>OY992504.1:20666106-30666106 GCA_963921215.1 Scoparia ambigualis
GAATCTCTCTCAAGAAAAAGTAAAAATCCATTGTGACTTTTGTATATCTGCTGAACATTGAATTTTGCCGTAGTTTTTTAGCTATAGTTAAGTAGAGTAAAGCTATAGTTACTCACATTCATCATCAGCCTATAAACATCCCACCGCTGGGCACAGGCCTTCCCACATGAACATCACATGGGGGGGTTGGACCGTAACCCACCGCGATGGCCCAATGCGGGTTGGTGGGTTTTAACGACTGCCATATTTCGACGACAACCAGGCCTAAGAGCTTTACATGCCTTTCCAAGCAAGGAGGAGTTCGAGATGTTTTTAATTTGGTCACCCATCCAGCGACCAGGCATTGTGAAACTTGCTTAGCCGGCAAGACCGCAAGCCGAACGCGCTAGCAGCTAGAACTGCGCCATCGATCACCTCATCCTCATATGTTTTCATAATATTATGTTAATGGTGCGTAAAAAATATATTGCTGTGTGATGTGAGATAAGTTCAACGTCTGATTTTTTGCCATTGTGTTCTTAAACCCACATTGACCGCGCCAGCTTTGTGCTTGACCGCTTTTATAATGAGCAAACAACATAGTATTTACTTTTGAAGCGTTTTTTTAGCAAAGCATTTAACATCGCGGTTCAAACACACGTACTGCGCTTACGAAAAGTTACAAAAACTAAATTTTTACAAGTCATGTTGACTTTCATCATTAAATTGTAGTAAGTCATAGATTATTCTTAGAATTGTAATGATGCAAGCTTTGGTAATTTGTAGCTTCATCCAATTGTGAAATCTCCACGGACGATGTTTTTCGACATCTTATTTGTATAGCAATAAGACCTGTACCTGCAATAGCCTGCAATAATACGTAGGTACCTATACCTTTATTATTTTATTACTTACAAAAAGGTAATAATCATGTCATCTATCGGTCATGATTGACTCACCATAGTATATTTTATGTTTTAAATAATGTGCTCAAGTTATAGTCAAGACACGTGTAGTGATAATTAGATAATAATCTAATACGTAGTCGGTACGTGTAAATACTTCACTGAGGTTATTTTTGTAGTTTACCGTGAAAGTGTGGATATAAACTCAAATTAAGATAATTAATAAAATTTCAGATTTTTTATTTTTTATTACATACTTTTGGTGAAACCGTTGGTTAATGACTCGACCGCAATTTAGGTTTTATTGTTTATAGCACTTCGAATATCATTAATAATGAACGCAAAATTTTATTTATATTTTATATATTAATATTTAATAAAATAAAAAAATTGTATTTTGCAGCACATGACAAAATGTGCAGTCGCTATTTGGTGAGTATTGGACTGTGGCAGAGGACAGCTTTTGCGGTCCTCATTGCCTAGTCTCTGACTAACCCTTCGGGGATAATAGCCGTGATTATATTATGTATGCATGTATGTGTGTATTAATTATTATTAAAATTTTATTATTATTATACGCACTTTGCCTCGCAAACATCAACATCATTTATAAAACATCTTATGTAGAAAGAAACTGCTTAAATAGTCGCCGTGTATTCACAATTACCATACAAATTCGTAACAAGCGGGCCCGCCCGAGCCTTCTCCGCGCGAACACCTATATCCCGCACAACCATTTCACTAACTTTAATTAATTATATTTCATTTGAAATGACGTCATCCATCTCCGGGTACCCATTGAGTAGTGACCCTTGTCCAGCGATCAGGATGGGTGACCAGCCCAATCCAACGACGCCGCCGAGATAGGCCCAGAAAGAGATGGCAAGACGATCTAGACACCAAACTGACTGGCATGAAGTGGCTCAAAGGTGCTTTTGGTCAAAGGCTATAGAGCTAGCATTCTCTACGACGATAGTTTGAGCTGACTTATAGAAGATTATGCTTTATATTGTTAAGATGGGTACAGTATAATAAATATCACTTATAGCAAACGCGTAGTTATACTAAAAAAGCATAATGATAAGATTATAAGCAAAGCGAGAAGCCTTGTTTTATTTTGACCAACCAAACCATTTTGTTTTACTGAAAAATGTATTTTAACGAAAAACAGTTTGGAATCTGTATTGCACGTTTGATCATAGGCGGAAAACCCGATGGAAGGATGGAAGAACTAGGGGGTGACCTTTGCCCTGCAGTGGCATAGAAGGTTAAGCTAGCTCAAAAAATAAAAAATTGAAATGAATGTAAATAGCATGACCGGACGTGGCGGATATCATTGGGCAGGAATTTTCCAACAGTAGTCTTCTGGCTGATGGTGATGATGATGATAGCATTTTATTTACACAAACGTGTAGCATTCGTTCAATTTGCGTGCATACGGGACAAACAAGGAATTATATACAATTTTATGTCTAAATTAACTCAGCGGAAACTTCTATAGTCCTTGGCACCGCGTCACTCGAGATTACACTACATTTTATAGGACATTTGCATATATAAATGAAATTATTACATAAAGAAACTTGCGTATATAGTCATGACTGTTTACCCAAGACCACCGGTCTTCCTTGACGCTGAGTCATCCGCATAAGAGAAAGGGCAACGTTGTTGACAGAATATCAGTCCGACTTACCCATAGCTGTAGCATAAATTAATATGATCGTTATTATGAATTCCCACATAATGTTGAACAGCATTCTTAAAACAATTATCGTTGAACTGTAAAGGTAGAGGCCAATTGTTTTTATTTTGTCATATTTTGTTTCGCAATATCGCACGAATGTCATCAGTTCACAACACTTATTATCGCATCACAACCTCTTTGGGAAAGCCTTTGTTTCAATAGCGCACGGTTTAAAACTTTACCTTCTTATCACTTGGATTTCGAATCTGCTACTTTAAAAACTACCATCGTATCTCGGGAAAATATCAGAATTAGGTTAGGACACGGCGGCATTGGCTCTGATGTAATATGGCTAAAACAGACACAGATACAGTTATGACACAGATTAAGTAATACCTACAAAGCCGTATTTTACCCGGTGCCCTTAACTCCTGAGGAATGTTCATCTTATCGTTATCTACCGGAACACAACAATACCACTTACTAAGGTTGTTGTTAAGACGACAGTCTTAAATAAGGTAGCTAGCCGGGTGGCCGGCGGTCTTGAAACAATAATTTTTCTGGCTACGAATCGAAAATGGAACCTCTGGATCTAAGACTAATGATGTAACCATTAGACCACCGAGGCTTCGAACATTTTTTTGAATTTAATGCCAACTTCAAGCCACTATGCTTGAAAAGGTAGACTAGTTTAGAATTTAGAACAATAATTGTCTCTTCTCTTTCATAACACCACGACAGAAAATGTATCTATCAGTATCTTTAATGAAATACAATGATTCTAAATCCAAGCAGGTGACAGTGGCACACAAAGGTAAAAACCAAAAAATCTAACGCACCATATGTTTCGCGATCCAAGTAACAAGCAAAATTATAGAAACAGTTTTTATTCCAGTTTAGAACTTTAAATTGGTAATTATACGAATGGCGCTAAACTAATAAAACAGAATGGCCGGACTCCATCAAATGATTCAATAAACTAATGGAGCCACGGACTCGAAGCGTGGCGACCAAAGGCAAGCCAAATGAGTCCAGGCAATACATGTAATTTAAGAGGCTTATTACATCTCAAATGTGATTTTAGCGTAAAATGCCCATTTTTGCAGTTTGTATTGCATTTTGCAGTTGTATTTATAGTTTTTATCGAAATAGGATAATAAATTCATCCATAATATTACAAATCTCCACTCTGCGATAAAAAGTTGAGTTCGGACTAATTTTGCAGTTGTATTTATCGTTTATAACGAAATAGGATAATACATTTATTATAAAATCTTTATTCCTCATGAAGGAACAATTATTATGGTATAATTTTGCTCAATAATATTATCATAGATAGGAGAAATTCACAGTTAACTTAAAGCGATTTTCGAAGTTTTTTGGTTTAGAATATAAAAAAATTCTATAAAAAAATCAATGATATCAAAAAATTCCGAGGCCGCTACGCACTATACGACTTTATAAGAGATAACACTCTATTTTTTTTATTTCATTTGTTTAAGTAAATTATTTTTTTTTGTTTAAGCATCAAGCACTGACAAATTTCGACGGTTGAAAGCCAGACCTCGGTAGCCAAGTGGTGCGTGGTTCGATTCCCGCCTGAGGTTGTCGTGTTTTTTCAGTGTTTAAAATTTTACTTAAGTATATTTAAGCGTTAATAAAACGCTAAAATAAAATACATTAATTCATTTGTTTAGTTCAAGTTCAAAAAAGTGCCTTCGCGCATTTTATGTAAATCTCTCTCTGCAATTTTAGGTTTAATTAAAAAGTTAAGCAAAATATACAAAAAGCGAGGCCGCTACACACTATGCCAATAGCTATTCTACACTATTCACAGTCAAAACTGTTAATATATTTCTGTTTCTGAGATCGAGAACGCCAAAATTGGCCATTTTTAGCAAAAAATCACGGTCGAGATGTAATAGGCCTCTTAATTATTTTCAATTCTAGGGGCTGACTCTTCTTGGTGTTGGTAGGGATATTTCGTGTATCACTTTTTGTTGCTTCTCCTCTCCTATCTCTATGAAGTTCCTCAACTTTTCGTTTTTCCGTTTCTCTACACAACTAGAGTTGTGTGTTGATTTTAGCGTCGCGTCCCGAGTCACGTCCATGTGCCGGTGCGTGGATTGTTGTAAAAACTCGTACGAGTGAGTACAGCCATCCATGGGCGGGCGTACGGACGTCAGGGTGGATCCCGTGGTTTAATTCCTTAATGGACAGGTACTACGACCTCCACTTCTCTCGAATTGCTGTTCCCCAGTGTTTAGTGGGTAAACTTCCCTCCCTCTTACCCTTTCTGTGGAAGGGGGACGGATGGAGCCCCACATAACTCTGCCTCCCCTCTGGAGGTGGGGTATCCATAAGGCGGATTCACTGGAATAAAAAAACGGGGCTGACGTAAGATAAAGCAAAATTTTAAATGGCTGAAGCGATCAATTCAAGGAGCTTAGATATCCTTGGGTCGAATCGACATATATTCTAATATGTAGTATACCAGAGCACTGACAGCTGGCTCTTGCTTGATTGATATGTTTTAGTTTTCATTTTTGTTTTGGTAATTATGTATCTCTTTTTAGGATGTAATTTTTTTTCTTATTATTAATGTTTCTTTGACTTCGTTCGCGGCATGGAATCTTGGCCAAGCTCTTATCTTGCGATATCAAAAGTTTTAAGTGATTTTGTCGCTTGTAAGGGTAGGTTAAAATTACGTATAAGTAGCTTTATTTTGAGTATAATACATTATTAACATTATGGGCATTCAAAGCCCATAATGTTTGAATGCCCTGTGTGCTGTGCACTATTTTAGACATTAGGTAGACAAAATGGAGAATATGTGCAATAAAATTGATGTTAAAATTTGGAATTATGTGAACTTTACCGTTACTTTGTTAAACTTTTATGTTTTAGTAGTGGTAATTTAAGACTTTAACTTGTAAAAAAAGCAAAAAAATATGCCTCCAACACCTGCCGGTTTTGCACTGGCTGTAGCTATACTTAGCCAAAGACTGATACAATGCGAAGTAGCTCCACGTTTATCCTTTCAGTATGTCCTTAAACGATACCGAGTCCAGTCGGTCCTAAGACCAGGAAGGCGGGTGTAAGATGAACCTAGGGTAAGGATGATCGTTTTATTGTTTTAGAAAAAAATTTAAATCGTTTTCTTTTCGTTGAGACCCGCTAGCGCATCCAACTCTTCAGAGGGGTCAACGAAAGCGTACGTACGATAAGAAGACGAATTGAGGAAGTAAATTTAAAAGCTCGCAGTCCAGCTCGCGCTCCTCAACTGCTCAGATAACATTGAGTAGCCCGTCTACGATTTGCTAGAGAACATGTAAACTGAACTCACGAGAGTCACGGCACGGCAAGAGTTTTGTTTACTGATGAGTTTCAATTGCCTTGCGTGCACTAGACGGTCAAAAACGTGGTGGAGAAGAAGAAAAGAGCGGTTTCTACTGATTAACACTACAGAGACAGTCAATTTTCACGGAGGCTCTATAATGGTATTGGAAGATACAAGTATTCGTACAGAGTTGATTGTGGACGATTACCCATTACCTGCTAGGCGGTTCATCGAGGAAGTCCTTTAGGAATATATTTTAAACTATATTGGATATGTAGGGAACGATCAGTTCCAGGAGGAACTGATTAGGATTAAGAAATGCACGACCGCACATAGCAAATTGTGTAAATGAATACCTTCAAGGAGCTGGTATCGAAAAATTGCAATGGTCTGCACGTAGTTATGACTTAAATCCAATAGAGCATATCTGGGACAAGCCCAAAAGAAGAAAAGGTCTTCCTCGAGCCCCCTACAAGAGCTGGTTGCGCTCTGAAACGCAACAATAAGCATTCGAAAGAACCTATCGCATGTGGATGTTAAAAACGTAATCAAAAGCATGCCAAATCGAATGCAAGTGGTTATCAGGGCTAGGGGGGGAAACACTCGTTATTATGGGATCAAAAAACGAAACAATTTGAGTAATTTACAATTTTCTAGTATTTTTAAATGAAGTCTTATTTTTTTGTGAAAATGTGCTGTTTCACGATAACGTGTTTGTAACTTCAACAACTCTATTAAATTAGTGAAAAAGTGTTTAACACAATTAAAAAACCAAAACTGATTTTATCTTAATTCAAAAATCAACAAAAAACATACTTAAATATGTATTAGGTACCTACTGCAGATATCAAGGGTGGCCAACTTTCCGTGCCGGCACAATATCGGTGAGTGTAGTACAGTGTTTGCACACTTCACGCGAACGGGCCGCTAGTAACTTACTAGTAGTAAGTGATAATAAGAAGTGATGTCATGCACAAGAACTCAGAGCACACTCGTAATGTTATTTGTGTATTTGCAATAATACCTAACAATATGCCGCTAATGACGTCCTAATCATGAATAACTAACAGGCAATGTATAATTTATCCTCTTTGAACCTGTGATTCCACTTACAGCCAGTTCGGTTACACTGAACGATTAAACAATAATAATAAACATTGTTGTTAAAGCGACATACATAGATAGCATAGCGTCGGTGAGCAAACAACACCGCTCAAGTCATATCTTGCTACTTTACAGGAGACTCAAAAAACTGTTTAATTTTATGAATTTAGAGGAACTAGACTCAAAATGTATTGTTTTGTCATTTATTAAGTCCAATCAATCGTCCGAATTAATGAATCCCTTAAAATTCTCTTTTCTATTGTTTATATTAGATTTGTGCGGTGTTTTAAATGACTAAGGCTGTGTTAACCATTGACTTGTGCGGTGTTTACTAAAAAAAAAGACTTAGGCTGTTTTGATTTGTAAATAAGTTATGTAAGTGCATTAATTATTGCACTTGTTCTACCTATACAATCTACTCTGCTGATGATGCTATAATTTTCATACCAAATATTTGACGACCTCCGTGCTTGAGTGCTTAGCACGCTGTTCACACGGTTCAATTCCCGGTCGGATCAATTTAGAAATAACTGTTTTTCTAAAATGATTTTGGGTCTGGGTGTTTTATGTGTATAGTACGTATATTTATGCGTTATCTAGTTAAACTATTAAAAAAGTTTTAAGAAAAGCTTAACTTTCTAGATAATTGGTGTGAGAGTGGGAAAGCTGTTAATAAGTACTCAACATTTTCAAAATGTTTTTATATTATATTTAAACAGTAGATCATTCCAAACAGTATCCAAAATGTTGTAAATAGGTACTGTCGTGACTCCGGTGTTACGCTATTGCAAGCTCTGTTTTGATGTAACGCAAAACCTGAAGTGCATGGCGGATTTATAGATAGTGCAGGCTTAAAGACGTCATGCTTCATTTTAAACTTTGTGCTGCATGCATTTTTATGTCGTCTGTAGCCTACATAACTTTCTCCCTTTTCTCTCTTCGCCATAACTTTGAAAACTTTGTGGTTTTATTGATGCGTTTTTTTTGCCTTTAGTCGCCATGATAAGAAACATCGCTTAAACTTTAGACTCTCTGCTAATAGACGGCTGTTCGATAATATTAGACGAAAATGGAGTAGAACATTGAATCTCCTCTTGACAAAGCTAGGTTGACCTAAGTTAGATTGATCTGCATCGGGTGCTTCCAGCAAGCTAGAAGAACGGAGTGGTAAACACATAAGCGCAACAGGGGCTTCCAGTGACTCATCTGCTCTTGGGGTATATTGATATACAGCAGGTGCTTTTAGCAAGCTTGGAAAATTGGGTGGTGAACATGGAAGCGGAATAGGAGCTTCACGCGAGTCATGCGGTCTTGAGGATGATTGGTCTACAGCAGGTGCTTTTAGCAAGATAGGCCAATGGAGTGATGAACAAACAAGCAGACCAGGGGCTTCGACAAGATATGTCGGCTTTCATAAGACAGCTCTTCAAGCAAGTCTATTAAAGTAGGCGAAGCAATTGTTTCACACACGGGTAGTCTTAGAGTTTTAGATCGGTAATTTGCGTTAAAGTTAGGATTGTTATAAGCGGGTATTGGTTGGAGGAACATTCAAATTCTTAGTAGGATAATTATTTTTCTTTTAGCCAGCATTTTTGTTTTTTGTGCTAATGCATTTTTTGTTTGCCCGTGACTTTAAATCCTGCTTTCCTCAACTCTTCAAGCAAGTCATTATCTGATGTATTATTTTCTTCTTCACACATTGTGAAAAACAACCCTATAATGTATTTAGACAAGTGTTAACACCGCTCAAGTCATAAACAGAAGCATTGAAACACCGCTCAAGAAAGAAGCAAATTTTTTTAATTGAATTTTTATAGCCTTATTCCAATACAAATTGACACAATTTTACTTTAACCAATTACTTACTTAGTGTTCTCTACTTGTGTAAACGTTCGTCACTTCTAAACCGAATTTATTGATGAAAAAGAACTTTTGTTTGGCAGCAGCTTTTAAAGTTGTTAAAACAATATGGCGGAATGAGGACTTGTGCGGTGTTGCACAGAAAATTGACTAACGCGGTGTTACAATTTGTTGAATATCGGTCGCTAATTGGTTGAAATGCTTATATCTGATAGGTAGGTAGAAGCGCGCTTAAAAACTACAGCCAATGACATTCAAATGTCGGAACTGCCAAATTTCGACTTGCGCGGTGTTGTTTGCTCATCGACGATATGGCATGGTGGTATCTAGCCGAAACGAGCGCATTAATATGTACGGGAGAAATGGAAACCAGGATGGATCTAAAAGATATAACCACGAGACGACAAAAGCGGTTCAGGAGGTGCTTGTATTCGGGGTCAATAAAGGGCAATAGCCCTGAAATCTGTATTCACCAAAAAATACTACAAGTATGGAGCAGTGGGACAGTATTCACTACTTTACGTTATTTTTCCTTTGTATGTGTCTTATTATAGGGAACATCAGATTTATCAAATCAAATAAAAAAAGACATGTTTACACCTAAATCATAGCAAACGCTTGCGCAAAATACGCATTGAAATTGGTCAATCCGTTACGCAGATGTACACACACTTTCGTAACCCTAAGGAGTGGAACTCGTTGCCTGCCGATTTAAGCAGCGTTTTAACTTGGGCCTCTTTGGCTGGAGTAAATGGACACAGTAAGTGTGTCCCATCGGTAGTCCATTGGGACCGTAACCGCTTACACTTTAAAATTAATAGGGTAACGCTTAGTTTGTGGTAAGTGATTGGTTAAACCTTATTTAGTGTAAGGTTACCAAAATAATAAGATTATAATGGTTTTCTTTGAAATAGGCTAAAGTTTAAAAAGGGGTTTTCCGGTCCTTGAGTCCATATCATAGTCATAGTCATAGTCACTTGTTTTGACCAAGATTGTGGTCAAATCTACTCTAAAATACCCGAAAAGATAACACCTTCTCTCAGTCTGAGTACAACGGTATTTATGTAGCTTACGTCAGTCAAATCAAATATTGCGGAGTCGTTCTCAATAAATGTATCAATGACATTACTGCTTTTTTAAGATGATTCGTAAATGATTTCCGTTTAGCCACTTATCGTATCGATGCTTATTGGTAAGGCAAATTTAGGAATCCCGCGGAAAGCCCGTTGTCTTAGGTCACGAGTCACGACAATATAAACTTTGTGTCAATGCGCCCATTAGATGCAATGTGCATATTACAAAAACGGAAGTATCTGAATTCTGATTTCATTTACTGAGATTGTATAATTTTGTATTTATATGCTTTTGTTTGCGATGCGTACTGCATTTGGTCTTTACGGCGTCTAGATAAAAAGTACCTAGTTATTTTTTACGTTTTCAATTTTATTAAATTATAAAAAAATCATATCACACATCTGACATCTAGACACTTGGGAAGTGATTCCTGAATGAGGGGGCTGGACTTTAGATAGGTATAGAAATCTTCTTGGTGGTTTTTAATAGACGCGTTGTTGCGTGAATACCAGCGAGTTGGCCGGCCTCTGTAGCAGCAAATGTGATAGAGACATTTATGAAATATTTATATTATTTTCATTATGAAATAATCATATATACAATAAAACACATGTTATTGATAGACTTTTTGAAAAGGGCTATTACAATGTAAACGATTACATTAATTACAAAAATGCATGGAATTAACATTCCTCTAATTTCGCACACTTTGTTCTAATGCGTTCATAGTGCCAGAGTCAAACTTACTTTTGTTTATATCTTTTATTTTATTATTAAATGTTTTATGATTGTTGATTGTATGATTTGGTAACGACATAATTGTTTTGTAAATGTCGTTACTTCTGTATTATTATAGAGCTGTGGAGTTTCTTGCACCCGTTCTTCTCCACAGCTAACAGACGTTCTGTTACCCATCCGTATAGTTAGAGAAATAAAATTATTTTTAGACGATTCAAAATACCTATTTTAAGTTTACTGAATTAAGAAATAATGATTTTCATTTTGATATAGATTCAACAATGAATTTAAACCGGATTAACAATGGCAAGCCATACTACTCACTCAGTCTCTTCAGTAATATTCACCGTGGTGTCACAGAAGTAACGAATATAAATTAAGAAAATCGAAGTTCGATGTCGGTAATATCGTAATATTCCCTCTGACATAAGTTCAAATAGAGTGATAGAAATGCGTCACATTTTTGCACGTGAAACTAATTATACACTCTGTGCAAAAATAATGTCTTTTTTAGTTTTATGACAATTATGAATTATGCTAATCTGATCACGCACTGATCTCGTGACTAGATCGGCTTTTTGGGTTTTGGAAGGAAAATTTATATTTGATAGTGTATAACGTAAATGGTATTAGCATATTACAGACTGAAACATTAATCAATTAAGTAGTTTGCAAAAACTGAACTAATCATATTTAGGACTGAATATTTGTCTTAAGTGGTGAGTGATATTTGTGGCATCAGGAATACATTTTAGTAGATATTAATATTATTAAATAAAAAAAAACAGAAAAGTTTTAATATCTTTAGTTTCTTTGTTTACGTCAGTGAAAATATGACAGGTTTCTATCTCTTACATAGTGACATTATAACATTTTATGTTCACATATCAGACTTGGCATAACTCGATTGTGCTTATCATTTGTTTGACCTAATAATAATAAAGCCATATACAATGAAAGAAAGTTAAATTTCCTCATTTCTCATTAACTCAAAAACAATAGTATTTATGCCGATGATAAGTAAGTAGTACGTAAATGCAATATTACAATATGGGATCAGGGAATTTGAATAGGTCAAGTGGATGTAGCCTTTGCGTGCTAATTCTTCAGTTGACATCCTGGGTATAAATAATTATTAATTATTTTAATTGTTAATGGCTTTATTACCGACGACTTTTATTTATTTATATTATTGTCCTGACCATTACGAACACAACAAGAAGAGATAGTTTAATAGGGGCTGCCGTTCTGGAGTGATATAGATTATAATTTATACCTTTCAGGATTATTATTATTACTTCACCAAAACATATAAAGCTCTATACTTAATAGGTACTAAGTACTTATCAACATAATAGTTGCTTACACTTGATCTTGTATAACTATTTTAAAGATTTAGACATCTTTCAAAGCACGGAAGAGCACAAGTAATTTAAAATTTGGTCACCCATCCTGGCTCCACAGACCGAGTTTTAAACTTTCCAACCACAGCCCAAATGCGCTAGCCTCCGCTAGTTAGCACACGAGATATAATCTACTTTACATGCCTTAATACGTACGTATTGTAGTGTGACAGCTAGTGTCAATCAACAGAGCGAGACAGAGCGATGAATTATAACGCTATGCGAGCGGGTCAGCAAGCTCGGTGAAGTTACACGGCGACGACGATGCGCTACAAAATGACACTAACTACCTTAGTTACCTTACTCGGAGACGTCAATTAAGTTTTAATGACAATTAAGTCTCTTGCTGTCACTTTCTTATGTATAGTGCTAAATAAAGAATTGTCATTTTAACCTAATGACCGTGTAGCGTAACGGTGAAAGAATACTGCCACCCCCTCTCTTCCCTTGGGTGTCGTAAAAGGCGACTAACGGACTAAAGACTGCACATACTTCCAACAGCATAGAGCAGCGATGGGCTCATCACCTGTCACGCTGAGCATATGTGCAGTCGTTATTTGGTGAAAAGTGGACTATGGTAGAGGACTGCTTTTGCTGTCCTCATTGCCCAGTCTCTGACTAAGCCTTCGGGGGTAATAGTCGTGATTATTTGTATGTAAACATAATTGGAGTGTCTGTAACGGCAGTAAGTCACGGTAATCGGTACATAGCAGTACTCAATTTGCAAGAAACGCGCGCGATACGCGGAGAACGTATCTTACTCTTTTGCTTGTATCTATGGCTTCGTTTTTTCGTGACTCATTTTCCAGATCGGATTTCGTGAAAAGTGAAGTCATTGGTCTCTCCTGCAAACAATATAGGTCAGTGTTGTATATCACTGTGCCAAAAAAAACTGGCGCCTTTCCCAGTAGACTGAGTACATTATAAGAATGAATTGCGACCTTATTTAAAGAGCTCTCTCTCTCTCTCACTTTCAAAAAGAAGAGTTTGAGTCACTCAAAGCGGTTGCAGTAAAAATATCTATATGCCTAATTTTGATTTTATATTCCAATTATAATGATCAAAAGCTCATCTCACATCCAATAAATAAACATAATTCATGTTAAATTGAATTTGAACGAACTCAGAGTAAGGCAAACGATTCATAGCTGAAAAGGTAACTATATTAGCATTATCGACAAAGTAACCTTTTATGTTGTAATAATTAATGTTTGCTCAACACTCGAATTCCACGTAACAACGTATTCGATTTTTTTCTAACATCCTTTAAAAAACCGTTAACCTCATTGACCTTTACAGCATAACCGGTTCTATGAGATTATTGAAATCCTAATCCTAACTAAGTTATATTATGTGTTTAGATACCTATAGAGATAGTTTGCCCTGGGGAAGGGAGGATGGACTTTGTATGAAACTTTTAATCATTGTCTGATTTACTTCTAACTTTTTAGAAATGTTTTTGAAACAAATAATCAAAGTCTCCATTTTATTTATTTGTTTGTTTTATTCACTTGTAATAATCGAATATCTTTCAATAATAATGAAAAAAGACTTTATTTGTTTATTTGATTACAATCAGATGAAGCAATCACTTACAATTAATATTGGTAAAAAGTACAAATAAACCCCAAACGCAATAAATCAAGCATATTCATATTCGCTTTTTATAATTTAGGGACATTAAGTCAAGCTACCTTCCATAGCAATTTGATTCACCCATTCTAGGACATCCTGTACCTATACAACGTTAGTTATGCATATTTATATTTAAAAAATGTACAACCCTGAATAGGGGCGGGGCTAACGCCACTTGTTAACCCCAGCAATGAACTCAAATCTGTCTCTCTCTCAAAACAGCTGACCGCCAGGGCTACCACAGTGTCATTTCTTATGAAAAAAATTATCATTTTTTTAGGAAAAGTTCTTAGTCAAAAGTTATTAACTATCATGTATACTTTACGAGGCTGCAGCGGCCTAGGGCTTAAATAACCTCTAAAATGTCTGGTGCAGAAAGCAACGGGAGACTATTGCACTATTATCCCAAGAAAACCACATGATTAATGAGTTACCAAGACAGAAGTGTGATGTCCTGCGATCCGACTGACGCTCGGCGCCATTGTGATTCCGGGTTGCATGGTGGGAAGTATACTACCGGCCACTTGACTGCGGACCACCAGACAGGAAGTGGAAACTATGATACTGGTCAAGGTGCGGGCATAAAGAAAACCCCATTACGTAAACATCTTCGTATGGGGACTTGGAATGTTAGAGGGCTTTTAAAAGCTGGTAAGCTTGACATTGTGGAGAAGGAAATGGACAGGTGTAACATTGACATCTTGGGGCTTAGTGAAGTGCATCGACGGGGAAGCGGTCATTTTACCACTAATAACGGCAATATTGTATCTTATACCGGTGCCGACAATCACAGTTATAATGGAGTAGCCTTTATTGTACCCAAGAAACTACAGAACACTGTCAAAGGATATTCTACTCCAAACGATAGAATGATTGCTATTAAACTTGATGCAAGCCCTGCGCCAATTAACATCATTCAAGTATATGCACCTACTTCTCAGTCAGACAAAGAAGTTTCAGATAAATTTTACGCCGATCTTGATACCTTATTACGCACCATACCATTAAAGGAAGTGACCATCGTGCAAGGTGACTGGAACGCGAAAGTTGGTGGCACTAGGGGAGATCCACTTGAAGGCACTGTGGGCGGTGGCTATGTGACCTGGGGGTACAAAATGACAGAGGCGAAAAATTTCTTCAATATTGCATAGAAAATCAGCTAACTATCATGAACACCTGGTTCGAAAACCATCCAAGGAGACTATACACATGGACATCTCCTCATGGCCATAGAAACCAGATCGACTTCATAACAATTAAGACCAGATGGCGATCGTCGGTCACCAATGCCAAAACACTCCCTGGCGCTGACTGCGGTAGTGATCATCAACTTGTAATAGCTGACTTCAGACTTCGCCTAAAAACGACTCTACCGAAACCTAAACAGACGTTTCTTCTAAATAAACCGGCTCTAGACCATTTTCGTACAGCAACACATATAAAGATCAAATCACTTGAATGGGATCCGTTTGACTCCAGCGAAGCAGACTGGAATACCCTCAAGGAGGTGGTTCTAGAAACCGCAAAGAAGAGTTCGGATCTATTCAAAACTGTACCGAGAAAGGAAGAGTGGATAAGTAAAGAATCGTGGGAGCTGATTGAGGAGAGGAAAACACTTAAGTGTGAAGGTCTGGAGACTAAAAGTAGTTTAGATCGCTATAACCGGTTACATGCTGAGATGTGTGTGCAAAGATCCACGCGGAGGGACAAAGACAGGCACATCAATAGGATATGCAGTGAGATTGAGGGACATGCGGACAAAGTGCAAACAAAAGATCTCTTTCTTGAAGTGAAGCAATTGACTGGCAACTTCAAACCAAAGAGTTGGATTATTGATGACAGTAGAGGTAACACCTTGACAGAGCTGGAATATGTTCTCGATAGATAGAGGGACTACTGTTATGAACTCTACCGGGATGAAGAGGGACATAACGTCGAAAGGAGATGGGACGATTACGATAGGGAACCAGATATATTGCTTTCCGAGATCCAAGACGCAATTGGAAAATTAAAACACAAGGCTGTGGGTCCTGACGGTATTTCTGCCGTCATGCTTCAACATCTGGGTGATAGAGGGACTAAGATCGTCCACCAGATATGCAACAAGATCTGGAGAACGGGGCAATGGCCGGATGACTGGACACGATCCGCAGTTGTTCCGTTGCACAAAAAGGGCTCCACAAGGAAATGTGAAAACTACCGTACCTTGTCACTCATGTCTCACGCTAGTATAATTCTCCTGCGCATTATTAATACCCGACTCTCATCGTTTGTCGATCACCAGATACCGAGTGAACAATCCGGTTTTGTAGCCGGAAAGGGTACTCGCGAACAGATTCTGAACGTTCGTATTGTCATTGAGAAATGCCGTGAATTTAACAAGCCGCTGGTCTTGTGCTTTATAGACTATGCTAAGGCGTTCGACTGTGTGCAGTGGAGTACGATGTTTGATGTGCTTGTAGAGATGGGCGTGCCACAACACCTAACTTTCATGATACAGAATCTGTACCTCAATGGCTCAAGCTTCATGAAATTGGAAAACCAGATGTCCAAAGCTTTCCACACAGAACGAGGCGTGCGCCAAGGCTGCATTCTGTCACCAAAGTTTTTTAACCTGTACGGCGAATACATCATGCGCAGAGCTCTAGAGCACTGGGACGGCGGTGTTGCAATAGGTGGTCGAAGGATCAGCAATCCAAGATACGCAGACGATACGACAATAGTAGCGTCAAGCAAAGTGGAAATGGCAACCTTTCTAAAGAAAATTGAGGATGAGAGTGCCAAACTCGGTCTTAAGATCAACCATTCGAAAACATAAATAATGGTGGTAGACAGAGCAAAGTTACTTTCTGCAACCGACGCACTCAACGGGTATGAAAAGGTCAGCCAGTTTATGTATCTTGGGTCGTTGATAACTTGTGACGGTGGCTGCACTGAGGAAATACGTCGTAGGGCCGGTATGGCCAAAAGTGCTATGACTAACCTCGATAAAATCTGGAGAGAAGAAGGAAAGAAGAAGATACTTTACCCTCCTTTCGGCTTAGTACCCCCTTTCCGACTGACGTTGTATAGGGTTTGGGTTTGACCTTAAACAAAGTCCATGCCTACAATAGTGTTTTCTAGCCCAGAAATTCTAGGTGCAAGCCGCTCTTTCTCGAATAATGCTTTACTAGATTCTCCGGGGAGCTCGTGCTGCAATAGAAAGGAGAATCCGAGTTACCTCTTTGAAGCTCCGGTTTACCGTCTTATAAGTTGAAAGTGTTCTGGCGTCGGCAACAACCTGCATTCTTTATAACTTTATTAGAATGCTTTGCTAATAAAGTAAGTTTTTAGTGTTCAATATTAAAAAAGTAAAGTTCAAAGTACTTACCTAGTTACATTATAGTCGATTTTGCCAAAGAACAGTAACAGCGCCGGTAATTAGTTAGTAAAGTTTATTCGTTAAATTTGAAAATAATTACGTGTTAAACCTGTATATTTATCTTAAACCTCATGGAGCTTGCGGTATATAGCAGCTCACTAAAAGAATAGGTAGGTAAGTGTACCTACCTACTACCAGCCACTCTCTTCCCTTGGGTGTATGCTCGTACTAAAAGTCGACTAACGGACTAAAGACTTGAGACCAAATCCAAGAACATACAGCGGCGACAGGCTTATCACTTATTACGCTGAGCACATGTGCTGTTGTATCTATGAGTATATATATATATCCTCAATTGAGTCTCTGACTTACCCTTTGGGGATAACAGTGAATCTATGTATGTATAACATTAAATTAAAAGGGGGATTTTGTATGAACCCTGTCCCCACCCTACAACAGTCATGGGATACGTGTTTTGTTCATTGGGACTTAAAGAAGCCTAAAGTACCTGTGTTAGTTGCAAAAAGTATTGGGTTTATTTATAATTAAAAAAAACTTTTATTGTTTTCTTGCTTTAGTTGGAGTTGCCGTGCGTTGGAGTTGTCCTTTGTTTACGCTCACACCAATTATCTAGACCGAGATGAGAATTCTTTTGAAACTCGTTAATATGGTAAGATAACGGATAAACATAAAAAAAACACCCAGACCCGAAATCAATTTAGAAAAACAGGTTTTCCCTAAATTGACCCGACCGGGAATGAACCCGGGACCCCAGAGATGGCGCGAGCCAGACCCGGCGTGCTAACCACTCGACTACGGAGGTCGTCAATGTATGTATATATCTCATCTTTACGCGCGATCCTTGCGCGATGTTTAATGTAGGAGGGCTACATTATATAATCAGATAGAATCACAGGAGGACGGCGATTTCCCTTTAATGCTTTCCTTTTTTATAGAACTTACTCATGTGATCGAAAAACTTACTAAGTAAAGTTTAAACACATGTCATTTATTATTGAAACACATTGTTTAATTGTTTCTGAAGACTAATTAATAACTAAGTACACAATAGTTGGTAAGAGTCGACGGAAATCAATTGTAATTATATACTTAGGTTAGGGGTAGATAGCTACGTCGTACGTGGGAAACTTAGGTCTCTCTTCCTTGAGTCACTGTGGGTGGGTAGGTAACTCCTGAGAGAAGAGTTCTTAGCATCGGATCCGGTGCCATAATGATTTCTCATCTTTTCTGTCGATAATAATTAAAACGGCAATAGATCCCTCTTCGACCTTAAACAAAATATTTAATTGTCACTCGATCGAACAGTGATAAAACTCTCGAATCAGCGCTGAATATGTAAAAAAATTGGTGAAAAAAAACACTGTTGTTCATGTAAAAAATCCTGTATCCAGCACTGCAGTGGGAGGTTTATTGATGATGATGATGAAAATAAACAATATTTTGGAATTTGGTTTCGAATAAATGGCAACACCATAAAATGACATCATGATGTTTGCGTAAAATGCCCATTTTCGCATTTTGTAGTATTTTTGCAGTTGTATTTATCGTTTTTATCGAAATAGGATAATAAAATCATAATAAAATCTTTATTCCTCATGAAGTAACAATTACTCTGGTATAAATTCTGCTCAATAATATTATCGCAGATAGGAGATATTCACAGTTAACTTATAGCGATTTTCGAAGTTTTTTGGTTTAGAATAAGATTTTTTTTCTATATAAAATCAATTATATCTAAAAATTCCGAGGCCGCTACGCACTATTCGACTATATAAGAGATAACATTATATCTTTTTTATTTCACTTGTTTAAAACAGTAGTTCAATCGATAAGCTCAAAAAAGTGCCTTCGCGCACTTTATAAAAATCTTTTTCTGCAATTTTGGGTTTCATTAAAAAGTTAAGCAAAATTTACAATAAGCGAGGCCGCTACGCACTATTCCAATAGATATTCTACACTATTCAATAAGTCATAATTGTTAATGTATTTTGGTTTCTGAGATCCATAACGCCAAAATTGGCCATTTTACCCCAAAATCACATTCGAGATGTGTTAAGAGGCCTATTGGCCTATTGGCCTCTTAGTTGATTTGAAGATGGAAAACTCTCATCGTGCTCCCATCAAAACTTTACCTCTTAATAACAATAGATCATCATCACTTTAAAAATAGATAGCAGTCATTTATAAAACGTATGTAGCAAATGTTGCTGTTTTATATTGTAATAACTCACGGCCCACTCGCAACTTCGTCCACGTGAACACCTCACCTCGTGACGAATTTCCAAAAATGTTCTTTCATACATACCTTATCCCGACAATAACGAACACAACATAAAAACAATCAGCGAAATCGGTCGAACCGTTTTAAAGTGATGCGCGAACAGACATGCAATTGTTTTTATTTTTATAGAATACTAGCGACCGCTTGCGGTTTTACCCGCGTGGTGTCCGTTCCCGTGGGAATATCGGGATAAAAATTATCCTATGTGTAAATCCAGGTTATAAGCTATCTGTATGCCGAATTTCATCCAAATTCATTCTGTAGTTTTTACGTGAAAGAGTAACAAACATCCATCCATACTTACAAACTTTCGCGTTTATAATATTAGTAGTAAGTATAATATCAGAAGTTTTATTAGAACATTTAAATATAAGACGAACGCGTGTAGAGGGCTCGTTGCGTATAAAAATTATAATCACTTTTTAGAGTCGTGCATACGAGTGTCACACGCGTAGATACATGAACCACGCAATCAAAACGTGCGCTCATTCAGAATAGACTGTTTGATAAGTAGGCGATTTGCGAAGTTGTCTCCACGAAAAGTAGTCAAAATGAGAAATAGACTGTTTGAGAAGTAGACCCCTGGCGCCGGAGGGATTATTTTAAAATCGAACTCGTAGTAACACATTAAACATCCAATATTAGATAGTTATGTTTAATGATACAACGCGAAGTACTTCTACGTTAATTTCGACGGGGAAGCTAATCGGGGGTGTAACTCAGTGGTAGAGTGTCTGCTTCGCATGCTGAAAGTCCTGGGTTCAAATCCCAGCTCCTCCACGATTACTTTTTATTTTTTTTATTTTGAAACAATTTTGTCAAAACAGTCAATGAACAGATTGTTATAGTGAGTTAATTCTGAACCAACTTAATTATTTCGTTTTTTATAGATCCTATCCTATCCTACTTCCTACTAATATTATAAACGCGAAAGTTTGTAAGTATGGATGGATATTTGTTACTCTTTCACGTAAAAACTACTAAATGGATTTGCATGAAATTTGGCATACAGATAGTTTATAACCTGGATTTACATACAGGATACTTTTTATCCCGATATTCTCTCGGGAACGGGAACCACGCGGGTGAAACCGCGAGCGGCCGCTAGTATATAATAAATGGGGTTTCATAGGATTTAAGGCTGGTTTCACAGTCACGCGTTTGACCAGCGCCGGCCACACGCGCGCGCTTACAATTTACACTAGATTGTAGTTGCGTTTCATAGTCATCACGCAGTTTAAACGAGCAACTACTATGTAGTGTAGCGCGAGCGTGTGGCTGGCGCTGGTCAAACGCGTGACTGTGAAACCAGCAGAAATTTTATACAAAGTAAGCTCACCCAACAGAAATAACCTAATTATTAAAAAAATATATGCAAATATTCAAACTTGCTAGTTTTAAAAAAAAAAATGGACTAAGATCATCGACTCAATGCAAAGATTTTGATAAAACGGACTACGTACACTTTTAGCACATGAGTAGTTACTCATGTGCTTTTATTTTAGTCCACGCCATGGTCCATGCATGCCATCATGAATGTGCTGAGCGCCATCTGTACTCAGTGCTCAGTACTAAAATCGAAACTACAAACACTTAGAGCATGCTATGGTACGCTTACATCACATGCTCACTCTCAAAGTTAGCGCCACAAGATAATTTTAATAGAACTAATATTTGCCTAGTATACATAAAATGTTAAAATCTTCTCATAGCCTAAACGATAAATTATAGTAATTTTATAAGTATCTTATCTCTTTTGACGGACAAACAGACACCACTTTTCTTACTCTTATCATATCTTGGTAGGTATCATTAAATATGACAGCCAGTAAGAGTATTATCAATCTCATTATTATCATTATCAGCAACCGTGTCGCGTAGCGGTGAAAGAGTACTACCACCCCCTCTCTTCTCTTGGGTATCATAAAAGGCAACTAACGGACTAAAGACTGCACATACTGTTACGCAGAGCACATGTGCAGTCGCTGTTTGGTGAAAAGTGGACTGTGGCAGAGGACTGCTTTTGCGGTCCTCATTGCCTAGTCTCTGACTAACCCTTCGGGGATAATAGCCGTGATTTATATGCATATGCATATTATAATCATTATCAACATATAAACGTCCCACAGACCTTTTCACATGAGTAACAGCGTCTTCCCTTACCTTCTGAAGTATTGAAGAGACCATGACCACATTTTGCTACTTGGGTAGGGTTGAGGATTAGATCTAGGGACTTGGCATTGTGAACGTTGCTAAACATACAAGATCCTAAGCCAAACTTCTATTTTCGGTATTTCGATCTGACTCATTAAACTTTAATATAAATAAAGCTGTACTACATTTGACTTCGATGTTATTCAACAAAGATAACGCTCTAAAAATCACGCCACTTCTTATCAATTCGCAGAAAATATGATGAATGATATCAACATTTGAGTGTCAAACAAAACAGCATTTTATAACCACGTCATAGTGTTGTAACAGGTAAAACTGCAAATGAATGAAACACGCCACCCGTATTTAATATTTTAATGAAAATTCAACTAAACGTATAAATCTTATTTATACTTACATTAAACGGATAAATATTTACATTGTTCAGCGGAGGGGAGCGCGGTACGCGGGCGCGGTCCCCCCAAAATTGCACTAACAAAAATATGGGGCTTCTTGGAGCCCCCTCACTCCGCCGTGCTTGGACGCAACATTATTAGAGATATATATTAACATAGATAGGATAGTGCAGGAGAGGATCAATGACATCAATTGTTATCATAATAAGGATACATCATCAGCCTATCCCACTGCTGGGCCCTTATTCTGTAACGATTCCTTGTTTCAAAACCACGTTAATTCCTTAAAAAGTTACGATATCTTCCCAAAACCGTATGCGTTTGACGTTTGTGCGCGGTAAGGTTTAGGTGTGGAATCTATAGATTGCGATACATAATCAGGGCCCTGGGCACAAGCCTTCCCACATGGACATGGGCCATAACCCACCACGCTAGCCCAATATGGGTTGGTGGGCTACAAAGAGGATGATACCTTGGGAATACCTACATACCGTGCAGTATTTGACATCCGTATTTTTTCCGTAATTTCGAATGAGACTACATCATTCTTCAATTTTGCTGTCAAAATTACTTCATCTCCACCAACCCTTTCCTTGGAGCGTGTGACATATCCATATTAAAAAGACGTAAATATTAAAGTAGAAACTCTTGAATGTGCACCATTTCCGATCTGCAAACTAAGCAATACTTGTACTGCATTTGCATAGGAGAGCTAAACTATGGGTTAAGTGTTGTAAGCTTCAATTTGGGTTCACAAGCTGTCTTTCTCATAGAAAAGATAAAGCTTACATCGATTTCTAAGCCCATTGAATACAAAAATACCAAAGAACAAAAACAAAAGAACTGTTGTAATAAAGAACTCGTTTCTATAACAGCTAAGTTACCTTAACTCGCTTTGCTCTCCAGTGGAAAGATGGCCTCACTTTGTTGATTTAGCATGTTTTCATGATCTCTGTCATACCGATAATACAAAAGTTGGCACGATTATTTAATATACTTTTATTATTACATAACCTGATTCATTCACCAATGCATGTAAACCGTAAATTGGTAAAATGGTTTTTAGGTAGATTAATAATAAAAACACTGGTTTCATCGTTCAAATCGTAAATTCGAAATACCCATTATATAAGTACTAATAAATAATGAATTTATCAATGGATCATTGATTAGGGGAAGTAGCGCGCGTGAGTATTTCCAAAGCACGAAATGAATGTACAAAAAATGTAAAACACATTTTTGACAGAAACAGAATAAACCTCCACAAAACAGTTGAAAATCTGATGTTATACTTATACTGATATTCAAATGTTTTGCGGTGTGGTGTGTGTGTTCATCTTTTTCGAAGTTTCATACATTTTATGACGTCACGCCAAGCACAGACGGAGCTCACAATATCATAACATTTAATACAGAGTGTATACAGCAGTCTTTCTCGCCTCACGTATAGCTAAGACCGCTCTACTATTAACTACTATACTGATACACGCGCTACGCTCAACCTCTAACCTGTATGTGTGGCTAATAGCTGTAGCAGAAACATGGGAACATTGAAGAATTAATAGGCTTAAGACTCCAAATAACAGTAGTCAATCTACTAAGAAGAAGATGCATTTAAATCAAAGAAAATTATAAGCTTCTACAATTCATATGTAAGCAAGAGAAGTTTATCAGAATAAAATGAAACAATCCAATGTGTTTTAGAAATAAAAATAACTCTACTACGAGATGTAGTCGGAACTACAAAATTACATACATAGACACAAGTTGTTTTCTAAACACGAAGAACTCACGTTCTACAGAAGGTACGTGAGCAGATCCGTATAAGAAATATTAATTTCAGAACTAACAAAAAAATAAAAAAGCGTAAGAAATTTTGAAAATTTATTGTCGAATACCATGTTCCCGCTACAAGCAGGCAACCTTTCTAGCCTAACTACGATAATGAAAAGACGCTACGAGTATTAGTGGAAGTTGTAAAATGGCCTCGCCTACATTATAATAATAACTGTAATGACTACGTTAACTACTAACAGAAGAGCTAAATAGGAAGGATGGAGGGACTAGACACTGGAAGAACTACTAATGTTTATTTATCGCTTAAAGTGAGACTGTATCGCGTGGGAAGTATACTTAGATAGGTAATGATTTTATTATTAAGGAGAATTTCAACATTACTCTGTTGTGTTTGATTGCATATCATGACCACACGGGGTGGATTTTAAAAAGTAAACAAATTAGTCTCTCCCTTCCATGAAACTGGTGGATCTGACTTTTGCGTTTTTTTTATCATGACAGAGTCAATGTGCTCCTTAATTCAGGTTTGTATCTTCTTTACACAGTTTCATCGTGATACAGCCACACACTTCGCGCAATATGAAACCGTGGCCGCTGCACTTTGTCAGAACAAAATGGTCTAATCTACTGAACTAATGATGATTTGACTACAACAACAATAACAATTAAATTACCTTTATACTAAATGAGATCTGTATAAAATATCACATTATAATAAACAACAAATTTTTGGTAATTAATCACCAATCATCATAGCCTCGAAAAAGTTATGTCGATATGATTCCGAATTAGTCATTGTCAGAAAAGTTACTCTGAAAGATACGTAACTGCGATTTTTGTATATTTCTATTATTGGCATCCTTGATAAAAGCTTCAAAATTGTATTAAATAGGGATTGTAAACAATTCAAAATTATTCTTAACGAATTAGTTATCGAAAGACATTCGATTATATTAGATAAAGGAAAGACTTTCTGCTGTTAAAAGTGTAAAAACGTCATGTACAAACATCATAATAATATCTTGCCTCGAGACATCCGAAGTTTTAAGGCTTCAAAATTCACTAACAATTTTGTTACATTTTCATAAAATCTCAATATTTTCAAAACAAAATGAGTTTCAGTGAATTCAAAATGTAATACCACCTAAATCTTCTGATGATGGCTAACAAGATAAATGATAAAGAAATGCCACAATTAATAGTCTTAATGTCTTGAGGTTGTTTAAGTTAGACATGTTGAAAAGTGTCAGCTGATAGCCAGTTACCTAACAAACTTTTCGAAATTAATAATAATCTATGTGCTCGTCGCCCGATGTCGAAGATGATAAAAAAGGAACCATCTATTATTATGTTTCAAGTAATAAAGAAACATTAGATGACATTCAAAGACGCAAGTACACCGGCCCTTTAACTAAGTGACACTATAGGGAGTCGATTTTTGAATTCTAACGATTACTAGTATGTGAATCATATTAACAGGTGATAAACCAGTAGGTTTTCCAACAAAAAGTACCCACACTATAAATTTCCCTAGAAAATGGTTTATGAATCAGTACATAATTATGAAGATACTGAGCATCGCCATTGACACAACCTGTAGTAACAATTTTTTTAGGATCGGAAAAACTAGTTCTTATTGAAAATTAAATTCGAATATCATAAACCATCCGTAACAATCGTTATAAATGTCTATACGACTATAGAGGAATTAGCAGGTCGTATACATTGAGTTATAATTTACTACCTCAATGGTCGTATACGACTTTAAAATTGTCGTACTGGTCGTATGGTGTACAAAAATCGACTCCCAGAACGGGATCTACAACTAGGTTTTTCAACGGGCGGCTATAGTGAGTCGAGCCGCGTGCGCTGGACCGCTAGCAGCGCGGACTGCTGCTGCAAACTCTTGCGCAGCCCTTCCAGCGTCTGCAGCACCTGGAACAACCACCACACCGATAACAAAAGCTATCATTTTAACTACTAAGTCATCGTAAGCAAAGTTGTTGTTACATCTTTGTGTCAAAAGTATATACAATCAAACGATAAAACTTTTTGCACAAATTATTCCAATGCATCAACGTGTTACTTCGAGAGGAAGACCGGAACCGGTTACACAGTCTGTTCTATGTGAACCGGCTTTGAACCCCACAAAGTGGCGAGACCACTCACAAGTCCCGGTTTCCCAGCGGGGATTGTAGTCAAGTTTGTCAGTAGTAGACTGTAACCCTATTATTCCATAACGTGGACTATAGTTAAAACTGATATGAACCTGATGCTGTCTCATTTCTGTTAAATAAGGCAGATAATAAAAATATAAAAGAAAAGATAGAAGTTATCACTTGACGAGACTCGTTCATTATTTAAAGTAAATGAGTGTCAAGTGTCAAGGGGTCGACGGTAACATACCTACACAATGTACATGGAAATATTTTAATTGGTATACTATAATAATGTATTATAACACGAACAGGTCGCGATCACGAGTTGTTTTCTAGGCCCAGCTCACATACCTGACCTATTGCAGATTCTCATCTCATCAGCGCCACTATTTCTGACCCCGAAACAAGAACATCGGATAACGAATTGCTCATGCAAATCTTATCTCAATTTGCTTTTGTTTATACATGCTTTTGACTTGATTGACTGTGATGACTGTTACAAACCAGTTTCATTATAGTACCAACCTACTGAGTGACGAGGAAGACAACAGATTTTCGTAAATATGAGGTAATTACTGAGGTAAGTATCTAGTATACTGAGATACCTACATTACTTATTTCCTCAAGTTTAAGTTTAATTACTTTTGACGCTTTGCTTTTCCTTCACTTATACATAGTTAAGTGCTTTGATTTTTAACTTAAAAACTTCTAACTTGGTTGCAGCGTTATGCGAATAATCCAAAGTTTGTTTCACACTCTTTCGTAATACGTTTTAAATTATTTTTGATAGATGTTTATACTCTTGGAATTAGAAGTTTCCGTGGTTCGTTTTTCTTTTGCTATTTTCTTTCACACTAACTAGAGAGTACGTAAAAGCAACCTTGGTGAACAATCTAGGATAATCAAAGAGGCCACCACAAACATTGTGGGAGCTCAGTTAACGTGAAAACAGTCTCCTTAATTTTTTTATTCATGTGACCGGTTATGATTAACCTTAGCAAGGCTTATAAAGAAATTGTCCATTGCGGACAAGAAACGTTTTAAAGTTAGAAGGACAAATTACTAATTAAATTGCTTAAAATTCTTTAACTTTCTAGAAAGTTTGCCACTTCTATTAACGGTTAGCTATTATCATCATTAAGAACTAGTAATGGGTATGTAACAGCATTCTCGTACAATGTCGACCTTCGAGCATATTCTCAAATAGTATTATTCATAAAAGCCATTATAAAGTTCCAACCTAATAATTGTGGTGTTTTTATTGGTATTAATATATTTTTGATGATTTATCTCATTAGAATTTACGCTTTTGTTTACACTAGCAATTAAAGTAACTTTGTGTTGCGTCAATATATCAATGATGTTTAATGAACTTGGACTAATAAACCACATTGTCATTACTTAACGATTATAGAAAACGTAAAAGCCGGCCTAACGGCGGGAAGATATAGTGCAATTATGGAATTTTTAATTATATTTTTTATACTCATAGTAGGCACTCTGGATAACCCAATCTTCGATGCTGCTTCTTTGCTTGACCACGATTTGACGGGAAAATCATCAAGACGTTTTAACAGGCCTGAGAGGACAGACATTAACTACTACTGAGTCACTTAAGTACACGTACAATCGCAGAACTCCCGACCGACCACTTTCTGGTGATATTTGTTTGCGCTCCTGGAAGCTAGCAAATGTGCAGCCAGTAAGTACTTAAGAAGGACGATCGTGCCGACCCCACAAACTACAGACCTATCGTCATCACCTCCATATTCTGTAAAGTTATGGAAAGGGTCCTGAATAGCAAGCTTTTGTCGTATCTAGAATCCCACGACCTCAGCGACTGCCAATATGGCCTATGGCGGAGCCGTTTCACGGGGGATCTTCTGGTGTACGTTACACATTGCTGGGGCGAGCGATAGAGAATCAAGGAGAAGCGCTTGCCGTGTCGCTTGACATCTCGAAATGACCGGGTCTGGCACGCTAGCTTGCTAAGCAAGCTTCCATGCAGCGTACGGCATCTCTGTTGATTTTTGTGTCTGGATTTTAGACTTTCTGAGTGAACGGTCAATCAGAGTAGTCATTGATGGCTGTTACTCTAACCCCATCCTGGACGAACAGGCTATCGATGCCGGGTACCTAAGGGTTCCGTTCTCTCTGCTACCCTTTTCTTGTAGCATATTAACGATCTGCTCAAGCCCGGAATTGTTGGATATGCAGACGACAGCACGGTCACAGAGAGATAAATATCTCTATCGCAAAGGTCGGCGCTCGGCGGAGAGGAAGTTCGTTCCTTGAGAAAGGCCATGGTTGAGCGGACAAACTTGACTTTAAGTCTTGTCCCCCAATAGGGTGACAAGAGTTTCTCCCGTGTTCTCTTAGCAACAACACGTGTTGTGAGACTCCATTTTATTTCTATCTACCGCACAAAACTAAAAATACTTTAAAAATTAAAACACTTGAAATTGGCTTAATCTTACACGCGATAGCCATTAATTAAGATATAATAATAAAATAGGGTGACAACAATTTAGTTACCAATTACCGACAACCTCGATCTCCTCGGCATGAAGTTGACCTCCAATCTTAACTTCGGCGACAACATCGAAATCAAGGCTTAAACTGCGTCCAAAAAACTGGGTGTTTTAAATAAGGTTAAGCGATATATCACGCTGTAATAGCTTATAACTCTATATAAAGCACAAGTCCGGTCGTGCATGGAGTTTGCTGCCACCCTTGGGACTGCTCAGCAAAATATCAACTTACCGCGCTCGATTTGGTGGAACACAGAGCCAGGAAAGTTATAGGTGACGATAAGCTTGTGAAAACCAAGCTTTACAGTCTCGCACACCGTCGCTCAGTTGCTTGCTTGTCGGTATTTTACAGGTTGTAATTCGGAGAGTGTGCTGTTTAGCTACACGAGCTCATTCCACCGTCCCCTTTCTACCATCTGGAGTCCAGACGTACGGCGGGTTACTACCCTTACTTGGTTGATATTCCACTCATACGCACCAAGCGCTTGGTGCGTATGAGTGGATTGAGGAGCTCGATGGCGCAGCGGCTAGCGCGTTCTGGGCAAGCTCGCTCCATCATCGGCCTCTTTTTAATCCTACGGATAAAAATGTGGCCAAGAGCAAGCCCATCTATTATAAAAAATAAAAAAGCGAATATTGCGGAAAAGTAGTTGATCGAAAAGTTCTGCGATTGTACGTGTAGTTACGTGACTCAATAGAAGTTTATGGAGACAACTCTTATTAAATAGCAAGTAAGCAAGCTAGCAAACTAATCCACGCAGGGGGTAATTTTAGCTAGATCAAAATTAATAGACTGTCATCTGGTCCCCACAGAACAGCTACCCTATCGACTAAAAAATATGAATATGGACATGGGCTTCATTTGACATTTAAAGCCCATAATATGCCCTTATAAGGACAAAATATGGGCTTCAAATGTCAAATGAAGCCCATGTCTATATCCATATTTTTTAGGCGATAGACCCCCTGTTAGGACGCCTTGATGAGTTTCCCTATAATTCTGTATATCTAGGTACTTACAACTTTTTGCCAAAGTGTATACTTACAATAAAAAGGGAATAAATATAAGACCAATGTGGGTGGGTGTTCTTCTCAGTCGAAGGCTCTCCCAAAATCGGAACTGGTGGAAGATTAGTTAGGTAGGTAGATTTAGGTAGGTAGGTGGATTAGTTAGTAAGATTAGCTTTTACGATTTCACTACACGTTAGTTAACTGTTATTTTTGTTTTTGACGACAATAAGTGCCTGTAAAGGTTTATGTTGAATAAATGATTTCGAATGATTTGATTGATTGGTGGATAATATACCTAACGTTGCATTTTGCAAGCGTGCTGCTTAAGCTCACCGTGACGATTTTATTGATGAAGGATTTTAAATTAAAAAGCGGCGTTTTTTTCTCTCCAAAATTCGTTTTTTTATTTACAAAATGTAAATCGATTCTCATTTCAATTCTGAACAAACTGATTTCAGGTTTTGAGCAATTTAACACGTCGTACAATATACAAATATTTAGGTACCTCGTCTCGTGCATACGCCTTCCTCTTCGGCGGCTCCGAATGCGGCCGTTCGGTAGGCGCTGGGGGGTGACGCACGGGAGGGCGGGGCACCACCGGCGGGGGAGGGGGGGCAGCCAGCGGCGACCGCCGCCCCACCGGCGACAGCCGCCGCGGCTCCGGCGAGTTGGCGCGCATAAAGTTGGTGATGTGCGTGCGCTCGGGGCTGCGGCGGGGGGCCTCCACCTTGGGTGGAGGGGGTTACGTCACAACAGAGGTTACAATAATTGGTACAAAGTGGTTGCATCCAGTTGAGGAGGTACGTTGTGCAAATGTGAGTGCGATCAAGGTTTCCACTTGGGGGACCTTTAGGGGGGAATATGTGACAGCATTGCTAGAAAGTTACTGCAATCCAGTTTATGGACAACACTTATCACTTTAAGACTGCAGCGAAATTAGGTAGATTAGGTAGGTAGGTTGGGAGCACGGAATAGATGAAGAAGGTTGGTAGGGCTATCCATTTATAGAGGCTATGACTTGACGCTTTGTCTTAGATGTGAGATCAGGCATTAAAACAATAGTAGGTAGTAGGTATCTACTTTAGGTACCTACAGAATTCCAACCGAATAACATCTTCGTTCTTTTCTTTTTCGAAGGCAACGTCAAAAATATATATTGACAAATGACTCGCTTCATATGCAGCAAAATTGAGTCCAAAAACACACCGGCACTCACCTCAGTAGCCCTGAGCTCCCTGACGCGCGGGTTGTGCGGAGGCTCTAGTGGTGCCCTAGACACGGTGACTAGCAGCTTTTCTGCCTCCCGGATCAGTTCCCGGTACTTCCTCTCTGCTTCCCGGTCTGCCTCTAGGAGAGGATCTTTCTCCCGCACGGGGGGAGCTGAAGGCGCATGGTTTCTGCGCCGGACGCGCGGCGGCGTGGCACCTGAAATTAAATGGAGGTTTTGTTAACGAAAGCTTCCTAATGTCAGGCACGCAAGAGTAGGAAATAAACTATAAATTACTGACCAGTTTACTTACTATTAGGTAAAATTGAAAGGACCACAATACCTTGTGCGTACATATTAACTCACGCAGGCAAAAAGGTTTGCCAATTGTGTCACTACAGGTGGCGCTGTCTCATACAAAATGTGACAAAAGCATAAGTACTAAGCACTCGGTCATATAGCAGCTTTACTACTATGAGACGAAGGTAGAAAAGCTGACTGGTGCAGTGACAGATTATAGTGCACTGTAAAAAGTAGCTACTTTTAGTATTTGCCCTATCTCTCCCACTTCACAATTGCTACTCCTTTTTTAAAGATCCAACTTCTTTCTCAAGGCCAGCAACGCATCTGCGACTCCTCTGGTTTTACGGGCGTCTATTTACGGCGGTAATTACTTTCCATCAGGTGACCCGCCTGCCTGTTTGCCTCCTTTTCACATTAAATAAAAACATCTACTAATTAGCAGTGACCAAATTACATAAATAATAAATAATAGACCGTGGCGGTCTCCGCGGCGGCGGCCTGCGTCTCCTCGCCCTCCTCCGTCCAGGTGAAGCGGTCTCAACAGGCTCGTCCTCATCCCCCCATCCAACCCTGTGTCTCCGTCAGTATCTATGTCAGCATCAGACAGTATCGCCTTCTCCCTTCCTCGCGTTCTTATGCCGCGACACTCTTCGTCGCTGAACGCGCTGTCTATACCTCACAGCTACCAATCCGATGTGAAAAAATTTAACATTATGGTATAGGTATTTACCAGCAGACCGTGGTGGCCTCCGCGGCGGCGGCCTGCGTCTCCTCGCCCTTCTCCGCCCAGGCGAAGCGGTCTCGTCAGGCTCATCCTCATCCCCCCCATCCAACCCTGTGTCTCCGTCAGTATCTATGTCAGCGTCAGACAGTATCGCTGTCTCCCTTCCTCGCGTCCTCATGCCGCGACACTCTTCGTCGCTGGACGCACCGCCGCGGTGGAACCGGTGCAGTTCTGGAGATAAATGGGGCGATAGATGCGGCGAGAGGTGGGGTGACCTGGAAATGTTAATGATAATTTTGCATTAGCTCAAATGATAATCTATATGGTCTTTGTTGTGAGTAGTGTATTCAATAGAATATTGTTTCGTGTTTAGTAACAAATAATTCACTGTCAGTTGTTAATGACCTATGTACTGTAGAATTGAACAAACAATAATACTGTATAAGTGTGTGTAGAAAATCACAACTGAAAAGTGTGTTTGAAAGAGGTACTTACGTATATTGTTAAAACTACTTCCATACCTAAAAAAGCAAATATTATATCTTAAGTACACGAAATATCTAATTGCAAGTGTTCCTCGTCTTTTCAAACGCTATAATATATAGTTACCTACTAATAAACTAATAACAAACTATACTTATATATTATTATAGGTCACAGTTTCCTGAAACCATAACAATATTTTACTTTCGCAAGATTACGAACCAGCTGCGTCTACGAACTCGGAACAGATAATCCAATTACACAAGGTGTTCATTCAGCGTAAACTTAGCCCACTAACCTAAAGAGAGAGCGGCTCACAAAAAAAAATACTTCAACTCCTCTCTTCCTTTGGGTGTCATAGACAAGAGCATAGAGCGGCGATGGGCTCACCACCTATCACGCTGAGCACATGTGCAGTCGCTATTTGGTGAAAAGTGGACTATGGCAGAGGACTGCTTTTGCGTTATTCATTGCTTAGTCTCTGACTAACCCTTCAGGGATAGTAGTCGTGATTATTCCCAACTAGCAAAATAAAGTCCTATAGAAGTTGAGACAACGTTTTACATGCAACTCTGATCCGATTAGGTTAATCGTATAAAAGAAGGGTAAACGGTTATTAAAGGCGAAAGTGGCGCATTTTATAAGACCTATAGGTAATAATAATAATAATAATAATAAAATTTGTTTATTGAACGATAAATGGTTTCAAATATAACATTTTTAAACGATGCTATCCGCTTAAGCTTAAAAACTGTGTAGCAGATAACAACGCCCGCCCCCAAAGAGTATCAGAGGTAGGGCAGTATTTATACATACAGTTTACAATTATTAACCTTTTAAACATAACTAGGTACAATAAAAGTTTGTGTGTGTGTGTGTGTGCGTGTGTGTGTGCGTGTGGGGGTGTGTGTGTGTGTGTATGAGTGTGTGTGTGTGTGTGTGTTTTATTGCAAGTTTATTCGACGGACTTCATAAGTCCTTCTGTGTCCTCGTAAGAGAGAGTAGAAAGCCAAATGAGGATTCTTTTCTTACATTGCTTTAGCGTTAGAGGATAAATACTGATAACTTTATTTATTTTGTTGTATAATGCAGAGCTTTTAAAATAAAAGTGGCGACTGGCAACAGTGGTACGACGGAATTGTATTTCGCAGATGTTGTCATTTCTGCGCTTAGAGTTTGCTGTTAAAAGGTCGTAGGGGATATTGGAGTGCTTACGTAAGATAGTAGGTAGGTAGGTAGGTAATAGTTAAATAAAGGTTAACAAGGCGTCAGAAAATGTTAAGTAAAAGTAGTATAACGGTTCAAGTATGACCAAATGTTGTATAAAGAGCACAAGGAAAACATTTACGTAACCACAAAATTGGGTAAAGGTGTGAAAACTGACTATTCTGTTTTATAAAAGGTATGACGTAACTTTTAACCACTGTTTACTTGACTTTAAAGGAGCATAAATGTTTAGAAATTTTATTTATAAAACGATTTGCTTTTAATCCTTTCGGTTCACAAAATTTTTGTTTCCTTGTGGTGTTTGTGAAATAAAACAAGTTAAGAAATTGTAGATATATTATTGAAATTAATATTGAATCTATATTATGCAGTTGCTAAATTCAAGATGACGTCTAGATTTCTACGGGAATGCCACTTTATTGATATTGTATGTGATGATATTTAGTTTTTTACTGAAGCTCTCTAAAAATATCCGAAATTTAGTTAAATTTTTTAAATGTTTTATACGTTTAAGGTCAGCCATTGTTGTACATTTCATCAGTAGACTGTTATTGGATTGTAATAAAACTTTCACTCAAGTAGACGTTTTACAAACGACTGCAAACGAGCGCCATTGCTATTTGTTTTAGGGTGAACACGTACATGGCGGTAATCTTAGATGTAGACCAGTTTCATTTCTTCTGAAGTTCCACATCGTTTATATCGTTTCCAGTTATTAATATCCATTTTTTGTCGTTTTTATTTAAACTTAATAAGATTCTATTAAAACCACTTAACGTTTAATTTTGTTTTATTAAAATCTTAATTGAACATCTATAAAACATGCTGTTAAATTAAAGATATATAACAGGTTCACAGAAAACTGTATGTATTGCCAAAGTTTTTGTTTTACGTTAACAAACGTTGAATAAAAGGTATATAATACTTACACTAATACCTTTATGTAATATTGAAGTTAACCATAATTCCACTATATAATCGTTATATTAAGGTATTCTAAAAACGTTTTTAGACCTACAATGTGTTTAGATGTTATAATAATGACTCTATTTTGACAACACTGTCTTTAAAAAAACCTTTTTACGACTGAAACGTTCTTACGACTTAGACGTTTGTTAAATAAACATTTTAGTTAAGACCATTATATAATTGTCGTATAATTTAGTTGAAATAACGTTTATTCGAGGTCGTAATTAGACTATTTAGTTAGACGACTTAATCGTCAGATGTACTACGTCTATACGATGACAGAGTTAGTTAATAACCAATATAAAACTCCTATATGATATAAAAGTCGTATAACCCTTCATTTATACGACTTGCTTGCTGGTTGGGTTATGTATGTATGTATGTTGACAGCGAGTACGGCGCGTGTGTCAGCTGTGACTTGTGAGGCTGCGACTGGGGGCACTGGAGCGACTGCTAGTTAGGAGGTAGCTCTGGACTGTAATGATGTGGTGGCCCCAAGTTGTTAAATATTCAAAGGGGTTCCCTACTCACCGCATCGAGATGTTGAAATAGGTTCTTTACTAAGATTCATACCGTATGCATTCCGTATCTGATAAGAGTCGAGCGAGTACGGCGCGTGCTTCAGCTGCGGGGGCTGCCACTGGGGGCACTGCAGCAACTATACTAGTATGGTTATCCCCTCATCAAGATGTTGAAATAGGTTCATATACCATATTGGGTACGAGTCGAGCGAGTACGGCGAGTATCGCAGCTGTAAGGGCTGCGGCTGGAGGCACTGGAGCGACTGCTGGTGCATTAGGGGGGGGGGGGGCCGCGGCCCTCGTGGACGTCGCCCTCAGCCAGGGGTTGGAGCGATTGCGGCAGCGGTATGGTTGTCCCCTCATTGAGATGTTGAAATAGGTTCTTTAGTTTCATACCGTATAATATTAGGTAGGAGTCTAACGAGTACGGTGCGTGTTGCGTTACAGGTGTGGGGGCTGCGCCTGGGGACACTGCAGCGACTGCTGGTGCATCAGGGGGGGCGCCCACCGCCGCGCCGCGACGAGGACGGCAGCGGGGTCGCGGCGAGGGGATATAGTTCTCCCCGCATCGATATAATGAAATAGGTAATTTAGAATCATACCGTAGTATTGGATAGGAGTCCAGCGAGTACGGCGCGTGTTGCAGCTGTGGGGGCTGCGCCTGGGGGCATTGGAGCGACTGCTGGTGCATCAGGGGGGGCGCCCGCCGCCGCGGTGACGTCGCCCCCAGCCAGGGGTTGGTGCGGATGCGGCAGCGGGGGCGCGGCGAGGGGGTAGGGCACACCACCGGGGGCGGCTCTGGTATGCACTTTCTGGAGTTGGCATTGGATCGCCGCTGTAAAGTAAAGTAAAGTATAGCATGCATACTGTCCCACTGCTTGGCAAAGTCATCACTGCAATTAGCTTAGTAAATTAGTTAAGTTATCACTGCAATTAGCTTTTTTATTTTTATATTCTACAACGGGTAAGCGCTTGGCATTCATCGTACCTGATGGTAAGTGACGATAAGACCGAAGGTGGAAGCGCGCTTCACCTGGAACCACTGAGGAACTGGCTATCTTATCTCAAAGTACGGAACACAACAATGCTATAAACATCGTATGGCGACAGACTTAGATAAGATGGTGGTAGCTAGACAGGTGGACTTAACAGCCCTACCACCAACCAAACCGAGCACACAAAGATGTGCCCCCCGCTGGGAATCGAACCCGGGACCTCTGGGTCTGAAACCGGTGGCTTAGCCACTAGACCAAAGAGTCGATTAAAAGCGTTAGCGTTGCCAGGCGTCCGGATAAAGCCAGACATAGGCTTTTTGATTGCGTATCCGGCCAAAATAAACAGGCGAGTCTACTGTCGGTCGCTCCTGCTCCCGAAAATGTAGGGCAGCCTTTTTACCCAAATGTCCGGCCAAACTGGCTGGTCTGTCCGGCTATTAGGTTTGCCGAGCTGGCAACCCTAACTGCATTTGATGGTTATTGACTTACGTTATTAATTTGGGGCGTAGTGAAATAAAATTATTTATGATGTTAATTGATATTTATTACATAACTAGCGGCCCGCCCACGCCTTCGTCTGCATGAACATGGAGTATTCCGTAATGAATTTCCAAAAAAAATATTTCACACAAACCTAGTCCTGACAATTACGAACACAACAAAAAAAGAATTACCCAAATAGGTGCAGCCGTTCTAAAGTGATGCGCGTACAAACATTTTGATTTTCATTAATAAGATAATAAACACAAAGTTGGTATTATACAGCCTATCTACTGTCCAACTGCTGGGCAAAGGCAGACCGTCATAGAAATCTAGTAATCGCTGGAATTGATAAGAAATGGCTCAATAACCCAGCAATATATGGTCAATGCAATAACCACGCTAGTTGGTGATCACAAACTCGGGCTATGTATCCAAAAATCTGAAACACACTTTACCCGAGATCTGGGAATTGAAACCTGGACCTCAGTTATCGAACCGAGCGCTTAAATATTCGTTTTACTTTGTCAACGTGAAATTATCAATAACGCAATCGATGGTGTTGCGGAAAGCACGGGTTGCGATCGTGAACGTCAAGCTATTTTCACTATGCCTGCTCCCTGAATAGGTGAACAAATTGTATGTTAAGTTTTGAAAGAGAAGATTCGAAATACGCTGGAAGTCGAGATAATTTACTTAGTCACCAATCCGGTGACACGCAATGCGGAAGTTGCTTAACTTACCTGACGTTAAAAATGTTATTATTGTATGTAATTTCATGCTTATGGTCATTTTTACAAACACACAATGCAATGGTGACATCACGTGGTAGTGTAGACGAATTATGAAGATGTAAATATTCATTTAACATTAGTGTATAGTTAGACATCAGTAATCACTAGCCCTCTGCAAAGTAAAAGGGCCATTCAAAAATTGCGCTCGGACTCCCATGACGGCAGCCGGGCGCGGGACAAGTAATCTTGTGGTGTCAGCATAAGTGCTCTCACTTTACGATCACTGCGCACTATGCTCCCCAAGACAAGGATGTAGCTATATCACGTGACAACACTGCTATATAATTTCGCGGGGAAATGCCGTTAGCGCGATTCAGAGTACTACCTCCAGCGCCATCTATTGATAGAACGCTAAAACTGTTTCATTAAATGTTGATACTTTTTTGAATTTATAAACCTCAAATTACAACACACGCTATAGAAGACTTATTAAACAAAGGTGAGCTTATCTTTAAAACCAATCTCTTCCAGCCAACTTTATCTGTGGTTATGTAACATTTAATTGCATAGGCTCATCTCAGCTCATTACATTAAAATGATTTATCGTTTCGGTCGCTGGGTCATTAAAACATTTACTTACGCAATATACATTTTTTTAAATGTTGTATCCGTACGACGAAATATTTCTACATGCGAAAGTAGAAACTACTAAATCGTAATATCTGATACAATAATATGTTAAACTATACAGGGTTATCAATCCAAATGGGTCAGTAGGGAGAAATCAAAACTTTAAGATACTAGATGACCCGGTGAACTTCGTATCACCTACATTATTTTTGTCAAAAATATGGTCAAAACTTAATAAGTACAATTTTTTTCGGTGAACACATTTAGCCAGTGTCAAGTTAATAAGTAATTACTTAAAGTAGATAATAATGAGTGATAATATAAGATAACGATTAATGGTAAATGATGGGGGAACCCATACCCCTTGGGACTCAATAAAGCTGTTAATTGAGATCTCACACGGACTTCTTGAGAGAATCTGAAAAGTGATGTTGCACGGTTTTGTTTTATTTGCCAAAACTCATGCACGTTCACGAACACTTAACAGTTATTAATCCACCATTATTACACATATTTTACATACATGTCGCTCCCATATTGGTCTTACAAGCCACCCTCAACCTCGCAATTGGACGCTGTTTAAATCACCTTTTATAGATGTAAGAGGCCTATGATGATGATGATGATGATACATAAATATTCGACGAAACACAAATTAAAGAAAATAAAACAAAACCGCAGACATGACGCTTCACTTTCCCGCCAAGAAGTCCACTTTTACACTTTTTTATTTCTAAAACAGAACTGTTTTGTATTCCAACAAAACAGACCAAAAAGATTGGACCTCATACTACAGCTATGAAACTTACAAATTTCTGCACGCACCTATATTATTTGACAACCAATAAGTGACCTCGCGCACTGACAAACTGATGATAAATTTTAATAATCGTCTTGAAATTTATTCATTTACGTATTTTTTTTTCGACAACCAACTGTCACAACAAGTCTAAATGTTTTTATTTCTGAAACATCTGTTTTGTATTCCAACAGACAGATATATTTCTGAACGCACCTATAAATATTTGACAACCAAGTGTCACATAGCTTCCCTGAGCTTCCACAAATATTTCAAAATCGAAATTAGCCAAATCGGTTCAGCCATTCTTGAGTTTTAGCGAGACAAACGCACAGCTATTTATTTTATATAAGTATATAGATAGGGAAATCTGATCTTAAGAACCATGGCCAGAGAATATATACACTACCCATGGCGTCGATTTTAGATTTGATAAAAACTGCATTAAATTTTTTTTGTTAAATCTCATACGCAACCGGGAGCCGAACCCGCGGTCTCTATCTCTGTAAACAATGTTATAAATTCTGCAAATTTATTCGTTGTTATTGTTGATGGTGTGAATAAGGAACAAATTAATGAAATATTGTTTAAATAAATGGAAGAAATCCCACAAGTAAGATAATTTGTTTTTTAAGCTAAATGTTCTAAATTGTTGCCATTATCCTGGATAAAAAACATAGGAAATAATAAAGCGGCTTGATATCAAGCGATCTCGCGGGCCATTTAATGGACCGTCTGAACCCATCCAGTTAAGTTGAAATTATCATTTCCTACCTACACAAGATTTCTTAGTTAAACTTGAGATTTATGCACACAGGGTCAACTTTAATAATAAATAAGACATTCGATTAGGTGCGGTACGGTATGGCTACTATTTTGAGCATTTACCTTAAAATAAATCTCATTTTGTTATACAAGATTCCATTAAAAATGTGTTCCTTATGACTTATTATTCATACCATCAACAATAACAACGAATAATCTTCCAGAATTTATAACATTGTTTACAAGGTTGAGACCGCGGGTTCGACTTCCGGTTACGTATGAGATTAAACAAAAAAAAATTATTGCAGTTTTTATTAAATCTAAAATCGACGCCATGGTTCCTAAGAACAGATTTCCCTATCTCTTATAGTTTATGATTTTTTCCTATTGACCCATTTTGATTTATCATTTAAGATAATTATTATAGTAGTTTTTCCTTTCGCATGGAATATTTCGCCGTACGTATTCAACATTTTTAAAAATGTATGTTACTTTGCGTAAGAAAATGTTTTATGACCCAGCGACCGAAACGGTAAAACATTTTAATATAATAAGCTGAGATGAGCCTATGCAGTTTAAATACTTTCCAATTACGAACAACATTAAAATCTGAGCAAACATTTTTGTAAGCCGCAAACTAATAACCAAAATGGCGAAACCTTTTAAAGGCTGCTAATATTTTCTCTGATGTAATAATAGCTTCTAACAATGAAGCTTTATTTAGCCCGGATAACGGTGCGCCCCATCAATTTATACGGTCTAGTTAATTAATAAAGTAAAGTCAGAGCATATGAATGGGTCCGGCCGTCGTCGGTCGGCGGCGCGGCGCGCGGCGGTGCGGTAACGCAATTATAAAACCGGGTAACACAATCATAAATAAACCCGGATAAACCCCGGCTAGTGAAAATTCGGAAAATCACGTTTGCGTAATATGCAAAAGAGTTGTAGTTAATTGGAAACTTTAAACTTTTCAACTAAATTAATCACGACCGCCGTTTTGTTGAAATGTTGGTGTCAATTTGTAGCTATAATTATTCGACTCTACATAATATTTAATCCCATTCAACAACATTTCAATCGTTCGTGTATGAATCGGTTATGAATTAACAAAAGTATCGAACATGATTTCTGATTAAAATAGAAACAATTGTATTATTTTTTGTAATTTCCATTTTTTTGTGTCATTGTCTGGAATCGGAAAATGATTTGCGATTTACATTTATTTGCCGATCGTATCCACCGATGCCATGTCTTAAGGTTAATCTAACGTCATGAACTCTATTTTTATTACGTTCATCCATTATTCAAATCCAAACAACTCGCGAAATTCAAATCTGTAGCCAATACCCCATGTTTATTTTACCAACGACAGAAACGAAGGTAGGGTTTAATGCTCTTGAGCATACCTACTTACAAGGGAAAACGAAGGTTAGATTATTACGCAATCAAATCACTAGTTGATTGGAGATAAAATAGGAATGTTTAACATTTAACAACCCATTCTATTGGGTAAAGTGATATACAAAATTGTACCCAACCGATAGGTCGATTAATGAGTTTTATGATGGAAACTGCAAATGTTACATAATTAGACAAATATTTAAAGGTCTGATAGGAAAAACAAAAGTAATTAATGTCTGATTCTTAGCTTAGAAATTAATTTGTGCAGTTAGTAATTAATTATTTTTTGAATACTTATGGTAAACAGTTACCGTTTTTTACCTGTAAAAGCTTGCAACACCAAAAGCCTTCTTTAAAAAACAACGAATAGTCAACGTGTTATTAATTAGTGTATATTGAAATGAAACCAGAAAGTTTATTTTAGATTTTCATTTCGTTGCGTTTCATCATAAATCGGCCGACAATCTTTTGGCGAGCGGGAGCAACCTGTTCAGCCGTGGTATTAAAAGCCTGAAAGTTGATTGGAGTGAACGCGAGGCTTATGCCACCACGCCCATGTTGAAACAAATAGGATTGCGTTTTTGAATTAAATTTTATTCGTGTGTAATTAATGCATAATGCATAATGCAATCATAACACATGAATTTTTCTATAGTACGTGTTCTACCAATTATGTATTCTATTATAACGTTAGCAGTCAGGACATATATTTTCCCAAGTGGTCCTATCAATTAACAGTAGGATTAACACACTTACTAATATTATACTTTAGTATAACGGAACCGCATTGATGTGGTAAAAAATGAGACCGAAAAATTTTGTCGCTTGCGTTTCCTAATGGCGGGGCGGGCCCACGGTACCTACCCGACATTACTTCTGAGATTTTGTTTATGGTACCCACAAAATTGTGTGGCAAAGATTACATACACTTAAATGAACGGCAATGATAGAGCGGCCATCAGCATTAATGTGAGTGAGTATAATGTGAATTCAACTTGCCCTAGAACTGATTTTACAAAACCAGTCAGCTATATCACACTTGCTGTTGCGTTAGCTGCTGGATGGAAGCAAAATGGACCAACAACATTATTGTTCCGTGCAGTATGAGGCTACTGCACCAGCATTTAGATTCTTTTTTTTTTTTTTTTATACTAAGCCCGGCAAATGACCCCACTCCACCTGATGTTAAGTGGAAATGAGGTCCAGGCGCGAGTACAACTGGTGCAGCGTAAGAGACGTAGCATCAGTCATCCTCACTCTGCCGGCCCACAAAGTGCTTCTTCACGCCTCGTTTGAAGGACCCTATGTCATAGGTAGGAGGGAATACGTGTGCTGGTAGACTATTCCATCTTTTGGAAGTGCGGCAAAGAAACGAGTCACCAAATTTCTTTGTGCGTGATGGAATGTTAGAGACCGTAAATTGGTGACTCCGGAGAGCAGCACGCGTACTCCTATGGAGGAAGGGAGAAGGAGGGATGAGGTCAAAGAGTTCTTCAGAGCACTCGCCATGGTATAAACGGTAAAAGACGCTGAGTGACGCAATATCTCTACGCAATTGCAAAGGCTCGAGAGTTTTAGTGACCTCTGCATTGCCGATAATGCGCACAGCGCGGCGCTGCAATCTGTCCAAGGCATCGAGAAGGTACTTTGCGGAGCCGTCCCAAAGGTGAGAGCAATACTCCACGCAAGACCGCACCTGTGTCTTGTATAATAGACACAACTGATCAGGCGTGAAGAATCGCCGCACCTTGTTCAGGACACCGAGTTTACGTGAGGCATTTTTAATCACGGTTTCGATGTAGTCCTTTTGGTTCAGATCGCAGCGGATATCCATACCGAGCATGTTAATACTGCTCTGCAGGCCTAGAGATGTACCCTGAAGAGAGGGAAGGGGAAGGAATGGCGACTTTTTCGCTGTGAACGCGCACACCTGTGTTTTCTTGGCATTGAACTCCACCAGATTATCGGAGCCCCATTTAGAAATGAGGTCCAACACCCGATCGAGCTCAATGACAAGATTTGCTCGCTTCATTTCGGTGTCTACCCGCCCAGCCGTTGGGTGCCCGTTATATCCCCCATGCACTGTGCTATCATCTGCATAGCAATGAATGTTTCCAAGAGGAAGCATGTCATTGATATGCAGAAGGAACAGCGTGGGGGATAGAACGGAGCCTTGAGGAACACCAGCGTTCACTGACATGAACCGCGAAGCGCATCCATCCGAAAGGACACGGGTTCTACGCTCATGCAGGAAGCCGGCAATCCAGGTACAGAACTGAGCGGGCAAACCGTATGCCGGGAGCTTGGAGAGAAGAGCTTTGTGCCAGACCCGATCAAAAGCCTTGGCTATGTCAAGGCTAACTGCCAGTGACTCGCCACGCTTGTCAATAGCCTCACCCCAGAGATGTGTGACGTACGCTAGAAGATCACCCGTTGACCGTTTTGGCCGAAACCCATATTGACGATCGTGAATTAGGGAGTGATCTTCTAGGTATCGAATAAGCTGTTTGTTCAATATTCGTTCTAGGATCTTACACAACACTGAAGTTACGGCTATAGGGCGGTAATTAGTCGGATCTGACCGATCTCCTTTTTTAGGGATCGGTTGCACATTAGCTTCTCTCCAAGATTCAGGCACACAACCCGAAGAGAGCGAGAGACGGTACAGACGCGATTAGATTCTCTAAAGCTGGAGCGTAAACTTGCCTCACACTTCGACCCTCACGTTCCCTTAGATTCCGATCAAGACTGAGTGACCTTTATGACGTTTCTGTAGAGACAAATTAAGAGAATGCGGATTTGATAGACTGTGGTTTGACAATCTCTTATTGAATTAGGATCGAGCCTTTACATATCGCTCTGCTGTTCGACCAGCCAACAAGCTTTGAATGTTAGTACCATCAGCTGACGGTAGCTTACCTTAGCTGGTTCGTGGTACAGATGCGTCGTCGGCGGCGCGGGCGGCGGGGGCGGCGCCACAAGCGGAGCGGCGAGCGGAGCGGGAGCCGCCCCTGGTGACGTGCCATCAGTGCTGTAGCCGGTGCTGTACGCGCTCTCGGGCGAGGAGAGGGGCGGCGGGGGCAGCACGGTGGTCTGCGGCACCCGGCACTGCTTCTGCTTACGCTTCTTTGCCCGCCCCAGCTGCGCCTCCATCCATGACTTGAACCGCGCCCCCAACATGCCGGAGACGGCACCTGCGGCACATAACATTACATTACATAATCACGAATATTATCCCCGGAGAGTTTAGTGCCTTCGTACACGGCGTGCATGTTCAAACAAGTCCGCACACGAAGCGGTGCTGCAGCGAATCGTAGGAGATGTGATGTAGGAGGAGATTGTCTCTTACGCGTATTACGATTTACGATACGCTTACGATACGACGCCGTGTGCGAAGAGAATTAGTCAGAGACTAGGCAATGAGGACCGCAAAAGCAGTCCTCTGCCATAGTCCACGTTTCACCAATAGCTACTGCTCAGCGTGACAGGTGGTGAGCCCATCACCGCTCTATGCTGTTGGTGCATGTGCAGTCCTTAGTCCGTTAGTCGCCTTTTACAACACCCATGACAAAAGAGGGAGTATTCTTTCGGTGAGCCGCCACGCGACACAGCTCATAAAACACGGAACATAATCCTATAGACCTCGGTAGCCAAGTGGTTAAGAGGCCTATTACATCTCAAATGTGATTTTTGCGTAAAATGCCCATTTTCGCATTATGTAGTAATTTTGCAGTTGTATTTATCGTTTTTATCGAGATAGGATAATATATTTGTGCATAATATTACAAATCTTCATTCTGTGAGCATAAGTTGAATTCGGACGGCCGGCGCATTGCAATTTGTAGTAATTTTGCAGTTGTATTTATCGTTTTTATCGAAATAGGATAATAAATTCATAATAAAATCTTTATTCCTCATGAAGTAACAATTACTCTGGTATAAATTTTGCTCAATAATATTATCGTAGATAGGAGAAATTCACAGTTAACTTACAGCGATTTTCGAAGTTTTTTGGTTTAGAATAAGATTTTTTTCCTATATAAAATCAATGATATCTAAAAATTCCTAAGCCGCTACGCACTATTCGACTATATAAAAGATAACATTATAGTTTTTTTTATTTCACTTGTATAGATCAGTAGTTCAATCGATGAGCTCAAAAAAGTGCCTTCGCGCACTTTATAAAAATCTTTCTCTGCAATTTAAGGTTTAATTAAAAAGTTAAGCAAAATTTACAAAAAGCGAGGCTGCTACGCACCATTCCAATAGCTATTCTACACTATTCAATAAGTCATAATTGTTTATGTGTTTTCGTTTCTGAGATCCATAACGCCAAAATTGGCCATTTTACGCAAAAATCACAGTCGAGATGTAATAGGCCTCTTAAGGCAGCCGCCCGGAATGCAGAAGGTGCGTGGTTCGATTCCCGCCTGAGGTTGTCGTCTTTTTTCAGTGTTTAAAATTTTTACTTAATCCTGTGTTAATATAGTATTATAACTATAGGTGCTGTGTGGTGGCGGCACATTAATAGAATACTTTCAACCCATCTCTTCCCTTGGGTGGTGTAAAAGGCGACTCATGAACCAAAGACTGCAGACATCCAACGTCATAAGGCGGCGTTGCGAGCTCACCACCTGTCGCGCTGAGCATTGTGCAGTTGTTGTTTGGTCAATCGTAGACTGTGGCAGCGGACTGCTTTTGCGGTCGTGAGTATATGTATGTACTATCGGCCGCTCGCGGTTTCACCCGCGTGGTTCCCGTTCCCGTTTGAATATCGGGATAAAAAGTATCCTATGTGTTAATCCAGGTTATAAACTATCTGTGTGCCGAATTTCATCCAAATCCATTCAGTAGTTTTTACGTGAAAGAGTAACAAACATCCATCCAAACTTACAAACGCGCGTTTATAATATTAGTAGGATAATACCTATGTACGAGTATGTGTACTCGTAAATAGAATTGTTTAAAGAGTGTTTCTTGTGAGCTCTAGATTTAGGTTTGGCCAAAGGTAAAAAATGGTTGCGGTGTCATTTCGAAAATCTCGGGGTGTGATTTGCACAATAGCTTATAATTTGAAATTACCGGATTAATAGCGCTTTTGCGCAGGTTTCCCACTAGTGAGATAATATTAGAGTAGGTACCCTCAACTGACGAGCATGTATAAAGAACGTTATGAGAGTAACAACTTCAACTTCAATTCAAATTCAAATAATTTATTCTCAGTAATAATTTAGTATGATTAAGAAGTAGTTGGAGCTTCCTTTTAAGCAAAAACATTTTGCTTGTTAAACAAAGCACCGCCTTTTCATGGCAACATTACATAATAAAAATTTAAACCGCCTTATAAATTCATGGGTTCGAATCCTATTCGAGCTTTCCTGAGACTGGTTGTTTTATTTCTAGTAAACATTTTATCTTACAAATTAACTTTAGAAAAAGTTACGTTAAAAATAAATTAATAAAACAATAGCTACTTGCGCACAAGTTTGTTCTGTGTTTGTGTGTGTACGAGTGTGGTGTGTGTGTGTTTATGCGAGTGGTAGTGTGTATGTGAGTGAAAGTGTGTATGTATCTATATTAGTATCCTACTAATAATAAAAACGCGAAAGTTTGTAAGTATGGATGGATGTTTGTTACTCTTTCACTTAAAAACTACTGAATGGATTTGGATGAAATTCAGCAAAAAGATAGTTTATAACCTGGATTAACACATAGAATACTTTTTATTCCGATATTCCCACGGGAACGAGAACCACACGGGTGAAACGGTGAGCGGCCACTAGTTTAAAATATAATAGTACATCTAATATATTTTATTTTTTATTTTAGTATTATTATTACATGATGTGAAACAAATGACGTGTGTCAGGATCGCAGCAAATGGTAAGCTGTTGTAATGAGACAGCTAAAGCCTTGTTGTCTTTCTGACCTCTTTTCCGAATAACATTCTTTTATATCCAGTTTGAAATTCAAAATTCAAATATTACTGGTCTTCTCTGTCTAGCCTCTGTTTTCATGAAAAAGGCAGTTCAGATTCATCCGCGGAGCTAGATAGAGCTCCTTCTAATTATAGTTATCCTTACGAAAATATTGTTATTAGTGAATAGTGCATCATTATAACTCGACAGTTCCAGGCATACGTCCAGCCCCCTTACTCTTGAAACCGTTCGCTATTGGATCGGATTGGTATTGGTGCATTTTAGTATTTTTAAGTTACGACACCAGCGCTAATTTGGATTCATATTGGGTGAACTAAATGGCATTGAGTTTTGTATTTTTTTCACTCAATATCCACGCAATATGAATCCCTATTAGCTCTGGTGTCGTAACTTAGGAGTACGAAAATTCACAATACCAATCCGATCCAATAGCGATTGGAAACGAGCCCTATACTCGTCAGATTGAAAGCGCTCACCCGCAGCCCGAGCACGTTTGCTACGTTCACCAAGTAAATCGCGCGATGCAGACTAAGTAAAACTTTAGTTTTTTCAGTAATTATAAAGCACAGAAACATCTGTGCTCTACAATGAGCTTGTAAAGAAAATATTTAAAAAGTTATAATATATCTAATTTTATAAAACCAAATATTTTACCTATACCGCTAAAGATCTCATCACTACAAAAACAATAGATTTTATTTCTTTTCGATACGATGTCCTTACAATATAAGTAGATAATGCTTATTAATTTTTGTAAAACTCCGTGTGACGTCAATTGTTTCCGATTCGATTCCAAAGAGGGTTATAGTTTTATATTCTATCATGTTCATTCATAAAAATATATATTTAATTGGTTAATACAAAAAAGGCCCCTTTTTCTATATATACTTACCTACCTTTTTAAAAAGAAAAATAAACAAAGCTTTTGTTTGTTTTTGGGTATATTTTTAATATATATTGCAAAAAACACCATATCCATGTTTATGTTTTGAATAAATCAGCAATAGGTAGGCATTCTTATAGGCCATTATTCAAATATGCGTACCTTCTTTTTGTTACAAAACAAAAACGTGATAAGGGATGTCGATAGTAAAAAAAAACTTCTAAACGCAGAATACAAGCTATAATTAAAAAATATCCAGTAATAGACAATTACAAACAGTCTCTTGGTACACAACGAAACAAGCGCCTAACAAATTACAAAATGTGCGAAAACAACGGCCGTTGTGACAAAGGGTTCTATGTTTGTTACGGAAAAAAACACAGCGCACCTTGTCACCTGAAACGTGCATATACACGTACGTCACTCCCCCCAACAGCAAACAAAAGACTGTTTCATTATAATAACTCCTGGCAAAACAAAAGATTTCGGGAAAACTGCGTTAAATGCTGGCGGAGACAATTGCTTGGAACGCTCCACATTTCCCCGCTCTCGAAACTGAAGCTTTGAAGTAAACAAAAGAAGTGACGCTAAATGTTTTATCGTCCCGTCATTCTATCGCAAGACACAATGAACGGACTATCAGTATAGAAAATAGACTGAACGTCGGCGTCGTATCGTAGCGTCGAGAGTGGCGGCGGCTTCGCGTTGTTGTAATGCTTATTTTTGTTCTTTTTACATGTAGTAGATAAACAGCTGTCGAAATATCAGCCACAATGAAAATTAAATTGTCTCCATATAAAAACAATCACTTCAAAACATTTCAAACGTGAAATATATCTCGACTAATAAACGAACGTTATGCAATGTTTATACCATTTCTCAAATTTAATACAAATAAAAAGAAATACCCCACATTAATTTCCCTACATATCGCTATAGACGTCACGGGGCGTTGTTATACCGCTTACCTTTTGCATCCACATCGAAAGCAGTGACGTTAGGCCTCCCTCCCACAATACAGTATCTGCGGTCCCTCGTCCCTCGACGTCGGCTTTCAAGAAACTCTAGATGCTCATAAAAGGGAGCGGCCCTTGCTTCATTTCCATCCAAAGAACTACGACTTTCATTAGCGTAATATTGCGCACTCCGACTTTGTGGTGGCCAAATCAGATATTCATTGAAAGTTTTGCATCAAAATGAGTTTTGTCGGACGGAGTTTTACATTTTAGGTTTCACAAATTCGACTTAAGTAATGCTTTTGTGATTTCAATGATAGAGGCGTGCAGCAGTATACTTACATGCTTTGTTTATTTACATGTATATAGTCAAAGACTTACATGCTATTTATACTATATACTATTACGATTGCATTCGTGATGACCTCCGTATTATAAGCAGGGTGGAATTTTGTAATGCTACCTGAAGAGAAAGTACTCTTAATACTGTAGATAGAAAAATTTACTCAAAGAAAACATTCCTTTATTTTTAAAAAGAAAGAAAACTGCATTCAAAGATTTTCGATAATTCGCTTGCCACACCCGGGAATCGAACTAACTAAAATCTGTGAAAATTACACCCAGTACTTTTATTGCATCGATCGTTAGGGTCAATTATAAGAATAAAATCTCTTTAACAAACTTGATAAATTAAATGAAAGGAAACCATGAAATGTTAAATTATTTTAATTATTTACAAAAAATGGTAAACTAACTAATTACTTGCTCAAAATGGGCTTCAATTTCTTGGATACACAAATTAATTCTTCTAATGAATTCACTTCTAGAAAGACTCCTACCGAACTACATCCCCTTAAGGATATACGAGTAGGTCGACTTAACCTATGACCCTATATTTTAATTTTTTTAAGAAAGTTTATCCGTTGTCTAGTAACCATTTAATGAGTTTCATTACGAAGCTTCTCTTGGGCTAGATAATTGGTATGAGTGTAGGAAAGTTTATTTATTTATTTATTATTTATTATTTATTATTTTCTTATCAATAGATTCCAACACATTGTTATTTATATATCAATAATAATTACCAAAATAAATATAAAACGAAATAAAGTTTAAAGAAAACGGTTCACGAAATAAAATTAAAAATAAAATATTCTTTCACGGTCAATTCTTGATATTACAGTGTTACAGGCTTGTCTTTGCAACTACTTATTACTAAATTATTGTTAAATTTTTCAGCTAATAAAGTGTATTGCTATTATGTTAAACTTGTAAGGAAAACACCAATGTTAAAATGGTAGAACATATTCCTACGTATGCTAACACAAGGCTAACTAGAACCAGATCATTATGTATGAGAAATTACTATAAAAACAAAGTAAACATATTATCATTCGAATGCTTTGTATAACTGGTTATCCATAATCTAGAAATTAAGATTAAACAAAGCATAAAACTTCATCGTTTGACTGCATTTTAGAACTGGTTATCAATAATAATATGAAAAGTTGGTAAACTAACTTGTGTATCACCATATGGCCGTATAGAATCGTGATTCTCGAAAGTCGCGCTAGAAATAAAACTTGTTACAGAAAATAAGCAAACGGACCATCCATCAGGAGTCGTAACTTTTTATTTATTTGCCCACCCATCCATCAATCATATGCGTTGCGTGTGCCCGCAATGTTATTACTAAAGCTATCATATTTTTCTCTACTGGTCTAATATCTAATAGACATAATAGTATTAATATTTTGTACGCTGACGGAATCTGTCTTATTTGAAATTAATCATTTTATAGTTGTAAATCATTACACTTGTTTACTTATTATTACGTTTATTAAACTTACATAATATATAGGTATATATTTCAACAATTTAATACTTTCGTCTGCAGGTCACCAAACAAAATGCAAAAATGAAAACGACAACTCATTTTCGTGTAATGGAAATTGCCTCTTTTCTAATTGGCCTTAGCTTTATAGGTACTACGTTGTATCGTAAAAGAAAAGCCCTCTGTTGTGTGACTGTGTGACAGCACCAGACAAAAAATCTATATTTTTTTACTAACAATGCAAGATTCAACTGTGCCGTAAACAGGCAATGTACTAAACAACTTAATTGTACGGTCAGTTCGTTAAACCCGTAAAACAAAAATGCTAAAACTTAGCTGTCTAAAATTTTAGCAAAAAAAGTTTAATCCACCAAATAGATCCTTTAAAGCGAGTGGGCAATCGATCCCCCTCATCAATAAGTCAGCGTCTGGATTCCGACCTCACCGCGCGCCCGTAATGGATTGCTAATATTAGCTAAATCTCGTAAGTTTACAGCCAGCCCCCGGGATAACACCGCTATCCTACTTTTCTGCAGCTTTCCGTTCCCACAATTTATTTTAGGGTTAGTGCCGAAAGTACTTCACAAACAAGCTTGGTACAATTTCTCTTGCAATATTGTGTTACATGAAAGCTTTTTCTTACATTTTCAGTTGGGAGGTTGCGGTAAAATTGACTGGCTGTTGTTATTACGCACGAAACAAAAATAAATACAAATTGAAAGAAAATAGCTGGAATTCAAAGACATATTTGAACGTAACATGAAACATGAAACATTAACATGAACCCTAGGTACTACAACAATAATAAAATAGTAATGACAAGCATTACAAACATTAAACATAATTTCTTGTCATTTCTTTTTTATTATTTTTTTCATCAAGTACATAATTCAATGTATTTTCCTAATTAAATTTAAAACTTTCGTATCTACGCTCCGCAGGCAAAAGATTCAATAGGTACTTTGTATTGAAGAGGTTCGAGCCTTTTTAAAAGTTCAATATTCAATCTTCAATGCGATTAAACAAAAAAAATTTAGGGAAAAACATTTTTAAGTTTGTTTTTATATCAATTCACTTTTTACAACTAAAATTAAAAGTTATAAGAAATGTTCCTGAAATGCTGCCTAATCAGTTAAAAAGTTTACAAGTTGTCCACGTTGCTACACAGCCAAAACCATTATTGCCCGTGCTAGTGATTGTGTCGTCACGCATTGCTGGTATCCGATAAATCCTCAAGTTTACGGCCCCCTCCCCCTTACAAAGCCGCACTATTCGTCTTTTCGGCACCAATTCTACCACAATCTTTATGAGGGACAGGGCACCAGGGCGTTGATAACTTTTGGTACTGGTACGGGGCTACATTTGAATGTAGCGTACAATGACATTCTGTACCGTAACTGTTTTACTGCGGCTGTGTTAATGAGTGCCCCCCCCCCCCCCCCAGGCAGCACATATATTGCCTAAAAAGCGACTAAACGCAAAAAGTAGTTTTTGAGTAAATACTGCCCACACACACCCCTTTAATACCAATGAGTCTTTGATCACATCAATTAGTACAAAAGTAAAGTTTTATATTAGAAAGTGAAAAACGACCTATAACGGGTAAACCGCTTTTTACGCTCTCATTTCATCTCTAGTGTTATACCGTAGTATGTTTTAATGTAAAAGAAATTTTAAATAACAGAAAAAAGTTTTAAATAACAGGAGCTGAGATCAATGTTTCACTCAATTCCAAAGTAACCCAGTTCGACGGAACTTGGAATATGAGGTTACTGAAAATTCGAGACTACGAGTATACTAAACCCAAACCTTTCTATAATGCCTTGACGACTACTACAGGGGCCGGAAACGTTTTCCCTTTTAGGAGTTTCGAAGGGCCCGGCCGCCCTATTGTTATAACGAAAGTGATTATTTCGTTCTAAACATTTCCAAAAAGTTTTAAATTCATTTATTGCTTTCATACAACTTTTGGAACATAAAGTAATTCGTTATAATAATCATTGATTAACTACTGCCTTTCAAACTCGGTTATATTAACAGAAAACGTGAATATGCGTCTTACTGTAAAACATGCATGAAATTATACCATGTAGGTATATCTTTATCCTTGTATATCTGCAAAACTATGTTTCAAAAGAAACTAATTCTAGCATCGACTTTAAAGCACAAAAACCAAAACGTAATTGATTTATGCAATTTTTGGAACCCATGCTACTTCAATCTACTAGACGCAATGCTGTGAATAAATTTATTCAATAAGTATTCAATTTGTTGTCATAAGAAAGAAAATTCCAGAGAAAAGAATCTAATAAATAGAACTAATTACGTCTTTTTTACAGTACAATCGCAAGGTAAGCTTAAGAGTGACCGTATAAAAGCGACAGTAAAATCGTTACATCTCCTTTAAGCATTTAGCCGGAGTAATGAATAAAGGACACAGCAATAAATTGTGGCTTGGGACAAACGATCGGAGTTTACAGCTCGAGCGAGCACTGAGAGCGGGAGGAACGACGCAAACAAATGAAAGAGGAAAGAGGGTGTATCAATAAAAATGTCGACATGAGTGATATCTGCGCGTTTGTTATCACCCGCCGTATCTTTGATTTTCAGCGAGTGATTTTCATGTGACGCTTTTGACGCTACTCTGTTTTGTTTTGATTGTCTTGCGATACCGCTTGTTCAGTGTTATTATATTATAGACTGTGGTTTGTTGCTGACGTTGAAACTTTACGACGAAATTCGTTAAAAAAGATTGGGTTATCGATTTGAAAAAGCAAGCCCAATAAAAAAAATACTTATTTTTAAATAACAATCAATATAAATTCTTAATGCGAGCCTGCCGGAATTTTTTTTTGCTTTGCACCAAGTTTGGACTTGGCCATTTTCGTTTAAGTGATATTCCAGAGACGTTCTTATCCTTATAACAAAAAGTACGTTTTAACCCTATAGCCTTATACGCACTATATAAATAAGTAGCTAGTTATCAATTTCCCATATTCATGATAAGTAAGCGACGGTTATATCTGAACCGCCGATCACTGATTCACGAAGGGATGCCGGCACTCCCTCAAAACGTTAAGGGGTTGTAAACCACGTAAATAAATCTAAGTAAGTCGTCCACTCTTCTGGAAGAATCAATTTTACATGTATGTACATGTTGCTCAAAAGGAAAATCAGATTTTGTTTTCAACGGAAACTCTGAAACTAAACAGGGGCTTACGCAGGTATCTGTTAATTCTGTAAAAAGAATCTGAGATTATCCCTTTAGATTCGTTGTTACCATAACAGATCGAGAATATGAAAATATATTGCAAAATATTGGTTTGTATTGTTTTAAATAAGGAATATAGAAAATTAAAAAAATTTGTTTTCTTTAAACTTAATAAAGAAACTTTTCGCTCACGGTTATGATTTCCCTTAAAGACTAGACCATCTGTCTCATTTACAGACTTGACTAAACAAAATTGTAAAAACACTACTCACGCCTTTTTAAAGTATCATTTCTATGCGTAGCGTTCGAGTAAACTTTAACAATAGAAAGTAATTTTGTTCAGTAAACCTTCGATAAACTATACCCACATCGCAGCAGTAAACAAAATGTGTTTTGTGTTCACAAAGCAGATGTCACTTGTTTGTCTCTAATCCCGATGAAAAAGGCAACGAAGAGAACGCAAAAGCCGCCCCCGTCGCTGCTTAATTAATAAATCAATTATTCATTTATTCGGGATGTCTCCGACTAAACAGGAAAAACTCTGACAGCACTTCAGGTGCCGTTCACCTGCGCCAAACGAGCTTCTGTGTTTTATAAAGTAAATTTATGAAGTAAATATTGGTGGATATACGGTTAAAGGAAAAAACATGTTAATTATGTTTTTTCGATTTGACCTCTAAAGAAAGTATTTTGACGTAAAAGCGCCAAAAGGTTTGCGTAAAAGTCTGTGGCTAGCTTCGATAAACCCTACGGAGACTTTGCAACGAGCAGAAGCCGTAAAAATGACTGCAAAAGCTTTCACAGGTTTTGTGTTACATACAATACTTGTTTAGTAAATGATATTTATGCAATTATACTGTCGGTTAATAAGGGGAATTATAACAAGAGTGAGAGTTCCATAAAATATTATGTGACTATTTTAATACATAATTATGTAAGTCGCCATACACAGTTTATCTACACACATTAAATAAATCCTTTATAATGTTTTCTAAAACCGTGTAATAAAATGCATTATTTTCGTATTACAAGCAGTGTTACAGTAGGTAACATAACTGAATTCATAAAATCAATGAGTTTCAAGTTTTAATCATAAGTACCTATACAAAAGCAAAAAAGGATTATTTAACATAATTATTATTTATTTACATTTTGAACAGTAGATATGAATGAAATGACAACTTCGCTACTATTGTTGTCCATAGAATTCATAATTTGATATCGACAATTTTAGTTTATATTTTTATATACAAATGGCGACGGCGCTAACTGTTACCTACGAAATTAAGTAAAAAGTTTTGTATTTTGGTCCCCACCTTCGATCATCTCTAGATGATGAATAGAATAGAATAGAATAACTCTTTATTGCTTTAAATATGGTGGGAACAAGTTCTTACATACATTTAGCATCTCATATTTAACCAAAATTGGTAGTCAAATACAGAGCGAGAAGTCTAGCTGACAAACAATTAAAAATGACAATCAATAAAATAATATAAAATAAAACAATAATCAAATTTTAAAAAAATCCAAATAACATCAATTAAATAAAGTAAATTAACAAAACAACATAAAACAATATTCAATAAAAATTAAAAGAAATCAATATATATTAGCAAAAACAAGAAAATAATTAAAATTGTTATAATTAAAAATAGTATTCAAATTTTGCACACAATAAATTCATTAACACTATAAAAACATTTCTTACTCAGATGATGAAACCACACCCGAACTTTTTTCTGCCGGTAAGCAGCAATTTAGCAGCAGCAACTCTTTAGTAACTAGTAAATAATTCTGACAACTTCGTTACTATATTGTTGTCGATAGAATCTTGTAAGACTAGTTTTGCGCAACGATTTGCAACCTTTTTAGGTCCGTTTTTGTATAAAAAAATCTGTAAAAATATAAATGTTTTTGGTCAATCTAAACACTCATGTAAACTAACTATAAAAAAGTGGTTGCTGACACTTGATTATGATTCCACCAAAGAACTACTAACTATAATAAGTGAACATATAGTAAAGATAAAATTAAAATAAATTAGGTAATCATAACACACTGTAATGATGTAAAATTTGTAGATTTGTAATAAGCAGGTATACTTACATAAATTAATGTCAAAAATTTAATATAAAAATTGTAATATTCTTGAAGTTTGAACTTTGAAGAAGTAAGTATCATTATCATAGTGACATTGCGCACACTGTATATTAACTTTAAAACATGTACCTACCTATGTAAAGGAGCATAAGTACCTGTAATAACAGGTAGACCTAGTTTAGGTACTTAAGCAAACATTATATAAAACGAACGTTTAATATGTTTTAAATGTTAAATGTAATTTTCTTTAAACCAATAAATATTTTTATTATTATTATTAAATTAATTCATGATTTGATATAGGCAATTTTAATTTATACGTTCTATAGACAAATGGCGAAGGCGCTAACTGAGACTAAATTAAGTAAAAATTTATTTTGTATTTTGGTCACTTTCGATCATCTCTAGATGAAACCACACTAGCCACAGAATGTTTGTTTTGTATTCTTAGGTTCCCAAATCAAACTTTTTTTCAGCCGGCAAGCAGCAAGAGTTCTTTAGTAGGTAGTAAATAATTCTCGGTGAAGCGTGCTTCCTTCCCCAGCCTTATCGTCACCTACCACCAGATAAGTTAGAGGCCAAGCGCTTTCCCGTTGTAAAATAATAAAGATGTTGTATTTTAACATAATTGTACACGTTTGAGAGATCATTATTCAAAGTTGCCCCAAAATTACCCTTACCTAAGAGAATATCTTTCAAGCAAGTTTAACAAGTTATCGTAAACCTTACGCGAGGTAGAGGCGAGGATTCCGAGCTCCCCTCGTCCGCCATAATTGCGTTAATCTTTACATTAATCATGTAATTATGACGAAAACGTGAAACAAAGTTCAGACATCTTGCTTGCTTACTAAGGTTTAGTATACACATCATGTAATTATTATAGAGCCTTTGGTCTAATTAAGAAGCAATTAATTAAAGTACTGTAAACGAGAAAAGGTTCCATTAAACGGTAATGGGGAATATGTATTATTATGCTAATTACAATTTTAGAATCATGTCTTCCAATTAATTTTATGTGTGCTTATAGGACACCCATTTAAAAATATACTTTGTTTTATACCACTAATGGCAATTAGATATACGATCCTTATGATGGTAAGTGTAACCTTCCTTAGGTTATAAGGGTCGTATATGACGTTTGCGACACCTTTTCATAAAGCTAAAATGACTTCTACAATGCAAATGCTGTGCAATGCAAATGCTCAAATTGTAGTCCTTCTTTAATTACAGCAATAATGTTATACTACAACTTGCTAGACAAGTTTGCGAGTTCATTCCGCATTCCGTGCCAAATAAAAAGTGCCCGAGCCGAAGAAAAGTCGTCGCCCAGACTACGGGCTAATTGCGGACCGCTTTCAGGCTGCGTCTAGCTCGCAGTCTGCAGAATTGCAGTAAAACGAACAAGGCTGAAAGGAAAGGCTCGCGCGAGCGGCGACGGCGGCGGCGTCTACAACAGGTACTTACTAAATGAACAGCCTTACCTGCATATTGAGTAACCGGGCTCGCAATAACAAAAGACTGTGTTAGTTGTGACAAGTGACTGCCTTAATCCGAATTGGCGATAGAAAGGCTAGTTTTGCATCGGAATTGTTTAGTTAATTGCAATTCATCCTGTTGGGAGCTCAACAAATCTACTTACTAAATGAACAGCCTTACAATTGCATATTGAGTAACCGGGCTCGCGATAACAAAATATGTGTTAGTTGTGACAAGTGACTGCCTTAATCCGAATTGGCGATAGAAAGGCTAGTTTTGCATCGGAATTGTTTAGTTAATTGCAAAAAGAAAATTCATGGGAGGTTAACAAATGTATCTACTTACTAAATGAAAAGCCTTACACATGCATATTGAGAAACCGGGCTCGCGATAACAAAAGACTGTGTAAGTTTTGACAATCGACTGCTTTAATTCAAAATGGTGACCGCAGTAGCTTGCCTCGGAAAAGTTTTGTGAATTGCGATTCATATTATAAATGAATAACCTCACCTGCATCCTGCATATTGAATAGCTAAATAGCTGGGCGCGCGATAACAAAAACCGCATGTATTAGTACTTACATAGGCAATTTTATCAATTAATTAGAATTTTTAGCTCGTAAGGTACTTGCACATACGAATGCCCGGCCTCTACGAAGGCCCGGCCTCTACGAAGGCCCACTTTAAAAACGCGCACTTGCCGCTGCCTAAAACATCCGAAATTTCGCGCCCACCTTCACCTTGGCCTTATATTAATGTTCTTTACTAAAAATTAAGAATCTTCCCGGCTTTTATGATAATGTCTTAGCGCACTTTGTAATAAAGAATAGACGAATAGCTTTAGAGTATAAGTAGTATTATTAGTACTTAGTCGATTAAGTTTCGTTTAATTTACATCATATCATAATTTCACCACAAACGGTTTTTATCAAAGCCACTTCTATTATGCTTGCAAGATTTCAATATCTCAGTGCTTACACGTATAGTAAAAGAGGACTGAAGATACATCTGCCTATACAAGACTGAAGCCAGGATGCCAATCACAGATTTTCGGTAAGGACTCAAGACTGCGTGCCCGCGCTCGGAGTAGGTAAGCATTTTTTTTTTGCTCTGGCTTACCTCTCTCAATATTTCACGCTTCGCCACTGCTCCCCATGATATATACGGTACAATATACAGAGAGACGCAACGTCTCTCCGAAGAGCTAGTGGATCGAGCCGTCCTGAAATAACCACGTCGTCGACAATTCGAGCAGCTCTGCATTGAATGCGGTCAAATGGAAGGAGTTGGTATTGGGGTGCTCCAGCCCAGAGATGGGAGCAGTATTCCATATGCGGCCTGACCTGTGCTTTATACAGTTGTAAACGGTGGGCCGGCGTGAAATACTGACCCGCTCTATTAAGCACACCCAGCTTTTTCGAAGCTAATTTAGCTTTACCTTCCAAATGACCACGAAACTGAACGTCACTCGAAATATCGACGCCAAGGATTCCAATAGTCGGATTGGTATCAAGGGGAGCTCCCTCAAAGTTCAGAGGTACGACGAAGGGATGTTTTTTCGCGGTAAATGCGCAAACTTGTGTTTTGGAGGGGTTAAAGCGGACTAGGTTTTGTCGGCCCCAATCCGTGACATGACTTAAAATGTTCTCGGTGTCAGTCACAAGTTTATTCCGGCTCTCGATGACGCTTTCCAGAGAAATATTAGCTCGCCCGGTGTAGAGCGTATCCCCAGTACTGTCGTCTGCATAGCAATGAATGCTGTTGTTATGCAGCATGTCATTGATATGCAGAAGAAATAGAGTATGGGACAACATACACCCCTACGGGTCTCCAGCATTCACGGGCTTCATGTCGGAGCACGAACCGTCGACTGCGGCTCTGATGCTACGCCCAGTAAGAAAGCTGGCAACCCATGAACACAATTTCTCAGGAAGCCCTTATGATGAAAGTTTAGAGAGAAGAGCCCTGTGCCATACCCTGTCAAAAGCTTTCGCTACGTCCAAGCTAACTGCCAGTGCCTCCCCTTTACTCTCGACTGCCTCCGCCCATCGGTGAGTAAGATACACTAAAAGATCACCAGTCGAACGACCGCGACGAAAACCATACTGGCGATCACTTAGTAGCTGGTTCTCTTCTAGGTACCTTAAGAGCTGCCGGTTTGTAATGGACTCCATTACTTTGGAGAGTAAAGAGGTAATAGCTATTGGCTTGTAGTTGGACGGATCTGAGCGATCGCCTTTTTTTGGAATCGGGTGGACAAGGGCTGTCTTCCAAGAGCTCGGGACAACGCCAGTAGTGTAAGAGAGCCGGAAAAAGGACTGAAGGGGATTTTTAATTAAAAAGTTGTTCCTAAAGCTAAAAAAATAAAAGTTATTCTATAGCCCTAGTAAGGCCCAATTAAAATTTGAGTGGCAAATGAGGACTGAATATTTAGATTCTTGAATAAATAGTGTCTAGAGTTTCGATTTTGTCATCAGATATAATGGTTTTTTAATTGATTTAGAGCAGAATTTTACTTTTATGATTAATTTTGTTTTTCGTACATGGGTCAAGGCCCAGTGTGCAATTTTTCATTATATATCTTAAAATATAGGTTGAATAACTTATATTTGAAACTGCTTAGCGTGATTTGTAAATTATTTTTTAGAAATATTAGATACATTTTGTGTAACAGTTAGTCAAAAACGGGCCTTAGTAAGGGACTGTGCCTTTAACTATGCCCACTACAGTGTTTTTGAAAACCTTATTTAATGTAGTTTTTAATAAGAAAATTTTAATTTTTTGATTATTTTTAGAAGGATAATAAACAATTACATCATTACAAATAGTTGTTTTTATGAAACCTTTTAAACATATTTTTTTGTTGAGATTTTAAATAAGGTAGGCCTTTCTATGTGCCAGTACCTAATTTAAAATATAAAGTTATCATAATATTAATGTTTCAACACATTTACAACTACACATACAAGTCAATATAAGACTACGCGCATAAACATACACTCGCTATCACAAAACACACACACACACGCACACACCCTCACACACATACACACACCCTTACACACACACACACACTTGCACCCACACTGAAACACACACGCATGCAACTATATATAATTATATAAAATAAGTTTTCTATTAACATGTTGAGTGCGAAACCAGGTCTGAAACATCTTGTCTATGTCGCGCTTACCGTGCGGCTAAGAAAACTATAGACTTCTTTGTCGTGCGAATGGCATAACTTTAATTTGGTTCGGTGTAGGAAAGAGATTAATATATATCTAAGGTGTGTTATTAAAATAGAGTCCAGTGGTGTGCCTACCTCAATGCCAGATTTCTTAGACCTGGTACCGCACGGAAGAAACAAAATTTCATCAAAGTGCGAAACAAGGTAGCTAGCTAGCCGCTAGCTTTGCGCGGCCAGTGTTGGATCGCATTCGAGAGAAACACATACATCGACATGCCGTAAAGACCGAAGTAAAGATGCCGTAAGAAATAGATTCAAACTACGATGTTCATGAAGACAGTGTTGAAAATGTAAAATAAAATTATAGATTGATTTATCAAAGAGATTTAAAGAAGGTAACTCATCAATACTATTTATTTTATTTACCTAATTACACTACACACCACATAAAAAGCAAAATCATTCATAACAAATTTATCTTTTCAGAACCCACACCAAAACCAAATAAGCATAATTTAGTGAAAGAAGAGAAGTTATGAAAAACTCCGAACCTTTTTAACAAGTCGCCAAACTGACAGAAAAGTAAAAAAAAAATACTGAATGTGTGGAATGTATAAGAAATTTCTGTGTGCACTGCTTCAATGAAAAACATGAATTATGTAGTTTTTCTTCTTCTCTAACGTTTTCTCTTCCATTAAAACTAAATTAAAACTATCGATATTTTTATTTCTCATCCTTAAAATATGCACAAAACTTCCCTTATTCAGTGCGGCACAGGGTGCATAAGACCTTGTTTTTTATTATAGCTATAAATTTTAAACAAGACAAGCTGTTGACGAATGCCTTCAGGTTCATGTCAATCAATTCATTATCAAAAAATTATATCTATTTTAACATGAAGCCAAAAACAGGATTTAAGTTTCTTAAACGTTACAGGGTTTAATAAACCCTGTACTGCTACAATGATAGTTTTATGACCAGGTGTGCAACGCCTGCTGCCGCAGGAATGGAAAGAATATAAAAATCACTGCCGCGTCGAACGCGTTAAAGTCTCTCATAATAATAAGTCAAATGTAAATTTATTCATATAATGTAATTAAAGAACTGTAATAGTTATGGAGGAGCGGGATCTCCTGAAACAGGTATTTTTTATTATTATACTTAATATGATGGTTCCAACACCTGTATAAACAAATGTCAATATTAGTTACGTGAATAAAGATTTTTGATTTTTTTTTTAATTTATGTATTACTCGTGAGAAGTGACTGCCTTAATCCGAATTTGCGTATGTAGTAGTTTGCTTTGAAAAACTTTAGTAAATTGTAATACCACGTTATTGTGGACCGTGTGGCGTAGCGGTGAAAGAATACTACCACCCCCACTCTTGCATTGGGTGTCGTAAAAGGCGACTAACGGACAAAAAACTGCACATACATCCAACAGCTTAGAGCGGCGATGGGCTCACCACCTATCACGCTGTGCACGTGTGCAGTCGCTATTTGGTGAAAAGTGGACTATGGCAAAAGACTGCTTTTACGGTCCTCATTGCCTAGTCTTTGATTAACCCTTCGGGGATAATAGTCGTTATTATATGTATATATTATGTCAATTGTAATACTTACATATTTTTTCTAATTTATGTGCTTAATTCATATGTACTTATTCATTTCTTAATTCAATAATTGAGTCATCGAATACTTTCTACGTGCTCCATCTGTATTAATAAAATCGGTCAAGTGCGAGTCGGACTCGCGCACGAAGGGTTTCGTACCATTCTCTATAAAAATCACGTTTGTTTTATTTTAATTTAATTATGTATTTTTAAATCGAATATACAACTAAATTTTCTGTGAATATTTCAAGTGTCTACCTGTTGCCGTTATCAATATCGAGCAAAAACGAGCAAAAAAAACACGTTTGTAGTATGGGAGCCCCCATAAATATTTATTTTATTTAGTTTTTTAGTGTTTGTTGTTATAGCGGCAACAGAAATACATCATTTATGAAAATTTCAATTATCTAACTATCACGGTTCATGAGATGCAGCCTGGTGACAGACTGACGGACAGCGGAGTCTTCCCAACTAACAAAATGGTCATATAATATGAAGCTTAAATAACATTTGGTCATATAGAGGTCATATAGATGTAACTCAAATTCCCACGAATCGTGTTACAATTTATAATACGAACGATTAGTCGTATAATATTTTAGTCATTTAATTGAGTCCTGTAAACGTTTACACAACCAAATTACATGACCATCTTATAAAGATCGTAGCTGTGACCTTTAAAATACATTCACTCGTTTATTAGTCTCGTTTACGACCACTTTACGCCTTCTTGATGTAGTATAAAAGTAATTTATATGACAATCATAATCTGGTTATAATGACGACCATAACACTGCTTTTTGTCAGTAATAAGATTTCTACATGACAATCATATAAAGTTCATAAATTTAACTCTTATAAAACGTACAGCTGTATACACGTCTCTTATAGGATTTTTTTACTATCTTCACACGACTTTTATATAATGTTTAAAAGCCCAATATTCAGATTAATATGTCTTATATAACTTATGGGTTTAAAATGCTTATATAAGTTACTTATATAAACATTTTGATTATAATACATAATGGTTTCACGTGGTACTCTTTTACGAACTGAACTTGTATATTTTCCGTTGTTGTGACTTTGACTATACAAGCTTTGTATATGATAGCTATGATAGTGTCAAAGAATCATAAGATGGTTCCGTAGTAAGAAATAGTATTTGTGAAAAAGGATGCATATCTCGTACATATACAAAATGAACTCAATATTAAATAGGTAGCTTATCGTAATAATATCTAACACCTGTCAATTATCATATCTTTTTTTTTCTTAAAATTTAGTAAGTTCAAGAAGTAATCCTCAAATAATCATCGTAGATTTGCAAAATGATGATTGTTCGTTTGAAACCCAAGACGATGATGATGAAAACAGTAATGAAAATGAGAATTTTAAAACATCTTCAATTATCACTATATTGTGATTTCAATAAAATGTTTATCCCACGGGTTTTCACTTCTTTACGGTATCCTAAAAATGGCGGACGACAAAAGAATTAAAATCGTAGTATATGACTTATAGTCCTAAGATATCATATAATAGGTATCATCACTACCTAAAGTCGTATAATTGTAAAAGTACTAGAAATCTTAAATAAAATGGAATTAATTATTTTTATTTTGCAATAATTCGACGGGAGCATTAAAAATTTGTGAAAAATTGTATATACAATCGTCATGAAATTTAATTTCCCTTAGAAAAGTAGATATTGTTACCTACTAACACCAACTACAATATAGTTAATAACATTCAGTAATAAATATGGCAGACATAAGATGGTGACACTTTGTAAACAGTTATTTTGTTTTTCGTTTGTTTTTTGTTGTCTCACTCCCACTGAATTGCGCTGTAATAGCAAGCATCCGGGTAAAGGCTATGCTAATGACTACTTCCCAATGTTTATTAAGTTATACGACGTCTATTGGATCACTACACGACAAGATGGTTATAATATTAATCACTTTCACGACTGCTATACGAATATTTATCGTATATCTGATATTAATATGACTATTACCTTCCTAGTAGCCACTAATACGACCTTGACACGTTCGCTATACGAATAAAAGTTTTATTATTTCCGCCTATTTCGCGTCATATATACGTCAATACGACAGCTATATAACCAAAACAGTCTGACCTTAAGTTGTGACGAAAACGTTGTCCCGAAAACTATACGACCAAATTTTGTTAGTTGGGTTAGTAATATGGTCCCGTTTTTGGGTACGGAACCTTAAAAATCATTTGCCACAAATGTTTGTACGCGCATCAATTAAGAACGGCTGTACCAATTCGGATAATTCTTTGTTTGTAGTGTTTGTAAGTTGTGATCAGGTTTGTGATTTTTTTTTTTAATTCGTTGGAGATACAGGCACGGGGGTTCACGCGAACAAAGCTGCGGGCGGGCCGCTAGTTTAATATAATTAGTGGACTGGTTTTCTTTTAAATAATAACCACTGATGAAAATGGATTACACGCTGTATGTCACAAACGCGATTCGTCACATACGCAGTTCGACATAATACGAGATTTGACACTATCGCTATATGTCACGAACGTAGTTCGCCACAAACGCCGATTGAAACACGCGGTTTGACACACACGCAATTCGTCACACACGCATTTTGTCACAAACGCAGTTCGTCCCATAAGCAGTTTGTCACTCTATTTCTTCAAACTTTTTTTATGTTTAACCCATACATGACATCGATAGGTATAGGTAATTCATAACAAAATTTAAATTCATAGTATGAATGTTGAATTTTGCTAGCCGATAACCGTGGTCGTTCTTGGTAAGGTGATTTATTGCAATAATGACAAATCGCGTTTAAGACGAATTGCGATTATGACAAAAGGCGTTTAAGACGTACTACGTTGATGACAAATCGCGTTCATGACGAATCGCGTATGTGACAAACTGAGTAAATCAGAACGTTGATGTCGAACTGCGTGTGACGAATCGCGTTTGTGACATACAGCGTGTATTAAATCTGTCTTTAGAATTAAGAATTTTCTTGATGAGTTCAGCAGCACTCTCTGCCGTACTCAGAGCCGTCAATTAAGTTTTAATGACAATTAAGTCTCTTGCTGTCACTTTCTTATGTATAGTGCTAAATAGAGAAGGAAAGAATTGAATTGTCATTAAAACTTAATTGACGTCTCTGAGTACGGCAGTTAGTGCTTTATTCTTCTTTTATCCTAAATCTCATTCAAGATTAATCTATAGGTACATACATACATACATATATATAATCACGACTACTATCTCCGAAGGGTTTATTAGAGACTAGGCAATGAGGAACGCAAAAGCAGTCCTCTGCCATAGTCCACTTTCACCAAATAGTGACTGCACATATGCACAGCGTGACAGGTAGTGAGCCCATCGCCGCTCTATGCTGTTAAAAGTAGGTGCAGTCTTTAGTCCGATAGTCGCCTTTGTCGACACCCAAGGGAAGAGAGAGGGTGGTAGTATTATTTTACTGTTAGCAACACGGTTAATTTATTGTTAAATAAAATGTACATATTATAGTTTGTTCACTTAACATTAGGAAGGAGCTCAGAAACTCAGCGGAGTATAAGCCGAACAATATAAAATTGTACCGCCTCTGCACTTGAGACATTGATCGGCATGGAAAGCTGGCTCCAAAAAAGGCTCCTTTCTTATGAATTTTAATTACGATTAACGTACTACGTAATACGTTAACCGTGCCGCGTAGCGGTGAAAAAATACTACGTACCACCTCCTCTCTTCCCTTGGGTGTCGTAAAAGGCGACTAACGGACCTAAAGACTGCACATACATCCAACAGCACAGAGCGGCGATGGGCTCACCAACTGTCACGCTAAGTACATGTGCAGTCGCTATTAGGTGAAAAGTGGACTATGGTAGAGGCTGCTTTTGCGGTCCTCATTGCCTAGTCTCTGCCAACCCTTCGGGAATAATGATCGTGATTATTATGTAAGTATGTATGTACTACGTACAAATTATGAGTACGTGCAATAGAATAACGTTGTTATAAAGAAGACATAGCCTTAATTATATTTTTATCATTATCATTATAAAATAAAATAAAAAAATAAAACATTCCTACACTCACACCAATTATCTAGCCCAAGAGAAGCTTCGAAGAAACTCGTTAAACGGTTACTAGACAACGGATAAACATACTTAAAATACTTAAATACATACTTATTATACATAGAAAACACCCAGAGCCGAGACAATTTAGAAAAACAATAATTTCAAAAGTGACCCGACCGGGAATCGAACCCGGGACCTCAGAGATGGCGACACCATGAAAACCGGTGTACAAACCACTCGACCAAGGAGGTCGTCAAATATATATTATACTCCTATAAACGTACCACTGCTGGGCTTATGCCTTAACTCATGGGGAGATCAGGTCATTCATAACCCAACAGCGGCTTAATACAGATCGGTAAAGATATGGAAATATTGATCAACGTTTTCTTATCTTTGAGTTTATTTGAGCGTTTTTTAACGCACCTAATCAAATTTTACAAACAGATCGGTAAGTTGTTATAACGAATACCATCTAACGTCAACAACCGGGACCAATGGTTTGCCCTGCCTTTTGGAGCACATAAAAATTTGAAATTTTCCATTTCTTTTTTTGTTACTTTTCCCTTAAGAGGGTTTACGCATTTCGGTTTCCCATACAAACCTCCAAGTCGATTTTTTTTTAAACCAATAAGCCAATTTTGATGAAACTTTGCATGCTGAAGTGAAACACAGGGATCTAAATAGTTTGTTGAAAACATTTAAAAAAAATGTTTATATAACTGAGTTTTTGCGATTTTTAACTTTCTATAGAGGACTTTAAATCGCAATAACTCAGCCAAAATAACGTTTTTAAAAATAGTTTTCAACTAACTATTTAGATCTTTGTGTTTCATAAAAATTGGCTTATTGGAAGTTTGTATGGAAACCGAAATGCGTAAACCCTCTTAACTTTCTTAGTTTAAATGTCAAACTCATGTCACTCAATGTCACTACTGGTGCGATAATTTTTAGTATTAAAATAAGATCGGAACCAGAACGCGTAAACCGTCCTCGAAAGTAATTGCTTAATTAGCTGAAAAATAACATGACCACAGCGATTCTGTGATAAGACAGATGACATATAAATTAATGTTTAAGGATGCGGATAATGTACCAACTTACTAGGCTGTATGATTGCTACGCGTCTGTCGCGATGTGAATATTTAAACGGGCGAACTCGCAGCAGCCCGTCCGTTCTCGTTTCGCGGCCGGGATGATGAACCATTTCTCTTTCATAAATAATGTTATGGAATCGTTTTCCGCATCATTCATCAGTTAATTGAATTGTGCTCATCTTGCAAGATCGCAAACCAGAACGCGCAAACCGTCCTCGAAAGTAATTGCCTAATTAGCTGAAAAATAACCACAGCGCTTACGTAATAAGACAGATGGCATACGAATTAACGTTTAAGGATGGGGAAAATGTGCCTACTTACTAGGTTGTATGATTGCTACGCGTCTGTCGCGATGTGAATATTTAAACGGGCGAACTCGCAGCCCGTCCGTTCCCGTTTCGCGGGGCAGGGATGATGAACCATTTCTCTTTCATAAATAATGTTCTATGGAATCGTTTTCCGCATCATTCGATTACATGAATTTTACGCCGCGGCCGGGCCTCCGGGTTCAAAGTGTTTTTCGTTACGTTAATCGAAAACCATCTTTCTTATCTCCGTAATTACGGATATCATCAATCACATTGGTACGTCTGTCCGAAATTCAATTATACTTCTCTTTCGGTGGGCCTTTGTTAACAGTAAACGTAATAAATTTATTCGGCGCTTTTTTGTTACCGCACCTAGCATTTACCTCAATTTTACCCCATATGCATAATAAATAAGGACCATGACATAATGATGTCAATTTTATTGTTGATTTTTAAAAATGAGACGAGACCAAGACCAGGAATTTAGTTTAGAAACTAAGCCAAATTTTATTGAGCTACATCGAATACTACTTTACTACTATTCAGTTTGAGTTTTTTTTGAGTTTGAAATATAATTAACTTGGGGCCGGAGGCAAAACAGCTTCAAAGGGTTCGAATCCCACTCGAGCTTCCTGAGACTGGTTGATTTTTTTTTTCTAGTAAACATTTTATCCTACTTAAATGTAATTTAAATTAATTCATATGTTATGAAATTTAATTTAATATGTTGTTATGAATATTATTGCACTGGGGCGCGATATCATTATGCAAAGAGAGATGAAGGTCCTGGGTCTTACCATCACCAGCTCACTTTCAACACGCACGTCGCGGATGTCTGCAGGAGGGCTCTAAATATCTAGAAACAACTTAGGACAGCAGCGAGAGCCAGTTGAGGGTTGAATCCCGAAGTAACGAGACACATATTATTATACACCATGGCAGTAGAGCCTATAATTACATACGGCGGCATGGGCCCCTGCGGCCCAAAAATAGTGATTCGGATAGAGCTGGCAGCAGTGCAGCGAGGGTTCGCACAGAAGCTCTGTGGCGCGCACAGTCTCCCTCAATTCGGCCCTTTTGCTGTCCGGGATACTGCCTCTCGATCTCCGCATTCTGGAGGCTTCGGCTTTGTATGATGCGAGGAGAGAGAGGTCTCGGGCGTTGCCGGAGGACAGAGAGATGGAGGCGCATGCTGGCTTCGCGGAGATCCGAAATGGAAATAAAGAAGTTGAAATTTGTATACCAATAAAGTAGAAATAGGAAAAAGTAGGATAGGGCTTAAACGTGCCAAGGAAATGTAGGCGTAAGCCACTATTCGAATAGGAAGCCGCAGTAGAGCAGATTTAGACTAAGATTAAGAACGTCTCCGACATAACCCACATCGAGGTACAAGATAAAAAAATATTATAGCCCTAGTGTACATAAACATAAAAAAATAATATCCAACAAAATACGAGCGGGCTCATAATATAATAATCCGTCAAATGAAAACATCAAAGAGAGACCCGACATCCCAAAACTCAGTGACAAATCAAAGGGAGACAATCTCGGTAATTCTGTTACAGCTACGTGATGCCGAAACGTGCCCCTGCCAGCCACAGTCACACACGTGCTCTCATGTTTATACATCATCACATTTTTAGCCAAAATAGAGCACTACAAGCACCAATACACAAGCAAGAAAATGTTATTCATGGCTGAACCCTTCATAAAACCCCAACAAATAGAAAACCGGCGCGTGTTCATAAATCGCTCTACATCCAATACAAAGCCTATTAATCTGAATTCAGCACAACCCTTCAGAAGGGATTCTGTGAACCTCTTATAGGGGCAGTGGGCTATCGAACGTACCGTTCATTTGTTAGTGCGTCAGGAAGGCCGAGCGCCGGCGGAGTATAGATCCACGTGCGGAAGTGTACGTTTCCTTTGCCTCATTTTAAGACAAAATTTTCAAATTGATGAATGAGAATGTTCTAGAAAATGGTGTAGTGTTTTGTTTTTTTGTGTTCTGTTAATTTGTACTCACAGGGGCGCGCGGTGGCGGCGTGCGGTCGTGTGCGTGGAGCGCGGGGGGGCGCCGCGACGCATGCCGGGCGTGGTGCGGCGACGCGCGGTGGCCGCCGACTGACGCACGCGCGCCGCCCGCGCCCCCACGCGCTACGGGCTACGGGGCTACGGAGGGCGCGTTTCCAACGTAGCTGTAGGCCGTAGCTGCGTGTAGCGAATTCTGCTGAATGCATTTTGTTGCTGTCGGCGCAATTTCTTCTAGTTTTTATTCTTTAGTTGAACAAATGGCCTAATGTAATAACATATGGGTTAGAATGATAAATGTATGGGATGGGACGTATGTCAACGCTCATCATTTAGCAAACGCTAAATTAGTAATTTTAAAACTGTAAAGAGCTAATATACAGGGCGTCCCACAGACATGCCACATGGAGGGAAAGTACCTTGAATACTGTACTGATGGAACATTTTACTGAAAGAAGACATTATATTTCTTTAAAAAACAATTTAAACTACATCCATAGATATTTCAATAATTACATGGTTGAACCGGGAATCGAACCCGTTACATGAGAAAAATAATCAATCAAAAAGCGGGTGCGTTTGGAAACATCGTTGACATTTTTAGTTAAGTGCCGCGATCGAGACTTAGTACCAAAATGTGTGCGCATTACACCGCGTAACGACATCGCTTTTTCTCAAAGGATTCTAACAAACGCCTTGTAATAATAATTGTCTCCTGAGACAATTAATTCGGAACAAGCGATACAAAAGGAGTTACGTGCGTTACATTTGAATTGTAGTATAAGTCTTTCGCGGGTGGATTTTGATTTATGTGATCGGGTGACGTTTTTACAAGCTAGTCGGACCTTCGAACTATGTAGTGCGAATCATGAGCGGAAGTTTTCGAAGTTGCTTAACCGTTTCGTCGAAAAGAAAACGTCGGCCGTACCAGACCAGTTAAAAGATACAGTCATCAATCTTTCACACCTGAGTTTAGATGATACTGCTATTACCATCTTGGCCAAGGGTTTAAATTTTGCTCCGACGCCAAAGCGAATACCATATGAAGTTGTGATCAGCAGCGTTGAGGAAACGATTATTCGTAATAAGATACCGCCTGGCGATGCCGATACCCTTAGACAGGACGCCGCGGTCGTTTTGCGAAAGTCGAAGCTTCCGGCTGGGAATATCACTATGAAAGAGCGTCAAGCACTAAAAAATATTCGTGAGAATGATGACATTTTAGTGCTTAAGGCCGATAAGGGAAACGCCACTGTAGTGATGGACACAATTGATTACAAACATAAAATACAGGATTTGCTGCGTGATGAAAAACTGTACAAACCAGTGAATTACAACCCTACTTCCAGAGTAACGCGTAAGATACGAGCTCTGATATATGACAACCAGGACCTATTTACCGAAGACGAGTACGAGACATTTTACAGGACAAAGTCACATCAACCGCCTAAATTATATGGCCTGCCCAAAATACACAAATCCAACGTGCCATTGCGGCCAATCGTAAGTCAAATTGCATCTCCGACTTACGACCTTGCAAAACACGTTGCGTCAGTATTGCAGCCACTTGTGGGTAAAACACCGTCTTTTGTAAAGGATTCACGCCATTTCGTCCAAATTATAAAAGACCTTATATTGGAACCGGAAGACATTATGGTGAGCTTTGATGTGGAATCTCTGTTTACCAATGTTCCAATAAAAGAGTGTTTGGACGTAGTCCGGGAAAAACTGAGGGACAATGAAATGACGCGAAATTACATTGATCTACTGGAGCACTGTTTGGACGGCAACTATTTTCTCTTCCAAGGTCAATATTACCTACAGATTGATGGTGTCGCCATGGGAAGCCCAGTCGCCCCGGTACTAGCCAATATCTGGATGGAGCATTTTGAAGAGAAGGCACTGAGTCTCGGGCCTAAGACCATACGACTTTGGAAAAGATATGTAGATGACATCTTTAGTGTCGTTAAAGGTAGCAAGCAGGAAGTGGATCAATGGATTAAACATCTCAACTCCATTCACCCACATATGAGGTTCACATACGAGATGGAGGCGGACAGGTCCTTGTCTTTTCTAGACGTTAAGATGACCGTGAGACCCAACGGGTCCGTATCGCACTGTGTGTACCGAAAACCCACGCAAACGGACAGATATCTACACGCTGCCTCACATCACCACCCTTGACACTTGCAATCCGTTGTGACGTCACTCAAGAACAGAGCTTTTGACCTCTGTGACCACGAGCATTTGGAGCGGGAGTTGGATTATGTTCAGGAGGCACTTAAGAAAAACGGATATCAAGTTAATCGACGACGGAAACCGATCAAACGCAACAAGCATCCCGGGGTTAGCAGGCAACCGGCCTACATGCCTTATGTCAAAGGAGTCACAGACAAGATCGGCCATATATTACGTGGGTACTCCATACCGACCATATACACTCCAGGCATAAAGGTTAACAACATCGTGGGCACTCCGAAAGATGATTTGCCACTGCAAACACCAGGCGTCTACAAAATAGACTGCAGCTGTGGTAGTTCCTACATAGGCCAGACAAAGCGGACAATTCATGAAAGGGTCAAAGAACATATCGCAGCTGTCAAAAACCGCCAGTCTAATAAATCAGCGATTGTAGAACATCTACTTGAAAGAGGCGCAAATCACTGGATTGAATTTTATCGAACGCAAGTCCTCTCCACAGATCGCCACTTTTATTCAAGGGTAGTGCGTGAAGCGATTGAAATCAAAAAGCATCCTAATAATTTCAATCGGGAAGACGGTCACAAACTATCTACAGCGTGGAATCCAGTATTTGCAAAAACGCAACTTCGTTTTACTTCGCAATCGACTAACCACCAGAATAAGGCCTGTGTACGTAATAGGGACACCGTTAGTGTTGTGTGTGACGGTAGCTGGATAAAAAATGTGACGGTGGACGAAGATTCGTTTTGATATAGCGCCCATAGCTTAATACCAGCAATGAGAATATTATTGTACGTATTTATTTTATGCGTTGTTTAAATCATGGATCGAAAGTCGTGGTAAAAGCGTAAAGAACCGGTCATATCGAAAGAAAATTGTTAAAAGAATATTTAAATATCAGCAGTAGTAACTGTCCAAGTGTCATCAGCAGTAATGATCATGACAGGATTTGTGAAAATAGTTTAAACAAAACTGAACCCGATCCCAATCAGCAAGCGTGTTTTCCCTTTAATGAGGAGGGTTCCGTCCCCAAAAAAAAATGTAACAGATTTTGGGATTGGAAAACCGAAAGATCTAAAAATTTAAGTATACAGAAAATTTCATTTCTGAAAAGGTTATTTTATTAGCAGAAGGTATCGCAATACAAGAAAATAAAATTAACGTTGCGATAAAATGTTTTATTTGCGTTGTTTGTTTCATCGTAAGCCAATCTGCGCGAGGTTGGACACTGCTGTCTTTACTTAATTAATAAATCCGCATTATATCTTGGCCATCGAAGTTGTTCTTTGTTCTCCCATTGGGACGGCACAGTACACAAAACTGAATAACCCTTACAACGTGTTGAAATTTGAAATTATTTGAAATATAAATTATAATTAATAATATAATAATAAGTCCGCCATTTGTACATCCTATTGTTGTGCAATAAAGATTAAATTAACTAGGGCCCAGTGCACACCACACACACGAAACCTGCAATTTTTTTAAACATAATACATACTATTAATATAATAGTCTTTTTCACGAAAAAAAAAAAACAAAGATGCTGTGATGTAAGTAATCAATTTAGTGAAAGCCTGATGGAAAAGTTACTATAAACGTTATTATAAAAGGTTTTTGTTCGTTCGATTAGAGAACCCTAAAAATGTGAGTAACTAATATAGAAATGTGGTCAACTATATAAATGTTATTCATAGGTAAGTGTAAAGAGACTACTCTTTTTCATGTTATAGTTTAGTAACAAAACATGTGTGCACTTTTATTCAGCATTATAAAACAAAACATCGATCGCCATTGAAATCTTTGTAATTAATTCTTACAAGGAATTTACGAGATCACCAAAATGCTTATTAATCTTACAACTACAACATTTCCAACTCAAATCATGTTATTTTGTTGGATAAAATTGCTAGAATTAGATAATTCATCACAAGCACTTTTGTCAGACCTAGTATGTATGTATGAAAATACTATTTACAACTAATTATCTTGATTATTAGCGAGGCGCGTCATAAAAATGAAAACAAAACACGTACTATTCACGACAAAATTACTTGCGCACTAATAAATAACATGTAGCAGACCGCTAACTTGTAAATTAAAATTTACTTACCGAATAACTCAAAGTTCACGTCATGTCAAATAAAGGTATCGACATTAAATTATTGAACCCAATTTATTTCTTCTTTTCCCAATTTCTATGAATATTGCTTGCATAAATGTCAACAATAAATTAAATGCTTAATAAATTCTGAATACTCTAACCAATTCGACGTAGCTGAATAACTGAGTTGTAAAAGCTTTATAAAAGCAATGTGTGCAGTTATTCAAAAGTTATTAAGCTAATTGAAACATTAAAGCTCCTACTCAATTGTTACTCAGATGTTATTCAGCGTTAAGCATTCAAAATTGGGGCCCTTTTTGCTTGAATAACAGCTGAATAGACGGTACTCAGGCGTTATTCAGCTTAGTATTCAGCTTATGCTCTTGATGAGTGCTCTTAATCAATCTTTATTCAGCACGTCTGTGTTACTTGGGAAGATACTTACAACTAGGCGGGCCTGTATGCTTGACGCCTGAAAAATATATAAAAAAAACTGAAGATACGTTTTTTATTCCATAATCGACATCGTATAGGTTTCTAGTTTCTTTTATGTATTCGTCGAAAGAATCTAAGGCGATTGTATAACCAGACCTGAGTTTCTAAAATGATGTGAAACCTGGATATCAACTCTAAATGTACACCAGTAATATCAGCAGTTATACATAGAAGCATCTCCGAAAAATCTCCGTGTGGTGTTACCGTCATGGTATTACCAGCCTGCTGAGTAGGTAAATCCACTAACAACCCTATTTCATTTCTGAATCTTATTTGAATGTGTGCCTTTCTCGTATTGACTTAGTCTTCATTTTCTTTATTTACCTCTAGCTTGCCAAACTTTTATATCGAGTCTGGAGGTTATCTGAAGTATGCATTCCATAAATCTAATCCATGAATGCAAAGGGGAAAGTCCAAAAGACATGCAGCTTCATCGAGAGGTTACATTAAAATAAGAGATGGATTATTCATCTCTGAGAGTTTTGCTCCACATATATAGCACGTTTGCGACGAGGAAACATCAGATAGAGCACTGCATATTTTACCATCTATCATACTCAGCAAAAAAATCGGTTTCACTATAAAATTTATGTTATCTACACGTACCTCAACTGGAGAAATCAAACCGATTTGCTGTTGTATTTTGCTTACCTCTTCTTTGATAAATAAAGTAGTCTCTTTAGCAAAATTCAGCTAATTGGTTGACACTACCTTGTTGAAGAAGGGGTTGGATTTTGCCATACAATAACTTTCATTTCTTCGACATTCAATGTTAACTGTATAGGTACCATAGAAGTGCTAAAGAGGTTTTCATCCAATTCATTTTCAGAAAAAATCTTTGTTTGTATTGTTTTTGTTGTGCTCCATCACACCCCACTTAATTAAAAATGATAATTGTCTAACTCCACTTTGAAGCACTTGAATTGAATTAAGGACTTCTTTCTGGGATAAACATTAACACTGGATACTATGATCCTAATGACTGAAGCTTACACATAGCTGTTGATTCTGTTACGGTTTTTCCGGGAGGGTAACATTTAATAGTGGCCTCTTTTATTTGATCGTAAGATGGTAAGCTTTTTGCAAATTTATTTACTTTTTGTGGTATTACTTCATATTGATTTTTTGATAAACTAGCATCAATTATCATGCATAAAGCTTCATCGGCAGATAAAGTCACCGGATCGATTTGACTACCAATTTTCTTACGTACGTCTTTTATGACAGTATCTCTCTTTGGTGAACTCATTGAAAGTTCTCTTACGATAGCAGCAAATCTCTTTCGCCAGATTTTCGAAGATTACGTTCCGTCGCAATTATAATTTCTTCAGGGCTAATGGATTGTAAAAGATTTTGAACTTAGCGCTTTTTTCTTGTCTTTTAACGTCTTTTATCGCAACATTCCATAAAACATTTTTGTGGTCTTCCTCGTGAATGACTAGATGAGGACGGTACATCTCGCAAAACACTATCTGGCATGTTAATGTTATATTTTTGTTCAAAAGGCGTTCACGATGTCTACCGCTTGCTGCCAATTATTCCTCTAATTTGCTGCACAACTTTCTTAAAAAATCTTAAATTTCCTTCACAGCATCTTCAGAAAACTCTACGTAAAGATATTTATCTTTTACAAATGCAAAAATATCATTAAATCGCTCGTATTTTGCGTTTGCAGTCCAAATATCGAAAATTTGTTTTTTTTTTGTTATTTCGGTAGGCATTCTGAAAAAAGAAAAAAAATGTTTGAGTGTCGCAAAAAAGCGCAAAATGTATCAACTGTAGGTACTTTAAAATTAAGTCTGTGTACTATTAAGTAAAAAACAATTACAGGATAATGCGGGTGTTTTAATATATGCACACTTTGTTTACAAATCGTCTCTAAAACAAAATATTTTTACCTCTGCTTTGAAATTATGTTATAATAGTTTCATTATTAGTTTCAAAAAATATACTTGAACTTAAGTAATGGTGTTTTCGACACTCCTACAATACTAGTACTATAAAAGTTATTTTCACGCATTATTATTGCGAAATAGATACACATGACAAAACTGTCAATAAGGTCGTCTATAGTACTAAATAGTACCATAATCGCTTTAACCATATCTATTACAGTTCAACACTTTAATGATTCTTTTATATAGTCCTGTAAGCGTTCTTAGAGCAAAATTATGGAACCTAAATGCTCATTTATTTTATAGAAGCAAAAGGCTCTGTTTAAAACTTTTATGCTACAAGCAGTCCGAATGATTACCGTTATAGGCCTACTATATCACTGCTTGGTGATAAGAATGCCTTGTTTACAGAAGCTTTTGTTCTGTTCTTCAATGAGTAGATGTCGGTATTTTCAATTAAATCCCGCTAGATTGCGTTTTTCCTATCGCGGCGTCCCAATCTATATGTCGACTTTAAAAATATTGCTAGATGTTGCACTTTGTGTAAACTTTCGTTTAAATTCCGTAGAGTACCTATATTTATATTCATATACTTATAGAATACTTTTTAGTTACTGCTAACAAAAAAACATTTTATAAACATTGATTAATTGTTCAGATATTACAACCAGACACATTTTGATTGCGATCTCTTTGCTATTTTTATCTTTACCTACTACCCTATGTATGTCACAGGATATTAAAGTGGCCTACGCTAAATAGATGATCTCATTCATCTTCTATACGTCTTCTATAGGTTCCTGTGGAGTGACATCTACGCCCATCAATCTCGAACCAGTGCCCGTGAGCAATATCAGGTATCTTAATTAGTAGTTATACCTTTTGCCACCTTTTTCTTTGTTTTAGTCGGAGAAAATGCTTCTCTGCACTGGCATGAGGCCTCGAGAGGAGCGTGAGACACCCCATGCACTGTCCGGGGCTGGAACCCATATGTCCCCACCCGCCCCCTCCCGTGGGGGGAACGGGTGAGTAAGGACATACAGGCCCGACCCGGTAAAAGAACCGACATCTGCCGTCAGGGGCGCGACGCGGCGCCGCGGTACCATGTGACATGCCCCGCGAAACGCCGCCCATACCTTTTGCCACCTGGTTTTCTATGCAACTTAACAAACCTTATATACTTACAGAATACGCCTAAAATAGTTTTTTATACAATATTTGCATCGTACTGCTGCAGATGACCCAAAAAACTTAATGGCCCAGGCGAAGTAATTATTACATATTATGAAGTAAAGTCGCCGTTTTCCTCTGTCTGTGGCACCTTACTATTCTAATAAACCACGCAATGGATTATTATGCGGTTTTCACTAAAAGATAGAGCGATAACTGAGAATGGTTCTTGTTTATAATTTGTACATATATTTTTTTAAATGGCTGAACTATGACGGTCTTTCTAAGTTAGAGTGGACAAAGGCGCGGGCGGGCCGCTAGTTAATTATAAAACCCACTCAGAAAAACTTGTTTTTCAGAAAACAATTTGTAGCCGTCAATTTCCTGAAAACAACAGCTTTAATTATAGTATAACTCCCACCAACCCGCATTGAGCCAAACTGGTAGGTTATGGCCCAATCACCCCATTGTGCGAAGGCCTTTCGCAGCAGCGCTATGATGATTCTTGACCTTTTTTTTATTCAGCCGTAACGACCAATACTTACTTGATTCCAGACCAACTTATCAAGAAAACTAACAAAAAGTTTACATATCCATTCGGTCCACCTTAACCAATCAAAGAACTTCCTCATCCATTTAACACCACATTGGCACGTTCAAACGGTTGTCCGATTACCGAACATTTATATGCTAACCCTTAACATCCCAAACCCTAGCTCAATCCTCGCGGTGGCTATTAACCTAATGTCCGGAACAGAATAGGCCGGTAAAAATGAACGTGCACCGCCGCCTTTGGGACCAAACTTCTAAACGAGCCGAGTTTGTTATTCATGTAGCGTTATTAAAAACAAACACCTCGCGGCCGCTGCCAGCGACCTTTTTGGGGGTCGTAGCCGCGCACTGCACAAACAATTGTGCCGTCATTCCATTTTGTAGCAACTCGCTTAACCACAAGTCGGCTAGCTGGCTAACCAGTTGAGGTTATAATTTTGACAACGCAGTTTTGTTTGCTCGTTTTACTCACTAAATATTACAAACTACACGGATCAATTGAGATTATTGTCGATTCATTTTGTTGCCCTCTCGCACAACCATTAAGCTCAGGGCTGACAGACTGGGTATATTAAATAAAATAAAATAAATAATAAATCTTTCCTACAATCACACCAATTATCTAGCCCAAGAGAAACTTCGAAGAAACTCGTTGAATGGTTACTAGACAACGGATAAACATACTTAAAATACATACTTATTATACATAGAAAACATCATATTATATGCATATTGAGCATTGCTCAGGGCTGGTTGGCTCTATTGGTGTTACCTGCTGAAGTTACACCAATAGAGCCAACCAAACAACTCCCCAGGGAGTTGAGGTAACAATTTTGACAATGCAGTTTTGTATCCATGTTTTATTCGCTCAACATTTAAGCTGAAGCCACGGCACCAGTTAACTCATACCGCAACGCGCTGCGTCCTGTCGTAAATCACACTTGAATCTTGTTTTTTTGTGTTTACAAAACAAAAAAGTAAAATTTATGATTGGATTATGTACGACTAAACTTCTGTGCAATCACAGAATAACACAAGGGAATTTATTGTTTAGAATGGAAATGGAGTGAAAATAGTAGATTATTAACCAAGGGGATAAAGCAGTGTCTTCTGTCGCGGGTGACGATTTAAATCGCGAGCGTAACGAAGGACTCGAGGTTTACTCCCGAGCGAAGCGAGGGATTTAAGACGAGTCCTGAGTGTAGCGAGGGATTTAAGTTCACCCAAGACTAAGACAGCTTTATCACCGAGGAAAATACTCTACTTTTCGTACCATTTGCGAAAAAATTAACACAATAATAATATGAGATAAGCATTTATTAAAAATAATGACAATTAATTTTTTTTTTTTAAGATGTATTATGCTTTATATACAAACTCAATGGTGTAAACACAGATGTAGTTCAGTATAAATTTCGGTAAGTATTCCAAATTTAAATCACATTCTCCCCTTAGAGGATGAATCAAATTCAGTACAATTTTCTGTCCCTGTTTTTAACATATTAAAAACGACTATTGTTATGTTCGCTTTTTGTGGCATAGAATGTCACTTTTTTGAGCAAGTGGTACGAAAAATATTTTTTATTCCTCATACACGGAAAGTAGGTCTGTAGTTGCCTGAGAATAATAAGTACTTATAATATTAGGGTGGTTTCGACCAAACTGGAATAAGACTTACTCCGAGATTTGTCTATACAAATTCGGCGTTTAATCTAGGTGTTCGAGCAAACTGGCCGACGATTAGAAATACTACCGGCGCCATCTAGCCGCTCGATACGGCAACTGAAGCCGGCGCGCAAACGTCATCCGCGCCGTGACGAGATCCAACGGACGCTGAGGGAGACGTGGCGAGTGGCATTCGTCTCCGGTCAGCGCACGCACAAGCATCCTACTCGTGTAACCTACCATTAATGATCCCAACAAACTAAGTGCAGTGAAAGGTGTGAAAGTGCATTAAATCGCCTACATCGCCGCCCGTGGTCAGCATAGCTCCCGGTTCCTGCGATCCCGTACAGCCTGCTCCCGGTAAGTCCCCGTCCACAACCTTAATTACGCCGCTGTTACTGCGAACGCCTTTCGCCGTAACATCTTGGTCATTCGAGCCGTTAATAATCGGCGACCTAACCCGTAGCCCGTATTTTCACCATAATTTGGTAACCCATTCCTTCTGCTCATAAAATTAAGTACAGTCCGCTAAAAATAATATTTCATAATCATATCTCGTAGTTATCACTTACTTTCATTTTAATTTACAGTATACATATATACATATTACGTATATGCCGTAGGTGTATCTGAACATATTTTAGATGATTAGGTACCTCTATACTATTACTAACGGCCCGTCCGCGTCTTCGCCGACGCTAACTAAGAAACACCGTCAACCGTACAAAATATCTACAAATTACAAACAAAAACCATTCTCAGTTATCGCTCGTTCTATTAGTGAAACTGGGACAGTTACAGACTAGTCAACTGGGACTTTTTGTGGAGGGTCTTGTCGGAGCAGGGAGTGCCAAGCCAACCCATCTCACAGTACTACTGCAGGCCCTGTATCATAACAACCAAGGAGCCGTTAGGGAGGCCGAAACAATTTCAGAACCTTTTAGCTTCAAGAAAGGAGTAAGGCAAGGTTGTATACTGTCTCCTATCTTGTTTAATGTCTACGGCGAATACATCATAAGGCAAACCTGCAAAAACTGGGAAGGAGGTATCTCTATTGGCGGTGTAAAAATCACCAATCTGCGTTATGCCGACGACACCACCTTAATAGCAGCTAATTAAACCAAGATAGACACGTTACTGAACAGGATGGAAAGAATCAGTGAGGAACTGGGCCTCTCCATAAACAGAGCCAAAACCAAGGTCATGGTGGTTGACCGCGCAAACATGTTAGAACTCACCGGCGCCCTTAATTTTGATATAGTTGACAACTTCACCTACCTGGGGTCTAACGTAAGCAATAACGGATCGTGCGAAGAAGATGTGCGCAGACGTATCGGAATGGCGAAAAGTGCTATGTCGCAACTGCACAAGATATGGGCGGACAGAAACATAACACTGAAAACTAAAGTCCAAGCTAGTGACAAACTTAGTGTTCTCCATATTTTTATACGGTGCCGAGACTTGGACACTGACGAAAGCAGACCGCGCACGCATTGATGCCTTCGAGATGTGGTGCTGGAGGAAAATGCTGAAGATTCCCTGGACAGCTCGTCGGACTAACGCATCGATCCTCAAGGAGCTTAACATCAAATCCACCATCTGCCTTCGAAGGATCTTTGAGTTTTTCGGTCACATAGCAAGGAAAAACAACCTCGAACGTCTACTTGTCACTGGCAAAGTAAACGGCAAAAGACCGAGGGGGCGGAGTCCGATGCGATGATCTGACCAGATCCGCACCACACTCGACTACAAATTTTAGGATGCTCTCCACGTTGCCTTGAACAGAAACAAATGGCGTAACATCGTGAGGGAGAAAGTAGCATAATCCGGGAGGTCACGACCCTCAGCATTGAGGAATACGAAGCAAGGAGGAGGATTAGTGAAACAGACACAGAAAAATGGCGACTTTACTATAAAATATGTAATGAAATGATGATTATCTCTGTTTGTGGTTTTTTAATTCCTATTTGTTTTGTGTACCTACCTTATAAAAGAAGAAGATTAAACAGTATACAATAAATGTGGATCACTGCCTATAGCTGCGTTACTAGTTACTATTAACATGAACCCATTCTGTAACATTTTAAACCCTTTATCCTCCTACTGTGAGAAAACCTTAGTACTAAAAAATTAATTACGATTGTGTCTAGTCGTATTTCTGGCTTTACGGCAGTTGGCAGCTTATATTATAATTATCTACAAACAAATGAGTCCTAATTTCCGTATGTGATAATAGGAATAAGTCTTATAGCATTCAGTTGGTTGAATGCTCTAAGGAATAAGATTACTTAATAATGTGTTATTAGCACATAAAAAATAATAATTTTGCCATGACATTAATTATGGCCGACGATGGATGCTCGCTTCACCTACGGGTGATTTATAGTATTATGTCGATGCTTCACCCAGATCCCACATGATGGCTATCTTTATTCTAAAGCCGGGTCCGCTGCGCCAGATTTTTGAACAGAACATTGTTCGAAAACATAAATAAGGGGAGTGGCCCATTCAGTAATAATGTGGCCCATTGAGTAATTTATGATTTCGAACAATGTTCTGTTCAAAATCTGGCGCAGCGGACCCGGCTTAGTATTGAAACCCAAAGAAAAAAGTAAAATTGTTTAATATTTCTGGCAAGGCGACAAACATAATTAAAATAATGGTAGCTAGCCAAAAAGAACCGGGCACCATACGTATGGGTTTATAATCAGTCAGTCTTGCTGTACCATGGGAACAAAAAGGGACTTAAGATTAATTACCTATATAAAACAAAGAATATTGTGAAAGAAGTTATTGTAGAGATTATATTTTAAAAATAAAAATCAATTGCCACATATATGACGGAGCCCCAATTGAAAGCGGCTCGACTGATTTAGTTAATTTTTTTCGTTGTTTTCTAATTGTCAGGACAAGGTTTGTTTAGAGGTAAATTAATAGGGTTATAAGGTACTGCGGCATAATGCAGTCTTCGCGAATGAAGTCGCGGGAAACGACTAGTTTCATGAAAAATAAGGTTATTCAAGTTTCCAAACTGTCAGACTACCTAACGATAACGACTCAATTATTTATTAGCAAAAGTACTATCAATCGCTGGACAAAAGTGTTGACTGCCTCTACAATTATGTGCTAAGTCAAATAACAAACACTGCTTTATATTAAACTAATAAAAAACATAACGAAATTGAAAAAATGTCTACCTCAGGTGGGTGTCGAACCCACGTCCTCCGCAATCATTATTTTTCAATATATCGTTATCTTCGAGTTTATTTAGGCGTCATAATAATAAACGATTATTTTAACCGTGTCGCGTAGCGTGGCAGTGAAAGAATGGATTAGGTACTAATGTATTAGCAAAAACCGTAGTACCCATCACATCCCAAACTATTTTTTCCAAATTTTCATTTGGAAAAAAAACATTAATTGTCAAAACAATTTTTCACAATTTTACAGTTAGCAAAACTATTCTTTGCAAGTTATTTTTTAACAAATAATTACCTACATGGCAACGTAACACTTTACCAAGTATTACCTATTTAGTTAAATGTATGGGTTGGCAAAACGTACTCTTTCAAAAAACGTAACACTGCATTAAAAACTTGGCCAATCAGATCCTATGTCACAACTTTACTATGGTTTTTGTCACGGCTCCGGTGCTGCGGGGCTCCGGCGGTCCCACGCGCGCTTTTTATCGTCGCAGATGGCTTTCGCTCACCACCGCAGCTTCGGCTTGCTGGCCGCCGCCGGCCAGTCTCAGCTACAGCAGCTGCGGCTGGCGGCGAGCGCTAAACCCACCTACCTGCTACTCAGCTCGCGGGCCGCCTCGCCTCTACGCACCTACGCGGGCTTAAATTACACTCTAGCGTAGGGCAGGCAAGATTAAGTGGAGTTGGTTGTTTTTTTACATACTCCTGTATGAACAAACTACTTTTTGGAATATAATAATTGACACAAGATAACGTTTGCTTACTGCTTAATCAAGTGAGTTCCAGGAAATATAATTCTTCAAAATACTGAAGACCTGGCTGTATTAGCAATATCTCTTTGCCTGTCCTACATCAAACTGAAAAAGAAAACTAATAAAACAGCTACTGTCACTGTCATGCCCTTGTCGTCCGTCACTCCGTCAAAAATCAAAAAGTTTAGTTTTGCATTGCAACTTGATAAATATTCCGTTTTACATAATAAATAATATTACGACTAGACGCCTCCTTTCATAAATAGTTAAATCTTTGCAAAACAATTCGTATCCGACCCAACATTACTAGTGTTTACATTCGACGCACACAGTTGAATTAATGATTTGAGTCATAATGAAAGTGCATTTAAAATAGCTGAAAATAAACGAAGTGTGAAAAACATCAAGCGTTCCCTGATAACAGTCGCGTAAAGTGTGTTGGAGATGGCTGACGGTGGCTCGTTCGTTGCGAAACCGGTGCGTGGCTGGCTGCATCCGGACGCCGTCCTCGCTACCGATGGAGTCACATACGCCGTCCGGGTATTTACCATATGTCTTTGTTCACCTGTTCCAACCCTCTGCCTCCTTCCACGTACGCGACCATGCTTGGTCCTGCTTTGATCTCATCGAAAACTTGTTACTGCACTAATGACAACAATTCTCCAAACAATAAACTGTAAACGCCATTGGCTTGAGTTTGACTCTGTGATATGGTACCCAAACAAATGGACTTCAGTGTTCCTCGCCAAGTCTCTTGGCTTATTTTCTCTACAAAAGAACTAGTGGCTGTTACTGCAGTAATTTTCTTCTAAGTGTGTTTGATTTAATTTAATCTGTTTATTATTCATGAATATTTTTGTAGCAGTAGAGAGATTCATTTTCTGTAAACTTAGTTAAGTTAAGCAGGTTCTATTTATAATAACATCATTGTGCCGCAGTTATAAAAAAATCTCTTCTTTCTTTATAGGGTGTCCTTGTTGTTCACAAATTTTTGTGAAATGTATATTACTGGCATTGAAGGCTCACAAGCTATGAAACATTATTAAGAAATGCATAATCCTGATTTTTAAAGCTCTAATCAAGCTCTTTCTTTGCAAGACTAGGTAGAATACTGTTGTGCCTCAGGTCAACTTTAAGATTTTGTTTTGTTTTCTGTAATCTACCAGGAATATTGTTTATTTGTGTGTATTAAAGATATTTCTATTAACATTCGTTGACAGGTTAGAAGCACTGTAAAATAAATTGAACTTTAACCCATGTAGAACGGGTTTTTATTTAATATACTTATGGCATTTATAAATGCCATGCAGTCCTCCGGGGGTTAAATAATAAACGCCATGTAAGTCACAGGTGACCACAAACAATTAAATTTCAATTGTGTCTGTCAAATCCTGTCAACGAATGTTAATAAAAAAATATGTTTGTTGGTCGCTGGTGTCTGCCATGGTGCTTAAAGTGAGTAAGTAATGTGATTTTTATAATCCTTTTTTATTCCTTGTTTCAGTATATTGGTTGTATGGAGGTGTTGACATCAATGAAGAAATTAGATTTTGAAACAAGATCTCAAGTTGCAAAGTAAGTAATAAATTGACTTGTGACTTATTTAAAACTAATTTTAAAATAATCAAACTAGCGAAGCAATACTTGAATTGATGTTGAAATTATTCAATAAACTCCCTGGTTTCCTAATAATAAGGTTTAAAGTTATATTTCAAGCTGCAAAGTTTTTTTTTATTTTTATTTATTTACTTACTCACATTACTTATAGTAGAGGATCCGAGTATATAACGACCTTCACCGAGTGGTTAATGGATGAAAAGTATTTTATATCAAATTTAATGTGTTTAAAAGTATATTGCGAGTGGGTTGGCTAAAAAATTTCAGTCCAGTATATGATTAAATAAATATTTAAAATAATTTTTTTTTTAAATATTGCACTTGTTTCGATAACACCTATAGAATATGCAAACGTTAGGTTGACTATTTTTTTCCTGTCATGGTAGGCAGGTGTAAACATGCAAGTCAATATTAGTAATTTGCAACCGTCTGGTTAAATAAATAAAATTTATGTTTGTATAAAGATAAGCTCATTACAAACACACACACACCAAACCAGTGCAATGTAAAAAAAAATATTTTTTTTAATATCAAATTAATCATTAATGGTACTGGACTGAAATTTTTCAGCCAACCCACTCGCAATATATTATAGAATATGCAAACGTTAGGTTGACTATTTTTTTCCTGTCATAACATTGGGTAGGCAGGTGTAAACATGCAAGTCAATATTAGTAATTTGCAACCGTCTGGTTAAATAAATAAAATTTATGTTTGTATAAAGATAAGCTCATTATTTTTTTGTATGTGATCTTTTGTTATTATTCTTTTTTTCATTGTCAATAAATGTTTCTCTCTCTCTCTCTCTCTCTCTCTCTCTCTCTCATTACAAACACACACACACCAAACCAGTGCAATGTAAAAAAAAATTTTTTTTTTAATATCAAATTAATCATTAATGGTACTGGACTGAAATTTTTCAGCCAACCCACTCGCAATATATTATAGAATATGCAAACGTTAGGTTGACTATTTTTTTCCTGTCATAACATTGGGTAGGCAGGTGTAAACATGCAAGTCAATATTAGTAATTTGCAACCGTCTGGTTAAATAAATAAAATTTATGTTTGTATAAAGATAAGCTCATTACAAACACACACGTCACCAAACCAGTGCAATGTAAAAAAAAATTTTTTTTTTAATATCAAATTAATCATTAATGGTACTGGACTGAAATTTTTCAGCCAACCCACTCGCAATATATTATTTAATATATTAAATTTGACATAAAATACTTTTCATCCATTAACCTTCTCGGTGAAGGTCGTTCTATACTCGGATCTTAGACTATTATAACAGTATTAGCTACAGCAATATTTTTTTAAGCAAGAAACTACAAGTCATTTTTGTACCACATACTTGTAGATATATTATCTTTCTTTTTTTATTGTATTTGTATTTTATTTTATAACTAAACAAGGAGGGGAGATGTTAACCCATAATGCTGGCCTAATTTGAAGTTGTTTTAACAAGTGCTATGTTACAATATCAACATCATGGTACTTACTCAACTTACGTTGCGTAAAACGATGCCTAAATGTTTTCTTGTTTGTTCCATTGGAGTTGCTCGAGTGTGTCATGCTCTCTCAAAGTGTCTCTGCGGTGGTGGCATGTGCGTAGGGTCGTTACGTTCCCTAAAACATGGTTGAGCGAAGCGATGGCTGGTTCACATGTCATACTCGTGAACAGGTGCCGCCTGTGGAGGCTGGTCTGCTCTTGCTAACTTATTTTTATTATTAGTATATTAGTAGTTGTAGTCTTTCTTTTAATTTTTTTGTGCTATAAGACATTGATTACATTGATTATTTTATATATAGTGATGAATACCTGAACTTTTTATTTTTACTATTACATTTTTAATTTTTATGTCATTGTCGTTGTTTTATGTTTTTATTATTGTAATGGAAAGTGCCCTTTTATGATATGCGGGCATTTTTCAATTCTAATTGATGCTGTAAAAGAAAGGGAGAAAAGAAATGCCCTTGTTAAGTTTCTTGCTGGTTCTTCTCAGTACACGGCTCCCCCCCCATAGATAGACTTACAAACCGATGGCATAATTGTTTTATGATTATTGATTGTATAATTTGGTAACGACATATTGTTTTGTAAATGTCGTTACTTTTATAACAATATAAAGCTGTGGAGTTCTTGCGCCCGTTCTTCTCCACAGCTAAAAGTCGTCCTAAATGGGTGGGGTAGGGGTGGGTGGGTGCCCATCCATCCATATAGAGAAGTAAATTTTAGTTTAGGCGATTCAAAATGCTTATTTTAACCTTACTGAAAAAAGAATTATTGATTTTTGAACAGTGTGTTCCAACCATTTGATGCACAGAGAAACACGAGATATTCTGATTCAGTCACCCAACAGTATTGCGATATTGCTCAACTATACATACCGACCGCCCGTCCTAACAGCCGTGTCCGCTTCTCGATAGTATCAGTAATATATTTTTTATACCACTGCGTACAGTACCGTAATAAAAAAAAAGCTTTCAAATATTTACTTTTGTTATTATCATTGTTACAGGGAATGTATCGCCCGAGTTTGTGCAGCGGCTGGTCTCCGATCTGCAGACAAGAAGCGGCGGGTATGCCAAGCGGCCGCCAGAGCACTCGCCGCCAAGCCTCGGATGGCTCACTCTGGCGCCAACGTAGCCCTCACTGTGTCCTCCAGAGCTATCTCACTAGCCGCCTTAGAAGGAGGAGATTCAGTGGCCAAGCACGATATGCCTCGAGTATCGTTCGCGTCCGGTGGCGACGCTGACTCCTTAGACTTTGTGGCGTACGTGGCGAAGACCGCGCCCCCCGCGGAATGGAGAGCTTGCTACGTACTAGAATGCGGTGGTCGGCTTGCGCAGGACGTGATCGCCACTATAGGACAAGCATTTGAACTAAGATTCAAAGAGTTTTTGACGAAACCCTCATCGTAAGTATTCTTGATTGGTATAAGTAACTCTAAACGATGGTAGAGATTATTATCTCAGATTATGATTCACAATGTGAATCACAATGATCCTACTTTAGAAATGGTGAGTGTACATTGGTAATTGAATGAATATTTTTAAACATTTTCCTTAAACTTTTTGATTATTGTGATTCACTTAGTAGCGTTCTTTCTTGTAAATTTGGTTTATCGTAAACAAGCTTTATATGTTTTTGTGTAACATACACAAGTTATTCCGTAATAAATATTTATCGCATTTTCATAATTTAAGCTCAAAAAATTGGTTCTGACTTTGGCTGCAAACTAATTTACAGGGTATTTTTGTTCTATACTGTTTTTTATTGCATTACCTTCTATATTATTCTTACACTAGGCCAAGGCAACTGTTACTTGTGAAATTAATTAATGCGTCTTGGCATACATTTATTAATTTATAGTTTTCCATTGTTAATTAATATATGTACACATGTGTACATATAATTTATTATCAGGCAACTCAAGCCCATAGATAGCCCTTACAGACAAACATACAAAGAATTATGCAATAAATTTTGTTAGTTTAAATATGTGATACATACTTTTACATCCACCTTTGCTCGCCATTGTCTGTACATTATTTTCTGTAGGTGTGTTCAATGTAATAAAGAATATATAATTACAGTTAGTTCCCTACATTTGCTACAGGTTGAACATCAACGGGTCCCGCGCGGGTACGGGCGAGGCGTCCGGCGCGCCGATAGACGACCGCGACTACTACAACGACATGCCCGACAAGATGCCGCCCGAGCCCGCGCACTCGCACCGCCACCCGCCGCCGCCGCCGCTCGCCAACCTAGCCGCGCTCAGCTCGTGAGTACCCACCCCATAGATGCCATTGCAAAGCAACATGACTCAATGACAATCGTCATTACAACCCGCTCTAATGTACTGATACCCGCCGGCGCCGCCGCCGCCGCTCGCCAACCTAGCCGCGCTCAGCTCGTGAGTACCCACCCCATTGTAGATGCTATTGCAATGCAACGTGACTCAATGACAATCGTCACTACAACCCGCTCTTATGTACTGCTACCCGCCGTCGCCGCCGCCGCCGCTCGCCAACCTAGCCGCGCTCAGCTCGTGAGTACCCACCCCATTGTAGATGCTATTGCAATGCAACGTGACTCAATGACAATCGTCACTACAACCCGCTCTTATGTACTGCTACCCGCCGTCGCCGCCGCCGCCGCTCGCCAACCTAGCCGCGCTCAGCTCGTGAGTACCCACCCCATTGTAGATGCTATTGCAATGCAACGTGACTCGATGACAATCGTCACTACAACCCGCTCTTATGTACTGCTACCCGCCGTCGCCGCCGCCGCCGCTCGCTAACCTAGCCGCGCTCAGCTCGTGAGTACCCACCCCATTGTAGATGCTATTGCAATGCAACGTGACTCAATGACAATCGTCACTACAACCCGCTCTTATGTACTGCTATCCGCCGTCGCCGCTGCCGCCGCTCGCCAACCTAGCCGCGCTCAGCTCGTGAGTACCCACCCCATTCTAGATGCTATTGCAATGCAACGTGACTCAATGTAAAAAAATATATATATATATACCTAATTCTCTTTAAAATTATAAAAATTAATTAGATTCGTCAAAAAAAAAATTGTATGTCAAAAGCTTAGGTCAAAAGTCAAACTAATTTATCAAAGGTATCAAAATCTAATACATTTTTAAAAATCTAGTAACCTAGGGAGCAATTCGTGTCACTGCCAAGCAGCCTTGTCATTAAAGAAATTGTCAAAACTATAATACGCCTTTTGGCACAATTTACATTTTATGAATTTTTTAAATTTATTAACTGATAAATTTGTTACCTCGATTGGCAATGTATTATACATGCGAATACAATTCCCCGCAAATGAATTAGTTATTTTGTGGAGCCTATAATTGGGAATAGCCAGTTTATCCTTATTTCTTAAGTTCATTGAAATGAAACACTTTTTACGGATTAACTCGCGTTTAATTTACTATTTACATAGTTTTTATATTATCCTGACGTTTCGAACCCTTTACAGGGTCCGTGGTCACAGGGAGACTGAGGTGTTGGTCGTCTCATTGTCAGAAGTTATTTGCCTACCGTCAATAATTTTTATATTTTACCGGGTGCGTTCAAGTTTACACAATACGAGCTAACAATATTTTTAGGTCTGGCAATGTGTTGCTGTTGGGACTGGGATTTGATGACCTGTATGATGGGGTCCCAGGCAGGTGGTAAATTCCAACCATCCTCTCTATTGAAATTACGATGTTTTTTAATTTCAATAGCCTCGCGTATCATCCTAGGGATGAATCGTTGTTCCTTGGCGAGTATTTGAGGTTTGTCAAATCTGATGTAATGGTTGGGTCCCTCGAGAGCATGTTCACACACTGCAGACTTATTTTCGCGCCTATGCTTGACGTCGGCTATATGTTCTTTTACGCGGGTTCCTACACTTCTCTTTGTTTGCCCGATGTACGAGAGCCCACAGTCGCAGTCCAGTTTGTACACGCCTGCATCTTGAAGGGGTATATTGCACTTGACAGGTCGTAAGAACTGGTTGGTCTTCTTTGGCGGCTTAAAGTAAGTATTGATTGAAGCTCGCTTCAAGATGTGACCAATCTTGTCAGTGACGCCTTTCATATATGGAAGTACTGCAGGTTGGCGCTCGACTGTGGTTGGTTTTTTGCGTTTTTTGTGACGAAGCCGCGGTACTTGCAGTTTGTTATCCTGTAGTACATGCTTGACATGCTGAAGTTCAGCAGCCAGGTGTTGGGTGTCACAGATGCCGCGTGCTCTCTGAAACAAAGATTTCCCTACAGTAGCCAACTGTCTAGAATGGTGGTGAGAATCACCATTGAGGTACCTATCTGTATGGGTTACTTTACGAAACACAGTGTGGCTCAAACTATGGTCAGGATTCCTGATGATTAAAGTGTCCAAGAAAGCTAACTTGTTGTCTGCCTCTAACTCCATTGTGAACTGTATTTTAGGGTGTATGGAGTTAAGATGACTTAGAAAAGCAGATACTTTATCAGTTGGTAAGATAGTGAAAGTGTCATCTACGTACCGCTTATAGAACCTTGGGGTTACGGGTGATGTGCTTAGGGCCCGCTCCTCGAAGTCTTCCATGAAAATATCGGCGACAATGGGTGATACAGGGGACCCCATAGCAACACCCTCTATTTGCTATAGATGTTAGACAATGCTCTAATAGTACTGCATATTCGTTGGGCATATTTTGTTCTGTTCTTAAGTTCAAATTATGTCTATCACTATTCTTCACAAACTTACTTTTATTCTTATGGGTATACAATAAATTTTCATAAATATACTGTGAGTACACTGTAAGAATACCGATTTCTTTAAATTTGTCTCTTAATGATTCCCGAGACTTCATACCATAGATAGTCCGGACAGCCCTTTCTGCAACACAAAGATACATTCAATGTCGGCAGCGTTACCCCACAGTAGTATGCCATATGTCATAACACTGTGGAAGTAGCTGAAATAGACTAGACGCGCTGTTTTAATGTCTGTGAATTGCCTAATCTTTTTTACGGCATAGGCTGCAGAACTCAGTCTGCCCGAAACTTTCCCGATGTGAGGCCCCCATTGTAATTTGGAATCTAACGTTATGCCCAGAAAGACAGTCTCATTGACCAATTCTATTTCATTGTCCTTAACCTTACCAATCGTCACTACAACCCGCTCTTATGTACTGCTACCCGCCGTCGCCGCCGCCGCCGCTCGCCAACCTAGCCGCGCTCAGCTCGTGAGTACCCACCCCATTGTAGATGCCATTGCAATGCAACACTGTGGTGTTTTTACTGAAAACGCAAGCAAGCAAAGCAAGTTTTTAAGCACGTGATTTGCGACCTATGGGCTGCAAAAACCTCACCGATGTACTGCTACCCGCCTATATAAATAGATATGATTTTATTTTACACACAGATGGCCTACTGTCTGCAATTTCGCATACGAATTTTGCATAGTAAGGCTAAAGTAATACTACTCTAAGAGATGACAGTACAGTCTACAGCGTACAAGTGTCCATCAATAGTTACAAGCTAAATCTGAAGTGTGAAGCAATGTCAGTCTCACCTACCGTGGGAACCGAGACTACCGTAAGGCTAACACCCTGCTTCATCTCATCACAGTAGGCTTCACGTATTTAAAAAGTACTTTGCGCCTGTATAATAATATTGATGATATTAATAATATAAAGTATGTATGATTTGCCTTCAGGTGTGAAGAGAGCATCCGCCACTACGTGAACCAGACGCCGCCCCCGCGCACCCCGCCCACCGCGCTGCTGCCCAACCATCACACGGACATCTTCGATATGCGTAAGTGGATCATCATCAGCCGAAAGACGTACTATCGCGGACTCCGTCGCTTTACCAGCCTAAAGGCCAAAATCCGTTACACGCCGCGGCGTCCATTTGGTACGGGCACGTACCCGGCCGGGCGGTGCGCTTCATACAAAAGTTTCTGCAAACTGGTAAAGCGACGGTGACCCCCATAGTGCGCTGTTGGCAAAGATCTCCCCAAAAACTCCAACACGACCGGTCTTGTGCTGCTGGCATCCAGCGGCTACCTGCGACCTTAACCAGATCGTCGCAGGTCTGCCTACACTGCGTCTATTAGTTCTTCTACAGGTCTCCTTATATCTGATTGGATCCCGCAGAATCACCCCGGGCATAGCCCTTCCCATTGTTCTTTGCGTGACTGACCTGGCTTATAAAACCTATAGTAGTAAGTAATTACTCTGTATAACCCTAAAGTGCCCTAAGTATGTAGAATGTTAGTAAATTAAGCAAAAAGAAGTGTGCCAGTAACGTAGCAAACGGAAAACTGTGGTCTTTCAGCCTATTCTCCAGGAAAAGAACGTGGCGTGTGTATGTTAGTCTGTAAGGTTCAAAGAGCTTACACTCAAACTGGAATGTCTACGGGCTGCCTATACACGGTCCGAGTAAGCGAGATCCCACTGTCACCTTCATCAGGGGGACCAAACAATACCTACAATGGTCTATTTAGGACATAATATTAATATTTTAAAACTTTTTCTAGATGTGATAATAACTTAAAAACATTAACAAACATAAAACTTGGTTTGGACCGAGCGACAGCCCGCGCTCCCACTATACTCGTATTAGGACGACACATCTACATCAGAGGCCAATGCCGATGGGCCAACAATATAGGTAATGTTACTTGATGTCATAAAATAACTATGCTTTTAAGGTGGGGATTAATAAAACACACAGAGAGTTTTATATTATCTTCACATATTACTGTCTCTTAAAGTTGATTCATGAGCCAAACTTTAACTTAACTTAACTGTTAACTTTAAGAATAGTTTTAGACGTCTATTGAAAGGAGACGGCCGACCTTCCATAGAACCCTGGGCTTGAGGTGAAGTTGAGGTGTAACACAATGAAAGTAGTGTCATTTGAAAGATAGTAAGTAGTTAATTTCATTAAAGGATTCCTGAAAATTTGGCTAAAATTGGCAGTCTGTGACCTGAGAAATAGAAGATTATGAAAAAGTGAGGTTAAGAATAGCCTACGCCACATTGGGTAAAAATATTTAGGTAGGTACCTACCTAATCTCAACAATGAACAATCTATCTACACCAGTAGGTAGGCACGGACCTGAAAAAAGAGGTCCGTGTAGGTAGGTAGGTAGGTAAATATACATAACCATGCAGCATGTAATGCATAAATACCTACCTACTCTGTTGTTTTTCATCATTTAATAGCTTACTATTATCACACTAGTAAAGAATCAAATGAAATGCCGAGCGTGAAGTCCAAAATGAGAGGTGCAAAGTCGTTGTGTGTTAGCGGGTTTTCGGTGTTCGTGGTGAAAGCAAAGGTCGATCAAGAAGAAGAAGATAACTGTAGTCAATAATGAATGCCAAATTCGAAGAAAAATCCAAAAACAGTAAGAGCACACTCAAAACGCAGCGAAAAAAATAAAGCAAACGAGTTGAGTGACATTTTTTTGTCACGGCTTTGGCACCAAAGGATTTTTAGAAGTATATGAACAATCGATTACAGTAATTATTAATAAAAAACAAGATTGCTAACATCTATTTTAAAATGATTTATGTGTTTTATGCATGTGTTTACATGTTTTTGATATTATTTATTACAATTGACCTGCAGTGAAACGATTAATTAACAAATCAAACAACTTGATTGTAATGTGATATTTCGATTCATTTCATTCGATAACAGAAACTTCTTTCTTACGTCGTTTTCTTTTTTCCTAGACTGTAGATAAAGCTGATTTTTTATATTTATCTTACCTATTCAATATGTGTTTAAATGAACAATATTTCATCTTGTTACCTGCTTGTTAAACTTAGGCCCACGACGGGCCGTCTCCTTTGGGATGACAATATCATGTAATTTTTTCGTATTGTTTTGTCACCAGGAAGTTTGTAATTACATATTTTTTGACATACATTTATTCATACATATATTTAAGACTATTATCCCCGAAGGGTTAGTCAGAGGCCAGGCAATGAGGACCGCAAAAGTAGTCCACTACCACAGCACATGAGTAAAGAAACGGAACAGAGACAAAGCTTCATACAACTGCGCCGTCGCGAGTCTCTCCGTTTGTGCACTGGCCGAGCGAGCGTAAATACTGTAAACCGGTTTTATCCAGTGGCGCTGCGTAGGTACGCGACGCACCGGCTAGAGGACACGCACACTTGCGCCGTATGCTTGTAGTAGTTGACTCGCGACGGCGCGGTTGTATGAAGCTTTGTCTCTGTTCCGTTTCTTTACTCATGTGACCACAGTCCACGTTTCATCATATGATAACTGCACATGTGCTTAGCATGACAGATGGTGAGCCGATCGCCGCTCTATGCTATTGAATGCATGTGCAGTCGTTAATCCGTTAATCGCCTTTTACGACACCCAAGTGAAGAGATGGGGCGGTAGTTTTCTATTAATGAGCCGCTATCAGCACAACACTATTTTATAACTATAATAATAAACAGGGTATAAAAAGAAGCTTAACGAATCCGAGAGCCACTTATTCTGTCCATTATTACAAAGCTTTTTCTGTACTGGGCCATACCTAGGACCCTTCTGATTACGGAGATATCAAGTGTCAAACTTACAATATTGTGACTTTGGTTTTGATAAAAATAAATGTAAAACGTGATTACTAAACTATCTTCAAAAGAAACATTACCAAAATTATTTAAATTTCTTAGTCAAATAGGCTTATGAAATTTCAAAATGTATTATGTATGTATGTGTATCTGGGTACTTTACTACCAATGCTAAGTAGCAGTTAGCTGGCAGCTGGCCCTGGAGGTCATCTCGGGTCAACGGTGCATTCATTCATTGCACGCGGACGGAAAGAGATAGAGCTAGTGTTGTTTCATTGGACTAACTATTGTGAATGTCATAATGCAAATCTCTCCAAAAGTTGTAATTTGGGCTTATAAAAAAGAAAATTAACCCCACACGGTTTTTTTTTTCACACACGTTTTCTCCATTACCTACTGATTGCCCCCTCAAAAAACATGTGCTATTTAAGAAGGACCTGACCTGAAGGATATACTAGCTCGTTATTTTGCTAAAGTAAATACTTTTCCATACTAAAAAAACTTTTTTATTTCCCCCAAAAAACGAATGCAACTTAACTATGTACAAAACCATAGGTTATAATAATTAATATGTTATAATAAAAGTAATTATAAACAATAGATGTAAGTACACAAGTTAGACATATTAAAATATTAAAATAATAACTTAGCTTTTCAATACATAATTTATGTTTTTGTTTCTATTAGAGCTTTAAACGCTAGTCAAGCTTTTTTTATCTTCCGGCTACCATATTTTCTTCGATGCCAAGATGATTCTCCCCACGAAGAATTTTGAAAAATCCTTTTTCACCCCAGTCTGCATTCCATGAATTCGCTACGAGCCAGTAATCTTTACCATTCTCATTACCCCAGCCAATAATTTTAACTGAGTGACCACCAATGTATTTACCTGCTACGTGTTTGTACACACCATCTTTATAATTGACGAAATCTTGGTAAACGCTAAAGGAACTAGTGATCGGACCAAATTTTAGTATATCGGCTTGAGCAGCTTTGATGGTTTTATATTTATACGGTCGCGTCGTTCCTTTTAGTTTATCTTTTGTGTAATCGGTCGCGTATTTTGTTTGACAAAGTGTTAGGCAGAAAGGTGTTACAACTCTTTTGCCGCATTTGATTCTATTTTCATCAACGTGGTGATCACACGGCTCAAAGTAGTAAGGTCTGCAGCCATTTTCTGACTTATATGGACCCCCTGATACAACCCCGACTCGTTTATAATATTTCCATGATTCTATCAGTGCACCACCGTTGCAACCGTCCCCACAGACGCCAGTGCAGCATGTCAAAATGTCACTATCGGAGAAATAGAAATTACGTTGTCCGTTGGAGTTGACGCAGATTCGGTCCGTCATACTGGAGGCAGCGGCGACTGCCCAACAGCTCCCACAAGATCCCTGGTCTCTGATGTCATTCAAAGTTGGACAATTTGGCCACTTCAGTCTTGCATCGAATTTTTTCGGGAGGTCCAAGTTTGGATCAGGTTCGTACTCGATGACATCTGGAGGATCAGTGCTATTGTCTTTTAGGGTGCCCATAAGGATCTTGAGGTACTCTAAAGGTGTGTCTTTATTAAAATTGCGTCCGGCCCGCCAAGAACTTTGGTTGGCGTTAATAAGCTCGATGAATTCGTCGGATAGAGGATTTATGTCATTGTCACACTTGGATAAACCTGCGCTGATACCAAGTATTATTAGCACAAAATGATACGACATATTTGACTTATTGACTCCGCTTGCACAAATCAAGACTGTAAATATGTTTAGCGGGAGTGTACAGTTCACAAGCTACCTTGCCTTCTTGACATATAGTTATCGACTGAGAAATGTGAAGATACAAATCGACATTGAGAAATAAATTACAGATAACTCGCTTATCGCGCAGTTTCTATTAATGTAATGAAATATAATTGAAAACAGTACTGTTGCAATATTTGTATGATTCAAAATGATTTAGCTTACCATGTCTCGAAGGTTGGTTGACACGTCTAGAGTCTGAAGCCATTTTGGCAAAACTATTCTTTGACCGGACTGTCAAATAGTTTTTGCCGGATAAACAGGAACCACTAGATGTCACTATGAGCATCATTTGATTTAAATCGGTACGCGACTTCCCAGATTTACTTGTTTTCTATGTACTACGGGTAGGGCAGTTTCAGTGAGGAGGTAATGATTATTGCCCGATCGTTACGGTCATTAACATAACGATACGAAAAGTTAGTTAGGACCATTGTGTTAAAAGATGTGCGAGGCGAGAAGTGCATTTGAGTCGGAATTTAGAAAATCTAAGTGAAATCCGTCGGGCGCCGGCGCCCGATAAATGAATTTCACTTAGGTTGTAAAAGAAAAGAAAATGTTATTCTCATACATTTGTATGTTATATTTCGACTTGTAAGTAATGTACCTAGTTGTGTAATTTTACGGAAGTATATCTCAATAAAAATTTCTTACTATTCAACTTGTATAAGTAATATGTTATTCAAAATAAAATATATTATTTTCGTAAAACTTTGGATTCATTTTCAGGGTGGTTGTACATTCGCCACATAGTTATTTTGCCACAGAAAAAAGTATATGTAAATTCGCTACAGTTCTATTTTTATTAAGTAAATTCGCCACACTCTTATTTTTGACACAGACAGCAGAAAGATCAAACAATAAGTGAAGTAAAAACATCAATAATTTTAGAATAAAATAACTACCTTTCATTTCGAGCGCTTAATACGAACTTTCCTTGCTACCGGTACTTTATGCAAAAATGATGTACTATGAAGACTTGTGGCGAATTTACAATAACCCTTACCTACCTGTGGCGAATTTACTTTCAATGTATGGCGTTACAAAAACGTGGCAAACTAACTTTGTGGCGAATGTACAACAACCCCGATTCTTGCGGGGACTGCGAAATCTGTGAACTTTTCTATTGTTTTGACACTTTCATAACCGTGGTAGGGTTATGTTTGTAGCGGTCATTGTTGTCTAATTTAAATTTAAAAATATCTAATTCAGATTGATGAAATTTTTTGAAAATATGTCACGTGGTACAGGGTATTCGCGCGGACGACGCGACGTCGCGAGGGGCAACTAGTATTGAATAAAAAGTTGTATTCATCCCAAGTAACAAAGTTCTCCTGTAGTGCACAGTTTACAGGCTTACAGCACTAGTACCTCTCTTTTAGTGGTTCCAGGTTTTACTACCAAGCTTATAACAGGTTACGCGGAGTTCGTATGGGTTGTACTTATAAGTTGACTTATAGTCGTGTATAGAACGAAATTATAGGCGCAGTAAAGGCTGAGATGGCCTATAAAAGTGTTGCATAGGTGTAAATACACTTGAGAAAACTTGCTCCAGTAAGTTACACTTATAATCGCCTACAAGAAGTAATTATAATTCCGCTATAAGTGTCATACGCCAGTAATAGTAATTTATAGACTTAGAACCATTTGCACTAGTTACTTGACCTTATAGGAGTGTATTAGTCAACTTTATGTGCCAATTATAAGTGAATTAGTTCTACAGTGGTTTTTTCTAAGAGTAAGTGTACTTGGTATTATTGTGGACACTCGAATGCTGTTATAGTCTTAATTTCTATATAAAGGTTTCTTGTAAAACTATTAGTGTCCAAAGATATCTTCGTGAAGTCCATATAAGAAGACAATTGCTTTTAATATTTCTCCCATCTTCACAGCCATTTTGATTTCTTTTGAGTCATTGGGTTTTTATTAAATTATTACAATAATGGATATAAACAAATGGAAATAAGACCGTGATAGTTCAATCAAAGTCACAACTAAAACATAAAAATAAGAAACTCTTAGTTATTAAAATTAAGCATAAGACATTTGTATGCGGAACCCTAATTCGTCACAATATGGCGCGACAATGCTGTTAGGACTAATATTATTTTTAAACCTAACTTAGTAAATACACCGTGTTCAAAAGGCGAACAAAAATTGAGATGTAAAACACAATATACTTCACCGAAAATACATACGCGTTTGCCGTGCAAACATGTATGCACGTATAATATTACGTGCAAAATACTTGTTAATACATTTTATATAAAATAGATAAAGTTACTTTTATTTTTTTATTTTTTTCCACAGCTGCAACGAAACATCAATTCACAAATGTTTGAAGTAGCGAGTAATAGAAGTGCGGAGTACGTTACAAGTCTACTTGGTTCTATTAAATGCTCATAGTGAGCTTCGCGGAAGCAAATGGTTCTCCGGAGTCTAATTATAAGTGTATTAATGGTCTAGGTGGTGCTCGCCAAGTCTACTATGAGTGTTTTATTAGCAAAAGTACGCGTATAAAATGGGCCCTTTTCCGTGGTTATAAACTTTTACTAGCTTGTTATAGACCTGGCTCCGGAACCACTACAAGACCACATTTTGTTACTTGGGATGTTGCCACATGACTAAAATAGCCTCGTTAGATTAGATCTGCTGATATTATTTCAAAAGGAACATGCCTATGGAATATCAATTTGCTGTAGGAAGAAAAAGGCTACTTGTCAACTTTTTTTATCTTCATTACGCATTTTCATTCAAGAAAATGTGTTAAGTTTTATAGCAACAAGTTGGTAAAGCGTACGGCGTACGTTCTTATTACGTCTTGGTCATTCAGCCAAGTCGTGGTCACGGGGCTGTAGGAAGAAAAAGGCTACTTGTCAACTTTTTTATCTTCATTACGCATTTTCATTCAAGCAAATGTGTTGAGTTTTATAGCAACAAGTTGGTAAAGCGTACGGCGTACGTTCTTATTACGTCATGGTCATTCCGGGCAGTCCGAGTTACGTTCATACAACTTTCTTTGATAATAAAAAAGTTTGAAACATGACTTTACTACACTTGAAAATGTTTTGTTGGCACACTCGTCAGGAGAAGTGGGTTTCTTAATTAAAACAGTAGGCAAGTAATGGCAAAGAAATTAAAGGTAATAGTGAAACTTTTCGCTTACCTATATAATAAGTTGAATGGAAATGAGGCGCATAAATGAGCTACGAACTTTTTCGTAGCTTGCACTTACTCGTTTAATAATGTACTGAAATATTATGTTTTGTATTAAAAACTACCTTTTTTATATTGTTAAATTCTGTTTGTAAAATTGTTTAACACCTCCTCACACCTAAATCAGATCAATCACTTAAAGATAAAACCTAGATACACAATCCCATACTCCCTTAGCCAGGCAATGGTCTTATTGCGACCACCATAATTTGAACTTTATTCTTTGAACATATGGTCGAAAACCAATAAAAAAAATTAACATGCTGTGCCTGTTAAAGGGTTAATCGTAGCGGAACAGTGGCAGCGTTGACAATTTAACTATACTTTTGACGTTTATGTGTTTTAGAAGAGAACCAAGTAACTTATCTATACTAATAATTATAAAGAGGAAAGATTTCATTGTTTGTTTATTTGTTTGCATTGTATAAGCTCCGAAACTACAAGACCGATTTGAAAAATTCTTTCACCGTTGGAAAGCTACCCTTTTCCGGGTGACCTAGGGCTACATAATATTTTCAAAAATTCGTCACTGGGTCTGAAGTACCTTATAAGCTTCTTGAAGAGAACTAATTTTGAAGGAGCTCATCATCCTGTTGACACTTAGCTCGCACTCTACCAAACGTAATGCGTACCTAAACATCGCACTAGCTAATCCTATTGTGCGGACGTTTTGAGAGCGTTAATTGTGCATCTAGTTTTTAAATGTGATCGAATTAATGCATCTATCATCTAAACACTAGATACGCAATAAATAAATAAATAAACTTTTCTACATTCACACCAATTATCTACCCCAAGAGAAGCTTCGTTATGAAACTCGTTAAATGGTTACTGGACAACGGATAAATATACTTAAAATACTTAAATACATACTTATTATACATAGAAAACACCCAGACCCGAGACAATTTATAAAAACAATAATTTCTAAATTGACCCGACCGTGGATCGAACCCGGGACTTTAGAGATGGCGACACCATGAAAACCGGTGTACAAACCACTAGACCAAGGAGTTCGAGTGGTTTGTAATACACCGTCAAATCATTATCAATTATAAAGTAAAGTCGCCGTTTTCCTCTGTCCGTGGCACCGCACTATTATCCTAAACCACGCAATGGATTTTTATGCGGTTTTCACTACAAGATAGAGCGTTAACTGAGAATGATTTTTGTTTATAATTTGTAGATAGTTTGTACAGAATGGCTGAAGTATGACGATGTTTCTAAGTTAGCACGGACGAAGGCGCGGGCGGGCTGCTAGTCCTATTAAAATACGTTTGAAAAAGTGGTTCCAACTATTCTGTACAATTTAGTTTATGTCGAATAATCACAACTAATTTTGATACTCGGCCCTATTATCACCACAATAGGTATTCAATTTGGACGGCAATATCAAATGGCAACTGACAGCAATCCAAGGCTCTCTCTTGGTTGGAGCATTAGTTCGAGGCTTCGATCAACAATACAACTAGATGTCAGGTCGGCGCTAAGAATGTGTCTCGGTAAATAAGAGCGCACTTGAGAAGTGAGCTCTTATTTTCTCGCAAGGCATAACAGAAAAAAGTACTTCATTTGTTGCCCCTTAAGGTTGATTTCACCACTAAATGTTGTTGACGTCTTTTCTTTTTTAAGTGACAGGAGTAATTTATTGCTTTGAAAAAGTATTTATTCTCGTGGACAGAATTTAGCTTTGATTTTGTTTGACGCGTTATCTAGTTGGTATTGTTGATCGAAGGTTCGAGGCGACACTTTGAGAGTGCTAATGCTGTATCTAGTGTTTAGATGATCGAAGGTGTAATGTAATGACGTTGTGTTTACCGCAGAGCCGTTCACCGCGGCGCCCGTGTCTGTCGCGCCGTCAATGTCTTACGCGCCCTCCACTGAAGACACCCCGCCGTTGTCGATGGGCGAGCAAGCCGCGCTGCTCGCCCGCGAGCCCTGGTTCCACGGGCCCATCTCCCGGAGCACCGCTGAGAAGGTACGTCAGAGCCAACATCATCGTCATTTTTACTATGGTAGAGGGAGAGAAGATAGAAGAGAAATTAAATGAAGCAAAGAGTGTATCAGGATCGAAGCAAAGAGAAAGCTGTGGTCTCTGTCTACCCCTCCGGGGAACAGACGTGAAGTATGTTTAGAAGTTATTATAACAGGCGTGATGTATTTTATGTATGGGTCTAACAATATCAATAAGCGAACGTTTAAGGAGAGCATTTATACAACACTCTTGAGCATACTCGCCAAATTTGGTCTAAAACTACAGGCTCGTTACCAAGATAATCAACAAAACATGTACAATAAACAAGCAACAAGCTGTACTACACGCACACAAAGATAGCCGAACATGCACACTAAACTCGGAGCACACTGAGGTTACTTTTTATTGACGCATGCGTGCGTGTTAGTAAAGATAGAGCATGTTTCATGTTGTGCATTATTTTAATTGATTTAGTTTGTTAGAAAACATATCTTTAAAAAATCACTATAAAACTGGAGCCCCTTTTTTGTCATTGTATTCAGAACGATGCATAGAGACCGCCCTTAGACGTTCACTTATTGATTTTGTTATACCCTGTATACGTATGTGTTAAATCTTGTATGAGCAATAAAGTGTATATCTATATACAGGGTTAAAATTGGACACCCCGCCAAATATTTTTACGTTTTCCTATAGCAGCAATCATCAAATAATGAAATAAAAAACTTTTTTTTTTTTTTAATTTTAGTCGCAACTTTTCCTAAAGAAAATTAAAATTATTGTCACCTAGCCCGCGGCCTATCGGGGTTATCAAAGCGCATGCGCGTGACCGCTATTATTCACCCCGTTCACCAATGATAGCGCGCCGTCGCTTTGACCGCGAGGGTGAGCGCACGCACCTAGAACTATAGGATATAAAAAGCAGGCAAAAAATAGTATTTAAAAAAAAAGAAAACATTAATTATTTTTTAAAAAAGTCAAATATTTTATTATTACTATTTTTACCCCATATTTACTTGTATATATATATCCTGTATGAGGAAAATGTCAGAAACAAGGCTCAGTGCACTTTGGACGGGCGCTAAGACATCGTTTGTAGTGTGTCTGTGTTTTTGCTTAGCTGGTGAGCGAGGACGGTGACTTCCTAGTGCGCGAGAGCGCCGCGTGCCCGGGCCAGTTCGTGCTGACGGGCTCGCGGCACGGCGTGCACAAGCATCTGCTGCTAGTCGACCCCGCCGGCGTGGTAAGCTTTTTTCCTTTTGGTTTATTCGACAACGGGTAAGCGCTTGGCTTTCAATCTCACCTGATGGTAAGTTACGATAAGGCCGAAGGTGGAAGCGCGCTTCACCCAGAATCCTCAACCACTGAGGAACTGGCTATCTTATCTCAAACTGTCGGAACACAACAATGCTATAAACATCGTTGTTATGGCGACAGACTTAGATAAAATGGTGGTAGATAGCCAGGCTAACTTAACAGCCCTACCACGACCTAAACCGAGCACACAAAGATGTACCCCCCGCTGGGAATCGAACCTGGGACCTCTGGGTTTGAAACCGGTAGCTTAGCCACTGGACCACAGAGGCGGTATAAAGGCTACTCATACACATTTGTTTTTTACGAATGCTTATTTATGCTAAGTACACTTTTAACATTTGCCTGCCCTAAAAGGTGGTCCCAGATCACCCCATCAGTAAGTAATGGGGTGGTTAGGGTTTTTAGTGGTTATACCCCCCTGCAGAAGCCGGGGGGAGAGCCCGGTAATAAGTTATCCCTAGTAGAAAAAAATAGTACTTACTTACCTTAAACATAGAATTGACCGCGTAAAGTTTTATTGGTCACAAAAGTTTGAGCAAAAAGAATTATTACATTATGTAACGTCTTTTTAACGATGTGACGAATTTAGTATTTATTATATTGGAATTCGACTTTCAGAAAATAAAACACAACTACAATCATGAGTATGATACTCATCACTTTCCCGCCATAGAAGTCTTTTTCCATTCGTAAATGCCCAATTCTGTATTCGTCAGGTGCGCACCAAGGACAGCGTGTTCGAAAGCGTGCCGCACCTGATAAAGTACCACAGCGCCAACGAGTTGCCGATAGTGTCTGCCGACTCAGAGCTGCTGTTGCTGACGCCAGTGCCGCGCTCCTGAGCCCGGCCCCGCGGCCGCAAGTGCCCCGGGCCCCCCAAGGGCCGCCAGTGAGTGTGCGAGTGTACGCAAATCGACAATCACAAAAAGTTCGACGTTGTTTAAAGTTTTCAAATATTTAAAAATATTTCGAAAGCCAGATAAAGATAAGATTAGAAAATTCTAAGGGTACAGATTAGATGCAATACAAGATTTTGTAAACGAAGAAACATTTATTTAAAAATGTAGGTGTTGTTACCTTACACGTTGTGTTGTTGCAAATAATCTGAACCCGGCTTTTTTTTTGTAAACTTTACGGCCAGTAAATGAAACACTTTTTACACTGAATTCAAATTATTCCAAATTGAAAATATATTTATATTCCAAAGTTTACGTGTTATATTACACCATTGAAATTAAATACTTCACGGGATAGAAGACTTGCTAGCCTGACCACGGACCCTGTTCAAAGTTCAAGACGTCCGTAAACAATTATATGGGAAAAAAACTGGTTTCTCCCGTGTTCTTTTAGCAACAACACGTGTTGTGAGACTCCATTTTATTTCAATCTACCGTACAACTCTAAATTTACTTAAAAATGCTATGCTAATATAATATATATAATGCTAAACGCGAAGCCATAAATTAAGATTAGATTAGATAAACCGTAAAAGGTGTTTCATATACAATGTTTTACTCAGTTTAAGCTATATCAATTAGAATATCAGAATATGCAGCAAAAACAATCTTGCTGCGTTTATTCTTAGTACAAGGTCGTCATATGAGCTTAATGAGCTCATATGAATGTATTACGTGTTACATGTACTACCTACGCCATCGAAAAACGAAAATGTCGTACGAAGGGAAGGGCATTTTTTTAATGTGGAAAAGAAAGGGTTTCCCTTTCGTATTATAGGTACACTTAATTGGTGGTAGAGCGTATTCGAAGTACCCTTGGATAGTTACCACCATCTATCTGTATTACTGTCGCCATAATAACTTGTTGTATTCTGACAGAGGTTAATATAGTTTCTCAGTTGTTTAGAATTTCGGGTGAAGTGCGCGTCGTTCTAATCATTACTTACCATTACGTGAGACATGAAAGTCAAGCGCTTCCCTATGTGGGAAGTTAATAATTTAATATGTATATACTTATTCTAGTAATGTAGCAAAGGTGGGGCACGTTTTAACGATAAATATTAATGTTTAAATATAAATGGATGCCAACTTTTTACCTATTGGCTTATCCTATGTAGGTATCAAAAATGCCCTAGAATCCAATTATGTGAAAGCCCCAAAACTATTTTAACATTGAATAGCGAAAAGATGAATTTAGCTCACTATAAGCATTATAGCGCGTACGTCACGATTAGGACACTTAACTTAGTATGGCAACCAATTTGATATTTTGGCGGACAATTTCTACGCCCATGCCTAGACCGGCCTTTTAAGCCACTGTTAGCTAGTTCAATTTTAATGCACTTATGATCATACTAGATCACTTATATCTACACACCGATAAATTGTGTAAATGAATTTAGAATCTCGTGTTACTCGTGGGTTGTTGTACATTCGCCACAAAGTTAGTTTGCCACAAAAAAAGTATGTGTAAATTCGCCACACTCTTATTTTCGACACAGACAGCAGAAAAATCAAAAAATAAGTGAATTTGTGTTTTAGAATAAAATTATTACCTTTCATTTCTAGCGCTCAAAACCTGTACTTGTACTCTACCGGTACTTTATGCAAAAATGATGTACTATGAAGACCTGTGGCGAATTAACTTTCAATGTATGAAGTTACAAAAACGTGGCAAACTAACTTTGTGGCCAATGTACAACAACCCTTACTCGTTATTGTGTAATAAGTGTTTGTAAGTTATACCGCATATGTTTATTTTACCGAACGGACAAAAATATATTGTGATTGGTTATAGAGCCCTATGGTAAAGATACCTTTACTTTTATTGTAATTATTAACTATCAAATCTTCTAATATCATAGCACGCTAGTGATTTGTAGTAATTTTTTATACTAAAATTTAAAGAAGATGGCACGCAATGCTGATAAATAATTTAAAACAACTAATAAGTGCATATAGTAATTGAAAATGGTAGGCAAATATCAATGAAATACTTCAATTTAATGTTCTAAGCCAACAAAGACATGTGCATGCTTTTCGCTCGAACTTGAAGATTTCCAATCATGTGGCTGGAACCTATCTAGCTATTTTACTATTTATTTTATGTAGATACTTTCATGAAAATTCCCGACTTCAATCGACTCAATAAGTATCATGTTTAGGTTTTTATATTTTGTACGCGTGACACTATTTGCTTACCAGACGGTAAAAAGGTAATGCGGTATATCATTATGTTATTATAAAGTATTGTGCATCATCCACACAGTGCTGCACAATGAATTTTATAGATTGAAGTATATTCACCGTTAAAGTGTATTGTGTGTAATGTTATTGACATATTATGAATACCTACTATGCATTTATTATAATTCCAATCTTCTATTTTTTGATAATTTACGAAGTGTATTATAAAATTTTAAATTGTTTACCAAAGCCAATACGGACTTGAATGTGAATTGTGATGTTATATTATATTGTAGGACACTCCATTGACGCAATTTGTGAAGTATTCTCGTTTAGAGTTAGATTATTAAATAATTATAAAGAATGCAAACAATGTTTTATGTGCAATGATCAATGCCAAACTAAGACTCAGTTTTCATGAATATTGCTAACTATTTTGCTATGTATTTGTATACATTATTTATTCTCATATGTACTTGATCTTCCTTAAAATGTTAATTTGCGCTCTCTCATAATTCTATACACTTTTGATTGTAATCGTGTGTATTAATGACACTATAGTGAAGTAACTAATAGGTGCTATAAATGCTTACTTAAATATTTTAATGTGACTATTAAAAATGAAATTAATGTATAAATTGTACATAAGTTACTCCTTCACAAGCAATAAGTATAGCGTTTATTTAATTTTATCTGACTTCACATACATATATTTTAAGTAATTGTACCTTTGTGTCATTGTCTCGCTTTAAATTTCGTTATATTATGGTAAATGAACTGCATTAATTAAAATGTTCATTGTGTATTAAGTACATAATGCAATTTTATATTACTTCTATTTTATTTTTAAGGACAACACAAATAACGCATGCTGTAATGCTATATTGTATTTGTAATGCACAAAATATTATCTTAACTAGTGTTGAGTCAACCAAATAAAAAGCTATTCGAAATTATAAGCATTGTTTTTTAAAGCTCATAATTATAGAAAACACAGTAGGGTTTTAAAATGAAAAAATAAAATTCCGTACTTAATTTTTTCTTTATTAAAATTTAATATTACAGTATAAACAGTAAGGTCATACATGGCAGTGATGTTATTATTACTTATAATTATCGGCATTCACTATACATATCCGATCCACCTTCCCACATTTTCCAACCAACGTGTCCTAGACACCGTAGAAAGCAATACAACCAACATTGAAATCTCACTAACACATCAATAAATCTTCAAGAGAAACAACAAACGGTGGTGTCCAGGAACCCGTGCTACTGCCAACCTTGATCTTACACAATCTAATTCATTCTAACACATACCAATCCTCGAAACATTTCCTACCACAATAATTTACATTCCAATTCAAATCAAAAGACAGTCAAATTTAAATTAATAACAAACCTATTCAATTTAATCCCAATAATTAAGAAAACAGGCACAGACATGAGATGGGAATAATAAACAGTACAATTTCCGATAGCATCTTGCCTACACGAGTAAAACATTCTTTGGGACTTTGCAGCACTGTTCGCCAGGCCCTGCTAAAACGCAAGGCCTCTCTTTCCGTGCGATTTACTTACAACTACTATTCACTATGAGAGTGTACTATAAAATCAAACTAATGTCACAGTATGATATAAATAAAAATAAATATGCCTCTATACAAAAATAACACATTTATATTATCATGGTGAACACCTGAGCTTTCCCGCGATCTCGGCAGGCCGACCTCCGTCACTAAGCGAACCGACTACGCCTACTGCTTTACATACACGGGGAGGTCGCCGCCATACCTCATCCCTCTGAACCAATCGGCCACTTAACGCCAAGAATTGACTTCGTCATTTATAAATTATCATCTCGCACAATTACAAAAGTGATCGAGGAGGAGTGTAAACACGTCCGTGTAAAGATTTCCGTATTACAAAAATTACATCTTATCACCGTACAATATTCGCATCACGAGACAATTTTTTAATATTATTATTAAATCTAAAATTCTCATGCCGCGTATCAAAAATAGATCGCGATGATCTCTCTTCACTCCAATTTGGTCGAAGACACGGTCGGACGCAGTTCGTATCGAATCGGAAGTCTCTACGACGTCAATGAGTGAACAACAACGTTCACATTCGACCGTACAAAAGAAAAAGTGTGGCGAATCAACTAGCGTCTAATACTGCACGGAGGGATGGGGGGGGGGGGGGGGGGTTTAGGAGGTAGACGCCGACCCAGGGCTGCGTTCCGTCGCTTCACCCGAGTGCATTCGAGCGCACTCCGGCGCGCGCTCTAACCGTTCCGTGGCTTGGTGAAATTTTACTCTGATGGCAGTCAGAGCGTAGTTTCATCCGTTTTGTGGCTCAGAGCGCACCAACCAAACAACCATCAAATCGAATGGTTATTTTTCACTCAGACAGCTATTTGACGTTTATAATCATTGTTAAAAAGTGTCAAAGTATGCAATTTAAGTGAAAAAAGTCCGCCTGTGTGTTTCAAATTGTTTTACTTTTCATTAATTTTGTCAAATATGGTATAAAAACGGAGACAGAAGAAGAATTTTCTCCCGTTTCGGGCAGGAACACTTCAGAACAGGTTATAAAAAAAAACAACTCGATCGTACCGCGGCTCGATTGCAACTCAAAACGGGTTAAACTTTAACCAAACCAACTATACCAAAAACGACGGAACGCACTCCGGGCGCCGCACTTGCACACACGAAACAAATACAATGACAATTACTTGCGGGGGTTCAGTCGGGGGTGGGGGCGGGCAGCAGGGCGGGGGCGGGGGCGGGGGCAGGCGCGGGGGGCGGGGGCGCGGGCCGGTGCAGCGTGAACGCGTCGTACACCTGCGCCAGCTCGTCCATGTGGTGCTCCTCGAGGCACAGGAAGCCCTGCAGCGTGGGCTCGGCCTTCCGCGCGCACTGCAGGCAGTGCACCACGTGCCGCCGCTCGTGCTCGCGCACCAGCAGCGCGTGCCATACCTGTGGGACGAGCGGTACGTTAGCATTCATAGTCATAAGACAATTATGCGAGAGAAAGGGGGTATTGTAGCCAATATACAATATTATTAAAGATTCAACAATAAGATACGCATTGTACTGGTATAAAATATGTAAACTTGTTTCAATGTTTAAAATCACAAGTAATGATTATGGTTTGATAAAATACGCGCGCTACATACATACTTATAATCAATCACGACTATTATTCGCGATGTATCAGCCAGCTATTTCCTCAGTGGTTGAGGATTCAGGGTGAAGCGCGCTTCCACCTTCGGCCTTATCGTCACTTACCATCAGGTGAGATGAAGGCCAAGCGCTTACCCGTTGCAGAATAAAAATAAAAGTTAGTCAGAGGCTAGGCAATGAGGACAGTAAAAGCAGTCCTCTACCATTAGTCCACTTTTCACCAAATACCGACATGTACTCAGCGTGACAGATGGAGAGCATATCGCCGCTCTATGCTGTTGGAAGTATGTACGTACAGCCTTTCCCGTTAGTCGCCTTTTACGACGCCCAAGAGAAAAAAACCCACCAACCCGCATCGGGCCAGCGTGGTGGGTTATGGCCCAATATCCTCACGTGCTATTTATTATCCACGTGGGAGGCCTGTGCCCAGCAGTGGGACGTTAATAGGTTGATGATGATGATGATGATAAAGGGAAGAGAGGCGGTGGTAGTATACACGCGTAATTATCATCATTAATTTCATCATCAATATAATATGTAGGCGAAAATTAGCGCGCGCCCGTAAATAACATACGCGGGTTGCCAGCGTGCCGTTTGCCGCGCTGGGGGGGGCTAGAGTAGCGCGGGCGTACGTCTCGCTCGCACGCGCCGCAGTAGTGACTGGGCTGCCGTGCAGTGTGGGGGGGGGGGGGCGCTAGAGTAGCGCGGGCGTACCTCTCGCTCGCACGCGCCGCAGTAGTGGCTGGGCCGCCATGCAGTGTGGGGGGGGGGCGCTAGAGTAGCGCGGGGTACCTCTCGCTCGCACGCGCCGCAGTAGTGGCTGGGCCGCCATGCAGTGTGGGGGGGGGGGCGCTAGAGTAGCGCGGGGTACCTCTCGCTCGCACGCGCCGCAGTAGTGGCTGGGCCGCCATGCAGTGTGGGGGGGGGGCGCTAGAGTAGCGCGGGGTACCTCTCGCTCGCACGCGCCGCAGTAGTGGCTGGGCCGCCATGCAGTGTGGGGGGGGGGGCGCTAGAGTAGCGCGGGGTACCTCTCGCTCGCACGCGCCGCAGTAGCGCCAGCGTGCCGGCCGCCGTGCAGTGTGTGGGGGGGGGGGGGGGCTAGAGTAGCGCGGGAGTACCTCTCGCTCGCACGCGCCGCAGTAGTGGCTGGCCTCGCCGCGCGCGCGCCCGTGGAAGCGCACGGGCACGGCGCACGCGCGCACGGCGGCCAGCGTGCCGGCCGCCGTGCAGTGTGTGGGGGGGGGGACTAGAGTAGTGCGGGCGTACCTCTCGCTCGCACGCGCCGCAGTAGTGGCTGGCCTCGCCGCGCGCGCGCCCGTGGAAGCGCACGGGCACGGCGCACGCGCGCACGGCGGCCAGCGTGCCGGCCGCCGTGCAGTGTGTGGGGGGGGGGACTAGAGTAGTGCGGGCGTACCTCTCGCTCGCACGCGCCGCAGTAGTGGCTGGCCTCGCCGCGCGCGCGCCCGTGGAAGCGCACGGGCACGGCGCACGCGCGTACGGCGGCCAGCGTGCCGGCCGCGCCGCGCAGCGTCTGCGCGAGGCAGGTGCGCATGGTGCGGTGCAGCCGCGGGTCCGACACGCGGATGTTGCGCGCCAGGTTCCACGTCAGGTGCACCATCGGCACGATCGACTTGAAGTTCTGCACCTGTTACATAAATGATGCGTTAGTGTCATGTAAATAATAGTAAGGTCGTTATTATTGGAGTTTGATGGGGCAGCAACTAGCGCGTTCGGCTTATGATCTTGCAAGTGGGTGACCAATTAAAAACATCTCCAGCTTCCTCCGTGCTTCGAAAGGCACGTTAAGTCTTTGGTCTCGGTTGTTGTCGTAAGATGGCAGTCATTAAAAAACCCACCTACCCGCATTGGGCCAGCGTGTTGGGTTATGGCCCAATATCCCAACGTGCTATTGTTCACATGGGAGGCTTGTGCCAGGCAGTGGGACCTATATAAGCTGATGATGATGATTATTTGAATACTACTACTGTAGGGCAGAAACCCTACATCTAATGGTCCTTCGAGCCGGATAATTATATAATTTGTTTATCAGGTATACCGGCAGCCTATCTTGCGGTAAGCGGTACCCGAGAAAATTTTAATTTTAGTTAAGATAAAAGCCAACAACTCATTGCTACGAACAAAAAACTAAAACCAGAACATAATAATTTCGTCACCCCCACCCACCTTATTCCACTCGTAGCGTTCTAGCGCGAGCGCGTACTGGCGCGCCGTGAGCGGGCCTACGTTCCACGCGATGTTGTTGCACCAGCCGGTGGCCTGCACCCAGTGCACGCAGCCCGCGTTCACCCACACCAGGTCGCCAGGCCGCTGCGTGAACCTGCAAGGACATTCCCTATCAAAGTGGCTGTATTTACATACATACGAGCCCGGAAGCCCCGAAGCTCTTGGCGAGACGGCTTTATTTTTAGAAAAAAAACTTTTATTTAAAACAAAAAAAAATATTTTTTTTACGTCTCCTTTACGCTCCAGTACGCGTATTATGACGTCATTTGTATGTTTGATTGTATGTTTTACCTGTATACGGGCACGCCGCGCTCCCTCAGCTCCGCGGGGTCGGGCCACCACGAGCCGTGCAGATAGGACAGCCCGTTGCGTTCGCAGAGCTCGCGCACGCCGCCCCAGTACGCGTCGGGCACGCCGAACCACTCGCAGTCGCCGGGGCCGATGTTGATGTTGATCGAGCAGAAGTTGTTGTTCTCTTGGTGGCCGGGCGTGCGGCTGCCGGGTACCTGCCGTGTGATTGGCCGTTGAAAACACTTATTCTAAACTATGCCGCCATTGAATTCGGGAGACTAACAACAGTGTACCACATAATAGGAATTGAAGGTTTTCTTAACTTATACCACCACTAAAGAATGATGGCGAGATTTGTACATAAAAAAAAGAAAATTATATTGATATGTGGTAGTTACCTTCCAGCAAGAATTATATTTTTAGAACCCGGGGAAAATGAGTTATTTATTTTGTAAATAATTGAACGAATGGCATTTTTCACAATACACAGCAAGTCGGAGCCATAAAAAAACAGCAACTGTCATCTGTCTGTGACTGTCATGTCTTGTCTTTGTCACCGTAACGCTGCCGCTGTCACGCACGTCATTCAACTCACTCATTCAATCTGCCGCCGTACTTACTTACTACTGTGTTGTTTCGCCATTTGCATTCTACTCAAGTTTTCTACACACAGGATTTATTACACATACATCCTAATTGTAAATCACTCGTCTGGGCGAAGTGGCATTTTAGAATATTGTTGTAATTGCATTGTTGGTTGCCGAACACTGGGTTGTTGTGCCCATGTGATGACTGTTGTTTGGTACTAGGTATGAGAATATGGGCCACTCTGCTCAGGGCCCAATCTGTGTATATATTTCTCATGAGTTGAGGATAAGGGACGAATAATTTGGTAATTTAAATTCTTTAGCAATGTTATGATGAAAGGCCTACCACACCACATGCAATGCAAATAAGTACTTTACAACAAACGAACAAGATACAACCATTTATTTAATACAACTTTGCAGTTTGCATTTCAACTTCAAACAAACAAACAAGCCGAAAACCCAAAGAGAAAGAAAAGAACCATAAAGAACGGCACGTATTTTATTTTGACAGCTTTTTTTAAATTACGCTATACTTTATTAGTTTTTGTTTATGGTGAATATTATGATATTGCCGGGTTTTAAAAAATATTCTAAAGGAATATACGTATTCCCAGTAAGATTATCTTTCAATTATTTGAAGTTTCAAACTGTCTATATTTTCTGTTTTTTTTTTCTACAAAATGTTGTATGGACAACTGAATAGAAATTGAAGGTTAGCACGAGAAAGCTGATTTGGCGAGCGCGTCGGCAGCCAGTAGGGATATGCTCTGGTTGAAAGTGAGATAGCGTATAAACTGCTGGAGTTAATGTTACACTTCAGACAGTTTAAAATGTATTTTGGAAAAATGAACACTGACATTTAAAACAAGATATTCAAAAATAAGATATTGTTGAAGCTCGGCAAGTAATGTTCACTAACATTTTATTTTGTTGGTTTCTGCAGCTACAAGGGGACACCTAACGTCTTACAAACAACACAGTCACGCCTCTATCCTATTCGCAAATCAAAATTATAAAAAAAAACTCACCTTCATATACAGCTGCACGGTGTTCATGCCCAATATAACATGGCCGACATGCGACAGCATATTAGCGGCGGAGGCGACGCGCGCAAACGCGGGCAGCTTCTGCAACTCCGTCAACTGCGGCCGCCACTTCTTCTCGTCTGAGAGGTCTACATTGGTTCCGAAGCGTAGCATTCTCGTGCCGCGGCGGCGTTTCACCGGGCCGCCGCCGGATTCGCGGCCGTCCGAGTCGGATAAGGCGCCGGCGAGGGCGCCTGCGCTGGCGCCGGCACTGGCGCCGCTAGCGCCGCGTTCGCGCTCCTCGCGTAGCGATTCCTATGGAGACGTTGGGAATGTTGAGTACTGGAGGCGAAGGCGCCCTACGACGGAGTAAGATCATATGCGGAGGTAGCAGAAGGCACGCCCGATTAATCACCGCGACTGGGCACTGTGCCACAAAACAAATGCTCCACAAAATGCAATTAACAACAGACAACCTGTGCAGGGCGTGTGGAGGGGAAACGGAGTCTATGCAGCACCTACTGTGTGACTGCGACTCTTTTGGTAGGAAAAGAATTAATCTTCCGGGATCGGTCTACCCGAAACCAGAAGATTTTAGGCTCTTCGCCCGCAAGTACATTGCCAAGCTTATGGCAATTATCTTCACTGAGGAGGCAGAGTGATAGGACTGGGTTGCACAAAAGATCCCAATGGGTCGACGTGCTGCTGCGAGAGGGAGACCTCTACAAGCATCACTAGATAAGATAAGATGAGTATGTACTGTACAAGTTGTAGGGTGGTCTTTTTTTCTCTTACATAATGGCTTGGTGCAGGTAACACATTCAGCCAGTGTCAAGTGAGAGATATAATAGAAGAGAGAGGGAGAGAGATAATAGAAAATCTTTTCTTTACTTAAAGTAGATGATAGCGAGTGATAATTTCCTATGGAGACGTTGGGAATGTTGAGTATTTACTGTACAAGTTGTAGGGTGTTTTCTTTTTCTCTTACTTGGCTTGGTGCGGGTAACACATTCAGCCAATGTCAAGTGAGAGATATAATAGAAGAGAGAGAGATAATAGAAAATCTTTTCTTTACATAAAGTAGATGATAGCGAGTGATAATATGAATGTTTAATTGTAAATATATTCCCCCCGAACCCCTTGAGTCTTAGTAAAAATGTGGGACTTAATTGAGATTTCACACGCACATCTTCAGACAATTTTAAAAGTGTTGTTGCACTATTTTGTTTTATTTGCCAACACTCATGCATGCAAGTTATAGCCTTACTTATAACGCGCCCATCCTCAAAGCAAGAATGAATAGGCACCTTCTGGGTTAGCTCGCTCCATCGTAAATGCTGTCTTAGCCCCTGGGCTTGATTGGGATCAATAACAAACCCATTCACAGAAAACAAAAAAAAATATTTTTTTTCGCCAACGGGTTTGGCCTTCATCTCACCTGATGGTTAGTGACGATAAGGCCGAAGGTGGAAGCGTGCTTCACCCGGAAACGTCAACCACTGAGGAACTGGCTATCTTATCTCAAACTGTCGGGACACAACAATGCTATAAACATCGTTGTTATGGCGACAGACTTAGATAAGATGTAGCTAGGCGGACCTAACAGCCCTACCACCAACCAAACCGAGCACACAAAAGACCATGGGGGATTTTGTAAGAACCCCGTCCCCACCCTACAACAGTCATGGGATACTTGTCAATTTGTTCATTGGGACCCAAAGAAGCCTAAATTACCTGTGTTAGTTGCAAAAAGTATTGGGTTTATTTATAATTTAAAAAAAACTTTTATTGTTTTCTTGCTTTAGTTGGAGTTGCTAGAGTGTGTCATGCTCTCTCAAAGTGTCTCTGCGGTGGTGGCATGTGCGTCGGGTCGTTACGTTCCCTAAAACATGGTTGAGCGAAGCGATGGCTGATTCACATGTCATACTTGTGAACGGGTGCCGCCTGTGGAGTCTGGTCTGCCCTTGCAATCTTATTTTGTTTGAAAAAAAAAATATTCAAAAACAATATATTTTTTATAACCTAAATCCCGCGTATTTGAAGAACGTCGCCATAGTAAAAAAATATCTATCCTACTAGACCCTTCAAATGACACTAATTTCAAATCTGTTGGATGGTGGGGACAAAATTTCCCATGGTCCTTTGTACCCCGCTGGGAATCGAACCCGGGACCTCTGGATCTGAAACCGGTGGCACAGCCACTAGACCACAGCAGCGGTTGAAATTAAAGTGTTATGATGAAAGTGACCGTACCTGGAACGACCCCGCCTGATACTGCGCGTACTTGCGCACGGTGGTGTGCGAGCGATGCGACGCGCACGCCCACACGCGCCTCCTGCCCGTCGGATCCCAGTTCTCGTCGGCGGACTGCATCAGCTGCGTCCGCACCTCCACCGCGTGATCGGGCCACGCCTCCACCAAAGTCTTAGTGGAGAACAACCCTAAGTCCAGTTTTAAGGCTGCAGTGAGACCCCGAACTACTGCTATGGGGTGTTTGAGACAGAAGTCTTGCAGTAAGGGTGAGAAGGCGTCACGTTTGGAGTCTACGTATACGAATGGCGCGGGGGGGGCTAGCTGCTCTGCCGAGAGGCGGGGCGAGGGGACTACGGGCGGGTCGGGGGGGCCGCAGCCGTCGCCTAGCACCGACCACGAACTGGGCGGACCCGCGTTCTCTCTACAAAACAAAAGATTCTTTTGTTAATACATTGTCTCTAGAAATTTCCTAATCACAAAGGTGAACTGTCAATAGCTCTGCATGATATGAGAAAAGTTCGTTTTTAATTCGAAATTGGATTAAAAACAATTTTTAAATAGAAACATCCATGAGAGTTAATTAAAAAACACTTTTTAATGTGTTTGAGTGTGGTTAAATTAAATAAATACCGTTCAGAGACTCACATTTTATACGATTGTAATATGAAAAAGTTACCTTTTATATACTTAATAACTTTAAAAACAAATCCTTTGTTGAAAAAGCTTTGACCCTTCGCCTTCGAAATATATTATAACGTCTACCCTTTGTCATTCGTATGTTAATAAACTATCTTTTACTACACAATTCTGAGTTGGGTTACTGTCATTGTTTTGTTTATTGATTTTGTTAGAAATAAATAGATTTATTTTTTAGATAAATAAAAATAAGTAGTATCTGGCTTATAGTATGAAACAAGTTGTAAAATGTTGTTTATTTGATATACTTGGCGGTATAATAATGGTTCGAGTGCTAGTCTTTCTAGCAACAGACAAAAATTCTGTTTCAATCAACACTTTTCAAGTTGTCTTTGACAAAACAAAGGTTTCTAGTTCTATTAGCATCTAAGTATTACAGGCTACATACAAAACAACTACTTGCATACATTAAAAGTGAACTACGATATTTTTTGGAAGAGTTTTTCTGTAGCTTCTGGTTGGTCAACCTCAAGAAGAAGGATTTTAAAAGAAGTAAGTAAAACTTAATTAATATGTAAAATACAGCAAGCAAAAAATAAACTGTTCTAAACTGATAAACAATTATAAACCTATAAAAAATAACGGTCAAGTTACATCGGCATAATAATCCGATTCTTCAAGCACCTTTCGGAGCTTGAAGAAGCAATAGATATTTTATTTTTGGACCCGGTATTGTGGCAGCTTCTTTCGACTTGACAATCACTACGCATTAGGTGCCAAACGACAGAAAGATGATGATATAAAGTTTAAGGTAAAAGAATAAAACACTCTAAATCACATTTTTTTAACCTAACATTTTTCTCACTGTAACTCATAATTACAAAAAAAAAATCATGCGGCAAATAAAATAAAAAAAGTATATCGTCAAACTACAACATTATAGTACATTGAACTATAACATATGTAACGGCTGACGGATACAGAGACATCATACTTACTTGCAAACTTCCAAGATCTGCTTGGAAGTCATGCCCACGTGGAAGGCGATGGGCTTCAAAGGGTCCGCTTTGAGGGGCTCCAGCTTTACCACCGGCTGCCGGCCGCCGAGCACCGCGTCACTGCCGCTCACATTGTTCGTCACTTCGACTGGAACAAGCAATTATATACATAAATAAACTTAGAAAAAACACCAAGACCCGAAATCAATTTAGAAAAAGTTTTTCTCTTAATTGACCCGACCGAGAATTGAACACGGGACCTCAAAAATGGCGCGACGCCAGACCCGGCGTACTAACCACCCGACCAAGGAGGTCGATTATGCAATTCGAATTAAAAGAGTTTATTCTATTAAAAACGAGAAGCTCAATGGCGCAGCGGCCAGCGCCGTCGGTTTGCGATCTTGCTCGCTGTTAAGTAACTGTCGTTGGATGGGTGACCAAATTAACAAAGGTCTCGAGCTCCTCCGTGCTTCGGAAGGCACGTAAGCCGTTAGTCCTGGTTGTCGTCGAAAGATGGCAGTCGTTAAAACCCACCAACCCGCATTGGGCCAGCGCGGTGGGTTATGGCCCAACATCCCCATGTGACGATGTTCACGTGGAAAGGCCTGTGCAGCAGTGGGACGTTTATAGGCTGATGATTCGATTTTATCGTACTAATATTATAAACACAAAAGTTGGTAAGTATGGATGGATGTTTGTTACTCTTGTTCCCGTTCCCGTGGTAATATCGGGATAAAAAATATCCCGGAACCACACGGGTGAAACCGCGAGCAGCCGCTAGTGATTCTATAAAAAGATACCGGGCACAACAGTGTCGCGTAGCGGTGAAAGAATACTACCACCCCCTCTCTTCCCTCGGGTGTCGTAAAAGGCGACTAAAGACTGCACATACATCTAACAGCATAGAGTGGCGATGGGCTTACCACCTGTCACGCTGAGCCCATGTGCAGTCGCTATTGCAACTGTGTACAACAGAATACCAGTGCAGCATGCCCCGCTTGCTGCTTATACTGAGTTGTGCACAGTGTTGGTAATTGGTATCACACAACAGTATTGTTTATTATTTTTATGTTTTGTTATAGGTATATTGTATTGTTCATTTGTGTGTTGTGTGATTTCAATAAATGTTTTTCAATTTCTATTTGATGAAAAGTGGACTATGGTAGAGGACTGCTTTTGCTGTCCTCATTGCGTAGTCTCTGACTAACCCTTCGGGGATAATAGTCGTGGTTTATGTATGTATGTATGTAAAAAGATAAATGCCACTTACACTTACAAACGCTAACTACCTAACCTACTGGGCAACCTAATGAAATCAAGCCATCGCTGTAATTGATGAGTTAAGGCCCTTCGTACACAAGGCTTCGCAAATCTCCGATACGAATGTTAGTATCGGATGTTGTATATATAGGCAAGGATATTTCTCCACCTCAGAAAACAAATTTAATATTTAATGATTGCTCTGCATCTTGGAAATCGCCGCGACTTAAGTAGCGAAGAACTCGACTGGCAGGTAGCGCGCGACTGGCGCGACGCGAGTCGCGAGACAAATGTCGGCGACGCGCCTAGTGTACGAACCTCAATGGATTTGTATGGCGTTAGTCGCTTGGAGACTAAAATCGTCTAGTATCGGAGATTTGCGTAGCCTTGTGTACGAAGGGGCTAAGAGTCAGTCAGAGCCGTTTTCAACTTGATTCGAATATCAACACGCACAATGCTTGTGGACGCAATGTATCGGCAGTGAGTAACTAGACAACGCGCGTATGCGTTCGCGCGAAACGAATTCGCCCTCTTCTGGACAAAGTCTAAGGCTGCGTTTAGAGTAGGACAGACATGGTTCAAGTTACACTTGAAACAGACTATTTATTGGTAAAAACCAGGATATTCTGGCCTACGTACGACAAACGGACCGCAGCTATGCGTGTGTCTCCTCAATAGTGTAGACTCAACAGGATTTTTTTTTATATGTGCACATATTTTTTTCAACACACTTGCTCGTAAAGTGGCTCTTATTACACCGATTTCAGCATCGTAATGTAACTTATTACTATACACTAGTGCGGTAATGTAAATTAAAAACAAAATCTCGACCAGAGCGAATAAATAATAGTATTTCTTCCACTAGGGGAGGTAGGTCTTCCAGAGGGGTTGGTAGGGATGTATGTGCAGTCTTTAGTCCGTTAGTCGCCTTTTACAACACCAAAGAGAAGAGAGGGGCTGGTAGTATTAAATTGATACTAATTAATCTTAAATAGTACCTACATAGTTATCGAATTGTAGGCCAAATATAAGCAATATTTGTGAACTAAATTCTACAATTTTGTTAAATATATAATATTTTTTTAGAGCGTCGTGGCGGCTTTTTAGTAGAATACTACCGACCCATTTCTTTCCTTGGGTGTCGTGAAAGGCGACTAACAGACTAAAGATAGCAAAGAGCGGCGATGGGCTCACCACCTATCAAGTTGAACACATGTGCAGTTGTTTTTGAAACGTGGACTGTGGCAGTGGATTGCTTTCTTTTCGATTCGTAAGTAAAAATGTATGTGTGTATGTATGTGAAACGTAATTTCTTTAACTTCTAAACTCACTTTTCTTGTTCTTCTTTCTTTTGAGAGAAAATCGCATTATTTTTTCTAATACTTTAATTCAGCGTTTATTAAAAAATATTATGACAAAATGTACCGGTCTTGCTTTAGTTAATGACGCAGTCAAATTTGTGTCAATATAAGGCAAAAAAGAGTAAATAACAGACCCATAAAATAGGTAACCGTTTATTCGAATACACCAAAAAGTATAGTATTCATTCACGATGCAAACATTGTATCAATCTATCATATTATTATAATCCAAAATCTACAACCATTACATTACACATATTAAGATTTTTATACAGTAAACTCTTTAAGTTATTATTATCCTTACGACGAATAATATCAATATCTGTGTAGGTACGGTTTTATTACCCTACCATATGCAAACAAATCCTATCAAACATCTGGCCCTAACTAGGCCCCCTCATTTTAAAATGATGCCCCTTTCTAATGTCCCCATGTAAATTAAGTGTTCAATACATGCATGTGAAACAGACTCGACTAAGTCCTAGCTACGTATACGTTTTGAATAAAAATACTTTTTACGAATTTAATAGCTTTTCATTTTACATATTATTTAATCCCGACGACAGATGTTACGCATTTCGCACGCGTACCAGGATGGTATGCAAAGTACCAAATTATTAAAAAAACAACCAACATCTTAGGTCTCTCTGTGACTGCGGACCCGACCCTGTAAAGGGTTCAACACGTCATGATAAAATCATATGTATAGTAAGTGTTTATTATCAATGTGTAATACTCGTATTCACGTAACTTTAGAAAATAAATATACTAAACAAACTTTTGAAAATGAATGCTAAATGTGAACTTTACGATTCTCTCGTGTTTGTATGTCAGAGCGGTTTATTTGTAACAATTTATTTTTGTATTAAAAGCGTCGCGCGTCGTTAACCAAACGGGGTGAAGCGAGAAAGCGTGGTTCAATCCCTTATTAGACTACTGACGTGAACCCAATCCTAACACGAGCGTATTAATTAATTTTCCGGAGGGGCTAATGTCGTTATAAACAACAGTTATAAATGTTTAACAAAATATATTACAACAATCTAGGCAGTTTTGTAAGCCGTACCAAAAGTACACAATGCAATGTTTTATTTAGATTACGTTATGAAAACAAGGCTTATACTCTTTCTTTTTAAAACGTCGACAATCGTGTCTTGTTGGTCACATTTTTGACTATGGGAGACGAAGAATTCTCAACTACAGAAGAACTGGCTGTCTTATCTAAACTTTTGGAACACTAAAAAGCTGGTGGTAAGTAAATCGATTAAAACAAACCATAACACAATCAGCAAAACGTAACCCCGCCCCGGTGGGAATCGAACCTGGGGTCTTCCTCGGTCTAACCCACAGGAACTTTCTTTATTATTCACTACGGGTATAAGCTCTTGGCCTTCATCTCACCCGATGGTAAGTGACGATAAGGCCGAGGTGAAAGCGCGCTTCACCCGGAATCATCAGCCACTAATGTGGCTATGAATATCTCTAAATTGTCGGAACACAACAATGCTATCAACTGTTGTTATGGCGCTAGACTAGATAAGATGGTGGTAGCTAGCCAGGCGGACTTAATAAGCCCTACCACCAACTAAACCCAGTACACAAAATGTACCCCCGCTGGGAGTTGCATCCGGGAGCTCTGGGTCGAAAACCGTTGGCTTAGCCACTAGGTTACAGAGGCGGTTACTAGACTACAGACGAGGTTGAATGATATTGTCTGACCGCACCAAATTTGAAGCTGTTTGGTGCAGCCATATTTAAAATTTGCGTCAAGCATCACCTTAATCGTATGCACATGACTAATAACGACACACTTACAACGACATCCGTGAATTATGATTATGCGTGTTGGAATTCCATTATCCGTACAACATGACCTTAATAATGATTTATCGCGTACATTAGATAAACATTTAGCATCTAACGTATGGGAAACGTCCCGTGCCAAGTACCTACATTTGGTAAGAAGCAATATGGGTAATTTAGGGATTACTAAATTTGATAACAAAATGAAAAGAGTAGTAGAGAGTAGGGAGAGTAGAGTAAGAATAAGTTTCATCTTAGAAAATACATGATATCAATCATGAAGTTTGCATAATCATCCCCTCTCCTTACATCACTAAGTTTTATTTGTACTGGCACCTCGAGACCAACCGTTAGGTTATGCAAGAAGTGCCAGACGTCCCTGCGCCAGTAAACTACTCGCGCAGGAGACCATCCGCGTTAGGTCTTGACGCCAAATCACTGCCCGCCGAAGCGCCCTCTTCATTCGGTACTCATAAGACTAGTGTCTCAGGAGAGTATCCCCGTGAACACGTGTAGTTCACTGCCTATTGTCCAGATAGGTAACCGGAGCTGTCAAGCTCGCTCACTTCTCGTTGCACGAAGGGCACAACTCGCAGTTGCCACTGCTAGGGTCGTCGACTCTAAAGTCGACTCCCAAGTGTCCACCTTGGTAGCGGAGTAGTAAGCACACTCACTTCTCGGAACCCATCCGGGCGCCTAGCCAGTTCCAACGTCCTACGCGGCTGGCTGGACCGGAGGCTACGGCATCTAGGAGGCCGCCTCTACTAGTTCTCCAGACTAGTACCGGAGATGTCAACACCAATGTCCAATGAAAACCACCGGACAAAGCTGCCAACTATAAGGGAAACTCACGTTCCCCGCAGGACTTTTCGCTTCTGGCCCCTCAGAGACCGCTACTAGGCCCCGCTCGCTGTGCACGAGTTTGGAAGTCCTGGCACACAATACCAGGACAAACGAACATTCCCAAGCTCTACAGCTAACCACACGCCACTACGAGTCCAACCCATGTCCGGATCCCGCCGGAGGCGCCTGGTTAAAGGCACGACCAGCGGGGGGCTAGAACCGGAACCCCGTAGTACCTCTGAAAACACAACCGGACCCGTAGTTCCAGTTGCGATACCCTATCTATTGAGGTCGGTAGATAGGGACATAAACAGTGAAAATAGCTAGATGGAAAATTATAACCGCCAGGTAATTTATAATAGGTCCAGATCAGCGTAAATCTCGCCACTGCAGTCGCAGCTGTCTAACTGAGACAGCAGTGAGTAGCGGCGAATAACGATCTAAGTGCGAGCAAGACGTAGGCACGAACGACCACTCACTCGTCGTCATGATATTAATAATTCGGACGATTTCATTATTTAATGTGCGCGTAATGAAGAGTGACCGATCAGAATTTCGACACTTGCATTTTATTGTTAACTAATTTATTCTTTACGACCGAATAGAAGTCACTGGATACAAATGGTTCAATCTTAAGTTTTTTTCAAGATTTATTTGTTTATCTCAAAGCATCTAAAAAATAGTTAACAATTTTATGTAGGTAAGTACTCACCGTTGTTACACGGCTCCTTCTTGATATCCGGTTGTGAATCGGAAAACCTCTTCAACAGATCTTCGGCGAGCGACTCCGCATTGTCGCCGCCGGTCGTGTTACTGCTACCTTCGCTTTTGGTGACCTACAACATAAACAGATGACGTCACAACGTGTTCTACAAACAAGGTTACAACATGAACCCCTACAACCTGCCGCCGCGCGAATTCACAAAAGTCAAGTACAAGGTACAAACCGGACGCACCCTCCCCGCCATTCGATACTGGGTCGCGAGCTGCTGCAACAACACCTGCGAACAAAAATTGCAATAGAAATAAACAGATGCTACATTTTACTTTTCCTTTACTTGAAAATTAAACAACAAAAATTTTACAACTTAAAATTGGCAACTGCTGTGGTTTTCTACTAGCATTGAAAGTAAAATTCTTATTAAGTACTACCAGTCTTGTACTTGTATGGCTTCGTGTGTTTGTATCGTGTCAAAGGCAACGCCCGGCGAGCTTCGCAAACTAGGGCGGGCGACACTTCACAACTCCGCTTGTTATGGTTGACTTTGCTAAGTGTTTCTGATAGCCCAGTGCTGTAATAGTACTGGATTCATATGACGTGGACCTCCTTTCATAATCTAAAGGACCTTCCAACAAAACTTCTTTTGTCATTAACTTTCCTACCAAAGAGTTTAAGATAACGACTACTCAAAGTATCCCCACAACATAACGTAACTACACTCGGCGTCAAAAAAATCGCACCTCTTAGAAAATCACTTTCAAATGTCATTTACTCTTGATATGCACATGCAGTCGCATTAATTATGATTTTATTTACAAGGTTACTTAATTAACTTAATAAAAAACATTACTTTTCATTATCAAATAAAACCTAATGCAACAAATAAAGTGTCACAAAAATTCGATGCAAATTTTGCTACCCGTGAGAGTTGCTAGTTGCGCTTCCTTTGTGGGTATAAAACGGTCAACACGGGTTCAATGTGGGTCATTCGCTATTCAACCGTTGAAGAGGACACACGCACAGATTTTGATGGATACCACAGCTGATAAAGCCGCTCAAGTGGTTGCACTACTGCAATCAGGGGTGCGGCAGTGTGATGTCGCCCGGCAACTGAACCTGAGCCGTTATTCCGTTCGAAGAGTGTACCAGCGCTTCATAGAGACCGGTGGCTATATCCGCAGACACGGTTCGGGTAGACGTCGCTGCACTTCGGAAAGAGACGACCGGTTCATTGTGTCGAACTCTTTGAGATATCGTTTCTCCAACGCTGTTGAGTTGCAACAGCAGCTCCAGGCAGTTCGCAGACGCACCGTAAGCGTATCTACGGTTAGAAGAAGATTGAAGGAGAAGAAGATAGCGGCCCACAGAGCTGCTACGGGTCCAAAATTGACTGCAGCGCATCGGCGAGCCCGCTTGCAGTTTGCTCGTGACCACGTCGATTGGACCCTTGAGCAGTGGAGAGCTGTTCTCTTCTCAGACGAGACGCGAGTGTGTCTTTTCTGCAACGACCGACGGAGAAGAGTATACCGGAGGCAGGGTGAACGTTTCGCCCAAGCCTGCATCCAGGAGACGGTGGAATATGGTGGCGGATCCTGCATGTTCTGGGGCGGTATGTCTGCTGCCGGCAAAACCGACCTTGTCTGCGTCTCCCGGACTGGAGGTGCTCGCGGACAAGGGTCGCTGACTGCTCGCCGCTATGTCACTGAGGTCCTGGAAGTGCATGTGGTCCCCTTTGCCGAATCTTTTGGCGAGGGGTTCACATTAATGCACGACAACGCTCGCGCTCACACTGCAGGCATCGTGAGCGACTTCTTGCAGAGGTCCCAAATCTCTGTGATGCAGTGGCCAGCGCGAAGTCCGGATCTGAATCCTATAGAGCACCTCTGGGACCATCTTAAACGTAAGGTTCGATCTCGGGATCCAGCTCCTTCGACTCTACAGGAGCTCCAAGACGCGGTGATTGATTGACGCGGGGGCTTATCCCTCAAGAAGAGCTCCTGAAGTTGGTGAGGTCCATGAGGGACCGTATGGAAGCCGTGATCAGGGCAAGGGGGGGTAACACTAGATTTTAAGTTAATTTTAAGACACTTTTTGTACATTTTTCTTTGTAAATTATCTGTTGTTAATTAGGACTTAATTAAGGATTTTTATTATTTTATTAATTTTAATGTTGTTTGTATAATTATAATTAAACAGAAAGTTAAATTTAATTGTTTTTTGATACTCCTTTTTGTTACCTTTCTAATGATACCCAACACTATCCTCTACATAAGGTTTAAGAATTTTTAAAGATGATTTTTAAAAGGTGCGATTTTTTTGACGCCGAGTTTATAATTTGCTTCAATCAAATTTTCCCTGGATGTAAACAACCAAAAATCGCACCAAAGAATATTGCACGACAATTCGTCAAAACTTAAGTCTGAAGACTGCTGCCCACTTGAATTTATGTTTTGGTCTATGAAATTAGTGCGGAATCAAGTAGATTCAAAGCTGAAAATGATCTAAATTATATTGAATTTGTTCTTTCAATAATACGATTTTAAGTATCTATTTACATAATTATTTATTTAATTAGGCTCTCACACGTCAGTACACTAATACAATCAATACTTATGCTATTACAGAAAGTTTTTAACTTAAGTGTCCCATTACTTAATACGTCAAGGATCTTAAGCCCGCCGGCGGTCGCAAAACAATTGATTTTCAATTGTCTGGTTTTACGGTGCTCAAGGGGTTAAAGGAGTGCACCACAAGCTCAATCGATCGTATCGACTATAAGTCAGTTCAGAGAGAAACCAATCATCAAAATATCACATCACTAATCAGTGTACCATAGTTGTTGGTAAGCTATCAAACGCCATGACTCCAATCACCATGGAAAATTCGATTGAAACAGACTATACGAAGAGTATCTGGTGCTCGAAGGAGTTTAGTATACTTATACACTTTTAAACTTTCGCGTTCCATTATGCACACATATTTAGACGGGATTTAACGCAAAACTACCTTTTTATACCCGACGTTTCGACCGAGTTGCACCGGCCGTGGTCACGGGTGGACTGTCCACGGCCGGTGCAACTCGGTCGAAACGTCGGGTATAAAAAGGTATGCGTAGAATGCCTTTACTAAGTAGTTTTGCGTTAAATCCCGTCTAAATATGTGTTTAGTATACTTGTTGTTGCGGCGACAGGTTCTGCGAGTTCCGTCGCAAGTAGTGCATCGTCTGCATCTGGTGGGTGGTGAGGGGGGGCGGCTCCTCCCACGTGCCCGGGTACGGCGGCGGGCCGTGCTTGGGCGCGCGTGCCGTCAGCTCCGCGGATATTGGGAGGTTCCACGCCTCCTCTATCGATGGGAGCTGGCGGCGTCTGGAGAAGGAACACGTGATTTAGATGCCATACTTTTACAGAGACTTGGGACTATTGTCAGTTCAAAGCTACATCATGAAACTGCAAGAAATTTTGTCAACTGAGCTCCAACTTCGTGATGGCATGATGGCACCGTTGATGATGACATTTTAGCTGATTGCCATATCAATATCCATATCAAACTTAGTCAACTCTAATACTCTTAAATGTTTATATGAATTAACTGAATCTTGTTAATTATAACACTGTTAACGAAAAAAAGTATTGGACTTATAGGATATAATGTATTTGGGCTAAGAATCAGGATTAATTAATTTCTAACGAAATAGTTAGTAAGTAAGAACATAGTAGTAAGTAAGTAAGAACTACTTAGAAAACATTGGCACAATATGGCCATATTATCATTTCGAAAAGTGGTTAAAACAACTTTCCGTTTCTATTAGCTCAATTTTAGAATATCGCAATTTATAATTTACAAGACTATACAGGGTGGTTGTTAATATGTAGATATATCATCCTGCAACTGGGCCGTCCTATTAAAGGCAAAGAACAACTGTATGCGAGCTACTCTGAAAGCGCGAAAAAATGTCAGCTGTTCCATACACATGTTATTTGTCTGTATATTAAGTACACAGTCAAGTATGGTATTATCATGTGGTCGATACTCACTTGCCAGTAACAGACGGCATGGGTGCATGCGAGAGATGCGCCTTGAGGAAAGCCAGCCTTTGCCTCAGCGCGGCGTTGGAGATTTTCGCCGCAGACCCTCCGTTCGTATAGCATGCGAAGGCGTCCCGCGGCATCTGGCAGCTCTCGTACAAGCTGCCCAGGTTAGTCCACGCGGCCGAATGGCCTTTATCCAGCTGGACAGCGCAGATGTACGCTTGCAGTGCGTCCATTGGCTGATTCTGTTGCTGGTAGAGGACCCTATTGGGCGAGGGTAACCGTAGTTAACATTTCACATTTTTGTCAGAGTTGTTTGGTGTCTGGTGGAACTAGTCAAGCATCCATTTTTAGTTTTTCAAGCCTAAATGATATTAGTCATAGAATTTATGATCGTTCCATGTAACGTCTAGTCGTATTCAAAGTTACATGGAATGATAAGCGGTACCTACTCTTCGGCAGCTTGACTCCAACGAAGAATACGCAGTTTCAATTCAGAAAAGACTATAATTAATATCATTTAGGGTTGAAAAACTAAAAAAGGATCTTCGGAATGTACACAAAAACGAGTAATTTTATGACCATTAATAGATGCTAGATATAGGTACGTATAATATTATGATCTGTTAGAAGTATACACGAACCGGCAATTATGATCGGTCAGTGATCAAACCCAGGTCAGGTTAGTTAAAGAAAACGGAGCGACGTTGTTGGCGATTCGTTCGATCCTGTTTTTTTTTCGTCGTATCGGAGATTGACCTCTGCGAAACCAGTTATTAAGTCATTGGACCAACGAGGCGTCAATAAACGGAAACGATAAAAGTATAACTTTATATATATTATATATTTTTACGAAAACGACTTACTTTATTTTCACACGGCGCGCGGTGTATTTTAATTATGTGCATGCGTTATTACATTTTTGTACTACAAAGTATTGAGGGCAGCTGTCAATCGCGGTATAATCGTACAATGAAGTGATTGGCATACGTTATTAAGAGTTAAGACCCTAGGTGGTAGGTGCATTAACAAAGAAGCAAATGTTAATGTATTCAGCATTTATTTACTGCTTGCTTCTTTAATTTAAACACACACACACATTACACACCCATGTAATGCCCATATACGAAGATCGTCGTGTATTGAAGAAATGTCAAATTAGTTGTTTTGCAACTACACGACAAAAGATTTTGTTCCGTCGTAACCAATGAATGAACCTAAAAACCATAGATGCTTAATTAGTATGATATATATTATAGCATCTTCAATCACATTTTGAAGCATTGTCTTACAATAAATATATCAATAAAGTTCGAATGGTACATAGATACATACACAAGTTCACGACTATCATCCCCGAAGGGTTAGTCAGAGACTTTGCAATGAGGATAGCAAAAGCAGTTCTCTACCATAGTCCACTTTCACCAAATAACGACTGCACATGTGCTAAGCGTGACAGGTGGTGAGCCCATCGCCGCTCTATGCTGTTGGATGTATGTGCATATTTAACCGTTAGTCGCCTTTACGACACCCAATAGGAAAGAAATGGGGGCGGCAGTATTCTATTAACCTTTTGATTACCGCATGACATATTCTCGTGTCATAGACAATAGATTTTCTATTGTGTCTGGTATTACAGAAAGAGATGGGTTAAGGAGCCGTTACCAGCACAGCACTTATCACCAAACAATTAGTCAAAACAAAGTTCGAACGATAGAAACAAAACACAATCTGAGCTAAAAACAAGGTCCTCACCCAATCGAGCACCAAGTGTCAGCGTTGCCTTCGGACTTCTCCACCGAGTTCCTGTAGACAATGAACGCGTCGTGCACTTTGCCCTGGGCGGCGAAGCACCTGCCGAGCAGGTAGAGGCCCGCCCCGGAGTCCGGCTCCACGGTGACCGCGCGCTGGAGGCACCATATGGCTGCGCGGGCGCGGGCCGCCGGCTCGCCCAGCGACGCGCACCGGTGGTACAACCATCCTGCGTGCAACAGTTGCGAATTGCGATCAGTACAAATGGTTTCATTTTTAATTTGTTTTCGGTTTCCGCTTCAAATTAATCTCGGTACAGTCACCAGCATTAAGATGTGATGCGCAAAAATAGCTGATCATTGGTGGAAGGCCTAATAATTATATGCCTTCCACCAATAATTAGATATTTTTGCAGGCCGTCGATAGTCACATATTAATTGTGGTGACTGTACTCCAAATGATGTTAAGTGGAAATGCGAGTCCAGGCGCGAGAACTGTTGCAGCGTAAGAGACGTAGCATCAGTCACCCTCACTCTGAAGGCCCACAAAGTGCCTCTTCACGCCTCTTTTAAAGGACACAAGTATATAGGAGGAGAATACGTGTGCTGGTAGACTATTCCATCTTTTGGAGGTAACGATTCACCAAATTACTTTGTGCGTGATGAAATATTAGATACTGTAAATAGGTGACTTTGGAGAGCAGAACGCGTACTCCTATGGAGGAAAGGCTAAGGGGGGATAAGGTTAAAGAGTTCTGCTGCTGGTTATGATGCTGAGCCGACAAACGAGCATACGGCACGGCTGATGGACAACCGATACCGCAGCCCGTGGACGCGCGGAACACCGAGAGCAACACGCGCGCGCTGCTGACCCAGAAAGGTTCAGCTGTTATGCCTCTATGCGCTATAAGTTTACTGGATCTTTCAAACCAGAACGCAGCAATGTAAAACAGTGCTGCTTGGCGGCAGAAATAAGTATTAGGTTGTACGTAAACAAAAAACAAAAGACGAAAAGGAATCCTTATACTATTGTTGAGTGGCGAACCGTGAAAGTATCTCAAAAGTATTATAGAAGGTATTATTATGTGACTTAATAATACAGTTATTTATAAATTCTTGTGCGCAACTTTCTACGAAAATAAGATAAAAAAATAGAAATACCTTCGACATAAAAGGTATATTTTTAACTTAACCCTATCTACAAACAGTGGTCCCTGAAGAGACATAACAATGAATACTTTGGCTCACAATTGAAAGTTCTATGACACAATATTAAGGCGTGCGTGACGCGTGAGCTATTCATTTTCAAACCTACTTACTAATATTTTGGAAATTAACACTTCTATTTAATTTTGAAGCATCCAAACTTAGCTGAGAATACCGTCCCGCAAGATAAGCTTAAGAATAAGAAATTCACAGAAATCCGTTCTTACTCATGTGAACATCGATGCCACAGACAGTAGGTACTCATACTGAATAATACAAAAGCATTTATGTAAGTACTTTAAAATAGATCAAGTGTGCAAACTTACCGAGTTGCCGGCACACGTCGGCTTTCAAAGAGATGGAGAGCTGTGGTTCCTTCAGCAGACGCTCGTACGCGTCCCTGGCGAGCTTCCTCATGCCCTTCGCTTCGAGCAAGTGCGCGGCGTGGAAGCTGAGCTCGAGCCTGGTGAAGGTGGCGTCCTGGTGAGGGGCGAGCCGGGCGCGCCTGAAGTGCGCTGCGGCGGCCGCCCAGTGGCGGCGCGCCTTGAACATCAGCGCCAGCCGCAGATGCGCGTCGGCCGCCCGCGAGAACCCCGGCGATACGTACAACGCCATTTGTAACGCCTTCGTCGCCCTAACACCCAACAGAAAGTTACGAAACACTGGCCGACGACATTTTTATTTTATTACGGTCTACGGTGTATTGTTTCCCCACAACTGCTATAACGGTCAGAACAATGAATCGAAACTACCTATCCTGTATAACGATTCGTTTGCATTCGCCGGCACATAAACACATTTTGCTTCCTATCCGACAACAAAGAAGAAAATAAAGGACAATGTTATTGCCGCTGCTGTATTTGTAGTTTTACAAGGTCAGCTGTGAACTCGTCTGCATATTTATGGTTGGCTTTCAGAGTAGTAATGCTAAAAGAAAACAAAAGAAGGATCTGTTATGCAACTACCTAGTCCATAGAAAACTTACGGCAACAGAATAATAAAACTTCGTAGTTTCTTTATGTTTAAGACCAACAACATTTATAGAGACTTTAAGGAGCAAAACACAAAAGCGAAAGGTTTTTTATCCGTCCAAAAATCTAAACCGGTCCGTTTTTGTGAACCTTTCAAACGTATTGCATTACGCGCAGTGCCTTTGCTCGGAATATTCATTGTAACGCTGTCTTTATAAATTATGAAACCAAGCAAAATAATTTAAAAAGTTATGATAGCAGCAATGGGTTGGTTCAACAATTGTAAGGGTAAAAAAGAAATGTGTACCTGACATCATACGAAGGGGGTTGGCTAAATCACAGATTTAAATCAGGTGATTTTTTATTTATTAAAAATCATTGATTTAAATCAATTTAAAATGTTATATTATCTTTAATGAAAATAATTATAGGTAAGTAAGTATGCTTAGTATAACAATAAAATACTGTCAAAGGGATTACACAGAATTAGCAGTCTCAAAAAAAATATTTTGTACTTATGTAAGTATGTAAAAAAATTTTTGAATGTATTAGGAACTAAAAATCTTATTTTTCTTAGGTTTTTATTTAGATTTAGCTATTTTTCAATAACTAACATTTATCATGAGCCCTAATAAAAAGCAACTTTCATCAATCTTTAAAAAATCACGATTTGGTCCAACCATGGAACGTAGTTAGGTCATGACACAAATCGGAATTCACCGAAGAATGCAGTGATCGCGTCAAGGTGCATAAGTAGGATAAAAGACAGCCGAGCCGTCCGTAATACCCATAAGGTTATTGAGGAGCGCATCACCGGAGCGTAACGTCACCGACTCACCGATGCGCCCGCGGGGTCGACGACCGTCTGAGGTTCGTTCGTGCAATCGATCGGACGATGCAACTCAACGTCTAGACAGCGATCGCGGTCCGAATCGGACGCCGATACTGCCTTTATTTAGATGACCTCCACTGACATTTGCAAGCCGAAACCGAAACAAAGGAATGGGACAGGTGTAGGCCGGTGCTCAGTTCAATAGCGACTTACAATGAAATGACGATTACACGCACACACGCTTCGTCTTCGAGCCGAAGAGAGCTTTCACCCGCTACGTCGCCGACGGCATTGCTCGACATACATAATCATAATCAACATCACACCGCATTCACATTCATTGTTTCACGGAATAGACTATGATTACTGGTTGTCACGCAACATTCAAAAGTACGATCGTTGCAACCAAGTTACCTACTATGAAGTTACCGTCATCGACGCCGCTGCAATAAATTCCCAGGACACCTAGTATAAATTGTTATTTATAATACGAGTAATAAGACTAATAAGGTAAGTTCAACTAGTTTAAATTCAAAATGCGGATTAACTTATTACTTAACCAACAATTAACATAACCATATTAAGAATAGGATAACGACTTTGATGACTTTATCCTTAGTGGCTAAATCTTTTTGATTACTTAAGTAAGTTCCTTACAATGATATTATATTATCATTGGTTCCTAATCAATATTTTGCGCCAAATAAATTATTAATTCTTGTGATAATACGGTATATTACCGACTTAATAATATGGAACAATAAGTTAGTAGCGGTTGTACTTATATGAATTTAATTAAAACCAAATATTTGGCTGCATTGTGGAGTGGAGCGAAGGCCGTTCAAAGATGCTTAATTAGCTCAGTAAAGGATTCATGTAAGAAAATACTTGTTTTACCGTAAATTAAGTTAATACTTAATTGATTATTAAATATCGAATAAACTTGAATTTAGCAACTACCTAGTTTTCAATTTCTGATTAGAATAACAGTTGCTCGCTTCGCTTCCCATGCAGCTGCTTTTAGCTATTTCGATTTTATATTGTATTGTCGTAAACAATACTTTTTTGTTGAAAGCCAGGTAGACACGGCTTACTTAAGAAATTGTAGCTCCACATAACATTGTCGGTCCATGTCCATTAATAGATACCTATATATTAGTTAGTTGTATTATATTGTCAATATAATATATTATTAGTTGTATCGTTGGAGTACTATGGCTGTGTTGAACACATTCGCGATTACAGACGCCATTCACACACCCACACCCACACGTGTGCTGTTATCGCGCTGTTCGTTCGGCAAGGCTGATAACAAGGCGATACGCGCACAATTCGATCGTATTGAGACTACAATTAAAAAAAAACAAATGTTTACGGAGTGCCGTTAGTGTTTTATTTTTATTCCGTGTCTTTTGACTTTTGGCATTGCACTGATGAATGATGATGTAGCATGCTAGAGAAAAACGGGCTTTCTCCTTAAATTTTTATAAATATGTATAAATTAATATCAATTGCCACGAATGTATGTTCGGGAATTACTTCAGAACGGCTGCACCTATTTGGCTAATTTTTTTTTGGTTATGTTGTTTATTTCAGTTGATTAGCATTGCATGAATACAATAATCAGTTACACAATTATATTCTTCAAGACAATATTTAAACAATAGATGTAGAATATTTTTAATTAGAATGTTTCGTGAAAAACCGTAGACAGGTAAAAAACAAAAAAATAATTGACGTAATGTCACAGAATAGGGTAATGTCCCGACTACTTTGATAAATCGCTCAATGGCTTATCTGTGACATAATAAGATTTACAGTCCATTGTCACAAAATGATTTCAGTGCGGTCTGGCCTGGGCGCACGACACTCGATAGTACTAGAGAACACGCAATGCAAATAGCAACTCGTATATTGCACTTGATAAACCTACTAACGTGTAGTTACTAATTGCGATACAATGCTACACACTCCGGCTAATTACCACGTAACAGTGATGTATCCGACGCAAGTGCTTAAACAAAGCAGTCTAAACGTATTCTTATTTTCTAAATCAAACGAACATAACATCATCTGATTATAAAAACGTTTGTTAATTTATTTATGCATGATAAAGTTTACAGTGCAATGCTACTTCTATTTATATCATTAAATTAGTATGCCCGGTAAAATTTCAACATACCGAGTGTGGGACGATAAAAACCAGAGTGACGAAGGCTGCGCGGATTATCTCACTATTCATCTCAGTTTGTATGTTTACGATAAAAAAGATACATAACGAGTACCCACATGAAAACACATAAAGCGGAGCCCATGGTCTCCGGGATCGATTATATTCCGGCTCGCCCACTCGCCCGAAGCGCATTATCCGTTCCCTCAGGTAATACAATTATGTATACAGAACTCCATGGCTACGACAAACGAAAATACTCGGCCAAATGCTATTTGAATCGGTGCCGTGAAATAATCGATTTTGAGCGGCGCTGAATGAACATCTGGTTAGTACAATGTTAGAAACTCCGCGCAAGGTTTCAGGTGTTTGTTTTTTAATGAAACATGGGAAACTTTTGTAGTGATTGCGTCCTAAATTATAAAGACAAAAAGTATCGTTTTTCTTTACAACGAAGACTTTTTAAGAAAGGGCCGTTCAGGAACACGGTAGGAACTTATGCAGAGAGCACGCGCGGGTGTGGCAATTCAATTGACGCCGCGACGACGACGACACCGCACCGGCGGCGGGCGGCGGCGCTATAGGAAGCTCGGTCGGCCTGACCTAGTTCTGCACTCGCTCAAGGACGGATCGGCCGCTATTTATAGAGTTCATTCGTCGGTCGCCATACCATCGCACTTTACATAACTGAAGCAACTTGTTAGGTGAGTTGCTATGGCGGCGCGTGATCCCTCAGTGCGGACATGCTAGACCTACTTAATCAAAGGGAGAACTTTCCCACGGGCGGCGACATCAAATGCTGAGGAGGGGAACGGTGCCTACATAGCTACATGGATTTGATTTCCATAGCAACCGGTCGAATTATACGAATCTTTAACTAAATCATCTTTATTCCAAGGTAACGTAGCTTTATGCGAAGGAACAGCCTCACGTTAAAAATAATTATTATAGCAAACGCAGTCTAATCGAGCTCGTGACTGCGTGATACAATCCAGCGGTGCATTCAACATAAAGCTGCAATTCACCTGACCGTATTGCATCACGACCTTGGCTTCATGGCAACAGAATGCAATGAAGAGTGCAATCGCATGCACAGCACCACAGTCCACATAACAAATGAGAATTGCTTTTGTTTTGCTAATTACGTCAACACAGCTAAGCAATATTTTCCAAAAATGTTATTGGCAGTTATGAAAGTAATTAGAACACGTTCTCGTGACTTGGCAATGGTGCGAAACCACGTAAAGCAAAACAATTAAAATGTAGGAAGTGTATACAGTGCCACAAGCGGCACTTTATCTAAATCGGTTCGGGAACCGTAAGTTTTGCGGTATAATAGTGACGCCGCCTAATCTGCCGTAAAGTTTTTATTAAACAACAGAATTAGCTGCCCTACTGTAGGTCACGTGATAGGTTAGAAATTTAAGACAATCGCGAAGCGCAGCGTAGCGATTGTCTTGAATATCGAGGTTATTTTTTTATTAGACAAAAGAAATCTAACACCATACAAAAATATCTTTTGAATATTGACCTCTGAACATTATAGCAAATAAAAAATATGTTACGGTTCCCAAACCGATTGAGATACAACGCCGCTTGTGGCACTCTATACACTTTGTACTAGGATGCCGTAATTACGGCATCGTAACCGATCGTACTATATGTTGCCGCTTGTGGCACTCTATACACTGCCTACACTTTCTACTAGGATGCCGTAATTACGGCATCGTAACCGATCGGAAACATTGTTTTATGTAAAACAACAATAACCACAAACTGGAATTAGCTAAATTACCTCTGGCAAGTTGTACAAAATTGATAATGAACGAGGGCTCGTTTATCGCTGGCGTCATATTAGTTGACCCACTTACAGCCCATTCGATACCACTTATAGAGTAACCCACACGCGAGTGATCTCACAAACGATATTTCAGACACCAAGGCACAACCGCTAGGAATTACACACAAATATCTCTATTCGAGTAGTAACTCTATTCCGTGCAACTGGCTATTCGTTTTAACATACATATTGAACATTTATGTTTCAGTGAGAAGGGAAGCCGAATACTCCGTTCCGTTTATTTTGGAAATGTGCACGCCATGGCAATTATAGGGTTGAGGCAGGCGGCTAAAAGTTTCGAGGAGATCGTTATAAAGAATCTGATAATAATCTTGACGAGAATGCTTAAACTGTTTTTACTTGTTTGCACACAATCAGGTAAACATTTTTATAATATACTCGTATGAATGTAACAATAGATATATTATAAGCTATTGCGATTGCGATTCCCATCAAGTAGCGCTGCAAATAATAATGTTAACCTTTAAAACTACAATAAGGCCAGGCAGGTGCATATTCCGCTAAAACAGGTTTATGAAAACTAGTACTCAAATCTACAATAAGTATCCAAAATGGTATCAACAACTTTAAAAATGCCAAACTGAACAATCATTTCGACAAAATAATTTTCTACTCCATAATACAGCTGATTATAGTTTCGATCGGAATGTACTTAACTACCTAATTAACAAGAAAACCGTGCGACCAAAACACTAACCACAACATCGCCTGCATCGATTTCAATATAAAGTACAACGAACAATGTCAGGAAACACTCAATATGTGTCGATTCTATAGCCTTTCTGCTACAGCACTGCAATACTGCAAATGCACGTTCGAGGCCATCTTACGGTACTTAAGACCTAGGCTAGGCACGCTCCTAGGTCGACAAGCATTATTTATAGTTAGCTCTTACATTTTATTATAACACTGCTACTACACAACGATATCAAAGTTTAATAAAAACAAGCAATTCTATTGCCTTTATACTTACTTACTAAATTATTGAAAATACAGTAAACTTTCAGTTATGCTTTAGATTAGTATTCATAATTTTTTAACAATGGCAGGTGTCGACCTTTAATGAATATACGGAATATTCAGACTACTACAGTTAGCTATTTGTCTGAAATGTTCCATCAGAGGTAACTTTGTCTAGAGGTTACTTTAACATTTCGCCCTTGGTTTAAACGTTAGGACAATCTTCAGATAAGGTTAGAGGGTCGTGCAACCACCAGTTATTCGGTTATATGTATTAGAAAATGGTATGTATGAAGTTATCCGGTAAGTTAGTAATTTTGGTTAATCCAATGGCGCAAAATGTTAATCCTAATCCTAACTAAATTAAGTTTGTTTCTTTGTTACACTTTCACGCATCGTTAAACCGATTTTGATTCATTTTGCTATAGAGATAGAAGGGGCCCTAAAAACGGTTATAAGCTACTTTTTCCGCGAAAAATTAACGCGAGCGAAGCTGCAGGCAAATGCTAGTATTTATTAAAATAGAGTGTGTAAGGATCTTTTGTATAAACTTTTCTTTTCTTTAAAATACGATTAAGATGTGTGATATAAATCGATAGATAAAATAAATGAGAAATCACAAAGTACATTGCTATATTTCTTTTATGGCAAGACGAGTATATGCGAATTATGCTATACGGAAGTGAGCGGTCGCTGGTCGTCAGCTGCATTCTGCAACTCTACGCGCATTGCACGCACAACGCGATCACAATAAAAACTGCGCCCGCGCACACGTTATTATGAGACTCCATTATTGAACAGGTTTGCCTTGGACCGAGCTCATCCAACTTATTTACACATTGTATAACATATAAACAGGCCTACCCTATACAGTGCTTAGGTTCTTTAGAATTACGTACACAACTGTAATAGGTATTTAAAAAATATAATATAACTACCTACTTAAAGGTATTAATCACTACCGCTATTTTGACATTAGCTAAATGTGCAAACCGCGCCAAAGAATTACAAACAAAGGAAAAAAGAAAAAACACAACAGCTTTTGTGGTCTAATGCCCGATTTACACGTATTAAGTAGTTTAGTAGTTAACTAAATTTTAACTTAATTTTAAGTGATTAATTGCATGTAAACACACAATTTAGTAGATAAGTCACTTAAAATTAAGTTAAAATTTAGTTAACTACTGAATTACTTAATACGTGTAAATCGGACATAAGTGCTAGTGGTTTGTCTGTGGTGGTAAGAACACCGAACTCAGACCCATCCCATATATCCCGGGTTCAATGCCCGTCGTGGGAATATAATAATCGTCTGCGGTATGATTGGAAGGTAGTAGTGATGTAACGAATATCAATTTTTAAGCATTCGCGAACGCGAATGCGGATGCGACCATTTTTTCTGCCGGTATTCGCGAATGCGAATATTCTGCCAATATTCGCGAAGGCGAATGCAAATATACACTTTTAATTTGGCGCCATTTATCTATTTAAATTGATACAATTTCGGAATTAAGAAGAATATTTTACTCAACTAAAATATTTCTAATGGAATTAAAATATTTAATACTATTGAAATACATTTCAATTCATTGAAATAAAATTTTTCATTAATTCATCAGAAAAAATATTTTGATATTACAATCAAGTTCTAATTGCTTATTTATTAGTAATATTTATTTTATCTTACTATAATAATAGGGCCATAAATATTTAATTGTATGTAGCGTCATCTAGTGTAATTTATTTACATCTAGTAGTTTCCATAAAAGATTTCGACAAATAAAAAGGACGTCGTTACCTCCTTTTTTAATTTTGCGGATTGTATGAGACTCCCCCCCCCCCCTCCTGTTTACTTATCGAAAGATCGTAAATAAAAACTTGTGAATTTTAATATCAAATTAGTAAATCAGTTTCTAGTAAAATATGGACTTCATTTAACTTACATCTTATAATATTCTTTCAGACGTTGAAATTCGCGAAATATTCGCATAAAGGAGATGTCCCATTTCTGCCCTAGAGACGTTTCATGTTTCGATAGTGAAAAATAGCGCGCCACCCGATAAACATAATTTCAAAAAATTGCAGTCTAATTTATAGTAAACATACTACAACATCTGCCATTTTGTAATAATTTACAGCACTGGCATCAAGGATTTTTGAGCCTAACCATATAAATAAATCAAAAATCAATAAAGAATTAAATTGACACTACTACATAGACAGCATTTATTTGAAAAATTATGCTAATTATGCTAAGCAAAAATTACGTATTACATTATATTAAGTCTGTATGAGATTAATCTCTTTGTTTAAAAATAAGAATTGTAACAAAATCTTTTGCGGCAACGTCAAATGTTACAAGGGATTAATATTAAATATTTATTATCTTTTAAACCTCTCTATTTACAACAATATCTACTGTTGATTCTTAGAACAGTATGAAGAACCAATACAGAAATTCAATTTTGATGAAGTAACATTAATATTTTTTTGTGGGGCGGACAATGGGGCATGGGAATCTTCTTTTGCGAATGCGAATGCGAATACGAATGTCAAAAAACATGTGAATATTCGTTACATGCATCACTAGAGGTAGTATTTTTATTTCTTCGTCCTATTGGTTACATTATTCTTATGAAGGTCCCGTGGCAATAACTATGATGATCCGTGAGTTATTATAAAATAAGGTGACGAGTTCCACCGTGAGGATTAGGCACAACAGTGAAGTCCTTCGACAGCTCTATATTACCATTAGGTAAGACGACAACCAAGCGATTGCCAGTAGCAAAAATAAACAAATTCTAAATATGATTTATGATCGCACAGTTCATGTCGAGCCAAAAACCAGCAAAAAACACTGGACACAGAAGCTCCCCTAACGAAAAGAACTGAACATCCTGCGTTATTATACATTACAAACGGCAGAGTTGCCGCACTATTCCGGCACACAAGTGTCGTCGTAACAAGTCCAATACTTATTTACATTGAGAGAAATTAAAAACCGTGCCCCATCCCTCGCATTAAAGAGTTTAGAAGGGTTGAACCCTTTGTGAAAAAGTTTTTTAGCTATAGCGTTGTCGGCGTCATAGATTTGTAGTACGCCAGACAATGGTTCCGTTCCACATATAGGTAGTAGGTACGTGCACGATACTCACTTCACACGCATTATCGTACGCGGTGGGGGCGCGGGGCGAAGGGCGAAGGGCGTGGGGCTATCGCTCAATAGTGACGTAACAGCATCTCGCAAGGTTCGGATTCGGGCCCTTTCCAATGCTCCCTTTTTGCGGTCACAGCCGGCTTTCTAATGCTCATTGTGCGTACAAACTGGCAACTTGACTGTAAGCGACGAAGAATCGACATATGTGAGAAGATTTTACCATACATACTTTACTTATAATTGGCTGCGAGTTTTGTCCAGTGATTACTGATTATGGGATTTTAGTATTGTTAATGAGGTAACTTAGTTCACATTTTCCCCATAAAATTCGAAGTATAAACAACAATTAATATCAGGTATCATTCTCAATTTGTACAATTCTAAGCGAATGTTATTAGTTATTATTCATTAATTAATTCTGGTTTTCCCTAGAGTTTCACTTGTTTAGATTATACGCGTAATTTCGTATTAGTCGTACTTCGAGCAATGTCGCGATGACGCAATCGATATCAATTCGCGAACTACGTTATCACTTTTTATCAGTACACGTGTGTGTAATAAACTGAACAAATAATTCAACCATGTCATGTACTAAAACCAATAACGTATCTCGCGTAATACTGAGAAACATGAATTAGCTATTTTGATATGACATTTCGTAATTATGTGGTTGTGTGTGTGTGTAGTAAAATTGGTAACTTAAATAATAGAACAATCTAAAACTAAGTTAGTAATAATAAAATCTTTATTATCTCATTTATGTCCATTTCTGCAGTTAACCACATACCATGCAGTTACGCAAGTTAGTTAATTGAATATTTGTAGTGTATGTTTGCATGCGAATTTGCAACGTGGGGCACGTTGTTAGTTTGTTTCTATCTCAAAAAATTAATATATATTGTGATTCACTATAGAACTTGCGTCATTTATCTTTCACGTATCTATTGAAACGATGTTGATTTCATCTAAGAATTTAATCATCGTGCATATTATTTCTTTAACGTACCCCATAATAACGCAATGTTAGTTTTGCTTCTCAAGAGTCCGCGACGACCGCAGAAAGAGTGTAAGTAATATGAATGGCAAAGCTTGAAAGTTTCTTTTCGCGTCTCGGAAGTTCGTGATGTAACTTGATGTTGAGTAATAAAGTTAGGGCCTAACAAAACGTGGCCTAGACCCGCGGGATCGGGATGTTTAGAGGGGAGGGCCGCGCGGCCTTGCGGTTGTGACGTCGCCGGGGCGGCGCGGCGGCGACGCCCGTCGTCGTCGTGACGCGACGCGTGACGTCCACTTTTTTGCGGGAATTCTGATGACGGCGACGACGACGGACGCTAGCCAATGGCGCGGCGCGCAGACGCGAATAGACGCGACAGGAATTTACGCGCAATTCGCCTTGTTAACTATTCAAGTGTAAGTGGAACGTATATTTACATGATAATTAAAAATAAGATTTACTCGACAGCTACTTTCTCTTTTTACAAAATTTGAGATTTGCTTGAGAAATGCTGCGCCTGGACAATGACTGCAACCTAAAATTTTATTTACTTACAGATTTACTTATAGACTCATTAACAACAATATGAGTAATCATAACTTTGAATAAAAATGTAAATGATCGATCGATGATGAAAATGCACAATAGCCCGGAACGGAATTCAACTTGACAGACGCAAATCGGCGAATCGATAAGTGATGTCATGTGATGCGCATCAACGACCATGCATGATGGTAGGTAACTCAACTAACTCAGGTGGCCTGATAAATGGAAATGCAATGGTCGACTCGACAACTATGAGATATAGAATTCTACAATTACTTACTAATTAATTAGTTAGTGCAAGTACACGTACACTTGTCAACATAATTATTATTAAGTGTAAATTTATTTAACTAACGAAAGTATTTCAGGCCTATTGAAAAAATATCAAACACATAAAATGTTTCTATTCACATTTGGTCAACAATACAAAGCTTGAAGTTGAGTCGTCTCAATACGACGGTCATTTTCTGGGTTATTAGGAGAACAAAAGACTGCATTTCTTTGCACGTGTTTGCACTTTGCACAAAGGCTCTAGTTAGTGTAAAAACTAGGGCAGGCTTCTTGACACAGTTCATGCTCTTAGTGGGTGGCTATTCCACAGATGTGGGTGGTTTGCTTACGTAACATAAACAAAGCCGAAGGGCGCCCGCTTGCATCATTCTCATTACCTTTCATTTCGTAATAAAACGCCCTACGATTTTCTAGCACGACGGACAACTTTCAGCTACATTTTGGGATCGATATTAACTTTTGAGTCGATCATTCGGATTCGGATGAGCAGATGTTTGGTTTTTTGTCAGGAAACGAAAACTTTGTAGTTAGTGACGAGGTCATTGACAGAGTAGAGGCGGGCAGCGCGGATGCAGCGAGTGCACCGAGTTCCGGTGCACCAAGCGGCAGGTATAAATAGCGATCCGTTAGTGTCGACGACCGCGCACCGTCACCACTCGCCCTGCTCTCGACTCTCAAAGCCGTGACCTAGATTTTCCTACAGAAAATATTACGTCACGGGGCTGTACTCACGAATGTTTATGAAATCAAAAAGCTACACCGAACCCCCACAGAAGGGTGTAGGATCAATTCAGTGGGAAGCGTTTAGCAGGAAAGGGACGGAGAGTGAAAATAGGGACAGGAACACCGCGAGCGGGGGGAAAGAGGAGCTTATAATGCATACGCCCTTGTTCGGCAACTCAATACGGGCAAGTCGGTGTGTCTCGGGAGCGTCGTCGGGCGCAGGCTTGGCTGTGCACTGTGCATGGAAGGGCTCGTGCGTGTGACGCAGCGCGGGGGCGGGCGCGGGGCGACCCCGCCCGCACATCTTCCGCGGCCCTGCTTACATCAGGGTTGTCAGACGTAATACTATTTCTACTTGCGTACGATGACTTAAAATAAATTATTATTGATTGTGCTCTCACAATAACTACGTAAAAAATTGTATTTTAAAACATGTTGATAAACGATTTCTTTTTGTTAGTACCTAGGTAAAGTTTAATATCGATTGCGGTGCTCCAGTACGTAAGACAACCCTGGCTAGCTTAGCTCGGATGCACCAAGCGGGTCGGGGACCGCGTCCTCTACTGCGCACTACGCTACCCGTCCTGTCCTAGGCTAATTTACATCAACAAGATTAAATGCGAGTACCGCTACTCGCAGCTAGCTGTGGCCATATGACTTCGCGTTAGCCGCTCTAGGAAGGTGAGGCAATGTCGGATTCCGGTTATATTATGCTCCGCTATTCTGTTGTTGCCATGGCGTTGGTCGCTCGGCTCATATCGCGCGTTATTGTAATAAAACTCACGTGCCCATTTTGACGTAATACGTTCATTGGTAGACGAGTAGAATAGGTCCGCGAGTTTTACATATTATAGCCATTTAAGATAACAGTCAATAATTAATATTTGTGCAGCAAGCAAAACTGTACAATCTTTTGATAATAAAAAATTAAAAATAATAGAAGGTGAAAATAAAAAGTCTTTACTTATAAACACGAACTGGAATGGTAACCTCAACTTTTCCTGTCTACTTCAAAACATGAAATTAACAATAGTATTTTATTATTTTGTCTGTTTTCAATACAGTAAAGAAACAATTGTTGACAAGGTTAACCTTATTGAAGAAAAACTAAGCATTATTATGAGAAAATTCAATTAGAAAATAGAAGCCTTTTTAGAAGATTACAAAATCAACCTTTACCAGCTGTTGCTTAAACTTGAAATTAAATGCACTATGAGCAAACGGCCATTCGCACCTTTACGTACAGCTGAAACTATCACCACAAGTACCATAACATCTGCCTAACAAGCAGTAAGCTGACTGCTAACTACAAAGTACTTCCCTTGACGTGCAATGCATCTAAATATAAAAGGCAGCACGTGCCATTCGGGCACGACCACCGAACCGGTCGCCATAAAACTTGTCATTTGCGAAACCTTAACTGGAAAGACAACTTCGAGCGGGCACAGGCAACCTTAGCATTACGCTTCAACTTCATACATCGGCACAATGTTTTAGAAATCTATGTTAAGCGGGAGACAGTGCAAAAGCACCGGATAAGTACACCGGTAACGGTGAAATTAAAGCTGCATTTCCACCAGAGCTGTGCGAGGTAGCAAAGCGGTGGGAGAGGAATCAATTCACCAATAGAAACGTAAGAACGCTTGCTTCGCTAAGGCGGTGTGAAATGAAGTCATTCCATTGGTAGATTTTTCTTCTCGACCGCTTGGTTAATAGCTACCTTGCACAGTTCTGTTGGAAATGCAGCCTAACAAAACAAATGCAATTACAGCGCGCGGGCGAGGCGGACGGACACGTAGCGCGACCACGAACGCCCGGGAAGTTTTATCGCTTTCTACGCACTGTTTATTTACCTACTAGGAATTATGCGAGAGTGCTTCCACGATAACAATCAGATACGCAAGCTACCACACCGGGCGGCGCACTAAACACGTGCAACCCATTCATCACTGAAAGTGCAGAAACGTTTCGTCCTGAATTACGGTGCTCTGTGTTCACATCGCGAGATAAAGTTGATATATTTAAAGAAATGCCCTACTTTTATAATTTCAGGGGATGACTATGTAAGTATTCTAAATTATATTATATACAGTATTTGAGACAAAAATTTGAAGGGTAAAAGGTGAGAAACGAAACAGTAGTAGCAAACAGCGTGTTCATGTGCTTCCAAAAATAACCATCACAATGAGAAAGATGGACGGCAAGGTTGAGGGAGCTTCCCTTGATACCAATCCGACTATTGGAATCCTTGGCGTCGATATTTTGAGTGACGTTCAGTTTCGAGGTCATTTGGAAGGTAAAGCTAAATTAGCTTCGAAAAGCTGGGTTTGCTTAGAGCGGGTCAGTATTTCACGGCGCCCACCGCTTACAACTGTATAAAGCACAGGTCAGGCCGCATATGGAATACTGCTCCCATCTTTGGGCTTGAGCACCCCAATATCAACTCCTTCCTTTTGACCGCATTCAACGCAGAGCTGCTCGAATTGTCGTCGACGTAGTTATTTCAGGTCGGCTCGATCCACTGGCTCTTCGGAGAGACGTTGCGTCTCTCTGTATATTGTACCGCATATATCATGGGGAGTGTTCTGAGGAATTGTTCGGCTTGATCCCTGCCGCTGATTTCCTACACCGCACTACACGCAACCGACTGTCATTCCATCCACATCACCTTGATGGATGGCGGTCTACTACTGTGCGTTTTTCACGAAATTTCTTGCCTCGAACTACATTGTTGTGGTAACAGCTCTCGGCGGTGGTATTTCCGGACCGTTACGACTTAGGGATCTTCAAGAAACAAGCCTATTCCTTCCTTAAAGGCCGGCAACGCGTCTGCGATTCCTTGGTTTTGCGGGTGTCCATGGGCGGCGGTGATAACTTTCCATCAGGTGACCCGCTTGCTCATTTGCCTCCTTCTGCTATAAAAAAGGTGCTCAGGCACTAGTGATGTAACGAATATTCGCATTCGCGAATATTTGCATGTTTTTTGACATTCGCATTCGCAAAATTTATGCGAATATCAACGTCTGAAAATATCTTCGGCTCTCCGCAGCCGAGCCGAAGACCGGACTCAGTGGCGCGCCTTGGGAGAGGCCTATGTCCAGCAGTGGACTGATGATGAAGGATGAACGTCTGAAATATTATAATGTAAGGTAAAATAAGTCCATATTTCGCTACAAACTAATTTACTCATGTTAAAAAAAAGACTACTTAATTACGCTCTAACCTCAAAACTTACGTGTTTTTTTTTGCGATCTTTCGATAAGTAAACAGGAGAGGGGACCAGTCTCATACAATCCGCAAAATTACAAAGGAGGTAACGACATCTTTTTTATTTGTCGCAATCTTACACTAGATGACGCGACGCTACTTACAATTAAACATTTATGCCCATATTATTAGTAAGATAAAATAAATATCAGTAATAAATAAGCAATTAGAACATGAGGGTAATATCAAAATATTTTTTCTGTTGAATTAATGAAAAAAATTATTTCAATGAATCGAAATGTATTTTAATAATATTAAATATTTTAATTCCATGACAAATATTTTAGTGGAGTGAAATTTTCTTCTTAATTCCGAAGTTGTATCAATTTAGTCATAGATAAATGGCGCCAAAAGCAAAATGCCCATTCTAGACCTGTTTTGTTTAGGGAATGTATAAATATAAATCGTATTGCTATTATAGTTTCCTTTTAAATTCATTCATAAATACAATACTAAGTTTTATTTTCCAATGGTAGTAACCAAATCTAGGTTTTTAACCGCACTTTGCCACTCGAAATGTTCAGTTAACGTTAAATATATAAATTAGTTTAATGTTTTTAAAACTATATTCTAGGTAGTTCTCCTTTTTAAGAATTTTTATTATGGAATTTATTTAATTAATAAACTAACGCTTAACGTTTTATGAATAATTATTAACACAATAATTCATCATTGGGAATTGATTGAAGCCGTTCGGCTTTACTTAACAATGGTAAAACGAAACGTATTTAGTCAGTTTTGTAGTCTAAAGCGGTCCAATTCAATATTTTTAGTCTAATGAAACTCATGTAGTCTTGTTTTTGTGCTTCTTTAATAATAAATATGTGTTGTGAGAATTCATTGAAACAAAAAATGTATAAAAACATGTTTAGTTATGATTGTATGTTGCCGAAAAATTCAAAAAACAATGTCCAACCACAAACTTAAAATTGTTATTTTTTTACTTTATCTCACAAAACTCTGGCATTTTATAAAAAATCTGAATTTAGACCAACAAACAGTAATTCTGATTTCATTTTATACAAGCTAACTCATTGGCAGATTTTCAAATGTATGGGCCGTGGGCATTGTCCTTTAAAAGTGAATATTCGCATTCGCACTCGAGAATATCGGCAGCAAATATTCGGATTCTCAAATGCTTAAAAATTATTATTCGTTACATCACTATCAGGCACTGTAGATAATGTTATTTCTATAGAATAAGTTGCCCATCACAGGAAGGGAAAAGACGCGCTAGGCGAAAAAGGAAGTCGGGGCTGCGGAACATCCGGGGGAGAACCGGCATTAACTCCGACGAACAACTGTTCCGTCTCACTATATCGACGAGAAGGACCTTGATCTTTAAAAAAAAGCAATAAGAGCCATGTTTTAACAGCAATCACAATAAAGAAAGATAGATATTCTGGTCTATTAGATAAATCTATTACATTATTTGGTAGTACCGCAGAACGTTCATCTTCGACATAAAATAAATGTGTTTAAGAAAACATGCGTGATATGGCGAGGAACAATAGATACATTAATTTATTCAAATTCAATGCGTAGTTGGATGTGGCAGAAGTCCTTAACACGGATGATGAAGTAATAATAATTTCAAAATGAAAAACACAACATGTGCGTGAAAGTTGTTATTAACATAGTACTGGCGAGCATGCACGTTGCATACATGCAATTGATATTTAGACGAAATCCTTCTAGGCTAACAAAGGAGGCTAGCTGAGGAGCAGCTGATGAGTAGCAGGTGCAGCGGCAGCCGGCGCACACCTGCCTCCGCACGTGCCACCACAAGCTGGCCTATTACTTACATCTACACCATTATCGAGCACAACGCAATCGATACGCAATGCCCCAACATTACCTACATACATACAGACATAAGTTAGCAGCTGCGTAGCTAATGAGTACTTCAATAATGTCAGAACATTAAGTATAAATAGCTAGAAAAACAGTCAATTGAAATGCAAGACCAAACTTTACTTTAGCTGGTTCACGGATACGACCAACAGTTATTATAAGAAACAATGTCCCAAGACGAATAGTAAAGAGTTGCCGGGAAACTATTGTATCTACGTTTTGATATTACCCAGAAACTTCGTCTTCTGGGTTTTAATGATAACATGGAATGAATGAATGACAAATAAAATGATGGTTGCTTAAAAAACATAGTGGTGAATTAATTTGGTTTTCCTACTAGTAGAGACATGGCGTTTGGAATAACACTGAGGAAATTTAGGAGAATTTTATTCATAAAACGGTTTTACACGAATACGTGATAGAATCGAATTGGTATAGGGAATTGTGTAGCGTTGGAAATACAATTTCCGGCTCGGCTCGGGCAGACAAGAAAGGACTAGACAAGCGTGCTAACGAACAAGTTTCGCAAACGGGCCGGGCCAGTCCGTTCGTTGCAGGGCTACAGAGTGGATACCGTTACTAAAGGCCCGCTGTTGCGTAGATAATGCGCGGACCGGTCCAACGATAGCACCGATATTATCCACGATAGCCATAACTGACTGATCCACTGATAACAGTGATAAATACGCGGCGCTGATGTAACTCATATAACTGATATGAATATTATACGTTTACGTGTCGCGCCGCGCAATGAAGATCATGTTTGTAAATGTATTGAAATTTTTATGTTTATTTTACCACCACTTTTTTAACATGGCAATTGATTTGAGTGATTGTGCTACTATTCAAATAATAATAATAAATGATTTTAACATAAGATATGTACCTTAACTATGATGTAGATAATCTTGATTCCCGTAGCATAGACGCTACGATTTGCATATACCTACCAAACCAGATTTGAACATTCCTATTACATTACGGGTAGGGCCTTGTCTCTAGGCTCCTACATCACGTCTATGAATATTTTACACTTTATTAAAATACTTTAGTTAGAAATTCTATAAGTACACTAAAATGTGGCTATGTAAGTAATTCAACAAAGATGAATAGAATATAAACCTTGGCAAAGCCTACATAGGTTGTGTGTTAAAAATGTGTAAAAATAAGAATTGCATTAATGCTTGCTAATATTAAAGAATTAGGTAAGTGTGCTAAATTAATTCGGGTTTTTGGGACCACTTAGAATGTCAAAAAGGCTCTGTGAACAGATGCGGTCAAGTTATTTTCGCATCAATCGTTCATTGAGCTATAAAGGGTAATTTTATAACTTGTTACGTGGGTGGTCTTCTCAAAATATTAGATGGGTAGGTATATTACAGTGGAATTTAATATTTAGTAAGTAGGGCTACAGACACATTTACTTGAATTATTAATTCGTCAGAAGACGTCACGTAATATGTAAATTGACATTGCGTGTAAAACAACGTCATACCTACTGCTTGCTAATGGACTACGCGGAGCGGAGATAAAAGTGCGCGAAAAAAGGCGCACGGCGCGGCGTGTACGCAAGTAAGTACCTACTCCTTCCTGACTCATTCATTTTCCCGTACCCGTTCATACGTAATGTGGACGTGACATATCATATGACTAACTAATTTGTTCATCGTCATCGTGCATAATTATCTGTTCTAGCCATTGAGAAACTGGGGATTCACGGATGGTAGGTACTACGTGATTCGTAATATATGACGTCGACTTTCGGAAAGTGGGTAGGTAAGTACCGGTAATCGTAAATTCTTTCAACAAAGGGCCAGTAGGTAATTGTCTATCATAATTTTGTGCAACTTTCTACTACTTACTTAGGTTTCTTTGTTAGATGGAGTTTTCTTTGTTAGGTATTATGAACTTAGGTAAGTAGTTATATTTATTGGAAACTAGACAGGTAGTATGTTATTGTTAAAGGATTTGTTATTAAATTTTTGTTGAGTTTTACCTACCTCCTATAAAAGTAAATAAGTCAATAAATATATTTTTAACCTTTTTATTGGGCCAATGCAATTAGCACTTTCATTAATTTCATTATGATAAAGTGCGCTAGCTAGCCACGACTAGCAAAAGGGAGAGGTGCAGTAGGGCATCGCGTGCGGCGGTGCTTGTGGCCACCACACTCCACCGACCTACATTTTATGCGGCGACAAACTCATTATTACCTACAAGCCGTGATCGCGCACGCACAGCCCTCGCGTGCATACAACCCCCGAAGGCGGTCTAATTTCCCTTCAAATTTGCGACTCCGATGAATGGGGTCGTCCGCTCGCTACCTGCGATACCTGCGAAAACACTACAAAAAAAAAAACACAAACCGTGCATGCACACTTACAAAAACGCAATCTCGACGGGACCACGGACGTAGCCCGGAGTCTGTCTGCATTTAGGAAACAAAACACAATAGAAAGAGTCGCGTGCGAACGCGACGCAAAGATACGGGCGGCAGGTTGAGAGAAAGAGGCGACACGACGTAAACAAACCGCGAGCGGGAGCTTCGACCGCACTCACCATTTTGGGGATCTTCGGGTCCGTCGTATAGAGAAGTGGACGCGGCAGCTCACGTAGTGGAGAGCGGAGACGTCGTCTAGGGAATCAGCACAACAAGCACCCGTTCACACAAGTTGGATCAGAGCACGCACTCGACACACACGAAAACGAGACGTCCCGTCCTACACTACGTTCGCGGCTCACGCCGATGCAGTTTACGTCACCGCATCCCGCTCCCGACTGGCAGAGCGCGGCGCGAGCGAGCGACGACCTCGCGCTGCAGCGTGCATCATCGTCCCGCGCCCCGCGCCCGCCGCCGCGCCCTGCGGCCCTAGCGCGGGGCGCCCCGCCCCGCGCTCGTCCTACGTCCGGTGAATCACGAATGTCGACACGAATTACGCGACGCACGGCGCGCGCGCGACCCACCAAAATGCTTTCGGCCCAAACAAAAATTATTATTGTTGTGCGACTTGTACACCTAGATATCAAGACGAAACGTGCGGTGCCGTGGTTTACAAAACATAGATTTTTTGTTTGGTGAAAATTTGCTGTCCTATAGAAATTAGAGAATATCGTAACCGGATTTATTTACGGCGAGAAACTTGGTGGTAGCCATTGAGGTACATTAAATAGAGTAGACGTCCCATACAAAGATTGTGCTCCGCTAGATGACAGCGGGCATCACGTGATACGTTGGGGAGGGGCCTTGGTTGTTATAGAATAACTCCGAGCGCGCAGATGCGACACACAATTAGTACAGTTTTATCGTGTATTATGAGAATATTGTTAAAATATAAAAATCAATGGGAAGTTACTTTTTATGTTTTATTGAATGTTATTAATTGTAATATTTTAAAATAAGTAAAATAATGCTAAGAATGTATAAGTAAATAATAATAGGCTTGTGTCCACTAAGAATAAATCGGGTGGATTGGCGTTTCTAATGATCAATTATGATTTATAGAAACAAATTATCTAAAATATTCATTATAAAAAATTGAGATTATTAATATTTTTAAAGAAAAAAATCGACAAATACACATTCAGTCATATGACATTAAACGGAAATCAGAAGCCGTGACATCACACCGTGTCAAATGTCATTTATTGTTGTGATATTTCTATAGAACAAGCCTCGAACGAAACGGATGTTTGGTACGGCGTTACGTCATTTACTCAACATGGCGGTCTTAAGCGTTTTTGCGGTAAATTGAAATCGGAATATAAAAACGCAAAATAAATATTATAAATGATCGATTTTTTTGAAAAATTATGTATTTTAGATAAAATAGGTAAACAGGTATCGTTTTAATATGATTTTGAAATTTAGTCAACTAGCCTATTTATAAAATCTTTTTCTTTTTTAATCAGATGTCAATAATATATTAATAAGATATGAGGTCTTCCTGCTTCATCTGACATTACTTATTTTACGAACTAATGTAGGTACAAATTTTATCAATATTTCCCTATATTTAAGGCCCAGGCGTAAAGATTGAATAAACAAAATGTAACAAAATTATCCCAAACAAAATTCAATAACTATTTTTCGTCTTGTAATAACCACAGTCAGTTATTTTCTAAGTACGAGGGGCGTTCAAAATATTCTCGGTATGTGGATAAAAACAAACAAGTACGAAAAGTTTGATATTTTTATTTTTCAATATACTCCCCCCCTATGTTCATACACTTATAAGATCGATCAATTATTTTTTTTTAATCCCTCATAAAAATATTTTTTATCTTTGGTGTAAAAATGCTCCTCCACGGCCGTCTTCAACGCTTCATCGTCAGAAAATTTATTTCCACGCAGATCCTTTTTAAGATTGGGGAACAAAAAGAAGTCGCTTGGGGCTAAGTCCGGACTATAGGGTGGATGAGTAACAGTTTCAAACCCACATTCAACAATAGCTGCCTTGGCAATATGAGCAGTATGGACAGGGGCGTTGTCATGCAGAAGCAGAACACCTTTGGTTAACTTTCCTCGCCTCTTTTCTTTGATCGCATCTCTTAATTGACGTATAACGTTAGCGTAGTACTGCCCTGTGACATTTAAACCTTTTTCTTTATAATCGATAAGCAAAACTCCTTCACAATCCCAAAATATTGTGGCCATGACCTTGCCAGCTGACGGGATTACCTTGAACTTCTTGGGATGAGCTGAACCCTTAATGTGCCACTGCATGGACTCCTGTTTGCTCTCTGGGTCATAATGATGAACCCAGGTTTCATCTCCAGTAACTATTTTTTGCAGCACCTCATCGGGATTTTCACCACACAGGTCGATAAAATCTGAACAGCAAGCCACACGCATATCCTTTTGAAGAAGCGTCAGCATTCGCGGAACCCATCTTGCACTTACTTTTGACATATTAAGATGGTCATGTATAATGTCATGTACGGTACCAATAGAGAGATTGGTTACTTGAGCTATAGATTTTACCTTCACTCGGCCGACTTCCAATATAAGTTTTTCCACTTTATCAATATTTTCTTGTGAGGTAGCCACTACAGGCCGGCCAGGTCTAGGGTCATCTTCAATACTCTCCCTTCCACGCTTAAATTCGCTTGACCATTTTTGAATAGTAGATATAGAAGGAGCAGACTCACGGTAAACACAAACCATTTCCTCTTTTATGGTTTTTTGATTTTTACCCTGTTTTGTCAAGAATTTTATGACGGATCGGTGCTCTAATTTCGTTAAAATTGTTAATTCGCTCATGGTGTTCATGTTTGTTCGGCAATTGCAGAAAAACAAAAGAACATCTCGGTTCCAATTTTACTTTTTTTTAATGTCAATGGATGAATCTTAGCGGCCAGTAACAAATATATATATAAAAGAGGTTGTAACGTATCAATACCGAGAATATTTTGAACGCCCCTCGTATGTGTAAAATTATTACTTTCCGCAGTAAAAGAAACGTCAACTAATTCTACCTACACTTTTTACATACACAATGTCACATCTTAACTTTTTTACTCTATGACAAATGACGCAACATGGCGTCTCCGCTAAATATTTTGCTTGAATTAAGTTTTAAAATGATTTGCTCGTTACTCACCGACGGAAAGTTATTCCTTTGCACTTCGCTGTATTACTAGAGTTATTAGTGCAATATCGTAACACACACGAGGGCATATTTAATGAGTTTTCACCGCTTTTTTCGTTTTAAACAAACAAGTTTAGACGCTCAAGAGCTAGCAAGCAACTGAGTGAAGTGCGGCCGGCTGGCCGCACTTGAACGGAACACAGTAGTGATGAGCGGTGTCTTCTCTATACGTAGTAATAATAGCTCAATGGTGGTAGCTCGTTTGATATTCTTATTTACATAAAACAATTGGGAGCTTTTGAACTGACAATTTTAATTATATACTTAAGTATATAAATATTGTTATTTTTTTAATAAACTCAAAAGATATTTATTTAAATAAACTCAATTAATAAGTACTTTGAATCGTCCAAATCTTTTCTACCCTACCACCCATTCAGGACGTCATTTTTAACTAGACATAGAGCGGGCGAAAGAAACCACAGCACACAGAAGCAACGACATTTACAAAAGAAAAAAAATGTCGTTACCAGATCATAAAATACAAAATATGAATTTGAATGTAAACTATGTAAATGGTACTCTATATAAATTAATTATAAACCATTAGAAATAGCTGTTTGAGTACTTGGAGCATTTCAGACCCAAGCTGTTTTGTCTTCTGTGTAATCTGACACTTTATAATAAGCTTTTTTATAAAGCTTTTCTTTGATTTTTAATTTAAATTTATCAAGATCTAATTTCTAAATATCATTTAGTACTTTGTTGTAAAATCGGAGACAAAGACCCTTAAAAGAATTATTTATTTTATGAAGCCTAGTATAAGCTACTACCTACTAATTTGTTCTTACTTCTAGTATTTAAATTGTGAATATCACTATTTTTTGAAAACATTTCAACATTTTTATGAACATACATCAGATTTTCATAAATGTATTGTTATGCAACTGTGATTCACTATACTTATATCCTTAAATCTCTCTCTAAGAGAGTCACCAGCCTGTAGGTTATATATGGCTCGAATAGCACTTTTCTGCAGCACAATGATAGCTTAAATGTCGGCAGCTATTCCCCACAGTAAAATGCCGTACGACATTACACTATGGAAGTAACTGAAATAAACTAATCTTGCTGTATCAACGTCAGATCTTCATCACTGCATAAGCCGCAGAGCTAAGTCTATTCGACAATTTAGCTATATGTGGGCCCCACTGAAGCTTGGCATCCAACGTGATGCCTAGAAACACAGTGGTGTCTACAGGATTCACATTCTTATTTTTAATTTGTATAATAGTTAACCTGCTTAACATTAGACAATACAAATCTTATACATTTGGTGTTTCCATAATTTAATAGCAAGTTATTTACACTAAACCAGTGAACAATCTTTGAGACCGCATTATTCACAAAGTCATTATTTGGGTGTCCTCGTTTCACTTTGAATAAAAGTGAAGTATCATCAGCCAATGACTGACTTTTACAAAAAAGGTAAGTAAGTCATTAATATAAACCAAAACCAAGAATGGACCAAGTATTGAACCCTGCAGATCTCCCATTTTAACCACTGATCCCGGAGATCTTTTACCGTTAAGGTCGACCTTTTGAATCCTGTTACTCAAGTATGAAATGAAGATAATAATAAATAAATAAATTACAGGTTGTTGGTTTTATCTGTTATTAATATTTACTAGAGTTGGGCCGACTATGGTATTTGCCTACTAGCCGACTAATCGGTTTTCAAATTGCCGACTAGTCGGCAATGCCGATAATTTTTAACCGACTTGAAAAAAAGGAGGAGGTTCTCAATTCGTCGGGAGCTTTTTTTTATGTATAAAGATCAGAATAACTCACAAGACGAATAACCGATTTAATAATTATTTTTTTTATTGAAAGGGTGTAGGTACTTTAGTTGGTCATTTTCCTGTATTGGATCCTAAATTGTGGAAACTCTTTGAGTGTTATAGGCACACCTATAGTGATTTAGGTATTATTTGCAACAACCTGGGCATTTGTCCTCGGAAAGCACCTATTGGTGAAGTGGAACTGATGATGAAGACCACAGACGGCCACCGGAACTACTCAATACTAAATATTTTAGGTGTTTGCTATACGATTACAAACTTTCATTTGATTGCTGAGCATTTATGCTCAAAGTGTAGCTAATAGTAAACCACCAAGAGAACACCTCAAGAATAAACGTCCCTGCATCGAGGAAAGCAATATTTTGTATAAAATGATGAACAGTTGACATTAGGCTATTATAGATTGAAAAAATTACTAACCGAGCCAATATTAAAGCAAGTAATAAATAATATTAACTAAAATGTTACTGTGAGGAGTATAAGGTAGGTAGCGATATAACTTTATCAGAAATAAGATTTCTTAATCTTTGCATCTCTATTAATGCTCGTTCATTGCCTATTCCTGGTCTATTTCAATTGTTATATCCTATTGTTTATCGGTCTGGGGAGGAACAGACAAAACCTGGATGTTGAGGATCGAGAGAGCCCAGACAGCCGTGATAAAGGTCATGCTGGGTCGGCCGCGCAGCTATCCGACAGATCTTGTCTATGAAGAAAGTCAAATCCAAGCAACAAGCAAGCTTTTTATTCTCAAATCTGTAATGTCCACTCACAAGTCTATAACTAGTTCAGATGAATACGAAGAGCTATTTAAGAAACGTACCTTTAGAATTAAGACTCCAAAACCACTAACCTCTTTTACAAAAAGACAGTGCCTACCTGTTCCCCTTCGTATACAATAAATTTGTAGCCAAGTGCCACATTAAGACACTTTATCCATTAAGGGCTTAACTAAAGTTAAAAACTTGGCACCAAAACCTCAATTTTATTGAAACAGAATCAATGATTAAGTACCTAGATCAATTACGAGTATCTTAATTCCTTAAATTTCTAAACGACTTCTTCACTTAACCGGAGCACACACACGCACTCACACGTGTGTGTGTGTGTGTATATGTGTGTGTGCACACGCTCACACTCACTCATACACACACACTCACACTTACTCACGCACGCACACACACACTCACTCGCGCACGCACATACACACCACACCCTTTTTATTTAATTATTTACGTAATTAAGCCTTTGCCTTACTAAGACTTAATCAGCTTCTTTTTTGTTTTTTGTTTTTCTAATATACAGGGTGTTTGGTGCATCGTGTGCCAAATCGAATGGGGTGATTGGAGGGGTCTTTGGTACCTCTTCAGCCCCCATAAAAAATCTTGGTCCAACTAAATTTTTTATGCTGATTTTCAATTTTTTTGGGTGAAAATTTATAAAAGCCTACATTTAAATATTAATACAAAAAAAAATTGTTAAGTCTAGTTAATTTTTTTTTAAATCTTTATTTTGTAACGTTGTATGCTTCTATCGATACCAAAATTAATAGCCAGCAACGTCTAGTTTTTTTTTACAGTCCTGTAAAGTTTTTTTTAAGTAAAAAAAATAAACTTGAACGTCAACTTTCGATCTCAATAAAAAAATAACTAAAAGTGATCTAGTTCTTCCAATTTTTTTAAAACATCTCTGGACTGTCTTCTTTCTAAAGGTGTGCTATATGCCATGAAAAGTAATTAGTAACATCATATAAATGCAATTTTTCTGTACTTAGTCGCAATTTTTTAATATTCAACAAGTGAAATAAAAACATGTTTTTGCGTTAATAACACTCACATAGCAGGTAACATTTTCTTACTCTGTCATAAGGTGAATAGTAAACCGCCCGTTGTTTGTCAGAAACAGGTGAAATTTGTCTTTTAACTCTAATTTTTTTAGTCGAGTCATCACTGCCTCTTCTACCTAACGTGTGTGCTAGTTCACTGTACTCCACGATTCTTTCATTTAGTTGTTTTGTTATAGTTAAGTTTTGTTGTTTTTTCTAAAGGGTGGCCAGTTTGACAGACGAGTGCATTTTTGTCAGTTTTTGTTACACACGGATGTGGATGATCCTGATTTTTTAAAATGAATACTGTAGACGGACGAAGATCTAAATTTACCTAAGAAGGGATTTGCACAATTTGCACCACTGGTCACCGAAACCAGAAAACCCAAGTGTCAAAAGACAGAAATCTTTTCAAAGACGGTTGAACGTTTGGGCAGGAGTCATTGGGAATCATGTAATTGGACCGCATTACCTGCCCGATAACCTCAATAGCGATAATTATTTAGAGTTCCTGCAAAATGATCTGTCCGAATTATTGGACGAGGTGCCCGTATTTAATGAAGACGTTCCCATAGTCTTTCAGAATGACGGCTGTCCCGCGCATTAGCGTTTGACTGTGGGGGAATATCTCGATATTGTGTTCCTCAATGCGTGGATAGGGCGCGATGGGCCAATTGCATGGCCGCCACGTTCTCCAGACCAAACTGCCAAAGAGTTGGTATACCTACGCCACAGAGGTTCCAACGAGGGAGGTACTAGTCCAACGCATAGAAGCGGCCTTCAGTACTAACAAGGACGAAATACAGCTTCGCACAACAACTGTGGAAATACTAAAAAGATGTCGGGCCTGCGTTCGCAACAGAGGTCAACAATTTGAGCAGGATTTATAAAACTGAACTGTAAAAATTGTGAAATAAATGTTAAAATGCAATTTTCTTTTTTATATTTCAAATAAAACCTACGAAATTTTTAATTTTTCCTGTCACAAGGCAGGTTATAAGTGTTATTAACGCAAAAATTTGTTTTTATTACACCTGTAAAATATTGGAAAAATGCGACTAAGTACAGAAAATTTGCAAATTAGTGATGTTACTAATTAATTCATGGCATATAGCACACCATAAGAAAGGGGACAGTCCAGAGATGTATTAAAAAGATGGAAGAACTAGATCTCTTTTAGTTTTTTTTTATTGATATTCAAAGTTGACGTTCAAGTTTATTTTTTTTTTTTTAAAAACTTTACGGGACTGTAAAATAAAAACTAGACGTTGCTGGCTATTAATTTTGGTATCGATAGAAGCGTACAACGTTACAAAATAAAGATTTAAAAAAAATTAAGTTAGACCTAACAATTTTTTTTGTATTAAAATTTAAATGTAAACTTTTATAAATTTTCACCCAAAAAAATTTAAAATCAGCATAAAAAATTCAGTTGGACCAAGACTTTTTTTATGGGAGCTGAAGAGGTAGCCACCGACCCCTTCAATCACCCCATTTGATTTGGCACACGATGCACCAAACACCCTGTATATCTCATACAAAATGTAATAAATAACTCATAGCTTTATGCAAATCTCATACTCTTATGTCCCAAAGATACGTATACGAACTACCTCGTTTTGGGACTTTATTGTAACCCCTACGTTGTGTAAACCTTTTTGTAATAAACTATTATTATTATTCTCTTTATTAAATACTAGCAGACCGCCGGCGACTTCGTTCGCGTGGACCCCGTAAAACCCCGTGACCAATTTTCAAAATGACTCCCCTCCCAAGATCACTTATTGTGACGTAACTAAAATAGTTAGACATTTATGCTATCGCGACACTTTTTGTAGATAATGGTGTGTTCTGCAAAGCCATAGTACATTATTTTCTTCTATCATCAACAGTATCTTAGCGCACGCGATTTAAAAAAATTTTTTGAGTCTAATAAGGATCCCTATTTTTTTTTTAAATATTAGCCTATGTCACCCGAAGATGGTGTAAATTCCCAACGGTGAAATAATTTTTTAAATCGGTCTAGTAGTTTCGGAGCCTATTCAATACAAACAAACAATCAAATGTTTCCTCTTTATAATATTATTATAGATGAAAATTACACAATTTACACTATTTTATTAGTATAAAAACATATTTACAATCTAAAATATTATAAAAAACTTTACAAAGTTTGCCACCGGCAACGGGGATAGACCCAAGCTATCGGTAGTTAGGGCTGCAGAGTGAGGAAGCTCCTGACAATACGTGCCGTGTCAAGGAGTACTGCCTTTTGCATCTGACCCTTAACCTTTCAGCGAGAGCCTCTCTAGGTGTTGATCGAGGCTCTTGGCTAAAAGACCGTTTGCCGAAACGACTATCGGTACAATAATGGTTGAATCCACATCCCACATGGCGGTAACCTCGTGAGTCAAATCAAGGTACTTACTGGGGTGTGTAATTCATAAATCATAATTTTTTTGTCTCACGTCAGGTGTACAGATATTAACTGTAATGTTTGATATAAATACTTATGGTCTAACGTTCAGATAATATAATTTCATTTCATATAATTTCATCTAATATAAAAACTGACTTAATATAATAAACATTTAATATAATTTTAGATTCTATAATTTCATTTGATATAATGTACTTTTGATATAATGATCTAACCGTATAAAAACATTATTCATGTAATAAGCAAGCAAGCAGCATGCATGTACTTTTGATATAATGATCTAACCGTATAAAACATTATTCATGTAATAAGCAAGCAAGCAGCATGCAAGCAAGCATGCGGCATTTAAACAAGAATGCAGAATGCAAGCAAGAACGCAGCATTCAAGCAGGCATGCAGGATGCAGGCAAGCATGCAGCATGCAGGCAGGCATGCAACATGCAAGCAGGCATGCAGAACGTAGGCAGGCATGCAGCATGCAGCAAGCATGGTTTCTGTCACGGCTCCGGCGCTGCGGGACTCCGGCGGTCCCACGCGAGCTTATCGTCGCAGATGGCGTTCGCTCACCACCGCAGCTTCGGTTTGCTCCTCAGCTCGCGGGCCGCCTCGTCCCTCCGCGCCTACGCGGGCTTAAATTACACTCTAGCGTAGGGCAGACAAGTCTACATGGAGTCAGTTTTGCCGCGATTCGTTTATTTGAAATGATATGCACCCTACTTATTGAGCTTGTCTTTCTCGGCTTTCACGAGGTTCTCATTATGAGGTATGGTGATATAAACCAATATTGCCCGGCGCTGAGATCGGTCGACTACCACGATATCAGGCTTATTGGCGACAATAGTCCTGTCCGTAATGATGTAATGATAGAGATCCCAGTAGAGCGTTGCATGACTATTTTCGAGAACTGACGCAGGTGCGTACTTATAGTACCTACGGCACCACTGATTCAAGAAGGGCATATCCAAGAGCAAGTTGCTGGTGAATTATTCTGGCTACTTGGTTGTGTCTGTGCAAATACTCTTCGTTAGCAAGATGAGAACAACCGGAGGTAATATGTCGGAGTGATTCTCCTGGATGGCGGCATGCCCGCCAGATGTCGACCGTACCGTCCCTCATAATATATTTCCGGTAGTTATTCGTCTTGATAACTTCATCTTTAATGGCACAGACAAAACCTTCAAACAAAGAGATTACCGAAACGTAGCCAGTCCACCGAGGCAGGCAAATCTACATCAGGCCCAGTTAGAGCCCGATAGTAGCGCCCGTGTAGCACCTTGCTCTTCCATATTATGTCCTTGCGATCGAATGTGCTTAGCACCACTGGTTTGCGTCAGTTTTCTGTTGCCAAGGAGAGCGGCGTAAAGTGTCTATCAACTGCCACGACATCCAAATGCATCCCGCACTCACTGTTAGAGAAAAATTCCCTGAGACTGCACACCTCACGGTTATGTAGGTCATTGGCATTTAAAAAGCCGCGACCTCCACATCTCCGCGGGATGTACAGCCTCATAACAGATGAGCGCGGGTGTAGCATTCTGGAAGTCGTGAGCATTTGACGGACTCTTCTATCCAAGGCGCCCAATTCGGTCTGAGTCCATCTTAGTATGCCAAAGGAGTATATGAGCAGAGACATAACCCAATCATTAAAAGCACGCGTGTTATTGCCACCCGATAAAAGACTGTTAAGTACTTTTCTTAGTCGGCAAACGAAAACGCAAACGCATTACGCTCCCGTAATGACTGTTTTATGTCCCTGTCCTCAACACCCAAAGACTGTGACATACCAAGATACCACGCTGTATATGCATAACCACACTTATCCACACCAAACTCCATCCTGATGGCACTGCTAAAAGTCTCAGTAATTTTCAGCAGTTTCACCAAGTCTTGACGGTTTGGTGCGAACAACTTTAAGTCATCCATGTACAACAAATGCGACATAACTTCACCCCCTCTACGCAGTCGACAGCTTACCTTGAATTTCTCAACAAGGTACTGAGAGAATTCAAAGATAGGCAAAACCATAAAGGACTCAGACTGTCGCCCTGTAATATGCCACGCTCTATCCTTATAAAATCCTGCGTAGCAGAAATATTATCTCGACATCCTGGTTGACACAAGACCGTGGTTCACTGCCGCATACATGACTTCAAAAATGATTTTAAGTTATATCAATTTTATATAACTCTAAAATCCTCACCAACCATAAATGCGGCACCAAATCATAGGCCTTCTTATAGTCAATCCAGGCTGCGGAGAGTCCCTCTGCCACGCCGAATCTTCTGGCATATGGTCATGTCAATGAGGACAAGCTCCTTAGTACCACGGGACCCAACCCTACACCCATTCTGAGTTATGTCCAAAATATTATTTGCAACAATGTGCGAATTAATTTTTGTTCTCAGAATGGATGTAAGAAGCTTGTATAAAGTAGGTAAGCACGTGATGGGTCTATAATTTTTCGGTTCCGTGGTACTCCCTGATTTATGAAGTAGAAAAGTGACACCAGTAGTCAACAAACTTGGGAGTGAGCCGAGCTCTATGGCTTTTTGGAATTGCGCTGCCAGTAACTCGTGTGAACATCGAAACCATTTGATCCAGAAGTTGTGCAATCCTTCCGGCCCTGGGCATTTCCAATTTTGGGCAGTACGGATTGCACAACTTATGTCAGCTGTACTAATATTTATAGGCTGCATAGTCTCGATAGGTTCACACGCCTCCCTGATAACACTCATCCATTCACCTTTCGTGTTCTCGACGGGCACCAACCAAATGCTGCGCCAGAAATTAGTCATGGCATCAACATCTGGTAGCTGCTCGTCGCTCACACGTTGATCAGCTCCTTCCCAACGTCTGTATACTTTTCTTTGGTCACTTTGAAACAGGCGATTTTGTTGGTATCGGCCCACACGCACTCTGTAGCGACGTATACGGTTTGCCCACGCATAGACTTTTTGCTTCCGAAAGTCAATACGTTCCGTTACACAAGCCATATAGTTATCCGGACAAACATCAGTTCCGACAAAGGCTTGTGTGTCGAATCGCTTGACGCGAGGTCGATTATTGACATTTTTGAAGCAAATTAGCTTTGCAATGAGTATCCTGAACCTATTAATACGCTGCTCGATCCTCAATTGCCAAGCAGAGGCAGTCCCGGTTCACCGCGGTAATCGGTCAGAATCCTGGAATTTGACACGAGCAACGCGACACACCGCGATGGCCCCACGATAAAGGATCGAGTGGGTATCAATTAAATTATCACTGGTTCCAAGATAAGGTACCAGTAAATCGTTCAAGGAACGCATTAACCTCAAATTATGCCTATTCATGGGCAAACAAGGTATAAGCGGCCTAGAGCTACGCGTGTCACGATACTGTAGAATGGCATCGTTCAAAGTGCTTCTCATTTGCTCATTGGCCTGTGTACTTACATTCGTATTTATGAAATCTTCATCGTCCGGTACAGTATCTACTCGCGCCACCAAGACCGGCGTCACGGCCGATAATTGTGGAACAAGGCGATCCTGTACCGAAGAAGAAGCGGCACAAATACGTAGTGACTCCAGGCGTAGCCGATCAAGTGCTGACTGATACGGCAAGTTGTTACGCTGGATCACCCGCACTTGATCCGATAATCTTTGGGCAGACACGTCTACGGTCGGTTCAAGGGCCTGAAACAAAGACTAAAGACAAAGATTATTATTATTCGTTTACATAAGAATTATAAAATAATAAAATTTAAAAATAAAATAAACCGACCTCAAAAAGAAAACAAAAAAACTAAAAATAACAAAATAATAGTGTTGTCTTGAATAACTAAATTTTATCAAATACCTAATTAAATTATATGTATACAAAGGCAGGGTATATTTCTAGGCTTGTTACCGACTTCAAAAGCATGTCAGTATTATAACTTAGTTAGGTTATATTATAACTTAGGATTAAATTTAGCTATTCAGGACAACACTTTTTTTGTGGAGTTGGTTTAAATTTTATATTTATTTAAATACTCGTCTTTCGGAAGTCTTTAGGCGCTTCGCCACCACTCGGCTTGCTCGGGAGCCGTCGCAATGCGGCCACGCTGAGCAGCGCTTGTGACTAGTTTTGTTTACATTTTCAACTGTTCGTTTGGTGTTTTCTGTGCCTATAGATATTTTTAAGCCGGGTCTCCTGCGATACCCGGCTTTATAGTCTTTACTAATATTATAAAGAGGAAAGATTTGATTCTTTGTTTGTTTGTTTGCATTGAATAGGATCCGAAACTACAACACCGATTTAAAAAAAATCTGTCATTCATTTTTCATTCATTTCATCAAGACTATACATGTGTTTCATTAAACTAAAAATAACGAATCGGACAACCACATACTTACAGACAACAGTGACAGAAAGAGCTGACAAGTCAAAAATACGTTTAATTTTGTAAGTAATGTAAGTATAGCCGTCAATTATTGTGTTAACTAATAATTATTCATAAATCGTTAAGCTTTAATACGGCATGATACAGTTTTTAAAAAAGAGGACTAGAATATAATTTTATAAACCCTAAATTAATCAATATATTTAACGCTAACAGTTAAAAGACGGAACGAAACGCTTTGAGTGGTGGTGTACGTCCAAGAACATTAAATTGGTTACCACTACCATACGAAAAGAAACTAACTGCCGTACTCAGAGACGTCAATTAAGTTTTAATGACAATTCAAGTCTTTTGCTGTCACTTTCATGTATAGTGCTAAATAGAGAAGGAAAGACATTTAATTGTCATTAAAACTTAATTGACGTCTCCGAGTGTGGCAGTAAGTATTGTATTTTTTATGATAGCATGGTTAGATTTAGTGAATTTTGGGCTATTTTTCTCAATACGATTTATATTTATACATTCTTGAAAACAAACATGTCCAAAATAGGCATTGTCCTTTCGTCAAAAAACTTTATGGGTTGGTTACAACTAGTTAATACTTTTAGTGATAATTTCAATTAAGTATCTAATAACCGATGTGGATTCAACCATTATTGTACCGTTAGTCGTTTCGCCAAACGGTTTAATAGCTAGGAGCCTCGATCAATATCTAGAGAGGCTCTCGCTAAAAGGTTGGGTCAAGGGTCAGATACAGAAGGCAGTAATACTCCTTGACACGGCACGTATTGTCAGGAGGTTCCTCATTCTGCAGCCCTAACCACCGATAGCTTGGGTCTATCCCCGCTGCCGGTGGCAGACTAGGTTAAGTTTTTTTTATAATATTTTATATTGTAATTTTTTTTTTCATATAAAATATTGTATAAAAAACTTCTTAAGATGTAAGTATATTTAATAAAGGGAATAATGATATACATTTCTAACAAATAAATATTTTTACGGCCGAAAAATCATTGGTTTTTTTAAAAATACTTTCCAATCTATCAATTTAAATCAAACGAGGGTGATACTTAGCCTCTTTTAAGATATAACCGTTAAAATTAAACTAGGGTGATTATCTACTACGGCATCGTCCAAATAGAACGCGAATCTGCGATCATCGCGCGAATAAGCGATGCGACCATCGCGTGTTCTGGCGATACCAAAAACTGGGTGTCCTAATAGAACGCGAGTACGTGATCATCGCGCGAATTTCAACTAGGACACCACACACACCACCACCACCTGTGCTGTGAGACGTTTATAGGCTGATGATGATTTGAAACAAAAATTACTTAAAAGACTCATGTTCGTTAGCTTGAATGAAATAAAAAAGATTCTAAGCTTAAATATAATACAATGTTTCGCTATATAATAACAGGCACAGTCATGGCTCAGGGTAGATAAACAAAGATTGTTGTTTTTCAAAAAGGGAGATAAAGATTATGATTTACTGTCGGTACAGTCTACTGTTACCAAGGGTTGTTACAAATCGTCTAGCGCGTAGACACGAGTTCTAACATAATGAGCACGCCGGGTTTCAAAGAGGATACGCTAACACAGTGAGGCAGATTATACAGAAGAAAAAAAGAGTATAATAAGCCCCTGTGCATGGTGTTTGAGAGTTATAAGAAAGCCATTGACTTCATGGACCTCCTTTATGGCAATATTGACCTTTGCGGATCACAACGTCGTTATGGCTAAAACGTTGCTGGATATACAGCGGATGCTGGACAGCCAAGGTAATTCCTTTCAACGCATCCTGAACTTAGATAAAACAAAGGCCATGTCAATGAACATACTGATCCGGGACTATTGCCGTATTTCAGATAATGTTGTAGCTCTTGAAGCTGTTTCCGAATGTATACTTATGGCTACCGCTCGAACTAGGAAAAAACCACTTCGTGAAAAAGGCCAATAGAACAATACAGCTGGGCTGGGCAGCATTTCGTAGATTAGGTAAATTAGGGCTTTTCGTTGCGAGTACCACAAAGCCTGAAGATGAAAGTCAATAATCAGTGTATCCTACCTGTCTTAAAAAAAGGAGCTGAGACGAGTACACTCATAGTTCGAATGGAATTAAAATCGCTCAGCGAGATACGGAATGAGCTGTGCTACATGTTACTCTGAAGGAACTAATCCGCGGAAGGAAATAATGCGCCAGAGAACCAGAGTTACTCGAAGAATTAGCAAGCTGAAACGGCAGCAACAGGCAACTAATATCTGCTATATACTGCTACCTTACCGTAGGACTGATAACCGCTGAAGTATAAGTGTTCTGGAGCTATTTAATTATATTGAAACGATTTTAATATCTCACTTCGTCAGAGTTCGAGCATACTCAATAAGGAATTTTTATCTCTGCTGCTACTTTTTTATATTATACACCGAGATTTTTCATTGGTTTTGGAGCCGAAAACGTTATAATACAAAAAAGTGTTATAGTTATTTATAAAATAATAATCGTTTTACAAGCAAAGAAAAAAAATTGTAAGAGTGGGGGGGCAGGCGGAGCGTTTGAAGAGCTTCTGTCATTGCCTTTGATAAGATCGTCCGGTACTAAGGGTTCTTACATTTTATATTGATATTTTTTAATAATTTTTTAATGCTCATATTTTTAGTTTTACAAGCTAAAAGCTTCTACTGATGATAAACATGAACAGGGTTTCGGCTCCAAAACCAATAAAAATTTTCGGTGTATAAGAAGGAGGCAAACGAGCAGGCGGTTCACCTGATGGAGAGCAATCACCGCCGCCCATGGACACCCGCAAAACCAGAGGCGTCGCAGATGCGTTGCCGACCTTTAAGAAAGGAATAGGGTTAAGGAAGGAATAGGAATTTTGAGGGGGGTGGGGGGAAGGGGCCTCCGGAACTCTCACTGGCCGGACGAAACACAACAACACCAAGTGCCATTATTTCACGCTGGATATTCGTGAGAGGGTGGTATTACCCCGGGCGAGCTGACCCAATGCGTGCTACAACGCAGCGTGGCTCTACCACTCAGTCAGTGTCACTCATTTAGCACCACCCAGGGGTCACGTGTAGGGTCTCAAGGGTAAATCTACGAACGCGAGTAACTTTAACCCCCGAATGTCCTACATTAGTCAAACAAAACATACAATAGCCTATCAAAACTGTTAGCAGGGAAACGCTTACAACGGCTATTGCAGAACATATCTAATCAATCAAGGCTGTAATCACTGGTTTAAGTATTTTAAACTTTCAGATAATTCAGACTAAGATAAAATATTGAAATTGTGTAAAAAAAATATTTTAGATATTTTGCACTGAAATTTTTAATATGACTTTAAGCCCCTTCGTACATAAGACTACGCAAATCTTCGATACTCGACGATTTTAGTCTCCAAGCGACTACCGCCATATTAATTGGAGTCGCGGGACGAATGTCGGCGACGCGACTCGTGTACGAACGAACCTCAATGGATTTGTATGGCGGTAGTCGCGACTAAAATCGTCGAGTAAGTAAAAAAATCCTGAAGTTACCTTTAAAATTTCATGTAAATGCACATAACGACCGTGTTTTACAATAATAATTCATATAAAATCATAAACACATAGGTATTTATTTACCTTTTCGATTTTTTGACTGATTTGGATTTCTAAAAAAGTAAACATTTTTATCAACTTTTAAATAAAAATGTGAATAGCGCTAACGAATTACCGCGGACCCCGCACCGCGCAACAACCGCGAGGGCCCGGAATTTTCGATGACCGCCTAACCCCCCTTAAGATGGGATAAACCTCAAATACTTGCTAAAGAACAACTACTTATCCATCTTTAAATTAAAAACAACCAACACTCTCTCTGACGAGGGGTGCGTAACATTTCATATAATGGCAAATGAACTAATTTCAAAGAACATAACGTTCATTGGATATAATTTTTACTTGTTCTAAATAAACTTCCTATAACAACATTACGTATATTATTCATTTGATATAATACTCATATTCTTGCGAATCGGAACGTGTGCGTATCATATTATATAATGACATATGAACTAATTACAAAGGACATAACGTTCATGGGATATAATTTTTACTTGATCTATATACACTTCCCATAACAACATTACGTATACTAGTCATTTGATATAACACTCATATTCTATAACAACTTTTTCTATAAAGCTATATTGGTATAATAACATATTCTATAACTTCATTTGATATATTTTTTACTTTAAAATAAAATTAGCATTTTAACTCCAATTTGATTTAAAAAAATTCTTTAAAAGTTAATACTTTGTGTTTTTGGTAAGGTTGTGCCACAAAAGTCAGTGACAGAAACGAATCGCGTCAAAACCGACTCCACGTAGACTTGTCTGCCCTACGCTATAGTGTAATTTAAGCCCGCGTAGGCGCGGATGGGCGAGGCGGCCCGCGAGCTGAGGAGCAGGTAGCTTTAACGCCCAACGCCGTGGCTGAGGCTGGCCGGCGGAGGCGGCCAGCAAGCCGTAGCTACGGTGGTGAGCGTAAGCCATCTGCGACGATAAGCTCGCGTGGGACCGCCAGAGGCCCGCAGCGCCGAAGCCGTGAAAGAAACCATGCACGCTGCATGCTTGCTTGTACGCTGCATGCTTGCTTGCACGCTGCATGCTTGCTTGCACGCTGCATGCTTGCTTGCACGCTGCATGCTTGCTTGTACGCTGCATGATTGCTAGCATGCTGCATGCATGCTCGCATGCTGCTTGCTTGCTTTCTATGATGGTGCCCTTTGGGTCTGAGTATTATATGAATAATGTTTTATACCATTAGATTATTATATCAAATGTTTATTATATCATATGCACATTATATCACTTGACATTATAGATTCTAAAATTATATTAAATGTTTATTATATCAAGTCAGTTGTTATATCTAATGAAATTATATGAAATGAACAGCAGCCTTTTTGACCACCTCGGCCGAGTGACTGATGTCGCGCAGGAGCGATTCCCAAACGACGAGGTGGTGGTTTTGGGGGATTTCAACGCCCACCATGAAACATGGTTGGGCTCTTCCAAAACTGATCACGCTGGTAGAGTCGCTCATGCCTTCGCTTTGACGCAACTGGTAGACCAGCCCACCAGGATGCCAGATATCGTAGGTCACGCGCCCTCATTGTTGTACTTATTGTTGACGAGTCGCCCTGCAGGGTATAGAGTGTCGGTGCTTGCACCTCTAGGCTCGTCAGACCACTGCTTGGTCATTGCCACAACACCGCACAACGTTGGTCCACCGAAAACGGTGGAGATCAAGGGTCGTCTGTGGCACTACTCGTCGGCGGATTGGGACGGACTGTGTGATTACTTTGCATCCGTCTCATGGGGCCAGAGCTGCTTTCTTGGAAAGGACCCATCGGAGTGCGCTTCTGCCATCGCTGATGAGATCTTGTTGGGTATGGAATATTATATTCCATTCACAGATCTTGCCAGCGTTGGCGGACAACGGCCTTGGTTCAATCGCGAGTTTGCCAAAGCTGCTGAATGCAAGCAGGCGACGTATCGTGCTTGGACGAAGGCTTGCGCTCTGAATGACCTTAGTACCGGCTCCTTGAAGGCGGCCTACAATAAGGCCTCCAAGTCTAACAAGAGGGCTCTCGCAGGAGCGGATGCACAAAGAGTGGCAAGGGTGGGGCGGAAGTTGATCTCGCATCCTACGGGTAGCCGTAGCTATTGGCGGCTCGCTAAGACCGTGCAGGCCAACTTCTGCTTAGTGCACTCACCTACTCTATTTCTTCTGCATATTAATGACATGTTGTCCTTGGGCAATATTCATTGTTATGCGGATGACAGTACGGTGCATGAGCGGTACTTGGGACATCCTGCGGCAAAGCAAGCCGATATCATGGTGAAAAGGCAAGAACTGGTTGCCCAACTGAAGCTGACTCTCGATCGTGTCTCTAAGTGGGGATCTAAAAACCTGGTCGAGTTTAATGCTAGCAAAACCCAGGTTTGTGCATTCTCGTCCAAGGTAACTCCCTTCCTTACTCCTCCCTCTCTTCAGAACTCTCCATTACCCATTTCGGTGAACCTCAGCATTCTTGGCATGGACATCGGCCAGGAACTGAATCCATAATGCTACATCGAGAGTGCTATTTTAACTGCCTCCCGGAAGTTGGGTATTCTCAATAAGGTGAGGCGGTTTTTCACTCCTGAGCAGCGCTGTTTGCTGTACAAAACTCAGGTGCGATCAAGTATGGAGTATTGTTCCCATCTATGGGACGGCTCCGCTAAATACCTCATCGATGCACTTGATAGACTGCAAAGGCGAGCGGTACGCATTATTGGAGATGCTGAGGTTACAGCCTCCCTTGAGTACCTCCAGCTGCGTAGAGACATTGCTTCTCTCAGTGTCTTCTACCGGAACTACTACGGAGAGTGTTTTGAAGAACTTTTTGATCTTATCCCGCCCTCTCCTTTCCTCTTCCGGATTACACGTGCTGGTCTTAGGAGCCACCATCATACTGTACAGACTATCAATACTCGTTTCAAAAAAATTTGGCAAGTCGTTCCTCTGTAAGACCATTCAGCTTTGGAATTCTTTTCCGGCGCGTGTGTTTCCCAGCTCCTACAGTCCCGGGTCTTTTAAGCGGGGCGTGAAACGGCTTTTATGCAGGCCGTCATGAATGGGAGCGCTCGTTATCGTGCTTATTCCACGGTGGGTAGCGCTCTCATTATTTTGGACTGCATCGGCTGCTTACCATCAGGCAGGATGCAGTCACTATGACGAGTCAATATAAAAAAAACGTTAGATAATAAGTATTTATATCAAACATTACACACCCAATCGTAACACTAACGTGTGTTTTATACTCTTCTGTTTTTACATGGTTGGTTAGTGAGGTAAGTGTCTGGTAAAGGAACTACTGAAAAAAATGTTTGACGGGAGGTGACTGGCAGTCTTGACATCGACCTTGAGGGTTAACTCAACACTTGATAACTGTTATGTTAACATATAACCTATATAAAATATAAAATGGTGCAGGTGCTTTTGCAACTTAGGCGAAATATACTTTTCTGTAAGTTTTTGCAATAAACATTCTTAATTACTGTGTTACTAGGTAATTAGTAGGCAATCAGTAGGTATCACATGAAACATGCAGATTTTGTGTTCATAGCTAAACAGACACTTTGATCAAATGCAAAACAAATATAAATGATGATAAATTTAAAAATCTAAATTCAATGTTACACCAAGAAAACTACATTATCAAAATGCAGTTGTGAGGAAACAATATTTTGAATGAGTAAAATGCTTGATATCTTAAATAAAAAAAACATATAACACTCTCATTGAATTTACTTACTTATTGAAAACATTTCTATGAGCTATTAGTTATGCCAATGAATGATCTTATACCCAGATGTTTCTGGTTCGATTCCCAAGATTAGGTACTATTATTATTCCCAAGATTAGTACTCAGTTAGGTTCATGGTAAGCATGTTTTAGGTCAGCCTGGCTATCTAAGACCATCTTTCTTGGTTTATCATTATAACAACAATATTTGAAGTATTGTTTTTTTGACAGTTGGAATCTTGTAATTTACCTTTAGGCAAGATAAATAAAGGCAAAATGATATGTTATTCAGAAGTTTAAATAAATTAAAAACTTACCACTCAAACGCATTGTAGTGGTAGTAACATAGGCCCAGACCATAGAGAAAAAGCGGGTCTTTCCAGTTATCTTCTTCCAAAGCGTAAAATTTCTGGTATGCTGACATAGCTGTAAAAAAATAAAATATTAATGAAAAATAGACAAAAATTGCTATAATAAATAATATTACAAAAAATCTAACAAGACATATCCTGTCATGGGTTGAGAGATTTTCATGTGCCAAGTGTGTGGAGGACATACATCAAGAACACTACTTATAGTCTATTCCACTCTTTGGTGTAGTTTCAGGATGTCATGCCTTTTGAGGCGATTGGAATAGCGTTGGCTCGTCAGCTCTGCTGTCAGTTTATTGGGATGTAAGGCGAGCCGTCGGCGGGCGGCCTGCATAAATGCTTTTTCACGCCCCGCTTAAATAACCCGGGAGAGAAAGAGGAGGGAAACACGTGTGCGGGAAGCGCATTCCACATACGGGCAGTTCGGCAAAGGAACGATTGTCCAAACTTTTTGGTACGTGTCTTGATGGTCAGCACGGTATGAGGGTGGCTTCTAAGACCTGCATGCGTCGATCTGGAAAGGAAAGCAGAGGGAGGGATGAGGTCAAAGAGCTCCTCAGAGCATTCACCGTGTGAGCGTCAAGTTGGCAGGCACACCACGGAATTAGATGATTTTGACTGTCAAAAATTGTGTATAAATAGTGATAAATAGTGACGTATAGCATATAAATAGTGATAGTATGGTTCAAAAGATATTTGAGTATCTTGGTGGGGCTGCTAACTTGACGTCAAGATAGCAGGCACCTTAAGAAATACAGTTCGTATCAATGTGATTTATATGTCAAAAAACTGTGCATAAATAGTGAATCGTATACGCGAAATTTCAACAATTGTACTTCAATGCAAACCGAGATATTACGGTCTCTAAGTGGGCTGTCAACTTGACGTTTCTTGCGATGGCGATTCCAGAGAAACGGGTTGAATTTTTAAACAAATAAATACATGAAAAAAATGTGTGTGAAATTGTGAATCTTTCAATATCAATAAAAAAAGAATTTTACTTTGCTATTTTTAAAAAATCTAATGTAAACTTCTACCATACATTAGATTTTAAGTACAATCGTGCAAAATTTTATTTATTGACTTAAGATACTGCCATAAAGTCTTATTAATTTTAATTCAAGTCATAAAATTACACTTAAATCTACCGTTGTAATGTCAGTTTGACGTTATTTCTATGGAAACTTAAGTCAAGCAATTTGTAATTTTAGTGACTCGAATTAAAAGTCTCGAATAGTGGTGGACGAGCAAGTGTCGCGAACGACCGAGAGATAGCGTGATTTTGTTTACGTGCGGTGAGCCGGTGATACAAGAAAGGTGCGCAAAAAGTTTTATTTGTTTGTGTTAAAATTGGTAAGCAGTGAGTACATTTGCATCAGAAGTGAAAGTGTTTAAATCGTTTAATAACAACCTACATTTTTATAGGTACGCAGCTTATTTTCTATTATGGTATTTTTACAAAAAAAAATACCAGGTACTACATACTGAATGACTAAGAAAATATTTACCTCACGTTAGGTACAATGGCGGACTCCGTCGCTTTACCAGTCTAAAGATCAAAATCCCTTGCACACCGCGTCGTCTATTTGTACGCGTACTATCTTCACACGAAAATCCTGCAAAGTGGTAAAGCGACGGTGACCCCGACCGTACCTAGGTATTTTTTTTTGTAAAAATACCATATAGAAAATAAGCTGCGTACCTATAAAAATGTAGGTTGTTATTAAACGATTTAAACACTTTCACTTCTGATGCAAATGTACTCACTGCTTACCAATTTCAACACAAACAAATAAAACTTTTCGCGCACCATTCTCTTATCACCGGCTCACCGCACGTAAACAAAATCACGCCATCTCTCGGTCGTTCGCGACACTCGCTTGTCCACCACTATCCGAGACTTTTAATTCGAGTCACTAAAATTACAAATTGCTTGACATAAGTTTCCATAGAAATAACGTCAAACTGACATTACAACGGTAGATTTAAGTGTAATTTTATGACTTGAATTAAAATTAATTAGACTTTATGGCAGTATCTTAAGTCAATAAATAAAATTGTGCACGATTGTACTTAAAATCTAATGTATGGTAGAAGTTTACATTTGATTTTTGGAAAATAGCAAAGAAGAATTCTTTTTTTATTGATATTGAAAGATTTACAATTTTACACACAATTTTTTATGTATTTATTTGTTTAAAACTTCAACCCGTTTCTCTGAAATCGCCATCGCAAGAAACGTCAAGTTGGCAGCCCACTTAGAGACCGTAATATCTCGGTTTGTATTGAAGTACAATTGTTGAAATTTCGCGTATACGATTCACTATTTATGCACAGTTTTTTGACATATAAATCACATTGATACGAACTGTATTTCTTAAGGTGCCTGCCATATTGACGTCAAGTTAGCAGCCCCACCAAGATACTCAAATATCTTTTGAACCATAGTATCACTATTTATATGATATACGTCACTATTTATCACTATTTAGACACAATTTTTTGACATAGTCAAAACAATTTAATTCCGTGGTGTGCCTGCCAACTTGACGCTCACTTCACCGTGGTAAAGGCGGTAGAAAGCACTAAGGGAAGCAATGTCCCTACGTAGCTGTAACGGCTCCAGACTGGTCGTAACGTCATCGTTACCGATAATACGGACAGCACGTCTTTGCAACCTGTCAAAAGCTTCGAGCAAGTACTTGGCGGATCCGTCCCAAAGATGAGAGCAATACTCCACGCGCACCTGAATCTTATACAAAAGACAACGTTGCTCCGGGGTGAAGAACCGTTTCACTTTGTTTAGGATTCCGAGTTTACGTGAGGCTGAGGTTACAATGCTCTCAATATAGCTCTTCGGGTTGAGGTCGCTGTGTATGTTCATACCTAAGAGACTGAGACCAGTCTGGATGGGTAATAGGTTGCTCTGGAAGGAGGGTTGGGGGAGAAATGCGGACTTTTTAGCCGTGACAGCGCAGACCTGTGTTTTTTTGGCATTGAACTGGACCAGGTTATCAGAGCCCCATTTATAAATGCGGTCTAACTCCTCGTCCAGGAATAATGTAAAATATACAGTACTATAAATTAAGTATATACAATTATAAATAGCTTTTGGAGTACTTGGAGCATTTCAGTTCAGAGTCAAGCTGTTTTGTCTTCTGTGTAATCTGACACTTTATAATAAGCTTTTTTATAAAGCTTTTCTTTGATATGGATTTTAAATTTATCAAGATCTAATTTTTGAACATCAATTGGTACTTTGTTGTAAAATCGTACACACAGACCCTTAAAAGAATTATTTATTTTATGAAGCCTAGTACTGCTAATTTGGTTTTACTTCTAGTATTTTAAATTGTGAATATCACTGTTTTTTGAAAATATATCAATATTTTTATGAACATACATGAGATTTTCATAAATGTATTGTGATGAAACTGTCATTATACTTAGGTATATCCTTAAGTCTCTCTCTGAGAGAGTCACCAGCCCTTAGGTTATATATTGTTAGAATAGCCCTCTTCTGCAGCACAAAGATAGTTTGAATGTCGGCAGCATTTCCTCACAGTAAAATGCCGTACGACATTACACTATGAAAGTAACTGAAATAAATTAATCTAACTGTATCAACGTCAGTTAACTGACGGATCTTCATTACTGCATAAGCCGCAAAGCTAAGTCTATTCGACAATTTAGCTATATGTGGGCCCCACTGAAGCTTGGCATCCAACGTGATGCCTAGAAACACAGTGGTGTCCTCAGGATTCACATTCTTATCTTTAATTTGTACACTAGTTATTACCTGCTTAACATTAGGCAATACAAATCTTATACATTTGGTTTTTCCCTCATTTAATAGCAAGTTATTTACACTAAACCAGTGAACAATCTGTGAGACTGCATTATTCACATTGTCATAATTTGGGTGTCGTCGTTTCACTTTGAATAAAAGTGAAGTATCATCAGCAAACAATACTATATCATGACTGTTTTTTACAAAATAAGGCAAGTCCTTAATATAAACCAAAAACAAGAATGGACCAATTATTGAACCCAGCAAAACTCCCATATTTACCACTGAACCCGGAGATCTTTTACCGTTAATGTCGACCTTCTGAATCCTGTTACTTAAGTATGAGATGAGAAGACTCAAAGAAGTATCTCTAATTCCATAGTGGTTAAGCTTCCTGACCAATGTATTATGTAAAACACAATCGAAAGCCTTGGATAAATCACAAAATACCCCTAGGGCATCCTGTGAATCCTCCCAGGCATCAAATATTTGAAATAAAACTCAACACCGGCGTCAGTTGTTGAGCGACCCCTGGTAAAACCATACTGTTTAGAATGTAAAAGTTTATTTCTATAAAAATTAATTTGAATTTGGTCTGGCATCGAATTTTCAAAAATTTTACTAAATGTAGGTAGCACAGAAATAGGTCTAAAATTAGTAGGGTCATAAGTGCTACCTGATTTAAATAATGGAATTATTTTACTATGTTTCATTAGGTCAGGAAAAACACCACAGTCAATGCATTTATTAAATATGCAAGCTAAAACTGGAGCTATTATCATAATTACTGATTTAGCGACGTCCACGGAATTACCCCACAAATCAGCGGTCTTCTTTTTATTGAGTGTTAAATGTCTTTAATATATCTGCAGTGCAAATTTTTTTAAACTAAAATTACTTTCACTAACTTTAACATTCTCCTTCAAAACAGATTCGGCTACAGTGGGGGAGGAAATCAAAGCTTTTATAGTTGAAACTGGAATGTCAGTAAAAAAACCTCTCAAATGCTGCAGCAACATCAGCATCAGAAGTCAAGGTTTTATTATCACAATTCAAATTGTACTCATTATTACGACTTTTGACATTTCTTGTTTCACTATTTATAATATTCCAAGACATTTTTGTTTCATTATTACTATTCTTAATCTTAGAACTCAGTTAGTTTGCCTTGGCTAATCGACATACTCTTTTGAATAACTTTGAATAATTTTCTATCAGATTTACACGATGGATCTAAAAATGACGATGGTGTAGGCGCAGCATTTTTCGACCCGCAAATGAACGTGTCTTCAGACTTCGTACTTTCAGACTCAAAAAGTGCTCTCCAACATTTAGCGAAGTGCACTCTGGGTGAAAGAGGACTTCCTATAGCTTACTGTATGATAAACATATTTTTAGTAAAAACATTAAATTTCCATGGATTCCATCACATGTAAATCTGGAAGAAAATGAAAGGGTAGACCAAAGGGCTAAGGCTGCAGTACAAGAAGGTATAACTGTGAACCATATGCCTTTTTACACAGACCTTTTGAATGATGTTAAAAAAGAGTGCTATAACATAATATGGAGAGAGTATTTTGAGCAAAGATCTGAGGAGTAAGGCATATGGTATAAAACGATTCAGAACTTCCAAAGGTAAACCTGGTTTACCAAAGTCCCAATGAAAAAACAGCTATTGGTAACTAGTTTTCGGCTGCATTCCGGACACGTTCCGCTAAATGCGTTTGGGCATTTAATGAAAGTCGTTGATTCTACTAACTGCTTTGGTGGAATGTGTCCGAATCGCCGCTGAGGCGTAAAATGTTTGAATTTGAGGAGAGGGAGAACATAAGGCACGGTCTATGTAACATAATACTGTCTCAACCAACATCTAAACTAGCTGTAAAACTGTACCACATCATAATTAAGTTGTTTAAGAATAGAAATTAAGTATTTAATGTAATTTATTACATTTTAGGCTGACATAGTCGTTCAACGACTAAAGCCTTTAAATAAAGAAAAAGAAAGTCTTTTGAGAGTGATGAAACATTAAAGAATATTTACTGAGCTCAGAGTCGTCAGAGTCTTCTTTGCGTCTTTCCTTAGGCATACACCAACCCACTTCGACCTGAGCTCAGATTCTGAAATTTCAGATGAGTGATTTCACATATTATTATTATTTGTGTGTTACTATGGGTGAAAGTGCATTTTTTTTTATTTATGATTAATGGTAATAATTAAAAAGTAAAACATGCATAATTTATTTTAAATCCTACTAATATTATAAACGCGAAAGTTTGTAAGTATGGATATTTGTTACTCTTTCACGTAAAAAGTACTGAATGGATTTGGATGAAATTCGGCATGCAGATAGTTTATAATCTGGAATAACACATAGGATACTTTTTGTTCCGATATTCCCACGGGAACGTAAGGATGGATGTTTGTTGCTCTTTCACGTAAAAACTACTAAATGGATTTGGATGAAATTCGGCATACAAATAGTTTATAACCTGGATTAACACATAGGATACTTTTTATCCCGATATTCCAACGAGAACGGGAACCACGCGGGTGAAACCGCGAGCGGCCGCTTGTTTAATATAATCCTGTTTTAGATCAATAATAATGAATGTTTAGTATATTAAAAGATAACACACAAAAAAGTAACGAGCCTAGAATTATACTTTAGAAGTTAAAGGTTTTCCCGTTTTTCCCATACAATCGTCTGTGCGACGGCGCGCCTGCGCACTTCAGTCTAAGGGTACGCGCCTACTTGAACGAGGCGTTCCAAGAGCGTCGGATCGGGCGCGGTAGCGTTATTCGCTGGCCGCCACGTTCACCTGACCTGACGCCGACGGATTTTCTTGTGTGTGGTAGGGTTAAAGACCTAGTTTATGGGAACGACATACAATTCGTACCGTGGAACAGTTACGTGCGCGAATTGTGAATGCACTCGACGTCATGTCCAGAGAGCAGCAAGTGCTAACTGCAGACCGGAGGCATGGCCTCGATCGTGCAAGACAGTGTTTGCGTGAACAAGGGCGTCACGTCCTTACATAGTGTATATTAGAACCTGTAAACTTGTAAATGGGTAAAAAATTGATAAGTGGCTAAATATAGTTCGCAACATTTTTAACCCAGTAAAATAGTTTATTTATAAAATTAAATCTGATAAACATTTAGAATATTTCCTTCTTAATCGTACCATGTATGTTTAACGTTAAAAAAATTATATATTCTAATTTCAAGGCAGAATATGTCACGTCATATTTCCTGCCAGGCGAAAATGCCATTTTCGTACCTTCAGTTCACTATAGTTTAAAATATTGTTATATTCTGCCCGAAATAAAAATTGAAATTGTCGCAAATTTACGTATTATGTTCGGTAGATGGCACTTAGACACACACTGAAGCTAGCTGGTGGTGGAACACGTGAAACCCGCCATCTTATTAGTGACGCAACAAGCTTCGTCTAGTGCCGCGTGTGTTTTATTATGTTGTCACTGCGATCACACAAGATCACTGCGTCCTATAAAGATCAGGTACACACACTGAATCAGTGTGATTAGTCCTGTAACTGGCGCATGCTACTACTGGTGTAATTTATCCAACAGTGGTAATTGTGATGCCATAACTAGAGCATTTATTTTTCATTAATTTTGTAATGGTGAAGTCAAAGAAAAAAAATTTTTTTTTATAAATATTAGAATTGCAAAGTGTAATCTTTATTACTATTCATTATTAAAAAGTAGGTTGATAATTTTTGTGTTTTCACTGTTATATAAAGAAATTAACTTGCGAAATAAAGTATTCGATGATAATAAACATATGTTTATGCACCTTCAAAATTATAGTATTTTCATTAATTATTAGTAAATACAGCCGTCATCAGATCGGATCGCGGTCCATATTGTAATGCATTTATCAGGAGCTTTACAATGCATTTTAGTCAAAGTTAATGTTCTTATAGGATCATAGTCATGGACACCCTATTGTTTATGGTTGTGAACAGCCGATCACTCTAATAATAGCAAATGCAGGTCACATATAAGTAAAATCTTACCTATAATAGTAGCAGGACGTGCAACTTTGGTGCTAGAAGTCACGACAATGTAGCTATACCCAAAACGTTTATAGAAGAACTTTTCTTATAGAAGAATAAATAGAACGTTAACAAGAATAAATAGTCTTATTAAATGCATTGATAGGAACTTTGATATTTATTGTTATAACATGCACTTAGAAGACTTAAGTTCTTATAAAAATCGTATAATGTATTCCTGTAAACGTTTATAAGACTACGTAGGAGGATCGGAAGTGCTTGTAGCGTAAATGGTCTAATAAGATGTTCTCGTAAAGGTTTATAAGACTGCGTAATAGGATCTAAAGTGCTTGTAGCGCAAATAGTCCCTTAAGCTGGTTTTACAAGATCAGTGATTTTAATCAAAGCGTCTAATGTTTAGTCTTATAAGTCCACTTATTTCAATCTTGGTAAACGATAAAACTAACGAATTGTATTAACTTGTCAGTCCAAAGTGTCATCGAAAAAAGTGGGAAGTCAATTCGCTGTGAATAGTCAAAGCATTTAAATATAAACAGACAAATTATCTATGAGTTTCATTTATTCACAATACCTAGGTACCTACTCACATCTAATACTAAGGTGCATTTCCACAGAAGCGAAGTGAAGCAGTGTACTACTGTTCCCGCCAAGGCCGGGACGCACAGGACTCACACAGCTGGTACATACTCAGCTCATACAATCTTAGCTGCTACTCAATCAGCTCACTCACCTTCTGTGCCCACTGGCACACCCATTTTGTTGCCAACCGTCTCACTAAGAGTCGCGGACGTACATGGCCATCTTCACACAGCCAGAGCTTTATTGGACTGTGGCAGCATGCTGACATTAATAACGTCACGCATGGCACGACTTTTGAACTTGCCATCGAAACCCACTTCTTTAAAAATTACAGGAGTTGGGAATCAGCACAAACATGAATCAAAAGCGGCAATAACAATAGTATGCCGACCCACTCACAATGATACTCCTACAATCACTGCCACAGCTCATATTTTAAAAAACGTCACTGGCTACCTTCCCTTAGAGAAGGTACCAAACATTTCCCAAATGCTAGGCCAGCCACCCGTGCCATTGGCTGATCAGCTCTACCACACATCAGCAACGATCGACCTCTTATTGGGGTCGGACGTTCTTGGCCAGGTGTTGGACGGGACTAAGGTCTCGTTGGGCCCGGGCAAGCCCATAGCCTTCGGCACGATTTTCGACTTCGCGTTGATAGGACCCATTGAGGACTTGTAGGCGCAGCCGGCGCAGCAGGTTAACTCAGCTCACGTCGTCAGCTCACAACCAGACTCAGCTGAATCAGCCCAGGACATACGTCAGAGTCTGGAAAGTTTCTGGGAGTCTGAAGAACCCCTACCTCAACCTCACACTCATACTGATGCCCTGGAGGAACAATGCGAGGAAATCTTCCGCTCTACCACTACACGCGATCCCTCAGGCAGATATACGGTCGCTCTGCCCTTTCTAAAGGACGCCCCTCAACTGGTTAAAACTCACCCTATCGCATTACGCAGATTCCTCAATATTGAGAAGAAGCTAATGGCGAACCCGTCTCTGCGTTCTAAATACGTCGACTTTATGGCCGAATACATCGACTTAGGGCACATGGCTCCCTGTCACCCAAATACATTCGCCTAAACCTCACTTCTATATCCCCCACCATGGCGTATTTAAGTCAGGGTCGGACAAGCTGCGCATTGTCTTTGATGGTAGCTGTTAAAGCTCCAATGGTGTCAGCATAAATGAATGCCTACACACAGGCCCCGCCCTTCAACAGGACATTGTAGACATCATCATGTCCTCTTCAGAACGCATCCAGTCGTTTTCAGCACTGACATCCAGAGGATGTTCAGAAATGTGCTGGTTGCCCCAGACCAGAGACGGTATCAGCTCATACTGTGGCGGTCCTCGCCAGATCATCCTCTGCTCACCTACGCTCTCAATACAGTCACCTACGGCTTAAGATCAAGCCTATACCATGCAATCCGCACTCTGCTTCAGCTGGCTGATGATGAAGGTCATAACTACCCTGGAGCCGCTCAGGTTCTTCGCAAGTCTATCTTCGTTGATGACATCTTGTGTGGTCATGACACAGTTGAATCCGCCCAAGCACTCCAGGACGAGTTAATAAGTCTACTAGACCTAGGCGGCTTTCAGCTCAGTAAATGGACATCTAACTCGCCTAAGCTGCTCGAGAGATTCCCCGACAACCAATGCGACATGCCCAAGAACTTCGACATGAACCCAGACTCCACGTCCATTAAGGTCTTGGCTATATAGTGGAGCCCTCAGTCAGACGAGTTCACCTACCGCATCTCTCTGCCCCCCATCACACATGTCACAAAGCGGTCTATTTTAAGCACCGTAGCCTCACTTTATGACCCAAACGGCTGGGTTGCTCCCGTTATCTTCCGCGCAAAGCTGCTGCTTCAGCAATTGTGGCTACTCAAGCTGGAATGGGATGAGCCCACTCCCTCTGAAGTACAAACAGAGTGGCACCACATCTCAGAGGATCTGCCGCTGTTGTCTAGCATTCGCTTCCCTCGGCACATTTGTGCAAACAAAGGCTCAGCTGCATACTCGCTCCACGGGTTCGCAGACGCCTCTGAAGCCGGGTTTGCCGCCGTCGTTTATCTCCATGAGCTCGATGCCTCCGGAGATACTCTAGTACACTTGATTGTCGCCAAGTCGCGAGTCGCACCAATCAAGAATCGCCTCACAATCCCCAAGTTAGAGTTGTCGGCCGCCACCCTACTCTCCCAGCTCATGATCCGTGTGTCAGTTCAGCTATCCGCCCATATCAGTATACAACAACACATATGTTGGTCAGACAGTACGATAGTCCTGGCCTGGCTCAATACACCGCCTCACCGTCTTCAACCCTTTGAAGCCAACAGGGTAGTTAAAATCAGCTCAAGCTCACCAGAATGTACCTGCCGACACGTACCTTCCGAGCTCAACCCAGCAGATTGCGCAAGCAGAGGGATGTCTGCGCAATCCCTGTCAGCTCATGACCTATGGTGGTCTTCCACGTGGCTTAGACAGCCTTGTGAGTCTTGGCCTGTGATGCCCTCAGCTCTGGGCCATCACGCCCTACCAGGCCTTAAGCCCAAACACATCCCGTCACTGGTCACAGTCCCCGGTCTTGACTTTGACCTGCTCACTCGGTTCAGCTCACTAGACAAGCTTGTCGGAGTGACAGCTTGTCTAAAACGCTTTCTGCACAACTGCAGACACCACCCAGATTCGCGACGCTCAGGCCCCTTGTACGTCAGTGAACGAAGAGAGGCCCTACTTTACTGGGTGCGCAGTGTTCAGCACAATGAGTTTGCAGAGGACATTCACCACCTTCAAACTGGCAAAATTGCTCCGTCAGACTCCAGCGACTGTCACCTCTCACTAAAGATGAGCTCCTTAGAGTTGGCGGACGACTGTCCCATGCGTCTATCCGATATGACGCGCAGCATCCGCTCATACTTCCCAGCTGCGCTGCGCGACTCGCTGTCGCTCGCCCAGTGAGGAGATCGCCAGAGTTCGTCGCCACCTACCGCGCGCGCACGCAACAGCCTGACCGTGAAATCTATTATTGTGAACCAAACAAACGAAGTGAACGCCTAAATGCCCGTGATTGAGTGACATGAAGCAATCGCCCGTGACCAGCTCATCTCCCGGTTCCTGCGTTCCCGTACAGCTGCTCCCGGTAAGTCCTTCCTGCCTTCAGCGTTTAACCTCGTCGCATGTTAGTGCCTCTCGCACCAACAACTACCTTCCCTGTTTACGTTAATTTTTATGTCGCTCATTGCTTTATGTACATAGATAGTCTGGAACCGTAAATTGTAAATGAATTTTAATTGTTAGTTACTATAATTTTTTAAATTTCTAGCTTTACCTACACGGATTCGTTCCGATTTTTTGGAAATGTCCCCACTCGCTATTAAACTAATCGTGACTAGGTAGATAATTTGTAATTGTGTAACTATAACTAATAATGACGGCCGTGTGCTCGAGTAGTCAGCGACCCTGACTGCGAAACCCATGGTTGCGGGTTCGCATCCCGCTAGGAACAAATGTTTGTGTGATGAGCACGAGCAATTTGTGACTGAGTCATGGATGTTTATTAGTATTTATGTATGTTTATCCGTTATTCAGTCGCCATAGTACAGGCTACGCTTAGTTTGGGACTTAGTTGAAAGTTGTAAATAATTATTAATTAATTTCAAATACGCTAAATTAGCGTATAGGTGGATTTTGTTTCGCGCAGCGGAGTATTAACATTTGTTACTTAGGTGTGATAGTTTTGGGTAACGTTGCTTGTGGTGGAGTCTATCCCGAAGTGCAGCGCTTAGCGGCACATCGGCGGCACTGCCGAGGCCGCCAAATTTAAACTTATGAATGAAATCAGGAAAGAGTGCGAAAAGAGTGAAATGATAGAGAGGGGCGGTAAGAAGAAGCCATGTTTTAAAATTATTTAGGAATGAAAATTAAGGTCGGGGACTCGGGGTGCTCTAAAAAATATAACAAATGTTGTGTTAGGAAAAGTAAAAAAAAAAAACTAGCCTGATTTTTTTTTTTATATTAGGGCCTTATTTCTCTGATATAATTAGATGTTTTGTTATAATATTTGCGGTTGATAAAATGTGACCTTATATATATTCAGCCCCAGTAATACCTATATAGGCTACCTTGCACACACTAACTCTTTACCTTTAGCATAATCTTCTAAGAGTAGATGAAAATGTCCCAATTTGCAGTAGGTTTTTGGGTCAATGCAGATATCTCTTCGGGCACCAGGTGAACATGCTCTTTCTTCCTCCTGTAAGACCATTAACACAAATTGTTAATTTAAAAAGGATATAATATTTATCTAATAATAAATTTACTTCTTAAATAAATCTACTAAGTTCTGGCGCTTTGCCGGCCGTTACCGGGACACGCATTTATTTATTTATTTTATAAGCTACACTAACCGGAATTACAGTGTTTACATCAATGATATTGGTTTACATAGTCATTTTCAGCTTGTACAAACATTGGTAGACTGCACTTCCAAAGTATGTGCAAAACATTATTTCAAAATTAATTACATCAAATCACATTAATAATTGCTAATTCAAAATTAAAAATTAAATTAAATTCAACTACTGGGTTGTATTGTACAGTTTAGAAGCACAGAAAATTACATATTGAGTTTAAAACATACTGTTAAAGATTGCAAATAACCAATAATCGCCTAGCACCATTATCGGTCTTAGATTTAAAAAAAAACAATTAATAAGTTCTGTCTATGGAATGACAAATCGAATTAGAGTCGTTTTGTAGCAACCAAAGTTGAAGTGTATGCAGAACTCGGTACCAGCAGTCAGGACAAATACTTCACCAACTTTCGGACCGTCGACTTACCTACAGTCCGCGAAATACCTTTCCTTATGTTTTAACCGATTGAAGTCTCGCCGGCGCTCAACTTAATTGACCAAAAGCATAGAAAACGTTCTATTGGCTTGCTCTAAATTATTCCGTAAAGCAACTATTTGTCGTGTCGAAGTTGTGTTTAACAGACTTTTGCTATATAAATCGTGTGTGGAAGCAGGAACCAAGCTTTTGGTCAATTAAGTTGAGCGCCGGCGAAACTTCAATCGGTGAAAGCATAAGGAAAGGTATTTCGCGGACTGTAGGTAAGTCGACGGTCCGAAAGTTGGTGAAGTATTTGCCCTGACTGCTGGTACCGAGTTCTACTTCATACTACAATCGCAGACAAGCCTGGTAAGTGCCCAGTTAATTGACTTGATACCCTATTCCACACAAACATTATTTAGCAATTTTCGTTCAGTATTTAAATATCGTAATTTACAGTCCATTATCGAAAAGACACGTACCTTGACTTGTACCAGCATTCCTTCCAGGTATTTGACTGCTTTGAGAACAAGTGCACGGGTTCTTCCATGTTCACTACCACGAAGCTTCAGAAACCCAAACTGGCGACTGGAATATATAAGAATTTCAGCAATAAAATACTTATCTTTTTTATTAAAATTTTTGCATTTACAATGCTATATAGATATAGAATAAAATGTTTACTAGAAAAAAAATCAACCAGTCTCAGGAAGCTCGAATGGGATTCGAACCCACGACCTTTGGATTGCCGGTCCACTGCTCTAACCGTTGAGCTACCGAGACCCCAGAAGACTTTAAAGTCTACCCTCACAGTCAAAAGAAATACTATTGCAAGTATTTAACAATCGATAAAGACGTAATGGGATTCGAATCCCATTCGAGCTTCCTGAGACTGGTTGATTTTTTTTCTAGTAAACATTCTATCCTATGAGTATATCTATAGCATCGATTGTTAAAATCTTGCAATCTAAAGGTCGTGGGTTCGAATCCCATTCGAGCTTTCTGAGACTGGTTGATTTCTATTTCTAGTAAACATTTTAATAAAATACTTATTAAAAGTCACCTACCATACACACATACTTAACCCTCTACCGCATGAATTATTAAAGAGAGTTGCAAAATATTGTTTTATTAGACTTACAAAATAAGATCAACATAAATAAAAAAATTAGAACTCATATTATTATATTACAAGTTATTATATACCACATATGGCTTCGTATGTGTTTAGGGAAATTTTAATTAGGTTTCGTGAAATGCTTTGTAACAATTGGTTTGTCATTCTAACATAAATAAATATTACTCTTTTCACATTTAGTGAAAGCCTTTCGCGGCTTTTTTTGCAGGTATTGGGGAACCAGAAAAGTCCAGGCTTTTCTGAAGTGCCACCTCGGCTAGATGTTGGTCGTTAGTTCCAAAAACGCTAGACGGCGACGACAACCACATGTTTTTGGTATTCGAGTTTTACCTGCTTTACGCACATTTTCAGAAACTGCGAGTTTGAAATCATAAAAGACATGTATTGGTCTCAATTAATTCGGCGCCGAAGCAACCAACGATGCACAATGCACATGTCTGGCTACAGAGGACAAAACTAGCTAAGCTATTAGAAGAATTAATATCATCTTCACTCAATCTCCTCACCTAACCAAGCAGGAATTGTACCAATAATTAATACTGTATTAACGTACTTTGAGGTTCCATAAAAGCGCGAAGAATCAATTTCTGGAATAACCAAAAAGTAACCCTGAATGCATGCAAAGCCAAATACGGCAAGATTATTTTTGACCTTAACCCACTTACCCCGACGAGGGGCCCAAGTCTGCTAATTTACGAATGGCATAATTGAATCGCAATTGGATCGCATTGTAATTGTTTGACACATTTGGCAGACTTGGGCTCCAGGTGTTATAACACCGCTGAAATTGATGTAAACCTACCCTCAAATTATTATGTTAAAAAGTAGCATTTTCATAGTTTTTCTTCTGTTGTTTCATTTAGTGCTTATCAAGGTAGGATTATGTGTAGTTATATTAAACAAACACAGTTATTTTGATCCATAAATTATGTATTTTTGCAACAGAGTTATTTTGATTTATTATGTCTGGTAAAAGGTAAGCAATACGAAATATATGTTGAGTAAGAATTTGTAGGATTCCGCCTCCGCGAGTGTTAGTTTATACACGTGTTTGAAAACGAATCTGTAATTTCGGATCTAATCAGTTTCTTCGCTGTATTACTAGTTTACATTGGTGCTGGTTAACTTACTACTAACATCCGGTAAGTAAACAACTAATCTCTCCCTAAAATGAATGAACCGCCCGATCCACCAGACCCTCCGGATATTCCTAGCTCTTATTCCACAATGGATCTCTCGCTTCCTATGTATTCCCAGGCAGGCTCTAAGCGACGAGCCGAAGATGAATTAAGAGACACACCAACCAAAAGAGCATCTGGTAATATCTCCAACACAACACATCAACTTCTCTAACACTTTATATTCATGAGTCGCTTTCTAGTGCTCCTACACAATACTCAGAGTAAGATAGAGGTCCTTTTATTATTCACATATCTAAAGTGGAACTTGATCCATCATCTGGTACCACACACGATCCAATTAAGTTTGGTCAGTTTTTGGCCAAACATAAAATATCTAACATACTGAGACCCGATTTCACCAATATCAAAATTTATTAATTACACGGGAATAGCTACCCGAGTATAAATTTACTACTTAGATTTATCATACGTATAACTTATATTTCATTTCACCACGCTAATGTAAGAATAAGTTACCCTCGCATAGTTACTCTGTGCTATTGAACGAACCGAACGAATGAGCGTATTAACCACCACAGTATAGTTGCAGTTTATGTCGTACGAGAGCAAAGGCGCTTTACACTTTTTTATTTTCTGGCGTAACATTGTTTGTTTGACGTAACGTTTCTGACGATGACATCAATAAAAATGTTGTTGTTGTTAATCTTCTAAGTAATTTGTTCTTTCCTTAAACCATCTCGGGCGTGGGCCTAAAATAATCTACATCGCTGCTATCAGATTCGTCAATCAACAATCTCAAACGACGCGGCATTTTTTATTTACAATATTAATCTGAAGGCTGCTTTAAATGACATTAGTGACATTATTATCTTAAGAATAGGGGCTAACACGGCCAAAATTGGCGGTATAAGAATTTATTCTAGTGTAATGACTTTATCATTAGGTTAAGCGTTGGTGAAACGTAAAGTTCATTTACACGCGTGTAAATAAGGATTTATTCTTAGAATAAGACTTATACTACTTTGGTGAAATCCACCCTTAGAGACGGTATTAAAAAAGTAGGTCGTAACAAAATATCAGTTGAATTCCAAAGTGCAACTGACGCCAATGAGTTTTTTAAAAATCCAATACTGAATCTTTGTAAGTATACAGCTGCTATTCCAAACTATAATGTGACGAGAATGGGAATTGTTAGAGGGATTCATGACAAATGACATGGAGGTACCAGAGGAGTGCCTAATTTTAAAAGCAAGGAGGTTAAATAGAAAAATAATTGAAGATGGTAAACCATCATGGATTCCAACGCAAACAGTCGTACTCACCTTCCAAAGCCAAGCTCTCCCTTCTAGAGTCTTCATATTTCATACTTCCCTTCCTGTTGAGACCTACCAATTCCCTACTATCCAGTGTATGAACTGCTGCCGATTTGGACATATTAAAGCGCAATGCCGCTCAAAGCCGCGCTGCTACCGATGTGCACAACCTCATATTGGAGAAGATTGTGTTGTAGCAGAAGAAAGTTCAACCTGCCTGTATTGTTCAGCTAGACATTTTGCTAGTAACAAAACCTGCCCAGAGCACTTAAGGCAGAAAACAGTTAAAATACTTATGTCAGAAAAAAATATTTATTTTTTTAGGCCATACAACAGATACCATCTATCAAGAGGTCATATGCAGATGTTTCAAAACCGACTTCATCTCTCAATCATCCTAGTCCTCCCAGTCTTAAGCCCTCATGGTTAGATAAAAGCCCTCCCCAATCCTGTAGAAAAACAATATTTCTTCAGTCTCACCCAAAGACCGATATTGGAAGAGGTTATGATAAAGACGCCCATAATAATATTGTAGGAAATTGTAGTTTCTCCTTGCCAAATGGTTGCGCCCTGAATGAGGACTCAGGTGCCTCAGAAATGTCACCTAACGATGACATGTTTGAGGTGATTTGGCATTTTTTGTTTAGCTTCCTTCGACGTTTCAATGATGTCCCACTACCGCCCAACATTGCCCAAAAACTTAATCAACTTAATAAATTTACCTCTAATAATAATAAGAATAATAAGAAGGAGAAGGACAAGCTCAGTAAGTACCTTGACTTGGCTCACGAGGTTACCGCCATGTGGGATGTGGATTCAACCATTATTGTACCGATAGTCGTTTCGGCAAACGGTCTTTTAGCTAAGAGCCTCGATCAACACCTAGAGAGGCTCTCGCTAAAAGGTTGGGTAAAGGGTCAGATACAGAAGGCACTTGGCAGGCCTTGACACGGCACGTATTGTCAGGAGGTTCCTCACTCTGCAGCCCTAACCACCGATAGCTTGGGTCTATCCCCGCTGCCGGTGGCAAACTAGGTTAAGTTTTTTATAATATTTTATACTATTGTAAATATGTTTTTATATAAAATATTGTAAAAAATTTATCTTAAGAATAATGTTTGAATAAAGAGAATAATAATAATAATATTGAATATAATGGATCACAAAGTGGTTCAATGGAATTGTAAAACTATCCGGAGTAAGAAACCCGATGTAATGTACTTTATTAATAAATATTCTCCCATTGTCCTTGCCATGTCGGAGACATGGTTGGTGGCCGGATCACATTTTTATGTTTCTGGATATTCGTGCCTCCGGGATGACAGGGATGATGGATATGCAGGGAGCTGTCTGCTGGTCAGCCGCTCCATCCTATTTAATCAACTTCCCCTTCCACCTCACAGCCAAGGTGTTAACGCTGTAGCAGTGAGAACTTTGAATATCTCTTTTATTTCTTTTTACATCCCCCCCATCCTAATTTTTCTATTCTTCAAGAAATTAGTGATTTAATTAAGGCAGTCCCACCTCCAGTTATAATTATGGGAGATTTCAATGCTCACCACATGACATGGGGATATCACCGAAACGAAGCATTTGGATCTCTCTTGGTAGATTTGTTGGATGAGCTAAATATATGTATTTTGAATGATGGAAGCCCTACAAGGAAAACCTCTCCCACTCAAAACCAGTCTGCAGTAGATTTGACTTTCTGTTCTCCAAGGCTTTCATCTCAAATTAGCTGAACTGTTTTCAGTAGTTCTTTAGGTAGTGATCACTACCCTATCACTTTAAATATCCTAGGAAATGTTCCTACAAGCCTTCCTCATGACTCTTTAATAAAATTTAGAATTAAGAAAGCAAACTGGACAGACTTCTCAAATACTGTAGAAAGAGAGATCAACTTACTTCCGGAGGTCAGTGCTGGGAATAGCCTAAATAACTATAAGGAATTTACAAATTCTTTAATGAATGCAGCGAAGACTAACATTCCGCTCAAAAGATTTAAAAGAAAGAGACAATCCCCTCCTTGGTGGGATGCAGAATGTACAGAGGCTATTAAGAAGCGTAAAATCGCTGAAAAAGCTTATGCTAACAACATGTCTCTAGAGAATTATTATTCTTATCAACACATTGCTGCATGTACCCGCCGGCTTCTTAGTAAAAAGAAAAGATCGGGGTGGTCTAAGTTTTGCGAAAGTCTATCTCCTGGTACGCCTGTAACTGTCGTTTGGAAACAAATTCGGAGATATCGCAGGTCACTTACAGTAGGAAATCCAACCGATAACGATCCTTCGGAGTGGATCGAAACGTTTGCAGACAATTTAGCCCCTCCATATGTTCCTACACAACGGTGTTTACCATCTTATCCTCCCGTTTTTTCTGCTACAGAAAGCCCTATAAATGGGCCATTTTCTCTCGTAGAACTTAAACTAGCACTAGGTGGCTTAGTCGATTCATCCCCAGGGATTGATGGTATATCGTACTCCTTCCTAACGAGAGCACCAGAGAACGCCAAACTATACTATCTGAAGCTTATTAACACATTTTATGAACGAGGGATTATTCCTGAAGCATGGAAGCAACAAATTGTGATACCTATACTTAAGCCCGGTAAAAACTTATTAGATCCCACCTCCTATCGACCGATAGCTCTTTCCTCGGTATTACTCAAAGTCACAGAGCATATGATTAAAAATTGACTGGAATGGTTCGTTGAAAACCGCAACATACTTACTGAATCCCAATTTGGATTCAGAAAAGGATCTAGCACTATGGACAGCTTGAGCATTATCACAACTGATATTCGGCTAGCATTTCATAAGAAGGAATTCTTAGTGGGCGTGTTCATAGACATAGCAGCTGCATATGACAATGTATTAATTCCGGTACTCAGGCAAAAGATGCTTCAGCTGAGTATCCCAGAGAAATTGGTCCATTTCATCTGTAATATTATTTCACCCAGAAATATTATTATCAAAATGCAGAATCTATCATTAAATGATAGATTGGTATGGAAAGGCATCCCCAGGGTTCAGTCCTAAGCCCTCTTTTATATAACATCTACACCTACGACTTAGAACAAACAGTTAACAATTTTTTTGATATCCTTCAATACGCGGATGATGTTGCTATATACTCGCGAGCTAAGAGCATTTTAGAAGCTGAAAAAATTCTTAATACGGCGTCATCGTACCTTGGCGATTGGCTTTTCAAGCATGGACTTTCAATCTTTGTCCCAAAGTGTACTACTGTGGTTTTTACTAAGAAGCGTTTGTTCCCAGATCCTAGAATTAGATATGTGTCGTTACGTGAATTTATTAAAACGAAACGTAACTAGTTATTCCGATATAGCCACCTGTTTTGAAACGAGTGAATTTTACAAGTGCTTTCGCTTTGACAATGAGCTTATTAACCTATCAGCCTGACTAGGTGACTGACACCAACCGACCGCTATCACTCATGAGTATGATGTAGCTAGCTACCGTTATTTAGTTATCAGGACTTAGTGACAATTTAAACAAGTTTTTTATCATTATTATAGAAGTAAGTAAACATTGATCTAATGAACTTTCCTTCATACTTTAACCAGGCTTAGGGCTATGTAGGAAGAATAAATTATGTAATGCAAGCGTATTTAAAAGTTCATTTTATACAATGGTTTGAAATTAATACAATATTTTAGTTATTTACACATTTCCACATACTTAAAGGATTTAAAAGTTATTCAAATTTGTATCGTTTCTGTCTATTTACAACTTTTGATTATTGAAAAATTTTAATAAGTAGTTCTTTTTAGCCTTTTACACATTTTTAAATTACGTTTTTTTGTTCTCTTTTACATTACGTTTTATTTTGTGTCGGTCACATTCGTCACCGGTCGGCGTTACTCGCACTCTGCACATAACGTCGTTGCTCTATGAAACTGGTTACGATAAATCACCGGTTCATTGTTCAAGCCGAAACTAGTGATTCCGTTACAGGCTGCATAACCTGTTACTGAAACTGATTACGTTAAATAACGCCCATACCTACCTAGAATAAAATATAACGGCACACCGGTTTCAGTGAAAGAATCCGTCCGATTCTTGGGTCTAATTCTGGATTCGAGATTAACTGGAATAGCACATTTTACCCATGTATTAAAAAAAGCAGAAAAAGGTGCTAATGTTATGCGGGCTTTGTCAGGGGTGTCATGGGGAGCTCACCCATTTTCTCAAAAGCTTTTGTATAATGCAATTGTTCGCAGTCATTTTGATTATGGGTCGTTTCTTTTAGGCCCAGGCAACAAATTAGCTTTGGACAAATTAGTAAAGGTTCAATCAAAATGTTTAAGGATTATCCTTCGCGCTATGAAATCCTCACCTATCAATGCCCTCCAAGTAGAATGCGTAGAACCTCCTTTATACTTACGTCGACAACTTCTCAGTGACCGGTTTTATATTAAGATCATGCAAAAGGAATCCCACATTCTATTAAAAAAATTACAGATTTTGTCCCAGTCTTTTGATTCCTCAACGAGTTTGCAACAAAATCTTCCTTGTGTTCTACATATTCACAACAAATTTTTCCACCTCTAGCACAATTTCCAATAAATCCCCTTTTCTTGCAACCATTTGAATCACTAATATTCGATCCTTCAATAATTCTTAATTTTGGCATCCAGAAAGACTCTCTTAACGCTAAACATGAATTTAATGAAAAATTGGCTAAGAATTGGCAAGGATTGCACCCTATTTTCACTGATGCATCCAAGTTTTCAACTTATGGACACGTTGTTGCTGCGGTTTGGATCCCTGATTATAAAATTATGCTCCAATTTAAGATATCTCACCTTTCATCCATTTTCACCAGGGAATCAATTACGCTTATGGAAGCTATTTCGTATGTAGAATCTCATAACCTGAATAAATCAATAATATTCACTGATTCTTTGAGTTGTTTACAAGCCATTCGATCAAATCCTTTTCGGGCTAAAGCGAAATCTCCAAATATCAAAAAAATTAGACAACTTTTACACAAATGCAAAATGAGGGATCTAGATATAGTAATAGCATGGATTCCGAGTCATGTTGGAATTCCTGGTAACGAAACTGCAGACTCCTGCGCCAGGAATGCTATCTCAGTTGGTGTATCTTCTCACTCTACAGCTACTTGCCAAGATATTGTTCCCCTTGCAAATTCTTATTTATCACAGTCGTGGCATATGGACTGGTCTAGATCAAGAAATAAAGCTGGTAAACATTATTATGATATACAGTTGGAAATACCAAATAAACCGTGGTTTTTTAAATACAAAGATACACCCAAAAAAATTGTGCCTGTTTTATGTCGTCTTCGTTTAGGCCATGCTTGCACACCTGTTCATCTTGCAAAGATTCGTGTAAAAGACAGCTCTTTATGTGAGTGTGGACTGGATGAGGGATCTGCTGAGCATTTGATTTTTGACTGCCCTTTATTGGTTTATTCCCTATATGACTCTCTGCCACCAGAAATTCCCCGACTCCTTAATGTTTAAAGTTTGTTGCAGCTAGTTAGAACCCCATTCATATATCACTTATCAAAATTCTTTATAATTAACAAACTAAAATTATAACTTAAATAACCCTGTTATATGTCGTTTGGCCAATTAATTCAAAAGTAGTACTAAAATGTTTATGTTTGTGTGTGTATAATTTGTGTCTGTGATGTCCAAATTTGTGTTGTTTTGCTTCAGGTAATTGGCGAAGAAAGTTTTAAAGGAAAATTAATATCACAATATTTGTATACCGTGTATTTTCTACACATGTGAAATTGGCAGAATTGTGCTAGAGCACATTAGGGTCCAGTAACTAAAGAAAGAAGAAGAAGAAATATATGTTTGTATTTTTAAGTCGTTTTTTCATGAATTATTTATAATATGCCTGTTAGTAATAATTGGCAATGGCATGAATTATTAATAATTGACAATGGTAATTACATATTATTGTATTTTTTTGCCATTTATATACCAGAGGTGTTATAACACCTGGTAGGAGTATCCACGTCTAATACATTTAGTATGTAGTTTTAGGGTATGACCAAACAGAGTGTTACGGTTTACTGAAATATAGCAGAAATATTGAAGAAAGCAAAGGTGATACAATAAATAAATAAATAAATAAATAACAGAGGAGGATACTGGTAATGAAAAGTTGGAGTTTGCATAATCTTTCCCGTACAAATGTATTTTGATATCATTATAACCTTGCTAATCACTTGTCATTGACTAAAAATAAACTATAGTATCTGCCTTTTTAGGCCTTAGTAAATGGAACGACAATAGTGAAGTGGCTGTTGCGTCCAATGTAGATAGCGTCGAGCAACTACATAAAGCTAAACGTCTCAACAGCAGAAGAAATTTAAATTGTTGTAAGTAATAGACATATAATGAGAATATGGCATGTGTACTAATCTGATTGAAATATAATATTACCTAACTTCTTGGCAAAAAGCTTCTTTCCACATATTTTGTCATTGTTTAAACATGGTCGCATACAAAGTTTTATATCTATATAGAGTTAGACGATAACGGAGGAGCATATGATTGTCTATTATCTATATATTTTGGAGTTGTTGCAAGGTCTTTGTTATAGACCTACAAGAAAAAAGAAATGCGTGGACCTTGTCCCATTTCAAATAGGTACTCATAGGGAAACTTCTTGAATCAGTAGATTGCATCATATCATTTACTTGTTAATTCTGCAAAATAATTTTTTTCAGCTTTATCTATAAGAAATTTGTAGGCGACGCACTACACACTTAAAGTATACCTAATGTAAAATATGTATTTAACTAATATTATTGTACATAATACAGGGTCAATTTTAGACCCCCCGCCAAAAGTAAATATGGGGTATAAAAAGTAATAATAAAATATTTGACGTGAAAATAATAAATGTTTCCTATTTTTAAATATAATTTATTGGCTGCTTTTTAAATCCTATATTACTAGGTGCGTGCGCTCACCCTCGCGGTCCAAGCGAACGGAGCGCCGTCATTGGTGGAAGGGGGAATAAATAGCGGTCACGCACATGCGCTTTGAAAACAAGGCGGCCGCGCGCTAGGTGACAATGATTTTAATTTTCGTAAGAAAGAATTGAGACAAAAATGTGACAAAAAAATATGTTTTTTTATTTGATTATTTGGCTGTATTGCTGTTATAGGATCACGCGAAAAATTTTGGCGGGGGGTCCAAAATTGACCCTGTATACCTAATATGTAACTTTTAATGCTACATTAAATATGGCCTGCGAGCGACCAACAAGCGTACTTTACAAAATTGGTAAGAAATGTGTTGTTTATTTACATCCTAAAACGTGTTTTGTGATGAGTCGTACTCCGAGTTTAATTTATATTGTCAGAATAGTTAAAAACATTTCGTTCTATTTTATTTTTTATTTAAACTTGAAACCCTTTTCCTAACAACCTCAATAATTGGTATAGTAGCGCATCCTCCTACCAGGTGTTATAACACAGCCCATTTTCCGGCTTTCCCAAGTGATTTTAAATTTTTTCATTATTTTTCCTAAAACTTTTAAGGCATAAATAACAACATACTAAAATATTTTAAAGATCCGAGATGATAAATAGTTTCAGGGTTATCTGGGTTAATGCAAACAAGGCCAAATATGGCAATTAGAAAAAGGGAAAAAAAATATGACAAAATAACGGGATATTGAAATAAACACATTAGTTTTATATTTCAGATGGTGCAAGGAATATAGTCATAATTTTTATTAACTTCTTACTCGCCGTTTTGTATTTTATTTTGAATTACAAAAATGGTAATATTTTCTCTGAATTCGGTCGGTTGGACGTGCTGCACAAAACCTCAAATATTGTTGACAATGTTATTTGCTACATACAAATTATTTACTTTCCATTTCATGACAATATGCTATTTCATTAATTTTTAAGATTGAGTTTTTAATTAGCTTAAGAAAAAATCATAAACTTTTGCATCCTTATATGGCTTGGTATGCGGTAAAGGGTTACCATACAAGTTAGGTGTAGAATAATATACAAAGCAATACAATTCACTCATTTCTTTAGAAAGAAGATGAGAATTTAATGGTTCAAAGTTTGTTTTGGTGCTTGTCCGTTTAACACAAGAAAAAACCAATACTTAAATAAAGTTAGGGGTTTATGCAATATACATAATACAATTTTAAGAAGCCGAATATTATCAAAACCCAAAATTTCGTAAATTTCGTAAACAGCTTTGGTAAACTCAGATACAACGAGATTCTCAACACATAAGTACCTGTCAAGCTCCGACAACACTTGCAACTCTTGCGAGGTTAGATGCAACTCTTCTTTCTCATCCATTTTCTTAAAGTAGGGTTTTAATGAAACTTATATTATTAGAAAACAAACATAATTGCAAATGTCTTCAAAATTATTACTTAAAACTTTATTTGGCTTACGCAAAACTAAAAGGCGCTTTTTGACAACAGTAACCTGACATGACACATTTTTTTTATATATTTGTTCCGTGAAGGAACAGGCTAAGATCAGAGACCATACTGCCTAGTCATTAGCTTTTTATTTATTTTTTTCCCCTAGATGACAATGGGTGGTGATTAAGATGATGAATGATAAATGATACTCCCCCAAACCCCTTGAGTCCTCAGTAAAGATGTGGGGCTTTACTAAGATCTCACGCGGACTTCTTGAGAGAATTTGAAAAGTGATGTTGCACTGTTTTGTTTCATTTGCCAACACTCATGCACGTTCACAAACACTTAACGGTTAATAATCTACTATTATTTCCACAGACATAATGTGATTATTTCACATTAATGTTCGATAAAACACAAATTTTAGAAAATAAAACAAAACTGCAGACATGACGCTTCACTTTCCCGCCAAAAAGTCTGACATGACACAATATTTTTTATGTTTGTTTTTTTTAGTCTTTTTATATCACAGACATATAAAAGATGTCTGTGTTTTCGATGCATAAATAAAATAAGCAAAGGGATCTAGCCCATACCAATATTTTTCATTGACCAATAGAGATTAATAATGATGACTTAACCATTTTTTTTCTTGTAAATCTGCCATATGAAGCATATGATGGACCGCACCTCCAAAAGGGTGGCAATTTTATTTGGGGCTGCATCCGTCCCATTTTCAATCAATCAGTGATGAGAAGGAGGGAAGTTTACCCACTAAACACTGAAGAACTGCAACTCTCTCAAGTAATGTGGAGGCTGCGCTGCGGAACCTGAGGGCCTAGTCAACTGGCAAACGCTCGACCGGTGACAGCGTCAAAATCGCTCATCAAATTCGTTAAGCTACATCGATATCGATAAGCTAAGGGATATAGAACATACAGGCTTGTCTTAGTATTTTTTTGTTTGATGATAATCTAACGCTAATGTAAGATTAATAAATAGGTAGTAACCACACCGATCCTTTTGAGTTTAAGTGAATTGAATGTCACTTTACTAAGAAATTCGGGTAGACTCCTTGCGACAATTTGAAAAATGAATCTATCGCTTTTTTCACCGGAAGTTCGCCAGGCAAGCACGTTTGTAAATAAGTACTTATGATGACGAGTGACTTACCTACCATAATATGATATTGATATGAGACCAAACCCATTTTACAGCTTAGAATCACGGACCTGAAATAAATTAAGACTGAAGACCACAAGCAACCGCTTGCTGCCAAGAATTTCTCAAATATTAACAACTTGACGTCCGCCTGTAATGAAATAAGTGATAACACTAAATGTTACAAACCGCGCAAACCTTTAAATAGTTTGATCTTAGATGCGAGTACCCACTAGGTAGTGATTAAAACGTTTGCATCTTGTATGAGTACATCGCCTAAAGTAACTCTATGGCGTAGCGGCTAAGGCTTTCAGGTTTAATTGTCTAACAACAACACCTATCACATTACTTTTCTAATTGATTATTGTCCTAAATAAAATAAAATTAAAAACATTCCAACTTAAAACTAATTTTAAAATATGCAAACTAGCGAAGCAATGTACTTACTGTTACTTAAAAGGTAATGCTAGAGGTTCAACTAATGCAAAAAGTCCTCGCTCGCGCCGCCCTGGTTTGTGATCTTGCCAGTTAGTTACGCAACTTTCACATTACCGAGTTAAAGGATGGGTAACCAAATAAAAAGCGTCTCGAGCTCCTCCGTGCTTCGGAAGGCACGTAAAGCACACTGCGGTTGTATTGGCTCATGGCTTAGTTTGTTATAGCCCAGTCTGCCTTAGTGCTGTCGTTCATGTGGGAACGTTCAGGACGTTCATAGGATGACGATGATGACCACATCGCCTTAATATAGGATTGCTTCATTGTAACTTATTGAAAAAATAATTGAAAATAAAAGTCAAATCATTTATTAAATATACGCCTTCACAGACACAATGACATGATCGTGGTCTCTACGCGACAAGTTAAAATATTTATTTATTTTACATTATTTATTTCACTGCCATTAATTATGAGTTGGTTGATAATGTTTCGAATTAAAACATAGGATTATTTATATATTTACCAAAAATAATTTTAAATACTTAATTAATTTTATATAATTACCCTAGTATGTTGATAATGAATCAAGTACAACTTTAAGCCATATTTAATGCAGTTTCATTGTTGGATACGACATGTGGTAAACATCCCTTCTTTATTGTGAGCCTGATGCAGAATTAAATATTGGTGTTATTATGATTAACCATGCTTTTTGAAGGTATCCAGAATCTCCTAAGAAATTAGAACAATATACTTACTTATAGAAAATTGTCATAGATACAATGTTAGTAGGTAGTATATATTTACCAAAAATAATTTAAAAACAATTAATTGTATTTATTTATTTATTTATTTATTTATTCACAGGTGAATCGACAGTTCTATAAAAAAATATAACACTGAAAATGTGAAACAGCAAACCATTTACAGATTCACACTAATAAAAATGTGATAGTAACATTACAAACTCAAGCAACAATTACAATCTATTACTTCACAATCGCCAAATTGATAATAACTAAACTATTACAGAGTATGCTAGATATGGAACTTAATTTGTATTATATGTATAACAAGCCACCTTATGTTAAGCCACCTATTTAAAGAAAAAACAATATTATAACAAACACAATAGAACCCACCAGATTTAATAATCGGATAGTAATATTACAAGTTTATACATATAATTACCTTTGTATGTTGATAATGAATCAAGTACAACTTCAATAGCTTAATGTTATGACTAGTAGAAATTGATATAAGTAGGTACTTAAACATTTTCTATAGGTACCTACTGCAAGATAAACTAAATATCAAGTAAAAAATAACATTAATGTTGTATTTCTTAATATTTTCTTATTTCCTTACCTAACTCTCTCAAAGTCAAAGTTTATTAAATATGAGGCTTCACTTTCTCTTATTGACATTAAGTAAGATGACACTTAGCTTTAAGTTTATGTTTGTTTCTACAATTTTTTCTTGTATCAGTGTTTGTCTTGTTGGTTGTCCTAATAAATAAATAAAATAAAATTATATGTAACTATAAAAATAAATGGCAATTGTGTGTATAAGAAGGTACTGTTTTTAGTACCTACCTAAGTAAATCTTTTTAATAAAGTACAATAAACTTAGAACTAAATTAACTTTATACTTAATTTTTCCCCATCATATAAACCAAATCACTATTTTATGGGTTAAATAAATATTTATGGCACACTGTTCCTTTTCTTAAAATAAAAATGTTGTCAACGAAGGTACCGTTTTTTTGTAAGTACTTAGGTAAATCTTTTTAAATAAAGCACAATAAACTTAGAACTAAATTAACTTTATACTTAATTTTTCCCCATCATAGAAACCAAATTAATATTTTATGGATTAAATATATTTATGGCACAGACGACTCCTTTTTGTAGAATAAAAACGTTGTCAACATTAGAGCTCCACCAAAAAAAATCACGTAAATAACTAAATTCAACGATGCCAAAGCCATGTTCAATGCAGTTAGGCCTCCTTGGTCGAGTGGCTTTGTACACCGGTTTTCATGGTGTCGCCATCTCTGAGGTCCCGGGTTCGAACCCCGGTCGGGTCAATTTAGAAATTATTGTTTTCTAAATTGTCTCGGGTCTGGGTGTTTTCTATGTTTGATAAGTATGTATTTAAGTATGTTTATCCGTTGTCTAGTAACCATTTAACGAGTTTCTTCGAAGCTTCTCTTGGGCTAGATAATTGGTGTGATTGTAGGAAAGATTTATTTATTTATTTATTTAGTTTCATTGTTGGATATGACATGTGGTACAAACCCCTCCTTTCTTGTGAGCCTGATGCAGCATTAAATATTGTTGTTATTATCATTAACCATGCTTTTTGAAAGTATCCAGAATCTCCTAAGAAATTAGAACAATATACTTACATAAAGAAAATTGTCATAGATAAAAAGTTAGTAGGTAAGTACCTATGTATTATACAAAATTGCTTGATATTGTTTTTACCAAATAACCATGTTTGTTCACCATTCTGAGGAAGTATCCATCCTCCAAATTATGAGGTAACATTTAAGATTTTTGAATCATCGTCTCAAATCTGCAAAACCACATAAAATAGTTTTATCTTTATGTCAATACTCTTTATTCTAGCAACTTTAACAAAACTGACATTTCCTGATAAATCCCAATATAAAGGCATAATACTTACCTTTATTATGTAAGTAATAATTTATTTATTAAAACTTATCGTTTGAACATAAGGACTGATATCTTTTCCTATTATGAAAGATGCTTGTCTGTATAAGATTTATAGGGTATAGTCAATAGGTACACCTTACTACACTTAGAGCGTTGGTTTAATACTCTAAGCTACCTGGCAAATTAAATCTTCATTGGAACCTGTAAAACAAATAGGCAATCTAAGTTATAAATTGATAAATGGACATTATGGATAGGTTACATTTAATATTTATACAGAAAGTCCCTTACTGTTGTCTTATTCTTGACCTTTCTTGTCATGATTAAAGGTACTTAGGTGGATTTATTTGGCCAAAATGTTTGTATGGTTTGAGAGCCCCTACAAATTGTTATGCAGCGACTTGCTCTTCGTTGCGGAAAATGTTGCATGACACACATTTATTTGGTCACTCACATCGCAACAACTATATCAGCACGCAATTCCCGGCAGACCTTAGTTAGATATTTGAAAGTTCGTAAACGAGAACTCCGAGAACTATTCACAAGTAGGTACAACAAACTCGGGATTTCGTTAATTTGCTCCAAGCAACGTAGGGAAACATTTCTTCCTTAGCGCCTGAGCACTTGATTATTGCAGTCCACAATAGCCCTAAAAAGAGCATTTTCAAAACTTTCAACACAACACAACACTTCCTTCATCAGCTGATCAAACAATCGCCATTTTGTGTGAATTTTTATCTTCAATGTTTTAGTGATCGCTAAATTAGCGATTCTTGGCTTGTCAAACTGTCAATTAGGTCTATTTTAGCGTAAATTTTACGTCGTAGGTAACTTTTGCTTATGTCAATCCCATACATTCGGTTTATCATAGCGAAGATTTCGTAGCGTTTAATTTGTTTGCCAATTGACTAGGCCCCCTGGGCCTCAATCACACTAAGCACCAACGATATTACCAAAACTAAACCTTTACCGTTCTGCCGACTTCGTATAGTGCTTTCGCGTGTGTCAAAGCGATAGCACTATAAAAGTACCTCTAACGACTGCGTTTCAGTTGTGGTTTGCGTTTGGTTGAGTTAGTGAGATTATTTAGCGTGATAGCCCCCTTTTTCACTAAAAAAAATTACCACGGGAAATTATGACTACCCATCTAGACAAATGGCAATCGTACAATGCGAGCGTGCTGCTCTATTTTTCACCAGCAATTGGCACAGTACACACACAACAGCGTACAACAAATTACGAATAGACACGGTCACAGGGGGAGCGTTTGCCACTTGTCTAGGGCGGTAGTAGAAATAACCATTAGTTAAAACTGCATCAATGGGCAATTTTCGAAAAAAAAAAGACATTGGTTCGTAATGACTTCATAGATGGCGCTTAGCAAAGTATGGCGCTTAGTAAAAGGCTAGTCCATGGAGATAAAGTGTATAGCTGCGTTATATTTATTCCATTCCAAAATAGAAAATAGGTACCTAATGACTTCATAGATGGCGCTTAGCATAGATTAGTATGGCACTTAGTAAAAGGCGAGTCCATGGAGATAAAGTGTATAGCTGCGTTATATTTATTCAATTCCAAAATAGACGATAGGTACTATTTTTTTTTTGGTTGACAAGCAAAAGTGTAGAATTTATTACAGCCTTAGAACGGCTCGGCTTTTATAAAACGCCATCTATCGAGTGTTTTTCAACTAATTTTTATTTTTTAATTTGAGTTGTCAGAAAATCGCCCATTATTCTTTAATGAAGCTAAGAACTCTAACTTTTTATGTATTGATTCCTTTTTATTTTTTTAGATTACAAATTATTGCTTTGAATCGTTGTAGGTACTCTTCATTATTGTATTTATATTATTTTCATATTATGTTAATACAATCAATCAGAGCATAAAATCGTCTTAAAGACTTGGTTAAGACTAGACCGACTCGCTGGGAAGTTAGAGAAAAGCGTGAGTCCCATGACTCCCATACATTAAGCTTTATAAACTGGGCCCATCCCATGCAATATGTTTTTATGTCACCTCCCTCTCCATTTATTTTCATTCATTTTCCGTTTTGCGATTGCGAGATTTTTGTTCTGTGGTTTTGGTTTTGCGTTTTGCGAGTGCAAGCGACACCCACCGATGCGAGCGAGCGAACTGCAGCGTTGTTCCTGATATGGCAATTGCCGTTATATACGGCATTCAGGTATCTTAGGCATCAAAAATACGGTATACGGCAGCTATTTCATTACCGTATTAAAATATACGGCAATATACGGATGAAGGAAAAATGCTACCAGTGGAAAAAAATTACTTACCATTATATGAAATTAGCTTACAGAAAACCGATGAGTTTTGGATTAAATTCCGTAATGGAACAAGCTACTGGCACATAGGAAGGCCCACCTTATTTAAAATCTCAATGGGCGATTTTCCGAGATCAAAAAAAAGAAAACGTTTCGTAAATTACTTCATAGATGGCGCTTAGCATAGATTAGTATGGCGCTTAGTAAAAGATGAGTTCATGAAGAGCACGTGTATGGCTGCGTAATATTTATTCTATTCCAAAATAGAAATAGGTTCTGGATGTCCGGAATAAAAATAGGAAAGTACTATTTTTTAGTTTTTTGGTAAACAAGTAAAAGTATAGAATTTATTACAGCCCTTAGGTAGGTACGGCTCGGCTTCCATAAAACGACATCTATCGAGTGTATTTGAACTAATTTTTACTTTTTAATTTGGGCTGTCAGAAAATCGCCCATTAAAAAATATGTTTTAAAGGTTTGACAAAAACAACTATTTTTAATGATGTAATGTTTTATTATCCTTCTAAAAATATTCAAAAAATTATAATTTTCTTACTAACACTATATTTAAAAAGGTTTTTTAAAAACACTGCAGTGGGCCTAATTAAAAGCACAGTCCCTTACTAAGGCTCGTTTATGACTAACTGTTACTCAAAATCTAGCTTTGACCCATGTACGATTAACAAAAATAGTCATAAAATTAAAATTCTGCTCTAAATCAATTAAAAAACAATTACTTTTGATGACAAAATCGAAACTCTAGACACTATTAATTTAAGAATCTAAATATTCATTCCTCATTTGCTACTTAAATTTTAAGTGGGTGGGTGGATTCGCGTTTTGGATTTTTTCTGATTTATTTTGAAGCCTTCTTGTAAATGAATCTGAAATGCGTGCAAAGTTAATAAAATCGAAAGAAGTACTATCAAATAAGATCTACTAAGCAGAGGCACTCTTATTTAATCAAGAATTTAGATAATATTTGATCTCAAATAAAATTAGAGAAAATGGTAATGACGTCACGCTAATTGTAATGATTTTTTGGGGATGGTAATGATTAAGAATACATGGTAATGACAATATTTTGCGGCAAAAGTTATAATTTACTAATTTACTATAATGGTACCTATATATAAAGACATATCTAAGTATTATATACTTACAAGTAGTTGCTCACTAGTAAATAAAACACATAAGTTTTGTAATCAGTGTATTATTATCAAAAGTTAAAATTCAACAAATCTCAATAACAAACATAATATCGATCTTATTTGAATTTTTCTTAATTCTAATTATTGATTAGTCCTAATATTTTTGGCAATCATCAGTTATACCCAAAACGGTCAGTGTTTATATATTTATATAAAATGTTTACTTGAAAAAAATGTTTACCTGAAAAAAAATCAACCAGTCACAGGAAGCTCGAATGGGATTTTTTTTCTAGTAAACATTTAATAGCTTATTTTTACTCGGTATTTTAGCCATTGTTTATGCAAATGTTTTTGGGAACTAGTCATTATATCGTTTTTGCTTTTGAATTTTATACTTTGTTTCCCTGCTGTTACTGTACTTTGTTTCCCTAATTTCCTTATATTTTGTTTCCCTGCTGCTACTGTAGGTACTATTTGTCTTCTTCGTAAAACGCCCCATTTTCTATACTAGTAATTGAATTCTATTATCACTTTGTGTCTTTTTCGTCATTTCTGTCCTTCTTTATTTTAGTATTTTTCTTTAATCCCTTATTATTAATAATAACTTCTTCTTCCTCTCTCCTTCTTCCTCTTCTTCTTTATTATTAATAACTCTTTGTTCTCTTATTTTAGTTTCTTAATTATAATTATTCATTAGATGTTTCCTTTTCTTGTATTCCAAATATCGTATTTTTCTTATTTTTGAATATATTTTTGAATCTGGAGATGTTTTTGGTTTAGATATCTATAGCGCATCTTCAGCACCTGCTTCCATTTCATCGTTATCGTAATCAGCTGCCTTAACTAAAACTTCTTCAGAAATCAGGTTCTTTTTTAAACTCTTCTTTCTTTTTCAGTATTTTTAATGCTTCACGGCATTTTTTACGTTTTTCTCTTTGGTCAAGATGAAATTCTTCATGTACACTTTTAATCTGCTTTTTCTTTTTTCTGTCTTGATATCTTTATTTTTCCTTTTCTTTCACTAATTGATAATTCATACAAAACAGGATCTTGTTTGATTTTCGCGTACTTTTGTCGTCTAGTTATTTTTTGATTTTCCAGGCGCTCAATTTTCCGTTTCCTTTTTAATTCCGTTCTATCATGCCCATCATGTAGGCGTGTGCCATTTTCTTCTAAAAAACGCGGTTAATACATAAATACTAAATTAAGTTAGAAAAGAACTTGCTACCACTGATCACAAATTAAAAGTATACCGACCGACACACTACAATAAAATATTATTTCAATATGTGTCACTGTTCTTTTTGGAAAATCTGCTAATTATCTACTTAAACCGTCGATGTCTGCAAAGTGCAAATACGTTAGTTAACGATTGTCATGAGTCGCGAGTCACCGCAATCGTTTGACATTAGCAATGAGCTCAATTAGCTGTCAAAATCAGTAAATCATTCACTCATGGATAAAATTGACGATCGTAATCGTAAACCATAGATAAAGTCCTTAGACAATTAGAATTTACCGTTTGACACATGAAACCTTACGTTATGAACTGTCAAATGAATACGATGGCTTTACGCAATCGCACTTCTGTTCATGATTTAATCAACTGGAAAGAAAAACAATCCATATAAAATATTATAATAAGAAAAATGTAGCTGGGCCTGGGTGAGAATTTGGTCCTAAAACCAATTATTAAATGTTAAAGAGGTCATTGTACGAAATTCTTCCTGCTCAGCGACCGTACTTTACTTACCTATTACTAACTACCAACATTACTGTTAAAATTGTTTAAAAATATTGAATCTAGATACATAGAATTAATCATAGAGTTCCGCGTCATGCAAAATCAACTCGGGGCTGAAAATTCTGAGCATATTTTGACTAACCCTTATTAGGTTCCTAATTTTGAGAAACAATATTCCACTATCTTTATGTATAGGTATTATATTCATCTTCAAATGTAAAATTAAGTAGGTAGGTAATAATTTTTTTTAAGTAAATTGGCTAGGTGAATCCTCACATGGAGATTTGCAGAGTCCACCTTGCTGAGTGGCGAATATTGTGTTATAATTTTTTAAAATATTTAAAAATAGTTTGGGGTCAATGTTATAATATCTATTAATGACAATATGTAATATTGAAGTTCATTCATCATTTTTAATAACAGCAACTACCTGAAATAAAAATATAAACTATATAAATATACAAAAATAAAAAATAAACTTACGCACTGTGCGTTTTTTATACTAACTTCAAACCCTTTCAGCCTTTTTAGATTTGAATTTCGAAATAAAATATTCCAAATATGAAAAACTCACAAGAAAATCAATTTAAAGGCCAGTGGGAGTAATTGCTATGATATGCTACATTTTAAAAATCCTAATTCATCATAGCCATCAACATAACGTCATTACCATCAACACAAATAAAACGGTAATAATGATGATGGTAATGATGAACACAGTATTTTTATTTTTTTTCATGAATTCTATTTAAGCTACCATTTTATGGCCGCTATTTTGGGAATTTATCTATCGAGTAACAAAAAGTTCGTAAGCTAAAAATAAAATTTTATTTACAATTACCCAGAAATCTTACTTACCGGTAATGATGAAGAAACTTGACAAACTATTTTTGAACACTCAAATTTACAAAAAAAGGTATTTAACGTGACGCGTGACGTGACGTGCGCTCTGGTTCGTTTCGTGCAAGCGACTGAGGAGCGGTGTGCGCGGAGGACAATCAAGATCCAATGAGTAGATCTTTCAAGAAAGAGATTTTGATGTTGGCGCGATGGTGTTGACGAATTTCTGTTACAAACTTTTGAAATTTTATTTTGACTATTTATTCCGTTCTAAATTGTAAGCGTTATTTACCATGTAGTTCAAGGTAAAATATAGCATATAATACGTTTTAAAAATCGGGTTTCGCGTTCACTGTTACGGAAAATTATTTTCGAATGTTTTGTGCCCATATAATTTCCTTAGATGGTTATGACGTTTTACTCAGTTTTATTTGAATTATAAAATGAGTTTTTAGAATGGAAGGTTTTGAACTGCGTTACCTTGCGTAAAATTATGCTTAAAACCTCGCCTGAACAAAGTTATAACTAAACAATAAGATAAAAAGTTATTAACCAGAAATAGAAATTTTCCATGTTTCGCGAATTTACCCGGGTCCTACTACGGCTATAGAATAATTTATTTTTTTCTTTAGCTTTAGGAACAACTTTTTAATTAATCCCCTTCAGTCCAAAGACCTCTTTTTTCTTTGTATTAATATTAGTCAATACTAAAATTCTCATTAATAAGTATAGAAAATATGAAATGCGAGTTCAAATCACCTACACGATATTGTGTCTATTTTAAAATACCTTCAGTAGTTTGGCATGAAAAAAAAATAAACTAACAAACCAATTCCGTTTTATTTGTACTTAAGTATTTAAGTAGTTACAATTCAAGCATTTGCCATTTTAATAGATTTAGTAAAGCCCATAGGCTCCTATGTAGGCCCGAGCCATACTACGGATTTTTCATAATGGCGGAAAAATTAACATAAAATCACAAATAACTAAATAATCGGTAAACTTACCATTGCATTCTATTCTCCAATAATTATTTAACAATATGATGATAGAATCACTCGAAAACTAACGCTATTTGTGGAAAAAATGGCAAAAACAATCACATCGAGGTTATATACAACACGCGACATCGACGGCATCCAGAACTCCAGAGAGCATGAACGAGTTGTAACAAAATGGCGACGTGGAAGTGATTTGGCGCTATTGCACATTTAATATATGGCCATGGTGAATGTGGGCGCCAAATATCGAATGTTTTAGGCAGTGGCAAGTGTGCGATTTTAAAGTAGGCCTTCGTAGGGGCCAGGCCTTCGTATGTGCTATTACCTCAGAACTAAAAGCATTAGCATATTTTGCTTTAAATGTATTATGTTTGCCACACTCGAACACAGACTGCAAACGTATTCTTCAGTGAAAAAAATAATAATATGAAAACGAGACTTCGAAAAAAATAATAACTCCATTAATAGAACTCTTCTAGTCAGACAAGCACTCCGTAATCAGGGTAATTGTACACAACTTCAAGTGCCATACGAAATGTTTCGTAAAATGAAAGATAAATAACAGTACGAACTAAATGCGCCAGAATCAGAAGGTAAAAAGGTATGGTGAAGAATAAAATGAGTAGTTTACAAGTAGTACACGCATAAGTTATACATCACTTGTATTTTTTTTTATTTAAACCTTCTAGTTAAGCATTTTGTACAATTCAGCAATTTTTTAAGATTTCCCTTAAAATACGGCAATTTTTGAAATAGAATACGGCAACCTTAAATTTGTTAGGAATGGGCGATTTTCTGACAGCCCAAATTAAAAAGTAAAAATTAGTTCAAAAACACTTGATAGATGTCGTTTTATGAAAGCTGGGCTACTTATGGGCTGTAATAAATTCTACACTTTTACTTGTCTACCAAAAGAATAAAAAAATAGTATTTACTTACCTATTTATATTCAGGACATCCAGAACCTATTTCCATTTTGGAATAGAATAAATATTACGCAGCCATACACGTGCTCTTCATGAACCCGCCTTTTACTAAGCGCCATACTAATCTATGCTAAGCGCCATCTATGAAGTCATTTACGAACCAATTTCTTTTTTTTTTTGATCTCGGAAAATCGCCCATTAGGAATGGTCGATGTTAGAAAAACTTCGATGTTGACATCGATGTTAACATCGAACATTAAACATTGATGTTCGATAAATATCGAACGGAAAACATTGATGTTTTTTCGTTTTTGGTTAGTGCAAAATAAACAAAATAATTTTTATTGTAAATGTATTTTAGAACAAACAAAACAACACAAGAAAGAAAGAAACAGTGGTTTTGATTGTTATTGTTTTATTTTATCCAAAAAGTATAGGCAAAGGTACTAAGCCATACAGCCAAATCTTTTATTTTATATTCTTTTTCATTTTCATAGCAATAGGCTAGTATAGCCAATTCTTTTGGAAAGTAGGTCTTCATTCATTCCGTAATGGATATTTCACTTAGTTACCTACCCAAAACTGTCAAATTTTTACAATAAAATTTGAACTTTATTATATGGTTCTAAGGATCAATATACATTGGAAAAATTTGACAGTTTAGGGTAGGTTGATCTGACGCCGTGTGTACAGCGCGGTATTTTTTACATCTTTAAAAGCTCATATTTAGATTATAATTATATAAATTTAATCGCGTTTTTGTCCAGCAAATTAAGCATTTTTTTTAAATTGCCTCACTATACTTAGGTATATCAAGGAAGGGATGCCAATAGCGCTATTTAAATTCGCAAATAAAACAAAATATGTCAAATATGCTAAATTTTACGATAATGCTTAACATCCTGCTGTAGCCTAAATTTTACTCTTAAAAATACTAATAAAGCAGGATCCTGCTAAAAATGGCAACACTGTGGACTGTGGCAAACCAAGTGGAAGCTCGTTCCCAACAAGTTGTAAACGAGCCTCCCGCCAAGGTGACCTGTAGGCTTACTCTTGAAACACAATTGCATTAATCAATTTCCAATCACAAATCTAAAAAATGTCAAATGGCACTTTTGTAAGCGACAATAGCGCCACATTGGAATTAAATTGCGTGGAAATTGATTGAACAAATTATTATCGAGATGGCGTTCCGGAATTATCTTTACTTATCCCAATTTCGATACATATTAATCGCATTGGAATTGTATTAAGATTGAGTTTGCGTTCAAGAGTAACCCCCCTAGTGGGAAAGGCTTGTTTACAACAGTGTGGTAGCCCCCTAGGGAATAAGTATCCGTTCAGCCACGTAGTTGATAGAAGTCAGCAAAATGTAGTAGGTACACGTAATCTAAGGTAGGTGGCCTTGATATTTTGAAATATTTTTCTCATAACATCGATACTAATATTATTCTCATATCATCGATGTATCGATGTTTTGAGGACTTAATATCGATGTTAAAACAACGATGTTTTGCCGCTTAACATCGATTTTTATCTAACATCGATGAATATCGATCACCCCATCCCTATTAGGAACAACACTGGCGAACTGTCATGGCGCGTAGTTGATAAATTTCAAGCGGTTGTTGCTAGTTTTGTAATAATAAAAACTAATTTAATTTGCACCTATCAACATAAATAAAATTTATCTTTGATTTGATTGTGATTATCAGTACGACAATGAGTTACAGAGATTCTGTAAGTATTTACGGCGTATTTTTATGTGATACTTACTAATTTTTAGGTTTCTTTCTTGCAGTTACTTTACTACACTGATTTAAAACTAACCTTGGAAAATTAAGCGTATGTAATATAATATTCGTAAAAATAGTACATTGTCCATTTCTATTTCTGTAACATTTTGTTAGTCATAAACTTCAAGGTCGTAAGTCCCTCCGTCCTATTACAAAATTCTGATGTACCTATTTAGCTTAGAATTCGTGGAAAACACAAATAATTACATACAAAAAGACTTCTTCGTTTGACTTGCTAGAAAACTTACCATAAATATAATAATTTTAGAGTTAATGAGTTTATTAGCTCTACCTCAAATTTTACCTGTATTTTTGAAAGATATTAATTATTGAATAATTTTATAGGTTTGAATAGAATAGCAATAACTTTATTCAGTATCAAAAAATACGAAATAAAATTTAAAGGAAGAGAGAAAGAAAGAAAATAATTTGACAGGGGAAAACTAAAATGTTCATTCGCATGGCTTATTATTAAATAAATAACTGATGTTTTATGCTTAGATGGCTGTTTTTAAGTCATACTATTAAATAAATAACTGATACCTAACATAATATCTTATTTTATGCTTTGATGGCTGTTCATACCATGGCTTCTATGAAATAAAAGTCAGCATTCTGCATTAACATTTTTAAACCTTTTCAGTTTTCTTAAAATTTATGGTAGTTATGTGCTGTGGAAAAATTTGTAAATTTTGAGAAATTTGTTAATCCTGCCCTGTAATTTTGTAGAATTAATTAAATTAAAAGTTCAAAAATACTGAAATTAAAAATATTTACTTTTAAACATATAATTTAAAATAAAATCTTTGTATCTCCCAATAGCACAGCACTAGTACTATGGCCTACTCGGGCAGCTATGTTTTTAAATATTCACAAAGTCAATGATAAAAATATGTCTAGCAAACTCTGTAGAAATTACCTCAAAAACTGTGCGTAAATCAAGTCACCTTGTAGGTATTATGATTTTATATTTTGTTTTACTCTACAAAATAAAACTGATTAAATTCCATAACAAAAAACTTTTCTTAAGATTACTTCTTTTAACTAGCTACTAGTAGGTACCTAGTTTAAAAACAACCAGACCAGACCAAAAAATTTATAAAACGAAAATTTGTAGCTTGGTATTTGTTGGAAGCATAAGTTGGGAGTTAAAGGCACTGTTGCATAAGTATTAAAACCAAACAAAACTCAAAGGCATCTCTGAATTTAATCAGTAACTCGCTAGTAGATTAAGTCATTGTTTTCTATACCAAATAGATGATGCAATAATATGAACTGAAGAACACAAAACTCTTACTTTAATTATTTAAGTTAAATAAAACAATCTATTGTTTTTTTTCTTAATTCTATGATGATGATGGTTTTGGTTAATATTTTTAAGCAGTTGAACTATTGTATAATTTATGAAGTTTAACATTTTCCATGTAACATGAGTATGTTAAATGATTATGGCCAATATAACCAGTGTCTGTTATCTGCAGTACTCACTATTTCCGAGATCTCATTCATACTGCGCAGCCAATGAGCAGCGTGTAGGATCCTACCTAAGGACATTAATGGTATTTATCAGAAGTTTGTGTGCACATTATTATATGTCGACCCTATTGGCACACTATTAATATTGTGGTCATATAACATATTTTGTTCATGTAGTTCAAGAATTACCCTGGGGTGTACTTCATCATTCTTTAGTAAACTGGTATGGAAGGCCTTCAAGAGATTGATATATCTCTCATAATAACACAATCCTCAAGAACCTAACATAGGTAGTTATTATATTATTAAAAAATTTAAATTTATGATCGTACCTACCTATCATTTCATTTATTACCTGTACCTTTATAATAAATCACCATATCAGGTGTTTGAGGATTGTGTTTATTCTAGAATACCCTGTGTTTTATTTCCTTCTTATCACTTCAATGAAGCAAAGAAAGATACCTATACACACAAAGACGTTAATTACAATAAATGGGTAAATTGATTGATAGCACCTATGATTCATCAAAATCTCTGTTGTATTTATTGGAACAAAAATTTATATTACGAATCTAAGTGCTCCTTACACCTGAACCCTAAATGGAATTAAGTATAAATCCAATTGGTTAAACAATAAGCTTTTTATTCTACCACATCGCTAAATCAATCAAATCAAGTGGTACGAAAATTTAATTTTTCTCTCAGAAAAGAATCCCACATTGCGTTCTTGTGTGTTCATTTGTTAATTTAACTCTTAACATTCTACTAACAATCAAGCGCATCGCAAGAGCACTAATCAGATGCTTGTATGTAAATAGAATGTCATTTATTAACGCGAGTGGCCATGTTTATACTTTGCCTAAAAGGAGTTTGTAACGGTATCCATTATGGGCCAGTCACTGTGCAGTTGTTTGACGTGTGAATCCCGTGTGCAGAGTTTCGGCTCGTCGCCTTCGTCTATGTTGAGCTCGCTGTCGTCGTTCCGGGCGCGGCCCTTCGCCGACATCAGCTACGATCCAACCCCGGACGTGAACGAGGTCTACCCGGGATTGTACGTCGGAGATGCGTACGTACCTACCTAGCTACATACAACAATAGTTTCAGTTTGTGATTCTTAAAATAATTCCGTGCGTAACGTGGTGCTTTTACTCTATTTCGTTTTACCTTTAACAATATTTTAATGTGATTCTGAGCTTGGAACCTTTTGACCTAATTTCACTATCACTGTTATCCTATCTATTATATAAAAATGAATCCCTATTTCCCTTGGTCACGACATCACGCGTGAACGGCTGGACCGATTTAGCTAATTATTTTTTGTTGTGTATGTTATAGTCAGGAGAAGGTTCTTAAGAAAGAAAAAAATTAGAAATATTTTTTTATTAATTATACCAATTCGAATTCATAATTAAGACAGGACAACGTCTGTCGGGTCAGCTAGTTTTATATTAAAAAAACATATTTACAATGTAAAATATTATAAAAAACTTAACCTAGGTTGCCACCAACAGCAGGGATAGACCCAAGCTATCGGTGGTTAGGGCTGCAGAGTGAGGAACTTCCTGACAATACGTGCATGTCAAGGAGTACAGCCTTTTGCATTTGACCCTTGACCCAACCTTCCAGCGAGAGCCTCTAGGTGACTCTGTATTATTATTATTATTTAGGTGATTCTCTATTATTATTATTATTTAACAGAATATGGTGAAAATGCATTTTAAACTTAAAAAAGAGTTAAAGGTCATTTAAAATATAAAATATTTAACTTTTAATAATAATAAGAGGTCTATGTTTACTGCGTTACGCACTACGATAACGGCCCGGCCACGATCGCGGGCGTCTTGCCGAGCGGTGAGCGGATTTCTAGTTCAACTTCTTAGCTCAGTAAACTCCTTGTTTGTTATTTTATAAAACAACCCATGTTATAACATGGCTAAGTTGGTTAGCATCCAAGGTAAGTACCTAGTTTACGCCACACCATCTACTATTTATTGTTTTTTTCATATTCATTTGTTTTCTGTAGCGTGGCCGCCAAGGATAAAGCGTTCCTTCGTCGCATGCGCATCAACTATGTCCTGAACACCGCCGAAGGCAGCCGTTACACCCAGGTGGATACGAACCATCTGTACTACCGCGACTGCCCAGGTCTCCACTACAAAGGCTTCCAGATGATGGACCTCCCCACCACCGACATATCCAAGTATTTCCACATTGCTGCCAACTTTATCGACCAAGGTGTTTCCAGCGGAGGTAAGATGTTTGTTTAGAATTATATAGAATTTATTTTTGTATTTAATGACTTTTTGTAACTAATTTATGTATGAGTCGTGTTCGTGTAACGCGTTACCTACTAGTGTTTAAATATTACAGTCCCTAAACCGCAGGCCACGCTGGCGCGACGCGTCTTGCGTCTGCGATGAGCGGGAAAAATAATAGTACGAGACGAACCGGGGGCGCCACGTTGGCGCGACCGGCGCGTGCGCGTCAGGCGACCGCGGGCAGTGGAGGGCAAGGGCATAGTACTATTATTTTCCCCGCTCATCGCAGACGCAAGACGCGTCGCGCCAGCGTGGCCTGCGGCTTAGTCCTCTTACTAAGTTTTTTTGTGGTGTTCATTGGAATTATTTAATTAGTCTCTGCATTCACAAGAAGATGCTTAAAATACATTTATCAATTTTTCCTCTGTAATGGTTGGTTTGGTACACCATGGGTGGAATAAATTGATTCAATTTTTCCTCTGTAATGGTTGGTACCCCATGGGTGGAGTAAATTGATTAGGTAAAAATTTTCTTAACACTTATCAGGGTTAAATACCTTTTGCAATACAAGAAGAAAACGAAACGAAAACGAGGCGTGAAGAGGCACTTTGTGGGCCGGCAGAGTGAGGGTGACTGATGCTACGTCTCTTACGCTGCACCAGTTGTCCTCGCGCCTGGATTTCATTTCCACTTAACATCAGGTGGAGTGGGGTCATTTGCCGGGCTTAGTATAAAAATAAAATACTAAGCAAACGGGGCAATATTGATATAACTTGACATGTAATGTATAACAGTTGTCTGTGTAACTTTATAATCCAGCTAGGTACTCCTATTTAGTAAATACATATACATACATATAATCACGACTATTATCCCCGAAGGGTTAGTCAGAGACTAGACAATGAGGACAGCAAAAGTAGTCCTCTACCATAGTCCACTTTTCACCAAATAGCGACTGCACATGTGCTCCGCGTGACAGGTGGTGAGCCAATCGCCGCTCTATGCTGTTGGAAGTATGTGCAGTCTTTAGTCCGTTAGTCGCCTTTTACGACACCCATGGGAAGAGAGGGGGTGGTAGTATTCTTTTACCGCTACGCGACACAGGTTAATTTAGTTAAAAATATAAATAATCGTTTTTATTTTTTACTATTTTATTGATAGGGTATAACCTTACCTACTTAAGCACTGCAAGGTCGCACGCTACGTTGTGATATTTCGCTTTTGCACGAAATCGACGGTTGACATATTGACAAGTTATGACTTCAAGTTTCCCATCTCTCTTTATCGGTTCTGATACGACTACTCGTATAAGTTACGATTCGCTATTGTACAATGAGGCCACGATCGTTGAACGCAGATTCGATGTTGGCAAGATTATTGTTGGCACAAATATATATTTTAAGTGTATTACGAGATTTCTTTTTATGAAAAACGATGAAAAATTTAGATTACATCACAGTTTACACAGTTACATAGTTCCAATTGCTTATTAGCAAAAAACTGGCATAGTTTTAAATTTAAATAAATATGACAAAAATGCATTGTAAAATTTATTTTATTATAGTATTTGTTGCATTATTTACAATTGAACTGAATTGAACAAACTGTTCAAGTAATAATTTGCTTTTCTAAAATTTGCTCTGTAAGATAGACTTTTACTTTTTATAAGTGTAAAATAGTACCTAGGTACTTTAACTTCTTTTTTAATTGTTGTAATTTTTTAATAGTATGCGCTCGAGAAGTATTCAGCCATGCTGGATGCGTGCTGTATTAATCAAGTGTGCCTATAAATACGTGAGCTGTTAAAATCTTGGCAGGTCGCGTGCTAGTCCACTGTTTGATGGGAGTGTCCCGTTCGGCTACGTGCGCGCTCGCATTCCTGATGATCAAGCGCGGTATGTCTCTCACTGAGGCCTTGGCCGTCGTGCGCTCCCGCCGTGACATCCACCCTAACGAGGGCTTTCTCCGCCAACTGCAACAGCTGGACAGAGAGCTGCGAATCAGCCGCATCCGCTGACCTTACACCCCCCTGCCGCATCGCTTCAGCCTCCCCTTCGACTTAAAGTACGGCCGGCACCGCGTGCGCAGCTTAGACCGGACCTACACAAGTCGATACTAAAAATTATAAGAAGCGAATGGCGAAGCGAGCGCTCCCCCACCCTAACAAAAATTTTGAAGAATTTTACTTACAAACTAATAAATTGAGGACAACACGTTCTTCGTTCTTTGTCCAGATAAAAACTTTAAAATGTAATGATCGTAATATTTTAAGTGATCTTTATGAAATAATATTATTTTGTGGAAGGTTATTTACATGTTTTATGAGAAATATTTTTTAGCATGTTCATAGTTTTTTTAACCGGAAATACCTAGGTCAGAACATTCTCGTGTGCCATTGTTTTTCTTAAATAAGTCTATATTTAAAATCAAATCTATTTTTTTTTTACATATTAAGCATACCTTTAAAATACTTGAAATTGTTAATAAAGTCATATATTTTTAAACTTTTATTTTTGCATTTGCAACGCTATATTTATAATAATTTATATTGGGAGGTATCTAAATAAGAAAGAAATGCTTAAACAATTTAATTGCCTCCGGAAAAGTCGCCCGTGTTGCGTATGATTCTTGTAAACGGTTATTAATAGAGGCAGTTCAATTTGGCTATTTGACAGTTGTAACAATAAAATATGAAATATGTCGGTTTGCGTTTTTTATCTGTAGATTACAAGACCCGAAACACGGGCGGCCATGATTGAGCTTCGTGTGACGTCACATTTCAGAAAATAAACAAAAATCTGTCAGGTTTCAAGATAAAATTGGTTTGTTTATTGAAGTGTGACGTCACAGGGCAAAAATATCACGTGACCAACTGTTTTCGCGCGTAATTTGAAATAAATGAAGAAAAATAAGCTTTTTCGAGAAAAAAATATTGTAAGGTATAAAATATGCGATTGTAATTTTTTAAATACTTTTCCGAGAACTGCCAAGTAGCCAAATTGGCTACTCACACATTCGTTATGGAAAGCAATGTCCATTACGTAAGATGTTATTACTTCTAGTGATTCAAGTTGAAATCTATCTGAACTATAGTACAATACTCTAGCCTTAGTCTTGTGATTACTCATATTATCATGTTTGCAATATTGCCTGTTCACTTTCAGGTATGTTACGTTTACTCTAGCTGTAAGTTATTAAGTTAAAGACTGGCAGTTTGGCGGTTGAGCGGTACGTGTTTGCTGTATCGCCTAGTGAACTAGGGGTACAGAGCATGTGTGTCATTGCCGAATCAACAAGTGTCACAGGTCGTGAGCATTCATTGTCTGCACGTCAGCACTGCTTGCCAACGTTCGCGACACTTGGCCGCATATTTGTGTCACTATTTAAAGTCTATTCAAAATTTACTCTTGTCGTCGTCACATCAAGAGCCCTACTTTTGATATTAATATAATATGTAAATAATTAAGTAAGCCCCGTATTCATGGTAAACATTTGTTTAGCAACAGTTGCTAAACATTGTTGGTGAGCGGCGAGAATGTTGCTAGCAACTATGTTTAAATCAATACAGGTTGTCCACACGCCAGTCTGCGTTAAAATGTTGCCCGAGGAGGTAGTGTTGTTGTGTTCTCTGTATCAGATGTATAGAATCTCTAATAAAAAAAAGAGAAAAAGATGGTGGATTCGAAATTATCTTTTGCAAAGAGAAAATTTGATGAGTGACCTCAGAATGACAGATGGATCATTTTGTAACTTTACGAGAATGTCGAAAAGTGATTTCGAACATCTTCTAGAAATGATTGGTCCATCAATAGCCAAAAGGGAAACAAATATTCGTCAGCCAGTTTCACCTCAAACGAGGCTGGCTATTACATTACGGTATCTTGCAACTGGAGATTCATACAGTTCTCTTTCATACACATTCAGAGTATCAAAACAATTGATTAGCAAAATTATACCAGATGTATGTCAAGAACTAATTAACTCACTAGCAGGATATGTCAAGGTACAAGAACACTATTTGTGTAATCAAGTATTTTATTAATTAAAAAACACAAAAAAAACAGTGTATGCTATTGCATTGATTCATCACTGAGATAGTTAACTAAGTTTAGTATAGCCGAATCTTCTGTTTCGTCTCGTAATGCATCTAGTCTTATTTGTTTCGTGTCTCTCAATTTCCCTTATTTCAGTTTCCTGAACATTATTTGGTGTTGATGATGGATGAGAAGATGCCGCTTGATATCCATATGTATTATATCGTCCCATTTTTAATTCATACAGTATATTATTAATATGGTACTTTGCCTGTGTCACGGCTTGGTCATCTTTAACACTTCTTAATTCAGCAGCAATATATTCACCATATATATCAAATGGATCCTTCTTCTCCCTTTCATCCATCTTTTTTTTAGCACTTTTCAAAACCTCTAATATTTCATTTGATTCATCTGTCTTATTTCTTTTCCTCGAAGATGTAGATGTTGTAGCATTCGGCCTTGGTGATTGAGATGGCTCTGACTCCATACCACTTTCAAGTGCATTGTTTTCATCTACCTGTAAATTATTATATATTTATTTCTTTTTTAGGTTCCAAGTTCGGAACAAGAATGGAAACAAATAAGTCGTGAATTCGAAATACGATGGAATTTTCCACATTGCATTGGGGCCATTGATGGGAAACACGTTATGATTGTGGCGCCAAATAATTCTGGAAGTGAATACTACAATTATAAAAATCAGTTCAGCATGGTACTTATGGCAATTGCAGATGGCAATTACAACTTTATTTACGCAAATTATGGAGCTAAGGGTCGGTCGTCCGACAGTGGAATATTTCAAGAAACACCGTTTTATAATGCATTGTTAGAAAACTCACTTAAACTGCCACGGCCTGAACCAATAACACAAGGCGGAACAGAAATGCCGTATGTAATTGTAGGTGACAGTGCTTTCGCGCTAACGGAGAACATCATGAAACCATATCCTGGCATTCATGAACGTGGGAACAAAAAGCGTATATTCAATTACAGACTATCAAGAGCTAGGAGGATTATAGAAAATGTTTTTGGCATTTTATGTGTGGTGTTCCGTGTATTCACTAAACCTATTCCGTTAAAACCAGCCAATTGTGAACTCGTGGTAATTGCTTGTGTATATTTACATAACTTCTTAAGACGTAACTCAGTTTCCAGATCCATATATACACCTCCACAAACTTTTGATTTTGAAGACTCTGAAGGTAACCTATTAGAAGGTTCTTGGCGAAGGGAACTAAGTTCGTTTCCTATGATTGATTTGCAAAGACGGGGCAGGCCTGCATCACAATCAGCTCTTTGTATTAGAGAACAGTTTGCCGATTACTTTATAACTCCAGAGGGAAGAGTTCCATGGCAAAATAATGTAGCGTAATTGTAATAATTTTACAGACAATAGTATAAAACAATTATATACAATAACAACTTACTGTTTTATTCATAGTATCCGTTTCACCAGAAGTAGTTGCACCACATAACAAAAATTCCAATGGCTCGTAATAAATCCATTTACATTTTTCTATTGCGCCGCTGCCTGTAGTTTTTTTTGCCGACATTTTTTTTTTCTCTCTAGTAAATTGAGTACGCAGTACATGTATTTTAGTTTCTACGTCTTTTTTGGGTATATTTAGGACTTGAGAAATTTCTTCGAATGCATCGTTCTTTTTGTTTCTATCTTTGTATTGTTTTATAGAACAATCCCATAATAATGGTTTTGATTGAAATAATTCTATTAATTGCATTATTTTATCATTGCTCCACACTACTGCCATGTTTATAAACTGTTGCAAACTCGTCCACACACGTCAACAATTGTCGCTAAACTGATGTTTACGCTTGTCGGGCGAGAGCTTGTCAACATGATGCTGTCAACTCTGCAACACGCAGTGTTGCCAGCAACATGTTGACAGCAACTCCGCAACACGTTGATTCAACTTTGTTGCTCAACAAATGTTTCCCATGAATACGGGGCTTTAAGCTTAAAATGTTGAATCAACTTATTAGATTTAAGTATACTTAACATGAAAACAAATTAATTTGAACCAGTTTAACAGAATTTATTTTTTAATAAGCTGTGATTGTTGATAACTAGTCTGTGTGTAAGTGCAATATTTACATGTGATAAGCACCAAAGGAAGATAATATTGTGATATTGAATGAAGAATAGATTGTCTTTTAAGAATACAGTTATAATTTGATTGTTATTTATTGGAGTTGTATTTTACAAAGAGATACATAAATATATAATATATTTAAATACCTATGCAATAGTGTTAATCGGCTAACTTTTTTCTTGTATTGACCGTAAATGAGTAAGTTAGTTTTGCTTAGAGTTCTGCTAGACTAGATTAATAATAATAATATTTATTAAAAATGCATTATCGCAAAATAAAATGGTTTGTTATTCAAAAGCTGTTCAAATATAATTTATTTTAGTAAAGTATTAGTACAAAGAGTAGTAGAAGAATGTTAATGAAATTGGACATACCTACATATCATGAGATTTCAGAATCAGATGAGCTCTAGCAAACTCAACTAGTGTCTGACCGAACTTCCGGTTACCTACTGTTAAGTCTTTGTTTCGGTTTCGATAGCATAAACCTGGCGAAACATAAGTTTTTTGATAAACAATACATTTAAGTTTTAACATTGTATTTTGCAGGGAAGTAAATTTTTATCTTCTTGGTAAACATTATGTGAAAAAAAAAAATGTATTAGTAAGTATCTTATAAATGCGAATTAACATATTTTTATTAATTCCAAACGCTCAAAAGAATAAAAAAGCCTTAAAAGTCTTAAAACTGAGACAGAAATTGGAATACACAATTTATGTATTAAGCTGGGGCCACATTAGCGTGCTAAAAAACTTAATGTTCTGTTATCGCTTTACTACGCGACACAGTAGCGCGTTAACTCGATAATGTATCGCACTAAGACGAAGTGTTCGGCCAGACGCGACGTGTCGAATTAGCGTGCTAATGTGGCCCCAGCAGCATTATGATTGTCTTCTTCCAGCATTTATAAAAGAAGTTGGGTAGAAAAGCACCTATTGAAAGCAAATGTAGAGAGCATCATTACATGAGTGAAAATTCACGTATGTTTCGAGATCTTGGAAAAAAAAAGAGTTTTCTTAGAAATGTACCTACTTACTAAATATTATGATATTCACATCATTCTCTAAAACTGTTTTTGCGCTAAATGAGGTCTGAATAGTTTAGATACTTATTAACAATTATTTTCCAATCAAAGGTTTACATTATGATATATATGCCTACTTCATATAAATGAAGTTAACTATAAACCTAATCTATTATTTACTTCTGTGTTGCTAATTGAAGTAATAATAAAATGTAGTGGATTTTAATATTCATCTAATAAAATTATTTATTAAAATTGCAGTTGCTTTTTTTTATCATCTTGTGTGAAATAAATAATAATTTATTATTATCTTTCCATTTTTAGGAAAGATTTTGGTAGGTATTGTCCTCTTACATAATAAAACCTAAGTAGCTTAACCATAGTGTACATTTTCAGGAGCAACGGAAAGTAAAATATTATTCTCCAGATAATTTTTGGAAGTTTGTACGATTGTCAAGGAGTTATAGGTGCTCACTCATTGGTGGCGGCAGTATCATAATGAGCACTCGTTTTGGCGTACAACTCTATTTAGTCTATTTATATTATTATAATTTTGAGTGTGGGTTTCATTAGGTTCAGTTATGAGCGCTGATCTTAGCATAAGCCCTAATGCTACTACTTTGTATGGTCGAATTCAGGTATTTTGCCACTTATACCACCCTTTCCTAGTACAAGATGTAACGCAAGCTGCTTGATTGGGCCATAACCTACCACACTGGACCAATGCGGGTTGGTGGGTGGCTTCAATACATACATAGAGAACCTATAATCAAACCTTAAAGGTTGTATAAGGTTTCATTACAGGATGATAATGGTTTATTTATTTAAAACCCCTTGAGGATTGTAAAACCAGACAATTGAAAATCAATTGTTTCGCAACTGCCGGTGGTCTTAATCCTTGACCTATTAACAGAATTAAACGAGCATAACCCATTACTAGATAATCCAGCTGACCTTATCAAATATGAACTAGTTTTATGTTTGTATCTTAGATCAAACACAATTCACATCACATACTAACCATTAACTATGAACTCTAATGAAAGTAGTGATTCTGGGCAGATTACCTTTATGGTAGTGCTTCAGGATGTATTAATCATAATAAATGAATATAAAATAGGAAGCTCACATGTAATTATTAAATGTTAGGTGGTGTCAGTGTCGTATTACTTGGAATATTATTATCAAAATAAAATGCATAAGTACAATGACATTACCATGTATATTTTAACCACTACAAAATATTTTATTAAATTCTATTTACAAATACGGTCTATTCATCTCAGTTTTCTTGGCACGCTTGTCTCTTGCTCTAGGAAACCAACGGTGTGGGGTTGTTAATGTTAGGTTGGATAATTGTTTTCTAGCAATCTCTGGAGCCATAGTTTTGAATACTCTTTTGACTTCTATCATATCAGTCATTTTCAAAAGAGATTCATTTGTCTTTTCTTCAGGAAGAGGTCTAGACTTAGCGTAAGGAAATTCTTCTTCGCGGTGAAGCGCAACTATTGTAGAACCATCATCAGTAATTACAATTTTATGAAAGTGCCTAATCAACGTACTAGAAAGCCTAAATGGCACTGTTTTGAGCAGATGTGCCATTTTAGAACTTTCTTTGAAATCGTATGAAAAGGCCTCTGCAGTCTGCACAAACTTATTTGCTTATTGGTCTGTGCACTACTTGGCACTACTCTGCACAATGCACAACACTCACTCTCTGAGTCTTTTTTTTTTATTTGTTCCGTGACGGACCAGGCTAAGGTCAGAGACCATACTGCCTAGTCATTAGTATTTTATTTCTTTTTTTCCCCAGATGATGGTGAGTAGTGATTAAGATGATAGATGATAAATGATATTCCCCCAAACCCCTTGACTTGAGTCCTCACTCCTCAGTAAAGATGTGGAACTTTACTAAAATCTCACGCGGACTTCTTGAGAGAATTTGTAAAGTGATGTTGCACTGTTTTGTTTTATTTGCCAACACTCATGCACGTTCATAAACACTTAACGGTTAATAATCCACTATTATTTCTCATTAATGTTCGTAAAAACACAAATTTTAGAAAATAAAACAAAATTGCAGACATGACGCTACACTTTCCTGCCAAGAAGTCTCTCTGACAGTCCTGAGGGCCTAGTCAACTGGCAAACGCTCGACCGGTGACAGCGTCAAAATCGCTCATCAAATTCGCTAGGCTACATCGATATCGATAAGCTAAGGGATATAGAACATACAGGCTTGTCTTAGTATTTTTTTGTTTGATGATAATGTAACGCTTATGTAAGATTAATAAATAGGTAGTAACTACACCGATCCTTTTGAGTTTTAGTGAATTGAATGTCACTTTACTAAGAAATTCGGGTAGACTCCTTGAGACAATTTGAAATGAATCAATCGCTTTTTTCGCCGGAAGTTCGCCAGGCAAGCACGTTTGTAAATAAGTACTTATAATGATGACGAGTGACTTACCTACCATAATATGATATTGATAAGAGACCAAACCCATTTTGCAGCTTATAATATAAATAAATTAAGACTGAAGACCACAAGCAAACGCTTGCTGCCAAGAATTTCTCAAATATTAACAACTTGACGTCCGTCTGTAATGAAATAAGTGATAACACTAAATGTTACAAACCGCGCGAACATTTAAACAGTTTGATCTTAGATGCAAGTACCCACTAGGTAGTGATTAAAACGTTTGCATCTTGTATGAGTACATCGCCTAAAGTAACTCTATGGCGTAGCGGCTAAGGCTTTCGGGTTTAGTTGTCTAACTACAACACCTATCACATTACTTTTCTAATTGATTATTGTCCTAAATAAAATAAAATAAAAAACATTCCAAGTACATGGTTTTGCTAGTTAAATTAAAACTAATTTTAAAATATGCAAACTAGCGAAGCAATGTACTTACTGTTACTTGAAAGGTAATACTAGAGGTTCAACTAATGCAAAAAGTCCCCGCCCGCGCCGCACCGGTTTGTGATCTTGCCAGTTAGTTACGCAACTTTCACATTACCGAGCTAAAGGATGGGTAACCAAATAAAAAGCGTCTCGAGCTCCTCCGTGCTTCGGAAGGCACGTAAAGCACACTGCGGTTGTATTGGCTCAGGGCTTAAGCCTGTTATAGCCCAGTCTGCCTTAGTGCTGTCGTTCATGTGGGAACGTTCAGGACGTTCATAGGATGACGATGAAGACAACATCGCCTTAATATAGGATTGTTTCATTGTTACTTATTTATAGCGGTAGGTACCGAAAATAATTGAAATTAAAAGTCAAATCATTTATTAAATATACGCCTTCACAGACACAATGACATGATCGTGGTCTCTACGCGACAAGTTAAAATATTTATTTATTTTACATTATTTATTTCACTGCCATTCATTATGAGTTGGTTGATAATGTTTTGAAATAAAACATAGGATTATTTATATGTTTACCAAAAATAATTTTAAAACAATTAATTTTATATAATTACCCTAGTATGTTGATAATGAATCAAGTACAACTTTAAGCCATGTTTAATGCAGTTTCATTGTTGGATACGACATGTGGTACACATCCCTTCTTTATTGTGAGCCTGATGCAGCATTAAATATTGGTGTTATTATGATTAACCATGCTTTTTGAAGGTATCCAGAATCTCCTAAGAAATTGGAACAATATACTTACTTATAGAAAATTGTCATACATAAAAAGTTAGTAGGTAGTATATATTTACCAAAAATAATTTAAAAACAATTAATTTTATTTATTTATTTTATATTCACAGGTGAATCGACAGTTCTATAAAAAGTATAACACTGAAAATGTGAAACAGCAAACCATTTACAGATTCACACAAATAAAAATGTGATAGTAACATTACAAACTCAAGCAACAATTACAATCGATTACTTCACAATCGCCAAATTGATAATAACTAAACTATTACAGAGTATGCTAGATATGGAACTTAATTTGTAATATATGTATAACAAGCCACCTTATGTTAAGCCACCTATTTAAAGAAAAAACAATATTATAACAAACACAATAGAACCCACCAGATTTAATAATCGGATAATAATAATGCAAGTTTATACATATAATTACCTTTGTATGTTGATAATGAATCAAGTACAACTTCAATAGCTTAATGTTATGACTAGTAGAAATTGATATAAGTAGGTACTTAAACATTTTCTATAGGTACCTACTGCAAGTAAAATTAAATATCAAGTAAAAAAAAACATTAATGTTGTATTTCTTAATATTTTCTTATTTCCTTACCTAACTCTCTCAAAGTCAAAGTTTATTAAATATGAGGCTTCACTTTCTCTTATTGACATTAAAACTATATGTGTATAAAAATAAATGCCAATAGTGTGTATAAGAAGGTACTGTTTTTTAGTACCTACCTAAGTAAATCTTTTTAATAAAGTACAATAAACTTAGAACTAAATTAACTATAGACTTAATTTTTCCCCATCATATAAACCAAATCACTATTTTATGGGTTAAATATATTTATGGCACACTGTTCCTTTTCTTAAAATAAAAATGTTGTCAACGAAGGTACTGTTTTTTTGTACATAAGTAAATCTTTTTAAATAAAGCACAATAAACTTAGAACTAAATTAACTTTATACTTAATTTTTCCTCATCAAATAAACCAAATTACTATTTTATGGATAAATATATTTATGGCACAGACTGCTCCTTTTTGTAGAATAAAAACGTTGTCAACATTAGAGCTCCACAAAAAAAAATCATATAAATAACTAAATTCAACGATGCCAAAGCCATGTTTAATGCAGTTTCATTGTTGGATATGACATGTGGTACACACCCCTCCTTTCTTGTGAGTCTGATGCAGCATTAAATATTGTTGTTATTATCATTAACCATGCTTTTTGAAGGTATCCAGAATCTCCTAAGAAATTTGAACAATATACTTACTTATAGAAAATTGTCATAGATAAAAAGTTAGTAGGTAAGTACCTATGTATTATACAAAATTGCTTGATATTGTTTTTTACCAAATAACCATGTTTGTCCACCATTCTGAGGAAGTCCATCCTCCAAATTATGAGGTAACATTTAAGATTTTTGAATCGTCGTCTCAAATCTGCAAAACCACATAAAATAGTTTTATCTTTATGTCAATACTCTTTATTCTAGCAATTTTAACAAAACTGACATTTCCTGGTAAATCCCAATATAATAATAGGCATAATACTTACCTTTATTATGTAAGTAATAATTTATTTATTAAAACTTACCGTTTGAACATAAGGACTGATATCTTTTCCTATTATGAAAGATGCTTGTCTGTATAAGATTTATAGGGTATAGTCAATAGGTACACCTTACTACACTTAGAGCGCTGGTTTAATACTCTAAGCTACCTGGCAAATTAAATCTTCATTGGAACCTGTAAAATAAATAGGCAATCTAAGTTATAAATTGATAAATGGACATTATGGATAGGTTACATTTAATATTTATACAGAAAGTCCCTTACTGTTGTCTTATTCTTGACCTTTCTTGTCATGATTAAAGGTACTTAGGTGGATTTATTTGGCCAAAATGTTTGTATGGTTTGAGAGCCCCTACAAATTGTTATGCAGCGACTTGCTCTTCGTTGCGGAAAATGTTGCATGACACACATTTATTTGGTCACTCACATCGCAACAACTATATCAGCACGCAATTCCCGGCAGACCTTAGTTAGATATTTGAAAGTTCGTAAACGAGAACTCCGAGAACTATTCACAAGTACAACAAACTCGATTTCGTTAATTTGCTCCAAGTAACGTACGGAAACATTTCTTCCTTAGCGCCTGAGCACTTGATTATTGCAATCCACAATAGCTCTAAAAAGAGCATTTTAAACAAAACTTTGAACACAACACAACTATTCCTTCATCAGCTGATCAAACAATCGCCATTTTGTGTGAATTTTTATCTTCAATGTTTGAGTGATCGCTAGATTAGCGATTCTTGGCTTGTCAAACTGTCAATTAGGTCTATTTTAGCGTAAATTTTACGTCGTAGGTAACTTTTGCTTATGTCAATCCCATACATTCGGTTTATCGTAGCGAAGATTTCGTAGCGTTTAACTTGTTTGCCAATTGACTAAGCCCTCTGGTAGGCTACTCTTGAAACAGAATTACATTAATCAATTTCCAATCACAAATCTAAAAAATGTCAAATGGCACTTTTGTAAGCGACAATAGCGCCACATTGGAATTAAATTGCGTGGAAAATGATTGAACAAATTACTATCGAGATGGCGTTCCGGAATTATTTTTACTTATTCCAATATCGATACGAGTTTGCGTTCGAGAGTAACCCCCCTGGGGCCCAAGTCTGCTAATTTACGAATGGCATAATTGAATCGCAGTTGGATCGTATTGTAATTGTTTGATACATTTGGTATTCTCTTACAATTCAATTTCTTATTTGATGGCTCGCTATGATTTAGCCAGTGTCTAGTTTTTGGGTAGACAATGTGGTTTAGTTTTTGTTTGTGACTCTGCTTTGAACTTTAGGGCGTTATGCTCATACAAGAGAACTGTCAGAAAATAAGATTTATTAATTTTGAGGAACTGTCTAGCGAGTTTGACTGTTGAGATACCTGTAACAATAACAAATAGATGGGTTAGTAAGTGAGTGAAGCAGATAAAGATTTGCAGTTACAATTTAATATTATTAGTGTTAATGAACGAACACAGGACTTTGACAAAATCAGTATCTACGAACGCTAATACGGATTTAAAATTAGTAGGCCGAGGGATACACGGAGGGAGAAGGGAGTATAAGGAGGGGCTGTTTTTAGGGCAATTAAAAAATATATGTTCTGTTGTACCTTCGTCAAGCCCACACTCGCATAAGAAACTGTCTTTCACTCTTATTTTAGCCAAAAAAACTGGAGTACACACGTGTCCCAATCTAAGTCTGCAAACAACAGAAGTCACTCTCTTATTGGCACTGCGATATTTAAAAAACCATGGTATATGGGGAATGTCTGGTTGGATGTTGACATAGTGTGAACCTTTAGAAACGCTGCTCTTTTTCCAGTAATCTGACCAGTTCAAGAAGAGGTCTTTCTTAGCTATTAATGTGACATCGTTAGTGTATAAGCTAGAATGAGTAAAAGTACCGTTGACAGTAGCTTGCTTAGCGCAAGCATCAGCAGTTTCATTGCCCTTAATGCCTACATGGCCTGGAATCCAAACAAGGACAATATGCAAACCTTGCTGGTGACACTCAAATAAAATTGTTTTAATTTTCAAAATATACTGAACTTTAGTTTTGCAGCGAAATTGGTTACTAATAATTGCTTCAAGACAGCTTTTTGAGTCTGAAAAAATTATTACTTTAGAAATAGTATGAGACTGAACAAATTTAAGGGCCTCTAGAATAGCAATGGCTTCTCCAGTATAGACTGAAGCCAACGAAGAGCATTTAAAATTGAGTATGATTTTATATTTAGGAATCCAGACCGCTGAACCGACATGACCATCACTGGATATTTTAGATGCGTCAGTATAAATAGTCAACCATTCAGGCCACTTAGTTGATACTATTTCATTGAGTTGATTCTGAGCGGCCACGGAGCTCTTTTCTACACCTAAGTCGAGAATTACTTCCGGCTGATAAATTAAAGCTTCATATGGAGTTTCAAAGAGAGGGTTGATCTTACACTGGTAAACAGGAGAAGGCAAATTAATGAGTTTCCTATAACTTATTAGCAAGCACGGTAGATTTTTGTGTGACCAATAGTCATTGGAAGGAATCAGTTCATGTAAAGTTTGTAACTTAGCGATTATTGGGTTAGATGACAGTTGGAAACTTTTATAGAGGAATCTATCAGAAATGTATTGTCTACGGAATTCTAGGAGCGACTCCAGACACTCCACCTGCATAGCATTTATAGGTGAAGACTTCATCGCGCCAAGGATAATCCGCAGACATTTAGATTGGATTTTGTCCAGGTAAACCAAAGAAGTTTTATTACATGGCTCCAGTAGGAAAGAACCGTAATCCAGTAGGCTGCGAATGAGAGCATTATAAAGTAACTTTTGGGTGGATGGATGAGCTCCCCACCAAACTCCAGAAAGTGCTCTCAGTACATTAATATTTTTTTCACATTTTTCAGAAATGTATTTTAAGTGATGAGCACCAGACATTCTTGAGTCCAATATCATTCCCAAGAACTTCACTTTATCATGTACTGGAAACGATTGTCCATCACAAGATATTGCGATGTCAGGAATAGACCTAGCCCTCGAGAAGACTACCACACTACTTTTAGAAATGGAAAGTGACAAGCCGTGATCCAGAAGCCAACTGTTAAGATAGTAAATTGCGGAGTTAAGTCTATTCTCGGCATCAGATATATTATCTGCTGCTACGTAGAGAGCAAGGTCATCTGCGTATTGGAGAACATTACAAAAGCAATCCACTGAAAGGTCCAAGTCATGAGTATACACGCTATATAGTAAAGGGCTAAGGACTGAACCTTGGGGAAGGCCCTTCCAAACTCTTCTAGGTGGAAGGGTAGAATTTGCGAGCTTACAAGAATCGACCTATCAGATAGAGAGTTAAAGATAAAATTTACAATTCTCTCCGGTATGTTCAGCTGTAGCATTTTCTGCCTGAGCATTGGGAGAAGAACATTGTCGTATGCAGATGCAATGTCTAGGAATACGCCTACCACTGATTTTCGTTCCGAAAAAGCAATACGGACGTCACTCACAAAAGTACCGAGGCTGTCTATCGTGCTTAATCCTTTGCGAAAACCAAATTGGGTTCTGGAGAGTTTCTCATTGCTCTCCAAAAACCATTCCAAACGATTCTTAATAAGATGCTCTAGAATCTTTGACATAGTGTTGGAAAGAGCAATTGGACGGTAGCTTAATGGGTCGTTAATAGGTTTACCAGTCTTTAAGATAGGAATGATAATTTGTGTCTTCCATTCATCAGGAGGAATGCCAGACTCAAATATAAGATTTATCATTTTGAGGAAATATATCTTGGTTTCCTTTCCACTTTTGACAATAAAAGAATACGGTATTCCATCAACTCCCGGAGCAGAGTCCTTAAGACCAGATAAGGCAATTGTTAATTCCTCAAGGGAAAAAGGGGACTGTAATATGTCAGATGTTGTAGGTGAGGTAGCCGAGAATGTTGTAGCTTCCTCCAAAGAGGGAGCGGATGGAGGGGCAATTTTTTGACTAAAAGATTCTAACCATGAAGATGAGTCTAAAGAGGTGTTACTATCTATAAATGAGCCAACCCTTTGAAACCTTTTGATATTTTTCCAAATAACAGTTGACGGAGTTTTAGGGGATAAAGATAAACAAAAAGAGTGCCATCCAGCTCTCTTTTTAATTCTTAATAGTTGTACTGTTTCTGCTGCAGTTTTCTGATATTTTATGAAGTTATGTTCATTCATTGAACAAGTATAGGTTCGCTCTGCTTCCTTGCGCTTTTTACATGCAACAGTGCACTCTTTATCCCACCAAGGTGGAGAAGAGATATTCTTAGAGGGGGATTTTCTTATCGGGATAGAATTATCAGCTGCAGATAAAAGAGCATTTTTGAATAGATTATAATGTAAGTGGACATTACCCGAATTTAGTGTAGGAAGATTGCGAACTTCCTCATCTGTATTAATCCTAAATTGGTTCCAGTCGGCTTGAGATACTACGTATTTTTGTCGATGAGTATTGATAGGGAATTCTTTTCGGGACATAGGTAAGAAGATAAGAATGGGGTAATGGTCGCTTCCATGAGAATTAGGAAGAACTTGCCAGGTAAGACTAGAAGTTAAACTAGCGGAGCAGAGAGATAAATCTACAGCACTTTTCACATTCTGCGAAGGAGCTACCCGCCGTGTTGGAGAGCCATCATTTAATATGCACAGATTAAAATCATCTAAGACGTCTAAAAGTCTAAATGAAAGAGACTCAAAGTTATGGGAGCCCCAGATTACATTATGTAGGTTAAAGTCACCTAATATAATAACCGGCTGAGGAATAGATGAAATTATAGAGGATATGTTAATTAAGATAGATAAACTGGGAATTGGAATATATAAAGATATAAAGGTAATGTCCATGATACGAACTGCCACTATATTAAAGAGATCTTTATTATGGGATGGGGTGGCAAGTTGTGAAAACTTGTAATTTCGTGATATAAAAATTGCAGTGCCAGCCTTACCGTCGCTCCTGTCATCCCGCAAACAAGCATAGCCTGATATCCTAAAATTGGATCCAGGTCTAAGCCACATCTCCTGGATGGCAAGAATGACGGGCTTATGGGTATTTATGAGATAAATTAATTCTGGTTTTTTGTGTCTAATACTTCTACAGTTCCACTGAAGGATTGGGGTGAATTTTGTTATTAAGAGAAAAAAGCTCAGTAAGTTTTTGCCTAATATTGTACGGTAATTCTATGTCATTAAAACGTTGGATAAAGTTAATTAAAGTAGATAATTGTAACAATAACATTTCTAACAAATTGTCATTAGGTTCTGGTGGAACTGAAGGAGTACTTGAATAAGCACATCCATTTGGAAGAGAAGATACTGGGGTGGACGAAATTTCATTATGGAAGTTCCTGTCATAGTTGGATGCAGGAACCCTGGGATGACGAGGGATTTCCACTGTTTTGCGGTAGGAAGTGGTTGCAGGATAGGATGAAGTCCTTATGGATGAGTTGGATTGGGTCTGAGTTGGGGGTGAAGGGAACATACGTGCTGAGTCTGCAAAAAATTTTTTTGTTGGGGCAAATCTAGCAGACGCCTCCATATATGAAATGCTCTCCTGTGACATCACTAGCTTAATCGATTTTTGCCTCTCGTGTTCTGGACAAGAAAAATATGTGGCTAAATGGTTTCCAGAGCATAAAATACATTTTGGAGGAGCTTGGCTTAAACATGCTTCGCCCTCATGTAACTCTGCACATTTAAAGCAACGAAGCTTAGAACGGCACTGTGATTTTACATGGCCAAATCTACAGCAGTTATTACACTGGATTACAGGTAAACGGTAAATTTCAACAGGCAAAGAGGTAAAATAACAATAAACATGTTGTGGTAGCTTTTTACCTGTAAAAGTTAAAACAACCGTTTGGGTTGGTATCCAGGTAGGGGCAGAGCCAACAGAAGAGGACTTCCTATGTAAGCGTCTTGCTCGGAACACTTTTCCAAAACCCGGGGGTATTTGGATATTTTCTATCAACTCTTCCATAGTCCAATCAACAGGTACTTCTCTGACAATACCCATGCGCGACACATTAAATGAGGGAATATTTACCAAATAGTTGCAGTCATTCAACGCTGGATGGTTCAAGAAAGAATTAGCGTCAGCTGCGGACTTAAATTCCACAGAGATGCGATTTCGACCTACCTTCTTAACTCCATCTGAAATTATATTTTTGATGTTGTTGGAGTGCAAGAATTTGCCTATCTGTATTGCGCGAAAAACAGTTCCCTGTGTGAGTTCTTCCTTTTTGGCTACATGAACAACAAAAGGAGCGACATCATCTTCGGAATAGCTAATTTTGCTGTTCATATATTCCGGAAGGGTATATGTTGTTTGAGCAGATGCAGTAACTTGAGCAACAGATGTTTTTTTAACTGGGATTAAGGAACTATCAGGATCATTTTGGGCACGCTTTCTAGGCATGCTTCTAGGGGTTTCTTGCGACTGGGAATCAAAAACATCCGGAGAAATCACACTGCCCCCTCCGGGGTCCGGAGGGTCAGTATCCATATTTACCCTTAAGACAGCACTAAACACTGACTACAATCACCAAAAATAACTATCGGACAATAACAAACACAAATAACACACACAAATATTTCAACAGCACAAAATAACAACTGTTAACCATAAACACTTGTATCTCGCACTGAACCTAAAAGCAGAGTCCCCCATTCTCTTACTCATTTAGGAATACCAAATGTGTCAAACAATGGGCGATTTTCTGACAGCCCAAATTAAAAAGTAAAAATTAGTTCAAAAACACTCGATAGATGTCGTTTTATGAAAGCTGGGCTACTTATAAGCTGTAATAAATTCTACACTTTTACTTGTCTACCAAAAGAATAAAAAAATAGTATTTACTTACCTATTTATATTCAGGACATCCAGAACCTATTTCTATTTTGGAATAGAATAAATATTACGCAGCCATACACGTGCTCTTCATGAACCCGCCTTTTACTAAGCGCCATACTAATCTATGCTAAGCGCCATCTATGAAGTCATTTACGAACCAATTTCTTTTTTTTTTTGATCTCGGAATTTCGCCCATTACAATACGATACAATGGGCAATTTTCCGAGATCAAAAAAAAAAAGAAATTGGTTCGTAAATGACTTCATAGATGGCGCTTAGCATAGATTAGTATGGCGCTTAGTAAAAGGCGGGTTCATGAAGAGCACGTGTATGGCTGCGTAATATTTATTCTATTGCAAAATAGAAATAGGTTCTGGATGTCCTGAATATAAATAGGTAAGTAAATACTATTTTTTTATTCTTTTGGTAGACAAGTAAAAGTGTAGAATTTATTACAGCCCAAAAGTAGCCCAGCTTTCATAAAACGACATCTATCGAGTGTTTTTGAACTAATTTTTACTTTTTAATTTGGGCTGTCAGAAAATCGCCCATTGCGATTCAATTAAGCCATTCGTAAAGAACAGGCTAAGGTCAGATACCATTCTGCCTACTCATTAGTTTATATCTATTTTACAATGCGCCTACTAGACCGTTGTAAACTGAAGTTTTCAACAGCAGCTAACAAACGGTGTGGTTCTCGGACCAAATTGGTCCGAGGTGTGGTTAGTTCTTTGTAACGAAATGGGCGAGTTTCTGACAGCCAAAATTATAAAATAAAAATTAGGTCAAAAACAATCGATAGATGGCGTTTTATGAAAGCCGAGCCGTTCCTGCAGTGCGAGCACGGATCTTTTAACGACCGATAAAATGACATTAGACGTCGACAAATTGACATCGGCAGTACTTGAACTGTCAAATTTTGTCGTCTAATGTCACTTTATCGGTCGCTTTATCACTTTAAAAAAGATCCGTGCTCAGGGGGCAGCAATGGTATAGAGTCCCTAAAACCTCTATCCAAGATGAATAGGTAAGTATATCATTTTCTCTGAAAACGTGTCTTGCTGGTAGGGTTACCATTTAGGAATTTGAAAAGTCCTGACAAAAAGCCTGACATTTCGATAAAAGTCCGGACTTTTCAATGAAAACATACTTACTTTTTATGTTTTGTTTTTAATTTTTTAAAAGTTAATTAAGTTTAAAGACCTATTTGATTTTACTTAAAATGTAGTTTCTGTTACTCATATTACAATATCCGGACAAACGCCTAAAAGTCCGGATATGTCCTGAATTGGCTACTTGACGTTTTCGAAAAAGTATAAAAAAAATTACAAACGCTTATTTTATACCCCGTGCAATATTTTCTATCTCGAATAAACCTTTATTTAACAGAAAAAAACATAATTATCTTTATTGATTTCAAATTTCGTGCGAAAACGGTTGGTCACGTGACATTTTGCTCTGTGACGTCACATAAATAAATATAAACTTATCTTGAAACCTGACAGATTGTTTTTGATAATTTTGTGAAAATATTTGATTTTACTTAAAATGTAGTTTCTGTTACTCATATTACAATAGCCGGACAAATTAAAGAACCGGACAAAATCCGGACTAGCGCCTAAAAAACCGGACATGTCCGGACTAGAGATGGGCATTTACCCGGTAAATACCCGACTTGTGGGTAAATACCCATTTTTACCTATTTTTACCCACCCATTTTTAATTTATACCGGGTAAAAATAAAAATCAGTTTAATTTAAACCAATTATTGAATTTGGTTAAAGATACTATTACTTATTTATTTACTTTATTTTGGACAACCAATGTCTGTGGTAAAAAGCCATAATTTGGCGCGGCAAACTAAAAGTCCTTATTACTCAATGTACAGCAAAACATCTGGCCAGGAGTTGACAGTACTTATAGAAATAAAAACACAAAAATATCATAATTTATTCTTGCTTTTGTAATGAAAATAAAGAATATGACTTCTTAAGATATCTTAAGATATCAGACAGCTCAGTACCTCTTTCAGAGGAAAATGCCTTAAATGATAATGGGAACATTATGTTCCAGCATTTTACTGTATTGTCACAGTGTAGCTGTCACAACAGTCACAACAGTGTGACTTTAACAGATCCATAATCTATAGCGTAGTCAACGTAAAGGTATGCATAATGTATATGTTGATTAGGTTTCGCGGCATTATAATATATATTAATAATTAATATATATATATATATATATATTAATATATATATTATTAATATATATATATATATATATATATATATTAATATATATATTATTAATTATTATATATTATTAATTTCGGATATTATCCAAATTAAAGTACTCCTAAATCAACCGAGACGCAAAACCAATTCCTTTAGCAAAATAATTAGGTATTTATTTAAAGAAATTATAGTTAATTTAAGCGTCTCACAACAATCGACTGCAACTAAATTATTTAGAGGGTCATTATCAATAAGCTTCGGTCATCTAAACACCAGACACACAACCAGCGCTCTCAAAGTGTCGCCTCGAACTAACTCTCCGACCAAGAGGGAGCATTGGATTGCTATCAGTTATTATTTTTAAAAATTTAAAATATCTTCGTCTAAATCCGGTACCTATTATTGTGTATTACCACAATAATAGGTCTGAGTATCAAAACTAGTTGTGATTAATCGAAAACGAAATTGTGTAGAATAATTGGAAACATCTTTTCGAACGCATTTTATATGCGATTGTGCATCTAGTACTCAGATGACCGAAGTCAATAAGGTAACGAATAATAATCGTGTTTGCCACTGTAAGACTTGGCATAAATTTGAGCGGTTAACAACAAATTAGAAGAAGTTGATTTCAGTTCGCTATTTGGCACAATCGACAACAAATGATTACTATCCTGTTAGCTGTCGTAAACCAGACAACATTCAATCGTTAGTAACTAATTTAAGGTCTTCTCACAGTCAATGCGAATATTAACTTAATAGACCCATCAACACATGAATAAAGAAATTACTCATGTCATTATGTGCCATTAATGCGCGACCCAGGAGTGACAGGTGCAGCTGTGCAACAACTAGGCGCGCTGGTATAAACAGATTGGTCAGTCTTTGTGACATGCGAGTTCGTTTTGAAGCGGGTAGTTTGGAATCAATTTTCCTAACACACAATAATAAGTATAAAGTCTGTTAAACCTTCAACAGTTATTTTTTGTCATAATGCAGCCATGAAATAAGCATATCTTTCAATAAAGGCGTAGTATTTTAAGAACATTTACTTCCCCCTACCAAAGTATTCCAAATCATATCATCGGAACCTCTTTAGCTTTATACGGGAGACGATAAAAATTTTAATAGAATAAATAATTTAAAGTAAGTTTCTCACTCACACTATTATCTAGTCTAGCTCAAGTAAAGTTTCTTTACTGAAACCTGTTTTTGATGGTAAAACTAGATAACAGATAAACATATGTGTACATAGAAACACCCAGATCAAAAATCAATATAGAAAGACTGTTATTCCTTAATGGACCAACCAGTTGTTGGACCAGGGACCTCAAAGGTGGCGACGCCAGAACTAGCGTGTTTACCACTCGACCACGGATGTCATCATTCTTAACTTCTGACTACTTAATTATTTAAATTTTAAAAAATATTTTACCCAATCATTGTATTTATATTTAAAAGTGAAAAGAAAGGAAAATTTGTCAAAATAAAATCATTCAAATATCACTGATTTGTTATTCGAATATAAATCCTCAAGTAATATTCGATTAATTCGAATGTTATGCCAATTTTCTGTCTTGCCGTTAAGGCTAGACAATTCAATAGGAGGCAACTTTTAACGTTGCATGTCATTAGGCTGATATGTTATCAAACTGACTACGCATCATAACTATACGTTCAGACTGTGACTTAAAAGATTTACTTTTAATGCAAAATTCAAAATAACTAATGAAAGATTGAATAGCTTACTCGTACTAGAAAGTGTCATGAAATTATGTGGAATTTACATAAGGCACTTTAGTCTATACCACAGAGGTAACTAGAGAATTTTAAATTCGTGTAAAATTGCAGGCTGCACAGTACAGGTACGAGTAGTATAATAACTTGAAGTAACAAATTATAACTTTCATTAGTACTTTGTTACTGTAAATGTTCTAACATAATACAATGTAGACAGCATTTCAATCTTAGTCATGTTTTGTTATTAGGAACACTGTGATCAGCACACAGCCCTGGAATTTGGCGTTTATAAAAATTAAGCTTTGTTTAACTGAGGTAAGTAATGTTTTAGGTATCAGCCGTAACAAATCGGATTTAATAGAAAATCTGACATACCTTTTACTAAATGAGACTCGGTCACCCTGATACCTACCGTTTCTTTTTGGCAAGTTCCCATTTGCAGGTTGTATACTCTGCTAGGCTAGACACTTTATCGCTTGTATATTCCATAAAAAGAACCCAACGTCGTAATGCCTGGTCTCATCTGCAAATGTGAATAAGATTAGTTTTAAGCTCGTCACAGTTACAAGTAATATTTTTCCATTAAGTTAATCATCATCTATCTAGTGTTCAAAATGGGGACAGAAGATCTGAAGGCAAGTCTAGCGAATATGAAATTGTTAATTTAAAGACTTAGTAATGTAATAGTAATACTTCGTTATTTCTTCTTCATTCAATCATATATCTGTGAAAGCGATCGACTAAACTTGTTTACTAGTCTTGCTATCGGCAAAAGCTAATGAATGAATAGACATGGAGCGTTTGCCACTTATTTAGCGCGGCTGTAGGTATCAGTACGACCATCGGTGTCAAATGGAGGTAAAAAAAATGGTGGAGGAAAACATTTGCAGCTGTTTGAAAATCCGTCATCATATCTTGCATCATTGTCTTCATAAACTCGTGGAACACAGGCACCAGTATTATGACACAATCCATCAGAACCTGCCCGTTCCTGACTTGCCAACGTTCCTGGTTTGCGTTGGGTAGCTTTAGCAATAACAGCTGAAGTAGGTAGACCCTCCGCCTGAAGTACCAGTATCCAGCCCATCAGACACGTTCTGAATCTCCAAGCTGATGCTCATGACGCAATATTGTGTTTCTAGAACTCAGGGAAAACACCAAAAATAATGTTAGTGGCAAATGAATAGCATGGATTATCATGTAAGATGTAACTTTTTTTACTTATACAAGATATAAAGTACACAGAACTGTCAGCTAGCAACATATTTATTTGCTCAGTGCTAGCAACAATGAACCTTTTTTCATTATCTGTCAAATGTGTAATGTCAGAGTATGCTCGTATTTGGCGGCGTATTGCAGAAAGAACCACTAACCTCCCGAAGCCGACATCATATTAATCGAAGCAGGCACGATCGAAGAGTAGCCTCGACCACGTGCAATGCGTGTAAATGATTTGTATGTGCACCATCGAAAGGTAGCCTCGACCACGTGCAATGCGTGTAAATGATATGTATGTGGACCATCGAAGGGTAGCCTCGACCACGTGCAATGCGTGTAAATGATTTGTATGTGCACCATCGAAGGGTAGCCTCGACCACGTGCAATGTGTGTAAATGATTTGTATGTGCACCATCGAAGGGTAGCCTCGACCACGTGCTATGCGTGTAAATGATTATGTATGTGCATCGTCAATCTATTAAAATGATTCTGTCACCCTACCGAATTAACCTTGCAATTTATTAAGTAGTGAATTTGTGAGCGTAATTACTTGGTTCATCTCACTTCTGATGTGGCAGATTAAGAAAAGAGGGTAATGATTTTGATCAATTTATATTCATAAAAACCAGATTAATTGGCAGACAGTAATAATATACACACATTTAGTGTTAATTATAATTACAGTAATATCAATTTATTAAAATAATAAGCCATTTGACATTTTACATGATGAAAATTAGTACTTAAATACGTTGTATTCAAATTCTATTGTGTACAATAAAAAAATGTTAAATGAGCTAATCTCATAACATACTGAAGCAAAAGAATATACCAGAATCAAAGCAAATCATGTAAATAACTAAATTCAAAAGCCATGTTCAATGCAGTTTCATTGTTGGATATATATGACATGACTTTCTTGTGAGCCTGATGCAGCATTAAATATTGGTGTTATTATCATTAACCATGCTTTTTGAAGGTAGCCAGAATCTCCTAAGAAATTAGAACAATATACTTACTTATAGAAAATTGTCATAGATAAAAAGTTAGTAGGTAACACAGACGTAATACGACTGTGGTAGGTAAGTACATATCTATTACACAAAATTTCTTGATATTGTTTTTACCAAATAACCATGTTTGTTCACCATTCTGAGGAAGTCCATCCACCAAATTATGAGGTAATGTTTAAGATTTTTTAATCGTTCGTCTCAAATCTGCAAAAACACATAAAATAGCAATTTTAACAAAACTGACATTTCCTGGTAAATCCCAACATAATAATAGGCCTTCTTATTATATGTCTGTGTAATAGGCATAATACTTGTGGGAGATTGGCATTAAATGTAGATTACTATTAATGTTAGCATTAAAAACAAATGTTTGAAGAAAGCAAATTCACCGCAGTAATTAATACGAATAAGAAAACACGTGCTTGTCCATTGCCACGCTCCCCACGCCATGCGTCATTAGCGACTTGTTTGTGCTTCAGTATAAAAAGGTCATGCGTTAGCGCCTTCGGGGCATTCTGTATTCAACTGCGGAGCATGACGGAGCTCTGATTGTCGACATAGTATTGAGGTATGCTATGATGGTGTAACTAAATTATGTATTTTAGTACATAACTGTGTATGTTACAAGAAATAGTAGTAAGTACTAATTTTCATCATGTAAAATGCCAAATGGCTTATTATTTTAATAAATTGATATTACTGTAATTATAATTAACACTAAATCTGTGTATATTATTACTGTCTGCCAATTAATCTGGTTTTTATGAATATAAATTGATCAAAATCATTACCCTCTTTTCTTAATCTGCCACATCAGAAGTGGGATGAACCAAGTAATTACGCTCACAAATTCACTACTTAATAAATTGCAAGGTTAATTCGGTAGGGTGACAAACGTTTACATGATTTAATTTTGTGAAGCTCTAATGTTGACAACGTTTTTATTCTACAAAAAGGAGCAGTCTGTGCCATCAATATATTTACCATAAAATAGTAATTTGGTTTATATGATGGGAAAAAATTAAGTATAAAGTTAATTTAGTTCTAAGTTTATTGTGCTTTATTTAAAAAGATTTACTTAGGTACAAAAAAACAGTACCTTCGTTGACAACATTTTTATTCTAAAAAAAGGAACAGTGTGCCATAAATATATTTAACCCATAAAATAGTAATTTGGTTTATTAATGGGGAAAAATTAAGTCTATAGTTAATTTAGTTCTAAGTTTATTGTACTTTATTAATAAGATTTACTTAGGTAGGTAAGTACTAAAAAAACAGTACCTACTTTCTTATTCACACAATTGGCATTTATTTTTATGGTTACATATAGTTTTAATGTTAATAAGAGAAAGTGAAGCCTTATATTTAATAAACTTTGACTTTGAGAGAGTTAGGTAAAGAAATAAGAATATATAAGAAATACAACAATAATGTAATTTTTTACTTGATATTTAATTTTACTTGCATTAGGTACCTATAGAAAATGTTTAAGTAGACTATATCAATTTCTACCAGTGATAACATTAAGCTATTGAAGTTGTACTTGATTCATTAACAACATACTAAGGTAATTAAGTAAGATATAAAATTGATGGTTTTAAACTTATTTTTGGTAAATATATAAATAATCCTATGTTTTATTTCTAAACATTATCAACCAACTCATAATTAATGGCAGTGAAATAAATAATGTAAAATAAATAAATATTTTGACTTGTTGCGTAGAGACCACGATCATTTCATTGTGTCTGTAGAGGCGTATATTTAATAAATGATTTGACTTTTATTTTCAATTATTTTCGGTACTTCGGTACAAGTAACAATGAAGCAATCCTATATTAAGGCGATGTTGTCATCCTATGAACGTCCTGCCGTTGGGCACATGCCTTCCCACATGAACGACAGCACTAAGGGAGACTGGTCTAAAACAGGCTACGCCCTGGGCCAATACAACCGCAGTGTGCTTTACGTGCCTGCCGAAGCACGGAGGTGCTCGAGACGTTGTTATTTGGTTACCCATCCTTTAACTCGGTAATGTGAAAGTTGCGTAACTGGCAAGATCACAAACCGGGGCGGCGCGGGCGGGGACTTTTTGCATAAGTTGAACCTATAGCATTACCTTTCAAGTAACAGTACATTGCTTCGCTAGTTTGCATATTTTAAAATTAGTTTTGAGAGGCCTATTACATCTCGACTGTGATTTTTGCGTAAAATGGCCAATTTTGGCGTTATGGATCTCAGAAACAAAAATACATTAACAATTAAGACTTATTGAATAGTGTAGAATAGCTATTGGAATAGTGCGTAGCGGCCTCGCTTTTTGTAAATTTTGCTTAACTTTTTAATTAAACGCAAAATGGGCGATTTTCCGAAAAAAAAAAAAGAAATTGGTTCGTAAATGACTTTATAGATGGCGCTTAGCATAGATTAGTATGGCGCATGGTAAAAGGCGAGTTCATGAAGAGCACGTGTATGGCTGCGTAATATTTATTCTATTCCAAAATTAAAATAGGTTCTGGATGTCCTGCATATAAATAGGTAAGTACCACAGACATATAATTTTAAGTCTGTGGTAAGTACTTACTATTTTTTTATTCTTTTGGTAGACAAGTAAAAGTGTAGAATTTATTATAGCCCTTAGGTAGGTACGGCTGGTGGCCGGCTTTCATAAAACGACATCTATCGAGTGTTTTTGAACCAATTTTTACTTTTTAATTTGGGCTGTCAGAAAATCGCCCATTGCAGGGAAAGATAGATAAAGTGCGCGAAGGCACTTTTTTGAGCTCATCGATTGAACTACTGTTCTAAACAAGTAAAATAAAAAAATTACTATGTTATCTCTAATATAGTCAAATAGTGCGTAGCGGCATCGGAATTTTTAGATATCATTGATTTTATATAGGAAAAAAATCTTATTCTAAACCAAAAAACTTCGAAAATCGCTATAAGTTAACTGTGAATATCTCCTATCTACGATAATATTATTGAGCAAAATTTACACCAGAGTAATTGTTACTTCATGAGGAATAAAGATTTTATAATGAATTTATTATCCTATTTCGATAAAAACGATAAATACAACTGCAATATTACTACAAAATGCGAAAATGGGCATTTTACGCAAAAATCACATTCGAGATGTAATAGGCCTCTTAAGCTAACTAGCAAAACAATGTACTTGAAATGTTTTTAATTTTATTTTATCTAAGACAATAATCAATTACACAAGTAATGTAATAGGTGTTGTGATTAGACAATTAAACCCGAACGCCTTAGTCGCTACGCCATAGAGTTACTTTAGGCGATGTACTCATACAAGATGCAAACGTTTTAATCACTGTACCTAGTGGGTACTCGCATCTTATATCAAACTGTTTAAATGTTCGCGCGGTTTGAAACATTTAGTGTTATTACTTATTTCATTACAGACGTTAAATTGATAATATTTATGAGAAATTCTTGGCAATGAGCGTTTGCTTGTTGTCTTCAGTCTTAATTTATTTATATTTGCTGAAAAATGGGTTTGGTCTCATATCAATGTCATATTATGGTAGGTCAGTCACTCTTCATCAAATAAAAACGTGCTTGCCTGGCGAACTTCCGGCGAAATAAGCGATTCACTTTTCAAATTGTCTCAAGGAGTCTACCCGAATTTCTAAGTAAAGTAACATTCAATTCACTAAAACTCAAAAGGTACGGTGATCGGTGTGGTTACTTCCCATTTATTAATCTTACTTAAGCGTTAGATTATCATCAAACAAAAAATTAATGTGACAAGCCTGTATGTTATATATATATCCCTTAGCTTATCGATATCGATATATCGTAGCGAATTTGATTAGCGTTTTTGTCGCCGTCACCAGTCGAGCGTTTGCCAGTTGACTAGGCCCTCTGAGGTAATAGGTCCATGCATTGAGTGAGATAGATCTATAGAGGTAACTTCGATGTGCAACATTTTCATACATGCACAAAAAAGGCGCTTAGGTGTGCGTTACTAAAATGTTGCCAGCTCACAGTTGTCACTCCCTAAATATGGGTAAATGTTACACAATGTCAAAAACAAATACCACGTCTCGACCTCTCGACAATAACACCTCTCATTTTTGTGTCGGATGTAGAACGGTTATCTTCTTATCTTATCTTATCTTATCTAGTGGGGCCTGCAGAGGTCTCCCTCTCGTAGCAGCACGTCGACCCATTGGGATCTTTTGTGCCACCCCGTCCTATCACTCTGCCTCCTCAGTGAAGATAATTGCCATAAGCTTGGCAATGGCCTTGAGGGCGAAGAGCCTTAAATCTTCTGGTTTGGGGTAGGCCGATCCCAGAAGATTCATTCTTTTCCTGGCAAAAGAGCCGCAGTCACACAGTAGGTGCTGTATTAACTCCGTTTTCCCTCCACATGCCCTGCACAGGTTGTCTGTTGCTAGTTGCATTTTGTGGAGCATTTGTTTAGTGGCATAGTGCCCAGTCAGGGCACCGGTGATTAATCAGGCCTGCCTTCTTCTACCTCCGCATATGATCTTACTCCGTCCTAGGGCGCCTTCGCCTATAAAGGATTTTGAGTGTCTTATGCCGGGTAGCTCTTTCCATTCGGTTTTATGCCTGTTATGGATATGGTCCTTGAAGGCTTTGTTGATGGTACTCGATGCTAGTGCCACAAATGGCTCAGGGCCAATATATGGGGTCTCTGAGCCCTCCCTAGCAAGTGCATCGGCCATCTCATTGCCATGGATTCCCATGTGGCCTGGTACCAAGATCAATCTCACCGTGTTGTGCCTACCTAGCTTGTTTAAGGCTTTCGTAGTTTCAAGCACAAGGCTGGAGTTGATTCGAGGCGTTATAAGTGACTTAAGCGCGGCTTGGCTGTCACTCAGGATGAATATATTACGCTTCTTAGGAGCGATTTCTAAATTATTTTTAGCGCACAGGAGAATTGCGAAAGTTTCTGCCTGATAAACAGTAGCGAACTTTCCCATACTCTGACTGTGTTTAAAATCATTGCTAAAGATACCTGCTCCAGTGCCCGACTTCATTTTGGATTCGTCGGTGTACCAGATCAGGCTGTCTTTCAGCAAACCCAGGGCACGTTGCATTAGCTCCGATACCGTGGAGGAAAATTTCCCACTGACCGTGATAACTAGATCATCAGCGTAACCAACCGTAAAGAATGGTCCATGGTTCAGCTTTGCTATGATTGAATCAACCACAAGGCTCCATAGCAAAGGAGAGAGAACCCCCCCTTGCGGGCACCCTCTAGTTGTCTGAGCAAGTAAGCTGTCCCCTAGTAGTTCCGAGTAGATGATTCTACCCTTTAGCATACATTCAATCCATTTGCAGATCGGTTGTGGCACGCCATGATCCCTGGCTGCAACATTAATGGAGTCAAAGGTTGTGCGATCGAATGCACCTTCAATATCTACGAATGTGCAGACGCAGATCTCTTTGTTCTCTAGGGCGGATTCCGTTCTACTCACCACATGGTTAAGAGCAGTTTCTGTTGACTTCCCTGGCTGATACGCGCATTGTAGTCCATGAAGTGGGAATTTTTTCAATGGTCCCGCTCTGATAAATTTGTCTACCATTTTCTCCAAGGCCTTGAGGAGAAAAGATTGAAGACTTATTGGCCTAAAAGCTTTGGGTTCTTCGTAATCCGGTTTACCCGTTTTTGGTATATAAATTACTTTAACACGCCTCTATATTCGGGGTATATAGCCGAACGCAATGCAGGCTTTGTACAGTCTGCAGAGGTGGGGGCCCAGTATGGAGGCGCCCTGCTGTAGTAGGATGGGGTAAATGTTATCAGGCCCTGGTGCTTTAAATGGTTGAAAGCTCCCCAGTGCCCATTTAACTTTAGATTCATCTACTACCTTTTTCGCTATTGTCCAATCATACTTGGAAGTTCTACTATGCTGCTCCTTCCAGCTGATTGGGTCATGTTCGTCTTGGATGATACTCAATCCAGGGAAGTGAGTATCAAACATAACCTATAGTGTATCACCACCAGTTTCTGTACGAGTTCCATTTGCCCTCGTAACTGTGGACAATGGAATCGCCTTTGCTGTAGAAATTGCCTTGGTTAGTCTCATTGCTTCAGGAACAGATTGTATCTGTTCACAATGTTTTCTCCAAGCTAATCTCTTTGCTTTACGAACCGCACTGCTGTAGCGAGTTAAAGCTTTATTGTATTCACTAAAATCGTTCTTAGCCTTCGCTTCATTGAACGCCTGTCGTGTCGCTTTTCTAATTTAAGCAACCTCTGAAGTCCACCATGGTAGTTTCTTTACCACTGATTTCGTTTCTGGGTAGTTATTTTGCCAGGCCGTCATCAGTGCTTCTGTAAGTCTGTCAGCTTCAAACTCTATATCCACAGCTGAGTTGAGTTTGTCGCTTTGACCATCTAGATCCCTCCTGAGATCCTTCCTGAAGCCCTCCCAGTTGGTGTTCCGAGGGTTCTTCCTTTGCACAGTTCCTATGATCTTACCTAGTCTGTACCTAAAGCATATGTAGTTGTGGTCGGAAAGTGATACCTCGTCCGACACATGCCAGTTTTGTGATGTTACTTACCTACCGCTCTGTTACTAGCAATGGTTATATCAATCACCTGAGCCCTCCGGGCATTGAATAAGGTGGCCTTATTTCCTTTATTAAGAATTTGCATGAGTGAACTCACCAGATACTCCAGCAGTCTCTCCCCTCTCTCATTGGTGTCTGAACTGCCCCAGATCACATGATGCGCGTTGGCGTCGCAACCGATGAAGACATCTTGGTTTTCTCGGCCAATGCAGGTTACCAGTTCCCGCATCTCCTTTGATACTGGATCCGCCTTCTCGAAGGGGAGGTAAGCTGACTCTAAAATTACCGTCCGCCTATCACCCTCTTCCCCCGTAAGGACCTTGACAGCCGTCAGATCCCTGCAACAGAACTTCATTAGAGGCATTGCGTGTAGGTCATTTCTAACATAGACGCAAGTCCTCATGTCATTAGTAGAACAGTTGTAGAATAATGTACCAGAAGTTCCACCTAAACCTTTAATCTGGCCCCTATAAAGATAAGGTTCCTGGATCAAGGCAATATCGAATTTATTCATTGCAAGCTCGCGTGCCAGAAGGGCAGTTGCGGCCTTGCAATGATGTAAATTGATTTACACCTTAGCTCTATAAATCAGCCTAGCGCCCGCCCTCTGAGCGGAGTTCGCCATCCGATGCCGTATGGACAGTCAACGGAGACGACCCTCCCAGAAGCAGCTCGTCCAGGGCGAGCTCCCCCAAATCATTCTCGGATCTAGGCGAGGAGATCCCCCCACACTCCATTGGTGTGATCTCCTCCCCAAGACCCTCAGCTACCGCTACCGGTGCGCCAATTCCCGGCTGCACCACCGCCTCTACAGCGCTTTGGGAGCACTCACCTTCAGTCACTCCCGCCACGCTTACAACCCCACTACTGCCTTGGGCATCGACAAGCTCGTCCGTAGGCCTCTCCTCTAGAAGCTTAAAGACGCTCTTGTCGATGCCCGTATTAAGGCAGTAGCCCTCCGCCTTGATAAATGATGCAGAGGCGCCATCCATCAACACGATCCTGCGGACTGTCAGACCCTCGACCTTAGTGTCGACGATCTTCCAGGCCGCAGTCCGCTAGCCCGGATGTTACCTTTGCATCATCCTCAACACCCTACCAGCATCAAGGCGGCTGACGTTACGGGATTTCCAAGCCATTTTAACCGGCTTCGGAAGATCCTTCGCGTCAACCACCCTGAGCACGACACCCTCCACGGTAAGGCTGTCCTGTGCTCGGAGCCAGCTCGCCGAGCTACTCCCTTCACAAGTGAAGAGAATAGCACCCGACGAGATGCCTCCGATATTGACCACTGGCAGAGGGTCAGGCGCGGCCTCCAGCAGGTCCCAAATGGTCCCTTGGATCGTTACATAGTGACCCTCCCCCAGCGTAGTCGCTGGGTAGTCATCAGCAATGATAGCCATCTTGTAGGCGCTCACTGCCCTCGCGTAAGACCCGTGAGTCTTAACGCGTTTGGCATCAAGCGCCTCCTGACTCTCATTGCTGATTTCCCTCAGCCTTTTAGTTCGTTCCACCGCAGCCGCCGCAGCCTCCTCCTGGGCCCGCTGCCTCTGCAGCTTGGCCAGACGCCTACGGTGGCCCGAACCTTGCCTCGGCTTCTTGCCCACGCTCCCCCCTGTATCAGACCTGGGGACGCCAGGTTGGTTCCTACGAGGACCCAGTTCCTGCGGCCGCGATGGTCCGGCGTTAGCGACAGGATGGATCCCAGCAGGACCCAAATCCCGTAGCCCCACCATTCCACGGCCCTCCACATGGGGTTGCTGGGCAGGTGCTGACGCCCTCCCACTACCGAGCAACAGACCTCCGACCGCTTGGTCCCCTCGCGTGGTTCCCGGCGGGTTGGGCCCCCTAAGGTTCCCACTTCCACCAGGCCCCTGCATGGATCCCGACTGCAGCGGATGCCGTGCCGGTACACCCGAAGCCGAACGTTTGCCCCCGCGGCGCCCACCACGTCCAGTTGATAGGGTTGGTCCCCGAAGGTATCCATCCCCACTATGTTGCGCGGTAGTCGCAAGGTAAGTGGTACGTGTGCGATGCTTGCTTAGTGACGACAGCATTATCCAGGGCCGACGACTCACTTTAGAGTGAGTCCGCCGCCTGTCTGTACAGGTGGTCGACAGGACAGGACTGCGACGTGGACGTGTGTGAATAGGACTTGACGGCAGACGCTGCTAGCTCAACATCGCACACTTGAGCATACATCCAACCGCCCTTCGGCCCCATGTAGAACGCTTAGGATAAAAGAAACGAAAATATAAAATCAACAACAATGTATTGTGGATCAAATATCAATCAATCTTTGAGAAATTTTATACAATATGAAATAAAATAACACGTGAAGCCAAATTATAATGAATGTTATAACACCACTATAGAACACCCGCATAAGATTACGGCACTGGCGATCGTCAACGCCCCCCAAACCTCACACCGCACACTCCTGCGCGTCGCGTTTAAAAGAGGCCACCGCAGCGTTCAACGCCAGTCGCTCGCTAGACGGCACCGAGTACGATTGCTCCCGTAGTCTACTCAGTGTCTTCAGTGTTTGTCTTGATATCGATCAAGACGTCGACGCGTCATCAAGTTAAACTCAGCTAGGCGGACATCGGGTTGCGTATGCCACGCGTCCTTCCCAAGGTCCATAGTAGGTTACACCGTATGAAGTACATGTATGTTGTATGTCAAGTATAACAATAAATATTATCTCCGTACACCGTGGGTATTATTACATACGCCAACCTCATATCTGGCGCCACCCTAAATATCTGACTACCCTCATTTAATTTTATCTCAAGCAAAGGAGGATATTTTTCACAAAATGACCAATAACATCGTTATGAGCGAAGAGCAACTCAGTCGCCTCATTGAATCGATTGCGTCAACATCGTTAGCGTCAAACATCGATCAAGTTGATCGACTTGCGCAAGTTATTGCATCTACATCTTTAATGAGTACCTGCGAAATGCCTAAGCCAAGTTTTAGTAAGTGCTCATCCCGCTTTGACGGTCAACGAAGACACGAAAAAGTTGAAGAGTTCATCAACACAATTACAACATATAAAATTGTGGAAGGCATACAAGATAGTGACGCCGTACAAGGTTTGTCATTGCTGTTTACCGCAAATGCTTCTACCTGGTGGCAGGGCGTCAAGTCAGAAGCTAAATCGTGGGACACGGCTTTGAAACTCATCCGCCTGGCATTTGCACCAAAAAAGCAGCCACATGAAGTGTATATGGAGATCTTCGCGACTAAACAACGCGACCGTGAGCCCATAGACGCTTTTCTGTGTACAAAACGAGCACTTTTGGCGCAACTCCCAACAAAGAGGTATAAAGAAGATGAGCAACTAGACCTAATATACGGCTTACTTAATATTTACATTCGCAAAAATGTGACGCGCTCGGAAGTCAAAACCTTTGCTGAATTGCTAGAAAAGGGCCGTCATACTGAAAGCATCCAAAGGGAGGCTGAGCCTATACAGCAGTCAACATCCTATGTTGAAGGCCCAAAATCTAAACGCTGCACATATTGCGGTAAGCGTGGCCACACCCAAGAAGAATGCAGGAAGCAAAAAGCAGACGCTGAAAAAAATACAGTCGGAACATCTGAGACCACAATAAAGTGCTATGGTTGTGGTGCACCGGGAGTTTATCGCAGCAAGTGCACTACCTGCAGGAACAAAGAAACCCCACCAAAACCTGTAGCATTTTACGCTGTAAAGTCTACGCTACAAACAGCGATTAAAATACCTATCATTGAGATTTCTATCAAAGGTGAAAGAGGCTACGCTCATATTGACACTGCGGCCCGCACTAGCATTGCAAGTAAGCAGTTGTACACCACACTTGTACATCAAGGTGCTATATTTCACCAACAAACTGCTGACATAACACTGGCAGACGGAACGGTTAAATCATCTAACCTATTGATTACCACCGTTGACATAGTGATGGGAAGACGCATACTACCTGTAACATTCTCAGCTATACCAGAAGCATCCGAAAATAGAACTCTCCTCGGTATAGATTTTCTAGAAACCTCTGGCGTTGTACTTAATTTACCACAACGCACTTGGCATTTCATAGACGAGCCTGGAAAACAAAATAATTTTCTGCAACTAAGGAATGATATTATACCTTTAAAAGCCACCAAACGATTGTCATTTGAAGAACCAACTCAATCAATAAATGAGTCATATTCGCAGTTTATGATGTGGGCTAACGAACTTCAAATGTTGTCGCCAATGACCAACACACCATCACCACTCGAAGATCAAAACAGACCCTCAGAAAATAAGCGACCACGTTGGAATCTTAAGAAATTGGATACACCTCCACGCCCAACACGTCCACGTGAACCAGCTATTGATGACTGTTGTGAAGATCCTCGAATTATAAATTTACCAATAAATCCTACTAAACTTTATTGTATTGATGTTCATTTACATCCCAATGAGGGAACCCCTTTTTCTAAATCTGAAAGAATCATATTTAATGAACTTTTATCTGAGTTTAAAGATGTATTCAATAAAAATACTGTTCCAACTGCATATGCAGAACACAGAATAGATACTGGTAATAACCCACCTATTAGCATAAAACCATATAGATTGTCACCTACTAGACAAAAACAACTAAGAAGCAAAATTGATGAAATGATTAGTAATGATGTTATTGAGGAGTGCGATTCTCCATGGTCGGCCCCTGTTATTCTTGTACCTAAAGGTGAAAACGATGTCCGAGTCTGTGTTGATTACAGACGACTGAATGAAATCACTAAACCAGATCGATACCCGTTACCTCGTATAGATGATTTACTACATCAGGCAAAAGCCATGCCATACATGTCCACAATTGATTTACAATCTAGTTACTGGCAGATTTTAGTACATCCAGATGACCAAAACAAAACATGCTTCATTTCACCGTTCGGAACGTTTCGTTTTAAACGCATGCCATTTGGATTGCGCAACGCCCCAGCAACTTTCCAAAGATTGATGGATAAATTGATACAAAACTTAAAAGCTGAGTGTGTACATTTTCACAACATATAAACGATTTAAGAGAAGTATTCAATAAATTAAGAGAATATAATCTACATGCCAACAGGACGAAATAATGTAAATTTGGTTGCTCCCAAGTGAAATATTTGGGTCATCTTATTGTACCAGAAGGAATTAAATCAGACCCTGATAAAGTTGCTGCAATAAGTGATCTCCAAGAACCTAAAAATCTTAAGAACCTCATCTCATTTCTTCAAACTGCATCTTGTTATCGAAGATTTATTTTAAATTTTGCAGCAATTGCTCGACCTTTAACAAATTTAACAAAAAAGAATGTCCTTTGGCAATGGAAATCAGAGCAACAAGAAGCCTTCAGTAAACTTAAAACTGCTCTAACCACTGCACCAGTACTAAAACAAGCTAACGCAGATGAACCGTTTACAATTAAAGCTGATGCAAGCCAATATGCTATCGGAGCAGCTTTGGTGCAGGGGGAGGGAGAAAACGAACATCCAGTAGAATATGCAAGTAGACTATACTTACTGCCGCTGAATGTAACTATACTGTTACCGAAAAGGAAGCTCTAGCTATTGTATGGGCTATATCACGTTTTCGTGGCTACATAGAAGGAACATCAGCCTCTTAAATGGTTAATGGACCTCAAAACTCCAACTGGTCGCCTCGCTCGATGGGCTTTACAATTACAACCTTATGAATTTAAAATTCAATATACACCGAGTCGTACCAATGTTGTGGCAGACACGTTATCTAGACCACCATGTTCGGACCACGACAATTATTGCACTATTTGTAGTATAGAACTGGAACTACCGAAACTAACAGAAAAACAACTACGAGTTGAACAATTAAAAGATGAAGATCTAAAAGCTACTACTGAGACATTAGAAGAAGGACAGGAATCCGAAAAGATATATAGAATTGACTAAAAAGGGCTTTATACTACACAAGGGTGTCCTATACCGTTATATTGAAGACCAGGATGATGACAATGCTAAGCTTATGGTTCCCAGACATGAAATACCTAACATTCTTAAAGCGTACCATGATGCACCAACCGCCGGACACATGGGTGTAGAACGAACATTACAACGTATACAAAATAAATTCTACTGGAAAGGACTCCGGAAAGATATAACCAAATACATAAAGACATGCGTTGACTGTCAGAAGTATAAACCCTCAAATCAAAAACCAGCCGGGTTATACCAATCCAATCCTAGTTATCAAAGATTTGAAGTAATATCCATCGATCTATTTGGCCCACTGCCAAAAGGAAAGCTAGGAGAAAGGTGGATTTTTATTATAGAAGACACAGCGTCGAGATGGGTGGAGCTGTTTGCATTAAATGAAGCTACTGCTAAGTGCTGCGCGAATGTCTTAATTAATGAAATATTCCTTCGCTTCGGTTTACCGCGAAAATTGGTGAGCGACAATGGAGTCCAGTTTGTATCAGCTATAATGCAAAAACTTGCTTTCTGTCTGGATATTGAACAAATCTACACACCGAATTATCACCCAGAACCAAATGCTGTAGAAAGGAAAAATAGAGATATGAAAACACAGATAGGTATCATGGTTAGAGGCAAACATCAAAATTGGCCGACGACTTTACCTGCAATACGATTTTCTATGAATACGGGTGTTTGCCAAACAACCGGTTATTCTCCCTCATGCCTAACATTTGGTAGAGAGTTAAGAACACCATATGATTTAAAACATGACCTTAGTGCAATAATAGAATCAGAGAACTTTGTAAAAGAGATTACACCAACTTTAAAACAATTAGCTCAAGACTTAGAACTTGCAAAAGAAAATATAGAAAATAAACTAGATTCAAATAGAAAATATGCGAACATGAAACGACGACCAGATCCAGGATACAAAGCTGGAGACTTGGTACTCGTACTCGTAGAGACACATCCAATAAGCAATATAGATAAGCAATTTACCGCAAAGTTTGCTCCACGTCGTGATGGTCCCTATATTATACTGAGAAAATATGGAACTTCCACTTATGAAGTTGCCCAACCGGATTCACCAGATAAACCGATGGGTAAATACCATACATCAGCAATCACAATGTTTTTCCAGGCACTTGCCACTCACTTATATTACTGCAATGTTTGACTGAACAACTCATTGTTCAATTAAGCCCGCCGGAATTAAAATATACACTTAAGGTGGATTCGACCAAACTGGAATAAGGTCTTATACCTAGATTAAATGCCGAATATATCGAATTAGGGTGCTAAGGGTGGATTCGACCAAACTGGAATAAGACTTACTCCGAGATTAGTCTATACAAATTCGGCGTTTAATCTTAGTCAACTAAAAAAACAAATAATTATTTGGTAGGTAAAATAATGACAGCGATTTGTTTGGGCCCAAGTGTCGCTGGCTCCATGTAAAACGTTGCATAGTTTCACCGACACGGTCCTTTTATCCTATGTTTTGTCTTTGTTTTACTTAGGTAAACATGATGTGTCGAAACGGAACAAAAGTAGTAATGGATTAAGGCAGAAAGAGATAGCAAACTAAAGCACTTTAAAGTATATAGATCTCAATGGGTCCATGGATTTATCCCTTTTGGGAAAGGCAAAGAGATCTAGCCCATACAGCCATTTCATCAGCGTAGGTAAGTCCACCAAACCTATGTTTTATGTCTTCAGTTTATCAAAGATTCATTCGATACGATACTTGACAAATAGTACTCATTGAGTAAAAGTATTGAATACAAAGACTCGAGTACTAAAGTATCGGTATCGAAAGGAAATGTACTCGATACCACAAAGTATCGATACTTTTTTCGTGTCCCTATCCCTATCCCTAGCCGTATCGTAGCCTAGCTAGCTGCTGCGGGTTGGGTGGGGATGGGAAATTGATTGTGCTTGAACTTACATCCTCTTATGTGCTTGAAAGAAAATAGAAATACTTGGAATGTTGTGTTGTGATTGTGAATACTGGTAAATTACCAAATCATGGATTTTCCAGCGACACCATCTAATGCATCAGACAGCAACGAATATCCCGGATCTGCGACTACTCCATACGACACACATCCTCAGGATAACAACAAACGACGCAGGTTTGAGCAAATAAAGTCTTGCGCAAATAACTATAAAAAAACACATGTAAATTGTATTTTATTTCTTCAGCTCTTCAAGGTCCATAAAACGTCGACGTTTCGACGATGAATTGGTCGAGTACAGCCTCGGTCTGCCTGGGGCATCTTTGGGGAAAGGAGAAAAAAGAATACGTACACAATCTAATACAAGTCAGTTACCCGAAATTTCGAACGTAGCTGGTGGCCCTGCTACGCCTTCGATACCTGTTCAAGAAAGACGAAGAACAACTAGTAAAATTTTGCATGGAGGAAGCCTTAGGCGTAAACCGCGTCGCAAGGGACAGCTAAGTCAGTTGTCAACAAAAGATTTAGGGCGTTGGAAGCCTACAGACGATTTGGCTTTAATCTTGGGTGTTCAGCAGGTAACAATAGTAATTTCTTTTATTACGCATGCATTTTTAAAAACATAAAAACTACTAATATATCATTCATCATCATCAGCCTATAAACGTCCTACTGCTGGGCACAGGTCTCCCACATGGACAATAGCATGTGGGGATATTGGGCCATAACCCACCACGCTGGCCCAATGCAGGTTGGTGGGTTTTAACAACTGCAATCTTATGACGACAACCGGGACCAACGGCTTTACGTGCCTTCCGAAGCACGGAGGAGCTTGAGATGTTTTTGTTTGGTCACCTATCTAGTGACCATAGCATAGCATAGCGAAAGTTACTTAACGGCGACAAATGCAAATCGAACACCTTAACCACTGCGTCATCGAGCTCCTAGGCACTATTAGTGAGGAGCTTGATATATATTAATATCAGCGGCCGCTCGCGGTTTTACCCGCGTGGTTCCCGTTCCAGTGGGAATATCTGGATAAAAAGTATCTTATGTGTTAATCCAGGTTATAAACTACCCGTATGCTGAATTTCATCCAAATCCATTCAGTAGTTTTTACGTGAAAGAGTAACAAACATCTATCCATACTTACAAACTTTTGCGTTTATAATATTAGTAGGATAATATGATGTTATTGCATTTCAGACAAATGATTTGCGCATGGTTCATCGTGGTGTAAAGTTTTCGTGTCGCTTTACTATTGGTGAGCTGCAGTCACGTTGGTATGCCCTGCTGTACAATGCTGAGATATCGCGAGTAGCGGTGGCTGCAATGCGCAACCTACACCCTGATTTGGTGGCTGCCGTACAACAGCAGGCCTTGTATTCTACAGCAGAGGAGGATTTACTTGGAACATTGCCTAGTGTAAGACATTTCTATGGTTTAACTACTCAAGGGATGATGACATATTTCATATTTCTTTGAATTAATTTATAATGTTGTTAATTATGAGTAAGTCAAAGATATTTACTATTTATATTCTAATACAAAGCCTGCATTTTAAAAGTGCAGTTAGTACACAGTGCAGGTTGTGAATAAAATTTCATCTAAGTATTATAACTTTTAGCAACATTTTGGAAAAATGAATTTCAAAATTTGCATTAAATATATATAAGTAACTTAGTTGTTTTTTATAAAAATTAAAATAAAAATGTAATTTTTGCAGACATCACACCCAGCACCTGAGAAGTTCCAGGAATTGTTGGATCAAAATCCTCATGTGTTCTATCCTTCTCGCACTGCTAAAGCCCTCATGGCACACTGGCAGCTTCTAAAGCAGTATCAGCTGCTGCCAGACCAGACTGTTCAACCATTGCCTAAAAGTAAGTTAATAAATCTTTTTATTTAATTTTTATTATTGGTAAAATCTACAATAATGGTGCACAAATTTAGGGGTGGGGAGGGGAGGGGGGCTAAAGGGCTACCACCTGGTGTTATTCCCATTTGTAGGAAGTACATAGTTATATTATGCATTTGAAATCTCATTACCTATATACCTGCTGGCGAACTGATCGTGTGTGGGGCCCGTCAGTACAAGCCCGCCCGCCGCCGCCGCCGCCCGTGCGTTGTACTACTAACTGACAGGCCGATATCTGCCCGCGAACTGATCGTGTGTGGGGCGGGGCCCTTTATATTTCTAACCTATCACATGACCTACAGAAATAGGGCAGCTAAGCTCTCTAAAGATGGTGGACTACAAACAGTACATTTGGAAACACATGTAAAATATTAAGATTTAAAAAATTAATATTAATCAAAAAATTTAAGTACTTAATTGTCCGTATTTTTATTATTTTATTAAATCAATTTTATTTAAACAATCAAAACATGTTTTTAATTTAAAATCATCAATCAAACCAAAAATATCAACAAAATCAAAATTTTTTGCACTGTCTTGTAATTTTGAACGAAGTTTTTGAACGAAAAGTTGTCTATTTCTCAATCAGTAAATGTCAAAAGAATATGTAAAAATTTTAAAAAAATATTAAAACTTTAGAGGAGGATTTCGAAAACTAAGAGTTTCCTGAAGAAATGAAAATGTGCATTAGAAACTCTGATTTTTTTATAACATAGTGAATTACTCGTTTTATACAAATTCGTGCACCATTATTGTACATCCAAGCCTTTTTATTCTACAATGGGTATGCGCTTAGCTTTCATTTTTTATTCTACAACGGGTATGCGCTTGGCTTTCATCTTACCTGATGGTAAGTGATGATAAGGCCGAAAGTGGAAGCGCGCTTTACCTGGAACCCTCTTTTTTATATAAGAAGGAGGCAAACGAGCAGGCGGGTCACCTGATGGAGAGGATTAGTTCCTGATTCGCCGGATTCCTGATTCGCCGGTTTCTCGTTTCGCCGGATTCTTGTTTCGTCGGATTTTTTTGTTGAAGGAAAACTATAGAAATATCGCGGCTTTACCTATCTATTAAATAAAAAGCAGACACTTCGGTACATTAATAAAAATATTTATTTGTTCTTAATTTAATAACGTCTAAAGGAAAATTGACATTTCTTTGAAAATATGAATTAAACCCATTTCTAAGTAAGTAATTTAAGTTATGTCTGATAGTGGCAACAAAATAATAATTCATACAATAATAAATATAACTGTACATGTTTTCTTTACTTAAGTTATATTATTGTATATTAATATTTCCGACTAAACAAGAATCCGACGAAACAAGAATCCGGCAAAACAAGAATCCGCCGAGTCAGGAATCCGGCGAATCAGGAACTAATCATGGAGAGCAATCACCGCCGCCCATGGACGGGTGTCCATGGTCCAAAACCAGAGGAGTCGCAGATGCGTTGCCGACCTTTAAGAAAGGAATAGGGTTAAGGAAGGAATAGGAATTGTGAGGGGGGGCGGGCCTCCGGAACTCTCACTGGCCGGACGAAACACAATAACACCAAGTGCCATTATTTCACGCCGGATATTCGTGAGAGGGTGGTATTACTCCGGGCGAGCCGGCCCAATGCGTGCTGCAACGCAGCATGGCTCTACCACTCAGAAAACTCTACCACTGGAACTGGCTATCTTATCTCAAATTGTCGGAACAGAACAATGCTATAAACATCCTTGTTATGCCGACAGACTTAGATAAGATGGTGGTAGCTAGTCAGGCGGACTTAACAGCCCTACCATCAACCAAACCGTGCCCACGAAGATAAGATGTACCCCCCGCTGGGAATCGAACCCTGGTGGTCTGAAACCGGTGGCTTAGCCACTAGACCACAGAGGCGATTAAATCTCTTCTTCTTCGCTTCTCAACCTTTTTCAATAGTGTGGATGTAGGCCTTCTTCAAATTCTGCCATGGTACAATAACTTGAAGAAGGTGGCCGACTTCAAGTGAATAGAAAGAGCATTTTGAAAAATTCTTCTTGTTCCTTTTTAAAGTAGTCCTAGGGGTGCTTACACTTTTTTTCAAATGTGATTATAGCTTTACCAAAGTATAAATAATGCCTATGAAAGGTTGCATATTTATTTATGTTTTAGTTTCTTTAAATGTTATTAGATGAGAAGTAAAGCATTTATTTTCCCATTAGTATAATACTGAGTTAGAAAGATTTATTGTCCCATTAGTTGAGTTAGAAAGAGTATTCCCACCCCATCTCTTCCCTCGGGTGTCGTTAAAGGCGACTAACGGACTAAAGACTGCATATACTTCCAACCATCGCCGCTCTACCTGTCATGCTGAGCACATGCGCTGTCGCTATTTGGTGAAAAGTGGACTATGGTAAAGGACTGCTTTTGCTGTCCTCATTGCCTAGTCTCTGACTAACCCTTTGGGGATAACAGTCGTGAGTCTATGTGTATGTATGTATACAGGGTTATTGGAAATACGTAGCGATCCCTTTATGGGGTGATAGAGATCATTAGCTATTAAATTGCCCTAGAGTAGATGGAGCAAAAATGCACCGAATTCGATTTTTGTTCTTTTTTAAATTTCTGTTCTTTTTTTTACATATTTAGAGTGTTAGCAAACTAAAAACAGACAAAAACAACCATTAAATACGTAAATTTCTTTTTTATTCCACTTTGATATAGCCTGTCCCACTTTTCTTAATATTTTAAATATTTCTTTACAAATATTTTTTTCGAAATCGGTACATTTTTGCCCCATCTACCCGAGGGCAATTTGATAGCTATTGATCTCCACTATCACCCCTAAAGGGATCGCTACGTATTTCCAATAACCCTGTATACTGTCCCAGTACTGGGCAGAGCTCCATCATTGTAATCATGCCATCACTGCAATTGGTCGGTACTGGCTTAGTCACACATTTATCTCAAACGGGGAATTGAATCCAGGACCTCTGGATAATTGCTTAGCTTGGCTAATATCCTAATTTACACCTCACTGCAATTGGTCGGTACTGGCTTAGTCACACATTTATCTCAAACGGGGAATTGAATCCAGGACCTCTGGATAATTGCTTAGCTTGGCTAATATCCTAATTTACACCTCTTAAAAGTATTTTAGGCCCCTTACCATTTGTAGAATAGTTAAAATTCATACCTTTTTTATGTTATAGAATGTTTTTAAGTGCTTTTATATTTAAACTAAAAGTTTGCATATCATTTAATTCCAGACCAAGATGATAAAGTAATGACGTTTTCTGATGCTGAAGAAAAAATTAATGACTCCGAAATACCTGATTTCAAAGAAGATGGAATTGATTTGGAAATGCAGTTAGCGGACAGGTACGACAGTTTACTGTAACTCTCTATTTAAGAAAAAAATTATACTCGAATTAGTATCAGAAAGATAAGTAGCTTTTATATAATAATACTAGAATGGCGAGCAGCGTGACTAGAGGTTTTACAAAATTTACCAAAATTTTTCAAGGCCAAGAAAGGTCGGTTGGTTTTGTTGCATATCGAGTCATCCTTGCAAATTGTAGAATGCCTTTTATTTGTGTTATTATTACTCAATATAAAAGCACTTTGCTTTCATATCATCTCATTTGAATCTGAAACTAAGTGACAATAAGGCCAAAAGTTTATAGATTATCCAAAATCCCTTTACTCTCTGTACAGAACAACATTGTTATTTAGGCGATACAATTATACAACGTCAGTCGGAAAGGGGGTGCTAAGCCGCGGACAACTGAAAGTGCTACTATCAACTGTTATATTGCAAATATAAGCTTTGCGAAAAACGTTCATATTTACTTCCATACAAAATAAACTTTTGGTTACGTAATTTAAAAAATGTACAACCCTGAGTAGGGACGGGCCTAACGCATGTTAGCTAACGCAAGAAGCCCCGGCAATGAACTCAAATTTGTCTCTCTCTCTCAAAGCAGCTCACCGCCAGGGCTACCACAGCGTCATTTCTTTTGAAATCTTAATAAAAACTGTTAATCTAAAATTATTCATTTTTAAGGAAAAGTTCTTACACAAAAGTTATTCACTATCATGTATTGTATACTGTACCATACTTTCGGCTTAGTAGCCCTTTTCCGGCTGACGTTGTATAAGACGGTGGAAGAAAGGCAGGTGCAACATTGACAGCAGCCAAACCAATTAAAGCTTTGGGTCTGAGACCAATGCAGTGGTGGACCATGGCCGAGAACAAGCTGACATTACTGATGTTGATATTGTTTAAGTAAACTAATTTTAGGTAAATAATAAGCAGTAAAGGATTTTTCTTCTTCAGCCTCTCGCCTTCACCCAGCGTTGAGTGTCGAGTCGCCACCCGCTGTCGCTGACTGAAGGCTTCTGGCATCTCCCTTTGCACACCACCACTATCTGTTGGTAACAATACGAAGCCAATTCTTTCCAAGAAGGGAAAAGTTTTACTTGCCACTCTTTTGTTTGACACTGGCTAAATGTGCTAACCGCACCAAGCCATTATTAAAAAAAGTATTTTTATCTTTATTTTTTAACCCACCAGAGTGGAGAAACAAGACATCCGTCTACTTGAAAACTCGCTGGGCCGCTGGCAGGTGCTGGTGCAGTCGGTGGCGGGCGGCGGAGTGGAGCTCGACAAGAACACGCTCGCCGTGCTGCGCGGCCGGCTCGTGCGCTACCTCATGCGCTCCAGAGAGGTAAGCGACTCTAAAGCGACGGTACTGTAGAATAACGTTATATCTGCGATACAACTATCTTCCAGATATGACGTTATTCTTCGAAACCATCGATTATAGGATTTGAAGTGGTTTCTGTTTATTATTGCGTTGTTTGTTATACTGGTAGTAAACAAAATGAAAAATTAGTGTAATATGGAGCCCGACAAGTTCACGCTCGCCGTGCTGCGCGGCCGGCTCGTGCGCTACCTCATGCGCTCCAGAGAGGTAAGCGACTCTAAAGCGACGGTACTGTAGAATAACGTTATATCTGCGATACAACTATCTTCCAGATATGACGTTATTCTTCGAAACCATCGATTATAGGATTCGAAGTGGTTTCTGTTTATTATTGCGTGGTTTGGTATACTGGTGGTAAACGAAATAAAAAAAATATTGTAATATGGAGCTCGACAAGATCACGCTCGCCGTGCTGCGCGGACGGCTCGTGCGCTACCTCATGCGCTCCAGAGAGTAAGCGACTCTAAAGCGACGGTCCCGTAGAATAACGTTTTATCTGCGATACGCAGATATGACGTTATTCTTCGAAACCATAGATTATAGGATTCGAAGTGGTTTCTGTTTAATATTGCGTTGTTTGGTATACTGGTGGTAAACGAAATAAAAAAAATATTGTAATATGGAGCTCGACAAGATCACGCTCGCCGTGCTGCGCGGACGGCTCGTGCGCTACCTCATGCGCTCCAGAGAGTAAGCGACTCTAAAGCGACGGTCCCGTAGAATAACCTTTTATCTGCGATACGCAGATATGACGTTATTCTTCAAAACCATAGATTATAGGATTTGAAGTGGTTTCTGTTTATTATTGCGTTGTTTGTTATACTGGTGGTAAACGAAATAAAAAAAATATTGTAATATGGAGCCCGACAAGATCACGCTCGCCGTGCTGCGCGGACGGCTCGTGCGCTACCTCATGCGCTCCAGAGAGGTAAGCGACTAAAGCGACGGTCCCGTAGAATAACGTTATATCTGCGATACAACTATCTTGCAGATATGACGTTATTCTTTGAAACCATCGATTATAGGTTTCGTAGTGGTTTCTGTTTATTATTGCGTTGTTTGGTAATCTGGTGGTAAACGAAATGAATAATGATTGTAATATGGAGCTCGACAAGATCACGCTCGCCGTGCTGCGCGGACGGCTCGTGCGCTACCTCATGTGCTCCAGGGAGGTAAGCAACTAATCCCTAGCCTCAGAACGTCTAGAACACGCCCAAATATCCACGGACGTGTTTCCTCTGGCGAGACGCGGCTGGGGTAAACACCGGAGATTGCCCAACCGGCGGCGCGGCGGTCCCGGACAAGTGAGGCAAGCGGCAAGTGAGGGGATGGGGTGTGTAATGTTTAATATAAATACTTATGATCTAACGTTCAAATAATATAATTTCATCATCATCATCAGCATCAGCCAGAGGACGTCCACTACTGGACAAAGGCCTCCCCCAAGGATCTCCACCACGGCCGGTCTTGTGCTGCTCGCATCCAGCGACCTTCATCAGATCGTCGGACCACCTTGTTGGAGGCCTACCCACACTGCGTCTTTCGGTGCGCGGTCGCCACTCGATAACTGTTCTGCCCCAAGACAACGGCATGGCCATCGGTTCTACGGGCGATGTGCCCTGCCCATTGCCACTTGAGCTTGGCGACTCTTTGGGCTATGTCGGTTACTTTAGTTCTTCTACGAATCTCCTCATTTCTGAGTCGATCACGTAGAGAAACCCCGAGCATTGCTCTCTCCATTGCTCTTTGCGTGACTTTAAACCTGCCTATTAGGCCAGAGCGATCACGTTTCGGTACCGTATGTCATCACTGGTAACACACACTGGTCGAAGACTTTCGTCTTGAGACACTGCTGTATTTTGGACGAGAAGATATTCCAAGTTGCCGAGTTGGATTCGACGATTGACCTCTTTCTTAAAGTTGGACCTACCTAACTGGACCGTTTGTCCCAGGTATACATATTCGTCAACAACTTCAAGATCAGAGTCTCCAACCCTTCAGAGGAGTGGGTACGACACGTGAGTTAGACATGATTTTCGTCTTCTCCATGTTTATTTTAAGGCCCACTTGTTGAGATCACCGAGCATTGTGCCGAGGTTCTCCAGGGTCTCAGCCATGACTACTATATCGTCGGCGAATCTAAGGTGACTGATGTACACGCCGTTAATATTGATGCTGAGTCCTCTCCTGTCCAGAAGCTTTAACACGTGCAGCAGTGAAGAGCTTCGGAGATATGACGTCTTCTTGTCGCACTCCACGCTGCAGTTGGACTGGCTTCGAGCTCTGGTCCTGAAGGCGAACTGTCATAATGGCGTTTTCGTCCAAACACTTCAACACTTTGATGTAGCGGTAGTCAATTTGGCACCGCTGGAGAGACTGTAGCATGGCCCGTGTTTCGATCGAATCAAAGGCTTTCTCATAGTCCACAAACGCTAAGCAAAGTGGCCAGTTATACTTTTCGGTCTTCTGTGTAACCTGCCGCAGCGTATGTATGTGGTCTATGGGGCTGAAGATTTTTTGGAATCTAGCTTGTTCGATATTGGCTTGAAGTCATCAAACCTGCGAAAATTAAAGTGACATGGGTCTGCTGTAGTTTCTCAGTAGGGTCTTGTTGCCCTTCTTAAAGAACAACACAACCACACTTTCATGCCACGCTTCTGGCGTTCTACTCCGAGTACGACGGAATTAAATTGTTTCTGAAGAACTGCGAGTACCGGTCTTCCGCCTGCTTTCAGAAGCTCAGCCAAAATTCCGTCAGCACCCGATGCCTTGCTGTTTCTAAGCTGCTTATGAGCCATTACAATCTCGTACAGGCTGATGTCCGGGAGATCTTCGGTGTAGTGTCGGGTTAGCTTAGCTCTAGGGTCTGTAGCTAAGCTTTGTACAGGTGGCCGCTTTGATGTGTATAGCTGTCCATAAAACTTCTCGACCTCTCCTATAACTTCGGACCTGAACGTGACAGTTCTGCCATCATCGGTTTTCGGCGTCGTCAGTTGGATCTGCCCAATACCCAAATCTCTTGCGAACGCTTTTGAACCTTTGTTTCTCTCGATAGCCTCTTTAATACGGTAGGTATTAAATAGGCGAGTGTCGCGACGCGAGTCAAAGACTTCAGGATCTGCCGATTGAGCCGCCGAAGCTGGACGAATCATCCGAAAAACACAGAACCATCACGCGCCGCTCTTTCAACAGTTTGAGAGTATGGTCCGAGAGATCCTTTTGTACGGTGGGTTTTGAAGAACTTATATTCAAATTCAAATAATTTATTCGTAATAAATGCGGTACATTATAGTGATGGTAAGTGTGAGGTTGAGAATCGCACATTTAGCTAACATGTTAGCATACAAATAGTAAATTAAATTAAATTAAATATAAATAAAATGAAATTAGAATTAATTAAGTATACATGTCACAAGATTATTTTCAAGCATTACATTTGTTATTTATAAATTCATCAATAGTATAAAATGTATTTTGTATTAACCATTTTCGAAATGTCAACTTAAATCTAGTATATGGGAGTTCTTTTATATGTACTGGTATTTTATTATAAATTTTTATGCACATTGCGTAACAATTATTCTGAAAACATGCGGTTCTAGGAGTACTGTCTAATATGAGTCTATGTGGGTTTCTGGAATTAGTCCTATAATGGTACTTTGCTTCAGTAAACAACTTAAAATTCAGTTTCACAAATTTTCCTATCTCCATTAAATAAATGGAAGCTAATGTTAATATGCCTAACGTTATAAAATACGGTCTGCATGATGTATCAGGAGCAATGCCACATAATGCTCTAATACATCGCTTCTGAGCAATGAATACTTTTTTAACACCAACACTATTTCCCCATAATATGACACCGTATCGAAGTATCGACTCTACGTATGCATAGTATGCAACTATGGATGTTTCCTTGCTAGCAACTTTCCTCAATTTATACAAGGCGTATGAAAACGAATTTACTTTATTGCGCACTTTATCTGTGTGCGTGTGCCAGTTCAATTTTGAGTCTAGTGTGATTCCTAAGAACAGAACCTCATTTTTACAAGTAATTAATTGATCATTGTAAATTATACTAACATATCTGTGTTTAAAGTTATTAAAATTAATTAAATTTGTTTTAGTGAGATTCATTTCTAAATTATTATTTGTCAACCAACTATTTAGCAATGTCAGTGTGTTATAAATATCAATATTATGTATGTCAAGAGTACATTTTTTTCAGTTGTTACAACGACAGACACATCATCTGCATATAGGATTGTTTTGTGTGCCACAACATCTGGTAGGTCATTTATATAAAGTAGAAATAAAAGTGGCCCAAGCACACTCCCTTGTGGCACACCAAGCCGATTTGTTCTAGTATTTGATCTACATACTTGTGAAACATTATAACTATCAAGATAAGATATCTCCACATACTGAAGTCGATTTTCCAAGTAAGACTGTATCCATTTTAAAGCTGGTCCCCTAATACCACTGCGTTCTAGTTTTGACAGTAGGCGAACATGCGATACCAGGTCAAATGTCATAGTCATATCCAATAACAAAACCGAAGTATATTTATTTTTGTTGGTGTTTTGTAAAATATTATTTACTAGTTCAAACATAGCTTGAGAAGTTGATTTTCCCTTCTGAAAACCAAATTGTGCTTGTTTAATAGTATTATGCTTGACAAAATACGACATCAATTTAAAATGCATGGCCTTTTCAAAGATCTTGGAAAGTACCGGTATCAAAACAAGAGGACGGTAATTTTTAATCATCTTTCGGTCACCTTTTTTAAAGAGGGGTTTTACGATCGAAAGTTTTAGTTTTTCTGGGAATATTCCGGTTTCAAATGATAAGTTAATCAAATAAGCTAAAACTGTACTAATTTCTTTTTTACAGGCTTTTAATACTTTGGTAACAATACCGTCATAACCATGCGAAAGTGTGTTATTCAATGACATAATTATCTTTTCTACTATCTTGGCGTCTACCGGTGACAAATACATAGAGCCACTTTGCATTTGAGTATTGTGTAACCTCACTCTGGAGTCCGTTGTGTTTGCTCTAGTAATAAAATGGTCATTGAACAATGTAGCAATAGCAGTTGGATCAGTCTCAATATCGTCACCTAGTGTGATCTCTCGAATATGTTCTCGTAACATCTTTGCAGAAGTCTCTCCCTTAATTACATCCCAAGTGGCTTTGCACTTATTTCTACTTCCTAGCACAATTCTATTATTATTATATCGTTTCGCTTCAGAAATAATTTTTTTTAATAATTTATTATATTTAAGGTAATTTATTTTGTCAGATTTTAATTTACTTCTATAATATTTGTATCGATAAACTCTTTTAATATTACAACTCTTTTTTATTCCTTTTGTAATCCAATTTGCTTGTCCTGGTGACTGCTTAAATGTGACTTTGCGTATTGGAAAACATGATTTATAAATAATGCTAAAAAGTTCATGAAAGTCATTAAAAGCCAAGTTTAAGTTTGGGTTACTAAATATTTCAGTGTAAGATAATTGTGATAAATAATATTTGAATTTATTTATATATTCGTTACAGTAACAGCGTTTGTATGTGTAAGTTTTCATAGGAAGTATGTCTTTATTTTTTACTGGAAAACTAACTAATTGTGCTGTATCGTGATCGGATAGCCACAATGGAATAATAGATCCTGAAACATCCTCAACATTACTCATAATTAGGTCAATACAAGACTTGCCTCTTGTGGGTTCAGTAATGTGCATGGTTAATTGATAAATATTTAATATTTCGGTTAATCGGTCAGTTTTTTTGTCACTTTCTAGAGTATTAATGTTAAAATCACCCGTGACAACAATCTTTTTCTTGGGATACTTTGTTATTATCCTATGCAATAGAAGTTCAAAGTTGTCAAAAAACTGATCAATATTTTTTTTCCTAGAGTTTGGTATTCTGTATATGCAGACTATCATAATATTGCAATTCTTTATACTAATAGCGCAATATTCAAAATTGTTATCTACTGCTAGACCATCACCAAAAGTTACATTTTGGAATAACAATCCATTCTTTACCATTATACAAGATCCACCTCTTTTATAATCCCTGGAATAAAAAGCAGAAAGCGTATAATTTTTCAAAAATATATGTTTTTCATCTCCTTTTTTCACAAAAGTTTCTGTGAAGCAAAGTACATCCGGACTAGCAAAAAGACCTTGTGAAAGAGTGACTTCAATTAACTCCTTCTTAGATAGCAATCCATGAATATTCTGATGAAGGACAACAAATTTTGATTTATTATTTACGAAAAAAAAATATCATTCATCATCATCATCATCATCATCAGCCTATAAACGTCCCACTGCTGGGCACAGGCCTCCCACGTGGACAATGCACGAGGGGATATTGGGCCATAACCCACCACGCTGGCCCAATGCGGGTTGATGGGTTTTAACGACTGTCATCTTACGACAACAACCGGGACCAACGGCTTAACGTGCCTTCCGAAGCACGGAGGAGCTCGAGATGTTTTAAATTTGGTCACCCATCCAGCGACCAGGCATTGCGAAAGTTGCTTAACGGGCAAGTTCGCAAGCCGAACGCGCTAGCCGCTGCGCCATCGAGCTCCTCATGGTTGCAAGTTATTCACATCTCTATTAATATATGCAACATGCAACACTTATATAAAAAGAAAGAAAAAATGATGGTAAAATAAAAATAAAACTAACAGCGCCCTTGGACGCAGTTGTCCAAGCGCCTACTATCACTACTTATAACAAAAGCAAATATCAAAAAGTTCAAAATGCGTTAAATTAAAAATAAGAATAATAATATTAGATAGTTACGTGCGAATTATAAATCTGAACAATTTGTAATTTCAAAGATTTGCGACTTAAGTCTTTTTACATTGTTATTAAATAAATCCTAGTTTGGGAATTCTAAATTGTACATACGAAAACAGCGATTAAAATAACTGTTGCGGGTATAGTTTTTAGGGAACGAGGTGGCACAAATATTTTTAAGGACCGTGAGGAACGAGCGGGCAATCGAGCCTTGGTAGTAAAATTTATTTTTGATAGAAGATTAGAAGAGTCTATGTGATTATTTAACAATTTAAATAGAAATAGTAAGTCAAATTGTTTTCGACGATCTTCAAAGGATCCCAGTTTGTATTGTTTTAATAACTCAGAATAAGGCTCATTGAGCCTATTATTACGGTAATTTAGAATTTTCACAAATTCTCTTTGTACCCTTTCTATCCGTTCAATATCTACTTTATAAAAAGGATTCCTGACCACACAGCCAAACTCCAAAAACGAATGCACAAAACTATAATAAAGTACTTTGAACGTACAAGCCCTTTGAAAAGGCTTGGAGATGCGATTTATGAAACCTAAGTTGCGAAATGATCTTTGGACAATTGACTCAAAGTGCAATTTAAAAGAGAGTTTACTATCGATCATTATACCCAAATCTCGAATTTTATCTACTCTATTCAAAGTTGTGTCATTTATTTTATATTCAAACATAACGGGAAAGGTTTTTCTCGTGTATGTTATAACATGACATTTGTCTATGTTCAAGAATAACTGATTATTAGCACAATACTCAGTTAATGAGTCTAAATCCGACTGTAAGTTTCAACAGTCATCTGTGTTACTTATAACTCTAAAAAATTTCGTGTCGTCTGCATATTGAAGGTAATAGCAGTGGCTCAGAGAGTCACCTACATCATTAATATAAATGCAAAACAATACCGGTCCAAGATGTGAGCCTTGGGGAACTCCAGATGCTATGGGTAAATACCTAAAAGAGTAACCTTTTATATAGACAGCCTGGCTACGATTTCTTATACATATATGACTCGAACCATCTTAGCAAATCACCATGCACAACCTAACTTCCAAAGCTTGTGTATTAGAAATCCATGCTTAGTCTCGGAAATATGATGTCGAATGAAATGTGATAGCTGGTGATCATTTTCTCTAATAATTTGCCAAAAACACATAACTTGGAAATAGGGCGATATTGCGTTATATTATTATTTTCTTTACCTTTTGGTATTGGAGTCATAATAGCTCTCTTCCAAGCGCTAGGAAAAACACCAGATGTTAAAGACGTTTGAAAAATAATATAAATCGGCTTTAATAATAATTGTGTTGTACAACTAGATAAAAAAATAGGATGTATGTCATCAGAACCGGCGCCTTTGTGTACATTAACGTGCTTTAAACTTTTGAGAATTGTGTTCTCGTCTAAAGACATTTGTCCAAGGTCAATCGGTGCATTATTAGCTGTAGTATTATAAACATAATCTTTTTCACTGTTATCCGTTGGATGTACAAAAACTAATTGAAAGTAGGAATTAAATGCGTCACAAATCTCTTCACCGGTCGAAAGAATATTATTGTTAAAAATCATTTATGATGGAATGTCACCTGATTGCCCCTTATCTTATCTAGCTCCATACAAAATTTTTTCATATAATTTTTAAGATTTATACCTTTTTGACCAAATAATAATTGTTATATACTCGTAATAACATTGCCATGTAATTATTCGCCAAAAATGTTTTTGGTAACTGTAAATTTGCCATGTAATTATTTTGACAAATGTTTTTTTGCCAAATGAAAATTTGGGAAGTGATACTTTGGGAAACGTTTTTAGCCAAACATTAGTAATCCCATTTCATATACTTTTAAATGATATAACAACTGATTTAATATTAGTTCCCTACATATGAAATTGCCGTTTGGTGAGGGAGGAACATAATGTTGATTTTTATAAAATATAATATATTTATTTAATCAAAGTAAGTCAAATCAAAGTAAGTAATTGCTATCTATGCACTTTTGCCATCTCATAGGTAGTTAATTAATCCCTTTACTAAAAAAAACCATTCGGACGGGAATCTCTAGTTGTCCGTTTCTCGAACCAGACTTTTCGATCTTTAGTGTGAAAGAACAAAACGAAATTGAAAGGTTCCTCTCTAGTACTACACGAGTTCCTGACCAAGAGTCGTCAATCCACCTTCAAAGCCGCGCGTGAACATTTTGGAGTTAAGAATGTGTGGACTTCAAGTGGGAACGTATGCATCATCATCTTTTTTTTGGCGGTATCTGTTGAAAACTATAGACGTGTTTTATTGTGCTCCGTCAATTTAAATTCAAAAGTGTATTTATACTACGAATTGTGGCATAAATTATAAACGAAATCATCTCCAAGTAAAATTTCTACATTAAAATATAAAGAAGATTTCGTAAAGAGAAGTGCAAGTGTGTTTAAAATCAAATTCAAATGACGAATTGAACGCCAGTTTGTGATAGTCGCTGCCGCTGTGGTCGTTAGAGGTGACCTTGGGTTAGAACTCTGCAAGCTGTAGTCACGTCGTCCGACGCGCCCATTACTATACGCACTACTATTTTGTCGCTTCCGTTACCGTCCCACTGGCGCAGCGGCGTATGCACTTGCGGGCTTGGTCGACCGAGAGCAAGGGTCCCGAGATCGAATCCTACGACGTGCAAACTTTTTGTAGTGTTCATTTGAAATTTTAATTTCTTCTATTGATAAAGCAAAATGATGTCTCCTTCAAAAGGTAAATCTTTGTGTGCTGGGTGTCGAGATCCAATTAAAAATAAGGAATTCCTAGAGTGCCCACATTGTAAGAAGAAATATGATTTACTTTGCTCAAGTGTAACGCGTAAGCAGTTTGAAGATATGAGTTTATCAAACAAACGAAATTGGAAGTGCCCGGAGTGTTATACAAAGCAGCCGAGAAAGGATAACACAAATACTCCAGTGCAAACAAAAACAACGTCTTCTGATTCCCAAACTGCTAATGTTACTTTAAGATCATCGCGACGCAATCCTGTTAATAGTGGTTCTATGTCGGAGTCGGAGGGTCTAGACAAGCACTCAGACAATGGGAACCTTACCGATATATCTGAGATTGTAAGGAAAGAGGTTAGTGCTGCTATGCGTTCTGAACTGCCTTCATTAATGAAAAAGTTGTTTGAGTCAAACTTCAATCCCATCAAGGCACAACTGAATACGCTACAAGAGTCAGTTAAATTTATAAGTGATCAGTATGAAGATTTTAAGGAGAGTATACACACTATTGTAAACGAAAATAAGGTTTTAAAAACTGAGTGTGCCCAGCTACGTGAAACTGTAAGCAGTCTTTCGGATCGACTTAACTCAATGGAACAATATATGAGAGATTCAAATATAGAAATTCAAGGAGTTCCCGAATTTAAGTCTGAAAATATTGTCAACTTCGTTAAACAGATTGCAAAAGTGGTTTCAGCCAAGCTAACCGATGATGACATACTAAGTTGCACTCGAGTGGCTGCTATGAACAAGAACAGCCAGCGACCCCGTGCAATAGTTGTTAGGCTGCGAAGCAGTCGTTGCCGTGATGAAGTTTACTCCGCTGTTCAGAGGTTTGACAAAGCTCATCAAGACAAGAAACTTAATTCATCTCATCTTGGTATTGCAGGAGAGATAACTAATATATACGTTGGTGAACATTTATCTCCTTCAAATAAAGCTCTTCATGCTGCTGCTCGAATTAAATCCCGCGAACTTGGCTACAAATTTGTCTGGGTTAGGAATGGCCATATATTTGTGCGAAAGGATGAAAACTCACGCTTCATCCTCATAAAAAATCACCAGACTGTGTCTTCTCTAGAGTAAGCGCTCATCGGTCACAATTGGGCATCATTTTATGGTTCACTAACTTTAAAATACGAGTCTTTAAAATTATTTTCTATTTATTATCAAAATGTACGCGGAATAAAATCAAAACTGTTAAACGTGTATAAGTCGATATTAAGTTGCAATTATGATGTTATATGCCTCTCCGAAACATGGCTTGATGATACAGTTGGCAGCGCAGAGTTCGTGGATGAGCGTTATATGGTTTATCGTAGGGACCGTTCGCAGAACTTGTTATCGAAATACAAAAAAAATTATGGGGGTGGTGTCCTTATTGCAATAAAAACTACAATTCTGTCGGAGCATAAACCAGACTGGGAAAGTACTGTGGAGGATTTATGGGTTCGCATAAAGTTACATAATAAGTGGATAAATATTTGTACTGTTTACTTACCGTCTTATTTAACATTTGATGATCATTTGTGCTTTTTAAATAATTGCGAACATGTAATCTCTTTATGTTCTGAAGATAAAAACCTTATTTTAGGGGACTTTAATTTGGGTGATATTGACTGGGGAGATGCTCTATTGCCGCAAAATGTTGTTAATGCAAAATCTGCCTCTTTAAAAGAATTCATGTCGAGTACTGATTTGCTTCAGTTGAATTCCGTAACTAACCATAATGAAAGGATATTGGACCTGGTTTTGGCAAGTTCTGGGCTATCGTGTTCTGTCAGCAAGTGCACTGAAATCAGTCGCATAGACGAACACCACCCGGCTCTAGAGGTAATTGTTAAGCATGAAAAGTTGCACATACTCGAGCAGTTGGCAATGTCCAGGTTTATGTTTCATAAAACTAATTATGAGGCTTGTACGGACGAACTACTTCAAACTGATTGGGACAAATTGAGTCATTTAGCGTGTAATGATTTCCTCCATACATTTTATAATATTCTCTGGGAATCAATAGAAAAACATACACCTAAGAGCAAAATTAAAAAAACCAAATACCCAGCCTGGTTCAGCTATAGTTTAATCAACATGCTTAAAGAAAAGGATCGTTATCATCATAGATAAAAAAAGTACGGAAATCCACGAGATTTTGATGTTTTTTCTATGCTGCGAAATAGGTGTAAGGTTACATTGGACAATTGTTACAATATATATATATCGCGATTGGAGAAGAATATTACTTCAGATATTAAAGCTTTTTGGCGATACACAAAGGCCAAAAAAGTAACCAATGATTTTCCCAAGAAGATGTACTTCCGGGAGCATACTGCTGAATGTGGCCCTGATGTTGCTAAACTGTTTGAAATGTTCTTTTCATCTGTGTATAAAAGTAGAAGTACTAATCCGTCGACGTATGCACCAAGGTTTGAACAGTCTGGTCTCACTTTATCCTCAATTTATATCACGGACAAAACCATTAAGTTAAGCCTTGAGTCTACTGATATTGCGAAGGGAGCTGGTCTTGATGGAATTCCGCCTATTTTTGTAAATCGTTGTGCTGCTGGTTTAATACGGCCTCTGGGTATTATTTTTAACAAGTCTTTGAGTAGTGGATGTTTTCCAGATTTGTGGAAGATTGCTAAGATTGTGCCCATACACAAAGCTGGAGATAAAAAGTGTGTTTCTAATTATAGACCTATAAGTATACTTAATTGCTTTGCTAAGATTTTTGAAGGTCTGGTATATGATCACATTTACTCACATGTGAAAACCGTTATCAGTCCCCACCAGCATGGTTTTGTAAAATCTCGATCTACCTCTACTAATCTTCTTAGTTACATGCATTATTTGAGCTCTGTATTTGATCAGACGGGACAGGTAGATACGATTTACACAGATTTTGCCAAAGCATTTGATCGCGTCGATCATGGAATTCTTTGTGTTAAAGCTGAGCGCTTAGGCATTCACGGATCGCTTCTACGGTGGATACATTCGTATCTACAAAATCGCACTCAACTTATTACGGTTTGTGGCTTTGAATCAGCTCCATTTGTGGCAGATTCTGGCGGCCCACAGGGATCAAACCTGGGTCCTTTAGCCTTTTTAATATTTATAAACGACCTTCTGAGTCTGCTCAAGTGTGAGTGCCTGGCCTATGCAGATGACATTAAAATTTATCGTAGAATACATACTGCTGATGATTGCATCGCACTACAGTCAGATATTGATACCTTGGCTCATTGGTGTACGGAAAACAATATGTCGCTTAACGTGGAGAAATGTCAGTTTATCACGTTCACAAAAAAGAAACATTTCTTGCAGTCGTCGTATGTGATACAAGGAGTTCACTTGGAGCGCGTGGATGTAGTGCGTGATCTGGGCGTTTGGTTTGACTCAAAGCTTTCCTTTAGAGTACACTACGACACAATAGTTTTAAAGGCAAAGCGAACTATGGGTTTCCTCCATCGGGTAACAAAACCTTTCAAGCAAAGTCGTAGTATTGTTCTTCTATATACATGTTTGGTAAGAAGTTCTCTCGAATACTGCAGTGTTGTATGGTCGCCTCTTTATGAAAATCATATCAACAGGTTAGAGTCAATACAAAAACGTTTTGTTCGTTCTCTTGCTTCAAAACTGCGTTTAAGAAAAGAATTATTAAATTATACGGATAGGCTTAACCGATTTAATTTGGATTCCCTTTACGAAAGACGTCATATCAGTGACCTTCTGATGTTGTACAAAATCGTCAATTCAAAACTGGACACTGATATCTTAAGCCATGTTTCACTGAAAGTTAATAATAGATCTGACCGCAGGCAGCATCTTTTTCTTGTACCTTCTGCTAAAAACAATGTATCACATCACAGCCCTCTCACGCGCTTTTGTAGGCAATATAATAAAGTAAGCAAAGAACTAGATATTTTCCACCAGAGCCTCAACATGTTTATTAAGACGATTAAAAGTATGAAGTGAAGCGGATACATATTTTTTATAATTAAGTATACGTTTATTTTTTTTTTAGTATTTTTTACTTAGCCGTTTTTATATGTAATATTTTATTTAGATGTTGTGCGCAGTTGTTATTGAGGTACAAATTTATACGTGTTATTAATTGATTTGTTGTATTTTTTGTAATGTATGATTTGTGTCTTGTAACTGTGCCAAAGATAAATAAATAAATAAATCATAACACCTGACGATAGCAGAGTGCGCATCATGTCCATTGAGGAGCTGGGCAAGATCACCGCAAAGTTTCCGAAGCCGTCTTCTGCAGCTGCTGAATCAAATGTGGACCCTCCGCAGTCTTCTAGGTCAGGGCAGGCTAGGTCGAGACGTGGGATCAGAAATGTTAAGTGAAGCAGTGCATTCATTCAGTTTTGGCATTCATTGTTCTCCTGGTTTATGACTTTTATTATAATATCGATTGTACTATTGCCAAAAGATAAATTCTTTGTGCACTTTGTTTGCGTAATCGTTTTTGACGGTCACTGTTTAATTAATTTTTGTGGTTAACCTGTAATAATAAATACTTTGTCAAGCAAGTACCAGTGACATGACATGACAGATGACAGTGACAATGAGTGACATTATCCATCAAATACCTGTCACCGACTTTTTTTTTTGTTTTGTTTGTGGGCAAATGTTTTAATCATACTGCCTTGTTATTGTTTTTAGATTAGTCTTTTTCTGTCAAACATAGTTTTAGGTTATGCCTTTGCTTTTATGCTGCAATGTTTTCCAAATGTTTCCTTAAAACTGTTTTACTGTCTAAATTTTTAGAAGAGAAGAGAAGAGAATTGTAAACTTGTAAACGGTCTACTGGCAGGATGTGTGTAGTTTTGGCAATTGCCATCTGGTTTTTATTTTTATATTTTTCTTGTTACTTAAGTAATTTATATTATTAGTATTTGTATTGTAGGTTGTGTTTATGTATAGTATTATTTCATATATCTTAGTCCTTAGTATATATTTCAATGTCAGATTCTGATGATTACGTATCTGCTAACGGTAGTGACTCTTCATTTCATTCAATTGCCGATACCATCGATGACCCATGCGACTTAAACAATAGCCTTTCACGTGAACTCGGTTGCTGCCAGGAGACTCTCAACGTATGTCACATAAATGCTCAAAGCGTTCCACAGCACTATACTGATCTCCTTCATTCTTTCTCTTCCGATACGGTTCATGCTGTACTAGTGTCAGAGAGCTGGCTTAAGCCGTGTCTCAAATCCGCATCATATGGCCTCCCAGGATTTAACCTGGGGCCCAAGTCTGCTAATTTACGAATGGCATAATTGAATCGCAATTGGATCGTATTGTAATTGTTTGACACATTTGGTATTCTCTTACTCATATTTCAATTATGCCATTCGTAAATTAGCAGACTTGGGCCCCTGATCCGCAATGATCGTGTCGGCAAAGGTGGTGGTGGGGTAGCTATCTACTTGTCTAACTCTTTATCTTACAAACTTTTAGCCTCCTCCGCCTCCTGTCACGGCTGCATGGAATATCTTATTCTTGAAATTGACGTGAAGGGTATGAAAGTTGTCCTGGGAGTTGTTTATTGCCATCCCTGCATCGAATTTCACTCTGACATCGACTCTCTTCTAAACTCCTTTGCAACGGATTATTCCCACCACATCATAATGGGTGATTTCAACACCGACCTTCTAAAGGTTCACTCTCGCAAGTATCGATCCATAGTTGAGTCTGCGAACTTCCAAATCCTTCCACTCGATCCCACTTACCACAATCTTACCACCACTGACTCCTGGATTGATCACATTATAATTTCTTCATCTGCTCATGTCATTAAGCACGGCCAATTTCCTGCACCTGGCTTCTCCAGGCATGACCTCATTCTTTTAGCTTATAAAGCTAAGCCCCCTAAACCCAAACCCTTCTTGTACGAATGCGCAATTTAGCTAGACTGGATGTGGAGAAACTTAATAGTGATGCGCGCGCAATGGACTGGACTCCTGTTATTGAGGCTGATTCTGTCGATACTATGGTTGCGTACCTCAACAGTTCAGTCTTACAACTGTTTGATAAACATGCGCCTAAAAAGCTTGTCAAAGCTGCGTCGGCCACCAGCGCCGTGGATTACACCTTGAGTACGCATGGCCATGCGTAGGCGTAATAATTGCTTCCGTACATTTAAAAGGTGTCGAACCGATATAAACTGGGATGCTTTTAAAACTGCTAGGAATTGCTGCAGTCGGATGGTGAGAGCTGCCAAACGCCAATACATCCATAAAAACATTTTAAATTCGAATCCTGCCGACACTTGGAAGTTCCTTCGCACGTTGGGGTTCGGCAAGACGCCGACTCGGCAAAGTTCATCTTATTCCCTTAATGACCTCAACAAACACTTCACATCTACTGCCTCCCTATCTTACAGAGTCAGAACTCTGTAACTCTCTCCACTATTTCCTCTATTACTTCCACGGCTCTTCTTACTAGTGAATTATTCTCCTTTCGTCCGTTAGTTAAAGAAGATGTTCGTAAAATTGTTATCTCCATTAAATCAAGGGCGGTGGGATGTGATGAAGTGGGTAGATCCATGATCACACTCATCCTCGATTCCTTACTTCCTGTTCTTACGTTCATTCTCAATCACTCTCTCTCTTCTAGGTTTCCTTCCGCTTGGCATAAAGCTATTACAATCCCTTTGCCCAAAATTCCTAACCCCTCTTGTTTAAACCACTTTCGACCTATTTCTATCTTACCATTTTTTTCTAAGATCCTTGAAGCTGCTGTACACACCCAACTTTCCTCTTTCATCTTTCGACATAATCACCACGCACCACCACTGTACTCGTTAATGTCTTGGAGGATGTTCGCACCGGCATGGAGAATTCTTTGTTGACGGTGATGGTTCTTATACGAGGGGCGTTCAAAATATTCTCGGTATGTGGATAAAAACAAACAAGTACGAAAATTTTGATATTTTTATTTTTCAATATACTCCCCCCTATGTTCATACACTTATAAGATCGATCAATTATTTTTTTTAATCCCTCATAAAAATATTTTTTATCTTTGGTGTAAAAATGCTCCTCCACGGCCGTCTTCAACGCTTCATCGTCAGAAAATTTATTTCCACGCAGATCCTTTTTAAGATTGGGGAACAAAAAGAAGTCGCTTGGGGCTAAGTCCGGACTATAGGGTGGATGAGTAACAGTTTCAAACCCACATTCAACAATAGCTGCCTTAGCAATATGAGCAGTATGGACAGGGGCGTTGTCATGCAGAAGCAGAACACCTTTGGTTAACTTTCCTCGCCTCTTTTCTTTGATCGCATCTCTTAATTGACGTATAACGTTAGCGTAGTACTGCCCTGTGATATTTACACCTTTTTCTTTATAATCGATAAGCAAAACTCCTTCACAATCCCAAAATATTGTGGCCATGACCTTGCCAGCTGACGGGATTACCTTGAACTTCTTGGGATGAGCTGAACCCTTAATGTGCCACTGCATGGACTCCTGTTTGCTCTCTGGGTCATAATGATGAACCCAGGTTTCATCTCCAGTAACTATTTTTTGCAGCACCTCATCGGGATTTTCACCACACAGGTCGATAAAATCTGAACAGCAAGCCACACGCATATCCTTTTGAAGAAGCGTCAGCATTCGCGGAACCCATCTTGCACTTACTTTTGACATATTAAGATGGTCATGTATAATGTCATGTACGGTACCAATAGAGAGATTGGTTACTTGAGCTATAGATTTTACCTTCACTCGGCCGTCTTCCAATATAAGTTTTTCCACTTTATCAATATTTTCTTGTGAGGTAGCCACTACAGGCCGGCCAGGTCTAGGGTCATCTTCAATACTCTCCCTTCCACGCTTAAATTCGCTTGACCATTTTTGAATAGTAGATAAAGGAGGAGCAGACACACGGTAAACACAATCCATTTCCTCTTTTATGGTTATTTGATTTTTACCCTGTTTTGTCAAGAATTTTATGACGGATCGGTGCTCTAATTTCGTTAAAATTGTTAATTCGCTCATGGTGTTCATGTTTGTTCGGCAATTGCAGAAAAACAAAAGAACATCTCGGTTCCAATTTTACTTTTTTTTAATGTCAATGGATGAATCTTAGCGGCCAGTAACAAATATATATATATAAAAGAGGTTGTAACGTATCAATACCGAGAATATTTTGAACGCCCCTCGTAGATTTCTCCAACGCGTTCAACACGGTCAACCATGACATTCTCCTTGCTATCCTCTCCCATATTGGACTATCGTCTTCAACTACGACATGGTTTTCCTCATATCTTCGCGGACGCCAGCAGGCCGTTCGGGTCGATCAGTCTATGTCTGATTGGTGCGAGCTGACTGCTGGTGTACCGCAAAGCGTCATACTTTCTCCTCTCCTCTTTTTATTGATTCTCTCACTGCTCGAATTCATTCTTCTTACCATCTGTATGCTGACGATCTGCAATTGTACGTGCAAACTGACAGAAGTAGCTTAAATCAGGCCATCCTTAACGTTAACGAGGATCTTGCGAGGATTGCGGAATGGTCCAACTGTTATGGCATATCCGTCAATGCCGCAAAGTGTCAAGCAATGATCATGGGTAGTTCTCGACAGCTGTCCCTTGTCGATCTGACCTCGGTACCTAATCTGGCGTTCAATGGGAATTGCATACCGTATCAGCCCCGAATCAAGAACGTAGGCTTCCTTATTGACTGCTCCCTCGGTTGGGAAGATCAAGTCAACGAGATTTCTCGTAAAGTGGTCAATTCGCTACGGTCCTTGTATAGGCTGAAATTTTTTCTCCCGTACAGCACTAAAATCGCGCTAGTACAAGCTCTTGTCTTTCCTATTATTGACTATGCCGACGTCTGTCTCTCTGACGCTAATCAACATCTTCTAAACAAACTGGATCGTTTGCTAAACAGCTGTATTCGCTTTGTCTTCGGCTTGCGTAAATTTGACCACATTTCTGACTACAGAAGTCAACTTAAATGGCTGCCCATCCGTGAGCGTAGAAACCTTAGTGTTGTGTATGCTATTTAATATTCTATACGATCCCCGTACTCTAGGATACTTGAAATCCAGGTTTCAGTTTTTGGGTGCCTCTCATATTCGTGACCTTCGCTCCAGTAGCAACCTCACCCTCCAAACCCCCGCTCATCACTCTCGCTTCGTCTCCAGTTCTTTTACGCTATCTGCTATCCGTCTCTGGAACGCTCTGCCATTGCACATTCCTCGTGCAAAGAGTAGAATGAATTTCAAACGACTAGTGCGTGAGCACTATTTGAACGCGATCTAATGTCACACTATCTGATCTGTTATATATACAGTCGTTGTCAACTAATTAGGGACATTCAAGATAGTGAAGAGCAATAACCGGTTATGTACATATAAATATAAAACCCTATTGATTTTTCAGCACCTATTATTTGCATAATTTGGTCCGATTACTATACTATAAATGGCTGTAAATAAGAGAATAATTAAATAGAAAAAAGTATTTAATATCAAAGGTTGAACATGTATTAAATTTTAAGGTATAATTATGTAGCTGGACATTTAATTAAGGACAGTAAAGTATAATGATGAATAGAGTTAAACAAAACGAATAATCTCCAGTATTATAATATTTTTAAAAGCTCCATTTTATTACGTGTAAAATCAGTACCCAGTAGCATAACCTTTGTTAGTAATTACCGCTTGACACCGATGTGGCATAGACATTATCAGTTTCTGACATGTTTCGATAGGAATGTTTGCCCATGCCTCACAAAAAGCTTGATTAAGTTGATCTAAAGTTGTGGTACGATAAGTTGAAACTTTTTTCTTGATTTCGTGCCAAAGGTGCTCAATTGGGTTGAGGTCCGGGCTATTTGCTGGCCAATCTAGCACCGATACTGACTGACTGGTAAGAAACGACTTGACTGAACGGGCGGTATGTTTCGGGTCGTTATCATGCTGAAACGTCCATATAATAGGGAGATGCTCCTCAGCATAGGGAAGCATAGTTTCCTCCAATATTGTTTTGTATTGATGTTGGTCTAAGTTACCCTGAACTTTTCTCACAGGTCCCACTCCACGTCCAGAAAATGAACCCCAAATTTTAATGTTTCCACCGCCATGTTTCACCTGCTTTTTTGTGAATCTTGGATTCATTTCCGCTTTTACAGGACGCCGTACGTATTGCCTTCCATCTGAAGAAATTAAATTAATCTTGGTCTCGTCAGAGAATAATACATGTTGCCATTGGGCGTAGGTCCAATGTCCATATTTACGTGCAAACGCCAAACGAGCATTTCTATGTTCTTTCTTCAACAACGGTACTTTGCGAGCCACTCTTCCGAACAACCCTGCTTCTACCAGACGTCGTCGAACGGTCCTCGCTGATACACCGGCTCTTTCGTCTGCCCCAAACACTTCGTGTTTAATTAAAATAGAGCCTAGAAACGGATCTTTCTTAGCTAACCTGGTTATCATTCTATCTTCTTGCGGAGTTGTTTTTCTCGATCTTTTTGTCCTGGGCACATTTAAAGCTGTGTTATTGCGCCTGAAATGTTGCACTGCATTGCATACCATAGTTTTTGAACAATTTAAATGTTCTGCTATCCCTCGGTATGACCAACCACGCTCGACAAACTTCATGATAATTGTTCGTAGTGTTGGATCGCAACTTTTATTTTTGCCCATATTTCTTCAAAATAATTCTCATAACTTAAAATTAAAAATCTGGATTGCCGCCAAAACTACCACAAAACAATAAAAGAAGAAATAAAAAAGTATTGAGATTCAAATTTTGAAAATAGAACGCAATATCTCAGTGTCCCTAATTAAATGGCCAGCCAGCATTTTTTGAACAAATAGCACACTGATAATCTATCAGCTATACTGTAAAGAGGTTTAATGTTTAAGAAGTTGTTATTGTTTGTATAATCGGGCACATCAATGACTAATTATACTTACGTGTAAAAGATATGGAATATTGTTAAGACTCGTTGGAAAATAAAAAATAAATTCACAATTTGGCTTAACTAGAGATTGTCCCTAATTAGTTGACCACGACTGTATATGAATAGGTATATATTTATGTATAATATTTATGTATTATATTTTTATATATTTTATAATATTTGTTGTATTAAGTATTTGTGTAGTTCGGTATTTTATATGGGTACCTAAGTATTAAGTTGTTTATAAGTGTATTAACTGTTTTTGATCTATCGCCTTACTTCTAGTCTCCCACATCCTTACCGGTCGACTGGTAGAGAATGCCATGTGGCGTTAAGTCCGCCTTTTGCAGTTTTTTTTTGTGCAAAGAAGATTAAATAAATAAATCAATCAATAAAATCTTTGAAGGCGCTTTGGACTGACCCAACGGAGTTGAATTTTTTCCCTTGCAAGAAGTTAACCAAATTTCGAAAAAAATGGTAATCTGTTGGAGCAAGGTCCGGGGAGTACGGTGGATGTCTTAGACATTTTCAATTGAAGCTCCTCTAATTTGGTAGCCGTCTGTTGTTCAGTGTGTGGTCTAGCGTTGTCCTGAAGCAGCAGTCTGCTGTCCTGGCCTAGAGCGATTGATCAGCCTCGGTTGTTTAGCAGCTAGCTTTTCCATCATGGCTTGCAGTTGCTGACAATAGACATTTGCCTTAATCGTCTGGCCAGATTTAAGAAAGCTGAAGTGAACGACACCGGCACTAGTCCACCAAACGCTCACAAGTATTTTTTTTGAGTCATTTTTCGCTTGGGGCAGGATTTGGCTGGTTCGCCAGGGTTCAGCCATTGCTATGAGCGTTTCCGATAATCGTACAGGATCCACTTTTCATCACAGGTAATGATTTGATTTAAAATCCCTTCATTATTGTGCCGGTTGAGTAAAGTAACGCAGCAATCGACGCGCGTTTATCGGTTTGCTGCACTCAATTCATGAGGTACCCACCTTTCAAACTTTTTCACCTTCCCAATTTGCTTCAAGTGGATTAAAACAGTTTATCACTAACACCGCAGCCTGCAGCTAACTCGGACGTAGTTTGAGATGGATCCGCTTCCACAATAGCCTTAAATTCTTCGTTAAAGTTGATATACTTTGGTCTCCGGCCGTCCACGGGGTTTGTTCTGCAGGTCGAAATTTCCAGAACGAAAACGTTGGAACCAAAAACGCACTGTGTTTTCTTTTACGACACCGCCGCCATACACATCAATAATCCTTTTCATTTTTTTTTCTACATGTATGTAATTTAATAGTGTGTGCCAATAAATGTATTTTCTTTCTTTTCTTCTTTCTTTGGTGCCACGAGGGAACTCGTACTCTTAAATAATGCGATATTTCAAGTTTTTCCTTTTGTAAACTGAGCGACGCAAAGAAAAAACTGAAAGAGGAAAAAACAAATGAATTACGGTTTTCAAAACACAAAAGCATCAGTAAATAGCTGTATAAATTTTAAATTGGAATTCCTAACCAAAGAGGAGATATTTGAGATCAAACTGGCCAGTACGACAAAACGCCAATTTCATATGTAAGTATAAAAAACATTGAACATAATTTTAGATTCTATAATTTTATTTGATACTAGCAGCTCGCCGGCGACTTCGTTCGCGTTGACCCCGTACCCCGTGACGAATTTTCACGAATTTTCAAAATGACTCCCCTCCCGTACCCCAGTGACGTCTACATCGCATATTATGGTGGTATACCTAGCTCTAATACTTCTAATACTTACATTTTTAAACTCGTGATATCTTTCGAATGAAATGTCCAAATGGAATAATTCAAAAGTTAAAGTTATATAAAGGTATTGAAGCAGTCTTGAGTATAAAAAATATAATAAGGATTTGTACCAAGATGCAAATAAAAAGGCTTTTCTAGCGGCGGCATTTCAATAAAATTTTTAGAATAAATGAACACTTATTGTGACGTAACTATAATAGTTAGACATATGCTATCGCGACACTTTTTGTAGATAATGACGTGTTCTGCAAAGTCGTAATACATTATTTTGTTCTATCATCAATAGTTTTCTTGCGCACGCGATGTAAGGAATTTATTAGAGTTTTAGTAAGGATCCCTAATTTTTTTGAAAATATAATATAGCCTATGTCACCCGGAGATAGTGTAAGCTACACTAAACCCAACGGTGAAAGATTTTTTAAAATCGGTCTGGTAGTTTCGGCGCCTATACAATGCAAACAAACAAACAAACAATCAAATCTTTCCTCTTTATAATATTAGTATAGATAATGTTCATTTGATATATATTATACATTAAATAATCTAATAATATTAAAAATATTCCTATAATAAGCTAACAGCACGCAAGCAAGCAAGCAAGCAGCACGCAAGCAAGCATGCATGCAGCATGCAAGCAAGCACGCAGCATGAAAGCAAGCACGCAGCATGGAAGCAATCACGCAGCATGAAAGCAAACACTCAGCATGGATGCAAGCACGCAGCATAAAAGCAAGCACGCAGCATGGGAGCACCCGAGGGGATGTACTTGGTTTTTTAGTGGGTGTGCACCCTTATTTCCCGAATGGAGAATGCCCCGGAGGGGCGAGGCGGCCCGCGAGCTGAGGAGCAGGTGGGTTTAACGCACGCTGCCGTGGCTAAGGCCAGCTAGGCAAGCAAGCCTGACATGAAAAAGCATAACACAAACCATGCCTTGCACCACTCAACCATCACGCGCTTGCTTGCATGCTGCATGCTTGCTTACATGCTGCGTGCTTGCTTCCATGCTGCATGCTTGCTTGCATGCTGTTTGCTTGCTTGCGTGCTGTTAGCTTATTATACTAATATTTTTTTCACTCCTCTTGCTCAAAAAGATTTGTCATTGTAGCATTCTAGAGCGAGGAAAAAATAGCTTGTCTTGCCCTATGGGAAAGTCATAAGTAGAATAATCATGAATAAAGACTCGACTTATTAGGTACTGTTTACATAAATCAACAACTTTTTTGAGTTATTTATTTAAAGTTTATGGTAAAATTAAGAAATCATTTGAATCTATGGACAACACAGACCACGCTTTAGCAGGAAACAACTGCACAGTCTGCACATGTGCTTAGGTGGTGAGCCTTTAGCACGTTAGTCGCTTTTACGACACCCAAGGGAAGAGATTTAAAGACTGCACATACTATCCAACAGCATAGAGCGGTGATGGGCTCATCAAAATAATACTACCAACCCCTCTCTTCCCTTGGGCTAAGTGGTCTGTGGGTGTCGTAAAAGCAACTAACTGGTTAATTTTTAATAAAATAAACCAATTCATATTGTATTGGATTATTTTATTTTCTCGCATTCGTAGTGAAAAGCAGAGTGTAACACACGGCGCTAAAAATGTATTAAAACTCGGTTTCTATTTACTCGCCCGCTAAAGCTCGGGAGTAAAACTACCTCGTATATAATGAGTCATTTTAGCCCCTTGTGTAACAATCTACTATTTTTATATTATAATATTTATTTATTTTAACAAATGTATATTATATCAAATGAACAATACAAAATAAAATTCATCATCATCATCATCATCATCATCAGCCTATTAACGTCCCACTGCTGGGCACAGGACAATAGCACGTGGGGATATTGGGCCATAACCCACCACGCTGGCCCAATGCGGGTTGGTGGGTGGAATAAAATTATATGAAATGAAATTATGTTACGTTAGATTAGATCATAAGCATTTGTATCAAACATTACACACCCATTTTATCTTAACAATAATTGGAAAGCTAAACATAATAAGGTATACAATGCAACTTAAAATATCAATAAAAGTTATGTCGGGTATATCACAAAAGTTTCAGCGTCGTTTGAATACTTCACCAAGCAACCGCGGATCTAAAACGCACAGAGCGTACCTACTTGCATTCCGGATGTGGCAGATCAATACTCAATCAATGCAACCAAGTGGTTCTTAAATATTGTCATTATAAATAGCGATACAACTATCTTGCAGATATGACATTATTCTTCGAAAACATCGGTTATATTATTTGAAGAGGTTTTTGTTTATTAATGCGTTCTTTGGTAATCAGGTTGTAAACGAAATGAAAAATGATTGTAATATGGAGCTGGACAAGAATACGCTCGCCGAGCTGCGTGGCCGGCTCATGCGCCACCTCATGCGCTCCAGGGAGGTAAACGACATCTATATACAGGGCGTCCCACGGATATGCCACATGGAGGGAAAGTACCTTGAATATTGTAGATGGAACATTTTACTGAAAGAAGACATTATTTGAATTTAAAAAAACAATTTAAACTGCATTCATAGATATTTAAATAATTACATGGTTGAACCGGGAATCGCACCCGTTTATGAAAAAAATAATCACCCTGAAGTTTTATCATACCGGTCGAAAGGCTTCATCATAAAGATTATTTTTTGCTAAATAACTTAGTGTCACAAATAAAAGGAAGACCATGAATTTTAACATTTGGTGTGAAATTTTGTTCAGAAAAATGAAAAGCTGACATTGCCGTAAGCAGTGTTGGGCATAGTTAACTACTATTTTGTAATATAACTACTAACTACGATTAAAAGTGGTTAACTACAAATAGTTATGATTACATGTAATCTAACTACAATAATCAAGTTACAAATAGTAGTTGTTAATCTGATTGCGGAAATCGAGTAGTTATAACTGCTGATTACTGTCATTCTAAGAAAATCCATTAGGATTTTATACATTAGTATAACTAAATATGTAAAAAAGTTAAAAATTAAAATGTTAAAAGAAATGGCCAACAGAAGATGTTTTATATTCTACAAAATAACCTCTAAATCGGTGGTATACAAAAAACCTTAAATTTATTTTAAGTTTTTTATTATCGATGAATATAAAACTTCGATTCGTAAATAGATGCGTAGGTGATTTTTAGAGATGGGTTAATAGCCGGATTGTTTGGATTATAAGTGATTATAATCCATTAATAGCCATTATTAGCCATCCATTGGCTAATAACCCCGCTATTAATAGTTTCATACAATTTCAACAGACGTTCTGTTTACAGTCACAAAAGTTAAGCTTTGCGCAGGTAGAGTAATTGATGGGAGACCAGTAAGCAACCTCGGCAAACATTGCTTAACTTTCGCGATCGAAAACCTCTAGATTGTATTAACTTAAGGTCACCCATCCCCTTGGTGACCTCGGCGAACATTGCTTAACTTTCGCAATCGAAAACCTCGAGATTTTATGAACTTACGGTCACCCATCCCCTTGGCGACCTCGGCGAACATTGCTTAACTTTCGCGATCGAAAACCTCGAGATTTTATGAACCTACGGTCACCCATCCTCTTGGCGACCTCGGCGAACATTACTTTACTTTCACGATCGAAAACCTTGAGATTATATGAACCTACGGTCACCCCTCCCTTTGGCGACCTCGCCGAACATTGCTTAACTTTCGCGATCGAAAACCTCGAGATTTTATGAACCTACGGTCACCCATCCTCTTGGCGACCTCGGCAAACATTACTTAACTTTCACGATCGAAAACCTCGAGATTATATGAACCTACGGTCACCCATCCCTTTGGCGACCTCGGCGAACATTCCTTAACTTTCGCGATCGAAAACTCGAGATTTCTATGTACCTACGAGTCATGTATAGTGTAAAAATAGATAAAGACTGTATAAGCATCTTCCATTTATTTGCTTAATGTCGCGATTTCGTGCGTCGATATTACGTATTACACTCCAATTAGAAAAACGTACATAGCTGATTAAAAATTTCTAAATGGGCCAGGTTAATTTTAAATTACTTTATTATATTTGTATTGACTAACTAAGATCGACGATAATAAAAAAAACTAACCTGACAGTCCTAAGACTGAAAATCATGAAGGGAAATTTTTAATCATTACTGTAACATTAATAGCAGGGTTACCATCCGAAATCGGCTATTAATGGCTATTAACTGCTTTTAATCCATTATTAGCCAAATGATATTAACCGGATTATTAGCACTACCCATCTCTAAACATACCCTTTTCACCTTGCAAAATGTGTTTTATCTTTTTACTAGAAGTAAACGTAGGTAGTTACAAAAAGTAATCGCGTAACCGTGATTGCAACTACAATTTGTAGTTAGTAATCAAAATGCTTAACTACTTTTTATGATTACTTCATGTAATCTACTATTATGATTACTAACTACAAATTGTAATCGTAGTTAGTAATCAGTAGTTAGATTCCATTTTGCCCTACACTGGCCGTAAGGACATACGTGGGACATACAACTGACATTGAAATAAATACATACATAAATTAATTAATTTTGTATTAAAAATGTTGAAATTTTTGGTCTTCCTTTTATTTGTGACACTATGTTATTTAGCAAAAAATAATCCTTATGATGAAGCCTTTCGATCGGTATGATAAAGCTACAGGGTGATTATTTTTCTCATGTAACGGGTTCGATTCCCGGTTCAACCATGTAATTATTTAAATATCTATGAATGCAGTTTAAATTGTTTTTTAAATTCAAATAATGTCTTCTTTCAGTAAAATGTTCCATCTACAATATTCAAGGTACTTTCCCTCCATGTCGCATATCCGTGGGACGCCCTGTATACCTATATAAACCGTTAAACTTCTAACCGCCTCTGTGATCTAGTGGCTAGGCTACCGGTCTCAGATCTAGAGGTCCCGGATTCGATTCCCACATCTTGGTGTACGTGGTTTGGTTGGTGATAGGGCTTGTTAAGTCCGCCTGGCTAGCTACCACCACCTTATCTGGCGCCATAACACAGTTTAGAGATAAGGAAGCTAGCTCCTCAGTAGTTGAGAATTCTGAGTGAAGCGCGCATCCACCTCGCCCTTATCGTCACTTACAATCATTTAAAAACGATGTTATTTAATCCACTTGGCCTTCATCTCACCTGATGGCCTACTCTCTTTCTCCGAAACGAAATTTCGGCCGATTTTCATTTGCTATATTTATAGCGCTTTCCATTATTTTTGAAATTCCAAACAATTTTCTAAAAATTAATAATCTAATTGCCAAACCTATTTAGTATCAACTAAATTTCGAAAGGAATGGAAACCGCTGTAAGTAGCAAACGAAAATCGGCTGAGATTTCGTTTCGGAGAAAGAGAGTAGGCCATCAGGTAAATAAACTGGTTTCGGAGGATAGGGATTCTTTAAACCAAAATAACATTAAAAACAAATTAAAGACGTTCTTGCTGCGTGTGTTGGATGGCAGCGAACGCATAAGGGTGTAAATAGTGATAATAATATTCAAATATATGGATCATAGTACCTAGGTAATAATAAAATAATTGTAATGTACCGATTTGCGAACTCAAGCACATAAGTTAAATCTCAGTGATTTGTGATGTGTTTTAATGTGAATGTCAATGTAACAATTTATTGGTAATAAATTTAAAAAAAAGAGTGAGAGAGAATAAACATCGTTTTTGAATTATGGTAAGTGAGGTGGATGCGCGCTTCACTCAGAATCCTCAATTATCGCTTTCTTATCTCTATACTGTTTTATGGCGCCAGATAAGGTGGTGGTAGCTAGCCAGGCGGACTTAACAAGCCCTATCACCAACCAAACCACGTACACCAAGATGTGGGAATCGAATCCGGGACCTCTAGATCTGAGACCAGTGGCTTAGCCACTAGATCACGATAGAGGCGGTTAGAAGTTTAACGGTTTATATAGGTATATATAGATGTCGTTTACCTCCCTGAAGCGCATGAGGTGGCGAATGAACCGGCCACGCAGCTCGGCGAGCGTATTCTTGTGAAGATGAAGAAACTGAAGAGCAGTTGACCAGATTGCAAAAGCAATGGTTTATATCTCACGCGTGGCAGCCGCTATTTGCAAGTCATATAATCATTTTAAAATTTAACTGGTTACCATTACGTGTTCACGGAGGCGTGAAGTTGAGCGATAAGCTTAAGGTCAATGAATCTGAGCGTTGTTCAACACCAGCCTATAAACATCCCACTGTTGGATCACAGGTCTTCGCAGATAGTCCCAACATACATTTTGGTGTCGGGTTACTCTTATTTTACAACCTAAAAAGGCATAAGAGCGTTACAGCATCTGCGATTAGATAAGTGACATATTAAGAGATTTGACATCGTGTCTCTTCAGGCTATAGACGAAGTCTATAAGAACGCTAAGAGAATACTACCACCCACTCTCTTCCCTTGGGTGTCGTAAAAGGCGACTAACGGTCTAAACGCTGCACATACATCCAACAGCATAGAGCGGCGATGGGCTCACGACCTTTCAGGCTGAGCACATGTGCAGTCGCTATTTGGTGAAAAGTCGACTATGGTAGGGGACTGCTTTTATTGTCCTAATTACCTAGTCTCTGACTAACCCTTCGGGGATAATAGTCGTGATTATGTGTATGTATGTATGTATTATCAAATAATTGACCGGTGTTAAACCAGGAATCATAAAGGCTCGTGAATTAAATAAAGCACCCAGGTAGGGTACTAAATTTCTTCTAAAGATAAACCAACAAATAAACATCAATACTTTCCCATTTACAAAATGAAGTATTTTGTTTAATGATTATTATTGTGTTGATAATGTCATCGGGTCACATTTGTCATAATTCATTTGTCTGGTTGTTAAAGTAATGACTTTGTCGACAAATAAAAAGCAATCTAATTATTATCACGATCGACAGTTTTAGATAGGACATAACTAACTATCTTACTTCAACAAGCCAAGGGCAATAATATGTATTGTATGCACTATTTACAATTTATATATCCTATTGCAAACAGGTAAGATTGTCAGTCATGCATGTCTGATGCTAAGGGTACATTACACGTGATTAGCCTTACTATATTTGTAATGAGATTTGCAAACTATCAAATGTGCTAACATTTGTTACAAGTAATTTTTATTAAATCACTCTTACAAGTATTATAAGTAGTCTTAATCAACAACGTGCCAAGTTTAGTTAGAACGGATAGGTACAAATACCAAATAGTTGCAACTTTAAAAAAAAATTGGAGCAGTTAAACAAAATTTTATTAAAATGAGATGATTTAAATATAAAACTTGCCATCTGACTTGGGCAGAATTTGGTACTAGGTTTTTACGATTTAAAAATATAAGCGTAGAATTACGAGTTTTATCCAGAATTAGGAAATCGGAGAAGTATCAAATGTCAAATAAGACGTGACTTCACAATGTGTAACTTCTAATGTTCAGGAAGGAGGCAGGTAGTAATTTCGTTGAGGTCATTTATATATCGTTATGATCATTATGTCACCCGCAGTGTCTGTTGTCACGGATGGTCACCATGGTAATACCGTGGTGAGCCATCATGCCCGTGAAACAACATGGATGATGTTTGTCTTGTTGTATGGACAGTACGCCAAGTTGGTATAACTTTCTAGATCGATTATCGGTGACGGTAACTCGGCCGGGTTGCCACAATATTGAATAAACCGTGAACAGGCATGGGCTAAGAACAGTACGTTCTTCTTGGAGTAGTAGTTCTTCTTCTTATGAGGTTAGGGTGGCTATCTGTCCGGCCGGGTTTTTATCGATCAGACCTTTGGACCGGCCCGTTTAGATTCACCTCGTATAAAACAGTAGATGGGTAGATTTACTATAGATAGGCCTTTAGACTGGAAATAATACATAATTTAACTAAACTAACCAATTAATAATCGATCATCGGAAAACCTGAGCCTTAAAGCCCCTCTGCACAGCACCACCTTTTATGACTGTTCATACACTGTTCAGGCCGTTCGTCTCTGGAACTCGCTTCCAGTTGCGATCAGGCGTGCGCAGTCTGTGAACACTTTTAAAGAGCTCGTGAAAAACTTCTACCTCTCCTTCTAACATTATCCCGCTGCAAGGCTGCTATTTTTCGCTACTCCCTACCTGAGACTATTATGTATAAGTATTGTATATGTATATATTATTACATTACACACTATGTATGTACCTACGTATGTTTTTTTTTTGTGTTAATTAAAAAGTTATGAAAACTTTGACATGTTTGCACTTCCGATTTTAAAGTGTTTAAGCTCTCTCCATCCGACTGGTTGTCTGGAAGAAATCGCTTTATAGCGATAAGACCGCCAAATTGTAACTGTGTAATGTACTTGTTTTTTATGTTTTGTGTTTAATGTAAACTGTTACAATAAAAGTATTATCTATCTATCTATCTAATAAAGTTGATAAAAATCAGCAATAAACGTCTGGTATTTTTCTTAAGTTTAAAATCCAAGATTATGGACTTCACAACTGGCAAACCTTTTTACTAAATATACGTGATAAAACCCCTATTAGTTAGGTACCATTCTAAAGCAGCAAAGCGGGTGGCTCGAGACCTCGGAATGCAATCAACTACTGACAGGAGGCAACCCTAAAAATGCTATCTTCTCGCAACTTCCTTAGAAATCAAGGGAATCCATTGAATTCATAAATCGAGTAGTCGATCACCGATAGCCCTTTTCCCTGTACAATGCTGACCACACTGCTGTTACAACTTTTTATTGACACACTATTTTATACAGCTGTCTATCGAATAACGAAGGTTAATCCATAGTAAAGCTTCTACGATCACGAAAAGATTGACATTTCTCATAATAATTTAACTTAACTTAACACAAAGTATTTTTTTTAATTTTTTTGTGAAACTTAAAGAAGTACAAAAACTGTGCAGATAGTCTGTAGAATATCTAAGTTTAAAAAAAAAAACAGATTTTGATTGTAAACAATGTTATTATCTGACTACTTTTTTTAGCTAAGAAAAAGTCACGTTGTATTGTTTGTTATATAAGTGTCAACCCTAGTAACAACAAACATTGTTTGACCTTTTCTCATTGACGCATTCAAGTTTTAGCTGTAATATGCATAATCATGTTTCGGTTTATCCATAATAATTATGACATACCTACCGACTTGCAGAGTAAGACCCCATCCCTTTAAGATGATAAACACATCATCATAATACATGTTGAATGACATGCGTGTTCATTATACAGTTTTAACCGCCTCTGAGGTCTAGTGCATAAGCCACCGGTCGTAGACCCAGAGGTCCCGGGTTAGTTTCTCAGCGTACAGTTACATCTATGTGTACTTGGTTTAGTTAGTTAGTTAGTGGTAAGGCTTAATAAGTCCGCCTGGCTAGCTACCACCATCATATCTCAAGTCTGGCTCCATGTCAACTATGTTAATAGTAGCATTGTTCTGTTCCGACAGTTCAGAGATAAGATAACCAGATCCTCAGTGGTTGAGGATTCCAAGTAACATAACATTGTTGAAAAAAGAGCTGAGGATAGGATAAGACCAATACCAAATTTTGTTTTTGCACGAGAAACCGGTGTGACCGGGGGTCACGCTTCAATTGCTTTCTGAACCCTACAGCAAAATTATCTAAAAAGTATTTTAATGTAAAAGATAATATTCTGTAAAAAAGTATGTAATTCCCCCGTCCTATTGTGATCTTTTAGAAAAACAGGTTATGTTTGATCAACAACCTTTTTATTATTTAGATTTTATACATTTTTTTTATAGAGTGATACCGTGTGTTTGTGTAATAGGTACCGTGGGTAATCCGTAGATTTTATTCTATAAATTTCTTATTTATTAAAATTTTTATATAAATATTCATTTGTTCGCTGTATTTTATTTAATTGAATTGTACTTTACACGAGTACAATATAAATAAAATATATGCATATTGGAAAACAGCGGTAAATATTGGTTTATTCGTTTGCGTTTCAACATACACCGTTTTTATTGATATTGCTTTGCTTTGCCTGTACGCTGCAATAACAAATAAACAAAGTTGCGACGCGCGGCGAGTGCTCTATAGGTTGATTACTGATATCGAATGGATGCATAAGTTTTCAATGTAATCGTGTCAGGGCCCGCCCGACCCGAGGCGCAAGGCCGCGCTACCCCTAATGACACGGTCAGCTAGGTACCGCACGATTGGTAATATTTAAATACTCAATTCACTACTATCAATCCCACACATCGCTCGAAATATCGATTGCCCTCAATACACGGAACGACGACGTTTCCAACTTTCGAAACATTAAAATTTACTCGTAGCTCATCATTACATTATTATAAAGTAAAGTCGCCGTTTTCCTCTGTCCGTGGCACCGCACTATTCTCCTAAACCACGCAATGGATTTGTATGCTGTTTTCACTAAAAGATAGACAGTTAACTGAGGATGGTTTTTGTTTATATTTTGAAGATATATTTTTTTTAATGGCTGAACTATGACGGTTTCTGAGTTAGCGTGGACGAAGGCGCAGGCGGGCCGCTAGTTAATATACTTATCGTAGCCCTTTTATGTATTAACATCGTGACACGACAAAAAAATTGCGTAGGTATTGTTATGTAATATTAACACACCAATTTTTGTTGTTATGAATAACATTATCTCTATGACGACGTTCAAAACTATTTTCATCTTTAATCTTGTAACAACAAGGCATTTGAATGAGGATCCATGATCATTGTACAATTAAGGGTTAATATTACAATTTCCGGGTAAACATTTTCTATCTGAGAAATTATTACTCAATCAAACGAAACCTGTGGTGCATAACTCTTTAAAACAGCTGTCTCTAACCTTTTTTATCACAACGAGAAAGCCTTTGGCCTACATCTCACTTGATGATAAGTGACAATAAGGCCGGTGGTTAAAACACGGTATCCTTAGCGCCTAAGGAACTGTTTGTCTTATCAAAACGTTACAGTCCTATTAACATTGTTGTTATAGCGACAGACTTAAAAAAGGTGGTTGTAAGCAGCTAAGTACCTGGCTAGCCATGAGCGGATATAGAACAAGCTTTACCACTAAACAAGCAGAGCCACGTGCCTCAGCTAATAGGAAAAGTTGCTATGAGCTCTGTTTCTGAAGCTGGTGGTTTACACAGGACCACATCGCTTAATAAAATATCAGACTGAAAGTATTATCTGCTCGAGTACTCGATGGCACGAGGAGCTTGATGGCGCAGCGGCTAGCGCGTTCGGTTTGCGATCTTGCTCGCTAAGCCACTTTCGCAATGCCGGGTCGCTGGATGGGTGACCAAATTAAAAAAAAAACAATGAGATTCTCCGTGCTTCGGAAGGCACGATAAGCCGTTGGTCCCGTTTGTTGTCGTAAGATGACAGTCGTTAAAACCCACCAACCCGCATTGGGCCAGCGTGGTGGGTTATGGCCCAATTTCCCACATGCTATTGTCCACGTGGGAGGCCTGTGCCCAGCAGTGGGACGTTAATAGGCTGATGATGATGTTGATGATAAAGTATTATCTGAGAATAGAAAAATCCACCATCCACACCACAAATAGTTATCCGAGTGGAATAGCTGCTCACTAAAAGAATACCCCTCTCATCCCTTAGGTGTCGTAAAAGCGACTAACGGACTAAAGACTGCACATAAATCCAACAGCGTAAAGCGGCGATGGGCTCACCACCTATCAAGCTGAGCACATGTGCAGTTGTAATTTGGTGAAACGTGGACTATGGCAGTGGACTGCTTCTGCGGTCTTCATTGCCTAGTCTCTGACTAACCCTTTGGGGATATTAGTCCTGAATTCATGTATGTATGTAATCGTACTTGCAGTAGTGGTTCATGGAATGAAATCGCGGCAATACTCCTGGTGTTAAGGTAGCCTCGTTACGGTGTTGTTTTGCGAATGGCACTGTTCACCTCAACATGTTTACACAACATTCTTTTATAACAAGGCTATTGTTTTGCATCGCGAGCGCATTGGATATTCAAAACATCTCTTCGTTGGATGAAATTGAATACCGATGGAACTTCGCCAATGTCCGGTAGAACAGAAACGAAGTTTGAACTCCACAACAGATAGTTCTACCTACCCTCTTGCAGGGCGTTATTTAAACGGAATTCTGATAATTTCTTAGATTGTGAAGTGAAGATTCGGCTGCCAGAAGAATCAGGTTACCGGTTTTCGTGTTACTCTTTTATCTACTTCAGATACTGCGTATTATAGTTTCGCAAATGCCTTGTTGCAAATCATCCATGATGACGCTGATTTAAGTGCTCAAAAATCGTAAACATTTTGCAAGCTATAATAGTCATTAGCATCGCCCATACATCCATTCACGTCTAAAGACATTGTTCGTAAGTCTGCAACGAAGGGAGACCTTGTTCTGACTGATTTAAATTTTATTATAGATTTGTATAGAGTAAAATTGTATGAAATCCTTGAATAGGTTTGATTGTTTAACAATATGAATTATTATACCATTATTACGATATTTTTATAAACTTGAAAACCAGCTGTCACAATTATGCCACTTGAAAAATAAACATTGGCGACACAATACATTGCTAAGTGGTTAATTTATTAAGCCACTTGCATTTACAAGAATGTTATTAATTAAGTAAAATTATATTTGATTGCCATATCCATTGGAGAAGCAAGCTTAAATACCGGATTTTATGGTAGCGTAGTACTTATACTTTATTTATGATAATATGTTTCTACTAGTTCCTTCTAAAAAATTTCGAAAATACGTATGTTCCTCGGCTGAGTCTTATCGGTCTAGATTTTAGTAAGTACCATCATATCATATCACATCATATCAATATTATGTTAAGTTTAGAAAATCAATGGTTAATAGAAGATCACTGCCAAAAGATGTTGTTCTTGTAAATGATGTGTAAATTTTTTTCCTTTCTAATAAACCTGTTAATAAAAATAAGTGCAACAAATAACATGCTTGTCGTGTCTTAAAAATTCAATGACTTCCGAATTGTTTAGCTAACAATTTTACTAAGAAACATTTATTCTAAATTGCTCACGTCACGACACTTATGTCAACAAAAACACAACGTTTTTGCTCAATTAAATTCTGTCATACACGGAAAATAGGAATCCATATTTTATTCAAAGGCAAGTACAATCCGGGCGTCCTAAAATTTACGCAACATAATTTTTTTTTGCCTTTTCTGCATGAAAATCTCGACTCGAAAATTCGAAGGCTTTCGCCTTCGAATTTTCGAGTAGTATTTATATAATATATTGTAGAGAATAGTATTTACTAGTGCTTGTATTTCGATCAAAGTCAACTTCAACGTTAAAGCAAATTTTTATATTGATTCGAGAAAATTTACGAGTTGGAAGATCAGAAAATCTTCGTGCGTTTGTTGAAAAGCAAATGCATCGACATGCTGTATAGTCGCGAGTCAGGCAATAACAATTATGCTTAAATTGCAAGATATGATAAGAACGATTAGTGTTTAAAAAAGACAGTGCCAGACGTACCTACCATACTTTCGTCGTTCGATCTTTTCTATATACTCTTCGATCAACAGTTGTATTGTTGATCGAAGTATATACTTATTTCTAATTTATGTTCAGTTCAGAGGTAATCATACGGTATTTGAGTTCGATCGTATTTATTTAATTTAAATAATTCTACATGTATGGTATAAAGGGCAAAACAGGTTAGTAGCTAAAAGGGTTTAACTTGAAGTTATTATTAGTCATCTTATAGGAAATAGTAATTTACCGTGTTTGCGACCATGATTTTCGCTTTTCGATGAAAAAAATTTATTGCCGACTCCGGAGATAAGAAAAATTATGCTTTTGAGAATTGCGTTTATGGAAACAAAATCAATGAAATGAACGAAACATTCTTTATACTTACGGATCTATTGGGGCTTATAAACATTTTATTGTACACTCGCCATCAGGTAGGTAGGTACCCAAAACTGTAGAATTTCTTTAATTGACATTAATTGTTATACTTAAATGATAAAGTTCATCAATTAATGACCTTTTGTGGTACTTTTACCTGCTGGTGTTTATCTGTATAGGTATTTGAAACGAGAGCGGATGCCAATTTTAAGTGTTTTCTTTTAAAAGTTGTTCTCTTCTGTGTTTCATTTGTGCGGAGTATAGGTCTGTACACCCTCAATTTTTATTCGTTTTAATGAAATTAAGGGTGAGTTCCACCCAAGGATTTCTTGGGGAAAGTTGTTCAGTTTCATAGGTAGAACTCACCCTTAATTTCATTAAAACGAATAAAAATTGAGGGTGTATTTTTGAAACCTAAATAATCAAAAAATTATACATACATTTGTAGGTTGATTTACTGCATTGCTAATACTGTTTCATTTGACATGAAAGTGTTTATCAAAAGATATGATAAGTAATCTTTATCGTTCCCCCTCTTCTTGAAGAACATAATCAATTTATCTTTGTTTCTGGTTAATAATTAACCTTGGATGTAAATAAATTCTTCGATAAGAAGCTGCGATTCGATAAAAATAATAAATTGTATTTAAAATTTTCTTTATTTGTTTACGGCAGCAAATTTTCAGGATAAAAAAATATATGTGATAGTACATTTCATTTTGTATTTTTCATTATCAGCGCGAAATTAGAAGCAAAATATTTTCGAATTCATATGACGTAATCAATATTAAAAAGCGTACAGCTATCTTATTTCGTTGATTTGTTTCTGGTCCTTTCTTTTTGTAACCTTGGTACTTGAATTTCTGTAGACCGTGCGATTGGTCACTAGCACACCATAATACTCATGTGGTATAAGCTCATATTTATACTGTGTCACTAGTGTGAAGCCAGGCACCGAAATATTTTTTTATTCTACAATATGTAGATGCGTTTAGGTTTTATAGCAACTGGTGGTAAGTTTAGATTATGACGGAGGTGGAAGCGCACTTCACCCGGAATTCTTAACTATTAATAATAATAATATGGTCATGCAACGCTCTACTGGGATCGCTCTATCATCACGGACAGGACTATTGTCACCAATAAGCCTGATACCGTGGTGGTCGACCGATCTCAGCGCCGGGCAATATTGGTTGATATCAACATACCTCCATGATGAGAACCTCGTGAAAGCCGAGAAGGACAAGCTCAGTAAGAATCTTAACTTGGCTCACGAGGTTACCACCATGTGGGATGTGGATTCAACAATTATTGATAGTCGTTTCGGCAAACGGTCTTTTAGCCAAGAGCCTCGATCAACACCTAGAGAAGCTCTCGCTGAAAGGTTGGGTCAAGAGTCAGATGCAAAAGGCAGTACTCCTTGACACGGCACGTATTGTCAGGAGGTTCCTCACTCTAGAGCCCTAAGCACCGATAGCTTGTGTCTATCCCCGCTGCCGGTGGCAACCTAGGTTAAGTTTTTATAATATTTTATATTGTAAATATGTTTATACTTACATAAAATATTGTAAAAAAAATCTTAAGATGGATATTTAATAAAGAGAATAATAATAATATTTATTTATTCAGATAACCTGATCAAATGTTAGTAACAGAGTTCTTACATTTATGTTAGTAGAAAAAAAATTAAATACTATACTTAATACTATTGAAAAACTGGTTATCTTATTCCTAACTGTCGAAACAGCAATGCTACTATAGGAGTCTATAATATTTAGTTAACTATTATAGACGGACGTACTGTGAGTCTCAGTCAAAAGTCCTGGGTTCGTTTATGATATGAGGGTTTACGCATGTCGGTTTCCCATACAAACTTCCAAGTTCAAAATTTTACAAACCAATCATGAAAATTTGTATGCTAAAGTAAAATACAGGGATCTAAATAATTGCTTAAAAACATTTTTAAAAACAAAACATGGTGGACTTTATAAGTGGATTTTAAACTTAAAATCGCAATAACTCAGCTGAATAAGCGTTTGTTTTTCATTGGTTTGTAAAATTTTAAACTTGGAGGTTTGTATGGAAAACCGAAATACGTAAACCCAGATTAGTACGGAACACAGAAACATGGCACAATCATGCTTATCTTAACAATTTTGACCTCTTCAGAACCAATGCAAATATTTAACTTGTAGTATTATTTATCTGAACAAACAGTCTTTGCGTAGGTTAGTACCACATTGGTTATGCATAAAAGTTATTTATTTACATACATAATAATTTTGTACAAAAACAATATGAATAAAACTTTACTTTGCTCTAATGATTCGCTGTTATGTTATTGTTTTGTAAATAAATATGAAATATCTTAATATATTGTGTTTAACGAGTGATGAAATAGTGTTCTTGTCTGATGCCCGGGGTACATTTTACAATAAGTTGATGGTGTAATAAAATAATACCTTGATGTCTTGATGTGAATGTCAGGCATCGTGTCATTTATTAATAGTTTTGTTTACCCATAAATATGAGTTAGCGTATCACAGGTCAATTTCCTTACTTGTCAATTTCACTAATTCGCCAGTTTACTCATTAGACTGTTTTTGAATTCGCCAATTTCCTTTTTTGCCAGTATTACTAAGTTGTCAGTTTCTCGATTAAGTTAGTTTCCTGGTTCGCCAACATCTTTATTCGTCAGTTTATAAGTAAGTAGGTACTTCACTTTAAATTTAAAATGAAACTGTTACCAGGAACATGTACTTAAGTGTCGTGTTAATTTAGAAGTACTTAAATACATAAAAAAATATTATACATTTTTTTTTGCTTAAAAGTAAGTAATTACATTTTACAAGCTGGATTGGATTCAGGAAATTAGTCTGCGGTCATGATTACGCAACATACAGCCTAGCAAAACTTGTAAACGAGTAAACTGAAGTATTATGAAAACAGAAAACTAGCAAAATTGTCTACTTAGCGTAACTAACGAATAGGTAAACCGTTCGATTAACGAAGCTGTCAAATAACGAAATTAGCGAATTGAATAACTGGCAATTTTACGAAATTGACATCCTAACAAAACTGTGAACGAGTAAACTGAATTTTTATGAAAACAGCAAACTGGCAAAATTGCCTACTTAGCGTAACTAACGAATAGGTAAACCGGTCGATTAACGAAGCTTACAAATAACAAAACTAGCGGATTAAATAACTGGCAATTTTACGAAACTGACATCCTAACAAAACTAGTGTATGAGGAAATTGTAGAATCAGGAAAATGCCTAACTAGCGAAATTTTCAAACTAGCGAAACAGTCTAATGAGTAAACTGGCGAATTAGTGAAAACGGCAAGTAAGGAAATTGACATGTGATACGCTAACTCATAAATATTAGGTCCTTACATATGAAATTGGCGTTTTGTCGGACTGGCCACTTTGATCTCAAATATCTCATCTTTAGTTATGAATTTCAAATTTATACAGCTATTTACTCAACTCATGCTTTTGTGTTTTGAAAACCGTAATTCATTTGTTTTTTTCTCTTTTGGTTTTTCTTTGCGTCACTCAGTTTACAAAATGGATAACTTGATATATCGCGTTATTTATGAGTAACGAGTTCCATCGTGGCACTACTGCTGCCGAAACGGCTCAAAGGATTAATGCGGCGGTGTCGTTCCAACGTTTTCGTTCTAGAAATTTTGGACGGCCGGAGACCAAAGTTGATAACGAAGAATTTAAGGCTATTGTGGAAGCGGATCCATCGCAAACCACGTTCGAGTTAGCTGCAAGCTGCGGTGTTAGTGATAAAACTGTTTTAATCCACTTGAAACAAATTGGGAAGGTGAAAAAGCTTGAATGGTGGGTACCTCATGAATTGAGTGTAGCAAACCGACAAACGCGCGTCGACTGCTGCGTTACTTTACTCAACCGGCACAATAATGAAGGGATTTTAAATCGAATCATTACCTGTGATAAAAAGTGGATCTTGTACGATAATCAGAAATGCTCATCGAAATGGCTGAACCCTGGTGAACCAGCCAAACCCTGCCCCAAGCGAAAATTGACTCAAAAAAATTATTTGTGAGCGTTTGGTGGACTAGTGCCGGTGTCGTTCACTACAGCTTTCTTAAATCTGGCCAGACGATTACGGCAGATGTCTATTGTCGGCAACTGCAAACCATGATGGAAAAGCTAGCTGCTAAACAACCGAGGCTGATCAATCGCTCTAGGCCACTGCTGCTTCAGGACAACGCTGGACCACACACTGCACAACAGACGGCTACTAAATTAGAGAATCTTCAATTGGAATGTCTAAGACAGCCACCGTACTCCCCGGACCTTGCTCCAACAGATTACCATTTTTTTCGTAATTTGGATAACTTCTTGCAAGAGAAATAATTCAACTCCGATGGGACAGTTCAAAGCGCCATCAAAGATTTTATGGATTCCCGTCCGAATGGTTTTTTTAGTAAAGGGATCAATGACCTACCTATGAGATGGTAAAAGTGCATAGATAGCAATGGTATATACTTTAATTAAATAAATATATTATATTAAAAAAAAATCGGCATTATGTTCCTGCCTTACAAAACGTTAATTTCATAAGGACATAAGGACCTAATATAATAAAAGTCAAGTACATAAACATTAAGAGCAAACAAAGGATACATATAATATCTTGTTCTTGCTTGCTAATAGCAATTGATATTACTTATATTAAATCCCTCAATAAAAAAACCCTTCGTTGTTGTAATAAATTTTTTCGATGCATAGAAAACGACGATTTTTGATAATCGCCTTTTAAATACATTTTTCTTTAATATTTTCAAAAATATACAAAAATATTAACCTTGTCTAGCCCCTGCTTAATAAACTAGAAAACCACTGACAAATAACACAATACTCTGAATCTAGGCTTTGGAAGCAAGACCATATTGTCATCTTATCAGTTGTGAAATCGGTTCTTGAGATAATAACTCCCATGTGTTGTTTGATTTGCCATGAAAATGTTGCTTTTCATGCTGCAGCGTAGTCTTCGAGCCATCGGAAGGTTAGGTAGATTGAACTTTTGGTATATAATACCAATACTAACTTTTGGTATAAAATACCCATGTCGTCGTCTAAAATTATATTTATATTCTGTGGTTTGTGGCTGAAGACTAGTGAAGACAGCTGGACTCTAAAGCAGCAGAGTGATTAAAATGAAATTATGTTGTCAAATTAATCGAGGTATTCAAAGATTTGGCTAGGTAGCCATTTCATCGATTACCGGCATTTCATAAATGGGCTAGCCTTTCATAAATGGGACCAAAGCATATTTGGTCGGGCAGTTTTTAAAACTAGTCAGAAGCTATGGAGTTTTTTATAAATTTTTTAAAATTTAAAAAAAAAAAAAAAAATTATTGGCTTGACACCTTACAAGAAACACGCTGTATATTGTTGAAAACAGACAGAACTGCCCAGTTTTGTTTAGGTCAAAATTATGAATTAGTAAAATGTGGCTTTGTAAATGTGGTACATAACGTTTTTTCATTGAATGGAAAATGGGATATAGTCTAATCTCTGACCTGGGTAAACCCGCTGGTTGCAATAACTACTGGCACAGTTAGACTGCTGTTTTTAATATATCTATTTAGAAAAATGCCATATTCGTCCTTTCTCGTCGCCGCCGCCCTGGAGGATAAAAGAGACTGTGTATATATTCTTACATACACGATGCCTGACGCCACCACTGCTCGCTGCTTGATGGCCCACCAAGGCAGGCCCCACGAGTGGACGAGTGAGTTGACGACTACAGTCATCACCCGACTTTGTACCCAATAACGAAGGAACACAATATTCTGCCACTTAACCGGAAGAAAAATCCCCCGATCCGACTCCCAAGACCATAAGGAACGCGAGAACTAACAATGAACTGGTTGCACTTAATAATAACATCGACATATTTTCCATGAAAAAAATGAACATAAAAAAATCCGGGAAATTTTCGGCTTGGCATCATTGAGTTAATATGTACTACGTACTAGAGAAGACATCTCAACTAGATTGTTTGTAACACGCGTTAGAGCCAGCTCGCTCCAACTATATTAGTCTGTGGCAGGCGCTAGACGCAACAATACACGCATTCTATGTTCTATTTTATTAAAATATGCCTTTATGTGTGCTAAGGTACTGTTTAAACAACTCAGGAAATACAAATAAAACCAAAGGAATCACTTTTCACCTGGAAATACGTACTAAATTATCGATGTAACATGCATTTGACTAATTATTTTATCAAATCGCCGAGACATGAAGCGGCGGCTGCATATTTCTGTTTTGTGCAGAAGTGACACTTATGTGAAATAATTACTAGGGTTGGGATTATGGTGGCAGTTTGATTGGGAATTTCGTTAGAATTAATAAACTTTTTATTAATGAATTTGACCGTTTTTTTCGACATTATTAGATATATTATTACATATTAGATATTTACCTTCGGGGTATCACAGGGTTCACACGGCGTGGAAAATAACCTTATTCTTTAGCTCCGACGCACCGTCTCTGTGATATTTTTATTTATATTTAAGTACCTATGTACCGTGCAAATGGCGGCGCTTTTGACTTATTGGCCGCGAGAAAACAACACTCTAGAATTGGTCTTGCGCTGCATGTTTAGATTGTTCAGAAATACGATAAATTATTGTTTTAGCGCTGCAACGCACATTTGTTTTAAATTTTAAAAAAATAGAACAAGACCTTTTCTTGGGATAGCTCCTCTAGTACGTAGTACTCGTAGATTATAACTCAATGTTTATGACCACCTTTTCAGGCATGCTATCCTGTATTTATATGGTTATAGAGAAATAGGTTGTCAAATAATACACAATTTCACTCCCATTGTCTGTCACAAAAACTCGTAGAGGTTACTAACCATTACGGTGCAATAAACTTGGAAGACCTGTTTAGTCTTTACCTGCTGCACTTTGTTTAGTCACTTCCCAGCGACTAGACATAGACGTCTCAGATTTTAAAAAAATGCCTTCTTTTTCAAAGAAAAGTGGTTTTCAATCACTCAAGAAAGATAACGTTGCCGATATAATTGTGAATAGTAGGAGTCAAGGATAATTTTTTCCAAAAATCGTGTTTTAATTTTAAATAAAAAATCGGAACGCGACTTTTTTATTTTACTTTATGTGCTGTGAGTACCTAATTAAACTAGTAAATGAAGCGGGCATGACTCAAATACGATTTTTAATCTCATCTCAATAATGCTTGAAAAAGAGCATCTGAATATTTGATACTCAGTAATATTTTTATACGTAGAGTACCTACTACAATATTTTTTTTTCTAAAATAATTGAAAAAGATTATTACATATTATTATTATAAATTAATGTTTTAACTAAATTCTTTACTTATTTTGTTTGGCATTAATTTACTTATTCTTATTTCAATGTTACAATTAACAACAATCAATAAATATATAAACCACACAGACATATAATATGTCTGTGATAAACTAACATGTTAGTTTTTAAACAACATTATCTTACAATTTTCGAACTCGGTAATAAAACTGTAAGTATGAACAGTGTGTCGCATCTGCGCGCTTAGACATTTCTATGACAACTAGTTAAACCACGCACCACGGTACAAGTATCATTGTAGCTGTGCACAACTGCACATTTTTTGTATGGGACGTCTTCTCTAGTTCATTTATCTCAATGCTTGGCATCTCCCACTTATTAACAGGTTCGCTGTCCAAGAATTATAACAATTGGTTTTCAATTATTAATGTATCATATTATGTGATTCATTGGCCAGGGAAGGGGTTAAGAAAACTTCCTAAAGTTGTCAACTTTAACCTAGAAAAAGTTTTTGATTTGTTTTATTTTTATTATTCATCATTCATTCTATGTATGTAATTAGTTTTTACTTGGATACTTATAGTTTTAGATTAGGTAAACCGCTTATTATTAATCGTGTTGTATACACATTTTTTAGATAGGAATTTAGCTCTTATACAATTTATCATGCTTTTTTGTTATATTTTAATTTCTATCTGTTTTGTGTACCTAATAAATAAATACCAGCCGTCTCTGTTCGCTACGACTACGACTCCGTCGGAGTGCGTTCGCATCGGGATCAGTGTTGCCAGATCCGTAGGTCAAAACTATCCTAGATTTACTGCAAAATTATCGTGTTTTTATCGCATTCAAAAAGACAGAATTTATACGACTGGGCACTCCAAATATGGTAACATCCAACGTCACGAGCTAAAAAAAAAAAAGCTCATCACCTAGAAAAAGCAGGGTCTCCAGGTTATGGATGTGAAATTTCCCCAGTTCAGATTTTATTTTTCCCCAAAAAGATACTATATCGTATTTTTTTCCCCTAATTTATTTTGTCGTATTTTTATGAAAAGATTAATTTATCTTGTGCTTTATAGTAACTGGTTTGGCATTCAGCAAAAATAAAACACTGTATTTGACAATAAAGTTAACATTTTAATATCTAGACACGCGGCAGCGTGTCAAGCCAAGTTTAAGCTAACAGGGGTCCAAGTCTGCTAATTTACGAATGGCATTCATAAATGAGTAAGAGAATACCAAATGTGTCAAACAATTACAATGCGATCCAATTGCTATTCAATTATGCCATTCGTAAATTAGCAGACTTGGACCCTAGAACTGGCGACTATTTATTACACATATACAATTGAAATTTGGCTCATATATTGAGACTTGCAAGATACATATGTGTTCCAAATTTCATTGGATTTTAAGGTCTTCACGTGAATATATAACGAGTGGAAAAAATTAATGGAACGTAACTAACAACTCTAACTTAAATCTAAATGAAATGTAATGAATGAATATGTGAGAGTACGAACGAAACATACCAACGAAAAAAGGAATGAATGTCGCCGCGCAGCCTTAATAAATGAGACAGCATGTACCTGCCTACTGCGAACGAATAATTATCGTTAAGTTGCCAACATTGCATCAGATTACGCGCACGATTTAAATTGATTCTACAAACAAAACATTGATCAAGGTATTATTATGCTATTAACTATTGAGTAGGTTTAATGACAACGCATTTACGGTTCAGCATTGCTATAGGCGACAGAAAAAAAAAAGCTTATTTCTACCCAAAAAAAAACTTTCCCCAAAAGTTTCCCCAACGTTTTCATTTCCCCAGTTTTTCCCCAGGAGCCAAATTTTTCCCCAAAATTGCGAAAAAAAACCCCAATCTGGAGACCCTGAGAAAAAGGACTGACTGTGGTACCTTAAATTTCGTTATTTCCAAAGTGTGACTGAACGACTGATGCTAAACCAGGTTTGTCACAAAATTATCGTAGAACTGACAAAAAATATCGTGGAAAGTCGACGAATTATACAAATTATCGTGCGATACTTAATTATTATTTTTTATCGCATGCCCCTCCAAATTATCGTGGATCTACGATAATTATCGCACGTCTGGCAACGCTGATCGGGATCGTCCTCGAGCGAGGTTTATCTTAATTTGGTAATTTACCTAACATAATTGTTTTCATTATTGTATATATTGTTGATTTCCTTTATTACACTAATTTTAAACGATGCATGCTGCCCTGTAACTATACCTATAGGTAGATTATATATTTTGTAATCCGTGCCTGTTAACATGTTGGTTTTAAGTTCAGCTCTGGAAAATTTCTCATATGAAATTAGGTTTTCTTATACATTCAACATGTATTAGTATATAACCCTTAATATAAATTAACTCGTATGTTTTAATTATATTTAATTAACTGAACTTGTTGGACAAAACGCTAAAATAACTCAACTAGGTAAGTATGTAAATCAATGCATTTCTTATAAGTATTGTACTTACTTACTTTCATGTTTTAATATAATTTTAGTTTTTATATAATTATAGCCAAATAGCGCATCACTTTACAACGGCTGCACCTATTTGGCTATTTTTGTTGTCTGTAAATTGTCAGGACAATATTGTATAAAAGATTTTTTTGGAAATTCATCAATCATATGACAGAGTACGGCGGGCCGCTAGTTTTCAAATAAACGTTAAATTAAAAACGCCAACATAAGGCTTGAGTTGGTAAAACCAGCGCCTTCAACTCTAACTCGCACCGTTTCGGGTAAACAGAGATACGTGTCGCGCAGTTAGTGCCATTACACTGCATACAAAACGCTCTCCCGTTACACTCGCATGTATGCTCTAATTTAATTTGTTAAGTTTAACACGCTACGGAGTTATGGTTCTAGTTATTTTGTTGTAACTGTTCTATTGGAGAGACATCTGACATTAAGAAAATACATTTTTAAGCGAATTCGACTAGTATATTTTTACGAGTTGCATATTGTAAAAAAAGTTAAGTATAACCTGTATACTATCCCACTGCTGGGCAAAGGGCCCCGTCATTGAAATCAAGTCTTCGCTAGCCTACAAATCATGGGTAGGTATTAACTATCCTACTAATATTATAAACGCGAAAGTTTGTAAGTATGGATGGATGTTTGTTACTCTTTTACGTAAAAATTACTGAATGGATTTGGATGAAATTCGGCATACAGATAGTCTATAACCTGGATTAACACATAGGATACTTTTTATTTCGATATTCCCACGGGAACGGGAAACACGCGGGTGAAACCGCGAGCGGCCGCTAGTTAATCATAAAAAAGTGCATGAATAACAATATTGATATAAAAATGTGTTAAAGTACCTATCTAGTTTTAAATAAAGAAAACAAGGTACCTTACGTACCTAGTTAGTTTTTATAGCTCTAAAATAACATTTATCAAAACAAGTATACTTACATATTAAAATTACCCATTTGTTTTTGTTTACGTAAGTACCTACGTAAAAAGAACCAAAATGTATTTTATGTTCTAAACTTACTTTTATATTCCATGTAGGCTTATTTCCTCATCTTACGAAATAAATTAAACTTAGGCACAGAATATAGGGTAAGTTCCTAGGTACCTAGGAATACAACATTAATTTTTCTTTATACAAAACCAATTAAAGGTGAGTTCCACCCATGACTGAACAACTTTCCTCAAGAAACCTATGTGCAAAAATGACAAAAAGATTTCGACCTCCCATACAAAACTGTCCGATCAGCTGACGACAATAGTATGGGAGATCGATTTTTTTTGTCATTTTTGCACATAAGTCTCTTGGGGAAAGTTGTTCAGTTTCATGGTTGGAAGTCACCCTTAATTGGTTTTGTATAAAGAAAAATTAAGGTTGTATAATAACACCACGAAACTTTGAATTGATTGATGACTATTTCAGTACTTACTAAAGATGTTTTACTGGATGACGAAATTTCTGTGATATTTTCAGCTTTTATTAAATTTAGGTATGCTGAATCGTTCGTAACACTAGTATTGTCGTTTGACCTCGGCGTCCTCACTTAATATTTAATTTATTCATAATATACAAGTAAGCGTTACATGTATGTTGCTTCGGGCTGGCATAGTAGAAAATAACGTTGGCGATACCGAACAGTCCATATAGTTTCCTACATAACGGACGCTGATAAACCTTATCACTCGAATTAATGTGTCAACAACTATATCTCATTTGTTATTGTACAACAATACGTACACATTAGGTACCTATGCTTATATTTATTCAAGTACAGACAAAAAAGTAAATTTTAATATAAAATTACAAATTGCAATTTAATAGTTTAATATATTTTTCGGCACACTTGTTAAAATATTATATTATGTAAAGATAAGGTGACAGTTGCGTCTGTGGCGCGGCGGCTGCGTACCATTCGGATTTGACTAGTCGGTATGTATTTGGTAATCGGGGCAGGGATATCCGGGTATTAGTATAATTGTTCATTTTAAATTAAAAAAACCCTTGCCGCTTTGTACGTATATGTTCATGATCTCTATCTAATGGCATGAACATGTTATCCTGTTGCGATCTTATTTAACTTGTTATTCTATCATATTTTGGAGGGAAATACTTTTGTAGTTTTGGTTTCTGCGTGCTGTGCAACATAGTAGAAAATAGTATGTTACAATAAACTTTATCTATGGACTTTATCCTAAAAAACTAAGCGAAAAACAGAGTGCATTAGCTTCTATTCGTAATTTTGATCAATATGTTTTTTTTTACTGAGCTAACAGTGCTGTCCGCGTGATGCTTATGGAATAGTTAGCATACTGATGAGTTTTCTCTATTTAGTGCCTTATGATTTTATTGAATCTCTTACCCTTTAGAAGGGAATACAGCAATGTCACTGCAAAGGACTGCTGCTTGGCGGCAGAAAAATAATAAGCGGATCCAGACGTGTGCTGTGCAGAAATTCTACAATGTTCCAATTTTTTTCACAAATAAATATATTTGTGAACAATAGGTACTGCTACACCTGCTGCTGCAAACGATGGCTTTTGTGAAGTTTGGTAACAAAAATGTTTTTTTTTTGTGTAGGTAGTTTGCTCATAGATATTATAACTCGTTTATAATCTCATGCAATAGGTATATAATGGGTTTCCGATTTCGATAGCGTTTAATTGCAGTGTGCGTGTTCAACAAAACAGTAATTTTACGCAAACTAAGTACTTGTATGACGGTCTGAATTTAGTGGCAGTCGTTTATTGCTACAACCATTACCTACTGGGCATGGAAACATTTTATTGTTTTTTTTCTTTAAATTCATTTGTTAAACACATTCAGTCTGTTGGCTTTATTATCTAAACGTGAACGTTATCAAATGGCTGTACTCGCATCTATTCATGTACTCGTTTGTTTGTACGGATTTCTACAGTTGCTCTGAACAAGGTTACATAACATTAGTTAAGTTTTTAACTGTGTGCCTACTTTTTCTTATTATAAAAATACCTTAGAAGCCGTAGCTTATGTAGCTAACTATCTGCTAGCTATGCGTTATTCAAAATTATTAATATAAAGCTACCCGGTACATATTATAATATAAGTACTTAACATAATTTAACCGTGTCGTGTAGCGGTGAAAGAATACTACCACCCCTCTCTTCCCTTGGGTGTCGTAAAAGGCGACTAACGGACTAAAGACTGCACATACATCCAACAGCATAGAGCGGCGATGGGTTCACCACCTGTCTCGCTGAGCCCATGTGCAGTCTCTATTTGGTGAAAAGTGGACTATGGCAGAGGACTGCTTTTACGGTCCTCATCATTGCCTTATAAAACCCTTCGGGGACAATAGTCGTAATTTTAAGTACCTATGTAATATAATCTAAAATGTCAGCGTACATACCCACTGTGGTATTTATTGTCTTTTATTTGCCTGTCAAGCATGACTTCTTTCTACGTAATTCAATATGTAGGTACCTAGTTATAGAAAAGAGAACAGGTGGAAACTTGTTAAAAACTTAATACTCTATTATTTATTTATCGTATTTTACGATGTATAAACTTGTTTAGTATAATAGTTCTAAAGTTTAGCACGTGTATTAAATGTTCTAAAAAAGCAACACATATTTTCTTATCTGTCCATAGCAGTTTGTGATAATTGTTCATTCCGTATTAATTAAAAAATGTCAATTGGCAGCTGTATGTAGGTAGGTACCTACTTGTCACGGTAGACACAATATCGTGCGCTATTCATACGCTGAAACGTTTCAATAATTCATTCGCGTACATAGTCAATCCTTTTTAAAAGTCCTATTAATATTTATAAAATCTAACTTCATCTTAACGTAAGTAAAATAGAAATTTCTAATAACAACCGGTTAAATAGGTATAGGTACCTCTATAGGTACAGAGTAGGAAAGGAATGATTTATGGCAAACTTATTTGACGTACCAAATTATGTCTGTATATTCTAAAGTTATATTCCTACAGAACGAAAAAATCTTCTAAAAATATTTTTTGTTGCTTAACTGTAAGTATATGTAAGTATATATAAGTAATAGGTAACATACAGTGACACGTCATACAGTGAACTTAATTTTGTTTTTTTATGACCAGATCGCCGTGGGCCGCAGCACCCGCGACCACACTATCGACGTTGACCTCACCCTCGAGGGGCCTGCCGCCAAGGTCTCAAGGAAGCAAGCAACCATCCGTCTGCGCAACAGCGGCGACTTCTTCATGTCATCGGAGGGCAAACGGCCCATTTTTATCGACGGACGGCCGGTACTTCAGGGGAACAAAGTGAAGCTCAACCATAACAGCGTCATTGAAGTAAGTGATAGCGATAACTGTAGTTAAAGTTTTTTATACTCACGACAAAAAGTCTGGACCTTCCGCTGTATATGCCTTTGGCATACGAGTTGTGTGTATTTATTTCTGTCCATCAGTTACTTTCGAAACAGCTTCATTAATGTTTATGTTATATGTTAATGTTTTTTTTAATTTGTATAAATTGATTTTTACAACTTAAACTGGTACCAACCCAGCGTTGTAATTGTTCGGTTTGTTAAAATTAGTTTCATGCATCAAAAAATCAAAGAAATTGCCAATATAATTTTCAAGTTTTATTATAAATTATTAACACGTCGCGCGTCGTCGCATCCTCGCTGTTGGCATTTGAGGCACCTCTCTTCTGTCCCTCGTCTTAACCTCTCGTCCCAGATTAAGGTCAAGAGCAAATCCATCTACAAGTCAATAACAAAAATCACCTGTCACACACGATGACACGACTGCTCAAATTAATTTATGATATACAGCGCGTTAGTTAAACCGAGGGACATATTAAGTGAGGACATTAGGTAGTCGATTCCAGATCAGATTATTTAAAAAAAAATCTTCATTTTTTGCATAATTATTATTTTATTAAATAATGTTACACACTAAGCGCGGGAAAAGATCAAATATGATCAAATATAAAGGAAAAACGGGTCACACCAACCACGACAGCTACTTATTCAATACCATACGCGTATGGTACGCGTAAACGAGTCGAAAGCACTAGGGTGCTCAAATATTACGGAAAATTATATGAAATTTTAACATTTTCAAAATTATATGAAATTTTAATATTTTCAAAATTATATGAAATTTTAACATTTTCAAAATTATATGAAATTTTAACATTTTCTGAATTATTTTATATGCTTCGAGTAGTATTTTTTTATTTGTTTATGTTTACCCAGGCATAAACTACCATAGGATTAAATATGTTCCTCGTGTTGTCGTGTGTTGTTTTTTTTATTTTTATTGACCAACGGGTTAGCGCTTTGCCTTCATCTCACCTGATGGTAAGTGACGATAACGCCGAAGGTGGAAGCGCGCTGCACCCGGAATCCTCAACCACTGAGGCTATCTTATCTCAACTATCGGAACACAACAATGCTATAAACATCGTTGTTATGCCGACAGACTTAGATAAGATGGTGGTAGCTAGCCAGGCGGACTTAACAGCCCTACCACGAACCAAACCGAGCACACAAAGATGTACCCCCCGCTGGGAATCGAACCCGGGACCTCTGGGTCTGAGACCGGTGGCTTAGCCACTAGACCACAGAGGCGGTTAAACTAGGATTTTATTTAATTTACTTATATATTTTTTTAATATATAAGTTTTTGTTTATACAGATTGCTGGTCTTCGCTTCGTGTTCCTGGTCAACCAAGAGCTTATAAGTGCTATCCGTCAAGAAGCTGTCAAAGTAACAATACCTGTATAAAATTGTAATAATAAATGGTTTTTAATTAAAATTGTTTTTTTATTTATTTAGAACACATTTATTTTGGTCAGTTCAGAAAAGTTTTCAAAACCAGGACACGCGAACACGTTATAATAGTATATACCCAAACGACTTACACTCGCGTCATTTAAAAAATATATATACTACCCAGTAAAACAGTAAATACATACAGCTTTTGATATTACGTCTATTAGGGAACACCATCACGTGCGTTACTGGCATATAGATATGCTTTTAACATTAAACTATAAAACGAATATCTAAACACTTACAACTAATATACTCTATAACAAATTCCATAACCCATAATAATAGTGATATAACCACAATACAAAAACTTGAATCACAAATTTACAAATGGCCATCAAAGTGCACATAAAACAAATAACAATCCACTCATAAGTGTCTCAAACACAATAAAGGTACTACAAACAAAACGAAAATTTGCTGCAACAACATAGGTATCAGTCGTGTTAATAAACGTAGTGGACAATTTACACGACCTTTCTTTTCATTTGCAATTAAATAAGCTACCTACTGGGTTCACCTGTGTAGTTTTTGATAAGACATTATATACAGCTATTCATATAAATATATAACTTAAATATAACAAGGAAAAGCATGACCTCTTTGGATGTCCTTAAAAGGGATATGGCAAAGATGTTTAAATAATTTAGGAATCTTATAATAACTGAAACAAGTTCATTTATATAAAATTAATACAGTCTCGAGATGCTGAATTGACAGCTTCAACTGTAAAATATCAATATAACAGAACATTTCTTACAACGAATGCCCCATTCCTTTGTACATTTAGCATCCATATCGGATCATAACTTATCTCCTAAAGACTTATCGTAATGCCTAAAATATGTTACATGTTACAGTAATAATAAATCTTTAATAAATAAACAGTCCAACGAATCGCTCAACACTCTTTAACAAATTTATACATACATTATTAAAAATAGCAGCTATTCTATACTTATCTATAAAGGCAACACTTTGCAACATATTTTAACGTATGAAATTGGACTTAAAAGCATATTTTTGGTATATTTAAATTATTAAACACCCTGTACATAATATAAAAATAGTGATGTTTCATTAATATTAACCTCATTTAGGCACAATCAGGCAAAACGATGAAACGGTGAAAGTGTTATTCTGAGATCAATTTCTTTCAAATAACCAGATTACAATGTGAAGTGGAAGATGTCTTTAGTGTGATAATATTTATTTAAGAAAGGCACTGTAACTCCTTACTATATATATAATATAACAATTGTAACAATTCATTCGGAAGCTAATAATGTGTTTTCAATGAAATTACACAAAAATAAAATTCATTTGTGTCATTCATTAAATTATTTATCGACTTTTGTCCCAAAAAATATATTTGATATGATTGTCGTAGGTTGACAATTTTTATTATATCAATAACTTGTCAAAGGTAGATTTCTCAACAAACTATAGTTTTTGAGTATTGGCTTTGGTCATTTCACGCTTTAATTTTATTACCTACCTACGCACATTATATCTACCTACTCTACCGTTTCACTGCAACGTCAATCATCATAAATAAAACGCTGCACAGTAATATTGTTAAATAAGCATATGCAGTACAGAAAATATTTAATTACTTATTATTAACAATATAACAATGATATTGTTATCGAATATTAATGTTGTGTGCATTCTTTGTACTTTATCCAACATCAAAGCACATTTAAAAGTTTCTCTCGCTTTAAATGTACGCATAAACCCATTATCAATATGTGCTTAGAGTTACGTGAGCAATTCATCGACCATCATCAAAGGATTGGTCATTTGCAACAATTACTTACAAAACTTTCTTATTTGTTACATATTCCATTACCCACATAGTACTACACATTATATTTAAATGAAAGTATTATTAAAACACCATCTTAACATTCCTTCAGCACCTATACGTTTCTAAGATAAAAAAATAATGAATAGGCACTTTAACAAAGTGGGTGCAACTGGATATGAGTATCATGAATAATCGATTATTACGGGTAATTGCTATCTAAATTCCTGCGACCATCCATAAATTTGACTTTTGCCTTAATTTTCCAACTTTTTGTGGCATGTAGCAGTCCTCACGAGGGCATTTCGGTTTTCCATACAATCTTCCAAGTCGAAACTTATAAAGACCAATAAGTCTCTTTTCTTAACTTTGCATGCTATGGCAAAATACAGGGATCTAAATAGTTTGTTGAAAACATTTTTAAAAAACGTTTATTTGGCGGAGTTATTGCTATTTAAAGTCCACTATAGAAAGTTTAAAATCGTAATAACTCAGTAAAATAAACGTTTTTTAAAAATGTTTTCAACAAACTATTTAGATCTCTATATTTTACTTCAGCATGCCGAGTTTCATCAAAATTGGCTTACTGGTTATTAACAATTTCAACTTGGAAATTTGTATGGGAAACCGAAGTGCGTAAACCCTCTTAGCCCCCAAAGCAAAAAAACAGGGGTGTTATATGTGTGTTGTAAGATAGAAATCCAATTGGCGTTGTCAAATAAATGCATAGGTTAATATGAATGGTCCAGTAATCGTATCGTCAAGTCTTCTAAAAGCTCAACTGCCGTAAAACCAGATACCTACAATAGAAATTCTATTTCTAGAAGTCTCGTGACAGACAAAGGGATAATCATGAGCCGTATTGCCATTTTTATTTATATACTTTACAGCGTTCGACAAATAACCCAGATTTGATTTTTTGATTTTGTTGTTGATAGTTTAAAAATGTTATAGGTCTATTAATATTATTAGTTAAATAATTTATAATACTTATTATGGCTAAACAAAAGTGCATAAAACGTGCTAAGTAACTAAAATAAAATTATTTATTAACATTATATATGTTTGTTTTAAAAAAATGGAATGGTAGTAAAACGATAACATTATTTTATAAAATTTGAAACATAATAAATAACAAAAGATCAGATCAAATTGCACTACAAAACTCATTAACTAATTCTTATTATCTTTGTTTTTTCTCATATCACACTCTTATTTTAAATTTGGCTTTCTTTCTGTTATCTATATAGTGAACTAACTTGGGTAACTATAAAATAAAGTCTAAATTACTGGAAACGTAGGAATGCTTTAACGAGACCAAATAATAGGGTGGGATTAACACTATAAATAAAAGCCATCATGGTATATCCAACCAAACCAACAAACAAGCTACCTTTAGTAAGTATGTTTTAACCTAATGGTATATTTTAGTTGCCCTACAGATGTATCATCTAACTTTGGCTGTGATATAACAAATTTTGCACTTGAAACCGATTTATATTTTTGAAATTTATCTGCAAAAACATAAGTGTTTTTTCTGTAGTTGTAAATAGCTTTGGTTTTATTTTTAATAGCCATTTTATCAATAAAATTATTCTTTTCTATAAACACCCAAGGTTGCCATTTCCTCCCAGTCAAGTCAGGGTTATAATAATCTTTTTTGTGCATGCTAGCATAATGCGAACCATTTTCTGATTTTTTTATAACTACCTTAGGGACAGCCTTTTTTGGCTTTTTAGTTTTTTCTTTATGCTTTTTAAATTGGATTTCATCGATACTTTTAAGAACGTCTTCAAATCTTGGCTTAGGTTTTACTAACATTTCTTTTTTTGGTCTAACAATATGTTTTTTCTCAGCGTTCGTAATCTTTAATTGTTTTAATTTTAGAAGACTTTGGTGTGGTAAAGGAAGTTTGACTTTGAGATCTTCCATGGGTTCTTGTATAGGAGGAATGTATTTCTGAGCTGCTTTTGTAATCAATGGTCGCGGATTAGAAGAGTTATTATAATTTAAATAATTAATGTTTTCTGTAAATTTACAACAATTACTACAATTATTATCATTATTACTTTCGTTTAGTTGTGACGTTCGCATCCCTTTATAATTAGTTATTTTCAATAGTATTGATGAACTTTTTTCCTCGGATGTAGTTGAAGAAACCTCTGGTGAGCTTGGCGTATTTAAATTCGTAGAATCACTTTCTTGATTATATGAAAACACATTGTCAATGCTTGATTCACAAGAGTTAACGGTATCATCTTGAGTTTTTTTTATACTCTGGGTATTACTACTCATTCCTATATGTTGATCTAAATAAACGATTTCATTAATAACCTTTTTGTCAAGAAATTCATCAATTTTACTATTATCAGCCGAATTTAAAGTTTCTTTGAGTGAAGAATTCAATAAATAAACATCATGCGACACGAGATCATTTCGTGGAAAGTTATTATGCTCTGTAATTTCCTCTAGGGGCTCGTGTGAGTTGTCAACTTCTTTTTTTGAAGATGCAAGTGGTTCAGTTTTACTTGAATATTCGACATTTGACTTAAAGTAATCTTCTAAAGAGTTACTTTCGTCAGACTCGTGAAAATTATCAGGTACATGAGATTCTCTATTAGATAGTGTTCTATTCACATTCATTTGCGGAGTTCTATATAGTGTTTCGACAAATTCGGCATCGTCATTACACATTTTTCCACCATAAATATATTTAACTTTGTCTGTATGTTCATAAGTGTTATTAAATATATCTGAGTCATCATTCTCCAACATATCTTCTTCCTTAGGAGTCAATGGATCACTAATCGTTACATCTTCGGCAATATCATCGCTAACTACTGTTTCCACGCAGCCTATATCATCTACCCAAGACTGTTCTAAAGACTTTTCATCAGCTATTTCCAAAACATATGGTTCAGAAAACTCACAGTTTTCTTCTTCTGGACAAATTATAATTTCTGATGTCGGAACCATATTTTCTTCGATGATATGAGCTTGTATTTCCGATACGCAATCATCTAAAATTTCAGTTTCTTCTTCGTTTTCTTGAGTTATAATGCAATCGTTTTCAATTACTATACAGAAAGACAAGTTATCTTCGTTATAAATTGAAGAAATTGAATTTCGTCTATAATTTTGGGTATTGGATACACTCTCAGTTATAAAATGCGGGTCACAAACTTGAAGAAATTCGTTAAATTTTCTTCGTTTCTTTGTCCAGGCAGAGGGCCCATTTCCAAAATCTTCTGATGTATCAGTGTTGATTATATCTATTGCAGATTCTGACAAAGATCTTTTAAGGGTTACACGAGGTTTCTCAAAGTCATATTTAAAATTAACTTCATCACTTACTTCTAGAAAACTGTTAGAGCCCAGCTTCATTTCTTGAAGTTTTGATAAAGTTTCGTTGTCTCTTGTAGTAATTTTTACATTTTCACTAGTGTCCTCCACTGCTTTTTCTTTAATACTTATGACTTTTGATAACTTATCAAGTTCAAAAGCATTATTTGGTTCTTCATCTTTAAAAGAGCTTTCATTACTCATGTCCTTAGATTTTGTATTGTATGGAGTATCAAATATTTGTTCCCTAACAGAATTATCATGACCCATTTCAGTTACATTGGAAGAGAAGCCAGAACATTCGACGACACTTATATCAGTATTAGTAGAGATTTCGTTAGCGATGTCTGAACCATCAAAAACAGGAGAATTGTAATAAGCATCATACAAATTGTTAGTATTGTGTATAAGAGGTTTTTGTTTCAATGTATGGCCCTCACTCCAAAACAGTTTTTGTATCCAGGGTGAAAATAGTTCTTTTCTCAAATTAAAATTATTACTTCGATACGTATTTATCAAACTCTTACAAGTGTTTTCATAAACCGACGTCACTGAGATATATGCAGGATCGTTTAAGATATTAGGTTTGGTATCGCCATCTAAAGCTGCAGAACAATTTTGAGAAACATCGCCACTTATACTTTCTAAAATGGGTAAAGAACAATCGTATTCATTTGTAGTTATATAATGATGTTGAGAACTCAATTGATTCTTTTCAATTTGGGTTGTCATATCTTGCTCAGTTGTGATTGTTTCATAAGCAGAATCATTTAAGGTCTTAAGATAAGCAGTTTCATTTTGATCTAGCCCTGTAGAATGTTTTCGAAAATCGTCACTTTCTTTGTTTGGATTAGGTACAATACAAGTGTCTATTTTATTCATATCTTTTCTGGATTGATGATGCGAGCCAGTGTCAGATAGATTGTTTTCAATTGGTGTTGCATCAGTTGAGACCTGTTCATCTGCATAACATTGTAATGTTTTACTATGATCGGATACAATTATAGTTGTAGAACAATTTTGTAAAAGATCGTCATTGTGTTTTTCTGACTTGAGTAAAATACAAAGGCCTTCTTCATTAACAGCTTCGGCCCGATGATGTAAACAGGAATTAGATTCATTTTGTGTTTCAATATCTGGCTTAGTAGAAACCGATTTATAAGCATTATTATCTATGTTCTTACTATAAACGGTTTTATGTTGGTCTTTAACTGCAGAAAATTTTTGACAAACATCGTTACTATGATTTTCTGACTTAGGTAAAATACAAAGGTCTTTTTTATTAACAGCTTCGTCTTGATAATGTGAACAGGAACTAGATTCCTTTTGTGTTTCAATATCTGGCTTAGTAGAAACCGATTCATAAGCATTATTATCTAGGTTCTTACTATAAACGGTTTTATATTGGTCTTTAACTGCAGAACAATTTTGAGGAATATCGTCACTATGATTTTCTGAATTGAGTAAAATACACAGGTCTTTTTCATTAACTGCTTCAACCTGATTATGTGTACAGGAAGTAGATTCATTTTTTGTTTCAATTTCTGGCTTAGTAGAGACCGATTCATAAGCATTATTTTTTAAGTTCTTACTGTAAACAGTTTTATATTGGTCTTTAATTGCAGAACAATTTTGAGAAACATCGTCACTTATATTTTCTGACTTGAGTGAAATACAAAGGTCTTTTTCATTAACAGCTTCGTCCTGATGACGTGAACAGGAACTAGATTCCTTTTGTGTCTTAATTGGCTTAGTAGAAACCGATTCATAAGCATTATTATCTAGGTTCTTACTATAAACGGTTTTATATTGGTCTTTAACAGCAGAACAATTTTGAGAATCATCGTCACTATGATTTTCTGACTTGAGTAAAATACATAAGTCTTTTTCATTAACTGATTCAACCTGATTATGTGAACAGGAATCAGATTCATTTTTTGTTTCAATATCTGGCTTAGTAGAGACCGATTCATAAGCATTATTATTTAAGTTCTTACTGTAAACAGTTTTATATTGGTCTTTAACTGCAGAACAATTTTCAGAAACATCGTCATTTACATTTTCTGACTTAGATACAATAGAAATGCCTTCTTCATTTATCGTATTGGACTGATTATGCAAATCGGAATCAGACTCATTGTTTACAATATGTGTTGCAAGATCTAGCTCTGTTGAATTAGATTCACGAGCAGAAACTTCTACACAAACATTTTGAGAGTTAGAATCATCGCCACAATTTTTTTCTGATTTGTGCTTAATACAAGTAACTTCATCATTTGTAGCTTTAAGTTGATAGTGCGTACCGGAATCTGATTCGTTTTCTTGTATTTGTGCTGCAGAGTTAGGTTTAGTTAAGACTGATTCAGATGCGAAAGTGTGACAATGAGTGGTTTCATCTTCCACTTTAACTGCAATACAATTTCGGATATCACTGCCAAAATTTTTTTGTGATTTACATATAATAGAAGTATTATCTTTAACTATAACTGCTGAACAATTTTGGAGACTTGTTTTTTCTGATTTGTGTACAATACAAGTTTTTTGTTTATTTATAGCTTGATTATGAGAATCTGATTCATTTGACTCATTTGAAAAGGACTCACAAGCTGTATCTTCTATGATATTAGAATTAGCTGTTTCATTTCTACCTATATGTGTAGGACTATTTCGGGAAAAGAGATCATCTCTTAGTTTATCTGATTTGTGTACAATATTTTCTTCATCTATAATCTGATGATGCGAATCAGAATCAGAATTAGTATTTTTAATATCACCATAAAACTCAACACTTTCAGGTGTTTTATCACTATCAAACGTACTGACATCAGGAGTTTTATCAGAGCCAGTTTCTAATTGCGTAAGAGGAAGGTCAGAACAAACCGTTTTTTTCATTTCATTATTGCTATCTAGAGGAACATGATTATGCTCTGCTTCATTAAAAAATGTTGATAAATATAGGTCATTTGATTTGCTGAGATTTGACATTTTATTAAAATCTTCATTAGATACAAAGTTTTTATCGTTTTTGCTTAAATTCTCAAAAAATTTATTATATGAATCAGGTTTTATAGAAAAATGATTTATGTCTTTATTTTCATCTAGCTCTTGGTTTTGTGAAGATTCCTGTATTACATTTTCGATTTGTGTAATGGTTTCAGACTCTTCTTTTTCTACGATTTTCAAAGAATGTTTATTATCGCTGAAAGATTTAGGCATGCTTCCGCAAACTCTGTCGTTATTATAACTTTTAGGTGGTATTGAAACAATATAGGAAATTAAAGGCTCAGTATTTTCATTGCATTCTAAAATATCATTTTCTATAGAAGGCATATTTTCAAAACTACGATTACCCAAATTACTATTTTTATTTATTTTCGTCTCAACGATATTTTCAGACTTGTTTAAACTAAAGTCAACGGCTATTTCATTTACAGATTCTTTAACAATATCGTCAATCTTTGGTAGTTCTACATTAGTCTCCAACGTATTTAAAGGACTAAGGCATTTACTATCATGGTCAACTATGTCTGTATACTTGACATTTGGTAAGTAATCTGGGCTATCTTCATAGCATTTTGTATTTTCGGGATTCTTTATAATAACACTATCTGTACGCAGAAATTGAGAACTCGTGATGGATTGTCGTTCTTTAGAATCAGAATCTAATTTTTTGTTTTTTCTGTATTTACTTAATTTTACAAATTCTTTTTCAGATTCTCTAGTAGGTGTAATTTTTGTACTAATATTACTTTTCAAATTATTATTAGATAAATCATTGTTAAAGTTTGGATTACTTACAGATGAAGTTTTCTGTAAATCATGTGATGTAATAACAGATTCTATATTAGCATTTATAAATTGTTGATTTACTTCCGGAAAGTTAAGTTCAATATCATTGTCAAGTCTTGGCAAGGAGGCAAAACAAACACCAGCATCGCTTTCTAAGTCTTGTAAACTATAGTCAGTTCTAATAGCATTCGCTACATCATTATTTGAGCATTGAGTATTTATCAATTTACAGCTTGGAATTTTACTGCTTTCATTTAACATCATTACTTGTTCTTGTTTAGTCTTATTGCAATTTCTCCCATTATCAGATATATTGCTTATTGATGGTGATTTGTAGGGATTTGAAACTTTTTCTATTACACGTTCTTCAAGGATATTCTGCGCAGGTGTTGCAACTTCTACATTTAACATCTGTGGACTGCAAGGTTTAATTTCAAAGTTACATCCAACTTCTTTGTGTATAACGGATTGACTTATTTTAGCTTCCACATCAAGGGGTGAGACTGGTCTAGTTGGCATCAATGTTCCTGGCATTATCAGGGGTTTTGTTGGTTGAAAATTTCGTGGTGTGGGTGTTTTCCGCATATTAAAATTACTTAAATTTGAAGATTCAATTGCTTCTTCAAAATGTTTTAACAATTCTATATTGTTGTAACCTTTTATGTTATCTGGCAATTTGGAAACTTTTTGAATGTGCTCATATTTACCAAGTTCTTCACTTGGTACATTGACTAAACCTAACACATAGAGTTGTTCTTGAGTTTTACCTTCACGATAACTTGTTGATTTACTAGGAATATGATTATAATCTGTTTGTGTAACATTTTCTCTTTGATTATTAGCACTTTCTTCATCTCCTTCATTCCACATTTGTAAAAACTGCCTGACATCTATACCTTTGGTGTCTTTTGAGTTTGTGGTGTTGTTAGCATTTGAATGCAATTTAGATGACAAAGGAGATGTCCTGACCATAGATGGATAGCCATAATTGTATCTCCTATGCATATCACTTGGCATTATTCGATTGGTACCAGACTCAAGACTTCTAATACTTGCATTAGAAGATTGGCTTACATATCCAAAATCTTCTAAAGAATTACTCAGAGTATGTGCAGTATCATTACTAATACTGGAATCAGATGGTGAGATAGCTATTGCATTGGGAGAGAACTGAGCTATCATTTTATTCATATGATTATTTGCCATTGGGTCAACATGCCTAAACTGTGGAATGTATTCATAGGCTTTTGCTAAATGGCTTTCTTTTCGATAATAAGGATGTGTCATAGGTTGCATGTTCATTGTGGGATAGTTAGACATTAAAACTTGACTTTTATTATGTGGTCTTACCATCTCATTCATATAAAAGTTTTCAGGAGCAGAATAACCCTTATTCCTAGAAGAGTCATGCTCCAAATAAAGTTTACTATTTTCGAAAGGTAGTTTGTTTGCAGGTACTGCCTTAATAGAACTATCAGGTGGATATTGATAAAACTTATTGGGTAAACCATTTGCTAGTATTGGTCCATAAGCAGGATGAATCATTTGGTTTTGGTATGGAACGTTATAATTAATTTGTTGGTTAGATCTTTGGTAACCATCCAAAACTGAATCATTTATCCTATTTTCCATGTATTTAACTGGAACTTGAGGATATGATGAGTGAGAAGATACTGATTTTTGAAAATCAAATTTTTGTGGAGGGAAAGTTGGAGGTGGATGAAATGGGTTTGGATAATTATTAACATATTCATACCTGGTTTGCGCATATCTTTCTTTTATATTTGGGTAAGGTTTGAACCGGAGATTCGCACCATGGTGGTAGTATGTTTCAGCGTAGAGGTGACGAGTGTCTTCATTAAGGGCGCGCGGAGGTCTTGTCATTGGCGTTTGTCTTGGACCCGCACAGCTTGCATATTCAGGAAATTGGTATAATTCTGGAGCACCATAAGGTCTAGCAGACCTTATATTTACTCCACCAGGATGCCACACTGGGGGGCAATTCCTAGTACTGTTTGAATTTGAAACACACATTTCAGTATTTTTATGGTTATCACTTAAAGAATTAACAGAATAAGGCACATCACAGTATTTGGACTCAGCAGGCCCCACCAACTTGTTGCTCTTTGTTAATGCTGCATTACGCTCCAAAACAAAATTAGCATCTTCACTTATTTTGACAGAGTTGTATGTAGGAGGCACCATAATACGCTGCATGTTTTCTTGGTATGTTTGTCTTGGAGATATATTTCTTATAGGGCATTGATAAGTAGGCATTTTGTGGGGATATTCAGGTGGACGGTATGTACTTTCCATCGGCGGCCATGGTTCGTAGTGGCTCTTCTTTAGGTACGCATCACTGTTTGTAGACGGAGGTAATACTCTGTCAGGGCCTATGACGGCGCACGGCCGCGATGTTGGGGTGTCCATCTTCGCCAGAGGATTCGACGATACGTCATGATAACTTTTCCCGCTGCATGGAAGCGCTGTTCCAACGTGAGTGTATTTGCTCGTGCCATCGCTACTGCGTTCACCAAGGGCAGCTTCAGTTCCTAGATCTTTAGCATCCATGGCCACCGAAATTTAGTATCATATTCCCACTGGTTCTTATCATTTTACCAGTTTCGATGTTGACTTGCTAGTTTATTTCAGTGTCCAAGCATCACATGAAACCTATCGTGTATCGTAACATTCTGAAAATAAACAAATTATTAGACATAAAGTGACAACTGTCAAAACACTGCCACATAAACGAATAATATTTGTCCCAATTCGTTTTTTAAAAGACAATGATTGAGTTAAAATTATAATATATACCTTTTATATTTCATGGAGTTAAAAAACATCACTAATATTTCCTTGGAGACACCGATTTATTACGTTCTGCTGTCGCCCATGTATTTATATTTTTTTTATTACGTTTTTCTTTACAGCTATGAACTCTCTATAACTTTTTTAAATGTTCGACGTTAGCTTTGGCCTGTTGCTAATTTACGGATAAACATTGAAAATTGCATAATTTTTGTTTTAGTTAATAATGTTAGCATTATTATATAATGTTTAATAATACAACAACGAAAGTGGCATTAGCTTTTCATAATTTATCGTTGGAATCCAAAAACGTAATTTCTTTTCTTTCAATATTGTACTGTGATAGGGTTCAGATATTCAGATTATATGTATTCAAAATACTCATAATGAAAAACATACCTACGATAGTTTTCAGTTAAACTATGTTAAAACTGTTGCTTAAATCATAATAAAAGGTATTGTAGAAAAGTTTTTGTTGTTGAAAAATAGTGAAGTTAATTTGGGTTGGGCACAGTTGGGTCACGTTTGCAAGCAGTTTTTAGTACTTACGTTTATTTAATTATTAGTGGTAGAGCCCTATATTGTTTGATTATTTCTATTCTAGGTAATGGTGGTGTGTGGTGTAAAAAGGTTTGATGATCATTTGGAGCCAACATAAGACTCATTATCATAATACCGCTAACAAAATTACCTATGTAAACAAATTGCTCGTCCTCTTACGTATATTCAATCAAGCAACAAATTAGCCTTGAAAAAAAAATTGAATTAAAAGTTAATTGAACGCTAATTAATCTATAAAATAAGTTGAAAGACAGTTAAAAACCATTTCCTTAGGACTTCCATAAAGTTTATAAAAAAAACGTTCATGTCAGTTTTGACAATGTTGACATTTATAGCGAAACAATACGGCTTTTGCTTTTCCATTGAAACATAATATTATTTATCCCACGTTGTTTCTCAATAAATTGTATAGTTATGAAGTATTTATCTGTTTCTTTGATTCTTACTTTAATTTTTGCTGGGTATATTATTAATACAATATGGACATTAGCAGAAATATTTATTCCACCTAAATGTAGTCGTGGCGAAAGATGTTTTGCTTCTTATTTAACTTCTAATCCAATTCAACATCTTGTTTTGTATACTTCTATAAAAGAGCACCCTTTTATTGACGGCTATACTACCGATTCAGTCACTAAAGTTCACACTGCCATGAAATTTGACTATCGAAATCTGGTCGACATGTAAGAATATAAAATTGATTTTTTTCATACAATTTATGGAGCTGCTCATAATATTATTAATATTGTCTTTATAATTTCATACCTGCTCATAATATTATTAATATTGTCTTTATAATTTCAGTGAAATTTCTCTTAAAATCCCTCGGAAAACCCGTAATAACGGGACTTTGTTTATGCATGCAGTGTTATTGGATGATAACCGCATTTATAAAGACTTTGATGAAATTTATCGAACTGAATCTGTTCATACATTACCTTTAGTTATTCATGCACAACCTCAAGTTGAGACATTTAACCTTCTACAGAAAAATGTGAGTATACTTTAATTTAAAGACTATGTTTCTCTAAATGGCATTGTAATATTTAAGATTTATTCTATTATCAGTATGTCTTTAAGCCAACTTTGTATACCGATAATGTTCTGTATAATTTCAGGTAGCAGCAAAAAAGAAATCTGAACTAAATGTTCAACCATTTGCTCATCTGACAAAAATAGCACCCCTAGCTATTTTAACTGATGATTTAAATCTCCCCGCTAGGAAGATTCCTGCAGAATTGTATCCTTACATTAGGTATTATTTAGTAACTTTATGCCATAATCATAAACAATTTACCAGACATAAATTAGTATATTAACAGTTAAATGAAATAACTTTGTTGTCATGTGTCATAATTAGATGAGAGTTGATTAATCACACAATAAATTTAACTTTTCAGGGTACGAGGTTCAAAATTTTTGCCAATTATTCAGCAAAATGTGTTGAAATTTCGAATGTCAAATCTGCAGCTACTAAACAGTAGTACTACAGAAGCAAATGTCACCGTATCAGTGTCTCCTACATCTTACGGATCTTTGCGGTTGGCTCTTCATGTGAGACTAGCATTGGAACAACTTCAAACACTCGGCTTCAGTAAACAGGATGTTGATGATGTTAAAGGAATATTCGCTGACACAAACCTTTACCTTTTGTCAGCCACTGTGTGCATAGCCAGTTGCCATGTAAGTAAATAACTACAAAACTATTATAATGACTCTTTTTCTTTTACTGTAAAAGAAAAATATAAGTACTGGACTAAACCTATTACAGGTATTTACTTTACTTTACTTTAGTTAATTACCTACACAGATAGTTGGAAGATTTGAGAGTTCTATATAATTAATGTCTCATTCCATTATCCTCCTGTTTGTAAGAAAACCTACTAACAATAATTGAATTACTCTGTGTCTGGCTTTACGGCAGTTGACAGCCTAAGGAACTACTGATCTTTAAATATTATGTGTTGTTGTCTTAATGCAGCTGCTATGTAAAAACTTTAGATTCACAAACTATATAATATATAATTTTTTTCAATATGTATTTCTAATTTAGTGATTTATGGGTAGTACAGACTTAAGTAAAAAATAAATAAACAAAACAAGTGTATTATAAAGTTATTGTGCCTATATTTTATGCTTTTATAATTTTAAATAAGTACATGAGTAATAAACAAAACAAGTGTATTATAAAGTTATTGTTTCTATATTTTATGCTTTTATAATTTTAAATAAATACATGAGTTTGCCAACTGACCTAGGTTTTTATCAATAACACTTTAAGCGCTCCTTAACGCTGGTGACCGACATACCATTAAATTTCAATTGTGTCTGGTTTGTTGTGTTAATACAGTGCTTTTGATTAACGCCTTTAATATTTCTTTTTCAGTTACTGTTTGACTTTTTGGCGTTCAAGAACGACGTATCTTTCTGGCGTCGCAAGCGCTCGCTGGCCGGCCTCTCGGCGCGTACGGTGTACTGGCGTGCTTTCTCGCAGTTCATCATATTTTTCTACCTCTTGGACGAAAGAACTTCTATGTTGATACTGGTGCCGGCTGGCATCAGTCTTGTGATTGAGGTAATTCAGAAATTACCTGTTACTATATGAATAACTGTAGATATTTCTGTCGGCATACATCTAACTGACTGGTACAGTCACCAGCATTAAGATGTGACTATTGACGGCCTGCAAACATATCTGATCATTGGTGGGAGGCATAATATGCCTATAATATGCCTTCCACTAATGATCACATATTTTTGCGTCATCACATCTTAATGCTGGTGACTGTACATACATACTTAATATAATTTTATCTAGACAATATGCAATTATATATTTGTGGAGCTCAGCAGCGCAGCAGTTCAGGCTTTGAATTTGCAATCTTGCCAGTCGGCGGGTAATTGATTGTGTGACGAAATTAAAAAACATCTCGAGCTCCTCCATGCATCGGAGGGCAAGTAAAGTCGTTGGTCCCGGTTGCTGCTGTAAGATGGTAGTCCTTAAAATACACCAAACCGCAGTTAAGGCATGGTTGGTTATGCCCCAAGTTCCCTATGTGCTGTTGTCCTTGTGGGGATCCCTATACCCAGCAGTGGGACGTGATGGGCTGATGATCATTATGAAAATATGTTTTTGATATGCCATGCCGATGCGTGCCAAAATTTACCATCTGTGTATTAACCCGTGGCGCGCCAGCCACCCTAAAGCATTAAATGCTTTACGTGTCAGGCATTTTGCGATACATCACTTTTTTATTGTTTGGTTAGGGAAAAATATTTATTGCGTAATAACAATACGAGATTATCGCGTGAATGAGGTGTCATTCTTTTCTGTATGAGCTTTTGTACGTAGTTAACTACTTAGAATTAACAATAAAGACTTACTTGTAGTGGCATTGGAACGATTTCCTTTTGTTTTCAATATTTCATAAAGGTAACCTTTGGTTATACTGTTTGTTATAATAATTAACAAACGACACACAACACAATTGACATAATAACTTTTTAGTTTACATTACTACGCACCGGTCACATGAATCATAAACACTCTGGCACTGAACTTCACTCGCAAAACGATTTTTAACTTAGGAACCAAAATAAACAATAGCCGCCATTACAAGTGGCCGGCCCGTGTACATGTGACCTAAAAGTACATAATGTCTAACTGTAAATAAAAAAAGGTAGCTGATGAAATAATCTACAAATTGATTAATGTTTATAATCACTTTTATCAAAAAAATCAAAATATGAAAAAAATTACAGCACTTTATATATAACACACAATGTTAGCCATAGTTTCTAGCAAAATCAAAATATCATAATTATACTTCTAGCTCTTCGTTTAATCTAAATTGCCACTATATCACCTAACTATTGCATTGTACAAAATCTGTATTAAGTTTCCAGTCATTGCCAAACTTACGTAGATGGCTTCACTACGAGTCGCTACATGGATCATTAACAGGTTAACTCCAAACATCACCCATTTAGAGTCGCTTCTAATAGCCAACAAATTGGATGCTGTATTGATATCAGAGTCCCATGCGACAATCAGGAGCTCTTCTTACATAAAAGGCTATTCCATTTATTTCACCCCTCATCCTGATGGTGGTGCCCATGCAGGAACAGCTCTGGTGATCCGGTCCAACCTTAAGCATTCGGTATTAAAACCATTTACTACAGTCCATCTTCAGGCTACCGCGGTCAGACTGGAGGATCGTATTGGCTCTCTTGTTCTTTCTTCGGTATACTTCCCACCAAGACATAAGATAACTGCTAGCATGTTTTCTGCCTACTTCCAGACTTTGGGTCCTAGATTCGTGGCAGGCATTGACTAGAACGCAAAACACCATTACTGGGGATCCCGTTGCACAAATACAAGAGGTCGCGGACTTAAACTATGTATTGATTCGAATTATCTAAAACCTCTTTCAACGGGTGAACCAACGTATTGGCCAACAGACCCAAGAAAATTGCCTGACCTCCTAGACTTCTTCGTAACCAAGGGTATAGCTTCGCTGCACACTGTCACTGAGTCCACCTTAGATGGATCCTCGGATCACTCACCTGTCATACTGACAATAAGCACCAACCCGATAAGTCAAGAATCGGCCGAATCATTGACTAGTCACAGAACGGATTGGGATGGGTTTAGGTCTTACATCGACGAAAACCTTTCTCTCGCTGTCTCTCATATCACCCGATTGAGGTGGATGAAGCCTGTCTATATGTGACTAATCTACTGCAGGTGGCAGCCTGGACCAACACTCCTTACCAAGAGGCAAAGACTCATAGCCCTATCCATCCTCTGCACATAAGGCAAAAAATATTAGAAAAACGTCGCCTTAGGAGAATATGGCACCAATCGCGCCATCCCTCAGATAGGGCTGAACTTAATAGAGCAGCTAAAGAACTAAAAAGCATAATCAGAGAATCTTTAAATTACTTAGTTAAAAAGAACCTGCAAAAGATGTCCCCCTCAGGCCCAGGCGAACACTCTCTCTGGAAGGCAACTAAAACCCTAGACAACCTCAACAGTCATTTAATCTTATTAGATCTCAGTGTGGAAAATGGGCAAGAACTGACACAGAGAAGGCTGAAGTTTTTGCAAGCCACCTGGCTAACGTTTTTAAACCAAACGATCAACTTGCGGACGAATCAGATGTGGAGGAGATCCTAAGTCAGGATTTTCAGTTATGCCTGCCAATTAAACCTGTATCACCTAAGGAAATTGCGCTAGAAATAAAAAATCTTGACCTGAAAAAGGCTCCCGAGTTTGACCTCATTACGCCCACGCTATTGAAAAACCTGCCAAAAAATGCATTACATTCCTAGCTTGCTTATTTAATGCTATCCTTAGAACGAGTCACTTTCCGACCCTCTGGAAGATCTCACAGGTGGTCATGGTTCATAAATCTGGGAAACCTGAACAAGAAGCCTCGTCTTATAGACCCATAAGTTTGACTCCAGTGCTTTCCAAACTATGGGAGAGAATATTCCTCACTAGACTCACTGCAGCCATGAACGATTGCACTATTACGCCATCTCACCAGTTTGGTTTCCATAAGGCTCACTCAACCATCGAACAAGTCCACCTGGTATACCATACGATTCGTCAGAGTTTCGAACACAAAAAATACTGCTCCGCTGCTTTCCTCGATGTCCAACAGGCATTCGATCGAGTCTGGCACAAGGGACTGCTAGCAAAAGTGAAAAAACTCGATGTTTCCTCTGATAGCATCGTACCTTTCTGGCCGTTCCTTCCAAGTCAAGCAGGGACATGCCAGAACAAGACTGCACAACATCGAAGCTGGAGTTCCTCAGGGATCGGTTCTCGGCCCTGTACTATATACCATATTCACGTCAGACCTACCCGTATCAAATAACATCACAGTTGCGACCTACGCTGATGATACGGCGTTCCTTTCAGTTGACGCTGACCCCATAATACCTGGCAACACTCTCCAGCATCAGCTTGATGACACACACAAATGGTTCTGCAAATGGCGAATTCGTGCCAGTGCCACTAAATCTCAGCACGTCACTTTCACACTGAGAATGGGTAATTGCGCCCCTGTAAAACTTGGCAACGACCTTCTACCACACTCTGACTGCGTGAAGTACCTTGGATTCCACTTACATAGGCGCCTAACCTGGAAAAACCACATCAAGAAAAAGAGAGATAAAATCAACCTAAAGTTCCGAAACTTGTACTGGCTTATGGGCAGAAACTCAGTACTATCAGTGGATAACAAGTTCCTTATTTACAACTCCGTCCTTAAGCCAGTCTGGACGTATGGCATTCATCTGTGGGGTGTAGCCAGCAAGTCCAACATTCTCTGTCTCCAACGAGTGCAGAATATGATTTTGAGGACGATCGTTGATGCTCCTTGGTTCACGAAGAATGACGAAATTCACGAATACTTAAACATGCCGACCGTGACATCGGAAATCGAGCGATTCCGGCATCGGCACAGAGAACGTCTGTCTCACCACCCTAACCCTTTCGTTGTTGAGCTGTTAGATCAATCAGCAATAGTGAAGCGCTTAAAAAGAAGCCACATTTTCTAATAAAGCAGGGCCGCGTTGGCGGCTTTGCTAAAAATAATCATTCAATCACCACAAATAATTCGCTTATGGTCTGGCGACCGATCGCAAATAGTTAAATAATAAAAAAAAAGTTTCCAATAAATATAGATAAGAATCATACGAAAACTCATATTTTACGTCGAGATAACATCATAAAAACAAATCACAACAACACAACTTTTCACCAATATGGCTGACGTCCGCTCATAACTAGTGATGCACAAGGCTCGAGGCGTCGAGTCCTATTTTTGAAGCCTCGAGGCGAAATGGCACGACTCAGTGAGCTCCGTAGGCTCGGAGTCCCGAGCCTAGCCGAGCCGCAAGCTCTCTGAGCCATGCCTCGAGGCTTTAAAAGAGTTCGAGCCTTCAAAAGAACTTAAAAACCTATCAAAAGAGCTTCAAAAGCCGTAAAAAGGAGCTCGAGTCTTAAAATAAACGCAAGCCTTCAATAAAAGGTCAAGTTTATGTTTATGACTTTAATATTATCTCTGTAACTAAGTAATAAATTAATGTAGTTAGTGGTGTTCGAAACTCAATTTCTCCGAGTACTTTTACTTAAGGCTCGGAGTCGTTTACAGAGCTTGACTCTTTTAACAGATTGTTCGACGACTACGAGTTTACGTGAGCCTGGGAGCGTAAAGTCGAGTCTTTTTTCTGCGCTCGAGTATTTTTATGCGCTCCGAGACTTTTTTTGGGTGCGCCTTTTTTTACACAATTTTGTAAGCCCCATTATCGGAAGTCCGAAAGTATTTTCTATTTTACATCCTAATGATCACTCTTTATAAAAATAAGTACATATTAACACTAATGATCGAACCTCATGTTCCTCGTTTATACTAATGTTTATTTTCATACAGTTTTTAATCATAATTGTTAGTAAAACTCTGTGGTGGAATTGGATAGGTACGCGTACGATAGATATTATTTTTTACAAGCTTTTATTTAGCTTGCAATGTATGTATGTATGTATGTCTTGTTCGGGTGGAATTTTGCAACTCAATTTTGATCCACTTCCCGGTTACCGATTGAGCTGAAATTTTGCATACATGTGTAAATCGAGTGACAATGCAGTGAATATTATGATGACATGGTGCTGATCTGATTATGGAGCTGGAATGTGGTCATAGGAACTCTGTAATGAAACAACGCAACCCCATCGAGTTTCGGCTCGTTTCATTCGTCTTGACGAGTGCGTTGTTTTTAGATGGTTACCAGGGTATGATCTGATGTTGGAGCTGGAAGGTGGTCCTAGGAACTCAGTAAAGAAACGACGCAACCCCATCGAGCCTGGGCTTGTTTGATTCGTCTTGACGAGTACTTTGATGGTAGATGGTAACCAGGGTCTGATGATGGAGCTTGAAGATGGCCTTATGAACTAAGTAATTAAACGACATAACCCCATCGTGTATGGGTTCGTCTGATTCGTCTTTACGAGTACTTTGGTGCTAGATGGTAACCAGGGTCTGATGATGCAGCTGGAAGGTGGCCATAGGAACTCAGTAATTAAGCGACACAACCGCGTCGAGTTTGATTCGTCTTAATGGGTGACTGTTTTTGATGGGTGGTGAGTGGTGGTGGTGGACGTGAATAAATTTTGTTTACATAAATATTTGTATTCAGTGAGATGAACAGATGAAAAACGTGTCCAGGGATAACTAAAAAGTAAAAATAAAATAAAGGTAAAAAGCCTTTTTTAAAAACAAGCTTTTATTTAAATGCGCTAAAAAGAAAAAAATAACTTATACTTTAAAACTTTAATTATCAACTTATGACGTCATTACACAATTTATGTGATATAAAAGGTAGTCGCGAGATTTATTACATGTGTAAAAACAAGTAAATTAAATATGTAAATTGATGTGATTGATTTTAACTATTAAAATTTTCAATCTTAGAAAATACGAGTAAGTATTTACTTAGATCTCGCGACAACCTTTTATATCATATTGTTGTTGTTGCGAGGATGGAATGAACATTTTCATTTTATTTTCATTTCATTTTCGTTTCATTTTCGTTTCATTTTCGTTTCATTTTCGTTTCATTTTCGTTTCATTTTCATTTCATTTTCATTTCATCTCAACGCACACCGCATTCGTGACGCGATATAGTGTTTCCAAAATATATAGTTTCAGAACGCAATACGCATCGATATCGGATTTTCATTCGTAACTACACACATCAAAAGTGTCTAGGGATCAAGCATTTTTATGCGGATTTCTTGAGATTGAGATGTGGCTTTGTAATAAATTGATGATTTTATAAATTTATATGGATCCTTTTTGGTGCATTTCATAATTTGAAACAGGAACTTTCAATCAATTTCTAGTAAAAGATGAAAATCAGCTGTCAATATTTTCCCTATAAAAACATACAACGCATTGAAGACATTATTAGTGCTACTGTTTCCCTACTACTGATTAAAACCAACGTTATTATGGAGCGGCGACGTCATTTAAGCAGGGAAGAAATGCTCAGAGCCGTGGGAATGATAGAAGCTGGTTCCCGGCAACGTACTGTGGCTTTAGCTCTGAATACAAGTCAGAGTGTTATCAGTCGACTTTGGACACGTTACCGAAGCACTGGTACCGTGGCTGAGCGCCATGGAGGACGGTATCGCTGCACCACACGGAGACAAGACCGATACATTCAAATCACAACTCGAAGAGCTCCAACAATAACCGCCATGATGTTAGCCGTGAGGCTTCATCACTCTTCAGGGAACTTAATTAGCGACCAAACAGTCAGAAACCGCTTGCATGAAGTGAACCTTCATTCCCGAAGACCGCTAAGGGTACCACCTATAGCAATGCACAATCGTAGGATTCGATATCAATGGGCTCTTGAACACAGAAATTGGGCAGAAGAACAATGGCGTTTCGTGTGCTTTTCTGATGAGTCTCGTTTTGGTATGAGACCGGATACAAGACGTATACGACACTGGAGAACCCCTGGACGCCAACAGCGATTAAAATCCTGCCAGGAAGTCCATCCTTATAGTGGTGGAACCATCATGGTATGGGCGGGTATTTGGATCGGCGGAAGAACTGAGTTGATTTGGATCAGAGGCAACCTCAACGCTCAAATTTATGCTGAGACGATTGTATCAGACGTCATCGTTCCTCTACAAGTACAAATCGGTCCCTTATTTCAGTTAATGCATGATAATGCACGACCGCACACCGCAAGAGTTGTAAGACAGACTCTCGCCGCAGCTAACATCAATGTCATGCCCTGGCCTGCTCAGTCGCCAGACTTGAACCCGATTGAGCATGCATGGGATATGCTACAGAGAAGAGCTCTGCCGAATATGGAGGGTATCCAGTCGCAAGAAGACCTTTTTTTGTTGTTGCAACGAACATGGGCGGCCATTCCACAGCGTGATTTGGATGAACTCATTTTGAGTATGCCAAACCGATGTTCTTGTGTTGTTAGTGTTCGCGGTAGAAACACGGATTATTAATTGTTTAAGTTACCCAATAAAATTTTAAAGAAAACTGTTATTTCAGTCTTTTTTTCGAACTTTAATGTTAGTGGTTCAAATGTCAAAAATCCCTTTATTAGGAAAATGGCAAATTTCTTTATTAATGCAAAGGTGACTTGGTTTATCGTTACTGTAGACAAACGAAAACACTTTATTTGATGAATCCTTAAAGAAAATTTTAATTAATATCAATCAGGAGAAAAGTTATTGCAAAAATATATGTTGATCCCTAGACACTTTTGATGTGTGTATATACGATTTGTATCGCCCACTCATAATCAGATTCGAGTCTCCAAAATTAGAACTCAAAAGACGAATGTATTATGTCATAAAGTCCACTGTAATCCATTCAAACTAGAGCGCAGAAAATGACTAGTGCGCTAAAAAAGGCTCGTGCCCTGAAAATGCGTCGAGATCGATCGGGCACTCAAGAGAGCTCGAGCTTTCAAAAAGGCTCGAGCTCTGCAAAGACTCCCGAGTCGTCGGGCGCCATACAAACGAGGCGAGCCCTGTAAACGACACCGAGCTCTAGGCAAAAGGACTTGGACGCCTCGAGCCTTGTACATCACTACTCATAACTGCAGTAACATTTGTTTTTCTTTATTTCTCGAAAATATTTCGTTGGTCCGAATCCCACTAGATATGTTAATTTAATCTATAAGGACCATAGAAAATTCACTGATAGCCAAAACTTGTATACTACAACTCGGACCGGTTAAAATAAAACGACCAATCTGAGCCAAGTCTGTTGTACACCGGTAAGTACAAGAGACACGCATGACTCTTTAACTATTTTGTACACCCTTACGTACATATGGCGCTCAACGGGTTAATGGTCCATCTGTACTCTGTATATTAAGAGTACTATTATTTATTCTGTGTTATTAGATTGAAGAATAAAATTAAAAAACCTTTTTAAAAAACAAGCTTTTATTTCAATGCGCTAAAAAGACAAAAATAAACTTATTACTATCAACTTATAACGTCGTTACACAATTTATATGATTAAGTAAAGTAAATCTCGCGATAACCTTTCATATCATATAAATTGTGTAACGACGTTATAAGTTGATAGTAGAAGTTTATTTTTTTCTTTTTAGCGCATTTAAATAAAAGCTTGTTTTTTAAGACGGTTTTTCAATTTTAATTTATTTTTTACTTTTTAGTATTGGATTTAGAGTACTGTCTTTCTGAGTAGTCTTTTTGACAAATCCAGATCAAAGACAAATCCAACGAACCCTAACTCGATGAGTTTCCGCCGTTTCGTTTAGGAGTTCCTATGGCCACCTCCCGACTCCATCATCAGGACCCTGGACATCATCTAGCACTAAAGTGCTCGAAAAGACAAATCTAACGAACCCAAAATCGATGCGATTCCGCCGTTTCGTTTAGGAGTTCCTATGGCCAACTCCAGACTCCATCATCAGACCAGCTCAATGGTACTGTAGAGTTTATACTATGTTAGGGCGCTGGCTGGTTTTACTTTATAGAAATTTATAAAAAATATAATTTGAAATGACAAGATGTCAAAACGGGAATTGAGGAGAACGATCGGAAGTGCCAACATGGATAGACTTGACCATGTTATTTTTATATTGTAAATATGTAATTGTAAATGTATATAAAAGTATACAATAAAAGAACTCGTATACTAAATAAAGGTTGTTGTTATTAAAACAAACGCCCCCCAACCTTTACGAGCACCACAATGGTGGAGGCGCCAAAAGCCGGCCGTGCGCGAAAAGTTTCCGTTTTTCAGGTGGCACGAAAGCACTGAAAAGAATGGTGAATAAGCTAAGTGTTGAAGAATGAAGAATAGAAAAGAAATTAAGATAACATAAACCTGAAAGAAGAGGAAAATTTTTTTCAAGCAAAATGGATCGCGTAGTCATTTGTTTTACGGGTCATTTTGATGAGTCGGTGGAAGAGTTTCTGGAGCAGTTCCAAGCAGTAGCAGTTTATAAGAAGTGCACTAGCTCTGAGGATCAGTTATTGTTGTTGCCAGCATTTTTAAAAGGGTCTGCACTTCACTATTTCCGATCAATAAAAGCTTCATGTAAAAGCTTTGAAGAAGTGGTGGATAAATTGAGGGAAGAATTTGAAGTGTGTGATTACTCCGAATTATTTTATAATGCCAAGCAGGACCAGAAAGGCCTGAGCGAGCATTTTTATAATTTATCGGAGTTGGCTAGCAAAGCAAACATAACCAATGAAGCATCATTCATTACGCAATTTTTGAAGGGATTAAAGCCTTACTTCAAGAATAAACTAGCATATTCTCACTATGCGTGTAAAAGAGACCTCAGGAAGGTTATTTTGCAATTGGAGAAGGTGTATCCACAAGCACGTGAAGAGCAGATGAACTTAGCGCAGAATCCTGCTGCGTTCGTTCATAAGTTTGTTGGTGGGGGAGGTGATCGTAGTACGCCCACTCCATTTGGTCCGCCAATGACGACGAAAGTGCAAGATGAATGCCGCGTTGTACCAGGACCAGCACCTTCAAATAGCTATAATTTACGTTTTAATTTTAGGAAAACCCGAGTTTATACTATGTTAGGGCGCTGGCTGGTTTTACTTTATAGAAATTTATAAAAAATGTAATTTGAAATGACAAGATGTCAAAACGGGAATTGAGGAGAACGATCGGAAGTGCCAACATGGGTAGACTTGACCATGTTATTTTTATATTGTAAATATGTAATTGTAAATGTATATAAAAGTATACAATAAAAGAACTCGTATACTAAATAAAGGTTGTTATTATTAAAACAAACGCCCCCTAACCTTTACGAGTTCCACAGTACCATAACATTGCATTGTCATCGTACTTACATAAGAATACCAAATTTCAGCTCAATCGGTTGAAGAGAACTGGGGGGCTACTCTCGAACGCAAATTCAATCTTAATACAATTCCAATGCGATTAATGTGTATCGATATTAGGATTAGTAAAGATAATTCCGGAACGCCATCTCGATAATAATTTGTTCAATCAATTTTCACGCAATTTAATTCCAATGTGGCGCAATTGTCGCTTACAAAAGTGCCATTTGACATTTTTAGATTTGTGATTGGAAATTGACTAATGCAATTGTGTTTCAAGAGTAAGCCTACTGGTCTTAAATTCAGTTGCAAGTTTTGTCCCACACAAACACACAGGGGAAGTCAAATAAAAGCTTGTAAAAATAAGTTCTAAGAATAATAATTGTTATTTTGACTACCCACGCAGCTATGGAAGGTGAAGAAAGTCCTCCACCTACGAGTGTCGCTATCCGGCTGGCGGCCGCGCGTGTGGCGCGAGGCCACCGCTGACGCAGCCGAGCGCAGCACCGCGCGCGCCGACGCCGAGGCCATGCGCTACCTCGGCATGCTGCTGTACCCACTGTGCGTAGCTGGTGCGGGATACTCGCTGGTCTACGAGCCTCATAAAAGGTCAGATTCTAGTTAGATGATTATATAATATCTTTATTTACTCTTCACAAATTTACTTAAGAGGGTGCCGCGCAATCGCAAAACCTGACATAAGTCTCATAATGAACTTCAAAGCAAAATCAATCATATTGATATTTAAAATTAGAACTATTCTGCTTTGAAGTTTCAGAGCTAGTAATTTGATTAGAGCAATGTTTTTATTCTGCAAAATGTGCAAAACGTCACAAATCACGTGTACAAATCACGCGCTTGTGTTAAAAATTAAAATTTATTTTTTAAGATGGGGGCGACCTGCGAAATATCAATACAAATATTTTCATGTAAGAATTATTGTTTCATGCGTAAAATTAAGAAAGTTGTCAAAAAAAAGGTTTTTAGGAGTCATTCGATTTATGTATTGTTTGTTATTGTTTAAAGAATTTGTTTTAAATTTCAACAAGGCCACGACCTTGTGCAATGATCAGGCTAACTTACGTAAGTTCTTTTAATGTATTTAACTAATTCAGCGCATAGTACAAGTAACTTAAAAATACGTAAATTTTCACAATTTCGTGCAGGATCCCCTTAAGGCTAAGATTTAATAGGAGAAGTATTGAACACTAAATTTGTAAGAGTCTGGTGCCTGATAATGGTTTAAGAAAAACCTGTCCCACAGGTCTAAACAACAAATAACAGGATGTTGGTCGTATGCGTTTGCGAGTACGATTGCGTGTGCGTGTGAGTTTGCGTGTTTGTTTGCGTGTGCGTCTTTGCCGAGGTAGCGCGTAGCCTCGGCGTCGGCACGCGCGGTTGCATAAAATTGCTAAATATGCGTAACTAAATTAATAGCGCATTAGCGCGGATTACCCACTGTTAATTAGTGCTTCTTAAATTATAAAAGAAAATTAGAACATTTTTACAAACTAAACAGCATTTACGTGTGTTTGTGCGCGTGCGATTGTGTGTGCATGTGCGTTCAGCGCTCATACAAAAAAGGCGTAACCGTTTCCTCCATATACCAATCTTATCCAAGTCAAAAAAAGTTCACATCCAGTACCTGTATATTCCTAAGGTTCACTATCTATTTACATAAAAATTTAAACCATAAAATATCTTGGCATAATGGTAATTTATACTAATGATAATAACTTAATAACGCATAATATTTTTAGCCATAACAAGGAGGTCACTAAAAACTGGCCAGTTAATGCACCGAGGTACACTTTATGGAAAAAAATACTCTTTAAACGCTGAATAATATAGCATGACTACTTTGTTTGTTAGTTATTAAAAAAAAAAATAATAATAATTTTGGTTTGAAAAAATACGCCATTTTAGACCCTGTCTATGTTAAATAATCTATTATACGATTACGAATATAATCTGTTTTCGGAATCAGACTGTCAACGGGAACCAAATCACGAGGAAAAACGGGATAACACAGGGAATTGCCAAGTTAATAAATAAAAATACGAATAGCAAACGAAAATAACGAAGCACCCCGAAACGCCGAAATGAACATAACGAACGGAATGACATTTATGACATTTTGTTGTATTTTGACATTTTGCAGCGTTTTGTTACTTGCAGAGAGACAAATATTTGCTGATTTTAATATTATTATTTTCTATTTTATATTGTTTTACGCCCATTAAAATTATGTATTGAAAAAAATGGACGACAAGTAGATGCATTAGCAATAATTAACAGCAAATAAAATATTTACTAGTTTTTGGTGAAGTCTGATACTAAACGCAATTAAACATCCAATGTTACCACACGATAAAAATGTGTTACAAGTAATAACAAATTTATTAATTTATTATCTAGTTTTATCTAAATATAAAAGCAAAATGATACGTTTTTCGGAATCCTCTATTTTTTCTCTATATTTTGGTATCTATGTACCTCAAGGTACAAACATGGCCAAAGATATACATTTTTGGCCATGTTTGTACTAAGTAGTGACCTCCTTTGGTATAATTGTTTTAATCCTAACAATCACCATAATAATATTTAAGCTTTGACTATATACATGTCTAGACGGAGCATGGCGGTACAAACGCTTCTCAAAATCCGTCCGGTTTTTGTATTGAATTTGAAGTGTGCGTGACAGCCGCGTATGACTGACACTAGCGCGCGGTTGCCAGCGAATGCCTAATTTCCAATAAAGTAGGGAATGAAAATATTTATGCACAATACAATTTTAAAATGATTTATAGTATATCATTACTTTTTAAATTAGGTATGTCTATCGTATATGTATGCATAAAAGAAGCTGGTGTGTTTAGAAGAAATGGATGATTGAAGGCGAGGGCGAGTACAATAAAATAATGCGCTAATGGAAGCCTGCGTGCGTGTAATATGTTTGTAATAGGGACGAAATAGAAGCAACAGGCAGGATGATTTACATTTAATACTTAATCAAAATTGATTTTTTAAATAGAAATTTAAATATTTTAAATTAAAATCAAAACAATTGATGGCGTTCCCTTTGTATTTGTTTCTTAAATAACTTTCGTTTGGATGTTACATCATTTTTCATGTTCTCTAATTTCTTATTATCTATGTTGAAATCTTATAGTTAAATATTTCGACAAGGACTTCTTTCTACCGGATCAGTTGGAAATCTGAAAATTAAAATGTTTGCTATGTGATCGAACAGTTGTAAAGGTTACATAATGTGATGACCGCTCATCAATATCCGTGTCCAATAGTTTACATGAGACGAGAAATATTTTACTTTTTCTTGAGAGACTTTCACAAGAAAACAGTTAACTATTGTGTCTTTCTTTCAAAAAACAGTTAAAATCCTAGTGAAACTAGACATTTGCACAAATGACAGTAATATGTTTACAAACATTCGGCATCGAAAGGAACCGTGACATTTATTCACGCTTTTATAAATCAGACATCAGTTTAAAAAAAGGAAAACTTTGAAAGTGTTCCAATAATAATTATATTTAATGTATTTACTTTATTTACAACAAGGCCATGTATAAATACTAACTTACAAGACTGAGTATTTTTATCATACTTATTATATTTAAACCTCCTTTTATATTCTGCCACCAATAATGGGAATTCTACATTTTGATACCAGCAACACAACGCATACATGGCCGTTATTATTGATAAACTTTAAATTTTCATTAAAATTTATCGATACTTACAGATGAAACGTGACTTTCTTTTTCGAAAAGATTTTTCCTTCGTAGTTTCGGCAGAATTTCACTGAGCAAACGGTCATTTTGCGAACAATTTCACTGAAACGCGAGAGGTAAACACTGCTTGACAGCACAATGACAATGACCGACAGGATTGCTCGATAGGCAAATTGTGGCCTATAAATTTTTCTACGTTTTTTTACGGCCAAGGTCTATCTAGAGATGTATATAATCAAAGTATTTAAGCATAAAATTCACAGCCATAATTTTAAAAAGGAAAATGGTATCAAACAATAATTAACATATAAGCATAATCATCTTACGCAGAATAAGTAACTCCTAAGATACAGCAATAAACAGCAATAAATTATTACCAGCAATATTTATATATTGCTATAATAACAAATATTATTGTGTGTGTGAATTACGACGAAATGACAATTATAAATGTAACTCTAGAGTTACTACCACACTTAACGAATACCAATAACATGAAATAATATCCAAAAAAATAAAAACCACAACCGTGAACCAAATGCTCTAAGAGAAAAGGTAAGTTTTGTAAATTCTTTTTTCACTCCTCTTGCTCAAAAAGACCGTCATTGTAGCGTTCTAGAGCGAGGCTAAAATAGCTTTTCTTGCCCTAGGGGAAAAAGTAATTTGTTTTTAAATTTTTGTCTGTCACATGACAATGAGCCTACAAAAACGAAAAAGTATTTAGTCATAAGTAGAATAATCATGAATAAAGACTCGACTTATTACTGTTTACTTAGATCAACAACTTTTTTGAGATAGTTATTATTAAAGTTTATGGTAAAATTAGTAATCATTTGAATCTATGGACAACACAGACCACGCCCACACAGTCCACGCTTCAGCAAGAAACAACTGCACTGTCTGCACATGTGCTTAGGTGGTGAGCCTTTAGCCCGTTAGTCGCTTTTACGACACCCAAGGGAAGAGAGGGGTTGGTAGTATTATTTTGATGAGCCCATCGCCGCTTTATGCTGTTGGATGCGCAGTCTTTAGTCCGCTAGTCGCCTTTTACGACACCGAAGGGAGGAGAGGGGTTGGTAGTATTATTTTGATGAGCCCATCGCCGCTCTTTGCTGTAGGATGTATGTGCAGTCATTAGTCCGTTAGTTGCCTTTTACGACACCCAAGGGAAGAGATGGAAATACTGCACATACCTACTATCCAACAGAGTAGTGCGGCGATGGGCTCATTAAAATAATACTACCAACCCTTCTCTTCCCTTGGGTGTCTTTAAAGCAACTAATGTAAAATAAACCAATTCACATTGTATTGGATTGTTTTATTTTCTCGCATTCGTAGTGAAAAGCAGAGTGTAACACACGGCGTTAAAAACCCATTAAAACTCGGTTTCTATTTACTCCCTCGCTAAAGCTCGGGAGTAAAAATACCTCTTATATAATGGGTCATTTTAATGGTATAACAATCTACTATTAGATGTATGAAATAATTTTTGTACTTCTGTAAAAAAAACTAAAAGGCGCCTTACGGGTGGCCCAAGGGCCACCTCCGCCGCAACTAAACCTAATTTGATACTATAATTATAATATTGGATATAAATAAGGTCCTATTAAATCAGTGGCGTTCATTTAAAGTACAGGTAGTTTACGCCAAAATAAAAATATTGTGCCTAAAAAACATTATAATTAATACGCTAGTTTTAGAGTAATTGATGATTAAGAGCGTTGTAACATTTTTCGAACGGAAATCAAGAACTTGGGAATTTTTGAAGTGATTTCGGTCATATAATTTATTACTTTAGCTACTTTTAACTTCGATAATTAGTATAATCATGTATTTTTATTGTAACTCTATTAACCAAAACTCGATTTAATTACTACGAAAACAGCGGATTTCGAATGCGCGATTTCCAGATGACGCGCGAAAGCTCAACTTTGAAGTCATTTTACACCAAATATTATTACTAAATAAGAAGATAAAAAATATACATTAAAAGGAACATATCCTTAAATTGAAAATGTATTAAGAAAATTTCTATTTTTATTTCATTAACTGGTATTTTTATCACGTTTAAGAAAGTAAAAAAATCGAGAAATTTGCCGCAAGAAAACAAGTTATATCTCATAATCTAGAAGTCATAAGGCAACATAAATAATTTTATACGTAAGAAGAAAGATTGTACTATAAATGTGTAAAAAATAAAAATTATCCCTCCTCAATCTTTTATGAGATAATTGTTCAAAGTTAGCTTATAATCGGGTCGATCGCAAGGCCTCAATCAGTCGCGCTCAGGCGCTCGTCGACGTAGGACCTACGTCGGTTGACCTTCCGGCCGCCTAAAGGTCTGTTCAAACCTGAGCGGTATTCGCTACCGCTGTGGGTAGCGGCAGAAGAAATACCGCGCAGGTCGCTCTAGCCGCGGAACTTTATACTAAATACCTGAGCGAAACCCGCGCGGTATATACCTTTACCCACAGCGGCAGCGAATACCGCTCAGGTTTGAACAGGCCTTTAAAAATGCCAACGCGAGAATTTACGTCTGTATAGTGCGACGAAATAATTTTGATCCGTAAATATTTTATTTGTGAATCTGTATTAGGTTGTTCATTTAGGCAACATTTTGATGAATAGTGGATCTTATAACTATTTTCTCTACAAACTTGTTATTATTAAAAGCTTTTATTTAACTTGCACTGTTTGTATGTCACACAAACAATACAGTCAGCAACAAAAGTAGATACACACTTTCGACAGCTATTAACTCTTATGTCTTTAGTATCTACCACAGAAATATATCAAGATATATTTCTGTGGTATACTTATGTGCGTTCGGGTCAAATCTTGCAAAGAAGATTTGGACCCCTTCTCGGTTAAATAGTTGTAAGTATGTACATACATACCTTAGATTTCAACTTAGACCTTAAGCTAAAATTTTTTTTGTTTGAATTTTACATGTCTATAACTTGTTTTGTGCATTACAATAAAATAAAACTTCCCATACGGATTTCATACGGAATTTGGTAGTTATTACGGAATACTGGCTCTAAGATCTGGCAACACTGGTTGTGCAGTTTCTTTGGCAAATAAAACAAAACAGTGTAACATCACTTTTCAAATTCTCTCAAGAAGTCCGTGCGAGATCTCAGTAAAGTCCCACATCTTTACTCAAGGGGTTTTGGGGGAATATCATTTAGCAATTAACGTTCATATTTATCATCACTCATCATTATCATCAGTTAGCATAATCAATGAACTCAAATAATGCGACTGAAGGACTAGTATCCATGGTCAAGAAAAAAAAAGTTGGCGTTCTGGACATCTTGGCGGGAAAGTGAAGCGTCATGTCTGCAGTTTTGTTTAATTGTCTATACTGTTGTGTTTATTTCTGTTCAAAATTTTGCGCCGACTAGACTGTTCCAATGTGTAGGCTCTTGTAACATAATCTCAGTTTATTCTTTACTCATGTGGGTCGTGCAGGCGCAGCGCGGGCGCCGCGCGGGGGCGTCAGATCAGGTGCTCGATGAGGACGATGACCACCCTATTTCCGATCAAGAGGGAGAAGAATCAGAAGAAAGCCCTTTGTTTGGGGATTTCGCGAACGTGCCTAGCGTTAAGACGTCCACACCAACGCGTTGGCATAGTATCTTAGAAATGTTGGGGAGTATGGCACACTGCTGTAACTGTTACCAGAACCCCGCCAGCTTTCTTAGCCTGGGCTGATGCTCGAGCGCGCAAATCGTCGTTTACCCAGACCCTGAGAAAGCCCCAGTTAAAGAACATTACGTAGGGCACGATTCAATCACATCGGCTCCATCGGTGTTAAACATGCTTTGCACCCACTTAGAAATACCTTTGTTTCCACGGAGAGCTTTGAGTACCTCCCCGCCGCGGACATGAAGCTCCCCCATAGAGGTGTCGGCTGTATGTAGGTAATACAAATGGGTGCGGAACATTTGGAAATACCTTTATTTCCACCGCTGATAAAGCCTGACGGCTCACATGCCTGCTGCAGCTGAGAAGGTAAACTTGTTTACCACTCTTTTTGCAAAGAACTCACGTCTGGAAGTCGCTAGCAAGGTTCCACCTAAGTTGCCTATAGCCGACCTCTCCATGGGAGAACCTCACATCCGCAGCAAAGATGTACTCAAAGCTCTCCGTACTCTAACGTGAATAAGGCAAGTGGACCTGATAGAATCCCGGCCATTGTCCTACATAACTGTGCACCTGACTTGTCTACTGTTCTAACACGCCTAAATCGCCTCTCACTTGAGACTGGTCTATAGTTCCTCAGTCGTGGAGCTTTTTTGGGCACAGGCTGCACATTAATCAGCTAATGTGCAGCCTGTGCCCAAAAAAGGTAGCCGTGCCGATCCATCTTACTGTAAGACGATTTCAGTCAAGTCCATACTCTGCAAGATTATGGAACGTGTACTGAACTCTCGAGTGCTGGCATACCTTGAGACCAATGATCTCCTCAGTGACTGCCAGTTTGGGTTTTGACCTGTGAATCTGGTCTAGTGACTAGTTAGAACAGACCATAGTGGCAGTAGATGTTTCGCGATTCACGATCACGCTTGACACGTACAGTCACGAGCAAAAATATGTAAACAATTGTAACTCTTAATACAATGGAATAACAGTCAGAGTGTATACATATTGGTGCTCGTGACTGTACAATAATTCGATATGTTAAGTCATCGATCTTCCCATCGTTATCTAATACCTCCAGCAAAATGTCAATAGTGTCGCCGAAGTCGCCGCCAAAGTCGCCGCGTGCCGAAAAGGCGCAGCGCTGTGCAGTCGGCATCGTTTGACTAATAGGGTTGATAAAAATTAAATATGCAACTGATGACACGTTTAGTCTCTTGTCTACACTACTGTCTACGTCTACGTTTAGTAAGTCTTACTTAGGACATTGCTCGAATAATTAACGTTTGCGAAGAAATAAAATGATTGTTAGGGTTGGTAATTTTGGTAGGTAGTGGGTAAGCGGTAAACTGCAAATCTTGAAAACGGCTGCTCTTACTTTATCACTTAGTTATTTAAATGACTTTACTATGAACTATCCCAAGACATCCGAATGTTAATTTAAAAACTACGACAACACAAGTAATTTACTATTAATTTAAGCCGGATGGAAACACCATTGAATAAAATTAGATAAGTACTTAATCGGTTTAAATTGCAATGACATAGACAAACAGACGGTTTCAAACTAGAAGCTTCTTTCTTTTCCTCGGGGTTAAAAACTACAAGTGTGTAAGTGTTAAGCTCCTAGAATGGCTTAAAAGAAAATAGTTAGTAGTCTAGATGGCGACAATTAAAAAACTCTGTTTTTATTTTTATGTTGCTCATGTTTTTCATCCGTTGAGTGTCGGTTTTTCGTTCACGAGTCAAAGAGAATTTGGCGCAAGCAGCGAACAGCTCACATGTTGGCGAGCGTGGCGTCATGGAGTAACGAATAAATACTTTTTTTTATTGATTTTTATCACAATGAGCCCATTATTCTCTGAGTGGTAGAGCCACGCTGCGTTGCAGCACGCATTGGGCCGGCTCGCCTGGGGTAATACCACCCTCTCCTCTCTCACGAATATCCGGCGTGAAATAACGGCACTTGGTGCTATTGTGTTTCGTCCGGCCAGTGAGGGTTCCTGAGGCTCATCCCCCCCTCCCCCCCTCCTCACAATTCCTATTCCTTCCTTAAAGGCCGGCAACGCGCCTGCGATTCCTCTGGTTTTGCGGGTGTCCATGGGCGGCGGTGATTACTCTCCATCAGGTGACCCGCCTGCTCGTTTGCCTCCTACTACTATATATTAAAACTAATATATATTATGGAACCCAAAACATGAGTAACATAAAAATAAAAACATTTTTGTATGTACATACAAATTAAAAGCACTGTACAAGTAAATTGCAGCAGCCGCAATTAATTGCCTCCACGTCCATCTTCACGGCCAACGCTACACAATATGAAACACACCAACGTGTGAAGTGTGAACAAACACCGTCATTAAAATAGGCCGAGCGCGCTCTGCCAACGAGCTCGGCCAACTTGTGCTAGGGGCTTTAGATATGATACGTGTGAGTATCCTCAAGATTAATCTGGTTTTTTTGTTTTTAAAACGGCCATAAAACTTCTAACGTGGCTTGCTTTTCGACCGCTGCCTTCTGATAGCGGCCGGCACGAAAAGCGTAAGCCGCTGCACCATTGCGCTTATCTTTATGTTATTTAGCAACAAAGCATTAAGTAGTCGTGGAGAAGAAAATAGTCAGTACTCTAGTCTAGTGACTATTCAGTTAGTCGGACGTTAGTCCACTTCATTCGTGCCGTGCGTGCGTAATGGCTCTTCTTCACACTCGCCGAACTCAGACGAATGCCCGTATTCGTCTGAGTTCGGCGATTGTGTGGAGCGCATACTCGCCGCATTCGTCTGCATTCGCCGGCATTCGCCTACCGACCCGTGAATTGTCGGTTTTTTGGGCACGCATCAAAGGGATTCGCGCCGGGTGTTTGCGGAGGTGCCCACACAATCGCCGAACATTCATTCGCCTTTAGGCAGTGAAGCGTTGCACACGTGCGCCCATAATTTACCCACTTCAAACTACGCACTAAAATAGCTAGTGGGTGGTCTAATAAAGAGACTTTCAAGTTCATAAAATAGGTGTAGTTCAAAAGAGAAACCTTTCATTCAGAAAATAGGTAACCTACCCGTTTTAGCTCGTACCTACCTAATATAATTAAATAACTTTGCTTTATTGACAAAAGAAAAAACAAATGCACAATATTTTTTGATAATATAACTAGGTACTTGAAGGATTAATCATAATAAGATTTTTTATACCCAGGACTTCCCAATTCACCTTTTATTTAGTAGGAACAATATGTTTAAAGCAAACTCAACTGCAGGTTCAGTACATAATGCTTTCATACATACATATACATATAATTACGACTATTATACCTTGTCGCGTAGCGGTGAAAGAATACTATCACCCCCTCTCTTCCCTTGGGAGTCGTAAAAGGCGACTAACGGACTAAAGACTGCATATACATTAGACAGCATAGATCGGCGATGGGCTCATCACCTGTCACGCTGAGTACATCTGCAGTCGCTATTTGGTGAAAAGTGGACTACAGCAGAGGGCTGCTTTTGCGGTCCTCATTTCCTAGTCTCTGACTAACCCTTTGGGGTAATAATGATTATATGTATGTATGAGACAGGCAATAAGGACCGCAAAAGCATTTTTTTTTCACAAATTTTCGTTGAACCACTTTGACATGATGGTTATAGGCCGCTATTAAATAAATGGTGCATCAGCAGCAACACACTCCACGTCCATCTTGTACGCTTGCCGTTCGACGACTACTACAAACGAATGTGTAGACGCTTGCACGACGAACTCACGATCGGCGAACCTCGCCGACTGTGTAGTGGCGGCATATCGTACTATGTACCTAACTCTGAGAACTAAACCACCATTTGAGTCTTGTGACTTGTACATTATGATTGTGATAGTAGCGGCTTTTGGCGCTATACTTTCTGCCTCCTGTTTAATGATTCCGGCCTCCAGAAGTCCAGATGCATTCCGCACTCCCGCTTCACTTCCGCTCGTCCAGAGACGTTGAAGCATAAATTGGAAATTTTGTACACCAACCACTACACGGCTAACACGAGAGACGCGAGTAGCAAGGGCTAAAACGCGAAAGAAACTATCGACATCAATAGTTTATGACTGATGTAAACGTCCAGTTCAGGAGCTGATGCCGCAGAACTATTCTTCACCTAAGCTCAGGCCAGTAATCATCAACCGCCTCGCAGACTGGCTGCTCAGCGCGCCCGCCTGAGCCATTTCCTAGTTTATTTATCAGTGCCGAAGTGTTTTGTTGTTGCGTTGCGTGTGTCCTATCAAACTCGTTTTATTGATTGGCTAATGGCAATGTTAACTGTTTCTAAATGTCGTGTAAATGAATAATTGAAAAACAATACGGTACTACGGTTACATTAATACCTACCTACATAATTAAACTAAGCACCTAGGTAGGTACTTTCGTAGTCTTAGAATTAATTATTGTTATTGACCTGTTGTGATTGATATAATAAATCGGTACTTCCAACGTGCTAAGGTACCTATTAAAATAAACAAATGTACTGATTTCATAAATGTGTTTCATGTTACAACTATTTTGTTGGGGATATTGTTTGCTGATTATTGCAATATTAATAAGGGTTTAAATAAAAAAACCTTTGAATGGATATTACTCGCGTTTAATTTTACTTTTACATATTGCAAAGTGTAATTAAAAGTGTTTTAATTAAATGTAGTGTTCGCATAAACTTTAAAAACAATATGAATAAGCGTTATTTTAATTGGTCATTATGTAATTTAACAACTTATTACCATAAATCATTACCATTTGTGTTTTTAATAGTTTTTCAATAAAAATACCAACTACAATAAACTGTATTTCTTATTTTAACTTGCTCAGTATGATAAGACCGAAGCGATAACAATGATGTTGAGCGATAAGCTGTTCTGCAACTCTCTCATTCCAGGTAAATAGTTTTAGATGGAGACTAAGCACAAGTGGTATTAAAAATAACGTTACTTTGATTTTAAACCCACCAACCCGCATTGGGTCACCGTGGTAAGTTGTGGCCCAATGTCCGCATTTGATGTTATTCATGTGGAAAGGCCTGTGCCCAGCAGTGGGACGGTTATAGGCTGATTATGCTGCCTAGTAGGTTATCAAAAAAATAAAACAAGATACTAGTTAGGTACTACTGAATGTCAGTGAGCGAGAACGAATGCTCATTTACGCACGCCACGCCATCGCGCTCAAGCTTGTGATTGGCTCAGGCTGCACTGCATGTGTAGCTGTGTGTGTGTTTCTCTGCGTGAGCGTGAGTGCGACGACTTCCACAATGCAGTCACATGTGTGAGTGATTTCATCGGGGCATCTACAGTATGATGCAGTTTTTGCCGATTAAATAATAAATTATTTTGTTTGAAAAATTGAAAACTAAACCAATAACAAAATATTACTGTTTATTGGGGAAAATATTTTTATGTTGGCGTAAACTACCTGTACTTTAAGTAACCGCCACTGATTTAATAAGACCTTATATAATATAGAACATTATATACCTAATTTGTTTACAGATGGATGTAAGTAACTATACAAAATTTGCATGACAATCATTAACAATTTTTTATTCATTTATACCTATTAACCTTTATGACGAAATACTATTATGCGACTATACACTATTTCTAATCACATTATGCAAATTATAATTATGCATAAATAAATTTATCCTACTAATATTATAAACGTGAAAGTTTGTATGTATGGATATTTGTTACTCTTTCACGTAAAAACTACTAAATGGATTTGGATGAAATTCGGCATACAGATAGTTTATAACCTGGAATAACACAGGATACTTTTTATCCCGATATTCCCACGGGAACGTATGGATGGATGTTTGTTACACTTTCACGTAAAAACTACTGAATGGATTTGGCTGACATTCGGCATAAAGATAGTTTATAACCTGGATTAAAACATAGGATACTTTATATCCCGATATTCCCACGGGAACGTATGGATGGATGTTTGTTACTCTTTCACGTAAAAACTACTGAATGGATTTGGATGACATTCGGCATAAAGATAGTTTATAACCTGGATTAAAACATAGGATACTTTTTATCCCGATATTCCCACGGGAACGGGAACCACGCGGGTGAAACCGCGAGCGGCCGCTAGTTAGTTATAATTATGCCACAATACATATGCTGCAAAAAATCAATTATGCCCAAGTAATATAATGCAAAAAAACATATTATTATGCCAAATTCGTTATACCAAACTATTTTAGGAATAAATACATTATGTCAACGAAAGGTATCCCTATCCCTAAGCTGTACCAAATTATCATATCTTCTCATTCATCATTTGACGACCTCCGTGGTCGAGTGGTTAGCACGCCGAGTCTGGTGTCGCGCCATCTCTGAGGTCCTGGGTTCAATTCCCGGTCGGGTCAATTTAGAGAAAAACTGTTTTTCTAAATTTATATCGGGTCTGGGTGTTTTTTCTATGTTTATGTATATTTATCCGTTATCTTACCATATTAACAAGTTTCAGAATAATATTTATCTTGGGCTAGATAATTGGTGTGAGCGTAAACAAATTTAATTTAATTTAATTCCTAATTTTTCTACACAGCTGGTACTCCTGGGCGCTCCACTCGATCGTGAACGGTGTGTACGCGTTCGGTTTCCTGTTTATGCTGCCTCAGCTGTTCGTGAACTACCGTCTGCGTTCGGTGGCGGCGCTGCCGTGGCGCGCGTTCATGTACAAGGCGTTCAACACGTTCATCGATGATGTGTTCGCGTTTATAATCACCATGCCCACCGCGCACCGCGTCGCCTGCTTCCGCGACGACCTGGTGTTCCTCGTCTACTTGTACCAGAGATGGTGAGTTAGGCTGAAGTTTTTCTTTCTAGAATGTTAGCTTCCTGTACAGACGCCAGCACTTCAACCTATCACAAAATGTCAAATTTCTTCAATACAATTTGAATTTTGTTACTATAAGGTTAAGGATCAATATCGATATGGATTGGATACAGTTTTGTATAGGTTGATCAGCAGGCGTGTTTACCGTCACGTTTTTGGTGGCGTGTCTTTCCGATGCATTATACAAGGTATCTTGTATAAATCATCGTCCTCAAGTTTATTTGTCGACGATGGTTTTTTTTTTACCTTGCTCACGGCGCAATGCGTAGCTTGCTTCCGCGACGACCTGGTATTCCTTGTCTAGAAGTTTGCTATCAAATTTTATGACTTTCTAATGTAAAAGTTAAATAACAATTACACTCTTAGAGGGTACTATTGCCGGTACTATTTATTGTGATAGAAATGAGAGCCATTGCTGGTTTTGTTTTCGAGCAACGAGGTTAGTACGCCAGGCGTAGAACCTACGCCTGGCTTCCTCGCCAAACTATGCCTATAACTTTTTAACTATAAAGGTACTATTGATTACCTTTGGGCACTATTTGGTATTATTTGGGTACAGTTTTTTGACATACTAATTATAGTTAAAGCTTACTCAGATTTCCGAAACTGAGGTGAGTACGCTAGGCGTAACCTACGCCAGGCTTCCTTGCCAAACTACATCTATAACTTTTTAACTATTATTTCCTTTGGGCACTATTTGGTACTATTTGGGTACAGTTTTTTGGCATTCTTGAAATAACAGAATTCCATAGTGAGGAAGCCAGACGTAGGTACACTTACCATCAACTCTTTTGCTGCCTGCAAAATTCGTATGGAAATTGGCATAGCAAGATTAAAGTATTACTGCTCTAAGCGGTGACAGTAAGGCCCCTGGTGTTCCTCCTCTACTTATTCCAGACATGGTGAGTCGAACAGACGTTTGTATTTCTTCTAAATGGTACCTTCATGTACCGACACATACAAGGTGTCTTGTACCTATCGTCGTACTCGTCTACTTTAAATCTTCGACGACGACTAGGTGTTTTTACTTTGGTCTTGGATTTTTGGTGGTTTAGGTCTACTTTAACGGTTTTATCGACGATGGGTTGGTTCTTTAGTCATCTTCGTATTTGGACTTTTGAAATTGGACTTTTTGTGGTAGGTTGGTACTTGGCGTCTGTAAAAGGCGTCGTGTAAAAAGTGTAGTTTTTGTCTGCTCAAACACTTAAATTTTGTCTGGTAAAGCACTTCAATGTAAGTCATTTTACTTAAGAATAAAAAAAACAATCAAAAAAGGATATTTAAAAAAAAATTAAGTTTGTTTGGATAAGGGCATAAACCCTCCTAGACATTTTCTTTACATTTGATTACGCAATTCTTACATAGATATATATTTTCAGGTTGTATCCTGTTGACAAGACACGAACGGACACTGCTGCAAGCATGGACGAGAATCCCGACGAATTGGAGCCAATTAAAGAGAAGGGGGAGTAACTATGTAACTAGCATAAATTATTCATACTATACATTCCTTTTTACATAATATTAAATTGAGTTCATCGTAAATTGACTTATGTAAAACAGAAATGAGGCTGCAATGTGTTAAATTTGATTAAATAATTACAGCGTCATTATTAAGACAGTGGCTCCGTGTGTTATGTGAAAACTGTGTTTTGTTTTTTTTAGATACTTTTTACGTAATATACTTACACTTTTCTATAGTATCTAAACATGACATACAAGGCGAGTTAAAACAGAATTTAGGCATCACGTTTTTTAGAACGTCTTCGTTTGATGCCGATGTAATTATTTATTGGACTAGGTATTATAATATAATACGCTGTATTTATTTTGTCACAAAAGGTCAATATTCCAGAACTGATTATTACTCTTTATGATAATATTGTTGTTTATGTTTTATGTCACAATTGACCTGACCTGACTGTTACCTACACTTGTCCGCTAGCTGTATTTTTGGATGAAATATGAAAAAAAGTATTTATTAGGTAACATTAAGTTACTAAAATTTAAATGAAATGGTGAAATAATAAGAATAAAAAAACAATGTTATTGGCTACATTGTAAAATTTAAATGACATTGAATTGAGGGTATTGAGTGTTTGAATGCCACATGAAGCCAGCAAACGATTTCATACGTCATAATATGGTCTGCAGCGAAAGTAGCTGATTATTTTAGTACTATGCCATAATAACTGCGCTTGCTGACAAGTGCCCGTTTGATTGTTTAGTTGCTTTGACGAAGTAGGTACTAAAGTATTCAGCAGTTTGTTCGTATAGACATGAAATCCTCTGTGAACAATTGAAACACAGAGGCTGTTTGAGGTGCTAAATGAATCTTGCGCCATCTTCCTTTTGAAACATTTTGCGAATGTTACTAGATAATTAATGTTTGGAAGTATGTAAAGATATGACAATTAATTATTCGGTGGGAGGTTACTTGTATACATAAAAAAATTATGAAATTGGTGTGTAAATCGCTAGGCTATTAATTTATTACAAATTCGACGATAAGATTGTACTCTCAAAAAAAATCTATTTATGTGGGTGAACATGGATGGCGAGCGATATGCAAAACTATGCCAATATACCCAGTGAGTCCAAAATGGATGACGTGCAGAGAGATGCGGGTGGCGCGGGAAGCGGTGCGGGGAGCGACGTAAAGTAGCCCATTCTTTTAGGCATCGCCGCTCCAAGCCAAAAATTCTAAGCATTTGAACGCTGCAGGCCGCTGTCATCCAGTTTATACCGAAGTGTGCTCGTAAGTTTTTCGAAGCTATAATTAGCAGGAGATATGCATCGAATTAAAATTTATCGTTAAAAATTACATTCTAATTAGTTCCCTATTATTTAAGGTCAATGTTGTCAAAAATCACTATGTTTAATGAGACACATTTCTTCTGCTAGGTACCTATAATGAAACCTTGTAAAAGTATATTTTGAGTAGATTGCTTTTAGAAGCTATTTTAGACGTGGCTTAGAAAAATATACTTGAAAAGCATTTGTACACTATATAAGGCGACTGCTAGAAACCGCAAGAAACTACAAGGGCTGATCAGGTCAAGTGTTTTAAATATTTTTTTTTTATAAAAGAAGGAGGCAAACGTTCAGGCGGTCACCTGATGGAGAGATAAATAATCACCGCTGCCCATGGACACCCGCAAAACCAGAGGAATCGCAGGCGCGTTGCCGTCGTTTAAAGAAGGGATAGGGTTAAGGAAGGAATAGGAATTGTGAGAGGTATGGGCCTCCGGAACCTTCACTGGCCGGACGAAACACAACAGCACCAAGTGCCATTATTTCACGCCGGATATTCGTGAGCCGGCCCAATGCGTGCTGCAACGCAGCGTGGCTCTACCACTCAGTCAGTGTCACTCATTTAGCACCACCCAGGGGTCACGTGTAGGGTCTCAAGGGTAAACCTACGGACGCGAGTAACTTTAACCCCCTATGGTTTGACATGATTGACATGACAAAAATGACAAAAAAATTCGTGATGTTTCAATTTTAACTAAATAAGTCATTTTGTGTATTTTCATTAGATAGTCTTTGAGTACCTAATTTATTTTAAAGCAATAACATAAGAAAAATAAAATGAAAAACAATTAAAAATAACGATGATTTACAACGCACGGTGAGCGGCCTTTTTTTTTTTTTTTTCTTTAGAGTGGAGGAAATGCATTACTCACGCGCATGGGACTCTCCCCCCAACTCCCGCTCCCCCGTCCAGGCCCTGCGGCCTCGGCGGGGGTTCGAGAGGAGGGGGGCATACCCACTAAAACCTCCACTGCTCTCCAGCAAGACCCGGGGGAAAGTCGAGGCGGGACCGGCCATAGGCACTCTGCCGCCCCGACTCTCTAGGCCATTGGTTCAAGGGAACCCCCGAACCGAATGCACCCCTTGTGCAACGAGACCCCTTGAGGTCACCCTCACGGGATTCGACCTGACAGCTCCCGAGCTGTCAAGTCGAACTCTATCTCATCACTTGTGCCGGAGAGGCGGCGAGCGCCCGGATAGTCCGATCGCACGCCGCGCCCTCAAACTCGTCCGCATCGCTCGACCCGATTTCTCTACCTCACGAGACCTCAGGGCCGAGCGAGGGAGAGTTTCCCTCACGTCTTTGCCGAGTCGCAGGAGGCCGGACGCACGCCTGGGGTCACGGCCACCTGCATCACAGCCTCAGCCGAGTACCAGGGGCCGATCGCACGCCAGGGTTCACGACCTCCCGCAACTCAGCCTCCTCAAGAGTGCGCTGACGCTCGGACGCCACGGGTTGCTAGATCCGTCACCCTCTTCAAGGGAGGATCACACCTCACGCTACCCATGACGCCATGAGCTCAGCCCACGCCCTCACAAAGAATGCGGATACCTCCGCGCGGCAGCGGCTCGGACGCCACGGAAAGCGAGATCTCTCACCCACTCAGGGGAGGATCGCATGCTTCCCACGACGTCCGAGCGCCCCCGCGCCCTCGCATTCTGCTACCTCCGCGCGGCAGCGGCTCGGACGCCACGGGTTGCTAGATCCGTCACACTCTTCAGGGGAGGATCGCACCTCACGCTTCCCGTGACGCCATGAGCTCCGCCCACGCCCTCACCCGTGCGACCTGAGAACCCGTAAGGGGCGGCCGTCTTTCGAAACGGCGTCCAGAAGGGACGCCGAGCAAAACAAAGGACGACGCCCATAAGGGCGCGACCAATTTACCCCCCACAGGCCCAGAAGGGGCAAGGGGAGGCTGTGGGCCCAGAAGGGGCACCACCAACTTTGTTCGACACCCAGAAGGGGTGCCGGCAAAATCCCCCCGCAGGACCAAAGTGGACCCGCTGTGCGGTCCAGAAGGGACGCGCTTTGAAGGGGGTGCGGGCCCAGAAGGGGCACCGCCTACTTTGGTTCGACGCCCAGAAGGGGCGCCAGGGTATTCGCGTAAGGCCCCTTTTCCCACGCTGAACGTGGGCCGAGAGGCCTTACCCCAGGGTGCACCACGAGGAGGTTCCCAAATTTGCACCCCACGGTCAGCGGCCTAACCTAACCTAATCCAACCGTCTGTTGACCCGTCCGCGTCAGCCGGGCGATAAGTACCTACGTTAGTCTGCAATGAGACCATTTATTTTCCTATTACGATATGTGCGTATTTTTCTTATGTTATTGCTTTAAAATAAATTAGATACTCAAAGACTATCTAATGAAAATTCACAAAATGAATTATTTAATTAAAAATGAAAAAGGGACGAATTTCTTTCTTGTCATTTTTGTTATGTTTAAAACACTTGACCTGACCAGCCCTTCAAGTTTCTTGCGGTTTCTAGCAGTCGTTTTATATATATAAAAATAAAACTACCAACTGGTAAGGTTCGGTGTTAATGTTTTGGTATCACAAATATTTTATTTGTACTATTTGTAACTAAGGTGACAAAAATTTATTCCATTCGTATATGATGTTATGGTTTTTTAATTCTTGCATAAATAAAAGCACAGATTTTCTTTAAACTATTTATTTATTCTATACATGCTAGAGTGAAATGTATGAAAGAAAAAGCTATAATTTCACTTCCTTGCCACAGAGTTGCCACAAGGTAGGGATTTACACAATTCGGAATCGTGTAGAGACCGCGTGACATTAACCAGTAACTGTGTAAAAAGCCAAAATTTAGTAAGATAAACTTGTATGTATTTTTAATTTAACCAGCGAGTGTCCTTTCTACGCCCAGGACAACGAGAATTCTCGTGTTGCAAAATTGCAACTCACCTCGCTGCTTCATAATAAAATGACATAATTTGGATGTTATAAACGCTCACCCAACACTCAGTAAACATCAAGAAGATAATATTTTCGGTCTGTAAAGTAAGTGAGCATCCGCCCCGCGCCGTTGTGGGCCCTTATTCTGTAACGATTCCTTGTTTCAAAACCACGTTAATTCCTTAAAAAGTTACGATATCTTCCCAAAAACGTATGCGTTTGACGTTTGTGCGCGGTAAGGTTTAGGTGTGGAATCTATAGATTGCGATACAGAATCAGGGCCCTGTTGTTGTCTTAATACTCAGAACGTCACTAATTGCGAAGAATAAAAAAAAAACGAATTTAATTTGAATTTATATAAGGTAAAAAAAATAGATGACGCTTTTTTTTAAAATGTTGAGTTTATTTAAATATTGTTGTCATACTAAATAACTTTTGTTGATTGAGGAATCTGAATGCAGTAGGTATTGTCATATTTTTTTGAAAAAAGCAAGTAAGTATCGTTTTTAAACATTTTCTGTTAAAATTGTTTAGATATAAATACCGATAGCCTAGTTGGAAACATATTTGTAAAGTTATGAGCTGAAGATAGATAATGTATTGTCTATAATTTAATAATAAAGAACCATAATTATTATAATTATTTATAAAGACAGGCCTAATATAACATTTTTGTTAAGTTCACACGCGCACAAATTAATGTTTACCTCTGGATGTTTTGTATAGAATACATTATAAAAAATTGGATTTTCTTGTACCATATAAATTAATTGTATGCTCAATTAAAATTTGTACTAAGTGTATTATTATGAGGCTAAATATAAAAATAAAGTAACATGGTTTTTTAAATTGTTTATTATGTTTTATTTGCCTTGGTTGACAATTATAATAAAATACTATTAATTCGTTTTAATGTAAACATTTTCTATACATATTTTCACAAAGCTTTTATTTTTTGTGATGATTAAATACAATTTTATATTTTGACATAGTAAAAAGTAAAAAAATAAGCTGAATTGAAATTGCTTGTAATTTAACGAGCTTAAAGTGCAATATGTGTATGTTTGTAAATGTAATAAAATGTTATTTAAGTGTACTAGGAATTTATAATATTTGACATTTGCTTTTAAATTACTAAACAAATAAACTTAATACAATTTGGCAACTAAATGATTTATGCTGTTTAATTTTTAGAGTTTTAAATTCTTGTGCTCTATGGCGCAGCGGCTGGCTATACATTTCGCAATGTCTAGTCAGAGGATGGGTGACCAAATTAAAATATCTCTGTGCGCGGTGGGTGGGGTTATTGCCCAATCTCCCCATTGTTTGTTTGAAAAGGCTTGAGCTCATCAGTAGGGCTTCTATACGCTGATACTGATAATTTTTACAAGGAGCACCACTTTACCTAATAAAAACCGGCCAAGTGCGAGTCGGACTGGCGCACGAAGGGTTCCGTACCTTTATCTATAAACAGCAAGTAACATCATATAAAAGTTCTTGTAGTTCGTTGTAACTTTGATCGATGTTTTAATAATAGTGTATTTCTTAAAAATGTATTAATTTATGACGTACTTATTAAAAAAAAACTACTTACTAGATCTCGTTCAAACCATTTTCGGTGGAAGTTTGCATGGTAATGTACATATATTTTTAAAGTTTTAATATTCTCTTATTTTAAAAGTTACAGGGGGGGGACACATTTTACCACTTTGGAAGTGAAAAATATGATATTAGAAACCTCAATATAATTTTTGAAGACCTATCCATAGATACCCCACACGTATGAGTTTGATAAAAAAAATTTAATTGAGTTTTAGTTCTAAGTATGGGGAACCCCCAGAATTTATTATTTTTATTTCTATTTTTGTGGGAAAATCTTAATGCGGTTCACAGAATATATCTACTTACCTAAGTTTCAACAGTATAGTTCTTATAGTTTCGGAAAAAAGTGGCTGTGACATACGGACGGACGGGCAGACAGACAAACATGACGAATCCATAAGGTTCCGTTTTTTGCCATTTAGCTACGGAACCCTAAAAAGTACAGTACAATACTATAATTTAAAGAGGTTCGAACACACTAGGCTTACTCTTGAAACATAATTGCATTAATCAATTTCCAATCACAAATCTAAAAAATTTCAAATGGCACTTTTGTAAGCGACAATAGCGCACATTAGGATTAAATTGCGTGGAAATTGATTGAACAAATTATTATCGAGATGGCGTTTCGGAATTATCTTTACTTATCCCAATATCGATACATATTAATCGCATTGGAATTGTATTAAGATTGAGTTTGCGTTCAAGAGTAACCCCCCTGTTCGAACATCTTTGTATGGAGCCTGACATAATATACGTCCGCCATTTAAAAAAAAATCGCGATTTGGCGGCCAGCGATAAACATGTGTCAATCGACTAAAAAAGTGATTAAACTAAAAATGTCGTAAGTGATATAGGTACTTTCCGAGATATAGGCGTTTAAAATGTTAAAAATTAGAATTACACTTCGAAAAACCCGCGGTAAGGGTGGGACGTGCGGAGAGGGGCCGAATTCCGCGCACTTGCAGGTACCCGTAAGCCGCCATTTTGTTTACGTCATGTCGTGCTGCCATTCGGTTTTCAACTCCTTTCTTCCTTCTGAGTGCACGAATTTGCTCACGAGCAGTGTTGAGTTGTTACATACTTGTTTTTTAAATACAGGAAGTTTAAGTTTAGAAAAACAAAAAAAAAACATTTTAAGAAACCCACTAAATGTTTTGTGTTTTTGTGTGTAATAAAAGAATAACTCTCATAGATATAATATTTAAATAAAACTGTTTCAGAAAAGGAACAATTTTGATTTATTCTTCTTATCCTGTCAATATTTAGGTACTAAGTATCGAATGTGCAACTTACAGATGCATAAGTGATGCATAGTACTCAGGTTAATGTTAATACGAATTTTCTTGATTCATTTGTGATGTGTAGTACTATCGGGGTCTCCGTCGTCGCTTTAGGGATGATTTATATTAGAGCGGGACACGGATCATGCACGGTGTAACATGAACTGCTTCATACAAAATGTATGCAACGTCTCAAATGGCGCCGTCCGAGGCCCGTGCGGGCCCGGACGGGGCACGCCCCGTGCACGTCCCGCTCTAATATAAATCATCCCTTACCAGTTTGCAGAAATTTTCGTATGAAGCGCACCGCCCGCCCGGGTAAGTACGTGCCCGTACCAAATAGACGACGCGTTGTGCAAGGGATTTTGACCTTTAGACTGGTAAAGCGACGGAGTCCGCGATAGTACCTACGTGCCTCTACACTAAATTCGAAAATGAAATATTTTTCATTGTTTTATTTTGCATTTTCTAATTCAAATATCTCAGAAAGTAAGTAGGTATATCCTTAGAGCATTAAACCAACGGTATATCACACACGACATTTTAATACTGAATACTTTTTGTTTGTAATCTTTTATTATATCGATTGACACAGGTTTCATCAATGGCTGCCAAAACACAACTTTTTCAAAATGGCGGACATAATACACGTATGCCAAAGAAGTTCCATTATGCTCTTTTGTGTGATCTATTTTAAGGAAATCCTTACTAAAGTTTTCTTCATCAGATTATGCCCTATTTCTGGGTAAGCATATATAAACAGTTCGGGCATAGGCATAACCCACCGCGGTGGTAAGTATTTTTTTTTTTTGGGTCGCTCTCCTGCCAACCGAGAGCATGTCGCCCCTGTCGGTCCTGCTATCCGCCCTTTCCCTTCTACGGCGCAGCCCTCGGCGCGGCTGAGACGGCGTTGGCCGAGGCTTTTGATACTGTTATGTACGAATTTGCCAGCCTATAGCATGTACGAATTTGCCAGCCTATAGCTCTTCCCACTATGTTTATTACCATCCCTACTACAAATGTCGGTATGCTTACCTAGGCAGATATTTGAGATACTTACTGAATAACGGTTTTAACAAATGTTTAGATTTTCGCAAGTAAACATATTTTTATGTTTACTGCATTGGTAGATATAGTATATATTTAAGTTCGGAACTTTTCTTTTCAAAGTTAGGTAGGTACATAATAGTGTAATCCAAAAAATGATAATATTTTAACAGGGTTATGTAGCTAAGCTAATATAAAATAAGCTTACCTTTAACAATATCTAATAATTATGTCGAAAAGAATCTTTAATACCAACGTTTTTATTAACTGATTTTATTATGTAAGAGGTACCTAATTGTAATAACGGACCCTCAACACAACCTGGTGATAATCCCGTTAATGATTATTTAAAATTTATCGTTATTCAGATAATCGGCTCTAAGACTGCGTCATCAATCATGCATGATATAAGTCATGCATGCCACATGACCATGACCTTACATCTGCTATTTATTACCTATTGAACAAAAGGTATAAACGTTTTAAATTCTTGTTTTTTTGGTATTGTAGACAAACTAGCTATGTGTATAGAAATTAAAATAGAACTTGAAGAAAGATTTGCATGAATATCTGCCAATTATAAACTAATATCTAATAATTTTAACTTATCTAGTTAGTGTGAGTACCTTCTCGTTACGTAGTTAAGTTTTTAATCTGTGATCTAATGTTTACAGAGCAAACGTTAGTACTAATTTAATGAAGTACTCTTATTAATTAAAAAAATAGATACTTATATTAATTTCAACTGCCGGTTGTTTTAGGAATAAATTATACTTCCCGAATTGTGGGTAACTTGGTTGCAACAACAATAATAATAATAAAAAGTGTATCTACTAGACACAATAAATTTCACATAATACCTAATCTTCAATAAATATTTTTATTATAAAAGTTATCATGCTTTGAGCTATCTTCAATTAGTCGCAGATTATCTTAATACTGTTGCTAGGTATGCCCTGAGACATTGATAATAATAATTATTAATCAAGTAGATTGCAGCGTGTTAATTAGGCCCAGATTACTACTGCCGTTAAACGATGTCAACATTGTCATTCGAGCCGCGTACCGTCATGGTCGTGTCCGGCTAACCCGACCGATTATCTACATGCGCCGATATTGTTTGTAATGAGTTGCACTATCATCTTGTGTCGTGAACTGATAACTGTCTAAAATGGATCTGTTCGACCTACTTTTGAACGCTGGACTGATCACCGCAGCGCTCGTGGGATACTTGATATTCTTCAAGAAGTCGTCTAACAAGAATGGGGAGTACAGAGAGCCAGGTAGGTCGTGATTAAGTGTGACGAAGTTGTATTTAGCCGGATCGAGATACGACTTAGGTAACGCTTGACGTATAGGCAGACTTTGATATGATAACACCAACATCGTGCATCGATTCGATTTCGAACTCAAAAATTTATTAATATAGCCTTGATTTGATTTGGGGTATTATGATGGTTATATAACGCTCAACAGGTTTGGTATGACGCAACGAATACAATAACATTGTTTGTGTTGTTCACCTCTATTGCTTAGGAATTGTAAACTTTCCGCTCTCCACTTAAATCCTCTCGTCTCTGTGAGAAAAACACCAATTGAATTGCTATTGCGTTTGTGTCTGGCTTTACGGCAGTTGACAGCTTAATATTCATTAATTAAACATATCTGTGTTAATTAATTACAGGTGTATTTAAAATTTCTTTTACCTAGCAATGGAAATATAAGTGATTTATAATCTGAGATTTTATAATCCGGTACCTAGCTTATTTTTATCTTGACATACCGAATAATAATATTTAAAATGTAGGTGGGTACCTAAAGTTCTACCTATATCAGTTGTTGTATTTATGTAGGTAGGTGCCTAAAGTTTTCGTACTGTATATGTTATCATCTATCTTTTTATTTTCTGTTAGGTAGGTTTATATATTTCTAGTCATCACTTAAACAAAGTTTATCTACAAATCACATTAATAATCTCCCTCTCGGTCATTGAACCTCGTTATTATATAATAGGGTATTGTTGTGGTATTCATATAATTTTTAATGCTGACATAATCCCATGTAAGCTGAATGCCTTCAAAGAAAATAATGCTGCTTAGACATTTAAATTATACTTTTTAACATGAAACAACGAAACGAAATTACCTATAGGTATTAGGTACATTCGAAATTCAAAATTCAAAATTGTTTATTTCTTTAACATACAGGGTTTCTTAAAATTAGGTTGGGGACTGTCTAGTAAGTATTATAAAATACCTGTAACAGGCAGCCCCGAAATATACGTAATATGTCACAATCATGAAATAGCTACAGATATATTGTTTTTTAGGAAAATTAAATGTTAACTTTTATAGATAGATAGATAGATAGGTAGATAGATAAATAGATAGATAATACTTTTATTGTCACATAATATCACAAATATTTAGACATAAAAGAGCAAAAGTATAAAACAAAGACATTAAACTATTACTTAAATCTCTTTGGTATAAAATTACAATTTGGCGGTCTTACCGCTTAAAAGCGATTTCTGCTAGACAACCAATCGGATGAAGGGAACTTATAAACTATAGAATTCCGATCATAGGATCGGAGGCGCAAATATTTAAAACATAGTAATAGTTATATAAGTACATATTTATAATATATATATACTTACCTACATAATATTTTAAACAATAAAAAGCAATAATAAGCAAAGAAATAAAATAAAATATAGTTTGCTGAGGTTGCGATACTTATGATTAAGCAATAGTGGGCATAGTTTTTATTTTTTTTGTTAGCGTGTACAATATACCCTATAGCCTAAACAAGCAATTTAAAAATATTTCTCAAGAGTAGGTAACATTTTTTTTCTCGTTTTTCTTTAGATATAACATAGGTAAGTACCAACATATTTTTTTTACCTCGATTTCTACCTAATTTAGCACCCCTATATAATTTATGCTATAAATAGATAATCTAAAAAAAATGTTTTAAGTAATCGTTGACAAAATACCTAATCACATCGTATTAAGTATTTATAAAATGCGAGAATATTGTCTGTTAGATATGGAATTTGTTAATCCGACTTCTCTTTCATTTAAGTATTGCATAATTATATAGGCGAGCGACGACCGGACAATATTTTAACATAAAAAATGCCCATAATAGCTTATAATCCACATTATAAAGCAGATCAGGCGTTCTACCAACTGTTTTTGATGGCTTGCTTGATTTTTATAAACCTACTCAATTGTTTTCAGGATGGAATTACCCACTGAAGTACCTGTTCGCGCGTTTCTTCGCGGTGAAGCGTTGGAAGGCTCAGATGAGAGCGCGCCCTGTGTCAGAGCTACCACGACCCAAGCAATATGAGGGTTGGGACGGCGTTAGTATCCGCACCGCGTCCACAGAGGGCGCTGCGGTGCTGCTTGACATTAGGAAGCTGTGCGGTCACCAGCCGCTGGCCGAGATCGCTGTGCACATAAAGTTGGATGATGGCACCAATTACATACTGCCACGTAAGTTGCCGTATACGTTTTAACTACACTGATACACAGGAGCCTCGACCTTTAGTATAGCTGTTCAGTATCACGTGAATATTGTGCTCAGTTGCCCCAGTGCGCGCGGGGGATCACCAATAAGATTGGCTTTGTTATAGGATGGCAAATTATGTGACAGTTACAACATGGTCTGCGGGACGAGGGACGAAAGGTTGCGGGGGCGGGAAAGAAGAGCGCGGGCGGCGGGGCCGCGTTGTAAGAACGTCAGTTGTGTCACATCACAGTATTAACTATTTCATTTAAAACTGTGGTTGTGTGCAGATGTCACTCCCCCCGTCGTCCGCAGCCCATAGGACTGTCACCTACGAATTTGCCTGCCTTATAAGTAGCCACTGTCATTTCGGTGCTGACCAGCCCCGAATTAATTAGAGAGTCGAAGTGGTGGTTTAGTAGACTTAATTCAACTGGCTGATATCACCTGGATGCATTAAGTCTACCAAATATTATACTTAATTCTCCCAGATGATTTAAGTGCACCCTTAAATAGACTTAATGCACCCAGGCTATGCAACCTACTTTAGTATGTACCTACTGCTGGCCTAAAGAGTCTTACGGTATCGATATTATGACCGAAACCGGTCGGATAAAATCATCATCGCATGTTTCTACTGCCTCTGTGGCCTAGACACCTAATCTCAGATCCAAAGACAGCCCGACTTCGATTCACAGCGTAAACGTATTTGTATAAGGTTTGGGTGTTGTATAAGGCTTGCTAGTATTAAGTCAGCCTGGCTAGTTGCTATTGTCTTATCCACAATACGAATGTAAGTAACATGTTGTGTTCCATCACTTTAAACAATATAAGTAAGTAGGTACCTAATATAGTATCTTTAAAGCCAGTTCCTCAGAGTTCCGCCAGGTAAAGTGCGTTTCCATCCGGCCTTTATCGTCACTTACTAAAATATTTTTAAATGTCATTTCATGCCCGCGGCCTTAGTGTTGTAAAGCGTTTGAATCACATCAAAAAAATATTGGAAAAAGAATGAGCGGACGTCACAAGCATCAACGTAAGGAAGGATGAAAATGATGCCTTTTTTCAGGACATCCCGACACAGCCGTAGGTGCCTGGGTGGGCATCCCAGATGGGTGGAGCGCGGGAGGTTTGAAGATACAAGTGTTGCAGCCAGAGAGCCGTCTGCGGATCCTGTACAACGGGCTGCTGGCTGGCGACGATGGCGTCACGCGACACGCGAAACTCAACCTTATGTGGGTTTGTTTAATGTTCAGCTCAACTTTTGCATTTTTAAGCACCTCATGTTTGGACTTAGTTTCATCGTCCCGTTTAGGTACTTTAATTTATCTTACTAACGGCCCACCTAGGCTTGCCTACTTCAAAAAAAGGCATTTACGGGATTACCCAGCTCGACATCCGGGACTTGGGTGTATTACGCGGGACACAACACACCACATACAAAATGGTTAGATAAAAATACTTAGGTAATTACATGTATTTTTTTATCATTTAAAAAAAATGGAGAAGATGGAGAAGGAGATGGCGGGACGAGCTAGACTCCTACTGCAAAGACTGGCCATCAAGAGCGCTTAAACGCGAGGATTGGAAAAAGGGAAGGGAGGCCTTTGCCCTGCAGACGACCATGGCTGAAATAATGAATAATATAATAAAAAAATCGATACAAATGCCTAACCCGAGGGTTGTTTTGGTACGAGATAGATACTTACCTATATCATATATTATTGTCACTGATATCCGGGACAAAAAGCGACCAGCAAGGGGTCACGGCGGGACGGCCTAAAATTGACCCAGAAGCGGGACGTCCCGGAAAATCCGGGACGGTTAACAAGCCTAGGCCCACCCGCGACTTCATCCGCAAAACTCATATCTGTAAGGAACTTCCAAAAATGTTCTTTTATACAAACCGTATCCTGACAATTGCAAACACAACAAAAAATAATTAACCAAATGTTCTAAAATTAGCAGCTGTTCTAAAGTGATGAGCAAACATACATTCTTGGTAGAGATGCGCCGAATAGTGGTTTCACCGAATAACCGAATACCGAATAATATTCGGCTTAACCTTTCCCGAACCGGATATTCGGCCGAATTATTCGGTTTACCATTTCATAGTTTTGCCGCGTGAACAGGTTCTATAGTGCGTTTCATTAAATAGTTCCTATGCTATCATGTTGGCATTCCTGTCTTTTTCCTGCCAGTGTTGCCAACTTAGTGAATTATGCACCAAAACTGGTGGTTTCGACCCCCCCTTTTGGTGGCGAAATATTGCTTTTAGTGGCTAGTGAGTTGAGTGATTCAGCCAACTAAAAATAAAATTCTATAAATCCACTAGAAAAACCACTAGCCCCTAAAAGCAATATTTCGCCACAAAAAGGGGGGTCGAAACCACCAGTTTTGGTGGTAAATCCACTAATTTGGCAACATTGGCAGAAACAAAACCAGAATGCCAACATGACGGCATAGGAACTATTTGATGAAACGCACTATAACATGTACGCCTGCGTGTCGCTGCTGGCTAGATGACGAGCGAGCCGTACGCCGTCCGTAGTACCTCACCTCCCACCACCCGCGCACACCGCACTGTCACTTAAACATCACACGATTAGTTGACATATTTATTTCTTATTAGTTTTAAATATAAATATGTTGATTTGTGGTTTAAAAATATTGTTTTGAGGATTAAAATAAATGCTGATTTAAGGTTTAAAATAAATGTTGACATGAGGTTTCAAAATAAATGTCGATTTGAAGTTTAACTGCTTTATTTTATAAGCTTTATTCAACATATTCTTCATAAGATTTCTTTGACTAATAATATAACATAAATCTTCTATAAGAAGTTTTGTCTTTTAGTTCTATACTTACCGTGTTGTGTAGCCAAGAAAATAGAAATACTCGAACCGAATATATTCGGCACCAAAACCGAATGCAAATAGTGAAAAAGATGCCGAATACCGAATACCAAACGAATATTCGGCGCATCTCTAATTCTTGGTAATTAGTTTTTACATAAATGACTTTTAAAAAGGTTATTAAGCTATAAAGAAACAAAAAGATGATTTTTCGATTCCATTCCAGCCTGAAACCAGCAACTAATCCCCAATAAGTATTTGCGTCTCCTGGTCAATGGTATGCCTAATACATGTTCTCTTGTATATAAAGGTTACCCTTTAAAAATATTGTAGTTGGGCGTCGGCGTCAGACGTGCACCGCTATCCTGAAGACTGGAGCGACCAGCTGGCCGCCGAGGCGCTCTCCATGGAGCCCTGGCGCGACGGCGACTGGGCGAAGCTGTTGTAAGTAAAACCTTGTTCGCACCTAGGCTTTTTTTATTCACTACGGGTAAGCACTTTGCATTCATCTCACATGAATGCAAAGTCTGATGGTAAGTGACGCTAAGGCCGAAGGTGGAGGCGTGCTTCACCCGGAATCCTCAACAACGAGGAACTGGCTATTATCTTATCACTAAACTGTCGGAAAACAACAATGGCGTTAACATTGTTGTTATGTTCAGGCATTAATACATAAATAGTTGCAATTGGGAAGATAGTGCCATTCCCCCCACACACTAGTCTTTATGGGGGACTGAGTCTTTCTCAAACAGTTGTATTTGATTTTAGTTCATTTTCATAATAATTGTATCTACATATGAGTTTCATTTTGCTGTAGAGAAAAATGGAAGGAGGGTAGCTGGCTGCAATGGGGCGCCGCACAGGGCCGGCTCCAGTTGTTCGACACGGACGGTGCCCCGCACCGCAGCGAGTACCTGCGCACGAGGGGCGTGCGCGAGCGCCGCTGGGCCCCGCTCGCCGCCGGCCTGCGCCGCTCCGTCACACTCACGGCTACCGCCAGGGACGGCACGGCTGTGCAGCTGCGGGCCCAGTCGTACAAAAATATAATTACACAGTAAGGTTTTCCATGTGTCATTGATGTCGAGTTCTCAATCACTCAATTTCCCTAATATTTTTTTCGTTTCGGAGCAAATATAAAAGTTTAATTAACCACTAAAGTGATATTAGAATTTAGACGCGAACGCGAATGTAGACGAACAGCTTTATGTAAATATTGTCATATTATAGATAGATAGATAGATAATACTTTTATTGCAACAGTTATATACACAGGTACTACCTGTTTACCTTAACCTTAGTTAGATCATTGTCAAGCATAACTTGTTTGAATATATTGTTTAAATTTAGATAATGTAAAGTACCGTCCCAAGTATTGTATTGTTACCTATTCGTATGTTGCCTGAGTGGGTAGAGCAAAAGAGAGGATCATCATCCATTTGCAACCCGCTGCTGTGTTCTAGGTGTCTCTTTGTTTTTGCCATTCGCCTCGGTCCTGCACTAATCATAGCCACCTGCAACCTACACAGCAGCGGGTCTAGCCAATGTAGCGCCCGCGTACAATGCCCTGGCGCCCTCTATAGTCAACGGAAAGACTCCTGTCAGACGGTGTAATAAAACGTGCGAATGAGACAGCGCACATCATGTGCTCTCTCGCACTTACACTGTTTATGGGTGACGTCACAAAGACGTAATGATGCACGTTGTTTGTATACTATGTTTATCGATAACAATAAGTTTTAAGTGGGTTATTTTAAATGTGACAAATGTAATTAATTGTTTTGTTTATATTCATTAGTATTTATTTAATATTCTTACAAAAAATATTTGAAACTAATCCCCTTTATCGTCGTTGGTGTCGCTACTGACAACATGTATTATTATTAGCCGTTCGCATAAAAAATTGGTTGCCTGTAAAGTCGGTATACGGGCGAAAGTTTTACGTGACAACGACTTTGAGTGGTAAAATAATTTTAATGTGAATATTCATTCGTATAGTAGGAAGAAGGATGAAATAATATGGAAGGGACGCGTGCCTTTCACTTTTTATGTCTGTCTCTCTCGCTCTTAGGCGGGCTAACCATGCCCGAGTGGAAGGGACGCGTGCCTCTCACTCGCTCTCATTGTGAGCGCATAACGTGAGCGGAGCGTAACGCAGTTTCTTGAAGTGTCACCCGGCAAACCAATTTATAAGACGTTGTCACGTCAAAATTATTTCTTCAAGTCCTGTTCTTGCAGAGATTCAGCGTGAAGAACACATGTTTGCCAATTTTCTATACTTACATTTTCGATAGCTAGGCTCACAAACAATGCTTTTTATCGAGAATTCTGTAAATTTGCGCGTGCGCATCTCTGTTACAAAAGTGATTTATGGCACCGTCTGCCACGAGTCTTTGCGTTGAGTATAGCGCGTGGTGTCGCGAGCCCTGCGCCAGTGTGAAGCACGCAGCCTGGACCGTAACTAAAGCCGACTCGGAACCTACGTCATGTGTTATATCATTGACCAGTATCACCGGTTGTGGTGTTCTCGCGCTTTTGTCTGACTGGTAGAGTCGCGCTGCGTTGCAGCACGGGCCGGCTCGCCCGGCGTAATACCACCCTCTCAAGGAATACGGCGTGAAACAATGGCACTCGTTGCTGTTGTGTATCGTCCGGTGAGCGAAAGTATCGGAGGCCATCGTGATCAGCCTATAAACGTCGAACTGCTAGGCACAGGCCTCTCACGTGGACCATAGCACGTAGGGATATTGGGCCATAACCCACCACGCAGGCCCAATGCGGGTTGGTAGGTTCTAACGACTGTCATCTTACGACAACAACCGGGACCAACGGCTTAACGTGCCTTCCGAAGCTCGGAAGAGCTCGTGAATTTTTATATTCGGTCACCCATTTAGCAACCCGGCATTGCGAAAGTTGCTTAGCGGGAAGATTGCAAGCCGAACGTGCTGGCCGTCGCGCCATCAAGCGCCTCATCGGAGGCCATATCTTCCCCCAATCCTCTCACAATTCTTACTCCTTGCTCAATCCCGGCAATGCACCTGCGACAGCTCTGGCTTGGCGGGTGTTCAAAGGTGGCGGTAATTATTTTCTATCTGGTGACCCGCCTGCTCCTTTCGCTCCTTCCATAAAAAACATCCTGCGCCATAGGTAAAGCTGCCTTACAGCCTGTGTTATGTTATATCATCATCAAACCATCTCGCCGGTTGTAAAACCTAAACTAATATATTAATAATTTCCAGGTGTGTTTCCGGCTCGGTTCGCTTTCCCAATACTGCGATAAAGGGCATCATCGGTACCAACCTTCATTTGCCCGACTTTTGCGAGGTCCCTGGAACAATACCGACTGTCTTTACAATAGACGTGGAAAGTTAGTACTATCTTGTTACATTATCAACGTACACACTCCAGCAGGTCAACCTTCCCAAAACTGTGTCTCTCTAATCGATATTGATCCTTGCGTCTAAAACATAAAGTTCAAAATTTAACGAAGAATTTTTTTACATTTGCTTGGTGTGTACTTTGTGCCTGGTACTGTACTTTAACTATATTAAATATAATAGCAAAAGTGATCTCAGTTTTTCTTCTTAATAGATTTCTCGCCGGATTGATTGAACCGATAGCTTTGTGTGACATTTTGAATGTTGAATTTAGTTATTTATTATACGGCTTGAAGAACCAAAGTTCTTCGGTGCGCCGCTCAGTTACGATGTAGAGGCATTAGACATGCAAAGCATAAACTAATTTTTATAAATAATAAAAATTCTGACCGGTTGGGATTATATCCATCATTAATCCTTTATTGCACATAGAAAACACACATTGAAAACACATTAAATTGGTGTGGCATTTACGCTGCACACGCAAATATCGGTTCAAAAAAGTACTACTGACCCATCTTTTCCCTTGGGTGTCGTAAAAAGCGACTAACGGACTAAGAACTGCACCCAATACCAAAGGCGGCGATGGGCTCACTAACTGACACGCATGGACTATGGCAGTGGGCTGATTTTGCGGTCCTCGTTGCGAAGTCAAAGAAGTCAAGTACAAACCCTTTGGGGATTATAGTCGTGAGTTTATGTATTTACGCTGCACTCGCAATTATAATAGTTATTTGTTATACAAGATTGCAAAGTTGCTTTTTAACCGCGTGCTCAATTTTGATGACCGAGCAAGCGAAGGATTCTAAAATTGAATCACGAGTGCAACGAGTGATTCAATCATTAGAATCCTGAGCGTTAGCGAGGGAATCAAAAGAGCACGAGGTGAAAAATCTTTGCAATCGAGTGCAACACGTAACTTTTCATTCCACCTCAGCGAGGAAATGACTAAATGCAAAAAAAAAAACATTTACATTCACAAGATACTTTTATTTCAGTTTAGGTATTAACTACTACATTAAGACAGGTAAGTATTACAGAATAATCTTTAAATTTAACAAAATAATACTAAGGTATAATTAAGAAAATTTTAAAGTAACGTTGCTACAGTTATTTAAATTGAGTGTAATATTTTTGTTTGGTACTGTAATATTGGTGTTAGTCACTTGTGTACTGTTTTTCGGTAAACTATCTGTCATACTTAATAGTTGTACCGATTCATCGGATTCCCTAGGCGTGAATGTTGGAGAGAGAGGGAGATGGTTAGGTGTTTCATAACGGCTTATTTTTGATGTAGAAGGGCCAGTCCAAGTATCCGATTGAGGCTCTTTCAGTGTAATGGCTCCTACGATGCCTTCACATATTTTAGACTTATTTTGGATGGAATCCTCTATGTATCCCTCTACAACTGCATTGGACTTCCAGCCTCCGTGGCGCTTAAGGGACAGGAGATCAGCTCCGGAATCAGCCAAAAGTGTGGCTGAAGTTCGACGGAAACAATGACCCGTGTACAACGGGTTCTGGAAGTTCAAGAAATGTTGCTATTTCTCGTGGGATACTGCCAATTTTATTAGTACCCATAGGCTGTCTAACACACTTTCCATTGCGATACTGTAGAAAAAATCGATTGATTGGAGTGTTAGGCGGGCGTAAGGCTTGATATTTCTCAACAATCGTTACGTATTCCTTGCGAATGATGAAGTTGCGGTCTCTTTTTGTCTTTGTATTAGGTAAATTAATTAATAGTAAGTCATCTGAATTTTTCTCAATGTTTTTGACATTAAGTTGTGTTAGTTCATTAGTTCGACATGCTCCGTTTATTCCAATAATAAGAACAACCTGTAACGTAAAGAGTATTGTAGTAGATAAATGAATAAAATTGATATGAACGCATAATTATGCCTATCAACATCTACTAAGTATACTATTTAATTGAGATTAATATACTTAAGTAGATACTGAATGTGCAACTGACTTACTTTTGCCGCCAAATATACGGAATCGGGTGCTTCGTTAAGAAACTTTTCAATATCAGATACTGTGAAAACCTTCGATTTTTTTGGTTGATGACCAGATGAGGCTCTTTTTAAAAATGCCACTAATTTAGGATAGGTATCGATATGTTTGTCTTTTTTCATCTTTATTGTTGCTTTTAGCATCGAATACGTACTCCATAGAGTGCTTGCTTTCTTGTTCTCGGATAATTCTATAAAATATGCCAGCAAAACGTTTTCTGAGGCGGCTCCTTTTGCTAGTCGCCACGTGTTGAACATATCGTACTGTTTTAAATACTTCTCGCGTGATTGTTGAGGGAGAAAGCTCATTTGCGCATTATTAACAGTTTCAGTCAATTCTGTTGGCGTCAAGCAAACTTCCTCGTCGCTAGAATCACTCATTTAAGTTTTTTCACTTGTTTTCAAGTTTCTTGTTTTTAATATAAGGTTTAACAATGACGTGAAAAAATGCCGCGTAAAGAACCGCGTACAAAGCAAATTGAAAAAAGAACACCAAGAACCAAGAAGGTTCCGAGTCTGAGTTTTTAACAAATTAAAAAAAAGTGGTTACGATATATTCGGCACCATAGAGGTAGCAGTAAATAGGTTTAATGTTTTTTTTAATTCACAAACTTAGTGCACACGATGTTCTAAATTCAATTTACTTTATCCTCTAGAGAATAAAAACGGCTTTTCCATTCAGATATTAAAGATTAAAAATACTCTTTCCGAGATGGTGGGATGAAAAAGACATTAAAATGATGTATCTAAGATAACGTAACGTTGAAAAAAACTTCCGACCTTCTTTCTCATTCATTCTCGATTCTCAGTGGGAACTCCTTTTTTTACTATGTATGGGTTTGCTCTTGATACCAATGAAGCTCAGGGGCTAGAAAGGATCCACGATGGAGCGAGCTAACCCAGAAGGTGCCTAGTCACTTTTGCTTTGAAGATGGACGGGTTATAAGTACTCGGAAACACAGACGCAGGGAGGGAGTTCCACTCCTTTGCTGTGCGCAGTATAAAAGATGTTGAGTAGCGCTTTGTGCGACATTTAAGAATATCCACCAAGAAAGGGTGGTAGCCCGCAGTGCGTCTGGATGTCCGATGGAAGAAGGGGAATCGCGGTATGGGCTCATGCAGCTCCAGAGCACACTCTCCGAAGTACAGTCTGTAAAAGACCGACAGACAAGCAACTTTGCGTTACTGAGCTAGGGTGTGAAACTTGCTCTTCACCAGTTCTTTGTCGCCAATTAGCTCTCAGCTCTGCGTTGAATCGTGTCCAGTGCAGCTAATAGTGGTATTTCGCTGAGCCGTTCCATAGGTGACTGCAATATTCCATGCAAGATCGGACTTAAGGCTTTATAGAGAGTTGAAAGCTGTACCGGTTCGAAATATCGCTTGACTTTATTTAGGACCCACAGCTTTTTGGCTGCAGTTTGAGCCTTGGACTCGATGCTGGTGCCGAAGTTGAGGTCTGGAGACAACTCCATGCCCAGAAGGACGAGACTATCCGTAACAGGCACAGATGTACCCTGGAAAGTAGGAGTCAGGTTAAAGGTACTCCTTATAGCGGTGAACAAACACGCTTGCGTTTTGGTGGCGTTGAAATTGACCAGGTCACTGTCACCTCACTGGCAGACATGGCGAACGAACCAGACGTTTCTGGTTCGTTGGCTCAACCATGGCCTCTCTCATCTACTGATGAGATACTTGATACTTCACGTCATCACCGCTGGCTTATGCATCCGAAAGATACTCTCTGCGACAGTACCTACATCTGCATACCTACACAATAATTCTCGGTATCAACAGGTAATTAAAGTACAACAGGAAAAGCGTCGCAGAGAGAACAGACCCCTGAGGAACTCCGGCATCAATAGCCACTGAGTCAGAGGAGCACCCATTGATGACTACTCTGATCGACCTTTCCGTCAGGGAATCAGCTATCCAACTACAGAAGTCAGCGGGGATACCGTACGCAGGAAGTTTGCGCAGCATACTTGCGTGCCAGACCCTGTCAAAAGCCTTCGAGATGTCAAGTGACGCCGTGCATCTCGAGGGCCTCACCACAGTAGTGCGTCACATAAACTAGAAGATGATGATGATGATGAAGTCAATCGTCCTCGGCGAAAGCCATATTGACGGTCACTGAGGAGTTCATTAACTTCTAGGTATGAGAGCAACTTACTGTTTAGAACTCTTTCTATGACCTTACAGAGTATGGAAGTGATGGCGATCGGTCGGTAGTTGCGTAGGTCGGCACGCCTTCCCTTTTTGGTTACTTCCCACCCGAGGTGGTCATTTTTTTCAACGTTTCATTGAATCTTCGAGTGTATTTTAGCGTTATTAACGCAAATAATGAAATATATCGAGTAATGTATCTAATTCCAAACATACTTCAGCACAGGGCCGTAGTCTGCGTTTGGTGGTGCGAGCCAGCAGCGATGGCGGGCGGCTGCTCAGCGGGGTGCCTTACCAGCAGGAGGTTCTGTACCGCGTCGCGGCGGTCAACATAGACGGCGAGCCCGGCACTGGCGTACTGGAGCTGGGGTACTCGCCATCTGGTGAGTGGCATATATGCAGCTGGAGATTGAACTATTCGTGACTATACTACGGCCAAATTCGATAAAGAATGTTCTCGAATATTAGCACCGCGGCGGTCAACATTGACGGCGAGCCCCCCGCTGGCATACTGGAGCTGGGGTGATTGCCATCAGGTGATGATCTGCAGCTAGTGGTGTGAGCTAGCGGCGAGAGCGTTAGTGGAGCGTTCTATCAGCAAGATGTGATGTACTGCACCGCGGCGGTTGACATTAACGGTGAGCCCGGCGCTGGCGTACCTACTGGAGCTGGGGTACTCGCCATCAGGTGATGATCTGCAACTATACTACGGCCGAATTGGTTATAGAATGTTTGTAAACAAATTGTTGACTTTTCATAGTGTAATTAATAACTAGTGTCACTCGGATTTTCCTTGGAAGAGTTTCACCAAAAAACATCTAACAATAGTGTCTTTCTTTATAAAAACATGAAAAATCCGAGTGAAACTAGTCACACTCAATATCTAGATATTTGCACAAAGACATGACAGTAATTTGTTTTTCTTTATCGAATTTGGCCGTACTATAGAGGTGTGAACGTGCAGCGCGAGCGTCAGTGGAGCTTTGTACCAGCAAGATGTAATTTAACGGCGCTGGCGTACTGGAGCTCACCAGCTCGCCATCAGGTGAGTGGCATGCAGCTTTAGGTGTGAACTTGCAGCGAGAGCGTCAGTGGAGCTCCTACCAACATGATGTTATATAACTGCGCAATGGCTGTTGACATTTACGGTGAGCCTGGCGCTGGCATACCTTTTTTTTTTTTTTAAATGGAGTTTTGAAATTGGGTCTAATGTATAGTTTAAGGAACAGTTGGATAGGGGTTAATTTAGGATATTGGGAGATTTGGGGAAGTTAGGGATGACGATTTAAAATGACTCTACTATTTTTAAAATTCTTATGCTTTGACTTAAGGTCTTTGCCTATTATAATTAATTGCGGGGCACTGTTGAGGGGAAGAAAATAGAAGGAAATGAAGGGGGAAGAGAAAGCAAGAAAGAAGAGGAAATAATTGCAGACACTGGTGTAGTTTTTAGCTATTTAAAAACTGCAGTAGTTCTGTTAATTTGGGTTTTATATTATTTGGCTGTTATTTAGTTTATAAGTTAGTAGTTTATAATTAGTGTTTTATGTGATTAATTTATTTTAGTTGTTTTAGATATCATTTAGATTTTAATTTTCAATTTAGGTGTATTTTAAATTTGTTAGTTTGTTTTAGATTATTTTAGATGTTGTTTATCTTTTGATTTTTGTAAATGGGTTTAAGTTGATATTATTTAAGATTTTATTTAATTTAATTTAAGTTTAGTTAGATTTTTTTATTTGAGTTATTTTAAGTTTTTTAGATTTTGTTATTTTAGATATTATAAATTGTGTTTTAAAGTTATATTGGTTTTTAATTTGCTGTTTTGTAATTTTATAAATTGGGTTTTGTTTGTTTATTTTATTTATATATCTAAATTATTTAAGTTTTTATAAAAAATTTGTTTGTTTGATTTTAGTTAAGGCAATTTTATTAATTTCCATAGTCGGTCTGGCCCTGCAGACGCAGGACCATAGACCGAATACGGGGGCACTCACGGGCATTGGTGGCGTTGTGGCCGGTGTCGTTCCTTGTGCCCATGCGCTGATTATGAGCCGAGCAGTTATAACATTTTGGCCCCTGGGTCTTGTTGGGGCATTCTGGTAAATGATGGCCCGGACTGGCACAATGGGCACAAGGTCGCTTTTCAGCCGTACACTTCGCCTTAGTATGGCCGTATTGGAGGCATTGGTGGCATTGTACAAACCGGGAGAAGTCCTCCACGTGGACCCTACTGTGGTCCACGCAGAGCCTCCCGAGAGCGAGGATGACTTTTCGCATCTCGGGAGTGACCTCAATCACCGCGTTGTACAATGCCGGGTTGCGATTTGAGGTCAGGAAACAGATGCGGGAAACCTCTACGTCATTTTGGGCGACAAGGACCTCCGCTAACTCCTCGCGGGCAATATCTTTCGCTATGCCCTTTAAAATAATCAGCGGTGGTCTCTGCTTCGCCTGTTCTGCGGCGAAATTAGCGCTCGATGCGTGACGGGCTATCGTTTCCTCGCACTGTTTCCTGGTCTCAAATTCAACGCGTAGCTTGGAGTTTGGTAGGAGCAATATTTTGACCGGGGCGTATTTGAGCCTCCGGAAGCTGATCTCCTTCTTCCACTGAGACATCACCTCCGGAGGCTTGCGCGAGCAGTCGTATGGTGATACCAGGACCGCGGGGTAGGTTTTGGGTGTTTGGGGTTGGGGCCTCGCAACGACGCTGGCGTATGAGGGAGCGTTCAGGAGCCCAGCTTCTTGGACATTTTGATCGGGATGAGCGCCGGTCGGTGGACCCTGGGCAAGAGGTATCTCCTTAAGTGCAGCTGTGACCATGTTAGCGGTCAGCTGCACAAGGTCTGCGACGCGACTGTTGTGCCATCATCTCGTCGACCTTCTGAGACACATCTCGCCGGATCTCCGCCGAAGCCTCGCTCTGAATAGCGACTACGGCGCTCATGCTATTGTCCAGCTTGTGGCTGAGCTCCCTTACACTGTCCTCACTGACTTGCTCTTGGGAGAGGTCCGGCACGTCGGCAGAGCCCAGCAGGTTGGTCAGGCAGCGGTCTATTCCGGTCGCGGCATCAAGGATGATATCCTTGTTCGCCTTTGTGACGGACTTGCCCGACCGAACCTGTTATCCGGCTGCAGTAGCGTTGGACCATGGTTTTGAAAGATTCCACGTCCTTCACCCTCATGTAGGACCTCTTTACCACTCCCGGTGTCTCCGGCTCACTCATTTCGCCCGGCTGTGGGCTGGTGATATGTGCCATATCGAGTTAGGTTAGGGTTAGGTTAGGTTTTTAAAAGTTGATTTTTGAAGAATTTTGATATAAAAATTATTTGTAAAAAGTTGATTTTTGGGTGTTTTTAGGTCCAAATAATGTTTTTGGAAAGATTTGGAAAATTTGAATTTTTGAAATTTTGGCCGAAAATTTTCTGTCTTTTTGGACTTTTTTGTTTTTTGGTGAATTTTAAAAATTTTGCCGGAATAGTGTTTTATAATTTTAAAAAAGCTTATATTAGCAATTACGTGACTTTCGGGGTTTTCCTTGAAGGAAATTTAAGAGTTGCTGGCATACCTTGCATACCTGGCATGGCATACCTTGAGCTGGGGTACTCGCCATCAGGTAAGTGAACTGCAGCTTGCGGTGAGAGCCAATAGCTCAGTGCAACGTTTTACCAGCAGGATATGATGTCCCGTGCCGTGAAGGTTGATATCGACAGTGAGTTCACGTTAACCACGAACCCGCCGCTGGCATACTGGAGCTGAGGTACTCGCCATCAGGTGATGATCTGCAGCTGGTGATGGCAGCCAACTGCGAGGAGTAATCGGTGCGGCCTACTAGCAGGACGCAACGTATAGCGCCGTGGGAGTCGTCATTGATTGCTAGCCCGGCGCTGGCGTACTGGAGCTGGGGTACTCGCCATCAGGTGATGATCTGCAGCTAGAGGTGTGAGCTATCAACGAGAGCGTCAGTGGAGTGTCCTACCAACAAGATTATTGTACTGCGTAATGGCTGTTGACATTAATGGCGAGTCCGGCGCTGGCATACTGGAGCTGGGGTACTCGCCATCAGGTGATGATCTGCAGCTAGAGGTGTGAGCTAGCAGTGAGAGCGTCAGTGGAGCGTCCTACCAACAAGATGATTGTACTGCGCAATGGCTGTTGATATTAACGACGAGTCTGGCGCTGGCATACTGGAGCTGGGGTACCGCCATCAGGTGGTGATCTGCAGCTGGTGATTCGAGCCAGATGCGAGGAGTAGACGGTGCGGTCTACTAGCAGGACGTGATGTATAGCGCCTTGGGAGTCGTCATTAATAGCGACCCGGCGCTGGCATACTGGAGCTCGCTATCAGGTGATGAGCTACGGCCGGTCCCAATAACCTATCTATCTGTTGTTTTGACTACTAGAGTTAGATATTTGACACAATTTGTAACGAGCTTAAGTCAAATTTCTAACTCTGGTAGGCACAACAACAGATAGATAGGTTATTGGGACCGGCCGTTAGTGATTTGAACTAGCAGCAAGGAGTAGTTGGTGTGTTAAGTGAAGCGTCTACTAGCAGGACGAAATGTAGGTAATGCGCCGTAGGAGTCGTCATTGATAGCGAGCCTAACGCTGGCATTTTATTTATTTATTTATTTATTTATTTATTTATTTATTAGGGAAACAAACAATTACGTAACTCATACAATTTTAAAATATACATAGAACACAAATCAGCAAAGTTTCCACAAAAAAAAACAATCACATAAGTACGTATCAATAACATGCGCAAGAATTCAATTTAATAGTAATAATGTATATAAATTAAATTTGATTAAATTACAATTATAAAAAAGCAATTAATTGATAAAAAATAAAAGATTACTAATAAAAATATAGGTACCAAATTAAAACAATGACTAATAAAATTACTTCAAAAATAAGTTAAAAATTTTAGAATAAATTAAAGTAAATTAAAGTTACTAATTCAAACCTTAAAAAAGGGGCTAATAAATTTTATGAGTACAACAAATCTCTTATATGTTTCCTAAATATCGTTACATGCTTACAATTAAATAGATCAACCTCAATGAATGACTTATTATACATGGTACAGGATCTAAAAAGAAAAGTATTACTTACATAATTGGTTTTAGCCAAAGGTATCGAAAACAGTTTCAGAGAACGAGAACTTGTCCGAGGGCATCTCAAAAAGATATTCTCAAGAAGAAATGGAGAATCAGCGTTATTATTTAAGATCTTATAAAGGAAGATTTGATCTCTCTCCGTACGACGATCTTTTAGTGAATGGGAATAAGGAACTGATTGGTTAAAACGCAAAGCTTTAAAATTAAGGTGCTTAACCATTTTATTCTGGATCTTCTCAATAGCATCAATATAAATTTGATATTGAGGATTCCATACCGTCGATGCATATTCCAAAACGGAACGCACATAGACGTTAAACAATAGAGTAAGCGTGGAGGACTGTTTAAAATCTTTGCTAGTCCTAAGCACAAATCCAAGCATCCGGAAAGCTTTAGTTGTAATATGGTCTATATGTCTATTAAAAGATAACTTACTGTCTAGATAAACTCCTAAGTCTCTCAACTCGGTCACTCTCTCAATGGGTTCATTATTTATATGATAGTCAAATTTAATCGGATTAGGTTTACGGGTAAACGAGATAGTATTACATTTTTTTGAATTGAGCAGGAGATGATTGTCATTGCAATACACTAAGAGGTCATTAAGATCATTTTGAAGCAAAGCGCAGTCAGAGGATGAATTAATATTTCTAAAGATTTTCATATCATCGGCATAAATTAGAACTTCTGAATGCTTCAATGCAGTAATTACGTCATTAATAAATATGTTAAAGAGAAGTGAACCCAGATGAGAGCCCTGAGGAACTCCTGATGGCACAGGGACAAACGATGAACAGAAGCCCTTAATTGTAACAGCCTGACTTCTCTCTCTCAAGTAGGACTCAAGCCAACGCAATAAGTCCCCGTGTATACCGATTCCACCAAGTTTCTGTATCAATATGTCATGTGAAATTTTATCAAATGCCTTGGAGTAATCCGTATACACTACATCGACCTGAAAACCATCATTCATTGAAGTTGCCACCCTATGGACAAACTCACAGAGATTAGTTTCAGTGGATCTCCGATCAATGAAGCCATGTTGCTGATTAATGATTAAGGGTCTTATGAAAGGAAAAATACTATCGTAAATGATTTTCTCAAACATCTTTGGAATTGTGCTTATTTTAGAAATTGGTCTATAGTTTTCTATGTTATGCCTATCACCAGATTTAAATACGGGGATGACCTGACACCTCTTCCAAATTTGAGGCATTTTACCACTCTTTAAAGATAAATTAAACAGACAAAACAGAGGGAACGCGAGACTGACACGATTTTAAAAATACGGGAGGAACCCCATCCGGTCCGCAACCCTTAGCAATATCAAGATTTTTGAGATATTTCTCAACTAAGGCAACCGACAACTCAACGGATTCGATGGGTGTTTCAAGGATCCTAGTACTTGCTGTGACCCGAGGTAAGCACGCAGAAGATGATGTAGGAGGCTTAAAAACAGATTGAAAGTAGTCATTAAACAATTTACTTATCTCCACACCATTGTTGCCAACACTACTTCTCAAAAACATGGTATCTGGTAATTCACAGGTAGACTTTTTAGACTTAACAAATGACCAAAAAAGCTTGCTATTCGTTTTTATTTTCATTTCAGCGTTCATAATAAATCTGTCATAGCACTCACGCTGTACTCTCTTCTGTCGATCACGTAAGAGACAAAAAACGTCGAAATCATGTCGCCGGCCATAAATTTTCCATTTTTTATGGTACTTTAATTTTTCGTTAATGATTTTAATAAGAGCGCGTGAAAACCAGGGAGGGTACCGAGTATCATATTTGAATGTCTTATCAGGTACATGCTTCGAGATAACCGTGTCTATTGCATCATAAAAAATAGAGATAGCAACATCTATGTCAGTAGATTCATGAAGATCTTTCCAATCAATAGAGTTTAGTTTATTGTTAATAACTTCATAGTCAGCGGCACGGTATATTCGTACTGTTCGTAGTACAGGACGAAGTTCCCGGGGGGGGGCATGCGGGTACTTGCTTTCAGGTGAGTGAGTAGGTGTGAGCTAGCAGCGTAAGTAGACTGCCAAGGTGACAAACTTAGGAAACTGACACACTAGCAACACCTACCGACCTAGCTGCCGCCATCTGCCAATGCGACGGCAAACTGCCGTTTGAGTGTAAATGTGCTTTCCACTTGAATAACGTCGAGTACGCCGCTGATATACTGGAGCTGGGGGCTATAAGTTTTACGATTTGGTGGCAATCAACGAATCGGTCGGAGTTATCAATCGTGCACTAAATCCTGACTCAAGTTGAAAATGTTATGTTGGAACTATGTAGGAATTATACCTACCCAATTAATTAATGTGTTCTGAGAGAAATATATAAATGTTCAAGTCCGCGTTACGAGTTTCAAATAATTTTCTTTTTTTTCAGAAATTTCGGAGCCCCTAGTCAGTTTATCCCCACCACCGGTGCTGCGATGGCTGACTGAAAGCGAAGCAGGGCCTGTGGGCTACTGCCTCCCGTTAGAGAGCCAAGCTGCCGCCTGCCCCGACTTAGTTGGTGGGAAGGGTGCTTCTCTCGCTTTGCTTGCATCAGTACAAAGTGCCGAAGTATGTAGCCCAGCCTATTAAAAATTCAGTCCATATTACAGTTCAACAAAATTACGAAGATTTATTTTTATATTTCACGTGTAATGCCCTGTGTGCTCTGTTTATTGACTGCCTATCTACATCTTTGTGTACTTAGTTTGGTTGGTGGTAGTGCTTGTTAAGTCCGCCTGGCTAGCTACCACCATCTTATCTAAATTCTGGCGCCATAACAACATCCCCTCTCCTTATTACCTCACTAAGTTTTATTCGTACTGGCACCTCGAGACCAACCGTTAGGTTATGCAAGAAGTGCCAGACGTCCCTGCGCCAGTAGAACACTCGCGCAGGAGACCATCTGCGTTAGGTCTTGACGCCAAATCAGTGCCCGCCGAAGCGCGTTCTTCATTCGGTACTCATAAGACTAGTGTCTCGGGAGAGTTTCCCCGTGAACACGTGTAGTTCACTGTCTATTGTCCAGATATGTAACCGGAGCTGTCAAGCTCGCTCACTTCTCGTCCACGAAGGGCACAACTCGCAGTTGCCACTACTCGGGTCGTCGACTCTAAAGTCGACTCCCAAGTGCCCACCTTGGTCGCGGAGTAGTAAGCACACTCACTTCTCAGAACCCATCCAGGCGCCTAGCCAGTTCCCACGTCCTACGCGAATGGCTGGACCTGAGGCTACGGCATCTAGGGGGCCGCCTCTACTAATTCTCCAGACTAGTACCGGAGATGTCAATGCCAATGCCAGCTAAGGGAAACTCACGTTCCCCGCAGGACTTTTCACTTCTGGCCCCACAGAGACCGCTACTGGGCCCCGCTCACTGTGCGCGAGTTTGGAAGTCCTGGCACACAATACCAGGACAAACGAACATTCCTAAGCTCTACAGCTAACCACAAGCCACTACGAGTCCAACCCACGTCCGGATCTCGCCGGAGGCGCCGGTCAAGGCACAACCAGCGGGGGGCTTGAACCGGAACCCCGTATGTACCCCTGAGAAACACAGCCGGACCTGTAGTTCCAGCTGCGATACCCTATGTATAGGGATCAGTAGATAGGGACCATAACAACAATGTAAATAGCATTTTTGTGTTTCGATAGTTTAGATCAGTGGTTCTTAACCTTTTACTCATGAGGGAGCATTTGACAAAATTTTAGCGTTGCCATGGACCACCCAGGTTTAGAGATAATGTACAGTACTTAAAAGTAAATAAATACCTAAACTTAAGGTATTTATTTGCATTTAGATACTAAAGTGTTCTATCTTAAAATAAACCAAACACGCATAAAATTATTCAAAGCCCATTTAATTTACAGATCTTATTGAAATTTTTGTGATTGCATACTCTTTACTAACTTCTAAATCCTTGGTTTTGAACCCTTCTGAGTCCTTATCTTATTTATTAGGATGGCTTTGCGGACATACTTCCAGGGACCACCAGTGGTCCGCGGACCACCGGTTAAGAACCACTGGTTTAGAGATAAGATAGCCAGTTCCTCAGTGGTTGGGGTTTTCGGGTGAATTGCGATTACACCTTCGGGTCTTATCTCACTTACCATCAGGTGAGATGAAGGCGAAGGTCTTACTCGTAGTTGATTAAAAAAAACATCTGACCGAGAATGCGTAGTTGACGTTGACTTTACGTTCCTCTTTTACTTTTTAGGGATATCGGGTGCCTCCTGGATTTTGCCTCACTGTAAAAGCATTGCAGAAGCATTTCGAAACGAACTCTCATCTTAAACAAGCGGTTCTAGATATCGAGGCGGCCAACGAACACTATGACGAAACCAATTTCAAGGAGAAGTGCGCCAAGTAAGAAATACGTAAAAAACATATAATTGAATGATTTGAGTTGCATAAATGGTAGCAATTGCATAAATAGCAATGGTAACATTGCTAGATCTTCGCACTACTAGGCCTAGCATGCGCAACACGAGTATATGTCGAGGACGAGAGACGACAAATCATTTTAAGTTGACATGTTAAGATTTGTAGACAAAAATACCACAGTTTATGCAAAAACTACTATTAAGTTTATTTTTGACATATTATGTAGAGTTCTAAGCGCATCCATGCGTCTTTAGTGTCGATAGACTTTAAGAGATAAATGAATAAAACACAAGAAAACGGGTCGAGAAGAGTTCTCGTGTTGCGCATGCTAGGCCGGCAGGTAGGTAGGTACCTACTTTTACGCGGCGCCAAGACACTAGAAATTATATTCATTGAGCACTGATCACTGCGCGGTCGCAGTTGAAAGGTTGAAGCATTTTAGTTGAAAAGTGCATTACCGACAATTCGGCTATGCCTGTTTTTAGGAAAATTTTACAGTTGCAGTACCTAATCTTATCTTGCCTCTTTCAGAGCCGCTGAACTATTTACTAATACAGAGATCTCGGGAGACGTTCGGGAAGAGATTATAACACATCTGAATGATTTGAGGAAAAAAGCTATAAAAGAGGATCTGGGGCCCGAAAGACGTTTCGCCGTAAGATCATCGGGTATGTTTAATTTGGGTATATTTTAATATAGAATTCAAAGAATTTTTTTTTATTTAAATTTTACAATTTTTTTTGATGACATGGGACTTTTTAAATTACTGCTGTCTGTACTATGTTGTTTCTATGTAAAATATATTTTGACAATTTTTTTTCGTCATCGCCTGATGTCGTCAACCAGTTAACCCTTTATCTGGTATATATAAGGTGACTGCTAGAAACCGCAAGAAACTTCTAGGGCTGGTCAGGTCAAGTGTTTTAATCATGACAAAAATGACAAAAAAGAAATTAGTTTATTAGTTTATTATTATTATTAGAATAAAATTACTTATATTAGTTTAGTTGTCGAGGACATGAAGGGTCATCGTTCGGTCGTTGGTCGTACCATAGATAACTACCTACATTTGATCTTTCATTTGTAAAGAAAGGTAGCTGTACCTATCTTCTCATAATGTGTGATAGATTTTTTTTTGTAATACGTAGGATTGAATTGAAATTACGTTCATACATAACACTTATCATAATTACAGTTAAAATGTGGCCATAATTTGATGCAATCGATAGTCGTTGGACTTAACTGCACCTTATACCTACGCACATTTCAATTAAAGGAAAATAAATGGGGTCTCATGGTTGCAGACTAACGTAGGTACTTAACGCCCAGCTGACGACGCGGACGGGTCAACCGACGCGACGGCCGGCCGGCCGTTCGTTGTACTTCGTTGCCCGCGCGTTGTAAATAATCGTTATTTTTAATTGCTTTTCATTTTATTTTTCCTATGGTATTGCTTACAAATAAATTAGATACTCAAAGACAATCTAATTAAAATTTACAGAATGAATTATTTAATTAAAAATGAAAAAACACTAATTTCTTTTTTGTCATTTTTGTCATGTTTAAAACACTTGACCTGACCAGCCCTTGAAGTTTCTTGCGGTTTCTAGCAGTCGCCTTATATTTACAGCATTAAATATTTTTTTTATTGGTATTATTACGTATTAGCCGTGAGATGGTGCCCCCGGGCTAGAGTGACTTCGAACCTGTGTGATTACAAAATATCCTAGGACTTCTACGGGACAGGATACAGAGCAGTCTACGGCAAGCTACGCCACGAACGGACTATCAACCCCTACGCCCCATGCGAGATGATAGGTTTTAACGACTGCCACCTTACAAAAACAAAACGGCTAAACTGAAACGGCTTGTTTCCGAAGATCGGTGCAACCATGTTTTTTACTGTTTATACTTTACTATTTTTTTTTGTCTTTTAAATTTTAGCGGTTGGTGAGGACAGCGAGACTCTTTCCGCAGCAGGTCAAAACGAGACTATTTTGGGATGCGTCAGCGACAGTGACGTCATCAAAGGAGTACAGAAATGTTGGGCATCCATGTTCTCTTTCACAAGCGCTTACTATCGAAGGTACCTGAATAGAATATTTTTATATCTCTCACTATTCAATAATAGCCCTGTTGCCGGTACCTCTAGAAAGTTTAACCTGTAAGACTTTTTACGTTAGGAAAGTTTTTACGTCAGCAGTCTTACGTGGACATGTCTATGGTGACTCCATGCATTCGAATCGAGTAAATATCCTCGTTCGATAACAGAATCCAAATCCTATGTTTAACCCTTTCCCCGTCAGAGCCGAATTAATACGACAAAATGTTATCGTGTCCATTTCGCCCAGTAGGCCAAGCATGTGCAACACGAGGTATGTCGCGGACGATATTCTCTCTTCCTTCGATGGCGGGAACGACAAACTATTTCGGTTACAGTTGTACAAACTCGATAAAATTATGTTAGGGTTTGTAGACAAAAATACCACAAACAAGCAAAAACTACTATTAGGTATGTCTATTTTTGACATATCGTGTATTATAGGTATATCCGACTAAATACTTGTGTTAGTTTTTATCGACATTGTTATAAGCTAACTACGTACAACCCCTCTTGTAGTAGGTTTTTATGTTTGTATTACTGTGCTCGGTGCTGGGGACTCTGCCACTGATATAGAGCCAAGCGGTTAAGGCAGTTGTCCCACCGCCGACGATGAACGAGAAGCGAGTCGAGCTAGAATTAGAAACGAGTTGGCGAGCAGCGGCAAGCGAGTGTGTAGATCGGATAGTTTTGTCGCTGGGCTATAAGCGCCGCTGCCGCTGGTTGGTCTCTCGACGTGAGTTCAGCTATGCGATTCTCTAAGCGACACATAGACGCTGCGCGCATGGCTGTGATCTGCTGTCTCTTTCCAATTCTATGAATATGAAAGGGACAGAGTCAATTCTTAGCGTTGCGGCAGCCACTGCTACAAAAGCTTTAACTTAGAGAATCGCACTGCTGATTACTGAGCAAAGTATCGCTAAGCGAGAATTATCTTTGATAGCTCTTGTCGCTCAGCGACGAACTAGTGGAGCGAGTCCTCGCCGGCGCCGGCAGTATGAACAGTCAGCTATCAACTATTTATACAGGGTCTAACAAAATCAATAAGCGAACGTTTATGGACGGTATCTATACATCATTCTAAATACAATGACAAAAAATGGGCTCCAGTTTTATAGTGATTTTTCAAGTTAGTAGCACTCACGAGTGCGTACAAAGTGGACGTGTTGTTACTTTATTACAAAAATCTTAATATCTGTGCTAGTTGAAACTCAGTCTTAATGTGTTAATAATAAAGCAACTTCTTACGCGTACGGGACACCCCAGAAACGACGTTTCTACAATTCGTAGCCAGCGGCAGCCCCACCTAGAGTAAAAGAGACGGACTTCGAACATCTCCGTTCTTCGCTCCCGCGCCACTGTGCACACAAACCTGGTAAGCGACCATACATAGATCAATATGAGTGTTCAACGGTCTCCGACTGGAAGTGGCACCAACATCGAGCGCAGTGGTTCTTATCCAGATATTAAAACCGCAACATCTGATTCTATTGAAAGGACACAAATAACTTTCCGTAATAAAAGAAAATTAGTTGATGATGATGATGAAATTAAATCGGATATTGGAGACATTAAAAATGAGTTCACTGAAATGAGAAAACAAATGTTATCGATGCAAAATCAAATGAGTGAACTAATGTCATGCCTCACTTCTAACAACAATGTGCAAATTGAAAACTTTAATAAGTTGAGCATTGATGTATCAGTCATCAAAGAACAAATGAGCAATATAAAATCAACAACAGAGATTATAAAATTCGAGCATGATCATTTGAAAAAAGAGATAGCAAATATACAGGATTTTAAAAATAAAACGGAAATGAAAATACAGGCATTTCAATCAATATTGAACAATATTAAGACCTTTCCAAATAGTTCATCCTCCTCCGCAATACAGTCACAAGAAGAAATTATCACCGAGCTTAACGAACGTAACTTGAGATCCCGAAATATTATAATATCTGGTCTAGTTGAACCTGTCTCTACAGACCCTAAGAGTAGACAAGGTCAGGATAAAACATTACTGCTCGGCATAATAAGAAAAATATACCCTGAATGTCCCAAACCAGAGAGACTTATACGTTTGGGCAAATACAACCCGGTAAAGAAGCGACTGTTAAAAGTAAGTTTTCACTCGAAAGAAACAGCTGTATTTATTCTACGCAATAAAAAGCAAATGCAAGATAATAACATAAAGATTTTTTCTGATCAAACACCTCAACAACAGGCGTATATGAAGGCGCTTAAAGAAGAACTCGAAAATCGAACAAGTGGCGGTGAAAAAGAACTTAGTATAAAATATATAAAAGGTGTACCTAAAAAACCACCGCTGCTTCAAAAAACTCCAACCTCTAGAGTCTAAAGTTGGGGTCCTGCTGTCGCACACCGATAAAAAATCACAGAATTCTTATGAAGTTCTTAGTGATTATGCAGGTCTGACACCAAATAAAAATTCCCTAAAATGTTTATACGCTAATACAAGAAGTATTATGACTCCCGGTAAGTTTGATGAACTGGTGTGTATTATCCAGTCCCTTCAAATTATAATACATGTCGTAATACTTTCCGAAACATGGATAAGTTCTGATAATGACGCCAAAAGGTTACACTGGCCGGGGTACACTCATTACTATAACTTTAGAAAAGGTGCGATTGGGGGAGGAGTTTCTATCTTCGCACATAACAGTCTCAAACATAATCTGATTGATGAACAGTCCCTTAATGAAAATCATTACTTGTGGGTTCACATTAATAAGTTTGACCTTGATATTGGCGCAATTTACAAACCGGGGCGTACTAAAAGCAATGAGTTTCTGGATTTTTATTCGACACAACTAGAACAAAGAAAAAGAGCAATTGTGTTTGGTGATTTTAACTACGATCTGCTTAGCTCCGAGAAGACAGTTCAAAATTACAGAGAGAAAATCAAAGAAAGTGGCTACAGCATAATCAATAAAATTGGTCCACGCTACTGTACCAGAGAAACAGATACTACCAGAACCCTATTAGACCACGTTTGTTCAAATATTAAAAAAACTCAATTTCATCTTTCCATTGTAGAATCCAGCATGTCGGACCACAAACAAATATTCCTCGAAGTAAAAAAATATCAAGTTGAACCAATAAGAACTATTAAATATGACGCTATTGATTACGAAAAACTCTATACTACCTATGAAAACATGGAAAAGAAAGACTGTGAATACAGTACTTTAAAACAAAATCTGGCATGCAGTATCAATGTGAGTAAAACTAAGAAAACTAAAAAGTTGAATCCTCCAAGACAAGAATGGATACAGAAAGAAATTTTAGAAGCAATAAATACAAGAAATGAACACTATAAAGATCATAAACGAAATCCAAAAGACAAAAATATAGAAGAAATATTTAAAGCAAAAAGAAACAGTGTTATCAATCTCATACAAAATTTGAAATCAAAATATTATTATAAGGCCTTTAAAAACTGTAGAAGCAAACCATCAAAAATGTGGTCACTTATAAATGAACTCACTCGAAATAAAGTGAAGGAATTAGCTGCTCCAATTAAATTGCAGAGAGGCTCGGAAATAGTTACTGATGAGAAAGGAATCTGTGAATATTTCAACGACTACTTCTCTACTGTAGGAGAAGTTCTAGCAAATGAAATACCAAAGAAGTATCATCCGAGTAAGAACATGGAAACTAGAACTCACCTACAGGAACTATCACAGCTATTCCCAGCCACTACGGAAGAAGTTATAAAAATTTGTAATCAGTTAGATAGCAACACGTCCTCAGGCATCGATGGTATTAGCACTAAATGTATTAAATGTTTAAAAAATTTGCTTGCTGAAGACCTAACAAACTGTATAAATAAGTGCCTGGAAACGGGAATTTTTCCCGATAGCCTCAAGATTGCAAAGGTCACTCCTATTTTTAAGTCGGGTATGAGAACTAATCCGGGAAACTACCGACCAATATCAGTACTTCCTGTTCTATCCAAAATTTTTGAAAGAATTATGTATAATAGAATAGAGAAGTACCTAAATTCAATAAATTTTTTCTATAGCCAACAGTATGGTTTCAGACCAAAATCAAACACTCTCTCAGCAACAGTAGATCTTATTACTAAACTAAAAACTAATTTAGATAAGAAAAATATAGCATTGGGCATATTTATAGACCTCAAAAAGGCTTTCGATACTGTTAGTCACGTCATATTGTTACATAAATTAAATCAAATTGGCATTACTGGAACAGCTTTTAATATTTTAAAATCATACTTATCAGAACGTAAGCAGGTCGTAAAAATAGAGAATCATCAAAGTCAACCTAAACCTGTAACCTATGGAATTCCTCAAGGATCAATTTTGGGTCCCTTGTTATTTTTAATCTATATTAATAATATCAATGAAATTGGTCTTAAAGGTGACGTAACTCTTTATGCTGATGACACATCCTTGTTTTATTTTGGTATTTCGATTGAAACAATAATCAAAGATGCGCAAAGTGACCTAAACTTACTAAATGAGTGGTTTCAGTACAATTTACTAACTATTAATGTTGCGAAAACAAACTACATAATTTTTAAAACTAAAAACAAAAAGATTTCAGATTATGAATGTTTAATGTTAAATAATTGTAAAATAAACCAAATTGATAATGAAAAATATTTAGGGCTCATTGTTGACAGTAAATTGACGTGGAAGCCTCATATTGATAAAATTAAAGACAAATTATCATCTTTGACCGGAGCTTTGAGAGGTATCAGTAAGTGTCTTCCACGGGAAGTGCGCTACACTATATACAATTCCCTTATTAAGCTCCACATTGACTACTTGATCGAGATCTGGGGTACATCCGCTAAATCACAGTTTATACAAAGAGCACAAAACAAATTAATTAAAATCCTTTTTCACTATAATTACTTTACATCTACGGAAAAAATATACAAAGAAACAAAAATATTTAATATTACACAACATACACATATTACACTTGTTTACTAATCCGTAAAATAATAACTAAACATATACACATACAAATAAGTTTCACAAAAAAGAGGCAAATACAAAAAATTCAACTAAGAAATGCAAATGATTTAGTGTTACGGCCCCCTAGAACAAATTATGGCAAAAGAAATATTCTATTTAAAGGTGCACAAATTTATAACAAGCTTCCCAAGGACATTAAAGAAACCCAATCAATGATTACATTCAAAAAACTTCTAAAACATTACACAAGTTCAATTAGATAAATTAACAATAATAAATAGGTTTTAGCCTTCTTTTCTTTTGAAGTCGGTTAAAAAGTCTCAACATATAGACAAACCATCATTTGTATTTATTTATACGTTTTTGTCTTCAATTTAAAATAATAATAAAAAAAATCCAAACAATAATTACATTAAAACAAAATAATACAAAATAATAATAATAATAACCCCCCCCCCCCCTTAAAATAAAGTTCTACCATAAATATTAAATATTTAATTTAAAACAATTCAAAAAGAAAAATTAAATAGTCCTAAAGTCATAATAAATTTTTGTAAGCAAGCCACATCTAGCGTGGCGCTGAGCGTAGTTTGTTTATACATCAATGTTTTGTTATCATTGCGCCCGATGCCTGAGGCTCGTGTATTTGTTGTGACAATGTTTTAAAACTACCGTCCATAAGTACGTATATCTAAAATATGTATTTTTTGTTTGTTAATTGTGTTGTTCTCATGTAAGTGAATTAACGTGTATTCTTAATGGGAATAAATGTCTTAAACCTTAAACCTTAAGTTATGTTTTCTAACAAACTAAATCAATTAAAATAATGCACACCATGAAACATGTTGTATATTTACTAACACGCACGCAAGCGTCAATAAAAAGATAGCTCAGTGTGCTCCGAGTTTAGAGTGCATGTTTGTGTGCGTGTAGTACAGCTGTACGGGTTTGGAAAGGGTGTATTTTTTGGTGAATCATGATAATGTTTTGTTGATTATCTCGGTAACGAGCCTGTAGTTTTGGACCAAATTTGGTGAGCATGCTCAGTGTAATGTATAGATGCTCCCCTTAAACGTTCGCTTATTGATATTGTTAGACCCTATATATGCATCTTTTTTGTTTACACATAATGTATATCTATTGTACGTTTCTTGAGCGAGAAAATAGCCGATAGTTAGTCGTTTCCTCGCCGTTGATGAGACTACTGCCTAAAGGTGTGACCATTCGTGCACAGACAAAACGGCCAACCGTGCGCGTGCGGCGGCGGCGTAGTGGTGCAAGCGCTGGTGGCGCCGCAAGCGGCTGGCGTCATGTTCACGCGACACCCCGCCGCCGGCGACCCCGCGCGTCTGCTTATCACCGCCAACTACGGGCTAGGGGAGGTACGATACATCACACATACATACATACATACATATATACACCCATCACCCTCAAAGGGGTTAGCCAGAGACTAGCAAAAGCAGTGCTCTGCCACAGCTCACGTTTAACCATAGAATACATAATAGTACAAGTACAGAAGATTCACTCCGCTAAGGGTGGATTCGACCAAAGTGGAGTAAGACTTACTCCGAGATTAGTCTATACAAATTCGGCGTTTAATCTAGGCATAAGACCTTATTCCAGTTTGGTCGAATCCTCCCTAAGTCATTTAAATAAATAGCGTCTCATGCTAAGACACAATAAAGTGCAATTCAGGTCGCACACCGCTCCCATACCTACAGTTAAATTTACCTAGAAGTTGCCTCTCTTTCTATCGCGTACTATCGCGTAGCACTTATCTCTTCTAACGAATGCAGGGTGTTCGCGGGCGTCTCCGTCCGGTCGGCTACTTGTAGCTTTCATACCTAAAGCGCGGAGTGCGCCAGGCCTGGTTTAACCAAATGACAACGCACATGTGCTCAGTATGGTGTTATGGGTGGTGGGCCCATCGTCGCTTTATGCTGTTTGATGTATGAGCAATATTTAGTCCGTTAGTCACCTTTTACGACACCCAAGAGAAGAGATGGGTTGCTAAATTGGGTTAGGTGGATTGCTGGAGGGGACCACACACCACATGTTTCATCGCCATTAGCCTATAAAAGGCCAACCATAAGCGTGCAAGTGCTCATCACCGCCAACTACGGCTTGGGGGAGGTACGCTACGTCAAACATACATGCACTAACCCTCCTCCGTAGCTGTCCTAAGGCTGCTGATGGGACACTTGCAGTAATTAAAACTGTTTTAACGGGACTAAACACGATTAATTTTGTAAGTAAGTACATATCTACTTACTGCTTGACGTTTCGGCCGCGATGCTGCGGCCGTGGTCACAAGTGAACTGTAAGTAAGTAGATATGTACTTACTTACAAAATTAATCGTGTTTAGTCCCGTTAAAACAGTTTTAATGCAATGCAACGCGATAGGTTTAAACACTTGCAGTGAGTTCTAGATTTAAGATTAGGCTAGGCATATCTATCGTGCCATACTAGACGCCGTGAATCGCGGACATAAGTACGCCCCGGCGTGTTGGCTGAGGATAGGGCAACGGGCTTTTTGCCCTACATACGACTGGCTACATACTATTCACACTAAATATTTGTGTAACCGTGTTACACATGTTAAACTTTTACCGCCCCCGTTTTTTGTGTCAGGTGTAATAACAACAACTTACTTTATTCCAGAGCGTCGTATCCGGGGCAGTGGAGCCCGATACGATCGTGGTGTCCCGCAGCGAAGACGGCCGCTTAGATATTGCTAAGACAGAACTAGGCTCCAAGACCAAACGGGTGACGACCAACGAGGACGGCGTGACCACCGAAGATGTGTCTGAGGAAGAGAGGGGGGTGGCGTGCATCAGTGTGGGGGAATCGATTAGGCTTGCACAGATTGGTGTGGCGCAGGAGCAGCTGTGGGGCGCGGGAAGAGACATCGAGTGGGCCATCTGCAAGGTATATAAATACAAACATACAACAAATCTTAGATACATTATTTTAATATCTTTTATAATTGCGTGTGCAGCGTAAATACATATACTCACGACTATCATCCCCTAAGGGTTAGTAAGAGACTAGGTCAATGTGGACCGCAGAAGCAGTCCACTGCCATAGTCCACGTTTCACCAAATTACGTATGTGAATGTTTACAGAAAACACGCCATCTTACTTCTATAGCATTTGACGTAGTTTTATTTCTGAGTGCTACAGCCACTTTCAGCACGCATTAGGCCGGCTCGCCCGGTGTAAATCCACCCTCAGGGCCTAATTCCGGCTGGCTCCCTATTAGCCATTCGACGACCTCCTTGGTCGAGTGGTTTGTACACCGGTTTTCATGGTGTCGACATCTCTGAGGTCCCGGGTTCGATCCCCGGTCGGGTCAATTTAGAAATTATTGCTCTTCTAAAATGTCTCGGGTCTGGGTGTTTTCTATGTATAATAAGTATGTATTTAAGTATTTTAAGTATGTTTATCCGTTGTCTAGTATCCATTTAACGAGTTTCTTTGAAGCTTCTCTTCAGCTAGATAATTGGTGAGAGTGAAAGCTTTATTATTTTTATTAATACTAGCCTCCTTACCCACAAAATTCGAATGGGAATTTGCACAGTAAGATTAATAGTAATACTGCTCTAAGGCTCGTATTCCAAAACCAAACTCAAATCTCTGCTTGAGTACAGTTAGAAAGGGATGGTGCTATTCATCGCATATATCGCATCCCTTTCTAACTGTATTCAAGCATGGATTTGATTTTGAGTTTGGTTTTAGAATACGAGCCTAAGAGTTGATGGTAAGGCCCCTCGTGGCGCCGCGCGTCCGGCGTCATGTTCACGCGTGCGTGCCTAGTTTACAGGGTGGAAAAAAAAGACCGTGGTTGGAGGAAAAGTACCCTTAATATTAATGATAGCAAATTTTACGAAAAGGAAACATTTATTTTTTTTCGAAAATAATCAAAACTGCATTTAAATATTTTTGAAAAATCACCTGATTGAGCAGGGAATCGAACCGGTGAAATGCGAAAAAAACATCCTGTATTTTATGATACCAACCGAAAGAGTAATTCTTAAGGAACAATTTTTTGGAAACAACAGTATCTTAAATTAAAGAAAAACCAAGAAAAATAATATAATAAATAAAATAAATAAAATAAATAAAATAAATAAAATAAATAAAATAAATAAAATAAATAAAATAAAATAAAATAAATAAAGCTTACGAAAGAAAATAGTTCACTTATTTTATGAATTGCTCAAAATGAGACCCATTTTTATGTATGTACAGACGTTTTCTTGGTCTTTCTTTAATTTAAGATACTATGTTGGGTAAAAGAAATTGATACTTCGGTTGGTATCATAAAATACAGGATGTTTTTTTTCACATTTCACCGGTTCGATTCCCGGCTCAAGTAGGTGATTTTTTAAAAATTATTTTCTTAGAGTAAAATTTGCCATCATCAATATTAAGGGTACTTTTCCTACAACCACGGTCTTTTTTTTCCACCCTGTATACCCACATAATGATAGCGCGTGATTTTGAACGAGGCGTAACACCGGTGTGTTTAGAATGAGATCTTCCTGGTGCAAGCCCGCCCGATCACCTCCCTGGAGCGGTGGAGCGAGGAAGAGCTGCTGCACGAGCTGGACACGCCCATCATGGCCGACGACGAGTTCACCACCTTCGCCAACTGCGGGGAGGTAAGCAGTCGAATAGCATAGATATTTTTATTTGTAATGAATGTAGGTTCAATGACTGATCATTAGGCATTTTCAGAATACGGCATTCGACTAATTGGCCTGTTTTAAGAATTTTGAGCATCATCATCCTACTAATATTATAAACGTGAAAGTTTGTATGTATGGATATTTGTTACTCTTTCACGTTAAAACTACTGAATGGATTTGGATGAAATTCGGCATACAGATAGTTTATAACCTGGAATAACACATAGGATACTTTTTATCCCGATATTCCCACGGGAACGTATGGATGGATGTTTGTTACTCTTTCACGTAAAAACTACTGAATGGATTTGGATGACATTCGGCATACAGATAGTTTATAACCTGGATTAACACATAGGATACTTTTTATCCAGATATTCCCACGGGAACGGGAACCACGCGGGTAAAACCGCGAGCGGCCGCTTGTGTAACCATATAACAAATTAGTCATTTAACGACTAATCAAAATAAAATGTGCCCGTTTGAAGCAATTTTCTCTTATATTCAGTGATCGCATAATCGGATGCATATATTTACCTAAAGTGAATTTTTGGCTAGGAAATTATGGAAGCGGCTTCTTAAAACATGTTTTTAAAATATAAATCCCGGGATTCCAAAAAAATCGGGAATGCAAAACTATTCTGTAACATGGTGTGGAAAGGACGTCTTTAGCATGTTTGAAGAAGTAGTTGAAGAAATGAAAAATTATAAGGAAGTAATGATGAGGAAGAGATTTTTTCGATAAAGAAAGTGCATTCCATGTTAGCCAACACCTGAACATAAGTAAAAATACCTACACCCGATTTGATTCTATATTCAAAACACTTTTGTCGATTCCGAAATCGCGGGATTTTTTCGATACAAAAGTGCATTCCTTAACAGCCAACACCTCAACTATAGGTAAAAATCCATCCGATTATCCGATCACTGCTTATATAATACACATATTTTATACCAACATTTGTCGCCAGGTATTCCCGAAGCCGGTGACCCCTCTGTCCCACGACTTGGTGCTGACGCCGCTCGTCAAAGGCATGAACAGGACCGTCTCCAAGCACATGGGCAACTACGAGGACTCCGTCGTTCTCACCCACAACAGATGCATCATTGCGTTGTACAATGTGAGACTACAAATAATTACCATTCCTACTATGGGACCGTCTATTAATTACGTGATATTTTTAAACAACTTTTTCACCCCCCTCCTATACTATCCCCCCCCTCCCCTTACAAACTTACGTGTAATTTTAAGTGCAAATTATCGCGCGTTTAACAAAAAATACATACACTTGTATATCTTGCTACACCCCCCTCCCCCCTTTTAATGTTTTGTGACCCCCCCCCCCCTTTTCAGGGTTTTGGAAAAGACTCAGGCCTAAAATTTTAACAATACCTACATGTTTTTATTTGCTTTAAGTGTTATGTCAGTATCGGTTGCTGTAGAATCTTAATAAGTTAGGTAGTGACCCCTGATTCGATCTCTACATGACTGTGTGATTTGTTTTCGGAAAAGATGTTTGATTAATTATCATTTCTTACACTACGCTACTATTAATCGTATAAGATGTTACGTCGACTCGTTAGCTTTTTAATCCTTTAAGATAGTGGCAATATACTTGCCACCATAATTCGTACCTTATTCAGTTGTAATAGAATAGAAAACCAATAAAAAATATTTAATGCTGTACCAGATAAAGGGTTAAAGGAAAACGCGGGAGGCAATTGAAGAATTGGTTTATTAGTAGGTATTTATAACTGTCCCGCTTCCTCATCAAACCTCCCGTAGGGCGCCATAAGGCGCAAGAGAGACCAATGCAGCTCAGACTTATTATGTACATACTCATGTGAATTTGACGAAATCGAGGTCTTATACCCCCGTATTAGTCGTGATTATTACCTGTTGGGTATCCTACCATAATGAGAAAGTTGGATTCTTGCGAACAAGGGCATAATTTAATGAAATATTGCGCGTTGTCCCCAGTCGGTGTACCGCCGGGTTCCGGCGAAGGTGGACGTGAACATCCGCATGATTGAGATGGCTATCCACGGGCACAAGGTGGCAGACGACGAGGTCATCCGCACTGCCGCCCAACGCCGCCCGCCCAAGTGGACCGACAAGATCGACATGATATCGTTCCTGCTTAAGGTAGTTTATATGATTTAATTTTTTTTCATTAAGTCGTGTGTGTAGCGAGCGGCTTACTAAATGAATCTTACCGCCTGTAAAGGCGACTAACGGGCCAAATAGTGCTCATATCCAACAGCATGGGGCGGCGATGGGCTCACTACCTGTCACGCTGAGCATATGTGCATGAAGTTCGTTAGCACCCTTATGGGGCCTTAGGCGGTGAAAACGGAAAAATGTTCTGTTTTCTATTAGCTGTTATTCAATAGTAGATTGTTATACAAGGGGCTAAAATGACCCATTTTAAACGAGGTAGTTTTACTCCCGAGCTTTAGCGAGGGAATAAATAGAAACCGAGTTTTAATGGGTTTTTAGCGCCGTGTGTTACACTCTGATTTTCACTACGAATGCGAGAAAATAAAACAATCCAATACAATATAAATTGGTTTATTTTATTAAAAATTAACCCGTTAGTTGCTTTAACGACACCCAAAGGAAGAGAATGGTTGGTACTCGTAGTATTATTTTGATGAACCCATCGCCGCTCTATGCTGTTGGATAGTAGGTATGTGCAGTCTTTCCATCTCTTCCCTTGGGTGTCGTCAAAGGCGACTAACGGACTAATGACTGCACATACATCCTACAGCATAGAGCGGCGATGGGCTCATCAAAATAATACTACCAACCCGTCTCTTCCCTTAGGTGTCGTAAAAGGCGACTAACGGACTAAAGACTGTGCATACATCCAAAACATAGAGCGGCGATGGACACATCAAAATAATACTACCAACCCCTCTCTTCCCTTGGATATCGTAAAAGGCGACTAACGGACTAAAGACTGCACATACATCCAACAGCATACAGCGGCGATGGGCTCATCAAAAATAATACTATCAACCCCTCTCAAGGGAATAGAGATTCCCTTGGGTGTCGTAAAAGCGACTAACGGGCTAAAGGCTCACCACCTAAGCACATGTGCAGACTGTGCAGTTGTTTCTGTCATGTGACAGACAAAAATAAAAAAAAAAATACTTTATCCCCTAGGGCAAGAAAAGCTATTTTAGCCCCGCTCTAGACCGCTACAATGACGTTCTTTTTGAGCAAGAGTAGTGAAAAATATATTTGATATTTCGCACTGAAAGGACATAATTTTTTTTGGTACTAAAATAAAAGAAAAATTAACTGCAGCAATTCATATACTTCCTTGTCCAAGAGACTAAATGCTATCATTCTGTATATTTCTTAGATTTTTAATTACCTCCGTTAAAGAATACTGTATTTTGATAAGTTTTGTACGTTTCTGAACGAAAGTTTAGGTTTTTTTAATGTTAACGAACGCAGGGTTATTATGTAGGTAAGTCTATGAGGTCTATGGTAATGTAGAAACGATATCATTATCACAGTTATCTTTTTCGCACTTAAAGTAACACAACGAAAGCGCTTCCGGGAATCGTCTGGCGGCTGACAGTCTGACATCTGTCTACGATGCGTATTGACCTCAGAATAATCTAATACTACAGTTCCACATGCGTGCTCGCTACTCGCTTCGCCATTCGACGAAACATTCGCCTTCCTTAAACAGAGACGAGTGACTGTTTACACATTCGCGTGTATTCTTTTCTTTTCTAATTCAACTTGCAAGAATGGATGACGTCTACGTTTTAGCAGCATCCGCGTGTCAATGATTATTAATAAATAATGTTTTTACTTATTTTTGTGTCGATCATGTTTTGAAAACCAAACCAAATAACTGTTTGAGCTTGGTAAAGTTCCAAAAACGTTAGAACTCTGTCGTTACTTTATTCCATTTTTATTATACGGTATATGTTACTTGATCAACAATAAAAATACAATGAGCGAGAGAGCGAATGTGTAAACACTAAGTTCGCCTCGTCATTCGTGCCCTTTGACTCGCGTCCAAAAGACCGCTCCGAACGCGAGCGTCACGAGCGGCGAGACGAGTCGCGAGGCGAGTGACGAGCGTGCGTTCACACAATCGCGCACGCACCTCGCCTCGCCATTCGACTCGCCACTCGCGCGAATGTGGAACTGCGGCATAAGGTATTGACATGGTATTGACATATAAAACGTCAGACAAGCGTCACTTTTTCATTTTTAATAACATAAAGTGTCACAATCCTACTATAATGTTGCCATTTTCGAGTAGAAATCAATGTTCATTTTTAATTTATATAAAAAAACGGAGGTCTTTAAATTAATAATACGGCCATAATTATGTTGATAATAATGTATTCTTCAAGTATTTATTCATTGGCGTCAAGTTAAAAGACTTTGGAATTTAGTACCAAGCCCCATAGTAAAAAAATTATGTCCTTTTCAATGTGTATTACAGAGCGTATGTGTGAGGGGATGAGCGAAGCCAAAACACGATTGGAAACATTTGGCTCGATAGAAAAAAATCCTGAAGTTACCTCTAAAATTTCATATAAATGCACATTATAACCGTGTTTTTTTCAATAATAATTCTTATAAAATCATAAACACATAGGTATTTACCACAGAAAAATCTTGATATATTTCTGTGGTGATTACTTTTTCGATTTCTTGACTGATTTCGATTTTCAAAATTTTTTTATTTTTATTAAATTTTTGATAAAAATGTGAATGGCGCTTACGAATTACCGCGGACCCCGCCTCGCGCAACACCCGCGTGGCCCCGCGCAACATCCAAATTTTCGCTGACCGCCTAACCAGGCCCACCAGATAGAAATAGGATTTTTAGATGCCTATATCTGTATAGGTACAATTTAGATTTGACATTTACACCGGTCCGGCGAACATCACGACCGGTTTTGTCGCATCACATACCATACATGTGAAAACTAATAAACATCCTATTAAAACCTTTGTGTGGTTAGCTGTGTGGTGCTGTGCTGTGTGTACCGCCCCACCTCTTCTCTTGGATGTCGTAAAAGACGACTACGGACTAAAGACATACATCCAACAGCATAGAGCGGCGATGGGCTCACCACCTGCCACGCTGAGCACGTGTGCAGTTGTTGTTTGGTGAAACGTGGACTATATGGCAGAGTGGACTGCTTTTGCGGTTCTCATTGCCTGGTCTCTGACCAACCCCACGAGGATAATAGCCGTAAATATAACATTTATGTATGTACTTATGTACTTTTATTTCTTTTCTAATAACATTCAGATTCGCTATATGTAACGGGAAATTTTCCGGACGGGACGGGAGGCCTCGTCCCGCACGCCCCGTGCCGCCCGTGCCCCGTCCCGTCCGGGAAATTTCCCGTTACGTATGCGAAGACCTTAAATCAAATGGTTGGACATACATAAAACAAGTACAACATTTTTTTATGAAGCAATACCATCAGCTCGCTGGCAGGATCTCGATGGCGCAGCGGCTAGCGCGTTCGGCTTGCGATCTTGCTCGCTAAGCAACTTTCGCAATACCGGGTCGCTGGATGGGTGACCAAATTAAAAGCATCTCGAGCTCCTCCGTGCTGCGGAAGGCACGTTAAGCCGTTGGTCCCGGTTGTTGTTGTAAGATGACAGTCGCTAAACACACCAACCCGCATTGTGCCAGCGTGGTGGGTTATGACCCAATATCCCCACGTGCTGTTGTCCACGTGGGAGGCCTGTGCCCAGCAGTGGAACGTTTATAGGCTGATGATGATGATGATGATGATACCATCATCAGCACCAGCCGCAAGAGGTCCGCCGTTGGACAAAAGCCTCGCCCAGGGATCTCTACCACGATCGGTCCTGTATCCTGTAGTCCTGCATCATACCATAGGTCAATGTCAAAACCGCATTTACCATTAACCTTTTAACTGCGACCGCGCAGTGGCGCGCAAAGGCAAGCCTGGCGCACTCCGCGCTTTAGGTATGAAGCTACAAGTAGCCGACCGGACGGACGCCCGCGAACACCCTACAGTCGTTAGAAAGAGATAAGAGTTACGCAATAGTACGCGATAGAAAGAGCGGCAACTTCTAGGTGAATTTAACTGTAGGTATGGGAGCGTCCCTATCCGGGACGTCGTCGATAGATAGGGTATCGCAACTGGAACTACGGGTCCGGTTGTGTTTTCAGGGATACTACGGGGTTCCGGTTCAAGCCCCCCCGCTGGTTGTGCCTTGACCGGCGCTCCGGCGGGATCCGGACGTGGGTTGGACTCGTAGTGGCTCGTAGTTAGCTGTAGAGCTTGGGAATGTTCGTTTGTCCTGGTATTGTGTGCCAGGACTTCCAAACTCGTGCACAGCGAGCGGGGCCTAGTAGCGGTCTCTGAGGGGCCAGAAGCGAAAAGTCCTGCGGGGAACGTGAGTTTTCCTTATAGTTGGCAGCTTTGTCCGGTGGTGCTCATTGGACATTCGTGTTGACATCTCCGGTACTAGTCTGGATAACTAGTAGAGGCGGCCCCCTAGATGCCGTAGCCTCCGGTCCAGCCAGCTGCGTAGGACGTGGGAACTGTCTAGGCGCCTGGATGGGTTCCGAGAAGTGAGTGTGCTTACTACTCCGCTACCAAGGTGGACACTTGGGAGTCGACTTTAGAGTCGACGACCCTAGCAGTGGCAACTGCGAGTTGTGCCCTTCGTGCAATGAGAAGTGAGCGAGCTCGACAGCTCCGGTTACCTATCTGGACAATAGGCAGTGAACTACACGTATTCACGGGGAAACTCTCCCGAGACACTAGTCTTATGAGTACCGAATGAAGAGCGCGCTGCAACGGGCACTGATTTGGCGTCAAGACCTAACGCAGATGGTCTCCTGCGCAAGTGTTCTACTGGCGCAGGGACGTCTGGCACTTCTTGCAATAACCTAACGGTTTGTCTCGAGGTGCCAATACAAATAAACTTAGTGATGTAAGGAGAGGGGATGTAGGTATGGGAGCGGTGTGCGAGATGAATTGCACTTGATTGTGTCTTAGCAAGAGTTGCTATTTATATAAATGACTTAGCGGAGTGAATCTTCTGTTCTTGTACTGTTATGTATTCTATGGCAATTGTGTTTAAAGTGGTGCCGCTATCTATATGTTAATAAAAACTTTCCAGACCATACTGAAATCGAAGTGGTGCATGAAAGACACAATAAAGAAGGTGGACGCTATGGACTTGAAGTGTGACAGTGACCAGCCGTCGTCACTGCTGCAGTCCATAGTGAGCACGCGGCAGCTGATGAGCTGCCTCGCGGAGAACCACACGTGCACCAGCAGCGCCAGCACCTGCAGCCAGTTCGTGGCCATGACGGTGCTGCTGGAAGGGGGCTCCGGTAATATTTATCTCTTAACTCTTTAGAAGGCTCCGTCGATTTGTTAGTCACCATAATTTTAACATTATTCCTTAAATAGCCTGTTCAAGTAACTTTGTCAGGAAAAGCAAAAACCCTTTGGGTTGGTGATGCATACTTCCTGATATAACCACTTCCTGATATGACCACTTCCTGAGATGACCACATCGCGATATGACCACTTTCTGATATGACCACCTCCCGATATGATCACCTCCCTTTAAGACCACTTCTTAAACGACTCCAAATATGCTTGTATTAAGTTAATTTAATATGGGCTATTAAAAGAATAACGAAACGCTTAATATGATTATAGTATTTATTAAAATAAATAAAAAATAAGACAGGTTTATAAAGGGCCTTTACACAGATAGTACATGATGCATAATTTAGGCATGGGCATATTAAGTACATAGAAAATACATTTACTATTTTAAATATGGTAGATGACAAAAGTACTTAACTTAGAGCTCCGTTCGGTCCGACCGCCAGCAAAGAAGTGACGCCACGAGGCGGAGCGTCCGCTTTTATAAGCGGTGACAAACAAGTGACGTCACATCGAATGATTTTCTATCAAAAAGTTGTAACATCTTTCTTTTGTACTATTTTCATTGAATTTTGATTAGGTTAAGTATAAATAGAGTTACTAGGAATAAGTAAACCTAAAAAATATGACTTTAAGCTTACAATTGTATAATAAATGAATTGAAGCAAGTAAACGAGGTTATTTAAATGACAAACAGCTTTAGACATCAGTAAAATTGATAGTGTTACCTGAATGTGCAAGGACATTGCTTAAAGTATTTAGTAAGCTTATTTAGTTTAGTGGTTTATAAGATTCTTGTGAGATTTTGTTTTCAAAGTTAATAAATCACATAGACAATAATTGAAAGATGCTTTTCTATAAGTAAACTAGAGAATAATATGTGTAAATTAGTGAGACAAACATGCTTAATTAAATCGAATAATCTATCACGGCCAGACTGACCTGTACTTCGTTCTCGAGGTACCTACTATAGTTTAATAGTCTCTGGCCTTGACATATTAGCCCTATCACCTGCTGCGAATGAATTTCAGACTAATATCAGGGCAGGACCGTCCAGCAGTATATTTTATGTTTTTAATTAGTCTCTGGCCTTGACATATTAGCCCTATCACCTGCTGCGAATGAATTTCAGACTAATATCAGGGCAGGACCGACCAGCAGTTTAACTTAAGTTTCTCTATAGTCTCTGGCCTTGACATACTATTCCTATCACCTGCTGCACATGAATTCGGAATAGTATCAGGGCAGTGACTGATCAGCAATTTTATTAATCGTAAATAATTTTTCGTGGTAAAAGAAAGCTTTCAATCAGATTGCTTATACTTAACAAAAAAAAATGTTTGATTTAATAATTTATTTTTAACTAAATACATGTGTATTTAATTTACATTACACTTCTTTTTTTTAAATTCTATGACATTATAAATTCATTAATCCTAATAATAAATGTTTTAATATTAAATAATGTACTACTAATATACTCGTAGCTAGCAGACAATTTGTTAAATTTATACATACGATTGATGATACATAAAAGTAATTGTTATTCTAATTATGAAATTAAAACAGTCTATAATTATAATCTATCACGGTCAAAAGAAATTATAGGGAGTTTTCAAATAAAGCATTTTGTTCTACCCATTCACCCGGCCAGTGTCTTTATTTTTCTTTGGCCACTATGACATTTCTCAAATTATTTTGTCCTTCAAGAGAGATTCTATCGTTTTCTAAAATTTCTAAAATGATGTAGGAACCTTTAAACTTTGGGCTTAGTTTGTCATGACGCCTATGGTTTTGATTTACATAGACAGTATCTCCCACGTTATATATTTTATTAGTCCTTCTAGTGGTATCAAACCTTTCCTTATATTTTCCAGCAGCAATAATTAAACGTTGCTGAGCTATTTCTTTATCTACTTGAGGATCAATAATTTGAGCATTGTCATCAACCTGAATATCAGCCAGTCGAGCCTGTACAGAGGGTATGTTTCCTTCACGTCCAATTAATAATCGTAACGGTGAAAAGCCTGTAGATTTTTGAATGGTAGTATTGAGTGATAATTGTACCTTCCACAAAACGTTCGGCCAGTCTGATATATTGTCGATTGAAGTGGTTAACATGTTAGTTACGGTGCCCACACACCGCTCTACTTGACCATTACTTCTTGGAGTCCCTGTCGAAATCATGTGATGTTGTATCTGCAATTCTCTAAGCAAAGATTGTACTTGACCTGAACTGTTTGTACTTCTATAAAGCGCGCCGAAAGATGTTAGAGTTTCTCTAAAAATATTGACTAGTTCATGACCATTAAGCGTTTTTAAGGGTTTTAGAATGGTGTATTTAGTGAATCCGTCAACAATCAGTAATAAATATTTGTAACCTGACTCAGATTGCCTAAATGGGCCAGTACAGTCTAAGTGTAGAGTATGAAACGGTTCTGATTTTTGTATGGGATGTAATAAACCCTGTTTAGGCCCTGAATGGCTTTTGCCTTCTACGCATACTAATAAACAATGAGCGATATATTTTTTTGTAAAAGCTGCAATTCCAGGAAACCAGAAATTCTCACGTATTTTATTTAAAGTTTTGTCAAAGCTGACGTGACAATTTTCATCATGGAATAAGCGAAGTACACTATGCCTGTAGCCTTTTGGAATGTAAAATTTGGGAACGGTATCAGGATCTTCTTTATAAAGTAGTAATTCGCCCCTTACAACATATTGATTTGCATCTATATCTCCGTGTCTAACCTTTTCTAACAGATTTTGAGTCTCAACATCGTTATTTTGAGCAATTTTGAGCCAAGACGGTGGATCATTTGCATCATTTATGACATTAACTGATTCAATGGGGCCAGCAGAAAGGTTTACAGGATTTCGGCTCAAGTAATCTACATGTCCCACGAATTTTCCCTTTTTGTACACAATATCAAATTGGAAATCTTGCATGTAGGTCCACCATCTGGCTACCCGAGGTGATAAATCTCTTTTATTCATGGTTGCTTTAAAAGAGTTACAATCAGTCAATATAGTAAAGTTTACACCTAGGAGATAAACGTGAAAGTATTTAAGAGCATTAAATATAGCCAATGTCTCTAGATCATAAGAGCAATATCGTGATTCGGCGGGAGACGTACGTTTACTGTAGTAGGCTATAAAATATTTCGCTTTACCGAGTTTGTCTATTTGATCGTCAATTAAAGGTATGGGGTATCTTTCTTTCTTAATAATCTTATTAAATGCTCTGAAATCGATACACATTCTGTCAGTCCCGTCCTTTTTTTTTTACCAAGAGGACTGGACTGGCAAAACACGAATCGCTCTCCCTAATAATATTTTTTTTTTTAACAAATCATCTACTATTTCCTTGACCTTTTCTCTTTCAACGGCAGCTAAGCGATAAGGACGGTAATTAATAATTTCATTATTGCTTAGACGAAGCGTCATTACACCGGTTTTGACTTTCCCTATGTTGTCGGAGGTTGGCAAAACCGAGGGATACTTATGAAAAATGTCTTTTACTTTACTTTGTAAATTTACATCTAAATGCTTTATTGACTCTATCAATTCAGCAATCAGATCATCAGATTCTAAATTTTCGGATCTAGGAGAGAGTGTACGTTCTAATTTAAACCCACTTGAATCCATAACGAAAGCAATATCTGGGTGTTGAATGGCATTTCTACCAATTAAATAGTCATAATGAAAATCGTCGTCTCTGGCTACGTTAAAATCTATCTCCAAACTAACATTATCGAATCTAACAGGATAAGTCACTTTTGAGAAAACATTTATTTTTCCGTTCCCTATTCCTTCCAAAGTTATAGAACAGGTAAAGAGTTCACCCCCAAGACGTTTAGCTATAGAATCTTTAAGTACACTACAACTAGCACCCGAATCGATTAGAGCCTTTATCGCTACGTTGTTAATAGTAACATCAGTTAGAGGTAATTAGCTTTGGTTAAACAATTCACGCTATTTTTTGGATTCGAGTTACTTGTAGATGCCTTTTGCTTGAAGAAACAAACAGATTCATCGTGACCCATCTTTTTGCAATAGGTACATTGAGGTATGCTTAGCATAGTTTGATTAAGTCTCGTCGTGGTTTCAGAATTTTGTGGTCTATTTTTGAAACACTGAGACTTCACATGTCCTAGTTTGTTGCAGAGAAAACATCTACTGGGCTGTGTTTGCGTATTATCAAATTTTGGGCGTTTACGAGGCACTGTATTAGAAAGACAGTCATTAAAATTTGCATCAAAAGAACGTTTCCGTGTAGGTTTAACATTGTGATATAGTGAATTACACTATCAGCACGTACTCAATAGTACGTGATAATTAAGGTCTTCCTGATTGACAAGGCGTCCTTCCTCTAGTCACGTATAGATGTGATGTTAATTAGTATTTAAGATGATACACTAGAGGATAAAGAGGATTGATTCAACGCAAGACATTGTTTCATTTCGGGTCTCCGTCCCAACGCCATTACATGGCGACCGTGACATGGTGTCACAAGTCCGCGCCGCGAAATCGCTAGTTGAAGTCTACAAAATATCAGGAAAATAGTGCTACACGGGCCTACAAGAAGGACGAAGGAAATAAGAAGAAAAACTGTAAGCCAAAATTGTTTAACTATGGGAAACCCACAATCTAAAGACAATATTATTGTCAGTCAATCACCAACTCAATCGGCGGCAGCATCAACTCCCTTGGCCGTTGGGATGCAACTTTCAGAGATCTTTTTACTGACCATCGTCGTTGTACTAGCGGGCTATATAGTACTTAGGCTGCTACGTTACTTCAACGCACGACTATTAGAAGAGGTAGAACGCAGAGCGGTTCGACGGGCAATTGGACCAGCACAGAACGTGTAAGCCAGCACGAATTAATATAACTATGCTACCAAGAATCTATGTGTGTGTGTGAGTGATTTTTTTTTTCTAAAGTGTGTTCATGGCAAACCTGTCAGAACTCTTGAGTGAGCTTAAGGCTATTAGAGACTCTATTATTAAATTAAGTAAGGACAAACGTTATTCCGCTCAGGGGCAGAATAAGTTTTTAAGAGCAAAGGAAATTAAAAAAATCTTGAACAAATATCTGCAGACTTATGTAAAAAAGGGATAGATGCTGTAGAATTACAAATAACAAAAGCAATATCGTCAAAGTTTTTATGTAATTTTGAGGAAATCGAGTCACTCGTTAACCCGCATCATTCAGAAACGATCACAACCATGGCCACGTTCGATCTAAAAGTCGCGCTCACGCTCCTCCCAGTAGTAGATTGCGACGAAACGCAAATTAACCAACTAATAGACGGAATAGAGTATTATAGTAGTACCCTTAGAAACGAGGACCAGCCTCTGTTAATCAATTTTGTTTTAAAAACTCGTCTTTCTAGCAGTGCTAAAACAAAAATTAATAAGTCTTGTGTCTGTGGCAGACCTAATAAAAGATATAAAAAATGTTTTAATTCCGATTAAATCATACACAGCCATTTTAGACCGAATGCTACGATGTAGGCAAGGAAACAAGACCATAGAAGTGTTTGGTAGTGAAATCGAAAAAATGTCCAACGATTTAAGTACAGCACAGGCTAATGGAGACGAGTCGGCATATAATTTATTAAAGCCGATTAATGAAAAAAATGGCTATCAAGCGTTTCGCTGACGGCCTAAACAATGCTCGTACAAGCATTATAGTTACGTCTAGGTCCGTAAGCACAGTTAGGCAGGCAATAACTATAGCCTTAGAACAAGAAGACTCGGTAGTGAAACCACCAATAAACAATTATGTTAACTATGTTTCGAACCAGCGATTTGAAAAGATAAATAAAAACTATCATCAACAATATAATAAGTCACGTAACAACAACGCGACGAGTCAGCAAGGTCGGGGTCGTGCCTACTATAACTCGAATAGGTTTCAGGGTGTAACCTCCCCCCCTCTCTTATTAATTGCTACACCTAAATCTAAACCTAAATCTAATGCCTTTCACACCTATACGCCTAGCTAGCTTATAATACATACACACATCCTCGCCGCTTCACCTTAACTTAAATTATTATCTAATTCTTAAAACTAATTAACCTAATTTATCTACAATCTAATGGTTGTGTCTGGAGTTTTGTAGAGTGTGTAGCGTTTGTATGAAGATGGAACCTTAGCATAGCTTAATTCTATTTGCAGTGAATTTCAGTCAAGCAATGTAATATTATAATAACTACTATTTTGGCCAGATCGTCTAGTGAACCCTCCGTTGTTAACCGCATTTAAGTAACTCAAGTTCTTTCGTGAAAGTTTAGTAATTGGCTTATCCCTGTGTTAAATTATTTACTCCTGACGTAATTACCTACCAGTCTATAGATCATAACATAGATATGTGTAGCCTAGCAATAACTCCGTCTGAACTGTGACCTAAATCCTTCACTGCAGCTGCGGGGAAGATTTGTAACCACTCAAAGGTAATCAGATGATAGCTTAGCTTGTAGGTATTATTATTTATTATCAGTAGCGTGATACATAAGAAGCCTGGTGCAATTTATATATAGGTCTTGTGGAATTATAAGAGTCTTGTGGAAATATAAGAGTCTTGTGGAAATATAAGAGTCTTGTGGAAATATAAAAGTCTTGTGGAAATATAAAAGTCTGGTGGAAGTTTAAAAGTCTGGTGGAAGTTTAAAAGTCTGGTGGAAGTTTAAAAGTCTGGTGGAAGTTTATGAGCTCCAACCGCCGCTCCATAGCGTGCCATTACATCTCATTGTTTAATTATGGCCCCGTCCACTTTGGCTTTAACATTAATTATTAGCTTGTAGCTTTAATTCTTTCAAACTGAGAATTTACATCTCCTCTCAAAATCTAATTTCCTTTTACATTATGAACTATGTGTTAGCAATTTAAATTCTTATTATTCCACATAAATCAATAGAGTTTATCTCAAGGCTTGCTATCATCCAAATATCCTTTTCACATTAAGAACTTAATTATTCAATGCAATAACTTATATTCAGTTCCGTAAAGGGTGGATAATTTAATCAAACGCCACTTCAGGCGGTGGCTAAAGTAGAATGCTATTAATACAGGTAAAACTACTTTTATTTACTCTTAGTATTTATTATACAGGTCTTGTAAAGTTCCAATATAACTACATTGGATTAGCTGCATTGGCAGATTATCACATCTTAAGTTTATTAAAGGATGATTAATTCATTCAATATCCTTGACTTTAGGAAGTGAACTGAAATAGAATACTATCATTTGAAGTAAATTACTTTGGGTTACTCTTAGTGTTCATTATACAAATCTTATAAAGTATAAGTACATCTCAAGTTTATTGAAAGATGCCTAATTTATTCAACATCCCTGACTTTTAGGGAGTGAATGTAGTTAATTATTTTTTCATTAACTTCCACCCTCTGTCTCTCAGAATGAGTGGTTAATTTGATAGACTACTAAATCATAGTTAGTATACCTTTAGTAGGTAGTAAATTAGGTAGTTAATTATCACTGTTAATCATTAAATAAATTACATTTAGAAGTTATCTTTTACTCACTTTAATAAGTATAAATTAGACTGTACTAGGTATTAGTCTGATAGATTAGATTGTTCCCATCAAATATTTCTATGTTTCATATTATTAGAAGTAAGTACTTACATATCTTAAGAGGTCTATTCAAATGGTATTAGTAGACCATTGTCAGGCTAATTAGCTGGTTGTTATCAATCAATTATTTCTATGTTTCAGATTATTAGAAGCTCATAGCTTGCAATGTCTTCTTTCAACGACTTATCCTAGGTTCTAAACTGGTTTTAGTTGTTCAGTTTGTATCAGCTTATTTTTGCTAAGGTATCGGATGTAAAACTTTAACACCTTGAAGAGTGTAGCGATATGAGATCGTATTGCATCCCAGGGAAAGCTAACAAATGCCTGTTTGGTCATTTCAGTGTTAGAAATCAAACATCACAGTACGACTAAGCTTATTTGCTATAACTTTTTAGTATTTTTCTTGTAATAGGAAACCAGTCTAGACTTTTAGGTATTCCAAAGTAATGATGGTACGATATTATCATGCTTCTATTATTTATTTAAAATGAATAATTAATTGGTAACAACTTTAGGAAAACAATTAGAATTTTATCGGCCTGCGGTAACAGATTACTTGCCTAGCTAGGACCCACATCACTTCATCATAATTTTATTTAGCGCCGTAACTTAATTATCCCTACCTTATTGGTCTGAATTAATAACTAACCATATATATATATCCGCCTACCTATAGTTTCCTACAACTTTCCTCACTTGAAAATGCCTATATTTTGTCGAACTAACAGTCCCTTTTGTGTACCTTGCAAACTAGGCCAAGCCTCATTTAATTTAAATTCGTGGTGTGTGGTGAGAGTCGCATTGCCCCTGAAAGCAACTAACTCCTAAATGTTCTATCAGTCGAGCCAGTATACTCAGTGTGTTATTTTCCTATCACTACACTGTATGTACGGAGGTAGACTCGAGATTGGACTGGGTCATACGGGTCTACCTCCAGCTAAATGGTGTCTGACCTATCTTCAACTTTCACTAGGGAGACAACTGTCTCTCCCCCATTACTCCGTCGAAGATAGTGTATTGTTTAGCGTAATAGTGTAAAACGCCGATCTTATTAAATACAATCAAAGATCATCCAGACCGAAGTCTGTTGAAAGGTACATAGGGTTTTGTTGCCACCGTGATTCGTTTCCGCCGATGTACCCCAGAATACTTCATTCCGTTAACGGATTCGAGTTGCGACCGCAATAGTTTTACTTTATTAATCACTTTCAATTTCACAAATCTTAATTAATATCGCAGCTCGAATATCACTTAGCGCACTATCAAAGCTCGGACACTATTTTCCCCGTATGAGTAGTACCGCACTCTTAAGTTGGACCGCACCGCCGATGTCCCAAAATTGAATGTCCGCTAATTTTCCGCCTTTTTCCCAAGCATCTTAACTTTCGCGCCACGCGCGCCTAAGATTTGCCCGCGCGAGTCCGCTTTTCTTCCCTTCAACCAATCGCTAGCCGTTTCCCCGATGCCCCCCCGCCTTCGCGTCGCGCCACGTGGAGCTATCATCCGACCTCTCTTTCTGTCTTTTCCTCAACCTCTCGCTCGCTCATTGCCGCTTTCGCCGCGCAATTCTAAAATTTTTCCATAATCTAACCAAATCTCGTCAGATAGCCAATATTACATCTTTGAATATCTAAATGTAGCCTTCTATTAACAATTCCCTCTCAATAATCATCCACTTAAGCCAATAATCCTGTATTTTGTGAAATTATAAAAAGTTCCGTATTCCGACCATAGGTGGCGCCCGCCCGCATGTCTACCGGCGTGCCAACCTACGCCTATGTCACAAGGCCACACAGAACAGTCCCCGCGAAATTCAAAATAAAGATAAAGCCCGTTGCCAACCTAACACGAAGCTCAAGTAAATAACTCACGCTAGACGGCGCCTATGTCGCAAGGAGCACACAGAGCAGTCCCCGCGAAATTCAAAATAAAGAAGTCAAACTAGCAACCTTATGCGAAGCTCAAGTAAATAACTCACGCTAGACGGCGCCTATGTCGCAAGGAGCACACAGAGCAGTCCCCGCGAAATTCAAACTAAAGATAAAGCGCTAGACCACTGACCATTATTCTGAACTAGTTTATTATTCCCTTTTCATGCTTATTATTAATGGTGCTACGCATTAATATTTATTTTAGTGCTACTCCCATGCATTCCTTACTAACGGACGGATACCATTCATTCTGTACCGTTACAGCCGCCCCCGATAGAATTTAAGCAGATAAAGTACCACTCTTATCTGCGGCGAATTATATCTAAACCCTGTACTTAATTAAGTACAAAATAGCACCTCCTTCCTTGCCAACCTCATTGTCATCCTAGCCCTCAAAGATATTCCTACTATTTATAGTTCCTCCCCAAATCCCTAATGACTCCTTCCTCCATAAGCTTTCTTATTGCAAAATAGCCCACACCCCTCATTCTATTCAACTGACACAAAATCATAATCGCATACCCAGTTCTCGTGTTCGAAACGAAATCCCAGTAAACTTAGTCTCGGTAAATATTTCCCAATAACTTAGACATCTACCATTTCTTTAATCATACACAACCTCCGAATAATGATTTGCCTTTTGTTTACCATCATAACAACAAATCATATTATAATATAAATCAATATAACAGTCTCTTGCTCTGTCTACTAACGCCCCCTAGCGAAAACTCTTCAACTCTATGACGATTCCGACGTAAGTTTATAACATCTTCCGAACCATTCAATTATTCTATTCTTTAAATTATTTTCCTAGAATAATTTTAAGTACATCTGTCATCCTGGCCTTCTTTTAACTTACGTCTCTTCTTACAACTTGTTTCGCATCTAAATGTTGTAACCTAGGGATCGAACCTGGGATCTTTCGTGGGTGAAGCATCAACCACTTCGCCGTCATGGTCTTTTAGTTCCAACTAGGTTAATGAATAATAATTAATAATTTGAATTAAAACTTTCCTTCATACTTCAACGCTACCAATCTCATCTTAGCTTATATAATTACCTAAGATAACGAAACGTCGGAACAATTGTCTACCTCAGGCAGGGATCGAACCCGCGTCCTCCACAATTCCTAATTAGCTACTTCTTTTAACGGAAACCTATTTTCCTCTCCGCGGATAAGAAATCTTAACCAAACCCCCATATCAACCAAAACCAGTAGGCATACCATCATCGCCCAAGAGTTATAACTTTATTTTAGATGAGATACATCTATGTCTAATCCTACAAATAACCGAGATAGAATACTAGACTCGCTTCCGTCCGGTACGCAGTGACACCCACTCACCGTGCATACAAATAGAGGTCTTAACGCCTTACAATAAGGTTGTCGATCGTAAATACTTAGGAAAAACTCATTCACTCTAAGGGGGTACGCATCTCGAAACACGTCCTTGAGTTTTGAACTAGCTACCCCGTAGTTCAGATCTATTAGAAGTTTGTGTGCTATGTATATCTAACTGTCAATGTATGCGTCATCGATAAGTACTTGTTAATACCCCGGTACGCGTTGGACATTGTATACTAATTGACAAGTACTGAGCTTATACGTATAAGCAAATACTTATGCCAAAACCTATCTAGTAACTATGTCTCATCCCTAGTTATTACTATGTACGAAAGACAACATTTAGTCTCATTTGCTAATATATAATACGTCAATATCCCCTTACTTTCCTATACCTTTGAAAAATATCATTTTCCTATTAAAATAAACAGACCGGTAACTATCTTATCCGCCCCCACAACTCTACTTAACTTCCTACCTTTTATATAACTAATAACGATCAAATCGGTAAATAATAAGCCACTGAAGGTGACACTTAGTTTTAGTATTCATGGTAATTAATATCGTGAGTTCTTTCTCGTATTTACTGAATTCCAAACTGCGTGATTCAATAGTGCTAGTTTCTTTTTATTTTTTATTTTTTTTATTAGATGTTTTTAATTTTATACTCGCACAAGACACATTATTAAGATGGTAATCTCCCGAATGTTTGTAACTCTAATTGGTTACTCATTATGCATTCTACTTTACTTTTCAGCCTTCCGTCCAGATGGTAAAATTCCCCAGCAACACGAGATCCCCTGACCACGCCAAAATGAAATGCCATCAATGGCCTCTGTTTCTGCAGCCTAAGACATTATCTCTCTATAGGTTAGTCAAGTATAATTGTCCTGATTTAGACTTCACAAGACGCCCCCAAAGGAACCACCTTACAGCAGAATTTCCGCAACTTTAAGAAAGGCTAGTTTAGGAAATGAAGCTAAATGGAAACCACTTAATTTTATTGTGTGCTGAGTAATTCCCACTTCTACAGCACAGTTCCGAAACTTCGATTCAATTACTTCACCAGGTAAATCAAAATAAACCCTACACGCTTAACTAAGTTCTATTTGTGCCCTGTGCGACTAAAAATATTCGAACACCCTAAACAAGCTACTTTTACTAATTTAACAGTGCCAATTAAGAATGCTCCCTTGTGTCATCTATAATTTTATTGTGTGCATAGACGACCAAAGACCTCGCTTTCAGCATGCCTTCTTCGTTGGACCCGCTTAGTTAAATACTCTAATCAAAATTCTAAAGTTACAATTGAAAATGTCAAAAGTTCGAATATTATGCAATAGAGAATTTCTCTAACATAGTTACTCCATCTCTTCGCACTATTTAGTCAGGCATATTGCAATTCAAGTATTTATTTTAATTTATAATGACCTATCTTCTCCACCCCTGTTCACATACTTTAGCCATCCCTATCCACAGCTGCGGTGAAGATAATTAGTTAATGAACAAAACATCCTATAACCATTCTATGTTACTACCGCAATCACAAGAAATATTTACTAGAAGGATTATCTATCATACAGCTGACTATAACAAAATGAGTCCCCCTTAACTTTCTCCGTTCCTCTTCTAACGTAGAAGACAACAACAGACAATTAACAATTAATTACTTATAATTTAGAACAACCCTAGGTAAAACGCTACCACAAAACTAGTATAGAACAGAATAATACTAACAGAAGTAAACTTTTGTATTCACACTTGCAAATAAAATATCTTTATCTTTCCGTGATGAATGATTTTGATAACACTATTTCATCAACTCAATGTCCCGGCCTACATATGTGAAAACTGTCAATTAATTAGTTTGTATAAAACAATCTAGATGCAACATGCAGTTCACATTAACTAACAATTTTAAGGTTGTGCCATAACTTCGACAATAACCTACCTTAGCACTAATTTTAATCATCTACAATTACATCACGTACATATTAGATGCCAATAATCTAGATTATTTAAGAATTCTAGCAATTCTAATAAATAACCAACAAGATCATCCCACTGTGACAGTCTGCGCTGACCTTCCCACAAGTCAAAAACGCGTTTCGTTCGTCCTATCATTTCTAAACCTGTAGACATTTACTTGGTACTAAACAAATTCTTGAGTTAATAATTATTTGCCAATTGTTAAGCAAACCTATTTAATTTCATAATAACAATTTTAATATAGCATTATTAGAATATTATTATAAATCCCGAACATCTTTATTTATTATAATCAACATTACCGGTTAAAGTATTTGAATGGCCTAGTGCAAACTAGGTTTCAGGTCGCACCTCGGGAAAATAAATTTACTATTGACTCTAAAATCTACTACTAATAAATTTATTATTTTCTTCTGACATACAAAGATAGGTTATGACTCTAGGTCGGGTTTAATAAACTTTGAACTATGCCTACCTCCACGATAACCTCGGTTAAATATATATATCCGCAAAACGAAATATGTCCAATACGGCCGATTTTACTAAATTTAAATTATGCTACTAAACAGTACGTGTCCTAAGAACGTCACACATCCGAAACCCATTTCAGTTCTAATGTCTTTACCCATCTAAATTAAAATTTGTACCTGTCGACGCGAGACGACATCTAAATAATTACCTTGTATGATTCGAATTGTGATAGTTGATTTTGTTTTGTAATCTCGATAACGCAATACCAGGGATTTACTTGTTAAGCGGTAAGAGATTTATTCTCAGCTCGCAATATCAGTCGCTTTATTTCCGGCTTGAATGTTTCTGCGGACTATGAGTTTAAAATTATCCTACAACTTAAAATTATGGTATATAAAATCGATCACTGTTTTATAAGTAGCTAGTGTTAACTTTTAAAATGATAAAACGATTTAACTAATGATTATGACGTGACATCCGTCCGCAACTCGCCTTTATAATTGATGTGATAACATACGCTATTGTTATCCCTATAGCGTAACAGTGCTATAACTCGTTAATTTTGCAGTTAAATCTCGACTTCAAGCCAGTCAACTATTTTTTTTTTTCTACTATTATTTTTTTTTCAATTTATTATTCTTTCTTTACTATTGTATTTTTCTTTCGACCCCTATTTTGCTCCCAAGCTCAATTAATATCTACCTTCCACAATTATCCATCATCCGTCAATCTTAGGTATCCTCGAGAATTTTTTTTTTTTTTTTTTTTTTTTTTAACATCTTAATCGTTCAACGGAGATAGACAATTGTGCAAGGTACCCTTCTTAATAGGCTAATCCAACCCAGTGAATTTAATGATTTATCTATCTCTACCTATACTAACTAATTAGTCATGTAGTAAAGTCTTTTCTTTTCACCGCTCTCCCGACTTAGATATCTCTAGGTAACTCACAACTGATAATATTAGGTAAGTAGGTATAGTAAGCTGTGCCCAGCGAGCTTTACCTCTGCGTACGTTAACCTCATCTTAAGCTAATAATAATCCTTTATAAATCTTCATAATTAACTATTTATCACGATTTCAACTATACGGTAAGAAGCAATGATTACCGGTAACGACTAATTACAACGCTGCAAGAGTATTTCAATTATACATATTATTATTAGACAGCACCCTTTTACCATCATCCAAAATAAAATCTTTTATTGGTAACCCAACGCCATCTAGCCTCGCTAATAAGTAACCTCCCCACAATAGAGTAGATATTAGATAGTTGTTTCCAGACGGTAACGACTTTTATCGCCTACTAGACGTATTTATCCGTTTACATTATGCATCCCAAACTACGTTGCTTTTAAACCAAAATTCCTACTAGCAATGAATAGTCATATGATTTTATCCCCTACATGACATCCCTGCTACTTGTTATTACTTATAATCGCGATTCCTCATCAACGCGTGTATTTTGAACCGTAATACTATTTTATGTTACTTTTCCTAGGATTTTAGCGAACTAACAAAATGAAGCGGCATTTCCCGTGTCATTGCATTCTAATCTACTACGTGATAAGTATTAGGAAAATCTCTTTCAATGTAAAAATCGCAGGTATTAAAAATAACAGGTATGGAAAATAACAGGTGATTCCACTTGCTATAACAAAATCACATGATTACGCGTTAAGGAAGTTTCCTCTCCGATTGGTTTTATGACGTCATGTTTTATAATCATTCCTAATTCTAGATTGTTTATGGTCTCGCTAAATCATTTGTCTCTATGGTCCAACTATAGACAAAGAACGTTATAGTCCTTGACTAGCCTAAACTACTCTATGGATTTCAGATGTGAGACTCAAGTACACTATTATAATTTTTTTTTCTCTAACATAACCAACAAAATAAATTATAATACGTGGAATAGCACATCAACTAAAAACCGCAATCGCTCAACGATTATTAGTCAAAATATAATTATTATTAGTTTTATATTATGCTGTTAGCGTCATAACTTTATAATATTGTACAGCATATCGCCGTCCTATAATATAAATTGAATCCAGCAATAATTAAGTTGGTTACCTCTGTCCAATCTCGCCCCCTAGCCTTCCCATCCGACAGCAATAATAATTAAACCGCCCCCTATTCTACAAATCTTTCTAAATCAATAAATGTCGAACTATGTCACCCTATCGACTTTTTACGATCCTAAAAATAACTCAACACAAGGCTGTATGAACCAGTTGCCTATGCCTATATGAAATCTATCACCAGGAATAGAAACAAAACTACAGTTACCATAGCTCCTAACGTCAACAACAAAAATTGGATACCTGGTTTCAGTATTCAAGGAAACAATTACTAAAGGTTTCAGTATTCACAGATAACTCAACAATTTTAAAATTTAATACTCCAGACCCCCGGATAATAACTATATCTATGTACTTCGTGCACTTATGATACTTTGGGAAAACAACAACGCCTAAGAGCCGCACGGTACCTGATGCTGGCGAAATCCACCATTAAATAAAGAAGGAAAAGATAATAACTGAAAGGTATTGTATTTCAAAGAATACTCATTACATTATTGTTTTATAGTTTTATCTCCTTTGACCTTTAACCTAACCTGAGAATCTTTTTGTTACAGATTTCGTACAACAAAATTTTAGCTCCAGCTCTCATTGCGACTGTCTACAATATTGGTCTTAATCTATTATCAAGAACCCGTAATACAAAGTGTATGAATCAACTTTAGAAGATAACAACGTTTATTGTGAAAAGTGTCAAATTATAATTCACCCATTATCAAGAGCCCGTAATACAAAGTGTATGAATCAACTTTAGAAGATAACAACGTTTATTGTGAAAAGTGTCAAATTATAATTCACCCATTATCAAGAGCCCGTAATACAAAGTGTATGAATCAACTTTAGAAGATAACAACGTTTATTGTGAAAAGTGTCAAATTATAATTCACCCACTATCAAGAGCCCGTAATACAAAGTGTATGAATCAACTTTAGAAGATAACAACGTTTATTGTGAAAAGTGTCAAATTATAATTCTTCAATATCTCTGAATTAATTAATCTTCATTGAATTATTCCCTATTAAGCCAATTCTAAACTCACGCATCGCAACACGACAACAATTTGTGGGAAAAATCCCACTTCTAAATTAAAGTATTACCGCTTGACTGAAATCTAATACAACTATATTAATGATAATTTATAACTTAACTTTCTAATCCTGGTCATGGCTTACCAAATTGTAACCTCCCCCCCCTCTCTATTAAATTGCTACACCTAAATCTAAACCTAAATCTAATGCCTTTCACACCTATACGCCTAGCTAGCTTATAATACATACACACATCCTCGCCGCTTCACCTTAACTTAAATTATTATCTAATTCTTAAAACTAATTAACCTAATTTATCTACAATCTAATGGTTGTGTCTGGAGTTTTGTAGAGTGTGTAGCGTTTGTATGAAGATGGAACCTTAGCATAGCTTAATTCTATTTGCAGTGAATTTCAGTCAAGCAATGTAATATTATAATAACTACTATTTTGGCCAGATCGTCTAGTGAACCCTCCGTTGTTAACCGCATTTAAGTAACTCAAGTTCTTTCGTGAAAGTTTAGTAATTGGCTTATCCCTGTGTTAAATTATTTACTCCTGACGTAATTACCTACCAGTCTATAGATCATAACATAGATATGTGTAGCCTAGCAATAACTCCGTCTGAACTGTGACCTAAATCCTTCACTGCAGCTGCGGGGAAGATTTGTAACCACTCAAAGGTAATCAGATGATAGCTTAGCTTGTAGGTATTATTATTTATTATCAGTAGCGTGATACATAAGAAGCCTGGTGCAATTTATATATAGGTCTTGTGGAATTATAAGAGTCTTGTGGAAATATAAGAGTCTTGTGGAAATATAAGAGTCTTGTGGAAATATAAAAGTCTTGTGGAAATATAAAAGTCTGGTGGAAGTTTAAAAGTCTGGTGGAAGTTTAAAAGTCTGGTGGAAGTTTATGAGCTCCAACCGCCGCTCCATAGCGTGCCATTACATCTCATTGTTTAATTATGGCCCCGTCCACTTTGGCTTTAACATTAATTATTAGCTTGTAGCTTTAATTCTTTCAAACTGAGAATTTACATCTCCTCTCAAAATCTAATTTCCTTTTACATTATGAACTATGTGTTAGCAATTTAAATTCTTATTATTCCACATAAATCAATAGAGTTTATCTCAAGGCTTGCTATCATCCAAATATCCTTTTCACATTAAGAACTTAATTATTCAATGCAATAACTTATATTCAGTTCCGTAAAGGGTGGATAATTTAATCAAACGCCACTTCAGGCGGTGGCTAAAGTAGAATGCTATTAATACAGGTAAAACTACTTTTATTTACTCTTAGTATTTATTATACAGGTCTTGTAAAGTTCCAATATAACTACATTGGATTAGCTGCATTGGCAGATTATCACATCTTAAGTTTATTAAAGGATGATTAATTCATTCAATATCCTTGACTTTAGGAAGTGAACTGAAATAGAATACTATCATTTGAAGTAAATTACTTTGGGTTACTCTTAGTGTTCATTATACAAATCTTATAAAGTATAAGTACATCTCAAGTTTATTGAAAGATGCCTAATTTATTCAACATCCCTGACTTTTAGGGAGTGAATGTAGTTAATTATTTTTTCATTAACTTCCACCCTCTGTCTCTCAGAATGAGTGGTTAATTTGATAGACTACTAAATCATAGTTAGTATACCTTTAGTAGGTAGTAAATTAGGTAGTTAATTATCACTGTTAATCATTAAATAAATTACATTTAGAAGTTATCTTTTACTCACTTTAATAAGTATAAATTAGACTGTACTAGGTATTAGTCTGATTGATTAGATTGTTCCCATCAAATATTTCTATGTTTCATATTATTAGAAGTAAGTACTTACATATCTTAAGAGGTCTATTCAAATGGTATTAGTAGACCATTGTCAGGCTAATTAGCTGGTTGTTATCAATCAATTATTTCTATGTTTCAGATTATTAGAAGCTCATAGCTTGCAATGTCTTCTTTCAACGACTTATCCTAGGTTCTAAACTGGTTTTAGTTGTTCAGTTTGTATCAGCTTATTTTTGCTAAGGTATCGGATGTAAAACTTTAACACCTTGAAGAGTGTAGCGATATGAGATCGTATTGCATCCCAGGGAAAGCTAACAAATGCCTGTTTGGTCATTTCAGTGTTAGAAATCAAACATCACAGTACGACTAAGCTTATTTGCTATAACTTTTTAGTATTTTTCTTGTAATAGGAAACCAGTCTAGACTTTTAGGTATTCCAAAGTAATGATGGTACGATATTATCATGCTTCTATTAATTATTTAAAATGAATAATTAATTGGTAACAACTTTAGGAAAACAATTAGAATTTTATCGGCCTGCGGTAACAGATTACTTGCCTAGCTAGGACCCACATCACTTCATCATAATTTTATTTAGCGCCGTAACTTAATTATCCCTACCTTATTGGTCTGAATTAATAACTAACCATATATATATATCCGCCTACCTATAGTTTCCTACAACTTTCCTCACTTGAAAATGCCTATATTTTGTCGAACTAACAGTCCCTTTTGTGTACCTTGCAAACTAGGCCAAGCCTCATTTAATTTAAATTCGTGGTGTGTGGTGAGAGTCGCATTGCCCCTGAAAGCAACTAACTCCTAAATGTTCTATCAGTCGAGCCAGTATACTCAGTGTGTTATTTTCCTATCACTACACTGTATGTACGGAGGTAGACTCGAGATTGGACTGGGTCATACGGGTCTACCTCCAGCTAAATGGTGTCTGACCTATCTTCAACTTTCACTAGGGAGACAACTGTCTCTCCCCCATTACTCCGTCGAAGATAGTGTATTGTTTAGCGTAATAGTGTAAAACGCCGATCTTATTAAATACAATCAAAGATCATCCAGACCGAAGTCTGTTGAAAGGTACATAGGGTTTTGTTGCCACCGTGATTCGTTTCCGCCGATGTACCCCAGAATACTTCATTCCGTTAACGGATTCGAGTTGCGACCGCAATAGTTTTACTTTATTAATCACTTTCAATTTCACAAATCTTAATTAATATCGCAGCTCGAATATCACTTAGCGCACTATCAAAGCTCGGACACTATTTTCCCCGTATGAGTAGTACCGCACTCTTAAGTTGGACCGCACCGCCGATGTCCCAAAATTGAATGTCCGCTAATTTTCCGCCTTTTTCCCAAGCATCTTAACTTTCGCGCCACGCGCGCCTAAGATTTGCCCGCGCGAGTCCGCTTTTCTTCCCTTCAACCAATCGCTAGCCGTTTCCCCTTTCCTTCGCGTCGCGCCACGTGGAGCTATCATCCGACCTCTCTTTCTGTCTTTTCCTCAACCTCTCGCTCGCTCATTGCCGCTTTCGCCGCGCAATTCTAAAATTTTTCCATAATCTAACCAAATCTCGTCAGATAGCCAATATTACATCTTTGAATATCTAAATGTAGCCTTCTATTAACAATTCCCTCTCAATAATCATCCACTTAAGCCAATAATCCTGTATTTTGTGAAATTATAAAAAGTTCCGTATTCCGACCATAGGTGGCGCCCGCCCGCATGTCTACCGGCTTGCCAACCTACGCCTATGTCACAAGGCCACACAGAACAGTCCCCGCGAAATTCAAAATAAAGATAAAGCCCGTTGCCAACCTAACACGAAGCTCAAGTAAATAACTCACGCTAGACGGCGCCTATGTCGCAAGGAGCACACAGAGCAGTCCCCGCGAAATTCAAAATAAAGAAGTCAAACTAGCAACCTTATGCGAAGCTCAAGTAAATAACTCACGCTAGACGGCGCCTATGTCGCAAGGAGCACACAGAGCAGTCCCCGCGAAATTCAAACTAAAGATAAAGCGCTAGACCACTGACCATTATTCTGAACTAGTTTATTATTCCCTTTTCATGCTTATTATTAATGGTGCTACGCATTAATATTTATTTTAGTGCTACTCCCATGCATTCCTTACTAACGGACGGATACCATTCATTCTGTACCGTTACAAGGGTCAGCGCAACACCAGGTTTACGTCACCTCATAATAAACGTAGGAATGTACATTTCTTAGTTGACTCAGCAGAACAGTCTAATGACGAGAACGAAAGTGAACGTCAGAGTATACGTCAGAACGAACATCATAGCGATGATTTTTTTCGTTCTGAATAGCGCTGAGGTAGATATTTGTAGTTATGGTAGTGGTAATTACATTTGTTTTACTTGTAGTCAAACTCAAATTTCTCTATTAGTAGACACAGGAGCAAGCATTTCAATTTTAAAGTTAGATTGGTTAAATAAACTCCGTAGCGTGTCCCGCGACGCAAAGCTAGTAAGGGATGAAATTAAGATTAAAGGAGTATGTGGGGATTTAGTATCAATAGGTTATGTTTATCTAGACTTATGTGTTAACTATTATAATTTTAGGCATAAGTTTTATGTGTTTAGCAACTTCCACTGTAAAAATGATGGAATTTTAGGAGAAGATTTTTTATTAAAATATAGTTGTAAAATTAACTATGAAAATAAGCTGGTTACATTACAGGATAAGATAAGTCTAGAATTAGGCTTAGGTAAAAACATAATAACGACTATTCCAGGGAGATGTGAGGTCGTAAAATATGTTTCGTCAGAGATAAAGGGCGAATGTGTCATTTTAGCGGAGGAAGTTATTGCAGGCGTATTTGTAGCAGGCGCCGTGGTAGTAGGAGACGGGAAAAAGATTCCGGTGCGATTTTTAAACACACGGGAAGAAGATGTAAAATTAAATAACTTTAGCCCGAAAATTAGAAAATACTCGGATTATTTCGTATGCTCTTTTGATACGGAAAACGGAAAATCTGTCGAGAGGGTTAAACAACTATTCGATTTTCTTAAATTAAAAACATATCTTGGTGATGAAGAGAGACGGTCTATTGAGAAAATATGTGCAAAATATGCAGATATCTTTCATATGCCGGGTGATAAGCTATCCGTTACAAACTTATACGAGTACAACATTAAACTGCAAAATGACGCGTCTCCTGTTTATGTCAAACCGTATAGAATACCGCACGCTCAGAAGGCTGAGTTAATAAAACAGGTAGGTAAATTGTTAGAAGAAGATATTATCGAAGAGTGTACCAGCGAATGGTCTTCTCCATTATTATTACTTCCGAAAAAAGCTGACAGTAGCGGTGAAAAAAAGTGGAGAATCGTAATAGATTATAGACTTTTAAATAAAAAAATAGTAGACGAAAAGTTCCCGTTACCAAATATACAAGAAATTATTGACTCACTTTCGGGATGCTTATACTATTCTCATTTAGACCTCAGTTCTAGTTATTACCAGCTAGGGTTATCACCAGAATGTAGGAAATTCACTTCTTTTACAGCTGATAAGCAATATCAACTGAAAAGATTACCTATGGGTCTCAAAACGAGTCCTAGCGTATTTTCTAAACTTATGTCTATGGCTCTATCGGGTTTAAATCACGAGATATGTTTTCTATATCTCGATGACGTAATAGTTTTCGGGAAAAGCCTATCGCAGCATAATACAAATTTAATGAGTGTATTTGAGAGGTTTAGGTCAGTTAATTTAAAACTAAACCCTTGTAAGTGCGAATTTTTGAGGAAAGAAATTAATTATTTAGGGCATGTTATTACGCCAAACGGGGTGTTGCCAGACAACAGTAAAATCGAGGTCTTGGAAAAGTTCCCAGTACCTAAAAATGTAAATGAGATTCGTCGTTTTGTGGCTTTTGCGAACTTTTATAGAAAATTCATAAAAAACTTTGCCACAATAGTGTACCCACTAAACCGTCTTTGTAAGAAACATGTCGAGTTTCAGTGGACGGAAGAATGTGACGTGGCATTTCAGACCTTAAAAAAGTCACTTAGTTCATTTCCTGTCTTAGATTATCCAGATTTTGGAAAAGATAATGTTTTCCGGTTGCAAACCGATGCGTCAGGGGTAGCCTTGGGGGCTGTATTATCAAATGGAAATAATAAGCCCGTAGCTTATGCAAGCAGACAATTAAACAGTTCAGAAATAAACTACCCAACTATTCATAAAGAGTTATTAGGGGTAGTGTGGGCTATAAAACATTTTCGACCATATTTATACGGACGAAAATTTAAAGTATTAACAGATCATAGACCATTGGTTCATTTATTTAGCATAAAAGATCCTAGTAGCCGTTTAACTAAGTTTAGACTTTGTTTAGAAGAATATGATTTCGATATTGAATACATAAAAGGTTCCGAAAATGTAACGGCAGATGCCTTATCGAGAGTCATTATAACATCAGACGAGTTAAAAAATCTAAATTCAAATTTTTTGGGGGTAGTAACCCGTTCAATGAAAAGAACCATGGAGCAAAATAATGAACCCGCTACCTCTGGAAGTAGCAGGGTTGAGCCCCCTGTTGATCATAGGCAACCAAGAGTGGTAGATATTATGCAGAAATCACAAAATGATGTAAGGTTAGATATTTGTTCGTATGAAAACTTCGTGAAGTTGAGGAAAAAGAAAAGATACGTCTCACAGACGGGTGATATGTTATTTAGTGACTCTACTATTTACATAAATCAGGAATCTCTACTAACGGAGGCGCGCCGAGACGCAACGATAGGAGAACTGAGTGCATTATGTAAAAAATATAATATTGTAGAAGTCGTTGTGATTAAAAATGGGTTTAATAAAAAGTTTATTAAAATTTTGACCCAAACTTTCATGAAACATAAAGAATTACCGCGGTTATGTATTATTAATAACCAAGTTGAACATGTTACAAATAAAGACTTGATACGTGTTATACTAAATGATTATCATTTATTGCCGACAAGTGGTCATGTAGGCATAAATAAAATGACTAAGAATATTCGAAAAAAATATTTTTGGAGTAATATGCAAAAAGACATAACTGAATATGTGACTCGCTGTAAAGATTGCCAAAAGCAGAAATTTGGTAATAAAAATAATAAAGAGAAAATGGTAATAACCACTACAGCATCTACTTCTTTTGAAAAATTATATTTAGATATTGTGGGGCCGTTGGAGGTCGATAATTTGGGTAATAAATACATATTAACAATACAATGCGAATTGACAAAGTTTGTAGAAGCTTACCCAATACTTGATAAGTCAGCTGAAACTGTTGCTAGGGTTTTTACTGAAAATTTTATTTTACGATATGGTACTCCCAGGGTTATTGCGACTGACTGTGGAACGGAATTTATTAATTCCACGTTAGAAACAGTATGTAAATTGCTAAATATTGATAAGTTAAATTCAACACCCTATCATCATGAGAGTATAGGTTCGCTAGAAAACTGGCACAAACATCTCGGATGTTACTTGAGAATACAAACACAGAATCAGTCGGCAAATTGGAGTACCTGGATACCATATTGGTGCTTTGCTTATAATAATTCTGTAAATACTAGTACCAAATACTCCCCTTATGAACTAGTTTTTGGGAAAACATGTAACGTACCTAGTAATTTAGTTAGTAAAGTTGATCCCTTATATGTATGCGACAATTATCCATCGGAGTTAAAATTTAGATTGCAAAAAGCACATAATGATGCCAGGAACAACTTATTAATATCAAAACAAAGTAGAAAAACTAATTATGATTTAGATTGTAAGGAAGTACACTACAAAAAAGGTGATCTACTCTTGTATAAGAATGAAAATTATAATAAATTGAATGACTTGTATTTAGGTCCATTTGAAGTTTTAGAAGAGCTAGGTACTAATGTAAAAATATTAAAGAATAATAAAGAATATATAGTTCATAAGAATAGGACTAAGATATTTAGAAAATAAGAGTTTACTTTTCAGGGAAGGGATGCCTAGCCTTTTCAGGGGAGGTGTGATATAGTGAATTACACTATCAGCACGTACTCAATAGTACGTGATAATTAAGGTCTTCCTGATTGACAAGGCGTCCTTCCTCTAGTCACGTATAGATGTGATGTTAATTAGTATTTAAGATGATACACTAGAGGATAAAGAGGATTGATTCAACGCAAGACATTGTTTCATTTCGGGTCTCCGTCCCAACGCCATTACAACATAAGTTGAAAACAATGAAATTAGTTCAGAGGTTGATCTAACTCTGCTATTGAAAGCGGCCATTTTAATATTTATGTCATTTATTCCCCCACAAACAAGATCGACTAGCTGTTGCTCAGTGAAAGTAATCTTAGTGCTACGTAATAATCGTAGTTTTTCTCGGGCGTATTCACAATAGGTTTCGGCTGTATCTGATGAATAGAGAACTGCTTTAGATAACTTTTCGGAAAGATTCTTTTTTTCTGGATAAAGATCTATAATACAAGTTTTAAAGTTTGTCCAAGACCTACCATCCTCAGGATCCCATGTTTCGAACCATAAAAGTGCGGAACCCTTCAGGGCCTTACCAGCTTTGGCTACTGTTGTGACACTGCTCCATCCACGGTCATTGGCAACGGCGTCAATGTTGTTACACCAACTTTCGACACTGTTGTCGTTTTTGTCGGCATCAAACGGCGGCAGGTCCAAATCTTCGTCACTATGTTTAACGGCAACCGCATCTCGAATTGCTCTCAAAAGGCCTTCTAGGACCGTGGGGTCCATCTAAGAAAAAAAACAATAAATATTAGTATTGGAATAGGTACCTACGTAAGAATCCAAAAATCTGAAAACTAATAAGCATAAAAAAAGTCGATAATATGTACCTACAGGTCAACATATTTTCATGATAACTTTCTCTTCTGGTTGTATTATCGGGGAGTACCCCGACCAAATACTGATCAGAATTGGAAGCTATCTCCTGCTCATTTGCCGACAATATCAGGGTGTACCCTGACCTAATGTATGGCAAATAGCAGGGAAAATAAGCAACTCAAAAGGGGAAAATAGTATTTAAGTAATATACTCGCAACAAGTTGGTACATTTCAGCGATTCGTCGCATTATAAGGGAGTACCCTTACCAAATACTAAAGTTGAAAACTATCTTCAACGTTATCTGTCAGCATTATCAGGGAGTACCCTGACCGAATGCACAACAAACATCGGAGGAAATAAGTGACATTTACAAAAGAAATAATGTTGGCATCTCATATAAAAATATATCCACTTTCATCATTCGTATCCCACTTCTGATATTAAGTTAATTTAATATGGGCTATTAAAAGAATAACGAAACGCTTAATATGATTATAGTATTTATTAAAATAAATAAAAAATAAGACAGGTTTATAAAGGGCCTTTACACAGATAGTACATGATGCATAATTTAGGCATGGGCATATTAAGTACATAGAAAATACATTTACTATTTTAAATATGGTAGATGACAAAAGTACTTAACTTAGAGCTCCGTTCGGTCCGACCGCCAGCAAAGAAGTGACGCCACGAGGCGGAGCGTCCGCTTTTATAAGCGGTGACAAACAAGTGACGTCACATCGAATGATTTTCTATCAAAAAGTCGTAACATCTTTCTTTTGTACTATTTTCATTGAATTTTGATTAGGTTAAGTATAAATAGAGTTACTAGGAATAAGTAAACCTAAAAAATATGACTTTAAGCTTACAATTGTATAATAAATGAATTGAAGCAAGTAAACGAGGTTATTTAAATGACAAACAGCTTTAGACATCAGTAAAATTGATAGTGTTACCTGAATGTGCAAGGACATTGCTTAAAGTATTTAGTAAGCTTATTTAGTTTAGTGGTTTATAAGATTCTTGTGAGATTTTGTTTTCAAAGTTAATAAATCACATAGACAATAATTGAAAGATGCTTTTCTATAAGTAAACTAGAGAATAATATGTGTAAATTAGTGAGACAAACATGCTTAATTAAATCGAATAATCTATCACTTGCATGTTTATTTAAAGATAATCGAAATATATGCTGATATACCTCGTCGTGGCATTAACTCCCATCACTAAATAAAAAACAATTCTATGGTAACAAGAATACTTTATATTTTATGAATGTAAAAGTGCAAGTTTTCTTTAAAAACTCAACTTTATGCAAAAAGAAAACATAAATTAACATAATACCGGCAAGGTAATTAATATAATGAATAATTTAATGTTTTTTGATCGACTATCTAAACGTAATTTAAGGTTGGAAAAGTATATTGTCGTTATTATAACATATCGGGAACGGACATACTAGGAACTGATATATCTAGAAGTGGTCATATCGGGAACGGACATACTGGGAACTTATATATATCAAGAAGTGGTCATATCGGAGAGTTGCCATATCGGGAAGTGGTCATATCAGGAACGGACATATCGGAATGTGGTCATATTAGGAAGTTGTCATCACCAACCCAAAGGGCAAAAACATGGATTTTTGAATGAGCTAAAGATAACTGTTAGCTTATAATTTTGATTATTAAAGAAACCAGACAGGTCATTAATATTGCATGTAGAGGTATCTAACGAATATTAATTGCTTAGTAGTAGAGAAAGTTGGTAACGGGAGAAACTAAATACAAAACATTATTTTGCTTTCAGACTTTTCACACGAGCAGTGTAACGAAATCTGCGCATTACTGAATTCCGGGGACGTGTTATCTGCAGAGGTGCCTCTAGGCCTTGCTAAGCTGGCCCGGGAGATCGAGGAGTCGGGAAAAGCAGAGCAATTCCGCAAACTAGACGCCAAAGATGCTTTCGTTTGGTTACAGAAGAACCTACCACACGTACACTTGAATGTGACCGTATTCTTGGACCAACATGGCCATAGAGCAATTATGGAGGTAGGGTAACAGCAACAATAATTATCTTTTTTTTAACAAAATTAAGTGCGGTCGTAGCTCCTTCAACAGAAGGAGTCACTCGTCCTTAACACGCACTTGCATTAAAAACATAAAGGACATTAGATAAAGTAATAAGTGCCATATAATGTAATTGTTCTAAACCTGAATAAAGTGGGCTTTTTTGTTCCAGTTCGATATGTATACCAAACCATGGGTCTTGGTACCCGAAGAGCTGATGAAGATTCTGCAAAACTTAAGGCTTTCTAAACAAGAAGCAGCAGTGACCAAGAGTGACGCCGACGTTATCAACTCCCTGACTACTAAGAAGTCTAGTACTAAGTAATGTATCAAGTTCCAGCGATAGATAATGCGAGATAATATTAGTAGGTTATTATGGCCCAATATCCCTATATGCTGTTGTCCAAGTGGGAGGGCCTGTGCTAGCTGTGGGACGGCTGTAGGCTGATGATGATGTTTTGTATTGAAACAGGAAATTCCTTGCGTGGGTGTTGCCGCTCTGCCGCCGCACGGTGCGGCACCGGGAAGGCACCCAAGCCCACCTCATTCTGGGCATGTACCACAGACCACTTATCCCATAGACTCCGCATACGAGGGTAACGTCACTCATACTACATAAGCAATCCATTGCATATGTAAGTGACACGCCCCCAAACCTAAATTCAGTCATAGTTTGACAGCGCCGCGGCACGCTAAAATTCAAAAATCTATTATTCATATAAATATGCCGTATTGCGCTGTTAAATTGTGTGTAAAGTGAAGCAAAACTTCTAGCTTACAAAAAGATAATATTTTATTTCATCGGTAAGTACAATTTTATGACGTAAAAGGATAAATTTTAAATTGGTGTAAAAATTCAATTATAAATTAAGAAAAATGCACGCGTTGATGTCTTTTAAAAAAGTCCCTTTCATTCTGTTGAAAATGCATAAAGCACTATCTCCCTCTGTTTTGGTGAGTGTTGCCCAAGTTAGAACCTACAACTTGACGATAAATTTGTTACAAATATCGATAATTTTTTATTATGTTTAGAACTTTGTTACCATTATGACATTATTCGGTTATGAGAACGAAATCAAATTCGCTGGTGTATTTTGGTAAATTCAAAAATAACAATAAGAAGCTTTCACGTAAAATGTAATGTTGACTTTAGCAATTTCTAGCAAAATATCATGTCTATACCTCGAGTTTTCGTAACCAAACGGAAGGTTTAGTGTATATGTATTAAAAACAAAGTTTTTTAGGTTGTTATTGACATTGTATAATCAGTTTTAGTTGGTTTAAAATTATTATTATCTTTTTATCAAAATATTCAATGCTGACTCTTTGTTTTAACTTCTTTATTTTAATTTATTATTTAAAGATAACTAACTTTTGTTGTAAAATGTTTCCAAAATGCCCAAACTTGAAAATAAAATGGATAGAAGCTACAAGCAAATATAGCATTATATGCTCACGACAATTTGCCGCGGATAGCTATCAACTAATGAAAAAGCGGCGACTGTTATTTAGTAATGCTGAACCCACGCTTATGCTTCCAACTGTGGTGAGTAATTATGTTCAATTTGCTTAGTAACTAACTATGAAGTACTTACTTACTACCTACAATTTAAATATGCATTTCAATATAATGCGACTAGGTGAATATTCATATTAACCTATTTTAATGTTTTAGGGTTCTTCATAAGGTGAATTTGCTTCAGCCACAACTTCATATTGTTCACCAGTGAGGCCAGTTACCACCTTACAGCATAGACTATCGATGATATCTTCTTTGTCACTTAGCCTATAAAGATCTAATCTAATCTAACTTCTATTTTTTTTGATACGTTTAAAACTTTCATTATACTTGTTGTTGCAGGATTTTATTCAAAATTATCAAGATATACCAACGACTTCAGATATGCATATCTCCGATAGTTTTCTCTCCAATAATAAAACTATAAAACATCAAGCAATTAACCAACCAAGTACAAATACCGATTTGTTAGAGATATGTTTTACATTTAGCAGTCCAAGATACAAGCGTCTTAACCGTTAAACTTATCCGTCTGATAAAATATTACGCGACCAATCTAAAAATGTCTTGTAAAACAATGAATGACATGATATTATGACAAAACATTTTCAAAATGGTTGTATTAACTCTAACCACCAAATAAGTTTTGCCTGACCTTTGAAAAACCGGCCATTACATATTTATTTTTTTAAACTACTCCGAAACTGATTATGGCAAACAGATTGATTGACAAAATATAATATCTATCTTAACTTGAGTTTTGATATAAAAGTTAGTACCTTTTAAATAAGAAGAGTTGTTTTATTAACTTATTAACACCGTTATATTAATCATCAAGTACGAAAACAGTCCATCAATATCAATATCGACTTTTACCACATTACTATTTCGAATAAATTTGATAATGGTGTGTTACGTGTCACTAGTTTGACCTTTAAATATCCAATCACACCCTGAGTTACACCCCCGCACCCCGCTGAATTTTTACGATTGCATCTTTTAGTAAAACTCGCTGAAAGCGACGTCTATGGGATAAGTGGTCTGTGGCATGTACAGTCACAAGCAAAAATATGTAAATTGTAACTCTTTCAAACAATGGAATAAGAGTCAAAGTGTATACATTTTGGTGGTCGTGACTGTACAAGCTGAGGTTTGCCGCGTGCTCGCCGCGATCGGCTAATAACGGCCATTAGACGATTGTAAACGTTTTAAAATAGCAGAATCAAGGTCAATCAAGAAGTCATTTCACACAGGTTCCTACTACAATGTAATGTTCTTTAATTTAAATACAATGTATGTTCTTTAATTCATTTTGGGCCAGGAACCTACCCGCATTGAGCCAGCGTGATAGATAGATCCAATCTCCCCATATGCTGTTGTTCACGTGCCCAGCAGTGAAATGTTTAGGCTGATGATGGTTTACTGTATTGTAAAAGGAAAGTCCGTCTTTTGGTGTAGCAGGGTGTAGAAGCATACATCGATGACATATTCTATAGAAGGTCATTGATGTATGCTGATGATGGTGTTATGTATTGAAACAGGAAAGTTCTTGCGTGGGTGCTGCCGCTCTGCCGCCGTACGGTGCGGCACCGCGAAGGCACCAAAGCCCACCTTATTCTGGGTGTGCACAAGCTGAGGCTGGCTGCCATTGAGCTGGGAAAACGACTGGTCCGCGAATGGTATCTGCCGCATCCCGATCTGGTGTTCTTCTTCCGCGCCGCCGAATTGGACAAGTACATTCAGACGCGAGATCCCGCTTTGTTGAGGAAGTGAGTCAAAGTTGACTTTTTTTTGCCATACTTTACAAATAACAACTAGTGATTTTTGCAGTCTTTACCCGTGGTCCCATGGCACTAGGTATTACATTTAGATGAATATTTCGACTTCGATTATATCGATAATAAATTAATTACAACCATGAAAAATATAAAAAATAAGTAATTAAGAAAGTATAATAAACAAAAATAAATAAATAATATACTTACTAAGTAACTAAGTGATGATGTATGTGCAGTCTTTAGTCGGTTAGTCGCCTTTTACGTCACCCAAGGGAAGAAAGGAGTTGGTAGTATTTTTTTGATGAGCCATTGTCGCTCTATGCTGCTGGATGTAGGTATGTGCAGCAGTCTTTAGTCCGTCAGTCGCCTTTTACGACACCCAAGGGAAGAAAGGGGTTGGTAGTATTATTATAATGAGCCCATCGCCGCTCTATGTTGTTGGATGTATGTGCAGTATGTTGTTGGATGTATGTGCAGTCTTTAGTCCGTTAGTCGCCTTTTACGACACCGAAGAGAAGAGTGGGGTTGGTATAGTATTATTTTGATGAGCCCATTGCCGCTTTATGCTGTTGGATGTATGTGCATAACAATACATAGATAATCATAAGTTGAAGTTCATGGTTGTAATTAATTTAATATCGATATAAGCGAAGTCGAAATATTCCTCCAAATGTAATCCCTAGTGTCATGGGACCATGGTAAAGACTAGATTTTTGCCACACTTTACGAATAACAACTGGTATTTTTTGCCACACTTTACGAACAACAACTAGTGGTAGAAACTTTTCAATGCCATTTAACGTCGTGTATTTCCTGGGAGAAGAATACGTAGTATCACATTATTTTATTTTTTAATAATAAATGGGCTTGCTCTTGGCTACATTCTTATCCGTACATTAAGAAGTGGCCGACGATGGAGCGAGCCTTTAGGGGTTCGACGTCTGGATGCCAAGACGTCAGGTTGCTATTATGACCAATTCTTAAAATGTTAGCTTTTTCAAACTGGCTACTTCCCTAAATGACCACTTCCCAAAATGTAAACTTTTTCAAACTGGCTACTTCCCAAAATGTTAACTTTCTCATACCGGCTACTTTCCTAAATGACCACCTCCCAAAATGTTAACTTTTTCAAACTGGCTACTCCCAAAAGTACAGCTTTTCAGACAGGCCACATCCTAAAATACAAAAGTTTTCATCTTTTCGTTTTTATTTTTCCTACAAAATTGACAAAAACTATCATGTCATATGCAAACAAATATGGCAACTATTATAGAGATGGTACTTTTGCCCTGAGCTTTTGCCTATGTCCCGGTGCCTTTTTACCAAATTTTTACGATTCACTTGTACGTCAAGTCAACAGAAAAAGCTCAGAGAAAAAGCATGTAACGTTGTTCCTATAGTCTACGTATTATTACCTGATAAATCAGAAGGGACTGTGTTCGGTTCTTTGAGTTTTTATATGAGAAGCTTGATATTAACCTGGCTAGTTACAAATGCAACTATGAGCAGGCTCAGATAAATGCCGTAAAAGAAATATTTCCTAGAGCCAACATTACCATATGCTTTTATCATTTTAATAAAGCGGTGCACCAAAACGGAAAAGAGCTTTAAGCCAAAATAACAAGAAATGGCAAGAAGGTTGTCAATTATTATGCACTATTCCCGCTTCTACCTGCTATGAATTTTGCAGAAGCTTGGTCTTTGGTCTTGGAAAATGGGATACAAATTTTGATAAATGAAGGTTTTGAGAAGTGTGCATATTGGGAAATAGACATTTTGATAAATTAAGGTATTGAGAAATGTGCATAATGGGAAAAGGCCATGGTGGCAGTTCACATTTTGGGAATTGGTCATAGGGAATTGGTCAATAGTAACCAGACGTCTTGGCATTCAGACGTCAAACCCAACCAAGTAAAGGTGGTAACCCGCCGTACGTCTGGACTCCCGATGGTAGAAAAGGGACGGTGGAATAAGCTCGTGTAGCTCAACAGCACACTCTCCGAAGTACAACCTGTAAAATACCGACAAGCAAGCAACTGAGCGACGGTGAGTGAGACTGTATAGCTTGGTTTTTACAAGCTTATCGTCACCTATAAGTGTCCTGGCTCTGCGTTCCACCGAAACGAGCGCGGCAACTTGATATTTTGCTGAGCGCCGTCCCAAAGGTGTTAGCAATACTCCATGCACGACCGGACTTGTGCTTTATATTGAGTAAGCCCCTTCGTACACAAGGCTACGCAAATCTTCGATACTCGACGATTTTAGTCTCCAAGCGACTAACGCCATACAAATTGGAGTCGCGGGATAAATGTCGGCAGCGCGACTCGTGCACGAACCTCAATGGATTTGTATGGCGGTAGTCGCTTGGAGACTAAAATCGTCGAGTATAGAAGATTTGCGTAGTCTTGTGTACGTAGGGGCTTAGAAGCCTGGCGTAAAATATCACTTAACTTTATTTAGAACACCCAGCTTTTGGCCGCAGTTTGAGTCTTGATTTCGATCTTGTCGCCGAAGTTGAGATTGGAGGTCAACTTCATGCCGAGGAGATCGAGGTTGTCGGTAATTGGTACATCTACATCCCGGAAAGTAGGAGCCAGGTTAAAAGGACTCCTTTTGGCCGAGATCAAACACGTCTGCGTTTTGGTGGCTCTAAAACAACAAATTGTTGTCACCCCGTTGGGTGACAAGATTCAAAGTTAAGTTTGTCCGCTCAACCATGGCCTCTCTTAAGGAACGAACTTCCTCTCCGCCGACCCTTGCGCTAGACAGATACCTCTCTGTGATCGTGCTGTCGTCTGCATACCCAACAATTCCGGGCTTGAGCAGATCGATAATATGCAACAGGAAAAGGGTAGCAGAGAGAATGGAACCCTGAGAAACCCCGGCATCAATGGCCATGAGGTCAGAGGAACAGCCATCAATGACTACTCTGATTGACCGTTCACTCAGGAAGTCCAAAATCCAGACACAAAATCAGCAGAGATGCCGTACGCTGGAAGTTTGCTCAGCAGGCTAGCGTGCCAGACCCGGTCAAAGGCTTTCGAGATGTCAAGCGACACGGCAAGCGCTTCGCTATGCTTCTCGATTGCCTCGCCCCAGCAATGTGTAACGTACACCAGAAGGTCGCCAGTGTAACGGCCCCGCCGAAAGCCATATTGGCAGTCGCTGAGGAGGTCGTGGGATTCAAGATACGACAATAGCTTTCTATTAAGTACCCTTTCCATAATTTTTCAGAGTATGGAGGTGATGGCAATTGGTCTGTAGTTGCTGGGGTCGGCACGATCGCCATTCTTGGGCACTGGCTGCACATTTGCAAGCTTCCATGACTGAGAATCCGCTTTAGTAAGAAGAGAAAGGCGGTACAGACGCGTTAGAATCGAAGACAATTCAGGCGCACAGACCCTAAGTAGTCAGGCTGGAATGCCGTCCGGGCCGCTGGCCTTTTTACTTCCAGATTCTGCAAAGCTTTTCTTACCTCTTTGGTGTGAATGGTGATACTTAGCATGGAAGCACTACTGTGAGGCAAAGTTGTTGGATTTACACGGCCTGCGTCTAGTCGCGAATTGCCCGCGAACGGAGATGCAAAAAGATTTGCTTTTTCCGTTGCAGTTTGGGCCAACGTACCATCGGGTCGTAGCATGGGCGGCAAAGTAGGCCGGCAGAAATTTGGCTCGACCGACTTGGACAGGAACCAGAACTGCTTACTACCAGCAGGGTAAGATGCTAGTCTGGCTCCTATGCGGCTTACGTGGTCGAATCGCGCCTTGCGGATCATTCGTTTGCACCGCTTAGCTGCAGAGTTGAAGTCCTTCTTCTTTGCACGAACCCTCCGAGCCCGTTTTTTACAGTCACGAGCGCGTACCCAGGCTCGGTAAGCGATTCTTTAAGTGCTTCTGCGCTTACACAGTCCGCATTAAACCAAGGTTGGGCATTGTGACCGTGAGGAACGTCGGAGAACGGAATAAAGTATTCCATTCCCTGACGTATCACTTCTACTACTATTGCGTCTGCAGAACTAGAGGGATCGTTCGAAGAAAAACACACTTGGCGCCAACGGTATGATGCAAAGAAGTGCCGCATTTCGTCCCAATCAGCTGACTCGTAACGCCAGACACGCCTCGTGCCCCAAGGGCTGACATCAGGAGGAAAGCAGACTGATACGGATTGCACCACACAATGATCGGACGTTCCCAGGGGAGCTGAGACCGATACTGAGTGTATGTTTGGGTTCATCGTCAGTAAAAGATCGAGACAGTTTGGCGTATGGCTATCAGCATCAGGTACCCGCGTTGCCACATTCGCCATCTGGGTGAGAACCAGCGATAATGCAAACTTGCGCGTTTCTCGTCCAGCATGGTCACTTTTTTGTACGGGAACAGCCACTCGCTAAGGTGAGAATTAAAATCACCAAGAAAAATTTGGTCTGCTGCAGAGTACCTTTGATTGGCTAGGTCTGCCGTCTCCGATAAATATTCCATAAGCCTGGTCGTCTCCTGGTCCCCGGTGTGTGAGCGGTAAACCGACGTAGATGAATTTTTCCACACCGGTGTCGATCAAAATCCATAAAGCGTAAAACCCTGGTTTTTTAAAAGCCACGGAGACGCTTACCGCAAACGAAATCGCGCACAAACACACAGACGCCGGCGTATTTCTTATACTTGTGTTCAAGAGAGTAACCCAGGTAGTTGAAGTACGACATGTCCGACGGTGTTCTTATCTGCGTCTACGTCAAAAAGAATAAGTACGGTTTGCCGGTTTCAGATGGTGGTTTCACCTGTTCGAGATTGGAGTGCAAACCTTTTTCCTTTTGACTTGCTTTGCATGAATGGGGGAGTGAAGTTGAGGATGTGAAATACAGCCGAGACACTGCTCAGCAATCCAACCCGTGTACTCCGACTAAACCGTCTCGTGGGAAACTCGATCTGGAGACGACCTCCTCACTGTACATAGAGGCGTGCCTAAGGGTTTCAGAGTAGGGCGTATAGTTAATTATTTTTTTAATCTCTAGGGGTGAGGGGTGGAGGGGGGCAGCTGCCCCTTGGCGACGCCCTTGTCCGGTACAGCTGAGCTCATATGATGCCAAGAATTCTTCTTCCAGAAATCACACATAAATGTTGTTCCAGAAATATTTATAGCCTTGATTTTAATTTGGATACGAATTAGATCAATATAATATAGTCATCTTTTGTTAGAGCCATCCAGCGTCAGCAATACTACCCGGGCTGGTGCAAGCTAAAGTTCTCCGAGCTCAACACGGGCTGGGTACACCCGTTGGCGGCGCGGGGGCCGCGCGTCACGGCGGGCGGCGCGCGAGTCGAGGCCACGTCGGTGTGCGGCGGCGAGGTCGTGGCTAGGGCGTGCGTTGTCACCGACCTGGCAGAGGTATGTTGACCGCATCTCTGTACCATGAATCACATGTGATTCAAATTAATTGATTAGTCTATTGCAATATTTATTTGGACAGCGAACTTCTTAGGCGCAGCGCAAACGTAGACACTTTCTCTGTTACCGACACGGGACACCATTATATATACCTAGTCTTGCCATAAGTTCTGTCCCAATTTAAATGAGGGTATTTTAAAATAAATAATATGACGGTAGTAATAATATTACATACTATTATATTAAGTAGATTTTATACTATTCATTTCGATCTAACACATACAGCTGTGTAAACATGGAGTGGGGTATCACAGAGAATCGTGAGAGCCAAGAAGTTGTTGCAGAGACACGCAGACGGTGGCCACCGGAAAAGTCTCTTTACGGATGATAAAATGTTTACGACTCGAAATTTCGATGAGGTTTAGAGCAGGCTTTCTCCTCTAAAAAGCCATAATCCAAACGATTTAGATCAGGACTTGCAGAAGGCCAATCTTCAGAGGCGATGAAATCCGTTAAATTCACGTCTAACCAGCGCTCTGGGTTGATTTCGTTTTGTGCGCTGGTGCTGAGTCTTGTTGAAATATCCATTGTTTACCAGCTAACACAGTGTTACTTAGTGGATTCTCTAAAATATCGCTTTGGTAGTAGTTGCTCGTGTTTTTATCCCTTGTTCACAAAAATGGAGCTTTGTCACGCCTTACCTGGGCGTAGGACACGCCCCACCAAACCATCACAGATGCAGGGTTGGGCCTCTTTCGACCTTCGGAATTTTCTCAGTAGCTTCTTGGGAGCTGTGTTCATATACCTTAACGTTTTGACGGTTAAACTTCTCTTCAACACAATTTTTTTTTCATCCGTAAAGAGAATTGTCCGGTTGCCACCGTCTGCGTGTCTCTGCAACAACTTCTGGCTCTCACGATTCTTTGTAGTACTACACTCCATGTTTACACAGCTATGTGTTAGATCGACGTGAATGTATAAAGCCTACTTAGTATAATGATATCTAATAATAGTACTACCGTCATATTATTTATTTTAAAATACCCTCGTTTAAGTTAGGACAGAACTTATGGCAAGACTAGGTACAAACACTCTATTTGCAGTGCGTTCAGTTGCTGCTAACTGGACACCGCTTTTTAACCGCCTCTGTGGTCTAGTGGCTAAGCCACCGGTTGACCCAGAGGTCCCGGGTTCGATTCCCAGCGGGGGGTACATCTTTGTGTGCTCGGTTTGGTTGGTGGTAGGGCTGTTAAGTCCGCCTGGCTAGCTACCACCATCTTATGTAAGTCTGTCGCCATAACAACGATGTTTATAGCATTGTTGTGTTCCGACAGTTTGAGATAAGATAGCCAGTTCCTCAGTGGTTGAGGATTCCGGGTGAAGCGCGCTTCCACCTTCGGCCTTATCGTCACTTACCATCAGGTGAGATGAAGGCCAAGCGCTTACACGTTGTGGAAAAAAAAACACTGCAACCGCGTTATTATATGATGGTGTCCCGTTTGGCAACAAAAAGTGTCTACGTTTGCGCAGAGTGCCTTTAAAGCTTTAGAATGAACTTTGTGCCATTTTTGTAAAATTTATTATTGGTGAAATACTTACCTACCGATTTGGGATGTATCAATTTGAAAATAATTTTATTGCAACTGTTGAAGCAACGTTAAAAAATTGCAAACCTTTTGCAGATCAACCAACTGCAACAAGGAGACATATTGATAACCTACGCAACAGACATAGGCTGGTCGCCATACTTCCCTCTTCTCACGGGCATCGTGACAGAGCTCGGAGGGCTCATTTCACATGGTTCGTATTTGTGGTTCTTTGTTATACGGAAACTTTGATTACTTACAATTTTCTTCTTTATTTTCTTCTTCGAAAAAGGATGCTTTTAACACAGTGTTTTTCATTTCAGGAGCCGTAATAGCAAGAGAATACGGATTACCATGTATTGTAGGAGCGACACACGCTACTGAAGTGTTTAAAACTGGAGACACCGTGAGACTGATAGGTGCAAAAGGAGTTATCGAAAAAGTAGAAGTCGAATCAGAACCTACCGTTGATAGTTGACATGACACGTGTGCCTTGGACTGATATGATTTGTATTTATACAGGGATTGTAATAAAAAAGTAACTAATATACCAATTTTATATTTAAAAAAAAATTACATATCATTAGCAAAGCAAATTGCATAAACACAATGACATATTAAAATAAAAAAAAAATTAAATAGAATTCAAAAAAATAATCAAATTACTGAGTGATTGGATTTCTAGTCAAAATCCTACTAATATTATAAACGCGAAAGTTTGTAAGTATAGATGAATGTTTGTTACTCTTTCACGTAAAAACTACTGAATGGATTTGGATGAAATTCGGCATACAGATAGTTAATAGATAGTTTAAAACCTAGATTAACACATAGGATACTTTTTATCCCGATATTCCCACGGGAACGGGAACCACGCGGGTGAAACCGCGAGCGGCCGCTAGTATATGTAATAATCTGTTACATAACAACCGTATTTTGTAAAGGTGGTGTACCAACATTTAGTCAGTTAAATAAATTGGAAACTGGTTTTTAAAAACAATTAATTTTTCAAAGTAAAGGAGTGATCAACGTCCATAAGCAACGATATAGCAGCATAATTAATTGGTGGTGGTAAATCCAATCACCCATGTTTAGGAACAATTAATTGCTCTGGTTGACCTAATCCATTCTTGATTATCTCAAGCCAGCGAACAAGTTTAGCAAAAAAAAACCACCTTCTGTAATTCAAAAGATCTTACAATAAAAAGTTGTAACAAAAACTTGGCATTCTCAAATGCAGCCTTGGTTGTGTAAAAACGAAATCGTACACAACGGCTTCAACATTTTCCTTTACCTATCCCCTGTAATCACATGGCTCTCACAAAATTTCGCGCTACGCGTGTCCTACTTAAATTTACTGTACCGCTAAGGGCGGTTTCTGACAAGCGTTTATTTTCAAGCGAAACGCGCGTCACATTTTGAAAAAACTAAACACGCGTACACGTCATATTTTGCGCTTCAAATAACCGAACGCGCGTACATACGCTTATTCTGACGCGTTCCTCGAGTTAGTCAGTAGACTCTCTATACACCCTCATTTTTTACTCGTTTTAATGAAATTAAGGGTGAGTTCCACCCATGAAACTGAACAACTCCCCAAGAAACCTATGTGCAAAAAGGACAAAAAAATGTCGACCTCTCATACAAAACTGTCCGATCAGCTGACGACAATAGTATGGGAGGTTTCTTGAGGGTTTCTTGGGGAAAATTGTTCAGTTTCATAGGTAGAACTCACCCTTAATTTCAATAAAACGAATAAAAAATGAGGGTGTATAGATAGGTAAAACGCTTATACGCGCCTACACGCGCTTCCAGAATAGTGTTCAATCCAAAAAACGCAGGTCTGAAACCGCTCTAAGTGTATTCAACGGCGAGCGCCCTCGATTACTAGAAGCTCGTAGCAGTTGAAGGCGAAGGGCCTACCAAATATGACGACGTGGCAGCGGTAGGTGGGCGCGGCCACGGCGCCGAGCAAGTGCGAGCCGCGGTAGTGCACCCGCCCGATGTACACTCCTGTAGCTACTTTCACGGCGCAGGCACCCACTTTTCCCGCTCTCCAAGCCACCCATTTAACTTCAGCGTTACACAGCACCTACAAACGCAGGTAAATAGAAGTTTTTTTTTTTTTTTTTTTATAAAAGAGGGAGGCAAACGAGCAGGCGGGTCACCTGATGAAAAGTAATCACCGCCGCCCATGGACACCCCCAAACCAGAGGAATCGCAGATGCGTTGCCGGCCTTTAAGGGAGGAATAGGTTTAAGGAAGGAATAGGAATTGGGAGGGGGGGGGGGGGGGAAGCGGCCTCCGGAACCCTCACTGGTCGGACGAAACACAACAGCACCAAGTGCCGTTATTTAACGCCGAATGTTCGTGAGAGGGTGGTATTACGCCGGGCGAGCCGGCCCAATGCGTGCTGCAACGCAGCGTGGCTCTACCACTCAGTGCATTCAAAATTAGGCAGGCAATGATACAAAAGCTTTCTTAAATGGAGCGCAATCAAATTGCACTTTTCCCGCCCTCTAAGCCACCCATTTAACTGCAGCGTTACACAGCACCTACAAACGCAGGTAAATAGAAGTGCATTTAAAATTAGGCAGGCAATGACAAAAAAGCTTTCATAAATGGAGCGCAATCAAATTGCACTTTTCCCGCCCTCTAAGCCACCCATTTAACTTCAGCGTTACACAGCACCTACAAACGCAGGTAAATAGAAGTGCATTTAAAATTGGCAGGCAATGATAAAAAAGCTTTCATAAATATAGGCGCAATCAAATTGTGATACATATGCTAGTTTCACTGAAAGCAGCAATAATGATAGATATATAGATACAACGCTTTATTGCACACACAAAAATATAAGAAAACATAGAGTAAGCATTTTAAAAAGCAAATGTGGGCAAAGGCGGTCTTATCGCTTAAAGCGATCTCTTCCAGACAACTTTTGTGGGATAGGACAACAGAAAAAGAGCGACAGGCAGTGCACCAGAACAAGCAAATATGAGATAAAAAAATAAAAACAGAATTCAAATACTGATAATGATAAAGCAGTTATTGAGATACCATTAAATTCATGTAAATTAATAGTAGTTACGTTTCTATAATCTAAAACTTACTTGATATTTGGTATAGTGATGTACAGAACTATCAGCGTGGACGAGACAGCAATGCTTGGAGGGATGCAAAGCCGCAGGTAAGACATTGCACCTGTAAATAATGAGACATATTTAGGAAATTCAGAACGTCCCGTTGATTAGAAGAGTTTAAATTAGTGCCGCTGTCAAATTTCTATCATCGCACCTCCCGCCAAAGCAACATGACTCACTCCCACAGAGAACTCCAAAACAAAGTGGCTTCACGTGAGTTCATTCTTTCCACGGACCTAGAGATTTCATTTCAAATTACGTACGGGGATGCTCCCTTCGGAGGTGTTTAGAAAGCGAAGTTCACTAACTTGTGTGTGGTCCTTGCAACCCAAGTGATTTCGCCTTCGTAAACGCCAGCCGCCACTGCGCCGCTTGGCACAGCACCGCACGCACTCACAACCCACACGGGACCTGGCTGGTTCCAAGACGGTAGCCATTCTGTCGGTGGAAATATTATTATAGGTACCAATACTACTAATTTATTTAAGAGGGCTTACGCATTTCGGTTTCCCATACAATTTTTCAAGTTTTAAAGACCTATAAGCCAATTTTAATGAAACTTTGCATGCTAAAGTAAAATACAATCTAAATAGTTTGTTGATAACATTTTTAAAAAAGGTTTATTTGGCTGAGTTATTGAGATTTAAAGTCCACTATAAAAAGTTTAAAATCGCAATAACTCAGTTAAATAAACGTTTTTTGGAAATGTTTTCAACAAACTATTTAGATCTCTATATTTTACCTCGGCATGCCGAGTTTCATCAAAATTGGCCCACTGGGGCCCAAGTCTGCTAATTTACGAATGGCATAATTGAATCGCAATTGGATCGCATTGTAATTGTTTGACACATTTGGTATTCTTAAATGAGTAAGAGAATACCAAATGTGTCAAAATTTTTAAAAACTGGTTTTTAAAAATTTCGCCTTGGAAATTTGTATGGGAAACCGGAATGCGTAAACCCTCTTATGCATAAAATCGAAGGTTGACGAATAATGTAATCTACAACATAAATACGTTAGATAAGAGGTAGCTCTTTAATAACTTAAAGCCGGTGCATTGAGGATCGATTACAAGTTAAACTCGCATGATTTTGATTAGTTTTTAGGAGTTATAAGTCTAAAAATACAGTCTAAAAAGTTATTCGTAATACTTATTTTATTATTTGCGTTAAAAAACGCTCAAATAATGTTTTCTGAGGTTTAAGCGAGTACTACACATTGAAATGAAACACTTTCTCCCTGTGACCACGGACCCTGTACAGGGTTCGAAACGTCAGGATAATAAAAAAAAACTATGTAATTTAGTAAATTAAACGCGAGTTAGTCCGTAAAAAAGTGTTTCATTTCAACGCTTAAATAAACTCAAAGATAACAGCGGAGTGATCAACGCAGCCGCCCAGATTGCATAGGACGCGGGTTCGATTCCCGCCTGAGGTAGACATTTTTTCAACGTTTCGTTATCTTTGAGTCTAAAAAGTGGTTTAGTATTTTTTGAAGCGATTTTGGATTAGTAGTATGATGTAAACTGCATTTAGTTACCTGAGATAAGCGTTTGGTACTTGTGTTCCCAACAAATTTTTAAGTGCATTTTATACTTGTTCCAATCCTCGGAATACTCATCTATCTTTTTCTTGAAATGAATCCAGCGCCTGCGTCATGTCAAAAAGAATGTAGAAACGCATCAGTTCGAAATTATTAAAAACAAAACCGAGAGAATATAAAACTCACATTTCATGTAAAGGTATGTCCGAGCCTGTCACATGCTGTAGCGAGTTAGTTTCTTTAACCTGTATAAAAATATGCAAATATCAATAAATCATTTTAGTGACAGTGTCGTGTAGCGATGAAAGAATACTTCCACCACCTCTCTTCCCATGGGTTCGTAAAAGGCGACTAACGGACTAAAGACTGCACATACTTCCAACAGCATAGAGCGGCGATGGGCTCCCCACCTTTCACTCTGAGCACATGTGCAGTCGCTATTTGGTGAAAAGTGGACTATGGTAGAGGACTGCTTTGCTGTCCTCATTGCCCAGTCTCTGACCAACCGTTCGGGGGTAATAGTCGTGATATGTATTTTAAGTTAAAATAGTGTCCACACTCACCACTACACTGAGCCAATGTGTCCACCTGTAGAACATGTCGATAATATCAAGCATCTCTAACTGACAGTCTCTATAGATTGTAGTCTTCACAGTAGCACGTGTGGGAGACACAATCTGAAGTATGAAATTATTGGGTTTGCATTTGCGACGCTTTATAAAATAAAGGGCCTATCGAATTTCAAAATAAGGTTTACTTGTTTGTGTCTGTATCTTGAATCAAGCCGCAGCGTCAGTTGACGAGTGAAATTGTTATATTGACGCCATTGCAAAGCTTCGGTGGCAATTCTTCTTTGAAGCGTCGCCCACTTTTCTTCAGATTCCACTAGAGTAGTTTATTCGAAGTTTAATACTTATATATCTTTGCGCTTATAATAATAATAATAAATAATAAGATACTTTATTTGTACACTAAGAAATGAACTGATACAAAACAGGCCAATAGACAGAGAAGAGATTACAATTAGGCGGCCATATTGCTTTATAGCAATCCCTACCAGGCAACCTTGGGTGAAGAGTAAAAAGAATAAAAAATAGTAAAGAGTAGTAGGTGCATATGTCGCAGGGATATGATAAAAGCAGAGATTTGATCAATTCCCTAAGGGATTTGATCAAATCACGGAGGATGTTAAAATAACAACACGATTTTATCATTTTACTAAACAAATCTAGGGATTTGAAGAAATATAAGAACTGGTTCCGTGAAATGACCAAAACATGTGACCTACAGGAGTAGGGCAGCTAGTATTTCTATTGTGTAATAAAAAAATCTCCGTTTTTAACATATCACTGCGACACATATAAGGACAGAAAGAATTGAGAATAAATAAATATCTATAGAATACGAAAAAATAAACAAATAAGGACAGACATATATATTTATAGTTAGCTCTAGATGGGAGCCGAAGGAAGGAAATAGCTTCTAACTCGATCGCCAAAAGACCATAGAGTTTGAGTTTTTCTGAGTGAGTGAGTTCCACAAGCGGACAGCATGAACAGTAAAGGAATAGGTGAAGAAGTCGGTAGCGTGTTGAGGGATGTTTAAAGAAAGGTTAGAAGAAGAACGCAAGGTACAATGTAAAGTTGAGGAATGGAAGGAAAAGCAGTCTTTAAGATAAGGCGGAGAAGTTGGTAGGAAAAGTATAGAATAAAGGAGCGTAAGAGCGTGGAGTTTTGAGCGGAAGTGAGACACGTGATCAAATTTACGGAGGTTGAAGATGAATCTTATACAAAGTTTATCTTCTTAACAATCACACAATTTAGTTTATACTAACCTGATGATACATTGGGATCATATACGTAGGATGTCGCTCGATTGATGCAGTCCTGTATCCAGTCGCGCCATGCTTGGACGTTCCACATTAGACTGACCATCATAGCGTGCCAGTCAGCCATTTGGTCCGTTGTTACAATTGGTGTACCTGGCAACAAGATTATTGTTCCCACGAATAGTTTTGTTACTAGAGTTATACTTAGGTACTATTAATACTTATTATTAACTCAAAAAAATTGCGGCTAAGTGCATAACACAGACGAGCGATATTCAAATAGCTAAAACAATAACAAAAACAATACAACTTACTTTACACTGTTCAATTGTTACAATAAAATAAATAAACAGCAGTGTTTAGTGTTACTTACGAGAACTGTAACAGGATTTAATTTGCGCTGACCTTCTTGATGTTTCAGACCTAGGGTAATGTTGATCAGAAAGTACTCTTGCATACATGGCTGTTGGCGATTGCCCGAAAGCTTTGCCTGAATCCCGTGAAGGCTTCGTATTACTAGTTTTTGGTGTATAATAAAATTCAGGAGATTCGTCAGAGGCCTCTTGCGTTTCGTGCTCAGGTTCATCTTGATCCACATGTACATGAATGCAAGTTGGATCATGCTTCTGGTATTTATCACAAATAAATGACTGCATTGGAGAAAACTTTTTTGAATCAGCAAATAGGTCAGGAGAAGGACTAGTTCGATCTTTTACATCTATCGATAGATCTCGGGCAGAGTTTATCGACCAGCTATAACAGCTGAACGGTGTTTTTTGGTGGTGCACCGTTGAATAGAAAAGCTTTGATGTGGTGGCAACGTTCTCGCAGCCAGTGGTACGCTTCGGCGCTGGACAACTCGGTGGCGATTCGCCACGTCTGATGCAGGTGCGAGGTATTTTTGAAGGGCACGGAGTCATTGAAATTTCGATGCCAGGTGCGAAAGCTCTGGAGGAGCCTGGGCTGATCTGTATCCGCTGTGCCGGTGCCAGGTCTTGCAGCGCTTGCACCGACACGTGCCGCGAGCAAGTACAGCAAGGGCGCGCGACGCGGCGCAGTATCTCATCACACCATAACTCGCACTGCACGAATACGTTTTTCATGCACTTGCACACTTGAATGAACTCTGAAGAGAAATGATTACACAATTTTACCTTAAATATTGTGCAAGATTTTATTTTATTGCATGGTTATTAAAAATTTGCTTACGTGGTCGAAGGAAGTGCACTGCTAAGTACATCGTGGTGTCTTCGATAACATCTGAAGATTTGGAAAAGAAAATATTACATTATTATTATTTTTGTAAAAGCCTCCCCCAAATCCTTTCATCTATCTCGTTCTTGAGCTACCTCATGCCAGTCGGTCTGTTTTGAGTCTAACTCGTTTTGCCACCTCTTTCTGGGCCAGCCCCGGCAGAGTCTCCCATCTCCGGGACCACCCACCATCCCCATTGTGTAGTGACAAATAAACATAAATTTGAAATTATTTGTGTCAGACGGTGTACATATATTTACCATCCATTAGCGCTTTATATTTGTCAGGTGTATGATCAAGCATCAGGTTGTGAAGTTTTATCTGAATTTTCCTTGCAACAACGGGATCAGCATTTGATACACGCAGTTGATTGGTGTTTTTACCACGTAACCTGTTTTAGAAATAGTGCATTTCAATACCTATCTTTATTAACCCTTTGCAGGGTTCTATCAATATATTGGAAACAGTCTTTTCAATCCCTAGGTCTAGTTTACTAAATTTATCTAAGCTCTCAAAGAAGAAAATAACTTCTTGTCTTAGGAGTTTATATTGAGAATTTCTTACATTTCAGCGCCGTCTGTGTAAGTTTTGCGAATAGTACCGTGTCTTAACAATACACTGTCACCAGCTAGATTCATTTGATCTATCATTATTTTGAGTGCTTCGGTCTTTACTCCTAAAGAATTATGAGAACTTATTAGTAATGAACGTTTGCAAAAATTTAGAATCAAGAATCAACCAACGAATCAACGTACCTTGCAACATAATGTAGGAAACCAGTAGCTTTGTTGAATCCCCAATGACTCCTGAAAATCAAGAACATACCCAAACGGAGTAAAAATCTTGGTTTGGTGGAGGAACATGTTTATAAACTCATTTAAAGTATTTTTTTTATTCTTAAAATGCTACTTTCGCAACAAAACTGATAGAACGCAATTACCATCCATCACAGTAGGTGTGTATCCGCTAGCGGTAACATTTCTCATTATATTTTTCAGTTTCCCATCCGCTTCTTCTTTTAATGCAGTATTTGCCATGTTAATCTGGTCATCAAACGTCGTCAATTGCCGAAGGCTAAAATATAAATTTTAAAGATAACTTACTATTACGAATAGGACGGCCTACGAGTATTCTATGGCCTTACGCACAAACATGGGGAATCTTTTATCTTTGCTTGGGGTCAGTTGCAAAATATACTTTAAAAGGGTAACCAAATTTTACTGATTTACTTTTGAATTGGTAATCCACTAGTACAATTATTATTTTAATTATATGCATTCGAATTTTTGCAATATGTACTTACTATGCAGCTGCATCCTTGTAAGATATTGGAATATCTCCTTCAAGAAGCAAGGAGTCACCAGCCACCTCCATTTCACCCAGTAACGACACATATGCCTCTATTTGTTCGTCTGTAACCAAAACAGTAATGATGATTTAGTGCTAGATTCTACTTTTAGAACGTACCTACCTACTTGATATAATTTCTCGAACAAAATAATAGAAAAGGAAAGAATAACTTAAAAAATTTAAAACCAAAACTTCTAACCTGGCTTAGTCACTAATTCCGACAGGTAATCTGCTGCGACTTTTATATGCTCTGAAAAATAAATGTGTTGAGTTAATATTAATTAAGGAGAGGGTTTGTGGAAAATAAAAACGAAAATTTTTATTCACCCTTCATGGTAGACGTCAACTTTCGCGCCATGGAACGGCTCCTAATCGTATCATCTAATTTCTTGGTAATATTATAAGCGACATTGGCACAAGGCTCCTTAACTTCTAAGGATTTCGCTTTCTTCAACCTTGAAAAATTTTATAAATTTTTAAGACTTGATTAATTTTTGAATTTTGAACAATATTGTACTGAATTTTACTAACCTTTGCGCTGCAAAGAAGAAAGTTTCGGCAGCTCCATTCACTTCTACGAGAATTTCGTTACCACGTTTTTGCATTTCTGATATAAGAGCCTCACGAACAAGAGCCTGATAATCTGCGGAAATGGTTTTATATACCCAAATATAATATACAAGGAAAGTATTTTAACCACACCTAACCTTTAACTAAATTGTAGAAATACAGCTTTAGATATTGTGTACATTGCCTTAAATAATATCATTGGGCTTTTTCGTCTATAGCAGACTATTTAAATTTAAATTTAAAAAAAATATGGCGCATCTCTGATAGACATCGTCTTTGATGGCTAAATAGACCGATGCGAGGGCGGCATGACCTACCACAAGCCCGACAAACGTTTTGAGTTACTATACAGAATAATGCGGTATGTAGGTAGTCTGTTCGGTTAGCAGTATATTGTGTTCAGTCTGTCTCGCTTTCCATCATCACATCTAAGTATGTCGCTATAACAGATTGCTATATAGTAGCATTGTTGTGTTTCGATGTATGTTAGATCGGTCTTCAGTGGTTGAAAATATTAGGCGAAGTTCATCATCTCCATCCTTATCATCACTTACAATCGAAGTAATATGAAGATAAAGAACTCGGTAACTACATAGTAACTAAATACTCTATAAAACCCAGATTTAATGTTGGTCTATTAAAAAGTTGTTTGGCACTTACTACTGGCAACGAAGCATTCAGAGAGCGTTCGCGAGGACTCGATGATAACATCTAGTAAAAGCGACATAATATGTTAATGGGAAAATTGTTAACGTACATTCTACTATTACAAGAACTTGTATTGTATAAGCGAATCACTTTCGCAATATCAGCGAATGGGTGATATATCTCGTGCATGCCGTTGATCCCGTTTGTTATTGTAAGATGACAGTCGTTAAGACCCACCAACATGTCTTAGGGCCGTCGAGACCTAATTTGTACATGTGCTACTTTTCATGTAGACGGTCGTCTGAGGATTATATTACCTTTACGTTGGCAGATGGTGTCATTACAAATAAAATTTGTGAAATAAGGAAGGTTGTCATATGGGTCTGAGTCCAGCATTAAAGGGCGTTTAAAAGAATATAATGATGACTCCATCACAAATAGTGGTATCATACCTTGCATCGTATCGACCATATTGTCCGGTGTGGTTTTACCGACAATAGCACTGAGTTTCCTCTCGAATTTCTTGTGCAAGCGTCCAGTGTCACCAGATTCTTTTACTGTTTTGTCGACTTTCATTGGTGGTTTTTGTAACCTTTAGGAAAATATATTGTACGCATAATTAGCATAAAAGTATATAGGTAGCTTTAGCAATAATACGACTTCAGGTGGAGTGGCCTTTGTAAGTAATTTTTATTACAGTAGGTGTTTTCTTGGGTTACTCGCATAATGACTAACTTCTTACACGCATATTGACTTAAAAAAAAACTAGTTTTATAACTACTTCCCCATTCGATCGAGTTAAAGCAGAGTCTCCTAACGGTGAACTTGTGAACTTGTCTCTCCTTTAAAAATTGTAACCAATTTACTTACTTGATAGAATAGTGAAGAAACTGTTACTCAGCTCACTGAATTTCGGTTCTTACCATTCTGACGCCTGGGAGTGCGTTAGAGCAGTGTGCGGTTGTTTGTAGAAGACCTCGCCGCCGCGCGCGCGCAGTGCCGAGTGCAGGATGCCCATCGCAGCGGCACGTTCAGGGTCAGAGTCTGATGTTCGGAAAACAGGAAAGAAAAAAAGTTCATAATCATTACCGTCTTATATTTCTGTATGCATTCAATTTTGAATTGCAATTGATTACATCGAAAATCATTTCCCATAACATTTTTCACAGAAGTTTTAATTCAATATTGAACAATTCCACGAATCTCGTTAAGGTAGGTAAGTAGGTATACATCGCATTTTCATTTTCTCGAATAGTTTTTTATCATCGTCGCCTATTACGACATCCAAGGGAAGAGAGGGGTAACGTTACTCTAAAATTTAAAAAAATATGTGCGCAGATTTTTTTTCCTGTAGAACCCAAAATGAAAATCGTTAATTTAATAGAGACCCGTCGGAGTCTAAGGATGCCTCCAGCGTAATTTGCCTGCGAGTTCTTAAAACACTTACCTAAACCAGACCCCCTAGAGGCGCCTTCCAACCGCGCGTCTTCCCTAGCTTTTCTACGCGCATCCGCTTCAGCTCTGATGCGCGCATTCTCTTCGGCCCTTCTACGCGCTTCCTCACTATCAAACGAATCGCTGCCGCTACCCACTGTAATACTCTGTACTCCAGCCCCTGGGGCTCCCCTGTAATAGTATAAAGGCAAGTAAAAAAACTCGTTGAATTAAAATTTCAAATCGCCTAAAACCACCCCTCTAGATAAGTGGCAAAGGATCCGTGTCTATTCGTTAGCTTATGTCAATAGTAAATTGGTAGAAAAATTTACAGATACTTGGCGAATGCTAACTCCTGGTCGATCGCTACCTGTGTGGTCTCGGACCAAATATTACATGGACAGAGTCTTACGACGTTGCCGCTTTTACGTACGTGTTTCAAAGTAAAGTATTTGTATCTCTGTCTGTATGACTGTAGTGTAATATGAGTAAAAGAGATAGTGAATGTACGTTTGGCAGCGACGCACTGTCGGTGTGAGACGTGTCATTTCATGACCGACTTCTCGGTCAAAACATTGCTGGATTGTGCGAAATAATAGTGAAATATTAAGAAATCTTAGTGTTTTGTTATTTGTGTAATATACAATTGACATTATGTCTTGTTCAGCTGTTTATTGTTCGTCAAGAACAACAAAAGGAGGTGTGAAAGACCAGAAATTATCATTTCATACGTTAGTGATTTATCATAATATGTATGCTTTACTATGAGTTTTTAATAATAAAAACGGCAAAGCATTAATTTTTGCTAATTGTAAATCATACTATATCGTACACTATTCATAAGAATCAGGTTTTAAACCTTAATTAAAGGTAATTTAAAGGCTTCGTTTTTGGCATAATGATTAGTGATGTATGTGTGTATCGAAGCTTTGTCAATATCACTAATATTCTTTTAATTATTCTTTTTTTAGGTTCCCAAAATGTCCGGAAATAAGACGTGAATGGGTTAAAGCTATTAGACGTGATAACTGGGAGCCTACAAAATATTCAAGGCTTTGAAAACCAGATCTATCGATCGATCGTCGATCGACGACATAGATCGATGGTAAAATGGATTAGCTGACGTCGATCGATAGTTTCTACCAGACCAATCGATCGATGTCGATCGACAATCGACCGGTAGAATGGATTGGGTGTTAGATCGAGCTGTTTGATTAGACGCGCCGGCCGCTTCACTTTTTTATAAATTTATTTCGTGCCCATGGATACTAGTAGTAATAAAAGAGTTCATTGATTATGCTTAAAGTTGATGATAATGAGTGATGATAATATGAACGTTTAAATACTAAATGATATTCCCCCCAAACACCTTGGGAAGCACTTTAGATTAAGCAACACTGAAAAAGGGGGGAAGGAGAGGGGGAGGGGGAGCCAAAGTGCAAAAATGCATAGTTTTCAAGATTTTTTTATTTTGAGGTTATTTTAGGTTATTTTTAGGAAAAAAAACAAATATTCTACTAAGTTACCATTACCGTACCCCCTCCATCCCCCTCCCCCCCCAAGATATTTTTCAATGAAGCTAGTTTTCTGTTGTCTAATAAAAAAATAACCTCGAAATTTATGACAATCGCTACGCAAAAAAAAAACAAAAACAAAATCCGCTGCTTAAAATGTCATTTGGATAAAATAAGCGATCGTTGGCTTTAAAATACGGCTGCATTCAGATTCTTCTGCGTTTGCGTCTCCGTAATAATAGCAACATCTTACTGGCCAAGAACGACGAGTCTTTTTCTGAATACATTTCGAAAGAAACTGATGGAATTTAGCCAGGGTTAATCGATCAACGTCGACCGACCGTCGATCGATAGGTTAGACGAACGGTATCCGTCGATCGATTAAAGCTACCACACCTATAAATCAACGTCGACCGACCGTCTTCGATCGATTAAAGCTACCAGACCAGTCAATCAACTTCGATCGACGTTGATCGATGCCGTCGATCGACGATCGATCGATTGGTCTGGTAACACCCTTAGTGAGAGGGTGGTATTTACGCCGGGCGAGCCGGCCTAATGCGTGCTGTAACGCAGCGTGGCTCTACCACTCAGTGTCACTCATTTAGCACCACCCAGGGGTCACGTGTAGGGTCTAAAGGGTAAACCTACGGACGTGAGTAACTTTTACCCTCAATTATAATAACGAACTAGGTACACACCACATCAAAGTGATCGATATACTAGTCACATCCTTAGTCACGCACACATGTACAGATAGAAAGCTGCACACTAACAAAAGACGGACATGCTAAAAATCCAAAGACTCTGTCTATTGTGATATTTGGTCCGAGTGTGTGGTAGTAATGATATTGGGCATTATTGCATTGTCATTTTGACACACTGAACATTCTGACAATTGACCCAACATACCCCGGAGTCAAATAAAATAAGAATGACGTTACATTAATAATATGTCTACACCCAGCGGGATCACATTTCTGGGAGACTTATGAGTGGTGCAGAAAATTAGATCTGTATATGTTACGTCTGATAAACCATTATTTGGTATTAACTTTTAGATATGTAACTGTTCTGTTCACCAAAACAAAGAACATTCCTCTAACGTCCCTACTTTAGCCACAATCAAGCTGCAAAGAAACCTCCAGTCAGCGAACTTTTTCTCTTAAGGAGATTTGTTTTTTAAACTTTTACACTAAATTAATAAAATGTTATCTATTTACCACTAAAATTTTACTTAAATTACTTATTCGTACATCTTGTGTTAGAAAGAGTACAACATCCATACATACCAATATCCATCCTCACAAACATTCGTATTTATAATAATAATATTAGGAAGATAATGCAGACTGATGACATTATTTTATTTTGTTTTTATGTACCCACATAATAGAATAGAATATAGAATAGAATAGAATATTATTTATTTGTGAAATGCAGGTTAGGTACAATGTCATAGGTGTTAAACTTATTAATTAGTTTCACTACACTTCCACCTTCGTCAAGGTATACAAATATCTAAAAGTTATATAAAATTATTAAAGTAAACAAATTCATAATTGATAAAATATAAATTACACATGTCCAAATATAAAATTAATACTAATAAATGTTGAACATTAATAAAATAAAAATTACACATGTCCAAAATCATTACTTGATAATTAATTAATAAATTCAAAATTGATAAACTATAAATTCTAAAATCAATTAGTAGTTTTAATATAAACGAAAATACGAATGACAATACAATTACAATTTAGTAACGAGCGCTCGGATGCATGATATGATAATATAATAATAGTAATAATAATTAAATCATTTTTAAACTACACTGTGCCATAATAAATTCAGAAATAAATAAGTCAAATAACAATAACAATTGAGATCATTTTACGTCAAAGATAATACTATTATGTCATTCAGGAATTCAGTGGTCGAGTAATATGCTTTATTAATTAACAGCTTCCTTAAATGTTTTTTAAAAAGATTAATTGGCAGGTTCTTAAATTCATTGGGAACTTTGTTATATAATTTTGGGGCCATACCAAAAAAGCTTTTTGCAAAGAGTGCAGTTTTATGTTTAGGTGCACATATTTTGTGTCCATGTCTATGACTTCTTTGTGGATTCTGTTCATCGAAAGTAGATAGCTTTAAAATTCTATACTTACTTTTAATTTTAACACAACATGTACGAATAGGGAATTTATGTAAAATTATGTCGTAAATAAAAGTTAATACCAATTCATAAGTTATGGTTATGGCCCATAACACACGTTGGGCCAACGCCCAATGCTCGGAACTCTTAAATTGAAATACCCCAAATACACCAAATCGCTAATATAAGCTTTTTTAAAATTATAAAAACATATTCCGGCAAAATTTTCAAAATTCGTTAAAAAACAAAAAAGTGCAAAAACACTAAGAAAATTTTGGGCTAAAATTTCAAAAAAATATTTTTTTTTAAAACTTAAAATTAATGTTAATTAGACCCAAAAACCTACAAAAATAACCTTTTGGAAAAAAAAATTATAATAAAAATCTCTCGAAAATCAACTTTGAAAATTAAAATAAAACCTAACCTAACCCTAACCTAACCTAATAACCCTAACCTAACATAACACTAGCCCGCAGCCGGGTGAAATGAGTGAACCGGAGACGCCGGGAGTGGTAGAGAGGTCCTACATGAGGGTGAAGGACGTGGATTCGTTTGAGATCATGGTCCGACGCTACTGCAGCCGGATAACTGAGGCGGTTCGGTCGGGCAAGTCCGTCACAAAGGCAAACAAGGAAATTATCCTTGATGCCGCGACCGGAATAGACCGCTGCCTGACCAACCTGCTGGGCTCTGCCGACGTGCCGGACCTCTCCCAAGAACAAGTCAGTGAGAACAGTGTAAGGGAGCTTAGCCACAAGCTGGACAACAGCATGAGCGCCGTAGTCGCTATCCAGAGCGAGGCTTCGGCGGAGATCCGGCGAGAGGTGTCTCAGAAGGTCGACGAGATGATGGCTCAACAGTCGCATCTCGAAGACCATGTGCAGCTGACCGCTAACATGGTCACAGCTGCACTGAAGGAGATTCCTCTCGCCCAGGGTCCGCCGACCGGCGCTCATGCCGTCCAAAACGTCCAAGAAGCTGTGCCTTCTTTCTCCCTTTCTCTTCCCCTTAATTTCTTTCTATTTTTCTTCCCCCCATAAATAGTGACCCGCAATTAATTAGAGTAGGCAAAGACCTTAAGTCTAAGCAAGTAAATATTAAAGTAGCTTCATTTTAATCGTCATCCCTAAATTCCCTAAAATAACTAAACATCCTAAATTATCCCATAACCAACCGTTCCTAAATTTGGCTTTCGACCATATTCCTCCTATTTTTCCCTAGTAACCTTCATTCCGTGAGGGAAGTTACCAATTTCTATAATGTACCGCTAAAAGGATACGTTTGACCCAAAAATAAACCTCAAGTCACTCCAATTATATAAAAAAAACGTCTAATGCGGGTTGGTAGGTTTTAAAAACTGCTGTTTTGCAGAGTTTCATATTTGCAACATTTCAATTGTATTTGATAATGAATCTTACGACAACAACCGGGACCAAGCGCTTTGCGTGCCTTCTGAAGCACGACGGAGCTTGAGATGTTTTTAATTTGGTCACCCATCCACCACCACCAGCATTGCGAAAGTTACTTGACGACGATTGCAAACGCCATCGAGCTCTTCATTTGTTCTAAAATTACCAATTTAGCGTTCACTAAACGACGTAGTAAACCATTTATCAATATTCCCTATGTATGCCATTAGGCCACTTGTCTAGGTCCTTTGTACACCTGATACCTACATACTAGCGAAGCGGCAGCGAGCGTTCTAATATTTAAATCTTACCTGAATGATGACGATTTAGGATCCATGGCAGCAAGCTCCTTTGCACTTAAGCCACCTGGGTGATTAAATAAATAATGACTATGATTTATAGAACTTTAGGTAGTACGACATTTTGGGCGGAGTGTAGAAAAGAAAGCCATTTTACGCATTTACTTAAAGTAGGTAAGTATTCAAACGAAATTTATTGAATAACTTACATTCTTTAGTGGCCACTCCGGCCAGATAAGAAGCCGTAATATTAGCGGTATCTGAAAATGAAGAATGTAGCTGTTAATTCAATAATTTTGACATACATTTATATTGTTTTTAAAGGTTTACGTGAGTACTAAACATTGAAATAAAACACTTTTTACGGATCTAACTTGTGTTAGGGTTTAGTGCTGACGTTTCGGACCCTCTCCCCCATCTCAATAATTTTATCTTTAAAACGACCAACGCCTCAGTCTCCCTGTGACCACGGACCCTGTGACCATTTACTTAAAGGGACTAAAAGGACTAAAAACTTAGGACTAAAAACAAAACCCCAAATAAATATTAATTTATTTAATATTTATTTAATAAAATAAAAAAGTGTTTCATTTTGACATACATTAATGTAAGGCTAATTGAATTGAACAACTGGGACCGACGGCTTTACATGCCTTGCGATGCACGGAGGACTTCGAGACGTTTTTAATTTGGTCACTCATTAAGTGACTCAGCATTGCGAAAGTTGATTAACTGGTCAGAGAGCTGAGTGTAAGTTTGTAAATGTGCAAACGTTACTATCGCGTTTAAGTTAAGTTTTGACAGATAGATCTTAATGCTAAGTAAATAAGATCGAGAATCAAAACTCTTAGCTTAAACGCGATAGTAACGTTTGCACATTTTCAACTTACACTCAGCGTTCTGATCGCATATCGAATGCCTGTGCACGGAGGACTTCGAGATGTTTTTAATTTGGTCACTCATTAAGTGACTCAGCATTGCGAAAGTTGCTTAAGTGGTCAGATCGCGTATCGAATGCATGTGCACGGAGGACTTCGAGATGTTTTTAATTTGGTCACTCATTAAGTGACTTAGCATTGCGAAAGTTGTTTATCTGGCCAGATCGCATATCGAATGCTGCACGGAGGACTTCAAGATGTTTTTAATTTGGTCACTCATTAAGTGACTCAGCATTAAGTTGCTTATCTGGTCAGATCGCATATCGAATGCCTGTGCACGGAGGACTTCGAGATGTTTTTCTAATTTGGTCACTCATTAAGTGATTCAGCATTGCAAAAGTTGCTAGACTGATCAGATCGCACATCGAATGCCTTAGCAGCTGGGCCATCAAGCTTCTCTCGATATAATTATGAAGGTGTACCTACGCTTTACGCATTTCGGATTCTCATTCAAACTTAAAAGTTCAAAATTTTACAATGTAATGAGTTAATTTTAATGAAAATTCAAGTTATATCAATTTTAAACTATCTATAGCGGACTAGCTAAAAAAACTTTTTCTTAAAATGTTTTCTTCAAAGTGTTTAGAATATTTCTGTATTTTGCTTACGCATGCAACAATAAAATTGACCCACTAATTAGTAAAATTTAGAACTTGTAGTTTTATGTCAGTTTGTAAGAAAAATCGAAATACGTAAACCCTCTTGAATTAAGGTAAAATGTGCAACCATGCATGAATCCAGAGGTCTTATCAGCGGCAGCAATGCCAGGTAGAGCTTGCAGACGATCATTGATTCTGTCCACGAGCACAGGGGATGGATTCTGCCCGCCAAAGTGATCCGCCGTTTCCAACCTAATGTACACAACCACAGATTAGTAGTAACGATACAACATACTTAAAGGTGTTTTGAAGAAGACCTAAAGTTTATGGAAAGTAATAGGAGGGGATTCGATGTTAAACAGTATTTATTATTTGATAATATGATACTTTAATATTACAGGAATTTTAAACACTAATATTATAAAAATAATGAATCATATTTGCATAGATAGATAGATAATACTTTTATTGCAACAGTTATATACATTACATTACATTAGGTATATACTAAACACAAAAAAAAACAAGTACGATACACCGTTACAATTTGGTGGTCTTATCGCTATAAAGCGATTTCTTCCAGACAACCAGTCGGATGGAGAGAACTTATACACTTTAGAATCGGAAGAGCAAACATTTTAATTGAATTTTATTTTAAAAGACAAATTAATCAATAACTTATAATACGTACATACATACATATTGTGCAATCTAATATATACATATACAATACTTATACATAATAGTCTCAGGTATGGAGTAGTGGAAATAGCAACTTGCAGCGGGATAAGGCGAAAAGGAGAGATAGAAGTTTTTCAAGAGCTCTTTAAAAGTGTTCACAGACTGCGCACGCCTGATCGCAACTGGAAGCGAGTTCCAGAGACGAACATCCTCTCTCCTTACATCACTAAGTTTTATTTGTACTGGCACCTCGAGACCAACCGTTAGGTTATGCAAGAAGTGCCAGACGTCATTGCGCCAGTAAACTACTCGCGCAGGAGACCATTCTGTACTCATAAGACTAAGTGTCTCGGAAGAGTTTCCCCGTGAACACGTGTAGTTCACTGCCTATTGTCCAGATAGGTAACCGGAGCTGCCAAGCTCGCTCACTTCTCGTCGCACGAAGGGCACAACTCGCAGTTGCCACTGCTCGGGTCGTCAACTCTAAGGTCAACTCCCAAGTCTCCACCTTGGTCGCGTAGTAGTAGGCACACTCACTTCTCGGAACCCATCCGGGAGCCTAGCCAGTTCCCACGTCCTACGCGGCTGGCTGGATCGGAGGCTACAGCATCTAGGGGGCCGCCTCTACTAAGTAATTCTCCAGACTAGTACCGGAGATGAGTGTTTCGCAGTTTGTCTGGTTCGCAATTTGTCTGTATTCTACAATTCGTCTGGATCCTTTTTAAGATTGGCATTTCGTCCGGAAGACGAAGCGCGAATTTTTAATATCAGTTTGTCCGGCAGATGAACGCGAATTGTTAAAATGCATGGTCTTTTTTAAGCCATGCAAGATAATTCTTTACTTTATTTACTAGAATCACTGCATCGTTTGTCCAGACGCACTGCGAACTTTTATTATTAATTTTTCTGCCAGACAAATTGTGAATTAGAAAAATGCAGACGAATTGAGAACAAAAATTAGCATTTCGTCTGCCAGACAAATTGTGAACCAGATAAACTGCGAAACACCCCCGGAGATGTCAATACCAATGTCCAATGAGAACCACCGGACAAAGCTGCCAACTGAAAGGGTAGTCACGTTCCCCGCCGCAGGACTTTTCGCTTCTGGCCCCACAGAGACCGCTACTAAGCCTAGCTCGCTGTGCACGAGTTTGGAAGTCCTGGCTCACAATAGCAGGACAAACGAACATTCCCAAGCTCTACAGCTCACCACAAGCTACTACTCAGCGGGGGGGATGAAACCGGAACCCCGTAGTACCCCCGAGCAACACAGCCGGACCCGTGGTTCCAGCTGCAATATCCTATCTATAGGGGTGAGTAGATAGGGACGAACAGCTTGAACAGTATATGAACAGTCATAAAAGGTGGTGCCGTGCAGAGGGGGTTTTAGAGCTCAAGTTTTCCGATGATCGCAATGTGCGCAAATGGGATGAATGGAGGAAGTTAAAACGTTCTTTAAGGTAGCAAGGATTCTAATCCTACCTGGATTAAACAGTATGTTGTAAAAAAGGGCGAGGATGTGAGTATTCCGGTAAAGACGAATATATTATATACTTACTTACATATCACCTACCTATTCAATAAATTTTAAGAATGATTATTTAATGTAATAAGTAAATAATAATGTTTTAGTTTGCTAAAGGTGGTCTTAAAATACTTAGTACCAAAGTTGTTACATCAACAAAGCGCAGAATACATGTTGAACAAAAAATGGATAACTATGAAGTATGATTAAGTGTAGTAAACGTAACATACATTTGAGCGGTTTGTCCGTGATCCTTCTTAAATTTCCCGATAGAAAGAAAATCTTTATCTTTTCCCTTTTGCAAGTCGTCGTGTATTTTTTGCATAGCTTCTCCTAGTTATGATATTAAATAAAAATTATATTTTTAAATATTTACTATTTTCTTAGCAACTTAAAAAGGGTTAGGTATTCTCATAAGGACAGATTCTCAAAAAGACATTCTCAAAAGGACAGGAGTACGCGTAAGCACATACAGAAAAAAAATATTATTCCATTTATTCATTCAAATATACAAATACATTTACTTACATATTTAATTATTTCTATGTTTTTTGTAAAAATACAAAAAACATTTAAAAATATAAAAAAAATAGTAGCCCACCGGTATCAGGAACAGGGTCCAAGCTACCGGTGGTCAGGGTTCCTGAGAGGAACCTCCTAACGATGCGAGCCGTGTTTAAGAGTACTGCTTTCTGGATTAAGCCCTTGATCCAGCTGCCCAACGAGAGCCTCTTTAGATGTTGGTCGAGGCTCTTGGCAATTATGCCATTGGCCTTCACGACTATCGGCACAATGACTGCTGTGTTCACATCCCAGATGTCGACAATAAAATATATATTATAACTATTATTATTTTATTATTTTCTGAGAAAAGTGGAAGATTTTAATTTTTTAGTAATTGGTGGCACGTCTCAGTGTCCAAGACGTTGCAAGCACTCTAAAGTTGATATATCGCTCCTTAAACATTCAGATATGTTTTCAATTTTACTATCGACTAAAATGTCACTTTTCCTCCTTCTTCCCTGCACAATAATGGGCAAAAAAATATTATTCATTATATTATTTTTTAAATTTAAATTTATGAATAGAATCTGACCTTCATAGCCACAATCAGAAGAAAGCACAAGCTTTAAGTTAATGTAAAGAAAATCTATTTATGTATTCTATCAGTTATCCATAGTAGGTACAAGCTGGTAGGTTAGTTTAGGAAAAATACTAATTTATACTGTGGAAACAGTGTACGAGATATTTCCTTTCACTCATTTGTGTGTGCTGTGCACCTGTGCCATTTTCGGTTTATTGACAATCTGTCTTTTTGAGAATCTGTCTTTATGAGAATCTGTCCTTATGAGAATCTGTCCGTATGAGATAAAAGGCTTTTAACGTTATAAATAATTAAATATACCTCTCCCTTTTATTGCGTCTGTAAGATATGCAGCTCCTTCATTGGCCGATGCTGTTTATAAAATAAGAAAATAGCGTTACTTAATTTATTGACTGCAAAGAATCATCAATGTCATTTTAATGAACATTAAACTTACTAAAATATAAAATATTGTTTTATAATGTTTTGCGAACACTATAATACACATTAAAATGTAAAGTGTTTGTGTATTTTACAATGATAGGTAGGTACTCGTGTGTGTTTTCTAAGGCAGGCATCGTAGTAGCTTGAGTTTTTGTACGCACCTGATAGCGCATCTTGAATTTTCTTGTCAGGCATAACAGTGTTAATTTTTCCAAGCATTTCCGCTTTCTTTAGCATATCGTGTGCCGTAGTGACTCCTAATGGAGCTTGTTTTACCCTGCGTAATTTATAGTTAAGTATTATTTTTATAATGAAGTAAATAAATTGGGCATAAAGTGTGTGTTTTTCCATCGTTAGGCAGTACGGTACCACTTCTCTTAAAAATTAAATCAATTTTTTAACGATAAAGCTATGTGATGGATGGGAAATAAAAAAAACTATAACTTTTATGAAATAGATATAAATAAAGACAGAATGGAGTGTTGGGCTTTGATTATTCATAGGTATTAGTGAAATAATAGAATTATTTTTAAAACTGTAGGTAAACAATTTCAACTAGCTAACCCTCCTACTAACAACCGTGTCGCGTAGCGGGGAAAGAATACTACCACCCCCACTCTTCCCTTGGGTGTCGTAAAAGGCGACTAACGGAATTAAGACTGCACATATTCTAACAGCATAGAACGGCGATGGGCTCACCACCTGTCACGCAGAGCACCATGCGCAGTCGCTATGTATGTAGCTTGTAGAGGACTGATTTTGCTGTCCTCGTTGCCTAGTCTCTAACTAACCCTTCGGGGACAATAGTCGTGATTATATATATGTATGTATCATAAAGTTACTATACCTTCCGCTAGGTATAGTAACTGTATGGTATGTATACACAATTGATCAATTATTCTAAATTCAAATGTTCAAACCAAATAATTATTTTGGCAAGAACAAGCGCAACATTGGTAAAGATGTTGACGGTCCTCGGGATTATCATAGAGTAAGGGAGCTTCGTCATCGATTATTTATATTCATTAACAAATTAACGTCACTAATGCAATCACAACCCCGTACGGGCACACGATAATTTATAGTGGGGTTTGGACTCGTATCGCACATAAATAACAATTGCACAGAATGATCATTTTTAATTTCTGGCCGTAAAGGACCCCGTAAATTTTTAATATGTCACTGTTTCTATATTTGCCAAAAAACACGATTATGTAGTGGTGTCTGTCATGGAGTTATAATGGCAAATATACAGTTTCCGTACCAGCGAGTAGACACTGTTTTATGCCTCGCATTTATGTCAATAAATAAAGGTTTTTTACACCGGCCGTATATGTATGTATAAGTTAATATTACGTTAATCAATACTGGTAATACGACATAACTCACTCTTGTCCTCCTTCCTTGAATGTCATTTTATAAAGACCTTCTTGTCCGACGATGGCGTCTTCTTTGCGAGCCATCAAATCAGCCAATACTTGTCGTTTTTCCTGTTCACCTGATATTGAAGTTTGTTTATATAATAGCATTATTTTATACATAAACACTAAAACTTTTGTTATGATGTTAACCATGATTCCGTGTCGCTTAATATATATGACTGACATAAGCGAAACTATTTTCACATCCAATCAACCTTTTAATCATCGCACTTACTTTCTGGAAACGGAGCAGCCAAAAATTTGGAAGATTCTTCTATGATTCCTGAAAATTCATAAGGCAGTAACTTTAGAACTTTGTATTTTCTAATATTCCGCTACCATATTATAGTGTTCAATGATTAAGTTATATTCTAATAATATTGCGGTTCTACATTTTAATTTTAAGTTAAATAGTAAGCACCTGGCATTTGTTTTGCATGTTGTTTGTCGGGTTTTTTCTCCGTAAGATCTGTAAGCTTGGCTCTTACCGATTCGTATGCTGCTCTATCAACTTTATCATTTGCCAAACTTGGAGTGTTTTCAATTCTGTAAGTAAAGAAAGCCATGATTAACATCACGCTTCCGAAGAAAATTTTATAAGGCCAATTTTCCGTACGCACATGAAAACGTGCTCTACTTTTTTTTAAATTTATACTAAGCCCGGCAAATGACCCCACTCCACCTGATGTTAAGTGGAAATGAAGTCCAGGCGCGAGGACAACTGGTGCAGCGTAAGAGACGTAGCATCAGTCACCCGCACTCTGCCGGCCCACAAAGTGCTTCTTCACGTCTCGTTTGAAGGACCCTATGTCATAGGTAGGAAGGAATACGTGTGCTGGTAGACTATTTCATCTTTTGGAAGTGCGACAAAATGATTGACTGTTTGAAAATATTGCAGGGTTAAATTAAGACAGGATACGGTCGCTAAAGCTTTAGTTACCTACTTTCATTTCCTTATTTATTTTTGATGATGGTTTCGGAAACGAAGCCATTTGGTGATGTAATAACGATATTCTGACCCGAAATGTGTAAAAAGTGCAAGTATGAGTCTTGCTCGTTCCGAAATGTAACCTCAACTGCAACAAACCTCCGAGCGCCGTCGTTATAGGTTTGCTGATAACCCTGCAATTGACCAAGTGGTGTTTCGCCTTCTTCCTTCATTAGTTTAATCATATGATCTATCGCTTCCCCTGTTAACACAGAAATTTTGTTGATAAAAAATTAGGATTAAATCATTTTATTCGATGATCATACCTTTTTCTAATCCAACTTTAGCTAAATGCTTAGAAGCATCGGTCATAGTCGCTGTAAGAAAGAAAATTTGTTATTTTATCTAAGAAATCATTAAGAAGTTTAACTGTGGAATACCACTATCTAATATGATTACGTTTTAAATTATCGGCAATGGTCGGCGTCACTTTGATGGGTATTCCGCGCACCATTTCGGCTGATATTTGATGTTGCAATTCCTCACTGTTGGGGTGTGATTCTAAAGGTCCGGCGTATTTGAGTCTACAAAAAATTGAATCATATTATTTTTTTCCTTTTATAACCTTAACTTTCTTTAGCATTAATTGAATGATTGATGTTTCTCACTCTTCTGCAGCGTCTGCATAAGTTTGACCAAACGCTTTGAGTTTGAAAAGAGGCCTTGATCCCAAGGTTTTCTTAATCGCCGCCAAAAAATTCAACGAGTATCGTTCGCCCGCAACACCACCTGAAAAATATTTTAATAGTAAATGATGCTTTGCGGTGTTGAGTAGCAAACGTGCAAGTAAGGTAACTTTCGCTTTCTCGGGTCGCCGGATTGGTAACCAATGGAATATATCCCCAGTTCCTTTGCTCCGTGCTTCGGAAGGTAAGGTACTCAAGTCAATTAACGCCCACCTAACTTCGGGTCACATATTTTTTAATAAATACTGCTAAAATGTGCCAAATAATAAATAGTATGATTAAACATTTATTTCTTAATTAAAATATTCTAAATATCAAGTATTACAATTGTAGATTTTTGTGCTGTACATATCATTTTTAAAGCCTTGTTTTTGGCGTTATTAAAATGCCATGTTTTATACCGCCATTAGTAAAACACAATAGTCACACATTAATATATTGTATTAAGATACAATAAAAATCCATAAATCAATATTAAACATTACAAAATTACACTTCTCAACACAACATAAACAAACATAAGACTTCTGTTCTATTCAGAATTTGAAAGATTTTTTTAGTTTTTGCATTAATTATTTTTAGAACTAATTGTACAGTGGGATATTTTTCTTAATTTTAATAACAATTTGCCTTTCATACTATGGGCGTTTTTTGACTGAAATGGCAAAATGCGCCTTGACTATGGAAAACTGACGCCCACCGGTATGAATAATTAGTTTAATCATTTATTCTACTTACCCAAGTAAAACAATAGTTATCATAAAAGCTCTCATACTTTCCTTTGTCCATGATTGCTCTTTTTTCTTTTTCGCAGAGCTAGGTGGTGGCATTTTGCTCTTCAAAGGAAAATAAAATTTTAACAAATTGGGAAATTATATTAAAAATTATTCAAGATTTTGTTTATTAAAACAATTGTATTTTAAAATTATTATGCAATTAAATTAAGTACTTACCTTAATGTACAACACCCGCCCAACGGTCAATAACGCCCAACGGTCATTTCAATGGGCAGCATTGGCCAAATGGGCGTTATTGTCAATTTTAACGATTCATCATTAAATTATACAAATTTCTTCAATAAACATAACGAAGTATGATTGGTAGGAACATCCACTTCGACATTAATATAAAATTAAATAAGATCCTTCAAGAAAACCACCAAAAACTTATTTTGTCGGAGTTACTTTTACTGCAGCGTATGGGACCGATGCCTGGGAATCACAGCGCGTCACTGCCAAAGTGGCGGTCGCGGGGGAGCGCCCTCGTGCCAATGTGCTTGTGGGCGCGGATTGCCTAAATCGCAATTCGTCTGATTATCTAAATTACCAGTTTCTCACTTCGTACACATCGCAAATCGTCTTAGTCGCAAAATGTCTAAATTTTAAAATAAGTATAGATCGGGTCAGGTCGGGCGTGGATTACCCAACACCTAAATTTCTGAATCAAATAGATTCATATTTCGACTTTTTCCAGTAAAATTATGAAACCTCTTTTAAAAATAAAAGTATTTATGGGTAGTGTACACACGGTACCAAAGGCCGACCTTCGGTTCCTGGCCTTGAAAGGCGCACAGCAGCATCTAGTGTAGTCGAGCGCGTTCTTGTGGACTCAGCGGTCGTTTGTAAGTGCATTCCCGCTTTTTGTAGTCGCATGCGTTGTTTCGGATTGAGCGGACGGTTTTGTAGTGCCGTGAATCACTCCCGCTTTTTTGTGTTGCATTCCCGGTTATTCTGATTCCTGGCCTGCGAACCGTCAGAAGGAACGGTTGGTTTGTTGGTGTCTACCTTGAAGGAGCATTCCCGTTACTAGCGAGTCTTTCGCGAGCCAGTTGGCCGGTTGCAGACAGCGTAATGACGCCTTTCCGTTTGATATACTTTATAGTCGTTTAAGACGTAAATCAGGTGGTCTTGGTAGTCTAAAGGTAGGCCCCCTGTAGTGGTGTTGTGCAACTATGCAAGTGTGTCCAATAATGAAGACTAAAAGCTCTTGGACGGGCTATCAGCGGCGCAGCGTGTCATCGTAAAGAGAGAGCGCTCTCCCTTCTCCGCTCTCCTGAGGATGCTGTTGGAACACCTGCTGTAAGTGGTAGTCTTAAGTCACAAATATTACTTAGGCCAATTAAACGTGCAATCCTAGACACCGTGTTTCGCGGTCATAAGTACCACTCCGGCGTGGTGAGTTTGGATTAGAATTTTCTGCCTTACCCACGGCCGGCTGTGGAAGCTAACAGGTAAGAATAGAATTATAGGTATAGGAATTACTATTAATTAGGTTTTGGGTAATCCACGCCCGACCCGAGCCGATCCATACTCATTTTAAAATTTAGACATTTTGCGACTAAGACGATTTACGATGTGTACGAAGTGAGAAACTGGTAATTTAGATAATCAGTGTTTGTATAGGTTATAGCTACATGTATGTGAGACACGTTAAAGCTATGTTGATTAGAAATATACTTTCTGTAGTTTGGGCGATACTAAACAGAAGGCGTTTATTGACAAGGGTACCTTACGTTAAGCCGCTGCTGGTAGATACACTAAGCCCACCAACAGTAACAGCAAAAATGCGACTAGCAAACTTCACTCTTTCGAATCTCTAAGTACCTACTTGGAATGGAACTTATGAATCGTGAATTACTTACTCCTTAATGCAACAGCTTGCGACAGATGTTTGCCCACGTCATTAACCAAACCTGTAAAGGATTTGTACATTTAACAAAGCCGATGTGATATATTTTGAGTTTTAATTGTACATACGGAGAAAGTTCATACTTTTCATGGCTATTTTCAAATCCTCTGGTGTAGAGCTCTCGACGTCTTGAGCAAGTTTACCCTTTGTTTCGTCTGCAATATCTTTTACTGGTAGAAAAGGTACTAAGGCAGGAGCAGTTTCGGTTCTGTTAGAAATTTCAAAAACATAAAACTTTTTCTAATAGATGATGAAAAAAGGACTTTATTTAATTAAGGCACATAAAATCCGTCGATTTCATTGAATTAAAGATTGATTACCTACTGATTAACTCGTAAAAATTTATTTGAAACGTAATTGACTTTGTAATAATTTAAGAGAAAGAATTGCAACTAACAAATATTATATTTATTTAGTCTCACTCTGTAGCTCCAGTCGTATAATCCATCGCGTAATTGTTTCTCCTAACCAATTCCTTCTTCCCACTAGCTTTCATAGTTTTCAAAAGTACCTCCATAGCTCTGCCTTTAATCGATATTATTTTAGACTTATTAAGATAATACACAGGGAAAGTAAACACCAACAAATATGAAAATTGTTTGAGAAAACAAACCTCTATCACGTATAAAGGCTGATAAATAGTTACTGCATCTGCCAATAACATCTGAAAACCAGATAACCATGAACAAGTTTAACAAGAAGATACTCTAATGATTAATGATCATGTTTATTAAAATAAAGCAAATAAAAACCTTCCATGTCGCCTTTGAGATTATTAGGCGTCGCAGGATCAACGGCTTTATGCAGAGCTGCCTTGAATATTGGCACCGTTTCAGGATTCGGGGTGCAAGAGGACAGCCCTGGAGCAGACTTTAACCTGATAGGAAAAACATAATAACATTTTAGCTATCAAAATATTGTATCTATACCACGGCCAAATTTGATGGAGAATGTTGTAAACAAATTACTGTCATATCTTTGTGAATATATATTTTAGTATCACTTGAATTTTCCTATGTTTAGAAAGAAAACAAAATTGTTAAGAAGTTGTTTTCTCGTGATTCTTTCTCAAGAAATTAAAAATCCAAGTGACACTAGATATTTCCACAAAGAAATGAAATAATAGAAAAATTCTTTATCAAATTTGTAACATAAGTATTATTTTAACACTGAAAAAAGACGACAACCTCAGGCGGGAATCGAACCACGCACCTTCCGCATTCCGGGCGGCTGCCTTGACCACTTGGCTACCGAGGTCTGGCTTTCAACCGTCGAAATTTGTCAGAGCTTGATGTGTGATTTTTTCAGTGTTTAAAATTTTACTTAAGTATATTTAAGCGTTAATAAAACGCTAAAATATAAAACATTACACACATAAGAAAAAACTTACAACCCGTAAAAAAGCTCGCGAGCGCAACAATTACCAAATAATATTTATAAGTAATAAGTATTGCTTTTGACTGGCGTTGCTCAAAGTTATAATGTCAAATCATTTACTAACGCATAAGCAGCAGCAAATTTGCTTTCCAATGGATTAAACTGCGGTGTAAACTGTCCCGAGCCTTCTTTTTCCAACTCTTTAACTAGAAGATCAAAAGCAGGGCCTCGTTCGACTGTAAATATGTTACATTTATTATATTAAGGTATATCTATACACATATCTCGGCAGTTACAGTAGACAGGGACCACAGCTTGATAAGCTAAAGTTATAGATTGTTAATTATAGTAGATAGTGTTATGTTTCCAGCCCTAACAAACAAGACGTGGAATAATGTTAAACATTCGCAAAAACTGACATAAGTCTCGTAATGAACTTCAAAGCAAAATCAATCTTAATGAAATTAAAAATTAGAACAATTCTGCTTTGAAGTTTCAGACCTAGTAATTTGATTAGAGCAATGTTTTTAGTCTGCGAAATGTACATAACAATCACGCGCTTGTGTTAAAAATTAAAATATTTTTTTTTAAATAGGGGGATGACCTGCGGAATATCGATACAAATATTTTCATGTAAGAATTCAGCGTATAGTACAAGTGACTTAAAAATACCGAAATTTTTAGAATTTCGTTCAGGAACCCATTAAATAGAGACCATGCAGTCTTTATTAATTACTAGGGGTCACCCGCGACTTCGTACGAGTGAACCCCGTACCACATGAGTAGGTAACTACCCCGTACCTACCCCGTGACGAATTTCCTAAACAATTATTTCATACAAACCTTGTCCTGACAATCACAAACACAAGAAAAAACAGTTAGGCAAATAGGCACAGCCGTTCTGAAGTGGGCGCGTACAAACATGTCGCCAATTAATTTTTATTTATGTACTTAGATATATTAAATCAATGTAGTTTTCTAATTAGGTAAACCTATACATGTATGTATCTATTGTCTCGATGTTCTTGTAAGGGGATGAATGTTTATTAATTTTAATATTAAACTCTGCATGACTTACTTTCATCTATAGCACTTTGCGAAAGAAACTTCGAGCAGATATCCAATGTTTCTGAAAATTTGTTAACATCTATGATTTTGTTTTATTTAATTTATGAAGTATGAAGAGCTGATGTAGGGCGTTTTTGTAACGATCAAGAAATTAGCTGTTATTTGGTGACTTAAACAAAACAAACTTTTTTTTAAATTTAAAGGCGCATTACTCTAACACCGTGTTGACCGAGTGCGCATTTTTTCAGATTACTTTTTAAGTCCTTTTATCGGAAGTCCGAAAATATTTCTCATACCATTTTACATCATAATGATCACTCTTCATAAAATATTACTTAATTGCTAACGATCGAAACCCATAATCATCAGAATTCATAATATCACTAATCATACACCTTGCTTATACTAATATTTTTTTTCATATTACATTTTCTTAAACTAACGATCGTAACTCCTAATCATTGTAATACATAAACCAAATTTTCATAAATTGGTTTTATACTAATATTCGTTTTCATTTAATTCTAAATCATAAATGTTTTTATGAGCCACCCTGCTTTAAAAAAAAGTTAAGTATGCAAAACTATAGTAACTATAGTTTCTTCCGTTGGTGGTAGGTTAGGTTAGACTTGTGACAAGTAACTTTGTAATTTTAATAAATGCTGTGTGCTTGCATGCATGTTTAATGTATATTGCATGTTTTTTGAAATATTGCATGCTGCATGTTTGCTTGCATGCTGCAAGCTCTATGGTCGCTTGCACTCCGGGGGGGTCGGGGGGCCTGAGACCCCCCCCGCTATAAAAAAAAGTTAAGTATGCAAAACTATAGTTCTGTCGGTTAGGTTAGGTCAGACTTAAGACGGGGTGCAAATTTGGAAACCTCCTCGTGGTGCACCCTGGGGTAAGGCCTCTCGGCCCACGTTCAGCGTGGGACAAGGGGCCTTATGCTAATCCCTGACGCCCCTTCTGGGCGTCGAATAAAGTAGGCGGTGCCCCTTCTGGGCCCGCACCCCCTTCAAAGCGCGTCCCTTCTGGACTGCACAGCGGGTCATTGGACCTGCGGGGTGACCTTGTCGGCGCCCCTTCTGGGCGTCGAATAAAGTAGGCGGTGCCCCTTCTGGGCCCGCACCCCCTTCAAAGCGCGTCCCTTCTGGACTGCACAGCGGGTCATTGAACCTGCGGGGGGGACCTTGTCGGCGCCCCTTCTGGGCGTCGAATAAAGTAGGCGGTGCCCCTTCTGGGCCCGCACCCCCTTCAAAGCGCGTCCCTTCTGGACCGCACAGCGGGTCACTTGGACCTGCGGGGGGGACCTTGTCGGCGCCCCTTCTGGGCGTCGAATAAAGTAGGCGGTGCCTCTTCTGGGCCCGCACCCCCTTCAAAGCGCGTCCCTTCTGGACCGCACAGCGGGTCACTTGGACCTGCGGGGGGGATCTCCACGTGCGTGCTCACTTTTGGCCGCTCACTCGCCGCTCCTTCTGAGCGGCTTTGAGAGGAGCTTTCTCGGCACCCCGTCTGGGTGTCGCTTCATGCAAAGGCTTCGTCGTTGGGGCACGCGGCGACGGGCGCCCGTCTTTCGGTCGGGTTGGTGGGCGGCAAACAGCCCACCCACCTAGCGACCATAGGGGGGAATGGGGAGCACCCCGAAAGGGGTGTACCAGGGGCCTCACGCCAGCCCCTGAGCATCGTAATCCCCGAACTGGCAGCGATGAGCCCACTCGAGGCGTCTGTGGGGGAGCTGTTGGGGAGGGGACCGAGGGCCTGCCTTCACCGGCCGGCCACGACAAGGGTAGTCTATAAAAGCACCCCGGGAGAAAACCCGTCACCAACCTCTTGGCACCTCCCGACCCCAAGAGTACATAGGGTAGCCCGCGTACAGGGGCTTCTGCGCGGGTGGTCCTCTTTTGCCCCATACTCGTGGGAACAGTCATGGATACGAAAAAACCCAAATCTTCTGACGCCATGTCAGAGCCTTGTACAAGGTATGCTGTGGGTGGTGGGCCTGGCGACGGGCGGAAGGGTTCGCGGAGCAAGGAGGGAAGACGGTCGAGCAGGAGATTGGCTAAGAAGCCGGTGCTGCTTGACTCCGCATCGGAGGGGTCCGTAGAGGACTGCGAGCTGGTGCAGACGGTGCACGCCATAGTGGAGGAGTGCAGGAAGCGTCCTCTGGTCGACTCTAGGGTCGACTCGAGCGACAGTCCAGAGGGGTCCGAGAGGACCAGACTGCGTAAGAAGAGCCCAGGAAACGAGGCTAAGGGAGTTGCCCTTGAGCAAAGCAAAGATGGCCAGAAGGAGAAACTGGGCACCTCGACCGGGCTAGCCGAGGCCAAAAGGGCCGCGAGGGTACCCTCCTTTGAGAGTATGTCCGGGAACGAAGAGGAGCCCATTGTCGATCCCAAGAAGAGTGCCTGTAGTGGGAAAGGGACGTCCTCCCAAAAGGCGAAAGATGTGGAAAAGGTGTCCAAGGCCGTGGATGTGAACGAGTCTACTGCCAAGCTCATGAGCTACAAGGAGCTGGAGAAGATACGGGAGGAGATAGGCGAACCCAAAGAGCACCTAATGGAGATTTCAGAAAACGCCCTGTTCGAAGTGAACCACGCGGTGGCAATCTCCGGTAACATCAAGGGGACACTGCGCCGGGACCTGAACAACGGAATAAGGTACCTGTTGGTTTGTGTGGAGGCCCTCGACTGACGAGGTGAACCGCCTGAGCAAGAGTAACGCCTCACTCCTGGATGAGCTTCGGCAGGCGGAATTGAAGGGGTATGAGCTGGAGGATGAAGTGTTGGCCCTGAAAGAGTCTCAGAAGGAGGCAGAGAAGGTGACACGGAGGGTGACAAGGTTGTCCCGAGAAATGGCCGCGGACACGCAAAGGGAGGCAACTGCAGCTTTTAAAGCCGCCATGGAGGGCCGAAATAGGGATACGGTGGAAGGCCTAAAACAGGACATATTGGAGTCCCTGGGAAGCATGCTTAGCGCCAAAATTGACGCGCTGGAAAAGCGCCTCCCGCGCGAGCCCCCAATGAGGCCGCCACTGGCACATGATAGGGCTGGGACGAGTTACGCCGAGGCGGTCGCAGGACCGTCCAGCGGCTGCTGCGCCCCAGCGGAAGAGAGTGCACAGGGACCACCACCTGTTCAGAAGAAGCCTCCGCTGCCCCAGAGGGCGCCTGGTGGAATGACGCCGCAGGTACGGGACGCCTCCCCTGCCCTGGCAGCGGCGTCCAACACGCCGGCGAATGATTGGAGGGTTCACCTGCCAAGGGGCGCTGAGAAGAAGGCCAGGAGGGCCGCGGCTGCGGCTGCCCGAGCCTCATACGCCGGAGCAAACGTGCCGAAGGGTTCTGTCCCCGCGGTAAGGTTGGTGCCACCAAGATCATCGGTGGGGACCATCACGCTGAGGCCGGAAGCCTTCTCCACGGCAGCCGTGGAGAAGGGCGTGACGTACGCCTCGCTATTAGAAAAGGCGACTAACGCCATCAAGCTGGAGCAGTTCGGGCTGGAGGCAGTCCGAATGCGGAATACGGCGGCCAGGGGGCGCAAAATAGAGATACCGGGCGTGGCCAGCGGGCCCAGGGCTGATCAATTCGCCAACAAGCTTCGGGAGGTGATCGCGGAGAAGGCCGATGTGAGGAGGCCCTACCGAAAGGATGAACTGCGCCTGGTGGGCCTCCCGGACAGGACAAAGCCCGAGAGAGTGGTGGAGGCCATCGCGGCCAAGACTGGATGCCCGGCGGACCGCATGTTCCTGGGAGCGATGAGAGTGGGACCATGGGGGACCAACACCATGCTGGTCCGCCTCCCGACGGCGCAGGCCAAAGTGTTGGCAGGTGCGGGCCGACTGACAATGGGATGGGTGTCGGTGCAGGTTGTGGCCTTTGAGAGGCCTCCGGTGCGCTGCTTTAAGTGCTGCGGTACGGGTCACACGAGTTACACCTGTGACTCGAAAGCCGATCGCAGCACTCTGTGTTTTAGATGTTGCACCCCGGGCCACAAAGCGGCGGAGTGTGCGGCGAGGCGAAGCAGGGAAGGAGGTGTAGGCCACTTATCATTTGCTAATGCTCCCCCCCCCCCAGACGGCAAAGGAGCGCGATCCGGCTATGGACGTGGTTGAGGTGCCGACGGAGCCGGGCACTGGTGCGGAGTAGGGGAGCCGATCGAGTGTGTTGAATGTGTTGTGTTAGGGTGTGTCTGTAAATGTGTGTAAATAGGGAAATGTGTTGTTGTCCGGCGGACTGTTTGGTAGGCGGGCACTGGCATGAGTATCCCAGATACCATCCCAAGTGCCCGGGGTCCGTTGGTCATGACTGCTGTCTAGGAAATGTCTTTGTCGTTTTAAATCGTGTCGTGTCAAAATGTTGCGGTTGTCTGTTGTCTCTGGGGAGCTGGGCGGAGATTTTATGCGAAGCCATGATGAGCAACGGGGCGTCATCTCGATGGCGTCCCCTTGCTCGGAGCGGATGCGGGGAGTCCCGCGCCAACAAAATTGGTGTTCGTTGTCGTTTCGTGTTGTGATGTATACGTGTTCTTTAGTGGGCTAGTGCGGCGACCCCCTGGGGAGCAGTGATGAGCGGCGTGACGGCTAGATGACCAACTGGTCGTCGTGGCGTCACGCTGTCTCGGAGCGACACGACAATGGAGTCCCGCACTAGTAAATTGTGTTGTGTTGGTCCGCCTGCCCGGGTAAGCCGGTCATTGCCCTAGTGGATCAGGTCCCGTGTCCGCCACTCCAAGCCCTACGCTGTCGGAGTTTGGTCCCCCGGTGATTAGTGGGTAGGCCCCACCCTCTCGCCCGACAATTACGTCGCGGAAAGGGGTACGGGAGAGTCCCACATATCCAGTCTCCCTTCTGGAGGCTGGAATCCATAAGCAGGGATTACACCGGGTAAAAAAAAAAGGTCAGACTTAAGACAAATAACGGAGGGAGGCTGCAGGCCCCTCGCCGACCCCCCACTATTGATTAGTGTTTAAGTGTATGTAATAAAAACCATACAATGAGTTTGAATATTTTCTTAATAATGACATTAAAAAGAAAATTATGATAATTGCCTGTTAAGAAGGAAAAAAATATGAAAAAAAAGTTTATGAATTAAACTTGTTCTTAGTAATGACAGTATTAACCCACTTACTCCTACGGGGCATTATAACGCCACGAAAAAACAATTATAAGTAGCCTCAGATTAGTCATAAAAAATGTGATCGGTGACTGCTATTGTTATCTCGTCACATTTATTACACATTGAGGCTCGATTGCGTGCATAAATTGTGACTGTATTGTTTGAATATTTTGTATTTTTTCGTATTTGAAAGTTATTAAGTGTTTTTCTTCGAAAAGGTCGTCAAAAAGTATGTTTATGTAGTATTATAATGACAATGTATATAAAATAACTGTTTCATATAAATCTTACAAGATGTAAGAGTTATCAATGAATATGTGCAACATTTGTACATAATATTTTACAATTAGTAACTTTTATTTATCGAAATGTATCATATAGAATAGGCGTTATAACGCCCGTATAAGAGAATGGGCGTCTATCATATTTTACTAAGTACAAAATTCAGATTGCAACACAACGAGGAAAAGTTTCAGTAAAATGAATTATTAGATGCTTTATAGATGGCTGATCACTATGTTCTTACTCCTAATGATGTCTCAATTTTACCACCAGAAAATAAGGTGACTGGTGAGAATTCGGGTGATGAAGATTTTGTAAATATACAAAATTTCCCAGGTACACAAATAAAGGCGAAGGCCAAAGTCGCCTACGAAGAGTCATTGTCTGAAGACGATGAAAATGACATTTCCGTTTTTCAATATCTCATCTCGCCAAAAGAATAAACCTAGTCCTACATAAAATCATAATCCTGCTGATTCTCTGGAATATGTATCAAGTTGCCATGATATATTTTCCCATGCCAAGTAAGTACTTCGGCAAGTGATGGTGTGGTTGCGCCTACTGTGTCAAGAAACCAAAATGATAAAGAGCGTAATCATCATAATCCCAATAGTTATCCAGAATGGAAATAGGTTCAGGCCCCCAACAGTACCTATGTAGGCACCAATTTATTATTTTGTTTCTGTACTTGACGATGATATTTTCAATTGCTTGTGCACTTTACCTATAAAATGCTAGCCAAAAGAATAAACCAAACAATGTGACCGTCAGTGAAATGAAGTTCTTCATGTGTATTCTTTTACAAAGATGCCCATCGTGGTGTCCCAAAGGTTCATCCGTACAGGGAATAATTTGCCGTTACTGATTTTCAGTTCATAAGTATAAAACGCCATGTCGCGAGATCGATTCTACACAGATGAAGTTGCCGCAGTTTAAAAATTGCGTCCACTGTTCGGTCTGTTGAGCAAGAATTATTTAGCTATGGCACCTGTACTCTTAAAGCATCGACAAAGCAATAGTGCCGTATTATGGTGACCATAGTTGCAAGAAGTTCAGATGCGCTAAGTCCATAACGTGGGGGTAAAAACGGTCAACCCTAAGAGGCTTTGTGGTTTGATCCATACCAGGGCCACACTGGGACTATACCACCAAGATGTTCATTTTCATCCCAAATCTAGTTTCGTTACTTACTATACAAATTCTTCTGTTCTGTTCTGTGATACAAACTTACAAACTACTAACTTTATACCTACTGCACACTACAAATATTAAAACTTTATTAGGTAAAATTAAATGAATATTTATATACATATCTTAAAATAGTATTATAATACTATACTTACATAAACATATATAAGATACTTACTTCATATATATCACTTTTATTTCACGTACAAACTAGCTTAATAGAGCATTCTCTTACCGGTCGTTATAACGCCCACAATGGGCCGGTTTTCCCAGATGACTAAATTTTTTTTTCAATATTTTTCCACAGTAGTATGCAATATACATGTCAACATATCAAAAAATAACTTTGATCTGAGATGCAAAATAGTTTCAGGAGTATGGTTAATAAAAAAATATGATAACTGTCTGTTAAGAGTTTCAATAGTAGTAATAAAAAATTATTAACAAAACAGTATGAGGATGAAAATTAGGAAGAGTGATTATTATGAACACAAATCGGTAGTAAAACAAACAATAGAAATAATATTTTTATTTGAGCCAATATGGACCCTGTTGACTTTATAATTGTGATTGACAACTTAAAATACCTACCTGCCATATCCTTTTTCAAATCGTTAGTCGTCACAGACTCGACACATTTTGATAAAGACGAATGGATAGCCTGAGACAGGTTGGGGTCATCGTGGTCAGATTCCAAACCCTTTGCTTGTTCAAGCCTAAAAAAATAAAAAATGTAAGTAAATCGTAAACTAGAGGCTCTCACAAGACCGAGGCGAATGGCATAAACAGAGAGAGGCCTATGCCCAGCAGTGGGTTGAGAAGGGCTGGAAATGATGAACAATGATGATGAATTCGTAAACTAATTAATTGATATCAGCCATGTGAATAGCACCAACCCTCCCACACATAAGGATGTCGTAAAAGGGGACTAATATGTTTGAGGTAGTCTCGCCCATGAGAGAGGCCTATGTCCATTATGAAATGAAATTAAATATAATTTATTCACATAATATAGAGACAATAAGATGGAGTATGATGGGAATAGTTCGTCTATCTTGCTATCGTAGGGCGTGTGAATTAAGTTGTTTAATTTTGATAGCACATGCATATACTTAGGTAGACAACATTGTCAATAATAAAATACTAACTTCTCATATTATTCATATCATATCATCATCATAATCAGACCCTGTTTGTTCAAAATTAAATAAAAAAATTTATACTTATTAAAATATTATTAAATTTACTTAAGTACTTAATTCGATTTACATTATATTAGATTATTATTAAATAAATTTTTATTTTTTTTATATTTCCTTGCTAACATGTGATCGGTCTTTGAACCACAAGCAGTTGTTTTGATTTGTAGTGTGGCGTGTAGGTATGCCTTTCCACTGTTAGGCTACCTTTATGATTTGCTAACCGGTAATATTATTATAACGTGTTGTCCCAAGTATGCAGTCTCTTCAGCCGTCTAGTTTGCAATGGTTCAATAAGACTCTGGGCCAGTCTGTTCTGATGATTAGTGATGCGATCTTTATACGAACTAATACTATCAGCTATTTGCTTTTTAACTGTTGGGATGTTTAGATAGTCATGGACTTCTTCCATTCTTGTGCATTAATAACTATAGTTTTCAGCACACTGTTTTGAAATCTTTGCAGTATTTCTACATTGGATGTTTTTGCAGAACCCCACAGCTGTATACCGTAAGACCATATTGGTTTTATATGGCTTTATATAATAATGTCTTATTCTCCACAGAAAGTCGCGAGTTTCTACCCATTAGCCATTCCACGGATCTTAATCTGTAATTCAGCTCATCACGTTTCTTCTCAATATGTGTTTTCCAGGTTTGTCTTCTGTCAAGGTAAAAGCCTCTTGACCTCTTGACCAAGTTTAATACGAGGGCAATCTTTTTTTCTCAAGGTAAATGTGATGTGATTGACTTAGTACCACTAGCTTTTATTCTCCAGGACTGCATCCAGGAATGGACATTATTCAAATGTTCTTGCAGTTTTCTTGATGCTATTTCAGGATCTGCGCCATTTGATAGTATGGCTGAGTCATCTGCAAAAGTGGAATTAATAACATTCTCTGACTCTGGTACGTCAGCTGTATAGATGAGATACAGCGAGGGCCCCAGCACAGATCCTTGAGGTACTCCTGCTTTTATGTCGTAAAAATAGAGGTATAGTGCGACATAAAAGAGTAGAAATTAAATAATCCAGAACTAAATTCACTCATTTTTTGGCAACACTGATTATCTGTCATTAATGTCAAGTGGTTGTTCAACTCTATCCGTGGTTACGATATAAATTGTTGTTTTAGTGATATTTCTACATTCCTGGATTTAAAACACTGATAACATGATTATGACCATCCGTGGCAGTTCTCGTAACATAATATATAAGGTTTTTTTTGCGAAGTTTGGCAGAATTTCAATACGGAACTTTGTTACGTAATCTGGAGGATATTTACCAATATTTACCAACGTACAGCAGATTATACTGGTAAGTAAGTTATAAAAGATGTTGAAAGTATAATTATCTAAAATATGCCTATGTGCAATCGGCTAAATTCAGTGAAAAAATCAGTATTTTTAAATATTTTTAAAAGTTTTGGGGTTATGATATTACAAACAAAAATGTTCGTTATTATAGTTCGACTCGAGAATCTTGAACTTTTGAATTTATTGGGACATTTTATCAAATGTTAAGGGGTAGAATGTGGTAAGTATAGTAAATTATGTGGGTTGGCTTTTGAATCGAGTCGCCTGAATTTGAAGAAACTAACACTGTGGGGGGGTCTTAGGGGTTCTTAAATAAAGGTTTATTAACTTTTAGCTGCCGCTGTTGCGTTGAAATATTTAAAAAACCACTTGAAAGTTTTGCCAAAATCGGCTATAATCACGAAAAATTACACGTTTTTAGGTAATACAATACCATATTAACAGAACCGAAGTGTGGGGACGGGGGGGGGGGGGGGGCGCAGCCACCCTACGAGGGGGCTCGGGGGGAAAAGCCATGAAAAAAATCTAAAGAGTTAATTAGGTTAGGTTAGTAAGTATATTGACCAAAACGCGCGAGCCGAGCGAGCGAAGCGAGCGTGCCGCAGGAGTGGCCGGCGAAGCGCCAGAAATGAGGTTATTGTAAATTTCCATATTTTTAAAAAAGAAACATAACTTAAAAATTACTTGTCTGCGGCAGGAGGGGTAAGGGGGGGTATCCTCTCTCCTCCCCTCCCTTTCCCCCACCAATTAAGGAGACTCGATTCAAAAGTTTTACCATGATACATAACCTCAAAATACAAGAAAATTAACATAACTTAAAAACTACTTGTTTGCGGCAGGAGGGGTAAATGGGGGGATACTCCTCCCCCCACTCCTTACCTTCACCACCCCCACCCCGATTCAGGCGACTCGATTCAAAAGTTTTACCAATTATGTTTATAACTCAGTCCATAGGACTGAACAATTTTGGTTTTGTTATTTTTTATGCATATATGTTTTTATTGTTCTAGGTGTGTCTGAAAGTACTGTGCGGAGAATAGCTAAACAAGGCTCCGAAAATGGAGGAAAATTTTCGACTCCCGCTAAACACAGAAAGGGTCGACTTGCAAAGGAACTCGATGACTTTGATATGTGTGCAATCCGTCAGAAAATGATTTTTTTTAAACTGTAAAAAAAGAAGTACCAACGATATGCAAATTAATAGCTCAATTAAGGCAACTTATTTGCTATGGTGGAAGCCGCGAGCATTTGCGAAACTTGAAGAGTATCTGGACTTTAATTCATTAGTTTTATATCTAAATAAAAATAAGTTATATGTACAATGGCTGTTTTCATTAAGTACTACATACAAACTACTCAAATTAATTATTTTAACGACCTCCTTATCTGAGAGGCGAGCACCCCGGACTTGGCGTCGCTATCTCTGAGGTCCCGGGTTCGATTCCCGGTTGGGTTAATGTAGAAAACCAACTTTTTATATTGTCTTGGATCTGGGTGTTATGGTACCGTTGTTGTTTTTGATTTCTATAACATAAGTGCCTTAGCTACTTCCTTTATATCAGAGCAATGTGTATGTGATGTTTTCCAATTATATAAAAATATTAAATAAAAACAAGTATCAAGACCAATTTGATCGACCTATCAGAGTTGCTATGTTAACGACAACAGCGCCCTCATTTAATTTCTACTCTTTTATGTCGCACTGTAGAGTTGTTGATTTTAACATAAAAGATACGACTGTCCAAGTAGGACTTCAATAGTAGGTATGTATAGATTATTTGATAATATTTTTTTTAGTTTATAAAGCAGACCATTATGCCAGATTTTGTCGAAAGCTTGTTGCATATCCAAGAACACTGCCGAGCAGTACTTCTTATTTTCAAGGGTGTTCCTTATGTGCTCACACACCCTGTGTACTTGCTCGATGGTCGAATGATTACTCCGAAGTCCAAACTGGTACTCGGGAATAATAGGCTCATCAGTTAATGTCTCATTGAGGCGTGACAGGATGATTTTCTCAAGCACCTTTGATAATAAAGGTAGGAGGCTTATCGGTCTATAAGAGGATGTTAAATGCGGTGGCTTTCCTTGCTTTGGAATCATCGTTTTATTACCTATTTATTAAATGTAAATTTTACGGTTTAAAAAATCATAAACTGAACAAAAACATCTCATTTTCAACCAATTTAATAGCTTATTTCGAAATATAGGCACATCAAGCTTAGTTTTAAAGAGTGTGGCAACATATTATAGATTTTTATACAGCTAGGAAAACAATTGCTCTTAAACAACTGGGTTTGCATTTTAAATTACAATAACTCTCTGCGATACCTTCTACTTCTGCAAGAGTCTATATCTTATTCTGTAAAAAAATATAAGTGTTTTTTTTACAAAAACGCAACATTTCAATATACAGCGAAAGGAGAGTAAGTAAGTTTAGTTTTGGGAATAATAAATTGTTTACAAGATGTCATAGGTGGTACGTCACAAAATAGCACGTATATACATTGTTTTGGGATATGAAAACTCTATTTAGTCCGTTGAGTTTTCCCAAAGTAGTATCCCATATTTGAGATTTAAAGCCAGGTAGCCGTGATAGGCCACCAAGGCAGCTTTTTGATTTATGTGTGTCGTTAATCGCCACAGTGCGTAAGCAAATCTGTTTATTTTGGTACACAATTTTTTGATCAGTATGTGGTTTCCATGAAATTGACTATCTATTGTTATGCCCAAGAAAATTATTTCGTCTGATCTCATAATGGGTTCATTATTAATAAGGACGGTCAAATGACTACATTTAGGTTTTCTATTGTAAAATTGAATGCACTTAGTTTTAGGGATATTTATGTGTAACCTATTCGTTGTAAGCCATTTTTGATATTATTGATGGTATTGTTTATGTCGCTATTATAGTTTGTCTTAGAGTTCTTTGGTATAACTACAGATATATCGTCAGCAAACTAGTTACATTGATATATAGACAAGCAAGGTACTATATACAAGTATAGTACCTTGCGGGATACCGACGTTATTTTTAGTTATTTCAGATTTTGATGTCGTTTTTTCTTTATGTTCGTTAATATTTTTTATTTCGACATATTGTAAGCGATTTCGTAGGTAGCTTTCCAACCACTTCAGCGCATTACCTCTTAGACCACATTTCTCGCATTTGGTTAAGAGAATATCATGAGAAACAAAAAGCTTTGCTCATGTCAAAGAATACCGCTGTGGTGTATATATTTCTATCAATGTTCTCGGTCACATTTTTTATGGGCTATGACTATCATGGGCTGTGATGATGATTTCTGTCTAGTCATTTATGATGGAATTGATAAACTAGTTAGCAGGCGAGCAGTCACCGCCACCCATATACATTAGAAATGTCAGGAAAACTGAAAACATGTAAAAATCTCGAAAGGCTTTTTTCACAATTTGATGACGCGTGTTAGGAAGGTTCTGTAAAAGAAAATGCATCCGTAGGAAAAATTATAAATAATAGAGAAAAGGTGTTCGATTCTTACTCAGTGGCTGCTTTTCCGTATGTTCGTTTCGCCTTCTCTTTTTGGTACAGCTGTTCGTTACCCTTGGTTTTCATGGTCTTTACCAACAATTTGAAAGCAGGGCCTTTGTCTTCTACAGAAGTCAAGATTTACAATTTAAAATACGTATTGGAGTTTTCAATAATGTCACTCACTACGCCATCGGGGCTTAAGTCTCGCTCGCATCGTAGACTTATGAAGCCATGGCAAAACACACCCTATACTGAACTGAAGGACTGGCCAAAAACTCAACAAGGCTATTTATTATTTAATTTTCCTTTTTTCAAGGACTTTTTAAAAACCAAGTGACCAATTAAAATGTTTAGATGAGTTAAAACTATAATTATTAAATGCGATTGTGTTACTTACTATTGAATTCAGCGTGCTGCGCCAGGAAATTTGAGCAGATGTCAACCATATCTGTAAAAAATATAGGTTTTTTTGTTAACAATTTACACAAACCATTTTATTATTTCAATTACGTTTTGTGCATAATGATCATTACATTAACGATTGAAGAATTTTTACATGTTGATATGCTGCCGTGTGTGCACCATTTAAAACATAATATTGAATTACCCTTCATACAAGGCGTGAGATGAGCCGGCGTGTTCGGCTTGGCTGTTGCAGATAAGTCTTTGTTCAATTGACTCGCTAAAGTAGTGTCATATTCGGTTGCTTCAAAGGATGGGGTTTGCTTTAACCTGTAATTATTATAAGTATGGTGATATAAAGCATGACAAGAGTACTTGCAAAATCTACGAACAGAATTCGAACCTCTCTAGCCGCATCTGAAACTTCGTCTGCCCGTAATTCGTAGTACATGCATGGAATACATAATAGTACAAGTACACGGCTGTGTCTGCATGTACTGTGCCAATCGCTAGTAAAAAAAACAGCAGCGCGCGTGCACTGTACGGCGAATTTATTACGGGCCAACGAAGTTTCGGACGCGGTCAGAGAGTAGACCCTACTGCACTCTTCTGACATACCGAGTCAGACACACCAACGGCTACGCATGATACTGATGATACTGTGTCAACAGATGGCGCCATCTGTTGACACGGTTGGGAAGGTGTTTGCTTCATGTCGAACTATGCGGCGTCATGCAGGTAGGTGGCGCCGCCACAATACTATCCAGCCCGTGCAAAATTATCCAAGTACACTGATTCCTCGAGAAGATATTAATAATATATATTATGTACTTTGCAGGTTGTTTAGGTTCGAATCCTGCTCGTGCCACTAGTTAAGGTGGTAATATTGCACATGTCTTACTCGTCCGCTCCTTCTTTATAAGTCTGTTGACATTTTCCATGTGATAAAAGTTGCTCGTCACCTTTGCTAGTCATCGAATCAGTGAGGATGATAAATGCATCCAGCATCGGGCCTGATAATACGAAACTTAGATAACTTTTATCGAAAGAAGACAAAAGAGTCAGTTAGAGTCATAGAAAAGTAATTTTACCTGAGAACTTCAAGTAAGCCGGTTGCGCTGAAACGTAAGAGAAAATCAACATAATTGATCAATAAAATAAAGTACTTAATAAGTAAAAATGTGAGTTTGAACTCTTACGCCCTTTGAAGAGTCCACCCTGCAAACAACAAAGATAACATTTTTGGTGTTGCTTGGCAAAATATTTTTAAAGTGAAACAAATCAACCTTCATTCTCCAATCTAATACAAATGAACACAAATAATAGTTTATCCAAAAACATTGGTAATGAAGTAAGTATGTATAATAATTTACAATGGAAAATGAAGAAAGATTTGCATACAAAAATAGATTGGAATAATAATTACCTCTAAGTTGTGTGTTCAATTGTATCATACCGGAGACAATTGGAGGATGAAAGAAAACGAAATGATTGAATTTTTTGACATTTTGCTATAATTTTTCATTCTACAATATTTGAAGTTACAGTTGCTTTCTTTCTAAACATTGGATACCACATTTTCATTTAATCACAAACTTTTATTTCGTCAAGTGGGGGCTGTAGGCTCTGGTTTCTGTTTGACACTCTCAAGGACTGTTACTAAAGTATACTTATCAATTCTATTCAATTTAAATGTCTTGAATACGTAAATCTTGATGACGACAACCTAATAAATAACACTTGTGATAAGTAAAAAAATAGTAAACGTGCACCCTATTCAAACAAAAAATGGCATGTAATTATACTTACGCCGCCCATCATGTTAAGGAATTCGTCTGCAAAACCGGCATCACCGGCCTCGTCAGCTCCACACACTTCTGAAATAGAAATATCTGTATTTAAAGAAAGTTCTAGCCTAATTCTTTTAGAATTCATTATGTCTAGAATCTGATTCTTAAAAAGAAAAGAGAAAGTGATCTAGCACTTAAAATAAGGCGTGAAGAGGCAATTTGTGGGTCGGCAGGCGACTGATGCTACATCTCTTACGCTGCACCAGTTGTCCTCACGCCTGGACTCCACTTTCACTTAACATCAGGTTGAGTGGAGTTATCTAGCCGGGATCTTATAAAAAAAGGGAATTGGGCAATAAAGTTACAATTGCCTGATCTAAAGTTTAACTTACTCTATTGTTTAGGCAAATCAGATTTCGAAGGGCGTGGTGTTGGGTTAGGAGTCTGCGCTGGCGTGTCGGCTGCTGCAGGCGTCTGTGCTGGGGTCTGACCGGGAGTGGCCATCGGGGTCTGTCCGCGGGTAGTCGCAGGCGTATCCCCTGTGGTCGTCTCTGGGGTAGCCGTCAGTTGCGCACTGCTTGAAACCCCACCAGCTTCAGGCGGCCTGTCCACCTCAGCAGCACTCTTTTCGACTTCTTCAATGAAAAATAGCATACCTCATGTACCGGTCTCCGCACAAGCGCTTCCGAGAAAACTGGGCTATATGGCAATCTTATTAAAACATTTGAATTTGTCGACAATTGTTCTAAATTAAGTTAACCCAGTTTTCTCGGCTAAAATATAAAATGTAATGACATTCAAACTCTAGTAACTTTACTATTGAGTGCTGCAGCGCCCAAGTCATATGTTAAGAACAATCGTCGCAATTTCAAACAGACTTACCTCTGCTCGTTGCGATTGAACGGAATGTAGTTAGGATACGTCCATGAGTTACGAACCACGACAGACGACAATTGTTCCTTTAAAATTCGAATTGATCAATAAAGAGCTTACCATCGTCCTCATCAAAGTCCATCATCAGCATTCGGTCTTCCGATTCTTCGAGAACTTCGTCGATCCATACCGCTATCTAAGTATAATATGGAAGACAAAATAAGCGGCAATTAAATTTACACACTAATAAAACGGTTTTAAGTAAATCCCATTCAATCCTGCTCTCGTTTAGCCTAACTAAGGTATTATCTAAAACTCACATTAAAAGTACGTTGAGTTCGTTTCATTATTACAATCAGGCATTTTAATATTAATTAATATTGTATAGGTAAACATACCTTATCAGACATTTCCATCATAAACTTTGCTTTTGGATGAGAGCATCTCCTAGAAGGAGTCCTTGTGTGCATGTATCCACACATGTCTTCTAATATTATGTTGGATAATCTTAGCATTCTGTAGGTTAAAAATAAGCCTATTAAAGTTTACAGCAAGATACGTACACACTGCGTCAGATCAACCTACCCTAAACTGTCAAATTTCTCCAATGAATATTGATCCTTAGAACAGAACAATAAACTTCAAAAATGATTGTAGAAATTTGACAGTTTTGGGTAGGTTGATCTGATGCCGTGTGTCACACCACCACACACACCACCTATCAAGCTGAGCACATGTGCATTTGTAATTTGGTGAAACGTGGTCAATGGAAGCGGTCGCGGTCCTCATGTCTAGTTTGTAACTAACCCTTTGGGGATAATAGTCTGAATCTATGTATGTATGTAATCTGATTAATTCCTACCTGTCAGCTAATGCATAGCGTCCTGGTCTAGAAAGACGTTGCTGGATGCCTCTCGCAAAGGCTACCGTGGCGTTGCGTGCCCAAACGAACCTCTTGTCGCCACAAATCGCAAGCACATCTTTCTTTATTTGATTGACTCCTTGACTGTAAAAAGGAGTAATGTAATTTTAAACACTTTAAATTGATTTTATTAACAAGCGTTTATTTCCTAATAGTTCGAAATGTTAATTAAGCTAATAATGAAATTCAATATAATCTAGTAGGTAGTTAATGTGGTATCATAGCATAAAGTGCTACGGAGTATCTACTGAAGGTGACGGCCCAAAGGTCCTAAACTTTTTGCGTGCTGTGCAGTGTCTTCGAAGCGCCACACCCACACCACATTCAAGGCAAGGAAAGGCAAGGCACTTTTTTCACCATATTCGTACGTAAAGTATCCTAAGTTTCGCTATCTAAGGCCAAATACGAAAAAGAGTGTTTGTAAGCAAATAACTGACATTTCTTTTTTCACAAAAACCATTTGTTAGCCTTTTAGTTTTTCTCGTGAATGTCTCTCAAGAAAAAGTAAAAATCCCCGAGTGACTTATTTGCACAAATAGAAGTCAATAATTTGTTTAGAAACATTCTTTATAAAATGGGCCGTAGTAATCAATGATGTTACAATAAAAAGAGGTAGATGCGTTACATGTGCCAAAAACTGGCAACAGAAAACTATGCTAATTGGCTTATTTAACGTAGTCTCAGGAAAGCGTTGACAGCGGTGTGTGGTTGACAGTGTCAGTTTGCGTATATTAGTTTCCGTAAATTAGTTTAAAAATGCCGTCCTGTGTAATACGACACTGTAGAAACAACACAATTAAGACTCATGGGATGTTAACATCGTAAGGCTTTGGTCCATTATTGACATCACATTAGTACTGACATAACCTATCTACCTCTTTTTATTACTACTCGTATCATTGGTATTAATAGTGTTATAGAAATATTCTATGGTCTTTAAAAATATTAAGTAAGTACTTACCTTATATGCGTTAGGTAACTTTTTACTTACGTTGTTGCAGTTTTCTTCTTAGTTTTTCGCAAATTAACAAAATACTCATACGCCTGGTCCGGTTTGAATGGTTTGTCTGCATCCAGCATAGAACGTAGACGATATATCTATAAAAAAAAGTTAAAAAAGTTAATCTAAATAACATGCCGCCTTTCAAAATGTGTAATAAAACCAGCCATAATAATTCCTTTAGGGTACAAATGAGAAGCTAACTTCCTCACAAAGTCAGCGTGTGGACACGTTACGGTAATTAGAAAACTGAGGTTTAAAAAAATATTTTAGACAGAATACTAGTTATTAGCTTATTAGGTCCTAAAATTTTCACCACTTATAAAACATAGAATTTCGATTAGGATATAATATTAATTGAATAAAGCTTGTTATGGGTACTTTGCTCTAAACTCAGTCTGAACTGAGATAAGAAGCCTAAACATGTATGTTTATTGTAGCTTAAATAAGTGTATATTACTAATATTATGAATGAGTTTATACAATAAATAATCATTTAAATAAGTATGAACATATAGCTTGCCGTGTCGGTAGCTATGAAAGAATACTACCACTCCCTATCTTCCCGTGGGAGTCGTAGAAGGCGACTGAGGGATCAACCCAGAGAATGGGCAGCAGCATCCTCTGAGATTACCACCGTCATACTGCATTCGCCAACCTGCCTGCCAAGCGTGGCGATTATGATGCCAACTTTCCCCCCAATGAACGACAGCACTAAACTCCGGCCCCTAGTCCCCGGCGGCCCCGCTCGCTCTAGCTACGGTAGCGGCCAAAACAGCGACGGGGCAGGGGGTGATAAGAATCTCCGGCAGAGACCTGGCTACTGCCAACAACGAACTCTGGCCCTGGCAACCTATAACACGCGTACACCGCGGACTGACGAAAAGGTTTGCGAACTGGATGAAGAATTGAGCAAGATACGGTATAGGGTATTGTGGGATTATCTGAGGTCCGAATAGAGGATAAGGACTCAATAATCTTGAAGTCTGGTAACTTGCTCTATTTCCGGGAGGGCAAACGACAGTCCCAGAGTGGATTCGGGTTCATCGTCCACAGCTCTCTCGTGAACAACGTTGTCAAGACCGGAAGTGTGTTGTTGGGTAGCGTACCTCATACTCAGAATAACCAAAGGTATTCGTTGAAGGTACAGGTACACGCTCCGACTACGGCACACCCCGACGATGAGGTGGAGGCTAGGTATGAGGACATCTCTAGAGCCATACAAGTCTCTAAAACTCATTACACCGTTGTCATGGGAGACTTTAACGCAAAACTGGGCAAACTAAGCGGCGGTGAGCTGAAAGTGGGACGATTTGGAGTTGGAATTCGGAACTGATTCCTCTGGTTTTGCGGGTGTCCATGGGTGACGGTGATAACTCTCCATCAGGTGACCCGCCTGCTCGTTTGCTTCCTTCTTTTATAAAAAAAACCACAGGGACCAAGTGCTGGCGGACTTTCTGCAAAGGGAGGGACTCTTCACGATGCACTATTTTTTTAGGAAAGCTGAACACCACAAGTGGACCTGGCTAAGTCCCGATGGTGCAATAAAAAATGAGATTGACTTTGTCATGTCCACGAGGAAGCAAATATTCAATGATGTCTCTGTGATCAACGCGTTCAAAACTGGCAGTGATCACCGGTTGGTAACATTGAACATCAATATTAATCTGGAAAGACGTCGATTGATGAAATCTACACTCCATCCTGCACCCATCCAAATCCAAAACCCCGAAAGCTTCTAGCTCGAACTGAAAAAATCGCTTCGAATGCCTGAAGGATTGCGTAGACGTGACGTTACAGCAACAGGTTTGTGAAAACTGTCCACGCTGTTGGGTCTAAGTTATTTAAAACCCACCGTACAAGAGGACCTAAAAAGCTCTCGGACCAATATCTCAAACTGATGGAAGAGCGGCACGTGACGGTTCTGCGTTCTTCGGATGATTCGTCAAAGCTTCGGCGGCTCAATAGGCAGATCTTCAAGTCTTTGACTTGCGGCACTCGCCGATTTAATACAGACTGTATTAAAGGGGCTATCGAGCGAAACAAAGGTTCAAAAGTGTTCGCAAGAGATTTGGGTATTGGGCAGAGCCAACTGACGACGCTGAAAACCGATGACGGCAGAACTGTCACGTCCAGGTCTGAAGTTATGGGAGAGGTCGGAAGTTCTATGGACAGCTATACAGATCCACGCGGCAACCTGTACAAAGCTTAACTACAGACCCTTGAGCTAAGCTAACCAGACACTACACCGAAGATATCCCGGACATCAGCCTCTAGGAGATTAGTATGGCTCTCAAGCCGCTTAAGAACAGCAAGGCATCGGGTGCTAACGGAATTGCCGCTGAGCTTCTGAAAGCAGGAAGACTGGTACTCGCAGCTTTTCAGAAACTATTTATTAAATACTCGGAGGTAGAACGCCATAAGCGTGACAAGAAAGTATGGTTGTGTTGTTCTTTAAGAAGGGCAACAAGACCCTACTGAGGAACTACAGACCCATATCACTTCTAAGTCACGTTTATAAGCTGTTCTCGAGAGTTATAACAAATCGTCTAGCACGCAGGTTTGATGACTTCCAGCCAATTAAAAAAAGCCAGATTCCGAAAGGTTTAGCACCATAGGTCTATGGTGGTCACATATATACGCTGCGACAGGTTATACAGAAGACCGAAGAGTATATAACCAGCCACTTTGCTTAGCGTTTGTGGACTATGAGAAAGCCTTTGATTCGATCGAAACACGGGCCGTGCTACAGTCTCTCTAGCGGTGCCAATTGACTACCGGTACATCGAAGTGTTGAAGTGTTTGTACAAAAACGCCACTATGACAGTTCACCTTCAGGACCAGAGCTGGAAGCCAGTCCAGCTGCAGCGTGGAGTGAGACAAGGAGACGTCATATCTCCGAAACTCTTCACTGCTGCACTGGAGGACTTGTTTAAGCTTCTGGACTGGAGAGGACTAGGCATCTATATCAACGGCGTGTACATCAGTCACCTTCGATTTTCCGACGATATAGTAGTCATGGCTGAGACCCTGGAGGACCTCGGCACAATGCTCGGTGATCTCAACAGAGTCTCTCAACAAGTGGGCCTTAAAATAAACATGGAGAAGACGAAAATCATGTCCAACTCACGTGTCTTACCCACTCCTCTGAAGGTTGGAGACTCAGCTCAGGTATTTCAACAGGTGACCTATTGTGAGCCCTCCCTTCCTACAATTCAAGTCTCGTCTGAAACAAACTACGCCTTTGTAGCGCAGTATCATTAGAAAAAAGAAGTTGTCTAACCGTTTCTGGTGCCAAGTCATACGCATGTTCCCGCCACAGGCTTATGATGTTTCTCCGGCGGGGCTTCGCCATCCTCTCCAAGCGGTCCGTGAGGATCGCCCCGTGACGCCGCAGGCACCGAGCGTGAGCTCGCATCGCACGCTTTGCCAATTTCATATCGGTCGCTTTTGGACCCCTAAAATAATTAAATACATGCATAATAATCATGACTGTTATCCCCGCAGGTTTAGTCAGAGACCAGGTAATAAGGACCGCAAAAGCAGACCACTGCCACAGTCCACGATTCACCAAATGATAACTGCACATGTGCTCAGCGTGACAGGTGGTGAGCTCATTGCCACTCTATGCTGTTAGATGTGTGTGAACCTAATTAATAATAATTCCTATATACCTATAATTCTATTCCTACCCATAAATACTTTGATTTTTAAAAGAGGTTTCATAATTTTACAGTCTACATATGAATCGAAAATAATTCAGAAAATTAGGTTTTGTGTAATCCACAGTGTAAGTATGGATCGGGTCGGGCCCGACCCGATCCATACTTATTTTAAAATTTAGACGTTTTGCGACTAAGACGATTTGCGATGTGTACGAAGTGAGAAACTGGTAATTTAGATAATATAATCAGACGAATTGCGATTTAGGGAATCCGCGCCCGACCCCATCCAACAGCATACAGCGGCGATGAGGGTCACCACTCACCATCTATCACGCTAAGGAAATGTGCAGTTGCTATTGCTATCATCGACTATGACAGACAGTCACAGACAGTCTGCGGTTTGCGGTCCTCATTGTCTAGTCTCTGATAACCCTTAGAGGATAAATAATCTTGAGTGTACAGTCAAGTATAGTGTAATAATTATGTAGGTACGGCACCGCGAAGCAAGGTTTTGCGCACTGAGTGAGTTGGGTGGATCCCACTTTATCCATGGATATACACAATTGATTTAGTGGGACAAGAGATTTTTTCTAATTATGTACCTCTTTATCCACTGTCGAAAAATAATCGCTAATGGAACAAATAGGTCAGGAATTACATGTAGTCCCATTTAATCGGTTCATAAAGTCAATGATTCTTTGCTTCTTCATTCATTGTTCTCTTCTTCAGCAGCATGTACGAGTATTTGCACACTGCAGCCGGCCTAGCATGCGCAACACGAGAACTCTTCTCGACCCGTTTTCTCGTGTTTTATTCATTTATCTCTAATGTCTATCGCCACTAAAGACACATGGATGGGCATAGAACTCGACATAGTATGTCAAAAATAGACTTAATTTTTGCATAAACTGTAGCATGACAACTTAAAATGATTTGTCGTCTCTCGTCCGCGACATTATCTCGTGTTGCGCATGCTAGACCTAGGTCATATGCCTCTCCAATTGACCGCCACATATTTCGTTCGCTGGTCATCCGGGACCACGCTGAACCCCCGTGGGTTTTTATATCGTCGGACCAACTGGCAGGTGGTCTGCCCACACTCCTTCTTCCGACTCTCGGTCGCTATTCGAGGACAGCTTTGCTCCACCTTCCGTCTCCCCTACGGCACACATGTCCGGCCCACGCCCATTACAGTTTTGCGACGCGGTACCCTACGTCTTCCACTTTGGTGCGTTCGCGGATAATGGTATTCCGTGTATACTTTGTCACGTAGGGATATTCCGAACATATTGCGCTCCATGGCTCTCTGTGTCACCTTTAGCCTGCGGATTAGTTTTACAGTCAACGGCCAGGTCTCGCAGGCGTAATAGCAGGAAGCAGGAAGGAAAATAAATTGCTACTAGCTTTTGCCCGTCTATATACCATTAGTAGGCCGTCATGAATGGGTGCGCTTGTTACCGTGCTTGTTCCACGGTGAGGAGCGCTCTATTATTTTGGACTGCATCGACTGCTTACCATCAGGCATGATGTGGTCACTATGACGAGTCATAAAAAAAAAAAACCAATATTTATCAAAATCGATTAGGCGGTTTAAGCGTGAAAGCGTAACAAACAAACACACTTTCGCATTAGTGGGACAAGCAATCCCAAATTGTATACATCAATACACACAATGGACAAGTGGGATCCACCCGAGTGAGTTGTGTTGTGGTCCATGGGCTGTAAGCGCTCTAGCGATTGTATCATATTGCAGTCGCAAATGTAACATCGAGTTGTTCCTTAGAAAAATAAAAGCAGGTGGTAATTTAAAAAAAATGGACGACTAATAAATGTCGTCTTGAACTTGTAAGAAAAGAACAACTATCTCCTTTTAATATCAAGTGCGAGATTTTTTTTCACTATACTTCATAAATAAAATATATATCGAAAATTAAAATAGCTCTTGAAAAAAGAAGACTTGCTCAGGAGGGACTAGATCCTTTCGCTGCTGGCTGGTCGGATGCGATTGGACCTACTCACGTGACAGTATCGTAAGGTGGTGCAGGCACCACAGTATTTACGTAAGTATACATCACATTTAAGAAGAAAGAACCGCTCCGCAGCAGAAGGTCTATCAAGGAAAATGCCGATGGTTGCAAATCAAGAATAAAAGATTAAAAAAATATCAAACTCAAACTCAAAATTTATTTATTCAATAAACTTAAAATAAGTATTTTGAATCGTCTAAATTTATTTCACCCACCCAACTCATTTAGGAAGTCTTTTAGCTGTGGAGAAGAACTAGCACAAGAAACTCCACAGCTTTAAAATAATATTTCAATAAATATTACCCATGAATATATGTAAAATGAGGTTATTTTATTAAATTTAAAGTAATTAGGTAAATATTGGCCATTTTGCAAAGTAGCCCTTTTGCGAATTAGTCCTTTGACTAAGTAGCCGGAAGAACAACCACCCCACTTGAGGTAGTATTTTTTTTCTGTTTCAATATCATAGAGCATATTATTTTGAGATTACCTAGATAGATTTAAGACTATTATCTCCGAAAGGTTAGTCATAGACCAGGCAATGACGACCGCATAAGCAGTTTACTGTCACACCTCATAACTGCACATGTGCTCAGCGTGACAGGTGGTGAGCCCATCTCCCTGCTCTATGCTATTGGATCTATGTGCATCCTTGGGCCCGTTAGTCGCCTTTTACGACACCCAAGGGAAGAGATGGGGCGTTAGTGTTATATGAATGAGTCGCTACTAGCACAGCAGCAGAGTTATTAGCGCAAAAACATCAAATATTACGAACAAACCGCAATCAATGTAGTCGGTATTTACCTAGGCCTTGCAGGTTTCGGGGGAGGGCGCACGGGCTGCCTCGGTATCGACTTGTGCTGGATACGAATATCCCGCCCTGCGATAATGGTGTCGGCGACGGAAGGCGGCGCTGGCACCATGTTGTATGGAGGGTAGGGGGGAAAGGACGCCCCCCCTCCTGCGGCTGGTGGAGAGGCTGTATCAAAAATACCCTTTTAAGTAGCTATTCCAACTACTAATGGTGCTATGCTGCAAGAACTGTGCTAAAATTCTAACACAGCGGTCACTCAATGGTACGCGAAAAAATCTACCAATAGGATCGCTTGCCTCGCGAGGGCGGTGTAACATTAACCCATATTATCCCAAGATAATATAAATTTACAAAAATTCATTGTTTTTACTATGCATATCAAGTAAGTGGCTCTTAAATAACATAAAAATGAGCTTTTATTTGAGCTTTTATACAGGTGGACCAAATAGTGACGTCAATCGATTTTTAATAGCTTTCTCATATCCAGGGGTGTCCAAAAATACCCCATGTACCTATTTTCCTCGATTTTTTGTTGTTTTTAAGTTGAGTTTTTTTTAGTGGTTATTCAGAATACAGAATACAGTTTTTCTGTCCGATCGGCTTAAAAAATTAAAAAACTAATTTTATATTGCTTTATCGAAATCTTTTTTTAGCATTAGTATCCTTAATAATTTATCTATCACACGTAAAATAACTAGCTTTCTAACATTAATGCAAATTTTTTTGCCGAAATTTAAAAATTCTCATTCCAGCGAGTAAGAGTTTAATTTTCAACTTAAAATTAAAAATCTAAAAAAGCCATTTCAAAGCTTCAAAGTAACTTTCAAAACTTCGCCAGGTTATCAGCTTTCATAGTAACACAAAAAAATAGTACTTTAATGGGCTATCTTTCACTAATATCGGCATTCAAAGGTACAGAGGCGGAAATTTCATTAAATAGCAATTTAATTTTAAAACATTATTTGCTGAAAACCTGGCGAAGTTTTTAAAGTTACTTTGAAGCCTTGAAATGGCTTTTTTAGATAAATTAAACTCTTACTCGCTGGAATGAGAATTTTTGAATTTCGGTCAAAATTTTTTCTAACTTGCATTAATGTTAGAAAGCTGTTTATTTTACGTGTTATCACACGCACACATATATTATTAAGGATACCAATGCTAAAAAAAATTCGAAAAAACAATAAGTTACTACACACATCAAAAGTGTCTAGGGATCAAGCATTTTTACGCGGATTTCTTGAGATTGAGATGTGGCTTTGTAATAAATTTATCATTTTATAAATTTATATGGATCCTTTTTGGTGCATTTCATAATTTGAAACAGGAACTTTCAATCAATTTCTAGTAAAAGATGAAATTAGCTGTCAATATTTTCCCTATAAAAACATACAACGCATTGAAGACATTATTAGTGCTTCTGTTTCCCTACTACTGATTAAAACCAACGTTATTATGGAGCGGCGACGTCATTTAAGCAGGGAAGAAATGCTCAGAGCCGTGGGAATGATAGAAGCTGGTTCCCGGCAACGTACTGTGGCTTTAGCTCTGAATACAAGTCAGAGTGTTATCAGTCGACTTTGGACACGTTACCGAAGCACTGGTACCGTGGCTGAGCGCCATGGAGGACGGTATCGCTGCACCACACGGAGACAAGACCGATACATTCAAATCACAACTCGAAGAGCTCCAACAATAACCGCCATGATGTTAGCCGTGAGGCTTCATCACTCTTCAGGGAACTTAATTAGCGACCAAACAGTCAGAAACCGCTTGCATGAAGTGAACCTTCATTCCCGAAGACCGCTAAGGGTACCACCTATATGCACAGGTGCACAATCGTAGGATTCGATATCAATGGGCTCTTGAACACAGAAATTGGGCAGAAGAACAATGGCGTTTCGTGTGCTTTTCTGATGAGTCTCGTTTTGGTATGAGACCGGATACAAGACGTATACGACACTGGAGAACCCCTGGACGCCAACAGCGATTAAAATCCTGCCAGGAAGTCCATCCTTATAGTGGTGGAACCATCATGGTATGGGCGGGTATTTGGATCGGCGGAAGAACTGAGTTGATTTGGATCAGAGGCAACCTCAACGCTCAAATTAATGCTGAGACGATTGTATCAGACGTCATCGTTCCTCTACAAGTGCAAATCGGTCCCTTATTTCAGTTAATGCATGATAATGCACGACCGCACACCGCAAGAGTTGTAAGACAGACTCTCGCCGCAGCTAACATCAATGTCATGCCCTGGCCTGCTCAGTCGCCAGACTTGAACCCGATTGAGCATGCATGGGATATGCTACAGAGAAGAGCTCTGCCGAATATGGAGGGTATCCAGTCGCAAGAAGACCTTTTTTTGTTGTTGCAACGAACATGGGCGGCCATTCCACAGCGTGATTTGGATGAACTCATTTTGAGTATGCCAAACCGATGTTCTTGTGTTGTTAGTGTTCGCGGTAGAAACACGGATTATTAATTGTTTAAGTTACCCAATAAAATTTTAAAGAAAACTGTTATTTCAGTCTTTTTTTCAAACTTTAATGTTAGTGGTTCAAATGTCAAAAATCCCTTTATTAGGAAAATGGCAAATTTCTTTATTAATGCAAAGGTGACTTGGTTTATCGTTACTGTAGACAAACGAAAACACTTTATTTGATGAATCCTTAAAGAAAATTTTAATTAATATCAATCAGGAGAAAAGTTATTGCAAAAATATATGTTGATCCCTAGACACTTTTGATGTGTGTATTTTAATTTTTTAAGCCAATCGGACAAATTATTCTGAAAAACCACTAAAAAAACTCATAACTTAAAAACAACAAAAAGTCGGGGAACATACATGGGGTATTTTTGGACACCCCTGGATATGAGGAAGCTATTAAAAATCGATGGACGTTACTATTTGGTCCAACCTGTATAAAATAGTCTGAAATTCAGGACCGCACGTTAGGGGGCGTTAGGATAATATGGGTTTTATTAGTGAATTTTTCTCATGAACCAAATAGCTCTACCTCTTACGGTTTTGGGGGAAAGCGTAAGAGAAAAAACGAAAATGACGCATTCGCGCAAATATGATGAGTAAGTGCAATGTGCCTTTTAAATTTTATTGTAGCTTTTTATTGGGTATATTTATGTATTTATCTTATCCTATTTTGACAAGAGCTATAGGTTGATAGGCATTTGTATTTGTATTACGACGCTTAAAGTTGTAAACGTAATCAATAATAACAACTGTTTTAAACACCTTTGTTTAAGGGGTATCTAGTAGAGACAACTGAAAGTTAATTAATTTCCAGTTGTAGTCAGCGTATGAATTATTATCTACTTATTTTATGAAACGTTAATAATTACTGCTTTTCTCATCGTCTGAGTGAACTGAACAGGCCTAATGCCCGCCTTCCACTAAAAAAGGGTAATGAGCGGAAACGAGCTAATGATCTGAGCGGGTTGGAGTAAAAATAGTTGTGCACTTTCAGTAAGATAGAGTTTAAGAATTTGCCTTCCTCTGCCAGCGGGCTTCGCGGAGCGAGTGAGGTGGGAAATGAGAGGGGTCAGACGCGCGAGTTGTTTGCCTTCCATTGTCAGCGGCCATGAGCGAGGTGGCGCAGAAAAACAGACAAAAGCGGACAAGGAAAGGGCACAGTATAAATATGAGCTAAAGCAGTAAGGAAGCTACGTACAAACGCTCGAATCGACGCACGCCCATAGACGCACGTCTTTACAGGGCCCTTAAGCGGACATCGCAGTGCTCTCATCTCAGTAGCGCGTATGGCCTCGAACCGAGTGCTCACTGTTGCATGTTGCGTGCGCTGTGCGCGCGATTTTTAAAAATGCCGCGAGTGTATTGCGTAGTATACGGCTGCTTGAACTTGGCTGCTTCAAAACCGGAGATTTCGTTTTTTTAACTTCCTGCTGATGTTGAAAGGTAAGAATGATTTTTTATTACTAAATAAAAAGCTTTTTTTTTTAAATAAATCGTTTGGTTGTTTAGGTGATATTTGGAGTACTTACTTAAGTATTAATTACGCGAAGCACGCTGGCAGTGGAAGGGAAATTCTGAAACTCTTTTTTAGTGGAAGTGCAGAACTATTTTTACTTCGGCCCGCTCAGATCATTACCTCAGTTTCTGCTTATTACTCTTTTTTAGTGGAAGGCGGGCATAAAAGCGTAGCAATAGATTGCTAACGGACCCACTTTATGTCTAGAACCCTAGACCGAAGGTTTCTAACCACTGTACCACGGCTGTTTGCTTATTATCACTTAACATAATTAAAAGAGGAAATAGGAAGAGAATAACAAGATTAATAGGTACCCTCTCCCAATTCTGACATCGGCATTTCGCTGACTGCATATTGTGAAGCTGTACCGGACGGGTCCTCCGATTGCGCCATAATGAATTAATTATATTCCTTAAATTGTAGGAACAGTCCCTGTAGTTTCAAGATTATTTAGAGAACCATTAGTAACAAACTAGTTCAGAAAAATTGTTGGGCGTGGCGTACATTTTGAAGAATGACAGAAGATTCATTAGTAAAGTAGTTCTTTTCCAAAATGTATTGCGTGTTGATGGCCAGTTAAACATAAAACGAACCTATGTTCAAAAAAATAAATAAAAGGACGATTCTATGTTGCTTTGCTTGTTATTGTTCTTGGTGGAAAAGCGAAGCATAATTTATTTTGCATTTAGGTTTATTTTTAAACTTTGTGAAACAGCAGTTCGTGTATGTTCGTTATAGTAAATTACTAGGTACCTAAAAAAAAATCGTCGCCTGGTGGGTAGCTAAACTATTGCATGATTGTTTTTCGTTCCGTTACATGCAGTGTTCATAATATCTATTTTGGCGGCGGACCAAATTAAAAAAAGTTATGATTTTGGGTGAGATCAAAAGATGCGTCAGCTGGTCCCCGTTACACATGCATTTGAAGCTAAAGAAGTACGTCAAATGTATAAAAAAATTCAAAAGAAGTATACAACTTAAGAGGCCTATTACATTTTGAATGTGATTTTTGCGTAAAATGCCCATTTTCGCATTTTGTAGTAATTTTGCAGTTGTATTTATCGTTTTTATCGAAATAGGATAATAAATTTGTGCTTAATATTACAAATCTCCATTCTGTGAGCATAAGTTGAATTCGGACGGCCGGCGCATCGCATTTTGTAGGAATTTTGCTGTTGTATTTATCGTTTTTATCGAAATAGGATAATAAATTCATTATAAATGCTTTATTCCTCATGAAGTAACAATTACTCTGGTATAAATTTTGCTCAATAATATTATCGTAGATAGGAGAAATTCACAGTTAACTTATAGTGATTTTCAAAGTTTTTAGGTTTAGAATAAGATTTTATTCCTATATAAGATCAATGATATCTAAAAATTCCGAGGCCACTACGCACTATTCGACTATATAAAAGATAACATTATAATTTTTTTATTTCACTTCTCTACAACAGTAGTTCAATCGATGAGCTCAAAAAAGTGCCTTCGCGCACTTTATGAAAATTTTTCTCTGCAATTTTAGGTTTAATTAAAAAGTTAAGCAAAATTTACAAAAAGCGAGGCCACTACGCACTATTCCAATAGCTATTCTACACTATTCAATAAGTCATAATTGTTAATGTATTTTGGTTTCTGAGATCCATAACGCCAAAATTGGCCATTTTACGTAAAAATCACAGTCGAGATGTAATAGGCCTCTTGCAAAAAGACCTATTCAAACCTGAGCGGTATTCGCTGCCTGTGGGTAGAGCGGCAGCAAATAGCCGCGGAACTTGATACTGAATACCTGAGCGGGTTACCTATCATAAATTCGAAATTTGCCTGAACGAATTTTATTTGGCCATAAACGTTTTGTAATTTTTTGTTTTCCATAATTTCCATTTTACCGAAAACACAATTTACAAAGTTTTGAAATGCCGATTATCGATTGTTATTTTTTTCTAAATCTCTATGTTTTAAAATCCGACTCAACGTTTGGCAGAAGATATTATTGCTAGACGATTTATTTTCCAGAAACACGTTTCCAATATTATTAAAATACAACATTTCAAATAATTGAAATCCATAATATTATCAAACAACTTGTAATCGTAGTAACGTTTAAGCATGCAAACAAGCATGCTGCTGCATGCAAACAAGCATGCAGCATGTAAGCAAGCAAGCTTGGAGCTTGCAAGCAAGCATGCACCACGCAAGCAAGCATGCAGCATGCAAACAAGCATGCAGCATGTAAGCAAGCAAGCTTGGAGCTTGCAAGCAAGCTGCGGCATGCAAGCAAGCATGCAAGCATGCAGCATGCAAGCAAGCATGCAGCTTGCAAACAAGCAAGCAAGCATGCAGCATGCAAACAAGCAAGCAGCAAGCAACCAAGCATGCAGCAGGCATGTTTTCTGTCACGGCTCCGGCGCTGCGAGGCTCCGGCGGCCCCACGCGAGCTTATCGTAGCAGATGGGTTTCGCTCACCACCGCAGCTTCAACTTGCTGGCCGGCTCCGCCGGCCAGCCTCAGCTACGGCGGCGACCGTTAAACCCACCTGCTCCTCAGCTCGCGGGCCGCTTCGCCCCTCCGCGCCTACGCGGGCTTGAATTACACTCTAGCGTAGGGCAGACAAGACTACATGGAGTCGGTTTTGCCGCGATTCGTTTCTGTCACTGCCTTTTGAAACACAATCTTACCGGAAACATAAAGTATTAACTTTTTAAGACATTTAAGTTTATTCACCTAATAATATGAACATATGAGACACAAAAAAAACTGGGTATGATATGATATTTTAGAGAAAAAGTTACTTCGAATTTTAATACTTCTAGATATAAAATTTATTGTAAACAAAACATCTTCCAAAAGAAAAAAGTAGTTTTGATAATCGGCTAATAGTTTTTCTGGAAAATGAAACGTATGTATGATAAGTTTATGGATTAACAAAATTATGTAAAAGCAACGATCTGGTATTTAAAACTTCGTCATACCGTTTTCGAACAATTGAAATTCGTACAGGAAAGTTTCGAATTTATGATAGCTTACCACCTGGGCCCTGATTCTGTATCGCAATCTATAGATTCCACACCTAAACCTTACCGCGCACAAACGTCAAACGCATACGTTTTAGGGAAGATATCGTAACTTTTTAAGGAATTGACGTGGTTTCGAAACAAGGAATCGTTACAGAATAAGGGCCCTGAGCGATACCTGAGCGAAACCCGCGCGATATATACCTTTACCCACAGCGCCAGCGAATACCGCTCCTTAACGTTCCATTGCATCATTAGTCAGTACCTATATCTATGGATCGATGTACCTAAGTAATAAATTAATGTTAAGAGTTTGTATATCAAAAATCTTTGAAGATGAAGCTATGGAACCTCCATAGATAAATGGAATAACTAATACTTGTGATATCATTAAAAATTATTAAAAAGAAAATATGATGGTGTCACTTCTTTTTATATATTGTTTAATAGTCAATAGTCAATAGTCAAAATATATTTATTCAATAAACTCAATTAATAAGTACTTTGAAACGTCCAAATATTTTTTAACCTACCACCCATTCAGGACATCATTTTTTAACTGTGGCAAAGAACGGGCGCAAGAAACCACAGCGCACAGAAGCAACGACATTTACAAAAACTATATACCTATATTATATGTCGTTACCAGGTCACAAAATACAAAATATGAATTTGAATGTAAATACACACATCAAAAGTGTCTAGGGATCAACATATATTTTTGCAATAACTTATCTCCTGATTGATATTAATTAAAATTTTCTTTAAGGATTCATCAAATAAAGTATTTTCGTTTGTCTACAGTAACGATAAACCAAGTCACCTTTGCATTAATAAAGAAATTTGCCATTTTCCTAATAAAGGGATTTTTGACATTTGAACCACTAACATTAAAGTTCGAAAAAAAGACTGAAATAACAGTTTTCTTTAAAATTTTATTGGGTAACTTAAACAATTAATAATCCGTGTTTCTACCGCGAACACTAACAACACAAGAACATCGGTTTGGCATACTCAAAATCAGTTCATCCAAATCACGCTGTGGAATGGCCGCCCATGTTCGTTGCAACAACAAAAAAAGGTCTTCTTGCGACTGGATACCCTCCATATTCGGCAGAGCTCTTCTCTGTAGCATATCCCATGCATGCTCAATCGGGTTCAAGTCTGGCGACTGAGCAGGCCAGGGCATGACATTGATGTTAGCTGCGGCGAGAGTCTGTCTTACAACTCTTGCGGTGTGCGGTCGTGCATTATCATGCATTAACTGAAATAAGGGACCGATTTGCACTTGTAGAGGAACGATGACGTCTGATACAATCGTCGCAGCATAAATTTGAGCGTTGAGGTTGCCTCTGATCCAAATCAACTCAGTTCTTCCGCCGATTCAAATACCCGCCCATACCATGATGGTTCCACCACTATAAAGATGGACTTCCTGGCAGGATTTTAATCGCTGTTGGCGTCCAGGGTTCTCCAGTGTCGTATACGTCTTGTATCCGGTCTCATACCAAAACGAGACTCATCAGAAAAGCACACGAAACGCCATTGTTCTTCTGCCCAATTTCTGTGTTCAAGAGCCCATTGATATCGAATCCTACGATTGTGCACCTGTGCATATAGGTGGTACCCTTAGCGGTCTTCGGGAATGAAGGTTCACTTCATGCAAGCGGTTTCTGACTGTTTGGTCGCTAATTAAGTTCCCTGAAGAGTGATGAAGCCTCACGGCTAACATCATGGCGGTTATTGTTGGAGCTCTTCGAGTTGTGATTTGAATGTATCGGTCTTGTCTCCGTGTGGTGCAGCGATACCGTCCTCCATGGCGCTCAGCCACGGTACCAGTGCTTCGGTAACGTGTCCAAAGTCGACTGATAACACTCTGACTTGTATTCAGAGCTAAAGCCACAGTACGTTGCCGGGAACCAGCTTCTATCATTCCCACGGCTCTGAGCATTTCTTCCCTGCTTAAATGACGTCGCCGCTCCATAATAACGTTGGTTTTAATCAGTAGTAGGGAAACAGAAGCACTAATAATGTCTTCAATGCGTTGTATGTTTTTATAGGGAAAATTTTGACAGCTGATTTTCATCTTTTACTAGAAATTGATTGAAAGTTCCTGTTTCAAATTATGAAATGCACCAAAAAGGATCCATATAAATTTATAAAATGATAAATTTATTACAAAGCCACATCTCAATCTCAAGAAATCCGCATAAAAATGCTTGATCCCTAGACACTTTTGATGTGTGTAGTTTAATTAAATATTTAATTATATGCAATGAGAAATAGCTGTTGGAGTAGGAACTTGGAGCATTTCAGACCCAAGCTGTTTTGTCTTCTGTATAATCCGACACTTTATAATAAGCTTTTTTATAAAGCTTTTCTTTGATTTTGATTTTAAATTTATCAAGATCTAATTTCTGAATATCATTTGGTACTTTGTTGTATAATCGTACACACAGACCCTTAAAAGAATTATTTATTTTATGGAGCCTTGTATAAGGCACTGCTAATTTGTTCTTACTTCTAGTATTTAATTTATGAATATCACTGTTTTTTGAAAAAAAAACAATATTTTTATGAACATACACAAGATTTTCATAAATATATTGTGTTGCAACTGTCATTATACTTATATCCTTAAATCTCTCTCTGAGAGAGTAACCAGCCTGTAGGTTATGTATTGCTCGAATAGCCCTCTTCTGCAGCACAAAGATAGTTTGAATGTCGGCAGCATTGCCCCACAGTAAAATGGCGTACGACATTACACTATGAAAGTAACTGAAATAAACTAATCTAGCTGTATCAACGTCAGTTAACTGACGGATCTTCATTACTGCATAAGCCGCAGAGCTAAGTCTATTCGACAATTTAGCTATATGTGGGCCCCACTGAAGCTTGGCATCCAACGTGATGCCTAGAAACACAGTGGTGTCCACAGGATTCACATTCTTATCTTTAATTTGTACACTAGTTATTACCTGCTTAACATTAGGCAATACAAATCTTACACATTTGGTTTTTCCCTCGTTTAATAGCAAGTTATTAACACTAAACCAGTGAACAATCTTTGAGACCGCATAATTCACATCGTCATAATTTGGGTGTCGTCGTTTCACTTTGAATAAAAGTGAAGTATCATCAGCAAACAATACTATCTCATGACTGTCTTTTACAAAATAAGGTAAGTCATTAATATAAACCAAAAACAAGAATGGACCAAGTATTGAACCCTGCGGAACTCCCATTTTAACCACTGATCCCGGAGATCTTTTACCGTTAATGTCGACCTTTTGAATCCTGTTACTCAAGTATGAGATTAGAAGGCTCAAAGAAGCATCCCTAATTCCATAGTGGTTAAGCTTCCTGACCAAAGTTTCATGTAAAACACAATCAAAAGCCTTGGATAAATCACAAAATACCCCTAGGGCATCCTGTGATTCCTCCCAGGTATCAAATATTTGGATTAAAAGCTCAACACCGGCGTCAGTTGTAGAGCGACCCCTAGTAAAACCATATTGTTTACAATGTAAAAGTTTATTTTTATAAAAATGAATTTGCATTTGGTCTAGCATTAACTTTTCAAAAATTTTACTAAATGTGGGTAGCACAGAAATAGGTCTAAAATTAGAGGGGTCAGAAGTGCTACCTGATTTAAATAATGGAATTATTTTACTATATTTCATGAGGTCAGGAAAAACACCACAGTCAATGCATTCTTTAAATATGCAAGCTAAAACTGGAGCTATTGTCATAATTATAGATTTAGCGACGTCCACGGAATTACCCCACAGATCAGCAGTTTTCTTTTTATTGAGAGTGTTAAATGTTTTTATTATATCTATAACACAAATTTTTTGAAAACTGAAATTACTTTCACAATCTTTAACATTCTCCTTCAAAACAGATTCAGCTACAGTGGGGGAGGAAATCAAGGCTTTTATAGTTGAAACTGGAATGTCAGTAAAAAACCTCTCAAATGCTGCAGCAACATCAGCATCAGAAGTCAAGGTTTTATTATCACAATTTAAATTATTATTTATTTATTATTTATAGTTTGCCTTGGCTAATCGACATACTCTTTTAATAACTTTGAATAATTTTTAACATATAATTTGAAGTCATCGCTGGTGTTATAGTTGCGTTCACCATAAAGTTCATAAAGGCGTTTCCTACTTCTGTGAATACCAATTGTAGCCCATTCATTAAAAGTTACAGTACCACTAACTGAGATCTTTTTTGAAATAAAAGTTTTATTAAATTCTGAACAATAAATGTTAAAAAAAATATTATAAAAGACATTAGGGTTGTCATTGTATTCTAAATAATTTAATTTTGTATCTAGATTGCTTTTAAAGCGTTCCAGCCGACCTGCAGTTTTTGGTACAACAGTGATATTCTTTTTCGTCACTTGTTTACGCTGGTGTGGAAAGCTGACCATTTGGTCACAATGATCAGAGTCCAGGTTATTAATAATTTGCTTAGCCAGTGGTTTTACATTTGTATATTAGTATTTATTAATACAGGTGGCCGAAATGGCAGTTATTCTTGTCGGCTCCAAAAATAAATTATTTAAGTTGTATGATAGAAATAGGTTTTTAATTTTAGTTGACATTGTGGAATTTTCTAACAAATTAATATTAAAATCCCCGCAAACAATTATTGTTTTACCTACATTACGGACTTTATGTAATGCCTCATCCATAACTTTTTCGAAAAAATCATATGATGCTGAAGGAGGTCACACTTAATACAACAAACTGCTCCAACTCCACACAAGCTATTTCTATTGTTCGCTCAACCGAGAGGCTCACTATGTCTTTGCGTTCCTTTAATTTAAACTTTTTACTAACAATAATTAAGGAATAATGTATTGCATTTTCTCGACTGAACGAACTTCCTACCAAATGATTCTTAAAATTGAACATGAACTGATGGTCTCTAAGCCAGTGCTCGGTAATGCAGAGAATATCAATATTATTACAGTTCATGAACAATTCAATCTCCAAATCTTTGCCCATCATTCCTTGGATGTTCTGGTGGACAATGTTTAAAGATTGTACATTTTTTAAATTTAATGATTGACATGGGCTTTTGCTAAAGCTATTTTTACATTCATTTAATTTCATTTTATTAACAAACATTTCGCAAGAGTTTTCCTCTTTTGTCATATAATTTAATTTAAATAATTAATTGGAATGTCAGTAGAAACACTATTGACGTCTATGTTTGCTTGTAAATGTCTTAAGTTAAATGATTGGTCTCGCTGCGCAGCGAGACCAATCTAGTATTCATTTTACCTTAATCATATTTTATGATTACGTATGATATGATAATTATGATTTTCAAGTAGATACGCGTGTAGATTAATAAGGTAGGTACCACTTCAATCTAATATTAAACCTTGTTTCAATATCGCATTAATTTGAACTGGCTGAAAAGCAACGCACTACAAAAATACCAAAAAATAGTAACTTTTTGTTATTCGTTCTAAATTCAAAATTCCCACCCGCGATCAAGATTTTGAATATATATTATTAAGGTTTATTATTAGATTGAAGTGGTAATCATAATTATCATATCATACGTAATCATAAAATATGATTAAGGTAAAATGAATACTAGACAACTTACAACAAGGAAACTAAAACCTTTCTACTAATCTCATACTAAATGTATGGGAGTGTTTAATGTAAAAATTTTGGATACTTCTCCTTTGATTTTTAAAAAGTTATTGATGCCATTTTACTCATTAGATAACGTACTTTCGTTATCAGTTTTAAGTTTTTTGATATCTCTCATAGTTTCGAATAATCACCTGTGCACACTTAACGATTACATGCAGTAAAATATTCGTTCTACGACCTGAATACTGAATTAGAAGGAAATGATTTACCAGCAATCCTAGTAATTTGCAAGATACTGGATACACTTCCGGAACAGTTTTTTGCATTTAAGTTAAGTTGGCTTTTGATGGCAAAACAGGATAGTAACATTGAGAATCTGACGATACAGTTATGTGCCTATGACAGAGCGCTGATAAATAAAGCATAGTGTAGTACTAACGTTAAAGCTTTTGTAGTTAAATCTGAGAAGAGTAAGAACAACTTTAAGAAAAAGGATTTAAAGTGCAAATATTGCGGACTAACAGTGCGCCTAAACGATACAGCCGTGTACGCACGGTTTAAAATGAACAGAAAGAAAAAGTCGTTGCATTGATTACTGCACTTATTTTATTTTTGACATTTCGTGACAATGTGACCTACCAATCCGCAATATTTGCACTTTAAATCCTTTTTCTTAAAGTTGTTCTAACTCTTCTCAGATTTTACTACAAAAGCTTTCACGTAGTTTAGGCGCTCTGTGACAACTTCTTAAAATGTCCCCTTCTGGATATGACTAATTCTGTATTTGACCACTTCTTGCTACGCCCAGTTCTAGTAATGCCCGCTTCTGTTTTTGACCATTTCGTGTTATGACTATAAGTATAGTGTGAACAAAAAACAACAAGATATATCAGACAAATTTTTATTAATAGAAATTTTAACATAAATCATTTTTTAACACAAAATACTATAAGAACAGTGTGAACAAAAAAAAAACCAAGAGATATCAGACTAATAATTTTTTCTAACATAAATCATTTTTTTAACAACAAAGTAGTAATCGTTCAATATGTGTGACGCAATTTATAATATATTATTGGAACTTAGATTATATCTGTACAGTGCGACATAAAAGAGTAGAAAATAAATGAGGGCGCTGTTGTCGTTAACATAGCAACCCTGATAGGTCGACCAAATTGGTCTTGATACTTGTTTTTATTTAATATTTTCATATATTGGAAAACATCACTTACACATTGCTCTGATATAAATGAAGTAGCTAAGGCACAGCCATTTTAGACAGAATGCTACGATGTAGGCAAGGAAACAAGACCATAGAAGTGTTTGGTAGTGAAATCGAAAAAATGTCCAACGATTTAAGTACAGCACAGGCTAATGGAGACGAGTCGGCATATAATTTATTAAAGCCGATTAATGAAAAAATGGCTATCAAGCGTTTCGCTGACGGCCTAAACAATGCTCGTACAAGCATTATAGTTACGTCTAGGTCCGTAAGCACAGTTAGGCAGGCAATAACTATAGCCTTAGAACAAGAAGACTCGGTAGTGAAACCACCAATAAACAATTATGTTAACTATGTTTCGAACCAGCGATTTGAAAAGATAAATAAAAACTATCATCAACAATATAATAAGTCACGTAACAACAACGCGACGAGTCAGCAAGGTCGGGGTCGTGCCTACTATAACTCGAATAGGTTTCAGGGTCAGCGCAACACCAGGTTTACGTCACCTCATAATAAACGTAGGAATGTACATTTCTTAGTTGACTCAGCAGAACAGTCTAATGACGAGAACGAAAGTGAACGTCAGAGTATACGTCAGAACGAACATCATAGCGATGATTTTTTTCGTTCTGAATAGCGCTGAGGTAGATATTTGTAGTTATGGTAGTGGTAATTACGTTTGTTTTAATTGTAGTCAAACTCAAATTTCTCTATTAGTAGACACAGGAGCAAGCATTTCAATTTTAAAGTTAGATTGATTCAACGCAAGAGATTGTTTCATTTCGGGTCTCCGTCCCAACGCCATTACATACCACTTATACAAATTTTATTTTACGATATGGTACTCCCAGGGTTATTGCGACTGACTGTGGAACGGAATTTATTAATTCCACGTTAGAAACAGTATGTAAATTGCTAAATATTGATAAGTTAAATTCAACACCCTATCATCATGAGAGTATAGGTTCGCTAGAAAACTGGCACAAACATCTCGGATGTTACTTGAGAATACAAACACAGAATCAGTCGGCAAATTGGAGTACCTGGATACCATATTGGTGCTTTGCTTATAATAATTCTGTAAATACTAGTACCAAATACTCCCCTTATGAACTAGTTTTTGGGAAAACATGTAACGTACCTAGTAATTTAGTTAGTAAAGTTGATCCCTTATATGTATACGACAATTATCCATCGGAGTTAAAATTTAGATTGCAAAAAGCTCATAATGATGCCAGGAACAACTTATTAATATCAAAACAAAGTAGAAAAACTAATTATGATTTAGATTGTAAGGAAGTACACTACAAAAAAGGTGATCTACTCTTGTATAAGAATGAAAATTATAATAAATTGAATGACTTGTATTTAGGTCCATTTGAAGTTTTAGAAGAGCTAGGTACTAATGTAAAAATATTAAAGAATAATAAAGAATATATAGTTCATAAGAATAGGACTAAGATATTTAGAAAATAAGAGTTTACTTTTCAGGGAAGGGATGCCTAGCCTTTTCAGGGGAGGTGTGATATAGTGAATTACACTATCAGCACGTACTCAATAGTAAGTGATAATTAAGGTCTTCCTGATTGACAAGGCGTCCTTCCTCTAGTCACGTATAGATGTGATGTTAATTAGTATTTAAGATGATACACTAGATGATAAAGGAGAATTGATTCAACGCAAGACATTGTTTCATTTCGGGTCTTCGTCCCAACGCCATTACATGGCATGGAATGGTAATGTTTCGTCAGAGATAAAGGGCGAATGTGTCATTTTAGCGGAGGAAGTTATTGCAGGCGTATTTGTAGCAGGCGCCGTGGTAGTAGGAGACGGGAAAAAGATTCCGGTGCGATTTTTAAACACACGGGAAGAAGATGTAAAATTAAATAACTTTAGCCCGAAAATTAGAAAATACTCGGATTATTTCGTATGCTCTTTTGATACGGAAAAGGGAAAATCTGTCGAGAGGGTTAAACAACTATTCGATTTTCTTAAATTAAAAACATATCTTGGTGATGAAGAGAGACGGTCTATTGAGAAAATATGTGCAAAATATGCAGATATCTTTCATATGCCGGGTGATAAGCTATCCGTTACAAACTTATACGAGTACAACATTAAACTGCAAAATGACGCGTCTCCTGTTTATGTCAAACCGTATAGAATACCGCACGCTCAGAAGGCTGAGTTAATAAAACAGGTAGGTAAATTGTTAGAAGAAGATATTATCGAAGAGTGTACCAGCGAATGGTCTTCTCCATTATTATTACTTCCGAAAAAAGCTGACAGTAGCGGTGAAAAAAAAGTGGAGAATCGTAATAGATTATAGACTTTTAAATAAAAAAATAGTAGACGAAAAGTTCCCGTTACCAAATATACAAGAAATTATTGACTCACTTTCGGGATGCTTATACTATTCTCATTTAGACCTCAGTTCTAGTTATTACCAGCTAGGGTTATCACCAGAATGTAGGAAATTCACTTCTTTTACAGCTGATAAGCAATATCAACTGAAAAGATTACCTATGGGTCTCAAAACGAGTCCTAGCGTATTTTCTAAACTTATGTCTATGGCTCTATCGGGTTTAAATCACGAGATATGTTTTCTATATCTCGATGACGTAATAGTTTTCGGGAAAAGCCTATCGCAGCATAATACAAATTTAATGAGTGTATTTGAGAGGTTTAGGTCAGTTAATTTAAAACTAAACCCTTGTAAGTGCGAATTTTTGAGGAAAGAAATTAATTATTTAGGGCATGTTATTACGCCAAACGGGGTGCTGCCAGACAACAGTAAAATCGAGGTCTTGGAAAAGTTCCCAGTACCTAAAAATGTAAATGAGATTCGTCGTTTTGTGGCTTTTGCGAACTTTTATAGAAAATTCATAAAAAACTTTGCCACAATAGTGTACCCACTAAACCGTCTTTGTAAGAAACATGTCGAGTTTCAGTGGACGGAAGAATGTGACGTGGCATTTCAGACCTTAAAAAAGTCACTTAGTTCATTTCCTGTCTTAGATTATCCAGATTTTGGAAAAGATAATGTTTTCCGGTTGCAAACCGATGCGTCAGGGGTAGCCTTGGGGGCTGTATTATCAAATGGAAATAATAAGCCCGTAGCTTATGCAAGCAGACAATTAAACAGTTCAGAAATAAACTACCCAACCATTCATAAAGAGTTATTAGGGGTAGTGTGGGCTATAAAACATTTTCGACCATATTTATACGGACGAAAATTTAAAGTATTAACAGATCATAGACCATTGGTTCATTTATTTAGCATAAAAGATCCTAGTAGCCGTTTAACTAAGTTTAGACTTTGTTTAGAAGAATATGATTTCGATATTGAATACATAAAAGGTTCCGAAAATGTAACGGCAGATGCCTTATCGAGAGTCATTATAACATCAGACGAGTTAAAAAATCTAAATTCAAATTTTTTGGGGGTAGTAACCCGTTCAATGAAAAGAACCATGGAGCAAAATAATGAACCCGCTACCTCTGGAAGTAGCAGGGTTGAGCCCCCTGTTGATCATAGGCAACCAAGAGTGGTAGATATTATGCAGAAATCACAAAATGATGTAAGGTTAGATATTTGTTCGTATGAAAACTTCGTGAAGTTGAGGAAAAAGAAAAGATACGTCTCACAGACGGGTGATATGTTATTTAGTGACTCTACTATTTACATAAATCAGGAATCTCTACTAACGGAGGCGCGCCGAGACGCAACGATAGGAGAACTGAGTGCATTATGTAAAAAATATAATATTGTAGAAGTCGTTGTGATTAAAAATGGGTTTAATAAAAAGTTTATTAAAATTTTGACCCAAACTTTCATGAAACATAAAGAATTACCGCGGTTATGTATTATTAATAACCAAGTTGAACATGTTACAAATAAAGACTTGATACGTGTTATACTAAATGATTATCATTTATTGCCGACAAGTGGTCATGTAGGCATAAATAAAATGACTAAGAATATTCGAAAAAAATATTTTTGGAGTAATATGCAAAAAGACATAACTGAATATGTGACTCGCTGTAAAGATTGCCAAAAGCAGAAATTTTGTAATAAAAATAATAAAGAGAAAATGGTAATAACCACTACAGCATCTACTTCTTTTGAAAAATTATATTTAGATATTGTGGGGCCGTTGGAGGTCGATAATTTGGGTAATAAATACATATTAACAATACAATGCGAATTGACAAAGTTTGTAGAAGCTTACCCAATACTTGATAAGTCAGCTGAAACTGTTGCTAGGGTTTTTACTGAAAATTTTATTTTACGATATGGTACTCCCAGGGTTATTGCGACTGACTGTGGAACGGAATTTATTAATTCCACGTTAGAAACAGTATGTAAATTGCTAAATATTGATAAGTTAAATTCAACACCCTATCATCATGAGAGTATAGGTTTGCTAGAAAACTGGCACAAACATCTCGGATGTTACTTGAGAATACAAACACAGAATCAGTCGGCAAATTGGAGTACCTGGATACCATATTGGTGCTTTGCTTATAATAATTCTGTAAATACTAGTACCAAATACTCCCCTTATGAACTAATGTTTCGTGTTGTGTTGTAATGTACATTTCTTAGTTGACTCAGCAGAACAGTCTAATGACGAGAACGAAAGTGAACGTCAGAGTATACGTCAGAACGAACATCATAGCGATGATTTTTTTCGTTCTGAATAGCGCTGAGGTAGATATTTGTAGTTATGGTAGTGGTAATTACGTTTGTTTTACTTGTAGTCAAACTCAAATTTCTCTATTAGTAGACACAGGAGCAAGCATTTCAATTTTAAAGTTAGATTGGTTAAATAAACTCCGTAGCGTGTCCCGCGACGCAAAGCTAGTAAGGGATGAAATTAAGATTAAAGGAGTATGTGGGGATTTAGTATCAATAGGTTATGTTTATCTAGACTTATGTGTTAACAATTATAATTTTAGGCATAAGTTTTATGTGTATCTACTTCTTTTGAAAAATTATATTTAGATATTGTGGGGCCGTTGGAGGTCGATAATTTGGGTAATAAATACATATTAACAATACAATGCGAATTGACAAAGTTTGTAGAAGCTTACCCAATACTTGATAAGTCAGCTGAAACTGTTGCTAGGGTTTTTATTGAAAATTTTATTTTACGATATGGTACTCCCAGGGTTATTGCGACTGACTGTGGAACGGAATTTATTAATTCCACGTTAGAAACAGTATGTAAATTGCTAAATATTGATAAGTTAAATTCAACACCCTATCATCATGAGAGTATTCGCATCATAGAGGGTTCGCTAGAAAACTGGCACAAACATCTCGGATGTTACTTGAGAATACAAACACAGAATCAGTCGGCAAATTGGAGTACCTGGATACCATATTGGTGCTTTGCTTATAATAATTCTGTAAATACTAGTACCAAATACTCCCCTTATGAACTAGTTTTTGGGAAAACATGTAACGTACCTAGTAATTTAGTTAGTAAAGTTGATCCCTTATATGTATACGACAATTATCCATCGGAGTTAAAATTTAGATTGCAAAAAGCTCATAATGATGCCAGGAACAACTTATTAATATCAAAACAAAGTAGAAAAACTAATTATGATTTAGATTGTAAGGAAGTACACTACAAAAAAGGTGATCTACTCTTGTATAAGAATGAAAATTATAATAAATTGAATGACTTGTATTTAGGTCCATTTGAAGTTTTAGAAGAGCTAGGTACTAATGTAAAAATATTAAAGAATAATAAAGAATATATAGTTCATAAGAATAGGACTAAGATATTTAGAAAATAAGAGTTTACTTTTCAGGGAAGGGATGCCTAGCCTTTTCAGGGGAGGTGTGATATAGTGAATTACACTATCAGCACGTACTCAATAGTACGTGATAATTAAGGTCTTCCTGATTGACAAGGCGTCCTTCCTCTAGTCACGTATAGATGTGATGTTAATTAGTATTTAAGATGATACACTAGAGGATAAAGGAGAATTGATTCAACGCAAGACATTGTTTCATTTCGGGTCTCCGTCCCAACGCCATTACATTCGTGTGCAGTGTGTGGTTCGGTGCATACCTACGTATCGAATTAATAAATACTTTTATTAAAACACGCGCAGCGCGGCGCAAGCCGCAGCTTGATTTCCGCCATGAGTGAACCCAAACTTGTGGCGAACGAACTCCTTGCGTTCTTGCAACAAAAGCTGGACGTCATGGATGAGGTGAGCGCTCTGCAGATATGCAAGTCCAGCTTCAGCGAGGACGACGTGGCTGACGCTAAGAAACTACTGTACCAGTCACTCAACAAGAGCGACCAGATGGTGTCCCGTAGACGAGACGGGACTCCGAAGAGCTTGCAGGAGATCATCGACCTGCTGAAACAGACCGACCCCGATGACATGCCGACGTTCGTGGCGAGGGACCTCAACAAGTTGCCTCCCGTGACCTTCGACCATGTCGACGTTACCAGCCTTCTTAAGGATATTGTGATCCTGAAAGCGGGCTTGGCGGAGGTAATGCGAAAATTCCAGGCATCAGAAAATACCGTGTGTGAATTGCGTAAAGAAGTCAATGATTTACGCGAATCACTCGCGGTAAGTAGGTCATCGATCGCGGGCTCAAATGTCAACATTCGACGTGGGGCTTACCTCGATACGAGCACACCAACATCGAGTTGCAAGTCTGCAGTTTCGACGTTGCTGTCTACGCCACGACCCGAACGGAGCCGAGCGCAAGCGGCGCCCCCCGCGCTCCTCGCCGCTGCCGGTGTCACGCTGACGCCGCCGCCGCCGCCCGCGCCGCCTACTGCTGCGCCGCGCGTACCTGTGGCGCCGGCGTGTGCGCCTCTCAGCTGTCGCAGGGATTATGCTACCGTAGTTACAGCTACAGCCGTGGCTCCGCGAGCCGTTGTCCCGGACCATATTGAAGATGATTTCACTGTGGTCCGGCGCAAGAAGGCGCGTCGTGTGAGCCAGAACCGTCGCGGCACTGCACCGACAGGGCCCAACTTCCTGCTGCGTGCTGCGACGCCGACCACGGCCATGTATCTGTCTCGCCTGCACTACACTACTACCGCGCAGGAGATTGCAGACTACATCCAAACGAAGACCAACTTCCTTTTGCGGGTGGAGCAGTTGGAGTCGCGCCACAACACCAGCTTCAAAGCATTTGTGGTGCGAGTCCCATCAGCAAAGTTGGATGCCTTCATGAAGGAGGACTTCTGGCCGAAGGGAGTGGTTTATAGACGTTTTCGTGGAAAAATACCTATAAGTGCCACCGATACGACACAGAAAATGTCCTAATATTAATTTACTAACATAGTAACTATAAGTTTTCATATTTACTAACAAAATTTTATTATTGTATGTATGTTAGTCTGTAAGGTATTTATCTATGGGCCTGCGTTGCCTGATAATAAACGAATAAATAAAAAAAATAAGGCACTTGTGTTATAGAAATCAGAAACAACGACAGTACCACAACACCCAGATCCGAGACAATATACAAAAGTTGGTTTTCTACATTAACCCAACCGGGAATCGAACCCAGGACCTCAGAGATGGCGACGCCAAGTCCGGGGTGCTCGCCTCTCGGCTAAGGAAGTCGTTAAAATAATTAATTTGAGTAGTTTGTATGTAGTACTTAATGAAAACAGCCATTGTACTTATAAGTTATTTTTATTTAGATATAAAACTAATAAATTAAAGTCCAGATACTCTTCAAGTTTCGCAAATGCTCAAGGCTTCCATCATAGCCAATAAGTTGTTGAGCTATTAATTTGCATATTGTTGGTACTTCTTTTTTACAGTGTCAAAAAATCATTTTCTGACGGATTGCACACATAAAAGTCATCGAGTTCCTTTGCAAGTCGACCCTTTCTGTGTTTAGCGGGAGTCGAAAATTTTCCTCCATTTTCGGAGCCTTGTTTAGCTATTCTCCGCACAGTACTTTCAGACACACCTAGAACAATAAAAACATATACTTATGCATAAAAAATAAAAAAAACCAAAATTGTTCAGTCCTATGGACTGAGTTATAAACATAATCCCCCCCCCCCCCCTGCCGCAAACAAGTAATTTTTAAGTTAAGTTAATTTTTGTATTTTGAGGTTATGTATCATGGTAAAACTTTTGAATCGAGTCTCCTTAATTGGTGGGGGAGGGAACGGGAGGGGAGGAGAGAGGAGCACCCCACTTACCCCTCCTGCCGCAGACAAGTAATTTTTAAGTTATGTTACTTTTTTAAAAATATGGAAATTTACAAAAACTCATTTCTGGAGCTTCGCTGGCCGCTCCCGCGGCACGCTCGCGCGTTTATGGTCAACATACTTAATAACCTAACCTAATTAACTCTCTAGACTTTTTTCATGGCGGGGGGCTTAGCCTCCCTCGCAGGGGTGCTGCCCCCCCCCCCCCCCCGGTCGCCACACTTTGGTTCTGTTAATATGGTATTGTATTACCTAAAAACGTGTGATTTTTCGTGTCTATAAAGGTTGACACTATCGATTAAATTTTTTCGATGTCGATTCAATTTAATTCAATTCAATTCAATGTCAAAATAGTTTTTTTTTTAATTTAGGCTCTTCAGTCCACCTAGAAAAGTGGTAAACGCTCCCCTCCTGTCTATTTTTAATTCTCTGTACAAAGCGCGCGTGCTGCTGTGATACGTATTACCTACTATTTTAAGTTAAGATCACCAACGTGACATAGATGTCATGTTGGTGATCCTTAAGTATAGGTAAATATCGCCCGCAGTGCCTTTGGAAAAATGAGAAAGGTACTTTGCAACCGAAACCTTATAATCGCCTTCCGAATACGTCTTCTCCAATGTTATATCAGGGGGGCGATCGCGCTGAACAATCTCAAACAAACTACAATTGAACCTCAGCCGTTATAGTGCTATCGCGTTTAACACACGGAATTACGAAGTCGGCAGAACGGCTGCGGTTCAGTTGTGGTTTAGTTGTGATTATTTAGCGCCCCCCTGGCCTATACGGATGTGAGGCTTGGACTATAAAGGAAGATCTCAGGAAACGTTTATAAGCTTTTGAAATGTGAGCATACAGACGCATGATGTCTATGTCCTTACGACTCTTAAACAGGAGGAACTGAAAAACTGAAAAACATGTATTTTCATGGTTCTAAACGCCGATCAATTATTTTTATGTAGTTAGCGTAATCCTCTAAGCAGAGGACTATGAGTATGACAGTAGACTAACAAGATGAAAATGAACCTTCTACATTAACTGCTCCTATTTCAAAAAAATGTAAAATATTTCTATTATTTATCTGAATAAATGTTTTTCATCTTTAAGGATTTCTTAAAGTTGGGAAAACAAAATGAGAAAACTAAACAACAATTTCAATAATCTTTATTTGTAATGGAAGTATTTCAAAGAAATAATGTTTAGTACTTTATCACCATATAAAAATAGATTCACAATCCTACTAAATCGTAGCGGAATAGTGGCAACTTTGACATATACATTAATGGGCGATTTTCTGACAGCCCAAATTAAAAAGTAAAAATTAGTTCAAAAACACTCGATAGATGTCGTTTTATGAAAGCTGGGTTACTTATGGGCTGTAATAAATTCTACACTTTTACTTGTCTACCAAAAGAATAAAAAAATAGTATTTACTTACCTATTTATATTCAGGACATCCAGAACCTATTTCTATTTTGGAATAGAATAAATATTACGCAGCCATACACGTGCTCTTCGTGAACCCGCCTTTTACTAAGCGCCATACTAATCTATGGTAAGCGCCATCTATGAAGGCATTTACGAACCAATTTCTTTTTTTTTTTGATCTCGGAAAATCGCCCATTGACGTAAATATATGTTTTGTCAGAATTTTTGAAGAAGCTCTTTTTCATGTTGACATTTAGCTCACTAAACGAAATAAGTATCTAAACATCTCACTAGATTACAAACTCTTTTTGTCCAGACGTTTTAAAAGACTTGATTGTGCATTTAGTTTTTCTAAGTTTAAATTTTGAAAACGAGAGTAGGCACAATACGCTTTTTCAATCTCCTCTTGTTATTTGCATAAGTTTGAAAATGCTGTGAGCAAGTGTGCTAGTGCGCTTAGGAGTCCACGAAACATGATTTACACAAACTCAGATCCAAACATCTCGAATAATTGCATCTTTTGGAAATCTGAAAAATTAATAACAAGAACAAACATTATGATGAAGTCGATATCGATATTTTGTACTGTCATATCTCTAAAACTGTTTCAGTGTGCCAATGTAATGAAATAAAATTTTCCAAATTTCTGGATAAATGACAGGTAAATAATATATTAATGAAGTAGACCGATCATAAACAAACAGTCTTGATAATTTTTAAAGCAATTTTGTAAAAAAAGACTGAAGTAAATAAAAAATAAAGCGTTAAAATAAAGAATCCAAAAACTATAATACTGTAAAAAGAACTTTCAGGGAAATATGCGAACGGAAAATTTACTACTAAGAAATAATGAGTTCGGGAAAGTCATCTAACAAATCCAATATCAGTAGGTAGGTACGTAACTTTTATGAAACAGGTCCTGGGCAAATTAAGATTTATGAGATGGCCACCCAGGAGTCCAACGAAAGGTCAATAGAGGTTATACCACAGACATATATTAGAAGCAGACGAAACATTACAACAAAAAAGCGTGCCCATTACGCCTACAGACAAATTTCATGCACACATTTACAATAAAAGGGGCTGAACTCAGGCACGCAAGGGACCTCATGTACCTACATCTATAATAATGTTATACCTACGTAAAGAGGACAATTATATATTTTATAGACATTTGAAGTTACTCATTAAATTAAAAAAAAAAACACCAGTAGAATGCTAAGTTATCTATCATTGAGTGCCAGGCAGGCTATGTCTGTATCTGTAGCGACGCCAACTCATTAACTTAATAGGCCTATTACATCTCGACTGTGATTTTTGCGTAAAATGGCCAATTTTTGCGTTCTTGATCCAAGAAAAAAAATACATCACCAGTTTTGACTTATTGAATAATGTAGAATAGCTATTGGCATAGTTCGTAGCGGCCTCGCTTTATGTAAATTTTGCTTAACTTTTTTATGAAACCCAAAATTGATGAAGGTTTTCATAAAATGCGCGAAGGCACTTTTTTGAGCTCCTAGATTGAACTACTGTTCTAAAGAAATGAAAATAAAATTAGAATGTTATCTATTATATAGTCGTATAGTGCGTAGCGGTCTCGGAATTTTTAGATACCTATCATTGATTTTATATAGAAAAAAAATCTTATTCTAAACCAAAAAACTTCGAAAATCGCTTTAAGTTAACTGTGAATTTCTCCTATCTACGATATTATTGAACAAAATTTATACCAGAATAATTGTTACTTCTTGAGAAATAAAGATTGTATAATTAATTTATTATCCTATTTCGAGAAAAACGATAAATATAACTGCAAAATTACTACAAAATACGATGCGCTGGCCGTCCGAACTCAGCTTATTCTCGCAGAGTGGAGATTTGTAATATTAAGCATGATTTTATTATCCTATTTCGATAATAACGATAAATACAATTAAAAAGTTACTACAAAATGCAAAAATGCGCATTTTACGCAATAATCACATTTGAGATGTAATAGATCTCTTAATAAAATGCATGAAATACTCGTAGTAGAACCTTTAGGTAAAATAAAAAAAAATGAAATAAGTAATTAAAAACAACATACATACATACTCTGCTGGTATTTTTTTTAATAAAAATAAAAATTACAATAAGTAAAGTCACAATTTTTAAAACTAGTGATAAGACCGCCGGGTGGTCGAGTAGTCAGCGACCCTTACTGCGGGTAACTGTATATTTTGCAAGTCCCGAAAAAATGATATCCGGGATACTTTTTACTGAGTCTGTTCAGGAAGTAATGATGAAGGTTTCTGAAAACAAATAAACTGATCATTTTCTGTATATTTCAAAGTAACAGAGTTGAGAGACTGCTCAGACCCATCTTCTTCATGTTATACCCTAGAATACTGTACAACAATATAATACTTACGTTAACTCACTTAATGTAGTTAATACAGCACTTGAGGCACTCGGCTGTAAATTTTGCAAATTCCTCAAAACATGATCTCCACTGGCATTGCTTCTTACCGGACCTTTTAGTAAAGATTTAGATGAATTCTGAAAAACAAATGTAAAAAGTTAATAATTTATGCACATTTTCATACAAGAATACATCCCTACGACTACCATAGGGTTAAAGGGGTAGGATAGGGTTTAAGTTAACAATATTATAAAAAATAATTTACTCATATTTAATTTATCCCTAATGAAAAAATATATTGCATACTTAAATCTAATAAATCTTCAAAAATATACCTATTAAACAAAACTGGAGCCTAAATACCTCCCTGTAAAATTGTACAAGTATATGAAACGTCAAACGAGATCAGAGTTATTAAATAATTGATTATTGTTACCACAAGAATCCTTCAGAAACTACTTTACGTTAAGATTTTACGAGATTTACACTTATGACAATTATTCAATACTTCTACAATGCCGAAAGATTAATAATAATCACACAATGACTAAAAAAAACATTATGAGATTAGATGGCACAACAAAACTTACCAATGGAACGTAATTTCAGGTGTTTTTCTATATGAGGAGTTGCCGCACAAGGGCGCACTACACTTCACCATTTTATTTTAGTCAAAGAGATTTAAATAGTAATAGAGCGGCTATTGGTCACTATTTCATACAAAAACTTTGAGCTGGTGCTCAAGTTACGCCATCTAACGTTGAAAAGCAAAACCTTATATCAAGAATAATAAGAAGTATACTATGAACAATTAGAATAAGTTTCACCTACCCCACGGTAGGTGTCGCCCTGCAGTAGGGATGTTCCGTTAAAAATTCGACGTACCTATCGATAAGTTTGATGAAGATTAACTAAAATCGGTATAATATACAACATTGGAACAAGCAAGTGACAATTAGGGAAGGAAATGAAAATTCGGGTGTTTCAAATGATTATTTACTAAGTAATAAAGTGTAAAGTTATTAAAAATTCAACATACTTAACTAATTATAAACAAAGAATGAATGAATGAAATAACATAAGCACCTAGCTAGTACCTACGAACAGCATACTGACAACACTCTTTTTTGAAGTAAACCCACCCCCGCGATCACTCATCATAAGTAAGGATTATTATACACTCCCGTATACCAAAATCAAGTCAACTTCAAAACAAATGTAACATGGTTGTGTGATTGGATTAACGAATCAATTCATAGGAATGATAAGGTAAAATGGCTGACTTTAACAGATTGAACAGAACACGAGTTGATCCATATAGTGATTCATTTTAAAATACCTAAGTTTACATATATATTATAGACCCACATTGCGTGTTAATGACAACTCGCAATCGCAAGTACAAACACAAGCAAAAATATGTAAACAATTGTAACTCTTAAAACAATGGAATAAGAGTCAAAGTGTATATTTGTGTATATTGGTGCTCGTGACTGTACCTATCAAATTATTTTTGTCGATCTTAATTGCTTTTTCGGGCATTATTTATGCAACTTTTAAATACACGGCATTGTGAACGTGTTTACATTGGCCGCGTTTCAAGCAAAGTAACAAAATAAGAGCTCACTTGTTAAGTGTGCTGTTATTTAACGAGCCGCGCCGCGCGCCGACCTGATATCTAGTTGGTATTGTTGATCGAAGAGTTTAAAATAAGTAGTAATATTCTAATTTATTAAACGATCATCGCACGATACTGTTACACTGCATAACATTGCGTTAGGGACGCAATGATCATTGAGTCAGAATATTACTACTTATATAAAACTTTAACTTACGATATAAAAATATTATCTACTTATAACATTATTCGATAAGTAAAACGACATCACTTGAACACCACTAAATCATCTACTTCCGCTTCGACAAGTGTGGTGACATCCTAAAAGTAGATACTTTTGCTTTTCACCACTAGAGGTCAGCATAGGGCAACGGTAAATGTTCTAAAATAATTTATTAGAAATTATGATTATAGTCTGATTATTGGGTAAATATACAAAATATTTACGAAAATAAGCTGTAATCACATTTAGCCTTTTTTCCATATCGGGATTTGCAGTATCGCAATACGCAATTTGGTATATTTTCTATTGTTTAAGTCAAATTTGTTTCATACTGAGCGACTTGTTACCACTTGGTAATAAGTTGTGGATTAAAGTTTTGATCGCTATGTCCTGTCTATTAGTAATAGTTTAATGTCTTTGATTTTAGTACTTTTGGCTCATAAACTTTATTACATCACAAAAAATAAGCGAAAACAATCTCCTGTAAGTCCTTTGTTGACAAGTCTAGGAAGACATTTGTAGCTTAATTGTAGCTTGTCAAGATGGCGTTTTGCCTCACGGTCCAGTTTGTCTATGTGTGTGGAAGTGTTGCGACATTAAAAAGAAACGAGACAGTCTCATTAATTTGTGGTTGGAGAGAAAGAAGTAGAAATATTGTTTTATTCTCATCTATGTAGTTGTGAAATAATGTTTGGTCTGCTTCTATTATATGTCTGTGGGTTATACCAAATTTGTCTATGGTTATACCTACTTGGCTTCAACTTAAAGTACTGAGTTTGGCCTCCAGTATTTCCTATATCTTCATGCAAACAACAGTGACATATAATTAATGTCACTGATATCACAATAGAATCAGATAATTACTTAAAAGTATTTTGGCAAACAAAGTATCTACAAAATACTAGATACCTAACAAAAAGTATTTAAATACAAGATTCTAAATGAATTTTAAAAAAGTATTTTAGATACAAGATGAAAATACGTATCTTGTATCTATATTTCAGATACTCGTGTCTTAGATAAGTTACATCTCTGATCATCAGTAGGGTGTCGGAAAGGGAGACCCGCTGCAACTTTTAAAATAGCTCTCTACGGGCCCTCTCTGCCTCAATAAGACGAGATTTGGCAGCGCCTCCCCATAAACTAACACAATACTCTACAAGAGACTGGCACAGTGCGTAGTATACCATTTTTAATGACTTGACGGTCTGCCACGTGTCTAAGAAACCTAAAGACAAATTAGTTTTCGTAATCTGGGTACTAACAAGTCAATGTGAGGCTTAAAAGTAAGTGTTTGATCAATGTCGATACCGAGGTACTTGATCTTATCAGTTCTTTGTACACTCATACAGGAACAGAAGGGCGCATCGGGCATACATTCGTGGTCGGTTATGAGAATGTCAGATGGGGGTAACTGGTTTTGTCCTAAGGCAAACGCTATATACTTTGTCTTACTGACATTTAAGGTTAATGCGTTTCCTTTTAGCCATTCACTCACTGCAGTAAACCTACTCGAGCACAAGCAAAAACGTCAGCCCAGTTATCTCCACTATAAAAAGGGCAGTATCATCGTCATATGAGATGACTTTTCCGCCGCCAAGTTAGAGCCTACACAAGTCATTAATATAGACAAGGAATAATGTAGGCCCGATGCTGCCTTGCGGAACACCGTGTGTTACATTAGATTAACCCGGAGAGATACCCGAGTTATTTAAGCGGGGCGTGAAAAAGCATTTATGCAGGCCGCCATAGTGTGAGCGTTTGGCATAGCGTGGTAGCGCTGTGATGAACGCTTTCACTTCTTGGGCTTCACTGGCTGCTTTTCATCAGGCAGAGTGAGGCCATTTTGACGTGCCACAATAAAAAAAAGATTCATTAGATTATAACCCTTTGTTTCCTATTTTTTAGATAGCTCTCAAATAATTTTATTGGTTGTCCTCTCACACCTATTTTTTCTTGTTTCGTCAAGAGTAGCGGGTTCGAGACCGAGGCGAACGCCTTTGCAAGGTCGAGAAATACCGCTATGCATTTTTTTCTCTTATCCATCTTTTCCAGTATGGAGTCAATGAGCTCATAAACGCGTTTATTCCGTCGGGAGTCACTACATGTCCTAGATACAAAATCTCTTTTTGTAAAAAGTTACACTTTAAGGGATTTAATTTAAAATTTACTTTTCTTAATCTCGTAAAAACATCCATTAAATTTTTATTATGTTGTTGAAGGTTACGGCCCATTATTATGATGTCATCTAAATATATTATACATTGTAAATAATTTAAACCAGACATAGCTATGGTCATTGCTCTACTAAACGCATTTGGACTTGTTTTTAAACCCATTGGCAATCGTTTCATTTGGTAATGTTTATCCGCAATGAACGCAGTATACTTTCTGCTCTCAGGGTCAAGTGTTATTTGATAATAACTTTGATTCATGTCTAACGTGCTATAGTACATAGCTCCTGATAAGGAATCTAATATGTCAGTTATATTTGGTAAGGGAAATTTATCATTTTCAATTACCTCGTTGACCTTTCTATAGTCTATTACTAACCGCCATTTCTTTTCTCCGTTTGTATCTGTCTTTTTAGGAACTAATAATAATGGACTTGCCCATTCCGATTGTGATTCTTCTATAATGTCGTGTTCCAACATTTCTTTTATTTGTTTATTTATTTCCGATTTTTGTGACTGAGGTAAACGATATGGTTTACTATAAACTGGAGATGTATTGGGTTTTAAACGTATTTTTTGTTCGTATAAATTAGTTGTATTTAGAGAGTCTCCCGGTAAATGAAAAATGTCTGCAAATTTTGCACATATGTTGGCTATTGTATTTTTTCTTCAACATTTAAATTATTTAATTTTAAAAGTGAAAATAATAATTTTACTCTTTGTGCACTATTTTGGCATTGTTCAAAAGAAAAACAATCGTAGTCACTCAAAGGTCTTATTTGTGGAGTGAAACTGTTTAAAATTACATCTTCGTCTCGAGTGTTTAATATTTTAACTGGAATTTTCCCATTAACACAACGTGTTATGGTATTTGCTACAAAAATTCCTTCGCCAATTTCGCTTGACATTACTACACAATCACCCTTGTAATTATTTGACAATTTTATTATTGATTCGCATCGGGCTGGTAATTTTATTTGATTAGAGTGTATACCATTTTGAGTCTTTATTTTTAGATTTAAAGGTATATCAAAGAATTGGTTATTATGGTTTAAAGTAATTATCCCTCTTTCAAAATTTATCACACTTTTATATTTAATTAAAAAGTCCTGCCCAATTATTCCATCTACTTTTAACGGTAAGGTGGAAAGCACATGAAATTTATGATTAAAACACTGTGTGTCTCTTTGTAAGTTTAAATGAATCGTTCCGTATGACGTAATCTTCCCTCCAATACCATCTATATATGTGACCTTTGGACTTATGCTCTCGTGTGTTGATAATGCGACGTTACGTTTAATAGCACTGAATGACGCACCCGTGTCAATTAGCCATATGTACTCTTTATCGTTTATTGTAAATTGAACTGAATTCATGTGATTATAAGTCAGAATGTAGTTGCCACTCTCGAAAAAACTGCATGGTTTCGTTACTTAGGTCGTTTTTATTTTCAATTGCCGTATTTACTTGGTGGCGTTTAGAGTAATTTCTATTATTGTTATGATTACGACCTTGGCTATAGTGTTTATTAAAGGTACGCGGGTTATTTTGCCGGAATGGTTTTTTTGTTGGGAAACTTGTATTTTTATACGTAAACCGTGGCTTTCTTTCTACATTTTTATGATATGTCCCCCTAAACGGTCTTCCGCCATTGTAACGATTGTAACCCTTTCCGCGAGCGTAAAACATCTGTTCGGGGCTTGACGATGAGGTCATCGTTATCTCTTCGTCTTTCGCTCCCTGAATCGCATCTTTTAGAGATGAGTAAGCGCGTGCCGATATTATTGTGTTTAATTTATCGTTCCGTAAACCCTGACTGAATCTATTTATAGCAACTTTTTCATTTAACGGTTTTAGAATACTATAGGCTTCCGTATTCCCATTTGACTGTGAAATAGTGAGGTTCACGAATAGGTCTTCAATATCTTGCCCGAATTGTTCTATAGATTTATGACCTTGCTTGATTATTAATAATTGTTTTTGTAACGCGACATCTGATTTTTTAGTGAGGAGATGCACTTTCATGTCATCTATTAATTGTTTCACACTACTATAGGTACTCAATAACCTTAATTTGGCACTTTGAGACAACCTTGTTTTTAGTACAAAGTTTATCAATAACGGCGCATCCGTGTCCTTAATCATGGTGGAATATAATTCTATTGCGTCAATTAATTGATTTGTGACGGCCTCGGAGTCGTTCATGGCCGGTAATAATGATACCGCCGTTTTCAAATCAAACCCGTTATTTGAAGCCATTGTTCCTTCTTTCTCTTCCTTATAATAAGCTAATGTTCTATTATAAATATCAGTTATTTTTATATAGTACGCTTGGATTGACTTACTGTCCTCTATCGATATTTCCGATTTTTCTAATTTACTACTGTACTGAACCACATACAGCACGATTTGTTCGTACAATGATTGTACCTCTCCAAGTTTTTTTAACCCTAACGGTTCTTTTCTACGTTTCGGACCGAGTTTTCTTATATCTTCTTGTAACTTCGTGATTTGATCAAGATAGTTTTTTATTTCTGACATACTATAATTATCCACATAAAAGTATTAACGACATTTTATTATTGTTATGATTAGTTACTCATTTTATCCGATCTCTAGAAACTTATGTTTAGCTTATGTTTACCTCTATATTTTAGTCTTCTTTTTTTTTCGATACCATTGCATCTTCTTCGCTCGACGTTATACCTTCGGATCTTGTTTCTGCATTACTACTGCAACTGCTTGGCGCTCGATCTTCTTAGTAAGGCACTTGTTGATCTTCTTCCAGGCCAGGTATATGGATATGGTGCATATTACAGCGACTAAAACAGCTACCATGTAAACCAAGGACGGGAGGTGCTGCTCAGTTTTTTGTTGTGTCGCTGCACTGTTTCCTGCACCATTCTGTGCTATGATGATTTCTTCTTTGATGTCCTCGGTTTTTGATGACTTTGTTCCCATATTTCCTGGCCAGATGGTTATAGCGGTGTCTAAACGCGTGGTGATTCACTCGGCGCGGAGCTGGCACGTAGTGGCGTAGTGTGGCGGTGTCGTGGCACCATTATAAACTCGCAGCGTGACGGGACTTGCGGATGCGAAGCGTGGACCCCATTCAAGTGATCCTGATTTTCTTCACGACTTGGTTTGCAGAGAACGCACTACCTAGAAGCAGTGCACTGGCAGGGTCGCCATGTGATGTGGGAAGTCGGGTGACGAAATGATACGACGGAGGTTGGTTCTTAACTAACTTTATTTAAGGAAAAATAGGGCTTTTATAGTATTTTAGAACAAAGGAAAGTATTGACTGCAAGTTCTGAGAAATCGATACAATGTTCGCTATTTACAGGTTTAGGCACGTACATGCATTCCAATATAAATTCCAATAAAACAGTTGTTTCTTAATGAGTCATAATGCCGTTTGTACACTCCACTACACACTAGTTGACTTTCCTCGTCGAAAACCGTACTGGGACGATGAAGTAAACTTGACGCGTTCTAGAATTTTAGACACAGTGGGCAAGATAGAGAGGCCTGAAATTTTCGACTTGATCTGTTTCACCTGATTTATGTATCGGTTTAATAAGCGTTACCTTGAGAGCAGAAGGGAAGACTCCAGTATATACATATAGCGAGGTTGCAGGTATGCGTGATGACGGGGGTAAGTATGAGTGCGTAACGTTTAACAACCAACTCAAAAATTTCTTAGACACGATATATACCAAATTGCTAATTTAAACTATAAGAACATATTCTGAAACAATTTTCAAAATTCATTAAAAAACAAAAAATTACTTACCAAAAAACTTTTTTCGGCAAAAATTCAAAAAAATAAAATCTCTCAAAACTTAATATTAACCTAAATTTAACCTAAAAACATACAAAAATAAACTTTTTAACAAATTTTTCCTTACAAAATTCTTCCGAAAATCGACTTTAAAAATTAAAAACTTTATAAAAATTTAATATGGCGCACTTAATTAGCCCGCCATCGGATGGAATGAGTGGCCCTGAGCCTCAAATGACACCTGTGGCAGAGAGATCTTATATGCTGGTGGCAGACATGGCGACCTTCAAGTCCCTAATCCAACGATACTGCAATGATATCTACACGGTGGTTCGTGCGGGCAAGTCCGTCACGAAGGCCAATAAGGAAAAAATCCTGGCGTCCTCAGCGAGGACAGTATCCGGGAGCTCAGCCACAAGCGAGGCAACGGAGAAGATCCGTCCGGCGAGAGGTCTCTCAAAAGGTCGACGAGATGATGGTGCAGCAGGCGCGTCTCGAAGATCTTGTGCTGACCGCAAACATGGTGACAGCTGCTTTGAAGGAGATTCCTCTTGCTCAGGGTCCACCGACCGGTGCTCATGCTGTCAACACGGTCCAAGAAGCCGAACTCCCGAACGCTCCCTCCTACGCCAGTGTCGCTGCCAGGCCCCAACCCCTACACCTAAAACTTACCCAGCAGTCCTAGTGTCATCTTACGACTGCACGCTCAAGCCTCCGGAGGTGATGTCTCGGTTGAAGAAGGAAATCAGCTTCCGGAGGCATAAATACGCCCCCGTTAAAGTGCTACCGATACCCAACGCTAAATTGAGGGTTGAATTTGAGACCAGGAAACAGTGCGAGGAGACGATAGCCCGTCACGCAAAGAGCGTTAATTTCGCCGCCGAACAGGCGAAGCAGAGACCACCGCTAATTATCCTAAAGGGCATATCCAAGGATGTTGCCCGTGAGGAGTTAGCGGAGGTCCGTAGCCCAAAATGACGTAGAGGTTTCCCGCATCTGTTTCCTGACCTCAAATCGCAACCCGGCATTGTACAACGCGGTGATTGAGGTCACTCCCGGGATGCGAAAAGTCATCGTCGCTCTCGGGAGGCTCAGCGTGGACCATAGTAGGGTCCACGTTGAGGTCTTCTCCCGATTTGTACAATGCCACCAATGCCTGCAGTACGGCCATACAAAAGCGAAGTGCACGGCCGAAAAGAAACCTTGTGCTCATTGCGCCAGTCCGGGCCATCAGCTACCAGAATGCCCCAACAGGACCTCTGGGGCTAAATGCTACAATTGCTCGGCTCACAACCTACGCATGGGCACAAAGGTGGATACCGGCCACAACGACACGAATACCCGCGAGTGCCCCGTATCAAGTCGATGATTCTGCGTTTGCAGAGTCAGACTGACTACGGGAACTAAACAAATTTTGCCTAAAGTAAACTAAAATAAAAATTAAAAACTTTTCTAAACCTCTAAATAAACTTGAGATAAATAAAATAGCCTAGTAAATTAAATGTACAAATTTTAAACAACAAATTAAAAACTTAAAACTAAACTTACTATCACAACCTTAAATAATATCTAAAATATTTAAAACCTAAACCAAATTTAAAATTATAAAATTGAATAACACTAAAATAATCAATTAAAACCTTAAGTAATATTTAGAGTAATTAAAACCTAAATCAACTTTAAAATTACAAAATAAACAAAACTTAAAATAATCAATTAAAACCTTAAATAATATATAAAATAGCTGAAAACTAAACTAAACTTTAAACGATAACCTAAACTTTTAAAATAAATTACTAAACAAACTAAAATACACCCAAATAAAAATGAGCTTGAATTGCACCCCCAAAATAAAAATCACTGCAGTTTTTAACCATAAAAACTTAACCCAGTGACTTCAATTAATTTCATCTTCTTTCTTCCCTTACCTTCCCCTTCATTTCTTTTTGTTTTCTTCCCCTCTAATAGTGACCCACAATTAATTGAATTAGGCAAAGACCTTAAGTCTAAGCAAGTAAAACAAAAAGCAAAGAAAGTAGCTTCATTTTAACTCGTCATCCCTAAACTCCCCAAATAACCTGATATCCTAAATAAACCCCTATCCAACTGTTCCTTTAAATTTACTCTTTTGACCCAATTTTCTCCTTTTTCCCTAGTAGCCTACGTTTTTGCGGGGAAATACCCAAACTAATAAAATCACCAATTGAATAAATCGTACAAAATAACCTTAAGTTAATTCAATTATTTAAAAAAAAGAAAGTTTAACAACCTTACCTTCGATTCCCACTGCACATTCGCTTTTTAGACCCGAAATAGGTAATACAGGAGACGTCATCCTTATTTATGGAAGTCATTACAAAGGAGTCGAGTGGTGTATTAGGCGTGGTAAGATTAGAGTTAGGTAGGTTGCTACTAATATTTCTTGATATTTTTCCAGCTAATCGTTCTCCAATATTAGCAAAATAGCTGTTTATGTCGTTAACACAATCCTGAAATTTGCTATTATACATGAGAGAAGCAGAGTGATCAGGTACCTGCCGAGAGCCGCTTATGGTTCTAATTACCTTCTTGTTATTATTACGTGCATGTTCAATCTGTTGTATCTCATACAATCTTTTTGTTTTTTTTTAAATAGTTATTTTTTACTTTTTGTTAAGATTATCTCTATTTTTCATGCAGCGCAAAAGCCCAGCTGTCACCCATGGCTTTGCAATAGCCTTTCGCTTGGGTGTTTATTCATAGTTAAGTTTTGCTTTATTACCGTTGACAAAGTAGTTATAAGCATATGAGTAGCCATATTGGCAGTCGAGTATATGCGTAAAATTTTGGGATCCCATCCATGTATCAAGGCGTTCGAAGTCAATGCGATGACCCGTATGTTGAAAAGTTCTCTTCCGCGAACCTAGATCAAGACTAACTGCAGTCGAGTCATGATCAGTGACTGAGGCTTCAACGATTGAGGCGCCTAATGTCGGTAAGGAAAAATGACGAGGTATAAAAATGTCTAAATGATGATTATTGTCAAGAAATAAAAAAGTCGATTTTGAAAATTAACGTAGTATAAAATGTCGAAATGTAAAATAGCCATAATATAATAAATTTAAGTAAAAAACCTTTTTAAAAAGAAGCTTTTATTAAAATGCGCTAAAAAGAAAAAAAATAAACTTTTACTTTAAAACTTTAACTATCAACTTATAACGTCATTACACAATTTAAATGATATAAAAGGTTGTCGCGAGATTAAATAACTACTAGTATTTTAATAGTTAAAATCAATCACATCATGTTTTTTAATTTGCTTGTTTATGTACACATATAGTATTTATATAGTAAATCTCGCGACAACCTTTTATATCATATAAATTGTGTAATGACGTTATAAGTTGATAGTTAAAGTTTTAAAGTAAAAGGTTATTTTATTTCTTTTTAGCGCATTTTAATAAAAGTTTGTTTTTAAAAAAGGTATTTTACTTAAATTTATTTATTACTTTTTAGTTGGATGGACACATTTTTCATCTGTTCATCTCACTGAATACAAATATTTATGTATACAAAATTTATTCACGTCCACCAAACCACCAACACTCACCACCCATGAAAAACAGTCCACCCATTAAGACGAATCAAACTCAACGCGGTTGTGTCGCTTAATTACTGAGTTCCTATGGCCACCTTCCAGCTCCATCATCAGACCCTGGTTACTATCTAGCACCAAAGTACTCGTCAAGACGAATCAAACGAGCCCATACTCGATAGGGTTATGTCGTTTAATTACTGAGTTCCTATGGCCACCTTCCAGCTCCATCATTAGACGCTGGTTACTATTGTAACCTTCCCCCCTCTTATTTTAAATTGCTACACCTAAATCTAAACCTAAATCTAATGCCTTTCACACCTATATGCCCAGCTAGCTTACAATACATACACACATCCTCGCCGCCTCACCTTAACTTAAATTATTATCTAATTCTTAAAACTAATTAACCTAATTTATCTACAATCTAATGGTTGTGTCTGGAGTTTTGTAGAGTGTGTAGCGTTTGTATGAAGATGGAACCTTAGCATAGCTTAATTCTATTTGCAGTGAATTTCAGTCAAGCAATGTAATATTATAATAACTACTATTTTGGCCAGATCGTCTAGTGAACCCTCCGTTGTTAACCGCATTTAAGTAACTCAAGTTCTTTCGTGAAAGTTTAGTAATTGGCTTATCCCTGTGTTAAATTATTTTCTCCTGACCTAATTACCTACCAGTCTATAAATCCTAACATAAATATGTGTAGCCTAGCAATGACTCCGTCTGAACTGTGACCTAAATCCTTCACTGCAGCTGCGGGGAAGATTTGTAACCACTCAAAGGTAATCAGATGATAGCTTAGCTTGTAGGTATTATTATTTATTATCAGTAGCATGATACATAAGAAGCCTGGTGCAATTTATATAAAGGTTTAGTGGAATTATAAAAGTCTTGTGGAAGTATAGGAGCCTTGTGGAAGTTTAAAAGTCTTGTGGAAATATAAGAGTCTTGTGGAAGTTTAAAAGTCTTGTGGAAATATAAGAGTCTTGTGGAAGTTTATGAGCTCCAACCGCCGCTCCATAGCGTGCCATTACATCTCATTGTTTAATTATGGCCCCGTCCACTTTGGCTTTAACATTAATTATTAGCTTGTAGCTTTAATTCTTTCAAACTGAGAATTTACATCTCTTCTCAAACTCTAATTTCATTTTACATTATGAACTATGTGTTAGCAATTTAAATTCTTATTATTCCACATAAGTCAATAGAGTTTATCTCAAGGCTTGCTATCATCCAAATATCCTTTTCACATTAAGAACTTAATTATTCAATGCAATAACTTATATTCAGTTCTATAAAGAGTGGATAATTTAATCAAACGCCACTTCAGGCGGTGGCTAAAGTAGAATGCTATTAATACAGGTAAAATTACTTTTATTTACTCCTAGTATTTATTATACAGGTCTTATAAAGTTCCAATATAACTACATTGGATTGGCAGCATTGGCAGATTATCACATCTTAAGATTATTAAGGATGTTTAATTCATTCAATATCCTTGACTTTCAGGAAGTGAACTTAAATAGAATACTATCATTAGTTAGTATACTTTGGGTTACTCTTAGTGTTCATTATACAGATCTTATAAAGTATAAATACATCTCAAGTTTATTGAAAGATGTTTAATTTATTCAACATCCCTGACTTTTAGGGAGTGAATGTAAGTTAATTATTTTTTCATTAACTTCCACCCTCTGTCTCTCAGACTGAGTGGTTAATTTGATAGACTACTAAATCATAGTTAGTATACCTTTAGTAGGTAGTTAATTATCACTGTTAATCATTAAATAAATTACATTTAGAAGTTATCTTTTACTCACTTTAATAAGTATAAATTAGACTGTACTAGGTATTAGTCTGATTGATTAGATTGTTCCCATCAAATATTTCTATGTTTCATATTATTAGAAGTAAGTACTTACATATCTTAAGAGGTCTATTCAAATGGTATTAGTAGACCATTGTCAGGCTAATTAGCTGGTTGTTATCAATCAATTATTTCTATGTTTCAGATTATTAGAAGCTCATAGCTTGCAATGTCTTCTTTCAACGACTTATCCTAGGTTCTAAACTGGTTTTAGTTGTTCAGTTTGTATCAGCTTATTTTTGCTAAGGTATCGGATGTAAAACTTTAACACCTTGAAGAGTGTAGCGATATGAGATCGTATTGCATCCCAGGGAAAGCTAAAAAATGCCTGTTTGGTCATTTCAGCATTAGAAATCAAACATCACAGTACGACTAAGCTTATTTGCTATAACTTTTTAGTATTTTTCTTGTAATAGGAAACCAGTCTAGACTTTTAGGTATTCCAAAGTAATGATGGTACAATATTATCATACTTCTGTTAATTATTTAAAATGAATAATTAATTGGTAACAACTTTAGGAAAACAATTAGAATTTTACCGGCCTGCGGTAACAGATTACTTGCCTAGCTAGGACCCACATCACTTCATCATAATTTTATTTAGCACCGTAACTTAATTATCCCTACCTTATTAGTCTGAATTAATAACTAACCATATATATATCCGCCTACCTATAGATTCCTACAACTTTCCTCACTTGAAAATGCCTATATTTTGTCGAACTAACAGTCCCTTTTGTGTACCTTGCAAACTAGGCCAAGCCTCATTTAATTTAAATTCGTGGTGTGTGGTGAGAGTCGCATTGCCCCTGAAAGCAACTAACTCCTAAATGTTCTATCAGTCGAGCCAGTATACTCAGTGTGTTATTTTCCTATCACTACACTGTATGTACGGAGGTAGACTCGAGATTGGACTGGGTCATACGTGTCTACCTCCAGCTAAATGGTGTCTGACCTATCTTCAACTTTCACTAGGGAGACAACTGTCTCTCCCCCATTACTCCGTCGAAGATAGTGTATTGTTTAGCGTAATAGTGTAAAACGCCGATCTTATTAAATACAATCAAAGATCATCCAGACCGAAGTCTGTTGAAAGGTACATAGGTTTTTGTTGCCACCGTGATTCGTTTCCGCCGATGTACCCCAGAATACTTCATTCCGTTAACGGATTCGAGTTGCGATCGCAATAGTTTACTTTATTAATAACTTTCAATTTCACAAATCTTAATTAATATCGCAGCTCGAATATCACTTAGCGCACTATCAAAGCTCGGACGCTATTTTTCCCGTATGAGTCGTACCGCACTCTTAAGTTGGTCCGCACCGCAGACGTCCCAAAACTGAATGTCCGCTAATTTTCCGCCCCTTTTCCCAAGCATCTTAACTTTCCCGCCACACGCCTTCGACATTTTTCCGCGCGAGCCCGCTTTTCTTCCCTTCAACCAATCGCTAGCCGCTTCCCCGATGCCCCCCCGCCTTCGCGTCGCGCCACGTGGAGCTATCATCCGACCTCTCTTTCTGTCTTTTTCTCAACCTCTCGCTCGCTCATTGCCGCTTTCGCCGCGCAATTCTAAAATTTTTCCATTATCTAACCAAATCTCGTCCGACAGCCAATATTTCATTGTTGAATATCTAAATGTAGCCTTCTATTAACAATTCCCTCTTAATAATCCTCCACTTAAGCCAATAATCCTATATTTTGGGAAATTATCAAAAGTTCCGTATTCCGACCATAGATGGCGCCCGCCCGTATGTCTACCGGCTTGCCAACCTACGCCTATGTCACAAGGCCACACAGAGCAGTCCCCGCGAAATTCAAAATAAAGATAAAGCCCGTTGCCAACCTAACACGAAGCTCAAGTAAATAACTCACGCTAGACGGCGCCTATGTCGCAAGGAGCACACAGAGCAGTCCCCGCGAAATTCAAACTAAAGATAAAGTGCTAGACCACTGACCATTATTCTGAACTAGTTTATTATTCCCTTTTTCATGCTTATTATATTAATGGTGCTACGCATTAATATTTATTTTAATGCTACTCCCACACATTCCTTACTAACGGACGGATACCATTCATTCTGTACCGTTACAGCCGCCCCCGATAGAATTTAAGCAGATAAAGTACCACTCTTATCTGCGGCGAATTATATCTAAACCCTGTACTTAATTAAGTACAAAATAGCACCTCCTTCCTTGCCAACCTCATTGTCATCCTAGCCCTCAAAGATATTCCTACTATTTATAGTTCCTCCCCAAATCCCTAATGACTCCTTCCTCCATAAGCTTTCTTATTGCAAAATAGCCCACACCCCTCATTCTATTCAACTGACACAAAATCATAATCGCATACCCAGTTCTCGTGTTCGAAACGAAATCCCAGTAAACTTAGTCTCGGTAAATATTTCCCAATAACTTAGACATCTACCATTTCTTTAATCATACACAACCTCCGAATAATGATTTGCCTTTTGTTTACCATCATAACAACAAATCATATTATAATATAAATCAATATAACAGTCTCTTGCTCTGTCTACTAACGCCCCCTAGCGAAAACTCTTCAACTCTATGACGATTCCGACGTAAGTTTATAACATCTTCCGAACCATTCAATTATTCTATTCTTTAAATTATTTTCCTAGAATAATTTCAAGTACATCTGTCATCATGGCCTTTTTTTTAACTTACGTCTCTTCTTACAACTTGTTTCGCATCTAAATGTTGCAACCTAGGGATCGAACCTGGGATCTTTCGTGGGTGAAGCATCAACCACTTCGCCGTCATGGTCTTTTAGTTCCAACTAGGTTAATGAATAATAATTAATAATTTGAATTAAAACTTTCCTTCATACTTCAACGCTACCAATCTCATCTTAGCTTATATAATTACCTAAGATAACGAAACGTCGGAACAATTGTCTACCTCAGGCAGGGATCGAACCCGCGTCCTCCACAATTCCTAATTAGCTACTTCTTTTAACGGAAACCTATTTTCCTCTCCGCGGATAAGAAATCTTAAACAAACCCCCATATCAACCAAAACCAGTAGGCATACCATCATCGCCCAAGAGTTATAACTTTATTTTAGATGAGATACATCTAATGTCTAATCCTGCAAATAACCGAGATAGAATACTAGACTCGCTTCCGTCCGGTACGCAGTGACACCCACTCACCGTGCATACAAATAGAGGTCTTAACGCCTTACAATAAGGTTGTCGATCGTAAATACTTAGGAAAAACTCATTCACTCTAAGGGGGTACGCATCTCGAAACACGTCCTTGAGTTTTGAACTAGCTACCCCGTAGTTCAGATCTATTAGAAGTTTGTGTGCTATGTATATCTAACTGTCAATGTATGCGTCATCGATAAGTACTTGTTAATACCCCGGTACGCGTTGGACATTGTATACTAATTGACAAGTACTGAGCTTATACGTATAAGCAAATACTTATGCCAAAACCTATCTAGTAACTATGTCTCATCCTTAGTTATTACTATGCACGAAAGACAACATTTAGTCTCATTTGCTAATATATAATACGTCAATATCCCCTTACTTTCCTATACCTTTGAAAAATATCATTTTCTTTTTAAATTAAACAGACCGGTAACTATCTTATCCGCCCCCACAACTCTACTTAACTTCCTACCTTTTATATTACTAATAATCGGTCAAATCGGTAAATAATAAGTCATTAAAGGTGACACTTCGTCTTAGTATTCATGGTAATTAATATCGTAAGTTCCTTCTCGTATTTACTGAATTCCAAACTGCGTGATTCAATAGTGCTAGTTTCTTTTTATTTTTTATTTTTTTATTAGATGATTTTAATTTTACACTCGCACAAGACACATTATTAAGATGGTAATCTCCCGAATGTTTGTAACTCTAATTGGTTACTCATTATGCATTCTACTTTAGTTTTCAGCCTTCCGTCCAGATGGTAAAATTCCCCAGCAACACGAGATCCCCTGACCACGCCAAAATGAAATGCCATCAATGGCCTCTGTTTCTGCAGCCTAAGACATTATCTCTCTTTAGGTTAGTCAAGTATAATTGTCCTGATTTAGACTTCACAAGACGCCCCCAAAGGAACCACCTTACAGCAGAATTTCCGCAACTTTAAGAAAGGCTAGTTTAGGAAATGAAGCTAAATGGAAACCACTTAATTTTATTGTGTGCTGAGTAATTCCCACTTCTACAGCACAGTTCCGAAACTTCGATTCAATTACTTCACCAGGTAAATCAAAATAAACCCTACATGCTTAACTAAGTTCTATTTGTGCCCTGTGCGACTAAAAATATTCGAACACCCTAAACAAGCTACTTTTACTAATTTAACAGTGCCAATTAAGAATGCTCCCTTGTGTCATCTATAATTTTATTGTGTGCATAGACGACCAAAGACCTCGCTTTCAGCATGCCTTCTTCGTTGGACCCGCTTAGTTAAATACTCTAATCAAAATTCTAAAGTTACAATTGAAAATGTCAAAAGTTCGAATATTATGCAATAAAGAATTTCTCTAACATAGTTACTCCATCTCTTCGCACTATTTAGTCAGGCATATTGCAATTCAAGTATTTATTTTAATTTATAATGACCTATCTTCTCCACCCCTGTTCACATACTTTAGCCATCCCTATCCACAGCTGCGGTGAAGATAATTAGTTAATGAACAAAACATCCTATAAACATTCTATGTTACTACCGCAATCACAAGAAATATTTACTAGAAGGATTATCTATCATACAGCTGACTATAACAAAATGAGTCCCCCTTATCTTTCTCCGTTCCTCTTCTAACGTAGAAGACAACAACAGACAATTAACAATTAATTACTTATAATTTAGAACAACCCTAGGTAAAACGCTACCACAAAACTAGTATAGAACAGAATAATACTAACCGAAGTAAACTTTTGTATTCACACTTGCAAATAAAATATCTTTATCTTTCCGTGATGAATGATTTTGATAACACTATTTCATCAACTCAATGTCCCGGCCTACATATGTGAAAACTGTCAATTAATTAGTTTGTATAAAACAATCTAGATGCAACATGCAGTTCACATTAACTAACAATTTTAAGGTTGTGCCATAACTTCGACAATAACCTACCTTAGCACTAATTTTAATCATCTACAATTACATCACGTACATATTAGATGCCAATAATCTAGATTATTTAAGAATTCTAGCAATTCTAATAAATAACCAACAAGATCATCACGCTGTGACAGTCTCCGCTGACCTTCCACAAGTCAAAACCGCGTTTCGTTCGTCCTATCATTTCTAAACCTGTAGACATTTACTTTGTACTAAACAAATTCTTGAGTTAATAATTATTTGCCAATTGTTAAGCAAACCTATTTAATTTCATAATAACAATTTTAATATAGCAGTATTAGAATATTATTATTAATCCCGAACATCTTTATTTATTATAATCAACATTACCGGTTAAAGTATTTGAATGGCCTAGTGCGAACTAGGTTTCAGGTCGCACCTCGGGAAAATAAATTTACTATTGACTTTAAAATCTATTACTTATAAATTTATTATTTTCTTCTGACATATAAAGATAGGCTATGACTCTAGGTCGGGTTTAGTAAACTTTGAACTATGGCTACCTCCACAATAATCTCGATTAAATATATATATCCGCAAAACGAATTATGTCTAATTCGGCCGATTTTATTAAATTTAAATTATGCTACTAAACAGTACGTATCCTAAGAACGTCACACATCCGAAACCCATTTCAGTTCTAATTTCTTTACCCATCTAAATTAAATTTTGTACCTGTCGGCGCGAGATAACATCTAAATAATTACTTTGTATGATTCGAATTGGGATAGTTGATTTTGTATTGTAATCTCGATAACGCAATATCAGGGATTTACTTATTAATAAATTTTACACTAAGAAATTTATTCTCAGCTCGCAATATCATCGCTTTATTTCCGGCTTGAATGTTTCTGCGGACTATGAGTTTAAATTTATCCTACAACTTAAAATTGTGGTATATAAAATCGATCACTGTTTTATCTTATAGGACGGCGATCTAGCTTGCGTTAACTTTTAAAATAATAAAACGAGTTAACTATTGATTATGACATGACATCCGCCCGCAACTCGCCTTCATACGCTATTGTTATCCCTATAGCGTATCAGTGCTATTACTCGATAATTTTGCAGTTAAATCTCGACTTCAAGCCATTCAACTATATATATTTTTTTTCTACTATTTTTTTTTTTTTCAACATCTTAATCGTTCAACGGAGATAGACAATTGTGCAAGGTACCCTTCTTAATAGGCTAATCCAACCCAGTGAATTTAATGATTTATCTATCTCTACCTATCCTAACTAATTAGTCATGTAGTAAGGTCTTTTCTTTTCACCGCTCTCCCGACTTAGGTACCTCTAGGTAACTCACAACTGATAATATTAGGTAAGTAGGTATAGTAAGCTGTGCCCAGCGAGCTTTACTTCTGCGTACGTTAACCTCATCTTAAGCTAATAATTATCCTTTATAAATCTTCATAATTAACTATTTATCACGATTTCAACTATTCGGTAAGAAGCAATGATTACCGGTAACGACTACTTACAACGCTGCAAGAGTATTACAATTATACATATTATTATTAGACAGCACCCTTTTACCATCATCCAAAATAAAATCTTTTATTGGTAACCCAACGCCATCTAGCCTCGCTAATAGGTAACCTCCCCACAATAGAGTAGATATTAGATAGTTGTTTCCAGACGGTAACGACTTTTATCGCCTACTAGACGTATTTATCCGTTTATATTATGCATCCCAAACTACGTTGCTTTTAAACCAAAATTCCTACTAGCAATGAATAGTCACATGATTCTATCCCCTACATGACATCCCTGCTACTTGCTATTCCCTATAATCGCGATTTCTCATCAACGCGTGTATTTTGAACCGAAATATTATTTTATGTTACTTTTCCTAGGATTTTATCGAACTAACAAAATGAAGCGGCATTTCCCTTGTGCAGAGCAATCGTCCCCGCCTACATATCACATAATAATAATTCCACCACAATGTCATTGCATTCTAATCTACTACGTGATAAGTATTAGGAAAATCTCTTTCAATGTAAAAATCGCAGGTATTAAAAATAACAGGTATGGAAAATAACAGGTGATTCCGCTTGCTTTATCAAAATCATATGATTACGCGATAAGGAAGTTTCCTCTCCGATTGGTTTTATGACGTCATGTTTTATAATCATTCCTAATTCTAGATTGTTTATGGTGTCGCTAAATCATTGGTCTCTATGGTCCAACCATAGACAAATGATTTAATAGTCCTTGACTAGCCTAAACTACTCTATGGATTTCAGATGTGAGACTCAAGTACATTATTATATTTTTTTTTTACTAACATAACCAACAAAATAAAATATAATACGTGGAATAGCACATCAACTAAAAACCGCAATCGCTCAACGATTATTAGTCAAAATATAATTATTATTAGTTTTATATTATGCTGTTAGCGTCATAACTTTATAATATTGTACAGCATATCGCCGTCCTATAATATAAATTGAATCCAGCAATAATTAAGTTGGTTACCTCTGTCCAATCTCGCCCCCTAGCCTTCCCATCCGACAGCAATAATAATTAAACCGCCCCCTATTCCACAAATCTTTCTAAATCAATAAATGTTGAACTATGTCACCCTATCGACTTTTTACGATCCTAAAAATAACTCAACACAAGGCTGTATGAACCAGTTGCCTATGCCTATATGAAATCTATCACCAGGAATAGAAACAAAACTACAGTTACCATAACTCTTAACGTCAACAATTAACTTAGCGTCTCAAAATCGAATACAAAGTCTTAGTACTACAATCTTCAATCACCATACATTCAACCTTAGTATTTTTCTTGTAACAATCTCAACCAAAACAAAAATTACACCCGAAGCAATTTCATTGTCCCCTAAAATCGAGTGCCAAATCGACAGATGTGTCATTATCTTACATTGCCTCTCGCAACAACGGACATCCCTGGAAGGTATATTATTTCAAATAATACTCATTACGCTATTGTTTTGTAGCTTTATCTCCTCCTTTGACCTTTAACCTAACCCGAGAATATATTTGTTACAGATTTCGTACAACAAAATTTTAGCTCCAGCTCTCATTGCGACTGTCTACAATATTGGTCTTAATCTATTATCAAGAACCCGTAATACAAAGTGTATGAATCAACTTTAGAAGATAACAACGTTTATTGTGAAAAGTGTCAAATTATAATTCACCCATTATCAAGAGCCCGTAATACAAAGTGTATGAATCAACTTTAGAAGATAACAACGTTTATTGTGAAAAGTGTCAAATTATAATTCACCCATTATCAAGAGCCCGTAATACAAAGTGTATGAATCAACTTTAGAAGATAACAACGTTTATTGTGAAAAGTGTCAAATTATAATTCTTCAATATCTCTGAATTAATTAATCTTCATTGAATTATTCCCTATTAAGCCAATTCTAAACTCACGCATCGCAACACGACAACAATTTGTGGGAAAAATCCCACTTCTAAATTAAAGTATTACCGCTTGACTGAAATCCAATACAACTATATTAATGATAATTTATAACTTAACTTTCTGATCCTGGTCACGGCACCAATTTGTAACCTTCCCCCCTCTTATTTTAAATTGCTACACCTAAATCTAAACCTAAATCTAATGCCTTTCACACCTATATGCCCAGCTAGCTTACAATACATACACACATCCTCGCCGCCTCACCTTAACTTAAATTATTATCTAATTCTTAAAACTAATTAACCTAATTTATCTACAATCTAATGGTTGTGTCTGGAGTTTTGTAGAGTGTGTAGCGTTTGTATGAAGATGGAACCTTAGCATAGCTTAATTCTATTTGCAGTGAATTTCAGTCAAGCAATGTAATATTATAATAACTACTATTTTGGCCAGATCGTCTAGTGAACCCTCCGTTGTTAACCGCATTTAAGTAACTCAAGTTCTTTCGTGAAAGTTTAGTAATTGGCTTATCCCTGTGTTAAATTATTTTCTCCTGACCTAATTACCTACCAGTCTATAAATCCTAACATAAATATGTGTAGCCTAGCAATGACTCCGTCTGAACTGTGACCTAAATCCTTCACTGCAGCTGCGGGGAAGATTTGTAACCACTCAAAGGTAATCAGATGATAGCTTAGCTTGTAGGTATTATTATTTATTATCAGTAGCATGATACATAAGAAGCCTGGTGCAATTTATATAAAGGTTTAGTGGAATTATAAAAGTCTTGTGGAAGTATAGGAGCCTTGTGGAAGTTTAAAAGTCTTGTGGAAATATAAGAGTCTTGTGGAAGTTTAAAAGTCTTGTGGAAATATAAGAGTCTTGTGGAAGTTTATGAGCTCCAACCGCCGCTCCATAGCGTGCCATTACATCTCATTGTTTAATTATGGCCCCGTCCACTTTGGCTTTAACATTAATTATTAGCTTGTAGCTTTAATTCTTTCAAACTGAGAATTTACATCTCTTCTCAAACTCTAATTTCATTTTACATTATGAACTATGTGTTAGCAATTTAAATTCTTATTATTCCACATAAGTCAATAGAGTTTATCTCAAGGCTTGCTATCATCCAAATATCCTTTTCACATTAAGAACTTAATTATTCAATGCAATAACTTATATTCAGTTCTATAAAGAGTGGATAATTTAATCAAACGCCACTTCAGGCGGTGGCTAAAGTAGAATGCTATTAAAACAGGTAAAATTACTTTTATTTACTCCTAGTATTTATTATACAGGTCTTATAAAGTTCCAATATAACTACATTGGATTGGCAGCATTGGCAGATTATCACATCTTAAGATTATTAAGGATGTTTAATTCATTCAATATCCTTGACTTTCAGGAAGTGAACTTAAATAGAATACTATCATTAGTTAGTATACTTTGGGTTACTCTTAGTGTTCATTATACAGATCTTATAAAGTATAAATACATCTCAAGTTTATTGAAAGATGTTTAATTTATTCAACATCCCTGACTTTTAGGGAGTGAATGTAAGTTAATTATTTTTTCATTAACTTCCACCCTCTGTCTCTCAGACTGAGTGGTTAATTTGATAGACTACTAAATCATAGTTAGTATACCTTTAGTAGGTAGTTAATTATCACTGTTAATCATTAAATAAATTACATTTAGAAGTTATCTTTTACTCACTTTAATAAGTATAAATTAGACTGTACTAGGTATTAGTCTGATTGATTAGATTGTTCCCATCAAATATTTCTATGTTTCATATTATTAGAAGTAAGTACTTACATATCTTAAGAGGTCTATTCAAATGGTATTAGTAGACCATTGTCAGGCTAATTAGCTGGTTGTTATCAATCAATTATTTCTATGTTTCAGATTATTAGAAGCTCATAGCTTGCAATGTCTTCTTTCAACGACTTATCCTAGGTTCTAAACTGGTTTTAGTTGTTCAGTTTGTATCAGCTTATTTTTGCTAAGGTATCGGATGTAAAACTTTAACACCTTGAAGAGTGTAGCGATATGAGATCGTATTGCATCCCAGGGAAAGCTAAAAAATGCCTGTTTGGTCATTTCAGCATTAGAAATCAAACATCACAGTACGACTAAGCTTATTTGCTATAACTTTTTAGTATTTTTCTTGTAATAGGAAACCAGTCTAGACTTTTAGGTATTCCAAAGTAATGATGGTACAATATTATCATACTTCTGTTAATTATTTAAAATGAATAATTAATTGGTAACAACTTTAGGAAAACAATTAGAATTTTACCGGCCTGCGGTAACAGATTACTTGCCTAGCTAGGACCCACATCACTTCATCATAATTTTATTTAGCACCGTAACTTAATTATCCCTACCTTATTAGTCTGAATTAATAACTAACCATATATATATCCGCCTACCTATAGATTCCTACAACTTTCCTCACTTGAAAATGCCTATATTTTGTCGAACTAACAGTCCCTTTTGTGTACCTTGCAAACTAGGCCAAGCCTCATTTAATTTAAATTCGTGGTGTGTGGTGAGAGTCGCATTGCCCCTGAAAGCAACTAACTCCTAAATGTTCTATCAGTCGAGCCAGTATACTCAGTGTGTTATTTTCCTATCACTACACTGTATGTACGGAGGTAGACTCGAGATTGGACTGGGTCATACGTGTCTACCTCCAGCTAAATGGTGTCTGACCTATCTTCAACTTTCACTAGGGAGACAACTGTCTCTCCCCCATTACTCCGTCGAAGATAGTGTATTGTTTAGCGTAATAGTGTAAAACGCCGATCTTATTAAATACAATCAAAGATCATCCAGACCGAAGTCTGTTGAAAGGTACATAGGTTTTTGTTGCCACCGTGATTCGTTTCCGCCGATGTACCCCAGAATACTTCATTCCGTTAACGGATTCGAGTTGCGATCGCAATAGTTTACTTTATTAATAACTTTCAATTTCACAAATCTTAATTAATATCGCAGCTCGAATATCACTTAGCGCACTATCAAAGCTCGGACGCTATTTTTCCCGTATGAGTCGTACCGCACTCTTAAGTTGGTCCGCACCGCAGACGTCCCAAAACTGAATGTCCGCTAATTTTCCGCCCCTTTTCCCAAGCATCTTAACTTTCCCGCCACACGCCTTCGACATTTTTCCGCGCGAGCCCGCTTTTCTTCCCTTCAACCAATCGCTAGCCGCTTCCCCGATGCCCCCCCGCCTTCGCGTCGCGCCACGTGGAGCTATCATCCGACCTCTCTTTCTGTCTTTTTCTCAACCTCTCGCTCGCTCATTGCCGCTTTCGCCGCGCAATTCTAAAATTTTTCCATTATCTAACCAAATCTCGTCCGACAGCCAATATTTCATTGTTGAATATCTAAATGTAGCCTTCTATTAACAATTCCCTCTTAATAATCCTCCACTTAAGCCAATAATCCTATATTTTGGGAAATTATCAAAAGTTCCGTATTCCGACCATAGATGGCGCCCGCCCGTATGTCTACCGGCTTGCCAACCTACGCCTATGTCACAAGGCCACACAGAGCAGTCCCCGCGAAATTCAAAATAAAGATAAAGCCCGTTGCCAACCTAACACGAAGCTCAAGTAAATAACTCACGCTAGACGGCGCCTATGTCGCAAGGAGCACACAGAGCAGTCCCCGCGAAATTCAAACTAAAGATAAAGTGCTAGACCACTGACCATTATTCTGAACTAGTTTATTATTCCCTTTTTCATGCTTATTATATTAATGGTGCTACGCATTAATATTTATTTTAATGCTACTCCCACACATTCCTTACTAACGGACGGATACCATTCATTCTGTACCGTTACAGCCGCCCCCGATAGAATTTAAGCAGATAAAGTACCACTCTTATCTGCGGCGAATTATATCTAAACCCTGTACTTAATTAAGTACAAAATAGCACCTCCTTCCTTGCCAACCTCATTGTCATCCTAGCCCTCAAAGATATTCCTACTATTTATAGTTCCTCCCCAAATCCCTAATGACTCCTTCCTCCATAAGCTTTCTTATTGCAAAATAGCCCACACCCCTCATTCTATTCAACTGACACAAAATCATAATCGCATACCCAGTTCTCGTGTTCGAAACGAAATCCCAGTAAACTTAGTCTCGGTAAATATTTCCCAATAACTTAGACATCTACCATTTCTTTAATCATACACAACCTCCGAATAATGATTTGCCTTTTGTTTACCATCATAACAACAAATCATATTATAATATAAATCAATATAACAGTCTCTTGCTCTGTCTACTAACGCCCCCTAGCGAAAACTCTTCAACTCTATGACGATTCCGACGTAAGTTTATAACATCTTCCGAACCATTCAATTATTCTATTCTTTAAATTATTTTCCTAGAATAATTTCAAGTACATCTGTCATCATGGCCTTTTTTTTAACTTACGTCTCTTCTTACAACTTGTTTCGCATCTAAATGTTGCAACCTAGGGATCGAACCTGGGATCTTTCGTGGGTGAAGCATCAACCACTTCGCCGTCATGGTCTTTTAGTTCCAACTAGGTTAATGAATAATAATTAATAATTTGAATTAAAACTTTCCTTCATACTTCAACGCTACCAATCTCATCTTAGCTTATATAATTACCTAAGATAACGAAACGTCGGAACAATTGTCTACCTCAGGCAGGGATCGAACCCGCGTCCTCCACAATTCCTAATTAGCTACTTCTTTTAACGGAAACCTATTTTCCTCTCCGCGGATAAGAAATCTTAAACAAACCCCCATATCAACCAAAACCAGTAGGCATACCATCATCGCCCAAGAGTTATAACTTTATTTTAGATGAGATACATCTAATGTCTAATCCTGCAAATAACCGAGATAGAATACTAGACTCGCTTCCGTCCGGTACGCAGTGACACCCACTCACCGTGCATACAAATAGAGGTCTTAACGCCTTACAATAAGGTTGTCGATCGTAAATACTTAGGAAAAACTCATTCACTCTAAGGGGGTACGCATCTCGAAACACGTCCTTGAGTTTTGAACTAGCTACCCCGTAGTTCAGATCTATTAGAAGTTTGTGTGCTATGTATATCTAACTGTCAATGTATGCGTCATCGATAAGTACTTGTTAATACCCCGGTACGCGTTGGACATTGTATACTAATTGACAAGTACTGAGCTTATACGTATAAGCAAATACTTATGCCAAAACCTATCTAGTAACTATGTCTCATCCTTAGTTATTACTATGCACGAAAGACAACATTTAGTCTCATTTGCTAATATATAATACGTCAATATCCCCTTACTTTCCTATACCTTTGAAAAATATCATTTTCTTTTTAAATTAAACAGACCGGTAACTATCTTATCCGCCCCCACAACTCTACTTAACTTCCTACCTTTTATATTACTAATAATCGGTCAAATCGGTAAATAATAAGTCATTAAAGGTGACACTTCGTCTTAGTATTCATGGTAATTAATATCGTAAGTTCCTTCTCGTATTTACTGAATTCCAAACTGCGTGATTCAATAGTGCTAGTTTCTTTTTATTTTTTATTTTTTTATTAGATGATTTTAATTTTACACTCGCACAAGACACATTATTAAGATGGTAATCTCCCGAATGTTTGTAACTCTAATTGGTTACTCATTATGCATTCTACTTTAGTTTTCAGCCTTCCGTCCAGATGGTAAAATTCCCCAGCAACACGAGATCCCCTGACCACGCCAAAATGAAATGCCATCAATGGCCTCTGTTTCTGCAGCCTAAGACATTATCTCTCTTTAGGTTAGTCAAGTATAATTGTCCTGATTTAGACTTCACAAGACGCCCCCAAAGGAACCACCTTACAGCAGAATTTCCGCAACTTTAAGAAAGGCTAGTTTAGGAAATGAAGCTAAATGGAAACCACTTAATTTTATTGTGTGCTGAGTAATTCCCACTTCTACAGCACAGTTCCGAAACTTCGATTCAATTACTTCACCAGGTAAATCAAAATAAACCCTACATGCTTAACTAAGTTCTATTTGTGCCCTGTGCGACTAAAAATATTCGAACACCCTAAACAAGCTACTTTTACTAATTTAACAGTGCCAATTAAGAATGCTCCCTTGTGTCATCTATAATTTTATTGTGTGCATAGACGACCAAAGACCTCGCTTTCAGCATGCCTTCTTCGTTGGACCCGCTTAGTTAAATACTCTAATCAAAATTCTAAAGTTACAATTGAAAATGTCAAAAGTTCGAATATTATGCAATAAAGAATTTCTCTAACATAGTTACTCCATCTCTTCGCACTATTTAGTCAGGCATATTGCAATTCAAGTATTTATTTTAATTTATAATGACCTATCTTCTCCACCCCTGTTCACATACTTTAGCCATCCCTATCCACAGCTGCGGTGAAGATAATTAGTTAATGAACAAAACATCCTATAAACATTCTATGTTACTACCGCAATCACAAGAAATATTTACTAGAAGGATTATCTATCATACAGCTGACTATAACAAAATGAGTCCCCCTTATCTTTCTCCGTTCCTCTTCTAACGTAGAAGACAACAACAGACAATTAACAATTAATTACTTATAATTTAGAACAACCCTAGGTAAAACGCTACCACAAAACTAGTATAGAACAGAATAATACTAACCGAAGTAAACTTTTGTATTCACACTTGCAAATAAAATATCTTTATCTTTCCGTGATGAATGATTTTGATAACACTATTTCATCAACTCAATGTCCCGGCCTACATATGTGAAAACTGTCAATTAATTAGTTTGTATAAAACAATCTAGATGCAACATGCAGTTCACATTAACTAACAATTTTAAGGTTGTGCCATAACTTCGACAATAACCTACCTTAGCACTAATTTTAATCATCTACAATTACATCACGTACATATTAGATGCCAATAATCTAGATTATTTAAGAATTCTAGCAATTCTAATAAATAACCAACAAGATCATCACGCTGTGACAGTCTCCGCTGACCTTCCACAAGTCAAAACCGCGTTTCGTTCGTCCTATCATTTCTAAACCTGTAGACATTTACTTTGTACTAAACAAATTCTTGAGTTAATAATTATTTGCCAATTGTTAAGCAAACCTATTTAATTTCATAATAACAATTTTAATATAGCAGTATTAGAATATTATTATTAATCCCGAACATCTTTATTTATTATAATCAACATTACCGGTTAAAGTATTTGAATGGCCTAGTGCGAACTAGGTTTCAGGTCGCACCTCGGGAAAATAAATTTACTATTGACTTTAAAATCTATTACTTATAAATTTATTATTTTCTTCTGACATATAAAGATAGGCTATGACTCTAGGTCGGGTTTAGTAAACTTTGAACTATGGCTACCTCCACAATAATCTCGATTAAATATATATATCCGCAAAACGAATTATGTCTAATTCGGCCGATTTTATTAAATTTAAATTATGCTACTAAACAGTACGTATCCTAAGAACGTCACACATCCGAAACCCATTTCAGTTCTAATTTCTTTACCCATCTAAATTAAATTTTGTACCTGTCGGCGCGAGATAACATCTAAATAATTACTTTGTATGATTCGAATTGGGATAGTTGATTTTGTATTGTAATCTCGATAACGCAATATCAGGGATTTACTTATTAATAAATTTTACACTAAGAAATTTATTCTCAGCTCGCAATATCATCGCTTTATTTCCGGCTTGAATGTTTCTGCGGACTATGAGTTTAAATTTATCCTACAACTTAAAATTGTGGTATATAAAATCGATCACTGTTTTATAAGTAGCTTGCGTTAACTTTTAAAATAATAAAACGAGTTAACTATTGATTATGACATGACATCCGCCCGCAACTCGCCTTCATACGCTATTGTTATCCCTATAGCGTATCAGTGCTATTACTCGATAATTTTGCAGTTAAATCTCGACTTCAAGCCATTCAACTATATATATTTTTTTTCTACTATTTTTTTTTTTTTCAACATCTTAATCGTTCAACGGAGATAGACAATTGTGCAAGGTACCCTTCTTAATAGGCTAATCCAACCCAGTGAATTTAATGATTTATCTATCTCTACCTATCCTAACTAATTAGTCATGTAGTAAGGTCTTTTCTTTTCACCGCTCTCCCGACTTAGGTACCTCTAGGTAACTCACAACTGATAATATTAGGTAAGTAGGTATAGTAAGCTGTGCCCAGCGAGCTTTACTTCTGCGTACGTTAACCTCATCTTAAGCTAATAATTATCCTTTATAAATCTTCATAATTAACTATTTATCACGATTTCAACTATTCGGTAAGAAGCAATGATTACCGGTAACGACTACTTACAACGCTGCAAGAGTATTACAATTATACATATTATTATTAGACAGCACCCTTTTACCATCATCCAAAATAAAATCTTTTATTGGTAACCCAACGCCATCTAGCCTCGCTAATAGGTAACCTCCCCACAATAGAGTAGATATTAGATAGTTGTTTCCAGACGGTAACGACTTTTATCGCCTACTAGACGTATTTATCCGTTTATATTATGCATCCCAAACTACGTTGCTTTTAAACCAAAATTCCTACTAGCAATGAATAGTCACATGATTCTATCCCCTACATGACATCCCTGCTACTTGCTATTCCCTATAATCGCGATTTCTCATCAACGCGTGTATTTTGAACCGAAATATTATTTTATGTTACTTTTCCTAGGATTTTATCGAACTAACAAAATGAAGCGGCATTTCCCTTGTGCAGAGCAATCGTCCCCGCCTACATATCACATAATAATAATTCCACCACAATGTCATTGCATTCTAATCTACTACGTGATAAGTATTAGGAAAATCTCTTTCAATGTAAAAATCGCAGGTATTAAAAATAACAGGTATGGAAAATAACAGGTGATTCCGCTTGCTTTATCAAAATCATATGATTACGCGATAAGGAAGTTTCCTCTCCGATTGGTTTTATGACGTCATGTTTTATAATCATTCCTAATTCTAGATTGTTTATGGTGTCGCTAAATCATTGGTCTCTATGGTCCAACCATAGACAAATGATTTAATAGTCCTTGACTAGCCTAAACTACTCTATGGATTTCAGATGTGAGACTCAAGTACATTATTATATTTTTTTTTTACTAACATAACCAACAAAATAAAATATAATACGTGGAATAGCACATCAACTAAAAACCGCAATCGCTCAACGATTATTAGTCAAAATATAATTATTATTAGTTTTATATTATGCTGTTAGCGTCATAACTTTATAATATTGTACAGCATATCGCCGTCCTATAATATAAATTGAATCCAGCAATAATTAAGTTGGTTACCTCTGTCCAATCTCGCCCCCTAGCCTTCCCATCCGACAGCAATAATAATTAAACCGCCCCCTATTCCACAAATCTTTCTAAATCAATAAATGTTGAACTATGTCACCCTATCGACTTTTTACGATCCTAAAAATAACTCAACACAAGGCTGTATGAACCAGTTGCCTATGCCTATATGAAATCTATCACCAGGAATAGAAACAAAACTACAGTTACCATAACTCTTAACGTCAACAATTAACTTAGCGTCTCAAAATCGAATACAAAGTCTTAGTACTACAATCTTCAATCACCATACATTCAACCTTAGTATTTTTCTTGTAACAATCTCAACCAAAACAAAAATTACACCCGAAGCAATTTCATTGTCCCCTAAAATCGAGTGCCAAATCGACAGATGTGTCATTATCTTACATTGCCTCTCGCAACAACGGACATCCCTGGAAGGTATATTATTTCAAATAATACTCATTACGCTATTGTTTTGTAGCTTTATCTCCTCCTTTGACCTTTAACCTAACCCGAGAATATATTTGTTACAGATTTCGTACAACAAAATTTTAGCTCCAGCTCTCATTGCGACTGTCTACAATATTGGTCTTAATCTATTATCAAGAACCCGTAATACAAAGTGTATGAATCAACTTTAGAAGATAACAACGTTTATTGTGAAAAGTGTCAAATTATAATTCACCCATTATCAAGAGCCCGTAATACAAAGTGTATGAATCAACTTTAGAAGATAACAACGTTTATTGTGAAAAGTGTCAAATTATAATTCACCCATTATCAAGAGCCCGTAATACAAAGTGTATGAATCAACTTTAGAAGATAACAACGTTTATTGTGAAAAGTGTCAAATTATAATTCTTCAATATCTCTGAATTAATTAATCTTCATTGAATTATTCCCTATTAAGCCAATTCTAAACTCACGCATCGCAACACGACAACAATTTGTGGGAAAAATCCCACTTCTAAATTAAAGTATTACCGCTTGACTGAAATCCAATACAACTATATTAATGATAATTTATAACTTAACTTTCTGATCCTGGTCACGGCACCAATTTGTAACCTTCCCCCCTCTTATTTTAAATTGCTACACCTAAATCTAAACCTAAATCTAATGCCTTTCACACCTATATGCCCAGCTAGCTTACAATACATACACACATCCTCGCCGCCTCACCTTAACTTAAATTATTATCTAATTCTTAAAACTAATTAACCTAATTTATCTACAATCTAATGGTTGTGTCTGGAGTTTTGTAGAGTGTGTAGCGTTTGTATGAAGATGGAACCTTAGCATAGCTTAATTCTATTTGCAGTGAATTTCAGTCAAGCAATGTAATATTATAATAACTACTATTTTGGCCAGATCGTCTAGTGAACCCTCCGTTGTTAACCGCATTTAAGTAACTCAAGTTCTTTCGTGAAAGTTTAGTAATTGGCTTATCCCTGTGTTAAATTATTTTCTCCTGACCTAATTACCTACCAGTCTATAAATCCTAACATAAATATGTGTAGCCTAGCAATGACTCCGTCTGAACTGTGACCTAAATCCTTCACTGCAGCTGCGGGGAAGATTTGTAACCACTCAAAGGTAATCAGATGATAGCTTAGCTTGTAGGTATTATTATTTATTATCAGTAGCATGATACATAAGAAGCCTGGTGCAATTTATATAAAGGTTTAGTGGAATTATAAAAGTCTTGTGGAAGTATAGGAGCCTTGTGGAAGTTTAAAAGTCTTGTGGAAATATAAGAGTCTTGTGGAAGTTTAAAAGTCTTGTGGAAATATAAGAGTCTTGTGGAAGTTTATGAGCTCCAACCGCCGCTCCATAGCGTGCCATTACATCTCATTGTTTAATTATGGCCCCGTCCACTTTGGCTTTAACATTAATTATTAGCTTGTAGCTTTAATTCTTTCAAACTGAGAATTTACATCTCTTCTCAAACTCTAATTTCATTTTACATTATGAACTATGTGTTAGCAATTTAAATTCTTATTATTCCACATAAGTCAATAGAGTTTATCTCAAGGCTTGCTATCATCCAAATATCCTTTTCACATTAAGAACTTAATTATTCAATGCAATAACTTATATTCAGTTCTATAAAGAGTGGATAATTTAATCAAACGCCACTTCAGGCGGTGGCTAAAGTAGAATGCTATTAAAACAGGTAAAATTACTTTTATTTACTCCTAGTATTTATTATACAGGTCTTATAAAGTTCCAATATAACTACATTGGATTGGCAGCATTGGCAGATTATCACATCTTAAGATTATTAAGGATGTTTAATTCATTCAATATCCTTGACTTTCAGGAAGTGAACTTAAATAGAATACTATCATTAGTTAGTATACTTTGGGTTACTCTTAGTGTTCATTATACAGATCTTATAAAGTATAAATACATCTCAAGTTTATTGAAAGATGTTTAATTTATTCAACATCCCTGACTTTTAGGGAGTGAATGTAAGTTAATTATTTTTTCATTAACTTCCACCCTCTGTCTCTCAGACTGAGTGGTTAATTTGATAGACTACTAAATCATAGTTAGTATACCTTTAGTAGGTAGTTAATTATCACTGTTAATCATTAAATAAATTACATTTAGAAGTTATCTTTTACTCACTTTAATAAGTATAAATTAGACTGTACTAGGTATTAGTCTGATTGATTAGATTGTTCCCATCAAATATTTCTATGTTTCATATTATTAGAAGTAAGTACTTACATATCTTAAGAGGTCTATTCAAATGGTATTAGTAGACCATTGTCAGGCTAATTAGCTGGTTGTTATCAATCAATTATTTCTATGTTTCAGATTATTAGAAGCTCATAGCTTGCAATGTCTTCTTTCAACGACTTATCCTAGGTTCTAAACTGGTTTTAGTTGTTCAGTTTGTATCAGCTTATTTTTGCTAAGGTATCGGATGTAAAACTTTAACACCTTGAAGAGTGTAGCGATATGAGATCGTATTGCATCCCAGGGAAAGCTAAAAAATGCCTGTTTGGTCATTTCAGCATTAGAAATCAAACATCACAGTACGACTAAGCTTATTTGCTATAACTTTTTAGTATTTTTCTTGTAATAGGAAACCAGTCTAGACTTTTAGGTATTCCAAAGTAATGATGGTACAATATTATCATACTTCTGTTAATTATTTAAAATGAATAATTAATTGGTAACAACTTTAGGAAAACAATTAGAATTTTACCGGCCTGCGGTAACAGATTACTTGCCTAGCTAGGACCCACATCACTTCATCATAATTTTATTTAGCACCGTAACTTAATTATCCCTACCTTATTAGTCTGAATTAATAACTAACCATATATATATCCGCCTACCTATAGATTCCTACAACTTTCCTCACTTGAAAATGCCTATATTTTGTCGAACTAACAGTCCCTTTTGTGTACCTTGCAAACTAGGCCAAGCCTCATTTAATTTAAATTCGTGGTGTGTGGTGAGAGTCGCATTGCCCCTGAAAGCAACTAACTCCTAAATGTTCTATCAGTCGAGCCAGTATACTCAGTGTGTTATTTTCCTATCACTACACTGTATGTACGGAGGTAGACTCGAGATTGGACTGGGTCATACGTGTCTACCTCCAGCTAAATGGTGTCTGACCTATCTTCAACTTTCACTAGGGAGACAACTGTCTCTCCCCCATTACTCCGTCGAAGATAGTGTATTGTTTAGCGTAATAGTGTAAAACGCCGATCTTATTAAATACAATCAAAGATCATCCAGACCGAAGTCTGTTGAAAGGTACATAGGTTTTTGTTGCCACCGTGATTCGTTTCCGCCGATGTACCCCAGAATACTTCATTCCGTTAACGGATTCGAGTTGCGATCGCAATAGTTTACTTTATTAATAACTTTCAATTTCACAAATCTTAATTAATATCGCAGCTCGAATATCACTTAGCGCACTATCAAAGCTCGGACGCTATTTTTCCCGTATGAGTCGTACCGCACTCTTAAGTTGGTCCGCACCGCAGACGTCCCAAAACTGAATGTCCGCTAATTTTCCGCCCCTTTTCCCAAGCATCTTAACTTTCCCGCCACACGCCTTCGACATTTTTCCGCGCGAGCCCGCTTTTCTTCCCTTCAACCAATCGCTAGCCGCTTCCCCGATGCCCCCCCGCCTTCGCGTCGCGCCACGTGGAGCTATCATCCGACCTCTCTTTCTGTCTTTTTCTCAACCTCTCGCTCGCTCATTGCCGCTTTCGCCGCGCAATTCTAAAATTTTTCCATTATCTAACCAAATCTCGTCCGACAGCCAATATTTCATTGTTGAATATCTAAATGTAGCCTTCTATTAACAATTCCCTCTTAATAATCCTCCACTTAAGCCAATAATCCTATATTTTGGGAAATTATCAAAAGTTCCGTATTCCGACCATAGATGGCGCCCGCCCGTATGTCTACCGGCTTGCCAACCTACGCCTATGTCACAAGGCCACACAGAGCAGTCCCCGCGAAATTCAAAATAAAGATAAAGCCCGTTGCCAACCTAACACGAAGCTCAAGTAAATAACTCACGCTAGACGGCGCCTATGTCGCAAGGAGCACACAGAGCAGTCCCCGCGAAATTCAAACTAAAGATAAAGTGCTAGACCACTGACCATTATTCTGAACTAGTTTATTATTCCCTTTTTCATGCTTATTATATTAATGGTGCTACGCATTAATATTTATTTTAATGCTACTCCCACACATTCCTTACTAACGGACGGATACCATTCATTCTGTACCGTTACACTATCTAGCACCAAATTACTCGTCCAGACGAATTAAACGAGCCCATACTCGATGAGGTTAAGTCGTTTAATTACTGAGTTAATATGGCCATCTTCCAGCTCAATCATCAGACCCTGGTTACCATCTAGCACCAAAGTACTCGTCCAGACGAATCAAACGAGCCCATACTCGATGGGGTTATATGTCGTTTAATTACTGAGTTCCTATGGCCATGTTCCAGCTCCATCATAAGACCCTGGTTACCATCTAGCATCAAAGTACTCGTCAAGACGAATCAAACGAGCCCATACTTGATAGGGTAATGTCGTTTAATTACTGAGTTCCTATGGCCATCTTCCAGAGCACCAAAGTACTCGTCAAGACGAACCAAACAAGCCAAGACTCGATAGGGTTGTGTCGTTTCTTTACTGAGTTCCTAGGACCACCTTCCAGCTCCATCATCAGATCCTGGTTACCATTGAAAGACAAACTATTCGTCAAGACGATTCAAACGAGCTCAAACTCAATGAGGATGTGTTGTTTCATTGCGAAGTTCCTATGGCCACCTTCCAGCTCCATCATCAGATCAGTACCATGTCGTCATAATATTGCATTGTCACGCGATTTACACATGTTTGCAAAATTTCAGCTCAATCGGTAACCGGGAAGTGGGTCAAAATTGATTTGCAAAATTCCACCCGAACAAGACATACATAGGGTGACGGACCCAATTATGAGCACTTTGCGAGGTCATTAAATTTCAACTCTAAATATTTAATATATTACAATATTCTATAACTTTTGTGTTGTGTTATTAATGTTGAGAATATAATTAAGAATCAAACGAACTTACCTTGTGAAGTTTGATTCCAATTATGCGAGGGTCTCAACCGAAGACGATTACTTAATACATGCAGCAGTACATGAGATGGTGCTATCTTCTTCACACTTTTAGATATATCCTAAAAAGAAATATCTTATTTCCGTTCCCTGCACTGGCAACCCCGCGTCACGAGACGTCATTATTTCAGAGAATTTTGTGTTATCCTCCACAATTTTTTATTTTATTTTTTGGGTTGGGAGGGATGGGTTGACGTAATCGTCTTCGGTTGAGACCCTCGCATAATTGGAATCAAACTTCACAAGGTAAGTTCGTTTGATTCTTAATTATACTTCGGGTCTCAACCGAAGACGATTACTTATTACATGCAGATGTTCAGAGCATTGTAATGTTAACACATTAAAAATAAAAAATTATGTCAATTTAAACTTTACAATATGTAGGTAGTTTTTTACAGGTGCATAAGCCTCCTTTAAACCTTAAAAGATGCATTTAATGGCTATCGATGCATTGGTCGTTTTCTAAACAATTTCTTTAACAATTTCATTTATTTAATTTGTTGTAAATACTGCATTGACAAATTAATTCTAATTTGTACCTAAACATTTCTCCAACAGTATTAACAAATACATTTAAGTGACTCAGCCCAGCCCACAACAACTCTGCGAAACACCTCCAGACTAGATCTGTGAGCAGTGTGAGCAGTAAATACCGAGCGACTACGTGACTGTGAGCTCCAAATACAGACAAATATTCGTATCTGCATGTCGTCCACTGTCTTAAAATCCTTTTTTTTATTTTTTTTTATCTGCATCAAATGTTTGTGACCGCCTTTTTATGAGGTTGGCACAGCCAGCAACAAATAACTGGGATTCTTACAAATATTGGACAATCTGATGAGCGGTTGCTAAACACGGGTCCTGAAGTCTAAATGAAGTCGGTAATTTCAATCACAATCACATAATTTTGTATTGATGTATTATTTTTGATTAAACTAATAGACTGCCGTTTGAGCAGAAACAATAGAAAATATAGTGTAAGAATCATAAGTGACAAATCATTGATTATGATCTGATTCTAAGGATAGTCCTGGAAATATGGTTTAATTAATATGACATTTGTGTCTCATGTTGAATTGTATTTTTGATTTGGAGCAATAAATCTTAGTTAGTGTACACTTAACAAAACTGTGATAAACACAGTCATTCATGGAAAGTAAATTACTTCCCTTATATGACAGGTAAAGTAGACCTATGCGTAAAAACAACATAGAACCTTCCTCAAACTTTTTGATTAGAAATGATAACTTTATAACTATCAGCTTTGAAAAGATTCAAGTTATTATTTTTCGAATAAAGCTACCAAGATATTATCAAATACAGTACTGATTTAATGTTACTGATTTTGTTGCAAGAGATGTAAACATATATCTCAAGATGCTCGTGGTATACCATGTCTGGTCAACGATTCACTAATAATTTGGCGCCACCTGGATAAGGACATCTAGAAGTAGATGGCTCTCGCCTTGAAAGGCAATTAGGTATAACAAATATTATTTAGGGCCGAAGAACATTTTTCTTGGACAACAAGTTTGGGTCACATTGTATACCAAGGATGTAAATTCTAATCTGTACCATATCAATACCTTCTGCTTTATCCAATTTATATTAAATGTAAGTGTTTTTTTTTTATAACTTGGTCAGGATTTCGTGATGCATTCTGCGTTTGTAAGGGTTTGTAAGGTCAAATTATGGCTTTGCCAATAAACTAATAATATGTGAAAACGCATGGTAGGAGAGTTACCTACTCTGTATCTAAGTATATTCGTATAATGTTTTCACAAGACTGGATGTAGGATGCGAATACATAAAAGTTTCTGAATCAATTAATGCTAAGAATTTCTCTTGTTCAAACAACTTGGTGTAGGTAGGTAATTCAAACCGCAACGGCCGCTGTGCATGCCGTAGTCAATATTCTTGAATTCATCTAAATCTCTTATTATACATTTATGTATAAAACAAGTTCTGTTGCTCGGTTTTTTAGTAATGCTTTTGTAAGTGTTTGTGACAAACCCTATGACTCCAAAAAGGTGCTTGTACTCGTAGTTTTATTATTCAATACACACTCGTCATAATTTGAGCTTATTTTTCGTGCGTAGGTACAAAACATAAACTAAACAATTATTGTAGAAAATTCAAATATTATGCGCAATTGTTCTAGAACCGGTTCCAGTAATTTCGCAAACACAAATAGGCCGAACAGAAGAACATTAATTTCAACTGAGGCCTCAAATTAAACCTTAACTTTTTCCGATCAGCTAAAGCTAAAGCTGCAAAGCTAAAATTAAAATTGCAGTAGATACTTAATTAAAAATAAGCATCTTGAATATCAATTGTTGACAATAGTAGCTGTGATTTGATAATTTAAGGGCAGTTCGATTCTTTTAAATATAATTATTTTGAAGCTGCTTTAAATTTTAAGTGAATCTGTGAGATCCTATACATTGTTTTTTATAAACACAACAAAAGAGAATCAGACAAATCAGTCGAGCCGTTTTTGTGCGCTTACCAACACATTTGGCGATTCATTTTTATCTATATGAGATAGTAAGTAACAAACATTGTTTTGAAGTATAGTTGTTTTGTATAGATTTGCCGGGAAAATTAATATTACATTTACGAATCCAATGTAAAACATTACGATCCCTAGTGAGCTCACACTTTCTGTCATTCAGTCATAAAAATAGGTCAAGCGACTGCAGGAGCTCTGATTCCAACGTCTCCCTGTCAGATATCCGGCGGAACCTCGGCAGTCCCTTGGCGGTGTGAATGGTGCTGGTGGGCTTGATCGCAGCTCGATAGCTGATGATACTACTACGCACAGTGGCGCGCCCCCTATAGTTTAAAGAACCTCGAAGTTGATCTAAACTTCAGCCCGGGCATCAGTCCGGGACTCTGTACAGAGCGTTGGTTTTTGTTTTCATTCCGAATCAAACTTGGTTAAGGCATTAGGGGTCTTAATATTAATATGCTCAGAAAGTGAAGTTTTAAAACTTTTATTCATTTATTTAAACATTATCTCCAACAGAGCTTATTATTGTTATTATTATTATTATTATTATTATTTCAATTTCCTAATTTAGTTTTGGAACTTCGAGGCTTATGTACATTATTACTATTTTTTTTTTTTAAATTTATTTAAGTAGGTAAGTAAGTACTTATTTTTTTTTGTTAATTATTATTATGAGTAACCCTTTATTTTTTATAAGGTTCGTCTCTGAGAAATTGTAGAATCCATGGGTGTCCAATGAAAGCAGGCTATCGTCGAACTGACCGTCATATACGGGGACAGATCGAAGATCTTAGTGGCGCAGCTGGCACGGGCACAGGCGCTAGCGCTGCAAGCAGCGCAAATGGCCAAGCTTCGTTTCTGCCGCTACTGGTTGAGTCATTGTAAACATCAATGACATAGTTTAAGATGTCTTCACCAAATCATTTTTGATAAGTAAACCCGAAGATAACGAAACGTTGAAAACATGTCCACCCCAGGCGGAAATCGAACTTACGTCCTTAACAATGTTTAGACTTAGGGTGAAATAGGTATGGCCTCTCACGGTTTATGTGGAGTAGAAAATCCTCAACACAGTTCAAGTGGAGTTAGAAACCATGAAACGGCTATCGTGGAATAAAATAAAGCCTCAACACTGTTAAAATGTACTAAATACATATTCCCGAAACGGCTTGCTTGAAATAAAATACAGCCTCACTCAACCCTGGTAGAGTGGAGTGAGTATCTTCGACACGGCTTGTGTAGCCGCTGTTTCACGGAGAAAGTCTAATTCTTATTCTAATACAATTAATAAGTATATATAATGCTGAGGTCTGACCTGAAAACCGCGTGGCGACTCCTTTGCTTCCAATCCAGAGGGGTTCCTTGGAATTTTCTTTCTTGATGTACCAATTGACAATTGACACCAATTGACAACATCGATATAGCCTCAACACTGTTAAAGTGGAGTGAGTATCTTTGACACGGCTTGCTTGGAGTAAGATATAGCCTCAACACTGTTAAAGTGGAGTAAGTATCCTCGAAACGGCTTGCGTGGAACCTCAACACTGTTAAAGTGGAATAAGTATTCTTGACACGGCTTGCGTGGCGCTTCAATACTGTTGAAGTGGAGAAAATAACCTCGACACGGTTTGCGTGGAGCTTCAACACTGTTAAAGTGAAGTAAGTATCCTCGACACGGCTTGCGTGCAGCCTCAACACTTTTAAAGTGGAGTAAGTATCCTCGACACGGCTAGCGTGGAGCCTCAACACTGTTAAAGTGGAGCAATATCCTCGACGCGGCATGCGTGGAGCCTCAACTCTGTTAAAGAGGAGTAAGTTACCTTGACACGGCTTGCGTGGAGTAAAATAGAACCTCAGCACTGTCTAATTGGTGTAAGTAACCTCGATACGGCTTGTATGGAGTAAAATCAATGACATTCAATGTCATTGAGTAAAATAAAGCATCAACACTGTTGAGCAGTTATATATCCTCGACACATCATACGTTTAGTAAGTTAAACACTGTTACAATAGTGTCTAAGTAAGTAGTTTAGTATTTAATGAATTTCTTGTTGTAAATGGCTTTTAATTTTGTTACAATCATTATTATAGAACCCAAGAAAAACCAATAAAAATAAGGGTAGATAATTTTAATGATAAATGATCTTAGTTCCTTACAACTATGATACATGCCTTAATAGTTAATTTTCCAGGTAAATTAGCGTTATGTTCCAATACCTGCGTGTCGTAATATCGTTGATACGACATTTATCACTATTCACCGACACGATGATGATAAACGCCTACGTTTTTTCAATTAAAAGTGATTTCTTTACTTTACGAAGAATACCGTAATGATCACTGTCTCTCAACTTCGAACTTTAACATTTTCCCATCTTATTAAATACATATTTAATTTCGTTACGAAAAGTACGTGTGATTCCGATAACACAAAAACACGTAATGACGTCTCGTGACGCGGGGTTGCCAGTGCAGGGAACGGAAATAAGATATTTCTTTTTAGGATATATCTAAAAGTGTGAAGAAGATAGCACCATCTCATGTACTGCTGCATGTAATAAGTAATCGTCTTCGGTTGAGACCCGAAGTATAATCACCTGTTGTGTAAAGTAAGATTTTTTTAAATATTTGTAATAATTATTAAGTCAAAATTACAATTTATCAAAAAACAAGCCTGTCACCATAATTATATCAGCACAGTTATCACCAATTAACATCACCCACTTACCCAATTATTAGCACTGTGAATTGTAATACGTTTTAAGGGCTGAAAAATAAAATATCCTTTAGAAATTAGTACTCTTTTTTATTGTTTATTAATCTTTTAACATTTTTATTAATTATGGCACATCAAAATTTACCTTAACATATAACTTGTTCAACTTTTAGTCAACTGTACCTAATGGACAAATCTTTGGAATTAGGAACATTACTTTTAAACTAGTTACTTAGATAAACTTTTAAATAATTAATCTTAAAATAAAACCATAAAATTCTTACCTTAAAACTTAGAAAATAAGTAAAATAACAATAATTTATTTGCTTGAAACTAGAAACCAGTAAAGGCCGAGCAATACAAAAATTACTTAAAAATAGTTTACTCCTCAGTATACTGTTTTCTTCTCATAATAATTCTTTTCTTTCTTTTATTAGCGTTTTTTGTTGTTTTTGAGAGTTCATCTTAAGAGATCTGAAACATGTAATAATAATTAAAACAAATCCATATATCAGCATAGTTTTGAACCAAATATCAGCACAATGATGATAAATGGAAAATGGATTTTCAGCACGGGGCTGAAATTTGGATAACAAGGCTAAATTCACTTTTTACACAACACTCAACCATACTTTTACTTACACACAGTCCATTTTAAAAGAAATACATTATTTATGATTATGTCTATTTCATCCAATGGGCGATTTTCTGACAGCCCAAATTAAAAAATAAAAATTAGTTAAAAAATACTCGATAGATGGCGTTTTATGAAAGCCGACCCGTTCCTACCTAGGGGCTGTAATAAATTCTACACTTTTGCTTGTCTATCAAAAAAATAAAAACATAGTACTTACAAATTTTTATTCAGGATCTCCAGGACCTATTTATATTTTGGAATGGAATAAATATTACGTAGCCATACACGTGTTCTTCATGGACCCGCCTTTTACTAAGCGCCATGGCGCTTTGCACTAATCTATGCAAAGCGCCATCTATGAAGTCATTTACGAACCAATTTCTTTTTTTTTTGATCTCGGAAAATCGCCCATTATCAGCAGGTGTGCTGATAATTGGACAGCTTGAAATTTCTGTATCCAGATATTGTCACCACTCTTTATCTATTGTAAGTGAATAAATACCTTAAAATTATTTCAATTTAGGATGCGAAAAACGTTAAGAATGTGTTTAAATACCAGTATTTATAAATAGTGCTATAATCGCATTACTAAATGACTAATAAACGTAAGAAAAATCTTACATCTTACCCTTGATGTGTCAGAATGGCTGAAAATCACTTTTAGTCACACAACATTTATTTACTTGTCAAGAATAAAGCGCCATTAAAATTGTCAAATTATACGCAGTGTTGCTAGTACAATCATTTAAAACTATCTGAACGCGTTTTCTACCCTTGCAACTTTAAAATTATAGACATTATCTTATATTTTTAGTTTTTTTACGAGGTGCTGATAAACCGGTGCAGTGCTAGTATTTGGGTCAGTCACCCTACATACATTGCAAGTTAAATAAAAGCTTGTAAAAATTGTAAAACTTTAAGACTTTCAGCAAGGACACTGGCAGTTTTCTAGAATGCTTTTACTTAATGACATTATTTGAAATATTGTTTTTTATATACTGTCACTCTTTTATTCTGTCTACCGCTTGTTTACCCTGCTACGGCTAAGTCTTTCTAAATATATTAATTTACCAAGTTAAACTTGCGTTTCACTGCACTTGTACACTGACCTTTGCGGATCAATGCGTACGCAATCATTTGGCGGTGCTCTATACGTACTAACTTTTACCGACAACTGCTCCCGCAAAACTTTAGGCTACTTATTAAAGTCAAAAAGCGACGTCTTTTCAAAGTTTGTCGAATTTAAGCGCCTGGTAAAAAACCACATCGGCCTTAAAATTAAAATCCTCCGCTCTGACGGCGGTGGTGAGTATGTAAACCGACAGATGTCCAATTTTTTGAAGGAGAATGGAATCATTCACCAGACTTCTATCCCTTATAATCCGCAGCAAAATGGACTATCTGAACGTGTTAACCGTACTGTGGTAGAGAAAGCACGGTCAATGCTGCAAGATGCTAATCTACCCAAAGCCTATTGGGGCGAAGCTGTAAGTACAGCGATTTATCTTAAAAATCACTCCCCCACCACAGCTCTGAAGAACACGATCCCGAGGAGATCTGGACCAGCACGAAGGTAAACCTGTCACAACTTCGAGTTTTTGGGTGCCATGCTCATGCACTGATCCCTAAAGAGAAGCGCAAGAAGCTTGACCCCAGAACCATAGCGTGCTTTTTCGTCGGCTATTCCGAGCACCACAAAGACTATCGCCTCATTAACCCTCGCAACCCGAGACGAGTTATTGTTGCCCGTGATGTTGTTTTCTTAGAAAACGACCCAGCCGCGATTCCCCCAGGCAACCTTCCATCGAAGACCCTCGTGAATCTTCATCCACGTCCACCCAGCCTTACGTCATTGACGTACACCAGCCTTCTACCTCATCTTCATCTTCGCCACCCATTTCTCCGAGTCCTCCACCAGTACCAGAACCGCCATCCCCACCATGACCCACCTGAACCTGATTATGCTAATGCCGTTCCTACCTTACCTGTTGTAGTGGAACCGGAACCCGAGGTACTCACTGACGCCGATTTAGAACAGCCTCCAGAATCAAGTCCAGAGCCAGACAGTGAAAGGCGATACCCGACCAGAGAGCGACAACCTCCAATTCGTTTCCCAGAAAACGACGGGTCTTCTCTCTACATGGTTTTCTGTGAGTCCGAACCCGAGACCTACAAAGAAGCTATGGCGGACTCTCAGGATAAATGGATCCAGGCAATGGAAACAGAATATAACTGTCTCCTGAAGAATGGAACATGGAAATTGGTGGACAGACCTGAAGACAGGAAAATATTTAAAAACAAATGGGTTTTTAAAGTCAAGAAGGACACAGACGGCAAAATCGTCAAGTACAAAGCTCGACTTGTCGCCAACTCCATGGAGTGGACTATGGAGAGACTTACTCTCCAATCGCCAGACTTTCTTCAATCCGGCTTTTACTAGCCCTAGCTGTAAAGCTAAATTTAAAAGTTGACCACATTGACGTGGAAACCGCCTTCCTAAATAGTGATTTGGAAGAAGTAATCTTCATGGAGAAGCCCGAAGGCTACGCTCCCGAAGGCAAGCGTAAGGTCTGCCTACTTCAAAAGTCGCTTTATGGTTTAAAGCAGGCTCCAAGGCAATGGAATTTAAAAGTTTGCGAAGCCATGCAGTGTCTCTCGATGACACAACTTGACACGGAGCACTGCATTTACTACACCAGAAGTGGCAACGATCTTTTAATTGTAGCCGTTTTTGTTGACGACTTTTTCATTTTTAGCAGCAGTGAAGCCATGACATCTGACTTCAAAAACAAGCTGCAACAAAAGTTCACCATCAAAAACCTAGGCCAGATAAAAGACTGTCTTGGGATGCGTGTTACGCAGACAAACTAACTATATCGAGAAACTCGTGGCCAAGTTTGGCATGAGTCTCCACGCCACTCGAACCAGGACTGAAACTTGTGTTGCCCAACAAGGAGGACGAAAGCCCAGACCTACCCTACCAGCAGCAGCTTATCGGCTAATCGGCTCATTAATGTATCTTGCGATTGGCACTAGACCTGACATCGCACACGCGGTATCAGTTCTTAGCCAATTCAACATACATTACGGGGAGACGCACTGACGAGCCGCTAAACGGGTCGTTCGCTTCCTCAAGGCAACCAAGTATCTAATGGTAAAATACCACTCCGACAAATCGTCGAAGACAGAGTCGTGCCTCGACGTAACAGGCTACGCCGACGCAGACTACGGTTCCTGCCTGGTAGGTCGCAGATCCTATACCGGCTACGTTTTTAAATTGAGTGGGGCTCCCATCTCTTGGAAATCACGCAAGCAGCGCACGGTCGCCCTCTCAACAACAGAAGCTGAGTACATGTCTCTCAGCAAGGCATGCAAAGAGGCGATCTACCTGAGTGATATTGTAAATAAACTACTTGACACAAACACACCCACTACCACGTACTGTGACAACCAAAGCACTATAAAGCTAGCTCACAGTAACACATATCACTCCAGATCAAAACACATAGACATACGCCATCATTTCATTCGCACTTGTCTCGATATAAACTTTAAATATATGCCTACTACTAAAATGCCGGCTGATATTCTGACAAAGTGTCTTTGTAAATTGAAGCATCAGCAATGTACAAAATATCTAGGTTTAGTTTAATTCGTATTATCGTCCTTTGTTTTATAACTTTTACAGTGTGTGAATATTTAAGTGTGTGTATTGTCTAGTGTTAAGGTTTAGGATAAGTGTTAGTTAGTGGTGTATACAGTGTAATTAGTTAGTTTATTTTACTTTGTATACAGGGTGTCCTTGTTGCGTTAAAACTTTATGACTTTCAGCAAGGACACTGGCAGTTTTCTAGAATGCTTTTACTTTATGACATTATTTTAAAATATTGTTTTTTATATACTGTCACTCATGTTATTCTGTCTACCGCTTGTTTACCCTGCTATGGCTAAGTCTTTCTATATATATTTATTTACCAAGTTAAACTTGCGTTTCACTGCAAAAATGTCGAAGTATACATTCTGTCAAAAAAGTTTCGGAAACGTATGATTTGTTTGTGATTCCAAATTCAATTTTTTGTTTTATTTTGTTGTTAGATTTTAGAACTTAGATTGGCACAACTGTTATCCATTTTGGCGCGGAGTTTGAGTTGCATCTGTAACTTAGATTAAATACAGTGCTGTTTTTTGTTTGTTTATTTTTAGAGTTTATTGCGAATTTCATAATGGATAAAAATATCGAACAACAGTAGTCTTAAATTTTGCGTCGCCTATGGAATTTCGTGTTCGGAGTCACTGAAAATGTTACAGAAGGCTAACGGTGAATCGACTTTATCAAAAATGTGCTTATGAGTGAGTGGTACAAAGCGTTCAAAAGCGGTCGAGATGTGATGGAAGATTTGCTTCGCTCTGGTAGGCCATCAACGTCTTCAACTGAAGTTAAAATCGCAAAAGTGAAGGAAATGGTGACTGAAAATCCTCATTCAAGTTTGAAAGAGATAGCCGCTGAACTTTCTGTGTCTTAAGAGTCGATCCGTACCATTTTAAATAATCACTTGGGTATGAAACATGTTGCCGCCCGGCTAGTCCCAAAAGACCTGAATTTTCTTCAAATACACAATCGCATAAGAGTTGCTGAGGACATGCTAGAACGAGTCAATTCCGACCCAAAATTTATGCAACGCATTGTTACTGGTGACGAGACGTGGGTTTACGTGTTTGACACGCAAACTAGTCAACAAGCTTCGGAGTGGCGCCTTCCGACTGAACCGAAACCGAAAAAACCACGCCCCAAAGTCGATCAAAAGTCAAAGTCATGTTTTCTTTGACTATCGCGGTGTTGCGCACTCGAAATTTTTGCCGGAAGGTCAAACGGTAAATAAAGAATATTATTTGAGCGTTATGCGGCGTTTAAGAAAGCAAATTCAACGAAAAAGGCTAAATTTGTGGAAAGAAAATTCTTGGATTTTGCACCACCATAATGCGCCTTCGCACAAGGCCATCATTGTGAACGAATTTTTAACCAAAAACTCAACAAATACTATCGAGCAACCACCTTATTCACTATATATGGCTCCAGCCGACTTCTTTCCTTTTCCTAAGCTCAAATTACCACTTCGTGGCACCCTTTTTCATTCGGTAGAAGACATAAAGGAGAATTCGCGGCGAGAACTGAACTCAATTCGGAAAAGGCGTTTAAAAAATGTTTTGATGATTGGATTATTCGTTGGCCTGAAATATCAAAAATATGTATGAAAAGACCGGACAACAGTTCGAATGGATTGTAGTAACTAGGTATGATAAAGTCACTGGTCTTCTGATGCTTGCCCAGACTTAACCTGTCTTCTCAGCAAATGCAGGTTTTACTTCTGTTTGTAAATCCAGTGCCTTAAAATCTTTCTTATATAAAGGCGCAATTAAGGCAATAGTCTATTATTTTTCTCTTTCACTCTGTAACACTCTGTGAAAAGGACAGCATACTTGACGCATGGCAGCCATAGGAACTTATCTCAATGCAGCTACTTTGAATTGATGAACCACACTATTCTCTGTGTAGCCTCCTCCACTCATTTTTGTCCCGGGCCAGTTCTTGGCTTCTTGATAAACAAAGAGATAAGCAGAGAGCAGTTGATGTAGCAGAGTAAGTAAAAGTACCTACTCATTGAGGCGTCGGTAGCCGAGCAGATAGATGCTCGGATTGAACGCGAGAAATCGTGGTTCAATCCCCATAGCTCGGTTAGACTACTGACGTGAACCCACTCCAACACAGTCATTAAGATTAACAGGATGAGTTAACAGAAATATTAATGTTTTTAACGCACATTAAAAATAATATTTTATAAAAATATCTAAAGAATTCTTTTACTTGCGTTCCCATTCCCATATTGCCCATTGGGTTCTGCATGGGCCCTTTATAAAGTGGTACCATTTGATTGCCCATGCCAACCATTCCACCGGTGTTAGCCATACGGCCGTCTATCACACCTGAAATAGTCTATAACACCAGGATAATAAAATAACTTTAGTACATATTGTTATGAAACACTTTTTATGGATCAAAACAAGTGCGTCAACTATCTGGCTCACTAATTATAAAGAAAAAAGTGGGTAGTAATCATATTTACTAAATCGATTTTCTGCCATCGTCGCCATACATAGAAAAACACTGTGTGACGTGACGACAGACAACGAATGTCAATATCACCTCACAGTTTTTATTTCTATACCATGTCCATTGCAGTTTTGCAGTTCATTGCTGGTTTTAAACAAGTACCCTCATGTGCGTTAAGATTAATGGGAATCAAATGTCAAACATCTTACCCGACCCCAGATATAAATAAAACTTACTTTTGTCCAAATTATCCTACTACGGTTTTGATGTACCAACAGTTAAATGGTTTGACAGTTATTTACGCAATCGTTCTCAATTTGCTAAGATTAGAAAAAGTGATGGTACTGAAATTTTCTCAAATTCAGCGAGTGTTACTAGGGGAGTCCCGCAGGGATCCATTCTAGGACATCTTCTTTTTATTCATTATGGAGCAGACATTATTAATTGCATCAAACTCTGCAAAAATCATCTATATGCCGATGAATTGCAGATATTTCTCGTGTAAACCTGTAGACGTTCCTGTTGCAGAAAAAAAAATTAACGAAGACTTGGAGAGACTCGTTCAGTGATCTAACCGCAGTACACTCACACTCAATCCTGACAAGTCAAAATTTATGCTGCTTGAATATAAACATCACACTTTCTCAATAGTTGCTGATTGAAATGGATGGGGAGTCCATTTCACAAACTCGCAAGGCACGTAATCTAGTTGACAAGAAGAACTTAAATTTGAATCCCATTTAAAGGAAGTTGCGCGTAACTGTTTTTACCGGTATAAAATTTTATACTGTATACGTAATTACTTGAGCACAGAGCTTCGCCTTAGGCTAGTAGAATCCTTAATCTTATCCAAATTTAACTACGCAGACTCAGTCTATGGTCCAAGATTACTGGCTAGGTCAAAATCTCTCATTCAACGAGTTCAAAATGCATGTGCAATATTTTGTTACAGCATCCCGCCAAGGAGTCACGTATCGCCATACAATAATAGGGCAAAATCGTTGAATATGGCTTCCCGACGTTACGTTCACTTCGCCACTCTTCTTTTTGGTATAATTGAGACTCGAAAGCCATCATATTATTTCATAAACTTAAATGGTCATCTCGTATCCGTTTAGGTCGTCCCTTGGTTCCGGTACATAGAACTGCTGCATTCAAAGGAAGTTTTAAATTATGCCTCTGTTCAGATGTTGGGAATAAAACAATAGGTCTTAGCGGAAAACTCAAAATGTAATAACGTTGCAAAAAACTACTTATGTTATCGGCTAACAATCTCGTCACCGCGATGCAGGCGTACAAATACAACGCCATCTAGTAACGTGTAGGCGAACTATTTTTCCATACAAAGTTAAGTTTGCTAAAAATGCTTTTACTAGCTAAACAGCCTCCGTTAAGATATGGAATAACATCCCACCTTCTATTCGTGAGTCGATAACAGTTTGTGGATTCCAGTCAAGGATCAAAGAATAAGAAGATCACTCTCTGATTCGTGATCGACAATACGGGTTCAGACCGAAACGATCAACGGGTGATCTCCTGGCGTTCATAACACACCTGTGGGGTGAAGCAATGGACAAGCACGGAGAAGCACTGGCTGTTAGCCTGGACATCTCCAAGGCTTTCGATCGAGTTTGGCATCGTTCGCTTCTCTCCAAGCTTTCATCATACGGCTTGCCACCTCGCCTATGAGATTGAATCGCCGGGTTCCTGCATGAGCGCAGCATTCGCGTACTCTGCGAAAGCAGTGCCTCACAGTTTCTGCAGGTGAACGCCGGAGTGCCGCAGGGTTCTATAATATCACCCACGCTGTTCCTTCTACATATCAATGATATGTTATCCTTGGGTAACATTCATTGCTATGCAGACGACAGTACATGTATGTACTCCGATGTAGTGGAGTCGAGACGGAAGATTGTCATTGAGCTGGACGAGGAGTTAGATTGCATTTATAAATGGGGCTCTGATAACCTGGTCCAGTTCAATGCCAAAAAAACACAGGTCTGCGCTGTCACTGCTAAAAAGTCCGCATTTCTCCCCCAACCCTCCTTCCAGAACAACCTATTACCCATCCAGACTGGTCTCAGTCTCTTAGGTATGGACATACACAGCGACCTCAACCCGAAGAGCTATATTGAGAGCATTATAACCACAGCCTCACGTAAACTCGGAATCCTGAACAAGGTGAAGCGGTTCTTCACGCCGGAGCAACGTTTTCTTTTGTATAAGACTCAGGTGCGCTCCTGCGTGGAGTATTGCTCTCATCTTTGGGACGGATCCGCCAAGTACTTGCTCGAAGCTCTTGACAGGTTGCAAAGACGTGTTGTCCGTATTATCGGTAACGATGACGTTACGACCAGTCTGGAGCCGTTACAGCTACGTAGGGACATTGCTTCCCTTAGTGCTTTCTACCGCCTTTACCACGGTGAATGCTCTGAGGAGCTCTTTGACCTCATCCCTCCCTCTCCTTTCCTTTCCAGATCGACGCGTGCAGGTCTTAGAAGCCACCCTCATGCCGTGCTGACCATCAAGACACGTACCAAAAAGTTTGGACAATCGTTCTTTTGCCGAACTGCCCGTATGTGGAATGCGCTTCCCGCGCACGTGTTTCCTTCCTCTTTCTCTCCCGGGTTATTTAAGCGGGGCGTGAAAAAGCATTTATGCAGGCCGCCATAGTGAGAGCGTTCGGCATAGCGTGAGTAGTAGGTATTCGAGAGTTCTGGCACACTCAAAACTGGCCTTCTTCTGGCCCTCGCTCGGCTAGTTCAAGTCGTTCCAAAACTAAAAAAAAAAAAAAAAAAAAAGGAAAACCCCCCCCATTTGAATCGATTGCGCTGGGTCCCAGAGCGATATCTTTAACCGTTTCCGAGATACAATTTTCGAGCGTTAGCTCTCAGTTGATTTACTAATGAATCGTTAATGACTCGCCGGTCTTAATCACACAATTCCCGATGTACCTCATTATATCGATTCTGATGCACCTCATTATCTAATGACGTACCGTCACTGTAGTCTTGTCCAGTTACTAATATGCGATTGTATTTTATCGATTCTTCAGGAAAGCGCTTTGTCTTCATCCCACCTGATGTTAAGGTCATCCCTTAGTAAGACCAAAGTGGAGGCACACTTCACCTGGAATCCTCTAAAAAACTACTAAGGCACTGGTGGTAACAGACTTAAATAAGATAAAATGATAAAACGGATTTTTTCAAGTCCTACCTACCAAACCGAGTACACACATGTGCAACCCCAGCTGGGAATCGAACCCATGACCCTGACTCTGAGACCGGGGTGGTCCTAACCACTTAACCACAGAGGCGGTAAGTGAGTTAATTGTAATCATGGACATTCTGTATGCGTGAAATCTTCTTCATGGACCATCTCTCGTGATATATTTTTGCTGTTATAATACACCCATACTTACTAACTTTCTGATAAGAGTAGGTATATCTTAATAACTTTGTTCATTATAATTAGGTAAACTCTATTAACTTGTACTTTGAAACTAGTTTATCTGCTCGTTTAAATTAAAATAACTACCGAACTTGTTTCTTCGTGATTGAGAAACACACATTGTTCATTAAAATTAGATTTTTGTTTTGAAAGTAACATTCTCCTAAATTACAGTTCAAATAATCATTACATTAACTACCTTGTCTTGTTAAACAAAATCGAGTTAGATATCTTAAGTAGAGTAAGTTCAAATAGTCATTACTTACTAAAATTGGTATAAAACGAACTGATTTTATCTATTTTCGATACTCGTGGATAGGAACCTCATACAGTTACAACTACTACAAGTGCTTCGTTCTACAAAATCACAAATAAGTACTATGAATGTAAGTAAAACGTTTTTATTTTTTATTTTCTGAGTGAATGTTCTGATTTGTTCTGACTTCTGTCTAACGTATATGATTTGCATAAAACTGATGTGATTCGCTTTCATTTTTTAATTACTGAGTGAATGTTCTGATTTTTTATGACTTCTGAGTAACGTATAAAATTGTACTGGTTGTTACAGATTGCTCGTTCTACATTCAATGAAGACGATGACGATGTGGTGTTCCAAGAAAACACGTATAAACATTATTATTATCCACAGTCGGACGACGATGAACTTCCATCGTTGCAGAAGAAAGAATCAATCGACGAATTCTTTGAACCACCAAAGAAGAAGCCGAGGACAATGAGATCTTCAACAGTTGGACGTTGTTCCGGGAGAGATTCGACATCTTACGTGTCAACCAACACCGACGACGGAGCAAGTGCAACACATCTCATTAAGATTGAGGTGTATGATTTGAAGAAGATTGAAAACATTGATCAATCGGACCATTGGAAGCATGCAGATGTTCGTGTGAAATATTACACAAAGTCTACCAATGACGATCATCATAAGAAAACTCGTCAGCTTATTTACAACATAACAAAGGGAATATCCAATTCTCCGAATTGTCGGAAATACTCTTACAGCAACAAAGATAAAAAGTAATACACCTAAATCCATAGTACTTATTTGTGATTTTGTAGAACGAAGCACTTTCTTATGTCATACAATAAATCAGATATTGGTTTGTGAGTATAAAATAAATATATTGTTAAATCATTTACTTGTTTTTATTTATTTCAAAGGTTTTAATGAAAATACCAAGTTAAATTTCAACATATTTAATAATAATTTCTAAAAAAAAAATAGGTTACAGTTACATGTTATTGAATCAATAAAAAAGACTTCAATACATGTTTTATTAACACATCATTATTATGTATCTTTATTAAACATTTCAACAAAGTCACTAAGAGGCATACCTCTAAGCTTAAAATACAAATACACAAGACGTTATTCACCATAAAGAATAAGAAATATCGAATACAATATAACTTAAATTATAAAAAATAGTTTTTTAAAATTTTATTTATCGTAATTTATAATGCTAATGTGTCAGTGGAATTTGGTACAATATATCTCTTGGTATCATTGTAAGACAAACAAATTTTATTTATCTTTTGAGTAAAAATGACATGTTTAATGGATCTAAAACGATACATTTCAGCAAGTTTTACATTTTTTTAAACAAACAAGTTTTATAATTATATAATTTCAATTGTCTAGTTACACATTTGTTTACACCTTTTGCTTTAGTTATTGTTTTATTCTCTACTTGCATAGCATACATTTTTGAGCGTAAACCGACAAATTCAGAAAAAACATGGCCATTGTGTTCATCTTTAAAATAACCTAATTTTTTCTTATTTAATAAAGGAAAACCATAAATATTGTTTCGTGCGTAATCCGATGTGTCAAAATAATTACATATATCGGGTAGAATTTCTTTATAAAAATCTGCACAAAAAATTTGGTAAACTAAGCTGTCAGTGTCCGTATACAACAATTTTAAATTTTCAAATTTACACTTCATGTATTTGTAATGGAAATCATACATTAAAGTTTTTGATAAATCTAATATACTAAAACCTAAAAATATGGGTTTATTGTAAAAAAGTTTAGTCTTTTGTAATTGGACTGCTACTAAACTCTCAGAGAAAACTGACAAACTATGAAATTCAGGTTTGGCAATCAGATCTGACGCACCTTTTCTTTTACCCCGATTTTCCCAGTGAGTCAATAGTTTAACGTTTACTCTTTTTTCAATATTTTCCATGGTCTTTCCAAAAATTGAATTATTCATTAACTTATAAAAGTCTTTTTCAAAATCAGATTTTGCTAACGTACGCAATTGCGTGTTTAAATCTATATATTTTTTTAACCAGGCACTTTGTTTAAATTTCAGAACTCAATGAACTTTCGTAAGTTTTAAACCCAACTCTAAGCTTTGTAAGAGATTTCTATAATGTAAAATATATTTTTCCTTATTATTTAAATTTGGGACCAGCTTTCGTTCCTTAGAACCACCAATACAAATATTTTCAGGACATAATGGTAAATCGGAATGATGATCATGAAGGCTATCAGGATATTCCAAATCTACTTCTAAAATGTAACCAAACTCTGAAGTGATAGGAACATTAAAATTAACATCAACACTCGCCCATTCAAATTGAGAAATAGGTAAATACTGAGACATAGCCCACCCATACAAATTATTAGCATCCAAATATGTTAGAAAAGAAATAGGATCATCTGCTTTATAATTATCCATATAAGGATTATTGGCTTTAGCGTAACGATTACTACATTGAGACACACCACCCCTGATACCAGCTTTTATAAAGGCTATTTTATCAAAATCTGTCAATAACTGGATTTCGACTTCGGTAAACTTTAACATAGCGTCCCAGCTTAAACCAGGAGCAGTGTAATAATGAGCAGGATCTAAATCATAGGTTTTTCACTTAAAAGCAAAACATCTGTTTTTAAATAAAGATTAGAATAATCAGACATACTACAACATTTAAAATGAGACCACACTCTTTGAGCGTGAACGTAGTCTTCGTTAGAAATCGTTGACCCAGTAAGTGAATTAAAAAAGTCATAAATTTTTGGTAATGATGGTGATTTTAATGACCTGAAAGAACTCATATACTCATATGGATATACACCTTTTCTTTTCAGCAATTCGAAGTCGTTTACATTCGGAAATTCATTTTTTAGTTCTATAAATTGATTATTATTAAGATTAGAAGCTAATGAATTTAAACTACTTGATAAAAATTTAAAAGAATCAATAAACCTTAAACTTACACGCTGACCGTTTACGTGAAGAATTTTAGAAAATGAAATATATTTTTCTTTATTTTGGGGGATTATTTGTACTTCACCATCAGCAAAATTTAATGCGTGTACAATAAAGTGAGCATCGTAATTACTTAGATTATGTAATACTACTGGTACAAAGTCTATTTTATGAAGTTTTTTACTACATATTTCATGTGAAACACCTATAAACGCTCCCGTCTGCCAGTTATAGTCAATAAATTGCTCATATAAATCTTTTTTACAAATGTAACATACTTTGGTTTCTTCTATACATTTTTTATTTTCATTCGTAAGAGGGAGAGGAGCAGTTTGAAAACTCTATTTACTACATATAATTTTTAAATCTTCTTGGAGCTTATTCATAAATACATGAGCACAGTTTTCTCCGCTATAACTAACATATTTAGAGAGATTACTATCATATGAACACTTAATATAATAACCGAAACTGTACACGTCATGTCTCTGAACATTAATGGTTGATGATTTGTTAGGATCACCAGAACAAGAGGCAATAGGTTTTAAAAACGATTCGAAGTCAGCGTAAATAATAAAAGGAACCCTCTTTTTCTTTTCAAATTTATCAAAATATAACCTATCATTAGACACATTTTCATTGAACCAGTTTTTTCTAAACATACTTGGACTTGGTAATATTGAACTAATATGAGCACAATCATGTTTTTGGTGGTTATCTACCGCATTGCTTGTAGGAAAATAAAGCAGACAACCATCACAAATGTGAACCGCGCCATTTCGTTTAGTGATCTGCTTACTCACTAATCGTGATAAATTTTTAATATAGCAATAATGTCCGTTACTACCACTGGTGACGTATAGTAAATTTATATGTGTTGATTTGCGAGACTTTGTAAAGTACAGGGGGCCAATAACATGATGAGTTTTAGTCTCAGAGTTATATTCTAAACCAAAAACGTTAATGCTTATATTGTTTAAGCGCTCAACTCTGTAAATATCAGTTAATTTTACTGGAAACGAAATCCCATTAAAATTTAACTTGTTTTCCAATTTCCAATACTCGTTTACACGATCGGGGTTTTTTGATACAGGATACAAAGCTGAGAGTAAAGCCCATTTACAACACTGCACATCTGCGTTTTTAACATTGATGACTGCTTTTTTAGTCCTAATATCATAAGGTAATTCAATAAAAGATGATCCCCGCAGTGGATTGAATTTATTAATATTCATATCTAAACTAATTAGGTCCGTAAGACTCCATCCACTATCTTTTTTCTCAAACTCACTGACTTTATTAGCTAATACTTCTTTTATTGAATTAAAAAGTATATTGATGTCTTCGGATTCATTGAGAATATAGTTCTGAGTTTGGAAGTCAAAAACGTTTTGTATATTTTTATTTTGGTGCACGAAGTTGGCACACAGTATAAAGTTTACTTTAAACGTTTTTAATTGTACTATATCATCAAGAATCAAAGTCCTTAAATCATCAATTATTGAATTAAAAAATGTATCAACCGTTTCCAAATCTTTTGAGTCCGCTAAAGAAGTTATTCTGTATGTATGAACTCTTTTGCCAAAAGCAGTTTCAATTAACCTTACATTTGGTAAATTATCATGGGAACGAAACACATTATTTTTGTGATTCTTACTTTTATAGTGATTGGATAAATACCTTTTTTTAACGGAAATATTGCAAACTGAACACATCATCATCTCGCTATTATCTACAGTCGAATCATCTTCAGCTCCTCTAGATGTTGATGGTTCATTAATACGTCGTCTTTTCTCATTGTTTTGAATGCTATTCTCAGTTTGCCGTTTTAATCCTCTCCCTATTTGTATGTTTACAGATAATAGCGAGATGATGATGTGTTCAGTTTGCAATATTTCCGTTAAAAAAAGGTAATTTATCCAATCACTATAAAAGTAAGAATCACAAAAATAATGTGTTTCGTTCCCATGATAATTTACCAAATGTAAGGTTAATTGAAACTGCTTTTGGCAAAAGAGTTCATACATACAGAATAACTTCTTTAGCGGACTTAAAAGATTTGGAAACGGTTGATACATTTTTTAATTCAATAATTGATGATTTAAGGACTTTGATTCTTGATGATATAGTAGAATTAAAAACGTTTAAAGTAAACTTTATACTGTGTGCCAACTTCGTGCACCAAAATAAAAATGTACAAAACGTTTTTGACTTCCAAACTCAGAACTATATTCTCAATGAATCCGAAGACATCAATATACTTTTTAATTCAATAAAAGAAGTATTAGCTAATAAAGTCAGTGAGTTTGAGAAAAAAGATAGTGGATGGAGTCTTACGGAAATAATTAGTTTAGATATGAACTCTCGCTCACTCCGAGCACGTAAACATCGTTACTGTACAGCTCTGCGTTTAATAACCCATAATTATAGTAAAAAGTGTTTAATCGGCTTAATAACATATAGCATTTTAAAGTGGAGCATTTGAGCTAAAAAACAGTGCAATCAGTTTTCGTAAAGGTGCTGTACTTTTCCTAAAATCATCGTATTCATTTAAAAGTTAAAGTGCAAGTTCAAGTGATATCGTTGTCATAACCGTCTCACGCAAGACCGCTCGCTGCTCGGTCAATGACCCCAGCCGCCGTGCGTCCTTGCCAAGTGTTAGCGTCCTTGTTGCTATTGTAAGTACGCATATTTTCTATTGCTGCGTATCGGACAAGCTAGAAGATTACCGTCGCTCGTTTCGCAATACCTGCTATCTTACGTGTTTGCCTTCTACAACTATTTTGAAAAATGATTCGCTTGGCTTGTAATGCTTCCATTGATAATAAAGATAAGCTTGTTTGGGTGACATGTAAAAGCTTATTTCACTATGCTTGTATTGGCATGAAACAAACCTACTTATTGAGCCATCTAGCCGAAATAAAGCGATCGTGGAAGTGTCATTCTTGTGTGAATATTACGAGACGGAAAAATGACGGTACCCCGGTGCGCAATCAATTCGAGGAACTAATGCAAACGGCGGACATGTCATGTGACGACCTGCAGCTAAGCACTGCAATTGATAACGGCAATAAACGTATGACTACTACCACTTCATCCCAGTCGGAGTGTGCAAGTGCTTTCTCATCGAGCGGTCAGCACGTACAGAGTACAACTGTTTCTGGCATGATTTCCTACGAGCAGTTCAGTAGGTTACTGGACACCAAACTAGAGACCCTTAGATTGTCAATAATCAATGATATCAACAATACTATCAAAAATGAAATCAAATATGCCGTTGATAATTTAAAGGTGGAATTCACCGAAACCACTGATTTCTTGGCCGCAGAACAAAAAGACATAAGAAAAGAACTTCAGTCAGTCAGCTCCAAAGTGTCATCCAGTGAGTTGGAAAAAACAGCTGTCCAGGCGGAAATGACGGTTTTAAAACGGCGTCTAGTATCACTCAAAAATTCTCTAGGAGTCACAATGTGGAATTGCAAATGTTACCTGAAAAAAACAATGAGAATCTTCCTGCGATTATTAAGAAGGTTTGCGACGTTACAAGGGCTCCCATTACAGACGCTGACATATGCGCTGTGCGCAGGGTGGCTAAGCTCGATTCATCTTCGCAACGGCCACGTAACATTATTATAACCTTGCCATCAGAAAGTCATCGCGATCACCTACTATCTTCCTATAAGAGATTCAATAAAACACTAAAGTCAGACCATCTTAACACGTCACATCTCGACATCGCAGGTGATAAAGTACTAATCTACCTATCCGAGCATTTAGCGCCTGAGTGCAAAACTTTACATGCATCAGCCAGGAAGATAGCAAAGGAACGCGGTTACGATTACGTTTGGGTCAAATTCGGTCGCGTATATGTACGCAAAAATGAGTCATCCCCAGCCATACTAATTAAAGATGTTGACTGCCTAGATAAAATAATTTAATATAAGTAAATACATGTTTAGATATAAGTATTGTTTATTTAATTATTTGGTTGTTTTTATTATAATTTATGATAATTTACTATCAAAATGTTAATAGGATAAGATCTAAAATTACAGATTTTTTCTTAGCTTCACAATGTTCTAATTACGATATCATATGTCTGACAGAAACCAATCTCAATTCAGGTTTTTTCGATTATGAATTGTTCGATAGTAGATATAATGTTTTCCGTAGAGATCGCGAAAGTGCTAATTTGAGCAAAGAACAGGGTGGCGGCGTTTTGTTAGCAATAAAAAAGAAGTATAATGTAATTCGTCAGGCGGCTTGGGAAAGCGAGGTCGAGGATATTTGGGTGAGTATTAGGCCGAACGAGGATTTTGCACACAATATTAATCTATGTGTTTGTTATTTGCAGCCTGATCTGGCGATTACCAATCAAAAAGATTTTTATCTTAACTGTCAAAGAATATTAACGAATATATCGGCTGATTCGACTAACTTTATCATTGGTGACTTCAATATCCCTAGTCTATCGTGGTCGTGTACCCCGTCGGGTTCGGTTGTGTCTCCCGGTACATCGAGCGACGCGAAATCGGCACTTCTTTTGAGCACTATGGCACTATGTCAATTTTCTCAATATAATGGTATTCCTAACGAGAACGGCCGATTTCTGGATTTAGTTTTAAGCAACTCACCCAACGTGTCGGTACATGAAACTGAGCCTTTGTCACGCATCGACAAACACCACCCCCCTTTGCTTATAAAACTTGTAAGGGATACAGTACAAAAAACAATAAAGAAATGCCGGTCTAAACAATTACATAGATGTTAAAAAAGCGCTACAGTCTATTAATTGGTCAGCGGTAATATTGCCGACCAAAGATATTGACGTTACAGTAGAAAAGTTATATCGTGAGTTAAATACGATCATAGAAAAATGCACCCCGCTGAAGAATAAAGTTAATAATGGATTTCCTACTTGGTACTCGTCCCAATTAATTAAATATTTAAAAGAAAAATCAAAGTATCATAAAAAATATAAAAAATATGGTAACCCCAGGGATTACGATACTTTTGCTTCTCTTCGTACTAAGTGCAAAGACTTGATCAAAACTTGCTACGGGGTGTATATTGCATCTGTTGAGGCTGGTCTTAAAAGAGATATAAATACTTTCTGGAAGTTTGTCAACGAGAGAAAACGTTCTAATGGGATACCGCAATCTATGAGATATGGAGATAGTACGGCATCTGAGGGTAGGGATGTATCTGACCTTTTTTCGGCATATTTCACTTCTGTGTTCGAGACTGATAACTGTCCAACACTTGAAATAGAAAATAATCCAACTTGTAACACTTCGTTCTCTGGTCTGACATTGGGGCAGGATGAGGTACTTAAGAAACTGAAAGCATTGGATATTAACAAAGGTGCGGGACCTGATGGAATACCACCTAAATTTCTCAAAGAATGTGCTGAGGAGCTAAGTCTACCATTGATGATTGTTTTTAATTTATCTATTGAACAGGGCGTTTTTCCAACTTGTTGGAAGGCTGCACATATAGTTCCAGTTTTCAAATCTGGTGACAGATCAGACTGTACCAATTATAGGCCAATTAGCATTCTATCCAGCATGGCAAAACTTTTTGAAAGTACAATATACGATCATTTGTACAATCATGTGGCACCTTTTCTATCTAATAGCCAACACGGATTTATGAAACGTAAATCCACAGTCACTAACTTGTTGGAATATAAGAATCATCTTTGTGAGGCCTTTGCCAGCGGTGGACAGGTTGACTCTGTCTACACGGATTTTACCAAAGCTTTTGATAAAGTGAATCACTATTTGCTTTGTCGGAAGCTTGAAGTAATGTATGGTTTCCATGGCAACATATTAAGATGGATCACATCCTATCTGTGCAGGCGGAGTCAGCTTGTTGCTCTGAAGGGATACAAGTCAACACCTGTCATCGTGACCTCTGGTGTCCCGCAGGGATCGCACTTGGGACCACTCCTCTTTTTAATCTTTATCAATGACCTTACTAGTCGCCTGAAATGTCTTTCTCTTTTATATGCAGATGACTTAAAAATTTTCAGCAGAATCCAGGATAACATCGGATGTCAGGTAATGCAGCGAGATCTTGATACACTATCTCAGTGGTGTGTAGATAATCTGATGCACCTTAATGCTAAGAAATGTGAAGTTATATCTTTCACCAAGAAGAAGAAACATAAAATACTTTTTAATTACCAACTTAATGGGCAAGTCCTAAACAGAGTCACTGCTGTCAAGGATCTGGGGGTCATATTCGACGAACAACTGTCTTTTAAAGAACACTATGACAGCATTACGATGAAATCTCTTAAAACCCTGGGATTCGTAGCACGTACAACTCTTCATTTCAAAGAACCAACCAGCCTAATTTTTTTTTTTAACAGTCTCGTCAGAAGTTGTTTTGAATACGGCTGTGTCATTTGGTCACCGAATTACCAGATACATTCTGAAAAAATTGAAGGTGTACAAAAAAAATGCCTTAGAATTGCAGCTTTTAGAACGGGACTAAATCGTAAACTCACATCGTACTCAGATAGGCTCAAACATTATAAAGTTACTTCTCTAGAGACGCGTCGTAAGCAACAGGATCTGCTCTTTCTGCATAGGGTCATCCACTCAGAATTTGACACGCCCAACGTGCTATCCCTGCTCAACTTTAATACCAGAATGCTATCTAGGCAACGTAGGAGGGTGTTTACATTGCACACATATAAAAATAATACCTCGTACTATAATCCAATTGTTCGAATGTGCCGTTTATATAACGAGTTACTACAAAATCACGATGAACTGGATATATTCGTTAATAAGCACGCTACCTTTAGATATGTTATTAGACGTATCCTCGACTAAGCTACCCCAGTATCGCCTATGATTGACTCCCTTGTAAAATTTTACTAAATTTGTTAAGTGTTTTTTGTTTTGTTTGCGGTTGCTAATTTTATAATTGTTTTGTTCCACTTTTAACCACTTTTCTTAATTTTGATTGTTAATTTTGATTTTTAAGTGCTGTATGTGTAACTTTGTTTTGTGTGTTTCTTGCTTGTCATGTTGTGCGTACACCTTTTTGGGTCACAATCTGGGACCTTTATTAATGGGATTTTTATTTAATAATAACAATGATTGTAACCTGTCGCGTATGCCTATGTTAAATAAATAAATAAATAAATATTAATAAATTCAATCCACTGCGGGGATCATCTTTTATTGAATTACCTTATGATATTAGGACTAAAAAAGCAGTCATCAATGTTAAAAACGCAGATGTGCAGTGTTGTAAATGGGCTTTACTCTCAGCTTTGTATCCTGTATCAAAAAACCCCGATCGTGTAAACGAGTATTGGAAATTGGAAAACAAGTTAAATTTTAATGGGATTTCGTTTCCAGTAAAATTAACTGATATTTACAGAGTTGAGCGCTTAAACAATATAAGCATTAACGTTTTTGGTTTAGAATATAACTCTGAGACTAAAACTCATCATGTTATTGGCCCCCTGTACTTTACAAAGTCTCGCAAATCAACACATATAAATTTACTATACGTCACCAGTGGTAGTAACGGACATTATTGCTATATTAAAAATTTATCACGATTAGTGAGTAAGCAGATCACTAAACGAAATGGCGCGGTTCACATTTGTGATGGTTGTCTGCTTTATTTTCCTACAAGCAATGCGGTAGATAACCACCAAAAACATGATTGTGCTCATATTAGTTCAATATTACCAAGTCCAAGTATGTTTAGAAAAAACTGGTTCAATGAAAATGTGTCTAATGATAGGTTATATTTTGATAAATTTGAAAAGAAAAAGAGGGTTCCTTTTATTATTTACGCTGACTTCGAATCGTTTTTAAAACCTATTGCCTCTTGTTCTGGTGATCCTAACAAATCATCAACCATTAATGTTCAGAGACATGACGTGTACAGTTTCGGTTATTATATTAAGTGTTCATATGATAGTAATCTCTCTAAATATGTTAGTTATAGCGGAGAAAACTGTGCTCATGTATTTATGAATAAGCTCCAAGAAGATTTAAAAATTATATGTAGTAAATAGAGTTTTCAAACTGCTCCTCTCCCTCTTACGAATGAAAATAAAAAATGTATAGAAGAAACCAAAGTATGTTACATTTGTAAAAAAGATTTATATGAGCAATTTATTGACTATAACTGGCAGACGGGAGCGTTTATAGGTGTTTCACATGAAATATGTAGTAAAAAACTTCATAAAATAGACTTTGTACCAGTAGTATTACATAATCTAAGTAATTACGATGCTCACTTTATTGTACACGCATTAAATTTTGCTGATGGTGAAGTACAAATAATCCCCCAAAATAAAGAAAAATATATTTCATTTTCTAAAATTCTTCACGTAAACGGTCAGCGTGTAAGTTTAAGGTTTATTGATTCTTTTAAATTTTTATCAAGTAGTTTAAATTCATTAGCTTCTAATCTTAATAATAATCAATTTATAGAACTAAAAAATGAATTTCCGAATGTAAACGACTTCGAATTGCTGAAAAGAAAAGGTGTATATCCATATGAGTATATGAGTTCTTTCAGGTCATTAAAATCACCATCATTACCAAAAATTTATGACTTTTTTAATTCACTTACTGGGTCAACGATTTCTAACGAAGACTACGTTCACGCTCAAAGAGTGTGGTCTCATTTTAAATGTTGTAGTATGTCTGATTATTCTAATCTTTATTTAAAAACAGATGTTTTGCTTTTAAGTGAAAAACCTATGATTTAGATCCTGCTCATTATTACACTGCTCCTGGTTTAAGCTGGGACGCTATGTTAAAGTTTACCGAAGTCGAAATCCAGTTATTGACAGATTTTGATAAAATAGCCTTTATAAAAGCTGGTATCAGGGGTGGTGTGTCTCAATGTAGTAATCGTTACGCTAAAGCCAATAATCCTTATATGGATAATTATAAAGCAGATGATCCTATTTCTTTTCTAACATATTTGGATGCTAATAATTTGTATGGGTGGGCTATGTCTCAGTATTTACCTATTTCTCAATTTGAATGGGCGAGTGTTGATGTTAATTTTAATGTTCCTATCACTTCAGAGTTTGGTTACATTTTAGAAGTAGATTTGGAATATCCTGATAGCCTTCATGATCATCATTCCGATTTACCATTATGTCCTGAAAATATTTGTATTGGTGGTTCTAAGGAACGAAAGCTGGTCCCAAATTTAAATAATAAGGAAAAATATATTTTACATTATAGAAATCTCTTACAAAGCTTAGAGTTGGGTTTAAAACTTACGAAAGTTCATAGAGTTCTGAAATTTAAACAAAGTGCCTGGTTAAAAAAATATATAGATTTAAACACGCAATTGCGTACGTTAGCAAAATCTGATTTTGAAAAAGACTTTTATAAGTTAATGAATAATTCAATTTTTGGAAAGACCATGGAAAATATTGAAAAAAGAGTAAACGTTAAACTATTGACTCACTGGGAAAATCGGGGTAAAAGAAAAGGTGCGTCAGATCTGATTGCCAAACCTGAATTTCATAGTTTGTCAGTTTTCTCTGAGAGTTTAGTAGCAGTCCAATTACAAAAGACTAAACTTTTTTACAATAAACCCATATTTTTAGGTTTTAGTATATTAGATTTATCAAAAACTTTAATGTATGATTTCCATTACAAATACATGAAGTGTAAATTTGAAAATTTAAAATTGTTGTATACGGACACTGACAGCTTAGTTTACCAAATTTTTTGTGCAGATTTTTATAAAGAAATTCTACCCGATATATGTAATTATTTTGACACATCGGATTACGCACGAAACAATATTTATGGTTTTCCTTTATTAAATAAGAAAAAATTAGGTTATTTTAAAGATGAACACAATGGCCATGTTTTTTCTGAATTTGTCGGTTTACGCTCAAAAATGTATGCTATGCAAGTAGAGAATAAAACAATAACTAAAGCAAAAGGTGTAAACAAATGTGTAACTAGACAATTGAAATTATATAATTATAAAACTTGTTTGTTTAAAAAAATGTAGAACTTGCTGAAATGTATCGTTTTAGATCCATTAAACATGTCATTTTTACTCAAAAGATAAATAAAATTTGTTTGTCTTACAATGATACCAAGAGATATATTGTACCAAATTCCACTGACACATTAGCATTATAAATTACGATAAATAAAATTTTAAAAAACTATTTTTTATAATTTAAGTTATATTGTATTCGATATTTCTTATTCTTTATGGTGAATAACGTCTTGTGTATTTGTATTTTAAGCTTAGAGGTATGCCTCTTAGTGACTTTGTTGAAATGTTTAATAAAGATACATAATAATGATGTGTTAATAAAACATGTATTGAAGTCTTTTTTATTGATTCAATAACATGTAACTGTAACCTATTTTTTTTTTAGAAATTATTATTAAATATGTTGAAATTTAACTTGGTATTTTCATTAAAACCTTTGAAATAAATAAAAACAAGTAAATGATTTAACAATATATTTATTTTATACTCACAAACCAATATCTGATTTATTGTATGACATAAGAAAGTGCTTCGTTCTACAAAATCACAAATAAGTACTATGGATTTAGGCGTATTACTTTTTATCTTTGTTGCTGTAAGAGTATTTCCGACAATTCGGAGAATTGGATATTCCCTTTGTTATGTTGTAAATAAGCTGACGAGTTTTCTTATGATGATCGTCATTGGTAGACTTTGTGTAATATTTCACACGAACATCTGCATGCTTCCAATGGTCCGATTGATCAATGTTTTCAATCTTCTTCAAATCATACACCTCAATCTTAATGAGATGTGTTGCACTTGCTCCGTCGTCGGTGTTGGTTGACACGTAAGATGTCGAATCTCTCCCGGAACAACGTCCAACTGTTGAAGATCTCATTGTCCTCGGCTTCTTCTTTGGTGGTTCAAAGAATTCGTCGATTGATTCTTTCTTCTGCAACGATGGAAGTTCATCGTCGTCCGACTGTGGGTAATAATAATGTTTATACGTGTTTTCTTGGAACACCACATCGTCATCGTCTTCATTGAATGTAGAACGAGCAATCTGTAACAACCAGTACAATTTTATACGTTACTCAGAAGTCATAAAAAATCAGAACATTCACTCAGTAATTAAAAAATGAAAGCGAATCACATCAGTTTTATGCAAATCATATACGTTAGACAGAAGCCAGAACAAATCAGAACATTCACTCAGAAAATAAAAAATAAAAACGTTTTACTTACATTCATAGTACTTATTTGTGATTTTGTAGAACGAAGCACTTGTAGTAGTTGTAACTGTATGAGGTTCCTATCCACGAGTATCGAAAATAGATAAAATCAGTTCGTTTTATACCAATTTTAGTAAGTAATGACTATTTGAACTTACTCTACTTAAGATATCTAACTCGATTTTGTTTAACAAGACAAGATAGTTAATGTAATGATTATTTGAACTGTAATTTAGGAGAATGTTACTTTCAAAACAAAAATCTAATTTTAATGAACAATGTGTGTTTCTCAATCACGAAGAAACAAGTTCGGTAGTTATTTTAATTTAAACGAGCAGATAAACTAGTTTCAAAGTACAAGTTAATAGAGTTTACCTAATTATAATGAACAAAGTTATTAAGATATACCTACTCTTATCAGAAAGTTAGTAAGTATGGGTGTATTATAACAGCAAAAATATATCACGAGAGATGGTCCATGAAGAAGATTTCACGCATACAGAATGTCCATGATTACAATTAACTCACTTACCGCCTCTGTGGTTATGTGGTTAGGACCACCCCGGTCTCAGAGTCAGGGTCATGGGTTCGATTCCCAGCTGGGGTTGCACATGTGTGTACTCGGTTTGGTAGGTAGGACTTGAAAAAATCCGTTTTATCATTTTATCTTATTTAAGTCTGTTACCACCAGTGCCTTAGTAGTTTTTTAGAGGATTCCAGGTGAAGTGTGCCTCCACTTTGGTCTTACTAAGGGATGACCTTAACATCAGGTGGGATGAAGACAAAGCGCTTTCCTGAAGAATCGATAAAATACAATCGCATATTAGTAACTGGACAAGACTACAGTGACGGTACGTCATTAGATAGTTTTGGAACGACTTGAACTAGCCGAGCGAGGGCCAGAAGAAGGCCAGTTTTGAGTGTGCCAGAACTCTCGAATCCCTACTAGCGTGGTAGCGCTGTGATGAACGCTTTCACTTCTTGGGCTTCACTGGCTGCTTTTCATCAGGCATAGGCCTTTATGGCGTGCCACAATAAAAAAAAAAATAATCGATAGAAATATTTTTCAGGATAATATTTCTTTAATAAACATTTAGTCTTTGAAATAAAAGAAACACGCTAACATTTATTTTATCTTCAATTGCATACGAAGTACATGACTGTAATCTAAGGTTTTGACTAAATGCATTCAAAAACATGAAAGAAAATTTTAGGAAAACTTTGATTCCAGTTCTGTAGTTTTTTAAAATAAAAGAATGTTTCCGTTGAGTAAATTTTTTTTTTTTTTTTACGTGTTACGGGTAAGCGCTTGGCCTTCATCTCACCTGATGGTAAGTGACGACAAGGCCGAAGGTGGAAGCGCGCTTCACCCGGAATCCTCAAGCACTGAGGAACTGGCTATCTTAACTCTTAACTGTCGGAACACAACTATGCTATAAACATCGTTGTTATGGCGACAGACTTAGATAAGATGGTGGTAGCTAGCCAGGCGGACTTAACAACCCTACCACCAACCAAACCGAGCACACAAAGATGTACCCCCCGCTGGGAATCGAACCCGGGACCTCTGGGTCTGAAACCGGTGGCTTAGCCACTAGACCACGGAGGCGGTTAAAATTAAATTAGCTAAAGGATTTTAAGGTAGTTTTCCTACAGGGCCCATCATTTTCTGCCATACTCTATATATAATATGGTACACAGGTTCCCGTGCTATGAGGATATTGAGAAGAATATGGTTTTGGGATAGGTACTGCAAAAAAAAAAATTCGTACATCCTGTATTTATTTATTTATATTAATTCGCTTTCAATACTGTTATAGACAACTTATAAAATCTAGTCACTATGAATAAAGGCCGGCGCGTGTACATAAACCCCATAGCAACTGGGCAATGTAATTAAAACTGCATAGCTAGTCACTTTTCCCGGTCCGTATGAATAATGACCACCCTATCACCCTATTTTATATTTTCCTTGCCAATGATCTCCAACCAAATTCTTGAGTATGTTTATTTTGCGGCAGTCTGAAAAAAAAAATCTTATATTATATTCTTTATTACACATAAACACAGTAACAAAAGTAGCTAGAGACATTGTGTGCAAAGGTGGACTTTTCTCTAAAAGAGATCTCTTCCAGTCAACCCAGAGAGTGTGCGAGATAAATGTAATAGGGTTGACACAAAGTGCAACAAAAAAAAAGACGATTACCTAGACCTAAAACTAATACAAATACTTAAGTATATATACAAAATAAACAATCATACAAATAAAATAACAATAAAATATATATATATTTAAAAAATATATATATATATACTTATATATATTTATCTATACTTACATTTTAATACTTATATGATCATGTTATACTGGTAGTCTAATAAAGTGCTCTTTGAGCTTTAATTTGAACGAAATTATGGAAGGACAATCTTGAATAGTTTTAGAACCAGATTCACTGGCGACCAGGCTGGTTGGAGGAGGACTGGAGAGGCGTACGTCCAGCAGTGGACGATGATACGCTGAAGAAGAAGAAGTATATGTATTAGAAAAATGCCTATTATAAAATTGGTTGGAAGAGTAGGAGTTTAATGTTGAGTTGAGTGGGAGAAACATTTATATTTATAGGTACCTCTACCTATAAATATAAATGTTTCTCCCACTCAACTCAACATTAAACTCCTACTCTTCCAACCAATTTTATAATAGGCATTTTTCTAATACATATACTTCTTCTTCTTCAGCGTATCATCGTCCACTGCTGGACGTACGCCTCTCCAGTCCTCCTCCAACCAGCCTGGTCGCCAGTGAATCTGGTCCAGATCGGCCCTGCGACCGCCTTGATGTCATCGGACCAACGAGCTGGAGGTCTGCCGATGCTCCGCTTCCCCGTTCTTGGTCTCCAGAATAGAACGCAGTTGCTCCATCTCTCATCATCACGGCGACAGAGATGACCGGCCCAAGCCCACTTCATCCTTGCAACTCGGTTCCCGATATCGGTCATTTTTGTGCGGTGTCTTATAGTATCATTCCTTACTCTGTCGCGCATGGTTAATCCCAGCATACTGCGTTCCATCTTTCTCTGGGCGACTTTAAATCTCCGAACTTGCGTGGCGGTGAGAGTCCACGTTTCACATGCGTATGTCATGGTCGGGAGTACACATTGGTCGAATACCTTGGTCTTTAGCGACTGTGGGATATCGGACCGGAACAGTCTTTAGCTTTCCGAAGGCTGCCCATCCAAGCTGAATTCTACGGCTTATTTCTTTGGCTAATGAGTCCTTTCCGAGCCTTATGAGTTGCCCAAGGTAAACATACTCGGATACTTGTTCTATCCCTCGGCCGCCCAGTGTGATCGGAGCATTTGTCAGATCAGCTGTAACCATAACTTTAATCTTTCCCATGTTCATCTTCAGTCCGACTCGTAATAAACCATACTCGGCCATAATAAAATACGTATAGGAATAAAAAGCTAACAATAAATCCACTGATCTTCATCGTCATTGAGTTTTTTTTTAATTCACCTCGATCGACGAGAAAAGAGGTTTTGAAAGGAGACAGGGGCGGAGCCCCAGGCCTACCTTTAATCCGTCTTCATCGGCCCCGGAATGTGAAAGGGTTTATAAAAATGCCGATATAATATATTGGGTGGACAGGAGATGATGCACGATTGTCTGGAGATGAACGACCCGCAGGAGATGTAGAAGCGGGAACGGCAGACATCGGCAATGGGTTTTTTCTTTTTATGTTCTTTCTAACTACTGTTCCATTTGTAAAATGGTTCTTCGAAAGGTCTAGCACCTTTTATTTTAATTTTGGAAGAAATGTCGCGGTAACACACTTAATCAATGATCCGGTCACCGTGGATTGCTGAAAACCTGATGGCAGTCACCTGTGCAGCTCTCTAGCCAGGTAAAGGAAGGATCGCCATCGAGCTTCAGGTCAGTCTCCATATTCGTTCGGTGGACGCCTGGACCGTCACCCTAGGGTTTCTCTCCAGGCCGCCACCGTTCTGGATGCCGGGATCCTCTGGCAGGATGATGTTAGTTTACCGTAGAATTTAATGTTCCAAAAAATTATTAACATAAATAGTTATTGAGATTTGGGATAATTTGATTGCAGTCGCGAATCAACTTATAGCGACCTTGACAGTAAAAGTCTTTTGCATAGAACCCAAATTGATGCTGGGTCTCCAATAAAGTTATTTCCTCGTAATATCTCATGTATTAGAATTACATTTAATTTATTTCGGGTCTGGGTGTTTTCTATGTATAATAAGTATGTATTTAAGTATTTTAAGTATGTTTATCCGTTGTCTAGTAACCATTTAACGAGTTTCTTCGAAGCTTCTCTTGGGCTAGATAATTGGTGATATTGTAGGAAAGATTTATTTATTTATCATTTATTTATCAATTCGTGTAGGTAATATTGTATCTAGATTAACCCATTAGAGCCCGAGTTTTTGAAATTACATTTTTTTTGTTTTTTATGTACATTATAACTGAATAACATCTAGGTAACACAAATACAGTACTTTTTATTTTTTTCAAAATCCCGTTTTTGAGTTTTGGACTGTTGCCATATGGCAACGCTAGGTCAAAAAGAGTACAAAAAATCTATTCATCCCAGTTTTAGGATAAAAAGAAACAAATTAATATTGTGCATTTATTTATATAAATCAATTAAAAATACAAAGATTATAATTATAGCATGACATGATACTGTTCAAAGCATTTAAGACATAAACCAACGTCACACTTTGAACATACAACTCTCCCAATTGTTTTACAATTAGCTCCAGCACATCGCCGTTTCTTTTCTACTGGTTTCGGAAAGTGATTTACTCCATCACACCTTACTCCTTCCAAGACCCTGGATGTAGACGGTCGACCACCAGACTTAGAGGCAGTCCCATAGTTCTTCAAATATGTTTGGACCAACTCTCGACGGAAATATAGCTGTGAAATATCTTTTCCTGATTGGCGCATCAATATCCAGGCATTATTTACAGAAACATCTATAAGCCACGTAAATATAGGCCACCACCATTTTTTCCCTTGAACCCCAATCCTGTAATTATTCACGTGAGCATCCATAAGGTCTGTACCACCCATGTACTGATTAAATAATGCTATTAGATTAGGTATCGGTACTTTCACTTTTTGCTGACTGGCTTTGGAATATCTATCAGCGAATCCTACTGGATGTACTTTGTGATCTGTCGAAGCCACAGTCACTACAGAATTATCCATCCAGCAAGCTACAACGACATCACCTTGAAAAGCATATTCGTAGGACCCTCTTGCTTTCTTTTTCATAGATTCTACCTTAGTAATAGGGCATTTTTTTCCAGTGAATCAGAAGTGGAATCCCCGTGAAGTAAAATTGAAGTTTCTGTTTCCTCATGATTTCCGGCAACTCGCTAATCATAGAAAGCATGGGCGCTGTTGCTTTTCCAAAATGTTGCTCATTTTCGCTATTTGCACCTGGAATAGCACCTTGATATACTTCAAAATTTGCCAAAAAGCCCCTACTTGTATTCAAACGCCAACATTTATACCTAAACCCGATAGGTTTATTACGAATACACTGTTTGCACCCATGTTTTCCGAAGTATTCAATCATGCTTTCATCATAGTTGAGATTCTGTTCAACAGGAATATGGTTAAGACATTTCTGTTTCAGTATATTCATCAGAGGTCGCAATTTCATCACCTGGCACAAGCAATGGAACAGATGGCCACAGCCACCAGCAGCGCACATACAAAACTGCTGTCAAGACTCGCTACGCCCAAGGACCTACCTTTATTTTTTGGAGACCCGTTTGAGTGGCTGCAATATAAAAATAGTTACGAAGAGTCCACTAAGCTCTGCAATTTCAGTGAGAGTGAAAATATTTCACGACTCGGTAAAAGTCTGCGTGGTGAAGCAATAGAAGCCGTCTCATCACTACTTATCTGCAATACAAAGCCAAGTGTAATTATAGAAGCACTAGAACTCCGTTTTGGAAGACCAGAGCTTATAATTCATAAAATTGCTTCACAGTTTAAAAGATTGCAACCCTTACCGCAGACTTACCACACTGACTTAGTATCATTTGCTGTTAAAATTAGAAACTACGTTGCAGCCGCCGAGTCTATCCAGCAAACCGACTACATAAGAAGTCCAGAGTTGCTTAACACCGTCGTGTCTAAGTGCCCCAGTATGCTGATTAATAAATGGGTAGATTATTTATATGAGCACCAAGATGACAGCAAAGCTAAGTTACAAATATTTGCAGACTTTGTACACAAAGAAGCCATGAAGGTAGCCTCCGCTGGAATAAGTTACATTTATAGCCAAGCAGATTATAGAGGACACAAGAAAAATGATGAGCGCAGAACGCAAGTTCATTCTGTGTTGTATAATAATGAACCAAGTGGCAAGTGTAAAGTCTGCCGAGCCGCCATACACCCGCTTTCAAACTGCAAAACATTCAAGCGAGCATTAAGAAAAGACAAGTGGCGTATTGTAAAAACAAACAAGCTTTGTCATAACTGCCTGCTGCCCGGTCACAGTAAGGACGCCTGTCCTGCCGCGCGCTGTGATGTGGACGGGTGTGGTATGTCCCATCACCGCTTACTTCATTGGCCTATGAAAAAAACTGCATCATCTAATGACGTCACTAACGACGACGGTACCGACCGCTGCAAACTTAATCACAATTAGTGCAAGTGATAATAACTCGGCCAGCGGAACAGTTACAAACACTACTATAATGTCGCCAAACGCAAGTGTAATGCTAAAAATAGTGCGCGTAAACATTCATGAACCTAAAGGTGTTATAAGTACGCACGCCTTATTGAATGACGGAGCTACAGTGCTACAGTGTCACTAGTGTCAGCTGATCTTGCGGACTGCATTAACTTAAAAGGTCAACCCGAAACTATACGAAACTCTCAAACAATAACAATGGAGTGTACGAGGTGCGCGCGCGCAAGATAAGTGAATTGGACCTACCTATACAGTGTTTATCAAAAGTTAACATCGACGCGTACGCACATTTACGGAACTTAAAACATTATTTGTGTAGCAGTGATGTGAAGCCTAAGTTATTAATCGGTCAAGACAATTATCAGTTGTTAGTTTCTCTAAAGACTGTTTATCGTGGCAAGAACGAACCGTGCGCGATGCTTACACCACTCGGGTGGTGCTTACACCGAAATCCGGGAATCGTACCCGCTACTACAAGTAAATTCCCTAGTAATAGTAATCAATCGTTAATATATGAGCCCGCGTGTGTTATGAATATGATACTGTCGAGCCGAACGCCCGCGCCACAGTAATAGTACATTATGATATAAGTGCGGTAAGATGAAAATTACAGCCGAGGCGATATTGCTAGACCGAGCCGTAGGCGAGGGCTACAAGAAAGCAGAGGCTGTAATTATCAAAGCGCACGTATGCCATACGACGTTTTATAACATATTTGTGAGGATAAAAAAAAATCCGAAAATGACTGCGTTTTTTGTTGTTTTTTCTAGTGCATGAATCTTTGGTAAACCAACATATATTTTTCTTTGTCCAACAGCATAGAGCGTAGATGGGCTCATCAAAATAATACCACCAACCCCTCTCTTCCCTTAAGTGTCGTTAAAGGCGACTAAGGGACTAAACACTGCACATACATCCAACAGCAAAGAGCGGCGATGGGCTCATCAAAATAATACTACCTACCCCTTTCTTCCCTTGGTTGTCGTAAAAGGCGACTAACGGACTAAAGACTGCATATACATCCAACAGCATAGATCGGCGATAAGCTCATCAAAATAATACTACAAACTTTTCTCTTCCCTTCGGTGTTGTAAAAGGTGACTAACGGACTAAAGAATGCACATACATCCAACAGCATAGAGCGGCGATGGGCTCATCAAAATAATACTACCAACCCCTCTCTTCCCTTGGGTGTCGTAAAAGCTACTAACGGGCTAAAGGCGTATGTTGTCCATAGATTCAAATGATAACTAATTTTTAAATTTCATTACCGCACTAGTGCGAAACTTATTACATTACGATACTGAAATCGGTGTAATAAGAGCTTCTTACCGAGCAAATGTGTTATAAATATCTTTAGCTCATATATTTACTGTGCCCGCGCCGTCGCCGCCCGCCGGCCGCCGTCGCTCCCCTCTCCGCTCGCTCAGCGGGAGGCGCACGCATGCACCGGCGGCGCATCGTCATACAAAATGCAAGGTAACGGGAATGCACACATAGATAACATTGATAACTCAGAATGTAAACAATTGCACGAGTTAGTACGACGTTCCTTCGCATTTGAAGCAATTGGAGTGAACTCTAAGCCACGAGTAAATAAGGACGAAATTCGTGCAATCGACTGTATCGACAAATCTGCTAAATTAATAAATGGATATTGGGAAGTTAGTTTACCATGGAAAAATAACCAAGCAATGCCAAACAGCTATCAGAACGCGTATAAAAGATACTTAGGCGTTGAGCGAAAAATGAAACTAAATGAAAGTTATGCCTCGAGATATATAGAAAGGTGAGTCATTTATTTGACAACAATTACGCGCGGAAGCTGACTGACTATGAGATCGCAATGCATAAAAAACGTATCTGGTATTTGCCGCATTTTGGCGTAGATAATCTTAATAAAAATAAATTAAGATTAGTTTTTGATGCCCGCGGCCACTACCAACGGCCAGTCGCAAAATGATTACCTACTGCAGGGACCTGACTTATAATCTTTGATAGGAATCATGCTGAGATTTCGCGAGAAGCCTGTTGCATTTGTGGGTGACATTAGAGACATGTTCCTTCGTGTGAAGATAAACGAAGAAGATCAACACGCTTTCCGCTTTTTATGGCGAGAAAATACTTACGTTACGACCTCACTAATATTCGGCGCTAACTGCTCACCGTTTATAGCGCAGCACATAAAGAATAAAAATGCGCTGCCATTCAAAGTTGAGATGCCTGAAGCTACTGAAGCCATCCTTAAATCACACTATATGGATGACTACATTGCAGTCGGTGGATGATGAACAGACAGCTTTGAAGTTAATAGAAGAAGTGTCAAAAATTCATAGTGAAGGTGGTTTCGTGATAAGAAACTGGATATGCAATAAGCCAAATGTATTTGAGAGCACAGCCAAAGAAACCTTAAGTGATAAGGCCATAAGGATGTAAACCGGTTGCGACGATTTACCCGAACGTACTCTCGGACTGCTGTGGTTCCCGTTGAGCGATACCTTTGGTTTTGACTTGTCATTGAAGCGAATTCCGGCAGAAATACTAAGTTCACATAGAATACCTACCAAGAGAGAACTACTGCGCATACTCATGTCTATCTTTGATATTTTTGGGTTCCTCGCACCATTTACAATTAGAGCGAAAATTGTATTGCAAAATATATGGAAAATGGATATTAAATGGGACGAGACAATACCTGCAAATGAAAACAAAATTATTCAAAACTGGTTACTAACTATATTACTATATTAACCTACGAAAACTTCAACACTTGCGCATACAAAGATATCATTTTCACTTTCCTATGCCTATGACTGAGATAGAAAACGAACACCTGCCGATGCATGAACGTCAGGATTGAGGAGCCACCCCTAATTTTTAAAGGAAAATCATACCATCAATTAGTAGTATAAAAAATAATTTTGTAGGACAAATTCTGGAATTTGTAGTATAATACTTTCTAAGGTACATCAATATAAAGCTGGCTCCTCAATCCATACAGTATGGATTGAGGAGCCACCCTAGAACTCGGAAAGTAATGTAGTTACATTTTTGAAAATTTTGTATGTTTTAGTAGGTATTTTGTAGGTTATCTACAAAAAATTACAGTGCGGTACTGCCGAAATTAAATAAAATACAATAGTTTGGTTGTGGCTCCTCAGCCCGTATACAAAAGCGTGAATTCCTGTGAAATTGATCCACATATTAATATATTCGAACTAATGGACAATTAGTAGTATGTATGCTTGAATTTGTAGTATAGAAATAAAATAGCAAGATTAAGTAAATTAGCTAAAAAAACACATGTCATCTGGCTCCTCAATCCAGACACTTGCATTTAAATAATTGACTGTATCTACCTAACTATAGAAGATAATCAAAAGCTTTATATGCCAATATTTAGTAGAAATTTCTACTAAATATCTATGTACAAAATAACATTGTACAATTTGGTCAAAGGAAGTTATGATGATTATTCGATATTCCATATAATTCACTATATAGGGTGACCATATCGATACTGGCAAAGAGAATAAAAATATGGTTAAGTACCCGTATTAAGGTAGCGTATTGTATGTTTTGCTTCGTATGTACAAAACGTTACGCGTACGTAACGTTTTGTAATAATTAATTAATTAGATTATTTATTTATTTATTTAAATAATAAAATGTAATGCGTACGTTAACTTAAAGTAAATGAGACACTAACCCGCATTGGGCCAGCGTGGGAAAGCCTGTTCCCAGCAGTGGGACGTGTAAGGTTGTTGATGATACTCATGTGGTATTTCCGACTGCTGATACAATTGATTATTAAAATGAATACCTACAACTCTTCATACTCTAGTTTTTGAACACGACCAGAAATGGAATTTATCACAATTGCGGTTATATAGCATTTGTTTAAGTTTATAGGAAACATAAACAGAATTTTACAAATTGTCATGAAACTAACTTAGTTCTGGTAAAGAATCATAGATGGCTCTTTTATTTATTTGTTGATTCCTAAATCACGCAAACAGGTTTACATTCTAAAAATTCTTAAGAAAAATGTAACACTTTATCTAGCTTTCGATCACTACTAATAAACCATACATGTTTTGTGGTTTTGATTGAAATCTCAACCTCGACCTTTTGATTAATTATAGTAAGTACTTACCTACATTAAATACTATTGTAGTAATATAAAACTAACTAATTAACAAAGTAAATATAAAAATAAGAAAACCTGAACTCTTAGCATCATAGGATGTAAACTAAAGATTGCGTGGAAAGATTGCTATATCGTTGTTGTTGCTGAGCTGACGTAAATTAACTGTGTCGCGTAGCGGTGATAGAATACTACCACCCTCTTGGGTGACGTAAAAGGCAACTTTCGGACTAAAGACTGCACATACATACATCCAACAGCATAGAACGGCGATAGGCTCATCACCTGTCACGCTGAGCACATCAGCACTCGCTATTTATTGAAAAGTGGACTATGGTAAAGGACTGCTTTAATTTGCTGTCCTTATTGCCTAGTCTCTGTCTAAGCTTTCGGGGATAATAGTCGTGATTATATGTTAGCATGTGTTTGTACCTACTAATTAAGTTTTCATGGAACATTATCAAAATGCAAAGACAAAATATAGAAATTTGGAGTCATTTTTAAAACTGTAGAAAAACATTATCTTTTAAAGCAACTACCTACAACTAATTTAACATTTTTAAAATATTTTGAAGTACAACTTACGATTTTAATGAACCTTTAAAAGAAAGGACTGAAAATGTTGGTATAATATGTAAAAGTCGAAATCACTTTCATGTTTAAATCTTCGAGTTGGCAACATTACGCTAGAGCCGAGTAATAAGCGTGTATACCTACCAAACTGTTGTAAACCGAAGTTTTCAACAGCGGTTTACAACAGTGTGGACAGTTGTTTGCAACGAAAGGAGACCCGGCGTTTTATGCATAAGTTGTATACCTACTTTTTTAATTTTTAATCTGTAATTCATTGTCATCTGGCAATATCTGTCAACAAATGACAGTTGTACAGCCGCTAGCTGTAAAATCAAACATACTTGTGACGGAAAACATCAACGGCGGTTGTAAACTAAGTGAAAGCCTTGTTTTCAACAAGTGTGGACGGAATACAACAGCGCACAGTGTGGGAAAAACGCAATCTAGCGGGATTTAATTCCTAATCGCGCTAACCTAATGGTTTATGTAATAAATAGTGTTATTTAGTGCTTCAATTAAATAATAATACTAGGAAGTTACAAACCATGTTATCTTATTACATTACAAAAAACGTATGCAGTAGGTACAAATTTATTGTTATTTAAATTAATCACTTAATTTACCATCTATCATATTTGAGCTGGATTCTGTTAAGGTTTTTCCGGGAAATGTTACCCATTGAACTCATTGAAAGTTCTCTTACGATAGCAGCAGCAGCATCTCTTTAACCAGATTTTCGAAGATTACATTCAGTCGCAATTATAATTTCTTCAGGGCTAGTGGACTGGAAAAGATTTTGAACTTTTTGTTTTTTTGTTTTATCGCAACATTCCATAAGACATTTTTGTGGTCTTCCTGGTGAGATGGTACATCTCGCAAAACACTATCTGGCCAGTTAATGTAATTTAACCATGTTATATTTTTGTTCAACAAGCGTTCACGATGTCTACCGCTTGCTGCCCATTTTTCTTCAAATTTGCTGCACAACTTTCTTAAAAAGTCCTTAATTTCCTTCACAGCATCTTAAGAAAACTCACTTGATCTTTTACAAACGCAAAAATAGCATTAAATCGCTCGTTTTTTGCGTTTGCAGTCCAAATATCGAAAATTTATTTTTTTGGTATTTCGGTAGGCATTCTGAAAAAGGAAAAAAAATGTATGGGTGTCGCAAAAAATCGCAAAATGTATCAACTGTACTTTAAAGTTAAGCCTCTGCACTATTGAGTAAACTAAAAGAAAATACAGGATAATACGGGCGTTTTGATATATGCACAAATTTGTTTACAAAATCTCTCTAAAAAAAGAATATTTTTACCTCAGCTTTGAAATGATGTTTCTTTAATCATAGTTTCATTATAAGTTCCAAAAAATATACTTGAACTTACCTCAAAGATATACACAATCCAACAATAAACCAAAAAACTCTCTTGTGTCTATAAGTACATAATCAGAAATCGTAATAACAGTTGATGCTTTAAAAATATCGCATGAAATGTAAATGTACGACGAATATTGTTTACCCACTTTAACATTTTTTATTTTTTATTTTGAGTTACTTACAAAACAAATTCTTAAATGCAGAAGTGACTAGTAGGGTCTTAGGTATAAACAGGCAATACGGTATCTTCAATGAATAGATGTCGATATTTTCAATTAAATCCAGCTAGATTGCGTTTTTCTTAGACTGTGCGGCGGTTGTAAACCAGCCTCCGCCAAGGTGACCTGGTGGGGAGGCTTGTTTACAACAGTCTGGTACACGCTTTTTGTGCGTTACAAGCAGTGTTGCCATTTTTAGCAGGATCCTGCTTTTTTAGCATTTAGGCTACCTGCAGCAGGATGTTTAGCATTGTAAAATTTTTCATATTTGGACATATTTCTGTAACTGTTTTTTTAATTATTATTTTAATTCTTTCTTCCAGAATCATAAATCCTAAAATTTTTACGTACATAAGCAACAAATCTACTTATTTAATAGCCCTATTGACATCCCTTCTTTGATATACTTAAATAGTGTAATTAAACAAAATTTGATCCACTTGATTAATAATAATTTTGTATCTTTATTGTACGTACATTAATATAAATGAACTTGGCTTTTTTCAGTAACCACGTTGTATGTAGGTTGAAGATAGCGGTGTTATTTGTAATTTGTTAGAGGCAGTGGCAATACTGCTTACGTGGTTTACAACAACGTCCACACAGTGGACCGCCCGCCAGAGGAATCGCAGCAAGTTTATAAATACGCTCCCGCAAACCAAGGTCGTAGAAAGGTCAACCGAAATTTCGTTGCAAACATCTGACTACTTTAATACATTTTTAAATATAGGAAAAGCAAAGAGATTGATCTCATACAGTCTTAATATAACGTTATACGTAATGTGTGTTATGCATCATTACATTTTTTGTCAAATAAAGGCTGTTATATAAGTGACAACTTATTTCTTTACTTTCGAACTTTAACTTTAACATACAAACATACATATAATTACGACTATTATTCCCGAAGGGTTAGTCAGAGACTAGGCAATTAGGACAGCAAAAGCGACTGTATTAAGTAGAGGATAAACTATGGTAGAGTACTCTCTACCATAGTCCATTTTTCACCAAATAGCGACTGCTCATATGTCAAGTGTAAGTTGTAATTTCACCTGATGGAGAGCTATCACCGCCGCCCATGGACACCCGCAAAACCAGTGGAATCGCAGACGCGTTGCCGGCCTTTAAGGAAGGAATAGGTTTAAGGAAGGAATAGGAATTGGGAAGAGGGGTGTGGGGGAGGGGCCTCCGGAACCCTCACTGGTCGGACAAAACACAACAGCACCAAGTGCCATTATTTAGCACCACCCAGGGGTCACGTGTAGGGTCTCAGGGGTAAACCTACGGACGCGAGTAACTATAACCCCCAAAAATTACTTTTATAAGAATCAATAGTAAAATGTATCGATTAGACTTTTTTATTTATAAGGTTCGGCTTAAAAGCTTTTGATGCCAGTGCTGTAAAGTATTACAAAATGGCAGATGTGGTAGATAGGACATGATGAAAGTTTCACTTTGATTCCTTTTATAATGTTTAAACATAATTTAATAGGTACGGAGTATCTTTTAGATATTTGTTTACATTAATTAGGCTGTAATTTTATTCAAACAATGTATTTTATTTCCCAGATTTAGGTCTTATATATCTGTCATCAGAAATAGGTTCTGATAAAAGTTTAACGTTTTAAACCCTTAACAAATGACATTACTGAATAAAAGGAACATGATGTGATTACAACAGTCCAGTGTAATATAGGTTTTAAAAATGCAAAGCTAGGTATGTATTTATCCAATATCATCGACACTTTTTCATACTTATTATGAAAAAGTGTCGAAAAGAAAGAACAAAATTTGCGTTAAAATTATATAAATAATATTTATAACATTATAATTGTTAAGTTCATAATAATATATATTTTGTTAAAACTTAATGTAAAGAACAATTTGTCCTGTTTTCATTCATATAACATGGTCACCCTTAGTGAATTGTATGGAATATCGAATAATCATCATAACTTCCTTTGACCAAATTGTACAATGTTATTTTGTACCTAGATATTTAGTAGAAATTTCTACTAAATATTGGCATATAAAGCTTTTGATTATCTTCTATAGTTAGGTAGATATAGTCAATTATTTAAATGCAAGTGTCTGGATTGAGGAGCCAGATGAAATGTGTTTTTTTAGCTAATTTACTTAATCTTGCTATTTTATTTCTATACTACAAATTCAAGCATACATACTACTAATTGTCCATTAGTTCGAATATATTAATATGTGGATCAATTTCATAGGAATTCACGCTTTTGTATACGGGCTGAGGAGCCACAACAAAACTATTGTATTTTATTTAATTTCGGCAGTATCGCACTGAAATTTTTTGTAGATAACCTACAAAATACCTACTAAAACATACAAAATTTTCAAAAATGTAACTTCATTACTTTCCGAGTTCTAGGGTGGCTCCTCAATCCATACTGTATGGATTGAGGAGCCAGCTTTATATTGATGTACCTTAGAAAGTATTATACTACAAATTCCAGAATTTGTCCTACAAAATTATTTTTTATACTACTAATTGATGGTATGATTTTCCTTTAAAAATTAGGGGTGGCTCCTCAGTCCTGACGTTCATGCCGATGCGCGGTCGGGCCAAACACGGGCGAGAAAGAGACCATCTTAGAACTGCATGTGTTTTGCGACGCATCGCCCGCTGCATACGCGGCCATTGCTTAATACCGAGAGATAACAAAAACAAAGAATATATGCATCTCATTCATCGCGTGCAAGTGTCGCGCCTCGCCGATTCATAAATATATCACAGTGCTTAAACTTGAGTTGCAAGCAGCTGTTATCGCCTGCCGGCTCGCCGAAACAATAACATGAAAACCGGTTAGTTATAGATAAAATATATTTCTGGACGGACTCGCTAATCGTTTTGCATCAAATAAGGAATGATACTCGCAACTATAAAGTTTTCGTAGCGAATCGATTGGGTGAGATTGACGAATTATCTCAATCACATAAATGGAACTATATACCTACTGATATGAATATAGCTGATAAAGCTACAAAATTAAATACTTACGAATTAACAAATAACTCTGCGAGTGGTTCCAAGGGCCGCGATTTTTGTATACGAGTGCCGAAGATTGGTCGTTCGAACCTGAAAAAGAAAAAGAAAAAACATTTAATGAAGAGTTATTGCAAGTTAATACTGTATATACTATTGAACGCATAGACTTACCTGTTCGCTTAGTAAGATGTACAGCGAACGTATTATTATTCATAAGAAAATGTAGATATCCTGAAAACGCTGAAAATAATGCTGAGATAAGGCAGTGTGCTGAAGATTTCATTTTACGTCACGCGCAGATGCAATCATTCGCCGAAGAGGTTCACCTGCTGAAAAATAAAAAGTAAAAGATTGTAATAGCCGACTACGTACCTTAACGCCATACATTGATGCATGTGGGCTACTTCGATTCGGAGGGCGAATCAAAGCGACGTTTGATGTTGACCGTAATCTGAAGAATCCCGTAATATTAGACGGCCGCCATCCAACTGCAAAGTTAATAGTTAAATATTATCATGAGATGGTAGCGCATGGAAATAATGAAATGGTGGTTAATGAAATACGACAAAAATACTGGTTACTACACTTGCGCCCTACTGTGCACACAGTGGCCTCGCGCTGTTTAGTCTGTCGAATCAGAAAGGCTAAGCCTACAAACCCAAGACTGGGCGATTTCCCAATAGCGAGACTTGCACACCATCAACGAGCCTTTACCTTTTGTGGAGTCGACCTATTCGGCCCGATGGAAGTTGTTGTCGGTCGCCGTCGAGAAAAAAGATACGGTGTACTCTTCACGTGCTTGACCGTAAGGGCGATTCACATCGAGATGGTTCCTTCGCTGTCAGCTGATTCATTTATTATGGCCTTACGAAGAAAGGCAGCGCGACGTGGTTGGCCCTTCAAAATGTTTTCAGACAACGGCACAAATTTCAGAGGCGCTGCAACTGAGCTAAAACTAGCGTTACATGAAATAAATCAGTCTGACGCTGATCTGAAGATGAACTGATTGATCCTTATCATCCTTAAGGGCATTGACGGGCAATTTATCTCACCTGCTAGTCCTCACATGGGAGGAGCGTGGGAACGCCTAATAAGGAGCGTGAAGACAGCGCTCAAAACGGTCCTGAAGGAACGAGCTCCCAGAGAAGAAGTGTTGAGTACATTACTAGCCGAAATAGAAAATATGGTCAATAGCCGCCCGTTGAGTCACGTGTCTGTCGATCATGAGTACCCAGAAGCTCTTACCCCCAATCATTTTCTCCTTGGATCTTCATCTAACTTACCAGTACCGGGACAATTTACCGATTGTGACATGTACCGAAAGAAGCAATGGAGAATAGCTCAGCGACTAACGGATATGTTCTGGAAGCGCTGGGTTCGTGAGGTCTTACCAACTCTCTTACCTCGTCAGAAATGGCACCAAGAAGGGCACAACCTGAAAAAAGGAGATGTTGTTGTCATCGTGGATCCCACCTTGCCCCGAAATACGTGGCCAAAGGGCCTGTTGTTGAAACCGTTCATCCGGGCGCTGATGGTCGTGTGCGCGTTGTGGAAGTTAAAACCAAGATCGGTATATTCACCCGGCCCGCTACTCGCCTGGCTGTGTTACCTACCGCTAGAGATGATTGTCCTTGACGGACAATGGGGCGCGGAGAGTGTAGACGATGCGGCTCATAATACTTATTTGTTAATGTTATTATTTTAAAGTAATTTAACCACTTAAGCGTCCGAGCCCCTATATACAACATGGCGCCTAGCGTCCAGCTGTTTTCAGAGCTGCTAGAAGAGTGTACAGAAGAATACGAACCCTGACTGAGCTGACAAAAAAAATTAGAACTAAACAACTACTCAGGCTATATCAAAACTTTATATACGTACGGAATGCTTAGAAAACGCAGTATTTTAATAAATTAACAGACTTAATTTGTTACAAGGTACGGTGTCTTTTAGTAGATAAATAAAATGTGCCGTAGGATGTAGGTAGGTGTGTGTCGGCGGTGTGAACGAATTAAGACATCTAATTTTATAATCTGTCAAACGTCAGTCGCCTTGTCAAGTCCGCCGCAGGCACCCGCATGCCACATCGCGAAAGCCTTTGCAAATACGTCTACGTGTTGTTATTTTGGAATCCTGGGTCACCGCGCTCACCGACGTAGCCTACAATGAATGAATTAAATGAAATAACATTTCATAGATTTATTTGATGCATTATCATTAAACACCTATGTAATAACGGATGTGCGTATATATTTAATTTGGACATCCTATTTTCTTATATATCCATTCAATGTCTTTTAAGTTTAAAATAAGTAGTAATATTCTGATTAAACGATCATCGCACGATATTTTTACACTGCGTAACAGCCCCCAGCGCAATGATCATTGAATCTAAATAATTAAATAAATATTACTACCTACTTATATAAAACTTAAACTTACGATATAAAAATATTATCTATTTATAACATTAATCGATAAATAAAACGACATCACTTGAACACCACTAAATCGTCTACTTCCGCTTCGTTAAGTGTGGTGACATCCTAAAAGTACTTTTGCTTTTCACCACTAGAGGTCAGCATAGGGCAACTGTAAATGTTCTAGAATAATTAATTGAAAATTATTATTACAGTCTGATTATTGGGTAATTATACAAAATACTAACGTTACGTAGCTGTGATCACATTCAGCCGGTTTTCCAACTCGGAATTTACAGTATCGCAATACGCAATTTGGCATATTTTCTATTGTTTACGTCAAATTCGTTCGCGCACAAACAAGACTGCACTAGAGGGCGCAAAACAGGTTACTCATAAATTCAAAATTTGCCTGTGCCATAATTTTCTTTTTACCGAAAACACATTTGACAAAGTTTTGAAATACCGATTATCGATAGTAATTTTAAATGCTAGATGATTCATTTTCCAGAAACACGTTTCCAATATTATAAAAATACAACATTTCAAATAATTGAAATTCATAATTTTTTCGAAAAACATGTAATCGTAGTAACGTATAAGCATGCAAGCAAGCATGCAGCATGCAAGCAAGCATGCAGCAAGCAAGCATGGAGCATGCAAGCAAGCTGCAGCATGCAAGCAAGCATGTTTCATGCAACCAAGCATGCAGCATGCAAACAAGCATGAAGCAAGCATGCAGCAAGCCATCAAGCATGCAGCAAGCAACCAAATTGCAGCAAACAACCAAGCATGCAACCTGCAAGCAAGCATGCAGCAAGCGTGCAGCAAGCATGCAGCATGCCATCAAGCATGCATCATCATCCAAGCACGCAGCATGCAGCAGGCATGGTTTCTGTCACGGCTCCGGCACTGCAAGGCTCCGGCGGTCCCACGCGAGCTTATCGTCGCAGATGGCTTTCGCTCACCGCCGTAGCTGAGGCTGGCCGGCGGAGCCGGCCAGCAAGCCGAGCGTTAAACCCACCTGCTCCTCAGCTCGCGGGCCGCCTCGCCCCTCCGCGCCTTCGCGGGCTTAAATTACACTCTAGCGTAGGGCAGACAAGACTACGTGGAGTCGGTTTTGCCGCGATTCGTTTCTGTCGCTGACTTTTGTAGCACAACCTTGCCGAAAAAACAAAGTATTAACTTTTTAAGACATTTAAATTTATTTACCTAATAATATGAAATGAAAAAACAAAACAAAAATCTGGGTATGATGCTTTAGAGAAAAAGTTACTTCGAATTTTAAAACTTCTAGATATCCAAATTCCAAAAGAAAAAAAGTAGTTTTGATATTCGGCTTATAGTTTTTCTGGAAAATGAAACGTATGAATGATTAGTTTATGGATTAACAAAATTATGTAAAAGCAACAATCTTGGATTTAAAACTTCGTCATACCGTTTTCGAACAATCGAAATTCGTACAGGAAAGTTTCGAATTTATGATAGGTTACCCGCAAAGCATCAAACAAAAAAGTACTTTGTGCATCAAACTGAGAGACTTGTTACCACTTGATAATAAGTTGTGGATTAAAGTTTTGATCTCTATGTCCCTGTCTATTAGTAATAGTTTAATGTATTTGATTTTTCTGATACCAATAAAAGCAGCCACACTCGTGCTTTAGATGGACTCGCCTTTTATTAAGCGCCATCTATGAGGTCATTTTTTTTTTTTGATCTTGGAAAATCGCCCGTTACTTTGCGAAGACGAGCCATCAAGGCCCCACTTCCACAACAACTTCAGTGGCAGCGCACTGGTGATGGGTCCCAAGTCAAGCAAAACCCTTTGCACTGTATGGTCCAACAGAGCTTGTAGTCTGAAACAATAAAAAATATACGATTACATTAAAAAGCCAATGCAGAAAAGTATAATACTTGCTCCCCTCTCAGTAACTTGGATAGAATCATCTGGAGGATAACATTTTTGCTTGGACTCTGCGATTTTTTTGTGAGACGGAAGGATTGCTGAGCTTTCTTTCTTCAAAAGTTCCCTTAAAGTAATGTATTGCCATTTAGAGAGATCAAGGGAAGTTAAAACAGCCAAGGCTTTGTTTTCAGGAATTGTCTCAGATTTCTTTTTTGTAAATAAAAACTCTGATACATTTGGCACCATATCAGGGTGTTTGCTCAAATACTCAACAATATTGGCTTAACTTGATTTGCCATTAGCGTTTAACCTTTCGATGAAGTAATACAAAAGCTCTTCTTCGCTTTTCTCGCTGACCATAGGGTCAGATCGTCGTTTTTTGCTTGTTGCTCAAGTCTTTAAAGGGAACTCTTGTCACCTTTTCTGTAGAGGTACTAGCTTCAGCAGTAGACGCGGATGGAACTGGTTCAATGCATACAGATGAAGGAGCGACTGTCGATGTTTCTTCATCTACATCGGCAGCAGTTTCAAATACAATATTCATATCAACCGAATCGCAACTAGGCCACTGGATGTTGGATTCTAATCACTTGCGATTGATGTCCCGATTCCGAAACGTCTTCACATTTCTACTACACTCAACCCACTTCTTCATTATATTATTCATTACTCGACTAGAAAACTCTCTAAGTCTTTGGCGATCATCTAACTTCAAATAAATGGTTGTGATTCTTCATGTCACCACTTTCCTTCAAAATCACGAACAGATCAAGATTTGTACACAAGCCGGCCATAGTAAAGGTAATTTCCAGTTGTTTCACGGTTAAGCGAAACTAGCAGAATGAAGACAATTTTTGAATGTGTCTAATTTATATTAGTTATTGAATACACATTAAGTGACTATTCGCGCGAGTAATACAATGGTGAGGTGTCCAGGTAAAGGGGCCGACTCTTCCTGGACAAACAAAACATTCCAGATACTTGGCTCTGATTGATCGTTAGCGTCCTCTTGAGCGTCTGGCTGCCGACCATCGGCAAAGACAATTAAAATTCTATTATGTCTGGCGGCCGACGACACACGAGAGGTTATGGGTTAGATTGTTTTCTCAGGTACGGTGTATAACTGTAATTTTTTACCGGTTATGATTTTACTGAAGTGTTTATGTCCTATCTAAGTAAGTATTTGTTTTATTACACTAGTAAAAAAAAATATTTTTCTTCGATTATCAGTGCGCTGAAATACTTCTAATATTTAATTAAATGAATTTAGGAACACAAATATGCAACAATTAATCGACAGAAAGAAAGCAACACAAATAAACAGATCACAAAAATAAACAAAAACTTATCTATAATTATTACCGCAAGCTGCCGCACCTGGATTTGGCTATTTTTTTTGCGTACCTGGTCTTTCATATATCTGAACTCTATTGGACGCAATTCAAAATATCTTGATCTTTATAGAATTTTCTTCATACAAAAAAAACTCGACTATTTTTTTCTTAAAAATAAGGCGTTTAATGGATCTCTAGCACTATAAAAGGTGTAAGGGGCATCATCACCAACAGTAAAAAAAAAATCAGCTCGATACGTCTACATCGGTTCCTGTGTCCACTAATTGGAGCCACTGTGCGCCGGTTCAAATTAGTCCACACATCTGCAGCTCTGCGACAGCGCGCTCTTTGCAACAGACAAGCATCACTCTTAATTTATTATTGACTAGCAGCCGCTCGCGGTTTTACCCGCGAGGTTCCTGTTCCCGTGGGAATATCGGGATAAAAAGTATCCTATGTGTTAATCCAGGTTATAAACTATCTGTATGCCGAATTTCATCAAATCCATTCAGTAGTTTTAACGCGAAAGAGTAACAAACATCTATCCATGCGTTCCCGTGGGAATATCGGGATAAAAGGTAACCTATGTGTTAATCTAGGTTATAAACTATCTGTGTGCCGAATTTCATCCAAATCCATTCAGTAGTTTTTACGTGAAAGAGTAACAAATATCCATACATTCTTAAAAACTTTCGCGTTTATAATATTATATATTATATTATTATTAATTATTAATATAGTAGGATAATATTCATCATTCATCAGTCATCACCACAGACGTATAAAGAAGTCATTACTAATGATCACGATATACTGAAGTTGTGGCTGTATGAGCTTTGATTCCTTTCAACCAGAAGAAGAACTAAAAAAAATAACATTGTCAAATGTCAATTAAACTTTTTGAAATTATTTGAAAGAAAGAAAGAAAAGAATTAAACATTGTTGAGCAACAATGTGACAACGGTAAAAGATTTTAATAATAAAAGATTGGCATTATGGCTGACAATGTGTGTAAGTGAATTTTAAATACCTATATAGTACGCCGCTATCCAACCAACGGCTATAATAGATTACTTTATTTCATTATTATCGTTTGTTTCTTTTCTCGTAGCATAAGCTAGTTTTTCCTGTAACTACGGGCAATACAAATATTTACAGGGTACCTATGGTGTTGTATGAGATTATAAATTGTGGTGTGTGCTTTTTATTAAATTCAAATGTGTTTATTGCAATTAAGTGCTTTAGGTAATGTGTTTAGCAATTACCACCGTATTTTGTTTCACTACAGGGCAAGTAAAGTAACATAGGCCTCCCTTCCTTCCTACGCACATCTTTATTCTAAGCATTTCTTATTGATTGTTAGAGAATAACTGCATGAATAGATAAGATTAAATAAGTACTTATTACATCTTTGTTTCAGCATTTACACAAGGTCGTCATAGTTTATTTAGAATTAACAGTGGTGCAATAAGATTTAAAGTTAAAGGCAGTAGTTGTACACTCTATCTTGTTTCAAGAGAAAGGCCTTATTCAGTGATATACCAGGTAAGAGATTTATATTTTAATATTTTCTATGCCAATCTAAATCATATAAGTGATGATAAGATAAAAACAATCTATTTAGTACTTACAACACAAAATAATTAGGACAAGTAGTTACCAATCAAAAACTTTTTTGTTATCATTTTTCTTTATGCCTAATTTACACTCTATTATTAGTTACTTATTTTTTAGGTTGATATCACTCACATACTTTCAAGAATCAGATGTGTACCCATTGATGACGAAATTAAAGGTCCATCACATAACATTATAAATCCCAGTCGATTTGAAGAATTTTGTACATCATGGTATAATGGCAGAGTACGTATTGGTATTTCAGGACGAAGTAACCATTTTCTTGAGTATGTTTCTGTTGATAAAGACATTCATCAACAAATTGGATATATAAAGTTTAACACTCCAAGTACATCTTACTCCCAACTGGAATGGAGTGTTGAAGGTATTGTATAAATTAATAAGGGTGAATAGTAAAATCTGAAAATTTAAGAAATAGCAAGAAAATACTCTTTATTTCTTTTGGGGCTATTTACACAAGTAATTAATTTAAAATAACTATTTGAACCCATGTGAACACATGTTAAATATAAATAGTTAAAGCTAAGCATTTTTTGAAATTCCAGCACCTCCCATAAGCACACTTGCAGTAGCTCACAAACAAGTTGAAGGTGGGAAACTGCACTGGGTGCCAATGACTGGGCCAGAACTACCACCTGATGCACTAATTGGAGGATTCGAAAATGAACCAACATACATAGCTCGGGCTTATCACAACCATTCATTATGTCCTGGCAGATATGTACCATCTAAACGTGTAGCACTAATACCATGGGGTCATTGTGAACATAAAAAAATAGAGTTTGAGGTATTATGAGTTCATTGAAGTTATGCTTCACATCGGCATATTCTTTTGTCTTAATTCTTCATGGCTAACTTTAATCATATTTACAGATACTATGCGGTTATGATGTCGAGTGGGTCAAGACAACATCCAATATAATACCTGAAAATGCTTTTGAAGCAGGTTTGTCTGAAGTTGCTGATGAACCATTGTACATTGGTCGAGCAATGCATGATGGTAATTTGTTAACTGGTAAAGTTCATGCTTTATACAAAACATGCTACTTGCCTTACCGAGGTCGTGAAGTTGAGGTAGGTTCGTATGAACTCCTTGTAGATCCGAATGTGCCACAACGTGGTTTTATTTACAATGAAAATATGGCATTATCTGGAATTAGTGATGTTGATAATGGTAATTGGGCATAGTTAACAAAACGGATCCAATCCACAAAAGCACTCATGATGAGTAGGGTACGTATGCCATAGAAGTCTGAACTGAATTTGAATACGTATTTTAACATAAAATTATATTGAATAAAACTATTAATTTAAAAATGAAATTTATTTATAATCATCACCTTATTTATGGGATTAAGTGGAACATAGTCGTCACTTTATCCCAAGGCCCCTTGTGTCTTCTTTTTTGAGCCTAAAGTATGTAAATAAAAGGGCCTAATTAGCATTTGCCACTTGGTGTGCTTCAAGCTGTAATCCTCATATTTGAAATCTTAATGAAATCGAATTTTGACAACGCTAAAAAATAGTCATGAAATAGTCATAAATAGTCGTGCATGTAAAAAAAATAGTCGCATTATAGTTTCGGCGTTATAGCTATAGGTTAGTGAGGATTATGGCTTGAACGTCAAGCTGTAATCCTCATTTCTGGTGCAAGCAAACGGTAAAATCTTTCAGATTGGTTTAGGTTCCAAAAAATAGTCATGAAATAGTCGCAACGACATGTCAAATCTCAGAAATAGTCCTTAAAAGATTCCAGAGATATAAAGGTACCCTGGTGAGGATTATGGCTTGAACATTTGAAAACTTCAAATTTCTCCGTAACGCCTACGATTTTCGGTTTAAAATTTGTACCAAAAAATAGTCATGAAATAGTCGTATGAAGTGATAATAAATTTGAGCTGATTTAATTTCAAAATAAAAAGTTTTTACTTTCCCTACATTTCTATGGATGTACAGTCGTGTTCAAAATTTGTAACTTCATTTGATATGCTTGTGAAATATTCCGCTTAATATATAACATTACTTCCAATTAGGCGTTTTAATGGCAGCTGTTATAATTAAACAAAAAAAACAAACATTTATGTAAACTTTTTTTATATAATAGAAGGTGGCAAACGAGCAGGCGGTCACCTGGGCCCCAAGTCTGCTAATTTACAAATGACATAATTGATTCGCAATTGGATCGCATTGCAATTGTTTGACACATTTGGTATTCTCTTACTCATTTATGAATACCAAATGTGTCAAACAATTACAATGCGATACAATTGCGATTCAATTATGCCATTCGTAAATTAGCAGACTTGGGCCCCTGATGGAGAGTAATCTTCGCCGCCCATGGACACCCGCAACACCAGAGGAATCGCAGATGCGTTGCCGGCCTTTACGGAGGGAATAGGTTTTAGGAAGGAATAGGAATTGTGGGGGGGGGGGGGGGGGGGTAAGGGCCTCCGGAACCCTCACTGGCCAGACGAAACACAACAGTACCAAGTGCTATTATTTCACGCCGGATATTAGTGAGAGGGTGGTATTACGCCGGGCGAGCCGGCCCAATGCGTGCTGCAACGCAGCGTGGCTCTACCACTCAGTCAGTGTCACTCATTTCGTTGTGCACTACTAAAAGCGGTCGAACTTAACAATAGATAAGAATACCATTCATTGAAAAATAAGGTGTGCTTCAAGCTGTAATTCTCATATTTGAAATCTCAATGAAGACGAAATATGTATAGTAAAGTTTTTTTTTAAATGTCGGAATCCATTTAAGAGCTTATTTTCCAATGAATGGTATTGTTATCTATTGTTAAGTTCGACCGCTTTTAGTAGTGCACAACGAAACGCATAAACAACAAAATATTTTATGATAATAGCAACTTTACCACCTAAACAAAAAGGCTCAAATTTAAACGGCAACGCATTCTAGATAATACTTTTTGAAATTGAAAGCTGCAGCAAGGTACAGGGTGGTGAATCTATCTAAGATGTTTACATTATTTTATACCTATGCATGTTATGCAGAAAAACAGCATTTAGTTTAAAAAGTTTATTTGTCTCTTTGAAACTTTAATGTAACACACATTTGTTGTTATTAAATAACTATGTTAACATATATAATTCCAACAAAGACCAGAAAGTACCTATAAATACAAAAAAGCTGGGTACATGGCGCCATTTTGAGTAGCGCGCTTTTGTTTCTCGGGATTGGTCAAATAGCGCTATCCTTGTCTCTACTCAAACGCATCGATCGCAGTGCGATGGGCAGAAGTTGGTTTTGCTTGATAAGTTATTATCAAGTTCGTTGAATGTAAGTCAAGGTCATAGATAACGTGTGTCGTTGGTTGTTGCATTCGCAAAATTTTGAAAAAAATGGCTATTTGGTCCAGTGATATTGAAATCATGAAATAATTTGCGATGGGTACTCTGGTGAAGGATTTTAAATGCCTAAGAAACCGTATGAATGTATTTATGAACTTTTACGAAGACGCGGTGTCGTTTTTGAAGTTATTGTGAGTATAAAACGTACTTTCGACTTAGATTACAATTAACAAGCCACCTGTCCGGTTTTGTCCATTAACGATAGAGACAAGGATATATCGCTATTTGGTCGATCCCGGATTGATACAACCACAGACGTATAATAACGTCTGTGGATACAACAGACGCTACTCTTGGAGTGGAAGGTTCTGTTACTTTTTAACATTAGTGATACCTTAAACATACTTTTACATAGTATTATACTTTTATTCTATGTAAGTAATTAAAAGTTGTTGATATTGTTGGTGTCTGATTCGTTTATTGAATTTGTGATTTTAGAATATGCACTATCCTCCCTATTGAAATTTTCTAGAAACATTAACTGAATGAACTAATCCAACACCAACAGATATTGAACTAACTATGATAAATGTGATCAAAACTAATTGCTGTGATATAAACATATATGTACTGAGATTTAAACAAGTTATGTAAAGCAAGCTTTCGATGGTATAAATACAAATAAGGATAAGGGGGTTAAAGTTACTCGCGTCCATAGGTTTACCCTTAAGACTCTACACGTGACCTCAGGGTGGTGCTAAATGAGTGACACTGACTGACTGAGTGGTAGAGCCACGCTGCGTTGCAGCACGCATTGGGCCGGCTCGCCCAGCGTAATACCACCCTCTCACTAATATCCGGCGTGAAATAATAGCACTTGGTGCTGTTGTGTTTCGTCCGGCCAGTGAGGGTTCCGGAGGCCCCTCCCCCCCCCCCCTACAATTCCTATTCCTTCCTAAAACCTATTCCCTCCTTAAAGGCCGGCAACGCATCTACGATTCCTCTGGTGTTGCGGGTGTCCATGGGCGGCGAAGATTACTCTCCATCAGATGACACGCCTGCACGTTTGCCACCTTCTATTATATTAAAAAAATATACATAAATGTTTGTTTTTTTGTTTAATTATAACAGCTGCCATGGAAAACGCCTAATTGGAAGTAATGTTATATATTAAGCGGAATATTTCACAATCATATCAAATGAAGTTACAAATTTTGAACACGACTGTACATCCATAGAAATGTAGGGAAAGTAAAAACTTTTTATTTTGAAATTAAATCAGCTCAAATTTATTATCACTTCATACGACTATTTCATGACTATTTTTTGGTACAAATTTTAAACCGAAAATCGTAGGCGTTTTTTCAAATGTTCAAGCCATAAGTCCTCACCAGGGTACCTTTATATCTCTGGAATCTTTTAAGGACTATTTCTGAGATTTGGCATGTCGTTGCGACTATTTCATGACTATTTTTTGGAACCTAAACCAATCCGAAAGATTTTACCGTATGCTTGCACCAGAAATGAGGATTACAGCTTGACGTTCAAGCCATAATCCTCACTAACCTATAGCTATAACGCCGAAACTATAATGCGACTATTTTTTTTACATGTACGACTATTTATGACTATTTCATGACTATTTTTTAGCGTTGTTAAAATTCGATTTCATTAAAATTTCAAATATGAGGATTACAGCTTGAAGCACACGCCACTTGGCATGATTCCGAATACAAATCGTACACAGCATAGATCAAATAAAAAAAAATAAGAAACAGATATAAGCAAAAGAGGAAGATACTTTATGCGTGTACAGCCAGTCCTTGCAAATTGAGCACAATACCGTGACAGTCGTCAATCGTCGTCGTCGTCGTGGAACTTTGTGGAGCTTGCTGATCCGCTCGCGTAACGTTCTAATGGGCGATTTTCTGACAGCCCAAATTAAAAAGTAAAAATTAGTTCAAAAACACTCGATAGATGTCGTTTTATGAAAGCTGGGCTACTTATGTGGGCTGTAATAAATTCTACACTTTTACTTGTCTACCAAAAGAATAAAAAAATAGTATTTACTTAGGTACCTATTTATATTCAGGACATCCAGAACCTATTTCTATTTTGGAATAGAATAAATATTACGCAGCCATACACGTGCTCTTCATGAACCCGCCTTTTACTAAGCGCCATACTAATCTATGCTAAGCGCCATCTATGAAGTCATTTACGAACCAATTTCTTTTATTTTTTTGATCTCGGAAAATCGCCCATTCATCGCTCTGTCTCGCTGGCTCGATTAAAAATAGCTGCCGCACGACAATTCGCATGTAGTAGAATTATTTTTGATTCATACTACTAAGGGCATGCCGTATCTTCCTCTTTTACTTATATCTATGATAACAAAATGTTAATTTTATTTATTTATTTGTACAAATACATGTTACAGTCATATAATCACGACTATTATCCCCGAAGGGTTAGTCAGACACCTAGGCAATGCGGACCGTAAAAGCAGTCCTCTGCCATTGTCTACTTTTCACCAAAATAAAAAAAAATCAAGTTCCTTTTTCTGCTACTCTAATTTTAGGCCTTATACTCGTATACAATATTACTGATTAGACAATTAATGTATTACACTTTGCTATGAATAATTGATACATAAAAAATCTAGTGAGGTGATGGTAATTAATGACGGTACTTATTTTATTTTTATTTTATTTATTATGGAAAACTTAAACTTTTAACATAATATCTAGCAATACATAAGGTTTGCTGTATAATAATAATTCTACAATTGCATAATAATGCACATTATATTATTATGGCTCCATAACAAATGGAACATCATCCATTCCCTCAAACATATCAGGAAGCTCAAATTCAGGATTGTCATCATCTGTATCCGAGTCGGGAGGGCTTGCAATGTCAATGTGATCTATCAGTAATCTATTGGCACAACGTGAATTTTGGTAGGGAGAAACAAGGATTTCATATTTTTTGAATCCAACTTCTCTTTCATCACATGGTGCATAGCAGACTCGGTGTGACGGTTGAACCTTCCCAGGAATAAGACTCCCATTTAATAAAACACGACCCACATACAACTTCTCTCTGTCTCGACCCTCTGAGTAGCCACCTTCCACAGCTCCAATAGGTATTCTGTCGTCACAGGTTTGTACCCAAGTGCAATCAAATCCACATAGGACCTATTAAACATAATAAAATTAAATATACTTTGGTCTTATAATAAGATAAATTAAATGAGATTTCTAATGGGAACTTACTTCAAAAGTCATTTTCTCGTTTGCTGCACCTCCCCATGGTATAAAACCTAGGCCTATGGAAGGCACAAATTTACCAGGAGTCAAAGACCCTCTGTGTGGAGCTCTTATGATATAAAGGGTTTCTTTTTCATGTCCACCAATAAGAGCACCATCAGGCAATTGATTGTCAGCTTGCACCCATTGCAATGAACCCCCTGAAACTGGTTTTAGTCTTGTTTTCTCAAGGAGAGGTGGTACTGTAAAAGCAGTTAGATTTAAGATTTGTAGGCATTGAATACTTCAATAACGAAAGTTCATATTTTTTTTAAAACTATTACCTACATTCAAATCGCCAATGAATGGGGGTTGGCTCTCCCATGTTGTTAGTGTCGCCTGAACAGAATGTAACATAGTTCAGTTCTGCCTTCATATTGTAAGATATTATAGGGGTTCTGCTGTCATATCGTCCCAATTGGATTCTGCCACTCCTCCATGTGAGCCAAAACCTTCTATATTCTGCATTATTAATAATATTAAGTGTTCTTACAGATTTTCCATGGCCTTCATCTTTTTTAATCCATGTTCGCTGATTTTGTCCTAAGACAACCTAAAACAGTTAACAAAAGATTTTATACTTTTGTAACTGTGTTGTTTAATAACAGGTTAACATTATAGTATAGGATCTGAGTATAAAACGACCTTCACCGGGCCGGTTAATTAATGAAAAGTATCTTATGTCAAATTTAATATGTTTAAAATATATATTGCGAGTGGGTTGGCTGAGAAATTTCAGTCCAGTACCAATAATGATTAATTTAATGGGTTGGCTGAGAAATTTCAGTCCAGTACCTATAATGATTAATTTAATATTTTTTTTTAACATTGCACTGGTTTGGTGTGTGTGTTTGTAATGAGATTATCTTTATTTTTTTTTTCTTTATGGTTTTATCTGCGGTCAGCCCTTAGGCGATGGGCAGATGTTTTGAGTGGCTTTTGGCAAGTAGAGTCAATTCCCCAGCAGGAACCTCTCCATGGGCATAATTCATAGAATAGAGTCCAGGTCTATAATTTTGCGCCTTTTTAGACGTCTTATTGTGTCCGGGATAAGAAGCTGCACTGCAAGCTGGTTTGGATGGTTCTGAAGTCGAGATTTGTATGTTTTAGCATAACTCGTATTTCCTCCTTTACGGTGCTAAAGTTCAGGTGTTCCTGAACTTCCGAGTTTCTAATAAACCAGGGAGTATTCGATATGCTCTTTCAAATAGAGACTTCAGCTCTTTGTATAATGTTCAAATTTGAGTCGCATGCGGAACCCCAAAGTTGTAAACCATACGTCCACACTGGCTTTAGGACAGTCTTATATATCAAGAGTTTATTGTCCAATGACAATATGCTGTTCCTTCCAAGTAACCAGTAGAGTCCACGGAATCTTATATTAAGTTCATCTCTTTTGGCCCGGATGTGGTTTATCCACGTCAACCTACGGTCAAGGTGCATTCCCAAGTACTTCACTGAATTCCTATGAGGAAGTTGTTGATCGCCCAGTCTAACTAGTGCACAATCCCCTTTCTTTAAGGAGAATGTGATGTGGACTGATTTGGCTGTGCTAACTCGGATACGCTATTTTTGTAACCATTCATGAATTTTGTTTAATCCTGTTTGTAGGGTCTTTGACGATTCCTCGGCATTTTTGCTAGTCGCTAATAATGCTGTGTCGTCAGCAAAGGTGGCTACTGTTACCCCAGTCACTTGGGGAAGATCATGGTTAAACAAGGTATATAGAACCGGACCCAACACAGACCCTTGGGGAACTCCTGCTACTATGTTGTAAAATGGTGATGTACTTTCTCCTTCTTGTACTTGAAAATTTCTCTCCGAGAGGTATGATTCCAGGATTCTGTAGTATCCATGTGGTAGTGTAGTTCTTATTTTAAAAAGGAGACCCCTGTGCCATACCCTATCAAACGCCTGCTGGATATCCAGGAAAGCTGCCGAGCAGTATTCTTTTTTCTCAAGTGATACCCTGATTGCCTGGTACACTCTATGAATTTGTTCTATGGTTGCGTGCTCGTGCCTGAAGCCAAATTGGTGATTCGGTTCAGATTGATCTTTCCGAGACCTCTATTAGGAGTCTTTTCAAGAGAATTTTTTCGAATAGCTTGGACACAGTAGGCAACAGGCTTATGGGTCTATATGAGGTAACTTTCATGATTTGGTTTTCCTTATTATGTACCATTATAATTAGCGAAACCTTCCATAGAGCTGGGAAGTATCCAGTCCTCAACATGCTGTTAAAGATAAGGGTCAGGAATATAAAGGCTTTCCATGGTAATTCAGTAAGCACCTTTTTATCTATAAGGTCGAAGCCCGGAGCCTTGTTGTTTTCCAAATGGTTGGTGACAACAGTGTATATCTCTCGGGGAGATGTTGGTTTGACTGGGTTATCAAATTGTAGGTCTTCATTCATAACCTCATCTATGTCCGATTCATCGCATCCAGGGCTAGCCTCATTAGGAGTGAACACACCTGACAAATGAGTTGCGGAAATGTTGGCTTTTTCGTCTGCTGTTCTAGCCCAGTTATTCACTGTTGTCCTTAGAGGGGGCTTGGGAATGATGGGCCTGTTTGTATTTTTGCAAGCTTTCCACAAGGAATAGTTTGTAGCTCTTGTTGCTGTAAGCGACTCGATCTGGGCTGTTATAGTTGCGTTAGAAGCTTCAGTGATCATTTCTTTTAACTCTTTTATTGCCTTATTTAGAGCTATTTTGTGTGCTGGGTGTTGGCTAGTGTGCTATTTTCTACGCAGCCTTCTCTTGTCCTTAATCTTCGCCCTGATGTCTTCGGGAACAACTCCATGTCTTGGCTGAAGATTATTTGTTTCAGGGGTGCAAGTCCAGCAGCTCTTCTGTACCGTTGTGGTGAAGTCTTTAGCAGCGTTCTCAATATCATTATTTGTTTTGAGAGCTATTTTCAGTTCCAGGCGTTCTTCAACCATTTCTCTAAATGACGCCCAGTCTGTTCTTTTGTTATATAGAATGGATGGGTGAGAAATGGATACAGAAATTCTCGTAATGTAATACTGTAGAACTGACAGTCAGTATAATGGGTGTGTGGTCGGAGGAACCATCGAGACACGATTCTATTGAATAGTAGAGTCGTGATAGTCCTTTTGTGATAAAGAAATCGATGACGTCTGGAAGCCTATTAATATCAGCAGGCCAATAGGTAGGTACCGCTGTTGAATACGTAGTAAGATTAAGTTTATCCAAGCTCTTTTTGAGTTCTCTTCCGCGTGTTGTATTCAGCCTGGACCCCCAGTAAACATGTTTTGCATTCCAGTCCCCTCCGGCGATAAATCGCCTGCCTAGCGTTTCCAAGTACTGGTTGAATAGGCTTTCGCTTATTGTACGCCTAGGGGGGCAGTAAACTGCCGAAACGTTAGTATCTCCTTGCTTATCCTCTACTAATACAGTTGTTGCTTGAATATGGTTTGTCGCAAAACCCGGACACTCGTGATGCTTAATAGAAGATCTTATTATTATAGCAGAACCACCATGAGCAGTTCCGTCTGGGTGATTAGTATTGTATGTACTATAGTTCTGTATTTTAATTGAGCTATTATTTGTAAAGTGGGATTCTGACACTAGTAAAATATCAAGTTTGTGAAGATTTAAAAGATGTTCGATTTCGTATTTATTGGGCGCCAACCCATTAACGTTCCAGGCTGCTATCTTTAATGCATTTTAATTTGCCAAGCAGTGTTGTAATGACAATCATTAATGTACCCATTTGTTGAAGGAGGAGATCAAATTTATCACATTGCTTGACCATGAGGGCCTCGAGTGATTGCATGTTTTTGGGTGAGTCTAGCTTAGGCGGGTAGTTGCATTCAGTTGGTTCACTATTTGATTTTGTAATGTCAGAGTATGTTTTACGTGTCTTAAATTTGACATTTTCGACCTGGGTGTGAGTGGTTCTATTACTATCTGCTTGGGTTATATTTTAGATTAGATTAGATTTAGATTATCTTTATATAAACATAAATTTTATTTATTTAACCAGACAGTAGCAAATAACTAATATTGACCTACCTGTTTACACCTGCCTACCCAATGTTATGACGGGAAAAAAATAGTCAACCTAACGTTTGCACATTCTATAGGCTTCATACTTTCGATTGGTACCTATGTAATTTATCTATTATCCAAACCAGTGGAATTATTAAAAAAATTTTTTTTTAAATATTTCATTAATCATATACTGGTCTGAAATTTTTCAGCCAACCCACTCGCAATATATTTTTTAACATATTAAAGGAGATCATTCGGGCTCCATACATTTTTGGGCCTTTTCTGTAAGTGCCGGCCAACAAAAAAAAATAGTATGTATTGTTAGAACAAGCCATTTGGAGTAATACTTAATATGGCATAAAAGTTGTAGGATTGCTCTCGATGATTCATCATTTTCATACATTTATTGATTTCTAAAAGTGCTAGGACTGGGAAACATAAAATAATGATAGATATTGCTAGAACTAATGATCTGAAGCAATTGTCATAGTAGCGCAAAAGCTGTGGAGTCATCATCTGTTCTGTTTATACAAAAAAATTTTAGGAATCAATGAAAATATATAAAAATGATGAATCTTCGAATTTGTATAACTTAGCTCGAAGCAATTCTAGGCCCAAAAAAAATGATGTCCTTTGATATTAAATACTTTTCATTCATTAACCGGCCCGGTGAAGATCGTTGTATACTCGGATCCTCTACTATTAAGTGTAAATGAAAAGTAAGAAAACAAAGGACTTGCCCAATAATCACATGCATTTCCAAGTCTTTTGGCTAAACCAATTGCAGCATTTTCAGTGCCTTTTACGTCGAATGTCAGTCCAGAGCTTGTTGTTTTGTAGAATATGTTGCGGTGGCTAGGCCATGAAGTTATTTCTAAAAACAAACATGAGTCAAGTTATGCATGAATCAATGATGAGACACACGTAATATTAACTGATATTATAAGATAGTAACAAATATAAATTGATCAAATATCAATCTCTTAACATATTAGGTATAAAATAAAGTTTAATGTCTTGAATATGCGGTGAGTACCTACCTAATAAATCTGTGGTAATAGTAAGTTTAGTATGTAGGTACATAACTATTTACATACCGATCACATCGCCCATTGTAGTTTCGCTTGGTGATTAAGCCTCAAATAACCTCAAGCATTTCAGAACTGTGATCATGTAAACAAAACAAAATTTATTACAATGCTAAATAAAAAGTTTGCAATAAACTTACGAGAGTTTGCGAAGGACGAGAACGAGAAATTGAACGAAGAATTATTTGACATTTTGATTTTTTTTTATATATTTTGCTCCGTGAAGGAACAGGCTAAGATCAGAGACCATACTGCCTAGTCATTAGTTTTTTTATTTCTTTTTTTCCCTTGATGACAATGAGTGGTGATTAAGATGATGAATGATAAATGATGTTCCCCCAAGCCCCTTGAGTCCTCAGTAAAAATGTGGGACTTTACTGAGGTCTCACACGGACTTCTTGAGAGAATTTGAAAAGTGATGTTGCACTGTTTTGTTTCATTTGCCAACACTCATGCACGTTCACAAACACTTAACGGTTATTAATCCACTATTATTTCACATTAATGTTCCAAAAAACACAAATTTTAGAAAATAAAACAAAACTGCAGACATGGCGCTTCACTTTCCCGCCAAGAAGTCCATTTTGATTTTATTCATAAACTTTTTTTTTTAAATTTGTTCCGTGACGGAACAGGCTAAGGCCAGAGACCATACTGCCTAGTCATTAGTATTTTATTTTTTATTTTCCGTAGATGATAATGAGTGGTGATTAAAATGATGAATGATAAATGATATTCCCCCAAACCCCTTGAGTCCTCAGTAAAGTTATGGAACTGTACTGAGATCTCACGCGGACTTCTTGAGAGAATTTGAAAAGTGATGTTGCACTGTTTTGTTTCATTTACCAACACTCATGCACGTTCACGAACACTTAACGGTTAATAATCCACTATTATTTCACATTAATGTTCGAAAAAACACAAATTTTAGAAAATAAAACAAAACTGCAGATATGACGCTACAATTTCCCGCCAAGAAGTCCCCTTATTCTTATTACATTATTACCGGAAAGGGGATCTTGCTTAACAGCCGTGTCTTCAGATTTTTCAGTCAAAGTTCACCATTATTAAGCAGAAGGTCCTCCAAGATAATTTACTACGGTAAAGGTAGTACAGAATATACCTATATCTCGGGATGTCAACAGTTTACATTTAAATTAAACCTAAGTAGGTACATATTAATGAAAACGAATTATGCATTTAATCATTTTCTGTCACCTACTTATAAAGGCCCTGTCAGAATATCAGCGCTGCTTTGTCATTCTGCCCAACTTTGAGGGACGTCGCAGCATATTGCTGAGACAGGGTCCTTGTTGGCCTCACACACTAACTAGCCACCTGTTTTATTTATTTTTTTAATTTTTTTTTAATTGTAGGTAAGTACAATTTTCATTTTGTGATACTGTGTTATTTTGTTAATTTTTATTTTTTAATATTTTTTTTGTTCATTTATATTTACTGTTAAGTGCTGTATTGTGTGAATATGTGTGTGTGTCAATAATTTTTTAAAAAACTTAATTAAACACAGTTAACTTCTAAACATGTTTTTTTTATATCATTAAATACATTTTGACATTTTGAAAATATTATTAGTGTTGGAGGCAGGAGGGCTCCCGTCCACTTTTCTTTTTCAAATAAAGCGCTGCAAATAGATTTGACGTTTAATGGTTCTTAACCCTAGAAAGATAATCTACGTCGTTACGACGTACCGAAAACAAAAGCATTGCTCTCTCTTTTGTGTTTCGCGACATAGCGCTCTGTCCGTCTTAGCCAACTAAGTCGCCGGGCAGAGCTTTCGCGAGACAGCTGTTTTACTGTGGTAAGTACAATATTTGTGGAGATATGCAGATCACGTACGTCTGTATGACGTATGATAACCTTTTGCGTGACTTTTGGAATTACTAACATAGTTGTTTATTTACGTTTTATTAATATTTTTACGTTGTTTTAGATAATTTTGGTATGAAACAAGGATGGCTAGACGCACTGCCCTTTATTATAGTCAGATTATGACAGTATTAGAGGACAGTGATGATAACAATATACCTTCAGACAGCAACAGCGAAACAGAAGTCTTGATGACGCGCTACGATAAGGAGGAAGTTGGTGATTATATAATGGATACTACATCTGAAAATATGCTAGTACCGTCAAATCGACCTATTTTTTCCACAAACGAAAAAGTATACCTAATTAAGACTCACGCATAAATTATTCCAACTCTGCCTATACTTCGAGGGAAGAATAAACATTGCTAGTCTACCTGATGAAAATAGCATTGGTGAATTCCTATGTAATTTATTGTCATAATGTTACTTTCAAGAACAAAAAGCCAATTAGCCGAAAGAACTACATGAAAAATCTATATACTGAACTCTTATTGCCTTGAATGGAAAAACGGGGTTGGCACGTTGGCAGCTACTACGCTCTAACGACATGTCCAAACTTCTTCTTCTTTTTGTGCAGTGGCGTTTCCCTTTGGATTTCGCTAATATCCAGTTTTTGGCTCAGTTGTTTATTTCTACAGACTCATCGCTTGTATCGGTTTCTCGTAAGAGCACAATGTACAAGTACAGAGGTGGTGAGATCTTAAATTTTGTAGTCCCAGTTGATGATCTGTACTCTGTAATGCCTATGGACAAACACAATACTTATATATAACATTTGTTAGTGGCAGACAGACAAATTATAATTTTATATTGTTAGTAGTTATATAGGAGCATAAAACATCAATGCAGGGGGGTTTCACAAGAACAATCTTAAAATTTGTGGGTTTGGGGATACATGGGGGGAGGAGATCATAAAGGGAAGAAGAAGATTTGGGACAGTTAAAAAATATGTGGTCAGGTGTTCCCTCCTCCAGACCGCATTCACAAAGGGACGAGTCCTTAACCCTAATTTTGGCCAGATGAACAGGGGTGCATGCATGGCCTAACCTTAAACGGCTTACAGTGGAGGTGCATGCTTTGGAAGCTTTTTTAAATTTAAAAAACCATGGCTTGTCAGGTAAGGAGTGCTGGATGTCCGCGAAATATTTCCCTACAGTTTTGCTTTTCTCCCGCCATTGAGTTTCCCATGTAGATCTCATTACTTGAGTGGCCAAAGGGTACAGATCGTAAGAAAAAACTTTATCATGGTCTGGACATCCAATGACAGTTGCCTCTTTTGCAATTATGTCAACGGCTTCGTTACCTACTATACCTGTGTGTCCTGGTATCCAGGCCAGAGAGACTTGGTATCCAAGCGTGGAGCATTTTAAACGAATTTTCCTAATTTGGAGGATTATAGGAGGATTAGATTTACTATGGAAAGGATTGGATAAGATCGCCTGGAGACTGCTTCTGTAGTCTGTGAGGATAACTGTTTTACCTATTTTATGAGATTCCACATATCGAATGGCTTCAAGAATTGCAGTAGCCTCTCCAGTAAAGACGGATGTAACAGGGGGGCATTTGAAATTTAATATTATTTTATATTTGGGAATCCAGACCGCAGCACCAACACATTCCTCGTCTGATAATTTGGAAGCATCTGTGTACATCACAAGCCAGTCTTTCCAATTTTTCCGGATGAGTTCTTGTAGCTGGAACTCTGCATCTGGTGAGTCTTTGGAGATACCTAGGTCTAGATGGATGTCAGGTTGCAGTGTCAGGGAGTGGTACGGGTTCCCAAATATGGGTTTAAGGGCACATTGGTAAACAGGGCAGGGAAGACGTATGAATTTGATGAAGCTACGGAACAGGCAAGGGGACTCTCTGAGTTTCCAGAATTTGTCTGATGATATAAACTCCGACAGTTGGTGAAGTTTGGCAAGGAGTGAGTGAGACGAATTTTGGACAATTTTAAAAAGAAATTTGTCGGCTAGGTATTGTCTTCTAATGGCCAGTGGGGGGGTCCCCACACTCCACCTGCAAACCATTTATCGGAGATGATTTCATCGCTCCTGCAACTATCCGAAGGCTTTTGGACTGGATTTTATCGAGCGAGTTCAAAGACGATTTAAGACAGGGTTCTAGAAGTAATGAACCATAGTTCAAATGCGATCGGATCAATGCATTGTAAAGGAGTTTTTGACAAAATGGATGGGCGCCCCACCAGGTACCAGAAACGGAACGGAGGATATGGGTATTTTTCTCACATTTTTTGGATACATGGGAGACATGTTGAGTTCCACTCATTTTGGAGTCTAGTACCGTTCCTAAGAATTTTGCATGGCTTTTTAAATGGATGTCTTGGTTGTCATATTTAACTGACATAATAGGTGTATTCCTTGCGCGACTGAATACAACCATATTACACTTGTCTACCGAAAGCGAAAGACCATGTTCCAGTAGCCAATCACGGAGGTAATCTAATGCGGCATTAAGTAATTCAGTAGCTTGCTCGAGATTGCTGTGTGAAATATACAGGGCCAGGTCGTCGGCATACTGCAGGACATTACAAAAAGGGGTTAAGGACAATTCGAGGTCATAGGTGTAAATACTATAAAGTAAAGGGCTCAAGACTGATCCCTGGGGAAGGCCTCTCCAAACAGTTCTTGCGGGGTAAAGAGCATTATTGTGACATATCTGTATAGATCGTGACGAGAATAGATTAAAAATTATATTTACAAGCCTCACAGGAATACTCAGATTAAGCATTTTCTGCCTGAGTACCGGAAGCAGAACGTTGTCATAGGCAGATGATATGTCTAAAAAGACTCCCGTCACATTCTCACGTTTGGAAAGGCCTATCCAGATATCAGTCAAGAAGACACTGAGACTGTCCATTGTACTCATTCCCTTACAAAACCCAAACTGGCTTTTGGCTAGTAGACCCCTACTCTCCGCAATCCACTCCAACCGGTTTTTAATTAGATGTTCCATGATTTTGGCCATTGTGCAGGAAAGTGCAATGGGTCTATACCCGTTAGGGTCGTTGCCAAGTTTTCCAGGCTTTAGGATGGGGATTATAATTTGGGTTTTCCACTCCTCAGGAGGAACTCCCCTCAAAAAGATGTTGTTGATTAAATTAAGGAATAGGTTCTTAGCGGAAGAGCTGCTGTTAACTAGTAGCGAATAGGGAATACCATCGATGCCTGGGGAGGAATCTTTGAGACCGTCCAGGGCTGTATTAAGTTCCTCAAGGGAGAATGGAGAGTCAAATTCGGAGTAAGGGGATGACATTGACGGCGTACATAGTGTAGCCTCAATTTCTGTTGGGACTGAGAGGGGAGCGAGTTTATTTTGGAAGAGTTCCAGCCAAGCTGATGGATCATTGGAGTTTATGTTGTTGTTGCTGGAGGCAGAGCAACGGAATTTCCTAATGTTTCTCCATACCACCGAGGGTTGGGATCTTGGGGACAGGGACTCACAAAACTGGCACCAACCTACACGTTTCTTTTCAGTGAGGACTCTGACAGCCTTAGCCGCCGCCGATTGATACTTAATGAAGTTGGCCTCAGTCATGGACAACGAATATTCACGTTCCGCTGCCTTTCGCTCCTTGCACACCGCCGTGCATTCTGGGTCCCACCAAGGTGGAGAAGAACTATTGCCTTTGTAAATGTTCTTGGTAGGCAGGCAGTTCTCTGCTGAAGACAGCAGGCTGTTTCTGAAGTCAGTATACACTGCTAGGTAGTTGTAGGGTGTGACTTCAGGGAGGTTCTGAATATTCTGGTCTAAAGCGAGTCCATATTCAGACCAATCAGCCTTGGATGTATTAAATTTAAGGCGCGGACGAGGAGCGTTTGGCAATGGATTGGAGCGGGAGTGGCGGTTATCAAAAATTAGTATGACGATAACATAGTGATCGCTGCCATGGGTTGTGGGAAGAATAGTCCAATTGTAGTCAGGAGCGAGAGCAGGAGAGCATAAGCTTAAATCGACGGCGCTTTTGATATTCTGAGACGGGTAAACCCTGCGTGTAGGTGAGCCGTCATTTAGCACGCAAAGATCGAAGCGATCGCAAATGTCGAGGAAGGAATGGGATAAATGGTCGGAATAATAGGAACCCCAAGATGTGTGATGAATATTAAAATCACCTAACACAACCAGAGGGGGGGGAGAGGGAAGAGAGTATATCGGAAAACTCAGCAAGGCATGAATGATTGGGGTGGGGGATGTAAATAGATAAAAAGGTCACGTTGGAAATTCTCACAGCTACTGCATTTACATGCTCACTGTGGGAGGGGAGGTTGACTTGGGAGAAAGTTACTGTTCTGGAGATTAGGAGGGCGGAGCCTCCATGCCCGTCGCTTCTGTCGTCCCTAAGGCACGAATAACCTGGGAATCGGACTCGATCGCCAGGTTTGCGACGCATCTCCTGAACTGCAAAGATGAAGGGGTTGAATTTATTAATAAGGTGTAGAATATCATGCTTCTTATTCTTGCTGCTGCGGCAGTTCCACTGAAGGATGGGGGCCATTGGAGCAGGAAAGATTGAGGACCTGAAAAAGTTGGTCTCTGAGGTTGTTCGGTAAGGGGACATCACTAAATCTTCCTAGAAGATTGATGATGGTGGAGAGGAGGAGTGAGATGAGGTTGTCGTTAGGGATAGGAGAATCTGTGGGGAAAGCACAACCATTAGGTTGTTGGGACTGTGGGGTTTGAACTATTGAACTATGGGCTCTAGCATCGTAGCCAGGGCTTGCAGATGGGAGCGGTTGATGCTTGGACAAGGAAACCGTTTTACGGTAGGAAATATTTTGAGACCTAGGGGGGAGGATTTGAGTTGGGTATTGAGGGGATGGAGGAGGGGAGGGGACTTGCACGGTTCTCGCAGTGTCAGCGAAAGACCGTCTAACTTGAGAGAATCTAGCCGATGCCTCAGAGTAGGTGATGTTTTCCTGAGACATAACAAGTTTGATCTGCTTCTGCTTTGAGTGTTCAGGGCATGAAGGGTTAGTAGCCTGATGTGCTCCAGAGCAAAAAAGGCAGGTTGGAGTGTCTTTATTACAGGTATGGCCTTCATGAGGTTGAGCGCAAATGAAACAGCGTGCTTGGGATCTACACTGCGACTGTATATGGCCGAATCTACAACACTTGTTGCACTGTATAGTGGGGAGAACATACTCGTATACTTCGACAGGGAGAGACGTAAAAAAACAGTACACATGTTGTGGTAGTTTTTGCCCAGAAAAGGTTAAGACTACAGTCTGTGTAGGGACCCAAACAGGTGTATTATCATTAAATGTTTTTCTATTAAGTCTGCGGGCCTTAACTATGGGGCCATAGCCTGTTGGGATCTCCACTGACTCCACTAATTCTTCTAAAGTCCACTCTATGGGTACTTGACGTACTATTCCCATTCTAGTAATACTATAAGTGGGAATTATTGCTTCATAGTTGTTCCCAGTGAGTGCCGGGTGGTCAAGGAAGGCATTAGCATCTGAAAAGGTTTTGAATTCCACAGAAATCCTGTTTCTACCAACATGCTTAATGCCATCCCTTACCACATTTTTTATTTTATTATTGAACAAAAAGTGTCCAAATTTAATGGGGCGTAATACGGTGCCAGAGGAGGGATCAGTAACTGGTTTGCTTACATGAACGAGGAAGGGTGAGGAGTCTTCAGAGGTATATTTCAGTTTGTTACCTGAGAATTCAGGGCTTACATATGTTGATTGAGTACTAAGGGAAGACACGGGAATATTAGTCTTTCTCGGAGGTTGAGGTAAATTATTATCGGACGCAGCTCGTTTCCGGGAGGTCTGGGTGCTATTACTTACGTCCATTTGGGTAAACGTTGGTAGTGAAAACTGAGCACATGGCTCGTTGTCGCCCTCGCCTGGGTCAGGAGGGTCAGACATTTAACGCAAAACAAATAAGCACGGATTTACTTACCAATATACGTATGTTAAACAACCGCCACCTTATTAAACACTTAACAGAAAGACAACAAGGTCAAACAACACAGGGAAAACACAAATAACCACTTGTACAGCAAAACGTTGTGTCTCGCACTCAACCTAAAAGCAGAGTATTGTCCAAACTAATATTCAAGAGTTTCTGTCAAACAACCCCACCATAAGTTAAAATGAGGAACCTGTCGTTAAAAAAAGACGTTATTGCGCTTATACTGCCTATCCAAAATAAGAAGGACGTCGAAAACGACTTGCAACAAGTGTAACAAGACGATTTGCGGCGAACACAGAAACGACTTATGCCTGCGCTGTACCTAATTGGGATATAGTGTAAAAAATATGAATATTACTATGTTGAAAAAGTGATTATGAGTAACAATTAATTAATAGATTAAAAAATGTCATTATGATTTTTAAGTTAACATATTTTGACATCCAAAGAAGACATGTTAGTTATTAGTTGATTTGTAAGAGGATTTACCAAATTCCGTTATTTGTTTAATTATAGTTTGTTTGTCTGATTCCTGTTTAATAGACACAATAGTAAATAGCGAATTAATATGATTTTGAATTAAGAGCCTGGTATTATGATAACGATTTTCGAGTAACTCCCATGCATGAATATAAAAAATTTAAGGCGGTGAACTCTAAGGCACTGATCACCTGGAGTGCACTACCACTGAGTGAAGATCTCAAATAGTGAAACTTTTGTATCGCATCAAGGTCCGAACGTTTATGAATCATAGTGACATGAGTTTCTATATTCTAGCCAATTATCATACGTTGTGCCATCGTAATTGGGAAGACGAATTTGCGGGAGTTTTACATTTGAATTATTTGAAGTTGAGGGTAGGGATTTTTCAACGACCTGGACGCTGTCAACAGTCTTCACACTCGCTACCAAACAATTTGCAGCAGCCATAGTACCAAAATATAATGATTCTAATGATTCTACGTATTCAATATTATTTTCAATTTCACTTTCAGGAGAATAAAGCTCAATATCACTTTGAATGGCGTTAAATTTTTGAAAATTGTCGTCAACTGCCTGCATACGTAATTTTAATTCGGCTATTTGAATATTAGTATATTTATCTGAATTTAAAGTGTCTACATATTTTTTAAATTGTGTTATTCTACCCTTTAGATTACCCCTTTGTTTCCTAAGTTCGGGAAGATATTCTTCTACCGACCTTTTCTTAGGGGAACCGGGAATGTTCAATTTAGTAGGATCACTCATTTTGATGGCGTAACAATAGGAATGTGGAATTACTCACGTGTGCATGTACCAACGGCTCGTGGATATGAACTTGCACTCGTTCCCGCGCAACTGTAACGTGAAATGCACCGCTTTAACCCAAATCGTCTAGGGAATGGAGTAGACGGGAACAAAGACCTGACCGGCTCGTTCTGATGCTTGGTGTCCTGGTTCTGGCGAGGATCGTCTTGCTTCATGTGGCTCCGAGGGACCAAATGTTGGAGGCAGGAGGGCTCCCGTCCACATTTCTTTTTCAAATAAAGCGATGCAAATAGATTTGACGTTTAATGGTTCTTAATGCTGTTATTGTCGGTTACAAATTATTCGTTATGATGAAATTTAAATATAATGAAAATTAAAGATCAGTCGCGGCCGAGCGTGGCAAATGGATGGTTTCAGTTTCTTCCAGGCTTCTTTCACACGCTTCTTTCAAGTTGCCGTGCCGTCCTCGCTAGATGGCGCCAGCAGTCGGCGCCGACAATTAGTTATTGTATCAACATTATTAAAACATACCTATTAATGAGGATTAAAGTCCAAAAAAAATCACTGAGCATGGATAATATAATAATATCATACATAAAATCATTAAAAATATGAAACAAAACTGAAGTATATCTTGTTTTTTTTTATTTCGGATTAATATTGCTTACATTGCTAGTACCAAGGACGATATATAATATTAGTCTATGCTAGTACTAAGTATTATAAACTATTATTTATTTTTAACAACCTTGTAATTTCCAATTTTAAAAACAATATTCCCCCATAATTATTAATCATTTTTCTAATAATAATATACTTAACTACAAAAATAAAATTGTTTATTTTACCCAGTTGTTGACGATTTTCAAAACACTTTAGAAAAAAAACTCGTTTTTAACCGACTTCTATTATCTTCATAATATTTAAATGACTCAAAGCTTTATAACTCTTAGCATTTCACCTAATTAGTCATTTTGGCGAAATCTATCAAGAAAACGCCATTGAATAAAGAAGAAGAAGAATTAGTAATTTCCTTTAAGTGTTAAAAAACCTACTTATTGTTTCACAATAGTCCTTTACTTACTTTTTAATAATTTATTTCAATGTCATACATATTATTATTATGACGTACCTACTCGTATAAATCAGCGAACTCTCATTTTACTCGTAGTTTTTATTTTCGACATTTTAACCATAGTTTGGTAAGGTACCTTACATTTTCCACTCATTTTATTCTCTTTACATTACATCGTGTACACACTTTTATTCATCTCGTACTATATTTTATTTCTTTCATAGACTAGTCATCACATAATTCATCGGTACACCTTTTCATCATTATAATATATTAATATTATTAGGTACCTACCTTCTTTTTATTATTGGGCCGGCCGGTCCCTTTTATTTATTTATTTTTTGTACATTTAAGTACATAAAGTCGACTTTTATTTTATTATTTATTAATATTTTAAAACAGTGCAAATCAAATGATTAAAAGTTTTTTAATACAGAGCAGTTAATAAATCTTCAACTTTTTTTTTCCATCTAATTATAAAATTGCTTGCAAAATATTGCCTTACTAATTTCCTATAATTACTTAATTTATTTAACAATTTATCGGATAATAATTCATCTAATTGATACCTTTACTAGTGAAAATGTAATGCTAATAAGTAAGTGTTTGCATTAACGTGTACAAATACTTTATATTATTATTATTATTTAAAACCACAGACAGTCTGTGTTTAAAACACAAATCTCTTTGACTATATACATGTCTAGACGGAGCATCGCGGTACAAACGCTTCTCAAAATCCGTCCGGTTATTGTATTGAATTTGGAGTGTGCGTGACAGCCGCGTATGACTGACACTAGCGCGAATGTTTGCCAGCGAATGCCTAATTTCCAATAAAGTAGGGAAAACATATTTATGCACAATACAATTTTAAAATGATTCATGGTATAACATAACTTTTTAAATTAGGTATGTCTATCGTATATGTAGGTATAACGCATAAAAGAAGCTGGTGTTTAGAAGAAATGGATGATCTAAGGCGAGGGCGAGTACAATAAAATAATGCGCTAATGGAAGCCTGCGTGCGTGTAGGTAACATGTTTGTAATAGTTTAAATATTTTAAATTAAAATCAAAACAATTAATGGCGTTCTCTTTGTATTTGTTTCATATATAACTTTCGTTTGGATGTTAGTACATCATTTTTCATGTTCTCTAATTTTTTATTATGTTGAAACCTTAAAGTTAAATAATTCGACAACGACTTCTTTCTACCGGATCAGTTGGAAATCTGAAAATTAAAATGTTTGCTATGTGATCGAACAGTTGTAAAGGTTACATAATGTGATGACTGCTCATCAATATCCGTGTCCAATAGTTTACATGAGACAAGAAATATTGACCTTTTAGGGCCACAAACATACACTCGCACTTTTTCAAACATCGTCATCATCATCATCAGCCTATAAACGTCCTACTGCTGGGCGCAGGCTTCCCGCGTGGAGATAGCACGTGGGGATATTGGGCCATAACCCACCACACTGGCCCAATGCTTGTTGGTGGGTTTTAACAACTGTCATCTTACGACAACAAACGGGACCAACGGCTTAACGTGCCTTTCGAAGCACGGAGGAGCTCAAGATGTTTTAAATTTGGACAACCATCCAGTGACCCGGCATTGCGAAAGTTGCTTAGCGGGCAAGATCGCAAGCCGAACGTGCTAGCCGATGCGCCATCGAGCTCTGAAGCATAACATACTACCATCCCCTACATACATATACTTAAACACACACTTCTTACATAAATACTTACGTACATTCCATTTCAAACATAATAATTTTTTCATTTCGAATATCGATACCATACCACAATAACAATTTATATTATTAGTATTATAAAATATTACAATAGGTAAGTATTATATTTTTTCTAGTTTTAGAACGGTACCTGTACTCCAGCCAAATTCGATGACGAATGTTTGTAAACAGATTACTGTTTTACCTCGTTGCAGTAGGATTTTACTTTTTCTCGAGAGACATTCACAAGAAAACAGTTAACTATTGTGTCTTTCTTTCAAAAAACAGAAAAAATCCTAGTGAAACTAGACATTTGCACAAATGACAGTAATATGTTTACAAACATTCGGCATCAAAAGGAACCGTGACGTTTATTCACGCTCTTATAAATCAGACATCAGTTTAAAAAAAGGAAAACTTTGAAAGTGTTCCAATAATAATTATATTTAATGTATTTACTTTATTTACAACAAGGCCATGTATAAATACTAACTTACAAGACTGAGTATTTTTTAATGATATATATTTTAGCGTTTTATTAACGCTTTAAATATACTTGAGTAAAATTTTAAACACATGTTGACTAAAAACATAAGAATCAAGCACTGACAAATTTCGACGGTTGAAAGCCAGACCTCGGTAGCCAAGTGGTTAAGGCAGCCGCCCGGAATGCGGAAGGTGCGTGGTTCGATTCCCGCCTGAGGTTGTCGTCTTTTTTCAGTGTTTAAAAATTTTACTCAAGTATATTTAAAGCGTTAATAAAACGCTAAAATATATATCATTAATCTATAAACGCAGCTTCATCTTAACCGAATGTTTAAATATTTGTAAAAATATTTCTTTCGGATCTCAGAGGTGAAAACTTCTAAGATTTGATGAAGCAATGTTGACTAAAAACATAAGAATCAAGCACTGACAAATTTCGACGGTTGAAAGCCAGACCTCGGTAGCCAAGTGGTTAAGGCAGCCGCCCGGAATGCGGAAGGTGCGTGGTTCGATTCCCGCCTGAGGTTGTCGTCTTTTTTCAGTGTTTAAAATTTTACTCAAGTATATTTAAAGCGTTAATAAAACGCTAAAATATATATCATTAATCTATAAACGCAGCTTCATCTTAACCGAATGTTTAAATATTTGTAAAAATATTTCTTTCGGATCTCAGAGGTGAAAACTTCTAAGATTTGATGAAGCAATGTTGACTAAAAACATAAGAATCAAGCACTGACAAATTTCGACGGTTGAAAGCCAGACCTCGGTAGCCAAGTGGTTAAGGCAGCCGCCCGGAATGCGGAAGGTGCGTGGTTCGATTCCCGCCTGAGGTTGTCGTCTTTTTTCAGTGTTTAAAATTTTACTCAAGTATATTTAAAGCGTTAATAAAACGCTAAAATATATATCATTAATCTATAAACGCAGCTTCATCTTAACCGAATGTTTAAATATTTGTAAAAATATTTCTTTCGGATCTCAGAGGTGAAAACTTCTAAGATTTGATGAAGCAATGTTGACTAAAAACATAAGAATCAAGCACTGACAAATTTCGACGGTTGAAAGCCAGACCTCGGTAGCCAAGTGGTTAAGGCAGCCGCCCGGAATGCGGAAGGTGCGTGGTTCGATTCCCGCCTGAGGTTGTCGTCTTTTTTCAGTGTTTAAAATTTTAATCAAGTATATTTAAAGCGTTAATAAAACGCTAAAATATATATCATTAATCTATAAACGCAGCTTCATCTTAACCGAATGTTTAAATATTTGTAAAAATATTTCTTTCGGATCTCAGAGGTGAAAACTTCTAAGATTTGATGAAGCAATGTTGACTAAAAACATAAGAATCAAGCACTGACAAATTTCGACGGTTGAAAGCCAGACCTCGGTAGCCAAGTGGTTAAGGCAGCCGCCCGGAATGCGGAAGGTGCGTGGTTCGATTCCCGCCTGAGGTTGTCGTCTTTTTTCAGTGTTTAAAATTTTACTCAAGTATATTTAAAGCGTTAATAAAACGCTAAAATATATATCATTAATCTATAAACGCAGCTTCATCTTAACCGAATGTTTAAATATTTGTAAAAATATTTCTTTCGGATCTCAGAGGTGAAAACTTCTAAGATTTGATGAAGCAATGTTGACTAAAAACATAAGAATCAAGCACTGACAAATTTCGACGGTTGAAAGCCAGACCTCGGTAGCCAAGTGGTTAAGGCAGCCGCCCGGAATGCGGAAGGTGCGTGGTTCGATTCCCGCCTGAGGTTGTCGTCTTTTTTCAGTGTTTAAAATTTTACTCAAGTATATTTAAAGCGTTAATAAAACGCTAAAATATATATCATTAATCTATAAACGCAGCTTCATCTTAACCGAATGTTTAAATATTTGTAAAAATATTTCTTTCGGATCTCAGAGGTGAAAACTTCTAAGATTTGATGAAGCAATGTTGACTAAAAACATAAGAATCAAGCACTGACAAATTTCGACGGTTGAAAGCCAGACCTCGGTAGCCAAGTGGTTAAGGCAGCCGCCCGGAATGCGGAAGGTGCGTGGTTCGATTCCCGCCTGAGGTTGTCGTCTTTTTTCAGTGTTTAAAATTTTACTCAAGTATATTTAAAGCGTTAATAAAACGCTAAAATATATATCATTAATCTATAAACGCAGCTTCATCTTAACCGAATGTTTAAATATTTGTAAAAATATTTCTTTCGGATCTCAGAGGTGAAAACTTCTAAGATTTGATGAAGCAATGTTGACTAAAAACATAAGAATCAAGCACTGACAAATTTCGACGGTTGAAAGCCAGACCTCGGTAGCCAAGTGGTTAAGGCAGCCGCCCGGAATGCGGAAGGTGCGTGGTTCGATTCCCGCCTGAGGTTGTCGTCTTTTTTCAGTGTTTAAAATTTTACTCAAGTATATTTAAAGCGTTAATAAAACGCTAAAATATATATCATTAATCTATAAACGCAGCTTCATCTTAACCGAATGTTTAAATATTTGTAAAAATATTTCTTTCGGATCTCAGAGGTGAAAACTTCTAAGATTTGATGAAGCAATGTTGACTAAAAACATAAGAATCAAGCACTGACAAATTTCGACGGTTGAAAGCCAGACCTCGGTAGCCAAGTGGTTAAGGCAGCCGCCCGGAATGCGGAAGGTGCGTGGTTCGATTCCCGCCTGAGGTTGTCGTCTTTTTTCAGTGTTTAAAATTTTACTTGAGTATTTTTTATCATACTTATTATATTTAAACCTCCTTTTATATTCTGCCACCAATAATGGAAATTCTACATTTTGATACCAGCAACACTACGCATACATGACCGTTATTATTGTTAAACTTTAAATTTTCATTAAGATTTATCAATACTTACAGATGAAACGTGACTTTCCTTTTCGAAACGATTTTTCCTTTGTTTTTTCGACAGAATTTCACTGAGCAAACGGTCATTTTGCGCACAATTTCACCGAAACGCGAGAGGTAAACACTGCTTGACGGCACAATGACACTGACCGCCAGGATTGCGCGATAGGCCAATTTGGCCTATAAATTTTTCTACGTTTTTTTACGGCCAGGGTCATATATTTAATTAATATATATAATATATATATTAATTATAATCCAAGACAAATCTATATAAAATTTCTTTTAAAAATTAAAAGTTGTTTTAAAATATTTATTTATAGCATGAACCAATAGTTACTTTTTCTTCTACAATAATTTTACTTTATGTGTATACAAAATTTTAAATTTAACTTGTTTTCAATTAACGTAGTGGCGCCAATGTTGGTCATGGCACCGGTCATGGTCAGTTATTGTTATCTGAAGTAAATCTTCGTCTTTCAATACCTACCGGCAAAATTTAATCATAGAGCTTAGACTGTCAGCTGTCATTGGACAAGAAATGATCTGTGTCGGGCATTAGGAATAAAAACGGCGAACTAAACCCAGTGACGGATTAACCCTTAATCATATTAAGCAATTGCTTAGGGCATCACGTCTAGGAGGGCACCAGAAGAAGCACAAAAAAATCCGTCCTTAGGGCATCACATCTCACTCTCACGAAATATCAAACCAAAAAAAAAGTCTAGGACTAATTTGAAAATTCGCGCGTTATAAGTTGACATAGAGTCCGACCTAGACCTGGCAAAGCAAACTCTTCAATACCTTGAAGAACATTGTGGATTAGATTTTTCAAAATGCAGAGGCCAGTCCTAAGACAATGCTTCAAATATGTCTGGGCGTTACAATGGCATACAGCAGAAGATTCTAGGGGCGAATCCGTTAGCAATATATATACCATGCGCAATCCATCTCTCAATTTAGTAGGTCAAAGCGCCGTGGATTGTTGCCTAGCAGCTGTAAATTTTTTTTCGTTAGATTTTTTTTTCTGTTATAACTCGTCATAGTGACTGCATCCTGCCTGATGGTAATCAGCCGATGCAGTCCAAAATAATAAGAGCGCTCCCTACCGTGGAATAAGCACGATAACGAGCGCAACTATTTATGACGGCCTGCATAAATGCCGTTTCACGCCCCGCTTAAAAGACCCGGGACTGTAGGAGCTGGGAAACACATGCGCTGGCAAGGAATTCCAAAGCCGAATGGTCTTACAGAGAAATGACTGGCCAAATTTTTTGGTACGAGTACTGATAGTCACATAGTACAGTATGATGGTGGTTCCTAAGACCAGCACGTGTAGTCCGGGAGAGGAAAGGAGAGGGCGGTATAAGATCAAAAAGTTCTTCAGAACACTCTCCGTAGTAGTTCCGGTAGAAGACACTGAGAGAAGCAATGTCTCTACGCAGCTGGAGGTCCTCAAGGGAGGCTGTAACCTCAGCATCTCCAATAATGCGTACCGTACCGCTCGCCTTTGCAGTCTATCAAGTGCATCGAGGAGGTATTTAGCGGAGCCGTCCCATAGATAGGAACAATACTCCATACTCGATCGCACCTGAGTTTTGTACAGCAAACAGCGCTGCTCAGGAGTGAAAAACCGCCTCACCTTATTGAGAATACCCAGCTTCCGGGAGGCAGTTAAAATAGCACTCTCAGTGTAGCATTTTGGATTCAGTTCCTGGCCGATGTTCATGCCAAGAATGCTGAGGTTCACCGAAATGGGTAACGGAAAGTTCTGAAGAGAGGGAGGAGTAAGGAAGGGAGTTACCTTGGACCAGAATGCACAAACCTGGGTTTTGCTAGCATTAAACTCGACAGGTTTTTAGATCCCCACTTAGAGACACGATCGAGATTCAGGTTCAGTTTGGCAACCAGTTCTTGCCTTTTCACCATGATATCGGCTTGCTTTGCCGCAGGATGTCCCAAGTACCGCTCATGCACCGTACTGTCATCCGCATAACAATGAATATTGCCCAAGGACAACATGTCATTAATATGCAAAAGAAATAGAGTAGGTGAGAGCACAGAACCCTGCGGCACTCCAGCATTGACTTTGTAGAACGGGGAGGAACTACCCTCACAAAGGACACGAATCCTCCGCCCTTCTAGAAAGACTGCAACTCAGGCGCACAAACGGGGCGGCACACCGAAGGCCGGCAACTTGGAAAGAAGGGAACGATGCCACACTCTATCGAAAGCTTTGGCGATATCAAGGCTAACTGCCAGGGATTCGCCATGCTTGTCCATCGCTTCACCCCACGCGTGAGAAACGTACGCTAGAAGATCACCCGTTGATAGCTTTGGTCTCAACCCATACTGGCGATCATGGAGCAGCGAGTGATCCTCTAGGTAGTGAATGAGCTGGGAATTAATTATCCGCTCAAACACCTTGCACAGTACAGAAGTTACAGAGATGGGTCGATAGTTGGCCGGATCCGAGCGATCCTCTTTTTGGGGATAGGTTGTATGTTCGCCTTCTTCCAAGACACCGGCACAATAGTGCCGGTGTCTTGGGAGTCAAAAATCTAAACAGGTTTATTTTTGGTTCAATCAAAATATAATGGTGGCGCATATTAAAAGATCGATAGTGCGACGCTGGAACTGGCGAGCTAACCACTCGACCACGGAGGTCTTAATAAGAAAAATAAAGTAAAAAGGTAAGGTGTATGCAACAAATAGTTAGGAAAACGAAAGACAGTCGGAAGATTTGGTGCTCAGAACAATAACTAATTATTGTTCTGAGAGTTGGTGTTTATAGACAGATAACGTTGAATATTCGTAGATGTACTCGTACTGTACTAAGCCCCGTTCTCCATCATTAAAAATCAATATGGGCCTAGGACAAATTTACTACACTTAAAGTTATATTATATAACCGTATCGCGTAGCGGTGAAAGAATACTACCCCCCCTCTCTTCCCTTGGGTGTCGTAAATGGCGACTAACGGACTAAAGACTGCACATACTTCCATAAGCATAGAGCGGCGAATGGCTCACTACCTGTCACGCTGAGTACATCTCTGCGGTCGCTATTTTGTGAAAAGTGGAGTATGGTAGAAGACTGCTTTATTTTGCTGTCCTCATTGCCCTGACTAACCCCTCGGGGATAATAGTCGTGATTATATGTATGTATATGTATGTAAAATTATATGATATCATATGCCCAATGCGGGTTGGTGGGTTTTAACGACTGCCATCTTACGACAACAACCGGGACCAACGGCTTGAAGTACCTTCCGAAGTACGGAGGAGCTCGAGATGTTTTTAATTTGGTCACCCATCCAGCGACCCGGCATTGCGAGAGTTTCTTAGCGGGCAAGATCGCAAGCCGAACGCGCTAGCCGCTGCGCCATCGAGCTCCTACTTATACCTAATCAGCATTAAGAAATAAATAATGCTTTGGTTTTTATTGTTTTCGCACCTACTCCACTTCTAAGGTACGTCACATCTCATCATCTTATTTTACAAAAAACTAATGTTTTTAGGCGGTACAGGTTTAAAGACCGATTATAGTTGACATACGGATAGGGGGGCCCACAGGCGTGAATTGCTTAGGGCATCAAGTAGTCTTAATCCGTCACTGACTAAACCGTAACGCCGCGAGTGAAGAAACGTGAAAAATCTTTTTTTTTTAAGGAAATCACTAAGGAGGTACATGATTAATTTGGCTTACAATGTTGCTTTGGTGGCATGTTTGTGAAATAGCGATTATTTCCATGTTTCCTAATGAAACATAGAATGCGTTTTGATTATTAGGACATGTAAAATTAACTCAGGGTTGAATTTGGAGCCGGTGCCCATGACTGGTTTAGGCAAACGTCTATTATCCAATAATGGTCAAAATGCCCATGACTGGATGACCATCACTGGCTTTAATATTCAAACGTAGGCCGAATGCCCATTATTGCATGACCATCACTGGGTTTAATATTTAAACATTGTCCTAACGCCCATAAATGCATAACCATTACTGGTTTTAATATTATCTTAGCAATATATTAATATTGCTTGAGTTGTCTAATGAATCTTTCTCAGAACTGTTATCGACTATGATGATAATTTTTAACCACCTGTGGTCTAGTGGTATGACTGCTTGTATCAGATCCAGGGGTGCCAGGCCAAAAAATTAAAGCATGTCTCAAAGAGTTTACTTATTCTTCGAGTTAAACTTATGACTTTAACCATTCTTCAAATTTCCCAGATCCTGTTTTCATTATTTTTAGGTTGCACCTAAAAAGAGATATTCGAGCGACCAAATGCTGAAGACTATATCAGCAGTACAAAGAGGAGAAAAAGTATCTGCAGCTGCAAAGCAGTATGGTGTTCCCCCGTATGACTCCACAATAAAATTACTGGAAAAAGTCCAATGGAATGCCCTATGGGACCTAGCACCATTCTATCAAGACAAGCATTTTCCTATGACTAGGGATCACGCTTTTGGACAGCGTCCAAAGAATCAGTATGGATGGAAATAAGCCCAACCCTTTCTTCACCAGGCCCATAGCAATCACATCCCTCCTCTCAAAGGTCAGAGAGATCGCATCATCAACAAGCAGCTCCTCCTATATGTCGAAGATCGCCAGTTGATTTCCGACCGCCAATACGGCTTCCGTCATGGGCGGTCAACGGGTGATCTCCTGGTACATCTCACACACCGTTGGGCAGAAGCCATAGAGAGACGAGGTGAAGCTCTAGCAGCTAGCTTAGACATTGCAAAGGCATTCGATAGGATCTGGCACAGAGCGCTTCTCGCGAAGTTACCAGCATACGGAATACCCGAGGGAATATATAAATGGGTCGCTTGCTTTCTTTGTGGGCGCATCATTAAGGTCGCTGTCGGCGGTTGCTGCTCTAATGTCATGCCCATAAATGCTGGCGTTCCCCAGGGCTCGGTTCTGTGTCCCACGCTGTTTCTGCTGCATATCAATGATATGGCTAACATTGAGAGTATGCATTGCTATGCGGATGACAGTACGGGAGACGCCCTGTACTCGGAAGACCTAATGTGCCTCGGACTTTTACACAGGAGAATCGGCTGAAACTTGTGTCCAAAGTTGAGTACTACTTGGAAAGGGTATCAAAATAGGGTCAATCGAACTTAGTTCAGTTCAACCACTCGAAGAAACATGTTTGCGTATTCACCGCCAAAAGGGATCTATTTGTCCTAGCACCACAGTTCCAGAGCACTCCACTAAACATCTCAAGCAGCATTGGGATCCTTGGTGTTGACATATCAAGTGTTGTACCTACAGTTCCGCAGGTATCTAGAGGATAAAGCGAAGATGGCATCCAAGAAATTAGAAGTTCTTAGGAAAGCGAGACGGTACTTCACGTCTAACCAGCTTTTAAAGTTGTACATAGCCCAAGTTAGACCTCACATGGAGTACTGTTCTCATCTTTGGTCCGGAACTCCTAAATGCCAGCTTGACCCTCTGGAATCTTAGCAGCGACACGCTATTCGATTGGTCAACGATCCCAAACTCACAGACCGGTTAGAACCCCTAGCCTTGCAACGTGACATCCGCTCATTGTGTGTGTTCTATCGCCTGTATAATGGAGAATGCTCTGAGCAACTCTTTAATTTGGTGCCCACTTCTTCCTTCCACCATCGCACCGCTCGCCATCGGAACAAAGCACACGCACATTTCCTGGAGCCACTGTTCTCTCGAACGGTTCACTTCTAGAAGTGCTTTATTCCACGCACTATTAAACTGTGGAATGAGCTGCCATTTGAAGTTTTCGCATTAAACTACGACATGGACTCTTTCAGAAGGGGTGTAAAGAGGTTTTTCTCAGGTCGGCAACGCAATAGCAACACCTCTGGTGTTGCTGATATCCATGGGCGTCGGTGACGGCTCACCATCAGGCAGCTCGCCTGCTCGTTTGCCTCCTTCTTATATTTTTTTTTTGCTAGCATATACTGTCACACTGCTGGGCAAAGGCCTCCCCCAAGTCCCTCCATCCATCTCTATCCTGAGCCACCTCATGCCAGTCAGTCTGGTGTGCGTCCAGATCGCCACGCCATTTCTTTCTAGGCCGACCTCGGCGGCGGCGTCCATCTCCAGGGACCCATTGTGTAGTGCTCCTTGCCCAGCGGTCGGGATGCATGCGGCTAACGTGACCAGCCCAATCCCATTTGAGCTTGGCAGCTTTGTAGCCTAGTCGGTAAAGCCCGGTGTAGAACGCAGGTCACTATTACGCACTCTGTCAGTTCGCTTTACCCCCAAGATGCTGCGCTCCATTGCTCGTTGGCAAACCCCAAGACGAAACTTACTATATAAAAAAATTATTCTTCTTATATATAAAAAAGTAACTTAGATTAAGATTTGCCTTTGCTTAATTCAATAGTTTTACAGTAAAAGCTTGTAATAATAAGTAAAATTAGCGGTTACCTAGAAGATAAGCTGATCCCAAGACTTGCATCGTAGGGCAATTACGATTACCAAATCCATAATCATCATCAGCCTTTTGTGATATCCCCACTGCTGGGTCACAGGTTGGGGCAAAATCCATATATACATAATTATTCTTACCTACCACAATGTCGCACATTTTATACTGTAAGTACATTTCTTTATAGTTAACTCATGACCATTACTGGGTGCCCATTAATGGATTTTGAATGACCATTATTGGTGTATTTTGAGTTTTCAAGTATTTATTTTTTTATTAAAAAAGTGTTCAAAGAATATAAATTAAAAGTATGTAAAACGATTACCTAATGGTTTTTAATTTTATATTTAAATCTGATCACCTATTGATTCAAAACCTTGTTAGTTATGACCAAACAAAGACCTTAAGCTGACCATGTCCTTAAGCTGACCATCATTGGTGCCGTTACCTGTCATATGATTCGGCTTAAGCTTGTGCTTCCGAAGTAATAAAATGAATTATTGACTAATGATTACCTGGAACTACATTGTTATTGTAACGTTCTGCAGCATTTGCAACGTGTAAAGTTCGAGCGCGTTGCGCTGACTTGATTGAACACAACACTGACTTACAACATGTTGTGGTCTTTGCCTGAATACTAAGAATTCGTGCATGATTTGAATGATTTAGAATTACTAAAATTTTTAATAACACTTCTTTTTATATTTTACAACAAATTTCCGAATTAGGCAACAAACTTCTTTTACCAATATTCAACTTTATAACAAAACATCAATGTTTAATCTTTATTTATTTATTTTTATTCTAAGACAGCCTTCTATCACAGTCTTATCAAAAATTAACAAGTCTTTCAAATTATGCTGGTATAAAGAGACTTAAACTAATCAACATTTTGTTTAAATAAACAACAGTTCTTCTCCTTTCATTTCCACAAAGTTCTCTTCTCTATTCAAATAAACATATTTACTTCTTCAGTAATCATTAACAAACATTTTAATAAGAATTTTCTTAAATGCTAGCTCAACTTTAAACATAAATATATTTACTCCTCGAGTAATCATTAATATCAACTTTAATAGGAACATTGTTGATATATCAACTATTAAAAATAAAAATTATTACTTTTTCAGTAATCGTTAACAAAAAATAAACTATAAAAACAAATATTTTCATTTTCTGATATCTCAAAATTGTCTGAGATTCTTTTTTTTTTTTAATACTAAGCCCGGCAAATGACCTAGTTTGGTTTGGTCATTGATGGTCATTGATTCGGTTTGAGGTCAAATTAAATTAGATTAGCGTAAATTAATGTTAGAAAGATCAACGTTAAAGTTGTACATACATGCCTCGCTTCCTCTTTGTAGTCCCAGAAAACGTAGGTTTTGGTAAAATCATCTTAATATTATGCAGCGCTACCGTGCCAATATCTGGCACATTTGGCATATGAAAATTATTTGGTGTTTTGTCAGATTTTCAAAGAAAACTGACTTCAGTCTCATTTTGTTTTTGACCAATAACTTTAGCCGCATAAAAAATTCGTTTTCGTTTCACTTCAAATTCTACTAAAATAAAATCACCTTCCACAGGCAAGCCTTTCAGTGCAGGAAAGTTATCAGGGTCTATCGTCATATTATTATCTTCTTCATCTTCAAAAGCTGCTCCTTCTTCAGAATAAATACTTATTTGATCTTCATCGTCACTAGAACTTTCTTGCAAAATTTTTCTTTTTTTTGATGTTGCAGCTGCTTTTGTTTGTTTTTGTTTTTTTTGTATCTTTTGTTTACCTCGCATTTTTATTTCGTCTTTATTCGGGGTATCAGTTACTATCATTGATTTCCCCTTGCGTCTCGCTGCTCTTCCTCCTTTGCGTGGACCCGCTTTAGGTAACCCTCGTAATTGGAATGGACTTATAAATTTCTTTTCAATACTCGTGGAAGTACCAGCTACAGTCGAAGATAGAATACTAGCTGTCGCTTTTGGTGATTTGTCGTGCACTGGAGCATTTTGTATTGGCGATAAAGAGTTGCTTAATGGCATTTCAGGTGTTTGTGGGATGTTTCCGGTTAGCGTTAGATGGGACTGCAGGACAAAAGGCAGTGAGGTTTTCATTATTTCCCTGTCGTTATCATGAGCATCATTTCCATTAGATTGTATAAGTTGACTTGTTCCAGGACATGGTGACGTTAACACAACCGATGATGGGATTAGTGGTCTAATATTCTCGTTTTGCTCCTCAAAAATTGGTCGTTGTATAAGTTGGCTTGTTCCAGGATACGGTGAAGTTGACACTGGCCATGTTGGGGTTGTCGGTCTAATATTCTCGTTTTGCTCTTCGAAGATTGTTGGTTGTATAAGTTGGCTTGTTCCAGGACGCGGTGAAGTTAACACTGTCGAAGTTAAGGTTGGCGGTCTAATATTCTCGTTTTGCTCCTCAAGGATTGGTCGATCAGTAACTTCACTAGGTGCAAAATCTAGATCAGTAAAAACGTCTCTGTTGAAAGGGAATATTCCAGTGGCTTTAAAAGCGGTGCAAATGTTTGCAGGTGTCATAGCTTTCATGTAGGCTTCCTTAACGCAACTAGCAACTTCGTATATGGAAAAAGTCTTTCCGGGATTTCGCATCATCCAGCTGTCTACAGCCTTGCTATATGCGGTTTTAAAAGGCCCAAAAACACCGACATCCAGTGGCTGTAGCTTTCCTGTGGAATGCGGTGGCACGGTTAATATGGTCACGCCGTTTTCTTTTGCCAGATTCAAGGCTTCTATGCATATATGTGATTCGTGATTATCGTAAATAAGCAAACTAGGGTTGTCTTTGCTGCTGTTTGTGTGGGTTATAAAATGTTGAATCGTTTTTACAAAGAGTTCTGAGTTCATCCAGCCGGATGTGTTGGCTAGCCCTAAGATCCCAGCAGGAGCATCCGCAATCATGTGTTGTTAAAGTGTATAAAGTGCACCCTTGGGAATATCATGACAGGCGGTAGTGCATTCCTTAAAGCACTAACTATGTAACAAGTAGTTGTTAACGTCCCTCGTTCTGCGCTTGTAACCTTTGAAACCTGTCTTTGTCCTTTGGCTGCTAGCACTTTAGCACTTTTTTGCACTGCCATGGTATTTGTTTCATCTAGGTTAAAAACTCTGGTGCCATTACCAAAGACAGATTGTCGAGACATAACATTCTCTAAGTTATCGAAAAATAAACCAACATTGTAGCGGTTGAAAGATGTCGCTCGACTCAAGCTGCAGCCCTCGGGAGTTCGTAATGATAATCTGTTATCTCTCTTTCTAAGATTATATAGATATTCGATACCTGCTAGTTTAGTTTCATGCCACTTTTCTGGCACTTTTTTGTTATTCAACAGTGCTACTTCATAAATCAGATTGCGAACGTCTGTGATAGTAAGTCCATAGAACATTTGACTGCTTTTAAGAATATAATCAACTATCTCCTTTTCTTCCGCGTCAGTAAATATCTTATGAACTGCATAATTAGGTGCTAGCCTCACTGGTTTTGCAGGATCAGGGTTTTTTGTACTCTTGACATGGTATCGATATAACGTTGTGTATGGAATAGCAGTTGATTTAGCCACAGATCTTATTGTTCGGCCATCAGATATAAGTTGTAAGGCGTTACTCATCTGTTCTTCAGTATGAAGACCGATATTGGTTTTTCGTACCCTATTGCGAGGCATTGTTACCTACGAAGAAGAACAAATCCATTTTAATTTTACGCTATTTATGTAATTTCCACTTGGGTCACACTGGATCACAGTCCGCTGTGACCCAAATGAAAATTATTCACTGTGACCCATAGGCCGGTACGACACAAGAAAAATATTCAAAAAATAACTACTTATACCCAAGCCAAAATTACATTACCCACAACGGATTTATCAAATAACAAGTTCAAAACATACGACTATCATTTATATTTATTAAAGGGTTGGGAATACGACAAATTTCTAAATTACGGAAATAAATACTTTCGTACTTACCTACTAGTCTGCGTGTGACAGCACGTGATTCCGCTCGGCGAGCGCGGCGGCGACTGGCGCGTGAGAGGGGGGTATCGACGAGCAGTAGCCACGCGTTTGCTTGTGTGCGTAAAGCATCAGACGTAAGAATTATAGCGAATAATCCGCTGTGACCCGTGATCCGCTGTTACCCACTCTCCCCTAAATACGGCCCATGCCAAATTTCAATTAAAAAGAAAACTGTTTATCTGGATGAACTGGATAACTGTAATATATTTTTGATTAACAAGAAATAGGTTAAAACAAAATACGTTATGTAATTGAAAACTATCTGTAACAGTAATTTTCGTTTTTAAATTATACTTGTACAATTCACATTATTGATACTTACTTAGTTCTGAAGACGTGGCTAAAAAATTATTACCAGCAACATAATTACTATAATTACACTGTAAATAACATAGGTTACAACAATAAGGAACTTCTGCTTCTAAGTAAATAAATAACTAAGTCAATTATACTCTCTAAATCTCTCACAGTTAAATTAATACTATTTAAAGCTATTGCTTTTTGTTAAATTAATACTATTTAAAGCTATTGCTTTTTGTTAAACTAATACTATTTAAAGCTATTGATTTTAATTGTTTGCTATTGCATAGCAAACAATTAAAATCTTTAGGTAATCTTGAAATACAAAGCAATAAAAAAATCTCTACAAATAAAATCAATAAGTATAAGTACAATTATTTTCTCTGACCTTTTTTATTAAAGTTATTTTCTATTTTCTATAATATTACCTTCTTTTTCACAAAAATCTTTGATATTAATTTAAAACATTTAATTTGAAGTCTTTTAATGTAAAGTGCCACCGTCATAAAATATTAATTTATCGTCGTATCGTCAACAACTGTTAAACAATAATACTCGTAGGTGCTTATTTTTCTATCGATTAAATTTTATTTTATAGCTTTATCAAAAACGCATAAAAAACAAACAAAATATCCGCTGGGAATCATACATTTTCTACAGAAGTCAAATTGCTACAACAAAACAAATATGAACGCACCTACAGACAGACAGACACGTCTCTGCAAAACAATAAAAGAGTAAAAAATAAGTCACATTAAAATTTTAAAAATAATGTATTTAGCATTAAAGATCTCTAATAATCATTATAAAAATAATCTAGCAATCATAAAAAAAACTCATATATTATCGTAAGCTGTACAAAATAAATTCTTTTACAACCAAATTATTAAAATACTTACATTCAATAAATATTTACTTAGTTTAATAAAAACTTTTACAAAATAAAATGTTACTTTCCGTAGTATAAAAAAATACTTCATTACCAATGAATAAATAATTGCATTTCGGAATAGGTAGGTATTTTTATATTTTCTAATTATTAAACTGTTACGCAAAAAAAATGTGAAATTAAATTTAGACTATATTTTTGGAAAACTGGCCTGATTCACGCGGCTGGTCCACATCCGACTCTTGCTTCACCCAGCGCCCAGCAATTTCTTTCACCATCTTGGCTGACTCTCGGCAGTCATTTCTCGACAGCAGCAGCACCAAATCATTTTCTTTGTTTTCAATTTATTTACAGGAACGTAATATTGTAGTCTTCGTAAACTTTTACTAGTTACATCTTCATAATTATAACTTTTGATTTCTCCGAAGTTAAAATTTAGTCAGCATTCACAGCATTCAACAGTCACAGTTACTAATTATTAATATATTTAGTAACTGTGACTGTTGAATTTAATTTTTCACATATTACTTTTCTATTTAACCATCTGGCCCAGCGCCGCCAATAGGCAGCACTGGCAGGGTCGCCATGCAATGGGACCGGGAGAAGCTTCAAGTGAAACAACTGTTTCGTCTTAAGTATGATTTATTACTGTTTGAACGATGATGTGACATGTAATAAGAGATGAGGTGAGTCACACACTACATGGCTACATGTCTGCTTGGTATTCAGTCCCTTCTGGGGTACCTCAAGGTTCCTTCTGGGTCCTCTCTTATTCAATATAATAATATGTTATTTATAGCAGACATCGCGTCGTGTTTCGTTAATTCTACCATTTTGCTGTATGCTGACGATATGAAAATTCTAAAGACCTTCCGATAATTTTCCTACACAGCTTGTCTCCAGGATGACCTGGACAGATTTGTTTCTTACTGCAAGACTAACAGGTTGCAGTTAAACATATCTGAGTGCTTTTTAGTTACATACTCACGGCAAAAAACAATTATTGGAACTAGCTATCGTCTTGACAATCAATCGATCTGCAAAATATCCCAAATTAGAGACTTAGGTGTAATGCAAGATAACAAGTTGATATTAGTTATGCATATTGAAAGTATTGCTAAGAAGGCTAAAGGCTCTTGGCGTTATAATGAGAGTCTCATTTGCTTGCTTTCGATCTCTCAAAACTATCAAAATCTTATACTGTTTGTATGAGTACGTATACGTAGGTATATGACTTTAGTCATCTCGAGTACGCATCTCAGGTGTGGAACTTGCAGTATCACATATTTACATAAAGCGGATTGAAGGTATACGAAGGAAATTTCTTCGATACCTTTACTTCAGGACGCAGCGACGACGGTCCATTGACTGTCTGGACTGGACAGACATTTTCATTTCTCACCTTTGCAATACAGACTCAATGTCAGCGATATTTGTTTTTTACTAAATATAGGTAATTAACTAGTGGTCGCTCGCGGTTTCACCCGCGTGGTTCCCGTTCCCGTGGGAATATCGGGATAAAAAGTATCCTATGTGTTAATCCAGGTTATAAACTATCTGTATGCCGAATTTTATTCAAATCCATTTAGCAGTGTTTAAGTGAAAGAGTAACAAACATCCATTCATACTTACAAACTTTCGCGTTTATAATAAATAATGTAACATGGCGGGCTTGACTGCCCCGAAGTGCATAGCAGTAGTAGGGTTTTGAGAGTTCTGGCGCACTCAAAACTGGTCTGGTTCTGACCCCCGCTGAGCTAGTTCAAGTCGTTTCCAAAACTAAAAAAAAAAAAAAAAAAGGAAAACCCCCCCATTTGAATCGATTGCGCTGGGTCCCAGAGCGATATCTTTAACCGTTTCCGAGATACAATTTTCGAGCGGCAGCTCTCAGTTGATTTACTAATGAATCGTTAATGACTCCTCGGTCCTAATCACCATTCCCGATGCACATCATTATCTAATGACGTACCGACGCCACTGTACTCTTATTCAGTTGATTTACTAATAAACCACTGTTAATGACACCTCGGTCTAATCACCTTAACAACTATGCGATTGTATTTTATTGATTCTTCAGGAAAGCGCTTTGTCTTCATCTCACCTGATGTTAGGAGATGAAAAGTAAGATCAAAGTGAAGGCATAACTTCACCTGGAATCCTCACTACTAAGGCACTGACTTAGATAAAATGGTGGTACGAAGCTTGCCAAACGGATATCGAACCCGTGACCCGGAGTCTGAGACCGGGGTAGTCCTAACCACTTCACCACAGAGGTGGTTAGTGAGCTAATTGTCATCATTCAAGTCCTACCACCAACCATACTGAATACACACATGTGCAACCTCTGCTGGGAATCGAACCCGTGACCGTGAGTCTGAGACCGGGGTAGTCCTAACCACTTAACCACAGCGGCGGTTGGTGTGTTAATTGTAATAATGGACATTCGGTATGCATGAAATCTTCCCTTCATGGACCATCTCTCGTGAAGTATTTTTGCTATAATAATACACCCATACTTACTAACTTTCTGATAAGAGTATATCTTAATAACTTTGTTCATTATAATTAGATAAACTCTATTTACTTATACTTTGAAACTAGTTTATCTGCTCGTTTAAATTAAATTAGCTACCGAACTTGTTTATTCGTGATAGAGAAACACACATTGTTCATTAAAATTAGACTTTGAAAGTAAAATTTTCCTAAACTAAAGTTAAAATAATCATTACATTAACTATCTTGTCTTGTTAAACAACATCGAATTAGATATCTTAAGTAGAGTAAGTTCAAATAGTCATTACTTACTAAAATTGATATATAACACACTGAGTTGTCTATTTTCGATACTCGTGCATAGGAAACTACTACAAGTGCTCCGTTCTGTATTCAACACCAGTACCATGAATGTAAGTAAAACGTTTTTATTTTTTATTTTCTGAGTGAATGTTCTGATTTGTTCTGACTTCTGTCTAACGTATATGATGTGCATAAAACTGATGTGATTCGCTTTCATTTTTTAATTACTGAGTGAATGTTCTGATTTTTTATGACTTCTGAGTAACGTATAAAATTGTACTGGTTGTTACAGATTGCTCGTTCTACATTCAATGAAGACGATGACGATGTGGTGTTCCAAGAAAACACATATAAACATTATTATTACCCACAGTCGGACGACGATGAACTTCCATCGTTGCAGAAGAAAGAATCAATCGACGAATTCTTTGAACCACCAAAGAAGAAGCCGAGGACAATGAGATCTTCAACAGTTGGACGTTGTTCCGGGAGAGATTCGACATCTTACGTGTCAACCAACACCGACGACGGAGCAAGTGCAACACATCTCATTAAGATTGAGGTGTATGATTTGAAGAAGATTGAAAACATTGATCAATCGGACCATTGGAAGCATGCAGATGTTCGTGTGAAATATTACACAAAGTCTATCAATGACGATCATCATAAGAAAACTCGTCAGCTTATTTACAACATAACAAAGGGAATATCCAATTCTCCGAATTGTCGGAAATACTCTTACAGCAACAAAGATAAAAAGTAATACGCCTAAATCCATAGTACTTATTTGTGATTTTGTAGAACGAAGCACTTTCTTATGTCATACAATAAATCAGATATTGGTTTGTGAGTATAAAATAAATATATTGTTAAATCATTTACTTGTTTTTATTTATTTCAAAGGTTTTAATGAAAATACCAAGTTAAATTTCAACATATTTAATAATAATTTCTCAAAAAAAAAAATAGGTTACAGTTACATGTTATTGAATCAATAAAAAAGACTTAAATACATGTTTTATTAACACATCATTATTATGTATCTTTATTAAACATTTCAACAAAGTCACTAAGAGGCATACCTCTACGCTTAAGATACAAATACACAAGACGTTATTCACCATAAAAAATAAGAAATATCGAATACAATATAACTTAAATTATATAAAATAGTTTTTTAAAATTTTATTTATCGTAATTTATAATGACCCCATGCTAATGTGTCAGTGGAATTTGGTATAATATAGCTCTTGGTATCATTGTAAGACAAACAAATTTTATTTATCTTTTGAGTAAAAATGACATGTTTAATGGATCTAAAACGATACATTTCAGCAAGTTCTACATTTTTTTTAAACAAACAAGTTTTATAATTATGTAATTTCAATTGTCTAGTTACACATTGGTTTACACCTTTTGCTTTAGTTATTGTTTTATTCTCTACTTGCATAGCATACATTTTTGAGCGTAAACCGACAAATTCAGAAAAAACATGGCCATTGTGTTCATCTTTAAAATAACCTAATTTTTTCTTATTTAATAAAGGAAAACCATAAATATTGTTTCGTGCGTAATCCGATGTGTCAAAATAATTACATATATCGGGTAGAATTTCTTTATAAAAATCTGCACAAAAAATTTGGTAAACTAAGCTGTCAGTATCCGTATACAACAATTTTAAATTTTCAAATTTACACTTCATGTATTTGTAATGGAAATCATACATTAAAGTTTTTGATAAATCTAATATACTAAAACCTAAAAATATGGGTTTATTGTAAAAAAGTTTAGTCTTTTGTAATTGGACTGCTACTAAACTCTCAGAGAAAACTGACAAACTATGAAATTCAGGTTTGGCAATCAGATCTGACACACCTTTTCTTTTACCCCGATTTTCCCAGTGAGTCAATAGTTTAACGTTTACTCTTTTTTCAATATTTTCCATGGTCTTTCCAAAAATTGAATTATTCATTAACTTATAAAAATCTTTTTCAAAATCAGATTTTGCTAACGTACGCAATTGCGTGTTTAAATCTATATATTTTTTTAACCAGGCACTTTGTTTAAATTTCAGAACTCTATGAACTTTCGTAAGTTTTAAACCCAACTCTAAGCTTTGTAAGAGATTTCTATAATGTAAAATATATTTTTCCTTATTATTTAAATTTGGGACCAGCTTTCGTTCCTTAGAACCACCAATACAAATATTTTCAGGACATAATGGTAAATCGGAATGATGATCATGAAGGCTATCAGGATATTCCAAATCTACTTCTAAAATGTTACCAAACTCTGAAGTGATAGGAACATTAAAATTAACATCAACACTCGCCCATTCAAATTGAGAAATAGGTAAATACTGAGACATAGCCCACCCATACAAATTATTAGCATCCAAATATGTTAGAAAAGAAATAGGATCATCTGCTTTATAATTATCCATATAAGGATTATTGGCTTTAGCGTAACGATTACTACATTGAGACACACCACCTCTGATACCAGCTTTTATAAAGGCTATTTTATCAAAATCTGTCAATAACTGGATTTCGACTTCGGTAAACTTTAACATAGCGTCCCAGCTTAAACCAGGAGCAGTGTAATAATGAGCAGGATCTAAATCATAGGTTTTTAAACAAACATTTCTAAAGTTTTCGAATATATCACTTAAAAGCAAAACATCTGTTTTTAAATAAAGATTAGAATAATCAGACATACTACAACATTTAAAATGAGACCACACTCTTTGAGCGTGAACGTAGTCTTCGTTAGAAATCGTTGACCCAGTAAGTGAATTAAAAAAGTCATAAATTTTTGGTAATGATGGTGATTTTAATGACCTGAAAGAACTCATATACTCATATGGATATACACCTTTTCTTTTCAGCAATTCAAAGTCGTTTACATTCGGAAATTCATTTTTTAGTTCTATAAACTGATTATTATTAAGATTAGAAGCTAATGAATTTAAACTACTTGATAAAAATTTAAAAGAATCAATAAACCTTAAACTTACACGCTGACCGTTTACGTGAAGAATTTTAGAAAATGAAATATATTTTTCTTTATTTTGGGGGATTATTTGTACTTCACCATCAGCAAAATTTAATGCGTGTACAATAAAGTGAGCATCGTAATTACTTAGATTATGTAATACTACTGGTACAAAGTCTATTTTATGAAACTTTTTACTACATATTTCATGTGAAACACCTATAAACGCTCCCGTCTGCCAGTTGTAGTCAATAAATTGCTCATATAAATCTTTTTTACAAATGTAACATACTTTGGTTTCTTCTATATATTTTTTATTTTCATTCGTAAGAGGGAGAGGAGCAGTTTGAAAACTATATTTACTACATATAATTTTTAAATCTTCTTGGAGCTTATTCATAAATACATGAGCACAGTTTTCTCCGCTATAACTAACATATTTAGAGAGATTACTATCATATGAACACTTAATATAATAACCGAAACTGTACACGTCATGTCTCTGAACATTAATGGTTGATGATTTGTTAGGATCACCAGAACAAGAGGCAATAGGTTTTAAAAACGATTCGAAGTCAGCGTAAATAATAAAAGGAACCCTCTTTTTCTTTTCAAATTTATCAAAATATAACCTATCATTAGAAACATTTTCATTGAACCAGTTTTTTCTAAACATACTTGGACTTGGTAATATTGTACTAATATGAGCACAATCATATTTTTGGTGGTTATCTACCGCATTGCTTGTAGGAAAATAAAGCAGACAACCATCACAAATGTGAACCGCGCCATTTCGTTTAGTGATCTGCTTACTCACTAATCGTGATAAATTTTTAATATAGCAATAATGTCCGTTACTACCACTGGTGACGTATAGTAAATTTATATGTGTTGATTTGCGAGACTTTGTGAAGTACAGGGGGCCAATAACATGATGAGTTTTAGTCTCAGAGTTATATTCTAAACCAAAAACGTTAATGCTTATATTGTTTAAGCGCTCAACTCTGTAAATATCAGTTAATTTTACTGGAAACGAAATCCCATTAAAATTTAACTTGTTTTCCAATTTCCAATACTCGTTTACACGATCGGGGTTTTTTGTTACAGGATACAAAGCTGAGAGTAAAGCCCATTTACAACACTGCACATCTGCGTTTTTAACATTGATGACTGCTTTTTTAGTCCTAATGTCATAAGGTAATTCAATAAAAGATGATCCCCGCAGTGGATTGAATTTATTAATATTCATATCTAAACTAATTAGGTCCGTAAGACTCCATCCACTATCTTTTTTCTCAAACTCACTGACTTTATTAGCTAATACTTCTTTTATTGAATTAAAAAGTATATTGATGTCTTCGGATTCATTGAGAATATAGTTCTGAGTTTGGAAGTCAAAAACGTTTTGTACATTTTTATTTTGATGCACGAAGTTGGCACACAGTATAAAGTTTACTTTAAACGTTTTTAATTGTACTATATCATCAAGAATCAAAGTCCTTAAATCATCAATTATTGAATTAAAAAATGTATCAACCGTTTCTAAATCTTTTGAGTCCGCTAAAGAAGTTATTCTGTATGTATGAACTCTTTTGCCAAAAGCAGTTTCAATTAACCTTACATTTGGTAAATTATCATGGGAACGAAACACATTATTTTTGTGATTCTTACTTTTATAGTGATTGGATAAATACCTTTTTTTAACGGAAATATTGCAAACTGAACACATCATCATCTCGCTATTATCTGCAGTCGAATCATCTTCAGCTCCTCTAGATGTTGATGGTTCATTAATACGTCGTCTTTTCTCATTGTTTTGAATGCTATTCTCAGTTTGCCGTTTTAATCCTCTCCCAATTTGTATGTTAACACTGTAAACATAAATAAAAATATTAGAACTAACAAAAAATCAACAACATAATTTTTTTTTTAAATATTAAAAATAATACTTACGTCTTTTCAATTTCTTCACTGAGTTTCACTAATGATTCATCGAAATATGAGTCAAAAATATTTCGTTCTTTACTTTCAGTAGTTTCTACTATATCACAGATTTCATTTAACTCTTCATCATATTCAGTGCAGTTCAAATCAGTTTTAGCGACTGAAGATGAAAAAAAAGCACTGACATATTTCGTTCCAGCCATTTATTATTAACTCTCAAGCAATTAGACGAGTAGAAGTTTATGACTCAGAGCATTGATTACTAACTAGTAACTTTTAATAATTGATCGATCTTCTATTTATGTTGAATTTGACATGACAGACCATAGGCACCACTGCTCGTCGTTTTTATACTAGGTAGATCATTATGTGTTTCTCAATCACGAATAAACAAGTTCGGTAGCTAACGAGCAGATAAACAAAGTTATTAAGATACACTCTTATCAGAAAGTTAGTAAGTATGAGTGTATTATAATAGCAAAAATATATCACGAGAGATAGTCCATGAAACGAGGATTTCACACTCAAATTATCGTTATTTTGAACAATTGAAAGTTGAATTTGACCGAGGCGAGCAGTGGTGCCTATGGTTTGTCATGTCAAATTCAACTTTTCAATTGTTCGAAGAATACAAAATTTGAGTGTGAAGTCTTCGTTTCATGGACCATCTCTCGTGATATGTTTTTGCTATTATAATACACTCATACTTACTAACTTTCTGATAAGAGTGTATCTTAATAACTTTGTTTATCTGCTCGTTAGCTACCGAACTTGTTTATTCGTGATTGAGAAACACATAATGATCTACCTAGTATAAAAACGACGAGCAGTGGTGCCTATGGTCTGTCATGTCAAATTCAACATAAATAGAAGATCGATCAAATATTAAAAGTTACTAGTTAGTAATCAATGCTCTGAGTCATAAACTTCTACTCGTCTAATTGCTTGAGAGTTAATAATAAATGGCTGGAACGAAATATGTCAGTGCTTTTTTTTCATCTTCAGTCGCTAAAACTGATTTGAACTGCACTGAATATGATGAAGAGTTAAATGAAATCTGTGATATAGTAGAAACTACTGAAAGTAAAGAACGAAATATTTTTGACTCATATTTCGATGAATCATTAGTGAAACTCAGTGAAGAAATTGAAAAGACGTAAGTATTATTTTTAATATTTAAAAAAAAAATTATGTTGTTGATTTTTTGTTAGTTCTAATATTTTTATTTATGTTTACAGTGTTAACATACAAATTGGGAGAGGATTAAAACGGCAAACTGAGAATAGCATTCAAAACAATGAGAAAAGACGACGTATTAATGAACCATCAACATCTAGAGGAGCTGAAGATGATTCGACTGCAGATAATAGCGAGATGATGATGTGTTCAGTTTGCAATATTTCCGTTAAAAAAAGGTATTTATCCAATCACTATAAAAGTAAGAATCACAAAAATAATGTGTTTCGTTCCCATGATAATTTACCAAATGTAAGGTTAATTGAAACTGCTTTTGGCAAAAGAGTTCATACATACAGAATAACTTCTTTAGCGGACTCAAAAGATTTAGAAACGGTTGATACATTTTTTAATTCAATAATTGATGATTTAAGGACTTTGATTCTTGATGATATAGTACAATTAAAAACGTTTAAAGTAAACTTTATACTGTGTGCCAACTTCGTGCATCAAAATAAAAATGTACAAAACGTTTTTGACTTCCAAACTCAGAACTATATTCTCAATGAATCCGAAGACATCAATATACTTTTTAATTCAATAAAAGAAGTATTAGCTAATAAAGTCAGTGAGTTTGAGAAAAAAGATAGTGGATGGAGTCTTACGGACCTAATTAGTTTAGATATGAATATTAATAAATTCAATCCACTGCGGGGATCATCTTTTATTGAATTACCTTATGACATTAGGACTAAAAAAGCAGTCATCAATGTTAAAAACGCAGATGTGCAGTGTTGTAAATGGGCTTTACTCTCAGCTTTGTATCCTGTAACAAAAAACCCCGATCGTGTAAACGAGTATTGGAAATTGGAAAACAAGTTAAATTTTAATGGGATTTCGTTTCCAGTAAAATTAACTGATATTTACAGAGTTGAGCGCTTAAACAATATAAGCATTAACGTTTTTGGTTTAGAATATAACTCTGAGACTAAAACTCATCATGTTATTGGCCCCCTGTACTTCACAAAGTCTCGCAAATCAACACATATAAATTTACTATACGTCACCAGTGGTAGTAACGGACATTATTGCTATATTAAAAATTTATCACGATTAGTGAGTAAGCAGATCACTAAACGAAATGGCGCGGTTCACATTTGTGATGGTTGTCTGCTTTATTTTCCTACAAGCAATGCGGTAGATAACCACCAAAAATATGATTGTGCTCATATTAGTACAATATTACCAAGTCCAAGTATGTTTAGAAAAAACTGGTTCAATGAAAATGTTTCTAATGATAGGTTATATTTTGATAAATTTGAAAAGAAAAAGAGGGTTCCTTTTATTATTTACGCTGACTTCGAATCGTTTTTAAAACCTATTGCCTCTTGTTCTGGTGATCCTAACAAATCATCAACCATTAATGTTCAGAGACATGACGTGTACAGTTTCGGTTATTATATTAAGTGTTCATATGATAGTAATCTCTCTAAATATGTTAGTTATAGCGGAGAAAACTGTGCTCATGTATTTATGAATAAGCTCCAAGAAGATTTAAAAATTATATGTAGTAAATATAGTTTTCAAACTGCTCCTCTCCCTCTTACGAATGAAAATAAAAAATATATAGAAGAAACCAAAGTATGTTACATTTGTAAAAAAGATTTATATGAGCAATTTATTGACTACAACTGGCAGACGGGAGCGTTTATAGGTGTTTCACATGAAATATGTAGTAAAAAGTTTCATAAAATAGACTTTGTACCAGTAGTATTACATAATCTAAGTAATTACGATGCTCACTTTATTGTACACGCATTAAATTTTGCTGATGGTGAAGTACAAATAATCCCCCAAAATAAAGAAAAATATATTTCATTTTCTAAAATTCTTCACGTAAACGGTCAGCGTGTAAGTTTAAGGTTTATTGATTCTTTTAAATTTTTATCAAGTAGTTTAAATTCATTAGCTTCTAATCTTAATAATAATCAGTTTATAGAACTAAAAAATGAATTTCCGAATGTAAACGACTTTGAATTGCTGAAAAGAAAAGGTGTATATCCATATGAGTATATGAGTTCTTTCAGGTCATTAAAATCACCATCATTACCAAAAATTTATGACTTTTTTAATTCACTTACTGGGTCAACGATTTCTAACGAAGACTACGTTCACGCTCAAAGAGTGTGGTCTCATTTTAAATGTTGTAGTATGTCTGATTATTCTAATCTTTATTTAAAAACAGATGTTTTGCTTTTAAGTGATATATTCGAAAACTTTAGAAATGTTTGTTTAAAAACCTATGATTTAGATCCTGCTCATTATTACACTGCTCCTGGTTTAAGCTGGGACGCTATGTTAAAGTTTACCGAAGTCGAAATCCAGTTATTGACAGATTTTGATAAAATAGCCTTTATAAAAGCTGGTATCAGAGGTGGTGTGTCTCAATGTAGTAATCGTTACGCTAAAGCCAATAATCCTTATATGGATAATTATAAAGCAGATGATCCTATTTCTTTTCTAACATATTTGGATGCTAATAATTTGTATGGGTGGGCTATGTCTCAGTATTTACCTATTTCTCAATTTGAATGGGCGAGTGTTGATGTTAATTTTAATGTTCCTATCACTTCAGAGTTTGGTAACATTTTAGAAGTAGATTTGGAATATCCTGATAGCCTTCATGATCATCATTCCGATTTACCATTATGTCCTGAAAATATTTGTATTGGTGGTTCTAAGGAACGAAAGCTGGTCCCAAATTTAAATAATAAGGAAAAATATATTTTACATTATAGAAATCTCTTACAAAGCTTAGAGTTGGGTTTAAAACTTACGAAAGTTCATAGAGTTCTGAAATTTAAACAAAGTGCCTGGTTAAAAAAATATATAGATTTAAACACGCAATTGCGTACGTTAGCAAAATCTGATTTTGAAAAAGATTTTTATAAGTTAATGAATAATTCAATTTTTGGAAAGACCATGGAAAATATTGAAAAAAGAGTAAACGTTAAACTATTGACTCACTGGGAAAATCGGGGTAAAAGAAAAGGTGTGTCAGATCTGATTGCCAAACCTGAATTTCATAGTTTGTCAGTTTTCTCTGAGAGTTTAGTAGCAGTCCAATTACAAAAGACTAAACTTTTTTACAATAAACCCATATTTTTAGGTTTTAGTATATTAGATTTATCAAAAACTTTAATGTATGATTTCCATTACAAATACATGAAGTGTAAATTTGAAAATTTAAAATTGTTGTATACGGACACTGACAGCTTAGTTTACCAAATTTTTTGTGCAGATTTTTATAAAGAAATTCTACCCGATATATGTAATTATTTTGACACATCGGATTACGCACGAAACAATATTTATGGTTTTCCTTTATTAAATAAGAAAAAATTAGGTTATTTTAAAGATGAACACAATGGCCATGTTTTTTCTGAATTTGTCGGTTTACGCTCAAAAATGTATGCTATGCAAGTAGAGAATAAAACAATAACTAAAGCAAAAGGTGTAAACCAATGTGTAACTAGACAATTGAAATTACATAATTATAAAACTTGTTTGTTTAAAAAAAATGTAGAACTTGCTGAAATGTATCGTTTTAGATCCATTAAACATGTCATTTTTACTCAAAAGATAAATAAAATTTGTTTGTCTTACAATGATACCAAGAGCTATATTATACCAAATTCCACTGACACATTAGCATGGGGTCATTATAAATTACGATAAATAAAATTTTAAAAAACTATTTTATATAATTTAAGTTATATTGTATTCGATATTTCTTATTTTTTATGGTGAATAACGTCTTGTGTATTTGTATCTTAAGCGTAGAGGTATGCCTCTTAGTGACTTTGTTGAAATGTTTAATAAAGATACATAATAATGATGTGTTAATAAAACATGTATTTAAGTCTTTTTTATTGATTCAATAACATGTAACTGTAACCTATTTTTTTTTTTTGAGAAATTATTATTAAATATGTTGAAATTTAACTTGGTATTTTCATTAAAACCTTTGAAATAAATAAAAACAAGTAAATGATTTAACAATATATTTATTTTATACTCACAAACCAATATCTGATTTATTGTATGACATAAGAAAGTGCTTCGTTCTACAAAATCACAAATAAGTACTATGGATTTAGGCGTATTACTTTTTATCTTTGTTGCTGTAAGAGTATTTCCGACAATTCGGAGAATTGGATATTCCCTTTGTTATGTTGTAAATAAGCTGACGAGTTTTCTTATGATGATCGTCATTGATAGACTTTGTGTAATATTTCACACGAACATCTGCATGCTTCCAATGGTCCGATTGATCAATGTTTTCAATCTTCTTCAAATCATACACCTCAATCTTAATGAGATGTGTTGCACTTGCTCCGTCGTCGGTGTTGGTTGACACGTAAGATGTCGAATCTCTCCCGGAACAACGTCCAACTGTTGAAGATCTCATTGTCCTCGGCTTCTTCTTTGGTGGTTCAAAGAATTCGTCGATTGATTCTTTCTTCTGCAACGATGGAAGTTCATCGTCGTCCGACTGTGGGTAATAATAATGTTTATATGTGTTTTCTTGGAACACCACATCGTCATCGTCTTCATTGAATGTAGAACGAGCAATCTGTAACAACCAGTACAATTTTATACGTTACTCAGAAGTCATAAAAAATCAGAACATTCACTCAGTAATTAAAAAATGAAAGCGAATCACATCAGTTTTATGCACATCATATACGTTAGACAGAAGTCAGAACAAATCAGAACATTCACTCAGAAAATAAAAAATAAAAACGTTTTACTTACATTCATGGTACTGGTGTTGAATACAGAACGGAGCACTTGTAGTAGTTTCCTATGCACGAGTATCGAAAATAGACAACTCAGTGTGTTATATATCAATTTTAGTAAGTAATGACTATTTGAACTTACTCTACTTAAGATATCTAATTCGATGTTGTTTAACAAGACAAGATAGTTAATGTAATGATTATTTTAACTTTAGTTTAGGAAAATTTTACTTTCAAAGTCTAATTTTAATGAACAATGTGTGTTTCTCTATCACGAATAAACAAGTTCGGTAGCTAATTTAATTTAAACGAGCAGATAAACTAGTTTCAAAGTATAAGTAAATAGAGTTTATCTAATTATAATGAACAAAGTTATTAAGATATACTCTTATCAGAAAGTTAGTAAGTATGGGTGTATTATTATAGCAAAAATACTTCACGAGAGATGGTCCATGAAGGGAAGATTTCATGCATACCGAATGTCCATTATTACAATTAACACACCAACCGCCGCTGTGGTTAAGTGGTTAGGACTACCCCGGTCTCAGACTCACGGTCACGGGTTCGATTCCCAGCAGAGGTTGCACATGTGTGTATTCAGTATGGTTGGTGGTAGGACTTGAATGATTACAATTAGCTCACTAACCACCTCTGTGGTGAAGTGGTTAGGACTACCCCGGTCTCAGACTCCGGGTCACGGGTTCGATATCCGTTTGGCAAGCTTCGTACCACCATTTTATCTAAGTCAGTGCCTTAGTAGTGAGGATTCCAGGTGAAGTTATGCCTTCACTTTGATCTTACTTTTCATCTCCTAACATCAGGTGAGATGAAGACAAAGCGCTTTCCTGAAGAATCAATAAAATACAATCGCATAGTTGTTAAGGTGATTAGACCGAGGTGTCATTAACAGTGGTTTATTAGTAAATCAACTGAATAAGAGTACAGTGGCGTCGGTACGTCATTAGATAATGATGTGCATCGGGAATGGTGATTAGGACCGAGGAGTCATTAACGATTCATTAGTAAATCAACTGAGAGCTGCCGCTCGAAAATTGAATCTCGGAAACGGTTAAAGATATCGCTCTGGGACCCAGCGCAATCGATTCAAATGGGGGGGTTTTCCTTTTTTTTTTTATTTTTTTTTTTTTTTTTTTAGTTTTGGAAACGACTTGAACTAGCCCAGCGGGGGTCAGAACCAGACCAGTTTTGAGTGCGCCAGAACTCTCAAAACCCTACTACTCATAGCGCACCTTCAGTGGAAAAAACGCATAAGTCGTGTTACGTCGAAATGTCGATTTTATCATAATTGAAAAGTAAGGTTCAAGTTACATAAGCTGACTTTTTTCATATTTTTCTTGTCGATTTTATGGAAGAAAGACTGTTTTATGAATTTTAATTACATGATCATTTTTCTTAGGGAAAAGTAGAATATGCGTTAATACGCAAACAATAAATTGAGGAATAAGGCGTATTATCGACTGTTATGTTTTTCCCTAAAATTTAATGTAGAATATAAAAAGTAAATAATGTTATGATTTTAATCCATTTAATTTGTTACACTGCTAGTCGTGTATACACGATTACGCTTTTATTTGTTGTACTAACTAGGTAACATTAAAGCGTAAATGCACATACTTACCTAAAGAAATAAACTTTATAAAATAAAGCAGATGTATGACTGTTTATGTTTTAAGAACTTCAAATAAATTGGAATAAGAACTATTTATTACTGCTTTCTTCCACTAGAAATATTTTGGTGCACCTACTCGTAAACGTAAGACTGAATACATCGGTGCGGGAGTAGACGGCAAGGGGTTACTCGCATAATGACTAATTACGTACACGCATATTGACATACACGCGTTTTGACTTACACGCACATACTCGCATAATGACTAATTGCGTACACGCATATTGACATACACGCGTTTTGACTTACACGCACATACTCTCATAATGACTAATTACGTAGTAAATACGTCGAGTGGAAAGCCAGCAGTCTTAATTAAATTTTTGGAAGATTTTCGAATTGCTGATTAACTGACAGTGTGGGCATTAATAGAATCCTAAAAACCATTAAGAAATAAAATAAGGCTCTTTTATAAATTAAATACTTGTTGAATGTTTCATTTTTCTATTCATTATATAAAATTATACAGTACGAAGTAATACATACATATAATCACGACTATTATCCCTGAAGGGTTAGTCAGAGACTAGGCAATGAGGACCGCAAAAGTAGTCCTCTGCCATAGTCCACTTTTCACCAAAAAGCGATTGTACATGTGCTCAGCGTGATAGGTAGTGAGTCCATCGCTCTATGCTGTATGTGCAGTCTTTAGTCCGTTAGTCACCTTTAACGACACCCAAGGATAGAGAGGGGGTGGTAGTATTATTTCACCGCTACGCGACGCGGTTATACGGTTAACCAGTAATACTAGTAGGTACAAAAGTTAGTAAAATTATATGGATTTATAAAAATACTCAATTCTCAACAAAAACGATACCAACAAAATCGTCTCTTTCAAACAGACCAAAGAAAAGTATACAGACGTCGGGAAGGAGCTGTAGTGCGATTCTCTAAGCGCAAACATCGTTAAAGCCTTGGTAACAGCGGCTGCAACAGCGGTGAGCGTACCAACCATTGGTATTCTTCTATAATAATTTTCAACGCTGTTCGACACAAGCTCCGCACGGCTGTAAGCGGCGTTATACGGAATCACTTCTTTGACATTCTTTGTAGGTATAAAATCGGTATTCTGTAAGTAAAACAACCTCAACTTGGACCACAGCCGTGACTGCAGCGAACGATGTGACGGCTGTAACATCTATGATCGATGTGTCGCTTAGGGAATCGCATAGCTGATCAACGTGTAATCGACGCAAAACTGCCGGATTCTAATGGCATGACTAATTTCTGACGCAGCATTTGGTCGGTGCCCGTCGAACACACGGAAGGTGAATGGATGATTGTTATCAGAGAGGCGCGTGAACCTATCGAGACCACACCTACGCCCTATACATTTATTAGTACCTACAGCTGACGTAAGTTGTGCTATCCTTATGGCCTAAAATTGAAATGTCCAGGGCCGGACGAAATGCACAGCTTTGGGATCAAATGGTATCGATGTTCACACGGGTTTCTGGCAACACAATTTAAAGATGCAATAGAGCCAGACTCACTCCCAAGTTTGTTAAGTGGTGTCACTTTTCAGTTCCTTAAATCAGGTAATACCGAAACCGAAAAATTATAGACCCATCACGTGCTTACCTACTTTAAGCAAGCAACATTGTTATTACAAACAATATTTTTAACATGTTTCAGAATGGATCTTTCTCATTGACATGACCATCTGCCAGAAGATTCGGCGTGGCAAAGGGACGCTATCCGCAGCCTGGATTGAGTTTAAAAGAAGGCCTGTGATTTGGTACCGCTTTCATATAGCCATTAAGTGTGCCATTTCCGGATTTTTTTTCTTAACAATGAGTGCGGATGCATTTGGATGTCGTTCCAATTAATAGACACTTAACGCCGCAATCCTTGTCAACCGAAAACTGGCGCAAACCACTCAATCGCAAGGACATATGGAAGAGCAAGGGTCTACACGGGCGCAATTATCGGGCTCTAACTGGCCCTGATACAGATTAGTAGTTGCGCGTTTGAACTGCGTGATGACTATGAAACGCAACTACTATCTAGTGTAATTGTAACCGCGCGCGTGTGGCCGGCGCAGATCAAACGCGTAACTGTGAAATCAGCCTAAGAACGCACATGCGCAGTTTTCGAAAATGGTCATGCAAACGCTCTACTTGGATCGCTCTATCTCTATCACGGATAAAACTATTGTCGATAATAAGCCTGATATCGTAATGGTCGACCGATCTCAGCTGTGTTCAACATTGGTTAACTGTTATCACCTCATGATGAGAACCTCTTATAAGCCGAGATCGACAAGCTTAGTAAGTACCTTGGCTCGGCTCTCGAGGTTACCGCCATGTAGGATGTTGATTTAACCATTATTGTACCGATAGTCGTTTCGGCAAACGATCTTATATAGGTAAGGCATTGTTCAGACCAAACGTATTGTCCGCCGCGGACTGTGAGTATGCACACTGGCGCCCCAGTATGAACGTGGACTCAGTCCGCTGTGTGCGTTCTCACCGAGCCTAGAGTCAGCGACATCGCACTACGTAATAGCGTATAGTCTGTTCGGTGTGAACGAGAAGTTATATATTATATGGTAAAACGATAAACTGCGTAACGCGCGCTCACAGTCAGCGGCAGACAATACGTTTGGTATGAACAATGCCTAAAAGCCTCGAACAGTATCTAGAGACGCTCTCGCTGAAAGGTTGAATCACGGATCAGATACAAAAATCAATACTTCTTGACACGGCACGTATTATCCGGAGTTCCTCACATTGCAGGCCTAACCACCGATAGCTTGTCCCGCTGCTGGTGTCAGTCTAGGTTAAGTTTTTTATATTTTATTTATTTCTTATTGTAAGTATGATTTTTTACACAATATTGTAATGTTTTTTCTTAACCAAACATAACCTAAATATACTCATGACTCCCCCTCAGTCTTGGATTTTTTTTTTGACACTTTTTTTGGCGCAACTGTCAACGTCAAATTTGACAGAATCGAGCATAGACTATGCGATATTTTGCGATAACAATACATAAGATGTACCACAGAACCAACCAAACTTACTCATACTAAAGTAGTCTGTAAGTCTATGAAAACACGGTACAAAGTCAAGTGTGTTTTTGTAGGTGCGGTCTCATGCGACCGCTTGGGGCCTGAGGGGACTCTAAGGGTTAGTCAGAGACTAGACAATGAGGACCGCATGCAGAAGCAGTTCTCTGCCATCGTCCACGTTTCACCAGTTATCAACTGCACATGTGCTGAAGGTGATAGGTGGTGAACCCATCGTCGCTCTATGCTGTTGGATGTATGACTGTGCAGTCTTTAGTCTATTAGTCGCCTTTTTCGATAAGCAAGCGACGAGATGAAAATGATTAAAAGAAAAGATACTGCTTGTACCTTCCAAAGCCTGATTTTGTTAACAATTTATGCTGGTTTTCATATACTTATATTACTTTCTGTTATACAAGGTGCCAGCAAAATGTTATAAGACTCCTTACGTTATTTTAAAATAGTTCATCAAGCTATTTCCGAATATTTAAAGTTAAATTCGTAAATGTATCAGTTACTGTGTAATTGTTCAAATCTGTTAAGAGGCCTATTACATCTCGACTGTGATTTTGCGTAAAATTACCAATTTTATTAGATAAAAACAATAAATACAACTGCAAAATTACTACAAATTGCGATGCGCCGGCCGTCCGAATTCAACTTATGCTTACAGAATGGAGATTTGTAATATTATGCACAAATGTATTATCCTATTTCGTTAATAACGATAAATACAATTGCAAAATTACTACAAAATGCGAAAATGGGCATTTTACGCAAAAATCACATTCGAGATGTAATAGGCCTCTTAATTATATTACAAATTTTAATTTTATCCAAAACTATCCTGGAGAGTAGGTTCAAAATAATTAATAATTAATTTTGAATATTTTTTAGCTTTTTTTTCTTTCATCATAAATATTAATCAGGAAGTAAATCTACTATTATGCATGTAAGATTTTATAATACCTATATACTTAGTGGAATATAACAATACAAGTGTTTACTTATGGTCTCTCAACTAGTATTTAACTAAAAACGGGCACATGTATTTGTTATGCATTATAAACAACCAATTACTAAAGAGAAAAACGCAGTAAACTTACATAAACTAGCAAAAATGTTCGGCATTACAAATTCATTATTGCAATTAAGCAATAATGAATTTGTAACATACTTTGTACCATATCTATATTTTTGTGGGAAAAATAAGCATAAATTTTTATACTTACCTAAAATCCTTAAAGTACATTACATTTAAATATTTAAAATACATTATGAAAAATAGCATAATTTTAGTTTATTTTTACAATTCCTATTAAACTAGACACATTAGTACAAATATAAAACCAACACGCAATGTCAATTTTAACATTGAAAATGTTTTTTCGTTCGCTCCAGTAGGGCCCCCATTTTCGCTGAAAGTGCGACTCGGCCGTGATACCCTGGGGTTTAAGGCCACGAGGACGTATGAGGGCCCAAAAGACGCGGAATGGACTTGGGAAAAATGAAAAAAAAAGTTCATTTTTACTTTAAACCATTATAGAAGTCGTTATTATAAAACCAATACTTTTTATTTCACTTCGATACGAGAAGTATTTACAAAGTTATTGTACATAAATAATTGCATAAAACACTACTACCTCGCTTCGTTCGCTGGCACTCGACTGACATGACGTGACGTCATCGTATCCGATAGCCCCCGCCGCCGCTCTCGTTGCCCGCAACCGGCGGGCGTCCGATTACATTACTTAACTATTTCCTCTCCCCCCCGGACCACGAAAGTAAACAGACGTGTATTATGTAGTAATTTTAATTCAAAATTTTATTCTAAAAGTAATATTTTCTTATTTAATTCGCTCATAATTATTCCGACAAGTACCAGGCGCTCATAACGCGTGTGAAGTGCAAGCGACGCACGCTTGATAGTACGAGACAAATATAGTGACCACAACCTGTTCTGCGAGCTACGTGCGAACAAGTCGAACTCGCAGATCCTCAAATGTTTCACAACTTCACCAACGCTTGGTGTAGTTGGATATAAAAGAAAATACTAGGTTAAGGTTTCGAAACCCTAATGTAAAAATATGTTCCTGAATAAAGAACAATTAAACCCAGAGTAGGGGTACAAAAACCGTCAACGCCTGTGCGGCGACAGCTCGCTGGCAGCAGGTGGCCGCTGGTGCCCCGAAGAGGCAGGTCTCGCGTCCAGGCTTTAGGGCCCAGCTCTAAATCCTGGCGGCGAGACGGACCTCTCGAAGCATGCGTTGGGATATCCTATATTTACGCGTGGCTGCCAGCGGCGTCACGACCGGTTGGTTGTGGCACGGATTCCTGAGTGCATTGATCTCAACTCATCGCACCACGTCACGCCAGAGATTGAAATCGTTTCGGCGTCGCAACTCGGCAGCTTTCCTTTCGCCGGAAACACTTATAAATCGAAGGCCAGCTTATGATTTCTACTCCCATTGTCGGGTAATTCATAAGAAATTGTTCTTTTAGAATTTTCCTTCAAACTAACAAAACGTCAAATATGACGTCTGTCACAACTCGCCCTCTGCTAACAGAATTGCTAACAATAACAACACAAGACCTAAAAAAAAATTAACGTTTAGCAATGTGAAATGCATTTTTCTTTAATTTAAAATTATTTTTTGTGATATTTAAGACTGTTTACAAATCTGTCTACTGTAAAAGATATAATATTAATTGGCGATATCAATATAGCTATAAATGTGGATAGACGCGACGAAGCAGCGGATAGATATCTTACTCTTGCTGCATACCATGGTCTTCTTCCGACACATATAACGATCACGCGTGACGCAAGTGGTTCATGTCTTGATCATGTATTTGTTAAAACAAATAGGCAATTTTCTACTTTTATTCCTGAATCAACTGTTACGGATCACAAAGCAGTTGCATTCTTCCTAAAACACAAGAAAGCATTAAATTGTAATAATAATAAAACACATAAATTATAAATTTTGAAACGTTAAAGATAGATATAATTAATATTGACTATAATCCTATTTATGACTCAGTAGACCCGAACGTGGGGATAAATTACCTAATTGATAAATTATCTACAGCAATTAACAAAAATACTGTCGTAAGAACCATTGCAAGACGTAAAAGATTGTTGAAGCCATGGATGACTCCTAGGCTACTAAGGTGTTTACAACAGAAAGATAGATTACATAAAAAATCTAAGGAATCACCTGAATGCGAAGTGACCAAGATAACTTTTATCCGATACAGGAACTTTTGTAACTCTCTACTGAGAAAAATTAAAAAGCAATATGATGCAGAGCAAATAAATAAAGCTGGGAATAGTAACAAGAAGATTTGGCAGGCAATCAAAACTATAACTTATACAGATAAAATTATTGAAGATTCAAAAGAACTACTTGAAATTTCAGATACACCAGAAAACTCTGTAAATGAAATAATAAATACTTTATAGATGTGGGGAAACAACTAGCAGAGGCTAATTTATCACAGTCAAATAACAGTAGGACTAATTATCTTACTAACAAACATGATCTAGTATCAAAAGACTCTTTTTTCCTTTTAAACTCGGATGTGGAGGAAGTAGAATCCATGATAAAGAATTTAAAAGCGCAATGTTCTGTTGGCTGTGATGGATGTGCTGGTTGGTACTGGGGGTAGCAATGCGCATTTGTCTGGCACAGACTATAATAGCTCGTTAGATTAGTTATTAAGTCTTAACTATAAGTTAGTTAACTGTTTTTTTATTATAATTAGTATTGACGTCAATAAGTGCCTGTAAAGGTTTACATTGAATAAATAATTTGACTTGACTTGACTTGACTTGATGGAATCTCAAATAGGGTATTGAAAGAGTGCATTAGTGTTTTGAGCCCTCCGCTCACCTATATTTTCAATACATGTCTAGAAACTGGAACCTTTCCTAAAGCTTTAAAAAAATCTGTTGTACTACCTATACACAAAAGTGGCACAAAAGACAGCACTAGTAATTATCATACCTCATACGTCCTCGTGGCCTTAAACCTCAGGGTATCACGGGCGAGTCGCACTTTCTGCAAAAATGGGGGCCCTACTGGAGCGAACGCAAAAACATTTTCAATGTTAAAAGTACCTCGGTATTGAACTAAGGAACATTTTACCTTATTACACTTTTTTTGATATTTATTTATTTATTTTTATTACTTAACAAATACATTTGTGTTGTTATAAATACATGCAAATCGACAAAATAATAACAATAATAGAAATTGTAACTTTAGTAGATTAAATTAAAACATACTTAATAATAAAACTGTCAAAATTAATCATAAGCCATAACAATTTTACAAAATAATAATACAAATAATCATTAAAAAAATAACAATAACTTAGCATGTCAGTTGGTAGTACAAAATAATAAAAATGTCAATAAATATTTAAATTTCAAAATCAATTGGTTATGTCCAATAAAATCTTGTATGTCATAAAAGCATTTTTCTAACAAGGAGCATTTTAGTTTCCTTTTAAACAAATTTACATCACCTATTGACTTTAATTGAGTAGGAAGACAATTAAATAGCTTAACTGACTGATGTCTGACACTGTGCGCAACTATTCTAAATTTTGGAGTTATAGTCAAAGGAATATCTTTCCTCCGTGTAAGTAACCTCTTATCTCGTTCTTCAGCACTCTCATACCTGTGAGGCCACTTTATGAGGTCGGAAAGCAACACTAAAATGTAAAGACTCGGTGTTAATATGTTTAGCTTACGGAAGTGTTCTTTACATGATTCCCACTGAGGAATGCGCATTATGGTTCTAATAGCCCTCTTTTGCAGTACAAATGCCTTTTTAATATTGTAATCATAACTGTTTCCCCAAAACATAATACTATATCTAAAGTGTGACTCGACCAAAGCAAAATAAACGGACCGCAATTGCTCCAGAGTAACTTCATCACGAAGACTTCTGAGAGCATAACATGCTGAGCTGATCTTACTTTCAATTTTATTCAGTTCATGTTTCCAATTAAGATGGGAATCAATGTGAATACCTAAAAATTTGGTAGATTCTACTAGTTCTATTTTCACATTATTTATAGTGACATTCAAACTTTCTTTAGATTTTGCTGTAAGTCTAAACAGTATTACATTTGTTTTGCTAGGTGTTCCGTCGGGCGATGAATGCGAGGTAGTGATGATGGAGTTCCATGGCGATAGTAAATAACGACTGCGTCTCTTAAAGTGATGTTGTATATTTACATTGACTACATTGTGACTAACTTATTATCTAAACCTTACAAGACTATTTATACAGTAATACTACGTAGATGTTGGAGGGAGGATGCCGTGACATATCTTTATCGGATCTGCACGCGTTTAGGAATGTGCTTACAAACTCTTTAACTGATACGTGATGATAATAAATTATGTGACGACGCAGGCCGCCACAGTACTCCCCCTCTTGAAAAAGGGAATGAAAAAACCATCAAGTCTTCAGCTTGGAGATGCCAGTGGTGCTCTAATCCACGTTAAGTCGTGATGAGCGTGCTAAAGTCTTCATTGACAAAACGAGCGTTCTCCGGTCTACGTGACTCGAGACGAGCGTGTGCTACCATGTCTGCTGTGAGTCGAGACGTGTGGAGTGCGACGGTACTTATTTTGACCGTCGAGTGATGCCGAGGATCCAGGAAGCGTTACGTTGCTGCGATGGAACCTTATGGCTAGCTGGCTTGCTGAATGCTGCTAAGAGAGCTGTTTCCTTGTATTTGAACAAAATACTTATTATAGGTATACCTTTTAAAAACGATCGGTCGTTTTACATTTACGTACATGAATATTTTTTATAATTCCTCTCAACATCATAATATTTTTATATCACGTTATACCAAGACTTATATTATACACACAAATTAAGTGGCATAAACCAGTACAACTTTAAATTATGCATATTCTTGCAATGAACTTTAAATTACGCATTACATGTTATTACTAAATTGAACTATTAGACTTAATAAAATACATAATAACAAAACATAAAAATTAGAATTGACTATGATTAAACATTAGGTACATAGAGATAAGACATGTTGCATTCAATATACATACTTAATATAAGGAAATAAGTGCCTAGCTAAAAAATATAATTAAAATTGACTAAAATCTTATTATTACATTAGTTACCCAAACATTTATTCTACTGTGTTCCTATTGCACAATCATAGCATTTTAAACTTGTTGAATATCTTCATTTTGAGTACAACTTCATTATAGCTTCATAATTATCCTCAGACTGGCGTATTCCTTGGCTCTTTGTCAGATAACCGGAGAAATCAATTCGCACTGGAGGTAGCTAGTAGCATTTAAGTGTCTTATGAAGTGTAATAATATCTCAAAAAACAATCGACTGGTAAAATAATGCTTCTAAATATCTCTTCCCGTAATTATAAATAACATACCTCAAACCACTTTGTCAGTCGGTAAAAGTGAGGCGGTTAAACGGGTGAATACTCGTTGTATACATATTATGGTTATTTTTCTTTGGATTCTATTTATTTATTTCTATAGAAAAATCCACAACTCTGTACAAAACTCATTCCGTATAGCAGCATAGTCATTAATGCCGTGATCTTGAACTTGCGCAAGCGTAGAGCAAACGGCGAAAACTGCTGCGTCGGAAATTCTTGTGCGTTCGCTGCACCGCACAATTTATTTATAACGTATTGTGTACAGTTATGAAATCGTTAGTATATTCTATATCGCATTGTTTTTCTTGATACCTTATTTCTTTTGCCCTTTTCGATAAAACGTTCTTGATACGATGTGCCGGAAAGGAAGCCAAAGTTGTGGGAGCCATAAGAATGATGTTAAATGACGTAGTCGCAGCTCGAAGTGGCACGGCGTAGTGATTTTATCTTGAAGATTTTGTTGTGTCCGTCGCTGAATAGATGTTGCTGCCATGGTTGATGTGTAGATATTACAAATGACTCACGTGTTTTTTTCAGGGTACTCCGTTGGAAGGTTGCTTGTTGCTTGAGCGGGGTCACCAGTGTTCCGTCGGGCGATGAATGCGAGGTAGTGATGATGGAGTTCCATGGCGATAGTAAATAACGACTGCGTCTCTTAAAGTGATGTTGTATATTTACATTGACTACATTGTGACTAACTTATTATCTAAACCTTACAAGACTATTTATACAGTAATACTACGTAGATGTTGGAGGGAGGATGCCGTGACATATCTTTATCGGATCTGCACGCGTTTAGAAATGTGCTTACAAACTCTTTAACCGATACGTGATAATAATAAATTATGTGACGACGCAGGCCGCCACACTAGGGTTAAGAATTAGATTATTAGTAGTAAACCATTTGTGAAAAAGAGAAAGTGCCCTATTGGTTTTAATGTTAACTCTTCAGAACTGCGAGCCCTAATTACCGCATTCGTGTCATCCGCAAAAATAGTTATTTTAATGTCATCAATATTCTTAGTCATAAATTCGTTAAAGTCATAAATATAAAGAATAAACAATATGGGTCCTAAAATAGAACCTTGAGGCACACCTTTTTTATTTTAACTAGTTTAGATTTATTTACAATTTTTCTATCATTTTCTTCACTTTTATATTCAACAAACTGATATCTATTTTCTAAGTATGATTTAAAAAGTTCTAGATTCTTATCTCTTATACCATAGTGAAAAATTTTCTCTAAAAGTATTTCATGATCAACCAAATCAAAAGCCGTACTTAAATCCAAATACACCCCCGAACCTTTTTTTTATTATTTAAGTAAATTAACTATTATGTCATCTATGAGTAAATTCACGGCTTCTCTGGTTCCTTTATTTCTTTGATAACCAAATTGTCTTTTACTTAAAATATTATTGATATCCAGATGTTTCATAAGTCGTATCTTGATCAAATTTTCGAATATCTTAGACAAGACAGGCAACAATGATATCGGTCTATTATTCCTTGGGTCTGTTTTAAGTCCTTTTTTGAATACTGGTATTATTTTAGCAACTTTACTCGTAAGTTGATATGGAAATACTGCAGTATCGCAACAGGCGTTGAAAAATGCTGACAGATATTAATGACGGTTGAAGCTGTAGAGGTGCCCTTAGCCGCGAGTTTGCGCGGCGCGAGGTACGATATCACGCGGCGGGCGGCTCGGAAAAGACGCGGAATTCGAAGGGTTTTAAGATGATCTAAAAATATTTTGGAAAAGTAGGTATTGAAAAAAAGAATTTTTTTAGTTCTGAAAAAAAAATTAGGTATCGAAAGAAAAATTACGCGTTCTTACTGAAAATTGCATTCGACGGGTTTCAAAAAAATGTTAAACAAATGTTAAAAAAATATTTTGGAAAAGCCAAAAACCTTTTTTTAATATTTTTTGAATAATCTATAATAAGTAGGTGCATTTTCAATGCCCTTTCAAGGCGTGTAGAGCACGAGATCTGTGGATTTTTGTTTCTTTTTGGTATTTATGTATGTATAAATACCTACACATTATATTGTGTATGTATGTGAAATGTATACCAACATAGATGTAGATATATTATAAATGTTTTTTATTGTCGTCTTTGCGTATACGCATCTCGATTATTGCAGTTAAAAAGGTACAAGTACCTACTCTTAAATCATCATCTTTTGTACACGTTGAATTAATTTCACTAAATGTGAAGACTTGTAATTAGCAATATAGAAATTAAATTGTAGTATAAGAATATTTGTCTATAAACTTACTTAAAATAAATAAAAATAAAGTCATCCTATACAGCTTGTATCAAGCGGGGCCAGCCATATTTCACGTACCTAATCAGTTACTTTTAGTGAGCTGGCACACATAAAAACATTTCTTGATATCTCGGGCATTGTGGAAGTACATATTTTTGAAAATAATACGAGTTTATCGACATTATGACAACACTAACAAACAGCTGATCAAACAGCTGATTGGAGTAATGAACTCTGTCTAGTGTTACTTCCTCCTTTGCCTCTGCTGTGACCCTAGTATTTTTGTGCCTATTGTGCTGACTCCACCCGCTTTCAACTATTTATTTTTGATAAAGTTTAAAGGGTTCCGTGTTGTTATTTTTTTCACTAAGAAAATAAGTTACGACTACCTACTTTTATTTAGTCAATTATTCTCTGTTCCTATCACCAGGTCAGGTCAAGAATGTGTTATCTATCAGGTAGGTAAGTACTTTTGACGGTTAATTAGTATGGAGGTACGAATCCAAAACATTTATGATTTTGAGAAAATTAAATGTACTTAAATGTAAAGAGTCGTCTGAGTATTGTTCATGAATTGAAAGGCTTGTCATACGAAACGCACTGAGAAATGTCTTACTTCGCATAGCATTTCTACTTTGCTTAGACCGCGATTTTCTAAGCGACACATAGACGCTGTGATTGCTGTCTCTTTCCGATTCTATGAATATTTATTAATTTTTTATTTTAATCTTTATTGCACAAAGAAAACAAAATGTACAAAAGGCGGACTTAATGCCAAGTGGCATTCTCTACCAGTCAACCTTAGGGCTAGGTAGAAAGAGTTGTAGGCGGTGCAATTCAAAATATGAAAGAGACAGAGTCAATTCTCAGCGCTGCAGCAGCCGCTACTGCCAAGGCTTTAACTTAGAGAATCGCACTGCTGAACAATAACTAAAGCAGTATTGTTCTGAGGCTTAGACAAGTAAATGTTTGTGAATACGGGTTTCATTCAGCACTGAACTAAACTCACCCGTTTACACGCAGTAAAAATAACAAAACAGAAAAATCTGTCACCATGTGAGTTTTCATTGTAACTTTTATGTCGGCTCTAAAAAAACAGAAAATAATAATGTTAATAATTTGAACAGTGATAAAAAAAGACTTAACTAATTTAAAAATATTGCTAGTTTTCTTAACTCAAAGTCTAATTTACGAGCCCTAAAAAGTATGGGCGGTATTAAAATAATGGCGGTATTGATACTAGGAGTCACTCCTGGTATGGGCGGAGTCAGAAGAAAGCGTGCGCGTGCGTCTTTCTTCTTAATGGGTTCTGTAGCTCATTTTATTTTTCTAACCGCTTTGGTTGACCCGGTATAAATTAAATGTAAGCATTCCTGAAATCCTAACTAGTGTGATACAACATAGTTAAACTTTACTAACTAACTAAGTTTAACTATGTTGTATCACACATAGTTTCAATACTTAACACATTCGTTGTTGTTTACAATAATAATGTTCATAAGAATAACATTTTTAAACATCTGTGACATACGTACTAAATAAAACTTACGTGTGATGGAATATTTTATCACTAATTGACTAAATTAATAGCAACAAACCTAAAAATAATACGCAGCGCTTAAGCCAGTTTACACTTTGGTAGTATTTTGTGATGAATTGATGAATAACTTAACTAATTTAAAAATATTGCTGGTTTTCGTAACTTAAGTCTAAATTTTGAACCCTAAAAACTACTAGGGTTATGGGCGGTATTAACTTCTAGAACCCCAAGCGGTCGCATGAGACCGCAGTTGATAGTGGGGGCATTACTGTGCCTTTGTGGGAGCGGGCAAACTACACATTTCGGAATTCTAAGTACCAGGATAGGCGGCACACCCCCGACATAGCAACGCCCAACGGTACGATAGGTTTGTTTTCATGTTGTTGTTGTTTTCATGCCTACAATTTTTTCGCAGTCGTTTGTGAAAGCTTACAGAGTGCATACCTACTTTTAAATAAAAAATAAATAAATAAATAAATAAATAAGTAATCAGGAGTATTACGAAATGATTCTTTGTGTCGCAGCAGCTAATGGCAGTCTCCGTGGTGCTCGTGAACTGTACCGCGAGAGATTCATTGACGGCAGACCAGAAGCTGGAGCAGCGACGCTTGCCATCGGCGGATTGTTTTCGACGAATGGTTTTGCGTCTCCAGCAGACTGGATCCTTTCGTGCGACGAGTCCGGAGGTCCAGCCAAATATGCGGGACCCAGGTTTTGAGAAGACTGTGTTGGAGTCACTTTTTTAAACTGTTTATTGTGAAGTGCAGTGGACTACACGTGCTTCGCTTTACCTCTCAAGCCCCAAGCGGCAAGAAGTGAATCTTTGTGTGCTGTTTTTATCAGATTTATCTAATGTAAGAAGGTACTGTTGTTCATTAGAAAATTATTATTCTGACTAATGATCAGTAGGTAATAAGTTGTAAGAAATACATCGAAATACGAGTAAAATAATACGTGGTGTAATCCGTTAGCATTTTTTCAATTTCCGAGTGAATTGTAACAATATTTGTTTTGTTTACTGTTACATGATAACTTTGTTATTTTTAATGTTTTAAACATTTTTTGACATTTCGATTCCAAGACTGAGAGGTTTTGATTTTAGTTATTTCAGAAATAAGTCATTGTAATCAAGGACCTAGGGTACCTAGTTCTAAGTAGGCGTAGCTACCTTTAGGCCGAGTCCTGAATCACGGGCGCATCGCGGAGGTGGATTGCGGAGCGTAGAAATAAAGTAGGTATGTAAGCGCCCGCTTGCAGTTCGGACAGGTTCTTAAGGTGGCCACTGACGATCAGTTTTTCCCATCAGTTGAACTGACGTCAGTCCAAAATTTGATCGTGAATGTCGAATCGTCACTCCAGAGTTTTAACTGACGGCGCGACACGTAAAGCCGGCGCGTCGCGCCAAACTGACCGTGAGTGTGTGATCGTCACTCTAATCGAGTCAGTTCGAATTTCTCCAATGAATATATTGATCCTTAGCACCATACAATAAAGTTCAAAATTGATTGTTTCGCGTCAGTTCGAACTTCTCCAATGAATATTGATCCTTAGAGCCAAACACTAAAGTTCAAAATTGATTGTACCGGCCGGTCGAGACTGACGAGCCGGCGTGACGCCAGTGAGTGGGGAAATCTGTTCACCGTAAAACCATTTGGAGTGACGCCACAGTTTTACGCCTGGACTGACGCGCAAAACTCATCGTCAGTGGCCAGCTTTACATGTCGAGTAGGTATTTGTTTCGTGCGCGGCGGATTCCGCCTGCGCGATGCGCCGTGACTTAGGACTCTGGCTAAAGGTGGCCACTGACGATCACTTTTTCCCATCAGTTGAACTGACGTCAGTCCAAAATTTGATGGTGAATGTCGTTAAAAAAATTGATTGTATCACCTCAGTTCGATTCGAACTTCTCTAATGAATATTGATCCTTAATGCCGAATGCTAAAGTTCAAAATTGATTGTACCGGCCGGTCGAGAACTGACGAGCCGGAGTGTCGCCAGTGAGTGGGAAATCTTTTTGGCGTAAAACCATTTGGAGTGATGCCACAGTTTTACGCCAGGACTGACGCGCAAAACTGATCGTCAGTGGCCAGCTTAAGAGTAGTACGATTATCTATTCTGTGACTACACCTCAAAGTGCTTCGCTTTAGTTGTATTAAGTTATTTCAAAAATAAGTCATTTTAATTTAAGACCTATTTAGGTACCTACCTACTCGTAGGTAAACGTACCTATCTACTTTAGAGTCGAAACAATGTGACTGTAAAATGATAATATTTTTATTACTTTGATAATAATTAGGTACTTAGATAGGTAGGTACCTACTTAATACAAATTATTAAATCACGAAAGTAAAATAGCTGCCTACTTATCTGTCTTAACAAATCCAACAAAAAATGCCGCCAAGCGACTGCCGACAAACAACCCAGGCGGTTTGTGTCAAAGGTGCCGCCATGGTCAAAGGTTTTTGATTGTCGCCGCCCGCCACCGTCACAGTAAAACCTCTTGTTTGTAAAACTGTGCGCCTGGTAGGAGGCGGGGGCGTGGCGCGGCCATACTAGGGCACGCAGTTTTATAGTCAGGAGGTGCACTATAGGCAGTTATCATACAGAGTTCATGACCCTGCTAGTGATGGGTTTAGTTTGTTCTGATTTTAAATTAACTACAGATTAACTTTGTTTGTAAATGCAAAAACAAATTAAATTGAGCTTATCTTACTAGGGTATTTATAGAAAGGGTCTACACTTGGGATAATTTGAAACACTGGATTAAGGCTGGCCCCGCTTGATACAAGCTGTATATGACACTTAATTTGGATGTCAACAATAAAACAGCTTGATTGTTTATAATAAAATAATTTAATAATAATAACATGTAAATGCTCACATGCACCTTAAAACAATTTATTATGCAGTGCATACAATAACGTAACAAAAATACAAACAGGCACAGCGTGATTACATTTTTGTCTCTACAACATGAATGTGGACTGACTTGTTGCCAGATCTAAATAACACCATAGCGGTGTGAGATTATTATGTTGGTGTGGGTTGACTTAAACTTAAGAGACGAGGACCTCATAGTCTGGGAAACCCAGCTCTTGGCCAGCGAATGAGATGTAGCAGACTCCGTGGGACTGTTGGACCTTGCCCGTGGTGACGCTTCCTTCGTGGCGCACGCGGCCGACAAACAAAGTTTCACCGTCCTCGGACTGGCCTCCGGGGAAAGCGTTGGGGGGAACGGCGGACCCACTAGTGGGCACCCAGTTCGTGGGACCTCCAACTAGCACCTGCAAATTCACAACATACATACAATACATAAACTCATGCCTGTTTCCCATAGGGGTAGGCAGTAGGGGTTGCAGTCCCGGTACTGTGGAGAAAACGGGATTCCCGGTACGGCGCTAACTCTGGTATCGGGAAAATTGGGAAATTTCGGTACTTTTCGGTACTGAGATTTTTTCCCCTTCGTCGTACCTTTGAACTTTGAAGAGAACTGAAGGAGCTCCTTAATACCAATCCGACTATTGGAATCCTTGGCGTCGATATTTCAAGTGAGGTTCAGTTTCGAGGTCATTTGAAAGGTAAAGCTAGGCTAATTAATATTGGCGTTATTTTAAGTTATAATAAAAGTACCGAAAGTACCGAATTTCCCGGGAAACGAAATCTCAGTACCGGTACTGCGTAAAAAGTCATTTTTCCGGGAAATACCGGGAAAAATCGGTACCCGGAATTCCCGGGAGCATTCCCTAGTAGGCAGAGACTTGGATCGCCCTCTGCTACGGTCCTTGCACACTTCTTTCACTTCATTCAAATCCATCAATCTTTACATGCACGCCCGGCGGTTTCACAAGATGTATTGATTTCAATGTCATTCTCAGATTTTTGGATTTGATGGACGGACATTGCGTTCTTTTTATAAGGTATAGATCTACCTACTAAGTATAAAAGGCTAGGTACTTTTTTAGGGTGGTTTCAAGGCAAGCCTTCTGATTCCAGGACGAAACCTTCTTAAAAAGATACTTTACTTCTTAAGTAGATGTTAAGAGGTGGCAAATATCCGTATCATTAATAAACGTTGATTAAGGCTCTTGCCCTAGAGTTACTCTTGTAACTCTTCCAAGTATTAAGTCAGTGTTAGCAAATTTCACTATTAATAAACATGGAGTAATGAATGAGTATACCTACTAATCCGACTCTACTCTCGGAGTAAAAGTTAAACTTCGGCGGTAACCTGTTTAACGAAAGAGTAAGGGTGGGGTAGTGTCATTATGGTGCGTAGTTTGACATTTTGTAGCCCGCTATTTTTCTATTGTTGCCGTTGATGTGGGTTTGGTTTATGTGATGAAGTTGTAAGATTAATATTTCATACAAAAGACCTGTATTCTAAGAAAAAATCTAACAGCTTTCCCAAGTAAAAATCTAACAGATTTTACATCGGACTGTCAGGTCACGGTAATATGGTCACGTGGTGGTGACTGAAAAGTGGCGGCTGTCATACTTAGTGCAGGTCGGCCGCGAGTACTGGCCATTCGTTGTCATGACAACGCAGAATTATTAGTAGCTCTAAATGTCAAAACTATGTCAATTAACGTGGAGTTCATTCATAACTCATTCTTTTTTCCTTTTTAGCTAAAAGAGTTGCCATTGTAAACATGTTAATCCATGCGTAAGAAATGACTTGTTAGTCCAAGCTTAACTACTCCATGTTTTTTAATAAAGATGCAAATTCAAACTTACTACTTGCCTAACTAGTCCAAGCGTTAGTCGGATTAAGACAGGAGTGAGCCATTTTTATTAATGAAACGGTAGGGGTGAATATTACGAGTAGATAGGTAAAAGGTAAATTTAAATGTCTAGTTGTGCATGTAAGATAAACTTCACTTATGGTTTATTTTTGTCAAACTACTTAATATAGTAAAAGAGACATAGCAAATATCTAGATATTTCGATTCAGTAATTATATGTGAAACTGGCAAATTGGAAAATTAAAGTATTTTATAATTAAGTATGTGTGAAAATCTCACCCAGTTATAGTATAGTATTTGTAACTGTTAGCTAAGCTGCCGATGTCACGGAACAAAAAGCTAGTAGATTAGAAACCTACAAATTTTATATTTTTATTTCGATACGACTGAAGTTCAGTTGTGTTTGTATCTATACTTAAAAACGGGGAACCAACCTGGTATTGGGGCTTGCCGTGCTCCAACCCACCCCACGGGATGTATGCGCAGCCGTGCGACTGCACCAGCTTTCCTGGGATGATGGCGCCCTCGTGCTGCGCCCTGGCGACGAACAGAGGCTCGCCGGAGCAGTCCTGCCCGCCGGCGACGGCGCCGGGCGCAATCTGCCCGCTGGTTGCGTCTACCCAATGCCCGGCTCCACCAGCACCACCCGGGTACCCGGGCGGGCTGCTGTACAACGGCGCGGCCACTGGTGCCGATGGTGGCACTACGATTGAAACAATCTCGTTAATGTCCTGTTGTTGTTGCGTAGTCTGAATAGGTGACCCAATGTACCCGTGATGGTCAGTTGACAGGTTAGTGTTCCAATTTGTACTTAGTTTAGTTAGGTGAAGAGAAAAAAATTTTTGGTAGGTACCTACCTAGTTAATGACAAGCAAGATCGATTATCTAAACTATCAAAACTTGAAAACTGACCCATTTATAAGTGAGGACGACAGTCAGGCTCAAATGTGAACTGTGTTTGGTTGAGTTCAAAAGGATAAAAGAACAACCACAGTCTTTTATAACTTTGACATTTTAAAATAATGTAGGTACCTACTTACTTATTGAGTTATGATTATTAATTCTCAAATACAAGCCTAAACATTTCAACTTCAATATTTTGTCAATTCATGCAGTAAATGGATGAGAAGAAAGAGAAACATCATTACCAAGAAAAACATTCAAAATGTACCCAACGTACCACAAAACCGCCAGTGCATTTCCACTGTTGTTCAGCCAGACCATCCAAATTGTCGCAAAAACACTAAAGACACACCATATAGAGTCCACAATAATGGTTAGTTTGTTTATTATGTTATGGTGCAACAGGTGGATAATATTCAGGATTCAATACCTATTATGAGTTTAAAACAATACATAATCGAATATGACTAGATCTCACAACAAAAAAGCAATTGACATCCAAAGCATATTCATTCCGGAGAAGAATTAGAATGGCCACTCAACGAGGCTGTCCGGACGCGCCGAAGTGCGAGATGCGCCAGTGTCCGCGCGCGCCGTAGCCGGTGCGGACGCCGAAGTGCGTCACGGGGAACGGAGACGGGTCCACCCACTCCATCAGCACGGCTCCCGAGGCGCCGTCCCGCACGAGCAGTCTGCCGCATCTCCATTCGATCAAAAATTTCCTAAACTCGTTAGGATGCATTATTCCTGGCGTCGGTAACGTTACCTACGAATTTTTTGTAAATAAGTAACCATAAAGTTCTTATACACTGAACAAAACAACTGACGCACGACACCGTTACACTACCTTGTCTGGTTTTTCTCTGCAGTGCCTAATAACTGACTGGGTGTTCTCCCAGCCCCCAAGTATGATTTCGTACATTGGATTAATTTCAGCGGGTGTTGGCGTGAGACAAATATGGGCGTTATGAGGACCGCGGTATTCAAATTGGAGAGAGCCCGAAGCCGCCGGCCCGAATTTGTACTCTAGCTTGTCCGGAGTATTGAATTCATCGCCATCTGCATCGGTAAAATACGAAAAATTTTGATCTAGCGTTGGGTACATTTTGACTACGTAAAAGTGGTTTCTAAAGGTATACCTTCAATTTTCCATGTGCCTGAGGCACCCCAGCCGGTGCAAACACCTACGAAAGCCACGGGGAATGGTTCCGGGTCCGTCCAAGAGATGAAGGGGATGACTTCGCCCTCGCGGCCGACGGACACCACGCCGCCGTCCCAGCGCACCCAGAACCCGCGGAATTCGCCGCCGTTCAGGATGCCAGCAGTGTCGGCCTCGACTTTGTCGGGCTTGGTTCTGTTCCTCCTGATGACGCTCTTAGAGTTGCCCCAACCACCAATGAAGATCTGGAAAATTTGAAACCAAATTAAACTTACAAGAGTACCAAACTGATTGGGTACCTACCTATCTAAAATAAAATATAGATTGAGAATGTGAGATCATTCATTAAAAATATTATAATGAAGTAGATGATAAAAATAAGTATGATGAAATTACTAATTCAGAATGCAGTTATTGAAGAGTAGGATTACTTTTATTAATAATAATATCGTATTGAATGAGTAACTTCTAAATTAAAATAATGACGTGTACTATCATTCATTTAACACTGACTCATAATAGACAAGGAACTTATATTAAGTAAGTTCCTTGCTCATAGGTAAATTAAAGTGACAAAATACCTCATACATGGGGTCAGCCTCCTGGGGTCCCATGGTCAGTGCCAGGTGAGCATCGTTTGCAGCTCGCACCTTGAATTGTACAGAGCCGGACGACACGGGGTAGAAATGGTACTGGAGATTGTCCTCCGTTTGCACATCTGGAATAAGTAGTGATTCATTAAAGCAATTCATTGTAAAAAAAATACCTCAAGTTTTTTTCCAACGTATCGTTATCTCCGAGTTTATTTGAGCGTTAATAACGCAAAAAAAATACTACGAAGCCCAACTTTAAGTTGCATCCACACGGCAGTATCATTTTGTAGAGCATCTTTTCGCATCATGATAACAAATATGGTTATGGCCCAATGTCCCCACGTGCTATTGTTCACGTGGGAGGCCTGTGCCCAGCAGTGGGACGTTTATTAGGCTGATGATGATGATAACAAATTTGTAACTTTCCAATAGGTACTTTTTGTGATCGTACGAAGCCTATATATAACTCGAGATGTTTGAGAACAAAAATCTTTACTGTTGAATTCGAAGGCTCGTAGCCGCCTGTGCTGTTGACAGTTTACAGTATGTACTTATTGTTACCATGGACGTAATTATTGTTATGGAGCAAATACGTTTAGATAGATACTTTTAAGTTTTTTTCGTTATTTTTTTAAACAAAAGACTGTTTAGTAGTGGTTCTATTTCTTCATTGGATTTTGCTAATCTCTTCCCTATAATACTGTCAACCTTTAATATTGAAACGTTTAAATAATTGATACCTCAGATGGGAATCGAACCCATGTCCTCCGCAATCCAGGCTGCGTTGACCACTCCGCCACCGAGGCATTGGTTATATTACGACCAAATTTTCTTGAGAGCAGTTCACGATAAAACCACTAAAACACTAACTTTCTTTCGAAAAACAGTAAAGATACAAGATATAATATCATTGGATACAAGTAACTAATATATTTGCACAAATAACTGTGGACGATTGGTTTACAAATATTCTTTATTTTGGCCGTAGTAATCCTACACTACGACTATCTAGTCGTTGTGTAATTTTTTTCAATGACCGTTAGGTTACTGACGCGAAAAACATCAAATAAGTAGGTATTTATTGATCCAATATTAATCTCGTATTTATATTTTCTATATTTCAACGGTGTCGTGTAGCGGTGAAAGAATATTACCATAACACCCCCTCGCTTCGCTTGGTTGTCGTAAAAGGCGACTAACGTACTAAAGACTGCACACACTTTTAACAGCATAGAGCGGCGATAGGCTCACTTGCCATTTGGTGAAAAGTGGACTATGGTAGTAAAGGACTGCTTTTGCTGTCCTCAGTGTCTCTGACTAACACTTAGGGGGTAATAGTCGTGATTATATGTATTATATATGTGTTTTATATTTTCCTTACAACCTCCTTACGGTCTCATTTAACTAAATAATACACTATTTCTTAGCAATACCATTTAAATTAATTATGTACTTATTCGTTTGTTTTTTTGTATAGGAAATGTGCTGTACATATTATTATATTGTGCATGATTGCTTTATGTACCTACCTACTGTTTTTGCGTGATATTTTAGACATAAAAGTGTCGCAAAGATTGGTCACGAATAAGTAAGTTAGGTAAGTACATTACTTATAAGTAGTTATAATAAGTCGTACCTATTTATTACGTACAAGTTTTACGGTAAATAAATGAAGACCGGACTTCGGAATGCTGTTTCGCTGTTGTGGTCAGTTAATGTAAATATTATCTTTGTTTGAAGAAGACCACGCTAAATGACTCTATGATACTTCAAATATAGCAGACCAATAATTAGAACTTCTAAAATAAAACCGATTTGTATTGTAGGCACCTAACAGGCGCTTAATATTCTGTGGGCTTCAAGTCGAGTAGCCTTTCCTCGATTCGTAATTGGACGTTCGCTTTCCATTCGGGGCAGGTCTCTTAACAGCATGTCTAAATATAGGCTTGTGCGTCGGTATGCGGGCCAGTAGTTTGCCCGTTAAAAGTTTAGTGTTCGCACTTTGATCGTTGTCAGGCATCCACTGCTGCTTGTAAACGTAACGGCTATGAAGGCGGTAGCGACGATCGATCAATGGCTGTAGAGTCTTTCATTTTGATTGTATCTTGGTCTAAATCTAGGTTGGACCGATATGATGTCATTCTTACAAATCAGTGCGGTGACCTTTTAGCAAGGGGAATGTAACAGGATCAATAAAAAGTCGCAATTTAGTTTTATTTGTATAAAAATGAGAATTAAACGATCGCTTCGCTCACGAATTTAAGCAGTTGCATAATTTTACAATTATCATTCATATGGGTAAAAACATCAAACCATTTCATTTTTTATTATTTTACTGTCTTTTGCTATGAACAGGAAATTATTTTGAATAAACAAGTATCTAGGTACCTAACCAGTGACTATTGTTGATTCACAAGATCAGTCATTAGTGATATTCTAAATTGGTACCTAAGTATTTCATGAGTTAATTTAACGAGATTTTTTGATCAGTTTTGTGGAAGAATCTAATACCTACTTATACCTTTACACATAACAAAAATATATCTACCGTCCAAGCTGGGAAAGCTGGCAAATAACACCTACATTGTTGGTACTATCGAGGGTAAGAAGTAGCACGAATCACAAGGTAATTCAAATGAGAACTGCAAGATGAGAATTGTATGAAACTTTATTAAGATGTAAAACTATTTTCACGTTTTTTCATTGGTAACTTCAGTATAGTAGGTATTAGTAAGTAAAAAATACAATACGTGCCGAATTCCGTTCAAAACAATTTAGCTACGTAGGGGTTCTCAAATTTCCTACTGTTGCATTCGGTTCGGAAGTTACTAATCAATGCGTCACATGTTGCATTAAAGTAAACATGGAAATCTATATTAATTGTATCATGAATGCCACTGAATGCACCTATCAGTAGGTGTGCCTACCTACGAACATGACATCACTACTTATTCAATCTGATCAAGACGGCCATGCAACGGTCAACTCTCTATTAGATTATTCATGATTGATGCACAAAAAATGCATAATGTAGGTAAGCACGAGATAATAAAACCATAATCAATAAGTAATGGGGAAAAAACTTAAAAACACTAAATGAATTTGTAAGAAATGCCCTTGGTAAAGTTGTTGTGTACCTACCTACCACCAATTAAGATACCGGTGATGTCATGTTTATTCGTTTATGACAGCAGTGTCACCTCACAGAGCGTATCTATTTTTCTACGGGATCATCTCAGTTAACTATGTCTCGGTAATAGTGCCTTTGTTGCGATGTTAAACGGCTTAATAGAGTTGAACGCAAAACTAGCATTAACGAATGCTAGTTTTGCGTTTAATTATACTACAGAAGTGCTAAATATCACCATCATTATATTGATTGAAAATAAGTTTCTTTCTATGCGGCATAACCCCACCTAGTTTTTGGCTGCGCGCCAGAAAAACGCCGGCTCGGTTTCACTGAATGTCCTGTCTAAAATACCGCAATTTGCCTAAACAAATCAAAGATCACTTAAATTCACTGGTGGGTGGGTGCCCAATTTATATAATTAAATGAGGAAACATAAAAAGTAAACCTTTTTTAAGATGAAGATTTGTAAAAAAAAAAAAACATTTTTAAAAAATAACGTCGCTTGCAAAATTGGTAAATTGTACTCACCCATGACGTTAGCCATTGTTGCAAAGTTTTCGAGTAACACCGGTTTAACTTAGACCCGACGCAGGTTCGTTCAAGCTGGCAGCTGGCACAGTACTGGTGCCGGCGTATACGTCAACACGCGTGGCCTCGGCGCCGACGCGGCGCGCCGCTGTAACACAAGATGATGTCATAACCCAACACCCGAACTTCAATTCTGCTGCAATTATATTAAAGTCTGGTTCTTACATGATCTCCAAATGAACTTAATTCGTTTCGCTCCTAGGGAGGGTACGAGCAATAGCCAGTATAGCGTCTGGATCGTTAGCATAAACTTTAAGACTAGGTGGAAAAACATAGTGTGCCATTACATTAGGTTTTTTTTCTATATTTTTATTACAACTGCTAAAGAATGTTAGGTACCAATGAAGCTATTTTTCTATCGGAATGTTGACGATTTATACACATGAAATGACCTCAATCTACGTAGAGGCCAAGGTCAAGGTCAACATTACGTAATTGATGGTGACTAAGTAAGTAGGTACTACACATAGAACGTACGAAAAAAATTGATACAGTTTTATTGGTAGGTACCTACTTGTCTGAATTGTTTTGATGATAAAAAAAGAAATATGATGAAAGCAATTTATAATAGTGAAGCTACATGTTACAATAATGTGGAAGTTACGAAAACTGGTGGGAACTTAGGTGGGTAAGTAGTAAGTAGGTACTTTTATTCAAGATTTTAGGTAAGTAGTTAAATATTTAGCAAAGGAAACTTTAGCTAAAACTTTTTATATTAGTGTAATAGGTTAGGTTGGCATATTTTATGATTGAATAAATAGAAACTAGTCTTTGATAAGACTAAGTGACTCGCTAATTTACTCAGTAAAATCACTAAAGCTTCCAAATATATGAAAGGACCAAACGCATACCTACTTAGAAAAATTCACAGATTTCGCAGTCCCTGCAAGAATCGGAGCATTAAAAATGAATAAAAAATTTACATATCTTTATTGTTGAAATTTTGCATTCACAATGCTATATAAATATAGGATAAAATGTTTACTAGAAAAAAATCAACCAGTCTCAGGAAGCTCGAGTGGGATTCGAACCCACGACCTTTGGATTGCTGGTCCACGGCTGGTAACATTTTATCCAAAAAATTTACAATTTTTTATTTATTTTTAATAACACATGACAGGTTGAATAATAAGAAATTTTTATTGAGATATATACTTCTCTAAAATTACACAACTACATTACTTACAAGTCGAATTATAACAAACGAATGTATAACACATGCACAACGTAGAGAATAACTTTTTCTTTTCTTTTGAATTTCACATAGATTTTTTAAATTCCAACTAGAATGCAACAATTTACAACACCATTACCATGCCATTACTGCCATTACTACCCTTAATATATGTACGGAAATACCCGTTTTTCTACAATTCTAAATCTAGAGGGACAATAAAATTATTAACCGATTTTCGAATTTTTTTTGCCATTCTGCAGCTTACCTAGGACCGTTTTTTAAATTTTTCTTAACTCTGCTTTTTTCTGAAATATTTACAATTTAGTAAACAAACAAACCCGTTTTTTTAACATTTTTTCAAAATTCCAAAAAAAGTTACCAGCTGATTTTCTAAATTTAAACGCTTACACGTGTCTCGATAAATTCTTCAACTCTTGGTACTATTCCCATCTCGATCCTCCCAAAATCCTTGGAGCTATGGCCAAAATACGTCTCAGGCGATTTGCATCATCATTCATGTCACCATTTTTAATGGTTATAAACATAATTAGTAGGAATAGAAAAACATTTTAATGCTTTTAATAATGTTATTCGACATGTGAATATTTCTTCATGTACGGTTTTCTAAATGTTTTCCTACAAAAAACTGAAAAGATTTGTTTGTAATTCATGATTTTGCTTTCATTTAATTTTTTTGATATACTTTGGAGAAGTCAGTCGGACTTAGAAACAGACGAACTACGATCCCGTGATCGGGAGGACAAGGCTTGCTTACTTACTACGAGTTTTAAGTAGCTATCACCATCTTAGCAGCAGAAGAGAGCTTCGCTTCGCTTCGTGAAGAGTGCGCGTCACAGAAAGAAGATCTTATTTCTGTGGTGCGCCTACACCTTTGGCGTCATTGTGACTTACGAAATGGTGAGTTGAGGGCCAAGTTCTTCTCTTATTCTTTCGTAATTTACAGTGCTGCATAAAAGAACGCGGATAGTGTTTCATAATCGCAGCAAATTGAAAGCTGTGGTTTCTGTCTTGCGTACACGAATGTGGGTTCCCCTACTTGAGATCGAATGCCGTTTGATCGAACATCAATTGCCCGAAGACTTTTACTCGAATGTTCACGAGACCTACCGATCATGAGCTATATGGTTTGGGCATTGAGGTACATCAGTGGGTTTGCCACACCGATGCATTAAAACCCCCTGAAAATCATGTGCTCTAACGATTAATTGCTAGAAACATATCGGATTGACGAATTCAATGACTTTGTGGTCGATTCACAATGCAATCTAATAAAAATCCAACTTTTGTTTTTAAAACATTTAGTTTTTTTATGTACGTTTTAAAGATTTGTTTTTGATTTTGATTTTTTTATTGTTGTTAAGTGATTACTATCATTATATATTTAAATTGTTTTGTTTTTGACCAGATTAAATAAAGTTAATTCATAGAAATAAACAGGGGATTATTTTATTACTGTCTTAATAAAAACTGCCATGTAGGTAAGTAGGTACTACCCAAATGGTTGCGCATTTTTTCACATAACTTAGTCCTATTATTGGAAGTCCGAAAATATTTCTCAACTTTAATACATTATAATGATCACTGTTCATAAAAATATTTAATACTAACGATCGAAACTCATAATCATCAAAATTCATAATATCACTTAACATTGTTTATACTAGGTACCTACTTAATATTTTTTTATACATTTTCATAAACTAATGATCGAAACTCATAATCTTTCTAATACATACATAACGTCATTATTCATGAATGGATTTAATACTGATATTTATGTTCATATATTTCTTAATCATAAATATTATTGTTGCCCCCCCCCCCCCCCCCCCCCCGGTTTGAGGAGGTTTATATAATATAGGTTTATGTAAGGTTTGTATAAACAAAAAGTTTTGTTTGCAAAACTATAGTTCTGTCGGTTATGTTAGGTTAGACTTTTGACAAATAAACAATACTGTGTGCATGGCATGTTGAATGTAAGTTACATGTTTTTTTGTATGTGCATGCATGCTGTATGCTTGCTTGCATGCTGCATGTTTGCTTACTTGCATGCTGCAAGCTCTATGCTTGCTTACATGCCGGGCCCCCTCCCCCTGCTCGGGGAGGTAGGGGGCCTGTCGGTTAGGTTAAGTTAGACTTTTGACCCCCCTATTTCTTAATCATAGGTGTGTTTAAAAACAATATTATGAGTTCAAATTTATGCACTATGTATGCACGTCCAAATTCGTCGCAACGCTGCAGAAGGGCGTACAATGGTATAAAGCTAGACTAAACCATTAGGTTTTAATCTTATTTGGAACTCTAATAAATAGGCAAGGCCGATGAGAGTCTAGCACATAATTTGGTCATGACGTTGTTCGATACGCTTCGCTGACTAAGCAGCGAGTAGGCGGCACGAATTACCTTCCATATTATGCTATTAAAAAAAGAGTATAATATCATTTTCAAATAGTACCCACTTATATTTTAAATTTTCCATAACGGCGGGATAACTTGGCCCCTTTCGGTCCATCTAGTCCACTCTATCAAAATGTCCACCGTATCAAAATGTCCATTGTATCATAATGACCACTTCAAGATGTCCTGTTAGTCAAAAAGACCACTGTATCAAAAAGACCACTGTATCAAATTGTCCACTGTATCCGACCGAAGGGAACGTTTACTCTATCAAAATTTGTTATTCGTTTATACAAAAAAAAACATTAAACATGCAACATTTAAGAAACATTTATTAACTTAAACGACTCAAAATTAACACAAGAACATTACTCATTTTACACTTAACCTTAAGGATTCAAAATTAACACAAGAACCTTACTCATTTTACACTTAACCTTAAGGATTCAAAATTAACACAAGAACCTTACTCATTTTACACTTAAACTTGAGCGAGTTAGAAAAGTCACAAGTTTGAAAAAATGACAAAGTCGTCCTGAAAATCGCTTGCACCATTTTTTTAAAGCACTTTGGATGATCGATCACTTTCTGATAGTCTTTTGTTTTGCCGTCTTTCATTTGTTTTGTCAGCGTTCATTTGTTTGAATTTAAAAATATCGAACTCGTAGACATAACACTGTTGACATTTTATTTATTTATTTTATTTTGTAAAACTGGGCATTTTGACACTGTGGACATGTTGTAAGACTGGGCATTTTGACACTGTGGACATGTTGTAAGACTGGGCATTTTGACACTGTGGACTTTATGATACAATGGACATTTTGATACGGTGGACATTTTGATAGAGTGGACTAGATGGACCGAAAGGACTTGGCCGAAGCTAGTGATGTTGTTGAGGTCTAAAGTCAAATCCGACTTTATCCGGAATCCTCAACTAAAACACCCAAAAATAGCTGGCTGTTAGATCTCAACTGTTGGAACAATACATTGCAACGACGATTCACAGCAGACTTAAACAAATTGGTGGTTGCTTAAGCCAGGCAAGACTTAAAACGAGGTCTTAGTACCACAAATGAAACCGAGTATCGACGTAAATAATATGAACCCGCTGGGAGTCGAATCCTAGTCTGAGATTGTTGCCTGTTTCACCACTAGACCACAGAGACTACAAAACTAAGCTATAAAGTTATGAAGAAATAATTTTATTTACTTAAAGATTATAATTTGATATGCTTTTGATGAATTACTTATGTAAGCAATGTAAAAATTATAGTACCGGTAGAACGGGGCTATTTGGCAACCGTGGGGCTTTTTGGAAATAAATAATATTTTTGAATGAACGCAAACATATTAACGTGAACGCAACCTTTTTATTCTCTAACATTTGGCAACTCCGTTACCTGTCAATCTCGACCAATCAGAGAAAAGAACACCGCGCGTGTGATGTTATGAACTACATTTAGCGAGTGCGAGAGTCTGTCAGTTTTGTTCCAAATTAGTTTTTAAGTAAAAATGTTAAATTGCATTATTTGTAATTTTTTAAATGCATGTTACCAAATATCGCCGTCTGTGTTTATATTGAAATAAAAACAGTTTATAAAGATATTTTCTATATCATTTTGTATGAATTTGCCAAATAACCCCACCCTGAGGGCTACTTGAAAAGGCACCTTCTTTTTTAAAATAAACATTACTGTTTGTTTAATTTATGTTTTTATTTTTGTATTTTTATAGAGTTATATCTGTATTAAGCAACACATACTTTTTTATCTGTTAAAAATTAAAGAAAAAAGAAATATTCAAATTTTATGCCTACCAAATTTTTTACCAAATAGCCCCGTTCTACGTACGGTATCTAAAACTTATTTTTAGATTGCGATAAGTCTAGATTGTTATTGATAAGAGGCCTATTACATCTCGAATGTGGTTCTTGCGTAAAATAAGTATAAGTAGTAATAAGTATAAGTTGAATTCGGACGGCCGGCGCATCGCATTTTGTAGTAATTTTACAGTTGTATTTATCGTTTTTATCGAAATAAGATAATACATTTTTGCATAATAATACAAATCTCCATTCCGTGAGCATAAGTTGAATTCGGACGGCCGGCGCATCGATTTTTGTAGTAATTTTGCAGTTGTATTTATCGTTTTTATCGAAATAGGATAATAAATACATTATAAAACCTTTATTCCTCATGAAATAACAATTACTCTGGTATAAATTTTGCTCAATAATATTATCGTAGATAGGAGAAATTCACAGTTAACTTATAGCGATTTCCGACGTTTTTTGGTTTAGAATAAATAAATAAATAAATAAATAAATCTTTCCTACAATCACACCAATTATCTAGCCCAAGAGAAGCTTCGAAGAAACTCGTTAAATGGTTACTAGACAACGGATAAACATACTTAAAATACTTAAATACATACTTATTATACATAGAAAACACCCAGACCCGAGACAATTTAGAAAACAATAATTTCTAAATTGACCCGACCGGGGTTCGAACCCGGGACCTCAGAGATGGCGACACCATGAAAACCGGTGTACAAAGCCACTCGAACAAGGAGGCCGTCATTAAGATTCTTTTCGTTTCGTTTCGTCAATAAGATTTTTTTCCTATATAAAATCAATGATATATAAAAATTCCGAGGCCGCTACGCACTATTCCACTATTCAAGAGATAACATTATATTTTTTTTATTTCACTTGTTTATAACAGTGTAGTTCAATCGATGAGCTCAAAAAAGTGCCTTTGCGCACTATGAAAATCTTTCTCTGCAATTTTGGGTTTAATTAAAAAGTTAAGCAAAATTTACAAAAAGCGAGGCCGCTACGCACCATTCCAATAGCTATTCTACACTATTCAAGAAGTCATAAGTGTTAATGTATTTTTGTTTTTGAGATTTAAACGCCAAAGTTGGCCATTTTACGCAAAAATCACAGTCAAGATGTAATATGCCTCTTAAGGTTTTCAATAGTCTTATCGTAAACGTGCATAATAATATGCCTTGAACTAAGTAAGTAGTAGTATTAAAGCTTGTTTATTTTAATTGAAATGAAAAGTAACACTAAAGGAAATGGCTTAGGGATGTTATTGAAATTAATTTGAATCATTATGAATGTTATTTGATGTGATTCATAATAACTACTGACCTTAGAGCATTCAAATGCTCTAAGCTACTGACTAATAATTATTCATTGTGTCAAAAAAGTTTCGGGAACGGATGATTTGTTTATGATTCCAAATTAAATTTTTAGTTTTTTTTTGTTGTTAGATTGGCACAACTGTTATCCATTTTGGCGCGGAGTTTGAGTTGCATCTGATATTTAGACTAAAATACAGTGCTGTTTCTAGTTAGTTTATATCTAGTGCGTATTGCGAATTTCATAATGGATAAAAACATCGAACAAAGAGTTTGTTTTAAATTTCTTTTTCGTGTTTTTACGAATTTCGTGTTCGGAGTCACTGAAAATGTCACAGAAGGTTTACTGTAAATCGACTTTATCAAAAAACGTGCTTATGAGTGGTACAAAGCGTTCAAAAGTGATCGAGATGTGATGGAAGATTTGCTTCGCTCTGGTAAGCCATCAACATCTTCAACTGAAGTTAACATCGCAAATGTGAAGGAAATGGTGACTGAAAATCCTCATTCAAGTTTGAGAAATATAGCCGCTGAACTTTCTGTGTCTCACGAGTCGATCCGTACCATTTTAAATAATCACTTAGATGAAACAGTAGCCGCTCGGTTAGTCCCAAAAGACATGAATTTTCTTCAAAAACTCAATCCCATAAGAGTCGCTGACGACAATACATGCTGGAACGAGTCAATTCCGACCCAACATTCATGCAACGCATTGTTACTGAAAACGAGACGTGGGTTTACGAGTTTGACATGCAAACTAGTCAACAAGCTTCGGAGTGGCGCCTTTCGACTTAACCGAAACCGAAAAAACCACGCTAAAGTCAATCAAAAGTCAAAGTTATGTTGACTGTTTTCTTTGACTATCACGGTGTAGTGCACTCGGAATTTTTGCCGGAAAGTCAAACGGTAAATAAAGAATATTATTTGAGCGTTGAGCAAATTCGTCGAAAAAGGCCAAATTTGTGGAAAGAAAATTCTTGGATTTTCCACCTCGATAATGCGCCTTCGCACAATGCCATCATTGTGAACGAATTTTTGACCAAAAACTCAACAAATACCATCGAGCAACCACCTTATTTATTAGATATGGCTCCAGCCGACTTCTTTCTTTCTCCTAAACTCAAATTACCACTTCGTGGCACCCGTTTTCATTCGGTCATAAAATAATAATGCTTTAGTTATTATTCTGAGCATTCGGTAGAAGACATTTATAGAAGAATTCGCGGAGAGAACTGATCTCAATTCCGGAAAAAGCGTTTAAAAAATGTTTTGGTGATTGGATTATTCGTTGGCGTAAGTGTATCGTTTCTGAAGGAGCATACTTTGAAGGCGATAAAATAAATTTAGATGAATAACTAACATTAACTAACATTTTGTGTATTATTGATCTTTTCCCGGTACTTTCTTGACAGAGTAGTATATCTACGAAAACAATTGCACAACGATTGTATAGGGGTGAAAGCCAAAATATTGACGCAAATGGCACAATAGTGACACAAAATGTTGTGCTGCAGTGACACAAAAGTCGCACAACAATTTTTACTACAGTGACACAATAGTGTCCCAAAATGGTAGCATACAACTATAAAGTCATGGTTATATCGGGAGCTAAAATAAAAGACAATATTTTATCTTAAAAATAGATATTTGTTTTAATACAGGGTTAATAAAGACGAAATTAAATCTAATTAATGTTTTTAAGTTTTACGTTAAGTAACGATGGTGATGAAAATATTGCTTTGGTAAAAAATAAAACCAATATTAACATTGACTTACAATTTACTTAATATAAGTAGATCATTTTTAATAGACTTTAAAAAAGGTATCGACTTTATCTACCTATGCAACAGGACAGGTACTAAATAATAACATGTTTTGGTGTAGCTCTGCTTTATCACACCAACTCCAAAAAAATATTTTGTACCTGTCCTATTGCATAGGCAGATGAAATCAGTTAACTCTTTTCCTTTCGATTTTTTAAGTTGAATTTTTTTCTTAGTGTAATCCCGACCTTATATGGTAGCACAATTGTGGTGACACAGAAATTGTGCAACTAGTGATACAAAAGTAACACAAACGTCTCACAATTGTTAGATAAGCACAGTAAGTAAAAATTGATTACTTCTTAACTACGCGTGAAATCGTATTAAAATAAACATACACAAAAGCTCATGCTTTTATTTATCTAAAGCACTTTAAATCATAGTCAAAACACAAAACTGGCCCTCGAAATCGTCGAAAAAGCTGTCGGAAATTTTCTGATCACGCTGTAGCCGCTTCGAGTTTGACATCTGCCTGATTCAATTTGGCAGCTATGCTCCAAATGTTTAGAGACAATATCCGTACAGTGTAGCCAGTTCGCGAAACCGAAGTTCTTCCTTGTTTCAAGTCTCTACTGCCGATGAAAACGGTTGCACAAACTAAGTAGCACAATTGTTTGAAATCACATTAAATAATCAAAAACAGTAAAAATATGCATTGTTGTGTTATTTACTTACACCGTGAACACGAAAATAGTTGCCGATTATACCAATGGATTATACTCTTATGTTGTACAATTTGATATTCAGTCCATAAGTTACTTTTAACTTGTATTGAATTACCCTCAAAGTACACCATATCCAAAAAATATGCCATATTTTACGTGATTTATTCCAGTTCTGTGAAGAAATTATTTTATCTAGTCTGCAATCAAGTATTATTCTATATTATTTTGAATCGGGCATGATGGGCAAATAACCATTTAATTTAGTGTCAATATTTGTAAAATTCTATCAGTCATAGTTTTTAAGAAAAATCGTTGGGAAATTTTGGATTTGGCAAATGCGTCAATATTTTGGCTTTCACCCTCGGACCAAATATTACATGGACAGAGTCTTACGACGTTGCCGCTTTTACATACGTGTATCAAAGTAAAGTATTTGTATCTCTGTCTGTATGACTGTAGTGTGATATGAGTAAAAGAGATAGTTAATGTACGTTTGGCAACGACGCACTGTCGGTGTGAGACGTGTCATTTCATGACCGACTACTAGGTCAAAACATTGCTGGATTGTGCGAAATAATAGAGAAATATTAAGAAGTCTTAGTGTTTGTGTTATTTGTGTGATATACAATTGACATAATGTCTTGTTCTGCTGTTTATTGTTCGTCAAGAACAACAAAAGGAGGTGTGAGGGACCAGGAATTATCATTTCATACGTTAGTGATTTCTCATAATATGTATGCTTTACTATGAGTTTTTTAATAATTAAAACGGCAAAGCATTAATTTTTGCTAATTCTAAATCGTACTATATCGTACACTATTCATAAGAATCAGGTTTTAAACCTTAATTAAATGTAATTTAAAGGCTTTGTTTTTGGCATAATGATTAGTGATGTACGTATTTGTGTATCGAAGCTTTGTCGATATTACTAATATTCTTTTTATTATTCTTTTTTTAGGTTTCCAAAATGCCCGGAAATAAGACGTGAATGGGTTAAAGCTATTAGACGTGATAACTGAGAGCCTACAAAATATTCAAGGCTCTGTTTCAAACATTTTGAAAAATCTTTTTTTACTGTAAAAATTTTAGCCTTAGTTCAAAATTGAATCTTAATAATATGGGCGGGAATATGAATAGTAAAAAGTATTGCTCTTCACTTTACTACACAAATTATTATTTTTTATTTGTTTGTTATAATAGAAGGAGGCAAACGAGCAGGCGGGTCACCTGAGCAGATGCGTTGCCGGCATTTAAGGAAGAAATAGCAATTGTGAGCGGGAGGGGGGGGGGGAGGGCCTCCGGAACCCTCACTGCCCGAACGAAACACGACATCACCAAGGGCTATTATTTCACGCCGGATATTAGGGTGTTACCAGACCAATCGATCGATCGTCGATCGATGGTAAAATGGATTAGTCGACGTCGATCGATGTCGATCGACAATCGACCGGTAAAATGGATTGGGTGTTAGATCGAGCTGTTTGATTAGACGCGACGGCCGCTTCACTTTTTTTATACATTTATTTCGTGCCCATGGATACTAGTAGTAATAATAGAGTTTATTGATTATGCTTAAAGTTGATGGTAATGAGTGATGATAATATGAACGTTTAAATACTAAATGATATTCCCGCCAAAACACCGTGGGCCCCAAGCACTTTAGATTAAGCAACACCGAAAAAGGGAGGAAGGGGAGGGGGAGGGGGAGCCAAAGTGCGAAAAGCATAGTTTTCAAAAAAAACAAATATTTTATTAAGTTCCCCCCCCTCTAAGATATTTTTCAATGAAGCTAGTTTTCTGTTGTCTAATAAAAAAATAACCTCGAAATAAACAAAAAACGCTGCTTAAAATGTCATTTGGATAAAATAAGCGATCGTTGGCTTTAAAAAACGGCTGCATCCAGATTCTTCTGCGTTTGCGTCTCCGTAATAATAGTACGAGCAGCATCGTACTGGCCAAGAACTACGAGTCCTTTTTTGAATACATTTCGAAAGAAACTGATAGAATTCAGCCATGGTTAATCGATCAACGTCGACCGACCTTCGATCGATGGGTTAGACGAACGGTATCCGTCGATCGATTAAAGCTACTAGACCAGTCGATCAACTTCGATCGACGTTAATCGATGCCGTCGATCGATGATCGATCGATTGGTCTGGTAGAAACTATCGATTGACGTCGACTAATCCATTTTACCATCGATCGATGTTGTCGATCGACGATCGATCGATAGGTCTGGTCTTCAGAGCCTTGAATATTTTGTAGGCTCCCAGTTATCACGTCTAATAGCTTTAACACATTCACGTCTTATTTCCGGGCATTTTGGGAACCTAAAAAAGAATAATAAAAAGAATTTTAGTAATATCGATAAAGCTTCGATCGATTGGTCTGGTAACACCCTTAGTGAGAGGGTGGTATTTACGCCGGGCGCGCCGGCCCAATGAGTGCTGCAACGCAGCGTGGCTCTACCACTCAGTCAGTGTCACTCATTTAGCACCACCCAAGGGTCACGTGTAGGGTCTAAATGGTAAACCTACAGACGTGAGTAACTTTAACCCCCAATTATAATAACGAACTAGGTACACACTATATTAAAGTGATTATATCGATATACTAGTCACATCCTTAGTCACGCACACATGTACAGATAAAAAGCTGCACACTAACAAAAGACGGACATGCTAAAAATCCAAAGACTCTGTCCATTGTGATATTTGGTCCGAGCTTTCACCCATATAATGTTGTCAGAAGACAGCTAGACTTATGAGTCAGCGAAGAATTGGATTGTTCCGTATTCATCCCACATGAACTATTACTCATCCCACTAATAAATTTTTCCTTACTCATCCCATTTCTATTCCTTACTCAACCCACAGCAATATTTTAATTTTTAATTCTTATTCATCCCACAAGTAGGTATTACTTACCTAACCTACATCGAAATTGTAAGGAAAAGCTCTAGTTTTGGGTAGGTACGGTCTGACCAAAAACTCATAGTGCCTGGTACTATTTTGTTTTTATTACATTAATTTTACGGTTTATTAAAGAAAAGCCGTGTCACGTAGCGGCTTATTAAAAGAATACTACCACCCCCTCACTTTCCTTGGGTGTTGTAAAAGGCGACTAACTGACTAAACACTGCACATACATTCAAAAGCATAGAGGCGATGGGCTCACCACCAGTCACGTTGAGCACATGTGCAGTCGCCGTTAGGTGAAAAGTAGACTATGGCAGATGACTGCTTTTGCGGTCCTCATTGCCTAGTCTCTGGCTAATCCATCGGGGATAATAATCGAGATTATATGTATCTATGTATATCTTAAAATAGATCATGTACTTATATTCTGTTATAAAATAAAACTTCCAAAAGTGGGACATTGTATTATTATAAAAAAACAACAAATAAGTAAAAAGTGGGACAAAGTCATATAGGTATTATTATAAAAATCAACAATAAAGTAATATTGAGTTCCTCATAAATTAAATTGTGAACCTTAAGGAGATCTCTGGACAGGTAAAGGGTTAGAGTGAAAGGGATAGCGATTATGTTTCTTTCTCCTTCAGTTCTAGTGTTATACAATGGTGATAGAGAGAGCTATACTTTTTCTGTTTATTTGTTCTGAAAGGGCAAATATCATCATCATCATCAGGTGATTTTATCAATTTCTCTTTAACTCACTGACTTAGCTCATCTTATTACATTTAAGATGCACCAAGAGCATAGATAAAGGTAATACACCAAGAGCAAGAAAGTGACTTACGCTATGTGACGTGCGCACAACGAGACCGTCAAGTTTTGTCGATAGTTATTGTTCTTAGGATAAAGGATTTCAATCATATTAGAAGAAAAAACAAAAATGGAAATCCCGCGCACACCTTTTATGAAAATATTGCCTTTATGCTCATAAAAGGTGTCAGTGAGTTTTGCTCATTTCATTTTATTTTTGTTGAGCAAGGTGGATTTTATTCAAATTTCGTTGATTTTTATTATAATACTAGCGGAACGCCTGCGACTTCGTCTGCGTAAACAGCCCGTATCGCGTGATAGATTTCCAAAAAAACATCTTTCATGTAAACTTGACAATTACTATCCTAACAAAAAAAGGAGGCGTCGGCGTCGGTAGCCGAGCGGATAGATGCTCGGGTTGAACGCGAGGACTGTGGTTCAATCCTCACAGCTCCGTTAGACTACTGACGTGAACCCACTCCGACACAGTCATTTAGATTAATGTGTTTATTAATAACATAAAAAAAAGAAATACTTAGATTAATGATTGGTCTCGCTGCGCTCAACTAGATACCTCCGTCGTGCTTGTCAAATGCGGCAACAAATACTACGCCGAAATCGGCGTACCCGAGCCAGTCACACTGACAGCTCGGCTGGATCAAAATAAAAACACTGAATATGCCATTTTGTTATTTTTGACATTTTTTGACAAATAGGTATACCGTGCTCTACTGCATCAGAATTGAAGACCCTTTTTTAAATATCTTCCCTAATAAGTAACATACAGAAGTGTGAAAACACTGAATACGCCACTAAATTTAATAAAACTATTATAAAACACTGAAAATCACATGCGCAAATTTGAAACACGGTTTATCCATGCACGTTCCGTGTTTAACGCTAGCCAAAATGATAATTTACAAGAAATAAAACTAAAGAATATTGTTGAAGTTAAATTTAAAAGAGGATTACGGAACATGTTTAGCAAAGAAAATTTGAAAGATGAGTATAAAGAAGTTGATTTTTTGCAAAAACGACACAATTATAGTGCAGTACCAGCAAGTGAAGATACCCTAAGAGGGCTAAAAAATTAAAAAAGACGAGATTATTAATAAGCTGGTAAGGCTTGTGCCCTCTAAAAGGGAGAAGTTCTGGAATGATCTGGCAGTTTTAGTATCTGAAGGACAATTAGTGGAGGAAAATTGGTAAATAGTAAGCTATTCATTATTTTCGTCCACAAATCTTCCTTCAGATTTTTTTAACAGAACCTTTGTAATTTTAAGCATTTTATAATTTTATAAAATTCTCTTTAAAAAAAAAACTTTCGAAACAAATATCTTTTTTGAACTTTATATTTTGTGCCCTATTAAGAAACTAATTTCTTTATTCATTAATAATCAATATTAATCGCTACAAACATTCAACATACCATTTGTTTATTATTAATTTAACATAATTATCATAAAAATAACGAATTCCTATACAGTTTTTCCAATACCCAGTCATAATTTTAATATTCTGTGTTATAATTTGGTAACTAGTTGTCATTTGGAAAATAAAAACAAATATTTACACGGAATATCCAAAAATATTAAATAAATCATGTACAGAAAGGTAATAATAAAAAACAAATTATAAGCATAATTTATTACATTATCACTTTCTAGAAAAAAATAATACTACAAGTCTATGAGCCCAATGTAACCCGTGTACTACATGTTTCTTAAAAGTGTCTCTGGTGTAAAGTTAGTAGTATGGCGCATACAGTGTTTTATTTTGGTCCAGCCGAGCTGTAGATGACGTGTACGTCCCGAATGTTTTATTAAATTTTGGGCTTAATTCAAACTAAAATGCCAGTTTGCGTAGTAAAACTGTGTAAAAATAATACTTCTAAAAATAAGAAGGGCACTGGGATCACATACCATCAGTAAGTATCGTATAATTTCGAAATTTCATCAAAAAATAATATGAACAAAATACGCCATTCAGTGTTACCGCTTAAACAAGAATAAAGTCCGTGGTTGAGATTTTTATTATGTGAATTTATTGTTATTGTCTTTTATTATATAGGTAACCTATTTTATTTGTCTTACAAAGTTACTATATACTTAACCTAGTTCTATGTTATTTCATGTTTACTTATATTTGTGATCTATAAATAAGGTGTAAAAATGTTAGCTGACACTATATCAAGGGGATTCTACCGATGAAACTGAACAACTTTCCATAAGGAACATGGGTCGAAAATTTATTATTTTTCCCTATACAAAATGTGACTCAAGTATGGAAAAGCTATTTTTTTCATTTTGATCTATGTTCCTGAAATGTAAACTTTTCGTGTCTGTACTTACATTGAAAATATTTGCGAAAAACATTATCTAGGGGATGAAGGATACGTGAACATTAGAATCATTTTTGGAATTTTTGTCTGTCTGTTTGTTTGACGCGCATCACACAAAAACCGCTGCACGGATTTTAATGAAACTGAGAACATGTGTATTGCTTATGATTCGGGTAATATTATAGGTTAAAGGTTACTTCACACATATCAGTGAAGCCACCGTTTTTTTTATACATTCTCTATGAACGCATCCCCACTTGTCAGTGATAATGCTTTCAGTGTCAGTGCCGCCACCGGCAAATCACGGACGTATTCGTTTTAAAAAATTCATAGACAATGTTTGAAATAATATTTTCACTCCTCTTGCTCAAAGTCCGTCATTGTAGCGTTGTAAAGCGAGGCTAAAATAGCTTTTCTTGCTCTAGGGGAAAATATATATTTTTTTTAAATTTTTGTCTTTCACATGACAATGAGCCTATAAAAACGAAAAAGTATTTAGTCATATGGAGAATAATCATGAATAAAGACTCGACTTATTACTGTTTACTTAGATCAACAACTTTTTTGAGATAGTTATTATTAAAGTTTATGGTAAAATTAGTAATCATTTCTATGGACAACACAGACCACGCGCACACAGTCAACGCTTCAGCAAGAAACAACTGCATAGTCTGCACATGTGCTTAGGTGGTTAGCCTTTAGCCCGTTAGTCGCTTTTACGACACCAAAGGGAAGAGAGGGGTTGGTAGTATTATTTTGATGAGCCCATCGCCGCTCTATGCTGTTGTATGTATGTGCAGTCTTTAGTCCATTAGTCGCCTTTTATGAGACCCAATGGAAGGGAGGGGTTAGTAGTATTGTTTTGATGATCCCATCGCCGCTCTATGCGGTTGTATGTATGTGCAGTCTTTAGTCCATTAGTCGCCTTTTAAGAGACCCAATGGAAGGGAGGGGTTGGTAGTATTATTTTGATGAGTCCATCGCCGCTCTATGCTGTTAGATGTATGTGCAGTCTTTAGTCCATTAGTCACCTTTTACGACACCGAAGAGAAGAGAGGGGTTGGTAGTATTATTTTGATGAGCCCATCGTCGCTCTATCCTGTTGGATATATGTGCAATCTTTAGTCTGTTAGTCGCCTTTTACGACACCGAAGGGAAGAGAGGGGTTGGTAGTATTATTTTGATGAGCCCATCGCCGCTCTATGCTAATGGATGTATGTGCAGTCTTTAGTCAGTTAGTCGCCTTTTACGATACCCAATGGAAGTTAGGGGTTGGTAGTAATAAAAAAAACTACTAAAAAAATGAGGTCTAATCATTGCTATACATTCCTACCATTTTTCTACAGAAGAAACCTACGTCTAACCTACATAATAATATATACAATTATATTGATACATATTCTCTTTTAATTGTTAATTTTTACAAAAATATTTTTCCCATTAACTCGGGTAACAGTTAAGCAGCTGGCAACAAATTTTTCACGCACACTAGCATCCTTGCATATTGTCATAAACACACTACAATAATGAGTTGCCGCATTTACGGAGCTGTGGTTTATAGGTAGCGCGGTATCTAGACGAGCGCAGCGAGACCAATCATTCATCTATGGTTTTAGGATTATTAATATTTTTTCTCACCGTTTAAATCTTTCCATAACTTTCACAAGATCAAAATTGGCCAAATCGGTTTGGTTATTCTCGAGTTTTTGCGAGACAAACTAACAGCAATTCATTTTTACATATTGTATTGTACTTAAGTATATAGATTTCATTTTCACTTTATGACGCAAAACCTCGTCATGCTTTACAAATGTTTTTATGTGGATTTTATGAATAAATTTGTTGATATAAGTACCATCTTTGTCTGAACAAATCGTGTTAATCGTAATGTATTTGAATCGCTAATACCTATAAATAAAAGCTTACCTGGCTTTGCATATGTCATCAAAGATTCCGACTCTTGCAATAATATGGGTTATTATGCAACCGCGAGTGGGTGATATCTATCATTCACATTGAATTTGGCAATCTGAAGATATCAAGAATCGTTCGAGTGCGATTTTTAGTCTTTGAACAGCTTTAAACTATTCCGAAACAAATTTTAAAAACGTGTTAATAATTCGAGGTGACCCTATACATTATATTGTAGTGTACCTAGCTTAGAATAATAACATATAGAAGGTAAGTCCGCGCGCCCATTTTGAAGCTCTTTTTTTGGAGCCAGATATGCTCCAAACGCTGAGTTTTCAATGTGCACTACGGAGTTACAAGAGTACACGTGTGCGTGTCGCCGAGCGCAAACAAGTAATCGTCACGAAACTGTGAATCGGTTTATTGCTTCACTTTTGACAGAGCGCTTGTATGAAGACTGTCTTTCTATACGTTATTATTCTAAGGTACCTAGATATTTTTCGTTGGTTTTAACAGTTTAGTTAGATATCAATTGCTATGTGCAAAGTACAAAAATATTACGAAACATATTTTAATTAGGTACCTAAGTAGGTACTTACCTATTCTTATTTTTGTATTTTCTAGATCAATTTTACGAACTCTAGAAGAAATGTCTTGAAAACTGCAAAAATTCAGAGTAATAATGAAAATTACGCACCAGCCTCAAAAATTGTATGAAATACCTTCCAGTGGCACAAGTTCGATTCCAAATAAAAACGCCCTTCGACGAACCATAAACAGAGGTTGAAACTAAAATAAACCAAAGAAACCTACAAGCATAATAAAAGTGTGAATATACCAATTGAATACTTATAAAAAAAATAAATGGTACTAGATTCACAACGACGGCATTGGAATCTTGATTTCAGACCCGTGGTAAATGTGGTCAACGACAGTGAACAGGTGGATATTAAGATTACCGGTTATAGTAAAATTCACCACCACAACCACCTATCCTTCATAGTTTACACTTTGCATACCTACTCAAATAATAAAGGGTATCGCGAAAACGAACTCACAATCTATATGTAACCGTGTCCCGTCCCGTAGCTGTGAAAGAATACTACCAAACCCTCTCTTCCCTTGGGTGTCGCTGCACATACATCCAAAAGCATAGAGCGGCGATGGGCCACCACTGTCACGTTGAGCACATGTGCAGTCGGTATTTGGGGAAACGTGGACAATGGCAGTGGACTGGACTGCTTCTGCGGTCCCCATTGCCTAGTCTCTTACTAACTCTTCGGGAATTTTGGTCGTGATTATATGTATGTACAATCTGTGTGGTTTGACCCGAGACAACTCTATAATATTCTATTTTCTAATGAATTTATCGATTTTAGATACTTATCTAAGTATCTACTTTATTTTCAGTTTAATGCTTCGATCATATAAACAATACGTTCTTAGATCATTAGTATATATTCTGGAGCCTATTAATACTAATGATATAAAATTCCGATAACTGACCTAATGAATTTTTACTTTTCTAGAAATTTTGTTTTAATCCGAATACATTTGGTCTTACAATATAAGTACTCCAGAGCCTACCTACATTATTTCTCATCCTGGCCCAAATTGACCTTAGATTGGCCTGGCTCAAAGGCCGACAGGCCATTAGTGTATCTATAAATAGGTTAGTACAGGTTGTAGCAATCGTGGACTGTCTATTGTGTTCTATACGTTTGTAGTTCTACGCTTGATATCCGACCTTGCCTTAATGTTGTAAAACGGTTGGGAATAACAAATAGCAGCTGTAATATGTTTATGTGAATCACATTGCCATGGTCGAGTGGCCATCGCGTCATAACAATTTTTAACAGTCTTGTTATTTTAACTTAATCCAGTTTTTTTACTAATAATCTTCCCAGAGTTTAAGATAAGTTACAGTTTTGCATTATTACCAAGCATTAAGATTCATAAAAAAATGTAAGATAGTCTATTTATCCCAAATTTATCCTTTACCTGTGTACTTATCTGGTAAAAATTATAGGTAACCTACCTTTGTTACTTTTTCGTAAAAAGGTTCAAAACGTCATCATGATGTGCAAAAATTTGTTTAATTGTACCACATCCAAATTTTTTATTGGACTACATCCTTACAAAATGTATCATTTCAAGCTTCCAAAACAATCCAAATGTGTTCGTGTAACTTTAAAAAAAAAGGTTGCTGCTAACGTCATCTACATGATCTACATTAAAGCTTTGAATTTTTATATGCAACAAATACGCCATCTAGGAGATAATTTTCTAACTAACATGTTGGTCGTCGGTTGTGTGCTATTAGTCATTACTTTATGTAAGTAAAGCTTTGGAAGAATTAGTAGAGATGGCTTTATTCATTCTTGCTTTTCCTTTAAAAGCGTCTCTGATTAAGTTGAAGGCTTTAAAGCATTTAAATTTTAATGCTTAGAGGTTGAAGGTGCATAAATTACTCCAATATCGCGAAAATTTAATTTACAGATCAAATGTTTAAATCGAAGATGCTTCTAGCATCCCCAGCAAAGGGCATTAAAAAGTTTATTTTGGTGACATGCCCAATTGAAAAAATTGAGATTAGTTTTAAATTCTCAAAAAAATCTTTGTATAGGCATTTTAGTTCTGAAACTCAGCTTATTTAGTTATTTTCCTTTTTAAACGACTCATTAATCATGCATACGTGCGAAGCGGTTAATATATCGCTTCTTTTTATAGGTAGTGCGTGTTTTGCGATTTTCAGAATGCTGTATTGCTAAAAGTTAAAACCAATCATTGGATTTTTGAAATTTTATAAACTTGTTAAGACCGATTTTGATACGATCTATGTTGGGAATCATAAATTTCTGAAAACGATCAAGAAATATCTATTTCTTGCTATTACGAGTAATGCCTATAGTTTATACATTAATTCCAGATAATTTTTGCCCATAAAATTATAATAATTAATAAAAATATAATAGAATAAGATTGTTTTTTAAATTATAGTGCACATTGCATGCCGTGGCAGCCTTTAAGTTAGACGACACATTATAGCTTTATGTCCGTATTTGTAATTTTTATATTGATTGTATTTGTATTTGTCTTGTTGGTTGTAATTGTAGTTGTAATAAATAAAAAAAAATGAATAAAAGACAAAATATCTGTTTTATTTATTATATTTGTATCACAGAACTTAGACAGAAAAGTAAAAATGATTATTATAATACTAGCGGCCTGCCAGCGCCTTTAGTCCCCGCTAACTTAAAAACACCGTCATACTGCAGACATTTTGCACAAAATATCTAAACTTACATTTCTTTATCGATCTTTCTATCACTGAAAACCACGTAAAATCCAGGTTTCCTTCTAAGCCTGGATTTTTACGCGGTATTTCAACGACGAGACGGCTCTAAAAAAATTATATCTGTTTTTTGGGTCGACTTTTCTTCTATGTTTTTTTAATACAATGCCTACTGATTGCACTTTTATGAGTAAAAAAATCTCCTTCCCAACTTTAACCTAAGATACAAAAATTGTCATCCTAACTTTCAAATTGGGTTAATCAGAACCGAATGGAATTATCAACTTAAATAAAAAAAATAAAAAAGATTTTCCATAGCTTCTGACTAGTTTGAAAAATTGTCCGATCGATATTCTTTCATACCAATACAAATAAAGATGTACTAAAAGGGACATTTTTTGCTGAAATCCGTCGTTGAACGTGGTAGATCGGAAATTGTGTAATTTTCATATTTTATAATTTCTTATTTTATAAGTAGCTTTGCATGTTTTTGTCTATCAGTAAATTAATTATCCCTTTACGTTTAAGAAGAGCTCAGTTGATAATAATAACATACATTTTGTACCTACTACTTTCCTCAAAATTACCATTATTAATGGGAGGGCCAAAATAAAACTAAAAATGCGGCACCGCCGCAAAAACTTCAGAAGAACATTTTTACGGCGGTGCCGAATGTGCATATCGGTTGGTGGCCGGAATTTTGAACATTTATTGTGAGAATTTAAAAATAAATTAAATTTTTATCGCATTAAGAGTTTTATTTTACCTACTTACCATTAAGTATTAATAAGAAGGCCAACATAAAATAGGTATAGTAGTTCTCTAACTACCATACCTATCCATTGAACCCCCATGTATGTTCAGCGATTTTTGGTAGTTTTCGAGCTATAATTTTTTGGTGGTGGTGTTATTATTTTTTGGTGGTGATAGAGATCACCTCGACTTGACACCTTACAAGAAACACCCTAAATATAGGATTAATTTTAACATTTTCCAATATGTATGGATTGTTTTACTATAGTTAAGGCAAGCGGTTCGCGAAACTAAATTCACCAATACTGCCCTGCGAAGAAGAAAAAGCATTCGAGTTTTATACAGTGTCAGACGTAATTTTTCTATGTATTACTTCGATCATACAAAATTTTCAACTGCTTTTTCTTCTAAGCACTTCGCACAGCTCTAGTTGAAAATCACCCTTAGTCTGCTATTGTAGAAATATAAAATACTTACATAATTAATAAGCGTTACTTTTGTTACGTATGTCAGAAACGCACGCGTGGCGGGAAACCCGACGCTGCGCGGGATTGCTCGGGGGTAGACGATCTATTGATTTTCCGTAGCAAACGCGTACTTACATGTAGAATGCAGCCCTGTGTCACACACAGTCCTGTGTGCTGGTTGGTTATAAAGTGAGAGTTGTATTCATATTCTTCGCTCAAACTCATTTATGAATTTGTTACATTAGTAAGGATGTGCATCAATTGCAGAAATACAAAATTAACCCTTTATTGCAGTTTGTTAAATTTATTTATTGGTTTTTATTTGACTTCACTTATCAGTGAAATTTAAAAAATAATAGAAAAGAACGAAGATTATAACGTAAAAAAAATATCTAATATTACGAGGTTATTTTGTGCTACCTGCCTTTTGAATAGGTTTTCAATAGGGAGAAGCATTGTATTTTGTAGGTTATTTTTATGCTACCTATTGAATAGGTTTTCAATGGGGAAGAAGCATTATATTTTGTGATCTGTCGCAACGCCCGGCTAGCTCAGTCGGTAGAGCATGAGACTCTTAATCTCAGGGTCGTGGGTTCGAGCCCCACGTTGGGCGATTTTTTTTTTTATATTGTCTGTATTGTATTTTTTTTTGTTTTATGTGTTTTGTAATTAGAAAAGTAAAATATTTTTGTGAAAACTTATTTATTGGCTTAAAGAATTGGCAAAACGCGTGGAATGATAAAGCAAACGAGTTTACTTCTGTTTAGTTTTGAACTTAAGAGCCCTTTTACATCTCGACTGTGATTTATGCGTAAAATAGCCAAATTTGGCTTTCTTGATCTCAGAAACAAACAATTTTGACTTATTGAATAGTGTAGAATAGCTATTGACATAGTTTGTGGCGGCCTCGCTTTTTGTAAATTTTGCTTAAATTTTGTATTAAACCCAAAATTGCAGAGAAGGATTTTCATAAAATGCGCGAAAGTACTTTTTTGAGCTCCTAGATTGAACTACTGTTCTAAACAAATAAAAAAAAATTAGAATGTTATTTCTTATATAGTCGTATAGTTCGTAAGGCCTCGGAATTTTTAGATATCATTGATTTTATATAGAAAAAAATATATTATTCTAAACCAAAAAAACTTCAATAATCGCTTTATGTTAACTGTGAATTTCTGATATCTACGATAATATTGTTGAGCAAAATTTACACCAGAATAATTGTTACTTCATGAGGAATAAGTAAAGATTTTATACAGAATTTATTATCCTATTTCGATAAAAACTATAAATACAACTGCAAAATAACTACCAAATGCGATGCGCTGGGCCGTCCGAACTCAGCTTATTCTAGCAAAGTGGAGACTTGTAATATTAAGCATGAATTTATTATCCTATTTCGATAAAAACGATAAATATAACTGGAAAATTACTACAAAATGCGAAAATAGGCATTTTACGCAAAAATCACAGTCGAGATGACATAGACCTCTAAATGTGTTAATCTTAAAGACTATTTCATCATTGAATGAAATTCTGAATAATTTATGTGATATTACATAGGTTTAATATAATATTAATTTAATTAAATTCTGCGTGTATTCAGTCAGATACTACAACTATGATTTGTAAAGTAAATGGTTGTTATTTGGCCTAACATTTTAGAAAATAATAAAAGGCCAGTATGGTTTAATTACAAAGAAATGCAGCACTTATTGTCTAATACGAAAACACTACGATTGTTTGTGTCTATTTGTATCACGGAGCAAATATAAAGAGTTGTATGATCAACTCATCTAAATATGTCTTATATTTCCATCTAAGTATGCTTTCTTCAAACTTATAGTTATGTACATAATAATTAATTATTTATGTTATTTACAAAAATCGGAAACTGTTAAAAGAAAGGCGCACTTAATTAACTATGCTATCGTAATTTGTTAGCATGAATACTTCGTAAAACTAATATTTTTTTATATACATTCATATACATATTACGAGTACATCACGCAGAGACCAAAGCTTTAATTTTTTATACACCATTATTTTTATTTATTACATACTAGCGGGCTCCGTTATAGTTGTAGTGTGTATCTCGTAGCGGCACGTGACGTTTTCGCATTATACATTTCATTAATACCTTTAGAAATAGCATCATAATTTCCGAATTTTTCCTGTCAATAATCCTTTTTTTTGTCATACAAACCTTGTCCATACGAACACAACAAAAAAAGAATAAGCCAAATCGGTCGAACAGTTCTCAAGTAATGCGTGAACATATATTTTGTGATTGATTTTTATTTATTTAAATGAATTTTTAAACATTTATTTCTTGACAGGATTTTTGTCAATATCTTGACAATTTCAGCACGTACCAGAAGTGTTTGCTCCAAAAACTAAACCGCTCACACAATCGAATAGCCAACAATCGAAAGTCGTCCAAGCAGCAACGAATCAAATTTTTTATGTAAAAAAAAATTAAGCATTTTCTAAAATCTGCCATCTGCTTCCCTACAACTAGGCTCGCAGCTGGCGGCGCACGCGCACGACAATGCGCGAGCAATGAACCCGCGACCCCCGCTCTGCACCCTCCAGCGATCAGGTATAAGCGGTACTGGATTTCGATAGTTCAATACTCGGATAGGGTGGTCGGACGTTATGGTTTCCGTTGGAGGCGTTTGTTTGTGTACTCTATGACTACCTTACTGTACTTAAGTTGCGCGATTTAAAATGATAATACCTGTATATATATTTTTTATTGAATATTCTAATGATCAAAGGAATCTGATGGTATTATTTGTCTATAGCTAAGTAAAAGTATTCAGTAACCTATGATAAAATGGAAGATGATAACATACTTTATTTAGTAAGTAGTAGACTTTGAACACTGAGTAGGTTTCCCATAGGTACTCAAAATCAACCATTTTTTCCCGGATCGTTTTCTTTTTTTAATGTGAAAAGTGGTCAATGTATTTGTTGCTCATCTCCTCATATTCTTTTACATATTGAAATCTCTCTGAAATGGTTTCATAACACAGTTTTTTTATTTGCTTCATGCGACAAACATTATTACGGCCCTAACTTTGACGCTTGCAACACCGCAGTTATAACTCGTACGTTGGCGACCCTGAAGTGTTATTATGCCTCTGTGCCCTGTAATTTTTACTAAATGTACAATGGCATAGCTGTAGCTGTTGTTATTGTAAGAAAGTTCAACCGCCTCTGTCTGTGATCTAGTGGCTAAGCCACCAGCCCTAGACACGGAGGTCTTGAGTTCGATTCCCAGCGGGGGGTACATCTGTGTGTATTTGGTTAGGTTAGTGTTTTTTTTAGCTAGCTGCTCCCGCTTTTTGGCAGGTTTTTGTTTTTCTTTTATGTTTTGTTTTTCTTTTCAATTAGGGTTAAATAAGTTTGAGCTTGAAGAGCTCTACTTCTTATAATATCTTTCTTACTTTTAGTTTTCTATTCTCTTTTTTCTTTTCATTTATTTACAATTCCTTCTTATATACTAATACATTTCTTTTATCCTATAATTCATATTAAGGGTATTTACAATTTTTATTTAGTATACTTATGTATTCGTCTCTTTATTAAATACAGTTAGGTTAGTGTATTCCCGGTAAAGCGCGCTTCCACCTTCCGCATTAGCGTCACTTACCATCAAGTGAGACTAAAGCCAAGAGCTCACCAGTAGAGCATAAAAAAGATAGGTATCAGTCAAGCACGAACGTCAAGATCCTGTATTGGGTGAGCGTGGTAAGTTATAGACTGATATCCCCATGGGGGAAGCCCAGCTCAGCAGTTGGATAGGATGATGAATGATGGTGTGATGTGTGTGTGTTGCTATACCGACACATTGTATGACCACCAGTTTAAGTAGGGTTTTGGGGGGCAAGGCTTTATAATCTCCTTATTTGAAACCAGTAACGAAGTCGAAGCTGACCTATCTCCGTCTAATTTTTTTTATACAGTTCTGGTAAGTAATTGGCTTTTAGCTCACCCGCTAGAAAGTAACGATGAGGCCGTAGGTGGAGGCGCGCTTTACCTGGAATCCTCAACCACTGAGGAATTGTGGCTATCTTATCACTAAACTTTTTTCGTCGTGCGTTCTCAGCTGTGAGCAGTCGTGTCAAAGCTAATTCGAAATATTTAAACATTTTAATATAAATTATTTGTGAGCCCCGGGCTTCGCCACTGCAGAAGTGAGGAATCCGCCGCTCCATAGTGAAGACTACATTAAATAAAACAGAAAAAACTTTTGGGCGGCTTGGATTCGATCTCCGGACCTCTGGCGTGAGTAGCGATTTCTTATCCGATCGGCTACGGTTAGCTGGCGCGGTGCGGACGAAATTACCGTGCGCTATCTACAGTCGTTACAATCGGTGCACCGGAGGAGGAGCGTCATCGATACCGCTACCACGATACGCTGCGACTAGCGAGCGACACTACTGCGACTGCAAATTTTCGTGGTACAAGTTGATATCCTTTTATCTTTGATCATGCCTAATTCGACTATTTCCTGTGCCAAATGTCGCGGTGTTGTGCAAGGAAGACAATTTTTGCAATGCTGTCTCTGTCGTGATCATTACGATCTCCCATGTGCAAATATCTCTGAAAAGAGATTTCTAAATACGATGACTAAAGATCATAAGACAAATTGGAAATGTCAAGCATGTATAAGCAAAGCTCCGAAAAAAGACAACACCAACACGCCTGTCCGCGCATCTAAGGAAAGTCCCGACAATGTTACCTTACGACGCGGAACTGGGCCGTCGCAATTTATGAATACGTCCTTGCCGAGTGAATGCGAACATTTTCCTACTCTTGATCAAATTAGGACCATCATACGTGAAGAGTTACATCTCATTCTCTCTGAACGCATGCACGACTTGATTACCAACTCTGTCTCAGAGGCGGCGGCGACAGTTCTCTCGGAGTCTCTTACCCACCTTGCTAATAAGGTCGCTGATATGGGAAAAAGTTTGGAGCGTTTAATGGGGCCCAGTCTGCCTGCAGTTTCGGATAAACTTACCACCACTGCGCCTCCTGCTCTGTCTCGGAGTATTTCAAATACTGATGTCTACAGGCAGGAACGTCGACCTGCACCACCACCTGTGATTGAGAGCTCAGATAACTTGCGCAATCAGGCTTCAACTAAAGTGGGTAAACGTCCCCGTCGCAATAAGATCACACCGCGTGTTTCAACTGATAATGAACCTACAAATCAGGCCTCACAAAATGATGTTGGAGTTGGTGCTCGCCGTGTTCGGGATTCCATTGGTTTGATGCGCGGCACGGCCACACCAGGTAGTACTGAACTCCAAGCCTCTGAGAAACAGCGCAGTTTTCATCTTTATTACCTCCGACTAGGTACCACCGAAGATCAAGTCAAGGCGCACGTTTCGAAGATTACTGGTGGCGTGGATTGCAGGGTAGATGGTCTCAAGGCTCGTGGACCTTACGCATCTTTTAAAATATGCGTTCCATCACCTGCTTCGGACCGCATATTAGCTCCAGACAATTGGCCAGAGAATGTCTGTGTCAAGCCATGGAGACGTTCCTTTCGTCCTGAGCAACGCGGCGAGAATGAATTGTAATGAAGCCAATAACTTACCAGCTTTACTGGGTGCTTCGGAAGGAGAAAGATCACTTTACAGTTTATTGCCTAATTCCCGATACATGACGAGATCATCCTCAGAAATTGACATAATGTACCAAAATGTGCGGGGCTTGAAAACAAAACTGAATGCTTTTAAAGCAAATATGCTACTACTTGAGCATGACATAGTGGCTGTCACTGAATCTTTTCTGGATCACTCTGTTAGCGACGCAGAGGTGGTGAGCAACGGCTGGAGAGTCATTCGACGTGATCGTGGCTCTTGGGGAGGAGGCGTTATGTTGCTTGCCCAGCCTGATTTAACGGTGTGCCGCTTAAGGAATCTGGAAACCACTTCTGGAGAAGATCTGTGGGCTTCTGTTATGGCTCAATCGTTTACTTTATTCTTTTGTGTCGTGTACATACCCCCTTCTTCTAGTGATAGTGTCTATCTGGACTGGTTTACTAAGGTTGAAAGTTTTATTTACACTCTAAGGGGACCTGTCATTATTATAGGTGATATAAATATGAATAGTGCCTCGTTAAATATTCATAATTATTATTGTTATTTTTTATCCTTTTGTAACTTAGTAGATAGGAATAATATTGTTAATTCTCACGGCGGCAAACTTGACATTGTGTTAACACAGGAGTGCGTTAGTGTAGTATCTGTTTCTCATTCTGAATGTGGAGGTCTCGTACGTCCAGATCTATATCATCCTCCTCTCGACATTGCCCTTACTTTTGAGACCACCATTCATCACGGGTCCATGCTGCCTAGTAACATTGACAATGGCAAGGACTGGAACTTTAACAAGGCCGATCAAACCGCGCTGCGCCGTTCTATAGATGATTAGGATTGGAGCTGTGTACTGCAGTCTCAGGATTTACAATTTGCTTTAGGATCATTTTACGAGTCTATTTACGGTGTCTTCGACCAACTCGTCCCAAAAAAGCAGAGGTCTAAATCTTCCGCAAGACGATATCCTGTTTGGTTTACAGCTGATATTATCAAGGATATTAAAAGGAAAATAAATCTGCACCGGACTTGGAAACAATTTAAGTGTCAGGAGAGCTATACTCAGTTTTCTAATCTTCGGGCTAGTCTTAAGATACGAATCTCACTGGCGTACGAATGCTACATTGGTGGCTTGGAAAGTAATCTGCGTGGCAATCCTAGAAACTTTTATCGTCACGTAAACAGTTTAAGGTCCTCTGGCGGTTTCGAGCCAAGTGTTGTTTACCAGAGTGCTCAATGTTCTGGTGCTGACGCAGCGAATGCCTTTGCGAAACATTTTTCGGGCATCTACGTTCAAGACAACGCTACTTTGAAACCAGCACCAGTCACTCTTCCAACTACGTATACGCATGTAGCTGTTGATGACTTCTCTGTTGCAGACGTGGAGAGTGCCATTAATAGGTTAAAATCTGGTTGGTCCCCGGGACCTGATGGTGTACCGCCGGAGGTTCTGAAAATGTGCAAAAAAACTATCGCTATTCCTCTCTGCCACTTGATAAATCTTATCCTGCTATTTGATGTTTTTCCCTCTACGTGGAAGTTGACTCGAGTAACCCCTATTCCCAAAGGTGGTAACAAGTCGTTAGTTGAGGAGCATCGGCCCATCGCCATTCTTTCAGCGCCTGCGAAGGTCTTTGAGATCCTCATTTACAATGCTATTCTCAAGCAAGTCCAGCCATATATTTGTAATCAACAACACGGATTTAGGCCAGGAAGGTCAGTAAATTCAAACTTATTGACTCTGGTGGAATTTATCTCAGAATCTATGGATAAAGGACAGCAAATAGATGTAATATACTTTGATTATTGCAAGGCCTTCGATAGGGTCAATTGTAGAATCCTTTTATCAAAACTCGATGCTATTGGTTTCTCTTCCAAGCTTATTAATTTATTTTCCGACTATTTCAAAGGTCGACAGCAATTTGTACGCCACGGTTGTTATGTATCGCAACCCTATCAAACACCCTCTGGTGTGACCCAGGGATCAATACTTGGGCCCTTGCTCTTCTTACTGATGGTAAACGACGTGGTTGATGTACTTAAATATACAAATTGCCTTCTTTATGCGGACGACCTAAAATTATATGCAGAAGTCACTGACGAGGCAGATTGCGAACGAATACAAGCCGATGTTAATGCCTTATTTAAGTGGAGTAACGAGAATGATTTGGAATTTAACAGTGCTAAGTGCTATGTTATGTCCTTCAGCCGCAGACGTAATCTCGTTAAATGTAAATATATGTTAGGCAATGACAGCATTGTTCGCACAAACGCTATAAAAGACCTAGGTGTCACATTCGATCCTTCTTTGACTTTTAACGAACACGTTTCCTCTCTCACTCGTAGCTGTTTCAGTCGTTTAGGATTTGTTTTACGTAACTCACGCGATTTTCATAATCCTGACGTCATCAAAATCCTTTTTACCAGCCTTGTGCGAAGCTCATTGGAATCGAGTGCATGTATTTGGAATCCGCACGAGGCCAAGTATATACTTATGTTAGAGAAGGTCCAAAAAGCTTTTCTGCGCTGCTATTATAAGCGGGTATACGGTTATTACCCCTTTATGTACCCAACAAAATTCTTGCTGGGAATGTTGGGGATGAACTCTCTGGAGGGTAGGAGAGCTCGAATGGAGTTGTCAACTGCTGTAGCGATTTTGCGTGGGGGCGTGGACTCGCCAGAATGTGTTGAGCAGTTGTCTCGCCTGTTTGTGCCCGATAACTATCTGCGTATTCGATCCGGTCGAAGGCATCGATTGTTTGCGCCTCCGCTGTGTCGCACAGTGGCGCGCGCGCAATCGCCGCTGTGTCGCATGCATCAGGCACTTAACGCACTCCTTGTGGCTTACCCGGATTTTGATGTGTTTGTCGACAACCTTACGAATTTTTTAAGCAAAATAGATATTTGTTTGTGAAGTAGTGATTAAATACTACACTAAACTATTCATAATTATGTAATTGGGTTACGCCCGTTTAATTATGTTAAATAAATAAATAAATAAAATAAATAAACTGTTGTAACACAACAATACCATTTACATTGTTGTTTTGGCGCCAGACACATTACATAAGATCGTAGTAGCTAGCCAGGCGGACCTAACAAGCCCTAACACCCAAGAGCGTCGCCAGCCGATGGCCCAGGGGGGGGGGGAGCCGATATAAATGAAGGAGGCGATTGTAATAAGAACGGTACAAAGTCCCAATGTGTAAACTTCACGACCTCTTCACTGTACATAGAGACGTGCCTAAGGTTTTAGAGTAGGGTAACAATATTTTTTTGTGATTTTAACAGTTAGTTACGTTTTTTTAATCTCCTGGCGACACCCTTGCTACCACCCCAAGTACACAAAGATGTACTCTCCGCTGGGAATCGAACCCGGGACCTCTGGATCTGGATAAGACCGGCTTATTCACTAGACCACTGAGGCGGTTGAGACATTACTTATGTTACTCTTACACTACATAAATGTTGCCAGATTGTACCGCCGAACAGCTGATCGTGAGCGTCACCCATTACACGGATGCGCAGGCGCAGCTGTTTGTACCTTTATATTTTTGACAGGTACTAATATTTTTTACCGTCGTCCCACGAGAGGAACTTAGTTAACTACAATGAACGAGTTTAGTCTCAATAAAATATTGGCTGTGTTCGCAAATCTGGTTCGAGAAATTTAGATAATATTTTTCTGTGATTTATGCGGTATCTCTAACTAACTCCGTACAAATGTACGTAAATACGTTATGTACGTACGTATACACGTTAACGTTGTAGGTAAAGGCTGAATTCACACATCGCATTGATTGTTTATGTCCGTCGTATATAATTTTATACTATTAACCTTCTTTTTTGGATCGAAACTGAACTGAAATAATATCAATGGTTAAACACTACTGTCACAAGACACAGTGTGTGTCTTTTTTTGTATTTCTTACAAAACAATTCAATCAAATTATTCCTTAAATAAGCTCAGAAATACAAAGAGTTAAAACATTCATAAATGTAAGTTTTTTTATAGTATTTTTTAGTCTTTTTTGCAAACTATAATGTCTATCAACTTTTCTTCAGTTGAATATAAAAAGCTATAATATAGCAAGCAAGCACGACCAGCGTTGAAGACTTTCGATTTAAATAATAAAAAGAGGTAACAGTATCAATAAGTTCATAATGAAAATAGTTCCAACTATGTTTTTAAGTATAGACTTTTACTTTTTACTTACGTGTTCCTATATTTCAGATGTTATTTTCCAACATTTTAAAAAAGGTCGAGGACGTCAAGCCAGGTCACAAAACGACTTCTTGGCTGGAAAGTGAAGCACCATGTCTGCAGATTTGTCTTATTTTCTAAGGTTTCTAAGCTTTGTCGAATATTGATGTAAAATAATGGTGGATTATTAACCGTTATGTGTTCGTGAACATGCATTAGTATTGGCAAATAAAACAAAACAGTAAATTCCCACAGTTTTACTGAAACTCAAGGGATGGTTTAATAAAGATAGATAGATTAAATCTTACTTAACAAGCCTTTCGCCCGGATTGCCAGAAGGGTGCAGGTTCGAATCCTGCTCGTGGTTTTTTTTCAGTAATTTTTAATTTGTTTTTTTTTCACATTTGTACGTGTGTCCTATTTTTAAGTATAATCTATATATCTATATTAAAATAAGTTATAATAGTAAGTAATAATAATACGTAAGTTATAATCTATATATCTATATTAAAATCATCCCTTGAGTTTCAGTAAACCCGTGGGAATTTATTGTTTTGTTTTATTTGCCAACACATTTCACGAACACTTGACGGTTAATAATCCACTATTATATCCTTAGATTAAGTTTTAATCTAAGATTATATCACATTAATATTCGACAAAGCACAATCTTTAGAAAATAAGACATAACTGCAGACATGATGCTTCACTTTCCAACCAAGAAGTCGTTGTTGTGACCTTGCCTTTACGTTGTCGGCCTTTTTTAAAATGTTGGAAAACAACATCTGAAATATAGGAACACGTAAGTAAAAAGTAAAAGTCTATACTTAAAGAGCACAGTTAGAAGTATTTTCATTATAAACTTGATGATACTCTTACTGATTGGTACTGTTTTTGAGAGATCTTTGCTAAAACGCAGATGTAATTTTAAATGACTGAAAACCACCACGTTTTGTACTTTCACGGATTTGACAAAATCCGTCAAAAAGAACGGAAAACTCAAAGAAAACACTTTGTGTTTCAGAATTTTATTAATGAGTATGTTGCATTGAAAAACATAAAAATAAGCGATGGTTATTGACTCATAACTAAAACGAATCTCTTTATGTATTATATAAGAATTTAAAGTAAGTGTAAGGGAAAACACAATTACCATAGAAGAACCAGCTGGAGACCGGAGATTACTTGGGGCGCACTAAAAGTTTCCGGAATGAATAAGAAAAAAATACTATTAAAGGTCAAAAATGAATTTATTGTTTCTCAAAATATTCTCCCTTTGCGTAGATGCACTTTTTCATTCGATTAAACCAATTTTATAAACTTTGTGCCACTCCTCCGTGGTGACCTCAGAAACGTGTTTTTCATACTCTTCGACAGCCTCTTCTGGTGATGAAAATCGTTGACCGCGTAATTGGTTTTTATTTTTTAGGAACAGAAAAAAGTCACAGGGGTGTCAGGTCGGGACTGTATGCAGGATGGCTCATAAGATCTACGTTTTTCACCTTCAAAAATTTGTTTGTCTGTCTGGCCGTGTGGGATCTAGCATTGTCGTGGTACAAGATGACACGGCATTTACGGTTATTTTTACGTGTTCGTCAATAGTTTCCGGCAAACAAATGGTCATATACCAGTCATTATTCACGGTACGACGATTCTCTAAAGCAACAGTAGCCACGTGTCCAGGTTTAATAAAAAAAGAAGCAATCATCCGCTTAGATGCACTTTTCACGCGCTTTAGTTGGGTTCGGCTCATCTTGAAAGACCCATACGCTCTATTGCTGCTTTGTTTTGGGATCGTAGCAATAAATCCATGTTTCGTCACCTGTTACTCTTTGATTATATACATGTCTAGAAAGACCCTGGCCGTAAAAAAACGTAGAAAAATGTATGGGCCAATATTGGCCTATCGCGCTCTTCCTGGCGGTCAGTGTCATTGTGCCGTCAAGCAGTGTTTACTTCTCGCGTTTCGGTGAAATTGTTCGCAAAATGACCGTCTGCTCAGTGAAATTCTGTCGAAACTACAAAGGAAAAATCTTTTCGAAAAGGAAATTCACGTTCCATCTGTAAGTATCGATAAATTTTAATGAGAATTTGAAGTTTAACAATAATAACGGCCATGTATGCGTAGTGTTGCTGGTATCAAAATGTAGAATTCCCATTATTGGTGGCAGAATATAAAAGGAGGTTTAAATATAATAAGTATGATAAAAAATACTCAGACTTGTAAGTTAGTATTTATACATCGCCTTGTTGTAAATAAAGTAAATACATTAAATATAATTACCATTCGCGCTAGTGTCAGTCATACGCGGCTGTCACGCACACTTCAAATTAAATACAAAACCCGGACGAATTTTGAGAAGCGTTTGTACCGCGATGCTCCGTCTAGACATGTATATAGTCAAAGCTGTTACTATGTCCCACACCAAATTTGACGCATCTTCGTTGAATCTGGTAAGCATGGCACTGCACCAAGTGACGCGGTCCGTTTCTTGAGCCTCGGTCAAATTGTGTGGGATCCACCACGAGCACATCTTTCTCACACCCAAATGTTTGTGTAGGATTGATTATATTTGACTCATGCCTATGTCTAAGGATGCGCGAATCTCATGGTAGGTCACATGCCTGTCTGATTCAATCATACGGCGCACAGCATCGATGTTTTTGTTGTTCACAGCGGTGGACGGGCGACCACCGCGAGATGTCACTGAGATTGACGCGACCGCGCTTGAATTCGGCAAACCAGCTATAAATAGTCGTATTGCATGGAGCTTCATCGCCAATCCGAGCGATGCTCTGTTGAGCTGTCAAATTACACTTAAACTCGTAGAAAATCATACTACGAAAATTTTCCCGAGTTAATGTCATCCATGTTAATGTAGACACGCAATTTTTAAAATGGCGCCACAGTGTAAAAGCAATTGTCATTCAGATAAAACAAACTGCATTCTACAGCCAAACAGTTCCATTTTCAAATGTTGTAATTACTTTTTAAATATTGTTTATGTAAGTGGCCAGTTCCGGAAACTTTTAGTGTGACCTATGTATAACTTCGTTTTCAAATGTCTCTTCCCACATACTGGGGGTTGGCCGTCAGATTAGTAAATTATCTCTATTCTGCGTCACGCGAAACCGTTCTTCAACATTTGACAAAAACAAAAAGAGGAAATGAAATTAAATGAAATTTATTTAATAGGGGGTGAAAGTCACTCGCGTCTGTGCAACATTTAGGTTCAGCCTTGAGACCCCACATGTGGACCCCTGGGTGATGCTAAATAAGTGACACTGTCTGAGTGGTATGGCACGCCCGGCGTAATACCACCTTTTCACGTAATATCAGCGTGAAGGCACTCGTTTTTGTTGTGTTTCGTCCGGTGAGTGAAAGTACCGTAGGCCCATCTATCCCCCCATACCCCCACAACTCCTACTCCTCAAGGTCGGCAACGCATCTGCAACTCCTCTAGTTTGCAGGCGTCCATGGGCGTCAGTAATTACTTTACATCAGGTGATCGGCCTGCTCGTTTGCCTCCTTCTAACTTGAAAAAAAACATAGTATGTATAGATGAGTTACGCTTTGGCCACATTCGAAATCAGGGTTCAAAACCAGTTTCTAAATAAGAATAATATTTCTTATCTCGAAACTCGTTTCCAAAAAAGAATAGCAAACAATAGATTTTGTAAATGATGTTACTTCTGTGAAAAGCAGTAGAGCTTCTTTTGCCTTTTCTTCTCCATAGCTAAAAGACGCCCTGAAAGGGTGGTAAGAAAAATATTTTACGATTCATAAATATTTGTAACGAATTTACATGAATAAAGAACTGTTTGAGTTTGAGTTTAATTAAATATTAATCATATCATATCGTTGAATCTTATGTAAAGAGATTTGATTTTGATTTGAGAGTTTAGAAATTTCGAAAGACGAAATGCTATTCTTTCATTAAAACTAATTTCGAAAGAAAAAATATTACCTATTCTTATTTAGAAACTGGTTTCGAACCCTAGTTTCGAATATGGCCGAAACGAGATGTTATGAGAAGACGACTAACGATTTGCTGTTTTATTTTAGACTGAATCGTAGCAGGTCCATTGTAATCAGTTTTGTAGGACCGTGCTCGATACGCAGATATTACCCCTTTTTTTGTTTTAATCGAAAGTCTTCAACGCTGGCCGTGCTTGCTTGCTAGACTATAGCTATCGCCTTAAAATAGCGTGTTGTTTTGAAGAGTGCCGCCGTGGATCCGCCACCGTCGCCAGCGCGGGAGGAAGCAATCGGTTCCACACGCTCGGAACAATGCGTTTCCCACAACAGCCCACGCGGCTTCCTGCGACATTCGAGACGTGGATGGCCGTGTTTGATTTCTGTGTGAGAGGCGCTAAGCTGAATCGCTAATTCAACCTAGGTGTTTCTATGGTGATAAAATGTTTATTTTAAAAAACCTCATTGGTTTAAAATTGTGATTAGAAATGCGATTGTAATTAAGTACCCATGTAAATTTATATGATATGATAAACTAAGAAAAAAAAATGATTATGTTACTATATCAAGGTATAATTGTTTTTATTGCACTTTGCTTTATCTTCTCACCCCATGGAAAGTGATAGTTTTAGCGTATTTCATGCGGATAACTCAATGAATGCAGATTTAGTAAACTCGACTTCGTATCTCTGGGTCTCTCATCGGTATCTCACCACATGATCAGAGAGGCGGAGAGTTTTTTCTTACTTTTAATAAATAGTTATTACAGTTTAATAGGCACTGCTTAAGTGCCTGTAAATTTATTTAGGCATTTCTATTTTTCATACAAACTTTCAAGTTTAAAATTTTACAAACCAATTACCACTAACAATTTTAATGAAACTTTGCATGCTAAAGTGAAATAATTTAAATTTTAATAATTTAAATAGGTACCTAATTACGTAATCTATTAAAAAAATATAACAAACTATTTAGATAGCCGTATTTTACTTGAGCATGCAAAGATTAATTAAAATTTAAAATTGGCTCATTGATTTTTAAATCATAAATATTTATTGCACTTTCGTGTAGATAGTTACATGGCTGTTATAAAAAGCAATTTCGGTCTTTACACGAACCCGGTTAGGGCATGGCAACATTTATTTTTAAATAATAAAACTTAAAACTAAAACTTAAAACATATTAAATAAAAAGATTAAAATAAATTAAAAATGCAAATGAATAAAATTCAGTTATTAAAAAATTCCTGCAGGGTGTAATAACCTTTGATTATATACATGTCTAGATAGACCCTGGCCGTAAAAAAAACGTAGAAAAATGTATGGGCCAATATTGGCCTATCGCGCTCTTCCTGGCGGTCAGTGTCATTGTGCCGTCAAGCAGTGTTTACTTCTCGCGTTTCGGTGAAATTGTTCGCAAAATGACCGTCTGCTCAGTGAAATTCTGTCGAAACTACAAAGGAAAAATCTTTTCGAAAAGGAAATTCACGTTCCATCTGTAAGTATCGATAAATTTTAATGAGAATTTGAAGTTTAACAATAATAACGGCCATGTATGCGTAGTGTTGCTGGTATCAAAATGTAGAATTCCCATTATTGGTGGCAGAATATAAAAGTAAGTTAAAGTATAATAAGTATGATAAAAATACTCAGTCTTGTAAGTTAGTATTTATACATGGTCTTGTTACCTTGTTAACTAAACGAAGAAATTTAATATAATTATTATTGAAATGCTTTCAAAGTTTTTCTTTTTTTTTAAACTGATGTCTGACTTTTATGAGCTTGAATAAATGTCACGGTTCCTATTCGATGCCGAATGTTTGTAAACATATTACTGTCATTTGAGCAAATGTCTAGTTTCACTAGGATTTTTACGGTTTTTTTGAAGAAAAACAAAATTGATAAATGGTCGCTGGATGGGTGACCAAAATTAAAACATCTCCAGCTCCTCCGTGCTTCGCAAGGCACGTTAAGCCGTTGGTGCCGTTTGTTGTCGTAAGATGACAGTCGTTAAAACCCACCAACAAGCATTGGGCCAGTGTGGTGGGTTATGGCCCAATATCTGGGGATATTGGGCCATATTGCTATCTCCACGTGGGAAGCCTGTGCCCAGCAGTGGGATGTTTATAGGCTGATGATGATGATGACGATGTTTAAGAAAGAGTGGGTGGTGTATTTTTGTGGCCCTCAAATTTCAACATTTCTCGTCCCACGTAAACTACTGGACACGGATATTGATGAGCCGTCATCACATTATGTAACATTTACAACTGTTCGACCACATAGCAAACATTTTAATTTTCGGATTTTCAACTGATCCGGTAGAAAGAAGTCGTTGTCGAAATGTTTATCTAAAATGTTTCAACATAATAAGAAATTAGAGAACATGAAAAATTATGTAACATCCAAACGAAAGTTATTTAAAAAACAAATAAGTACAAAGAGAATGCCATTTATTATTTTTATTTTTATTTAATATATTAAAATTTCTAATTAAAGAATCTATTTTGATTAAGTATTAAATGTAAATCATCCTGCCAGTTGCTTCTATTTCGTCCCTATTACAAACATATCATACGCACGCAGGCTTCCATAAGCGCATTATTTTATTGTACTCGCCCTCGCCTTCAATCATCCATTTCTTCTAAATATACACCAGCTTCTTTTATGCGTTATACATAATTTAAAAAGTTATAACATAACTATTAATAATCATTTTAAAATTGTAATATGCATAAATATTTTCCCCCTACTTTATCGGAAATTAGGCATTCGCTGGCAACCATTCGCGCTAGTGTCAGTCATACGCGGCTGTCACGCACACTTCAAATTCAAGACAAAAACCAGGCGGATTTTGAGAACTGTTTGTACCTTGGACCAAATGTTTGTACCGCGATGCTCCGTATAGACATGTATATAGTCAAAGGTAAATAACATTTAGAAATAAGCGTTGTCTTCAATTTGTTTTTGAATTTTGATTTTGTCAAAAAAGTTTCAGGAACGGATGATTTGTTTATGATTCCAAGTTCAATTTTTTTTTGTTGTTAGATTGGCACAACTGTTATCCATTTTGGCGCGGAGTTTAAGTTTCATTTGTTATTTAGATTAAATACAGTGCTTTTTTTAGTTAGTTTATATCTAATGTGTATTGCGAATTTCATAATGGATAAAAATATCGAATAAAGAGTTTGTCTTAAATTTTGCGTAGCTAATGGAATTTCGTGTTCGGAGTCACTGAAAATGTTACAGAAGGCTTACGGTGAATCAACTTTATCCATAACACGTGCTTATGAGTGGTACAAAGCGTTCAAAAGTGGTCGAGATGTGAAGGAAGATTTGCTTCGCTCTGGTAGGCCATCAACGTCTTCAACTGAAGTTAACATCGCAAAAGTGAAGGAAATGGTGACTGAAAGGCCTCATTCAAGTTTGAGAGAGATAGCCGCTGAATTTTCTGTGTCTCACGAGTCGATCCGTACCATTTTAAATAATTACTTAGGTATGAGCATGAAACATGTTGCCGCTCGGCTAGTCCCAAAAGACCTGAATTTTCTCTAAAAACTCAATCGCATAAGATTCGCTGAGGACATGCAAGAACGAGTCAATTCCGACCCAACATTCATGCAACGCATTGTTACTGGTGACGAGACATGGGTTTACGAGTTTGACATGCAAACTAGTCAACAAGCTTCGGAGTGGCGCCTTCCGACTGAGCCGAAACCGAAAAAACCACACCAAAGTCGATCAAAAGTCAAAGTCATGTTGACTGTTTTCTTTGACTATCGCGGTGTTGTGCACTCTGAATTCTTGCCTGAAGGTCAAACAGTAAATAAAGAATATTATTTGAGCGTCATACGGTGTTTAAGAGAGCAAATTCGACGAAAAAGGCCAAATTTGTAGAAAGTAAATTCTTGGATTTTGCACCACGATAATGCGCCTTCGCACAAGGCCATCATTGTGAACGAATTTTTGATTAAAAACTCAACAAATACCATCGAGCAACCTTTTTATTCACCAGATATAGTTCCAGCCGACTTCTTTTTTTCCCCAAACTCAAATTACCTATTCGTGGCCCCCGTTTTCATTTGGTAGAAGACATAAAGGAGAATTCGCGGCGAGAACTGAACTCAATTCCGAAAAAAGCGTTTAAAAAATGTTTTGATGATTGAATTATTTGTTGGCGTAATGCAGGCGTAATGTATTGTTTCTGAAGGAGCATACTTTGAAGGCGATAAAATAAATTTGGATAAATAACTAACATTTTGTGTATTATTGATCATCTCCCGGTACTTTCTTGACAGAGTAGTACACTGTTCTTCCGTTAACGACATTGGTAATTTATTGTATATTTTTACACACATTGCAAAGGGGCTAGCATGTACAAATTTTAGATTAGATCTTGGAAGAGCCAGTCTGCTGTTCGGGCGCAAATTTAGAGGGCGTGAGTCACTAGTCTTTGGCGTGAGTAAACAGGGAAATCGCTTAAATTATTTCTAACATACACACTTACCTCCTTACCTCCAGGATGTAAACGCATATGACCGTCAAAATCTTATACTGAACGAAGAAAGGCCTACAGCTATCTAAGTTATCTATGTTTGCTATTATTCTTATACACCTTTTCTGCAAAGTAATTATGGATACTATGGCCGTTGAGTTGCCCCACAGGATAATACCGTACTGAAGCCAGGCGTGTGCATAGCCGTAATAGGCACTGATGACTGTTTCCGCATCCGTGGTTCTTTTTAGCTCGTTAAGGGCATAAGTAAGCCTAGACAATTTTGAACTAAGTTTTTTTAAATGACCTTTCCAATTCAAATGTGTATCAATTTCGATGCCTAGCAGAGAATAACTTCTAACGCATTCGAACTGATGGCCATCAAGAAAAAACTATGTTTAAGGGTTGTTTTTGATAAGACTTGAATTGAATTAATTTTTTTAGCAAAGTTTATTTTTAAATTTTGATCGCTTAGCCAGTTTATTATTACAGAAATCGTATTAAGTATTTAAATTATTTTTAAGGGTTACTATATCACGACAAGGAATTATTACCGTAATGTCATCAGTAAACATTGTGCAAGTATCACTTACATCATTTATGTATATGAGGAACAATATGCATCCAAGGACGCTCCCTTGAGGGATAGATTTAGTTATATCTGATTTAAATGTTTCCATTTTCACTTATTAGTCCCGTTTCAAAGTTGTAATGCCGGATCTGAGCATATTGTTTCCTATCGCTGAGGTACGAGACAAACCAGTCATGTGCAACTCCACGAATTACCAATACTATATAGCTTATTTTTAAAAGTATTTTATAATCAACTCGGTCATATGCTTTGCTCATGTCCAATAACAGTCCCACAGCATATTCTCTCTTACTTATTATGTTAAAAATTCCCTTAATACACTTGAAGACAGCAAGGGCAGTTGAACGTTGCTTACTAAAACCATTTTGAGAGTCATTAAATATATTATATTTGTCACAATAACCATACAGGCGTGTGTACATGGCCGCTTCAAAAATTTTAGAAAATGTCGTAAGGAGCGCTATAATCATTGGTCTGTAGTTGTTCATGTCTTTCTGACATCCCTTTTTATGTAAGGGTTTTATTATAACAGTTTTCAAAGAGTCCGGAAACTTTTCTTCAGCAAAAGACTAGTTAATGAGATTAGATAATGGTTCTGCTAATTCAAACGCACATTTTTTTATTAGTATAGGTGGAATTTCGTCGAAACCAAAACTTGTATTATTTTTAAGGTCAAGTACCATATGATAAATTTCTTCAGGATCAGTTTGCATCAAAAACAATGAATCAGCGGTAGGGCAACTTACGGGTCTGCCAGTAGGTGGAGCTACGGACGGCGCATCATTACATTAGGTACCTACCTATGGATATGAAGTGGTCATTAAACATAATCGCGACCTACACTGGATCGTCCACTAGACCATTTTTGAACTAAGGTTCAAATTAGACATGGCGGTAGATGGCTGTTTATTTGTTCTATCCTTTAATATTTGCCATATAGTTTTAGTTTTATTATCCGAATTATTAATTTTCTTAAAATTTTGAACTTGTTTGAAAAAAATGCCCCTAATAATTGCCTCTAAAATTTTGAACTTGAAAATAAAGAGGACAATTTATAAATGGTATAGAATAAAAAGCTTCTGGCTAATTAATGTCTTCTTTCTTAATTGATTTTTCTTATATAAAAATTACAGATAAGGTATTAAATTGTTTGCGTCAAAACTTTCAACCCCCAAAAATAACTCAGACTTAAAATGCAACATGCATTTTGAACAGTGCAGCAATACTTTGCAACGCTTACATAGCTCTCTCTTTACTATAAAACCTTTATAAATGTTATCTTACCAAACCTAACATATGGTAACAATTTGCATAGCAGGTACAATATCAAAGAAAGTTATACCTAGTAAGCGCTACTTTGTAAACTGATTAATACTAGTGCTCGGTTATTAGCAGGCTTCGCTGCGAGGACCAACAGTGATAACGAGGTATATGATTAGGCGTGAGTGGAGGGTAGCAGGCACGCCACGCATGTGGCCGCCGCATCTGGTGGCGAGGGGGGTGCGGCGGGGGCTAAAATTAGTAGCGGCCGCCACGTGCGCGCCCGACCCGCTCGCTCAGTCCGCGCGCAACCACCACGACGAACGCCCGCTCCCACACGAACCGCACTCCAGTGTTTACAAGCGCATAACCTACGCACCAGTGCGTCAACAGCGCGGCAGTGACAGTGTTAGGAGTGCTCGTGGCCAGCGCGACGGAGACGGTGCAAGGAATGTTGATGGCGGGCGCGTTGCCGGCCGAGCCCGAGGGGCTGCTGGCCCTCAGTGCGCTGCCGGGCCAGAAGGACACCACATGGACGAAGCTGTTCGTCGGCGGGCTGCCCTACCACACCACGGACAAGAGCTTGAGGGAACACTTCGCCGTGTTCGGCGACATCGAGGAGGCGGTCGTCATCACAGACAGGCAGACCAGCAAAAGCAGGGGATATGGATTCGTAAGACACTTTTTACTTTTTAAACTTTCGTGTCTGAAATGTTGACGCTAAATTATCACAATGCTGGTGCGCAGGCGACTCGTGTCGACTCTGAAACGGCCGGCGTATCGCAATCGGGCGCGTTATCGCACCTTATTGCTACCGGCAACATAACTACTGCCGCGGCTAGGTGTGTACGTTCAAGCTGTATCGCGAAATTACATCAAACAAGGAAGTTAAGCCGCTCTTGAAGGTGTGCACTTTAATCACAAGCTAAACTGACGGACCATAACATTCATTAGAGACTGCATTTATAGCAAAACGTTAAAGTAAACTTAAAATTGTTGAAGCACTCCCTGTTAACCTGAATAACTTACATTATGTCGCTTTGTTATCGGCACTGTAAAAAAGTTATGACAAATTACAATAAAATCAATAAGCCCTAATCACTAACTATTTATAGATCATCAGAAAGTAATGAACACGACGACAAAACTTTAATCAGTAAGGGTTACTACTGAAAAAAATATTTCATGAAAAATGCACAGATGCAGATGCATCAATCGGTCACCGTTTTAAAATTGTTTCGTAAGTCTCTTAAAGTAATAAAGTTTGAGGCTTTTGTAGCGTACGACTGGGGCTCGTGGGAAATGAATCACAACCCCATTTTCAATTCAAACTGGGGTAGGGTGGGACCAGGGGGTGGCGGTGTCCCTTGCACCCTCCTTTCCTTGTGACATCCAAATAGCTGTAATAATCGCAATGAGTCGTTCGCAACGCTGTGACGATGCATGGAGCTTTGAAACTTTCAATGAACTAGAAAAAATAAATTTTAAAACTATCATCAAAATTCTGAACAGTCGTCGCTTAAATTGGAACAAATTGTTATCATGTCTTCTTTTGTCGTTGAGTATCAGACAATTTGGCACAGTGGCATACGCTTCAATCACGGATGTACCCAATATCCCATACTCGACGACATCAAAAAGTCTGGTATCTGTCCCCAAAAATCACGTTATTAATTTACTCTAAATAGAAAAACTCCAAAACAAATGTTTCAATTTGCTACCATGCCCTGATTTATATAACTTTTCACAACAATACTGCAAGTGATAACGGTTGTTATTTATATCGGCGTTAAGTTTGAAATTGTATTCAGGTTACACGTAGCCGGTCGCCGGCTACAGCCTCGGCAGTTCGTGATGAAGTACTGGCTAAACACAAAAGAGGGACATCTGATATAGTGCGGGCTGTATTCAAGATGGTTCTATTACGATTTTAGACGCACATTCTATTAAATAGTGTAGAAAACCTGTTGTCTAGTGAAGTCTTGATGCACCGTATTTCACTCTGTGTAAGGCAGAATAGTCGATGTAATCTTAAAAGTGAAATAGAATCGTGTGGAATTCTGATCTGAATTTAACTTTAGTAGAGGACTATAGTTATATAATCTAAATAGGTAACATAAAATATGAAAGCTATACTATAATTGTAATAGCTAGTTAGTTATCCTAGTCTTGTACCTTATTAAGCTGTTTGTATAGAGTACGTCAATATTTTCCTATTTTGCGCAGATTATTCAGCATGTTTCTTATTTTTTTCTGTTATTATTACCATCCAGCCAATGATGTCAAACTAGATTAACTAGCCATATAGCATAGTTTTAGTTCACGCGTTCGGCGTCGTTGGCACAGATAGTAATAATGTTCAAAACTATTATCTAGGTAGCTTATTTATCCGTTCCAACAAAAATAAATGTCAAACACTAAACTTGAGTAATGCAACAAAATTTGCTATAAGTAATAATTATGAGAATTCACAACAGATAATACTCATTTGAAGTTTTTTTTGGTTCATTTACGATTGTATGGTTATTTTAATTACCAAAATTGAAACAGAAATCAAAATTGAAAACTACTCGTGTACAGACGATTTATTATTTTATGTCCGTTTTCCCGATGTTTCATGCAACTTCTAGGTCATTCTATGGATTTAGTAAACGTCCGTAAGATTCGACTTTCGTCAAAAGCAGATTTTTTTATAATTTCAGTTCAATTTCGTCATAAATGACGGATGAGACTAATGCCAAAGTAATGCCGATACCTAACATGCCTGTAATGTATCAACTTACATTTTGCAATATCCTAATATCTGAATGTACCCACTGTTCTATACCCCAATGTCATAGTACATGTTTATACAATATTGATTAGTTTTATAGCGAAACCTTAAGTTACGCGCTTAGTTTTTTTTAAATAGTTTTACAACGAAAAGTCTGCAGCGAGATAAAAACCTTAACTTTAACAAAGTTTCAAACATTAAAAACGTTGAATACTAGCGTGGTGTTAACTTTACTTCCAATCCTAAAGATTTCAATAACTGATTTTATTTTAAATGATTTCCCATATGATTTATGAAGAGTTTCGTTTCTGAAATATTTTCTTAACAAACTTCGTAGTCAAAATATAAAATAATGAGGATATTTTAAAATAATGTGAAAGTAATTCGTAGAGTTACCGAATAGCCAGCTTTTAAATTTCGATAATAAAAATTAGTCTGACCATTGATAGTCTGCAATTTGTAGCGCGAAGCATTGTGTTATCTTATCTGCAATATATTTTAAACGATTAGTAAATAAATAAAATTATGGATACTACTGTATTTGACACCTCCTTTATGGGGGAATTACATGAAATACATGTAATGAAATGAGACCATTATAGTGAAGTCACGTTTATAGAAAAATATGCATCGCCTTATGTTTAAAATGTTTGTAACGGAAAGGTAGTAGTAATTCCCAATTAGATGATGGATGAATATCGTAGGATAGTAATCGTTTACGTTTTTCTGCAATCGTGCTGCAGATATGTTATAGACATAGTCACGGATATATTGTTTTATGATGTAAAGTTTCCGATTGACTGATCGTTACACTGTTTACATTATATTGATAAAATGCGTACATATTTAAAATTGATAACAAGTTTTGATCTCCATTTCTTGCAGATAATTATGGAAGATTACGTGTGCAGTGTATAACACAATTTACCACACATTAAAATATATTTATATATTTGAATGCATGGATGTTGTTTAAAGCAGCGACTGTAGTTAATTTTGATATGATATATGCCTACTTAGAAAAAACATAAACTAAGGAAAGCCTCTACTTAAACTGGCCAGGGGCAAAGTACTTAGCAATAAATATAATTACTATTTTAGTATCGTGAATCCTATATCGCGTTTTATTAAAGCTAATAATAATTATTCACATAATGTTAAGATAAATATTTATGATTTAGCGGATAGGTTTTTATGAGTCAGAAGAATACCTAGGTACCATAACGTTAATGACCCTTGACAATTAAAAGTTTCACTAAACAAATAGTATCAAATAGTTAATTGTTAAAAATATTAACAAACTGAGATTTCGTTACCGCGGTACCACAAAATCGTGTTTGATTGAGGAGGAGGTTAGTCCAGTTCGTGTTAATTAATACGAATGTACTTACCCTGGATTAATTGACTAGACTAATAAATGAGGCGTGGCGTGGGACCCGGCTGGGCGGTTCACGTTTGGGCACGCCTCCAAGACGCTACGAGACGCTACGGCGTAGATCTCGAGAGACGATTGCACTTTTCTTCCGATCATTCGAGTGAGAATTTAAAAATAAACTAGTTTTGATACTTTTTTCTCGAGGAGCTCGATGGTGGCGGCTAGCGTGTTCGGCTTACGATCTTGCCCGCTAAGCAAGTTTCGCAATGCCGGGTCGCCTGATGGGTGACCAATTAAAATTATCTCGAGCTCCTCCGTGCTTCGGAAGGCACGTTAAGCCGTTGGTCCCGGTGGTTGTCGTAAGATGGCAGTCGTTAAAATCCGCATTGAGCCAGCGTGGTGGGTTATGGCCCAATATTCCCACGTGCTATTTTCCAAGTGGGAGGCTTGTGCCCAGCAGTGGGACATTTATAGGCTGATGATGATGATGATGATACTTTTTTCGTATATCTTAGGATGCCATTGCACTTCTATTCCGATCATCGAGTGAGAATGTAAAAGTAAAGTAGTATTGTTACTTTTTTCATATAAGTATCGTAGGGTGCCGTAGCACTTTTCTTTCGATCATTCGAGTGAGAATTAAAAGGTAAAGTAGTATTCATTCTTTTTTCGTATATCGTAGAGTGCCTCTGAACTTTTCTTACGATCTTTCAAGTGAGAATTTAAAAGTAGAGTAGTATTGTTACTTTTTTCGTATATCGTATGGTGCCGTAGCAATTTTTTTTTTCCTTATTCAAGTGAGAATTTAAAAGTAAAGTAGTATTGTTACTTTTTTCGTATATCGTAGGGTACCGTGGCACTTTTCTTTCGATTATTCGAGTGAGTATTAAAAAGTAAAGTAGTATTGATAATTTTTTCGTATATCGTAGAGTGCCTCTGCACTTTTTTTACGATCTTTCAAGTGAGAATTTGAAAGTAGAGTAGTATTGTTACTTTTTTCGTATATCGTAGGGTGCCGTAGCATTTTTCTTTCGATCATTCGAGTGATAATTAAAAAGTAAAGTAGTATTGAAACTTTTTTGTGTGTCGTAGAGTGCCTCAGCACTTTTCTTACAATCTTTCGAGTGAGAATTTAAAAGTAGAGTAGTATTGATTCTTTTTTCGTATATCTTAGGGTGTCTTTGTACTTTTTATTTCATCATTCGAGTGAGAAGTGTAAAGTAAAGTAGTATTGTTACTTTTTCGTGTATCGTAGAGTGCCTCTGCACTTTTCTTACGATCTTTCGAGTGAGAATTTAAAAGTAAAGTAGTATTGATACTTTTTTCGTATATCGAAGGGTGTCCTTACACTATTCTTCTGATCATTGCAGATTGAATTTTGATACTTTCTTAACATTTGACTTTACTACGAAGTTTCCTTTGGTAGCCATTGTAGTTTTTTTTGTGATCATTCGAGTGAAAATATAATACTTTTTCGTTTTCACTCTAGGATGTACATAATGTAGGGTGCCGTTCCTCCTTCTTCTGATCATTGTAGAATGAATTTTGATACTTTTTAAATATTTGACTTTACTAAGAAGTTTTCTTTGGGAGTCGTTGAAGTTTTCTTAATAATCATTCGAGTGAGGATTTAAAGGTAGCGTTGATACTTTATAAATGTTCAATGAAAGATTTATATTTAATGACGTGAGGCAGAGGGAACTACACTTTTTTACAGATTTACACTTTTTTACTTTTTTGGCGTTTAAACGAAGATGTTATCGTAGACAAACGTTGCACTTTTCTTCTGATAGTTTAAGGAATGAATATAAAAGTAAATAAAATAGCTTAGGTAATGCTTATTGTGATAAATAGTTAGAAAAATCATATTTTTATTTTGTTACACTGAATGAGTACATATTAAAACGCGAACATTTGTGTCTTTAAAAACGTATCTTCAGATAATTATGTAAATTGAAAGTAAGTAATCAGCAATTCAGCATTTTAACACAGGAAGTCGCGATATGTTAATATGTATTTAACACTTTAACGTGTCGCGTAGCAGTGAAAGAACACTACCACTTCCCTTGGGTGTCGTAAAAGGCGACTAACGGACTAAAGGCTGCTCATACACCCAACAGCATAGAGCGGCTATGGGCTCACCACCTGTCACGCTGAGCAAATGTGCTGCCGCTATTTGATAAAAAGTGGACTATGGTAGCTTTTGCTGTCCTCATTGCCTATTCTCTGACTAGCCTCTCGGGGATAATAGTCGTGATTATATGTATGTACCTACATTTTTCTTATTAAGTAACTGTTTGTAATATATCCGTAAAGATAGTCCATTTCATCCATGATGCCGACTAATGTGATACGCCTAAATTAGCATGATGAGGTGTACCGATTTCAGAGTTAAGCCTGAGCTATGTACTGTGTTAGACTACATCTTTTTCATATATATATTAAGTAGGTAGGTATATGAGGTTTTTCTTGTTACTACAACGGGAAGTTGCGTAGTCCCTTACCTGATAAGTCTCTTCACTACTGAGGAACTGGCTATCTTATTCCTAACTGCGATGCTCTACAATGCTAGTAACATTATTGTTACAGGACATGCTTACAAAAGAGGGTGTCAAGTCAAGTCAAGTCAAAATATATTTATTCAATAAACTCATTCAATAAGTACTTTGAATCGTCCAAATCTTTTTTAACCTACCACCCATTCAGGACATCATTTTTTAACTGTGGCAAAGAATGGGCGCAAGAAACCACAGCGCACAAAAGCAACGACATTTACAAACAAAAAAAAAGAATATGTCGTTACCAGGTCAATAAAAAATATGAATTTAAAAAATAATAAATGTTGCAATACAAAACTACAATACAAAATAGTATCAATTAAATAAAGACAATTAGAAACAGCTGTTGGAGTGCTTGGAGCATTTCAGATCCAAGCTGTTTTGTCTTCTGTGTAATCTGACACTTTATAATAAGCTTTTTTATAAAGCTTTTCTTTGATTTTGATTTTAAATTTATTAAGATCTAATTTCTGAATATCATTTGGTACTTTGTTGTAAAATCTTACACACAGACCCTTAAAAGAATTATTTATTTTAAGGAGCCTAGTATAAGGTACTGCTAATTTGTTCTTACTTCTAGTGTTTACATTGTGAATATCACTGTTTTTTAAAAACATTTCAGTATTTGTATGAACATAAATCAAATTTTCATAAATGTATTGTGATGCAACTGTCATTATATTTATGTTCTTAAATCTCTCTCTGAGAGAGTCGCCAGCCTTTAGGTTATAGATTGCTCGAATAGCCCTCTTCTGAAGCACAAAGATAGTTTGAATGTCGGCAGCATTTCCCCACAGTAAAATGCCGTACGACATTACACTATGAAAGTAAATGAAATAAACTAATCTAGATGTATCAACGTCAGTTAACTGACGGATCTTCATTACTGCATAAGCTGCAGAGCTAAGTCTATTCGACAATTTAGCTATATGTGGGCCCCACTGAAGCCTGGCATCTAACGTGATGCCTAGAAACACAGTGGTGTCCACAGGATTCACATTCTTATCTTTAATTTGTACACTAGTTGTTACTTGCTTAACATTAGGCAGTACAAATCTTACACATTTGGTTTTTCCCTCGTTTAAAAGCAAGTTACCTAAACCAGTGAACAATCTTTGAGATTGCATTATTCACATCGTCATAATTTGGGTGTCGTCGTTTCACTTTAAATAAAAGTGAAGTATCATCAGCAAACAATACTATCTCATGACTGTCTTTTACAAAATAAGGTAAGTCATTAATATAAACCAAAAACAAGAATGGACCTAGTATTGAACCCTGCGGAACTCCCATTGTAACCACTGATGGTGGTGGACGGTGGTAGCTAGGCATACATGAAAGGGGACTTTTGCCTCCTTTTTGGACTTTTTTCTTATTTTATCCTCTTTATAGCAGCATGCCGTGTCAGAATAATAGCGCTTCTGTGTCATTTTGAACATCCACGAATTACACAAAAGCTTATGATGAGACAAGGCCCATTAACTTTACTCTATTCGTCTTAATTTTTATGACTCATCTGTTCTTTTTACTTTTTCTGTATACCTGTATGCGTTATTTTAATATTTTCTTTTTTTTATAATAGTCATGTAAGTGTATGTTTGTTAATAAATATTTTTCTATTCGTTCTATTCTTTATTAATAATACGCCCAATTTAGTTGTTTACCCCTTTCACTTAAACACTGATCAGTAAATTAGTCACGTTTTTGTGCCTTTGTCTCTCAACCTATTTTCGCTCATGAATAATATTTGTGCCAATAAATTCTAGGAATTTAATGCAGCGACTGTTTAGCATTGGTACAGTCAACTCATTTAAAGCAACACAATAAGTTAGAAATATCATGGCATTGGAAAAACTAACTTAACTGCAAATAATATTGTGCTTTTTTTTGTTCTACAGGAAGAATTTCTCAATACCTATTTAAAAGACGGTCTCTGGGCTGTTTTTTGATAAAAAACTAAAATAACATCTTAAGTTGTTTTTTATCTATTATAGTTAAATTCCGGTTTATTACAATGAACACTTCCACACTAGTTTACCAAAGAACATTATTTAAAAAAATAGTAATATCTTTATTGTTGAAATTTTGCATTCACAATGCTATATAGATATAGGATAAAATGTTTTCTAAAAAAAAACAACCAGTCTCAGGAAGCTCGAGTTTTCTTTTTCTAGTAAACATTTTATCAAAAATTTGTAATATTATCCTCCCAATTTTATGTAAAAATGGTGCAAAATGGATCAAGATATTTTTTTGCACAAATAGGTGTAGTTAATGTTTAATAGTGCCAAAGGCTATTTTGATCCCGGTCAAATATAAAGTTCCCGGGACTCGAGATAACAACTTAGGGCAGATCTAATTGCACGCGGGCAAAGCCGGAGGCGGTGGCTAGTATAATTATCATATCTTGAAAATCGTGTACATTTGTTTTATATGAAATGATGTTTCTAGGCCGTTCTCTAATGATTCGGTGGGTTTGACAGAAACATGTAATTTTGTGTTTTTTATAAATGACTTTTATAGACAATTCTGTAATGACTTGGAGGCACTAATGTAAAAGGCAGTAATTGTGTCATCCGTCTTTTAGATACAGAACTCAAATACCTATTTAATTTTGTGAAGTGCTCTATTCGTTGGGAATGAGCTTTCACGATATTAATCGACAATAGCCGTCAATGATAAAAACATCTCTTACTCAAAAAACAATTAACTGTTTATTACTTTACTTGATTAATCTTAACCGTGTCGCGTGGCGGTGAAATAATACTACCACCCCCTCTCTTCCCTTGAGTGTCGTAAAAGGCGACTAACGGACTAAAGACTGCACATACATCCAACAGTATGCTGTTGAAGTGCTGTAAAGTGGTGATGGGCTCACCAGCTGTCACGCTAAGCACATGTGCAGTCGCTATTTAGTGAAAAGTGGACTATGGTAGACGACTGCTTTTACTGTCCTCATTGCATAGTCTTTGACTAACTCCTCGGGGATAATAGTCGTGATTACATGTATGTATTAATCATTTAAGGTGACATTGTTTAAATCGTTTTTAGTTCGGGCTCCTTTCATTTACTTAAAATAGCAATACTAATAAGCTCATGTTGCGTTTCTAGGCTGTTTAATAATTAAATTTGTAATAAAACTACAAAATACAATTTCCACAATCCCAAATCTAAAGGGACCAGCAGGTCACAATTATTAAAAGATTTTCAAAACCTTTTTCGCCATTTTGTAGCTAAATTAAAACTTACCCTAGGACCCTAAAACTACAAAATACCTCTAATTAAAAAATTGCGATAGCTTTATTTGAGAGACTATAGGAAGAACTTTCGCAATAGTTTATGCAAGTTTCATATACTCGTAATTCCATTAATTTTAAACATAAATATTTATTTTTAAACTTAAAACAGAAATACTAATTTACTTTAGGTACTTAAGAGGGTTTATGCATTCCGGTTTTCCATACAAACTTCCAAGTCGAAATTTTTTAAAACCAATAAGCCTATTTTTATGAAACTTTGCATGCTAAAGTGAAACATAGGGATCTAAATAGTTTGTTGAAAACATTTTTAAAAAACGTTATTTTAGTTGAGTTATTGCGATTTAAAGTCCACTATAGAAAGTAAAAAATTGCAATAACTCAGTTAAATAATTATTTTTTCAAAATGTTTGCAACAAACTATTTAGATCTCTGTGTTTTACTTCATCATGCAAACTTTCATCAAAATTGGCTTATTGGTTTATAAAAATTTCGACTTGGAAGATTGTATGGGAAACCGAAATGCGTAAACCATCTTAATACCATTTTATTTCAATACCTATTAAAATATTACAACAATTATAACGAGAATTATTTTATTTATTGATTTATTTACAACTTAGAAACTTAAAAATAATATCCGAAAGCCAATTACCGGTGGTCCTCACCTATATTAATGGTTTAGGTACTATTGATGTCTGAAATTGTGATGTGTTTTGTGTGTGTAAATATAAAAATGTATATTGTTGAGTATATTTTCTCAAAAGCAACAAAAAAACCTTTCAATACCTGCATATTCTAAGGTATTAATTAAAAAATTGCCATGAAAGTTTATTAGTTCTATTTAAAAATTCACAGATTTCGCAGTCCCTGCAAGAATCGGACCATTGGAAATGAATACAAAAATTATCGTAATTTTTTTAAATACAAATTACAATTACAAGTTGAATAATAAAAATTATTTATTGAGATGTACTTCCCTAAAATTACACAACTACATTACTTAGAAGTCTTATTATAACCGAATGTATAACACTGCACAACACAGAGAATAACATTTTCTTTTCTTTTATAACCTTCATTCAAATATTCATTCACTTAGATTTTCGAAATTCCAACTCAAATGCACTTCTCGCCTGCATTTGCATATTTTAACAACATTATTATTACGATCAGTCAATAATCATAGAAGCTGCATCACTTTATGTACGGAAATACCCGTTTTTCTACAATCCAAAATCTAAAGGGACGAGCTACAGGTCACAATTATTAACCGATTTTCAAAACTTTAGTCGCCATTTTGTAGCTAAACTTAAACTTACCCTTTTTTTAATTTTTCTTATGTAGGTATGTTTTTTCCGAAATATTTACATTAACACCCCCCAACAAACCCGATTTTTCTTTAATTTTTCAAAATTTCAAAATATGTTACCAGCAAATTTTCAAAATTCAAACGCTCACACGTGTCTCGATAAATTTCTCAACTCTTAGTACTATTTTCATCTCGATCTTTCCAAAATCCTTGGAGCTATGGTCAAAAATAGATCTCCGGCGATTTGCATCTGATTAACCATTTTCAATGGTAAAATTCTATTACATGAAACCTCACTACAGTTACCGGGCGGCGCGGTTTGTTCCAGATTATCGCACTATCGCGCGCCGTAGCCAACGCCAATTTGTATGGTTTAATAAACTGCGCTCGGTGCTTGATATCGCTCGTATTGAATATAAAAACCACAAGGAAAATCTGAAGTTGGGTGATGAATGTTAAGGTAAACGAGAGAAATTAATATTATAATCTGTTGGGCAGTAAATAACAAATCTGCAAATTAAAACATATTAGACAAATAAACTAAACGATGACGGCCGATAGGATAGTTGTTTTTTTCTGTTGTTTTTAACCGACTTCAATAGAAAAGAAGAAGGTTCTCAATTCGTCGGGAGCTTTTCTAAACTGTGTCTTCTTACCCGTAACATTTCCATGTGACAATAAACAATTCCTTTTCTATACTTGTCTTGTCTTTTTTTAAACGCGACTGTTTTTTATCACCACGATTGAATCTATAGGTACTTATTCATAAAATACAGTCATGTTTTATTTATGACTTTGTCAATGAATAGATATATGGTAGCATTGAAAAAATGGACCTTCAGATCTTCCGCGATCCCACGTACCTATCACAGATAGGTGGAATTTGAATTTTTAATAGCGCCCATACCTTACCTCGCTATCTGTAGGTCATCAGACAGTTTGCTATAGTTCTGTCGGCTGGTTCGGCGCTTACACAAACCGACCAAGTAACGATGAGCTTTATATACGCTTGTGTGTCTTACCCTGGCACGTGGATTTGTATGGTACGAAGGGTCCGCGGTAGGTCTCGCGGAGTTGGTCGTCCGCCAAGTGGAAGCGACGAGGTGGCGACCCATGGATCACGCATTTATTACAATAGGTAATGCCGATTTTACGTCACGACGTTATTTTGTATTTAAACGGCCGGATTGCAACACAAAATAAAATAGTACGCACACGTTTTTTACCTGTACAATAACGCATAGTAAATCGCATCTAATTTGAATGTTTGGTTTGCAATTTGTTTAGTTTGCATCTTTTTTTGGTGGTGATGGCACATATCGGGTGTTTCGGATTTCCCGATGGCCAGCGTGATGATTAAAGAGAAATTGTGAAAATTTACGTATTTTTAAGTTACTTGTACTATGCGCTGAACTAGTTAAATACATTAAAAGAACTTAAGTTAGCCTGATCTTTGCACAAGGTCGTGGTCTTGTTGAAATTTGAAACAAACTCTTTAAACAGAAACAAACAATACATAAATTGAATGACTCCTAAAACATATTTTTAACGACAACTTTCTTAATTTTACGCATGAAACAATAATTCTTACATGAAAATATTTGTATTGATATTTCTCAGGTCGCCCCCATCTTAAAAAAGTACATTTTAATTTCTAACACAAGCGCGTGATGGTTTTGTACATTTCGCAGAATAAAAACATTGCTCTAATCAAATTTCTAGGTATGAAACTTCAAAGCAGAATTGTTCTAATTTTAAATATCAATATGATTGATTTTGCTTTGAAGTTCATTATGAGATTTATGTCAGGTTTTGCGATCGCGCGGCACCCTCATAAGTCAATAGCGATGAGTTGATTTTAATGATGGAAGCCTTTGCATTGCATTGACACAGTATACAGGCTTTAATTTGACGACCTCCGTGGTCGAGTGGTTAGCACGCCGGGTCTGGTGTAGCGCCATCTCTGAGGTCCCGGGTTCAATTCCCGGTCGGGTCAGTTTAGAGTAAAATATTTTTCTAAATTGATTTTGGGTCTGGGTGTTTTTTCTGTTTATGTATCCGTTATCTTACCATATTACCATATTAGATAATTGGTGTGAGCGTAAACAATTTTTTTTTCTTTTCACAACACCAGCTTGACAATGTCAAATTACATATCATGCAAACCTAACCTAAAGTAAGTCATTTAAGAACTGAGGTCTAGCACGGCCTTAATATTGTACAAAATTTCATTATGATCGATTTCAAATTCAAATCACATTAATGATCAGCGGGTCATTAATGTGGTTTGAATTTGGAACATAAAGTAGAAATCGCATACGAATATTTACGATAGGTAGTAGGTACATTGCGTTCACCATTAAATACTGCACTAAAAAATAAAATGTTCGAAAATCGAACTGGCCACCACGAGTAGAATAAAAATAAAAGAAAATTAAAACACAAATTAAAAAGAAGCACGAACATTGAAAATTGCTTTATATTCCTCATACTCGAAAAGTAGATCCGAAGGGAGCGGGTTGAAAGTAAAACTTTTCTACCCAGGGAGAGTCGTTTTTCTGTCGCTTTTCTTTCTATTTTCACATTTTTATTGAACCATGTCCCATCTAAAACTGAAATTACTTATGATAAGTAATAAATAAAGAATATGTATTTTGAAATTACTTTATTATAATTTACTTTCAACTATTTCCTCAAAATACTTACAGACATAATATATTTGGGCAAAATAGAATATGTACCATTTTTTCAATAACGAAAATGAAAACTAAGGGCTGTAGGTACTTTGATTATACAGGGCTGTATAGCTGGCCGGCCACAGAAAAAATAACAAAATAGGCCTGAAAGCGGCAATGTGAGTCGATATCCATTATGTTTTGTAGAGTTTTGTTGAGATTTGTATTAACACGATGAGTTCATCAGATTGAAATATGGAACTCTTTTTTTTTAGCTAATTCATGTTTTTATTATTACTTTCCTTGTATTCGTAATGAAAAGCACAGTGTTTACCTCGGGTGAAAAGCACAGTGTTTACCTCGAGTGAAAAGCACAGTGTTTACCTCGAGTGAAAAGCACAGTGTTTACCTCGAGTGAAAAGCACAGTGTTTACCTCGAGTGAAAAGCACAGTGTTTACCTCGGGTTATTTAGTCCCTCAAACTATTGCCAAACCGCCAACCAAACGCTAAACCCCGTCTCGGGACTAACTGAGCTGCTTTCACCCCAAGGGTAACAATGTACTTACTATTGTTATACAATAGTACAACATAATAGCTTTTTATTGAGTCGTGGATGGTGTGAAAAGTAGAGTTTTCTCCTCGGGAATAAAGGTGCCTTCGTCTTGGGCGACCTTGAATCCCACGCTGCACTCAGGATTCTTGCTTTAACTCCCTCACTTTGCTCGGGAGTTAATGCTAGGATCCTTCGTTTTGCTCGGGGTTCAATACGGCGCCCGCTACATAAGACACTAGTTTATCCCCTTAGTGCATAATCTACTATTACTTAACCAGTTTACATAAAATATCATTCTCATATGCATTCTCTAGACAATACAGCCATTATTAGCCATCTACGCTCAATGTCACGCAGTCTTAACGGTAATTTTAACCTTGCACTTGTGTGGCATACTCAGCAACATACAGCGGATAATGTTCGGTTATTTAAATGAATTAAACTGGGTTTTTACATAGAGCTCTGAAAAGAACTTTATCAGTTTTCTGTGCTATACTTGGGTAACGCGACGTAAACACGATTTATAACAGTTTTTAAAACCATATGTGTAACTATTATGTAACGGAAAAAACCGTTTTTCTTTTAAATTCTTGCCCTTCAAAGGTTGTTCAAACTCAAGTAACATTGTACTCGACTACATTTACCCTTGCCTTTCTCATAAATCACAAGTGGTGCATAAAATTAGATTTTCAATTGTTATAATTCTTGGTCAGCGAAACTGTTAATCTGAGGCATTATGTTAGGCATTTTGTTTTAACAGTATTTAAAGTAAGATACATGATTTAAATGCTGTGTAGTGTCTAAAAGTATTGGAGAAAAATTGCGAGTATCTGTTTAAGACATTATCTAACTTTAGACATACTTTTTTGGTAAGACCGTGATAAATGTCTAGTATTTATATACCAGGAGATGTGTTAGAACAGACCAGAGGTCAGGATTGATTGATTGGAAATGGAAAGTCCGTTTCTCGGAGAGAAGAGGTAAGCAAAAACCTCTGCCTACCCTCCGGGAAACAGGCGTGATGTATAAGGTGACTGCTAGAAACTGCAAGAAACTTCAAGGGCTGGTCAGGTCAAGTGTTTTAAACTTGAAAAAAATGACAAAAATGATTGCAGACTAACGTAGGTACCTACTTATAGCCCAGCTGATGCGAACGGGTCAACGGCCGGCCGCTGCCCGAGCTTTGTAAATAATCGTTATTTAATAGTTAATTTTATTTTTCTTATGTTATTGCTTTAAAATAAATTAGATACTGAAAGACTATCGAATTAAAATTCATAAAATGAATTATTTAATGAAAAATAAAAAAGCACGAATTTTTTTTTGTCACTTTGGTCATGTCTAAAACACTTGACCTTACCAGCCCTTGAAGTTTCTTGCGGTTTCTAGCAGTCGCCTTATATGTATCATACATAGATTCATATATTACTCACGACTATAATCCCCGACTAGGCAATAAGAACTGCAAAAGCAGTACACTGCGACAGTCCACGTTTTAAGAAATTATTACAACTGAACATGTGCTCAGTGGAACATCGCCGCTCTATGCTGTTTGTTGGATGTATGTGCAGTCTTTTGTCCATTAGTCGCCTTATAAGACACTCAAGGGAAGAGATGAGTCTTTAGTATTCTGATAAAGAGCCGCCACCACACAGCTCTACATATACAGTGTGGAAAAATAAGACCGTAGTTGGAAGAAAAGTACCCTTATTTATCATGGCAAATTTTACTGAAAGGAAACATTCCTTTATTTTCAAAAATAATTAAAACTGCATTTAAAGTTTTTTTTTAAATCACCTACTTGAGTCGGGAATTGAACCGGTGAAATGTGAAAAAAGAATTCCTGTATTTTATGATACCAACCGATAGAGTCATTCTTAAGAATCAATTTCTTTTAAACAACAAAGTATCTTAAATTAAACAAAGACCAAGAATTTTTTTATTTATTCTAAAGCTTACTTACTATCTAAAGAAAATAGTTCACTTAACTTATGATCAAAATAAGACCCATTTTCTTTACATAGTAAGTAAACTTTACAATAAAACAATATTTTTTCTTGGTCTTTCTTTAAAATAATCCTTATGAATTACTCTTTCTGTTGGTATTATAAAATACAAGAAGTTTTTTTTTTCACATTTCACCGGTTCTATTCCCGGCTCAAGCAGGTAATTGTTCAAAAATCTGTAAATGCAGTTTTAATTGTTTTTGAAAATAAAGGAATGTTTCCTTTCAGTAAAATTTGCCATCATCAATATTAAGGGTACTTTTCCTCCAACCACGGTCTTTTTCATACACCTGTATACACATCTCACGATAATAGTACATTATGATATAAGTGCGGTAAGATGAAAATTACAGCCGAGGCGATATTGCTAGCCCGAGCCGTAGGCGAGGGCTACAAGAAAGCAGAGGCTGTAATTATCAAAGCGCACGTATGCCATACGACGTTTTATAACATATTTGTGAGGAAAAAAAATAATTAGAAAATGACTGCGTTTTTTTGTTGTTTTTCTAGTGCATGAATCATTGGTAAGCCAACATATATTTTTCTTTGTCCAACAGCATAGAGCGTAGATGGGCTCATCAAAATAATACCACCAACCCCTCTCTTCCCTTGGGTGTCGTAAAAGGCGACTAACGGACTAAAGACTGCACATACATCCAACAGCATAGAGCGGCGATGGGATCATCAAAATAATACTACCAACCCCTCTCTTTCCTTGGGTGTCGTAAAAGGCGACTAACGGACTAAAGACTGCACATACATCCAACAGCATAGAGCGGCGATGGGCTCATCAAAATAATACTACCAACCCCTCTCCTCCCTTGGAAGTCGTAAAAGGCGACTAAGGGACTAAAGATTGCACATACATCCAACAGCATAGAGCGGCGATGGGCTCATTAAAATAATACTACCAACAACTTTTTTCCCTTGGTTGTCGTAAAAGGCGACTAACGGACTAAAGACTGCATATACATCCAACAGCATAGATCGGCGATAAGCTCATCAAAATAATACTACAAACTTCTCTAGCCAACATATATTTTTCTTTGTCCAACAGCATAGAGCGTAGATGGGCTCATCAAAATAATACCACCAACCCCTCTCTTCCCTTGGGTGTCGTAAAAGGCGACTAACGGACTAAAGACTGCACATACATCCAACAGCATAGAGCGGCGATGGGATCATCAAAATAATACTACCAACCCCTCTCTTTCCTTGGGTGTCGTAAAAGGCGACTAACGGACTAAAGACTGCACATACATCCAACAGCATAGAGCGGCGATGGGCTCATCAAAATAATACTACCAACCCCTCTCTTCCCTTGGATATCGTAAAAGGCGACTAAGGGACTAAAGATTGCACATACATCCAACAGCATAGAGCGGCGATGGGCTCATCAAAATAATACTACCAACCCCTTTCTTCCCTTCAGTGTCGTAAAAGGCGACTAACGGACTAAAGACTGCTGCACATACATCCAACAGCATAGAGCGGCGATGGGCTCATCAAAATAATACTACCCACCCCTCTCTTCCTTTGGGTGTCGTAAAAGCTACTAACGGGCTACAGGCCTATGTTGTCCATAAATTCAAATGATTACTAATTTCTAAATTACATTACCGCACTAGTGCGAGACTTATTACATTACGATACTGAAATCGGTGTAATAAGAGCTTCTTTACGAGCAAATGTGTTATAAATGTGTTTATGTGCATGTATTAATGTGTCAAATGGTTTCCAGGTGATCATGTCGGACCGGGCGGCGGCGGAGCGCGCGTGTAAGGACCCCAATCCCATCATCGACGGCAGGAAAGCCAACGTCAACCTAGCCATACTAGGAGCGAAGCCGCGGGGAAATATAGCGCCAGGTCAGTCTAAACATTTACAGGGGCCACCATCAACTCATAATGCAGTATTAATTTAATCTTATTATGTTTATTTCCATTTTGCATAGTAAGATTAAAGTATTACTGCTATAAGTGGTGACATAAAGACCACAGGTCTGACTGTGCGCAAGCATTTCTTCAAGCGCAGAAACAGCTACTGACTCGGCTTTGTACTGCCCTAATACGAAAAGAAGAAAAAAGTAAAAAAGTTGCAAGTTTTATGCAGTTTTAAAATCTCCTTTTTTATCAAAAAAAAAATTGTTAAATCTAAATATCTATTATTTACCGTATCAATCTAGTACATTCTTCATGTGAAAAAATTTACGACTTAAGGTTTTTCTTACTAGTAGGGCAACGTAGTCCTAGTCGTAGTCTACTTATAAAAAAATCGTGTTCAATGCCTGGTGCTCTAATTGAAATGTTAAAAGCACTGGTGTAAAAAGGTTAGTGCAGCACGTAGACGTGTGTTTAAATAGCATTCCAACGTAAAATAACTGCCGATCGATAGCAACCTCAACGAACATTAAATACAGTTGGCAGTAAATGATTTTTCTATAGCTAATTACAAAAATTCTTACTTTACGGCATATCTATAAAAGAGTAATTATTTTCAGAAAAGTGTTGATGATTGGTGGGTTATTTTGTAGCTTTCAAACGGCAAAGGCTTTGTAGAACGTAAAAATAAGTAATTTTCTATTCTTATATTCTTATATTACTTAGTGACCACCCGATTCGTCAGCGTAAACACCATTATAGTTGGGTGTCTATACCTAGGAGTAGGAGTAGAGAGTAAGGAATCTACCTATCAAACTTTTAGTTTACATTCTCTACATTCCTAATATTTCGTGTTAGTCACTCAGAAGGTGTACGATAGTGACATTATTACACTAGTATAGCCTCAGAACATTATCTAAAGTTATTGTTCTGAGAGTATAGCGACCATTGAGCTTGACATATAACATCTAACTAATTATTTTTTAATTGAAATTATTGTCTCCTTAATAACAATTACCAAAATGTTGATATCGAAGTTTAGTCTTTATTTGATCTACTCATTACCAGACACGTTCCCACATGGTGTCAGAGTTGACCCCCCGTGGCAGACACGCCGAGTGCCACAGTTTTTTGTCGACACCGACAATGCCGACATGCCTCGCGTGAACCTCGCATTACACCGAAAACGAAAACTAAAATCATTGGCCGCATCTTTGTCGCACAAAACAGTTGGAAACAGCTGAGAGATGAGATCGTGAACACACGAACTTTGCTTAAGAACTGTAATACTTACGAATGTAGTACCTTCTTATTACTCAGAAATTACAAGGGAATAGTTTAGCTTTATAGCTTTGATCATTAATTGCGAACGTTATGACTATTATTTTGGGTTTAGTTTAGCAATAGAAGTTTAAGGAAGTTTTATTAAAAGTAAGAATAAGAAGTCTCGTTATTCGTGTGTTTGAAATTTCTGAAGCTCATTGTCAAACCACTTTATAACATCTGACAGCACCTGCACCAAGTGGAAAGAGAGGGTTCCGTGTCGCCGCTGCATCCATCTCCCTAATTCCGGCTCAGTCACAAGTCTAACCTAACCTAACCTAACCGACAGAACTATAGTTTTGCATACTTAACTTTTTCTTCATAGCGGGTGGCATGAGGCCCCGCGACCCCCCCGTGTAAGGGGGGGGGGAGGGGATACATAACACATTATGATCAAGAAATGTATAAAAACAAATATTAGTATAAAACCTATTTATAAATATTGGCGTTATGTATTAAAATGATTAGGAGTTTCTATCGTTATTATAAGAAAAATTATGAAAAAATGTTTTAGTTTTAGTTTATTAGTGATATTATCAATTCTGATGATTATGAGTTTCAATCTTTAGTAGGTATTAAATATTTTTATGAAGAGTGATCATTATGATGTAAAATGGTATGAGAAATATTTTCGGAGTTTCGATAGTGTAGAACTCATCCCTTAATTCAAACTACATATCCATACTTAAGAATTAAACCGGTAGCATGTGAGTCAACAAACGTCTAACACTGGCTAAATGCATCTCGAGCGACAAAGATCACGCTAGAAGGTAGTCAACCCTTCAAAGTAAACAGAATAATCTGAGCGAAACAAACACCATCGTTCATAAAAAGATTAATGAAAAAAAGTTCCTTCCACCACGAAGTGTTTAGTCGTTGGAGCGCTGTTTCATTTACACAAAATGACAAAGCAAACTTGTCGCTGTAGATGACGTTGCAAGTTTCAACAACGAATTATTTGCTAATTGAAAATTTAATTTAACTATTCAATGTTAACTGCAGAGCGCGCTCTATAGATATAAGGAATAATATAGTAATAAGTATGTTGTTTTATAAAGGTCTCTTCATGGCTACGGAGAGGTTTTTTTTGAGATCTCGATATTTGTTTTGTTAACTAGCTGCGGTTTTTTAATCTTCCTGATAATCTAGGCAAAAACACTTTGGAATAAACATATAAAATAGTTAATAAGAATCGAGGACTCTAATACGAGTAGGTCTTTCAGAAGTGTGAAAAACATTGACAGCCACAAAATAGAACACCATAGAAAATTGTTTGTGTGTCGATCACTGGTAACACCATGACCACCATGTTATTATTGACTTCTTGGCGGGAAAGTGAAGCGTCATGTCTGTAGTTTTGTCTTATTTTCTAAAATTTGTATTGTCGAATAATAATGTGAAGTAATGGTGGATTATTAACCGTTAAGTGTTCGTGAACGTGCATTTGGGGGGGAATATCATTTAGCTTATTATCATCACTCATTATCATCATAAAAGCATAATAAATAAACTCTATTATTTCGACTGAAGGACTAGTATCCATGGTCAAAAAACAACTTATCAAAAAAAAAAATTTATTATTTTGGGGGTCAAAATAGGTCAAAATAGATTAATACAATACCCTGCGAAAATAAAATGCACACAGATGATATAACTAACGTCATTAATTAAAAATAAAAGTCACAGTACCTAATCATAGTGCTGAAAACTTTATAATTGGACCAAAAGTCGTTTATTTTAAGGTGTATTTTAAAATAGCTTAATGTTTTAATTAGTCCACAAACAAGCGTCTCGTAACCTACCGAAATTATAACGTTATCAGCACTCGATTAGGTGGCGATAGGAAGTGATAATACACTTCGATAATAATTCACATTCACGGTTATCTCGAGAGCTCGGATATTAAATTGATTGGCTTCCAATAAAAGTCTAGATGGCTACAAATAAAACGGATTGTAGGTATACATTCTAAAGCTATGCAATCATATTTCTGTATCTTTTTAATTTATCTTTTTCAGTGAATTTATTATTGCAATAATCGGAATAAAACAGTTTTTACGTAACTATGCACTTGCTTGTAATTTTTATCTATGATATGCTTTTACACTGACGATCGGAACCCTTTACAGGGTCATGGTCACAGATACACATATAATTGATTTGCTTGTCGTCAATACATATTATACTAAAATCGAAGAGTAATGAAAATTTTTAGTAATCGTGTTAAAGTTAAAGCCTTTAAATAATTATATGAGATTAATGACACAATGAATACTGTGATGCGGTGTCGCTTAGCGGCTTTAGAATACTACCACCCCCTCTCTTCCCTTGGGTGTCGTAAAAGACGACTAACGGACTAGAGACTGCACATACATCCAACAGTATAGAGCGTTGATGGGCTCACCACCTGTCACGCTGAGCACATGTGCAGTTGCTATTTGGTGAAAAGTGGACTATGGCAGAGGACTGCTTTTGCGGTCCTCATTGCCTAGTCTCTGACTAACCATTCGGGAATAGTCGTGATTATATGTATGTATGATAGTGTAATTTAGAATTTTGATGATGCTAGGATTCCAATTTTATTAAGGTTCTCTGAAAAGGTTCATTTTTAGCGTAGAATACAGCAATTTCCCGCTTTTGTTAATTGTTTTGCTTGTGCAATATAGTGCTTTTGTATGAAGTATACAAAATATCGCAGTTACAAAGTTCTGAAACAAACGGAAGTTCCAAAACTTAACAAGCATCACTTAGTTATTAGTATACCGTATTGTGTAGTACGTAGTAACTATTGTTTAATCTGCGGTGTAGTGGTCATTACAGCCAAAATTACCGGCTCTATGACACAGGGTCACCTTTATCAACTCGAGGTAGTCACAAGCGTATCAGTTTCCATATTAAAAAGTGTTGTTATTAAACTTTATTTAGTTCGGTAGTTGATATAGACCCGAATACTTATAAAGATTCGTAGTTGGTTGTTTTTTTCTGACAGTTATGATCAGTTACATAAAACTTATAAAGGCAGATGTATATAGTTAAGTGCTGATATGACTATAAAGAATTTTATTAGTGGATGCTTTAAAATTTTGCGTGCATTTTGCTTTATTTTAACGAGACATCCGCTACGCTAGTCGCTTTTTTCTAAATGTAATTAAGAATTACATTGTCGAACTTTTTAATTACCAATTAGATTAGCATACTTTTATCAAATTTTAAGGCTCAAAATGAACATGTCTTAGGTACCTAAAATTGATAATAATACCCTTGTTGATGGCACTAAGTAATCGCCAACAAGCTCACCATGATCGTCGGAGGCCCAGAACGTTTCGTTTTACGCAGCAATAAAACAAAATTAAACGCGCGTACGATACGATGCCAGTGACGTGTTTTTCGCTGCTTTGATTAGTGCACCGAGGTGGAACAAGGGTTTTATTGTGTAACTAATAGACTGCGGCTAACATTGAAACGGTTTAATATCAGTGAGTGAGGAGCTAGTTGAAGATGTGGCTAGAGCGTTCTAATTACGATCGTGCAAATAAATATCAAAATGTCAATTCCTTGGATGATTAACTATATTAATATAATACTAGCTTCGTTGTGATTTCGATCCGATGCTGTCGTAAGATTGGTCGCTGACCTGCATTTTAGACCATGCATGATGATGTCCATGTACTCTGGAGTAGGACTCCTATATACTCAGACTTGTGGCCAGTCCACATAAAAACACTTTAGTTGTAATAACGTAATTAGGTATCTTTATATCTGTGAACGAACAAACAAGTAATAGTCATATCTGTGAAATAACGTACAAGTAAATGAAAAAATTTAGGGTTCGTATTAGAATGCTTCCCTTTAATCTTTATAACTGAGCTATGTTTTAAAGTACGGAAATGCAATATAAATATCACTAACTACCAGAATTGTTGTTAGAAAAACAGTACATGAAATAATAAAAGATTTATTTCATTTTCCATATTTACAAACGAGCTTCCAACATGTCAGGTGTCAAGAAATGATCTCTCGACTAGTTCCAGCATAAACCCTTAACAGTACAGGCGAGAACAAGGGCGCCGCCCTCGCCGGAAGCGGCTAAACGCTCGGAAACGGAAGTGCCGGTGGTCGACAGGACCGCTAATTGAATGAGCCCTAAGTGTTGCCAGCCCTAAGGTAACGCTGACATACACTGATTTAATTGTTACTAATTTAGTATTTTAGTAGTTATAATTTTATAATAAGCAACAGGTAGAATTTTTGTTGAATAAATAAATTAAGTCTATCCGAAATATCCTCTAACTGGTAAAACAGTTTAGTTTTAAGTTAATAAGTAGTAAGTAAGTAATAAGTCATTTTATTTAACTGCTGTTTTTTTGTGTCTTTTTTGACCAAATAAGATAATTGTACAATTATAAAATAATGTAAGTACATAGATATACAGTACATACATATACATATGCGTTTATTAGGTACTTACGTAAAAGAGTATTTCACACTTTTACAAAGATAAATGAAAAATACAGGTACTTAATCACTTTTAAAGTTATTACACTTCTAAAAGTAAAATTACTTTGACCATCATCTGCATTGTGTCCATAATACGGCAATGACATCGCAAATTCACATCACTTCCTCAAAAGCAAGGCGTTGGTAGCCGCCACTGCCAACTTGATAACAGTTGTGTGGTGTGCAATTTGCAGGACGAGGTCGCCAATGTACTGCTAACTACCGTATGCCAGCTTAATAGATAGGTCATTAATTGTATAGCCAGTTGTTAAGTTTTTTGAGAAGTTAATTAATTACTTTTCTGATTTTCTGTGTCTTTCTTCCTTCTTTCGTGGAAACTGTTACCGACATACATTTTTTGCTAACTAAAACACGTCACGATTAGTTAAGATCAGAGCTTCAAATCCGTACATAATACCCGTGAGATTTTTCGGTTTCATACAAGTTTTGGTGCATAAAGTAGTTCACACATATAAGTAAGAATGAAAAGTAACCAGGTCTTATTCAAACCAGTTTCAATGTGCCGAGTATATCTACTTGTTATATCTGCAGTCCTTTGTGTGAAATAAGCAATAACGTATAATAAGGATGTTGAATGGAACAGCTGATTACATTTCGGGCAAGTTGCCTGAGAAAGCCAGCTTGAATGGGCACTCCGCATCCTCTTTCACAGCTCCGTTCGTTATGGAGATCGGTACTGTATTGTTCCGAAACGCGCACGGTCAGTTTCGCCGTTTGCGCAAAACTCGACTCTATGCCGATCGGAAACAGTGACATATTGGTCCTTATTGCATGTTGTTAAGGCATTGTGTTTGAGTGGGGAGCGTGTTTGTGGGGGTCGCGGCCAGTACAATAGGTGCGCGCGCGCATGACGAGCAGCTGGTGGTGGCGTACCGGCTACGCCATATGCCTAGCACCCAGCCACATTTCGCTTACCCACGACCCGTGGCAACCCCATCGCGGTGCGTTACCAATCCCTAATTATTCATGTTCCAACAAAGGATATGGAAAATATTAACACATCCTCTTTTACGACCGCGGACTCGTGTCTGGCATGCTCCTTTACCGATGTTTATAGGAAGTGTTTGAGATAATAAAAAGTGGTGTTATGCTTGCGGGGGAGCGTTATATTCGCTAAATTACTAACCTAGTTCAGTTAATGACTTCATACATACTGCAATGTGAGACTGTTGGTTTTAAAACACATATAGGTGGAAGGGCTTTGTTTCACGTAAGATTACTAAGAACAATAACGCAGCCGTTCAATCACTGTCGTAAACATTTATTTCGGCACAACACGAGATGTATTATTGTTGGATCGCATTAGGCCCTGGCCCTGTTTAGTCTACGGATATCTTGCAAGAAAGTTTACGGCTGCGGTGTTTTGTTCGTGAGTCCTTTTCTTCAATGTGGGCCATAGTTTTTCGGACCGACCTGCTTCATGATTTACTTAACAAATATTCGGTTGGTTTTGTTATGTAATTCTTGGAAATATGAGAAGGGCGATAATAAAAGATGCTCTTTAAAGTTGCATGTCATATTATAAAACAATAGATATATAAAAAATGATGTAGAAAATACATAATTCAATAATTTAATTTAATTTTGATCCTAATATTTATAAATAATTTAACCGCATCTGTGGTTTAGTAGTAAAACTATCCAGTCATGGTACAGATTGTACTGGGTTTGGCCAATAGTTGGACTAGTTCTAAATTCGCCAGGCTAGCTACCACTATCCTTTATAGGTAAGTCTGTTGCTACAGCTATTATTAACATTAAAACGGGCTGGGCATGTAGATAGAGTTCCGTAGTTCCTTAGTGGTTGAGGATTCCAAATTTCAACTTTATTGTCCGTTTCCTTCAAGTGAGATGAAGATCCACCTTTTCCCATTAAAAATAAAAACACTGTACACGCTTTTAGTTGCATACAATTTCACTAACAATAAAATGTACTACAAATGCAACAAAAGGAGAGCACAAAATGAAAGCTGGAATAAAACCTTAGGTCATCCACCGTTCAAAGCCTAAACTCAGTTCACACAACAACGAACGGCCGTTATCTAGGCCGGTTTGCCGTGTTGTCAATTCAATGCGACGTTACCGTTATTTTGTGTAGGGGCTGCTTGCTATAGAGATGCGCGCGCGCACCCGGCCGGGCCCTAATCCCTATACCTGCGTAGCTACAAAAAAGGGATATTTTGACAATAGACCTTCTTTTTCGCTCGCAAATGAACTCCATAAATAAGGGTACCACCAGGAGAATCAATTGTATAATATATTATGCAAGAATGCGTGCTGTTGGGATAGTAGATTAAACAGTTTTTCGACAAACACGCTGTTGAAAAGATTACTTTATTGATAGATTACGGAGTGTTTAAAAAAATAACGTAATAGGTATTTATATTATTAATAAACGACGACCTGAAACGAACCAATATTTGTTCTCCGAGTACTTCGTTCTGTCCTAGAAGTAGTTATTAGGGGATGGCGCAAATAATTTTTTGCTACAGTAGTAGCCTGATCAATCACTCGCTTTACAGGCAATAAAATCCCTCTGACAATCCTTTTTTTGGATCTCCTTCTCCCCTCCATTACACTTGTATTTATCACGAACCAATACAATTGAATCGAAATACCATAAGTTTTTTTTCTCGTTTTATTGAATTGTAACGCCGGCATTGACGGAGGCGTAATGGCGCGTCTTTCCTCGGCGCCCGCGCATCGCACGCGCCAACGTAAATAACCGACGTCAGTCAGCCGAAGCTACAGCCGCGCTCAAACAACTTTTAGTGGAAAATATTTTCATTTGCTTATTCACGAAATTATTCGAACTCGTATAGTTTTAATTCAAAAAGTTAATGAGAGATAAAGGGATTTAAATAGCTCGTCAATATTAAGAATGAAGTTTTTTTTTCAGGACTTACTACTGATTTTCGACTGGAATAGATTTTTCAAGTACACAAATTCAATGTAGACATAATCAATAATAAGAAAAATGTAGTTATATACTATTTACTCAAACAACTGAACACTGAAGTCGTAAAAAGGCTTTGTTCGGCTATTCTGTGCATGAAGGTGTATTTTTTGTCTTGTTCGTGTAAACTTTATTCTGCTTCTATTGTTCAGATTGTTTCCTTACATTTGCTTTAACTGCAACACAAGATATTTGTAGGCCAGTTTCTAAATACAAATACGTATTCGCCGTAATCGCTTCGGCGGCGATTGGAGCCGCCGCGCCGCCCGGCGTCGATTATGAAAACATTGTTAAAGTTTTATTATATGGGAGTGTTGATGAAGGCCGAACCAGCCACTTGTCCAAACACGGTGCCACGATGAATTATTGAGTGGTGCGCGCACCGCCGTAATCGATTCACACCTGTCTGAGGAGCAGCCGAAAACCTAACGCCCATTAACGACTCATTTGTGTACGCTGGACGTTACAGGAATATCGGTTGTCTGATCTAAAGCACTAAAAGCTTTACGTACTTACACATTATTATAATGTAATTTCAGAGTCGTTACTGAAAAGTACTACTTCATTGTGTTCCATGACGGTGATGAATTAAAATCCCGAATCGATAAGATCGAACGGTCATGATAAACCTACTTTGTTCGTACCATCAATAATTATGTTATCGTCCAGGGTTGACATGTAGAGCGGTCTTCATTGATTAACGAAGCACAACTAGGCTGAGTTGGGCCAATGTCCCATGGTTGACATTGCAGCTCGCGTGCCCCGGCCGGCGGCGCCCTTCGCGGTATTACTTATGCATGTGCCCCGGCCCTGCACTGCCATGCTAGAGACTACGATAGTCCACTCCATATTATAAGCTGATACAAATTGACCTATATAAGGCTATATACTTTAAATTAAATATATAAATAATCCTATTGGCGTATGCGACACAGTATACATTGTTCTTGTTATTTAATAATATTTATTTAGGCCTGGACATCGTTTGATTGGATTCTGACGAATATTTAAGTGTTTTAATTTGATCTGATGATTATTGACGCGATTAGTAGGGAATTCATTCGACTCAGGAGTCCGTCCAATCCATAGTTTGTCCTTTACAGCACAAGGGGTAGGGCCCCATGGTGTCATCTAAGCGATGTTTTGCGATCGAACTTCTGTGTGAACACTATGCGTAGGGGCCGATGCAACCCCCGCTGTATATTTTTCCGACGAGGGATTTTAGACGCTGAATGCATTGAGGAGCGCGTGCCCTTTCGCGATCGATATCGAAACTTTCATATTAACGACGGACATTTGGACTCTTTGTTAGCCCCGCTTAAATATAGGTTATAATGCCGTACAACGTTTTTTGCAATTACATTCGTTATGTGACTAATAAAAAAGAAGTTTGAAGCAGTAGGTAATTCAATTGCAAAATAATAAAAAATTTCATTGTGGCAGGTACTTGAAGTTTTAACACTTAGAACTAGACACAAAAGAAATTCTTTTCATTGAGCACCGCCGCAGTTAAAAGGTTAATGCTATACTTAGAGACTTTTTCGGACAACGCAAAGGATACTGTAATAAGAAAAACAGCAATAATTCCTTTGTCTTACGAGAAATTCAGGTTCAATTTTTAGAACGAATAAGTTCTAAGGTAATCAAATATAATTTTCTATCATCAGCCCACAAACGTCCCAAAGCTTGGCTCAGGACTTTCTCGAGATATTTTTCATTTGGATACCAGCCTGAACGCGGCTGCTCAGCATGCACAATTGCAACCTGAATGAGGTAACAGCTGAACCGATGTGTACGGGCTATTCATGTAAAATTTTAATGTCTGTAAATCGTTAAACTTCACTTTGGCAGGTAATATACAAGCAGTGTCCTCTGGTTTTAGTTGTCTTCCCCATTATATGTTCATTGTTCAATAAAAATTACATTATAAACTTTACAGTTTTTTCCCAATACCCCTATTTTTCTTATGTAAGTACCTATTATTACTGGTAACAGTAGCAATGTTTTTTGTTTTGACAAATTACTTACGTTCACCGATTGTTTCTCTCCAAGACCATCCATTACACTTATTCACACGTTATCAAACTGCGATTCGATTATGTGTATGTTGTAAAAAGTCTTGTGAAACATAATAAGTATACAGTGTATTCGTTAGTCCAACATGGTCAAGTGAGAACATTGAAAGTAGTGATTCATATTTTTGTTGGACAAAGAGTTTGCGCCTAAAACTTTGACAATTTATGCTTTCAGTTGTACCAATAAGATTAAGATGTAGGTAAGTAGATAGATACTTTTACAGATTTTACCTTAATTGCAACTTTAAAAAGAATACATTGAAGAAATAACATAAAACCCGCAGTATTATAACTATGAATTACACCTTTTACAGTTTGACTGGTTTTTCGTTTTAAAACTATCTCTATTAACTGTAGCATGTAGTGTGGACAACGATGTAATATTACAGTACATTGTATATGGTCAAACCAAAAAAAACTGTAGGTGCACCTATGTAACACATATTTTGTCACTCATTACTGGAATCTTATCTTGAAAATGTTAATGCGGAAAGTGTTCCAATTGATTGTGTGTTATACGTCAACATTTAGGATTGCCATTCAAAAGTATGGCTGATCGATAGCTCCGTGCACATTGTGTGAAACGACTAGCGAAGCCGTAATGTTGGGTTTGCTTTGAACGACCTCGCGCGTCGGCGTCATTGAGGTATTATAACTAGATACGACACCAAGAAGCAAGATTTTGCGCACTGAGTTGCGGCCCATGGCCGGCAAACGTCTCAGTGATTGTGTAATACAATGGGCGATTTTCCGAGATCAAAAAAAATAAATTTGTTTTGAATGACTTCATAGATGGCGCTTAGTAAAAGGCGAGTCCATGGAGAGCACGTGTGTGATACAATATTGATATTTTCTGATACCAATACGTAAGTCTGCCTAATGGCGCAGCGTAATGGTATCAGAAAATATCAATATTGTGCAACTGTCAAACTGTGAACGAAATTATGGAAAATAGAAATAAGTCCTGAAATGAAAATACTATATTTTTTTTTGGTTAACAAACAAAAGTGCAATTTGTACGGAAATGAGAAAGTGCCGAATAGACCCCCAATTTATTACAGCCTTTGTGTTCGGCTCGGCTTTCATAAAATGACATCTATCGAGTGTTTTTGAACTAAGTAATTTTTATTTTTTAATTTGGGCTGTCAGAAATTCGCCCATTGATTGCGCATACAAGTGCTGAAAAAATTACTCTAGATATAATACCTCCGTGGTTGGAGTTAAGTTATCAAACCTTCGATGTATCTTCATTCTATTAGCTGTCGGTAAACTTATTATGCCATCAAAAACACACTTGTAAAAAAACCAACTCTCGCAACTCAGTTCTTCTACCGTAAAAAGTTGTGAGATCCATGTAATACCAAGTCGGTTGACTTGGCCATCGGTGTGGCAAAAGTTGCTGCGCTTACACGATCGTAAATTGAACACGCCACTGTACCAGAGATCTTTTAGGACATACTTCATCATCGTAATCTGCCGAAAGACATCACCTCCGTGGTTGGAGTTAAGTTATCAAACCTTAGATGTATCTTCATTCTATTAGATGTCGGTAAACTTATTATGCCATCAAAAACACACTTGTAAAAAAAACCAACTCTCGCAACTCAGTTCTTCTACCGTAAAAAGTTGTGAGATCCATGTAATACCAAGTCGGTTGACTTGGCCATCGGTGTGGCAAAAGTTGCTGCGCTTACACGATCGTAAATTGAACACGCCACTGTACCAGAGATCTTTTAGGACATACTTCATCATCATAATCTGCCGAAAGACATCCACTGCAGGACAAACGACGAGGATCTCTACCACGTCCTGCTTGGTCGGTACTCTTAGCTTTATACATTTATTTCATATATTACCTAGACAACTGTCCTATTGCAGGGCAAATGCGTCCCCCCAGTCCTTCCATCTACTTACCTATCTCTTTCCCGAGCCACCACATGCCAGTCGGCCACAGCTATACCAACCTACAGTACAGATATTAAATAACATAATATTATTTATTAATAATAAGTTACCACATTTTTCGTTATAACTTTACCTACCTGTACAAAGGGTACAGTCATCATCAACATTTCTAAAGAAATATGAGAGTAATGTTGTAAATATTTTTTATATAATTTTAACGCAAATTTTGTAACGTACAAATTCAAATTGAAAAATGTTGCAAAAATTTCCACGAGCAGGATCCGAACTCGCACCCTTCTGACAATCCGGGTCAGGTGTTCTTCCAGTTAAGCTACCGTGGACTTATCCAGCCCTCTGAAATTAATCAACACTTTTAAGTTTACTTCGCAAGCCAAAGGCGCCCGCCCCTTCAATGTCACCAACTACGTCTTCAAAATCCGACCTTAAATTGCGAGCGGGCTGTATAAGTCCACGGTAGCTCGTTTAATGCTGCTCGTGGTTTTTTTTTAATTTTTTTCATTGTACGTAATATGAGGGTAAAGAAAATCTTCACATTACGTATAATCTTCACTTGCATGATTGAATCAGAAATTAGAAAGTTGTTGATGATGATTTCCTTAGTTTAGACTAGAACTGGACATCATTCCAGTGTTCATAGCTGTGTTGAACTATCATCGGTAGAAATGAAACTATTGATCGTAGCAATTATATTGGTTTAGTAGATAGATGGGTATCTAATCATAGGTTTTATAAAAAAATGCCAATATACTTTTGACCAATTACAATGCTTCGGTCAATTTGTTTCTGAACGTAGCGACTTGATTGCCCAATGCGCAGCTCGCGTGACGGTTTGGTAAAGCGAACTGGTAATAACTTACATTGTAAGTGACGAAACATATGTTTACAAAAATCCATAAAAATGTACTTTTATGCATTTTTATAGATTATAGATAGACTATAGATAACTATTTAACCGCATGCGTGTATAATAGTTAGAACACCTTTCTCAGTGTCTACGGGGCAATATTGGTATGTAAAGAAAATAAAAAAGTTAATGATGGGGCACCTCCCAACATTAACTTTATTATTTTCTTAAAGAAATTAATCAAAATCTTATATTATTTATTTACGGTAAAGCTATGCTAAGCTAATTTCTCTACTTATAGTTGATATATAACCATATGTAACATATAAGTAGGTATATGGGGGCTCGATTTCCAGCGGGGTAGGTACTTATTGTACTCTACTGCAAATTATTCGAAACATTTATTAAATTAAACTGTAAAAATTTCCCCCAAAAAAAGATCCCGTGAATGTGTTTTATTTCAACAAGAAATTTTAGTTTACTTAGGTATTAAGGTAAACTATACCTGTATGTAAGTAGTATATTTTATCCTAGCCAAATACAATGTGGCACGATGAAGACAATGCGATAAAGACTATAATAGAGTAAATGAATCAGCCACGATAGCTTAACTAATAGCGCCTTATTCAGATTGAAAGAAAGTGTGGATTCTAAACTCTCACGTGAAAACTTTTTCAAAAGTTTATCTGAACAACTTCTCCGTTTGAAACCTTTTTAAAATAGACAGCCAATAATAATAACCTACGTCAGAGGCGGACACGCGGCGCATCTCTCATTCGCGACCCATTAAATCGCCAATGCAAAGCAAATACACTCCTTAGGTGCGCGTCCGCACGTATAAATTAATCAACGTCGTTACACCACTAATAATCTCGGATTTTTGAACTCGCTCCAAGTAAATAATAGTGCCTTCCGTATCATGCGGATATATATATGGCAAGTGTCCCAAAATTCTAGTACGTTTTACGTCGGTCCGGCGGTGCACAATGTTGTAACTCGTATTTTATTTAAAATCAGTACATTAGCAGCCAAGGCTTATACAAATGTACACAACTAGATCAATCGATAACGATGCGCATGTAGCTTAATAAATAATTTATTTCAACACTACAACTAACAGTATTTTCAAACTCAGAAAATAAATAAAACCGCATATTACCTATATCACAAAATAGTAAATAAAAAAGTTTAAAAATAACATTTAAAAAAATTTACTCTCCGAATAAGTTTTTAAATTAGTGTGTTTATTTTTGGAAATTAGCCTTTCGTTTTATTTTATTATCTTGCTATCTTATCTTGCCAGAATTATGACACTTTGTTTTAATAAAAGTAAACGTTAATGTGAAACATGCTAAGCATATTGTCTGTTCATCCTTACAAAACAGGCTCTGCTTTTGTTATTAACAGATAGGTAAGTAATACTAAATGATACGAAGTTACAACAAAAAAAATATGTTTCTCTCTGATCCACCGTAATGAACATTAAACAAAACAGCGTTGTTAGCCACCGGTAGAGACTAGAATAATATTGTAAGCGTCGCCACAGGAACACTCGACTTTAGTAGTTCCGCTCCCTTTGTCGCGTAGGTAACTCGATCCCCGGTGCGACTTCCGCGAAGCCCCGGCGCTCCGCCGTAATCCTCTAGCAAATTAAAGCTGGCAAACGGCCTCACAAACACCCCGCAAACTGGAATTTAAAGTATTATTCTACAATACCGTTAATTAAATGTCAATTTTTTTTATTTAGATTAATGCTACTTCCCTTTTCTGTATTTGTTAGTGACTACCTGAAAATTCAATTAATAAACAGCTAGGAAACCCTTTCTTTGACCTGGATGCTTAAATTTGGATAAAGCTTTCTTCGTATCTTTATTATTATTTATGTATAACAGCTGGCGCGCAGAGGCTGGCCGAGCCGAGTCTGTCCGGCGAACGACGCGGTTATTTATAAAACAGAGTAGCGTCTCGTTTTGTCTTCGGCGCGCTCTTTATTTTGTCTAAATATACGCAGTTTTGGGAACGTCGTCGCGGCCGCCTTTGCCGCGACATCGGAGTTGGCTTCGTGCCAGAATATCTTCTTTTCTCGCTCGCTTATCTTTTGTCGGAGCTCGAAACGCGCACTTACAAATCGTACGACCTTTATGCAGAAGTTTTATTCGCACTAAATACGTTTTTAGAGTGTCATAAACGCTTATAATATGTTATGAACTAAGACTGGAAACATCTTTGCCTCATTAATGTAAAATCAGTGGCGTATATCATACCTAATACCTAACGCACGTGTTCCCATAAGTCTATGCAAGGTTAGGGAAGGGAAAAAATGAAATGTTTGCGGTACTAAGGCGGCGGCGAAACCTGTAGGTGTCAGATTGATGGCTGCCCAAGCCAGGCACTGGGCAGATCAAAAGGAAGGCCACCGGACTCGGGTTCAGCTGCGGCGGCCGTGAGACAAACGCTTTGCCTACACAAAACTGGGCCACGAATGATTCTATTCTTGGTCTACTACGACATAACGACTACAATGTAGTCAAAACACTGTTAATAAATTACGGGGCAATTTCCTTTCGCAGCAAGATTTGGCGTTAGAATCTGCGTCAATTCAACACTCGTAAATAATACAGAATCCGTCTGAAATATGCCAGTTTCAAAGTTTTATGAGTTCGCTGATGTACGGAATGTTACCATTCGCTGTAGAAGTGTTAGCATTGAAAATACTCAGAGTTAGGTAGGATTAAGCATAAAGTCGGGTAGTGCGTCTCGCTCGGACCGCGCCTGCGTCTAAAACAGTATTTCCGTAGAATCCTTACAAGCGACGTTAAGCACTCTCTGTCGGCTTTGCAGTTCGACGACCCGAAATCCAGAACTCGTATGAAATTCCTGCAAAAGTATTCAAAACAAAGCTGTATTTCTGTAACACCTACGTGTATTTAAAAATATCAATAAGAAATAGGCAATAAACTTAATTTACGTTCTGAAATAAATTTATGGAACATGACTAATTAACGAGCTTAGGTAGTCTCAGAAAAGATGAGCATCGCTACGGATAGTAAAAAGACTTTCAGTTCCAAATTCAACGGAGGTCTAGTTTTACAGCAACGCAACATTGATAACTTTCATAAAATCTAAAACCAACAGGAAAATGATTCACATTTGCTCTAGATTGAACAGTTGTTGATTATACGAATACCCGATCTATTATGTGATGGTAACAATCGATTACGGCTAAAATCTATCTGGGTCATACGTGTAACAAAGGGCTATCATTTATATAGTGCGACAATAGTAACGGAACGGCAGGTAAAGAGAGTAAAAAAATTGAATCAAGATAAGCTTATGGTGGACAGTCCGACCTCGGCCGTCAAATGACACGGGATCGATCGAGTGCGGCACATCACGATGTACTGCACGCAAGCCTATGATTTACAAACCAGCAATTGTCTCTTTGTTGACTATGAAACAGAAAAACATTACTGTTATAATAGTAATGCAAATTAACAGATTGTGACCATACGGCACAAACTGTCCTAATTACATTCCAATATCTGTGGTCCTAACACAAGCTTTATACTTATTTTTATTGATCGTAGAAATAAGTATAAATCAGACTAAGACCCAGAGCTTCTCGGTGCGAGTCAAGTAAACATCTGAAAATAAATATAAACTCATTTGACACTAAAAGATACACATACAGTTCATCATATCCGCTCGGGTTTTATAGCGGTATAGCCAGGTTTAGCCAAAGCTGGTGGTTATTGTATTATGGTTTTTGCACTGCATAATTGGTACCAAGAAAAGACGTTTATTATTATACATACGTTAGTCGTGAAGTAGATGAGCAAATAAAATAGCCTTCTTTACAGAAATCGTGACTTGTAGGTATGTACGTATGATTGTTACTCCAAATTGTTGATTGCGTCGAGCGCAGGTCCGTTGGCAGTGATATCGCGCCATTTTGCTGGCACCGCAATCAGCGCCGCGGAAGGTCAGCGCGACATTACCGTGCCAGCCGGACCGCGACATCATCCGGACTCTCCGGATGTGATCCGCTGTAATCACCGGTGAAATTTCACCATACACAATAGCAGTTTCGTGTTCAGCACAAGTCACGCTCTTCTGATCCTAACATGATAATCAACGATTTATGATCCGAACATAACTCATTATAATGATTGCACATTTCCTTGGCAATATGTTATTGAAAATTCAACGTTTGTTTCTTTAAAGCGGCTGTGACATTAGCTCACTTAATCTGTAGGACAAGGCTCTCAGGAAACGTTTCCACTGTCAATCAACAAAAGATGTTGGCGCGTGGCATTTCAGTTTTGTGCGTTCGGTGCCAACGACTGAACTGTATGCCATTTATAGCGCGAGTTTGTCGTCTTCTTGTCAATAGCGCAACCCTGGATGCCGGGGCCCGGGCGACCGAGCGACCGAAATAAACTCCTCGGGGCGACTTAACAATGCAATAAAAAGAAATTAACACTTTGACGTCGCCTGCGCTGCGCTAAGTTGACTCCTGTGTCATTTGGATGTAGTCCAAGCTCTTATGTGCATTTTTGGATCATTCTCTAGTCACTTCCGTTAAGTGTGAACTGAAATAGAGATTGGGAATGCGGATGACGACACATATTGGGTGGTTATTTCTTTTGAATTTCCTGTAATCACCATGTTTTCGTCAATATTGCATTTAATATTTTTGACTGATCAGACCCATTCACCCAGGTAGATCTCAGGATATACTAGATAATAGATAGACAATGTGCAATATTTTAACTAGAGCGATGGCTCCACCAGCCAAACTGCATTACAAGAAATTAAGAAGGCTTTGGCCGTTGGCAGAGAAACTTTACAACCGCTGACATATCAGCTCTAAAGAGATGAATCCTACTAAATTTGGTACCTACATTTGTTACCCGCAAATCGCAAATGTTTGTTTGACGAAAGGTGTGTTGTTACAGGTTTCGGACTGGCGGCGGCGGCGGCGGCAGGCGTGCGCGCCGGGTACCCGACAGTGCTACAATCTCCGTATGGGTGAGTGCGCAGCTCTGCACACCGAGATCTGTATCAATGTTCAATGGTTCAACACTTCGATATTTGCCAGCACTTGCGGCGCCGCATAGCCGCTCTGATACATCTCACGAGACAAAACTCAGACGTACAACTTTAGGCCATCTTCTCTCTCGACAGTTAGATATTTTAAAGTTAGCGGTAGGAGGTCATTGACAACTTAACAGTGCTTGCATTCTGAAAGAGCCTTTAATTTTCTCTTTCTTATTCTTTTGGTCCCAAAATATACAGTATCCCTCTTTAATTAGGAACAGGTACCTAGGTAATGGATATAGAGGTGTACGGGTACAGTTTTGAGAACTGACTTTTGTCTCGGTAGATGATGCGAGCGGCGTCCCCGACGGCTAGCGGCGCGGCGGCCGGCGGACCACACCTAGACTAAATTACCAAACATTTTCACATAGGTATCTATGGCAAGCGTGAGCGTGCGAGTGGATTTTTTTCGTTTTGGGTGTGAATTAGTCGATTGGGTTTTTTTAATGTTTACGTTTTAAGCTATAAAGCATGGGCGGCGCAGGCGAGGCGGCTGCGCCCGCGCCGCCCAACGCCGTCACTATACGCATCGTTCTCGACACTCAATGTTTTCTTTTTTTAATGTTTTATGCCGTGTTCGTGTAAGATTTTGTTGATTTGAGTTGAGTTTTGTTGGTGGTGGATTTCGTTTAATACACGTTGCGGCTGCGCGTCGAGGCTGCGCTGTGTGTGCGTAGGTGTGCGCGCTGGCTCGACGCGGGCGCTCGTCTCGCCAATACTGCCAATTGACATAAGCCTAGCCTAGCTCGTCGGCTGGTCGGCTGGAGGCAGCCTTTAATTGCGGCCGCGGCCGATCGATGCTCGCCCACGGCCTCCGGCACGCGCGCCTAACCACCACAACATTTCATATATTATTCACCCGAACTCATGTTCTAATGGAAAAATAATCAAGCGAAAGCTTCATTCGATTAATCGCCCTTTTGTTTTAATTCAACGGAATAAACACTAGGCACCGTGTCATTAGAGAGTGAAATATAGAGCAATACTATTTTAGTGTTTCTAGTACATAATTGCTCGTATTGCCATATGCAATAGGTACATGTATATGTAGGTATATAGAATTTCTGTAAATTTACTTTTAACGTGTAATTAGGTATTTTAGTATCTACTTTCTCACTTATTTTGCAGTTTTGAAAAGAACTATTTACCTACATTTAATTCCTCTATTCTGTCTTACCTTTAACTTTATTTTGTAAACCTTCCCCTTACAAGTTTATTTGTTTTTTTAGTATCAGATTGTGGTTTTGTACCTTTGTAGATGTTTCAGCTCAGCTTGTGTGATGGTCTGCCAGTTTTTATAATGCTGTTTGAATTTACTATTCTTGTTTTTATTACTTAATTTACCTACACTAAAATATTATTAATTTGACGGTTAAAACACGTTCACGCCTGAAACAAATACAGCATAATATTATTGTCAGCTTAATTTTACGAATTTTTATGAAAAGCCTACTCACTCACGTTTATTTATTTCCGTAAGTAACATGACGTTTATCATATTCCAAAAATAGTTAAAGTTTCACTGCTTGAACACTGAAAGGCTTTGCAAAATATGTTTACATAAAGACTTCCTATGTGACAAAGTAGGCATTGCGAATAGCACCAGTAAACCACAGGTGGGCGTTTAAGGCGGGCGGGGCGCTGGGCGGGCGTGTGCGCGCATGCGCCCTGTCCACATACCGCTCTCTTATGATAACTCCACTGAACTTGATCTTGCAACTGCATATCTCCCTCAGCCGCAAACGGTTGAAGGGAGACAGAAGTAGTTGCATCTCTCAAGCTCTGTCGGTAATAAAGTGGTTGAAGTATGAGAGCCCTAGAGAAGTGCCTAGTCAGCGCGTCGCCGCCCCCCTCTCGATGAACACTTGACCGCCTTGGTAGGCACCGCAAATTAAGCAAACTCGACACTTGGCAGTCTTCCTCGAACCTGATCTGACAAATTTATACCCAACAATTTAAATTTAATTCGTATTCGTGAGCTTGACAAGTTTAGTTTTTTTATGTAATTCAATTGAAATATATTCATTTCGCTGGACTACGTAACTTCCTCCGAAACAGAAGGCACGTTTGGTATTTCGTAACGGACACGTGCCAGCATCTAAATCTTAACTTGCACGATGTCTCCCAACGATCTGACGATAAATGCGAGACGCCGGATATTTCGGTCGCCGCGGAGTGGACGCTCTTGCTCCCAATATTTTTATAATAGTGTTTCTTTTTTAAACTATGTTGGCAATGACGCACGGCTTTGCCGCACCGCGCGGTGACAAACTCCAGCCTAAATAAATTGTATCACTTACATTTTGAGTTCCTTGTAACTGTTTATCGATGTCTACTAACATAACAAGACTATGCTCGTGGCTGTTGCTGCAATTGGGGCTAGGTAATAGTGTGATGAAAGTTTTGAACAGTATTAATTTTGCAACATGGATGACCTTTCACTGAGCAAATAACTTAGGCTAATGTTCTCTGTGTCTAAACTACTCCTGTGAGAGGGCATCATGGGAAGTTTGGTTTCAGACGTTTGGGAATGGACGATCTCTATCGGTTTTCATATTTTTTGAGTTCTGTATATCTTTGCGAACACACTTCATTATACTAACTTCAACGGTGTTGTCGTGTACAGAACGAACTAAACTCCTGTTTCCACTGTCGTATTACGGGCCGACAGAAAGCCGTCTTGCATTTTACCTAACAAATAATTTGGACACTTAATCTGGCACTAGCGCAATATGAATTGCTCAACTTGCAAAAACTAGACGACTTTTTATCGGCCCAACAATCGACAAAGCAGGGAACAGCCCCTCCGATTCCCTCAACGTCTGACACCATGTAGTTTGCATTTACAAAATTTGTGACGTATGTGTTGAATTGGCAGGTTGTCGCCCGGATATGCGTACGGAGTGCCTAGCTACGTAAGCACGATGGGCGGGGTGGGCTCGGGGGTGGGCGGGGGTGCGGGGGGGCTGGTCCAGCTGCCGCAGTTGCAGCACGCCGCAGCGGTGGCGGCGGCGAACCACCTGTACGAGTACCAGGCGGCGGCAGCGCAGGGCGCCGCGGCATACCAACAGCAATATGCGGCTGCTGGCTTCGACCCCTACGCTACAGCAGCAGGTTGGCATTCTGTTTAAATAAAGTAAAATAGGTTGTTTAAATGTTTATTCGTTTTTAATATAAGTCTAATTGCATTTTATGTACAGACGCCAGCAGATTAACCCATAAAGTTACTATACAAGGTAGGATTAACCAGACCACCTAAATGACAAGTTTGATATCTAGGTAAATGAATTTGACTGTTTTGGGTAGGTTGATCTGCTGGCAATGTGTACCTACATTAAATTAATTATTTTTTAAAATTTTATTTATTAATGTTAATTATTAATTACTTATATTTTTTTTTAATAATATACTTAAAATTTATTTTTTCTTTGAAAAAAATTAAGTTTTCTATTTATGTACTTACGTGTACTCTTGAGAATCTGTCCATAAGAGAATGACCCGTGTACTCTATGCCTGACTACATTATAATGTAAGTAGTTCCATTATCGAAGTAAAAAAATGTAATGTTATAGCCGTGTCATACCTTTAATGATTAACTGCGAAATCATACGCTACAGATTCAAATCTTTCTTAGGAGAGACGGAAACATTTTTGCTTTTCCACAGAATACTAACAGGCTTAGTGGTTAGAGTACTTACTCAATTTATGAGTGATTTATGAATGATTTATGTATATTCTATATTAATAAAAATCAATTTCCCAGAATGTTTGTACGCGCATTACTTCATAACGGCTGCACCTATTTGGATAATTCTTTTTTTGTTGTGTTGGTAATTGTCAGGACCAGGTGTGTATGAAAGAAACATTTTGGAAATTTGTCACGGGGTACGGGGTCCACGCGGACAAAGTCGCAGGCGGGCCGCTAGTCTTAGGTATATAATTTACTAGCGGCCGCTCGCGGTTTCACCCGCGTGGTTCCCGTTCCCGTGGGAATATCGGTATAAAGAGTATTCTATGTGTTAATCCAGGCTATAAACTATCTGTATGCCGAATTTCATCCAAATCCATTCAGTAGTTTTTACGTGAAAGAGTAACAAACATACATACTCACAAACTTTCGCCTTTATAATATTAGTGTGATCTGTTATCTAGCTACTACAAGTACTAAATCCTATGTAATATGAGTTACTTGATTGTTGTTGTGTAGTTGGTAAAATACCAACTAAGAACAGTAAATACAAATACTGGTATACAGCACTGCGGCCATGAAGAAAATTTGTCACACATAATTATGAGTATGTTAATCACGTAGATATAGTATCAAAATAGTTGTTTCATTCTGATTCATAGTAGCTAATATTTATTTATTTTCATATTATAAATTTAATAATCAATCATTCAATTTTGAAATAGTAGTTTTACATTGGTAAGTAATAACTTTTTATGCAGTAAATAAATGTATAAGTAAGTATTATAGTGCAACATTATTGTATATTCCTAATGTTACATATAATTTCATATAGGTAAGTATTTAATATTTACAATGCATGCTCACAAATGTATATACTTACTTGCTTATAGTAACTAACACTTAAGGCTCTTACTTTTATAACAGAAACTGCTGTACGAGAGTCCATAACTTTGAAACGACAATAACTATGTGTTTTACACAGCTGCGCAATCGCTATGTATTTACTCGTAATATTGTAGCTTTAGTACATGTTGGTGCAAGTACCTATGTAAAATATTATTAAAAACAATAAAACTTTTAACTGGAATTTTGCCTATATACCAGTAGGTATACAAATACAATTGTGTACACAACTGTCTCGTTGTTTGTTTTGTGTGTAACTTGTGAAACATTAACAACTCATTAGCGATGGAATATAAAATATTCCTATAAATACTCCAATTAATAAAATTACTTGAAAAGAAATACTTACTTTCTTGAAACCACGACCTTTTAATTTTGAAAATTATTTATTCTGTCTAAATGTTGTAATTTTAATTTTAATTTTGAATTCCTTAAGTTTTATTTACTTAGCGTACGGTGGTCTTGGTCAAAAAGTATTGTTACCCCTTTACTAAACGACAAAGGACTTTCATTATAAAAAAAATAGGTACCTACCTATATGAAAAATAAAATAGTTTCATACGAGTAACAATAAGTGTATTGTGTACTAGTGAATAAATAAACCGTATGTATAACAACCAGCTTTACATACAGAATAAATTAACGTGTGTTCTTCATCTATTGTTTTGAATAGCTTTTAGATAATTATTTTACATTGTCAAGAGTATTGTGAAACAAATAATTAATTACTCGTACTTTATCATTTTAAACTGACGCATTTAGAAAATAACAAATGAAGGCTCTTAACAATGTCTCTATTGATTCTATTAAAATTACCTGTTTGTCCTCTAGCAGTGCTTAAAAAAAGTAAAATTCGTCATGTTTTTTTAACATATTGATTGATATACTTACTGCCGTACTCAGAGACGTGAATAAAGTTTTGATGACAATTAAGTCTCTTGCTGTCATATTCTTATGGATAGTGCTAAATAGAGAAGGAAAGACATTTTATTAACATTTAAACTTAATGACGTCTCTGAGTACGGCAGTTAGTCAGCCAGCACTTAAATAATAGGTACTCTATCGTGGTTAAAAATATTTAGGAGTTTAAATTATTAGAGTAGAGAGTTTTTGACTCGCTACAATGTTTTTTTGTTCTTCTATTTAAGCACTGCTTTCATCTCTAGGAACTGAGGTCATCATAAGTGTTACTTAATACTTTATGAAAAAACTTTTATATTTTTTACCACTATGCTGGATAGGCGTAAAACAAAACACAGCTCAGTAACTTTATACAATAATTTACGAACGAAATGTTATCATACTCGCGCTTATTTAAGGTGGAATTATTATTACGATTGTTATTTTAACTCTAAGGCTCCCTGTTATTCCAATTCGTGCAACCGAGTTTAAAACATGAGCAAGCTGAACAAGACGGCACTTGTTCAGCTTTTATTTAGAAAAATGAGACAACAATAAAATTTTAATCCAGGATTGACGTTATAGTCCACGTTTTGGGGTAAGATGGATTTAGTTTAAGTAGCTATAATTAGGTTAAATATCTTCGACAACATTCCAAAAACTAGAATAGAATTGGCTCAATCCTTTACATTCTTACGTTTAAAGAAGACATGTATGTTTCAGCAGCCGCAGCTGCAGCCTCGGGGGCCGGCTACGTGTCACCCTACTACGCACTACCAGGAGGAGGGGTGCAGGGTCCATTGCTGCCTCCGCTATCCTACCCCCCGCAGCTGCAAGAGGCGAGGATGCAGTAGATCTCACGTCCGACTACATTACCTTAACGAATCGAACTTCAATCGAAACAAGTGAAGTCCGACGTTTTCAAACTTTGCAATCACGATCAAAGCAGAGAAACAAAAGGCATGTGAATCCTTATCGAAATGTCTTAACCATGAGTATAGTAATGTAGTCTTGTATTATAAAAAGGGTATTAGGTGATGTGTGACAAGTGGCTGTTATGATATAATATTATCAACATCATAATGTTTTATAGAGAATGTCAGTTAAAATGTGTCATGGAAAGACAAAAAGGTGAAAAATGGTGACGTTCGTTACCGCAGTAAGCCAAATACTTAGACTAAAACATAGATGATGTCTAGAACCAGTTGAACTATCAACCAAAAATATTAATGAATGACCAAAGCTGTGAGCTTTTATCTTAGAGTATAATGCCATGAGGGCTCTGAGTTCAAAGGACGAGGTGGAGTTGTAGGTAACTGAAAACTTACGTAAACTATTACCTATGTCTAGTTTCTAGGATATTATAAAAGCTTATATACACTACCTGTACTTATATGATAAAAAAAATCTTGCCTCGTGTCTTCAACTTCCTGACATCACACATATTTTCCTATTTTTTATACTTAATAGGTTAATAATAAGATATATTTTTAATTAAATGTAGTTACAATTTTCCTTCGCATTCGAATATTATAATATCTTAATATCACACTTAGTACATAGAAGCAAACAGCTGTTAAATGACAATAAAGTTATTATTTACTACAAGACCTTATCGTGGCTCAGAAGTTTACTATTACTTAATAGTAGTATATTTTAAATGCAATAGTTACATGAATTTATTTATATGATTGTACAGGGTGATACATCAAGACTGGTATGATGGCCTATAACTCGTTCGTTAAAAAAATTGTTCAAGATAATCAATAATAAAAGAACCGGGTTCGGTTCCCTAGTTGCATAGTTTTATAAAACATTAATTAATATCATAACTACAGAATCAACTTTCCCTAGAACAGTTTTCCCTACCTTTGAAGATTTCAGGCATCCTCATATTGACCGGTGTTGATGAATCACAATGTAGGTAAATATTTTAAATATTTTACGTATACATGGTATATAATTTATATTTGGTTTCAATGTGAAAGAATTATAGTTAATTTAAACTGCAACTTTTTATTTTTTCAATTCCAACTTTGGAAGTATGGTTTTCATGTTAAACTATATTTAATAATAATTACAATTTATATAGTAATAAAGTAAACAGTCCGGTCGCATTGTGTTACATTCGTGTACTAAACTATCCTCGAACACTATTCGAGTATAGCTTATTTACTATAAATACAGCAACTATCAATAAATAAACAATCCTCTCGTATGTTTATTAGTATGGAAGTGTCAATCAGCTTTTTAATTCAATTAGCTTTTTTTTCAGCATAAAATACCCACCATCCAGTGGACGTAGGTATTATCTTCCCTGGGTAATTTCCATTTTACGTAGCTACTATAATAATTTTATTGTTCGTACTAAATCAGTGGGCCTACTCCATAGATCAAAAATTCAAGTATCGATGGTTGGTTTCAATACATTGTAGAGCATACATTTATTTACATTGTAGAGCGCGCTGTACTTCTTGACGGTTAAGTGTAGCGTCAAGTCTGCAGTGATTGATTTATTTTCTAAAATTTGTGATTGTGCGAATATCAATGTGAAATAATGGTGAATTATTAACCGTTAAGTTGTTTGTGAACGTGCACGAGTATTGGCAAATAAAAAAAAACAGTGCAGCAACACTTTTCAAATTCTCTCAAGAAGTCCCAGATAGATTTCAGTAAAGTTCCAAATCTTAACTGAATGGCTGAATGTACTAACCGCACCAAGCCATTATTTAAGAAAATAAAACTATATTAACATGCGCGTTGCAATTATATAGCTCAATGCACGATGCCTATGATTGTACATTGATGACCACTTTCGATGACGGAAAGTTCGATTTACAGAGTAGAGTCCCAGCTATTGTAGGAGTTTGAAATGAATGTGGATAGAGGTGAGATGGAATAATATCGCAGTCTTTGTTTCTGTACTAGAGTATGCAAGGTCAGATGAAAAACGACTTTTTGGGTTAATTAGATTTCAACGAGCTCGAGCTATTGAAGGAGATTATAATTGTTTATTCCGTAACAGAGGTTTTAGTTCTTCATTCATCATTATTCTGTTGTAGCAAACACATGCACCTGATGAATGACGTTATTAACATCAACAACTTCAAAAATCACAATTCTCAAAAAATCTCACGGGCTTGTTACGTATGACATTCAAGTTCAAAGTTGATATTCAGATTTCTATGGTCCAAAAGGTCGCTTGATCTGACAACGAGACAGTTTGCATAAGGAAAGTGTAAATGAGCTGACATGAATTATATTCAACATATAAAAATGTGTATTCGATCATCGATAATATTCGAGACATCTTGCTCTGTAAGTCTAGTTTTCTAGGTCTGTATTAACATGTCCATGTTGCTCAATAAATTGGTCCTACGAAGGACGAGGTTTAGCATAAGGTCGAAGGAGAGCAATAAAGGGCTAATTATAAACTTAATTGTAAGTTATGTACTTAATTATATCTCAGTGGAAAAATATTTTTTGTACTATAGGCCCTTATATACTTATAATTTGTTCTCCAAAGCGGTATAGGGTACTTACTAGTTAGAATAATTCAATTACTAGTCCATGTAATTATAATGTAATGAATTTTAGACGATCGCCGATCATCCTTTGAAATTATTTAAGAAAATTATATACGGTAATTATTCTATTTAGTTACAGTTTTTTTTTCAAAACACAAAATTCTTTTTTAAATTGGTTTACGATGGACGTGCGTGTATATCTCGCAAAGCCATAACGTACCTACCTACTTTTCGATTTCTCTTTACATTTAAGTACATATCATATGCTGAATGATTTTGTATCTTTTCTTGCCAGTAAGATCTCTGTTGACTGAAGGTTATACAAATATTTTAATTTAGCTGATGGAGAAGATCTAAAGTTACGACGAGTTGAAGGGCACCGGATTCCTTACCATAATTCATGGATATAGGTACATAAGTAGGTCAGTAAAGTTACTTTATCGGATGAGGTCGGCGACATAGTACAAGTTAGGGGCACTAGAGTATAATAAGAAATCACTGAAGCTTAGTTCTGTAAGACTAATCTTATTGTAATATGCTGTTATTCGTAATTTATTTTGTTGATATTTGTAAATCTACATGTTGATAACTATTTATTATGTGGAAGAGTAATAAAAAATTGTTAAATATTTAAAGACCGGACCAATTCTCTAATTTCCTCTCGGACACTGAGTTTCATTACGGTCCGGTTCATATATTAAAATATACACAATAATAATAATAATATAAATGTAAGTAGATTAAAATTAGGTACCTACACACTAAATGGAACAGAAAATTGTGTTAGCCATAGTGGTGGCCATCTTGCCTTAATATAATAACTGTAGTACTTATACCATATTATACAAAATTATATAACATTATTATTATTATTATTAAAACTTAATATCATTATTACAGATACATACATAGAATTCAGTGCATTTTCGCACTGTGCAGTCCATTATAGTGCATTTCATTCGCGGTAATTTTAAGCACAATAATTATTATATTTATACTTATGTATTACATACTTATATGAATGTAAATTCATAATAAATAAATACCTAATAATTGTTACAATTAATTTAATATGATACTTCAATGTATTTAATTTAAGATATTCTAAAATGGAAAATAAATTTATAAGTAGATAAGCTCTTTTTTTACACCTTTAATTATGGTTTTTGCAGACAATTTTCTTTTTATGGCATTTCATTTTAATAACTAAGTAATTTATGGAATACCTACAGGAAAAGTGGCCGGTAGAAAAATGGACAGACAAATTGTCCAATAATTATTTATTTACTAGCTTATGTTATCATCAGAATTTGCACTTAAAAAATTAAAAAACTTTAAAAATATTTCTTTCGGATCTCAGAGGTGAAAACTTCTAAGATTTGATGAAGCAATGTTGACTAAAAACATAAACATCAAGCACTGACAAATTTCGACGGGTGAAAACCAGACCTCGGTAGCCAAGTGGTTAAGGCAGCCGCCCGGAATGCGGAAGGTGCGTGGTTCCATTCCCGCCTGAGGTTGTCGTCTTTTTTCAGTGTTTAAAATTTTACTTAAGTATATTTAAGCGTTAATAAAACGCTAAAATATATTTAAAAAAACATTAAACTTAAGACTTTACCTAAGTATTTACAAAACTATAAAAAATCTCCAATATATTCGCCCCAAGTTGGTCACCCATCTATCCTAGAGCCCAATTAGATGAAAAATGTTCGTAAACAAATTTTCACGATTCTTTGTTCAAATATCTAATGTCACTCGGATTTTTACTGATAGTGGTTGTTTTTTCGTGAATTTCTCTCAGGAAAAGTAATAATTAGAGTGACACTAGAAGATATTTCCACAAGAATTATGAATAAAATTGTTAAGATAAATAAACTACATACTTACATACAAGTACCTATTTTAATTGCTTATATTATTATTACGAGCATTTACGTTATTTTTAAACTATAGATAAATAATTAGGTGCTTATGTACATAGGTACTAGATTTAGTAGATATCGATGCTTAACAGCAAAAAAGGGATAAGTGAGCGACATTTTTTACGAAATCGACTTATATATATCCTTGGAATCGAATCGAAGAGTCTAAATACGTCGTAACGCCCAATATTTTAGTGTCTTTAACATTCTGGTAGTTAGAAAAAATCATATTTCGAAATACTTTAAATCGTTGAAATTTTAGCTTTCATAATATTATCCAGCTGGATGTTTAGCTCTATATGGCGGTTTATGCGATACTTAAATATATTCGGGCCGCGATTTCCAAACATGACGTGTTTGACGCTTAAACTTATTTTTCTTGTCATTCTACGGATGTTGGAAGGCGCTTATAGTCTAAGATCCGAGTATAGAACGACCTTCACCGAGAAGGTTAATGGATGAAAAGTATTTTATATCAAATTTAATATGTTAAATAATATATCGCGAGTGGGTTGGCTGAAAAATTTCAGTCCAGTACCATTAATGATTAATTTAATATTTAAAAAAATATTTTTTTTACATTGCACTGGTTTGGTGTGTGTGTGTTTGTAATGCGCTTATCTTTATATAAACATAAATTTTATTTATTTAACCAGACGGTTGCAAATTACTAATATTGACTTGCCTGTTGGCACCTGCCTACCCAATGTTATGACAGGAAAAAAATAGTCAACCTAACGTTTGCATATTCTATAGGCTTCATACTTTCGATTGGTACCTATGTAATTTATCTATTATCGAAACAAGAGCAATATTAAAAAAAAAAAATAATATTAATTTAATCATATACTGGACTGAAATTTTTCAGCCAACCCACTCGCAATATATTTTTTAACACATTAAATTTGATATAAAATACTTTTCATCCATTAACCGCTCGGTGAAGGTCGTTGTATACTCGGATCCTCTACTATTAGGACGAATTATCCTAGCGGATATCACTATTCATAGTGGCGCTTATCCTTTTTTCCCTGCTGATATTAAATTAAAAGAGTAGGGCGGTTAGATGATGCGACTGCGACTGTGATTTTGCCATATGTCGGTTACCGTGTACAAAAAATCTAAAATGGCGGTTACCGCAGCGTCTCTTTTTTTTAATTTGACAACGGATAAGCGCTTGATCTTCATCTCACCTGATGGTAAGTGACGATAAGGCCGAAGGTGGAAGCGCTCCCGGAATCCTCAACCACTGAGGAACTGGCTATCTTATCTCAAATCTCTCTCTGGACTTCATTTCCACTTAACATCAGGTGGAGTGGGGTCATTTGCCGGGCTTAGTATAAAAAAAACTGCCGGAACACAATAATGCTATAAACATCGTTGTTATGGGGTAGCTAGCCAGGTGGACTTAAAAGCCCTACCACCAACCAAACCGAGCACACAAAGATGTACCCCCGCTGGGAATTGAACCCGGGACCTCTGGGTCTGAAACCGGTGGCTTAGCCACTAGACCACAGAGGCGGTCTCATCGATGTTTTATCCGTTTCTACGTTGGCGACTGTTGCCCAGGCGCCGCGCGCACCTGCAATCCATTCCGGCGCGCAGTTTCTTTGAGCTCGCATTGAAAATAGTAAGTAAAATTTCATTTTTCTATTGTGATCTTCAATGACGATTTTCATAAGAATCGATTATTTTTATTCTGCGAAGATTGATTGCCTAAATTATTATGTTTTATAGAAGTTGATGAACGTAAAAAAATCTTATAGGTATCTAAATGACAGATGTAACTGGTTTCAATATTCATTAAGATGAGTATTTACCTAGCTTTGTGCCGTGTCTGGTTTTTGATATGTATTTAGGTGAATGTTTGTAGTACCTTCGTTGATTCTGTTTATCATAACACAGTTTATAACTAACTAACTAACTTTGGTATCAGATTAATGTTTAAATATCTTATAATTAAATATTAATATTTAAAAATCGTTGTTACGCAGATCCATTACTTCTGGTCTGCCAGCAGTTATTTCATTTGCATTATTTTGCATTATATTTATTTTGAATAATATTTTTTTGGTCTTCCAATATCACGCAATGAGACTATAAGCAGATGCGCTTTAGGAGCAGTCAGGCAGGTGGAGCCCATTCCACAGCTGGAACCGCTTAATGGGAATCTGGAAGCTTATATTATGTCAATCAACTCCAGAAGTTGGCGTCTCCTTAATCGTTTTAACTGGTTGGGTAAGTAAGCTGGGATTTTACTTTGGGATAGTAAGCTGTTCTGCTAGCTGATTTAAGTGACGTTGCAAAGGGGCTTTGGAGGATTTAGTATGAGCATTTATTCTTAACTGTGCTTAGTTGTAGGTATTCATAGACCGCGGAGTTTTTTATAAACTGTTTTTTTTTAAATAGAGTCTTCAGCTCTCTATCATGTTAATATTGGACTGGCAAGCAGATCCCCACACCTGAATCCCATATGTCCAAATAGATTTGAGAATAGTTTTGTAGATTAGCAATTCATTGTCAATAGACAGTGCTGTTTCTATCAAGTAGCTAATAGAGTTCCCGGTATTTTTAAGTTGATCTCTCTTAGCTTGGATATGGTTTCTCCAGGTCAGTCCGCGATCGAGATGCTTCCCCAGATTTTGATGCAGTCACTGTGTGGGAGCAGTTGATCACACAATTTCATAGGTGGGCAATCTCTTCTTCTCAAAGTGAATGTGATGTGTGCAGTTTTAGAGGAGCTGGCCTTAATTCTCCACGGTCTCAACCACTTCTCTACTGTTTCAAGTCCCATTTGTAAAATCTGTGAGGCTTCTTCACACTTCGTACTTGGCGCCAGAATGGATGTGTCATCCGTAAATGTTGCTATGGTTACCCCACGGCTCTGAGGTAAATCGTATGTATATATGATATATAGTATGGGGCCCAGTACAGAACCTTGTGGTGCGTATTTCGTATAAAGGGGATGTGCATTCTTTTTACCGAACTTGAAACAACCTCTCAGATATATATGACTTAAGAAGCAAACATAATCTATGCGGTAGGTTTGTTTTTATACTATAAAGGAGGACCTCGTGCCACACCCAGTCGAAAGCCTGTTGAATGTCCAAAAAAGCGGTCGAACAATATTCCTTCTTTTTCAGTTCATTTCTAAATACCTTTCAAACCCTATGGATTTGTTCTATTGTAGCGCGGTCTTACCGAGTCGCCTGAAGCCAAATTGATGTTCTAGTATCATAGACTGTACTGAAATTGCTGGCATTAGTCGCTTTAGGAGAATTCTTTTAAATAACTTTGACAAGGTTGGAAGTAGAGTAATAGGTCTTTAAGAGGTCACTTCATTTCTCGGTTTGCCTGGCTTATGGATCATGATGATTTGGGACACTTTACAACTCTGGAAAACATCCTGTCCTCAATACGCCATTGAAGAGCATGGTAATGTACACAAACCCTTTATGAGGCAATTCGCGCAACACCTTTTTGTCACTGAGGTCAAATCCCGAGCCTTTTTTCGTCTAGGTCTTTCTTACAACTTCGCGACGGGAAGTGGCCTTTATGGGGTAGGTAATCTAGTTGCAGGTCTTCATTCAAAACTAGGTCGATATTCAAAACTGTCTCAGAATCTCAGAATCTGACATCGAAGACGATGATAATAGTAACGATTAAATATTATACCCAACTTTTTTTTTTGTTTTCTTAAAAAGGCTATTATTTTTATTTTTTAATTTTTAGTTTTGATTTCATTTAAGTACTTAGGTACTTATCAATCATATGGACAAGTCTTCCCACTTTTTTTGTACAATTTTCTATTGTTAGAGATACTTATCTCAACACTAAATTGTTGATTATAAACAGTAAAATTTTTTAATACGGTATTGTATGATGTTGATTTCTTGTTTTAAATTTATGGATAGCGATTTTAAAATTTTAAAATTGTATCATTTAGGATTTACATGTGAATCTTTTGAGAAAGAAGTTGTGACGTTTTTCCTGTTCTAAAAAGTAGACCATTTGAGCATAAGCGACATAAAATAATTAAGTAGACGAATGATTTATAGTACCTAATATAATTAAATCATTTTGTGGAGAAATAGCTTAAAACTACATAGGGTAACATGCCCAGTCTCCGGCCTCTTAAGCGCTCAGCTGACTTAATTCACTTATATATAACTGATTTAGAGGATTCAGTACATAAATATATTTTTTTTATGCCAGTGATATGTTTAAGATTAATTTTAAAACTGATATAATATACAAAGACTGCCAATTTTTATATAAATAAAAGATTTTCAGAAAAGTACGTTTTTGCCAGTGTCCGGCCACACTTATCTAGTGACCGACCACTAGCTACCCAGTGTTCGGCTACCTAAATATAAACCTACAACTATTAAATGGATAATAAACTCTCAGAGTAAATGAATAAGGATTATATTGTAATGATCCCACAATCTAAGGATTTTTGACATATAATGTGCTACGGATTTACTTGCAGGTTTTATGAACCGCAAATCTTTATTTATAAAGACGTATAAAAAATAAAAAGTGAGTATTGAAATACAAAATAAGTATAAGTAGTAATAAGTATAATAAGTTTTCATAAGCACTTGCAGTGGCGCAGGATCCACAGTAGCACACTTTTTCTTTATTAATATGTGGATAATGTCGTGGGTTACAATATAGTGTTTGTTGATGTGGTGTATTACACAAGATATATAAGATTTTAGGTTTATATAATATGTTGTAACTGTTTGTTGTCCCGGAATAAATAAATATATAAATAAAACATTTATTTAGTAAATGTGACGTAATAATAATTTTAATTAAACTATTTATTTATGGATTTTTCTCTGCAACCAGCACTACTCATTAAATTAAATCCTTTTTTTCCTAAATATTAATTGCAAAAAAATGACAATACGTAATACTTATAAAAATGCTAATAGAATAATAAAACTCTTACTAATAATAAAACGTTACTAAATATTATTAAACAGACAATTTTTTATTAGGAGATAATGGCCGAATACTGGTACCATAGCCAATGTCCGGCCGCTTAGTCATTTTAAGGGCCGGCTATCCGGTCATAGCTACCAGTATTCCGGCCATTCTATTCTCATACGAGTAATGTTACCTATAATTTTTATCTCTGCTGATATCGGTGGCCGGATACTGGCCATAACTAAGGTTTAATGCTAAGGTCTGTCACTACTAACATAATAACACTTCACAACACCCTAGGTATTATTAAATACATAAAAATCATGGTACCGTTATTGCTAGGGTGGTCCGGACACTGGAAATAGCCATTTTCTGTTCCAGACCACCGGCCCCCATCTTTTTTAAATAACGGGCTTTGAAAAGTCATATTTAACAACTAAATCGTGTAAATAGACATACCTACGTGTTATAAAATATAAAACTTTATTGGTATTATAACAAAATATACATGAACTAACCAGTTGAAAACACCTCTGCACAAATTTTTTTATTAAGTTGTGGTTGAATTGTCACGCGTGCGCTGTCCTCCACTTTTAGATGACAACTAAACGTAGAAAATTTAGCTTGCCGTAGATGTCGCTGTGTCTATGTTGTAGGTCATTCAAAATACTTTTTAAGAGAATTGATTTTAGGTTTAAATTCATTTAACTATTCTTATTTTATTTAAAAATCATGTCGCACGGCCGGGCAATGGAGGGGGCCGGCACACTGGGCATGTTACCCTACATAGCTAAATTTCGGAGTCTTACGAAGCAAAAACAAACTTTTTATGATTTTTTTTTCAAAATTTTGTAACTTATAAACCTACTCTCTCCTGTAAAATTTGTAAAGTGGTGGTTAACCCTTTTTGGCTGTTAGGCATCGATATGTAACATCATAATAGCAATATCTTATTTGTCTATGATAATAGGGACCTACGTAAAATTGTCCACCTAGTCTATTTTTGTGAAATTCCACAGAAAGAATTAGGTTGAAAGAATTTGTGCCATCAGCCGTTTGGACCACTGCCAAACAATTATACTTGTTGACCAAATAACTAGACGAGTTTGCGTCATGAAAACTAGTAATAAATTTCTCTGAAGTTTTTAGTAAAACATTAGTTACAACTTACACTCATGATAACCCTAAGGGTTAGTCAGAGACTAGATAATTGGAAATGGAAAAAGGACCTCAAATTCAGTCCTCTGCCATATGCCACGTTTAACCAAACAACAACTTGACGACCTCCTTGGTCATGTGGTTTGTACACCGGTTTTCATGGTGTCGCCATCTCTGAGGTCCCGGGTATGATCCCCGGTCGGGTCAATTTAGAAATTATTGTTTTTCTAAATTGTCTCGGGTCTGGGTGTTGTCTATGTATAATAAGTATGTATTTTAAGTATATTTATCCGTTGTCTAGTAACCATTTAACGAGTTTCTTCCAAGCTTCTCTTGGGCTAGATAATTGGTGTGATTGGAAAAGGAGAGGAATGAAAGGAAAGTTCAATTTAATTTAATTTAACAACTGCATAAATGTGCTCAGCGTGACAGGTGGTGAGCCCATCGCCGCTCTATGATGTTGGATTCTTTAGTCCGTCATGAATGAATGAATGAATATAAATGAAATTTCTTTATTAAACTTAAGAATTGCCATATTTACAAACATAGCCCCACAAAACTATTAATAGTTTGACTGTGGGTACAGAACAGTCTCATGTTTGCCATTAAGCACTGCAACAGTATGCTAATGGCAAAATGATATTTTAACACTTATGTATATGCTATAACTATATCTATGTAATTATAATAGAACTTTCTAAAAAATGCTTCCTAAGCAAGCTACCTTTGTTAACATTAGTTTTAAGTCTCACATCTTGAGGCACACTTTTCAGTATAGTTACGTCTATGGGATTCTCTTACTGAGAGTTCTGTCACCGTAATAATTAGTAACCCTAGGAACAAAGTATTTGCCCGCAGATATCGACCTAGTATCATACCTATGCATTACTAGCGAGTGACACTCTTGACTACTATGCATGGTTATTAATAGCAAGCAAGTATTTATGTTTTAAACTAACAGGAAGAATTTTGCATCTTATAAATAATTTTGTAAGTATAAGTAGTCTATTTTGCAGCTGTTTAGTTTTTTTATTTACGAGTAGTTTTAAAAATCATATTTAGAGTAGTGTAGTGTGTCAGTCTTATTATTTTAATTAGCCGCCACCACATAGCTCTTATTTACGAAAATAACATAATTTTGTCATTTGTACCCACTGAAGATCACTGAGGCGCTTTTGCAATACTGGATCAAAAAACTTGAGCTTCGCCGTGCTTCGCAAGTAAAGCTACGTTAAACTGTTGGGCCCTTTTGTTGATGTAAGAAAGACGATCGTTTGACGCTTTTGCCCAGTGTGGGACTGTAATTAGGCTACAATACATACATGTAATCACGACTATTATTCACGAAGGGTTAGACTAGAGACTAGACAATGAGGACAGCAAAAGCAGTCCTCTAATATAGATCACTTTTCACCAAATAGCGACTGCACATGTGCTCAGCGTGACAGGTGGTGAGCACATTGCCGCTCTATTCTGTTGGAAGTATGTGCAGTCTTTAGTCCGTTAGTCGCCTTTTACGACACCCATGGGGAAGAGAGGGGGTGGTAAGTAGTTCTTTCACTACATCTTATTTGTCTATGGTACTACATACTAATTATTTATTGTTACGATGTAGCGCCCAGCAGCAAACTCTAATTGAGCGGTAGAAAGTGTTGGAGTGAGTCTCTAGGCCTTAAGTTGAAACTATTCATATCAACTTTAGATCGCGACGTTTTACCAAGTCTATCGGTAACACGCTATAAGTGTTCGCTATAGTGGCAGAGAGTCTAATAAGTAGCATACGAAGGCGAGTTCTGTATAATAATAATAAATAAATTTTCTATTCTACTTATTACACATAGAAAACACCCAGGCCCGAGACAATTTAGAAAAACAATAATTTCTAAATTGACCCGACCGGGGATCGGACCCGGGACCTCAGAGATGACGACACCATGAAAACCGGTGTACAAACCGCCTATAAGGTATTGGTAAGGGCGGGGATTTCTATAGAAGCAAAAACGGAGCTGGTATTCGTACCTGGTAGTGGTCGGGGAGGGGCCTAACTGCTGAAAAATACATCAACGACATTCTGCTAGGCCATGTGCTTCCGTACGCCGGGTTTATAGGCGAATATTTCCCGCCAATGCATGATAACAACGCTAGCTGCCACACCGCTGCAATGACTAGACAGACAGTTAAGGTACCTGGAAGAAGTCGGGATTTCCACCTAGACTAGCCATTTCTCAGTACTGACTTGGACCCTATTGAATATGACTGTGTGGAACTGAACGAGCTATAAAGACGGGTACGAGAAAGATATCCAGCCAGCTGCTCCGTCGACGATAGAAAATCTGAAAACTGCTGAAATTTGACGTTTCTCGCGCTTTTTTTCCCGCCAAATATGCTTCGTTTTCTTATTCAGTTTGATGTAAAAAAGACACAGGGATCTAGCCCATACAGCCACGACACAGCCTATGATTAATGAATTTTAATAATTATTCATTCACGAGTACCTACTCAGTATTAATGGTAAAATAATTACTGTGTACTAATTAATTGGATATATAGTTTACTAGCCACTCCGTCGCTTCATGTAACAATCGTTACATCTCAATAATGCCCCCACGTGCTTCCTGTTACAATTGTTACATAATACAAAAGTAAAGCAAGACGCTCGAAATATCGCTAATCCGTATCTCGCGGGACGTGTATGGGTGCCTTACTGAACGAACATGAACGAAGCATCAGCAATAGGAGCTGATCTGTCAAAAATAAAAACAAATAAAGTCATTGGATTATTTTTAGTGGACGTGTTTAGGTTGTGTTTACGTGCTCATCATGTATTTTTTAAAACGCCGTAATTTTTTTACTTTTTGTTTCTTTCTAGAGGTGTTATATATCAAAATACGCATAATTTCAGGTTCTAACTAATTATCTAGTTATTTGTTTTTAAACTGGATGGATATTCTATTAAAATCTGACGAAATTAGGTCTTAACGTAAATTATTGCAGTGGCGGTGGTTTTCTAGTGATTTCCTTTTGTGATTATTATTGTTTACTTCATGAATTGTATGTATTTACGGAGAGTAATTACTAAATAATGATTTAAAAGATTAATCTCACTGTATTGTTGTTGTGTACATGCAGATTGACTCTCCAAAGGCGCAACGTAAGTCTAACTTATGGCATGTTCCTATAATTACAGGAAGCAATAGAACTTTTTTTGGATTAGGTTGGTGGCACATATTTGTTTTTGGGCAGTTGCTTTTTTTTTTGTGGCACTTAGCTTTGTTGTGGTGTTTTGGGTTTGATATTTATATTAGTACCATATATATTATTATTATTATATAGGTATTGATATAAAATATTAATTTTTATTCATTTGTTTTAATAATTTTCATTTATTATTACAGTGATTGTAAATAAAATAATCTAAACATCGTATATAACATTATATATTTTATTACGTATCAAAGTCAAAACATTTTAGAATTTAATATGTTTATTTTAATATACTTTAAACTGAAATAATTTGTAATAAAAAAAACATACTACGAAGAATATTTTTTTATTACATTCATTTTATAAATTAACATAAATAATTACTAAACCAAAAAACAATCTTTGTTTGCAAATAATTGCGACCCACCCTATTCACAAACGTGTGTGCCCCGAACCTTATTTCGACGCCATATTGCCGATAAAGCGGTCGTCCGTGCGCTCTAGAGCTGCATTTTGATGACTTTATTGCATAAAAACTATGAGTATTCTTGAAACGTATTGTATACGGTTGTAAACTACAGGCTTTGCTCTTTTGGTATATTTAAGTTATATTTTAATAGCACCGTGTTGGTTTCGGCAATAAGACAACCAAAAACGTTCGATTTTTCTATCAAAGCTTTTGTTGTTTAACTTGTATGACTACAGTTTACTGGAAAGTTAATGTGTTTTTTACGAATTATAATAGACAAATACTGTATCTTTCTAAAAACTGCCCATATTTTTGTTCTAGGCCTTCTAGATTTGGAGTAAAATAGGTTATAACATCCAACCCGATTAACAAGCAGATTACGCAGCACGCGAATTTTTGCGCGATTTTCTCGATTTTTTTCTGAATATTTTTTTAGATGAAACATAGATGTACTTTATTTTTAATAGAAAGATAACATAATATAGTATACGTGTAAAATATAAAAAAGACATCACAGGCCATTTGATTTTAAAATATAAAATAAAATAGGAAGTAATCCGTGATTTATTTCGTCACTAAAGTATAAACCATGTTTTTTAAATTAAAACAATACTTTGTCACCACGCATTCTATAAAAACAGATGCTCTATTCATCTAACTATTCAAAACAGTAATTAATTTGGCCTAAATCGCCTCCAGTAGCTCACAGTCGATGTTTTCGTAACAATAGTCAGCAGGCGCCGGCCCGCTTCAAAAATTTGGCGCCACTCAAGCACGTAAGGGTATGGGGCCCGCTGGGTGCGAGCAACTGAGTGGCTAGAAAAAAATCAACCAGTCTCAGGACAGAAAGCTCGAATGGGATTCGAACCCATTACTTTTGGATTGCCGGTCCACTGCTCTAACCGTTGAGCTACCGAATTTTTTTTCTGGTAGTTTGGATTGCATTCGAGAAAAACACACGCGTCGACATGGCATCAAGACCGAAGGAAATGTGCCGTAAAAAAATAGATTCAAACTACCATGTTCATGAAGACAGTGTTGAAAATATTAAATCGAATTATAGATTGATTTATCAAAGAGATTTAGAAAAGGTGAGTCATCAATACTATTTATTTCATTTACCTTACACTAGGCACCACATAAAAATCAATATCATTAATGAAATTTATCTTTTCAGAACCCGCACCAAAACCAAATAAACATAATTTAGTAAAGGTACAAAGAAGAGAAATTATGAAAAACTCCGAACCTTTTTAACAAGTCGCCAAGCTGACAGAAAAGTCAAAAAAATATTAGGTACTTAAATTGTGTGGAATGTAATAGAAATTTCTGTGTGCACTGCTTCAATGAAAAACATGAATGAAAGTAGTCTTTCCTCTTCTCTCGCGTTTTCTCTTACATTAAAACTAAATTTTAATTTAGTTTAGTAGTATCGATAGTTTTACTAAACATGAAGCCAAAAAAGGATATAAGTTTCTTAAACGTTACAAGGTTTAATAAGCCAGGGCTTATTAAACCTTGTAACGTTTAAGAAGCTAGAGGTACAGGTACCTCTACAATGAAAGTTTTATGACCAGGTGTGAACGCCTGGTGCCGCAGAAATGGAAAGAATAGAAAAACTACTGTCGCGTCGAACGTATAAAAGGAAATCTGCACAAAAAACGGGATCCCTTTTTTTCGCCTAATTTTATTTGTCCTAATTTAATTTGCCATAACGAGTTATGCATATATTTTTTATCATAATAATATTTTGACATAATTGTTTTTTGGCATACCTACTATTTCAGTAAGCATAAATATGGTTTAGGCTAATGTTTTTCGCCCTAATTTTGATTTGCATAAAGTTATAAGGCATATTGTTTATTCGTCTAATAGTTATTAGGCATATAGGTAGTCTGGTAGATTAGACAAGAGAGAAGGTGCAGTTTCAAAATCCGCTGTAATTTAGATTGGTTTTTTATCAGGGTTTGTCTTTGCAATAATTTTTATTTTATTAAAAGCTATTTGAATCTGAAAAACCAAAAGTGTATTGTGTATATCAAAAATAAATTGCATACCGTAGTGTAATAGTAGGTTAAGGTGCGGCGGGGTTGGCCCTTGGGTCACTCCTAAGCCGCCAACATGTTTATTTTAAATATGAAAAGTATTTTATTAAATGCAAACACAAAGTTTCCAAAACTTCCTTCCCTATATAATTATTATGCCTAACAAAATTATGCTTAAATATCTTAAGCGTAAGCAAATATAGGCTTTAGAATAGCATGTTTAACACATATTATGCTAATAGTAGTTATGCTTAAAAAAATGTGCCTAAAAAGTTATGCCTAATTATTATTGAGCGTAACTATTATTAGGATAAGTAAAAGTATGCCGTAATAAATTAGGGCATCAAATTTTATGCAAAAAAATAGAGAACTCAAAAAAACACCATTGCAGAAAATATAAATATCTATAATGTATCGATACATCAAAACATCATATCGCATTACTAGATATAGCATTTGGCAGGAGATGTACTTACAACCGAAACAATGGAAATTTGGAACCCAAACATGGCGACGCCGGCAAGTGTCCTGAAGCTCATGACGTCACTCAAAAGTGTTGCCAAAATGAGTACAAAGCAAATATTATACATCTCTTTTTACATACAAGTCAGTTAAAAAGAGAAAAGTATATAATCTATAATGAATGGGTCGATTCAATGTAGGTATATTTGTTTATGCAATTTTTTTAGGCTCCACAGCCTAGAGCCTAGAGTGCCACAAGCGGCATTCTAGTACGATCGGTTACGATGCCGTAATTAAGGCATCCTAGTACAAAGTGTAGGCAGTGAATAGAGTGCCACAAGCGGCAACATAGTACGATCGGTTACGATGCCGTAATTTGACGGCATCCTAGTACGAAGCGTATAGAGTGCCAAAAGCGGCATTGTATCTCAATCGGTTCGGGAACCGTAACATATTTTTTTATTTGTCATAATGTTCAGGCGACTTATTATTCAAAAGATATTTTTGTATGAAGTTAGATTTCTGTTGTCTAATAAAAAAAGTAACCTCGAAATTCAAGACAATCGCTAAGCTGCGCTTCGCGATTGTCTTAAATTTCTAACCTATCACGTGACCTACAGTAGTAGGGCAGCTAGTATTTCTGTTTCCTAATAAAAACTTTACGGCAGCTTAGGCGGCGTTACTATTTTACCGCAAAACTTACGTTTCCCTAACCGATGGAGATACAGTGCCGCTTGTGGCACTCTATACACTTCCATTTTTTTATTGATCAATGGGGCCCATCCATATGTTTCAATACTCAGAGACTGACCCTGACTTATCTAGTCTCACTCAATGTCACTTTCACTTGGTCATCTCCTCAGAACCTCAGAAAAAATCTAAGCTCAGAACAGTTACTGTTATTGTTCTGAGGTCATCTCTCAGAACATCTTAATGTTCTGAGGTCATTCTTGGCGGGAAAGTGAAGCGTCATCTCTGCAGTTTTGTTTTATTTTCTAAAAGGACAATGGCGAAAATGGACCTGACTAGGGGCACAAATCAATTATATTCTAAAAAATATGCTGTTATTAGTTAATTTTGAAAATACAAATAATATACCTCAAGAACTTCTAGTTTTAGAGAAATTAATGAATGCGTATAAATAAAAAATATGAATGGGAAAACTTAATCATAGCTTTTGAACGGTTTTGACCATAGACAATAGATCTTGACGACGATGTTAAGTTCCATTTCACGCGTAGATCTACAATTTCACGTGCTTGCATGTACTTACACTCGTCGAAAAAAAGATTATAGTAGACAAAAATACATTAAAGTATTTTTAGAACAGTATTAAATTGCTGAAAATTATACAATAAGTAAACGAAATAAGAACCAAATAAGCGTTAGGGCCTGATTCTTTGACTTGCGTGTAAAGGAACGTCACTGTTAAAATCGAATACCAGATGTTATTCACACATATTTAGACGGGATTTAACGCAACAACTACTTTGTAAAGGCATTCTACGCATACCTTATTATACCCGACGTTTCGACCGAGTTGCACCGGCCGTGGTCACGGGTGGACTAAAAAAAAAAAAAAGATATTATTCATTGTTTTTTTGCAGTTGCAGTCGATCTTTGCGTTTGCTCTGATACGTACTGTGCGCGATAATTTATTACCGGCTAGTAATGATTTATATTATTCGCCTTGGGAACGTACCAAATCCGACATGCTTGATCCTACTATGGAGAACATGACTGTGCGTTTCTTCCATATAGATTATCAGAGTATCGCTTGAGAGGTAGTGGAAATTATACGTTGATAAGAGGGAAAATTAAATCCAACACACATTTCAAGAAAACAATACGATGTATATAATATATTAATAGAAAATAATGTGTCAGGAAGGGAAGGAATGACAGAATATTGTTGCAGTTGTTTGGTAGGTTAGGTCGTCGAACGATTGGATGATGGATGCTGTTCACATGTCATGATAGTCATGTGGTACTTACCTTGAGTGGGTCAGGCACCAAGATAACATAATAGCAGCACCAGCAGGTTTTTTAGATAGCGTAGTTAAAAGAGACGATTTTAAATAAATCTTTGTATCATTCATACTTAAGTGTTTTATTTATAAGCATCCTCTTTGTTTCATGTCAAATACCATTTATTACATTTCTCTTATCACTATTTACATAGAAAACAGATAATCAAGGTCGACTTAAGTTAAGAATTTAATCTGTTAGATCGTTAAAATGTTTTTCTAACCTCAAAAGTTCAAAAACTTTAAAAAATTATATCTCGTATTTGTGAAGTTTTATATTGAATATGGAGTTATGACACTGATTCTAATTATGTTAGGTATCTAATCAACACAAAATTAATAATGTCCATTGTCATTGAATATCAGGTCTAGCTAGTATGGGATTTTGCCGATGTCCTTTGTGTTTTTTCAAACATGAATGTGAAATAATAGTGGATTAACAACCGTTAAGTGTTTGTGAACGTGCATGAGTGTTGTCAAATGAAACAAAACAGTGCAACAACACTTTTCAAATTCTCTCAATTTTCATTAAAGTCCTACATTTTTACTGAGGACTCAAGGGGTTTAAGGGAATATCATTTATCATTCATCATCTCAATCACCACTCATTTTCATCCAGGGGAAAAAAGAAATAAAAAAACTAATGACTAGGCAATATGGTCTCTGACCTTAGCCTGTTCCTTCACGGAATAAATATATAAAAAAATTCTTTTCTTCCAGCCATTGAGATAGAGTTAACTCTCAGAACACTAATATATATAGCATATTGTTCTGAGAGTTAAAGAGGTAACTTCGATGTGCAAAATTTTCACACATGCACAAAAAAAGGTGCTTGTTTGCGTTGCTAAAATGTTGCCATCTCACAGTTGTCACTCCCTAAATATAGGTAAATGTTACACAATGTCAAGAACAAATACCACGTCTCGACCTCTCGACATAACACCTCTCATTTTTGTGTCGGATGTAGAACGGTTAGGGTAAAAGAAACGAAAATATAAAATCAACAACAATGTATTGTGGATCAAATATCAATGAATCTTTGAGAAATTTTATACTATATGAAATAAAATAACACGTGAAGCCAAATTATAATGACTGTTATTTATGAAACAATCCGTGGCCTAAATTGTTACTTTCTAACATTAATTTCAAAGCAAGTTTAACTTTTAATCGCTGTTTATAAATAAGTATCAATCTGAATAACAAAGTTAAGATTATTTAATTGAAAAAGATGCATTGCTGCTTTGGTTCTAATGTTTCTTCAGTACTGCAACTACTGCATGATAAAACAACCTGTAACAAAAATACTTCATTTTAACTTTGCGGAATACCAAAAATTCATAATAAAATAAAGGAGAATTTTGCGAAATCGCGGTCACTGATAAAACCAATAGATAAGTTAAAAACAAACAAAAATTTTGATGTTAAGGGAAAAATATCATCATCATCATCAGCCTATAAACGTCCCACTGCTGGGCACAGGCCTCTCACGGAAACAATAGCACGTGGGGATATTGGGCCATAACCCACCACGCTGGCCCAATGCGGGTTGGTGGGTTTTTAACGACTGCCATCTTTACGACAACTACCGGGACCAACGGCTTAACGTGCCTTCGGAGGCACGAAGGAGCTCGAGATGTTTTTAATTGGTCACCCATCAGGCGACCCGGCATTGCGTAAGTTGCTTAGCGGTCAAGATCGCAAGCCGAACGCGCTAGCCGCTGCGCCATCAAACTCCTCAAGGGAAAAATATATAAAATATAAAAAAATGCAAGTTTTAATACCAAAATCTCAGAAGCGACACACTTTATGATTTGTGATACTTACTTCTTGATTATTTTTTTGTCAGTATTCAAGTCCTCAATAGTGTTCGTTTTATCAAGTTTTGATAAGTGGCCGCGATTTCGCTAAGATTTCAATTTTCTTTATTTTTATGTCTCCATCATCATTTTTTTTAGTATTTCCTTTGGAAATCTAAAAGAAATAGAAAATAAACGTTAATTTACACTAGGCTGGCTTGATTCTCGTGAGGCGCCTAAAACCTTAAAACTAAATTTAGTATTTTCTACCACGCTCAGTCTAACGCTCGAATAGATAGGAAAGGTAAAAAGTACAGGTGGATATAATTCAATTAGATAATTTAATTTATGCTATTCGTTCCATAATAAACCTAAGTATTTTTGGGGTAAACTTTGCGAAGTACCTGACAATACTGATTATAGGTTATGTTAAAATATTTTTATGAAATTTCCGTATTAAACCAAAAGCACACATAAATAAGACTAGAATTAGAGATTTGCAAACATTTATTAGCATTTTGAATAGAAACAAATCAAATATTGCATGGTAAATTGTTATTTAATCATCACGAAACCAGATTAACAAAACTTACGTAAGAAACGATATTCCAGGCACTTGCCACTCACTTCTATTACTGCAATGTTTGACTGAACAACTCATTGTTCAATTAACCCCGCCGGAATAATATGTACATCTAAAATAAACACTTAATCAACTAAAAAAACAAATAATTATTTGGTAGGTAAAATAATGACAACGATTTGTTTGGGGCCAAGTGTCGCTGGATCCATGTAAAACATTGCACAGTTTCACCGACACGGTCCTTTCATCCTATGTTTTGTCTTTGTGTTACTTAAGATTAACATGATGTGCCGAAACGGACCAAAAAAGTAATGGATTAAGGCAGACAGAGATAGCAAACTTATGCTCTCTCTATAGTTATAGATCTCAATGCTTCCAGCGTTGCCAGACGTGCGATAATGGGCGATTTTCCGAGATCAAAAAAAAAAGAAATTGGTTCGTAAATGTCTTCATAGATGGCGCTTAGCATAGATTAGTATGGCGCATGGTAAAAGGCGAGTTTATGAAGAGCACGTGTATGGCTGCGTAATATTTATTCTATTCCAAAATAGAAATAGGTTCTGGATGTCCTGAATATAAATAGGTAAGTACTTACTATTTTTTTATTCTGTTGGTAGACAAGTAAAAGTGTAGAATTTATTACAGCCTTTAGGTAAGTACAGCTTTCATAAAACGACATCTATCGAGTGTTTTTGAACTAATTTTTACTTTTTAATTTGGGCTGTCAGAAAATCGCCCATTATCGTAGATCCTCGATAATTTCGAGGGGCATGCGATAAAAAATGATAATTCGTACAATTCGTCGACTTTCCACGATATTATTTGTCAGTTCTACGTTATTTTTGTGATAGACCTGGTTTTGTAGCTTTCGTTCAATCACAGTTCGAAAAGAACGAGTCGCTAACATATGTAAGGATACCAAATTCAGTACTTTTTGTAGGCGATGACCTTTTTTTTTTAGCTCATCACGCTGGTTGGTAGCAAATTTAGAGTGCCCAGACGTATGTAATCTGTTTTTTTCAATGCGATAAAAACACGATAATTTTCCAGTAAATCTGGGATACTTTTGACCTAAGTCTGTGCTTTTGACCTACGGATCTGGCAACACTGACAAAGAATTTGTTTTGTCTGTCATGTCAATTGTCATCTAAAATTTAAATATTTGGTTTTTGTTTAAGCTTAATTCTAGTACAAGTACAATTACTAGCAATAGTAAGCGTAAATCCTGGTTAAAACTTATCATTGCAATCATGGCTGGGCAAGGCCATCAGTTTCCTGGTAATTTCCCAGGTAACGCTGGTGCAATGCGAACAGGGTTCGGCGCCGGGCCGATGGGCGGCCAAATGCAAGGAATGCCCAACCAACTAGGAGGTACAGTTGATGTCTGCCTTTATTTTGCTTAGGATGTTTCCTAGCCAATTGAAAGTTCTACCTGCTACTGCCAAAGAAACATAAACGTTTGATTTTGAGCCCCAACAGCTTCTGATCATGTCATCATTATCATCGTCACACTCCTGGGCACATGCCTCTATACAGACAACAGCATATGAGGAGGTTGGGCCACAACCCAGCACTAGCCTAATGCGGGTTGATTGCCATCTTATGACAACAAGTAGTTAGGTTAGGACCAAGAGCTGTACATGTCTTGAATTGTAGATGTTTTTAATTCGTCATTACTAAACTTGTTGCCGAACTAAAACCTTTTGTACTTACTTAATTACTTTGTACTTGTGAGTGTAAATTTAGTATAAAAGTTTGACAACTACTTACCTACTAATTACACTTTACTGACATTGCCTACTGCAAGTTATGTAGAAGTAAAAATATGGAGACTGTTTTACCATGCTTGTAAAACGGTCATCTGCTAATAAAGGTGCTACTCACAATAATTAGATTTTTGCAGATCTATTTTAGATAGAGTTTAAGTACAATGAACTATTTTCTAAAGTTTACGCGAGCATTACACATTGAAATGAACCACTTTGTTACAAATCAAAACTTGTGTTTTATTAACTACATTAGATTTTTATATTCCTGATGTTTCAAACCCTGTACAGGGTCCATGGTCACAGGGGTCTCCCCGTGTAGGGAGTCTTCCCTAATAGCAAAAAATATTGAATTACTTAAATGCGAGTTTTGATCCATAAAAAGTGTTTCATTACAATGTACATACTAAAGTTATTTTGTTATCCTGGTGTTATTGACTATATTTCAGGTGTAATGGGCGGCCCTATGGCAAACACCGGTGGAATGGTTGGCATGGGCAATCAAATGGTACCACCTTATGGAGGGCCCATGCAGAACCCAATGGCCAATATGGGAATGGGACCGCAGGTAAAGGAATTTTATAGATATTTTTATAAATATTATTAATGTGTGTTTAACACATTAATAATAGTTCTGTTAACTCATGCTGTTAATCTTAATGATCACTGTGTTGGAGTGGGTTCACGTCAGTAGTTTAACCGAGCTATGGGGATTGAACCACGATTTCTCGCGTTCAACCCGAGCATCTATCCGATTGGCTACCGACGCTTCAATTAAAAAAAAAACTTTCCTACATTCACACCAATTGTCTAGCCCAAGGAAGCTTCGTCATGAAACTCGTTAAATGGTTACTAGACAACTGATAAACATACTTAATGTACTGAAATACATACTTATTATACATAGAAAACACCAAGACCCAAAACAATTTAGTAAAACAATAATTTCTAAATTGACCCGACTAGGGATCGAACTCGGGACCTCAGAGGCGACACCATGAAAACCGGTGTACAAACCACACGACCAAGGAGGTTGTCACAATGGGTAGGTACTTTTACCTACTCTGCTACATCAACTGCTCTCTGCTTATCTCTATGTTTATTAAGAAGCCAAGAACTGGCCCTGGACAAAAATGAGTGGAGGAGGCTACACAGACAAGAGTGTGGTTCATCAATTCAAAGAAGTTGCATTGAGATAAATTCCTATGGCTGCCATGCGTCAAGTGTCCTGTCCTTTTCACAGAGTGTTACAGAGTGAAAGAGAAAAATTAATAGACTATTGCCTTAATTGCGCCTTTAAATAAGAAAGGTTTTAAGTTACTGGATTGACAAACACAAGTAAATCCTGCATTTGCTGAGAAGACAGGTTAAGTCTGGGCAAGCATCAGAAGACTAGTGATTTTATCATAGTTTATTATATTTCAGGGCATGGGAGTAGGTGTCGGTGGAGCACCTGGTGGTCTTGGCCCTCAAGCAGTTCAGCAACCAAGTAATTATTTTATTATTATAGCATCCCTTTCTAGAGAATATTATAAAGATTCTCCACAGTATACAGTCACATTATATTTGACTAGCATTAGTATCTGGCTTAACTAGTGCTTCTTACTTGGCATATGAGTATATTTGATTTGAAGTCTCTGTGTCACCAAACAATCTAAGCATACCTTTCTTAATTTATTTATTCCAATACGCCGCTCGTCTCCGCATATCTCCGCTCCGCTTTGCCGGAAATATGCGGAGACGAGCGTTTTCACTGACGCGAAGCTGAGCGGAGCGGGGTAGTGTATGAATTGATTAATCTGGATGTTCGAAATCTTGTGGAGTGGAGTCTTCAAACATCGTGATTGGTCAATGAATGCACTACTATTATAACTCTCGACTCTGCTTCGTGGCAATCACCATGGCCTAATAGGTGATACAATCGAGAAACATCACGGCAGACCACTTTTCGGCGATATTCGCTATAGTCCGGCAACTTCGTGCGCGACCGTCCTGCGGGGTACGGACGTTGGCGGGGACGCGGTAGCACGTCATTCTAGAACACAACTACACACAGTTGCACGTGTTGCCCTTCCCCGTTACACCACCTGCTACCCACTGAAATCTTGTGGCGGTTACAGATTTACGCAATGTAACATGCAATGTAACATGAAAGGAGCATTTCATAAGTGTGGACGCAGCGCGCGCACTCCGTCGCTTTACCAGTCTAATGGTCAAAATCCCCTGCACACGGGTTCGATCCTGTGTGTGTGTGTGATGTTTTTCTAAATTGTCTCGGGTCTGGGTGTTTTCTATGCATAATAAGTATGTATTTAAGTATTTTAAGTATGTTTATCTGTTGTCTAGTAACCATTTAACGAGTTTCTTCAAAGCTATTGGGCTAGATAATTGGTGTGAGTGTAGGAAAGTTTTATTTATTTATTTATTATTTATTTGTGCTGACAACTTGAGACCAACCGTTATGTTATGCAAGAAGTGCCAGACGTCCCTGCGCCAGTAAACTACTCCCGCAGGAGACCATCTTCGTTAGGTCTTGACGCCAAATCAGTGCCCGCCGAAGCGCGCTCTTCATTCGGTAGGTACTCATAAGACTAGTGTCTCGGGAGAGTTTCCCCGTGAACACGTGTAGTTCACTGCCTATTGTCCAGATAGGTAACCAGAGCTGTCCTGCACGCTCACTTCTCGTTGCACGAAGGGCATGAAGGGCACAACTCGCAGTTGCCACTGCTTTTATATAGTTGATCTGCATGCGTTACATGAAGTATCTGTGCGTAGGCATGCAGGCGGTGGCGGTGGCCGCGCCGCCGCCGCCCGCGCCGCCCGCCGCCGCGCCGCCGCCGCAGAACAAGGAGTTCAACACCGCCTCACTGTGCAAGTATGTCGTGTTTATTTATTTATTTCATATTATATGTATGGTTGATCAATAAAATGGCTAAGTATAAATAGCTTTATCTCGTCTATTATTTGGGAATGCTAAGATGTTGTGATTGGGGGTTAAAGTTACTCGCGTCCCTAGGTTTACCCTTGAGACCCTACACGTGACCCCTGGGTGCTGCTAAATGAGTGACACTGACTAATGGGCCGTTTACACGTATTAAGTTGTCAAGTAGGTAACTAAATTTTTAGTTAATTTTAACTTAATTTTAAGTTGTCGATCGTTTACACGTGTATTTACTTAAGGACTCTTTAGTGCATACGGCGGCGACACATCGCGGCAAGACCGGCTCTCGTCACACACGAGACTTCACGACCTCACTAAATTGTTGCGTCCACACGTCAACTAAATGACAATTTAGTAGAAGCCACGCCTACCGTGGAATGCAAGCGGTGCGGGAGGGGCGGTTACTTACTCAAAAAATAGACTCGATTCTATTCTACTTGTTCACTTGCCCACTAAATCGTTTACTTACCACTTGCTACTAAAGAGCTTATAAGTGACTGTTTACACGCAAGAATTTAGTTAAAATTAACTTAAAATTAAGTTACCTACTTGACAACTTAATACGTGTAAACGGCTCTTGAGTTGTAGAGCCACGCTGCGTTGCAGCACGCATTGTGCCGGCCTATTCTTAAAGGCCGGCAACGCGTCTGCGATTCCTCTGGTGTCGCGGGTGTCCATGGGCGGCGGTGATTGCTCACCATCAGGTGACCCGCCTGCTCGTTTGCCTTCTTTTATTAAAAAAAATGTTGGTCCGGTTGTTGTCATAAAAAAGCTAGTTACGTTTCATTACTCATTAGTTTTTAAGACATCAAAATAAGTAATGCGTGTTAACGGAAACAATAATGAAAGGCACATTTTTATTTTTCAGATTTGGTCAAGAAACAGTGCAAGACATAGTCAGCAGGACACAGGATGTTTTCCAAAATTTAAAAGCCATTCAAGTAAGATGTTTTGATTTAACAACAAAACCAAAAGTAATGATTCAATTATGACTTATTTTTACTAACATTGACAGTCTTTTAACTTCGATAAACTTATCTTTTATCTTTCTTCAGCCACCGAACGGAACACAGGGAGGAGAAAACGCTAGCAACGACAGGAAAGCAAAAATGCAGGAACAATTGCGAACCATACGCCTGTTGTTTAAGCGGTTACGCCTCATCTACGAGAAGTGTAACGAGACCTGCCAGGTGCAGGTACGTACACTCTCACTTGTGGGTAATGTACCTCTCACTTATGGTTACTGTAACTCTCACTTGTAGGTACTGTACCTCTTGTGGGTACTTTACCTCTTGTGGGTACTGTACCTCTTACTTGTAGGTACCGACGCTTTAAAGTTTTTATGGGGCTCTGTCTATTCATATACTTTTTTTACTAAATTTATTCCCTAGACGAAGGTCGAATATCAATAAAAAATTTCAACATACTGTACCCTTTAAAGAGCGAACAGCGGTTCAAATAATAGCATACAACAATAGGCAGCTAGGTATAAATGCCGCCCTTATAAATGTGCATAAGGGCAGACACTAACTCATTTTTATTATAAAAATATATAAATATTGTTTCTCTGATTAATAAGAAGTTATTGGTTTCTTGTGTTGTCTTGCATTTCTTGCAATTTATGCACTGTTGCCGCCGCGATTACATTCATTGCATTACTTCGCTAGCTACCGATAGATTTCAGTATATTAAAAAAGCGGCGCAGGCAATTACTTTTTAATTAGACCCATGTTTTTTATTTATATTTTTGGAATCGATTCTACTCTTAATTCTGAACAAACTAATTTCATCTAAGTATTCAATGTATGTACGTTATATAAAGGAGGAGGGTAATAGGTATATAGAGGCGTATAAACTTGTAATTCCTAAATTTCGACTTCAGAAAGTTTATATGGATCATTCATGGGACAAAGTGTCATATACTACTGTGTCATGAAAGTACCGGAAAAAGATCAATAATACACAAAATGTTAGTTATTCATCCAAATTTATTTTATCGCCTTCAAAGTATGCTCCTTCAGAAACGATACACTTACTTACGCCAACGAATAATCCAATCATCAAAACATTTTTTAAACGCCTTTTCCGGAATTGAGTTCAGTTCTCGCCGCGAATTCTCCTTTATGTCTTCTACCGAATGAAAACGGGTGCGTGTAAAATTTGAGTTTAGGAAAAGGAAAAAAGTTGGCTGGAGCCATATCTGGTGAATAAGGTTGCTCGATGGTATTTGTTGAGTTTTTGGTCAAAAATTCGTTCACAATGATGGCCTTGTGCGAAGGCGCATTATCGTGGTGCAAAATCCAAGATTTTTTTTTCCACAGATATGGCCTTTATCGTCGAATTTACTCTCTTAAACTCCGCATAACGATCAAATAATATTCTTTATTTACCGTTTGACCTTCCGGCAAGAATTCCGAGTGCACAACACCGCGATAGTCAAAGAAAATAGTCAACATGACTTTGACTTTTGATCGACTTTGGCGTGGTTTTTTCGGTTTCGGTTCAGTCGGAAGGCGCCACTCCGAAGCTTGTTGACTAGTTTGCATGTCAAACTCGTAAACCCACGTCCCGTCACCAGTAACAATGCGTTGCATGAATGTTGGGTCGGAATTGACTCGTTCTAGCATGTCCTCAGCGAATCTTATGCGATTGAGTTTTTGGAGAAAATTCAGGTCTTTTGGGACTAGCCGAGCGGCAACATGTTTCATACCCAAGTGATTATTTAAAATGGTACGAATCGACTCGTGAGACACAGAAAGTTCATCGGCTATCTCTCTCAAACTTGAATGAGGATTTTCAGTCACCATTTCCTTCACTTTTGCGATGCTATCTTCAGTTGAAGACGTTGATGGCCTACCAGAGCGAAGCAAAACTTCCATCACATCTAGACCGCTTTTGAACTCTTTGTACCACTCATAAGCACGTGTTTTTGATAAAGTCGATTCACCGTAGGGTCAAGGAGGGAACAGTGGCTAGGATTTTTTCATTAGGCTGTTGCTTGAAAAATATAAATTATTAAAATATTTGTAGCAAGCACAGAGCATAGTTCATTATTAAACTTTCAAACGTAGTAAATAGATTAGCTATTACTTTTACCATAACAGCGATATCCTTTTTTTTAAAAAGTGGAATCGAGCTACTGTGTACTACACCTGTACACTATGGCTAGTACCCCCTAGTAAACAGTGGCTCCAACAGTACACAGTGGCTACGTAGGAATCGAGCCACTGTACATAGTGGCTACTACACCCTCTGTGTGTGTAGTCACTTCTACCTCACACTACATAGAGGCTCTGATCTTTAGGAAAAATAAAAAAATGGAAAAGGATTGAAAATTACTTAATGTTATGAGTTCTGTTGACCTTGTCGCCATTTTGGATTTTAGATCAAACTAAAAACCTACACTAATACTGAGAGCCTTAACATATCAGTCAATACTAAGCAGATTAGACCCACTCTTCGACAAAAACATAAGTCATTAAAAATCTCGTAAGTGTTAAGAAAAAATGAAGTGAAACTTACCTTAAAATGTAATTTTGACAGTATCAAAAACAAAAAAGCATCATAACACATACCCATGTCGCCGGAGCAGCTCACTAAGTAGTTCGTGCATGATCGGGTACCGAACGCTTCCGAAACAAAAAAGCATCATAACACATACCCATGTCGCCGGAGCAGCTCACTAAGTAGTTCGTGCATGATCGGGTACCGAACGCTTCCGATTGATGAAGGGGACAGACATAAAGCTCTTTCACTTTCTAGCACAGCACATTCGAGCCACTGTTCCCTCCAAGCCAGTGTTTCCTCCCTGACTAAGCCTTCTGTCACATTTTCAGTGCCTCCGTACATGAAATTCCATTGGTGACGAAATTGGACCATGGGAAATTTTGTCCCCACCATCCAACAGATTTAAAATTAGTGTCATTTGAAGGGTCTAGTAGCATGGATATTTTTTTACTATGGCGACGTTTTTCAAATTCGCGGGAATTAGGATATAAAAATATATTGTTTTTGAATATTTTATTTTTTTTCCAACAAAATAAGATTTCAAGCTTAGAATAATAACGCTATAAAAAACCAAGTTCGCGCGCCTATTTTGAAGCACATTAATTGGAGCCAGAAATGGCACCAAACGCCGGACCGCTCCGTAGTGTTCAATGTCACAGCGCGCCGAACGTGTCTCGCGAAAACAAAAAAAAAATGACGGTTTGTGCAGTTAAATTGTGTCACAACACATCTGAAAAACAAAAGAAGTGTAATAACATCACTTTTCACAGGTAAGCTTTCAGTATTTCATAGTATCTTGTAGTTAATTAGGTCAAAATATAAACGTACTGCAGTGTGATTCTCTATGTTAAAGCATCGGTAGTAGCGGCTGCCGCAGTGCTGTCTCTTTCATATTCATAGAATTGGAAAGAGACAGCAGATCACGGCCATGCGCGCACGTCACGCGTGTGTGAATCGGTTTAGTGCTTCATTTTTGACAGAGCGCTTGTATGAAGACTATCTTTCTATAGCGTTATTATTCTAAGATTTCAAGAGTAGACCAGACTCCACAGGCGGCACCTGTTCACAAGTATGACATGTGAATCAGCTATCGCTTCGCTTAACCATGTTTTAGGGAACGTTACGACCCGACGCACATGCCACCACCGCAGAGTCACATTGAGAGAGCATGACACACTCGCGCAACTCCAACTAAAGCAAGAAAACAATAAAAGTTTTTTTTTATTATAAATAAACCCAATACTTTTTGCAACTAACACAGGTACTTTAGACTTCTTTGGGTCCCAATGAACAAATTTAAAGGTATCCCATTACTGGTTGTAGGGTGGGGACGGGGTTCATACAAAATCCCCCATGGTCCTTTAAGTCAAACTCTTTGTTCGATGTTTTTATCCATTATGAAATTCGCAATACACTCTAGATATAAACTAACTAAAACCAACACCGTATTTAATCTAAATAACAGATGCAACTAGAACTCCGCGCCAAAATGGATAACAGTTGTGCCAATCTAACAACAAAGAATTGAATTTAGAATCAAACAAATCATCCGTTTCCGAAACTTTTTTAACAGAATGTATTACAATAAAATCCCGATCGATGTTATAATTTTGCCCTTTGACAAATTTAAGACACATGTTAAGGACAGACTTTTAGAAAAGGGCTATTACACTGTAAGCGATAACATCAATGACAAAAATGCATCGAATTAACATTCCTCTAGTTTCGCACACATATTGTTCTAATGCGTTCATAGTGCCCGAGTAAAACTTTTAGATTCACTTTTATTTTTATCTTTTCTTTTATTATATATAATTTGGTAACGACATATTGTTTTGTAAATGTCGTTACTTCTATATTATTATAAAGCTGTGGAGTTTCTTGCGCCCGTTCTTCTCCACAGCTAAAAGACATCCTGAATGGGTGGGGTGGGTGAGTGCCCATTCATCCATATAGAGAAGTAAATTTAATTAGACGATTCGAAATGCTTTTTTTAAGCTTACTGAATAAAGAAATTTTGATTTTGTATTGTAGGCTAAAGCATAAGGTTAATGGGCTTATGTATTTTGTTATTTCCCAGGGGATGGAATACACGCACATGGAAAGCCTCATACCGCTCAAGGATGAAGCAGAAAACAAAACTCTAGACGAACGGCGGAACACTGAATCCTACAGACTAGCGCTGGAAGAAAACAGAGAGCTCACAGAACAGGTGAATTTAAATGCATTATATTTAATAAATAAATAAAATATACTTTTATTGCACACAAAGCACATATAAACAGAAAACAGTTTTACAAAGACAAAGTACAAAACAGGCGGCGTTATAGCTAACAAGCAATCTCTTCCAGGCAACCTTAGGTGATAAAAAAAGAGTAGATATTTATTAAATAAAAAAAAGAATATTATATTAATACAGTCTTTAATCAGTTGTCAAATATCTCGGTAGCTGAGTAGCTAATCCCAATAAACGGAAGTCCAGGGTTTCATTCCCAGATTAGGCAAAGATTTTTCTAAACATAGTTCTGGTTTGTGATCACCAATCAGGATTTAAGCACGCGTGTTGTTTTAAGCCAATACTCATCAATTGCAACGATAACTAGATTTCAACGATGAAGGCTATACTTATTTACTTACTTTTATATTTTGAATATAGACTTAAGTATAACAATGTATTTTCTTTTTCAGGTGGTCTTGAAAAATAAGCAGCTGAAGGAAGTGATTACTAATTTACGGACTATTATTTGGGAGATCAATGTTATGTTGACCATGAGGCGATCGTAATTTTGGCAGGAAAGGTTGTAAAGTGTATAGTATAAGATAATAAATTATAAATAAGTAGGTCTTTTGGTAATTGGTAATATTTATACATATTACCAAAATATTCTGTAGATATGCAATGCTGGCATTGTAATGAGGGTAAATGGAGTAAAAGATGTGTATCTTAAATGCTGTTGTCTCTGTCTACCTCTCCGGGAAACGATTATTATTAATGTGCGTTTAACCCTTCATAAGGCAGTGGCACATATTGCCACCATATTTTGAACTTTATGCAATTGAGATAAGGTCGAAAACTAATGCATAATTTTAACATGCTGTGTCCATTAAAGGGTTAACACATTAATGAGAGATAGAGAGAGAAACATTTATTGACAAGCATAAAGAAATAGTAATAAAAATTCATACATACAAAAAATACAATTGTCAATTAGGACCCCGCTTCAGCTAATAATAGTCCTGTTAAGAGGGTTTACGCATTTCGGTTTTCTATACAAACTTCCAAGTCGATATTTTTAAAAACCAATAAGCCAACAACAGGGATCTAAATAGTTGGTTGAAAACATTTTTAAAAAAACGTTTATTAAACCGAGTTATTGCGATGTAGAACTTTCTATAGTGGATTTTAAATCACAATAACTCAGCTAAATAAACGTTTTTTAAAAATGTTATCAACAAACTATTTAGATCCCTGTGTTTTACTTTAGCATGCAAAGTTTCATTAAAATTGGCTTATTGGTTTAAAAAAATATGTATGGGAAATCGAAATGCGTGAACCCTCTTAACCTATCCTGTAATCTAAAATGACTGTGTAGGAGTGGGTTCACGTCAGTAGTCTAACGGAGCCAAGGGGAGTGAACCACGATTTCTCGCGTTCAACCCGAGCATATATCCTCAGAATTTCATACTATGCTATAGTAACTATGGCCACCCACAAGATGTAGTCGTCGTTGGCTATAATGTATAATGTCGGTGCGCATGCAATACCGCGGAACCAACAGTGGTCGAATACTCGTATATTAAAATTGAGATTTATTTTGTACGCGCGAAGTCTAAATTTTGATTTTTTCGACCACTGTTGGTTCGCGCACTGACGATAGCTAACGTTAAGACCATGGATATAAGCAAAAAAGAAAGATACGTTACCAGCGTACCGTGCAAGATTCTTGCAAATTTTTTTCTTTTGTTAGATCATCTGCGATCAGTCCCTAGACTATGAGCGGATGGGTTGAGAGATTTTCATGTGTGAAGTGTGTCCTCCATCGAGAACACTACTTATAGTCTATTCCACTCTTTCGTGCAGTTTAAGGATGTCATGCCTTTTGAGGCGATTGGAATAGCTTTGGCTCATCAGCTCCGCTGCCAGCTTATTGGGATGTAAGGCGAGCCGTCTTTGGTAGTTTTCAGCGATGGGTCTTATTTCTTCCATTACTGTGTTCATTTGTAGGGCCTCATGGATTTCAGCATTGGTTACAAACCATGGGGCATTTGCTATAGTACGCAAGATCATGTTTTGTATTCTCTGCAAGATTGCTAGATTTGACTTGCTGGCGCTACCCCACAGCTGTATCCCGTACATCCATACGGGTTTTAGTATGGATTTGTAGATAAGAAGCTTATTATCTATGGAGAGTTTACTGTTGCGTCCTAGAAACCAATACAATGTCTTATATTTGATGTTGCATTTCTCTCTTTTGGCTTTAATGTGATTGCTCCATGTCAGCCTGCGATCAAGATGAATGCCGAGATATTTTACATGTTGAGTGTGGGCTAGGGTTTTGCCTCCAAGATGGACTGGTGGGCAATCATCTCTTTTAAGGGTGAAAGTTATATGAAAGGACTTTGTAGCACTGGCCTTAATTTTCCATTTTGTCAGCCAATTCGAAATATCATCGAGACCTCTCTGCAAATCTTGGGAAGCTGCAGCTTTATCTTTGTTACAGGCTATTATTGCGGTATCATCGGCGAACGTGCTGTGGTTACTCCATCCACTTCGGGTAAATCTGCAGTGAATACAGTGTAAAGTACAGGACCAAGGACAGATCCCTGTGGAACACCTGCTCTAATTTCGTGGAAAGAGGATGTTTCTCCCGATTCCTTTACTTGGAACAATCTTCCAGTCATGTATGAACAAAAGACTTCGTAGTAGCTATGCGGGAGACTATTTTTTATTTTACTTAGGAGACCCTTATGCCACACCCTGTCAAAGGCCTGCTGTATGTCCAGAAACGCTGAAGAACAGTACTCTCTTCTTTCTAGAGCGCCTCTTATCTTATCTGTGACCCTATGAACTTGTTCGATCGTTGAGTGCTGTTGCCGAAATCCAAACTGATGGTTGGGTATTATATTATTCTCTTCCAGCAAGGGTAAGATTATGCTCAGAATTATTTTCTCGCAAACTTTTGACAGTATTGGCAACAAGCTGATCGGCATATAGGAAGCGACGTCACTGGCAGGCTTGCCAGGTTTTTAATTCTTGCAAATTGAGTACTATTTATGTACCATATAGTGGGGGAGACCGGAGGCAAGAGTAACAAATTTTATTTACGACCTGATTACAGACAATAGGCTAGTTGACTAAATTTCAAAATCATATTAAAACGATACCTGTTTACATACTTTATCCTAAAAATACATTATTTTTTAAAAATCGATCATTTACAATATTTGCTTAGCGTTTTTATATTTCGATTTAAATTTACCGCAAAAACGCTTAAGACCGCCATGTTGAGTAAATGACGTCACGCCGTGCCAAACATCCGTTTCGTTCGAGGCTTGTTCTATAGAAAAGTCACAACAATAAAATGACATTTGGCACGGCGGCGTGACGTCACGGCTTCTGATTTCCGTTTGATGTCATATGACTGAATGCGTATTATTGTAAATTTTTTTCTTTAAAATATTAATAATCCCAATTTTGTTATTGAATATTTTAGATATTTTGATTCTATAATTCATAATTAATCATTAGAAACGCCAATCCACCCGATTTATTCTTAGTGGACACAAGCCTATTGTTATATTATATCAAAAATGTGCTTCTGCACAGCAATTGGAAATCTATCTGGCTGTATAAGGATGATACACAGGTTTTGATGCACATTGTTATCGTCGATTTATTACAGGTTACACGAGAAAAGGGAAAGTTACAATTGCCACCTACCCCGAGGCAAAAGTAACACGATTTTAAGACCACAAAACTCAGTAAATATAAAAAAAAATAGGAAATCTTTAATTATCAATTTGGTTCCTCATTTTAGTCTAAGTTAGCTAGTATAAAAAAGCATATATAAATATTAAAAATCAAATACACAGTAACATAAAATAACAACCTCTGCTTTCATTTTGTATGTATTGGCGTTGTTACGACTGCCCCCATGTTACCATTGCCATCGATTACGATTACAAACAGTAAAACGTCAGCATCTGGACTTAAACAAAATTATTTTAATAAACTAAGTAAATTAAAGAAAGTATAACATTTTTTTAACTGAGTTAGGTAATGACTAGTAACGATGTGGCCTTACGATCAGGCTATACGCACTATCTTGGTTGCGTGTAGCCAAGTCATAACCATAACATTTACATTGATAAAATATTTTTTAAAGTATATTAATAGGTTGTTGAGTTAGTTTTTAATTCGTTTTACCCACTTATATTCTAAGCATTATTTGGAAACTCTAAGTTGAGACGTTGAGTAGAACAATTTGACTCATAATACTAAGGGCCGTATCTTCCTCTTTTGCTTCTGTCGCAGGGAAATGCTAAAAACGGTGATTTGATCAAATCGCGAATTAAAACATTACTTATTTTATTTGATGATTTGATCTTGTCCCTAAACCAGTTTAGAGAAATGACGAAATAATTATGTGATCAATTACAAACTAAAATATCGTATTAATACTGTTTGTTTGTCGTCTGAAATTTCAGTACTGGTGCTGATTTATATTTTTCAATCGCTGTACCCACTAGCCTCTTCTATTCTTTGGCAAGTTCATAATGGTTTTTCCGTCTCATTCCGTCTCTAAAATTTCTTAATATTTTCTTTTAACTTGTTCCTCAGCTGAAGCCATTTACCACAAAAAAAATATAAAACTGCGCGCGTCCACTTGCATCTTGTTAGAAACTGTAAGCACGTCGCACGGGAAAACGGTGATGCGTTGGGGGACGCAGGGGGCGAGCAGGCACAAGACTAGTCCTGTGTCTTCTCGGTCATCTCAAAGATCGCGCCGTACTATAGCTTGACCACGACCGCTGTACCGCTGCTGCGGTACTAACTTGTATGGTAGCAGCGGTATAGCGGTCGTGGTCAAGCTATAGTACATTACTCCGTACTAGTACATCTATAATTACAGGCAATGTACTAGTTCACTCTAATAGTAGGGTTGGATAGTCGACAATGAACCACCTTAATTTTTCGAGGACTGTAGATTTGGTTCTGTGGGTCCAAATAAAATGCTGTTTACTCAGAATTATAGGTAATTTTACTGACTTTGATAAAGTTCTACATAATTTTTGTCTTAAAGCCATCACAACTTGTGAAATGAGTTTAAAAAAAAATGGGAATTGGTTCACTGTGTACATCCATGGTACCCAATGAACCGGGGGGTTGGTACTCAATGAACCGAGGGTGCACACAATGAATCATGACTGTTAAATTTACCATGAAAAGATTAATTTTTACTTAATTTATAAATGAAATCCGGTTTTTAGTTTAAACTTTAAAGTATTTATTTGGGAGTAATGTTATATTAGACAAAAAGTACAACAACACAAATATGAGCCCTATTTTGGCACTTAACTGAAACTTAAATAAAACAAAAAAAAAACAACAACTAAAATATTCATTTTCTAAAAATAATCAACATTGAAGAAAGTAAAAAGTAACTTTAAATTAACTCAGTCATGTGCTCACTTCTTAATATTTTAATTATCTTAACTTGATGATTGATTACTTTCCATCAGGTGACCCGCTTGCTCATTTGCCTCCTACTATAAAAAAACTTAGGTCAAATTGAGATCGTTTAGACAAATATTCTTAATCAGCTAGCAGTCCCTATGTTTATTTTGTAATTATCACAATATTTTCTTATCTAGATTTTTTATAGTAAGAAAAATACAATTTAAGCTTAATGAAGCAAATTCATGAGGGAGAAATCAACTGGGAATTTGTAAGTAGTTGGTCGTCGACTATTCTGAGTGCCTTCAATTTTCGGCAAAGGCAGGAAATTTAATGTCATCGCTATTTACACCTGCGGTGTCGGGTTCTTTTGGCTCAGTAAATTTCTGAAGAATCTTACTTTTCAATTTTAAGTATGAGACATAAAAATCACATTTTTTGTCTTCATCCAAAATTTCTAAAACTTTGGCAACGTAGTAAATTTTGTCTTTTTTGGACTTAAAAAATAATTAACACAAAGTCATTTACACGAGGACTACGTTTCAGAGGAGGAAAATCATCTTTCAAAACTGTTTCCTCTTCGTCAGAGTCAGTTCCAATCTCAAAAAGACCAGAAGACGGACACCACTTGGATGAAATTCTTCCTGATCTTCATCCGACGACTCAGGTGAAGGTACGTTTCTTTTTTGCCGTTTATTTCCTTCTTGCTTAAACAAGTCCTGCGTTACTTTTTTTTAAAGCGCCAGCCTTTATGTTTTTCCTATCCTTGCTGTTCTTCTTTTCAGCCAGAGCATTCTTCTCGGGCGTATCAGTGACTAATATACTTTTGCCAGCTTTTCTTCCTGCTTTTAAAGCCGGTCGAAAGTCTTTTGGTTAAAAAAAACTCCAGAACGAGTAGCAAAATTTTTTTTAGAAGTGATAGGCTCAACAAAATTGCTTTTTTTAGGTCTAGGGCAGTAGGCTTATCTGGCCTACTTTCTGTTGTTGGGTAAGGTGACACAATAGCCGGAGTAAGCGCATGTATAGGCTAAGGCAATTTTTTCTCGGTTATAGAAGAATTTTAGACTTAGAATTATTTTTATGTCCGGTCAAGTCAAGTCAAGGAAAGGGTTAGAGAAAAAGCATTTTCTAGGTGAGATTGTTCTTCAATGCCTTTCGAACAATCAGTCGGGACTTTCCTGTTTGCTGAAGCTATTGCTTCAATGGTCAGAGAAACTAAGTTTCTTGGTACATTCGTTTTATTTACACTCTCAGAAGAAAGCAAAGAGGGCAAAGAAGATCGGCTTTCAAATAGGTTTTGTTCGAACTCGAGTACTTCTGAAGCATCAGAATGGCTTGTCGCATCATCTGATGGTCTTCTTTCATTAGTTACAGGTTCCGGCGGGTCTGTAACTTTACTTGGCAAAAAGTCTATATCATCAAAAATATCACTGTTGAACGGGAAGATACCACACTTTCTGAATGCATTGGTGATGTTTATTGGTGTCATAGCCTTCAAGTATGCTGGGCCGACACATTCTGCTATATTATATATAGAAAAAGATATTCCAGGATTGCGTAGCAGTCATGAATCAACAGCAGCATTATAGTAAGGTTTGAACGGTGCGTTGAGGCCAACATCAAGTGACTGCAGTTTGCTAGTAGTATGCGGATGCAGAGTTAGTACTGTGACCCCTGACTCTTTGGCAATGTCCAGCGCAGCTATCGACAGATGACTTTCGTGGTTGTCCATTATTAGTAATGATGAGTTGTCTTTCGAAGACGCTGTAAATTTCACAAAATGTTTTATTATACTTCGACACAAAAAGATCGCTGTTCATCCAACCTGTCTTAGTGTCCAGACCTGGTGTTCCTGTAGGTGCGCCTCCAATCATAAGTGTTACAATTTTTTTTCGGGGGAAAACTATGATAGGTTTGAACGCTTGTCCTGTTGCATTGACGATGCAACATGTGTGACTAGAATCCCTCGCTCACCACTTGTAACTTTACATATATTTTAGTATTTTTGAGCTAACACTTTTCCAGGCAGCTGGACAGTAGTGGTGGATATTTCGTCCAAATTGTATATTCTAGTACCATCACCAAATTGCGGAAATATTTGTGACACGTCTCGATTGTTGAAAATTTTTTGAACATTTTGGCGATTAAAAGCAGTAGCTCGTGCGATACTACATGCTTCTGGATTTTTGATGGACAAATCGGGGTGCCTTTTTTGAAGCCACGCAACCAGTCTTTCCCAGCCATTCCGTTTTCCTTCCAACTAGCAGGATACTCAAGATTATTTTTTTCTCCCATTTGCAAGGCGAGTCTGCGGCACTTCTTTAGAGTTAAGCCATAGTTGGCACAATCTAGAATATACTCCTTCAGACTGGTTTCTTGAGCTTGAATATTTTATTACGCTGTAATTGGGCTCCATCAAAGTAGAATCGTTTTTTAAATATGGGCACCTATTTTCCTCGCAGGTCTGTCTAATTTAGTTCGCCCCATCTTAAAATATTAAAAATATGTTAAAAAAACATTGTAAGTATACCTAGACAGTAATTAAAGGAAGTATGCAATGAACCAAGGGATGTACTCAATGAACCACTGATTTACTGTGTACCCCTTCAAAGTAGTTCATTCTGTACCAAACCACACTTCCAAGCTTTGAGGTTAAGTAGCCACAAGACCAAACACGTGGTGCTTATTGTTAGCACCGCAATAAAAAGTACAAAAACTGATTGATCTATCATATCTATTAACACTCCGCTACTATTTACACACATATAGTAAAACAAATTTCTACTCACGTGCTTTTTTCCGTTTTTTGTGATGAGAAAACACTAAAAATCAACGTGCGTGGGCGTATGCGTCGCTAGCTCTCTGCCGACTGGGGAGAGAGGGGCGCACCTAGTAGAAGCTCGCCTGGCGTAGTTCTTTTAGTAGTACTAGTTAGTACACTGATTTTTTTGATGACTAATATTTATTCACGGATGTACTATTAGAGTTTATTAAGTTATTAGATAATTTTATTGCGTAAATAGACGACAAATTACTTTAGACTAAATAAGTAGAGAGGTAAAAAAAGGTAAATTGGTGCCTTAGTATTGGACAACAAAGCATAATCTTTGATTTCCCTTCATACTTTGCAGGCTTAGGACTGTCTTTCCAAAGAGTCAATCGTAATATTACGCTAACAGCACCTACGAAATTATTACCTATCTTTTAAATTGTGCAAACACCACTATTATTTATCACATACATATATACAGAGTCTAAACTGCAGCTACAAGTTGCTTTTTAAAAAGAGCAACTGGTCCACTTTGCCAGGCTTCAATAATGTGCGCCTTTGGTTTAGAACCTGCTCAGCATTGGAAAAGGCTCTTTTACAGGAAACGGATGTAGCAATTTTTTTAGCATATATTCGTAAAGATGTGATGAGTATATTGTCGTCTACTACTCCGCCATTGCAGAGGATCTTCTTTCTTATTTATCTAGGTATGTAACTACTCTTTATTTATGTATTTGTCACATTCTCAGACTTCAGCTGTAAGCTGCAATGGGGTTTTCATGGCCCCATGCCATATCCCGGTTGAGTTCATCCCTTATGCTGTGTTTGTCCGTGGGCGTGGGTGTTTCCGCAACTGTCATTGTTCCTCTGATGTTGGCAGTCTCACTTCACTTAGTCTGCGTTTGAAGTTATCGCCAGCTTTGATAAATGATTCTGACGTCCGGAAACCTTTTGCTTTTGAAACGAGGGTCTAAAATAGTGGTTTCTGCATATAAGGCATATTTTTCTAAATCATAGAATCTATTACGTATTTCAATGTTCAGAGTGTTTATAAAAGCTGTTACTTCAGTATGTTCTGATGAATGTAATAACATCTTGTTACATGTTTCGCCATTAATTTTTAATCTCATTACACTTTCTTTTTTAGCAAAATTTATGCTAGGTATTCTGTCTCCACCTCGACCGTCTTGGGGCATTTGGCCCGTTCTAAGAATTTTTCAGCTATGTTTCGGATTCTACTGATACCAACACCTAAAATTTTTGTTAAAGCTTTTTTGACAAACTTTTACAAATTTGTACGGCTTTACATATGTACGAATATAAAATTTCGTGAAAAATTTAGATTCAGCACGGTTTTTTACTTGACGTCTTCGTCTCTGCGGTGCACGAACCATTATGAATTTTAATATGAAATTGTCTTGATACATTTTATCCGGCTTGGCAAAAAATGCTTTGTGAAATTTTCTTATATCTTGAGGATTTAAACTGTTACATTTTAGTTTATCCATTTTTTTATGTGAACAGTTTTTATATCATTTATATTCGGTAGACTTTTGGCAGAGACCCGTAATATAAAAAATAACGATTTAGTGATGATGATGATTGCGCGAAGAAACGTACAGTGAAAACATTAATTTAATACATTTAGTCAATGTTAATATTTTAAAATAAGATAATTTACTAGGTACGCTAAAATAATTTTGTAGTTCATTTAGTAGAAAAATATTTGAAATCGATATTCAATTTTAATTAAATAAGATTAATTTAAATTATTGAAATACTAAAAATTTTATTGCAAATCTGGTTGGTTCACATCTGATTGATTCGTCCATCAATCACCTTCTCATACAAAACAAGGTTGGGGAAACTTACCTTTCACGCTTTTTCACGTTGCGTTTCCATTGATTTTCTCTGCGGATCCTTTTTCTTCCACCATTATCTTTTACTGGGGCAATATTTACTTCCATTTTGTGTTCTTTTACTATTAATAATTCAAAACGAGACATAATGTAAGAAACTGCACGCGGGCGCCATTACTGTTGTTTACACAACACGGCTCGTGTGATTGGTCGAGGCGGGATAGAGGCGCTTTCGTTGTTAATTTAAATGATAGAAGCCTTTTTGCACCTCACCTAGAATTTCATATTGAATTTAGTAGTTACTTATTTAGTAGTACAGGCTGTTTAGCACGTATTTAATTTTGTAAGGTCATAGATAAATTTGCAATGTGTTGCCAGTAATAAAAAATCTTGTCGGGTAAAAAATAGGATAGAGGCCCTTTTCAATCTAGACCCCTCACTTATTTCTTTAAGAGTTATCTCGTAAATAGGTTTTAAAATTGGAACGATATCTTTAATAATTTCCTAATCTCGTGGTTGCAGGGAAATATCACTTTTAAGAAGAGCTAAAGTGCTAATTACGGCGTCTTTTACTGTTAAAAGTCGCTCCATCATGTCATAGCATGAGTTCCATCGTGTAGAGCAGCGGTCGGCAACTTTTTGGCAGGCAAGGGCCACAAGGTGGAAAACTAAACTAAAGGCGGGCCGCACTTGTGTGATGTTAAACCTAGAAGCACAATATACCTACGTATAATTGGTCATATCCCATAGAAAAAATAAAAATGCTATTAAAAATTGTTAAAACATACGCCTTTTTACAATTCATGATCTAAATTTTTTTCATCAATATGTTTGATAAAGAGTTTGTTTTCCATTTGGAATGCCTTTACGTCTGTGTGCATATCAGAGATTAGTTTGTTTTTACCTTGAAGCTTCGATCAACAAGCCTTGAAGCCTCACATATTGCGTATTTAATTCATGAGTTACATCTGTCAAAAATCCAAGGCCTATTAACCATTGAGTACTTATCTGTTAGCTCTGGAATAGATTTGTCTTTTTCATTCATAAAAGTGTTGATTTCTTTTCTGAGATCAAAAAATATTTTCAGTACTGCACCTCTACTTAACCATCTCACTTCAGAATAACGACATCTCGATGATCTGCTTTCGTATCTGACAGAAACTGTTGGAATTGACGATGAGTCAACCCATTTTTTCTGATGTAGTTTACAGTCGATACCACGATGTCCAATACTTCTTTTCATGATACGACTTTGGAACATAACGCTTCTTGGTGGATAATGCAATAAAAAAATAATGGGATGTTACATCCTATCTTTGCCAGTTTCGTTTTAATTCTACCTACCAAACCCTTATTTTGTCCACTCATGTTCCTGCCTCCATCAGTTGTTACACTTATCAATTTTTCTCATGGTAATTGCATTGATTGACTAGCGCTTGTTTATTCTAAGTTACCAAACAAATCTTCCCCTGTAGTCGTTCCCTTCAAACTACATAAATGGGAAAATGAGCATTTCACGCAAAATCACAGTCAAGATGTAATAGAGGCGCGCTTACTCAATAGTTAATGCATTTATTTTGATATTTTTAACTTATTTACAAAACATTCACGGGCCGCGTGTTGCCGACCGCTGGTGTAGAGCATTCTTGCTTTAATTTAAGCAACGACAAACCCATTTGCTTTTGGATTTCCTGAAGCTTGACTAAGCCGTTAGCACTTTTTTTGAAGTATTTCTACCACAGCCTTTATTTTTTTAACTATCTCGCCAAGTTCTGAAATGGCGTCTTGTACCACCAAATTTAAGGAATGGGCAAAGTAGCTTACTGTTCTCCACTCGTCTATTCTTACGGCTGCTAATATGTTAGCAGCGTTATCGCTCACAATACAAACAATTTTTTGATTTAATTTCCTGTAGTTTTCGAATTTATAAAATGCACCGTAACTGATAAATAGCTTGGGTTCGTAACTGATGTCCATCCGTCCGCACACACAGCACGTGCCTTCATTATATTTTGCTGAATTTTTTCGAAATCTTTTACGTAAGTAAAACAACAAAGATCACTTTATCGACCACTTTTGGTAACAAAGTGGTCGATAAAGTTTTTCTGGATGGGAGTTGATAGCATGGGCAATTAGATACCATTTCTAATAGCTTTTTGAACTCTGGTTCTTCTATGAGGCGTAGTGCGTGATGGCCTTTAGCCACCATTGCAATTACTAGATTATCTATCATTTCTATTTTGGGCGCTGAGGGTGGCTTCCGTAAAAAGTTTTATATTAATTCAGTACCTTGCCGCTGTTGAATAGTGGTATTGGTAATATGTACAGGAACTGTGAGCGCTGAAGACGTAGATGGAAAGCGACCTCATGCGGTGCTTCATTATAACCAGTTTGTGTTGTTTCGTTAGGCACAGTTGCAGTAGGTTGCCTTTTAAAACTTAGAGAGATAGTCGGAGGTTTATTTTTGATGTGACGGTTCAAATTGCCTAATGAACCACTTTTCGTGCTGAGATTCAAGGAGAAGTAGTTACATTTAGCTCTATTTTGATTAGCATCTTCATTTAAATGTGATCAAATTATACTTCATTTATTTCTAATTGGCGCCATTTTTATTGTCCAAAGAAAACAAAACACAAGCTAGGTAAATAAAAAAAAACACCACAGTACGAGCACTTAGCAAAGTTTTACCGAATAGGTATGTATTTAAGTATCATATTTACATTAGTATTTACACAAGCGTTAGTAGGTAATGTTCGTTCCTTCCACCAACACCTATGTTACAAGCATTTATATACAATTAACATTTAGGTACGTACCTACTGGGTACTTTAGTTATAGTAGTAGATTGCAATCGACACATGCAAAACAAAACATAACACAAACTTTTAGCATGCACAATGCACAACCAATGATGTATCAAACTTTTTCATAAGTCTTTGTGCACAACCAACAATTAATTTATTGCAACTAAACAGAAATCGTTCAAAATTTCAAATGGGCACTATAAAAAATATAGCATCATGTGAAGACTGTTTGTTGACCTCGACACCGTTCGTCTATTCTAATTACGACCTTAGTGAATAGATCAAACAGTTTTTATGTCAAATCAATCGTTGCACGGCCGTGCAACTATTTAATTCTCACAAGAAATGCTCTCTTTTATACACTCTACCGTTTCGATGCAGGCGATCGAGATTCGAGACCGACAATTGCCGAGAAGATCCGAGACTTCCGAACGGAGCATCTCGTTCCTGAGTGTACTAAATGAACGAAGACCAGATAAGCATGCGGAATAGTTCGTTCTAGTTCAGTGTTAGGTTGGAAGCAATTCATTTAGTTCTTTAGAATAGTGTTGGGTAGGACAAGCAATTTCGATGAGTTTGTATGAGTAACTCAATTAGCTTGGTGAGGTACATTGTACCACTTCAAATGAGGTGGTACAATGTCACACGAATAAGATATTGTCACATTAATGCGACAATGTCCTATTAATGTGACTATATCCCATTCACAACTCATTTTGAACTTTTAACACAAAACACTTACGAGGTTTTGAGCTAAGCTTAGAAGTATGAGGAATGTAAGGGATGAATTATATTAGAGCGGGGCGTGCCGTATACGTGGCCCGGACAGGGCACTTATTTGAGACGTTGCATACATTTTGTATTTATATTAGAGCGGGCACTGTGATCATGCACTGTGTAATATGAACTGCTTCATACAAAATGTATGCAACGTCTCAAATCAGTGCCCCGTCCGGGCCACGCACACGGCACGCCCCGTGCACGGCCCGGCCTAATATAATTCATACCATAAGGGAAAATATCATAAAGACATGCATGACTACAACAAATTGTTTTAATAAACAAAAATTACATGTTGTAATTTAAAAAATAGCAGCATTGCCACTTTTTACCGCTCAGTCTGTTCCGTCTGTCGGTGCTAACTTGACCAGATTTCGAAAAAAATCTTTCTGAAGGAACACTCGTAGAAGAGATGCACGGTCTTTTAACTACTTATAATCGCGGATTGGCACTCTTCTTGCCCTCCCACCATTTGAAGGGTTCTTTCTGTCTGTGTAAAATCGGTTCTTGTAAGTACTCGTCGACTTCTATATACTGGCCGCTGTTGGGTTAGCATTTTTGGTTATTTCCGCTATTTCACTATCAAAGTCGTCCCAAATACTACGCTTCTTTTGAGAAGGCAATGTTTCACTTCTATTTCTGCAGCGTTTTCAGCCTGATCCGGTATCACATTTACATGAGCAACTAATCGTTTTAAAGAAGAACATGCTCGAGTATATGAAAATTCATTTTCGAAACCATGTCTTTTAAAACGAGGATCTAGAAGAGAGCTCTCGGCAAAAATGTTGTTGTCCTCAATGTCATAAAATCTGTTTGTTAGCTCCTCGAGTAAAACCGGGGCGATACGTTTGACTGGCTGTGGAAGAGACTCCTTTAATAGAAATTGAGAGCACTATTTTTTTAGGGCATTAGAAATTCAAAATTTTCTGAGTGATAGAGTCACGCTGCGTTGCAGCACGCATTGCTCGCCCGGGGTAATACGAATATTCGGCGTGAAATAATGGCACTTGGTGCTGTTGTGATTCGTCCGGCCTGTGAGGGTTCCGGAGGCCCCTCCCCCCCCCCCCTCATAATTCCTATTCCTTCCTTAAAGGCCGGCAACGCATCTGCGATTCCTCTGGTTTTACGGGTGTCCATGGGTGGCGGTGATTACTCTACATCAGGTGACCCGCCTGCTCGTTTGCCTTTTTTAAAAAACATATATATTTGGGACACGGTCACTTTTCTTTCGGAACTCATTTCCTCTGTTACATTCTTGAAAAATGATAGTAACTCACTTGCAGTTGTTATGATGTCTAAGTCGTCAGCATTTATATTATCAATTTCCTGATATTCTGTAGCGATAAGTGACATCAGGCTTCGCTAGGTGTTAATTACACTTTGGAACATGATGAATGTAGAATTCCAGCGTGTTATCACATCTTGATTTAGTTTTAATTCTTTTTCGCTTAGTTGTTTCTGCATTTCCCTGAGTCGTTGTGTATTATTTTCGGTTGTGTAGATTTTATTTCATTTAAGGCCCACTTAACTACAAGATTTAAGGTATGTGCAAAGCAAGGTATTTGTTTCCACTTCAGCAATTTTATTGCTGCTATTATCGCTGGTTACAGCAACAACCTTTTTTGTGATATTCCAATCATCACAAATTCGTTTAATCTCATTTTTAAAATTTTCAGCTGTATGACGATCTGAATACTGATGACATTCTAACATGAAATACTGTAATTCTGTATTTCGGGTTATAAAATGTACAGTAAGTGACATATAATTCTCATTTTGCTTAAATGACCATCCATCAGTTGTTATCGAAACGTACTCTGCTTCTTCCAGTACTTTTTGAATTCTTTGTTTTCAACATTATAATAGTTCAGTAAATGACTGTTGGATAATGTTTTACGACAACTATTCGTATTTTTTTTTTTTTTGATGTTGGATAATGGTTATGGCTGAGGATGTTGGATGTCAGACGAAGGAGGTGGCGATTGGATGTGAATTACAGAATTTGCGGAAGGCGAAGCAGCTGGATGAGGTATCTGGTATGATGGTGGTGACTGAGGATATTGGATGTCAAGCAAGGAGGTGGCGATTAGATGAGAAATACAGAATTCTAGGCGAACAGAAGGCGAAGCAGCTTGTGTTTGGGAAGAACGATATGACGTTGTTTGCTGACGATGTATATGAGACGGAGGTGAATGTGCGAAATCTGAAAAATTGCGGCGATTTGTCTGGAGCATGTAAGAAGGGTATTCTGTGGAGTTGTCTGATGAGAAGTGAGGTGAGTCTATGAAATATGGCTCCGAGTCATGTTGAGGACCCTGACTGAAAGATGGAGTTTCTACTCTAGAATGCCGACACTCGACTGCGCTTTCGTGGTTTACAACAAACGTTCACAGCGGACCGCCCCGGTGGGATAGCAGCAAGTTTTCAACGCGCGCCACTGGTTCCACGAATGTTTGTTGTGTGTTTGTTTTCATGAGTACCCCGTATCTTAAAATTTTATGGGTAATTTTTTAAATTTGCAAACTATTCTTATAATAAAGAGATCAACAAATTGGTCAGATATCTATATAACTTCAAAAAATGTCACCTGGCGTAACAACATTACCTAGTGATAGACAGTCTTTAATTTCACGCTTATAAACTATATAGATCTTACATCATACAAAAAATAACATAACAGTAGTATAATACTAAATCAACATTTTAGGCAAGTCTTTATCTGCTTTAAGATAATTGAAAAGTTTACTTTAATAAGTCTTATATTATCTACCCTTGTATATTTTTTAATATTTTGTACCCGTAATTATTTATATATTTTAAAACAGATACTTTGCCTCAAAATCTATTTAAAGTTAAAATTCTCCTGTTTGTTATGAACTCCTACAATGCAAGAGTTACATTTAAATAGCCTATCTTTGGCTACATCATAATTGAGTCCTACGAAGTCAGTCATCATTTCCTTGCCCTTGTCCCTATTTGGGGTCGGCGCAGTATGTCTTCTTCTTCCATTCGTCCCTATCAGCCGTCAGTTCTACGGTCACTCCTTTCTTTACCATATCATCACGCAGTCCATCCATCTTTTTCTCGGCCTACCTCTCCCCTTGTATCCATCCACAGTCATGCTTAACACTCGCTTTGTCAGATGGAATTTATCCCTCCTCATTACATGTCCATACCAAGATAGTCTCTTTCCTCTTAACTTCTCTGTCACTGGTGCTACTTTCATGCTCCCTCTGATATACCTAGTCCTACGAAATCAGTAGGTACACTTAAAATTTAACCAATTTGCACAAAAATCTCAGCCTATATTCTTATTATCTTCATCTTCAGTGTCACTGTATAAAAGTCTGTACAATGAGAAGAATTTTGTTTCATTCCTTGATAAATTTTAGTTCCACATGTTTCTAACTCATTCTTCTTTAAATTTTTACGAATTACTTAATGTCCTTCTTTTCTTTGCTTGCTAATTGTCGAGTTTCTTTTTCTTTGTTTCGTCTTGTTTACGCTTTACAGCTTCTTTCATGTATAGTTTAATTTTTTTTTCCAAGATTTTTTCTACTTTTGCATTTTTTTTGCTCTTAATAGTCTCGCCTCTTTTTGCTAGTTAATGAAGCAGGCATTCGAAGTTTTGGCTGTTGCTTAGACTTCTCAGGAAGTTGGGGCTGATATAAATGTTTAGCAAATACGTCATGTTTGTTGGTAGGTGTTGCCTATGTTGGTTTTGAAGATACTTCACTAACGTTAGGTATTGTTTTTTCTGATCGATGTTTAGTTAACCTTGTTTCAGATGTTGCTGATTTTGTCGTGTCTGTGGCGATGCAGTATTTAAAGAGAAACATTGAGTTTGCTGCTAGTGGCTTCAGATAAACATAGTTCAGGTAGAACTTCTAAAGAAAAACTAATTGTTGGTGGTCGTAAAATGATGTCGGAAAGAACAGTTATAATATTACTTTGGGGTTTTGTTACAATGTTGAACAACGGTTCTGCTTGAGTGCTGGACTTGCATGTTTCGTGAAATGATAGGTTTCTATCCACAGAAGGCACAGCGAACGAAACAAGTTGCAGTTCACCTGAGAAAAAATCCTTTGAGGTTCGGGCCTAGTAGGTGTACTTGTCTGAAGGGGTATTATTTTTACATCGTCCAGAGAAACTACGGTGTTTTGATCAAGACAGCTACCAGAAATATGTAAGGTTGAGACATTTTCGTCAACAATTTCTTTTGCATTGGTTATAGTAGTTTGTCTTCAGAATGATTTCCATGTCGCGGTTCTCTAATCCTAAAGGGAATCATATTCTATTATTGTCTAATGCTATTGAAACTTTTTGAGAAGGAACATCATTAACAGCTTTTATTTCTTCCAGCTGTGGCAGCAAGAGTTGATCATCGAAAAGGCAAGGGCTACTACAACGTGTCATCTAGATTTGATATTTAATAGGCTCTGCGGTGGTACTCACGTCGTATTTGTCTTGAGGATTTAAGGAATAGGCCCTAAGTGCACTGTTCTTGAGACTAGCGGTATTTGATGCAAAGCTTTTAGTGATAAAAGAGTCAGTTCTATCTTCAGAACCCGTTTCATATAAGTTTACAGTTTTACTGTCTGATTTTCGAAGCTTCCTAACTTCCTTCAAAATAAATTTCAAATCAACATTCTTTTTTCTCAGTGTGGGCCTCAAATATCGTAAGACTTTGCGAGTTGTAATAAGGTCTTCATTTGTTATACCGGTTTCCTCGCGACCTTGTTTTCCAACTGCGTTTTCTACTGTTTTTTACGCATTTTGTGTAGTGTACGTGTTCGGGTCGAAGGGATATAGACCTCATTTTCTGAACCCATTAATAATATTTGATGGCATCTGTGGGGTTTCAATTATCTCTCTAAATAGTAGACAAAAATAGGTTTTGTCACTGTTTTATTTAAATTTTCCGGTTTGGATAAATAATGTCGGACGACATTCCGTCAATGTGCTTTTAATGGGCCGAAAATGCTGACGTCGGCTGGCTGAAGCACGTGGGTAATATTCGGAGGAATAGCATATAATATTGTACCGAGTTGTTCGCACACGGAGCTCAACGTCAACAACATTTGACTCTTATGCCCGTCCACAAGGAACAAAACGGGCTTCTGTATGTTATTTTGCTACCCAAGCATTAAAATCATTCGTGATATATTCAAAAAAGACATCACCCTTCATCCAACCGGACTCGCTTCTTCCGAGGCACCAATCTGGTTTCATTTCATGCTGTTGCTGACTGCTTTCGGTGGACGCAAATATGGAAACACCTCCAGTAGTGGACAAATCTGTCCAGAGGCATTAAATCTTATTAAAACAGTCAGGTTGTCCTTCTCGTTTCCAGTTTTAACCTTGTCTATATTGCGGTATCCTTTGGGCCCGAGAATTTTTCCCGTTTTAGGGCAAAGCGAAAAGCCACCTTCGTCAGCGTTAATAATTCTTTGTGGGTTTTCAAGCAATTCTGTTTGTTCTTCTTCTGCTAAAAAAATTTTAAGCTCACGAAACCATAGCGAATAGATTTACTTCAGTTACTGTTGCTCGAGCTTTGATAATCTTTCAGAATGTCGACGACTTACTTCAGGGTTTCTTTTCAAGAAGGGAAGGTACCAGGTCTGACCGGGACGATCATCTTTGAAAGGGTTTGACTTCTCTAGATCCTTTAAAATTTTTTGAACAGTGTCCAATAGTTCTTGTTTTTTAATCGGAAAACCGCATTTTACAATCGTTATTAGCCACTTTACTAATATTTTTTCTTCATCTAAACCTATAATAGGTTCCAGTCCTTTAGTTTGTAGTTTATCTAGCCTCTTTCCAAATAACCGGTCTTGGATGGTACTTCGGGGAATTCCATATTTCCTGCAGGTTGCTCATCCTCCCTTTTTTCTTTTAGAGCTAGTTCCAGGTATTCAGGTGGATAAATGGCAGTTTTCTTACTTTTTTTGTAATTTGGTGTCGGGCATCTATAAAATAAAATAAAAATTGCAATGCGCCAGACAATTCACATTAATTACCTGATTCCAAATTAGGATAATTCCTGTATTGTTGCATAGTAGAATGCAACAACAACCTGAAAGCTTATCCTCGCAATCATGAAGTAGTCGTAAAACAACGAGTCACTCGCCTACGATCTGTTAATTTTAGGACAGCCGCAAAATAGCATCGCTAAGTTTTCTGGCTTAAATTGCGATAACATTGACATATTTTTAAAACATTTGAGTACATATTGCCGGTCGTAAACTAACAGCGACGTAAACAGTAAGTACATCGCAAATGTAAAAAAGTTATGGGATCTAAAACTTTATCATTATGTAAAACCAAGAAAGGAAAAACTTGTTTCATTCATGATGTTAGTTATCCGACCACCTGGCCGCAATCTAAAATTTCTGCATGTTTCATCCCAGGTAGCAATTTGCAATTTGAAAAGACGTACGAAAGTCACCTTTAGTCACCTGCCGACGTAAAAGACGTCGTATGATGACGTCTGGGTGTCGTGAAAATGACCTCCATTTTTCACAGAAAAATGACGTCACTGGTGACGTATTTATCACGTTTAAGTTACGTCATTCATAACCATTTCACGACGTTGTAGTTACGTCAGTAGAACTCATTTCATGACTTAATAGTTACGTCATAAGTTGTCGTTATAGTTACGTCATTAAAACGTATCTTGTACCTGTCTTTTGTTCTCTCAGGTTTAAAAGCACAGCAGACAGAAACATAATTTCCTTATTAAATATTGTTTATTATCATATGCATAAAGGAAAAGCTAATACATTCGCAATTTATTGTTTGGAAATTAGTGTACATATAGTAAGAAAGGCTCTCCAATCTCAAAATAATCCTTGTCAGACAACAAAAATCGTTATAATTACGTGAAGAATTGTTGTTATTAATGTGTTTTCATAGTTTGTAGGTGAAGTAGTTTTCCACAGTTTGGCATAATTTTCTGTTGACACATTAAGTAATTCTTGTTCTACATTAAGTAAGAAGTTATAAATTAAAATCAACTATAAATACAAATAGATACATCTAACTATTTGTTGTAACGTTAACTTATCACTTATAAGATATTAAAATTGCAGTATAAAAAGTAGCCAAGTGCAATTCGGGTTCGCCCATGAAGGGTTCCATAAACTAAACTACGTATAAACACCACTATAATTTTTCGTTACTTTGTTTTTCATTGTGTTTCGTATAAATAATATAACATTATACTTAAATGTAATTTAAATATAAAAATGTAATATGAATACATATAATATAAATGTGTTAAATCTCAATTTGTTGAAAGTGTTTAATGAGATCTACAGCATATTACTTGTATCGTAATGAACACACACTTTTTCAGGCCACGAAACTGAACAACTTTTTTGAGAATAATCTTTTTTATATATTAAACGCAAAGCAGTTTGTAGAATACATCTACCTATCACGTTCAATTTGTTTAGTCATAATAGTTTAGAAATAAAATGGCTGGCTGTGACATAAGGACGGACATAACGAATTTGTAAGGGTTCTCATTGAGTACTAACTTACTCTGCAAAAGACTTGATGGAAAATTCACATTGTACGGCGTAGTAATGCTGTACAGGTAGATAGTGGTTGTAGTTAAGTAAGTTATAAGTTTAGTTTAAGTTCAGGAGAGCAGTGAGACGAAATGTTCCGAAAAGTAGTTATTTATTCCCGTTCACAATGTAAAGTTGTTAGTGATTCTCACGCGACGTTCGATTGGCTCCGTGGCCTAGATTGCACTTAGCTGTTTTACGTAATTCGTGTAAATACAATTAAATTAATATTATGATAATATAACATATTTAAGCGAGTCAGAGCTATGAACTGAATCTAAATGTATGGTATTACCGTACATACTCCTAACCCGAAAGAAAGACAAAAGTCAGTCGAACTGAGAACCACTAGTACAAGTAAAATAGTAAATAAAATGTAGTAAAAAGTAAAAAGAATAAAACATATTAAAATATAAAAAAAACATTGAGTAAAGTATAAAGTATTAATATGACACAGTAATTAATCTTCTATAAAATTAAATTCGACACCGGTGGCTGCAGTTTGACCCCGCCGCGGGTGCGTGCGCACGTAGCCGCTGTTTCCCGCCGCCCGCGCCGCCGCTGCCGCCACCGCCGGTGCCTCCGGCCGCTTATGGTCCTTGCTAAGTCGTGGCCACGGTGCTGCACCTGACTGGAGCATTTGATGATTCAATAGGCTGAAGTTCTATGTCTTCATATTGACGTTCTCTTAGAGAGCTTGTTGCAGTAGTCTTAGGGCGCCTTATAACCTTTTTGGTAACCCATATGATTGCTGCGATTAGCGTTATCGCCACGAGTGAGTAACTAATTGCAAATTGATGGAAATCGTGTGACGTCACTGTACTCGGAAGTTGCTCATTCTGTTTCAGCGTCTGAGGTTGATCTTCAACACGTGCCCTGTTTTTATTATCATTAATAAGTTCTAGTTGGAGAGTGCGACGTGTGCTTATTATCCCGTTGATGGATTTATTTAGCGATGGTATCTGCATGTCGTACTCCATTCTAGCTGCGCTGTCGTAGTTGTTGTGAGCGTGGATAGTCAGATCCTTTGTTTGAATTAGGCAGCCTTGTTTTAGTGATACTATTGCTGAACTGTTGATATCATGTAATCGTACATCGCCTGCGCACACAGTTCGGAAAGCGCACGCGTCACAGCATACCGCTAACCATGTATTTGTAGTATGCAACTTGATCCATTTCGCGTCACATTTTATTTTCTTTATCGCACAGGGCGAGGCCGTGTGATGACCCAGTAATTTAACTTCGCATGGTGAATCAGTGTTTTGAAGATTATAAATAGGTAAACTTATTACACAGACAAAGTTGTTTGAGTTTCGTTGAACGCAGTAACTCATCTCCTCTTCTGTTAGGCTGGCGTATGCGTTGTTTTTGAGACTTACAGCGATGTATTTAACTGAAATTCCGACTGCTGCAGTCTCATTCTTAGTCTGTGAGTTTTTTAAAGGCAGCGGGATTACTTGATATAAGACATAGTCTTCGTCGCTCGCCAATGGAATGTGAATCTCGAACATGAAGTATGTGTCGGTAACTCGAGCTTTTACATAAAGTAGCTTGTAGATATCTTTTATGTCAGTTTGGATATTGTTTACAGGCAGCGTTAAGGTTTTTGGAAGTTTGCCTGAGATCATAGTTAGTTGTTCTATCAGATTGACTGGCGTTAGAAGATGAACGTCCATATGACCCTTGTAAATATCAACCATCGTGTTGTAGAGTGTCTCTTGCATATGTTGTAAGTTCGTTAGCAGTAAGTACGCTGTAAGCGAGGCAGAGCTTAAAAAGCTTGGTGCCATTGTTATCTCCATAGCAGTTTCAATCTTTGCCAATCTAATGTCCGTTTGATTCATGTAGGTATTTATTACAGTGAATTGTCAATTAATATTTTTTTTTTTATTTTTTTTTCATGTGTTCTTCATTTTTTTTAATATGTCGTTTTCAAGCGCGACGATTGAAGTTTGATTTTTAATTAGTTGTAAGAGATGCTCTTCGTTGTTTTGCAGAGCCTGGATATCTGATTGATATTTTTCGGCAAATCGTTGATCCAGTATACAAAATAAGTTGTTGGCCACGTAACCTACCCCGTCGATCAAGCCACGTTTGCTGCGTCCCGATCGTTGCTTATGTGGGGCGAGTAGAACTTGGTTGTAGTACTGTAATATTTCCATTTCATGTGTCAGTTGAGTTATTGTTGTTTCGCAGTAACTTGGTTCTAAATGCTTACATAAATTATCCAGATCTTGTAAAAAGTTTCTTAGCTTTTGAACTCCATTCCAGTATGTGGTTAGGTTGTAAAACATTAGGAGCCTCCATTCGTCATGGATTAGTTGTACTTGCCCGAGTGAGTCATAGTATATAGGGCGGTCTGTCCCAAGGCTGATAACTTGTACGCTCGTATGTTGTTGATCTTGTGGGATGAAGCCGCTTGATCCGGTAACGAGTGTCATTAAAGTCAGCAACGTGGTGAACATGGTGATAAAACTTTTCTTTCCAGCTCGTTGTTGCCTTAAATTTAATGTTGAATGCGTAGTGTTGACCGGTTTCGGTCTTTATTCGCTTGAGCGTGTGTTTTGTTGTTTGTGTCGTTTACTCTAATCGGTAGCAGTGACAATTTCGTAATGGGCCGCTTCAGAATACCACCTGGCGTTTTTATTGTTGCGACTCGCACGTGTTTGTCACTGCCGGGATGAGTCTCGATCACTCGACCCATTGCCCACTTTCCAGGGGGAAGATTGTTCTCTTTTACAAGGACAACATCGCCTTTCTCCATATTCGGCGTAGCTTTTTGCCATTTGCTCCGAGCTTGTAGTGAACTTAGGTAGTCGTTGGACCAAACTTTCCAAAATCGTTGAAACATGTTTTCAGTTAGTTGCCATCTTTTTAATAAGTTAAAGTGTCGATCGTCTTGGTAGTTTGATATAGGAAGTGTTAACGTGGGACTGCCGGTAAGAAAGTGTCCGGGAGTTAGGCAGTGATTAAATTCGTCCGGGTCTGTCAGGGGACATAGCGGCCTTGAATTCATGCACGCCTCTATTTTAGATAACAGAGTGGAAAACTCCTCGGCGTTGGTGATGTTTCATGGACCGTACCGCCGCTTCCCAGAGTCCGCCAGCCGTTGGCCTGGCAGGAGCGTTGAAGTGCCACTCCACCTTCATTTTGCTAATTTCGTCAAAGAAGTCGGCACTTAGTTCTTTTGTAAAATGTTCGTATTCGTTGTTTAGCATCTTTGCGGCCCCTATGAAGTTAGTCCCGCAGTCAGAATAAACATGTTGTGGTGTCCCTCTACGCGCGCACATTCTTTGGAAAGCAAGGATAAAAGCTTCTGTACTTAAATCTGACACAAGTTCTATATGCACTGCTTTTGTTGCCATGCAAACAAAGATCGCAATGTAGCCCTTGGACGTCCTAACTCCTCTTCCTTTGTTCAGTTTAACTTGCACTTGTCCTGTGAAATCGACCCCAGCGTGATTGAAGGCCCGTGATGGAGTTACTCGTTGTGGTGGTAAATCAGCCATTATCTGATGGTTTTCTTTCAAATTAAATCGGTGACAGCGTGCGCATCGACGTAATTGAGATTTGACTGCGCCGTTGCCACCTACAATCCAAAACTGTTGTCGTATATAGGCGAGAGTGAGCCGCGCTCCACCATGCCGAGTTGTGATGTGGGCTTGGTCTATAATTAATTTCGTCAATCTTCCATCCTACGATAAAATCGCAGGATTTTTCCTTTCCATTGGCAAGTTCGTTTTATTCAATCGACCACCCACACGCATAATGCCGTATTTATCTAAGTAAGGAGTCAATTTAAATATACTGCTCTTGTTTGACAAAATTTGCTTTTTTATTCTGTTTTAAATTCGCTTCGCTGCACATTCTTTGTAATTATTTGTTTTAAATTATTTAATTCATTTGTTGTCAAGTAGAAGTAGAAGTATCGCGTGTTGTTGAGTTTCACATTTCCCTATTGTTTGGTTGCTAATCGTTGCGTTTTTGCCGAATCGCAGTATCCACGCGACAATACGGGTCACTCGAGTTAATGAACTGTGTTTTTCTAATAAATTGTTAATTATAATATTATTTTCAGTTTGCTGTAGGGTTGGCCGCTCTCGTTTTCTTTCGATGTTAGTTGTCAATAAACAATTCATTGTTGCGTTAGTTTGGTTCTGAACTTCTGTGAGGTTTTTTGGTATGTCTGGGCCTGTCCACCATAAGGGATTGTTTAAGAGTTTTTCAGGGAATAAGCCTCTGGTAGCGCAGTCTGCAGGGTTGCTTTTTGATTCGATGTATAGCCAACGTGTTGCTGGTATTACTTTTCTTATTTTTATTACTCTGTTCTCTACGTATCTTTCCCACTTTGAAGCTTCTCCTTGTAGCGATGCCAGCACTACTTTGGAGTCACACCAAGCCCATGTAGATATTTAGAAATCCTTAAATGCGTTAGTAACCTTCTCCATTAGTTGCGATAACCACATAGCTCGAGCCGCGGTAATGATAGTTTTTGAGCGATCGGGGCAACCCTAGTCTTCGCAGTGAGTAAAGTAGTTTCTAGCTGCCCCGATGTGTTCATCGTTCGAGTGTAGACGACGCAAGAGTAGGCCTTCTCACTAGCATCACAGAATCCAAGCAACTCAATTTCTCTTCTAATGCTTTTGATCCATCTGTTAAGTTTGAAAGTTTTAATTAATGGTAACTGGTTTTGAGCTTTTGCCATTGGTTTTGTATATCAATAGGCACTTGTTCGTCCCAGTGTATTTTTTCTGTCCACACTCTTTGGAAAATAAGTTTGGCAGTTACAGTTACTGGCGAAAGCCATCCCATTGGATCGTATAGCTGTGAAATTTCTGAAAGTAGGGTTCGTAGGGTTAGGTTTTTCTTAGATTTTTCTTTCAGGTTCCAGTTAAAAGTGAAAGTGTCTGTGGTGGGGTTCCATCCAAGGCCGAGCGTTTTCAATCGTCAGATTTGAAATTAAAGTTGGTCTCTGAAATTTGATCTTCGTTTAGGTGTTCCAGTAGGTGTGGATTGTTGCTGGACCACTTTCGTAAGTTCATGCCTCCTTCCTTTAGTAATCTAATCAATTGATCTTGTAGGTTTTTGGCTGTTTCTAGTGAATTATTACCTCCGAGAAAATCGTCAACTTACACGTAGTTTTTTTAATATTTTTGCAGCGTCAGGGTATTTGTGTTCTTCATCTATTGCCAACTGTTGTAGTGTTCGCATAGCCAACCACGGCGCGCATTTTGTCCCATATGTCACAGTACATAAGGAATATTCTTGCAAAATCTCTGAAGGTGAGTTGCGCCATACAATTTTTTGCAGATGCTGCTGGTCTTCTGCAATCCAGATGCATCTGTACATCTTCTCTACGTCCGCGGTGAAGACGTATTTGTAGGTTCGCCATTTCAAAATCAGATCTTGTATGTCTTTTTGCAGATTGGGTCCTTTTTCCAATAAGACTGTTTAAACTCTTGCCAGTAGAGTTGACCTGAGACGCGTTAAAAACTACTCTTAATTTGGTGGTGGTTGAGCTTTCCCGTAGTACGCCGTGATGCGGTAAGTAGCATTCGTTTTGTTTGTAGTGTGATGTAACTTGACACGCCGGCGCAGGCTTCATATGTTTTAATTCCAAGTATTCATTTATAAATTCTTTGTACATTGACGACAGTTTTTCGTTCTTACATAATCGTTTTTCTAACTGTAAAAATTGCGATACAGCTGCTGGTTTGGATTTTCCAAGATCTTTTTCGTAATTTTGAATCATGGGCATACGAACAATATATTTTCCATCTGAAGCTCTCTTTGTTGTTTCATTATAGTAGATTTCACATTGATCTTCTTTATTGATGTCTGCAGTCGTATGAGATATATCTTCGCTCTCCCAGTATTTAGTTAAGTCAGTGGTGTCGACCAATGTGGCGTGGCAGTTGAATGTTTTGAGTTTGCCACATAAAATCCACCCTAATTGAGTCTGCTGTGCGATTGGAGATAGTTGATCGCCTTTCAAGACTCAATCTAGGATTATGTCGGCATAAATGTCAGCTCCCAGTAGAAGATCAATAGAGCTGGATATGTTGTAATCGGGGTCGGCGAGTTTTAAGTTTTGTAAGTGGGGCCAATCCGTCTTTTTGAAAGTAAAGTTTGGTAATTGGTTTGTTATCTTCTGTAGAATCAATGCTTGAGTATTAAAGTAAAAATCATAATGTAAAGACTGGCAGGTAAGGTTTACCATTCCTTTGCCGTTTCCAGTGCCGCTTCTCACTTCCGAAACCGTAGCATTGAGCTTCGTGCGCGGCAGCCGGAGCAGTTGAGCGGCATTTTCAGTGATCAGGTTTACTTGCGAGCCTTGATCTAGTAGTGCTCGTATTGTTAAATAGGTTCCGTTGAAAGTTTTGATCTTAATTTTAACCGTTGTTAAAAGAATCTCGGTGTTGTTGGTTGATAAATGATGAACATTGGACTGAGTTGAGGTTGAGGGACGGGATAGAATATTGTTCCCTTTTGTTGTTGAAGTTGCATCATAGTTCGATTTGTTTATGTGCAATAACGTGTGGTGTTTTAAGTTACATTCTTTGCATGTTTTTTGTGACGTACAAGTTGCGTCGCCATGACTGTATAGACAGTTTTTACTGACTTAGATTTTCGCCACTGTTTTGTTTCGTTGCGTATTGTCCAAGCTAATAAACTTGTCGCATTGCATTAGCACGTGATCGCCTGTGCACAGAGGGCATTGTCTGTATGACGTTGTGTGAAATGACTTTGGATGTTCTTTATTGCATTCATATAAGGTTGATTTCTTTAAATAGTTGTTCTTGTTGTTGAAAGGTTTGTAGTTATAGTTGCTATTTCCTACATATGTTTTGTTGATTGATTTGACGTAACTTTTATTGAAAGATTGTTTCAAAGTGTTTGATGTATCTCTATGGCAGTTCTTTACAGTTTCGTATGCAATGAACTTAGTCTCTAGAAACGCTAAAAAATCCTGTTAGTTAGGTAATTCGCGGTTGTTTTGCATTTCTTTCACATATTCGTTAAAGGTGGCGGGATCCAATTTCTGAGACATGTAATGTACGATCATGGGACCCCAGCTTAATACTTCTGTGTCCCTGTTAGCCAGACCGTTCAAGCTCTCTGTTATTACGTCATGCATTCTTTTTAGATTGTAAACATTGGGTTGTTGGATGACCGGTAGTTGTTGCATTGAGTTCATAAAAGAAGTAAATTGAAGACGGCGATTGTCATAGCGGTTCGTTAGTATGTCCCAGCACGAATCATAGTTGTCGGCGTTGATCGGTAGATGTTGGATAAGACGTTCCGCTTCACCTTTAAGCTTTGTCTTCAGATGCTGCATCTTTTGCGATTTGGAGATGGTAGTGTTGCAGTGTATAGTTTCTAAAAATATGTATTTGAAAGAGATCCATTGAATGTAGTTGCCGGCAAACTCTGGGATTTCTATTTTCGGCGTAGACCGTTGAAAATGACTGGTAGACCAACTTTTACTGTTTAGAGCTTTTCTCATTGTGTCGTATTTTTGTTCAAAATATTCATTTTTTTTATTGTTATCTTCTTTTGGACTAGATCTTTTCAATGCGCCTTCCAGCTCCCAGTGTAGCCTATCAACAGAATTCCATTTTGATTTCAAAATTGACAGATAGTCTTCGAACTCCCACTTTTCAGTTATAGCTTCAATGTTTATTTTCGACATGCCTCTATCCATTGCCTTAAACCTACATTCTTGTTGGTTCATTAGTTCTTTTATCTTCTCGTCAGTATTTTCTTGCAGCATTTCAGTTAAGTTAAAGTTTACGTTTTGCGGTTCCAGTTGTTGTTTTTCATAAGACGCTAATAACTCCATCATATGTAGTTTGGTCGACTCATACATACGTTTCGTTTTCCCATAAACGTCATTAATAAAATAGCTCACAGTCTCTTTTCTTTCGACGGACTCAAGCAATGTTTCATGTTGTTTATCGAACTCAACCCATAAGTTTTCTAAGCTGTTCAAACGCTTTTCCAAATAGTCCTCAGTTTTTCTTGGGGCACTGTCCTTTTTGAAGTTAAAGCACAATGCCTTAATGCTCTCAAAGGTGGCAACTTGTTTGGTAAGTAATTCCATTATGCTGTAGTTAAGTTAAATGTCAATAAGTAAGAATAAAAAGTAGTAGTAAACTTACTGTATGACTTAGTTGTTGTTTTCGGGTGATAGTTCAAGTACAGGACACGAGGACGACTGTAGTACTCCAGAAGTCTTCTTCTTCAGCGGTTTGTAGTTTCCAGTGAAGGTCCTGAACACTCACGCGTACCCGCAACCGTCACTACGAAATACGCGCCTTCTCAATTAACTTGGTGGGACCCGCTTGTGGGAAGCCAAGTAACCGATTCGTTATCGCACACACTGAGTTAAAAGGCTCGAAGGACCAAAATGTACGGCGTAGTAATGCTGTACAGGTAGATAGTGGTTGTAGTTAAGTAAGTTATAAGTTTAGTTTAAGTTCAGGAGAGCAGGGAGACGAAATGTTCAGAAAAGTAGTTATTTATTCCCGTTCACAATGTAAAGTTGTTAGTGATTCTCACGCGACGTTCGATTGGCTCGGTGGCCTAGATTGCACTCAGCTGTTTTACGTAATTCGTGTAAATACAATTTAATTAATATTATGATAATATAGCATATTTAAGCGAGTCAGAGCTATGAACTGAATCTAAATGTATGGTATGACCGTACACACATTTTGGGCAAAATCAATTGAGTGTGCTTTGTTACCAGTTTAAGTTCTACCTGTAACAAAAATCAAAACTTAAAACTTATAAATGAATGACCATGCAAGACCTAACATCCTCGACCTTTTACATAAAGGCCACCGTTAGGTATTCCAAACAAAATTTTACATCGCCCAGAAGGAGAGTACCTAAGTATTATTTTTTGGGCAATTAGGAATTATGTAAGTAGGAATGTGTGTATGCATGTTTGTCTAATTAATATAATATTGTAAAAAAAATACTAATGCTCTTATACATTAATCACATCAAATTATTCAATTCGTAGATTTTTGTTACTTACCAACACTTTCCTACCTTTGTTGTATGGAAAAGTCTTTTTTTTTTCATATCCTGTGGACAAGAGAAGTAATGTGTGCGTGCGGCAATTTCTTTCTGAAAATGTAGGCACCAAAGACATATTTATTTTTAGCGAATTCAGTAGGTAGGTACTGACTTGGTTAAGGGCACAAAGAGGTACTTGTTTAGGGTAACCAAAAAATAACTTATAAGTGACGTCATTTACCCGTACTTTTATGACGAATAAAGTACAGACTTTAAAATAAGCTTAGGGTAACGTCTTTTTTTCGTACCAGATGACGATTAAAGTACAGACCTTAAAGTGACCTTAGGGTAACGTCTTTTTTACGTACCAGACGTCACCTTGCTACCTAGGATATTTCATTTAACGACCACTCAATATTTTACGTATTTATAAACTTTTCTCTGATTATTACGTAATAAAATATTAGAAAATTATAACATTTTCCGTGACTTGATCAAATCACCGTTTTTAGAATATCCCTACATATCTATGGTTAAAACCCTTTTTAGACTATTTATTACCTGCTCGTGTTATTTATAAGATGTAAATAAAAGAACTAGTTTTAATTCAATTGGTATTTTTTTATTTCTTGGTCCCCAATGCCTAAGGAAGAAGTACCAAATACTGGATACTTTTTGAAAACTATAGAAAAAAATCATTGATTTATTACACTCATAGTAATAAGTATATTATTGACTTAACATAACATAAAAAATAAACTGATAACTTTACCTATAGACGGTAAATGATTTTTTTTCTTTAAAATAGCATAAATCAACAATGTTATCATATGTACCCCTATATTGGATAGTAGGTATTCTTAATATTGGATGTCCAATATTGGGTACCTAACTACCTACAAAACTAAATTCTGGATGTCCAAAATTGGATATATAACTCAATATAAGATACCTAACCAGTCTTGGGAAAACACAAACACACTGCCAAAAAAGTAAATTAATTAACCCGTAAGACACAGTTCACAAACAGAGTTCTGGATCTAACCCCGCACAAACTTCACCTACTAATTCTTCGAATTATTTTTGATTTTGTGCTGCTAAGTGTTGGATACAACGGTAATGCATTTTTGCACAGCTTGCTACGCCTAATACCAATATTAAGCGTAGCATAAGGAAGTAATGAGTTTCGTACCTACATTTACGAAAATTGTTTACGAACTCTACCTACCAAACTTACAAGAAAAAGCGTTAAACAACTATGTGTCTTGTCAGTGCGTATCCCTGTAACAACAAATAAATGCACTTAAGGCCTATTCAAACCTGAGCGGTATTCGCTGCCGCTGTGGGTAGAGCGGCAGCGAATACCGCTCAGGTCGATCTAGCCGCGGGACTTAATACTAAATACCTGAGCAAAACCCGCGCGGTAGGTGTATACCTACCTTTACCCACAGCGGCAGCGAATACCGCTCAGGCAGGGCCCTTATTCTGTAACGATTCCTTGTTTCAAAACCACGTTAATTCCTTAAAAAGTTACGATATCTTCCCAAAAACGTATGCGTTTGATGTTTGCGCGCGGTAAGGTTTAGGTGTGGAATCTATAGATTGCGATACAGAATCAGAATAGGCCTTTACCGTTGTATAAAACACATAGTAGCAGCACATATCAAAAATAGTTCGAAGAACTTTCGTTCATACTTTGAATTTTGGCAGCTAGATATGGCGCGGCTGTCGGAGAAAGCATTGAGATTGAGAGTAAACATTGACGATGTAGTTTTACGATAGATGACGTTGGATAAATTTTTAGATATTTATTTATCCAATATTGCGCACGTATCCAATATTTGGTACATCTCCCCTATATTTATCTATGTACGTTCGTTTTTGAAGTTAAGGTTCGAAGAGACGAAAGTCAAACTTTCTCCTTTGTGTAACAGAAAGGAAGAAAGGAAATATTGTAAATTATTACCTAACAGTTCTAGATAAACTTACTTACTTGTGTTGCTCTTAGATTAAATCTAAATAGCGGAAGATACGGCACGTCCATATAATCGTCCACTGAAAAAGGGGACGATGGAGCTACACTGGTGTGCGTCAGAGTGGAGCCCTGCCGGACCTGCGACCAGTGTTGCCAGATCCGTAGGTCAAAATTATCCTAGATTTACTGCAAAATTATCGTGTTTTTATCGCATTCAAAACGACAGAATTTATACGACTGGGCACTCCAAATATGGTATGGTAATAAGCTCATTACCTAGAAAAAGGACTGACTGTGGTACCTTAAATTTCGTTATTTCCAAACTGTGACTGAACGACTGATGCTAAACCAGGTTTGTCACAAAATTATCGTAGAACTGACAAAAAATATCGTGGAAAGTCGACGAATTATACAAATTATCGTGCGTTACTTCATTATTATTTTTTATCGCATGCCCCTCCAAATTATCGTGGATCTACGATAATTATCGCACGTCTGGCAACGCTGCCTGCGACTGAGGGAAATTAGGCGACAGGGACCTGATTTAGGCGGTCCATGCGCTAGAGGCGAGTCACCTATATTCCGCTATTTTGATTTAATTTAAGGTGTTGCTACACAGATCTACTTGGCTAAAAGGACCATGACTCTGCTTACCATGATTATAAGTATACAGCAATAGCAAGGGGTATTTTGAAATAAATAACACTATAAATTAATAAATAATTTACTTAAATAAAAATGACATAACTTGACTTTAACGTATAAATAGGAATGCAGAAACTAATAGTAATGCAAAATGGCAAGGTGTCTTGAGTATTTTATTTGTTGTTATTATTATTGTTTTTAAATCTGGACATAAAATACTTAAAGCTAACATATTTATAAGTACGCTGTCGACTAATTATTCACACGAACACGAGTTTATCTGCGTTCAATCGGTTTCGCAATTTCGGTGGCTTTCTTTTTCTTTTCTAGAACTTTCTTTTCGTAGGGGCGGTGGTCTATGATCTCGGAAAGTTCTGGAATCTCGGGTTGCGGCTGGTCGCCTTGGGGTTGGTCGGGGAGTTCGGGTATTTCGGCAGAAGCTTCGAGATGTTTGCCCGCACTTCGGCCGGCGGGGAGCGCGTGGAAGGCTTCTGCCAGCTCAGGGTTGATCTCCTCGAGAGGCGTGTCCCCAGTCCTGATGTACACTGGCACGTAGCCAGGCACTGGAGGCAGGAACTGCCACTTCGGACGGGCCTCTGCAACAATGGAGATGAATTATTGTTTGGTTGGTACGGTTGGTATTACATTTTGGCAGTTGTGATGGTAATGGGATGACAATGGTAATTTACATACTTAATTATATTTAAAACAGGTTTTATGGACTACGTTTTATATGGAATCGAACCTAGGCACTTCGTGATTAATTTGTGAAACTAAAAGTAAGTAATCACTATAGCTGCTAACTGTCAACTTGCAATTATTTTACATAATATATTTTAGCCTGCCGGCCGTTCCGAACTCTGCAGGGCCCTTATTCTGTAACGATTCCTTGTTTCGAAATCACGTCAATTCCTTAAAAAGATACGATATCTTCCCAAAAACGTATGCGTTTGACGTTTGTGCGCGGTAAGGTTTAGGTGTGGAATCTATAGATTGCGATACAGAATCAGGGCCCAGGATCTGTGATCACAGGGAGACCGTCATTTAATTGCAATACCTCACATTCTACAATCATCTTTTACAAAATGTTATAAGTAGAGTTTAGAGAGGTGCACCTCTTATATCTATGAGCAGATTAAGCATTAATAGAATATAATATTTAGTTATTAGAAACTGCGCAATAACTACTTATTTGATGGTTAGCAAATCCCGCCAACAACGTCCTCCATCGTTGTTCATTATATAAGTATAGTTTAAGGTTCCTGATGCTCGGTTAACGTAGGTAACATACGTACCTACCTAATATATCGTATTATCTAAAACAATTTAATTGCTCGCCATAAAAAGCAGCGTTTTCACAATCGCAAAGGAACTCACCGTCTCAATAGTTCATTAATGTTTTATGTTAACGTCGAACTCCTCAAAGAGCATTTGTAATTTTCTCCAGTTTATTGCGAGCTCCGAGAAGTTTCTATTGAAATGTGACTTCTGTGTTTAGCGAAGTAAGGTCACAATAGTCCAAGATAAGGCGATTGGATGCGTTGGTCGTCGCACGCGGCGCCGGCGGTGCATCGTAAATTTGCTAATGCCTAGATAATGGATATAGGCCCGGTTGTAACCGTTTTCCTTGTTAGGTCGTTAGCTTGTAGACTAGCTTATTCCCTACATCCTGGGATCTTGCGCTGTGGCTATCGGGGAGGGGATCTACATTCCCTGTTTTACGATAGGGTTGCCACCTTTTGGGGTAATCGTTTACGACTCGGTGGCTGTGTGGCACTGCGCTTGATTCGGTATCCGGGTTTCCCAGGTTCAATTCCCAAGTCGGGATAAAGTGTGTTTCGGATTTTTTGATGCATAGTATTTGGCAATTAAGCGTGGTGATTGAGGCAATACCCATCAGTTGTGGCGATGACTTGATTGAGGAAGGGTTAGTCACGAGATTGAACGTGGAAATTGGAATGTGGACCGCAAACGCAGTTGTGCCACAGTCAACGTTTTAAGAGGGTTTACGCATTTCGGTTTCCCATACAAACTTCCAAGTCGAAATTTTTTAAAACTAATAAGCCAATTTTGAGGAAACTTTGCATGCTAAAGTAAAACACAGTGATCTAAATAGTTTGTTGAAAACATTATTAAAAAACGTTTATTTAGCTGAGATAATGCGATTTAAAGTCCACTATAGAAAGTTTAGGTTCTAGACTTTAGAGACTCTATTATTTTGAAATGCAATGGATGTTGGAATAAGTATAAATTCTATTACTTAGCAAAGCAATGGCTACTGGAATACCTACTCTTTATTACAATATTTGTTGATTAGGTCCCTACTCCCTATATGAATTTGTTCAATAAATCGTAGTGTAATTGACACGTCTGTGCGAATTCGGCTCGGTGTGTTTACAGTCTGGGTGCAATGACCAATAAAGCATTACGCGAGCGAGGCTCATTAAGTTATTAAGCTCGCACTTTGAGCTATTCTTCAACAAAAAGCTACAAATCTACTTAGATTATAGTTTAACTTTTATGTAGTTATTAGATTTAATATTCATCGCGAAATGTGTTTAAGTTAGGTTTAGACTCATAAAGTTACTGTATAGTAACTTTATGGTATGGACTACATACATAAATTCACGACTATTGTCAGGGGGGTGTCACTCCGCAGTTTAGGTACGTTCGGCTGGCGCGCCTCCCAGGCGTATGGCAGTAAAGGTTGCCGCGAGCCGACGCCGACGCGGTGCGTCGGCGTCGGCTCGACACCGAGCGCCGAGTCGCTTAAACTCTAAATCCCTGCGCGCGCGCGTAGACCCTACGCTCTGTGACGTCATGACGTCAAATCGATATCGAGTCAGCGTTGCTTAACGGAATATAAACGCTCGGGTCACACGATAAGTTTCAATTTCGCGTGAAAGTTGTTAGAGAGTGAACCTTCTGTACGTAAGGTCAATGTTGGGAAGTCCGTCTAGGAGGTAAGCCCATCTAGCGGCAATAACTTGCATATTTGAAAGGCTAGGTTCTTATGCCTCGGTCGGTAAAACAGTATTACGGAGCTAGTTCAAACTGAGAATCATAGATGTCGCTAACATCATTAGGTCGAAAGAAATCGCTAGGCCATGTTTTTTCGCGTTGTGTACTTGAAGTTGGAGTGTAATGTCTCTTCAAAAAACTAAAAAAAAATTAGAAAATCAAAGGAATTTTTGGAGTTTCCTTGATTACATAAGTCATTTAGTGATCCATATACTTATTTCTGGTGATGAATTTATTAATATCCCTAGAGTTTCGTAATTATTACCTGCAACAAATGTCTAAACTCAAAATGTAATAGTTGGGGAGTCCGTCTACATGCTTAAGGAAAGTCCGTCATATGCCGGTCTTGCCTCGATTGCAGATATTGTCAACCTTTTCAGCTGCACGTATTTTATGTTACTATACGATTCTTTTTATTTGCAAGCTACTACTTAAAAGTTGTCGCCCAATGAAAACTATCATTAGGTACCTATTTCTATTCAAGCTGTATTGTCTGTCTGGCTACAAGACAGGTGAGGAATGCTCAGTGGCGGGACTATCATTACTGTTATAGACTAGGATAGAAAATGATAATTTTGATTGTCTTAAGCAAATCTTGAAACGAGTTGCTAAGAAAGCTTTTCTCAGGTTTTGCACATCGCTGAATTTTGTTATTTATTATTTTTCCTTACTAATAAATATATTATGTACCTACTTAAGTATCTACCTAATCTATTTATCTATCTAAGGTATCTCTTTATCTCTTTAAAACAGGCAATTTTAGACAATTCGGTCCGGGTGCATAAAAAATACTCTAATTTTTTTTCACAATCTAACGGGAGATATTGCTTTCGGAAAGAGATGGAAAGATTAAAAAAAAAAGTCTTTTTAGGAAAAAAAATATTTCAAAAAATCCTAATTTTTGTATGGAGCTAGATTTCTGTTGTCTAATGTGGTAATTTAAAACAATCGCTACGCTGCGCTTCGCGATTGTCTTAAATTACCTACAAGAGTAGAGTACTTTAAAAAATTTATGTATGACTATACATAAATTTTTTAAAGTCCAAACTTCACACAAAAATATCGCAAGTTTTTAAAGTTTTTTTTTTCACAATTTTTTAAAACTATTTCTATCTCTTTTTGATGGCAGTGTTTTTCGTCGGTTTGTGAAAAAAAAGTTAATTTTTGCTCGAATATTTTCTAAGTCCTGCACCCCCTTTGCGACACCCAACTTTGATTTAGATTTAGAAATGTTTCTGCCAGAAACGACTTGATTTTCAAACTAATAATCTAAAGACTAATGCAAACTTATTAAACTGATTTATTTTCTTATATTTTTTTGCTTACTTTAAGCTAATGTCTAATACGGGTTCGAATCTTTTGGTATACCTACCTGTCAAATTTCTTTGTTTTTTAGCTCAAAACGGCGGCGTACAGGGAACAAATACTTAAACAAACAAAAAATACTAATGTTGATTTTTATTAAAAAACCAAAGAAAGTTGACAGGTGTGCAAAAATATAGTTGAAAAATTTTTGACCACTTAGATGATAATGAGGGTAGGTATTTGTTCATTTTGCAGCACTACTTATAATGTTCAATAAGAAATAATGATTTATGTTTTTATTTAGTATTTTATTTTACAAAAAAGGAAATTCGCTACAATTTTAATAAAAATGTTTGCAACCACTGTTACCAAAGATATTTACTTGCCTTAAAATAAAATAAAGTAAATTATCATTGAAATTTAAACCTTATCAACGAATTCATAAAACACACATTTCAACGCCAGTTGTACCTACATCACTGTTACAAACTGTTTTCATACTTAATGCGTCACAAGTTTTGGTTATATTGCTACTAGACGGACTTACCTTAAACTGCACGGGAAGTCCGTCTGCACGCCGAGTTTTAAAATATATCATATAAACCTAAAGATTATTGCAATTCATATTATTTTTAGACCAATATAAGTAAATAAATATATTACCTATAATTTCCGACGACACAAGTTACTTTATAAAGCGTAGGTATCTCGATTCAATAAGTTCTGTTAAACTAATATTTTAGAAAAGTATGCCGCTGCCGGACCTCGCCACATTGACCTTAGTAGGTAAGGTACTATTCGTTATTCTGTGCTATCCCCGTAGTGTTAGTAAGATACCAGGCAATGGGGACCGCAAAAACAGTCCACTGCCGCAATCCACGTTATTATTATACTTAGCTTAATTAATGGCTTCGCGTTTAGCATTAAGCCAATTTCAAGTGGTAAATATTTTAAGTACCTACGTTTATTTAGTATTGTACGGTAAATTGAATTAAAATGGAGTCTCACAACTCACAACACGTGTTGTTGCAAAAAGAACACGGGAGAAACTCCCCAATCCACGTTTCATCAAATGACAGCACACAGCGTGACAGCTGGTGAGCCCATCGCTGCTCTATGGTGTTGGATGTATGTGCAGGCTTTAGTCCGTTAGTCGCCTTTTACGACACCCAAAGGAAGAGATGGTCCGCTAGTACCTTTTCTATTAATAAGTCATCACCGCACAGCAGCAACTAGATTAATTCTCATCGCAAAAGCATAGACAAATACTAAATCTTCTCGTGTGGAAAAGTATCACAGATTACATACCTAATATACTTAGAGATGTCCTCAGGGGATGAGGATTCCGGTTGTAGCGCGCTTCCACCTTCGGCCTTATCGTCACTTATCTACCATCAGGTGAGATGAAGGCCAAGCGCATACCCGTTGTAGAATATAAAAAAAACACCACAAGCCTCATGCGGATTAGTGAGGATGAACACATGAATCTTTAATACGTTCATAACCGTGTCCCGTAGCGGACGGTGGTACTTAAGTTATTCTGTGGTAGCGGTGAAAGAATACTACTTGGGTGTCATAAAAGGCACTAACGGACTAAACACTGCACACATCTAACAGCATAGAGCGGCGATGGGCTCACCACCTGTCACGTTGAGAACATTTGCAGTCGCTATTTGATGAAAAGTGGACTATGGCAGAGGACTGCTTTGCTGTCCTCATTGCCTGTCTCTGACTAACACTTTAGAGATAATAGTCTAATTATACAACTTTATTTTTTCTTAATACAAAAACAATTAAGGGTGAGTTCCACCCATAAAACTGAACAACTTTCCTCAAGAAACCTATGTGCAAAAATGACAATAAAATTTCGACCTCCCATACAAAACTGTCCGATCGGCTAACGACAATAGGTAATATTGACAAATCGATTTTTTTTGTCATTTTTGCACATAGGTTTCTTGGGGAAAGTTGTTTAGTTTCATGGGTGGAACTCCCCCTAATTGTTTTTGTACTTATTAAGAAAAAATTAGGTTATATGTTATTGTTGAAATTATTTATCCTAGCTAGGCCTATATCCAATCAATAATATTGATTTGTTTTCCACGCACTTCCCCATTGCTGTTAAGTGCTAAGTAGGTCACAATATCGTATTGTTTTATATTTCGCGTTCATTGCTTTTTGCAATTCTTATCGCACATTTGATAATAGGTACCTACGTTTACTTGTATTCGGAGTTCATTATTGAAAGTGTATGTTCCACAAAAAATGCAGTAGTATATTTAGCTAAATTTGTGCTCAATTGCAAAACTGCAATGGAAAGGTCAAGAAAATTTTAAATATAAGTAGGTACCTAATTAATTTTAATTACTTTGGATGTATTTATTTTATAAATATTAAGTACGCTAATTCTGCATACTGAAAAAAAAAACTTTTTTAAGGTTACTTTCAACTCGGGTTTCTTAAGCAAATACTATTAAAGGCCGCCATCAATGAAATCAAGTCATCGATGACGATGATAATCACCACGCATTGCCAATTTCGGGATGGTAATCACAAACCCGGGCTCAAAAATATGAAACAAACTTTGCCCGATCTGGGAATTGAACCCGGGACTTCCAGATATCAGGCCTAGGCCTAGGCCTAGCGCTTTACCACTCGGCCACCAAGGTGTTTTAATATAAATGTTACTTAAATAAATAAATAAAATTTGTTTACGCTTACACCAATTATCTAGACCAAGATAACTATTCTTTTGAAAATCGTTGATAGTGTAAGATAAAAGATAAATATACATAAACAGAAAAACACCCAGACCCGAATTACATTTAGAAAAGCAGTTTTTTCCTTATTTGAACCAGGGACCCAGAGAAGGTGCGACGCCAGACCCGGCGTGCTAACCACTCGACCATGCACGGAGTCGTCGGCGAGTAGGAGATCAGTTTAAAATGTTGGTTTTTAATGGCACCGTAGTTTTAGAGTAACCGTCTTATAAAAGCTGCGAAGTTGTAAAATTGTTTACCGTGACCACAGACATTACAGTACGTGGCAGAGCATTAAATCAACTTTGTTGTTGACTGCGGCCGTTGCTTCTGCCTTAATGTTGAGCGAGTAAAACATGGAAACAAAACTGAGTTATCAAAATCTTCGGAACAGCTTACTATAAGTACCCCTTGATTATCCACTACGCGTAAGCACTTCGCTTCATCTCATCTGATCACCCGGAATCCTCAACTACTGAGGTCTGGATATCTTATCTCTAAACTGTTGGAACACAACAATGCTTTTAACATTGTTGTTATATTGCTAGACTTTGAGATAAGATGGCGGTAGCTAGCCAGGTGGACTTAACAAACCCTACCCTGCCACCAATCAAACCAAGTACCTACCTATACACAAAGATGTCCCTATCTCCGCTGGGAATCGAAATCGGGACCTCTGGATTTAAGACCGGTGGCTTACCCACTACACCACGTAGGTGGTTAAGGTTGCCTACTTGCTATTGGGTGATGCTGGACGACAACAAAATGGATGTACAACATGCTGGTACCATGCAGTATGAGGCTTAGACCCCAGGCCATAACACTGAAATGCATAGATGAGTGAGCGCTTGCGTCTAACGGTCCACCATCCACTTTGAGGCTGCCTTTTTGCTTGTCAAATCTCTAACTGTACCCGAAACATTCTCTCGACTAACACATAATAATTTCAACTTACAGCCTTCCAAATACGTTTTACATTCGTTTGCATGTCAGTTTCTCATCTCACAAATCGTAAACCGTCGCCCCAGATTGATGTTCCAATGTCGGTAAAACGGGATTTGATTTGTCTGATAAACGAGAAGCAGTATATTTCGATATACTCTAAGTAGGTTTAGGTAGGTAGTTGTTTGAAAGTGCATATGCTATGGAAGTTGAGGTCAACAGTGTACTATAACCATTTTCGTATTTTTTTTACATACATACCTACACACACACACACACATACATATAATGACGACAATTATCCCCGAAGGGTTAGTCAGAGACTAGGCAATCAGGACCGCAAAACCAGTCCTCTATAGTCAACTTTTCACCAAATAGCGACCTACACAATGTGCTCAGCGTGACAGTTGGTGAACCCATCGCCGCTCCAAGCTGTTGGGTGCATGTGCAGCCTTTAGTCCATTAGTCGCCTTATACGACACCCAAGGGAAGAGAGGCGGTGGTAGTATTCTTTCACCCTACCCGACACGGTTACTTAGTACGAGTAGCTTGAGATGTTTTTAATTTGACGAGCCATCCAGTGCCCCGGCATTGCGAAGATTGCTTAACTAATCGAATGCCCTTGCGTCTGCGCCATCGAGCCCCAAAATAAGTATACTTCTGAGGTATTTCATAAATAATATCATTTTGAATTGCTTACAAATCAATTTCAGTATTGACGTTTAATTAAGAAAAATTTCTAAAGATTCACGATTCAAATGTAAAGAAACTATTTTGCAAATTGTAGTTAACATACACGATATTATAACTTTGGTTTTGACATTTAGTTTTTGTATGAGGATGGATAACTCGCAAACGTTGAAAGGCCACGCGTGGTCAGTAACGAAGGTTGAGGAGATGATCTTTTGTTTTTATAACAGAAATCTGAGTATAATATTAGACGATTTAAAAGTGCTTATCAATTAAGTTTACTTGAAATAAAATATTTTTCTCTGTCTAAGTATATATCTCGTGAAAGATACTTATTAAGACATTTTTGTAGTGCTATTGACTTTAGTTTTTCAATTTGAAAATATTCTTAAGCTTTTCTCTTATTAGGATTATGCTATAGCCTAGCTATCTCAATCAAAGTCTTCTCGCTTTTCTGTCTTGTACAAAGGTACTATGAGATTTTGACATAGTTAGCGGTAGCAGATACTAACATAATCCTAAACATTCGTACCTAATACATACTTAGATTTTTAAATTGTGTTTGTTATCGGTCGAAAGCTTAACCGTTAATTTTTTTCATAGAAGTGTAGATAAGCTTTTCTCCCTGATTTATAGCGGAAGCGAAATTTAGGTGCGAAATTATGCTGCACAATTGGCTTCTTCACACCTCATTTAATCCAAAAACCATGATATTGGAGGATCCTCGACCTATTGTTTCCTCTTTCTAAATCTCGACATATTTTAGTTACCCTGAAATACCTTGAAGCAGATAAAGATTTCCTTGTAGGTAATTAAAATATGTGATTACCATAAACAACAATTTCGGAGTTATCAGTAGGTATGTCTGTGAATGATCCAAAAATAGTTAATGCGCAATTTGCGATTGATTTGATCTCAATAACCCGGTCATGGCGATCATTCTCGTAGATGTTGGCTTTTGAACATCCAATTATCGTGTGTAACGGTTCCTATTTGACGGCCGGGTGGTCGAGTAGTCATCGACCCTGACTACGCAACAAACGGCCCCTGGTTTGAATCCCGGTAGGGGCAAATGTTTGTGTGGTGAGCACGAGCATTTGTGACCGAGTCAGGGATGTTTATCTGTTATTCAGTCACTATAGTTCAGGCTATGCTTAGTTTGGGGCTGAATGATTGGTGTGACAGTTACGAAATTCATTATTATTTATTTAATTGTTGAATAGGTCCACCCTATAAGCCTTTTTCGTTGATGCACTAACAGATAAAATCGGGGAAATAGAGTTCTGGGCCCTAATGCCATCTCTCTCATACGTAAGATAATTAAGAGTTGATGGTAAGGCCCCTGTATTCTGTACATACATAAAATCGAAGGAGTTTTCTAGTAATAAACTGTGATAAATAAATACAATCGTATCCTCATAATTTAAAAAAGCTTTCCTTATTATTTTTCTGTCAACAATGAATTAGTTATTAAGAAAAATATGTAGTTAAATAATTATATACATATTATATAGGTACATCTATTATACATTATGTGTTAGCACTCCTCTTTCATTTCAATCAATGGTTAATAAACAAAGAAAAGCCGAAGTGAACGCACTGCACCTATAATTCTTATTTACTGGGAAAATAAACTGGGTCTAAAATATTTTTCTCGTAATGTTTTGGCCCAACTTTCTTGAGAAATTTTGTTTACAAACTTTAATAAGAGAAAAGTAAGAAGTACTTTATAGAAAAGCACACGACGTTAAGGCAGTATAAAGAAAAAAATTCTTTATTTGCCCATCAGTCATGATCAAGAAAGTAGGTCAGCCAGTAGTAGGCCAAACTGGAAATGTTTTAATTGTAAAAGTGCAATCTACTTTGCAGCACATGTCTTCGCATTTAAGTTGTAGTGACAAAAAGAAAATGGAATGGATGGACAAAAAGAAAATGATGGTATGCTTAAAAAAGCGGTAACTTTTAAAGTTATTATCTGACTAGCACAATAATGTCTTTAGTAAAAAGATAGGAGACATTTTGTTTCTCATCCATTCATCCATTACGCTGGGCTATAGGGCTTTAAAAGATGGTAGATCCACTATAAATATAATGTTGTTTAGCAAATATAAACAAAATCGAAGTTAACATAAACTTTCAAAAAGTGTAGACGTAAAGTGTGCTTAAGTCATAACTGGTAAGTGTGTAAGTCAAGTCAATAACTTCATAACTCACAAAAATTTTAATTACTTTTTCCAGGCTGACTAAAGTTTCGAGACATAGCAACCAGTTTGTGAGATAGTTACATCTTTCAAAAGCTACGTATCATCGGTCGTATATCGTAAATGTTCCTTCTTTTTCTGTTATTTCGTTAAAAGAGGGACGCAACGGAAGTCATCGTCCTGCCCAGCAGTGTATAACCTACCTCGGGCGAGAACAGGTCGATCGTGTTTGTTTTTGCATTATTATAAAATTCCATTAACAACAAACTTTGCGCAGCAAAATCGTAGCGCGATGAACGCTGCCCAAGGAGTGCTTACTTGCAGTGTACCGAGCTTTCACAACAATGCCACCAGCAATGGTAATCGCGTTACAATTTTATTTCGATCTCGACCTGTTTGGTGGTAAGGCCAATTAACTTTTTGTACCGACCACTCTAACTTGTACGGTACCTACTGACTTTTTAAAGTTTTCCTTTTTGCTGTGCTGTGCACCTTTCGCAGAATAACGATGATATCACCTTTTATCTGCGTTTCCATTTCGGCACAAGTTTAATTTAAAGGCTTCTAATTTATAACTTTAGTAAAAAAGATTGTGGAGAACACCGTAGCATGACTAATTTCAATTGATGAATTGGAAACCTTTTGGTTAGATTAATGATTCATATTTTTTTAGCTATATTCGTGAATCTTTGATGATGAACAATTAGGTAGATCAGATAAAATATACTAATCTGGCCAAAGTTGAACCGAGCTCCGATTTTTGTCTACCACCGAATATTTTCAAGTTTGCAAACTTAATTTTTAGAAGAACTAGTGAAGCTATAGAGCTACGTACAAACGTAATATTCTGTTCGGATTATTGTTAGTCTCAGACTTACGAAGCGTTCTGAATAGGACATCTCCCCTTCCCACATTCTAAGCTAACTATAGCTAGGTAAGTCGATAACCTATGTGCAGCGTTAGGTTAACACATCAGCTCCGAATGCGTTTCATGTTTTTCAATATTGTTTTTCGAAGTTAATGCGAAATATATTAATTTAACATGTTAGTGGCATTATTAATTTTAATTTAATTTTTTTTATTAAGCACTTACAATAATGGTACCTACTTAATTGTATATTGACTGCAAGACCTCTTTTGAGTAATAGTACAAAATCTCTCATTGGTTTTGTACAAAGGATTGCATTAATACATTACAACAGCCTAAGTTAAGGTTATGAGTTGATCTATTTCTATTTGCTATTGTTATGTGGAAAGGCGTAATCCCAGCAGTGGACGTTTATATGACGATGATGATGAAACACCCAAATAAATTTCCATCCCCAAACCTGATAAGGGTTCACATGAAAATAATCCTACTAATATTATAAACGCGAAAGTTTGTAAGTATGGATGGATGTTTGTTACTTATTTCACGTAAAAACTACTGGATGGATTTGGATGAAATTCGGCATACAGATAGTTTTTAACCTGGATTAACACATAGGATACTTTTTATCCCGATATTCCCACGGAAACGGGAACCACGCGGGTAAAACCGCGAGCGGCCGCTAGTATTTTATACATTTCTCATGTCTATCTTAACTCTAATATCACTTAATCCGAGAAGAAGACGGGTCGAACTTGATGCATTTCACCAAAATTGGATAGAGTTGGCTCACGACCGCCATCAGTGGAACAAATGGAGGGAGGCTTTTGCCCAGAGTGGGACAGTGAGGGCTAATGTAATAATAATAAAAATAACATGATGAGAACCTCGTGAAGGCTGAGAAGGACAAGCTGAGCAAGTACCTTGACTTGGCTTACGAGGTTACCGCCATGTGGGATGTTGACTCGACTATTATTGTCCCGATAGTCGTATCTGCAAACGGCCTAATAGCGAGGAGTCTCGACCAACATCTCAAGAGACTCTCGCTAGACGGCTGGATCAAGGGCCAGATACAGAAGGCGGTACTTCTTGATACGGCACGCATCGTCAGGAGGTTCCTCTCTCTGCAGCCCTAACCACCATTAGCTTGGGCCCTGCCCCGCTGCCGGCGGCACCCTAGGTTTAGGTTTTTTATAATGTTAAATGTTTTATTTTTTATAGTAGTTTTGTTTATTATTTTTATATGGAATATTATAAAAAACCTAGACCTAAGAAAATAAATAAATACGAGAATAATAATAATAATGCCTATCTAAAATGACCTCTTTATAATGATATTGTACACTGACTCACTTCATGTCTACATGTCTAATTAATGGTAACCAGCGGGTTTTCTGAAACTTAGTTCTTTTTATCTGTTATACTCTTTGCATCGTTCTTATCTTGAATCTTGACCCCTAACATTTAGAAGAGGAAATAATTGAATTGCCTACTGACTTTTGAACGGTACACGATTTTTTTCGTTTTTGATTGATTTCAATGTTATATGTTTCCATTTATCATCATTCTTTAATTGCGTGTACATTTCTATTTAAGGAGGTAGGCACTCAGTGCTGTTTTGTTCTATAGAATTATTTATTTGTATTTGAAACTTACACTACAGCTGTGTGTGTGTGGCGGCTCATGAAAGGAATACTAACAACGGTGTCGTAAAAGGCGACTAACAGACTAAAGACTGCACGTATATCCAACAGCAAAGACCGGCGATGGGCTCAACACTTATCACGCTGAGCTGAGCACATGTGATAAGTTGTTATTTGGTGAAACGTGAAACTCATTGCCTAGTCTCTGACTAACCCTTGTGAGTGTATGTATGGACCTATGTATGAATGTACCTATGTATGTATGAAACTTGCACCAGGGCACGATCACGGAACGGATGATCTCACGACTCGTAGCCGTGACTCCGACCGCCGATAACTATACTTAATGTGCTTAATACACTAATTAGCATGTCAACAGGTTCTTGTTTTAGAATTGAAGTGGTTTAATTGGAGCTTTTTGTTTTGAGGAAGCAAAGCTTCGCCTACGATAAAGTTTATAGGCGATTTCGGTCACGAGTGGTTAATAAAATGTTTTTTTTTCGCACGTTTCGCTTTTTGGTATTGTTTAATCGTCTGACGAGATTATAGATTTGTAAAGGTTGTTGTGCTGTGAATGAATACAAGTTTTTTTAGATTTAGAACAGTTGTAGTTTTAAACATTAATTTGAAAGGTTTGCAAATACAAATTCTATTTTTGATTACATAATACTGACGGCAAAAAGTAGCCTACCCAAATATTTTCAGTTGGTTTGGATGACTTATTATTTTAACAGTTTTATTTTAGGAACACAAGTTTAAACAAACAGTAATTTAATTAAGACATATCTATGTCATAATAATTTATCTAGGTCACAGATTTAGTAGCACAAGCTTAGACCTAAAAAAGACAATAAAAAATAAACTTACCAATAACTACACAGTACAAAACACACAACAAAACCAATGGCTTATACATTTTGATGAGTACTAATTAAATTGAATAATATTAATTACAATAATCGCAACGTAACGGGCACTTGCGCGGACGGCGAATGCGAGCTAACGAGTGATGCGCGGGCGCAGAGAACCGGATTAAAAATGTTAGGAGTCGCGCTCGCTGCTCTAGCCGCTGCGCCACGGGATACATATAGCTTACCTATTGCTTCCAGGGTTGCTACTGCTTCCTAGTCTATCTAACTGAAAGAATAAGAATGATGTAACAGGTTTTTTAAGCACTAGGTATTCAAAAAAATTTCGCATCGATGACGGCAGAAATGTATGTACTTACCCAGAATCCGCCAAGAAACAAGCTTTCACGACCTCCATGCTAACCACCCTCTCTGAGGTCCCGGATTCGATTCCCGGTTGACTCAATTAAGAAATCATTGAATTGTCTGGGTATTAAGTAAATTTAAGTATGTTTATCCGTTATCTATCCAATAAAACTAGTTTCAAAAGAAGATTTTTTAAGTGAAAATAGTATTGTTTAGTATCGCTTGTTTGGGTTAAAAGAATAACAACTAATACTTCAGGGTCGGCATCGCTTCCAGGCTCAAAGATGCGCAAAGATAGCCGGCTCTGTAACATAGAAAACAACAAAAGTGGAACCAACTCCAGTAGAGCGAGTTAGGTGGTGCTGATGCTGAAGTATTTACCCATAGATACAGTTCTGCTTCCCATAGATAGCTACTGCTACTACCTTACAAGCAAATTGCTCTTGGTAATTACTATTCCAAAGCTACTGCTTATGATGCTATAGCCACAGGATATTATGGATAATGTATGCCAGCTTGTAATTATGCCATGTTAAATCGTAGTATTGTTAAAATAAGATTTTAAGGACGGGTGCTAAGAAGATGCAGTGGTCAAGACTTCGAATACTTTTTAAACTGACTGAAAGAAAACAAGTTTATAACCGTCTACGGGGCCCCATTTGTTTACTATCGGAGACTATCGGATATACCTCCCAAACATGGATGCCATCCCGTTAATATTTTTTTATAATTTTGAATAATAAGTATTCTACTCGATATAACCTTTATTGATTCGTTTCAGACGTTCTGCGAGTATTATGATCGAAGGTTCTCTCTCTTCTCAACTCAACAACAACAACTCGCTTCTCAACCCTAAAATATTGCAAATGTGTTGTAAATATTCCGGGAAAGCCGTATTGTTACGCATAAAAACATGCAACATTGATAATGGAATGGAAACAACTTATCTTAATTACCAAATGGGTAATGATTATAGAGAAATGTTTTTTCTTAATTGGATATGTGTGCGCTCTTGTTTTCGCTAATGTCAGTTCAAATAATATATAGCAATTTCAAATTAAAAATTACCATACGAAATACATGCCTTCTTCTTGCTCTTTAATAATGACAGGGGAATGGGGAAGCGCTAGGTCACTTTCTTGATGGTAAGTGCCGATACTACCGATACTAGCACATCCTGAAGTTAAGTGCCAATAAGGCACATCAGTCCTTCAGGCTAAAGCGCACTTCGCCCGGAATATTAAACCACTGAGCAAAAGGAAGGCTTTCTTACTTCCCAATATCGAAGCACAACGAAGATTACATCTGTCATGACATGACATACTTAGATAAGGTAATGGTAGCTTGCCTAGTTAAGAGCTTGACTTAAAACAAATCCGAACACCAAAATGTTCCCTTCTGTGACAGAGCTAGTGAAGTTCACATGGTTTCTATCTTCGGCGCACCATCAGGTGAGATTAGGCTAAGTGCTGCCTAGTTAGTAAATAACAAAAATACTTGCATTTAAGAAATGATGTATGTTCTTTGGAAAATTTTATTAATCCTAGATAAGTAGTTATTTTATGTAACTATTTCAAATTGCATACCCGTTATGGGTACACTGTTGTAACCAAATATGTACTGCATCTTCAACTGCAAATTGTACACAGTAATAAAACTCTATCCTATTCTATTCATGAGTAAATGTTTATCGACCATAACTTAACAAAAACATATCATAGTGCGTCTTAATAGCAATATGAAGATAACAAAAAATGTGCGAACATAATATTAGCTTAGCTACTTCATAGATTTTCCGGCTTAATATTAGAACTTAAACATTATTTGCACCGTAAAGTTATTCATACCCATTTAAATACTAAGTTGCATTCGTTATGCGTTGGTACAAACAATTTCGTTAACTTCTAACAAACTATTAATATTCAAAAGCTCGCACTGAAAGCTGCGCGAAAGTCCAGCCATTTATGGTCATGACTGTCTGCTTTTCCCGCAACGAATATTACGGATATTGCTAACTTACGGATATGGTTAACTGTCGTCATATATTCAGGCGGCTGACAAGAGAGAGAGAGTGTGTCACTAGCAAAGGTTTGAAATGAAACATAAACCTCATTTTATTATCTATTGAAGGAGATGGCGGAAGTAGCGACTAACATTTATAATGGCTCTGGTACGAGATGGTATTGGACGGTCTGGTACTGGACGACCTCTGTGGTCGAGTGGTTAGCACGCCGGGTCTGGCGTCGCGCTTTCTCTGAGGTCCCGGGTTCAATTACCGGTAGGGTTAATGTAGAGAAAACTGTTTTCCTGAATTGATTTCGGGTCTGGGTGTTTTTCTATGTTTATGTATATTTATCCGTTATCTAGTTTAAAGTTTAGGAGCTCGATGGCGCAGTGGCTGGCGCGTTCGGCTTGCGATCTTGCTCGTTATGCAACTTTCGCAATGCCGGGTCGCTGGATGGGGTGACCAAATTTAAAAAATATCTCGAGCTCCTCCGTGCTTCGGAAGGCACGTAAAATTGCAGTCGTTAAAACCCACCAACCGAATTGGGCCAGCGTGGTGGGTTATGGCCCAATATCTCTACGTGCTATTGGCCACGTGGGCGGCCTGTGCCCAACAGTGGGACGTTTATAGGCTGATCATGATGATGATCTAGTTTAACCATATTAACGAGTTTCAATAGAAGATTATCTTGGGCTCGATAATTGGTGTGAGCGTAAACAAATTTTACTAGTATTATTTAATTTATAACGATGTCACAAACCTAAGTATTCTAATATGCACACATTTTTAGGTAATGACAGTGATCGTTTTAAGACCGCTTATTTTTTCTTGGTACCTACTGTTTTCATCCAACAGCATAGAGCAGCTATGCGATTCTAAGCGACACCATAGACAAATATCGTCATTGGCGGCACATAGACGCTGCGCGCATGGCTGTGATCTGCTGTCTCTTTCCAACTCTATGAATATGAAAGGAACAGAGTCAATTCTCAGCGCTGCGGCAGCCGCTGCTAAGGCATTAAGGCTGGTTTCACAGTCACGCGTTTGACCAGCGCCGGCCACAGGCGCGCGCTACACTAAATAGTAGTTGCGCGTTTGAACTGCGTGATGACTATGAAACGCAACTACATCATCATCATCAGTCTATAAACGTCCCACTGCTGGGCACAGGCCTCCCACGTTAACAATAGCATGTGGGGATATTGGGCCAATACCCACCACGCTGGAACAGAGCGGGTTGGCGGGTTTTAACGGCTGCCATCTTACGACAACAACCGGGACCAACCGCTTAACGTGCCTTCCGAAGCACGAAGGAGCTCGAGATGTTTTTAAATTTGGTCACCCATCCAGCGACCCGGCATTGCGAAAGTTGCTTAGCGAGCAAGATCGCAAGCCGAACGCGCTAGCCGCTGCGCCATCGAGCTCCTAAACTTTAAACTAGATAACGGATAAATATTCATAAACATAGAAAAACACCCAGACCTGAAATCAATTCAGGAAAACAGTTTTCTCTACATTAACCCTACCGGTAATTGAACCCGGGACCTCAGAGAAAGCGCGACGCCAGACCCGGCGTGCTAACCACTCGACCACAGAGGTCGTCCAGTACCAGACCGTCCAATACCATCTCGTACCAGAGCCATTATAAATGTTAGTCGCTACTTCCGCCATCTCCTTCAATAGATAATAAAATGAGGTTTATGTTTCATTTCAAACCTTTGCTAGTGACACACTCTCTCTCTCTTGTCAGCCGCCTGAATATATGACGACAGTTAACCATATCCTCCTCACATCACACGCAACTACAATCTAGTGTAATTGTAAGCGCGCGTGTGGCCGGCGCTGGTCAAACGCGTGACTGTGAAACCAGCCTAACTTAGAAAATCGCACTGCAGCGATGGGCTCATCACCTATCACGCTGAGCATATGTGCAGTTGTAATTTGGTGAAACGTGAACAGCACGGGACTGCTTCTGCGGTCCTCATTGCCTAATCTCTGACTAATCCTTTGGAGAAAAGAGTCGAGAAACTAAAAGCAATGATTCCGGGTCACTTAAACAAACCTATTAAAGAAACCTATAAATCTCGGAAACTTATAATGCTAGCTTAATGAAATAAATTGTGTTGAATAGGCGATTAAATACTCCTCAAATGAAGGTATTAAAACTTCTTAGCTATTGTAAAGTTATGTCATAAAAAAATCAAATTTGAAAAAGGGAGACTTTATGGAACTTGGTGTACACACCATGCCAAACCGCGTTAACGCAGTAATGGAAGTACGAGGAGGCAATACGAAGTACTAAAATTCAAGGGTATCGTAATGTTGTTTATATTTTGGTAGAGCCCTCGACTCCAGTTCGAATTTTGGTAGAGCCTTCGACTGAGAAGAAGCTGGCAAGAAACTCAGGAAATGTCTTGTTTCCTATTTTTGTTTTAAGGCGAGATCAGCAGTTTTTTTCTTTATTGATTTTTTGTAAATAAAATTTAATGACTCATAAATTTTGTTACTTTCGTTTAAGGAGTGTGAGGAGTGGAGGAGTGAGTTTAAGAGAATTGTCTAATAAATACAAATTATTTCATTCTAGTTTCCGAGATTTATGGGTTTCTTTAAGTGGCCCGGATTCATTGCTCTCCAGTGTACTCGTATGTACAAAAGCTTCTGTCAACTTTACTGTACCTTTTGTTTCACTTAGGGAATCTTTCAGATACCGGCCACCAGAAGAGCAGCAGCTCTCCTGGTTTCTCTTTTCCAGGTCAAAGTCAGCTGGGTAGAGGAAAAGCAGTATCACACTAAACCCTGGTTGAATTGCAACCACCGTGAAATGAACCTGGTGTCAATAGACACGAATGTATGTCCGCGCATCGCATATTTGGCTAATTAGTTTTTTAATTTTGTTTGTAATTGTCAGGACAATGTTTGTATGAAATATTTTTTTGGAAATTTGTGACAGGGTACGGGTTGATTGTTTTTTTTTAATATTCTAGCGTTTCATTAACGCTTAAATATACTTAAGTAAAATTTTAAACACTGAAAAAAGACGACAACCTCAGGCGGGAATCGAACCACGCACCTTCCGCATTCCGGAGGCTGCCTTAACCACTTGGCTACCGAGGTCTGGCTTTCAACCGTCGAAATTTGTCAGTGCTTGATGCTTATGTTTTTAGTCAACATTGCTTCATCAAATATTAGAAGTTTTCACCTCTGAGATCCGTTAAGGCTGCCGCCCGGAATGCGGAAGGTGCGTGGTTCGATTCCCGCCTGAGGTTGTCGTCTTTTTACAGTGTTTAAAATTTTACTTAGGGTACGGGTTGTTCACGCAGACGAAGTTGCGGGCAGACGCTTTTACAATATTTCATCATCAGCCTATAAACGTCCCACTGCTGGGCACAGGCCTCCCACGTGAACAATAGCACGTGAGGATAATCCTTACAATATTTAATAAAAAAAATGTTTTTCATAAGAAACTTTGCCTAAATATTCCCTAAACCTTGCCTAAACATTATATTAATAATAATAATGGATGTTAGGATGCTGTCTTTGTTTCAGGCCTTTGAACCGACCATAGACGTGTCTGCCCAACGATTGTCGGATCAAGTGCGGGTGATCCAGCGTAACAACTTGCTGGATCAGTCAGCACTTGATCGGCTACGCCTGGAGTCACTACGTATTTGTGCGGCTTCTTCTTCGGTACAGGATCGCCCTGCCCCACAATTACCAGCCGTGACGCCGGTTTTGGTGGCGCGAGTAGATCCGGTACCCGACGGTGAAGATTTCATAAATACGAATGTAAGTACTCAGACGAATGAGCAAATGAGGAGCGCTTTGAAAGATGCTATTCTACAGTATCGTGACACGCGTAACTCTAGGCCGCGTATACCTTGTTTGCCCACGAATAGACATAATTTAGCGTTAATGAGTGCCTTGAACGATTTACTGGTTCCTTATCTTGGAACCAGTGAAAGTTTAATTGATACCCACTCGATCCTTTATTGTGGGGCCATCCAGGTGTGTCGCGTTGCTCGTGTCAAATTCCAGGATTCTGACCGAGTACCGCGGCGAACCGGGACTGCCCCTGCTTGGCAATTGAGGATCGAGGGGCGTATTAATAAGTTCAGGACACTCATTGCAAAGCTAATTTGCTTCAGAAATGGCAATAATCGGCCTCGCGTCATGCGATTCGTCACACAAGCCTTTGTTGGGACTGATGTTCGTCCGGAAAACTATATGGCTTGTGTGACGGAACGTATTGACTTTCTGAAGCAAAAAGTCTATGCGTGGGCAAACCGTATACGTCGCTACAGAGTGCGTGTGGACCGATTCCAACAAAATCGCCTCTTTCAAAGTGACCAAAGAAAAGTATACAGACGTTGGGAAGGAGCTGATCAACGTGTGAGCGACGGGCGGCTACCAGATGTTGATGCCATGACTAATTTCTGGCGCAGCATTTGGTCGGTGCCCGTCGAGCACACGGAGGGTGAATGGATGAGTGTTGTCAGTGACGCGTGTGAACCTATCGAAACCATGCAGCCTATAAATATTAGTACAGCTGACGTAAGTTGTGCAATCCGTACGGCCCAAAATTGGAAATGCCCAGGACCGGACGGATTGCACAACTTCTGGATCAAATGGTGTCGATGTTCACACGAGTTACTGGCAACACAATTCCAAGAAGCCATAGAGCTCGGCTCACTCCCAAGTTTGTTGACTACTGGTGTCACTTTTCTGCTCCATAAATCAGGTAGTACCACGGAACCGAAAAATTATAGACCCATCACGTGCTTACCTACTTTATACAAGCTCCTTACATCCATTCTGAGAACAAAAATTAACACGCACATTGTTGCAAACAATATTTTGGACATGACTCAGAATGGATGTAGGGTTGGGTCCCGTGGTACTAAGGAGCTTCTCCTCATTGACATGACCATATGCCAGAAGGTCCGGCGTGGCAGAGGGACTCTCTCTACAGCCTGGATTGACTATAAGAAGGCCTATGATTCGGTGCCGCATTCATGGTTGGTGAGGATTTTAGAGTTATATAAAATTGATATAACTTTAAAATCCTTTTTGATGTCATGCATGCGGCAGTGGACCACGGTCTTGTGTCAACCAGGATGTCAAGATAGTGTTTCTGCCACGCAGGATCTTATAAGGATAGAGCGTGGCATATTCCAGGGCGACAGTCTGAGTCCTTTATGGTTTTGCCTAGCTTTGAATTCTCTCAGTACTTTGTTGAGAAATTCAAAGTTAGGCTGTCAACTGCGGAGAGGGGGTGAAGTTATGTCGCATTTGTTGTACATGGATGACCTCAAATTGTTCGCACCAAACCGCCAAGACTTGGTGAAACTGCTGAAAATTACTGAGACTTTCAGCAGTGCCATCAAGATGGAGTTTGGTGTGGATAAGTGTGCGGTTATGCATGTACAGCGTGGGAGAGTAGTAAATTCAACCAATTTACAACTCTCCGAAACGATAAACCTCAGATCTCTCTCCGAAGTTGAAACATATAAATATCTTGGTATGTCACAGTCTTTGGGTGTTGAGGACAGGGACATAAAACAGTCATTACGGGAGCGATTCTTTTGCCGCCTGAGAAAAGTACTTAATAGTCTTTTATCGGGTGGCAATAAGTCGCGTGCTTTTAATGGCTGGGTTATGCCTCTGCTCACATACTCCTTTGGCATACTAAGATGGACTCAGACCGAATTGGACGCCTTGGATAGAAGAGTTCGTCAAATGCTCACGACTTCCAGAATGCTACACCCGCGCTCATCTGTTGTAACGGTACAGAATGAATGGTATCCGTCCGTTAGTAAGGAATGCATGGGAGTAGCACTAAAATAAATATTAATGCGTAGCACCATTAATAATAAGCATGAAAAGGGAATAATAAACTAGTTCAGAATAATGGTCAGTGGTCTAGCGCTTTATCTTTAGTTTGAATTTCGCGGGGACTGCTCTGTGTGCTCCTTGCGACATAGGCGCCGTCTAGCGGAAGTCATTTATTTGAGCTTCGCATAAGGTTGCTAGTTTGACTTCTTTATTTTGAATTTCGCGGGGACTGCTCTGCGCGTCCCTTGCGACATAGGCGGCGTCTAGCGGAAGTCATTTATTTGGGCTTCGCGTAAGGTTGCTAGGTTGACTAGGACCGTATTTTATTTTGAGTTTCGCGGGGACTGCTCTGGGGTCGGCAAAGTGGTTCACCTATGGGCGGACGCCATCTATGGTCGGAATACGGAACTTTTTATAATTTCACAAAATACAGGATTATTGGCTTAAGTGGATGATTATTGAGAGGGAATTGTTAATAGAAGGCTACTTTTAGATATTCAAAGATGTAATATTGGCTATCTGACGAGATTTGGTTAGATTATGGAAAAATTTTAGAATTGCGCGGCGAAAGCGGCAATGAGCGAGCGAGAGGTTGAGAAAAAGACAGAAAGAGAGGTCGGATGATAGCTCCACGTGGCGCGACGCGAAGGCGGGGGGCATCGGGGAAACGGCTAGCGATTGGTGGAAGGGAAGAAAAGCGGACTCGCGCGGGAAAATCTTAGGCGCGCGTGGCGGGAAAGTTAAGATGCTTGGGAAAATTAGCGGACATTGAGTTTTGGGACGTCAACGGAGCGGTCCAACTTAAGAGTGCGGTACGACTCATACGGGAAAAATAGCGTCCGAGCTTGATAGTGCGCTAAGTGATATTCGAGCTGCGATATTAATTAAGATTTGTGAAATTGAAAGTTATTAATAAAGTAAACTATTGCGATCGCAACTCGAATCCGTTAACAGAATGAAGTATTCTGGGGTACATCGGCTGAAACGAGTCACGGTGACAACAAAACCCTATGTACCTTTCAACAGACTTCGGTCTGGATGATCTTTGATTGTATTTAATAAGATCGGCGTTTTACACTATTACGCTAAACAATACACTATCTTCGACGGAGTAATGGGGGAGAGACAGTTGTCTCCCTAGTGAAAGTTGAAGATAGGTCAGACACCATTTAGCTGGAGGTAGACCCGTATGACCCAGTCCAATCTCGAGTCTATCTCCATACATACAGTGTAGTGATAGGAAAATAACACACTGAGTATACTGGCTCGACTGATAGAACATTTAGGAGTTAGTTGCTTTCAGGGGCAATGCGACTCTCACCACACACCACGAATTTAAATTAAATGAGGCTTGGCCTAGTTTGCAAGGTACACAAGAGGGACTGTTAGTTCGACAAAATATAGGCATTTTCAAGTGAGGAAAGTTGTAGGAATCTATAGGTAGGCGGATATATATATATGGTTAGTTATTAATTCAGACTAATAAGGCAGGGATAATTAAGTTACGGCGCTAAATAAAATTATGATGAAGTGATGTGGGTCCTAGCTAGGCAAGTAATCTGTTACCACAGGCCGGTAAAATTCTAATTGTTTTCCTAAAGTTGTTACCAATTAATTATTCATTTTAAATAATTAACAGAAGTATGATAATATCGTACCATCATTACTTTGGAGTACCTAAAAGTCTAGACTGGTTTTCTATTACAAGAAAAATACTAAAAAGTTATAGCAAATAAGCTTAGTCGTACTGTGATGTTTGATTTCTAACGCTGAAATGACCAAACAGGCATTTTTTAGCTTTCCCTGGGATGCAATACGATCTCATATCGCTACACTCTTCAAGGTGTTAAAGTTTTACATCCGATACCTTAGCAAAAATAAGCTGATACAAACTGAACAACTAAAACCAGTTTAGAACCTAGGATAAGTCGTTGAAAGAAGACATTGCAAGCTATGAGCTTCTAATAATCTGAAACATAGAAATAATTGATTGATAACAACCAGCTAATTAGCCTGACAATGGTCTACTAATACCATTTGAATAGACCTCTTAAGATATGTAAGTACTTACTTCTAATAATATGAAACATAGAAATATTTGATGGGAACAATCTAATCAATCAGACTAATACCTAGTACAGTCTAATTTATACTTATTAAAGTGAGTAAAAGATAACTTCTAAATGTAATTTATTTAATGATTAACAGTGATAATTAACTACCTACTAAAGGTATACTAACTATGATTTAGTAGTCTATCAAATTAACCACTCAGTCTGAGAGACAGAGAGTGTAAGTTAATGGAAAAATAATTAACTACATTCACTCCCTAAAAGTCAGGGATGTTGAATAAATTAGGCATCTTTCAATAAACTTGAGATGTACTTATACTTTATAAGATCTGTATAATGAACACTAAGAGTAACCCAAAGTAATTTACTTCAAATGATAATATTCTATTTCAGTTCACTTCCTAAAGTCAAGGATATTGCATGAATTTAGCATCCTTTAATAAACTTAAGATGTGATAATCTGCCAATACAGCTAATCCAATGTAGTTATATTGGAACTTTACAAGACCTGTATAATAAATACTAAGAGTAAATAAAAGTAGTTTTACCTGTATTAATAGCATTCTACTTTAGCCACCGCCTGAAGTGGCGTTTGATTAAATTTTCCACCCTTTACGGGACTGAATATAATTTATTGCATTGCATAATTAAGTTCTTAATGTGAGAAGGATATTTGGATGATAGCCAGCCTTGAGATAAACTCTATTGATTTATGTGGAATAATAAGAATTTAAATTGCTAATACATAGTTCATAATGTAAAATGAAATTAAATTTGAGGAGAGATGTAAATTCTCAGTTTAAAGAATTAAAGGCACAAGCTAATAATTAAAGTTAAAGCCAAAGTGGACGGGGCCATAATTAAACAATGAGATGTAATGGCACGCTATGGAGCGGCGGTTGGAGCTCATAAACTTCCACAAAACTCTTATATTTCCACAAGACTTTTAAACTTCCACAAAACTCTTATATTTCCACAAGACTTTTAAACTTCCACAAAACTCTTATATTTCCACAAGACTTTTAAACTTCCACAAAACTCTTATATTTCCACAAGACTTTTAAACTTCCACAAAACTCTTATATTTCCACAAGACTTTTAAATTTCCACAAGACTCTTATATTTCCACAAGACTTTTAAATTGCACAAGACTCTTATACTTCCACAAGACTTTTATAATCCCACTAAACCTTTATATAAATTGCACCAGGCTTCTTATGTATCATGCTACTGATAATAAATAATAATACCTACAAGCTAAGCTATCATCTGATTACCTTTGAGTGGTTACAAATCTTCCCCGCAGCTGCAGTGAAGGATTTAGGTCACAGTTCAGACGGAATCATTGCTAGGCTACACATATTTATGTTATGATTTATAGACTGGTAGGTAATTAGGTCAGGAGAAAATAATTTAACACAGGGATAAGCCAATTACTAAACTTTCACGAAAGAACTTGAGTTACTTAAATGCGGTTAACAACGGAGGGTTCACTAGACGATCTGGCCAAAATAGTAGTTATTATAATATTACATTGCTTGACTGAAATTCACTGCAAATAGAATTAAGCTATGCTAAGGTTCCATCTTCATACAAACGCTAGACACTCTACAAAACTCCAGACACAACCGTTAGATTGTAGATAAATTAGGTTAATTAGTTTTAAGAATTAGATAATAAGTTAAGTTAAGGTAAAGCGGCGATGATGTGTGTATGTATTATAAGCTAGCTAGGCATATAGGTGTGAAAGGCATTAGATTTAGGTTTAGATTTAGGTGTAGCAATTTAATGTTGTGCGCAGAGGTTACAAATTGGTAAGCCATGACCAGGATCAGAAAGTTAAGTTATAAATTATCATTATTATAGTTGTATTGGATTTCAGTCAAGCGGTAATACTTTAATTTAGAAGTGGGATTTTTTTTCCCACAAATTGTTGTCGTGTTGCGATGCGTGAGTTTAGAATTGGCTTAATAGGGAATAATTCAATGAAGATTAATTAATTCAGAGATAGTGGGTGAATTATAATTTGACACTTTTCACAATAAACGTTGTTATCTTCTAAAGTTGATTCATACACTTTGTATTACGGGCTCTTGATAGTGGGTGAATTATAATTTGACACTTTTCACAATAAACGTTGTTATCTTCTAAAGTTGATTCATACACTTTGTATTACGGGTTCGACCAATATTGTAGACAGTCGCAATGAGAGCTGGAGCTAAATTTTGTTGTACGAAATCTGTAACAAAAAGATTCTCAGGTTAGGTTAAAGGTCAAAGGAGATAAAGCTACAAAACAATAATGTAATGAGTAATAATTGAAATACAATACCTTTCAGTCATTATCTTTTTCTTCTTTATTTAATGGTGGATTTCGCCAGCATCAGGTACCGTGCGGCTGTTAGACGTTGTTGTTTTCCCAAAGGATCATAAGTGCACGAAGTACATAGATATAGTTATTATCCGGGGGTCTGGAGTATTAAATTTTAAAATTGTTGAGTTATCTGTGAATACTGAAACCTTTAGTAATTGTTTTCTTGAATACTGAAACCAGATAACCAATTTTTGTTGTTGACGTTAGGAGCTATGGTAACTGTAGTTTTGTTAGGTATGGGCGTTATTTAACGTAACCAGTTTCAGTAACAGGTTATGCAGCCTGTAACGGAATCACTAGTTTCGGCTTGAACAATGAACCGGTGATTTTTCGTAACCAGTTTATTAGAGCAACGACGTTATGCACAAAGCGCGAGTAACGCCGACCGGTGACAAATGTGACTGACACAAAAAAACGTAATGTAACAAAGAACAAAAAAACGTAAATAATGTAAAAATGTGTTAAAAGCTAGAAAGAACTATGAAAATCTGTTAATAATCAAAAGGTGTAAAAAGACAGAAACGATTCTTCATATAACTTTTAAAACCTTTAAGTGAAAATGTTTAAATACTCGTAACTGTATATTATTGTATTAATTTCAAATCATTGGATAGAATGAACTTTTAAATACAATTTATCCTTGCTACATAGTTAATGCAGTTAGTCCTAAGCCTGGATAAAGTATGAAGGAAAGTTCATTAGATCAATAATTATTAGATCATAGATATAACGCTTTATTGTACACACAAAAATATAAAAATATATAAAACTTGTTTAAATTGTCACTAAGTTCCGATAATAACTAAATAACGGTAACTAGCTACAGCATACTCATGCATGTGGTGTCACTAGTCAGGCTGTTATTAGATTAATCATTGTCAAATCACTTGTAAAAATCACTGGTTACGAAAAATCACTCGTTTCGAAACAGGTGACGACATCGGAATAACTGGTTACGTTTCGTTTCTTTAGAATCGCGTAACGACTCATAACTAAGTTTTGTTTCTATTCCTGGTGATAGATTTCATATAGGCATAGGCAACTGGTTCATACAGCCTTGTGTTGAGTTATTTTTAGGATCGTAAAAAGTCGATAGGGTGACATAGTTCAACATTTATTGATTTAGAAAGATTTGTAGAATAGGGGGCGGTTTAATTATTATTGCTGTCGGATGGAAAGGCAAGGGGGCGAGATTGGACAGAATTAACCAACTAAGTTATTGCAGGATTCAATTTATATTATAGGACGGCGATATGCTGTACAATATTATAAAGTTATGACGCTAACAGCATAATATAAAACTAATAATAATTATATTTTGACTAATAATCGTTGAGCGATTGCGGTTTTTAGTTGATGTGCTATTCTACGTATTATAATTTATTTTGTTGGTTATGTTAGAGAAAAAAAAAATATAATAGTGTACTTGAGTCTCACATCTGAAATCCATAGAGTAGTTTAGGCTAGTCAAGGACTATAACGTTCTTTGTCTATGGTTGGACCATAGAGACAAATGATTTAGCGAGACCATAAACAATCTAGAATTAGGAATGATTATAAAACATGACGTCATAAAACCAATCGGAGAGGAAACTTCCATAACGCGTAATCATGTGATTTTGTTATAGCAAGTGGAATCACCTGTTATTTTCCATACCTGTTATTTTTAATACCTGCGATTTTTACATTGAAAGAGATTTTCCTAATACTTATCACGTAGTAGATTAGAATGCAATGACATGGGAAATGCCGCTTCATTTTGTTAGTTCGCTAAAATCCTAGGAAAAGTAACATAAAATAGTATTACGGTTCAAAATACACGCGTTGATGAGGAATCGCGATTATAAGTAATAACAAGTAGCAGGGATGTCATGTAGGGGATAGAATCATATGACTATTCATTGCTAGTAGGAATTTTGGTTTAAAAGCAACGTAGTTTGGGATGCATAATATAAACGGATAAATACGTCTAGTAGGCGATAAAAGTCGTTACCGTCTGGAAACAACTATCTAATATCTACTCTATTGTGGGGAGGTTACCTATTAGCGAGGCTAGATGGCGTTGGGTTACCAATAAAAGATTTTATTTTGGATGATGGTAAAAGGGTGCTGTCTAATAATAATATGTATAATTGTAATACTCTTGCAGCGTTGTAAGTAGTCGTTACCGGTAATCATTGCTTCTTACCGTATAGTTGAAATCGTGATAAATAGTTAATTATAAAGATTTATAAAGGATTATTATTAGCTTAAGATGAGGTTAACGTACGCAGAGGTAAAGCTCGCTGGGCACAGCTTACTATACCTACTTACCTAATATTATCAGTTGTGAGTTACCTAGAGATATCTAAGTCGGGAGAGCGGTGAAAAGAAAAGACCTTACTACATGACTAATTAGTTAGGATAGGTAGAGATAGATAAATCATTAAATTCACTGGGTTGGATTAGCCCATTAAGAAGAGTATCTTGCACAATTGTCTATCTCCGTTGAACGATTAAGATGTTGAAAAAAAAAATAAAATGATATTACTAGTTAAGTGTTGTGTGAGAAAGTGTAGGAGGTATACTAGTGGTAGCATAGCACAGGATAGGGTGTAGTGAGTTTATTCTACTACAAAATATTATATATATTTTATAAATCATATCCAATCAGTACTTGTTACAATACTCAATTACAGTACACAAAGCAAAACATAATCACCCATTTTACAGACAAAAACATTGAATCGGATGCTTGACCGCGTCTACATAAGCCAGCAGCTTTGCTTGTGGGTAAATCGAAAGAGGCACTTGTACAAGAGGCTGGTACTGACTAATCGGGTAGTGCCGAAGGAGAATATCCTGACGGTGTATCCCAGACACTAGCTTTGGTTAGTTGATGGTTCTTCTAGGGCAACCATGCCGACTTACTAGGGATCATTGACTAGTCGAAGTTTGATTCTACACACACACGACACTAATCTATTATATTTATAAGTACATTAGAACCTGCACTTGGTTATATTTAATTATTGGTTTTATATAAATATAGTTTGGCGGAGATACTCTTGTGGGTGAGAAAGTGTAGGAGGTATACTAGTGGTAGCATAGCACAGGATAGGGTGTAGTGAGTTTATTCTACTACAAAATATTATATATATTTTATAAATCATATCCAATCAGTACTTGTTACAATACTCAATTACAGTACACAAAGCAAAACATAATCACCCATTTTACAGACAAAAACCATTGAATCGGATGCTTGACCGCGTCTACATAAGCCAGCAGCTTTGCTTGTGGGTAAATCGAAAGAGGCACTTGTACAAGAGGCTGGTACTGACTAATCGGGTAGTGCCGAAGGAGAATATCCTGACGGTGTATCCCAGACACTAGCTTTGGTTAGTTGATGGTTCTTCTAGGGCAACCATGCCGACTTACTAGGGATCATTGACTAGTCGAAGTTTGATTCTACACACACACGACACTAAAATATTATATTTATAATTATCTTAGAGCCGGCTTTAATTATATTTAATTGAGGAACGGTAGAAATTATATATGCTGAAGAGATGTTAGTAGGAATACGATAGGCGAATTAGTAGAAAAAAAAAAGAAATGCTTCTCGAGGATACCTAAACGGATGATGGATAATTGTGGAAGGTGGATATTAATTGAGCTTGGGAGCAAAATAGGGGTCGAAAGAAAATATAATAATAGTGGTAGAGAAAAGAAAAAATAGTTGACTGGCTTGAAGTCGAGATTTAACTGCTAAATTAACGAGTTATAGCACTGTTACGCTATAGGGATAACAATAGCGTATGTTATCACATCAATTATAAAGGCGAGTTGCGGGCGGATGTCACGTCATACTCAATAGTTAACTCGTTTTATTATTTTGAAAGTTAACACAAGCTACTTATAAAACAGTGATCGATTTTATATACCACGATTTTAAGTTGTAGGATAATTTTAAACTCATAATCCGCAGAAACATTCAAGCCGGAAATAAAGCGACTGATATTGCGAGCTGAGAATAAATCTCTTAGTGTAAAATTTATTAACAAGTAAATCCCTGGTATTGCGTTATCGAGATTACAATATGAAATCGATTATCACAATTCGAATCATACAAGGTAATTATTTAGATGTTGTCTCGCGTCGACAGGTACAAATTTTAATTTAGATGGGTAAAGACATTAGAACTGAAATGGGTTTCGGATGTGTGACGTTCTTAGGACACGTACTGTTTAGTAGCATAATTTAAATTTAGTAAAATCGGCTGTATTGGACATATTTCGTTTTGCGGATATATATATTTAACCGAGGTTATCCTGGAGGTAGCCATAGTTCAAAGTTTACTAAACCCAACTTAGAGTCATAGCCTATCTTTATATGTCAGAAGAAAATAATAAATTTATAAGTAGTAGATTTTAAAGTCAATAGTAAATTTATTTTCCGAGGTGAGACCTGAAACCTAGTTCGCACTAGGACATTCAAATACTTTAACCGGTAATGTTGATTATAATAAATATAGATAATCGGAACTTATAATAATATTCTAATACTGCTATATTAAAATTGTTATTATGAAATTAAATAGGGTTGCTTAACAATTGACAAATAATTATTAACTCAATAATTTGTTTTAGTACAAAGTAAATGTCTACGGGTTTAGAGATGATAGGACGAACGAAACGCGGTTTTGACTTGTGGGAAGGTCAGCGCAGACTGACACAGCGGGATGAACTTGTTGGTTATTTATTAGAATTGCTAGAATTCTTAAATAATCTAGATTATTGGCATCTAATATGTACGTGATGTAATTGTAGATGATTAAAATTAGTGCTAAGGTAGGTTATTGTCGAAGTTATGGCACAACCTTAAAATTGTTAGTTAATGTGAACTACATGTTGCATCAAAATTGTGTTATACAAACTAATTAATTGGGAATTTTCACATATGTAGGCCGGGACATTGAGTTGATGAAATAATGTTATCAAAATCATTCATCACGGAAAGATAAAGATATTTTATTTGCAAGTGTGAATACAAAAGTTTAGTTCGGGTTAGTTCTATCCTGTTCTATTTTAGTTTTGTTGTAGCGTTTTACCTAGGGTTGTTCTAAATTATAAGTAATTAATTGTTAATTGTCTGTTGTTGTCTTCTACGTTAGAAGAAGAACGGAGAAAGATAAGGGGGACTCATTTTGTTATAGTCAGCTGTATGATAGATAATCCTTCTAGTAAATATTTCTTGTGATTGCGGTAGTAACATAGAATGGTTATAGGATGTTTTGTTCATTAACTAATTATCTTCACCGCAGCTGTGGATAGGGATGGCTAAAGTATGTGAACAGGGGTGGAGAAGATAGGTCATTATAAATTAAAATAAATACTTGAATTGCAATATGCCTGACTAAATAGTGCGAAGAGATGGAGTAACTATGTTAGAGAAATTCTCTATTGCATAATATTCGAACTTTTGACATTTTCAATTGTAACTTTAGAATTTTGATTAGAGTATTTAACTAAGAGGGTCCAACGAAGAAGGCATGCTGAAAGCGAGGTCTTTGGTCGTCTATGCACACAATAAAATTATAGATGACACAAGGGAGCATTCTTAATTGGCACTGTTAAATTAGTAAAAGTAGCTTGTTTAGGGTGTTCGAATATTTTTAGTCGCACTGGGCACAAATAGAACTTAGTTAAGCGTGTAGGGTTTATTTTGATTTACCTGGTGAAGTAATTGAATCGAAGTTTCGGAACTGTGCTGTAGAAGTGGGAATTACTCAGCACACAATAAAATTAAGTGGTTTCCATTTAGCTTCATTTCCTAAACTAGCCTTTCTTAAAGTTGCGGAAATTCTGCTGTAAGGTGGTTCCTTTGGGGGCGTCTTGTGAAGTCTAAATCAGGACAATTATACTTGACTAACCTATAGAGAGATAATGTCTTAGGCTGCAGAAACAGAGGCCATTGATGGCATTTCATTTTGGCGTGGTCAGGGGATCTCGTGTTGCTGGGGAATTTTACCATCTGGACGGAAGGCTGAAAAGTAAAGTAGAATGCATAATGAGTAACCAATTAGAGTTACAAACATTCGGGAGATTACCATCTTAATAATGTGTCTTGTGCGAGTGTAAAATTAAAATCATCTAATAAAAAAAAATAAAAAATAAAAAGAAACTAGCACTATTGAATCACGCAGTTTGGAATTCAGTAAATACGAGAAGGAACTTACGATATTAATTACCATGAATACTAAGACGAAGTGTCACCTTTAATGACTTATTATTTACCGATTTGACCGATTATTAGTAATATAAAAGGTAGGAAGTTAAGTAGAGTTGTGGGGGCGGATAAGATAGTTACCGGTCTGTTTAATTTAAAAAGAAAATGATATTTTTCAAAGGTATAGGAAAGTAAGGGGATATTGACGTATTATATATTGGCAAATGAGACTAAATGTTGTCTTTCGTACATAGTAATAACTAGGGATGAGACATAGTTACTAGATAGGTTTTGGCATAAGTATTTGCTTATACGTATAGGCTCAGTACTTGTCAATTAGTATACAATGTCCAACACGTACCGGGGTATTAACAAGTATTTATCGATGACGCATACATTGACAGTTGGACGGATATACATAGCACACAAACTTCTAATAGATCTGAACTACGGGGTAGCTAGTTCAAAACTCAAGGACGTGTTTCGAGATGCGTGGCCCCTTAGAGTGAATGAGTTTTTCCTAAATATTTACGATCGACAACCTTATTGTAAGGCGTTGAGACCTCTATTTGTATGCACGGTGAGTGGGTGTCACTGCGTACCGGACGGAAGCGAGTCTAGTATTCTATCTCGGTTATTTGTAGGATTAGACATAGATGTATCTCATCTAAAATAAAGTTATAACTCTTGGGCGATGATGGTATGCCTACTGGGTTTGGTTGATATGGGGGTTTGGTTAAGATTTCTTATCCGCGTAGAGGAAAATAGGTTTCGGTTGAAAGAAGTAGCTAATTAGGGATTGTGGAGGACGCGGGTTCGATCCCTGCCTGAGGTAGACAATTGTTCCGACGTTTCGTTATCTTAGGTAATTATATAAGCTAAGATGAGATTGGTAGCGTTGAAGTATGAAGGAAAGTTTTAATTCAAATTATTAATTATTATTCATTAACCTAGTTGGAACTAAAAGACCATGACGGCGAAGTGGTTGATGCTTCACCCACGAAAGATCCCAGGTTCGATCCCTAGGTTGCAACATTTAGATGCGAAACAAGTTGTAAGAAGGGACGTAAGTTAAAAGAAGGCCATGATGACAGATGTACTTGAAATTATTCTAGGAAAATAATTTAAAGAATAGAATAATTGAATGGTTCGGAAGATGTTATAAACTTACGTCGGAATCGTCATAGAGTTGAAGAGTTTTCGCTAGGGGGCGTTAGTAGACAGAGCAAGAGACTGTTATATTGATTTATATTATATTATGATTTGTTGTTATGATGGTAAACAAAAGGCAAATCATTATTCGGAGGTTGTGTATGATTAGAGAAATGGTAGATGTCTAAGTTATTGGGAAATATTTACCGAGACTAAGTTTACTGGGATTTCGTTTCGAACACGAGAACTGGGTATGCGATTATGATTTTGTGTCAGTTGAATAGAATGAGGGGTGTGGGCTATTTTGCAATAAGAAAGCTTATGGAGGAAGGAGTCATTAGGGATTTGGGGAGGAACTATAAATAGTAGTAATATCTTTGAGGGCTAGGATGACAATGAGGTTGGCAAGGAAGGAGGTGCTATTTTGTACTTAATTAAGTACAGGGTTTAGATATAATTCGCCGCAGATAAGAGTGGTACTTTATCTGCTTAAATTCTATCGGGGGCGGCTGTAACGGTACAGAATGAATGGTATCCGTCCGTTAGTAAGGAATGCATGGGAGTAGCACTAAAATAAATATTAATGCGTAGCACCATTAATAATAAGCATGAAAAGGGAATAATAAACTAGTTCAGAATAATGGTCAGTGGTCTAGCGCTTTATCTTTAGTTTGAATTTCGCGGGGACTGCTCTGTGTGCTCCTTGCGACATAGGCGCCGTCTAGCGGAAGTCATTTATTTGAGCTTCGCATAAGGTTGCTAGTTTGACTTCTTTATTTTGAATTTCGCGGGGACTGCTCTGCGCGTCCCTTGCGACATAGGCGGCGTCTAGCGGAAGTCATTTATTTGGGCTTCGCGTAAGGTTGCTAGGTTGACTAGGACCGTATTTTATTTTGAGTTTCGCGGGGACTGCTCTGGGGTCGGCAAAGTGGTTCACCTATGGGCGGACGCCATCTATGGTCGGAATACGGAACTTTTTATAATTTCACAAAATACAGGATTATTGGCTTAAGTGGATGATTATTGAGAGGGAATTGTTAATAGAAGGCTACTTTTAGATATTCAAAGATGTAATATTGGCTATCTGACGAGATTTGGTTAGATTATGGAAAAATTTTAGAATTGCGCGGCGAAAGCGGCAATGAGCGAGCGAGAGGTTGAGAAAAAGACAGAAAGAGAGGTCGGATGATAGCTCCACGTGGCGCGACGCGAAGGCGGGGGGCATCGGGGAAACGGCTAGCGATTGGTGGAAGGGAAGAAAAGCGGACTCGCGCGGGAAAATCTTAGGCGCGCGTGGCGGGAAAGTTAAGATGCTTGGGAAAATTAGCGGACATTGAGTTTTGGGACGTCAACGGAGCGGTCCAACTTAAGAGTGCGGTACGACTCATACGGGAAAAATAGCGTCCGAGCTTGATAGTGCGCTAAGTGATATTCGAGCTGCGATATTAATTAAGATTTGTGAAATTGAAAGTTATTAATAAAGTAAACTATTGCGATCGCAACTCGAATCCGTTAACAGAATGAAGTATTCTGGGGTACATCGGCTGAAACGAGTCACGGTGACAACAAAACCCTATGTACCTTTCAACAGACTTCGGTCTGGATGATCTTTGATTGTATTTAATAAGATCGGCGTTTTACACTATTACGCTAAACAATACACTATCTTCGACGGAGTAATGGGGGAGAGACAGTTGTCTCCCTAGTGAAAGTTGAAGATAGGTCAGACACCATTTAGCTGGAGGTAGACCCGTATGACCCAGTCCAATCTCGAGTCTATCTCCATACATACAGTGTAGTGATAGGAAAATAACACACTGAGTATACTGGCTCGACTGATAGAACATTTAGGAGTTAGTTGCTTTCAGGGGCAATGCGACTCTCACCACACACCACGAATTTAAATTAAATGAGGCTTGGCCTAGTTTGCAAGGTACACAAGAGGGACTGTTAGTTCGACAAAATATAGGCATTTTCAAGTGAGGAAAGTTGTAGGAATCTATAGGTAGGCGGATATATATATATGGTTAGTTATTAATTCAGACTAATAAGGCAGGGATAATTAAGTTACGGCGCTAAATAAAATTATGATGAAGTGATGTGGGTCCTAGCTAGGCAAGTAATCTGTTACCACAGGCCGGTAAAATTCTAATTGTTTTCCTAAAGTTGTTACCAATTAATTATTCATTTTAAATAATTAACAGAAGTATGATAATATCGTACCATCATTACTTTGGAGTACCTAAAAGTCTAGACTGGTTTTCTATTACAAGAAAAATACTAAAAAGTTATAGCAAATAAGCTTAGTCGTACTGTGATGTTTGATTTCTAACGCTGAAATGACCAAACAGGCATTTTTTAGCTTTCCCTGGGATGCAATACGATCTCATATCGCTACACTCTTCAAGGTGTTAAAGTTTTACATCCGATACCTTAGCAAAAATAAGCTGATACAAACTGAACAACTAAAACCAGTTTAGAACCTAGGATAAGTCGTTGAAAGAAGACATTGCAAGCTATGAGCTTCTAATAATCTGAAACATAGAAATAATTGATTGATAACAACCAGCTAATTAGCCTGACAATGGTCTACTAATACCATTTGAATAGACCTCTTAAGATATGTAAGTACTTACTTCTAATAATATGAAACATAGAAATATTTGATGGGAACAATCTAATCAATCAGACTAATACCTAGTACAGTCTAATTTATACTTATTAAAGTGAGTAAAAGATAACTTCTAAATGTAATTTATTTAATGATTAACAGTGATAATTAACTACCTACTAAAGGTATACTAACTATGATTTAGTAGTCTATCAAATTAACCACTCAGTCTGAGAGACAGAGAGTGTAAGTTAATGGAAAAATAATTAACTACATTCACTCCCTAAAAGTCAGGGATGTTGAATAAATTAGGCATCTTTCAATAAACTTGAGATGTACTTATACTTTATAAGATCTGTATAATGAACACTAAGAGTAACCCAAAGTAATTTACTTCAAATGATAATATTCTATTTCAGTTCACTTCCTAAAGTCAAGGATATTGCATGAATTTAGCATCCTTTAATAAACTTAAGATGTGATAATCTGCCAATACAGCTAATCCAATGTAGTTATATTGGAACTTTACAAGACCTGTATAATAAATACTAAGAGTAAATAAAAGTAGTTTTACCTGTATTAATAGCATTCTACTTTAGCCACCGCCTGAAGTGGCGTTTGATTAAATTTTCCACCCTTTACGGGACTGAATATAATTTATTGCATTGCATAATTAAGTTCTTAATGTGAGAAGGATATTTGGATGATAGCCAGCCTTGAGATAAACTCTATTGATTTATGTGGAATAATAAGAATTTAAATTGCTAATACATAGTTCATAATGTAAAATGAAATTAAATTTGAGGAGAGATGTAAATTCTCAGTTTAAAGAATTAAAGGCACAAGCTAATAATTAAAGTTAAAGCCAAAGTGGACGGGGCCATAATTAAACAATGAGATGTAATGGCACGCTATGGAGCGGCGGTTGGAGCTCATAAACTTCCACAAAACTCTTATATTTCCACAAGACTTTTAAACTTCCACAAAACTCTTATATTTCCACAAGACTTTTAAACTTCCACAAAACTCTTATATTTCCACAAGACTTTTAAACTTCCACAAAACTCTTATATTTCCACAAGACTTTTAAACTTCCACAAAACTCTTATATTTCCACAAGACTTTTAAATTTCCACAAGACTCTTATATTTCCACAAGACTTTTAAATTGCACAAGACTCTTATACTTCCACAAGACTTTTATAATCCCACTAAACCTTTATATAAATTGCACCAGGCTTCTTATGTATCATGCTACTGATAATAAATAATAATACCTACAAGCTAAGCTATCATCTGATTACCTTTGAGTGGTTACAAATCTTCCCCGCAGCTGCAGTGAAGGATTTAGGTCACAGTTCAGACGGAATCATTGCTAGGCTACACATATTTATGTTATGATTTATAGACTGGTAGGTAATTAGGTCAGGAGAAAATAATTTAACACAGGGATAAGCCAATTACTAAACTTTCACGAAAGAACTTGAGTTACTTAAATGCGGTTAACAACGGAGGGTTCACTAGACGATCTGGCCAAAATAGTAGTTATTATAATATTACATTGCTTGACTGAAATTCACTGCAAATAGAATTAAGCTATGCTAAGGTTCCATCTTCATACAAACGCTAGACACTCTACAAAACTCCAGACACAACCGTTAGATTGTAGATAAATTAGGTTAATTAGTTTTAAGAATTAGATAATAAGTTAAGTTAAGGTAAAGCGGCGATGATGTGTGTATGTATTATAAGCTAGCTAGGCATATAGGTGTGAAAGGCATTAGATTTAGGTTTAGATTTAGGTGTAGCAATTTAATGTTGTGCGCAGAGGTTACACTGTTATGAGGCTGTACATCCCGCGGAGATGTGGGGGTCGCGGCTTTTTAAATGCCAAGGACCTACATAACCGTGAGGTGTGCAGTCTCAGAGATTATTTCCTTAACAGTGAGTGCGGGATGCATTTGGATGTCGTGGCAGTTGATAGACACTTTACGCCGCTCTCCTTGGCAACAGAAAACTGGCGCAAACCAGTGGTGCTAAGCACTCTCGATCGCAAGGACATATGGAAGAGCAAGGTGCTACACGGGCGCTACTATCGGGCTCTAACTGGGCCTGATGTAGATTTGCCTGCCTCGGTGAACTGGCTACGTTTCGGTGACCTCTTTGGGGAAACCGAAGGTTTTGTCTGTGCCATTGAAGATGAAGTTATCAAGACGAATAACTACCGGAAATATATTATGAAGGACGGTACGGTCGACATCTGTCGGGCATGCCGCCGTCCTGGAGAATCACTCCGACATATTATTTCCGGTTGTTCTCATCTTGCTAACGGAGAGTATTTGCACAGACACAACCAAGTAGCCAGAATAATTCACTAGCAACTTGCTCTTCAATATGGCCTTGTTGAATCAGAGGTGCCGTACTATAAGTACGCACCTGCGCCAGTTCTCGAAAATGGTCATGCAACGCTCTACTGGGATCGCTCTATCATCACGGACAGGACTATTGTCGCCAATAAGCCTGATATCGTGGTGGTCGACCGATCTCAGCGCCGGGCAATATTGGTTGATATCACCGTACCTCATGATGAGAACCTCGTGAAAGCCGAGAAGGACAAGCTCAGTAAGTACCTTGACTTGGCTCACGAGGTTACCGCCATGTGGGATGTGGATTCAACCATTATTGTACCGATAGTCGTTTCGGCAAACGGTCTTTTAGCTAAGAGCCTCGATCAACACCTAGAGAGGCTCTCGCTAAAAGGTTGGGTCAAGGGTCAGATACAGAAGGCAGTACTCCTTGACACGGCACGTATTGTCAGGAGGTTCCTCACTCTGCAGCCCTAACCACCGGTAGCTTGGGTCTATCCCCGCTGCCGGTGGCAACCTAGGTTAAGTTTTTTATAATATTTTATATTGTAAATATGTTTTTTTTTACATAAAATATTGTAAAAATTTTTTCTTAAGATATAGTTTGAATAAAGAGAATAATAATAATAATAATAATGAAATCGTTTATTTTCTCTCCACAATAATAAATAGGTCTTAATTATTCTATGACTTATTGCTAATTGTAGTTATAGTTACATTTTTATGACCCATATCGTTGTGAGAGACTGGTGCCTGGTGGGGTTAAAGAAAACCTGTAGAACAGGTCACCAGGGCCCTCCCGCGGAAATTAATCAATTGACAAGTGGGTGTCTAACCTACATTTTTTTTTGGGAAAGCAACATAGATAAGAAATAGATAAGTACCAAGCCTTGCGAGAAAAAGTAAGTATTACAGACTAAGGGGTAGATGCGAGTTACATCAAATAGATTTGATTCTTATGTGCTAGGAGTATGTATATATGTGTGTGTGTGTGTGTGTGTGTGCATGTGAGTGTGCGTGTGTGTGTGAGTGAGTGCGCGTGAGTAAGTTAGTGAAGGATGTAAGTTATTTATATTACTTGATAGTTGTGAGAATCTTTTCAGTCTCTTCATAATTTAGCGACTTAAGGTATGTCATAGTTTCCTTTTTACAGTTGTATTTATTTAGCGGAAATAAGTTAAGTGTTTTATTCAATTTGTTGTAGAGGTGTGGGCCAAGGAAGGTAAATGTTTTGTGGCAAAATGCAGTGTTACTTTTTCTAGTATGACACACAGTGTATTTTCTTCGTTTTCCTTCTACATTGCTAAGGTTATATGTTAGCAGGGCATGTTGTTTAGTAACCGTGTGTAGTATAAAGGATTGCCTGATCGTGAGAAGATCCCAATATTTGTATAGCTCGAAGGTAGGTGAGCGAAAGGGAAGGCCAGCGCTGACTTTAAGTAATGCTCGGTGTGCTCTCTCAGCTTCGATGAGGAAGGTTTTCTAGCTGAGCCGCCCCATGCTGTTATACAATATTCAACGAGTGACTGACACAGGGAGAAGAAAACCATTTTGATAACGTTGCGGTCAGCTACATTCCTAAGGCATTTGAACAGGTAGATTAGTTTACGTAATCTAGAAACAAGAGTTTCAATGTGTTCCTTAAAGCTGAGCGTACGATCCAATAGGACTCCCAAGTATTTAGTAGAGTCAGTTTGGCATATTTGGGGGCACTTACATTGCTGTTGGTCGTTACAGCATGGAATGTGGGCTCTAATAGACAGGGATGAGGGATGACGTAGGTCGGGTCTCAAGACGAAGGACATAAATTTTGTTTTTTGCACATTTAAGGTCAACACGTTGGAATGCAGCCATTTACTGACTTCAGTGAATCCAGTTTGTGCCAAGTTAAAGACCTCTGACCAGGTTCTCCCAGAGAAGAAGAGGGCAGTGTCATCGGCAAAAGTAACTATTCGTCCACCCTTTAGGTTAAGCTGGCAGAGGTCGTTGATGTAGGTTAAGAATAAGGTAGGTCCCAGTATGCTCCCCTGAGGTACCCCATAGTCAATTGAGCACTCATCGCTGACATTTTCCAAGATTTTAACCCTCTGTCTTCTACCGCTCAGGTAGCTATGAAGTAGGCTCAGTGGCAGTCCTCTGATACCTAGATTGTGCAGTTTATTTAACAGGTGGGGGGTGGAGACCGTGTCGAACGCCTTTGCCAGGTCAATGAAGATAGTGAGGCACCTCTCTCTTGTATCCAAGGAGGGCACAATACTCTTTAGCAGTTCGTGAACCGCGTCGCTGGTAGATTTACCCCGTCGGAACCCGAATTGAGCGGATGAGAAAAGGTTGTTTTTTTCTAGGAAGTCTACCAGTCGCACGTTCAAGAGGCGCTCCAGTACCTTAGACATGGCAGGCAAAATCGAAATGGGTCTGTAGTTTCCTACACAGGTCTTGTCCCCCGCCTTATGAATAGGCTTAATGAGGGCAGTTTTAAAGGCACTAGGGAAGATTCCCTTTGAGAAGGCCAGGTTGCAGATGTGGATCAGAGGTGCACTGAGTAGTAGGTTATACCTTTTTATTATGGCACCGGAAATCCGATCAATTCCTACTGCGCATTTGTCACGAAGGTTACAGATAGTGTTGAGTACTTCTTGTTCTGAAGTTGGTAGCAGAGCGAAAGAGTTAGGGGAGCTAGTGTCACTAACCCGTAAAACCGGCTTAGTTGTACGGTTATGTGAACTTTGTAATGCCAGATTTTTACCCACATTAGCAAAGTATGAGTTCACGTTGTTTAGGTCTATACTCGGATTCGGGGAATATAAAAGGTTGGCGGAGTGGTCTACATGTTTATTTGTTCCACAAATATTTTTTTATGGTTTCCCAGAGTTTCTTTTTATTATTTTTATTATTATTTATTTCTAGTTTTTCATGATTTCTTTTAGTTTTCTTTAACAGGTTTGAGCAGAAATTTCTGTAGCGTTTATACGTTGTTTTTATAATTTCGTTATTGGAGTCTTTTTTTAATTTCTTGTGCAAATTGTCGCGATTCCTCATGCATCTTAGGAGTTGCGGAGTTATCCATGGTTTGGAGACCCGTTTCCTGCAAGGAATGTTAAATTGTTTGGTGTTGGCATCTATTTTATCTTTAAGTATTTTAATAAGGAGATCAGTTGCCGAATTGACATCAGTACAGCTTAAAACGTCATTAAAGTCTATATTGTTCATATCCTTATCTAAGCCGTCGTAGTCAAGGCGGTGGGTGACGAGTTTGGTATAGTTAGGTCTCGCCGTCGACCCAAGGCTAATAGCTGTGCATTCGTGATCCGTGACCGAAGATTCAAATATGATACATATAGCTTCTGCTTTAGTTTTAACCATAACATGGTCGAGACATGTTTTACCATGTGTTGGAAGAGAATGGGCCGGTAGCATGCCATGACTTGCCAGTAAGTTAAGAAAGTCATGGGAACGTTTGTCAGGACTATTTGGTACTATGTCTATATTAATATCACCACATAATAAAATGTTGGGGTAGCTTTGTAGTTTGGCTAGTAGGAAGTCGAGTGAAGGAGAGGGGTTTGGCATTCAAATTATTAATTTTTAGAAAATTGTTGGTAATTTCAAAAATAATATAAAGCGCTATAAAATAACAAATGAAAATCGGCCGAAGTTTCGTTTCGGAGGAGAGTAGGCCCTCTGTTACTACTAAGTGACATGAGCTCATCGTCGGCATCGTCATATAGGTTGATAACAGCTATCGATGGTCAAAACAGCACATATACGTTTGCCAAGCAGTAAAGTTCCTATAACAGTTTCCAAGACGTAAACCAGCCCAGTAAAAGCCCAGTGAGAGCTAAGTAGAGCAGTATTACTGTAATCTTAGGTACTATGCAAAATTCGTTTATGAATTTGAATAGCAAGGCCGCATGAAAAGGCGACCTTTTTTCAAAAGTGTATCTACGAGGAAAGTGTACCTACGAGGAATAATTCTTTCGATAGGCCCTTTAGACTCTGCAATTTTAAAACGTTCACAATCGTGTCCCAAAGGCCATTATTTTCTTAGTGCAGATTTATATAACTATGCAACTGAGTTAGAAATGTAAGGAATTATTAGTTGATGTGGGTTTTAATAAACAGGAGGAGTAGTAATTATCGAATCAATCAAGCTGTGTGTTAGTTTTGATTCTCGATCTTATTTACTTAGCATTAAGATCTATCTGTCAAAACTTAACTCAAAAGCGATAGTAACGTTTGCACATTAACAAACTTACACTCAGCTCTCTGAAGACCTCTTTCTCCTGTTCTGTGGTATGCTCGTATGTTTATCGAGTTATGCCATATTGATTACTTAAGTTGGTTTAAGGGACAAGGCGCTGTAAAGATAGTATCAGTCCAAGAAGGCCAGCTGCAAGGCCGGCCGCTGGGCCTTTGACCGGTAGGGGGGCGATGACCGTCAGCTCTGAGATTCTCCTTCACTTATTCATTATACGATATTATCTATACAAAGTATGTCAATCCTTAAAGTAAGTAAACCAACTATTTTTTGATGGCGGTATGAATGCATCATCATTATTACTAAATTATAGTAATACGGTCAAACATCTAATTGGACAAAATTTTTTATTAGTTGCCATTATCTTTCTGATAACCTATAATGGGAACAATTGGAAGTCGAAGCTTGGACATCAAGCTTGATAGTTTGTTTATTAGCGATAAATGTATGTAACCTTTCTTACTGTCTAACGCATTTAGAAAAATGTTAATAATTTACGGCTAATTAAAGCTATGTAAAACAAACCTCAGTAGCAGCAGCATAAAGTATGAAGCTGCCTACTTCTTGAAGCAAAGATAACATTCAACAGTCTGGTTAAAACAGGTATTTTCAGCTGTTGAAGATGCAATAAACAGTCACGAGTATAAATATTGCCATGGTTGTCAGCAACAATAATGAGTGAGTGCAACACAAAGAGATTTAATTTGGGTGCAACAGATACCGATTCAATCATTTCTGACTGCAGCGAAATTGTATGATCATTATAAGTGGATTATTAGTGAGCGTTAAATATTGTGACAACTTTAAGAAAAAAATATGAAATTACGACGACTCTCCTAATTTCTCTTATTTTCACGTGGCATAAAAAATATCCGCAACAAAAATTATCTCAATATACAAATACCCATAAATATCTGGTAATTCTTTATTTTCAATCATCTTAATTTTATGTTATTACATATTACGTATTAGATATAGAGCCTTTTGTAAATTTAATTATAAATATACCTATAGTTAACTGCACTGCAGATAGACATTATTTACCTTTTCTGTTGTTAATCTTATTCGAGTCGGCAAAATATATCTTCCTCTTTCATTCTACTTGATCAGCCGTCATCAGAACATTTTTTTTCTTTGCCATATCATCTTTACAACTAGACAAGTTGCAAACGGTCCATGTCGATTTGTTAGCGTTTGTCAGTAGTAAATTGGTAGACCAGTTTACAGATACTTGGCGAATGCATACTCTTTTCGAATGCAAACCACAGAATATAATTAAATAAATAATAAATAAATGATGCAGCATAAATAAGCTTTTTAAAGTTTTAAAACTACCAAGTTTAAAGTTCATCTCTTATTATTCATTCTATTCTACATTAAGCGGATCACACACTACGCCGTTTAGGCTACCTACGCAAATCAAGATTGTTTGAAAAATTCGTAGTTTATTTACCTACTTAAATATCAGTTTTTCAAAATTTTGTTTTGTTTTATTATACTCAAAAATAATTCAAATAGTATGTTGCGGCTTTACCTCATTTGGTGAGTTTAAGCTTGAATATGCTTGATTACACATTTACATTTACATTGTACAAAAACAAACATCAAATTAATCGCTACTCTGTGTTTGTTATTATTTAAATTTTGCTTTTGTTTTCCCAATACGTCATATTGAAAACATGATTTAATTTGTGTTCATTTATTTATCTTTGACCTTGATCTTGTCCAGTTTTATTACTAGTATGACCTAATTCCTGTCATTGAGGGTCGCTATTTTAAATAACGCGTGTCTTCACATTTTGAGGTGGTAATATGGCTTGTTCTGCGTAAGTAATTACATTGTAGGTAATTTTAGTAAGTAAAATGTAAAAAAAAACAAAAATAAAGATTCCTGTGTTTGATGTCTATACGTTATTTCTTCTGTTAAACTAAATTTTAAAAAAAATGCCTCCTATGTATTGCACCTTTTCTTCCTTAAATCTTATTCTTTATTGAATTTAGAAAACCAAAAAATAAACCTCCTTTTGTATTTGGCAGCTCTTCTCAGTTGAAGGTTTTCCTAAAATAAGAAATAATAGTAGATTCAGTTGTTATGATTAAAATAAATATTAGTTTTTAATAGGTAAGTGTGTTTCTGTTTTTTTTCGTATTTTTCTTTGAATGTTTTTGTACTTTTCTTTGTATCAGGATTACCTTACCTACATAACATTTATCTAATTAGGTAAGTCGACATAGTAACAATAATGTTGTTTCAGTATTATATGTTGTAATGGAAAGTGACCTTCTATGACAGAGACGGTATTTTCAACTGACGCTATAACATAAAGGGAGAAAAGCCCTTTTTGTTTTAATCTTAGGAGAAAAGAAATGCCCCTGCTGAGTTTTTTGCCGACTCTTCAGAACAAGGTGTAATCAAGTAATGACTACCTATACGTACTCTTGGCTAGTGCGTATTATTTGGTGGCCCTATACTTAATAAGAGTTAGAGCTTACTTCGACAAAAAATATAAAAAAAATCAGAAGTAATATTATATAAACGGAAGTAACACTGAATAATTTTATAACTTCCCCCTTAAAGTAGGTAGGTACCTACCTACTTAACTCTTTTGCGCCTTATTAAAACTGAGTGCTAAGTACTTAAGGCAAAATAACACGCAAACAGCCAAGCTTGATGGTAATTGTGGAACTATTATTTAGTGTTGAGGTTCGGCTCACGAGCGGCAATTACGCTAATAGCCTATTGCTATCCGCACGTCAAAATCTGATGAAGTGTCAGATTTCATTACTGTGCGATTGTGGTGCGATGTGCTCACAAAGAGATGAAGAAAAACTTAATTCCACAACGCAATAACAGATCAGTACAGTCTACAGCAAAAAAAATTGTTTACATACACCTACACCGTTTTTGAGTTGTTTTTTATACCTAGTACGGTGGATGACTCCACTCCACCTGATGTTAAGTGCAGCGTTAGCAAGACACAGCATCGGTCGCAATCACCTTGGCGGCCAACAAAGTGCCTCTGCACGCCTCGTTTGAAGGACCCCATATTGAAGCAAGGAGGGAAAACGGCTAAGTACTTTGCTTTCATCTCACCGACTGTGCCTTATGGTAAGTGATAGTGAGGACAAAAGGTGATCCCTGTGGCTCTGTAGCAACACAAAAATGCTACCTAAGTTATGGTTTGGGCGTCAGACTTAGGCTGCGTTTCTACCAAAGCTGTGCGAGGTAGCTAAGCGGTGGGCGAGAAATAATTCAGCAATAGAATTACTTAGTTGTACGCCGACGCGGCTTGTACAGTACTCGTACAGCTTAGGTGGAAACGCAGCCTTAGGGTCAGCATGAAGTGAGCGATTTCTGTGGTTACATGCGTCCATAAGGCTATGGTGACCGTTTACCATCAGGCTCTTCGTATGCCTGAAGTAAAAAAAAGACTTAGATAAGATTGTGGTGGTGTCATGAACGAAGTAAAAGACATACAGCTTTAGGATTTTTACTTTCTTCTATTTTCGTAATATCTCTCGGTAATCATCACATTTCAGCAGCAATCAAAGATGATATTATCATGTTTAATAAGTGATTATACCTACATAGTCGATTGAGAGTGTCCGGCCGATAAGAAAGCCTAAATACGAAGTTTGCCCTGAAATATTATGAAAATAGACGCACACGTAATTCCGTTGACTCTACGTTATGGCGGTTGCAGAGAAGATCAAAATGTCTTTACCTAAACGGCAATAACGTTCAAAAATAATTAAATAAGTACGATGAAAAAGATAAAAATATGTAAAAACAGAATGGTTTCTCGGAAATACGAGTAACATCACTACATGTTAGTGCTTTATTTTTTTTATGACCTACTTTGTTTAATTTTATTGTGTGTTAATAATTGGTTGTTCACTTTCGCATATTTGTAATTATTGAGGGTGGCTTGCACATCTAAATTTGGAGTAGGTACTGACATTCATAACTTTCGATCACGTTAACAAAAACTAGAATTTGTATGACAGTCTTCTAGTAAGGTGAACCGAGGCAAGTGTGACGAAAAATTTATTGACGCCGTAGTTTTCATTAAAGAAACCCTACTTTTTGTATGTAAAACACCAGTAGGTTTATTTGTAAACTTGTATTATTTAACAGTTGTTTGATTGATCGTGCTAATTAACACCTTTACCATTATCTTAAGTAAAAAAAATCAATTTTACCTCATGAAGATCGCTAACTGTCACACTTGCCCCTATCTGGGGTAAGTGTAACAGTCTCGAATATCGTCGCAGTTAACTGTTGTTATTTGCAGTTCCTACCAAAATATAACAAGATGTGTGTGTGTTTCATTGTAATTTATGCTCTACTTAAACGCGTTATGGTTGGTTCTCGCGTGACGATAAATTTTTAGTTTAATGGGGCAAGTGTGACATTATTATTATAAAATATGGATGTCATTAATTTTATCGATTGTCACGCTTAACCCATGTTATTATTTTATCGACAGTCTATGTACTAAATAAAGAAATTAAACATAGTTAGTATTTAAAATAGGTACGTTTATAAGAAAAATAAATTCTGTACTTATAAGATTGTTTACATTAGTAATATTGCCCAACTAAAGCTCTCACTTCACGTTGAGATAAACCAAAACCATTTAGTTACATAGCATGTAGCATTGAAGCTATATTTTTTTTTAAATCTGGTTTAAACGCATTATTTGGGTGTATGTAGGTCTTCCATGAGTTTTCGATTTCACACCTCGATCACCTTTTTATGTGCAATTATTGTTGATCTAGGAACACCAAAGAGTAGTGCAGCCTGTGTCGGCGTCATGTTCTCTTCCTATACAGCTTTCTTTTGTATCGCCTAACCATCTACAACAAACAATACAAAATAAACGTTAGTGTCCCATCACTATATATGTTGCAATCATATAAGATGGCTGGGGTTACTGTGACGCGTCACACTTGCCCCACCTAAGTTTTATCTGGGGAAAGTGTCACGATACGCACTTCTCCGTAAATAATGGACTTAACGGCACAGAAATATTTCACACTGTAAGTTACCATTAAGCACAACTCACCTTGATTCCTGTTGATTCAGCTCGCCAAACTCACAGAATTACAAAAAACGCGGACCTCAAAAATTTGCGGTTCATTTTTTTTTCGAGGCCATTTTGGAAATGGCGTCGGTCGGTAAAACAGTCAAGGCTATGCGCGCCGGTGACAAACAAAACGATAGTCTAATAGTTCGTGCAACGTTTGATAGATGGCGGTTTAAGGTATAATAACGTTATGCGGTGTTATTCGCAAAGTCACACTTACCCCCGTGTCACACTTGCCTCGGGTCACCTTACCTCTCTAGATGACAATAATATACCTAATAAAACGCCAAATACAATATTATAATTGGATTTTTAGTATTCTATTATTGAGCCGCCTATTAACGAGCTTATTGTATTTTTTGTTACAAAATATAAAATCTGATAAAAGACCAATACGTACGGTCGGGGTCACCGTCGTTTTACCACATTGCAGCGATTTTCGTATGAAGCGCACCGACCGCCTGGGTACGTGCCCGTACCAAATAGACGACGCGGTGTGCAAGGGATTTTGACCTTTAGACTGGTAAAGCGACGGAGTCCGCCATTGTACATAGGTACTACCACAGTATAAATTTGGGTTATTCCCCGAGGATCACATTCCTCGAGGATCATGTACCGGAGGATCACGATTTGTGTTTATCTTATAAGAACCGTCAACAGAAAAAGTGGTCAATCAAATTTAATAAACTTAAGGAAAATTTGAAAAAATAAAAGTCTGCTATAGTAATCACAGGTTAATTTACTATCACAATATTTCTTTTTGCAATACAAAAAATACAATTGGTACTTTTTAAGAGGTCTATTAAATCTTGACTGTGATTTTTTGCGTAAAATGGCCAACTTTGGCGTTCTTGATCTCACAAACAAAATACATTAACAGTTTTGACTTATTGAATAGTGTCGAATAGCTATTGGAATAGTTCGTAGCGGCCTCGCTTTTTGTAAATTTAGCTAAGCTTTTTAAATAAACCCAAAATTGCAAATAAAGAATTTGATAAAATGCGTGAAGGCACTTTTTTGAGCTCCTAGATTGAACTACTGTTCTAAACAACTAAAATTAAAAAAATATATGTTATCTCTTATGTAGTCGTATAGTGCGTAGCGGCCTCGGAATTTTCAGATATCATTGATTTTAAAAATCTTATTCTAAACCTTCTTATACTAGCTTTTGGGGGTCAAAGTTGCTCGCGTCCGTAGGTTTACCCTTGAGACCCTACACGTGATCCCTGGGTGGTGCTAAATGAGTGACACTGGCAATACCACCCTCTCACGAATATCCGGCGTGAAATAATGACACTTGGTGCTGTTGTGTTTTGTCCGGCCAGTGAGGGTTCCGGGGTTCCGGAGGAAACCCTCCCCCCCCCACACCCTTTTACAATTCCTATTCCTTCCGCGCCTGCGATTCCTCTGGTTTTGCGGGTGTCTATGGGCGGCGGTGATTACTCTCTATCAGGTGACCCGCCTGCTCGTTTGCCTACTTCTTTTATAAAAAAATAAAATGTAATATAATAATATAAACAAAGCACACAATCACACATATATGTGTTTTGAGATACCGTACGGAAGGTATTTACCTTAACGTTAGCTCGTGAAGTGCCGTTAGTCACACCGTGATGGATTCGGCTGGAGGTGATGCCAATTACCAATTCAGGCTGTACGTACATGCACTAAAACGCTAAACAAGCTGAGCCGTGACCTGACGGGCCGATAAGTCTCTCAATCAATGACATTGACTATTGTACGGTTGATTAAGGCTAACACAAGGAAGATATTATTTTGTACACACGCCTAGGGTTGCCATTTAAAAAAAATAGTATTTTAAGGTAAGATAAGAAAAATAAACAGTATTTTAGAAAAATAAACAATATTTTATTTTTTCAAAGATACATATTTCTTGGTGTTTCTTGCACAACTTACACAACTATAATTAAAATTTAAATAAATAAGGAGTTCATTTCTAACTAAATTTATTTAGGCTCTATTTCTGTCGTCCCACCACTTTGCATTAATTACAGAAAATACTGTTTCTGTAAAGTGTAAATGCTGAGGTGACGGGAACAGAAAGTAGATAATGAGACAATTTTAGTAGTAATGTTATCTAATTCTTCTGAACTATTTGCTAATAAATGTCCCCACTTTTGACCGGTACTCATTTCCATAAATTCTATAGCTTTTCATTCAAGGGTCGGAAACAATTTTTTTTTCGTTTCGTCTTAAATGCCTGAAGAACAATTTGTTTCGTTTATGTTCGAACGGAACGTTTTAAATAACGTTTTTAAATAACAAACAAAATATATCGATTTCGTTTAATAAAACGTTTTTATTTAATTTTTTGTGTTGCTCAATGTTTCATGAATATTACATTCAATTACTGCAGCGCGGTTTAGTAAAACCAATAAATTATTTTATTTTATTTTATTTATTAGTGTATAGTACCTACAGTAATCATGGACGGTTCAGGTGAGTACCACTACCCTATTATATGGAATTAAGTATATTTCCCTACCGTCTATCATTTTTATATTTAACCGGTTGCGTTCAGGTTTACACAATACGAGCTAACAATATTTTTAGGTCTTGCAATGTGTTGCTGTTGGGGCTGGGACTTGATGACTTTTATGATGGGGTCCCAGGCAGGTGGTAAATTCCAACCATCCTCTCTTTCGAAATATCGATATTTTAGGAATGAATCGTTGTTCTTTAATGAGTATTTGAGGTTTACCAAATCTGATGTAATGGTTGGGTCCCTAGAGTGCATGTTCGCGTTGTATTGTCTGTGATGTTCGCACACATGCACACTTATTTTCGCGCCTATGCTTGACATCGGCTATTGTTCTTTTACGCGGTTTCCTACACTTCTCTTTATTTGCCAGATGTATGAGAGCCCACAGTCGCAGTCCAGTTTGTACATACAGTTTGAGCATCACCGTCCAGAGGATTAAACCCGTTTTTAAAAACGTTCCCATTTCGTTTTCGTTCCGAACGCAATGCAAAGAACACAATACGAAGAACTGTTAGAAACGTTTAAAAAACGTTATTTTAATCAACGTTTCCGACCCTTTTCATATATTTCTTTGAACTTTATTAATTCAGAAAACAAGTCTGTGCAAATTTATACTGTGTATAATTTTTTCGAAATGATCAAATGTGACTTAAGACTTTAATTATAAGCAGCTTATTAAAGAAAGCCAATTATTCTGATAATATTCGAACCATTTTTCTAGATATAAATTAGCCTTATCTATGAAAAGTATAACTCTTTCGCTTCAACGTTCGAACTTTTTTACTTTTTAAACCAGTATAATAATGGTTACCAGTGCACAGAGATACTAAAACAGTATTTTGGATACTTTATTTTTATTCAACAGTAAAAAGTATAATGTAGTATAAAACAGTATAATACTATTTTTAACAGTAAATTTGGCAACCCTACACACGCCTGCTGGTCAACTTATTCAAAACTGACAAATTTCTCTATCGATATTGTTCCATAACCTAATAGTGACAAAGTTAAAAATGTTTTTAGAATTTTTGTCATTTTGTGGAAGATTGAAGAGCTCTAGCGTCTGTACTAGCTTTTGCCCGCAGCTTTGCTCAAGCTAATTGTTTGCAAAAAGTAGCCTATAACCGTTTCCAAGGCCCTATCAATATCTATACCGAAATTCTGTAATCGTACTTACTACACAATAAAAAGGTATTCCTTATTAAACTGCCATCACACAGTAATATTTCAAACCATTCATAAAACTGCTATGATTTATGTAGCGTGAATCATCCTGAATCCAAATACGCAGTAAGCTTGTGTTTATTGTATGCTTTCGTTATCTTCTACGTTTCAAGGAAAAGTTTCTTCTGGACCTATCGCTGTGCTGATAGCGGGGTCGACAACTTATTATTCTTAGAGTTAGTGCGTAGGTACTTCAATTTCTTTGAAGTGCGTTGTCTAGACTTCAAACCTATGCGATAACCTGACCTTTTGAGTCCACCCAAATCGTGACGTGCGTTTTAATCTAGGTATACAACGTGTTAAATGTGTGGTGTGTCTCCAAGCTTTAAACCTCGGAGAAACACCAACTCAAAAGAATATTTTTAATTTTTTTTGTTATTCTTTAAAGGCAAATATTTGACCGCGATCTCACCTGATGGTAAGTGACGAAGCGTCCTGGGATGTAGCATACTTGCCTAGATAATGCCTGTTCACCCTTGCTTCGAAAATGTCCACGTTGTACGTGTCAGGAAACAGATCCGCAGGAAGGGAATTCCACTCCTTAGCTGTCCGCATCAAAAATGATGACGCGAAGCGCTTTGTACGTATAGGTGGTATGTTGACAGTGTAAGGGTGAAATCTCAGTCCGCGTCTCGTTCCCCGGAGGTAGAAAGGACAAGGTGGAATCAGCTCGTGTAGTTCCTGCACACATTCGCCGAAGTGCAATCGATAATGTATTGTCATCTGACGAATCAATGAATGTCTCGTTCGTCAATACGACTCAGGCCGACTGTATGCAGGCTTCTTCCAGTTCTGTGGTGGGTTCAAATTCGAATTTAACACACGAGCCTGTTTCAATGGATAATATCAGCAAGCTTTTCGACGTAAAGCTCGCGCCCGACTCCGCAATAATGACAAATCTCAGGTCAGCACTTAATAAGGACATAGAAAAGGTAGTGGCAGCGCATGTGAACCGAGCTTTTGAGAAACTAAAGAGCGAATTTACTTCAACGACTGACTATTTATCCGCGGAACAAAGTGACATAAGAGCGGAGTTGGGTGAGAAGGATACTCAAATCAAACAACTGCAATCTGATCTCTCTAAATCCCAAAACTCGCTAGCGAAGCTTCAGTCTAAAGTCTCAACCATAGAGAAAATTTCACGCGATTTAAATCTTGAAATTCATGAAATACCCGAAACCAAGAATGAAAACTTAATGGGTCTATTTAATAAACTATGCGAGTGTCTTAAAGTGAATATACCGGATTGCGATGTAAGGGCTTGTCGTCGAGTTGCCAAAATGGATGCTTCTACAAAAAGACCACGAAACATACTTGTTACCCTTTCTTCACAACGACTCCGCGATCTTATCATATCATCAGTTACTCGTTTTAACAAGGCTCATCCTAAAGAAAGACTTGCTACCACTCACATTGGTTTTACCGGTGAAACTCATAGGATCTATGTGGCCGAACATCTATCTCCTGAGTCAAAGGAGGTGCACAGTGCGGCTAGAAAATTTTGTAGAGAATATAGTTATAAGTTCGTATGGGTGCGTTTCGGGCAAATATATATTCGCAAAGATGAACAAAGCCCTGCCTTACATGTTATAGATATTAATTATTTAAACAAACTCTTGTAATTTTTTAATGTTACATGCATTGTTTTTTTTTTAATTATATTTAAACTTTCTTTTTACCTACATATACATCTATATTGTACTTTCAGTAAATTTTATTAATGATAAGTGTGTACTATCAAAATGTCAATAGAATCCGTACTAAACTAACTCAATTTTACTTAAACTTACTAAACTTTGATTACGATGTCATATGCTTGACCGAAACTAACTTAACCAAAAGTGTCTTTGATGGGGAGTTTGTGGACTCGCGTTATAATGTTTTTCGACGAGACCGCATAGACAGTAACTCTTCTAAAGCCGAATGCGGGGGTGTCCTTATTGCAATAAAAAAATATTTTCAAGTAATTAGACGGGCATCCTGGGATAGTGATTTAGAGGATATCTGGGTTACTATAATACCGGAAAACAGTAATGTCCCTAATTTAAACATATGCGTCTGTTATCTTCCCCCAGATCTGAGTTGTTCTAAGCTGGAAAGTTATTATTCTAATTGTCAAACAGTATTATTAAACCGTTGTCTTGCGGATAACTGCCTAGTCATTGGTGATTTTAACAACCATGATTTTACCACTACCACTCCTAATGAGCCATCACATACCTCACATTGTATAAAAACAGTCTTCCTACAGGAATTTGTCTCACTTTGCCATCTTTATCAGTGTAATGACGTAACTAACCAAAATAATCGTATTCTCGACTTAATATTATCCTCAGTTAAAGGTCTCAAAGTTGAAGAGGCGGTCGCGCTTAGTTTAAAAGATATACACCACCCTGCTTTACATTTTGAGTTTCCCTTATTATCTAAACCAGTAAAGTGTCTGAAAAAACGAAATAATAAAAGACTAAACTTTGCAAAGTCTGATTATAGTGAAATACAACAAGAGTTGCGGAGTATTGATTGGCTTAATATTTTGTCGTGTCCTGATGTGGATGCATGTACTGATGCTTTTTACACGACACTTTTTGAAATTATAGTAAAGTATACACCGCTTTCTACATCAAAACTACAAAACTACCCTATCTGGTATAGCAAACCCTTAGTGAAGTGTAATGAAGAAAAAAAAAATTCCACGCCCTATTTAAAAAATTTCATAACCCACGTGATTATGACACATTCTCTATGCTCCGTGACCGCTTCAAAAAAATGGCTGATAAATATTGTAGTGACTACATTGCGTCAATTGAGGAGTCTTTGAGTAAAGATGTAAAAATGTTTTGGAGATTTGTGAGTAATAGAAAAGGTCATGTCTCAATGCCAAAGGTAATGCATTGCGGTGACTCTTCATCCTCAAATGGACATGAGATATGTGAACTGTTTTCGACCTATTTTGCTTTGGTTTATAAAGATGGCTCTCAAGATTGCAGTCAATCTTCAACTCTACCCGGTTATAAATCCGAACAAACTGGAAATATATTTTCAGACACACTTAGTTTTATCTGTATTACTGAAAGTGATATACTCAGAAAGATTAAGCAGCTTGACACAAACAAAGGTGCTGGACCGGATCAAATACCACCATCCTTTATTAAACGATGCGGTAAAGAGCTGAGCGTTCCACTGAACATTGTATTTAATAAATCTCTTTCCTGTGGAGTCTTTCCAAAGCGATGGAAAACAGCCCATATAATTCCGATCTTCAAGAATGGTGATAAGTCCCGCTGCGAAAACTATAGACCAATTAGCATTTTGTCTTGCTTCGGTAAATTGTTCGAATCTTTGGTCTACGACCGGTTGTACTACCATTTTATACCCCTTATCTCCAACAAGCAACATGGCTTTGTCAAAGGTCGGTCAACAGTCTCTAACCTTTTCGTTTACAAAGATTACCTTTGTAAAAGTTTTGCTAGAGGTGGACAGGTTGACTCTATCTATACGGATTTCTCCAAGGCGTTTGATAGAGTCCCTCATGAACTACTCTGCGCTAAGCTTGCCTCTTACGGTATTCATGGTAGCCTACTACGCTGGATGACCTCATACCTCGGTAAAAGAAGTCAGTTAGTCACTCTTAGAGGATTCTTTTCATCCCCAATTCAAGTAGCTTCAGGGGTTCCCCAAGGGTCGCATTTGGGACCCCTCCTATTTATTGTTTTCATTAACGATCTTATTGAGCGCTTGTCATGCGAATGTTTACTTTATGCTGACGATTTGAAGTTATTCCGTACAATCACTTCATCTAATGACTGCAATCTCTTACAGATAGATTTAAATACCATTTCGGACTGGTGTAAGAAAAACCTAATGCTTCTCAATGTCGCGAAGTGTTTCACTGTATCATTCACTAACAAGCGTCACGGTATCGTTTATGACTTCTCAATTGGCGGCCAAGTTCTGAGAAGGTGTAATTCCGCTATGGACTTAGGCATTCTATTCGACGACAGGCTTTCTTTTAGAGCACATTATCAACACATAACATCGAAGGCTAATCAACTCCTTGGATTTGTGCTAAGGTCAACGAAGGGATTTAAAAAACCACACACTTTACTGTGTTTATTCTTTGCACTTGTTAGAAGTACGCTGGAGAAAGGGTTCAGAGGAAATGTTTGCGATTGCTATGCTATCGTCAACATTTAGGTCGCAGCTATCTTAATTACGAGTCAAGACTTGCAAAATTTAGAGTGCAAAAGTTAGAAACCCGTCGAAAATATTTTGATTTTCTTTATCTTTACAAAATTGTTCACTCCGTACTCGATACCCCTTATTTGCTTTCCCAAGTTACCTTTAACACTAGGTACAGTACACGCAGGTCCATAGAAACTAATCTTTTTGCTTTACAAACTTATAAAAATAATATTTCCTTTTATAATCCTCTTGTTAGGATGTCTCGTCAATATAATGAGTTGGCAAAAAATAACCTAGATCTGGATATATTTTCTTCTAAAATTACGACTTACATAAGAGCACTTAAGGTTATCCTCTATTTCACATCAGACATTATAAAACCATAATCTGTTTTTTGTAATTTGAAATTAATGTTATATAGTGATTATTTATAAGATTTTATTTTATAAGGGTTTCTCCATTTTGTTTTTATAGGGCACACATACTTTGAATTGCAATCCAGCCTTTTAGTATTTAATTTTATGTGTTTTTTATAGAAACAATTGTAATCTGTCTTGTGTGTATAAATAAAAAAAAAAAAAAAAAAAAAGGATAAAAACCGAAAAGTTGGCAATCTTGCGTCGATGTTCAACATTCTGCAGCTTGGATTCGACGAGTTAATTAATATAATTTATTGTAATAATTTTTCGATTTTGATTCCCTGCTTGGGGGTATATGTGTTGAGTTGGTAACTAATTGGTTTGGTTGGTGGTAGGGCTTGTTAAATCCACCTTTTAATTTTGACATTTCAGCATCATCTTTTTATTTTATAATATTATATAATTAAGGAATAATATTATAAACGCGAAAGTTTGTAAGTATGTATGGATATTTCTTACTCTTTCACGTAAAAACTACTGAATGGATTTGGATGAAATTCGGCATACAGATAGTTTATAACCTAGATTAACACATAGGATACTTTTTATCTCGATATTTCCACGGGAACGGGAACCACGCGAGCGAAACCGCGAGCGGCAGCTTGTTAATCATAAATAGGAGTACCCAGGTAAAACAGAATGAAATTTCTTAAAATCGCCTACAGATTGAGAGCAGGCAATTGTAAGGCAAAGTTTATAAGATGCATTATTACAGTAGGAGTAATCATTGTTTGCTATTTTGTTAAAAAATATTTCGAAAACTTAAGCATTAAGAATAGTCGAGTTGTTTAATATGAAAAACGTTTTGTACATGAGCGATAGGTACCTAGTCAAAGAGTTTGGAGTTTAGATGCGAAGCCGGTTGTTATCGATTTCAACTGACCGGTTGTAAACGGTTGATTTCGTTTTTATCCGTTGTTATCCATTTCCAATGGCTTGAAACGGATAAAAACATATTTTTTTAACGGAATCAGTTTTTTCAATAGACCAATTGTATGTACTTAACTAATTGTTTTTTATAACAATAATTATTTGATCCTACTTTATTTTATATAAAGTAACTTTCATGAGATACTTCAGCGTACCTAGTTAAGGACCTTTATTTTGAAATTATAACAAATTATCGAATCGAGCTCTAATACAACCAACGCCAAAAAGTCCCTAAGAAAAGTATCGATACTTTGGGGTACCTATCGCTACTCTTGTTTCGATACTTTTACGAGTACGATACTTTTCTTTTGATACTACTCATGTTTAGAGCATTAAAGTTTGTTTAATGCTTAGAGCATTAAGTTGGTTCAATGCTTAGAGCAATCAAGTTGTTTTAATACTCTAAGTACTCATGAGTACAGTACGTAGTACTATTATTTATTCTGTGGTACAGTATCGATACTTTCTATTCGATACCGTGTTTCTATACGCTGTGCACGACACGACGACGACGGACGACGCGACGTTGCCACATCGTGCGGTACGGCGGTAATGAAAACTCTCGTCAGCATAACGCTTTTATCTATAAACACAATTCCATAATATTTTTAGTCATATTAAAAGAAAATACAACAGCGACCTACAGGAGTGGGGAAGCTAATATTTCTGTTGTCTAATAGAAAAAAACCTCGAAATTCAAGACAAACGCAATGGTGACCTAACAGGAGTAGGGCAGCTAGTATTTCTGTTGTATAAAAAAAAATATCCTCGAAATTTAAGCGCAAGACAATCGTTACTCTAAATTTCTAACATATCAAGTGACCTACACAGGAGTAGAGCAGCTAGTATCCTCAATCATTTGAATAATAGTGTAATCAATTGTAGATCAAAAACTGTAAAAACGTAACCACTTTTTAAGCTTGCAGTCGGATAAACCATAGATAAACAACCGGTTTTCTACCGTTGTTTTTCTCAGAACAATTAGTTGTTGTTCTGAGTTGTTTATAGGTTTTTATTGGCTACTTTGGATAAATCACAGACATACTTAAATGTCTGTGGGATAAATATCCGTTGACAACCGTTGTTTCACAACTGTAGTAGGGAACTAGGGAGGCACGCCGCTCAGGCGCATAGACTATATAATACACAAAGGAAACACGCCAGGCGTGTAGGGCCGTACGGGCGTATGGACTAAGGAAACACACCGCAGGCGTGTGGGGCCGCATGGGCGTATGGACAAAGGAAACACGCCAGGCGTGTGGGGCCGCACAGGCGTATGAACTGAGGAAACACGATAGGCGTCTGGGGCTGTATGACGTCAAAAATATGATTGGTCATTTCATCAATATACCTACAACAAAAGGACCTGAAAATCTTTATTTTTACAACGTATTAAATGACAAACCATTCACTTTAAAAAAGTTTCCTTATCAGCCTTTTTCTACATCGTATTTTGTATTTTCGTATTTATTTGACAAACATATTTAATACGACATAATTTAGGGATTTAGAAGTTTTTTTTAAGCATGCAAGCAAGCAAGTGATTGTGTATAAAATGAAACATTTTAACAAGTTGTTTTAAAAATTAGTCTGCAGTGTTTTGGTTAAACATTAGTGGACCAAGAAAAAAATACTTTAGCAAATAACCTTACGATTTAGGTAAGTGTACAAAGCATCCTATTATTTTTATGGGTCGGGCGTGGATTCCCTAAATCGCAATTCGTCTGATTTTCCAATTTACCAGTTTCTCACTTCGTACACATCGCAAATCGTCTTAGGGTGGATTCGACCAAGCTGGAAAAGACTTACTCCGAGATTAGTTTATACAAATTCGGTGTTTAATATAGGTATTTATTCCAGTTTGGTCGAATCAACCCTTAGTCACAAAATGTCTAAAGGAGATTGACCATTTTGGACCAAATGCTGCCCAAGCATGGCATGGCAGAATACTTTTATTTATTTCCTTAAATGAAGAGAAGAAAAAACATCCACGGGGTTTTATTGTACCTACCTAAAAACTTATGTTATGGCTTTTTAAGTTTGATTGTAGAATGACTATCCTTAACTAAGTGTTGTTCTATTAATAAAATCCATTGTTCATAATCCATACCGTCTTTTATTTTAAAAACAAGACGTTTGTTATTATTTTTCGTTAATGTAAAATCTATACAAAAGATTTTTTTATTCAATACTTCTCGGATAGATTCTGTAGCGCTTTGGGTAAAATACTACTATTAGTCTACATTATGCACTATGATTCAATGTTGGGCAGCACTCTTGGTCCAACGTCCATACAAAAATAGTCAATCTCCTTTTAAAATAAGTATGAATCGGGTCGGATCGCCGTGGATCACCCAAAACCTAATTTTCTGAATTGATTCATTCAGACATTGATTACGTAAATTGAATTGTTTTTTTGCGTAGTCCACTCAATTATATCAAGATCATACGAGCCTCGCTTATGCGGATGTGGTTTTTACGGTCATTTATCTCTCTACCGATTTTACTAAGATAACTTATTCAATGTGCAGACGTTTTGTTATAGACATGAGCTAAGATAGCTGATGCTATTTTATTTACGATCATTAGAGATAATTGTAGATCATTAAATGTTCACGATAATTATATGCAAACGAATGATCCTACACTTAACCCATGGCAAAATTGATTACCTACTCTGCGCCGTCCTTACCTACCACAGAATAATACACTGCCGTACCTAGAAGTACAGTCACGAGCAAAAATATGTAAACAATTGTAACTCTTAATACAATGGAATAAGAGTCAAAGTGTATACATATTGGTGCTCGTAACTGTACATTGTCTCTAATTACAATTGAATTATTTTATTTAGTGTTTAATAACCGCGTCGCGTAGCGGTGAAAGAATACCACCACCCCCTCTCTTCCCTTGGGTGTCGTAAAAGGCGACTAACGGACTAAAGACTGCACATACATCCAACAGCTTAGAGCGATGATGGGCTCACCACCTGTCACGCTAAGCACATTTGCAGTTGGTAAGTATGCGAGTTAGGGACACAAGTGAAACGAATCGAGGTTAACAACGCACTGTTTATTCGGCGGAACACAGGCGGCCTCCCAGCCGCTATACTTATAGCTACTTATACTATTTTCATACATAACATTCCTCCCTCTAGTATAACAATTAATATTACTGATGATATAATCTAAAAAAACTCTTTATATGAAACGTAGGGACGATTTCGCAAAGATCTCTGTGGCACCTGCACTGCGCTTTCGGCTTGGAGAGTCTGGTCACTTCTTGCCTCATGAAATTCTTCGTCAGACGTAGTCTGCACGTCCGCCGTGGCTTCATGTGATTGATCACCACTACGTTCCACGTCATAATTGGGTGTGGCACTGGCGGTAGGTGTTAATTCCCTTGGCACATACATCTCCTCTCTCCTCACTCTACGTAATTCACAAGGCGGTGAATCGTCCAGTGCAATATGATCAGTCTCGGAAGGGGATGGCCTTGCCGCCGATGGAGTTTGAGTCGAGCAGATCAAGGGAGAAGGTGGCATCGAATGTTGAAAAGACTGCGGTGGCGGCGACGGCGGCGGCGACGGCGGTGGCAGCGGCGGCAGTGCTGCAGTGCGATTCTCTAAGCGCAAACATCGTTAAAGCCTTGGTAGCAGCGGCTACCGCAGCGCAGTGAATTGACTCTGTCTCTTTCATATTCATAGAATTGGAAAAAGACAGCAAATCACAGCCATGCGCGCAGCCACGCACAGCGTCTATGTGTCGCTTAGAGAATCGCATAGCTACAGGTAAGTGACTGCTGCTGTTACAATTATTATTGTCATTTGTTCCTCTATATAACAACAATTGATTTATGTGCCTTTTAACATTTTCTGATCTTACTGTATCTTTGACTAAGTACATCACTTTACCCAATCGCTTAACAATGATACCCTTACACCAAGTGAACTTAGTTTTGTTGAAAAACTTTTTATATAATACTTTTTCATTTAACTTAAAGAAAATTGTTTTATCATTTTCTTTTCTCTTAGTTGACGAGCACTGATAATGTTTATTAACGTTAGAGTTTGACGGTGTCGGGGGTGACGATGGGTTAGGATTTAGTAAATCCAATCGCGATCTTAATTATCGGCCAAACACTAATTGAGTCGGAGAAAGACCCGTGGTGGTATGCACCGAATTCCGATAGTCTAATAGATATTGGAACATCTTCACCGTCATTTCTTTTACATGCCGCCACACACTACTACTCAACATTAAAGTAGATTTTATACCCTTTTTTATAATTTTAACAAACGTTACGCATTATTTCTTAGTAGTTATAATTATACAATAGAATACGTTCGAAGCGGCGATAACACCGCAGACTACTTGCTCTGACAGAGCCGAATTCGGGCCTGCACGAGTGCAGATGCACCGAACAATGCAGCGGGAGCGACATAGGATGCGATCAAGCGACCTACATCTGTTTTGTTTTAGATGGTAGCATGCCGGTAACGTTATCTAGGTTACGTGAGAAAACGAACAAAGACATAGTTTTAAAACAAATAATAAAATATATAACCAATGGCTGGCCACCCAAATGCAACGATTTACGGTATAAGTCATATTATTTGTGCAGATCAGAGTTATCAGTTGAGAATGGTTGTGTGATGAGAGGTCACAAAGTAGTAATACCGGAAAGCTTGTACAAAATAATTTTAAAGGAATTACATTCGTCTCATTTAGGGATAGTAAAAACCAAAGTGGAGGCCCGTTCCAGTGTTTGGTTCCCAGGTATTGATAAAGCCCTGGAGAATATGATAGCGTCTTGTGACGTGTGTATTCAACTGCGGCCCGCGCCAACCCGGCGCCCCTTTGTCTCCTTGGGAATATCCTTTACATTCCTTCGAAAGAATCCATATCGATTTTTTAGGTCCGATCCAAAGCCGTACACATCTTGTAGTAGTAGATGCATATTCCAAATGGGTGGAGGTGTATAATATGAATACTTCCACATCAACAGCTATGGTGATCGCGAAACTTTGTGACTTTATGTCAAGATTTGGGATCCCAAAAACTATAGTGAGTGATAACGGTACAGCTTTCTGTTCTCAAGAATTCAAAATGTTCTGTAAATCAAATGGTATCGCACACGTGACGTCACCGGTTTATCACCCGGCAAGCAACGGCCACCGCCTCGCGAATAACGCCTCCCTTACCCGCGCGTGTAGTACATGCGAAATGCGGAAAGTTCACTTTTTTAAAAATGCGTATTAACCCGCGTGTTTTAAAATTTGCTATAACCTTTTTTAACTAAAAGGGATGTAGATAAGTTACTAGTTTACCTCCTTAAACGTGTCGGTCGTCTAACTTGTCACGGTGTATATGGTGATTAAGCCAACACTCATCAATTGTATCGTTAATCTGATTTAAATGATGGGGCCTTTGTAAAGCAAGTGAGTCAGTATGTTTTATGTTTAATGTTTTTATATATTTTACCGTTTTATTAACGCTAAAATATACTTAAGTAAACTTTTAATACTGAAAAAAGACGACAACTTCAGGCGAGTTTTTTTCAGTGTTAAAATTTTAGTTATGTATATTTAAGCAAACGCTAAATATATAAAAACATTAATCTATAAACGCAGCTTCATCTTCACCGAGTGATCAAATATTTGTAAAAATATTTCTTTCGGATCTCAGAGGTGAAAACTTCTAAGATTTGATGAAGCAATGTTATAAGCATCAAGCACTGACAAAGGGCAAAGCCGGATTTGTATGGACCAGGGGCGCCTTTTTTTTCGCTGTTACTCGTACATCGACCAAACATTTTTATTTTAGTTCAAGGTCCAACAAGATTGATTACGACAACTATAGTTGTAGAGTAGAGGTATACCTCTAAAGTCCGAGCGGAGTTATAGGTGTTAAAACTTTTAAAAGATACTACTTTTTCTATTGTTTTCTATAGGCCTTTTTACTTCATGTTTTTTTTGTTTTACCAATTTTTTAGAGCCAAAATAAACCCACCAAGTTTACTCCTTATACAGAGTCAAAAAATTAAGTATGGCGAATACAAAATAACACAACCTACACACTTTCAGCACAAAGGAAGTGCAGCGAGTGAAAGATTCAGTGATTCACTCATAAGGATGCGCCGATCCGATCCGATCCTTTGAAAGATCGTATCGGCGGGTGTCCATGGGCGGTGGTGATTACTTTCCATCATGTGACCCGCTTTCTTCTTTTGCCTCCTTCTGCTATAAAAAAAAATCGGCAGGCATACGATCCAGCGATTATCGGATCGGATCGAGTTCATACGATTTTTTGCCGGATCGATACAAAACGTGAAAGATCGGATCGCTTGGATCGTAAGCATTAAAAAGCGGTTTGTTTAAAAAAATTGGGTGTATACATTGGTTTATTTGTTACAAACGTGTTCTATCTTTGTTTACATTTTGATTTTGGCGGCAAACTTTGCGTATAGTTTGATATAGCTGTTAAATTGTTAAAATCGAATGTTGTGGGGTAGGTATATAAGCATAAAGTGTGTGTATCCAGTCACATCCATAATTATTTACAAGGTTTACATTGGTTTACCTAATGAAGATCTAAAATTAATCATGTCTTTGTTATGTGCATCCGATCCGGATCGATTTCTTGTAGATCGGATTGACAGCATGCGTCCGATCCGCGGATTGGATCGTCACGTTACGATCCATTACGATCCGAAAAATCGGATTGACGACCCGGATCGCGCATCCCAATAATAATAACGAAAAAAAACAAAAAAAATGTCACACTGTGATCCGGCAATAACTTACTGCTGAGAAGAGGCCCGGGTAAGAAGGCTCAGCCTCGACGCCCGGGCGGGCAGTGCGCAGTCAGACAGTCAGTCGGATTTCATCAGCCTTTATGTGACTGGTTCGGGCAGGGACTGAAAAACTTAAAAAATCTGGTACCTGAATGTTGCGGTATGACGTCATACCGAAAAATAACAGTTAAGTACCGGAATATTCCGATATCCAAATTTATTTCGGTACTGTAATTTTGAGTAGGTATAGAAATAAAAAAAGGTTTATTTCGCTATGGAAGAGACGGCTAACAACCATTTCAGGCATAAATGACTAACTAATATCATAATTAATGGAATCAGGCGTTACTTTGCGGAAATCCATGATATACAAAAATGGAATAAAATTATGTAGTGGTAATCCCGCTAACTCACAAATTTATCAAGTTTGGATGCTGCATGCAAGCACCGCCCTCCCGCCCGCAATGTATGCACATGCAAAAGGAGCGATGGATGCTAAATAAGGCTTGCAAACCGATTTCGGTTTGCATGCCTTATTTAGCATGTGAGTTAGCGGGATTAACACTACATATTTTTATTCCATTTTTGACTAATATCATGGTTTTTCTCATCAATTTGCATTAGTTTGCTTTGTTCTGAAGATCAAAACCCCTCGACTCTGAACCCTGCAACTTAGGGATGCGCCGATCCAATCCGATTATTTGAAAGATCGGATCGGCAGGCATACGATCCGGCGATTTTCGGATCGGATCGAGGTCATACGATTTTTTGCCGGATCGGATCAAAACTTGAAAGATCGGATCGCTTGGATCGTATGCATTAAAACGCGGTTTGTTAAAAAAAATATATTCATAATAAGGTTTATTTGTTACGAACGTGTTCTATCTTTGTTTACATTTTGATTTTTACGGCAACCTTTGCGGTTAGAGTGATATAGCTGTTAAATTATTATAAACGAATGTTGTGGGTAGGTATAAAAGCATAAAATGTGTGTATCCAGTCACATGCATACTTCTTTACAAGGTTTACATTGGTTTACCTAATAAAGATCTAAAATTAAATGTGTCTTACTTATTTGCATCCGATCCGGATCTATTTCCTGAAGATCGGATCGACGGCATGTGATCCGATCCGCGGATCGAATCGTAGTGTTACGATCCATTACGATCCGAAAAATCGGATCGACGACCCGGATCGCACATCCCTGCTGCAACTGTCAATGCAACGTTTTTCGGGACCGATAACACATAAAGGTTAAATCACTGTATAGCCTTACCTTTATTTTATCAAGGTACACTTATTTATGTCTTTCATAATTGCAACAAGCCACTTTCGCAATGGCTGGACCTCGGATGGATGTTTACATACTTATAATCACGACTATTATCCCCTAAGGGTTAGTCAGAGACTAGGCAATCAGGACAGCAAAAGCAGTCCTCTACCATAGTCCCCTTTTCACCAAATAGCGATTGCACATGTGCTCAGCGTGACAGATGGTGCGCCCATCGCCTCTCTATGCTGTTGGATATATGTGCAGTCTTTTAGTCGCCTTTTTCAAATCCAAGGGAAGAGAGGGGGTGGTAGTATTCTTTCACCGCTACGCGACATAGTTAAATCATACATCGGAGGACTTTTTGAAAGTCAAAACTTTAGCTTCGGAAGGCGCGCTAAGCCGTTTTACACGTTTTACACACACATAATCCATGTGGGAAAGCCCTTCCCAGCTGTATGACATAACTACATTTACGTGCGGCGAGAGCTATCCTTCCAGTAAGTAAGTCTGTTGCAAGTTTTATCAAAATAACTTTACTCCTTACCCATCCGATATATAAACAAATGATTCTAACAAACGTTAGTGGTACGTTGGATATAAAAGGTCGCACTCCTTGGTCGAGTAGTTTGTACACCGGTTTTCATGGTGTCGCCATCTCTGAGGTCCCGGGTTCGATCCCCGGTCGGGTCAATTTAGAAATTATTGTTTTTCTAATTTGTCTCGGGTCTGGGTGTTTTCTATGTATAATAAGTATGTATTTAAGTATTTTAAGTATGTTTATCCGTTGTCTAGTAACCATTTAACGAGTTTCTTCGAAGCTTCTCGTGGGCTAGATAATTGGTGTGATTGTAGGAAAGATTTATTTTTTATTTATTTACTGTAGTTTTACTTTAAACCACATTTAAATACTTTTGTATAAAGCGAAAGATTATATGTGCAACATAATACTTATAATGGCAATAACATCATCTAATTTGATTTAATGTAAAAGTGCAATAAACTGCATTTAGAGTTTTCAATCACAATTAATTGACCGAAAATAAGAGGAAGAGCACTACGATTCTGGACAGTGTGAAAATGTTGAGTTGAATTTAGTTTTACCAAAATAGCTTTTATTGATTTAAAACCGTGTCGCGTGGCGGTGAAAGAATACTACAACCCCCTCTCTTTTATTGGGTGTCGTAAAAGGCGACTCACGGACTAAATAATGCGCATACATCCTACAGCAAAGAGCGGCGATGGGCTCGTACATCCTAAATCTATGGGCTCGCCACCCTGTCACCCTGTGCACATCTGTGCACATCTGCAGTCGCTATTTGGTGAAAAGTGGACTATGCTAGAGGACTGCTTTTGCTGTACTTATTGCCTAGACCCTGACTAACCCTTCGAGGATAACAGTCGTAATAATAATTCTTTATAATATTATACCTAAAGTGATTGTCTCTTCTTACCATGAAGATTGATCCTTACTATATATTTTTTTTTAAATTGAGAGTTTCTGTGGGAAACGTGGTTGAAACAGTTAAGTAAAAAATAACGCACAAAGTAAAAAAATGCCTTTATTTGGTAATTATAAAATAATACATTATTGTTAACTTATTATTATAAATAGTACTTTGCAACCCATGATGATCGAAAATGCAAGATAAGGTCACGAGTGTTTGTATGCGAATGAGGTTTCTTAGGTACATTGGCACTCCTTGCAAGCCACACGATAAAGGTCGCTTCACACATATGAGTGAAGTCACAGTTCCGACACAGTACCGGCACAGTGCCGAAATATTCTTTCATACATTCTCTATGAACGCATCTCCACTTGTCAGTGTTAGTGGCGACACAGTGCTCTCAGTGCGTTCATAGAGAATGTATGGAAAGAATATTTCGCACTGTGCTGGTACTGTGTCGGAACTGTGACTTCACTGATATATGGGAATCGACCTTATACCTTAATATATTGCACAGAAAATTCATCCATGCGCTCTAGGAACACCTAAAGGGTTTTTCATTTTCTCGTACACTTTAAATTACTGTCACATGTCCGCTGAATGTTTTTTTTACAGAAAAATTAAGTTTAGTAAGTAGACTGCTTAAAATTTCTGCTTCCTATCAGGTTAATAATTTGTGGCTAATTACAATTGTCCCTGTTCAAGATAATACATCGTATTGAAACTTCATCTGTCAGGTCAAAGCTAATAAGGTGACTGGCGACTATCGCCCTGCCCCCACTAAAATCACAGTTCGTACGTTGTCTGGTGTCCATTGCACCACATCTGGAGTGGCAGCTAGCGTTTCCGCCCGTACCTGTAAGTATTAACATAAGATTAATAGGATAAAATGTTTAATCAACCAGTCTCAGGAAGCTCGAATGGGATTCGAAACCACGACCTTTGGATTGTCGGCCCACTGCTCTAACCGCTGAAGACCCCAGACGACTCGTTGAATTTTTCCTAGTAGTTTGACCGCTGGCTTGCAGCGTAAATCAAACTACTAGGAAAAATTCAATGAGTGTTCTGGGGTCTCAGTTAGAGCAGTGGACCAGCAATCCAAAGGTTCGAATTCCATTCGAGCTTCCTGAGATTGGTTGATTTTTTTTCTAGTAAACATTTTATCCTATATCTATATAGCATTATGAATGCAAAATTTCAATAATAAAGATATAAGTATTAATGTTTTGTGTATGGTGGCGGCTATTGACGACCTCCGTGGTCGAGAGGTTAGCACGCCGGGTCTGGCGTCGCGCCATCTCTGAGGGGGACTTCAGAGATGGCGCGACGCCAGACCCAGGTTCAATTCCCAGTCGGGTCAGTTTATAGAAAACTGTTTTTCTAAATTGATTTCGTGTCTGAGTGTTTTTTCTATGTTTATGAATGTTTATCCGTTATCTTACGACGACTAGGACGACCTCCTTAGTCGAGTAGTTTGTACACCGGTTTTCATGGAGTAGCCATCTCTGAGGTCCCGGGTTCGATCCCCGGTCGGGTCAATTTAGAAATTATTGTTTTTCTAAACTGTCTCGGGTCTGGGTGTTTTCTATGTATAATAAGTATGTATTTAAGTATTTTAAGTAAGTATTTTTATCCGTTGTCTAGTAACCATTTAACGAGTTTCATAACGAAGCTTCTCTTGGGCTAGATAATTGGTGTGAGTGTGGGAAAGTTTATTTATTTATTTTTCTTACCATATTAACGAGTTTCAAAGAAATATCTTGGACGTAAACAAATTTAAGTTTTATTTATTTAAATTTAATTATTAAAAAAATACTACGAACCCATCTCTGAATTTGGGTGTCGTTAAAAGCAAAAAATGGATTAAAGACTGCACAGACATTCAACAGCATAGAAAGGCGATGGGCTCACCTCCTATCACGTGAACACATGTGCAGTTGTTATGTGGTGAAACTGGGACTGTGTAAAAGTGAATAAACTGCATTTAGCGCAACGACCTCGCACAAAATGAAAATGTTGAAGTTGGACACAGACCAACAAAAAAAGACTTTGTTTGTTGGTCTGAGATGTTGAATGAATGTATTGTCTAGTGTATTTGTAAAGATGTTAAACTACTTATAAATAGCAATAACACAACTTAATTTGTAATACATATGATCACGACTATTATCGCCGAAGGGTTGGAGACTTGGCTATGAGGACAGCAAAGCAATCCTCTACCCATAGGTAGTCCACTTTTCACCAAATAGCGACTGCACATGTGCTCAGCGTGAAAGGTGGTGATGTCATGCCATGTCTATGTTAATGGATGTATGTGCAGTCTTAAGGCCGTTAGTCGCCTTTTACGACACCCAAGGGAAAAGAGGGGGTGGTAGTATTCATTCACCGCCACCACATACGGTTAACACATTTTTGCTGATTTTTAACAAATAATGCAAATACTCTTACCCATATGAATTAGATTGTGCTGAAGCCGTGGCGGTGGCGGTGGCCGTGGCTGTGGCGCCACTGTTGCCCCCGCCATAATTACCACCGCATCCGACTCCGCATCCACTGCTAGGTGGTTGGTAAGCAGGTTGTTGGTATCCGCCATGTCCACCTGATCCACCATATCCGTTTGATGAGCCCCCGTATCCACCCGGTGATACTCCGTAACCGCTAGGTGATCCACCCGTGCCGTACCCGCCGCCGAAACCTCCGCCGTAACCGCCACCGCCACCGCCGCCGCCGCCGCCGCCGCCGCCACCGCCGCCACCGCCGCCGTAACCGCCGCCAAATCCACCTCCGTAACCGCCGCCATTGTTGCCGCCGCCGTTACCGTAACTATGGCCGCCCCCACTAGGGATGTAATTGTTACCACCGCCATGGTGGTGGCCGTGACCGTGACTGTGGCCGTAGCCGTAACCTGGAAATGGTAATTGAAATGTCATACTGTGTTTAAAGATACTTAATTAAGTAGTAATTTACGCCTCATTACACGGAATATGTTAGTTTCGCTGTTATGAGCTTTTTAGTTTCCGCCTTTGGTAGTCAGAAGTAATTTTTTTTGCTAGACCTTTTAATGATAAAGAGTTATTAAATTTTTAATAAAGGGTTATAAGAGATTTGCATACCTGGCTCTTTGACCACGATTATGGTCTTGGACGGCACCTCGTAGCCGCCGCTATGTCCGTGCCCGCCCGAGTATTCGCCGCCACCGCCCGAGTAACCGCCACCGCCATAGCCGAACCCGCCGCCGAAGCTGATTCCGCCACCGCCTAACCCAAGCAGTTTCTTCTTCAACAGTGTTCGCTTTTGTCTGTTGAGACGGACGACATTTTCTTTTGGTTGGTCTTCCAATTTCTGCAAAAAATAAAAAATAAAAATTCAAAAAGTACTGTAGCTATAGCTCAATAGCTCTTTTTTCCATATTTTATTTATACACGCGAATTCTTCTCTTATTTAAAGGGACAACAAAGTGATGTCATAGTACGCTGTATTTGAGACTAAACCAAATAAGAGATCATCGTTTAGACAATGTGCTAGAGACTTTTTCTAAACACTAATTGCCATATTTCCATAAAATTACAATATAAAGAAAACTTTTCTAAACATGTCAGTGTCATACATACAAATAATCACGACTATTATCCCGTAAGTCAGAGACCAGGCAATGAGGACAACAAAAGCAGTCCTCTACCATAGTCCACTTTTGAACAAATATATATGTGACGTCTCTAGTCCGTTAGTCGCCTTTTACGACACCCAAGATAGAGAGGGTTGGTAGTATTCTTTGACCGCTACGCGACACGGTTTTTCAGTCTCAAGTCTCAATTTACCTCTAATCGTAATAATCATCGTTAAAATCGTTAACTAAAAGAGGGTCGCAGATTGCACCAGTAGCTACGATAAATGCAACCACCCAACATTATAAAATTCAGTGTTAATTATCAGTGTTTAATGTTTTAAAGTTTATCAACTTCAATAGAGACATATTATCTTATAAGTTTTCTTTACATTAACACAATACCTACTCGTAATAACTTAGATATTTGTAAATTTTTAATATCATTACTTTTGTTAATGATATATCAATCCTTTGTAATGATATTGAAAAAAATACAATTATCCAAGTTATCAGAAACAAGTTATTAAGAAAACATAAATTGAAACTATTTTACCAGACCGGCCAGTTTTTTGTCGGTCTCAAATTTTATTGATCGATTATTAAGGAAGACTCGCGAAGGCGTACATTTTTTTAAGAGAACCAGTGGGTCTGGTTATTTTTAGGTCTCGCATTTTTCTAAATAATGTAGAAATCTGTATCCAAATAAATACATCTTATCTTTGACCAATCTAAAACAGTATGTTTTGAAATAAACACGCACGCTAACATTTAATACATCTCTGAGTGACTGAAAGACTGGTTTGCAAACTCGTTCCAATTTTAAAAAGAGCAACGGCGATCGCGTGTAGTCTGTAGTTCCAGTTCAAATATCGGGAGAAATTACCTGAACGTAAATAGGTTGTGGGTTCCTCTCCAGAGATTTGGCTTCGGCACGCCCGGGCTCTGGGTGTTGCTGAGCTAACAGCACCAAGATCGGGAACTGTCTTGCCCGATCCGTGACATGGGTCCGTGAGTCCCGTGGTGGTGCCAAAACAGGAGCCACAAGCACCACCCTTTCACCATCCAGGGAATTGTCACCGACCGTCGGCGTCGCCGCCGCGATGCTCGCTAGAGCGAATACCACCACCACACCACAAAGTCCCATTGTGATCACTGGCACAGGACTCACAGAGCAAACCTATTTATACGAGGTTTTCCTGCAGACGCTACGACGTCATGAAACGCCTATTGCGGTTCGAACACCGGAGGATCGGTTCGTGGAACGGACGATTCCCACGATGAATGACGCTATCGAATACATGTCAGATTTGTACGATTTACTGACATTGGACAATTACAGATCTATTGTTGGGCGTTATAATAAAAAACAATTGAATATTACATTGTAGCCATGCACCGTGTGTTCCGTAAGCCGCGCAGTTTGCTAAGTTCGTGCACGTATCTGGTTATTCCCTTATCAAACCGGCTGCGGCCTGCCGACTGCTATACGTTTGGATGCGAAATAATGTCTGTTGAGATTCACTCTTGTTTTTCTGCGAGATTATTTTGTTTTTATTTGGATACACAAACATGGGATGGATTTTGCGTTTAAACCAGTTTTAGTACACGGCTCGTTTTATATTTAGTCCGGCAACGTCTTAGCGATCCATATCAGATGTGTAAGGAATACAAAATTTGCAAGCTGCTTTCTTTTCTTTCTTGAGATTTTGTTGCAATATTTATTACGAACTGTTTTACCTGTGCTAACTCTTAGTTATTATCACAAAATGACTAAATCTGTTTTAAACGGTGTTGATAGGTTCTTGTGACTGCTATCTTACGACAACCACCTTCGGTCCTGCCTGCCTGCCTGAAGGTCGACATGTTTTGTTTAAATTCAGTTTTGTCATAAGAAACGTGTAGCGTAGCGGTGAAAGAATACTACCATCCCCTCTCTTTCCTTAGTTGTCGTAAAATGCGACTAACTGACTAAAGAATGTACGTACATCTAACAGCATAGAGCGGCGACGGGCTCTTCACCTGTCACGCTGAGCACATGTGCAGTCACATTTGGTGGAAAGTGGACTATGATACATTGCCTAGTCTCTGACTAGCACTTCGGGGATAATAGTCGTGATTATAATAATATGTATTGTATGTATGTATGTATGTTTTGTCAATATCCAGTCCGTCGGAACTGGCAAGACCGCAAACCTCAGCCGTAGCGCCATTGAGCTCCTCAAAAATTTAAAAGAGTCAGGATAAATATAATATATTGTTTCATTTTTCTGAGTGGTAGAGCCACGTTGCGTTGCATCACGCATTGGGCCGGCTCGCCCGGCGTAATACCCTCTCACGAATATCCGGCGTGAAATAATGGCACTTGGTGCTGTTGTGTTTCGTCCGGCCAGTGAGTTCCGGAGGCCCCTTCCCCCCCCCCCCCCCCTCCCAATTCCTATTCTTTCCTTAACCCTATTCCTTTCTTAAAAGTCGGCAACGCATCTGCGACTCTTCTGGTTTTGGCATGGACACCCCGTCCATGGGCGGCGGTGATTGCTCTCCATCAGGTGACCCGCCTGCTCGTTTGCCACCTTCTAATATAAAAATAAATAAATAATAATTTCTATATGTTTTGCGTGAACGTCAAAAAACAATATTAAGACTTTATTGTACTGTAATATAACTATTGCAATAAATTATTCGTTATGAAGATATCATAACAGCTGATTGCCGTACGATCGAGTGAGTATAATTATCGGAGAACAATGTGTCCGTGATTCTGCAATATCGCGTAATTAAGGCGTTCGTATAACTCGGTAAAGGTATTTTACCTGTGCTGGGGTTATTAAACGTCGTTAGTACTGTTTTTTGTATCATTGGACGAACATCAATTTTGATTTCTGACATTTATAATCCCGGGAAATTATGGAAAATATATGACATTGTTTCTTTGTACTTGTACTTATTATTGTTTTTGTGTTATTGAAGCAGCTTCTATAAAGTTTTTGTTTTCATTTGATGTAGGTAGCGTTTAATATTATTTATTTATTTATAAAAGGTACAGCCACATGACACAAATTAAACAATAAAACAATTAAACAATGTCATGAAATCATAGCAAGCACTGACATTGGATCAAAATTTGTAAGTATTAATATTAAAATAATTAAGAAATAGTAAAGAAAAGTGAATAAATAAATAAAAAATACTTAAATAAATAAATTCTTGTAACTCTTGTTTTTGGATAGTGATAGATCCCGGGTATAAATCCTTTTCATTAAAAATTAATCATTAAAATTAAACGCAAAAACATGTGTCGTTGTCATAATCCTCGTATAAATAATAGTGTTCTACAATAGTCGTGCCTTTGTCGAATTATAATGTACGAACAATTTAAATCAAAACAATCAACTCATTTAGAAACAATGACTATTTGACTCTATACCATGATCTCATTGACACCCAAGAGTTATGGTATATAAAACGGAACACGTTATGGACACGAAATTATCCAAATTCCAACGATTAAGTTGTTTATAGCGTAAATCGGGGATGTAAAAAAATCACTTAATTCGTTTTTATGTTAGTTAAACGCTTGTTATTCATTCCAACTCATTTATCACCTATCATGGTGGCTTTAATTAATACTTTGATGGCGATGGTCACGCATCTTTATAGATCACTAGCGGCCGCTCGCGGTTTCACCCGCGTGGTTCCCTTTCCCGTAGGAATATCGTAATAAAAAGTATTCTTTAAGTTAATCCAGGTTATAAACTATCTGTATGCCGAATTTCATCCAAATCCATTCAGTAGTTTTTACGTGAAAAAGTAACAAACATCCATCCATACTTACAAACTTTCGCGTTTATAATATTAGTAGGATTTTATTGGTAACGGTTAAAATTGATAATTGAAAATGAGTTTTGTATTCTACTGTAAGCATCGATCATCTATACACTCTATCTCTCTATCTGAACACAGTCATTACATATTATAAAGTCGCCGTTTTCCTGTGTCTGTGGCACCGCACTATTCTTCTAAACCACGCGATGAATTTATATGCGGTTTTCACTCATAGAAAGAGCAATAACTGAGGATGGTTTTTGTTTATAATTTGTAAATATTTTGTAAAAAATGGCTGAAGTACATATGACGGTGTTTCTAAGTAAGCATGGACGGAGGCGCGAGCGAGCCGCTAGTTCCATCCTACTAATATTATAAACGCGAAAGTTTGTAAGTATGGATGGATGTTTGTTACTCTTTCACGTAAAAACTACTGAAAGGATTTGGATGAAATTCGGTATACAGATAGCTTAAAACCTGGATTAACACATAGAATTTTTTTTATCTCGATATTCCCACGGAAACGGGAACCACGCGGGTGAAACCACGAGCGGCTGCTTGTATAAAATACGTTTGAAAAAGTGGTTCCAACTATTCTATACAATTTTGTTTTGAATAATCACAACTAATTTTTATACCTGGCCCTATCTTCATCATAATAGATATTAAATTTGAACTGCAATGTCAAATGACAACTGATAGCAATTCAATGCTCCCTCTTGTTTGGAGCATTAGTTAGAGGGGTTCTCCCGTGTTCTTTTAGCAACAACACGTGTTGTGACACTCCATTTTAATTCAATCTACGGTACAATACTAAATGTAGGTACTTTAAAAATATATACTTACCACTTGAAATTGGCTTAATGCTAAACGCGAAGTTATTTAAGTTATGATAATAATTAGTTCCGAGGAGACACTTTTAGAGCGCTAATTCTGTATCTATTGTTTAGCCTCCCAGCTGGCGCGGCCTCCCCCGCGCAGTCCAATATCTGGCAAGGATCCACTTCCGGGCGTTTATCAAAAAAGTTTGCGTCTGGCATCGGGCCCGAATCGGGCTTTCTGCTGAGTCGCCCATTTCGCGGGAATTTCTTGTACCTATGCCATGACTTACCTACTACTTACCTACTTTAAATTTCAAGGAGCTGATTGAAGCATTCTCCAATTGGGTAACGATAGTGCTCCTTTCACAAAGATATCAAAGCAATCATATTTATGTTAACTGTTTTAAATAAAAAGACAAACCATACCAATAATTTTTTTTTTATTTAAAGATAATAATATGTAATAACTTATTGAATTGACGTTGTTTTGTTTCTGCGTGCGGCGTTAATAACGTACGTACGGTTCATCTGCAACAAGGAGAATAAGCATAATTTAACAACATTGGCACATCCATAATTTGTAAAGATATCCATATCCATCCATATCATATCCTCATTATTTTATAGTTATTACCTACTTTAAAAGACTTTATCATCATCATCATCATCATCATCATCATCAGCCTATAAACGTCCCACTGCTGGGCACAGGCCTCCCACGTGAACAATAGCACGTGGGGATATTGGGCCATAACCCACCACGCTGGCCCAATGCGGGTTGGTGGGTTTTAACAGTCGTTTCACAGTCGTGTAAGCGATGCGGATCGGTGCAGACGCATCAAATTAAAATAAATAATATTACGCGTAGCGCGGCGCATGCCGCTGCTCGACTAACGTCATGAGTGACAAACTCGTAGCAAATGAACTCCTGGCGTTCCTGCAACAAAAGCTGGACGTCATGGACGAGGTGAGCGCAGTGCAAATTTGCAAGTCTAGCTTCAGTGAAGATGAGGTGGCTGGTGCGAAGAAGCTGCTCTACGAGTCTGTCGGCAAGAGCGACCAGATGGTGTCCCGGAGACGAGATGGGACGCAGAAGAGTCTGCAGGAGATCATAACACTGATCAAGGCAACCGATCCAGATGACATGCCGACGTTTGTGGCGAGAGACCTCAACAAGTTGCCTCCCGTCACCTTCGACCATGTCGACGTCACCTGCCTCCTGAAGGACATCGTGTCCCTTAAGGCGAGTTTGGCTGAAGTGATGCTGAAATTTCAGACATCCGAAAATACCGTGAGTGAGTTGCGCAAGGAAGTTGATTTTCTACGCGAATCGCTCGCGGTAAGTAGGTCATCGATCGCGGGCTCATATGTCAACACTCGACGAGGGGCCTGCCTCGATACGTCGATGTCGAGCTGCAAGTCAGCAGTTTCGGCCCCGTCTCCGATACGACCCGAGCCGAGCCGAGCGTCGCCGGCGCAGCTGTCAGCCGCGAGCGCAGTCTCTACGCCCCGCGCGCCTGCCGCCGCCGCCGCCGCCGCGCCGCTGCCTGCATCGCCGGCCGTGACGACGCATGCGCCTATCATGTGTGCGCCCGTCAACTGCCGACGTCGTGATTTCGCCGCTGTTGTTGCCGCTAAGGCAAAAACACGGTCACAGCGACCTGTCGCCGAGGCAAAGGCCGCTCCACGAAACGTCGCGCTCCCGGATCAAGACGAGGATGGCTTCGTCGAGGTTCGAAGCAAGAAGCGACGTCGTCAGCGAGCGAGCCAGAACCGCTGCGGTACTGCACCGACAGGGCCCGCCTTCCTGCTGCGTGCCGCGACACCGACCACGGCCGTGTACCTGTCCCGCCTGCACTACACCACCACATCGCAGGAGGTGGCAGAGTACATTCGCATGAAGTCTAACTTCAATTTGAGGATTGGACAGCTGGAGTCGCGCTATAACACGAGCTTCAAGGCGTTTGTGGTGCGAATCCCGACATCAAAGCTGGACATCTTTTTGAAGGAGGACTTCTGGCCTAAGGGTGTAGTCTACAGGCGTTTCCGAGGGAAGCTGCCTGTTGCTACCGAGTTGGTACCGCAGGTGCCAATTAAATAATACTAACATTAGTTATTAAGTTATTTACTAACAAAACATTGTATTTTATTTGTATATATGTTAGTCTGTAAGGTATATATTATATGGGCCAATGTAATTTACCATCTGTACATTTTGTTGCCTGAATTAAATGATTATTATTATTATTATTATTATTATTATTATTATTTAACGACTGCCATCTTACTGCCATCTTTTGCAACCGGGATCAACGGCTTAACGTGCCTTCCGAAGCACGGAGGAGGAGACTTTATGGCGATGCATAAATAATATGTGTACCAAATACGCTCAGCTCTTTTAAAATATCACAGATTCAATTAACAATGTTAACAATAGTGAAAAAACAAAATAAACGTAAATGCTTACTAATTGCTTAATACCACTTTGTCATAGACGGCCCGATAGACTAATTAATATATAGATTAATGTTTTATATTTCAGCGTTTTATTAACGCTTAAATATACTTAAGTAAAATTTTTTAACACTGAAAAAAGACGACAACCTCAGGCAGGAATCGAACCACGCACCTTCTGCATTCCGCCTTAACCACTTGGCTACCGAGGTCTGGCTTTCAACCGTCGAAATTTGTCAGTGCTTGATGCTTATGTTTTTAGTCAACATTGCTTCATCAAATCTGAGAAATTTTCACTTCTGAGATAAAAAAAAAATTAATTAATAAATATTAAATAGTATAAAGCCTACAAACTTGACACCTGAGATAATTTCCTTGTAAGGGCATAGACGTCCGCTTATAAGGGACTTTTATTCGGGTTATATTATGTGTTCACGTAGACGAAGTCGCGGGCGCACCGCTAGTTTTCTTATTACATATAACATTTAAAAAAAGAGTAATACTTATATTCGATAGTATTAATTTCATGACGATCTCAAAGAACTGAGCACAGAAAATAATCAAGCTATACCGCGTAATCCGGAGCTCTTTTTACATGCGTCGACTCATGCGAGATGTAACGTACTTTAGTAATATTTCGATCTCTTTCGGGTCGCGCTCAGTTGTAACGTGGTCGTTAAATCTCACGTTATACAGTCAGCTTTATATGGCTAGTCTCCTCTTGTGATATTAGGAATGAAGGCATTAGCTTAGCAGTTGGACTTTTATGTGATGAAATCACAGGGCGCATAGGCTTAAGCACTGAAGCTTCAGGGTCGGTGGCTCGTGCGTGATGCCGTCGGAGTCCAAGGACTGTGGTGGCCGCGCAGGGCCGAATGCTCGTTTGTGGGCTCAGTCTATTTTTTGTGAAACAATGAGTGCGTTGCTGTTGTGTTTTTTGTCCGGTGCGTGAAAGTACCGGAGGCCCATCTTTCTCCCCTGCCCCTTTACAATTCTTACTTCTTCCTTAGAGATCCTCTTCCTTCTTCAAGGCCGGAAAGGCATCTGCGACTCCTGTGATTAAAAGGGTACTCGTTGCTGTTGTGTTTCGTCCAGTGAGTGAAAGTACCGGAGGCCCATCTTTCCCCCCTACCCATTTACAATTCATACTCCTTTCTTAGAGATCCTTTTTTACTTCTTCAATGCCGGCAAGGCATCTGCGACTCCTTTCGTTTTGCAAGGGCGGCGGTGATTACTTCCATCTTCTAGTGACCCGCCTGCTCGTTTGCCTTCCTTTCACAAAAAACCACCTATTCTGTGGCTCATCAGTATCATGACGAAAGATAATGTATTTAAATAACACTTACCAGGCACCCTGACAACCACAGTCTGTCCTCTGGTCATGGTGTTGGTTCCGTAGCCGTATGGGGAGCTCCTAATTGGCGTTTGCCCTGCAATTTCAATGGAAAATAGCCGAATGTAACGAAATTATTAAAAATAATTAATAATAATATATTTGGTGAAACGTGTACTATGGCAGAGGACTGATTGCGCGGTCCTCATGTATATTACATATACTCACGACTTCCCTAAAAGGTTAGTCAAAACGCCTCAGTTCACGTTTCACCAAATAACAACAATTCGTTGTTGTTGTTGTTGGTGTTATTTGTACCTACTTAGCGTGCAATTAATGCGGAGAACCTCAAACGGCGCAAGTATAAGAATCTGACTGGAGATTTCATATTTGAGCCGTTTGGGGTAGAGACCTTAGGACCGTGGGGTTTGGGTGCCCACAGCTCTTTAGAGATATTTCTAAAAAACTGGTGGAAGCCACGCGTGACCCCAGAGCCAGCAGCTATTTGGGTCAACGCCTAAGCCTCGCCATCCAGCGCGGCAATGCGGCTAGTACTCTGGGTAGTTTTCTATTTATCTTTGTAAGTTTGTTAATATTTTACTTAGCGTGATTGCCTAAAATACAGTAAGCCCATCGCCGGGTCTTTAGTTAGTCGCTTATTACGACACCCAAAAGAAGAATTGAATTGGTAGTATTCTTTAAATAAGGAGCCTCCACCACATAGCTCAAATATTAAAAATAATTTGTAAAACAAAATTACACGGGATTATGAAACTCAAACAAATTAATCCACAGGGATTGAAAAATATTTTAATGTTGGCGTTGTCTCGTAACTTCCCCTTTGTAGTAAATGATGATGAGATGAGATCCTTGAAGCTTTTTTCAGTTCTTCTAATGGTCACCTACCTACTTCATAATCAAAAGCTACTTTTAGAAAACCGTTGAATTTTTAGTTCACAATGGACACCACATGACGCGTTTATGTCTTTTGGTAGCGATTAGCTTTTCTAGTTTTCGCTTCGATCGTGTTTAGATGGTCGAAGAATTTTCGTCTTTTTTGATTACTTTCCTAATATTGTTTGTAGGCATGCTCTTGGTTTAGTAAGCCTAATAACGTTGTGATCAATAAAAACATTGTGTTTTCTCTATTTGTTAGTTTAACATTTGTTTTTGCATAAGCGCTACCTAAGAACGCTTTACCTGTTATTGTTTGCGTTTCTTTATTCTCTAATGTTTAAATAAATAATATTTTATATTAATTCAAGACATAAGGTAAGATTATATAGTAAAACCTGGTTTGAAATGCTTTCTCTATCTGCTGATAAAGGCCCATCTGCTTTTAATAATGACATAACATCTGTTTAAAACCAGGTTTAACTTTTTAGAATTGCAGGGATTGACTCTTTCCTAAGAGCACCATTTGATTAAATGCCTAATGTGTGAACTAACCCTTTCATTATATACATACATACATATAATCACGACTATTATCCCCGAAGGGTTAGTCAGAGACTAGGCAATGAGTACCGCAGAAGCAGTCCTCTGCCATATACCACTTTTCACCAAATAGCGACTGCACATGTGCTCAGCGAGACAGGTGGTGACCCCATCGCCGCTCCATGTTATCTGTTGGATGTATGTGCAGTCCGTAGTCCGTTAGTCGCCTTTTACGACACCCAAGAGAAGAGAGGGGGTGGTAATATTCTTTCACTGCTACGTGACACGGTTATTATACTAAAACTAAAAAGTATAAGCAATTACCTGAGTTTGGAACCACTATAACAGTTTGTTCTCTCGGTAGCGCGCTAGCTGACGGTGAGTAGTCTAAAATAAAAAAAAATCTAAAATATAATTTGTAATACTCGTTTATGGCGCCATATAGAAAATGTACTTTCGGTCATTTTGATACATCGTAATAGCTGTAGTAATCTCTCTCTATCGTCTTAAGTATCCGGTGTTAACATTTGTTAATTTAAGTATTATGTATTAATCCTTTATAATCCTACATAATTACCACATTGAAAAAAACGTTTACACAAGACATATACAAAGGTGAGCTTATCTTTAGATACGACGTCTTCCAGCCAACCCTATAGTGGTGTGGAATGAATGTCTGCGGGACTAATGATTACGATTTAATGCATTATTCATAAATAGATCTTAATAAGATACATTTTTATAATATCAGAATATACATTTAACGCACAAGTAGGTATTAAATTTAGATTAATGACAAAATAATAGTAAAAAAATAATACAAACCTAATGGCTTATTTACTATTTGTGCCGGTGCAAAATCTTCCCTTTGGCTGTTTAACTGTAAGACAAATTTTACATGAATAGGCTTATAACATAACAAATGGAGGTAATTTTTATATGTTTCAATTTGATTAGATTCTACAGAAGCTAATGGGCAATTAAAAGATATTATGAATATGCATAGGCGATGGGCTCACTACCTGTCACGCTGAGCACATGTGCAGTCGCTATTAGGTGAAATATGGACTTTGGCATGAGGACTGCTTTTGCGATCCTCATTGCTAAGTCTCTGACTAACCCTTCGGGGATAACATGTATGTTACTCATCCAAGCATTGGGAAAGTTGCTTAGCTGCAAGATCTCAGGAACAAATAAGCCACCAATATTATCTTAGACTAGCGACTCGCCCCGGCTTCGCACGAGTTACTACCCGTAACTAAACAAATTATAGCCTATAGCCTTTCTCGATAAATAGTATATCTAACACTGCAATAATTTTTCAAATCGGACCAGTAGTTCCTGAGATTAGCGCGTAGTTGCGTCAAGCAAACAAACTTTTCAGCTTTATAATATTATGTAGTATATTAGTATAGATACTAGATCTACATGATTGTGATACTTTCAATATGGGTATCCATTATGGTCATTAATAAACTAAAGATTTACCTGAGCATTTAATGGCCACGGTTCTTGAGTTAAGAGTGCTTGTACATAGAGACAATCCACATTTATAAACATAAAAACTAAAATACAGAAAATGTTGAACGACATTTTGTAATTTATTTTATTTGCTTTGTCTAAACGCGGTCTGAATACTTCTCTTCTACTGCAAGACTGAAAAGTTAATAGTGACGCACTATTGTCATACAAAGGTGGTTTTATACTGCCATCATTGGCATGTCGATGTTATCTCATGAAATTTTCCCTTCATCATTTTGATATGGCTGGTAAGTGGATTGTTTGTTACGTAATTTCGCCATAGTTAACTACGACCTGTGTGTAATGACTGTACATGGTTGCTTGCTTACGTCAATGTTTTATATTTAGGGATCGAAAAGTAGCCGTTAAAAGGTTTCTTTGCAAATTGCCATTCGATAGTTTTTACAGAAGGTAGGTAATTAGGAGTTCGATGGCGCAGCGGCTAGCGCATTCGGCTTGCGACCTTGCCTGCTAAGGAACTGTCGCAATGCCGGGTCGCTGAATGGGGGACCAAATTAAAAACATCTCGAGCTCCTCCGTGCTTCGGAGCCGTTGGTCCCGGTTGTTCTCGTAAGATGACAGTCGTTAAAGCCCACCAACCCTCATTGAGCCAGCGTGGTGGGTTATGGCCCAATATCCCCACGTCCTATTGTCCACGTGGGAGGCCTGTGCCCAGCAGTGACGTTTATAGGCTGATGATGATGATAAGGTAATTAGTGAAGTTTCTTATAAACTACATAATACAAAACATACAAAATATTGTTTAATTATTTGTTTTGGAAAGCAAGTGGTATGATATCGGTTTTTCCAGTAAGACGCCTCCACCGAGTGATTTTGATTTTGACCTTTTGATCATTCATTTTTATCCATGTACATATTTGGTTCCTGTGCGAAAATTGTAGTCCACGCGAACTAAGTCACGGAGAAAAACTAGTTAATAATAAAAACACTACAGACAACACACACACCGTCTGTAACAACTCAGTTGTGTGGGTGTTACGTGATGTGCTTTTATATTGACCAAACTTTAAAATTAAGAGAAAGTAGGTTATTTAAAATAATTAAAGTTTATATAAACTTATTTTTTTGTTAACTGTTTTAATTATCTTTAATTAAAGTTGATCAAAGGTATGGTTCTTTAATTTCTTCAATGATATTTTACAGTTACTATCTTGTGCCAAACTTATGTTGTAGGTACCGAATCGTCTCCATCTGAATATTGCTGTTCATAGCTACATAATATTAATAAGACTTAATGATCCATTATTTTTAAATGATGTAAGACTATTATATTGCGTTTATAATTTTTTATGTAATTTCAATAAAACTGTATAATTTAATAAATGTTTCTAATAATGCTTATTATGTATTTGACTATATTCATTATCATTGGTGGCCATCTTCAAAATGAATTTTGGAAGTCAATTTTCTTCTTCTCCTGAGAATTGGCTGTTGATCCTCTAATTTCTGAAATAAAAAAAATGTTTATGTAGGTAATCAATGAAATATTTATTTGCTCAAATATGGTACAAAAATTGTTCTTAAAATAATTTTAACCTGCATATTCTATCGTATAATACAATGTACAAATATTCAAAATTACATTTGACAGTACATAATAATTAAGAAATATATAATAAAATCATAGTCAACGTTATTACAATTAAAATATAGCATGTCAAATATTATCATTTAAGTAGTCGTTAATTGTATAGTACATTTTGTTCATTAAAAATTGAAATAGTTTTGATTTAAACTTATAAAATGTCAGTATGTTTAAATCACCAGGCAATTTATTGAAAATTCGAATAGACTTGCAATGAACGTTCTTTGAATATAACATTAATCTTTGGTCAGGTATACATAGATTTTCTCTTTTTCTGCCTCTATATTCAGATCTATTCTTAGTTTCAAATAGATTGCTATATTTTTTAACAAAGATACCTATATCAAAAATGCAAAGACAGGGTAGGGGTAAAACATTTTATGCTTGGACAATGGCTTACAGTTATCTAAGAAGTCTGCACCACAGATTGACCTAATACATTTCTTTTGTACCCTAAACGCTCTGAGCATGTCAACAGAGTTCCCCCATAGAATAAGCCCATACCTCAGCATTATCGACACGTAGCCGTGATATGCCATTAGAGCTGCTTCTTTAGATGCTACATTCGCGATTCATTAAGAACGTAAACATTTCTTTCCAATTTAGTTACTAATGTGTCAATATGAGCTTTCCAATTACACATTCTATCAATTGTTACCAGTAATGGTAAAGCTTTTTTTATTTATGATCACTAAAATGGTACAATACAGTAATTAATAGTTTCGCCTTATTATGAGGTCATTTCCTTTTTTTTGCTGTGTACAACTAGTTGTGCATTAGCTAGTTACAAGAACGTAAATTAATTGATGTATATATGTTACGGTATATGTATAAAACTGTAATAGTAACAAGTTGTCTTATACTGTTCGATATAAGAATAAAAATAGATTTGCAAGAAAGTATCTCGAGCTCCCTGAGCTTTGGAAGGCATTTTTAGCCGCTGTTCTAGATTGTCGTTGTTTTATAATAGTTGTTAAAACCAACAAATTCGCATTAATGTAGCTTGAGGAATCATTGGTAGACCTTCTCACGTGTACAGATGTACCAGCAGTGAGACGTTACGATTATTAAAGCAGCATACAATCTTAAACAAAACTTACTTGCACGTAAATGGGCTGCGGTTCTCCATCGACCTTGGGCTCCTCTGTTTTGGTTTGGTTATCATCGGTGGCCAATAGCATCAGCACAGGGAAGTCTTTCGCTGTCTCCGTCACTCTTGCTCTAGCCGATTTCGGTGCAGCCAAAACTGGCGCTACCAGGACCACATGATCTGCAGGAGTTAACTCACAATAGACGAAAACACAAATGAATGCGAATACAAAGTATCCAGACCGAAATGCGAGTCTCATCGTGCCTTTTGAATGTTTGAGGAAACAAGCTTGGAGCTTTATTTATACGCCCGGTACTCGATAGCATATCACGATTAATGAAATGACGATGGACGATGTTTTAGCGCTTCTTTTGTTTCGATCACGACGTCTTTTGGTAATTAATTATATGTTTGAATACTTACTAACATTTTATTTTCGTCTGACTGTCGATTGTTTTTTTAAGGATCCTTCTCGTTTATTTATTACATGTACTGGTTGATAATGATCAAAAAAATTAAGAGTTCATTATATCGCTGCGGCTAGTGCGTTGCGATCTTGTTAGTAAAGTAAAAAAAAATTGTAATGGTGCATCATGGAATTCAGATAGAAATCATCTCGAGCTCGTCTGTTCTTCAAAAGGCTCTTTAAGCCGTTGGTCCCGGTTTTTGACGTAAGATACCTACCTACCTAGTATTTGTGGTGGCAGCAAACGTCAACATCAACACGATCAGATCACGGATGTAGGAATTTTAATTTTTATACGGAATTATTTATTTATATACCGTTTTCCTTTACGCAGATTATAATACCACGAAGTATTTATAATGGCTAATGAAAAATGTTAAAATTAATAATGAATAGTACTTCTTGCTGAAAAGTGCAGTCTAGTTTGTAGCATTATAATTATATCTTATAAATTACTTTTCAAATAACATTAAATGTGTTTTTTCTTTTATTTATAATGGATCTGTACGCTTTGTATTAATTGCTCCAATAGATACTTACGTATGTATATACGTAAGAACGATACTTGTCTACGTACATAATGCGGACATTTGACGGCTGACCGCGTGTTGGAATTTGTTAGTTGAGGCTGCTTCGTAGTGTTCTTAGTAAAACCATTTACCATTATAGTATTGCACTGTCCGCCCGTCTATCTGTATAATCCGGCAAGGCTCTATCTGAATATCTGTATGTGCATCTGAATGGTAGCTGTCAAAGGTTTTGTTTTTTTTTGTATTAAAAACTTTAAGGCTTGAGTATAAGACCAATGAAGTTTATTCAATAATTCGTTCATTTTTGTTATAAGTGTGTGTAGGATCCATATTGCAATTGTTTTGGTCTTGACAAGAAGACATTTAAACATAATAATGTCAACAGCACTTGTTACCTGGAGTGTTGACCACCTTGCAGCCCACATAGTACCATGTTTACCGAAGTACCTTTAAGTTTTATATTAAGTACAGACCTACCACAAAATGTCTAATTTCTTCAACAAATTTTGAACTTTAACATTTGGGTATATGGATTAATATCGATTAAAGGCTCATCGCCTGCCTATACATAAAATTTGAAAGGTTTATGTATAGGCAGGCGTACTTAAACAACCAGGCGCGGCGTTAAATTGATGCTATATTTTGTTTGAGGCGTCCATCGGTAGCCGTACGGGTTGAACGCGAGAAATCGTGGTTCAATCCCCATAGTATTATTTATTCTGTGCCAATAGCTCCGTCATGTTGACGACCTCCTTAGTCGAGTGGTTTGTACACCGGTTTTCATGGTGTCGCCATCTCTGAGGTCCCGGGTTCGATCCCCGGTCGGGCCAATTTAGAAATTAGTGTTTTTCTAAATTGTCTCGGTTTTGGGTGTTTTCTATGTATAATAAGTATGTATTTATGTATTTTAAGTACGTTTATCCGTTGTCTAGTAACCATTTGTGAGTTTCATAACGAAGCTTCTCTTGGGCTAGATAATTGGTGTGAGTGTAGGAAAGTTTATATATTTATTTATTATGTTGCTCCGTTAGGCTATTACTGAGGTGAACCCACTTCGACACAGTAATTTAGATTAAGACCTTGTCCAGAAGAGGGCGAATTCGTCGCGAAACTCGCGCGATGCTTGTGGACGCAATGTATGGGCAGCCAGCACTTCGACAACGTGCGTATGCGTTCGCGCGAAACGATTCGCAGCGAATTCGCCCCTTATGGACAAGGTCTAACAGGATGGGTTAACATGACTATTATTAATGTGTTAAATGCACCTAATAATAATCTTTTTTACTAATTGTTTTTAAACTTTACTAATCTACTTTGTAAGGAGTATTTTAAGATATTACCATGTTGTGTGTAATATTTACACCAATGCATACATTTTTATTTATGTGGGTGAGGGTTAAATAAATTTCTATTTTATATTTTGTGCCTTGTTAAATACCACACAGCTTTATTCTGTTCCAGCTTGAAGGGTTTCCGGTAAATTATTAGGTCTATGCCATATAAGGGTTACGCAAATCACCCCAAGACAGAATTGAGACCAAGAAATTATCATCAAACCGATCCCTACCATAAAACACACAAAAAATAATTTGTTCAATCTTTTGCCTCTGGCGAGATGATTTAGCACAACTGTAATAATTATTACTTTAGTCGATATTTAAAAATAAGTATAATTGATATAGATAACAAGATGAGGACGATATTCTTTCTAGGCGTACGGAATAAATCGTTCCGTAGTCATTTAATTTGTCATATTTTTTGCATGACCTTTCTATAAGTATACTATAGTTAATGAATGAGAAAGACCATTGATAGGACCAAAACAAAAAACTATAAAAAATGCTCTGTATATTTCTATAAAAAAATATAATTAAAGAATCTCAAACATCATCTTCATTAAAAAATGAAATATTCAAGGTCCCCATACAAATTTTTGATTGTAGTTGCCGTCTGTCGATGCCGGAGGTTTCTCACTAAGTCACTGACCTTGAGGCGTTTTTTTCTGGAACAATTCATACAACAATACATTCATTTACGTATTAAAATTATTTTATGTCATTAATTTTCTAAAAATGTTTTTATGGTAGTTAGACCATATTTTACGTAATAACACATAATTATGCTCAAGTTTAACTATTTTGTTACGCACAATCGGAATGTAGGTACTAAAGGTAGGTACAATCTAAAATACGATTCACATTGAAAGGCGCGTTTTATATCGGATCGGAAACATGCGCTCGCATGCAGCAACAAATGCTTATGCGCTCGCTGATTGACTCCACCTCAATTCACCGACTGTAGTGCCATTGCATCGTAGTCAGTCTATTCGTTTTTATCAGCAGCTAGGGTTCAAATTTGAGACTTTACTTAACGTACATGAAAATTGTCCAACATTAAATTATTTTAATGACAGCATATAATCAGTCATCTAGCAGTTTTATTAGGAAAATACCAAAAAATTAAACTTGTTAAAAAGTTATAATTATCTGTTTTATTAGATTTTATATAAGAGCAAAATGAATCTTTGTTCTGCTCTTCTGTACACAATCGTTATACGTAGGGACCGTCGATATGTAATATTGCTGTAGCCTCGCCTCGGTAAGAATGAGTTTGCAACAACAATACTTAAGGCTTCTAATCACCAAGCGTGATTTGTACACACGGCGTCAGATCAACCTACCCAAAACTTTCAAATTTCTATAATCAATTTTGAACTTTATTGTTTGGCTCTAAGGATCAATATTCATTGGTTACTTATGTGGTAGGTCACTCTTTCATCACGTTTCTTATATTAAAATATCAAGTATATTTTAATAACAACTGTAAAAATGTGTTTAGCGTTATAGGTGGTGAGCTCATCGCCGCTATATGTTATTGGATATATGAGTAGTCTTCTAATACTATTTGAAACCAAACTTTATACAGATATACTCAGAATAAAATACATAATTATGAAATATCAATCGATATCTATATCGATACTTCGTCGTAAGTCAAACATTTGGGCTACAAACGATGCCAGCCGTTCTATAACTTCATTATTACACTGATTACTTACTTTCACTTGCAATTCCGATGGTGTATCCTCCAATACATCCTCGGGGATAAAGAATATACCATCAGGCTGTTTCCCTCCGTCACCCGCCTCGACTTTAGTAACTGTCAAAGTACCATTTTTCGGTGGCACTCCTCTAATCAAATCGAACAGATCGGCCCCTTGCAACTGATAAGCCACCTCTTCTTTCTCAAAACTATACTGCACAAGGGAAACTAGAACACACAATGCGACATCAAACTTCATTTTGCATACGATCACTATTACGGACACAGGTAAACTGTATTCAATAATCAAAACCATCGCTTTATATAAGCATTATCTTTGTCCTAATAATAAAAAAGTTGCTTACAGATGGTTTAGTCTAATAATTGCGTTCAGGAATATATGTAGGTTCATTTATCGAATATCGGTTTTGTTACCAAATGATAGAGTTTACAATGCAATGAAGATGTTGACGCTAGATTTATAATTACTCGACTGTCCGTAATCCCTAACCTGAATGGACGCATAACGTATATGCAAAGCGTGAATATATTGTAATCATCATATTTACATATACGTGACAGAAGATATTACTTCATGTAAAAGAGCTTAGCAACAACACAACAAGTTTTCCTGTCAAAAGAATTCCTAATATAAAAGATATTAAGCAATCGTAGTATGCATCGATCGATAACTTTTTTGCGGAAAAACAACATTAACAGCTTCTTTACAGAAAATGTCCGATTAAAAATGGTAATTTTCCACTAATTAATTCCTAAACAGCTGATTTAGTAGCTATAAATGAAAGTGCAATGCAAAACATGTTCGGTCAATATCCATCCGTCTTGCTAATTTCAGTTAAGTATAATGTTATTCTATGCTCAGAGCATAAACGCAATAAATCTATGATTATCTTGAACAATCTGACCCGCCCGACGACCGGGGAATTTTCTGCACATCTCTATTTAAACAAAGGCATAAAGACGCAACTAAATTACGCGCAGTTACCAGACTTTATACAGGATGTTCGGTAAGTAGCAAGATATATTCTGCGAAGTTTATGACCTGACAAACTGGCTCAAAATATGCATTCAGTTTTCAAGTAACATAATTATTGTGGGTTAAGTTAATAAAATAATAATATTAATTCTTAATAACATTCTTATTAACAAAATAATCATTGATAATGAACAGTGGAACCACTTAAGAGGGTGCCGCGCGATCGCAAAAACTGACATAAGTCTCCTAATGAACTTCAAAGCAAAATCAATCATATTGATATTTAAAATTGGAACAATTCTGCTTTGAAGTTTCAGACCTAGTAATTTGATTAGAACAATGTTTTTATTCTGCGAAATGTATAAAACCATCACGCGCTCGTGTTTAAAATTAAAATATATATTTTTAAGATGATGGTGACCTGCGGAATATCAATACGAATATTTTCATGAAAAAAATATTGTTTCATGCGTAAAATTAAGAAAGTTGTCGAAAAAAATGTTTTTAGGAGTCATTCAATTAATGTATTGTTTGTTATTGTTTAAAGAATTTGAACAAGGCCACGACCTTGTGCAATGATCAGGCTAACTTACGTAAGTTCTTTTAAAGTATTTAACTAATTCAGCGCATAGTACAAGTAACTTAAAAATACGTAAATTTTCACAATTTCGTGCAGGATCCCCTTAAGAGTACTTAATTTAGTTAGACATAAAAAAAAGTTTATATAAAGTGGCTTTCCTTAGGTAAATGATATACGTAAGTACCAAACCATAGCATGTAAGTATAGGTACCGTGAGTGAGTGATGACTGATGAGGTACGTGACACAAACACGTGTCCCTATTTTTGATTGACGGTGACAATAATATATAAAAAAGTTTATATCTGTTAAATGTGGCAAATGAAGCCGAACCACCTTCTTGTTTATAACGATCGAAAAGACATTTTAATGAGTTGTTGAGGTATCTAATTTGTTGTTTATTGTTATTTAATGTTCTGCATTCTTTTTTTCCCGCTGTAGCTCGGCTTATGTCATCTTTTAAATAAAATTTTACAATAGATGATTTAACTTTCGCTGGGGCCGTTTCATCAGGCTCGCACCTCTAAACTACTAACTAAATACTCTTAAGTTTTTTTACCTAACTAAATAGTTAGAAAAGCAAATAAGATTTTTTTGAATTTTTCCGTTATGTCTATATAAAATTTAACAGAACATACTTTCAGCTAATTTGATAAGTAATACCAAGCCTAAAGCTACCCAAGCTCTCACTTTACTCAATATGTCGTATGTCTTTTTCTGGACACCCTGTATAAAGCACCTGTAATTTAATTCAACGAGCACTTATTATGTTGGTAGTGCATTGTGGCTTGTTGGACGTCGTTCTTATTAATACTAGCATAAACGCTTGTCATGTTTACGGAACCAGTTTTACCGGATTTGGGTAACGAGCTTGAAAACAATTATAATTGATATCTGCAGACATACAGTAACTGTTATAGATGAGTAACGGATACAAACTAACTCATTAAACATAATATCATATTCTGAAATGAAACACTTTTTACGGACCAACACCTCAGTATCCCTGTGACCACGGACCCTGTGAAGGGTCCAAAACGTCAGGACTAAAACAAAACCCTAAAAAGTATCATAAACGCGAGTTAGATCCGTAAAAGGTGTTTCATTTCAATGTGCAGTGCTCGCGTAAACATTAGAAAACAATAAAGATCATATCTTTATTATTTAAATATTTGCATTCACAATGCAATAGGATAAAATGTTTACTAGAAAAAAAACAACAGTCTCAGAAAAGCTTGAATGGGATTCGAACTCATGACCTTTGGATTGCCGGTCCACTGCTCTAACCGCTAAGCTATCGAGACCCCAAAAGACTCGTTGAGTTTTTTGTAGTAGTTTTTTCCAGTAAAGATTTTATGCAATATAGATCATATTATGATTATTAACATTAAAATTATTAGATTAATTTTCAATTTTTCGTTTGTTTTTATAAGTGCTTCAAATATTTAAAAAAAAATTGTTGAAATGTGGGTACTGTGCTGGTAGCGACTCATTCACATACAACGTTAGTCGAAAAGGGGGTACTAAGCCGCGGACAACTGAAAGTGCTACTATCAACAGCGATATTGCAAATATAAACTTTGCGAAAACATTCATGTTTTATGCATATTCATATTTTAAAAATGTACAAACGTGACTAGGGGCGGGGCTAACGCCACTTGTTAACCCCAGCAATGAACTCAACGAACTCAAATCTGTCTCTCTCGCAAAACAGCAGACCGCCATTGCTACCACAGCGTCATTTCTTATGAAATCTTAAAACAGCTGTTAATCTAAAATTATCCAATTTTAGGAAAAGTTCTTAGAAAAAAGTTATTTACTATCATGTTTATTTTACCCTCCCTTCGGCTTAGTACCCCCTTTCCGACTGACGTTGTTTAATAATACCGCCCCATATCTTCCCTTGGGGGTCGTAAAAGGCGACTAACGGACCAAAGACTCCACACACATCCAACAGCATAGAGCGACGATGGGCTCACCACTTGTCACGCTGAGCACATGTGCAGTTGCCATTTGGTGAAACGTGGACTGGGGCAGAGGACTGCTTTTGCTGTCCTCATTGCCTGGTCTCTGACTAACCCAACGGGGATAATAGTCGTGATTATACCTACGTAAAAAAAAGAATACAATTTTATTAGATTAAGTATCCTAAATGGTATAATCCTCATCATTCATTACCTACTCTGTTCAAATTTATTTTGGATATACTTATGTAGAAACGTTGAAAAAATTTACAAACTCAGGTTTTGTTCATGTCTCAAGATCTTGAAGTTTATTTTGCGCGTTATTATTAACGCAAAAAATAACAAATACTACGAATCTTATTTGGAGTTGGCGCGATGTCTTCTTTATCCATTATTCTTAATCTGCCATCTCAACATGGAATCCTTTCTTTTCGGTTCTGTTCTGTTCTTTTTTGTTTTTTTTTTAAGAAGGAGCAGGTGGGTCACCTGATGGAGAGTAATCACCGCTGCCCATGGGCACCCGCAAAACCAGAGGAATCGCAGGCGCGTTGTCGTCCTTTATGTATGGAAAAGGGTTAAGGAAGGAATAGGAATTGTGAGAGGGGAGAGGGGACATAAATAGGCCTCCGGAACCCTCACTGGCCGGTCGAAACACAACAGCACCAAGTGCCATTATTTCACGCCGGATAGTCGTGAGAGGGTGGTATTACGCCGGGCGAGCCGACCCAATGCGTGCTGCAACGCAGCGTGACTCTACCACTTAGTAAAAGTAAAAGTTTCTTTCCATTTGTATAACATACAGAGCAAAGTAAGGACCATAGTTTTCCGATTGACTGCTCTGCATCCACGGGTTTTTTTACAACTACATGACTAATCAATCTTAAGTAGTATAATTCTCGAGCACCGTGGAAAACTTATGGTAAAATGTGTAAAAAAACACATTACCATAACAATTAATCAGTACGAGTATGATATCATGGGAATTTTGTTATTCTTCCTTTTTTTCTGCAGCAATTAGCAATAAGGCAGTTGTTACATAAAAAAATACTGGCCTGTTTACTATTCTTGATAAGTACTTACGAAGTTAAAGTTTAACTACTCCATCGAAAATTGGGAAACACTTTAGTGCCATAATGGCTTTTATTGCAACCGCATAAGAGGCATCAAGGTCAGGCAACTATTAACGTAAATTTTCCTTATCATAAGTAATCTTTTTCATTTACGTGAATAAAAATTAATTTATACTTTTAATAATTCGCGTTCGTCATAATCAAAATTTTTACCGGAGAGAAATTAAAAGTCACAGAAACATGGTATAAAAACATTATCATCCGCGTTCCGTTTTGAACCAAGTTTTTACAGTGAGAAAATTAAAGTCATTTAATCCTAGGGTGAAGTTTTATTGTTATTTAAATTAAGCTAAGGTTAGGTTATCCAATCGCTTCTAGGCTTCTTACATCGTCGTATTACTGCTAGTGGCTGCTATACGAACTCTTCACATCTAACCGGTTCTTAATAAGCGGCAACTTCGCAATCACTTATGCGATCACATCATTCTGAAACAAATAAGGAAAAATAATTTTAATTTACAATAATTGTAATCACAATAATAATTGTACTTTGCCGTATCTTATAATTCGTGAACTTGTAGGGTTTCGTAACGAATGTAGTTTGCTAGACTACAGAACAGTTTATTGCGCAAATTCAGCTCGCACTTTGCCGGTTTGTTTTGTTTTCATCATGAGACTAACTACTTACTGCTTATTTCACTTTTCTTAACTTCGGAAGTTCTGACACGATTTTTACAAAAGTATCAAAACATTGGGTATAACGTTTCATAATGAAGAGTAATATGAATAGAATTCTGATTACCTGTGTAAAAAATATGTATTTCCTGACTTCATTAAAAGTAATTAAGAACGATGACTGATCTATTTTTAATAACAAAGTCAAACCATTGCAGCAGGTCTCTCGAGTCTCGAAAACTGGATCATCTTGTTATGTAATCTAGTTTTTTTTTACATGTCTACACAAATAAGGTACGCCAATTACATAAACTAGTTTTTGCTATTCACTAAATAACCAAAGTTATGAATATACTGCGTAGATCAGAAACCACAGTACATCGATGATTAATGTTTGCTTTTCACCAAGATTCTTTTTTAAAATCGTCAATGTACACAAAACAGCACTTAGGGCTTTTCGAACTGTCCAAATTATCCAATTTATTTTCAACTTTTGCGGTTGAGTATTGAGTTCAAAGTCAATTGTAGCAGGTAGTCTTTTTTTTTTTTTTAGGCATAGGCTCGTTTTTTGAAGATCCCTAAGTCGTAGCGGTCCGGAAATACCGCCGCCATGAAAATCGCACAGTAGTAGACCGCCATCCATCAAGGTGATGTAGATGGAATGATAGTCAATCGACTATCATCGACGACGCAATCGCGTGTAGTGCGGTGAAGGAAATTAGCGGCAGAGATCAAGCCGAACAATTCCTCAGAACACTCCCCATGATATATACGGTACAATATACAGAGAGACGCAACCTCTCTTTGAAGAGCCAGTGGATCGAGCCGACCTGAAATAACCACGTCGCCGACAATTCGAGCAGCTCTGCGTTGAATGCGGTCAAATGGAAGGAGTTGGTATTTCGGTGCTCTAGCCCAGAGATGGGAGCAGTATTCCATATGCGGCCTGACCTGTGCTTTATACAGTTGTAAACGGTGGGCCGGCGTGAAGTACTGACCTGCTCTATTAAGCACACCCAGCTTTTTCGAAGCTAATTTAGCTTTTACCACGAAACTGAACGTCACTCGAAATATCGACGCCAATGATTCCAGTAATCGGATTGGTATCAAGGGGAGCTCCCTCAAAGTTCAGAGGTGCGACGAAGGGATGTTTTTTCGCGGTAAATGCGCAAACTTGTGTTTTGGAGGGGTTAAAGCGGACTAGGTTATGTCGGCCCCAATCCGAGACATGACTTAACATGTTGTCGGTGTCAGTCACAAGTTTATTCCGGCTCTCGATGACGCTTTCCAGAGAAATGTTAGCTCGCCCGGTGTAGAGCGTATCCCCAGTACTGTCGTCTGCATAGCAATTAATGCTGTTGTTATGCAGCATGTCATTGATATGCAGAAGAAACAGAGTAGGGGACAACACACACCCCTGCGGGACTCCAGCATTCACGGGCTTCATGTCGGAGCACGAACCGTCGACTGCGACTCTGATGCTACGCCCAGTAAGAAAGCTGGCAACCCATGAACACAATTTCTCAGGAAGCCCGTATGATGGAAGTTTAGAGAGAAGAGCCCTGTGCCATACCCTGTCAAAAGCTTTCGCTACGTCCAAGCTAACTGCCAGTGCCTCCCCTTTACTCTCGACTGCCTCCGCCCATCGGTGAGTAAGGTACACTAAAAGATCACCAGCCGATCGACCGCGACGAAAACCATACTGGCGATCACTTAGTAGCTGGTTCTCTTCTAGGTACCTTAAGAGCTGGCGGTTTATAGTGGACTCCATTACTTTGGAGAGTAAAGAGGTAATAGCTATTGGCCTGTAGTTGGACAGATCTGAGCGATCGCCTTTTTTTGGAATCGGGTGGACAAGGGCTGTCTTCCAAGAGCTCGGGACGACGCCAGTGGTGTAAGAGAGCTGGAAAAGGCGCGTTAGAACTGGTGCCAATTCAGGAGCACACGTCCGAAGCACAATGGTTGGAACTGCATCAGGCCCACTCGCCTTATGGATATCAAGGGAAAAAAGAGCCTTACGCACTGACCTTTGCAGGAACTGAACGTTTGGCATTGTACAAGCGCAATGCGGTATGGTTGGTGGAGAGTTTTCCCCATCGTCCAAAGTCGAGTTTGATGCGAAAAGAGAGCCCAAGAGATCGGCTTTCTCCTTTGCAGTATAGGCCAGGCAGTCATCGGTCTTGTGCAATGGTGGTAGGGACGGCTGACAAAAATTCCCTAAGATAGCTTTGGCGAGAGACCAGAACGCACGCGTCCCCGAAGGAAGATGCACTAGCCTCTCGCCAATTCTACCTATGAATGATGACTTCGCCTTGGCAATGTCCTTCTTAAAAGATCTGGCGGCAAAGTTGTACTTCTTTCTGAGCGCACTGGTGTTTTGATCCTTTGATGACACCGCATTAGCCCAGGCTTGGTAATGTTGTCGCTTTTGGCGAGACGCCATTTTGCAGCAACGACCAAACCATGGTTGGGACTTGCCGCCAATGGGAACCACAGAGTTTGGAATGAAAAGTTCCATTCCCTGCAGTATCACATCAACGACAGAGTCAGCGGCGACATCAGGATCATCCAGCGAGAAGCAAACTCGCCACCACGGGTAGGACGCAAAGAAGCTTCGCATCCTATCCCAGTCTGCTGACCTATAATGCCAGACTCGACGGCTAGCCGCTGGTTGCGGTTTTGAAGTTTTGAGGCACAGTGCTGCGAATCAGACAGTGGTCTGATGAGCCTAGTGGTGCATCAACAGAAACTTAATAGCCGTCTGGGTGCGAGGTCAGCAGAAGGTCCAATAAAGAAGGTGCGTGGCCCTCCACATCTGGAACCCGTGTTGGCTCAGTTACCAATTGGGACAGACTGTAGGCCAAAGCGAAGTCATGAACGGCTCTACCCGCGTGGTCAGTTGAGCGTGAACCAAGCCATTCGACGTGGTGGGCATTGAAGTCTCCCAATACCACAATCTCGGCCGAGGGGATCCGTTGGAGAAGGGAGTCTGTCACTGTTTGGACGGTCTCGATAAGTTGGTCAGTTCCGATGTTACCGCTGTGGGACCCATACAGGCACGCGTAGACGCGAGGATGACGTCCGCAGTCGACGTGCAGCCATAAGATGGAGAGGTCGCTATCTTCAAGATTGCCAAGGCGACGAACGCACATATCCTCCCTGACATAGGCACAAACACCGGCTCGTGGCACAAATGCATGTTCCAGATTGTATCCCGGGTAGCGCAAGTACGAGATGTCAGGAGGGGGGGATATCTGCGTCTCGGTGAGGAAGAGCAAGGCCGGTTTCGCCGTCTCGAGGTGGTAATGGACGGCGCTCAAGTTAGAGTGGATTCCCCTGATATTGCAGAAGTCCACGCGAAGCGTAGTAGGGGGTGCCAATTGTCCTGCCTTTCTCCTGCCTGCAGCATGCCTTGGCACGAGCGGACTTTTGCCCTCCCCAGAATACGTAGGGCAGCCTGAGCGAGAACGCTCAGGGGGGGATTCTCCGACACCGGATGTGTCGGTACCCCCCTGGGGTAAATCTAGATTGAAGTTCGCTGCCATATCAATTGTGAGGGGGGGGGGGGGGAGGGGTCTCCGGAACCCTTACTCGCCGGACGAAACACAACAGCACAGAGTGCCATTGTTTCACGCCGAAAATTCGTGAGGGGGTGGTATTACGCCGGGCGAGCCGACCCAATGCGTGCTGCATCGCAGCGTGGCTCTACCACTCAGAAAATATTTAGTATAATAGTCTATGGACTAATTGTCTAACTGCAGTACCTTTCAAAGGCAAAAGCCTACTTTGCACCTGTTTTAGTAATTTAATCCAAGGGAAGTTCATTGCTTTTAAAATAATCAAAGTAGCGTATACATATATGTACTTCTAACTTATATTCAACTAAATTACCAGGACAGATGCGAAGTAGGCTCTTTATCTACTTTTGGCTCTTTACGTTGATTGAAAAGTATTGCAAGAATTTAGGCCTTAATCCAAGGCCTCGGGAATGGGGAATCGGCGGAAGTGCCTTATCCACTAAACACCTTGCACCATCCCATCGCTTGTCGCTAGGATGGTTCATCAGAGCGGACAGCAAATTCACCCTACTGCGGCCCGCCAATGAGTAGGACGAACGGGATCGTATAATTACGTAACATAACTCTAAGAGGTCATTTAAAACCACACCATTACTATGTTTATTAATTCAATCGTGGTGCAACAAATCATTCCTTTCCATTGCTAAAAACGTATATTAATATATACTGCTCATTTTCCTTTTTATGTTTCAGTGATGTTAGATTTAATGTAAAATAAAGAGAGTCTAAAATAAACAAAAAATTATCACGAAAATATTAAACTAATAAGGTCACTAACATTTGGGTAAAGAATAAACATGGTTATTACCACGTCCTTGTAAGTAGGTAAAAATCACGTCAAAAAGTATAGAATAGAATAAAGGAAAAGTATAATAAATGTATTAATCCCAAAAACTCACTTTTGGTGGTAATAAGTCTCTTGATGGTTCATTGACATTTTTGTTTGACAGGTTCGGAGTGTTATAAGCGGCCGTCGGCTCAACTTTACTAAAACCATTGTAGTTGTTCAACACTAGAGGTCTGGTTGTAGCGATCGTGGTTTTCTGCACATACGCTGATGTCGACGCACTGTACTCTGGCTGATTCGGCAACGGGAATACTCTCCAGCAACTCACACAGCACATGCATACCGCTAACACTAATGCTAATAAATAGTGCTTAAACATTTTTTTTGCCAATTTGGGGGAGACACGAAACACCGCGGTGAATGTTGAGACTAGAATGTCGGGTCTCATCTGTGTGTGAATCGCGTGATCGAATATTAAACAGACGTTAATCCTCATCTAGTTCACCCTGAATATTTGAATATTTATATGCGAATCATTATTTATCGGTCAAACCTTTGTGTTGGCGTAGGCTGTTGACATTTATGATTAGTTTGCAATGGACAAATAAGCATGGACATATAAGCTCCGTTTGACAAGATGTTTTGCGTTAAAGTCAATATTGGAGTGTAGTAGATCTTTGATGTTACGAACTGTAAAAATGTTTTTACTTATGAGTGCTGGGGATTAATTATTCATTATTTTGCACGCATTATTCATTATTTAGTTGATTTTAAAACGTGTTTGTTACCATTTGTTATTATTATTCACTAGAGTATTAGTCATGGAGTACTAAACAAACTGGTTACAATGTCTTTTGTATTTGTAGTTTAGGTGCTATATACATCATACGGTCACGACGTACGAAAACGATAATTAGTTCGATATTGAAACAGCGCCTCTTTGCAGTTTTGCAATTCAGAGACTTGCGTTAACATGAACCAAAGGTTGAATAAAACTTGCACTTAGTAGTCAATTGCCTACGACATTACTTCTGTGGTTTGCAGACTCCCAGATATAGTAATTTAAAAATGATGATTTAACCCACTATTATATTCTATTACGAACAAAGATAGAAATTGGTACATAAAATGAAATACACAAATACATTATTTGAACTCGGATTAACGCTAAACTATACTTAGTAATTAGCATAGACAAATTGGTAATAGCATCCTACGATACCTTTTTTGTGTGTAATGAAACGCAAAAGTAAAAAGTGTAGACGCTACATAATTACCTACCTGAATGTTGTGTTTTTTTCCAAATTCCTAGGCAATCGTTGCATTAATCATCACAATGGCTAAACGTCCTCAAATCGGTTAACCACATGCAAATGGCTTCTGGTACGAAAAGTTTGACGATATGAATACATATACCTCTGGCGATGATCCAACTTAAGGGCCATTTGTAAGCTGATGATTCGTTCCTCTGCTTACGTGATCCGCGGACGTATCCTGGACGCGCATTGTTATCGATGACGTCATAACGTGACAGCAGAATGGCAAACGTTAAGCGTTTTTTTCCGATTTTCCTATCGATAAGTTCTTTTTATGATCGCCTTATCTCTAATCGAAATGGCTTTGCATCCGTCTCCTCAGTTTATAGTGCATGTTTAATACATACATACATACATACATTACAAGAGATCGCTTTAAGCGATAAGATCGCCTTTGCTCACATTAGCTTTTTTTTAAATGCTTACTCTTTGTGTATGTTTTCTTTATTTTTGTGTGCAATAAAGCGTTGTATCTATCTATCTATCTATCTACATTAATTTAAGACTATTATTCCCGAAGGGTTAGTCAGATTAAAATGGGGACCGCATTAGGTACTAAATTTTGTTTAAACGAAGACTAAAAAATAATTTTGGCGGTTACACCCATAATAAAGCTGACCTCAAAAGAGTTATAATTTTGAAATGTTGACATTTGAAATCGGTTTTGCAATTCTTGAATGACTGTTTTCTTAATTTTATCTGTGACTGGGGGTCAAAATTACTAATTAATGCTACAAGAATCGATACTGGTGCGTACTTGTTTTACTTCTTTGAGAATTTTTTCTATTCCTCTAAGGTAAAACACTTGCCCTTCATCTCATCTCATGTGATGCAAAGTCGAAGGAGGAAGCGTGTTTCATGCAGTATTCTCAACTACTTATTAACTGGCTATCTTATCTATAATCCGGAACACAACAATGATGTAATGGCGCCAGACTTAGATAAAAAATTTGAATTTGAATAAATGAATAAAAAATAATCATGGTAAGGTAGCGTTAAAATGTTTAATAGTCAAGAAATATTTTCCTCCTATATAGCTGCTATTAAACTACGCTATAATACTATTGTGCTTGTTTATCAAAGAAGGACCAACGTAAGGTAAGCCAATAATTATAATAGTACCTACAATTAAGTGTGAACGTGTCCATATTTATGTATGGTGCGTTGTTGTGCTATGAACTATATGCTATACTAGCGGCCGCTCGCGGTTTCTCCCGCGTGGTTCCCGTTCCCGTCGGAATATCGGGATAAAAAGTATCCTATGTGTTAATCCAGGTTATAAACTATCCGTATGCCGAATTTCATCCAAATCCATTCAGTAGTTTTTACGTGAAAGAGTAACAAACATCTAACCATACGTTCCCGTGGGAATATCGGGATAAAAAGTATCCGATGTGTTAATCCAGGTTATAAACTATCTGAATGCCGAATTTCATCCAAATTCATTCAGTAGTTTCAACGTGAAAGAGTAACAAATATCCATACATACAAACTTTCGCGTTTATAATATTAGTAGGATACTATTATATTATAGCATAGTCTGAAAGCAGCTTTATAGGGTAAAACGTATTAGAGGGCCTAAACAAGTAGCAAACTGACCCCATGTGTATTCGTAATTCGCCGTACACTGCTGTGTAGGTACTGTGCCAATTGCTAGTGAAAAATACAATTATGAATAGACAAGGGGGTCTTTGCCACTTGTCTAGCGGGACAGACCTGGAAAACATCGTCACACTATTCGCTTGTCGGTTATAATATGGAAGTACACTGCTGTGTTCTGTGCCAAATAGACGACCTCCTTGGTCGAGTGGTTTGTGCACCGGTTTTCATGGTGTCGCCATCTCTGAGGTCCCAGGTTCGATCCCCGGTCGGGTCAATTTAGAAATTATTGTTTTTCTAAATTGTCTCGGGTCTGGGTGTTTTCTATGTATAATAAGTATGTATTTAAGTATTTTAAGCATGTTTATCCGTTGTCTAGTAACCATTTAACGAGTTTCATAACGAAACTTCTCTTGGGGTAGATAATTGCTGTGAATGTAGGAAAGTTTATTATTTATTATTTATAATTGCTAGTGAAAAATACAATTACGAAAAGACAGGGAGGTCTTTGCCACTTGTCTAGCGGGACAGACCTGGAAAACCTCATCACAGTATTCATTTGTCGGTTATAATATGTAAGTGCACTGCTGTGTACTGTGCCAATTGCTAGTAAAAATACTATTACGAATAGACGGGGGGGTCTTTGCCACTTGTCTAGCTGGACAGACTTGGAAAACATCGTCACACTATTCACTTGTCGGTTATAATATGGAAGAACACTGCTGTGTACTGTGCGTGCCAGTTGCTAGTGAAAAATACAATTACGAATAGACAGGGGTGTCTTTGCCACTTGTCTAGCAGGACAGACCTGGAAAACATCGTCACACTATTCACTTGTCGGTTATAATATAGAAGAACACTGCTGTGTACTGTGCCAATTGCTAGTGAAAAAAACTGTTATGAATAGACAGGGGTGTCTTTGCCACTTGTCTAGCAGGGCAGACCTGGAAAACATCGTCACACTATTCACTTGTCGGTTATAATATGGAAGAACACTGCTGTGTACTGTGCCAATTGCTAGGGAAAAAAACTGTTACGAATAGACAGGGGGGTCTTTGCCACTTGTCTAGCTGGACAGACCTAAAAACATCGTCACACTATTCACTTGTCGGTTATTATATGGAAGCGTATTATTTTTATTTTTTTAAGGTGACTAAATAAAGTTAAAAAGAAGAAAGACAAGAAGCGCCGGGCTACTGTGGCATTACTTACTCTTTTTTACAGCAGCCAGGCAATGCCTTCTCAGGGACCGGTCTGTAACAACATCCAGTTTAAAATGACTTGCACATTTATTTATTTTTAGAAAAACTTAAGGCAACCCGAACCGTTACTTGTTTATAAATAAGGGAATGATAAGTTTTCTTTAAGCTCACACCAAGATTGGTGGTCTAGATAGCCCTAGTTAAGTTTCATTGTCACTTGTTTTGTATGGTAAAGATCTATCTATCATCTAATCTGTATACCCACATAAAAAAAAATTTTTAAAAATTTGTTAAGTATACGGTATCTTTTAAAAGAAAGATAATTATGGTAATGTACTTAAAGCTACAAAATAATTAAAAATTAATTAAAAACAAAATCGTGGGGCGCGTGAAATTTCTGGGTTATTAGGTGGGTGTCATGTTCAGCTTAAGTCATATTCTGGTTTAGTCATATCTGTCAACAGTCAGCCGTTCTTAACATTATAAATGCTGAGTACACATTTATACAGGTTATGCTACGCCCCACGAGTACCTCATCTACATCATCATTAACTTTGTTTTCAATAAAACCGTAATTTTTTTTCCTATTTTTTTAGTTTTAAATTTTTTTCATAATGTAGGTACTTATTGTATACTACTAGTAAAGCAAAGTCAAAGTCAAAGTCAAATTATTTATTCAATGTAAACCTTTACAGGCACTTATTGACGTCAATAATAATAATAATAAAAAAAACAGTTAACTAACTTATAGTTAAGACTTAACAACTAATCTAACGAGCTATAGTCTGTGCCAGACAAATGCGCATCGCTACCCCCAGTACCACTGCACGCCGAAATAGAATCGCGTCGAACCGAAATATAAGCCGTGGTCATAGAATTGTGTAAATAAACGTATCCTGGTACGAGACAAAAATAGCGGGCAAGTGTCTCTCCCCTAGCGACACAAACGGCTAATATTTATAGGTAATTTATCTTTTTTTTTAGGATGATAGGTGAAGAATGATAAATCATAATGAATTGTTAACTTAAGTTATTACTTTAAGGAATAAAATTGAATGTGATTTCCAATTATCGTATTGATATTGTGGTAAGTAATAGAAATTGGAAATAACTGACTTTGTAAAGTAAAATAAAGTAACGGATGAAATGAGTTTTCTAAAACATTAGTACCTAACCAATAAGGTTGACATTTTTAATCATTCAAATATCTTTTTTTATAAAAACTTAAGCATAAAAAACGTCAAAAATTAATAAGCATAAATTTGTGTGTTTTAAAATTGTTTCGTTTTTCGTCTTGGTACAAGCACAGAATAACTAATATTACTTCCGTACAGAAGGTTCACCCTCCAACGACCCCCACGCGAAACCAAAACCCATCGCGTGATCCGAGCGTTCATATTCCGTTAAGCAAAGCCGACTCGATATCGATTTGACGTCCATTAGGAGCGCAGGGTTTACGCGCGCGCGTAGGGATTACGAGTTAAGGCTAGATAGGTCGCGCTTTGAGTTTTTCAAACCATCTCATGGGCCGTTTACACGTATTAAGTTGTCAAGTAGGTAACTAAATTTTAGGTTAATTTTAACTTAATTTTAAGTTGTCGATCGTTTACACGTGTATTTACTTAAGCACTCTTTAGTGCATACGGCGGCGACATTGTTGCGTCCACACGTCAACTAAATGACAATTTAGTAGAAGCCACGCCTACCGGGGAATGCAAGCGGTGCGGGAGGGGCGGTTACTTACTCAAAAAATAGACTCGATTCTATTCTACTTGTTCACTTGCCCACTAAATCGTTTACTTACCACTTGCTACTAAAGAGCTTATAAGTGACTGTTTACACGCAAGAATTTAGTTAAAATTAACTTAAAATTAAGTTACCTACTTGACAACTTAATACGTGTAAACGGCTCTTAAGACATAGAAAATAATGGTTTAAATTCTGGAAAAAAAAGTATGTATTATAGTCTGACCGCCACCGCCGCACCGCGCCCCGGGCACGCGAGCGGCGAGGCGGGGGGGCGAAACAGTTGCTCCATAGTCATTCTGCCGTCATCGCTCACGGCGGCAACTAGTGTGTCAGACGCACATGAGATAAAATATCCAAAAATGGGTCGTGCATTATCACGACATAATCAAGACAGTCATTTTTAAAGTGGCCGAACATTTTAAGAAAAGAAAAGCAAACAAAGAAAGTTTATATTATATAAGATGACTGCCAGAAACCGCAAGAAACTTCAAGGGCCGATCAGGTCAAGCGTCTTAAACATGACAAAAATGGTCTCATTGCAGATTAACGTAGGTACTTATCGCCCAGCTGACGCGAACGGGTCAACAGACGGTCGACCGGCCGGCCGTTGCCCGCGCGTTGTAAATAATCGTTAAAAATAATTTAGCCCTTTCATTTGATACGGTAACTAATCATAAATTTTAAACTTTCTTGTACGAATTTCAATTGTTCGAAAACAGTATGACGAAGTTTTAGATACCAGATTGTTGCTTTTACATAATTTTGTTAATCCATAAACTTATCATACATACGTTTCATTTTCCAGAAAAACTATTAGCCGATTATCAAAACTACTTTTTTTCTTATAGAAGATGTTTTACTTACAATAAATTAAATATCTATTAAATCGAAGTAACTTTTTCTATAAAATATCATACGCAGATTTTTGTTTTTCTTTGTTTTTCATATATTCATGTTAATAACTAAAATGTCTTAAAAAGTTAATACTTTGAGTTTTCGGTAACTTTGTGCTACAAAAGTCAGTGACAGGATCAATTTGCAGCAAAACCGACTCCACGTAGTCTTGTCTGCCCTACGCTAGAGTGTAATTTAAGCCCGCATAGGCGCGGAGGGGCGAGGCGGCCGAAGCCATCTGCGACGATAAGCTCGCGTGGGACCGCCCCGGAGCCTCGCAACGCCGGAGCCGTGACAGATACCATGCCTGCTGCATGCTGCATGCTTGCTTACATGCTGCAGCTTGCTTGCATGCTGCATGCTTGCTTGCTTGCTTAAACGTTACTACGATTACAAGTTGTTCGATGATATTATAGATTTCAATTATTTGAAATATTGTATTATTAAAATATCGGAAACGTGTTTCTGAAAATGAACCATCTAGCATTAATAGCTTCGAACAAACGTTGAGTGGGATTTCAAAACATAAAGTTATCAAAACGTTATCGGCCAAATAAAATTCGTACAGGAACATTTCGAATTTATGATAGGTAACCATTTGATACTCTTAATGAGGTAATTGAACAAAAAAAATTAATCCACCATTTTGTGGAGGCGGCCATTTTGAATTTACAATGATACTAAATGTCAATAGGAAGAGGCAAAATTTTAAGTACTAAATTTGACCCAACATCAACATCACTCTCTCTCTCTTCGGTCGTTCCCTCATGACTGAGGATCGTGATCATCACGGCAGCACATTGGATTGGACGAACTGTCTCCATCGGGTCCGGTCTGTGGCCATCCTCACCGCGGCGTAGAAGCGGGACGTTGGTGTTTCCTTCAGTTGGTCAGACCACCTGAACGGGGACCGCCCTCGTGAACGTTTTCCTTCCACGTTTCCCACTACAATAAGCTTTTCCAAGCTACTGTCGCTACGTCTGGCGATATGGCCAATATAGCCCAGTATGCGACGATGACATAAGGTAGACAATCGGTCCTTAACGTTCAATTGCGACAGAATTGAGATGTTAGTGCGTTTGGCTGTCCACGGTATTCGCAGCATTCTTCTCCAGCACCACATCTCGAAAGCGTCTATTCTCTGTCTTTCTCGAGCCAGAATAGTCCATGTCTCCACTCCGTAGAGGAAAATAGGGAACACCAATGACCTAACGAGGCGCATCTTGGTGTTGTTTGTGATGCCTCGGTTTCGCCAGATATTTTGGAGACGCGACATTGCGTCCTTTGCCATCGCAATCCTTCTCTTTATATCCGGCACACAGCTTCCGTCATTGCAGACTAGAGATCCGAGGTAATTAAATTGCTGGACCATCTCTATGTTAGGGATTGTGCTCGTATTCGAAAGGTGTCCAGCTCTGTCTACCATCATTAGCTTGGTTTTACTTCAGTTGATAGAGAGACCCATGCACTCGCTTTTGGATTCAACTGTTTGCATTAGCTGTTGCATTTCTTCCATAGAAGTAGCTAAAAGCGTTGTGTCGTCAGCATATCTAAGGTTGCAAAGTTTCTTTCCTCCCACAGCAAAACCCCCCTCCTAGTTCTCTTTTGCCTCAAGGATGATGAACTCACCGTAAATGTTGAAAAGCATAGGCGATAGAATACAGCCCTGCCTCACACCTTTCTTTGTTGCGAACACATTAGAACAGTCAGTGTCGATCCTGACATAGGAGCGGTTGTCTGCGTAGAGAGCACTGATCAGATCTACCAGATATTTAGGCACACCCATCTCTATAAGCACGTCCCACAAGCTATTCCATCTCACGCAGTCAAAGGCTTTCGCGTAATCTGTGAAACACATCACGACTGGGGTATTAAATTCACGGCTCTTCTCAATGATTTGGCGGACATTGAGAATCTGCTCTCGAGTGCCTTTCCCTTTCACAAAACCAGCCTGTTTTTCGGGAATTTGTCGCTCCAGGTAGTTTCTAAGACGTGCGTTTAGAATGTGCAGAAGTATTTTGCTGGCGTGTGAGATAAGGGCGATGGTCCTGTAGTTGCTGCATTTGTTAGTTGAACCCTTTTTGTGCAGGGGGACAAAGACAGATTCCGTCCAGTTATCGGGCCAGTGACCGGTTTGCCAGAAATGGTTGCAAACCTCTCCTATGAGGGCCATGCCTTTAGCACCAAGATTCTTCAGCAGTTCCGCTGGTATTCCATCTCTACCGGGAGCTTTGTCATTTTTCAAGGATTTTATGGCCTGCTCAACTTCTGCTGGAAGAATTTCAGGCTCCAGTTCCTCAGGGTCCCACCATACACAAGGCTGGAGAGTGTCGCCGGTGTCATAGAGCTCCGCGCAGTATCGTCTCCAGCTATCTAGAATTTGACGGTGTTCGCAAAGAATACTCCCGGATTCATCCTCTATGACACGTGTTTGCACATTGCGTGTCCCTGTCAGGTCTTTCAGCTTGCGCTAGAAATCTTTAGTCTCGTTTTTTATTGCGTGTCTTTCAAGATCAACATCACAGGTCAAGCTAAATAAAACCGTTTAAAAACACCCAGACCCGGAACCTAAATCTGACCGGGAATTGCACCCTCAGAGACGCCAAAACTGAACACTTTCTACTTAGTTTCATATTTTAATTTAATACTAGCGGCTCGTCCGTTACTTTGTTCGCGTGTACAGCCTGTATCCCGTGACGTAGTTCCAAACATTTATTCCTTAAATACTTTTTCCTGGCAATTACAAACACGAGAAAAGAATAATTAGTCAAGTACTTAGGTGCAGCCGTTCTGAAGTGATGCGGGGACATACATTCGTGGCAATGATTTTTATTTATTTAGATACATTTTAACACAAAGCTATACGATAACAATATCATTTAAAAACAAGAAGGATAATACATCAAAGAAAGCCTATAAACACACTGCACTGATAACTACCTAATGGTTAGACAACCGGATAAAGATCCTACTCGTTCACATATGGCTTGTTTTTAGTCCGTGTGGGTAACTAACTACCATTTTAGCAACTATCTACTACCATTTTACTACCTATCATAAACAGTTCCGAGTGTTCCGACATTTAGATTTAAGAAGATAGCGAGTTCCGCAGTAGTTGGTCATACAATTGAAACAAGCTACCACCTTATCTTACCATCGGGTGAAATGAAAGTCAAAAGTTTCATCATACCATCATCCCCCTCCTTACTTCACTAAGTTTTATTTTGTACTGGCACCTCGAGACCAACCGTTAGGTTATGCAAGAAGTGCCAGACGTCCCTGCGCCAGTAGAACACACACACCACACACACACAATACCAGGACAAACGAACATTCCCAAGCTCTACAGCTAACCACACGCCCTACGAGTCCAACCCATGTCCGGATCCCGCCGGAGGCGCCTGGTTAAAGGCACGACCAGCGGGGGGCTAGAACCGGAACCCCGTAGTACCTCTGAAAACACAACCGGACCCGTAGTTCCAGTTGCGATACCCTATCTATTGAGGTCGGTAGATAGGGACATCAGATGAGACCATCAGATGAGAAGACGGTCAAAAGCTTCTCGGTTGTGTTATAAAAAAGTTACCTCACATGTCGTTACATGTGAGGTAATTTTTTAAACGCCTGGCAGTTTGTGTCAGTTGGATTTTCTTTCCCTCCACAAGAATGCCCACTGCTTTATAAACAGGCGCCAGTGTCGGCGCCTCGTTACTGTTTTTCCTATTTGATTTTTTGGGCTGCAAAACAACCAACAACCCGTATTGGGCATAATGAGATAAGTTTCTTACTTAGCACATTCTTTAATGCTTCTTGAAAGAAAAGAAAGAGAGAAAAAACATTTATAAGAATCAGATAACAAAAAGATGAAAATGATAATTACATACATTGCAACCTGTTAACCACGTGCACCGCCGTCTTTCTATAAAAGTTGAACTACATTCGAGTAGATTCTAAAGCATGCTTGGGCATGACTTAACCTTTAGCTAGTCGCGCTTAAATACTTACACTATTATTCACGTGGGGTCCCGTACGGACCCCAGGATTTACTTTTGAAAATGAAACAGATATAATTAGTGAAAATATTTATTTTATATAGGTACTTTAATAACAACATCTAAATTAACAAAACAATGTAAGGCTTCTAGAAAACAACAAAAATAAAAATGTCCAAAATAGTAATCAAATTATCTTATCTTATAAGGCACATGAATCACAAACTTTGGTATGGTGTCCATTACACATGAACTTGTTACATTTCCACATTTGGTTTTTGTTTTCCTATCATAGACCTTGCATAAATAGGTGACAACATTTTACATACCAAAAATTGTACTACACTATTAGTCGCGCGGGGTCTGTTGGACCCCAAGCACCTACGTGCAGCACGTTTGATCAACGCCGTGGCTCGCGGAACACAGAGATGGGAGGGGTGGGTGAGCTAGGAAGCTACTAAAACACACAGCCGCGTAAGTGTAACATTTGCCGAAATATGACAAAAATAATCTCGCTTGGGGTTCAATGGACCCCACTCGACTAATTAAAGGTTAAGGGGGGTTAGGCGGTCAGCGAAAACTCCGGGCCCTTGCGGGTGTTGCGCGGTGCGGGATTCGCGGTTATTCGTAAGCGCCGTACTTATATATTTATAAGTATAATTGGCGAGAGGCTAGTCTTCCTTCGGTACGCGTGCGTTCTGGTCTCTTGCCAAAGCTGTCTTAGGGAATTTCTGTCAGCCGTCCTTACCACCATTGCACAAGACCGTAGACAGCCTAGCCCATGCTGCAAAGGACAAAGCCGATCTATTATGCACTCTTTTCGCATCAAACTCGACCCTGGACGAAAACTCTTCACCAACCACAGCGCATTGCGCTGGTTCAATTCCAAACTTTCGGTTCCTACAAAGGACAGTTCGCAAGGCTCTGTTTTCCCTTGATATCCAAAGGTCGAGTAGGCCTGATGTAGTTCCTCCCATTTGTGCTTCGGACGTGTGACTGAGTTGGCGCCGGTTCTAACGCGCCTTTTCCGGCTCTCTTACACTACTGGCATTGTCCCAGGTTCTTGGAAGACAGCCCTTGTCCACCCGATTCCCAAAAAAAAGGCGATCGCTCTGATCCGTCCTACTACAGGCCAATAGCCATCACCTCTTTGCTCTCCAAAGTAATGGAGTCCATATAAACCGCCAGCTCTTGGGGTACCTAGAAGAGAATCAGCTACTAAGTGATCGCTAGTATGGTTTTCGTCGCGGTCGTTCGGCTGGTGATCTTTTAGTGTACCTTACTCACCGATGGGCGGAGGCAGTCGAGAGTAAAGGGGAGGCACTGACAGCTAGCTTGGACGTAGCGAAAGCCTTTGACAGGGTATGGCACAGGGCTCTTCTCTCTAAACTTCCATCATATGCGGACGATAGTACTGGGGAAACGCTCTACACCGGACGAGCAAATGTTTCTCGGGAAAGCGTCATCGAGAGCTGGAATAAACACCGAGAACATGTTAAGTCATGTCTCGAATTAGGGCCGACGTAACCTAGTCTACTTTAACCCTTCCAAAACACAAGTTTGCGCAATTACCGCGAAAAAACATCCCTTCGTCGTACCTCTGAACTTTGCGAGAGCTCTCCTTGATACCAACCCGAATATTAAAATCGTTGGCATCGATATTTCGAGTGACGTTCAGTTTCGGGGTCATTTGGAAGGTAAAGCTAAATTAGCTTCATAAAAACTGGGTGTGCTTAATAGAGAAGGTCAGTATTTCACGCCGGCCCACCGCTTACAATTAAACAAAGCACAGGTCAGGCCGCATATGGAATACTGCTCCCATCTTTGGGCTGGAGCACCCCAGTACCAACTCCTTCCATTTGACCGCATTGAACACAGAGCTGCTCGAATTATCAACGACGTGGCTATTTTAGGTCGGCTCGATCCACTGGCTCTTCGGAGAGACGTTGCGTCTCTCTGTATATTGTACCGCATGTATCATAGAGTGTTCTGAGAAATTGTTCGGCTTGATCCCTATGTATTTATATAGGTATTACTTATTGTGTTTATGGTTTTATAGGAATTATTATTGTAAAACACGGTCGTAATGTGCATTTATATGAAGTTTTAGAGGTAACTTCAGGATTTTTTTCTATCGAGCAAAATGTTTCCAATCGTGTTCTGGAAACAGTCATCCCCGCACACATACGTTTTGTAATACATATTAAAAATTTCAGTGCGCTATTATACTGCATTAAACAGCCAATTTTTCTGTTTTCATCTGTGCCCCCATTAATTAAATTATGCGCAAATAGTCTAGATTAGAGAAGCTCGATAGGGAGTAGCGGCTGAGGCGTTCGGTTTGCTTTGCTAGTTTGCCAATTGGGTAACTCTTACACTGTATGGGTGACCATATTAAAATCTTCTCATGCTTCTTCGTGCTTCTGAAGGCTCGCAAAGCTGGTGCTATACTCCAGCCAAATGTTTGTTAACAGATTACTGTCATTTCTTTGTGCAAATATCTAGATTTACTCGGATTTTTACTGTTTTTTGGAAGAAAGACGCCATAGTTAATTGTTTTCTTGTGACTCCAAATGAAACTAGATATTTGGACAAAGAAATGACAGTAATCTGTTTACAAACATTCGTCATCGAATTTGGCTGGACTATAGGTCCCGGTTGTTGTCTTTAGATTGCAGTCGTTAAGACCCACTAACCTGCATTGTGTTAATCCGCTATTAAGTCGAAATTCTCAGTTTCGATAAATAATTTACGATATTCTGGGTATTCCATTTCCACCAGTTAGCATTGGACAAGAGTTTTTGATGATAAGATTAAGTTATCACATAGCGTAACGTAATTTTCATTGTGACGTGAAAGGATGGGGTTTGCGCAAACAGGTCGGTCCCGATATGTTTACTAACAGCAATTTATCTTAACTACCTGCCTAGGCTAGCCGAAGTTCTCCTATAGAAGAACTTCGGCTAGCCTAGGCAGGTAGTTAAGATAAGAGTTATCACAAATTATCTTATTAGTGAGGGCTCAGAGCCTCTCGCAGTAAGCACGTCGACACATTTTGATCTTTGGTGCAATCCCTCTGTCTCCTCAGTGAAAATGAATGCCATAAGCTTGGCAATGTATTTGAGCGCTAAGTGCCTAAAATCTTCTATTATCAATATACAGGGTGGAAAAAAGGACCGTTGTTGGAGGAAAAGTACCCTTAATATTGATGATGGCTAATTTTACTTACAAAGGAAACATTCCTTTTTTTTTAAATAAAGAAAACTGCATTAAAAGATTTTTGAAAAATCACCTGCTTGAGCCGAGAATCGAACCTGTGAAATATGAAAAAAACATCCTGTATTTTATGATATCAACCGAAAGAGTCCTTCTTACGGATTTTAAATATTCACCATAACTCGATACAAAAAGTGACACGTAACGAATTCAGTCGAAGAATACGTCTGTGAATACGTGAAAATAGGTCATTTTGAGCAATTCTTTATAGATAGTAAGTAAGTTTTACACTAAAAAAAATATTTTACTTAGTCTTTCTTCAATTTAAGTTACTATGTTGTTTATAATAAATTGTTTCTTATGATCTTTCGGTTGGTATCATAAAATACAGCATGTATTTTTTACCACATTTCACCGGTTCGATTCCCGGCTCAAAGCAGGTGATTTTTCCAAAATCTTTAAATGCAGTTTTAATTATTTATGAAAATAAAGGAATGTTTCCTTTTAGTGAAATTTGCCATCATCAATATTAAGGGTACTTTTCCTCCAACCACGGTCTTTTATTTCCACGCTGTAATTTACACATTAAATCATCTAATCTGAATTCTGGAGTGCCCTTGAAAGTTGAAAGCGAATACAATTTTTTTTTATTTTAAAACTTTAATCGTGTTTCGTTCTCTTTTCTTTCGAGCTTTACTAAAATGTAAAGTGATTAGGGAATTGGAATTGGGTAATCATACCTTCTTTAAAATTACTTTAATTTCATTTAAGAGGATCCTGTACGAAATTGCAAACATTTACGTATTTTTAAGTCACTTGTACTATTCGCTGAATTAGTTAAATACATTAAAAGAACTTATGTAAGTTAGCCTGATCATTGCACAATTGCCTTGTTGAAAGGAGAAGGTGCACGACCCATACAAAATTAATCCACGTCCTACAGCAAAAAATAGACAAATTGAGTATAAAAAAGATGGCATACCTACCTACTTTAAAAATCCATCCTTACAGTCTAACATATTAATAAATTGCTATGAAAATTCGTTCAAAGAGTTCAAAATAGCGGCTCTTTGCATAATAATGTATGAGTTCGTTGGCAAGCCAATGTTTATGATATATTATTATTATTTATTTTAATGAGTTTAACCTTTTTGAGCGTCAATACGTGGTCAATACCTACAAAACGTAATGTGTCCTCCAGCGCCAAGCTATAAATGTATAACGAATGTATAGTGAAAAAGTGATGAGGGTAATTATTTTATCGATAAATAACTGCATAATGTCTTACCCTAGGTATTCTATTTTAGTCTAACAATAAGAGTCCAGTCTTGATTCGGACTAGTTCGATGTTCGGTGGTCGAACAAGTAAAAAAGAAAGGTTATGGATGTGAAATAATCTAGAACCTATGGACCACCCGGCACAATTCTTAAATATTGTTTAAGAGACATTGAAATTGTATAAAAGTTTTGTAAAAAAATAGTGTTTTATTTTTGTAGACTCTCCTTAAACTCATAATAATAATACAAAATACATATACCTATCATAAACATTGGCTTCCCAACTCTACATGATAATGCAAAAAGCAGCTATTTTGAAGACTTCTCCTGAACGAATTTTCACAGCAATTTATTAATTTATTAGACTGTAGGACGGATTTTTAAAGTGTGACCTCTTTTTACTAGTTTTTGTCTATTTTTTGAGATACTCCTCTTTGCTGTAAGACGTGGGTGAATTTTGCACCTTTTTTTTTTAAAACAAATTCTTTAAACAATAACAAACAATACATAAACTTAATGACTCCTAAAAAATATTTTTTTCGACAACTTTCTTAATTTTACGCATGAAAAAATAATTCTTACATGAAAATATTTGTACTGAAATTCCGCAGGGCATCCCCTTCTTTAAAAAGTAAATTTTAATCGTGATGTGGTCTGAAACTTCAAAGCAGAAATTGTTCTAATTACTAATATCAATATGATTGATTTTGCTTTTTGCGATCACGCGGCACCCCCTTAATAATTCACGTAGGTACGCCTCTGTTACGAGTGGGTAAGGTATTGGCCCGCTATCTGGAGTTGCTGGATTCATTGCGCGATGATTTTTACTTTTCATAAGTTTGCATATTATCTAACCAGGGCCCTTATTCTGTAACGATTCCTTGTTTCGAAACCACGTCAATTTCCCAAAAACGTATGCGTTTGACGTTTGTGCGCGGTAAGATTTAGGTGTGGAATCTATAGATTGCGATACAGAATCAGGGCCCAGCTTGGAAGGTAATAAAGTTATTAACAACCTGATCTGAAATTGTGAGCTTACCAAACAATATGTCGAATAAATAAAAGACGATTAGATTCGATTATGTTTAATTAATAAATAATCCTACGACTATTTAATAAATAGGATGTCAGTCAACAGTAAAAATAGAATATTAGAGCAAAACATTTCAATACATTGAATAAAATTGGTATCTTGATTATTTGTTAATAAACTTTTCAGCTTTTTCAATTAGGTATTATTTATTGTAAAAAAGCACATATACAAAAATCTAAAGTACAAATTATGTTGTTGTTCTACTATTTAGCTATCATAAAATTGTTAGTGAACTTGGGTATCAAGGTTTTCTTTTTTTTGTCTTTCTAATGCAAGCGATGTTCGAACGATTGTGTTATAAAATCTTTTATAACACATTTGCTCGTAAAGTGGCTCTTATTACATCGATTTCAGCATCGTAATGTAGCTTATTACACACTAGTGCGGTAATGTAAAATTAGTAATAACACACTAGTGCGGTAATCTAAAATTAGTAATAATTTGCATCTATGGACAACACAGAGCACGCTCACACAGTCCACGCTTCAGCAAGAAACAACTGCACAGTCTGCACACGTGCTTAGATGGTGAGCCTTTAGCCCGTTAGTCGCTTTTACGACACCCAAGAAAAAAAAGGGTTGGGTACCTATTATTATTTTGAAGAGCCAATCACCGCTCTATGCTGTATGTGCAGTCTTTAGTCCGTTAGTCGCCTTTTACGATGCCTAAGAGAAAGGAGGGAGTTGGTAGTATTATTTTGATGAGCCCATCGCCGTTCTATGCTGTTGAATGTATGTGCAGTCTTTAGTCTGTTAGTCGCCTTTTACGACACCGAAGGGAAAAAAGGGGTTGGCAGTATTATTTTGATGAGCCCATTGCCGTTCTATGCTGTTGAATGAATGTGCAGTCTTTAGTCCGTTAGGCGCCTTTTACGACACCGAAGGAAAGAGAGGGGTTGATAGTATTATTTTGATGAGCCCATCGCCGCTATATGCTGTTGGATGTATGTGCAGTCTTTAGTCCGTTAGTCGCCTTTTACGACACCCAAGGGAAGAAAGGGGTTGGTAGTATTATTTTTATGAGCCCATCGCCGCTCTATGCTGTAGGATGTGTGTGCAGTCTTTAGTCCGTTAGTCGCCATTTACGACACCCAAGGGGTTTGATGGAAAGACTTCCTACCTTTCACATACCTATATTTTGTCGATTCAAACAGCGGCTTCTTGTTCGATAATTACTTTGAAAGTATAAAAATAAATATCTTTAGTCCGTTAGTCTCCTTTTACGACACCCAAGGGAAGAGAGGGGTTGGTAGTATTATTTTGATGAGCCCATCGCCGCTCTATGCTGTTGGATGTATGTGCAGTCTTTAGTCCGTTAGTCGCCTATTACAACACCGTAGGGAAGAGAGGGGTTTGTAGTATTATTTTGATGAGCCCATCGCCGCTCTATGCTGTTGGATGTATATGCAGTCTTTAGTCCGTTAGTCGCCTTTTACGACACCAAGGGAAGAAAGGGGTTGGTAGTATTATTTTGAAGAGCCCATCACTGCTCTATGCTGTTGGATGTATGTGCAGTCTTTAGTTCGTTAGTCGCCTTTTACGACACCCAAGGGAAGAGAGGGGTTGGTAGTATTATTTTGATGAGCCCATCGCCGCTCTATGCTGTTGGATGTATGTGCAGTCTTTAATCCGTTAGTCGCCTTTTACGACACCCAAGGGAAGACAGGGGTTGGTAGTATTATTTTGATGAGCCCATCGCCGCTCTATGCTGTTGGATGTATGTGCAGTCTTTAGTCCGTTAGTCGCCTTTTACGACACCTAAAGGAAGAGAGGGGTTGGTGGTATTATTTTGATGAGCCCATCTACGCTCTATGCTGTTGGACAAAGAAAAATATATGTTGGCTTACCAAAGATTCATGCACTAGAAAAACAACAAAAAAACGCAGTCATTTTCGGAAAATGTGTTTTCCTCGCAAATATGTTATAAAACATGGCATACGTGCGCTTTGATAATTACAGCCTTTGCTTTCTTGTAGCCCTCGCCTACGGCTCGGGCTAGCAATATTGCCTCGGCTGTAATTTTCATCTTACCGCACTCATATCATAATGTACTATTAACTTTTCATACATAATTTCAAGTATTAAACAATCACTCTGTCAACATTGCGTAAGTACTCTTTGCTTGGCACATATTATTTAAACTTAAGTTTGATTTCAAAAATTGACACTTACTTACCATATTGTCGTGTAACCGTTTACATAAGTCATACAGTTTCATACAAATGTCCCTTGCAATATGAAGCTATGATGTCACAGCATGACAAAGCAGTTGTTATAATTGTTTGTGACATAAATTACGTAATATTGTGTTTTTCTTAATCCTAAGTTTTATTGGAGATTGCTGATGGCCACATAAAGCCTTTACAGCGAAACCGGATTTTAGGGGCGGCGAGATACTTATAACTTTTAAAGGTTTCCGAACCGTATTGGCCGAATATCCCGGAGGTTTTCTAGAGTAGGATGTCTTCTTGCAAGCGAGAGGGATGACCTACTAGATTCTCCGGGGTATTTAAGTCGGTTGACTAGAGCGGAATACCCAAGGGCCCCTCTAAAAACAAGGACCTCAGCTCGGGTTTTGTTTATCCTTCCCTAACTTTGAATCCGGTACTTATTACGAGATAAAGTTTTAATTACTTAGTTACTTTGTTTTTTATTTTATATTTTATTACAAAATATTGTTGTAAAAGTTAATTTAAATTAGGTAATTGAATTTAAATCGCTAAACGTAATAACGTTACGTAATAACTTTTATCAAAGTCTGCATTATGTGCTCGCAAATTATTATAAAGATGTTTTTAAAATAATTCTTTTGTTTTAGACTTGGTATTTTTTATAATACGTCATCCACATATCACATTCACCACGGTTTCCAGCGAAAACGATTATTGTAACCGCAAAATACGCACGTCCTACGGCATGCGCTACTGTTTGTACATGTACACGAATTGTGCCGAAATGACTTGAAATTTTTACTGGGTCATACATACCATAAAACAGATAGGTGTCATACTCCTTGCAGATGATTCTGTGTGGTACTAAATACGTAGGTACGAAATACTTTATGTTCATTCGAATTTCGAACTTACTATTAGCATGCCAAAATTAAATCGAAAATAAATGATTTGATAATCTTATCTCGCTTTGTAAAAATCAATTTCCGAAATGTTTGTTCGCGCCTCACATCTTAACGGCTGCAGCCTTATCATTATTGTTTGGTTGTATTTGTAATCAAAGCAAGGAGTGTATGACAGTTTTTTTTTAATTCGTTACGGGACACTGGGGCCTGAACCCGTGGTTCACGAGACGAATTCGCGGGCATGCCGCCATTAAAAAATAATGACTGGCTTAAGATATCGTTGTGACTTTACTATTTACAATATAGGACCTATTTGTATGTAATATTATTAATATTAAAGTGTGTTCGTTCGTTGGAATAAATAGTCGGAGTGATAAACATTTAGGTAAAAGAGGTATTGCAGTTTTGTATGGAACAGCAGGTTTTTTTTTGCAATTACTAGTTGCTGCTAGTTGTTTTTAGTATTTAAGAGGATGGTATAATGGACTATTTACCTATTACCAAACAGCCTATTTATAAACAAGCTACTAAGACACGATTGTGGATGTCATAACAGAATCGTATCCCAATAGCTGTAATTCAAAATTTCACCACGTTCTTTCCTCAAACCACAAATTCATAATAACTATAACGCTAAAGTCGCTTAATTTGACACAAGCACTGCATAAAAGTCGTCTCGATTCCTCTGGGAGGGGAACTTCCCTGACTTGAAGGCAGCTGCGCTGACGCCCTTCCCCCGCCCTACGAAAGGGGGGAACGGGAAGTTGGGTACACCTCGGTGACGAACATCGAACACGGGGTCGTTGAAGCCACCCTGGAAATGCAAATTATTGCAATTTGTTATTATTTGATAAGAACCTCATGCTGTGCTGGGCCCTTATTCTGTAACGATTCCTTGTTTTGTTTCAAAACCACGTTAATTCCTTAAAAATTACGATATCTTCCCAAAAACGTATGCGTTTGACGTTTGTGCGCGGTAAGGTTTAGGTGTGGAATCTATAGATGCGATACAGAATCAGGGCCCTGGTGGCGGCACATTAAGGGGAGGTATTTCGAGCGCTTCTCTCTCGCTCTCTCGACGGTACGACGGTAAGGGACGGGTATAATCACGTTTCATATTTTAAAAAATTGATAGATGTTATAAAAAAACGATCGGTTGTAATCCCTCAAGTTATCTATGAACTTCATTTTTGTAAATGACTCATAATATCAAATTACTCATTTTAAGAATAAAACCTAGAAAAGAAGATAAAATGACACAAAAATATGTAACTTTGTGAATTTATTCTATCGAGCCAACTTTATCAAATCGTGTTTCCATCGGGTTTATTCTACAGAATAAAGCCTCAACAATATTTCATAATTTTCGCAGATTTTTTTTTTTATTGTTTACTAATTCTAAGAACGTGTTATTTTAATCTTTCACTAACACCTAGCCTTAATAGAATCCATCTCTTCCCTTGGGAGTCGTAATAATCAACTAACAGACTAAAGACTCTGATTAAACGTGGACTATGGTAGAGGAGCTTATGCTTTTGCGGTCCTCATCGCCTAGTCTCTGACGCACCCTTCGGGGGAGACTAGGCGAAAAGACTAGGTTGTAAAATATTATTAAAATAGCAGGCTTATGCTGTGAAACAACTCCATTATTTTTATTAGCGATGTATTTAATACGTAAACACCAGAACAGTTCATTGACATCATTTGTTACCAGACATGCGTGAGAATGGACCGAATACGGACAGATCCGGTATTAGCTGACTAATTGCAAAAATTATCATATTTGAGTGTTGTTACTGTGAAACTAGATATTTCCACAAAGAAATGTAATTAATGTCTTAACAAACATTCTTCATCGAATTTGTGGTTAGGACATCCACAACCCCCAATTATGTAGAGAGAGAACCAATTCAAGATATGAGGATAGGTTTTTTTATTAATTTGTGATCACGGGATGCGGCTGCTTAGACTATAAGACATATGATACAGAGGCTTATTCCCGCCCGCTCCAAGATTTTGGTCTCAAGCGCTCCATGAGTAAAATTATATATTTTATTATTATTTTGTAAAATCGTTCCCAAGGGCTCCAAAAGCGTATGCAAATATATTTCTTCAAAACCTCTGAACTCCATACATTGATTCCCAGGAGAGAATGTTTGTTTTGTATAAAGGGAATGAAATTGGTAAATGTGGTTTTATTTATTATTTGAGTATGAAAATCATTGGAGCTCTTGGGAATGAATATAATAGAAGTAGAATTTTGGAAAACAATAGATTTGGAGCGAATACAGATATAGATGTGCATTACGATCATATGAATATCCCAGTACTTAGCCAGATCTTTCCCATATGAACAGCACATGGAGAGATCAAGACATACCCCTTACTAGTGGACACAATGTTTTTTTTATTTTTTGTATCCTCAACCGCTGAGGAACTGGCTACCTTATCTTCAAAGTGTCGGAACACATTAATGCTATCAACATTGTTGTTATGGCTCTAGACTTGAGATAAGGTGTGGTAGCTAGCCAGGCGGACTTAACAAACCCTACCACCAACCAAACTAAGTACACAAAGATATATCCCTGGGAATTGAACTCGGGAGACCTTTGGGTCTAAGACGGGTGGCTTAGCCACTAGACCACATAGGCGGTTAAAACACTGTAATAGGTTAAAGGCTATGTGATTCGATCAACAATACAACTAGTGAGCTCTTATTTGCTCTAAAGGCTTAACAGGAAAAAGTACTTTATTTATTTGTTGCCCTTTAAGGTTGATTTCACCACTAAATGTTATTGACGTTTTTTCTTTTTTAAGTGACAGGAGTAATTTATTGCTTTGAATAAGTATTTATTCGCGTGGACAGAATTTAGCTTTGATTTTGTACGTGACGCGTTATCTAGTTGATATTGTTGATCGAAGACTATGTGAGTTAATGAATAATAAATAGAAATAAATTTGTTTACGCTCACACCAATTATCTTGCCCAAGATAAGCTTGTATTAAAACTCGTTAATATGGTTAAAATAGATAACGGATAAATATACATAAACAGAAAAACACCCAGACCCGAAATCAATTCAGAAAAACAGTTTTATTCTCTAAATTGACCCGACCGGGAATTGAACCCGGGACCTTAGAGATGGCGCGACGCCAGACCCGGCGTGCTAACCACTTGACCACGAAGGTCGTAAGTGAGGTCGTGAGTTGCATAGTACCTAATCTTATATTCATATCAATATTATACTCGGCTTGATGGAGGAATCCGTTAGGCTTCTATTGCAACTCGTTAAAATGATTAAACTTGATAACGGATAAATACATAAACATAGGAAAACACCCAGACCCGAAATCAATTCAGAAAAACAGTTTTTTCTCTAAATTTACCCGACCGGGAATTGAACCCGGGACCTTAGAGATGGCGCGACGCCAGACCCAGCGCGCTAACCACTTGAACACGGAGGTCGTAAGTGAGGTCGTGTGTTGCATAGTACCTAATCTTATATTCATATCAATATTATACTCGGCTTGATGGAATCCGTTAGGCTTCTATTGCAACTCGTTAAAATGGTTAAACTTGATAACGGATAAATACATAAACATAGGAAAACACCCAGACCCGAAATCAATTCAGAAAAACAGGTTTTTCTCAATTTACCCGACCGGGTATTGAACCCGGGACCTTAGAGATGGCGCGACGCTAGACCCAGCGCGCTAACCACTTGAACACGGAGGTCGTAAGTAAGGTCGTGAGTTGCATAGTAATCTTATACTTACGTCGGCTTGATGGAACCCATTAAGAGAATTAAATCCGAAGGCAGAGGAGGCGCTTTGGCTACCCGTCGGTCCCCCGAAGCCTCCTCCCCCAATAGCTGATGCAGACGACGCAGCCCCGGATAGGCCAGAGGAACCACCGAACGAGGCTGCTTGGCTGCTTGCTTGGCTGCCGCTGAAACTTGTCAAAAATAAATTATTTTATTTTGCGAAAAGCAAAACAAGAAATAAAATTCAAATTTGTAAAATATCTTTCAATACAACGTGTCGTCCACTTTCCTAAGTTGTCTACTTCCTATGCCGTCCACGATAAATTTCATTTTATTTACATAGAAAGTTATTTATGAGGGTGTAAATTGTCTTGATTTGTCTGTTTGTTATACTTTGTCTGTTAAATGAATTTTTTATTTTGTTTTATTCTACAACGGGTAAGCGCTTGGCCTTCATCTCACCTGATGGTAAGTGACGATAAGGCCGAAGGTGGAAGCGCGCTTCACCCGGAATCCTCTACCACTGAGGAACTGGCTATCTTATCTCAAACTGTCGGAACACAACAATGCTATAAACATCGTTGTTATGGCGACAGACTTAGAAAAGATGGTGGTAGCTAGCCAGGCGGGCTTAACAGCCCTACCACCAACCAATCCGAGCACACAAAGATGTACTCCCCGCTGGGAATCGAACCCGGTACCTCTGGGTCTGAAACCGGTGGCTTAGGCACTAGACCACAGAGGCAGTTAAAATTATAAAAATAACTAGGTATATTTGCACTTGTATAGAGAAAAAAATTTATAACATTAACAGGGTAACATGGTATGTAGCTTATGGAAAAAAATGTTTTAGATTCTTTCGATAGATATTATTAGAGCACCCAAGGGCCGATTTTTAAATTATCAGATACTTATTTGTCTGTAAAGTATTTTATTTATACACAACCATTTTGAAAATGTATTAGCTTAACATGTCTTTTCTTTATTAATAGGTGAGTGACATTTTAGGTAGGTCCCATTATAATGGGTATAGTTTGCTTAAATGTGGTTTATACTTAGTTACTTAGGTTTTAACACCATCATTTATGGAGTATTTAATTATTTATTAAACACAATTTAGAGATAGTTCTTAGTTTCCGAGATTTATCGGTTTGTTTAAAAGTGACCCGGATTCATTGCTCTCGAGTGTAAGTATAACAAGAAAGTGTAGTATAGTGCGGTACGCGCGATAAACTAGTTATTTTTGTGACGTAGTTAATATTATAATATTATTCTATGTCATCATTATAATTTACGTTATTATGAAAAAGTTATAAAAATTGTGTTTAGTTTTTTTTAATCATAAGTAATTAATCAAAGTGTTTGTGCAACGAATAATTATACGAATGAATATGAAGACCACCGCCTTTAGTGGGCTTCGTCTAAGACGTCTCGCTAAGACGCAAAGGTCTTCTTGGTCTTGAAATCTTAAAGTCAAAGTCAAAAGATATTTATTCAATAAACTCAATTAATATTATTATGTACTTAGAATCGTCCAAATATATTTTAACCTACCACCTATTCAGGACGTCGTTTTTAGGGTTCCGTAGCCAAATGGCAAAAAACGGAACCCTTATGGATTCGTCATGTCTGTCTGTCCGTCCGTATGTCACAGCCATTTTTTTCGAAACTATAAGAACTATACTGTTGAAACTTGGTAAATAGAAGTATTCTGAGAACCGTATTAAGATTTTCACACAAAAACAGTAAAAAAACAATACATTTTGGGGGTTCCTCATACTTAGAACTAAAACTCAAAAATAATGAAAAAAATTAAAAACACTTGACCTGACCAGCCCTAGAAGTTTCTTGCGGTTTCTAGCAGTCACCTTATATATGTCGTTACCAGGACATCAAATACAAAATATGAATTTGAATGTAAACAATGTAAATGGTACTCCATGTAAATTAATTATAGACAGTTACAAATAGCTGTTGGAGTACTTGGAGCATTTCAGACCCAAGCTGTTTTGTCTTCTGTGTAATCTGACACTTTTTATTAAGCTTTTTATAAAGCTTTTCTTTGATTTTGATTTTAAATTTATCAAGATCTAATTTTTGAATATCATTTGGTACTTTGTTGTAAAATCGTACACACAGACCTTTCAAAGAATTATTTATTTTATAAAGCCCAGTATTAGGTGCTGCTAATTTGTTCTTACTTCTAGTGTTTAAATTGTGAATATCACTGTTTTTTGAAAACATTTCAATATTTTTATGAACATACAACAGATTTTCATAAACGTATTGTAATGCATCTGTCATTATTCTTATATCCTGAAATCTCTCTTTGAGAGAGTCACCAGCCTTTAGGTTATATATTGCTCGAATAGCCCTTTTCTGCAGCACAAAGATAGTTTGAATGTCGCCAGCATTTCCCCACAGTAAAATGCCGTACGACATTACACTATGAAAGTAACTGAAATAAACTAATCTAGCTGTATCAACGTCAGTTAACTGACGGATCTTCATTACTGCATAAGCCGCAGAGCTAAGTCTGTTCGACAATTTAGCTATATATGGGCCCCACTGGAGCTCGGCATCCAACGTGATCAAGTCGGAATGGTCTAGTGTACACTTGGTGACAAGCGAATAGGGAATTATAATAATTAATTAATTTTATTATTTGTGTAAAGTACTCTAGCGAATTAAACCGTATTTAAGCTTATATACCCATTATTATGGTGTATAATAAAGAATAATTTTATCTTATAATATCTTATCTTAAATGTAGCGAAGATTTGATTTCAATGACGGCGGGTTTGCCCAGCAGTAGGACATAATCACGGAGCAAAAACTTTGCTCCGTGAACATAACATACAGGCTTTACTTTCCTTTTTTAAAATAAGGGAGTTTAATGGTTAGTCAATAGAGAAACTTTCTAGCACCTGCCTAAGCGGTATTCTTAAAAGAAATTGTTTGAATGATGTAGTAGTGTACGTATTAATAATGCGTACAGTACTCTATAACATAATATTTTGTTACATGCATTTAATGTCTATTATAATAAACCACCTATTAGAGTAGGTATAGAAATTCGTGTTTGGATTCAATCGAAAACGGTTATTTTCTTAAAGAAATGTTACGAAACATCATAATGCTTATAATGTTTTGAATTTATTGTTTGTTGTTGTTGAAAAAAATCCCTATTTGCGTGATATTGACCCTAGAGCATTCGCTGGTACGCGTAAAAGCTATTCTAGATTTCTCTATCTATTAATTTTTCTAGATTACCTTCCTTTCGAACCGGAATATACTCAAGCACGACACGACACTGCTTAGCAGTCGAAATTGTTAAAGAAAATCTAAACATATCAATTTTATTTGCATACTAATGCTGTAGACTTATTATTGATGTCACATGAAAAACAGGCATTTTGCAACTTAATTACCGTTAGTCTTATTAAGTGTGCATATAATTAACAATCATAATTTTAAAACATCCCTTTTAAAAATCTCAAAATAATTTGGAGTTTTTTGATCCTTTGGTAGGGGAAGCTTGCAAAGACATCGCAAACTCCCAAGAGCGTCACAGTAAAAATATATTAAAACTCTGTTAAGGGTTTATAATACCTCAGGCTCTAAAACTGCTTATACTAACAAGGTAAATGCAGGAAATTGCGGAACCCATTTATATCGACTGCGACTAGTTTAATATTCTTGTGTCGCGTAAGCTATTATAATGTTCAAGTTTGTCATTGCCATATTTGCCATAGGTCAATGTTTCATGCGTAATATCTGTCCTAGGAATATTGTTTCCTAAGCATTAGTAGGTACATTGAGATTACGAATATTGTAAAGAGTAACTTAGAGATTATGACAGAATTACTTTTGTGTTTGTTTTTATTTATAAGATAGCATTGCGTTAACCATTAGTCATAATGTGAAGACAGTGAACAGTCGTCGAGAAGATTATATTGTACTAGCGGCCGCTCGCGGTTTCACCCGTGTGGTTCCCGTTTCCGAGGGAATATCGGGATAAAAAGTATCCTATGTGTTAATCCAGATTATAAACTATCTGTATGCCGAATTTCATCCTAATCCATTCTGTAGTTTTTACGTGAAAGAGTAACAAACATACACACTCACAAACTTTCGCCTTTATAATATTAGAGTGATGTGATAGTATAACTTCGTATACTGCTAACAGTATTAGGTACTTATGTCTTGATTTTAAATAACTAAAAATTTCAAGTAAATATGTTGTTTGTAGGCAGGTAGGTATTAAAAAAACAATCAGTAAGAAATAGTTTTTAACCGAAACTGCTAGTTTAACGAGATAATAATGAGTTGCCAAACCAGAAAATGATTAAGATTCTGTATCGAAAATTTAATACGACGTCTATAAATAAACGGCGAATTGCCTCTAGTGGAAGTCGAACTCACGACCTTTCGCAGTCCAGGCGACATGCTCATCCAATTAAGCTATCAAGACATTGATTGTCTTGTCGCGATTTTCAATACTAGCCATCGTAATTTCATAATCATGTAGGCATTACCACTACATCATCCTCTTTAAGGTTCAAAAACGTATTTCGTGAAAGCTCACCTTCCAAAGCCGTTGAATGATGACGCCTGACTGGCAGAGTGTGAAGCGGAGAAGCCCTCATTAAATCCAAACGAGAATGACTGACTGGCTGACTGACTGGCACCACCGAAGCCACCACTGCTGCTCACACTGGCAGTAAGCCCTCCATTCTGCGGGCGCACATTAAAACCTCCTCCGAACCTTGGCTTCACTGTGTTCGGACGAACATTCGGACTGTGACTCCTCACTTCATTCGGCAGGAGCGTGCTCGGATCACGCTCCAAATGTTCCAATATCGGTAGAACGGGTGGGGTAATGATTGGCTCTAGCATTTTCTCCCGCCTCCGGTCGTCGGGGAAGACAAATCCTTCAGCTGGTGCCGGCAGCGCCGTTCTCACGGTCGCTACGAGGCACACGCACGCGAAGATGAACCTCATGGTTGACAATATTGGTGATACTGGTCCAGTCGTCGCCGTATCTTGTTTTAATAGGGTCGCGCGAGGTCGCCGCGGTGTTGGCATGCGGCGCGCGCCGCAGCCTTCAGAAAACCCACTGCTCTGCGCCGGAGACGACGTCCAGCCACCTATCCATCCCCTCTCGTGCCCTATACAGACGGGCGTTTTTTGCGACATACGCTTTTAAATCACGCAACACTCCGACGTCACACGGACTACGGAGAGTAACACCCACATGTAGTACGAAAATGTAGACGTGGTTCCGGTTATGATTACCGCATAAATTAATGTTTCTTTTTCATTATTTACCGTCTGTGCCGTGATATTATATTAAAAAAGCGGGCAAGTGCGAGTTGCAGTAGCGCACTGAAGGGTTCTTAATTAAAAGTAATAAGAAATATCTAATTATGTTTGCTTAAGGTAAGATAATATTACTACTACAAGCAAAATATTTGCTAGAAGCCCACCCACAGACTTCGGTGTCCCGGAATGATTAAACATTTTCTCTCATTCATGTGGATGTTAATTCTTATTTAAATAAACATGAAAATCTTCATGTATGTATAATTTAAACAATACTCTGATCATAACATTACGTGATTTAAAACAACTCTACCGGTACTGCATCCAAATGTAGTTCAATAACGACTTGATTGTTATTAAGCGCACAACAAACATTAGTGGGAAAACTTAGGCGATAATGTGTAGGCAGTTGGGAAATCCAACGGCCTCTTCCATATATAGGAGGTTTTATGGAAGCTGGTCACGTTGGTACAACCGGGAACTGTACAGCTATGACAATGGCTAGTGATGCAAGCTTGAATAACATTATTGTAATATCTTAATGAAATGTTTACATAAAGTATATGATTATCAAAAGCCTTTAACCATCTCATTGCTGGGCTTCGGGCGTTCCACATGAACAATGAGATATAGGGATATTGGGCATATCTCGTTGGTGAGTCTTAACGACTGCCATCTTACTGACAAATACCGGGAATAGCGGCTTAACGTGCCTTCCGAAGCTTGCAGGAGCTCGAGATAATTTTATATGATCACCAAACCGGTAACCTAGCATTTAAAAAAGTAGATTTATTTCCAAGATGAGAATTCGATCATCTTAGGCGCTGCGTCCTCAACAATTTTGCTTCATTCGCGTAGCAATAAGTGTATCAAAACACAGTATAAAGTTTAAAAAAATAGTTGACATGTATCGGTTCAATACCAAAAACATAGATGTAGAGATAGATGTATTTAATGCGGTCACTATGAGACACCCATAGGTATATGCGGCCAATAAGTAGTATCTTTAAAATATCTTTTCCTACAAAATAATGCTCTACATTCTTAGTAATTAAACTCACATAATGAAATTTGACTGTAATAGAACTACACGTGATCACGGGGAAACTCTCCCGAGACACTAGTCTTATGAGTACCGAATGAAGAGCGCGCTTCGGCGGGCACTGATTTGGCGTCAAGACCTAACGCAGATGGTCTCCTGCGCGAGTGTTCTACTGACGTAGGGACGTCTGGCACTTCTTGCATAACCTAACGGTTGGTCTCGAGGTGCCAGTACAAATAAAACTTAGTGAATTAAGAAGAGGGGATATAATAGTCACTAGATGTCGAATTTTATTTCTTCGAGATAGAGATGATTTTTTCATATTTGCTAATTAAAAAGAACGGTGTATTCTATATCTAGGTACAAAGCTTTTAAAAGGTCAAATGAGTTTATAAGTCAGATCAGGAGTAAATAATTCAGGTCATGAATATTAATTAGACTTTTAAAAAACACATCATTAAAAAAATACCTAGTACCATGTATTTCTTTTTTATTTTGACTTTGCAAACGAAAAAGCGCTATACAGATAACGTCGGAGGTGTAAGCGTACCTACTTTACCTGCAATCCTTTACTTTACCTTAACTTTTTGACGACCTTCTTGGTCGAGTGTATTGTGCACCGGTTTTCATGGTGCCGCCATCTCTGAGGTCCCGGGCTCGATCCCCGGTATGGTCAATTTAGAAATTATTGTTTTTCTAAATTGTCTCGGGTCTGGGTGTTTTCTATGTATAATAAGTGTATTTAAGTACTTTAAGTATGTTTATCCGTTGTCTAGTAACCATTTAACGAGTTTCTTCGAAGCTTCTCTTGGGCTAGATAATTGGTGTGATTGTAGGAAAGATTTATTTATTTATTTATTATTTATTTTACAGATAGCGTTTTAACGTAGATTTTTCATGCAAGACCCTAGCTACAACACTTAAGGAACAAAAAGTAAGGTGACTAACAATTTACTGATAAAAACGTGGGCTAAGTGTTTTTTTACGTTCCATCCGTTATTGTAACCTCTAATATTGTTATTATGTGTTTTTTCTGGAATTAATAATAGGTAACCATTATATTTCTATAATCTCATAACAACGATAAGCGCTAAAGCAATACAATGTGATAGGGGTGGTACTTCTAACCTGTTAAAGCTAAGTACTACATCTAAATTCATCGACAAAAAAATAATATGGACTTATAAAAAAGTGATTTTAAATCACAAAATAATTAAGTAATGAATATTTTTTTCTCACCAAAATAATCTCATACATACAAAACAAAGTAATTTATTAGTTAGTCAGTGTCATTAGCTACCGTTTGCAATTTTTTCATGTTTCTCCGACGTATGAAACCTTTGATATCTCATAAAGTAAAAATGGTATAAATTATAGAAGGAGGGGGTAGGGCCCCCCATATTATTTTTTGTCTATGAATTTAGATGTAGTACCTAGCCTTAACGGGTTAGAAGTACCACCCTTATCACATTGTATAATATCAACAAAAGCTTGGTACACATAGTTATCCAATTGGGAGTTTGACAACAACACCCATTCACCGTAAAACAATAAAGGTACTAAGCTAGATTCGTTCCGCTTGCGATCTTATTAGTTAAAAACTTTGGCAACGTCGGGTCTCCGAAAAGGTGTCCAAAAACAACAAAGCTCCTCCGTGCTTTGAAAGGCCGTTGCTCCAGGTAGTTGTCGTAAGATGGCAGCCGTTAAAACCCATCCCGTACTGGGTCAACGTGGTGGGTTATGGCCAAATTTCTAAATGTAGAGCGGCAATGAGCTCACTACCTGCCATGCTGAGCACATGTGCAGTCGCGTTTTGGTGAAAAGTGGACTATGGTAGAGGACTGATTTGCTGTGTTCCTTACCTAGTCTCTGACTAACCCTTCGGGGATACATACATAACATTTAATCACGACTATTATCCCCGAAGGGTTAGACAGAGACTAGGCAATGTGGACCGCAAAAGCAGTCCTCTGCCATAGTCCACTTTTCACCAAATAGCGCTGCACATGTGCTCAGCGTGACAGATTGTGAGCCCATCTCCGCTCTATACTGTTGGGTGTAGTAGTCTTTTTGCAATGCATGCTGATAACGAATAACTATAATTAAGCCGTGTGGTGTAGCTGCTAAATAACTAAAAGAATACTAGTTACTAACCACTCTTTTCCCTTGGGGTCGTAAAATGCGATTAACCTCTCAAACCCCAAGCAGTCGCATGAGACCGCACCTACAAAGACACACTTGACTTTGTACCGTGTTTTCATAGACTTACAGACTACTTTAGTATGAACAAGGTCGATTATTTCGGTTCTGTGGTACATTTTATGCATCGTGATCGCTAAATATTGCATAGTCTATGCTCGATTCTGTCAAATTCGACGTTGAAAGTTGAAAGTTGCGCCAATTTCTGTGTCTGAAAATTTCCACGAATGAGTGGCTAAGGAACTAAAGACTTCACAAACATCCAAAAGTATAGAGCGGCGATGGACTCACCTATCACTATCACTCTGAGCACATGTGCAGTTATAATTTGGTGAAACTGTGGACTGCTTCTGCGGTCCTCATTGCCTAGTCTCTGACTAACCCTCTGGTATAACAGTCGTGAATATACCTTTTTTTTTTTTTTTTATTGGCAACGGGTAAGCGCTTGGCCTTCATCTCACCTGATGGTAAGTGACGATAAGGCCGAAGGTGGAAGCGCGCTTCACCCGGAATCCTCAACCACTGAGGAACTGGCTATCTTATCTCAAACTGCCGGAACACAACAATGCTATAAACATCGTTGTTATGGCGACAGACTTAGATAAGATGGTGGTAGCTAGCCAGGCGGACTTAACAGCCCTACCACCAACCAAACCGAGCACACAAAGATGTACTCCCCGCTGGGAATCGAACCCGGGACCTCTGGGTCTGAAACAGGTAGCTTAGCCACTAGACCACAGAGGCGCTCAAAACCTGGGTACCTATGTATGTAATCCTTTTGGTTTTTGATGAAGCATGTGCACAAAAATTATAAGTTTTAAATTCTCGTCTAACTGCAGCTAGCCAAACTGCGTATGTGTCTTGTAACGTAATAACGTGTGTCTTAAAGTAATTTCTTTGTTGTATTAAATAAAATTAATCGGCACTTCACCTCACCAGATGGCACCTCTGAAACACGTCGACCCCAGAAAATCTTCTTTTTAATAAAATAATAATAAAACTTTCCTACAATCACACCAATTATCTAGCCTAAGAGAAGCTTCGAAGAAACTCGTTAAATGGTTACTAGACAACTGATAAGCATACTTAAAATACTTAAATACATACTTATTATACATAGAAAATACCCAGACCCGAGACAATTTATAAAAACAATAATTTCTAAATTGACCCGACCGGAGATCGAACCCGGGACCTCAGAGATGGCGACACCATGAAAGCCAGTGTACAAACCACTCGACCAATGAGGTGGTCAATGTGCACAGTCATTATAAGTCTTAAGTTCTCGTCTAACTGCAGCTAGCCAAATTGCGTATATGTGTCTTGTAACGTAATAACGTGTGTCTTATAGTAATTTCTTTGTTGTATTAAATAAAATTAATCGGCACTTCACCTCATCAGATGGCACCTCTGAAACACGTCGACCCCAGAAAATCTTCGTTACGCTTCAGAACATAATAATATACAGAGTCGGGCAAAATTTTATAATTATGAGAACGCGTGGCCACGTATAGCCACTTTGTGATTGTGTGTGTGTTATTTGTGATTCAAAGCAGTTAAAAAGGTTTTTATGAGTTAAAACGGGTCTAACTCTTAATTAAAACGTAAATTAATTTTCGTTTATATACATACATACTTACACATAATCACGACTATTATCCCCGAAGGGTTAGTCAGAGACTAGGCAATGAGGACAGCAAAAGCAATCCTCTACCATAGTTCACTTTTCACCCTAGCGACTGCGCATGTGCTAAGCGTGACAGGTGGTAAGCCCATCGCCGCTCTATGCTGTTAGATGTATATGCAGTCTTTAGTCCGTTAGTCCCCTTTTACGACACCCAAGGGACGAGAGGGGGTGGTAGTATCTTTCACCGCTACGCGACCCGGTTAATCTCGTTTATTATTACATATTATTTAAAATTGATATTACCAGCAGCCTGTCACTCCATCATACAGGTTATTTTAATAACAGCCCCATAGACGTAATATTTACGTCCATGAACAGCCCTAACACCATACTGCAAATACTGCAATTACTGTCTTAGGCTCATATACACCCTTTTAGTTGACGGTATCTGGGCTAATTGGAAAAATCTCGGATAAAATAAACGCGAGTATATTTGTAATAAATACAAGTAATCTATTCCTTATATTTAATTTAATAGTACTCTAGATTTTGTAACGTTAAAAAGAACTGAGTAAACAGTATTTTTTTTTGATGTGTCCAAATTGTAAAAGTAAGTAAGTCATCATAAACTTCAAAGGCCACAAATTACAAGGACCTTTAAGCGTTCCAAGTATCGCACGTTTGAGATGTTGTCATTCGATATCGTGATCCATAACCTATTCGCGCTCATTTTTGTTATTTCAAGTGTTACGCCGCCACCGTGCTGACGTTAATTCTGTATTTTCTTTTATGTATCACCATATTTAAGGCTCGGTCTACCAAATTAATTTACACCAATATTTCTTGTTATTTTTAAGTCACTATATTTGAATCTTACGAACAATCACGACTATTATCCCCAAAGGTTAGTTAGTTAGTTAGTTAGTCAGCGACTACGACATTGCCACAGTCCACGTTTCACTAAATAGCAACTGCACATGTGTTCAGCGTGATAGGTATATAGTGACTCTTTCGCCACTTTATACTGTAGGATGTATGAGCAGTATTCTGTCCGTTAGTCGGATTGACACCCACGACTGGGACCGCTGCTTCCTTTTTTTTAATAAAAGAACAAGGCCAACGAGCAGTCGGGTCACCTGATGGAGAGCAATCACCGCCGCCCATAGACACCCGCAAAACCAGAGGCGTCGCAGATGTGTTGTCGACCTTTAAGAAAGGAATAGGGTTAAGGAAGGAATAGGAATTGTGAGGGGGGGAGGGGAAAGGAGCCTCTGGAACTCTCACTGGCCGGACGAAACACAACAGCACCAAGGGCCATTATTTCACGCCGGATATTCGTGAGAGGGTGGTATTACCCCGGGCGAGCCGGCCCAATGCGTGCTGGAACGCGGCGTGGCTCTACCACTCAGTCAGTGTCACTCATTTAGCACCACCCAGGGGTCACGTGTAGGGTCTCAAGGGAACTAAGTTAGCTAAACAATACAAATCATACATACGTACCTACATAATATAATCAATACTTGTATCTTCGTGGTAGTAGAGACTAGGCAATGAGGGCAACAAAAGCAGTCCTCTACCATAGTCCATTTTTCACCAAACAGCGACTGCATATGTGCTCATCGTGACAGGATATGAGCCCGCCATCGCCGCTCGATCCTGTGGGATATATGTGCAGTCTTTAGTCCGTTAGTCGCCTTTTACACACTTTGCGACACGGTTAATTAAAGTACAAATCATCTACAGCTGATTTCAGTTTTACTCCAGTACTAATATTATGAAGCTGAAGAGTTTGTTAGCTTGAAGGAGCTAATCTCAGGAACTACTAGAATGATTTAAAAAAATCTTTCAGTGTTAGATAGCCCGTTTATCGAGGAAGGTTATAATTTGTTTAGTTACGGGTACGGGTATGGGTAGTAACCCGTGCGAAGCCGGGGCGGGTCGCTAGTGTACAATAAATGTTCCTGTCACATAGAAGTCCTCACATAATTTCTTAGCACACACTTTACACTTTGTAACGGTACAGAATGAATGGTATCCGTCCGTTAGTAAGGAATGCATGGGAGTAGCACTAAAATAAATATTAATGCGTAGCGCCAATAATAATGAGCATGAAAAGGGAATAATAAACTAGTTCAGAATAATGGTCAATGGTCTAGCGCTTTATCTTTAGTTTGAATTTCGCGGGGACTGCTCTGCGCGTCCCTTGCGACATAGGCGGCGTCTAGCGAAAGTTATTTACGTAAGCTTCGCATAAGGTTGCTAGTTTGACTTCTTTATTTTGAATTTCGCGGGGACTGCTCTGCGCGTCCCTTGCGACATAGGCGGCGTCTAGCGGAAGTCATTTATTTGGGCTTCGCGTAAGGTTGCTAGGTTGACTAGGACCGTATTTTATTTTGAGTTTCGCGGGGACTGCTCTGGGGTCGGCAAAGTGGTTCACCTACGGGCGGACGCCACCTATGGTCGGAATACGGAACTTTTTATAATTTCACAAAATACAGGATTATTGGCTTAAGTGGATGATTATTGAGAGGGAATTGTTAATAGAAGGCTACATTTAGATATTCAAAGATGTAATATTGGCTATCTGACGAGATTTGGTTAGATTATGGAAAAATTTTAGAATTGCGCGGCGAAAGCGGCAATGAGCGAGCGAGAGGTTGAGAAAAAGACAGAAAGAGAGGTCGGATGATAGCTCCACGTGGCGCGACGCGAAGGCGGGGGGGCATCGGGGAAACGGCTAGCGATTGGTTGAAGGGAAGAAAAGCGGACTCGCGCGGGCAAATTTTAGGCGCGCGTGGCGGGAAAGTTAAGATGCTTGGGAAAATTAGCGGACATGCAGTTTTGGGACGTCTGCGGTGCGGACCAACTTAAGAGTGCGGTACGACTCATACGGGAAAAATAGCGTCCGAGCTTTGATAGTGCGCTAAGTGATATTCGAGCTGCGATATTAATTAAGATTTGTGAAATTGAAAGTTATTAATAAAGTAAACTATTGCGATCGCAACTCGAATCCGTTAACGGAATGAAGTATTCTGGGGTACATCGGCGGAAACGAATCACGGTGGCAACAAAAACCTATGTACCTTTCAACAGACTTCGGTCTGGATGATCTTTGATTGTATTTAATAAGATCGGCGTTTTACATCATTACGCTAAACAATACACTATCTTCGACGGAGTAATGGGGGAGAGACAGTTGTCTCCCTAGTGAAAGTTGAAGATAGGTCAGACACCATTTAGCTGGAGGTAGACACGTATGACCCAGTCCAATCTCGAGTCTACCTCCATACATACAGTGTAGTGATAGGAAAATAACACACTGAGTATACTGGCTCGACTGATAGAACATTTAGGAGTTAGTTGCTTTCAGGGGCAATGCGACTCTCACCACACACCACGAATTTAAATTAAATGAGGCTTGGCCTAGTTTGCAAGGTACACAAAAGGGACCGTTAGTTCGACAAAATATAGGCATTTTCGAGTGAGGAAAGTTGTAGGAAACTATAGGTAGGCGGATATATATATATATGGTTAGTTATTAATTCAGACCAATAAGGCAGGGATAATTAAGTTACGGCGCTAAATAAAATTATGATGAAGTGATGTGGGTCCTAGCTAGGCAAGTAATCTGTTACCGCAGGCCAATAAAATTCTAATTGTTTTCCTAAAGTTGTTACCAATTAATTATTCATTTTAAATAATTAATAGAAGCATGATAATATCGTACGATCATTACTTTGGAGTACCTAAAAGTCTAGACTGGTTTCCTATTACAAGAATAATACTAAAAAGTTATAGCAAATAAGCTTAGTCGTACTGTGATGTTTGATTTCTAATGCTGAAATGACCAAACAGGCATTTTTTAGCTTTCCCTGGGATGCAATACGATCTCATATCGCTACACTCTTCAAGGTGTTAAAGTTTTACATCCGATACCTTAGCAAAAATAAGCTGATACAAACTGAACAACTAAAACCAGTTTAGAACCTAGGATAAGTCGTTGAAAGAAGACATTGCAAGCTATGAGCTTCTAATAATCTGAAACATAGAAATAATTGATTGATAACAACCAGCTAATTAGCCTGACAATGGTCTACTAGTATCATTTGAATAGACCTCTTAAGATATGTAAGTACTTACTTCTAATAATATGAAACATAGAAATATTTGATGGGAACAATCTAATCAATCAGACTAATACCTAGTACAGTCTAATTTAAACTTATTAAAGTGAGTAAAAGATAACTTCTAAATGTAATTTATTTAATGATTAACAGTGATAATTATCTACCTAATTTACTATCTACTAAAGGTATACTAACTATGATTTAGTAGTCTATCAAATTAACCACTCAGTCTGAGAGACAGAGGGTGGGGGTTGATGGAGAAATAATTGACTACATTCACTCCCTAAAAGTCAGGGATGTTGAATGAATTAAACATCTTTCAATAAACTTGAGATGTATTTATACTTTATAAGATTTGTATAATGAACACTAAGAGTAACCCAAAGTAATTTACTTCAAATGATAGTATTCTATTTCAGTTCACTTCCTAAAGTCAAGGATATTGAATGAATTAAACATCCTTTAATAAACTTAAGATGTAATAATCTGCCAATGCAGCAATCCAATGTAGTTATATTGGAACTTTACAAGACCTGTATAATAAATACTAAGAGTAAATAAAAGTAGTTTTACCTGAATTAATAGCATTCTACTTTAGCCACCGCCTGAAGTGGCGTTTGATTAAATTATCCACCCTTTACGGAACTGAATATAAGTTATTGCATTGAATAATTAAGTTCTTAATGTGAAAAGGATATTTGGATGATAGCAAGCCTTGAGATAAACTCTATTGATTTATGTGGAATAATAAGAATTTAAATTGCTAACACATAGTTCATAATGTAAAATGAAATTAGATTTTGAGAGGAGATGTAAATTCTCAGTTTGAAAGAATTAAAGCTACAAGCTAATAATTAATGTTAAAGCCAAAGTGGACGGGGCCATAATTAAACAATGAGATGTAATGGCACGCTATGGAGCGGCGGTTGGAGCTCATAAACTTCCACAAGACTCTTATATTTCCACAAGACTTTTAAACTTCCACAAGACTCTTATATTTCCACAAGACTTTTATATTTCCACAAGACTCTTATATTTCCACAAGACTTTTATATTTCCACAAGACTCTTATAATTCCACAAGACCTTTATATAAATTGCACCAGGCTTCTTATGTATCATGCTACTGATAATAAATAATAATACCTACAAGCTAAGCTATCATCTGATTACCTTTGAGTGGTTACAAATCTTCCCCGCAGCTGCAGTGAAGGATTTAGGTCACAGTTCAGACGGAGTCATTGCTAGGCTACACATATTTATGTTAGGATTTATAGACTGGTAGGTAATTAGGTCAGGAGAAAATAATTTAACACAGGGATAAGCCAATTACTAAACTTTCACGAAAGAACTTGAGTTACTTAAATGCGGTTAACAACGGAGGGTTCACTAGACGATCTGGCCAAAATAGTAGTTATTATAATATTACATTGCTTGACTGAAATTCACTGCAAATAGAATTAAGCTATGCTAAGGTTCCATCTTCATACAAACGCTACACACTCTACAAAACTCCAGACACAACCATTAGATTGTAGATAAATTAGGTTAATTAGTTTTAAGAATTAGATAATAATTTAAGTTAAGGTAAAGCGGCGAGGATGTGTGTATGTATTATAAGCTAGCTAGGCATATAGGTGTGAAAGGCATTAGAAAAGGTTTAGATTTAAGGTGTAGCATATTAATAGAGGGGGGGGAGGTTACAATTTGGTAAGCCATGACCAGGATCAGAAAGTTAAGTTATAAATTATCATTAATATAGTTGTATTGGATTTCAGTCAAGCGGTAATACTTTAATTTAGAAGTGGGATTTTTCCCACAAATTGTTGTCGTGTTGCGATGCGTGAGTTTAGAATTGGCTTAATAGGGAATAATTCAATGAAGATTAATTAATTCAGAGATATTGAAGAATTATAATTTGACACTTTTCACAATAAACGTTGTTATCTTCTAAAGTTGATTCATACACTTTGTATTACGGGCTCTTGATAATGGGTGAATTATAATTTGACACTTTTCACAATAAACGTTGTTATCTTCTAAAGTTGATTCATACACTTTGTATTACGGGCTCTTGATAATGGGTGAATTATAATTTGACACTTTTCACAATAAACGTTGTTATCTTCTAAAGTTGATTCATACACTTTGTATTACGGGCTCTTGATAATGGGTGAATTATAATTTGACACTTTTCACAATAAACGTTGTTATCTTCTAAAGTTGATTCATACACTTTGTATTACGGGTTCTTGATAATAGATTAAGACCAATATTGTAGACAGTCGCAATGAGAGCTGGAGCTAAAATTTTGTTGTACGAAATCTGTAACAAAAAGATTCTCAGGTTAGGTTAAAGGTCAAAGGAGATAAAACTACAAAACAATAATGTAATGAGTATTATTTGAAATACAATACCTTTCAGTCATTATCTTTTTCTTCTTTATTTAATGGCGGAGTTCGCCAGCATCAGGTACCGTGCGGCTGTTAGACGTTGTTGTTTTCCCAAAGGATCATAAGTGCACGAAGTACATAGATATAGTTATTATCCGGGGGTCTGGAGTATTAAATTTTAAAATTGTTGAGTTATCTGTGAATACTGAAACCTTTAGTAATTGTTTTCTTGAATACTGAAACCAGTTAACCAATTTTTGTTGTTGACGTTAGGAGCTATGGTAACTGTAGTTTTGTTTCTATTCCTGGTGATAGATTTCATATAGGCATAGGCAACTGGTTCATACAGCCTTGTGTTGAGTTATTTTTAGGATCGTAAAAAGTCGATAGGGTGACATAGTTCAACATTTATTGATTTAGAAAGATTTGTAGAATAGGGGGCGGTTTAATTATTATTGCTGTCGGATGGGAAGGCTAGGGGGCGAGATTGGACAGAGGTAACCAACTTAATTATTGCTGGATTCAATTTATATTATAGGACGGCGATATGCTGTACAATATTATAAAGTTATGACGCTAACAGCATAATATAAAACTAATAATAATTATATTTTGACTAATAATCGTTGAGCGATTGCGGTTTTTAGTTGATGTGCTATTCCACGTATTATAATTTATTTTGTTGGTTATGTTAGAGAAAAAAAAAAATTATAATAGTGTACTTGAGTCTCACATCTGAAATCCATAGAGTAGTTTAGGCTAGTCAAGGACTATAACGTTCTTTGTCTATGGTTGGACCATAGAGACAAATGATTTAGCGAGACCATAAACAATCTAGAATTAGGAATGATTATAAAACATGACGTCATAAAACCAATCGGAGAGGAAACTTCCTTATCGCGTAATCATGTGATTTTGTTATAGCAAGTGGAATCACCTGTTATTTTCCATACCTGTTATTTTTAATACCTGCGATTTTTACATTGAAAGAGATTTTCCTAATACTTATCACGTAGTAGATTAGAATGCAATGACATGGGAAATGCCGCTTCATTTTGTTAGTTCGCTAAAATCCTAGGAAAAGTAACATAAAATAGTATTACGGTTCAAAATACACGCGTTGATGAGGAATCGCGATTATAAGTAATAACAAGTAGCAGGGATGTCATGTAGGGGATAGAATCATATGACTATTCATTGCTAGTAGGAATTTTGGTTTAAAAGCGACGTAGTTTGGGATGCATAATGTAAACGGATAAATACGTCTAGTAGGCGATAAAAGTCGTTACCGTCTGGAAACAACTATCTAATATCTACTCTATTGTGGGGAGGTTACTTATTAGCGAGGCTAGATGGCGTTGGGTTACCAATAAAAGATTTTATTTTGGATGATGGTAAAAGCGTGCTGTCTAATAATAATATGTATAATTGAAATACTCTTGCAGCGATGTAAGTAGTCGTTACCGGTAATCATTGCTTCTTACCGAATAGTTGAAATCGTGATAAATAGTTAATTATGAAGATTTATAAAGGATAATTATTAGCTAAAGATGAGGTTAACGTACGCAGAAGTAAAGCTCGCTGGGCACAGCTTACTATACCTACTTACCTAATATTATCAGTTGTGAGTTACCTAGAGATATCTAAGTCGGGAGAGCGGTGAAAAGAAAAGACCTTACTACATGACTAATTAGTTAGGATAGGTAGAGATAGATAAATCATTAAATTCACTGGGTTGGATTAGCCTATTAAGAAGGGTACCTTGCACAATTGTCTATCTCCGTTGAACGATTAAGATGTTGAAAAAAAAAAAAAAAAAAAATAGTAGAAAGAAAATATATATAGTTGACTGGCTTGAAGTCGAGATTTAACTGCAAAATTAACGAGTTATAGCACTGTTATGCTATAGGGATAACAATAGCGTATATTATCACATCAATTATAAAGGCGAGTTGCGGGCGGATGTCACGTCATAATCAATAGTTAACTCGTTTTATTATTTTAAAAGTTAACGCAAGCTACTTATAAAACAGTGATCGATTTTATATACCACAATTTTAAGTTGTAGGATAATTTTAAACTCATAGTCCGCAGAAACATTCAAGCCGGAAATAAAGCGATGATATTGCGAGCTGAGAATAAATCTCTTAGGGAAAAATTTATTAATAAGTAAATCCCTGATATTGCGTTATCGAGATTACAATACAAAATCAACTATCACAATTCGAATCATACAAGGTAATTATTTAGATGTTATCTCGCGTCGACAGGTACAAAATTTAATTTAGATGGGTAAAGAAATTAGAACTGAAATGGGTTTCGGATGTGTGACGTTCTTAGGATACGTACTGTTTAGTAGCATAATTTAAATTTAATAAAATCGGCCGAATTAGACATAATTCGTTTTGCGGATATATATATTTAACCGAGATTATCGTGGAGGTAGGCATAGTTCAAAGTTTATTAAACCCGACCTAGAGTCATAACCTATCTTTGTATGTCAGAAGAAAATAATAAATTTATAAGTAGTAGATTTTAAAGTCAATAGTAAATTTATTTTCCCGAGGTGCGACTTGAAACCTAGTTCGCACTAGGCCATTCAAATACTTTAACCGGTAATGTTGATTATAATAAATAAAGATGTTCGGGATTTATAATAATATTCTAATACTGCTATATTAAAATTGTTATTATGAAATTAAATAGGTTTGCTTTACAATTGGCAAATAATTATTAACTCAAGAATTTGTTTAGTACAAAGTAAATGTCTACAGGTTTAGAAATGATAGGACGAACGAAACGCGGTTTTGACTTGTGGGAAGGTCAGCGCAGACTGTCACAGCGGAATGATCTTGTTGGTTATTGATTAGAATTGCTAGAATTCTTAAATAATCTAGATTATTGGCATCTAATATGTACGTGACGTAATTGTAGATGATTAAAATTAGTGCTAAGGTAGGTTATTGTCGAAGTTATGGCACAACCTTAAAATTGTTAGTTAATGTGAACTGCATGTTGCATCTAGATTGTTTTATACAAACTAATTGATTGGGAGTTTTCACATATGCAGGCCGGGACATTGAGTTGATGAAATAGTGTTATCAAAATCATTCATCACGGAAAGATAAAGATATTTTATTTGCAAGTGTGAATACAAAAGTTTACTTCGGTTAGTATTATTCTGTTCTATACTAGTTTTGTGGTAGCGTTTTACCTAGGGTTGTTCTAAATTATAAGTAATTAAATATTAATTGTCTGTTGCTGTCTTCTACGTTAGAAGAGGAACGGAGAAAGTTAAGGGGGACTCATTTTGTTATAGTCAGCTGTATGATAGATAATCCTCCTAGTAAATATTTCTTGTGATTGTGGTAGCAACATAGTGTTTATAGGATGTTTTGTTCATTAACTAATTATCTTCACCGCAGCTGTGGATAGGGATGGCTAAAGTATGTGAACAGGGGTGGAGAAGATAGGTCATTATAAATTAAAATAATACTTGAATTGCAATATGCCTGACTAAATAGTGCGAAAAGGTGGAGTAACTATGTTAGAGAAATTCTCTATTGCATAATATTCGAACTTTTGACATTTTCAATTGTAACTTTAGAATTTTGATTAGAGTATTTAACTAAGCGGGTCCAACGAAGAAGGCATGCTGAAAGCGAGGTCTTTGGTCGTCTATGCACACAATAAAATTATAGATGACACAAGGGAGCATTCTTAATTGGCACTGTTAAATTAGTAAAAGTAGCTTGTTTAGGGTGTTCGAATATTTTTAGTCGCACAGGGCACAAATAGAACTTAGTTAAGCGTGTAGGGTTTATTTTGATTTACCTGGTGAAGTAATTGAATCGAAGTTTCGGAACTGTGCTGTAGAAGTGGGAATTACTCAGCACACAATAAAATTAAGTGGTTTCCATTTAGCTTCATTTCCTAAACTAGCCTTTCTTAAAGTTGCGGAAATTCTGCTGTAAGGTGGTTCCTTTGGGGGCGTCTTGTGAAGTCTAAATCAGGACAATTATACTTGACTAACCTATAGAGAGATAATGTCTTAGGCTGCAGAAACAGAGGCCATTGATGGCATTTCATTTTGGCGTGGTCAGGGGATCTCGTGTTGCTGGGGAATTTTACCATCTGGACGGAAGGCTGAAAAGTAAAGTAGAATGCATAATGAGTAACCAATTAGAGTTACAAACATTCGGGAGATTACCATCTTAATAATGTGTCTTGTGCGAGTGTAAAATTAAAATCATCTAATAAAAAAATAAAAAAATAAAAAGAAACTAGCACTATTGAATCACGCAGTTTGGAATTCAGTTAATACGAGAAGGAACTTACGATATTAATTACCATGAATACTAAGACGAAGTGTCACCTTTAATGACTTATTATTTACCGATTTGACCGATTATTAGTAATATAAAAGGTAGGAAGTTAAGTAGAGTTGTGGGGGCGGATAAGATAGTTACCGGTCTGTTTAATTTAAAAAGAAAATGATATTTTTCAAAGGTATAGGAAAGTAAGGGGATATTGACGTATTATATATTAGCAAATGAGACTAAATGTTGTCTTTCGTGCATAGTAATAACTAGGGATGAGACATAGTTACTAGATAGGTTTTGGCATAAGTATTTGCTTATACGTATAAGCTCAGTACTTGTCAATTAGTATACGACGTCCAACGCGTACCGGGGTATTAACAAGTACTTATCGATGACGCATACATTGACAGTTAGATATACATAGCACACAAACTTCTAATAGATCTGAACTACGGGGTATCTAGTTCAAAACTCAAGGACGTGTTTCGAGATGCGTACCACCTTAGAGTGAGGGAGTTTATCCATAAGTATTTACGATCGACAACCTTATTGTAAGGCGTTAAGACCTTTATTTGTATGCACGGTATCACTGCGTACCGCACGGAAGCGAGTCTAGTATTCTATCTCGGTTATTTGCAGGATTAAACATTAGATGTATCTCATCTAAAATAAAGTTATAACTCTTGGGCGATGATGGTATGCCTACTGGTTTTGGTTGATATGGGGGTTTGGTTAAGATTTCTTATCCGCGGAGAGGAAAATAGGTTTCGGTTGAAAGAAGTAGCTAATTAGGGATTGTGGAGGACGCGGGTTCGATCCCTGCCTGAGGTAGACAATTGTTCCGACGTTTCGTTATCTTAGGTAATTATATAAGTTAAGATGAGATTGGTAGCGTTGAAGTATGAAGGAAAGTTTTAATTCAAATTATTAATAATTATTCATTAGCCTAGTTGGAACTAAAACCATGACGGCGAAGTGGTTGATGCTTCACCCACGAAAGATCCCAGGTTCGATCCCTAGGTTGCAACATTTAGATGCGAAACAAGTTGTAAGAAAAGACGTAAGTTAAAAGAAGGCCATGATGACAGATGTACTTGAAATTATTCTAGGAAAATAATTTAAAGAATAGAATAATTGAATGGTTCGGAAGATGTTATAAACTTACGTCGGAATCGTCATAGAGTTGAAGAGTTTTCGCTAGGGGGCGTTAGTAGACAGAGCAAGAGACTGTTATATTGATTTAAATTATAATATGATTTGTTGTTATGATGGTAAACAAAAGGCAAATCATTATTCGGAGGTTGTGTATGATTAAAGAAATGGTAGATGTCTAAGTTATTGGGAAATATTTACCGAGACTAAGTTTACTGGGATTTCGTTTCGAACACGAGAACTGGGTATGCGATTATGATTTTGTGTCAGTTGAATAGAATGAGGGGTGTGGGCTATTTTGCAATAAGAAAGCTTATGGAGGAAGGAGTCATTAGGGATTTGGGGAGGAACTATAAATAGTAGGAATATCTTTGAGGGCTAGGATGACAATGAGGTTGGCAAGGAAGGAGGTGCTATTTTGTACTTAATTAAGTACAGGGTTTAGATATAATTCGCCGCAGATAAGAGTGGTACTTTATCTGCTTAAATTCTATCGGGGGCGGCTGTAACGGTACAGAATGAATGGTATCCGTCCGTTAGTAAGGAATGCATGGGAGTAGCACTAAAATAAATATTAATGCGTAGCGCCAATAATAATGAGCATGAAAAGGGAATAATAAACTAGTTCAGAATAATGGTCAATGGTCTAGCGCTTTATCTTTAGTTTGAATTTCGCGGGGACTGCTCTGCGCGTCCCTTGCGACATAGGCGGCGTCTAGCGAAAGTTATTTACGTAAGCTTCGCATAAGGTTGCTAGTTTGACTTCTTTATTTTGAATTTCGCGGGGACTGCTCTGCGCGTCCCTTGCGACATAGGCGGCGTCTAGCGGAAGTCATTTATTTGGGCTTCGCGTAAGGTTGCTAGGTTGACTAGGACCGTATTTTATTTTGAGTTTCGCGGGGACTGCTCTGGGGTCGGCAAAGTGGTTCACCTACGGGCGGACGCCACCTATGGTCGGAATACGGAACTTTTTATAATTTCACAAAATACAGGATTATTGGCTTAAGTGGATGATTATTGAGAGGGAATTGTTAATAGAAGGCTACATTTAGATATTCAAAGATGTAATATTGGCTATCTGACGAGATTTGGTTAGATTATGGAAAAATTTTAGAATTGCGCGGCGAAAGCGGCAATGAGCGAGCGAGAGGTTGAGAAAAAGACAGAAAGAGAGGTCGGATGATAGCTCCACGTGGCGCGACGCGAAGGCGGGGGGGCATCGGGGAAACGGCTAGCGATTGGTTGAAGGGAAGAAAAGCGGACTCGCGCGGGCAAATTTTAGGCGCGCGTGGCGGGAAAGTTAAGATGCTTGGGAAAATTAGCGGACATGCAGTTTTGGGACGTCTGCGGTGCGGACCAACTTAAGAGTGCGGTACGACTCATACGGGAAAAATAGCGTCCGAGCTTTGATAGTGCGCTAAGTGATATTCGAGCTGCGATATTAATTAAGATTTGTGAAATTGAAAGTTATTAATAAAGTAAACTATTGCGATCGCAACTCGAATCCGTTAACGGAATGAAGTATTCTGGGGTACATCGGCGGAAACGAATCACGGTGGCAACAAAAACCTATGTACCTTTCAACAGACTTCGGTCTGGATGATCTTTGATTGTATTTAATAAGATCGGCGTTTTACATCATTACGCTAAACAATACACTATCTTCGACGGAGTAATGGGGGAGAGACAGTTGTCTCCCTAGTGAAAGTTGAAGATAGGTCAGACACCATTTAGCTGGAGGTAGACACGTATGACCCAGTCCAATCTCGAGTCTACCTCCATACATACAGTGTAGTGATAGGAAAATAACACACTGAGTATACTGGCTCGACTGATAGAACATTTAGGAGTTAGTTGCTTTCAGGGGCAATGCGACTCTCACCACACACCACGAATTTAAATTAAATGAGGCTTGGCCTAGTTTGCAAGGTACACAAAAGGGACCGTTAGTTCGACAAAATATAGGCATTTTCGAGTGAGGAAAGTTGTAGGAAACTATAGGTAGGCGGATATATATATATATGGTTAGTTATTAATTCAGACCAATAAGGCAGGGATAATTAAGTTACGGCGCTAAATAAAATTATGATGAAGTGATGTGGGTCCTAGCTAGGCAAGTAATCTGTTACCGCAGGCCAATAAAATTCTAATTGTTTTCCTAAAGTTGTTACCAATTAATTATTCATTTTAAATAATTAATAGAAGCATGATAATATCGTACGATCATTACTTTGGAGTACCTAAAAGTCTAGACTGGTTTCCTATTACAAGAATAATACTAAAAAGTTATAGCAAATAAGCTTAGTCGTACTGTGATGTTTGATTTCTAATGCTGAAATGACCAAACAGGCATTTTTTAGCTTTCCCTGGGATGCAATACGATCTCATATCGCTACACTCTTCAAGGTGTTAAAGTTTTACATCCGATACCTTAGCAAAAATAAGCTGATACAAACTGAACAACTAAAACCAGTTTAGAACCTAGGATAAGTCGTTGAAAGAAGACATTGCAAGCTATGAGCTTCTAATAATCTGAAACATAGAAATAATTGATTGATAACAACCAGCTAATTAGCCTGACAATGGTCTACTAGTATCATTTGAATAGACCTCTTAAGATATGTAAGTACTTACTTCTAATAATATGAAACATAGAAATATTTGATGGGAACAATCTAATCAATCAGACTAATACCTAGTACAGTCTAATTTAAACTTATTAAAGTGAGTAAAAGATAACTTCTAAATGTAATTTATTTAATGATTAACAGTGATAATTATCTACCTAATTTACTATCTACTAAAGGTATACTAACTATGATTTAGTAGTCTATCAAATTAACCACTCAGTCTGAGAGACAGAGGGTGGGGGTTGATGGAGAAATAATTGACTACATTCACTCCCTAAAAGTCAGGGATGTTGAATGAATTAAACATCTTTCAATAAACTTGAGATGTATTTATACTTTATAAGATTTGTATAATGAACACTAAGAGTAACCCAAAGTAATTTACTTCAAATGATAGTATTCTATTTCAGTTCACTTCCTAAAGTCAAGGATATTGAATGAATTAAACATCCTTTAATAAACTTAAGATGTAATAATCTGCCAATGCAGCAATCCAATGTAGTTATATTGGAACTTTACAAGACCTGTATAATAAATACTAAGAGTAAATAAAAGTAGTTTTACCTGAATTAATAGCATTCTACTTTAGCCACCGCCTGAAGTGGCGTTTGATTAAATTATCCACCCTTTACGGAACTGAATATAAGTTATTGCATTGAATAATTAAGTTCTTAATGTGAAAAGGATATTTGGATGATAGCAAGCCTTGAGATAAACTCTATTGATTTATGTGGAATAATAAGAATTTAAATTGCTAACACATAGTTCATAATGTAAAATGAAATTAGATTTTGAGAGGAGATGTAAATTCTCAGTTTGAAAGAATTAAAGCTACAAGCTAATAATTAATGTTAAAGCCAAAGTGGACGGGGCCATAATTAAACAATGAGATGTAATGGCACGCTATGGAGCGGCGGTTGGAGCTCATAAACTTCCACAAGACTCTTATATTTCCACAAGACTTTTAAACTTCCACAAGACTCTTATATTTCCACAAGACTTTTATATTTCCACAAGACTCTTATATTTCCACAAGACTTTTATATTTCCACAAGACTCTTATAATTCCACAAGACCTTTATATAAATTGCACCAGGCTTCTTATGTATCATGCTACTGATAATAAATAATAATACCTACAAGCTAAGCTATCATCTGATTACCTTTGAGTGGTTACAAATCTTCCCCGCAGCTGCAGTGAAGGATTTAGGTCACAGTTCAGACGGAGTCATTGCTAGGCTACACATATTTATGTTAGGATTTATAGACTGGTAGGTAATTAGGTCAGGAGAAAATAATTTAACACAGGGATAAGCCAATTACTAAACTTTCACGAAAGAACTTGAGTTACTTAAATGCGGTTAACAACGGAGGGTTCACTAGACGATCTGGCCAAAATAGTAGTTATTATAATATTACATTGCTTGACTGAAATTCACTGCAAATAGAATTAAGCTATGCTAAGGTTCCATCTTCATACAAACGCTACACACTCTACAAAACTCCAGACACAACCATTAGATTGTAGATAAATTAGGTTAATTAGTTTTAAGAATTAGATAATAATTTAAGTTAAGGTAAAGCGGCGAGGATGTGTGTATGTATTATAAGCTAGCTAGGCATATAGGTGTGAAAGGCATTAGAAAAGGTTTAGATTTAAGGTGTAGCATATTAATAGAGGGGGGGGAGGTTACAACTTTCTTTACCCCGTCAAGCCCGGGGGCCCAGTATATCATTAATACGGATGAGACGTTGGTAGCTACGCCCCTGCGTACAGTCATTATCCTCAAAAGTAGCTTAACAATTCAGTACCTTGTCATAACAGCTAATAACGATCGCACTCGTTCAACCATTATGTTTGAACGCAGTAGTTGGTATGACATAGTGCTGAAGAGTTGAGCTAATTCTGAGGCCGACATGTGTTTACTGAGCGACCGTGACACAGGACGTGCGGCCCCGGTTGTAAACACACACATTAAACGTTTTTCACTTGATCGTAATTTCATCCGTGAGGATCAATGAGAACGACGAACGGCAGCAAGCTAATCTAAATAGAAAACACACATTTTGTTCCGATCCATTGTCTTTATTGATGATCCGATTCATAATCTGTAAAAAATAAGATAAAGATAAGAATAAAATATTCTTTATTGTACACCAAATTAACAACAAAAGGACAAACACAAAGTAACATACAATTGGTGGCCTTATCGCTAAAAAGCAATTTCTTCCAGGCAACCGTGTTGGACTGGATAGAAAGTGAAATTTTAAAGGGCATTTATGGTGTTTCAATTTAAATTAATTAGAATTAGATAAACAATTAAAAATAAATAATCATGCTTAAGCATATCAATATCATACATATATAGTTACATAAATAAATACTTATAAAGTTTTCTATCTAAATATACTAAAATCATAAAGACGTTGACAGTGACAGATAGTGTTTTCTAACCAGTCGTTTAAAGCTGTCCCAAGGATTGGGTACGCTTATCTGAAGGCAATGCATTCCACAGGCGGGCAGCTAAACGGTAAAAGACTTATCGTAAAATAAAATAGCTCTGTCTAATTCATGTTGATTTAATTCTCTAAGACGTAGGTAGATTGAATTAGGGTCAATGATCTAAATCGTAATTAAGATGGACAGGAAATTCCTCCTGAATTCCGTAATTTGTTAAAAAATAAGATTATTTAGCGGGATATTTTTAGATATGTTAAATTACATAGTGAAGATTAAACCGTGTCGCGTAGCGGTGAAAGAATACTACTACCACCCTCTCCCATCATTTGGGGGTCGTAAAAGTCGCCTTTTAACGGACTAAAAACTGCAAATACATCCAACAGCATAGAGCGGCGATGGGCTCAACACATGTCACGCTGTGCACATGTGTAGTCGCCATTTGGTGAAAAATGGATTATGAACTATGGTAGAGGCCTGCTTTTGCTGTATTCCTTACCTAGTCTCTGACTAGAGGATTAGAGGATAATAGTCGTATAATTATATGTATGTACTAGCGGCCGCCCGCGGTTTCACCCGCGTGGTTCCCGTTCCCGTGGGAATATCGAAATAAAAAGTATCCAATTTGTTAATCCAGGTTATAAACTATCTGTATGCTGAATTTCATTCAAATCCATTCAGTAGTATTAACGTGAAAGAGTAACAAACATCCATCCATACTTACAAACTTTCGGGTTTATAATATTAGTAGGATAGTGGGATATATATAAGATTTAAGCAATCAGCTCAAAGAATTGTTTTTATCCCCCTGAGCCCAACAGTGTAATTTTATCGGTAGATTTTAAATTCCAAAGGAAAATTATAACATAATCAACTCGTACAAAACGCTGACTTTAATTTAATATAAATTTAATCTGCCATCACGACAATGTGAAATTAATTGGAGTTGGATGGTTTGCCATCGCATAGTCATTGACAGTCTTTTGTTCAACCACAATAGTCACAATTATCAACATGTGATCAACATACGCACCGATGACACATTTATCACTTCCATTGTGAGTTTTCTTTATTTCTCTTATTCCAACTAAGCCTTGTTCTCTTTCGCAAAACTGTGCTAATTTCATCATTGTTATTCAAATTGTGAACGGTATTTTTTTCCATTTTCATGGCAATGTTTTACAAACCAATGTAATTCTAATAAATGCAGTATTGAATGTTTTGATGAATATTAAAAAAATAATAATTAAACCGTTTACTGTACCATACATTAATAAAAAGGTCCCCAGGCTTGATGTCAAAGTTATACACTCAAGGAAAATTATTCGTATGCATTACACAATATTGAGCTAACTTATTTTTATTATTAGTAACTATACAGGGTTATTGAAAATACGTAGCGATCCCTCTAAGTGGTGATAGTAGAGATCATTAGCTATCAAATTGCCCTAGAGTAGATGGGGCAAAAATGTACCAAATTAGAAAAAAAAATATCTTTTTAATTTCCTGTTCTTTTTTTTACATATTAGAGTGTTAGCAAACTAAAAACACACAAAAACAACCATTAAATACGTAAGTAAGAAACTTTTTTTTTAATCCACTTTGATGTAGCCTGAACCACTTTTCTAAATATTTTAAATATTTCTATACAAATATTTTTTTCGAAATCGGTACATTTTTGCCCCATCTACCCGAGGGCAGTTTGATAGCTATTGATCTCCACTATCATTCCTCAAAGGGATCGCTACGTATTTCCAATAACCCTGTATATTAGTAGTTGGAGTCTTAATTTTATTTTTCTGTACTGTAAGACATTGATTACATTGATTATTTTATATTGATGAATACCTGAACTTGTTATTTTTATTAATAAATTTTTTATATTTATGTCCTTGTAGTTGTTTTATGTTTTTATTATTGTAATGGAAAGTGCCCTTCTATGATAGGGAGAACATTTTTCAATTCTAAATGACGCTGTAAAAGAAAGGGAGAAAAGAAATGCCCTTGCTGAGTTTCTTGCCGGTTCTACTCAGTACAAGGCTCCCGCCCCATAGTTAGACTTACGAAGCGATGGCATAATGACATTCATAAGTGCTGTAACCTAAACATGGCCTAACCTGAATAAATGATATTGAATCTTGAGATATAAGATTGTTCATTGGTTCATTTTCGTTTAAGTCACTATTTAAGTATAACTTTTAAACTTTATCGATCCATCCAACATTTATCAGTGACACAACACAAATGACATTATTACATTAAAAATTTAAAAAAATAAGTAGCAATAACAGGTGAACGCGCAGCATGACGTCAGGTCTCCTAGATTATAGGAAAACCTGACGCTGGTCTTCCGAGAACACCTTAGTGTGGGAGGGAGCACAACTACAAAGCAACAACAAAACATACTAATTATACATATTATATACACGTAAACACAAAAACTTGCACTTACACACTACTACTAAATAATACCTTTAAAGTAGGGATCCCGTTAATAGGTTCCGCTTAGCGGAAACTTTAAAAACCATAACGTTTTTTAAATTTGTTTTGGGTATAAGTACATTATTTGTACACTCATTATTTTTTCGTATTACATTTTTATGCGTAAGAAAGTATACTTACATCAAAGTATTGGTATAAAGTTTACACGAACTTTCACTTAAGATTTTATCATGAATTGATGATCTTAAGAAACCCATTGTAGGGTCATTAATTAATCATCCAAAGTCTGAGGGGTTAGTCGTCTAAAGATTAATTTGCAACATGATAGCGATGATTTGCTGCTAATATTGCGTGTAAGCATCTTAAGTTATATAATACATTAAGTTGATCAATAAGCCGGTATTCATAGTTAACGTTTTAGTAGAACAGGATTCGATTATTATGAAAGAGTTGATATACTTTGCCATAAACTAGAAGTAGAATCTGTGTCATGTTAATCTATATTTTAACCTATTTATGTGTTCATAGTACCTCAGTGGCCGAGTAGAAAAGCACTCGGCATGATACTCGGAGGTCCTGAGTTCAAATCCCAGGTTGGGCAAAGTGTGTTTCGGATATTTTTGATATAAAGCCCAGGTTTGTGATCACAAACCCGTACTTATAGCCCGACAAGTTCGTGCGCGACCTTCATGCGGATCAATTTCTTCCATGGTTGCGTCTGGCACTGATTTGTCTTTACAAATATTAGTTGCAACAATATTAAGCTACCTTGTAGGACAAGAAATTTTATATTTGTAGTCAGACAAATCAGTGCCAGACGCTACCACGGAAGAAATTGATAAAGGACGCGCACGAACTTGTCGGGCTAATAGTAAGCGTGATAATTCAGCATAACAGTTATTAATTGTAACGATGCCTTGTTTTCAATAATTGATGTCTTTACCCAGCTGTGGGATAGTACTCGTACAATACGTATTTCTCCAAGTACAAATAGTTTTATGTTTACCAATGTCATCATCATTGACCTTGGCGTCTATTGCAGACGATTTATGGTGCAATGCTGGGCAAACACCGTTTTTGGTGGCTGAAAAGTCGGATGCGAGAGTGACATGTTCTACCCATAGAATCACACTAATATTATAAAGGCGAAAGGTTGTGAGTGTGTATGTTTGTTACTCTTTCACGTAAAAACTACTGAATGGATTTAGATGAAATTCTGCATACAGATAGTGTATAACCTGGATTAACACAGAGGATACTTTTTATCCAGATTTTTTCACGGGAACGGGAACCACGCGGGTGAAACCGCGAGCGGCCGCTAGTAATAACTAAAGCATAGGAGGAGTCCAAATGAGACTCGTATAGTTGTCCTATTTTTTCAAATGTGCCATAAACATTAAAAGAAAAGAGACAAAATAAGTTGCTAAAAACGTCAAATGTCTAGCGAAAATAATAAAACCGGTTACCACTTATGACATTATATCCATACCGATTTCAAAAGCGACATAAACAAATGTAATTCGAATGGTGACCAAACGGAGTGCCCACTCAAATGTCATAGCACTCCTTCTATGCTTTAGTTATTATTCTATGGGGGTTACACGCATAATGACAAGTGTACACAATTTCACCTATACGCATAATGACACACACGCAATATGACACACACGCACAATGACTCAGACGCATAATGCCACACACGCAATATGACACACATGCATAATAACACACGCATAATGACTCACACACATAATGATAAACACGCAAAATGACACATTTCAATGGGTTTGAAAATGAGTATGATGCATTTAATTTAGATTAATTTGTAGTTTATTTATTGTAATAATTAACAAAAAATTACACATTTTCATACTAAAAAGAAAATCCACGCTTACATATTATATGTACAGTCAGCATCAAAAGTTGCTGAGAACCTTAGTGACAATAGATTGTCTACAAGACAGGCCTAGCCTTGGTAGCCTGTAACCAGATTAAATTAGAAGCGTTCATCGACACAGCCTTAGCATGTACAAATTTCATTTGTATTTGAAAGCGCTTTGTCTTTTATGTTATTGTTGTTAAATAAACTTATTTTATTATTATTAGTACTGTAGAGTTTACACCATGTTAGGGCGCTGGCTGGTTTTACGGTTCTACCGCAGGCCTGACAATAGAAGTTTGCGACAGATGGCACTGAGTCGCGTTGACGTTGTCTCTTTTTCTTGTCAGCGAGTGCCGCGAAACAGGGGCCCAAGTCTGCTAATTTACGAATGGCATAATTGAATCGCAATTGGATCGCATTGTAATTGTTTGACACATTTGGTATTCCCTTACTCATTTAAGAATACCAAATGTGTCAAACAATTACAATGCGATACAATTGCGATACAATTGCGATTCAATTATGCCATTCGTAAATTAGCAGACTTGGGCCCCAGGTTTTATCGCAAAACTTGCGACCCTCCAACACGTGTTTACGCCAATCCGTCCGTTTCTCTGCAAGCTTTTCCCAGTATCTGTGGTCAAAGTGAAAGGCAGACATGTCTCTTTTAGCGCAATCCTACTAATATTATCAGTAATAATCAATAATCATTCATAATATTTAGTTGCACCATGCAGAACATTCAAAGTGGTCTTGAGTTTTAAGCTAGGAACATGAGCCCTGCATGCGCTGTATACCTTACCGTCAAGCGGGGTTACTTTTGAATCGAGTGTTATCACATCTACAGAATGTGTATGAAATGCTGAAGTAACCCTACTAATATTATAAACGTGAAAGTTTGTAAGTATGGATGGATGTTTGTTACTCTTTCATGTAAAAACTACTGAATGGATTTGGATGAAATTTGGCATACAGATAGTTTATAAACTAAATTAACAGATAAAATACTTTTTATCTCGATATTCCCACGGGAACGGGAACCACGCGGATGAAACCGCAAGCGGCTGCTAGTCTTCTATATGTCAACTTACAGTATGATTACCAATATGGTTATCATACTAGAGAAGCCCAGAACGCTAAGGATACGAATTTGCAGCTACTTAAGGATGCATATATGTGATCAATGTTATACTTACTTGATTTCAAAGTAACCCCTTTCTACCGGTACCTGTTAAATATTCTTTATTTTTTATGAAACGCTCGAATTTCGTCTGCTGGTGATCGTTGAGTGTATACCTACCTAGTAACATGTATAAGTAGTGTGTAAGTGTAAGTTTTTGTGTATACGTGTATGTAATATGTATAATAAGTGTGTAATGTTGTTGCTTTGTAGTTGAGCTCCCTCCCGCACTAAAATGTTCGCGGAAGACCAGCGTCAGGTTTTCCTATAATCTAGGAGGCCTGACGTCATGCTGCGTGTTCACCTGTTATTGCTACTTATTTTTTTGAATTTTTAATGTAATAATGTCATGTGTGTTGTGTCACTGATAAATGTTTCCTATTCTATACATATATGATAATATAGTTTACTTTTTACATGTTTTTGTGCTACTTCCAGCCTATGGCTACGCCAGTCAAGTGTGGAAAGCGGTTTTTATGCAAAAGTCTATAAACGTCCAAATATCGGGGACACAGCATTAGATCTTGTTAATTCTTATTATCTTATTGTTTTCTGAGGTTTAAGCGAGCACTATACATTGAAATGAAACACTTTTTACGGATTAACTCGCGTTTAATTTACTATTTACATAGTTTTTATATTATAAGTAAATTAAACGCGAGTTAATCCGTAAAAAGAGTTTCATTTCTTATTATCTTATTCGATTATCTGAATGATAAATCTTGTTATGTATCTTATTAAAAACTTGCATAACCATTCTTGCATTTATCCTACTTTCTTTCTTTCCAACTATCTCTAGTACCCAAAAAATCACGTCAAACTATTCCTCTTTTACGACGAGTAGGAAGGACGAACTAACACTATCGCAATTTACACCTAATATTAGTTTTGGGTTAAGTAACACTAAATATTTAATAACGGCATTACAGTATTTGGTGTAAGTATAACAGTGCTTTGCTGCTTCGTCAATACTCTAAGAAGTATCGTAAATATTGTATCGGCCATAAAGTACACTATGCGGTCACCGACAATGTGTATTGTAAATGTAGTTTTGCTTTGTTGTGAAAATGGAATTGCCGTTAAACTTATGAGCTTTTATAATAAGCTCATAACCGTGTTGCGTAGCGGTGAAAGAATACTACCACCCCCTCTCTTCCCTTGGGTTTCGTAAACGACTAACGGACTAAAGACTGCACATACATCCAACAGCATAAAGCGGTGATCGGCTTACCACCTGTCACGCTGAGCACATGTGCAATCGCTAATTGGGTGAAAAGTGGACTAGGGCAGAGGAGTGCTTTTGCTGCCCTCATTGACTAGTCTCTGACTAACCCTTCGGGGATAATAGTCTTGATTATATGTATGTATGTCATAAGTTTACTCGGCAATTTTTTGTAGGTTTTTGATACACTGTTGCTATCAAACTAAAGCTTCCGTGTATACCTATTTTTACAACATGATTGTAATAAGTCTTTAACTTTAAACAAAAAAAAACCATATATTTGTTAGTATTGCACATCGGTTCCAAATGTTGTCTGGAAGATATCGTTAAGCCACCACTAGCGTTAAGATTATGTGTATAGCTTCTTTTCTTTAAGAATGCGAGCTATCAAGTGTTCGTCTACTTTTTAAGTAACTTTTTATATTATGAGAAACTAAATTCTACAACGTATTTACATTTTTGAAATATCACTTTAAACAATTGCAATTGTTCTTTTCTTAAAATTTTTTTAAAGTTTTACTTAATCTCGAATACAAACAACTTGTCTCTGGTTGCTCAGATTTTCGAGTGCCATCAATTTCGATATATTTTATAGAGTTTGGTGAAATCACAACAATAATTTCAAAAGGATATAAAGTCATGGTCGTAAAGCAACTTAGTAAGTACAATGCCGTGTTGTTCCCAATTGCATTGGTAGCATCATTGTGAAGAGAGTAGTCATACAAGTGTTTCGCATCAGCCATTCGCTACGACGTGGTTGATTTCGAAACAACTTAGTCACAACTCGCAAGTATTCTTTGGGTAAATTATTCACGTATTTAAAAACAGTCATTCAGTGCCATTTTTTTGAAGAGACTCCGTTTATAATTTTTTTTGCATCTAATTTGCAGTTGACCGCGAACTATGGGTTCACCACTGAAATGGCCGTCTTCCGTTGGCCGGCCGATTTTTTGTTTTCTTTCTTTAATCCCTTTTAGGCAGTGGTGGCGGTGGCATACAAGTTTTAATGTTTTTATTGGTGGTCCCTACCACCAACAAATCATTAAACGTAAACATATCCACTTAGCCCACCTAATTGGTAACCATCGGCTTATCCAAGTTTGTCGACTATACAACAGTTTTATAGGCATTGTTGTTTTAGTCAGTTAGTTAGATAAGGTAGCCAGTTCAATATCCAGACGAAGTAGCTTCGCATAAACGGTAGGGACACAACCTTGTGAGCCAAAATACCCATATTTTTTTTCTAAATATCCGGTTGTAATAAATATCGTTACATCACCGACATGTGAGATTATCTCTTTTCTTTTTTTTTTCAATAATCTTTCTGTATCTGCACATAAAGCAAAAAACAAAAAAAGAGAGAGAGCAGAGCTTTCATCGCAAAACTTTTTGTAAAATTAAAAGTAAAAAACAAAACAAAAAAGCATAATAATATAGTAGAGACTATATCGAATACGTCGAAACTTAGCAATCATTATATTTTTATAGCCTCTACTATAGATATGTATAATTAGCAATAATAATAATTATATTTTTATAGGAGAGACTATAAAAATATAATGATTGGTAAGATTCGATTTAACACATCATCAGAGCATCCCACCAAATTAATATTTATTGTTTGATATGATAGCATGTTTGACCAGTTTTTCACCAAAACAAATCAAATTGACGACTCGATCCGCATCAATACGACGCAGTTGGGTCGTTAGCGCACGCCTGCTAGCAATGACATTGAATGTGTTGCTTAATTCGTAATACGAGGAAAGAATACATTATCTCACAATGTATAGCGCGCCGACACTCTACGGGCTAACTCGAATTGTTGATGGTCAGATGCTTTTGTTTTTATTTTTTTACTGTATGTGTCTTTTGCAGAAAGTTTTGTCATGGCAGTTCTGCTAGGAGATGCTCTTTTGTTTTTTTTTTACTGTACGTATAGCTATCTGTTACAGAAAGTTTTGTGATGGAAGCTCTGCTAGGTACCGAGATATTTTTTTGCTTTTTTGCTGTATCTGCAGATTCAGAACGTTTATTGATTAAAAGTATTAGTATCAGATGAGTTTTGTTGAAGATATCAAAAGTCATTGAACTTTTTGTTTTCTGTTATTTACACAAACTCTAACATTAGAATATAACACTTTAATTAATTTTACACGACACACAATTTAGTTTATTTTATATGACGAACCATTTACAGTGTCCGTGATCCTGACATCTGAGGTGTATTTATCACTAAATTACTTAAAATTATTTAGAAACATTTAATTTCCGTTACATACAAAATTACCATAAAGTAGTATTTTTGTCCAGCACTGTGGTGATAGAACTAGGTTTTAATAACCTGTATGATGGGATTCCAGGCGTCTCATAAATTACAACATCTTCTATCTTGGTTTTTCATTTTAATCTAAATTGCCTCTGGTGTCATCATAAATTGTTTCATTTTAAAATCATGGAACTCAACTATAATTAATTATTAATACTTTTTTATGATAACGGTAAAGCTCTCCATATCTCGTTAGATTAATTGGGTTGTCCATATTAATTTTAAAAAATAATACTTACTTACATTTATTGTCCTTTATTTACTATGATTCCCTACTTCATTAAATGCCGTTGTAGTTTTCGCCTCTTTAGTGACTCTTACAAAATTAACAGACGTAAGATTTCATTTAAAAAAATCTGTAATTATTATGCAAGCAAAAATATTAGGTACCTACTAAGTAGGTACTATTTACTATGATTTACATTACGTATCGAATTTGAAACTGGTTTGAACCACAGTGTGGACTAATGTTTGTTATCATTTTAATTGCGTTGTGATCTTAATAATGACCGTTTACAAAAGAATTTGATTACTTACATTTTTTCGGAAAATTTTGACTCAAATGATGTTGTATTTTTAATGGCAAGTAACTAAAATGAATAAACTTGATTTGATGATTAAAACAGTGTGTGTGAGTGACCTTAAAGTGAAGTTACGACAACGGCGCGGCGGCGTTCTATAATACTCGTATTTAATTTAAAGATTTATTTCTCTGGTTTGTTAATATCGTGCAAATAAACGATATTTATTTTGTCGATTTTAAGCAACAAGACAAACACAAAATATAGAGTACTGTTAATAACTTTTAAGAAGGTAATTTTTTTAAATGTTATCAAAATTCTTCTACATATGAAATAATAAGAAATCGTGCGTGACTATTGGCAAAGAGCAGGTATCGGATCCACAGATTAAACTACTTCCATATATTATTTATTCAACACAGAAAGAACAAAATACAACGACATAAATACGGACTGATTTTACATATTGACATCTAATTCAATCTTACACTTGCGCCATATCTTAATTTAAATTGAGTAAGCATTAATGGTAATTTTGTTATGACAAATCGTATTATTGTACTGCATGATATTATTCATAAAAAAATATGTGTGAAACTTAACAAAAGTAAATGGGTCTTAGGTTTGACTCACGCCTCTTTTCAAGCGTCGTATCAATACAAATAATGAGTCACATTGAATTTTATAAGAATTAGCGAATGTGGCGATAAGCGATAATACCGTTCAGTGTTTAATTAATATTTAATAATTAGATATTTTCTCTAATAACATAGGCTCTGTTAAAAAGATGCTTCTTGCTTTTGATTACTCAATAACACAGAACAAAATTTAATTTGATTTAGTTTGTATACCTACTTATATTTGAAATTGATTTAGAAACAGTTTCTTAGTTTTATTTTAATTTTATTTATATCGGTTAAGGTTCGGAATGTAAATGTTGTGCATACTTATAATTTAAATACATATAAGTGTAACCACTCCTCAAAATTTGTCTGCTGAAATGAGTTGTATGTATTTAGTTGGTAAGCCTTATTAATAAATAAATAAATCAATTAATTAATATTTGTTTTGTTAATTATTACTTGCCCATTGATAACTTTATGTACCACGTGAGCTCAGTCACTAGACTGAGCTCACGTGGTCTAGACCACAGAGGCGGTTAAAAGGTGGTGAGGTGAGCTTCTACTCGTCCCTTAGAACTCGTTGCCTCAAAACATCTTCATCTATCTTACCTTATCTTAGGCCCGTCATCAGTATCACGTCGACCTATTGAGATCTTTGGTTCAACCCCATTCTTTCACCTCAATGAAGATGATTGCCATAAGCCCTGCAATATTTTAAAAGGCGAATCTTCTGATTTCGGGTATGCTCTACCTAACTCTACATTAGTAGCTGTATATAGCTGTAGGTATAGATCTTACAAGAAAACCGGGCGGGAGGCCAAGTTTGCGACATTTTGATGCGTAACAATGTGGTCACTCGCAGCCTGCAAATGTAGAAAGCGCTTTTACGTAGGATTACCTGGTTATTACACTTGCGATGGTCTGGGTATGGAAAGAAACCGCACATAGCTATTTCAACAGTCGTGTTCTTTAAAAATACTGCTTTAAAAAAGGAGAAATTGACATTTCTCCTATTTCCCCACATAATACAGATAAACTTATAATTTTAGAGTAAGTAGTTGCTTCATAGATTTAATGCTAGAATCGTTTAACAGAATTGAAATTAATTATTAACAAAAGTTCGCCAGATTCAAAAGGATGTGTGTAAGGATCTTTTCAAGCCCTCTGACCTCTGTGGTCTTGTGGCTAAACCACTCTTAAGACCCAGAGGTTCTGGGTTCGATTACAAGCGGCGAGTACATATTTGTGTACTTGGCGTGGTAGGGCTAGTTAAGTCCGCCTGCCTTTACCACAACCATATCTCAAGTCTGGCGCCATAACAACAATGTTAATAGTAATAGGATAAAATGTTAACTTAAAAAAAAACAGTCTCAGGAAAGCGAGGGTAGACTTCACAGTGACGTAATACCGCGGCTTGCAGCTTAAATCAAACTACTAAATAAAAATTCCACGAGTCTTCTGGGGTCTCGGTAGCTTATCGGTTAGAGCAGAGGATCTATATAACATTATGAATGCAAAAAAAAAAATTATAAAGTTAATAGTAATGTTGTGTTGCGACAGTTTAGAGACAAGATAGCCAATTTCTCAGTGGTTGAGGATTCCGGGTGATGTGAGCTTCCACACTACGTACAGGTACAGGTGAGAATTAAAAAAGCAGTGGTTCTACCTACCCTTTCGGGAAACAAGTATAGTGTGTGTATGTAAATATGTAAAGTAACCCGTATAGCGAAATAAAAGTTGCAATTCAAACCAAAGGAAAGCAGGTTCGCGCGACAGGTTTGTACGTCGACCTCAACACGCATCCAGTAAGCGCATAACTGATGCAGCTACTAATAAAACAACTGTACGGACTAAAAAGAAACCTCGTGAAATATAATAATAACCAATTTTATTGATAATAATATCTATCTATCGATACTGATAGAAATCAATGTTTGTATGTTTGTCCTGGAATGTGATGGAACTTTGGTAGGGTGTTCTGGGAATGCCCACGAAGGTTTCGGACCCAAAAATAAAATTAAATACAGTATTCGGTATTGGCTAGCGAATTATTAAATCTTTGTTTGCGACCGTAAAGCGTTCGCCAAGTATCAATACTTTGGCTACTAATATATTAACAACTAGATGACCTGGTGAATTTTGTATCACCTACATTATGTTGTGAAAAATATGGTCAAAACGTGGTCAATACCTAATAAGTACAAACTTTTTCGGTCAGCACATTTAGCCAGTGTCAAGTTAATAAGAAATTGTTAAAGGATGATAATGAGTGATAATTTATGATAACGATCAATGGTAAACGATATTCCCCCAAACCCGAGACTCAATAAAGCTATGGGACCTAATTGAGATCTCACACGGATTTCATGAGGGAATCTGAAAAGTGATGTTGCACGGTTTTGTGTTATTTGACAAAACTCATGCACGTTCACGAACACTTAACAGTTATTAATCCGCAATTATTACACATTAATGTTCGACGGAACACGAATTAAAGAAAATAAAACAAAACTGCAGACACAGCGACCCGGCATTGCGAAAGTTGCTTAGCGGACAAGATCGCTAGCCACTGCGCCATCGAGTTCCTCGAGTTAACGTTAAACGTAATAAAATCAATAAGAAGCGGTTGCCAATAGTCTATGCCAATAAACATAATTAATTACGATTCAAGGAGTTTTTACCTAATCTGGAGAGCGCACGATCGGTCCATTCACGCACAGTCCAAATGAGATATCGCTCGGGAGACCCTTAATGACAGGATTTCCTTTTTCTGTTTTTCTTAATTTTCGCATTTTACTTTTTTCTGTTCTTTTCGCTTCTTTTTCATTTCGTCTTCTGTTATGTTATCACTTCGTTTTCGTGGCATAGCTATATAACCTACTAGCGGACCGCTCGCGACTTCGTCCGCGTGGACCCCGTACCCCTTGACGAATTTTTGAAAATATTATATAGCCTATGTCACCCGGAGATTGTGTAGCTTCCCAACGGTAAAAGATTTTTTCAAATCGGTCTAGTACTTTCGGAGCCTATCAATGCAAACAAACAAACAATTAAATCGTTCCTCTTTATAATATTAGTATACACAAATAAAAATAACAATTTAAAAAGGTCTAATTACAAAAAAAATCTGCTAAATGTAATTCAAATGGTTTTGAGTCCCTACGCTCAAGTGAGGATTAACTTTTTTAAATGAGATAATTGTCACCAGTTTAATCGACTAAGCGACAACTCGGACACTTTAAATTCGGACACAGTGTCCGAATATCTATTTAAATCTAAACGTAATACTTAATAATAAATTAAAACCATAACTTTGAAGTTGGTCTCTTCTGTGGTCATAATATCTTCCGTGGTCACCGTGGACCACAGAAAAGATGACCACGGAAGGGACGTTTCTTCTTGAAACAATTTCTGGTTAGTTTGAGTTTTGAGGTTATGCAAATAGTTATCAACTAAAACACCTAATTATCTACAAGATCAACATCAAATTACATTTTTAATTGCAGTACTTACCCACTATATGACAGTAAAAGAAGGGATCTTCGAACTTTTACACCAAAATGTTCACTATGAGAATGATTTTTTTGTGACACAGTTGTTGCATTCAACAAGAAGCACGATCTGCAGGATGCACTGACATTTAAACGTACACTTCATAGTTGCTAAAAGGCAAAAATTAAATGATTGCGGTCGATAATTTGTAACCTGTTGCGAAATTTGTGTATGACCACGGAAGGATACGCGAACTATGGGACATTTTGAGAGCACTGGAATTACAGTTGCAAATCATTTCTAAACTTAATAGAGTCAATGTACGTTTAGTATTTTTTTAACCTGGTCAAACCTGTAAAGGTCGAATTCCAACAGACCACGGAGGGATACAAATGAAGCAAAAATCTTATTTTAGTAAAGTTATATTTTAAGAAAATTGTGCAGATTCATTAATCAATCAATGTTATTAACCCCTTGAGGATCGTAAAACCAGACACAATTAAAAATCAATTGTTTCGCGACCGCCGGCGGTCTTGTGATCCTTGACCTATTAAAGTTATCTTTCATTCCATGTGTATTTTGTTTTTATGTCTATAATAAACTTTAAGATATTTAGATCCAACATAATTTCTGCAGTCTAAAAGAATGACCCAAATAATCCTATAATTTGGCACATTGTAGTCACCCTATCTCTTAAAAACATTAAAATTTAAAAAAAAAAATTAAATAAATTTAAATAAAAACATACCGCCTCCCGCATACGATTTACTTATGCAAACTAGAATCTCACACTTTTTAACCATTTTTAATAGAAATAGATACTTACGACCAAATAACGAAAAATAATGTTTTATTTAAAATAACATGACATGTAAACCTCAGAATAATAATGCTTTAGTTATTATTCTATGATGTAAACAAATCTACATGACAGAAAACCTGCCACTGTGGTGACATAAGTTAAGGGATTCACGGCTCTCCCAAGCGTCACCACACTCAGTCCGCGTTTCTCTTCTGTGCAAGAGATTACTGTAATAGAACTTATAACACATAATAATAAGATTAATTTTTAAACAATGTCAAATTGCCCGTGCGCCCTCCAGATTAGGTAAAAGCTCCTTGGTCCCCGCGCACGGGACACCGGGCCACAACCACAAAACAACCCCAACGGCATATTTCCCGTAGTTAGTTTTCCTACATTTTATATGGACTCGCCGTACAAGAGTAATTGATTTATTAATTGTACTGTTGTCTGACGAAAGTGACAATAATTGTCTACAAGACAGGCCTAGCCTTGGTAGAGATCTCTGTAACCAGATTAAATTAGAAGCGTTCACCGACACAACCTTAGCATGTAGAAATTTCATTTGTAATTTGAAAGCGCTTTGTCTTTTATGTTATTGTTGTTAAATAAACATATTTTATTTTTATTTATTTATTTATTTAACGCCGGTGGCTGCCACACGCTACAGCTCGCTTCTTGGCTTTTAGCTTCTCGTGGCGGCGTTTGTGGCTGGCCGGTGGCCCGTGTGCGGGGACCCTTACGATCTTTCAAAGCGGCCACGTAAAGTCGTTGTATTGACTTGACACCTATCTGTGTGTTTACCGTTAAAACTTTGAAAATGTCATCGACCCTAGCCAATTTTTAATAGATATTGCCAAACGACAATTTAATATAGACGATAATTTCAAACTGATTATTTATAGTGCTTCATAAATCAAGCAATAAATGTCTGCAAACAAAGATTAGTTAAATCTTCTTTATCTATTCCGAGTATAAGCAGATTCATTTAAATTTCTTATAAAGATAATATAGCAAGTTTGGCAGGGCGAGCAATCCAACTGCGTTAGTATAGGAAAATCCGGAAAAATTATAGATAAGGTTTGTTCTGATGCACCATGTCGTTAGATTTAATTCGTTAATCAATCGAAATTGTTAAAAACGGAAAAAGAGCATGAAGTAGTATTTGAGGTAGTAATTTTTTTCAACGTTTCGTTACCTTCGAGTTTATTAATAGGTCAAGGATCATAAGACCGCCGGCGGTCGCGAAACAATTGATTTTTAATTGTTTCTGGTTTTACTATCCTCAAGGGGTTAAAAGGGTTTACGCATTTTGTCCAAGTCGAAATTTTTAAAAACTAATAAACCAATTTTAATGAAACTTTGCATGCTAAAGTAACATTCAGGGATCTAAATAGTTTGTGGAAGACATTTTTAAAAAACGGTTATTTAACTGAGTTATTGCGATTTTAAACTTTCTATAGTGGACTTTAAATCGCAATAACTCAGCTAAATAAACATTTATTTTATGTTTTCAACAAACTATTTAGATCCTTGTATTTTACTTTGGCATGCAAAGTTTCATTAAAATTGGCTTTATAGTTTTTAAAAATTTCGACTTGGAAGTTTGTATATATATATATTTGGACGTTTCAAAGTACTTATTAATTGAGTTTATTGAATAAATATATTTTGACTATTGACTATTGACTATTGTATGGGAAATCGAAATGTGTAAACCCTCTTATTGCGATTTTAAACTTTCTATAGTGGACTTTAAATCGCAATAACTCAGCTAAATAAACATTTTTTTTAAATGTTTTCAACAAACTATTTAGATCCTTGTATTTTACTTTGGCATGCAAAGTTTCATTAAAATTGGCTTTATAGTTTTTAAAAATTTCGACTTGGAAGTTTGTATATATATATATTTGGACGTTTCAAAGTACTTATTAATTGAGTTTATTGAATAAATATATTTTGACTATTGACTATTGTATGGGAAATCGAAATGCGTAAACCCTCATAAGAACGTAATTAACGTAAAAAAAAAACAAATATAACGACGCAACATTAACCCGTTATTTTAATATGTATACGTGCTGTATGGTAATTAAATATAGGCATACTCATCTAGTACATTAAACATTAACCTACAAACATTCAATAGTTTGTCACGATGCATCACGCAGTTGTATCAACACGGTCGTCGCTCAGGCGTCACGTATACATGTAAATAGTATAACTAATGGCTGGAGACAATTAATAAATCATATCACACTGAATATAATGTAGGTCTACACTTGCGAAGAATCCGGGTCGGCAACAAAACTCTTTATCAAGGGGGGTTAGACGGTGAAAACGGAAAAATTTGCTGTTTTCTATAGCTGTTATTCAAAATTGTTTAAATATTTCGCAATGAAATTTTTAATATGTGTTACAGAACGTATGTGTGATGGGATGACGGTTTCCAAAACACGATTGGAAACATTTTATTCGATAGAAAAAAATAATACAATACAAAAATAATTCCTATAAAATCATAAACACATTCTCTGAGTGGTAGAGCCATGCTGCGTTGCAGCACGCATTGGGCCGGCACGCCTGGCGTAATACCACTTCGGCGTGAAATAATGGCACTTGGTACTGTTGTGTTTCGTCTGACCAGTGAGGGTTCCGGAGACCCTCCCCTCCTCCTTTCCCCCACACAATTCCTATTCCTTCCTTAAACCTATTCCTTCCTTAACCGGCAACGCGTCTGCGATTCCTGTGGTTTAGCGGGTGTCCATGGGCGGCGGTGATTACTCTCCATCAGGTGACCTGTCTGCTCGTTTGCTGCCTTCTTTTATATAAAAAAACACATAGGTATTTACTTGATCTTTTCGATTTCCTGACTATTTTGGATTTCCAAAAAACTAAACATTTTTTTTATTAACTTTTTGATAAAAATATGAATGTCGCTTACGAATTACCGCGGACCCCGCACCGCGCAACACCCGCGAGGGCCCGAAATTTTCGCTGACCGCCTAACCAAGGGGGGGGGGGGGAGGGGGGGTCATGTTCAATGAATCACAGGGCCATATCCCACCACGCTGGCCGAAATGCGGGTTGGTGGGTTTTAACGACAACCGAAGCACGAAGGAGCTCGAGATATTTTTGATTTGGTCACCCATCCAGCGACCCGGCATTGCGAAAGAACGAACGAACGAATGCACCAATTTGGAATTCATCATCAGCCTATAAACGTCCCACTGCAGGGCACCGGCCTCCCACGTGAACAATAGCACGTGGGGATATTGCGCGTCAAGCGGGTTGGTGGGTCTTAACGACTGCAATCTTACGACAACAACCGGGACCAACGGCTTAACGTGCCTTCCGAAGCACGGAGGAGCTCGAGATGTTTTAATGGTCACCCATTAGGCGACCCGGCATTGCGAAAGTTACTTAGCGGGCAAGATCGCAAGCCAAACGCGCTAGCCGCTGCGCCATCAAGCTCCTTTTGGAATTATAAAAATGTATTTATTGTACCTACAGCAATTAACTCACTTTAACCTACAGTCTGTCCCAATTGGTAACCGAGCCAACACGGATTCCAGATGTGGAGGGCCATGCACCTTCTTTATTAGACCTTCTGCTGACCTCGCGCCCAGACGGTTATCAAGTTTCTGTTGATGCACCACTAGGCTCATCAGACCACTGTCTGATTCGCAGCACTGTGCCTCTCACAGAAACTTCAAAACCGCAACCAGCGGCTGGCCGTCGAGTCTGCGATGCGAAGTTTTTTTGCATCCTACCCGTCGTGGCGAGTTTGCTTCTCGCTGGATGATCCTGATGTCGCCGCTGACTCTGTCGTTGATGTGATACTGCAGGGAATGGAACTTTTCATTCCAAACTCTGTGGTTCCCATTGGCGGCAAGTCCCAACCATGGTTCGGTCGTGGCTGCAAAATGGCGTCTCGCCAAAAGCGACAACATTACCAAGCCTGGGCTAATGCGGTGTCGTCAAAGGATCCAAACACCAGTGCCCTCAGAAAGAAGTACAACTTTGCCACCAGATCCTTTAAGAAGGACATTGCCAAGGCGAAGACATCATTCATAGGTAGAATTGGCGAGAGGCTAGTGCGTCTTCCTTCGGGGACGCGTGCGTTCTGGTCTCTCGCCAAAGCTATCTTAGGGAATTTTTGTCAGCCGTCCCTACCACCATTGCACATGACCGATGACTGCCTGGCCTATACTGCAAAGGAGAAAGCCGATCTTGTGGGCTCTCTTTTCGCATCAAACTCGACCTTGGACTATGGGGAAAACTCTCCACCAACCATACCGCATTGCGCTTGTACAATGCCAAACGTTCAGTTCCTGCAAAGGAACTAAGGCTGTAAGGCTCTTTTTTCCCTTGATGTCCATAAGGCGAGTGGGCCTGATGCAGTTCCACCCATTGTGCTTCGGACGTGTGCTCCTGAATTGGCACTAGTTCTAACGCGCCTTTTCCGGCTCTCTTACACCACTGGCGTCGTCCCGAGCTCTTGGAAGACAGCCCTTGTTCACCCGATTCCAAAAAAAGGCAATCGCTCAGATCCGTCCAACTACAGGCCAATAGCTATTACCTCTTTACTCTCCAAAGTAATGGAGTCCATTACAAACCGCCAGCTCTTAAGGTACCTAGAAGAGAACCAGCTACTAAGTGATCGCCAGTATGGTTTTCGTCGCGGTCGTTCGGCTGGTGATCTTTTAGTGTATCTTACACTGGCAGTTAGCTTGGACGTAACAAAAGCTTTTGACAGGGTATGGCACAGGGCTCTTCTCTCTAAACTTCCATCATTCGGGCTTTCTGAGAAATTGTGTTCATGGGTTGCCAGCTTTCTTACTGGGCGTAGCATCAGAGGTCCCCTACTCTGTTTCTTCTGCATATCAATGACATGCTGCATAACAACAGCATTCATTGCTATGCAGACGACAGTACTGGGGATACGCTCTACACCGGGCGAGCTAATATTTCTCTGGAAAGCGTCATTGAAAGCCGGAATAAACTTGTGACTGACACCGAGAACATGTTAAGTCATGTCTCGGATTGGGGCCGACATAACCTAGTCCACTTTAACCCCTCCAAAACACAAGTTTGCGCATTTACCGCGAAAAAACATCCCTTCGTCGTACCTCTGAACTTTGAAGGAGCTCCCCTTGATACCAATCCGACTATTGGAATCCTTGGCGTCGATATTTCGAATGACGTTCAGTTTCGTGGTCATTTGGAAGGTAAAGCTAAATTTGCTTCGAAAAAGCTGGGTGTGCTTAATAGAGCGGGTCAGTATTTCACGCCGGCCCACCGTTTACAACTGTATAAAGCACAGGTCAGGCCGCATATGGAATACTGCTCCCATCTCTGGGCTGGAGCACCCCAATACCAACTCCTTCCATTTGACCGCATTCAACGCAGAGCTGCTCGAATTGTCGACGACGTGGTTATTTCAGGTCGGCTCGATCCACTGGCTCTTCGGAGAGACGTAGCGTCTCTCTGTATATTGTACCGTATATATCATGGGGAGTGTTCTGAGAAATTGTTCGGCTTGATCCCTGCCACGCTGATTTCCTTCACCTCACTACGAGCAATCAACTGTCATTCCATCCACATCACCTTGATGGATGGCGGTCTACTACCGTGCGTTTTTCAAGAAATTTCTTGCCTCGAACTACAGTGTTGTAGAACCAGCTCTCGGCGGCGGTATTTCCGGACCGTTACGACTTAGGGATCTTCAAGAAACGAGCCTATTCCTTCCTTAAAGGCCGGCAACGCGCCTGCGATTCCTCTGGTTGTGCGGGTGTCCATGGGCGGCGGTGATTACTTTCCATCAGGTTACCCGCTTGCTCGTTTGCCTCCTTCTGCTATAAAAAAAAACTCAGTTCGATCTTTTTTTTTAATGTAATGATAAGTAGTGAACTCAAGCAATAACAATTCGGATTTGGCGTTTTTGGTATTTGTAAAGTTACCATTATGTGTCGAAGGGTACGTATTATAATACCGATAATTCATAATACCAACAACTAAAATACGATACCTACATTTAAAACATCGATAATCAAAATACCGAATGTATGAAATACCTATACCCGATATACCGAAGCTCAATATGTCTATTTTCAAATAACCGAAAGTTCAAAATCCCGAAACTTCAAAATCCCGAAAGTCTGCCCTTCTCCTGTAGGTCACGTGATAGGTTAGAAATTATTAAGAGGGTTTAGTTTCCCATACAAACTTCCAAGTCGAAATTTTTAGAAACCATTTAGCCAATTTTAATGAAACTTTGCATGCCAAAGTAAAATACAGGGATCTAAATAGTTTGTTGAAAACATTTTTAATAAAAGTTTATTTAGCTGATTTATAGCGGTTTAAGGTCCACTATAAAAAGTTTAAAACCGCAATAACTCAGTTAAATAAACATTTTTTTTTAATGTTTATAACATACTATTAAGATCCCTGTGTTTTACTTTACCATGCAAAGTTTCAACAAAATTGGCTTATTGGTTTTTAAAAATGTCGACTTGGAAGTTTGTATGGGAAACCGAAATGCGTAAACCCTCTTAGGATAATCGCGATGCGCAGCGTAGCGGTTGTCTTGAATTTCGAGATTATTTTTCTTATTAGGCAACAGAAATTCTTGCTGCCCTACTCCTGTAAGATTCGGCATTTTAATATTCGGCGTTCCGTTCATTGGTCTTATAAGATTCGGTATTTTCAACTTCGGCAATAGAAAACGTACCCGTGTCGGACGACCTCAGAAAAAACCGTTACGTTTGACCATAACAATTCTAGCCCACAGCCTAATAAATCTTGATATTTTGCATTTTTAATAGAAACCAAAACTGCTTGTCTAGTGGCACGGCTAAATTTATAACCAAAGGCTACTATTTAGTAAAGGAGACTGAATAATTTAGCTAGCTAGGAGAATGTCCATTTTGTATGGGCACTTGGGTCCCTTTCAAAAATTGTTGTGCCTTGATGATTGTTGTTCTATATTATAGAAGAAACACGTTAAATTCATAATTAGAAAACATTTTTAATTTATTCACCCAGGTTCACGAGATATAATTTTTTTTCTGTTGCAGAAATTGAGGTTATAATTAGAGATTATATTTATTATATTATATTATATTTCCTTCCTAATCAATACACAATCCTTCATCACCAATGGTGATTATGTCTTAGCATAATGTATACTAGAATAGCAGCGCATTCGCAATGTTTCAGTCAGATTGCAGACAGCCTTATCATACCATATAATAAATAAATACTTATATCATTTGAAAGTACCTACTCGAACATTGTCAAAAGAATACTTATGTTTAATTATGATCTTTACTCTATTTAGAAACATTTAATTCAACAGTAATTGATCATTATCATCAGCCCGTATCAATCCACTGCTGTACATAAATGTGCCTCTCCCAGTGCACGCCACTGAACACGATTTTAATTATTACTTATCATTTAATATTAATTATAGGATTTACACCTTTGGAACTGGACTTTCCTTTTTCAAGGTAAGTAATTGGTAGTTCAGGTCTTCAAATACGTAGGTACTTACTCAAAAAAAAAAACAAAATATTTATTGTTACTAAGTAAGTTCAATGTCTTTTTGAAGAAATTATTCGTTTAAGATAGTAAGTATATGTTACTGTAAAGGGCACGGGTGAATGATACATTTGGTTGCATCGTCGTAAAAAGAAATATTAACACAATAGCGTTTAAGTAATTGTGTAGGACACTTCTGGTTATAGGCCCTCTCCGAGTGCATGCCACTGAGCCCGATTTAGAGCCTAAAATTAATATTAAATGATAAAAATTCAAAACGGGCTCAGTGGCATGAACTGTGAGAGACCTATGTCCAGCAGTGGACTGATACGGGCTCATGATGATTATGATGATGATGAATTAATGTTGAATTAAGTGATTCTAAATAGAGTAAAGATAATAATTAAACATAAGTATTCTTTTGACAAAGAACGAGTAGGGTCGAGTGTTCAACCTTGAAACAGTCGTACACAATGCGACATTGACAGATAGTGCAGTATAGCTGGTCGAGTTAGCGCCATACACCCCCCGCTCCTCCCCAGCTAGCGTGCGCACCGCATGCAAACCGACGTGTCTCCGGAGCTTTTTCGATTTTTTTGTCTCAATAGTAAGGTTTTTTTGAGTTTTATTTGATTTATCATTTAAATACTATAGTGAATTCCGTATTTCTGATTATTACATCGCTTTGTACATGTATCATAGATTCACGTGGATTGATAAGACAAGGGTAGACACAATGAAACAGTGTTTCATTGTGTACTACTTTGATTCGTTGTATACCAAGCGAAAGCGTAAAGCAAGAAAGCTTGGTAAAAGCATGATTGCCACGGACACGCCAGAGAAAGACCAGATAGCTAAACATAGTAAAAAATCTCAAAAAAGAAAATTAGCGGCAAAAGTAGTGAAGCGACCAGTTTTATCCAATAAAAAAATAAAAAATAAATCAAGTACCGATGAGGAAGAAGAAGTGGCATGCCTTAATGAAATTGATTTAAGTGGATTAGACGACGAAGAAGAATATAATGAGGATGGGCTGCCTTTGGTTACGGAACATTTTAAGAAGCTTGAGCGTAAACCCCAAAATAACGATTATATACGTTCTGGTTTTAATAGACAGTAAAAAAGCGAAGGTATCTATGTCGCAAAAATAATTGATGTAGTGAGAGCTAATAAGTAGATACGAGGTTTCGTTTATGAGGTTGAAAGTAAAAGATATGATGAAATTTTACATTCCATTAGAACCCGATATGTCTGAAATTCTCATCGAAGAGATAAAAACGATTCTTCCGCCACCAGAAATAAATGGGACCAAAATCCGAAACTCTTTCTATTATTTTCCAGTCCGCGTGTCACCAAATATAAAGTTGCGCTAAGTTTCAATTCCTAATATTTGTGTTTTTTATATAGTTATATTTAATATAACTCTGTTAATCATGGATAACCATGTTTAATGTTACTGTTGATTGTGAGTCGTTAATATATATTAGGTACAGGTACTAAACTGTGATTTTAAAAAAATACGACTTAGCATAATAGGTACCTACTCAAGTTACTAAATAACCCAAATTTTTTTTTTTACTGATTGTAATTAAATAGTTTTTTATCGTTTACTCGTTCCAATAACCACAATAAGTACAAATGGCCAATATTAAAACTAGTGTTTCATTGTCAGACACAGGGTTTCACACACCAATTAGGACAGACTGTAGGCTAAAGCGAAGTCATGAACGGCTCTACCCGCGTGGTCAGTTGTGCGTGAACCAAGCCATTCAACGTGGTGGGCATTGAAGTCTCCCAATACCACAATCTCGGCCGAGGGGATCCGTTGGAGAAGGGAGTCCGTCGCCGCTTGGACGGTCTCGATAAGTTGGTCAGTTCCAATATTACCGCTGTGAGACCTACACAGGCACGCGTAGGTGCGAGGATGACGTCCGCAGTCGACGTGTAGCCATAAGATGGAAAGGTCCCTATCTTCAAGATTGCCAAGGCGACGGACGCACATATCCTCCCTGACATAGGCACAAACACCGGCTCGTGGCACAAATGCATGTTCCTGGTTGTATCCCGGGTAGCGCAAGTAGGAGATGTCAGGAGGGGGGGATATCTGCGTCTCGGTGAAGAAGAGCAAGGCCGGTTTCGCCGTCTCGAGGTGATAATGGACGGCGCTCAAGTTAGAGTAGATTCCCCTGATGTTGCAGAAGTCCACACGAAGCGTAGGAGGGGGTGCCTATTGTCTTGCCTTTCTCCTGCCTGCAACATGCCTTGGCACGAGCGGACTTTGCCCTCCCCAGAATACGTAGGGCAGCCTGAGCGAGAACGCTCAGGGGGGGATTCTCCGATCAGTGTGTCGGTACCCCCCTGGGGTAAATCTAAATAAAAGTTCGCTGCCATATCAATTGTGAGGGGGGGAGGAGGGGTCTCCAGAACCCTCACTCGCCGGACGAAACACAACAACAGCACAGAGTGCCATTGTTTCACGCCGAAAATTCGTGAGGGTGGTATTACGCTGGGCGAGCCGACCCAATGCGTGCTGCAACGCAGCGTAGCTCTACCACTCAGTTGGTGTCACTCATTTAGCACCACCCAGGGGTCACGTGTAGGGTCTCAAGGGTAAACCTACGGACGCGAGTAACTTAACCCCCATTATATGACTGTCTGCAAGCTGCCTGAAACATTGCGAATGCGCTGCTATTCTAGTATAGATACGGTCGGGGTCACCGTCGCTTTACCACTTTGCAGCGATTTTCGTATGAAGCGCACCGACCGCCCGGGTACGTGCCCGTACCAAATAGACGACGCGGTGTGCGTGCAAGGGATTTTGACCTTTAGACTAGTAAAGCGACGGATTCCGCGATAGAACATTATGCTAAGGCATAATCACCATAGTGATAAAGGATTGTGTATTGATTAGGAAGGAAATATTAACGTCAATCTCTAATCATAACCTCAATTTCTACAACAGAAAAAAAATTATGTCTCGTGAACCTGGGTGAATAAATTAAAAATATTTTCTAATTATGAATATAACGTGTTTTTTCTACAATATAGAACAACAATCATCAAGGCACAACAATTTTTTAAAATGGACCCGTGTTTGGGAATTCTCCTTTAGCTAACCTATAAAATGACTTGAGAGGTTCAGGCTGTTCCTTGGAAGATCAAGTCATTGTTTCTTTTCTATTAGTCTACGTATATATTATGCTTTATTTTACGGTTATATTATGCTTTATTTGGCAAAAGATAGATTCATGGGCCCTACTGTCTCCTTTTAGAGAAGTATTTATATATATCTTTATTATGAAATTTTGCATTCACAATGCTTTATAAATATAGGATAAAATGTTTACTAGAAAAAAATCAACCAGTCTCAGGAAGCTCGAATGGGATTCGAACCCACGACCTTTGGATTGCCGGTCCACTGCTCTAACCGCTGAGCTACCGAGACCGAGCTTCCTGAGACTAGTTGATTTTTTTTCTAGTAAACATTTTATCCAGTATTTATATTTTCATAATTTCTATCTATACTATAATTATAAAGCTGAAGAATTTGTTTGTATTTTTGGAGCGGAGCACCAATGAAGAATGTTTCAAAATCGGGTTTTTTTTTCCTTTTGAGAGCTTCCGCTGCGTGCGCTGCGTAAACGGTTAAAGTTTCGCAAAAATCATGTAAGATGACAGAATTGTTCCACTCTAAAAGTTCTAAAAAAAAGTTCGCGACAGCATATGTCTAACTTTTAAGGTTGGCTCACTATAACCTTTTTTATGCTTGAACTATTCGCGGACGAAGTCTCGGGCAGAAGCTAGTTTATTTGTAATCTTCTATTTACTTTAATCTTGATAAATTAAGTTGGTATGAGAATTTGCATGGTAAGGTAAAAAGTAATGCTTACACTAAGAGGTGAGGGAGAGGAGGGAAGAGAGTAGGGAAGAGAGGAGAGAGGGAACTAGGATGCAACCAGTCAGCACAATTTATAACACAACTAAACAGGAAAGAGAATACTGTAAGCAATTATAAGCATAAGTATGCTTCTTAAATCATCATGTTCACTTTCCACTGTTAACTTCTCATGTTCCGTTTTTACAAGTTTCCGTGTTGGTTTGGAGGTTGAATCAGCAGGAAGAGCTAAGTTTAACTGTAGCTTTATACAACTTCAAGCTTTGTTACTTTTGGAAATAAGATTGTATAGGTACCTACGCAGTTTTTTCACTTAGAAAATTAACATTAGAATTACAAATATTTTGCTAATTCGCATTTCTAATTAAAATTATCGGGATTTCAATGTAGGAACTGCTACTAAGCAAAATATTGTAGTCATGTTAATCACCTTAATACCTTTGTTTTCCACGCCACTCTCATACCGATACAATCTATTTTTAAAGCTCTCCAAACAATAACATTTCCAGAAACATCCTTATTCACTATTACACAATGTAATTTAACATTTCCATATACTTACATTATGTCGTGAATCGTGAAACAAAGAATTTTATTGTTTCACAGAAGAGGCATTTTCTTTCAATGAGTTACCCCGAAAAGACACCCATTCGCTTCAGTGTTTAAACAGCTTGGCCGGCGAACAACAAGGCTGGAGTAATACATAAGTAAGCATTTGTTTCATGAGCTATTAGTGTGATTTTGACTGCTACAGTTAACGTTAAGTGTTCAGTTGGAGATAAGTTTTAACGCTAAATAATGTCGCCGACCATGGCGCTCACTACACTGCTTGCCGTGGCGTTTGTCGCAACGGCTCACGGTGAGTTTATTTACGTATTTTATTAAAATAATAATTAATTATAAATAATAAACATAATTAATTAAATATGTTAAATAAGGTTTGGAACTTAGAGTTAAACAACAGCCCCCTTACTCTCGAAACCGATCGCTATTGGATCGGATTGGTATTGTGAATTTTAGTATTTTTAAGTTACGACACCAGCGCTAATTTGGATCCATATTGGGTGAACCAAATGGCATTATTTTTTTCACTCAATATCCACGCAATATGAATCTATATTAGCTCTGGTGTCGTAACTTAGGAGTACGAAAATTCACAATACCAATCCGATCCAATAGCGATCGGTTTCAAGAGTAAGGGGGCTGAACTGCAATAACTATAATCTTTAGTGTGATTTTTTTACGTTGAATAACTTTTGTTTAGATAAAATAATGTTTTTTAATGTTTATTATTGTTTAATTAGTGACGAATTAAAATAACAAATTGAATGTTTAGTTACTTTTCAAAATATATAATAATAGTACCTACTTAACCGACTTCAGTGATATTCTAGAACTTTCTTATTTGTTTAAATACTATTGAAAAATATTACATTAATAAATTAGACAAATAAAAATAAAATATTGGTAACTTTCTTATCAAACTTTTAAAGATATCATCTTTTTTAAGACTGGACAAATTACTACCTAAATAAAAAAGATTGAAAAGTACCACCTCAAATACAAAGGAAAACAATTGTTATTTAACCGCTCCTTATCTTTGAATGATTATAATGAGTTTAGATTCAAAGATCCGTGGAGTAAGAGATAAGATAGCCAGTTACTCAGCAATTAGAATTCCGGATATGAATCTATCGCTTCCACGATCGTACGGTACGGTATTTTATTAGGGCGAGATAAAGATCATGCTTTCTTTCCAAAGTTTCGAAGCCCTTTCCTGTCCGCATAAATAAGTTTATTCTTCAATATGTAGTGTGCGCGTAAGCTTTACAAAACAACGTGTATAAACAATTACCAATCAAAGAACCTCATGTTTGTTTGTTGTTACGGCAATGTCATGCCAATAACAATTGTCGTTAATTGTTTCATTAACAGTTCTTTGTCAGAACTAAGTGTTCTGAATACGTGGTGTTTTGTAACGATCGATGTATGATAATAAATAATAATTACAAAAAGGAAAGTCACTCAATTGTCGACTTTAAATACAGCAAACAGTTGCGAAAACAGCTTTTCTTTGTTTTAGCCATAAAATAACATTATGTATGGCTCAAGGATGTGTAATATATCATACACGTATTAAGGTATATTGTTTACTATTTTACTTACCAAGGATAACTATATAACGGTTCCTAATAAATGTTAAATAATTATTTTTCATTTTGTTGAAGTTACTTACATGTTCAAATACAAATTTATTCGTAGCAATACAATATTGCAGTAAATCTTTATAATATATTGACGTATAGTCTGACCGCTACCGCTGTACCGCGCCTTGGGTATGCGAGCGGCGAGGCGGGGGGGCGAAACAGTTGCTGTTGACTGTCTGTGGTCAGACGCACATGAGATAAAATATCTAAAAATGGTTCGTGCATTATCTCGAGATATCAAGACTGTCATTTTTTACTGCCAATTTAGTTCACCAATATAACAGAAAGTTATAAATAAAGAAAAAAATGCTATTGATGATTTTGATTTATATTTCCAAGAAATAAAGATTTATTTCATTTATATTGGTTCTTTAATTGTACTTATCTAAAAACCATATTGGACACTACCGGATTGAATGTACTCGTAAATATAAAGCTTCAATAAACTGTGCTTCGATATCGCAAGATCTGTCTGACACTACGAATCTCATGTGAGTTCATGCTCTTTACTTCCCACTCCCCTCTTCCCCGCGCATACCTAAAGGCGCGGTACAGCGGTAGCGGTCAGACTATAGTACCTATACGGTGATCAATCCAAATGTGTCAGTAGGGAGAAATCTAAAATTATAAGAGATAGAGAAATCTGTTCTTAGGAACCATGGCGTCGATTTTAGATTTAACATAATTTGCATTCATTTTTTTTGCTAAATCTCATACATAGAGTCAATAGTCAATAGTCAATAGTCAAAATATATTTATTCAATAAACTCAATTAATAAGTACTTTGAAACGTCCAAATATTTTTTAACCTACCACCCATTCTGGACATCATTTTTTAACTGTGGCAAAGAACGGGCGCAAGAAACCACAGCGCACAGAAGCAACGACATTTACAAAATATATAATATTATATGTCGTTACCAGATCACAAAATACAAAATATGAATTTGAATGTAAATAGTTTAATTAAATATGGTGCTCTATATAAATTAATTATAGGCAATTAGAAATAGCTGTTGGAGTAGGTACTTGGAGCATGTCAGACCCAAGCTGTTTTGTCTTCTGTATAATCCGACACTTTATAATAAGCTTTTTTATAAAGCTTTTCTTTGATTTTGATTTTAAATTTATCAAGATCTAATTTCTGAATATCATTTGGTACTTTGTTGTATAATCGTACACACAGACCCTTAAAAGAATTATTTATTTTATGGAGCCTAGTATAAGGCACTGCTAATTTGTTCTTACTTCTAGTATTTAATTTGTGAATATCACTGTTTTTTGAAAACATTTCAATATTTTTATGAACATACACAAGATTTTCATAAATATATTGTGATGCAACTGTCATTATACTTATATCCTTAAATCTCTCTCTGAGAGAGTCACCAGCCTGTAGGTTATATATTGCTCGAATAGCCCTTTTCTGCAGCACAAAGATAGTTTGAATGTCGGCAGCATTTCCCCACAGTAAAATGGCGTACGACATTACACTATGAAAGTAACTGAAATAAACTAATCTCGCTGTATCAACGTCAGTTAACTGACGGATCTTCATTACTGCATAAGCCGCAGAGCTAAGTCTATTCGACAATTTAGCTATATGTGGGCCCCACTGAAGCTTGGCATCCAACGTGATGCCTAGAAACACAGTGGTGTCCACAGGATTCACATTCTTATCTTTAATTTGTACACTAGTTATTACCTGCTTAACATTAGGCAATACAAATCTTACACATTTGGTTTTTCCCTCGTTTAATAGCAAGTTATTAACACTAAACCAGTGAACAATCTTTGAGACCGCATTATTCACATCGTCATAATTTGGGTGTCGTCGTTTCACTTTGAATAAAAGTGAAGTATTATCAGCAAACAATACTATCTCATGACTGTCTTTTACAAAATAAGGTAAGTCATTAATATAAACCAAAAACAAGAATGGACCAAGTATTGAACCCTGCGGAACTCCCATTTTAACCACTGATCCCGGAGATCTTTTACCATTAATGTCGACCTTTTGAATCCTGTTACTCAAGTATGAGATTAGAAGGCTCAAAGAAGCATCCCTAATTCCATAGTGGTTAAGTCGAACCCGCAGTCACTATCTCTGTAAACAATGTTATAAATTCTGCAAGTTTATTCATTGTTATTGTTAATGGTATAAATAATACGTCATTAGAACACATTTTAATGGAATCTTGTAATAATTGAAAGAAATCTCAAAAATGAGATAATATTTTTTTTATGGTAAATAAATGTTCAAAATCGTAGTCATTTTCCTAAATGCAAAAATTTATCAATAGGTAGGTACCTAATCGAATACCGTACTCGTTATTATTATAGATAACCCTGTGAGCATAAAGACTAAAATTTTGCTAAGAAATCTTGTGTAGGTAGACCTTAGACAGAAATGATCATTTTCAATGTAACAAATGTGGGTACAGACGGCCCCGCCAAATGACCCGCGAGATCGCCTGATATCACGCCATTTTATTATTTCCTATGGGGTTATGTTAAAGATGTTTAGAAGATTTAACAACAGTCTTAGCAAATATATTAACACAGATGCATCCAACAAAAATACGAAACGCTATAAGTATTCATTCGTTACCCAAGCGAAATAATTTTTCATCCAGGAAAATAGGTTCAATCCATTTTGAACATTTACCTTAAAAGAAATATTATTGTATTTTTCGGATTTCTTTTAATTATTTAAACAAGATTTCATCAAAAATGTGTTTCTTATGCATACCATCAACAATAACAACGAATAAACTTGCATAATTTATGACATTGTTTACAGAGATAGAGACCGCAGTTTCGACTCCCGGTTACGTATGAGACTATGAGATTTAACAAAAAAAATAGAACACATATAAAAGATTTTATTTAATTTAAAATCGACGCCATGGTTCCTAAGAACAGATTTCCCTATCTCTTATAGTTTTTGATTTCACGCTACTGACCCATTTGTAAAACTTTCTAGTAAACAAATATAAATAGAATATTGTTTAAGTAACTACTATAAGCATAAATGTAAGGATGCCATAGTTTTTTTGTATAGTAAATCCTTATGGAAGGAGTAGGATCTTAGGCATTGGTATAGGAAGTAGGAATTGTGAAGGGAGGAGGAGAGTTGGGTCTCTGGTACTAGCACTCCTCGAACGAAACACAACAGCAATGATTGCACTTGTTTCAAGCTAATATTCCGTGAGAGGGTTGTATCACGCACTCCGGGCAAGCCGACCTAACTCACGCAGCAACGCAGCGTGGCTCTACCACGGAGACAAAGCATACTCCTTGCATAAGCCTGCTCCTTGCATAAGCATACTCCTTACATAAGCCTGCTCTTTGTATAAGCCTGCTACTTGCATAAACCTCCTTGCAATAGCTTAGGATATTATTTGGCTGGTTATTTCATCATCATTCTAATGCCGTGTTACTCTACTAGACGTAAACCTTTCAAGACACCACAAAGCCAGTTCATCTCTTCTCATCCAATTGCTGCCAGCCACTTTGCGCGTGTCGTCGCTATTAACTTGACAAATTGTAACATCTTTATGTTTACTTTTTTCCCAACAGCGGGCTACGTCTGGGTGGACGACACAGATTCTCGTAGTCAAAACTCGTGGTCACCGTAAGTTTTATTTTTTTATCACCAAATATTTAATCTGTAAATTTGTTTATCTTCTGGAACAACCGTTCTTACCTTCGATTATCTAAAGATGATCAAAGGTTTTGACAATCAATATTAAAGGTATTATTTTATTCATACGACGTGATAAAAGTAATAAGTGAATCTGTTTTTTTTTGCAGCTTTAATCAGTTCAGGGTGAGTGACAACAAACAAAACGTACATCATGTTATTATACAAGTATATAACTAATTGTTTCAAAATTTATGACAAATTTTCCTTTTGGCTATAGTTCGTCTTTGTTACAGAGTATAAAACACCACTCTCAGGACCGTATCAACCATAATACTTAGAGTACACTTGATTAACTTCCCTAATCTCTAATACTTTCCAAGACAACACTGTTTTTTTTTGTACTGTATGGATTACATCACAACTTTTTATTCGTATCTGAAAGTGTCTCAAAGCGTTGGAGATTAAAGAAGTGGGCGAATACCCGCTGTAGGCCTTCTCACACTTACAGTTCACAACACAAATTTTCAGGTTCCGTTTCCATCCTTCAATATCCCCCTACCACTCTTTGGACCAGGTTTTCCTTTCAACAATCCGATGCTCCACCTCCCAACCGTCCAAGAGATGAAGAACACGAAGCCTGGGCCCAACCAGCTGTACAACGGCGTGGCTGTTCGCTCCAGCAGCGGGTTCGTGACAGACAAGGACGGCAAGCTGGTCAGGACTGGCGGCACCTCCATCTTGGTCAATGACAACGGCCAAGTGCAAGAATCCCAAAGCAAGTAGCATCCAATTGATTTGAAACGTCGTTGAAGGCGAACTTGGAAATAAAATAGCATTCACTTGTTTTATAATCTATATAATATATCGCGTAGCGGTGAAAGAATACTACCACCAATAATTTATTACTTTTTACATTTCAATACATTTAATACTTTTTACATTGACATTCAATTTTTGTTGCAATAATTTTAATAATTTTAAATTTAATTTTATTTAATTTTTATTTTGATAATTTATTTGATTATTTATTTCTTTAATTCACCTTTATGTTTTTTTTTTGTTTTTGAATGTGACTTGCTAAATGTAACGTTTTGTTTTATATCCAATAAATAATACTGAATACCACCCCCTCTCTTCCCTTGGGTGTCGTAAAAGGCGACTAACGGACTAAAGACTGCACATACATCCAACAGCATAGAGCGGCGATGGGCTCACCACCGGTCACGGCAGTCGCTATTTGGTGAAAAGCGGACTATGGTAGAGGACTGCTTTTGCTGTCCTCATTGCCTAGTTTCTGACTAACCCTTTGGGGATAACAGTCGTGATTATATATATGTATGTAATATTATTCTGATAAATGTGGTTTTTGGCCGTCTTTGATCTTGAAAAGTAAAATTAATGATTCCTTTTTCTTTACAGCTGGTTCTCGCCCGCCAAAAATTGACGATCCAATTATGTAAGTTTATAATAATAATATAACATCTATATATTATTGATTTGCTTTAAAAATATGTTTTGTAATAAGGGTGCAATAGTAATGTGAACTCATTTATCCTTTTCAGAATTCCACCGGTAAGAAGATAGTGCGTCGTGGAGTAATGAAGAATAGTATTATTAAATTATACTTATATTTTATATAGTAACACAAACATACCACACACCTACACCCACAACAGTCGCATCAAACGGAAATTAGTGAGGGACAATACTTAATAAAACTGAGGTAATCAATAAATGCAAAGACGAACACATAGCTTAAAATAATTCTGCACATTATTTCTAACTGTACCTACCTCAGCACGGGTTGAGTGCCTACGTCACTTTATTTCAATGTTTCACACTTGTAATAATTACACAAGCACATTCTCATTTATCATGTTGCACCAAAGAGTTTTGTCACAATCGCTTCATCGTAAAACTAAATCACAACAAATCACAAAGCGTTGTTTTAAATAATCGCTCTCATTAATAACAATGAATTAGATACAACAATTGTTTTACTTTCTACTCAAACGATGGGCATCTAATGTCTATTTTCAGTTTGTCTTATGGAGTTTTCATCAGTCTTTTCTATCTAATTTAAACTTCTCAGGTTGCTGAGATGACAAAGATTACCTCCAATCTGTTTATGAATACTAACCGGCCATTAATAATTTTAGTTAAAGTCAGTTGTTTAAAACTTGACATAGACAGAACTATATTTAATGCTGTATGAAATTATGAAACCTAGATAATCTATAAAATCAATAAAATTAAGATTTAAGATCTTAGGTGGAAAACCGCCCTTAAACTTGCATTCTTACTACTCACACAGAATGTCGATCACACATTAAACAAATAATACATCGTTCACCTGCATATTATACATAACGATCGTTTAAGTACGAGTATACCTAACTAAAGGCCCAGTTGTTACATTCAGTACTAACTTAAGTCGATGAGTATTAATTGTTTTTCTCCGTACTCCGGACGATGTTAAGCTACTTGGTCACGGTTATTTAAAGGAAACATCTAGCATAATCCAAAATAAATCATATCTAGTATCGATGCTCCTAAAACTCCGATACCAAATCATTCTCGGCGTTGGTCATTCGACGCAAATAGGGGTTGATTGTAACAATTTGTGACAATTGTTAAAGGAGTGCCAATTGTCACAACTGTCACTAAGTCCACCCTTAAAATATATTATTTTTATAAATTGTTTCAACGTTACAGGTACCAGAAATCAAACCGTTCGTGCTGCCACCGATGCCGCCGATGCCACCTATGCCACCCATGCCACCGATGCCAGCGATGCCTGGAGGAGGATATGTACCGCCGCTCCCTTCGCTACCCCCTCTACCCACCCTCCCGACTGTTCCTACCTTCAGCTCTTACCAACCGAATGACAACTCTCATTTCGTTGGTGTGTCAACTTCGTCATACAGTCACTCCTCTGATGTTAACGGGGTGAGGAGTTCTGGTGGGGGGAAGAATACGGTCGTCAACGTAGATGGCGAGGTCGAGCAAGAGGCGCTCGAGTACGGAAAAGCCGACAAGCCAGAAAAAGTATAAAGTTAAAATATTAAATACTTACTAATTTTATTTGAAAGAATTTTGTATCGCAATAGTCAATTATTATTGTTTAGTTTGTTGTCTTCGAGTATAAACGATATTTTGATTAATCGTAAAATACTTTCAATGTTTTTTTTTAAATATGCGGGTTAAATCAGAAATATTTAATCGAATTTTACAGTTGTTATCAGATTACATAACATACAGGTAGGTAGGAAAGGTACCTTTTATACAAATAATATTTTTATTTTTTTGATTTTGTATTTTCGGATCTTTCTGTAAGTAGGTGCATGTTTTATTGTTTATTTGTATAATTATATTATTATAATTATTGTATAATCATCACATTACTTACTTACCTACACTAATGTTTATTTTGTATCTTAACAGATTAGAATATTATTTGTTATAATAATGTCACATCCAATAATAAAGTTTATAATTTTACAGATTGTGTTCTTTTTAATCTTACAAAATCCATATCTAAGTATACAAATAAAGTTAATTTAGTATCACCCCAAGAACTTAAGATCATACGCATAAATGACTACAGGAATCCATTTATATAACTATTTTTTATATAATATAGGTTGGTCATAGCAAAATAGCCAGTAATTTTCTAGAAAAACATGTTAAAACCAAATATGTAATAGAACCGAAAAAGCAATGTATAAATATTGGAATACACAGTACACACATCCATTCCTCACTCTTTGTCAAAACTAAGCATGGCTGGTACATCGTGACTACTAAATGACTTTATTAATGTACTAAATGATAATTTAAACATTTATAAATGTCGAATAACGCCCTTTATCCATACAGTATTGCAATTTAATCATAACATAGAAGATTAAATAAAAATAAAAACTGAAAAAATAAATCTTCTATAAATTGACTGAAGATCTTTAGGTATTTATTTTAGATATTTTTATAAATGAAATGAAGGGTAAAAATAATCAATATCTTTAGAGATTCAATAAACTAATCCGAATTTTAACTTCTTACGATTTTATCGGTTTGGTGAACATTATTTAAAATATTAATAATAATAATATTGTAAAAAATTAAACTTAAGAATTATGTTAAATAAAGAGGATAATAATAATATTATTTAATTAAATATCAAGGCGTAAATTTTGGCGAAGTCTTTGAAACTATATTCATATTATTATAACCACATGTAGAATTTATGTATCTAAGTACTGAAGAATTATTTATGTGTCGGACTCATACTCAAACTAAGATTAAAAAATTGGCTTACCGATCTTTACTTACTCTTAGCCGGCAAAATGAAATTACGAGTATAAACTAATAATATTAATATTAACAGTAATAATTTAAAGAACGTATAAAACAAAAATAAGAAAGCTAGTTAGTGCCAGCAAGACTCTTAGATTTCACGACATAACAGTTACTTCCTAAAGTAAAAAGTTTGCTTACGTCACTGGTTTGTAATATTTGATTTTTGCGTTAATACCGCTCAAATAAACTCGAAGATAACGAAACGTTGAAAACAAATGACTATCTCAGGTAAGAATCGAACCCACCTCCTGCGCAATCTCAGCAGCGGCGTTGACCGCCACCGAAGTATTGGTTAGACCTGTGGAAATTTTTTAACGCATTGTTTTCATGTTTTTATAGCAACAGTGTCTTGTCAAACCAATTTTTCTGGTTATTCTCAAAAGGACAGATTCTCATAAAGACAGATTCTTAAAAAGACAGTTTCTCAAAAGGACAGATTGTCAAAAAACCGAAAATGGTACAGGTGCACACACAAATTAATAGAAAGAAATATCTCGCACACTGTTTCCACGTTATAAATTAGTAGTTTTTCTAAACTAACCTACCAGCTTGTACCTACTATGGATAACTTATAAAATACATTAATGGGTTTGACGAAAAAAATATCAAATAAAAAAAATATACTTATGTTTTATTATTTTTTTAATATAAATTATGTTTCTTTATTATTATTTTTTAAATAATATAAACCTCATTATTTCTCTGAAAATAATAATAATATAAATTTTTCTCTTTATGTGCTTACGTGTACTCTTGTCCTTTTGAGAATCTGTCTTTTTGTGAATTTGTTCTTATGAGAATCTGTCCATATGAGAATGACCCAATTTTTCAACGTTTCGTTGTTTCGTTATCTACTTTACCGGTGTTCATCATTAATTATGTTTGCATTGCAGGTACCAGAAAATCCATACACATCACCACCAACGCCGCCAACACCACCGATGCCTCCCATGCCACCTATGCCGCCTATGCCACCGATGCCACCGACTCCATCAGCACCGGTCTATGGAGCATACACCCTCATCCCCCCCATTCCACCAATTCCCCCGATTCCTCCAATTCCTCCGATTCCCCGCGTTTATTACTGACCAATCAAGTGGCAGCAATAACTTCGTTGGCAACAAGCTAAAAGAATGACGAATCAAGTTGAATCAACGAAATCTAACCAGTATAATAAATGTCGAATTCCATAGATATATTAATTGATTAAGTGAAGATGGTTTAAAAGGAAACATAATAATGGCTCCTTTGTCATCTATGACGTCTATTTAAATGTTTTGGTTATGTTTAATTCTGTCTTAAAATAGAATAACTTTAATCTAAATGCATTTTAGAACATCTTTTTAGACACTGCTAAACGTGTTTAGCGACGTTGAACAGCCATTTTTGGGTATTAACGTAAAACGAGTTAAAGATCTACATTTTTATTGTGGAAACCGCTTAGTTCTACTTAATTTAAGACCGTTGTGCAAACCGCCCTTAAGTTTATTAAACAGATTCGACAAATGAAAACAGTAAGGAATAATAAGATTAGGTGTGATAATTACTTCGAAATGCGCAACTCTATACCTACTTAAATATTTTAGTAAGTATGCAAAAGTTCTAGAAACAACTTATTCCAATTTTTGTAATCAACTGAATTTGCGTTACCATCCAATTATTTATTTTAGTAGCGACAGTTATGTAGGTATATTTGTAGAGCTGCGTGTATTTGTATATAAAAAAGTCACCCAGTTCAATGAAACGTATTATAATCAACCGCCCAAATATCTTAAGAAATCCTTAATTAATTGATAAGTTGATTTTGATTTTTTTGTAAATACATACATAGATCAATAGGTATAATTTTGTTTCGAATCACTTAAAATAAAAGATTACACTGTATTTAACATATAATTTTGTGTCTTTTAATTAATAAAGTTTTTATAATTTTGGATTGTGTTTCTTTTTAATTTTACACAAATAACTATAGGTTTGTAAAATTTGCGCCTTTTAATTTGGGTGGCATACCGTTAAATGTTAAAACAAGGCTCTGGCTAAACGATAGAGCACGAGGTGTGTATGTACTAAGGTCTAAATCCACTTGCAAAGTATTGAAGATCTGCTGATTGAAGATGATTTTTGACAAACCATATTTTAGTAAATAAGCAATACCATAACATGCAAACTTTCATTATTCTTACTGGGTTTTACAATTAGGAACTTAGAGTTTTTATGAGATACCGGAATGTGTAAAGCCTATATAACAGCTAAAACGGTCATTTCCCAGGTGCCCAGCAGTGGGACGTTTATAGGCTGAGTATGAAGCGGTCTATACTATGTAGATATACCTCGTTGTAGAGCGCAATGCTTATGTCTATGACGTTCAGTATTTTGTGAAAGGGTGATGATAAGACTAACGAGCAAACTGAGAAAGTCAACTTATCTTTTGTCTTTAAGATAAATGTGTGTAATTAAAATAGCAATTCGGTCAAGAAACTGTAAAAAGAAAAGGCTCCTTCTAATTTTTTTATAACAATTGCCCACGAAGATAACAATGCCGCTTTAATTTAGTAAGGTAGACTCTAGCATAACGCTAACTCCTTAGTGTCCTTTTTTGTTGCACCGACTCGGGGGTCCTGGGACACGAGCTGTTTACGTTTATTACTATTGCTGGTATTGTGTAGATTTTAACTATATACTAAGAGTTACTAAGAGGGAGAAAAATAAGATAGTTTCTCGCCAGCTTCTTCTCAATCAAAGGCTCTTCAAAAATCCGAACTGGTGGTAGATTAGTTAGGTAGAAAGATACGTTAGGTAGGTAGTTGAATTATTTAGTTAGTTATAGATTAGTTGTTAAGATTTAACTAATTAGTTAACTGTTATTTTATTAGTTTTTAACGTGAATAAGTGTCTGTAAAGCCTGTTAGGGCTTATATTGAATAAATGATTTAACTTATGTACAATACGCCTGATGCTAGATCCCGGCAGCAGTATTTATACTTGCAACACCAAGGGAACAGCTCGAAGGTTCGGCGACTTAGAGTCATCCCCTCTCACGGGGCGATCGCTTTCGACGAAGCCTGAATATAAGTATTGTTCAGGGTTTCACAGCGATGTCTAGGGCAGGGTTGACGACCACTTATACAATACAAGCGGCCGCTCGCGGTTTCACCCGCGTGGTACCCGTTCCCGTGGGAATATCGAGATATAAAGTATCCTATGTGTTAATCCAGGTTATAAACTATCTGTATGCCGAATTTCATCCAAATCCATTCAGAAGTTTTTACGTGAAAGAGTAACAAATATCCATCCATACTTACAAACTTTCGCGTTTATAATATTAGTAGGATGTACGCGTCAATATTTTTTTTCAATTAAATGTTCAATCTTGCTAACCGTTTGTTAGTGATGACTTTTCATACATAATTAAATCTAATAAGATATTTCAATTGAATTTACTGCCTTATATTTCCTGAATTCCTTTGTGAATGCCGTGCCCTAATTATTTGTTCGCGTACCATTAATGTCCGACTCTGGTCTAGGGGATGTTTAGTCATGGTGGCTCCACACATGGCTATTTGTATTTGTGATTGCATGTTTGCGTATTTGCCAAAATTTTCGACGTACAGGCAAATAGGCAATACAACCGTTCACACATGGAGCCAAATATCAAAAAATTTAATATATTTGCTACCGTCCATTTTGTACAGCAAACCGACCATGCGTGGTCAGTATATTTGCGTGTTTGCCTATTTGTCTCCTTTGAAGTGCCTTGAAAAACCGACAGCGTTCCGGTAAGCCGTATTTGTTAGGTAAATACGGCAATAAATTTGGCAAATACACTCTCCACACATGGAAGTTATTTGTCAAATACAGCAAATACGTAAATACAAATAGCCATGTGTGGAGCCAGCATCAGTAGCAGTCTGACATAACTTCACTAAGCCTCCTGGTAGGTATACATGAAGTACCTGTTCACCTTATCTCCCCCCTGATGTCTGGATGATGCCTGTTGTCCCGTGGCTTTCAGCAGTAATAAAAACCTAAAGCTATTCCATATTTTGCCTCTACGGCCGATATTTATACTTTACCAAATGACAGCCATTCATATGTTGCTGGGCAGAAATATGTATGAGGGAGATAATCATCCGGAACAGTACTGTGCAGGAATTATGCTACTATTCGCAGTTTTTTGCTAAAGGAGAATTTACGGCCATTTCAAAAACCTATTTTTTTGCCTTTGTACCGTTAGAAATGTGACATAATTTTGTTTGGAGCTTAAATATAGTTATATTTCACGTTATTGACACCGGTCGAATCTTCTTCAAGTGCCTTTCGATGACAGGTGGTTGGCCGTCAGATTAGAGAACTTTTCTCTATCCTGTAGCAAGCGAATCAGATATTCAACGCTGGTTAAACTTGTCCACGAATGTTTCTTAGCCACGATTTCTTCTCTCTTCCAGCGCGTCACTTGCCTTCTGCAAACTCGTTCTAAGCTTTTCAATTTTAATTTTTATTTCACTTTGGTAAACACTATCAAACTATTTTACTGGATTAGATACTTTTCACGTTGATGGTGTTGCGATAGGGGTCCTGCCATTTTACATTATTATTATTATATTTTAAAGTTAGCTCTGAACAAATTAGCAATTGGGATTTATTGGGCAAATGGGATTTATTATAAGTATAAAACAATACTAAACAAAATTATATAATCATCATCACTTTTACAAACATCTTACTTGGATAATTGCACCTATAAACAAACTGTACCAATACCTTTCTAAGAAATATTGAACTCATGATATTTTTAATAAATTTCCCATCCCGTAAAAGGCTTAATTTTCACGATCACTAAGGCGCTGCGCAAAGTTGCCAACACCGCGCAAATATGTTGCCAACACTGAATACTATCACAGAAAACCGAAGTTCCTGTATACCGACACCGCAGACCATAGGAAACCGTAGCTGCTTTGTCATGCTGCTGTTACAAGAGCGCTATACATTTGTTAATGTGGCTTGCGTCGGCAACTGGCGACTTTTAGATGCCAGTTTGAAACACTTTTTGATTCGCGATTCCTTCTTGACAGGTGGCAGCAGCTGGATTAAAAAAGTGTCTAGTTGCTAATTTAATGTTAATTATATAAAAAAAATATTCACTGGTAGCCAGTATCCACCACCAGCCTCCAAAACTATCCTCGTTTGCGCAGCGCCTAAAGCAACAGCCGCTACGGCAACAGACCGTCAAGAACTATATCGAAATGCTTCACGCTTATATCTCTAAGTTTTAAAAGCATGACGTCAAATACACTGTGTCATCACGTGCTTCTCAATTTTTGTCATTACAAGCAGGTGGAACCCAACTAGTCGGTATATCTGAGCTGATTGTCGGCCATTTACGTGTTATTCTCCAATTTCTAACGTGTCGATAAATGTCCAAATGTTCTTGTTTGCACTTAAAAGCGTGAATTCTCTTATTTGTTTCGGTTCAGACAATGCAATGGCCCCTACTGCCGTCACACGGAGATTTTAAGACAAACACCATTCATTCGTTTACTTATTGCGCGCTGTTTTTCATCCTTACAAATTTTAATTAGCCACTCTCATTTCCATAGCATCCATTTGAAAAAGGCATTAGGTGTTTTTGGTAATAAGAATCGGGCGGGTAAATTGGATCATCATTTGATATTGAATCAAAAATATGATACTATTTAATATAAGGTTAATGTAAGAGACGCAGATTTTTAAAGCTACGTTGACCTACCAACTGTCACACATAGTGCGATCAATTATGAAGGGTTGATTCAAAGTCATACTTCCAGAAATAATTCAAAAAAGAGCTGCCCTGACATTAAAGGCAGATTCTACCACTTCTACCTCGTGCAGCTTCATTAAAAAATAACAGATTAAAGAATCCCTCACTGTCCTGCTTATACTATACTCTCTACAATGACGCTATGTAGTTTGTTGTTAGTTTTCAGGTTGAAACGAACAATGCCGACTTCACTTTTTTGTAGTCGTTTACGGAGTAGTCAGAGCGAGTTTTTTTCACAAAAGGCAAAAGAGCGCCATCTAGTTACGAACTTGGTTACAAGTTCTGAATATAATTTGTATTTCATCGAAGTAGTTATTCTTAGAAGTTTTGAAATTCTAGCTTATGCTAACTCGATCGAATGGTGAACAATAGTCTAATACTAGGTTTATAGCACACCTAGACCTAGTAGTATCTACGACTATTCAATAAAACGTGCTTCTGAGTAACGCCATTGATTACTTAACAGTGAACAATAAACATTTAAATGATAACATAAGTAACAAATTGTCACGTAGCCAGATGTTCGGTACATTTTTTACATTAATGGTGAAATTGTAAAAGTTATAAAATTTAGGAAACTTGTTATTGGTTCGCAATACGAAGCTCGACGGCGGGCGTAGCGTTCGTATTGCGGTGTTATAAATCAATGCAATAATTACAATAATTTGCGAGTTAAACACGTTCAGAACCAGAGGAAATCTGGGTTCCCACTTCCCACTCTTTAGGCAACTTTTTCAATGTCGATCCAACGCCTTCATGACTAAATAAAATATATCTACAGTTTGTCTGCGCTTCGGGAAAAAATTAAAGCCATGTTGGTTCCGTACGTTATCGTAAGATGACATTCTGTCAATTCCACCAATCCGCGTTAGACCGTAGTGGTAGACTATGGCCCACTCTACCCATATGCTATAGTTTTTGTGGAAACGTCATAGCCCAGCAGTGAGACTTTTTATTCATAATGATACAAAGAGTGATTTTTTACGCATCATAAAAAAAAACTTTCCTATACTCACACCAATAATCTAGCCCAAGAGAAGCTTCGAAGAAACTCTTTAAATGGTTACTAAACAACGGATAAACATACTTAAAATACTTAAATACATACTTATTATACATAGAAAACACCCAGACCCGAGACAATTTAGAAAAACAATAATTTCTAAATTGGCCCGACCGGGGATCAAACCCTCCAACTAGCAAAGTAATCCTATAAAGAAAGTTTATAAGTCTGTCACTACTAATAACGTTCTTATAAAGACATTGCGGTAGACTATTTAACTTATAATAGCATTTGCCAAGCCTTAACATATTTAAGTGCATTCGTTTTTATATCTCGGTCTTATAGTTCGCTACAAGACTGACCTACAAAACATCTATAGGACACTTTTACTAGTAATAGCATTGCAGAAATGTAGATATTCTCAAGAGGATTTGTCTTTGTAAGTTAGTCTTATAGTTAGCTACAAGATTTTCTTTTAGAACACTTTTAGGAATAAGTCTCCTATAATTGTTTACTGTAAAACTAAATAATCTAGAATAACATTTTGATCCTATAGTAGCATTTTGTGAGAAATCAAGATATAATAATAGCTGAGATCACTATAAGTTTGCGCCGGTATAGTTTTGCTCGAGACTCTTTTAAATCTAATAGTACTTAATAAGAGCGTTATTTGATAAAAAAAGCTTATAAGCTACTAGATCAATAACTTTATTAGTAAACATCAGCCATTTTGTTGAGATTCAGTTGTTCCCCTTCGTCTTGAGGAAATAAGTTGAACATGAATTTAAGCGATTGGAAACGATTGAAAAGGAGTGGTGGTTACAGGAGAAAAGTGATAAATACGTATAAAGAATTATAATTAGCATTAGCAGGCATATTTCAAGGGAACCCTAATTTGTTTTTAAATGGAGGCGAGTTATCTGGACTAAAACTGCTACAAGTACTAATTTACCTACAATGATACTATAAAGTACTTAATGGAAAGCAATTTCAAAACATGGCGAATATTCATAAGAATTGATGAAATATTTTATTTACAACAATATACTAATGTGCTATTTTTCGGAGGGGATTGTGAAAATAACTAAATTGCGGTACACATTTACAGTAAAAATGACTTCCCCACGAGTTCATACACTATATTGACAATATATTATTAGTAATTAATGTTTTACAATAATACAAAATAATAGTAATAGAAACTTACGTTCTTATTAAGTATTTACCACAAAACAACCGGAACCACCAGCCGAAGGAACAAAAAAGATAACTTCTAATGAAATATACTTATTACTAATAACTAAGTACATTACTAGTGCATTAAAAACAAGATTGCTTTAGTAAGATACTTATGTCAGATACTAACAAGAGCGTTTGTGCTTGTAATTGTGTAGTCTCATATCATTATAGAAGCTATTGCGCTTCGTCAAGTATATTATAGGGTTTAGTAACATTTTAAAAGATGATTATAACATAGTTATAGAAATAAACGCTCCTATAACTGCGCCCAAATCCAGCTTTGTAGCATGATACAAGTTTCTTATAAGTGACAATAAAAGTAGTCTTGAGATCGTTTTAAGTACTTATTTTGCTAGTTGGGCCGGGACCTCAGACATGGCGACACCATGAAAACCGGTGTACAAACCACTCGACCAAGGAGATCGTCAAATAAGGATAATACCCCAACCTGAGCTTAAAATCTATCTTGATAGTAATAATATTTAAGTAGACTATTATTGTCTAGGAGATTTATTGTATCAGGTATGGTACTTTACACGTATTTATTAACATTTATTATTTTCTCTAGAAATTACAAAATAATATGTACCTACCGTCCAATGCGGCCGAAACGTTATAATATGTTAGAAGTTATAAAAAGTTATAAAGTATGATAAGTGCAATGATGCCTTTGCTAATAAGTAATTAGCGTCAGTCCACGTTTAAATACCTTTACCTTATATACCTTACCTGGTAAATGCTTTGTTTTATACAACTGAGTGTATTTTATTCTAATGCGTAATGTAAACTCTAGAACACAATTAATACGTATTGTTTTTATCCCACAGTAACAGACATTACAAACATTACAATATGAAACACCTTTGTCAATATTAAATATGTTATTATTCACGTTTTTACTAGTATGAAGGAAAAGTGGTACGTAAAAAAAAATTACTTTAGTTATTGAATTATTGTTAATACTTAGAAACGTTATGTCTATGAAAATTAAAATTGTTTGTGAAAATTGTCAATTCTTCCTAATTTCATACTAGGTACTTTATTACATAGTTTGGTCAGTTCTTCGTAATATAAGAATAAGAATATAATTGTACGTGAACAAGACTAAGAGTTTGTAGTTTAAAAAAAAATGTGTTATTTTTAAGCAAGCAAGCTTTTCTCTTCTTACTAGCAAGCTTTCCAAGAAATAAATTTATTTATTGTATTTTCAGTGAAGTGTAGATTCAATTATTTATCTATTTCAAATTAAAATAGTTTGCGATTGCTGGACTCAAAACTGCCAGGCCGCCTATTAGACGACGCCTTCGACAAAGACTAGTTCGTTTTAACCCGACATACTCGATTCAGTACGTATAATGCGAGCATTATGAGTCATGTACTCCGATTTTGGTATATAATACGGTAGAATTCAATGGGCACTCAAAGTGTTGGAAGAGTTTGTTCAAGTTACCATTTGACTAGAAGGATATAATTTGTTAAATTCAAAATGTCGAAGTTATTTTTTCTCCTCGTGATTGCAATTTTCGCTGTTGGCGTTAATGGTTTGTTTTGATGTTATCTTTAGCAATTAAGGTTGTGTTTAGGATAAGTAAACCTACATTTGGTGTTGAAAGTTTTATGATAGAAATTTGTTTCACACATTCACAGACCATTTATCAAAACAATAGAAATTCAGAAAATGAAACGATAATAAAAGAAAAACACTTGAAATAGTAGATTTTTTCAAAGTGTCACTATCTATACGTGTATTTGGTCAATACTAAAGCGAAAAACATCAAAAATTACAAGAATTTTAATTGTAAGGTGACATACGTTGCTCATGGAACTGTGAACGTGTTAACCAAATTATATATATTTTTAATAGGTTATTTTTTCATAGTATGTTTCTTGAAGTTTTTTTGTTAAAGTTTTTCTTCTTATAGTTTTACACATTTAAGTATTCCATATTTAAATCTATTTTCAAAATGTTTTAAACGAATATCCAATATGCTATTTCATATGGAACTCTCTATGCTGTCGTGGCAACCTTTAACTAAGACGTCACCACGAAGTGTATCTATAAAAATAGGTCTGAAAACATTGTAATTGTTTTATTCCCTGATAAATAAAATGAATTCAAAACACAGACCTAATGACTTAATTAATACCTTGACCATATTTAAGAAATTGCAGCGTGATGGTTTAAAAAATATTGAGCTTTGTATCAATGTAGGTCCACCAAAGTGTGTAAAGGTTTTTAAATCAAGTAAGTGCTATGTAAATCAGAAATTGTTTTTGGATTCACTGGCAGATTCACATTATTTTCCTAATGGTATTCGATTTTTTGCAATGGACAATATGAATGAATAAATAAATAAATATACGAGTTCAATCGAATATAAGCTTTCGTAAATAATGAATCTTTTAAAAATCATGGTTCATAACAGAATTAAAAATGCGGTCTTTCTTAGACTACTAAATAACTTTTATGAGTAAACCAAGACACAAGATTTACTCAAAAGTGTATTGTAACTTTTTTTTGTAATAATGTTTTAACATAGCAATTGCGCATATTGATGTATAAAATCAAACTATTTATTTTCAGCTGATGCATACGGTAATTGGGGATTTCCGAACTTTGGAGCGTAAGTACACATTTATTCCTTTGTTTTAAATTTATTTAAATTACTCTTTTACTAGTTACTGTGGTACCTAACCTAGTTTACTGTGGTTCAGTTGGCCCCTTATGGAATTAAAATAAGGCCGAAAAAGTATTGGCGATTTTAAAAGAAAATGACCACCATATTTGTTGTGGTGGCCTGGTCAAGCAAGATATTCAAACTGAGTACCTACTTTTATACTGTTAACGAATCCTTACAAAGACTACAGAACAAAATGATCAAGGTGTTACAATTATCGAACTTCAACAAAGCAGTTATACGAAACTACTAAAATCCTTAATCTCAAGCAACTATATACGTACTACACTTGTATACTAATTAAGAATATAACATCTTATTCCATCCAGTCTAATTTAGCACTTCATAAAAAGGTAAATAAACACAATCTTAGAAACGCAAACAAACTTAAAATAACTTGTGCGCGCACTAATTATGGAAAAAAAACTATACTTTTTGAGGGAGTACAGCTGTATAATAACTTACCTAATGATATAAAGGATTGCGATAGTAAAACATTGTTAAAAGTAAATTAAATTTTTTTGTTTTTAATGTATAATGTACAAGTACCTACTTTGATGTTTCCTGCATTTGATGTGAAAAATGTCTGGCTTTTGTATGTCATCGAAGGCTGAGTTGAGTTGACACTTTTGTTTTTTATTTTCATTTTATATAATATGCAAACTTTGTATTCTCATTTTATGTAAACATTTTTGTTTTTATGAGAATAAATTCTTTGAACCCAAATCGTACCCGGGACCTTTTTCAGTCTGAGAGAGTGTTTTAACACTAGCCCACAAAGCAGTTCCAGTACGCAGTGCAAATATTAGCACCATTAGTATAAAGGCCCTTTTTATGTTTTTTGTTGTGTTTTAATAATTGGTCTTAATAAAATTTTACTCTTTCTGCCACGGGGTTAAGAAATAACTAAACTAAACCCCACCTACTGCTCAATATTACAGAGCAAAACAAGTTACGAGAGGTTTTTATATAAAAATTACAGACCAGATTTCCTTTTAAAATTTTGCGTATCAAAGTAACATTAATTTTTTGTCAGGATGGTATGACGTGACCCATTGTTAGAACGAATTAAAATCTAAAGAGGAGCAGTTTTCCTTTTTCCTTTTCCCGTACACCCATTAGCGCTCTCTGTACTCGTGCGAGTACAGCTACAAAGTGTAACAATTCATACTAATTATCTATGGTTTTTGTTATAAAAACCATTTATTTCATTACTAGACATCACTAGCAGATTAAAAAAAGATAAAATTTGGTGGAAACGCGAAAATTAATGTATTGTTTTCTGTTGTAAAATACGAGTTGCAGATCAAAGTACTAAGGTAAGTTTTGATAATTTGTTTTAAATATTATTAATGATTTATTTGGACTTGTTTTGTATTAGTGCTTATTGTTCGAATACACATAATCATAAAATACTGTTTTAGCTTCATTTCATTCCAATAAATACGTATTAGACTATATTTTATCACACTGTACTTGGGCGGGTACAGTGGGCACTTATGTACTATAGTTACTGGTATTTTGCAGGTATTTTTGAATAATCCACCATGGCCAACCGTCGCGTTTTTACAAGTAGAAATGAGTATTCAAGGCTGGAAGAAGCTATTGAATCAATTATGGCTGATGAAAGTGATGATATTTAATATGATGTCTTCTTCTTGCCACCTGTATCAGCCATAGTAAGTGACGAAGAAGAAGGAAATGATGATGATCTCGCTAAATACGACTGTGCCAAGAGATGTGCCAGGGACAATTGAGGTGACTCCGCGTCGCCACAGTAATAGTACTACTCAAAAATTGTTTCCAGTGAACATATTGTTTATTTTGACAATTTGTTCACCAATTATCAGTTACTATGGGATCTACGGCGTCTAGGCTACTGAGCAACGGGCACAATTCGAGATAATAGGATAAAAAAATGTCCTGTCACTCCTGTTCAGGATATGAAGAAACGGCCAAGAGCAGAATACGACTACCGATTACCGATACGAATAATGAAATTACAATGGTGCGGTGGAAAGATAATAACATAGTTAGAATTGGAACTAATTTTGATCAGATTGAGCCCATGGGAATAGTAAAAAGATGGTGCATATTGCTAAGCAGAAAGTTTATTTCAATATTCCTTGATTATTTGTATATTACAACAAAGGTATGCGAGGTGTTGACCAAATGGACCAGTCGATCAGCCATCATAGAGTATGAGCCATGAAGGAAAAGAAATGGTGCTGGGTGATGCTTACCTACCTTCTACATATTGCTATTTCTAATGCACGGCGGTTGCTTGTTTTTCTAAGCAAGAATAAAGTAGCTGAATGGATGGATCAGTTATCATTTCGACGTACCATAGCAAGAGCCTACCTGACACCTACAAAAACAAAGATCCGACTTTCGTCATCGTCAGTAGTAGGATTTGATCGAAAAAATAACGGTCACAACCCAGAACGTATAGAAAATCAGTTGCGGTGTGTTATTTGACACAATCGTGTTCGTTGGCGTTGCGAACTTTGCATGAAAACATTGTGTTGAGCGGCCTTGCTTTGGTAGTTTCCATACTTAATCCGCCCACTGTACCCGGCCGCGTACACCCCTATAACATATGTTTTAATTTTTTTTCCTGAAATTTTGATTATGATACCTTTTGTTTAATAGGTAATGATACAATAAATAACATGAAAAAAGATTTTTTACGTGCAGTTTCATTTTGGGCGTTAATGGGTTAAAATGACTACACAACATGTTGGCAAGAATTTCCTGATTATACTCTAAGTTCTACTTAACATATTAATATTATTATTATAAAACATTTAAATTATGTTTTATGGTTTTGTTTCAGTTTCCAGTTCCCTGGGTTCCCTGGGTTCCCTAATATCCAGATGCCCGCAATCCCGCCGATTGTAAGTGTTAACTTAAAAAAAATACACATTAAATTTTTGTAAATTCTTAGTGTGTTACCTATAAAAATCCACGTGTTCTTCTTACCTGACATAATGTAAGCCGAAAACGGCTCAAAGTTTAAAGTTGTTTATTTAAAAGTCTAATTAAAAATTCGAAGACGATGGATAAGCTTAGATTCTTAATACAAAAGCTTCTTTCATTGACGCCTTATATGCGTGAGATGACTACGGAATCAATCTTATTCAGTCACAGAAAACAAGGTTATGGATCTTGTTAGTAAAGTTGCGAATTAAGATTCTCTCCCCTTCCCACCAAAATATAGCGACATCTGTGAAGTATCAGCAGCAATAATAATAACTACATGTGAATTTAAGCATGCTATTGTAAAGCACATAGTGTAGATAAAAAATGACATCTTGGAGATGTTAGTACACTCGAGAGCAATGAATCTGGGTCATTATAAGAAACCTATAAATCTCGGAAACTAAGAATGCTAAATAAATTATTGAGTTTTAATAGACAATTAAATACTCCTTAAATGAAAGTAATAAAATGTATGAGACGACATTTAACTACAAAAAATTATGTAAAGATAAAAAAACTGCAGATCTCGCCTTCAAACAAAAATAGGAAACATGACGTTTTTGAATAACATTACGATTTTCATAAATGTTTAATACTTTGTATTACCTCCTCTTGCTTCCATTACTGCGTTTACGCGGTTTGGCATGCTGTACACCAAGTTCCTTGTCCGAGGTCTCCCTTTTTCAAATTTGTTTTTTTTTATGACATAACGTTACAATAACTATGAAGTTTTAATACCTTTATTTGAGCTTCATGGCGGGAAAGTGAAGCGTCATGTCTGCAGTTTTGTTTTATTTTCTAACATTTGTGTTTTTTCGAATATTAATGTGAAATAATAGTGGATTATTAACCGTTAAGTGTTTGTGAACGTGCATGAGTGTTGGCAAATGAAACAAAACAGTGCAACATCACTTTTTAAATTCTCTCAAGTAGTCCGCGTGAGACCTCAGTAAAGTCCCACATCTATACTGAGGACTCAAGGGGTTTGGGAACATCATTTATCATTCATCTTAATCACCACTCATTATCATCAAGGGAAAAATAACAAATAAAAAACTAATGACTAGGCAGTATGGCTCAGACCTTAGCCTGTTCCTTCATGGAACAAATATAAAAAAAAAAAATTAATACCTTTATTTAAGGAGTATTTAAGTGTCTATTAAACACAATTTATTTCATTAGGGGCTAATTTTTCAATCCTTAGATAAAACTTATCCGTCTGATAAAGTATGACGCGGTCAACTTAAAATCTCACTTGTAAAAAAAGAAAAGACGTGACTTGACAACACATTTCAAAATGGTCTTGTAATATTTTAACAAACTTAAATTTTAAAAATAAGTTTTAATTGACAACTGTAAAATCGGCCCATAGTTAGCATTCTTAGTTTCTTTAATAGGTTTGTTTAAGTGACCCTGATTCATTGCTCTCGAGTGTATAATAACATGACTCTGAGCCGAAAATCAGATACTTTGATATTTAAACGACTAGATAGATTCACGACTATAGTCCCTAAAGGGCAAGTCAGAGACTACTCAATGAGGACCACAGAAGCAGTCCACTGCCACAGTCCACGTTTCACCAAATTATAACTGCACATGTGCTCAGCGTGACAGGTGAGCACATCGCCGTTCTATGCTGTTGGATGTACGTGCTGTCTTTAGCCTGTTAGTCACCATGTGCACAGCGTTATAGTTGGTGAGCCCATCGCCGCTCTATGATGTTGAAAAGGGGAAGATGCTATTTATGTGGGCCAAAAAAGTATAATAAACAATAGCAAAAGTGTGACAGATGTTTTAAATACATCTGAAAACATTATGCACAAAACAAAATGTTATGCATCAAGTGCCATACTTAGATTTCAAAGACTGATAGACGAAATTTTGTTGTTATTAAGTATATAAGATGTCATTTTTTGGGTATTACAGTAATTTCTCAAAATAAATTTCTCTTAAACTCAAAAATTCTTGCCAATTATAGGGCTTAAGTGTTTATTTTGAATTACGTGTTTATTTCAATATTTTTATTAATGAATTTTGATTAAGATTCTTTAAAAACCCTGTTTTATTACTAAACTGCCCCGTATAGGTTGTAATCTGAAGTAATCTAGGAAATATATAGGTTTTGATTTCTGGGTTCAAATTGACCCACGATTCCGTTACCTTGATCAAAATTGCGATTCCGGTTAAGGGTTAATTATGTGCAGACTTTAGTCTGTTAGTCACCTTTTACGAAATCCAATTGAAGAGATGGATCGGCATTATTATTTTGGTGATCCGCTACACACACCCTCTCTGTCTCTGTTGAAGTCTACATTTTTTATCATCCAAACTTGCTGACCACATTACTTATTCCAGAAAATGATAACACCTGATGACATCAAGAACATGGTGCCTCAAGACGGCAACACTGTCGTGAGCGGCGCCTCTGTCTCCAGTTCTTCCTCCATGGACACGGTCAACGGGGTCCCAGTCAAGAAAGTCAGCAGAGGCCGCATCGTCACCAATAACAATGGAAAAATCACAGACACGTCATTCTGAAACTGAGACTTTTTAATGGAAATTCGGCTGAATTGTACATAAGTTTAGGACAATCAAATGATTATGTGTAACACAATGCAATCATTTTTAAATTATATTGAGTGAGAATAAATGTCTTTTTTATTTTGTTAAAGTTTTTGAAATGCTTCGAAGCTTGAAAATCGCCATGTGTAAAAATGAACGCTTATACACACACCTTATAAATACATCATATGTTCTAAATAATATATCTATCTTCTCTATAATATAAAAATGAATCCCTATCTTGGTCACGACATCGCGCCGTCATGCGTGAATGGCTGGACCGATTTCACTATTTTTTTTTTGTTGTGTTTGTTATTGTCAAGAGGAAGTTCTTATAAAATAAAAAATAGTCATTTTTTTAAATTAATTATACCATAGACTAATAATCGTCCTTGATTATACCAATTCGAATTCAATATTCATAATTAAGACAGGACAACGTCTGTCGGGTCAGCTAGTTTGTAAAAAATATTAATAATGAGTACCTAGTAATAAAACTAGTCCAGTCGACAAAAAATAAATATTTAGTGTTTTTTTTTAAATAACGTAATTGAACCTGCTTTCCTTTCTATATTATTTTATTTAATATTATACGTATAGGTACCAATAGCGTTATAAATAAAATCATATTTAATGGGAGTTTTTGATGTTTTTGCTTGATAAACCTTTAATACCTTAGTGGTATTTCAATCGAGCAACTTTCAAAATATAACAAATTCAAAATATTATAGTATAACAAGCAGTCAACTGTAAATAGCATCTTAAATGAATTTACGAATAAATAATTTTTTTAATGGTAGGTAGGTATAATTATAAAACATTTTTTATTTTTGACGGGTAATGGCTTGGCCTTCATCTCACCTGGGCCCTTATTCTGTAACGATTCCTTGTTTCAAAACCACGTCAATTCCTTAAAAAGTTACGATATCTTCCCAAAAACCTATGCGTTTGACGTTTGTGCGCGGTGAGGTTTAGGTGTGGAATCTATAGATTGCGATACAGAATCAGGGCCCTGATGGTAAGTGACGATAAAGCGCGCTTAATCCGGAATCCTCAACCACTGAGGAACTGTATCTCCAACTGTCGGAACACAACAATGCTATAAACATCGTTGTCATGGCGACAGACTTATATAGGACGGTGGTAGCTAGCCAGGCGGACTTAACAGCCCTACCACCAACCAAACCGAGCACACAAAGATGTACCCCCCGCTGGGAATCGAACCCGGGACCTCTGGGTCTGAAACCGGTGGCTTAGCCACTTGACAACAACAACAGGGCCCTGATTCTGTATCGCAATCTATAGATTCCACACCTAAACCTTACCGCGCACAAACGTCAAACGCATACGTTTTTGGGAAGATATCGTAACTTTTTAAGGAATTAACGTGGTTTTGAAACAAGGAATCGTTACAGAATAAGGGCCCACAACAGAGGCGGTAAAACACTTTAAAGAAACCACAACGAGTCCCTATTCAACTTAAACCGAAGCACAAGTGCCCCGACTATGGGATTTCGGATACCTTTACCTTCTTGATTAAGATGCCTCTCTTGAACCCGAATTATTAAAAAGTAAAGTTGAGAGTAAAGTATACAGGATGTAACATTTAGATAGGTCGGTCAGCCAACAATGCATTTTATTAATTTTAGACTTCGTGTTTCATAGTAACAGTTGCTGCTACTACACAACCGATATCTAAATAGAAATAGTGTTAGTTTTAATTTAAAAACGTCCGAAATTGATTCCCGAGCTGAGTCCTACAAGTTTTTTAAAATTTATGAATGCAGATTTTCTTGTTACTAAAATCGAACAGATCTTCGTATGTCTTATACATAGTTTCAGACTTTCCCATCTGACCGATCTAAATGTTACATCCTGTTCAACGTTATTCGGAAAGGGGGTAGGTACTAAGCCGCGGACAACTGTAAGTGCTACTATCAACTGTTATATTTCAAATATAAACTTTGAAACTCGAAAAACATTCATATTTTATGCATATTCATATTTAAAAAATTTACAATCCTGAATAGGGCTAGCTCCACTTGTTAACCCCGCCAATGAACTCAATGAACTCAAATCTGTCTCTCTCTCAAAACAGCTGACCGCCAGGGCTACCAAAGCGTCATTTGTTATGAAATCTTAAAACAGCTGTTAATCTAAAATCAATCAATTTTTTAGGAAAAGTTCTTAGACATAATTTATTTATTAGCATACTTTACCCTCTGTTCGACTTAGTACCCCATTTCCGACTGACGTTGTATATGTACTGCCATAGGGCAGGACAAAGGGTTACATCATTGAAATCAAGTCAGCGTGATGTTAATTGGTTCAATCACCCAGCTGAAAATCCTCACTAGTTCGATAGTATAATAGAACTATCTAGTCGAACTACTGAAATATCTGGAAATTGAACCCAGGACCATCAGAATTCGGACCGAGCGCTTTGCCACCAGAACATGTACGAGTAAACCAGTAATTAAAAAAACAAGGGCACAACTTGTGATTATAATGTGTTTTATGTATAATTTATATAATACCAAAATTGTGTACGTAAATCAAAATTGTTTGAGTAATTACATATTACACAATATATTGATAGGAGAATTTCCCTCTAAGATAAGCTCTACATCTGAGCAATATACCTAAATGTACTTTTGGCTTACAAAGTAAATAGACAGTGCTGATAAATTTGCACGGGTCTGATAGCTTAATTGGGCGTATGACCCGGATTGTCAAAAGGTGCTGGTTCAAATCCAGCACGTGGAAATCTATCAGGTTTCTAAAGTTAAAATGCATCTTGTACCTTTGTGCTGTATATTGACTTTATTGGTTGATTTTACGTGGTTTTATTCACCGTCATCATATCAGAACGCCTAATGTATCAATGTATAAAGCACAAAGGAGCCCATGATATTTTAATTGGCTCACCCATTCGGTGAACTCGCATTGCCGAAGTTATTTAACTTGCAAGATTGAAAACCCCGAATCAGGTACGTTCAGGTATTAAATCTATTGAAATTTACAGGGTATAGATGCGTAAGAACTGAAGCATCAGGGCCGGCAATATCCTTAGTTTTGCGTGGGGCATTGACCACTTTCCATCAGGCAGACCGTATGCTTATTTGCCGGCTTAGTAACATAAAAAATCCAAACTCAGAATCCTCAGAAGTTAACTAACTATTATCAGTTACTTGGTTATATTTAAGATCTCATAACAAACAAACAGGAACTGCTCAATGATTGCTTTAAAGTCAAAATACGAACAGTTAGTTGTGGTTTTTCAGACGGGTTCTGGTGAAACGACTCCTTGATATATCAGAACTCTATAATTAACTGATATCCTATGCCTTTTAACATTTACCTTACCTTAGTCGCCAATCGTACCATCATTGCTGTAAAAAATAAAGCAGGCACAGTCATCATTATTAACTTGGTGTTTCCCGTTTATGGTTCCGAGTCAGCGCAGTGGCAGAGAAGAGATAGATTTTAAGTAGATAAGCTTTACACTCTTTCCCTTGAGATTTTGATCACTGGGCGAGGAACCGGGAGGATGTAGGAGAGTTCCACATAACATGGGATCGGTCCTAATCATGATAAGAATACGCTAGAGACAGAAAAAAAAGGCACAGACTGCATGGGTTGCCCAAACCATCCCGGGTGTCCCTCTTTGCCCCTAATTCCTGCCTGCTGTTCTTAAGTCACCGTCGTAAATGTTGTGGTACATTGTTTTTTTGTGGATGTGCCCCCTTGCGCCCCGTACAACGTTAGAAGGATTGAGAGCCGCACTACCAAATTACCCACGAGCGGATTGCACCAGATTTTTGAACTGCGAGTGTGCAGTTTGGTGCACATTACCCAGTTTAAAAAGGAAAGTGTGACGTTCGTAGGTGTGACGTTGAGGTTTGGAGCAAATGGAAATCTGATGTACTACTATGACTACTTCTCCGGCTAACGGGCGTGATGTATGTAATAAATAGACACAGATAGCATTCTTCTTTGTCCTTTAGTTTGGAGTCGACAAGTATAATCTGTTTTATCACTGGACTATTGAGGGTGCACTGGATCTAACTAATGATCTACACATCATAGGAGAAGGTTCTATAATGTGAACCCCTGTTGTAATGTTTAGTAGTGTTAAAACACTACAACAATACAATCACCAGAAATAGACAGCTCTATTATAGAAGTATTGCTTGTTTAAATTTTTTTTTTTTTACATAATTTTATTCATTTTTATACAGTTCATGTAAAAACATATTGTAAAAACCTAATACTGAAACCAGTATTAGGTTTTTACAATAATGAGTGGGCAATACTACTACCAATTTAAGTAATACATTTTTGCGGTTTCGGTTCATAGAAAACGAGAGAGACTTGCTTCTACTAGATACTTTGATTTATGACTTAACATTTATTTTCATAAAATTTAAAACACTGAAAAAAGACGACAACCTCAGGCGGGAATCGAACCACGCACCTTCCGCATTCCGGGCGGCTGCCTTAACCTCTTGGCTACCGAGGTTTCAGACCATTGTTTAAAATTTTACTTAAGTATATTTAAGCGTTAATAAAACGCTAAAATATATATAATACTTAAATATAAAACATTAATTTATTTTCATTTTCGATCGCATATTTTTATGTTACTATTCTAAGGGTGTTACGACATTAATCAAGCCTGATATTTGTCAAATCGTCAAATTAGAAATTAGACAAATGGTAATTCGTCAAATCCTCTTTTTTTCAAATTATGTAATTTGTCAAATATGCCATTGGTCAAGCTAATTTAATTACAATTAACAGCAGAAAATAAATAAAAATAAATTATTATTTATAAACTAACTTATTAAATTCATTTTATATTATTTATACCAACCATTCATTTTGATTTTGATTTTTGTTAGATATATGGAATCTAATTTTTCACTCAATAACTTCTATATTATCTTCTTAAATAAAATTTAGCTTCTTTTTTTAAAATAAGTACTTATATACATGAAAATATTATGTTTTTCTTGTACTTTTGCCCTTAATCTCCGATGCCAACCCTCTACTGCGTTGGTTGTACGGTGGCGTTTAGTTGCACAGCACCACATCCTGTGATATCATCTTTTGATAACCCTAATGATACTTTTAATAACACACAAAGTAATTGGTGTTTATAGTTTTAGTCGCTCGATTTATTAATCCCACAAATTAATCATTGTTTTTAACTTTAAAAAAAACACGCGAGAATAAATACTTTTAGTTTTATTTGGCTAGAAGTTTTATAAGTCCCCTTTCATATATTTAAATATTGATAACATAGTAACAAATTTAAATTTTCCAAACAGAGATTTTATAATCATAATTAACACGCAGGATACAGGTGTTCACTCGATAGAAGTCGCAGGAGATCGCTATTCTACAACATTTTCCTTCCTCTCCAATTATCTGAAAGACTCACTCTATAAGTATGTGATAAGGTTTTCCATATTCATAATAAATTAATTACTTGTAGACAATTAGATAAAATATGTTGTGTCTAAGTCAATTGCTTAGGTAATTTGAAATTACTAAGTTTCCTTATGGGCACGCTGCCAAGTATTGATTAGCCTGACCTGAAGACTTTAATCTTTATAGGGCAAACGAGAAAGCGCGATAGTATACAGGATATAATTAATTACAAGGATTTTCTCTTATTTCATTGTTTCTTAGGTCAACCAATCTACATAATCAAGTACTTAATTCATTTTAGACATTTATTTTTATTTTATTTATTAGTACACAAACAGAATTACAACTAAGAACAACAAGCGGAAAAGCACACAGGATAAGTTGCAGCTCCAAAAACAAGTGTACATCTACATGCATAATCAAAAAATAGTTGATATAAGTAAAGTTAAATTAAATTAGATTACAATAAATTAATTATTGGAACAAGCAGAACCAGGTGTACCACAGCACGAGAAGATCGATACTTGGTGAACACCATGCTTCGTAATCGCTTTCTCACAGGAACTGAACTTACAAATCAGTTTCGACGTCTCGAAAGAAGTAACCCAAGCGCATGGACAGTAAGACGACGACTTGCTGAAGCTAACTTGAAACCACTTAGACCTGCAAACGGCCCTAAACTTGAGCGTGGGCATCGTATTTCAAGACTAAGATATGCCAGAACCATTTAAATTAGACTATTGAAGATTGGTCAAAAGTTATGTTCTCCGACGAATCAAATTTATGCTCTACAAGCACGATTTAACACAGAGTGTACACAAGACCAGGGGAAAGATTCAAGCAAGCATGTATCGAAGAAAAAGTAGCCTACGGTGGTGGGTCTGTACTTTTGTGGGCCGGAATTTCTTCTGAGAGTTACACAGAACTGGTGTTCATAGAAAACGTCTCTTTAACTAGCGTAAGATATGTGGAAGAAATCCTTATTGAACATGTTGGTCCATTTATGGTTAATTTGGGTGAGGATGCTATTTTTATGCATGACAATGCCCGACCTCATACAGGTTGGATTGTGAATGACTACCTTCAAGAGATGAACATAACTCGTATGGAGTGGTCAGCACGCAGCCCGGATATCAGCCCGATCGCGCATGCTTGGGACGAGCTAGGGAGATGCGGAAAACATTGAAAACCTCCCCCAATCACGCTCCGTGAGCTCAAAATTGCTCTCACAGAGGAATGGAAGAACATTCCCCAAAATCGTATATAAGGAACTTAGTGTACAGCATGCCAAACGGCGTAAACGCAGTAATAATGGAAGCACGAGGAGGCAATACGAAGTATTAAAATTCAAGGAAATCGTAATGTTGTTTAAAAACGTCATGTTTCCTATTTTGTTTTAGAGCGAGATCAGCAATTTTTTCTCTTTATGTATTTTTTTGTAAATAAAATGTAGTGACACATAAATTTTATTTTTTAATTTAAGGAGTATTTAATTGTCTATTAAACACAATTTATTTCATTAAGTTAGCATTCTTAATTTCCGAGATTTATTAAGTGACCCGGATTCATTGCTCTCGAGTGTACAACTCACGACTGTTATTTATTTTTTATTTATTTTTTTATTGTGACACGCCATAATGGCCTCACTCTGCCTGATGAAAAGCAGCCAGTGAAGCCCAAGAAGTGAAAGCGTTTCAGCACAGCGCTACTAAGCTATGCCGAACGCTCACACTATGGCGGCCTGCATAAATGCTTTTTCAAGCCCCGCTTAAATAACCCGGGAGAGAAAGAGGAGGGAAACACGTGTGCGGGAAGCGCATTCCACATATGGGCAGTTCGGCAAAGGAACGATTGTCCAAACTTTTTGGTACGTGTCTTGATGATGGTCAGCACGGTATGAGGGTGGCTTCTAAGACATGCACGCGTCGATCTGGAAAGGAAAGGAGAGGGAGGGATGAGGTTATCCCCAAAGAGTTAGTCAGAGACTTAGGTATAATAGGAGGAAGAGGAGCTCGATGGCGCAGCGGCTAGCGTGTTCGGCTTGCGATCTTGCCCGCTAAGCAACTTTCGCAATGCCGGTTCGCAGAATGGGTAACCAAATTAAAACATCTCGAGCTCCTCCGTGCTTCGTAAGGCACGTTAAAGCGTTGGTCCCGGTTGTTGTTGTAAGATGGCAGTGGTTAAAACCTATCAACCCGCATTGGGCCAGCGTGGTGGGTTATGGCCCAACATCTCCACGTGCCATTGTCCACATGGGAAACATGTGCCCAGCAGTGGGACGTTTATAGACTGGTGATGATGATGATATGTGTTTTAGAAGAAAAGCAACTTTTGAAGGAGTACTTCGCTATGTTGACCTTAGCTCGTACACCAAACGAAATGAGTAACTAAACATATCTATATGTACTCTTTTGTGCAGATGTTTTGAGAGCATTGATTGTCATCTGATGAGCTAGATAGCCCAAATATGATCAAAGGATTCTAGGAACAAAACCGATACTGACTGCCGTCAACCGTCCGTCAGCGATCGTCAGCGACTAACAAACAGTACAAGCAAATGGATACGCTTCTCCTAGTAACTGACGATAATCGACGGACATGCGTGTAAGTAGCTGAGTTCACAGACTTTTGTCATAGAACACAATATGCCTACCACGCTTGTTATAAGAACTACGTAAATCGTTTAAAGTGTTCACTTGTGATTGTGATAGATTTCATAGAAAAATTGCGATGATGATGATACAATGAGCATACATAATTTGTAGCTTCCAAAGCTATTGGTTTTTCATTGTTATAAATTTGAAGTACTCAATTTTACACCTCCGAGGCTGAGTGGCAAAGCGATTTGCAGAAGTCTCGGGTTCAATTCAGACGAAATGTGTTTCGGATTATTTAATGCCTAGCTCAGATTTGTGACCCATATTTGCCTATTATATAGGCTATTCACCCATTGCACATTCGGGGAACATTACTACTATCCTAGTAAGAAAACGAAGACGTCTGGCGCAGCAGCATTCATAGAAATAAGAATATTGTTTTTGCCCTTCTTTTAATTGATAATTATAACTGACTAAAAGTTTTTAGGTAATTAACAGAACCTTTTGACGTGACAACGTCTTATAAATTGGTTTGCCGGGTGACACTTCAAGAAACTGCGTTACGCTCCGCTCACGTTATGCGCTCACAATGAGAGCGAGTGAGAGGCACGCGTCCCTTCCACTCGGGCATGGTTAGCCCGCCTAAGAGCGAGAGAGACAGACATAAAAAGTGAAAGGCACATAAATAAATGTTTTAAATTGTTACTATTATTTCATCCTTCTTCCTACTATACGAATGAATATTCACATTAAAATTATTTTACCACTCAAAGTCGTTGTCACGTAAAACTTTCGCCCGTATACCGACTTTACAGGCAACCAATTTTTTATGTCGAGAATTGTTACAAAAATTACGAGTTCATTGGTTGACAAAGAGTTAACAATGTGTACGAGTCCACCTAACACTTCAAGTGCGTCAGGATCGTAGTCGTAGCAAAGGGTACACTAAATAAATACGAAAAACTTAATTCCGAAACTCATTATCACGAATTTAAAAACTCCGAATTTTATAATTCCGATATTTCATAAATCCTTTTTTTACAGATCAGAAATTACAAAAACCCGAACGTTTACAATTACGAAAATCAAAATTCCGAATTTCAATATTCCTAATAATTAAAATTCCGACTTAACAATAATCCGAAGTCCCAAAAATACTAATAATCAAAATTCCGAATTATTAAAGATCCGTAATTTATGATTTGGTCATCCATCCAGTAACTCGGCATTGCAAAAGTTGCTTAACTGGCAAGAACGCAAAGCGGCTTAGGTTTACCTGTTAATGATCACATGTTGCCAGCCCCCTAGCAGCATTCAGCATGCAAGCAAGCAAGCATGCAGCATGCATGCAAGCATGCAGCATGCAAACATGCCACAGGCATGGCTTTTGTCACGGCTCCGGCGCTGCGAGGCTCCAGCGGTTCCACGAGAGCTTTTCGTCGCAGATGGCTTTCGCTCACCACCGCAGCTTCGGCTTGCCGGCTTCGCCAGCCAGCCTCAGCTATGGCGGTGACCGTTAACCCCACCTGCTCCTCAGCTCACCCCACCGCGCCTACGCGGGCTTAAATAACACTCTAGCGTGCGGGCAGACAAGACTACGTGGAGTCGGTTTTGCAGCGATTCGTTTCTGCCACTGACTTTTGAAGCAAAACATTACTAAAAACACAAAATAATAACTTAAGGCATTATTTAAAATCAATTTAAGGTTAAACTGCTCTTTTTTATACATAAATCATTCTGATCATTAATGCATTAATCATGCATGTAAGCAAGGATGGACAAGCTGCCGGTCTTTGCCACGACAAAAAAAGAATTGCAATATTAAAGGGTCCTGCACGAAATTGTGAAAATTTACGTATTTTTAAGTCACTTGTACTAGGCGCTGAACTATTTTTAAAATAATTAAATACATTAAAAGAACTTATGTTAGTTAGCCTGATCATTGCACAGGTCATGGCCTTGTTGAAATTTGAATGAATATCAAACAATACATAAATATAATGACTCCTAAAAACATATTTTTTCGACAACTTTATTAATTTTACGCATGAAACAATAATTCTTACATGAAAATATTTGTATTTATATTCCGCAGGGCACCCCCTTCTTTAAAAGAGTAAATTTTATTTTTTAACACAAGCGCGTGATGGTTTTTTGCGCATTTCGCAGAATAAAAACATTACTCTAATTAATTTACTAGGTCTGAAACTTCAAAGCAGAATTGTTCTAATTATAAATATCAATATGATTGATTTTGCTTTGAAGTTTATTAGGAGAATAATGTCAGGTTTTGCGATCACGCGGCATCCCCCTAAACAGCAATGAATTTTCGAAAATATGATTATCGGAATTCCGTTTTTCGGACTAATAACATTTCGGGTTTTTGTTTGTTCGGACTTATGAAAATCGGAAAATTAAAAAATCGTATATGATATCATTGAGGTAAATAAACTAGAGAAGACGTCTCATACAATAAATGTGCACAGCTAAATGACAGCGGGCATCTAGTGCGTGGTGCATTGCGGGCACGGTACAATTATACTTGTACCGTGGTGCGAGGCTTAGTTGTCATCTTCTGCACAAAACAGAAATATTGTTACTCTATGCATTTTACCGAAACATGGCCGCCGCTTCATGTCTCGGCGATTTGATAAAATAATTAGTCAAATGCATGTTATATCGATAATTTAGTACGTATTTCCAGGTAAAAAGTGATTCCTTTAGTTTTATTTGTATTTCCTGAGTTGTTTAAACAGTTAAAGGCAATATTTTAATAAAATAGAACACATAATGCACACGTATTGTTGCGTCTAGGGCCTGCCACAGACTAATATAGTTGGAGCGAGCTGGCTCTAACGCGTGTTACAAACAATCTGGTTGAGATGTCTTCTCTAGTACGTAGTACATTATAACTCAATGTATGATATTTGGAATATTAATTCGTGATTTTAAATAAACGTGATTTTAATTTTTCGAAAATATGTAATTCGGAGTTTTGAAATTCGGAATATTCAAATTCGGAATTAAGTTTTTCGGAGTTTTAGGGTGTTCCCGTAGCAAACTAACGAAAAACTGCGGTAATAAGTGGGCATCGCTCGTGAAAACGGGCGTGATTTGAGTGGTAGATATTTATAAACGAAACTCATCACTTCAAAACTTATTCTTTTATTGTAGGATCTCGCTTTGCGATTGTAGAATGGCGCAGCGGATTCATGTTGCATTATTGTAATAGCAACAAAATTTGGTACTATAAAAGTCTTGAGAAAGTTTTAGAATGTGCTAATTAGTGTACATGATTAGAACTATAATAACGTTAAGAATGTTTACAGAACCCCAAATAGGCCTTAGTTTTATCACTGATTTATTCTATGAACATTACATAAAGGCTCTCACGGTAATAAATCAGCTCTGTAGTTGAAACCAAAAAGTGTTGAGAGACGCTTTTTGGCACTGAAATTGTGCTATCTGAAACATTTATGTCACAGATTTGCTCTATAAAAGTGACCAAAACTTGTTTAAAGTGCTGTTTTGCTCCGTAAACAATTCCAGTGACCTTTTTCATCACACTAATTCAATAATTTTATTCATGTTGTGGTCGTGTCGTGTGTTTTCCAACAAAAATGTACAAATAACAACAACAAATATCTAAACTTTATTTCATTCGCCGATGTAATAAAAAAGGAAAAGGACACTACGTAGCTCTGCCGTAACTTGCACTTGCGAAATTAATTGTATTAATAAAATCATTAATGCTGATTTCAAATTTGATAATGCGCCTTTGTAATTTTCTTGTTTTGATTAAATTAAAATTAGTACTTTTCCCGACTATGGCTGCTATAGTACACATTGGCACCAGCCATGCTCATAATGTGCTATCATGGCAGAGAACAGCAGCCATATTTAATTAATTAATTATGGATGCTGTTTTAGTACTTTTTTGTCACGATTACTTATATATATTATTATTATATTTATTACCGTAGCAGAATAAACAAACTCACCTATAGAGCTATTTAGAATTGGATGTTATTTAGCAGCTGCACCATGTGTCGCTATGGTACTATTAAGTACTGTAGAAGAGTTATCATGATTTTTACAGAACTAGCTCCATAGCGATGTTGAGGGAGCTTGTAAGAAGATATAACGTGACTTAATGGTTGTGAAAGATACTACTTCTGTAGTGCAAATTGATCCTGTAATAGTGTTTTCTACACTCCTACAATACTAGTACTGTAAAAGTTATTTTCACGCATTATTATTGCAAACTAGATACACAAAACTGTCATTAAGGTCGTCTGTGTCAATGCAAAATGCGTTTGAGGCACCCATCGACCAAATCGTCTGTAGTACTAAATAGTACCATAATCACTTTTATCATATCTATTACAGTGCAACACTTAAATGATTCTTTTGTATAGTCCTGTAAGCGTTTTTAGAGAAAAATTATAAAACTTTAATGCTCATTAATTTTATAGAAGCAAAACGCCCTGTTAAATACCTTTATGGTACAAGCAGTCACAATGACTACCATTATAGGCCTACTATATCACTGTTTGGTGATAAAATGCCTAGGTTATAGAAGCTTTTGTTACTTGGGAAGCAAGCAAGTAAAAATACTGGATCGCAGGATAGTTAAAATTAAAACATGTAGAGCACCCCCAAACTCCTCGGTGTGTTGGCCAGTAGTTTCTTTTTAATGAACTGTGTATGCCCACTAACCTGCAGTAATGAACAGGATGAGGTCTAAGTTGGTTTAATGCCCTAAGGGTCTAAGGTGTTCCAGGAGATGCCTATTCACTCTGGTCTCAATGTTTGTGGTAAAACCTGTCTAATGGAGCGGGAAATCGTGTTGGGTAGCCTAACCTCCTAATAGACTATTTTCCATGTGGGAAGGCCTGAGCGGAGCAGTGGGTTGTTTATAGGCTATGATGTAAGCTAGATCAGACATAAATGCTGTAGGTAAAATTGTACTACGTCGAGCGCAAATGAGACAACCATGACCGAAGCTGATATGACCACAATGGACAACTGGCTATTATTTCAACATGATTAACGATGAAGTTTTTAACTGAAACTTCATAAGTCGCGTTTACTAGATAACCAATGAAATGACTGAAAAGTGTTATGGAAGTTGAATTAATTATGAGAACGAAAAGAAAGCAGCACATGTGCAGTCGCTATTTGGTGAATAGTGGACTATGGCAGAGGACTGCTATTGCGGTCCTCATTGCCTAGTCTCTGACTTCCCTTCTATGATCTGCGTCTCTGACTAACCCTTCGGGGATAATAGTCGTGATTATGTACAAAAAGAAAATCAATACAACTATTACGAAAAATATAACAATTGTAAAAATAAACTAATAAAAAAAAATACTAACTTACGAATTTACAAAGTAATGAATGACAGTGCAGTTAGCAACAAGAATATCAATATAACTTGTACGAAAAATACAATTATTGCAAAAAGCTTATTTTTAAATACCTTTATAAATTATATTTTTTAAATTAGCGTAATACTTCTTCAATTACTTATTGTATTTTTTTTTATTTTATGCTAGTTAAATTGATTTTCTTGTAGTTTTTCCTAGGTTATTTAAATGTTACCAAAAAGTAAACGAAAGTTTGATGATAACAATTAGTAAACAAATGCACTAGCAAATTCAAGCCAAGACGCAATTCCGAGACTCATTGTATTTGACAGCGGAACTATTTTTTTGGTTACAGTGATGATTTTATTTAATTTACTTTTTTGTAATTGTTATAAGTAAACCAATTTTTAATTTTTTGTAACTACTAATTTTCTTTGTCATATTCATGATGTAGTGTCCCCGTAGTAGGTACGTACATTTTAGGCATGGCAGGCATTACTAATTAATAATTAAATAAATTTTACAAGTGACCGACGTAAAACAAGAAATACTTAGAAATATTTCCACACATACACACACCCATAAAAAGTGATATAGGTAGGTACTTGATGTAAAATAACTAAGGAATAAAAATAGCTTTATTTTATTAAGCATATTCAGTAAAACACTATGCAACAGACAGGAAAGTTGACTGTGGTTATTTAAACACGCAATTGATACATATTCACAATAGTATCAGCAGGAGGTAAAGGACAATCTTGTAATTTTCCTATTACGAATCAAACAATATCTAACAAAATTTGGAAAATCCGTCGAATTAAATACGATTTCAAATAGCGAGAGACCGTTTACGAAAATAATAAGATAATGATTCAAAATAGAAATCATCCAAGTAGAATTGAATGTGTCATACTACGCCTTTTTACCTGAGCGCAGAAAATAAAGCGACAAATTACCCTTCGGCACGGGATCGATCGTTACACATTCCTATATGTCAACATCGTTCAATTATGTCGACGACCATATCGTGTACGTAGTACAGGCAAATTCGCGGGCGATATAAATGTCGCGGGGCACGTTGCGAATCACAGTCGACCGGCAATCCGCGCGCTAATCACGGTTCCACAAAAGTTTTCATTTAAAAAAACAAACACACACACACATTTTGTTTATATTTATTTATTCTTTCTAATAAACAACAAAATGATAAAAGTTACCCTGTTACTAGCCATCTTCGCCGCCGCCCAAGGTAAGCGACACGATATATTTTTTATGAAGCAGTTTTGTTATTTTTTTTGCATTTGAAATAGAGGTTTTGATTTCGATAAATAGCCAGTTTGTAGTGCGTGACATTTTACGATGGAGAGTCCTATTATCTCCGCGTTGACAGATTTTCTACTATACGAGTATGTTGCTTTTTAAATTTTAAAAAAAATCACATCCAACCTTGACTAATAAGAATTTTGCTAATGGAATTATTGGAATTATAGATAATTTACTTTTGGATTTTAGTTGTTAGGTATAGGAAAAAAGTGTATTCCAAATAAGACTTCTAAGCCAGCAAAGCTACCTTTACAATCTGAATAAACAATCTTATTTAAATAATTATAATAAATTAGCTATTTAATGATGCCTTCACTAATATGCATCAGCGCATTTAACAGTGAGTTCAAGGTCTCGAGATGCTAAACCAATTCTGATGAGGTATGCTAACTATTAATTATGTATTTTACGTCATCTTCATAAACAACAAGAAAACAATAAAAATATTATAGTATTTTACGTTATGTATGAGATTTACGGCTTGTTAATTCTGTTACCTACCTGTAACAGAATTCCTCAGCCATCGTTATTTACAGCAATTATACAGCATAAAATGGGTACATAAGTAAGAATTATAAGTTTCATTTATAATAATTGAAAAAGTGATTTACGGCATGTGCATTAAATTTATAGAAAACACTCTGGTTTTAGTCAAACATAGTTAGAAAGAGAGATTTAAATGTCAGTGTCAATAAGTGAGTTAAATAACAATTAATAATTTCATAACCATTCCTTAAGTAAATGATAATGACGGATAGGACGTTTACTGTTACATGATATTCCCCCAACATGTGGGACCTTACTGACATCTTACACGGACTTTTTGAGGAAATTTGAATGGTGATGTTACATTGTTTGGTTTTTTCTTTGCAAACACTCATGCACGTTTACAAACACTTAACGGTTAATAATCCAGCATTAAAATTCACATTAAAATTCGACAATTTTAGAAATTAAACAAAACTGTAGTTATAGTACTTCACTTTTCCGCCAAGAAGGCCGATTCATTATTACGTTTGGTTTATAAATTCATACTTTTAGCATACTTCGTTTAATCTGCTCAGGGTTAGTTTGTTCGAATAAACATGACAAGCTTTTTGATTAGCGATCGTAACGTAGTTCTGTTTAATTTGACAATAAACATCGAACTGACGCATTCATACTTGTATTAGTACTAACTGATATCAAATTTAGATATCATACACACGTACATGTATATAACTTTAAAAAAAATGTATTCATGAAAGGCTACAAAATGAAAGTCATTAGGTCACCGGTTCGGAAGGCTAAAGCGGAAGACCTTGTACTAAGAAAAACAATACAATATTTGAAAAAGAGACAAAATTTGTTTTTATCCTCTAAATTAATTTTGAAGCGGTCGTTAGCCAAACAGATGTTCGGTAATCACGACTATTATCCCCGAAGGGTTAGTCAGGGACTACGCAATGATAGGAACCCAAAAGCAGTTCTTGTCATAATCCACTTTTCACCAAATAGCGACTGCACAATAATGTGCTCAGCGTGACAGGTGGTGAGCCCATCGCCGCTCTATACTGTTAGATGTAAGTGCAGTCTTGAGTCCGTTAGTCGCCTTTTATGACACCCAAGGGAAGGAGGGGGTGGTATTATTCTTTCACCCCTACGCGACACGGTTAATGTTTGGATTAAGTGCGATAAAAACGTAGGTTAGACTACCGATCCTTATGTTAGACTACTCTGTTGTGAACAATTTTAGCACTTGCTTATTATTTTACTGTATGGGTTAGTGGAACATTTTTAATAGTCAAAAATAAAAAGAATGTTAGTTAATTATACTTTACTAACAAAATTTCTTTTTAATAGTATATTTATGAAGGTACATAAAACATTGAATTCTCTATACACACTCTTATACATAAATAAAAATATTTAAACAAATTACTCAAGTACAAGTGCTTACAATAAGGAAATTTAATCAAAATTAACACTGTCTCAGTGAGAGAAAAAAACTAACAACACACGCACTTCCGGGGTAGGTAGTGGGACAAGTAACATTTTCTTGAATCAATCAGCCGCCGTCACGGGTGGCAGACCGGCTCCATCTTTGTTGCCCTTTTTGCGCGCGCGTCTGTCAAATAACTCTGTTGTCATCATTGAGGTGTTATGACTAGAACGACACCACGAAGCATTTTTTTGCGGTCGCGAAGTCCACAATTGCTTGGATCACTTATAATCACCGAGGCGTTTGCAGCCCATGAGCTGCAACTCAGCGCGCAATAACTTTCTACGTGGTGTTGTCTCTAGTCTTAATAAGTCTGTGTTTGTACTGGCTATAGAGCACTGATGAGGTTTCGTCGAAAAGGAATAGAAGAAACACCGTCCATCCGTACTTTAGTTCTACTGATGCGATTTTTGAACTGAGGGCGAGCGAGGGCTTAGTACGAGATTTGTTCTCCCTCCGATCAAGTAATCCGTAATAGAGCAAGCATTGCGTAGAATGAAACTGGAATATTTTGTGTGTTTGCAGCCAATATTTTTTACAAATATTGATATTTTAAGAGCTGAAGGCTTTATGGACGGCAGAGGTTCAGTCATAGAGTATTATCGTATGAAATTAATTTTATTTTTAGGAAAAAACGGGATTTTTACGAATTTTGAGTTGTTGATGAGAGAAAAGTCAAAAGAGAAAAGAAAAGAAAAGAGATAAGAATAATTTTCCTCCATATCGGCCCAGTTGCATGCACCATGATCACGGAGTAACTGAGTCAGTTACTCCGTGGTCCTTTAAATTAAATTTTAAAAAAAATTGTATGCATGTGTGGATAAATCTTGTTAATTTGTGTGCTATTAATTTTACTGTTTCTAATAACAAAATGCATTCGCCAAAGTATAAGTAAGTATGCTTTGTTGAGCTCTACTGCAGGAAATATAACATAAAATGGAATGGATTTAACGACCTGAAATTTAATTGAGTTTTTGACTCAAACCTTATCTTAAATTCCAATACATATGCAAAGTGACCGAAATATTTGTCGTACTTTAGTGAAGGTTATATGGTTAGTTCGTAAAGAAGTTCATCGCTCTTAAAAAACCTTAAAAGCTCATAAATTTTAAAGGTGACCTTTAACTTACAAATTATACATAGAAAAGATAACAAAAGGATATTTTTAGATCTTTTACATTTTTATAAAACTTAACCATTCGTATCAACTTAAAGTTATAGGAACTAGCTAGTTGAAAAAAAACACGTTAATTTAAATAATAGAACTGCTTTTTTATTTTCTATTTGTAAAAGGTCAGACGTAAAAGTAAAAATAAAATAGATTTTATATGCACTTATTTTTAAATTCTAATAATTATAAATCACACAATCCAATCGAATTACATAATAATCACATCAGTTTTAATTTACTTTTCTTATGTATCTTATAAAAAGTAGCCTATTAGTCAGTTAATCATAATATTTAAAAATGTAATAAAGTAGTCTTTACTTCTGTATTTTTATCACACACTCACAAAACGTATCATCGAGATAAATATGTCTGCGTTTGTGTGCAAATGGCACAACTTCCGAGTCATCAGTTTCATAGTTAAAAATACCGGCCAAGTGCGAGTCGGACTCGCCCATGAGTTCTTGTAGTTCGTTGTAACTTTGATCGTAATTTTAATAATAGTGTAATTTTTTTAAATTAATTTATTTATGACGTATAAAAAAACTACTTACTAGATCTCGTTCAAACCAATTTTCGGTGGAAGTTTGCATGGTAATGTACATCACATATTTTTTTAGTTTTATCATTCTCATTTTAGAAGTTACAGGGGGGACACACATTTTCCCACTTTGGAAGTGTCTCTCACGCAAACTATTCAGTTTAGAAAAAAATGACATTAGAAACCTCAATATCATTTTTGAAGACCTATCTATAGATGGGTATGACACGGATGGGTTAGATGAAAAAAAAATTTTGAGTTTCAGTTCTAGGTTCTAACCCCCAAATTTTTTTTTTTTTTTTTTTCTGAAAATCTTAATGCGGTTCACAGAATACATCTACTTACCAAGTTTCAACAGTATAGTTCTTATAATTCGGAAAAAAGTGGCTGTGACATACGGACGGACAGACAGACATGACGAATCTATAAGGGTTGCGTTTTTTGCCATTTGGCTACGGAGTCCTAAAAACAAAATACAGTCGATTTAGTATTTGTAATCATGAACTAGTTTGCCGTGATAAGCGGTCGTCCTAATCCGCCACACATGCACTTGACACTATTTCTGATTATTCACGACTTGATAGTACATGTGACAGGTCACAACTAAATAGAATCGTAAACAGTTATCTGTATAGTGAGTTACTAGCCGGAACTGTAGGCGGAATTCGGCATTCAGTTGATTGAACATCCTTACACACAATAGGCACGTTTGACAAAGACAACAGACTTGACAATGCGATCTTGATCGTTAACACAAACATTTTAAATGAAGATGACCGGGCAAAAGCAAAATACTTTTTAGGAAAGAGGATTTTTACATGAGAGGTATACAGCTTACCTATGTAGACTATTGTAAGAGATTTTATCCTTTAACTTGTAACAATTCATAAATCGCATTATTTAGGTCCTATTATGTATTTTTTTTGTAATTTTACTAATTTGTTTTTATCTCTACCTTTAGTTTTGCTAAAAGTGTTTAGAGTGAATTCTGAAAACAAAATTTTAGGGAGTCAAATCAGAACGTGCTTAATTATATTTCATAAAGATAAGGTAAAACTTAGTCTATAAAAATCAAAATATTAAATAAACCGCGACGATATCGGTGTCAACACCTACAGGTATCTATCCATATGAAAGGAACAAACGATATCGCTCGTCACACTATTTTTTTTTTTATTAGTAGATATATTTTGAAGCCAATTTGCGGATGCGTTCTGACAATATCTAAACACATGTACTTACTTAGTTAAGTTACACCTTGCGTTACGGATATGATTCAGTGACGTCACCATAACGTGGAAACGTGTAAATTTTTATGACAATATTTAAATTTCAATTTTAACCAATTCAGGTATTATTTTCAAGTGAAATTTTTAAGTAAGTTCACGCCGCTGATCAGATAATCAAGTAAGATCAAACTATTGTAATTGTTATGGCAAACACAATGACGACACGTATAATAATGAACTACTAACTACGAATACGAATAATAATGAACTACACACCTTGGTTTAAATTTGGTACTTATACGAGTATTAGTCCAAAGTCGACCAAGAATGGTGCTAAAAAAGAAAGGTGTTAAATGAGTGACACTGACTGAGTGGTAGAGCCACGCTGCGTTGCAGCACGCATTGGGCCGGCTCGCCCGGGGTAATACCGCCCTATCACGAATATCCGGCGTGAAATAATGGCACTTGGTGCTGTTGTGTTTCGTCCGGCCAGTGAGAGTTCCGGAGCGTCCCCCCCCCCCCCTCCCCCTCACAATTTCTATTCCTTCCTTAACCCAATTCCTTTCTTAAAGGTCGGCAACGCATCTGCGACTCTTCTGGCTTTGCGGGTGTCCATGGGCGGCGGTGATTGCTCTCCATTAGGTGACCCGCCTGCTCGTTTGCCTCCTTCTTATATAAAAAAAGAAAAAAAAGAACTGTATACCTATTTATTATGATAAGAATAATTTTCCCCAGCTAAACTTTCACACCTCAGTGGTTATTTTAGATCTTAGTTCGGGAAAAGTATGTTTTTTTAATATTTTTGATGCATAACCCGAGTGTGTGATCGCCAATCCGCACTATGCGTGGTCATCAAGGCAAATATGCAGCAACTATATTGTTTAAGCTAGAATGAGAAAGCACAATTGTATAAATGTGCCTTTTTATTGTAATGGTTAATTTTCTTTTCACTAAATGTTACAATGAAAAGTCGCATTTATTTATTTATTTATTTATTTATTTATTTAATCTTTATTGCACATAAAAACAGCAAAAGGCGGACTTAACGCCACAAGGCATTCTCTACCAGTCAACCGGTATGGATGTAGGAGACTTAGGTAAGGCGATAAATCAAAAAAGATACATTAATGAATGTTAAATGAAAAACAACAACTTACAACCAACTTCATAAATAGCATATACAAAATACACAGATCTACAAAAAATATAATATACTTACATAACAAAGATTCAATATATATTATAATGAATAAATAAATAAATATTTTACATAGAAATATAAATACCTACATATATAAATAAAATACATCAGATAGTGTGACATCATATTATTAGTTATATACATTTTACTCATAATATAACCAATATCTAGATAGAGCTAAAATAGTGCTCAAGCACAAGTCTTTTGAATGCCATTTTACTCTGAGCACCACGGATATTTAATGGCAGAGCATTCCAAAGGCGGATAGCACATAGAGTAAAGGAACTGGAAACGAAGCCAGAATGATGAGCGGGGATTTGAAGAGTGAGGTTGTTACTGGAGCGAAGGTCACGATGATGAGAGGCTCCCAGAAACTGAAACCTAGATTTCAGGTATCTTGGGGTTCGTGGATCGTTAAGGATGTTGAAAAGCATACAGACAACTCTAAGATTCCTACGCTCACGGATAGGCAGCCATTTGAGTTGTCTTCTGTAGTGAGAAATGTGGTCGAACTTACGCAAACCGAAGACAAAACGGATACAGCTGTTTAGCAAACGATCCAACTTATTCAGAAGAAGTTGATTAATGGATTAATGCATTTGGTTAATTATGCCTTTTATGTAATATTAATGTTATTACACAATTTTTTCTGTTACCTACGTTGAAAAGGAAAATGTAGATTATTAAATAAATGCCATTAAAATATAAACTTGTAAATAAATAAACTTGTAAAACTCATATTAATGCTACTATTTTTATTCATGCATTTCCGACAAACACAATACTATCAAATTTTTTCGCCGAAAACAAAGAAATTTTTCAAACCCGTTTTTCTCCCGATTTGCAAAACGTTAGATGTGCCTTTTTAAATTATGACGGCGGAATAGATACCCATTGTAGCAATGCCTTTGATTTAGTTGATGGAGGAGGGTGGCCGTGCTTTACTTTCCTTCTTGAAACTTAACTCCTATATGTCGTTCGGGACATGGTTTTTATTAGCCACATATGGATCAATAGCTACTATAAATGTTACCATTTATTTAGATGTCGGTACCTATTCGTTTTTTATGGTTACTATTAATAATACGTAAAACCGAAGAAATAGAGTTTCCTATTTACTTTCAGGGGCATAGCTACCGCCGTATCAGCCGTTTCAATGATACGTGTGTGTTTAAAAATATCTTAAGGCTGGGATTCTCGAAAATAGGGTATTTTAAATTATGGATTACTCGCAAATCAAAAGTACCTACTCAAAATTTCGAAAAAATATATGTTATTCCACAATCTTTTATCTAGTCATTCCGGCCATTAAATACTCTGTTAGTGATACTTTACTGCATCAAATAAAATTTCAAACATCCGTCTAATCGTAATTCAAATATCGTATAACTTGCATTATACTTGGTTTTAGTTAATGAAAAATATACGAAAATTATTGTCCTTGAATAGGTAAGGCATTCTGGTAAGGCATTCATTATAAGTTAAAAAAATTAAAAAGGATCCTTGATTTTCAAAATTACCTACCTATTTTGCTAAGTCGACGGTCGCGAATCGCGATGTGCAATCAATCAGTCCCCTACTAGTTTCTGCGCTCGGGTATCCTAGCCTTAAGACATCTATGGGACAGGAACAACCCCCACCCCTCTTCCTACAAATTTTGATACTTGGCCTGTCTAAGTCGAGCTACGCCACTAATTGAATTTCGATACGCTATAGTAGACATGAAATGCCGTAGGTTTAAATCAATACCATACATTTATCATTCTATTCTACTATCCTTTAAGCACTTGTATACGCTCTCCTATGTGACAATGGCACAATGTAGCTGACTTTAACCATTTATGTATTGATTCATTACAGCGCTGCCCATCAGCGAATCAGAAATATCGAATGCCGCCGAAAAGGGGGACTGGAACTTGGTACATCAACTGTAAGTTATCAACAATATCTATCAATAACAATATTTTTGTAACTGTTCTTCTTGCCTAGCTATTGAGGTATTGTAACTAGATATATTATTTTTTACATCAAACAAAAAGAGAAATGACTATGTCAAATGTCGTAGAAGAAGCAAACTGCTTCGCCTCAATAGGGTGCCTTACAAATAAACAAAGAATAAGCTGCGAATACTTATTACGTGTTTTGATCCAATCATGTAAACTTTAATTTTCATTAAAGTAAAAGAAACAAAATACGGAATAACTATTCTGAACTTATTCTCCGTTTATTTGTAAGGCACGTGTTTTATTCGAGAAAGTTTTATTAGTGAAAGAGATTTTTTTACAAGATTTTATTTTATTCTAATCCTAGTCATTTCACCCATTCCATAATATTACTCATTTTATTTAAAAAAAAAAAATATTTTCTTTTTTCAGGATTAAACAAAGATTCAGTGACAAATCGATCTGGGATGTGGTGTGTATACAATTTTATTTAAATTTTAAAGTTAAATACGAATCACCTTATTTAACTTTAAAATTTAACTTCGTACATTACTACGAACACATAAATAAACTTGAGTGTAATAAATAAAATCAAAGGCGCTTCAATGTAAATAGTGTGTGTCTTAAATAAAATAAATAATATCAGTAGATGATAATGAATAATAGTGAATGTTTAATGTTAAATAAATTTCACCCAAACCCTTTGTGTATATTAGTAAAGATGTAGGACTTTACTAAGATCTCACACGCATTTCTTGAGGGAATTTGAAAGACACATAACACTGTTTCGATCCACAAGCACTTAACGGTTGATAATCTACCATTATACATTTCGTGTTCACTTTCCTGCCACGAAGTCTATTGCTAATTTTACATGCTACTTACTTAATAGGTCAAGGATCATAAGACTGCCGGCGGTCGCGAAGCAATTGATTTTCAATTGTGTCTGGTTTTACGGTGCTCAAGGGGTTAATATAATATCGTGTATATTTTCCAGCCAGCCTTCTCAAGCGGCAATGTTCGCAGCCTGAAACCTTCCGACGGTGGCCAAGTCTACGGTGAATCTGAGTACTCCTTCCACACGTCATCTAACATCAACGGCCAGAAGTCCGAGAAGAGCGGTGGCCACAAAATCATCAACGACAATGGAAAGGTCTCCGAGTACGACTTTAAACCCAACCTTTAGGGACTATTTTATCATTAAGAGTTAGCCAATGATGTGAGTCCAAGTATCGAACTCATTTGTCATCGATAATAACTTGACGCGTTGATTTTTGAAGTTGTAATGTATTTCTGCGATGCCATTTATGATGAAACACGAAAGTGTTTTATGCATAATAACAACGATAAAAAAAAACTAAATATTGTACATATTTAAAAAACATCACAACTAAACATAACTTTTATGAGTTATCAAATATAAAGTATAATAGACATAAGTTCTATGGAACATAGTTATGAAATATTAAGTTAGTTAAGTTGAGCTGATGACGGTATTCGATACTTAGACTTTCAAAGCAGGCATACAAGTAAAATTTATTAACTTTGTTATTAACAATATCTGAGAATAACTGAATAACGAAAAGGTACCAGGTACCTAGGTAAGCAGGAAATTGTTAAAATTTTATTATCTAGAGGTTCATCAGTTGTTATCTACAGATACAAATTCAATTTTGCTTTTTAAAATATAACAATGACGTGCTTTTAAGAAAACATAATTTAAAAGCTTCTTAGAACCTGACTTGTAGTTGCCGTTACCTTATAAATTAATATTTTATGAATAAGAAATGTTATTATTAGGAAATAAGAAAAGTGCCATTCTAAATAATATATACCTAGTATATTTAACATAAGAACATCCTTGTTGAAAGAACACATCTAATCTAGCCATAAAATATCTATACCTATGTATTACAAACATTTTTGATGAAATGTCAACAGTAGAATCTGTGATTTTAAATCTATAAAAACGCTATTAATAAAAAAATAACCAAATTTCTTTGTTTTTTTTCACATACATACCGTCAGAGACTTAGCAATGCCGCAAAAGCAGTCCACTGCTACAGTCCACATTTTACCTAATAATAACTGCACATGTGTTCAGCGTTAAAGGTGGTAATCCCATCGCCGCTCTAAGCTGTTGGATGTAGGTGCAGTCTTTAGCTCGTTAGTCGCCTTTTACGACACCCCAGGAAAGTGATGTGTTGGTATGGTAGTACTCTTTCACTAATGAGCCGCCACTAAACTCTCTTCATCTTTCAATACTCAATTATCTATCATTCTCTTCAATTTCATCATGTACAACATTAATTTGATGCCTACAAAAAAACACCCCTTCTTTATGAAATTACATAAAATTTGTCATGGAAATATTTAATAATAAATTCATTATATAATTGAAAATATGGAGTCCTTATGTGTATGTATAAGAGAGACTTTTCTCACGCATTTATTTGCCGCATAGTTACTACCTTACCAAAACACGCAAAACAAAATACGTGGAGCTATATTAAACCTTTATAGGGCAATGTCAAATATATTGACACCATATTTTGAACTTTATACAATTGAGATAAGGTCGAAATTGAATTGAAAAATTTCTACATGCTGTGCTCCTTAAAGGGTTAATATCTCCCATGACTTTCATGGTTCATTTACGCGCAGTCTATACGAGCTGATTCCACCTTCTCCTTTCTATCTCCGGGGAACGAGACGCGGACTGAGATCGCACCCTTACACTGTCAACACACCCACCACCTATGCCCACAAAGCGCTTCGCGTCATCATCTTTAATGCGGACAGCTAAGGAGTGGAATTCCCTTTCTGCGGATCTGTTTCCTGACACGTACAACCTGGACATTTTCAAGGCAAGGGAGAACAGGCATTATCTAGACAAGTATGCTACATCCTAGGCCGCATCGTCACTTACCATCAGTTGAGATCGCGGTCAAATACTTGCCTATAAAGAATAAAAAAAATAATAAAAAAAGTCTTTAGTCCGTTACTCGCCCTTAACGACACCTAAGGAAAGATATGGATTGGTAGTATTCTATTAAGACAGCCCAAGCAACATAAGAAACGATTTCTTGGCGGCGTTTACAGTAATATAAAATAAAACTTGCGCAGGTGAGTGTAAGTGAAGGACCAGGAAAGTGAAGCGTCATGTCTGCAGTTTTGTTTATTTTATTTTCTAAAATTTGTGTTTTTTCGGACACTAAAGTAAATTAATAGTGAAAAATGAACCGCTAAGTGTTCGTGAACTTGCAACATGAGTGTTGGCAAAAGAAGAAAAACAGTGCAACATCACTTTTTTCTAATTTTACTAAAACTCTAACCGTCATATTAATAAAAATGGCCAAATGTTCCCCTTGGTTTAAAGTAACGCTTTCTCGTTTTTGTTAAAGAAGACAGATAGAGACAGCGTCAATTTAAACCTAAGTGTTTTTTTATACTAAGCCCGGCAAATGACCCCACTCCACCTGATGTTAAGTGGAAATAAAGTCCAGGCGCGAGGACAACTGGTGCAGCGTAAGAGACGTAGCATCAGTCACCCTCACTCTGCCGGCCCACAAAGTGCCTCTTCACGCCTCGTTTGAAGGACCCTATGTCATAGGTAGGAGGGAATACGTGTGCTGGTAGACTATTAGATCTTTAGGAAGTGCGACAAAGAAACGGGTCACCAAATTTCTTTGTGCGTGATGGAATATTAGAGACTGTAAATTGGTGACTCCGGAGAGCAGCACGCGTACTCCTATGGATGAAGGGAGAAGGAGGGAAGTGTAACTTTAGTCAACGTTTATTAATAACAGGGTAAGTGCCTTACAAATAAACAAAGAACAAGCTACGAATAAATGTAAACATAATTTCAAATTAGAGTAAAAAAAACAAAACACGGAATAACTATTTCGACCTTATTCTCTGTTTATTTGTAAGGTACAAAGGGTTTGGGGGAAATATCATTTATCAATCTATTTATCATTCATCATTTCTATCACCACTAATTATATCTACTAGTAAGACCACAGAATAGATAAAGAAGGTTTGACTTTATCTATTCCGTGTGTGATTCCGTTTTACATCTACTGAAAATAGTTCGTGCTTCGAGCTCCTAATATTGTTTGTAGCAATGCTTTATATTTGCACATTAACAGCAAAACTACGTAACGTCTCTCAAGCGTTAGAAAAAAAACATGATATTATAAACATTTTAGATACTTTTTAAATAATTAGCATTATAAACATTTTAGAGATTTTTTAAATAATCTGCATTTTATATTTTTTTATAAATAAGTTTAGATCAACGTTTAGAAACAGAGTATGAGTTCTATCAATCGTAGCGTCATCGGCCTCCATTTACATGTTTTCAATGATAGACGCCATTGCCTGCATTATTTTAGTAGGCTGTACTTACCTACTTTCGTGGAATAAAATCATGCATGTTTAAGAATTTTTAAATTTTAGATCACTTCTTCACACTTAAATCTAGAGAGGCTCTCGCTAAAAGGTTGGGTAAGAGATACAGAAGGCAGTACTCCTTGACACGGCACGTATTGTCAGGAGGTTCCTCACCCTGCAGCCATAACCATCGATAGCTTAGGTCTATCTTTGCCGGTGGCAACCTAGGTTAAATTTTTTAAAATATTTTATATAGAAAATATGTTTCTTTTTAAATATAAAAAAAAATACTTGAATTAAAGCATAATAATAATCTTTCCACTCTAACACCAATTACCTACATCAAGTTAAACATCTTTGGTACCTACTTGTTTGTATTGGTTAGATAACGTCTAAACATACTATAATTAAACATAGAAAACACCCAGATCCGAAATCAATTTAGAAAAACAGTTATTGTGACCTGACCGGGGATCGAACCCTCATAGGTAACGACGCCAGCGCCGGCGTGGTTAACACTTGATTACGGAGCTCATCTTACTCGCTATAGGGATAAAAATGTAACTTTTGTATTTTTTCGTACGTATTTGCACTAACCATCAGTTATGCTTTGTTTTGTTTACCTCAACTGGTTTGCGTTACCTAGAACCTTATGGCGTCATACAGCATCCGGTACATATCACGCAATCTCCTCGATAGATGAGTAGAACACGACTTCGCTTGTTTTATAAGAATAATATTCTTTACACTGGTACATTTGTTTACATTATTTTTAGAGCGGGCTAGAGCTTGAGAGAGTGTTGCCAGATGATGATCTCGCCATCTTCCCAAATCTTCCTTGAACTCCAGAGGATTACGTCAAAGTCGTAAAATGTCCATTGTCGAAATAGCGTCTAGATCGTAAGAGTTCCATGTCTTACAGCGTCTAAGTTATAGGTTTATAGGCTTTAAGCTCTAACTTTGGAGACTCGTGTCAGATTTGCAGGCTCTGTGAGATCGATAGGCTCACAGTGCCCTGCAGATCTGATCCGGCTCGGATCTCGAGTCTAGTTGCGCTCTCTGAGCTCTCTGAGCAACAACTCGAGCCTTTAAAAGAGCTCGAGTCTTAAAATGAACTTGAGATTCCAAAAACAGCTCAAGTTTAAAAAGATTACTTGAATCTCGACACTCAACAAGGGTGCACAAATATGAGGGGAATCCCCACCCTTGCATCAGTGCTTAAGTCCCCGATGTGATCACAAAGCTTACGTGTCGCCTGATTGCCATGATTATAGATATACCTACTATAGATAACTTACATAACACGAAACCACAGCCGTTTAGTGTAAACATACATTCATACAATGACAATTATATGTTATACATGCCACCCGCTTCCCGGAGGCAACGACCTCAGCTATCCAATGGCTTGCTACGATTTTGACTACAATTGTTTTGCTTCAGTTTTCTTAATCATTTTTCATACATGCTCGTAGGTTTGGTATACTCTTGAGACTGAACTGACCTTTCACGAGAACATCTCCGATATGGTCGAGTACTTTCGTCGCGGTGATTCTGAGTGGTAGAGCCACGCTGCGTTGCAGCACGCATTGGGCCAGCTCGCCCGGCGTAATACCACTAATACCTCTTACTAATATCCGGCGTGAAATAATAGCACTTAGTGTTGTTGTGTCTCGTCCGGCCAGTGAGGGTTCCGGAGGCCTTTCGCCCCCTCCCTCACAATTCCTATTCCTTCCTAAAACCTATTCCTTACTTAAAGGCCGGCAACGCATCTACGATACCTCTGGTGTTGCGGGTGACCATGGGCGGCGGAGATTACTCTATATCAGGTGACCCGCCTGCTCGTTTGCCTCCTTCTATTATAAAAAAGAGGTCTTTCCTTCCAACGTCTTTCCTGTTCACTCAAGTCTCATGAACTTTTTTTGTTAGTTTTTTTTCATGCATCCTCTCTACATGACCAGACCGTCTTATATCATTTTTCATACATACTCGTAGGTTTATTATACTCTTGAGACTGACCTGACCTTTCACGAGAACATCTCCGATGTGGGATAAAATGTTTACTAGAGAAAAAAACAACCAGTCTCAGGAAAGCTCGAATGGCATTCGCATCCGTGACCATTGGATTGCCGGTCCACTGCTCATTTTATCCTATATCTATATATTATATAGGATAAAATGAGCATATAGCATTGTGAATGCAAAATTTCAATAATTAAAATCTTCGATTTGGTCGAGTACGTTCGCCGAGGTCTTCCCTTCCAACGTCTGTCCTGTTCACTCTAGCCTCATGCACTTTTTTGTTTCTTTTTTTTCATGAGAGAGGGGATGCCCTCTACATGACCAGACCATCTATCCCTTGTCTATCACGAAGACTCCTAGAGATTGCTAACAATTAAATTTCTATTATGTCTGGTATTACAACAGCTGAGTTCATAACTTTTAACATTTTTGTTATTACATCCCCATTCATTCCACAAATTCTCTTTAATCAAGTCATCACACTATTCCATAATTTGATCTTCCAAATATCTTTATTATTGAATTTTTTCCATTTACAATGCTATATAGGATAAAATATTGTATCTCAGTTCGAATGGGATTCGAACCCATGAACTTTCGACTGTGAGGGTAGGCTTCACAGTGACGTAATACCGCTGCCGCTGGCTTGCAGCGTAAATCAACTACTAGAAAATAAATCAACGAGTCTGCTGGGGTCTCAGTAGCTTAGCGGTTAGAGCAGTGGACCGGCAATCCAAAGGTCATGGGTTCGAATCCCATTCAAGCTTTCCTGAGACTGGTTGTTTTGTTCGGGTAAACATTTTATCCTGATCTTCCAAAGTCACACTGTAGAAACAATATTAGGTCCTCGGCTCGGGATGACCGCATTGTTGGGGTGATGTAAAACAAACATAAGATAACCTGCTAAAAAAGTAAAGCAACATATATACTGTCCCACTGGTGGGCAAAGGCCAGCAATGAAAATAAGTCACAGCTACAATAAATAGGTATCGTGGCCTACAGCTGGGAACAGGCATTCCCACACATGGATAACAGTACATGGGGAGAAGGGGCCGGAAGACGTCGTATCAATGCGGGTTGGTGGGTCTTAACGACTGCTATGTTACGACAAAAACGGGACCAACGGCTTCACATGGCAAGTTTTAATAAAAACTTGCTTTAGAGGCAGGCAATTTTACATGCCTCTAAAGCACGGAAATAAATATAAGCTTTTATTTAAAACTTTACGAATTTCACATGCCTCCAAAGCACGGAAATTTTAAAGGCAGGCAATTTCACGTGCCTCTAAAGCACGGAAATAAATATAAGTTTTTATTAAAAACTTTATGAATTACACATTCCTCCAAAGCGCGGAAATTAAGTTTTTATTAAAACTTGCTTCCCAAATGTAATAGGTATTATCATTCATCAACAAATTTAACTTTTAGATACTTCGTAATATTATTAATGTACCAGACTAATCGTTTTACCTTGATCTTAGATGTACTGCGTGTTCACGATGGTTATCGCTTGTATACAGAGTCTTATCTACTTTGAATTTACATAATACTCGTACATCATTTTAGAAGACAAGTAAATTTATGTACAATTTGGGAACAACATCAATACTTATGCTCGTGCCTCGTCATCATCAAAGTGCCATGGGTTAACTCAAGCTCAAAATATATTTATTAAGTCTTTAAATTCACAATATTTAGTTATTGTTCTGAGGGTATTACGGAAGTTACGGAAGTGTATGGGTTAAGTACTTTGAATCGTCCACATCTTTTTTAACCTACCACCTATTCAGGACGTCATTTTTTAACTGCGACAAAGAACGGGAATATTATATTGACATATTTATAAACATCATAATAACCGTGTCGGTAGCGGTGAAAGAATACTACGACCCCCTCTCTTACCTTGGGTGTCGTAAAAGGCGGCTAACAGACTAAAGACTCTACATACTTCCAACAGCATAGAGCGGCGATGGGCTCACCACCTGTCACGCTGAGCACATGTGCATTCGCTAATTAGTGAAAAGTGGACAATGGTAGAGGAGTGCTTTTTCTGTCCTCACTGCCAAGTCTCTGACTAACCCTTCGGGGATAATAGTCGTGATTATATGTATGTATGCCCGTTTACTGAAATGGTAGGCATAGACACAGTTTTCTATTTCCTATTAATTAATTAATTAATAGCAAATGGAATGGATGGACGCCAGACCCGGCATGCTAACCACTCGACCACGGATTTCGTCCTTTTGCTATGATCTTGTCCCATCCTTTTTGTCCATTACTCTCATGAAATTATTCATACGACATGCTCTTTTCCGATCTGGGGTTCTACTGTCATCTCGTGCATTACTTACTTTGATAGTGTTACTAATAAGTGTAATTTATTAAAGTAAATAATTGACACTTATTAGGACCTGGCAGGGTCGCCATGAGTCGATACTTAACTGAAGTGTTTATTGAGAGAAAAACGGGGTTTTTATAGTAATTTAAAGTAGGTCAATACAGATAGATTTAGATTATTTAGAAAAACATCAAATTACAGTTTATAAAAGTATCAAATGACATGCTACATGTTTACCTTAAATTGAAAATAGAATATTAATTAATAATAAAAACAACATTATCTTTATAGGTCATTGTATGACGTTGTGTGCACCATACAAAAAGTAAATTGTATAGCCTTAAAAATAATGTAACCTAAGATATAATATACTAGTTACTTACTAAAGTTATAAAAAATGTATATGTTTATAGAAGGAATAGCACTTTACAATTCAATACCCTTTATTAACAAAATAATAACACAGCAGTGCAACGTGACTTTGCTGTTCGGGAATTTAAGAACTCTACCACACCAGTCAAGCTTCGCTGATGTTATTAGAGTTTATTACACATTTTGGTTTCCCATACAAACTTCCAAGTTTAAAATTTTACAAACAAAATGAGCCATAAAACTTTTGCACTGTAAGTAAAATACAGAGATATGTGTAAGTTTATAAACACTTTGCAGAAAACATTAAAAATTATTATTTAGCTGAGTTATTGCGATTTTAAACTTTCTATAGTGGTCTTAGTCTTTGAATAGCAATAAAATTTTGAATTTTTTTTTTTCATATTTTTTGTTTGGAAAACCGTAATGCGTAAACCCTATTAAGTGGCAGTTGGCAATATTGCCCGCTGTACGCTGCAAAATTATTTCTATTACTAGGATAAAGCCTAAGTAGGTACTTAGAGTGAGCCTCATTTTCATTATATTGCAATTTCTGCATACCTACGTCTCGGTGACAACGACCCCGGATGTTTGCAAACGCATTGAACTAAACTATTTGACCGCGTAACTATGTAAGACTAAGAGCATAAGTTGCCTAGGACATCCGGAGGTTCTGGATTCATTTCCCGGGTCGGACATCGTATTCGAGATTTTTCGAAATAAAGTCCGGGCTTATGATCAACAATTTACATTTAGCAAGCATTGTGGTTAAGAGGGTTTACGCATTTTGGTTTCCGTATTCCGTGTTCTGTATTTTACTTTAGCATGCAAAGTTTCATTAAAATTGGCTTATTGGTTTTTATAAATTTCGACTTGGAAGTTTGTATGGAACCGAAATGAGTAAACCCTCTTAAGCCAAAACTGCATAAATTGTAGGAGTACCTATTTTAGTGTTGTCTTCTTGTGTCTATCCCCGAAGGGTTAGTCAGAGACTAGGCAATGGTGACGTTTCACCAAATTACAACTGCACATGTGCAAAGCGTGACAGTATTGTCACAGAATAACTAATAGTACTACGTACAGAAGGTTCACTCTCTAACGACTTTCACGCGAAATTAGAACTTATCGTGTGACCCAAGCGTTCATATTCCGTTAAGCAACGCTGTCTTGATATCGATTTGACGCCATGACACCACATAGCGTAGGGTTTACGCGCGCGCGCAGGAGCGACGACGCGCGACGTGTTCGTTGCATCGGCTCGCGGCAACCTTTACTGCCATACGCATAGGCGGCCTGCCTGGGAGGCGCGCCGGTCGAACGTACCTAAACTGCGGAGTGACACCCCCTGGTATAGTCCTCTTTTACATGTAGGCGTACTTTATAATCTACGACACCAATAAAATACGCTAAAATACTCTATTTATGTAAAAAACAATATTTGTTAAATGTCGCAAAGAACAACAAAAATTAATTTTATGATGACAAATAAATAAATACTCTTTTTTATGCTATGTACTTTATTTTTGTTCTAACAAAATGAAAAATACTTTAAAAAGGTGGCAAACCTAGGTGGTGAGCCCATTGCCGCTCTATGGCTGTTGGATGTAGGTGCAGTCTTTAGTTTGTTAGTCGCATTTTACGACACCCCAGGAAAGTGATGGGTGTAGTACTCTTTAACTAATAAGCCGCCACCAAACTCTCTTCATCTTTCAATTATCAAATTATCTATCATTCTTTTCAACCTCATCATGTACAGCATTAATGTCCAAATGACCCATTAGAAACTATCCTTATCTATTTATTATTAGCATTCGAAACAATAATGACGTTAAAAATACAAAAACAAAACATGCTACTTGAAATAAAATGAAATTAAAACTAAATTGATACCTACAAAAAACACCCCTTCTATACATATAAAATTACATAAAATAATTATTGGATTATTGAAATTATAGAGAACTTATGTGTAAGAGACTTTTCTCACACATTTATTTGCCGCGTAGTTACACCTTATCAAAACACGCAAAACCAAATACGTGGAGCAATATTAATATCTCCCATGACTTTCATGGTTCATTTACATAACTTCAATTGCACACACATTCGACGTATGTACTTTTGTAGGTACTTACTTACTTGTCCACAGGAAAAAGTTTTAAGTATGTTATTTTTTTACAAGTAGCCATGTCTTTTTAATTATTTTGTTAAGTGATGAGTTCATCTCATCACTTAACAAATAAGTGCGTTCAATAATAATGTTCACATTATTATTTATTCCCAATTTGCTTAGGTGATTTAATGTATTCTTTAAATGTAGTTTTTTCACAAATGTATTGAAGTTTGGAAAATATCAAAGCATGACTTATAAAAGTTATTTTCAAACTTATTTTTTATATGTATAACGTGATTACATCACAATTTAATATAAAAGGAACATAGAAAAGTAGAAGAGAAGTTTATTGGTAGATAACAAAATCGCGTGTTTATTATGTATTGTCGTGAATAAGTAAGTATAAATGTACTGTAATACCGAGATCACGTTCTATAAGTTCATCATAGGAGCCAAAGCTAAGGTACGGTGACTAAACTAATACAACAAATTTATTTTTTTATGACATTCATAGTTTTTGTCATAAAAAACCTTATGAAAATAATGTAGGTGCCGACTTTTATCGTGGTGGGGAAGGACATGAAGCGAATACGATTGCTTTGTATGTAAGTATATAGAATTAAAAACAAAACACGCAAATAACATTAAAATACTTACTAGTTATTGGGTTATTATTTTTATCACAATTGTACTTTTTGTTAAGAAAATTCTTTTTGTTGTTAATCACGAATAGGATGCTAAGCGAATATATTTTTGCTAATATGATGTTTCAAGAATATGATATTGTAAGAATGTAGTGATTTGAGATTATGATATTTTGTGAATATGGTGTTTTGCTAATATAATATTTTGCGAACATCATGTTTTGCTTTTATGCTATGCAGCGACGGAGGGGTCTGATCCCATTTTAAGTTCTCCAATAATACTGTACTTAGTGACTGTATACTGTTATGTGTTGTAATAAATAAAAATAATTACAAATTACTACGGATTTGCTACGGTTTTGAGGTTTTTAAAATATTGAGTAAGTACCTATTGTTGCGTATTTATTATGTCACAAACGCAGATTAAGGAGTCATCCTGAATGCTGAGATCATTGGATAGCGCAAACGAAAACGACATTCCCTCGATTTCTGGCAGAATATTACCACCGTGAACCGCGCATCCACAAACAAGTAATAAACCTCAATTTTCAGACTTTTTGGCGAGAACGAGAAAGTAAAGCGACATATTAGCAGTTTTGTTTTATTTTATATGTTATTTGTTATGTCGAATATTAATGTCAAATAATAGTGGATTATTAACCGTTAAATGTTCGTGAACGTGCATGAGTGTTGGCAAATAAAATAAAATTGTGCAACATTACTTTTCATATTCCCTCAAAAAGTCCGTGTGAGATCTCAGCAAAGTCCTAAATCTTTACTGAAACTCAGGGGGTTTGAGGAGAATATCTTCATAATGTCACTATCATCTAATTTAACCCCTACTGTGTCGGGGCCATCTGGTCTATTATAGTTGCTATTATCTCTCTATCTTGACACTGGCTGAATGTGCTAACCGCTCCAAGCCATTTAAAAAAAAACAAGAAAAAAGACCCTAAACTTTTGACAACACTAACAAACAATTGAAACTCGGAACTTTCATTACCGCATCACCAAATAAATGAAGCACAACCAAAGTGACGTTCGCCTATAAGCATTTTCTCGTTTGTACTCTATATTACATATTGATAACACACACGCCGTTTATTAACGGGTCGGGCCATTTATTTGACCGCAACATCGCACCAACAACACACGGCAGTGGTCACTCGGCGAAGCAGCTTGTGTAGACGAGTATAACCTTTTCTTGGACCAGTACAGTCGTTTCTTTTACGAGTCAGTGTGCGGTGACATCATGAGATGTATTATTCTAATTAGTGTGGTTTGCCTGCAGCTAGGGTGGAGTTATGGTGAGTTGGTTAACATAATAATTATTCAATACACGGAAAAAATAACAAGTAAAAATTAATAATCAAAAAGGATACATTTCAAATAAGTACTCTGGTTGAAATGTATCCTTTTTGAAACTTATTACGGAACAAAACTTAGCATAAGAAAGTATTATTTTTAAGAAACAGAGACTTGTTTGAGTGGACTGGACCCTGACGTGACCTTGAATATTCCTGTATTTCAGGACTCTAGGTCACTTACCCGCATTGTGTGAGGAAAGGTAGGTAAATCTAGATAGGAAAACAAATATAATTTAATCCTAGTTTTATCCAATACAAATCACATCAGTTTACAATTGTTTATTTACTTTAATAAAACGGTACACACCAATTAGACGCACAGCTTAAAGGCATTTTAAGCGCAATTTTCGCTGAAATTTAGGCATTCAAACAAAATAATTTAAAATCTTTAAAACGTTCTTTTCACTCCTCTTGCTCAAAAAGACTGTCATTGTAGCGTTCCAAAGCGAGGAAAAAATAGCTTTTCTTGCCCTGGGAAAAAGTTTTTTCTTTTTAATTTTTGTTTGTTACATGACAATGAGCCTACAAAAACGAAAAAGTCTTTAGTCTTAGGTAGAATAATCTAATCTGTTGTATAATAATCTAACTGTTTACATAAATCAACAACTTTTTTGAGACATTTATTTAAAGTTTATAATTAATAATCATTTGAATCTATGGACAACACAGACCACGCCAACATAGTCCACGCTTCAGCAAGAAACAACTGCACAGTCTGCACATGTGCTAAGGTGGTGAGCCTTTAGCCCATTAGTCGCTTTTACGACACCGAAGGGAAAAGAGAGGTTGCTAGTATTATTTTGATGAGCCCATCGCCGCTTTATGCTGTTGGATGTATGTGCAGTATTTAGTCCGTTAGTCGCCTTTTACGACACGCAATGGAAGGGAGGAGTTGGTAGTATTATTTTGATGAGCCCATCGCCGCTCTATGTTGTTGGATGTATGTGCAGTCTTTCGTCAGTTAGTCGCCTTTTACGACACCGAAGAGAAGATAGGGTTTGGTAGTATTATTTTGATGAGCCCATTGCCGCTCTATGCTGTTGGATGTATATGCAGTCTTTAGTCCGTTAGTCGCTTTTTATGACACCGAAGAAAAGTGAGGGGTTGGTAGTATTATTTTGATGAGCCCATCGCCGCTCTATGCTGTTGGATGTATGTGCAGTCTTTAGTCCGTCAGTCGCCTTTTACGACACCCAAGGAAAGAAAGGGGTTGGTAGTATAATTTTGATGAGCCCATCGCCGCTCTATGCTGTTGGATGTATGTGCAGTCTTTAGCCTGTTAGTCGCCTTTTACGACACCCAAGGGAAGAGATTGAAAGACTGCACATACTATCCAACAGCATAGAGCGGCGATGGGCTCATCAAAACAATACTACCAACCCCTCTCTTCCCTTCGCTGTCGTAAAAGCAACTAACGGGTTAATTTTTAATAAAATAAACCAATTCATATGGTATTGGATTGTTTTATTTTCTCGCATTCTTAGTGAAAAGCAGAGTGTAACACACGGCGCTAAAAACCCATTAAAACTCGGTTTCTATTTACTCCCTCGTATATATTGGGTCATTTTAGCACCTTGTATAACAATCTACGTTAGGGTATTGAAACGTTAAAAATATTACTGCATTAAGGCGGGAATCGAACCTACGTCGTAACCTGTTGCGGAGGTCGTGGGTTCTATTCTACCTAAGGTAGGCATTCATATTTTTTCAACGTTTCAATATCCTAAAGTAAGTTTTCTTAAAATTTTACGATATTAACGCAAAAAACATTACGAATTAGAAACATATTATTGCTTTGAACAGGGCCACAAACATTTCCATGACATTAAAATGACGGCATCTAAACATTGTGCTAATGAAAGCACGTTTGTATTAATGCTTACATACTTGGCATACAGACTTACCTACTATCAAGTGGGAATCCCCATTTGGAGTACTTAGTACATAGGTACATGTATCTAATACATCTATCAATAGTCTTGACCGCTTTTGAGGTCTAGTGGTCTCAACGACTCAGTCTTTACTAAGTAGTTAGTTACTAGGTAGTTTGCGCTAATCCCCTTCTAAATATATTTTTTTAAATGAAACGCGAAACTTTAAAAGTAGGTATATCTAGTGGACTTTGTTCCAGAAGTTCCCTGAGAAAGTTTCCAGCGTGTTTGTGAGCAATTTATTACAGTAGTGCTTAGTTTTGTTGCTGCAGTAACACAGTAACATATTTAGATAAGACGGTGGTAACTAGCCAGACCTCAGATCATAGAAGGGATTCTATGATCTGAGAGCCAGACGGACTTAAAACAGGTCTACTACGGCCTAACATGTACCCTCCGCTTGGAATCGAAGCCCGGGACCACTCTGTCTGAGACCGGTGGTCTAACTGCTAGACCACAAAGGCGGTAAGCTGTAGGGTAAATAGCATAACAACTGTGAAACAAAGTATCTAACTGCTAATGTAAGATGTAATTTAGTATTTCTTGGTACGGTTCCTTACCTTACCACCGACCAGGGTTAATAACTGGATAAGTCAATTGTAATGACTTGCGGTGATTAATTATGGCGATATAGGCGATCCTGTGCTAATTAACTATCAATTACTGGTGATTGAATACTTATAATGAAGTTAAGATTGTTACGCTAATTGTATTTTAACGGCTTTTATGGATGCGGTGATCTTTGATTTTGGAACAAAATGTAATATAAGTAAATTTTATATATTTTTTTTTAATTTAACTCGTCATCCTGCCTGATGGTAAGCAGCCGATGAAGTCCAAAATAATGAGAGCGCTCCCCATCGTGGAATAAGCACGGTAACGAGCGCACCCATTCATGACGGCCTGCATAAATGCCGTTTCACGCCCCGCTTAAAAGACCCTGGACTGTAGGAGCTGGGAAACACATGCGCATATAATTTAGAAATCGTTATTAAATTGCTATTTTTAACTTAACTTTATGTTATTATAGTGTGAGCGAAATATGAGCAAGTACCACTTTTTATTGCTATAAGGAAATTTATTAAAATTGAACAGTTTCTGATCAGTATTTTACCTGTTCGCAAATTAAGATTACGTAATTAAGATTTCCAAGTCTACTGTATGTACGGTCAGCAACAAAGGTATACACTTTACTACAATCATATAAAATAACTTAAGTAGATCTTGTAAAGCACCTGTTACATTATACAGTTGATTTGCCGACACGACACAATTTAAAAGAACTGCACAGCTCCCCTAGACAATTAGTGGTTCGCTCACTGTCTATTCGTTAGCGTTTGTCAATAGACAATTTTTTGGTAGACATGTTTACAGGTACTTGACGAATGCTAACTACTTAGAGCGAAAGTCGATAAAGAATGTTAATAAACGAGTAGTTTGTAGGTGTTTTGTGTGTAGCAAATTTACCTTTTTAAAGGCATTGGGAAAACTTAAATTTTATAACAATTAGAATTTATATACAAGATATTATTTCAAATTATAAAACCTTTTTTTATGTTTCTTATGTTTTGTTTCAATAAATTATCTCCAAAAATTTTCATTCACTCATTTTAATCACGACTATTATCCCCTAATGGTTAGTCAGAGACTAGGCAATGAGGACAGCAAAAGGGGTTCTCTGCCATAGTTCACTTTTCACCAAATAGCGACTGCACATGTGCTCAGCGTGACAGGCGTTGAGCCCATCGCAGCTATATATGCTGTTGGATATGTGCAGTCTTTAGTCCGTTAGTCGCCTTTTACGACACCCAAGGGAAGAGAGGGGTGGTAGTAATCTTTCACCGCTACGCGACGCGGTTAAAAGATTTAGCAATATAACCTACTATAAATAACCTTGGAGGTTGTTCACGTAGTTTGGTAAATGGTTAAATACTTTAAGGCTGAAATAATCTTCTAGTCATTTTTATAAAGCGTAAGATTCACCGAGGTTACCACCAGGTTGTTTCTTGCGCCCGTTCTTCTCCGCGACTAAAAAATTTCGTCCTCATTGGGTATTACGATGAAAAAGATGTTTTGAACGATTCAAAGTGCATTTTATACTTATAGTATTTATTTATTATTTTATTCAATAAACTTTTATTGAATAAAAACATATTTACTTTTGACTTTTGTCGCGCGACGAGAGATGTAGTGAGTCGGCATATCCCGGAATTGGAAGTGGAGCTAATAAGCTCTAATGAAAAAAATTCGAGTGAGACTAATAAGTCTCACTCGAATTTTTACTGTTTCGTAAAAAAAAAATACCATTGTCAGAGGTATTCTCGATAACCTCTCTCAATAAACACTATAAATTCGGGTGACATTAGATATGTTCTTCAACGAATTTGGCCCTAGTATAGGCTGTCGGTACCACAGAATATTTATTTAGTTAGTACTAGGAAACAAACAATTTCAATAATGCGTACAATTTTAAATTCATAATCAAATAAAGAATAAATAAATTCATTTAATGCATTCCACGACTAAGGGTGGATTCGACCAAACTGGAATAAGACTTACTCCGAGATTAGTCTATACAAATTCGGCGTTTAATCTAGGTATAAGACCTTATTCCAGTTTGGTCGAATCCACCCTAAGTATAATATGTTCTATTCACTCTTTATACATTAATCAAGCTATTCCTAAAGTCACTGTCACTGGTCTATTAAGCCCTCTAGTTTTCTCACAGACAAACGTTCTGCTCTACCTGTTCAGTTGTATAAATCTGCAGGTAGACCGTACCCTGAGTGGCCGGCTTAACGCAGCTGGCAGCCACTCGAAAAGGCTTACGTAGCACTCGTTGACACCCGTATTGATCTCATCCTTTTAATTCTCCTCTGAAATGTTGACCGATAGTGTAGTCCTTCTATATCTCTTTTTCATTACTTGTATGCAGTAAAGTCGCCATTTTCCTTTGTCTGCGACACCGCCTTTTTCTTCTAAACCACACAACGGATTTTTAAGCGGTTTTCACTTATAGAAAGATCGATAAAGGTTGATGTTTTTTTTTATAATTTGTTGCTGTTTTATACAAAATGGTTGAAGTGTAACGGAGTGTCTAAGTTAGAGGACGAAGGCGCGGGCGGGCCGCTCGTAATTAATAAACGAGAGACGCATTCCGTGACGTGACAAAACAGTCTACTAAGTGTGAGTCAAAGATAAAGGACTTCTTTTTTAAATCGTATAAAGTTGCTGGCTGTTAAAATAGGTGTTCTTAGTGTTCTATATCAAAGAAGAAGACGAAGAAGAAAAATATCTGTGATGAAGATCTCCGTGGTCAAGTTCGGTTCCGAGTTCAATTAGAGAGTGAGAGTGGCAAAGTTATTTACTTGTAATAATAATATGCTGCTCTTGATACAAAAATAACCCCATTCAATAAGTACACTGGCTTGCCAAGAGTTTACCGAGAAATGTAAACAGTGTTATCGGTCGAACTTCACTGTGCCGTTAATTATTCCAGCTGTCTACATAAATGATTAATGCAACCTTATTCGATTTACGCGTGGTGCGTAGCCGAGCCGACCCAACAACGCTTGATTCTCTTCTATTGAAAAGCGAGCGAAATAAGCCGGGTAATAATACCTATAGCTTGTTTATTACAGCTTTCTTATATCACACATAAGAACCCTTAATTCACCCCCTTCGGAGCATAATGTACTCGTACAACAAGCAAAATGAGCACTACACTTAAAATGTACATATCGCAAAATGAACAATACTCAGAATGTGCAAAACGTTAAATGAGCACAACACGCAAAATGAACAAGTAAGCGCACGTTCATAATATGCAAAAGGTTTTGAGCAACTTTTCTAAGTCTTAAGTACCAGTAGGAAGATATAAAAAAGACCCTACAGAAATTTATCTGACTTCTAAGTTGATTTTATTTGCAACTTTCGCAATTCCAGGTCAATAGATGGATGACCAAAGTAGATAGGGTACGTACAGTAAGGTGGAGGACTCGTAGCCCAATTATCTGTTTGTCCTTTATTTGGAACATGTTTTATTGACCGTGTCGCGTAGCGGTGAAAGAATACTACCAATAATAATATAATACAATACAATAATAATATATAATAATAATAATATAATAATAATAATACAACCTCTTTCCTTGGGTGTCGTAAAAGTCTACTAACGGACTAAAGACTGCACATACATCCGATAGCTTAGAGCGGCCATGGGCTCACCACCTGTCACACTGAGCACATGTGCAGTCGCTATTTGGTGAAAAGTGGACTATGGTAGAGAACTGCTTTTGCTGTCCTCATTGCCTAGTCTCCGACTAACCCTACGAAGATAAAAGTCGTGATTATATAAAAAAGAAGAATGTTTTATTGTTTATTTAAAGGATAAACATACTTTTTATACAAAGAAAATATCTGAACCCGAATTCAATGTAGAAAAAACGAATTGACCCGACCTGGAATCGCACCCGGAATCGGAACCTTACAGAAGGCTACGCCAGAACCGGCGTGATAACCACTCGACTACGTGGTAGTGTATATATTCTCTGACTACGTGACGCAGATCGTCACTAGATAGTAAACTAGGTTCTGAGAAGCGATGGAGTAGGTTAGTATGAGTGAAAAGCCTTAGGGTGCCTCGAAAGGCTAGGACTGGTACCGTACTTAAGTTCCTCGTTGTGTGAAATAAATATTTTAATCACCAATCGTATTTTAATAAAACAAATACGTAGCTACAATCAATACTATGCAGGCGATAGTTAGTACATTTATATCGTAAGTGTCGAACGAATTAATTTTTTAATGTAAGTATAAAAAAAAATAAAGAGGTATGAAATACTTAGTTGATTGCTTATTTGTCGTAACATCAAATATTGCTGTGTTCTGTTTGTTCTATTTTTACTCTGTTTTACAAAATACTATAATTATTTCTTCGTAATTAAGAGGCCTATTACATCTCGACAGTGATTTTTGCGTAAAATGGCCAATTTTGGCGTTATGGATCTCAGAAATAAAAATACATTAACAATTATGACTTATTGAATAGTGTAAAATAGCTATTGGAATAGTGCGTAGCGGCCTCGCTTTTTGTAAATTTTGCTTAACATTTTAATTAAACCCAAAATTGCAGAGAAAGATTTTCATAAAGTGCGCGAAGGCACTTTTTTGAGCTCATCGAGTGAACTACAGTTCTAAACAAGTGACATATAAAAATTATAATATTATTTCTTATATAGTCGAATAGTGCGTAGCGGCCTCGGAATTTTTAGAAATCATTGATTTTATATAGGAAAAAAATCTTATTCTAAACCAAAAAACTTCGAAAATTGCTATAAGTTAACTGTGAATATCTCCTATCTACGATAATATTATTGAGCAAAATTTATACCAGAGTAATTGTTACTTCATGATGAATAAAAATTTTATAATAAATTTATTATCCTATTTCGATAAAAACGATAAATACAACTGCAAAATTACCACAAAATGCGATGCGCCGGCCGTCCGAATTCAACTTATGCTCACAGAATGGAAATTTGTAATATTATGCACAATTAACCGTGTCGGTAGCGGTGAAAGAATACTACCACCCCCTATCTTCCCGTGGGAGTCGTAGAAGGCGACTGAGGGATCAACCCAGAGGATGGGCAACAGCATCCTCTGAGATTAACACCGTCATACTGCGGTCGCCAACCCGCCTGCCAAGCGTGGCGATTATGGTAACTTTCCCCCCAACATGAACGACAGCACTAAACTCCGGCCCCTAGTCCCCGGCGGCCCCACTCGCCCTAGCTACGGTAGCGACGAAGGCAGCGACGGGGCAGGGGGTGCTAAGAATCTCCGGCAGAGACCTGGCTACCGCCAGCAACGAACTTTGGCCCTGGCAACCTACAACACGCGTACACTGCGAACCGACGAGAAGGTTTGCGAACTGTCCGAAGAGAGGGGGAGGACTCGATAATCTTGAAGTCTGGTAACTTGCTCTATTTCCGGGAGGGCGAACAACTGTCCCAGGGTGGTGTCGGGTTTATCGTCCACAGCTCTCTCGTGAACAACGTTGTTAAGACCGGAAGTGTGTCGTCGAGGGTAGCGTACCTTAAACTCAGAATAACCAAACGGTATTCGTTGAAGGTTATACAGGTATACGCTCCGACTACGGCACACCCCGACGATGAGGTGGAGGCTACGTATGAGGACATCTCTAGAGCCATACAAGTCTCCAAAACTCATTACACCGTTGTCAAGGGAGACTTTAACGTAAAACTGGGCAAACAAAGCGGCGATGAGCTGAAAGTGGGACGATTTGGAGTTGGAATTCGGAACCACCGGGGCCAACTGCTGGCGGAGTTTCTGGAAAAGGAGGGACTCTTCATGATGAACTCCTTTTTTAGGAAATCTGAACACCGCAAGTGGACCTGGCTAAGTCCCGATGGTGCAACAAAAAATGAGATTGACTTTATCATGTCGGCGAGAAAGCAAATATTCAATGATGTCTCTGTGATCAACGCGTTCAAAACTGGCAGTGATCACCGGTTGGTAAGAGGCACATTGAACATTAATATCAAGCTTGAAAGACGTCGATTGATGAAGTCTACGCTCCGGCCTGCACCCATCCAAATCCAAAACCCCGAAAGCTTCCAGCTCGAACTGAAAAATCGCTTCGAATGCCTGAAGGATTGCGTAGACGTGGACGATTACAACAACAGGTTTGTAAAAACTGTCCATGCGGTTGGGTCTAAATTCTTCAAAACCCAACGTATAAGAGGACTTAAAAAGCTCTCGGACCATACTCTCAAACTGATGGAAGAGCGGTGCGTGATGGTTCTGCGTTCTTCGGACGATTCGTCTCAGCTTCGGCGGCTCAATAGGCAGATCTCGAAGTCTTTGACTCGCGACACTCGCCGATTTAATACCGACCGTATTAAAGAGGCTATCGAGCGAAACAAAGGTTCAAAAGTGTTTGCAAGAGATTTAGGTATTGGGCAGAGCCAACTGACGACGCTGAAAACCGATGACGGCAGAACTGTCACGTCCAGGTCCGAAGTTATGGGAGAGGTCGAGAAGTTCTATGGACAGCTAGCAATACACATCCACGCGGCCACCTGTACAAAGCTTAGCTACAGACCCTAGAGCTAAGCTAACCCGACACTACACCGAAGATATCCCGGACATCAGTCTGTGCGAGATTGGTATGGCTCTCAAGCAGCTTAAGAACAGCAAGGCATCGGGTGCTGACGGAATTACGGCTGAGCTTCTGAAAGCAGGCGGAAGACCGGTACTCGCAGCTCTTCAGAGACTATTTAATTCCGTCGTACTCGGAGGTAGAACGCCAGAAGCGTGGCATGAAAGTGTGGTTGTGTTGTTCTTTAAGAAGGGCAACAAGGCCCTTCTGAGGAACTACAGACCCATATCACTTCTAAGTCACGTTTATAAGCTGTTCTCGAGAGTTATAACTAATCATCTCGCACGCAGGTTTGATGACTTCCAGCCTATCGAACAAGCCGGATTCCGAAAAGGCTTTAGCACCATAGACCACATACATACGCTGTGGCAGGTTATACAGAAGACCGAAGAGTTTAACCGGCCTCTTTGCTTAGCGTTTGTGGACTATGAGAAAGCCTTTGATTCGATCGAAACATGGGCCGTGCTACAGTCTCTCCAGCGGTGCCAAATTGACTACCGGTACATCGAAGTGTTGAAGTGTTTGTACGAAAACGCCACTATGACAGTTCGTCTGCAGGACCAGAGCTCGAAGCCAGTCCAGCTGCAGCGTGGAGTGAGACAAGGAGATGTCATTTCTCCGAAACTCTTCACTGCTGCACTGGAGGATTTGTTTAAGCTTCTGGACTGGAGAGGACTCGGCATCAATATTAACGGCGTGTACATCAGTCACCTTCGATTTGCCGACGATATAGTAGTCTTGGCTGAGACCCTGGAGGAACTCGGCACAATGCTCGGTGATCTTAACAGAGTCTCTCAACAAGTGGGCCTTAAAATGAACATGGAGAAGACGAAAATCATGTTTAACTCACGTGTCGTACCCACTCCTCTGAAGGTTGGAGACTCTGCTCTTGAAGTTGTTGACGAATATGTATACCTGGGACAAACAGTCAAACTAGGTAGGTCCAACTTTAAGAAAGAGGTCAAACGTCGAATCCAACTCGGCTGGGCAGCGTTCGGTAAGCTACGAAATATCTTCTCGTCCAAAATACCGCAGTGTCTCAAAATGAAAGTCTTCGACCAGTGTGTGTTGCCAGTGATGACATACGGTACCGAAACGTGGTCGCTCACTATGGGCCTTATTAGCAGGCTCAAAGTCACGCAAAGAGCAATGGAGAGGGCTATGCTCGGGGTTTCTCTACATGATCGAATCAGAAATGAGGAGCTTCGTAGACGAACTAAAGTAACCGACATAGCCCAAAGAGTCGCCAAGCTCAAGTGGCAATGGGCAGGGCACATCGCCCGTAGAACCAATGGCCGTTGGGGCAGAACGGTTCTCGAGTGGCGACCGCGCACCGGAAGACGCAGTGTGGGCAGGCCTCCAACAAGGTGGTCCGACGATCTGGTGAAGGTTGCGGGTAGCCGCTGGATGCAAGCAGCACAGGACCGGTCGTGGTGGAGATCCTTGGGGGAGGCCTTTGTCCAGCAGTGGACGTCTTCTGGCTGATGATGATGATGATGATGATGCACAAATTTATTATCCTATTTCGATAAAAACGATAAATACAAATGCAAAATTACTACAAAATGCGAAAATGGGCATTTTACGCAAAAATCACATTCGAGATGTAATAGGCCTCTTAAGTAAAAATTACAGTAAGAATTTAAAGTTTTTTTTAATCGATAACGAGAGAAAGGATTCGTCATTTGTCTTTTACACCGCTCTGCCGGTGCTACATGTTTTTGATATACTCTAGCACCATAAACCTTATAAGTATAAGGAGTAATGGTAAGGCCCCTGGTCCCATTTAACTTGGGGTCGGCCTTCGATCACAAAAACTAGAACAACAATCCCATACTTACATAAAGTTTTGTTGTTTAAAATAAAATACATAAGTTCTGTTGTTTTAAATAAAATAAAATAAAATAAATAAATCCTAAATCTTAGCGAAATAGCTGCCAGCGTTGACATACATTCGAGAGCAATGAATCCGGGTCACTTTAACAAACCTATTAGAGAAACCAATAAATATCGGAAACTAAGAATGCTAGCTTCTTCGATCAACAATACAACTAACGCTAGCATAATTAAATAAATTGTATTTAATAGACAATTAAATACTCCATAATTAACTTCTTAGTTATTGTAAAGTTATGTCATAAAAAAACAAATTTGAAAAAGGGAGACTTTAGGGAACCTGGTGTACAGCATGCCAAACCGCGTAAACGCAGGAAGCACAAGGAGGCAATACGAAGTATATCATAAAATTCAAGAAAACCGTAATGTTGTTAAAAAATGTCATGTTTCCCATTTTTGTTTTAAGGCGAGAATCAGCAGTTTTTTTTCTGTAAGTAATATTTTGTAAGTAATATTTTGTAATGAATATGTAGTGAATCATAAACTTATTTACTTTAATTTAAGGAGTATTTAATTGTCTATTAAACAGTTTATTTCACTTAGCTACTATTCTTGGTTTTCAAGATTTATAGGTTTCTTTAAATGACCCGGATTTATTGCTCTCCAGTGTATGTAAATTTGACGTATGAGTTTTAGAAGAAAATCAATTTTTGATGGAGCTCTTCGTCATTGACACTTAGGCCTCTTCCTCACCGGATCGGTGCGTTTTCGTGTACAACATCCAGAGCCTGTCAGGAAATATGTTTCAGCATTTCATTCGGTGCAGAATTGGTACAGAAATGAAATCACACCGATCCGGTGAGGAAGAGGCCTTAGCTCGAACACTACCAAAGGTACGTATTACGTTTGTTAGTGTGCAAGCAATAGAATAATAACTAAATCATGGAAGATGTTCAAATGAGACTCGTATAGGTGGTCCTAATGGTGTGGTACAATTGTTTACATATTTTTGCTCGTGACTGTACTCTTTGTGCAAACGTTTTGAAAGCGTTGATTGTGCATCTCGTTTTTATATGTAATCGAAGGGGTCGGGGCAAAATATGATATTCTTCCATTCTCCTTCTATCAACCGTCACCTGCGCAGTCACTCCAGTGATTTGCGCGGAAAATGCCGTATCGTGCAAGTATTTAGGCATGCTATAATAGGTATAGATCAAGTTAATAATAATAATATTGAGTCTTACTCGCCGGCCTGTAGGTAATTTTAACTTAGTGCTAAATCATAAGCCATACCCTTGAAAGAGAAAAGAGCCTCCCCATTGAGCTTTTCTAGCAAGGCGGAGGTAGGGGAGGTTGCGTTCGTGTAAGTCAATATGCGTGTTAGTCAATATGCGTGTAAGTCAAAATGCGTGTAAGTCAAAATGCGTGTATGTCAATATGCGTGTAAGTCAAAATGCGTGTAAGTCAATATGCGTGTAGGAAATTTGTCATTATGCTAGTAACCCCCTACTTCATGTCACGGTGTTTTGTAAGACACACACAACTTTCCTAGTTAAAAAATAAAAATGTAAGTGTGAGTTCAAGCAATAGGAGTCTAAAATAGAACTAAAATCAGGGCCACAGAATATGACATTGTACTGTGGCTGCGGTTCTTGTTAACTGACATTGTAATAAAGTTTAAGTGTCATTGTCACAAATGCCGATATGATCGTAAAATAATCAATTTACTACCTTCTAGAATGACATTTGATTGCCTTCTTGGTACGTTTACGAGATGTGTGAATCGTTCTCAAATATTAACACTTCTATGTAAAACGAAAAGTATACCACTATCGACATATACATTCATTACCTTAGTCGTAGAAATTAATAATTTATCCATTTTCCCGTTTGAAACCGATCTCTTTGAATATATAAATACATTAATTATCGATAAATATTATACTGTTATTATAAGTAAAGTACAGCCAATCAAGTACAAAAGTATAACGTTAAATTGATAAAACAATGTTTTGTACATAAAAAAAATACCCACGTTTACACAGGATGCATACATAACATTAATATGATTCACATGTTACTAACTGCGTAAAGAGATTAGGTAAAATATATCTTAAGACTAAAGTTTGACTGTCTCACTCAGATTCATAACTTTGCCCGCTTATAAAAGAAGTTACAAATGTAGTTACAACTTTAAAAAGCTGTGCATTACATACTCTTTATCTTCCCTCAGCAGAAAAAAATATTTTGAGGCTTCTGTACTTACAATTTTATTGGTTAAGTTTAGTTGAATGCAGAATTGTTAACTTTTAGGTCACACATTAGGTTCAAAGTTAAGGTTTTATTTTGGTTCACTTTCACGTTAACTTTAAAATAAGAAACATCCAGAAAACAAATTGGTCCAAACTGTTATAGTGCGATACTAAATCAGAATGCACCTTAGACTTAAGTACTAAACTTATCCTGTCTAAAACCTGGTTTAAAATGGATGCTGTTGTGCTTATAAAGACTGGTAGATTTTTTTTTAATTTATTTATTTAAATCGTAACAGCATATACAGTTTACAATGTTGTTGTCTCTCGCCAAACTGCAAAAGCAGAGAGAGACATTTTTTTAATACTTACAGACATAATACACACGACTACCCCGAATGGGTGAGCCCATCGCCGCTCTATGCTGTTGGATGTGTGTATAGTTCATTAGTCGCCTTTTACGACACCCAAGGGAAGAGATGGGTTGATAGTAGCAACCAAACCGCTAGGATGATCTCAAAAAACTATATTTTTTCATCAAATCTCATTTCATCAAATAAATATTGCAGACCTGTTCTGCATGTCTGCTTTAGTTCAACTGGATTCTGGATGAAGCTTTAGTTACGATTCTAGTTATAAAATAATGACACACACAATTGCGTTCGGAAAAATAATGTGACAGTTAAAATTTTTGGTTGGTAACTAGTTGTAACCTAATTTTGATTGTTTCAAAATAGAGAAAAAAGGAAAATACTTTTTTTAGTGTTCACAAAAAATATTATTGATATTTTCGTGATGAAAAGAAGAAAGAACGGCGCCAGCGATAAGAAATCTCAATCATTACATTTTTTTTCGAATCGTATCGTTGTTTGTAATATTATTGTGTTCTGATTATTATATAAAGTCAGCCAGTTGCTGAAAATTAATGGTTGCGCTTCGATCTTCAGCTTTATTGTCACTTACCATAGGTTAGATGATGGTCCTCTTCTTTCCTGTATGAAGTATAAAAAATAAAAACGCTATTGAAATTGAGGTACAAGATTAGAAGGCATCTTCTATAACTACCTACTTTAATTAACAATGTGTCGATTTATCAGGCGTAGAAGCCACCAACCAAGTCGTTGTTTGAAAAATTTAATCATAGTCGAAGAAGCATGAAGTGTGACTAACTCTGTCGGGTCTTTATAATAATTGAATCCGTCACGCAGAAACATAAAATGTAGATGACAAAAAATTTATGGTTTGAGTAAATGTCAATACTTTTTTTATTGCGTTATATTATATCTAAATAATATTAAAATGGATTACGTTAGAGAGAAGGATTATTAATGTTCCTAATATCCCCTTATTTTTTAATATTCGTTTTTTTATATTCTGTCCATAAAATATGTATGTAAAATACGTCCGCTGCCAGTAAATAGGCAGCGGACGTTTTTAACTCACATAAAGATTCAGATTATTATTAATACGTAGCATATCTAAATAACAGACTAATAACCTATAACATGTCTACTATGTCGACCTCAAGCTAAGACAGCATTTGTGCGCAAAAGTGTCTATTGCATGGCTCCAGATATTTATAATAAAATACCCAAGTGCTGGAAGGAATTGCCTGTATTAGAAATTTAAGCATAAACTTCGAATTTTATTAGCAGGTAGAGCATATTATAGTGTAAGTTAATTCCTGAATGGAAATCAGTTAATAATTGATTAGTTATCTTATTAATATAATTAATTCGAACTTATAATAATTTAATTATGTTTAACGTATTTTTGCATGCCTAGTGGTGAAATATGGCTGAATCAATTTAATTTGTCTATACCACCAATCATGTACCCATATTTGCAAATAAAAATATCTTTATCTTTATCTAAAATCTCTTTTCTTTTCTCTTTCATCACCTTAGAAGTGCAAATGCGAAGTGTATTCACCATTAAGAGGCCTATTACATCTTGACTGTGATTTTTGCGTAAAATGGCCAATTTTGGCGTTATGGATCTCAGAAACGAAAATACATTAACAATTATGACTTATTGAATAGTGTAGAAAAGCTATTGGAATAGTGCTTAGCGGCCTCGCTTTTTGTAAATTTTGCTTAACTTTTTAATTAAACCCAAAATTGCAGAGAAAGATTTTCATAAAGTTGAACTACTGTTCCAAACAAGTGAAATAAAAAAATTATAATGTTATCTCTTATATAGTCGAATAATGCGTAGTAATTTCTAGCCTCGGAATTTTTAGATATCATTGATTTTATATAGGAAAAAAAACTTATTCTAAACCAAAAAACTTCAAAAAATTGCTGTGAATATCTCCTATCTGCGATAATATTATTGAGCAAAATTTATACCAGAGTAACTGTTACGTCATGAGGAATAAAGATTTTATAATGAATTTATTATCCTATTTCGATAAAAACAATAAATACAACTGCAAAATTACTACAAAATGCGAAAATAGGTCTTTTACGCAAAAATCACATTCGAGATTTAATAGGCCTCTTAAACGAGAATTGATATCTGATCCTGCGCGCTTTCGCCGAGCGGTTTGACTTCCAGTACGTGTATCACTGTGACATGGTACTTATTTAATTTAATTAAATTTTATGTTATTTTAATTTGACTTAATTTTATGTTATTTTAATTTTATGTCATTTTAAGTTTTGATTTGATTTAATTTAATTTTAATTTTATTAATTAATTTTGTAATTTTATCTTATTTATAATTGGTCCATTTGTTGACTTTGAATAAAGTATTGATTGATTGATTGATATGGCACAATCGCAGCTCAGGGGCTTATCATGCCAAATTCGTATGAGAATTTGCATAGTAACATTAAAGTAATACTGCTCTATGAGTACGAGAGTACGAGGTGGTAAGGCCCCTGCCGCAAAGACAATTGTCATTTTCATTAACGTGATCGAATTGACATTATTGTAAGTGGCGATAGGGGAAAAGAATTCGTCTTATACCCACAATCCTCCATAATTCCAGAATTAAAAATAGTAAGTACTACAATAATAACAGGGATATATGATTTTTATCTTTCTTTTATAAATCTCAAATTGAATTGAGCGTCTAATTATTATTCGCTACTGAAACATCATAGTTCGAACACCCCAAAGAGTCTAAGGAAATACTACTAGGTAGGTGATGATGATGATGTCCTCCCAGACGTATCTGTCGACGGCGACACCCTTAGCTAGTGTTAGCGTTAACCTGGACCCTTGCATGGGCGCGAGCGTGACTTGCAAAACCAAATTTGGTTTTGAAAGTCCTGTTACAGGAAGCACAATAAAGAGACCCACTAGCATCATATGTATAGTAGTAAGAGGGCTTGGGTCGAGTTTTTCGAATCTGGCGTTTGGCGACAAGATCTACAAGACGGGCACGTACAACGTCTTGGAGACCCAGTTTGACAACAGATCGCCAGTTCGATCTCTGAGTGGCAAGCTTCTCCCACAACTCACCACGCGTGCCAATAGCAGTCAAGTGGCGCTTCAAGACGTCCCTAAATAAAATAAATAAAACTTTCCTACAATCACACCAGTTATCTAGCCCAAGAGAAGCTTCGAAGAAACTCGTTAAATGGTTACTAGACAACGGATAAACATACATAAAATACTTAAATACATACTTATTATACATACAAAACACCCAGACCCGCGACAATTTAGAAAAACAATAATTTCTAAATTGACCCGACCAGGGATCGAACCCGGGACCTCAGAGATGGCGACACCATGAAAACCGGTGTACAAACCACTCGACCAAGGAGGTCGTCAAAGCAGATACTGACCTCCCGGTTTGCGTTTACCTGAGCTAAGCTCAGTAGACTCCATGCGAACAAGGTGCACACGCCAGGCAAGTAATGCAGGTAAAGGCAGGTAGGTAATGCTATACTTACAAACCCTCATTGTTGTTAACCACTAAAGCCTAGGAACCCCATTGATTCTCGCAGTGCTTACCAATGTAAAGTCTGAAAAACAAATAGCTGCCGATTAGTAGCGACTTCGATTTAAAATGCAAAAATAAAATCACGGCTACTATCCCCGGAGGGTTAGTCAGAGACTAGGTATAACGAGGACCGCAAGAGCAGTCCTCTACCATAGTCCTCTACTTCTCACCAAATAGCAACTGCACACGTGCTCAGCGTGACAGGTGGTGAGCCCATCGCCGCTCTATGCTGTTGGATGTATGTGCAGTCTTTAGTCCGTTACTCGCCTTTTACGACACCCAAGGGAAGAGAGATGGTAGTATTCTTTCTCCGCTAAGCGACACGGTTAATTCAAAAACAAATGTAAGGTAATGATTAATAAATTATTTGTGTCATTAAAATACGCGAATATTTACGACAGCGATAAACGGTGTGACATGTATTCGTATAAATAAAAAGGAAAGAGCTTTATATCGTCATAATTATTTGAAACCTACGCATAAATCTAGAACCCGTTAGCTAATTCCCTTTATGGCCGCAGCTTTCGGACGGAGACACGTTAAACTATTGTTAATTTATTAATTTAAACATTAACAAGTTATTAACAAGTTAGCCGTAGCCATTACTCACGTTGTGGACAATTTTGCACCAACAAAGGATAAGTAATAGGCAATTAAATGTCTATCTATAAAAGTTGTCGCCCGATGGCCGAGTGGAACAACGCTCGGCTCGATATCTTTCTCCTCCCCCCCTTTTTTCATAACTAGGTAATATGCCCTCTTACGCATATACCGATGCCAGGAGTGACCTTGGGTTATGTGAGACTCAACCCCTCCTATTCCCGCGCCCCTCTAAAAGAGCTCGACGGGAAGAGGGGTAACCTAGCCACTACCAAACACCTAGTACTATTGCTTCTGTACTTCGGGGGTGGCTCGGAACTACGAACAGCAAGCAAGCAGCGAGTTAAGCTCCTGTCACCCTACGAGCGGCAAGCGCTCCATACCATACATATAATCGCGACTATTATTCCCAAAGGGTTACTCAGAGACTAGGCAATGAGGAGAGCAACAGCAGTTCTCTGCCATAGTTCACTTTTCATGTGCGACTGTACATGTGCTCAGCGTGACAGGTAGTGAGGCCATCGCCGCTGTATGCTGTTAGGTGTATGTGCAGTCTTAGTCAGTTAGTCGCCTTTTACGACACCCAAGGGAAGAGAGAGGGCGGTAGTATTCTTTTACCGCTACGCGACTGGGTTAGCGCTCCATGTCTATTTGTTAGCGTGTGTCAATAGTAAATTAGTAGAATGTTTCCAGATATTTGGCATCATCAGCCGAAGGGCATTCGATGTTAGACAAAGCCTCCCGCCCGAGAATTTCCACCACGATGGGTCTCGTGCTGCTCGCATCCATAAAATGGATAATTAAAAAAATATTTTTTAGCTAGCCTATACCCACTGTCTCACTGCTGGGCAAAGGCCTTCCCCAAGTCCCTCCATCTACCTCTTTCCTGAGACACCTCAAAAGATTTAAAATTTAGAGTTGGCTAAATTACGTATCGTTAGGTATATATTAATTCCCACACATTTCAATTCTTCAAGACAAGAGACAAGAGGCATGAACGCCGCAAAGCTTCAATTCATACATCGAGCAGTTAAGATTCGATGCATAGCCCGTTTTTGCGATCACCAACTCGCAGTAGGCAAGCCCGATCTATCAATGTGCTTATTCATGTGGGAAGGCTCTTAGTCTTTAAAATGACTCAAGACAACAGTAAGACGTATATAGGCTGACGTTTGTATTGATTCTACTCGCGTTTATTTTACATTTTATTTTAGCTCGAATGTTTTCACGGTAAATGTGAGTCTAATAGATATAGATAACCGCTCCATAACAACTCATTCTGTGCTTAATTGTCTAGTCACGTATGGAATACACTCAAAACAAAAACCGTTTCAAAACCGATATCCTTCATTTTTCTTTATAATAAACCTGGGGCTCTAGTGTCACCTCTTATTAGGCTCGGTTTCCATAAGGTCGGATCCAACTCCGATCCGATCGGACAGATGGAAGCACTAGGCCCGGTTTCCATACAAATTATTAAGCCACTAGAACTTCTAAATCTCGGTCAGATCCACTTCGCTTGATCCACACACACAGAATCCGACCTTATGGAAACCGGGCCTTACTTTAATCTTACTATGCAAAATTCGTACAGGAATTTGCTAAGAATATTGAATTGAATACTGCTCTAAGAGAAAGAGATGATGGTAAGGTAAGAGAACCAAATAGATTCTGTTATACACATGCCCGGCTTGTTATATTTCTGCACTGAGTGTGTCTGAAGTAAATATTATTTCATTTAAATTTGGTCACGTCCGCTAATGTGTTGCGTACACTGTCTCAAATCGTCTGCAGTATAAATATGGTTAGCCGGTCGTTGCCAAAATGAGAAATAACATTAGGTAGTAAGATAATAATTTTGAGGCACGCTGAACGAAAACGAGAATTTGTATGGCAGAATAGCATAGCAATTAACATCGTTCATTGTCAAGAGATGCTTCGACAGCATACACGTTCTTATCATCATTAACTGCTTATGAACGTCCCACTGCTGGGCACAGGCCTTCGTACATGGGGGGGTATTGTGCCATAACCCACCACACTGGCCCAAGGGGGGTTGGTGAGTTCTAACCACTGCCATCTTACGACAACAACCGGGTTATACGGCTTTAACTGCCTTCCAAGCACGGCTACTCCTTCTAATTTTCATTAGTATGAATGGTTAATAAATTTAAAAAAACTTAGTGCCTATTGCCTAATGAAAGTTTTATCGCAAAAACTATTTTTTTTATGACTTAAATACTAAGTTAACTCCTTTGTCACCAGGCGGCGGTGCTTTGATGTCATACAAAATGACCGAACGTGATCGAATGAATCGATCTAGCAATAGGTCCTCAGCCCTCTAAAGACGTTTCTAAGCTGATGTTAATGAGATTTAAAGCATGGGAGCAGTGTGGTTGCGGCCCATTATTACAAGAATACTACCACCCCATAAATTACTCTTCTCTTGGGTGTTGTAAAAGGCGACTAACGGACTGAAGACTCCTCATACAACCCACAGCATAAAGCGACGGTGGGTTCACTACGTATCACGCTTAGCACATGTGTGCAATTCTTATTTAGTGAAACGTGGACTCAGGCAGTGCTGCTTTTGCAGTCCTCATTGCCTAGTCTCTAAATAACCCTTTGGGGATAAATAGACGTGAGTCTTTGTATGTATGTACTATCGGGGTCACCATCGCTATACCAGTTTGCAGAAATTTTTGTATGAAGCGCACCGCCCGCCCGGGTACGTGCCCGTACCAAATAGACGACGCGGTGTGCAAGGGATTTTGGCCTTTAGACTGGTAAAGCGATGGAATCTGCGATAATACGTCTAAAGTACTTAATAAAAACGAATAGTTCCGACAGAACACAGTAAGTTTTTATTCCGCTATTCCTAGCATTTTTTAACTGCACTTTCTGGACTTATCGCGTTTTTGCCGTGTCCATTCCGGTTCATGATGGCTACAGATTTTATCGCTGCTCTAATACAACATCCGGCGATGTTATTCGGTAATTACTCTTAATTTATATATTAGATACCTACCATTACAGTGGCCGAATGTAAGTACCGTTATGACCAGACTTATATTCCTCGCGTAGAACGTATAAAGATCTTGATAGCAGAGCGATTAGCGCGTTCGGTAAGTGATCTTGCAAATTAAGCAACTTTTGTAATGCCGCGTTTCCAGATGGGTTAGGCAATTAAAATTTAAGTCCTCCGTGCTTTGGAAACTCGTCCGAGACATGAAGGTTTACGCATTTCGGTTCCCCATACAAACTTTCAAGTTCAAAATTGTACAAACCAATTATCCAATGTTGATGAAACTTCGCACGATAAAGGAAAACAGAGATCTAAATACTTTGTAGAAAACATTTACAAAAAAACGTTTATTTAGCCAAGTTATTGCGATGTTAAACTTCCTTTAAGAGGATTTTGAATCGCAATAACTAAGTAGGTCCCTTACAAAAGTTCTTTCCCGCGCGATCAACAGGCAGCCTCTATAACGCAGTTTCAGCCCTTAGACCTTGACCCAAGTAGCTGCTGGCTTTTATACTACAAAAAAATGTTTGTATCAAATAATTCACAATTCTTTGTACAAATAGTGTCATTCGAATTTTTTTTCGAAATTTACTACAAAACAGCTAATAATGGAGTATTTCTTTTATAATCCGAGTGACACTAGATATTTTTTTGGCCGTAGTAGAGACATAACTTTAAAAAGCTGGCGTCTCTATCTGTCTGTATCAAAAAAAGTGAGACATCATCAGTTTTAACTGCAGCCCACGTTTTAAAATAACACAGAGTCCAGCTGTGGGATGCTTATATAGGTTGCTGATGATGAAAACGTGTTATGGTGTTGCGTAATGTTTTTTTTTGTTTCGTTTACCTAGTCACGATCGCCACACTTGTGCCATTTTACTGTGAACATTTGTTCTGCACGCAGTTCGCGGTGAGCCGTCTAAAGTGAGTTTATCACTTACATTTATTATTTCTTGTTAACGATTTTCACATAAAGTATTGATCGATTTATGGGAATAGTTTGCAAATTAAAATTTTTGATAAAATAAATTAAGGTCGATACGCTAGCAAAGTCAAAGAAATTCTCCCTTTTAATTTTACATTGTTTACAGTTTTTCTAGAACTTTCTATTGGTTTATAAAGCGCCATTATTAAATGAACATTACGTAGTTCAACAAATTGAGAGATACGTAAATGTATAGTTATAAATATTAACAAGCACACTTTGTTAGCAGTCTTGCGAAGGTGTCGTAGATATTTAGAACTCCTTGTGAAAAACAAACAATGACATAGACTTAGAACAATCCCTGCTAAATAATTTATTACAGCTATACAAATAGTGCTTATCATTGACAAATGGTATACGAGTAGGTATGCTTTGTTATTTCTCCTTATGGTATACGAATAATAATAATAAGAATTTATAAGGATAAAATGATTACTAGAAAAAAACAACCAGTCTCAGGATAGCTCGAATGGGTATGTGATGTAAGCATTGTGAATGAAAAAGTTTAATAATAAAGGTAAGAATTAATAAATTGTTTCTAATAAAACTAAAAAATTAAAAAGCTTTATTAAATTGGAACACACACATGCAAGCTGTATGTTTGAATGAATAAATTATGTGTTATTTTAAAAATGAGGAGCTCGATGGCTGAGCGGTTAGGCACTCGGTTTGCGATCTCCGGGTCTCTGGCTAGGTGACCAAATTAAAACATCTCGACACTGCTACGGAAGGCACGTAAAGGTAACAATCGCACGATGGCAATTATTAAAACCTACCAACCCGCATTAGCACAGGTTGGTGGGCTATAGCCCAATCTCCCCATTGTCATCATAATGATTGCATCATCAGCCTATAAATGTCCCACTGCTGGTCACAGGCCTCCCACGTGGATATTGGGCTATAACTCACAAACTGGCCCAATGCGGGTTGGTGGGTTTTAACGACTGTCATCTTACGACAACAACCGGGACCAACGGCTTAACGTGCCTTCCAAAGCACAGAGGAGCTCGAGCTATTTTTAATTTGGTCACCCTTCCAGCGACCCGCCATTGCGAAAGTTGCTTAACGAGCAAGATCGCAAACTGAACGCGATAGCCGCTGCGCCATCGAGCTCCTCGCCAGAGCAGAGTTCTGCCAGCCATGATTGAAAATATGATAAATTATGAAGGAAAAGTTATAATTGTAACAAATAAACTTATTTATTTTTATATTTCTACACATAAAATGCGATACTAACGTTAGTTTTTTTATGTTGTTTCTACTAAGAAGACCAAGAAGCCTTACCTTACTTACCTTAACAGTTACCTACTCTTTTTAAACCATATTGTATTTTTAAAAGTGATTTCTTGTCGAGTACTTAAAGTATACGATACAAAATCAAAATAAAATATTCTTTTTATTTTGTTTGTAAACACTAATCGATGTTGCTAATAGAAACATGCGAGTACCAAGCGATTGCATCACTATCACCTTCACTTAAGTGATCATTAGTTTTAACCAACTTTTTGTATGCCTATTCTTATATCTATCCATCAATTAGATGCCTAATCGTTTGCCATACGAGACAACCTGATTTGGAACATAATAATCACGGGCAATTACCAAGATGCGTATGTGTTTGGGATTTTCCGGCGATCAAACAATGATCTCAGAACTGACTGAGTAGGTGTTTCGACCTATTAACACTTATGTTGCATTTGGTGTTGTTTCAAATTATGAAAACACACCTAGTGATCCCCTCCGACTTTGTTCGCTTACACTTGTAGCTTGGGATTTATATAGTTTCTGACTATCCACTCTAATCTCTTGCCTACGCATAAAGGACCTGCCTCAAAAACTTCATTAGTTTGGTCTGTCCGGTGTTGATCCTGAGATAAGTACTTCAACCACCTCCACGGCGAAAACAGCTGTTAGTTTACCTTTTGTTATATTTAACTGATTTTTTGTTATCTATGTTTATGTACTTGTGTAATATATTACCCTGGAAGAGTTCTTTGTAACGTTTATTTTGCGGACATTCCAAACAGCGCTTTCCTAGATTTGATTGTATATATTATAGCATAATGTGTTGAAATATACATAAATATACGTACTTAACTATCTGTCTAACTTAGAAACTTTCTTTCTTTATACAGTGATGGTGGCATTATCACTGCGTGATAAAACCCTAAATAAAATTAGAGATTTAATAAATAATATATATTAGTAGGTACTTATCCTACTAATATTATAAACGCGAAAGTTTGTAAGTATGGGTGGACGCTTGTTACTCTTTCACGTAAAAATTACTAAATGGATTTAGATGAGATTCGGCATACAGATAGTTTATAACCTGGATTAACACATAGAAAACTTTTTATCCCGATATTCTCACGGGAACGGGAACCACGCGGGTGAAACTGCGAGCGGCCGCTAGTAGATAATATAATTTCAGATTCAGGTTAGGCTTTAGACTTCCCGGCTGTATTTTGTAAAGAACCCTACTCTCCTGCAATACACATTGATTGACCAATAACATGTTTTAATTCCAGGTGAGCCACGCGGCGTCGGCGCTTTTGCATACCAAGACACATCAGGGAAGAGGTACGGTGGAACTTACGACCTGGACGACGCTCAGGTGTACCAGAACGCGGGGGGATACGCGCCCCCCTACGTCCAGGGTTTTCAAAACGTGGACGACTTCTTCCCAGAGTATTTTAGCAATTTCGAGAATCTACTGAGAGAGTAAGGTCTTGAGATAATATAGTAGGAGCTGTCAGCTTCCGGTGGAGGTCCATCTAACAACGACACTAGACGAGATAATAGATAGATCAATTTACGATAAATAGATAGATAATAAATTTATTACTCAAGATATGTGGTAGTCCATCCTTCTCGGATGGACATCAATGATTAAATTATTAATATACTATGACCACTGATAACCTAGAATTGACTAACTTGCGCACATTAGATGAAATGAGATAAAGAAAATTGCTAATATCCCACAGCTGATCATCATTGAATTCAAGTCATCGCTACAATTGATGAGTAATTTTCTTCTCAATGAATAGAGAAACAAAACCATACGTAAAATGCACACATTGCATTTAAAAGATACAGGTAGTCTGCATACATCTTAAAATTGTCTAATTTCTACTATTAATGTATTTGATAATTACGTACCTAATGGGAATACTTGATTTTAATTGTACACCATTATTTTAAAAGAAATACACCTAGCAGAATATTTTATTGAAGTAGGCATATCTGAAAAAAAAATAGAATTGTGCCTATCAAATTAACATTAACTTGTATCTTTAGTGCAAATGGGAGAGCTACCTTATTTAGAAAAAGAAGAGCTCTGGATGCACTGCTGCCAACGCCTCATCTGCGACCAACTCGATCACCATTCCTATTTCCACCTCTACCACCTTTAAATCCTCTAATACCTTTTCAACCTTTTCCACCATTGAAACCTTTACCACCTCTGATACCTTTTAGACCCTTTTCTCCTTTACCACCATTGAGACCTTTGGTACCTTTTATGTCCCTTCCTCCTTTACCACCATTGAGACCTTTTGAGCCGCTTCCTCCTTTACCACCTTTAACACCTTTTAGACCCTTTTCTCCTCTGCCACCATTGAGACCTTTCCAACCTCTGATACCTTTTACACCGTTTTCCCAACTTGGAGAGATTCCCTTTGGTCAATTACCCTCAGAAGAAACAGACTTGCCATTTCGACCTTTTCCGACGCTTGAACCTTTTCAACAGTTCCCGTCGCTAGAAATAAGAAGGTAACTTCACAGACTCCGTACCACTGTGTGAACGAGGGTTTGTTTAACTAACTCATTCTTCTCTTCCTCTCCTTTTCTGGCTCTAATCTTCTTGCTTTCAAAGCGCTCTCTCACTGACATCTGTCTACTACTTCGTGTGTGTGTGACACCTATTGTGTGTTTGCAGGGTGTTCCAAGCGAACCTTGAGAATCAAAAGCTCGCCACTACCGCAGCGAAGAAAGCCTACGATCTTACATCTAATCAAGCCGATTTTATTCCTAACTTTGACAACAGGTTCAACAACAACTTCGGTGGGTTCGGTGGTTTCCCTAGCTTCAGGATGCGAATGCCAACCATGAACAGCGCGTTTGCCAGCGGAGTGGCCGGCCCTGGCCTCTCCCACCAAATCGCTGCAATAAATCCAATGAATCCAGTGAGTTATTTAAAAGTACTTGATTACCGCTTTGTTTCTTTTCTTTTTTAAGTAATAGAAAAATCGAAGTTTTAGCCATTGAGCTATTATTACTACGCATAGAAAAGACACCGCTCATCACTGATGTGTTCCGTTCAAGTGCGGCCTGCCGGCCGCATTTGGGCTGCAAACGCCTCGATGATTGCGCGTGATTCAAGCGATTGTGGACCTTGCACCTCAGTTGCGCACAAACTTGCTTCGCGGTGTCTTCTCTAGTATATTGTACCTCAATGGTTTTGGCAAAGGTTTACCAGCATCTAGTAGTAACCTACTTATTTTGGCGACTTAAATTTTCTAATAGCGGCTTAGACTAACGTAACTTGACGTGCCTTACGTAGCATGGAGGAAATCAGATTACATTTTTAGTCACCTATCCGGGTCATGATAGGAGGTTAATGGTCTGATACGGGCCTTCTCGAAAACCAGTATTTGTGATACTTGATAAAATAAATCAAAATCATAAATTCTTTATTCAATAAACTTAAAATAAGCATTTTGAATCATCTGAACTTAATTTTACTACTACGGATGGGTAGGCACAATACCCACCCATCCCACCCATTAAGGACGTTTTTTAGCTGTGGAGAAGAACGGGCGCAAGAAACGCCACAGCTTTTTAATAATATAGAAGTAACGACATTTACAAAAAGATATGTCGTTATCATATTATACAATCAACAGTCATATATAAATTATATAATAAAACAAAACATAAAAACAAAAGTGAATCTAAAAGTTTTACTCGCGCACTATGAACGCATTAGAACAAATGTGTGCGAAATTAAAGGAATGATAATTCCATGCATTTTTGTCATTGATGTTATCGCTTACAGTGTAATAGCCTTTTTGTAAAAAATTGTTTTTTCAAATGGTAAATTTATAACATCGTTCGGGATTTTTTTGTAATATACGACACCTTGTCCCATAAATGATCCATAAACTTTCTGAAGTTGAAATTTAGGAATTACAAGTTTATACTTATTTCTAGTATTTGGTTTGTAAATATCGCATATTTTTTTTAAATGAGAAATGTTTTGACTCTCGTATACAATACAGTTAAAAATAAATTGATGATGCAACTGTAAGAATGTATATTTCTATAAACAGCTCCATAAGGGAGTCACGTGGTCCTAGGCAGGGCTCTGAACCGGTTAATAAGTAGCGGTTAATATTGTTCTTTTAACCGGTATGATTCAGTTCATTGATTAACCGGTTAATAAAATAAACTGATCCAACAAAACCGAAAAAATTTTGGTTACCGGTTAATACAGAGAACGGAATTTTAAAGCTCGGATAAACCAATACTTGGCACTGATTTAACCGGTTAATGTCATATGCACTCGACTCAGCCAAACGCAGCCGATCCGCCCGCCGCGCCGCCGGCCGCCGCCAACGTGCCGTCCGCCGCCTTCCGTCGTATTTTTTCGTGTCATGCGCTCTCTGTCTCACATGTACGCCCAGTTGTGAGAAACGCGTCGTATGTAACAAGTTGGTTCGTTTTCGCAAAGACCAATTAATTCTCTTGCGTCGAGTTGTTATGTAATGTGTATCGCTCGTATTATTAGAATTTATTTAAAAATCACCGTGTAAGTGTAAATCGCGTAAAATCATGGGACAAAAGACGGAGAATAAAACTTATTCTGTGTTCGATTACGATCAACAAACAAAAGCCTCCCCAGTGGGGGCAATTTGGGGGACTGAACCGCCGAGTTACCCCTTCCGGGCGAGGATTTGGTTTAAACTATCTACATTATTTTCTAAAAATTTATAAAAATCTTTTAGATAGTTAACATAAAGAACAAAGAGATTAAAATAGTTTAATGGGGTGCCCTTCGGTTCGCCTAAAATTGTTTGTCCTAATATGGTTTGGCCAAACCGTTTTGGCCTAAACTTAAAACGTACAATTATTGTTTCGCCTAAAAATTGTTTTGCCACCAATATAGTTTGGCCTAAAAATTGAAAGGCCTAATTTTAGAATGTCTAATGTAAAATAGCCTAAACTATATTGGCATAACTTTATTTTGGCGTAACGATTATTTCGCAAAATTTATAAAAGCTCTAATTTTAGCATATCTAAAATTAAATGTGCCAATAATGTATTGCAATAAAAGCATAGAATTTTATTGAGAAAATAAATTGACAGAAGCGAATCGCTGCAAACCCGACTCCACGTAGTCTTGTCTGCCCTACCCTAGAGTGCAATATAAGCCCGCGTAGGCGCGGAGGGGCGAGGCGGCCCGCGAGCTAAGGAGCAGGTGGGTTGAGCTCGCCGCCGGGGCTGAGGCTGGCCGGCGAAGCCGGCCAGCAAGCCGATACCTCGGTGGTGAGCGAAAACCATCGGCGACGAAAAGCTCGCGTGGGACCCCCGGAACCCCGCAGCGCCGAAGCCGTGACGGAAACTATGCATGCTGCATGCCTACATGCATGCTGCATGCCTGCATGCATGCTGCATGCCTGCTTGAATGCTGCATGCCTGCTTGCATGCTGCATGCCTGCTTGCATGCTGCATGCCTGCTTGCATGCTACATGCCTGCTTGCACGCTTACATGCTGCATGCCTGCACGCATGCTGCATGCGTGCTTACATGCTTACATGCTGCATGCCTGCACGCATGCTGCATATCTGCATGCACATTGTTATCTTTCTGCTTGCATGCTGCATGTCTGCATGCATGCTGCATGTTATGCTGCATATCTGCATGCATGCTGCATGTTTGCTTGCTATGTTAAGATTAATAAATATTAATACATAAATTTAAAAAAAAAACATAATATCATGTATCAAGTTTTTTATTTTTACTACAAAAATGATGATTTTTAATTTTGTGCGAATTAATATTTAGGAATTGTAAACTTTAGGGATTACGAATTGTTCTGCCAAATGACGCATTTGGTAAATGACAATGTGGCGATAAAAAGTTAGGCGAAGTGAAATTAGGGCAAACACGATTCTGAAGAGTGAAATTAGGCGAAAAAATTTTAGGCTTTTCGTTTGGGTGCCATTGCAAATTAGGCGTACAAAAAATTAGGCGATCCGATAGAGACCCAGTTTAATGTCTTTGATAAAGAACTTCAAATAAGTAAATTGTTTATACACATTCTTCAAATTTGGCTTTAGTATTAAAAGCACCATGTAAGTTAGACTTTAAAATTCTATTTAATTATTTTTTGAGTCTCAACAATGTTCTTCATAATTAATTACGTTGGACATTCGTTAAAATTGTACATACCTCACGGCTATCGAAAGAACATCGGCGAACTCCTATACAAACTTTTGTCGACTCTTTTATAAGCGTCATTAAATGAAAAAAATATGTTGGTATATAGTTTGTAATCCTGAGCAACATGGTCTTGGTTTTAGTTCTCTAGTAAGTCTACAATTAAAGATATTCTAATGAAAAGTTTTGAAGGTTATGTCTAACATAATTGGATGAAACAAGTACTTAACTATCTAGTTGTGTTATCCTTTCAAGGATTGGCCAGCACAAGCAACAGACAACGAAAAAAGTAGGGAGGGGAAGGAGGGCTTTTCCCAGCAGTGGGAAAATATAGGGTTATAATAATAATAAAATGATTTTAATTAACTTTTGACAAGGCAGTATGGTCTCTGACATTAGACTGTTCTTTCAAGGAACAAATCATAAAAAAATACGTCTTGCTAAAATAAAAATTAAGAACGTGGAATAATGTAATTTTTTTTAAGTTTAATAAAGAAATTTCATTCAATTTCATTCTTTAATGAGCTGAACTTCTTGGCGGGAAAGTAAAGCGACATGTCTGCAGTTTTGTTTTATTTTCTCTAATTTGTGTTTTGTCGGATATTAATGTTAAATAATGGTGGATTATTTACTGTTAAGTATTCGTGAACGTGCATGGTGTTGGCAAATAAAACAAAACAGTGCAACATAACTTTTCAAATTCTCTCAAGAAATCTGTGTGAGATCTCAATAAAGTCCCATGGTTTTTTTGAGTTTCAAGGGGTTTGGGGGAATATTATTTACCATTAAATTTAAATTAACTTTATGCAAAGAAAATAAACTTGTTTTTACTTCGAGACTTAGACAGGTTTTTCATATGCTTTCAAAAATCTTACGAATTTATTTCATCCGTATTTTTAATAGTGAAATTTATAGACTCTAAAGAATTCATTCAGCAATGATTTCACCATTGTCTTTAATGGATAAAAATCGATATGTTTTAGGGCCCGTTTTTAAAACACTGATAATTTTCTTGTTACGCTGTCACAATGAAAAATGAGTTTATAATCAAGTATTCGTACTAAAACAGGCAACACTTTGAACTGGTCGCGTGCTTACGTTCCGATAGATAGTTATCTGAGACAAACCAGCAGGTGAACCGGGTAAATCTACCTTTGTAATTTGTGCCATTGTCAGAGCGAATAAGCCAAGGCAGACCCCTACGCGACACGAAACGATTCAACGCGGCGACGAAAGCCTCCGTGGACAACGCCGAAACCACTTTCAAGTGGACGGCCTTGGTGGCCAGGCATACAAATACCTTACCTTCACAACTCGAGCGTTGCGAATGGTGGTAGTTTTTACCGAGAAAGGTCCAGCAAAATCCGTTGCGACCCCCGAAAATGGACAAGACTGAGTGACTCGGTCCAAAGGCAGATCCCCCATCTGCGGCTGCATGAGTGAAGCCCTCATCATGTAAGTCAAGTAACGCGCCACACCCTGCGTGCGCATTACGAATGTGTTAATCGTATATCAAGAGCTTAACCAAAGATCCATCCTTCGGTAAAAGTAAGGGGTGGCGACTTCCGTAAGGCAGATCAGCTTTCCGAAATCTGCCTCCAACACGCAGAAGCCCCTCCGCATCTGTAAAAGGATTCAACCGAACGACCTCCCTTCAGCTTTGCGTGACCCTCACACAGAACCCAAAGCTCGACCGCCTGCAGTACCCGGACTCAGTGGACCTAGCACCCCGCAGCGACCTTCAACGCTCCTCTGCAGTCACAACTGGGGACAAACATCTATTCCACGGATGTCGACAGTTGTGGCACCACCAGCAACTTGTCCAGACAGCTGTACCGCCCAGGCAGCCAGTCGGGGTCCAGGGCCGTCTCCACGGCCAGGGCATGCACACGTATCCCAGGTGAAATTGGACCGTCCTATCCAGCCGCTGGACAGGCCAAGAAGTTTCGGGCGACACCAGCTACGCTGGTCCCCACTAGAGATGGTGAGCCGCCAATTCCGGAGCAGTGTAGCCCCGGAAAGCACTGTCCGCTAGGTTAATATCACCTGGGATGTATCTCCAGATGATAGGAATTCCAATGTTTTATATTTGGGAAACCCGGTTTCCCACGAAGATCTTCAAAGTATGTGGCACCGCGCGCAACCATGCCAGCGCGACCTGACTGTCTGACCATGCAAAGACATCTTGGACAGTGGCGGCAAATTCACGACGAACATGACTTAACCTGGCTAATAGATGAGCCCCGCTCAACTCCAATTTAGGGATGGTCAGACGAGTTCTAATTAGAGCAACCTTGCTCTTGGCCAAGAGTAATACGATGTTGACCCGGCCTTCGGAATCAATCGTTCGTAGATATACTGCCGCAGCGAACCCCCGTATCTGAGATTTGCCCGGCGGCAAAATTTGACGAGGTAAGGCAACCTTGTTGATTTCCTCCATGGTAGAAAATTGCTAGAGCCAGGTGTCCAATGAAGGCCCAATGAGCGGCTTGTCCCACGTGACGCCCAGCATCCACAGCTGCTGCAGAAGACCACTGGACTGATCCACCCGTTCGGATCAAACACGCGGGCACTGGTGGACAGCGCCGTCCTCTTACTTCAGACCCTCTGGAGTTCCAGGTCCGCCTGTGAAGATGTCATTGAGGTTGGTAGTTCAAACCTAACACTGCTATCATTTTGGGGTCTTCCGCCTCCGCAAACAAGTTAGGGTTTTGTTGGTGATCTTCCGGTATACCTTTTAACTAGCCAGGCTCGTTAGATAACCACTTCCGCAACTCGTAGCCCCCGGCTGCAAGAAGTGCAATCAGATCATCCCGCAGTGTAAGAGCCTCCTCAATTCTTTCGGCCCCGGTGCACACATCGTCCTCGTACAGGTCACGTATCAGCATGTGTCGGCCGCACTGGGAAAGCGGGCACTGTCCCGCTTAGGCAGCTCCAACAAAGATCGGATTGCAATATATGGGCTGGACTTTAACCCATATGTATTCGTGTTGAGCTCGTAGACGGTCACGGGGTCATCTTGGTGCTCACGCTAGAGTATCAGCTAGTAACGCCTGTCATCCGGATGGATGACCGTCTGTCTGAACATCCGGATGTCAGCTTCAAACACCACCTGTCCATGTCTCCTAAAGTTCAGGATAATGTCAATGACATCCCGGACTCCCGGTGCAACTTGGGACCAAAATGTAAACACTGGTTCAATGACACCCCTGTCAACGTGGGAGCTGATCCGTCAAACACGGTTCTCAGCTTAACCGAAGAAGCCTATACAACGGCATGGTGAGGCAGGAAATAGTGCTCAGTTGAGCTTTAATCAACTCGAGCCGGAGACATGTAACCCAATGCCTCTTACTCGCGCATAAACTCTATGTATTTATCGCGAATTACGGGATCACGCCGCATGCGCCGTTTCATGGCCAGCAGCCGTTTCTTCGCCAATGTCCTGGACTGCCCTAGAACAGGAGAGGAAGCGATAAAATGGAACCTAGTAACGAACTTACCGGACGTCAACCGTGACGTACTAGCCTGACAAAAGGCCTCACATTCCTCATGGTCTGAGGCCTCCCTAGGGACCATGGGAGGTTCCTCAATTTCCCGAAACCTTTGCATCGTTTTGGCAAGAGACGACATAATGACCCTAGACTCATCCGGAATCGAGTCGTCAAAGACTGGTCCCATAATCGAAAAACCAAAAAGAGTTGACACTGCCACCAATGAAAAGGGACCCAGAGCCTTCTGGGTGCCTATTAGGATCCATCCGAGTACATCCGAGCCAAATAGAAGGTCTACCGGGGTCGAATGATAAAAAAGTGTGTCGGACAGACTAAACCCGTTGTACATGACCTTATACCTGAGGGCAGATCGGTAGAGGGCTGCCAGCCCACAATGGTATCCATCACCGTGACTATTGCCGAAATCCTCAAAATAGAGGAATGTACTGTTGATTGCGTGCCACCAACCCCTAGTAGCGGCACTGAGGGGGCCTTTAAACCCAAACCCTAACCTCATACTCGAAGAACTTAACAAAATTGAGGTAGAAAAATTGAAGTTCCAGCTATTTGAAAAAATGGATCCACTGTACCCACTCTCTCCTACTATGACGACTGAAGGCACACTATTAGTATATTTATTTTGCTTACCTTTTTCTGAATCTGAAATAGTATCCTTGTCATATTCATTAATTTTTTTTTACGGCTAGCGGGTAAGCGCTTGGCCTTTATCTCACCTAGTGGTAAGTGACGATAAGGCCGAAAATGGAAGCGCGCTTCACCCGGAATCCTCAACCATTGAGGCACTGGGTATCTTATCTCTAACTGTCGGAACACATCTATGCTATAAACATCATTGTTATGGTGACAGACTTAGATAAGATGGTGTTAGCTAGCCAGGCGGACTCAACAGCCCTACCACCAACCAAACCGAGCACTCAAAGACGTACCCTCCGCTGGGAATCGAACCCGGGACCTCTGGGTCTGAAACCAGTGGCTTAGCCACTAGACCACGGAGGCGGTTAAAAATAATGGTTGACTTTTCCGTAGGTCTCGTTGAGGTAAAACTTTACTTTCAGTATTATAATCAATATAGTCTTCTCGTGATCCTACTATATTGTAACGCTTATTTTAATTTCATGATATTAGTGAATGAGAGTATTCGTAATCCAAAACACATAATAACTACATATATTGATTACAGATCACACAAAAATATTATCATTGTTTTATTTAACTACTTTGCTTTGTGTTTTACTTACCGTACTCTGCATTAAAATACGACTTCTTTTCAATTTCAGAGAAAATAATTATATACTTTACTATCTGGCAACACTCCTGCCCGGTAATTAGGATTAATGTTTTATATGTTTCAGAAGAAACTTCGGCGTTTTATATTTTTACACGCAAAATATTGCTTAAGCCCAGCTCGCAAGCAACACAGTCGAAAACTATCTCCTAGTAGTTGCGTATTCATAGAAATGATGCGGAAGCCTCATTACATTAGTTTCAATTAGTTTAAACAAAACACAACAGATAGCGTTGCTTACAAATTGTTTGGAATTCAAATTAACCGGTTAATTTCGGTTAACGGAATCGAAATTAATAAAAAACCGGTTTATATAATTAACCGGTTAATAACCGGTAACCGAAACCTTAACCTTATACCATTCCGATATGGGGTCAACGACCGAAACCGGTTAATAAATTTAACCGGTTTCAGAGCCCTGGTCCTAGGTTAGGTATATAAGGACCTTACTGCTCTTTTCTGTAAAATAAAAAAGGTTTCTATATCTGCTGCTTTACCCCAAAATAGAATACCATAAGACATAACACTGTGAAAGTAACTAAAATAGATTAATCGAGCAGTTATCATGTCTCTAAAATGCCAAATTTTTCTGACAGCGTAAGCAGCTGAACTAAGTCTCCCCGCAAGGGTGCTAAACGCTAATATGAGGGTCCCACTGTATTTTTAGGCTTATGTACTGGAATCGTTCGAGATAACATCGATCAATAATTCTTTTATCAGTTTCTTAAAGTGACCTTCAGTGAAGACGACACCGTGCTGGAATTGCTTACAGTTAATTAGCTCAGTCTCAAGCTATCTACCCGTTTGAGGTTACCTTGTGATAATCGCATATCTACATTTTCCCACTAAGGGGAAACGCTTGGCCTTCACATCACCTGGTGGTAAGTGGTTACAAAGCCAAAGGTATTAAGTTATTAGAAGCTGGTTAGTAGTGGTTTTGCTACAGAATGATCCAGTCAGCAAAATTGTCAGTTTCAGTAAAATCAATCAAAATCAAAATATATTTATCCAATAAACTCAATAAATAAGTATCGTACTTTGGATCGTCCCAATCTTTTTAACCTATCACCCATTCAGGATGTCATTTTTTAACTGTGGCAAAGAACGGGCGCAAGAAACCACAGCGCACAGAAGCAACGACATTTACAAAAAAAATGTCGTTACCAGGTCAAAAAATACAAAATATGAATTTAAAGATAATAAATAAAGCAATACAATACTACAATACAATGTATACTAGTACTACATTAAAAAGAAAGACGTATAATGTTATGCTCGTACATGCACTATGTACATACATATTTGTCATTTACATAATCTTCCACTTTATAATAACCTTTCCTCATGAGGGTTTTTTTTAACATGGGCTTTAAATGCATGTAAAGGCATTTCAGTAATATTTAGTGGAAGTTTGTTATAAAACGTTACACATTTACCTAAGAAAGAGCCACCTGTTTTATGAAGTCTAAAACTAGAGACAGCAAGCTTATTTTTCATACGAATGTTTAAGTTATGAAGATCACAATTTTTAACAAATGTGTTTTCATACTTCTTGGTATACAAAATGTTTTCAAATAATTTTAAATAGTTAATATATCGATTTTTTAAACACGTCCTTGAGTGAGTCTCTAGACTTTAGGTTGCTTAGGGCGTGGACTGCCCTTTTCTGTATAATAAATACATCGTCAATATTAGCAGCGGAACCCCACAACAGCAAGCCCTAAGACATCACACTATTTTCATAGTGTGATGTCTTATCTTTTTGTCTTATGGCTGTTGTGGGGCTCCGCTGCTAATATTGAACTAAAACAAACTATTCTTGCCGTCTCAACATCAGTTAGAAGCCTTATTTTCTTAACTGCGTATGCAGCTGGACTTAGTCTTCCTGACAAGGTGACTTAGTCTGAGTAGTCCTGACTTATTCTTCCTGACCTGAATTTAGTTTAATGCCTAGAAACACAGTAGAATCTACTAATTCAACTACATATCGTTCATCTTAATTTGTGTGCTGACCTGTCTTACATTAGGTAAAGAAAATTTAACACACTTTGTTTTTGCTGAATTCAGTAATAAATTATTAATAGTGAACCAATGAAACCTTTAAAAGTGCACTATTTACCTACATCGTCAACATTTTCAAGGCATCTTTTAACATTAAAAATAAGAGATGTATTATCTGCTTATAGTACAGTCTCACACAAGTTTCTAGCAAAGTAACTACTACAGTCATTTATCTAAATCAAAAAAGTAATGGTCCCAATATTGACCCTTGGGGCACGCCTATAGTTATTATGGGTGCACCTGAAGACACAGCACCATTAATAATAACAACTTTTTGAGTTCTAATCGACAGGTATGATTGTATAAGGCTCAGTGCTATTTTTGAGACATCATAATGCTCTGTAGTTGAGGATTCCGGGTAAAGTGCGATACATAGACCGAACAGCTTTAGATCGTGATCACGGTCACGCTAAAGTAATAAAGCGAATTGTACTATTGTGTATATAAAGTATGACTGTTTATCATGCTGTCATTATTTTTTAGATACCGCCCATAAAGTTAACAGATACCAAGACATTGGCCATTGTAAGCTAGGAAATAAATTAAGAAATATTCCTAGTTTTCTTCTACATCTGTACAAACGAGTTTGTTTTTATTCTTGTTTTTAATTTTTAATGGCAAAATTAATACTCGCATCGTGTCACCAGGAGGCGCTGCTTCATTGCCATACTAATTCTCGTTATCATTAACATGAGCAAAATATAGTGAATAAGCACTCAAAAGGACACTGTTGCTTGGTGTCAGGAATTATTATAATTATGGAAATCATCCAGACTTTATACTTAGCGGCAAGAAATGGTAGTCTATTACCATTTCTTGACGCTTAGTACGAGTAGCAGTGCATGGCCTGCAGTGCATTCTCGTAGCATCTTTACTCTACTCTAGCACCTTTGATTGCTTTATTCAGAAATATGTCAATACTAACTTTTGCTCATGGCTTCGCTCACGTTATTATTCGTAGGAATCGCCTTTATCCGTCTTCAGGATCCATCTATCTCTATACCAAAATTCATAGAAATCGTCGCGGTTTAAGCATGATAACTTAACTTACATACAAATTCACTTTATTATAATATATTTGTACGATTATGATTACCTTACCTATTCCTGTCGTTAAACATCAGTGCAGGACCGTTTTTTTTTAAGTAATGTTATCCATTGTATGCAGTGGATGACTTGCATTGTCCCTAACCAAACCAATGATTCTTACTTAATTTTTCTTAATTATTTCTCAGCTTGTGCCCAACGTGAATGTGGTGAATCGCTTCTCCGAGCCATCGAATTCTGATGGCAACTTCTACAGTGTCTCCACTTCCTCAGTCTCACATGACTCCAACGTGAACGGCTACAGGCAGAGCCACAAGAAGGCCGAGACGATCGTCAACAACAACGGCGTAGTCACCGAATACAAAGTCGAGGAATAAATACAAATATTCTAGTTATGTTTGGTTTTTTTTTTAAATCTGACGACAACGGTTTTTAATTATGTATTTAAAATCGTAACTGTCTGTATCCGTTCTTTCGGAAAATAGCGCAGTCTGCTCTGAACTTATGTGTATGTTTCAATAAGTTTGTGCCAGATTGTCCGTTAATAGCTCTTAACAGCTGCTGATACAGATATTATGAATTAATAAAGTGATTTTGTTGTACCTAAATGTATATCTTGTTTTTTTTAATGATAAGCAACCCGTTAAGACCTGCGTTCCGTTAATCCCATAAGGTTAAATTAAACGCTTTATTTTTTCATGATTCAATCAATCAGTTTTCAGCTTAATAAGTGAACGAAGAAAAGAAAGAAAAAAAACTAAGAAAATGATGAACGCATTAAACATAGCCAATATATATTATATGTCTTTGGGAGCGTTTGGTAGTGTAGCTTTGTTCAAACCTAAAAAAGGAGTTCCTTATTTTTAAAAAGAGTTTGATGTGTCACCGGTCATCACGGTCAGATTCTCGCCAAATAAACATGTATCGAGCTTTCCTGTTGTTTAAGTTCAATATCTTAAAGTATGTTTGAGGGATATTAAACAAAAAAAAATAAGCATAAAACATTTAATATTATTATTATTCACTATAACAGTTTATATGACTCATAAAACTTATGGAGTCATTTGAGTGCTTTCAGACTTTTTTGAGTTTACACAGTCAACGTTATGTCAGTACATACACAGGTTCCAGTGAACCTGTAAGTAGGTAATGTTTGCCTGCCTGGCGTTAATTAAATCAGTTATATACATGGTTAATTTTGGATCCCCGCCAAAAGTAAATATGGGGTAAAAAAGGTAATAATAAAATATTTGACGTATAATAAATTAATGTTTTCTTTTTTCCATTACAATTTTTTGCCTCCTTTTTATATCCTATAGTTCTAGGTGCGTGCGCTCATCACCCTCGTAGCCAAAGCGACGCGCGACGGGGCGGCGAGCTGTCATTGGTGCACGGGGTGAATAATAGCGGTCACGCGCATGCGCTCTGATAGCCGTGATAGGCCGCGCGCTAAGTGACAATAATTTTAATTTTCCTAACGAAAAGTTGAGACAAAAATGTTTAAAAAAAACCGTTTTTTTATTTCATTATTTGGTTGTACTGCTGCTATAAACACTTAAAAAAAATTTGCGGCGGGTCCAAAATTAACCCTGTATTATTAAATTTAATCGATCGATTTCATCATCATCACCAGCCTATAAACTTCCCACTACCGTCCACAATAGGCCTCCTACACTACTACGGGGAAGATGAGCCATAAGCCTTTATATCCATAGACCATTGTGACCATAGTCTGTGGATATAAAACGCCACGCTAGCCCAATGCGGGTTGGTAGGTTTTAACAACTGCCATACGACGGTTTATACGACGTAAGTAAACAGGACTAATGACTTGGTTTTTTTTTTCGGTCACCCAATCAGTGACCATGCATTATTATTTGTAAAAGACATTACTTCCATGTAAATATTACTTACCTCAATAAATTTCAACACCAATCATTCAGCCCCAAACTAAGCATTAGCCCGAACTATGGTGACTGAATAACGGATATAAACATACATAAATACTTATAAACATCCATGACTCGTTCACAAATGCTCGTGCTCACCACACAAACATTTGCCCCTACCGGGATTCGAACTCGGACCGCGGGTTATGCAGTCAGGGTCGCTGACCACTCGACCACCCAGCCGTTATGTAAAGCTGTGCAGTTTCTTGCGCCCATTCTTCTCTACAGCTAGAAGACGTCTTGAATGGATGGTCAATAAAAATGTTTTTGAACGATTCAAAAGTGCTAATTTAAGGCACAGCACACCAAACGCGGGACAGAAGTAGCGCAGGTCAGTAGCAGCGCGGGAGTCGGCAGTATTTGGCACGTGGTCGGCACACTGAACGCAACGGCAGTTTCAAAGCAGTTGCAACGCTGGACCGCGTTCAAACCGCGTTCAGTATGACGGGTTAGGCACGCAACAGGGTGCAAGATGTCGCGGTTGTAAAAAAAATACAACAGTCGTCAACCGCTTTCGACGCGCTGCGCTGCACTGCGAACGCCCTGACCCCGGTGAGTCATGCTAACATGGCCGCCATAGTTCTGTATTCTGTTATACAACAGCACAGGACCGCGCTCGAGCTGCTCTGCCCTCAAAGACGTGTCCATGTCTACAGCTTCCTCATTCGACATAGAGAAATTCTAAGCATGCCATATTTTTGTGCATATTATGTGCAATCAAACGTTTCAGTCCTAATTTTTGTGCCGCCACAACTTCGTTACTATGAGTTGTTTTATGTGTGTAAGCTGGAGACACGTGTCACCAGCTCGCACACGCCCGTAAAGACAAACCAGTGAGGTTAGGGTTTTGGACTATAGCTAGAAATTTTGTGCATAATTTGTGCACTAGGAACAAATAAAACTAACCATCACACTCAAATACTGTTGAAACTACGATCATAAAACTGTGTGCGAGCTGGAGACACGGGTCTCCAGCTCGCACAGCTGTATCTTCGTAATTGTTCAAGCTACGGTTATGAATTATACCTCAAAATTTTGTGCAGAATTTGTGCATAAGGCACAAAAATTTTTCAAAACTTTAACTCAAAAGGTTTTTGAGCTACGAACCGATAAGTATGTGTAAGCTGGTGACACGTAACACGGGCTAACACATGGTGAATTATTGTAACTGTATAAGATAGCGCTTCGTTTTAAAGATCAAATAATACGTTATAATTTGTGCACACACGAGGCAAAATTTCAAATCTCTGGGCCTCTTACTTTATAAATTATAAGCCAAAAACTGTTTTCCCGCCAAAAAATTCAAAATAATGGCTCGGAAGCGTCTAAGCGCGCCGTTGCCGTTCCGTGCGCTACACTATTGCCACTTTTAAGACTAGGAGCCGTCTGTTAAAGCGATGCGCGACGCGATTAATTTAGTTTTACTATAGGCAGGTACCTAATATAACCTACCCTACTTTTTATTTTAGATATCTCACACACGAATGTCTTAGTTATTTTTTGTTGTTGAGACAATTAAATAATTAGATTTGGCATAATGATAAACATTATGGAGGAGTGCAGAACGACAAAATGGTTGAATACTTGAGCCTAATTCGATAAAGAACGGATGCTTTCCAGCAAACTAATCGCTATCGACCGTCACAGAATAAATTTTAACCATTGAAAGTAATTTATTTTAATATTAGATTGTATTACTTCCCATGGTTAAATGTAAATAAATAAATAAAAATAAATGTACTCTATGGTGATCGATGACTTTGCGATTAGTCTGCTGGAGCATCCCAATGTAATGCTAGGGCCACATTATCGCGCTTGCGCGATGATTTGCGTTTTCGCGACACGTCTGGCCAAACACTTCGCGTTAGCGCGTTGTATCATGGCGTTGACGCGCCGCGCTGTTGGTAAATTGCCGCACATCAAGGATTTCCTTCGCACACTTTAGTTGACTGCTAGACAACTAGAGGTGTGAACGTGTTGCAAATACGACTATCGATATTATTCTGTTTCGATAATTATGGATTGGAGTAACGATAAAGTATTAAAAGTAATACAATATTACGAATTAATAATTAATAAAAATAATAAAGATGCAATAAATAGTAATTATTTGCCGACATGTAATAAAGCGCAATCACCTCTTCCATTTTTTCCGATAAAATTAGGAGTAGGCGATACAAATCGTATAAGGTTACTGAAACGTATTTATTGCATCAATATCGTCAAATCCGATATCGATGCGTTCTGAAACTATACCTATTTTGGAAAACACTATATCGCGTCAGGAATGCGGTGTGCGTTGAGATCACTATATTGTACGTGATCGAATTCAAGAATATTGTACCGTATCCCTGATATTTATTGAGTTATCATTAATCTGTAGTTTTTAACAAACAAATATGCTTGTAAAAGTTTAATAAAATAAAATTATTATAAACGTTCGATGCGTTCTGAAACTATATAGTGGAAAAAAACACGATATTGCATGAATTTTTAATAGTCCGTAGATATATGGTCGATACTGTTATCACCGATATTAAATTTATGTAGCTATAGTTTAACACTTTGCAAGCGGGAATTTTATTACGCGCATCTTCCTGTGCGCCGGCCTTTTTCGTCATTATTGTAAATTCTATAGAAAAAGAACTATAATAAAAAATAATTTAATTGTGTTCTATCTAATCGTTCTGCTGCTTACCTATACTAACCTCCAGTTATGGCTTCTTTATGTAGATGTTGTCCATCCGCAGTAGATCACCTAGATTCAATAGTACCTTTGTTATCTTATGAGTAAGTACCTAAAGTTATTTTCAAATGCTAGTAAGTAGGTAGATGTTAAATTTTATATGTACCTATTTCAAACCCAATCCACAGCTAACGAAAAAAAAGATACTTTTATTATTTTTAATAAAGCTATTTCAAATTTTTATTTTACCAGTAGTAAGTTATTCTTACTTTTTCTATTTACAAGTTAAAAAGTTTGCAAGTTACCAATTCTTCTATGTGTTGATGGCTGACCGACCCCTTGTCAGAATGGTTGATGGTTTAGTTATCGTAGCGTAGTAACTGTTTTTTAGTTAACGTGCCATAACTAAAAATTCTTCATCTCCTATGGGAGTAGTTGTCAAGACGAATCAAACGAGCGCAAACTCGATGGGGTTGTGTGGTATTATTATAAAGTTCCTGTGTCCTTTTTCCGGCTCCATCATCAGACCCTGAACACTATTTCTTGATAAAGTACTCGTCAAGGCGATTCAAACGACTCCGAACTCGTTGGGGTAGCATGGTTTTATTATAGAGTTCCTGTGGGCTTTTTCCGGCTTCATCGTCAAACCCTAAACACTATTTCCCAACAGAGTACTCGTCAAGACGATTTAAACGAGCCCAAACTCGATGGGGTTGCATGGTTTCAATACCGAGTTCCTGTGGCCTTCTTCTGGCTCCATCATCAGACCCTGGACCCTTTTTTCTAACAGAGTATTCGTCAAGATGAATCAAACGAGCCCAAACTTGATGGGGTTGCATGGTTTCAATACTGAGTTCCTGTGGCCTTCCTTCGGGTTCATCATCAGACCATGGACCTCGTCTAGTCGTCTCCCGTCAGAGTGCTCATCAAAACTAATCAAATGAGCCTGAATGGGGTTTCATGGTTTTCTTACAGAGATCCTGTGGCCTTCTTCCGGCTGAATCATCAGATCAGCTCAATGACACCATAATATTGCATTGTCATCCTGTTCTGACATATGTTCAAAGTTGCAAGTCTAGCTCATCGGGAAGCTAGTATAAAATCGTTTGCATTTGTCGACAAATAAATAAACAAATAAACGAGAAAGCTACCTAATAAAAACGTGGTAATAAAAACATACAGGCAGACTAATTTTATCACTACTTATCATATTAATGAGGTTATTGTAAATACTTAAAACTAAGCGTAGCGATATTTTATGAACATTCATAAATAAAATAGACTGCTTTTATTTAAAATTAACCAATTTCCTATATCAGCAGTCTCCTAGTCTAAAATTCTCGGTATAGAAACGAAACGATCGAGAGCGCAAATTAAAATGACACTAAATTAAGCTAGCTCTCAAGTTCAAACTCGATTGCAATAGTGTAGCGCACGGAACGGCAACGGCGCGGTCGGCGCGCGTTTAGCCGCTTCCGAGCCATTATTTTGAATTTTTTGGCGGGAAAACAGTTTTTGGCTTATAATTTATAAAGTAAGAGGCCCAGAGATTTGAAATTTTGCCTCGTGTGTGCACAAATTATAACGTATTATTTGATCTTTAAAACGAAGCGCTATCTTATACAGTTACAATAATTCACCATGTGTTAGCCCGTGTTACGTGTCACCAGCTTACACATACTTATCGGTTCGTAGCTCAAAAACCTTTTGAGTTAAAGTTTTGAAAATTTTTGTGCCTTATGCACAAATTCTGCACAAAATTTTGAGGTATAATTCATAACCGTAGCTTGAACAATTACGAAGATACAGCTGTGCGAGCTGGAGACCCGTGTCTCCAGCTCGCACACAGTTTTATGATCGTAGTTTCAACAGTATTTGAGTGTGATGGTTAGTTTTATTTGTTCCTAGTGCACAAATTATGCACAAAATTTCTAGCTATAGTCCAAAACCCTAACCTCACTGGTTTGTCTTTACGGGCGTGTGCGAGCTGGTGACACGTGCCTCCAGCTTACACACATAAAACAACTCATAGTAACGAAGTTGTGGTGGCACAAAAATTAGGACTGAAACGTTTGATTGCACATAATATGCACAAAAATATGGCATGCTTAGAATTTCTCTATATCGAATGAGGAAGCTGTAGACATGGACACCTCAAAGACTAGTGCTCCCTGTCTGCCCCGCTCCCGCGCCGCCGCTGTTCGAGCGCGGGCCTGCGTTCAAATTTGGTGTAAGTAACGGAGTTCAAAGAGTTTCTTGTATTACAACTTGCGCGGGCCCCCATTCAAGCAGCGCTGTTAGTGTCCCGCGTTTGGTGTGCTGAAGCCTTAAGTTTACTTGAATAAAGAGATTACGACTATGAGTACGGTTATGACTAATAAACTATAAAGATTGGAAAGTGAACCACGATATTTTGCGTTCAACTTTATCGTCTTAAGTAAGTAAACCGGCGAACAACACGATACTTATCTATCTAGAAATAATTATCGTAATTAAAATTGTGAGCTGAGTGGTGGCGACTCATCATAAAATTCTCTTCCTTTGGGTGTCGTAAGAGGGGACTAACGGGCTAAAGACTGCACATACATCCAACAGCATAGAATGGAGATGGGCTCACCACCCATCACGCTGAGCACATGTGCCGTTGATATTTTGTTAAACGTCGATTGTGTGGCATGGACTTTTTTTGAGGTCCTCATTGCCTAGTCTCTGACTAACCCTTCGGGGATAATTGTTTACGACTATTATCCTCGTTGGACTCTGGCAGTGGCCGTGTGTGTATGCAAAACTATTGTGTCCGATTATTTCTAAGTGTCATCATAGACAAATAAGACGTCCTCGGTGTCATCAATCATCATTGATGAGCAATGGTTTTATAATAGGGAGAACTGATTTACCTAAAGTTGGCGATAAAGTCATAGATTGGCGTCATGGATTGGCTAAAGCTGCCGAATATTAATTATTTTTTTTATTGGATCCCTACTACTACCCATAGTAAAATTGACGATGACGGAAAATGAACTAGAACTACTATTACTCAAAAGTTGAAAGTGCTGTTGAAATTAATGTCACTCTTAGCCAATTTCAGCCATGTCAGTTGGACAATTTACTTATTGTCTTGTTTAGATAAGATTTGAAATGAATTAATGAACTTAAATGATTATAATTGTTGTTGGTAGCAACCCTAAACCGAAGTGAAGCAAAGGACAAATTATTTGCACATAACAGGATTTTCTTTTTTATAGTAGAAGGAGGCAAACGAGCAAGCGGGTCACCTGATGGAAAGTAATCACCGCCGCCCATGGACACCCGCAAAACCAGAGGAATCGCAGACGCGTGGCCGGCCTTTAAGGAAGGAATAGGCTCGATTCTTGAAGACCGTAGCAAATGGAAATCTGTGATATAGCAACTAAATAAATTAGGCTTATGTATTTCGAACATTTTTTGATGAGACAGAATCTCAAATACTTTGACTTTGACATAATTCCAAAAGTAGTAGTCAGAGACTAGGCAAGGATGACCGCAAAAACAGTCCACTGCAAAAGTCCAAGTTTCACAAAATAAACATTCTGCACGTGCTCAAAATAATCAAGTATCTAAACAAAAATATTGCTAAAACAAAAGCTAACGTCCTCATGCAATTTTTTACTGCTACGAATAAAGAGTGATGCAAACACGTCACTAAACTCACTAACGACTTATGGTATGAGTAACGGAGCACTCCGTGCATCTTCGCAAGTGACACCTCAAGGTTACTAAGATAGCATCAGCGTTGTGTTTTTGCCGCAAGAATTACGGTCACGGTATGAACAAAAACAATGGCACGGACAATTAGTTTAATTTCACCAATTTACCATCGAGCTTTAACTTCGGCGTCGTCGTTTCATAGACCCAAGGATTACTGCGCTGCTGGATGCAGCCTTTTCCATTCTGTCCGATGCTCAGCTCCCTGCATTTCTTACAATAGAACTCTTTCACGGCGTCATCTGTTATTTTTCTATTAAGCTTTCCTGTATTAGTAGGTCTATAGTTTCTTCTCTCAGCAGACTGCCTGCCATCTTGCTGCCACCAATTAATGTTGTTATAGAAACCAGACGGTTTCCACTGCGATGGTGTAAGAGCCACGTTGGGGAAGACATCATACTCGTCACGAATGTTACGGCTCACAAAAACGGAGTCTGGGTAAATTTGAGCCTTATGCCGAGTGTCTGGAGTTCGAATTTGTGTAGTTTCCACGGCCTTGTAACCTTTCACGATTGGCACTTCACCGCTATCGTCTCTGTTCTGACGTTCTCTGTTGCCTATGTGATAAGATAACACCCCATCTTCTCCTGAAAATACACAATTACATAATACTTGATCACATTGAATTTCTTCCAATAAATCGTAAGTAAAGTATGTACTTAAATGGCCTATATACATTATATAGGTAGACATCAAGTCATCGCTATAATTAATGGGTACCTATTGGCTAATCATGAGCCAAATGTAGGTTAGTGGAAAAAAATGGGATTTGAACCCAGGTCCTCCGGATATGCTACAAGTGCTTTACCAATTCTATAACCTTTTCATTTTATTGAGTTGGAAGATAATCTAAACCTTATACAAAATAAATCTCAAGAAAGATATTATGTAAGTACCTACTAATGTAATACTAGTACTTTAGAAAAAATCACAATAAACTATACAATTGATACAAGTACGAATTTAATATTTGTAATTCTGTTAACAAAAAAATTACATCCTCACCATCGTCCCTAGCATGGAGACCTCGTCTATTATTGTTTCTCAGTTTAGTTGATACTACAATAGTATGCTTGACCTCCACATCTTCATCTTCCACCTTCGTCGAGTTGGCAGCTACCAAGGTAGCTTCCTCCTCGCCAAAATCCATTTTTGTTGACACACATTGTACAGAATTGAGAATGGCTGGAAATAGAACCTTTGTTAGCGATATCGGTTCAAAAGGGTGGCAATGACAATGAATGTGGCCTTGAGCTTGAGCTTCGATTAGGAGAGAAAGTTGGCCAGTCATCTGAATAATTGAACTACTTCAACCTATATAAATTAAAATCATTTGCCACGAATGTACTCGTATGTTGGCGTATCACTACATATTTAGCTAATTCTTTTTTTGATGTGTTTGACAAGGCTTGTATGATATGTTTTTGATTTTTTTTTTAAATTCGACATGGGGTACGGGCGAATGAAAAGCTATTATCAAACAACAACAAAAAGAATAAGCGGAATAGGCCTAATCGTGTTCAAATGATGCGCGAAAATAAGTAATATCTATTTTAACAGATTGTAACTTCCGAAGGATTTCTTTAGGAGGGACTTTTGCTGTTAGTGATTGATAGCTGTGTTGATAGCATTACCATGAAGAGTAAAAGGTTAGGTTTTCTGATGGTCTAATAGTTTTAAGGAACATGCACTGTGAAGGAAACCTAAGCAGAGTACACCTAAGTTTGAGTTTTATTCACCAATTGATCGTGAATAGTCTCCGTGTCGCGTAGCGGCTCTAAAATAATACTACCACCCCCTCTCTTTCCGTGGGTATCGTAAAAGGCGACTAACGGACTAAAGACTGCATCATATACAGTCAGCATCAAAAGTAGCTTAGCATATGAAATTTTCAAATGATTGTTACGGTTTAAGTGACCAGAATTGTCTGACATAGCTGTTGAGTCAAAAGTACATGACCGTCACTATAGGTAATTACAGAGAAGTTATAATTATGAAAACAAACAATGTCATATAATTCTGAAATGTTAAATGATGAGTATGTAAAGACACTGACTTGAGTATGTAAAGACGTGACTATTACTTTTGCCACCTGCTGCGGTGAGCTGCGATGGGCTCACCATCCTGACCTGTTTTGAATAGTGGACAATGACAGAGGACTGTTTTTGCGGTCCTCATTGCCTAGTGAATTTAAGTGTATGTATGTATAACAATTAGTAAAACATTGAAGCAGCGCCTACTAGTGACAAACGAGGTTAGTTAAAATGGATATATCCTACGTTGTCCATTCACATTGCGTATATTCATTGATAGTTAGTTTGTTTCACTTTATCCATTGCGTCAGTGGGACAGAATTAGAAAAATAAATCCACGCCTTTAAAATCTTGCCATACAAATTCTCGCACAAGTTGTATTGGAGAATTTAACATACTCTGCACTCAGGCTTTACTAATATGATAGATTTCTTGAAATTGTTTAAAGTGATTAAAATATGGAATGTTATAATACTATTTCTCATGTATTGATCATGTTAAGTGTAGTACATTTTCCAATAGTGCAAATTTTGGGTTAGTCGCATAATGACCCATTTTGGTAGCCCAACGCACAATTTTGTAGTTCCAGGCACTTAGTCTTAACACAAAACAAAATGCTTTAAGTATAAAATAATATTTTAATTAAAAAGTTAACCTATTCCATACACATACTAAAATACCCGTTTTAACGAGATGTAGGCATAAAGCTTCTAACTTCCAACCCATAGTTTTTTACAAGTTGACCGTAGTATAACTGGTAGGACTGTTTTTGCGGTCCTCATTACCTAGTCTCTGACTAACCCTTCGTGGATAATTTAGTCGTGATTATGTATGTATAGGTAACTTGTAGAAATATCCTTTCTGAATAGGTATAACGATACTTACGCTGGCCCTGCAGCAGCACTACATAATCACAGTATAAATATTTAGCTTTATACTGCGACGTAATCCAGCCCATAATGCAGGAGTGGCAACAGGAGCTTCATGCAAGCGAATTTACTTAATTATTTGTTATTCTTTTATTATACAGTGTGTAAAAATACCCTTAAAAATAAGCCAAAACATAGTGGGGGTTTTGGTTTATTTGATGTTATGTATGACTGTAGCGTTTTTGATCTAAATATTAAGGGGCGTATGGGTGCTTCAAAAATATTTGGAAATATTTTCGCCCCGCATTCAGGGGCGAATGGATACCTTGGTAGGGGGCGAAGGGGTATTTTTAGGAAAAGGGGCGAAAGATGAGGGGCGAATGGGTGCGAGTCCAAAACAAGTAACCCAGAGCAGAAATTATTGCGGGGAACCACTTTTATTTTAAGATATTGTACAATAGCTGTTTTCTGCAGCACGCAATGTAATCCGCGTGGGAAAGACTCGGCTGATAGCCAGGTGATGGTTTCTGTTAAATAAAGATTAGTAACTATCATAATAAAATTATAATAACAAAAAACGAAAAAAAAATTGTAACTTTGACACTTGATATCTTCCAAGGTATAGTCCGAAACAGAAAATGTCGTTTACATGGACAGAATGCGTGGCTCTCGACCTCGTTATGGGTCTTTTTATCCATTACTTTACACTTTTTTACACTTGTTTTACACCTTACACTTTTTTTATACTTTTCCATAAAACTCATGGAACAAGTTTAAAGAAAAGACAAGGTAAAGTGTTTTATTAATAAATTAAAACTAGGCAGGCAAAAAGCAACAAAGCTTAAAATCTACTTGCCTAAGCGTAAAATTTCTTTTTTTTATAAATGAAGTCGTGAAAAAAGTTTTTTAAAATAATTAAAACTAGGCAATTTAGAGAGAACGAAAGTTAACTTTTTTTAAATACCAAAAAAAAAGATTTTTTAGGTAAAAGTCTTGGTCGTGGTGCAATATTTTCAATGTAGTTATGGACTTCTAATAGAACTGAATTGATTTTTAGGTAAAAGTCTTGGTCGTGGTACAATATTTTCAATGTTGTGAGTTATGGACTTTTAATAGAACTGAATTGATTATATTTAGTTTTTTCATAACAGTTTATTCAATCAGATAGTAACATAGGTTACGAATACTTTCATGAAAAAAGTGTAAGTAAGCATTCATTTAGAAAAACATCAAAAGTTGAAAAAAGCCAACAACACGCGGTGTTCCCAGGCGGTCACCCATCCAAGTACAGACCGCGCCCGATGTTGCTTAACTTCGGTGATCGGACGAGAACCGGTGCATTCAACGTAGTATGGTCGTTGGCGATGATGGAGATAAAATATCGTTTAGCATTGATAGTTTTAAATTAAGTTTATTAAATAAAGAATGTTATAAACCAGGGGCGTAGCTACCGCCCCGTATCAGCCGTATATAATAATTTTCTTTGTAACAAACCTATTAGATGCACAAAAACAAATTAGATGCAGCCGTTCTGAAGTAATGCAAGAACACACCCACATTCGTGGAAATTAATTTTTATTTATATGGGTAGATACTAGATATAAACTGCTCAAACTTAAAAAAAGTTTTTTATGTGGTAATTATAACGAGCCATCTTACCAAAGAGAACGAAGCTTAACATTAACTTCCTCGTCATGTTATCACTGAACTGAGATGCCACTAGCAATAAGATGAGTCTGGCTCGCCGTCTTTATTTTATACAAACAACGCAAATTACTCGTAAGTGGTGTCGTAGAGGAAGCGAAACAATTACCTCGAAGACACGAAATGGTCGCCATACTTTATGCTGTTTGAATGTATTGTAAAAAAGTTACCTTAATGTTCAAAAGTTATTTTTAACTAGCGACCTGCCTGCGGATTCGTCCGCGTGAACACTCAGGCCAGGCTACATGACCAATTTCCAAAAAAATCTTGCTTAATATAATATAATAAACCTTGTCATAACAATTTGCAAACGGTCCAGCCGTTCTGAAGTGATGCACGAAAAACATTCGTGTAATACTTATATAAGTAATTGATTATCATTTATATAGATAATAAACTGATACGATAATTATATAATACTAATTTGTCTATGTAATAAACCTAACTATGCTCTTGCTGTTCTGATAAAAGAAATGAAATAGAAATAGTCTCTTTATTCCTCTTACATAAAAAATGTCTCAATTTATTAGAATTTATAGAATTTTTTAATTAATCGACTACTGACGCGTACCACTGACGTATGTTAGTGAAAAATTAAAATAACACGTTCTTAGAAATAATTTTTGAAGTAGTAAACAGTAAAATTAAAATCTGCAAAAATTATGATATATTGTCGAGGCTTTATTCTGTGTGTCTGTGTGTAATATACCCGTTGGAAACACGATTAGATAAAGTTGGCTCAATAGAATAAATTCATAAAGTTACATATTTTTGTCTCATTTTATCTTATTTTCTAGGTTTTATACATAAAATAAGTGATTTGATAATGAGTTATTTACCAAAATGAAGTTCATAGATAACTTGAGATATTATAACCGATCGTTTTTTTATTACATTTATTAATTGTTTAAAATATAAACCGGGCCTTTCGTGCCGCTTCGCTGTTATACCCGTCCCTTATGCCTAGTTTGCACCTGTGCTAGTATTTTAGCCGAGTAGAAGTACATTGCTTCGCTAGTTTGCTTATTTGAAAATTAATTTTAAATTAGCAAAGTGACGAAGCAATGTATCTCTACTCTACTAAATTACTAGCACAGGTGTGAACTAGGCATTACCGTCGTACCGTCGAGAGAGAAGCGCTCGGGACGGGAGTAATATTATTCTGTGGCTCGGGTTCACACTACACTAACGTAGTGGGTAGAGGGGTAATCTTAATTCTTTTAATATCAACATAGGTAGAATTTAATTACAATGTTATATTTAAACAATTTAAACGCTCACCAGAAATATTTTTCAGACCCTAAGCCTTAGGACCAAATAAATTAAATGACTCCAAAAAAAATTAAATGCCTTTATAAAAAGGGTCCTAAAATATACTAAATTATGGTCCAAAATAAATAAACACACATCACAATAATTTGCATATATGCAAAATATTTTTACAATATATATATTGTAAAAATATTCTTTTTGCTTTCCAAAATAGATAAATGCTCACTGAATAATAATGTCTTACATTATCATCGCAATGCTTTAAAAAAAACCATACTTTAAAAAGCATAATTCAATTAAGTATAGTTTTATAGAGCATAATCGACGTTATTTTTTATTGGACAACAGAAATACTAGCTGCCGTACCCCTGTAGGTCACGTGATAGGTTAGGCGTAGCGATTGTCTTGAATTTCGAGGTTATTTTTTTTTTAGACAACAGAAATACTAGCTGCCCTACTCCTGTAGGTGCTCTAGGTCATGTGATAGGTTAGAATTTTAAGATAATCGCGAAGCGCATTACCAGCAAAAATTACCAAATTGAAACTCTAGGCATAAAATGTTGCTCTCATCTATTTGGTGACACTAGAACATATTTGGTCTGAAATGCAGTTAAAAGGTATTCATATTATAAACATATAAATTGTAAGTATCCTTTTTATAATATTTTAGGAAAAACAATTTGGTGTGATCATTAATTTATCCGTTTTGGTAAGCGTTTCGAGTTTTATTGGTAGTAAAATTGATACATTTTTGGTAGGCGTTTAAACACAAGCCTTTATTTAATGGAGGAGCTTGATGACGCAGCGTCTAAATCGTTTGCAATTTTGCCAGTTATGCAACTTTCAGAATACCCGGTCTCTGGATGGGTGACCAAATCTTACTCCGTGTTTCGTAAGGAACGTAAAGTCGTTAGTCTCCGTTGTTGTCGTAAGATGGTCGTCGTTAAAATCCACATTATGCACATGGACGAGTAAAAAAAAGAAGGATTCCGCGTCACTTGCTTAACCCCTTAAGAGGGTTTACCTATTTCAGCTTCATATAGGGGAGACCGCGGTAAGATGGGATACTTAAGACAGAAAAACGTCATAATATGAATATCAAACTGTTTATTAAAAATCTCTTACAACAAAAGCAATACTTATAGTTTTAATTAACATAATTATAATCTTTTACATATTTTTTTGGCAAATAGGAACTAAATAACACATGTTGTTGCCGCGTGCAGCAGGTTGTTGAGGATGGTGATAATTTGATAAAGAAGAAGTTGTAAAGACATGCAATTTATTTAAGTAATTAAAATATTAGTCAATTACAGAGGATCGTGCTGTTGTTCAATTTATCGATTTTTCAAAGATGACATAGAGTGACAGTTTTTTCTTTTCTTTTCTTTTCTTTAACGCCGCAACCTTAGAGTATTTACTCTAACGCCGCAACATATTCCCGGCCTTGAAAGCGGGTAGGAGCTTTCAATCATTATTAAGCGTACGAAGATTCAATCAGCCCTCGTTGACTGGCAGCGGACATAACTTCGAAAATCCTCGTCGAATAATGCCACTGGGTGTGCGTATGTCGGCGACCCTGGAGATTCCATCACGGCCTGGGTATGTTTTCTGAATTCGACCCAGATTCCACTTTAACGGAGGAAGATTATCCTCTTTTATAAGAACAAGGGTATCTTCTTTAAAATCTTCGCCGTGATGTTTCCATTTGGTGCGTGTCTGCAGCTCCGAAACATATTCCTTAGACCAGCGGCTCCAGAAGTGTTGTCTGATTTGCTCTATGCGCTGGTATCGGAAGATGCTGTGAAGTGGCGGTTCTGTCAAGTTCTTCTTATGAGGAAGGAAATCGTCTGAATCCGTGGAAATGGGTGTAAGTGGACGGGAGTTCAGAATGGCTTCAACTTGCGTCAATGCAGTTTTATACTCCTCGTATACCTTATGCGCATTACCCACGGCCCGTCTCAAGTGATGTTTGCAGTGTTTTACCCCAATCTCCCATTTTTCACAAAATGGCTAGCAAAGGGTGGAATCATTTTTAATTAAATATTTTATGAAATTGCGTAGGTACCTATTTCAACATAATGATTTCAGTCTTTTAGACCAACAAAGTTATTTCCATTATTGCCAAAAAAGATTTCTGAGTGTTTAAACCGACGCATAATAAACCTAAGAGTTAGCAAGTAAGAGTCTTATGATAAATCCGATACTAGGTAGTCAATAATGAAAAGCGCGTGTACTAAACAAATAAACAAACCGATATAATTTGCCTTTTGCGATTTGGTATCCCTATCTTTGTGGTTTAATAAGAGCACTGGTCTAAAGTAATAAACTGTTCATAAGTGAGCTTCTGTATAAATATGATTCTTGGTGCGATAAACTTAGCTAAGAGTAAAATAGACGTCCTCGTTGTATTAACTGCAAGCGAACCTGCGCGTGTGGACTGCCCTTATTGCGCGTGTTATGTGCAAACCAAAGTACATATGCAGCGGTACACTTCAAACAATTGAACTGAGACAGACTGTTGACCATAAACAAATAATTATTATGATAATAACAAGCGCATTAAAAAAGGGCTCATACCACTATAAATCACATAAATTGAGTGCTAGATGCACTCAGCTCTCGCGACACCAAATCCGAAGAAAATCTTTTTCACTCATATGACGCCACGAACAACTTTTCGTTTTTACATGTGAAATGAAGTAATGTATGTGGTGTGCCGTATGTTTGTATAACCTTATTAAACCTATTCGTGTTAAAACTCTGTGTATATCTTTGTATACTCGGGATTACGCTCGAGTCGCTTCTCGAGTCCATAAAACCGACTAACAGTGATCTTTTGAGTTTCGACTAAAGTGTTCGGTGGTGATGACTTGAATGGTGTGCGAAAACAGAACCTTTCGTTTTCAGACTGCGTTGTCGTATTCACGAAGAGTTCCTCGCATGCCTGTTCATCACACCTGCGTGCTTTCTCCAAACATGAAGTTACTTCTTCAAGCTACCAAAGTACCTATTGCGCAAATGTTCGCCAAGAAGATGTTTAATTAATGTTTGCGTGATTTTTATTATTCATTTATTTATTTTATGTTTGTACTGAACCTGATACTATCCAACCTAGTTTTGTATTCTGAAGGAATGTACCATTAGCCAATTGTATTTTACCTTCGCTTAACAAATTCCAAAATAACTCAGCACCTATTTAAATATCTATAGGTGAACTTTCAAAGAAATAGGGATCTGCAAGCCTGACATTATCTGGAATTTTAAACTGAACGCGATCAAAATTAAACGAAGGTAAATTTGACGTTATTTTAGGTAAAACTAAACATTTTATGCGTGAAGTGAAATCACCTACTTGCGCTCTAAACTCGATATCACAAGTCTGCGTGCATTGCGTTACCGAGTTTCCAACACCATGTAAACTTCGAGTGGACTGTATAATTTTAATATTTAACTTTTTGCATAGTTTTTCCGTGACAAAACATCGTTCGCTCCCACTGTCTAACACTGCGCGTACCTGATGATACGCTCCTGAGCGATCAGGTATTTCGATCAAAGCAGTCGGTAACAAAACAGGAAACCAGCTACCTATCGGACGTGTTTGCTTGAGCGTCGCTACGCGCCTGGTTCACCTGGACTGCTTGAGGGTAAGCGTGAGACTCGTAGATATTACCATTATTATTTATATATTTTTCAGTATTTGATTGCCCCTTTGTTGAACATAATGTTACTGCACGTGTCTCGGAAGTAGTACTATTTTTAGCGCATAGTAACGAATTATGTTTTTGTTCGCATTTACGACACGGACCGTATCTACATTCAACAGAGGAATGACCTAGTCTCATGCAGTTTTCACATAAACCTTTTTCATGAACAAATGTCAACCTATCGCTTAAACTAAGATCTAAAAACTGTTGACATGAATATAGTAAATGTTGTGAATTGCACAGAAAACAAAGATACTTCGCGGGCAGTTTGACATCAGCTGTTTTATTCGAACTAACATTACAGTAAATTTTAGGCGTATATTGCGTACTTGTAAAGTGTTTCTGTATATCGTGCGATTGTATGTTATAATTATGCGACGTATTCTAACATTTCCGCACGACCCTTTAGAAACTGCAACAAATTATCAACTGTAAGTCCGCCGTTTGTCTCGTTATGCCTAAGCATAATCATACATTTATGTTGCTCCCACTCACGTTCAGTCAACCGATCTAACTTTGTGACAACTAAATAAATAATAATGGTATCCCAGTGCTCGGTGGGCTCTCCCAAAATCTTTAATGCGCGTAGATTTTTGAGTACGTTATCTATTAATTTATATAACTGACTAGGCGACTCTTTAGTGAGTCCAGGCATAATGAACAAAGACTTGACGTGATTGTGAACAAGTAATCGGTTATTATTAAATCTATTGAGAAGTAATTCCCATGCAATTATGTAGTTGTCAGCCGAAAATTGAAGCGAATCTATAACTAAACGTGCGTTGCCTTTTAAAGCTGATTTTAGGTAATGAAATTTCTGAATGCTAGTTATTTCTCTTGAATTGTGAATAAGCGAGTGAAAGGTGTCTCGGAACTCCAACCAGTGCTCGTACGAACCGTCAAATTCAGGGATTGAAATGGTAGGCAATTTAATGAAATCTAATTTATTTTGCGCTTTATGATTATCATTTTTATTAGACTCATCAAGACCTATCAAACACTGAGCTCTAGCTAGCACGCTGTAGTACTCGGCCTCAAAGTTTTCAAGCGCGTCTTCTGAGTCTGAGTCAGAGTGCGCGGAAGCCATGATACTATCCTGAAGATCTTCAAATTCAGATAGTAAAGTTTTAGCCTTTAACGTTCTTAGGTTCAATTCTGCGCGTTGTAGTTCGGATAAACTCTGATCGTCTAAAGAACTGATATATTTTTTGAACGTAGTTAATCTAGCCTTTATAGAACCCCGTTTTCTAATCAAATTTTTATCTAAATTTGTAGCCATTTTGTGTAAAAACTAAAGATTGAGGCACTTACTGCGCGCTGAAATCACTTTTAACGTGCGTGCGTAAGCGTTTGTAAGCAGACTTCAGCCAAGCGTTGCGTAGTACATGTATCTTCGCGTCTTCTCCGGCTCTTTCACCAATGCGTTCTCTCATCAATTCCCCCTAATATGCTGAATCCGTGCGAATATCCGGCGCTCGAAGGTCCATATGTTGCCGCGTGCAGCAGGTTGTTGAGGATGGTGATAATTTGATAAAGAAGAAGTTGTAAAGACATGCAATTTATTTAAGTAATTAAAATATTAGTCAATTACAGAGGATCGTGCTGTTGTTCAATTTATCGATTTTTCAAAGATGACATAGAGTGACAGTTTTTTCTTTTCTTTTCTTTTCTTTAACGCCGCAACCTTAGAGTATTTACTCTAACGCCGCAACACATGTCAAATATCCCGTCTTACTCCATGATCGGGGCAAAATGGGAAACGCTATGGGGCATAATGAGTACACATTTTAATCTGGTCGGCAACGTTCACATATGCAGGAATACAGGTACAGGTATCGCAGGAATTATGGGCCCAGCCTTGGCATTCGCTACAAATAACCCATCCTTCTTGTATACTTAGGTAAGTCCCTACAACATATGTAAGGATAATCATTTTCATCATCTTCAAATAAACTAGTGTCACTTTCTTCTTTGCGTCTTTTATTTTCATTATTGTTTTCCGGCTTCTTATTTCCAGGTTTCTTTTCAGTCTTTTTATTGTCAGGTTTCTTTTTGTCGGTCGTCTTATTTGTTTTTCGTTATTCATTAATATGTGTAATATTTATGTGTTTATTTATATCCCATTATGCCCCGACCTTTTTGCCCCAACATACACATTTTGCAAAAGTAACAATAGTTCTAATCTACAAAATTATTCTGCGAAAAAGAAACCTAAATTCGTTACTTTTACACTACTGCAACAGGTATGTGGTAAGATATTACAATAACACTGATACCTACCTTGGTGCACATCGATTCAAAACAGAAAATTTCGTAAAAATCCTTCAGAAAAGTGTTTTTCTCGCCGCGCAACCAAAACACGCAGTGACTCACACCCGCGCGACTCATGCGACGCGGTTGAACATCGGAAAATGGCGCTGTGTTATGCTATGTTGTGTCACAGAATAAATAATAGTACTGTTGCGTTCACCAGTCACCCACAAAAGCACACTTCCCGTCCTGCCCCGAGCTTCGTCTTCGTCCGGTCTCCCCTACAAACTTCCAAGTCGACATTTTTAAAAACCAATAAGCCAATTTTAATTAAACTTTGCATGCTAAACTAAAATACCAGGGCCTAAATAGTTTGTTAAAAACATTTTTATAAAACGTTTATTTAGCTGAGTTATTGTTGCGATTTAAAGTCCACCATAGAAAGTTTAAAATCGCAATAACTCAGTTATGCTATAAACGTTTTTTAAAAATATTTTCAACAAACTATTTAGATCTCTGTATTTTACTCTAGCATGCAAAATTTCATGAAAATTGGCTTATTGGTTTTTAAAAATTTCGACTTCGAAGTTTGTTTGGGAAACCGAAATGATACGGCCCACTCTTACACAAAGGTAAGTCGTCGTCCCCGTGACAGCACACACGCATAAAGGTTGCTTCACTTCTTAGTAGGGTTGCCACCGTTTTTAGGACGAATAAAGTATTTTTCATTTTTTTAGAACAAAAATAAAGTAGATAGGTAACATAAAAAAGAGTATTTATTTATTTGTCCTTTAGAACGTATTTTTTGTTGATCTTTGCGACATTTAACAAATATTTGGCTTTTACGTAAATAGTTTTACGTAAGTATGTAAATAGAGTATTTTAGAGTACTTTATTTTATCGATGTCGTAGATTTTAGAGTACCGATGCTTACATGAAAAAGAATACAATACTCTATTTTAAAGAACGGGTGGCAAGGCAACCCTACAGGTTAGTGCCGATTTAAATAATTTAGACATAAATACATTATAATAATACCATGATAGATTAAATATGAAAATTAAAAGGTAGGTAGGTATTACTATCTATCAACTTGAAACAGGTTGCTTGTCTTTCGAGATCGCTACGCTATAATTATACAAAAAATACGTGCAATAATATTTAGAACATGTAATGAATAACTATAACAATAAATTGATGAATTACAGTCAATATTAATCTTATCAATGCCCGGGCCAGCGTACATCACTCACTAGTGCACAAGGTCTTTGTTGAGCTATACTACATTATTTTCAATGTTGACAGCTTATAATAATAACGTAATAATAATTATTCTAAGGTTGACAGCTATGGATTTCAATATTGTCGAAAAATATAATTCACTCAAATAAAATTATTTTGCAAGAAAAAACTTGTACTTACGTAAAAAAAGGCAAAAAAAAATTCTTGAGTTCAAAAATTACCAAAAGTAACAAAAAGCCAACAACACGTGGTGTTCCCAGGCGGTCACCCATCCAAGTACTGACCACGCCCGATGTTGCTTAACTTCGGTGATCGGACGAGAACCGGTGTACTCAACGTGGTATGGTCGTTGGCAATAGCATTGGCAAAATATTGAATAACATTAATAGTAAAAGGTTATTTAAACAATGTTACATTATACAATACATATTAATTAGGTAGGTACCTAGTTTAAAAAGGACACGGCTAGATATTATATTGTGTAAGTAAAATAATTATCTAAAAAATGTGGAATCGTAGGAATATTGCGTGAGTGTGTTTAAATCGTTATTATTCAAAGAACTACATTAACTAACTAATACCATATTAAAATATTTTGTTTGGACTAACAAGAAAACGAAATGTTATATTATCCAGGCACATATCTGCAATTTCTGCATGGTGATCGAAGAATCATCCTATTTTTATTTTTTTGAAATCCTAAACAAATAGCTGTTACAGCGCCATCTTTGAGTGCAGTAACTTACTAAGTGTGATTAAGCTAAAGCGCTGCGCAAGCTACTTGCTTGCTTTTTATGACACTTCTTAGTTCAGTTCATAATTAGTAGATGGCGTAACTTTTATGAAAAATATATTTTTATGTAGGTACTAAATGCCTGTTCTCAGCCAACCTGTTTTATCTTTTTAGATTTTACGTTTCAAGTTTAAGATAAATTTCAATCGGATGAAGGATGAAAGCCGTAATTTCATAAAAAAAAAGGATTATTTTTCTACGCTCAGTAGACAAAATAAAAAAAAACAAAATTAAATTCACAACTCATTGTTAATAAAGAAAGAAATAAAACAAAAAGATAGCTACTGAGCTTCTACTGAGACGTAATTATAAAACACAAAATAAAATACACAACTCATTGTTAGGAAAGAAAGAAATAAAACAAAAAGATATTCGGAAAGAAAGAAATAAAACAAAAAGATATTCGCCCAACGTGGGGCTCGAACCCACGACCCTGAGATTAAGAGTCTCATGCTCTACCGACTGAGCTAGCCGGGCAGTTACAACGAGTGTCTAAATTTAAGTATATAAGATGTATTTTACAAACTTGTAATGTAGTTTTATAGCTTCTTGTTGTTGGAAATCTGTTGCCAGCACAATAATTAACGGATACAAACCAAGCAACAACACACATCATCTTGTACTTAATAATATACTTATTTAGTTTTAATCATTACGTAGGTAGGAGAGCAATGATATTATATGTCATTGGGTAGGAGTACCTATGTGGTACATTTTGGTTTTTAAACTATCTGCCAGTTTGAATTTAATATTATCAAAATGATTATTTTGAAATGGTATTACCCCCGGTTTCTCAAACCAACTTAAAAGTTCAATATTTTTAGGTAAATTCTAATGACAAATAAAAACACATAGTAAAATATAAGAGATAGTAGTACCACAGAGTTATTAAACGAGTAATACATGCCTGAATACCGCCAATATTATAATGTTAAATTATAATATTTTTAAAATTACAAACGGAATCCTATACTTACTTACCTACTTGCGGACAAACTACTTTTTTATTTTTTTGTTATCATTTATCAATTCTTACCATAGAGTAGTAGCAAGGACGATATATTATCTTATTTGTCCATGGTATAAGCACATGAGTGTATAAATACAGACGCCAGCACTACACCCTAACACAAAATGTACTACTAACAAAGTGTCACACAACACAATTGAAACAACAATATTAGCAAAAAAGCTAGTTTTAAAAGAAAAAAGGCAAAATATACAAAAAGCCAATAACACGCGGTGTTCCCAGGCGGTCACCCATCCAAGTACCTGCTGACCGCACCCGATGTTGCTGAACTTCGGTGATCGGACGAGAACCGGTGTATTCAACATGGTATGGTCGTTGGCAATGCATGTGGGAGAATATCGAATCAAATAGGTAGACCAGCAGGATTCGAACCCACCTTTCTAACATTCCGGGTCAGACCCAAATTATGCTACCGTGGCTCTTATCCAGCATCCAGCCCTCGTTACTCAACACATTTTATTTACTTCTAAAAGCCACGCCCATTGAAGGGCCCTATTACATACCGACTGTGATTTTGCGTAAAATGTCCATTTTTGCATTTTGAAGTAATTTTTGAAAAATTTTAAAAAATTGCAGTTGCGTATAAGTACCTAACTACCTATATCGTTTTTATCGAAATAGGATAATAAATTCATGCTTTTATATCTCCACTCTGCGAGGATAAGCTGAGTTCGGACGGCCGGCGCATCGCATTTTGTAGTAATTTTGCAGTAATATTTATCGTTTTTATCGAAATAGGAAAAGAAAGGAAATATAAAATAGATTTTTATAAAAATCGTTATTCCTCATGAAGTAACAAATATTCTGGTTGCTCAAATAATATTACCGTAGATAGGAGAAATTCACAGTTAACTTAAATCGATTTTCGAAGTGTTTTGGTTAAGATTAGAATAAGATATAAAATCAATGATAATAATATCTAAAAATTCCGAGGCCGCTCATTGAGATACATAATAGCTCAATGAGGCCGCTACGAACTATACGACTAGGGTTTACTGCGAAAACCGGCTAAATGCTACAAACCTAGTTTTGAGATTTATAGTCTTAAAAGTTTGCGTTGAATTAAATCTATAAAAATTCAATAATTTATACATGTTCTACTAGTCATTAGTTGGACAACATGTTTATAAATTTATATATAAATGCAAAATAATTTATATTTTTTTTAAAATCAACTTTAACTTATTAACAATCATCATTAATTGTGTCATCTCATCATGACGTATGCTTAATTTTTTTTTAGAGAATATTCTTAAGCATTCATAAATAAAAGTGTTTAAGTTATTTTAGCACTACTAAGGCATCGATAAACTTCCTAGTTATTTAACCGTTTTTTACATTATGCAACTTCTAAACGGTTAATCGTAACGCTTAGCCGATTTTAACAGTAGAAAGAGCTTTAAAACAAAATTAAAAAACCATTATAAAAAACAAGCTTTTATTTAAATTCGCTAAAAAGAAAAAAATAAACTTTTACTATCAACTTATAACGTCGTTATACAATATATATGTATAGTATAGTATATATGAGATTTACTTGTGTAAATAAAAAAGTAATTATAACTAGATGTGATTAATTAAAATTTTCACTTAAAGTTAAATACGAGTAATTACATAATCTCGCGACATTTTTTACGCTTTTTCAGCCATAGTTCGATAATACAAAAGTCCCGTTTTGTACAATAATTTTGAAAATTATCTGGTTTAGTATGAAAAATGTCTCCTTTTGTTTTAGTTTTAGTAAAAATGTTCTGTTTTTATTGAAACTTCTCAATTCAAAGCCGATTTTGTATACAGTAAACCTCATTTTGATGGGTTATCATGAAGTCCACACTAAGATATTAGAGCAAAAAACTGATTTCCGTCGCTAACTCAAAAATTGACAAAAGTGTAATAGTCCCCTTTTGAACAGTATTTATGCTAAAGACTATTTTCCTTTGTTTTAATCGTGATATATCGTCACCTGACCTGAGTTTTTTTTTATTGTTTTTTAATGAAAGTCATCATTGTCCATTCATTATCAGCTGTTTTCATGTGAATCTCTCAAGAAAACGTAAAAATCCGCGTGAGCACAAAAAGATGTCAATAATGTGTTCACAAACATTCATTAGCGAATATACGGAGTTACGGAGGTATAGATTATGTACAGTACCTACCTAGTACCTACCTACTTACTACAAGAACTTTCTCCGATCGCATCCCATCCCTTGGAAAGATTCATGAGTGTAGGCCGCACTCTGCTGATTGGAGCTCCGTGCCATTTGCATCGCTATTGCCTGTACAGTTAGCTAAAGAAATACTTATACTGTTTTAGTTGGTTGGTTATTTACCAAATAATAGATAAAAAAATACTTAGAATTTAAAGGATCTAGATATGTGTAGGCAAATATATTTTGATACTGTCATGATCACAATTTTAATATTGACAACAATGTTAACTGGAGGACACATGACTTTCTAAAAGTATATAATAAGCTTCTTTTTTTATAAAAGTATATAATAAGCTACCTCACTTATTAACCGAAATGGATATAAGTACTTTTAAAAGAAAATTATTTAACTGGCTTAAAATAAAATGTTTTTATTTTATTAAAGATTTTCTAAATTGTAATATTGACATACTGTAGTTTATAATGTAATTTAATATGATTAATATAATAATAATACAATATAATACATTAATCAATTAATCTTACTAATCTTATTTGGTATATGTGACGTAATATTTAACATAATATATTGGATGTAATGTATAATTTTTTTTTTTTTTCAATTCTGTTTACCTAATTATCTCCACTCATGCTCTGCGTTGGCAAAATAGACGAACCTTGTTATAAATTACCATCTTTTGTACCTACTCTATTTTCTGTGATTAAATTATTCCATTTCATTTCATTTCAACAAGATGTCGACCTAATTAAAATTTTACAAAGCAACCATACATACTAATGTACAGAATGTGCCAAGTTCTTGGTAAATAAAAGTGAGCTGCGAGACATTTATCCGCTGGCAAGTGTACCCACGGCCGAGAACTAGGTAGCGCACGTCTTGGTAATTTGAAAGCGTCACCCTCCTGGCGAAACTGTACTCTTCCCACTTTCCATTTCATATCATACAGTACTAGTAAGTGGACTTTAAAGGATGGATACTGGAAGGCAGGTGGAAGCTTTCAGTGCTATCAGTGTACGAATGACTATGTAGAAAGGGAGCTCTAACTGTAATAATCAACAAACTTCTAAACTTGAAGCTGTATGGAGGTGATGATAACGGTTTGAAATAGATAAGTATGGCCTATTCAGTCGTGGTTCCTTTTAAGTTTAATAATTAGTAGGTATTATGTTTTTCACTTTAGAAGTAGCGCCTTATTTTTTAACAGCAATACTGCTTTAACTTAAATTTCAAATCTGAAAGGCGCTACCTAGTTCGAATTCAAACAGTTACAAAATAAAACTCGAATAGAATGTATATTTTCATAAACGTTGCATTCAGACAGATATCCAGAGTGGTTTGCAGCTATTCCCGAGGGCAAGCTTTGAGCCTTTGACCCACGCCGCGCAATATGCGAACGCAAACAAACTCTTATCTCGAAAGTTAACGTTCTAGCTGAGATCTTACGGAGGACTGAATCAGCTTGAACTAGAAGAAAATGTTGAAAAGTAAAATCAGTATTTGGATAAAAAGATATATGTTGATATTTGTACCTACGGAAAGCAGTAGTTAAACCAGGTAGGGGAGGTCAGCTCAGAGCGGCCACCTTAACTTTGACTTTTAAAAAATACCACTATGGAATCAATTAAAAAAAAGATTTTTATATCAAAAGAACGGGAATTTAATAAGCTTTCATAACGTGTAGGCACATTTTGCAAAAACTTAAACGGTTTATTTTAATTTGTAAATTACGAAACTAGTCAAAAAACCGCTTTGCCCGGTAATATAGGGGTAAGGGCAAAGTGGTCATGCCTAAATATAACAAGAAATAAATTTTAAAAAACAAAACACATAAAATTAAAAAAAAGCTTTATTTAAGATAAAATCGAAAAGTAACTAATAAAGTTTCAAATGGAACAATAATTTCAGTCTTCATACTTCCTTACTAAAATCCATGTACCAAAAGTTCCCCCTGCGTAGTTTTTCTTTTGTAGTTTTGGTCAACAACTAACTAATACTTGTACTTTAATAAAAAAAATTATAAAACATTCTAATCATAAGTACTCGTAATACACAGAAACAAATTATTAAAGCGGCCAACTTTGCCCTTATTAATTGGCCACTTTGCCCGGACCACTTTACCTTTTTCTACCATTTCGTTTAAAAAATAAACTCAGCTCACATTAGTTATCCCATGTCGGAAGAAATGTTACACATTCAAAGCCAACTAAGTAAGTAACAATAGACGTGTAATAAAAATATTGAATTCTGAAGAGGTTTGATCAAAACAGGTTGAACTTTCCCTAGATTTTTTTTACAAAATGCACAAATTCCTTGCACATGTCGCCACGGCAACGCGTTTACTCCAATCGGCACCGAACGACTGCTTGGTGCGGGGCGGGAGGTTGGCTATAATGGCACAAAGGCAACGTCGCGCAATCGTTTTTAGTTACCGAAAAATTGGGTGTGGCCGCTTTGCCTTCTATGGCCGCATTGAGCTGACTTCCCCTATAGATGCCAATCTTTAACGTATTCGTCTTAGATTTGGGAACAGAAAGAATAGTTTTTTTTTTGCTTATACCTCAGATATGTGACCGGAGTCAGTTTTTGCTTAGTTATCTCTTTCATACAAGTTCTCGCTTATACCTCTCGTACTTTCATACTTCATACCACACTTTCATACATCACGCTTTTGTTTTTTTGCGATTTGGGATTTCCGCCTACGCCTTACCGCACGCCTACCTATGCTGTTTTATCCTAATTTCTAGTTTTAATTTTACAAGGGAAATAAGTTTTTTCAGTGACACTTCTTCTCTTTTTACATTTCTCTTTCTCTTTCTAACATTTCTTATCTATTAGTTTACTCTACTCTTATTACATTTTTATTTATTTTACTATTCCTAATCATTACATTTTTTTCTGTTTTACTAAGTATTTCACTATCTTATAGAAAGGATAGTTAAAAGCTTCGATCTGATCAAAGGTTAAAAGTTTAAAAGTGTTCTTTGAGACACAAATCTTTTGGATATTTTAGTTAGCGGGCTAAACAGTAAGTATTTACTACATACATACACATACATAATATAATCATGACTATTATCCCTGAAGAGTGAGTCAGAGACTAGGCAATGAAGACCGCAAAAGCAGCCCTCTACCATAGTCTACTTTTCACCAAACAGCACACTGCACATGTGCTCAGCGTGATAGATGGTGAGCCCTTCGCCGCTCTATTGTTAGGTGTATGTGCAGTCTTTAGTCCGTTAGTCGCATTTTACGACACCCAAGGGAAGAAAGAGGGTGGTGGTAGTATTATTTAACCGCTACGCGAATTTTAAAAAATAAGGTCGGTATGTAGGTTTTACCTTTGATTACTAGGATTCAGTAAGTAAGTACAGTACAGATAAGTAGTTTTTGTCACAAGTTAATGATGATCGCACCTATAAAACTACAAAAAAAAACTATGTGTGTAATGATTAGCTACTCCTATAATATCCTGATACCCTAGTACTACAAGCTCAAATGAGCATGCCGTTGAAGCGAACACCTCCCCCCACCGCCTCCCCAACACGCTGTGGATCCGAACCCGATCTCTCCGGTACTCGATCATCGCAGCAGGACATACAAAGCGTGACAGTAAGACAGAAGCGACTTCGAGAAGAGGTTACGTTGAATGACTTCATGGATGATATGAAGAACCTCTTTAAGAATCTTAAGGACGAACAGGATAAGAAACTAGACGCCTTGCAGGGATATATAGCAGATATTAGGAAACATCAAGAAGATAAACTGGATTCTCTGCAAACCACTATTGATGAAATAAGGAAACAAAATGACAATATTCACGCATCTATCGAGTTCCTTTCGCAGCAACACAATGAACTGAAGGAGAAGGTCAACAAGATCGAAAATAAACAAAAGGAGAGCGTTACATATATTAGTTTGCTGGAGGACAGGATCGAGAGTTTAGAGAGACAAAACAGATCATCTAGTATCGAAATACGTAACATTCCAGTATCCAAATCAGAAACTAAAGATGACTTACTAAATATGTTCATAAAAATCGCGACCGCCCTTAAGGTTAATGTGTCCACCAACGATGTATGTGATATTTTTCGAATTAACTCAAAAATCCTACTAACAAACCTATAGTTTGCAATTTAAATAGCGTTCTAGTTAAAGAAAATGTTTTAAAGTGTCTTAAAAATTTTATTAGCGATCACAAACAGAATAAATTTAATACTGAGCATATTCGTATCCCAGGAGTATCCCAGCCTATATTCATCTCTGAAAACTTGACACCTAAAATGAGAAGACTATTCTTTCTTGCACGGGATTTTGCTAGTAGCCATGAATTCACCTTCTGTTGGATCACCCGTGGGAGAATATACCTTCGAAAGAGGGAAAATGAGAAAGTCTGTCGTATTGATTCAGAGAGGGATTTGGCTGAGTTACTAAACAAACATGTATGACTAGCGTCACGGCACTTGTTATGTGTTGTCTCTCTTTTTGTTTACCCTTTAAGTTGCAATATTTTATTTTTCTATTTTATACAAACACTCACAAAACTTTATCACCTACAACTACTTAAATATGATACACTTATCTCAATTATAATTACACTCACAAAACACAACCAAACACAATTACACACATCACTTTTTATACCAACATTAACCTCTAGCCGGCACACGAGTCACACCTACATCGTTATCCATTATTTTCCTCTAATGTTAATCCATAATGCAAGCTATACCAATTATTACATTCTGCAATCTACATCCATAAAAGTGCGACATCTTATTTTGAATTGCCCTCAGATCCCACAATTTTCTACATAATTAAAAGTTTTTAATTAATAAATGGATATTAGTCAAATTAACGAAGATATAGACAGTTTACACAATTATAATTCCTTTTCTTGTTCTCCCCACGAATGCTATTCGTACATTAGACAAAATAATAATCAACTTAAGATTTTTCATGTGAATATAAGAAGTGTAAATCGTAATTTTGATGAACTTGTCGTATTTTTAAGAAGGTTAAGCATAACTTCGGATATAATTATACTAACAGAATGTTGGCTTAGTAAAGTAGTCAATGCTCCCAGCTTACAAGGTTATAACTTTTACCGTTCCACTACACAGAATCAAAATGATGGCGTAATTATTTTTGTTAGAGAGAAGTTAGAGTGCAGAGTAGATGTGATCAACCTTTTTGATGCTAGCTGTCTCACGCTTTGTGGTCCAAATGGCTTTGCTATTGTTGGTATATACCGCTCCCCGTCGAATAAAAACACTGATAATTTCCTACACTCTTTAAATGACTTACTTATTTCCTTAGCTTCTTTTAAAACGTTCGTAGTTATTGGAGATATCAATATAAATATTATCTCTGATAAGCTTGAACCCAAACCCGATAACTACCTAAACCTACTTGCATCTCATGGACTGTTAGCTGCACACACCCTTGTTACTCACCAAGAGAGCTGTCTCGACCACGTCATGTTGAGGACAAGCAAGACGGCCACTACCTTGGTGTTTGACGCTGGCATCACTGATCACGCACCTATCCTCACTGGCATAGATTTCTGTAATCAAACGTACCTTCCTAAGCTCTACCACCGTATAAACTCACAAGCTGTCGTGGCCGAGTTAGCCAAGACTGACTTTTCATCTATTCTTGCGTCCACCAATGCCAGTGAAGCGGCCGAGTTGTTGGTCTCCAGTATCTCTACCTGTATCAAACTAAACACTAAGACTTCTAGAATCTCTTGCAGAAAACGAATTTTAAAACCATGGATCACACCTGGACTCTTGAGGTGTATCCGAAATCGCGATAACCTCCATAAAAAAGTAAAAAAAAACCAAAATAACGAGTTAATCAAAATCACATATCTGCGATATCGTAATTTCTGCAATAAACTTTTGAAAAAACTTAAACGTTTACACGAACAAAATGAATTCTTAAAAGCTAAAAACAACGCTAAAGCAACTTGGAATGTTATTAAAGATATCACTTACTGTCAATCTAAATCCCAGCCCTCCAGAGAACTTTTAAGTATTAACAATGACCCTCTAGCATCTTTAGATGAAGTCAATAGTTTTTTCGTCAATATAGGAAATAATCTTGCCTCTAAAATTGTCATAAACCAGGATAAATTAACAGTTTATAATCCCACACTATCCTTACCCGTATCTAATCCTTCAGGTAATTCCATGGTTCTGCTGGAAACTGATGAAGATGAAATTGGACAAATTCTTATGAATCTTCGTACCAGTAGTGCTGCCGGTTATGATGGTATTCCCTCCAGCATCTTAAAAGATGCTAAAGCTTCCCTTATTCCGATTTTTACTCATGTATTCAACCTCTGCCTATCGTCGGGCGTTTTTCCCAATGTCTTTAAAAAGACTTTAGTACATCCAGTGTATAAGAGTGGGAATAGAAGCAATGTCAGTAATTACAGACCTATTTCAGTTCTTACTTGTCTTTCAAAAATCCTTGAAAAAATTCTTAACAGTAGGCTGCCCAGTTACTTAAATAAATATAATGTCTTGTCTGTTAACCAGTATGGCTTCAGAAGTGGTTTATCCACTGAAGATGCTGTAATGGAACTGACAGACTATATAGTTAAAAATATTGACAAAAAATCTAAAGTCATAGGTACTTTTCTTGACCTGTCAAAAGCTTTTGACACTGTGTCTGTTCCCATTCTAATACAAAAATTGGATGATATTGGTATTCGTGGTGAAGTCCTAAATATTTTCCGTGACTATCTTTCGGGACGTAGTCAATGTGTCAAAATATACTCTTATGTTAGTGGTGATGAGTTTATTGGTTGTGGTGTTCCTCAAGGTAGCGTCCTTGGCCCAACCCTTTTTCTCATTTACATAAATAGTCTGTGTCAAATTGCTCTACCTAATTGTAAAATAGTCACCTACGCTGACGACACTGTCCTTCTAGTTAAGGAGAAGACATGGGAGGGTGCCCGTCAGCGTACGGAAGAAGCTTTGCGTGTCGTATCTGGCTGGCTCAGTGTCAACTTGCTTACTTTGAATGTTGCTAAAACTAAGTTCATAACCTTCTCGGCATCTCTATCAGCGCAACCAAAATCTGACTCCTTTCATATAAAAAATCATTGCTGCGACATTTCTAATCAAACTTGTTCCTGCCTACCTATATCGTGTACCGATAACATAAAATACTTAGGAGTTTATTTGGACAGCACTCTGAGTTGGAATACTCAACTAGGTTCCATAATATCACGTACTCGAAAAATCATGCCTATTTTTAGGAAGCTCAGATACTCTGCTAACCTACACACACTGAAAATGGTATATTTTGCTCTAGTGCAATCTATTTTAGCCTACTGTATTCCAATTTGGGGTGGTGCTGGTACCACTAACTTTCTTAGGCTTGAGAGAGCGCAGAGAGCTGTTTTAAAAGTGATGACAAAAAAGCCATTTAGATCTCCAACTAATCAACTAGACATTGACTGCGAGGTTCTAACAGTCAGGCAACTTTATGTGCTTCAGTTGATGTTACGTAGACATAAGACACTGCCACTAGAAGAAAACATATACAATGCAAACAAGCGCTTAAGGTACCGTGTGTGTAAGTCCGTTCCACATAGAACGGCTCTTGCTAGTCGGCATTTCTATGTCCGTAGTTTTTTTCTGTACAATAAAATTAACAAAATATTGGATGTCTTTAGTAGTTTTTTACGAGAATGCAAACTAAAAATAAAAGGTTGTTGCAAAAACTGTCTTATGATGAAACTGAGGATTTTTTAATGAAACCCTAATATTATCCCTGTCCAATGTGACCTAGCTACACACACACGCACACGCACACACACCCCTGTTTGTACAGACGGCCTTTCGAGGACTATGGTTTTATATGACCCATCCGAGGACTCTCTCAAAAACCATGTTAATGACCTTGTATTGTTACTTTAAAACGATAGAAAGAAACAGAAAACACTTTGTTAATGATCAGGTCTATTTGTCTAACGTTATTGCAGCATTTTATTTATTAACTTTTCTTGACCAATGCGTGGACATATTATACACTGCCAACGCTTGTGGAGACATCTTTCCGAGGACGTCTGTGTATACCTTTCGAGGACCCAATCGCCTGACTACAGATGGCAATCCGGGGACTCATTTTCACACACTTTCTCTTGAATCCAATACAATTCGAGGACCGTGTGTTTGACTGTACAGAAACAATATGAGGACGTTTTTCCGAGTCCCGCATGTACAAAGCGAGGACCACTAATGTGTAAACATAACATGTTTTACGTACCATTCGAGAACATTTATTTTGTAATTAACATTCGATGTGGCCCTGATGTACATAAGCTCTTTACTTGACTGGACCTGATTTATGTTAAGTGATGATAAGGCATGTGAAATCGCGTTATTCCCGGTATCCTTAACCACTAAGGAACTGGCTATCTTACCTCGAACTGCTGATAACATTGTTGTTACGGCGACGCGACATACTAAAATAAGTTGGTGGTAGCTATAGCCAGGCGGACTTAGAACAAAGCCTACTGTTCCGTCTGGCGAGTTATAGGAGGTTGTGATGATAGAAGGTTCCTTGGTGATGGTTAATAACCACTGCGTCTCTTTATGTGATGTTGTATATTTATAGTGACTACATTGTAACTAACTTATTGTCTCTAAAACATACAAGACGATTTATACTACGTAGATGTTGGAGGGAGGATGCCGTCTTATCTTTATCGGATCTACACGCGTTTAGGAATGCGCTTATAAACTCTTTAACCATACGTGAGGATAATAAATTATGTGGCGACGCAGGCCGCCACACCTACCACTAACCAAACCGAGCACAGTTAGTACCCCCGCTGGGAATCGAACCTGGGACCTCATGGTTTAAGGTCTTACCGCTAGACCACAGAGGCGGTTAAAATTACTAAAAATGTTGAAATTTTTTATGACAGGCTATGACATTCTACCACCAGTTTTACCGCTACCATCTTATCTAAGTATGTCGCCATGACGACTATGTTATTACCATTGTTGTTTTCTACATTGCGAAGTTATGCATATGCTTTCGTCGTAGTGATTGTTAGTTGACTACGGCTAGGTAGTCCACTACTACTACTAACCACCGACGTTGTTATATATTTTGTACAATAGCTAATTATTTGGTTCCATAAGTTACCATTGAAGTCTATTATATACTTATTGTATTTTGTATCTGTATAAATATTATATGACCTGGTATATGATGAGTATGTATTGTATTTTATGACCTGGTAACGACATTTTTTTTGTAAATGTCGTTACTTCTGTGCGCTATGGTTTTTTGCGCCCTTCTTTGAAACAGTTAAAAAATGATGTCCTGAATTGGTGGTAGGTTAAAAAGATTTATACGATTTAGAGTAATTATTAATTGAGTTTATTAAATAAACATATTTTGACTAAGACTTTATAATCTTTTATCCAATGATAGGTACGAAAACCAGCTACTTTTCTTCGTACTCAACATAATAATCAATCACAATATGTGTACTATTGCTCTTTGAGGAGTTCTATAGGGTATCTCTGAAGTCTGTGATCCTTTGCGAATTGATAGTAATATAAGCAGCTACTTTTCTTCGTACTCAACATAATAATCAATCACAATATATGTACTGTTGGTGATTGAGGAGTTCCATATGGTATCTGTGAAGTCTGGGATCTTTTGCTCATTGATAGTTACTTAATTAGCTACTTCTCTTCGAACTTAACATGATAACTAATCACAATATGTGTACTGTTGGTGATTGAGGAGTTTCATAGGGTATCTGTGAAGTCTGTGATCCTTTGCTCATTGATAGTTACCTAACCATTTACTTCTCTTCGTACTTAACATGATAACCCATGACGATATGTGTACTGTTGGTCATTGAGGAGTTCCACATGGTATCTTTGAAATCTGGGATCCTCTACTCATTCATAGATACCTAACCAGCTACTTTTCTTAGTACTCAACATAATAATAAATCCAAATATTTGTACTGTCGGTCATTGAGAAGTTCCATATGCTATCTGTGATGTCTAGAATACTTTGATCGTTGAATTTTACCTAACCAGCTACTTTTCTTTGAATTAAACATAATAACCAATCATAATATGTGTACTGTCGGTCATTGAGGAGTTCTATAGAGTATCTGTGAAGTCTGTGATCCTTTGCTCATTGATAGTTACTTAACTAGCTACTTTTATTCGTACTCAACATGATAACCAATCACAATATGTGCACTGTTGGTCATTGAGGAGTTCTATATGGTATCTGTAAAGTCTGAGATCTTTTGCTCATTAATAGTTACCTAACCATTTACTGCTCTTCGTACTTAACATGATAACCTATGACGATATGTGTACTGTTGGTCATTGAGGAGTTCCATATAGTATCTTTGTAATCTGGGATCTCTTGCTCGTTGAAAGTTACCTAACCAGCTACTTTTCTTCGTATTCAACATAATAACTAATTACAATATCTGTACTGTTGGTCTTTGAGGAGTTCCATAGGGTATCTTGGAAGTCTGGGATCCTTTGCTCATTGATAGTTACATAAGCAGCTATTTTTCTTCGTATTCAACATAATAATCAATCACAATATATGTATTGTTGGTCATTGAGGAGTTCCATATGGTATCTGTGAAGTCTGGGATCCTTTGCCCATTGATAGTTACTTAACCAGCTACTTCTTTTCGAACTTTACATGATAACCAATCACAATATGTGTACTGTTGATGATTGAGGAGTTCCATATGGTATCTGTGAAGTCTGGGATCCTTTGCTCATTCATAGTTACCTAACCAGCTACTTTTCTTAGTACTCAACATAATAATAAATCCAAATATGTGTACTGTCGGTCATTGAGGAGTTTCATATGCTATCTGTGATGTCTAGGATCCTTTGCTCGTTGAATGTTACCTAACCAGCTACTTTTCTTTGTATTCAACATAATAACCAATTATAATATGTGTACTGTTGGTCTTTGAGGAGTTCTATAGGGTATCTCTGAAGTCTGTGGTCCTTTGCGAATTGATAGTTATATAAACAGCTACTTTTCTTCGTGCTCAACATAATAATCAATCACAATATATGTACTGTTGGTGATTGAGGAGTTCCATTTGGTATCTGTGAAGTCTGGGATCTTTTGCTCATTGATAGTTACTTAATTAGCTACTTCTCTTCAAATTTAACATGATAACTAGTCACAATATGTGTACTGTTAGTGATTGAGGAGTTCTATATAGTATCTGTGAAGTCTGGGTTCTTTTGCTCATTGATAGTTACTTAATTAGCTACTTCTCTTCGAACTTACCATGATAACTAATCACAATATGTCTACTGTTGGTGATTGAGGAGTTCCATATGGTATCTGTGAAGTCTGGGATCCTTTGCTCTTTGATAGTTACTTAACTAGCTTCTTCTTTTCGAACTTAACATGATAACCAATAACAATATGTGTACTGTTGGTGATTGAGGAGTTCCATATGGTATCTGTGAAGTCTGGGATCCTTCGCTCATTCATAGTTACCTAACCAGCTACTTTTCTTAGTACTCAACATAATAATAAATCCAAATATGTGTACTGTCGGTCATTGAGGAGTTCCATATGCTATCTGTGATGTCTAGGATCCTTTGCTCGTTAAATGTTACCTAACCAGCTACTTTTCTTTGTTTTCAACTAAATAACCAATCATATTATGTCTACTGGCGGTCATTGAGGAGTTTCATATGCTATCTCTGATGTCTGGGATCCTTTGCTCGTTGAATGTTACCTAACCAGCTACTTTTCTTTGTATTCAACATTATAACAAGGTACAATATGTGTACTGTCGGTCATTGAGGAGTTCTATAGAGTATCTGTGAAGTCTGTGATCCTTTGCTCATTGATAGTTACTTAACTAGCTACTTTTCTTCGTACTCAACATGATAACCAATCACAATATGTGTACTGTCGGTAATTGAGTAGTTTCATATGGTATCTATGAAGTCTGGGATACTTAGCTCGTTGATAGTTACCTAATCAGCTACTTTTCTTCGTACTCAACATAACAATCAATCACAATATATGTACGTCGGTTATTAAGGAGTTCCATAAGGTATCTACGAAGTCTGTGATCCCTTGTCTACTCATAGGTACCAGCTACTTTCTTTGTATTTAATACAATAACCAATCACAACTTGATCATTCGTCATTGAGGAGTTTTGTTGCCTGTCGCCAAGGGTGTTCATCATATCTTCACCATATTTTAAATGTAACGATTAAAACCTATCGATACAAAAAAAAATCATCCAAATCAGTGTAACCTGAAAATACATTAAAGTAACATAGTATATACAACCGAATTGATAACCTACTCCTTTTAGAAGTCCGTTAAAAATATTACACAACATCACATACATTGCTCTGATTCTGCATTGACCCAGCCGGGAATCGAACCTGGGACCTCAGAGATGGCGACATAAGAGTCCGCCGGCGTGCGACCACTCGACTAGAGCGGTCGTCAATAATGAAGATTGAACTAAAATCTATGATCGTCTATTTTAAAAAAAATAGTAAAGAAATTTTTGAAGTTATTATTAAAAATAAAGATTAAAATGATGTTGACAATGTACGAAAAGCTAAAAAAGCATTCGGTAGGTCCTAGGTACCAGTCATCACACTACTCTCCTCATCAATCTAGGGCATTCTAGGGCATTGATCAGACAAAAAAAAAATCGTTCACTTGATAGAAATTTCACATGCCCAACGATTTTATTTTTTTGTCTGATCAATGCCCTAGAATGATGAGGAGAGTAGTTTGATGACTAGTACCTAGGACCTACAGAATTATGTTTTAGCTTTTAGTACATTGTCTACATCATTTTAATCTTTATTTTTAATTTTAATTTAGTTATAACGATTTAAAAAGAATGAAAAGTATATCGTACTTCTCATAATTTTTAATTCATTCAACTTGCCCTTTTATTTGATATCCATCACCCTTATTGAAACAAATATGAAATCTGGCATTTCCGGCGGCCATCTTAGATTTAAAAATATATCAAAACTTTTAAACAGTATTCTATTACTCAAGTCCTTTCATTTGATACCCATATTGAAGGGGTAGTGAAAAAAAATTTGCCTGCCATTTTGTTTGCGGCCAAATTGGATTTTAATTTTTTCATAGTGTAATCTATTTTACTAGGCAAGACCTTTTATTTAATACCCATATTGAAGGGGTTGTCATAAGAAAAATGAACCTGCTGTTTTTTTGGCGGCCATATTGGATTCTCATTTTATTTCATAGAGAACTCTGTTCTACTAATCAAGCCCTTTCATTTGATACCCCTATTGAGGATGTAGTGATAAAATATGTAATCCGCCATTTTGTAGCGGCGGCCATCTTGGATTTATAATGATACCAAATAAATTAAATTATATTCTTATTAGAACCAAAGGTGCGTACCAAATTTCAGATCAATCCGTCAACAGGAAGTGGGTCTAATTTTAATTACTAGATTTGACCCAAAGAAATAAACAGGGCAAGCTAAATAAAACCGTTTAAAATTAAAGAAAAAATGCTTTTTATAAAATAATAATTTAAACCTGATAAGAAAAATATGTTTGTATAAGTACCTACATTGCAATTTTTAACGATAATTAACCATATTCGTCTACGTCACAATAATCCCATGTCGTGAGATATACATTACCTATTATTAGTTAGTATTAAACTTATAGTAGCACAAAAGTACTCGTTAAGACGATTTAAACGAGCCCATACTCGATGGGGTTATGTTGTTTAATTACTGAGTTGCTATGGCCATCTTCCAGCTCTATCATCAGACCCTGGTTACCATCTAGCACAAAAGTACTCGTCAAGACGAATCAAACGAGCCGAGACTCGATGAGGTTGCGTCGTTTCTTTACTGAGTTCCTATGACCATCTTTCAGCTCCATCATCAGATCAGACCCTGGTAACAATCTAAAAACCAAGTACTCATCAAGACGAATGAAACGAGCCGAAACTCGATGGCGTTGCGTCGTTTCATTAGAGAGTTCCTATGACCACCTTCCAGGTCAATCATCAGACCGTGGTTACCATTGAAAGACAAACTACTCATCAAGACGATTCAAATGAGCCCAAACTCGATGAGATTATGTCGTTTCTTTGCAAAGTTCTTATGGCCACCTTTCATCTATTATGTCATCATAACATTGCATGGTCACGCGATTTACACATGTATGCAAAATTTCAGCTCTATCGGTAACCGGGAAGTGGATGAAATTTAATTTACAAACGGACAGGTGAAACTAAATACCTAGCTTGTAAAAATAGTTACTTTGCTTACGTTCTTACAAAACAAAGACGGAAAAACAACACTCTTTGATCACGATGTGAAAATGCATCCATATGAGGACCTAAATACACACTGTCAGGTACTGACACCAATACGAGGTCTTGAGTGTAAAATTTACACATAAGTCCTCACACAGTACAACAAACATGAGTCGAGTGTATAGCGAGTGTGTACAAATCGATAGTGGCGCCGCCTAGTGTTCACACTCTGTCGGTGTGTGAACCAAAATTTTCAAGACCAATCCGAGGATTCCTTGACTTTTCTTTATTAAGTATACAGGAAGGTTCACAATCGCACGTAGAGTACGATGCCGTAGTCAAGTCAAACCGAGGACCCACGAAAAAGTCCTCGGATTGAAAACGTCCTCGGATGTGCCTTGTGTATTCATGCCCACGTCCTCGTATAGTACTTAAAACAAACACATATAATCACACACACACACACACACACACACACACCCCAACACAAACCCACACACACACACTCACACACACACAGACACACGCACACACACCTTTATATTTTAAATTTTTAAGTTTACCTAGTTGGAAATTTTATTATTTTTCAAATTGTACTTCCTTTATTTTAAGCCTGAGGGAAGGCGTTAGCGTCTGTCATACAGTTTTTTAATAAACTAGCACAGGCGTTATCGTTCAACCGTATCTTGCTATGTTTATTCCTATAAAATGTCACATTAAATAAGTTAAGATACTATGCTTGTATAGAAATGAATAAAGAAAGATTATTATTATAGCTACATAAATCACATACTTACCTAAGTAATTTTATTATTATTACGAGCACCACATGATCGTTAGCTGGTGATATATCCGTCAATGTTTTCTGAAAACATCTTAAATATTTAGTATACCTTCCTAGCACTTATCTACTACAGTCTTTTCATTCAACATTGTACCATCAAAACAAGAGCCAGAACAATGTTGCCAAAAAAATCATCAAAGCAAGCAAAATGTTTATTTTGCTCCCGGCGATCATCGTTACAAGTTCGCAAGCTCGTTAAAAGTTCCACTAAAAATATACCATAGATAGGTAGACGTACTTCACGTACTAGCAACACTCGACTACATAGGTACCGTGAAACACCGCTTAATAATTATCACTATTATTCGTGTGCTAACGAGAGCCGGCAAAAAGCGGGCGGCCCGCACAAAGGAAACGCAATTTGTTATCAGACAACTGCCAAATGTTGTAGTGTAAGAAGACTAGGACGTTAGCGCAGCACGCGGATTCGTTCATAAATATGTTTATTTTTATTCATTTAAGATAGATAGATAAGATAAAAACAATTTTATTTTAATGCTTATTATGACAGCTCTTCTCCTCGATCTCGCCTGATGGTGAGCGTAGATGAGGTCTACGATGAAGCGAGCTGATCTAGAAGATGCCTATTAACTCTCGCCTTGAAGGCATTCAGGTTATAAGTTTTTGGGAACACAGACGATGGCAGAGAATTCCAGTCCTTGCCAGTGCGCAACAAAAATGATGACAGGAGGCGTTTAGTGCGACATAGTGGAACTTCTACTAGGTGGGAATGATTTATTCAATACAACACAATACAATTAAGACTAGGTTTAAGTTAGTCAGAGACCAGGCAAAAAGGACTGCAATAGCAGTTCTCTGCCATAGTCCACTTTTCACCAAATAGCGACTGCACATGTGCTCAGCGTGTCAGGTAGTTAGCCCATCGCCGCTCTATCTCTATGCTGTTGGATGTCTGTTGGATGTATGTGCAGTCTTTACTCCGTGAGTCGCCTTTTACGACACCCAAGGGAAGAGAGGAGAGGGGATGGTAGTACTCTTTCTCCGCTACCCGACACGGTTATACAAATTTTGCTAAGTGGTGACAATAACAATCAGTAAGTTAGCCTGCGAACACCTATTGCTCTTAACTTCACACCTTTTATTATTTATTCAAAACTTCACACACATTCCGACAATCTGTTCTTAAGATATAAGCGGAGTACGTTATAATAACCATGTAAGTATTATCGGCAGTCACGATTGCTACAAAAAATGTAGCACAATGCAAATTCAATACCGCGAGATAAACACATTCAGGTATTATATCTAGAGATGAAAAGAAAGAAGGAAGAAAAAACATTTATTGAATAGAATAGAATAGAAATAAATTTATTCAGCATCAAAAACACAACATAAAAATTACAAGTAACAATATTATGTGACACTGAAAAGGCATCTACTCAGCATTGTGTCGTAGCATCTCAGTAATGCCACGACGCTGGTCTTCCGTAGATACCTACACTAAAACTAAAAGCTAAAAGCTAAAGCTATTGAAAGGTATACCACATAGCAACACACAAATTAACACATAACAGGTAACAAACCAAAATACTATTAAATACATTGCGCCCTGCTATGTGATGCCAACACTGTTCACAGCTAGGGTTGCCAAATGGTATCCAAAAGGAGGACATATCCTCGTTTTCCACATTTTGCCTCCCGTTCTCCCTTACCCACTGTAAGTCCTCCTTTTTGCTTAACGATGTCTTAAGCACTTAGAGTGATAAAGACATTGAATGTCACATAACTGCTCAAGATCTGCGAGTTTTATTTGGTACTAGCGGCCGCTCGCGGTTTCACCCGCGTGGTTCTCGTTCCCGTACGAATATCGGGATAAAAAGTATTCTATGTGTTAATCCAGGTTATAAACTATCTGTATGCCGAATTTCATTCAAATCCATTTAGAAGTTTTTACGTGAAAGAGTAACAAACATACACACTCACAAACTTTCGCCTTTACGAGTATAATATTAGTGCGAAGTGTGATAAGCGCACATAACGCAAATGTGGAAAGAGTTTTTTTCACTGATTATAATACTCAGTGGAGCAAAGAGAGGAACAAACTAAGTGTGCAGTCAGTTAAATCTTTATTTCTTGCTCAGTACAACTTCAAAAACATGACATGTGAAGATTTTCATAATTATTTGTTGAAAAACCAAGAACTACTTACAAAAACTGGCAGCTCGGCTAAATATGATTAAAATAAAGTAAAATAATATAAAAAGCGTTTAATTGTGAATTTCCTCCTTTTTCACAGAAAATCCTCCTTTTTAGACCCATCTGCCCTCCTTGATCTGGCAACCCTATTCACAGCTCAGTAGGACAACGCAAAGCAAGGCTCGTAGATATTCTAAAACCAAATTCACACACAAATCTCTGCTTGAGTACAGTTAGAAAGGGAAGGTGCTATCCATCACATATATCGCCATCCCTTTCTAACTGTATTCAAGCATGGATTTGATTTTGAGTTTGGTTTTAGAATACCTACGAGCCTAAGTTGCGGCTGCAAACGCCTAGTAACTTCGAAACGATTGCGGTGCATTTGCCGCCTATGGGCCGCAACTTAGTGAGCAAAAAATTGCTTTGCGGTATCGTCTCAACTTATTATAATACCTCAACAAGATAAAGAGGGCGGCAAGCACAAAGAGCCGCCGAGAGCAGCGCGGGCTAATCAAATAACCGAAACAGGCGGCCGTATTTTTTTTTCTGTTTTGTAACGTCAAATTGAACTATTTTTGAATCTGTAGCGATAGTTTTGGCCGTGGTAGTCTAATATTCTTTGTTATATACTATTGGCCAGTCCGCGACTTCGTCCGCATGAACACCCCCTTAGATCCAGTAAAGAATTTTCAAAATTGTTATTACTTACGAGTACCTACATACAAACCTTCTCCTGACAATTATTGCGAACACAATAAAAATCATCATCATTTTGCCTTTTCGTCTATGGCAAACGATAATATGATGAAATATCTGATAGACATCGCTTTTGATGGCAAAAAATAATAATATGAGTAAGCCAATAGGTGCAGGGTGCAGCCGTTGTCAAGTGATGCAGTTACATACGACTCCGTAAGTGCCTATTTCATTTTTATTTATATACCTACTTACCTAGATAATTAATTGTTTCTAAGTGTTTCTTCAATGAATTATCATTAAGTATTCCTACATACATACGTATATAATCACGACTATTATCCCCGAAGGGTTAGTCAGAGACTAGGCAATGAGGACAGCAAAAGCAATCCTCTACCACATAGGTATCCACTTTCACCAAAAAATAACAGTTGCACATAATTATGCTCAACGTGACAACTATGCTGTAACGGAAGTATGTTCAGTCTTTAGTCTGTTAGTCGCCTTATACGACACCCAAGGAAAGAGAGGGGGTGGTAGTATAGTAAGTACTTATTCTTTCACCGCTATGCGACACGGTTAATCGCTACTAATCATTATGAGGCCTATTACATCTCGACTGTGATTTTTGCGTAAAATGGCCAATTTTGGCGTTATGGATCTCAGAAACAAGAATACATTAACAATTATGACTTATTGAATAGTATAGAATAGCTATTGGAATAGTGCGTAGTGGCCTCGCTTTTTGTAAATTTTGCTTAAGTATTTAATTGAACCCAAAATTGCAGAGAAAAATTTTCATAAAGTGCGCGAAGGCACTTTTTTGAGCTCATCGATTGAACTACTGTTCTAAACAAGTAAAATAAAAAAATTATAATATTATCTCTTATATAGTCAAATAGTGCGTAGCGGCCTCGGAATTTTTAGATATCATTGATTTTATATAGGAAAAAAATCTTATTCTAAACAAAAAAACTTCGAAAATCGCTATAAGTTAACTGTGAATAGGAGATATTCACAGTCTACGATCTACGATAATATTATTGAACAAAATTTATGCCAGAGTAATTATTACTTCATAAGGAGTAAGGGGAGAACGGAATATAACATCTTATCCGACCCAAATGCCAACCTCACCTGCACGCGCCGGATGGCGGCGGCGTGGCGTACACCGCACCGTGGTGCTCCCTGCTTGACAACGGACGAGGCTCTGACGACCGAGCAATGGCGGTATAACCATACACCTGGCTCCGGCTGGAAGAGGCTATCGCTGGCCTTGGGAGTTTAAATCACCCCAGAAAGGACGATAGAAGAAGGCACTTCGAAAACAAACCGAGTGTGACGGCACGCTTTGAAGTAGCAGCCCTGCTAGCCGTCTAGGATACTATGGGCTAATTCCCTGTATATCCGAAACCATATTATTACTGAAACTCAAAGAAGAAATACACGGACCGATTTTAAAAAAAACTACCTTTGGCGCGAAAACAAGGACTCTGATTGGATGTTGGAATGTTCGCACGATGCGGGAAGAAAGTAGAGGGCACCAAGTTGTCAAATATATGCGGGATTACCAGTTGGAAATACTTGGCATTTCTGAAACGAGATGGAAAGACTTTGGGGAACAACAAATTGAGGACTTCACCCTGCTATACTCAGGTCAGGAAAAGAAACACGAGTATGGCGTGGGAATCCTGCTTGCCAGAAATGCCCGGAATAGTCTGCTTGATTGGCAACCGGTGTCAGACAGAATCATCACAGCACGCTTTAAGTCTACAGTGAGAAACATCACCCTAATACAATGTTATGCACCTACTAACGCAGCGGAACTAGACAAAAAGGAAGCGTTTTATGAACAACTCTCGGCGACAATGCGAACTATCCCAAAAGGCGACATTGTAATTTGTATGGGTGACTATAACGCGCAGATTGGAGACAACAATCGATGCATAGAGTCTTGGGTGCGAAAACATGCGCTGGGCACACGAAGTGAAAATGGCAATATGTTAGTAGGCTTTTGCTGTGAGTTTGATTTGGTGATTGGAGGCTCGATATTTCCACACAAAGACTGCCACAAGGTATCCTGGGTTTCTCCTGACAGACGTACAGAAAATCAGATAGATCACGTCATGATAAGTAGGAAATGGCGCCACTCTTTATTGGATGTCCGCAACCGAAGAGGAGCAGACGTAAACAGTGATCACCACCTCATAGTAGCAAAAATCCGCCTGAAGATAGCAAAGGTGCAGAGTAAGACGACCAAATTATCTCGGCGTTTCGATGTCTCCAAATTACAGGATCCGGACACAAAACAGAAGCTTAGTGTGGAACTGCACAACCAATACCACGCTCAAAAGGTTGAGGAAAGATCAGTGGAGGAAGAATGGAGCGCTGTCAAAAGTACGCTGTGCACATGCTGCGAAAAGTTCTTAGGCTACTGTAACTCTGAAAAGAAGGAATGGATATCCGCTGATACATGGGATAAAATACTACACCGAAAATCCATCAAAGAGAAACTTAATGCGGAAAAAGACCAGAACACCAAAGAAATCCTAGCCTATAAATATTTTCTGGGCGAGAGTGAAGTAAAGCGTAGTGCCAAAAGAGACAGGCGTGTTAGAGCTGCATCGATAGCCCAAAGAGCGGAACTGGCGGCACACGCTGGAAACACCAGAGAGCTGTACCGTGCCGGTAGAGAGCTATGCAATAAACCACCGAATACGCGGCCAGTGGTAGACAAAGCGGGCAGGCTTCTCACTACGTTGGAGCAACAACTGCGAAGATGGCATGAGCACTTCAAAGAGGTATTCCACACTCTGGACGTTGAAGCTGAAGCTGACGACAATGTCGACTCAGGAAGCGATGTTTTAGACATCAAAGTTGACCCTCCGGATAAGGCTGAAATTTCACGGGCCATTAAAAGCCTAAAAAGTGGCAAAGCTCCAGGCAATGATGGCATCCCGGTAGAGGCACTTAAAGCCAATGCGGAAGTGACGGCTGATATACTGTTGCCCCTGATGACGGCTGTGTGGGAATCAGGTCAAGTGCCTGATAGCTGGAAGGAGGGCATTATTGTCAAGCTACCAAAGAAAGGCGACCTGTCTCAATGCTCCAACTGGCGGGGAATCAACTTGCTGCCGGTCTGCTCCAAGATTTTATGTAAGATCCTGTTAGACAGAATGGCAAGCGCGGTTGACTGCACGCTAAGAGACGAACAGAGTGGATTCAGAGTGGGGCGATCTTGCACGGACCAGATCAACGTTCTGCGAATGATACTGGAGCAGTGCAACGAAATGCGGAACGAACTCTTTACTCTATTCGTGGACTTCGAAAAAGCTTTTGATCGGGTGAGATGGTCGAGTATATGGCGAATCCTAAAGCAAAGAGGTATACCAGTCAAGGTTATAGAAATTATCAAATGCCTTTATGAGGGTTCTTCTTGCCGAGTGATGCATAAAGGCCAACTAACTGACCCAATAACAGTCACTGCAGGAGTGAAACAGGGCTGTTTGTTGTCACCGCTGCTTTTCTTAATAGTCTTGGATGACGTGATGCGCAGAGTAACCGGCAAGGAAGAGAGAGGATTACCTTGGTTACATGGTAAGACCCTTGAAGATATTGACTTTGCGGACGATATCTGTTTACTCGCCACATCACGTAAACAACTTCAGTCCAAGACCGATGACCTCGCAAACGAAGCTGCTAAAGAAGGCCTGCGCATCAACTGTGGTAAGACCAAAGACATGCGCCTGAATACCTCTGATCTAGCGCCCACACACGTTAACGGCGAGGTGGTCGAACAAGTGCAGCGTTTTACCTATCTGGGGAGCGTCGTAGACCCGCAAGGGGGAACTGAAGCGGATGTAGAAACGCGCATCAACAAAGCCAGAGCCGCATATGCGCAACTGAAGCCTGTCTGGACGTCTTCTGTAATCACTCGGCGTACAAAGATCCGAATATTCAACTCTAATGTCAAGTCGGTTCTCCTGTACGGATGCGAGACATGGCTCGTCAAAAACGAAATAACCAGTCGGCTGCAGGTGTTCGTCAACAAGTGCTTGCGGCGCATACTGGGGATTTACTGGCCACGAACCATCTCTAATGTAAGGCTGTGGGAGATGACTGAGCAACAACCCATCGACAAGGAGATCCTGACAAGGAAATGGCGCTGGATTGGACATGTGTTGCGGAGACCTGACAACCATCTATCCAAGCAAGGGTTAACGTGGCAAGCGTATGGAAAAAGAAGGCCGGGCCGCCCCCGTACCACCTGGAGGCGATCAGTTGAAAAAGAGGCTGCATCAGCTGATATCGGCTGGAAGGACCTGGAGGTTGCCGCACAAGATCGACAGCAGTGGAAATCTCTTCTTCGAGCCCTATGTCCCTGATGAGGGATAACAGGATTGCATCAATCAAGGAATAAAGATTTTATAATGAATTTATTATTCTATTTCGATAAAAACGATAAATACAACTGCAAAATTACTACAAAATACGATGCACCGGACGTCCGAAATCAACTTATGCTCACAGAATGGAGATTTGTAATATTATGCCCAATTTTTTTATCCTATTTCGATAAAAACGATAAATACAACTGCAAAATTACTACAAAATGCGAAAATGGGCATTTTACGCAAAAATCACATTCGAGATGTAATAGGCCTCTGTAAATCTTAATTATTGCTTCGCGGGTTACGCACTAAGCATTAAGTCAATTTCGAGCGGTAGGTCCCTACTGTTTGTAGTTTTAATTTAATAGCAGGTACACTTAGGGTTGTAACGGTAACTTGAATTACTTACAATATGGAGTCTCACGACAGTGGTGTGAAAAAGACACGGTTTCTTCTTAATGTATGTCTCTAGGCATCACCTAAAATGGTTTATGGCATTTTAATCATTTTGATTGGCCTCACAAATCTGTTACTAGAGGACACTACCACGTTCCTATACAATTGTATGGGACATTTTTTAACTCTATTGAAAAGAGGAAAATCTTGCAATACACTTCTTTGTCTCTATACGTGACGAATATAAATAAGTAAAAATTGTGTAATTTTTTAAATGTTTACTTGTGTAATGTTTAAAAATAAATTAAAAATATTTTTTTAAATATTGTAATTAAGAGGCCTATTAGGTACATATCGACTGTAATTTTTGCGTAAAATGGCCAGATTTGGCGTTATTGATCTCAGAAACAAAAATACATTAACAATTATGACTTATTTAATAGTGTAGAATAGCTATTGGAATAGTGCGTAGCGGCCTCGCTTTTTGTAAATTTTGCTTAACTTATTAATTAAACCCAAAATTGCAGAGAAAGATTTGTATAAAGTGCGCGAAGGCACTTTTTTGAGCTCATCGATTGAACTACTGTTTTAAACAAGTGAAATAAAAAAATTATAATGTTATCTCATATAGTCGAATAGTGCGTAGCGGCCTCGGAATTTTTAGATATCATTGATTTTATATAGGAAAAAAATCTTATTCTAAACCAAAATACTTCGAAAATCGCTATAAGTTAACTGTGAATTTCTCCTATCAACGATATTAAATAAAAATATTAAATAGAAATTTCTTGCCTCGAACTACAGTGTTGTGGAACCAGCTCTCGGCGGCGGTATTTCCGGACCGTTATGACTTAGGGATCTTCAAGAAACGAGCCTATTCCTTCCTTAAAAGCCGGCAACGCGCCTGCGATTCCTCTGGTTTTGCGGGTGTCCATGGGCGGCGGTGATTACTTTCCATTAGGTGACCCGCTTGCTCGTTTGCCTCCTTCTGCTATAAAAAAAAAAACTACCACCCCTTCTCTTCCCTTGGGTGTCGTAAAAGGCGACTAACGGACTAAAGACTGCACATATGTGCAACAGCATAGAGCGACGATGGGCTCACTACCTGTCACGCTGAGCACATGTGCAGTCGCTATATGGTGAAAAGTAGCCTATAGTAGAGGACTGCTTTTGCTGTCTTCATTGCCTAGTCTCTGACTAACCCTTCGGGGATAATAGTCGTGATTATATGAGTGTAATGTATATGCTTCGGTGGCCGAGTGGTGAACCGCTCGGCTCGATATTCGGAGATCCCGGGTTCAATTCCCAGGTCGGGCAAAGTGTGTTTTCGGTTTTTTCGATGCATAGCCCGCATAACCCACATTGACAAGCGTGGTGATTAAAGGGCCCACAGACGATCAGGTCGCCGGCAGGTATTGGCCTGTCAGTTAGTACTAGCCGCCCGCCGCCGCCGCCCGTGCGTTGTACTACTAATGCCCCTTACTCTTCACGTCGTCAGACGCATCCGCAGACGTTATCGGCTGATGCGTCGGCCGACGTGTAGGGGGGTGATTTGCGCGTCTGTGGTAGGTATTTAACGTCTGCAGACGCAGCAAACGTTAAATACTTAACACAGACGCGCATATCACCCCCCTACATGTCGGTCGTCGACGCATTCGCAGATGACGTCTGCGGATGCGTCTGCCGATGTGAAGAGGGGGCATAACTAACAGGCCGATTCCTGCCGGCTACCTGATCGTCCCTTAAGATAATAATTAATTGTAGGGATGACTTGTTTTAAAAATGGAAGCCTTTGGTCTGCAGTGGGACAGTATCCAGGCTGCCTACTTTACTTTCCTTGTGTAGTAGGTTTATTTATGAAGACAGACGAATACCTTCAAATTAATCAAATGGCCTATTGGCTAAACGATACTTTGATACAATGCCACCTCATCGACCAGTAATACCTATTGTGATAAGCAGTAAGTAAATCCATTTTCTATGCATAGCAGGCCATGTGGATAATATCTATTCTGTAGGCAATATCAATGCGGATTGAATCAGCGGAATTCAATTTTCCTCACACGAAATGTCACACGCCTTGTCGCCAAACTTCTGCGGGGCATGGCTCTGAGAATGCCTGATATTATATGTCATATAAACGAATTTGTTTGCCGATACTCAGTGGATAGCTGGATATAGATTCTATATCCCTTTACAACCAGTAAAGCAAAGTTTAATATGTTTTTATAAAAAATAGCTTTGGTGCTAATACTTGGGTTTTAAAGGTTCTAGGAAAAATGCTAAAAAAATCAGAAGACCCCCATTTCCCGGAAAATTTCATGCACGATCGCAGCGTCTCAGGAATAACTTTTACTGGTAGTATCGTGCCATATATGCGATGTGTAAGTCAAATTAACACGCCAGTTAGTATATTTGCTTTTATATCCCTTTACAACCAGTAAAGCAAGGTTTAATATTTTTTACAAAAAACTTCTTTGGTGCTAATAATATGTGGATCGCGACCACTGATCACGATCAAAGATCGCGATCCAGATTTCAAAATTTCCAGATATTTTGTGATCCGATGTCGTGATCTGTCAATCTACACGTTTACACATGCAGTCAATCTGGATCGCGATCACTGATCACGATCAAGGATCGCGATCTGGATTGACCGTATAATGGCTGCCTTACACGTTTACACATGCAGTCAATCTGGATCGCGATCACTGATCACGATCAAGGATCGCGATCTGGATTGACCGTATAATGGCTGCCTTAGTCTAATTAATATATTTCTGTTATGTTTTCAGCTAGTTTGTATATATTTCTATACACCTCGGTGGTCGTGTGGTCCAGGGTTCGTGCAAAGTGGCAAAGTGCGTTTCGGATTTTTCGATGCTTTTCCGGGTTTTTGATTTCCAACCCGCATTTGGCAAGTGTGGTAATTTCTAGCCTTTGCCCAAGAGTCCCAATACCCATCACTTGTAACGAAGACTCCATTTCGAAGGAGGCCTTAGCCCAGCTGTGGGCCAACGTACGGTCAGGATCACCGTCGCTTTACCACTTTGCAGCGATTTTCGTATGAAGCGCATCGACCGCCCGGGTACGTGCCCGTACCAAATAGACGACGTGGTGTGCAAGGGATTTTGACCGTCAGACTAGTAAAGCGACGGAGTCCGCCATTGTACCTATGTTATTTATGTGGCTATAGGTACTTTACTTCTATATAAACAGGGACTTAGATGTCTATAAGTTGACTTGTAGGTTACAACCAACTGACGTTTAGCTACTCTTTGTCCATGAATTGTATTTCTATTTGATAAAGAAAAGTGTACATAACATTTTACCTCACCTAACCAAACCATATGGATCGAGTGAATATACCTGTTTTTTTAAAGGAAAATGTTTAATATGCACATAAATCTAAACAAATCACAATCAAATTAAAATCCATCAACTCAGATTATGGCGAACGCAAACAACATTAATAAATTTCCAATACTTAAACATAAACAAAAACCATCAACACATTTCCATAATCGAAACGTCCAACCAATCACGCCGACAATATTTCAATAACTCTTCGCCATAATAGTAAACAGTTCGTCTCGTTTGGTAACGAACACATGATAAAAAAAAACTAACGTAAAACGAAATCACTCATAAGTCGGTCCGACGGCCGCGGCCGGCGCGGCGGCACTCGATACGATAATCACGATCGTGTTTAGATAAAAAACAATAATAACAACAGAATAAACAAGGCCCGTAATCACCTCGCGTCAGAAGAGTGGACTGTCGGGTGACCAAGCTGTTGCGGACTCACCGAACAGACAAATCGAGATCCATCCGGGATGGTTCTCCATCTAGATATCAGATAAAACCCTATTTTTGGTAATTTTTTACACTCGAAAATGTTTTTCGGTGGCTCATTAGTATATTTGTGAACATTGCTCATGCAACTGTCGAAAATTAAATATCGGAGAACCACTTTTGAATCGATCATAATAATATTTTAGCCTGCCAATGCCTACAGCCAGGATATCTTTTTTAGCTGTGCAGCTTTATTAGAGAACAAAAACTATAAAAGTATAAAATACAATTTACAGACGGTAGCCAAGCGGACACAGATTAAATAATAGTTACCTACTACCTAAGTTGTGATTTAGTCTCAGTAGCTTAGTAGGACTAATGTCGTGAACTCATTCATGCCCGATTTTGCCAAACTTAATTTACCGTTTTTTGTGCCTGGTAGTAGAAACATGCTCAGGGCCCTGATTCTGTATCGCAATCTAGATTCCACACCTAAACCTTACCGCGCACAAACGTCAAACGCATACGTTTTTGGGAAGATATCGTAACTTTTTAAGGAATTAACGTGGTTTTGAAACAAGGAATCGTTACAGAATAAGGCTATTCTGGGCCAGAAATGGATGGATACCACCATAATAAGAGTCGGTATTCGCAAGGAAAGAGGTTTCGGTCGAGGTTCGTTACCCATTAACAGGATGGGTTTTACTAACGTGTTAAAAACTGTTTCTGCCGTTAAAACATTGGTTTTCGTTATTATCTATTATCTGCTGCAGTTCCGGTTTGAAAATCGAAATTACACATAATATACATGTGGCAGAAGTCAGAAGTTTAAAAGCTGTTGATGATGAAATCTTAGTGCACCTATTACTTATAACAAGAACACCGATTTTTTTTCACAAACCATGGACACACCAGCAAAACCGTTCCACTCAAGAGTCGTTTCGACATCGGACATGACGTCTGAGCGACGTCCGAATAATTTAAATTATTATTTATTAACTGTTAATGCGCGCTGACCAGATAAAACGAATGATAATCACATGCCCGCTGATTACGTAAAATTAACAGCGCTCCTTTGTGTTAGCGGAAATTTAATTAAAAACAAACTTCACAAATTTATTGCTTAATTAATTAGAAAAACATGTTTGGTGCGGCTAGATTGCTCGATTATAATGCCATGAGAAATTCACGGCTATAATGCAAATAACACGTCAGAATATTTTTGATAATCTTTTCATACCTACCTAGCTATAATATTTGAGGGGGCTATAGGACCAAAACCACAACACATCCACTTTTAACAGTAGGTAAGACAGAAATACAAAAAACTTAATAAATTGTGAACACATACTTTAGCAGTATTTTTAAGTATGCCATGATAACTTGAGGGAAATTGGTCATTAAAATTGTTTTCGCTATTTTGATAACTTGCGCCGCTGTCGATTAATCTGACGATATATTTTGGAAAAGTGCGGTTTTGTGAAGACAAATCAGGATATGTGCTACTTTGTACCAGATGTATGGATATTAGGCTCAGAATAATAACTTAGGCTTAAAAGGAGTGCTATAACATTTGAGTGGGCAATCCGTTTGGTCACCATTCGAATTACATTTGTATAAGTCGCTTTTGAATTTTGTATCATAAATGGTGACCGGTTTTATTTTCGCTAGACATTTGACGTTTTTGGAAACTTATTTTGTCTCTTTTCTTTCAATGTTTATGGCCCATTTGAAAAAATAGGACATACGAGTCTCATTTGGACTCCTTCTATGCTTTATTTAATATTCTATGTTATTATGTGTAAGAAAGTGACAATTAACCTGTCAACGTCAATGTCAAAAAAATGTTGCCCGTGTACATGACATGAGATTAAAGCAAAAGGCTGGCAGGTCGTTCAGCCAAAACTTGTTTTAATATCTTTTCAGATTCAAAAAAATACAGGATATGTGTGGTGCAAATGTGCAAAAGGTTTCATAGTAACATATTTGTAGGATAAGATGTGGTTTTGAATCAACTTCAAAAATATATTCAGGTTTTGAACGAAACTTTGATATTTAAACATCGTTTTACTATGTAAAACGGGCTGTTTTGAATTAACTGACTTTCCTAAGGGGTAAGTAGGTATATTTTATAATTTAAAGTAAAAAAAAACATTAATGTGAAAAGTGGATGTGTTGTGGTTTTGATCCTAGCCTCCTCATTTGATATATTACATTTCTTGGCTACATAAGTATTACCTATATCATAGTTTTATGCCTCCAATAAAATAAAATAATTTAAAGATAATTATAATTATGTAGGTAAGTAGGTAGGCTACCTTATACTAACACAACGGCTTATTTAGAAAAACAAATATCTTCTGTGAAGAAACGTAAAACCATTTTAATAGGTACTTTTTACTTATACTTCAAAATTATACAATTCATTATGAGAACAATAAACAGCATAATTTGTACACAAAACTTGCACTTGGGGGTTAAAGTTACTCGCGTCCGTAGGTTTACCCTTGAGACCCTACACGTGACCCCTGGGTGGTGCTAAATGAGGAACACTGACTGAGTGGTAGAGCCACGCTGCGTTGCAGCACGCATTGGGCCGGCTCGCCCGGGGTAATACCACCCTCTCACTAATATACGGCGTGAAATAATGGCACTTGGTGCTGTTGTGTTTCGTCCGGCCAGTGAGAGTTCCGGAGGCCCCTTCCCCCTCACAAATCCTATTCCTTCCTTCACCATATTCCTTTCATAAAGGTCGGCAACGCATCTGCGACTCCTCTGGTTTCGCGGGTGTCCATGGGCGGCGGTGATTGCTCTCCATCAGGTGACCCGCCTGCTAGTTTGCCTCCTTCTCATTAAAAAAACAAAACAAATGAAGAAATACCAAAGTTCTTAACTAAAACCACAATATTGCTAAAAAGCATTCTCAAAACAGCATCTCATAAGATATACCTTTGCTTGCATTATGACAATGAATAATTAACCTTTAAAGCTTCATTTGTTTTAACATCTTGCAGTTACGAGGGGAACAACACCTGCGCCAAATGCACTTTCAAGTGGCCACGTCAAGATACACCCCTGCAATATTGTCATTAGCTCTATCCCCTGCCGATAAAGATCAAATTGCAATAACAATTTTAGTGAAATTACAATAATATGTTGGTCTATATCAGGTAGAAACTTAGAGGGAGGTAGAATAATTACATTTATGCAATACTGTCTTCCGCCAGCGGGTACGCCTGCATGAAATTCCTTAGCATATGCTTCATATGCAACCTGTATACCCAATACCAACCTGGTTAGCCGTATCTGCATGACTGAATGTTTTTATTGCTTGCCCTCGGCAAACATTGTTGTTTGACCGGGACTAAAATGAAGCCCATAATAGCTTATGTAGACTTTTGAAAAAATAAATGTCGTCAAAGCTAAAATACAAGTCAAGCAAAAAAGACAAGCAAGAAAAAAAATTGTATTTTGTTTTTATTAAAATATGTATAGGATAAAATGTTTACCAGAAAAAAACAACCAGTCTCAGGAAAGCTCGAATGGGAATCGAACCCATGACCTTTGGATTGCCGGTCCACTGCTCTAACCGCTGAGCTACCGAGACTCCAGAAGACTCGTTGAATTTTTTCCAGTACCTAGTTTACGAGATAAGCTGTAAGCCAGCGCAGCGGTATTACGTCACTGTGAAGTTACCTCACAGTCAAATGAAATACCATAGTAGAATTCTATGGAAATACTATTGCAAGACGTAATAATTGCAGAATATCTTTATTATTGAAATTTTTGCATTCACAATGCTATATACACAGTGGACCGGCAATCCAAAGGTCATCGGTTCGATTCCCATTCGAGCTTTCCTGAGACTGGTTGTTTTTTTTTAGTAAACATTTTATCCTATATCTATAAAGCATTGTGAATGCAAAAATTTAAATAATAAAGATATTAAAATATGTAGTTTACAGTGTTAAAGAAAAAAATAGCTACTTAGTAAGTAGTTGCGATCAAAATATCATATTATTACATTAATTTAACAGATCGCCTGAGCGCATAAAACTGTTATTCTTATTAATATTTAGGGCTAGTTATTATTTTAATAATTAGTTAGGTGTACTAACTTCTATATACTTACAGTTAAAGTAATTTCTAATACTTACATGTAATAGACATATAAATAAGAGCTAGGTACACTGAATTTTCATAGGCAAAAAAGGGTATTTCAAAAACAGTTACTGTTTAGCACATTATCCGTTTCGTAATTCACAGCTTTTATAGCAAAATAAGTATACCCCTAGAATATCCCTAAAGCTTCCTCCCACAAAACCACATTACTTGATAGCGTTAGCAGTGAACGTAAATTTTAATCATAATTTGGGAAGGGCGAGAAAAATACAGCTTAATAAGGAAAAATGGCGGTGTTCAGGCGATAGCGGAGCGGAAGGAACCCAAATGAAATAACTTAGATACCGAAGTTTTGAGAAAACTTTTGTGGACGATAAGAGAGCCTAAACTAATTTTCTGGTGCAATTACGTTTAGCCCTTGCTTTTGGAAGTTGTTATTAGTTGTGGCATGATCGGAAGTTATTTTTACGATACCATCAAACTAAATTGACTTCAGTCTCCAACAATAAACCTCATCATCAGGTAATAACGTGTGTGAGGCGAGAGTGAATGAGACAGTTTAAAGGGTAAGATCTCGGCGAAAGTACTCTAACCAGAACGAAGAAGTTCTCGTGAAAGTCTAGGACAAAACTGTCCAGACTGCCTCTGTGAGATTCCACGATTCTTCTAGGGTACCTACATCTTTATTTAACTTGTTTTAGTTAATGTTAGGTCCTGTTAAGTCCGCCTGGCTAGCTACCACCATTTTATCTAAGTTACTTACATTCTAGTCTAGTTACTTAGAGGGAGAAAAAAGTAAGGCTTTCCGAGTTTCTTGCCAGCTTCTTCTCAGTCGAAGGTTCTCCCAAAATCCTAACTGGTGGAAGATAAGTTAGGTAGGTAAGTAGTTAAGTTGGTTGATAAGATTTAACTACTGTTAGTTAACTTTTTTATATTCATTTTTTTGACGTTACTAGGTCAAGGATCATAAGACCGCCGGCGGTCGCGAAACAATTGATTTTTAATTGTGTTTGGTTTTACGATCCTCAATAGGTTAATAAGTACCTGTAAAGGTTTATTCGAATAAAGCATTTGACTTTGACTTTGACGAAGTTTGGCGCAATAACAACACGTTGCCAATGCCATAGATTGTTGTGTTTCGACAGTAAGAGGTAATAGCTATTACCTCTTACTGTCGAAACACAACAGCTTGTGTCCACTAAGAATAAATCGGATGGTTTGGCGGTTCTAGTGATTATTTATGTTTTATAGAAACAAAATATCTAAAATATTCATTTAAAAAAATAGGGATTATTAATATTTTTAAAGAAAAAAATCGACATTAATACGCATTCAGTCATATGACATTAAACGGAAATCAGACGCCGTGACGTCACGCCATGCCAAATGTCATTTTATTGTTGTGACATTTCTATAGAACAAGCCTCGAACGAAACGGATGTTTTGCACGGCGTGACGTCATTTACTCAACATGGCGGTCTTAAGCGTTTTTGCGGTAAATTTAAATTGGAATATAAAAACGCAAAATAAATATTGTAAATGATCGATTTTTTGAAAAATAATGTAATCTTATGATAAAGTAGGTAAACAGGTATCGTTTTAATATGATTTTGAAATTTAGTCAACTAGCCTATTATAGCCATAGCCAGTTCCTTAGTGGTTGCGGATTCTGGGCGAAGCGCGCTTCCACTTTCGGCCTTCTTACCATCAGGTGAAACGAGCATGTAAAAATAATGTATTAAGAGTAATTTCAGCACAATAAGTGTGTCAGCATCGTAGCCAATGGGAAGCTCCACAGGTTTACCTATCAAGTAATCTAATACTAATATTATAAAGCTGAAGAGTTTGTTTTCTTGAACGCGCTAATCTCAGGAACGAATGGTCCGATTTTAAAAAATCTTTCAGTGTTAGATAGCCCATTTATCGAGGAAGGTTATAGGCTATAATTTGTTTAGGTACGGGTGCGGGTAGTAACCCGTGCGAAGCCGGGGCGGGTCGCTAGTAAATAATAAACGTCCTAACACTGAAATACGAACTCCCATCCTCACCGATCTTTAAACTGACTACAACTAAAGTCGTCACGCATTCATGCCAACGACTTCTGACACGATTACTAACACGACAGCCTTATGAAATTTCAAAGCTCTAGCTTCTAGCCGACTTAACTTAATATTCTGTGCTATGAGCTTGCTTCAAACGGAAAGCTTAAAACTTACTCCGGCTTAGCCAAGGTATATTATAGAGTTACAATGTTACTTTGTTGTAAATCTTCGTGTAATCAATAGAGATGTGTAAAGTGTTGAGTGTAGCTGTATACACCCTCAATTTTTAATGAAATTAAGGGTAAGAGAAAAAAATGTCGACCTCTCATTAGTATTAGGTAGTCCAAATTGTCGTCAGCTGATCGGACAGTTTGTATGGGAGGTCGAAATTTTTGGTCATTTTTGCACATAAGTTTCTTGGGGAAAGTTGTTCAGTTTCATGTGTGGAACTCAACCTTAATTACATTAAAACGAATATAAATTGAGGGTGCATACAACTACACTTAACACTTTATACATCTCTATTGATTATACGAAGATAATACAGGTTTTATACGCTTCGACCGATTAAAGTTAATTAATTATAATTTGAATGTAGCAGTGAGCCGTATAATAGCGGTTCACTATACACCAACCCCTTTATTAGCCTTGGGTGTCGTAAAAGGCGGCTAAAGGACTAAAGACTGCACATACATCCAACATTGGTTTCACATGTTCGTCACTGCAGCGTCATTCATCGATTCCATACAAATTGTAGTTAACTTCAACTCGATCGAGTAGTGAAGAGAACACGCAATAAGCACTGTGACTCTGTTTGCGTAGTTTGAAACACAGTTAAAAGATTTAATTTTTTGTCACCCGAATTTATTGCATTTTAATTAAACTTCCACCCCACCATCGACCTATATTTATTTAACATTTATCATTAGCTTTGTAAACTTAACCATCCGACTTTGTGAAAGTCCCTTACCTGTAAAATTGCAACCCAAACCACCGCGCCATCGAGCTCCTCATAATAATTAAAGATAAACCTAAAACTAAATATTAATAGTACATTGTTACCCTAGGGGTGAAAGTAGCTTATTTACTCCCGAGACGGGGTTTAGTTATAGGGAGTAGTTTAGCAATAATTCGAGGGAGTAAATAAGTCTCTCACCCGAGCTAAACACTGTGCTTTTTATTACGATTACGATTCATACGAATATAAGGAAAGTAAAAACAAAAACATGAATGTCTTTAGTCCGTTAGTCGCCTTTTACGACACCGAAAAGAAAAGAGGGGTTGGTAGCAGTGGCGAAGCGTGAAATATTGAGAGAGGTAAGCCGTAACAAAAAATGCTTACCTACTCCGAGCGCGGGCACGCAGTCTTGAGTCCTTAATTAAAATCTGTGATTGGCATCCTGGCTTCAGTCTTGTATAGGCAGATGTATCTTCAGTCCTCTTTTACTATACGTGTAAGCACTGAGATATTGAAACAGTGTCTTGCAAGCATAATAGAAGTGGCTTTGATAAAAGCCGTTTGTGGTGAAATGATGATATGATGTAAATTAAACAAAACTTAATAGACTAAGTACTAATAATACTGCTTATACTCTAAAGCTATTCGTCTATTCTTTCTTACAAAGTGCTCTAAGACATTATCATAAAAGCCGGGAAGAATCTAAAGCTATTGCTATTAATGCCGACATCTTACAATTCTACCGATTACTTTGCAAATCTACTTATTCTAAATACGTAATTTCAACTTATTACAATATCTACTTACCGCAAATACCTAATTACGAGTACAACGTACGTCTTCGTAACTACTTTCATCACTACACACAACACAAATAAACAAAGTCCAACTACAATACTAATCATTGTAATAGGTGAAACTAACTAATAAATTCAAATACTAATAAAACACAGTCATGCATTCAATGATGAATTGCAATTACGTCAAATTATCTGTCAACAGAACACAAACCGAAAACGATATTCCTCCATCCCGCTCACGCGCAGGCAAATTGTATAACTTTCTATATCAAGTAACTCGGATAAAGACGGCTTACCGGCTGCTAATACGCGGGTGGGTTTATTGACCTTTATGTGACGTCATGACGTAAATTTTGTACAGAAGTTTAACTGCCAAAAAGCCGATCGCGCCTGCGGCTTATTTTATAGCAATATGTTGTTGAAAAGCAAATTTTGTTGATTTAATGTCCATAGTGAAGGTGTTTTGTAATGTTTCTTTTATATATTTACTTTTATAATTACTGATTGTGCCATTTCTCAATTCAAGTAGAGAGTGGTTGTGTTCTAAACTTCTGAAGGGAAGCCGGTGGGAATCGAGTTGTATGGAACCTTCGTCACTGGTTGGTAGTATTATTTTGATAAGCCCATCGCCGCTCCATGCTGTTGGATGCATGTGCAGTCTTTAGTCCGTTAGTCGCCTTTTACGACACCGAAGGGAAGAGAGGGGTTAGTAGTATTACTTTGATGAGCCCATCGCCGCTATATTCTGTTGGATGTATGTGAAGTCTTTAGTCCGTTAGTCGCCTTTTAGGACACCCAAGGAAAGAAAAAGGTTGGTAACTAGTATTATTTTGATGAGCCCATCGCCGCTCTATGCTGTTGGATATATGTGCGGTCTTTAGTCCGTTATTTGCCTTTTACTACACCCAAGGGAAGAAAGGGGTTGGTAGTATTATTTTGATGAGCCTATCGCCGCTCTATGCTGTTGGATGCATGTGCAGTCTTTAGTTCGTTAGATACCTTTTACGACACCCAAGGGAAGATTGGTTGTTAGTATTATTTTAACAATAACTCATAACTACACATGACAGTACCTGTTAGAATAACGATTCTCCCTAGGGCGGAAAAGTATTACTTTCCACCCGTTCCTCAGGCAACTGGCCAGGCAACGCATCTGCGATTCCTCTGGTTTTGCGGGTGTGTCCATGGGCGGCGGTGATTACTCTCTATCAGGTGACCCGCCTGCTCGTTTGCCTCCTTCTATAAAAAAAAACTCCCGAGCAAAGCGAAGGAGTTGACAAGAATCCTGAGTGCAGCGTGGGATTCAAGGTCGCCCAAGACGAAGGCACCTTTATCCCCGAGGAGTATACTCTACTTTTCACACCATCTACGAGACAATGAAAAGCAATTTATAGTAAAACAAAGCAATTTTTAGTTTTCGCGCCTCTTTTTAATTTGTGTTCTGTTTTTTTTTTATATTCTACTCGTGGTGGCCAGTTCGATTTTCGAACAATTTGGTGAATGCATGGAATTAGCACGGTATTAGTATGTAATCTGTGGAATTAGTATGTACGTACGTCCTTATCGTAAACGTTCGTATGGTTCGTATGCGATTTCTATTTTATGTTCCAAATTCAAACCACATTAATGACCGTCGGGTGCGGGTCATAATGAAATTCAGTACAATATTAATGCCCTGCTAGACCTGAGAATCCTTCGTTTTGCTCGGGATTCAATACAGGGCGCCCGCTATCTACATAAGACACTACTTTATCCCCTTGGTGCATAATCTACAATTAAATGCGACACACAAACACGGTGACCCATTCAACATTTATTGCCGCATAATATAGTATCATTACATATTATTATAAAGTAAGTCGCCGTTTTCTCGTGTCTGTGGCTCTGATGTCTCATTCTAAACCACGCAATGTATTTGTACGGGGATTTCACTGATAGACATATCGGTAAAGGTTGGATAAAGGGCAATGGTTTTTTAAATATAGTTTGTAGATATTTTGTACAAAATTAAGAAAATTTTATCAAAATACTCTTTCAATCTGACTTTGCGAAAGTCTGTATCGTCAGCCGAGTCCCATCACTAGCGGCCATGTTTGTTTAGCGCATCAATCTCGTGCGTATTTTAAAGGAATTACCATCGGCTGGGTTATTGATTATCTGTGGCACCGATGCTGGACCCACCATTACGTGAATGTAACTGTAAAAAGCAATTTTCTTCCGACTTATGCATAAATTGTGGTTCCTTAGAGTAAAAAAATCGTAGAAAATTAAAGTAGATCTCCCACTCATGTAAGAACTGTCTGACGACTTACTAATCTCAAAGTTCAAAGCCTAAATATAAAAAGCCTAAAAAAAGGAAAAGCAGTGATTTATCGGAATATTGATAGGTACCCAATGTATCTATTTGTTGTTACACTATTTTTTTATGACTGTTGCATTTCGTTAAACTGGATGTCAAACCGAATTTAGTTACAAAAATGTCGCTTGTATTTTTTTAATACCTACCTAAACTCTCGTCTGTAAGTAAATCTACTAACAATTGAATTGATATTGTGTCTGGCTAGTGGCTATACGGCAGTTGACAGCTTAATATAAAAACTCTTCTGCGGAACACTAAACCATAAATGCTGCATCTTCACTACCAGGCCAAACCTTTTATTACAGCCCATTCGGTCTTGGTTGCCGCCAACAAAATAACGAGCCGATAATTCTGCCCTGTCAGTTGCAAAATTATAATTTTCTTATGTTTATTTTGTAAGCTTAATTGGTATGCACAGGCTTGTCTTCATGATTTCAATTGTACGAATCTACCTATGTTGTCCGTAATTATTAAGTTAATTACACATTAGCAGTCAGTTTGCTGTACTTTGGAATGTATTATGTAGAGTAGAAGAGGTGTGTTAGCTACAAAATGTTGCTTTATAATTTGATTTACGGTTTGGTAAAGTGAATTATACCTATGTAATTTGTCTTCACTACTTTTGTAGTATTATTGAACTTCAAGACATTTACGAAGTAAATTATTAATATGAAAAAAAATTTATCTCAAAAATGATAAGTGAAATAAAATAAACAACTCTTTTGCAGTGTTAAGAAACGTTTGATAGCGTTCGAGTTGCGATTGCGATTTTGCAAGTTATGCAACTTTGACCTCGCTGAGCCATCGGATAGGTGACCAAGTTCAAAATATCTTGAGCTCCTCTATGCCTTGGAAAGGACGTTAAGCGTTGATCGCAATGGTTCGTTGTCGTAATATGGCAATCGTTAAATTAAAACCACGAAGCAACGTTAATTTGTTCCGTGATTTAAACCCACCAACTCGTATACCTATATATCCGTTGTGCGTTACATTCCATCTTCTCTAGTCCTATTGTTAAAGTAAATTTTTTTGTCAAAATCAGCTCCGATACACTTTTAAGCATATTAAACGACTATACTCCCCAATCGCTGTTGTCCATGTGGAAAGATCTATGCCCAGCAGTGGGACGTTGATAAGCTTTTAATAATGAAACACTACTCAAAAACACCGTGTACATATTAAAGTTAAGTATGGTATGACTCACAGATTACCACCCTCCAGTTAAGTATGGTATGGCTCATAGATACCACCACCCTAATAAGAGACATCGCAAAAACTATAAAGCATAGTAACCTAACACCCTCAAAATGAGTCACGGACTAAACAAACACTGTCATTTACACAAAGACACCGAAAAAAACTGTGTTTTGTGTAGAGAATGTCGATGCAGTTGACAGCACCTAGGGGAGGCGTGGCTTTATATTATATTTATTTTGGAGGCAAATAATAAATTAAAATGTTAATATAACGCTTAGTTATTTTTCGTGTTCGCAAAAGTTTTTATAATAAAAAAATATAATAGAGAAAAGAGGCTAACTGGTCATCCGTAGAAGAACAAAAATATTAACATTTCACTCAAATGATCGCGTCTCATATGGCACCACATGCTACGGATTATTAATTACTTATCTTCCATCGTGCTAATAAAACATGATGACGTTACACTTACGTAAATGGCATCAGATTTTATCACATGGTTTATATACAAAAGGGTATGACTTTCAAAATTGTGTCTTCTGAGGTGACATACAGATAAGGGTAAACATGCGTTGGCAAATAACAAAGACAAATATTACCATAGGTTACATTTAGGCGTCGCGTCGGTCGTCGGTAGCACAGGCAGATGCTCGAGTTGAGTTCGAGAAATAGGGGCTCCATCCCTCACAAGGTTAGACTGCCTAAAGTCCAATTTGAAATTAAACCGAAGTTTTTTTTAATCGACTTTCAACACATATCCACAACAGCGCACACAAAATGAATAACAGAATATGCTGAAACAAGACCCATTAATTTCACACTCTTCGTTCTATTTTTATTATTCTTTAGTCCTTTTTATTTTTTCCGTATTACCTACGCCTGCCTTATTTTATTTTAAGGTTTTCATAAAATCATGTAAGTGTGTGTTTGTTAATGAATGTTTTTCTATTCTATTCTAAATATTAGTTACGGTGGCAGTGATAAAAAAAAATTGTATATAAAGAAAATATTTTTGGTTGACACTTTCTATCAGTAGTATTGAATTCAAGTGATACAGACTTGTTTAAATAAGTCATCGATTAAAGAATCTTTATACTAACTTTGACTTTAGCTTTTACATTTGCGACAAGTTAAGTCAAAACTGATAAACCAGTTTACTGATTCACAAAAAAGTGTTTTCCAAATGCTTAATATCGAAATCTGTACGTATACCAGGTAACATGTAACAGATAAGCCATGGTTACCCTACAACTACATGATATGACACAATTATCAAAAAGGCAATCTGAACAGATGCTATCGCGCCTAATGCTTTACAAATAAGATCCAAATTTGAATAAGCATGCAGTTGTACAAATTACATAAAAAAAGCTCGGGTCCGTGTGTCGCTACACCCCATGACTTGCATGACGTGATACTTTGACAACAGAGCGCGACTAGGGTGGCGTTGAAACATAAATGTTGATGGTTCCGTCGTTCCATTTAGTTTAATTATTTTTTACGTGTGTAAATACGCTAGGATTGCCAATCTTCTTGGCTACCGGTAATAGTAAGGAAAACAAAAGTAAAAGAGCGGAAACGATATTTTATTTCAAACATAAAATATCTTGGACCATAATATATTGTCTTTTTACAAGTGTATTTAGGAGAAACAAAAGAAAATCATCAATCAGATTGATCTTGAAAAAAATACTACTTACTATTGACACAAATAAATTATTAAAAGACACCAAACTATTTTTTTTTCACAATAGCTAAGCCGGCTTTTAGAAGAAAATACCTAGGTAAATATATCGTTGAAGCCGGATTGTCTATTTTTGAACAGGTCAACTCCAGAAAAGACGTATCGTAGTTAGATAATGTAAGATATTCTTAGACAAACCATTACAACATACAATAATCGTATTTTTAGACAGATTAGTTCTATTTATAGTTTCTTTTATTGTTCAACTAGTAAAGGCCTTTGCCTTTTTCTTAAGTACCTGATTTGCAAGAAACGATTAGGCTAAATAAATAGCTTTCTTAACTCTTATCTGCCTCAACACAGATTACTTAATTATAACGTTGCTATATGCAGATTCATGTAAGATAGTCACAACTAATAAGGCGAGCTTAGAACAACTCCTGACTCTACTGCATGGCACAGTTGAACTTTATATCAATGGTCAGTCCGGTGTGGTCTAGCCACAAGACTAAAGAGGCGAATGCGATTAGTTTCTATATATGTGCCGATATAAAAAAAAGAAAGGTCCCAAATAACTGACATACTGAAGAACGATCAAAATCACTCCGTAATAAACCGAAATTTTGCAGTCAAGACCAGAGATAAGACAAGGCAAGAGTAGATAGCCCACATCTTCTTCGCAATCAAGCTGATTGGTACCTAGTCAAATGCTAAAAAAAGAAGGGATTTTCCTAAACTTCCTCTAGATCACGTCGTACAGGATATGAAGCCGGATGCGGACGAAGTCACAGACGGTAGCTAGTCAGTAATATAACGGTGCAGTCTGAACCCTAACTTGAGAGGTAAAACGGAGAATTTTAATAACGAAGCGGCACGCCCGTACAGGTAGCACGATTTCACGGAGCTCGTCCGTGGAAATTGAGAATTAAAAGCTCGTTTTTCATGGTCTAATTGATTGCAACGAGCTGATAACTAATTAATCAAGAGGATCTGGTCAAATTTGTCGTCGAAAAGAGTGTTCATATGAGATTTTAATATGAAATTGCAAGAAATACAATATTACTTTTTCATTATTAAAAACCTATAAAATATATCCAAAACCGATTGCAGATAGTTTATTCAAAAAGATTCGGTTATTCCATCATGCATCATCATCATGCAACGGCACAACTAAATAAGTAAATAATTACAATAAATAGCTACACCAATATGAATTTGTTCAAATGTTTTCTTTTGGACCTAGTAAATACAAAAACACAAGTAGAACACTTTGACTATTAGAAACACCTACCAAAATATTGTACCTTTCTAATGACACCTTATTGTTGATCGAAGAATGACACGACAATTTAATTGCATTAGCGGTCAAACCAACAAATTGATTAATACATGTCGTAACGTCCCATTTCATGGTAAGTGGTGACTTATCAAACTTTCTGACCATGTTTTGGGCAAACCCTGACAGGACCGTCCAAATTGTGGACAATTAATACGTCTAATTCTCAACGTGAGGTAGATCAAATTATCATTTTAAATTTTGAAGAAGGGATGGCGACAGGAAACAGTCCATTACAAATTGTTGTGAGCAAATAAACAATTGTATGTTATTAAAGTTTTGAATTCTATCCCTTCTCCTTAAAATTTAAACTTCAATGAACCTACCAAATGTTAAGAAGACTATAGATAAAGCTCCCGATTCAATCAATCCAAGCTTTGTGTATACAGGGCGCCTGCGTCGGGTGATACGTTTTTAATAAACAAACACAGGATTACGATTACACACCGATGGTCAAGCTATTATCGGGGCGATCCATCATGGTCGCAGCCACGAAAGGTAACCGGGAGCTAATGCCTTTACGATGAACATGATTTTTAAAAACTTTTTTTAAAAACACCTACCTAAAAAAATAAAAATAAAATAATGCGGAGTCATAGGTAATATAATAGGCAACTAACAGAAATCGAAATCGAACCGGACAAGCCCTAAGATGTCCTAAGTAATAAGACTTAGTAGGACGTAGAATAAATTAAAAAAAAATATTTGAGACCCAAAGTCCTGTAATAGTCAAAAAGTCAAAAGTCTAAATATATTTATTCAATAAACTCAATTAATAAGCACTTCGAATCGTCCAAATCTTTTTTTAACCTACCACCCATTCAGGACGACATTTTAACATTGAAAATGTTTTTTCGTTCGCTCCAGTAGGGCCCCCATTTTCGCTGAAAGTGCGACTCGCCCGTGATACCCTGAGGTTTGAGGCCACGAGAACGTATGAGGGCTCAAAAGACGCGGAATTCAAAGGGGTTTAAAATTATGTAAAAATATTTTGGAAAAGTCAAAAACTATTTTTGGAAATGGAAAAAAACCGACTTTTTTGACCGATACATCGTGTGTTTTCCCCGAAAATTCCCAATATCTCGAGAACGGCACCGAATTTAAAAAATTAAAAAAGCGCTTCGGTGTTGAACTAAGAAACATTTTACCTTATTACACTTTTTTGATATAGTGACGGTTGAGGCTGTATAGGTTGCCCTTAGCCGCAAGCCGCCCGCCGCGTGATAACTCAAAAGACGCGGAATTCGAAGAGTTTTAAGATGATCAAAAATATTTTGGAAAAGTTGGTTTTGAAAAAACAAATATTTTTTTGGTTCTGAAAAAAATTAAAATTTTCGAAAGAAAAATTACGCGTTCATTTTCAATGCCCTTCCAAGTCGTGTACAGCACGAGATCTGTGGAATTTTTAATTGTGGCAAAGAACAGGCGCAACGCAAGAGACCACAGCACACAGAAGCAACGACATTTACAAAAAAAAAAGAATATGTCGTTACCAGGTCATAAAATACAAAACATGAATTTAAAAAATGATAAATGATGCAATACAAAACTACAATCCAATGTATCAATTAATTATAGACAATTAGAAATAGCTGTTTGGGTACTTGGAGCATTTCAGATTCAAGCTGTTTTGTCTTCTATAAATCATCTCTCATCATTTCTATAATATGACACTTTATAAAAAGCTTTTTTGTAAAGCTTTTCTTTGATTTTAATTTTAAATTTATTAAGATCTAATTTCTGAATACTATTTGGTACTTTGTAGTAAAATCTTACACACAGACCCTTAAAAGAATTATTTATTTTATGGAGCCTAGTAAGTATAACGTACTGCTATATTGTTCTTACTTATAGACTATCTACTAATCCATTTATTAAAAATATTCGTATCGTACACATATACAAGTATTACAACATGAATACAATAAACACTAAGTAATTTTCTTTCTGAAGGGCCTTATTTAAATAAGTAGCTCGTATCGCAGAGTTGTCGCATGATGGATAGTCTCGGATTTTTAATCATCCCCATTCATAGCTTCCATAACCATAAACACCGAACACTTTTACACCAATACTGCCCTTATGGCAACAACAGTGTAGTTCTAAATCCTTCGCATGCTTGTTCTCATTTACGTTGTTACGTCACTGAAGATATAAGCCGTGTTTAATATGAGTTCCGCTGTCAAATAATACGGTCTGTATCTCTTTGAGCACGGCTAACATCAATTCCCTGTTTTCCGGACGATAAAATTTTAATGAAACTTCTTTGCTTAAAACAGTAGCAATTATAATTTTGTACAGCGAACAGGAAAACAGAACTAGGATAATAAGCATTTGTAGCTTAAGTATTTACCAATTTCTCTATTCGAACATAAAAAGTTCAAATAGAAATCTTTCTATACCTTGCTAAAATAATAATGTAGTCTCTTTTTAGCACAATAATTACAAACAAGATTTTTTAGCATCGATTTACTGAAATCATCTAATAAGATTTAACTTGCTTATAATTTCTGTAGTTCTGAACGGCAATTTGAGATTCTTTTGCTATAATAAGTATATCATACTTTTTACACATTGCATGTTAAGTCAAGTCAATTCATTACCTAAAATCGTATGGAAAATAGTATTTATAAAGAAAACACGTTATTACAAATAAAGCTCATCTTTTCTAATGTAAAATGTTAAAACTTGCAGAAGCAATCTTTCTTTGATTCGGGTATCAGCTGCGTCGTGACACGGGTCTAAGTTAATTTCCGCCTTCATCCAGCGGATTCAAATGGAGTTTCTACTAAACGCAAATAAGTTAGTTAGTTCAGTACTATCCCGAGCTCTGGCTCACAGCCATGCCTCAAGTCCCAAGTTGCGCTTACGGAATTCGTTAAAAGTTTCTCAAACGGTTTTTAGAAATCCAACTTTGAGAGATTATAAGTTTCTTCATAATCAGAAACAAACCGCCCCAATCTCGTATTGCTTCCAAAGAAATGACAAAGAAAAAGAGGAAGGTTGTATCCGTTAATAATGACACTCATCACAGCCCAAATCGCTCCCACGATATTGAATACGACATGCCGCAGCAAATAAATACTCAAAATAAATTATCCGTTTCCAATAAACACACATCCTCGCTACGCTTGGAAGAATATCGCGGTCAGAGGAGAGGAACAACTGATCACATTATCGACTCTATTTTGTTACAGCTACAATGCAAAGCTGCTTGTTGCACGTGCGTAGTTGTGGCACGCGACTCGTATATCTATTGGGCGTTGTGCGATTTTTCAAACCCCATCCACCGCGCTTAATCGAGCGCGGGTAAACATCGCATTTTTCGCCATCATCGGAGAAATATCGATAGGGTACTCTCACAACGCGCATTGTAATCGATGGAGACGGAAACATTCCCACGAATGAATATGTTTTATAGGAGCGTAACCATTAATCATGCATTGAGTGGAGGCACAATAGCTCGCTTAATGGACTCCGAGTCTGTCGCGAGCAAACCGCTGATGGGTGTATAAACGAACAGTAGCAAACCTACAATACGATGAAAAGCATTGTCTCTGCTAAATAGGTAATTCATCACGATTTACCAGATGAACCTTTCGAAGAAAAAAATCATGACATCACAAGTTCGTCACCTATACAAAGCTTGAATAAATAAAACAATTACTAATCATTTTGTATTAGTTTTTATTATTATATAATTTCATTCTATTAAATACATAATTCATAACAAAGAAAATAGAAAAGTTTTAGGTAACATAGTCACGTCATGTAAACGCTCCACCTGACAGTCGTCTAACCCTTGTCTGAAGGAAATGAAACGTTTCTAAAAAAGACGTAGCTTTTCATTTGCATACAATGCTCTGTTGTTAGTTTGTAACGCATAATGGAAGCATTCCGAAGGGTTGCCGAACAAAAATTAAGTGTAACAAGCGAAGTTGCCTTAACGACCCTCTAGACAGCCGCAGCTTGAACTATGGCTTGACTACAGCGCAATGGAAATGGGATTCGTTTCATAACAAATTAGCGATTAAGCGGAGACTAAAAGTTTGGCAATTGGGCCCGCAACGATTAACTTTGACGACGAAACGCCGCTTTTCATTTCGGGACATTGCCTTCAATTGGGAAGGGCGTTCGGAACAGGTTACTTAAAGGATAATGATTTTAAAAAGCTACTGAGAGCGAATTTATGTAACTTTTTATTCAACTTACTTAAATCAAAATTTTTCAAAGCCACATGATAAGTAGGTAATTATTTTCTAGAATTTAACGTAAACAAAATACAAAGTCAAGACTCTTCATAAATACAATTTGATAATGCCCTTAATATCGAAAAATATATGGGCCAGGCAGAATTATATTCTTATCGCGATGTACATCGAATCCAAACAACGATTTCGCGTGTGGACACGAAATTGTACTTTCGAACAGACTCTATAAATCCAATACCTTCCGTGCTTTCACAAATCACCGTAACGCCTCTGCTCAATTAATCCACGTAAAATTGATTGTAAGGGAACGCATTAATCGGTCCATTTGTCAGTGTCAGCGATCCTTGTAGCTCACGCAATTAGGTCATCGGATGTAAGGTTCCTGTAGAAAAAAACCATCATCCCATCAATCAAACAGATTAAGAATGTCGAGTAGATTTTGCGCTAGGAGAGGTATGCTGAAATTCGCTGTCCGTTTTGTGCTGAAAATGAATGGAGATGAACTGTTAGTAAATTATAGATCTCACTTGATTGATTGGGGTTACCAGCAGGCAATTTGGAAATATCGAAATTAGGAACGAGTGCGAACATTAATTCGCTACCTTTTCACGTGGCGGTGACGCATACAAAAAAATACGAAAATTACTTACGAAGCTCGTGACCAAACCATTTTAACTTGAAATTGGAAAATTTTATGCAACTCCAGAAGATTGATGATAGCTGGTCCCTAGATGTGAACGGGGCGGGCGAGCCGACAGCCGCAGTTCGTCGCTTCGGCCTGATGGCAACCATTACAACTCGTGCCGATGTACTAACTAAGGATCAACTTGATCCAGCCATGGAATCTACAACGTTAGTCCCCAGTTCCGGAACCGAGTATAAGAACAGTAATATCGTCTTTCGGAACTTTCGGAAAAGGATAATTTTCTTTTAATGGTATTAAAGCTTGAGTGTTTCGTTACTTGAAACTGAATTTTACGTTATATTTTATTTCAATAACTTAATTATTTCACGCCTTATCATAATTAACAATAGAGTAAGTATAAATAAAGAAAAGTTTGGCAACAAGAAAATACAAAAAGTTTAAAGTGTTTGTGTGATTTTTCTGATCATCATCATTATTTTTAAATTTTTACGTCTACATCTTCGTACCTTCTTCGTCGTATTCTCTCAAACAGCAAAGGATGAACTTATTAACGATTTGAAATTAAACCTTTTAACTATTTCTTTTGGATAGATACTCTATTTACCTGGTTCGATAATTATTATTACTAAATCTTTATTTTTATGTTATTTTTATTCTCATGTTTTACGTCTAACTCTTCGTAAGAACCTACGAACGTACCTACGTCGTATTCTCTCTTTATCTCACGTATCTATACAAATGATTAATCTCATCTCTACACAGACAGAACTTGGCTCTTAAATTCAAAGAAGAAGAAACGTGGCATAATATTGTACTTTTTGGAAAATAAACTGTTTAAAGCTTAACCTATCTAATGCGAATTCTCAATCCTTTCAAAGCATTTACTTGGTATTGTCTAAATGTGAATCGGGTCCGCTCCAGAGGCGACATCTCGGCTAATCTCGGGGTAGCAGCCGCTCCTAACGTCATTCGCGACCCTTTACGCCTTTCCCAGGAATAAGGGCATGGCTGCAATGCAAGACAGCTTGTCTCTACGAGAAATTGTATGAAACTGCAAAAATATGCTTTGATTATTTATACCGTTTTTTGGAGAAGAATGCTTGGCCAAAGCTCTTCTCGAAAAGAAGTGCCTATACTTACTACGATTACATAATAGTTTATTAGTAGGCTAGGTCCACGCTGCTTTCTTTCCCGCCTGTGGATTTTTAATATTGTTTGTATTTCATAAACAAAAATTAATTACTCACAGTTTACGCTCTCCCTTACTGTCATATGAATCGACAAAAGTAAAATGTAAGAAACAGAACACTCATTAGTTTTTAAGAATTGCAAGAATTGCAATTGAAAATATCATTTATGTACCTCTATATCCCCTACAAAATATATTAGCCAAAAATAAGATATTCATATTCATATCTTTATTGCACTCCATAAGTTACAAAGATGTTAAAATATAAGTAGGTACATTTATGGACCCTGTAGGGCACGGCAAGTAGGAAAGGCGAGGAGTCACCTTATGCTCGTATTCACAATTTTAAATTTTTTAGTTTATTATATTTATATAAATCATGTACAGTCGGCGGCAGATCAACCTACCCAAATCTGTCAAATTTCTCCAATGAATATTGATACTTATAACCAAACAGTAAAGTCCAAAATTGATTGTAGATATTTGACGGTTTTGGGTAGGTTGATCTGCCGCCGTGTGTACAGGTAGATAAATCTATATATTTAGCTTATACATAAATTAACAACTTTAATATGATAAAAATATTATTTGAGGTTCTTATCATCTAAAAACTCTTGTAGGGAGTAGTAGTTTTTATTATTTAATAGATAATTGTTTTAATTGTTTTACAAAAAGTTTTTCTATTGTTATATTTTTTATTGTTTCGGGCAATTTATTGTACATTTTAATGGACATTACTAGAGGTCCTCATGCGTGTATTTTTGACAGGAAGTAGGAAGTGTTAATTTATTTTTGTATCGTAGTGTATATTTTAAGTTTAATTCTTCTCTTCGTTTATAAAGAAGATTTTAAGATCGCTTTGCCGCCATGCCGGCCGGCTCTATTCTTCGTTCATTTATAATAAACTGCGCGTAAATGTAAACAAATCCTTAGACAGCAATAGAATATAGGCCAGTCGGTTGTACCACTTGTCCCCCGTGCTTGGTCACGCGGGGATATGGGGGAAAAATGGCTTTGGCGCGCCTACGTGATTGCTTTCGTTCCATTCAAATCGACCCCGTAATACCTTTGCGTTGATGACTACATATTTAAACGTTTTGGTAGCTCTGTGAATTATTTAGAAAATACGCAAACTGGTATTCTTTTATAAGTTAAGCTAGTACATTTGTTTTCACGGTAGCGGCAGCTCTTTACTTTAAAAAATAAAGTTAATGCTGCAGCAACAGCTTAAACCTGTGAGAACGCTAGCGATCTTGGCGTCTCTATGACTAGACTACAAATTCAATTAACCAAAACTTTGGTCAAGGTTACATTCAAATCAAAAGTAGTGTTGACGGCAGTATTTCTCGACATTTTTATACTTCGTTAATTTTCATTTTCGACTTTTTTATTTCTTGACAATAATCATCATTTCGACATTTTTATACCTCGTAATTTTCCCTTACCGACATTGATCGCCATTGATCGAGACGACGACGGTTTCGTCAAGGTCCAAAGGAAGAGGGCACGCCATAACCGGCTGAATAAGAACCGTTGCGGTACCGCACTGACAGGGCCCTAGTTCCTGCTGCGCGCTGCGACGCCGACCACGCCGATGTACCTGTCGCGCCTGCACCACACCATCACTGTGCAAGATGTGATAGAGTACATCAAGACGAAAACCAACTTCCATCTGAGGGTGGAGCCGCTTGAGTCGCGACACAATGTTAGCTTCAAGGCATTTGTGGTGCGAGTCCCGACATCCAAGCTGGTTGACACCTTTATGAAGGAGGACTTCTGGCCGAAGGGCGTGGTGTACCGGCGTTTCCGCGGGAGATTACCCGGCGACACCACCGGAGCAGGACAATATGGTGCTTAAAAAATACTAACATAGTTATAAGTTATATACTAACAAAAAATGTTTTATATTGTTTAGTCTGTAAGGTATTTATTATATGGGCCTCTCTGTATTTTACCATCTTTTACATTGTTTGTTGCTTGCAATAAAGATTTATTAATAATAATTAATTAATATTTAATTAATTAATTAATTAATTAGTCGCCAAATCATGCCACCTACTTAAGTGCAGTAAGTACTAAAGTTAAGTAAGTACAAAAATATTTGGATTTTAAGCATGCAGAAATTATCAATCATATTCATTTATTTTATTATTATTATTAAATATTATTATTAATGTGCGTTTAACACATTAATAAGAGTCCTGTTAACCCATCCTGTCTAAAATGACTGTGTAGAAGTGGGTTCACGTTAGTAGTCTAACGGAGCTAATGGCGATTGAACCACGATTTCTCGCGCTCAACCCGAGCATCCATCCGCTCGGCTACCGACGCCTCTTTTATTTGGTTTATTTTCATTTGGTTAGTCATTTACAGAAGCACTTATTGAAATTTAAAGGATTGTTCAAAGCACATTAGGAGCGAACCCACTAAAATAGCTAACATAACTAGCGTATTACAAATTCCAAGGGACCATTAGGGACGAATTAATCAAAGGGAAGATATCCCGCCAAATCTAAGACACACCCTCGATCCCTTAAATTGTATTGTCAAACCAACACATGGTGGCCGGTCGTTAACAAAACAGCTATTCTAACATTGGAATACTGTTGCCGTATTACATGAAACGAACCGAAGCGAAACACCTACCCACAGAGCAGGAGAGTTTCCTCAAGCTTGACAGCTAAAATTCCAGTACACCCAGCGCAAAGTTTTAAAGCTTAGTTGCTCTGTATCAACTCTGTGTACGATTCAAGTAAAATAGTTGGGTGAGCGCGGCTAAAATGGGTCGCTACTATCACGTAATTAAGTACCCGATCCCGATGCTCGCCGGACCGTGAGGGGACATCGGACTCGAATAGTGGAGGAATTAAACTGAACAATATTTACAGCAGCCGAAATGCAGCTCTATTGTTATCGAGTTTGGGCTTAAAGTAGTTTAAACAGTGATGGGGGTATGTAGAGTGTGTGGGGCAATTGGGGTAATGTGCGTTCTGTATAAATTACAAGTTTTCTTTGGAGGCTGCGCATTAAGTACGGATGAAGGCTGTTAGTAGTTAGTGTCCGGCTACATTATTGCGGAACCCGCAGTCTTGGATTACGGTAATAGCTTTTAGTGGGTACTCCGAGCAACGTTAAATAAAGTGGGAAATTGCTTCATTTATAGAATAATTTTAATAAATGTCGAGAGAATTTTTGTGGCGGTAACTACTGCCAACCATTCGTTTTGAAAGTTAGTGTGAATAGCTATATATACTGTTGCGCTACTAGAAAAATCCCTACATCATTTTTGTAATGAAAACAATGAAGTAAAGAATAAATGACGGAATATATAGAGTGATGGCTAACACTATTAAATATTTATGAAACAGACACTATGGGCGACAGGACAGGTGTCGTCTTTATATGTATAACAATTTCAAACGAATCACTTGCTACCTGCATTGAATTTTAATGATGAGCTTTCATGTCAACTTATCTAGCATAAAAGGATTTTGGTTCTAAGCCAAAAGATTTTGTTACGCTAGTAATAGTAGATAATATGTAATTAATAAGTTTACATTGTAGGTATTTCAATACGACGAGTATGCCTTTAAGCTCGTTAAAACTTTAAGAAACTTTTGATACCAACAAATATTTATCTAAGTATTACTAACTCATCTATTAAGGGTGGATTCGACCAAAGTGGAATAAGGCTTACTCCGAGATTAGTCAATACAAATTCGGCGTTTAATCTGGGTATAAGATCTTATTCCAGTTTGGTCGAATCCACTCTAAATACTAGAAAACTTAAATACCCATCAAATGGACGGTTTGTTTGAAATATGACATATAAAAAGTAGTTAGACAGCAGATATTCAAGCTATTTAGTTTGGGTTCGGATGATAATGTACAACACGCAAAATGCTAACTGCACGCATAATGTGCAAACAGTCAAAATCTACATACTTACGCAAAATATACATCATGACAAATGTACAGTACGCGAAATGTGTACGCAAAATGTATATACCTACTTACGCTAAAAGCACATAACGCAAAACGTGTAAAAAGAACACATTTCGCGAATTGTTTAGCCGACACTATAAAAAAATTGCGATATTTTTGTTGAGGTTACAAAGTCAAATTATTTATTCAATATAAACCTTTACAGGCACTTATTGACGTCAATATTAATCAAAAAATTCACAGATCTCGTGCTCTACACGACTTGAAAAGGCATTGAAAATGAACCTAGCTATTATACTATCCTAAAGGGGATACTTATGGTCTAACATTCAGATAATATAATTTCATTTCATATAACGACTAACTTAATATAATAAACAATTAATATAATTTTAGATTCTATAATTTAATTTGATATAATGTACTTTTGATATAATGTACATTTGATAAAATGTACTTTTGATATAATGTACATTTGATATAATAATCAAAGGATATAAAACATTACTCATGTAATAAGCAAGCAGTATGCAAGCAAGCAAGCAGCATGTAAGGAAGCATGCAGCATGCAAGCAGCATGCAAGCAGGCATGCAGCATGCAGGCATGTATAGAGCATGCAGGCAGGCATGCAGCATGCAGCATGCAAACAGACATGCAGCATGCAAGCAGGAATGTGTGGGACCGCCGTCGTCCCTCCGCGCCTACGCGGGATTAAATTACACTCTAGCTTAGGGCAGCCAAGTCTACGTGGAGTCGGTTTTGTCGCGATTCGTTTCTGTCACTGACGTTTTTAGCACAACCATAACGAAAACACAACGTATTAACTTTTTAAGACAATATTTGAAATCAATTTAGGGTTAAAATGGTATTCTTATTTTTAAGAAAAATTATATCAACTGAAGTTATAGAATATGCTTAGAATAACAACGTATAGAAAGATAGTCTTCATACAAGCGCTCTGTCAAAAGTGAAGCACTAAACCGATTCACACTTTCGTGATGATTACTTGCATGCGCTCGGCGACACGCACACTTACGCTTGTAACTCCGTAGTGTACATTGAAAACTCGGAGTTTGGAGCCATATCTGGCTCCAAAAAAAGTGCTTCAAAATGGGCGCACGGACTTACCTTCTATATGTTATTATTCTAAGAGAATATGATTATTCTACCAATATAGCTTTATAGCTTAAGTTGTTAGAGAATATGAGTATTATATCAAATGAATAATATAATAATATACTAGGGGTCGCTCAACAACTGACGCCGGTGTTGAGCTTTTAATCCAAATATTTGATACCTGGGAGGAATCACAGGATGCCCTAGGGGTATTTTGTGATTTATCCAAGGCTTTCGATTGTGTTTTACATGAAACTTTGGTCAGGAAGCTTAACCACTATGGAATAAGGGATGCTTCTTTGAGCCTTCTAATCTCATACTTGAGTAACAGGATTCAGAAGGTCGACATTAACGGTAAAAGATCTCCGGGATCAGTGGTTACAATGGGAGTTCCGCAGGGTTCAATACTAGGTCCATTCTTGTTTTTGGTTTATATTAATGACTTACCTTATTTTGTAAAAGACAGTCATGAGATAGTATTGTTTGCTGATGATACTTCACTTTTATTCAAAGTGAAACGACGACACCCAAATTATGACGATGTGAATAATGCGATCTCAAAGATTGTTCACTGGTTTATTGTTAATAACTTGCTATTAAACGAGGGAAAAACCAAATGTGTAAGATTTGTATTGCCTAATGTTAAGCAAGTAACAACTAGTGTACAAATTAAAGATAAGAATGTGAATCCTGTGGACACCCCTGTGTTTCTAGGCATCACGTTAGATGCCAAGCTTCAGTGGGGCGCACATATAGCTAAATTGTCGAATAGACTGAGCTCTGCGGCTTATGCAGTAATGAAGATCCGTCAGCTAACTGACGTTGATACATCCAGATTAGTTTATTTCAGTTACTTTCATAGTGTAATGTCGTACGGCATTTTACTGTGGGGAAATGCTGCCGACATTCAAACTATCTTTGTGCTTCAGAAGAGGGCTATTCGAGCAATCTATAACCTAAAGGCTGGCGACTCTCTCAGAGAGAGATTTAAGAATATAAATATAATGACAGTTGCATGACAAAACATTTATGAAAATTTGATTTATGTTCATAAAAATACTGGAATGTTTTCAAAATACAGTGATATTCACAATGTAAACACTAGAAGTAAGAACAAATTAGCAGTACCTTATACTAGGCTCCATAAAATAAATAATTCTTTTAGGGGTCTGTGTGTAAGATTTTACAACAAAGTACCAAATGATATTCAGAAATTAGATCTTAATAAATTTAAAATCAAAATCAAAGAAAAGCTTTATAAAAAAGCTTATTATAAAGTGTCAGATTACACAGAAGACAAAACAGCTTGTATCTGAAATGAAATTCTAATTGTCTTTATTTAATTGATACTACATTGTATTGTAATTTTGTATTGCATCATTTTTTTATTATTTTTAAATTCATATTTTGTATTGACCTGGTAACGACATACTCTTTTTTTGTTTGTAAATGTCGTTGCTTTTGTGCGCTGTGGTTTCTTGCGCCCATTCTTTGCCACAGTTAAAAAATTATGTCCTGAATGGGTGGTAGGTTAAAAAATATTTGGACGATTCAAAGTACTTATTAATTGAGTTTATTGAATAAATATATTTTGACTTTGACTTTGACTTTGACTTTAATATACGTAATGTTGTTATAGGAAGTGTATTTAGAACAAGTAAAAATTATATCCAATGAACGTTATGTTCTTTGAAATTAGTTCATTTGTCAATAAATGAAATGATACGCACCCATCCTAAAGCCCTTAATTTTCCGCGTCGATTAAGTCCTAATAGATCTTCGTATAAAACATAGATTTTTTTGATTTTTTTATTTTCCAAAGAAATAATTGACTTTTCCAAAACTTTTTTATACTATCCTAAAGCCCTTAAAATTTTCCGCGTCTACTAAGTCCTAATAGATCTTCGTATATCAAAGCTGCAAAGTTCCACAGGGCTATGACGCCCGAGTAATACCGCACGGCGACGCTCCACGCGGCGCTAAGGGGGAGCATACCGCCCACCCTATCACTCCCACAAAAAAAAGTATAAGACATAAAATGTTCCCCGTCTCAATATCTCTAGGCGTCTCTCTCAGTTTTTTGATCTTCGACTCGTTCACGAGATATCGAAGATATTCCGATGAAAGGTGTTAAAAAATCAAGGTTATTTTTTGGTTTTTTTCCATTGTCAAAAAAAGTTTTCAATTTTTACTAAAATTTTTTTCACCATATGAAAGCTATTCAAATTCTGCGTCTTTTAAGCTTTTATACGTCTTCATGGCCCTAAACCACTATATACCACGGGGCAAACACACTTTCAGCAAAAATTGATTGTAGGGCCCACCGGAGCGATCGAAAAAACATTTTCAATGTTAAAACAGTTAACTTCCTTATATAACAACTAAACTAACTAATCTGCTCTACCTACCGTTAGAAATGTAAGGTGATCGCGAAGCGGAGCGGAGCTACAGGTGGGCCAACATTTCGTTAGAATTTAGCTACGACGCCGACGCACCGTCTTCGAGGTAATATTTGCGTTTTTATAAAAAGTTACCTTGACTTTTTTTAAGTACTGAACCCCCTTTACGAGTTTTGCGACACAACGTGGAACCAAGCGAACTATTTTACAAGTCCAAACTCCATACAAAAATATCGCAATTTTTTTTAAGTATCGGCTAAACAATTCGCGAAATGTGTAAATTTCTTTTTACACATTTTGCGTTATGTGCTTTCAGCGTAAGTACTTTTTGCGTACTGTACATTTCGCGTACTGTACATTTGTCATGATGTAGATTTTTCGTCTTGTAAAGCCCATTTTTTGCAAGATAGAAATAAAATAAATAATTTATGAAAACAAACTTTGTTATAATATTATTCATTTATTTGTGAATACAATCAACATACATATCAACATATTTATTAAACTTTCTTTATGAAAACCATTGTTTTTAAAAACCTCTAAAATGGGCTATAAAGGAACATAGGTACTTACTTATATATCACGGCACTACGTTAATTACGTAATTAATAAAAGCTATCAAATAAAGAAATATAAATATACCGACGTAAACTTAACCTAACATATTACATTCTTAGGTAATCAGTTTGTTTCAATGGTTTTTTAGTCATAATTGTACGGTGGGACATCTTAGGCTTAGAAAAACTTAAGGTACCGATAAATCAATAAGCAATATAAAATCAATAAACAACACTTTTCTGTGACGTTATTCTAACAATAACTTTTGAGGAAAACAAGATACCTTTTTAGTTTTTGTCAAATTTTGGTGGGCCTTATTTAGGATTATATAAAAACAAAACGTGAAATAGGAACTAAAAAATATTCTCTTAGTTACATTCGTTCTGGGTAATCGGGTTTTTACTGCATCTATAGCTGATTTAAGCTGTTGCTTAGTCCATTCACCACGTCGTTTCTTATTAATAATAATTGTTTCCATTTTTAGTAAAATCTGAAAATAAATTATACTTTAATTTTAAGATATTAAAAAAATATTGTTTTTATTTAGCATCATGTAAATGGTTAAAGCTGTCGTGCATGTTCCGTCTAATTAGTAATGTTTTTTACTATAAAAAGATTACAAATTCGACTGAACATACCTCAGATGTGAGAACTAATCATTTCAAAGCTATTGTAGAATAAAGCAGGTACGAAGGTTCCATACAACTCGATTCCCACCGGCTTCCCTTCAGAAGTTTAGAACACAACCACTTTCTACTTGAATTGAGAAATGGCACAATCAGTAATTATAAAAGTAAATATATAAAAGAAACATTACAAAACACCTACACTATGGACATTAAATCAACAAAATTTGCTTTTCAACAACATATTGCTATAAAATAAGCCGCAGGCGCGATCGGCTTTTTGGCAGTTAAACTTCTGTACAAAATTTACGTCATGACGTCACATAAAGGTCAATAAACCCACCCGCGTATTAGCAGCCGGTAAGCCGTCTTTATCCGAGTTACTTGATAGAGAAAGTTATACAGTTTGCCTGCGCGTGAGCGGGATGGAGGAATATCGTTTTCGGTTTGTGCTCTGTTGACAGATAATTTGACGTAATTGCAATTCATCATTGAATGCATGACTGTGTTTTATTAGTATTTAAATTTATTAGTTAGTTTCACCTATTAGAATGATTAGTAATGTAGTTGGACTTTGTTTATTTGTGTTGTGTGTAGTGATGAAAGTAGTTACGAAGACGTACGTTGTAATTAGGTATTTGCGGTAAGTAGATATTGTAATAAGTTGAAATTACGTATTTAGAATAAGTAGATTTGCAAAGTAATTGGTAGAATTGTAAGATGTCGGCATTAATAGCTTTAGATTCTTCCCGGCTTTTATGATAATGTCTTAGCGCACTTTGTAAGAAAGAAAAGACGAATAGCTTTAGAGTATAAGTAGTATTATTAGTACTTAGTCTATTAAGTTTTGTTTAATTTACATCATATCATCATTTCACCACAAACGGCTTTTATCAAAGCCACTTCTATTATGCTTGCAAGACACTGTTTTAATATCTCTATCTATCTATCATTTTGATGATTGCACATTATACATTCGTTGTTTCGTCCTTTGAGATTAGGTAACACTTGTAGTAACACGTATCGTGTCGCCTTTCATCCACTAAGTTAAAAGCAAAAAAAGAAACTTTTTTGTAGGATAGTTGTCGTTTTCCTCTGCGCCTCGATTGTACGACCGCTCATTCGCGTTTTTGTGCTTCGCCAATCACCACGATTTTTCCCCTTTAACATACTCATTGAGTGTTACGATGCCTAAACGAGTTTATAGTGACGACGATAGTGATTATTGTATAGAAAGAAAATGAGAAAGAAAGAAAAACGTTTGCGCATAGAAAACAGCAGTTTGTTGGCGTGGGACTCGCCGCTGCCGCAGCCTGTATCGTTACGATCTGAAGGTAATTCAGTGTGTTACTTAATCAAAACGATTCAAATATGTTAATTAATTGTGTGCATTATCATGGGAGTGCTACCGTTATACTTATTTAAGAAAAAATAGTATGTGTTGCTGTAAGGACTAGTACATCTAAAAGAAAGGTGTACAGCTATACTTGTCTGAAAATAGTGTGTATAGTTTAAAAGGACTATTACCGTATTTTGCCGAGATAAGAATTAAAATTATTTTAATTTGTGTTGTGTACATCTAAAAGGGATGTTGCCTTCACGTTATTTAAAACCGTTACTTTAATTAGTGATGTGCGTGCACATTCAGAAGGAATGTTTACTTATCTGAAAATAGTGTGTATAGTTTATAAGGACTATTACCGTATTTTGACAAGATAAGAATTAAAATAATTTTAATTTGTGTTGTGTACATCTAAAAGGGATGTTGCCTTCACGTTATTTAAAACCGTTACTTTAATTAGTAATGTGCACATTCGGAAGGAATGTTTACTTATCTGAAAATAATGTGTATAGTTTATAAGGACTATTACCGTATTTTGACAAGATAAGAATTAAAATAATTTTAATTTGTGTTGTGTACATCTAAAAGGGATGTTGCCTTCACGTTATTTAAAACCGTTACTTTAATTAGTGATGTGCACATTCAGAAGGAATGTTTACTTATCTGAAAATAGTGTGTATAGTTTAAAAGGACTATTACCGTATTTTGACAAGATAAGAATTAAAATAATTTAATTACTTAGTGATGATTCAGAAGGAATGTCTTCTTAACTTTTTATACTTTATGTTTAAAAACGATTGTGGATTAAATAAATTTTCACCTTAGGTGAATAAAATAAAACAATGAACATTCGACCTTGTTCAATAAGGCGAAAACGAAATGCAGCCTGTGGCAGACTGGGGACCGATTCTCTTAGAGGAGCCTGGACCAGGCCCGTCTACTTCAGCTACGCAAGAAGCCGAAGCCACTTCCATTCACTCGATGCAAGTAGAACCGCCTCTAAATGTTGTGACTGTTCGTCCAGAACTTGACAAAGGGATACTAAACCTCTTGGGACAAAGCCCTAAGAGAAAAAGCTAAAGCCAGAGAAAAAGGCAGCTTTATCTGAGCAGCTTTATCTGGCAGCTTAAACGCTGATCAAGAGAGACAAAGCGTTAGAATATAGGTAAGCTGAAATGGCGGCTGCCATTTCCTACATTGGAGGCTCTTTGACCAAGTTGCTTTCATTGGAACATAGAGACCAAGCTGCCATAAAGTTCTTGATTGAAACTAGTCATCAGCTATGCGATACACAGCATAATGAGCCTATGACGAGAAGGAGTTTCATATGTTCAACAATAAAGAAAGATTTTAAGGATCAACTGTATACCAAACAAACTCGAAACCAGCCTCTAAACCAGAGGCCTCCACTTTCGGTAGCCAGGCAAACGGGACTTGCGAGGCGGTCGGAACTGGCCCCTCCAGCTGCACCGGCACCACGCCCGCGGCAGCAGCAGCCGCGGCGGCTGCGCTTTCAGAAGCCCGGCCCTCGTCGCTGGATCCGGTACATTCTGCAGGTATGCTGTTCTATTTATACGATAGTTTGCGAATAATAACCGACGATCCGGTTATTTTTTGCTGGGTAAAAGGTTATAAAATACCCTATTTTTAAACGTGTTTCTCAGTTACACGAACCACGCTTACTTTCATTATCTTATAATACAGAGTGGCCATATTTTGAATTAACCGATTCAGACGCCACTTCTCCTTGCCAACCTTGTGAAGGTCAGTTTCTGTCTAGTTATTTTCTGATCAAGAAACCCAACGGCACAAATAGGTTTATATTAATTCTAATAAGCATATTACGACTGAACACTTTAAAATTAAACATTTAAGAACAACAATGAAACTAATTTCAAAGGATAGCTTCAGGGCTACCCTGAATTTATAGGATGCTTATTTTTTAGTAGGTATTCACCCTAGTCATACAAAATATTTGCGAATCCGATTTGAAGAAATTCATTACTTTAATTTGGTCCTAACACAGCACCGTTTGTTTTTACGAAATTGTTATTAAAACCAGTTATGTGTCTTCTTCGGTCGTTGGGCTATTTATCAACGATCTATTAAAGGGATATCTGCGCTCTTGCTAGAGATTATAAAAACTGTCTCGATAATGTCTTGGTAACAAGAAATTTTTTAGAATCTTTAGGTTTCATTATTAATGACAAAAAGAGCTGTACAGTCCCTAATACAGTCTGCAAAATTTCGGTTTTTTTTTTTGATAGATACGACAAAATTTCAAATAAGTTTAACCAATGACAAAAGAAACATAATCAAAAAAGTGTTACAAAATTTTAAAATTTAAGAACTATGTAAAATTAGGCACTTCGCACGACTAGTAGAACTTCTCACTACATCTTGCCCCGCCGTCTAATATGGTTGGTTATACACCAAACAAATGGAAACGTGTAAATATCTTGCAATTTATAATACGATTATCTACGATAGTTACATGTTGTTACCACCGTATTTGAAAGACGATTTTTCTTGGTAGTTAAAATCTATTGGAAGGGTGGATAATCTTATCAGGCAAGATAATTACTGCTTAGAATTTCTTTTTCTGATGCAAGCAAGAAAAGGGGGGGGGGGGGGCAGGTGCTGTGGGGACTGCTAGTGGTCAGTCGAGTATTGTAGAATCAGTTGAGCACATAAACTATTCAGAACTCTTAGCTTCCAAACAATTGCTAGAAACTTTAAAAATTGTCAAATTTTGTTACGTATTGATAATATAACTGCTATTTCTTATATAAACCGTATGGGCGGAGTTTGGTTTCCACACCTTACTGAAATAACTAAGAGGTTGTGGCTTTGGTGCGAAATCCGAAAAATATTCGTTTTCGCTTCGTACTCGTACACCAGCTCAAAAGATAATGTAATAGCAAATGCAGAGTCACGAAAATTACATCCTGACACTGAAGGGGAGTTGATAAATAATGCTTTTAATAAAATAGTAAGAGTTCTAGGTAAGCCTGATAATGATCTTTTTGCATCCAGAACAAATTATAAATGTAAGAAGTAGGTATGTCTCTTGGAACAGAGATCCTAGAGCTTGCGCTACAAATTGCATTGCATTTAGGTTAAATTGGCATCATCTTTTATTTTACATATTCGCGCCATTCGCTGCTATACTAAAAGTGTTAAGAAAAATAATAACGGATCACGCAGAAGGCATTGTTGTTGTTCCAAGTTCTTCTCTGTTGGGAGTTGGTACAATTTGTGCCCAGCGATAACGTGTTAATGTCGGTTTCCAACAGCCTACCAAAGCGGACACTGATTCCAGGAAGGTTATTACGAACGGCATTACTGAAGAGGAGTGTACCACCATCATCCTTAAATATCATGATAGCTTCTCTGTCTTATAATTCAATAAAACGATATGATGTTGCAATCCGTTGCTAGGTAAGCTTTTATAAAGATCACAGTGTGGATCTATACGAGGCGCCAACTCCGCAAGTAATTTATTTCTTAACAAAGCTTTTCTATTCGAGCTTACAATATGGTTCATTAATCAGCCATCGTTTTGCTGTATCTCTGATCTTAGGATCAAGAGTAGGGTCTGATGACCGTACCACAAAACTATTCAAAGGATTCTACAGACTTCGTCCTTCAGCCCCAAAATATGATATATCTTGAGACCTATCACTAGTCTTAAACTTCCTATCAAAATTGCATCCCAATACCGCTTTAAATCTAGAACAGCTAACTGAAAAAGTTACATTTCTTATACTTGTAACAGCACACAGGGTGCACATAAATAATCAGCTTAGCATTTTTATTAAGATACAGGACATTATTAAGACATCTTGTCTAGGTTCAATACAGCCTCATCTGAATATTCCCTTTTACAGAGAACTTTCAGAAGTATGTCCAGCGGAAGCATTAATGACATACATTGAGAGGACGAAAACTGTAAGAAATAACGAAAATAATCCTTTTATGTTTCAAAAGACCTCAAAGCAGTATCTTCTATTACTGTTAGTAGATGGATAAAAGATACTTTATTAGCTAGCGGAGTTGACACTTCTTTATTTTCTACTCACTCCACCATGAGGCATGCTACTACCTCAGCTGCACATAGAGCAGGCGTCAGTATCGATACTATTCGCAAAACTGCTAGGTGGAGTGCTAACTCTTCTGTTTTTGCAAAACACTACCATAGAAACATCCAACTTGAACCAGACTTTGCCATGTCCATTGTCAGAGATTGATGTTAATCATAATATTTAAATAAGATTTGATTATAATATATTATAAACCTCTAGGTTGATTTAGGTTTTGTTTTTTGATTATATTTATTTAATATACCTAGTTATTGATTTACACGGAAAAAGACGTTTTAATATTTCACTATCTTTCAAAATCTACAAGTGTTACCTTATCTCAAAGGACGAAACAACGAATGTATAATTAGTGATTAAACGAACTTACCTGAAGTGATGTTCTATCACAATTATACGAGTTGCTTCGTCCGAAGAGATTAGGTCCCTCCCTCCCTAGATATCCCCTTTGCGTGAAATATTAGGCTCAGGGCTTTCAACTATATGAGCGGTCGTACAATCGAGGCGCAGAGGAAAACGACAACTACCCTACAAAAAAGTTTTTTTTTTGCTTTTAACTTAGTGGATGAAAGGCGACACGATACGTGTTACTACAAGTGTTACCTAATCTCTTCGGACGAAGCAACTCGTATAATTGTGATAGAACATCAATTCAGGTAAGTTCGTTTAATCACTAATTATGCGTGTTGTACATTATCAGCCGAAGCCGTTAAAATGATATAATATGTTCTTATTCACAGACTTAGTACATTATAACTCAATGTTGACAGACCGTTTTTTTTAGCCTATTAGAATGAGAAATTTGACAGATTTTGTATGGAGCATACGTCGAAAGATTGAATTTAGAAGGCCAAACAATCTACTCGTAGATAGGTTCGTCATTAATTTCGGGCGTAAATCGCTAGACGACAGCGACTGTTGTGACCAATGTCTAGCCGAGCATTTTTTTTCACAGCAACGTGTACAATGTACAATAAATACATTCTGCATTATTATTCTGGACACCGGCAACAGGTAAACAAGCCCGCTCGCCGGGACGTGTCTGAAATTGCATTTTTCACTGCACCAGCCACTTTATTCCGCTGCTGCGAGGATTTATAGCTTACGTATAGAACCTCCGTCGGTATTTCCAATTCAAACTTAACTCTAACGCAACGTCAGTTTGCAAACTAAGCAGTACTTAGATTTTGTATGAACATCTTGTAATGTCTATATACTCGTACATACTGGATTCTTTTTTATATGTGCTCATATTTTTTATATCATTCAGTAACGTTAATAGACATCATTTTCATTTTTTTTAATTTATTTATTATTCTTTATTTATTTAATCTGTCCGGACAATAAAAATAACTTGTGGATACCGGGCAAATGAAAGGTCACGTGTAACGATAAGGTAACCAAACCTAGGTATCCTGTAAGTATAACTATGCATAAAAAATGTATCGTGAATAATAATTAATATAGTCAAGGACGATATAAAATATTTTTTTAGTAGCCTGTAATTGTAACGCCATATGCAAAGGGCCATTCTTGACGTAGTTTCGCGGTACGCTGTTTTGTATGAAGACTGACAGTCTTTACTGTCTAATTTTTCAATGATATTATTAACGCAATACCAGCGATATATTACTTCTAGGTCAATGCGCAATACTGAAAATGTATAGCGTAGCTAATCTCTGCCTACCCCGTCCCGGAAACGAATTAGATGTGTATGGATTTTAAGCTAATACATACGCCATTCATAAAACAAATTATTAAGGTTGCTTCACACATATCAGTGAAGCCACAGTTCCGACACAGTACCGGCACAGTGTTTTTCATACATTCTATATGAACGCATCCCCACTTGTCAGTGATAATGCTGTCAGTGTCAGTGCCGCCACCGCCATCAAATAACGGACGTATTCGTTTTGACAAAATTCATAGAGAATGCATGAAAGAATATTTTTCATGCTTGACCGACTATTCCGTGAGCCTTCAAAGGCAGGTTAAACTTTGCCTTCAGTTGTAGTAAGCAAATCGCATGGAATCTCTTGTTTTATTTTAAAGTAAAGCTTAAAACCTTTGGTAGAAAAGTTAGCTGGATGTTCCTTCAAACTTTCTTGAGCCTAATCACTGCACCCTTCGAGATCAGTTGTTAACTTGCACAATGGCTTATTTGACTAACAAACAGTATCGAATGCGATTATCCTAAGGGCGAGCGGCCTCCTTGCATTATGTATGAGGCGTTTCCATCTGGCTCGCGCCGGGTTTGGATCCGTCTCTGTCCATCATCAACATCATTGTCTTCGTATTGTCTTAAGGTAACTTCGACTTTATAAAGTTGTAGCATAAAAGTGTTTTTTTGAATTCAGTATTTTGTGATGTACAAAACCGTTTGCGTTGTTGAAAATAAAGTTAGCGAGAAATAAAGTAAATAAAAAATATCTATTCAAATGGTTATCTACATAATTATATAAAAAAATTCCAAAAAAGAAGAAAATTTACGTTATTACTTAGTTTCCTGCCGGTTTGTCTTAGTAAAATGAAAGACATAGGTACTTTTAATATTAACCCAACCTTGACAACCAACCGTTAAAATGCAACATACGAATTTTCTATAAATATTAGCCCCTTGAGCACCGTAAAATGTTTCGCGACCACCGGCGGTCATATGATACTTGACCTATTAAAGTTATTTTATCCACCAAAAATTACCTTTTTTATATTTTTTATATTATTTTCTCTACGTGATTCTATTCTCATAATTATAATCTAATCTGGTTTCAAAAATTAAAAAATAATACCTATTCATACTTAGTTTTCTATTCTGCCAGGCTCTACCAAAGGATGGCTTCATAGATTCCAAAACAGATTTGGTGTCGTTTTTAGTCAATGTTAATTTCAGATATAACGTAGCTTTCATCGCACCAAACTATTCCCATTATTCTATCAAAGAATCGTGCGTTAGCCCAAAGTAATCGTAGAAATTGCTTCGTGAAAGCCATTTTCACTCGATATTGGAGCGCAATTAGGCCGTTAAAGTATTAACGACTGTGACAGACGGATGGACAAGCGTATTATTAGCTATAGTAGTGGGTGGGGGCAATGTGTAGAGTGGGTCGCGTTATGTCGTGATAAGAAAGTAGAACATAAAAATACTTTTGAATTCGTTAATCGATGAAACCATGATGTTTGCGTTAAGGCGAGTGACAAATAATGTTGCTCGAAAATTAATGATAAAGTCTCATCCATGCAGTCAGTTGCAAGAACGATTTTTAAGTTAATGCTTTATTAAAGGTATTGCTATCTTTTTCTGCGTCTGCGTACAAATAAAGACAGCAATATGTTTAATGGAGGATTAAATTTAAACGTCGTTCTTGCAACTTACCGATAATCTTTAAAATTCGTTGTGGTAATTTTTTCCACAATCCACCGAAGCTTATGGTTTTACCGCTGGTTTTGCACAAAAGATTCCAATGGGTCGATGTGCTGCTACGAGAGGGAGACCTCTGCAGGCCCCACTAAGATAAGATAAGATACCTCTGGCTTTATTCACTTTTGTAGTAATTACAACATCTATATAGTAGGTATAAAAAAAATAATCCCTATTTCCCTTGGTCACGCCATCACGCGTGAACGGCTGAACAATTTCGCTAATTCTTTTTTTGTTGTGTTTGTTATTGTCAGAAAAAGTTTCTAATGAAAGAAAAATAAAAAATATTTTTTTTATTCATTTTTCCAACTCGAATTCAATATTCATAATTAAGACAGGACAACGTCTGTCGGGGTCAGCTAGATAAAAATAGGGGTCGCTCTCAAAATATGTTAGAAGCTTTAATAGCCAATGGTGTTTGAATAGACATACAGCCGAATTTATAAAAAGAGGCTCAATAAAAACAGTATCAAAAAGAACATAGTAGAAAAGTTAGTTACTAGAAACTATTAGAGATTCAGTCGCATCGCACGCATAGCCAAGTCTATTATGTGTGTCTTTATAATTATTCCAATCGACCTTCTCCATGCCACCATTCTAGTCTTTTCAAAAAACAACCAACACCGAGCATGACGAAGCAGCGGCGATGGCTTGTTTGTTTACCGTCATTGTCTCGTCCGCAGCATACGAAGCGCGCCCACTCGCCATATTTATTACCTGTGGCGACCATAGATAATACACTCTAGTCGTGAATAAAATTATGTTTGGAATAAAATTTAAAGTCCGCGCGTAGGCGTCGGTAGCATCGGTTGTGCGTGCGTGTACGTATTTTATTTTAGCTGCGTTTGCGCAGGATTTATTAGAATGCAAAAGCGAGTTGTCTTGGCTGGTTTATTATTGTTAAGGGTGTGTTTTGTTTGTTAACTATTCTGTTATGTACTTAAAAATAATTACTGATGATGACAAAACGCTGTCCTCACATTTTGTCAACCATACATACATAAAATTACGACCATCATCCCCGTTAGTCAGAGACTAGGCAATAAGGACCGCAAAAGCAGTCCTCTGCCATAGTCCACTTTTCATCAAATAGCAATTGCACATGTGCTCTGCGTGACAGGTGGTGAGTGAGCCCATTGCCGCTCTATACTCCTTGATGAAAGTGGAGTCTTTAGTCCGTTAGTCGCCTTTTAAGACACCCAAGGAAAAAAGGGGGTGGTAGTATCCTTTTAATGAGCCGCTACGGCTTTGTCCAATTAAAACTTTTTTAATTAAAATAAATTAAAATAAGAACGTGGTTTATGGCCAACAAAAGCTGAACCAGGAAAAACGCGGCAATTTCAATAAAATATGACAGGGTAACATAGGGTCACTCACACAGCTGCAATTTTCTCAGTTAAAATTTCAATTTGACATACGACATGACACCTATGCCAATCAAATAACTACGAGGTTCAGCTGTCGTTGGCCAGACTCTAACATTCAGTTGTCAAGTTCGTCACCTCACTATTTATTTCGTGCAAGTCACATTCTGAAAAAGTGCTCCCATAATTATGTAAAACAAAACCAATCATTTTACTTTTAACAAATGAATACGTTATTAGTACTCCTCCCCCGTTAATACTTCAAAGTGTTCATCGGTACAAATCCGTAACATAACGTCGGTGTAAGCTTACGAGCATCGATCACCTACTCACCAGATCTCAGCTTACAGATCCCAATACAAGATAGCCGAGTACAAATTTATGACAAGCTCGGTTTCCTATACATGAGATATGTGCATACTTATCTCGAATCTAACCGCACGTGGTCCCCTGTATGATGTACGGTTGAGGTGAGGATTTAGTGCTAGCGATAGCGGTTTTGTAGCCCGTATTATGTGAGTCGTAAATCGTTGCCAGCGAAGTTAGATTTAAGCTTATTATAAAATGATTATAAATTGAGTAAGAAGATATTAAAATTAAGTGTTTAAAAAGCTTCGAATAGAATAGAATAGAAATGGTTAATTTAACACACGCCATATCATATTATGCCAGTACTGTAAAATAAAAGGAAAAACCAAACAATACCTATACTTAAATAATTTAAAATTATGTTTCATGAAAATTTCTAAGAAAGGTTGATACGAAGTGCGTAAAGATTTTAGATCACATCTGCACATGCTGCCTTTAATTTACTATGAAAATATTAAACATAATAAAAATTAATTAAATAAATTTATAACACACAATATCAAATTATACTTAGTATCCTACATTTACAAAGATATCTTTCTATATTAAGTAGATAATTAATTATGTCTTGTTAAGATAACTTTTGCATACACGAATTAAGTCATAAATATGGTCATTTATTTAACCGCAAGTGAAACTAAATCTCAAACTTCTGTAATCTATACGCTCCTATTGAATCGCTACCTCTTCGTTACAAAATGTGAGGGCTAAAGCAGTAATTCAATACTGAAAAATTGCATTGTCAATGTGGGAGTTGGTCGACGGTCGACGCATCACACATTGCTCGGTGCAATGAACTATCTATATTTAAATGTTCGACTGAATCACTGCTAACTGCGACGTGACACTTAGTAGCGTCATCATTATTATCATTGGCATCATTATCATTAGAATTATTATCATTAGCATCATTATTATTATAAGCATCATTATCATTAGCATCATTATCATTACATGTTTTAAAGTAAACCTGCTGTTTTCCTCTGTGTCTGTGGCTCCGCTTACTCTTTCTAAACCACGCAACGGATTTTCAGGCTGTTTTCACTGGAAAGATCGATAAAGAACGATGTTATTTTATATCTGTATCAATAAAAGTCAATTGCCACAAATGCTTGTTCGCACATAACTTTAGAACGGCTGTAAGGTTTGTATGCAAGTTTGTTTTTTTTTTTAATTCATCACGGGGTACGTTGTGTGGCCAAAGTATGAAAGTTTTTCTAAATTAGGGTGGATGAAGGCGCGATTTTTTTATAAATATATTATCGCTCAGTGGCATGCGTTGCAGAGGCCTATCCAGTATTATATGATTTAAAGGTGATAATATATCCAGCATGACAACCAGTGGGAACTGACCGGCTATCATACTCCCTAGTGGAACATGGTTTCGGGCTAAGTACACTTCCACATTTGGCCATTTCGTCATAAAGTGACGGTCAATCATTAGGTATAGGTCAAGGATCATAAGACCGCTGGCGGTCGCGAAACAATTGATTTTTAATTGTGTCTGGTTTTAACGATCCTCAAGAGGCTTAGATGAAACATAATTATTTTTTGAAAAAAAAACTGATTTATAGCGCTACTCGAAAACCTTTACACTATTTTCTGTCTTCTTCTCTGTCTTATTTTCAAGAAAACAGGCGAGTCAATATAATTATTACCATCATCGTACTTGTAAATAATTGTTCACAATATTCAGCTTTGTAACTCGTGATACATTTTCGCTGTTCGCATTAAACATCAATTTAACGTTTAAACGAATGAGCGACTCATAATTCGCACGTACCGGAACAAAGAAAACATAACTGGCAACATTTACATTGGCCGTTGTCATAAAATCATCCTAATTTATGGCGACATAAAACCGACACTCATTTATTTCTAGGCTTATAATAGCGCGGGCAGCGTCATCCCTCTAACTAGAGGTGCTCTTTAGTCATAGTTACTAGCTAGCCGATAAATATTTCTAGCCAACAAACCTAATGTCAGATGAAAGTTTTTCAAATAAGTACTTTAATTTATGTCGCCACCGCCGCCATTTAAACCTTCACTCATTTATTTCTAGGCTCATACGAGACAGCACAACATCATACTTAACTATAGAAATGCTCTTTAGCCATAGCTAGCCGATGATTATTTCTAGCTATAGAACCAATGATTGGATAAAAGTATTCAATTTTATTTTATGGCGACATCAAACTGATACTGATATTTATTTATAGACTTATAATAGCCGTGCACAAATAGCTTTCCTTGTTAACTATATACAGAAGCTCTATAGTCGAGAACTGGGAATGTGATTAGCATGGTTTTATGCTATGTAATAACTATCTTTCACCCACAGGTCGCGCTCTAAATTCGGGCTGAACAAATATAAAAGTTAAACCTATATCAGGATCGAACTAGCTATCCATCTCTAGTTTATATTTAACTTTACAATATTTTTCAGAGTCGATTGATTAGTTCAAAAGATCTTCCCTTCCGGGCAAGAATAAACTATATTTTTCTGTATTAACTATTTGTGTAAACGAAGACCACAACTAAAGTGTAGCCTATTAAAAGTTGCAATAGTTGGTTCAATATTATCATTTCAAACAACAGTTTGACAAAGTTTGTATCGGAATAAGACGGCATGATGATCTCCACGTTACTAATGATGAATAATGTTGACCATGAATCGCCACCATCGATATAGTCGGCTAGCCAGTAATAACCGGCACACCCCTAGTTTGACGTATGACGAACTCCCATTTAAATTGTAATTCATTTAACGAGCCGCAATTAAAATGTTCAGGCACCATTTGTGGATTGCCATCTGAAGCTTCTCACTTGTCCAGCATTTCGATTCTAAATCATCGTCACAAGGAGTATTATTATAACCGTTTTATTGATCTAAAATTTTAAGTACTTACCTACCTTATTTAAATGAATTGAAAATGTATAAAGTAGGTATCCTATGTTGGATAAAGTAGTAAAACTTAATTTTGTTTTTCTATTGAAAAACAACGGCATTTTATCCAGTTCTAAACATTGAGTTATTATGTACTACGTACTAGAGAAGACATCTCAACTAGATTGTTTGTAACACGCGTTAGAGCCAGCTCGCTCCAACTGTAGTAGTCTGTGGCAGGCGCTAGACGCAACAATAAGTGTGTATTATGTGTTCTATTTTATTAAAATATACCTTTATGTGTGCTAAACAACTCAGGAAATACAAATAAAACCAAAGGAATCACTTTTCACCTGGAAATACGTACTAAATTATCGATGTAACATGCATTTCACTAATTATTTTATCAAATCGCCGGGACATGAAGCGGCGGCCATGTTTCGGTAAAATGCATTTAGAGTAACAATATTTCTGTTTTGTGCAGAGTGACACTTTTAACGCTTTATGTGAAATAATTACTAATGTTAAGATTATGGTGGCGGTTTGATTGGGAATTTCGTTATAATTAATAAACTTACCTAAAATACTTTTTTATTAATGAACTTGACCGTTTTTTTTCGAGATCATTAGATATATTAAATAATATTAGATATTTACCTTCGGGGTATCACAGGATTCACACGACGTGGAAAATAACTTTATTCTTTAGCTCCGATGCACCGTTTCTGTGATATTTTTATTTATATTTTAGTACCTACTACCTGAAGAAATAGTACGTATGTATATAAATGTATTTGGTCATAAATAAACGCAAAGAGTTTTTTTCATTTTATAAACCGTAGTATTATCTGTGGTTTAATCTGAAATAATAAAATAATGTAATAAAGATTGAATTCTAATTAAAGGTAGATAGAAAACATGCACTACAACTATGTCCGTTCTGCAGTGTAAAATCTATAAAAATATAAAAATCTATAGCTTTTGAACTTTTGCCCGCGAGAAAACAACACTCTAGAAGTCTAGCGCTGTTAATTGTATATGGTTAAAGAGTAATATGTTGTCAAATAATACACAATTTCACTCCCATTGTCTGTCACGAAAATACGTAGAGGTTACTAACCATTAAGGTGCAATAAACTAGGAAGACCTGTTTAGTCTTTACTTGCTACACCTTGTTTAGTCACATGGTATTATATCTTAATTAATGGCTATCGCGTGTAGCATTAAGCCAATTTTAAGTGTTTAATTTTTTTTTAAGTTTATTTATTATTGTACGGTAGATAGAAATAAAATGGAGTCTCACAACACGTGTTGTTGCTAAAAGAACACGGGAGAAACGCTGTTTAGCCACTTCCCAGCGATTACGTTGCCTATATAATTGTGAATAATAGGAGTCAAGGACAATTTTTTCCAAAAAGTCGTGTCCTAATTTTAAATAAAAATTGGAACGCGACTTTTTTATTTTACTTTATGGCTGTGAGTAATTAAACTAATATACGTAAAATAAGTAATTCAGATGAAGCGGGCAGGACTCAAATACGATTTTTAATCTCATCTCAATAATGCTTGAAAAATTTGAGCATCGGAATATTTGATACTCAGTAATATTTTTACACGTACCTACTTAAATAATTTTTTTTCCTAAATAATTGTAAAAGACTTTTAATTTTTTTTTTTGATTAATGTTTTGATATTTTAGCGTTTTACTAACGCTTAAATATACTTAAGAAAATTTTTTTTAAACACTGAAAAAAGACGACAACCTCAGGCGGGAATCGAACCACGCACCTTCCGCATTCCGGACGGAGATTTTTATTATTATTATGAAATATGTATCAACTAAATTATTTACTTACTTTTATTTTTGGCATTAATTTACTTATTTTCATTTCAATATTACAATTACAGCAATCAATAAATATAAAAACTAACATATTAGTTTTTAAACAACATTAACTTACAACTTTACAACTCTGTAATAAATCTGTATGAACAGTGTGTCGCATCTGCTCTTAGACATTTCTATGGCAACTAGGTAAGCCCCGCACCACGGTACAAGTTCATTGTAGCTGTGCACAACTGCATATTTATTGTATGGGACGTCTACTCTAGTATATTTACCTCAATGGTTCTAAATTGGAATTCCATGCAAAAATCACCACGCATTCGAATTAAGAACCACTTTTATGACGCCTAACTAAGAGCCGTAGCAATAATACTCCTGCGCAAGTACCGAGCCATTCGTATTGTTATTTCAGTGCGGTAGTAAATAAAGGGCGTCGCATTTGTCCCTAGTTTCCTACGCCTGCGCCTGCGCGGGCGCCGCTAACGAGATCGGCGCATGCGCATGCCCCAGACACGCACTTGGCGTTGCGTTGGTTCGCGTTGGATTGATTTATCGTTTCGGACATTCGAGTGGCTTTATTGTATGCCCGTTATAGCACGCGATCATTCTGTGTTAATGAAGAGGGAATGGGGAGCATTTTATTTATTTATTTGCGAACACTGTGCAGTGTTCAGCCCTTGGCCTAACCTGTCGTCTTAAATAATCAAGAGAAATGAGGAATTAATATAAAAATAATTTTTCAAACAACAAATTAAATTCCAAGCGAAATAAGATATCAAAAAAAGATAAAATGTTTACTAGAAAAAAATCAACCAGTCTCAGGAAAGCTCGAACGCGATTCGAACCGTTAGATTGCGGGTCCACTGCTGTAACTGCTAAGCTACCGAGACCCCAGAAGACTCGTTCAATTTTTTCTAGGTGTTGATACGCTGCAAGCCAGCAGTATTACGTCAATATGAAGTCTACCCTCGCATTCGAAATAAATACTATTGCAAGTATTTAACAATCGATGAAGTCGTAATTGTTATAAATAGGATGATGAGAAAAAAAAAATTTCTAGTAAACATTTTATTCTATATCTATAAGTATAGCATTGTGAATTCAAAATTTCAATAATAAAGATATCAAAAAAGATCTAATAATTAGTAAACATACGTATAGATAGGGACCAGAATAATTATAGATTGAAATTTTTGGTCTGGCTGCTGGTCTGTGTATGTACAGAGCAGTAAATTATTCGTTTTAAAATTGAGCGGTATCAGTGCACAGCCGACTGCATCCAATTTAACCAGAGCATTCAATCAGCTGCACAATTATAACTCCGGTCCAATAACAGCACCCTGCGCCAGCGCAGGCGGGAATGCAAATAGTTGATTTAAAGTTTTAAACGTACCCGCCCGCGCGCTTACATGTCGCGTAAGTATCGTGGTTTTAAGTATAGCTAAGAGTAGATAGTACAGAGGTCTTTCTTGCCTTTAGTTTTAATAACCGGCAAAAATTACGAAACTGTGTATTTCAGCTTCTTATCGTCATCGGATCGCGTTGCTGGAGGAATTAGAGGTATGTAGCAGTTCTACGAAACAAAAAACTAAAATAGGTACTATTGTCATCGTCATTAGCCTATAAAATGCTGCTTGCTGCTCAAGACTTGACCCATATATTGTGGACATGGGGAAATCAGGTCATAACTTACAATGCTAGAGTAGATAGTACAGAGGTCTTGCTTTTAGTTTTAATATCCGGCCAAAATTACGAAACTGATAAGTATTTCAGCTTCTTATCATCATCGGCTTATAAATGTCCTATTGCTAATAGGCCTTTCCACATGGACAGCAGAGGGAGATTGGGCTTTGACCCAATACTTGCAGCTTCTTTTAGATGGGTTTAAAAATAGATAAAGGGTCATTATTTTAAAAACTATACTCTATAACCGGTAAGGAAATAAAATAACCGTTTGCTAAATTGTAACTATTTTCTTTATTAAATTGTTTTCTTACATCGTACACAATATTGTTCTCATAATGATTAATGACATACTTTGCACATAGTTAGATAGATAGATGATAGGTAATACTTTTATTGTAACATAATCACACAAACGTGTACAATGCATACTGACATACATACATGCAGACCTTATAGTGACTACTAAACAAATCTAATACACTTTGAAATTATATTTTATAGGCTACAATCTGAGCTCTTTTACCATCAAGAAGCCACCAAGATAGGTCACTTCACTATCGGTTAGTAAGTATAACTACATACCTTGTCAAGGTAAGGATTATAGCGATACTTAGCAAGAGGGATTTAGCTCCCTTTATTTTATAGAGCGTCAGGACATTTGTCACTTACCATCACAATCAAATAAATACCTAGATCTAAAAGTAATTTTGTAATAGGTCAATTTCTTCCTGCATATGAAACAAAAGCAGCAGCAAGCAGAAGCCTTATTATTATCGTTGACATAATTCTTTGTAAGCGCTATAGGCGACTCCAGTGCAATACAGTCCTAACCCGTACCCATCCCGACTTCGTCGCTACCATCTCGGTGTCCAGTGTAAATAATACCGACACGAACAAGACAAATGAGTCTGCGAACGAGTCGCGAAGGCGAGGCAATGAAATGAGTAATTGGGATCGGTAATAAATGTGGGCAAGCGTAAACTAAAATTAAACGATTGTGAATAAGTTAAATCGTTTCGCAGTTCTGCAACTAAAACGATTTTAGACAAGCAATTACAGGAAATGTAAAATAGTTTTGATTGTTTCTGCTAATATAACAAGGGCCAGAAAACTAATTATTATAAGAATTCATTTAGTGATAGTGACTTTTGTCTGGCGCGTATATCACGGATTTTTTTTGCGAAAGGAATTAAACATATTAACAAATTAATTCGTGCATTCCGAAGAATTCACTGGGGTTGGAGGGTTATCAAAGTCTGCCTGGCTAGCTACCATTTTCTATAAAATCTACCGGTACAAAAGAAAGGTAAGCATTGTTGTGTTTAGGAATAAACACATGACTTACCGTCCCAATAAATCTATCGTCACCAAAACGAAGGTCATATAACTAAAAGAAAAAAAACATAAGGGTCCACACACCGGTGCGTTCGTGAAAAACCACTAAAAACTTAACACGCCTAGTTTCCGCTGTATCGACATCGCGTGACTCGTTATCAGCGATAGCTGCTCACGAACAAAACTTTACGTCGACAGTTCGGCACTTAATTAAATAGTTTGTACACAAAACAGGTCAGGACTATTTCAGTAACACCGACGCGGCAGCTCGACAGAAAGCAGCGTTTCCATGTTCGGTGCGCGGCCGAGATTGATAACTGCCACTTACACAGTTATTAATTAGCAGTCTCGCATTTTATCCTGCTTACAAGCTTAAGCTTTTAAAGCATTTGTTTTGAGTCACGTTTCTGTTAATAGAGCCGTGGCCGTGATGTATGAATAATCAGCGTCGTTAAAGAAGCGCAATGTTTTATAGTTTGGGCGGACGAGAGATTTGCTTTTAGAATTTTGGATACCTCTGCTTCTTTACAAATGTTAAAATGGTCTCTCCTTCTATATTATTATCCGATAGAAAGGTTCGAACAACAATTCAGAATATGCCTGGATGTTAATAATATAAACCACAAACATGAAACATGAATATTTCTTTTAGTCAATGTGGGCAAGCGAAAACTAAAATTTAACGATTGTGAATAAGTTAAATCGTTTCGCAGTTCTGCAACTAAAACTATTTTAGACAAGCATTTAAATGAAATGTATAAAAAGTTTTGATGTGTTTTCCGTATGCGTTTTTATACATTTTATCAGATTGCAATTACACATTGGTAAGTTGTTGTGTCATTCTAATTTAGGTAAGTAGTAAAACCATCACAGGGATACGTAAAGGGCAGCTAGTATCATACATACAATTTAAATGCAATAAAGAACTCCGTTTTGCCAGGTAGTTAAAACTTCCTCTACAGATTGACTTCTCAACTACCCTCTTTATTAGAAAACTTCAAACCAATAAACAATGAAAGCAATATCGAAGCTCATATCTCCAAAGCAGCAATACGGCTAGTATTTATAGGCGTACAGAAACTAATCGTGCATGCGACATCACGTGTTACTAATGTTAATGTGGAACCCTCATTATTGGACGCGGGGACAACATTATTGCTTCCCATTGTTGTCCAGATAGTTTACATTGATATTGTTTTCTGGGGAATTGGAAATTGGATGGATTTATTGAGCGCCACAAAATCGGTATTGGTAGTATATGTAGAGTTATAATAGCTTTGTTGCACTTATTGGAATGTATTTATGGAAAATGCAAAAGGCAGGAGGATGTTGCGTTGATGGAAAGCTACGTGAATGGAATAAAACATATAAATATGGTTCTTAACGCAAAGAAAAATACTACCTATAAAACCTTAAGCATTTTCCGCGTCTTAGCATTGTAACCTCCCCCCCCTTATTATAAATTGCTACACCTAAATCTAAACCTAAATCTAATGCCTTTCACACCTATATGCCTAGCTAGCTTATAATACATACACACATCCTCGCCGCTTTACCTTAACTTAAATTATTATCTAATTCTTAAAACTAATTAACCTAATTTATCTACAATCTAATGGTTGTGTCTGGAGTTTTGTAGAGTGTGTAGCGTTTGTATGAAGATGGAACCTTAGCATAGCTTAATTCTATTTGCAGTGAATTTCAGTCAAGCAATATAATATTATAATAACTACTATTTTGGCCAGATCGTCTAGTGAACCCTCCGTTGTTAACCGCATTTAAGTAACTCAAGTTCTTTCGTGAAAGTTTAGTAATTGGCTTATCCCTGTGTTAAATTATTTACTCCTGACCTAATTACCTACCAGTCTATAAATCATAACATAAATATGTGTAGCCTAGCAATGACTCCGTCTGAACTGTGACCTAAATCCTTCACTGCAGCTGCGGGGAAGATTTGTAACCACTCAAAGGTAATCAGATGATAGCTTAGCTTGTAGGTATTATTATTTATTATCAGTAGCATGATACATAAGAAGCCTGGTGCAATTTATGAGCCCCACCACCGCTCCATAGCGTACTGTACATCTCATGGTTTAATTACAGTTCCGACACATTGGCTTTAACTTTAATTATTAGCTTGTGCCTTTAATTCTTTAACTGAGAATTTACATCTCTCCTCAAATTTAATTTCATTTTACATTATGCACTATGTGTTAGCAATTTAAATTCTTATTATTCCACATAAATCAATAGAGTTTATCTCAAGGCTTGCTATCATCCAAATATCCTTTTCACATTAAGAACTTAATTATTCAATGCAATAACTTATATTCAGTTCCGTAAAGGGTGGATAATTTAATAAAACGCCAACTCAGGCGGTGGCTAAAGTAGAATGCTATTAATACAGGTAAAACTACTTTTATTTATTCTTAGTATTTATTATACAAGTCCTGTAAAGCTCCAATATAACTACATTGGATTGGCTGCATTGGCAGATTATCACATCTTAAGTTTATTAAAGGATGTTTAATTCATTCAATATCCTTGACTTTAGGAAGTGAACTGAAATAGAATACTATCATTTGAAGTAAATTACTTTGGATTACTCTTAGTGTTCATTATACAGATCTTATAAAGTATAAATACATCTCAAGTTTATTGAAAGATGCCTAATTTATTCAACATCCCTGACTTTTAGGGAGTGAATGTAGTTAATTATTTTTCCATTAACTTACACCCTCTGTCTCTCAGACTGAGTGGTTAATTTGATAGACTACTAAATCATAGTTAGTATACCTTTAGTAGGTAGTTAATTATCACTGTTAATCATTAAATAAATTACATTTAGAAGTTATCTTTTACTCACTTTAATAAGTATAAATTAGACTGTACTAGGTATTAGTCTGATTGATTAGATTGTTCCCATCAAATATTTCTATGTTTCATATTATTAGAAGTAAGTACTTACATATCTTAAGAGGTCTATTCAAATGGTATTAGTAGACCATTGTCAGGCTAATTAGCTGGTTGTTATCAATCAATTATTTCTATGTTTCAGATTATTAGAAGCTCATAGCTTGCAATGTCTTCTTTCAACGACTTATCCTAGGTTCTAAACTGGTTTTAGTTGTTCAGTTTGTATCAGCTTATTTTTGCTAAGGTATCGGATGTAAAATTTTCCATACTTTGAAGAGTATAGCCATGTGAGATCGTATTGCATCCCAGGGAAAGCTAACAAATGCCTGTTTGGTCATATCAGTGTTAGAAATCAAACATCACAGTACGACTAAGCTTATTTGCTATAACTTTTTAGTATTTTTCTTGTAATAGAAAACCAGTCTAGACTTTTAGGTACTCCAAAGTAATGATGGTACGATATTATCATACTTCTGTTAATTATTTAAAATGAATAATTAATTGGTAACAACTTTAGGAAAACAATTAGAATTTTACCGGCCTGCGGTAACAGATTACTTGCCTAGCTAGGACCCACATCACTTCATCATAATTTTATTTAGCGCCGTAACTTAATTATCCCTGCCTTATTAGTCTGAATTAATAACTAACCATATATATATATCCGCCTACCTATAGATTCCTACAACTTTCCTCACTTGAAAATGCCTATATTTTGTCGAACTAACAGTCCCTCTTGTGTACCTTGCAAACTAGGCCAAGCCTCATTTAATTTAAATTCGTGGTGTGTGGTGAGAGTCGCATTGCCCCTGAAAGCAACTAACTCCTAAATGTTCTATCAGTCGAGCCAGTATACTCAGTGTGTTATTTTCCTATCACTACACTGTATGTATGGAGATAGACTCGAGATTGGACTGGGTCATACGGGTCTACCTCCAGCTAAATGGTGTCTGACCTATCTTCAACTTTCACTAGGGAGACAACTGTCTCTCCCCCATTACTCCGTCGAAGATAGTGTATTGTTTAGCGTAATAGTGTAAAACGCCGATCTTATTAAATACAATCAAAGATCATCCAGACCGAAGTCTGTTGAAAGGTACATAGGGTTTTGTTGTCACCGTGACTCGTTTCCGCCGATGTACCCCAGAATACTTCATTCTGTTAACGGATTCGAGTTGCGATCGCAATAGTTTACTTTATTAATAACTTTCAATTTCACAAATCTTAATTAATATCGCAGCTCGAATATCACTTAGCGCACTATCAAGCTCGGACGCTATTTTTCCCGTATGAGTCGTACCGCACTCTTAAGTTGGACCGCTCCGTTGACGTCCCAAAACTCAATGCCCCCTAATTTTCCGCCCTTTTCCTAAGCATCTTACTTTCGCGCCACACGCCTAAGATTTTTCCGCGCGAGCCCACTTTTCTTCCCTTCAACCAATCGCTAGCCGTTTCCCCGATCCCCCCCGCCTTCGCGTCGCGCCACGTGGAGCTATCATCCGACCTCTCTTTCTGTCTTTTTCTCAACCTCTCGCTCGCTCATAGCCGCTTTCGCCGCGCAATTCTAAAATTTTTCCATAATCTAACCAAATCTCGTCCGACAGCCAATATTTCATCGTTGAATATCTAAATGTAGCCTTCTATTAACACTTCCCTCTTAATAATCCTCCACTTAAGCCAATAATCCTATATTTTGGGAAACTATCAAAAGTTCCGTATTCCGACCATAGATGGCGTCCGCCCGTAGGTGAACCACTTTGCCGACCCCAGAGCAGTCCCCGCGAAACTCAAAATAAAATACGGTCCTAGTCAACCTAGCAACCTTACGCGAAGCCCAAATAAATGACTTCCGCTAGACGCCACCTATGTCGCAAGGGACGCGCAGAGCAGTCCCCGCGAAATTCAAAATAAAGAAGTCAAACTAGCAACCTTATGCGAAGCTTACGTAAATAACTTCCGCTAGACGCCGCCTATGCCGCAAGGGACGCGCAGAGCCGTCTCCGCGAAATTCAACTAAAGATAAAGCGCTAGACCATTGACCATTATTCTGAACTAGTTTATTATTCCCCTTTTCATGCTTATTATATTAATGGTGCTACGCATTAATATTTATTTTAATGCTACTCCCACACATTCCTTACTAACGGACGGATATCATTCATTCTGTACCGTTACAGCCGCCCCCGATAGAATTTAAGCAGATAAAGTACCACTCTTATCTGCGGCGAATTATATCTAAACCCTGTACTTAATTAAGTACAAAATAGCACGTCCTTCCTTGCTAACCCCATTGTCATCCTAGCCCTCAAAGATATTCCTACTGTTTATAGTTCCTCCCCAAATCCCTAATGACTCCTTCCTCCATAAGCTTTCTTATTGCAAAATAGCCCACACCCCTCATTCTATTCAACTGACACAAAATCATAATCGCATACCCAGTTCTCGTGTTCGAAACGAAATCCCAGTAAACTTAGTCTCGGTAAATATTTCCCAATAACTTAGACATCTACCATTTCTTTAATCATACACAACCTCCGAATAATGATTTGCCTTTTGTTTACCATCATAACAACAAATCATATTATAATATAAATCAATATAACAGTCTCTTGCTCTGTCTACTAACGCCCCCTAGCGAAAACTCTTCAACTCTATGACGATTCCGACGTAAGTTTATAACATCTTCCGAACCATTCAATTATTCTATTCTTTAAATTATTTTCCTAGAATAATTTCAAGTACATCTGTCATCATGGCCTTCTTTTAACTTACGTCTCTTCTTACAACTTGTTTCGCATCTAAATGTTGCAACCTAGGGATCGAACCTGGGATCTTTCGTGGGTGAAGCATCAACCACTTCGCCGTCATGGTCTTTTAGTTCCAACTAGGTTAATGAATAATTATTAATAATTTGAATTAAAACTTTCCTTCATACTTCAACGCTACCAATCTCATCTTAGCTTATATAATTACCTAAGATAACGAAACGTCGGAACAATTGTCTACCTCAGGCAGGGATCGAACCCGCGTCCTCCACAATTCCTAATTAGCTACTTTTTTTAACGGAAACCTATTTTCCTCTCCGCGGATAAGAAATCTTAACCAAACCCCCATATCAACCAAAACCAGTAGGCATACCATCATCGCCCAAGAGTTATAACTTTATTTTAGATGAGATACATCTATGTCTAATCCTACAAATAACCGAGATAGAATACTAGACTCGCTTCCGTCCGGTACGCAGTGACACCCACTCACCGTGCATACAAATAGAGGTCTTAACGCCTTACAATAAGGTTGTCGATCGTAAATACGTAAATACGTAATTTTGAAATTAAGAATTCTAACCTCAAGTAATGACTTAATTAAGAAATTACTTAGCAACAAGTAATTACTTCTTTATAAATACGGGTGTAAGGGGGTACGCATCTCGAAACACGTCCTTGAGTTTTGAACTAGCTACCCCGTAGTTCAGATCTATTAGAAGTTTGTGTGCTATGTATATCTAACTGTCAATGTATGCGTCATCGATAAGTACTTGTTAATACCCCGGTACGCGTTGGACATTGTATACTAATTGACAAGTACTGAGCTTATACGTATAAGCAAATACTTATGCCAAAACCTATCTAGTAACTATGTCTCATCCTTAGTTATTACTATGCACGAAAGACAACATTTAGTCTCATTTGCTAATATATAATACGTCAATATCCCCTTACTTTCCTATACCTTTGAAAAATATCATTTTCTTTTTAAATTAAACAGACCGGTAACTATCTTATCCGCCCCCACAACTCTACTTAACTTCCTACCTTTTATATAACTAATAACGATCAAATCGGTAAATAATAAGCCACTGAAGGTGACACTTAGTTTTAGTATTCATGGTAATTAATATCGTGAGTTCTTTCTCGTATTTACTGAATTCCAAACTGCGTGATTCAATAGTGCTAGTTTCTTTTTATTTTTTTTTTATTAGATGTTTTTAATTTTATACTCGCACAAGACACATTATTAAGATGGTAATCTCCCGAATGTTTGTAACTCTAATTGGTTACTCATTATGCATTCTACTTTACTTTTCAGCCTTCCGTCCAGATGGTAAAATTCCCCAGCAACACGAGATCCCCTGACCACGCCAAAATGAAATGCCATCAATGGCCTCTGTTTCTGCAGCCTAAGACATTATCTCTCTCTAGGTTAGTCAAGTATAATTGTCCTGATTTAGACTTCACAAGACGCCCCCAAAGGAACCACCTTACAGCAGAATTTCCGCAACTTTAAGAAAGGCTAGTTTAGGAAATGAAGCTAAATGGAAACCACTTAATTTTATTGTGTGCTGAGTAATTCCCACTTCTACAGCACAGTTCCGAAACTTCGATTCAATTACTTCACCAGGTAAATCAAAATAAACCCTACACGCTTAACTAAGTTCTATTTGTGCCCAGTGCGACTAAAAATATTCGAACACCCTAAACAAGCTACTTTTACTAATTTAACAGTGCCAATTAAGAATGCTCCCTTGTGTCATCTATAATTTTATTGTGTGCATAGACGACCAAAGACCTCGCTTTCAGCATGCCTTCTTCGTTGGACCCGCTTAGTTAAATACTCTAATCAAAATTCTAAAGTTACAATTGAAAATGTCAAAAGTTCGAATATTATGCAATAGAGAATTTCTCTAACATAGTTACTCCATCTCTTCGCACTATTTAGTCAGGCATATTGCAATTCAAGTATTTATTTTAATTTATAATGACCTATCTTCTCCACCCCTGTTCACATACTTTAGCCATCCCTATCCACAGCTGCGGTGAAGATAATTAGTTAATGAACAAAACATCCTATAAACACTCTATGTTGCTACCGCAATCACAAGAAATATTTACTAGGAGGATTATCTATCATACAGCTGACTATAACAAAATGAGTCCCCCTTATCTTTCTCCGTTCCTTCTCTAACGTAGAAGACAGCAACAGACAATTAATATTTAATTACTTATAATTTAGAACAACCCTAGGTAAAACGCTACCACAAAACTAGACTAGAACCGAATAATACTAACCGAAGTAAACTTTTGTATTCACACTTGCAAATAAAATATCTTTATCTTTCCGTGATGAATAATATTTTGATAACACTATTTCATCAACTCAATGTCCCGGCCTACATATGTGAAAACTCCCAATCAATTAGTTTGTATAAAACAATCTAGATGCAACATGCAGTTCACATTAACTAACAATTTTAAGGTTGTGCCATAACTTCGACAATAACCTACCTTAGCACTAATTTTAATCATCTACAATTATATCACGTACATATTAGATGCCAATAATCTAGATTATTTAAGAATTCTAGCAATTCTAATCAATAACCAACAAGATCATCCCGCTGTGACAGTCTGCGCTGACCTTCCCACAAGTCAAAACCGCGTTTCGTTCGTCCTATCATTTCTAAACCTGTAGACATTTACTTTGTACTAAACAAATTCTTGAGTTAATAATTATTTGCCAATTGTTAAGCAAACCTATTTAATTTCATAATAATAATTTTAATATAGCAGTATTAGAATATTATTATAAATCCCGAACATCTTTATTTATTATAATCAACATTACCGGTTAAAGTATTTGAATGGCCTAGTGCGAACTAGGTTTCAGGTCTCACCTCGGGAAAATAAATTTACTATTGACTTTAAAATCTACTACTTATAAATTTATTATTTTCTTCTGACATACAAAGATAGGCTATGACTCTAGGTCGGGTTTAGTAAACTTTGAACTATGCTTACCTCCACGATAACCTCGGTTAAATATATATATCCGCCAAACGAAATATGTCCAATACGGCCGATTTTACTAAATTTAAATTATGCTACTAAACAGTACGTGTCCTAAGAACGTCACACATCCGAAACCCATTTCAGTTCTAATGTCTTTACCCATCTAAATTAAAATTTGTACCTGTCGACGCGAGACAACATCTAAATAATTACTTTGGATGATTCGAATTGTGATAGTTAATTTTGTATTGTAATCTCGATAACGCAATATCAGGGATTTACTTATTAATAAAGTTTACACTAAGAAATTTATTCTCAGCTCGCAATATCATCGCTTTATTTCCGGCTTGAATGTTTCTGCGGACTATGAGTTTAAATTTATCCTACAACTTAAAATTGTGGTATATAAAATCGATCACTGTTTTATAAGTAGCTTGCGTTAACTTTTAAAATAATAAAACGAGTTAACTATTGATTATGACGTGACATCCGCCCGCAACTCGCCTTTATAATTGATGTGATAACATACGCTATTGTTATCCCTATAGCATAACAGTGCTATAACTCGTTAATTTTGCAGTTAAATCTCGACTTCAAGCCAGTCAACTATATTTTTTTTTTTTTTCTACTATTTTTTTTTTTTTCAACATCTTAATCGTTCAACGGAGATAGACAATTGTGAAAGGTACCCTTCTTAATAGGCTAATCCAACCCAGTGAATTTAATGATTTATCTATCTCTACCTATCCTAACTAATTAGTCATGTAGTAAGGTCTTTTCTTTTCACCGCTCTCTCGACTTAGATATCTCTAGGTAACTCACAACTGATAATATTAGGTAAGTAGGTATAGTAAGCTGTGCCCAGCGAGCTTTACTTCTGCGTACGTTAACCTCATCTTAAGCTAATAATTATCCTTTATAAATCTTCATAATTAACTATTTATCACGATTTCAACTATACGGTAAGAAGCAATGATTACCGGTAACGACTACTTACAACGCTGCAAGAGTATTACAATTATACATATTATTATTAGACCGCACCCTTTTACCATCATCCAAAATAAAATCTTTTATTGGTAATCCAACGCCATCTAGCCTCGCTAATAGGTAACCTCCCCACAACAGAGTAGATATTAGATAGTTGTTTCCAGACGGTAACGACTTTTATCGCCTACTAGACGTATTTATCCGTTTACATTATGCATCCCAAACTACGTTGCTTTTAAACCAAAATTCCTACTAGCAATGAATAGTCATATGATTCTATCCCCTACATGACATCCCTGCTACTTGTTATTACTTATAATCGCGATTCCTCATCAACGCGTGTATTTTGAACCGTAATACTATTTTATGTTACTTTTCCTAGGATTTTAGCGAACTAACAAAATGAAGCGGCATTTCCCATGTCATTGCATTCTAATCTACTACGTGATAAGTATTAGGAAAATCTCTTTCAATGTAAAAATCGCAGGTATTAAAAATAACAGGTATGGAAAATAACAGGTGATTCCGCTTGCTATAACAAAATCATATGATTACGCGTTATGGAAGTTTCCTCTCCGATTGGTTTTATGACGTCATGTTTTATAATCATTCCTAATTCTAGATTGTTTATGGTCTAGCTAAATCATATGTCTATGGTCCAACCATAGACAAATGATTTAATAGTCCCTGACTAGCCTAAAACTACTCTATGGATTTCAGACGTGAGACTCAAGTACATTATTATATTTTTCTAACATAACCAACAAAATAAATTATAATACGTAGAATAGCACATCAACTAAAAACCGCAATCGCTCAACGATTATTAGTCAAAATATAATTATTATTAGTTTTATATTATGCTGTTAGCGTCATAACTTTATAATATTGTACAGCATATCGCCGTCCTATAATATAAATTGAATCCTGCAATAATTTAGTTGGTTAATTCTGTCCAATCTCGCCCCCTTGCCTTTCCATCCGACAGCAATAATAATTAAACCGCCCCCTATTCCACAAATCTTTCTAAATCAATAAATGTTGAACTATGTCACCCTATCGACTTTTTACGATCCTAAAAATAACTCAACACAAGGCTGTATGAACCAGTTGCCTATGCCTATATGAAATCTATCACCAGGAATAGAAACAAAACTACAGTTACCATAGCTCCTAACGTCAACAACAAAAATTGGATACCTGGTTTCAGTATTCAAGGAAACAATTACTAAAGGTTTCAGTATTCACAGATAACTCAACAATTTTAAAATTTAATACTCCAGACCCCCGGAATAGTTTGGTTATTGACTATATCTAAGTACTTTGTTCACTCATTAAACTTTGGAAAACCAACAACGCACGGTACCTGATGCTGGCGAAATCCGCCATTAAATAAAGAAGAAAAAGATAATAACTGAAAGGTATTGTATTTCAAATAATACTCATTACGCTATTGTTTTGTAGCTTTATCTCCTCCTTTGACCTTTAACCTAACCTGAGAATCTTTTTGTTACAGATTTCGTACAACAAAATTTAGCTCCAGCTCTCATTGCGACTGTCTACAATATTGGTCGAACCCGTAATACAAAGTGTATGAATCAACTTTAGAAGATAACAACGTTTATTGTGAAAAGTGTCAAATTATAATTCACCCACTATCAAGAGCCCGTAATACAAAGTGTATGAATCAACTTTAGAAGATAACAACGTTTATTGTGAAAAGTGTCAAATTATAATTCTTCAATATCTCTGAATTAATTAATCTTCATTGAATTATTCCCTATTAAGCCAATTCTAAACTCACACATCGCAACACGACAACAATTTGTGGGAAAAATCCCACTTCTAAATTAAAGTATTACCGCTTGACTGAAATCCAATACAACTATATTAATGATAATTTATAACTTAACTTTCTAATCCTGGTCATGGCTTACCAAATTGTAACCTCCCCCCCCCTCTATTACTTTGCTACACCTAAATCTAAACCTAAATCTAATGCCTTTCACACCTATATGCCTAGCTAGCTTATAATACATACACACATCCTCGCCGCTTTACCTTAACTTAAATTATTATCTAATTCTTAAAACTAATTAACCTAATTTATCTACAATCTAATGGTTGTGTCTGGAGTTTTGTAGAGTGTGTAGCGTTTGTATGAAGATGGAACCTTAGCATAGCTTAATTCTATTTGCAGTGAATTTCAGTCAAGCAATGTAATATTATAATAACTACTATTTTGGCCAGATCGTCTAGTGAACCCTCCGTTGTTAACCGCATTTAAGTAACTCAAGTTCTTTCGTGAAAGTTTAGTAATTGGCTTATCCCTGTGTTAAATTATTTACTCCTGACCTAATTACCTACCAGTCTATAAATCATAACATAAATATGTGTAGCCTAGCAATGACTCCGTCTGAACTGTGACCTAAATCCTTCACTGCAGCTGCGGGGAAGATTTGTAACCACTCAAAGGTAATCAGATGATAGCTTAGCTTGTAGGTATTATTATTTATTATCAGTAGCATGATACATAAGAAGCCTGGTGCAATTTATGAGCCCCACCACCGCTCCATAGCGTACTGTACATCTCATGGTTTAATTACAGTTCCGACACATTGGCTTTAACTTTAATTATTAGCTTGTGCCTTTAATTCTTTAACTGAGAATTTACATCTCTCCTCAAATTTAATTTCATTTTACATTATGCACTATGTGTTAGCAATTTAAATTCTTATTATTCCACATAAATCAATAGAGTTTATCTCAAGGCTTGCTATCATCCAAATATCCTTTTCACATTAAGAACTTAATTATTCAATGCAATAACTTATATTCAGTTCCGTAAAGGGTGGATAATTTAATAAAACGCCAACTCAGGCGGTGGCTAAAGTAGAATGCTATTAATACAGGTAAAACTACTTTTATTTATTCTTAGTATTTATTATACAAGTCCTGTAAAGCTCCAATATAACTACATTGGATTGGCTGCATTGGCAGATTATCACATCTTAAGTTTATTAAAGGATGTTTAATTCATTCAATATCCTTGACTTTAGGAAGTGAACTGAAATAGAATACTATCATTTGAAGTAAATTACTTTGGATTACTCTTAGTGTTCATTATACAGATCTTATAAAGTATAAATACATCTCAAGTTTATTGAAAGATGCCTAATTTATTCAACATCCCTGACTTTTAGGGAGTGAATGTAGTTAATTATTTTTCCATTAACTTACACCCTCTGTCTCTCAGACTGAGTGGTTAATTTGATAGACTACTAAATCATAGTTAGTATACCTTTAGTAGGTAGTTAATTATCACTGTTAATCATTAAATAAATTACATTTAGAAGTTATCTTTTACTCACTTTAATAAGTATAAATTAGACTGTACTAGGTATTAGTCTGATTGATTAGATTGTTCCCATCAAATATTTCTATGTTTCATATTATTAGAAGTAAGTACTTACATATCTTAAGAGGTCTATTCAAATGGTATTAGTAGACCATTGTCAGGCTAATTAGCTGGTTGTTATCAATCAATTATTTCTATGTTTCAGATTATTAGAAGCTCATAGCTTGCAATGTCTTCTTTCAACGACTTATCCTAGGTTCTAAACTGGTTTTAGTTGTTCAGTTTGTATCAGCTTATTTTTGCTAAGGTATCGGATGTAAAATTTTCCATACTTTGAAGAGTATAGCCATGTGAGATCGTATTGCATCCCAGGGAAAGCTAACAAATGCCTGTTTGGTCATATCAGTGTTAGAAATCAAACATCACAGTACGACTAAGCTTATTTGCTATAACTTTTTAGTATTTTTCTTGTAATAGAAAACCAGTCTAGACTTTTAGGTACTCCAAAGTAATGATGGTACGATATTATCATACTTCTGTTAATTATTTAAAATGAATAATTAATTGGTAACAACTTTAGGAAAACAATTAGAATTTTACCGGCCTGCGGTAACAGATTACTTGCCTAGCTAGGACCCACATCACTTCATCATAATTTTATTTAGCGCCGTAACTTAATTATCCCTGCCTTATTAGTCTGAATTAATAACTAACCATATATATATATCCGCCTACCTATAGATTCCTACAACTTTCCTCACTTGAAAATGCCTATATTTTGTCGAACTAACAGTCCCTCTTGTGTACCTTGCAAACTAGGCCAAGCCTCATTTAATTTAAATTCGTGGTGTGTGGTGAGAGTCGCATTGCCCCTGAAAGCAACTAACTCCTAAATGTTCTATCAGTCGAGCCAGTATACTCAGTGTGTTATTTTCCTATCACTACACTGTATGTATGGAGATAGACTCGAGATTGGACTGGGTCATACGGGTCTACCTCCAGCTAAATGGTGTCTGACCTATCTTCAACTTTCACTAGGGAGACAACTGTCTCTCCCCCATTACTCCGTCGAAGATAGTGTATTGTTTAGCGTAATAGTGTAAAACGCCGATCTTATTAAATACAATCAAAGATCATCCAGACCGAAGTCTGTTGAAAGGTACATAGGGTTTTGTTGTCACCGTGACTCGTTTCCGCCGATGTACCCCAGAATACTTCATTCTGTTAACGGATTCGAGTTGCGATCGCAATAGTTTACTTTATTAATAACTTTCAATTTCACAAATCTTAATTAATATCGCAGCTCGAATATCACTTAGCGCACTATCAAGCTCGGACGCTATTTTTCCCGTATGAGTCGTACCGCACTCTTAAGTTGGACCGCTCCGTTGACGTCCCAAAACTCAATGCCCCCTAATTTTCCGCCCTTTTCCTAAGCATCTTACTTTCGCGCCACACGCCTAAGATTTTTCCGCGCGAGCCCACTTTTCTTCCCTTCAACCAATCGCTAGCCGTTTCCCCGATCCCCCCCGCCTTCGCGTCGCGCCACGTGGAGCTATCATCCGACCTCTCTTTCTGTCTTTTTCTCAACCTCTCGCTCGCTCATAGCCGCTTTCGCCGCGCAATTCTAAAATTTTTCCATAATCTAACCAAATCTCGTCCGACAGCCAATATTTCATCGTTGAATATCTAAATGTAGCCTTCTATTAACACTTCCCTCTTAATAATCCTCCACTTAAGCCAATAATCCTATATTTTGGGAAACTATCAAAAGTTCCGTATTCCGACCATAGATGGCGTCCGCCCGTAGGTGAACCACTTTGCCGACCCCAGAGCAGTCCCCGCGAAACTCAAAATAAAATACGGTCCTAGTCAACCTAGCAACCTTACGCGAAGCCCAAATAAATGACTTCCGCTAGACGCCACCTATGTCGCAAGGGACGCGCAGAGCAGTCCCCGCGAAATTCAAAATAAAGAAGTCAAACTAGCAACCTTATGCGAAGCTTACGTAAATAACTTCCGCTAGACGCCGCCTATGCCGCAAGGGACGCGCAGAGCCGTCTCCGCGAAATTCAACTAAAGATAAAGCGCTAGACCATTGACCATTATTCTGAACTAGTTTATTATTCCCCTTTTCATGCTTATTATATTAATGGTGCTACGCATTAATATTTATTTTAATGCTACTCCCACACATTCCTTACTAACGGACGGATATCATTCATTCTGTACCGTTACAGCATCTTAATTGCATGTACTTTTCAGGAAGTAGCAGAAACCAGAGTTACCGCCCTATCGCCGTTGACAATCATAAATACATAGGTACATACATAATATTATATTATAATCACGACTATTATTATAAGGGTTAGTCAGAGACTAGGCAATGACGACAGCAAAAGCAGTCCTCTATCACAGTCCAATATAAATTACCAAATAGCGACACACGCACATGTGCTCAGCGTGACAGGTGGTGAGCCCATCGCCGCTCTATACTGTTGGATATATATGTGCAGTCTTCAACTGTTTGGCGCTTTTTACGACACCCAAGGGAAGAGGGTGGTGGTATTCTTTCACCGCTACACGACATGGACATTGACTTTGGACTTTGACAATCAGGTAGGGAGCCTAATTCTTTCCCCTAGAAGAAAAAATAAAACGGTTAATTCTTCAAAGGAGACATATCTTTACATACATGATTAGCGCTTAATTATGTAACTTACTGAAGCCAAGAGAATCTAGTAATGGTCAATTACTTATTTTACTAGTTGTTATTCTGTAGTTCTGTCACCACTGCACCCAATAGTTTTGCAATATAAATAATTTTGGAAGTGGTCAAATTTCAAAGTACACAGGGGCTATGGCTACAAACAAACAAACAGTACGTATTTACCCCAAGCCAATTATAAATTGCACACCCCCAGAATCGAACTTGCTCATTATCGGCGGGCCAGAACAGCAGCGGCTCTAATCGGGTGACGATACCGGCGCGTAATGAGACGCCATGATTGAGACGTACTGAGTCACGGGGTCAGGGGCCCGCCCCCGTATTTGCGACCATGCGGCCCCCTGTACTGACATTATTTAAAAGGACTGTCGAGCTGTTCAGCTTTATTTTTTTTGTTAGATATTCTACTATAACCTATATCTGTGTCGCGTAGAGGTGAAAGAATGCTACCACCCCCTCCCTTCCCTTGGGTGTCGTAAAAGGCGACTAATGGACTAAAGACTGCACATAACAGAGTAGAACGGAGATGGGCTTACCATCTGTCACGCTGTGCACAGTCGCTATTTGGTGAAGAGTGCACTATGGCAGAGGACTGCTTTTGCGGTCCTCATTGCCTAGTCTCTGACTGTATATGTAGATACAAGCGGCCGCTCGCGGTTTCACCTGCGTGGTTCCCGTTCCCGTGGAAATATCGAGATAAAAAGTATCCTATGTGTTAATCCAGGTTATAAACTATTTGTATGCCGAATTTCATCCGAATCCATTCAGTAGTTTTTACGTGAAAGAGTAACAAATATCCATACATACAAACTTTCGCGTTTATAATATTAGTAGGATTCTAAAATCCATAGTATGTGTGTCAGGATCGTAACAAATGGAAAGTTGTGGTCTCTGCCTACCCCTCCGGGGAATCGAACCCGGGTCATCTAGGTTTAAGAGAGAGCTACAGCACTACAGACACCACACACTACAGATTTTTTAAAATAAGTTCTAATATTTGCCATTGAATTTTCTCCAAATTGATGTTGAATTGCAAAATCTAGACGCGAGTGTTGTTGGAAAGAGTTTCTGTGAGTCATGTGAGGTACAGTCACCAGGATTAAGATCGACGGCCTGCAAAATATCTGGTCATTGTGCCTATAATATGCCTTCCACCAATGATCAGATATTTTTGCATCATCACATCTTAATGCTGGTGACTGTACCTACACACACCTGAGATCAACCTATCCAAATCTGACAAATATTAGTTCTTATACCCCAATGACAAAGTTTAAAATGTAATGAAGATTTTTGACACTATGAGACCTTAAAACAATTGACTAAAAAAATATTTAGAAAAATTACTCTCACTTGCAACGATTATTCGTCATCCGGCACTCCATTCAACTTAACATAAAGCATACAGCATTCATTTTAGCCCAGAATAAGTAGTTCTCGTTATTTTCATACGTCGACGACGTGACGGTGCATCCCTAATGCCGCTCCCGTCTCGTTTGCGAGGGCAACGAGTAACGAGCGCCCGTGTTTGCTGCAGCCCTTCGATATTATTGACACTTGTGAAGGTTGGCCCTTGGTCAAAAAAGGGACGGAATGTTTGACGCCGAATTTTTACACAGTCCACTGCAGAAGCCCACTCAAACATTTTCGATACCCTTAAAAACTTTATTCTCGTTTTGCACTTTTTATACCTAGTTTATTTATGCATCGGTGGTTCAGTGGTCGAGCATCGGTGGTTCAGTGGTCGAGCATCGGTGGTTCAGTGGTCGAGCATCGGTGGTTCAGTAGTAGAATACCGATGCACCATAACCGTGTCGCGTAGCGGTGAAAGAATACTACCCCCCTCTCTTCTTTTGGGTGTCGAAAAAGGCGACTACGGTCTAAAGACTGTACATACATCTAACAGCATAGAGCGGCTATAGGCTCACCACCTGTCACGCTGAGCACATGTGCAGTCGCTATTAGGTGAAAAGTGGACTATGGTAGAGGACTCCTTTTGCTGTCCTCATTACCTGGTCTCTGACTAGCCTTCGGGGACAACAGTCGTAATTATATGTATGTATGTTTATTTAGATCTTTGCTTTTTGAATGAATATAAGTACTGCTCTCCTGTTTGCTGCAGCGCTTCGATATTATTGACACTTGTGAAGGTTCTGGACCTTGGTCAAAAGGGTCGGAATGTTTGACGGCGAACCACTGCAGAAGTATGACGTAGGTACTCAAACATTTTTGACGCCCTGATAACTCTATTCTCTTTGCAGTTAAAGTTGTTTGTTTAGTTCTTTGCTTTTCACAGTCCATACGGCCGAAAAATGGCGTACCCAGTTAAACAATTTTAACTTACCGTAGCAGTAAAATGTTTTAAACTTAAAATTTTCGGAAATAATAAATTAACAAACTTTCCCAAAATATATAATATTGCCAGTATGTAAATGTAAAACTGTTATATAATTTCACTGCTGAGTCAATATAAGTACAGATAAACGGTGTCTCCTAAAGTAGTAGTAAAATTTCAAATTTTTTTGTACACTGTTAACAGTAAATCAACAACATAGTAGGCTGCTTTAAAATTCATTGGAGACATCTTTTACGCGGACTACGTTTCGTGGAAAGGCATTTTCATTTTCTTTTTCAAATAGATTGCTAAAATAAAACTTTGCGAAGAAAACAAAGTGGATCAAGGCGAAATATTACGCTCACGTTTATGAACGTGAAGTAATCCAACTTGGTTGTGAAGCCGGGCGGATCATTTCCCCTGGCGGTTCCGCCGTTTTTATGGACTTTCATAAGTGAATCGTGCAAATTGTTTCCGCTGTCCCTGTCAGTATTGCCATGTTTACGGGGTCAGCTACGTCAGAAATGTGGGACACCATTACTTACTGACTTGTCGTTTGTTTGCGAATCCATTCTTACGGCTATAGAAATATAATCGAGTTTAGTTTATTCTCCAAAATTGTAGATATCTTCAACGCTAAATCAAGATAGATTTAGTGATCATTAAGTGGATACGAATAAGCTTCAACAATGTTCAAGCTATCGCGCACTGAAATATACCTAAAATCTGTAATAATTTTGGAGCTTCTTAAATATTTTTCTAGTTTTAGCAGTGTAAGTATATAGGTAGGTACATACTATAAATTGCTCTTCTGTTTTCGCTTTCTGTTGTATAGGGCAATAAAAAAATGGAGGTAGATTTTTATTTTTAGGTGTTTCCTATAGCCTACAGCAGCCTAACCTAAAGCAGACAAATTGGGCGCCTTCTTGGATCGCAACGTACTCCAATAGATAAGGACAAGCTGACGCAGTGTAGGTACTGGGTAAAACATAACGTTAGTATTATAAAAAACCTTCCATTTTACCATTTCTTTTACAAGCATATCGTTCCTGCCGAAGGCAGGCAGGGTAGCATCTTGTTTTTGTTATATCCGCACAGCGATAGCCTAGAAAGCCTTTCAATAGGAAGACTTCAATCAGGCTTTGTTGAGGAAGGCAATTTTTGCAGGATTCCCCTCTCAGCGACCATCGCCTCTCGCTGCCACAATTCAATAACGGCACTTGTGAATCGAATGCGGCTGTTATGGCGCAAGTTAGCGGCGGTGACACTCCTAAGTTTAATACATTCAATACAACAATATCATATGCGATGATCGTGATGATGATGATCTTTTCATCATCATCATCATCAGCCTATTTCCTTCTGCTAGGTATTAGCCTTACCACATGGACAACAGAACGTGCATAGATTTGTCGGTTGGTGGATTTTAACAATAGATACCTAAAACACATAAAACAAGAAGAAATAGACTACTTAGATCATTCAGGAGCAACAGTCGTACAGTGCTTACAGCTAGTTGCAAACATACAGGGAGTTTGGTAGTAGCTAAAACAAATAAAAACTGCAAAACTGCAAATGAAGGACGACTTAAAAGTATGGGACAACCTTAGATTAAAACAAAAGTTTTAATCTCGGGACAGCGGATTTACGTACCTATCACTAAACATACTGTACAATTAGGTATACTTAAAAATGAATTTCAACAACTTACTCATGAACGTAACACAGCTGCATCGCGTCAGTCGGCTGCTGATCGTAACGCGTTGATTATTAGCTCGCATCGCATGTCGCGATAATAGTGACAACGGCCATATTCAGGAAGAACACATGTTTTGAAATGTTACCAGTCGGAATTACGATGTACTTTTAACGGGAATACACATTGTATTCAAATTTCATGAACGCAGCTAACGACATAAATAAATATACTTAGGTCTTTTGTTATTAAGTAGCTCGTTGGCAGTTGGCACAGTGGCTAAAGTAAAGAGACTTTTGCAGTGCCTGCGGATGGGTGGAATATTATCTGCCTTGCCTTATGTAGTCGTCACACTGCCGGGCACCCCTTCCTTCTTTTGGTTGGTGGATACCTGAGTTAACATATCTTGCAAGCTTCGGAAGGCGCGTTAACCCCTCGTCTGTGGCAAGGACTCCTAGAGCTCGATTACAAGAGATTAGATTAGATTAGATTCTGACATTCCTTCTGTATTGACCTCAATTTACTACTATTGATATTATTTAATTGTATTATTGTGTTACATTTAATTCATATTTTCGACGTGCAATTTCTATTGACATGAGCTTTTCATTGATTGTTTTACTATTACTGACAACCTGTTTTTGGATTCGTTTTTAACATTTATTTTGTATTGACCGTAATTTGTTTATTCTAGACATTGATAATTCCTCTTTAGCATGCTGGCGTTTTGGGCAAACTGTAAGTTAGCATGTGCACTGTTAAATACATAAATAAATAAATAAACAATAGAAATTATTTTATTGTGTCTGGTATTTCAACAGCTGACCTAGGTAACATCCATATCCGAGCAGCGTGGTAGATTATGATCTTTTCTGTCACGGAGCGGAGGAACGGAGCGGAGGAGATGAATAATTGGAAGATAATAAATGCACGACGAGTTCAGCAGTATTATTAAAACAAGTGGTTAGTTTTTATAAGGTTAGTTAATATAGTTAAAAAGGGTTTATGCACCATGTTTGCGAATTGTTGTAGGTTTAGGTAAAAATTAATCAGGACGTATGCCTGGAACTGCCTAGTTATAATAATTCACTATTCACTTTGATAACAATAATTAGAAGGAGCTCTTTCTAGCTACGCGACTGAACCTGAACTGCCTTTTTCATGAAAACAGAGGCTAGCAGAGAAGACAAGTAATATTTGATTTATGAATTTAAAACTAGATACAAAAGAACGTAAAAGAGGTCAGAAAACCAACAAGGCTTTAGCTGCCTCGTTACAGGTCTCCCCGTGTGCTATTTTTTAAGTTCATGTGGGAATGCCTGAACTGAACTCAGCTGTGGAACGTCTTACTAATTTCCAAATAAAAGGTAATTCTTTTTTTAATTTAAACGGTTTTATTGAAAAGAAAGATAATGATCATGTAGATAATGTACTAAAAGCTACAAAATAATTAAAAATAAAAACGTGGCGTGGGGCGCGTGAAATTTTTGACAACAGTTAACCATTCATATCATAAGCTGATTACACATTTATACAGGTTATGCTACGCCCCACGATTTAATTTTATTTTGTAGCGTTTAGTACATAATCTACATCATCACTATCTTACTTTTCAATAATTTGCTTAAGTAAAAAAAAAATACGTTTTTTTAATTTCAAGTGTTTGGTTTTTTTATAATGTAGGTACTGTATACTATTAGTTAAGCCCTTTCATTTGATACCCATAATGAGGTGGTTGAACAAAAAAATGTAAGTAATCCACCATTTTGTGGAGGCGGACATTTTGGATTTACAATTATACTGAATATATACTTACATAATTTTTTTATTATCATCAGAACTAAAGGTTCCTTTCAGATCAATCGGTCAACAGGAAGGCGGCAAAAATTTAAGTACCTACCTACTAAATTTGACCCAACATCAACATCAACAAACAGGTCAAGCTAAATAATAAAACTGTTTAGTAGAAAAGTTAATACATAGGTATGCGACTTGTAATACTAAATTATTTTTACACATGTTTGTGTCACGATCAAAACCAAGGGCCGGTAATGATAGAACAATAAACCAAAATCCATTATTTTCTATGACAGACAAGATACGATATACCTAAGCGAAAATTTGTATAGCAAAACCTCACCGCATTGTTTGTCATCAGGAGACGCCGCATAACTACGTGATCGAATAGCGAATAAAACCTCAGATTATCTAATACTTCGTTATATAAAACTCGTAGTAAGCGCTCAGCAATCAGTATCCAACTCGTGACTTAAGCCCAGACTTCATCCAGCCTTAGTCATCCTGGGCTCAATAATTTCCCCGGCTATAGGACTCGCTCCAGAAGTTCATTGATTAAAGCCGAGTGTAAATGCCGCCTCCCTCTCCTTTGTGGCGTGCAAACTTTTTCTTCGGTCTCTGAAACAATGTCTCTGCGGAACTCATAAGTTCGCACTGATGGAGAATGGGAATTAGTTTCACTATTTCATTCAGGCTCTCTGTCCATTCGAACCGGGGCGGGGCGAGTTAAGTATATACGTATGTCTTGGAGTAAAATCTAGGTGTGCTTTGTTAGCTTGATCCAGGAAACAAATTGCTCCGTGGCTTGTAAGTACTTTGTGGGACTTAACTTTACTTTTGTTAACATAATCTTTAAAATGGAATATATTTTAATTTAGTTTAATTCTATGTAGAATTGGTGCTAATATATTTTTTCAATTAAATTGATAAATTATCAACAATGTAGGTATGTGTGCTGTATTATTTTTTTAACCTGTTGATGGGATATTTACAAACGCATCTAGTTACAATTACTTAGGTTAATTTTTACAGTAATTGTGTTAAATTTTATACCAGTTACTTTTATGTAAGTATGCCTAAAACATTATATGCACCGACGCGACCGACGCGACGTCGGACGCTACGATGGACGGCGAGTCTTATTGCAGTAGCTTCAAGGAGTAACTTAAATGCATACGGCTCTTCAAATAAAGTTTTTGTCATTTATTTTCACATTTTATTTATTAGCACAAACTCTAGGTTTTCTTATTCCGTTGTGGAAAATATAAGAGACAATGCAAAAGTACCTACTATGTTTTTAGTTTTATAGGGTTACGAAAGTTATTAAACTCACTTAAAAAGCATTAGGGTTTTTTGTCGGTTTTTTAGATAATAAGTAAGTACTGACTTACTTAAAAAAAATCTTTAGTACTATATTAGCTACTTACCTACTTGAGTAAATTGATATTGTTATGAAAAGTAAACATTAATAAATATGCAAGTAAAAAAATATGTATACTTATTTTACTCTAAGAAAAACTTTTCCGAGGACTTATATAATAATTAAATTAACAATTAACGCCGGTATTGTAATCACGTGCACACAGATTAATAATGACATAGTCGAGCACAAATAAATGTTCGGTCGTTATTGTATGTTAATTGATATTTCTGTAACCCGTTCTTATTCTCAGTATTTATTGAATTGAATAAGTTACGCCTTAAAGGCGAGCGTATGATGGCCAATTAGCAGTAATTACGATTGATTCTTTGCGCAACTTGCCCCAATACATACCTAAATACGTGTGCAATGTGATCATGGCGTGTGCAGCAAAAAACTAATTATGTTCTCACTATATAGTTACATACAAATAGCAGTAAGACAACAATAAATGCCTTACAAATAAACAGAGAATATGGTCGGAATAGTTATTCTGTGTTTTGTCTCTTTTACTCTAATTTGAAATTACTTTTACATGACAGGAACAAAACACGGAAGAACTATTCGTAGCTTATTCTTTGTTTATTTGTAAGGCACTAAAAGTTTAAGCATTAAACTTGGTTGCTTCGTGTCGTCTACTTTTTCATGCTTTGGGAGCATAATTTCTCGGCATCCAAGAATCCATTTTTCATCCAATCAAAAAAGAAAAAAAACATACATAATATAGTCACGACCACCATCCCCGAAGGGAGGGTTAGTCAGAGACTAGGCAATGAGGACAGCAAAAGCAGTCCTCTACCATAGTCCACTTTTCACCAAATAGCGACTGCAAATGTGCTCAGCGTGACGGGTGGTGAGCCCATCGCCGCTCTATGCTGTTCAGTGTATGTGCAGTATTTAGTCCGTTGGTCGCCTTTTACGACACCCAAGGGAAGAGAGGTGGTGGTAATATTCTTTCACCCCGACGCGACACGGTTTATTGGCCTTCATGAGATTGGTATAAGTGACGATTGGTGAAGGTGATTGGTAAAGTGGAAGCGCGCTTCACCCGGAATCCTTAGCCACAGAGGAACATCGCACTTTAGCCAGGTGCGATGTAAAGTCTATCTGTAGCATATTGTAGCAAAACGCATAACTTACGCGTACTTATGTAGGTACTAACCTATTGTTTTCTGAGGTTTAAGCGAGCACTACAGTGTTTTATTTCAAGGTACCTACCTACCTACTAAGAAACATACATCGCTATGAAATTTTAACCTTAACTTTGATAATGTGATAATACAGAACGTGTAATATACTAGCGGAGGTTAAGCCTGGTTTAAAACAGGGCTCCCTATTTTTTAATATAATTTTATATAATGAGGAGCTCGATGGCGCAGCGGCTTGTGTTAAAACCCACCAAACCGCATTGGGCCAGCGCGGTGGGTTATGGCCCAATATCCCCACGTGCTATTGGCCACGTGGGAGGCCTGTGCCTTATAGGCTGACGTTTATAGGCTGATGATGATGATAGAAATAATTTGCCAAAAACAATGATTGTCAATGTATTATTATTTATTATTGTTTTATATTTTAGCGTTTTATTAACGCTTAAATATACTTAAGTAAAATTTTAAACACTGAAAAAAGACGACAACCTCAGGCGGGAATCGAACCACGCACCTTCCGCATTCCGGGCGGCTGCCTTAACCACTTGGCTACCGAGGTCTGGCTTTCAACCTGGCTTTTTTTTCAGTGTTTAAAATTTTACTTAAGTAAGCATTATTATTTATGAGTCTTTGGAATCACAAGATACAAAGATTTGGAACCACAAGATACAAAGATGAAGTAGCGGGCGGACTTCTATTCAACTATTTTGCTAGATCAAAACGTCCTCCACTGTGTCTCAGTTGGTCTCAGTCTCAGTGGCCTGCTGTTGACATTAGAACTCAGGGAAAATTTGAATGGCAAAATCGAGACCCTGACTCCATACCAATAGGCAATCCACATTGTACTCCAAATCTGATAATAAGTTAACCCGGCGTCTGGCACAGACGGTACATTTATCATTTCGCACCCAACAATTGGAAAGTCAATAGAGGGAGTTTAAACTTTTAGTTGTGAATAAGACAGTTGCATTATTCACTATTCGCCGATGCCACCCTTACAAAAGTAATGCAATTCTGTTGCCTGTTAGCTTTTTTGTGCGGAACCCCGCGGCGACCCCTGGACTGCTAGATAACTTCATTGCGAATGGTTGGTGTGGTGTTGAATGGAGCGTGACATGCACATTATTTGATTTTAAAGTTATTGGTAATAGTACGTTTACCTATTACTCGTACTGGTAGTACCATTCAATATGTATCTGATAAAATAACAGGTATGTAGTAATATTTTTAAAGTAACCCCCATTGTGCAAATAAATTAGCCAAAAGCAGCCACGTGCAGCTTGCAGCAAGAAGTATGGCTGAAGCACCTTCTTTAACGTTACCTATCGCATTTTTGTCGATTGGCATATTCATAGCAAAAGGTCTGTCACAGAGGTTAATAACAATTTCAATCTCTATTGTGTCTGGTTTTATGACAGCGGAGCTCTTAAACAATTTGGAAGTGTCGTTATTGTCTTTCTAAATCATTTAAATCAGCAAATATTCATTACAAAGTGATATAATAATGATTATCATTTGTTGATTCTTATAAAAGAGGCTTTAAATGTAGTTCCATATGAGCCCAGCTGTCGTTTACCAGACAATAAATAAATAAATAAATTTTTACTACACTCACACCAATTATCTAGACCAGGAAAAGCTTCGTTATGAAACTCGTTAAATGATTACTAGACAACGGATAAACATACTTAAAATACTTAAATACATACTTATTACACATAGAAAACACCCAATTTAGAAAAATAATAATTTCTAAATTGACCCGACCGAGGACCGAACCGGGACCTCAGAGATGGCGACACCATGAAAACCGTTGTACCTACAAACCATTCGACCAAAGAGGTCGTCAATCCTAGAGGTTGCTAAACAATAGAAATTCAATTGTTTAGCAAGCTCTTGGATTCTTTATGACCGACAAGAGGATATAAGAATGAGCAATATAATCAAAAATGGATGGTTTCGCATAACACCATCCTCCGGTGCACCAGGCAGGTCGGATGCAGTCCCTCCCCTGGGTCTAATTTTTGTAACCCTGCCCTGCAGGGACTTATAGTTGCACTCACGTGCGATTGAAAGTGGATTTAGGTGTGACTACGATGATTTTAATGTGACAATGGCAAAAAATTTGGTTACCAACACGACACAGTCTCAGAACTAAATTATAAACTTAACTGACAGTAGTTTATATGCGATTAAGATGCATAACGATAATAAAAAACAAAAAACATGACAAGTCAGTAGACAAGTCTTAGGTCGCGCGGTTTTTAGTAAAAATTTATTTAAGTATTTAACAAAAAAATGAATAAGTTTCACATTCAATTAACTATGAAAATAAAAAAGACACATTAATTGTGTATGTTCATTCGATTTCGTATTTCTTTACTAGCGGCCGCTCGCGGTTTTACCCGCGTGGTTCCCGTTCCCGTGGGAATATCGGAATAAAAAGTATCCTATGTGTTAATCCAGGTTATAAACTATCTGTATGCCGAATTTCATCCAAATCTATTCAGTAGTTTTTACGTGAAAGAGTAACAAACATCCATCCATACTTACAAACTCTCGCGTTTAAAATATTAGTAGGATCTCTGCTTTAAAATTCTAATTAATTTTTAGGACTTGTATTGTTGCTCCACCACCGACCACCCTAGGCCTAGGTAAAATGACATTGAAACAAGTTCTTTACTTTAACAACTGTAAAATTTACCTACACGGCAAAATTAAAAAATAAATTCTCATGAGAAACACAAACACCTCTATACATTTCTCTCCAAAGTTCCCCCTAAAACTTAAGACTATTTGATATTCGCGTACACCAGAATTCGACAGAGGGTGTACCGAACATATTTCAAGAGCGGGATTAAAACATCTATGGTAAAGTGCGAACGGGATGTTTGTACGTGACAGTTGATCGCCTTTAATCTACGGCCTTTAAATTTAAGAGGGACCTTTATGACCCCACTGGGGCCTTCCAATCTTTTTAATCTTCCACACGACCCGTTTAGCAGGCGCACTTTTGTGCAGATGTTTTAGTTTACATTTTATTGCTATTAACTTATCATGGCCATTCATCGGCGCTCTAAAGATATTTATGACACTAAAAGCTTTGACGTGTTAAAACGACAATATATTAGGCAGTTTAAGTTATTAATTTATTCATTTTGTATTCAATTTATTTTTATTTTCGATTAAATAGAAGAAATTCTAAGTTCTGTTCAACCAGTTCCATAATAGTTAACCTAGCGAGCCTATCTGGCTTTCAAAGATTGAAAGGGCACGAGGGCACACACACTTGTATGTCATTATTAGTCTTAAGACTATTCATTTGATCTTAGATTTATGCCAAGTTTCACTATTAAATATTATAGATCAGATTTTAATGATAGGGTAAATAGGTATTTTAACACAACATTAACCGTTCACAGTCCTGCAGCCCAGATATGGCCCATACCAATAAAATTGATTAACCTATTGTTATATCTTTTGGACAGTGAACCCGTTAACCATCGTAGCACTCGTATCTAATACCTACACTTAAACATATTTTTTAAAACTTATTTCACTAACTTGCACTGTATTAACATAATTAAGTTACTTAAATTGCTTTATTACTCCGTAATACATACACAGCAACAACCTCCTATTTTTTTTAATTGCATTGTATTTCAAGTTTTAACACAACATCATTTTTCTTAAAACAACTGCATGTGTTCCTTTCCGTATCTTTTCTATAGTTTATGGGCGAGTTGAGAAGGAACTTCAGAATTTAATTAATCAATTATCAACAAAATATTAAGCGTTCCCTTTCATCCTTTTTACAAATGACGTGTGTGAAATATCCCACTTAAGTTTAATCAAGTGGCGTGCGTGCCCCTCTGTGTGCTTTTTAAAGCTTAATTGGTGTAAGCATTATTGACATGTCGTAAACTCGTAACATTTACTTTTGACGCGAGCTTTACCACGGTAGTGGACTTGGCCAAGTTACTATTTGGTTAAGCACTAATAGTTTACTAAGTTAAAATTCGTAAAAAGTGCTTCATTTCAATATGAGGTAGACAACGATACGTTTTTACTTTCTATCGAAAAACTGGTTAAACATAAATAAAGAAAGAACTTGGCTTAATCTCTACGATTCAGTTTCAATTGACTCGGCGCGTGACCACAAATATGCGTCAATTAGATACGCCTTGTTTAACTATTATAAAATACGATGACTTCTAACAGCTTGACATAGTACTGACATGATAAATTATTGTTAATTTTCGGATCTATTAGTAATATTGTTTAATTCATTCAGTAGTTTTCACGTGAAAGAGTAACAAATATCCATACATACAAACTTTCGCGTTTATAATATTAGTAGGATGTATGTTTGTTTTACTTTTGTGAGCCGACAAACGCGCATAAGCTCGCCGGGTAGAATGCGGCCACCGCAACAGCCCATAGGCGCTTGCTTCACGAAAGAAATGAGGGAAACTTTATCATTTGGATATACATAGAATCAATATCGATTAGAGTATTGCAGATTTAGGTAGGTTGACCTGTTAAAGTGTGTAGGTTACATGTTAAATATTATCTGTAAGGTCCAAGTGCAGTCACGGCATGTGGCTTTCCAGCATTTGATAAAAGAACAATATTTTAGACTAAATATGCTTATTGTCTCGGCTATCGGCTATATAAATGATCAGCGCTCGAAGCCAATTAAAAAGGCTGTAATTTTGTAATTTTAGATTTTTTTTAATTAAAAACAACAGTATGTCTTATAAACATTTCAAATTTTAAGAAAAAAAAATATTGGTCAATGTAACCACCTTTAGCGCGGATGTGTTATTCCAGGTTATAAACTATCTGTATGCCGAATTTCAACCAAATCCATTCAGTAGTTTTCACGTGAAAGAGTAACAAATATCCATACATACAAACTTTCGCGTTTATAATATTAGTAGGATACAGATTGATTGAAGAATTTGAATGAAGTGAAAGAAGTGTGTAAGGACCGTAGCAGATGGCGATCCATAGTTCAAGTTCAAAGTATTTATTGCTGTTCATGAATGTGATCCTAAGGTCTAAGGTCTAAGAGTCATCAAAAAGTATTCCAGTATAACATGATACCTATTTGAGCTTAGCAATTAATGAATGAATCGACATGTAACGGATTTAATTATTTTTAAAATACTTACAATTCTTAATTGTAATGAAAATTAAATTAAATAATTAAAAAAAAAATATATTCAATTATTAATACACAAGACATATTATAGTTATTACTATTTTACAACAATAAATAAATAATTTATATTAAATAGATTTTATTGTCATTATAATATTCATTTAAATTATAGTAGCATTTTTTTATTAATATAGATTTTAATTTTCTTAGTAATGTTTTTGGATTAGGATTGATTTCAGTTCGGTAGGTAAAAGTTATAAATAAACCACTTCGGACCGGAATTACATTATTTTCTTTCGAAATTAGCTATTTTTTAAAGATATCTTAATTTGGCTGGTCGTTCATTTATTGGAATTCAGGTCGTTCGTTCACTGGTGGTTTTTGGGTCTTTTTGCATAAATTATCCAAAAACTCTAAAAATAAGAGTTTCATTAAAAAAACAAAGAAATTATATTCTTCTTCAATAAATTCGGAATACCATACAATATTATTGTTATATCTAAGATACCTAGAAGTATATTATTTATATTTTTAATGTTCTCTAATTCCTTAACTGTTCATTTACTGGTGCACTTACCCTATATATAGTAACAAAATGTGTTCTTGTAGTGGTTCCGGAGCCAGGTCTATAACAGGCTAGTAAAAGTTTATAACCACGGAAAAGGGCCCATTTTATACGCATACTTTTGCTAATAAAACACTCATAGTACACTTTGACGAGCACCACTTAGACCAATAATACACTTATAGTTGGACTACGCAGAACCATTTACTCCCGCGAAGCTCACTATGAGCATTCAATAGAACCAGGCAGACTTGTAACGTACTCCGCACTTCTATTACTAGCTACTTCAAACATTTGTGAATTGATGTTTTGTTGTGCAGTTGTGAAGAAAAAAAAAAAAAAAAAGTAACTTCATCTATTTTATATAAAATGTATTAACAAGTATTTTGCACGTAATATTATGCGTGCATACATGATTTCACGGCAAACGCGTATGTATTTTCGGTGAAGTATATTGTGTTTAAAAATAATATTAGTCCTAACAGCATTGCTGCGCCATATTGTGACGAAATAGGGTTCCGCATACAAATGTCTTATGCTTAATTTAAATAACTAAGAGTTTATTATTTTTATGTTTTAGTTGTGACTTTGATCGAACAATGATGGTCATATTTCCATTTGTTTATATCCATTTTTGTAATAATTTGATAAAAACCCAATGACTCAAAAGAAATCAAAATGGCCGTGAAGATGAGAGAAATATTAAAAGCAATTGTCATCTTAAATGGACTTCACGAAGATATCTTTGGACACTAATAGTTTTACAAGAAACCTTTTTAAAGAAATTAAGACTATAATAGTATTCGAGAGTCCACAATAATTCCAAGTACACTTACTCTTAGAAGAAACCACTGTAGAACTAATTCACTTATAATTGGCACATAAAGGTGACTTATACACTCCTATAAGGTCAAGTAACAAGTGCAAATGGTTTTAGTCTATAAATTACTATTACTGGCGTATGACACTTATAGCGGATTTATAATTACTTCTTGTAGGCGATTATAAGTGTAACTGACTGGAGCAAGTTTTCTCAAGTGTATTTACACCTATGCAACCCTTTTATAGGCCATCTCAGCCTTTACTGCGCCTATAATTTCGTTCTATACACGACTATAAGTCAACTTTTAAGAGCAGGTGTACTATAAAGTAGTGTAGTGCTGTAAGCCTGTAAACTGTGCACTACAGGAGAACTTTGTTACTTAGGTTCACGACTATTATCACAGAATAACAAATAGTATTATTCCCAAACGGTCAGTAGGTACGTGTAGGTAATGAGGACCGCAAAAGCAGTGCATTGTCTCCACGTTTCACCAAATAACAACTGCACATGTGCTCAGCGTGATAGGTGGTGAGCTCATCGCGCTTTAAGCTCTTGGGTGTATGAGCTGTCTTCATTCCGTTAGTCGTTTACGACACCCAAGAGAAGAGATGATTGGTACTTTTATTTGAATAATGAGCGGCGAGCCGCCTCTGCACAGCTCTATTATTATTTTCACCTCACAACCTCGGAAAGATTCTGTTTGTTATTAGGAATCTAAGTGCAAAGCAAAAGTGCATTTTATCCGCTAGCGTGGAAGTTTTTAAAATTCGAACCTTTCTATTCCATACTTTTTTATATATTTTTATTCTGCAACGGGTAAGCGCTTGGTATTCATCTCACCTGATGGTAAGTGACGATAAGGCCGAATTTGGAAGCGCGCTTCACCCGAAATCCTCAACCACTGAGGAACTGGCTATCTTATCTCTAACTGTCGGAACACAACTATGCTATAAACATCGTTATTATGGCGACAGACTTAGATAAGATGGTGCTAGCCAGGCGGACTTAACAGCCCTACCACCAACCAAACCGAGCACACAAAGATGTACCCCCCGCTGGGAATCGAACCCGGGACCGTTGGGTCTGAAACCGGTCCCTAAACCACGGAGGCGGTTTAAATTCTATACCCCAAGTCCACTGAAAATTCATTAGATAAGTAGGTAGGTACTTATTTCATGTCAGTGAGCTAACCCCATTTCTTTGAATAATCGCACTGGCCAGCCACAGGTAGCAGCACTGAATTGAATTAAAAAAATGTAACTATCAATATTACCAATAATTGCAGTAATTTTATTTTTAATTTGTAAAATGAATAAACACTAATTTGATAACTACGCTGGTTTTTGCACCTCACGTTTTCCTCGCTGTAGTGAGGTGAAAAATTATGTGTTTCACTCGGCATTAAAGTTATTATGCATCTCGTACCTTTGAAACCCTAGCTACGCTCAGGATTCAATTCAAGTACCTACTCGCACCAAAAACCAAATTTGCAACCTTGCCCAATAACTATTAAGTACTTATATAAGTTTTACCATATTATTAGTTAGTGCACTTGCTTAAAAAACAAAAATTTCGCTTAGTATTGGAACAATTGAACCAAGTCCCACATATCACATCCAACTCATTCCAGTTCCACGTTAAACAGATTGACCACTTGCTGCAACTCCATCAATAACACCGCTGTCTGTTCTGTCCCTCGTCCGTCCTTTTTACCCCTACTGCGAAAGAAAGGGACGGAAGAGCCGATAACTCATGCAGTTGAAGAACAGGCGTGATGTCGGGAGCCTCTCACGACAATTACAACGGTGTCAAAGCGGAAGTGCTTCCGTGCTGCGGGAAATGGCCTCTCCGTGCGATTTATGCAGCGCCGGACAGGACTGGCTAACTAATGGTACGTACTTTAGACACCTCTTGTACATAGGGTTGTACAGTACATAGGTAGCCGTAATTACATGAGACGCAGCGATCGAAAATTTGCTACTTATATAAATTACGGTACCGGTATAGAAAGAATTTCGGTTACGGGTCAGGTTACCGCTAACCGAAAAAATGTACATGTTACCTCTATTTTGGCTATCGTAAAACATCAGTAACCCTTTTAAAAATAAAATAATTTCAATAGAACATTCAAAACTCAGGTTTAGGTTTAGAAGCATTTATTTCCCTCCGTGCCACTGTTTTCACTGTTTTGGCTGCTTTTATACGGTTACATACATAAACATATAATCACTATTATCCCGGAAGGGTTAGTCAGAGACTAGGCAAGGAGAACAGTAAAAGCAGTCCTCTACCATAGTCCACTTTTCACCAAAAAGCGACTTCACATGTGCACAGCGTGACAGGTGGTGAGGCCCATCGCCGCTCTATGCTGTTGTATGAGCAATCTTTAGTCTGTTAGTCGCCTTTTACGACACCTAAGGGAAGAGAGGAGGTGGTAGTATTCTTTCCTGCTACGCGACACGGTTCTATGGTTACAGTTGTAAAAATATACCAAGTCAGTTTTTATTACTACAAGAGGATACGCAGATTGTTATGTGAGACTCATCCTCCACTCCACTAAAACTCATATAAAACTCTGCCATAAAAAAACCCAGCGCTAGCACATGAGTAAAGAAACCGCTTCTTTTCTCATGTGGCGCTAGTCCAACTCTAATGATCCCTGAATAAAAAGATTGTCGTCGGCGGCGGCGTCCCGAAACGAACACTTTATTAGAGTTGGCTTGGTTTTCTTTCTTTTAGTATTATCGCTAGCATACAAACTGTTAGCGAAGTATGGTGAAACAGCATGCCTACATGCCTAGTAAGGAGGCCAAAAACCTCAGAAAAAAGAACTCGCGCTGTGCACAAATAGTTAACAAGACAGTAGGTACCACGTAAAAAAATCATTACCATCATTTCTCAATAACCCGATAATGGTTCAGTAAAAACTTACGTCGCTAGGAATTATGGTAATGTTATAGTGTGGTGTTTACCATATATTTTACGTTCTTGGGCCCGATGCCCGCTGTGCTTCGCATAAAGGCATCCGCTTTGGCGATTCGATTGATTGACATAGAGGCTAATTAATTATCTCGATTAAGTGGTGTCAAGTCATAAAATGCGTTCGTGTGGACTGGTAATAAATGAATTCTATGGAAAATATGTTTTTGTTGTGCATAAAAACTTGTTGCATAAAAAAGTCAATGGTAATTATAATGACTCTAATTTTTTATTTAACTACTGTATTTACATCTTTTTCAATAAGATTTTTACTAATTATGACGTTTATATAGGAATGCGTGTATTATCGTATGCTCAGTGCTAGTACATGTTAACAATTTTTTATGACTTGTTTCGGATTGCACACAGCTAAATTCAAAGTTGAAAAAGGTTATTGTATAATCAAACATTATTTGTTTAATGACAAATGTTAAGGATGATAAATGTTGGAAAATAAATGACTTTATTCGAACTTCTTGAGAGAATCTAAAACATTATTTTTTTTTCTAACACCCAGTCATTCGCGAACACTTAACGGTTACACCATTATTATCACATTCAGCAAACATGCAGAAAATAAATAAAACTACAAACGCCTCTGTACTTTTCTCGCCAAGAAGATACATTGGCTGTTGACACATTTCGAACATCAATAACCTGAATGGTTTTTTTTATATTTATATTCGAATTTAGGAAAGGCCAATGGTCCAACCGTTATAGACATATTTTGATAGCCAAGCCCTATAATCAGGCAATGTTTTGTACACATTTTTCTGTAAGTCAACTTTAATCATGACCCGTATTCATTAATTCCAAAGAAAACTTCATCGAATGAAACAGTTTAAACACAAAAAAAATGTATTAATGATCTTACCAATCCATTGTTTTATTCAAACAAAGTTCGTTTACAAGTTAAAGGAACAATTCCTCATTACTGGTGAATTTTTAAGCAGTTGTCTTGAACTTTTATGTGACGAGTAAGATGGCTAATGAGAATAGGTTTGACGAGTCGATAATGGCTGTTTTTAAATCGATTATCATAATCGATTCCTAACGCCCCATTTACAGCCGTCACCTATGAAGAAGTTTGCTATAAAAGGCATTTTCGCTAACTAAGCCTAGTATTTAAGACATCCCCTTTAAGACATTTACAAAGAACAATGAATTTATTATCATACTTGAACAAAAGGCTTCTGAAAAAGTGCGCTGTTTGCTTACATCAGAATGAAGAACGTTACAAATTAATTAAAAATATAAATTGGCTTTGTGTGGTACATCTACAACATCCCAGTACCATAAAAATAAGTATTATACTTGTATCGCCTAAATATAACTAACTATACTTTTTAGTTAATAAGTATTTGGAAGAGAGACCGGCATTTCAAGTAGTTGTGTCCGTAAAATAATACCTCATAAAAGAATTCAGAGAGTAAGTACAACGGAACAAAACTTGAACAGTAATTTTCTTGCCTTTAAAATGTTAAGTTGGGGTGGGGTGCCTTTTTTGTACAGCCGGTGTAAAGAACTAGTGTAATTAATAAATAGTGACAAACAATGTTTTTATCGTATATGAGCTGTGCTATATTAAAGGGGTAAATTCCCAGTAGAAGTAGATTTATTAAAGATTCAGAACGCATACATCTTCGGCCTTGCCATCATACCCACACGTCATACAACACAAAATTAATCAGAAAGTTTAAGCATAAAACGCCTTGTTTTATGCTGTATACTTTTAGTTTAGTTTAGTTTAGTTGTATACTTTTTTAATTTTTTAATCTGTTATTCATTATGTATCTGGCAATATCTATGAATAATTAAATAACTCTTATCCGCGATTCGATAAAAATAAGGCAAAACTTGTTTTAGGTAGCAAATAATATTAACTTTACTTTATGACCAAATTCTTTTGTATACAAATTAAGCATTTTTTTCTATGGAAAGTGCCGGTTCTCCTTTGTGGTAACTTTTTTAAATGTAATATTAAACTGCCATACCGTACTTTCTGGGTTAAAAAAACATTGCCACCAACCTTAGCGTGTACAGACAAATAAAAGTGAAATCGTCCCTTACAGCCGGGGTAATCTGGGTTCTATAGGGGCTATCGGGGCAAACCGGCCCGGCAAATCGGGGGATTATGCTAAACTCACCTATCCATTTCATGTGACGGTTATGGAATACTTACAGGGCCGCTATGTTATAGAGATAACGCTATTACTTATGAATTATTTGATTGAAAGTGATAACTGAATAGAATTTAGTTATACTTATATATTGGAATAATGTGAATGTTCGTTCCATATATTTTGGGTTTTCAATAATAAATTTAAATAACGTATTCTAGCTCTCTGGGCGCGTAAAGTTGAAATTGAAATGGTGAAATGTTCCACTTATAAGATCCCTTTGAACGACTTATGTCTAAAAAGAAAAACGTCCATCATTTCAAAATAGTCCAATCAGTTATTTGACCAGCCATAAAAATGTCATACTCTAGAAACAACCGACCACATACATGACCTGTTATAATAACGTCCAGCCAAAAAAATGTCCAATTATAGAAACAACCGACCAAATACATGACCAGCTATAATAACACCATCCACAAAAATGTCCAACTATAGAAACAACCGACCAGATACATGACCAGCTATAATAACGTCCATCCACAAAAATGTCCAACTATAGAAACAACCGACCATGCAGATACATGACCAGCTATACCTAATAACGTCCATCCACAAAAATGTCCAACTGTAGAAACAACCGACCAGATACATGACCAGCTATAATAACGCCATCCACAAAAATGTCCAACTATAGAAACAACCGACCAGATACATGACCAACTAAAAACTTAGTTACAGCCATAACAATGTCCAATTGTACTCGTACTATTGCTATAGACTCGAATCTACTTTGGTTATATATTAAAACACATTTATTGCAAAGGATTATTAAATATTATTATTACATTTATTGTTATATTCACATTTACCCAAACCCCTTTATGTTCTACTATCGCATTGTTTTTCGTATTCATATTTCGTCAAAGGTAAAAATTACGAACATCTATAAGGCGTAAGGCTGTAAGGCGTATGATTTATTTTACTTTAAGTTGCTCGATTTTAAGCTTAATGGACCTTGTTGACTAATGGATAAGTAATAATAATAGTTTTACTTTAAAATAAATTGAAATAAAACACTTTTTTACGGATTAACTCGCGTTTAATTTACTATTTACATAGTTTTTATATTATCCTGACGTTTCGAACCCTTTGCAGGGTCCGTGGTCACAGGGAGACTGAGGTGTTAGTCGTCTAATTGTTAGAAGTTATTTGCCTACCGTCAAAAATATTTTATATTTAACCGGGTGCGTTCAAGTTTACACAATACGAGCTAACAATATTTTTAGGTCTGGCAATGTGTTGCTGTTGGGGCTGGGATTTGATGACCTGTATGATGGTTTTGACTTTTTTTAATATGCAGTCTAAATATTAAACAGCGACTCTGTCTCGCTGTTTTGTCAGTTTAGTTCGCTAATTCCCTTAGCAGTATCTCACTTTTCAGGGGGTTTGGGCCGGGTGAAGTAAAATATTAGGTCAGTCGTCTTTTGGTGGTTCGGCATAATATTTGCCGTCATACATTTTTATGTGTATTTACAATTAAAGTCATAGAAGTTTTTAAATTTTTTGGGTTCCTGTATTTTTGGCCATAATTTAAGACAAGGTTGTCATTGGTAATTTTTATGATTGGCCAATTTTATCATTTTGACATGCGTTTGTACATTTGTCTATTTGGACAATTTTATCATTCGACATTTCTAGGGTTGGGCAATATATAACAATAATGACTGGTAATTTTTTTAAGTTTGAACAATTTTATTAAAGGACATTTTTAAAGTTTAGACTATTAATTCTGGTAATTTTTATATTTGAGCACTATTATCATTGAATATTTTATAAGGTTGAATAATTTTCTCACATGGACATGGCTTTGGACATACGTATTTTTGGACGTTTTTTTAGACATAAGTAGTGCAAAGGATAAGATCTACTATAGCCTAGCCTCCCATAAGATCATCAATATACAATTACTAGGTAGACCAAAAAGTTAAAGGTTTTCATTTAATTTAAATTTAGAAGTGTATGAAAAAAATAAATGCCAAAAACAGAAACTCTCGTAATATGCCAACTATTGACTGCTATATTTCGAATGTCAATTGTTTAGATGGCGTAGCAGAAAGTTTTGTTTGCTGACGACTACTCAACACTCGGCAAATAAACACGTAACAACAACGCCTTAGTGGAACGGTGCTCCAAAACAATCGAAGGTAATATTTCTTTGCTGTTTCCGATAAGAGTGGGGGGAGAGGGCGAGGCAACACAAGAATCCGAGCAAAGTAAGCTTCAAACACCACTCAAACAGTTGTTCGCTACTACAAGGGCACTTAGATACTTAAATTTTATTGCAATTCTTTCGTGAACGAATACTTAGTGGAAAAAATATTCAGATGGAGATGGAAAACAAAACGACTTGATATATTAACAGTTTTCGTTATTAATGTTGGCTGTGTTGTTACTTCCAAACTTTTTTGTTTGTTTTTCAAAAAGAAAATAATTTTCGTTTAGTCTACATTTGACAGGTTCTTGCTTGTTATTGTTCTGAGGGTTCTACTTTTGACATCAGTCTTCTGTTGTCTAATAATAAAAAATAACCTCGAAAGTCTTAAATTTCTAACCTATCACTTGACCTACAGGAGTAGGACAGCTAGTATTTAAAAGTAGACTATGATGTCTAAAGGAGAATCTGTCAAATGTAGACTAAACCATAATTTTGCCGGATGTGCTAAACAGGAGAAGAATATCACTTTCTTTAGATCATCACCATAGAGAGACTAAGGTTCCGAACTGAGGTTCTGGGTTCAACTCCAAGGTCAAGCAAAGTGTATTGAATTTTTTCTAAGCATGACCCGGGTTTGTCAAGCTTGGTCATTAAGCCAATAGCCAACAATCTAGCGTTGACTTCATTTCAATTATAAAGGCCTATATACCCAGCAGTGGGCCAAGCTGTAATTTACTTGGTTTACTTTTCTCCTAGCGCCCCGTCCAAATTTACATACAGGCTGTCCCAAGAAATAGGGTCAAGCGGAAGCCCAGAGGTAGAGCAGCACAGATAGAGCATAGTTTGACAACTATGACATACATACATATAATCACGACTTTATCCCCGAAGGGTTAGTCAGAGACTAGGCAATGAAGACAGCAAAAGTAGTCCTCTACCATAGTCCACTTTCACCAAATAGCGACTGCACATGTGCTCAGCGTGACAGGTGGTGAGCCGCTCTTTAGTCCGTTAGTCGCCTTTTACGACACCCTAGGGCAGATGTGGTAATATTCTTTTTACCGCTATGCGACACGGTTAACGGAAAAACACTAGTATGAATACTTTTTTGGTCACTGGGACTCTCTAAAGTCAAGGCTTGGGCTTCAGGTTGACCCTATTTTTTGTGACACTCGGTATAAATAAGCTGGTAGACTCCACTAGTCACTAGACACCAATTTGGTCTCAAAAATTACTACTTAACCCGCGAAGGCATATATCGCATCATTGAGTATGGCATTTTCTGTTTCACTCTCGGAAGTTTTATTGCTTGTTTTATAGGACTATCTGCGATCCACGAAATAACCACAAGATATCGTAAATGTTTATGATCAGAATACATTTTACTCTGTAATGTTGCTATAAACCTTTCGAGAATAATGTCAGTTCGAAGTTTCCCATTGCTGACGATATAAAGACCACTATATTGTTTTCTAAAGGCAAATACAGCAGTACGCACAAATTGAATTTATAAAAGACGACCCCGTGGTTGAGTAGATAGCGCGCTGGGCGTGGCGTCGCGCCATCTCTGAGGTCGCCTGTTCAATTCCCGGTCGGGTCAATTTAGAGAAGGACTGTTTTTCTAAATTGATTTCGGGTCTGGGTGTTTATTCTATGTTTATGTATATTTGTACGGATAAATTTGAAAGATAACGGATCTTACCATATTAACGAGTTTTTTACGAATACTTACGAAACCCTGATTAAAAATGCCTCACGTAAACTCGGTGTCCTGAACAAGGTGCGGCGATTCTTCACGCCTGATCAGTTGTGTCTATTATACAAGACACAGGTGCGGTATTGCGTGGAGTATTGCTCTCACCTTTGGGACGGCTCCGCAAAGTACCTTCTCGGTGCCTTGGACAGATTGCAGCGCCGCGCTGTGCGCATTATCGGCAATGCGGAGGTCACCAAAACTCTCGAGCCTTTGCAACTGCGTAGAGACATTGCGTCACTCAGTGTCTTTTACCGTTTATACCGTGGCGAGGCTCTTTGACCTCATCCCTCCTTCTGCCTTCCTGCATAGGAGTACGCGTGCTGCTCTCCGGAGTTACCAATTTACAGTCTCTAACATTCCATAACGCACAAAGAAATTTGGTGTCTCGTTTCTTTGCCGCACTTCCAAAAGATGGAATAGTCTACCAGCACACGTATTCCCTCCAAACTATGACATAGGATCCTTCAAACGAGGCGTGAAGAAGCACTTTGTGGGCCGGCAGAGTGAGGATAACTGATGCTACGTCTCTTACGGTGCACCAGTTGTACTCGCGCCTGGACCTCATTTCCACTTAACATCAGGTGGAGTGGGGTCATTTGCCGGGCTTAGTATAAAAAAATAAATAAAAAAAACTTTTCTTGGGATAGATAATTGGTTGATATATATTGGTTGATATAGATAAATGATTGTATAATTGGCGTAAACAAATTTAATTTATTTTTAATTAATTTAAATAAAGAAATATAAAAAAGCTCAAGTGGCGATATACGAAGATATTGGGTTCAACTCTCTGACCTTGCAAAGTGTACTTCGGATTTTAAGATGCCATTAGAATAGAATAGAATACTTACTTACCTTTATTTCTAGCAACTATGCCCCAAATATACACCTTATAGAGTAACTTACTCTATATAATACATTTTTGTTAGTAAATAATGCTGAGAAGGAAATTGGTTAGAGCTGGCTAAGGAAAGAGATAACTGGAAGGAAATGGAAGAAATAATGAATGAAGATGAAACATTTGCCCAGCAGTGAAACACTATAGATTATATATAAAAAATATAAAAAATATTTCTTAACAACGTGCCTAACCTCGTTGTGAAGGCGCCCTAACCTCGTAAACCTACTTCTCTAGTTCCGCGGATTGATGGGGTAGTGCTAACCCAGTTCCACTAGGCACCGGATGCAGCGATATCAAGTTAGCTGGATCTTTATCGTGGCGCCGACGATTTTTACGCGTAATTTTGGAACAATACAATTACTTCTGTATGATGAAGTCAGTTTGTATGTAGCTCTGTCATGGAAACCGAGCTACAATTCAACAGGGTTGAAGCTTGCAGGGTTGCAGTATCTTTAGAGATCATCATCGTCCCCCGTTTTACCGGAGGGGTAGCCATAGACCCCAGCTTTCTATTTGCTACGATAATGACACACAAACATAAATCCTACTAATATTATAAACGCGAAAGTTTGTAAGTGTGGATGGATGTTTGTTACTCTTTCACGTAAAACTACTGAATTGATTTAGATGAAATTCGGCATTCATATAGTTTATAACCTGGATTAACACATAAGGTACTTTTTATCCCGATATTCCTACGGGAACGGCGACCATGCGGGTGAAACCGCGAGCGGCCGCTAGTACATACATAATCACGACTATTATCCCCGAAGGGTTATTCAGAGACTAGGCAATGAGCCATAGTTCACTTTTCACCAAATAGCGACTGCACATGTTTTTTTTTATAAAAGAAGGAGGCAAAAGAGCTGGCGGGTCACCTGATGGAGAGTGATCACCGCCGCCCATGGACACCCGCAAAACCAGAGAAATCGCAGACGCGTTGCCAGCCTGTAATATAGGTTTCAGGAAGGAAGAGGAATTGTGAGAAAGGGGGAGGGGGCCTTCGGAACCCTCACTGGCCGGACGAAACACAACAGCACCAAGTGCCTTTATTTCACGCCAAATATTCGTGAGACATGTGCTCAGCGTGACAGGTGGTGAGCCCATCGTTGCTCTACTATGCTGTTAGATGTATGTGCAGTCTTTAGTCCGTTAGTCGCCTTTTACGACACCCAAGGGAAGGGTGGTAGTATTCTTTCAGCGCTACGCCTTGTCGCGTTACACATCCTTTGCATTTTGTACATACAAATAATCATTCCCATTCTCACACCAATATGTCTAGCCTATGTTAAGCTTCTCATGAAACTTGTTTTAATATTCAAACTAGATAACGGATAAGGAAATGGCGGCGGGCGGCGTGCTTACCACTCGACCACGGAGGTCGCCGATACAATACAAAGAGTATGTAAAACAGGATCTTACTCTACAAGCTTCAAAGAGATTCTCCTTTTTTAAATGAATAGTTCCAATAGCCTTTTTCATAATAACTTATTTGATGTTCAATAGTCTATAACATTTTGTACTTCAAAGGAACAAAGTCAAAACAAAATATAAACAATCTCACAACAAGGCTAATCATTAATGAATGTTCAAACCACAAAACTTTCAGTGGTAAAGATCAAACACTTAATCGCTACTTGACGTCCTGCTGTCAAAACTTCCAAATAATTATCCGGCAAAAGAAAAAAGATATACATACTTAAATGAATACGGTTGAATATTCGGCATTTCCTCAATAACAGTGAAGTTTGTGGGAACAGGAATCGGGGAAACAACAAATGGGACGGGATGGGATGGGGCATAGGAAGTAGTAACGCCCGCGCCGACGTATTTACGCGTGGGCTGCGCGCGCGCATGACAGACAGATTAGCCGACGACAACGCGCATGTGCGCGCGTGCGCTTAATGTTTTAGCGAGACGCAATTAGCTCACGTCGTAATGTTTAGTTTTGGACCTAATCTGGAAATGCTGGATAGTTCATGTAATGTATGGATGGATGGGTACTGTATCTTGATCGATTTATAGACTGTGATTGAATATGATACATATCTTCATCGTAGGCATATAAACCTCTTTCCACGTGAAGATGGTTGCAGATACTTTGCAAATTGAAATACTTATTACGAATCTATAAAGCAGTCTTATTTTATGTGAATGTTTCAAATGTTTTAATTCAGATCTTGTTCATATAAAGAGGTTTGACAAGACACTGTTGCTACAAAAACATTAAGTCAGCGTATAAATTTTTGACAGGTCTAACCAATTCCACGACGGCGGAGAGATCAACGCAGCCGTCCGGATTGCGGAGGAAGTGGATTCGATTCCCACCTGTGAGATAGTAATTTTTTTCAACGTTATCTTCGAGTTTATTTTAGCGTTATTAACGCAAAAATTTAAATATTACGAATAGTAGATCTGGTCATAAACCACCATGCTGCTTAAACGACGGCAACGACATCTTACGACAACAATAGGGACGAATAGTTAAACGAGTCTTCAGACGTATGGAAGAGCTCGAGCTGTTTTAACTCAATTACTTACTCATCCGATGATCCATAATTGCTAAAATTGCTTGATTTGCTAAATCACTCTAATAATCGCAATCAGCTCATTCTCAGTGATTAAACAACTCAAATACATACATGGCTATTATCCACAAAGGGTTAGTCAGAGACCAGGCAATGAGGACCGCAAAATCAGTCCTCTGTCATAGTCCACTTTTAACCAAAAAACAACTGCAGCTCTTTGTTGTTGGATTTAAGTAGGTACAGTCTTTAGTTAGTCTTCAGTTAGTCGCCTTTTACGACACCCAAGGTTATAAAGGGGGTAGTATTCTTTAAATGAGTCGCCACCAAACTGCAAGTTTAAAATTTTATATTTAAATATGTTACCCATACTAATTACTTATTATGGTACATGATATTTGGATATAACTTCTGCTTCATTAGCGAATCTCTCCAAACTAACGATCTTACCAATAGTGAATACTCCAAAGCTATTAATCTAAAGCTTAATGCTTAAATACCGTTGTGTAGTTAATCTAACAGCAAACAAGAAATTCCACAGTCACTAATCTATTAAATTATTTGCGATACATGGCGACCGCAGCGAACATGTATGTATATACTCGATAAACCGCATTATACATCACATCAGAGATGTTGCTAACTAGCAATTTAACAAGCTAGGTAGGTATGATACTGTATAGCTGATGTTACATTGAAAAGATTAACTGTTCTGTGGTTTTTTTTTTAAATCTATACTTATACCTCCGATATGTGACCGGAATCAGTTTTTGCTTAGTTATCTCTTTCATACAAGTTCTCGCTTCTATACCTCTCGTACTTTCATACCTCATACCACACTTTCATACATCACGCTTTTGTTCTTTTTGCGGATGGGATTTTCGCCTACACCTATGTGCCATGTGCTATTTATCTTAATTCTAATTTTTATTTTACTGGGTAAATAAGTTTTTTCAGAGACACTTCTTTTCTTTTTACATTTCTCACTGTTCTGTGGTTACATTTGACGACCTTGGTGGTCGATTGGTTAGCATGCCGGTACTGGTGGCGCGCGATCTCTGAGGTCCCGGATTCAATCCCGGTCGGATCAATCTAGACAAAACTGGTTTTCTAAATTGATTTCAGTTCTGGGTTTTTTTAGGGTTTCGTAGCCAAATGGCAAAAAACGAAACTCTTATGGATTTGTCATGTCTGTCTGTCTGTCCGTCCGTATGTCACAGCCACTTTTTTCCGAAACTATAAGAACTATACTGTTTAAACTTGGTAAGTAGATGTATTCCGTGAACCGCATTAGGAGTTTCACACAATTTTCCCATACTTAGAACTGAAACTCAAATATATTTTTTCAACTGAATAGTTTGCGCGAGAGATACTTCTAAAGTGGTAAAACGTGTGTGTGTGTGTGGGGGGGGGGGGTGTGTGTGTGTGTGTGTGTGTGTGTCCATGTAATTTCTAAAATAAGAGAATGATAAAACAAAAAAAATATATATGATGTACAATTACCATGCAAACTTCTTGTTCTAACTTAAATTAATTAATTAAAAAAAATACACTATTATTAAAACATCGATGAAAGTTACAACGAACTACAAGAACTTTTATATGATGTTACTTGCTGCTACGGAACCCTTCATGGGCGAGTCCGACTCGCACTTGGCCGCTTTTTTTATGTTTATGTTTGTTTATCCGTTATCTAGTTAATCATTTAAAAAAGTTTCAGAAGAAGCCTAAGTTAGGCTAGATGATTGGTGTGACGGTAAAAAGTTATGTTATTATATTAGGAGGAGCTCGATGGCGCAGCGCCCAACTAACAAAATTGTCATATAATATGAAGCCTAAATAACATTTGGTCATATAAAGGTCATATAGTTGTAACTCAAATTCCCATTAATCGTGTTACAATATATAATACGAACGATTAGTCGTTTAATATTTTAGTCATTTAATTGAGTCCTGTAAACGTTTACACAAACAAATTACATGACCATCTTATAAAGATCGTAGCTGTGACCTTTAAAATACATTCACTCGTAGATTAGTCTCGTTTACGACCACTTTACGCCTTCTTGATGTAGTATAAAAGTAATTTATATGACAATCGTAATCTGGTTATAATGACGACCGTAACACTGCTTTTTATCAGTAATAAGATTTCTACATGACAATCATATAAAGTCCATAAATTTAACTTTTATAAAACGTACAGCTGTATACACGTCTCTTATAGGATTTTGGACTATCTTCACACGACTTTTATATAATGTTTAAAAGCCCAATAATCAGATTTATGTCTTATATAACTTAAAGGTTTAAAATGCTTATATAAGTTACTTATATAAACATTTTGATTATTTAATGATTTCACGTGGTACTCTTTTACAAACTGAATTTGTATATTTTCCGTTTTTGTGACTTTGACTATACAAGCTTTTTATATGATAGCTATGATAGTGTCAAAGAATCAAAGATGGTTCCGTAGTAAGAAATAGTATTTGTGAAAAAGTATGCATATGTAAAAATGAACTTAATATTAAATAGGCAGCTTATCGTAATAATATCTAACACCTGTCAATTATCATATCTTTTTTCTCTTAAAATTTAGTAAGTTCAAAAAGTAATCCACAAATGATCATCGCAGATTTGCAAAATGATGATGAAAATGATGAACATTCGTTTGAAAGCCTAGACGATGATGATGAAAACAGTAATGAAAATGAGAATTTTACAACATCTGCAATTATCACTACTTATATTGTGATTTCAATAAAATGTTTATCCCACGGGTTTTCACTTCTTTACGGTACCCTAAAAATGTCGGACGACAAAAGAATTAAAATCGTAGTAGATGACTTATAGTCCCAAGATATCATATAATAGGTATCATCACTACCTAATGTCGTATAATTGTAAAAGTACTGGAAATCTTAAATAAAATGGGATGAATTATTATTATTTTGCAATAATTCGAAGGGGGCATTAAACATTAGTGAAAAATTGTGTATACAATCGTCATGAAATTTAATTTCCCTTAGAAAAGTAGATATGTTACCTACTAACACCAACTACAATATAGTCAATAACATTCAGTAATAAATATGGCAGACATATAAGATGTTGACAATTTGTAAACAGTTATTTTATGTTTCGTTTGTGTTTGTTGTCTCACTCCCACTGAACTGCGCTGTAATAACAAGCATCCGGGTAAAGGCTATGCTAATGACTACTTCCCAATGTTTATTAAGTTATACGACGTTTATTGGATCACTACACGACAAGATGGTTATAATATTAATCACTTTCACGACTGCTATACGAATATTTGTCGTATATCTGATATTAATATGAGTGTTGCCTTCCTAGTAGCCACTAATACGACCTAGACACGATCGCTATACGAATACAAGTTTTATTATTTCCGCCTATTTCGCGTCATATACACGTTAATACGACAGCTATATAACCATAACAGTCTGACCTTAAGTTGTGACGAAAACGTTGTCCCGAAAACTATACGACCAAATATTGTTAGTTGGGCGGATAGCGCGTTTGGCTTGCGATCTTTCACAATGCCGGGTCGCCTGATGGGTGACCAATTTAAAAACATCTCGTGCTTCGGAAGGCACGTTAAGCCGTTGATCCTAGTCGTTATCGTAAGATGGCAGTCGTTAAAACCCACCAACCCGCATTGGGCCAGCGTGTGGGTTATGGCCCAATATTCCCACGTGCTATTGTCGACGTGGGAGATCTGTGCCCAGCAATGGGACGTTTAGAGGCTGATGATGATGATGATGAGGTACATACTTGTAGTGTAGGCACCGCATAAGCATTGCTCCCTGACAAATGCTTGTCAAGGAGTCCAGGGTATAAATAGTTCATTGTTACCCTAGGGATGATGAAGTGAGGGGTTTGTAGTATTATTTTGATGAGCCCATCGCCGCTCTATGCTGTTGAATGTATGTGCAGTCTTTAGTCCGTTAGTCGCCTTTTACAACACCGAAAAGAAGAGAGAGGTTGGTAGTATTATTTTGATGAGCCCATCGCCGCTCTATGCTGTTGGATGCATGTGCAGTCTTTAGTTCGTTAGTTGCCTTTTACAACGCCCAAGGGAAGAAATGGGTTGTTAGTATTATTTTAACAATAAGTCACAACTACACATAACAGTACCTGTCAGAAAAACGATTCTCCCTAGGGCGGAAAAGTATTACTTTCCACCCGCTCCTCAGGCAACTTCAGACCTACTTTCCGTGTATGAGGAATGAAAAAGTAATTGGCTTACCCTTCAGCTCCTCGCCTGGTTATCGTCAATTACCATCAGGTAAGCCCGAATTAACTTCCCTTTTATATAATACTTTAAACTATCGTGTTGCATTACATTAAAACTATTTTAACGGGACCTAACACTATTAATTTTTGTAAGTAAGTACATATATCTACTTACTGCTTGACGTTTCGGCCGAGATGTTGCGGCCGTGGTCACAAGCGAACAGGGGCCCAAGTCTGCTAATTTACGAATGGCATAATTGAATCGTAATTGGATCGCATTGTAATTGTTTGACACATTTGGTATACTTAAATGAGTAAGAGAATACCAAATGTGTCAAACAATTACAATGCGATCCAATTGCGATTCAATTATGCCATTCGTAAATTAGCAGACTTGGGTCCCTGACGGTGCGCGGCGTCGCCGGCTCGGGCGGGTATTTGTTTCTTCATCCACCCTCACGCGTTTACTTAAATTGTCACAGTGCAATGAATCGTCAGCAACACGACTCCGGCACACTACACTAACAGTATCGGAGTTTCTTTTTATAGACAGATGTTGCGGTTTGCATTTGCTAATCACTGGATTCCACGCTGAAACGTCAAGCAGTATGTAGATACCTATGTACTTACTTACAAAAATTAATAATAATATTGTAAGGATAATTTCCTTGAGAAAACACAAGTTCTCAATTATTTAAATTGACTTGTTGAAAGAGCGAGGACATAGTGACATAGGCGAGCAGATGGCAATGAGCCGTTTATCACTGATATTTCTATGAACCCATTGAAACAGATGGAACGCGCTTGCGAAACATTATTTATACCGTGCTTCGAAGGCAACTAAAGCCGTTGGTCCCGGCTGTGATCTAAGATGGCATCATTAACACGTGACTTAACATTGAACTAGCATGGAAGGTGGTTCTAACCACAGACCTCTATATCTACGCACATAACGGTTAAAGACAGTTTATCTATTTGTGGTTCTAACTTTGTATGCGCTATAGTTTACATGACGTACTGTACTATCCTATTTCGTACTTCACCTAGGTAAATAAAATTTACAGATTCGTCTGTTAGAATTCTACATTCTCAAGCCAAGACAAATTATAGTTATGGGTATTTAGAGGGCAGACTTTATCTCCGTCGATTTTTCCGTGGCTAAGTAGAAAAGGAGAGAAGAGTCTGACATAACCAGACTTGCCTCTGGACCTATTTATGCGTAAGGCATCGTCCGGACTTCGCTCTTAATATCAAGTTAGAGGAAGAGTTCGTTGTTAAAAGTTCCTCAGTGAAACGTGTCGTAGCACTTACACTACGGCTAAATTCTAATAAATAATGTTTCGCATTAGTATAAAACATAGACCTTACTGTAGTACATTATATCTCAATCTCAATGACGTCGTGTACTACGTGAACCGAGCCGATTGGCAACATACAGGTACCGCGAACTGATAGTGCTTTACAACCTTCCTAAGAAAAACATAACAATATTGATAAGGCAGATTTTTACGTTCATTTTATAGTTTATTTTATTTTATTTATTAGGGATAATAAACAGCTTACTCAATCAAACTTAAATACTAAAATATAAACTATTATACATTTTGGTTATTGTGAAGCCCACACCGCTATCCACGAGTTAATACAAGGTGCCACAAGACACATTTCTGTAAATATTTTTTTAATTAGATAAGTAAGCAGATTTATTATTAATATTATTACCTAGTACGTGATTATATTTTTCATTCTAAAGAATCAATAACATTTTTTTTTTAATTTAGGAGGAGACAATGCAAATAAGTACCTATAATGTATCTCTCACCATGCACGCAGTACAGTAGTGTAAATATTTTTATCGCGTACAATAACACAACGCGCGGATGAGTGCACAGTTCGCACATAAATAACTTGGGTTCCGTGCAATCATTCCAGCGGCGAGATGGGAAGGAATTTCACGGGCCGAGGGAACCCTAATGTCGCGTGCTGAACGGGAGCCACGATAATAACACCCAATAACGGGATTTTCCGCTTTATTAATACGCCCAAATGTGATAAATAATAATTTTTCATAAAATAAGTATTCCACTCACACACTTGTTCTTTTGAATATTGTTTTTATTGGTTAGATAAGGGATAAATATATTAACACCCAGACCTTAAATCAAATTAGAAAAACCGTTATTACTAAACTGACTCCACTGGAAATCGAGCACTCATGAATCAATAATAATCAAATGGTATGCGATTCTCTAAGCGACACATCATAGATGTTTTAGCCGTCACATAGTACGCTGCAATCACAGCTGTGGTCAAAGTTGTGGCTGTTTTACTTACAGAATACCGATTTTAAACCTTCAAGAAATGTCAAAGAAGTGATTCATATCACGCCGCTTACAGCCTTGCGGAGCTAGTGTCGAACAGCGTTGATAATTATTGAGAAGAATACCAATGGTACGCTCACCGCTGTTGCAGCCGCTGCTACGAAGGCTTACACGATGTTTGCGTTTAGAGAATCGCACTACAGCTAACCACTCGACCACGGAGGACGTCGGATAAATGATAACTTTATTTTAATCATTAAAATGTAATTTATGGAATTAATAACTTTTAATAACTATTTGTACAGGCTGATATGAGGAATATATTGGACGCACAAGATGCTAGCGGTAGATAGCAAAGTGAAGAGCCTTTCATTAAACGTTTTCAATCAACGCTATCTGCAGAACGCGGCTTTGCCAACAACCTACCTCTGTATCATTTGCCGGTAACATGGTATTTGACCTGAAAAATGGGATATATTGCACTCTTGAATCAGCTATTGCGTTCGTTTTAAATTATGATTATCATCGTGTTAATTCCCTCTAAAAATTTTAAGAATCCTTCCACGCTAGAAAGAAAGATCTTGTCTGCTACGCCCTTACTACATTTTATCGAAGCGAAACACTATCTTCTTTTACTATACAAATACTTTAAAAAGCTGGGGAATTTCTTGCTCTCATTCTTTTCCACAGCCATAGAATACCTAATCAAGGCTAAAAGACTTCCCGAATGGGTACCTAGTAGGAAAAAAATGTTAAGACCATTGAGCTTCTTGAGCTTTGTTTTAAAAGCACTTATGACTTTGACACTGGTACACTTTTCAACATGCAATTACTGTTAATCGTCCAAATCGACGAAAATAACAGTTAACAAGCATCTCAGCCTTTTTGCAACAAAAGTGCATAACATCGTGCGGCTGGATAAGCAGCCGCGCCGTGTATGATTTGCGATCACACCACAACACACATAAGCCAACTTATATTTGCATATTATGTATTTGTTTTGTGATCACAAATCAAACACATCTGCAAATAAAAGGTTTACCACCCGCCGGCTGTTTGGCACCATACCGAGTTCCCTTACGAGACTGGTTGCGAACTCATTGCAATTTAAATCCTCTGGGAAATAATTAAAAGACTATATTGGAATAAACTATCACGTAATATCTCATGACCAATGCTACAAGTCCATTTGTACTCGTACGTATTATCCTGTATCTACAGTAACAGTTGGTTTTAAAAAAGCTTTTGTAAAAACTTACAAGCGCTCGGTGCGAACAAGCAAACAAACCCCTCGGTAGCCAAGTGGCAAAGCGATTGGCTCGGTATATCGAGGTCCTGGGTTCAATTCCCCGATGTTTCGGTTGCATAGTTGGGTTTGGGTTTTCTTTATTTTCTTTATCGTATTGAAAATTCCCGGATTTTATGAAACAATAAAGCCATAATACTCCAGTAATTGTAGCTATGACTTTTACAGTAATGGAGGCCTTCCAGATTAGAAACAGTACATAGGCTAATTACTAAGCGTTAAGGTATATAAATATGTAAAAGTTGAGACTGAGTAAATATTTAAAGAAAAGTGTTTAAAGACCAATAGAAAGTTTTCATACCGTTTCTGGTTAAAATGCAAATCGACCAAAGTTCGACATCTCTCCCGAAAGTTGTGGCGATAACTTCGAACAAGCGGATTCAACCTTTTTTTTATCAAAGCATAACTTTGAAAGAATAAAGTCACTCCTAATTTTCTTCACTAAAACATATTTAAATGCCATCCCTTTTCTTTTCATTACATTTTCGATTTTCTTTTACCGATTCGTCATCAAAACAAACGGTTATACAGTTTTCATTATATTTTATCAATTAAAATTATTTACAATTACTTTTATTATTACAAAGTTTCACAAGTGTACTTAAATACAAAAACATGGTAGCAACAATTAAAATTTGGATAAGCTGTACGCTAAAAGAGAAAAAGGTTGAACCAGTATAAAACTTCTCCCGTGGTAAGTAACATAATTCAATTCTCGTACAGTCGATGATAAATTAGCCGAGATATGGATTGTGAGACGGTGCACTACCTACATTACTCATGCCCTGGTGAGAGGTTTAGTAACAATAACAAATGAACCGCCATACCGTGCCTGCCATTGTTTCACGTGTCAATTTTTATCTTAGCTCTATTACCTATACGAGTGGGGTAAAAGTTTTGAGTAAAAAGTTGCGGAACTTAGTCATCATCATCGTCATATTAGTCATCTTTACCTATTTTGACGACTTGTGTAAGTGTTTCTAATTTCTTAATGATACCTTTGGTTTTATCAGTCCAATTGACAATATATTTGGGAAAACTATCGTATACCTTTTCAACTTTATGTCAGTCAGTAAGCTGTCTTTAACTGGTATTATTTTGGAAAAGTGATGTAATTTAATAAAAATAATATTATAAATATATTTTTGTGAGTTTACAACGCAAACTATAAAGGAAGAAGAAGATAATGAATCAAATAAAGCGTTTTATTAATTTTTTACTGCATTACATTTTTGAATGTAAGTAGGTATTACCACAGAATAATTAATAGGTATTACCAACTTTAATCGTACAAGCTTTAACTAAAATAGTTTAGTCTAGACTCGGTAACTCTATGAAAGCCAAGGATACAAACAAGTCATGGATACAGTTAAAAACATCAAACGAAATTCATAAACAATTAAAATTAAAACTAAATTTATTATCACAGTAAATGCTTTGTGGAAAGCTTCCTTAATCTAAATCATTTCTTTTCTATTCAAATAAACGTGGGCCCATTCGTTTGATTGCGTAAACGTCTTCTAATGTCCAAAATCCTTTATAATTATCATAAAATATTCGCAGCACGCGGAAGTGTTTAGTCATTTTAAGGTCGTGCCGTTTATTTTTCACAATTAACTGCCCCCGTTATGATTTAGTGAGCGACGTCGCGGGCCGGACATTTTTGCGTCATTCCTTTGAGGCGATAAATAATGTTAAAGACGCTTAGGTACCGGCCGACGTGCTGTGACGTTCAGTATGAAAGATCGTTGCTAGTTTTGGTTCTAAAGTTTGGTTTAGAATACTAAAGTAATATTAAGTAAAGCTTTCTCCCGTGGCTTCGTCTGCGCGAAATCCTAATGGATTTAAATGTTTTTCTAGTAAAAATTGTTTGTATACTGCTGAATATGTTCAACTTCTGTACAAAATGTAACCCAAATGTGATCATTCTGAGATAGTGGCCAAATGCAAGCCTTAAACCGTTTCGGCGTAACAAAAGAACTAACAGACATACACAAAAACATATACACATAGTATTTTTAATCGAGGTTATTTTAAGCACGATTTTCTTATATAACAAAAACATATATACATAATAATATACAATACACACATATAATCAAGACTATTATCCCCGAAGAGTTAGTCAGAGACTAGGCAATGAGGATCGCAAAAGCTGTCCTCTGCCATAGTCCACTTTTCACCAAATAGCGACTGCACATGTGCTCAGCAGCGTGGCAGGTGGTGAGCCCATCACCGCTCTAAGCTGTTGGATGTATGTGCAGTATTTAGTCCGTTAGTCGCCTTTTACGACACCCAAACGAAGAGAGGGTGTGGTAGTATTCTTCACCGCTAAGCTTTCAAGCTAATAAAAATATTATTAAAAACACATTTAAAAGTAGTTTTTCTGTATGAACTTAATTCTAATAAAATATCCAAAGCTATATTTAATATACAGGGTGGAAAAAAAAACCGTGCTTGGAGGAAAAGTACCTTAATATTGATGATTGTAAGTTTTACTGAAAGGAACCATTCCATTATTTTCAAAAATAATTAAAAATGCTAAAGTTTTTTTTAAAAATCACCTGCTTGAGCCAAGAATCGAGCCGGTGAAATGTGAAAAAAAAACATACTTTATTTTATGATACTAACCGAAAGAGTCATTCATAAGGATCAATTTCTTTTTAGTATCTTATATTAAAGAAAGACCAAAAAAATATTTTTATTGTAAAGATACATATAATACTTACTATCTCAAGAAAATAGTTCACTTAACTTAAGAATTGCTCAAAATGAGACCCATTTACACGTATGCACAGACGTATTCTTCGACTGAATTCGTTACATGTCGCCTTTTGTATCGAGTTATGGTGAATATTCAAAATATGTTGTCTAAGAGGGTTTACGCATTTCGGTTCTCCATACAAACTTCCAAGTCGAAATTTTTAAAAACCAATAAGCCAATTTTGATGAAACTTTGCATGCTAAAGTAAAACACAGAGATCTAAACAAATTGTTGTAAACATTTTTAAAAAATGTTTTTTTTAAATGATTTATTGCGATTTAAAGTCCACTATAGAAAGTTAAAAATCATATATATCATCATTATGAATGACTCTTTCGGTTGGTATCATAAAATACAGAATGTTTTTTTTCACATTTCACCGGTTCGATTCCCGGCTTAAGCAGGTGATTTTTCAAAAATCATTAAATACAGTTTTAATTATTTTTGAAAATAGAGGAATATTTCTTTTCATAAAAATTTGCCATCATCAATATTAAAGGTACTTTTCCTGCCACCACGGTCTTTTTTTTCCACCCTGTATAAAAATTGCCTTCACCTAACCTTACCGTTCGTCGGAGCTCTGTTACCCATTCGCTCTCATACTTTTTATCTCACATCGTAAATATGCGCGCACGAGCATCTCGTTTGCTTCGTAACAAGCGTCACAATTTATGCCGGGCCCATCCTCTCAGCCATGAATACCCTGTAAATCATCCAGCAGTTGCTAGGCGGACAGGAGTACGTGACGGCCTCTGAAATAGCTTAACCCTTTAGTACCATGTCACACCAACGCGTTTGGAACGATCGCGCTCGTGCAACCGTTATTGTAGAACGCAGTAGTGGGTATGACATGGTTGTTAAAATATGATATTTTACTTCGTGTAGAAATGATAAGTGCAGCACTTGTCTTTTTTCACAGGTAAGCGAAATATTTGCCTGAAGCACAGCCTCAAGTTCCGAAGGCCTAGAACAAGTGGCATAAACGCTTGTAGAATAGAATTATGAATATATAGGAATGACATAAGCCAACGAATAGACGTATCATTTACCGAACTTTAAATTGGTAATTTTGAAACTTTAAGGTGCTTTAAGAAGAAAGAACAAAATTACTGCGTATATACATACTTAGTTAAAATTTTACGGTTCCGTTGCCGTCGCCGTATCGTAGGCCCTTTAAAACTCTCTTCCCAATCCCGACAGACATAAAAAAATCCAAAAAAAATTAAGTAAGTACTTACTCAATAATAAGTATATAACATAAAAAATTATAATCAATAAAATATAACATTAAAAAATCCATGAAACATCCACATTAATATTCGTAGCAGCAAACTCTGAGTGATCAAAATAAAAAAGTGTACTCCATCACATATTTCCTAATGGCCGACATTCGAGTACACGAGGGCATGCGGATGGCAGTGAGCAATGCAATACATATGCTAAGCGGCGGCTGAGATGGATGGCCGCCACGATTTGTGGGCCCGTAACCCATGCCGGCTTCCGATATATGGAGGTTTATTCCGCTGTAAGCCTGCGACGAATACAACCTGATATGTATCTTGCAAAATTCACTAAAATTACTTACATTATACAACTTTGAAGTTTATTTGGGTTAACATTGGTAAGTTTATCTAGTTTAGTTAAGTTAGCAATCCAATTAGATCATATAGAAAGGTCCAAATTTGTGGAAGTGCAAAACTATAGATAAGGCCAAGCTTTTAGAACAAACTGTTCTAAGGAACCATGTCGTTACTTTAAATTTAAATAACGTCGCATTATCAAAATTGAAAATTGAAAACTTGTTTCTAAAATAAATGGACATCGAACATTTTTAAGATTTTTTAAATCATTTAATGATAATATTTTACTACGACTGTCATGATTGTAATCAATACTAGGGAATGATAAATACGGTACGAGACGGAACAAACTGGAATAAAGATGGAGATAGCCCGGCGCCGGCGTAGTGAGTAAATTTGCTGACATATTACTTCTAATATAAAAGATATATTGCTGTTGATTCCTCTAACCAACCTCCAATAATTCATGATTGAGTGACATACCGAAATGTTTTGCTGTAAATGGCAGTGACAAATGAATATAATTAATAAGAGATAAACAAAATACAATCTTAACTGGATTTTCACAGAGAACAAATATCATGATAATGATATTATCATCATACCCGTTACCTAGAGCGGTATCCGTCTTTGTCTTCACGACTTCGTATCTCCATGTCTCCATATGTCTCTATGTCATCATGTGCCTATGTCTTCATGTCTCCATGTGACTGTTTTTGTCTCCATGCATCTAATGTCTCCTAACTCCTATGTTTTCTCGTCTTTTACAGTTCACTACATCCAAAGTAATGCCATATTCATGTCTACCTATCAATGTGACCCATTTTTTGGTGTCAAGATAAATTCATTTAATTTCCTCGTCGAATGTAGCTCGAAGAACTTGGTGAAATCCGCAAAATTGGCCGAGTTTTGCGGATGGTAGCATTATAAATGTGATTTATAGTGTCCCGGGTCCCTCGCCGTGTCCGGGAATCGTATAAATCCCGAAATTAGGAGCGAACTGTAACTGAAAGATAGCTCTAAGTAGAATTTATTGCTCACGGTATGTTTGGCAATCAGCTGTGTCTACGTCAAAAGTTTAGAAGTAGAGCGTGTAATGGGAAGTTGGATTTTAGCGATGATGTTTGTTTGTGTAACTTCGATGACAGAACATCGATTTTTTGCTACGTTTTTATGAGGCATGTGTATTTCCTGTTTTTAATGTAAACTGCAAAAGCTTTTGTTATATTTTTAATTTCAAGACGGGGTAGCACTTTACCCTCTTATTACCTCATGATAGTGACGAAAGGTGTTAGCGCACATCACCCGGAATCCTCGACTGCCGAGGATCTTGCTTGCATCTCTTACTGTCGGAAAACAACAATAAACTAACATTATTGTTATGATATGTGAAAAACTAAACAAATATTATTATAGATAACTTAATGAATATAGCTCTAGGCTTATAATTCTAGTCAACAACGATAGCTCTATGCTCTAAATCAAACGCTCTTGCTACATAAATATCTTGTGAACAAAGCAGCGAACAGAAAGGCAAGTTGTTTGTTACGCATTTTACGGCTTGTTGTGTTGGGTTACTGACTAACGATCCCGGGGGATCTCGGTGAATTCCAATGATGCAATTTTATGGAGTTTTTACTCCTGCGTGTGGCCTTAGCCTTTAGAGATTTCCAAAATGTTCACATTAATTCGTATAAGCCATGTCCATCAAAATAGGAAAATAATACGAATTATCCAAAGTTGTATATTAAGGTCGGACGTCCTCCTAAACATCTTTCGGCATCTGCATTATCATTCCAAAGATAATTTGATAAAGGCCGCGGGTGCTGTTGTGACCCGGGTTGGCGGACGCGAATTCAATGCGAAACGACGATTTACACAACAAAAGGTGAATTCAAATCCACTAATGCTGCGCTTATAGGAAACTAGGTAGACGTATAGGGTTATCATCTTGAGTTTTCTTTATATGTTTAAGCTTTTAAAGTAACAGTTATTAGTGATTATTTATTTAGAATAAGAATTAATATTATATCCGTAACCGTTACGTTACGTAACGTTAACCATGTCGCCTAGCCGTGATATATGAATACTACCTACCTCTCTCTTCTTGGGTGTCGTAAAAGGCGACTAGTAAAGACTGCACATACATCTAACAGCATAGAGCGTTGATGGGCTCACCACCTGTCACACTGAGCACATGTGCAGTCGATATTTGGTGAAAAGTAGACTATGGTAGAGGACTGCTTTTGCTGTCCTCATTGCATGGTCTCTGCCTAACCCTTCGGGGATAATAGTCGTGATTCGTCGTACATATGTATGTGAATAATAATATCTTTTCAGACAACATGATCCATTAATGTTAGTAATTACTTATAATCAATAAAAAAACATATTTAATATTTAGTGATAGCCCAAAACATAATACGTTTGTTACGCAATAAAATCTCTGTCGCGTGAACCCTGAAATAGATTACTTATCTGCATATTTTTTCCACATCAAGATGTAAAGTAATAAGAAAATGTAATTAAAAAATTGGAACCAATTGAACACAGATGAAAAGACAAGACTGAATCAATAAGTAGAAATAAATTTATCACTAAGCAAATTAAAAGTAAATTATTAATGGCGTAAAAGTTAGCGTATTTACGTAGCGATCTTACAAGTAAAGCTATTTTTACAATGACGGGTCACCGGATGAGAGACCAAATTAATGGCTCCATCTAGTTCTGAAGGCACATTCAACCATTGGTCTTGGTTGGTTTTTGTCTACATTATCATCATCAGCCTATAAATCCTCCACTTTGGGTTGGGCTGTAAATAAAAATGGATCGCCAAAAGTGTTGCTAAGCGCAAAAGTCAAGAATGGCTCGACCGATTTAACTGTTATTTTTTTTGTTGTGTTAGAAAACTCGGATGTTCATGCGGACGATGTCGCGGGCAGGCCGCTAGTAAAAATGGGATCACATTCCTTTAATATCTACTTATTTATGGATGTCATAACAAACAAGAACAACGATATACTCCAAAGCATATAGAAACACAAAAAAAATGCAACCCATCCGGTTACCCAACATCGCGATCGCTGCTTAACTTGCACGATCGCAACTCAAACGCGTTAGCCGCTGCTCCAACGAGCTGCACGCTCAATAACAACAGCAATGCAATGTTCACGCCTCTCCTTTAACAATAAAACTATTGACGATTCAACAATAACGCGCACAGTTACGTACTACGTATCTAAAATTAAACGCCTTTATATTTTTTTCGTCGTAATTTCACACCGGTTGCATTATGTCGATCCCGTGAAATCGCAGTCATCAAACGGAGCTAAGTCTGCCATTGTGCCGAATCTTTTGTCGGCCTCGGGATTCTGTGCCTCGGGTGACGATAAGACGCCATATGGTGTGGAGCGACGCGACAAATAGAGGTGCAATCCCGAACGCTACAAATTGTTTGGACCACAGGAAAATTTATAGGCACAACTTGGTGAGCCGTGTGTGTAGTGTGCTCAATAAAAGAATACTACCAACCCCTCTCTTTCCTTAGGCTTTACCTTGGGTGTTGTTAAAGGCGACTAAAGAAATAAAGACAGCACATACATCCAACAGCATAGAGCGGCGATGGGCTTACCATCTATTACGCTGAGCACATGTGCAGTAGTAATTTCTTGAAATTGGACTATGGCATATTGGACTGCTTCTGACTCTGACTAACCCTTTGAGGATAATACTCGTTAATCTAGTTTGATTTAGTCAATTTAGTTTCGCCATTCGAGGATTTTCTTTTGTGTTCTTTTAGCAACGACGCGTGTTATGAGACTCCATTTTAATTAAATCTGCCGTAAAGTAGTAATGTACTTTATAAATATTTACCACTTGAAATTGACTTAATGATAAACGCGAAATCATTAATTAAGTTGTTATAATAAATTCACCATTCAATTATTTTGATCCTCTGGCTATCGAATCCCTTACTAACAATAACACTAACATAGTAATGGCGACATACTTAGATAAGATCGTTGTATTTTGGTGCCAGGTGAAGTAAACAAAGGACAAAAAATCTTTAAATGATAAGGAGCATTTTTTTTTCTATAGTGTTTAATTTTCCAATATCCAAACGCTGTAAAGCAAGGGAGAAAAGAAACATGCTTCCTAGCTTGCTTTCTTGCCTATTCTTCTCCTGCTGCAAACTTACAAGCCGTACTCGTTAGCGTAGTAACTTTAAAAACAAATCAAAAATAAAAATATAATTTAAACCAAATGCTGTTCGGGAGCACACCGTGTACACACGACAAATCGTCAACGTCGGATTAACAAATTTAGCTTTGAACCATTGAATGCAACAAAAGAGCGAGGGGTCATGTGTGATTCGGATTCCATTTTGTAGGAACTAATGGAAACGTGGCTAGCTGCAGATTGCGATTGTTAATCATTCGCTGGTTGGCTGTTGTCCAGCGAATGCCAGGAAGAATTGGGTGTTTATATTTAGATTATAATATAGAACTCTAATCTACGTGAGGTCGCACGGGTGTGATAATAATTTAGAACGGTTTTGATGTTGATCTGTCACATTCACGTGCGAGTAAGTTCCCTTGGATGAAGCAACAATTTAAGCCGCTTTTTGACTGAAGTAATTATACTTTGTTTTTTGTTACATTGTGTTTTAAAATTAGTACACAGGTCAACAATATTTCGTATAAAATGCAGCCTCAATAGATACCAGAGCCAAGTGTTTTTGTAATTTACACAAGCAGTTGTACAGTCAAGAGCAAAAGTTAATGTACAAAGCCAGATATGTAAATAAAGTAAAGGAAAGATAGACCTACAGTCCCGAAAGGCTGCTGAAGCAGACAATGACTTTGTTGACGTGACAACGTCTTATAAATTGGTTTGCCGGGTGACACTTCAAGAAACTGCGTTACGCTCCGCTCACGTTATGCGCTCACAATGAGAGCGAGTGAGAGGCACGCGTCCCTTCCACTCGGGCATGGTTAGCCCGCCTAAGAGCGAGAGAGACAGACATAAAAAGTGAAAGGCACATAAATAAATGTTTTAAATTGTTACTATTATTTCATCCTTCTTCCTACTATACGAATGAATATTCACATTAAAATTATTTTACCACTCAAAGTCGTTGTCACGTAAAACTTTCGCTCGTATACCGACTTTACAGGCAACCAATTTTTTTAGTTATTAATTACTGAGTTAAGTACTTGAGTTACTTCTATGGCATTTAGTACGTTCGTTTTTCTTAATACAACGTTCCGACGCTTAACCGGGACAAAATACCAAACCGGCCGGGATGCCGGGACCAATGCTTGAAACCGGGACGTATGGTAAGCCTAGACACATAGACCTTGACACATAGTACACATACATTACATTACAATAATAATGTGTAAAATTAATTCGTCCGCATTCCTGTTATGCAGCCCGTCGCGTCGAGTAGCGACAAATCATTCTACAATTACAATAATACACAATGCGAGTAGTACCAGGGGCTGCGAACTCACAATGGAGTCGCAGGGACATCTCGAACATTAAAATTACTACAAATTGGTGTTGGACGGGCGCGAATCGCATTAGTGCGGGCGCAAACAGAGCCGCCCGCGATTATTTACACAAAATATTGGCAAGGAGGTAAATTCATCAATAGAGTATCGATAAGCGACATTGTGAATTTTTTATTTCCTACAAGTTTCTTTGGATGTTTTTGTCGAAACCAAAGGAACAAACTTTTAAAAAAGAACTTGTTTCAGTAAATAAGACCCACGTCATGTCTATCTACAATAATTTAACTTTTAATATAGATGTTGGACGATGATTCACCCTTTACATGTTGTTCCTTTCTCCCGCCCAGGTTTCCTTATTCCCTTTTATACTAAAACGCCGTCTACAGTAAAACTAACTAGGGTCCTTCAAACGAGGCGTGAAGAAGCACTTTGTGGGCCGGCAGAGTGAGGATGACTGATGCTACGTCTCTTACGCTGCACCAGTTGTCCTCGCGCCTGGACCTCATTTCCACTTAACATCAGGTGGAGTGGGGTCATTTGCCGGGCTTAGTATAAAAAAATAAAATAAAAAATAAAAACTTAGTTTTAAACGAATGTCATCTCTACTGTCTTTTAAACAAACTTTATACAGCATCTGTTTCAAATCCAAAATAATCTCCAAGATAACGAAACGTTGAAAAAATGACTACCACTTGAGTGGTTGTTGTTGTTTTCGTTGATTTCGAATTTATTTGAGCGTTATTAACACAAAAGAAAATTATTACGAATGAAAAATAATCTTTTATTATATACGTAACTGACCATACTAACTCCTTGCAAATATGATAAAATCTCACTGCTTCACAACCATACATATACTAAAACTTTATATGCTTATTAGTACTTTAAACCTGTTTTGTAACAAATTACTCGATGTCGATAAGTCCAGCGATGCATCCCTATCAAGCCTTATTGAGTTAGAACTAAATTATGAGCCTCTTGTCTGTCGGAGCAAATTCACTCGACCCGGGGCAGGCAGCATCATTCGATTGTTGCCTCCATTCAGGGCGTAATTAAGTTTGTTTAATTGAATCATGTTAAAATTTAGAGTGAAGTGAATTACAATTGAAACTGCAGACTGCGATGCTACTGTAGGAGCCTTGTAAAGTCGCTTTTCAAAAGAGCGGTGCGTTTAAAAAAGTCACTGATAGAATGACTACATAACGACCTGCCTTAGCACGTCACGCGATATGATGCGATCGAGAAAAAAATACAGCAATACATATATTTTATCTCGAGCACCTTTTTTTTAAATCTTTTTATGCAAGTATTTGACCGTGATCTCACCTTGATGGTAAGTGACGATGCAGCCTAGGATGTAGCATACTTGCCTAGATAATGCCTGCTTAGCTGCCTTGCACAGCTCTGGTGGAAGAGACTTATGAAGGTCCTCCAAGTAGTTTACCATATTTGTATGGAACGCCCGCCGAACAGTGTCCTCACTCTCTAAGCGCATTTAAAATGTTGTTGCCCCGTAATTCGTCGTAAAATGCGCGAACGCTGCTGTTTTTTTTAGAAGCGATTGGCACAGAACATGCATAGGTACACGCTGTCTTACGGGACAAGGGGCGCCTCGAGTTTATGATGGTCTGTTATTTCCCTCTCCCGCCAGCTTTCATAGCTGAGGCATAGAGCATACACCTTGACTTAAGACCAAAATGTAAGCACCTAGTTCGGACTATTAGCCTAAGACCAATTTCCTTCCTTAAAACATTTCCTATTCCTACAATTGATACAAAATCGCCTACTTACTCCTCAGTCCGCAGTCCACGTGGGTGTAAACAAGCTGCACGCCTGTCGACGCACTGCACCGGTTATAGCTCGCGTGCCATGCTGATCCTAGTTTCCTACCCTGTTCCCACTACACCACATTGTACGTCGTTATCAGTATAGGTAAACATCACCCAATGAATAGGATTGCTGTACGGGTACAACTTGTACTCAGTTGTAACGGTACAACATCCCCTTTAAAAATGCTATATGGTGGGTCCATCTCTATGGTCTACGAGATAACCCGCAGGCTATGTTCCATGTTGCATTTCTTCTGTTCTGTGGTTATACCAAATTTCAGAACATTATAAACATAAAATTACATAGTTAACTGTTAAACATAGTAAAAAAACTACCTGTTTTTGGTTTTATGTACCGACTGATGTTAGCCATCCAAAAGGGCCCATTGCTTTCCACACTTACACCTTAACACCGATTGATTTAATCGATGAGCATGAGCAAGTAAAAAAAATGTAGGCAATAAAAACTCTTTAGTAGACAAAAAAAACAAATTGTTTTAACATATTCTAAAACCATGCTATCTTTGACGATTATGATGATTAACAAAACACTTTTAAATCATCATTTTTATGGACAAAATTTCGGTCCTAATTTCGGTGACAAAAAATTAATTTCGAAATGTAACGGAAACGTGCTGTAACCGACCGCAGATCGCTGATCGTCAACAATGGCGCTCGTTAAGCCTTAGGCTGGCTACATTCTGGCTAATACTGTCGCTTCAGTTACTAGTTCGACGGTCATAAATTCAATTAGCGTAAGGGACGGTACAGGTTTTCAGGAGGAGCAAAAAACAAAAAAAAAATTTAAACGATATAACTTTTTTATTTTAAAAGCTATTTAAAATATGCTTTTAACAAAAATACTTTAAATTTAGTCCACTTTTACTTAGAAATGCAAGCAAAAACCAAAATGATCAAATTACAGAAATAGTGCCCCTTACTCTCGCGTAAATTTGGAAATTTGTCCCTTACATCCACCAACAAATTTTGACGGGTTGGTTGTAAAGGCCAATGTAATATTGTTGATTATAAAATTAACGTAGTAAGTAACTTCTAATAATACAAAAATTGATGTAAATGATTGAAATAAATAAAAGTTATAATACTTCTTCTTAATTCTATAACTAAAACAAGCTATAGGAACAGAAAAGTTATTTATTTTCAAATCAACTTTTAACAAATATTAAAATTTTTTTTCATTAGAGAGGTATACTTAGAGCATTCATTAAATAATCAACATACGTTAAGGTAAATAATAATTTTACCTAATTGGCAAAAAAAGCAAAAACAAGGTTGATTTTTTAAAATTTTAATGTCTAATTAAAATCAGTACATCCAAATCACTTTGATGATTAGCCGCCTACGTTCATTTAAACAAGTCATAAAGTTGTTGTGGGGTGTGCCTGTGCACGGCATTCATACTCGGCAGAGTTCTTCATAGGAAACATGCATCTGTCGTCTGGTGATTGTGCAGGCCACGGCAGGACGTTCATATGAGAATCGGCAAGAGTGCGTGTTACGACTCTAGCCGTGTGTGGACGTGCATTGTCATGCATTAGTAGAAACGAATCACCCAATCGGCCTCGCAAAGGGATGATCACATCTGAAACAATCCTCTCTGCATAGATTTGAGCATTAAGGTGTCCCCTGATCCAAATGAGATCGGTTCTTCCACCGATCCAAATACCGGCCCAACAATGATTGTTCCCCCTCCATATAGAGCAACTTCCTGACAAAAAGCTTCCTCAAGCGTTTTTGACGTCCAGAGGTCCTCCAAACTCGAGTGCGTCTTGTATCCAGCTTCATACCAGTCTTCTTCCTCACAATTTCGGTGTTTGCGAGCCCATTGTAAACGGGCCCTACAATTCTGGGGTGCTATGGGTCAGCGGCCTTCAGGAACGCAGACGTACTTCGCGTAACGATTCCGGATGACTTAATCGCTTATCAGCAAGCCTGAAGCGCTGTGGAGTCTTGTGGCCAACATCATAGCCGTCGAGCAGTGTTTTGGATGTACCGATGTTGTCTTCGAGTGGTGATACGAGAGTTTTTAAAGCAGTAGGTATTATTGTAGGTTGTGAAAATGAGACGCGTGTAGCGGCGGCGTATACACGCTTTTCGTTTTCATAACTGCATTATACGAGCTCATGGTGAGGCCCTAGAATAATTTACTAAACACGAAAATTCATCTAATGGTACCTAACATAAAATAAACAGTCACGAATATATATATATATATATATATTCTGTAACTTATTGTACGTCCACTATGGCGATTTTTGCATCTAATGTGGCGTCCACCTGCTTAAGACGTCCATATACGGACGTCAAATAGGAGGCTAAGCGCAATGTTTGCGAAATGACACACTGATACTAGAAATGTCAAAATATGAAAATAAAATTGGACGTCATTTTTCTTACAATCTTGCTATAGTGAATATTTACGTAGTTCCGCTGATTTTCGTTGCAAAACGAATGGCGCTGTTGTCAATTTGTGAATACTTTCATTGTTAGCCGTGTTTAACTTCCGCACAAACTTTGGAGATGCGACGTTGCCGTACTGTGCGCATTGCTTATGTTTTAGAAATATCGCTTACTTAAGAGGCCTATTACATCTCGACTGTGATTTTTGCGTAAAATGAAAAATTTTGGCGTTATGGATCTCGGAAACAAAAATACATTAACAATTATGACTTATTGAATAGTGTAGAATAGCTATTGGAATAGTGCGTAGCGGCCTCGCTTTTTGTAAATTTTGCTTAACTTTTTAATTAAACTCAAAATTGCAGAGAAAGATTTTCATAAAGTGCGCGAAGGCACTTTTTTGAGCTCATCGATTGAACTACTGTTCAAAACAAGTAAAATAAAAAAATTATAATGTTATCTCTTATATAGTCGAATATTGCGTAGCGGCCTCGTAATTTTTAGATATCATTGATTTTATATAGGAAAAAAAACTTATTCTAAATCAAAAAACTTCGAAAATTAAATGTGAATTTCTCCTATCTACGATAATATTATTGAGCACAATTTATACCAGAGTAATTGTTACTTCATGAGGAATAAAGATTTTATAGTGAATTTATTATCCTATTTCGATAAAAACGATAAATACAACTGCAAAATACCTACAACACACAGAATGGAGATTTGAATTATTATGCACATTTTTTTTATGTGACACGTCATAGTAACTACATCCTGCCTGATGGTAAGCAGCCGATGCAGTCCAAAATAATGAGAGCGCTCCCCACCGTGGAACAAGCACGGTAACAAGCGCACCCATTCATGACGGTCTGCATAAATGCCGTTTCACGCCCCGTTTAAAAGACCCGGGATTATAGGAACTGGGAAACACATGCGCCGGCAAAGAATTCCAAAGCCGAATGGTCTTACAGAGGAACGACTTGCCAAATTTTTTGGTACGAGTGCTGATATTCTGCACAGTATGATGGTGGTTCCTAAGACCAGCACGTGTAGTCCGGGACAGGAAAGGAGAGGGCGGGATTAGATCAAAAAGTTCTTCAGAACACTGTCCATAGTAATTTTGGTAGAAGACACTGAGAGAAGCAATGTCTCTACGCAGCTGGAGGTCCTCAAGGGAGGCTGTAACCTCAGCATCTTCAATAATGCGTACCGCTCGCCTTTGCAGTCTATCAAGTGCATCGAGGAGGTATTTAGCGGAGCCGTCCCATAGATGGGAACAATACTCCATACTCGATCGCACCTGAGTGAAAAACCGCCTCACCTTATTGAGAATACCCAACTTACGGGAGGCAGTTAAAATAACACCCTCGATGTAGCATTTTGGATTCAGTTCCTGGCCGATGTTCATGCCAAGAATGCTGAGGTCCACTGAAATAGGTAAAGGAGAGCTCTGAAGAGAGGGAGGAGTAAGAAAGGGAGTTTTTTTTGGACGAGAATGCACAAACCTGGGGTTTTCTGGCATTGAACTCGACCAGGTTTTCAGATCCCCACTTGGAGACACGATCGAGAGTCAGATTCAGTTTGGCAACCAGTTCTTGCCTTTTCACCAAGATATCAGCTTGCTTTGCCGCAGGATGTCCTATGTACCGCTCATGCACCGTACTGTCATCCGCATAACAATGAATATTGCCCAAAGACAACATGTCATTGATATGCAGATGAAATAGAGTAGGTGAGAGCACAGAACCCTGCGGCACTCCGGCATTGACTTTATAGAACTCGGAGGAACTACCCTCACAAAGGACACGAATTCTCCGCTCTTCAAAAAAATCTGCAACCCAGGCGCACAAACGGGGCGGCACACCGTAGGCCGGCAACTTGGAAAGAAGGGAGCGATGCCATACTCTATCGAAAGCTTTGGCGACATCAAGGCTAACTGCCAGGGGTTCGCCATGCTTGTCCACCGCTTCACCCCATGCGTGAGTAATGTACGCTAGAAGATCACCCGTTGATCGCTTGGGTCTGAACCCATACTGGCGATCATGGAGCAGCAAATGATCCTCTAGGTAGTGAATGAGCTGGTAGTTAATTATCCGCTCAAACACCTTGCACAGCACAGAAGTTACAGCGATGGGTCGATAGTTGGCTGGATCCGAGCGATCCCCTTTTTTGGGGATGGGTTGTATGTTCGCTTCCTTCCAAGAAACCGGCACAATACCGAAATTTATTATCCTATTTCGATAAAAACGATAAATACAACTGCAAAATTACTACAAAATGCGAAAATGGGCATTTTCAAAAATCACATTAATGTAATAGGCCTCCTAAGTTTAGTTTTACTATTTCGCTATGTCACGTATACGGGCGTCGAGTCGTGACTGAGCTCGGTTTTGCGTGAATTTATTTTATAAGATAAGTGACCTCCGCCTCTTTTGGCAAAATGACCAGTGAAAATCGGAAGTGCAAGGATATTAAAATTGGTAAGAGGAGATAAAGGTAAGTTTACAGTTGGTATTTAGAATTTATAATTGACTGAGCGAGCGAAGTGTCTTTGCATCAACTGGATTTTTGTTTCGTCTGACAGTTAAGTTGTTTGTAAGTATGTTTGTGATGAAACTTGGTAGGTATATAGATTCTATTAGATTTTTGGTAGAAGAAGTGGTTCCCATAAAAAGCGGGAACGTTTGTTGCGGCGTTAAATACCAACCGATTTTGATGAAATTCGGTAGGTAGGAAGATTAAAATATATACACCATCATCTAAGCTCAATGACACCATCCTTACAAGTTGTGGTAAACATTAACAAAATTGGTAAAGTGATTGTTGAGATATGACAACCAATTTGAAATGGTTACGTATCATTACAACTAAACTTGTTATAACTACATATTTTCAAAATAACTACGGTCGATTCACATAATGTTCATTTCGATCGCCTATTGGACGAATCAACTACTGTTTAATTCACATAATATTGTTTAAACTAAAATCGATTGGACTAACGAACGGTTAATCGAATGGTTGTTTAAGCTATTGGATGTTTGAACTATGTTCGTAAGACCTAATGGATGACTCGCCTACGGTTTATGAATAGGTACCTACTGCGCTTGTTGTGTTTGTTTGATAAAACGAGGGTAGCAAGTACAGTAGTTAATACTGCGTGGTGATTTGATCTCGAAAGTGGGCCTGCAGCATGCAGACACGCATGCATCAGGCATAGTTTCTCTCACGGCTCCGGCGCTGCGGGACTCCGGCCGGCGGTCCCACGCGAGCTTATCGTCGCAGATGGTTTTCGCTCACCACCGCAGTGTCGGCTTGCTGGCCGGCTCAGCCGGCCAGCCTTAGCTACGGCGGCGAGCGTTAAACCACAGTATTATCAGTATTGTAACTTCATAGTAACGGACGAAGCGCGAGCCATACCTACGCGCTCCGATCTCAGTATGCGCTCAGCAATACTCGGCATGCAACGGCATGCGGCTATTGCGAATGTGTTAACTCCTGAGCAAAGCGAGGGAGTTAAGACAAGAATCCTTAGTGTGCAGCGTGGGATTCAAGGTCGCCCAAGATGAAGGCACCTTTATCCCCGAGGAGAATACTCTACTTTTCAGACCATCCACGAGACAGTAAAAAGCAATAAATAGTAAAACAATAGTAGAAAATGTTATACAAGGAGCTAAAATGACTCTAACGGACTAAAGACTGCACATACAACCTTCGATTAACAATACCAACTAGATAACGCGTCACGTACAAAATCATAGCTAAATTCTGTCCACGTGAAAAAATACCTTTTCAAGGCAATAAATTACTCCTGTCACTTAAAAAAAGAAAAGACGTCAATAACATTTAGTGGTGAAATCAACCTTAAGCGTCAACAAATAAAGTACTTTTTCCTGTTATGCCTTAAGAGAAAATAAGAGCTTACTTTTCAAGTGCGCTCTTATTTACCGATACACATTTTTAGCGCCGACCTGACATCTAGTTGTATTGTTGATCGAATCATAGAACGGCGATGGGCTCATCAAAATAATACTAACAAACCCTTTCTTTCCTTGGGTGTCGTAAAAGGCGACTAACGGACTAAAGACTGCACAAACATTCAACAGCATAGCGCGGCGATGAGCTCATCAAAATAATACTACCAACCCCTATCTTCTCTTCGGTTTCGTAAAAGGCGACTAACGGACTAAATAAATACTGCACATACATCCAACATCATAGAGCGGCGATGGGCTCATCAAAATAATACTACTAACCCCTTCATTCCCTTGCAGGGAAATATGGACGCTATATTACTAAAAAATATGTATAATGTACGTTAATTGGCGTCCGTATATTTAGAACGCTTCTGTTCGATTATATTTAACTTTTAGTTAAACTTATAACTTAGATACCTACTTACATAAAACTGTTAAAGTTGATTAACGTACATGACAAGGATTTTAAAAGTAAGTATTCTGACGTCCGTTGGGCATTTACCCTTATACGGACGCCAGATTATCCTAAAATATTAACACTTAGTATTATTTGACGTCCACATCTTCGATACCTACCTGATATCGGAAATATAAGGACCTCAAATAATAGTTAGTGTGAATATATATGGGTAATCTGGCGTCCGTATTATGAAAACACAGAGACACCTGTTTTCATAATACGGACGCCAGATTATTGTAACATTTAATTATATTTTATTGTAATATATGACATTGTGTGCAACTAGAGTTTAGCTTTTAATTACTACATGTCTTTTCAAATACCAAATTATGTTAATTATGTTTCTTAAAATCCTATTACATAATTATAAATATCTACCTCACTAAACGAAGGATTGATAGAAGATGTATGTTTAATAAAGGTTTCTAACTTAAGTTCTTTTCATAAGAGGCTATTTTTGTTGAATTTGGTGAATTTTCATTTGTTTTGAACTTTGTTGAAATATAAATATTATTTTTGTTTTAAATATGGACCCTGTATTAGTTACTAAAAAATTATGCTTATAATGTGCGTTAATTGGCGTCCGTATTTTAAGAACGCTTCTGTTTGATTGTATTTAACTTTTAGTTAAACTTATGACTTAGGTACCTACTTAAATAGAACTGATAAAGTTGATTAATGTAAGTACATGACAAGGAATTTGAACGAAAGTATTCTTACGTCCCTTGGGCATTTACCCTTATACGGACGCCAGATTAGCCTAAAATATTAACACTTAGTATTATTTGACGTCCATATCTTCGATACCTAGGTACCTGAGATCGGAAATATTATATGGACGTCAAATAATACTTAGTGTGAATATGTTTGGGTAATCTCGCGTCCGTATTATGAAAATACAGAGACACCTGTTTTCTTAACACGGACGCCAGATTATTTGTTTTTTAAATTACTATCTGTCATTTCAAATACCAAATTGAGTTAATTAAAATCTTTTACATAATTATGAATATCTACCTCACTGATTGAAGAAATTATAAAAGATGTATGTTTAATAAACATTTCATTTGATCATATATTTGTTTTATTTACATCAATATTTTTATAAATACAAGCAGTATTAGTATTATAAACAGTATTATAGTATAGCACGGCTGGGCAATCCATGACCTCGAAGTGGGGGGTCGAAGCTTTTTGAATGCCAAGAATCTTGAGTTGAGAACCAGGAAGTGTGCAGTCTCAGGGTTTAATTTCACAACCACGAGTCGTGATGCATCGTGCATGATATAATAAATAGCTAATAAGAATGGCAACGTCGCATTCTACAAAGGAATTGCAATAAGTAGTAGAATGAATTAAAAATCATGAGTTCTGATGAGGGGTAATATGGATAGGAGTCCATATTGGTTTCCTTTCGTCTGGCAATATACGAATATTTGTATATCAACATATCGTAAATATTTAAGAAAATCAATTTTACATGATTTTTTAAATTATTAAATGGACCAATATTCGCTGTCATAGTTTATAAAAATGAACTAAAAGTAGTGGACGTTACAATAACGCTAAATGAAATGACGTAAGATCAGTACTGTGATGTAAATGTCCCTTTACGTCAATTGAGTTTCTGACCGTCGAATTAAGACTTCGTCCGCACGCGAACAGTTACTAGCAAGCAGTAGCATCCTAAAGGTTGCTCTGATTTCATATAATTGCGCCTACGCAACGCCTACGCTTACAATCTATTTATCATTCAAAAGTCCTAACTTGTGAATGATAAATAGATTGTAAGTCATTACAACACCAGATGAACCCTAGTCCCTAACTAAAGAAAAAATTACAACAAATAAAAAAATGCCCATCTTATCGCTTTACCGCGGTAGACTAAAATGTTAAAGATCTAGAACTCAATAATGTGTGTAACTACAGTGAGTTGTTGTAAAATTAAAGAAGTCGACAGTACATTAAATAGTAAATTCGTGCTAGTTGCTGAGGCCAATGTGCGGCCAGCCTTACTCCAGATTTACGATGGGCAACATTGTATGTCGCGCGACAGCCGCCCGTTCGCTAAAGGTAACTTCTTGCTGCAGGCTAGCCAATCAAAACGAGGCACTGCTTTATACAACCATTATAAGAAACTAGTCAGAAACGTGAAAATTAAAAACACCAACCCGCAGGGGCCTTGACAACTCTAAATTCGAGTTATTCCATACGGATTCCCAAGAACCTGATACTCTGGTGGATCAGATATATTTTAATTATTTTTTTATTCCGTTCGGATCACCTAGAACTGATATCTAGGGGATCAGATTTATTTTAAATTATTTTATATTCCGTTCTGATCCCCCGACTAGGGCATGGAATACCGGAATGATTTTTATACCGGTATTGATAAATTACAATGGTCAATTACTTGAAAGTAAAAATTAGGTAAAATTTTTAGGTATTATTTTAGACTTTAAACTAAATTGGAAATCTCACTCAGAAGCAGTTTGCAAAAAAGTTAATGGGTTTTCTTTTGCTCTTTATAAATTGATGAAAATGGCCAATAGAGAAGCCGCCCTCACTGCTTACTATGCATACATAGAGTCTTTGCTAAGATATGGTATAATAGTATGGGGAAATAGTGTGGAAGCAAAAACAGTGTTTATAGCTCAGAAACGATGTGTTCGAGCGACATGCGGTATTGCACCAGATATATCATGCCGCCCATATTTCGTAAACATAGGCATACTTACGTTAACATCCATCTACATATTGGAGGTTGGAAAATTTGTAAAACTAAATTACCATGTTTTCACTGAAGCAAGGGATTTTTACAGGGCTAATACCAGAAATCCTGATAGACTGGTAATGGATGCTAGACCCAAGACTTCACGTTTTGGGAAAAATTGTTACGCAATGTGCATAAAAATTTATAACAAAATACCAGAGTTCATAAAAAGCCTTCCCTTCAATAGATTTAAGTTTATGTTACGTAAATGGTTGATACAGAACTCTTTTTATTCAATTGTCGAATATTTAAACTATAAAGCTAATCACACACTACGCAGATACGGTAAGATATCTGTATCTGAGCAGATATCTGTCAATATCGCTCTCTATATAAATCATATAAACCAACACACACAGCGCAGATAATTTATATTTTATCGTACAGTATCTGTGAGCACCGACATATACCGACAGATGGTGAGATTATTATCTGCGTATACAAATATATCTGCAGATAACATCTGCCGTATAGGCATCGGTGTGAAGGATTCCGCGTGAATGTATCGTCTCGTATATTATCGTATCTGTTTAGTGTGTGATGCTTTCCAATAAATAAGTTTTTATACGCAGATAAAATATTACCGTATCTGCGTAGTGTATGATTCGCTTAAATCAAACACTTAGCATGACAATGTATTTTTTTTCTATTAATCTTTAATCCTATTTGTTTAATTAATATTGTATACCTATGTTTTAAATGACATTTTATTATAAAAATTTTGTATGCCAACACTTTGGCTAAATATGTGATCCTCTTATTGTATTATACCATCTTACTATGTACCATACCACATTTAATGCAAATAAAGGAATTGAATTGAATTGATACCAGTATTTAAATTTTAATTACCGGTATACCGAAATTTCGGTATCATTTCGGTATTTTTATAAATACTGCTAGTTACTGTTTAAATGATTCCAAGAACGATTAGTAAGTCTCGTTTGTGGAAAGTGATTAAAGCAATTTACTACGCTATATGGCAGAAACAATCAAACTATTTATCAACTCCCTAGAAACCACAAAATCAGTTATTAAAGTATATAGGTATAAGGTAATTAAGAATACTAAAGAAAATACGATATTTGATTCAATAATTATTCATATTGTTTCATTGGCACAGATATCACAAACAAATAGGTATTAAAATCAGTCTTACTCTCCAATGATAAGAAAATATGTAACTTCGTACCTCCTCTAGTACGTTCATTTTCATAATGTCATTTCAATACGAATTATTGTTTGAATATTATTTTCTACTTCCTCATTGTGATCTGTTTTGCTTTTTGATCATAGATTTTTCTATTGCTTTATTAAGTTCTTTTTCCATCACAGATGTAGTACTGCTAACTGCTACTAGTACCTGTGTCATCATCATTCGTTTCCTTTTCAGCAGAAGCATTAGCGGCAGCAGGTGAGCCAATTGCACTTATGCGTAGAGAGTGGAGAGTCTGCTCTTGCAACCGTTGAACAAGTTCAGTATTTGAAGTAATCATTTCATCACCGCTCATTCTAGGAAACTCTGGATGGTTGACTCGGCGTGTCTCTGAATTTTCTTTGAAAAATTCTTCTGGGTTATGAAGATACTGTAAAACTGCAGTTAGAGGTTGTCGTCTTTCCGATATGCGGTTTCTTAGAGCTTCCGCCAGAGATTTAGATAGACTTGTGTTTTGGTTATCTAATTTTCGTAGCATATATTTAAGGTAAGTTTCTGCAGTTAAAAGTGTCGCATCTCGTCGGAAAAGTGCTTCACTGTGATCTTGACAATTTTCAGGCTCTTTTGACCCCTTCAAAAGAGCCTTCTTCCCAAGAAGAGTTTGAATTGCTGCATTCCCTGGATGCAGCAATTCAAACTCTTCTTGGGAAAACTTGATAGTAGAGTTTTTCAATGCACGTCTTCAGTCGGTTAAATCTCTCTATCATGTCGGCTAGACAGAACCAACGAGTTTTGCAATCAAAACTAAGGCCAGATCACCGCTTTCTTGCTCTCTTACCTAGATACTAGTTATATGCATGCAGTGTTTTGTGTAGTTGATTTTGAGGTAATTTTTTCTATAATCGTGATTATTCGTGATTCGTGTCATAGAAATCGAGCGTTCTGCATAGTCTTGCATAGAATTAAAAATAACTATAATTGGCAGTAGATCGGTTTTGGGGATCAGGCCGGAATAACTCCTAAATTTGTATGGAAATTTGCATAGTAAGATCAAAGAAATACTGCTCAAGGAGGTGACAGCATCCAATAGGGCTCATAGCCGGGTAGTGAATTGTGGCTCTCCCTCTTCAAGTGAATAGCGAGTGGGAAGGCATGAGCCTAGCATTAGCAGCTCATTAAAAGAATACCACCGACCCATCTCTTCCCTTGGGTGTCGTAAAAGGCGACTAAGAGACTAAAGACTGCAAATACATCCATCATTAGCAGCAGCATCACAGCATACTGCGGTGAGGTGCTCACCACGTAACACGCTGTGCACATGTGCAGTTGTTATTTGGTGAAAGGTACTAACTACCCCTTAGGGAATAGTCGTGACTGTATTTGTGTATGTATTTTTATGATTATCAGTGAATGTGAATGCATTAACCTCGCTTTAATATTGTTGTAGAAGTAGAAACGTACCTGCTATTGTCTTTAATATTAATGCCTGTAACTTTGACATTTATAATTTTACGACTGGCATAGCTTGCGTTGGCTAGGGATTCTCACATTTACAATGGACACTCATTGCCAATTTATCACAAAAACAATATGCGAAGAAGAGACACAATAATTGAAAAAGCATTCGAAACTGCCGTATTGATTGATTGATTGTATTTGCTTGCACATTTTTTTTGTCTCTTTTCACATTTGAATAATACCTTCACATTGCATTGGTAGTTGTTTTTTATTCCAGTAAATCGATTTTTATTTAATACCCCATCGACTTCCTAAGTGTAAAATAAAAGGACTGGGTTAAATTTGGCACATGTTTTTGGCAATGAAGCTGAATGTATGGTACATTCAGCTACAGTACCTTAAAAATTATAAGCTGTACTGTGTATTTCAATTAGTACCTATATCAATAAGTCTGATTGTTGATTTAAAAAATTGCTAAGGTTTATAATGATAAAGGCATCAATTATGCTATTATAGTAAAAGAGAAACCATATAGGATAATTCTAAGTAAAGAACGCTGGCTACTTTTTGGCAATACAAGATAGATGAACTAATCATTTTAACATAAAAGCTAAAGGAGGGTTAAAGTTACTCGCGTCCGTAGGTTTACCCTTGAGGCCCTTACACGTGAGCCCTGGGTGGTGCTAAATGAGTGACACTGACTGAGTGGTAGAGCCACGCTGCGTTGCAGCACGCATTGGGCCGGCTCGTCCAGCGTAATACCACCCTCTCACGAATATCCGGCGTGAAATAATGGCACTTGTCGCTATTGTGTTTCGTCCGGCCAGTGAGGGTTCCGGAGGCCCACTCCCCCCCCCCCTCCCCCCCGCCTTACAATTCCTATTCCTTCCTCAAAGGACGGCAACGCGCCTGCGGTTCCTCTGGTTTTGCGGGTGTCCATGGGCGGCGGCGATTACTCTCCATCAGGTGACCCACCTGCACGTTTGCCTCCTTCTTCTATAAAAAATAAAAAAAAGCCTGTGATGTGTCATTATTATTGTGTAAATGTTTTATTGTAGAATAAGCACTAACGTTTTGTTACAGATAATACCTAATACACAGGCAATATTGTTTGTTTAGCTTAGGTATTACGTAATACATATTATTAAATACACTAACCTCAATTACTTAACATAAGTCTTTTGTATCTAGGCTAAGTTTATACAGCAATAAAAATTATCTTATCTTATCTTCTTATTTATTTTGACCTTTATTATTTTTGATTTTTATTTAATACCCCATCGACTTTCTAAGTGTAAAATAAAAGGACTGGGTTAAATTTGGCACATGTTTTTGGCTATGAAGCTGAATGTACCATACCTTAAAAATTGTACGCTCTTGTACTGTGTTTTTTAATTAGTAACTATATCAATGAGTAGTTACTCTTTCGAGAAAAGTAAACAGTCTTTTTCTAGGTAGGTACTCTACGTCGGCTTTCATTGTATTGTGAGATTGTTTTACAAATAGAATTATAATATAAAACGTTTACTGAACGTCAATGAATACATTAACGCAATATTAAAATGAAAAACAAATACCTATGCGGATTGCCTAATACCGGGACTGGAAAAATTTTTTTTCTTGCTTCTGCCTAGTAGCAAAAAAAATGCTTTTTTTTTGCTACTAGGCAGAAGTTAGATCTATAAAAAACAATAGCAATGATTACAGAGCCAGTGATTTATCCAAAATCGATGGAAATCAAAACACGTAGATCAATCGCGGTAAAGAATCTAATCAGTAGCACATCTCCAAGCTTACATCCCAAATTGAGCCCTCATTTCATTTCAACTCTAAGGAGCTTAAACTTTCATGTAACGGAAATTCCCCCTGACACCGCCCAATTTACTAATTCAGGTTACATGTCGGTGTGTTACCTGGAACCATTTTAATTCGCTCAATTAGGTAATTGGAAGCTCCGAAAGTTGTCTGTTTTAATCAATCTGTTACAAAACAGAATAGCTTTCCGGCCCTTATCAAAATTGATTAATGTAGTATTTTATCTACTACGAAGAAGCGCTCAGCCTTAATGTCACTTGTTAGTAAGTGATGTGAGCGTAGTAGCACATTCCGCCTAGAATTTCTAGTACTAGTACCCTATAAAAAATTTACTTACGACAAAATGGGTCCAAAGTGCGTCAAGTCCTCTTCTTATTTTCTATGTATTTCATGTAATTTCACTGCATGGACCCAGCCACAATAATAAAAATATGCTGTTTGTTTTAATCGGATTTTGGACAGAATCTTACTACTGTCCGAATTATTATTATAATTTGTTGGCTCTAAATGTTCTATTTAATCTAAGCTGTGTGGTCTAAAGCCTCATCTGACGTGGCTGACTGGAGCGCACCGATATATCAGTTGAAATTTAATGAAATTTCGCTCTGAACGCTCGCCTTCCAATTTGAATATAAATGAACGCGTATCGTGTGGTATCGTATTAATTAAAATCACGACAGACCCCGATCGGAAACGCAATCCGATTGTGGAATTACTAAGCCGATTTCAGCGGTAATGACGATTGTAATGCTGGCTAACATTTTCAGTTCGTTTGATGTCACAAAATTCAATGGACCTTCCATACCAAATACCAGTACAGTGCTAGTAGTTCCTACGTATCTACTGAATTTGTCCTCGTCATGCAAAAAACGTAGTTAGCGGAATAAACTGCTTATTTAGGAATTCATCCGTTTGGGCAGAATAGTCAGCAAGTGGGCTTCCTCTCACTTGACAGTAAGCAATGATCGATATGACGTCCGAAGATAGAAGCTAAAGAGTTCTTCTAGATTAAAGGTTTTCAATCCAGACAGTTTTTTTTTTTTTTATAAAAGAGGGAGGCAAACGAGCAGGCGGGTCACCTGATGAAGAGTAATCACCGCCGCCCATGGACACCCGCAAAACCAGAGGAATCGCAGACGCGTTGCCGGCCTTTAAGGGAGGAATAGGTTTAAGGAAGGAATAGGAATTGGGAGGAGGGGGGGGGGGGAAGGGGCCTCCGGAACCCTCACTGGTCGGACGAAACACAACAGCACCAAGTGCCATTATTTCACGCCGAATATTAGTGAGAGGGTGGTATTACGCCGGGCGAGCCGGCCCAATGCGTGCTGCAATGCAGCGTGGCTCTACCACTCAGTAAGGCTGTTTTACCTCTAGGTGTCGAAACAAAACAAAATAAAGCTATGTTACACACTTGTTTTTATTTTTCCTGTGATAGTGGCAGATCCTCGCATAAAATGACGTTTTCTACATAATATTATTTTTCTACCATGTTTCATCGTGTTATGATAATGTTTTTTTTTATTTTTCTTTTTTTATATGATTGGTGGCCACGTTTCGTAGTCCCCTGTTTCCTTCTTCAGAACTGGACCAATTTTTGTTACTTTTTCAGCATCAGTTAAAGAAAGAGATTTTCAATGTCTGTACACATAATGTTTCTGAAGACGCCTTTAAAACGGAGTGATTTCGCTAAATTTTGAAGGCTCCTGGTTATTAAATAAATGACTTAATGCAAAAAAATCCAACATACAGACATAGAAAATCTCTTTCTTTAACCGATGCTGAAAAAGTAATAAAAATTGGTTTAGTTCTGAAGGAGGAGGAAGGAGAAGGAAACCGGGGACTACGAAACGTCGTTTTTTTGTGTTTTGTATGAGAATTGTGCATGCCACGTCAGCGGTCAAAGCGAGCCTCCCCAGGCACAGATTAAAGAAGAGCCCCAGGCCGGTACGTCCAGCGTGCTTTTTGCTAGGACGAACGAATCTAATCTGTCCAGATGTCTAACCATGTCGTGTAGCGGTGAAAGAATACTACCCCCCTTTCATCCCTTGGCTGTCGTAAAAGGGGACTAACGGACTAAAGACTGCACATACATCCTACAGCATAGAGCGGCATTGGGCTCACCACAATGTCAAGCTTTGCACATGTCATTGTGCAGTCGCTATTTGGTGAAAAGTGGACTATGGCAGAGGACTGCTTTTGCGGTCCTCATTGCCTAGTCTCTGACTAACCCTTCGGAAATAAGTCATGATTATTGTATGTAAAAAATATTTTTGTTTTTACAACAAATTAAATGAAACACTATAAATAACATTTTACCCACCAACTTAAAAAAATACTTATAACATTACATGGTGTAAACTGTAAGAGACCCCCCACACTGGCGTCTTTCGACGTCGGCGTCGAGCCGGCGTACACGCGGCGTCAGTGCAGAGCTCGCGCGCATAGACGCCGGCATGACGCTGACGCTCGAAAGACGCCAGTGTGGAGGGTCTCTAAAGGTGTTGTAATTTAATAATAATTAAATACAAAGAAAAAGGAAAGTACCTATCATTCGACTGATTCGACTACGCCATAATGCAAGAGTCATACAATAAACATTAATGGAAGTCATTGAGCTATTATTGTACCTGATGGCAGTGCGTCTTTAGTGACCTTGGAAGTTTCACTTTATGTGAGTCGGTCGATACACTGGACACTATTAACTTAACTCCTTTGTCGTAAAACCGGACACCAACGAAAAAGTCTACTGTGCCCAAAAAGAGAAAAAGATATATTTATTAAAACAATATGTGGAAACAGCGTTCAACCACGTCTTGACTTTCTATTAAGTAATTTTCTGCTAAAACCTACTTGCTGTCCGTAAAAATTTAATTAGCGTGAAACCAAAGCTCATTAGTGGAACCAATTAACGTTCCTCCTAATTTACGATTTTTCCTCGGAGTTTGGTTAACTTCACAGTTTTAAATGTCTGTTTTAGTTGAGATGAAAAATTGTTACTGGTGTGAAAATAATACGAAATCATATTGTCTTTCGTCGTTGAGAACTTGAGGAAACTCGATCTCGTGCGCTTCCGTCCTTGGTCTTATTTTACATACGTACAGTCAAGAGCAAAAATATGTAAACAATTGTAACTCTTAATGCAATGGAATAAGAGTCAAAGTGTATACATATTGGCGCTCGTGACTGTACATACAATCACGACTATTATCCTCGAAGGGTTAGTCAGACACCAGGTAATGAGGACCGTAAATGCAGTCCACTACCACAGTAAGCACACTTACTTCTCGGAACCGATTTCGGACCCTAGCCAGTTCCCAGGTCCTACGCGACTGGCTGGACCGGAGGCTACGACATCTAGGCTACGGCATCTAGCCGCCGACTTAAAGGGAAACTCACGTTCCCGCAGGACTATTCAGTTCAGGCCCCACCAACACCGCTAAGCCCCGCTCGCTGCGTACGAGTTTAGAAGTCCTAGCACACAATACCAGGACAAAAATTCCCAAGCTCTACAGCTAACCACGAGCCACTACGAGTCCAACCCATGTCCGGAATAGCGGTAAGGGCACAACCAGCGGGGGGCGTGAACCGAAACCCCGTAGTACTATTGAGCAACAAACAGCCGGACCCGTAGTTCCAGTAGTAGTTCCGTAGTGAGTAGATAAGGACAGTCCACCTTTCACCAAGTAGCAGCTGCACATGTGCTCAGCGTGTTAGGTGGTGAGCCCATCACCGCAATATGCTGTGATGATGCCGCTGTATGATGGATGTATGTGTCCGTTAGTTGCCTTTTACGACACCCAAGGGGAGAGAGGCGGTAGTAGTATTCTTTCAGCGCTACGACAAGATCATTAAAAAAACAAGATTTGCTATTACTTCCCTTTTGCTGTCCTCATTGCCTAGTCTCTGACTAACCCTTCGTTGATAATAGTCGTGATTATCTAAGGTGACTGCTAGAAACTGCAAGAAACTTCAAGGGCTGGTCAGGTCAAGTGTTTCAAACCTGACAAAAAAGATTGCAGACTAACGTACGTACCTACTTATCGCCCAGCTGACGCGGACTGGTCAACAGACGGGTGGGTCAACGGCCGGCCGCTGCCCGCGCATTGTAAATAATTTTTATTTAATAGTCGATTCTTTCATTTTATTTTTCTTATGTTATAGCTTTAAAATAAATTAGATACTCAAAGACTATCACATTAAAATTTATAAAATGAATTATTAATCAAAAATAAGAAAAGCACAAATTTATTTTTTGTCATTATTGTCATGTTTTAAAACACTTGACCTGACCAGACCTTGAAGTTTTTTGCGGTTTCTAGCAGTCGCCTTGTATGTATGTTTGTTGTTTTTTATATAACATAACGAGTACTTTTATAATTTTTCCTCAGCTTTCTCCAAATCTGTATACCACTGATATTATACTCGCATACAAAAATACCGTACATTGAACGTTTGCAACGCACCCCCACACTAATTCGAGTCACGTCGCAAGTATCGAGCGACCTACAAGAGACGGCGAGATAGCCGCCCTTATCGCCCTTCCTCTGAATATCGCGAGATAATTTCTGCTCCTGTGTACTTATGGGTTAATTTGAAACTGCAATTTGCATACTCAGCTAGTTTAACTTTGAATGCTGAATGGTCCTGAATAGTTCTGTCTTTGTCTTATCAAAATCTGAATTATGGTGATGCTACAGATTTTAAGAGTGTCCTTTTGTGTTATTATGAAGCTTAGCAAGTTTTATTTGAATTACAACTATATTAGTATGCCATTGTGTTCCGAGGTTCAGACAGTTAAAAATAAGATAGCCTGTTCCTTTTTATGTAAAAAAATAAATTCACCGCGTATAGACAACTCAACACAAAGTTCAAAATAATTCCCATCGCGGAGTTTCAATTTCCTCGATGTCTGTAAATTGACGGTTATTTGAAATGGTCGAGCTTTCTTCTCAGACTTTGAAAGTTCCCAAAAATTCTCACTAGGCTAAAGAGCCTCTCGAAATCGGTGTGTTTTGTAAAGAAAACTAATTGAGCGGAACGCTGAACGCGAAACAAAAACAATGTTGGGAAATTAAAACGCACTTTGATTAATTACTCTCCCTTCAAGTCCAACGGAATAAAAAAATAGAATTCGATAACGATTTACCGAAAAAGTAAGTGGTTGAAACAAATATATATTTATTTTGCTGCGCATAGAAGTTTAGTGAGATAATTCCTTTGTCAATAATAATTAAATAATAATAAAATGAAATGTTCAAAGATAACGAAACGTTAAAAAAAATGTCTACCTCAGACGGGAATCGAACCTGCGTCCTCCTCAATCCACTGCGTTGACCACTCCGCCACCGAGGTATTGGTTAGACCTGACGAAATTTTTTAACGATTTTGACTTTATGTTTTTATAGCAACAGTGTCTATCAAACCTCTTAGAATTTACATAGTTTGAGATCTGAACGAAAATATTTTACAATATTTTAAACATTCAGTTAAGATAAGAGGTTTTTTAAATTAGAACACACACAATTATATAAGGTCACATCACATTTATCGAACGCAAATATTTTGTGGATAAATTCAACGACATAAAATTTTTATACGCTACTTTTCAAGATAATCGCCAAATGACATTTTTATTAAATGTAAAATAAAACATCCCTTACACACTTTTGGTAGTTTAAATTCAAAGGAGCCGAAACAGAGAGGCAGCAATGCCTGCACCGCTTTACACGTGCCCGTAGTTTCATTCAAATGAGCCTTTTTTGATTTGATCAGAGGATTTTTTTTAGGAAGAGTAAAAATAAAAACTAGCCTGATTTTTTTTAAAATGCTAGGGCCATATTTTCTGATATAATTAGATGTTTTGTCAAAATATTTGCAGTTACTAAAATGTATATAGATACAATATATGTATGTAAAGTAGCAGTAGCACTCACCCATCAGATTAGAGCCAGCGGAAAGAGTTATATCTCCTCATCTAACATTGTTTATGTAGAAAGAGCTGATTCTAGCAGTATGACTCCGGTCTTTCTACATATGGATGATAATTATTACTAAAAGGTGAGAAGTGTAGTCGATTCTATAAAGTTGGAAGTAGCGCTAATACCTTCTAGAGCTTCACGTGGATATTTTCGAGCGAACCCGCGCGACCCTTCAAAGGCTTCGGTAAACTGACACCTTCAAACCCTTCCAATAAAACATTCATTGGCAAATATAGCACTGATATTAGAGGGACTCACTTCAGCAGCAATAAAGAGTAGGTGTAGCACGGCAAACTTAAATAATCCTACGGTATTATCTATCAACATCTACAGGGTGATCAAACCAAATGGGTCAGTAGGGAGAAATCAAAAACTATAAGAGTTAGGGAAATCTGTTCTTAGGAACCATGGCGTCGATTTTATATGTAAAAACTGCGTTAAATTGTTTTTGTTAAATCTCATACGTTACCGGGAGACGAACCCGCGGTCTCTATCTGTAAACAATGTTATAAATTATGCAAGTTTTTTTGTTGTTATTATTGATGGTATGTATAATAGTCTTAAGGAAAACATTGTTAACGGAATCTTGATTAAATAATTGAAAATAATCCCAAAAATAATCTGATTATTTTTTAAAGGTAAATGACCACGCCCTTAACTAAAGACTGAGCATACATCCAACAACATAGAGCGGCGATGGGCTCACCACCTGTCACGCTGAGCACATGTGCAATCGTTATTTGGTAAACTATGGCAGAGGACTGCTTTTACGGTCCTCATTGCCTATAGTCCCTGACTATATGTATGTATATGTATCTAACATAGTGTTGGCCAGGACTCGAGTTCTTTAAGTTCTAATTTATCGACTGGATCATTTTGGCAGAGCTCACAAGAGTCCGACTAAAATAAGTCCTTAGTTCTGAGCCTTGAGTTCTTTCGTCGAGTCCTAATGCAAAAAGACTAGACTCATAACACGAGCCCTTATTATGGAAGACAAGTTCTTAAAAAAAACCTAACCTTTTTAATTGTATAATATTAATTTAAAGTTTGCTAAGGCGTTACCTCCATGGGCAAGTATTTTTCCTTATAAAATTATAGTAACTCTTCGATCATATGATCGAAGTAGTAAACTCTTTGAGCTTATTTTTTCCTCTTTGCCGCACTTGTCGCGTTGGCTCGCTTGTGGAGGTGGTTGACGAACGCCTATATCAACTAAATAGATTATGGAACACACTGTTTCTAAAAAGAATTCGGCACTAGCAATGAACTCGTCTTTAAAGTCTCTATATTATTGTAAAAAGACTTGAATTCTTGAGTTATATTGTAAGCACTCGTGAGTCTTATCACTGACAAAAAGGCTTGAGCTCTCATTTACGGGTCCAGTCTCGAAAAATCGAGTCCAGTCGCTAAAATAGGACTTAAAAGAACTCTAGTCCTGGCCAACACTAATCTAAGACAGCCCGTAAGTGGCAAAACCGGAAGACGTCGTCGTACGATAGTCCTTTGTAAGGGCATCACATAAAAGTCTAGCCCAGAGGAAGATATTGTTTGGGTAGGGGTTCTCAGATGGCTGTGCGGTCTAAGTGTTTTTCAAGGCCTTTTTGAGGCTCGATATAACTTAACTTAGATTTAGATTTATAATGTAGCATATCTATATATATAAAAATGAATCCCTATTTCCCTTGGTCACGCTATTACGCGTGAAAGGCTGGACCGATTTCGCTAATTCTTTTTTTGTTGTGTTTGTTATTGTCAGGAGAAGGTTCTTATGAAAGAAAAAATAAAATTAACACCTTTTTTTAAATATTTTTTTCAATATTCATAATTAAGACAGGACAACGTCTGTCAGGTCCAATTAGAATAATGTAAGTAAGTATACTGATTAGACCAATCTCTCTTTTGTGTTTACTTCATAACGAGATAATGACAAAATGTCTGTGGCAATGGCAACACTGGTTTTCTACAAAATCAGTACACAGTAATTAGTAACGATATTAGCAGTATGTCTTTGAAGTCTTTAAAGTATCCGATATTTCAAACAAAAAATAGGATCTTTTGCAAAGACAATGTGTTTAATTATAAAAAAGTAATAAATTTAAAAAAAACCATAATAATAATATCCAATAGATGGTCATAAAAACTAAATTAACTTAATCCATAGAATAGAAATATTTAGTTGCAATGAATGTAGGTATAATAATCAAGTGTTACATTTTGTTAGCGATCCTTGTATCCTCTGCCTAACATAGCATGCAAATTACTTACTAATTATATAAATTAGACTAACTATCGGCTATGAAATCTTGCACAGATTTATTGCGTTATTATTTCAACGTTGCCTTTTTAATATTATTTTTTAATCATATTATTCATTATGAATCTAAGAAAGACATACGATATATTTACTTAAATGTCTCTCAATAGGTAGGTGGTTAGGTATGTTATGATCTAAATATCGGATAAGTACTCAAAGAAAACAAAGACGTAAAGTTAATGATACCGTTACTAATAATAAAGTGCTAAATGTTAATATTTGAGTGTATCTAAGAGAACTTATGCTATCCCGGCAGGGCGGTTCACAAAATGAGGGCAACTCAATGGTTTCTACGTTCCACTGGTCAGTAAGCTCTCATCGCTGGCCAATGTACTGGAAACTTGCGCTAAATGAGCTCAGAAAGTTGCGCTAAAAAATCTTGACCGTAAATACCTTCTATAAAAGTGCCTTATTTTTAAATTTATATCGATGTCATCTTTAGAAACTTGAAACTTGGTTTTATTTTGGATAATATTATGGAACAATATTGAAGGGTTTGGGTCTGGACGGTTCCATAACACATCCAACATCCATTGGTACGTTTGGAACCTAACAACTAGTCCACTGAGAAATAATATTTACGTCTCAATTTTTAAAAAATCTCTCCTTCATGCTTTCGCACTGTCATTTTCTTTTCACGAACAAAGCACAAGGTTGCTTCGCATCTTAAATTCAAAATTTTCATTAGGTATATTATACTTAAATATTTTTATAGGCTTTTATATGGGCAGGGTTTTTATGAATCAAACATATCTACAGACAGCTAGAAGCTCAGCTGTCGTAATACAAGACACAGACACGATAGAAATTAAATTAGGAGTCCTCTAGGACTCTTATTGACGACAAGGGGTTATGTTCAATACGGTAAGTACCTTCATAAGTGCCAATAACAAATATAATTATATTGACCGCTATTATTCACCCCGTGCACTAAGACAACGCGCCGTCGGCGTCGTCGTCGCTTTGACCGCGAGGGTGAGCGCACGCACCTAGAACAATAGGATATAAAAAGCGGGCAAAAAATTGTATTTTAAAAAAGGAAACATTTATTATTTTTACTTCAAATATTTTATTACTACTTTATTACCCCATATATACTTTTGGCGGGGGTACAAAATTAATCCTGTACAATGCTCAATCACACATAATGGAAAGAAAGAAAAAAACGAAAAGTGCACTGTGAATGAAAATTCATTAAGTCTTTTATAATAAGATACAGTTTAACAGTTATAATTTCACCAAAAAAGCTACATAATTATTATGTCTGAAGCAGCAGCCCTACACTACTAGCGGGACAAACGTCGTCACCTTCGTTTTGTGGACGAAACCCGGACAAGCAGGGAGGCGGTCTTTCGTCGGTTCATTAAGCTAAACGATACCCACCCAGACCATTTCTGTAATATCGCGCCGGAACAGAGGAATTAGAATAAGAATAAGCTGTTTTTCTTTTGTTGTTCAAGCTGTTCGGTACAGAGAAATGTGAATTAATGAACGCTACGTGTCCTGCAAATTTTGATAAAAGAGCGTCGATAAGGCATTTCGTGCACTCGCAAACGAGCTTCGAGCAAATTGTGCTTTAATTTGTTTTAAAATTATTCATTTTGATTTAATTAAAGCTAGTGCTAATTGATAACGGTTTATAATTCTTTGATGTGTGTTTTCAGTTGTAGTAGATCTCGAATTCGATGACGATGAATTAGTTAGCCTATTACATCTCGACTGTAATGTTTGGTAAAAATGGTAAATTTTGGCGTTCTTGATTTCAGAAACAAAAATACATTAACAGTTTTGACCTATTGAATAGTATAGAATAGCTATTGGCATAGTTCGTAGTGGCTTCGCTTTTTATAAATTTTGCTTATCTTTTTAATTAAACCCAAAATTGCAGAGAAAGATTTTCATTAAATGCGCGAAGGCACTTTTTTGAGCTCCTAGATTGAACTAGTGTTCTAAACAAATGAAATAACAAAAAATATAATGTTATCTTATATAGTCGTATATTGCGTAGCGGCCTCGGAATTTTTAGATATCATTGTTTTTAACAAAAAAACTTCGATAATCGCTTTAAGTTAACTATGAATTTCTCCTATCTAGGTACGATAATATTATTGAGCAAAATTTATACCACAATAATTGTTACTTCATGAGGAATAAAGATTTTATAATGAATAAATTATCCTATTTCAATAAAAACGGTAAATACAACTGCAAAATTACTACAAAATGCGATGCGCCGGCCGTCCGAACTCAACTTATTCTCGCAGAGTGGAGATTTGTAATATTATGCATGAATTTATATCCTATTTCGTTAAAAACGATAAATATAACTGTTAGTACAAAATTCAAAAACAGGAATTATACGCAAAAATCACATTTGAGATGTAATAGCGGCCTCTTAAATATATAATAATAACCTGCATAGTTATATATGTATGTTTAACTAATTCATCATGAAATAATGTGTGCGACATTATAAGCCCCTCTATATCAAAAGAGAGGGGCAAAACCGTCCAATATGATGTGTCGTAATAACCCCACGTTTTTAATATGAGTTTGTGTGTTTGAAAGTTCTGTCGATAAAACTTCGATATATTTTCAAATATTAATTGCAAATCCAATATATAAATTAATTAGATATATATCTAAGGCAGGAGCCGGTAATAATTCATTTACAAATTATATTCTAGATTCATTTAATAAATATGTTTTATTAACTTGCAATTTTCGCATCAACTTTTCGAATAGAGTCAGTAATATGCGAGCACATTTTTGTTATATATTTATTTTACTTACTTACTGCATTGTTACTAATTTATTAATCTATTTATTCTTACTAAGGATTCGCACTTTTTTATGCTACGCATTCGTAATTTATATATGGTTTAAATGCTGTGCACGTTTTAGTACTAAGAATATTAAATAACAAAAAAATGTGCAGTAATATACACACTTTGGGAAATATACCTAGCACCAAAAACCAATATCTTTAGCTTTCTGTCATATTTGCAAGTTGCGCCCGGAATTTTAAATGTAACAAGTATAGTAAAAAGATCGTACCCTAATTTGAAGTAAGGGTAAAACTTTCGATTAAATGTGCCCATCTCTATGTATTGGAAATCGGCGGAATTGCCCCTGATTGAATCGACAGCAAGACAAAAGAGTTCAAAATAGTATTTATGATATTTCATTTCAAACTGTATGTACTACTTACATTATGGGTCAGATCAGCAGCTTTTAAAATAGTGAAATAGAAATCAAACGTCAATGTTGCTGCGCATTTAACCAGCGGCGGCGGGGTAAATGCGCAGTTTGTCAGGTTTTAAAAAAAATACACTTTTTAGTAAGTAAATATTTAAAAGTTTTTTTACAATAGTTTGCTTTAATACGATTTAGTGGCTAAAGTTTTCTTTTTGTATTCATACATTTCTTCATGTTGTTAATGTTGTTATCCGGAACGACTATATCAATAATTACACAAAAGACATGGCAACCTTTTCCCCCGCCCGACCTTATTCATCGCATTTCGCTGAATAAAATAACCTTGTACCTAAGTTTAGGTGAAAAACTTAAACAAGTGAAGCTAAACTATTTTCAATTTAGTTACAGGAAAACTTAGCCAGCGAAGCAGAATAGCTGAGTACTTATAACAGTTTTTTTTCTAATACCCTTTATGTCGTCAAGATTCAAGATTCAAGATTCAATATCATTTATTCAGGTTAGGCCATGTTTAGGTTACAGCACTTATGAATGTCATTATGCCATCGGTTCGTAAGTCTAACTATGGGGCGGGAGCCTTGTACTGAGAAGAACCGGCAAGAAACTCAGCAAGGGCATTTCTTTTCTCCCTTTCTTTTACAGCGTCAATTAGAATTGAAAAATTGAAAAATGCCCTCCCTATCATAGAAGGGCACTTTCCATTACAATAATAAAAACAAAACTACTACAAGACATAAAAATAAAAAGTTCAGGTATTCATCAATATAAAATTATCAATGTTGTCAATATCTTACAGTACAGAAAAATAAAAGTAAGACTACAACATCATCATTATCATCAGCCTATAAACGTCCCACAGCTGAGCATTGTCCTCCCTCGTGGATAAATGCATGTAGGGATATTGGGCCATAACCCACCACCAGTTTTAACGACTGTCATCTTACGACAACAACCGGGACCAACGGCTTACTATGCCTTCCGAAGCACGGTGGAGCTCGAGATGTTTTTTAAATTTGTTTACCCATCCAGCGACCCGGCATTGCGAAAGTTGCTTAGTGGGCAAAATCGCAAGCCGAACCGCGCTAGCCGCTGCACCAACGAGCTCCTAGGTACTAACTACTACATAGAGCTCAGCCACACGCTCATGTGGCTCCGCTGCCGTAAAATCAGACACATTGTAATTCAATTGTTAGAAACCTCTGTCAGTCTTCGTGACAGACAAGGGGTTAACGTCCAGAACAGAAAAAAACCTGATCGATCATAATTATCTTCGGCGTCGCTCTGAACACATACTCGTGACCACCTCGTAACGGCTTGCTGTATCCCACTGGCATAAGAAACAATAAACATTATGTCAATTTCATAAATGTAGAAGTAAATTGATTAAAACGCAAATGATTGATTGCCTCGCACACCTGATCACCTGGTATCGGGCGCAATCCATCACGCGGCGATCGCAACGACACCTAGCCTCATTAGCGATGATACTTTAATGTAGTTGGGTAATCCAGAGCACGTGTCTTAAGCCTTGTTTCGCACCTAGGCTAGTAATTATGTCGAGTAGCGATACATTGCTTCCCTTTGCTAATTTAAAATGAATCTTAGAATGATCAAACTAGCGAAGCTATGTACTTCTACTCGACTATAATTTAGTATATATATAACTATAATTTAGTCGAGTAAGCACGTGCTAGAGACTAGGAATTGAAAATGCGGACTTTGCGAATCGAAACTTAGATGCTCTTTTTTATATGTACCTAGACTTTGACTGATCTCTTTTGTTTCTTTTAAGAATTAGCAACAAAAACGATAATAACATCAGCTCATGACTAGATTGGGATAGCCCATTATGATAGAAGGTTCTTATACAGTTTATAGCACGGAGAAAGTATATTTGCTCCGTGCTTTATTGTATACAGGGTGATCAATCCAAATAGGTTTTTATTAATAACAGGCTTATTACTTATATAATGGTCAAAACATTTGAAGAAATATCGGCATTCCTGCAGCAATATAGCGCATAGGTTTGTAACTCTACATTGGGGATGACTTTACTTGAAAAGTGCAACCCAATCAAACTAACCGTTACCGTTTGAGCTTTATAACAAGCAAGCCTTACAATAAACAGCATAATATCACTTTTTTATGTAGAGAGTAATCAAAAAACTGTAAGATATAGAAATCTGTTCCTAAGAACCATGGCGTCGAATTTAGTTTAAATAAAAGTGGCATTCAATATTTTTTTCAATTCTCATACTTAACCGGGAATCCTTAGAACAGATTTCCCCTATCTCTTATAGTTTTTGATTTCTCTCTACAGACCTATTTGGATTGATCTACCTGTACAGATAGTCTTACATATCACATGACTTCCATAGACGCTTTTACAGTAATATATTAGATTTTTTTTACAAATCATGTAGACTTTTACTTTTCATGAATTTTTAAAGTGATTAAAGCTATAAATTATATGGGTTAACATAAGCTCAATAATCTGGGTAAACGTTTTCCCGTATAGACCTTGATATTTCAACATCCATCATTCCTACTTTTAATATAATCTCCTCTCATTTCCACGAGTCCTTAAATGCCGACAAAGTTTTTAGTTTTTTATTTTACTTTTGTCGACTTTTTGTTTTCCGCGAAATACCCAAAGTTTTCTGATTTGTGGCTGTTAATTCAGTTGATGTTGTAATTATTCTATTTTTTGTTTGTGATAAAGGCGCGAAAGTTTGATGACATATTTCTTCGTTATGCGATTTAAGCTTTGGCGCCATTATTTTGATTGAATTGGATTTTTTTGAAATATTAATTACTTTTTCCTTTTTATCTTGTATATTTGAGAGCATAATAAAGTTATTATTACCCTAAAATATAGACCCTGTTGGCACATGAGTAAAGTACTTTTGGGGCGCAACAAATGGGTGAGTGATAGTACAATATTTTATTTTAATATTTTTCTTTAAACTGTAATAGTTTTGCTATTTAAACGCACACAATAAGGTAACACTCATTGGAAAAAATAATTAAACATGTGTTTTAACTAATCTAAAACCTATTTATAATTTTTTGAGTGGCTATTAGGTTCCAGCTTTTTAAATCAATAGTGGTCTAAATGTTAAAATTAAAGTTATGTTAACTTTCACCCGTATCCATTTTACGATTATTAATAGAACCACTAACTTCGAACCCTTTTTACACTGTTATATTTACAATATCACTCGCTAAAAACCAACAACACATTCTAAAATTTATCATGATAAAGTAGAATTCAAGCTACCGCAAAAACAAAAATTTTTGCGAACTGCGTTTAATTTTCCGTGCCATTTTTTAAGTCGCGAGATGTAATTTAGGAACAACGAGCTCTGCGTAATTAAAATTTAAACGCGGCACAGAAATTAAAGAAGCAAAATGTTGCTTCCAGCTTTGGTCCTATAATGAAAAATTCCTACGCGCTGCAGGTGACAAGAGGTAAACTCGCCCCTTCATACCACACACTTGGAAGAAAGTAAGTAAGTAACAAGTATATACAAGGATTTTTTTAAATCTCATAATTTTGTCATGTTACTTATCTGTATCTATTTTTAATACCGTGACCGTGTCTGGTAGCGGTGAATTACTACCACCCCTTCTCTTCCCTTGGGTGTCGTAAAAGGCGACTAACGGACTAAAGACTGCACATACATCCAACAGCATAGAGCGGCGACCACCTGTCACGCTGAGCACATGTACCTACGAGTACAGTCGCTATTTGGTGAAAAGAGGACTATAGCCGAGGACGTCTTTAGCGGTCCTCATTGCCTAGTCTCAGACTATTGACTAACCCTTCGGGGATAATAGTCGTGATTATGTATTTTAATTATATATTTGACTCAGCACAGAGTAAGTAATTAAAAAATATTGACAACCTTTTAGGTTTTTGTTCACTGTCAAGTAAAGGGGCGTTGCATCGATGAATCCGAAATACGCTTTGCCCCATCTGGGAATCTTTGGAATCTTGAACGGGCCATGCCAGCCGAGATCTGTGCCACCGAGTTATTTTTGTCACTCGTGCTATCTCCGTGTCACGTAGCAGTGAAAGAATACTACCACCCCCTCTCTTCCGGCAGGACATAAACTCGTCCTTCCAGAAGAGCTTCCAGCAGGTCGTCGAGCGATCTATCTAGCGATCCAAAATATTCATACTTATATAAGTATAAATATATCCAAAATATGCCTACAAGTATAATCTTTTTAGAAATTATTAATTTGCAATTTTCATTCACGTATTATTGGATCGTCAATCGATAACGATAGATTACAGACATGTGCTTTGTAATTGAAAACCATTGTGAAAATATTAATACACTAGCGGGCCGCTCGCAACTTCGTCCGCGTGGCCCCGTACCCCGCGTGACGAATTTTTTAAAATAATTTAAAGCCTATGTTACCCGGAGAAAGTGTAGCTTCTCAACGGTGAAAGAATTTTTCAAATCGGTTTAGTAGTTTCGGAGCCTATTCAATGCAAACAAACAAACAATCAAATCTTTTCTACAGTATAGATTCATTATGTTCTACCCGTAACCGTTATACTACTTCGAACTCACCGAAGAGGGATCTAATATAACTTACATAATTATGAAAAATGCACGTAAGGTTCCGTAGAAAAAGTACGTCTACTATGAAAATATTATTATTATCGAAATAAACTATGAATAATAATTACCATATTCACTTAATAGTACTTTAAATGGCAACCATTAACAATCGTTAAAGCATTTTTGATTGCTGAAAAATAACATTAAAGTCGTTTGAAAACGATTCAATTGAAAATTATATCATCGTAATGTGTTGATATACCTACTTGCAACGTGGAATGGAACATTAATAATGGTGTACTGATAGGGGTTTAAAATTATTTATTTGGAATGAGTTTGCTCTGCGGCAAAAAAACTGATGTAAAAACTGACCTACGTATAATAGTTAAAATAATAATACAGACACGACTATAATCCCCAAAGTGTTAAAAAAAAATGTCCACGTTTATAAAAAAAACAAATAAGTAACAAGTGTCGTAATGCTGCTTTATACTGTAGGATATAATAATATATGAGCTATCTTTAGAGATGGTAGTAAAATGTTAAGCTACTTCTAAGGCCGATGTACGATCAGGGGCCCCACTTACTTTAATCTAACTCATGCAAAATTCGTACAGGAATTTGCATAGTAGGCTGCTCTTAGAGTTGATGGTAAGGCGCCAGCGACCCCTGCCCTAACGCTCTTGCCATGCCACAGCCGCCAATATCAACGATCTCCTCATTCTCTAGATTCTTTAATCAACAAATGACATTCCCGATAAGAACGTACGAATTAAACAACCTTGCGATAACAGTGACGATAAGTCGGTAATCCTTGAGATAGTTTATTTTAGCCTCTAAATTACGCCGAGTGTGATCCTGAGGGGAAATTCCCTGGGGCTGTATAGGGCCCGGGATTTCATTATTCAACTATGTTAATTGCTACGAACCACGATTATTATTATTATTATAAGCCTATATTTTCCCACTGCTGGGCAAAGGCCTCGCTCCCCTCTTTCCACTTTACTTGGAGTACTTCTACATTTTTTTTAAATTTTATTTTAAATTGGACACGTCGAAAAATCTCAGAACTTCAGAAAAAAAATCATAACTCGAAAACTATGAAAAATCGCGGAACATGCATGGGGGTGTTTCGGATACCCCACGACACGAGGGACCTAATTTTTTTTTTGGACGTCAATGTTTTGGCCATACTGTATTGTCAAATCACGTTTATTTCACTTTAATACTATGAGAGGATAAGATCGATTTCTCTTTGACCACGGAACCAGCAAAGAGTCCTAAACGTCAGAATTATTACGGTATCTACTTAAGTGTGCGTTTTAAGATTTAAGTTCTAGTGCTACAACTGAAATAATTATCAAAACTAATAAAATTGGTAAAGGTACATGAAATTCAGGTTTTCAAATATCACTTACCCACTACGTTGACGTCCAAAATACGCAGTGTCAACCTCTCAAACCAAGTAGTCGTTAAAAATAGACTAGGTATACATAAAAAATACAAAATCTTCATAAAACGGTCTTAAACGGCCATTAAAAACAAGACAGCGTCGCACAATTACACCAAACACCTCCACCTCGCGCATTCACGGCCAAATATTTCACTAATATTGGATCATTACTCAGACACGCGGATATTCTGGAATCGCGATAAGGCTCTCGAAACGCGTTTGTTGTCAAGAAAATGGGAAAATATATATTGTGTGGCGGTAATGAAGTCTCGTTTATGTCGTCTAGGGTTCTGTAATTACTGATCGTGCCCATTGTTGGTAGATAAAGCATGTACGGGGGTGAGTAATCCGCGGGTGGATTGCTTTGTTCGATCGGAATTTAACAAGATAGTTGCGGGAAACGAAATTAAGACGCGCACAATACTCTCACCCTCGACTTGATGTGGAAAGCAAATAAAAGTACGGAATCACGTTTTACATTCAACGCCTTGAACCGAAACAGGGAAGTAGAAGTCTGCCCAAATCTATATAAATGAAAAAAAATCTAACCGTGTCGCGGAGCGGTGAAAGAATACTACCACCTCCTCTCTGCACTTGGGTGTCGTAAAAGGCGACTAACGGACTAAAGACTGCACATATATCCAACTGCAAAAAGCGGCGATGGGCTCACCCACCTTCACGCTAAGCACATGTGCAGTCGCTATTTGGTGAATAGTGGACTATGGCAGAGGACTGCTTTTGCGGTCCTCATTGCCTAGTCTCTGACTAACCCTTCGGGGATAATAGTCGTGATTATATGTATGTATACCTCCATGTAATTGTCAGGTCAATGTTTGTGTGTAAGAACAATTTTGGAAATTCGTCATGGGGTACAGGTTCCACGCGGACAAAGTCGCGGGGCGAGCCGCTAGTAGATTATTAAAAAAAAACATCTATTTCTGCAGCCTAGCAGCTTTATATTACATTTTTCTGAGATATTATATTCATCGGATTGTCCTTACGAGTTTTACCCCTCCACGACATTTTTTTATTTTTTTTTATTCTCTAACGGGTAAGCGCTTGGCTTTCATCTCACCTGATGGTAAGTGACAATAAGGCCGAAGGTGGAAGCGCGCTTCACCCGGAATCTTCAACCACTGAGGAACTGGCTGTCTCATCTTAAACTGTCGTAACGCAACAATGCGATAAACATCGTTGTTATGGCGACAGACTTAGATAAGACGGTGGTAGCTCAGCTAGTGAATCGAACCCGGGACCTCTGGGTCTGAAACCGGTGGCTTAGCCACTAGACCACAGAGGCGGTTAAATCTAATCATTATTAAATCATACAGCAATTACAGCATACAATCTGCTACGTACCGGTTAGGGCTCGTACATTGCTGCTTTCCGGTTAAAAGGGTTACTGAAATCAGTAAAATTAGTTGGCATATAAAAGTGGCAAGAATAGAATAGAATAGAATAGAAAAATCTTTATTTGATACAATACACTACATTACAATATTTAAATTAAAAAACAGGAATATAATGTGCTTGTACCAAACTGGTCTCCGCTTAGCATATGTCCTGGTGTTACCCACGACGCTGGTCTTCCGCGGATGCCATTATTAATAAAAAAAAAAACAATAAAGAGAAATACATATAAAGGCGCTACATGACAGTGTTCACATTAAATAAGCAAGAGAACTAGAGAGCGCAAGAGAACGGAAACGCAAGAGAACTAAGCTTCAATGGTCTGCGGTCGTAGTGCCCTCGGTGTTGCGAACATCCATGAGCTGCGGTGGGTGATTTCCATGAAGCGCGCCCAGTACCGGTTTTACGGCTCAATACCGTAAAAAGCTGGTCAAGTGCGAGTCGGACTCGCGCACCAAGTGTTCCGTACATACATATCACGGCTATTATCCCCGAAGGGTTAGTCAGAGACTAGGCAATGAGGACATCAAAAGCAGTCCTCTACATAGTCCACTTTTCACAAAATAGCGACTGCAAATGCGTTCCGTATAAAGATGTATAAGTACTTATAAATACTTTTTCGTGCATGGAACAACAAATTAAAGATTTACATACATACATATTATTACGACTATTATCCCCGAAGGGTTAGAGACTAGGCAAGGAGGACCACCAAAGCTGTCCTCTGCCATAGTCCACTTTTCACCAAATAGCGACTGCACATGTACTCAGTGTGACAGGTGTTGAGCCCATTCGCCGCTTAATGCTGTTGGATGTGTGTGCAGTCTTTAGTCCGTTAGTCGCCTTTTACAACACCCAAGGGAAGAGAGGGGTGATAGTTATCTTTCACCGCTACGCGAAACGGTTTATTATATTATTAAAGATTTTCGGATTTTTTTCTTTATTTGTGCTGTAAGACCTTCCTTCTTGCCAAATTTTATGATTCTTGGAGTACCCTTATAAGTTTTGATGCTCCTGCAAAAGTTAAGAAAATAAGGCTTAAATGCGACCGTATCTTTGGATTGCGTTGATTTAGAACCTTGATTTTTTTGCAACTTCAAGGGAGGAGTACCCTTATAAGTTTTGATGCACTTGCAAAAGTTTAGAAAATAAGGCTTAAATGGCTGTATCTTTGGATTGCGTTGATTTAGAATCTTTCTTTTTTTTTTTGCAACTTCAAGGGACCGCAGACATAAGTACTAGACTGATGTTAATATCAACTTGATAACCTTTACGCGTTTCCGAGGAAAGGGTCTTGACAGACAGACGGACATACAGACAACATAGTGATCCTATAATAGTATCTACTCTTTTTTGTTACCACGGCACCCAAAAAAGAACGCAGTGCGGGGTTTGTTCACCTTTCAATGGTGCTAAAGTTAACTACTATATGTATGGTATTGAAGCAGCGCGCACTGAGTGAAAAACTCTTAAAATTAACATCCCTTAATTTTAATTCATTTAAATGAAATTAAAATGAATTAAAAAAAATAACTTTAACTTTACTGTACTAACATTTTAACAAAACTGTCCGATCAGCTGACTACAATATAGTATGGGAGGTCGAAATTTTTGCCATTTTTGCACATAGGTTTCATGCGAAAAGTTTTTAGTTTTATGGGTGGAGTACCCTTAATTTCATTAAAACGAATTAAAATTAAATGTGTACATCTATATATTTTTAATATCTATTTTTTTTTTAGTTTGAGTTTAAGAGTTTTTTCTTCGATAGTGAAATATAGTCGCACTTGGCACACAGGCTGCATAACGAATAAAATATGTTAGTACACTTTGCTATAAAGAGTAATCCACTAACTACTTACTACACGTTAAAATTATCAAAGGTATCGTTCCCGAGTTGACAACCCTAAAGTTAGAAATTTATTAAATGTTGACATGTTTCATGGTAGAGAATGCTAATTGGTCGTTTCGTTAGTATTCTGTAGCCTTTCATTACTGATCTAAGTTCTTATTTATTTATTTAAACTTTTCTGCTTATAGACAGCAAACGGCGGACATAATGCCGTAAGGCATTCTTTAACAATCAACAAGTGCAGATGCAAGAGATTTAAAATTTAAAGAATAATAATTAATTTAAATAAGAAAAAAAAGAACACAACTTATCTATATACTTACCTAATAATTATTATTATATCTTAATTAATAGCTATCGCGTGTAGCATTAAGCCAATTTTAAGTGTTTAATTTTTTTAAGTTTATTAAGTATTGTACGGTAGATAGAAATAAAATGGAGTCTCATAAATTCACAACACGTGTTGTTGCTAAAAGAACACGGGAGAAGCTCCTTTCCTACCTAATAAAAAAGTCTGTAGCTAAGTCCTATCAAAGTCGCTCATCTGACGTTTATTCCATTGCGAGCGGTGGCATTTCTTCTACGCAGTTCCTTTTTAGGGTTCCGTAGCGAAATGCAGAAGAAAACGGAACCCTTATTATGGATTCGTCATGTTCGTCTGTCTGTCCGTCCGTATAAACACAGCCACTTTTTTCCGAGACTATCAGAACTATACTGTTGAAACTTCGTAAGTAGATGTATTCTGTGAACCGCATTAATATTTTCACACAAAAATAGAAAAAAAACCCATACTTAGAACTGAAACTCAAAAATTTTTTTTCATTAAACCCGTACTTGTGGGTTATCTATGGATAGGTGGTGAAAGTGGTAAAATGTGTGTCCTTCCCCCCCACCCCCCCCCCCCTTACCACTGGAACTTCAGAGAATGATAAAACTAAAAAAATATTGAAGATGTACTTACATAACTATTATTCTGTGACATAACCATGCAAACTTCCACCGAAATTTTTTTTTTTGTAGTTTTTTTTAATACGTCATAAATTAATTAATTTAAAAAAATACACTATTATTAAAACATCGATCAAAGTTATAACGAACTACAAGAACTTTTTTTATTTTTCTAATAAACATTTTATCCTAGAACTACAAGAACTTTTATATGATGTTAGTTGCTTCTACGGAACCCTTCATGGGCGAGTCCGACTCGCACTTGGCCGCTTTTTTTACATTGAAGCTACTAAAGTACACAGTACCAGTCATAAGTTAATATTAATCATGTATAAATAAAACTATTTACATGATTCATGGCATGTAGCCACGATATCGCTTCCTAGAGCTACTTTTTGCATGTTTTTCTCGAGAAAGCACAGCCGACTATTCGCGAAGCTTGTATAATGAATTAATGAGGTAAAAACTAAATCAGGCGTCCCATTTTGGCGAGGTGCTCTCAAACTGGATCGGTAGTTGATGGGAAGGACTGGCTAAGCTAGGGTTCGATAACTAGCGATTGAGTTTGACTTATAGCTCTTGCATTGCATATTATAACTATTTTTGCATATTCGTAGATTTGGTGTGTGAGACAGTTAATCAAACTTCATACATACAAAAATATAATCAAGACTATCATCCCCGAAAGGTTAGTAAGAGACTAGGCAATGAGGACAGCAAAAGCAGTTCTCTGCTATAGTCCACTTTTCACCAAATAGCGACTGCAAATGTGCTCAGCGTGACAGGTGGTGAGCCCATCGCCGCTCTATGCTGGGCCCTTATTCTGTAACGATTCCTTGTTTCGAAACCACGTCAATTCCTTAAAAAGTTACGATATCTTCCCAAAAACGTATGCGTTTGACGTTTGTGCGCGGTAAGGTTTAGGTGTGGAATCTATAGATTGCGATACAGAATCAGGGCCCTGTTTGATGTATGTGCAGTCTTTAGTCCGTCAGTCGCCTTTTACGACACCCAAGGGAAGAGAGGGGGTGGTAGTATTTCTTTTACCGCTACGAGACACGGTCAACACGGTTGAGTTAGTTTAGAGGGTTAGCATAATGTCCTTGGTGTTAGTTAGGACTTGTTACTCCGCCTATCTCCATTGCCTTCTTATTATTTAGTATGTCGCTTTAAATGTTAGAAGCATTTATGGGTTTCGATAGATAGCTAAGTTATGTATGACATATTCCTATCCTCAGTGGTATATATGGAAGGATAGGCATAGTATGAAAATCATTACACCAGCAGTATTTCTTAAGGAGAACCGGCCAGAAACTCAGCAAGGTCATTTCTGTTTACTCCCTTTCAATAATGATGACATACATCTATTCGAAATTCTCTCTATATCTTACTTTATAAGGACACTTGGGGGGTTAAAGTCACTCGCCTCCGTAGGTTTACCCCTGAGACACTGCACGCGACCCCTGTTAGGCCTAGCATGCGCAACACGAGATATGTCGCGGACGAGAGACGACGAATCATTTTAAGATGTCATGTTAAGAGGGTTTAGGCATTCCGGTTACAAACTTCCAAGTCGATATTTTTAAAAACCATTAAGCTAATTTTGATGAAACTTTGCATGCCTAAGTAAAACATAGGGATCTAAATAGTTTGTTGAAAACATATTTAAAAAACGTTTATTTAGTTGAGTTATTGCGATTTAAAGTGCACTATGGAAAGTTTAAAATCGCAATAACTCACTTAAATAAACGTTTTTCAAAAATGTTTTTAACAAACTATTTAGATCCCTGTATTTTTTTTTATAGAATTTGTATGGAAAACTGAAATGCGTAAACCCTCTTAAGGTTTGTAGACAAAAATACAGTTATTGCATAAACTACTATTAAGTCTATTTTTGACAAATTATGTAGAGTTCTAAGCGCATCCATGTGTCTCTAGTAGCGATAGACATTAGAGATTTATAAATGAATAAAACACGAGAAAACAGGTCGATAAGAGTTCTTGTGTTGCGCATGCTAGGCCGGCTGGGTGCTAAATGAGTGACCCTGTCTCGGTAGAGTCACGCTGCGTTGCAGCACTAATTTGGCCGGATCGCCCGGCGTAATTCCACGCTTTCACGGAATATCGGCTTGAACAATGGAATGCACTCTGTTCTGTTTCATCCGGTGAATGAAAGTGTCGGAGACCCATCTCTCCCCTTCCACCCCCTCACAGTTCCTTCTTCTTCCTCAATAATCGTACTCCTTCCTCTAGGTCGGCAACGCATCTGCGACTCATCTGGTTTTGCGCGGGTGTCCTTTTTTTTTGGAGTGTGCTTGCTGTCGGTCGCAGATGACCTTAACAGCTTAACCGAGCTTGTTACTACCGGGCTTACAGATTCCTCAAGCCGTGAGACCGAAAATCCCAAGAGGGTTTCTGGCGGGGGACGGATGGCATCTCGCCGCAACAAGCGAGTCTCCGATCTCCCCCCAGATTCTCTGAGGGTTCGAGTCGGTTCGAGAGCGGGAAACCCGAGGCCCCTCTAAGAGGCACCGTACCGGTTAACCGTGTCGTGGGGGTGCGGGCATAATACACATATATTATGTGTATTGTGGTGCGGGTGTCCATGGGCGGCGGTGACCCGCCTGCTCGTTTGCCTCCTTTTTCCCATAAGAAAACACATTTCATCACACGTACAAATGGCTATTTGCTAGGGGCTCCTAGATCCTCGCTGCGATTGAAACCACATCCTATGCATAAGTAGACACGGAAGTACGAGCGGCAACTAGGAGCACTAACATCGATTATAACAAATTCATGCGGTTATTGACTCTGCTACCTTAGTTATAAGAATGTTCATAGGTTATGGAAATATTCTAGTAACTGTCGGATACCCATATGCACGTGCGCAAGTGAACGCACACACTTCGTCCTTTTTAGTCGTAGATAAGGAGGAAACAGCTGGACTTGAGATGGATAGCAAATAAATGCAATAGTGATGTTCTTGGTAAAGTTGAATTTATTATGGGGCTTCAACTAAAGTTGTGTAAAATTATTGAATGATTTTTTTTTTATATTACAATTTAAACCGCAACTTCGCATTTCGCTCCGAGTTCGATTCCTAGCAGTAGATTATTATTACTTAGGAATAATAATAATCCCCTGCTTGTGGATTAATGCTACTGCCAGAAGATTATTTATAACTATTTAGTATATAGCTACTTGTAAAAAAACATTCTTCGTAGGTACCTAAATTGATTTAATCGAGATACTTAGGTACTTACTCAATTTTTTATTGTAAAAAATAAAGAATACTTAGCTTATGTTACCTTCGTTCTCGACTACAATCGAAACTTAAAATAAAAAAACATTGCGTGTCCACAAATAAATATAATATCATGTCCTCCTGACACTAATGCGAAGCGGACCCTGCGCTATATCTGATAAGTAATGAGTATGACAATAAAATTGTTATCTAATAAAATGAGTGATATTAGTGACACAAACGAAATATTTTACGAGCACGTTTCTGGTAGTTATTAAATTGGCTATAATTAATTATTCCAACAAAAAACCATCCCCTCGCGTCATTAAGGTTACTCCGACAAAAAATACGTAAAATTTTATCAAGCTCGCATATTTATAGATATAGAAAAATGTATGTAATGTGACAAAAGAGACAAAAGTTTCGCAGTCGGTAGGATTCGAACCTACGCTCCCAGAGGGAATCTGATTTCTAGTCAGACGCCTTAACCGCTCGGCCACGACTGCTGCTATTTGTGGTGGTGAAATTAGTTTTTAGTTACTATTGCAAACATCGTTTTTAAAAACAAAAGACATTAGGAAACAACGAAGTTAGTTTGGACTAGAAAGCGCAAACCCTTTCCCAAGTACCTACTCGACTCGCCCTCTGGTACCTAACTGACACCAAAAGACTTGTTGGGTAAATCTCCCAAACTTCTTTTTTTATCAATATTTGTGGATTCATGTTTTTAATTTATATTTTAGCGTTTTTATTAAAGCTTAAATATACTTAAGTAAAATTTTAAACACTGAAAAAAGACGACAACCTCATGCGGGAATCGAACCACGCACCTTCCGCATTCCGGGCGGCTGCCGTAACCACTTGGCTACCGAGGTCTGGTTTTCACCCGTCGAAATTTTTTGTGGATTCTTAAAAACCTGCGTGCTTTGCTAAGATGTTTTAAAAGTATAAGTAGGCAAGTTAAGATAATAAGATTTAAATAAGAGTAACTTTAAATAATCAAAAATTATATGGAATAATGATGTTTTTTTAAAAACTGTTGTTGAGTATAATAATATGATAAAATGTGGAAAAATGATTTTCAATGTTAGGATAATGACAATTTGTTAAGAATAAACTGATGTATTTTACTTTGTTATATACCTACCAGATGTATAATTATCTTCGACATGGGGTGCCTTAGACTGTTGAAATGAACAACTTTTACTATTGAAACAATGCAGGGAACTCAATTATCAAAACGACGATTTCATACTAGTATTATGCCATTTGTATGAAGATGTCGAAATTTTATCGAGTTCCTAGCATTGGTTCCGTAGTAAAAAATGTTCATTATGACGTGGTAGTCAGTCACCTCTTCTCAGCTATGCCGGTGGTAAAACATGAGAGAGAAAAAACAACGTACTTATCCATTTTAGTTTTATTTAGTTCATACAAAAATAATGTCAAATTTTAATTATTTAAGTCCTGCAGAAAATTGTTTGTAACTCGTCTATACATTATTCTGTATAATATTTCAATCACGATTGCTTTTTTTCAGCTTTTATTAAATTGTATAAATTAAAATCATCAAAATCAACAATCAATAAAACATATTTGTCTATCAAACCAAACGTCACAATTACTTATTTACCTTTTAGAATTTTCTTTCCACCTTTTGCGTTGCTCTTTAATATCGCGTGGAGATTTTCCTGTATAACTTTCTGCTATCTTTTTTAAGTATTTCTGTCTCCTTTTTCTTTTAAACTTAAACTTTCCTACACTTACACCAATTATCTAGCTCAAGAGAAGCTTCGTTTTGAAAGTCGTTAAATGGTTACTAGACAACGGTACGTACAAACGTACTTAAAATACTTAAATACATACTTTTTACCAATAGAAAACAACCAGACCGGAGACAATTAAGAAAAATAATAATTTCTAAATTGACCCGACCGCGGATCAAACCCGGGTCATCAGAGATGGCGACACCATGAAAACCGGTGTACAAACCACTCGACCAAGGAGGTCGTTTTTCTACAGCTAGTAATTCAGGATCGATCTTTATTTCTGCAAAGCGTCTTCTTTGGCATAGTCTTTGTTTAGCTAGTCTACTGTCTCTGTCTTTGTTTGATTTAGGTGACCTAATTAATATTATATTGATTGAAAGGGTGATGCATGAAACTGATCAGAGTTTTTGGGATGTGCAAGCGGGATTTAGGAAGGGAATAGGATGCACGGATCAGGTCTTCTCCTTAAGTTGCTTGACCGAAAAACACCTAGCTAAGCAAAAAGGTTTACTGTGCCTTTGTAGACCTGGAGAACTACGATCGAGTCGATAGAATAGAACTATGGAAGGTGTTGTCTGATTACGAATTGGAGAGTAAATTGATTCATGGACTGTAATCTCTTTATGAGAATTCCCGTGCATGTGTCAGGGTTAACGGCGCATACTCTAGTTGCTTTGACATCTCTTGAGGTGTCAGACAGGGATGCATTGCTTCGCCGTGGCTCTTCAATGTTTTTGGACAGTTGTACGAAAGGCCTGAAGGAACGTGATTGTGGAGTTATGATGAATGGGACCTGTATCTAGTGCCTTCTATAAGCTGACGACCAGGTTTATACTTGCGTCCTCTGTGGGGGACTTACAAGATAATGGTGTCCGTTATGAATGATGAGTTTGTTAGAAAAGGGATGAAAGTCAATGTATCAAAAACGAAAGTGATGGTGTTTGAAAGAGATAAAAAAATGTCTGACTGTGCGATAATGATAGGCGGCAAGAAAGTGGAATAAGTGCGTGAGTTTGTTTATTTGAGGAGTTTGTTTACATGGGATGGAAAGTGTGAGGAAGATATAGAAAGAAGAGTTAAGAAAGGAAACTAAGTAAATAGCACTTTGCACTCGACTATGAGTAGTCAAACAGTGACTGTAAAGGCGCGAATGATATGGATAGTGTGAGGAAAATATAGAACGAAGAGATATGAAAGGAAACTCAGTGAATGGCGACTCAGTGAATGGCGCTTTGCACTCGGTTATGTGTAGTCAAACCGTGACTGAAAAAGCGCGAATGGGATGGAAAGTGTGAGGAAGATATAGATAGAAGAGTTAAAAAAGGAAGCACAGTGAATAGCGCTTTGCACTCGGTTATGAGTAATCAAACCGTGACTGAAAATGCGAGAATGGGATGGAAAATGTGAAGAAGATGTAGAAAGAAGAGTTAGTAGGCTATTTATAGCGGAGCGAAATCCAAGGATCCTCATTTATTAAGTCGTCAAATAAACTTTCCCTGCTTCTCAATAAATACTCAATCCTATCAATGGAAGTTGTTTTGATTATATATATTTAAAATCTTTAAGTCTACACATCTACACATAAGGCTAATGTTAATGTTAATGAACCCCGTACCCCGTGAAGTTTTTAAAAATTTTTTTCATGCAAACCTTGTCCTGCCAAATTACAAACACAACAAAAAACTAATTAGCTAGCCAAAATAGGTGCAGCCGTTCTGAAGTGATGCGCGTCAAAACATTTCGGCAATTGATTTTTGTTATTAAAGATGATGAAGAAATTTATTTTCACTAATGCCCGATTTACACGTATTAAGTAGTTAACTAAATTTTAACTTGACTAAAAATTTGCCCAATTTACACGTATTAAGTAGTTTAGTAGTTAACTAAATTTTAACTTAATTTTAAGTGACTTGAATGCCTAAATACTAAAAGGGCACTTGTCACAGTTTACCCGAAATACTTTTTCGTTTGCCTAGCGATAGAGACGTAATGTAAAAATACTAAAAAGGCATTCACTTATCTTGCAACTTGCTACTAAATTAGTGTGTTTGCATTAATCACTTAAAATTTAGTTACCTTCGTTAAACTAGTTAATACGTGTAAATCGGGCTTAGGACGGTAAATGTTCTTTTTTATTCAGAAGAGCTTTGGTTGGTGCATGGTTGGTGTGAGTGTGACGGATGTATCCTATCTACAATGTAAACGTACGTTTGTAAAGATGAACCAGTAAAAATTTAAAATATAAAAATAAAATCTATTATTTCAAACCATAATCGTAAGTAGCTGCAGGTAGTAACAATGAAACTTAAAAACTATGTAAGATATTACCCATATTTGTAATACTTAGTAGAACATTACTAGAATCTAGATAAAAAAAAATTTGTAGCCAAGTGGTTAAGGCAGCCGCCCGGAATGCGGAAGGTGCGTGGTTCGATTCCCGCCTGAGGTTCTCGTCTTTTTTCAGTGTTTAAAAATTTTACTTAAGTATATTTAGCGTTAATAAAACGCTAAAATATAAAGCATTAATCTAGAATCTAGATGTTGATGGTCCCGAAGAATAACTTTATATCTGCGAGAGAGTTCTGTCGCATATAACTAATTATGACGTTATTCTTCGGTAAGTACCGTACCGTCGAAGCACTGTAAGTATTAATTTTCAGAGCGCCGCTTTTTCATCTAAATTAAAGAAAATAAAAATCACTTCAGGTAGAAATGTACTGTAAGTATTACCGACATGTTGAATATTTTCATGGGATTACTCAAGAATAACAATCACGGGGATGGAAGATACGTGAGGTAGAGTACCTGCCTAACTCAAACTTCGAAAATCTCAAACCACGAAATAATAGAATCTTTTAGACATTTATAACTGATTTTTTAACTTTCTAGTGAAGTTTTATGAATAAGATCAAAGGATACGCGCTGACAATTATCTGGTTGGACAAAGCTATCATTCATGGATAAACAAAAGGTATTTACCCAAAATTCCAAATATTTACTTGTTACTCCTTTTAGGATGATTACGGTGAATATGAAACTTTGCATTTTAGTTTACAGAATAAATAAGTATCGTTGTATTTTTTCGTTGACTCTATTGACTCTATATTCTTGTATTTTATCGTTGTCTCTTTTGGATCATAATATCTGAAATCATTATTTCTCTTTGATCAGACGACCAAATACAATCAGTGTACTTACTTGATTAAGAAAAACATATTAATATGATAAGTCTGAAATTACTACAGCTCTAGAAAATTACCATTTAAATCATTTAAAGTAAAATTTTAGTCATAGTAAAACATACTCAATAAGTACTCAATATTTTTATTGCACTCCATAATGTTACAAAGTTGTTATAATATAGGTAGTACAGGTACATAGGGTGACATAGGTTCATTAATATGGGCCCTTGTCGGGCACAGCAATTAGAAGAGGGAAAACCTTTTCCAATTAATTTTGAAGTAAACTAGCTTTTATTCTTATATTTTATATTATATTTTTTAAGAGGTTTATCTATATTTAGAGTTTTAGATTTTTTATTTTTATCAATAATTGTCTTATTCAGATAGTCTTTGTTCAGATATAAGTAATTATAATAGCACCTTCTTACAAGTAATTCTTTTAACTTGTTTTTAAAATGCTAATGTTTCTATTGAATCGGGTAACTTATTAAAAAAAAATATGGACATGAGTAGCGGGCTGGAAGAATGGTGTGATTGGTGTGTCATTTTAGAAGCTGGTAGCATTAGTTGGTTTCTTTGTCTTAGTTTGTGTTTGGTTATATGGTCGTCGCGCTTTGTATAGAAGTTAGGATATTTGCGAACAACACAATCCTAAGATATAAATGCAGGGTAACGTTAAAATTATGTATTTTTCAAAGTAAGGCTTACAGCTTTCTGTTGCTTCTATGTTAACTATAATTCTAATTAGCTTTATTATACTATCAATAAACTAGAAGTATCTGTACTACCCCCCATAGTATGACGCCATAGCTTAGCCATACGTATGCATAAGCTTAATAAGTGGTTATTGCAGTTGCTACGTCTGTTGTTTTTTTTTACATATTTAGGTAATTAAGGCGTTTTGAAATATATTATTATAATTAATGTCATCATGACGTCATTAATTACTCATTATGTTAATAATTTTACCCTATTTATTGCTCACAAACAAATTAATTTGCTTGATTTATTTATGTTTGAACAATTGAAAAACCTACAAGATCACTTCGAGAGTTCTAGGTAATTCTTATTTAAAAATTGAATTAAACACATTTTTGTTACATTCAAAAGCATGTAGAATTATGTAAACTAAGTATTTGTAGACATTAGATAATGTCTACATGCTTTTAGGTATCTATCTACTTACACCTACTAGATACGATAAAAATAACTTCGAAACTAACACCTATTCCATTGTCAAAAAGTTAAATTAGAAATAAAAGTGTCACGATAGCCCTGTGTGCGTCTGTACGTAACGATTTTAGAACGCACGAACAAGTCGGGGCCACTTTTTGTACGCGCCGAGCGAGCGGCCTATCTGTATTATAATTTCGTCACAACCTCATGTGGCGCCGTGGCTTAGTTGGTTAAAGCGCCTGTCTAGTAAACAGGAGATCACGAGTTCGAATCTCGTCGGGGCCTACCAGTTGTTATTTTTTTGTTTATAATTTTTTTTGTGTATTTTTTTGTTGTAAACCACAATGAAATTATTAATTAAATAGTAATCATATAAAATAGAGGTCTTTTTTAAAAACGAACTAAAATATTTTTATGGTAAGTACTTACATAATTACCAAAATAGCACCTGTAGCAGGTAGGTACTATTAGTTATTCTGTGACCTAGGTACTTTATTTATTATAGTCCACGCGAAAGTTTACCCGTAAATTATTTTATTGGTAACGAATCCTCGATTCTATGTTATGTAATAATTACATTGTGTTCCGTGGTTGGTTACATAATAATTTATTTTGCCGTAGGTAGGCACATTAAAAAAAATATACTTAGGATTAACACACTGAGTTATGGGGCACAATCTCACACACATTTTGGGTAGCTAAGCCATTGGAGTAAGGAAGTAAATAAGTGCAATCACAGAAAACAGAACATAATAATAAGATTATTGATTTAGTTAGCTTAATTCACTTTTATATTTTTATACGTGATCTACCTGTACCTACTTACTTATTTCTGTTCCATATTCTTCATATAGGTAAGTAGTTACTTGATAGGTCAATCATCTTAAGACCGCCGCCGGTCGCGAAACAATTGATTTTCAATTGTAACGATCCTCAAGGGGTTTAAATAGAAACCTATATAATTATATCTTACTTATTAATCACATTCTTGTTCCATATCGATAGTCGGGTGCCTCATAGGGGAACTTTATGTACGGTCGGGGTCACCGTCGCTTTACCACTTTGCAGCGATTTTCGCATGAAGCGTACCGACCGCCTGGGTACGTGCCCGTACCAAATAGACGACGCGGTGTGCAAGGGAATTTGACCTGTAGACTGGTAAAGCGACGGAGTCCACCATTGTACTCGATTAACGTTTCTAGTTTTAGGGTTCCTTTGGAGGACATCCCTTTATCGTGTTAATTCTAAAACGAGTACTAATAAAGCCTAGTTTAAAACTGATGCTGAGTTTATTTAACATTTACTAACAAAATAAGGCCGCGTCTATTTTGTTCAGTCTGGCTTTTATTTATACTAGCTTTGCCTGCAGCTTCGCTCGCGATAATTTTCTGCGGGAAAAAGTAGCCTTTATGTACTATTATGTATTATAGAATAGCTATGCCTATAACCGTATCCAGTGCCCTATCTACCTCTATGTATACTTAAACTCATTAGAATCGGTTTTGTTGTAAACGTGCAAGCGTAACAAACAAACAAATTAACTTTCACGTTTATAATATTAGTTAGGATCATGGTTAGTTTTAAACCCCATATAGGTACCGAAGTCAAGCCATTTTACTAAAATAAGAGAAAGCTAAATCTCACTAAGTTATGATAATTAAATAACTAAGTGCTAGATGTATTGTTTTGTTTTTCAAACTTGCTCGAATGACAATATTATTTTTGTAGGTACTTACCTGCTTACTTATACATTTCTATGTGGATACATACTACATTACGAAAGTAGCGATCTAGCTTAATCCAACTTTTAGTATCATTGTAAAAAAATCGTTTTGTTGATTTTCAAAGCTACTTACAATAATTTGATCATTAGGTAGGTACTTTAAATTTATTGTTAGCTCATAAAATGAAAAGAGGTTTCCTATTATAAAGTGTAAGTGTCTTCTGATGTCTTATAATTATTAATTTGTGGAAATAACATCAAAAAGTTATTTAATTGTAATATGTGGAGAAGGGTGACAGTAAACAAAAACAACAGATGTAGATTTCAATATAATCACTCGTATATTCACATTTCTGTAGATTTAATATTTACACATGTACAAACATTACAATAAAGACGCCTCGTACATAATTCTACTGACTGAAATATATCAATTACAATTAACATAGCAATGCCGTTTAGAAAAAGGTGTTTGAGAAAGTAAACAAGTATTTTGTTGAAATGAAATGTACAGATTCACTCACGTTTGTTTTACATTAAATTTTAGCTACAATTATAAGTTTTGATTCGGTGACCCTGCGAATGGATCCTAAAATTATAAAATAAGTAAAATAAACAGAGAAGATCCGTATGAAGTGTTTATTATAATCTAAGCGTTAACTTTAGAAAATCAAATGCAACACAGTAAGTCAGTGCAATGAGAAATATAAGGTTTCATAGTTGTTGCATAATAGTGTATTGTGTAGGTACTTACTTAAATACAACTAATACTTAAACATAAATCAAATATTTTCTTTTCATGTTTTTATTAATTTAATTAAAGTGTAGTTTATAAACAAAAAATCATTTTATGTTTTATTCGTTAAAATTCTGCAATCGAAAATACTAGTTTAATTAACATAATAATAAATAAAGTGGACATTGGCAGAAGATTTTGCGATTAGCGAACATCGATCTAGTATTCTAGTCTAGTAGATAATATAATATAGAATTTTCAAAAGGCAATTCGTCATTTCCTGTCTGAATAATTTCACCGATAATATTCTCGATACTTCGAAATATGTTTCGCCTAAACATATTATTATGATAAAGAAATACTAGATAACCATTACCAAAAAGCAGATACTTATAGGAAATTCTGTAATAAAATCATACCAAATGAATATGGCGATTACGAGAATTGTGTATATCTACAACGAGAATTGATCTGCTTTTGAAACATGAGCTGACATGGAATAACATGTTATACGCAAAACAAATATGTAGGTCGGGGTCACAGTCGCTTTACTACTTTGCAGCGATTTTCGTATGAAGCGCACCGACCGCCCGGGTACGTGCCCGTACCAAATAGACGACGCGGTGTGCAAGGGAATTTGACCTTTAGACTGGTAAAGCGACGGAGTCCGCCATTGTACAATTTGTATTGTGAACAAGCAACCCGCCTGCGACTTCGCTCGCTTTTACAAACACTGGTATCCCGTGATGGTTTCACAAACTTTAAGTACCAACTCGAAAACCTTCGCAGGCAATTCAAAAATGAAATCGAATCTTATTTTAGACGATGACAATGAACGTTAACACTCAAAACTTTATATCCAAAGCGTATTTAGAGACAGACTACTCGATACATCAACAAAAGTAGGTACAGATTATAAATTTATTAAAAACTACATTTAAAGTTAATAAATTGATTCTATTCCAGTCTTAATGTGTAATTTATTTATAAACCAGTTAAACACTTATAAACATCTAAATCTTTCATAAAATCTGAGGCACATTCAATATACGTATAATACACAATAGTAACTAATATTTACAAGTATTCTCTTACGAACCTAGTATGGCAGTATTGAGGTTTCAAACGAAATTACAGGAGCTTCATCATAATATTATATCACGATCCTATTGAAGATATACTGATCTGTTACATTTCCCCCGTTACTCTTTCAAAATGTAATTAATCGTACTATGTACGTGCAAGTGAACTATTGAGGAGACAATTAATTATTTAAAGTCAATGCAACTAATTGTTAAAATCTTAAGTGCCGGAAGTCTTAAATGTCAGTACTGAACTGACCTATCTCCCAATACCAATACTTGTTACTACGGTGCTTTCAGAACCGATAATTACGAGCAACATGGTCTTTAAATATATGTATTACCTTGTTTTGCTTAAACAGTTCCGTGTATACCTCAATAGGTTCGCAATTCAAGATCATGGTAAAACACTGCTAGATCTCGAGATCACACGCTTATCGCCTTCATTTAGTAACAATATGGAAACAAACGGAACTATTGTTTTTGAAGACAAAGTAAATAAATAACTAACTAAGTACAAAGAAGTAGAAATAATAAATGTCAACAAAGAACCTCGGAGTTATGCGCGACACTGCATCCGCAGAGAGCTCTGAGCTATTCGTATCATTATACTGGCTGTATACTCTCCAGACAGCGCGAGACCAATGTATATATTGACGGTTCTGTTAGAACCTGTTGGTATAAATACAAACGAGATGCATCGATGTACAGCGATTTCGTTCTGCCTTAGGCCGAAAGTGTAAAGCCGGCATCAGAATTCATAACGCAACGAAAGCTTTGCGCCTAATGAAAACAAGTAAATAAACCACAGCTATAGCAAATTGACTATCTAAAACTGAATACTGAAATGAACATTGTAAAAAAAACAATAGATCCGTTGTATAATACACAAGCTGAAATGAATGCCGAAGCGTGTGACGTCGATCATACCTAAATTAAAGTCCAATTACAAACAATTTACATTTAATTATACAAAAATCAGTCTCTTCAAATAAAAAAAATCACCTTAAAAACCAAAGAAGAACCACTAAGTCCATAATCTTGTGCAATCACATAAGGCCTCTTTGTTTCACAAGATTAATCTTTCAAAATGTCTTTCCACTAATTTTATTGTCGTCTTTGGGTTGTCTTTAAAAGTCTTTAGGGAATGTTCTAGACGAATCTGGTGAGCTGCGTGTGGAAGTCTCGCAGGAAGATCTGGAGCTGCTGCAGGGTGGGCCGATCGTCTGGGGACATTGCCCAGCAGTACGCCATCACCGCAAACCTATTGGTAAAAAATAACACATTTAAAATAACCATAATGATGTATTTGCACATATACAGAGTGTAACCGTTAAGTGTGCACAGGCGATTATTCCGAAACTATGAGAGATATCAAAAAACTTAAAACTGATAACGAAAGTACGTTATCTAATGAGTAAAATGGCATCAATAACTTTTTAAAAATCAAACGAGAAGTATCCAAAATTTTGACATTAAACACTCCCATACATTTAGTATGAGATTAGTAGAAAGGTTTTAGTTTCCTTGTTTTAAGTGGTCTAGTATTCATTTTACCTCAACAATCATATTTTATGACCCGCGATCAAGATTTTGAATTTAGAACGAATAACTAAAAGTTTTTTTTTTTGGTATTTTTGTAGTGCGTTGCTTTACAGCCAGTTCAAATTAATGCGATATTGAAACAAGGTTTATTATTAGTTTAAAGAGGAAAGATACCTTATTAACCTACACGTGTATCTACTTGAGAATCATAATTATCATATCATACGTAATCATAAAATATGATTAAGGTAATGAATACTAGACCACTTAAAACAAGGAAACTAAAACCTTTCTACTAATCTCACACTAAATGTATGGGAGTGTTGAATGTCAAAATTTTGGATACTTCTCGTTTGATTTAAAAAAAGTTATTGATGCCATTTTACTTATTAGATAACGTACTTTCGTTATCAGTTTTAAGTTTTTTGATATCTATTATAGTTTCGGAATAATCGCCTGTGCACACTTAACGATTACACCTTGTATACACACACCACACGCAATCGACTGTCATTCCATCCACATCACCTTGATGGATGGCGGTCTACTACTGTGCGTTTTTCACGGAATTTCTACCTCGAACTACAGTGTTGTGGAACCAGCTTTCGGCGGCGGTATTTCCGGACTGTTACGACTTTGGGATCTTCAAGAAACGAGCCTAATCCTCCCTAAAAGGCCGGCAACGCGTCTGCGATTCCTTTGGTTTTGCGGGTGTCTATGATGCGGGCGGCGGTGATTACTCTCCATCAGTTAACCCGCTTGCTCGTTTGCCTCCTTCTTTTATATAAAAAAAAATGATACTGTTCGGCAAACGAGCATACGGACCGCCTGATGAAAAAGCTGCCACCGTAGCCTATGGAAGCGCACGACACCCGAGAGGGCATCACAGCACAGGTCTACTATCTTTTATGTTCAGTAAGGCGCTACGCAAACGGGGGTACTTTTAGAGACTGATGTCGGATACCGCAGTAAATATTTTATTTGTATACGATGCCAGTCACCGCTTCCGGATACAGCAACTTCGGTTTCCTGTGATAGTATCAATATTCCGTGTCGGCAACACGTTTGAGCAGCGCCTTAAAGAACTGAAGCTTATTCTGTGCTTTAGGATCGGGAGCGTGCGCGTGATGTGTGCGATGTGATTGTATCTAGCTCTATAAAGTATCTAGCTCTTCTCAATAGACTGCGTTCTCTGAACTGGTTCATATGATTATAAAAATTTAGAAATGCTACTAAGAGTCAGGTTTACCTATTTCAATAAAATCTTTGTTTTACATAACCCTATTTTTTATATGTAAAATAGTTGGGCTTACAATGCTGTCATCGTATGCGAAGATAAAACCATTAAATTAAATATCCTGCCATTTTTATGACATAAATACTTTTTAGACATACAGTTGTGGTCATATAATTAGGAACGGGTAAGTAGTATTCAATTCAATTTTATAAAATCTAGTTCAAATACCTTTGCACTGATTTACTAGCAATAACTTTTAACCGCGTAAAAATGTACTATCGTGACTAAAGTTCCAACTCAGAATATTTTATACAAATCAAATAAACTTTTATCATGTTTCGAGACATAAACAAACAAGACATGATTTTGCAATGTGATGGCCGCTGGAATTTTTTTTTTTTTTGTTATAATTCGGGAGTGTTTTGGCGCCATTTTTTAAAGTCTACAATAATAACATTATAAACACGACTATTAACCCCGAAGGGTTAGCCAGAGACCAGGCAATGAAGACCGCAAAAGCAGTCCTCGGCCATAGTCCACTTTTCACCAAATAGCGACCGCACACGTGCTCAGCGTGACAGGTGGTGACTTGTTGAGCCCATCGCCGCTCTATGCTGTTGGATGCATGTGCAGACTTTAGTCCTTTAGTCGCCTTTTACGACTCCCAACGGACGGTTGTTAAATAGGTATTTAATATGATTTATTACAAAACATGGGAAAGCAAAAAGTTGCGATATTTCGACAAGAAAAATTATAATTGCACTTTATGAACGTGATTGGTCTTACAAAAATATTGTTGATCATATGAAATGTTTAAAAACTAAAGTTTTTAACGCGGTCAATCACTGTAAGAAATTTCTCACTACCTATAACGTATCTCGAAAACCTAAATCTCGGAACACGACATCTCGAGAGAATTCTATGATTCACAGGGATCACAGCCTTTGCTGCCCGAATGGCAGCAAAAGGCTGTGTGATCCCTTTAGGGGCTCAGAAACGATAAGAAGGGAAGTATTTGGCAGCAGGCAAGGAGTATCGGTACGTACAATTCGTAGACGATAAAATGATGCAAAATTATTTGGAAGAATAGCACGGAAAGTACCGCTCGTCAACAGGCAGCACCGACGAGCGAGACTGGATTTCGCTCGAAAGTATGGCAGCTATACGGAAAATCAATGGAAAAATGTATTTTTTTTCTGATGAGTCAAGGATAAATAGACGTGAGTACTGATGGTAAACTGTATGTGCGATGTCCTGCAAAGCAAGCGTTGAATAATAAATACACCACCAAACACAAGTAAAACATGGAGGACATTTAAGTTTGGTGATGTTTCTCTGGATATGGTGTGGGCCCCGTGAAAAAAATTGAAGGTAATCTAGATCAATTTAAATACAAGAACATTTTGGAAAAAACAACTGGTAACGTCTCATCTCAAAGGAATGCTTCCTTACGCTAAGAAGACGTTACCAGTAACCTGAATATTTCAACATGATAATGACCCCAAACACCCTGTGTTTAAAAAAATCTTAGGGAGCAATCAGTTTGGATGCTAGACTGGCCTGCAAATAGCTCAGATCTCAATCCTATTGAAAGTTTGTGACGTTAAGTGAAGAGGAGCGTATCCGCTAAAATAACAAGTAATCTCAACGAGCTTTACGATGCGTTTGTGGAATCGTGGAACGCCATTTCTATTGAAACTTGCCAAACTCTAGTGCTAATAAGCCTCGATGACTCGTCGATGCAGTGCGGTAATTGCAAACAACGGTTACGTACCAAATATTAATTTTTATTTTTGTAAACTACAGTGATACCTTCTACATTTATGTTATTAAATTCATTAAATTTAATTATTTAATTTAATAATATTAGTTTCATTTTGTGTTCTTAATTATTTGTCCGTGATAAAACGTATAACAACATAAGTTATTGAACTTTTTATTACATAAAAATTATTTAAAATGTCATATGGTTTAGTAAGTCGGGTAGATAGATGAGTATGTCAGTGACGTGAGTAATAGTTCATGGCATTAATAAATAATAAAAAAATTGATTATTAAATTTCGGAAGTCGAAGTCGAAGTTTAGGAAGTCGCGGCGTTGATTTGACGACCTCCTTGGTCGAGTGGTTTGTACACCGGTTTTCATGGTGTCGCCATCTGAGGTCCCGGGTTCGATCCCCGGTCGGGTCAATTTAGAAATTATTGTTTTTCTAAATTGTCTCGGGTCTGGGTGTTTTCTATGTATAATAAGCATGTATTTAAGTATTTTTAGTATGTTTATCCGTTGTCTTGTAACCATTTAACGAGTTTCTTCGAAGCTTTTCTTGGGCTAGATAATTGGTGTGATTGTAGGAAAGTTTTATTTATTTATTTATATATATTTTTTATTTTTTATACAGATTTCATACATTGTTTTCGGTACGAGTCGTTCTTAATTTTATGACCACAACTGTATGATTGATTGTGTGCAGTTAACTTATAAATAATTTAATGTCTATTTCCAGAAAAAGACGCTTATGTCAAAAACAATATCCTGATGAAGTGATGATGGCATATTATTGAACACTATTCAATGTAATTTCAGGTAAAGGAGGCAGCTATAGAGAAGAACTTAACACGCACATGTATGAGAATATTACAGACCTAAACGCGTGATAGAAAAGACTTGTACACTTACAGCTCATCAGGACAATTCGCTGGCTGCTGTAACCGGTAGCCATCCCTCAGGTAAGCGGCCACCTCAAAAGGGTCCACCTCAGCGTAAGGCTGATGGGCTAGCGTCGTCAGCTCCCATAGCAGCACTCCCAAAGCCCACACGTCAGCTGCTGGGCTAAACTGCCTCTTGGTGAGAGACTCTAGTGCCAGCCATTTGATTGGCCGGTTCTCGTTGTCTCCCAAACAGTGGTAATCGGCAGGGAATAAGTCCCTGGATAGGGCGTTATCAGCAATCATCACTCGGAGGTTTTCGTCCACTCTGTTGACAAAATGTTTGAGATTATTGACAGCTCCAATTTTCTTTAAGGTCATGTGTCCTTTTTCTTAGTTTATGACAGCTTATAATGACCAAGTAACTAGTCACTATAAATTATGCGAACATTTGAATGATGCTTTTCTATTTATATAGAATTTAGAAACTCTATGATCGGATGACGTAACGTTGCCAAAAATAAATAACTAAATAACAAACAACACGGTAACGTACATGCAATTCCTTGCAGCGATGTCTTTATGGAGCACATGTTGTGAATGGAGGTACATCAGGCCGTCGAGAGCGTGCAGCGCCATCCGTACCACGTGCTGCGTGGTGAGAGGTGGCGGCGGCGCGGTCCCTGCTGCTCCACCCACCGTAACCCCCCGACACGCTAACAGGAACTGCTTCAAATTCCTCCAAGTGGCACCCCAAGGGTACAGCAGGAACGGAGCCGTCTGATCCTCAATGCTCACTCCGAGGACAGACAATACCCGTTCGTGGTGGAGCCCGTATAACATACAACCTTCTTGAAGAAGTAGTGACACCTGGAAAAGGAATTTAAATGAGAAAGGATTCACAGCTATGAAGAAAATAGGTGAAATTTTGTTACATAAATTTGTAGCTACCTGAACTTGTGATGCATGTTCAGCAACAGTTTTAACAAGCACTTCTTGCTCTCTTGCATCTTCATCGGCATAAGTTCCTCTATAAACGCGGCCGAACGTTCCTTCCATAGCTACAGATCGTAGTCGCACTCGACATCTCTGTATAGTCAATTCGGCTATCCTCTGTTGTAAGTCTCTAGCTCTTTCTTCGGCTGCCGCTGCAGGCAAAGAGGTAGGTCGTCGATAGCTGGTATAACTGGCGGCGGACTTGCACGAAGAGTCTGGTAGAAAAGCGTGAGCGTCTTGCTCGTCGCTCCGTGCTCTCCGGAGCTTCCTGGCCCGCGCTCGACAAGCGGCAGCGGCGATAGCCGCAATCAGAAGCACGCCGCCAGCACAACCAGCTCCCGCGTAAAATATATCAGCAGAAGTTGGCGCATGTGGTACGCTATCGACTCTAACAGCGGGCCTCGGGGCTTCTTTTAAGCAAATTTTTCTTCGGCGGAAATGTAAGGTAGTGGATGAGGAACCAGTGGACACATTCAGAGATATAGTTATGTCGACTTCGGCGGCCACAGTGTGCGTGCAGGGCAGCGTCACTTGCCACGTCTGCGGCTCGGTCGGCACGAAACCTTCGCTCGATATGTTGAACTCTGGTGTATGCATTGCCTCTTGGTGGGACACCACTTCCACGTGCAAGGTGTACGGTAGCTGTAACAAAAAGGGAAGTTTAAACTTCTGATTCGATGTAAGTAATCAAATAATGCATCCTATTCTTCCTATTTTTGTTAAGTCACCCTATTTACTTAGATGATGCAGTACATTCCTAACGGTTGTCTCATCACGACATAACTGTATCAGGTCGCGCAATTGACGGGCGACAGCACGCAAACTAACCCTAGATGGACCGCAGTGGCCGACTTTATGGCCGAGTCAGGCGAGATCAAATGTCGTCGGCGTCGCCCGCGCGCCATAGCCGCCATACGCTCACGACAGGCGCTCCTTTTACCGCGTCAACAACGTCGCGCCATGATCCGTGCGCCCTTTTTGTCCTACGGCTCTGTACTTTCAGCGCCTTACGAAGCCAACTATGCAAATTAACGTGTTATGCGGCGAGGTGACGGCGATCATTTAAAGTGCTAATGTTTTCCTATATGTGAAAACTTGATCGTCCCATTGTGATTGTCACCAGAGGAAGTCGCGGCGTTGTTTTAAATCGTTGAATGTTTCTCCTATCTCTATTCAAACATTATGGTAATGGAAAGGTAATTATCTGACTAATCGCAGGGCGGAACGCGGCAAAACGTTTAAACAAACATTATTCGCCGCGGGCTCTTTGGCCGGGCGGCACCAGCAGTCGTGCGCTAAGGCGCAGCGGCTCGAGTTGTGAAGCGTAGGTGCGACAGCGGAGCCGCTAATTAAATATTATCACTCGGCAGTCGGTGACTACAGACAATGGTGCGATCGCTCATCGGCGCTAGTTAACCGGTTACCAAATATTTGCTCTAGTCAAAGGCGCCGCCGGCAAATAAGGGAGTCGAGGAGTCGCCGAGGGGCGATCAGATAGCGCCGCCGCTCAAAGCTCGCCGAGATGTTGATAAGGGTGCACGTGATCGCGAGCGGCACGCTGCCGAGCATTCGCTTTTTAAACGACGCCAGACGGACTTTACAATATCCAATTTATGAGTCGCGAGCAGTCGCAGCAGCAATCTACATAAGCATATATGTCCTGCCCTAAATACATAAAATCGACGAGGCATCTTGTCGGGAACGTCTGTCTGTCTTATGTTATGACTTGCAAATAGCGTCCTAAATAAGCAGATGTTATATTGACAGGATCACTGGGTAGCGCACTGGATGTTTTCACATGCTGCGAATCAAAAGTTAATGTTGCTAAACGGCGGGTGGAAGCGTCTCAGTCGCCAGTCGTTGCGGGTAAAATAAATAAATGCACATAATATTTGGTTAGCGATGCCGCATCATCATGTGAAGCAAATAAAAGAGTGCACGCGTCGTGATTCGCCGCCGCCGGTACATTTGCATCGGAGGCGGTCTAATTTGAATTAGAAACACACCAATGTGAAGACGAAAATAAATATCCGGCTAATCAATCAAACGTCGGAATGAAATGAACTAAATCCGTCGGACCACTAGATTAACTCGTAATGTGATAAAGTGATAATGTTATCAGGGCAACATTCGTAGTTAGCTGTGCTGTGTAAACGCGGTATTACCATATGAATGAGCTGGTTGCTATGGGTTGAATAGAAAGAAATACTTCCTACGTTTGCATTTGTAACGATGTTGTTAAGAATTAAAAGAATTAAAAATGTGAATTTGCATAAAAATTTTACTCGTACAAACAGTTGTCACAAATATATAATGACTTATTTTACAGACGTACATAGTCGTGTAAAAACGATCTAAGTATGAAACTCCGTTAGACTTGTATTCTTCAGTAGGGTATAAAAATAATAACCAATACTAAGTAGGCAAGTTAGCATGAAACATTGTTAAATATTTTGTTGTACAACTAAAATTATTTGCTTTAAATCAAATCCAAATATTCATCCAATAATGAGATACCTATCATACTTCTATGCTGCCAGTACAGTGCCCAATCTATATGTATTATGAGACACTTAGTATTCAGCTCATACTCGAGATTACCATAATGGTACAATTGTTCATAGAATCGATTGTTCACTTTCTGTGGTTGAGCCTTGTTAATGGATCAGATTTTACTTTTAATTTATCATACTCCCGGTATTTAAACGTAAACGAACTATCAAATAGAAACCTGAATTTGAACACGTCTGGAATGTAAATTTGTATCGTCACATTTGTAATTTGTCTAGAATCATTAAAAATTATAGGTTTAACTACACATATCGTAACAGTGTAATTAAATTCTACAATACTTCTATCTTTCGTTGCGACCCGTGAATGTTGTTTTGAAAGAAAATTTCTATCGTTTACAAACGCGAAAGTTTGTAAGTATGGATGGATGTTTGTTACTCTTTCACGTAAAAACTACTGAATGGATTTGGATGAAATTCGGCATACAGATATTTTATAACCTGGATTAACATACAGGATACTTTTTATCCCGATATTCCCACGGGAACGGGAACCACGCGGGTGAAACCGCGAGCGGCCGCTAGTTTTAAATATTATCTATGTTCCATGACACAACCGTGTCGCGTAGCGGTGAAAGAATTAAATTACAACCCTCTCTTTTCCCTTGGGTGTCGTAAAAGGCGACTAACGGACTAAACACTGTACATACATCCAACAGCATAGAGCGGCGATGGGCTCACCACCTATAACGCTGATCACATGTGCAGTCGCTATTTGGTGAAACGTGGACTATGGCAGAGGACTGCTTTTCGGTCCTCATTGCCTAGTCTCTGACTAACCCTTCGGGGATAATATCTAGTGATATACATACATGTATCTATGTTCTGTATAACAGAGCTCTTTCCGCTAAAGCAGTCCTCTGCCATAGTCCACGTTTCACCAAATAGAGACTGCACATGTGCTCAGCGTGATAGGTGGTAAACCCATCGCCACTCTATACTGTTGGATATATGTACAGTCCTTAGTCCTTTTACGACACCCAAGGGAAGGGAGAGGGTTGTAATGTAATAGGTATTCTTTTGCCGCTGACAAGTGCCTGTCAAAGTGCCCTGGATGCACAGAAAATTAAATGAAAAAAATAAGTTACTATATAGTGTCTCACTGTTGAGCAAAGGCTTCCATTATTAACCCTTTACAAGGCTTTATCTATTTTCTATATTGAACACCATATTTAGAACTTTATTTGCTGAATATTAGGTCGAAAACCAATTAAACTTTTTAACATGCTGTGCCTATTAAAGGGTTAAAATATCTACAAAACTATTTGTACAAAACTCGTAAGCTAGGGAAGGGAGGAATTTTATTTATTGAGGCGCATTAGTTGTTTGAGTATTGCTGGCAAGATTGTGCTAAGTACCTTTATAAGTACATTTTTAATATTAAGAAGGTTTTTTTAATCACCCACCGGTCGTCTAGTAAGGCTCTGCCAAGTGAAATGCAGCTCCTCTATAGTGGCGGGGACAGGCACCACAAAGTTGAGGGCATAGAAGTTGATCTGCCCATCTCGTACGTAGAACAACTCAGCCGTAAGACCTGGAGACAAAGGAAAATAATTTATTGGTAACGTGTTTTCCTAAGAATTACACGAACAATACACATTAAGATAATACGTTTATTATTTATTTTACATTACATTTTGTATTGGAGAGTCATTTCAATTAAGGTGGAGTAATTTTGAATAGGAATCAGTATCATCATCAGAATATAAACTTCTCAATGCTGGGCACCGGACTACCAACATACGGACTACTGACTACTATACACATTGGGAGATTGGGCCATCCATAAATGCCATCCATCACATCCATAAGCCATCCATCCCATCCATAAATTCCATCCACGCTGGCCCAATGCGGGTTGGTAAGTAGATCAGTATAAACCGTTCCAATTATCCGAGTAAATATAATCAGTAAGTTTAAAATTGCATAATACCTATTGTTACATGAATCTTAATACATAATGTAATGAATATCTTCATTAATTAATTCAACTTTGAATATTAAACAATAAAAATGCAAAATGTATGCAAAATGTATGACTGTCATCACCATACACCGTTCTATAGCTGGGTCCAGCCATCTCCCTTAGTTAGTGCTAATAGGACATGTGGTGAAAAGGCATGGGTTCAATGCGGGGTCCTGATACTGGTTTCAAAAGCGCACGTGATTTTCCCACGTAACAAACTGAGCACCAAACAAAGATCACAACTGTCATTTACACATTGCACATAGAAATATGAACGCTTGATGCCAGCAAAATGGTGTAAAGAGAATTCAGCCAGTCAGCCGTTCTAAGCCAATACAGGATAAGATCCTGTTTATACAACGGCCCTATTGAGAAATCGAGACGAAGCGAAACCCAAAAATCGGTGCGCATCAATAACACACAGAATCTGGGCAAAAAGTTGAAAGCGCACGCGCACAATGTGGCGGCGAGATCAAACGCCCGCTTAAAGGCACCGCAACCCGACGCGCGCGCCACCTGTCCTGCTATCATGGGAACTTATCCAATAAAAATAGAAATAGGCAGTGGGAGGAAGTTCAATAAATGTTCAAACCAGTTTAATCAGAGTAAAGAGATTTAAAAATGGCAAAAATCTAATATCTTACTTGACCGTAACAAGATTTTGGGAGCCTAAAATTGCTTAAACTTTTTATATCATGAACTCGTCGTACTCGTATAATTTGACTAAAGTAAAAATATTTACACATGATGATATAGACAAAAAAATCTATAAAAAAATACATTATTCGTTATTAATATAGCCGATAAATTAACATACATATGTTAACATATCGCTGTAACTAAAACAATTTATTGTATTTGGGCCCAACCTAAGTGGTACGGTAGCCAAAATGCCGGCGGCGTTTTCTCATAAGCCACAAACCACCCACAACACAATATTAGTTATGCTAATTCTTGAACTAGTGATAGGTACCAATTTGCCACCAAGTGGCACTGTTTCGAGCCCATACAAAAAGTTAATACCTTAAAATTGTAAAAATACAGCTCCCACAAGAAGAACGATCAAGACCTCGGCACAAAACGCTGCACCAAACTTGAAATGTTGTGTCAAGACGGCGTTTCCATATTCGTAGGGCGTTTGTTTGTTTGTTTGCGCGAGTGAAGATGCGGTTACTGGTAAGCTTGAATAATTTTCTTCATGAATAACTATCATCAATTGCCAAACATGTCTTTAATCAACCCGAACTCGACGCTTGTCTTGTCGTTACCGCACCATTTACATCACATCACTTATACATTCATAACCAAGAGCTCTAGGAAAACACACCATGAATTATGTTATAGCACCACACCTAATATGAACTTCGCAAGGCTTCTAAGAAGTCGTTTAATTTTTCTTTTCTCGTTAAGGAGCTGCCCGGCTCCAGTTACATAATCTTTATTTTATGGTCATGAACCAACTAGTATCGGGTGGCTTAGCATAACAGAATGGTGAGGAGAAGGATACAAACAACTACGTAACAGGCAAGCAAAATGACTGAGGAAGCCTAATTAGTGAGGAATGTAAATAATGCATGACCCAGATTATTTGCGTTCAATGTTCTATTTAATTTATTTATGACATAGATTTTTGTCACAAAAGATAATGAAAATTGTTAGATCATGCAGTGTTATTTATGACTAAGTGTTCTTTCATATATCTACAAGAAATGATATTTATGATCATCATGATGCATAATTTTAAATAATTCAATGTAAAACGAAAATGTGAACTTAAGTTTTAAATGCTATATTGAAAATTGTTTCCTATAAAATCCCCGAAGTACAAATAAATAAGTAATTCTTAATCTTAACTCTCCATTAAAAAAATCTCTATACTTATTATAAGATTCTTCCTAAAAACGATGACAAGTAAGTAAACTATGAAGAAGGAGAGACACGGCAACAATTAGAAAAAATATCATGATTTTCTTTAATGTAAACATACGAAGTGACTTTAAATTTAAAAGCTATTTTGTAATGTAATTTTTATACCTATCTATGGTCAACTAGTTTCAGACACAGACTTCCCGGGTATATTTCCATATTGTACGAACTCCAAGACTTCCTAATTGTAGAATAATATAAAAGAAACATATGTTATGAAATATACCAGGGTTGATATGATTTAAATCAGTGATTTAAATCATGATCTTAATCAAGTGATTTTTTAAAAAAAATCATTGATTGAAATCATTAAATTTTTACTGCAACCAAATCGGCAATAAAATGTCTAGGGACTTGTAATACATAATATGAAAAAATGTACTTACTTATAACCGAAGAAGAAATTATATCCAATCAAGATCAAGCAATTGCTGAGTACAGTTGCTTCTTTGGCTGGGGTTTAAAGAATATTTTCGACATTCAATTTAGTCCACACCCAAAATAAGAAACAGATTAGGCACCGACAAGGCAGCTAAATTAGTATTTTTTTGAAGTAACTGAATTCTAAAAAATAAAAAGTTTTATTATTAAGTACTAAGTTCTTAATAGGTTCTTCTTCTTACTTACTATAAGTATTAGTTTATGTTCCTTTTTTAGTCTATAAGTTTTTACTTGTTATATTTTCAACGCTACTGTTTTTTAAACTGTTGATTTTAGTAGAACTTGTTGAATTACCTTAATAGTATTAATACTATTAATGATTAAATTAAACAAAAATACGTTATTTCTTTTTATTTGTATTAAAACTAACTAACTAACTATTCAATAAATAAAAAAGACAAGAAAGTAAAAAAATCTAATAAATCTGATTTTAATCAAATAAATCCGATTTAAATCAAATTAATCAAATTATGATGATTTTTTTAGAAAGATCATGATTTATATCAACCCTGCAAAATACGTGTGCGAGAGATGCGCTCGGTAAAGTAAAATTGTATAATTTATCTATAGGTACCATTTACTAGATTAAAAACGACCAGATCTACATTTAAATAAGGAAACAGGATCCCGGCAACCGCCGACGCCGCAGTATCGGTGTTATTAACACCATTATCATTAAACGTTAATGTCCTATCTAAACATGTTTGTACATCTTCGGCGATATTGCACGCGCATGCAAATGAGACACCGAAACGGTCATGCGTGCGATTAAATTAATAATTTTAACGCCCGTTAACGGCTATTTGTTTATTCGAGAAGCGATAACGACGATTAACTGCTAACGAGGTACAATATACCACGCAGCTGATTTGCATACGGGCCCGCGTCTCACTCCATACCCGAATCATATTATAAAACGTTTTCACAGGATTTAAGGTCCACTCCGTAAGCAGCTTTATAACTATTTTTTCTTTGAACGATCCTAATCTTTAAACATAAGATGAAATTTAATTCTAACATCCAAACACCGGTCGAGAACCGGTTGTTTCGTATTGATGGCATCCGACAAAGATCAGTACCCGAACTCTTTAATAAATTGCTTCCACGAAACGTGCCTATAAAATTTGAATCCGTGGTACACGGAAGCTGCACGAACTTCAACTACAAATTTTAATTAGGCAATAAAGATGTGGAAAAGGCTCTGTTCTGTGAGTCTGTGACATTCCCACACAAGTAAGTGGTCGCAGGAGCGGCTACCGTGCGGTGCGTTTGATGCAAAGGAACGAGACCACTTGATACGACAAATAACTAGAGATAACCAGCACCCACCGGCGGCGGGGCGCCCCTTTTTTTGCTTACGGTTTAATTCTTAAGACACTAACGGCTCCTTTCTTCCTTACACGGATTTCTCAACAGCCGCTCTATGTCGCTATGTATTTTGATTCTTCGTGATGCACCGAAATAAATTTCCAGAATGAAATACGAACACACCACGCACCCATTGTGTGGCGTGCCGGAGGATATCGCGCGAAAATCATTTTGTACCTCACTATTGACGCATTCTATATTCGCACCTCCAAATAAAGCTTTCATTACGTTCATACAAAAACCCATTTGTAAGGAATAAAATAGAGCGTTGAACAATGGCGCTTATATTTCGTATAGAAAGTTCCCCTTCGAGGTTGGATATAAGGATTTTAAGGCACAACGGAGGTACTGTACTATAGAGGAATTATGCAGACGAGGCGCGCAAGAAAATAAAACAAAATGCAGGTGTCGGTGAAAATAAAGGCGCGAGTTATGCACCGTTCCAGTCGCAGTCGAGAGAGCTCGCCACTTCTACACAGCCAAAGGGGAAAATGTGCAACTACCACAAACAAACACTACTGTCGCAGATCAACAATAAACAGGCGGCGACGCAACCGGAAAACCGCTAAACAAGTAACAGTTTAACGTTTTACAACTTTACCACATCCCATAACTACACACGATAATAGTTATCATAAAATCAGTATACGATGTGTTAAGAATAGTATTGGAAGCGTCATAAAAAAGTGTATTTAGGTAGGCCCTGTTGAAATGGCGACAGTTTTATAGGCTCTTTTACCGGAAAACATTGGCTCGAAGACTGAGGGACGGGGCGGGCGTACGACATCGAGTAAACGGCGTTTGCTTGGTGCGATTAATCGCTTCATTTTATGAACAGACAGAACCATGTTAAATTATTGCCTTTTATCTGCAGACGGAAGGTTTACATAACACAGATGCCGATGTTTTCTAGAATCATGAAATAGATGTGGGATTCAGACGTAATAAAAATACGCAACAGGCTTCAGGCAGCAATCATCAAGACCGTTCATGTTCCCATACACACATTAAGAAACTCAATTTAATATTTAGAAACTCAATACTATTGCAATGCTATCCTTTCTCAAGTTGAAACCTCAAACTCATAGCTTTGGTAACACAAGCCATTCGAACCGTTGAAAATTGCGTAATAACATGGTAGAAAAACCCCAACGCGGTGTAGTCAGGTGTAAAACTTTGAGGTTTTTGGAATCAGTGTTCCGGAAGCGAGGTTGGTAACGCGATCCCTTATTGTTGGCCTGTCTGTCTGCCTGTCCGTTGGGGTTTTGTCCGTAACAAGATTTGAGCTTTGTACGATTCAAAGCTTATTACAACAAGACCGTGTTATTGAACCTCTAACCATAGTTAACCATAACGAGGTGTGAACAGAGGAGGCAAAACATTTAACATTTAATACATTATGTAGAGTTGGAATTAAGAATCGTTTTACTTCATTTCTATTGTCATTCATTATTATCAATATACGTCCAAAGAAGATACGTTTAGACGTAGTTTTATATGAATTTTTATATATACACTGGCAAAGGCTAGACTATCGAAATGTTGCTGAGAACAGCGCCTTTCACCAAATGATTGAGACCAATAATTATCAATCCTACGAACTAGATTTTCCATTTAACGACAAAACGCAAAGAAACAATTGAGAGTAGAGTTTCTTATGTTTACGACTGTCTGCTAGGATAACCGGAGCGGCCGGCGCCTCAAGCCACAACAAGCCACTTTAAAAAGCTTGGCAGACAGAACATAGCCAATGGTGGTAAGTAAAGGTTTTTTTATTTAGGATGTAAGTTATTTTCTTTCAGTGGAGCGAAATAGAAAGAATTACAGCTTTACTGAAAAATGAGCATTTAGCTAGGTAGCGTCAAGAGTACTGCTTTAAATCTTATCAAGAATACTAGCCAACAGCTACCAACTACGAAGATCGTTTACGGGAATAATTGAACGTTGCAGCCAAGCGCCTCCGTATTTCTGAAAGACATTTTCCGAGCAAAAATCAAGGTGTAAGCACTCTGAGGGTGCGAAAGGACTAGGGGCTACATCTCGGGGAGGATAATGTGCGTAATAATCACCACCATACTTCACGGCTGCGTTGTTACACATACCATTTACCTACCCGGTAACCCCGCCGCCGCCGTATTTAATTACTCAGCAATTACACGTGTGCACAAATTAAACAAATTTCCTGAATTAATTTAAACAACGGCGACCTGTTTTACCTCCATTTGTAACACCTTTTATAGCATCTTTACGATGCCGAAATTAACGACAATCGACGCGTTATCGCAGATCTGATTACATAAACACTTTTAAAAAGTAAGCTTGTGAGACATCAAGTCAGTTAAATGAGACGCAATTAGCCGTAGCAACGAAATCGGTCGATGTGGTATTAATAAGAAACGAATAAGAGATCAAAAAGTTTAGGCAGCATCACGAATGTTTATATGAGTCTTAATTAAAACTGCGGACGCATTCGCGGCGAACGCCAACGAAACGATTGTGTCTCCGTAGGAAATCAGTTTTAAAATACCCGGAGCTTATCGGCTCGTTGATGGATGTGGCTTTTTGCCCGCGTGCCCCGGCGCGGCGCGCACCAATAATCCCAGTGAATTAGTTTGACAGTGTCGGAATCTTTTCCTCATTTTTTGCGTTAAACCAGATGTGTTCGACACACTCTTCTTAATTATGTGAAGCGGGATAGAAACCGATCATTACGCCTTAATTAACCAAATACAATATATCGTCTCACGACGATTGACATGTAATAAATAAATAGTGCAAGTAAATGTTTTCATTGACGCTATCAGCGAACGTGTTAATTGTGTTGTTATTAAATAAACATGACCCGTTAACGACCGCCCTGTAGTGCTGCGTCGATGGATTTATTCACTGACACGCGAGCAAACGGGTTGATAGTAAACATCTGCCACCTGTCGCTAAATTACATTGCGAATGCGTAAATATTATCGTTACAATAACATCTATCGTTTTATAGTAGGGCGTCGTTGTCAGAACAGAGTCGTACCATTCTCGTGTTTATGCAGCGGCTCGAGTGGGGTACTTGCAAAATTGAAAACGGTTGTCTTGAAATTTATAACGTCACGTGCGGAGCGCTCCCGAGGAAATTAACTTTTGTGAAGTTATGCGCGCCTGGTACCGGCATACGCTACCAATAGGTTAACTAGTCTATTAAAAAGCAGCTAAATAAAGAAGTGGTAAAATGTTAAAACAAATGAAAAAGCAACAAAGAAGATGGAGCGTGGTTCCTGTCGTGAGTAAAGTGATTTAACAAAGATCGTGGTTGCCGGAGGACAGAACGGCGCAAATACGATTTCGTACCGCTATCGCTTCAGGACCCGTTCTAAAAACTACGATACAAGTCAAATTGCCTATCTCGCTTGGGTCTCAAGTAAAGCCGCAAAGTATCGTAGAGCTCTAACAAAAAAGTTACTCATTTCACTCAACGACCCAAGTGTCTCGGCTGCAATGTGACAACCGACAGTGTGCACGTCTCGTGTAGAAAAAAACTAGGAACGACGCTCGTGACGTGTTTGTAAATGTGCGGTGCGCCCAACAACCCTTCGCATGAATTTGTTTCTTCTACCGTTTAAACCCAATTACTGAGTCGAACCATGCGCATGTCCGCTAGACATGACAGCAAACATTTCTCGGACTTATCACCGGGATTAGGACAAACCTTCGACAGAGGTTATCGTACGGTAGCTCCACAAAAAAATCGATACCTTATCAAACATGGTTATTGCGATACGAGATTTATTTATGGTCGGCTTATCGTTCTCGATAAGAATTGTTTGAATTATCGTTGGTGCTACTGAAAACGTTAGCAATTACGTTCGATAAAATGGGCACAGATGTGTAAACAGCAGCCCTGAGGGACACCATTCCTGAAAACCCATGGTTTTGTGTCAGTGCAATCCAAATAGAAACTGTGTGCCTAGTGGAGGTGTCCAATAACAAAACACACGAACACGCTTGACAAATAACGTTCACCAAATATTATCCGACTGCCACACGGATATTATGTGGATTTGTACCAATATGACTGTAGGGCACAGAAGTTGTTTGTTTTGGAACTTAGATAGGTTATAAGGCTCTACAGTCTACAGAAACAAAATGTAAATATGTCATGGCGGTTTGAATTGTGGTTAAATAAGTTCGTAGAAAATAAAACTCATAACAATACGTGGCGAGCGAGCGTTAAAACATCGTCCGCTAGGCGAAGCTTGAAGAGAGCAGTTTGTAGTAAAGAGCTCTCGTAAAGGGCCCTCCAAAAGAGCGTCGACGGCTGCGCTTAACATGCGTTGTTTACACCGTGCAACACCTACATATTTTTAAATTTACAACGTCGAGAGGGAACAGACTTTGTACCCCCCAAGGGCCTGAATATAAAACTAGTAATCAGACTACCAAGCTCAATAAATTGAAAGCGATGGCGGAAAAGGCATATTGCAACAGGGAATTAACGAATTGGCAAACGTTCAGACATTATTTTCGGATCCGCCGTGCGCCAGCCATGATGAAAATCATAAAAATTTTAACCTCGCCTCGCCCGTAAAGTAAACAATGGGCAAAAAGAGCAAAATCATAAATGGCCGGTGTAACGACGTGCCCTCGGGTGAAGCGATTCCCTCTCTTTTTTAACTTTAAAAAAATAAAAATTGGTATCCAGCCTCGTTGCGTACACTGGAAATATTGCGAGGCAAGCAAGGAAAACGTTTATCAAAAGTTCTTATCTGAACCGCAATCTGCATAACACTTTTTCTCACTGTCACACTCAGGCATTTTGTTAACACACTACAAACAATTAAGATTGTTTGCGATAAAGTTAATCAAGAACCTTGGAACCAGGGAATTGGATTCATTCACAATTAGCTCGCAATTTGGAGGTGCAAATTTAAACTTACTAAATAATTTTTTGGTAAGATTTTACGGTCTGCCCAAGTAGGCCAGAATGAGTTATGGGAAAACTACCTTAAATCTTCTTGAATTCAAACTTATAATTAGTAATTGTTATTTCGTATATAAGTACATTTGTTTGCGATATATTGCGATAAACCGACAATCGAAAAAAATGGAGGAAGTAAGGAGAAGAAGACAAATAGCCATGACCCCAAACAAAATGTGGAAGGGGGCAGGCGAATAATTTTGATATTGTTTACGTTTACTGGACAATCGATCTGTTACATGATTCGCGGCATTCAATCGGTCCTGCTGCGATAACGAGGGTATCAAATTAAACGGTCGCCGGTTGTCACACAGCACAGGCTTCCGGCCGGACAATGCGCCTGACCACCGGATTGGACGCGGCGCGTAACAAGCCGTGATATAATGCGCGCCGGACCGGAACCTGATGCGTAACAAGGGGTAAACGACAGGTTTTTAGTACTCTTTGATTTGTTGTAGCGCGATGACGAGGCAGAATTGTTTGTTTATAAACTTGTTATACAAATCGTAGGCAAGTGTGTAGGATTATTTTTGGAGTTCAACTGTGATAGTGTTTTTAGTAAAATTTCTGTTAGTAATTAAATTAGTTTATTTATTGTCCATACTGCTGGGCAAAGGCCTCCTACATAGAAATGCAAGTCTACGCTTTAATCGATGGTTTTTGGCTATAAATCTTTTTATTATCTTAAGAATTTGTGTTGGAAAAGACAAACAAGATAAGTTATTTATTTGTACTATTTCAGCTATAAGTCATATTTTGATAGAACCCACATTTGCTTCATAAATAATGCAAAATATTGACAATAACGTTAATTATTTTTTACGGAAATATTGTTCTTGCATGCTTAAAAATTATTTACTCATAAAGCAATGAACAATCTTTGTTCAAATGTCGACCCCAGTCGACAAAATAACCTTCGCTACACAAAATAAGGGTTAGGGGTGTGTTTAGTCATGGTGTCGTATCGTCATTGTTTTTAACTTTCCTAGATGTAGTGTCGTTTCGTCATTAACGAAATAATTTAAAAATATTTGGTGGTCGTTACGTCATTTATACATCTTGCTCTTAAAATATTGTACAGTCAACAAACTAAATAAATGAAACTAATATGAACAGGTCTGAAAATCATAAGTATTATTTTTACAACAGTTCTTTAATTAAGCAAAAATTTGAATATAACAGTGTTTAACACTACTCTTTAATATTTACTATACAAAATCACAATATCAATCACAGATATATCTATCTAATACAGGGCTACAATTCAAAATACTTTCAACAGTTTTTAACCCTTAACCGGAATCGCTATTTTGATCAACGTAACTGGAACCGTGGGTCAATTGGGACCCAGAAATCAAAACCTATATATTTCTTAGACTACTTCAGATTACAACCTAAACGGGGCAGTTTAGTAATAAAACAGGGTTTTTAAAGAATCTAAATCAACATTTATTAATAAAAATAATTAAATAAACACGTATTCCAAAATAAACACTTAAGCCATATATTTGGCAAGAATTTTTGAGTATCAATATATAAATTTATAAAAAAAAAATTAAGATAAACCACAATTATTTTACGTATCCCCTTAGCAAAAAAAAATATTTTGAGAAATTACATAATAAATGACATCTTATATAATAACAACAAAATTTCGTCTATCAGTCTTTGAAATCTAAGTATGGCACTTGATGCATAACATTTTATTTTGTGCATAATGTTTTCAGATGTATTTAGAACATCTGTCAAACTTTTGCTATTGTTTATTATACTTTTTTGGGCCACAAATAGCATCTTCCCCTTTTTCGAGGTCCAGTTTCAGATGAAGATGTATTTTCTTGTAGCAAGTTTTGTGGCTCTTCAATTACTGGCGCTAAAAAATTGTCAATCCTAGTCTTCAAATCCGTTGAAAACGATCGGTACTCCGTCATTCTCTCAACCATAAATCGCTTGATCAATTCCAGTAGTATTTTTTTATGTGCTGATAACGTTTCATTCGTTTTCCACGATTTGTAGCTTTCAAAAACAAAACAAATCCGTTCGCAATTGCAATATCCAGTATGGCTGAAAATATTACATGCATTGGCGCATTTTTGGTTTAAAGCATCATCACCTCCTTTTGTGCTGTTATAAAATTCAATGATTTCTGGTTTTCCACTTTCTTCATTGATCGATTTGTCATGATGCATCGATGAGATAATTATTGAAAATCGCTCAAACATTCTGATTCGGCATCAATTTCGTCTAATAATAATTCGCTGAATATCAGCTTTCTTCATTTTCATTTAAATATCTCGTCTTATTCTAACAAAATGTCTAAAACAATGCAAAATATAAAAGTATGTGATCAGAGAAAAAGTTACGTAACAGGAATCGTGGGTCCAATTGGACCCAGCGAAAGCACATACCACCTCTTCCAGTATACTTCAAGCGCCGAACGTCCGGCCCCCGCCGCACCTTGCGACCGACGTAATGAGAATACGTAGAAGCGCAAGCGTCTGTATGCCTGCGTTTAAAAATTAAACAGATTCTTTGTGGTCGCTGGGTCCAAATGGACCCACGATTCCGGTTAAGGGTTAACACTCTTTAAAATTATCTATAGAAACGTTAATTCATATAGTAATAAAGACTAAAAATCCCAGAAAAGGTACACAGGTAAAAATATTCTGAAGACTGTACTTTAAGCAAATGACTAAACGACACTAAAAATTATTAATTTTAAATAGCAATGACGAAACACCACCATCTTTTCTTAATAACGATAAGACACCATGGCCAAACACCCCTAACCCACAAATAACAGGGTGAGTGCGACACGGTGACAGGGCTTGTAATAAATACCTATTAAGTTTCAGATGCATTTTTGTTGTAAAACTTTTTTATGTCTAAACGAGGCTGACAAGTCGAAACGACGACGTACGTGCACGCAATATTTACACCTGTCGTAAAACGTAATTTTTATTCGAATGTGTGAACATTTAAATATGCGTGTGATCCGATAGGAATAACAAACAAAAGTTCATTCAATTAATATCCCAAACTTCGTCCTCGGATAACATCTGGCTTGAATATAAAACACACTGACACGTCCCTTGTTTAGAACCCCAATAAAAATGAGACCCACACAAAATGACGTCAACAAAAAAAAGTACAAAAACTGGCTACACGTAACGAAGATCTCGAGTTTTGATCTAACGACCCTCAAGGATCCATTATTATTAATAACCGATGTCTAAATAAAACATACGACGGACATAAAAATATTGAATAAAAAATAAACAAGACATGATAACTTTTTTTTTTCAATACTACACAAGACATTTATTAACACGGGCGAACGGTGGATCAAGATAAAAACAAATATGGCGGGCGGCGCGCGCGCATATAAACATGGAGTTATCGTGGGAGGCTGTCACAACACGCGCCCAATGGGCAGCGCGCGCTGACGCATCGGTGAAAGCTCCGAAGACACCCTGTAATACGACATATGAGATGATGTTATCTCGTAAAAGCATTCAAAACCTACGCAAGCCATAGCTTGTAGTAATTCCAATGTTAAGTACATACCTTTTTAAATATATTACCGAGCGTAGTTAATGCGCAGCGGTGACCATTTGCTTTTCAAATATACGAATTTTATATGCAGACCTGTGGTAAATGATAGTAATATAAAAATAAAACTATGAATAATATCACAAACTGTTCCTGACCAACCAACAACCAATATCAAACAGTCACGTAGGTACTCGAGAAATGCGCACTTCAACCACAAATAGTAAGAACCACTTTCGTAACAATCTTCTCAAGGTTCGATCCTATTAACCTCTTAAAAAACCAATTCGAATGTAACAAGGCACTAATATGTTGGAAAGCGAGCGGAGCGCGTTTATCAACTGAGCAAAACAACAAAGGAGCGAGTCGTGATCCCCATCACTGATCCATCATCGAACGGCCGAGATGGATCGCCTGCTTACCCTAACAACCTACGGATAACCGGCCCAGTTTCAATTGCCAGCAATCTGTCGTAGTCACCTTAACCCGGCACGCCATTTTTATTTCCCTACGAATGAATTTAACAAGCGTCATTTATACTCCGAAATGAGGTAGTTATACAAACATTGCCCGGACGTATCATGTGGATCTCGAAATGCAGGTGATTTACCTTAGGTGAATCCAGAATAAGATGCCGAGATATGTGATGCCTCACAATAGCTCCTTATTTTTGCTGAGCGGTACCATGTTTTCCGCGAATTCCAAAACTGCCACAAAAAATATCTCAAAACAGAGATCGTGCAGCAGTCGTAACTCAATTAACGGTTTAACTGTGAATAATGAATCAGTTAATTGATATTACGAGCTGGGAACGTTAAATATATGGGGGGAGTAAAACCGTCACGGGAGATACAACCACAATTTTATTATAATAACAGCATGCGGAGACTATAAATCAGAATTAAAGACGGTAAGCAAAGAGCTACGGGTTTCGGTTCCGATTAAAGTCGAGTCGAAAACAAACAGGCTCTCGGCCACGCCTCACAATGGTCTTAAAGCCTTCGGGCGAGTGCTGGCTATTATTCCACTTGGCCTCAACCCATTAAAATTAGATACCCGCATTATACAGTCGCTACCGGTTTCTTAGATACCAGCAAAACTGCACGACACAAGAGCTTTTTTCTTTTAATGACATTAAGTCCCCTAAAAGTCACGACTTCACGATGCAAATAAACAAACAAGAATAGTATCCACCACGCGATTTAAAAAAAACTGCGATCAGTTAAACGGTTACGTTGAAAAATAAACTCCGCGAACAAGGCACACGTGCAAAAAAAGAAATAACGAATGAGCAGCGTCCAAATAAAACATACGGAGAAAGATTTATAGCAACAGGAAAAATAGACCCAGCAATTGAAACAAAAATACTTGTATAAACTCGTTAATTAGGTTACTTGTAGTTAAGTCCTTTTAATGAATTATCGTGTGTTTTGCGGACGAGCCACGCAAACCAACCAGCGATCCTAACTCACCCTCAACAAAACTGCACATTCCAGTATTTCGGGTTAAACTCAGTTCGCGATGCCCACGAGTTAGCAATGCGGAATAACCATACAGTCAATATTAATGTTCGCACAGCTTCGGCGTACCGAGGGCATGGCAAATAAAAACATGGAGCCGTAAAAGAGTAAAGTAAACATTTCTATTCGGCATATTCTCGTAAAGATTTCCGAGTCGGAATTGAATTTGCATTTTCAAAAAAGAAGTGCACAGTGCTTGCTGCGCCCACACCTCGCTCGCATGCTTGCATTCCTCTTTATTACCTACACGTCTCTTTCGGCGCCGGCTGCCAGCTTTTTTTTGTTTATATTTTGTTCACAGAATGCAACTTTTCCAGAATTCATTGAAACGTTATGAAATAAAGTCTGTATGAAATTGCAGTTGGACTGTAAATCCTTATTGACTTTTATTGCACAGTATTTGCATGAAACTTTATGCCCTTCACCCAGGTAAAACGTGACTGTGGAGCACAATTGGGAATTCCCTCGCATCACGACAGTCATGAGATGTAATCGTCGGGACACACGTACATAGAAATGTGGCCACGGACGGAGATCCACGATAAGCTGGCTACAATTAACGTAACAACCATACGGTTCGGTTAAGTTAACTGCTTCGAATTAAGGAGGAACAGAGTTATTACTATACTACAAAGCATAAAAATAAGCTTTATGTGTTTTGTTTGGAATTTTATAATAAAAAATTGTCTTTATAACGAGCGAAATTAAATATTGTTTGTTCATAATAGTAGCCGATTTGTCCTATGGAAACTATTTTCGTCTTACCACCTCTAACGTTACACATAATTGAAAGTACTCGGTTTCAAATATTTAAATAACGAATACTTTTAAAATATACACACAAGAGAAACAGTACTTCTAACCTAATTCAATTGCTTTTATCAAAAACAGGATTTTCAGTTAGATGAGACTGATTGAATCAATTCCGTCTCACGTATTGTGGCACGCCGGCATCATAGTTGGCGCTTAAAAATCCACCCGGAGTCGTAACTCGACTCGTTACGAGCGGTTAAATAAACGCAGGCTTCTATTAAGACGATTGGGTGCCCGAAACGAACGTTAACTCTGCCAGAAATAAATTTTAACCCGATTGCAACGCCGTTAATGCGGCGACCACGAAAATGGGTTACGGAAGAAAAGCTATTGATTCGGAGAAACGTATTTAAACACACACCTAAATGATCTGTTATTTTATACAAATCCGAAGCAAGTTGGAAAGATTAAATTGCTAACTCCACCTGATCAGCCGCCTGAATCTCAAAAAGCTTAATTTTTTATGAAACATAAGCGTTTTATTCTTGTCAATGTCTGTTACAAAAAATAAAACGAATTCACATAAAAACCATACGCACTACAAGAAGCGAAGCTGATGACCACCTTTAGCAAGTAATAACGACCTGTGTGGAGTAACCAAATATTAGTTCACGCACACTTTAGAACGGATTTGACTAATATTTATCTTGTACTGTACGACTGCTTCCAAAAAGTGTATTTTCTTATCCAACATCTACCGTTCAACGCTGCCGAGGGCGTCATGATTATTCAAACAAGTCTTCAAACGTTCATAGTTTTCATTTTGTAACCAGAAAATGTCAAAATTAATAGTCCAGACAATTAACGAGGCAACCAATTCTGGAAAGATGAGAATTAATGCCTCTCGTTAAATTGAATTTATGTGATTTTAACGCTGTTAATTAGACTTCACACCACGAATGACACTTAATGAACATGGTTGTGTAACATGATACATGCATGCATGCAGTACTATACAGTACTACAGTACAGTATACAGCACTACCTATACGAAACCAAAAGTAAGTATGAATTTTAAAACTCTAAATTATTAAGACTGTTATTTGCAATTGCAAAACATCAACAGTGGCAGTGACAGTATTTATGTGATCAAATAGGATTTGACTTGACGATTATTAGAATTTAGTATTACTTGGAGTTGTATAATAAAACTTTTCGGGCTCCAGAATGTAAATTTGGGAGCATGCGGGCCTAGGCCCCGAGCGGCGGCCGTCGCGCCGCGGGAGGCCGCTGCCCGAACACCATGACTCGACCCATCCCTACATCATGCTGCGAAACATACGAATTCACTTCCAAATGTATTAAGACTAGAACCCAAATCAATCTTCTACGTCACCCATAAACATTTATGACAGTGGCTAAAAAGTCAGTTGGTAAACAAGAATGCCACACGGGTAGCTTACATACACAAAAGCACATCTTGACTTGTACAGATAATATAACAAACATGCAAATCCCCGCTGTGCTAAGCGACGACTAAAGTATTGATGAAAATATCATGCATGGTGGTCGAGCTTTGTAGGCCAGGAATTTAGTAAAGATAAAGTAAGATGCCAATGCTCTTTTAACAACACTGTGGAAAAAAAACAGCTAATGGATTGATGAGTCAATAAGTACGCTCGCTAAAAGAAACAATGGTCTCGACTCGAATCTCGATAAACAAACCGGAGTGTTACTTTTTAGTCACAAGAATTTTAAAACTTCTTTGGCTTTTTCTTATCTTGTCCAATCTTCAATTCAAACACATTGCATTAGCAGTAAACAACGTGGGAGAACATAAATCCGGGGACACTTCGGAACATCGACAATAAAACGTAAGTAGGCATTCGTCAATCCTACGGCGACGGTGGCCAATAAAATGATATTATTTAGGAGCTCATAACCTACAAGATTTACAGTCCATTAACAGAGGTGAGTTGACCGCATCCTCACCACCAGCCAGAATAATAATCCATTATATCAGATGTAATCCTAGTGTCTCGAGTGGAAGCGTTTAATCGCTGACCAAGTCATGAGTTAGAGGCGCATGATGGATTTGTTCGAGAGCAGCCATATCCGGTGCAAGCAAATTTAACTTCGAACAGCCTTGTTTATTCAGGAGTGCACTGAACCATTAAATGCAGTGGAGTCGTAACAACGTCGACCGCGTTAAATTCTTCAATACTATCATAATGCCCAGTTTTAATTGCTTTCTTACGAACCCATAAAAATCGAAAGTGGCTGGTTTAATATTTACGAGCGCAGGGTTAAATTTAACTAGCCAGTATAAAAACGGCAACAATTACCAATCACGCGGAATAAGCACCGAGTCAAGTTACATTAAAATATTATGAGCAGGCACATCAATATCAAAAAGCTTTAAAAATTGGTTCCCCTTTCAACTTTCGTGGAGTCAGAATGGACGTTTTCGTAATGGCCTTTGTTGAAAAAAAGTAAGTATTGTCACGACCCTATGGATTAATTTGTTTCGCTATTAGAATTCCCTTCACAAGCACCAAAAATGTCCCAGTGGAGAGCATCGCAACCAAATTTCGGGCTATTATTTATGGTGTGCCATTCTCTTCAAAGGACTGTATGATTTACAGCCAGCTGCACAAAAGCCAATGCCTTATTATGACGTGCTGGTCCGCGCATTGTGCCAGCATATTTATTCGTCCGATTGTGCCCGATGTTTGTTTATTTTTGGTCCTTCTCCGTAAATACTGCATTGTCACAGAACTACAACACAATTTGACTCGAGCCATATTTCACGGTCCCTAATTACAGATGTGTTTGAATTGAGAATGTTTTGCCAACGTCGTGTTTCATGGCTTTGCAGGTAAATGTCACCAAACCGAAATGACACCTGCTGCTATTTTCGACGTTATTATGAAACAGTTTTAACTCTAGCTTAAATACGTACTGTTTAAGTATACAGGACAGAAATACAAACATGATGGATGGAATAAAAAACTAAATGGAAGCAGTAAGGTCAAGAAGCCGAGAAAGTGCTTAGCGCAATCACGTTGTTAATAAACTCGAGAATGGGGTTTCATAATGATAGTGATACTGTGTTTAGAATTGATTAGTACAACGTTGCGGCTAACTGAGAACGTAAATAGGTAGAATGGGAAATATGGAGGTTAAGTGAACAACGACGCCAGTTATGTTTGCGTAGGGAGGGCTACCGGCAAATGTGTGTGGTCTCCAGTCGCTACCCACGATGGTTATGAGTCTACATCGAGATTTAGGACTTCCTATATGATTTTCTTTTTAAACATTACACGAAAGGCGTACTCGAGTTAACTATAAGGCAATTCTTCTATACTAGTCCATCAAAGAAGGTACAACATAAAGCCCCTTTTATCTTTAACATTTCTCCACGTGTTAGCAACGACAGTTAGGTATCAATTTCGCTATACCACCATCTAGAAATGACGTGTGAAACATCAGAGTCTTTATGTTTCCTCGCAGTGCTCTAAGTGCATTTAACAATTTAGATAATGCTTCAGAAGTGCGAAAGCATTACGCTTAGAACATTACCGGGGTTTTAGTAACGTGTCTCGGAGCTCACAGAGCTTCTCTCGCAAGAATAACGGCTTTGATTCGTGTAATAATGCTGTGAGTCTCACGCTTGTTTATTATACGTTTATTTATTTGCACATTTACTCGTACGCATAATGTGGTCGCGTGTCGGGCTTCCCATCCGCCTATTCAATTATGCCACACACTAAACTAAATTGTCGCGGCATCGCTCTTAATGGGACATCTCTGGGCTCTGAATAAACATAGAAAGGAAAATAAAATACCATCCGTGTGCCATCACAACAGGCGTCCTAATATTGTTTCCATTGCACTAGTGTCACGCAGAGTTTCTTCATGAATTATTAAAGTACCCATTAAAGGAGCTTAAATAGAGATTTCTACATTGGTGGCTGGGCTGCAAAACAAACATTTTACACTAATAGCCAACAAAAACAACGTTGTCGTATCGTTAACGACTGTGCAAGTTAGTGTTATTTTGGTTTGCGCATTCTTCGTGTACCTATGTATCATCGATCACGGCTCGGGCTGTCAGATTTTAAAGTGAGCTTAAACTGGGTCCGAAACTCCGAACTGACTCGTCAACGGTGGCTAGACTGGCAGGTGACGGACGCGCGTGACGGCACGTCAGCGTCAGCTTGTGGGGGGCATGCTCGCTGACCCCGCTAACCGGTGATTATCGTAATATAGGATTAGATACACAGTAAATTTGCCATTCCAAAATTGAAATGTCTATGCATTTGGGTTCACGGCAAGCGAGCATCGTTTTTCTCTGATGGCGCGCATACATTGTTCGAGCGCGACAACGATTCCCCAACGGTCCCCAGAGGATTCCTTGTCCCGGTATACTCTCTGAAGTGATTATTTCCGTGACACTTTAGATATTGAAAAGAAGATGGCGGTTGGGAAGTTTCAACCTTAGATAAACTGTTTTTATATTGATTTCTTCTGTTGGGCATTTGTTCTTAAACGTATAATAAGACAATACAGTACGTAGGTGATAGGTACATTTATTGTTGACCGAATATGACATTATATAAAGTAATTACATTACACCTACACAAGAAGTAACGTTTCTTTTCATACGCCTAACTAGCAATTTGAACGACGAAACTTTAACAAAAGTTTGAAAGGCGCACAAACGCGCGGCGCGCATGACACATGCGCAGGCGCAGCGCCGCTGATCGATAGGAGCTTTTTGTCGCGCTGACGTCTCCATCCATTCTTAGCAAATTGCCACGAAACCTAAGGAACACAGAACCTTGTCGAGGAGTGATTGAGGGCCTCGCTCGGCACTGCGACCATTACTTTGAATATTCTTACACTATCGATCACAAACAAAAAAGGAGCAATTTTATTTTTAAAACGGTCTCACGTGCGTTTTGTACCCTGTTTGATGAATTGCTCACACGATAAGTGTAGTTTGTACAGTGATGCATCAGAATCGTTCATTGTCGTTCTCATGATGGATGAGGAGTTATAGAGTAAAGAAAAACCTTACAATAAGAAATTTAATATTACACAAAGTGATTTTACTATGACAAGATTCGCAAGTAAATTGTACGAAAATATAATTAATTCCACAACGGGAAAGCTTTTGGTCTTCATCTGATGGTAAGTGAAGATAAACCCGAAAACGGCAGCGTACTTCGCCCGGAATCCTCAGCCACTGAGCACTGAGGAACTGTGCAATACTGTGCATCTTACCTTGGTTTCAAACACAACAATAAGGTGATATCGTAAATTGGCTGCGTCTCTAGACACTGGACGGCGGCGTGACGCTTTCGCGTTATTTATAAAGATCTATTTATTCAGCCGTGGCCGTAGCGACCTGATTATACTGCCAACATGTCACTACCCGACATTAAGCTTACGAATGTTTGTTGTTTTGGCCACAACCACGTGTGGGCCGTGCGGAAAAATAATGTTTGTTGTAAGGTTTTATTATCATTAGTCATTACATATTATAAAGTAAAGCCGTTTTCCTGTCTGTAGCACCGCACTATTCTCCTAAACCACGCAATGGATTTTTATGCGGTTTTCACTAAAAGATAGAGCGTTAACTGAGGATGATTTTTGTTTATATTTTGTAGATATATTTTTCTAAATGGCTGAACTATGACGGTCTTTCTAAGTTAGCGTGGACGAAGGCGCGGGCGGGCCGCTAGTCACACTATCACACTAATCACACTATCACATCACACTAATATTATAAAGGCGAAAGTTTGTGAGTGTGTATGTTTGTTACTCTTTCACGTAGAAACTACTGAATGGATTTGGATGAAATTCGGCATACAGATAGTTTATAACCTGGATTTACACATAGGATACTTTTTATCCCGATATTTCCACGGGAACGGGAACCACGCGGGTGAAACAACGAGCGGCCGCTAGTAAATTACAGTAAGCTGGCAACTAGCAATTGCCTCGGTTTGACCCAATATCCGAAGGTCCTGTGTTCAATTCATAGGTTTCGGGCAAAGTATATTTCTGATTTTTCGATGCATAGCCCGAAAAACAGCAAGGAGCTTTTTTTTTTAGTAATAATCTATAAAATTGTTGTAGGTATTACAACAATAGTCAATAATCCATTTAACACATATATACGGATAAGGTATGAAGCGATGCGAGAAGAAAGGGTGCAATTCTGTGCGTGTCCTTCGTAGAACTACTATTCATGCGATGTTCTTGCAAAGTGTCAATCCGATAAAGGCACAGTGCATTGTCGCATTCAAAGGTACACAATAGACAAAGAGCACACAAAGCCTCAACCGATTACGAAATCATTACATTACAGCAAAGTTAATCATAATTTGTACTTTAAATATTGTCTTTTGTTATTCATAGTTATGTGACATGACTTCAATTAATTATGATTCACTCAACATAACATCCTCCTCAGTCAGTCCTCATACACACGCAACTAAATCACAGAGACAATTCCTAATTAAAATTTCATGAGTTGTGCTATGACAATGGATTAGAGAGCTACGAAGGTTTGGAGTAAGGGCCACAGGCACAGCACACACGAAACACGACCGTTTAAGCCTCCGCAAAAGCGATTTTGTTGCATTTTGAAAGTTGGATACAGCATTATCATTATTTCGACAGAGGGTCGCAGTTGCCAGCAGGAAATTAAGCTCTCGCAGGTATTACCTTTTGAGCGAAGGTAGTGCCCGTCTAAAAGTGTATCTATCTATACTAGATTTTGTTACCATAATCAAAAACGCGTCGCAAAAATCTAATACAGTATCGAAGAAATCAAAAAAGCGCGATCTCGATACAACGATAACAGCGTAGAAGATAGAAGTATCGTGTGTGTTACATTGAATCGCTGGTGTGTTATGGCCCCAAGCCGAGGCTCTGCGTAATTGAAAATAACGAGTTGCATATTCATGTGACGCTCATAACAGCACTCCCAAACGCCTGCAGCAAAACCTGCACGCTAATCCTATTTGGATTCTGTCTGTCGATGTACCTCTAAAATCCGTACACATTTAAGCTGCAACTCTGACTGCATTTGTGCATGAATTCAAAAGCTGCACACAGGAGTCGACTACGTTTCTGAATAAGTAACAGCTAAGTAAAAATAATGAATAGAAAAAGGTCAAAATGAAGTAAAAAAAAAAAAAAACACGTTTTGTCTAATCTCAAACAGCATACGCCGACGTGCAGCGAAGTAATCATAATACAGCCCCACGGATTAGAAATCAACTGAGCCATCCGCGTGTGAAATTAAATTTATTTAGGGCCTACTCCACATCATCAGTGTGTCAGCGTTTTATTTACATAAAAAATATTTTTGAGAAGGACGCGCGTCCATGTTTATACAACGACGTCGCTGGCTGTTTATTGAAATATTTCATTGTTAATTCTCTGAATGTCTCCGTTTAGGGGAGTGATATGTGAATGGCACACTTTGAATGCAGCATTAATAGTATTTATTAAAATAACAATACATCTGATCGTGGTGTTATCATTATTCTAGGTGCCACTTAGGAGGAGAAAAAAATACTGGAAGATGACGGTCCGGATGCAAAGGATAAGCTTTTGGACGAGACTATTTACACGTAGACGTACGTGGTACAGATAATGTTAGCATAGGTCGGGCAGAGAACACAAGATCGTCCTTTAGATAAGACTGTAAGATAAGGAAGGCTACGGTACGGAAACGCCAGGAACTGTCCAAGTACAATAAATCAATGATTGCACGGAAAGAGAGAAAGATACGAATTTCTGACACAGTGTTTTTTTATGATTCTAAGCCGGAAAACGAGCATACCTGGCTCACAGCATAGAAAGCGACGACCGCAGCGCCTGCAACACGAATAGTATCACGCGCGCATTGCCAACCCTGAAGTTGCAGTTCGATAATTCATCATCATCATCATCAGCCTATTTTAATTCCTTTATTTGCATTAAATGTGGTATGGTACATAGTAAGATGGTATAATACATTAAGAGGATCACACATTTAGCCAAAGTGTTGGCATACAAAATTTTTATAATAAAATGTCATTTAAAACATAGGTACACAACACAGATATAAGAAATCTGTGGTACACAATATTAATTAAACAAAAAGGATAATAGAAAAAATTACATTGTCATGCTAAGCATTTGATTTATAGTTTAAATATTCGGCAATTGAATAAAAAGAGTTCTGTATCAACCATTTACGTAACATAAACTTAAATCTATTGAAGGGAAGGCCTTTTATGAACTCTTTTATGAACTCGTCCCACTGCTGGGCACAAGCCTCCCACGTGGACATTAGCACGTGGGGATATTGGGCCATAACTCACCACGCTGGCCCAATGCGGGTTGGTGGGTATTAACGACTGCCATCTTACGACAACAACCGGGACCAACGCAAGGACCGGAACCGCTTACCAAATAAGGGGTTTTTGATTGGGTAATTCATAGACTTGTTTTCACTAACCCTATCAATACGGTTAGCATATCGTCGACTTACCACATCGAATGGATAACTAAATTGATACAGTTAATTAGGGTAAGCACTAGCCGCATCCAAAAACCCTGTTGAAGCTAACCCTAACCCTAAAAAGGGTTTTAACGCGCACAAGCGATTCAAGCTTCTACGTGCAATGCATTAGACTTATTATTGCATTACTGTTTACGTGTGTAGCTTTCAACAGAGGCCCCTCGGCGGCGAGCGTGCTGCAAAATATCGCTTACTCGTAGTCAGATAGTAACGAATCATATAAATAAGTTATTCGCACTAAAGTTAATTTTCGTTTGACTTGTCAATCAGTTCACTTTAAGACCTGTCGCGCGGTGCTTGTAATGCAGCTTGTTAGATTTTTACAAGCTTTTATTTAGTTTCACCTGTCCGTTTCTCATCAAATCTAGCAAATTAAATTTTATCCACTCCTTGGTTACTGATTGAGCTGAAATTTTGCATGCATGTGTAAAGCGCGTGACAATGCAATATTATGATGACATGGTGCTGATCTGATGATGGAGCTGGAAGGTGGCCATAGAAACTTCGCAATTAACCGACACAACCTCATCGTGTTTGGGCTCGTTTAAATTGTCTTGACGAGTAGATTGTCTTTCAATGGTAACCAGCGTCTGATGATGGAGCTGGAAGGTGGTCATAGGAACTCAGTTAAGAAACGACGAAACCCCATCGAGTCTCGGCTCGTTTGATTCGTCTTGACGAGTACTTTGGTGCTAGATGGTAACCAGGGTCTGATGATGGAGCTGGAAGATGGCCATAGGAACTCAGTAATAAAACGACATAACCCCATCGAGCATGGGCTCGTTTGACTCGTCTTGACGAGTATTTTGGTGCTAGATGGTAACCAGGGTGTGATGATGGAGCTGAAAGGTGGCCATAGGAACTCAGAAATTAAACGACACAACCGCGTCGAGTTTGATTCGTCTTAATGGGTGGACTTTTTATTGATATGTAAAGGAATTAAAATATGAAATAATACTAAAAAGTTAAAATTAAAAAGAAAATACTTTTTCAAAACAAGCTTTTTTCATGTTCTTGATGATAAAAAGAACTAAAAATTTTTAAATAATATTTTAATCTTGATAAGAAAAATATCGGTATACCTACATTGCAACCTTTAACGGTAATTGACCATATTCGTCTACGTCACAATAACCAAATATTGTAAGTAGGTACATACCTATTAGACATTTTTATTAAACTATAATGCGCTTTTATCACATACCCAATGTTTTATAAATAAAAGAGTGTTACATTGTGATTGCAAAAAAAATGACGGTGTAATAATGCTAAATGTTCTTTAATGTTCCATAACAATGTAATTCTTACGCTTTTATTTATAAAAAAATGGGTATATGATAAAAACGCAAAGATTTAATACAAGGTGTAAGGTTTTATGGTTTAATAAAAATGTCTAATAGGTATGTACCTACTTACGATATTTGATTATTATGACGTAGACGAATATGGTTAATTACCGTTTAAAGTTGCATGTAGGTATACCTATTCTAATGATATTTTTCTTATCAGGATTAAATTATTATTTTTTAATTTTTAGACTTTTTAACAACAAGAACATAATAAAAGCTTGTTTTTAAACAGTATTTTTTTCTTTTAGTTTTTGTTATTTTTTGTTTAGATAATGCTGGCCCAATGCGGGTTGGTAGGATCATACAATTGTACATTATTAAGGTACTTACCTATATACTATGTGGATTTTTATTTTTTCAAAGTCTCTATTGACCGAGCAAGGTTTGTATGGAAAATAAAAATAATATCTCGTGTTTTGGCCTTTTTCTTGGAAAAAGTTGTTCAGTTTTATGGTCTGGTCAACCCACCGGGGTCTAAGACAAATAAAAAACCACGTTATTATTTGGAAACTTAATAAGTCCCGACATAAAGTCCGGATATTAAGCCAAGGCAACTTGACCGTTCTTCCAAGCCTTACAACATAAGAGTAGCGAACTTGATTTCTTTGCCTGTATCAGCCATGCAGGGCCGTCTGACGTCACGTCCGGCCTCCCCCGACTACGGTTACCATCCGGCCGGATTATACCGGAAATGTCCGGACTTTTAAGACTCTAGTCCGGACTCTGTCCGGCTCTTTAGTTTGTCTGGATTTTGGAATATGCAAGCGATCAACGAGTGATCTTCTAGCGTATGTTACTCACGCGTGGGGTGAAGCGACGGACAAGCATATCCCTGGCAGTTGGCCTTGATATCGCCAAAGATTTCGATAGAGTGTGGCATCGTTCCCTTCTTTCCAAGTTGCCGGCCTTCGGTGTGCTGCCCCGTTTGTGCGCCTAGGTTTCAGACTTTCTAGTGGAGCGGAAGATTCGTGTTCTTTGTGAGGGTAGTTCCTCCGCGTTTTACAAGGTTAATGCATGAGTGCCGCAGGGTTCTGTGCTCTTATCTACTCCTATTTTTTCTGCATATTAATAACATGTTGTCCTTGGGCAATATTCATTGTTATACGGATGACAGTACGGTGCATGAGCGATACTTGGGACATCCTGCGGTAAAGCATGCCGATATCGTTGCGAAAAGGCAAGAACTGGTTGCTAAACTGAAACTGACTCTCGATCGTACACGTATCGATCGCTGTACAAGACTCAGGTGCGATCGAGTATGGAGTGTTGTTTCCACCTATTAGGGGACGGCTCCGCTAAATACCTCCTCGATGCACTTGATAAGCTGCAAAGGCGAGCGGTACGCATTATTGGAGATGCTGAGGTTACAGCCTCTCTCGAGGACCTCCAGCTGCGTAGAGACATTGCTCCTCTCAGTGTCTTCTACCGAAATTACTACAGAGAGTGTCTCTCCCGGACTACACGTGCTGGTCTTATGAACCACCATCATACTGTGCAGACTATCAGTACTCGTACCAAAAAATACAATGGGTGCGCTTGTTACCGTGCTTATTTCACGGTGGGGAGCGCTCTCATTATTTTGGACTGCATCGGCTGCTTACCATCAGGCATGATGCAGTCACTATGACGAGTTAATAAAAAAAATCATAAAACAACAGCACATGAGTAAAGAAACGGAACAGAGACAAAGCTTCTAGGGAGCATACGAGAATTCTTAATTATTTTAGTAAGGTTTCAAAAGAGAATAAAATAAAATAAACAAACTTTTACGAGGTTTTTATTAGTAAAAGTTTATTTTTTCTTTTTAGCGCATTAAAATAAAAGGTTTTTTACTTTTAATTTATTTTTTACTTTTTAGTTGATCTCACTGAACGTGTATCCAATATTTGTTCACAGCCATCAAACCACCACTCACCACCCATCAAAACGGTCCACCCATTAAGACGAATCAAACTTTTCGTTTGTTCGTCTTAATGGTTCGTTCCTATAGCAACTTTCCAGCTCCATCATCAGACCCTGGTTACCGTGTAGCATTAATGTACTTGTCAAGACGAATTAAACGAGCCCATACTCGATGGAGTTATGTCGTTTAATTACTGAGTTCCATGGCCATCTTGCAGCTCCATCATCAGACCCTGGTTACCATCTAGCACCAAAGTACTCGTCAAGACGAATCAAACGAGCCCATACTCGATGGAGTTATGTCGTTTAATTACTGAGTTCCATGGCCATCTTGCAGCTCCATCATCAGACCCTGGTTACCATCTAGCACCAAAGTACTCGTCAAGACGAATCAAACGAGCTGAGACTCGATGGGGTTGCGTCGTTTCTTTACTGAGTTCCTAGGACCACATTCCAGCTCCATCATCAGATCAGACCCTGGTAACCATCTAAAAACAAAGTACTCATCAAGACGAATCAAACGAGCTGAGACTCGATGGGGTTGCGTCGTTTCTTTACTGAGTTCCTAGGACCACATTCCAGCTCCATCATCAGATCAGACCCTGGTAACCATCTAAAAACAAAGTACTCGTTAAGACGAATGAAACGAGCCGAAACTCGATGGGGTTGCGTTGTTTCATTACAGAGTTTCTGTGACCACCTTCCAGCTCCATCATCAAACCCTGGTTACCATTGAAAGACAAACTACTTGTCAAGACGATTCAAACGAGCCCAAATTCGATGAGGTTGTGTTGTTTTATTGCGAAATTCCTATGACCACCTTCCAGCTTCCAGTTTCCTTAGCACCATGTTATCATAATATTGCATTGTGACGCGATTTACACATGTTTGCAAAATTTCAACTTAATCGGTAAACGGGAATTGGATCAAAATTAAGTTGCAAGATTTCACCCGAACAAACATGCATTGCAAGTTAAATAAAAAGCTTGTATAGTAATATCATAGACAAATAAGTATTATTCATACAAACGGTAATAGAAAACCACCATTTTACAAGTCCAGAACTAATTATTTACACTTTTATAACTATTTACAGTATATTCAACTTAAAACAGTTTCATAAGAAATATGCAGAAGCACAAAACAAATGACGTGCTTTGTGCAGTGCAGGCCCTCCGTTGTTTCGTCCACTGGCCGTGCGAGCGTAAACCGGATTTATCTAGTGGCGGCACGTACGCGACGCAGCGGCTAGTTGACACGCACACATGCGCCGTATGCTTGTAGTAGTTGACTTGCGAGTCGCGAGACGGCGGCGCGGGCGGCGGCGGCGCGGTTGTATGAAGCTTTGTCTCTGTTCCGTTTTTTTAGTTTCTTTACTCATGTGACAACAGCGGACTGCAGTCCGCCGCCCGCAACCCGCCGCCAGCTGTGCGCGAAAACGAGATAGGAGACAATAGGGTAACCTTATTAGTTGATAAGCGCTTAAAATTACCGTTACAAAAACCCTATTTGATTAGGTAAGTGCATTGGAAGCAGTTAACCTTATTCAAAAAAGTTACCGCTACGAAAGGCTAACCCTATTAATAGGGAAACCCTATCGTTCGGTAACCATTTGATGGGGTTTCCCTAACAATGGGCTTAACCAAAAAAAGGGGTTTTCCGGTCCCTGGACCAACGGCATAACGTGCCTTCCGAAGCACGGAGGAGCTCGAGATATTTTTTAAATTTGGTCACCCATCCAGCGACCCGGCATTGCGAAAGTGGCTTAGCGAGCAAGATCGCAAGCCGAACGCGCTAACCGCTGCGCCATCGAGCTTCTCGATAATTCATAAGTTTCTATAAACTGTAAAATTGGCTACTTGACAGTTTTCGGAAATATATTTTAAAAATTACTAACGCTTATTTTATACTCCGTCCAATATTTTTTTTCTTGTAAAAGCTTTATTTAATAGAAAAAAAAACATATTTTTTTTCATTCATTTCAAATTTTGTGCGAAAACGGTTGGTCACGTGACATTTAGCCCTGTGACGTCACACCACAATAAACTAAACAAATCTTGAAACCTGACAGATAGTTTTTGTTTATTTGTGAAATGTGACGTCACACGAAGCTCAATCATGGCCGCCCGAGTTTCGGGTCCCCTGTCCCTTTATTTTTACAAAATAAATAGCAAATTTATATTGTAAAAAAAAAATATTTAGAAATTATCCTAATAAAAAAACTATTGGATAATTACTTATCGTTAAATTATAAACTACCATATCCGACATATTTTATTATTACAACATTATTCTATGGTTACAACTGTCAATAGCCAATTCCACTGGACTAAGTACCATTCAAATAAAGGGACATGGGAATGGACTTTGGAACACTGCAATGTCTGCGATGCAAAACAATGCTGCTTGACGGCAATATAAGGTAGTAAGTCGTCAATCATACGAATTTTAGGCAGAATCCTATCCACAAACATGCATACATAACTCCAATTTCCCAGCTTTCTTACTGCCTGACACACATCCTTAATTTACTACCATAATATAACGTTCTTTAACGATATATTGTGGTAAAATAATGATGATAAACTAGAATCAAACCTTACGGTAACCGTGAGAAGAGGTTACCGTGTCTAGACGAAACCCTACACGGTTTCTAAGTATCGAATAACTTGCGCCGAGCACTTTTTTTTAGTCGCCCACCACAGCTCTAGCCGAGAAACTTAAAACTCAGATTGGAGATCCCCTTACAACGGATGCTGTACTGTTATTTTTGTACTCCATTATTTTTCTAATCAAAAATAATTAGACGTAATCATCCAAACAACTGAAGTTGTGGACTGAAATTAAAAACGTGTTCCAATTTTGTGGTTGCTTTGGAATGTAAAATTCAATAACTTGAAACGATTTGTGGCTAATATGGGATCTACTATTTTTATTTCGTAACTGCTAACAAGAACTATACAGGGTAAGCAAATAAGGTGGTCAGGAACTATAAGAGACAGAGCAACTTATTCTAAGAAACCACCATAGCGCATTTTTTAAAGCTCTCATAATATGGTACTCCGCTATATTTACTTATCCATTTGAATTCTTATCATGTAAGTACCTGTTCTGTTATACCGACCCATTTGGATACTAAGTCTGTATAAGCTTGTTCGTAGTAAATAATGGCAAGACTAAGAACTAGGCATGGCGAGGTAATCTCAGGGCCTTATCAAGGAAGCTGTTGAGTTGAGGCACCCATACTGTCGCACAGAGCAATGTGCCGTGAAACAATGTGGGCGCACATTCTATTATTTAGATAATACACCGCGCAAAGTGAGGCCAGAACCAGAAGCGATTACAGGGTTAACAGCGAATTGTACTAATACTTTTTAAACAATTATGGTCACTGAAAGCAATTTTATTATTATGCGTACATAAATAATCACGTCTATTATCCCCGAAGGGTTAGCCAGAGGCAACGAGACAAGGCAATGAGGACCGCAGAAGCAGTCCTCTGCCATAGTCCAGTTTTCACCAAATAGCGACTGCACATGCTAAGCTTTGGATGTACTCGTATGTGCAGTCTTTAGTCCGTTATTCGCCTTTTACGACACCCAAGGGAAGAGAGGGGTGGTAGTATTCTTTCACCGCTACGCGACATGGTTGTTTAATTTTATTTTTAACGGGATTGTTACCACGTTTTTTGTTACATGATAACAAAAAACGTGGTAAAAATCTGCATGATCTGCATTTACTGCGGGTAGATAGATAGTTAAGAGCCGACAAAACGGACTATTGGATAAATATATAGATAAATATTTATTCCGGTCAAATACGTTCTCGAGGGCACGCGATAAAGATTTTTGTGACAGATTATTGGACCAAATACCTACGTGTTGGACAAATAATAGATGTTGGAAGAAATGCGTGTTGAACTATATACGAGTCGGACAAAATGAGCATTGAAATAACATTTGGACGAACTGCGTATTGGCCCTACGGCTAACAAATCTTGAATACCACGCAGAAGCTATTAAACAGATCAAGACGCTCAAAAGAACTTCTACATAAATCAACATAAATAATTTTATTGCCCAATTTATTATTTCACAATAAGAAAGTTGCACAAAATCTTTAGAAAAAACACCATTCAAGTGCTCTTCCAGTACGAGATTTACGACTGCTCACAGGAAACAATGCGGAACTTGGTGCCTTTGTTGTAGCGAATTCAGGTAGATAGAAGTCATTTGGAAATGGGAGTAGGAATTGTTTGGTTGAACGCCTTTCTTTCGCTCCTTGGGCCGGGTGGCAGGGGCAAGAATTCAGATGAACGATAGGGGCTAACCATAAACTACACTGTCGCCCCGCACCGCCCCAGCAAGAATCGGAGCTTCGCCTCTATATGTATATATCGGCGGTATTTTATGAACAAATTAGGCTTTAACCACAGATGACATAACTAATGTTCTTTTTTTGTAAGCCGTTATAAGATTCTTATTGATACCTATAAAAGTTTGCCAAATAGAATTTGAAAAATATAAGTACCTAAATAAAAATCTGAAAGCTTAGCAATAATTCTATGTATTGTAAAAGTGAAGAGAAAATGATTTTATACATGGATTCACCCACGTGCAATGTGCAAAATTTTGCGTTTCTTTTTTTATATTTATAACCCTGACATTTTTATTTTAGTACTATGTTAGCTTTGAAATAGTATGTTGCTCGCTACAGTGGTAAATAACCGGTCTGAGTCTAGGCACTACATATTTTGTGCTTACATTGGTTTGATGATGGTAGGGTCTATCCGCCTCTAACTAACTCCGCCTGGTTAGTACGGTACTACCATATCTCTATTAAAACAATTAATGTACAGCTAGTTTAATGGCAAGATATCCAGTTCAGGGAGGCGGGATTTCATGAAGTGCGTTTCTATACCTATTCTATCTTCGGCCTTATCGGTCATGTCGTGTAAAGGAAGCTGTGGGTTTTGAAAATAAGGAAAAAACAAAAGGCGGTGTGGATTTCTCTGGCACAATATTAAACCTGAACTTCTGCATGTTCCCCAGCACCTCGATTGGAATCGAATCGACAATAAAATATTTGCCTTCTCGCGTCGGAATCGGAATACACGTTTTAGGCGTCGAGTTTATTGGCTTTGCTACATAGCATCTCCATAAATGTCATCTCAAATAAATTACTGTATACCTGCTGAGGCGATCCGGCCGACTGATACAGGCACACTCGGTCGATGGAAATTTTAACCGATAATGTATGAAGATGTGAGATATGTTAATTTTTATGTTATTAACGTTGACAATAAATAATGGTTCATAACGTGCCGCGCCTCGGAACACATGTTTGTTTAATATCGTACAATATGTCAGTTCGTGTTACTCGTAAAGCTTAGAATAAATTATTCAAACGAACCCGTATTTTTGCATTTACAATGTTATATTTATATCGAACGAGAGGAAAGTGTCTGTCTCAGGTGGAAATTGAACCCGATATATTTATCTAGACAACCATGAAACAAAGTTATCTTAGCGCAAGAAATTAAAAATGAAAAAATATAAAAACAAACAACTAGCTGTCGTCCGGATTGTAAAATATCATTTTTTACGTTAGTAACTATGGGTTCGATTATCACTTGAGCCAGTCGCTGTTGTCAAATACTAGGTTTTAATTATTTAACATTTTATAATTTGGAATTTTTTTCTGAGGTTTAAGCGAGCACTACACATTGAAATGAAACACTTTTTTTACAGATTAAGTGTTGGTCATCTCATAGTTAGAAGTTATTTGCCTACCGTCAAACTTCTAACTATGAGACGACCAACACCTCAGTCTCCAGTCTCCCTGTGACCACGGACCCTGTAAAGGGTTGGAACGTCGGGATAATATAAAAAACTATGTAAATAGTAAATTAAACGTGAGTTAATCCGTAAAAAAGTGTTTCATTTAAATTTGAAATTCTAAGAAAATTCTTTCAAGTAGTATAAAATACTTATTGTTGGCAGGGACGATGTCCTACGAAGTCCCGTCAGTTCCTCAGCTCGTTTATAATAATTCTAATTTTAAGCAAGAACAATGGGCAGATGCTCTCCCGTTGACAAAGATGGATAGCGCACCGCGACAGCAGGTACGCACAATAGATAGGACACAAAAACGAGCATTTACTGAAAAGAGCGTCACATCGCTAAGCCCATTACCTGCGCCGGCGCACGGGCCCTTTCAAATCACTGGCTTAAATCTCAAAAGACATGTGACAGGCCGTGATTTTTTCTACAGGCTTTGAAGGTTTAGTTGTGACGTTTGCCTAATTAAAATTGTGGAGGATTAAGCTGCATCCGATTCTAACAGAGGACCCCTGGAGACGCCTACTTAACGGTGCTCTTGTTTGGGCCTGTTTGATAAATAATCTCGTTAAGGCTGCTTTTGTCCCAAGTCGCATTTTGAAACTGCTATTAGTGTAATCCTGGTAATTTTTATGCTCAATACTTAGAATAATAACGCATAGAAAGCGAGAACACGCACGATAAATGAGGCCAGTAAAACCAAGCCATACTGGCTTGGTACCGAAACGGCCCGCGTCAGTACTAATAATCTAAACTTATCTATCTATCAACAGTTCCAATTTCCTTACTTTTGGGGCAAATTTGATTCCTCTAACAACAATACTTGTACACTTACACTTGTATGCGTGTCGCCGAGATAGCACGCGTAACTTACTCCTACATCCATTTTTTTCTTGCCTCACGCCATGACAGTTTTATTATACGAGACTATCGTTCTATGTTCTATTATTCTATGGCTCAATATACCAAGTAATGCATTTCAATGTTTTGTCTGTAGGTTCTTTGACAGCGCCTGAAGCAGCTGAAATCTCTGGATGCACAGTGTTTTGCTGTTCTATGTAATAATCCTTTTGACAATTGTGTAGCAATACTAGCAATAGACATGTTCCATAGGATAATTTTGATTTTAATTATATCAGTTTTAAAACCAACTTCGTTAAAGGGTTAAACAGTAAATCACATTTCCGAAGAACAACCAGGGTGTGTAGGTACTATTGCCACGGTAAAATAATCACTATTACCACTGCTTTGTAAAACTGTGCTATTACCGTACTATTGCGGTGTATTCAGTAATTCCAAAGGTTTCAATTTGCCATGATAAAAGTATCCTAACTATGTGTCTTCTTTAATGGCGACTAGCATTTGAATCTTGAATTTAGATTTAGCTAAATCCAGCTTAAGTTGACCGTCGTCGCGTCGTTTTGTCTCTATAAATTTAAACATCTTACAGAGTAGGGTTAGCTCAAGATTTAAGATAGGTACTCTGCATAAAGTTTACCAATAAATGCCAAACGCGACACCTCGTAGCTGGTCCCAACGTTCATGCCTTGTTGTTTATTATTGCCCACATTGTATAGCGAGTACAACTGCCCAATAAATTATGTGGACTTGTGGAGCATGGAGCCATGGAGCGGTTGCGGGAAGGACTCTTTTATTAGTCAAAATCGTCTCAATAAAGCGACACGGAACGGTGTGGTGTCGCTCTTTCTTTTGGTTGTAAAAATACTTTTTAATGATCTTAGTGCGTCTCGTTGGCTGTCGAAATTTTGTTGATGATTTTCTAAAGATTGCGTAAACAGTAAATAGATATGAACACATAGAAATGAACCGATTTAAATGGATCTAATTCTAAGTAGGCCTGGCCTACTCACAATTATTTTGCAAAGGTTTTTAGGTTAGGATTTTTTATATTGTTTTCTGAGGTTTAAGCGAGCACTACATATTGAAATGAAACACTTTTTTACGGATTAACTCGCGTTTTATTTACTATTTACATAGTTTTTTATATTATCCTGACGTTTCGAACCCTTTACAGGGTCCGTGGTCACAGGGAGGATAATATAAAAAAACTATGTAAATAGTAAATTAAATGCGAGTTAATCCGTAAAAAATTGTTTCATTAGAATTTTTTTTATAAAAAATATCTAGGCACGTAGGTAATATTGTAAAGAGTTTCGTTACGGAAAACAAACAAATCTATTAATATTGCTAAAATAATCTGCTAATTACGCAATTTTCTGTAAGCGTGGTGACGACGGACTGGCTGGAAATTAAGACCTGGGGTAGGTAGTTGAGGATCGGAGAAGATGGAAAAATATGGGGGATAGGATACCTTTTCCCAGCAGTGGGACACTATTATAGGTCATTTGAATAATATATCTGTTAATTCTTTACTATGTAAATGAACACGTTTTAAACTGTTTTCCTTTAAATGATTACGAACGTTTAAAGGTAGGTTTACTCTTTAATAAAACGATAAAGGTTTACCTTCGATTGTAGGTACCTAGGCATGTGATCGAAGGTTGGTACCTATCTATTATTAAATAATGTAACCTGTTAACACTTCCGGTTGGAGCTTTAGATGTATTATCTAAATATTGACCAATTAATTGTTTGTAAACAGTACCTATATATTATTAATTGTGTAAGGAGGTCTCTTTATGGTTAGGAAAACTTTACGAATGCGTATTGTGAAGATTTTGGTAGTACTATAGATAGGCACACCACACCACTATTTATACTTACATAAATGAGGACAGAGACATGGGCCATCGCAGAGGGCAACCTGATGGTGGTAAGTGGTTACCGCCTCCTATGGGCATCTGGTAGGACATGAAACGATGCAGATAAAAGATGCGTTGCCATGCCGGTCCATAGACTGCTAAATAGGTAGGCAGGTAGGTGCCTACCTATTACCTATTATACCTACCTTACCTAGCGTCGATTATCATGGTTCACGTTTACCAAGCCAGATCCTCATAACTTTAGCTGCTTGCCTGAGGTTTACTACCTATACAGAATATTATAGGCAGGTATTATACTCGGCGATAAAATGTGCAATGATTAGATAAGTAGGTAACTAAAACTAACTGATAAGTATCCTAATCCTATTAGTTTAAATCATTGATATATTAAATTTAAATGCGAAATTGTGTTTGTGTATGTTTGTTCACCCTTCACGTCAAAATAGGGCTAGGGTTTGACGTGATTATTTTCACAGAGATAGTTGGAGTGTCCTAAATTGGCGTAGGCTATTTTTTATTCTAGCCAAATAGAATATTATTTGAAACAAGTAAAGTCGCCGGCGGAGGCTTGTCAAGTACACAGATCTGTGACAGACGGACACGTGATTAATCTTAAAGTTCTGTAAACTTTTCATCGGATGTATTATATCCTGAAAGCAAAACTTACCTAGCAATCTCCACACTTCGGCACTACTCAGGTAAACGTTGAGGTGTGCGAAACACACCGGCACCAACATAAGAAGCACTAACCACCTCATTGTTCCACTTCGCCGAATCCCACAGAACCCAAACCCCTCTGGTCTCAGTTCAGATAGTTCACCATCACAATATTTTGTCTCACATTTTCATCCACCGTCCAACTTAGCCAGCGATGCTGAGTTCTCTTCGATACAAGATTACACACTCGAATAAAATGTACAAATCCACGAGAAAATCTAAATAAACACGCGATGTTACGGCCCGACAACTATCAATTTTCTATTTTACTCATAGATGAACGTAAGAGTTTAGATATCTTCCGGAATTTTGTTTATAAACATTGATAATCTCAACGTTACTACACGAAATAATGCGACAGCACCTCCCCTCAGCGTGGTTTCTGTCAAACTGGTTGTGAAAATGAATGGTTGAATAAATAATCCCCTTGCTCACTCACTATCGCCGCACCGCTCATCTCTGGCGGCTAGTGGCGGTACCATTTATGAATGGTCAGTAGCATGCTTTTTGGCTTGTAGGCGTTAGTATACACAGATTCGGTCAGATGGCGCTAAAAAAAATAATTAGCTAATTTTTTTTATGAATTTAATAATCGATCACTAAAAACTTGGCTCCTTAACAGTTACGTTTATCAATGGACGAAATTGCCGAATACTTATTGTAATTATTTTTTTTCATTTTCCAAGTAAGCAGGTACTAAATACCTACTTACTTACCTATTGGTATTATTGCAAAGTAAAATTACAGTTTACGCTCGTTAGGTAGTTAATATTTTTTTGTTACTGGAGAAAATTAGGTATGGGTTCTCTATTTTGTCTCATAAATCTTTTATTAATAATCTAACGTGTCATCTAATGTTTTGTGACATAATCATCAATTGTGTCCGAATTATCATTCAGTTATCACTTGCTCGAATTTAATGTTATATAATATCACTAAATCAATCATCTAAATGTACCTAATACCTATGCCCTAAATTTGTTTGTTATAAATATTACAATCTTTAATGTTTAAAAGACATAAAACGCTTTTCAAATAGTTGTCCTAAATAGTATTGATATCCATACACGTGACCTAGAGGAGTACGGCAGCTAGTATTTCTGTTGTCTAATAAAAAAATACTGGCCATCAAGAGCCTTTAATCGCGAAGATTGGAAAAAGAGAAGAGAGGCCTTTGCCCTGCAGTGGCAAGACGCTTTGCGATTGTCATAAATTTCTAACATATTACGTGACCTACAGGAGTAGGGCAGCTATTTCTGTTGTCTAATATAAAAAATTACCTCGAAATTCAACACAATCGCTACGCTGCGCTTCGCGTCTTGTCTTAAATTTCTGACCTATCACGTGACTTACAGGCAATGATATTATATGTGTTGCTTACAGGAGTATAAACCATTATCTGAATGATGGTTTTTATTAATATTGTTAGGACTAACCATTCGGACTAACACATCATACAGTATAACACTTAAGACATGTGACTTTATGGCAAGAAAAATTAGGATATCTAAATAATATAGCACCAGATATTATGACAGAAGAGCATTAGAATTAAAGACGATTAGGTAAAATAAAATTTCGTACAAGCGAACATTATGGATAGTGATGATTATAGCAAACGCGTTAAGTTAAGGGATTTTGAATTTCGGACGAACGATATACAAAGAAAAAAAAATTAAGGGACTACCAAAATTACGCCTCCCGTTTCTTGTCTTGCCAGCTGTTCTAAAATTCGAAATAGTCCAACGGAATAGATAAAGAATTAACTGTTCTGTGGTAGATTCAGTAGGTTATATTAACTACATTTTAGTTGACTATTATTACAAGCTTTTATTTAACTTGCATTGTATGTTTGTTCAGGTGAAATCTTGCAACTCAATTTTAAAGCAGATAAATTATATCTTCAACCGATTGAGCTGAAATTTTGTATACACGTTCAGTTACTATAAGTATATTAAATTTGTTTGACCACTTTTTCTGCTGACGGTTCTTATAAGCTTAACATAGTATTGATTAAGTTCATAAAGATAAAAGCAAATTGTGATCCTCCGGGACATGATCCTCGGTAAATGTAATCCTCGGGGAATACGTTTAGTCCACTCTTGTCCCCTCGACCCCTAAAAAATAATGTGTCCACTGGACCCCTAACTACGGTTTATTCTCGACCCTCAGGGGTTGACAGTAGATTTTATTTTCCAGCCATGTTTTAGTTTCCTCTCGACCCCCAAAGTACAGGTACGATATAAAATTATTAGTCTACCCTATAGTTGAATACTCTTTAATTTATACCCTCAATAAAATTTGTATAATACTTACTTAAATCATTTGCGTTTAAGTAGTTATCAAATGATTGGTGTACCTACAAGTTCTATTGACAAACATGTCTGATATAACGACTACAAGTGATGGTAGGGCGCATTTAAAATTTATAGGACGTGTACTGCTCCTGGAAGGTCATCAATACCATGTCGAGAAAAAGTTTAAAAAAAACGGAACATCATATTGGCTGTGTATTCATAAGCCGACATGCCACGGAACTGTGACAATATTTGAAGTGAAAAGTAAAGTTATCAAATCTAGTGTGCATTTATGTGAACATTTTTTTGTGATGGAACATTCAAAATTTTCCCCCGTCCTTTCATACAACTATATTCGATTCATGGCGACATTGGGAGCTCAGAGGAAAAAACCAATATTGTACCCTTAATTTATGCCCTCTTAGGACGTAAAAAGCAAGCTACGTATAAGTTATTATTTAGTTTAATAAAAAAAGTGTTGCCTGATTGGAAGTCAACCAAATTTACAGTTGATTTTGAAATGGAACCCATGTTAGCATTACAAAAACTTTTCGTGGGATACAAATAAAAGGTTTATCATTTTAACAGGGCTATTTGGAGAAAAGCAAAGGCTTTAAATTAATTTAAAAAAATAATAATGAGGAAACCTGTTGCTTTATGTACAGTTTTGGCACATCTTCTTCAAGAAGAAATTGATAATGGTTTTCTTTATATCATGGAAGACAGCGCAGATGAACAGTGTGTGGAAGAATTTAACGATTACTTCGTACAACAATGGTTAGAAAACCGACTTATGAAAAATAAATGATGTTGTTATGGTGAAAAACATCGCACCACTAATAAACTGGAAGGTTGGCATGCTATGCTTAATAGAAAATTAGCAAAAACCACTAACATTATACAATTTTTGGAAATTATAGAAGATGATTCAATTTATCAAAAACTTGTTAAGATGATATCTTTAACACAATCTTAACGAAGATCTGGCGATATTGACAACGACAACCGTATCAGTTAGTAAAGAAATACCAGTACGTCTTTGTTTAGAAAATTAAGTCCATTTATTTATTAAGATTGTAAACTTGTATCGTCACTTGTATGGTAAAAGTAAAGAGTTATTGCAGATCATAAATAAAGAATTATACTATAAGCAATGATATTACTATAAGTTTGTTATATTACTACTTTTTGTGATTTTTATAGCTATTATGATATTTTAGGTTCAATATAGGATTGCATTACAAAAAAGCAACAATTCTCATTTATTCCTCAGCTACAGCAAAAGATCCTAGGTTCGAATCCCAGCTGAGGGCTAAATGAGAGTTGTTGTTTTTTTCCTAATATAATGTCCTACTTCCTACTAATATTATAAACGCGAAAGTTTGTAAGTATGGATGGATGTTTGTTACTCTTTCACGTAAAAACTATTGAATGGATTTGGATGAAATTCGGCATACAGATAGTTTGTAACCTGGATTAACACATAAGATACTTTTTATCCCGATGTTTTTACGGGAACGGGAACCACGAGGGTGAAACCCCGAGCGGCCGCTAGTTAGATATAAAATTATACTTCAACCCTGTGTTATTAATAAACGTTGATTAAAGTTACAATTAGGATTAAATTGAAGCTGACTCTATCAGTCTTCTTTAACAAAAACGAGACAGCGCCACTTTAAACCGAGTTGTAACATTTGGCCATTTTTATTAATAAGACGGTATTCTCTACTAATATTGCTCGTTTATTTTTTTATATCACATTCCTTAATTTTTGCTCTTATTCTGTACCTAACTGTAGGTACTAAAATATTAATTTAGGGTACGTACCGAACTAGGGGTTGAACGTGGACAAGGTATGCCTGTCCTTAGTATGAATATTCTATCTCACCCCCTGGGGGTCGAGTGTGAACTGTGTTTGGGGGTTGAGAGGAAACAAATAAACAAATCTTTTTTTAGGGGTCGAGGGGACGAGAGTGGTCTAAACGGGGGAATAACCCGACAATGCATGGTTGACGTCATTCTAATTCCAAGATGGCGGCACACCCAAGATAGCGTACTAATAATTTTTTATGCATTCCTACAATATGGGTACATATCAAATGAAAGGTTTTCTTACTAGTTTTGACGTCAATAAGTTTACTGGCTGATAATGATGATGAGCGAGATTCATTAGATATGAATAAGTACGAATTATTTATAAAATCAAATACAAAGCATTTTAACAGTGTGTAGTCGATGTACCTATTTATACTTATTCAAATAATTACCTATTCCGTAAGTAAAAACAGTAACAAGTAAAAAGTAACAAAAAATTAAGTTAAAAATTAGTAACTTACATTAGTATTTTTTTATTCCTCATACTCGGAAAGTAGGCCTGAAGTTGCCTGAGGAGCGGGTGGAAAGTAGTACTTTTCCGGATGAGGACGAAGACGACCCTATTTCCGATCAAGAGGGAGAAGAATCAGAAGAACGCCCTTTGTTTGGGGACTTCGCGAACGTGCCTAACGTTAAGACGTCCACACCAACGCGTTGGCATAGTATCTTAGAAATGTTGGGGCGTATGGTACACTGCTGTAACTGTAACCGGTACCCTGTCAGCTTTCTTAGCCTGAGCTATAGGTAATACAAATGGGTGCGAAAAATTTGGAAATATCTTTATTTCCACCGCTGATAAAGCCTGACGGCTCACTTGCCCACACTGCAGCTGAGAAGGTTATTCCACTCTTTTTGCAAAGAACTCTCGTCTGAAAGTCGCTAGCAAGGTTCCACCTAAGTTGCCTTTAACCGACCTCTCCATGGGAGAACCTCACATCAGCAGCAAAGAGGTACTCAAAGCTCTCCGTACTCTAACGTGAATAAGGCTAGTGGTCCTGATAGAATCCCGGCCATAGTTCCACGTAAGTGTGCACCTAACTTGTCTACTGTTCTAACACACCTGTATCGCCTCTCACTTGAGACTGGTCTAGTTTCCCAGTCGTGGAAGCTGGCTAATGTGCAGCCTGTGCCCAAAAAAGGTAGCCGTGCCGATCCATCTTACTGTAAGACGATTTCAGTCAAGTCCATACTCTGCAAGAATACGGAACGTCTACTGAACTCTCGGCTGCTGGCATACCTTGGGCCCAATAATCTCCTCAGTGACTGCCAGTTCGGATTTCGCCTATTATAGATCTGAGAAGTTGGAACTCACTAGCGCATTGGACCTAGAAATAGTGGAAAACTTTATATACCTGGGTTCCAAGTTCCAACATCAGTAACGATGGTTCGTGCGAGAAGGAAGTGCGCAGGAGAATTGGCATGGCTTAGAGCGCCATGTCTCAGCTTGCAAAAATCTGGAGAGATCGCAATATTTCCGTAAAAACCAAAACCAGACTGGTACGGACTCGTGTCTTCTCGATCTTTTATACGGCGCTGAGACTTGGACACTAAAAGCTGCAGACCGCAAACGCATTGACGCTTTTGAGATGTGGTGCTGGAGAAAGGTGCTCCGTATTCCTTGGACAGCATTTCGGACTAACGTCTCTATATTGCGAGAACTCAAAATCTCCTCGCGGCTGTCATCCTCGGATGTCTACGCAAAATTCTCGAATACTTCGGTCACATTGCAAGGAAAGACGGTGACAAACTCGAGAAGCTCATAGCGATCGGCAAAGACGGGAAACGGCCTCGAGGACGCAGCCCAATACGTTGGTCTGACCAGATCCGCACCACTCTTAACTCTTCAGTTCACAGCGCCCTCCAGACCGCCAGATACAGAAACAGATGGAGGAAAACCAAAAGAGAGAAAGTGATGCAGAAGGGACGTCACGACCCTCAGCATTGAGGAACACGACGCATGGAGGAACTCCATTATCAATTTTAACTACTTAGTGACTTTTCGCTATACGGCGACGATATAATGTTTTGTTGTTGAAATCTTTGTGAAGTGTTGGTTTTATTTATCAAGCTTATTTCTACCTTTAATTACATAACCAAAAACGACTTCAAAAATCCCACGCCGCCGCCAAGCATATTTTTAAGGCGCGCCGCCGCTGGATTTTTTTTACTCGGCGCCCATGTCTACTACCAACCCCTTTCTTCTCTTGGGTGTTGTAAAAGGCGACTAACAGACTAATGACTGCACATACATCCAACAGCATAGAGCGGCGATGGGCTCATTAAAATAATACTACCAATCCCTCTCTTCACTTCTGTGTCGTAAAAGGCGACTAACGGACTAAAAACGGCACATTCAACCAACAGCATAGAGAGGCGACGGGTTCATCAAAATAATACTACCAACCCCTCTCTTCTCTTCGGTGTCATAAAAGGCGACTAACGGAATAAATACTGCACATACATCCAACAGCATTGAGCGGCGTTAGCTCAACAAAATAATACTACCAACCCCTCTCTTCTCTTCGGTGTCGTAAAAGGCGACTAACGGACTAAAGACTGCACATACATCCAACAGCATAGGGCGGCGATGGTCTCATTAAAATAATACTACCAATCCCTCTCTTCACTTCTGTGTCGTAAAAGGCGACTAAGGGACTAAAGACTGCACATAAAACCAACAGCATAGAGCGGCGATGGGCTCATCAAAATAATACTACCAACCCCACTCTTCTCTTCGGTGTCGTAAAAGGCGACTAACGGACTAAAAACGGCACATTTAACCAACAGCATAGAGAGGCGACGGGTTCATCAAAATAATACTACCAACCCCTCTCTTCTCTTCGGTGTCATAAAAGGCGACTAACGGAATAAATACTGCACATACATCCAACAGCATTGAGCGGCGTTAGCTCAACAAAATAATACTACCAACCCCTCTCTTCTCTTTGGTGTCGTAAAAGGCGACTAACGGACTAAAGACTGCACATACATCCAACAACATAGGGCGGCGATGGACTCATCAAAATAATTCTACAAACCCCTCTCTTCCCGTGGGTGTCGTAAAAGGCGACTAACGGACTAAAGACATTCATGTTTTTGTTTTTACTTTCCTTAAATTCGTAAAGAAAAGCACAGTGTTTACCTCGGGTGAAAGCTTCGATTAATAATACAACTGTTGATCGAAGAGTGAAAGACTTATTTATTCTTTTTTTATTATCCACAACGGGTAAGCGCTTGGCCTTCATCTCACCTGATGGTAAGTGACGATAAGGCCGAAGGTGGAAGCGCGCTTCACCCGGAATCCTCAACCACTGAGGAACTGGCTATCTTATCTCAAACTGTCGGAACACAACAATGCTATAAACATCGTTGTTATGGCGACAGACTTAGATAAGATGGTGATAGCTAGCCAGGCGGACTTAACAGCCCTACCACCAACCAAACCGAGCACACAAAGTTGTACCCCCGCTGGGAATCGAATCCGGGACCTCTGGGTCTAAAACCGGTAGCTTAGCCACTAGACCACAGAGGCGGTTAAAACTATTCCCTCGAACTATTAGCGAAACCGCTTCTCGGGAGTAAATAAGCTACTTTCACCCCTAGGGTAACAAATAACAATGTACTATGACTTATCTAGTCCTTAATTACAAAACGACAATTCAAACAACACCTGCCTGCCTATACATCAACTTCCAGTAGCCATTTACAAGTACATCGTGCTCAGATAATAGGATGTTGAAATTAAATAACGAGCCGTTGCTGCGCGCCGCCCGTTCACCTATTTTACGGCACTCGCCGCAAACCGCTCATTCTACGCCCTAAATCCAATTTGGTGGTCAACAAAAAAAACTGACTGTCAGTAGTAATTTAAAAAAGTCATTATAAAGTACTGTAGATACAGTAGGTAGAATGTGTGTCAATATAGGTCGAAAAGATAAATGTCCATTGTTCCTAGCTAGATTTAACCGCCGCCGTAGTCTGGTGGCTACCCATCGGTCTTAGACCTATCTCTGGTCTTGTATTCTAAGTAAAATGGAAGACGCGTTGCTCAAAGTTAAGGCACCTTGGTAACTTCCTGTCTCCGCCCTTACACAAAAACAACGTTACGAGGGAACGCTTTTCATTTGCCGCTTCGAAAATATGGAACGACTTACTTACCCCCTCCTTTACGGGAGGGTGTTGGAATGTCAAAAATTGGTTTCAAGCGTAAATGTAAAATATGGTTATTAGAAAAACAAAACGAAGCGGCTATGATAATGTTTAAATTATAGTTGTAATAAAATGTAGTAGGGAAGATTTCATTATTTCTACTTAAAATTATTTTCATAAAACTTAATTGTTGTCACATTTTCTTAGAAAAGTATAAAAAAACACGCTAGGTTGTGGCAGAATATCAGCTACAGCTGTCGATTCAGCTGTTTGATGCTGAGCCACATTACCTTTTTGTTCCATATTGTTAGTTTTTAAGTTAGTTGTAAAACTTGTAATTTTTAACAAATAAATACTTTTATTATTATTTATAGATCCCGGGTTCGATTCTCAGTCGGGGGTACATCTTTGTGCACTTTATTTGGTTTGTGGTAGGGCTTGTTAATTCCGCTTGACCAGCTACCACCATCTTATTTAAAGTCTGGCGTCAGTCGTTGAGGATTCGGGTGACGCGCGCTACCATCTTTGGGTTTATCGTAACTTACCAACAGGTAAGATGAGGTGAAGACCAAATGCTTACCCGTAGAGTATATAAAAACATATAAAACACAGTCATCAAACTTAGATAACACGTCGGTAGCCGAGAACAAGTGGCTAAGCGCCGAGCCGATAACAGGTGGTCCAGTGTTCAATTCCCAGCTGGGGCAAAGTTCGTTTTTTTTAATGTATTTATTAGGTACGGGGGAAGTGTAAAACTCAGCTACAGTGTTAGTGACTCAGCTATAAGATGGCGCGGGCGGGATAGTGCGCACACGAAATAAAATAAATAAATAAATTTTCCTACACTCACCAATTATCTAGCTCAAAAGAAGCTTCGTTATGAAACTCGTTAAAATGGTTACTAGACAACGGATAAACATACATAAAATACTTAAATACATACTTATTATACATAGAAAACACCCAGACCCGAGACAATTTAGAAAAACAATAATTTCTAAATTGACCCGACCGGGGATCGAACCCGGGACCTCAGAGATGGCGACACCATGAAAACCGGTGTACAATAAACCACTCGACCAAGGAGGTCATCAAAGGACGAAATAGTGCGAGTTTTAAATTATACCGTGAGGGAAATTCTCATAGCGCGAGTGTTCGCGTGTTAAATTAATGTATTTTCATGAAAAATATGTCGATGTTGTTATTAAATGCAATAGTTCATTGTGTAGACGGCACATTCTGACAATGGGATTGTAATATGATGTATTATTTTTATAGACATTTATAGTAGGTACAAAAGTCTTTAGGTACCCGGGTTCGTTACAAGTATTTATTTGAATTAAAGAAAGCAATTCAGGGGAATCGATTATTATAATAATAATAATAATAAATCGTTTATTTCAGATTATTCATCCATATTAGTTAGTAAGACTTAAAGATATTGTTAGTATCTATATAAGTATGAAAAGGTACATATGAATCCCTATTGTGCCAAGAGTGACCATCACGAGAAAGGGTATGTCCCCGTGATTGTCACTCTCTGCACAAGGGACCACCAGAGCGGTGAGGTGAAGCGATCCGCTAATGTCTTTAGGATGCTGTTGGAACTGTTCCTCACTCTGCTGATCAGGGAGGCGGTTTTTTTGCGAATGACGGCTTCAAAGCCATCAGTTTGATACTCCGCAAACATCCCGGATGCACTGCAAAAACGCGGTAGACCCAACATCATCCTAAAGACATTGTTATACTGGATTCGTAGGGTCTCCAGAGATTTTTTGGCATGCTTGACCCACAGATTTCCCGTGTACATGTTTTGACAGTAAGCTTTAAAAAGCGTCACTTTCACATCTTCCGTACAGCGAGAAAATCTGCGAGCCAACATATTGCCTCTAACCGCTAGAACCCTTCGCTCCCGTTCAATATCATCATCATCTTTGAGGTCGCTGGTGATGACATGCCCCAGATATTTAAATTTCATCACGCGTTTGATGTTCAAGCCGTTTAGGGTAATCTTAGTAGCGTTATCGGGACATTTACCAGCGGCCTCAAATACCATGTATTCTGATTTTTTCACATTGTACGTGAGCCCATGCTCAGCAGCATACGACTCACAAACACTTAACATTTCTGTAAGGCCACCCACCGTAGGGCTGAGCAACACCATATCGTCAGCGTAGCTTAAATTGTTTATGCTAATTCCATCTATTCGACAACCGACACGCATGCTGCTCAGCCCAACGATGAGATCGTTTACGTAGATGTTGAAGAGCTTAGGAGAAGATAACCCCCCTTGCCTCACTCCGCACTCCAACACATACGCATCCGACAAGGAATCAGCCCACTTAACATAATTTGTTTGGTTAGCATACCAAAATTTGAACACGTTCAGTATTTCTTTCGGTACACCCCTCTTCCCCAGCTTCCCCCAAAGCGTATCATATGACACCAGGTCAAAGGCTTTGGAGAGATCCAAGAAACAGGCGTATATCGGTGTTCCACGATCAGTGTAATATTGGACAGTATGCTTAAGACCTACTATAGCGCTTTCAGTTGAAAGTCCGGGTCGAAACCCGAACTGTGCGTCATGTATGTCCGAGTGTTTATCCAATTCAGAGTTAAGCACACTATCCAATACCTTAGCAATTGTTGTTGCTAGTGAAATAGGACGATAGTTCCCCCTGTCCGAGATGTCACCGGTCCTATCCTTAACAATGGGCACAACGATAGTTTTCATCAACTCATATGGTAGGTACGAGTGACTTATGCACATTGAGAAGAACAAGGCCAGAACCCTCGGCAGGTGAACTCCAGCATACCGCAGATGCTCCACACTAATGCCGTCATGCCCGGGAGATTTACCGCCGCTCATGTTTTTAAGCGCCTCTCTTATTTGGTATGCAGTGATACTCAACGGCGATGCCTCCCCCCGACATTCTGACTCAGTGCTGTGGGCGGAGGCCGAAGGACCCAGTGGAGAGCTGACTCTAAAGTGATGCATGAAAGCATTGGCTATCTGCACCGGGTCACTTACCCCATCCACATTCACCGGTAGACCAGGCTTAATGTCGCACTTCTTAGTGGCCTTCCAAAAGCTTTTAAAATTTTTCGTGATTCGGTGTTTAGCTAGAACGTCCATTTTGAGTTGGTCTTGGTTACGTTGACACCATTTTAAACGACTTTTAAAAACTTTTCTTGACTCATTCATATCATCATAGATTCTGCCCGATGAAGGACGATTGTAATATACCCACACTTTGAAATTAAGCCTGGCCACCTTATGAGCCTCATGTACATGCTTATTCCAGCCACAAAGATGCTTATTTTTGTTTGGCTTTGTACAAGGTCGGTTTTTAGTTTTGCTAGCGGCGTCACATAGGGCACAAACAATACTATTATAAAGCCTATTTAGCACCAGCTTATGCTCCTCCAAACTGCACAACCCGCGACCGCAATGCGTGAACTCAGAGGGAAACTCAATCTCGCGCAGCATACTATGACAATGATGTCGGTACTTAGCTATTTGAGCCTCGTCTCTTTCGCCCCATATCACTGAGTTAACGTGCAGGTCGCGCGTCACCAATCTTGGTCTAACAATATTAAAATCGCATTTAACAATTAAAGGTAAATGATCCGACACAAAAACATCCTCAACTACCTCCACATCGACAACAGTCTGCCAGGCTGAATTAGAGACAACGCAGTGGTCTAGCCACCGCCTGCAGCTATGGGCCGCACTTACATACGTGTATGTGTTAGAATTCAAACCTAGTTTTTCTGTGTCAGCACAGATCCAACTCTGTTCGTGGCAAAAATTTGTTAATTCATTGTAAAACAATTCATAAGGATGAGCATTAAAATCGCCTAGACAGAACACACTCTCAATATTTTCGCATTCAACAACTGCACTTATTTCACCCAGCACTTCCGTAAATACAGGCAAATTGTCTAATGAATTTGTAGGCATATACACTGAGAAAACAATAATAGATCGCCCTCCAACAGTAGCCCTAATAGCTACCAGACGAGTACTACTACACCTTATCACAGTTACGCTATCAAAAATACCTTTTCTCCAAAGAATGGCCACCCCCCCATGAGGTCTACCCTTTAATAAGCCTGTCGATACATCGACAGCGGATTTACCATGATATTCAAAATCACTCGATATCTCTCCCAGAAAAGGCACATCATGGGGAAGTAGACACGTCTCTTGAAGTGCAACTAAATCGGATGTTTTACAGATATTTTGTAGGTCATTAAGTGACCTCTTAACAAAAAAGCAATTAAAAGTTGTAAAACATAAATATTTACTAGGTTCTAAACTCATTAAAATGTAAAAATAAAAAAACTATGAACTATTTTCTTTTTTTGTCTTATACAAAAAATTAACAAAACGCCTAAATGTTATACCACTAGGCCAGAAATCATCTTTTAAAAATAAATCTAGGTTATTTTTTGAAACATATAGCTTATACGAGTTATACGATTTTTCGTTTCGCATGCTTATCATTTTTAAAGAAACACTTACATCGGTTTTTTCTTTTATATAGCTAATAATGTCACTAACACTAGCTTGTTTACTAACATTAGAAATTAGAAGTGGAACTTTCACATCGGCCGCTCTAAATTTGCCCTCGGGCGCAATAGGAGCGCAACCTCTCTGACCTAATAACTTATATTGCTTGGCAGATTTCTTACGCACTAACTGCCATTCGGGGTCCACTACCACTTGACCGCATTTCACACTGTGCTCCCTACCTGCGCGCAAAAAGGTCGGATTCGCAAGTAAGTCCTGTTCAGAAACTGTGACATTCGCTCGAGTTTTACTGGTAGTATGCGAAACGCTCGCGCATGGTGGTGGCGGCGCCGCCGCCGCATCTCTCGAAACCGCAGTGTTCGGCGGGGCCTCACCGCGCACCACAGGATCCGTTGTCGTCTCGCTTACACCTTCGCCCTCACCGCACGCAGGGGTCGCCCGGCAGCCGCTCTCATTCACCCCCGTCGGAACCACCGTGGCCTCCACGTGCCGCATATCTGTCGCTGTACTTTGTATGCAACTGACAGAGATAGAATCATCAGTGCCTGTACCTATTTCTTTAGGCGATGACTGTCGTATTATTGAAGGTCGGTTAACTACCTCAATATCAGCTGATGTTTGGGATGGTTTAATAGGCACATACTCAGGCACATACTCAGGTACATATTGTAGTCCAATAGGTCCACTATTCATATCAAAACTGTTCTGTAAACACGCTCCTCGTCTTTTGTTTACATTTCTGCTTGGCGTAAAATCAGCAATTAACGATGCATGTTTCATGTGTTCAACCTCTTGTTTGAGTTGGTTAAACTGATCAAATGTAATCATTTTATCCTCCAGTGTACTTAGTTGATTTTTAAGCCATAAAATCTCCTTTAGGAACCGGGTCACATCCACATGATCAAAAGTCACTGGCGGGATCAGATGCAGGTCTCTTGCCACAAAAATAGGAAACACTTGAGGATCAGCACTTTTCATTAAGCTAATGATGTCGTCTAGATCTCTTGACATTCTCTTCTTGTCCCGCTTTCGACGTTGAGGCATCTTATTTGCATTTGACATCGATTCAAAGAGTAACGACTTCGCATTTGCAATTTGATCAGCAGAAAATGATGTAGTACACAGCTGATGCATACTCTCTTCATCCATGTAGTCCATAACATTTCGCACAAACGCCAGTAATTCGTTAATTACGACGTTACAACTCGCGCACTTCACAACATTCGAAGACATTTTGAATTCGACCTTAGCTCTCAGTGAGTCACCGCATAGAACGATATTGACGCGTCCTCGCTTAGTCGCGACGAGCGCCTGACTGATGACTTATTGAGTGCAATATTTTAAACAAGTAAATTAAATCATACTGTTCTCGTTTTGGATTTTTCGATACATTGCCCGGGTTTGTGATTGATTATTACTAAGGATGGGCCGAATGTGGTTTGAACCGAATAAGAACCTCGGCCGAACATTCGGTAAAAAAACAAAATTCGGCCGAAGTTAGGTTCTTATCACAGCGCTTTCTCTATTACAACTACACCACGTTCTAACTAGTTTACGCGCTGCCTTCAATTCTTGGTATTGCATCCCGCCCGCAACCCAGCCGCATCCCGCCCGCAACCCAGCCGCAACCTGCGACAAATCCTCTCGTCTCCCGTCCCGGCCGACCGGTCAAAGAACGTGTTGGTCGATTGCGCTTATAATAAAGATAATTCCGGTAAAACGCGTACAGGTTTTCTTCACCCAATTGAAAAGGTTGAAAAACCGTTTCACACCCTTCACCTGGACCACTTAGGTCCATTTGTTAAAAGTAGATTTGGTAATAGCTATATTTTAACTATAGTAGACGCTTTTACTAAATACGTCTTTGCTAAGCCGGTTAAAGATACGAAAACAAAGAATGTGATAAAAGTTTTACAAACTTTGTTTAATGATTTTGGCGTTTTATTAAGAATAATTTCAGATAGAGGAACTGCCTTCACATCTAGTCAGTTCAAAGAGTTTTGTAAGACGAATGCAGTCAAGCATGTACTTAAGAGGCCTATTACATCTCAACTGTGATTTTTGCGTAAAATGGCCAATTTTGGCGTTATGGATCTCAGAAACTAAAATACATTAACAATTATGACTTATTGAATAATGTAGAATAGCTATTGGAATAGAATAGTAGAATACTTTTTAATTAAACCCAAAATTGCAGAAAAAGATTTTCATAAAGTGCGCGAAGGCACTTTTTTGAGCTCATCGATTGAACTACTGTTCTAAATAAGTGAAATAAAAAAATTATAATGTTATCTCTTATATAGTCGAATAGTGCGTAGCGGCCTCGGAATTTTTAGATATCATTGATTTTATATAGGAAAAAAATCTTATTCTAAACCAAAAAACTTCGAAAATCGCTATAAGTTAACTGTGAATATCTCCTATCTACGATAATATTATTGAGCAAAATTTATACCAGAGTAATTGTTACTTCATGAGTAATAAAGATTTTATAATGAATTTATTATCCTATTTCGATAAAAACGATAAATACAACTGCAAAATTACTTCAAAATGCGAAGCGCCGGCCGTCCGAATTCAACTTATGCTCACAGAATGGAGATTTGTAATAGTATGCAAAAATGTATTATCCTATTTCGATAAAAACGATAAATACAACTGCAAAATTACTACAAAATGCGAAAATGGGCATTTTACGCAAAAATCACATTCGAGATGTAATAGGCCTCTTAACGCAGTTGCTTGTCCCAGGGCAAATAGGCAAGCGGAAAGGTTCAACCAGACCATACTCACCTCTTTAGCTACCCAAAACTCTTGAAAAGACGAACGCATTTAGGATCAGCAATTAGGAAGAGTTCAGTGGGGCATAAATAATACCATTAATGCTACTACTAAAAAGTGTCCATCAGAACTGTTGTTTGGGGTCAAATTAAATTGTCCTTCTGATAACATGGTAAAAATTGCTAATGTTCAAGACATGCCATTAGACACGAGGCCCTAGCAAACATTACAGAAAGTCAAAAACGTCAGGGTTAGACAAAGGTTCTGGTTCCGAATCATGTTCATCAGACTCTGATAGTAATGTAGAATCTGATAAATAAACAGTGTGTAAAAAATATTGTATGATACGTAGTTACCTATTAACATTAATAATTCTCCAAGAAAATTAATGATTTGATTAATGTTATTAACTATTAAGAATATGTAAAATAATACACATATTGTTTTCTCATGAGTGTTGTGATTGATGCGTACCTACTCCGGAGAAGCACGCTTGCGGATGGCCGAGTGTGTGATTAGCAGTGGTCGGAGTAGGTATATTGAATTAAGGTCACTGACATCAAACGTATATGTTAATATGGATACTCCTCCGAGTTTCCGGATTATTATGATAAAAATACCGAAACATCGAAATTATTACATGAAACTAGTTAAAAATGTATCAATACTCTCAACGCTATGCTGCTAGTGGCGCTGGTCTCCATCTCTAATGTTGGCCGTATCCATTGTCTCAATCTCGCAAAAGAAAAGAAATCACGTCTTAAATTATTATTAGTGATTTTTTTTTGTTAATCTTTAAATATCTTGGAAACGGTGCGTCCTACGCTAAAATGGACGAAATTTTGTCCCCCCTTTATAAAACCCCCGTCTAACGCTAACCAACCATCACGATGGTACAATTATTAATAATTGTCGCTTTTTAATAATTATTTAGGGTAAGTAACGATTAACTAGTTTAGGAAATGTAGTTTATAGATTTGTTGGGCTTATTTCCCCTTTGGAACTCATTGACTCACTTGGCCGCACATTTGGTCGTTGATTGTAGAGGTTAAGTCACTCTCACACAGGCCGGTCAACGGATAGGTGACCAAAGCTTTATTGTTTCGACCTGTTGGCTAATGTTGAGCCGGCTCTTTGGCCTAAATAAAAGTGTAAGGCCTAAGTAAAAAATCAAAATGTAGAACTTGTAACCGATGAGGAGTAAAAATTATTATTTTTAATAAAACTGTAATAATGATTATTTGTATTAACAATAAACAATTTTGTTTGCTTACATATGGTTTTTTATTTTATTACTCTATTTACCAAATTTTTGGAAACTCCGGTACATTCCGGAAGAAATGCATGTCCATGTTATGATATCATGACGCAAGTATCTAAAATCAATATACCTACTCCGACCACTGGTGATTAGTGATAATATTGTTTAAAATTAGAATAATTTAAGCGGAAGTTAGTATTGAAATGGTTGTAATTTGTATTGCCAATCAGTTCACCGGAAGTAGCCTATTGTATTTAACAAAAAATTTGATAAATTAGTTAAAATTGTAAATTAGCATTAGAATTAATTCTTGTTAAGAAAATGAGATTATTTTAAATGTGTAAGAAGTATGGTTTTGTTTAAAATAAGTTTATCTTTGTTACTTCACATATAAAGTCACTCGGAAACTAAAATAACGTGTTATTGTCAATTTCAATTATTAAGTCCCCGGAAACGGATGTCGGAAATAATGTTAGTAGTGGGATTAATAACGATTTGCTGTACCTAAAGTAGTTTTAGTTTGGTAAGAACAATCTTGAACGGCACGCTCTAGACTAGAGTGAAGACAGTGTGTAGTGTATTCAGAGAATAAAGTACAGTGCCAGTCTATTGGAGTTTTATTACATTAAGTTCATCGGATACCGCTTAAGTTCTTGCGGGGTTTGTGACAGGGAGGCCAAATTTTCGTTAGATTTTAGCTACGACGCACCGTTTTCGAGATATTCGCGTTTTTATAAAAAGTTACCTTGAATTTTTTTAAAGTTTGTAAGTGTTAAGGCTCCATATAAAAATCAACAGAAAATTTTGTCCTGCACCCCCTTTGCGACACTCTTTTGACTATCAAGCCGAGCCGCTCTCGGTTCCGAGCTATTATTCCGATGAAACACTGAGCCAATGCTGCGTTATTGGTATACCGAGAGCAAAGGTTAACCCACCACGCTGGCCCAATGCGGGTTGGTGGGGTTTAACTACTGCCATCTTACGACAACGACCGGTACCAACGGCTTAACGTGCCTTCCGAAGCACGAGGAGCAGGAGGAGGAGGAGCTTGAGATGTTTTTTAATTGGTCACCCATCAGGCCACCCGGCATTGCGAAAGTTGCTTAGCGGCCAAGATCGCGAGCCGAACGCGCTACCCGCTGCGCAATTGAGCTCCTCAGCTTCATTTCAATATAAATATAAATATCAGGTCTATAAAATTCATTGATTTGGATATGAGTACAAAACATTCAACCAATTTTTTATAGAACATATGTATTTTTATTAAAAACCGCAGTTGTTTCCGTTACAAAATATGCACCAAAATAGCAAATAAATTGTAGAGTTACCATCTTGAGGATATAAATAACGGTTAAGACTGCGGTTTTGGAGATATTTGGAATTTTTACTTCGGCGCCATACAAAATTTTCGGTTCATATTTATAATTTAGTTCCATTATGAAATGAACTTTTTTATATTTAGTCATGACTGCCGAAGTTATTAGAATCCTATCACAAGAAAAATAAAAATGTAAAAGGAAAAAGTTATTATTAATCCTTTATTGCACATATAAAACACATTGAAAAAGACGTTACAAAAGACATATACAAAGGTGAGCTTATCTCTAGAAGAGATCTCTTCCAGCCAACCCTAGCTGTGATGTGGAAAGAGAGTCTACGGGACTAATGATACTTACAAATACATATACCTACTTATAACATTCCTAAACATACACATACATACCTACTTAAACAAACTACCTATATTGTATATATATATACATAGACATACATATTAATATATAATATAATCAAAATGAATAACTAGTTATGTTACAACATTGCTAACTACAGTTGTTGTTGGATAGGTAGTGCTCTTTTAATTTATGTTTGAAAGATGACACCGATGGACTCTCACGAATGTCGGCTGGCAGCTTATTCCACAAAATGGCTGCGTGAACGGTGTAAGAGCGATGGAAATATTTGGAGTTGGATTGAGGAAATAGAAGGGTTCTTGTGTCACAAGAACGTTTGGGGCGGGAAGTAGCAGGTATGAGCGTAAAACGGGAGCAAAGGTAATGAGGGAGCTGAGGGTAGTGGAGGATTTTGTAAAGGAGGCAAAGGATGTGCATATCTCGGCGACGTCGAATAGGGAGCCATCTTAATTTTGAACGGTATTCCGCAATATGGTCATATTTGCGGAGGCTGAATATGAACCGAATAGCCAGATTTTGTAGACGCTCCAGTTTGTTCAGCAGCTCTTCAGTAGCATCCAAGTAACACACATCGGCATAGTCGAGAAGAGGGAGCAGAAGCGACTGAGCAAGCATTATTTTGGTATTATAGGGCAAGAAGAACTGAAGTCGCTTGAGAGAATGATAAGAGTAGTGCATGCGCCGGCTCACTTCATTCACCTGTGATCTCCAAGACAAAGTACGGTCAATAATGAGGCCTAGATTTTTGGTCTTGTCTGCATATGCAAGATGCACTCCATCATATGTAACCTTTGGGAGGCTATTCATGTCTAGTTTATCGTAAAGTCTGCTGCTACCTACTATTATTGTTTGTGACTTAGTAGGGTTCACAAGCAATCCAAACGCGTTTGCCCATGCCTTTACCGCGAGGAGATCTTTATTAAGGGCTTTAATAGCCGAGTTAATATTGGCTGCATCAGAATGCTTGTACAGCTGCAAGTCATCAGCATACAAGTGGTACGGACAAGAAAGTACTTTACCGAGCTCGTTAATAAATAGTGAAAAGAGGAGAGGTGAAAGTACCCCACCCTGTGGCACACCTGCAGTAAGGGGAGCCCAATCCGAGAACAAGTCTTCACTCTTAATTCTCTGGTGCCGACTGCAAAGATAATCCGAAAACCATGAGATCACGGCAGGGGCAAGGTTAAGCGAGTGGAGGATGGCAAGGAGGATATCATAGTTAACGGAGTTGAAAGCGCTGCTGAAGTCCAGTAGAACAAGAACCGTAAACATCCGGCCATCCATCGCGTGGCGGATATCGTCTGTCACATTTAAGAGGGCAGTTACTGTGTTAGTTATAAAGGTCTATGAAGCTCGATTTTTATGTCATAAAGCTCATGACGTCACTCAAAAGTGTTGCCAAAATGAGTACAAAGCAAATATTATACGTCTCTTTTTTCATACACCACAATCGGTTAGTTAAAAAGAGATAAGAATATATCTGTAATAAATGTGTCGATTCAATGTACACAAATGTACATAAGCAAATTTTGTATAGATCAATGGGGCGGGGCCCCTGTATATGTTTCAGTACTCAGAGGATGTAGCCTGGGGCTCAAGTCTGCTAATTTACGAATGGCATAATTGAATCGCAATTGGATCGCATTGTAATTGTTTGACACTTTTAGTACCTATTCATAAATGAGTAAGAGAATACCAAATGTGTCAAACAATTACAATGCGATCCAATTGCGATTCAATTATGCCATTCGTAAATTAGCAGACTTGGGCCCCTGTTCGCCCCGCAAATAGCGACTGAAGTGAAATTGTGCCTTGGGCGTGTGTTGACGAGACGGTTTTTTGCCGGGCCTACAGACGGTCATAAACCGGGTTTACGTCCGGTCATCAGTTAGCTACGTCAGACTGTGAAGGTGTGGTCATGAGCGCGGCGCTAACCGTGCTCGTCAACACGCATAACCGGCACCGACCCGGCGCCGGACCCGGTAAAAACCGGCTCGTCAATAACCGCCCAGGCCTAATTTTGGCGGCTCACTCACGAGACGCTAGTGCCGTATCTTCCCTTTTTGTTTTAATCTAAGGCACTTAGGCCTATAAACTTCAGAAAAAAAAGGAAAGAGAAGGGTTTTTTGTAGTATTATTTTGATGAGCCCATCGCCGCTCTATGCTGTTGGATGTATGTGCAGTCTTTAGTCCGTTAGTCGTCTTTTACGACACCCAAGGGAAGAGATGGGTTGTTAGTATTATTAACCGACTTCAAAAAAAGGAAGAGGTTCTCAATTCCACTGAATGTTTAAAAAAAAAAAATTAACGTATTAATAATCATAATTAACACATGACAGTACGTCAGAAAAACGATTCTCCCTAGGGCGGAAAAGTACTATATACTTTCCACCCGCTCCTCAGGCAACTTCAGAGACCTACCTACGTTCCCTGTATGAGGAATGAAAAAGTTTATTGACAGCCTATTACCACAGTAGCTTATATTTATACTATGCTATTACCATCTAAGTCCAAAGAAAAATATATGTTGGTTTACCAAAGATTTATACTTACACTAGAAAAACAATAAAAACACGCAGTCATTTTCAGAAAATGTATTTTCCTCAAAAGTGTGTTGAAAAACGTCGTATGAAACGCGTGTGCATTATAGCACACTTGTAATATTACCTATTTTGAAGCGCACCCATGTGGTGCGCTCGGAGGAATAGTTTAGGTGCGCTTGGTCTAGTGCGCATCAAAACTGGTGCGCTTCAAAAAATACCCCGATTTCCCGAAATTATTTTTTCTTACTATTTTTATATCCATTTGCTTTATTCCCCAATCTTTTTTTTTACCTATTGAACATTTCCCTAAATTATTTTTCGCCATAATCAAGAATTTCTAATCGTTTTCAATTCCGAAAGGTATTTTTACCCATCGAAAATTTTCCCCAATCTCATAAATTGCCAGTCGAACCTTTTTGCAAATTGAAGCTAGCTAACTATTCAATGACGGAATCATTAGAGCTCAACTATAAATTGCGTTTAAATTACTGACAAAGCTAATAACAAAAAAATTATTTCAACTTGAAAGATCCTCATCAAAATAGTTTGTTAAAAAATTTATTTCCCGAATAACGCGCTCAAAAGCGGTTGAATAATTTTAATCATACACATACGAAAAAGATATTTTAAATAAGTACCTAATTACTATATTTTCATTGAGCCTATTACAGTTTGCAAAAAAAATCGAATGGCAATTTATGAGATTGGGGAAAATTTTCGAAGGGTAAAAATACCTTCCGGAATTAAAAACGATTAGAAATTCTTTATTATGGGGAAAAAACATTTAGGGAAACGTTTAATTGGTAAAAAAGAAGATTGGGGAATAAAGCAAATGGATATTAAAATAACAAGAAAAATTAATTTCGGGAAATCCACCTCTACAGTTTACCTAGTTCTTTCTTATAAAATTCTGGCAATTGAGCACATATTATATTAAACTAGCTCGCTTGCTGTCAGTCTACTTGAACGACATAGCCTAGCCTAGTACTTATATACTTTTTTTTCCCATACAAACTTCCAAGTCGAAATTTTTCAAAACCAATAAGCCAATTTTGATGAAACTTTGCATGCTAAAGTAAAACACAAGGATCTACCTATATAGTTTGTTGAAAACATTAAAAAAAAAAGTTTATTTAGCTGAGTTATTGTGATTTAAAATCCACTATAGAAAGTTTAAAATCGCATTATCTCAGATACATAAATGTTTTTTAAAAATATTTTCAACAAACTATTTAGATCCCTGTGTTTTACTTTAGAATGCAAAGTTTCATCAAAATTGGCTTATTGGTTTATAAAATTTCGACTTGGAAGTTATTGTTAGAAGATTGGCACGAATACAATTATTTAAGCAAGAAGTAAACTATTCAACTATTTAAGCAAGACGAAAATGTTTCCTATTGGACATTGTGCAACTTACCATTTTTTACTGCAGAACATTCTGCGCCTCCAAACCTTGTTTTCCCGGCTATAGGTACTTTTGCAGTAGTAAAAAGAAGTCGCTCATAATGGCTGATCTGATCAGGATGGATCAAATATAATGTTTAAACAAAAGACCGAAGGCATTCTAGCTATCTTGTAGGTACAAACAATCACCAACAAATTACACACGCCTTGAGTCAGCCGATGTAGATTTGATGGCATTGATGTTCAGTGCAAAGAACGTTCCAAATGAAATTAATTATGTTTATTCCAAAATATATTTTAATACAAAAATTACATAAAAACTTTGTTTCAATAAATACGTTTCATCCTTTGGTAAGTAATTAATTTTTGAATCAAAATAGTAACGGTTAAAAAATAAAAAAGTAAAATATTTAGTAACATAGGTAATAATATAGTAGTATAAAATTTCAAACAAAAAAGAATTACATGGACGCGTGATGATGAGTAATAATAATTTAATTCTAAAATCGTTAAGATTACGCAGTACATAAAAGCATATTCAAGAATTAAATAAACTTTAAAATTAGAAAGGTAAGGCTACATTATGGCACAGAGGATCTATGAGAGCGAGCCGCGAGCGCTCACTTCTCTTTTGGTTTTTTCTCCTTCTTACGCGGCGGCGGCACTGGCGTTTCGGCAGTCGACGCTCCCTCTTTGTCCTTCTTCACCACCTTTTTGATGATCTTCTTTTTCGGAGCGTCCGTGGGTGTGATGGGTTCAGAAGGCTTATCTACTTGTGCGGTGGAGGACTCTATTTGTGCGGCGATAGTCGCTTTCGGTTTGGGGGTTTTTACGCCTATTTGAGCGAGGGAGACGGCACCTACGGGTGGCGTGGGTACTTCTGGCTCGTCGACCGAGAGGCGCTGAGGCTGGAGGGGCGCGGCGGGGGAGGTGGGCGCGGGCGGCGAGGCGGGCGAGCTGACGGTGGGCGTGAGCAGCTCGCCGGCGATGATGGAGGTGGCGAGTGAGGCCGCGTCCTCCAGCTCGCTGTCCGGGGTCGGCAGCGGGTCGGCCCCGGCGGGCGGCTTCAGCTGCAGCTTGCACCCGCCTTTGCGACGCTCCTCCGCTACACAACCAATTTAATCCAGCCCTTATTTCTCTTGTTCGGTTAGACGTGGCGTTAGTATGGCGGTCACATTAGAGAGCAAGCTCGGTTAGGGCCTGGAACAAAGTCGAGGGAAAACATAGCTACTTGGTTAATTCGAAACGATGCGAGAGGAAAGTTAGAACTGTCAGTTTGGCGGAGCCTCGAAGCCGTGTGCACATTACAAGGAGTATTATTGTGATGTCGGTGGATCCGACTGGGGGATTATTTTGAGAGTTAGAACTACGATTTTAATATTGTCGTAGGTACGGTGGCTATGCGTTAATGTGTTCGCGAAGGGTAAGCTTTGAATAATGTTCCTTGCAATGTGTGACAGAAATGATAAGCAAATAAAACAAAATGTGTTATTTGCAATTTAGTGAGACAGCGATAGACCAAATTGCAACACCCGTTAAAAGTACATCACATATCATGCGCGATCGTTTATGCTCTGAAATTTTTGATCTTGAATTTACCTACATCGCAGTGTTGCAATGCATTAAACAGTTCTGCTTAAGCTCAAGTATCTGTTTCTGCACATATATCTATTCTATTCCTCAGTAATCAGAGCAGATCCGACGGCTTTGACATAACCCACTTCGCTGAGCATTTGAGATAGTCGCAGGATTCGGTTGAAATTTCAGTTATAGCGTAATGAGTTTTTGATCAAATGTATTGCATGTTATTTTTACTTGGACGCAACTTAACCTAAAATATATAAAATTAAAAATGACAAATGATATAGAATAAAAAAAGAAGTAAAGGGTTCTGTTAGGTCCAAGCACAAGTTTGTTATTACCTGATCTATCAAAGCCGCGTCTCTTGCGCTGCCTCCTCGGTAGCTGGGTGAAATAACAACGAATTTTGAAACGTATGCTCAATAAATTAAAATAAAAACCAAAACATCGCAAACGGCACAAAAGAAAAACATATTGGCACATCGAGCTCTACGTGTCCACCAGTGACGGTATCAACGTAAAACGGACGCAGCTAGTCTAATGAACACATTAGTAGAAGTCTAATAGAAAACTGCAAAATGAACTCGGTGAGATCTGAATGCAAAGCCGTTAGCTTTCGTAGCGTCGTGAGTTCTGCTACTTACATTTGGCGGCGGGGAGCGCGGGGGCTTTGTCCTTGGACGGCGTGTTGGCTAGGGGTGGGCTTTCGGAACCGACTGGCGCCTCCGAAAGTTTCTCGGGAGTGGCCGCCGACTCCGCTGCTTCAAGCGAAGCCGGACTCGCCGGGGACGGTGCGGGATCTTTAGGCGCTTCTACGGGGGCCGCTTCTTTCGCGGCTTCTACTACTTCTAACACTGGTTCTACTTGAGGAACTATTTCGGGCGTGGACGCTTCTGGGGATTTCGGTGAAGCCGGTGGAGTAGGTGGTAGGGCGGGCTCAGTCTTGGTGGGTTCCTCTTTCGGAGGTTCTGGGACAGGCTCCGCCTTCGTTTCTGACGGTGCTTTGGCCGAAGCGGGCTCACCTGTCGCGCAAGCTTCTACTGTGGCGGGTATTTCTAAGGCATCGACCGCCGGAGCCGAAGCGGCTACGACTGTCGCTGGGATTTCGGCCGCTGGCACTTCAGATTTGACTTCGGCTGCAGCTTCAACTGGGGTAGGGACGTCGGCCGGCGCTGGGACCGGACCTGTGGCTTCTGAAGCCGCGGGTTTTGCGGGTTCAGGAACTGAAGGTGCGTCGGCCACGGCTGGGGTTTCTGTGAGTGTAGAAGCGTCGGTTGCCGATGATGGTTCGACTGGTGCGACCACTGGCGTTGCTTCCGCTGGTGCGGGCACTGGAGTGGCTTCCACTGGTACTGGAGTAGCTTCTGCTGGTGCTGGAGTAGCTTCCGCTGGTGCTGAAGTGGCTTCCGCTGGTGCTGAAGTAGCTTCTGCTGGTGCTGGAGTAGCTTCCGCTGGTGCTGGAGTAGCTTCCAGTGGTGTTGAAGTATCTTCAGCCGGCGCCACAGCTTCCGCTGACGCTGCTGTTTCAGCTGGCGCGGCTGGGGAAGATTCAACAGATGGTGTCGGTACAGTTTCGACAGGCACCGCTGAAGTCACTTCAGCAGGTAATACTGTTTCAAGAGGTGCTGGAACTGTTTCAACTTGTGCCGAGGTTGTTTCAACAGTTGCTGGTGCAGCTTCTACAGGCGCTGCTGGCGCCGATTCAATAGGAGCTTCAACAGATGTAGCGACCGCTGGTGCAGATTCTACAGGTGCTGAAGCAACAGCAGAATCGACAGCGCTCGCTTCTTGTGCTACCTCCACCGGCAACTCTTTTGGTGGTGACGGTTGTTTAGGTGGCGACACTCTAGATTGGTTAAGAGTTTGAGAAATCTTAGCCCAGATGTTTTCGAAGGAGTCAGCGCCCATGTAGTCAATGTTGCCCGCTTCCCAGCCCTGCCGGCGCGTGAGCTCGTCCAACGCGTCGCGCTGGGCGCCGCCCGCGCCTGGAGCCACTCGCGCCAGGTTACCGGCGACTCCACTCTGAAACGAATTATAGACTTCCACAATTCGTACAACACAACAAAATGCAGTACAACTATAAACAAAATATTATGGGCTTTAAGTAGTAATTATGATCACAGATTTTCGTCTAGCGGAACCTATATTAAGAAACAAAAAATAGACTTGCGGTAAACATAGACTGCGTAATTAAAGTAATTTTAAAAACTTTTGATAAATTGTAATAATAAAAATTAGTGGGCAGCTGGGCAGGTTTAACTAGTCTATATTAACTAAAATATGGTTGGTTAATATTTATACACGTGCGATACAAACGTTAAAAAGGAAACAAACATGCATCTAGTTACAACCTAAAAAAATAACTCACCTTCACGTTTAAATACTTTTTATTTACTTTTAAAAATAGTCATTACCTTGTTTTGGAGAGCATAACGCTGCATGGTTACGAGAAACTTAAAATCATTTCAGTATAATATATTTCACTTACCTCTGTCCTATAAAAGGGAGACTTACTTGTTCTTCGACATGTCCGTTAGTAAGAGGAATTTCTTCTGGAAGTGAGAAAGGTGCCTCGTCCTCAGATTCATAATCAGTTGGTGGAGACGGCGTAGGAGTAGGGGGGACTTCGTGAGTGCACAGCTTATGGCCGTACGAGTCTATAACAGCTCTGTGTCTTAAATAGAAGCCATCGTAAGGGTGTCTGGGCTTTATATCCTCATGATAATCACATTCACTTTCGGAGAAATCTCCGTTAGTTATTTCATTTGTAATGAGAGGTTCTTCGTCGTGATTCTGTTCTTGTTGTACTTGGTTGTGGTGTATTTGAAAGTGTTGTACCCGTTGCATAGTATTAACATGAGGAATGATTTTATTTACATATGATTCATGCTTGTGTTTGTTATGAGCGGTATCAGAGTTGTGCTCTAGATGACTATGAAAGGAATCATTATTTGGATGTTCAGTGTGTGTTTGTGGGTGGACGGGTAGTGATGGTGGGTGATGTACATCTTGAGAATGAGTGTGATGATGATCATGAAGATATTGTTCGTGTACCTGATGAAAGTATTCTGATCTGTTGTCATGATGATGTTGATCTTCATTGTACTGATGATGTTCCTGGCCAGAATGTTGTTCTTGATGCCATTGGGAGTGCTCTTGCGTATTATGTTCATGATGCTGGTGTGAATATTGATGGTGACTATATGAACTGTGATCGTGTCCATGACCCTGCTGAGATTGAGCGTCCCAATGATATTCTGTGTAATGAGGTTGACCGTGAGTTTCTTGATGACTATGATCAATGTGTTGATATGTTTGCTCTTGTGGATGATAGTGATGGGTTACAGATTCCTGAGCCGATGGTTCCGACCTACGTTCTTCGTAGGTAAGTTGATGTTCCCACACAAACTTTTTCATTTCTTCGTGATCGTCCCTTCTTCCTAATAATAATGATTGCTGAGTAGATGCATCTTCTTTGTATGAAGGTATTTGGCCTCCGTAAATTTCCCAAGGATCATGGAACAGTGTCATATCTATTTTAGGCCTCGGCGTGTCCTGTTGTATTTGAGCATTAGGGTGATGCCAGGGAAATTCGGATTCTGGATCTGCAACCGGCGTGTAGTAGTAGCTGGTATCATGTGGAGGTAACGCCGGGGGTGCTTCTGGCACCTCAACCTATTGGTTGAAGTGACAAAACGTCTCAGTGGAAATGCATGCAGACAAACGTACTTGAACCGAGCTTCCAGCGCAAAATGTAAACAAGAGTGCATGAAACTTTGTTCAAGTTACTATTAGTATTGTTTTATTCAAGTCTATTTAAGCGTAACTAAATAAACATACAAGTTCAATATTATGACAATTTTAAAATAAGATCAATATAGCACTGATATTTTTAATTGAAACTCAATCTTTATGTATGTTTATTATAGAAAACGCGGTGAAAATTTCACCAAAATACCAACACCATCTATTCCCATGACAAAACAATTACCAAACCGTGCAGAAAGCGACAAACAGCCAATATCGGAACGTTAGAAAATGTTAGTATTTTGGAGAAACGTTTTAATTACACAAGTATCAAAATGCTTTAGTCAAATAAAAGGTGCGATAAACAGCGGGAGTGCACAAGCATCAAGTGCAAGCGTTATAGTAATTTAGTCACTCGGGAATCACTGGGAGGTTACAAGCCAAATTATTCACAAAACGTTTTACAGTTGGTTGCTGAATACGTATAACTAATAAGAATAAATATTTAAGCAGTGACATACGCGTATTCTCAAAATCGCTCACCTCTGTAATTTTAGAATCCTGTTGTGTACGCTTGGAAAACATGATGAGTTGTGATCAGACCAGCTATTGTTCGACGAATGGATTGGTTTACTAGACTTAACAGTGTGCGAGACATTTGCGGCTCCGACTGGGAGACCGCAATATGAAAGATCAGATTACACCGTGTCATTCTATACGGAAATCAATATCTAACCTGGTTGAGATCAATGCTATTCCGATCCGATTGTATTCTAATACGATCATACCGCGGTTACATAATTTATAACCACATAACTAAGTGGTTCGTTTAACTAATGTTATTCAACAGTTTGTATGTCCTCAGAGCAGTAATATGTCAATTATAAAATGTAATGTAATCCTAATCATTATTATTATTTTATCCTATTCGGCCCATTTCAGGGCAAAGGCAATGTCTAATTAAAATAACATAAAATCTAAAACGTCCTAACTATGCATCGATGCTTATTATTTTATACCTAACGCACTAAAAAAGATTTAGTTTTTATAAATAAATAAAATACTTTTTAAAAGATTCGTGCTATAAATTCACCTAATACTTGTAAAATTAAATACGACTCCGTGAGGCCGTAACAAATCCGTAAGCTGTAACTTCAATAGTTCACACGCCTTACCATAGAGACGTCAAGCTGAGAGTGGACCTGTCCTACGAACAGGTCCCACCATAGTTGTAGGAACTCCCGCAGGTGCTCAGGAGCGTCCACGGAGCGAGACTCCCAGTTGAACTGCTGTAGCCATGGCTTGGTTGCGCCGATGAAGTGGATAATTTTTAAGTTTTGTCCGTAGCTGGAAGGTGAAATTGGAAAAATTTACCAAACATCCTATTCGAAGGACCATTTCAAACGGTCACTAACAAAAAAAAAATTTTTAGTGTTCAAGTGTATTTTATTTATGTTATTATACAGAATTGTTTTACATATTTTTATTAAAGATCTTAACTTTCACAGTGTAAATCATCATGATAATATATCATCATACCCTTATAAACTTACTGTTTCAACGCAGGAAGGTATGAGTAAAAGGCGGCCGATGTGACGTTGTACAAGAATGGCAGATGTTTATTGATGTCTCCTCGTGCCCAGTCAGAGAAGAAGGAATTAAGAAGACCCTGGTCACCACCTATAGTTTATGAAAAAGGCATCTTTTACATGAGAGTGTTTTAATTTATTACTGAGAAACAATCTAAGAGAATGAGTCATATTCAAAATTAAGTACCTACATAAACATTCATGGATAATCTTATTCAAGGGTTTGAATTTGATTTGTCATTCATTGTGTACGCTCGCCCGGCATTACAAATTAGATATTAAATTACAACCGAAATAATGGGTCAGGGAAAGGAACCGTGACCGAAACAAATATTATGGTTTTAATTCCATACCTATGGCGGCGCTGCCGCGGTAGCATGCAAGAATTAATCTTTTCCAATTATGGCGCTTTGTGGGGTAGTCATAAACATTAGCGTTTTTGAAATTCGGTCTATCACATAACATTGTGTTTGAACAGGAGATAAGGTAGTCTATATAATAATAGTACTCAAATATTAGCATATCCTTCCTACGTAACTTTACTCTTTTTTTATTTAAAGTTTGAACTATGATAAGCTGGTTGGATTTAGCCATCTGTTAGAGAAAGAGTATTCACAGGAAATACTCTAACAATTGTAAAAAGCGACTATCGTTAGACTAGAACTCACGAGCCAAGAAAGTTTGTCAAGACTTACCATCAAAACTGCCGCGCTCCTGTGCAAACTTAATGAGCTTGTCGAAGGTTTCTTGCGAGGGTTTGAACACGAACACGCCGGAGTTGAAGCAGTCCGGCCAGCCTACGTCGGGAGCGGCTGAGAGCTCCTCGCGATCGAATAGTTCATCACAATTCTGGACAATCTGTGAAAAGGTAAATATTGCTTTGAGCTTTGCAACCCAGTAAACTTTTGTAATCTATGTATTCATTAGAACTTGCGGACTTCCTCTATCTCCTTAGATCATTCTTTATTCGATAAACCAAAGGTTGTCTGGAAGAGCTTTTAGCGATAAGACCGCCTTTGCCCATTCTAGTTTTAAGATTATTTATGTCACGTGTAGGTTCTGTTTTTTTGTCTTTGTGTATGAAGTGTTTATTTATCTATCTTCTGTTTTGTTTGCAATTACCGGTACCAAACATTTATAGGCTGGTATATTATACATAGATAGCATGGCTGGTCGAACTGCTTCTTATTCGACTACATATCTGCCATTAGGTACTAGAGAAATAATGACATCGCAGGAAAATAATACAAAATAAAAACTAAGATGGCCGGCTTCAAAAAGAGTAAACGAGGTGATCGTTTGTATCCAATCCTTCCGAAAACTGATTTATTTCGGATGCTTAGATTCTACCTTTCTCTCTTTTTCAAATTAGTCTAATTTCTGGGTTTAGTAGTACAATTAAAATAAATAATATAAATAACACAAGAATGTCTTACAAAACAGACAAACAAATTATATACCTACTAAACAAACATTTTAACTTTTAAAAGAAAAAGGTCTGCAAAATCCAGGGACTGCAAAATCAGAAGCCTATACTTTACGCAATGAGACTTAATTGATACACACTTTTGAATCGTCCAAAATGATTTATTGCCTTACCACCCATTCAGGATGTTTTTTTTGCTGTGAAGAAGGATGGGCGCAAGAAACTACAATAGAAGCTTTATAAAGAAGAAGAAGGAATTTTGGTAGCGAGAATAATAAATATGTCGTTACCTAAATTAAATCATAATATGCAGCATGTTATTTAGCTATATATATAATCAAAGTCACAACGCTAAGGGAGAAAAGGTTATCGAACTATAATTATTTCATTACACTTTATTAGGTAGGTACCGTCTCGGTCGGTGTGGGGATTTCATTGATGGATCTATTTACCGCTTTGATCTCAAGCCAAGGACGCCAGTCGCGGCCATGTAATAAGACATCACGTTCAAATGCTGCAAAGGAAATAACGTTCACGATTTTCTCCTTATGTAGGTACTATCAAAGTAACTATTTTTAGTTTCTTACCTACCTAGTAGGTGATCGATTTCATGTTGTAGCTTTCGTCAATTAAATAGTATTGACGGGTCATATTGCACGTTTCAACAGCGTGACCCCAGCTTCAGACAAGTTATATTTATAATTATGTGAATATAGATTAGATAACTCTCGTAACACGCGGTCGTTAGAATAAGAATGTTTGGTAATATGTGATAATGATAAGGTATGAGTCGTAATTTTGTTCATGGGCTTAGGTAGTGCTTATATTAATTCGCATATCGAAGAACTTAGGTATTTACCTAACGTGCACACTAAAATACATGAAATAAGAAGAACTCTTTATCAGAGCACGGATAAAACTTCGGTTGACACAATAACCTGTGATAAAATTTTGCTGTAACTCAATGAACACCAATCGCAACGCCATATCAATGTTTGTTGTTGGGTCCAAGTTAAAAAAATAAATTGAATATTGACGCCGATAAAATTATGTAATTACTATGATAATTGTAGTGGTGACTCGGGAGATATTACACGTTTCCGATCATTTCGCGTGGTACGCCGCCGCCGGCGCGACTGAAAAATACTACGAAATGAAAGTGTATTATTTTGGAGCAGGTCCAAAATTGTCGGGAATAAGTGTATTTAGGCCACGGTTATGCGCCCCGTCTCAGCTCGTGTTACTGCGCTAAAGTCCAACATCCGGTAACATTGACTTTCTCGTGGCGTAAACAATGGATGATCGAAATAGAGTTAATGACATATAACGTTTTTTATTGATTGCGTATGACTGATTGGCGTGTGCTGCCATTAGGCACAAGCACAAAGCGAAACATGTGCGACTTTGATTGCTCGCATGGCTCGCATGCTGTTTGGCCTGTATTTTTCTGTTAAACCTATCTTATCATTAGCACGTGCCATTTTCACTTCTAAGACTTCGTAATCGTCTATTTTATCTTTCTTACGTAATTTTAGCCTAAACAGGTTTTTACCTATGTTTTAAGTAGACGATTTGAATTAAAATAAAATTATTTTCTCAACATGTTCCTGTTAATATGCAGAAATATTGTCAGTCAATACATGACAATAAAAATCATAAGTTAGTAAAAATCTTCAAGCCATCCCTTTTAAGAAAGCGAGTCATTAACTTCTTCACATTTAAGTAAGTAGGTAAGTATTGTGGTGGATAACACATTACAAAAATTTGAAATGAGTTCTTTCGTAAAACACATTTGAGATAACACTGTTTAGTGGTAGCCAAAATATTAGCTCACATTACTTACTAACTTTCCAAACAAGAAGGTATGGTACCTTCTTGTTTTGTTCCTTTGATGATCAAGGTACCATCTTTGTTCCGTGGTAGGTACGATCTATCATATTCTGTACAAGCCAACTTCAGTCACATGAGTAAATCTTCAGTGACTTACAAAAGTCACACTGGCATGTGTATCCTATCGGTTCAGCTTTGGTTCAGCTTACAATATCGAACGCGTTTAAACCTTTACGGTTATTTAACAGCGTCGTCGTCGACACAACTAACGTCATGTATGTGTGCTATCGAATGTGCAGTAAAGTGATTGTTCTTGAGAACGTCATCATTAAACGACAGACTAAGTACTTGTGCGACTACCATCCGATCACGTTAACAAAATTGAGAATTTGTATGGCAAACTATGTCAAAGTTGCAAATCACCCGTTTGTCAGCAGGGCAGCAGTAGGTACTGTCACCTCTTAGAGCAGTATCTATTACTTTAATCTATCTACCAAAATAATATGCCAATTTCGTATAGGAATTTGCATAGTAAGATTAAAGCTTTAAAGTAATATTGCTCTAAAAGTTGATGGGAAGGCCCCTGAAGGCGCTGCATCAACGCCTAACAAATGATGCAATTTTGAAAAATCTTGCAATCAAAACTCGTAAGTAATTGGTATGTATATGGAATTTTAAGGAACCACCCTATGGCATAAATGTAGGGTTTATTCAATTGAAATAGAACGTGTATCCCCAATTTATTAGATATTATGAATATTAAACAGATGAATAAATTATTTACAAAAAGATTTTTTACGAGTACGTACGAGTATACTAGATATATAAGTCATCCTTACATTTGAAAAGATTTTCCTATTAAATCTTCTCAAAAATTATATTAAAATTAAAATATCAATGTTTACAATTCACGTTCCTACGTATTGGGGTCACCAAACCACACTTCTCTGCCAAATTTCTAGCCTATCCGTTTCTGTTAGGTTCAGAGAAAATTGCTCGTGACCGACAGTCGGTTCACTAATGTTTCACGAAACAACACAATGTCAAACATTGTTACTCAACCAACATTACAAGAACTTTTAATTTGAACAGGATTTAACGCAGGCATAGATAGATAGTAAGCCCGTGACCACGACCGACCTGTGCAACTCGGTCAAAACATCGGGTTCTTTTTTATAATTTTGCTTCCCGCTTCTTTGCAGGACTTTGTTTTGTTTTCTTTCTTATCTAGTGGGGTTAGTGAACTCTACTCTTCTTTTATTTTTCTTTCTTTTTATTTTTTCTTTACATCTGTTTTATCTCTAAATTTTATTTTACACAATATAATTTCTTATTTCTATTACATTTCTTTTCTCTTTTACAAGAACTTTTAAACTTTTGCGTTAGGATTTAACGCAGACATAGTCAGCCCGTGACCACGACGTGTACAATGGCGGACTCCGTCGCTTTACCAGTCTAAAGGTCAAAATCCCTTGCACACCGCGGCGTCTATTTGGTACGGGCACGTACCCGGGCGGTAGGTGCGCTTCATACGAAAATCGCTGCAAAATGATAAAGCGACGGTGACCCCGACCGTACTTCCAAACATCGAGTTTGTAAGGTATGCGTACGATGCTTTTTTCTCCGGTTCAATTCCCAGGTTGCTCAGGCAAAGTGTGTTTCATATTGTTTTTCAAGGCACATCCCAGGTTTGTGATCACCAACCCGCAAATGGCAAGCGTGGTGATCAAGCCATTACCCGTCAGTTGTAGCGATGACTTGATTTCAATGATAGAGGTCTTTGCCCAGTAGTGGGTCAGTTTACAGGCTGTACTTCACTTCACTTCAAAGTGGAAGGTCACATAATAAATACTACGAAAACGAACAATTCATTTGAAGAATATTTCAAATTGCCATTGCCAATATTTTTTTTTAAACACTAGCTCTTCCTTTATTTTGAAACGATAAATGACAACTTGCTAATTGTTGCTGTTAAATATTTGTTGATATGTTGTTTGAATAATTGACAGGAAATTCCAATAACACACGTGTACGTGTGTAGTATTTCGTTTCGTTTCGTAAATCCGGTAAAAGAGTACTCGTATTGTTTTTCATTCGAAATTACAAAAGCCAAAAAATGTGCTTGACAATTTTTTCTACCTATTATTTGTTCTTTTAAATATAAAGTTTAAGAGCCCATAGTTAGAGTTTGGGTTTACATAGCACCTTTTCTTTATCACAAGTAGACATAATTTTGTAACTTAATATTATTTGCAAGTATCTGCATCTGCATAGAGAACAGAGTCAGTCGATACAGATAGCACTAAGTATTATATAAGATTTTTTGTGTTAATAACGCCTAAATTCGAAAATAACGAAACGTTGAAAACGCAAAGTGGTCAACTCAGCCGCCCGGATTGCGGAGGACTTTGGTTGATTCCAACCTGAAGTAGTATCAAAGTTCCCTTACCAATGCATCAGCGTCAAGGAACACGCACTTCTCGTACTGGGTGAGGCCCCAGCAGTGGATCTTGGTGAAGGTGATGCCGAGCTCCGGCCGCTGTAGCAGCGCCAGGTGAGCAGCGTCATTCGAGTCCAGGACATCTACCACCACCACCTCCGCAAACACTGCGCGAAGGCGTTCTCTGTGGACATAGGCATATATCCTTACACTCACGACTACTATCCCCTAACTAAGGGTTAGTCAGAGACTATAGGCAATGAGGACCGCAAAATCAGTCTCTGCCATAGTCTACGTTTCACCAAATAATAACTGCACATGTGCTCAGCGTGACTGTCGGTGAACCCATTACAACTCTTTGCTGTTGGCATGTGTAGTCTTTAGTCCGTTAGTCGCCTTTTACGACACCCAAGAGAATAAATGGGTTAGTAGTATTCTTTCAATGAGCCGCCACCAAACAACTCCACATAGGCGACGTCAGCTTTTAAACATTCTAGTGCTGATCACAAATTTTAGGAAAGACACAATGGCTGCCGTCTACTAAATACTGCTATCACACATTAGATCTTATAACGTAGGGTTCTACTCGAGCAGTGGAATACGGATTTTCAAGTCAACTACTACACCACGCTACCTGGATATTTTATTCCTTATTAACGGAAAGGAAGCATGATTATCATACAATTAGATAAGATATTTGGGTTAACATAACACTTCTCTGTAGATAACAAAAAACACTTATGACAAAAAGCTGAGTCTTCCTATTAAGAGAGAAGCGCAAGGGGCAAATTTCTAATGTTGGCGAGTGTACAATTCTAATGTTACGACTTTTAATAAAACTACTTTAACTGATTATGATCAAACAACATTTTATAAAGTTTTATTAGAAGTCCTTATAGCTCCGACAGCATATTATGTTGTTTGATAAGTTGTAGCAGTTTTATTAGAAGACCTTATAGCTCCTATAGCTGTTAATCTGCGATAAGATGCTGAATGACTGACCTCATGACCTCAGTGACAGACGGTGTGATGAGTACCACAGCCGGGTAGGTGGAGGCGGCGCGGCGCAGCGAGTGGCCTAGCACCAGCGCCCCGAGACTGTAGGAATCGTTCGTGGCCAGAGTCACCCATGCTCGATCTGAAGACAAAGGGCACTAACCAACTTCGGCATCTAGAGGTAAATGCAGTAAGTATATATACAGTCTTAAATTCTGATCAGGAACTTTGACGACTTCCGAGGGCGAGTGGCTAGCACGCCCCGGTTCTGGCGTCACCATCTCTGAGGTTTCGGGTTAAATTTCCGGTCGAATCAATTTAGAATTAACTGAACAGTTTTTAGGTCTGGGTGTTTAAATATGTTTCATGAGCTTTTATGTAAGTACTTATTTTAGTATGTTTATCCGTTATCTAGCTACCATGACAAAATTTCGAAGAAGCTTAACTTGGGCTACATAATTGGTGTGAGAGCGAGCAAGTTATTTAGTTATCTGTCTTAAATTACCGTTTGCACACCTATCAAACTGAGTCTACGGTGTCATCTATTCTGATTAGACTACAAAACGTTTGATGTTCGTGATAGGGTTCCTGGTGCACAGAACCCAGACATAACAGATAGCTATTATCCTTCTATATCCGCAAATCAGGAATGAAGTAAAAAAAGTGAAGGATTTAAGATCAAGTAGATAGTAAACATTTCAATCTTGAGACTTTTGGAATTAATCGCCAAATTAAATACGAGTAGCAATATAGGCAACTACTAGGGTAAATATAATTTACTGACACACCAAAACACCGCCACATTTATCTTGTTCAAGTAATTGTTCAAAATCAGCTACAGATGACAAACTGATTCGTCATTCATAATGTGAATAATAAGTTTTGCTTCTCCTAAGGGGGGTTAGGCGGTCAGCGAAAATTCCGGGGCAGCGCGAGTGAAAAAAAATGTTTAATTTTTGGAAATCTAAAACAGCCACGAAATCGAAAAGGTGTGTGAACCTACGTGTTTGTGATTTCATAGGAATTATTATTGTAAAACACGGTCGTAATGTGCATAATATGAAATTTAGAGGTAGGTAGGTAATTATTAGGAGGTTTCTATGGAAACACCCTAAAACTCCGAAAAACTTAATTCCGAATTTCAATACTCCAAATTACATATTTCAGAAAAATTAAAATCACGATTATTCAAAATCACGAAAGACAATATTCCGAATATCATAAATACTATTTTTCAGTTTTCCGATTTTCATAAGTCCGAAGAAACAAAAACCCGAAATGTTATTAGTCCGAAAGACGGAATTCCGACATATTTCCGAAAATATATTGCAATTCTTTTTTTGTCGTGGCAACAACCGACCAAGTCGCTATTGTCTTGGGTGCTTGCTTGCATGATTAATGCAGTCATATTCATCGCATTGCATTTTTTTTTATTGGACAACAGAAATATTAGCTGCCCTACTCATGTGGGTCACGTGATAGGTTAGAAATTTAAGACAATCGCGAAGCGCAGTGTAGCGATTGTCTTGAATATCGAGGTTATTTTTTTTTATTACACAACAGAAATACTTACAAGCTGCCCTACTCCTGTAGGTCACGTGATAGGTTAGAAACCTAAGACAATCGCGAAGCGCAGCGTAGCAGTTTAGGAAGAAGCACCTCCGAGTAAAATGGGAGATTTCTTCCACCAGGACAATAATTATATTATTGTTGATTGATTACGGAATTTTAATAATTCGGAATTCGTATTTATGAGACTTCGGATTATAATTGAGTCGGAATTTTAATTATTTATTAGGAATATTGAAATTCGTAATTTTGATTTTCGTAATTAAGTTTTTCGTATTGATGATGTGTACCCGTTTCTATCTAGCAAAATTTTTCCAATCTAGTTTTGGAACAGTCAACATCGGTTACAGAAAGAGATTTTCTACGTCGTAGGTATGTTTAATTTTTATGCATTAAGTCATTTATTTACACAACCAGGAGCCTTCAAAATTTAGCGAAATCACTCCGTTTTAAGGCATCTTCAGAAAGATTAAGTAACCGGTTTAAAAATGAAATCAAACATACAGATATCGAAAATCTCTTTCTTTAGCCGATGCTGAAAAAGTAATAAAAATTGGTCCAGTTCTGAAGGAGGGAACAGGTGACTATTAAACGTCGTTTTTCTGTGTTTCGTATGAGAATTTTGCATGACACTTCCACGTAGTGTTTCCTCTTAAGTTTTGGATATAAGGATCAATATCAATTAGAGAAATTGGAATGTTTTTAATGCTGGAGAGGCTGCTGGCGAGTGTACATCTTTCAACGAGTCTGTCGCCAAAACAACAATGTCAGTAGCATTATAATATCATTGTTGTTGAGAAGCGCACTTCACATTACCACCTTCGGTCTCATGACAAAGTAACTATACGACAGTATACCTATCTACCAACACGTGAATAAATTAAAAATGCCTATTTTCTTTTGTACTTTTCTTTTGTTATGGCTACTGTTCAGGGCCCTACTGTCACATCTTAGAGCTGTATTACTTTAATATTACTATTTGATATTCATATTAATCCTTTATAATCGAAAAATACATTAAAAAAGATGATAAACAAGACATATAAGTGAGCTAATCTGCTTTAAAAGACGTTCTGCAAGTTAGGCTTTCTGATCTTAACTGAGCTAGAATAAAAAAAGCTTATTTCTAGAAGAGATTTCTTTCAGCCAACGCTAACTGTGGCGAGGAAAGCATGTCTGCAGGAAATATGGCATTTGGGAATTTGATTAAAGTTATACTGCTCTATGAGATGATCTAAGGTCCCAGGAAAGAATAGTTTGTCTAGTGCACGGCAGCCAATGCAATGTGGCTGCACTTGTCGTTGATGATCAGACAGTCACCCATGCTCAATCAGACGACAAATTGGCGCAATCACCATTGCACCAATTTATAAACTGCCACTTGGCAACCTGGCGCGATGGCCAAGTGCAATATACTGTGGTGACTAACGGTTTGAACTCATATGATGTCAACCAGCGGGTCTATCGGCTAAAAAATATGGATATGGACATGGACTTCATTTGACATTTGAAGCCCATAATATGCCCATATAAGGACAAAATATGGGCTTCAAATGTCAAATGAAGCCCATGTCCATAATCAAATTTTTTAGCCGATAGGGTAGCAATTGTTGTAGTAGCTTCTGTTCAGAAATATACGTCCCACGGATATGCCACATGGAGGGAAAGTACTTTGAATATTGTAGATGAAACATTTTACTGAAAGACCTTATTTAAATTTAAAAAAAACAATTTAAACTGCATTCAGAGATATTTAAATAATTACATGGTTGAACCGGGAATCGAACCCGTTATATGAGAAAAATAATTACCCTGTAGCTTTATCATACCGATCGAAAGGCTTCATCATAAGGATTATTTTTTGCTAAAGGGGCCGTTCAAGTATTACGTGAGCAGATTTCTTACCATTTTTTACCCCCCCGCCCCCCTTGTCATCAAAAGTAAGCAAAGCACTTACCCCCTCCCCCTATGCTTACGTAAACATTTTTAGTAATAAATGTTTTTTTATATTGTTATTTTTAAAAAGGAAAATTCATGAAAATATTAGGTTTAACTGATACACATAGAGTAAATGACAAAAAAATATAATCAGAAATAAAGAACATAACTAACATAAAGAATATTTTCGGAACACATTAACAGTCTTCAGTCCATGAAACCTGAATCCATGATTCTAAGTTATCGATGACATTGGATTGCTGCTCAGTGTTGTGAGTCTGCTCACTTTCATCCGATTTTGGAATGTCTACGTCACTCTCATCGAGCCATTCAACATCTTGGTGCTCTAAATTTTGAATAATGCACATCAGTTCATTAGCACGACGAGCAGCGACTCTTACAGGTCTAACTTTTCCCTCTGTGGGCGTGTTTACTTTTTTATGGATCTTCTCGATGTGACGATTTAATGATTTGACGGAAGCATGATAAAGACCACACGTTTTGCATGTTCGGCTTGAGAGCCTCAATTTTACCGTCGGACAAAAATAATCGTAGGGCATTTGCAAAAAATCTTTCAGGGTAGTACTCAAGCGTAGAGCTAAATTGACTGGAAGATCAAGAAATTGTCCTCCTTCATCCAAAACCAAGTCATCAACTGTTTGTTTTACTTTTGCAGGTGGTGGAAGAAACCTGTTGTCTAGTAATCTGAATAGGCCACTTCTTGGACGACAGCATTCTGTATTTTTACATTTTACAATTTGAAGCAAGTATTGGCTTTCACGCACATGTTCTGAGTACCATTTAATGTCTGGAAATTCAGGAACATCTTGTTCATCAGCCTTAACATATTTTGCAGTAACATTATAGCCATCAATTTCCATTGAACTCCATACTTCAGCTAATACATTTCCTGCAAATTCGAAATTATATCTTTCTAATTGTTCATCAATTGTAATGCCACGTTCATCCAAATGAGACCCAAAATGGTCATGAGGCAGTATTAAACCAGCCAGTTCCCGACTCAGAGGAGCCATTCTTCGCTCTACTCTGTTATACGCACTCCTTCCAGGAGCATTGGTACCTACGCATATGTATTATTTGCGGAAATCCCCGAAAAAACTTAAATAACTAACGATGACGTAATCATCATCTAGACCCCCCCCACCCCCCATGTCATCCAAAATAAGCAAAACAGAGACCCCCCCACCCCCCCTTGGTGCTTACGTAATACTTGAACGGCCCCAAATAACATAGTTCATGCACTTAAATTATAATAGGAAAATGATGCGTACTTCTCAAGTGGGTACATTTATTAGTAATAGGCACCTATGATAATGTCAGTTGTATGTCCTTACGGTAATGTCAGCTTTTCATTTTTCTGAATAAAATTTCACATCAAATGTTAAAATTCATGGTCTTCCTTTTATTTGTGACACTATGTTATTTAGCAAAAAATAATCCTCATGATGAAGCCTTTCGATCGGTATGATAAAGCTATAGGTTGATTATTTTTCTCATATAACGGGTTCGTTCCCGGTTCAACCATGTAATTATTTAAATATCTATGAATGCAGTTTAAATTCAAATAAGCTGCGAGGGGCGGCGCAAGCAGCACCTCGCAGACCACACACACACACACACACAACAAAATAATTACAAATAGAAAAAGACAGTGTCGAAAAAATTTCCTCGAGCAGGATTCGAACAATTTTTAATTTGTTCGCAACAAAATTTGCGTTAAAATTATATTAACAATAACATTATAATATAGCTTGCCTATAATTTCTGAACTTTAATGTTTTTAAAAATATTAAAATGCGATGTTGATAACGTAGTTTGTTGACACTGAATGGGCGCCTTTGGCTTACGAAGTAAAAAATAAAGATGGTGTTGATTAATTTCGTCGGGCTGGATAAGTTCCACGGTAGCTCAACTGGAAAGAGCACCTAGGCCGGATTGCCAGAAGGGTGCGGGTTCCAATCCTGCTCGTAGATTTTTTTCGACAGTCTTTTTCAATTTTTAATTTGTTCGCTGCAAAATTTGCGTTAAAATTATATTTAAACAATAACATAGCTTGCCTATAATTTCTTAACTTTAATGTTTGTAAAAATATTAAAATCAGATGTTTATAACGTAGTATGTTGACATTGTTAGTGTTGGCCAGGACTCGAGTACTTAGGGATTGGTCTCATTTTGACAGAGCTCGCAAGACTCCAACTAACTTGAGTCCTTTTGTCGAGTCCTAATGTAAAAAGGCTGGACTCATAGAACTTGAGCCTTTATTATGGAACTCAAGTTCTTAAAAAAAGTAACCTTTTTAATTGTATAATACTAATATAAATTTTGCTAAGGCGTCACCTCACCTCCATGGGCAATTATTTTTCCATACAAAAATACTTTAACTCTTTGATCGAAGTAGTAATTTTTTTGAAACATTTGTTGTTTTATATTTTACTAGCGGCTCGCCCGCCCGCGACTTCGTCCGCGTGAACACCCTGTATACCGTGACAAATTTCCAAAAATGTTCTTTTCCAGACCTTGTCCTGACAATTTCGAACACAACAAAAAAAGAATCAGCCAAATCGGTCCAGCCGTTCTGAAGTGATGCACGTACAAACATTTCGGCAATTGATTTTTTAATTATATTAATATAGATTGTGTATGTCAGTAATACATATTATTATTTAGGGACATTATAAGCACATGTGCTGTGCAGTCGCTATTTGGTGAAAGTGGACTATGGTAGAGAAGTGCTTTTGCGGTCCTCATGCATTGCCTAGTCTCTGACTAACCCTTCGGGGATAATAGTCGTGATTATAAGTACGTACAATATAATAATAGTTCTTAGTATATTTATAACATCACTGTGACCGCCTGTGACTTCATCCGCATGAACACCCATACCACGGTATTATTACCCTGCCTCTACCGTATCCCGAATTATCCGTTCTTGGCCAATGTCTGTCTACCATATTATAAGAAAACTATACCTGCTATTGGAGGTTTTTAGTTTTGCTTACACATAAATGTATAGATCAACTTGCCACATGTATGACGGCGAGCATCACTGATTTCTTTTTAGTTCTGTTCGTTATTATGTAGTCAGAACAAGGGTTTATTAAAAATTTGTTTTTTTTTTAAATGTCCGCGGGAAAAGTCTGTGGTTTCCTGTGGGAAAGTGTAATCCTTGCGAACGATGTCGCATACAACAACTAGTATTTAGATAATTTGGATGCTGAAACATCAGCAAGACAGCACGCAGCGATGACAACATACGTAGGTAGGTACTTAATGGATTAATTTAGATCTTTCTCTAATTTACAGAGTGTGAATCTAATCAGACTTCTGCCGCCTGTTTTGGGTGCCAACGGCGGAAATAACTAAAATAACTGGAAAATGTTTGTTTTCGAAGGTTGAATTACGTAAAATGATATTTCAGTTGGTTATACTATACATCATACGTCGGTGGTAATATACTTAACCGAGGAAATGCGCAGTTTCATGTTTGGCCGTGATGACGATCTGCTCCTAGTCGCCTGCGTAGGTACTGGCACGTGTGCTAGACGTTGGCGCCGCAGCATAGCGTCTGCGCATTATTCCTCGCGTTGTCAATAATGGTCATTGGCACGTGGCACTGATGATATTAATTAAAATCTATTTAGCCATTGTGCATTAAGTAAATAAACATTAATCTTCGAAATGTGAACTCTCTATCTCTATCTCTAATGATAAAACGCGATAAAAACAAAAAACCGCTCATAATTTTCATGAAATTCCTCTTTTTTTGATTTCTATTCCTAATATTGTTGTGCTACATAATAAAGTATTTACGAAAATATTACTGTGAGCAATTCCCGGCATCCAGTTCGCGTGGGCCATCATATATAGCTCCATGTAATGGACAAGTGCCGCACGTTCTGCTCAGAAATAGCACGACACAAATAAAATTGAAAATAAAACTAGTAGATAGCGTCAGACATTCGGAGTGTGCCGTCGTCACTTGCACATATTTTACAATTTAATTCTTAATCTGCCTTTTTGCCACTGCTCGTGCCAAAAGCGATGACAAGACACCGACCGAGCCTCCAGGAGGATGAGGAAGCGTCATCTTGAATTTATTACTCAGATAAGCGTAGGAGTCCGTATAGACAAAAGTTTAAAGATATTGAAGAGACCTGTAAAGATTTTCAATCAGATTCTATTTCATATGAATAAAATATTAGAAAAGATGATAATGTTGTTAACATTATAGGTAACGCAGCTTACCAAACTATATAAAAAGCTTATGAAGATACTATAATATCAAAAACGCTGAATTATTGGTATTTGTTTATTATAAGCGTCTTGGCACGGTAATAACTTATATATTACGATTATAACTAATCAAGGTGTTGATTGACAACTATGTCAAATAAAAGATCCGCAGAGCTATTATCTATATTGTTATAAATGATTAATATGACAAGGGAGGTAATTTCATTAATTAAAGCTCTAATCCATTGGTACTGCAATGTTTCTTCTTTAATGTGGGACCTGAATTTTGGCTCACCAGCGACCATTAATGTTCGAGGTTACATTTTAATACTCCGGAACGCACACCCGTTGTTTGTCTTAATCGTGTTAATGGCGAGATAATATTTTTCAATCGATTCTACAAGGTTATTTGGAATCTATAAAACTTCCTAGAGGGATAGTCTCCAAAATAAACACTACAGTAAGAAGAGCATCTATAATAATTCTAGTTGGGGACGAGCAAATAATAAATATTAAAACATTTAAAGCGTATATATCTGGAATAAATTCTGGTACGCATGTGAGCGATTTATTTTATGCCAAAAGGCACCACAACAAGGCACTTGAAAGTGGAGAGATGCAGGATCGACGCCGGCAGGGAGCAATGTCCCTGATGTGGTGTCTATTTAGGTGCGGCCTGTTCGGCGGGATGGAACAGGCGGACAGTTGTCCGTTTAACAGAATAAAGGAATGCAAATATTGTGCATTCACCTTTTTGTTACAACGTCGATATTCGTGCATATATGCAAACTTAAAAAACATTTGACGGTTCGTTCGAGCATATAATTTTTTTTCATGATTGAAACTTTCTAATCTTAAAGTCAGCTCGATGCATGAGCACGCTATCTGCTAATTCAAACATACGTTTTAGTGTGATTTTGAAGTGCACCTTTCCATAGAAAGGTGCAAATATACCTCTTAACTCCTAGGTTGTGGAGAAAGCTAGACTGGTTTATGTTTTGTCAGATATTCAGGTTACGAAAACAAGAGCCATTGAATACATTTAGCTGCACAATACTTGTTTTTATTACGTTAAATATACAGAGGACGTACCTACCTGCTAAATTATTGTTTTTCATAGGTACGTAACTACAATTTTCTAATATGATTTTATTGGTGTGTGACTTATGCAAACTATTTGAATTGCATACGATTTACATCAATGAAATTTTACTAAAATTTGAGGAAGTTAGGGACCTGCAAAACTAAATTTGTGGCCTTTTTGAGCCCACAGAAACCATGACCATGACAATGTAAGCTCTAACGATGGTGGCAGAAGCAGATTGGAAGAACCCTTTTTAATACAAATAGTTATTTTCAGGGCATAAAAAATAAAAAAGGTTGACTACGTTACTGAAATGTTGTTAAGTGAAATCTTTCAACAACCGGCGTGACTACAGGTTACTCTTTTAGGTTTTCAGAATCATTTCAATGGAAAGCAAATCGAGAGATTCTCATGACAACATACCATTTGAAAAGTATAACATCGGCGCCAGTGAAGCCGCAACCAGGTCGGATGATCCTTTGCGGTCGGTAAGTATTGAATATCCGATACCAAACCACAAACCATCACGCAAATAGCCAATCTAGATATCTTAAATAATAACATTATCTCAGAAGTATCGAATGACACGTTTGGTTAAATAAAATAATGTTCTGTTTTTCATTTGATTATCTATTATACTTACCCGAAAGTGAAGTCTTAGCTCAATTTTCGTGGTCGAGATAAAGTGTAGAATTTCTGAAGACTATTAAAAGCTGCGATAACGTAAAACGCTGATAGACTGGCTGTTTATAGGTTTGCAGTTAGCAGATAGCGATCGCTTGTTTACAATCTGGTTGATACTACAAGTGTAAAACATGCGATTATTCATGTTGTATATCAATTCATAAATTGCGACGATAATCATCGCCGGATCTTAACGCAGCGGAGATGACGCAGATGGAATTTGTACTGTCAACAAAATTTTTATTGAACACTGTCTGGCTGGACAGGAATAAAATTCAAGGTTGTCCATGTTTTAAAACTGTAGCATTTAAAAAAAATACATTAAGTTCAATGTGTCAAGGAATTAATATCTTAAACGGTGTTGAATAATAATTAATGTATTCTTAACTGTTAAATACCTACCTATCGCAAAAAATACCTGTCTGTACACCAATACATCCATTTGTGTAACGAAACGTATCGAAGACTTAGGACGTGTACGTATTATAAGATTAAAGACGAAATTTTGAACAGAATATGCACGCAATTTATTTTTAGTTGATATTTAAAATAAATTATTTCGAAAGCGATTGTTAGCTATTTGAAATAGGGTCTCGGAATGTCATCTGTGTTCTGATATTGAAGAGAAATTAACTCAACAATTACATCTACCCACGATAGATTTCGTGGCATAAAACCCAATAGTTTTCTTAAGTTTTCAGTAATTTAGTAGTGGCCTCTGACTTCCTTAACGATCATTAGAATCTTGAAAGTTATTTTTCTGTATTACTTAATGAATTATAGTGTTTAACTCACTTGACATTATGAAGCCGGGTGTAGTGTCGCGCGTGACAGTTCCAGTCACGTCTGATAACACAAACCACACGCGCTCTCCGCGCAGCACTAGCAAAATGCAAACGATGGAGGTGCGCGCGCCACTCGGCTCGACCCCTCTCGCCTTCCTCACGCACACTGGCGTAACACCTACATGCTAGCTACGCTAACGCTACGTATGATACTCGTAGCACACACGTAAGTGGTTGACACATGCGTAACATATTATTGAAAGCAACAGATAATAAATTTAAGTAAAAGCAAATTAATAGCAAAAACTTAGGTAAATTTATATTTTTTGGAAAAGCGTAATATCGGAAGCGAATTACTAAATACTATAAATGTTTATTTAATTCTTGCCATATACATTGATAGCTTTGAAAAAGCATTGTGCTGGCAACTCAGCCAATCAGCTGTTGAAAGAAAGCGATCGATAGATGTCGGTGGGTGTCGCTTTATTTTCGGTGCCGTATAAAGAATAACGGTATCTGTAGTAAAATCTTGGACTTGCGTTATCGAATAGTTCCTTTCAGAGACCGCATATGTCCGCGGTCTTGTTTGATATTTTCTTACGAACTCTGTAAAATGCTCGTATTTGGGAAAATTATTGGGAAGAACTATGCGTCACTGGGGATCATTGGGACTCATGAGTTTAATAATATTGTGTAAACTGCGAAGTGAGGGATAGGTAAAGAGCAAAATGCTTTATACGGCGGGCTAGCGTGTTGTGTTTGTTTTTGATGTTTCGGTGGAAACGATGGCCAGCTCTCCGACAAGTTTGGAAACGCAAATAGACAGTTTCTTGGAGCAATTTAAGAGGAGTGCCTCTAAAGCGATGGAGGAGCCTGATGGACCTTCGCCTGGTGCTGTGGTCAGATCCAGGAGTAGCTGTTTCGCTCTCGACACCGCTGTTGGTAAGTATCTGTTATAGTACCTACAAAACAATATCAAAATATTATGGCATTTAACCAGCGATGTAGATGCATTAAACCTACATAATAATATTAAATTGGCGTAAACAAAATTACCATGGAACTCTAACTATTTTGGGTAAGTACGGCACTGCATTTTAAAATAATAACAACGTGATTTATATAGGTACCTACTTACTTACGTTAGGTAGGTAAGTATAACTGTTTTAGTTACTATAATGTAAGTAATAAATGTATTTAAAAATTATCACTTACTTACCTCTGAAATTAGATTTTTCTTTACAACCTCAAATAAACACAGGCGAACGCGTTAATAATAAAGCAACGCTTACGTTAACATTGATTAAAAACAAAACAAATGAAGGCTTTTAATGACTAGCAAATCACGTTATGTTTTTTTATGATTTTGACTTTACACTGACACACAGGTTTTTTCCGGTCGCTAGGGTATAAACCCCTAAAATGACACTATCCTACCTAAACATTGTTTTTTTAAAACACTTTGAGTCATTTTTAGGCTTAGGCATTAATAAATATTTTTAAAAGTATTTATGGTGGCTGCAAGCACCTATTAAAGACATTGAGGTACAATAAATAATAGCTCAATGATTATAGACCGTGTCCCGCTGCAGCGTACAATCTTTGCTTTTACAATACTTAGTTATTACTGTTGAAAAAAGCGATATAGCTCAATATTAACAATTTGGTGGCAATTACTGTTTACTACCTAGGTACTACTTACTACTAACCGTGTCGCGTAAACGTGAAAGAATACTACCACCCCCCTCTCTTCCCTTGGGTGTCGTAAAAGGCGACTAACGGACTAAAGACTGCACATACATCCAACAGCATAGAGCGGCGATAAGCTCACCACCTGCCACACTGAGCGCATGTGCAGTCGCTATTTGGTGAAAAGTAGACGATAGTAGAGGACTGCTTTTGCGGGCCTCATTGCCTAGTCTCTGGCTAACCCTACGGGGACAATAGTCGTGGTTATATGTATGTATGTACTGTTCACTGATGTGCCTACTTGAGCCTAGGACAAAAGTCAATAAAAATAAAAAGAGTCATAGCGTGACAAGAAAGAACCCTATCAACTCGTGCACTTGTACGCATTCGTGTATTACGTTGCGTGTACAGTTGTACACGCAATTATGATGTTACATAAATAATATTCATATAGATCGATAGCTAAGACTACACTTCACGCGCTTAGAAAAGTTCAAGGTTTATTTCTTAGGAACCAATTATATTTTTATGGAATTTTGATGTGACGATAAACACGAATGTTATAAGATTAAAAGATAAAAATTTCTGTTTTTAAATAAATGTATAATACCTACCCGGATGTTTTAAGTTTATAGCAATACGAGATTTGTTTTAATTTGACAACAATAGCATGATAGATAATTTAAATCGGATGCACATTAAGGATAAAAAGAGGGTAGGCAGCGAAGTGGAAAGTTCGTTTGCTGCAAAAACAGGTTTTCCAGAATACTTTTTTTTATTAGTTTTGTTAAGAATAAAAGTATAAAGCAATGTCACACATTAAATGTAGCTCAATGTTTAAAGAATAAAGTATAAACTTAGCTTAATTATTCAATAAAGTGTTTAAAGAACGAAACTTGTGAAGTCTGAATGCGATGCAAATGAAATGATATTCATCATAAAGATAGGGGGGCTTGGGACTCGCTCAACACGCTTCCTCTCTACATCCGTCTGTTAGCTTCCGAGGACAAAGTCCTGATTTTGGAATGTAGTGTACAGTCAAGGACAAAAATATTTAGGTAGTTGCTAAGGGAATAGAATTTACAGTATAGCACCAACTGGCGATTAAAGGCCGATTTTTTTATTGCTAGATAAAACTTATTAGTTTGTTAAACTATTATACAATCATTTTATCATCTATATCTATACTTCTATACTAATATTATAAAGCTGAAGAGTTTGTTTGCTTGATCGCGCTAATCTCAGGAACTACTGGTCCGATTTGAAAAATTATTTCAGTGTTAGATAGCCTATTTATCGAGGAAGGCTATAGGCTATAATTCTTTTAGGTACGGGTAGCAACCCGAAGCCGGGGTGGGTCGTATATATATATATATATATATATATATATATATATATATATATATAAAAGAAAGTCGTGTTAGTTACACTATTTATAACTCAAGAACGGCTGAACCGATTTGGCTGAAAATTTGTGGGAAGGTAGCTTAGAACCAGGAGACGGACATAGAATACTTTTTATCACGTTCCCGTGGAACGTGACATAAAACGTGGTATAACAAAACGTTCCCTATTCATGAACATCATCCTACTGTTGTGCATTTGGCGGTGCATCTGGAGAATGATCAACGAGTATATTTCACGGCTTCGAATGTTGTCTGTTTGCACGGACTTTGTAAATCTATTGACTGTGTAAAAAATGAAGATGAAAGCCACCTTACTATCCAATTGAATTTTTAAACTCCTTGGATGTGCCTGGCTTACCACCGCACAATTTACGACTAAAGGTTGCTCTGTAGTAATCATGCTTAGAAACATAAACCAACCAAAGCTGTACGAACGCGTTTGGTGGTAAGTAAACTGATGAACAATGTGATTTACGCGACGATACTCAGACGAAAATTCGAAGAGATGAGGAAGTTCTCATTCCAAGGATCCCGATGATGCCAACCAATATGCCGTTTGAGTTTAAAAGACTTCAATTTCCGATACGTCTTGCATTCGTCATGACCATAAACAAATCACAACGCCAATCCTTGATAGTTTGTGGTCTGAATTTAGAAAATCAATGTTTTTCCCATGGTCAATTATATGTATACATGTTTCCGGGTCGGAAGACCATCTGTGTCTGCTGAAGAGTGCAACCCATGCACTCAAATACATGGCCATTAAAGAATCATTACAGTACTTGATTTTTTTTATTTATATTTATTATTATATTAAAAAAATTAACTTAATAATATCCAAAATATGCTAATTTATTGCCTAAGGCGGAACAAAGTTCGCCGGGTCAGTTAGTATCATATAATAATATCATGTCTTTCTTTTTTTTAACTAGTAACAATTAGGTTGATCGCGTAATACTTTATCCGGAAGTTTTATCCGGAAATCAACTAGTGCTTAGTGTAATGTTTACCCTATTTACATTTTTTTTTGTAGACATAATTTTAGTCAAAACACATTCCTTTAAAATTATATAATATCTGTCATATTAGATATCTTAAAATTTAGATGTAGATATTATTTGGTTATTCGATATTTTAATAAAAAATAAACATCTCAGTGTAAATCCGGTTTAAAATTGCCGCCACTGCTTTCGGCTTGCGTCCGTCGATCGGAAACGCGATGCCAGCGCTGCGTAGTGGCGGCGCACTGTACTAATTACATGTTCTACGGCGTCCTCCGACTTTATTCACGGAAAGTGTATCGCCATATTGCTTCCGTGAATTCGGTGAAATATTCTGGCATTTCTCTCCAATTATGACTGCAAAGTCGAAATGAAGTGAAATTAAACAAACCACATAGCATACCTGACTGTTGGGATACGTTTTTAAGCATCCCAGGCTTCGATATTACGTGAAAAAGGTGAGTTTTATTCTTCCTTTGCTATGACTATATGGCCCAATATTCCACGGGAGTTCGATCCGCTATGCGATAATGAAACTTAAAAAATGCGATTAAGGTTAATAATTGCGCGGTTTTTGTTATGTTTATTTACATGAATTTGAAAACTTCTCCGCGGTTTTCTTGTATTTTAACATGGGGTTGTACGATTTTACGGAATTCTGGGCGGGTTTGAGGTGTCGCCTTTGTACATACACGTATGTAGGTACATGTGATTTGACGTGAACGATCGGTTGTAGCGTGGAGAGGCAATCATGTCGTTTGAAAAAATGGAAGTGGTGAATCCTGCGGAGAAGGAGGCTAGTGAGGTGCTCCACTCGCTGCTGTCGGTGGAGCGGAGGAGCGTGGACAGCAAGGAGGCGATCATAGTGTCCATCCCCCAAGACCAGAACGGCGGTGGCGAGTACGGCGAGAGCGCCCAGTGGCATACCCCAGTCATGGGCCAACATTCCGTCTTTGAGATGACTGCGCCACAAAACATGCAACAACAACACTACAATGGACATCAAGAACAGGTTTTTATTTTGATCTTCACTTTATCATGTAATTTTGGTATCTATTAGAATCGATTGTATCATGGTTGTTGACCACTATTAGAATCTGACACATTGTACTGTTTGAGTAAGTACACTTAGGGTGGATTCGGCCAAACTGGAATAAGACTTACTCCGAGATTAGTCTATACAAATTTGGTGTTTAATCTAGGTATAACACCTTATTCCAGTTTGGTTGAATCCACCCTTAGTGCCTTACAAATAGACAAAGAATAAGCTACAAATAGTTATTCTGTGTTTTGTTCCTGTCATGTAAACGTAATTTCAAATTAAAGTAAAGAGACAAAACTCGGACTAACTATTCCGACCTTATTCTCTATTAATTTGTAAGGCACTTAATATATAAATTTAAAATAACTTGCAGTCTTAGTTCTTAGTCTTAGTTCTTATTTGTTATTTTGACAGACAATATTTAAGAAATTTTTTAATTAGTTTTTGTTAACAATTGATTCTTTCTAATGTTTTTTTCTATTTTATTTCAACAAAATGTTTAAATGTGTTTCAGGTTCTTTGGCAAGGACATACAATACAAGTTGAGAATGGGGATGGCACTATGCAGACTATGTCAACTGCTTACACTTTAGCATTTGGACCAAATGTTGATGGAGAAACAACAGATTTGGACGTTGAAACAAAGCCAAAGGTTGAGAAAAAGGCTAACATTAAGAAAAAGAAAAAAGCTGATTCAGACAGTGATGAAGAAGTCCTTGACAACAAGTTGGAAGACAATCCTATTCAGGTATAATGTTTTTTTTTATATTACCTATTTTCCTATAGCTATAATAATCATATTAGTTGTCTGGGTCTGTCTGGGGCTTTACCAACTCTTAAAGCAGTACCTACTTTAAGAATGTTTACGCATTTCGGTTTCCCAACAAATTTCCAAGTCGAAATGTTTAAAAACCACTAAGCCAATATAATGAAACTTTGCATGCTATAGTAAAATGCAGGGATCTAAATAGTTTGTTGAAAACATTTTTAAAAAACTTTTATTTAAGTGAGTTATTGCGATTTTAAACTTTCTATAGTGGACTTTAAATCGCAATAACTCAGCTAAATAAATGTTATTTAAAAATGTTTTCAATAAACTATTTAGATCTCTTGTGTTTTACTTTAGCATGCAAAGTTTCATCAAAATTGGCTTAATGGTTTTTAAAAATATCGACTTGGAAGTTTGTATGGGAAACCGAAATGAGTAAACCCTCTTAATCTTAATATGCAATTTCCCATAAGAATATTGCATAGTAAGATTAAAGCAATAGGTACTGCTTTAGGAGGTTACAGTAGGGCCCCTGAACTGCTTGCTTATATAGATGCTGCTATGTCGATCACCACATAGGAGCAACGACATTTCGAGTACTACTGCATGCATATTATGCAAGCAATAGTACTCGAGCTAAACTAGTCAGACGATACACAGCCTAGTTGTTTTCTATAAGCTCCTTAAGGGCTAGTTGTTGGCAATCAGCCACTCCAGTACGTTCACATGCTGTTTTAATTTTGCCTTGTACGTGACACAGAATTCCCCAATGTCCTCTTTAATTGTGAGAACTTGCAGATATTCATGCACTTCTTTGTTTCTGAATAACCACTGGGCACTATGGTTTTTAAGCAGATGTTTTGGAAGTGTAGTACAATGTAGTTAATGTTTTGGAAGCATAGTACAATGTAGTTATTTAATGGTAATAAGACCAATAAGCATATAGCCCGCCTGATGGTAAGTGGCCACTGCAATTCATAGACATTTTCAAAATCAAAATCAAAAAATCAAAATCAAAATAACTTTATTCAGTAAGCTTAAATTAAGCGTTTTGAATCGTCAATTTTTTTTTTTTATATGGATGGATGGATAGGCACAGGAACCCACCCACCCACCCCACCCATTCAGGAAGTCTTTTAGCTGTGGAGAAGAACGGGCACAACAAACTCCACAGCTTTATAATAATATAGAGGTAACGACATTTACAAAACAATATGTCGTTACCAAATTATACAGTCAATAGTCATAAAACAATTATATAAAATAAAAGATAAAAACAAAAGTGAATCTACAAGTTTTACTCGGGCACTATGAACGCATTAGAACAATGTATGCGAAACTAGAGGAATGTTAATTCCATGCATTTTTGTCATTGATGTAATCGCTTACAATGTAATAGCCCTTTTCTAAAAGTCTGTCCTTAACATGTGTCTTAAATTTGCCAAAGGGCAAAATTATAACATCGTTCGGGATTTTATTGTAAATTATGACACTTTGTCCCATAAATGATCCATAAACTTTCTGAAGTCGAAATTTAGGAATTACAAGTTTATACTTATTTTTAGTATTTAGTTTGTGTATATCGCAATTTTTTTTGAAATGAGTAATGTTTTGACGCACGTAAACAATACAGTTATAAATAAATTGTGATGCAACTGTAAGAATATTTATTTCTTTAAACAGCTCCTTAAGGGAGTCACGTGATCCTAGGTTATATATGGACCTTATTGCTCTTTTCTGTAAAATGAAAATGGTTTCTATATCTGCTGCTTTACCCCAAAGTAGTATACCATAGGACATAACACTGTGAAAGTAACTAAAATAGACTAATCGAGCAGTTTCCACGTCTGTAAAATGCCTAATTTTCCTAACAGCATAAGCAGCTGAACTAAGTCTCCCCGCAAGGGTGCTAATATGAGGGTACCACTGTATTTTCTGTGCATTGCCAATCATAAAGCTTTATCTGGTACAACGGCACGGTGCAGCACATCTGGTAAAGCTCCAAACTGGTACACGGCTATGCAAAACTCTGTTAGGAGATAGAAGTAGGTGTAGGGTGGCCCTACCACTAGGCATTCTGTAATCTTAACTAATATTATAAATGCTAATGTTAGTTTGTTTGTTTGTTATGTTTTCACACTTAAACAGCTGAACCGATTTTGATAATTTGTGATATAGAGATAGATAGAGCCCTGCGTGGCCTAGCATGCGCAACACGAGAAAATTTTCTCAATCCGTTTTCTCGTGTTATACACTTTATGTCAAAAATAGACATAACAGTAGGTTTTGCTTGTCTATGGTATTTTTATCTACAAACCATAACATGCAACATAATTTTATTGAGTTTTGAAAACTGTAACCGAGATAGTTTTTGGTACTTGCCATCGGAGGAAGAGGGAAAATCGTCCACGACATATCTCATGTTGCCCATGCTAGGCCAGCTGAAGATGGTTCTAGGCTACTTTTAGCCATGAAAAGTTGAATGATGCTCTCATTGGTTTAATGTTACTTGTGATGTGAGAAGATAGACAGAATTATGTTACTTTTAAAGCTCTGCCCTCCTTTATCAATTTTTGCATCTGTGCCATTATTAACCTATTATCAATAGTCAGTTTTTAACTAAAGCTTTAATTATTTACAATTTCAGGTTAAGGAAAGACTCAGAAGAGGTTGTGACTGCAAGGACAACTGTTATCGGGGGCTTAATCCAGAGGCAGTATATCGCCATCGCCTGAATATTGCGGAACTGACCAAAAGTGAACATGACATGTATTTGATGGGCATCACCATGGCTAGCTTGGCCAACCCCGCTGAAACGTCTCGCCATAAAGTTAGGAGGAGGCTTCGCGCCTGCTATGTGTACCAAGGCCGTAAGGTTTGCCTAGAAGCTTTTTTATACCTCGAGAATGTCACACATTATCAGCTCAAACGCATAAGACAGCATGTGATGACGCATGGCGTCGCACCGCGGATACACGGTAATGTAGGAAAGAAGCCATATAATACGTTCACTCTGGATATCTACAAACATGCAACTAATTTCCTGAAAGAGTATTTGAAGCAGCACGCCAGCTCGCCCAAAGACGTTCAACCTTCTGGAGACGGGAAGAAAGTGAGTAAAACCGTTATCATTCAAGGCGATTCCAGAAAGCATTTGTTCGAAGCATACAAAGAATATGGGGAGATATTGGAGCCGGGCGTGAAGTTAATGGGCTATTCAACTTTCCGGGCGTTCATGAAAGATCAGTTCCCGCACGTAAAGTTCGCCACAAAGAAACAGGACATACCAAAGGACATGGTGCCGTTCCGCAGCGGCAAATGTATGAGCTACGACAAGAACAAAGATCCGGTTAGAATACAGCACGAGAAGGAGAAGGCGGAGGCGAAGAAGGCAGCTATGGATCTTAAGAAGAAGGAGGAGCACGACAGGGAACAACAGCACGCGCAGCAACAGGCGCAGCAACAACAGCAAGTGCAACAGCAGCAACAACAGCAGCAACAACAACAACAACAGCAACAGCAGCAGCAACAACAACAGCAACAGCAGCAGCAACAACAGGTGCAACAGGTCCAGGTGCAGCAGCACCAGCAGATGCAGAACCAGCCGCACGTTGTTATCCACCAACAGCAGCCCCAGCAGCAGCAGCAGATGCAGCAACAGATGTTAGTGCCGCAGGTGAGCCAGCACCAGCAGGTGCTGACGCAGCAGGGCGTGCAGCAGGTGGCGCAGCAGCACTGCGTGCAGCCGCTGGGCGTGCCCGAGGAGGGCGGCCAGCAGGTGGAGATGGCGCAGCAGGTCATCCCACTGGCTGTGGTGCAGCAGCCGCAGCAGGCGTACCTCGTCACGCCCGTATCCCACTTCCAAACGCGCGTGCAGGGCGCCTGGTACCGGCATTGACCGCCGCCGCACACCTCCATCGAGGTACGAGACGGCTCCCGGCGGATGGGGGATGACCATTTTACGTAACGACGAGCGACGATTCTCCCCTGGTACGGTTGACGAGTGAACGCCACGTGTAACTATGGCAATAATTAAGCGAGATAGGTAGGTGCCACCTTTTCAGTATTGGTTGAGAAACTGATTTGATAACTATTTGTAAGAATAGAGTTAATCGTATTTACACGACTTATTAGCACTAGCTAAGTAGTTTATTTTATATTCATGACGTTTTTTGTAAGGAAGGTAACTGAATTATAGATGACTGCGAAACATGGTGATAGGTATGTTTTATGTCTGATGCAACCGGAGAAAATAATTTAAGTGGAGCTAAAATAATTTGGTATATTTTTAAATGTTCTTGAAACATGTTGATATAAGTTAACATAGTTTCTCGGTTCAGGAAGAGGTTTGGAAAAATTTTCACAAACAAGACCCGAACTATTACCCTTCGACACACAGTCAAGAGGGCCTACAATAAGGAATTGTAGCTCTGGCTTGTGCAAAATCTACACTACCTACTCTTACTTTATAAGCTAAAGAAGTATAGTAATATATTATATACCCATATTTTTAATTTTTTTTTGCCTGTTCTTAACTGATCATTAATATTTGTAAAAATGTTGATGACGTTGAATGAGGATCCTTTGGCTTGCAAAGTTAAAGAACAGATAGTGTTGATAAATTGCATGGGACGGCCAGAGCTATGATAGCCTATTGGTGCCTGATCTGGCTAGAAAGGACAAAGAACTTGTTACACAGTTTAAGCAATAAAGAAATTCTATTCTATTGTGTAGTTATTCTATAGTGTGATGAAGGATTCCGGTTCAGGTCCTGCTAGAGAAAGTTTTTCAACACTTTCCGAATTGTAATTTTCGAAAAACATTTGCGTAGAATAAATATAACCGTTTTTATTTTTATCTTCGTGTTGATGGGGGTCAGTTTGTTCTAAATATATTGCGTACAAATAACATAACTCCAATTTTCAGCTCTTTGTAGTTTGTACATATTACAAAATAAAACAATTTTGACAATATGTAAGTGAAAGTTATTTAAAATAATTGAAGTCAAACAAAAACATACCTAGTAATTGTTAGTGAATAATGCGACGTTCTTTTTTGGTTACGTATATTTACGAATTTATACCACCGTAAGCAGTGTTGTACAAGACTCGAGTCATCGATTGATAAGAAGATTTTTATTTTAAACTCTTTAAATATTTGAATCATACCTCCCATTTAACACTTTTGGAACTTGCAATCGGTTTATGACTTGTCTCATATACTTAAAGTAATTCTAGTGATAGTGCCAGATAACACGAAAAAACTGAATAAGGTTGGTACAAGCTTGGCCAGCCTGCTTCACAAAAGCCTTTTTCTAAGTTACTTAAACTTTTAGGTAGAAAATTAAGGTTCAAAGAAAAGTAAAATCATCGTTTTACATTTAACACCTGAATAAGCTAACGACCATAATAAACCAGGCAGTTTAAATGTAGAATATATTTCAGAGTTCTTAAAATTTCAATTGGTGAGTCTAGTCTTAACATTATTGTATACCAACTTTTATTTACTATAATAGAAAGCAGTGCCTTCAAAGTATGGTGGTAATTTGATATAGCTTCGGTGATTAATTCAGTGAATTAAATAAACAAAATAAATAAATAAACATAGCAGTTGTTTTCCATTAAGATTTTACCAAATAGGTCTTACAAAGTTGTAATAGATGTATCTATTCTGTGATAGACATTGGTTTTCTCGGAGGAATACAATAGTAAATAAGAACAACGTTTTTAGAAAGACATTTTTCCCGTCAATAATACCTATATTCAATCATCACATCGTGTTTTAATTGATACATATCAAAGTTGAGACGAGGTACTTTTATGAAAATTATTATATAAACAAACTTATTTAATTGCGTGTGTTCGTAATATACACCTGATTTAAGTTATTTATGTTTTACCATTATGTAGCTTCTGTACGGTTTGTTTAGTGTCATTCAAAATAGTGTTAGTTTTGTAAGTACATTAGACTATAACATGTTCACTGTAAACAGCATACATTTTATTAGTATGTTTCGTGATATGCAAGGGGTTGAATCATAATGATGTCATACGTTTTGCTTATACGTCTTGTGCTTTGTGTGATTTTTTCGTTTCTTTTAAATTGTTAGTGAATAATCTTTTAGAACTGTGTAGCAATGAGAAGTACCAATGTTTCTTTAAAAATGGTAACTTTCAACTAAAGCATTCAAACTGAATTGCGTTGTAATAAATGCCTGTTTATAATTAACGAGGACCAATGACCATATGCATACAGGTCGGTTACTATTATAAACGTAAAAATTATTAATGGCAATATTAAATTAAATTGTTATTTCATAATAATTTTATTAAGGTCTCTTTGTTCAATACAGAAATATAGTTAACCAATCAAACCAAAATGTAAAATTTATTATAAAAAAAAGTAATTTATTGTATGATGATTTGATGATTGATGATGATTTAATTCTACTGATTTCGGTCATGGCGACCACTTCGATTCCTAGTCGGTACGACACCACTGGTATACCCAGAGGTGGCTAATACAGCCGATCTTCTTTGTAAACTGGCGTGCACAAGCCTGTAAAAAATATTTTTTAACTTCAATGTTAAAAATCCGTTTTATTAATTTAATTGTTTGTATCGTCTTACACAAATAACTCTGAAAATACTTACTTCCATTGCGGTCTTTCAGTATCTTCTCCATTACTTATAAATTATAATAATACTTATGTTGAAGTTACAATACATTTTATGGAAAAAATTGCCAAAATACTATGCTGTATTTTTCACTGATTACAAACTTTTTACATTTAAGTACAGAAAGTGTATTGTTTACACACGGAGTTGTATTTGGGTACGGAAATGGGATAGTTTTGAGTATTGAAAGGCAGAAAAAATTACTGTTGACCGTTGCGAATTGTAGTAGATATTGCAGTAGTAGATGTCATCTATAAAATATCCAAGAAAAAAATCATTTTATTAAAAAAAAAATCTTTTGTGTCTACGATGACAACAATGACCAACCTACAAGTACACAATCTATATTATTAAATTAATTTGGCATTCAAAAACCCAACATCAAATTCTTTGAAATGGATCGTAAACCATACGCCAAACTGTTAAGGTTTGCGCCAATATAAACCATTACAGTTGCTCAAACTAATTACATGTTAATTTGACTTCCAATTCATATGATGAAAGAGCTTACTTCCGTTTGGTATCGAAATTTTGTTCCCTTATTTATTTTATAGAAGTTCCTCAAAAATGCTAAGATACCTAGCGGTTACAAAATGGCCCAATATTACCAGTTACGTTAATAATTTGAGTCGAAAAACAAAAATCTCAGTTCGATTTAAGTTAGAAATAGTGTAATTTATGTAACTGATAGAAGTGTGTAATCATAATCATAGACAGTACAGAAATGTGCCTAGAAATTATGCTTAAACTATGTATTTTTATAGTGCAATTAATAATACGATGTGAAATTCGGAGCAGTTACGTGCTATATCAGCACAGAAGTCCTTTGTGTTTTTGAAAATAAGTTTTGAGTATGTATATTGTTTTAGTGAACTACTAGACTGACATTAATTCTGGGACTAATTTGCTTCGGATGGTAGTGATTTCCATTAGCATAATATTCGGCATCTATGTTTCAAAATTATTACCCGTAAGAAGACATGATGTGATAGACATTAAACTTTTTTACGCTACACTATGTTTTATTTTGGGGTGTCATTATCCTTTTAAACAGGGTGAGACCATTGAGGTTGAGGTGATCGGATTGAGCGCCCACGCCTTCCGTGGCCGCTGGCCGGTGCAGTTGCAACAACCGGAGATTGTCGGGGGTGTGCGAGCGTCGCGCGCTGTTGCGGCCCATTAGCCGCCTGCAGCCGGTAGCCACACTCGGCAATTTAATAAATTTGACGCGGCGAGCATCGTAAACAGAAGCCATTGTTTCGGCCCAGACGCCAGTTTCATGATGACTACTTGACTTGGCGGGCGCGTACGGACTTGTCTTGCTACACCGCTGGCCTTTCCGACATATCGAAATGAAATTTTGGAAGTGTAGTACGAAAAGTGAGCGACGCGCGGCTGCCCTTGGTAAGTTGTACGCATTTTGTTTGCACTTTGCTCCATGTTAATACTTCGATTTAAAAATCACTTCTTTCATAATTGATGTTTAACGGTTTTAAATTGATGTTTCGTTCCTTACGCTCGTCTATACTAGACAAGTTGAATGTTATTGAATTAACCCACTTTCAACAGAGTTGTTTAAACGGTTTCTGCAATTTGTCTTGATTGAGGCCTTTAACTGATAGAACGATACATAAATAGGATGGTCGCCAAACTATAAGTCCTTATTTTAAGTGACCTATTTATACTGCACAATATAATAATCATAGTATTTTATAGTTGATCCACCGTGTCGCGTAGAGTTGAAAGAATACCTTTACCACCCCCTCTATTCCCTTGGGTTTCGTAAAAGGCAACTGAAGACTTCACATAAATCCAACAGCATAGTGCGGCGATGGGCTCACCACCTGTCACGCTGTGCATGTGCACATGCGCAGTCGCTATTTGGTGAAAAGTGGACTATGGCAGAGGACTGCTTTGCTGTCCTCATTGCCTAGTCTCTGACTAACCCTTCGGGGATAATAGTCGTGATTATGTATGTATGTATTTTAATTGATGGAATGCTAATATACTTATACCTACTCAAGATTGTGCATATTCGCAGTAGATGGGATTACCATCGCAGTTTGTTTATTTTACTGCATCGCACATGACTTACTAATTGCATAGCACAGTACCTACACTTATACACAGCACTTTCCCCTCTTTGATCAAGTGACGCTGCCATTTGTCCCTCATGCTGTTGTCCAGTTTATTTATAGGTATTTGAACCGAAAGCGACTAAAAGAACACACAGGGTTCAGCGTTCACGCGCCCACTTGACTAAATCAGAATTGATTATAACAAGTTTCCTTTATGGGTTAAGCACACTGAATCATTCAACAAAATATTGGTCCTCTACAAAACAAAATGGATATCTATGATGTTGAAAATTTTACGATTTTAACTTACGGACACCTATTAGTGGTGCCTATTCTATTTATGTATATTAATAAAAATCAATTGCCGAAATGTTTGTACGCGCATTGCTTCAGAACGGCTGCACTTATTTGGTTAATTCTTTTTTGTTGTGTTCGTGATTGTTAGTGTTAGGAAAAGGTTTGTGTGTACGAAAATTTTCAGAAATTCTTCACTGGTTAGGTACAAGGTGTTAACGTGGACGAGGACGCGGGCGGGCCACTAGTAGTACCTACCTAAGTATATAAATAACAAACAATTTGCAGGAATGTATTTTCGGGCATTACCTTAGAACAGCTGCACCTATTTGGCTATTTTTTTCCTGTTTGTAATAAAATTTATTGTCAGAACAAGGTTTTTTTGGAAATTCATCACGGGGTCATTGCGGGGTGGCCACACGGACAAAGTCGCATAGGCGGGCCGCTAGTTGATAATGCATCCAACAAGATCGATCGATCTTTTATTCCTCTTTAGTAGCAAAGACTTTTGTTTTATCAGTAGACCAATCTAATTCATAAATAGGTACCTACCTATATTAGAATCAATATCGAAACGAAAAAAGCATGCAAGTTCAAGCAGAACTTTTTTAGGTGGTCCTTCGAATTACAAATAACAATGACTTAGAAAATATTTTCATAGTTCAAGAAAGCACTTAGTTATTAGGCAAAGGAGAATAAAAAATTGTTGATCTACTAAACACATTCATTAGTAACCGACGAGTTATTAATTAGTCTTTTAGTAATTGTCATTTGTGTTTGAATAAAATCAATTTAATTCTACAAGGTATCTATGTATGGAAAATAATGTTTTTATTGCCTGAACATGTCCGAATATTTTTGCAATAAAACGGACAAGTATAAAATTGGTACAGGATAGCAAGGCTAGGACAATGGGAGAGGCAAACAAAAGCCGGCAGCGGATGGTCAGGCATAGTAATCAGCGCGGCCCGCTTCATTGCCAATCGGGGAAGCGTGCGGACGCCAACCGCTGGGCGCTAATAGATATCCTTATAGGCTTCGCTGCCATCCATTTAATATAAATAGTAAGTAATACGCCTTTATTACTAATGAAATAAAATCTTAAACAATTCGGTTCAAACTGAATTCTACAAATCATCACGTCTTTGGGACGCATATATGCTTTCTTGCAAGCTCTCTCCATTTATTGCTTGTCCACAACGATCCGCCAACTCTCGCTTTGTCTTTCGTTTTGTGTGGTCTACTACTATTCCTTTTCGAACTAACGCATGGTCCTCTTTTAGTGTTCTGGTTAATTTCTCTCTACTTTTTCGCAGAGTAGGTAAGTATATTTATTTCGCATAATAAAACATGTCCTGCTCATTTCCACGTCAATGTTATTATTTTAAAGATAAAAATGATTTATTGCCACAATTCAGCTACAAAGGTATAAAAGAAAAATGATTACAATCTAAAACCTAATACTAACTAACTTATAACTATGTAGGTACCTTATTGTGGGCAATGGGTAACAGACTCAGCATAATGCTGAACTAGGTTCAGCGCCGATTTTCAGTCTGTCCCCCTTAAGGAGAGGTCGGATTTGGATATGGTGTTAAAAAAGGTGTGCTTGTGAGGAGGGTAAAAAAGAAAGGATTTAAAAATGTGCCAGTGTGTGTATGTGTGTATGTGTTTTTGTGTGCGTGTGTTTTTCCCGCTTGAGAGATTTATGAGCGTCTCTGGTGGAAGTGGTTCTATGTCGTAAGTGCAGTTGTGGAGTTTCTCTGGTTTTGTATAAGATAAATGGTGAAGTGTTTTTTATATGTACCTACATAATGGCATAGGTTCTCTTAGTGGCGGCGGCAGGTCGTTCCAAATTTTGGTGGCGGCAAATTTGAAACTCCCCCTGAATAATTTGGTTTTGTGTTTAGGAATCACCAAATTGGTTTCCCTAGTACTTCTGAAAGACTGTATGAGAGCATTTAACCCAATCCAATTTTTCAAAAAGATACTGCGGTCTTTCAAACTCAATCACTTTGCGAAGTGTGAGCGCCAAATGCAACAGCCTTCGATTCGCCATGTTTAAGATCCCTTTACTGTTTAGGTACGGCGATATGTGCGATCTTTTCGGGATATTGTAGCAAAAACGAATGCATGCATTTTGCATACGTTGTATTGATTTTTGTGTCTCTTTTAGTATTCTTTGTCCATACACGATATCACAATAATTAAATTGAGAGAGAACCAGGGATTCCACGAGTGTTTCCCTAATTTTCTCTGAGAGACAGTTTCTTATGTTATACAATAACTTCAGTCGATAAAACGCATTCCTTATCCTCGTGTTAATGTGATCAATATATCGCATTTCCCCATCTACTATCAGACCTAGGTTCCTGACGCTTTCTACTCTGGGTATGGCTTCGTTTCCTATATATATTTTAGGGTCTTGCTCAGTTATTTTACGACATTGCCATTTGCTGCCCATAATAAGATATTGTGACTTTGCTGGATTCAAAACAAGATTGTTCTTGGTCGACCAGCTCGCCACTGCCATCAGATCTTCGTTTATTTTATCGAGCGAGGCTTTCAGATTGTCAGGTGCAAAAGAGTAATATAGTTGGGTGTCGTCCGCATAAAGATGAACTTCACAGTGCTTTATACTCCGCTCCAGGTCTGCTGTGTAAAGTACAAATAATAAAGGACTAATTATTGAGCCCTGTGGCGTTCCACGGCTGATACTTTTTTGTTCTGATTTTTTAATTGTTCCCTCATCATCTTGAATTTCCACAAATTGCCTTCTGCCTGTTAAGAATGATTGAAACCAATCGCGCGATGGCTTTGAAATTCCGTAGCATGCCATTTTTGACAGTAACAAATCCACATTGAGACAGTCAAAAGCTCGAGAGAAATCCAGCAATACGAGCGCAGTTCCCATCCCTTTGTCTGCCGCATCAATTACATCGTCTGTAACTTTCGCCAGCGCTGTCGCTGTTCCATATTTACTACGGAAACCTGACTGCGTCTTTGGGAGCAGATCATTACGTTCAAGGTACCTCGTGAGTTGCTCACAGACTACCCTTTCTATTATTTTAGATAGCATTGGAAGAATGCTAATTGGTCGCAGCTCTTTAAGGTCCCTAACCTCGCTTGACTTTGGTAAAGGTCTAACTTTAGCAAGTTTCCAGGTATCTGGGAAAATATTCAATGTAATAGATGAATTAACTATATGTGTTATTATCGACAGGGTAGCATGCAAGGTTAATCGGATCATATCAGCTGAAATTTCATCGTGCCCAGAAGCCTGTGTTTTTATAGACATTATTATCTTAAGTACTTGTTGTTCTGTACAGGGTTCAATAAAGAATTGACTCATGCTCACTTCACTATTCTCAAAAGCTGACTGTGTATCCAAATGGGTATTTGCGTTTCCTGGTATTTCTAGAAAGAAATCATTAATTTTATTTGGGTTGCATAGGTGTTTCGGGATCGGAGGTTTTTCTGTGGTGGACAAGACTGACGACTGCTTAAGGTGATTCCACATTTGTTTTGGGTTGTTTTTATTATTATTAACGTAATATGTAAAGTATGCGGCTTTCTCGCGCTCAATAGCACCTTTTGTATAATTACGAAGATTTCGGTAGTAGTCTTGGTGAGCTACGATCTTCGACTTACGATATCTTATGAGGGCCGAGTCCCGAAGCCTCATCATGGTTTTAACGTTATCTATGATCCAAGGGTATGATCTGCGATTAATTCTTAGTCTCTTAATAGGTGCATGAATGTCAAATAGTGATCTGATATTATTATTGAACAGTTCAACTTTTCCATTGACGTCCTCCAGTTCCTTAATTTGTTCCCAGTCTACATTACTAACGTCCTCATCAAATTGCTTTAAATTAATTCTTTCTAGAAATCGCTTATGTATATATTGTGGTTTCTGTTTGGGTTTCGTTATTTTTAGATCCGCAAATATGAAAGCATGGTCACTTATTGATGGATTATGGTAAGTATATATTCTCTTGCACATACTAGAATCATCCGTTATTATTAAATCTATTAAAGAACTAGACTCGTTTACCATTCTGGTCGGTTCTTGGACTAACTGATTTAGGTTTCGCTGTGTCAAAAATGACAAAACCTTTTTTGTGTTTGGGTTGTCTAGAGACGACATGTTTACATTAAAATCAGTTAGTAAAAAAATATTTTTCCAACCGGCAAACTCATCCATTGACTCGCTCAAGGCATCAATGGCGTCATCCACGGGAACAGATTCCGGTCTGTACGCAGTACCAATTACCAAACTACCTACTCCCTTAATATGTAGCACCAACCACATCTGCTCTAATATAGAAGGAGGGTGTTTTCTCATACGAATATGCAAATCTTTGCGAACATAAAACCCCACCCCACCTCCTCTGCGGCCCGTCTGACGTGGGTTACTTTTCAGCATATATCCAGAAATGGTGGGAGTAAAGTTCTCCTCGCCTTTCCTCAACCATGTTTCATTTAGCGCTAATATGTCCGGTTTATACATATCCATAGCGGCACAGAACTCATCTCGGCCAGTATTTAGAGAACGCACGTTTAGCAGTCCTAAGGTCAAAAAACGTGACTTATTTCGTGTCATTGTTAATGTCCAAGTGTGAGTAAAGATAAGCAGACAATGGAAGGCACGGTGAAAAACAAGGCGAGAAATAAACATGAAAATAAACACTTTGCTTATAAGTGTACATTGGGACTGCAGTTACATTATTCTTAGCAGTGTAGGTTAGGTCCACATCAATATTATTAATACTATAGTAAATTCTACAAAATAATTTAAAATCATACAATAGTCTGCATATTTTACATTGAAACCGGGTACAACAGCAACGGACATTCGCAACAACAACTCCACATGGTTTTTTTAGAGAGACATGGCACTGTTTTTTATTAAGAAACCGATATCTATTAATATTATGGGTGATGGAAGATATTTGAGAACTAGATTTATTAATGTTATTTAGCAAATGAACTATTAATACCCAAATCAAAAACACGATCGATGTCTTTCTCTGATTTAATTTGGAAAGTCTTACTTGTACTTTCTTAACTGTATTTTTAGTTTGTAATTTTGCTAAAGTCCTTAATATTTCTTTTTGTGTATTTTCTTGTGAATCCTAGCTTGCTCCTGTCCTGCTTTTCACCTACTACTGAAAATTCCTAATAAAGTCTATTCAGTTATCTATCACAGAATAAGTAATATTTTGAACAAAAAGTGGTGTTATAAGTATCTGTATAAAAATCACACTTAGCCTGTAAAATTAACGTAGTTAGGTAGTTTGTAAAGATTATGAGCTGCAATCGACCAGAAAATTTGCAGTTTTTATATTGCCAACATCCGTAACCCACCCGGTAGACAGACTTAAATTCATTGCCAGTTCTTCAATCATCATAACATGTTTGTCCCCGGATTACTTTGCGTTCTCTTTCCCTGGTGTAGTTAGTCTGTCATTGTCATAATTGTAACAAAGATAAAAGGATGAGTCTTAATTCCCTACAACTTTATGGTACCTACCTATTTCCTTGACCCAACAGTTCGACAAAATAGAAAATAAAAACTTAAAGTTTAACTCTTTATAGACATTTGTCGTTTGTAGAATGACTAAACAGCAGCTAGCTCTCGGACCAAATTATTTGGTCCGAGAGCTAGAGGCACAGAAAAACTAATACCAGTACTACACATAGGTAGATGTTATTATAAGCCTATTGTGTAACTTCAACATTATTTACTAAAGAGGCTCGCTGACGTTTCGGACACCTTATATTCCTCGAGTTATATTCATTAAATTGACACTTTTTAATTAATTTATTTTTTTCACTGACGAGTCGAACACCAATAAAACAGCTGCTTGTACAGTCAGATAAAAACCTTCTAAACACAAAAGAGTACCTACCGACAATGTATATGGATGACTCACCTCTCCTTCATGTGTGTTGTTTGTTTTTCCACACTTTGACGTTCAATTGGAGGTTCATTGTCGGACTTTAGAACTCAACAATGAAAATATCAGGTCAAAATATCTTTTGCTTTTTTAACTTTGTCTTGGCAACTACCACCCTCCAGGTCTTAGATACTGCTATTTAATGTCAAAAATCTCGTGTCTTGTGGCCTCATCAGAATCTGGGCACGGGACGTAAGTATCTAGGCACGTGACTGAGATACGTACGATTATAACTTAAAACATTTTAGTAGCAGGATCAAGTCTTCGCTCGCTATATGTTATTGTTAATTTTGGAGTAGGATTAAAAAGATCTTTTCACACCACCTGTTCGACAATGTCAAATTATGTCATGCAAACCTAACCTAAATTAATTTAGTCCGTTTACTATTTATTTAGTCCGTTAGACGCCTTTTACGAAACCGAAAAGAAGATAGGGGTTTGTAGTATTATTTTGATGAACCCATCGCCGCTCTATGCTGTTGGATGTATGTGCAGTCTGTAGCCCGTTAGTCGCTTTTACGACACACAAGGAAAGATAGAGGGTTGGTAGTATTATTTTAATGAGCCCATCGCCGCTCTATGCTGTTGGATGTATGTGCAGTCTTTAGTCAGTTAGTCGCCTTTTACGACACCCAAGGGCAAGGAGGGGTTGGTAGTATTATTTTGATGAGCCTATCGCCGCTCTATGCTGTTGGATGTATGTGCAGTATTTATTTAGTCCGTTAGTCGCCTTTTACGACACCGAACAGAAGAGAGGGGTTGGTAGTATTATTTTGATGAGCCCATCGCCGCTCTGTTGTTGGACGTATGTGCCGTCTTTAGTACGTTAGTCGCCTTTTACGACAATGAAGGGAAGAAAGGGGTTGGTAGTATTATTTTGATATGCCTATTGCCGCTCTATGCTGTTGGATGTATGTGCAGATTTGTTTAGTACGTTTGTCGCCTTTTACGAAACCGAAGGGAAGAAAGGGGGTAGTATTATTTTGATGAGCCCTTTCGCCGCTCCATGCTGTAGGATAATGTGCAGTCTTTAGTTCGTTTGGGTCATTTTAGCTCCTTGTATAACAATTTACTATTGTTTTACTATTGCTTTTTATTGTCTCGTAGATGGTGTGAAAAGTAGAGTATTCTCCTCGGGGATAAAGGTGCCTTCGTCTTGGGCGACCTTAAATCCCACGCTGCACTCAGGATTCTTGTCTTAACTCCACCCTCGCTACGCGCTAGAATCCTTCGTTTCGCTCGGGATTCAATACGGGGGCCCTAGATAAGACACTACTATCCCCTTAGTGCATAATCTACTATTAATCCGCACCATTCCGCACCAACAAAAAACTGTCTGCGTTGGTCGAGTTCACGGAGCAAAATATCTCCGTGTAGCTCAATGTGGTCGAGTTGGTCTACTTACACACAATTCGTTCAAGCAGTAATACGAGTACTTAATTAGATAGTATTCTTTGCTACTTCATTGTTATTCCTATTACAGTGTTTATTTAAAACTGGTAACTCTACCGTGGTACTAATCTGAAAGTGAAATGTTTTGAAAGGCGTTTTCCGTATTTGTGATAAAAATAGAGCCCTATGGGGAATTCACTATGGCTAACCAAAACATTACAAAATCTCACACAACGGTCCGGTCTGGCGTGGTTCTTTCTTTGCTGTAATTATAGTGTGATAGGATAAATGCCGGAAAGATTTAGTTCTAATTAATTTCTTTCAAGAACTTTAGTAAATAAATAAGAGACTCTAAATTCGTTTTAAATAAAACATAGTATGCCTTCCGTCCGCCATAAACCCGGTTTCCATTAGGTCGGATCCTACCGAGATTCGGAGGTTTTAACCGGACCGAGTGTTTCCATTTGTCCGATCCGATTAAAAAACCGGACCCGAGCCGACTCTTTAATCGGAAATTTTTGTCACTGCGAAGTTCCGATAAAAGTGTCGGATCCGACACTCGATCGGATAGTGGAAACGAAACTCCTGGCATGTTTTCTTGACGTGGGGACGTCTCCCTGCCCGCTCGTCCCGCAACGTACGGTCATTTTTCATCCATGTTCACGCGGTGGGCTGTCGACTGACATTATCTTGACAGTCAATAAATCAAATCAAAATCAAAATATCTTTATTCAGTAAGCTTAAAATAAACATTTTGAATCGTCTAAATTTATTTTTTTATGGATGGATGGATAGGCATAGGAACACTCCCATCCCACCCCACCCCACCCATTCAGGACGTCTTTTAGCTGTGGAGAAGAACGGGCACAAGAAACTCCACAGCCTTATAATAATATAGAAGTAACGACATTTACAAAACAATATGTCGTTACCAAATTATACAACCAATAATCATAAAACAATTATAATGTATAATAAAATAAAAGATAAAAACAAAATTAAATCTAAAAGTTCTACTCGGGCACTATGGATGCATTAGAACAATGTGTGCGAAACTAGAGAATGTTAATTCCATGCATTTTTGTCATTGATGTAATCGCTTACAGTGTAATAGCCCTTTTCTAAAAGTCTGTCCTTAACATGTGTCTTAAATTTGTCAAAGGGCAAAATTATAACATCTTTCGGGATTTTAATGTAAATTATGACACTTTGTCCCATAAATGATCGAGTAGTTTCCACGTCTATAAATGCCTAATTTTTCTAACAGCGTATAAGCAGCTGAACTAAGTCTCCCCGCAAGGGTGCTAATATGAGGGTACCACTGTATTTTTGAATCTAAGGTAATACCTAAGAAAACTGTTGAATCAACAAGGTCCAACAGTTCACCATTCAGTTTAATTTTATTTACTATAATATTCTTTACGTTAGGTAGAGTAAAATTTATACATTTGCTTTTCTTCGCGTTTAATTGAAGATTATTAGTAGTAAACCAATTCAACACATCTGTTAGGGCACTGTTGATGATGAATAGATGTGAACACCTACTTTCGACATCCGACTTTCGACCGAGAGTCGGATCCGACCTAATAGAAACCCGGCCTTACTCTGTGCTGTCAGTAATTCGATATTAATCTAATGATTACTATTAGGTACTGGTCGGCTAAAATTTACAATAAAATTTTAGGAAATCATTATCGATCAAATACACAGTTCCATTATAACAACATATTAGGTAAGAACACTTATAATGTTTAGGTACGTTACGTCCCATTCTTGTAGGCGCATTCAATTCACCGTTAAAATTAGTTTGTATGCTTGGTAATTGCAAAGCATGCTTGCTCTTCCTCATTTCTACCTCCTACTTATGCTTACTTGCTATTCTTCTGTTTGGTCTTAACTTTATAGAGAGTTCCGCACAATCACAACATGGCTTCTATCTAAAACTAGAAAGGTACATAGGTAGCTACTAACTAGGTAGTAAAACTCATTTAAATACTAACTCATGAAAAACTATGTAAATGTACAGTCGAACCAACTGAATCATGACCCACTTCGCCGATCATTCCTTTAAAATCATAAATGTAGTTAGGTTTCTTCGCTTTTATTCATGTTGCACTTAGTACGTTTTAAATATGAATAAAAATGCGTCATTACGGGTCAGAGATGTATGCAATTTTAACCTTTGTTATCACTGCACTAGATATGCTTTAGACAAAGCAGTCTTATCTTGAATTTCTATTAAGATGTCATTCATACTCTTTTCACAACGGAGAAAAGGTATTTTAGTTTTAAAAATAAAGTGACGTTGCGTCTGATGTCAAGTTGTAGTCTGTCTGAAAAAATTGAAACATTAATTGAATTGAATTTGATTGAATTAAAACAAATCGTATAATGACAATTTGGCAGAACAAAAAGCTCGAATAGTAGTGCTCAGTGAACAAGGTTCCAGCATTCGGGATATATCACGAGAGTTCAATATAAGTCGGCACACAGTCAGAACCTGGATCAGAAGGCACGCTGAAGATGGTACCCTTGAAGACAGACGACGATATAATCATAGCGTTCGTCGGATCACGAACCAACAGAGAACGGAAATGCAACACCATTACGAAGAACATCCTTTTACTGATACCCGGTATTTTGCGGCACGTTACGAAGTATGTCTACAAACAATAAGAAATAATTTGCACCGCACTGGGCTGCATTACAGGCATTATGCATTATGCTAAGAAAGCTCACTTAACGGATGCACACAAAATTGAGAGATTAAATTTTGCACGTAATTACTTAGACTTCGACTGGACAAACACCATCTTTACAGACGAAAAATTGTTTTGCTCTTCTCAATATGGTCGCTTAACTTTGTGGCGTTACGATAACACTTGATACACAGAGGATCACATAGTGCCCAACCAATTATCTGGCCGAATTTCAGCTAACATGTAGGCCTGGATGGATGCTGGAAGTGTAGGCGAACTTGTTCAAATTTATCCTCGTCAAAATGCTAAGAACTATGTCGATTTATTGGAAGAATCAATGTTACCGACTTTGCGAACAGTTTACCCGCGTGCAGTGCCAGTATTCTCCTACGTTCATGATAACTGTCCAGTGTATACTGCCAGAATTGTCTCCAATTGGTTTACCCAACATGAAGCTCAAACCCACATTTTATTTATAAAGTTATTTTCTAGTTTTTCAGATTACCAAGTGAATGCCATTTTTTTAAACTTAATAAAACCTATTGATGATATTAATAAAATAAAGTTTATAATTCTTCAACTTTACTATTTTATTATATAGTGACCACGACATGTTCCAAATGTGATTTTATAAAGTAACTGGGCCCGTTACAGACTGGGGTTGTAAAGCGGTAAAATTACCCCGCTAAAATACGGTAATATTCGGTAAAAAACGTTTTAAACGTATTCATACCCACTAGGCCACTAACTACTATTACGATTATATTACGAAAGTGAGTATGTTTGTGTAAATGTCTTTACTCTTTAACAAATAAATGTATTGAATGAGATTTGACAGATATATGGATGAATCAAAGAGATTCAAGTCAACTGATCGCCGTTTGTTCAGTCCTCAGAACAATAACTAAATATTGTTCTTAGGTTCAGTCGCTCACCGTCACCGACAGCGGAACGGCAAGAGCGCTTATCGCCGCACAACACAGCACAATATGGTCAATTGCACTAATCGGCAACGTCGCATGATGGTTTTCATATTTGCCTTGTCAGCTGTCAGTGTCTTATAAAATGATAACAGGTTCGTTACATGCGTACCATAATGTATGTTCAAGCTAATTTCAACCTACTCGTATTAGAATGACTGTAGGAAAATGACCTTAAGGTGGGTCATGATTCAATTTGGTCGACTGTACCTATTATGACTCCGGTGACAGCATAAACTTTTTGACGGATTTTACGTTGATTTGTTTGGTAACCTTATTGACAGTTTGTATAAAACGCTTCCGAGGAGTCTTTTCGCCTCGAAAAGCACGTAAAGCCGTTGGTCCTGGTTGTACAAAATTTAGGGGTTAACAATGTTTTATATTGCTTCGATTTTTGCTTTAAAAATACAATAAGTAAGTATATCACGATCACGAAAAGTTGAAATCATATTCACTTAAAAAAAAGTTTCTAAAAAAGTGTTGAAACTAGTCGCAAGTAAATAACAATCAGTAAAGTAGCCAAAAGTTCAAACATCAATAGAAAAAAAAACAAATACTTATGTCGGTTTTCAACACCAAAAATGACGAAAAAAACACTAGTTAGGTACTACGTAAATTCCACTATTTTATTAAATTTTTTAAATATTTTTTATGATGTATTAATTGAGCTTAGAATCCACCTCTAACATGCCATTACACATTGTATAGTCTTACGATGTTAGTTTAAACCACGGAATACGGATTAATTTCCGATATCTGTGGTTTAAACCCAGCAACCCTAAAAGTCCTGTGTTTTTTTATAAACCACTAAGGTGTCAATTAGATCAGACAGCCAGGCGGACTTAACAAGCCCTAACTACCACTAATCAAATTAAGTACACAAAAATGTGGGTACCTACCATCATCATCACCAAGACAACGTCTGCAATACCTAGTTATACTTATAGATATCACTCGCACGTTGCCGACCTTGTTAAAACCCTCATCATCAGCTTTTATGTCTCACTGCTGGGTGCAAGCCTTCCCATAATATGGTCAACAGTAAATGGGGAGGTTGGGCTTAGGGTTGCCACCTTTTATTAGGACGAATAGATTATTTTTTCATTTTTTTAGAACAAAAATAGAGTAAGTACATACATAGCATTAAAAAATAGTATTTATTTATTTGTCCATAAAAACGTATTTTTTGTTGCTCTTTGCGACATTTAACAAATATTTGTCTTTCTTAAAGATATTTACAGCCTCTTTGCAATCAAAATTTAGATTAAAAAATATAATCAACTCGTTTTTTATTAAATTTAGGGTAGCTATAGAGCTACCCTAAATTTAATAAAAAACGAGAAATAGTTCTTTCGTCTCTCCACTTTACATTCATAAGGGAGAAGACTCCTCTCAGTGAACGCTGAAGTACTTACTCATAACCAGTAACGATCAGTTTTTCGTTAATAGAGTATATTAGCGTACTCTGTTGGTGTTGTAGATTACAGAGTAGGTACGCCTACATGAAAAAGAGTACAATACTTTATTTTAGAGTACGGGTGGCAATTAGGGGTTGCAGTCCCGGTACTGTGGAGAAAACGGCATTCCCGGTACTGCGGAAACTCTGGTACCGGGAATACCGGGAAATTTCGGTACTTTTCGGTACTGAGATTTTTTTTAACCAATATGTACCTAACGTTTGATATATGGATCATTGAGCAAAATAAAATATTACACAAAAAGTTTATCATAAAAAAATTGTTTTGTCAACTGTTGTACTAGCTGTGGAATCACTTTGACGAATGGAATTGGTTAGAGATCATCCGAGTTGAATGTTTTAAATTTAATAGGGTCTATATGCAATGGGTTTTTATCATTAATGTTTTAAAGTGAGTAAATAATATAAATTCGTCCAAACCAAGACCGTTCAAACGGCGACAGACTCCCTTCTCCAACGGTGCCCCTCGGCCAAGATTGTAGTATTGGGAGACTTCAATGCCCGTCGAATGGCTTGGTTCACGCACAACTGACCACGCGGGTAGAGCCGTTCATGACCTCGCTTTGGCCTACAGTCTGTCCCAATTGGTAACTGACCCTACGCGGGTTCCAGATGTGGAGGGCCATGCAGCTTTCTTATTGGATCTTCTGCTGACACGGCACCCAGACGGCTATCAAGTTTCTGTTGATGCACCACTATGCTCATCAGACCACTGTGTGATTCGTAGCACTGTGTCTCTCACAGAAACTTTAAAAACGTCGAGTCTGGCATTATAGGTCAGCGGACTGGGATGGGATGCGAAGTTTCTTTGCGTCCTACCCATTGGTGGCGAGTTTGCTTCTCGCTGGATGATTTTGATGTCGCCGTTGACTCTGTCGTTGATGTGATACTGCAGGGAATGAAACTTTTCAATCCAAACTCTGTGGTTCCCATTGGCTGCAGGTCCCAACCATGGTTTGGTCGTTGCTGCAAATTGGCGTCTCGCCAAAAGCGACAACATTACCAAGCCTGGGCTAATGCGGTGTCATCAAAGGATCCAAACACCAGTGCGCTCAGAAAGAGGTACAACTTTGCCGCTAGGTCCTTTATCGACATTGCCACGGCGAAGTCATCATTCATAAGTGGAATTGGCGAGAGGCTAGTGCGTCATCCTTCGGGTACGCGTGCGTTCTGGTCTCTCGCGAAAGCTACCTTAGAGAATTTTGGTCAGCCGTCCCTACTACCATTGCACAATACCGATGATTGCCTGGCCCATACTACAAAGGAGAAAGCCGACATCTTGGGCACTCTTTTCGCATCAAACTCGACCTTGGACGATGGGGAAAACTCTCCACCAATATACCGTATTGCGCTTTTTCAATGCCAAACGTCCGGTTAATACAAAGGTCAGTTCGTAAGGCTCTTTTTTCCTTGCTATCCATAAGTCGAGTGGGCCTGATGCAGTTCCTCCCATTGTGCTTCGGACGTGTGCTCCTGAGTTGGCGCCGGTTCTAACGCGCCTTTTCCGGCTCTCTTACACTACTGGCGTTGTCCTGAGCTTTTGAAAGACAGCCCTTGTCCACCCGATTCTCAAAAAAGCCGATCGCTCAGATCCGTCCAACTACAGGCCAATAGCCATCACCTCTTTGCTCTCCAAAGTAATGGAGTCCATTACAAACCGCCAGCTCTTAATGTACAATGGCGGACTTCGTCGCTTTACCAGTCTAAAGGTCAAAATCGCTTGCACACCGCGTTGTCTATTTGGTATGGACACGTACCCGGGCGGTCGGTGCGCTTCATATGAAAATCGCTGCAAAGTGGTAAAGCGACGTTGACCCCGACCGTACCTAGAAGAAAATTAGCTACTAAGCGATCGCCAGTGTGGTTTTCGTCGCGGTCGTTCGGCTGGTGATCTTTTAGTGTACCTTACTCACCGATGAGCGGAGGCAGTCGAGAGTAACGGGGAGGCACTGGCAGTTAGCTTGTACGTAGCGAAAGCCTTTGACAGCGTATGGCACAGGGCTCTTCTCTCTAAACTTCCATCATACGGGCTTCCTGAGAAATAGTGTTCGTGGGTTGCCAGCTTTCTTTCTGGGCGTAGCATCAGAGTCGTAGTCGACGGTTTGTGCTCTAACATGAAACTCGTGAATGCTGGAGTCCCGCAGGGGTGTGTATTAGCAACTACTCTGTTTCTTCTGCATATCAATGACATGTTGCATAACAACAGCATTCATTGCTATGCGGACGACAGTACGAGGGTAACGCTCTGCACTGGACGAGCTAAATTTCTCTGGAAAGCGTCATCGAGAGCCGGAATAAACACCGAGAACATTTTAAGTCATGTCTCAAATTGGGGCCGACATAACCTAGTCCACTTTAACCCCTCCAAAACACTTGTTTGCAAATTTACCACGAAAAAACTTCCCTTCGTCGTACCTCTGAACTTTGAGGGAGCTCTCCCTATTACTAATCCGACTATTGGAATCCTTGGCGTAGATATTTCGAGTGACGTTCAGTTTCGAGGTCATTTGGGAGGTAAAGCTAGGCTAATATTGGCGTAATTTTAAGTTATAATAAAAGTACCGAAAGTACTTAATTTCCCGGGAAACGAATTCTCAGTACCGGTACTGCGTAAAAAGTCAATTTCCCGGGAAATACCGGGAAAAATCGGTACCGGGAATTCCCGGGAGCATGGCCTAGTGGCAACCCTAGTTGGGCTACCCACCACATTAGCCAAATGAGGGTTGGTGGGTTTTTACCGACTGCCGTCTTACGGCAACAACCGGGACAAACGGATTTACGTGCCTCGTACCGTAGTATGGTTTAATATGGTCACCCATATCAGTAACCCGGCCTTGGGAAAGTTGCTTAACTGACAAGATCGCAAATCGAACGACTTAGCCGCTGGCCGCTGGGCCATCGAGATCCTTGAAAAGCCTTATTTACTTTTTTTTAAATCTCACGCCGTACTCCTTTGAGTAAACCACGGCATAGCTCATTCCACAACTTCAGCGTACGCGGGAGGAAGCTTCAGTTCTCTGAACCACACAGTTTGGTGGGTTATGCCCAATCTTCTCCATGTGCTATTCTCGTAGGAAAGCCTGACCCCAGCTGTGGGACATGTACAGATGATGAAGTTTTAACACATTGTACATTACAACAATTTAAATGAGATTGTATTATTATTACTTATCATTATTACAATGTATTACAACTTCATCCTATGATGCAGCAGTCGAGCTCGTGCATTTTAAATATTCATAGTCATAGAGCATCCAACATGATGCTCGTAAGTTACCTATGTACTTACGAGTACGTATGTATCGAAACATTCGTAACAAACAACAGGTTGAGAAAATTCTTGTTACATACTTACATATATCTTACTTACATACTTACCGTAATGTTCAACTAAATTATACCAAATTATCCATTTAACGGTCGTTTCTTCTACTGCTATGTAGGTAGGTAGGTACTCTAATTGAATGATTTTTGTTTAGGACATGGTAAATGGTTGAAGATTTGCTTAAAAATATAGTAAACTACAAAAATTTCTTTTTTTGGGCACAGGAGATTAAAAAGGGACGATTAATGGCCAAGGAACAATAGCAAAATATTTAATGATGTCTTCTCTTATACCATAGATAGACAAATAAGTTCGACCACACAGGAATGTGCACATTAACTCTATCTGCAGTGTAATTGAAAAAAGCTCTAGGATATCCCACTCCAAAAAGGTGTTCCGAAGTGTCAGACTGCTAACCAAGGAGCACAAACACACGTCATGAACGATAGAAGATAAACAAGGCAATCCATTGCTGGAAAAGGATATTGTACTTGACAGGTGGAGAAGGTGAAGGTACTGCGAAAAGTTGTACAGTGTAGAGTGTGGACCCGGTTGAAACTTCGGGCGATAGGCTAGACTTCCTGGAACGGGAGCCCAACATCTTGCCGTGCGAAACCGAGGCTGCAATCCGAAGGCTAAAAGTGAGGGCTAGCGGGAATGATGGAATCACTGCACAACTTATGAAGCAGATAGAATCATCCGGACGGAATGTGGTACGTACACACTAAATGCCTCAAAGTCTGGAGGACTGGTCAATGGCCAGAAGACTGGACCGAGTCAATAGTAGTTCCCCTGCACAAAAAAGGATCCACCAGAAAATGCGAGAATTACCGTAAATACCATCTCCTTGATTTCCCACGCAGCCAAAGTTCTCCTCCATATTATATCAACAAAAGACTGGAAAACTTTATCACTAGTCAAATAGTAAGGGAAAGGTCTCCGTGAGCAAATTTTGAATATAAGGCAGTTGATAGAAAAAAGCAGGGAATTCAACGTTCCTATGGCACTCTGCTTTATCGATTACGCTAAGTCTTTCCGACTGTAGGTAAAATGTTCAAAGTTATGAAGGAAATGGGAGTACCGGATCACCTAAAATTTCTGGTTCAAAACCTGTACCTGGAGGGGAAATCGAGGGTTCGTCTGGATGACGCCCTTGCTGAGCCTTTTGCGACTGAACGCGGATTGAGGCAAGGATGTGTGCTCAATTATTTCGCCTCAATTATTTAACATCGTAGGCGAGCACATCAGCATCCTAGGAGGGCGGAATCCGAGTCGGCGGTCATCGTATCAACAACTTAAGGTTCGCCGACGATACTACGCTAATAGGCGCCAATATGGGAGAACTTGCTGAGCTGATGAGTAGGCTTGAAAGTGTGAATGATGAGTACAGTCTTCGGACAAATCGGAGCAAAACCAAGTTGATGTTCGTCGATAGAGCAGGAATTTTGCATATATCTCAGGAATTGCGCGACCTAGACACGGTGCAGGAATTTGTGCACTTGGGGTCGTTAATACGCAATGATGGAGACTGCGAAGGGGAAGTTGTTCCACGTGCTCAAATGGCAAAAACAGCAGTAAAACGTCTAAAGAAAATTTTGAGAAATCGTAACATCTATCGCAGCACGAAAGTTACGAGCTTGAATTTCTCCATTCTCCTACGCCTCTGGAACATGGACATTAAAAGCTCGAATTTTATCAAGGATAGATGCGTTCGAAATGTGGTGCTGGCGTACAGTGCTGAATATTTCGTGGACTGCTCGCCGGACTAACAAGTCTATCCTTCAGGAGCTTGGCATTAAAATCCGCCTATCATCTGTTTGCTTCGAAAGATCGCTTTCCTTTTTTGGTCACGTCGCACGCCGGGAGACTGGTAATCTGAAGAAGATTGTTCTGGTGGGTCACATTGAGGGACGAAGAAGCAGAGGCAGAGCACCTGCCCGATGGACCGATGCAGCCCTTAAAACCCTGGAATGCAACACGCAGGCAGCTATCCGCCTAGTGCAGAATAGGACCTCCTGGAGAGCCCTGGTCCGCAAATCTGTTTTTGGTGGTCACGATCCTCAGTCATGAGGACTCGACGAAAAAGAAGAAGAAGACCTAGGTTACAAATACGGGTTACATGTAGGTAATATTAGCTTATTCTACATAGGGTGTGCTTTTTCATATTATATATTGGATGACTGATTGTGCTTGGTTCTTAATTTTAAAAATAGCATAGTATGGGTACCTACATTGTTTTAAGTTATAATTATTCTCCGTTATTATCTCACGAAAATCCCACGCGGTGAGTAGGTAGGTAACCTTGATCTTGATTCGCTGCCAAAAATTAAGAATGTGTTAGTGATTTTAAGTAGGTACTTAAGATGCTCTTTACACTTTCTACGAGCAGGTATGTTGTCTAAAAGTATGGTTTTTATCTTTATGTTTTACAGCCATCCTCCATCATCCACTTCAAATCATAGTACCGAACAGTTTTTTTTGCACCTAGTCTGAAAATAAAATAATGTCTCCGAATATTTCATCAATCCCAAATCAATTCGCGCGGTTCACGGCTCACACCTGGCTGGGGTATTGCCGTTGAATGACTTGTAGATCTCCAAAAGTTTTTGTTAAACCTCTTGCTACGTTAGCGATTATTTGCTTTTTGTGACCGTGGCCTTCAGCAAAAACGTGTAAGGATGGCGCATTGTAACGTCTTGTTGTATTTTGTGATAATAAAATAGGTAATACAGATTGATGTTACTTGTTATTATCATATTTTTATGTAGGACTACAACTTTAGGGACATCGTTGTTTAAGTACTAAACCAGTACTTACCTACATAGATTGAATTCTGATGTCATGTCCGTAGTATCCCTAAATAGTCTGTGACCATGTCACTTCTATCTATCTGGCTGTCGATACTGAATCAGAGACATAGGCTTTAAAATATAAACTGACTTGAGTAACTTGTGGTTTAAATTATCTATATCTAGCAGATAGCTACGAGTAGATGTTAGCCATTTTAACCACAATCTTTTTAAGATTACAATATTTTCACGGTCACTGATTGATACGCGCTACGTGTAAGTAAATATTAATTTCTGCACAAGTTAGTTATTCAGCTGTTTCTTTATTAGCTTTCCGTAACGCGTCTTCCGTAAGATTGATCAAGCCGGCGTGTGACGTGTTAATTGCTATCAAACGTGTTATCTACGTGTGCGCCGCCACATGCAGATTACATCACACCTAGCGTTTCGTCGCATGCAGATTATACTCATCTGGTACTCGCACCTATGTAGGGCGCCGCGGCGGGAGCCATCCCATTGCGGAAGGACGGCCTAACTAAGCCGAACCAGTCCGTTCAGTTCAGTCTGTGCGTTCCGTTGTCAACGCGAAGCCGCGGAGCGTCAGTCGCGCGCCACTGCACACGAGGGAACCGTCGCGAGTCGTGACCGTCCTTTTTCAAATTTTAATCGTTACAGAACTTTTTAGTTGTTTGGGTGGTGAGGACTTGAATCTTTCACTCTGTTAACTCAGTTTAAATTGAAAAGTTTTTGTTTTATCTACTTGTTTTGTGTTATTCCATCATTCGGTCTGCATTTCGGAAATTGGAAAAGTTGAGTGCCACATGTGAAAACCCAACGAGTGATATGAGAATACGTTTCGAAGTGCCCAACAAGTTGGAGATAACGTTTGGAAGAGGTGTGTATGTAAAAAGTATAATTAAGTATGTTTTGTTATGATGATACAAAAACAAACACAAAAACGTTAATATTTATGGTTATCGCTAACTATTTAAACAACTAATATCTCTTAGTTATGTTTTGTTGTTATTTGCTATTTCGTCATAGAAAGTCGCCGGGACGACTAACGCCTCCACTACACAATCGGCGAGGATCGTTGATCGTGTGATCATCTACATTCGGCACGATCATCGTGCAAGCATCCACACATTCGTCTGTAGGTAGGTACTGTAGTAGTTTGTCGAACGGCAAGCGTACAAGATGGGCGTGGAGTGTGTTGCTGCTGCTTATTAAATTATATTAGGTACTTACTAGCTTATTAAATTATATTAAATTCTCTTTATTATCCACCCACTAGCCAATAATAGCCAATAATGGCTAGTACCCACTAGCCATAATAATGGCTAGTGGGTACTAGCCATTTTAGTGCGTATTTTTAAGTAAATTACGGACGCACGTTTGCAACTCTTCACTTTCCAAAGGCGAATGTATGATCGGCGGCGATTGTGTGTGTGGGCACCTCCGCAACCACCCGGCGCGATTCCCTTTTATGCGTGCCTGAAAAACCGACAAATCGCGGGTCGCAGGCGATTGCAGGCAATCATAGACGATGATCGGCGAGTACAGCTGAGTATGCCCTCCACACAATCGTGCTCGCCCGTAATCGTCTGTAATCGCCGATTGTGTAGAGGAGCCATAAAGTTGTTTGTAACTGAAACTCCCTACGGAAGCGTGGGTTTCAGAAAATAGGTTAGTCCTCTATTTACTATAGGTAACTACGTAGTATAATACAAAACCACATAGAACCGTACCTAATGAGATTTGTTATTGGACCTGTATGGCTAAGCACTCATAGGTTATGCTTAGTAGCCTAAGACTCTTAACATGTGTAAGTAATGTAATTTTGTAACTAGCATTATAACGCCAGTTATTTCACTAGAATTTACATTTTACAAGATCTTGAATGGTTTCACGCAGAAAACGGAACATGTTTTTTACAATAAACCATTCAATCGTAGGTAATTCAGTTCTCAGAACTGTTTGGTTCTTATCTCCGGCATAGGATTGTGTACTATTTCATGTCGTGTAAGTAAACGGTGTGGACTATTGTTTTGTCAATCTAATGAGTGACACCAAGTCTACCTACAATAGTTGACATTATAGACACAGTAATTACGTAATTAATAAGTTATTAATCACTGACGCGTAAATTACCTAGTTTAAATATATATTTATATTTTAATCATGAACCCTCCTCTATCTCGCATTAGTCCAGCCAGCGGCGCAGTTTTTGTAGTTTCTGCAAAATTAGGTATTTGAAGATGAAAATTACGTATACTATTCTCAAAGAGTTCAGCTGTGAAAAGAAATGGAAAAGTTTTGACAAAAAATAGGAAAAAGTATATGAAGACACTGCTTGCTGTAAAAACATAAATTCAAAAAGCGTTGAAAAATTTCGTAAGGTCTAAATACCTCGTTGGTGTAGTGGTATATTGCGCCACATTACGCCTGATTTTTTTTTATAATTAGCCCGGCAAATGACGCCACTCTACCTGATGTTAAGTGGAGGTGAAGTCCAGGCGCAAGGACAACTTGCAGTTTAAGTGATGATCAGTCACCCTCACTCTGCCGGCCCACAAAGTGCCTCTACGCCTCGTTTGAAGGACCCTATGTCATAGGTAGGAGGGAATACGTGTGCTGGTAGACTTTTTCCATCTTTTTGAGGTGCGACAAAGAAAAGAGTCACCAATTTCTTTGTGCGTGATGGAATATTAGAGACTGTAAATTGGAGAGAGACTGAGAGCTTTACTCATGTGCTGAGAGAGAGACTGTGAATTGCGGAAGACGTGGATTCGATTCCCACTTGAGGTAGACCTTTTATTCATTTCGTTTTTTTTTCGTTTTCGTTTCGTTATCTTCGAAAAAATATTGATTAGATTATTAGAACAATGCCTACTGCCCAACATCGGGAAACCTGTACTTATCTATAAATTATCTTGATAGCAAATGTGATCGTTATTTATACTGACCTAATGTTTATTGGTAGGATAAACAGAGATTTTTTATCAAATTCCAGGAAAGTTTAAAAGCATCTCCTTAATGCTTGAGTTTAGGCATTGTACATATTTTTAGAGATATAGATCGCAAAAATCACCCACTTTAAAACGGGTAAAATAATGATCAAAAATATTTAAAATATGCAGTACCTACCTACCTTCATTTGAGTATATAATTTTTCATCTTAAAGTTGCTGAAAATAACTAAAATCTATTGTGGTCGCGCCAGAAAGGTACACCTAGCACGACCACGGCCTATATATGTAGTTACAGTTAAAACAGCAAATAATATGAGAGAACATTTTTTTTACTCTAAGTAGGTATAGTACAAAAAAGTACACTTTTTATCATGAATATGTAGGTATCACATTGAAATTTAGGTAATCATTCGTGGTCGTGTTGGGTAGCATCACACCTCACAACAGGGGATTCTGTGTCTTATGTGGAAGAAGTAAGGTGGGTATTGTTATTATTGTGCCAAACATTATCTCTAGAGGTACCCACCTAAATAATATCAAATGATGAAGTAGCTGTATACATTGTGTGGGTTCGAATTCAAGAGCTGGCAGCACTTGACACGCCGGATGGGGCACAAAGCCTGGCTCACCTACTTTAGGAATATTGGATCGCTATCGCTATTGAATAGGCTGTAGTTGGAAATGCATCGTTTTGGAAATTTTAAGCTAATATTCAATAAAGCTCACAAAATTCTAGAAAGATGATGTTATAAATGCAAAGGATGCACGCTGAGCACATGTGCAGTCGCTAATTGGTGTGAAACGTGGACTATGGTAGAGGACTGCTTTTGCTGTCCTCATTGCCTAGTCTCTGTCTAACCCTTCGGGGATAATAGTCGTGATTATATGTATGTAAATATTTAGTATTTATGCAAAAAGATTTTGCACTTTTCATAATGAAGGGAATGTTGTTGGCGTAACGACTAGCGCGATTGTAAAAGCCTACAAAATTTTGCAATGGCTGCTTCCGGATGGATGATCGAATTCAAATTAAAGTCTTTATTGCAGGTCTCATGTTTAGTACAAAGTAAGTACAACTATATTAGCAAACATGCTACAAAGTATAAGGGCATCAGTCGGAATTACCATTATCATAAAAAATTGTTAAAAAAGATAATAATGAAGGAGGCACCTAACCTTAACTTGATATACCTATGAACGAAGAACGAATGAATGGATAAAGATAAAACGAATAGATATACCAACGAAACAACAGAACGGAGTAGACTGTTCTGTGTTGTAAAGGTTTTCCTTTAGATACGAACCCACGCGGTCATCATCGAAAGTAGCATCTTTAATCAGATGGCGCAGTCGCTGGTGCATTTGAGGATTTTTTCTCTAAGATATGGACATATGTAAGCGCCTCTGTGGTCTAGTGGCTAAGCCACCGGTTTTAGACCCAAAGGTCCCGGGTTCGATTCCCAGCGGGGGGTACATCTTTGTGTGCTCGGTTTGGTTGGTGGTAGGGCTGTTAAGTCTACTTGGCTAGCAACCACCATCCTATCTAAGTCTGTCGCCATAACAACGATGTTTATAGCATTGTTGTGTTCCGACAGTTTGAGATAAGATAGCCAGTTCCTGAGTGGTTGAGGATTCCGGGTGAAGCGCGCTTCCACCTTCGGCCTTATCGTCACTTACCATCAGGTGAGATGAAGGCCAAGCGCTTACCCGTTGTGTATAAAAAAAAACATAACTAGTGATATAAGTTCTTGCTTCATACTGCTTTCGCTCTCCTCAAGTCAAGTGTTGATAAGTGCGGTGACAGGTTTAGTTTTAGATTTATAAACACTGACACCATTTTAAAAGCTTTTAAAACAATAAATACATACAGAAAATGGGGAATCTCTACAAATGTTGCTAAAAATTCCTTAGCTCCTCAATTGGCCGATATTTTCAATAGGTGTCTTGAAGAAGGAACTTTTCCAAATTAAATGAAGCATGCTAAAATCATTCCTTTTTTTAAAGCAGGTGACACAAAACATCCCCTCTAATTTTAGACCAATTTCTATATTAAGCCTTTACCTAAATTGTTGAGAAAATTATTTACAATCAAATACTCTCTCATTTTGCAATTAATAAACTTTTTCATGAAAAACAGTTTGGTTTTACTAAAGGTACCTAGATCTACAACTGACGCTGGAGTTACACATTTTTGACACCTGGCAGCATCCTGGCAGGGTAGGCAAGATGCTAAACTTCATAAAACAGGTGGTTCTTTCTTGGGTGTACGTGTGTAACGTTGTAATGTGTAACGTTTTATAACACACTTCCACTAAATATTACTGAAATGCTTTTACATACATTTAAAGCCCATGTTTAAAAAAACCCTCATGAGTAAAGATTAAAAAGTGGATTATATAAATGACGAAATGTATGGACATGTGCATGTACGAGCATAACTTATTAATAATTTGTATAAATATCCGTCTTTTTAATGTATTTTATATCACTTGGTGACGACATTGTAACTTTTGTTACTTAGAGGGAGAAAAAAGTCAGGCCTGCTGAGTTTCTTGCCAGCTTCTTCTCAGTCGAAGGCTCTCCGAAAATCCGATTAGTTAGTTGATAAGATTTAACTACTGTTAGTTAGTTTTATTTTATATACATATTTTTTGACGTCAATAAGTACCTGTAAAGGTTTATATTGAATAAAGCATTTGACTTTGACTTTAATAAACCTAAGTACAGTTCTAAAATATAATAACAACAATGATAAATAGAAACAATACATGTTTATATTGTTTCAGCTCTTGCTGCTATTTATATAATTTACCAAACAACTTACCCATATGTAGGTAGTTTGATAGTTATGTATAGTCATTCCAAGCATATCGGTATCATACTCCACCGATGCCAGCTATTGTGCTGCATTTGAATAGATAACTCAGTTAATAGTGTAGCCAACATCACGGTCATGTTTCATTATCAGTTGTACAGCGAGTTTCAATAGGATTATGCTGATCGAGGTATATTACGACAGTTAAAGGTAGGTATGCTATCTATAATCTCGTTAGGTCGTTTCTTTTTTTAATATGGAATAATTCTAATTGCATATGCGCAGTGATAGAAAATGATGTAACACTCAAAAAAGCAATCCAAGCAAATCTTTTTCTAATGGAACTACCGAGACGATTTGTTTTCCTGCCGAATTTTTTTGAATTAGAAGAGCGTTAAGAAAACACGTAGTAAGCTAGAGTTTTTGTTTAAAAAAATATTAAATCTTAAATTTTTAGAGGATTGTAATTGGAACTCCTGTTTTTTTGTTATGAGGAGGAGGAGGGAGCATGAGGAGGTTGGATTTCACATTGTACCTAGGTATTTTGGGTCAGTTAAATTAAACAAAATTTAGACAGCCTTTTACCGTATTAAATAATTCTTGGAATGGTTACGAATGCAATTATTTAATTAAAGCAGTGGCATTCGTAACACATTTTCATTTAAATGTACAATAATTACCGGTTTTTACATGACAGCTTATCAGCTATACGATTCTCTAAGCGACACATAGACGCTGCGCGCATGGCTGTGATCTGTTGTCTCTTTCCAATTCTATGAATATGAAAGAGACAGAGCCAATTCTCAGCGCTGCGGCAGCCGCTGCTACCAAGGCTTTAACTTAGAGAATCGCACTGCTGTTAGTATTTTAATTTTAGAATATAACCCTCGGTTGGTAGATATGACAAACGTAACAGGATAATAATAATAATATGTATTAGGTACCCAATGAATAAACATAAAATTATTTATAAGTATGAACCATGAGCTAATTTACGTAAAGTAAAAACATTGATTGATCCAACCAATTTAGGAATACCCACATAATAAATTCATGTGAAACCAGGGCGAGATAGGCTATTTTTATTTATCAGGAGTTGTGCTTGCTCTGTGGTTTTTTTTATTCAAACCTTTGGATTCATATTAAAAAGGACTTTGAAACTTTTAATTTATTTAATAACTTAACTTAATGTATCTATGATTAACATACAAGTTGGTACGTACATATGGTCACGTCTATTATCCCTGAATCTCTGCCTAACCCAGAGACAGGGCAATGAGGACTGCAAAAGCAGCAGTGCGATTCTCTAAGTTAAAGCCTTGGTAGCAGCGGCTGCCGCAGCGCTGAGAATTTACTCTGTCTCTTTCATATTCATAGAATTGGAAAGAGACAGCAGATCACAGCCATGCGTGCAGCGTCTATGTGTCGCTTAGAGAATATCATCGCCGCTCTACGTTGTTGGATGCATGACCAGTCTTTACTCCTTTAGTCGCCTTTACGACGCCCAAATAGTAGTAGTAGTAGTAGTAGTAGTAGTAGTAGTAGTAAGTAATTATTCTTTTTAACCGCTACGCGACACGGGGCACGGCGATATTAATAAATGATTAAACTAAATAGTAACCATTTTCTCTACGCTAACAGCAATTGATAAATTATGGGATCTATTAATGAATATATTTACATATTTGATATTATTTTCCCAAGTCATGATTTTTATGCATATTCAGTGAAATCTTTTAAAGATGTAGATTTCCATTGAACACGATCGGATGTAATTCTACTTGTCAACAAGAATTGGCTCACTTGTGCGAGATATAAATAGCATCAAAGAATTTGGTAGCGTGAAAGCTATTTCGAATCTTGAAATGCTTTTATGGCGTAATACTCGTAGAAGTGAGGCAAACATTTATTTATTTATTTTTCCACTTTTTCAACTATTTTTACAGGCAACTTTAACCTAATGCAATAGTGTAACTAACTACATATAATCATAACTTATCACGAATAGAGCTGTTTTTGTGAATTCATTCATAGAACAGTAGAACAAGTCAATTTTGTTTGCAATTCGGTTTAGGGCGATCAGTGCACCCGTCAGCGGCGCCTTGCCCAGCAGGTTGGCGGCCGTGCGGCACGGCCAGCAGCCGCGGCTGGCGGCGGCGCCCCGCGTATCCATTGGGGACACATAGACTCACCGAGCTGAGTACCTCACTGTTGCTAATTTTGCCCCTAATTAATTTAAACACATACGTCACTAAACAAAGTTCTCTCCTTACTCTTAGCTCATTGTACCTTACCATACCCAATACAAATAAAGTAGGATACATAAGCGGGTAGAAAGTATATACCCCATGCTTCCTAAAATATATATACCTAATGAATTTATTCTGAATGCGCTCCAACATGAGAATTATCTCTGAAATTTTTGTGAGAAAATTGTATCCACCCTAAAGAACAGCGTAAGTAGTAGGAATGTAAAACAAACTGTTTTGAGCTTTTCATTTAATTACAAAAACGCACGTCTGCACCCTATCCAAAATAAAAAATCGAGTTTTAAGATGTTTATTACAATTAAAGTATATCTTGTAGAATTTACCAAAAAAAAGGAACTTCTCTACAAAGGAAAGAAAAGGTAAGGTAGAGACAAGTTTTAGTATCTTAGAACTAAAATAGGTGTTCATAACTTAAATAATTTATTTGTTTGATGCTATAATTTTATAACTTAAATAAACTTGTCGAAGTTGTTTTTTTTTTTGTTAGGCAATGAGTTTTTTTTTTTTTGGTGAGAGTTTGTTTATCTTAGTTATTGTTCATGTTGCAAAGTTACAGTAAGAGTAGGGTTCAAGTTTGGTGAGAATGTTGAATTAATAAAACTGAACCCTCCTATGACTCCTTTGCCCATCATAGCATTTCAAGTGTCAATAAAATGTTGTCTCTAGTCTCTTCTACTCTCGAGGTTAATGAACTACGAAGTGTGAAAACTAAATCTGCTTTTATTTATTCAAAATTTAACACTTTTGATTATTTTAAATTATAGACGTGTTGATTTTGAGATTTTCAAGAAATGTATTTTGTTATTGTGAATAATTAATTTTAATTTTAATGAAGGTGATTGCTAGGACCTTAACACGTTCAGCCCGGCGTATAGGTACCACCGGTGGAGCACGGAGTACTAGCTGACATGGCGGCGTGTACCACCGGTGGCACGTCACACTAGACTTTTAATCTACTAAGAAATTTGCGCCGGTTTGAGAGAAAGTGTTTTACTTACCATTGCCGCCTAGTAAAAATGTAAAATGTACCTTACTTACCTTCTATGCTAAAGCTCACGAATTCTAAATCTTTTAATCCTCGGACATAATACAGAAACAAAGTAGGTACCCAAAGACATGAAAAGTTAGTTATTTCTCTGTTAAACCACTAACTTGTCAGCAATGCAACACTTTGACGTACCTATGCAAAATAATTTATCTTGTGGTGCGTTAGCTTGTGCAAGAACTGTGGACAATGGATGCGCAGGCGCCGCGCGCCGCCACGCCACCGCACCGCCCCGGTCCTTTGTCAAACCATTATGTCGTTTAACGCGCACAAGGCCAAATATCTTTGTGTCTAATTTAAGGTTTAAGTGTCATGAACTTTGTGAAAGAAACTTGATGGATATAGGTATTATACCTACCGATTTGTTTAAATGATTTGTACAAGCAGAGATTCATAAATGTGGAAGAATCTACCGTCTTTTCATACTTACCTAGAAATGTAAAATAAATACTTTGTGTAACGCTTTCAAGGCCGAGTGGCAAAGTGCACGGCTCTATACTCGTAGAGATCCTTGGTTTAATTGCCAGGTATACCATGAGGCCTATGCCCAGTTGTGACTTGCGTTGTGGGACAGTGCCTATACACTTATGATATTAAGGGTGAGTTCCACCCATTAAACTGAACAACTTTCCCCAAGAAACCTATGTGCAAAAATGACAAAAAAATTTCGAGGTCCCATACTTTGTCGTCAGCTGATCGGACAATTTTTGTGGGTGGAACTCACCCTTATTAATTTCATTAAAATAAATAAAAATTAAGGGTGTATACTCAGTGTAATGCATCCGTTAGAAAATGTTAAGTATACTTTTTTTGCCTTGGGATAACACATTACTGATTACCACCGCCATTAGGGTGGCACGGATTGTTATGTGGGATTTTCCACGGGTTTTCTCGCCAGCTCCCGCATCCAGGACTTGATTTCGGGAGAAGGGGGAGTAGGGGGACATACCCACTAAAATACAAAGTACTCCCCCTCACATGCCGCTGGGGTCTTGGTTAGGCAATCTCCAGTCCTAGTAGGTATTTGCCCCCGCAGCAGAAAATGTTATAACGTTATTAAATGTAATAACGATGGAAGCGATTGTTATTATTGCACATTGTCTTGTCTGTTGATGATCCAGATTGAAGATATTTTACGTTCTCACAACAATCAAATTGTTGTCGTAATCTTTGGTAATTCGTTGCCTACTCGTGTTGCAAGTTGCATCGCGCAGAATCGCATGTCAATCGCGACGGATGTTAATTGCTCTATTCGAGAAATTCATATTAATGCGTTTCTTCTACTACTGACTACTTAGTAGTGTTGTGACGATGACATTTAATAGTAAAAAAAAATTGTCTGGATATGTTGTATAACGACAACTTCAAAGTGTTAATAAAATAATATCACTGAGATGAGAGGGGAAGCCTAAATAAAATAATAAGTATTTGAATTTTCTGCCGTAAGTATCTCATTGTCAGTGTCAATTGTAAAGTATTCGGGTCATGAGAAAAAAAATATTAAGCTTGGAGGAAAGGTCACTCTGTTCTTCATAGTTGTGGTTTAAATAGTAGGCTAAAACTTATCTATGTTAAATACTCAAGTAGGTACTACCTAACATAACTAGTAAACCATTGTGATTGTGGTACCTAATTAGGTACCAGAAAAATGTTTTTAGATGATTAAATTTTTTTTCGGAAAAACTGTAGAATTGTAGAACAAACAAAACGTTGTATTATACGTTATGAGGGTTTACGCATTTCGGTTTCCCATACAAACTTCAAAGTCGACATTTTTGAAAACCAATAGGCCATTAGCCAGTATTCATAAACTTTGCATGCTAAAGTAAAATAAAGGGATCTAAATAGTTTGTTAACATTTTTTAAAAACGGATATTTAATTGAGTTATTGCGATTTCAAACTTTCTATGTGGACTTTAAATCGCAATAACTTAGCTAAAAAGCAATAATTTAAAAAAAAACTATTTAGATCCCTGTGTTTAACTTTAGCATGCAAAGAGTCATCAAAATTGGCTTATATTTTTTTTAACATTGACTTGGTAAGTTTGTGTGGGAAACCGAAATACGTAAACCCTCCTATGTCTTACTGTAAATATTTCAAATCATCAATATCTACATTGTTTGTTGGATAGCTAGCTAGTTTAGCCAGTTAAGCCTAGGCATCTGTAAGTAGACGAAAACTTTGAACACTTTCTATAATAAAGCATACTTATATAGATAGTTTTCGAGATAGAGTATCTCAAAACTTTACTTGATTTTGTTCAGTCGCAAGGAATAGCTCGGCGACCTCGGTTCAGGTACGGGTTAGCACGGTTATATTCTGGCTGAGAACAACTTACGAATAGCGTCTATGCCCAGTATGCCTCTAATAAAGCGTGCTTTGGAACCAAGACTTCTTACTGGTGAACTACAAGTATATTTTTTGTTTCGCTTCGGCATTGGAATTGGGCTTATGCCCTTATGGGTTAAGTGATTCCATAGAGTTCACCTACGTCCCGTTAATAGAGACATCTAAAATATATAATTTTGTATACATTGTAAGATATAAACTGTATTTCACTTATTCGGAATCGACGTTGCATCTCTACAATTGCCGAATGCCGCAGTTCAGCGATCAGCAGTTCCGAGTTCCAACCCGTTTGCAGCATTCCATCGCTAATCCAATTTCAGACTGAATATTTAGCATGTCTAGCTTATATTTCAACTGATATTTGAACGACCGACGCGACGTTTGGAAAATCCATACTAAATTCCGTAGTTATTTATGTATATGGTAAATTAGAGCGTGCAATTTTAAATTCCTGCCTTCACTGGATCTATACAAGAGATTACTACAAGTATTATGGTACACTTTCTGATAATTGAAATTGTGAATGACCCACTCCACCTGTTAATTGTAGTGTTAATATTCTTCATATTGTCTTTATTTAGTCTCCAATAGTTACGTTTCTTCTCTTTCATTCTGCAAGGGGTAAGCCCATGGTCTTCGTTAAACTGATTCAAACATTGTTGTTTTCAGTTGGCTGGATACTGGAACTCGTTCAATATATTTCAAAATCTGGAGTTATAATGCTAAGACAATTTGGTTAAGTAAATATGGTACCAGCAGCAGCAATGTCACTCAATTTAAAGTATTGATTGAATTCCAAAACATATATCGAAAAAAAATTAAAATTATGTAAAATCAAACAGCTGCTAGAGTACACAAGGTTAAAAATATGACTGTGAAATAAAATAAAATAATAATACGTTATACCTTAAGTGACACAACAAAACTGTCGTTTCTTTATCTTAACTTACTAGTAGTTTATCCAATACAGCAACTCGAGGAATAGGCCAATCCGAACATCCGATATCGGTCCATCTCGTTCAGATTCACGGTTTATCTCGCCGATTGTGAGGGCTACCGATAACGCAATAGTCAGTTGCGGTTCGATGCGCGCTTTGTGGATAACTCTGTCAAACTCAATTTCTACTTCGCCTCGCAGTATCGGAGCTATCATATGGTAGTATAACAAAGGTCGTAAGTCATAGGGTGATGTGATGAGGATGACAGAGCGTGACAACAGTAGTGTCGGTGTTGCGGTTGTGACCGGCAGATGTTGCCGCGTGCGCAGGACAATGCAGTGCTTCGGCTTACGAGGTATATAAATTCCATAAATATATTCCTAAAATAGCGACTGCTTTGTTGTGCGAAAGAATTTTAAAATTATATTTTCTATCTCGCTACTAAACTATCTCGAAAATTTTACTTTTGCGCGATTTTATTGGAAAACTATTGTTTTATTATGAAATACGATCGGTTGATCCCGCTTGAGTAAATAAGTGTTCGTTCGTATGAGCTGCTATATACTGTGAGTGCTTCAAGATCTCGCGTGGCAGTCGTCGGTCGGCGTCGCGTGGGTCTGCGCACGCGCGCGTGCGCACCGATGTGTCGCATCAGTCGCTTGTTGCACAGTTTTCTGGAGTCACAGATGAGATTGAGTTTGTTTTTTGTCGACAGCGAGAAACTGGGCAAGTGGTTTTCGTAACTAAAGTTCACGCTTCACTCGTTTCAATTATAGAAGATTGAATAAAAAATTGCCGTAGCTCTATCCGGTTTAGTGTTATGAGAGTTTCATAGGAAATTGTATCACTTATTAATTGTAACAGTACACCTATCTAATACTTTCATTTTATAAGTAACAGTGAAAAATTTAGCATCTGGAAAATTCTCATCGGCAATATATACCTACACGAAAAACAATATCCTGGCACAATTATATTTATCATTGGCGCTTAGAAGAGAAAATAAGCAAGGCCGAAATTGGGTAGATAGGTAATCTTAGTTTATCAACTTTGCTGAGACACGGAAATAAAGTTGGCGCGCAAATTGTTTGTATTAGAAATTATTTGTTTATTCTTTCTTGGTAACTTCCGCAGAACTGAAAGTTTTGATGTGACTTTATAACTATTGGGATACACAGGAATGTTTTATATATTGTCATATCATAATATCCTGTGGTTAGCTAGAGTTCATTGACTTTGTGGTTAGTGGCTACGATTAAATATCTATGTTAAAATCGATGTATTACGTCCTCTGGTAGAGTATACACAATAAAACAACAAGAGCAATGTATTTATTTCTATGTACAATAAAGGATTAATATAGGTAGTCATGCCCTACCGGTAAGCAACTGCTTAATCGTTGATCCCGTTTAAGTTGTTGTCTTGAGATGGAATGGACGGGTGGATGAATGGAAGTATGGAATGGACGGACTACAACCACCAACCCGTCGTGGGTGAGTCAGCGTGGTGGGTTATGCCTAAGAGCTCTATTTCATTAGGACACCATGGTTGCGCAACCAGTTGCCGCCACCAACATTGCGGCCGTAGGAGGGTATCTCACCAGGCGACCGTTTGGTAGCGCTAGAGTTGTATGTATATTTTGATGGTGGCGGCACGGGCAACTGGTTGCGCCGCCATGGTGTCCTAATAATATAGAATCAGTGTGTTGTATGTTTGAATGATAGCCCAACCCAGGGAAACTTATTGACTGGAGATAATGATTATGTTTGTGTAATGCAACTTAGAACTCGCATTATCTATAAATACAATAAAAAGTTTGACTCTTTTATTGTAATTAATTTTCAAATCGTAATTTTATCTAGAAATGTATTGTTGTGTAAATAAATAGGAAACTAACGGTTATGGTATATAATTTCTGTAAATTCTACGCTTAATGAAGTAACGTTAGAGTCCGCCGAGCACTAACAAGCGGTTTCCAACAAGATGACTAGTTATTGATACTTCCTTATTAGTTTGCGAAGAGATTGTTTGAAGCGGACTAATTTCTGATATCAATGTAGTTACTATGGTTCGTTAACCACAGGACACTAACCGCAGAAGCTCTACTTAGATCAACTGTTTCTAATTTAGGCACGGAGAACTCTACAACACTCTACATATTGGTATGATGTCCGATAAAGTTTTTGAACAATAGTTACGTATTCCTCGTCTTTATATTCGAACATCGACTTTATATTGTTTCCTACAACAACGTCTCTAACGCAGTCATTTTAAAATAAGTAATCGTAGCAAAAATATTGGTCAAAATATTTCAGCATTTATGCTAAAAAAATACAATTGTCCGTGTGATTGGCGTATATTTGGGCATCACGGAATAAAGCTTTCGCTAGTTATGTTATATAAATGTAATATTCTATTAAAATAAAAGGCTTAGTTTAGAATAACGTAATATATCGAAAGCCTTATTAATGCTAATGATCTGAAACTAGGATAAGTCTTCAATGCACTATGTTTTTTAGGTTACAAAATACATAATCCCTGAAATATCTAATATTTTTTATTGTATTGTTTTTTATAAAGGTAGTAGGTAAGTACTTAGATAAAGTAAAACTGTTATGATTAAAAGGGGTCTCTATCAGAATTCTTAGAAAGTTATAAATGGTGTACCTACCTATATTTAAAATAGCTCTTGATAAAAAACGACTTGCCTTTTAAGTCTCAAAAGTTGTGGACAGACCAAAACAATTCTTCTGTTTTGTGGTTTCGAGACTTAACAAAGGTAGAACAAACAATTTGGAATAGTTATCATATTTTCATTGTCTCTTAATTATTCTACTTTGTCTTTGACGTCTTCAGACATAAGAGTACCTATATAGCGCGATATTCTGTGAGTTCCTTTAGATAATCCCGAAGACCACATGTTCAATGAAAGCTTGCTTTCTGAAGCGGTTTATTTTATCGGAGGGGAACATAAAGTGCTCTTGGCCGATGAGATTAGGTCGCAGGCCGCATATAAATGAGGAGGAAACCTGCTCCGAGCAGCCTTAGTTTGGTGGAGCTACTCTGTTTTTGCTGACCAAGCTAATCGCTACATCGGGGCTTTCGTTTTGTTTACCCTTTTGGCATTTCTTTTTACCGTCTTTTGTCTATTCAGGTTTAAATACCAGTCGGTATCTCATAATAAAAGTTACAGTCACACGCTTTTGAGATGAAACGACACAATTATAATGTGCCTGGATGTATCTGGATTATAAACAAAGTTAACTTATGACGCGTGGCGTGGTCAGACAGCCTGCGACCACTTTACACTGTGATGAAAGTTATGTCGTGCTAATATACAAAGAACGTTTAGTAACGTGTCTCGTAGCGGTGAAAGAATACTATACGACTCCCTCTCTTCCCTTGGGTGTCGTAAAAGAGGACTAACGGACTAAAGACTACTAACAGCTCACCACCTGTCACGCACATGTGCAGTCACTATTTCGTGAAAAGTGGACTATAGTAGAGGACTGCTATTGCTGTCCTCATTGCCTATAGTCTCTTCTGACTAACCCTTCGGGGATAATAGTCGTGATTATATGTATGTAATGTATGCATGTATGTTTGTTTAGTAAATACAATAAAAAAACATAATATTTAAGCATTAGTAGCCGAACAAATAGATGCAAGAGTTGATGAAGACGTGAGTGGATGAAGGTAATATGTCGCATTTTCGGATTTTGGTGTTTTTTTGCGTAAATGAAGGTTATATGTCGATATAAATGGCTACAGACCTTAAAACTGTCGATTTAAGGCACATTTTGGAAAATAGAAAGTTGAAAAAGGTGTTATGTACAGTTCAGTTTAAAAATGGCTCTGGATGTAAGAGGTATGAGCCCATATCACCAACTTCCAAAATAAATAAACAATAACAAATGTTTTTGTAACATCGAAGAAGGTGATATGTACGGACATAACACCTTTTTCCACTTAGCATAATAATATGATGCTCGAATGACGCGATGTCAGTTTTCAATGAATGAAGGTTCTATGTAACATACACAATTATTATCACCTTCATTCATTCTCGACATTCAATTGTTTTCAGGAAGCATTTTAAGAAACTAATAGTATACATAAGTAGAACTTAAGGTCCGTATAAACTCTTAAATAAGTTCACCCAGCATCTTGACGCCTCACACTGGCATCTCAAAACCATTATGATGCTTTACACATATAACGGATGGATAATCGCATATCAAAATGCTTTTGTAAAGCCTTTAGTTGTAGTGCTGCAAATCTAAACGCAACTATACAGATATTAACTGTTTTTAATGCATTTGGATATACAATAGCATTCTTAAATAATGGATAAATGCCTAATGCAGTTTAATAGCATAATAATGAGCTATTATAATGCCACGTAAATTCATTATACAGCTGTTTTTAGTGCCCTTTGTTGTATAATAGTACTTTTAAGTAGTAAGTAAAAGTCTAGTATTGCTGAACAGCATAAACGTGAATCAATGTAATTCTTGCATTTTTAGTGATCAACTGAGTTCAGTTGTACAGCTAACAGCTCTTTAATCAAATACACGTGGTTATTGTAATGCTTATGGCTGTGTATACATTCATTTTACTGTATTCGTAAAGTAAAACCATTTGTTTGGAAACGAACGTATATAACTAAAACCAGTTACTGAAAACTGGTGACGTTAATAACGCCCAATCTATAGAATCACAATAAATGCCCTTATTATTTGAGTGATATTGAAGTAGATACTCGAATGAAGCTATATCTAGGTACTTTCAATTTTTTTGTTGACAGCACCATAATCATTTTAATAAGCCACGCGCTTTGGTTATGTAGATAATGCGTTCAAAAAGCCTTATCTCTAACCTATCAACTCTTGGCACACGGATTCAAGTAGTACAAAAATTCTGAAATGGGTTTAATTGTTTTGCTCAAGGATCCAAATGTGCGATCAAAATTACTTTCAAGTAATGGCACTATTTCAGTCAAAATCATGTCTATTGGTATACCTGTGAATTCATATAGAACTACTTTATAGAAAATGGCACTACAGTGGTTCATCACATGTCTTCTCTCTGGCCTTTGGCTAAATAACAGTATTATGAATTATGTTTTCACAATCTTATATTGCAGGACAAAGTAGTTTAATTACAACTTCAATGTATTATAAACATTTGTACCGTGGTGCTAGAGATGTTTTTGCAATAATGTAGGTTTTTAAGTTCTAACTGTAAACACTTAATGTTTTTATAATGCAATTCACATCTTCATTATTAAAAATATTGCTAGCTTAGTGCTTCCGTAATGCGATTAGCAATTTCATTGACCATAACAACGCTTCTTTAATGCAATTGTCCCCTTCCTTAACTACAGCTACTTGCAGACTTTCTAGAAGAGCGGAGAATTCGATCCTTTGTAAGGGTAGTTCCTACGCTTTCTACAAAGCTAATGCCGGAGTGCCTCAGAGTTCTGTGCTCTCACCTTCTCTATTTCTTTTGCATATTAATGACATGTTGTCTTTGGGCAATATTCATTGAGACATCATGCGCAAAGCAAGCCGATATCGTGGCGAAAAGGTGAGAACTGGTTGCCAAACTGAACCTGGCTCTCGATCGTGTTTCTAAGTGGGGATCTGAAATCCTGGTCGAGTTGAATGCCAGCAAACCCCAGGTTAGTGCATTCTCGTCCTTTTCTCTTCCTTACTCCTCCCTCTTTTCAAAACTCTCCGTTACCCATTTCGGTGAACCTCAGCATTCTTGGCATGGACATCGGCCAGGAACTGAATCCAAAATGCTACATGGAGAGTGTTGTTTTATCTGCCTCTCGTAAGTTGAGTATTCTCAATAAGGTGAGGCGGTTTTTACTCCCGAGCAGCGCTGTTTGCTGTACGACACTCAGGTGCGATCGAGTATGGAGTATTGTTCCCATTTATGGGACGGCTCCGCTAAATACCTCCTCGATGCACTTGATAGAGTGCACAGGCGAGCGGTACGCATTATGGAGATGCTAAGGTTACAGCCCCTCTTGAGGACCTCCAGCTGCGTAGATACATTGCTTCTCTCGGTGTCTTCATCCGGAATTACTACGGAGAGTATTTTGAAGGACTTTTTGATCTAATCCCGCCCTCTCCTTTCCTCTCCCGGACTACACGTGCTGGAATTCCCTGCCGGCGCATGTGTTTCCCAGTTCCGGGTCTTTTAAGCGGAGCGTGAAACGGCATTTTTGCAGGCCGTCATGAACGGGTGCGCTTGTTACCATGCTTATTCCACAGTAAGGAGCGCTCTCTTCTTATTTTGGAAAGCATCGGCTGCTTACCGTCAGGCAGGATGCGGTAACTATGACGAGTCAATCTCGGTGTCTTCATCCGGAATTACTACGGAGAGTATTTTGAAGAACTTTTTGATCTAATCCCGCCCTCTCCTTTCCTCTCCCGGACTACACGTGCTGGAATTCCCTGCCGGCGCATGTGTTTCCCAGTTCCGGGTCTTTTAAGCGGAGCGTGAAACGGCATTTTTGCAGGCCGTCATGAACGGGTGCGCTTGTTACCATGCTTATTCCACAGTAAGGAGCGCTCTCTTCTTATTTTGGAAAGCATCGGCTGCTTACCGTCAGGCAGGATGCGGTAACTATGACGAGTCAATATAAAAAAAAACGTTAATGCCAATATAATGCCTCTGTAATGCATTTAAACAACTAAGTATTGTGAAACTATTTAAGATCTAAAGCCGTATTTGTGCCCAAATAATCATTACAGGTAGCCGTATAAACGTTTGTAAAGGTACTAAGAACAAACTCAAAAAGCGAAAACGATACAGAAATGCTGTAAGTCGGCAGTTATACTGGCTATACAGCTTTGATGTGTTGCTTGGAGCTGTTCTTAGTTTACGTTTTTATTGATATGGTTTAGTTTTAGAAAAAATGAGACAATGTTTACCCACACTCGTACATAACACCTAATTTTAAAAAGCTAAAAGTACAGAAAAGTTCACTTTTGTTCATGGAAGAAGGAGTTATGTTCAGTTTTTCTTTAAAATATATAATAATATTATTACAAGTGTTTAATTGATATCATACCCTTAATATTTTAGGTAATTTAAACAAGTTTGCATCATAGTTTAGTACAAAAATCAGTTATGTACTGACTTATCTCAGAAAATAAAAGTAAAACTTTAACCTCGATTTACTCAAAATTTGAATTTTGTGACTTATCACCTTCATCCACTCACGTCTTTGATTGTGAGAAATCATAGTTGGTACTATTTTTATGTGTTAATGAAGATATTATAAAAGGATTTTCTTTAAAAAAATCTATTACACAAATTTTGTCCTGACAATTACTTACGAACACAACAAAAAATATTCAGCCAAATCGGCGCAGCCGGTTTCAAGTGATGCGCGAACAGACATTCTGCAATTCATAAGTTTCACCATTGATCTTTACTTTAAATTATGTAGATCTGAACTAAGAGCATGTAATTGCAGAGGAATGTTTTCAACATGGCGATACAACCAACACATTAATACGATATGGATCTCATTCCTAACGGTTTAAAAGACATTACCTTCATTTGCGGAAGTAATTCTAGCGGTCATAGGTCTTATAAATAATGTTTACTAGTAAATAACGTTCAGTTGCAATAGAAATCGGAAAGTGGTACTTACTTACCGATAATTGTTTTTTAGTAGAACGCTTTTTTCGAACACATATACTGCATAACAAACTGATAAGCGACTAAGCTCTGATAAGCTTCTGATAATATTACTGTAGTGTAGATAAATTCGAAAAAGCTTTGAAATAAGTATTTACCTACCTGTAGCAAAAGAAATTTATGTTGAGTTTTATGTATTAGGTAAGTACCTATACTTTTTCTAACAGCCTCTATGATTGATACTACTTACCTTACCTACTACCACATGAGTAAAAGGGCAGTTATTCATGTGCTGCTACTGCGCTACTAGTAGAATACATAAAAGTACAAGTCTACTACCTACATACATACACGCAGAACCAACAGCCCGGGTTTGAATCCCACCCATCGTGTGTGGTTTGGTTGGTAGCATTAGCTTGTTATAAGGTGTCCATGTCTACAGCTTCCTCATTCGACATAGAGAAATTCTAAGCATGCCATATTTTTGTGCATATTATGTGCAATCAAACGTTTCAGTCTTAATTTTTGTGCCACCACAACTTCGTTACTATGAGTTGTTTTATGTGTGTAAGCTGGAGACACGTGTCACCAGCTCGCACACGCCCGTTAGGACAAACCAGTGAGGTTAGGGTTTAAGACTATAGCCAGAGATTTTGTGCATAATTTGTGCACTAGGAACAAAAAAAACTAACCATCACACTCAAATACTGTTGAAACTACGATCATAAAACTGTGTGCGAGCTGGAGACACGGGTCTCTGGCTTGCACAGCTGTGTCTTCGTAATTGTTTAAGCTACGGTTATGAATTATACCTCAAAATTTTGTGCAGAATTTGTGCATAAGGCACAAAAAATTTTCAAAACTTTAACTCAAAAGGTTTTTGAGCTACGAACCGATAAGTATGTGTAAGCTGGTGACACGTAACACGGGCTTACACATGGTGAATTACTGTAACTGTATAAGATAGCGCTTCGTTTTAAAGATCAAATAATACGTTATAAATTGTGCACACACAAGGCAAAAATTCAAGTCTCTGGGCCTCTTACTTTAAAAATTATAAGCCAAAAACTGTTTTCCCGCCAAAAAATTCAAAATAATGGCTCGGAAGCGGCTAAGCGCGCCGTTGCCATTCCGTGCGCTACACTATTGCCACTTTTACTCTAGGAGCCGTCTGCTAAAGCGATGCGCGACGCGACTACCTACTACCCTACTTTTTATTTTAGATATTTCACACACGAATGTCTTAGTTATTTTTTGTTGTTGAGACAATTAAATAATTACATTTGGCATAATGATAAACATTATGGAGGAGTGCAGAACGACAAAATGGTTGAAATACTTGAGCCTAATCCGATAAAGAATGGATACATTCCAGCAAACTAATCGCTATCGACCGTCACAGAATAAATTTTAACCATTGAAAGTAATTTATTTTAATATTAGATTTATTTATTTTAATATTACTTCCCATGGTTAAATGTAAATAAATAAATAAAAATAAATGTACTCTATGGCGATCGATGACTTTGCGATTAGTCTGCTGGAATGCCCCCAATGTAATGCTAGGACCACATTATCGCGCTAGCGTGCAGATTTGCGTTGTCGCGACATGTCTGGCCAAACACTTCGCGTTAGCTCGTTGTATCATAGCGTTAACGCACCGCGCTGTCGGTAAATTGTCGCACATCAGGGATTTCGTCGCGATAAAGTTTGTGCGGCCACATTTTCTTCGCACACTTTAGTTGACTGCGAGACAACTAAAGGTGTGAACGTGTTGCAAATACGACTATCGATATTTATTCTGTTTCGATAATTATGGATTGGAGTAACGCTAAAGTATTAAATGTAATACAATATTACGAATAAATAATTAATTAAAATAATAAAGATGCAGTTAATAATAATAATAATAATTTGCCAACATGTAATAAAGCGCAACCACCTCTTTTATTTTTTCCGATAAAATTAGGAGTGGGCGATACAAATCGTAGTTATATGGTTACTGAAACGTTTTTATTGCATCAATATCGTCAAATCCGATATCGATATGCGTTCTGAAACTATATACCTATTTTGGATACCACTATATCGCGTCAGGAATGCGGTGTGCGTTGAGATCACTATATTGTACGTGATCCAATGCAAGAATATTGTACCGTATCGCTGATATTTATTGAATTATCATTAATCTGTAGTTTCTAACAAACAAATGTGCCTGTAAAATTTAATGAAATAAAATTATTATAATCGTTCGATGCGTTCTGAAACTATATAATGGAAAAAACACGATATTGCATGATTTTTTAATAGTCCGCAGTTATGGTCGATACCGTTATCACCGATATTAAATTATATGTAGGCATAGTTTAACACTTTGCAAGCGGGCATTTTATTAGGCGCATCTCCCTGTGAGCCGGCCTTTTCGTCATTGTTATAAATTTTATAGAAAAAGAACTATAATAGAAATTAATTCAATTGTGTTCTATCTATTATGGCTTATTTTTGTAGATGTTGTCCATCAGCAGTAGATCACCTAGATTCAATAGTAGGCCTACCTTTGTTATCTTATGAGTAAGTATAGTTATTTTCAAATGCTAATAAGTAGGTAGATATTAAATTTTATATGTATTTCAAACCCAATTTACAGATAACGGAAAAAAAGATATTTTTATTATTTTTAATAAAGCTATTTCAAATTACAAAACGTTTTTATTTACAAGTTAAAAAGTTTGCAAGGTACCAATTCTTCTATGTGTTGATAGCTGACCGACCCCTTTTCAGAATGGTTGATGGTTTAGTTATCGTGGCGTAGTAACTGCTTTTTAGTTAACGTGCCAAAACTAAAAATTCTTCATCTCCTATGGGAGTACTTGTCAAGACTAATCAAACGAGCCCAAACTCGATGGGGTTGTGTAGTATTATTATAAAGTTCCTGTGTCCTTTTTCCGGTTCCATCATCAGACCCTGAACACTATTTCCCGATAAAGTAGTCGTCAAGACGATTCAAACGACCCCGAACTCGATGGGGCAGCATGGTTTTATTATAGAGTTCTTGTGGCCTTTTTCCGGCTTCATCATTAGACCCTAAACACTATTTCCCAACAGAGTACTCGTCAAGGCGATTCAAACGAGCCCAAACTCGATGGAGTTGCATGGTTTCAATACTGAGTTCCTGTGGCCTTCTTCCGGCTCCATCATCAGACCCTGGACATTTTTTTCCAACAGAGTATTCGTCAAGACGAATCAAACGAGTCAAACTCGATGGGGTTGCATGGTTTCAATACTGAGTTCCTGTGGTCTTCCTTCGGGTTCATCATCAGACCATGGACCTCGTCTAGTCGTCTCTCGTCAGAGTGTTCATCAAAACTTATCAAATGAGCCCGAATGGAGTTGCATGGTTTTCTTACAGAGATCCTGTAGCCTTCTTCCGGCTGAATCATCAGATCAGCTCAATGACACCATAATATTGCAATGTCATCCAGTTCTGACCTATGTTCAAAGTTGCAAGTCTCTAGCTCATCGGGAAGCTAGTATAAAATCGTTTGCATTTGCCGACAAATAAATAAACAAATAAACGAGAAAGCTACCTATTAAAAACGTGGTAATAAAAAACATACAGGCAGACAAATTTTATCACTTACCTACTTATCATATTAATGAGGTTATTGTAAATACTTAAAACTAAGCACAGCGATATTTTATGAACATTCCTAAATAAAATAAACTTTGCTTTTATTTTAAATTAACCGATTTCCTATATCAGATGTCTCCTAGTCTAAAATTCTCGGTATAGAAACAAAACGATCGAGAGCGCAAATTAAAATGACTCTTAATAATGCTAGCTCTCAAGTTCAAACTCGATTGCAATACTGTAGCGCACGGAACGGCAACGGCGCGCTTAGCCGCTTCCGAGCCATTATTTTGAATTTTTTGGCGGGAAAACAGTTTTTGGCTTATAATTTTTAAAGTAAGAGGCCCAGAGACTTGAATTTTTTGCCTTGTGTGTGCACAATTTATAACGTATTATTTGATCTTTAAAACGAAGCGTTATCTTAAACAGTTACAGTAATTCACCATGTGTTAGCCCGTGTTACGTGTCACCAGCTTACACATACTTATCGGTTCGTAGCTCAAAAACCTTTTGAGTTAGAGTTTTGATAATTTTTGTGCCTTATGCACAAATTCTGCACAAAATTTGGAGGTATAATTCATAACCGTAGCTTAAACAATTACGAAGACACAGCTGTGCAAGCCAGAGACCCGTGTCTCCAGCTCGCACACAGTTTTATGATCGTAGTTTCAACAGTATTTGAGTGTGATGGTTAGTTTTTTTTGTTCCTAGTGCACAAATTATGCACAAAATCTCTGGCTATAGTCTTAAACCCTAACCTCACTGGTTTGTCTTAACGGGCGTGTGCGAGCTGGTGACACGTGTCTCCAGCTTACACACATAAAACAACTCATAGTAACGAAGTTGTGGTGGCACAAAAATTAAGACTGAAACGTTTGATTGCACATAATATGCACAAAAATATGGCATGCTTAGAATTTCTCTATGTCGAATGAGGAAGCTGTAGACATGGACACTGTTATAAGTCCGACTAATGGTTAGCCAGAATAGTATAGATGGTGGTTGCTTTAGAAGTAACATTAAAATCATTGTTGTGATGTAATCCATCAGTCCAATACAAGTAATGTGATCCATCAATCCAATACAAGTGGTTGTAGATTCCGGATGTAGTGTGTTTCCATATTAATTTCCTAATTTTTTATAGTAAGTACATATTCGTGTATCTATCTTTCAATACCCAATAGTACTAATTACTTTTCTTCCTAAGTATTCAGTTTACATTTTTATGACCAGAAATTACTTACTTAGACAGTAAGTACTTTATTTGTTTTCAGAAAATGGAACTAGTTTACTTAGGTTTTATTTACAGGTTTGGCCCTTCGGTAAAGTATACCCGTTATCGGTTACTCCGACGAGGTAGTGTGTAGTCTGAGCTGTTAACAATAAACATTTTCAAAATACTTACCTTTCTATGCGCCTTCATTTACATCTCGTTACTTACCTATTATTTTTACGATTTAGAAACGATACTGCAGTAACTTACAACTATGAATTCAAAAGAGTAATAAAGATGGCCAGTTTAAAATGTTTCTACTGAAGAGAAACACGAAGTAGTTACTTATCCACCTACCAACCTGAAAAGTTTTTATTGTTAAAGTGTTATCGAAGTGTTGCGAATTTATAATGGCTTGCTCTGTAGCCTAATTCACGTAACAAAACTTCAACGACATGCAAGCGATTTGATCGCTGAAGTCACTTTTCGTATTCACGTATCAATCGCACGATTTTGTTTAAGTCGGTTTTGGTTTAAGCGTATTCACGTGCATTAATCGCAGTTCGATCGTTGCCTCCGCGGTATTCACCTATTATTTTGATGTTTAGTTTTATCGGATGTCAGCGATTACACGTCAAATTAGACAATTTCCAAGTCGATGAAAAAAAATAATAAACATTTCTGCATGTTTTGTTAACAAAAAGAATTTGAATTTATTTGGTACAACAGTAATGGCAACATTAAGTTTAAATAGTTGACAAATCGCTGAGTTGCGTTGCTATCGAGTAATCGTTCTATCGAAATGACAGGTGAATACGGATTAATGACTGTTTTTCAATAGGACGACTTCTAAACGTAAACGACATTTTGACTATTACGAAATACGTGAATCAGACCCCTGTTGTCTGTCAGTCACGCTTACAGCGACCTTGTCAGCACTCCGTGTGATATCGTTATGTAATAAACATACAAGAAACATACATAAGTAATATAAAGGAATAGGTAGAGATTTTCCATGCACTTTACATAGAGAGTTTTCTTATAGGAACTTTTGCAATATTGACATAACATGAATACACCCAGACTTTAGTTAAACCTCATTCCAGATTCAGAAAGAAAATAGCGTTCTTCTAAAGCAATTGTAACCACCTCTAACATTGAAACAGTGGATCATGAAAATTCTATTCATTTTCATGAGGATCCCGGAAGTTTATCAATATGGGTACCTATACCATTGATAATGCTATGACCGTAACGGAAATACCTCTGACTCTAAATGGCAATATACGTATATAGGTAAGAGTTGCGGTTCCATTAGGTACTAGTAATTACTATGCCTTTGTATGGTGGCCTTATGTAATTTCCTTTTAATTATTCTCTGTACCCGTTCTAAGTGCATCATAATTTAATAATAGTAGCGGTACCTATGCAAAATATACATAGCTGTGGTAGTCATAAGTAGGAAAAAATATCGCCTTTCGTCTTTTATCACTCATGAATAAGTCTAAGTTTCAGACAGACAAGTTGATTCTGTGCTGAAATCAGCAACTTTTTGAAGGTGCATATTATTTCATACGATATAAGATATGAATTTACAAGTCATAACATTTTGGAAGTACTTAGATAGTTAAATAAATTATACGGCTATCGGAATAAAAAAAGCCCAGCCGACATAAAACAAATGCTGTCTAAAGACGATGACGACGTGCTAAAGTCGCAGTTGCATTGCATTACAACGACTTAACTTAACCTATTGTCTATGCCTATAGCATACACGGGAGCAGGTCATCGACAACAAGAGTTACGTATGAACTAGGTACGTAGTCTTAAGAGCCCTATTACATCTCGACTGTGATTTTTGTGTAAAATGGCCAATTTTGGCGTTCTTGATCTCAGAAACAATAAATGAATAGTTTAAAAAATACTAGAAAAACATGCTTTTAAAAATGCACGTAAAAACAAAAAAATAAATTATGGATCGTTCAAGTGGTCTCTATTTCTGGGCTGAAGTGCGAACTATGTGCTTTAAATAATAATTATAATATTTGATTGTAAAAGCGTGGGGCGCTAGAAAAGGAAAGACAAAGTATAACTTGCTGAGAAATCAAGTTGAGCGATGTTACGGGAAGCAGGTTACACAGATTGGCACTCTAACTGGAGTTGCAGCACGACTAGTAGGTGGCTCTACATTAAACAGTCTGTTCAAAGTAACAGTTTGTCGAACTCAGACAAAACATGCGCCAGCAGCGAGGAGAGACGACATTCATCGACATTTTTAACTCCTCTTCTTTCAGGAAATTAAGTATAGGGTAATGCGTCAACAGTGGCAAAATGTAGAGTTCTTGTTCGTGGACGAGATATCTTTGGTTCGATTTGGTAACCGTATGGCGGCATAAACGTTATGCTCTTGTGCGACCTCATGCAGCTTCCGCTAGGAAGTTAGTATTAGTATTTGTTAACAAGAAAGTCTTTCCTGTTCCAGCACCCCACGCTTCAGCCCAGAAATAAAGACAACTTGAACGATCCATAATTTATTTTTTGTTTTACGTGCATTTATAAAAGCATTGAAAGGTTTTCATAAAATGCGCGAAGGCACTTTTTAAACTACTGTTCTAAACAAATAAAATAAAAAAATTAGAATAGTCGTATAGTTTGTAGCGGGCTCATAATTTTTAGATATCATTGATTTTATTCTTTAACAACTTGTTGTTGTTAAAGAATACGTCTATCTCGGGCAAATTTTACAAATGGGTAGAAACAACTTCGAGAAAGAGGCCAACATAAGGATACAGCTGGGCTGGGCTGCATATGGGAAACTACGTCGGGTCTTTACGTCGCCAATTCCGCAATGTCTAAAGACGAAAGTCTTCAATCAGTGCGTCCTACCCGTCATGACATACGGAGCCGAAACGTGGACACTGACGGTAGGGCTGGTTCACAAGTTTAAAGTCGCTCAGCGAGCTATGGAAAGGGCTATGCTCGATGTTTCTCTGAGGGATCGGATTCGAAACGAGGTGATCCGGCAGAGAACCAAGGTAACCGACATAGCCAACCGGATTAGCAAGCTGAAGTGGCAGTGGGCCGGCCATATCAGTCGCAGAACCGATGACCGTTGGGGTAGACGAGTTCTGGAGTGGAGACCGCGTATCGGCAAGCGTAGCGTAGGACGCCCTCAGACAAGGTGGAGCGACGATCTTCGCAAGGTGGCTGGCAAGAGTTGGATGAGAGTGGCCGCGGATCGTGCTCAGTGGCGTGTTCTTGGAGAGGCCTATGTCCAGCAGTGGACGAGTATAGGCTGATGATGATGATGATGATGATTGATTTTATTTAAAAATAATTCTTATCCTAAACTAAAAAACTTCGAAAATTGCTTTAAGTTAACTGTGAATTTCTCGCTATCTACGATAATATTTTTGAGTAAAATTTGTACCAGAATAATTGTTATTTCATGAGGAATAAAGATATTATAATGGATTTATTATCCTATTTTGATCAAAACGATAAATACAACTGCAAAATTACTACAGAATATCAACACACATCACGGCCGCTTCCCGAAGGGGTAGACACAGCCCACAGCTTTCCATTTGCTACCATCCTGACACACAACACAACCTTTTCCTCACTAAGGTCGCTTCACACTTATTAGTGAAGTCACAGTTCTCCGACACAGTACCGGCACAGTGCCGAAATATTCTTTCATACATTCTCTATGAACGCATCGCCACTTGTCAGTGTCAGTGACGACCGTTATTGTTTTAAGGTGACGACACAGGTGCGTTCATAGCTCTATTATTCTATGGTTCATAGAGAATGTATGAAAGAATATTTCGCACTGTGCCGGCGGTCTGTGTCGGAACCTCGGAACTGTGACTTCACTGATATGTGAGAATCGACCTTTATACGTTCTCACACTTACTCTCATACATAACGTTCTTCATACATGCTCCTCGGTCAGGGTGATAGAATAATAACTAAAGTATTCTGAGGTCAGGGTACTCTTGACCAGACCTGTAATGAAAAAGTCACCGATCTGTTCTAGTACGTTCGTCGAGGTCTTCACGCTTCCAACTATACCATTCACTCTCGTCTTATACACTTTTTTGTAACTGTTTTTTCATCTTTCCTCTTTACATGATCAATCCATCTTTGCATACCTTTCTCAATTTTTGTCCCTACATCTTCATTCATTTCACTCTACTTATTCCTTATCCAATCTTAGTCACACGGTGTGACTAAGATGTGACTCACACCACATAATATATTTTAGCGATCTGATTTCTTCTTCATTCACTCGACTAAACCCCCTATAGGTATAAGTTTTTCTTCAATATCTATATTGTACAGATATCAGCCTGTTACAATTCTATTAGCATAAATAACGTAGGTACCTATGTAATTGTACACGTAACTAGCGGCCCGCCCGCACCTTCGTCCACGCTAACTTAGAAAAACCGTCATACTTCAGCCATTTAAAAAATATATCTACAAACAAATATAACCAAAACCCATCCTCAGTTAACGCCCTATCTTTTTGTGAAAACCGCATAAAAATCCATTGCGTGGTTTAGAAGAATAGTGCGGTGCCACAGACAGAGGAAAACAGCGACTTTACTTTATATTATGTAATTATGATGAAAAACAAATCTCACATGTGTCATCCGTCATTACAGAAGCAGAATGCGACGGCTGCGGCAGCGAGGCCGACGAGGGCCGCAGCATCGGGGAACTGCTGCTGCCGCAGTACGCGCTGGCCACCGGTGGGCTGGCGCGTGACCACCGGCCCCTCGTCACCTTCCCGGACCACGGCAACTTCCACCTGGTCACTGCGCCAGAGTACCGCCGCCTGCTGCTTTACCTCACCTCCGTGCCCTCGTGAGTGTCAACTTAAAGATCTTGACGGACATGATTACCTATCTACCCTTTTAAGCGTTGACCAGCCGATCGTCACCTTCCCGGACCACGGCAACTTCCACCTGGTCACCGCGCCCGAGTACCGCCGCCTGTTGCTTTACCTCACCTCCGTTGGCTCGTGAGTGTCAACGTAAAGACCTTGGACAAGAATGCCAACCTTCTCTTTATAGCTTTGAGGGCTGGCGTGCGATCACTGGTCGTTGGGTACTTTCCAAGACTACGGCAACTTCCACCTGGTCACCGCGCCCGAGTACCGCCGCTTGTTGCTTTACCTCACCTCCGTATCTTTGAGAGTGTCATCGTGAAACACCTTCTATTTTGGCGGACAAAAATTCCTTCCCTTATTAGCGCTGAGGGGCTAGACCTTAGACGCAAGAGGCCTAAATACTTAAGTGTAGAATGGAATGATAAATCTATGGGATTGAGTTACGTCAACGATACGTCATTATAGCAAACTTTAAATTGGTCATTGGAATTTTTTAATCTTCATCATCAGCCTATAAACTTCCTATTGCTGGACATAGGCCTTCTCCCATGAGCGGTGGCGCAATGGGGGTTGGTGTTTTTAACGACTACCATCTTACGACAACAACCGGGACCAATGACTTTACGTGCCTTCTGAACACAGACCACCCGACCCGAAGCACGGAAAACACTTAAAGCCGTTACTTTTGTATGTTATTAATATTCGTAAGTTTAATTTATTATTTAATCTCTACATACTTTAACGTTTCTTTATCTTTCTCTTGCAGAATTCTTGAAGCCGATATGGGCTTCCACATAATAATAGATCGAAGAAAAGACAGGTGGAACTCCGTGAAAACAGTATTATTAAGAATCTCTGTAAGTAAAAAACAAAATTCACTATACGTACTTTTCAAGTACTTTCATACTTTTAATATGTGAAAATATTCAGAAACGTCCAACGTCTAGGCTCAGAGGCGTTACCATCAACTAAGAGCAGTATTAAATTTCCATACAAGCAAGAAATAAATTGTGCATAGAAAGATTAAAGTAGGTAGGTAGGGGGTTAAAGTTACTCGCATCCGTAGGTTTACCCTTGAGACCCTACACGTGACCCCTGGGTGGTGCTAAATGAGTGACACTGACTGAGTGGTAGAGCCACGCTGCGTTGCAGCACGCACTGGGCCGGCTCGGCCGGCGTAATACCACCCTCTCACGACTATCCGGCGTAAAATAATGGCACTTGGTGATGTTGTGGCCCCTTCCCTCCTCCTACCCTCATAATTCCTATTCCTTCCTCAACCCTATGCCTTTCTTAAAGGTCGGCAACGCATCTGCGACTCCTCTGGTATTGCGGGTGTCCATGTGCGGCGGTGATTGCTCTCCATCAGGTGACCCGCCTGCTCGTTTGCCTCCTTCTTATATAAAAAAATACTGTTCTAAGAGGTGACAGTAGTCTTCCAGGTCTTTTCAAATAAATAATAGCAATATGGCAAAACAGGTCATAACCGAATACGTTCCATCTTATGATAACAACTGGAACTAATGGCTTAATGTTTCTTCTGAAGCTTCTGGAGTTCAAGTTATTTTAATTAGCATTGCCAAACTTAAGTAATCACTTGCAAGATCGCCATAGTACGTATAAACTGCTACGCAGTCAATGATGCTGAGAGCAATTTTACTGATGTACGATTTTTTTGCTTCCAGGAGTTCTTTCCTGGGATAATCCATGCAGTATACGTCCTGCGGCCGGCCAGCTTCATCCAGAAGGCGTTATCAGAAGTCAGCAGCAAACTCTTTAAGGAGGAGTTCCGGTTCAGGGTGCACGTGTGCTCGTCCATCGAAGAGCTGTACGAGCACTTCGACAGATCTCAACTGACCCCCGACCTCGGCGGGGAGCTACAGTATTCACACTCAGAGTGGATACAGCAGCGCATAGTAAGTACCTTTGAGGATTATAGAAGTTGTTTAACAAAATTACCAGATTATTTTATGTTTGGTAATAATTACCTGCTCTTACTGCTCTTGTGCGGCATTAAATAGACTAAAGCCAAATAATAAGAATATTTTTAAGTATACTCTGCTATTTAGTCCTAAAAAGTACATTTTTGAATTTACCAATAATTCTCAATGGCAATTAGGTTATTTTTCTTTATTTTTAACTTCTTGTTGTTTCGATCAGTTAGACGCTGAAGATTGTCGTAACCTCGAGATTTTTTGTTAAATAAAAAATATAATAAGTAGGATAAGTATTCTATTTGTTGTTAAACTTATATGATTGAAGTTAATTAATATAACATTATCAATGATGTTTATCCTTGCGCACTGAATATTGTGTTGATAAATTGGAAATTTTATAATGAGTAGATCACCATTATGGAATACTGAGAACAATTAACATTTTATAATAAAACAACTAAAACAATTCACATTTTATACTACGTTCTTTTCTCTTCTTTCTAGGCTTTAGATAAGTTTTCTACGTTAATGAAGGAGATTTCGGGAAAATTGGACAATTTTATGCACGAAATTGTGGACTGCGATATGGGCAACGACCCTACACAAACCAAAGAATTGTTAGACTGTCAAGAATCTAGGTAAGTTTGGAAATTGACGAACTAACTACATACGGAATTGAAAAACATTTGCATTAAACAATAACAAGTTGACTGATTGGTTGGGTCCGTGAGCTGATAAAAAAATATTGTACTATGCATTCTCCATAAGTATTATTAATTCATTAATAATGTTTTGTTTTTTTCACAGGTATCAAGCTTTAAAAACTGAATTAGCATCAGCAACGACGCAGGGCGAAGAGTTGTTGACGCAAGTGCGGAAACCAAATCTTACTTATAATATTATTAGTCATGTTGCAGCTGTAGAAAGGTAAAAATAATATACTATTTCTATTACCTGTAGGTACTATTATGTGTTCCGCGCCATTACTACTGCCACTATAATTGTACCTAGGTTTAAAAACCATTGTTACGAAAACCACATTTTGTCTAAAAATAAAAATAAACTAATTGTCTTTTTTCAGGTTATTGGTGCAACTTGAAGAGACGGAAAAACAATTTGATGGTTTCTGGCAGAAACATTCCACAAAATTAAATCATTGGCTAATGTTTAGGACGTTTTTATTAAATTTTAAACAAATGCAGGTAAGCTTACGACATAATTCTAATTTTCATTTTTCGCTTAATTATTCCTCAGACAGATTAAGAAGGTGTAGGTCGAAATTGAAATTGTGGCTTCTGTTTACCCCTATTCCGAAAATCAAACATAGGCGTTTTAGGTGAGCATATTCGACGGGAATGAGACTCTTCAGTTTCTCTGGCCGGCCTGAACACGAAAGCCTCGGAGGCCGCCCTCTTACCCACTAAATCTGATATATCCAAACACCTTTCTTGATTATTTTCTTCAAAATTACCTCTTATATCCTTCCGTTTCTGAGCATCGAGTTGGTACGTCAACTTCTGAATTTTTCTATTCTTTTCTTCTAGGCCAGCAGATAGCTCCTCCGCTTGTTTCCTCTTTTTATTAAATTCTATCTGCAAAGAACTGATCTTACGTTGACACGTCTCTAATTCTGTCTTTAGCTTTTGTAAATTCAATGTATTTATTTCTTCCAAGCATTGTAGTTTTTCTTTAGTGTGCTTTGCCATGCTTTCTTGGTAAAGTGTCTCTTGTGCTACCTGATACGACCAAAACGACATAGCTCGCATTGCCACGTCCATGATTGTGTCAGGTTTTAGTCCAGCTAGCACGATAGATTTAAAAGTTTCAGTTGGCTTGAGATCGGCTTGTATTACATCAAATTTATCGCGCAACTCATTCCCACAAGCGGGACATGTGAATGAATTCTCAGAATTTCTTCTAAACTCCTTTTTACCATGTTCGATGCAAAATGCATGTGAGCATGTAGTCACCCAAGCTTGATGCGCAAGAGATCTTCTGCATTTACGAAAATTACACACCATATCCAATGTCATTATTGCTTATCTTAATTAAATTATTAAACTTAATAATAAAATGCTTTTAAATTTGTAATAGAGAAGTATTTCAATTCACCTGTATGAGGTATTCGAGCTTGTGATGACATGCAATCACAGAACACTAAAGTTTATGTAATTACGTTGACTGTCAATAAAATGTCAAAGTTTTATTTTTTATTTCGAATAAATAAATTAACCAAAAAGTTTAGGTTGAAAAGGTAGAAAGAATAAAAATGTTTAACCAAAAAGTTTGAGTGTTGGAGGAAGGTGTGGAACTTTTTAATATAACTCGTTTCACATATTATTTTGTCACGATGATGAGTGTACACGGTCGAGGAAGTTCCCGGTAGACCACTTTTCGCGCGCTTTCGACCGCGCGTACGTACAGTAGGTACGTGTGCGTAGATCCTTGGTTCCGAACCTGCGGGTAATTACCCCCGCGGGGGTAAAATTGTTATTTTGCGGGGTAATAAGGCGTAGGAAATATTTTGTGGTTTAGAATTTATCTGCAGTAATACATTCACTTGAGTAATATTTTCTGAACATAGATAATTGGCACCAACTCTTGGATATTAAGATCATTTTCTGCAAGCTTTTTTACGGAGGGGTAAAATCAGTTTCCATTTTAGATCATAGGGGTACCAAGATTAAAAACCTTAGGATTAAAAACATTAGGAACCATTGGCGTAGATAGTGTGCTAGCGAATATTGCCGAAAAATGATAGACCGGTAACTTCCTCGACTGTACGATTCTACCACAAACTGTATAAAATTAATTGCAGGCGACTTTAGACGGGCATCTAAAAAACGCGTGTGACATGACCGAAGTCGGCGAGACGGCTGTTAGAGTGGAGAGCCTTATACAAGAAACCACCGACTTCGAGAAGCTGTGCAACTGTGACCTTGAAACGGCCTCATCAGTTATTGACGATGGTACGGTACATTATTTATATTATTAATAAACGGTAAATAGTTTTTAAATAACTTATGAAATGATTTTGCTTAAAAAAATTATATGGTTATAGGATTTATGTTATGGTTCTCTATTTTTGTAATTCTCTACATTCTTAGGTACTGTTGCCTTTGCTTAAAAAAAATAACCCACCAGTTATATATGTATTTATTTATTTATTTATGTAAGTAACACTTAATGCACGTTTGTAGAAAGGCGGACTTAATGCCTTAGGTACTTTCTACCAGTCAACCGCGGCCCAATCTTGTCGATGTGGGATGGCCTGTGGCCTCCTGCAGTGGTACGTTTAGCCCCTTCGTACACAAGGCTACGCAAATCTTCGATACTCGACGATTTTAGTCTCCAAGCGACTACCGCCATACAAATTGGAGTCGCGACTCGTGTACGAGCTTCAATGGATTTGTATGGCGGTAGTCGCTTGGAAACTAAAATCGTAGAGTATCGAAGATTTGCGTAGCCTTGTGTACGAAGGGGCTTATAGTGCGATGACGATGATGAAAAAAGTTGTACTTAAACCAATTTTGAACTTTTTTCGTGAATTTAACGGGATTAAAGCATAAATTAAAATTAATTACTAGTTTATCTACATAATATTAGGTATAGCTTCTGTATTTTCCTGTCCTTAAAATGATGACATTGATGACGTAGGTATATTAATTTATTTTGAGAACCGAAAACCACATTATGCCTATGGTACAAACTGTTATCATAATGTGGGATACCCTGATACCATCCAACTCGCATTAAGTCAGTGGTGTTGTGTAAGTTATGTTCGAATCTCCGAAGATTGACCGTACGTTTAGAGAATGATATTCTACATTGAATTACTAACATAACTTAAGTTTCGCTTAAACTTTGATATATTCAAAGCTTTCTGCTTATTACGTGTTTTTGTTTTTCTTTTTTGTACTTAAATGTATTTTTTGCAGGTGAGAAACTAATGCAAGACCCGCTAAGTTCCGTTGATCATATAGAGTCAAAATGCGAAGAACTAAGACGAACGAGTGCTCTGCTCATTGATAAAATACAGAAACGAAATATGCTGCTGACGAAAGCACGGGAGCTTATGGATAGGATAGATAAGGTAATTAACAGTAGTTCTACTTACTTACTTAACCAAAGCTTACTACCTATTTACTTAGCCAAAATACCGCCGTGTCTTAAGACGAAAGTCTTCGACCAATGTGTGTTGCCAGTGATGACATAAATTATGATAACGAAACGTGGTTGCTCACTATTGCTCACTAATACTTATCAAAGTCACGCAAAGAGCAATGTAGAGGGCTATTTATGAATTAGTGCTTTTACGAATAGTTAAGCCATTTTAAGAATAAGCCCTTTTACGAATTAGCCATTTTAAGAATTAGTTCTTTTAGGAATTGACCATTTTTCGAATAAGGCATTAATTTTAGAATGCTAGGCATTTTAAGAATTAGGCATTTATCGACTAAGCCTTCTTTACGTGATCAAATCAGAAATGAGGAAATCCGTAGAAGAATTAAGGTAACCGACATAGCCCAAACAGTTGCCAAGCTCAAGCGGCAAATAGGCAGGGCACATCGCCCGTAGAACCGATGGCCGTTGGGGCAGAACGGTTCTCAAGTGGCGACTGCGCACCGGAAACGCAGTGTGGGTGTGTCTCCAACAAGGTGGTCCGACGATCTGGTGAAGGTCGCGGGTGGATGCGAGCAGCACAAGACCGGTCGTAGTGGAGATCCTTGGGGGAGGCTTTGTCTGGCAGTGGACGTTCCCTGGCTGATTATGATGATGATGAGTTAATCCGATGACTCAGCGACCCAAAGTGTGGCGCCAAGCTACCAAGAGACGAGAGCTCGCCACCTGTCTCGATATTGTGCGGTTCCGTTTGTAACTTATCCCTTGCCGATTCGCGTTGCGTTCTCTCTCTTTTTAAACAATAAATAAAAGCCAATCTAATCGGCAAATCTTCTTCAATTTTTCTGGAGCGACTAGCCTTCAAAATATAGAACCAAACTAAGCCCAAGTTGTGGTTATAAAACGTAAAGAAATGTGTAGAATATGTTTTATCGGTGTGGAACACGGAATAGTGGAAGCTTTGAAAACGTTTAACAAGAGTTAACATTATGTTTTAACCGCCTCTGTGGTCTAGTCTAGTGGCTAAGCCACCGGTCTTAGACCTAAAGGTCCCGGGTTCGATTCCCAGCGGGGGGTATATCTTTGTGTACTTGGTTTGGTAAGTGTGGTAGGCCTGGTTAAGTCCGCCTGGCTAGCTACCACTATTTCATCTATAGACTGGCGCCATAACAACGATGTTAATAAAGCATTGTTGTGTTTCGACACTTTAGAGAAAAGATAAGATAGCCGTTACTCAGTGGTTGAGGATTCCGGGTTACGCGCGCTACCACCTTCAGCCTTATTGTCACTTTCCACAGGTGAGATGAAAGCCAAGCACGTATACCCGCGTAGTCGATAAAAAAAAGTTTTCGGGTTTACAACAATTATGTATTCTATGTATAATAACTATGTATTTAAGTATTTTAAGTATGTTTATCCGTTGTCTAGTAACCATTTAACGAGTTTCATAACGAAGCTTCTCTTGAGCTAGATAATTGGTGTGAGTGTGGGAAAGTTTATTATTGATAACTAAAATGTTGTACGAAGCACCTTAACACATCCCTTTTAACAGGCGAACGAGTGGTGCGCCACCGGTGTGGAGTTGCTCGCGGGTGAGGGCGGGCTGATCGCCGTGGACAAGCAGCTGGAAGACGCCAAGAGCTTCGGCCTGACCGCGCCCGATCAGTTCCGGGAGATGCTGATGCAGTCCGCGACCCAGGAGACCAGGGCGCTGGTCACACAGGTTGGTTTATCATCACCCGTTACACTACACCTGGCACCTTACCGTCAACACTTAGAGCAGGAGCGCAGTATTACTTAAGGGTGTTACCAGACCAATTGATCGATCGTCGATCGACGGCATCGATCGAAGTTGATCGACTGGTATGGTAGCTTTAATTGATCGACGGATACTGTTTGACTAACCAATCAATCGACGACGGTCGGTCGACGTTGATCGATAGGTCTGGTAGCTTTAATTGATCGATCGACGTCGACTAATCCATTTTACCATCGATCGATGTCGTCGATCGACGATCGATTGATAGGTCTGGTAGAAACTATCGATCGACGTCGACTAATTCATTCTACCATCGATCGATGTCCTCGATCGACGATCGATCGATTGGTCTGGTAACACCCTAAACCTTACCACAACCTTACTATACAAATTCCCTTATGAATGTTTCACAGTAAGATTAGAGTAATACCACAAATTAAGTATACGGCCGCGCGGCGCGCCCGGACAGATGGTCCGCTCGGAACTAAGCGCCATTTTGCTCACGCACACATTGACGTTGCGTTTACAGGCCGTCTCAGGCAGTCTCAGCCTGGCTTTCAGTCCGGCTGTCGCGCGATTGTTACTATCACGTTACTATTGTTAGCTACGCATTGAAAAAATGGATACTCGTCATTATTACAGTTGCAGTGTCTTTGGATGTTTGAATACAACTCGAAATTGTGATTATACGTTCTTCACGTATCCTAAAGATGTTGAAAGGTAGGTAAAACTCGGTTTTCTCTTGTTAGTAGGTACCTACCTATAGATAAGTTTTGATAACGATCAATCATTCATTGTTTATTGCATATTCAAACTCAGCAGAAATGGACTTATAGGTACTTTTTCCTGAACTTATCATTCGCTGGTAGGTATAGCACCAGTGTTTTAGGTTAATAATGTGATAGGTGTACTTAGGTACCTAATAGGTACTTATCTAATTCTCTTTGTCGGGGCGCGGGCGGCCCAAGCGCAGGAGACGCATGAATCTTGGTAGTACCTACTTACCTTCGCTACGCTGATCCATGCCTGGTATTACCTACCTACGAGGTAGGTAGGTATAACGACTAAGTATGATCCAGCCCGTCCGGCAGGCAGGCGGCATCCGTGAGATCGTTTCATTTTCATTTAAGAAACATTTTAACGAAAGAATAGAGTTCCGTACCTACCTCAAAAGTACTTATAAAAGAAACGATAGGATCACTTCGTTGTCCGTCCGTCTGTATGTTCAGAGATCTTTTTTGCCTAATGGTTTTTTTATCCAGGCACACTGCAGTGTACCAGCCAAGTTGAGGAGAGAATGCCATTAATTAAATCCTAACCTAAATAATATTTTACTTAGATATATTTTTTATCTAGACGCACGGTAGTGTGTAGGTATGTATAATAAGATGTATGTATGTATGTATGTAGGTATATTAGGATACATGTGTAAACATGAAGCACCTAACCTACTTATTTCAAAATTCGGAGTTAGTACAGTAGCAACCCTAGGTAGTCTAGCCAGTTTAGGTAGTTATTTTCGAGAACGGCCAGAGCGGGCTTTCTGAAACCCTCTCTATTTTGTGGTAATACTCTGCGCCCTTTCTATGACCAATAACTGAGACTCCCGTAGTATAACACGCAATGGTCAAAAATCCTCTCGCTGCTGCTCCGCTCACAGCGGGAAGGTCGTGGCCAGGCTGTCAAAGCAGTATTACTTTAATCTGACTATGCCAATTCCCATACGAATTTTGCATAGTAAGATGGTACCTACTACAATTACTACTCGAAGAGGTAGGGCTCCTGATTAAAAATAATTCAATAAATGTGGACTGTTAATGTTATCTTTGCAGTTGTATCAAGGTTCTGTCTGACTAACGCTTAATTCTTTACGTATGGCTGATAACTAATGGAGACATAAGTTATACTAAACATTAGGTACCTAGTTAGTGTAAAAATAACCAATTCATAATTCAATCAGTCTTTTGGGTTCTAAAGACCGACATCGAATTGTAGCGCAATTTATGATACGTGAAATAATGTCTTGGAAATATGTGAAACCGTGCCCAAATACTAGGTACTTACTTCAATTTTATTTAAATATTGAGCAATATTATTAGTTTTGAACGGCACGTTTTGTAGCACCGTATGTCATAACATAATCGATTCTTGTTATACGAAAGCAGGTGCCCAGCGCGATGTGATACAATATGACCTAAAATACTTATACGCCTAAATTATTTGTAGTAGGTATGTGGGAAATATATGGTTTAAAATCTCTCTAAACATCTTTATTGTTGAAATTTTGCATTCACAATGCTTTAAAGATATAGGATAAAATGTTTACTAGAAAAAAAATCAACCAGTATCAGGAAGCTCGAGTAGGATTCGAACCCACGACCTTTGGATTGCAAGAGCGGTGGACCGGCAATCCAAAGTTCGTGGGTTCGAATCCCACTCGAACTTCCTGAGACTGGTTGATTTTTTTTTTCTAAAATTTTTTTTTAAGTAAAATTTTAAAACACTAAAAATAATCAACCAGTCTCAGGAAGTTCGAGTGGGATTCGAACCCACGACCTTTGGATTGCCGGTTTTTTTTCTAGTAAACATTTTATCCTATCTCTCTAAACTTTAGATCTTCCAATTTAGTAACTTGATCTAAAGTTACTATCGGAAGATAACTCTGAAAGACTAATTCTGACAACCTCCGTGGTCGAGTGGTAAGCACGCCAGGTTTGGCGTCGCGCTATTTCTGAGGTCCCGGGTTCTATTCCCGGTCGGGTCAATTTAGAAAAAAAATGTTTTTCTAAAGTGGTTTCTAGTCTGGGTGTTTCTATTTATAAGTTTTATGTATATTTATCCGTTACCTTGCCATATTAACGAGTTTCAAAAGAATAAAGCTCATCTTCGTCTAGATAATTGGTGTGAGCGTAAACAAATTTTAATTAATTTAAAAGTTTTCAATTAAATTTACATCCTGCTCTGTCTCTATCACATTATACCCAATTTTCACTATAATAACTAAAAGAAGAAGAAGAAAAAAGGGCAAGTGAGCTCAACGCCGCTCTATGCTGTTGGAATGTGCAGTCTTTAATCCGTAAGTCGCCTTTTAAGACACCCAAGGGAAGAGAGGAGTTGGTAGAATTCTTAACAGAGCCGCTATACCACACGGTTCTCAAGCAAAGAGAGGGGTTGGTATCAGTGAACAGGTTTAAGGGCGCTTTTAGCAGGACGTTGGGGCACCGGGATGGATCATGCTATATTTGCTGTCCTTTGATTCACATATGCAACGTCAGTCGGAAAGGGGGTACTTAGCCAAAAGGAGGGTATAATATACATGATAGTGAATAACTTTTGTCTAAGAACTTTTCCTTAAAAATTGACAATTTTAGATTAACAGATTTTTTAAGATTTCAAAAGAAATGACGCTGTGGTAGCCCTGGCAGCCAGCTGCTTTGAGAGAGACAGATTTGAGTTCATTGCCGGGCGCCGGGGCTTCTTGCGTTAGCCCCGCCCCTATTCAGGGTTGTACATTTTTTAAATTACGTACTTAACTAAAAGTTTATTTTGTATGGAAGTAAATATGACCGTTTTTCGCAAGGCTTATATTTGCAATATAACAGTTGATAGTAGCACTTTCAGTTGTCCGCGGCTTAGTACCCCCTTTCCGACTGACGTTGTAGAGTCTACACTATTGAGACACACGCACGGCTGCGGTCCGTTTGTCGTACGTAGGCCAGAATACCCTGGTCGTTTCTAAATAGTCTGTTTCAAGTGTATCTTGAACCATGTTGGTCCTGCTCTAAACGCATAAATTGAAAGCAGCCTTAATGTCAATCATTTTCATCCAGGTGGCGCAAAGAGTCGAAGACGTGTGGCTAATGGTGTCGGTGAAGCGAGCGACTCTGCAGCGCGCCGCCGCCAAGCCCGCCCGGCCGGTGCAGACGGTGCCGCCGCAGACCGCCGCCATCCCTGTGCCTGCTAACCATCAGGTACGTTTTTTGTGGTTTATTTATTTATTTCAGAAAAACTTATAATATAACACATAAAAAGGGGGGTGTCACTCCGCAGTTTAGGTACGTTCGGCCGGCGCGCCTCCCAGGCAGGCGACGCAGGCGTATGGCACTAAAGGTTGTCGCTCGGCTCGCACGCTCCACGTCGCCGTATCCATGAGTCGAAACCCTACGCTCCGACGTCAAATCGATATCGAGCCTGCGTTGCTTAACGGAATATGAACACCCCGGGTCACACGATAAGTTTCAATTTCGCGTGAAAGTCGTTAGATAGTGAACCTTCTGTACGGTAGTACTATTTGTTATTCTGTGACCACCACATTATGCCACACTTTATTTAAAGATATTACGGACTTATTACTCCAACATAATACATAGTAGGTAGGTAGGTAGGTAGTAGTAGCCTCATGCGCTGGCGACAGCACATAAAATGTAACTTTTACGTAAAAAATAGGCAAACAAGTACCTAGGCGGGTCACCTGATGTGAAGTAATCACTGTCGCCCATGAACACCCGAAAAACCAGAGGAGTTGCAGATGCGCCGCCGGGCTTAAGGAAGTACTTAGCACTTTTGAGGGAGAAGGAGAAATTGTGAAGAGGGAAGGGGGGCGAGAGATGGGCCCCCGGTACTTTCACTCATCAGACGAAACACATCAGCAATGAGTGCCATTGTTTCACGCCGATATTCCGTGGGAGGGTGTCGTTTAGCACCACTCAGGGGTCACGTGTAGGCTCTCAAGGGTAAACCTACGGACGCGAGTTACTTCAACACCTAAAAAGAGCACTTGAGAAGATAGATACCTACAGCACTTTAAATTATACAAAACTGTAAAAATTTATCAGTCATTTTCAAACGTTGTTTGGTTTTGAGTTAAAATGTATCGCAGAATTTTCACGTTTTGGGGTAGAGTAGTCTGACGTGCTCTGGCCCGTAATTATGGTAGAGCGGTGTGAAGCGGAGCTGAGTGCTCATTGTGAAGATGGAGACGAACTTCGTGTTGATTCTGAACTTCTTCTCACCTATAGACACGTAATAAAAAGCTCTTATATCATTGAGTGCGTGATATCATCTGGTGTTGCAAACGTTCGTAGGCTAAGATGACGGGGTCACCTTAGGCGGGCCGTGAGCCTGATTGCAAAGTTAGTAGATAATTAAATTAAATTAAATGTTGAGATAAATAAAAATTAAACGAAACGTCATTCTAGCTATATCTGTGTGTCTGTGGCGTGAGGAGGAATATGGTTTAGCGTAGTTGATACATCCGACTATACTCAACCATCATGTAGTTACCTAATGAGATAAATGATCATGAATTTTATTGTAGTTTTACGTACATCACTTTGTTCCTTTTGTTACGGCCGTATTACAAACCGACATAAATAAGTAATCGTAAATCGTAGTAGGTACTTAGTACCTAATAAACATTGAAGCCGTACAGTATAAAGAAGTGATTGAAGGGTATTGCGAAATCTGAGTTTGCAAGTTCCGATTACATTATTATAATGAACCAATTTTCGTGCTTAGTTACGAAACTGCTCTGGTATATTGCATTCCCTCATGCGGCGCCCTTGGGCCGCTACCGTGTCTTGTTTACATAATGTTACTTTGACCTTTTCTCTCGCTCTTGGCGATGCCGGTGGTGTAATGAGTGTAATACGCAAATCAAGCAAGCAAATTGTATCTGTCAGCATGTAAATTGTATCTGTCAGCATGTCTGTCTATGTCAGTAAGTTTGGGCAGTATGCGGAAGTCCGAAACTGTTAGAAGAGGGAACAGGAACTATGTAGGTTTGCGTCTTCAATTTTCGCAATTTGTTGTAATTGTTGACACAGGGTTCTATAACAAAATCTACTTAACGACATACACTATTATTTACTGTAATAAAATAACTTACGGTTATTTGAAGATATTTGCGTAGGTAATGAGAACTTTTGAAAATTATGAAATGCAGCTGAATGCAGATGAACCACCACTGTGAGGTGGCGGCTCAGAAGAATACCACCAACCCATCTCCTCCCTTGGGTGTCGTAAAATGCGACTAACGGACTAAACATATATCTAACAGCATAGAGCGGCTATGGGCTTACCGTCTTTAGCACGCTAGTTAGTCACGAAACGTGGACTATGGAAGAGGACTGATGTTGCGGTCATCGTTGCCTATTAGTCTCTGACTAACCCCTAAGGGATAATAGGTAGTACTATAGTTATTCTGTGGTAATAGTCGTGAATGTAAGTACCGTAGAACGGGACTATTTGGTAAAAAAGTAGGGATAGAATATATATTTTTCCTTTAATTTTTAACAAATAAAGAAGTATGTGTTGCTTAACTCTATAAAAATACAAAAATAAAATCATAGAATGAACAAACAGTAAGGTTTATTTTAAAAAAAAGGTGCCTTTCCAAATAGCCCCCAGGGTGGGGTTATTTGGTATGCATACAAAATGACATAGAAAATGTCTTTATAAACTGTTTTTATTTCAATATAAACACGGACGGTGATATTTGGTAACATACCTTTAAAAATTTACAAATAATGCAAAAGTCAACACTAAATAATTTAACATTTTTACTTAAAAACTAATTTGGAACAAAACTGACAGACTCTCGCTAAATGTAGTTCTTAACATCACACGCGCGGTGTTCTTTTCTCTGATTGGTCGAGATTGACAGATAACGGAGTTACCAAATGTTAGAGAATAAAAAGGTTGCGTTCACGTTAATTTGTTTGCGTTCGTTCAAAAATATTATTTTTTTACAAATAGCCCTTTCTACCGGTTTGTAATTTCCCGATCTCTTCTAGTTCCAGTTTTCCCTATACCTGATGACTCTTGATAGGGTTCCTAACAACACACCGAGTTGTCAGTTGACGGACACTAGCAATTTTGATTTTTCCCTATAGAATTTAGTAATAATATCGCGGCATAAGTTTCGTGTTATGTACCTACCTATACTAGCGAGTCTACTTTCCTTTGTCTTTGGCGAGACGCATTTGTATTCGAAGAACGCGTCGGCAACAGTCCTAACGAAAGTTACGCTCCAAAATTAGTTGACAAGTTCATGGGCTTGTACGTTTATAGTAGGGGTTTCCTTTTACAAACGGGTATCGTATGTACCTACTCATGCATACAAGGCTACTTAGATTATTTATTGCAATTTAATAGAAAGGTTGAAAAAGAGCTAAGAGCCAAGGTAGAATTTGGTAGTGAAAAAAATATGTGTCTTAAAATGAAATTAAAGAAAATAACTATAACGTGTTTTACCGTTGTCCTCAACGTCATCATTACGTTAATGTCTCCTTCGCTTCATACAAGGCTTACAAATATCTACTTATATACAACATACATATACTTAATCACGACTATTATCCCCGAAGGGTTAGTCATGCAAAGACTAGGCAATGAGGACCGCAAAACCAGTCCTCTACCATAGTCCACTTTTCACCAAATAGCGATTATATGTGCTCAGCGTGACAAGTGGTGAGACCATCGCCGCTCTATACTGTTGGATGTATGTATGTGCAGTCTTTAGTCCATTAATCGCCTTAACGAGAGGGAGTGAGGTAAGTAGTACCTATTCTTTCACCGCTAGCGACACGCTTACAAATATCTGGGGGGTTACTCTTGAACGCAAACTCAATCTCAATACAATTCCAATGCGATTAATATGTATCGATATTGGGACAAGTAAAAATAATTCCGGAACGCCATCTCGATAATAATTTGTTCAATCAATTTCCACGCAATTTAATTCCAATGTGGCGCTATTGTCGCTTACAAAAGTGCCATTTGACATTTTTTAGATTTGTGATTGGAAATTGATTAATGCAATTGTGTTTTAATCAAGAGTAAGCCTACTGAAGATACTTAATTGTTTTTCGATCGGTTTAGAAAGTTTGGATAGGCAACATTAGTGTGATTTACCAGTCGTGATTAATAGCCCTAAAATTGTACGTAGGGCTGCCTTTATATAGTTGTTACTAAAAATATTTTTGCAAGTGCACCCAAATGTCGAAAATGGTAAAGTGATAATGAAGTTTATTGACCGACATTATTAATTATACCTTTAACCTTTTATAGAGTAGGTTGATGCATTGGACATCCTTATTTAAATTGTATTCTATTACAACAATACAAACTATACAAAACAATAAAAACTACTAGAACAGGTTGTACCTTGCCCCGTGCATCCTATACATAGGATAGTTTTTTATAATTAATATATAACTAAGTATACAATATATCTTTGCGACTTTTTAGCACAGTAAATAATAAGGATACCTACTTAATTATTATTATTAATTTAGATTACAATTCATATACCTAAGAGAAGTAATAAAAAAACTATTGGAAAATGTATAAATTTACCCAACAATTTTGTACCTACGCATTAATTGTGTACATTAAGGTGTGCTGTAGCAATCAAATACAAATCGGAATGTAACTGCAGTCACCACACTAAAAACGGAACTAAAGAGCCTACATCGCTTTACCATCGCTAGATCTACAAACAAACATTACTAACTCATTACGACTAATGAAGTGAGTGCGCGAAATGTTGCAAAAACGCAAATGTGTGGTAGAAAGTGCGCGCGCGCATAGGTCGCGGCGCGCGGCGTCAAAGCGTGCTCTCGTGCGCAGGGTTGCTGGTTTATTTATTTACTTACTTCAACTTTTGCAACATATATTTACATTACATGGCGGGCTTAATGCCTGAGGCATTCTCTACCAGTCAACCATGGGGTGGTGCAAAGATGACATCTGCGGTGACAAAAGTGGAAGAAAGCAGTAAAAAAATATTTAAGCATACTTGTATGTATACATACATACGTAGGTAAACACGCATGGCAGTCGCTATCTGGTAAAAAGTGGACTATAGAAGACTGCTTTTGCTGTCCTCATTGCCTATAGTCTCCGACTAACCATTCGGTGATAACAGTCGTGATCATATGTACCTATGTATGTATAAATAAACATATACGTAGGTACTGGCAAATACATAAATACCTTTAACGAATATAAGTATACAAGCGGCCGCTCGCGGTTTCACCCGCGTGGTTCCCGTTTCCGTGTGAATATCGGGATAAAAAGTATCCTATGTGTTAATCCAGGTTATAAACTATCCGTATGCCGAATTTCAACCAAATCCATTCAGTAGAGTAGTTCTTACGTGAAAGAGTAACAAATTTCCATCTATACTTACAAACTTTCGCGTTTATAATATTAGTAGGATAGTAGGATGTACGTACACTACATAATTGCCGGGGTCCGACTTTAGCCGGAACAGTCTGGCTTTTTACGGTCGAGTCCGGCGTGTCCGGCATTTAATTGTTTTCGTCAATGTAACTTTGTGGCACCGTTGTTCACGTAGATCACGTCGTGTCTAATCAAGAAGTTAAGGAATTAGCTTGGGACTGAGATGGATGAAGGAGCTACACCGACAAAAGCGTGGCTCTTAAAAGTTTATAAAAATAAGAAACGTGCATGCAACGACTGCTCAGGGAGACCTCGCAACGTTTCTTTATATCATAATGTTTTATCCAACTTTAGAAAAGATATTACTTATTAGGTATATCCGGCATCTATGGCAAAATATCCGGCTTGATATAGCGCCTATTCCTAATATTTAGAGCCTGTCAACCCTACTCATGCGCAGCTTTCATGCCTCAGCGGTTATGACATCACTGGCAAGTATAGATGCTTTCTATTATAATTCTCTTTATGATATGACCCTTGGGACGTGCCTCGAATACTCAAAGGGTCATTAAAAACATCGATCCTACCTATAGCAACAGTTGTAAGCTTCGTTTGATAACTGTTACTGAACGTAGGTTGCATCAAGTTTCTATAAGCTTCATCGTGTCTTGCTTTTTAATAAAAACCACGTAAGATTTGTTTGTTTTCTTTATTATGTGAATGTTCAAATTGAAATCACCTTCTATCGAAATGAAATACTTTTTACGGATTAACTCGCGTTTAATTTACTATGTACATAGTTTTTTATATTATCCTGGCGTTTCGAACCCTTTACAGGGTCCGTGGTCACAGGTCGCCCGGTAAATTAAACGCGAGTTAATCCGTAAAAAGTATTTCAATTCAATGTGTAGTGCTCGCTTAAACCTCAGAAAACAATATATCACCATCTTTAATTTAAAAATCAATTCATCAGCCTATAAACGTCCCACTGCTGGCCATATGGACAACATCACATGGGGAGGTTAACACGCTAGCCCATGCGGGTTGATGGTGGTTGGGTTTTAACGACTGCCTTGTTTGGACGGCAACTGGGATCAACGGCTTTACGTGTCTTCCGAAGCACGGACTATTTATTCTAGCGGCCCGCCCGAGCCTTCGTCCATGCTAACTTAGAAAGACCGTCATAGTTCACCATTTAAAAAAATATATCTACAAAATATAAACAAAAACGGCTTAGTCGATAAATGCCTAATTCTTAAAATGCCCAACAGCTTTAGAAAAGGACTAATTCGCTAAATACCTAGTTCTGAAAATACCTATTTCTTAAAAAGACCAATTCTTTAAAGGACCAGTTCTTAAAAAGAATAATCAATACTTATAATAATCCCCAGTTAACGCTCTATCTTTTAGTGAAAACCGCATAAAAATCCATTGCGTGGTTTAGGAGAATAGTGCGGTGCCACAGACAGAAGAAAACGGCGACTTTACTTTATAATATGTAATGATGATTATCGTAAAAATAATGACCACATAAAATATGTGTCTCTCTGTCTCCCTGTCGGATTTTGTTGAAACTATTAACCCAAATGAAGGTTATAAATAAGATGGATTCGAAAGATCCGTAAATACAAATGCGGCTCCTAAAACAAAAATAAAATCCTCTGAGCGATAAGCTTGTGTTTTCAAAACAATCTGGATATAAGAAAACAATACTAAAATAGGATGCTTAAGACGAAAATGTCTTGTTTTACTACGAACGAATACGACGACGACGCGCGCGACGTTGACGTGGTTTCCAAAATAAAGTAACAAAATATTGTTTGTTACATAAATAAATAATTTTATAAAGACAATATAAATTCTAGTCTGTTCGTAACATTTAACAATAAGTAAATATTTCATAAGTTTATATTTGTTACATGATAGAGCTTAATTTATTTTGGAATCATCATCATCGTATTTTGGAATAGGAAATAGAATTGGTTTTTAAAGGGTAGGCAACACTACACGTGAGTTATACTACACCATGTGTGTGCCAACTGCTATTAAAAGTTACGGTAATCGCTTATACCACGCTACCTAAATGTCTGTTTGCCACCATGTTGGTGCAAACAAGAAAGTTGCTGTAATAAAAGTACGAAAAACGGAATTGAATACAGAGCGATGTAGTACAAATTCTGTATTTACTTTTCCATATCTTGTGGCGGCTGTTTACTTTCGATGTTCATGATGCGATATCATATGAATTTAAGATATTATGATAATTCGGACGTACTTCCTCTTCAAGCTTGTATAAAAGGAAGCTTAACAAAAATTTGGCACAGCGGTGTCTGTTACATTGCGTATTGCATCGCCCATCCGACATCGGATATTTGAATTAATTTCACCAAGTATCTACTAACCTCATTTCGTTGGGTCTCTGATTACGTATACTCGGTATAGCTACCAATACCAAGCGAGCATCTACAAAATTAATGTTGAATGAAGCTTTAGCGTTCTCGGCATTTTGGGTGCTAGTTGTGACGACACGTAATGTGACGGAGAGGAGAGAAAAGACATAGGAAATCTTGAAGGTACTCACTCAATAACATTTACAAGAACAATTAAGAAATACAACTTAATACGAGTAAAAATAAAACAAATGGTTCTTATTTCTATTTTACCATCTTCGCTCGTTCAAAATTTTACCAACAAAGCTCTGATTGAAGGTTCCGACGCTACTTACTTTAGTGATAGGATCACGTGATTTTGTCATAACATTAATGATGGTTGATTGATATACATATATCGGCGATCATAAAGGAAGTAGGTTTAACTTTAATCCGCGATTTTGAATAATTATTTTATCTCTGTTTGCATCACATCTCGCTTGAGGCCTATTTGGTACATCTCGACTGTGATTTTTGCGTAAAATGTCCAATTTTAGCGTTCTTGATCACGGAAACAAAAATACATTAACAATTTTGACTTATTGAATAGTGTAGAATAGCTATTAGCATAGTTCGTAGCGGCCACGCTTTTTGTGAATTTTGCTTAACTTTTTAAATAAACCCAAAATTCCAGGATTTTCATAAAATAGGCGAAGGCACTTTTTTGAGCTACTAGACTTAACTACTGTTCTAAACTAATGAAATAAAAAAATTGAATGTTATCTCTTATAATAATATAGACGTATAGCTCGTAGCGGCCGGCGTCGGAATTTTTATATCATTAATTTTTTAAAGAAAAAAATCTTATTCTAAACCAAATAATTTCGAAAATCGCTTTAAGTTAACTGTGAATTTCTCCTATCTACGATAATATTATTGAGCAAAATTTATAACAGAATAATTGTTACTTTATGCGGAATAAAGATTTTATAATGAATTTATTATCCTATTTCGATAAAGAACGATAATTACAACTGCAAAAATACTACAAAATGCGATGCGCCGGCGCCGGCGGCCGTCCGAACTCGGCTTATTCTCGCAAAGTGGAGATTTGTAACATTAAGCATGAATTTATTATCCTATTGCGATAAAAACGATAAATAAAAGTGTGTTTAATTTTTTTTAAGTAAACAGGTTACTTCTAGGCAAGCATGTTCCACCGTAGGCCATATTATCACTTACCATCAGGTGGGATAGTGGCCAAATGCAAGCCTATCACACAATAAAAAAAAATACAACTGCAAATATACTACAAAATGGGCATTTTACGCAAACATCACAGTCGAGATAAAATAGGCCACTTAATACGATAAGCACTGAATATTCATTAATGTTGCATAGCATTTCTATAAATTTAATTACCTAATTAAAGATAGAGGCAAAATAATATTTTAATGTTACGATTAGCTATTATCCTAATTCGCGATAAAAAAAATAATGTATAGAGGGTAAATTATATGAAAATAGATAAATGGTTATTTAAAACAACTAGGTACCTAGTAAAGATTTAATTAAAGGTATTTATTTATAATACACTTGTATCTGACCCTTTATTATATACAGCGTCTTTCTTGTAAGGTGTCAAGCCGATGTGTGGTGATAGGGAACTACCATACCTATCTATTGAACCCATGGGGGTACATGGGTATGTACTACGATTCTTTGTAGTTTTCGATTTGTAATTTTGGCTCTAAAAAATTGTATTTTTTGGGTCGACTTTTCTTCGATGTTTTTTTTAAAACAAAATTAAATACAAAATGCGGCACCGCCTCAAAAATTTAAGAAGAACATTTTTGCGGCGGTGCCGAGTGTGCATATCGGTTGGTGACCAGAATTTTTAACAAATTATTAAATTTTTATCGCATGGCCCTCTCATTAATAATGGTAATTTTTAGGATACTGGTAGGTAAGTATGAAATGTATGTTATTTATTAGTATCAACTGAGCTCTTCTTAAACGTAAAGGGATAATTAATCTCCTAATAGACAAGAATATGCAAAGATACTAAGAAATTATAAAATACTAGCAGACCGCCGACGACTTCGTTCGCGTCGACCCCGTACCCCGTAGCGAATTTTCAAAATGACTCCCCTCCCGTACCCCAGTGACGACGCCTACATCGCTTTTGTTCTATCAACAATAGTTTTCGTAGCGCACGCGATGTAAAAAATTGATTAGAATTTTAGTAAAGATCCCTAATTTTTTTGAAAATATAATAGCCTATGTCACCCGGAGATATCCCGGAGCTTCCCAACGGTGAAAGATTTTTTTTTATTGCTCTTGTAGTTTCGGAGCCTATTCAATACTAACAAACAATCAAATCTTTCTCTTTATAATATTAGTATAGATGAAAATTACACAATTTTCGATCTACCACGTTCAACGACCGATTCCAGCAAAAAATGTCCGATTTAGTACATCTTTTTTTGTATTGGTATGAAAGCATATTTCGGGGTCGGGCAGTTATTAAAACTAATCAGAATCTATGGAAAATCTTTTTTAATTTTTTTTTGTTTAAGTTGAAAATTCCATTCTGTTCTGATTAACCCAATTTTTATAGTTAGGAAAGATCAAAATTTTAGTAGTTAATCTTAGGAAGGAGATTTTTTACCCATAAAAGTGCAATCAATAGGCATTGTATTAAAAAAATGGAAGAAAAGTCGACCCAAAGAATATATTATATTTTTTTTAGAGCCGCCTCGTCGTTGAATCATAAAATAACGTAAAAAATTATAACTCTAAAACTACAAAAAATCGAAGAACATGCATGGGGGTTCAATAGATAGGTATGGTAGTTCCCTATCACATCGGCTTGAAACCTTACAAGAAACACGCTGTATATTCAAAGTGGTTTTTATATGTGATCGAAGACAAAATGCTAAAATATCGGCTTTTGCATCTATCTATTTATTACGTCACCTCACCGACAACCGACCTCACGGAAATTGTTTGCATATATAATGTAGGTCCCATTTAATCAGTGGCATGCAAATTCTACTACCTAATTGGCTACTTAGTCAATTCTGTGCTTACATTAAAATATGTGTAAAAACATGATGTTGAATTTAGATGGCTGTGCTGTGGGTGCATGCATTTGTTTTAAACCAAATTGATGTTTATGCCTTGGAATACTGTACACGAGGTAACTGGTAGGTAAGGATCTACAGTAGCCCTACTTAGATACCACAAAGGAGTGTTTCCGTTTTCATCCCAGTTTTTAATCCCACGTCTTTCTTTTCCGTTTTCAACCTAAAATTAATTCCTTTTTCAACCCACAAACATTTAAATTGTAGAACTCTTGCCTGAGTCTGTTTTCCTATATAATAATATTGGGGTCTCCAAATCACGAGTGAAAACTTGTTATTCGAATCCAACGTCAGGCAGTCGCGAAATATAGAAACCACATTAATTTGACACTACTTAATTAAATTTTACACATATTTTTATATATGATCGCAGGAACTAGTATAACAATAAGTAGCTTTGTCTAGTCGGTAGGTAATTGGTATATTGATCGATGCACGCACTACCAACCTACCTACTACCATTAACATATATCATAACAACTTGATTTATGGTGGTCCCAGTGAAAGTGGTAGACTATGGTATCGCACCGGCACCGTAGCCATTGGTTGCAGGCGCAATATCCGTGACCGGGTGACCATACGCGGATCGCGTTACAATAATATTATGACAGACATACAGACATATAGTATTTGTGTAGTAAATCTGTACTTCGCCATGGTGAATTCACTATGCTAGTTATTTTCTAGGGAAAACTTTCTTCGAAAGCGTGCGTATAGTGGTAATTTCGCCAATCTAGCTAGCTTGTTTGTTGTCGAGCGAGGAATTTGTTACCTTGGTGAAATTGAAATCTTGGACTTCATAAAATAGAACTAACTTTGTTTTCAATCTTAGACAATAACATGTATAGGTATTAGGCACAATAGTAGCACTTAGTAACTTTGGTACCGACATTCAAAGTTACGAGTATATTGATATTGAAGTTATATTGATTGATCTATGTTACTTTAAAAAATATATCACGGGTCTTTTGTTTCTTTTTCTATCACATGTATCTATGCCTGCTGTTAAATGATTCATGTTTTTAAAGTGTACAGAGATTTTGAAATATTATTAAAGTGCACGTTGTCCATTCGGCGGTCATTTTAGTACCTACTTACTCCTTAGATTAAAACAATCTAAGACTTACTCCCTAAGTTCTGTAAAATTAGAGAAAGATGCGATTACTTTTCGAAATAATAGTATCTCTTACTTGATAAATACTATAGCTGTTTTTCAATCAGAATTTATTACTGTAACTTACTGTAACAGTTCGGTTCACTTAGTAAATACACATTGCTCAAAACATCAAATTGAAATTCAATGTACGCAAAAACATCAACACCAAAGAGGCTCTTTAGCCTCTTGTGTGATGATGTCCAAACGGCAATATTTCAAAATCACAGATGATTGAGTTTCAATCGCGTCCCTAAATGGCTAGGCTTGCACAACGCCATGTGGCATCGATAAGTCCGCGGCTGAGGCAATCGGGTTAATTTAATAAACATAGTACATCCACCCATTTGGAAAGTTCGCGACCTTACATTGCCGCTCTCCAGCTGGCGCCTCTTAATGTGACTGTGACTGTATACCTACCATGTAAATACTTTGTATTAGCAATGCACGTGGTTTCGCCTGCGATTAAATCGGTGTAGTGCCTATTGCGAGATTTTCTCAGCATTCGACGATCACGTTAACAATAACGCTAATATGAATCTGAAAAAGTCTATTTTTGGATACTTTAAAGTATCAACCGATAAAAAAAATGTACTTCTAATTCACTTTGAAGAGTATCTTCCAGTGCAATAGTAAGTAGATCTTTTGTTAGTATACGAAGTAAAAGTCAATAGATATGAATTCCTTCGTGATATAGACTTCCCGCTTCGTGGAATGCCGGTATCAAGGCCGGTATGGATTCGATTAATTCGATCATTCGACTCGAACACTTATTTAATCACGGACATCATAACCCTGTGCTTTACATTACAACCACAGAAGAAAGAGGTATTACAACTATTCAATGTCATTACACGCGTACGCGTGGGAGAGCTTCACTGACTTCAGTGTTGTTTTTTTATCAGTCCCGATAAAACACGTACAGTGCAATAAATTAGTAATTAGTTGACCTTATTGTTGCAATTCAAATTAGTTATGTTATTAATTTAAATACAATTAAAATGAAACACTACTTACGTATTTACTTGTGTTTAAATTCTACATGATTGATTATTTTGTTAAATCCTTTACAGGGTTCGTAGCATTGGTTCGAAGACGCAGCTAAGGAGACTGAGGTCATAGTCGTCCCGTATTTACTGTAAATTGCAACCCGTCGCGGAAATTGTTAAGGGCCCTATAATGCATCTCAACTGTGATTTTTGCGTAAAATGCTCATTTTTGCATTAATTTTGCAGTTCTATTTATCGTTTTTATCGAAATAGGATAATAAATTCAAGCTTAATATTACAAATCTCCACTCTGTGAAAATAAGCTGAGTTCGGACGGCCGCGCCGGCCGGCGCCGCATCGCATTTTGCAGTAATTTTGCAGTTGTATTTATCGTTTTTATCGAAATAGGAAAATAAATTAATTATAAAATCTTTATTCCTCATGTAACAAATATTCTGGTATACATTTTGATATTAAATCAATGCTATCTAAAAATTCCGAGGCCGCTACGAACTATACGACTAGAGACTAGCAGACCGCCGCCCACGACCTCGTTCGCGTGGACGTAACCACGTAACGAATTTTCGAAATGACTCACCTCCCGTACCCCTTTGATTATATACATGTCCCGTACCCCAGTGACGACGCCTACATCGCATTTGTTCTATCATTAATAATTTTCGTAGCGCACGCGATGTAAGAAATTGATTAGAGTTTTAGTAAGGATCACTAATTTTTTTGAAAATATAATATACTTAGCCTATGTCACCCGTAGATAGTGTAGCTTCCCATTTCCCAACGATAAAAGAATTTTTTAAATCGGTCTAGTAGTTTCGGAGCCTATTCAATACAAACATCAATCTTATCTTTCTTCTTTATAATTAGTATAGATAATATTCATTTTTTTTTATTTCATTTGTTTAGAAAAGTAGTTTAATCAAGGAGCTCAAATAAGTGCATTCGCGCATTTTATGAAAATCATTCCCTGCAATTTTATGTTTAATTAAAAAGTTAAGCAAAATTTACATAAAGCGAGGCCGCTACGAACTGTGCCAATAGCTATTGTACACTATTCAATAAGTCAAAATTGTTAATGTATTTTGTTTCTGAGATAAAGAACGCCAAAATTGGCCATTTTACGCAAACATCACAGTCGAGATGAATGCAGCACGTATTATAGCGGTGAAAAAATACTACCACCCCCTCTCTTCCCTTGTGTGTCGTATAGGCGACTAACGGGCTAAAGACTGCACATACATCCAACAGCATAGAGCGGCAATGTGCTCACCACCTGTCACGCGGAGCACATGTGCAGTCGCTATTTTTTTGTGAAAAGTGGACTACCTATGTCAGAGGGCTGCTTTTGCTATCCTCATTGCCTAGTCTCTGACTAACCCTTCGGGGATAATAGTCGTGATTATATGTACTGTATGTATGTATGCAAACTGTCAAATTATTTTTAACTTGGAACGCACACGGCGTGCGTTTCGATTCATACAAAGTGTATAACTATTTTTATAAGTTATTATAATAATAGCAAAAAATGCACTATTAACGATTGATTCGATTACGGTTTCTATTCATATTTTCCTCGACATGTCTATGTAGCCTTGTTTTTTTACTTGAAAAGAGAAGTAAGTAATTAAAAAAAGACTATTGTAATTTAGACACGTGCGATCTACCAATCCATCAAACGATTGAAGCTTATTTTTATCGGTTTTGCTTGTACATAATATTATAACGTAGTTGTTACTTGTTAGTGGCATTCACATAACACAAGAAATATTCTGTTCTGTATAAGGATCACTTTGGCCTACTTTAGTTAATAAAGTTGACAACATTGAGTCACATTATAACCACGATAGTTTATCAGTTTCACACGCTTAGATATATAATGCTTACACTGTCGCATAATTATGCAATTTAACAGGTCTTTTCGCAAATTTAATGGAGCAAAATCGGAGTCAGTGTTTAAAATTGTTAAAAGGCAATCCCGTTTGGGTACTGCTAGTTCGAAAATAACCTTTATTCTCTAAGTGTTACAGTCTCCGTTTTCATCATACAGGATATGCACTTGGTAGGCTTTTCCTGTCATAAAAATAGCAACCTCCTGGTTTTATGGGACGCCACGTAGGTAGTTAATTAGATTAGGTTTCCTTCAGACTCTGTGGACGTAATAACTAATGTTATAGGATCTATTCGAAGCTCATGCCGGTCTGAATTACTTAATGACAGCATTCCATTCCCAAGGTGAGCTTAGTTTAGCTTCTTATCTATAATAATAATCGTAAGACATCATAAAAACTATAATACTTACATACTTATAATAAGACCACACACAACTAACAAAGAGGTTATAATACTTTAGTAGATTTAAAACTCAGGCTAAGACTTTCAGAAATAGATAAAGCAGAACAATTGATGATAAAAGTTATTTACGAACACGGGCTGCAACCTAGTGCTTCTTGATAAAAGTTTTATTTCATTAAATCTTGTGCTATACACAAGGACTTAGGAACTAATTCGTCAAGCAGTAAGAAAGTTCCAATTGGTCAAGTATGTTTTTACCACGTGTTTTGGTTCTGTTTTGTCAAGCAATGCAAAAGTAATAATTAGTCAAGTCCCAATTTTGTTTCGATTTACCAAGCCTTATTTTTGTTTCAACTGGTCAAGCCAATAAAAAGTTCTGAATTGTCAAATTATTTAATTTTACTTAAACACAATTATTAGTGTACTTATTTGAAGGTATAATTACATAGGTGTGTATTCATATTCCCATTAAAATAATGGTAAGATAATTTCACATTAGTGTCATGCATGATTCATTGAATTCATTCATTCAGCGACGATCTACGGAGTGTAGCTGGCAAAAACTGGATGAGAAGAGCCGAAGACCGGGCTCAGTGGCGCGTCTTGGGAGAGACCTACGTCCAGCAGTGGACTGATATAGGTTGATGATGATGATGATGATGATTCATTTACATGTGGGTAAGTTTATTTTCCTTGTGGCGGTTGAATGCATTTTTACTAAGTGGGTAGGTAATAAACAAGTGCGTTTAAATAATTAAATAAATCTTGTTTGTTTGTTTTCTGATTTGGTACAACAAATTGTTTATAAATAAACAGTTTTCAGGATATTATAATATCTTGAACTTATTTATTAACGTTATTATTATGCAGCGAGGGGTTTAACCTCTCAGTCTTGGAATCGAAATGTCTAAAAATTTTGACAGCAGGTGCCATTTGGCGGGAATGGAAAAAACAATAAATTTGCGGAAATGGAAAAAAAATCGAACGCAGTTCATGTTAAATTTTGCATTAACGATGCATAAAATGTACCACAGATCTGAAATAATCGACCTTGTTCATACGAAAGTAGTCTCTAAGTGTATCAAAACACGGTACAAAGTCAAGTGGAGAGCGCGGCCATATACACTCGGCGTCAAAAAAATCGCACCTTTTAAAAATCATCTTTAAAAATTCTTAAACCTTATGTAGAGGATAGTGTTGGGTATCATTAGAAAGGTAACAAAAAGGAGTATCAAAAAACAATTAAATTTAACTTTCTGTTTAATTATAATTATACAAACAACATTAAAATTAATAAAATAATAAAAATCCTTAATTAAGTCCTAATTAACAACAGATAATTTACAAAGAAAAATGTACAAAAAGTGTCTTAAAATTAACTTAAAATCTAGTGTTACCCCCCCTTGCCCTGATCACGGCTTCCATACGGTCCCTCATGGACCTCACCAACTTCAGGAGCTCTTCTTGAGGGATAAGCCCCCATTCTTCAATCACCGCGTCTTGGAGCTCCTGTAGAGTCGAAGGAGCTGGATCCCGAGATCGAACCTTACGTTTAAGATGGTCCCAGAGGTGCTCTATAGGATTCAGATCCGGACTTCGCGCTGGCCACTGCATCACAGAGATTTGGGACCTCTGCAAGAAGTCGCTCACGATGCCTGCAGTGTGAGCGCGAGCGTTGTCGTGCATTAATGTGAACCCCTCGCCAAAAGATTCGGCAAAGGGGACCACATGCACTTCCAGGACCTCAGTGACATAGCGGCGAGCAGTCAGCGACCCTTGTCCGCGAGCACCTCCAGTCCGGGAGACGCAGACAAGGTCGGTTTTGCCGGCAGCAGACATACCGCCCCAGAACATGCAGGATCCGCCACCATATTCCACCGTCTCCTGGATGCAGGCTTGGGCGAAACGTTCACCCTGCCTCCGGTATACTCTTCTCTGTCGGTCGTTGCAGAAAAGACACACTCGCGTCTCGTCTGAGAAGAGAACAGCTCTCCACTGCTCAAGGGTCCAATCGACGTGGTCACGAGCAAAGTGCAAGCGGGCTCGCCGATGCGCTGCAGTCAATTTTGGACCCGTAGCAGCTCTGTGGGCCGCTATCTTCTTCTCCTTCAATCTTCTTCTAACCGTAGATACGCTTACGGTGCGTCTGCGAACTGCCTGGAGCTGCTGTTGCAACTCAACAGCGTTGGAGAAACGATTTCTCAAAGAGTTCGACACAACGAACCGGTCGTCTCTTTCCGAAGTGCAGCGACGTCTACCCGAACCGTGTCTGCGGATATAGCCACCGGTCTCTATGAAGCGCTGGTACACTCTTCGAACGGAATAACGGCTCAGGTTCAGTTGCCGGGCGACATCACACTGCCGCACCCCTGATTGCAGTAGTGCAACCACTTGAGCGGCTTTATCAGCTGTGGTATCCATCAAAATCTGTGCGTGTGTCCTCTTCAACGGTTGAATAGCGAATGACCCACATTGAACCCGTGTTGACCGTTTTATACCCACAAAGGAAGCGCAACTAGCAACTCTCACGGGTAGCAAAATTTGCATCGAATTTTTGTGACACTTTATTTGTTGCATTAGGTTTTATTTGATAATGAAAAGTAATGTTTTTTATTAAGTTAATTAAGTAACCTTGTAAATAAAATCATAATTAATGCGACTGCATGTGCATATCAAGAGTAAATGACATTTGAAAGTGATTTTCTAAGAGGTGCGATTTTTTTGACGCCGAGTGTATTATGGCCGCTTGGGGTCTGACGGAATAGCGAGTTTTTTAGGTGCGACCATAGATTTAGTATGGTGCGGCCGTATTTGGCCGCTTGGAGCTTGAGTGGTTAAAATGTTTTAAAGTAATTTTTTAGCATTTGACAATTCAGAACTTTTTATTGGCTTGACCAGTTGAAACAAAAATAAGGCTTGGCAAATCGAAACAAAATTGGGACTTGACTAATTATCACTTTTGCATTGCTTGACAAAACAGAACCAAAACACGCGGTAAAAACACATTTGACCAATTGGGACTTTCTTTCTTCTTGACGAATTAGTTCCTAAATCTACACAAGATAGTCGTCAGAACAAAATTCTGTAATTAAGGTTGTTTACGTAATAAAACGTTATCGTTATCGTTTGAGTTTGATAAATCGGGACATTTGACTATTTGGTTACCAATTCAAAACGTGAATGCGATCATTAATTATTATCTAGTAGACATAAAAATTTTGCCCCAAACACAATAACCCTTCATAAACATGCATCTTTAAGTAGAAAAGTGCCACTTCTCCTAAAACCAAAATAAGAGTTCATATTTTTTTAAAAATTGCACCGGACCTTGTTGGTCACCATGGAGGGCTTCGATGCTATAAAAAATCGTTTTTCATTCATTTGAGATTAAAACCTACATTCATCATAATCATGATCATTTTCAGCCCGTATACACCCACTGCTGGGCATAGGCCTATGTCAATTTCCCTCAACATCGTTGAAAATCCTCTATCATAGAAGGACCATTCCATCACAAAATATAATAAGACTTGCTCTTACCACCGTATTGCCGACAATGCATCCTGTTTACCGTTCCACTTGAACTGTGCATGCAGAGCACCTTGGGAACTTGTCAAGTTGATCATTTACCACGTCACTAAGTGCTGTTACATGTCGTCACAATGTGCTTTGTCTGCGGTGTAGTCACTTTGTGTTTGTCGCTGATTGCTGGTAGAAAATTAACAACAGGGCCATTGTTAGCGAGGGTCTGTTTAATCACCACTTCAAGTAAGATGGCAGGATATTCTTTTCGAAACTTCATTTTAAAACACATGTGCGGTGAAACGTGGACTGTAGCAGTGATTTGTTTTTGCGGTCCTCTGACTTACCTTTAGGGGATAGCGTTGCATAACGGAGTATGAACGCTCGGGTCACACGATAAGTTTTAATTTCGCCTGAAAGTCGTTAGAGAGTAAACCTTCTGTACGTAGTACTATTAGTTATTCTGTGATAATAGTCGTGAATGAATATTATATGCATGCAATAATTGAATCGTTTTTGATTATTTTGGAGCAATCGGTCAAGCTATGATCGCTCATAGCTCATAAGTTCCCACTTATCGTCATCATCGGCTTTAGATGTCCTACTGCTAGGCTCAAATATTTATATACGTAAGTAGCATGTTACAGCAATTAAATAAATTTTGAGCACTTCACACTTCTTGTCTTGTACATTCCTCACATTGCCCTTACATTTCAATACAATAATAAACACAGCATTAACTAACGATACTGCAGATCCAGTATTTTTTTAATAATTAATTTTAATAATGTCCCACTGCTAGGCAAAGTTCTCCCCCACTTCCTTCCAGTTCTCTCTCTCTCTCTCCTTAGCCAGCTCTAACCAATTTCCGTCGAAGGCATCGGGGTCATCGCGCCACCGCTTCCGAGGATGGCCTCGACGCCGATGTCGGTCTTTATGTGTACCCAACGCGTGCTGATGTTCGCCCACCTCTCTGGTTTCATTCTAACCACATGCCCCGCCTGTAATAGATTGCATAAATAAATATCTGTTCAAATATGCTGACAAATTAATTGTAAGATATTGAAAAAAAAATCTACCTCTTTTGAGGTACAAAAATTTATTTACCTTATTGACCTCAGGTCATTCTTTTTAACGTTTCAATATCTTAGAGTATAGCAACGCAAAAATCATCATCATCATAGCCTATACTCGTCCACTGCTGGACATAGGCCTCTCCAAAAACACGCCACTGACCACGATCAGCGGCCACTCTCATCCAGCTCTTCCCAGCTACCTTGCGAAGATCGTCGCTCCACCTTGTCTGAGGGCGTCCTACACTACGCTTGCCGATACGCGGTCTCCACTCCAGAACTCGTCTACCCCAACGGTCATCGGTTCTGCGACTGATATAGCCGGCCCACTGCCACTTCAGCTTGCTAATCCGGTGGGCTATATCGGTTATCTTGGTTCTCTGCCGGATCACCTCGTTTCGAATCCGATCCCTCAGAGAAACTCCGAGCATAGCCCTTTCCATAGCCCGCTGAGCGACTTTAAACTTGTAAACCAGCCCTACCGTCAGTGTCCACGTTTCGGCTCCGTATGTCATGACGGGTAGGACGCACTGATTGAAGGCTTTTGTCTTTAGACATTGTGGAATTGGCGACGTAAAGACTCGACGTAATTTCCCATACGAAGCCCAGCCCAGCTGTATCCTTCTGTTGGCCTCTTTCTCGTAGTTGTTTCTACCCATCTGTAAAATTGGCCCGAGGTAGACATATTCCTTAACAATCAAATCCAATCGGTTCCGGGATGACATGTTCGTTGAACATAACCTTAGTATTGTCCAAGTTCATCCGGAGACCGATGCGTCGAGAAGAATCAGCTAGGCCCTCAAAATCATCATAATATGACGAAATTAATTGTAGTTAATCTTTAAACGTATGACCCCTGCGCTCTAATGCACTCGGAGCAGTATCAGGCCATCTTTGCCAAATTCAGTAGATATATTCTGTTTGGGAGGCCAAAGGACGGACGCACCTGCTTCCTGCGTCAGACGGAGCATATCGGCACCGCCACACGATGTTCACACTGTCAAATTTCTCCAATCGAAATTGATCCTTACTCGCTCGTGACAAAGTTCAAAATGTATTGAAGAAATTTTACATTTTGTGGTATGGTGAGGTTGAAGTGCTGGCGTTTGTACTAAGGTATTGTTCCTGTTTTTGTGCGGCCCCGTTGCACTAAGTCTTTGTTAGAGTCCCGTATTGACGATCTTTATACACCGCCTCTTGTGGGAAAATATCGGTTCACAAGAGCTGAACAACAGTTGTTGAAGAATATTGCGTATAGTCACGACAACAACAGCTAAGTACATAATTTGTGTCTTGAGAAAAAATTGTAAATAAGTATTGATTTTTATTTTAAAGTTTACGCGAACACTATTTGTTAATTGACTTTTCGTTCGTACGTTGAGTACGGCGTTTAGAGATTCATACACTGTTTGCTTAGAATAATAAATGAAATACATTTCTTAGAGTTTCTCCCGTGTTCCTTTAGCAACAACACGTCACACAATCATGTGATTTTGAAGACTAAAATGTTTTGTATGATTTGTCTGTAATAATTTTACGTTAGTAGTATTATCGAATTCCTTTTGTTCCAACGAAACTGATTGTCTGGTCTTCTTGAGTTCAATCATCTCGATTTATTCAGTCAAATAGGACACAAAAAGAGAAGAGAATCTGAGAATGTGAATTGCGCTCTACCCCACACAATTACCACGTATATTAGAATGTCACCTATTCTCGTGCGTAGTAAAATAAAAGTAGCTTCTATAAAACCATTTCCCCTCTACCTTTATAACCTTACATCGCCTTATTCGGTCCATTAAATTACCAAAGCCATCAGCAAAATCTCGAAGCCTAAAATAACGTTGTTCACCCACGTGTCACCTTGTATGTGGCGAACTGGATGCTTGGCCCAGGATTTATCATCTTTATGTCGTATACAAGTCAACGAGGACCGTGAACCTTTCGGTATTTAGAAAGAAACAAATATTTTTAGTACTATAAATAGTTATGTTGTAATATTTTAGATCTTCTATAATTGCAAAGGATTATTATATTATTATTATAAATGAATATACTGACTTTTCTTTATATTATTATGTACATTGATCATTGTAATTTGTAATTTTTGCAATGAAACGACGCTAATGTCATACGGCAAAGCAAAGGTTAAACTGCTTACTCTTACTAAATAAAACTTGTGTTTAATCTTTGAACAAAAGAAGAGCATGCTATTTAATTGCTTCCTTTTATGAACGTATAATTTAGTCGCATTTACATAACAAACTATTAAGATCTAGATTTTACATTAAAATTTCAACATCCTGATGTACTGTAGATAAGATCACGTGAAATATACTTTTGATTTCAAGTACACACACTTGTTTGTGCTTGTCCGACTAACTAAAATTATACTAGGTAAGTACCTACTTGGATTTTCTGTAAAATAGAGTAAGTAGTTAACTTTCTTAGCTTATTAAAATCATCTGAAGATACTATAAAATGTTTGAATAATAGTATCTATTGAATAATAGAATATAAATTAATATAATATCTTACTGAAATCATCCTTGAAAACAATAATTTATATTATTTAACTAGCGGCCCGCCCCGCGACTTCGTCCGCGTGAACACCTTGTATACCGTGGCACCAAAAAAAATATTTCACACAAATCGGTCGAGCCGTTCTAAAGGGATGCGCGTATAAACATTTCGCCAATTAGTTTTTATTAATATAGATAACTCCTAATATTCAGCCTTTCAACAAGCTGTCAATGTCGAATTCCTCATAGGAATTCGAAAATCTAAATATCATTTGGTTGGTATAATGCTAGACCTACTACCACCTACTCAAACGATCGTAGGCGAGAGGCGACACGAAACAGGAATTGATTTGCAACCTATTGCTTCTCATTGACAATATAATACCCAAAATACTTATAAGGAAACTGCAGTTTCTACTTTCTAAATGTAACCGATCATTCATGTTTTCTAAAGAATTATCATATTAAAACTTTGTTACTGTATGTGATTCTTTTTCATGGAACAATAATAGCCATCCATGGTACAATATTACACAAATAATCACAAATCCTAAGTAACACATACCTTATCCTGTCTTATATCAAGAAGCGTAAGGAGATTTAATAATTAACATAGTTAGAACAATATACACAAATGCAAAAATAATTGCAATGTACACTCATTCAATATCAATCAATGATTTCATTGATGAACCTTTGCCCCTCAGTGGTAGACAGTATACAGGGTGTACCTTTTTTTTCTTTTTACATTCCATAAGTATATTTGCGGTCTTGGATAGGGACAAATGAAAACGTGAAGACGAGGCCTTTGCCCAGAAGTGGGACACAATTTATTTAAAATTTATTTTAAACTAATAAAAAAAAGTATATTTCAGTTAGACAAAAGAATTAATCCCACACACCACATGACACACATCAAGTAATAAATCCTGGACAGTGAAACTCATCTGTTGTACCAGAAAACTGAAGAAATAATAACCACTCCGGTTGAACATAAACATAATAACAATACCGTAGATTTCAAACTAGCAATCGTTAATGGCCGTAGATTTCGAGCATTACAATCGTATCAATCAATTTCGTCTGCAGCCGACAATCAAGTTCAATGCTAGCGCGGTAACAACATAAACGATGACTTGCCACTACGCTTCAAAGTAATATTTATTGCGTGTCATCTTCATCTCACGATAAAAAAGATCGAAATACAGAGTGACCTACAGAAATTATTTAAGTAGTTTATTTTTTAGTCATTAGAACTCAGAAAGGTGTGCGTGGTCGATACAATATTATAGAAAGATATGTGATGATTAGTCAAATCAGAACTTTCATGTATGCTGTTAATTCAGAAAGTATCGACAACGATTTAACGAGCAGGATTTGAACCCACTCTTACCATAGGCTATCGTAGCTGTATTCGGCCTGTGCCAATTTTGTCAATATTTTCTACTTTGTAAACAAAGTGAACCATCAAAAATAGTTAGTAAAAATAGTTTGTAATAAAATTATAAGATAATTTCAGGTTTTTAGTTATAAAGCTATTTAGTCATAATGTATATCTTATGTCATTGATGTATAATGTTTCTTGTCTGTCGGTCTGTTTTGTGTAAATAAGGTTCATTTTCAGTTCAACATAACAATTTTTAGTAGCTAATTATAAACATTGAAAGTCAAAAAATTGCGTTATCACTCATACTAGTTTAACTAGCTAAGATCTAGAATTTGAACGCTCACGTATGTCAGGTTACAGCTAGGCAGCCTAGTATGTTGAACACACTTTTATCTTTAAACGTGTAGGTAGGCAGGAGCACCTAAGCAACTAATCGTTTACCCATTGGTCAACTTAAATACGTTAAATTCTCCTCTAAATCTTCGAAATCCTAATCGGTGTGGAACTGGACCCGTTTACAATATGTCCAAATTAGGCAGGTTGTCGGGAGCCCACGGCAGATAAGTATGGGCAATACTTGGCACCAGAGCGTTGGCGCAACCGTTAGCAGGTTTCGATGCCCACTACCAATGAACTACATTATTAGCACATAGCAAGGGCTTATATATCTGCGCTTGTAGCTTACAAAACTATTTGGCCTACTAAAGGGAATTTACATCGAAGTTAGGTAATTTTTCATGTGAAATTCGAATACTTTTTCTGAATAACAAAATCAGTTATGCGGCTGCTGTGATGTGTAAAGTTGCTGTAAGAGAAATAAACGAAAGTTACTCCTTTTTGACTTTCGTCTTATAAGAAAATTGCCATCAATTTTTGTCTCAGTTTAAAATATAAATCACGTACCGGCAATGACCTCAAACTCAGTTGTAGAGAACGAACGCGCACACGCTGCGCTTTGTGGCAAATTTTATTCAATTGGTTAGCTTGGGATCACGGAATTGCCCTACTATGCTGAGATTTCTCTGTTTAAATTGAAAGTGTTTTCTTTTGTTTATACCAAGAGTCTTGAAAATTCATGTCGTTCTGTGATGAACGAATTTTAGCAATGAGTAATAATTATGTAATATTTTAATAAGATTTTGCATATGGTAACAATAATAGGACTCAGTTCATATTTACGTGCTTACATTACGTGCATATTTTTCTCCTTGAAAATATAGAATAGTAATATTTTTAACCCCCGACGAGAAAAGAGGGGTGTTATAAGTTTGACGTGGCTGTGTATCTGTGTGTCTGTGTGTGTATCACAGCACAGATGAACCGATTTGAGTGCTTTTTTTTTATTTTAAAAGTAGATTTTTTTAAGTTCCAATGTCTGTCGAAACAAAATTTCCGATGTCTTCTTTTATGTCATTCATTAGCAGTTAAGTTATTTAATCGATTTCAATGAATGATAAAATGTAATTATTAACGCCTGTCGCATTGAAAAGCACGTAGTTTACCCAATTACCTACATTTACATTGTTATCGGAACGATGTGTGTGAATGAGATCTTTGTAACTCCGACACTAGATGAATTGCACCGAAAATGTTAAAATCTCATAACGTTTTGATAACATTGTTATTAGTGTTCCAGTTCGTGCCATTGCCTAACAATTTGTAAATTAGCATCTCACACAGGCGCTCTTATTACATTTGTTCAACAATTTGCATCAGCATTGTGAGAAATGCAAAAGGCATGAAATGTTTTAATTGTTGCCGCTTTATGTTCAGCGGGCATTATAGCATGACTTATAGCTTTTTATTTATTACCTGTAACGTTTAGTTCACAAACTTTTGAACGAAGATATTTTTTCTTTGTGTTTTTATTCTGTGTTATTTACCATATTTACTTTAACGAAGCTTATTTAGAAATTTTATATACGAGTAGGTTATACATCTACGTAACACTCATGCTAAATTTTTAAATAGTCGATACATCCATCATTGTTTGATGCACATCAAATACCTAGTTATCTAAGAGTGATGCATGACCATTTAAGTTAATTAAATAATAAACATTACTAAATAACAGGTTGGAATATCCGAGTTGTGATTGCATTGTATCGCGCGTTAGAGAAAGTAAAGAATGCATGTTTGTTTTTGATAGATATTTATCAACAGACCGTCTGTCTAATTGAATAGGAATTACTTACTATGTCGTCGTCCGCCGGCAGCGCATCATTCTGTGTCTTTTGTGATGTGACTGCAGTGGGCCCGGTGTATTGTTGGTGGCTATTGTGAATTCAAAATGTGCTCCTATGTTCGTTGGATACTGGTTAAACGATGTCAAACGTAAAGTGTTATAGTTTATCTAGTTTAGTTTTCGTGTACTTATTAATATCAAAAACTAATCTGTTTAAGTGCAATAAGGTTTTGGTACAAGGCGTTTCTCTTCATTATCTTCTTTGTACATGCATCTAGATTTTCATGCTACTTGTTTAGTTCCTTGTTGCAATTTAAAACGTGAGCAGTCTCGTTTTGATTTAGTCTTGACTCTTGATAGAGGATTTCCTAGACGGAGGTGAGCGCGGCCGGCGCGGGCTGCGGCAGCGGCTGGCGCACCAGTCTACCCGATGAGCCGTAGCGCGGCGGTCCTGCCGCCTGCCCCACACGCTCGCGACGTTTATGCTGCCCTAGTACTTTATCGGTGTCATCCACTCCCGCAGTTATCACTGTTAACTGTTATGTGATGTTCCCATCCAACCATCTAACTTTTCAGTGGTGCGATCACTGTGCTTGCAATAGTGTCCGTGACAGGATTGTTTTGAAACTCATTCCTCGGACGAACTTTGTGATAAACAATTTAGGTGTATGTTAATACTGCCGGAAACGTTAAGTTTTGGATTTTGAGTGTATAGCACCTGGAGGTAATCCTGATGAAGCGAACTACGTGGGTGGATTTGGAAACGGGCTGCCGGCTCGGCTGCAACGGCGAGATATTTTGGAGCGAATGCGCCGAATGCGACTGCTCTTATTGCAATCCTAACTACGTTTGCGTCTGTAGCGATAAGGTACTTCGATAGTTAACTCTTCATAAGAAAAAATATAAATTTAGAATTTGAACACATAACAATATACGTTGAAATTATACAATTTCAACGTATATTGTTGCTGGTTACCTACCATTTAATCTAGAAAAACGTTCTGAGTTGAACGAATTCGCTGTAAATAAAGATAACGTTACATTTTTCAGTCCTGCTATGCTATCTTTGGAAAGTAAATATTTGTTATTAGTGACGTAAAAACTTAGGTTGCATACTTTTAGATGACAATGAATTCTGAAATCTTTATTGTCATTATCTTAAAATACTTAGTGTGGAAATTGTGGCGCACCTACATTGAATGTCGCGACATACTTTCTTTGATGCAAATCGATAAATACTTACTACAAAAACTATCAATTCAGGCAAATTACCATCTCACCATGTGATGAGATATTGATGACAGACCACACTTTACCACGAGTGACATGTTGCTTACAAGAAATTCTAAATATTTTGAGAGAGCTTCTTAACTTTTTATTTCTGCCTAACGATAAAAGTAATAACTTGGGAAACTGGCCCTAATACATAAATGTTTTATGAACGAATGATGCGACATAGCGATGTTTTTATCCAAAATCGCGAATGTTAATGTAAAGCTGATTATTAATGAGTTAACCGAGTAACTGTGCTCTTTTTGTTTTCCAAGGTATACCCACTTTTTTTACTTTAATATTCACTTTGAGCAAATGGCTTTCTCTTTGTCCTTTTATGTGGAGTGCAGTAATTAATTTCCTGCAAACTGGCAATGGTATCGCAGGCGCCTTGTTGCCTTTTAAATTGTATGTACATTCATTTTAAATTTAACTTTTCATCATCAGCTTATAAAACTCATATTCAGTTTTAAATTTCTTGTCTTTCTACATTGACAATAGAATATGGGGAGATCGTGCCTTAAACAAAGCGGTTTGTGTAAATATAACATGTTTAGGATTCTATGAGAATTAGTTACATATACTTGTTTATCCCATGATTATAAATATGCACCAGGTCAAACAGTTCACCTTGGAATTCAATTCATAAGTTTCGCCTTTATTATAAGATGTCCATATACGATGCTGTCTTACCATAATAGTTTTTATAGCATTAAACATTTAAGATTTCATTTCTTACTTATGCTATGTTTTAAACGAGACATCTTTCAATTTTTTTTATTGTTTTTCATGTTTACAAATTGAAACATGGTAGAAAAGAACTCATTCTTAACACAATTTGGGTGATAGGTATGTGATTGGCTACACATACAATGTTAGCCGCACAATAAGTAAGGAAAGTGAAACGCTAGCGTTTTTTCTTGTCTTGGCTGAGACCTTTGTCTCGAGCAAGTGCGAGAAACTAACGCCTCTACCAGCATGAGAAAAGCTTTTAAGAAAATGTCTATCGATTCACTCATTGTTTTTGTTGGGAATGTTTTTGTTTATTTTCTTGATTATAATATGCGTTACAAACGTTTACGAACATCGTTTATAAGTTAAAGGCTAATAAAAATGTGTAAGTAAATAAAAAGTTTAATACTTTTATTCATTACAGTTTTATAGGTTATTATTAAAATTGGACATTCCGCTAGTTAACGATCAATTAATTGCATTTTCCAATAAAGTACGCTACTGCAGCAGTATCTGTTTTAATCAAAACCTTAATAAAATTCTTCAGTACTTTTTCCATATGCTTTCTACGAGTTTCATACTTTAATTTCCTTTAGAAACCACCTCGTATATTTCATAAACCTTCAAATATTAAAAATCTTTCGTGTTCAAAAGTTCTTTTTAACTTAATTTATTACACACCGGAGAAGCGCTTGGCCTCCATCTCACTTGGCGGTAAGTTACGATGAGGTCGAAAATTTCCATTTTCGATTACAACAAAGTTACTAATTTTTTTTTATGGCGACAAGCTTTTATGATTATGTAAGCTAGCCCGGCGAAATTAGAAAATACCCTAAGTGAAGCAAAGTATACCTAGTAGCGTATAAAGTGTGGAAAAAAAAGACCGTGGTTAGAGGAAAAGTACCCTTAATATTGATGATGGCAGATTTATTTAAAGGAGATACTACTTTATGTTGTTTAAAAGTAATTGATCCTTTGAAAGACTCTTTCGGTTAGTGTCAAAAACTACAGGTGTTTTTTTTTTCATATTTCACCGGTTCGATTCCCTGCAAGCAGGGGATTTTTCAAAAAAAATTAAATGCAGTTTTAATTATTTTTGATAATACAGTAATTTTTCCTTTCAGTAAAATTTGTCATCATCAATATTAAGGGTACTTTTCCTCCAACCACAGTCTTTTCTATCCTTACTGTATTATTATACTGTCCCTTTACTGGGCAAAAGCCTCTATCATTGAAATCGAGTTACCGCTACAATTGGTGGGTATTTTCACCACGCTATCCAAATGCAGATCTGTGATCGATCACAAACACAGGCTATAGATCAAAAATTCGACACATACTATTAGAAAATACCCTACCAAGAGCAACACTAAAATCAAGCGCAGTTACCTACCCTCACTGATGAATTTTGATACCATTGTGAATGTCTGAGACCACGTTGTCTAACTAGTAAACCTTGTTTATAAAAAATTTGTAGCTGATGAGAAGCATACTTTTAATCGAAATAAGCTACTAACTGAAGTGAAAACTTCAGTTTATCTAGTGTAGCGGAAAATCAATAGTCAATAGTCAAAATATATTTATTCAATAAACTCAATTAATAAGTACTTTGAATCTCAGAACACTATGCTTTAGTTATTGTTCTGAGCTTTGAATCGTCCAAATCTTTTTTAACCTACCACCCATTCAGGACATTATTTTTTAACTGTGGCAAAGAACGGGCGCAAGAAACCACAGCGCACAGAAGCAACGACATTTACAAAATATATATATATATATTATATGTCGTTACCAGGTCACAAAATACAAAATATGAATTTGAATGTAAATAGTTTAATTAAATATGGTGCTCTATATAAGTTAATTATAGACAATTAGAAGTAGCTGTTGGAATACTTAGAGCATTTCAGATCGGATCGGATTTCGAATCGGTTTGTTATATCGAAATTCCCGATAAAATGTGAAGTTTTCCTAGGAGTAAATGTAATAATGTGTAAGGTACTCTCAAGCCCTCCAACTAGCCTATCGCTATATAAATACCATTACAAAAATAACTATTCGAAATATCAAAGAAAATGTATAATGAAATGAGAAAACAAGTAGGCCTAATTCGATAAAGATTGTTAGTAAACAATTATAATTATTATTATTATTTACAATTATTTGTGCATATATTCTTTCTTGTAAGCTTCTTCTCAGTCGAAGGCTCTCCCAAAATCCGAACTGGCGGTAGATTAGTTAGGTAGGAAGGTAGTTAAGTTAGTTGATAAGATTTAACTACTGTTAGTTAACTTTTTTTATATACATATATTTTTTGACATCAATAAGTTCCTGTAACGGTTTATATTGAATAATGCATTTGACTTTGCACTCGGATTTTAGCTTTTTTTGAGAGCGGTTCACGAGAATACCTCTAATAATAGTGAATTTCTATATTATTATATAATTATACATAATTGTGAGTTATTTGTTTAAAAACATTCTTCATCGAATTTGGCTCTAGTAAGGACTATGTATTTCATTTCGCTGATTATTTATTTCACTTCGGTAATTGAAGTACCAATGTAAGCTCCGTTTTTAAATATCACATAAAATGAAATCTTTAAATGAAAAGCTTAATATTTTAATCGTCACATTATATTAGTACTACGTCTAACGGTGAGTGTCCAAGAGTACCTATTAAAAATATAACAGTGATCGAATTATTAATGCCATCAAAGTCAGATTAGCACAAATGAAATGTCTATCTCGTACGTATGCGCATAGTGGATACGTACTTAATTTTCGGAACGAACGTATTGTTTATGTGTATTTTAGACACTAAATTTATAATATATAACTAGCGGAAGGCTTTCATCTTCGTCCGTTTTACCAGACTTCATTTAGGCAGTTCAACCTATCGACCAATTTGCGCAACAGTCGTGCACTTCTATTCCCAAAATATTGCAATACTCGTCCGAACAGTGCCTATGATGTTTGTCAAGAATGCGCAATATGGAAAATAAACAGTTTACCTCGCTGCACCTTAACGACAGCATTGCGTCAAATGCTGTAAAATTGTATGCCTCAGATTCAGTGCCATAGTCAAGGCTAGCCAGAGTCACAGTACCGCAACAGTAGTAGCAGTCACTATTCTACTGGTTTATATTATCTCTCTTTCTGTTGCAATAGCTCAACTAATATAATCAGTAAGAAATTAAGAGCTACTCTAATTTTCTTTGATAAATAAGTTGCGGTGTCCTTTCTTACTACCTCATAATTCTAAAAATAATAGTTTTTCAAAGTTATGCAAAGTTCACATTAAATTCATCAGTCATGAATTCAGGGCAGTAGTGGTTCAATCCTCAGACCATGGACATACTCGTATTACATGTTAAGTCCTTGCCTCATACTAAAATCAGCCTGACGTTTTGTCTTGCCAAAAAGACGTACAATGAATACTTTTCTTTCAAAATGTTCTTTGATAAATAGATTAATGAGATAAAAGAAACTTACTGCGAGATTTATAAACCGTATCTCCGCCAACCAGATATACCTCCATGTTGTAAATATTGCCCGTAGACAAGTGAGGTTAATGATCCGTTATTATGAGTACAGCCATAATTATGTGTAGCAGAAAATGTCCTACAGCCCAATCATTAGCTGCTCCAACTTCTAACTGTAAACCACCCCGTAACTGCTAGTAATTGCTCGCACTTGAGAGAGAAAGCATATGTTGACAACCTCTCCTTGACTTTCTTATTAAGGGAATTCCTTTGTTCTTCGCTTTCAACCAATTGGAGATTGTGACAACTTGGTCTGACTTGATTTATTACATAGTTTTTTGATGTTCATACTTTACATCGGTTTCCGCCACAGCAGTGCGTCCTGTTTTACCTTAGGGTACAACATTCTCCGTAAATCTGTAGGCTTCGTAAAACGGGCTCTTGTTAAGTTTTGATCATAAAGCACTGGTTCCGGTGTTCTTAGAAGCCTCGGTCCATACGGTACCATCGTTTTGCGATTTCTAATGGTCACATTTGCATATGTCGGGCAGCCTTTCACGCTTTCGGTCCGCTATTGGATACCACACGTCACTTTGTTGCCGTATTCGGTTGTTTTTCGGCTATTGATTTATTAATTGGCGCCTCAGACTTCTTTAAAACACGAAAGCATAAAGATTTAATACTGAAAAAGTAATAAAAAGATAATCTACGAACGGGGGAATTCAAAAAATAATGTCGATGTTTGTAATACTCGTATATTCGTGCGCAGCTTTTTATTTATTATCGACTCTTCTGTGCTGCAACTTTCAGGCCTTTTTTACCTAACAAAGATTAGCTAATAGGGTTAGATGAAAATCTTTTGGATGTTTTTTATGGTTTTTATTTCATTTGACGAACGTAAGACACGTTCGTTGAAATGACTTATTGGATGAAGGTGGTTATCCTGGAAAGTACGATTAAATAATTTGTTAGAAAAAAGTAGTGGAACGCAAGACTGTTTGATTTCAATATGTATTGATCGTAACTTTACATAAGTAACATGTCAGTGAAAATATTTTATTATTGACAAAGTGCTGTGTTCCATTGAACGTTACTTTAATATAAACAGTCACTATTGCAATTCTTGGTCAATGTAGGCATCCCAGACAAAAGTCAAAAAACAATGAAGCTTGCGAAAACCCTGTGAAAAGTTACAAGGTCGTTCTAATTATTAAATTATGTCGTGAGGAAATTTTATATAAGATTTCATTTTAGATTAAAGAGATTCTGAAATTAATTTACGTTGCGAAAGCAGGTAATTAAGATAAACAATGTTAAATATGGTGCCAGCCAACATAAATAAATTACAACGTGTTTAGACGACGCAAAATACTTATTTTTTATAGTCATTAATTCAGCGATAATTGTACTCGAATTTTTGCCTTTCCAATATGGATGATAAGATGACAATATTAATTATTTCTAGGTCTAAGTCACTAGGTCCTTTGTATAAATTAAAATAATTAGGTACTGTAAGGTTTATTGATTACATCCGTAATATTAACAAGGATAATAAATGACATTGTTAATTATAATTGCACTACATTAGTTTTCCTTAATATGTTGTCCAAATCGGTCGTATGTAATGTAAAAATAACGTGTTATTCCTTAAACTTCTATTGGAATCCACAAAATGTTTAAGTGTAGTTTAGTGATGTGATTAATGTCAAAGAGCAAATCCTAAATACCTACTTACTTTAATTATTCAGTAGTTAAGAATATGTGCGAGAAAAATTGTTGCAGTGATATTTTCCGCTTTTCTGTGTTATGTAAAACAAGAGTGTTTTCTTACAAATATTAACCCATTGATTGTAGCGATGACCTTATTTCAATGAAGGAGGCCTTATTACCCTGCTTTGGGACAGTACAGGATGTACTTTTATAACCTTCTCTTTAAACGTGTTGAATACTATAAACATTGTAACTTTAGTAAAGTTATCTGGTTTAAAACTGACGATGCTTCTTTGTGTAGACAGATCATACTGTTATTGCAACTGCAGACAAATACACTTTGGATGAACAATAAGTATAACTCATAATTGATACAATTTGTCGGTCTCATCGCATATCGCTTAAAATTTGCAAGCAGTCTTTCCAAACAACCAGAAGGTTAAAAATATCTTAGACACGGTTAAATCTTCTACTGCAGTCTGCGTCCAAACTTAAACTTTAAACCTAATTATTACGAAACATACACTAAATTGAAACCGCGTTTAAAACTGATGGTTTGGCTCCATCTGCCTTTTTTAACAGAATTGAGACAGCATTACGAATATAGTTCAGTTGTAACTATGGTCCATGTTTAACTGGTTGATGCCGGAATCCCCGCGAATAGTGCTCAATAAATGGAATTTCTGCTGTGTCTAGTGACGCCGCGTTCCAAGTGGTAAAAATAAGAGGGCACAAGTTTCTACCAACGCTGCATGCTGCTAATGCATCAAATATGTAACATAAGTACGTAACCTTAGTTTGGTTCGGCCTCCACAAACAATGAATCATTAGCGCGTACGCCCGAGATGTTAACTGCTGTTTGGCGAGCAAACACTGGCGTTCAACCATTAGCGTGTACCGCCGATAACCTGCTACCGCGTTGCAAACGTTTATCGTGTCGTCGATTAATATTTCTATTGGCTAAGCAAACAGATTTAATGTTAATTCCTTTAGTTCTGTCGCCTTAACTGTCATGACAGTTTGAGGTATGTTAGCCAGTTACTCAACGGTTGAGGGTTAACGGGAAAGTGCGCTTCCATCTTCCTTATCTTTATTTTCTATCAAATGAGATGAAGGTCAAAAGCTGTTCACGGTATTATATTCAAAACATTCTTCAACAATCTAATCCAATGTAACCAAACCCTAGTTTTCATTCGGTTTCGGAAAAATGTCCTCGGCTAGTTCCCACACATTTATTTATTTATTTATTTATACTTTATTGCACAAAATCAAGTACAAATGGCGGACTTAATGCTAAAAACATTCTCTACCAGTCAACCAGTAAAAAGAGTTAGAAAAAGAAGATAGACGGCGCAAAAAAAAAGATACCTACTAAATATATATCATTTATATAACATAACTACACATAATATAATTATAGATAATATACTATACATAAACTACACAAATCATATGGGCGCTGATGATGTTATAGACTAAGGTTAAAATAATGCTCGAGTCATTCGCTTAAAAGATTGTATGTTGTTAGCTTGGCGAATCTTGAGGGGAAGAGCGTTCCAAAGACGAATTGCGGTAACGGTGAAGGAGTGGGAAACGAAGTTGGAATGATGTAGAGGAGTTTCTAAAAGAAGGTTATTGGAAGAACGAAGATTGAGTGAATGAGAAGACCCTAGGAATTGAAATTTCGACTTAAGGTAATGTGGAGTACGTGGATCAAAAAGAATATTGAACAGCATACAGACCAGTCTATGGTTTCTACGTTTGCGGATGGGAAGCCATTTCAGCTGTTTCCGGTAACTGGAGATGTGATCATATTTGCGAAGACCATAGATGAATCTAATGCAGCTGTTTAGGAGACGTTCTAATTTGTTAATGAGGTCTTGATTTGCATCAGATAAACAAACATCTGCATAATCAATGACAGGCAGCACAAGAGCTTGAGCTAACATGATCTTGGTACAGGACGGGAGAAAGTTTTTAAATCTGTAAAGGGATCGTAGAGTACCAATGACACGGCGAGAGATTTCACCAATCTGTTTATGCCACTTCATGGAGCTATCTATGAAAAGTCCCAAGTTCTTAGTTCACACACACATAGGTTTAATATGGCATTTCAAATACGCTCCTAAGAGTTTCTTAATTGGTACTAGATCCACGGTGGTACTTCTTATAATTACGCCTGACTACCTACCTAACTGGCTAGACTTAGTATCTTATTTACCTAAGTCTTTCGCCATAACTGCAAAGTTTTGTTGCGTTCCGGCAGTTTCAAGTTTCTCAGTATAGTAGAGGATTTAGGGTTCCATCTTCGACGTTATCTTCACTCACCATCCAAAGGCTTCCCCTTTTTTAATAAGAAACATTGATCAGCGAACAGATCCAATGTCAACGTAACCAAAGCCCGTCTACATTCACTTTTACATTGAAAAAATGTCCTTAGCTAGTTCCCACACTACTTGATACGTGTTTTGGAATATCTAGGTACATATTCTTCCCTTTTAGTTGAATCGATGACCATGTAGGTATGATGTGTTTTATATATAATATCACATCACATCACAACATTCACGTCGTAAAATTAATGCTTCACCAAATATAATGATGACAATATAATATTGAGCATTTTTTCAATTGATTTCCTTTTCATAAGCGATTGCGTACAGTGTGGGTTTTACCGGTCATCGTCACATTAATATAATAAAGAGGTAATTTTTTTTGAATACATACTTTAAAACAATATGATACAATTAAGCTACCTACAATATTTGTGAGTGATATTAGGTTTTTTCTTTTGATAATATAAGGTACTTATATTTAATACGTGAAAGCATAATAACATTCATAGACTGATTGACTCATCACAAAATTTCAGAAACTTTAAAACTCCCAAATTGGATATTTGGCAGATAAGTTTTTTGTTATAAAATGTAGACATTCGCTAAGAATGTATTTTTAAAACCTCCCTCGGGTACACGGGATGCGGGTAAAAACACGGACGACGACAGGGCTTTTGTTTTTAACACAATTTTTATGTTACTGATTTCATTTTAAAGTTATCTTCTAATTTTATTTATCACGATAAGTAACATTATGTTTGGGCTTGTTTTTAAAATCTTTATTACGCACTGTTCAAAGTACGGGATATAAGAAACCGTAATTTGCACAACAACGAATTAGTTTCATTGAATTATGTACGCAGTTCTACTCGTAGTACCTTAACACATCAATTTCTTTACGATGCACATGAGCCATAACATAGGCCTCGACTTGATCGTAAAGACTCGGTAGGTCGTTGCCTCCTCAGCTCTGCTCAGCTATACTTGTGGTCGGCCTAAAGCTTTCAAACAGGGATGTGGTCTGTGGTTACGAATTCCCTGTCTGTAGTATGTTGCATCGTTTGCAACCACTTGCAACCCTGGTATTTCAATCGAATAGTATTTTTTCTTACTCTAGCGTGCCTTAGACCTCTCATAGTCAAAATCGCACCGCTCGCTGACACACCATTGTTTATGGTTGAAAATAGCAGAATCTCAGCCCTGAGTTACTTTTATTGTTATGTGATCTGATTTTGTTTTCCTGCTAATCTACAAACATTATAATTAACGGTCTTCAGTCACGTCGAAGCGGTTAAACGTATTTGTATGAAATTTAATGCACGGGTGTCCTTTATTGACCATATAGGATATATTTTATGACGAATAACTGAGATCTGTGCTGTGCGTGCACGTCAAACAATAACGATATGCCAAAATTTCGTGTTCACATTGTGCGCTAGTTGTTCCGCGCTCGGCAATTTCCTGTGATTAGTAGGTACAATTACAGAAACACACGTCAGTCCGATTGATGGGTTAATTGATGCCACGATTTCACACTAACGGAATCCGCCGGATTAAGTGAAAGTAATTTCTTAAACTCTTGAGAGATCGAACATTGTATATGCACATCGCGTATGCGTTACAATTCAATTGATATGTGGCCGAATATTACTCGTACTTTCTTCTTTTTAATGTTAAAATGCTCGTGTGTGCCAAAAAACGCTTCCAGTTCTCTGTGTTGCGAGTTGCAACTTGCGGTACTAAATTGATTTTAACCGGTAGTAGGCACTAACCGTCTGAATCGCTACCTTTTTCTGCTATGCCGTTAAGTTGGTCCAATTCTTTCAATTATTTTTTCACAAAAAAATATAATTTTGCGTTTAAGAGTGTTTTACTGCCGTACTCATATTTAATTTATACAGGGAAACATATTTAATTGTTATTAAAACTTAATTGACGTCTCTGAGTACGGCAGTTAATGTAATGTAGTAATGTGGGTAGAACCGATCGGCAACGTTAAATTATTTTTCACGCTAAGAACTCAGCTGTAGCTGTCGTAATACCAGACATAATAAAAATTCAATTTTCAGCAACCTATGAATAAAATTTTTAGGAGTCTTCGTAACAGACAAGGAGTGCATTACTAAATATCTCTGAATCTACTTCACTAACTAATTCACGTATGTCGTGTCGTGAAAGCGTCGGGTCAATCACAAAAGCATGTATGTCCACTCGAGTAAATTTGTCTGTTTCAAACACATAATCAGTGAAAGTGCATGTGAACATTTTCATGTAACGCTGCCCGGAAATTCTATAAAAATGTCTGTAGTTGAACGGAACTCGATCTTGTGTTAATCCGTCAGCGTTCCAAGAACCAGCTTGGTCAGATAAATTAACTTTTGCCGTCAGAGTGCTGAGTGTGAATTTAATTTACTATGAACTGTTATGGCGAAATGACAAATTCAACTCTTTTATTTCTTCAAAGCTATGCCAATTCTCGTCGGTTTCATTTTAAGTTAGATTTTTTATGGTACTAAAGTGCCTTTTATTGACAAACGAGGTTTTGCTATATTTCCCATTCAAATTTTAGTTTCCATTAACAGGAACAAGTAGTACAATAAAACTTGCACTAGTCACTTTGCACTCAGGTCACCTCTCGATTCTTGATCGCGTTTGGAGTTAATTTCTGTTTTCTTGATACGTGACCGCGCGAGCCAGCAAGATTACTGTACTTACTTGGTATTTAATTTGTCCAAACAGAGATGATACTATGCACTTTCTTTAATCAGGTTTCCGCTCGGATAATTGGTATGGTGATGTGCTAGTGCCATTGGGCATTCTCGAGCTACGGATTAGGCTATTCAGACTGGTGAAACTACTTTAGTATACACCACGGGTTTAGAATACTAAGATTGTGACGAATCGTCTAACTTTTTGTGCAAGAATCACAAACATAGAAACATATCCGTTTATAAAAGCATAAGTATCTGCTAGATTTGTTTCGAGGGTTTACGTATTTCGGTTTCCCATACAAACTTTCAAGTCGTTTTTTTTTAAAACTAATAAGCCAATTTTAATGAAACTTTGCATGCTTAAGTAAAATTTTGGAATCTGAATAGTTTGTTGAAAGCATTTTTAAAAAACGTTTATTTAACTGAGTTATTGCGATTTTAAACTTTCTATAGTGAACTTTAAATCGCAATAACTCAGCTAAATAAACGTTTTTCAAAAATGTTTTCAACAAACTATTTAGATCTGTATTTGAATACTGTATTTGTATACTGTATTTTACTTTAGCATGCTTTATTAAAATCGGCTTATAGCTTTTTAAAAATTTCGACTTGGAAGTTTGTATGGGAAACAGAAATGCGTAAACCCTCTTAAAGTGTAATGGCTTATGTTATCACATTAATATTTTTTTGCTAACTGTCCTACTGCTAGGCAAAGGCCTCCCCAAGTCCTTTTATCTATCCTTATCCTGAGCTACCTTAGGCCAATCAATCATATTTTTTTTAAATAAGTTATTATTTAATGTTTCAAGTCTTTATTAAATTGTCGCTAATATTCTCGTACAAGTATCATATTGTCAAGACGTCTTGAAATTATAACCAGCTTAACAAGTTGGACAACTATGAGATCAGCTGATCTCATCTAGTGAAATAGGAATTCCGACCGGATCGTATGAAAGTGTTTTGTATTTCTTTATAAAAACCGACCACGTGCGACTCGTGCTTGCGCAGTAACATGTTCCGTAGTGTCAAACACCAGTCATTGACAAGAAAAATCATAACGATCGAATATTTAGACTACTAGGTACTTATACCTACTGTAAAAGATGGTAGGTACCTAAAACAGTAAAACAGCCAATGTTTGTTAGTGTACGAAAGCTGTAAATATTCGATAAAAGTAATATTAGCTAGAATTTCTAAAAAGATATTGTAATAAGTTTAGAGATAAAAAGAGAGCGTATTTTAAAGCTAAAAATTTTCAAAAAGTCTTACTATTTAGTTCTTACCAGATAGTATTTTATTATACCCCTCACCCACCCACACACACTCACACCCTCACACCCACACCCTCACTTTTCAAAGAAAATTAAATGTAATACTTACGTACTAGAAACATTTTTAGAAAATTGTTTAATATTTACCTACGTATATGACTAGATTCAGCTTTCTAAAAATGGCTGTGACAAACAGACATGAGGAAGTTATGAGGTTCCCGGTTTACTACGGAACCCCAAAAAGGAACACAGCCAGGTAGCCAGTTCCTGCCATCGCGTAACATGTTTGCAATGGCTGTTACCGTTAATTGCGAGTCATTAAGAGACCTTCCGTTAAGACAGAAGAGAAAGTGGTACGTTAATATCAAATAAGTTCGTAGGTCGCTCGGATGTTACTGCCAGACCTCTTATCATGTCATCTAAATCAAGTCATCTAGAATTCTAGAGCTCCACGTTTCGTAAAGGAGATAGGTAATTTTGGGCCACAATGAGTTGTTCGTTACAGAAATAAAAATGGTATAGAAAATAAGGTCTTCTTATTGTATTATTATTGGTTTTTAAAATAAACCTGTAACACTCCGCAAAACCAAGATAAAAACGGATATTCAAAAATAACACTTAAACATACTTTGTAAACACACATCTAGTCAGTAACAAATCGATATACTTTTGCCTAACTGCAAATGCTTATTGAAACAGTATTTAGTTTAAAATAATAAATATACCAATACGTTAGTTCTTGTATTTTGTAGACTATCTGAATTAATAATCATGATAATAAATACAAAAAGAAAATTAAATTATTAATTTAAATCGATTTTTAAAATCGATTATTGAAATGTCATGTCAGGTCTTATTATGTTATTTGTCAATACGATTGTCATCCATTCATTCATTCTCTTTGCTCCATGCATTGTAGAATATTTTGTGCCGGCTTTTCTTTCTAAATAGTTATTTTCTCACGACATTTTATGTTAAATTATACCCCTGAATACAGAATTTAATCTAGATCAATAAAAAATAAGTTTCAAATTCTTGTAACTACACAAATAACTAAGAAATAGTGTAAAAGCAGAACAAGGCATCGAGGTAAGCAACTCACGTGAATCCTCCATAACTCTAATCTGCGGAGTTGTACATGCAAAATAATGATGCATCTGTAATGCTAACATCATTCCCTTCAAAATGCAGTAATTGTTATATCTGTAACACAATTTAATATAATGGCCCAAACGTCCATACAAGCTGCCCTATCTCCTTTCCTGATGCAACCAAGACGAATTGACCATTTGATTATTTATGACAATATCAACATACACAACTTCGCGCACATAATATCACAAAAAAGTGCAACAAACAAACCGCCCTCTGGGTTTGATGTATAAATAACATTTATTGCCAATAATAAGGAGATAAAGCTTTTCTGACCATTCACTATATGCGTCAGACAATTTTTTTTTCCAGTGAATCCTTCTTATGGATATCCTACCCCCAGAATGGAGGCAAGGTTATGTGGGGCTCCATCCATCCCCCTTTTCACACTGAAAGCGTGTCAATCAATCAGGGATGAGAGGGAGGGAAGTTTATACCCACTAAACACTGGAGAACAGCAAATTCGAGTAAAGTGGAGACCCTACTAGGGAATTGAACCACGTGATCCACCCATGCGTCAGTCAATTTGACGTTGTAAGTAAAACGAGAACTACCATTGATCATAGAATACCATTAATAATGCATTCTGAGCCATTGATGGTCCAATGTCCAGTAAAGAGTGTAGGCCTAGATGTTTATTTCCGGCCGAGAAGCAACAATCAACAAATGACAATAACGAAACATTGTTATCAATAAACGATACATTTATTGACTAATTAGCTATGAATGATCATCGGGAGTAATGTGTGATTGTTGCTTACTCATCCGAAACAATACGTACTGTAACCGCTCTGGTTGGTATGCGTTGGTATGGTACCTAACTCATGTTGAATTAAATTCAATTGTCGCCATAAATGATAAGATGACGCCTACAGGCGCTTCCAATCCCACATAAAAAATAAATAAATATGATTATATAAATAAATAAATAAATATAAAAAGACGAATGCAAAATTAGGATTGCTAATGAGATTCGATAGTATTGTCGTATTTATTTGTTTACTGAAGTATGCCTCGATGACTTCAACCATGCTGATCGCCTACACTACGGTGTGGCCTACATCATTTGGCATTATGCAGTCTCTCAGTGCAAAATATATTTGGTATATTATGTGTCTCTACACAAATTCATTGTTGAATTTTCAAATATTTCAGGGAATGTAGCTTAGCAAAAGCTATACTGATACGTCGTTATCAAACTAGTGGAACGCATACACTTTTGCAAAAGTTTAATGGACAATACAAAGAAATAATATTTTCATTCAAAATGTTTACGAAATATGTTCGCCCGTTCAAAAACATTTTGGAGTGTAACTAAAGTGAAGTTTTTATCGCTGACTACGACGCAAATGCGACAGTCAAAGTAATGTAATGCGGTGTCGACCTGAACAAAACAAACACGCAACCAAACGGGACTTCCACTTATCTAATGTACACAGTACATGAAAGATGACAACTTATTTTTTATAAGTTTTACTGCATGTAGCACTTATATTGTATATTAAAAAAGTATACAATATGAAACCATGCTACTATCGCTACATATATTTCGTTGTTCATTAATTGTATGACTAATGACAATTCTTGACATAGTTCATTAATGCTTTTAGCTCTTCTCGTTCTACCCACGCTCTATTGTAATCTGTATGTATTTCTGTAACGTAGTATCTACGTATCTTTACAAACGGCACTTTTTTTATCTGCAATTTTGTACATATTGTCGTAACTGGTTGTATAATTTTAATATGAAAATGTCAAAGGTTTCTGAAAAATCATTTAAAAATATGTCGTTTTTATTTACACCTTTTAAGCCAGAAGAGATAACCGTTTTGTAATAGTCAGTTTGCATCGCTATTACAAAAAAGTTAATGTAAACATGCATACCTTATGATGAGACCCTGTGGGAACTTAATCCTTTCTTTGACGGTGTCTACACCCAATAAGGAAACTGAATTTCAAGTTTGTGGGCTTTATGTGCCTGAGAATCTGTGATGAATCAATCAGTCAGTAAGGTGGTATTTCACTTTGTTATAATTAGTTGTATTCTGTCATAACAAATAACATAAAGTTTCACAGGTTAAATAACAATTGTCATATAAATGTATAATGTGTTAAATTATAGTATTCTTGATTGTAACAAAATATTTGCAGAATTATGATTATGGTACACTATTTTAAAATTTATATGATAACACTGAACGAAATTGAAAATGTATTTTTAAAGTATGGCACTGTAGCGCTCGATGCACTATTGTAAATCAATTGATATAATATTCAAATCTGAAGGTCGTATCAATGTTTCGAAACTAGTCGCGGATTCTGTCGCGAGTTTCTAGTGTTCCACTTGCAGCGACGACGTTTCCGTGGGACCGGTTATTTTGATTGCTCCGTGATCGCAACCACTCGGTTTTGGTCGCGGGCCGCTCTGTCTCGCCATCATTGGGGTCAAAGCAATTGGTTATTTTTGTACAGACTTCAAATTTATGCTTTCACGCAACAAATCTTTTATTAGAGCTAGCTGATAAGTGCCTGGATTGTCGAATAACTTAGATTTCTATTTAGATATTAATCTTAACATTTCAAGGCCTACCTACTGTTTGCTGACACAATGTTTCAATCGCTAATGTCGTTAGTCAACACAGTACATTTTCACAAATAAGCGCTAACCTAGGTATATAATGACGGTCGTAATCCTATTTGCACTTAAATAGATTGAATAAATCTAATGTTGTTGATCTAGAGTGTTTATCACCAAATGTTGCCGGAAGACTGCACTTCGACCTCGTTATGCAACCGTATTTGTGTACACGAACTGTTTACTATCACCATGTGAACTGTTAACACAATTTGGGTGAATTACGAAATCCTAATGACAAACGACTTCTGAAATGGATCGTTATTATCGATGTTTAGCGTCGCAGTGATAATTTTGGACATTTGTCGAAATGAGGACTAGTGAAGAGTTGGGGATGACGTCGCTTGGAACGTCTAAAGTGATAAAAAGTGAAAGTGTCGCAAAAAAGAATGGTGCGTATATGATGGGGGCGGACATAATGACCAGGCCTGAAGGGCTGTTGCCCAGTGCGGAGAGGCCCCACAAGGTCAATAGCTACCTGGTGGGATGGGCACAGGTTGTGGAGGAACTCTCCTGGAAGTTGAAGAGTGTGAGTTGACAGTTCAAACTCCGCTTCTGTTTAAACGTATTAAAAATGTGTAACTAATTACAAGCGTTGTGTAGGTCTTAAAATATGTTTGTTTGCTTACATCTGTGCCTTGTTAATAATTGGTATTCTATGTTATTTAACGCTTATTTATTATGCAAAGCCTATCATAAAATAACCAAATCACCCCAATATAACGCAATATTATCTAATACTCCTCCCATACCTAGTATAGCACCGCAGACTCTTAATATATATATAAGTATGTAATCATTTTATTTTAGTTACGTATATTTTTAAAGAACCTGTTGTTAAATAACATTTTCTGTCCAAAGCATTCAATAAAATACAACCTTACACTGCAATAGAAGGTGATTACAATCGGCCTTTGTAATTTCTAGATGATATAGTATGAGCATGATCATTGTTTGGAATAATCTCTTCTCCCACAATCATGAGAGGTGTAATTTGAAAACCTAGTTAAATGTCTTGATTGCTTTGTAACACAGTGTAAGTATCGTAAATATATATGGCACTTGCTTGTTTATGACAGTATATTATAATAAATGAATGTTATAAACTATAACAGCTTTAAGTTTCTTGACCATCAACCAGAAAAAAGTCAACCTGTCTCAGGAAGCTCGAATCCCATTCGAGCTTCTTGAGACTGGTTGATTTTTTTCTAGTAAACATTTTATCATATATCTATATAGCATTATGAATGCAAAATTTTAATAATAAAGATATTTCTTGACCATCTATAGGAGACATTAAAAGAGTTAAACTACTTAGAAAATAATTTAGGTAGTCCGGTTCTACTTGCGTGTGACCAACCATTAATTATTATCTCTGTATTTAATGAATATTAGGAGCTTTGTCATTTGAATACTTGCAAATTATTTATCATGGGACAGGACATTACAAAGCGCTATGTCCCGCCTACAGCATTTTAAGCATTTAGGAATTGGGGGCAAACTGAGTTATACACTACATTTAGTGTTCTAGAATGTTACACATACCGCTTATAAATATTCATGTAGACCTGTGTTATGAATGCAAAAAATATTCAAATAAAAATATACATTAACCAAAAACCATAGAGACGGGCACAATAGGCTTGTGTCCACTAAGAATAAATCGGATGGTTTGGCGTTTCTAATGATTAATTATGTTTTATAGAAACAAAATATCTAAAATATTCATTAAAAAAAATTGGGATTATTAATATTTTTAAAGAAAAAAATCGACAATAATACGCATTCAGTCATATGACATTAAACGGAAATCAGACGCCGTGACGTCACGCCATGCCAAATGTCATTTTATTGTTGTGACATTTCTATAGAACAAGCCTCGAACGAAACGGATGTTTTGCACGGCGTGACGTCATTTACTCAACATGGCGGTCTTAAGCGTTTATGCGGTAAATTTAAATTGGAATATAAAAACGCAAAATAAATATTGTAAATGATCAATTTTTTGAAAAATAATGTATTCTTATGATAAAATAGGTAAACAGGTATCGTTTTAATATGACTTTGAAATTTAGTCAACTAGCCTATTATTGATCTATCATAAACGTATATGAGGTATGTAATAAGGTTGATTATTACTACTTTAAGGAAAATATAGGAATAGCCTTACGAATATGCGAATGCGAGAATGCGAGTTGTGAAAGTTATTATTAGTCCTATAGAAAAAGCCTTTCGGAAAATACCTACCATCAAAAACAAAATATGTATTTTTTATAAGTTCGGTTAGGTTATTGCTACGATGCTACCTACTTAAAGATTTATGGAAAACCTGTAATTGGCCTTACGAAATTTCTTAAACTAGCCCAAGCTAGAATTATGTAAGGCACTCAATAAATTAAATAAATATGTTTGTAGTTTACAACTTCCCTAGTAGCTTATTGAGTTTAAATCGCGAAATTGACTCCTTTTTGTGACAGATACGAAAGATAAAAAGAGTTTCAATTTAGCTCATAAAACTCCGATGCGAGGAGCCAGAGGCAATTGAGAAGTTGTAGAATTACTTTATTGTTGGCAAGTTTTGCTGTGTCTGACGGGGATGTTTTGATTTCCATTTAACTGCTGGCAAAAGCTTGCTCGACATTATTTTATATTACGGACTAGATACTACGAGTATACTGAAAAAAATAAAAATGGTCCAAATGACTTCGAGAAAAGGATGGTATCTGTGCCTTTTTTTGCTATTCTGCTCGACTTGATAGACTTGACTTGACAGAGAAATAAATGGTAAGAGGTCAGGTCAGTATACTCTTGTTTTTTGTTAAGTAATTACTGATACTAGTATATTTAGTATTATCCTTTCCTAATCATTTTACACACTTAACGTACACTTTCTAATGTGTATGACTTAAATGATAATATCATATTATGCTATAATACATATAGGCTATGTTGATAAGCGAAGATATGGTGTCCTTCTTAATAAATCCCAATCTAATATTTTTTATGATTGTAAATCGAGGTTTAACATAATAACTCTTGTTTTCAACCCCGTTTTAACATTGTAAGCATCGATCATTAGATGATCAAAGGGCTTATTCTTAGAGGTCCACGACTCTATTGTTATTCTATTCGTACAAGCTCCATAAAATTTTAAAATATATTTTAAAACTTTCATGGCTTTCATGTATGAATTCCCAACGAGTCCACGAGACTTATCCGATGTACAATAACAAAAACTATACAAAAGCCCTTCGGGAATAATAGTCGTGATTATATAGTCTATCCTTTCATAACCCAGCTTTTAATGCTGATTGTACCAAACATTCTCATAGACCTGCGGGAAAGTAAATGTTTTTTTTAAATATTTTTAATGTCGTGGACCCGTTGGGAATCAAGGTTTATACTTACAATTTTTGAAAACAATAGAGTCATGGACCTTTGGGAATAACCCGATCAAAGATTGTAAATAATAATAATCAAACGCGAGTGTTTAAAAATATATACACGAGTAGTTTCCTATTTGATTCTCCTATTTCATCTACCACTGGCACCACAACAGTGCTTCGTAGACATTTCTCTGTGCCAGCCTGTGCCAGCATTAGATCATTTAAAGATTTTAAAGTTTAGATGATCTAGTGTTTAGATTTTATACATGTTTAGATTCTAAATACTAGATACACAATTCCATATAATATACGTTTGAAAAAGTGGTACCAACTATTCTATATGATCGAAGTGGCAGCCATGGGAATTGCAGCGTCCCTCGAGACTGGCTGCATGCTGCATTCGTGCCGCAGCCCGCAAATCGCGCTCCGCTGTAACGGCAGCTAACGGGCTGGCCCACTTCCTGGTTCGGTTGCGTTGCGCAACTGTTCCCGATCCTACGTAGGCTTTTGTTTTGTTCGGCGGCAGGCGGATTCGTTCGTCATCGCTTGTCTTGTCACAGTGATGCCCCGCGCGCGGCTGATTGATGAGTTTTTCTCGCTGCAATGTTTTGAAGAGACAGCATATACTATGTTTATTTACATACATACATATATCATGCCCGATTCCCGGAGGAGTAGGCAGAGACCAATTTCCATTTGCTACTGACACGTTATGCATCCTATAGGTAACCTACATAACATAATATTATATCATTTTCTACTTTGATTTTTTATTGAAAAACAAAATATCTAAGGAAAATTCTTACTACTTACCTATCCTACCTATCAATCAGAACTTTGGCGTCAACACCGAATTCACATAAAAAAGTTACAGCTGTTGTTTTGTTTTCATAACATCGTATAACTGTACCAAAATTGATTTGCACCCAGGTGGAATAAAAGTAATTAAATATTTATAGGTTTCATTTAGTAACCAAAATAATTTTAGAGCCCCAGTGGAAACAATGTATGGAGTAATTTTGGAGCTCAGTGGAATAAATTAAAATATATTTGGAGCCCGGTGTAAACCAATGTATGGATTGTTGCAGTTATGAGAACAATGGTTTATATATATGGTCCAACTATACAGGCTAATTTCATTTTGTATAAAACAAAAACACAAGTTCTTTTTCTCGATTTGTTGTAGCAAATCCACTTTCGGGATTTTGAAGTATGATACTCATTTTGCAACATAATAGGTACATACACATATATGGCGTTTATTTGAATCCGTATCCATGCACTTGAACTGATTGAGCATAATAAACGCGATGGGCTGCAACGAGCCGCGTGATTCATTGTTAGATTATATTTTACAAAAGGACAGGAGCTTACTGTTGCAATATAGATCTTACCGACACTACGTAACGTTAAAATTGCAGCTACCAGTATTAAAATGAATTTTATGACTACTTGTGGGTACATTCGTCATCATCATCCGCCTATAAATGTAGTTAATACCTACTGGACTTTAGGGTCATGTGACCCTTGAGGTGTGTGATGTCACACACCTCAAGAATACGTTAACGAAACAATCTTACGGCCGTACCTAACTCGAGTTATTCCAAGCTCGGGATGAAAGTAAAGTAAGTTTTATTTATTTATTTATTTATTTGGTTCACCAGTGTTTGCTACACTATTACATTTAATATTTACAGCTAGCATTCTTATAACCTAGTGCAACAATCTTTGAAGGTAAACACCACATGCATTAAAATTAGAAACAAACGAAAAACAAAAAAAAATAAACATGAAAGAAAAACACTTTGTAATATAGACAATATAGTGCATCAGTGCCACCAAGCGTGGAACAAATTCTTTTTGAGCTTAGAAAATGAGTCGCCGAAAATATCAATGATGTCACTATAATTATTAAGTAGCTTACACAACCTCACAACTGATTTGCGGAATGGCGGACACAGTGGAGTAAGTGTAAAGCTTGACATAATCAAAGTTACTCTCATCCAGGAACCATGTTACTTAGTATTCGTAATCGTATTCCTAAAGTGCAGCTAGCCTATACGCCATTAGACCATAGACGAAATTGTGTCTAATTAAATCCTGATTTTTACTCTACTCTTTAAGCGCAGTTAAGCTAAGTTTGGACAGCCATATTCATAGCTAAAAATATTACTTGAGAAAGAAGACTGGCTGTATGCCGGACTCGAATCTAAGACTTCGCGATGTGGGCGACAGCTTTTTGAAGAGCTGAAAAAGCTACGGCGCGACGCCCGTCTACCGAGACAATTAATTTCCCTATCAAAAACAAGTGCTTGTTTAAAAACAAATTCAAAACAACAATTTCATAATAGCTATTATCATAATTTCAATGCTGGAAATTAACGGCATTGTTGAGAAGGGAACACAAGTTTTAGGTACTATTCGGTACAATATAACTGAAACGGTCCACTAAACCAGCTTCCAATTGAAATCCAACAATGAGCCATAGGACTCAGGAATGTGAATGTATCGTAAATGGCTTCTGCCTCCCGTTTGTACGCGTTGCAAACAAATTGGGGTCATTTGAATATGAAAGCATTTGTAAATTAAATAAGTATTTATTCTAATGTATAAATGTTGCCCAAAAACTAGGGGAAAAACAGTACATTTTTAAAGTAACACAATAAATTAATATAATAAAACGTTTTAACAAATACTTTTATATTATGATCATCATCATCATCATAATATCATATATAATAACGTTATATTAGGTACTTACTTTCTTAAATAAAAATAATTGAAATCTAATGAAATCTAATAATTGAAATCTCTAACTACTTGAAAAAAGATGACTTTACCTCATGTGAGACTCAAACCGCTGACCTTTCGCAATCACACTCCCCAGTCTTCCAAATATTTCATGTTTTACCTAAAGTTTCTCACATTACCTACATTAATTACCCTGAAAAATAAAACAACATTTATTTGAGGAATCACCTATCTTATAGATTTAAGAAGATCACATTATGGAAATAATAATGTAGTGTACGGTTAATTCCAGACCCATTTATTTGACCGTTTCCTTTAACTTCATTATTTTAGTTTAACTTTTTTTAGCCCATTTATCTTTATAAGTAGTTTTGTCAATCTTTACAGCACCGTCACAACGTCGCGAGTCGCAATAAATGGTTGAGGGCAATAAATTACGATAATTGAGAGAAGCTCTTTGAGACATATTGTGTTCTTATCGCAGCAATTGTTGTTTCGATCTTAGTCGCAAATGTCGTTTCATTACTTTGTTATTGTTTACAAAAGGTTTAATGGTTTTGGGTGTATCTTTACTGCTATATCTGACTCATCTCCCTTAAGTTTGAGTCTGACAAAATGCTCTGTAAAGTTTGGCGAAAGTAACACCATTACGCTGATTAAGCGCGTTACTGTACTGCATTTTTGTAAAGATTGTTCTTGGAAAAAAGTTAATTGTAGCAATAAATGGAAAGTAAAATGATTTTTGATAAATTTCTAAAAGTAACTAGTTAAGTAGGTACTTACTTATACAAAAAAAATAAAAGGGAATTTTATGGTTTTATAAATACTTATGTAAGTAATTGGAAAGAAAAGCTGTAAAAATAAACAGAACAAACTTCAAAATGTCAAATGAAAAAATACACAACAAAAAAAAGAGTGTGAGGCCAGCACATTTGTTTAATAGAACCTTTATTTCCAATTCCAACACCGGCGCGGCGCGGCGTAGCACGTGCTTTCGCTCATGTCCAAACAAAACAATAGCACAGATGTCCCGAAGCAAAGGGAAAAAGCATCACAATATACCACGGCCCGGACGCGGCTGCGATCAATGGCATGAATATAAGATGAAGCTGGTCTAACTAGGCAGGTGTGGTGTTACGCATCCTTATTACACACACTGAACGTGAGAAAAGCACAGACAACCTTATTTCGAAAACGCTCTCTCATGCATTTTTTTTAATATAAAATAAGGAGGCAAACGAGCAGGCGGGTCACCTGATGGAGAGCAATCACCGCCGCCCATGGACACCCGCAAAACCAGAGGAGTCGCAGACGCGTTGCCGAAAGGAATATAATATAAGGAAGAATATGAATTATGAGGGGGAGGGGGGCGGGGGGGGGGGGGGCTCTGGAACTCACTGTCTGGACGAACACAACAGCACCAAGTGCCACTATTTCACGCCGGATATTCGTGAGAGGGTGGTATTACCCCGGGCGAGCCGGCCCAATATGTGCTGCAACGCAGTGTGGCTCTACCACTCAGTCAGTGTCACTCATTTAGCACCACCCAGGGGTCACGTGTAGGGTCTCAAGGGTAAACCTACGGACGCGAGTAACTTTAACCCCCAAAGTATATAAGCAAAAATTAAATTGGAATTAGGATATCGATGGCTGTAGAATAGATTCAACATTCAATATACAATAATTTAAGTGAAAAAAGTAAGTTTATTTTCGTAGGCGAGATACTTTGTACTGAGAAGAGCCGGCAAGAAACTCAGCAAGAGCATTTCTTTTCTCCCTTTATTTAACAGCGTTAAACAAAAATATAGAAAATGCTTCACCTATCGTAGGAGGACACTTTCCATTAAAAATATTCTTATGGATTCCATAACTCCCCCACAATATGAACCCTGTTCTCTTTAATAATAATATCTCTAACTCTTTAAAAGTTCATGACAAATTCATTACGTAAAGATAAATCAAAATAAGAGATTGTTACTTTGGGGACTCTTAAAACATTCGTGTGAGAAAATATCTCTACCGTTCCCAAGATAAGACTTAAACTACACACACAAGCTCATCTTTTAGTAGTTTTGTGGCACGTAGCTGCAGGCTTGCTTGCCCCGTCTATATTAGGGCCGTTGCTTTGGCTCGCACGGTGCTCTACTTAAAAGATTTTTTGGAGAGTAATTGCTGTTGGCCACCAAAGGCCACGAAACTGGAATGTCGAATGAAAGGGGTGTCGAGCAACTTAAAGGTTCCTCAAGCCAAAGTAACCGAATATCCCTAGAAGTTTTCTAGCTTTATGTTGTAAGCAATAGTAACAATAGCTATACAGCGTGTTTATAATAATAATATAGTACCGTGTTTTATGTAGTATGTAACGAAGGAAGTCGTTACCGCTAATTTATCGCAAGTTTTAGCTAAATTTAAAACGCCTAAATCGACTGAAAGCTTTTAAAATATTATCTTCTTCCTTTACTTTTTTTAAATATTTAACTTTTCCGGCTTATTTCCGTGTGGAATAAAACGCCATGTCCTTCTGAACACATCCAACCAATTGTTTATTTCCATTTGATTGTCCCATCGCTATGTTATTTTAACTTAAATCATTAGTTCATTCATTTTGAAAATTTTGTAGCAACCAATGTAACAAAAAAGAACGGTCGGGGTCACCGTCGCTTTACCACTTTGCAGCGATTTTCGTATGAAGCGCGCCACCCGCCCGGGTTACCAAATAGACGACGAACGCGGTGTGCAAGGGATTTTGACCTTTAGACTGGTAAAGCGACGGAGTCCGCCATTGTACAGATGTTCAAGTACAGCATGGGTATGTGCGGCTCAACATGTTCATGCCGTCCGGTCCCTTTTTAATAGCCTCATTCTAAGTAGAGCAGCCGCCGAGCCCGTTCGCCCCACAAAGCGGTTGCCTCCACTTTTTTTCCAGTCCCAACGTATTCCCGCGCCCCTTGCATCCCGCCGATTCCTTGTTCTTACGTTGGTCGTTGGACAGACGGACGGCATGTGCGCACCGTTGAAAGCACACACCGCGCAAGTTATTTTCAAGTGTCACATGCACAGTTCCTATTGCTTCTACACTTTTTAGAACGGTTATTTGGTGGAAACGTGAGTTCATGAAAAATGATGTCTCGGTTTTCTTATCAAAAATAAAAACATTTCTAGACACTCTTAGGTCTATTTAAAAAAAAATATTTTTGTGCGGGAAAATGCATACGTGTGGCACGTGTACTGTTTGAAATGGACGATAACGAGAATTGGGCGATATGGATACGATAAATGTGATGTTGAAAACTGGCTATAAAATTGTCAAAGACTTCTCGGAACAACATAAACCAGTAAGTTGTAATGATATTATGCATTTGGGCCATTTATTCCGAAATCTTTAATCTAGTTTCATCTATAAATTCTGTTTATAACATCACACTGTCTCTATCAATTTTGACCAACTAACAGAGTACAAGTTTTAAGCTGGATTAGTGCTTCAGATTTAAGTAGTGGCCTTTAGTCGAGGTTGAAACTTAATGATAAAGTTGTAATGATATTATGCATTTGGGCTATTTATTCCGAAATCTTTAATCTAGTTTCATCAACAATAATAATTTCTGTTTATAACAACACTCTGTCTCTATCAATTTTGACCAACTAACAGAGTACAAGTTTTAAGATGGATTAGTGCTTCAGATTTAAGTAGTGGCCTTTAGTCGAGGTTGAAACTACTGACATTAATTAGAAGAACAGCACCGATAGTACTTACTCATAGTCATTATTCTTACGAACAAATGTTCACAGAAGGCAGTGTAAGGCAGTGTTTGTTTATTCAGGAGTTCGTTATCTGAACCATGGTCTGTATGTAAACGTACAGTCGAACCAACTGAATCATGACCCACTTCGCCGATCATTCCTATAAAATCATAAATGTAGTTAGGTTTCTTCGCTTTTATTCATGTTGCACTTAGTACGTTTTAAATATGAATAAAAATGCGTCATTACGGGTCAGAGATGTATGCAATTTTAACCTTTGTTATCACTGCACTAGATATGCTTTAGATTAGACAAAGCAGTCTTAATTTGAATTTCTATTAAGATGTCATTCATACATAATCCAAACTCTTTTCACTACGGAGAAAAGGTATTTTAGTTTTAAAAATAAAGTGACGTTGCGTCTGATGTCAAGTTGTAGTCTGTCTGAAAAAATTGAAACAATAATTGAATTGAATTTGATTGAATTAAAACAAATCGTATAATGACAATTTGGCAGAACAAAAAGCTCGAATAGTAGCTCAGTGAACAAGGCTCCAGCATTCGGGAAATATCACGAGAGTTAAATATAAGTCGGCACACAGTCAGAACCTGGATCAGAAGGCACGCTGAAGAAGGTACCCTTGAAGACAGACGACGATATAATCATGGCGTTCGTCGGATCACGAACCAACAGAGAACGGAAATGCAACAACATTACGAAGAACATCCTTTTACTGATACCCGGTATTTTGCGGCACGTTACGACGTATGTCTACAAACAATAAGAAATAATTTGCACCGCACTGGGCTGCATTACAGACATTATGCATTATGCTAAGAAAGCTCACTTAACGGATGCACACAAAATTGAGAGATTAAATTTTGCACGTATTACTTAGACTTCGACTGGACAAACACCATCTTTACAGACGAAAAATCGTTTTGCTCTTCTCAATTTGGTCGCTTAACTTTGTGGCGTTACGATAACACTTGATACACAGAGGATCACATAGTGCCCAACCAATTATCTGGCCGAATTTCAGCTAACATGTAGGCCTGGATGGATGCTGGAAGTGTAGGCGAACTTGTTCAAATTTATCCTCGTCAAAATGCTAAGAACTATGTCGATTTATTGGAAGAATCAATGTTACCGACTTTGCGAACTGTTTACCCGCGTGAAGAAGTGCCAGTATTCTCCTACGTTCATGATAACTGTCCAGTGCATACTGCCAGAATTGTCTCCAATTGGTTTACCCAACATGAAGCTCAAACCCACAATTTATTTATAAAGTTATTTTCTAGTTTTTCAGTTTACCAAGTGAATGCCATTTTTTTAAACTTAATAAAACCTATTGATGATATTAATAAAATAAAGTTTATAATTCTTCAACTTTACTATTTTATTATATAGTGACCACGACATGTTCCAAATGTGATTTTATAAAGTAACTGGGCCCGTTACAGACTGGGGTTGTAAAGCGCTAAAATTACCTCGCTAAAATACGGTAATATTCGGTAAAAAACGTTTTAAACGTATTCAGACCCACTAGGCCACTAACTACTATTACGATTACACTATTATTACGAAAGTGAGTATGTTTGTGTAAATGTCTTTACTCTTTAACAAATAAATGTATTGAATGAGATTTGACAGATATATGGATGAATTCAAGTCAACTGATCGCCGTTTGTTCAGTCCTCAGAACAATAACTAAATATTGTTCTTAGGTGCAGTCGCTCACCGTCACCGACAGCGGAACGGCAAGAGCGCTTATCGCCGCACAACACAGCACAATATGGTCAATTGCACTAATCGGCAACGTCGCATGATGGTTTTCATATTTGCCTTGTCAGCTGTCAGTGTCTTATAAAATGATAACAGGTTCGTTACATGCGTTACATGTAATGTATGTTCAAGCTAATTTCAACCTACTCGTATTAGAATGACTGTAGGAAAATGACCTTAAGGTGGGTCATGATTCAATTTGGTCGACTGTACAGTTCTTTACCCCTGTCTCTACATACAAACTTTTCGGTCTTGAACTTCTTAAAGTTCTCTAGATGTCTATTATTTTTTATCTATTCCTTTTACTATCTGGAAAATATATTGTCAAGATTGACAAATTGCATACTATAACGTTAAAAAAATACTTGCCTCTTCGAGGCCTCTTCGGGAAACACACAAAACTTTTATCTTTACAGATAAACAATATAAATTTGATACAACCAAAAATTTTAATGTTTTTAATAAATTATAAATAAACAACGAACTGCTCTACTCCACTCTACACAGTATGTGTGAGTGCCAAGGAATGTAACGGAAATCGCCCTCGTGTAATTTTGATCCTGGTAATAAGCTTATTTATTCCATAAATTAATGCATTAACATACTCGTAGTTATAAAAACAACTACTTAAGTATAAAGGTGACTGTAGACTTGTAGAGTAACCTTTTGCCTTCTACTACTGATTGCTTCGAAACACCTGCCAAAATTCTTGTTTCTTTTAAATTCTAAGCTTCACTAAGGTCTTACTTATACTCTAAATATTAAAGACTTTAAGGCTCTTCACAGTAAACTAATAAAAATGTGTAGGTATTTATTTTGTAAAAATTTACAAAGCTAATTTGCATATGCTTCTATTTTCTAGCAGTGAATCACACCTACTTCGCTATTGTATTTTCGTATCTAGATAAACAATTAAAATATGTTATACTTACCCCTGGTATATTTTATTATCTTATTTACTCTTATTATAAAATAATAAATGACCATAGTAAATAAATAACTCAGTTCCTCCTAGGTTCATTCTACAAAAGAAAATAGTTTGTTTGGACAGTTTAATGTTTACGACGGAGGTATTTTATTATACCATTATAGGATAGAAATCGTTATCTCGTGGCCGTGTATTTATTTTAGAAGACTAACATGTTTTATTAACCTAATCAACATAACCATCACTCTAATTTCTATTATAGAAACAAACTTCTACCTAGATACTAAGCCGCACAAAACTTGGAGATCTTTATTTAAGTGTAACTACATGTTCATGTAAGTTATTGAAACGAAAGAAATGTTATTGTATAAAGGTAATGTGAGCGATATTAATAATTAACACAAAAAAATAATATTTTTATTATGTTTAATAGCGCGCACGATTTGTGCTTTAGCCAAAGCAAAGTAAAACGTTAGGAAGCTGACTATTTATTATTGTTAAAACAAAGGAAAATAACGGAATTTAGAAGGAAAGGATCAAATGGGATTAGATAGGAATTAATGATTGATTTAGACTTTGATATTGTTAATGGACAAAAAGGGAAATCAAATACCTATTTCCAATGCAACTTCATGGATAAAAAAGAGAAGAAATCCTAACTTTAAGAAAATAATGATTTTCATGATTGTGTTTTGTTTTGTACAGATGGAGACATCTGGCGGGTCCGAGAGCTCGGGCGGCGAGGACGCAGACGCGCGGCGGGCGCGGCGCGGGCACGTGCTGGCCGAGCTGCTGCAGACCGAGCGCGCGTACGTGCAGGAGCTCGGCTCCATACTCAACGTGAGTGACCGCTCATACATTTACAGTTAACATTTTTTTTTTGTTTCGGGGAAGATAGTAGAGTTCCATTCTTCAAATGGTAAGGCCGGCGAAGGTGAAAGCGCCCTTTATTTGAGCGCACTAAAAGAAACAAATAACTTTGCGTACAGTCTAAAAAATAAATTTTCTAAAATACAATATCTGTTTACGTATGAGATATTTCGTGAACGTAGCAGTCATCTCACGAAGCATTACATCTTAGGATACACACGATTAGTTCAACAAATATGTATTAGATATCGCCATCTGATGCTCCATTACGCGCTCTGAAAATTAAATATGCCATTGAAATGTAAGTGGGACACACTGCACTCGGGTTCCGTCCCGGCCGCAGTCACGAACGCGCCGAGTTAATGCATGCAGGTGTATCTGGCGTATCCAATGCACGGCACGCGAGCGCGCAGCCCCCGAGCGGAACGCAATGCCCCATACACACTTGCCAACTGCACTCTGCTGCAGTCTTTCAGTCGCGTGTTACACTTCGTCGCTCGCTGCACCATGAAATATGGAAAATATGACCTCCATAAATCTTCCGCGAATATGAGCGTCGGCACCTCCTACTCTTGGTACTATAAGAAAAACGATAACCCCACCACGCGGAAGAAGAAGAAACTCACCAGATCCGCGTCCGACTCCACGCTTTTCAGTGATTACGCGAATCAAATGCCCCTGTTCGAAAAGGAAAAGTGTCGCAATAATAAAAAGTGCAAGAAATCTGTGAGTGACGTCGGGAAAAATAAACGTGTCAAGTGTGATCTGCAGAGCTGCAAACCCGTTTACATGGAACCATTTGTTGGCAATTTCTTTTACGGCAAACCGCTGCCCGGCTATGAATACACACAGAAAACTGAAGAGAAAATTATTTATTTACCAGACTCTGATATAGTTACTGCCTCTGAATATAATACAGGTGAGAGTACTCTTACGACGACGGCTGCCACCATTGTCGATGCACCTGAATATGTCAAGAACCCTTTATACGGCTGTCTCGACGCCGACGTCCATATTCCAACTCCGGAGTATTCCACCACGTCGGCTGCTTCAAAAGACTCTCAATTAAAGTCTTCTAGTTGCACAGAATTACGAAGAACCATGTCCACTAGCAAAGATCCAGATGATGTTTTATCGACAATTCTTAAAGATTACAAGAGGATAATGAAAGAGTGGAACCATACGATAAAGGATCATTATTCATCTATATCTCATTGTAGTAAAAGGGGATCAACGATGTGTCGAAACAGCAATACCTCAAGTTATGTCCGTAGTCTACACTCAACTTTGTCTTACAGAAAACCGAATAGGTGTCTTAAGTCAATTGGAAGTAATACTTACGCCTCGGGTGCTTTCAAAAGATACCAAAGCAGTACCACACACGATAACAAGAGCCAAACACTTACCAGAAATCAAACGTTCAGTAATTGGACTTCAACGTTACAGAAAATAAAAAACAAGACAAAGTTTTGGAAAGTAGGCCATAGTCTGTCACCATCAGAGTGTGAATGCTTGGAAGCTATTTACAATGACTACGACAGGCGCCTGCAAGATTGGTGCGATGCAATCAGTCATTGCTCATCTCTGATTAGCTCGGTACATAATATTAACCTACCTCTCTTTATCTTGCACGACATCGATGGTAACGACAATTTTATAGCTATAAAAGTTTCTGAAGAAATCTTTCAACTCCTAACTTTAAGGAAATTCTAATTATTGTTTACTTGTTATAAAGAAATATTGGTGAGAGCATAGGTTCGACATTTTTTTATTTATTTTAAATGTTTATCTTTAGGGCTACAAAGAAGAAATCGAGAAACCAGAGAACCAACACCTTCTGCCCTCGACCCTGGTGGGCCAAGCAGATGTGCTGTTTGGAAACCTCCATGAACTGTTCACGTTCCACCAGGATGTTTTCCTCAAAGATCTGGAACGATCCATATCAGCAACTGAACTTGTCGCCTTGTGCTTTGTGGAAAAGGTAAGTGACACTAATTTAGAAAAACGCTTTTTAGTTTTGAAAGTGATTGGAATTTGATTTAATGTGTACTTGTAAACAGGAGTGAAATTGTCAACTGTAATCAATCATAATTATTATTTCTAGCAGTGTGCTTGTAATTCTGATTGTGTTTTTTTCACGCTGCTCGAAACCAATGGACGTTCAATTTTTGCATAGAGTAATAAGGCAATATGATAATGTGCTGAATGGAACTATAAATATGTCAGCGTAGATGTAGTCACTGGCTACAGCAAGATTCTTTTTTTATGTGACAAGGATCCAAGTGTCAACTGATGGTAATTAATCACTGCCGCCCATGTACACCCGTAAAACCAGAGGAGTCTCAGATGGGCTACCTGCCTTGAGGAAGGAGTAGAGTTTATGAAGAGGGGGAGTGGAGACAGCTGAGGCTCTGGTACTCTCACTCACTGCACGAAATAGCAGCAACGTGTGCGATTGTTTCACGCTGATATTCTGTGAGAGGATTGTATAACGCCGGGCAAGCCGGCACAATCCGTGATGAAACGCAGCGTGGCTCTACCACTCCACTATTCTTGACCAGACCCATATGTTCTGCAGAGGGAGACCTTCTTTCGGCTGTACAGCTACTACTGCCAGAACATCCCGCGCTCGGAGAGGCTACGGGAGACGCTGGTGGACACACACCTGTTCCTGCAGGCATGCCAGCTGCGGCTCGGCCACAAGCTTCCGTTGGCTGCCTACCTGCTCAAGCCTGTGCAGAGGATTACCAAATACCAACTGCTTCTGAAGGTGAGAAAGAAATTGCTAAGTTGCCGTAAAAAAAATATTATTGTTATACCGGAAACGATACTAAAATTAACAGCCTTAGTTTGGCGTGGTGGTGATATGACGGTCCCTCTCCGAGTATACTGGCTAGCGTACAGAGGTAAATCTATCTTAATAGCCAATTCCCCAATAGGTTTCGATACAGAATGAAGTACTTTTCCATATTTGTCCTTATCGCCAATCAGCATCAGCTCAGATAAAGTCTAAGCAAATCGCTGGGGAATTTATAAGTAATATTAAAACAGACATTTTTTGTTGATTACAAATATCTAGTTCTAGTTGAACGCACTTCAAACATGACCGACATGCAAAATGTCAGCGTAAAATACTGTACTTTACATTGAACGAAGGTCGAGTATCGATTTAATTCCGGTTCTTGCATTCTTGAGCGACCATCTGTTTTAAATTTTCATATAGATACCTATTCAATGCAAACTCATTTACTTCATACGTTTTTATTTAATAATAAAGACATTGAAGGTATTTAAGCAGACCTTGAACTTAACATGTTGCTTGGTCAACAAGCTTTTTTTTGCGAATGGACAGTATTGACCAGTTTGAACGCCGGCGCCCGCCGCCTGCACCTACGCATTACTACATCATATAAAGTTATTTACAAAAATGACTTAACACGTTAAAAACTTAAGAATTTTCATAAATGACCAAATACCAATGCTCTATTGCGTAAGTTATAAAACTGACGATATAGAAAATAATTAAGAGGTCTATTACATCTCGAATGTAATTTTTGCGTAAAATGCCCATTTTTGCATGTTTTAGTAATTATGCAGTTGTATTTATCGTTTTTATCGAAGATAATAAATTCATTATAAAATCTCTATTCCTCATGAAATAACAATGAAGTATTCTCGTATAAATTTTGCTCAATAATATTATCGTACTTAGATAGGAGAAATTCACAGTTAACTTAAGCGATTTTCGAAGTTTATCGGTTTAGAATAAGATTTTTTTTTATATAAAATCAATAATATCACAAAATTCCGACATATTTATCCGTTTTCTAGCTTAATCATTTTTAACGAGTTTCAAAAGGAGCTTAAAGGTCCATTCACACATATCAGTGAAGTCACAGTTCCAACACAGTACCGGCACAGTGCGAAATATTCTTATACATTCTCTATGAACGCATCCCCACTTGTCAGTGTCACTGACGACTCAACAGTGCTCTCAGTGTTGATGCTGCTCTTTTAACAGAGCCATAGCAACAATCACGATACTTGACGACAGACACGTTTTCACTGAAGGTCCGCGAACTGGGTACTGACATGTGTGAATTGAATCACTTACGCAACACTGCAGCACTGATACTGAACTGAGCGAACACGTTGACGGAACTGTGACTCCACTGATATTTTTTTATTTTTTATTTAAACTTTATTGCCAAAAATACAACAAACGGCGGACTTAATGCCATAAGGCATTCTCTAACAGTCAACCAGAGAAGATGTACATAAATTTTTGTAGGCGGTGACATTAAAATTCCGAGAATAACAATTTAAATAAGGAAAAAAAAAGAAACACTTAACTTAATTAGCCTAAATATACATTCATACATTATACACAAAATATATATAACTATATAAATACATATTATACTATATAAGATAAATATAAACACTAGTAACTTATGCTGTAAATCAGTTTAAAACTGTTGGACGGATTTGAGAAAGTACTCACGCGCTAAACTCTTTAAGGCAACCTTGTTAGAAGCATCTCTCACGTTAAAAGGCAGTGCATTCCAGAGTCGAATGGCCGTGAGAGTGAAAGAGTTAGAAACAAAATGAATATGATATGTGTGAATCGACCTTTACTTAAGCCAGATAATTGGTGTGAGCGTAGAAAGTTATTAATAATAGCTATTCTTACTATTGTAGAAAAAAACGTGTAGGTATTGTGCCCCCAGGACCTGCTGCGGTACAGCGAGTGCGGCTCGATGACGACGGGGCTGCAGCAGGCGCTGGACTGCATGCTGGTGGTGCTCAAGTGCGTCAACGACTCCATGCACCAGATCGCCATCACGGGGGTGCCGGTGAGCGTTGTATACCCTTTTACATACATACATACAATCGGCTACTTGACAGTTTTCGAAAAAGTATTTTAAAAATTACAAACGCTTATTTTATACCTCTTACAATTTTTTTTTTGAAAAAGCTTTTTTTAATAGAAAAAAACATATTTTTCTTCACTAATTTCATATTTCGTGCGAAAACGGTTGGTCACATGACTTTTGCCCTGTGACGTCACACTTCATTATTGAAATAAATTAATCTTGAAACCTGACAGATGGTTTTTGATAATTTTGTGAATTGTGACGTCACACGAAGTACAATCATGGCCGCCCGTGTTTCGAGTCTTGTAATCTACAGATAAAAATCGCAAATTTATTTTGTAAAAATAAAATATTTACTATTAACTTATTTAGTTAAAAAAACTACGTATTGAATAATTATCGTTAAATCATAAACTTCCATTCCCAACATATTTCATATTTTATTGTTACAACTGTCAAATAGCCAATTACTATTATCCCCTAAGGGTTATTCAGGGACTAAGGCAATGAGGACCGCAAAAGTAATCCTCTGCCATAGTCCACGTTTCACCAAGAAGTCTTCATATCACCTGAACCTCTATTCTGATTTTTTAAACGTGTCTCGCAACTCGCAGTGGCCGATTTTGAGATTCGGCCTTCATAATAATGCCAGACTTCCTGTAAGTGACGATAAGGCCGAAGTTGGAATTGCACTCGCAATCCACAGCTACTGACGTACCTACCTACCTACTGTTTGGCTTCTCTCCTGTCTGGAAAAAAATGCAACTAATATGTATACCTAGGAAACCTGGTGTAAAATTACTGCTACTCCTATAGCAGTAATTTTAAACCAGGTTTAAATAATACGTTTGGAATTGCAGAGGTTGTAACTAAAGTGTTAAGTTTCTATATTGGCAACGGAATCAAATATACCAAACAGTGCAATATAAGTATAACTAACTATGCTGTTAACATCATAAATACGAGAAGTCAAGTGAGCGGAAACAGCTACAAATTAACGGCATGCTAGCTAGCGTTGACTTTTGTTAATCTCACCTAATTGCCGTCATTTAATTGCACTTACCTAATCTCCGTTTGATCGTCGAATTTAGTTTATAAAAAGCGCATGTAACTAACATGTATAATTATAAACTGCTGTAACATGCGATGCGCTCGTATGTCTCGTAACTCGCTTTCCTTTTGTTACGTTATTATAGGTTTAATTATAAAATCGTTAACCTTATCTGTTGCTTCGTTGCAGTGAATTAAACAGCTATGACTTTAACGTTTCCAATAACATATAAAATGTAATTAAATACTGTGCGGTTAAACTCTAATTAAATAACATAGACTAAACAACTAAAGAGGGTTTACGAATTTCGGTGTCTCATTCAAACTTCCAAGTTTAACATTTTAACAAACCAATTAGCCAATTTTATAATTATAATTCAAGTCACTTAAACTTAGATATAGAGTTATGTGCCTTACAAATAAACAGAGAATACCGTCGGAATAGTTATTCTGTGTTTTGTCTCTTTTTACTCTTATTTGAAATTACGTTTACATGATAGGAACAAAACAGGGAATAACTATTCGTAGCTTATTTTTTGTTTATTTGTAGGGCAGTAATTAAATAACATAAACTAAACAACTAAATAGGGTTTACGAATTCCGGTTTCTCATTCAAACTTCCAAGTTTAACATTTTACAAACCAATGAGCCAATTTTAATGAAACTTTGAATGCTAAAGTAAAATACAGAGATCTAAATACTTTGTAGAAAACATTTAAAAAAACGTTTTTTTTTTGCTGGGTATTTGCGATTTTAATCTTTCTATAGTGGACTTTAAATCGCAAAAACATAGCTAAATAAACGTTTTTTTAAAGAGTTTTCTTTAACCCAATTTGCTTAAGTGGGTTACATAATATGACCTAATCACCCCATTATTATATTCTTTATTGCACAGAAACACAGTAACAAGTGACCATGTGATAACACAATGTTCATTTGAGAAGTTCTAACAGTACGAAGCGTAGGTATAGGCTGATGACGATGATAATGACTTTTTCTTTCCCTCATCAGGTGGATCTGAATCAGCAAGGCGAGCTTCTCATGCAGGGCTCGTTTCTAGTCGTGACGGATAACAAACGCGACCTGCGTCTGCGCATACGGCCGCGCCGCCGGCACATATTCCTCTACGAGAAGGCGATGCTGTTCTGCAAGCCGGCCACCAAGAACAACCACAACAAAGCCACCTATCACTTCAAACACGATCTGCAGGTACGTTTCAAGATTGTTACATTGCGTGGCAACTGTTACAGCGGCCTCACAACCGTGTAATGCAGAGAAGGAAGCGCCTATAAAAAAAAACTATTCCATTTATAAATCCTCATTTGCAAGTTTTATTACACCGTCTGTGACTAGTCTTTGTGTACAGTGTAAAAGGTCTTAGTGGGTATCCCTCTCCCCCTCGCTCTTAAAGCCTAGCTCTAAAATGGGTGAACAAGTCACACTCCTTAAGCAGATTTCCCTAGGCCCTCTTTTTTTTTATTGTTCAAAACATTTAAAATACAATTTTACAACATCAATCCTCAGCAAAAACCTCGTGGGTTTATGTGCCTTGGAGAGCTACTCTATTACATGGAACAAATTTCCCCTCCATCAACAAAAGAAAAATGCTGAAGTAGGTATGCCTTGTAATAACATACACACGAGAGGAGTTCATTTACCACTGTTGCACAGTATAAATGCTTATATTTATACTGTGACTGTTGGTTGCGGTTTAGGCTACTAGTGAAATTCAATATTTTTAGTATGCAACAACTGACAAAAAGGTTTTTAAAATTTTTTTTTTGTGACTATATCGCCTCTTTACAAGAATAACGTGACATCTCATCAAATCGTTTTTGATGAGATGTCACGTTATTCTTGTAAAGATGCGATATTTTATCATAATAATAAGTACACTATATACCTACACGACTTTTATCCCGAAGGGTTTGTCAGAGACGAGGCAATGAGGACAGCAAATGCAGTCCTCTGCCATAGTCCACTTTTCACCAATTAGCCACGTGCACATGTACTCAGCGTGACAGGCGTTGAGCCCATCTCCGCTCCATGCTGTTGGATAAATGTGCAGTCTTTAGTCCATTAGTCGCCTTTTACGACACCCATGGGAAAAAAGGACCCCTTTTGGTATAATTATTTCACCGCTACGCGACTCGGTACCTAAGTACACTACCTACATTTAAAATAATAAAAAATATTATTATTCAACGGCTGCCATCGTACGACAACAAACGGAATAAGCTGCTTCTCTTTGAAGCGGTAAACAGTGATGGAATTAATTTTAATTCTTCTTGCTTTTCTTTCCAGATGTCACAAGTCGGTCTAACGGAATCGGTGAAGGGTGATCCGCGCAAGTTTGAAGTGTGGCGGCAAGGACGGTCCGAGGTGCACACAATAACTGCGCCCACGGTGGAGGTCAAACGCGCCTGGGTGGACCGAGTCAAGCGAGTGCTACTCGACCAGTTGAAAGAGCTGAAGGGAGAGCGGGTGCGGCAATACGGCGTGCAGCATCACAGGTCAGCTACCATAGTTAGACCCAGTTCTAGCACTAGGCTCAGGCCTTCTCACGTAAACAATATCACAGCGAGATCGGCCAGAGGAGCGAGGAGCTCGATGGCGCGGCGGCTAGCGCGTTCGTCTTGCGATCTTGTCCGCTAAGCAACTTTCGCAATGCCAGGTCGCTGGATGGGTAACCAAAAAACATCTCAAACTCCTCCGTGCTTCGGAAGGCACGTTAAGTCGTTGGTCCCGGTTGTTGTCGTAAGATGACAGTCGTTAAAACCAACCAACCTGCATTGGGCCAGCGTGGTGAACCCACCACGCTGGCCCAATGCAGGTTGGGCCAATATCCCCACGTGCTATTGTCCACGTGGGAGGCCTGATGATGATAATGAGATCGGGCAAGAACCCACACGCTAACTAAAAGTTGCGGTGGCTTTCAACGACCTCTGGTCGAGTGGCTAGCACGACGGTTCTGGCGTCACGCCATGCCATCTCTGAGGTTCAATTCCCGGTCGGGTCAATATAAAAAAAAACTTGTTTTTCTTATAATTGATTTCGGGTCTTGAGTGTTTTCTATTTTCAAGTACGTAGTTAACCATTTAAAGAAGTTTTAAAAGAAGCTTAACTTAGGCTAGATAATTGTTGTGAGCGTAGAAAGTTATTTCTTTATTCCTTTTAAAAGTATTTCTTTTAACGACTTCTCTTACGACAGCAACCCTGACTTAACGTGTCTTCTGAAGCAAGGGGAACTCAAGTCCTTTTATTAAGTCACCCATCCGCATTGCGATTGTTCCTCGCAAAAACCGAACGCGTAAGTTAGTGATAAATGAGCTCCTTAACTTTATGAATGTGACAAAAATGATGAATGTAACTGTTAATACAAACGACCAGTAGAAGAAAACTTTACAATTTTGGCGCCCAGCGTGGTACTAAAATAATTTTATCATTGTTTTGACATAAAATTAATACAATTCCAAACTATATGGGTCGTTGTAACTTTCATTAATATTACATTAAATGTAATTAATTAATAATGTCTTAAATTTTAAGACAGTTTACGCATTTCGATTTCCCATACAAACTCGAAAGTTTTTTTTTGTCCGAGTCTATTTATTTATAATCCACTACTTATAAAAAAATTAAAATTGCAATAACTCAGCCTAATAAACGTTTTGTAAAATGGTTTCTACAACGTATTAAGATTTCCGTATTTTACTTGAGCATGCAAAGTTTCATTAAAATTGGCTCATTGCGGTTAGTAAAATATTTAACTTTGAAATTTCTATGGGAAACTGAAATACGTAAACCCTCTTAACCAGTTCACAGTCCCGCAGCCCACCTATGGACCATAACAATTGATTAACCTATTGTTATATTATTGGACAGTGACCCTGACGGCCTACTCTCTTTCTCCGAAACGAAATTTCGTCCGATTTTCGATTTCGATAATTTTTGAAATTTCAAACAATTTCCTAAAAATTAATAATCTAAATGCCAATCCTATTTTGTACGAACGAAATTTCGGAAGGAATGGAAACCGCTGAAGATAGCAAACGAAAATCGGGCGAAATCTCGTATCGGCGAAAGAGAGTAGGCCCTCTGTTAACGTTCTCCACTGACGCCAAAAAATCAAAATGGCTTCTCAAGAATACAGCGCGTTATTTAAACCGAGGGACATTAAGGGAGGACATTAGGTAGTAGATTACCGAACCGATTCATTAAAAAAAAATACTTAATTTTTTTGCATAATTATTCTATTAAATAATGTTAGCGTATACACTAAGCGCGGGAAAAGATCAAATATGATCAAGTATGAAGGAAACACGGGTCACACCACGACACGACAGCTATTTATTCAATACCATACGCGTAATGAGTCAAAAGCACTAAAATTACGGAAAATTTTATGAAATTTAAACATCGATTTTCTGAATTATTTTATATGCTTCGAGTAGTATTTTTTTATTTGTTTATGTTTACCCAGGCGTAAACAACCACAGGATTAAATATGTCCCTCGTGTTAAGAGGGTTTACGCATTTCGGTTTCCCATACAAATTTCCAAGATGAATTTTTTTTAAACCAATTATCCTTAATTTTATGAAACTTTGCACGCTAAAGTATAATGCAGGGATCTAAATAGTTTGTTGAAAACATTTTTAAAAAACATTGTATTAACTGAGTTATTGCGATTTATTCTCCACCATAGAAAGTTTAAAATCGCAATAACTCAGTTAAATAAACGTTTATTTTAAAATGTTTTTAACAAACTATTTAGATCCCTGTATTTTACTAAAGCATGCAAAGTTTCATTAAAATTGGCTTATTGGTTTTTAAAAATTTCGACTTGGAAATTTGTATGGGATACCGAAATGCTTAAACCCTCTTAACTAACACGCTGTATAAAAAACAATAGTGTGTCGCCAACCAGGACACTAATACAAACGAGCTCGTGGGACGTGCCGCCCGCCGCGCCGCCGCCGCGCGCGCACCCGCCCGCCGCCGCGCCCGCGCGACAAGCCTCCTGCGACATGCACGACGAGCCCTGCTGGTCCACCGACCCGTCCGATGACGAGGAGGAGGAGCCGGAACACGTCCCGGTAAGTCTACCACTGGTTCGTCGAACTAGGTTACGGGGTACATTTAAAACTAGGTTACCAAAAAGTGGGTAGATTTAAGGCTGCGACAGTCGAGGTTTACGGTTGAACGCTTTTCGGGCGATATCTACGCGCACGCCTACAGTACGTACAGTTTTTTGCGATTTGTTTGCGATAAAGTTATAATTAGTGTTTTTTAAAAATAAATTACTTTTTTAAAATAGTTTTTGTTTTATTTTTATTTATCTTGAAGTACTGTACCTACGCGCGGTCTGAATGGAGCGCAAGCGAATATCGCCGAAAAGTTGTCTACCGGGAACTTTCTCGAGGGTAGATTTAAGTCTGCAACAGGTACCTTTAGTAGGAGTTTTGGATGATAAAGAGTTTTTTGTATGCATTAAAACTTATGCAAAATTAGATCATTTATTTTTGACTGTAAGGTTTATGTTCGATTGCACATGAAATCGTTTTAGTTCCTTAGTTTACTTTGCCTGAAGTAACCTTTTTTTTATTGTTCCAAACTTTCTTAGTTATGTCGGGCTAAGTAATGCATTTAATATCTAAATTTATTAAGGAACTCAAAGCTCTTACTAAAGGTATTCATAATTAAGGGATGATTTTAATAATAGAAATACATGCTGAGTGTACAGATTGTGAATGGCATAGGGAAGTCTTGACAGAAGTATTTGGGTTACATTGCTTTGAAATTCTTAAGTGTTCATAATAATTTGTTTTGTTTAGCGACATCTTGATAATGTATTCCTTTGAGTACTTATTTACTGTTTGACATTAAACATTCACGTTGTTGTCACTTACTCATTTTTTATAGTTAGTATAATAAATTATTGAGTACACAATATTGTGCTAGTTTCCTCTAATACTTTAATTGATTAAGTATTTGAATTTACAGATGTCTGTAGATTTTTGTAAAGTAGATTTTTATTATTAATTTTACTTTACTGATATAATTAGATAAATTGTTGGACTTACACATTTTGTATAAGTCGTGATACTAACATAGAATCTATAGTGAGGTGCTTCTAAACTGGGGTAGCTTACTAAACGCGGGTCCTAATATTAATGCCAACTAATTTTGGATTTACAGTGTTGAGTGGAGTGAAAACCACTCTCTGTGTAAGTGTAAAGTGTATTTTTAAAGGAATGCGGGCCGAATAGTCACGGGTAGCGCATGTCCAAAGCTAGCAACCCGATCGACACCTAACGCTTCCTGGTATAACAACCAATATACACAAAGGTACCGATATAAGACATAGGCGAAAGAATGACTATTAGTTCAAAAGATAATTAACTTAAAAGCTTTCCTTCTAGAATAGGTAGCACAATTTCTCAAAGGCACATTCAAAATATAATACGGTCCTGCCCCAGTCCAAGATTCACGCCGTCTCGCTGCATAATTAATTTAGCCATCCATCATTGCTTTTAATTAGTTCCTTTACGAGTTTGATTAGACACTAGCACTGAAACTTGTTTTAGTTCTGCACGGTCACGTGGCACCTCACATATGATAAGTTCTTTATTAACAATAAAAGAGGTTGGTTGTGCACGCCCAATTTAAAGATGGCGTCGCACACGCGCCATTTTGTCGTACGTCATGTGACCCAAAATGGCCGCATTGTTTTAAGTTGTGTTGTTCAACAGGTGACGGAAGCCGTCGGTCTCAACGGTACCATACACAGAATGGTACAGTTCTTTTCCGTATCGGGCTCCACGCAAGCCACGTCCACGTTTTACGTGTCACAGTACTGATAAAAAATACGTTTGAAGCTAAGCCAATAGAGGCCATGTAAATAAGTACAATGAAAGAGACTGATGTTATATCCAAAGTTTATTAACCAAAGAGTTCGACATCGAACGTGGATATTTCAGTTGTAATTGCCGAACATTAACTATCGTGTAAGTCGTGTTTTGTTATGTTATGTCACTCATTGTCAGTGTGCTTTTTGATTTTGATTATGCGCTTGCTTCGATACAATGTTATCATTGTTGTCAGTCTATATTTTTACTTTATAATATATTATGTTTGAAACTAGATGTACCTACTCGAATTTTATAGATACATCGTTAACATAATCGCATAATTATATTATTTCATTTCGAACGCTTGTTAAACTACCCTCCATAATCAGCAGTTAGGATTCCTACTTACCTACATCTATAATTCATTTATTTGGATATCGTTCAATATCTATGTATTGTCAATATTATCATTATAATTATTTAATAACGTACCTACTTATATTTATCACGTTTATGATTTTCACTTAGTTGTTGTTATGAAATGCAATGTCTACGAGCTACTCCATTCTTTTATTGGCATAGTATTATGATAATTCGAGAAGACTACAAAAGATGAAGGTAGTTACCTAGCGGTACCTAGTGCATAAGTCGTCAAGATCATGGAAACCTCATATGAGTCTTCTAAAGTCCCTATGTACTTATTTGACGTTTATTCATTAGTGTACCTACGTCTTTTGATAATGATAGTTTTGTTTCTATATTAAAGGCACGATGTATTGTTGGTCCCGGCTGCACGCTGTCGTGTCGGTTGTGCTGATGATCTGCAACAATTTGCACAAAGCCAATTTAGTCAATAGCCCAATACTGCTATTTAAAATCTTTAAAATACCGACGCCATTATACACAATTCCAGATCACACCGGGGTTATTTCATTACACCACTACGAAAAAGCCATTTACAGTTTATGTTAAACTATTCTATTCGATTTAAGCACAGCAACGCACCGCATTAGCTTGAGCCACTACACGCCGCCATTTTCGTTATGACAGAACACAGAACTCACAACTACTTGCATCCTTCTTTTTAGCTAACTTAATAAAAAAACTACAGCGAAAATTCAACACTACCATTGGGAACAGTTTTCTTCTTTTATAGGTTTACTGTTTAAAAAGTATTTGGAATTTATATAAAAAATACACCTAAATATTTAAAACTTTTCTATATTTACATACCATACCTATGATGTATTAAGTAATTTATTATTTTATGCAAAAGACACAAAGTTGACAAAGTGAAATCGCCAAAATAAGAATGCTGGGGCGGTTACAGATTGTTTTATTTTATTTGAGTCACCCTAATAACAAACCAGCTATACCTATGTCATTTAAATCAAAAGATATTTTAATATACTTACCTAGCAATTTCAGCTTTATTACAAATTATTTTTTGCACTTGCTATTTGGACTACACATATGGACATTTCATTCGCACTTACGAACAGTTTTTAGGATATATTACTCACAAAGTATACTGAACTTTCACCTCAAACTTAATAACTAATACCTACATATATTATATTTCTATATACACGGGACCTATATCTAATATAATTATAACTATTCATAAAATATTATCGTACCTGTATTATAGTATGAAAAATGTGTATCTCTACGTACATATTTGGAACTTGGTGTTATACAAAGCTTTTCACTAATATGCATGGCAAAGTAGCAATGCTGCCAAACTGATTGGGAATTTGATGAATGAACTGATGTTATTAACAACTAATACGTTGGTAATCTGAGATTACCAATGTAATAGTAAAGTATAAGTATACTTAGATACTACGATAGACGACGATGAAATACAGAGACTTCGATTTTCGTAATCGAATCTAAAGGCTAATTTGTACACTATGTGCCTTACAAATAAACAAAGAATAAGGTCGGAATAGTTATTCTGTGTTTTGTCTCTTTTATTCTAATTTGAAATTACGTTTACATGACAGTAACAAAACTCGGAATAAATAAGTATTCGTAGCTTATTCTTTGTTTATTTGTAAGGCACTTAGTGCCTATATGAAGGCATCGAAAGTAAATAATCACAACATAGTTATGTGTGTAGGTACTCTTCAGTTTACGAAAACACTTTGATATGAAACACTTCATAAATATTATTTACCTAACACGGACCCTGCAAAGGTTCTAGACGTCATTCTAACAATACAAAATATACGTAGGTATATTGGACGAAGTGTTTCATTTCAACTACTTACATAATTATGTGCCTTAAAAACGCATGCATTATTGCAATGGGTGAGTTCAAAGAAGTTTGAGCAGTGGTGGAGGAACGCATGATTTGGTGTGAGCTGAATGGTTTTCAACTTTTTCATTAGCGCTAAGCGATACATAACAAAAGCTTTAAGGCATCTGCCAAAACTACAAACTTATTTAAAATGGAACAAAATTCCACAGTTTCCGTGTATGAATTATTCTCTTTTGTGGAAAAAACAACTTGTACATATAAAATAACTGTATACAAATCACAAATCTACGAAATACATTACCTACTACATATTACATCATTTATTGTTATACTTACCTACTAAACAACATTACTTATGCGTACATGCATACCTGCTGTTTAGAAATAACAAAAGAAACTATGCTTTATAGTTAGCTACCTATATTAAAAAAAATCCTAAGTATATAAAGGCCAATAAATACTCGTTTGATTGGTTTTCATTACGATCGAGCTAGTAAACCGCATATTGTCATTACACCTATCAAATACGTGTATCAAATAGCTTCACTTGGCCACTTGAAATATCACTTTCAAACAGTATTGTCATATTTACACATCCATCAGCTAACTTTAAAATACACTACATAGATGGCGTGGCCAGCATTTTTCATGCAACCCCTGGGGTGACCTTTCGAAACCCAAAAAACTATATTTTTCAATGTTTACACACGAATGCTACTCGTATTAATTGGAGTCAAACTTAATAAGCAGATCTAGTCGACTTTATTTTAATCTGACACACGACGCTGGTGATCGATGCTTCAGCGGCTGCTTAAGTGAAGACCTTCGTCTATTTCGCAAAACAAAATATCATCAGTTTATCAGAGAAGCGTTTTTTCATCTCACCTGATGGTAAGTGACGTAAAGGCCGTAGATAATATTTCACGTTTCACTCGGAATCCTTTTAACACTTAAACCGGGTCTCCTGCGACACTGTTTTGTGTTTTCTAACAACTAACATCAAACATCTAACAAAATATGTCAAAATATGTACGTAGGCCACGCCCATATTTGTTAGATGTTTGATGTTAGGTGTTAGAAAACGCAAAACATTAAACATCTAACAAATATGAGCGTGGCCTACGTACATATTTTGACATATTTTGTTAGATGTTTGATGTTAGTTGTTAGAAAAAAACAGTGTCGCATGCAGCCCCACCTTAAGGCTAACCAAATAGGCGTAGGTACAATATTATTTACCCTCAACTGGAAATCAAATCCGGGACATCTGGGTCGAAGATCGTTCAATCACTAAACACGCAGAGGCTATAAAACTAAGACATACTTATATTTTGTAAGATAAACGCTACTAGATCTGTTTAATAATGTTCAGTTAAAATTTTCTTAGTTTGCTTGCATGACGGAATCCACCTGAAGCAGGTAAACAATATCTTTCAACTGTTTTGTTTACGTTGTGGATCGATGTTCACCTGCGGTCTATTGAGAGATTTTTTGACCATTTGATTACGTTTACGAAAATTGGTAAGTATGACAAAATTACGTCTCGACACAGGAGGCACTTTATCTTAATCAATATAATCGGTCGCTCAGGCGGGAATCGAACCACGCACCTTCCGCATTCCGGGCGGCTTAACCACTTGGCTACCAAGGTCTGATTTTCACCCCCTGAGGTTGTCTTCTTTTTTCAGTGTTAAAAATGTTACTGAAGGATATTTAAGCGTTAATAAAAAACACTAAAATATATAAAAAAAACATGAATCTATAAACGCAGCTTCATCTTAACCGAATGTTTAAATATTTGTAAAAATATTTCTTTCGGATCTCAGAGGTGAAAACTTCTAAGATTTGATAAAGCAATGTTGACTAAAAAAACATAAGCATCAAGCACTGACAAATTTCGACGGGTGAAAACCAGACCTCGATAGCCAAGTAATTAGGCCGCCCGGAATGCGGAAGGTGCGTGGTTTGATTCCCGCATGAGGTTGTCGTCTTTTTTCAGTGTTAAAAATTTTACTTAAGTATACCTATTGAAGCGTTATTAAAAACGCAAAAATACATTACAAAACTCTTTTTCACTAACCTGATCGAATGGTGAACAAAACTCCCAATCGGCCGTCCAGGGTTAGCTATTGGGGGAAGAGCTGGCTACGCTATCGCGGCGCGGTGGTAACGTGTGTTGTGTGGCAGGCGGTGGGGTGCGCGCTGGTGGCGCTGTCTGACTACACGGCGGTGGGCGCCAGCGAGGTGTCGTTGAGGGAGGGCACGCGCGCCGAGCTGCTCAAGGTCGGCTGCGCGGGATGGTGGTACGTGCGGCTCGCTGGTACGTATGTTTAACCTTTGGCACGCCTGCATTTTTGTACGTGACTTTAAGCCCGACGCCAAGCCTTAGTAAAAATTGCTATGGTAGCCATTATATCGTGATTTAGGCATCAACTCGTCAAACCAAAATTTTGTTCCAACCGGTAATACGGCCAAAAGCAGTATTATTTGTTTCAACCCGTCACAAGTTGATTTATTTCTATTAGGACACATTGTAATATTGTAGCTATTGGTCACACTGCAAACCTGATCCTATTCGTCATCCCGTCAAACAGTTCTTACTGGTCACAATGAGGATACCTAAACAAATTTCACTACCCGCCAAACGTGTGGTACAACAAAATTTTGGTACAAAATGCCGTGATGCAATATATATCCCCAGATGTTTGACAAACGTGCAAAATTGCAAAAAAATAAAAATAAAATGAAAACAATTAAAAATAACGATTATTTACAACGCGCGGGCAACAGCCGGCCGACCGTTGACCCGTCAACGTAGGTACTGACGCGGACGGGTCAACAGACGGCCGGCCATTGACCCGTCAACGAAGGTACTGACGCGGACGCTTCAACCTCTTACCCGCGCGTTGTAAAATAATCGTTATTTTTAATTGTTTTTATTTTATTTTTCTTATGATATTGCTATTGAATATGATATGATATTGAAAAAAAAACACGAATTTTTCATTCATTTTTTTAATTCTATCACTTTTTGTCATTTTTGTCATAACGGGTTACTCGCATAATGACCCATTTTGGTAGCCCAACGCATAATGCCACATAGAGTCTACGCAAAATGACATACGCAAATTGACACTTATTCTCATACGCAAAATGACACACGGGAACGACTACGCAAAATGACATACGCAAATTGACACTTATTCTCATACGCAAAATGACACACGGAAACGACTACGTAAAATGACATACGCGAATTGACACATATTTTCATACGCGAAATGACACACGGGAATGACTACGCGAAATGACAAAGGTAGATTACTTTTTAAAAAACAAGTTTTTATTTAAATGCGCTAAAAAGAAAAAAATAACTTTTACTATCAACTTATAACGTCGTTACACAATTTATATGATTTAAAAGGTTGTCGCGAGATTATGTAAGTACACGTATTTAACTATACTTTGATTGAAAATTTTAATCAATCACATCAAGTTATTTAATTTATTTTATAATTTACACAAGTAAATCTCGCGACAACCTTTTATATCATATAAATAAAATTGTGTAACAATGTTATAAGTCATAGTAAAAGTTTATTTTTCTTTTTAGCGCATTTAAATAAAAGCTTGCTTTTAAACAGGATTTTTATTTAGATTTTTTATTGATTTTAAATCACCAATGGAAGGATACAAAAATGCGTAAGGTATGTTTATAGGGCTTATAGCCCTCCGATCGACTTTGACCATTCTAGGGGTTTGTAATACTTATGTAATAAAAAAATTAGAAAAATCAATAATCTACCCTCCGGGAAAAAAAACGCACAGAAAATTAAAAATTAGGAAATTATGAATGGAAAAATCGCTTTCAGTAAAATTCGATTTTCGGAAAGTCATCACCACATCTAATTTTCATTATCTATTCTTTTGCACATTGCACAGAAAAGGATTTGGACACAGGCTACCACTTTTTACGGTGGGAAATTGGCCAGACATCAACATCGTATGCGAAGCCGCTTGACGGGAAACTAGTGTTAAATACCTAAATATATCTTGTGTGTCAATATGCGTGTAAGTCAATATGCGTGAAAGTCAGAATGCGTGTAAGTCAATATGCGTGTATGGGGCAGTTCTTAAGTGCTCGAACGTTGGGCGGAGCGTGGACCCGCGCTCATGTTTGATGTGTCGGTCATACTGTTCCTTCATACACAACTCGTGCGGACACGCATTCTACCTGTACTGTTTCTGACCTGATTTAAGTACCTATTTTGGAGCACATACGATAACAGCTACTCGAGTTATATGAATTAGGTACAACGTTTGCGTAAGTAACTGGCGCGGCGGGTCGCCAAGGGTCCTGCACCTGCGCCGACAAAAGGTTAGAATTATTGGTAGTATCTATGGTAGAAGAGTGTACTACTACTCCCCACAGGAAGGAGAATCCGCTATAAGTAATAAATTAATAATTATCACAAACTCCTTTATAAGATATTTCATTTACAATATAGCTGTGTTATCCACAGGCGGGCAGGGCGAGGGCTGGGCGCCGGCGGCGTACCTTGACCAGCGCAAGACGTCGCGCTCGTCGAGTCGCTCGCACGACCGCCTGCACGAACACTGAACGACCGCACCAGACCGCAACCGGTCGTAACCAGTCGCAACCGGTCGTAACCAGTCGCAACCGGTCGCCAGTGATCGACGCATCTACACCGCAACTGCACGGACGGCAAACGTGTCAAACACCCCGAGAGGATCTCAAAGTATAACGGTGACAGTTTTCTTGGCCGCCAATGCCTTTGTGCCCTTGTGTGACCCAATTCTAAGGTGATAGGACCTCGTTCGACGCTACAGGACGTGTATGAGCTTCAAACGGATGCTTAACTTTTTAGAACCACTTCTCGTCTTATAAAGTAGTCTATATTGACCAGCTTGGTGTGTTCCCGTGAACGCCAGTTGTAAGTTTCGACACATTAAAACCTTAATGTAAGTACCTAAGTATTTGTACAAAAAAGTCACTTGCTGTGAAATATCTAGAAACATCTAAAATTGATTTTGATAGCATTGATTGTACTACCTATACGAATAATTGAAACAACTGGAAGTTTTGTATATATTTAGTTAGTTACCTACTGACAAGTAGAGCGAAAATTTTGATAATTAGGCCATCACAAAGAGTACCTAAAAGTTAATGTTAGCATGGAAACACATACAACACGTGAGTAGGTGGCAAATACTAAAATTGTTAGCGAGTGGTTGTCATCCCGTCGTCGTCGCTGTTGTTAATGTGAAACAATAATATTTGTTAATTATATAAAACGTATTGTAAATGTTGTTCTAAAGAAAAGCTTTATTGAAAATTAGTGTTAGCATAGATAGACCCATGTTACGTATCGTTACGGCTATCCAAAGCTATCATAGGGCGTTGTTGGGTAAATTTGACTGTTTTCATGTTTATATTTCTGTACATAATTATTTAATTTTAGTATGTAGTTTAGTTCGATGCTAAAGAAGCTGTAAGCCCGCGGTTCCACCGAGTTCGAGCACCCTTCAAAGAAAGCCTTTCCTGGGGTACCTACCCCTAGAGGAAGTATCCCTTAATATAGTTTGGGGTGTGTGCTTTGTATCATACAAGGTTGTACGTATTACGGGCACGCCTTTATTTTCATGGTGGGTACAAGAAAATGGAGTAGTCATGAATACCTTCACATTAAAAAAAACTAACGTCAACGTAACGTATGTCATTGATTAACAGTAAAAATAGACTCGACGATTTACTACTTAGTATAACTAAATATCTATATTATGTACTTATGTATATTTCAGACTATTAGGAGACTTCGATCAATTTGATTCTGACTGTCCTTCTGGGGGGCGATCACGCTAAATAATCTCAACCAAACCACAACTGAAACGCAGTCGTTAGACGTACTTTTATAGTGCTATTGCGTTTAACACACGCGATAGCGCTATACGAAGTCGGCTGAACGGTCGAGGTTTAGTTTTGGTAATATCGTTGGTGCGTAGTGTGATGTGTGATTGAGGCCCTGGTAAGTTCCCCTCTCCGTACAAATACTAGATGGTCAAAGGGATTTTCACAGTACTTATTAAACATGTTTTGTGTAATTATTGTTGAATCAAAAGTGTAGTCTAAAACATACTCTAAGTTCATGAGGTTGAGGTTTGTTTTACCTAAACGCTAAGGTATTTATGACGGAGGTACCATTCGGCAAATAGGTAGCGGATGAGAAGCTTTCGGTGTTAACGTCTCAATTTTCCATGACAGTTGCTGTGGGTATCATATTATCCACGTGATAGGGACCCGCGTATTTATCAGACGCCATCACAAATCCTACCTACCACAAAATGTCAAATTTCGGCAATAAATTTTGAACTTTATAACTTGATTATAGGGAATCAATATCGATTGGAGAAATTTGACAGTTTTGGCAGGTTGATCTGCAGGCGTGTGTACCGTACCCGTACCCTATGTTAAAACACATTTTTTGAGTGATCATACCTTTCCATATCATGTTACTTCATAATATTTTTATAAAATCATTATAATGTAATGCATGAGTGCTGTATATGAAATCAAATTTATTGAAGATGAGCAAAAGTGTGTATTTGCGCTATTGCATTATTTTACTAAAGTATAATATTTATTTATCGAGAAAAAATGCATTGCATAATAAACAACGTATGTTGTTTCCTAGTCGGCATGCTTAGGTGTTATTCATTCATTAACCGGTCAAGGATCATACGACCGCCGGCGGTCGTGAAACAATAGAATTTCAATTGTGCCTGATTTTACGGTGCTCAAGGGGTTAAATCGATTCATGATCATGATCATCTAGCTCTCTCTACTTTTTTTCTGTCATTATCAAATCGTAACGTCAAGTGTCAAAGTGTGAACTAATAGGTTGACTACATGAGTAAAAAAACGGAACAGAGACAAAGCTTTTAAGGAGCTTATACGAAAATTCTTACCTATTTTAGTAGGGTTGGCAAAAGAGAATATAATAAAATAAACAAACTGTTATGAGCTTTTTATTAGGTATGTAGACAAGATAAGATGTTATAGTATATTTACAAATTGCTTACTCTAAATATGTTTTTTTTTATAATTTTTGGTTTCTTACGTACCTACATAAAGGCCTATTCAAACCTGAGCGGTTTTCTGAATACCGCTCAGGTCGATCGAGCCGCGGAACTTGATACTAAATACCTTTCTTTACTCATGTGGTTTGACCCTTTCGAAGTAATATTCAATGGCATTAAAAATAATTACTCAATAAAAAACATATTGACTGTACACTTAAGTACCTACCTACCTCTTGTACATTTTTGTTAGTAACAAAAATATACCTAAATAACCTTGATATATGTCCCGACAAAAATATCTGTCAACTTTTTCAAGTAACTTCCTAATCACTACCTAGGCGAAGAGTTCATTATATGCTTTAGCCCTTGACTGTATGTTATGTTCATGAAATATAATTTCTATTTGTAATGGTTTTTGCTTGTCGTGCCACAGTACCTGTTAGCCATCATTGTATGATTATTTTCTTATTATGAAATAATATTTTTTAATGAAGTTATGTTTATTTTGGAGCCGAATACAATTACACAAAAGATTTCCATTTTGTTTGTTTTATTTTTCCTTTTGATCATCAACACATTCTTTTAAACAGCCTGCTTTTTAAAATAGTAGGTACCTACCTAATCAGTTTGCAGTTTTGTACTCATGATGATAGGGGCCGGTTTCGGACTAATCGACTGCGATTGTTGTAGTTTTTAAGGCACTTAAATATGCCGATGGAAGAATGAAGAATGCTAGCTTAAGTTCATAGGCTTCACCGTGGCATGTCGGTTTAAAAAATTGTCACTAGATGGCACTGCTTCGACACCATACACATTGTAGGTCAACTTTGCTCAAATAGTGAAGACATACAACGCAATGCGCTCTGTATGCCATTAGCCGTGATTAGCCCATTAGTCAGTTAGAAAAAATTCTTGCACAGCCATCACGCAGGGTACGCTACCTCTTAAATCTGAACCAATTTTTTGTTAGTTACTTACCTAAGTAATATTATAAATCAATTTCGATTTGATTGAATGCCAAGTTTTTTGGTAAAGTCAGCTTTTAACGTATCGTATCACCTAAATTATACTCTCAACGATTATACCCATGCATGAAACTTAAACACCTAAAATATAAGGCCGATTCTATTGTAGGTAAACGACCGACGTTTAGTTGTCCGCATATTTCGATGCTGACCTTACTTCCGATGCAAAGATCATAATTATAATTCAGCAGCGTTAGATGTGGTAAGAGCTATTTTCACTCATGAGATTTCCGTGATTGTCCCTAACTTTATAAGAAGGGGTACAATAGACGGGAATCCCCTTTCGTGTGATGGGTTTGGCCTACTAGGTTAGGTAAACAAATATTTATTTTTGAAAGACCGTTTACGTAACGGTGTCATTCGATTCAGCCGATTTATTAACTTTACGAAACTGAAATTTTCAGCCTGGCAACCACGTGTTAATGCATGCTGTAATACCTATATTAGTAAGTAGGAAGGTAAGTAAGTAATTTATAATAATACGTAGCGCATCAAACACTTAGTCATTTACCTACCCAAATATGGCTTTAAATTATTCCGGATGATTGTTTCTGAAAGTGCAAAATATTTAACGGCTGTGAAATAATTGGTGATGAATTTTATACATTTTTAATTGTTATTTACATAACTTCCAACTTATACCTATAAATGTAGACGATTCTTATTTATATCCTATATTTTCCCTCTAACAATGTAAAACTATTAATAAAGCTACTAATTAAAAATAAGAGTTGTGATGTAGCCAGTGTTTATGCAGTTTAAAGATTTTACAGTATAAAATTAAGTTATAGAGTCAACTCAAATTCAAATCCATTTTCTAACATTTTATCCTTAATATTAATATGTTGTAAACACAATTATAAAGTATTAGGTGTACCATGGCTTAGGCTAGTTATCTGGGATGTCTCAGTAGTCTAATCTGCCACCTCGCAGTATTAAGCTTCACGGGACTATTGGCACCACTATAGATAGTGCGGGATAGTGATATGAGTCCCCATCCCTAGTCGATAAACAAATGACGGTCGAAAGGCCGTTTATATTAGACATCAGCCTTCTCAACCAGCTACACGGCTTCCTGCAGGATCCTTCATCGGTAGTCATACTTTGACGTAGCGTTCCTCAGTGTCCTGAAGTATCTCAGTGCAGCATTTATAATAATATTTACAGGATGTTCGGCAGACGGTTAAACATACGAAAATGGGGAATAGGTCACACAATTTGACCTAGGTCCCACGGATTTTTTTAAATATGTACCTAGATGTTTATTTTTAAAATATGCCGAAATTCGTTAAAATATGCAAATGTCCCACCGATGAAAGGGCATAAACTAGAGATGCTATGATAGAATTAGAAAGACCCGATCACTTTAAGTTTTTTTTAAATGCGTTGTGAAGTTAGGCTTTAAGTATTTTGTACTTTGAGGGCTCATAGCCTTTTTCTGGTAATCATCTGAGCCAAAAATCCACTTTATAAGAACCTACATTAGTGTAGATAAACTAACCAAGAAATGTTGCCATTTAGTCTATTTAAAAAAAATTTACTTAAGTACTTACTTTTAAAAAATCCGTGGGATCGAGGACGTGGTTCTAGTTCCTACCTAGCACGGCCCCCCGAGCTAGGCACGTAAAACTAATGGCAGTGCTCCAGATGCTCAATGTACCTCTAGAATTTATCAACAGAATTAAATGTACCTCAGCCGTTTTGACAGAAATTACGATAAAATGCCTGATCTTCCCACCTGGGCCCTCGGCTGTATAAGCCGGGTCCGCTGCGCCAGATTTTCGAAAACATAAATAAGGGGCGTGGCCCATTGAGTACCTAATAATGTGGCCCATTGAGTAAAGCCGGGTCCGCTGCGCCAGATTTTTGAACAGAACATTGTTCGAAAACATAAATAAGGGGCGTGGCCCATTGAGTAATAATGTGGCCCATTGAGTAATTTATGTTTTCGAACAATGTTCTGTTCAAAATCTGGAGCAGCGGACCCGACTTAATTTATGTTTTCGAACAATGTTCTGTTCAAAATCTGGCGCAGCGGACCCGGCTTTACGCTCGAAATACATAAAAAAATATGCTGATCTAATGTACCTCCCGATTTATGTATTAAATTCCAGAAATCCTAATTAGAACAGAAGATATTCAGCTATAAAGTTTTATCTTCCTAGCGGGGCCCTCTGTAATCAAAGTAAATACGAATAAAAAAGTAGGTAAGTATACCATTTCTATGTTTCTCCAATGTACCTCTTAATTATTCGCAATTTACCAAATTTAGATACAAAATTGTGATATTGGTAAATAACAGTACACGCTTGGTAAGGTAAGTAATATTTGCTGCAATGAGGGTAGCTGTGAATAGTTTATTTGTTAATTTTCTTACCGAAATTTAGTTAGCATACCTACTTATTTGTTTTGTTAACCTTACCTTACCACTGTGTGTACTGTTATTTACCAATATCATAATTTTGTATCTAAATTTAGTAAATTGCGAAGAACTAAGAGGTACATTGGAAAAACATAAAAATGGTAAGTACCTACATTGAGGTACAATATACTAGAGAAGACACCGCAAAGCAAGTTTGTGCGCAACTAAGGTGCAGCCGCAAGGTCCACAATCGCTTGAATCACGCGCAATCACTGAGGCGTTTGCAGCCCAAGTGCGGCCGACAGGCCGCACTTGAACGGAACACATTAGTGGTAAGCGGTGTCTTCTCTATACGTAGTATTATAGCTCAATGAGTACCTATACTTTTTTATTTGCATTCACTTGATTACAGAGGGTCCCGCTAGGAAGACAAAACTTTAAAGCTGAATATCTTGTTCTAATTAGGATTTCTGGAATTTAATACATAAATCGGGAGGTACACAAAGACATATAAAAGATCATTGGAGGTACATTAGATCAGTATATTTTTTTATGAATTTCGAGCGTTATACAGACGAGGGCATAGCTGGGAAGATCAGGCATTTTATCGCAATTTCTGTCAAAACGGTTGAGGTACATTGAATTCTGTTGATAAATTCTAGAGGTACCTAAGTACATTGAGCATCTGAAGCACTGCCATTAGTTTTACGTGCCTAGCTCGGGGGCCGTGCTAGGTAGGAACACATGGACCGAGGTCACATTTTTAGGGCAGAGCATGTAGCAGAGGGCCCCAACCATCCCCCATTTTCGTATGTTCAACCGTCTGCCGAACATCCTGCATAACATGTTTCCACCTATGCATATCTCAATAATTTAATAGTAGGTATACTAATAGAAATAATTTGTTTACAGTTAGGACAGCAATATTAGTCGATGGCATGTTTTATAGCTTTAAAAATAATATTATGAAGGTACTTACCTATGTATGTAATTTTTTTTATCAAAGTTTCCAATGGTTCGCCTTATTTTAATAAGTAAGTATCGCAAAATATATAAAACAATCATTCAATTTATAGCATAGATATAGGTAATACTGTCGGATTTATAGGTTGTGTGATAGCTTCGGTTTAAGGTTATGAACATATATGTAGCAACAAGACAGTTTGAAAATCATTTAAAAAAAATGGTATCTACTTACTGGTAACAATATACTCAAGAGATTTTTCAGGCATTATTAATGTAGTAAACATTAATACATTATAGTCCTGTCAACGGCTTATTCCCAAAGGTCCACGACTCTATTGTTCCTCTTTTCCCACTGGCTCCATGAAATTTTAAAATATATTTTAAAACTTTCATAAGTATATGAATTCCCAACGGGTCCACGAGACTTATCCGTAGTACAATCAACAAAATCGATTCAAGAGCCCTTCGGGGATAATAATCGTGATTATGTATTACTTATGTATAATGTCTATCCTTTTCATAATCCAGCTCTTAATGCTGATTGTACCAAACATTCTCATGGACCTGCTGGGAAAGAAAATGTTTTTTATTTTTAATGTCGTGGACCTGTTGGGAATCAAAGTATAAACTTACAATTTATAAAAACAATAGAGCTAAGGACCTATGGGAATAACCCCTGTCAACCTTTCCAGAAAGTCAATATTTAATATGCTTGTGCGTATATAGCTACGCATGGTGGTGGGCTCCCGCCAGATATGGAGAATGTACAGACGCCAGCACTTTAGCCTACCACAAAATGACAAATATCTTCAATACATTTTGAACTTTGTCTGTAGTGTATAAGGATCAATATCGATTGGAGAAATTGGGCGTTTTGGATAGTTTGATCTGCAGGCGTGTGTACCACAACTACTCGCACACAAACTAAGAATCTCCTCTGAATAAGGCTACCAACAAGCTTTCATGCTCCATAACAACAATTCATTGACATAAGCCTTAGAGCATTCAAAATGCTCTAAGACATAAGCCCATAGTTTTTTATTCAATTAGATAAAATCCTCTCCTTATAAAAAGTTTCCAATTAGAATGATAAAAAAAAGGTTATGATGGTTTTCAGAAATAAATAAATGATACAAAACGTATTAGGGATGAATTATATTACACTGGGCCATGCACGGGGCGTGTCGTGTTTGTGTGCGTGGCCCGGACGGGGCACTGATTTAAGACGTTGCATACATTTTGTATGAAGCAGTTCATATTACACAGTGCATGATCCGTGCCCCGTCCGGGCCCGGATGGGACACGGCCCTGTCTAATATAAATTCATCCCTTACACACGTAACTAGGTTTCTACCCAAAAAATACATCAAGGACAACTTTAACATGGTTAACCTTTTTTTTTAAGTCCAAAATACATTTATTTGGTGTGAAATGTGTGTGATTATGCCTTTACTCGAGCTTACTAACCCAATTTACCAGTTATAAGTGGTTATACTATCAACTTGTGTTTGTTTTGTTACATATTAATAATATTGTACATTCTTAACAATGTGTTACTGGAAATAAACCTTTCACTCTTGAATTCTATTTCATTACAATTTCTCCCTAGTATTCTCTTTCAGAATACCATTATTGCTAATAATTATTACTTCACAACATCATCATCACCATCATTGTATTAATAGTATTAGCTACTAAGATAAAAACAACTTTGGTAAGTTATCTATACCAATTTGATAGAAGATTGTGCAATTATGATAAGGCATACACAGTAATAAAACCAAGGGCATCCACGATTCCAGTCTATGTATTTGTCCAATAAAAATAGTCTCTAAAAAGTTAACTAGACAAAGGTATACCAAAAACAACATTATGTTAGTGAAAACTCATGTAAATATTACATTTTGTATAAAACACTTTCACTTATAGTTCATTAATAGGCCATAGAAAAATTTACTGGGCGGCTCTACTGAAAATCCTGCTTTTGAAAATCTTATCTATTTTACTGAACACCTCTTCAGCATGCTTGGCAGCATCAACCCTGTAGTGCAAACCTTTCCTCATATAGTAATCTACGAGAGGGAGAGTTTGAGCATGATATGTTGCTAAACGTTTTTTGAGAGCATCAACATTGTCGTCTGATCTCTTAATCAATGGTTCCCCAGTTACATCATCTGTCATAGCTTTCCTGGGTGGATGGAATTCTTCATGGTAACTACGACCACTCGAAGGGTGAATCAACCTGCCAGTTATTCGACGTACAAGCAAGCTATCCTCGATTCCGAACTCGATGACTGCATCAAGTTCCGTTTTACGTTTGGCCAGCAGGTCATCCAACTGAAATGATTACCAGTAAAAACAAATTAAAACTTTTGACAAACAACACCAGATTATGATATAATTTATCAGTACTGATATGACAACAAGTACAGTCAATTGATTATCATTTCTATTCTATCTTAATTAATGGCTTCACATTTAGCATTAAGCCATTTTAAGTGGTATATATTTTTAGTTTATTTAGTACTATATGGTAAATTGAATTAAAATGGAGTCTCACAACATTGTGTTATTGCGAAAAGAACACGGGAGAAACTCCCGACTATCGTTCACTTTACTGTTATCACCAGAGAGCCTTTTATAAAGTAAAAATGTCAGTAATTATGACACGGCAGTAATTACTTTTTCAGCTTGGGGTACAGTTCTCGGGAAACCATCCAACAAGAATCCGTTCTTGCACTCAGGCTGGTCCAGGTTCTTATCAATCATGTCTACCACCATCTCATCTGAGACCAACTTCCCATCATCCATGACTTTCTTCAGGCGGCGGCCCAGTTCCGAACCTGAGGCCACCTCTGCGCGAAGCATGTCTCCAGTGGATAAGTGGCATACGCAATACTTTTCTTTCAGACGAGGTCCCTGTAACAACAAATAAAAGTTGTACCCTTGTCAAATCATAATTAACTTTAAAATAAAATTTCCAATTGCTTTTTAAAATTTATGCAAACACTACACATTTGAATAAAGTACACTTTCCAGGGATCTCATCGCGACTTTTATAAATAATATTTTATCCTGATGTTCTGAACCATCCTTCTTCTCTATCTCATATCACAACATATCGAAAGTGTTTACTTAATACTCAACAAACATGGGAGATAAGATGTTACATAAATAGGACATAAGTACGTCTTACAAAAGTCATCATCATTGAAACATGTTAAATTATAATAAACAAGAAAGTAAGGGTAAAGGTCAAACAATGAAAAGTAATTTGTACTGTACCTGAGTGCCTTTGCCTGATCCTGGGGGACCCAAGAGCACTGCCCTAATGCCAAAAGGATCATTATCGGGCCTAGGTTTCACTGCAGCTGCTGCCGGTGCCATTTTAACCTTAAATGTAATAAAAAGAACCGAATAACCTTTTAGGAGGTCGCGGAAAGTTCGTCAGTGAAAAATATGCCAAATGTACAATTGATGTACTAAACTACAGTACAGTGCACGACGAGCGTCAGCGTACCTATAGATAGGTTCGAACTGAATACTGATTAAACTTATTCCTAATTATATTATCAAATACGTATTGTGTAGTGTAGGCCAAAAAGTACCTAGTAATTTGCCAACACATGTGACGTTTGATTGACGTTTCTCGTGTGTGACGTGACTGACGTCTGTCAGTTTTTTTTTTATTATTTTTTATATTGTTCCGTGAAGGAACAGGCTTAGGACAGAAAACATACTGCCTAGTCATTAGTATTTTTTCTTTTTTTCCCTAGATGATAATGAGATAATATAATAAATGAATAATGATCCCCCAAACCCCTTAAGTCCTCAGTAAAGATGTGGAACTTTACTGAGGTCTCACGCGGACTTCTTGAGAGAATTTGAAAAGTGATGTTGCACTGTTTTGTTTCATTCTGACGTCTGTCAGGCGGAATATTTTGTTTTCTTTTTAGGAGTCTCACCCATACAGCATTAGGTTATTGATTTTTAAATAAAACATCAATGTCTCGAGAGTATAGTATGCTACTTTCACCCCTAGGCTAACAATGTAAGTACTATTTCATTCCTCATACACGGAAAGTAGGTCTGAAGTTGCCTGAGGAGCGGGAACGTCAGGAAACTAAAAAACTATATAATGTAGTAAAATTAAACGCGAGTTAGTCCGTAACACAGACGTACAATCTGTTATCCGTAAAAAGTTTAAATTTAAATAACTACATTAAGCCCCATCTATTTCAATACCAACATGCATCAAAATCTGTTAAACGTGAAAGCGTCACAAACAAAGTTAAACAAACTCACTTTCTTCATTGGTTAGGATTAGGATTTATGGACTAATATGCATAGGGAGGTATCTAAAAAAATAATATATACCTACAGCTCAAATTGTTTCTTTTAAATGGGCAATTTTTTGACAGCCCAAATTAAAAAATATAAATTAGTTCAAAAACACTCGATAGATGGCGTTTTATGAAAGCCGAGCCGTACACAAATGGTGCACTTTTGTTTGTCAACCAAAAACTTTAACATATTTCTATTTTCCTTAATTTCGTTCACAGTTTGACAATTGCACAATATTGATTTTTTTCCAAAAAGATTTCAATAGTAATAGAGCGGCTATTTTACACTATTTAACACAAAACTTTGAGCTGGTGCTCAAGTTACGCCATCTAACGTTGAAAGGCAAAACCTTATATTAAGAATATTAAGAACAAATAGAATAAGTTTACCTACCCCACGGTAGGTGTCGCTCTGCGGCAGGGATGTTCCGTTACGAAATTAGACAAATCGGTAATTTTGATGAAGATTAACCAAAATCAGCATAAACAATATATAGAACGTTTGAACAAACAAGTGACAATCAGGGAAGGAAATGAAAATTCCGATTTTTCAAATACTTTTTATTTAGTAATAAAGTGTTAACTTATTAAAAATTCAACAACTAATTGTAAAACAATGTGAAATAACATAAGTAGTAGCTATAGTACCTACGATCAGCATACTGACAACATTCCTTTTTGAAGTAAACCTACCCCCGCGATCACATAGCAAAAGTAAGGATTATTACCTTTAAGTAAGTACACACCTGTATACCAAAATCGAGTCTACTTCAAAACATATCTGACATGGTTGTGTGATTGGATTTACAATTCAATTCATGGGAATGATAAGGTAAATGGCTGACTTCAACAGATTACCACGAGTTGATCCATATAGTATTTCATTTATATGTATGTATTTATATATATTTTTCATAAAATACTTAAGCAAACATAGATATTATTAAGTCCACATTGTGTTAATGGAAACTCGCAATCGCAAGTTTCAAATTATTTTTGTCGATCTTAATCTGTTATTTTGAATTAATTTAATTAAATATCATTCCATAGATTTATTTGATGCATTATCATTAAACACCAATGTCATAACGGATGTGTGTATATGTTTAATTTGGACATCCTATTTTCTTAGATATCCATTTAATGTATTTTAAGTTTAACATAAGTAGTAATATTCTGATTAAACGATCATCGCACGGTATTGTAACAATGCATAACAGTCCCCCAGCGCAATGATCATTAAATCAGAATATTACTACTATTAAAAAACTTAAACTTACGATTTAAAAATAGGCTGTGGATAGAATGCCGCAAGCGGCATTCTAGTACGATCGGTTACGATGCCGTCATTACGGCATCCTAGTACAAAGTGTAGGCAGTGAATAGAGTGCCACAAGCGGCAACATAGTACGATCGGTTACGATGCCGTAATTTGACGGCATCCTAGTACGAAGCGTATAGAGTGCCACAAGCGGCATTCTATCTCAATCGGTTCGGGAACCGTAACATATTTTTTATTTGACGTAATGTTCAGACGACATAATATGCAAAAGATATTTTTGTATGAAGTTAGATTTTTGTTGTCTAATAAAAAAAAATAACCTCGAAATTCAAGACAATCGCTACACTGCGCTTCGCGATTGTCTTAAATTTCTAACCTATCACGTGACCTACAGGAGTAGGGCAGCTAGTATTTCTGTTGTCTAACAAAAACTTTACGGCAGCTTAGGCGGCGTCACTATTATACCGCAAAACTTACGGTTCCCTAACCGATGGAGATACAGTTCAGCTTGTGGCACCCTACACCACCACTTCGTTTAAAATATTATCTATTTATAACATTAATCGATAAATAAAACGACATCACTTGAACACCGTTAAATCATCTACTTCCGCTTCGACAAGTGTGGTGACATCCTAAAAGTACTTTTGCTTTTCACCACTAGAGGTCAGCATAGGGCAACGGTAAATGTTGTAGAATAATTTATTTAAAAAAATTAAAATTATTAATACAGTCTGATTATTGGGTAAATATACAAAATACTTACGAGATTAAGCTGTAATCACATTCAGCCGTTTTTTCATATCGGAATTTGCAGTATCGCAATACGCAATTTGGCATATTTTCTATTGTTTACGTCAAATTCGTTCACGCACAAACACGACTGCACTAGAGGGCGCAAAACATCAAACAAAAAAGTACTTTGTGCATCAAACTAAGAGATCCACTTGGTAATAAGTTTTGATCGCTATGTCCTGTCTATTAGTATTAGTTTAATGTCTTTGATATTTTCTGATACCATTAAGCAGCAATACTCGTGCTCTAAATGGACTCGCCTTCTTTTTTTTTTGATCTCGGAAAATAGTCCATTACTATACTTTCTAATATAAAATGAGTCATCTAATAACAAAGACGGCAATATCCATTCAAAGTCAAAACTTAACTACCTATGAATGTAGTTTTATTGTCTGTGGACGTAGTTTTGTAAGGAAATCTACTTTACGCTTTGAATGCTCTAAAACTATACGTATCAAATGTTGATAAGTTAAATATAAAATAATAAGAAAGAAAAGCATAACCATATTTGAAAAACCATCTAAAATAACTCTTAAATCAATTTAGAAATTTCAATTACACTGAAATACAGATCTGAGCACTAATGTATGAGGAATAAGTTTAGATTAAACCAAAAATGGAATAAGTTTTTTGTTTTAATCTAAGGGAACAAGTTGATAAGTCTCTGGGTAGTATGTCGATAAGTTTAATAGGTACCTTACAAAATAAGCAGATTTTAAGAGAATGCGTAAAATAATTTGAAAGAACACATGCACCGAAATCATCTCTCAAAGCCTAAGAACAATAACTAAAGCATATTGTTCTGAGCTCAAAGCCTTAGAGAAATAGTCAATGCTCTAAGCTCAAAAAAGCATATTAGCCAATGAGGTTACAACACCTAATTTTACAGGAAAGACTTAATATAATGACTAGGCAATATGATCTCTGATCTTAGCTTGTTCCATCAAGGAACAAAATTATAAAAAAAAAGTAAACTTATACCTCAGAACATTATGTTGTTGTTCTGAGACATAAACCAAAACTGACAGTACTTCTTGGCGGGAAACAAAAGCGTCATGTCTGCAGTTTTGTTTTATTTTCTAAAATTTGTGTTTTTTCGAACGTTAATGTGAAATAATAGTGGATTATTAGCCGTTAAGTGTTTGTGAACGTGCATGAGTGTTGGCAAATGAAACAAAACAGTGCAACACACTTTTCAAATTCTCGCAAGAAGTCCGCGTGAGATGTCAGTAAAGTTTCACATCTTTACTGAGGACCCAAGGAGTTTGGGGGAAAATCATGTAACATTCATCATCTTAATCACCACTCATTAGCATCTAAGGAAATAAAGACATAAAATACTAATGACTAGGCAGTATGGTCTCTGACCATGACAATAGCTCCAGTTTTAGCTTGCATATTTAACGAATGCATTGACTGTGGTGTTTTTCCTGACCTAATGAAACATAATAAAATAATTCCATTGTTTAAATCAGGTAGCACTTCTGACCCATCTAATTTTAGACCTATTTCTGTGCTACCCACATTTAGTAAAATTTTTGAAAAGTTGATGCTAGACCAAATTCAAATTCATTTTCATAGAAATAAACTTTTACATTGTAAACAGTATGGTTTTACTAGGGGTCGCTCAGCAACTGACGCCTTGAGCTTTTAATCCAAATATTTGATACCTGGGAGGAATCACAGGATGCCCTAGGGGTATTTTGTGATTTATCCAAGGCTTTCGATTGTGTTTTACATGAAACTTTGGCCAGGAAGCTTAACCACTATGGAATTAGGGATGCTTCTTTGAGCCTTCTAATCTCATACTTGAGTAACAGGATTCAGAAGGTCGACATTAACGGTAAAAGATCTCCGGGATCAGTGGTTACAATGGGAGTTCCGCAGGGTTCAATACTAGGTCCATTCTTGTTTTTGGTTTATATTAATGACTTACCTTATTTTGTAAAAGACAGTCATGAGATAGTACAGTCTCACAGTACGCGCCGTTCTGTGCGGACGCAGCGATTGCAATTTAATTTAAATCGTATATCAGACACGTAACGCGGCGCGAGTCGCCGCGCGAACCACCACCATGAGCGACAAACTGGTGGTTAACGAGCTCCTCGCCTTCCTGCAACAGAAGCTGGACGTGATGGATGAAGTAAGTGCGGTGCAGATATGCAAGTCCAGCTTCAGCGAGGACGACATATCTGCGGCCAAGAAGCTTCTGTTTGCATCTGTAAACAAGAGTGACCAGATGGTGTCTCATCGCCGTGATGGGGCACCGAAGAGCCTGCAGGAAATAATCACGCTGCTGAAGGAGACCGACCCTGACGACGTGCCGACGTTTGTGGCGAGGGACCTAAACAAGCTCCCTCCCGTCACGTTCGACCACGTCGACGTAACCTGCTTGCTGAAGGACATTGTGACCTTAAAGGCGGGCTTGGCGGACGTGGTGCTAAAGTTCGAAGCATCACAGAATACTGTGAGTGAGTTGCGCAAGGAAGTGCATAGTTTGCGCGCATCACTCGCAGTAAGTAGGTCAGTCGATGACTCAAACGTCAACACGCGGCGCGGTGCATTCGTCAACGCGCCGCGGCTGAGTATCGAGTCAGCATTTTCGACGCCGACCTCGTCGCCGTGCAACGCTGACGCAGCCGTTGCCCCCGCGCGCACGCCGGCTCGGTGCGCCCCGCAGACGCCGGCGCCGGCCCCCCGCGCCCTGCAGTCGCCGGCCCCCCGTGCCGTGCAACCCGCTGTCGTCGCGCCCCTCGCGCCGCCTCCGCCGTCCACCCGCCCCGCGCCTTCGCCCGCGGTGCCGCACGTGACAGCTGAGCCTGAGCCTGTCACCATCCAAACGACGTGACTACGCCTCTGTTGCTGCTTCCAACCTAAGCGCTCAGAGAGTGTCAAAGCATGCCGCCGTGGAACGAGACGACGACGGTTTCGTCAAGGTCCAAAGGAAGAGGGCACGCCATCACCGGCCGAATCAGAACCGTTGCGGTACCGCACTGACAGGGCCCCAGTTCCTGCTGCGTGCTGCGACGCCGACTACGCCGATGTACCTGTCGCGCCTGCACCACACCATCACAGTGCAGGATGTGGTTGAGTACATTAAGACAAAGACCAACTTCCTTCTGAAGGTGGAGCCGCTGGAATCGCGACATAATGTCAGTTTTAAGGCATTTGTGGTGCGAGTCCCAACAGCTAAGCTGGACGACACCTTTATGAAGGAGGACTTTTGGCCGAAGGGCGTGGTGTACCGGCGTTTCCGCGGGAGATTGCCTACCACCACCGAAACAGCACAAGCCAGTGCTATGTAAATTACTAACATAGTTTTAAGTTATTATACTAACAATAAATGTTTATAAGCTATGTATATGTTAGTTTTTAAGGTATGTATCTATGGGCCTGTTATATTGTAACTTTGTTGCCTGATAATAAATAATAAATAAATAAATAAAAAAAAATAGTATTGTTTGCTGATGATACTTCACTTTTATTCAAAGTGAAACGACGACATCCAAATTATGACGATGTGAATAATGCGATCTCAAAGATTGTTCACTGGTTTAGTGTAAATAACTTGCTTTTAAACGAGGGAAAAACCAAATGTGTAAGATTTGTATTGCCTAATGTTAAGCAAGTAACAACTAGTGTACAAATTAAAGATAAGAATGTGAATCCTGTGGACACCACTGTGTTTCTAGGCATCACGTTAGATGCCAAGCTTCAGTGGGGCCCACATATAGCTAAATTGTCGAATAGACTTAGCTCTGCAGCTTATGCAGTAATGAAGATCCGTCAGTTAACTGACGTTGATACATCTAGATTAGTTTATTTCAGTTACTTTCATAGTGTAATGTCGTACGGCATTTTACTGTGGGGAAATGCTGCCGACATTCAAACTATCTTTGTGCTTCAGAAGAGGGCTATTCGAGCAATCTATAACCTAAAGGCTGGCGACTCTCTCAGAGAGAGATTTAAGAACATAAATATAATGACAGTTGCATCACAATACATTTATGAAAATTGGATTTATGTTCATAAAAATACTGAAATGTTTTTTAAAAAACAGTGATATTCACAATGTAAACACTAGAAGTAAGAACAAATTAGCAGTACCTTATACTAGGCTCCATAAAATAAATAATTCTTTTAAGGGTCTGTGTGTAAGATTTTACAACAAAGTACCAAATGATATTCAGAAATTAGATCTTAATAAATTTAAAATCAAAATCAAAGAAAAGCTTTATAAAAAAGCTTATTATAAAGTGTCAGATTACACAGAAGACAAAACAGCTTGGATCTGAAATGCTCCAAGCACTCCAACAGCTGTTTCTAATTGTCTTTATTTAATTGATACTATTTTGTATTGTAGTTTTGTATTGCAACATTTATTATTTTTTAAATTCATATTTTGTATTGACCTGGTAACGACATATTCCTTTTTTTTGTTTGTAAATGTCGTTGCTTTTGTGCGCTGTGGTTTCTTGCGCCCATTCTTTGCCACAGTTAAAAAATTATGTCCTGAATGGGTGGTAGGTTAAAAAAGATTTGGACGATTCAAAGTACTTATTGAATGAGTTTATTGAATAAATATATTTTGACTTTACTTGACTTGACTTGACCTTAGCCTGTTCCTTCACGGAACAAATATCTAAAAATTTGGTATGGATTTCTGGTCTTATGCTGGATTTACACGGAGCCAATACTTAAGACAATCCAATAAGGCAGTCCAATATTGGCATCGTGTAAATAGAGACAGTCCACTACATTGGATTGTCCTCAAGGCATTTTTGCATAGCATTAGCATTGGCTTATTAGACTGGCTTAGTGGATTGTCTTAAGTATATGCTTCGTGTAAATCCAGCATTATGGTATTCTAGGAAATGATCAGGCCGATAGACTAGCTAATGAAGCCATTCTTTGTTGAGATTTACACCCTTTTAAAATATATTGCTTTGATCTAGTGAGTCTTGCAAGGGTTGATCTTATTAACTCTTGGAAGGATCATTGGGAAATCAGCAGCCGGATAAAAGCTAGACAGTATAAAACTATACAGCCAGCCATTCCTGTCAAGCCTTGGTTTTCAGAAATTCAACTTAGTAAAAGTGCTTCATCATGCATTAGTCGTATGAGGCTGGGACATGTCTGCATTCCTGCCCATCTTGCAAAATTACATATAGTTGATAGTGACATTTGTGAGAGTGGTAACGATACTGGTGACCTTAATCATATCTTTTTTGCATGTCCTTTATATGATCATTCCGATTTTTTCAAATCCTTAACATCACTTCATGTTTCCTTTCCATCCTCTATATCCTATTTATTATTTACAAATGATTATCATATTTACAAAGCATTATCTTACTTTTTGTCCATTAACAATATCAAAGTCTAAATCAATCATTAATTCCTATCTAATCCTATTTGATCCTTTCCTTCTTAATTCCTTCAATTCCCTTTTATTCGAATACAATAAAAAAACCACTTCCTAACCTTTTACTTTGCCTTGGCTAAAGCACAAATAAAACTAAGTTATATAATTAGGACTTCTTGGCGGGAAAGTGCGTCATGTCTGCAGTTTTGTTTTATTTTCTAAAATTTGTATTTTTTCGAATATTAATGTGAAATAATAGTGGATTATTAACCGTTAAGTGTTTGTGAACGGGCATGAGTGTTGGCAAATGAAACAAAACAGTGCAACATTACCTTTCAAATTCTCTTAAGAAGTCCGCTTGAGATCTCAGTAAAGTTCCACATCTTTACTGAGGACTCAAGGGGTTTGGGGAATATCATTTTTATCATACATCATCTAGGGAAAAAAAGAAATAAAAAAACTAATGACTAGGCAGTATGGTCTCTGATCTTAGCCTGTTCCTTCACGGAACAAAATATATAAAAAAAAAAAACTGACAGTTTAGCTATTGACAGTTGACACTTTTGCCGTTTGCGGTTTATTTTATTTTCTAACCTCAAATTATTTAGATGCTTTTCTTGCTGTGCAATGGAATTGGCGGCTAAAACGATAGCAAAATAGAAAATATTATCAACTAAGAACTAGAACAATAAGACGCTTTACTTAAAAATTATTCTTACAACCTAAATCATGACCACAAACAGTGTAAAGTGAGTCTAATCGTCTGTTCGATATTATCCTTTTGCTGAGTGTTAATTAAATCTTTAAACTATTTGTCTTTATTTAAGTTATTGGAAGCGTTTATGGCGATGGACTACATCCAAGAAACTTTCAACAGAGGATTTGCAAAACGAGTTGGCAAAGAAAGTAGTCACAGAAGCTTTGTTCGAAGGGCTTCTCAGTTATAAACCAAATAAATCTGGACAGTTTGCTCAGCTGCAATCCAAGTATCCAGAACAAACCAGACTGTTAAGTGTAGTGCAGACATTACAACATTACATAGTAAATACTTTTCATAGTAACATATATCAAAATATTTTTTATAAAGTCAGAATTTATAGATTAAAGAATCAGAAGTATTGCTTAGGAATGGCATGAACGTAAACTATGTATTTTTATGTGGCTTCAGTAATTTTTCAGTCATAATTCTCACTGTTTAAAATAAGAAATGTATTAAATTATTTTTCAGGATATTGACACATTTCAAATATGGGATCTGATAAAACACTATTTGTGTGACATCTCATATGGCACTCCAGAAAATGCTCTCAAGAATGTTGCCTTTGTTGACACAAGGCCAACTTTCCTTTTGCCAAATGTTTGGAAATTCTATTACAAGGAGAGACTTTTTCTATTAAGACTGCTGCAGCATGTTATTGAATATAAAAACTGTGATAGCCACAAATACCAAAAGGAGTTCAGTAAAATTTACAATTCGGTTAGTCAAAATTTGATATCATCACTTGTAGAACAATTTGAAATGGTTATAACTGCAGCTCCTCCCCCTAGAAAAATTCAGAGTGAATTTGGTGATGAAACAATCCGTCAAGAGTGGGCTGAGTATAACCTGAGAGAGCAGTTAACAATACTGCAAGTTATATTACTCCTTGTCAATGAAGAAAGTATTACTGAGACTAGGTTCCAATCACTCTTCAAGGCCTTTAGGAGGCACAACTTTGGAAAGAACCAAGGCTACCATGAGCTCCTCGAAGAAAGGCATAGAGAAAAGTGCATGCGCATTATGTATTTGGAAGTCTGTATATTCATGGTTGTTACACATAAAAAGCACTTGTAAGTTGATTCGATTTTATTTATAATACATAAACCCTGTTATTAACCACTCCGTCGCTTCATGTAACAATCGTTACATCTCAAAAATGCCCCCACGTGCTTCCTGTTACAATTGTTACATAATACAAAAGTTAAGCTAGACGCTCGAAATATCGCTAATCCGTGTCTCGCGGGACGTGTATGGGTGCCTTACTGAACGAACATGAACGAAGCATCAGCAATAGGAACTGATCTGTCAAAAACAAATAAAGTCAATGTGATTATTTTATAGTGGACGTGTCTAAGTTGTGTTTACGTGCTCATCATGTATTTTTTAAAACGCCGTATTTTTTTTACTTATTGTTTCTTTCTAGAGGTGTTACATATCAAAATACGCATAATTTCAGGTTCTAACTAATTATCTAGTTATTCGTTTTTAAACTGGATGGATATTCTGTTAAAATCTGACGAAATTAGGTCTTAATGTAAATTATTACAGTGGCGGTGGTTTTCTAGTGATTTCCTTTTGTGATTATTATTGTTTACTTCATGAATTGTATGTATTTACGGAGAATAATTACTAAATAGTGATTTAAAACATTAATCTCACTGTATTGTTGTTGTGTACATGCAGATTGACTCTCCAAAGGCGCAACGTAAGTCTAACTTATGGCATGTTCCTATTATTACAGGAAGCAATAGAACTTTTTTTGAATTAGGTCGGTGGCACATATTTGTTTTTGGGCAGTTGCTTTTTTTGTGGCAGTTAGCTTTGTTGTGGTGTCTTTTGGGTTTGATACTTATATTAGTACCTATATATTATTATTATTATATAGGTATTAATATAAAATATTCATTTTTATTCATTTGTTTTAATAATTTTCATTTATTATTACAGTGATTGTAAAAAAATTATGTAAACATCGTATATAACATTATATGTTTTATTACATATCAAAGTCCTAATACATTTTAGAATTTAATATGTTTATTTTAATATACTTTAAACTGAAATAATTTGTAATAAAAAAAAACATACTACGAAGAATAATTTTTTATTACATTCATTTAATAAATTAACAAATAATGACTAAACCAAAAAACAATCTTTGTTCGCAAATAATCGCGACACACCCTATTCACAAACGTGTGTGCCCCGAACCTTATTTCGACGCCATATTGCCGATAAAGCGGTCGTCCGTGCGCTCTAGAGCAACATTTTGATGACTTTATTGCTTAAAAACTATGAGTATTCTTGAAACGTATTGTATACGGTTGTAAACTACAGGCTTCGCTCTTTTGGTATATTTAAGTTTTGTTTTAATAGCACCGTGTTGGTTTCGGCAATAACACAACCAAAAACGTTCGATTTTTCTATCAAAGCTTTTGTTGTTTAACTTGTATGACTACAGTTTACTGGAAAGTTAATGTGTTTTTTACGAATTATAATAGACAAATACTGTATCTTTCTAATGCTGGCCATATTTTTGTTCTAGGCCTTCTAGATTTGTAGTAAAATAGGTTATAACATCCAACCCGATTAACAAGCAGATTACGCAGCACGCGAATTTATGCGCGATTTTCTCGATTTTATTTTGAATATTTTTTCAGATGAAACATATATGTATTTTATTTTTAATAGAAAGATAACTTAATATAGTATACGTGTAAAATATAAAAAAGACATCACAGGCCTTTTGATTTTAACATATAAAATAAAATAGGAAGTAATCCGTGATTTTTTTCGTCACTAAAGTATAAACCATGTTTTTTAAATTAAAACAACACTTTGTCACCACGCATTCTATAAAAACAGATGCTCTATTCATCTAACTATTCAAAACAGTAATTGGTTTGGTTTAGATCGGCTCCAGTAGCTCACAGTCGATGTTTTTGTAACAATAGTCGGCAGGCGCCGGCCCGCTTCATAATTTTGGCGCCACTCAAGCACGTAAGGGTAAGGGGCCCGCTAGGTGCGAGCAACTGAGTGGTTAATAAACATTGATTAAAGGTGCTATTCCGAACCAAGCTGCCAACTGCAACTGGCGACAGCACGTGCAGCGCTGCACTTGCTGTTGCTGCGGTGCTTGGAAGCCATGTCATATAAATACATACAAACCAGTAGTGCAGCTGTGGTCGACTTCATGCAGTCACTGCACTTGCAGCTGCCGCTGCGCTTGGAAGCCATTTCAAATAAATACATACAAACCAGTAGTGCAGCTGTGGCCAACTTCATGCAATCACTGCACTTGCAGCTGCCACAGTGCTTGGACGCCATTTTATATAAATACATACAAACCTGTAGTGCAGCTGCGGCCGACTTCATGCAGTCCCTGCACGTGCTGTTGGCAGTTGCAGTTGGCAGCTCAGTTCGGAATAGCGCCTTTAGGATTAAATTGACGCTGTCTCTATCCATTTTCTTTAACCATAACAAGACAGCATCACTTTAAACCAAGTTGTAACATTTGGCAATTTTTAATAATAAGACAGTATAAGTAAGTTGTATTTATGACGAAACATTAAAAAAAATGTCTACTTCAGGCGGGAATCGAACCCGCGTCCTCCGCAATCCGGGCAGCCGCCCGGACGGACGAAGGACGTTTCGTCATCTTTAAGTTAATTTGAGTGTTTTTTTAACACAAATAATCAAATATTACTAGTTGTATTTATAACAAATTTTTACTATGCTTTTATTTTAATATCTTAAAATATTCCAGTGAAAATCCTTCTGCCTGGATAGAAGCAACAGAAAAAATTGTAGATACTGAACTCACTAAACTGGATCTCAGCACTGAGCATAGCCCAATGCTCTTGTCCTGGATGATTCTTTCATTGAAGGTGATCTATTAGTTAAATGCTAAAATGGTGTCTTTATAATAAACTAGAACTATTACTAAATGTGTAAACATAATTTTTTTTTATGATGTAATGTTTATATTTATTTCAGAGTAAAGATCATGCAAAATTATTTGAAAGTAAGTTTCAACACTATGGTGCCATGGCACTAAGAATGATGGTCTTTGAATTTCTATGCCAGATGTTAAATTCGTCAGTGTTTTCTGTAAGTATACATGCACAAAAATAATGTTAAGATATGAATTGTTTGTTCTTTTTTTTTAATTAGTACTGTTTAGGGGCACAAAAGTTAAAAATTGTACATATTGCTGTAACCGATAAATTATTAATTAAAAAATTTATGACCTTGTAGAGCTTTAACATTTTTACAATATTTTTTGATAAATTTGTCTTACGATAAATATACTAATTTTACTATATAAATTGAAATATTATTAAGAAAACTAATTTTTAAGTTATTAAATTTATAGTTTTTCCTTGTCAGTACTGTCCCAAAAAAAATCGAAGTCTTTAACCACTTTTCTTCCAAAAAAGTTGTTGTACCCCATTTGGTTTTTTGGTTCTCAATGAAAATCTAGCTTTTTCTACAGATAAAAATCATTAATATTGTTCAAAACACTTAATTATCAATATTTTTGCTTGTTTTAAACCCGTCCCATGAAAACTTAACACTGGACATGTCCGTGTCCTGTTTATAGCATCCAGTGAAAATAATTTGTACTGAAGTGGTAGTTTTATTCTTTTAAAAATGGTATACTCTAAAGCAACGGTTAAAAAATAATTTAGCTGTGGCAACACTCATCCAATCAAATTTTTTTGAGGTTAGAAACATGTAAACTTGTTTGATGTGAGTTGTTTTTCAACGTATTGTCCGGTAAGTAATTTGGAAATTTCTCGTAATTTAACAAGTAATACGATGCAAAACTATGGTTATACTATTTTTTTATGATTTGGATAGCAAATATATAGAGTTAGATCGGTATTTCATTGTTTTTTGATCTTGTTTGTTAGTGTGCTATGTATGCCGTTACCTCCTGTCCGATACCACACCTACGGTAACGTATTGACCTTACTTAAAAAGTAACGGACGGGAGCGATAAAGCTTTAGTCACATTGAGCACAAAAATAGAAGACTAAGTACCGACATGATTCAATTCATTCAATTTTAGCCAGGTTGCGGAATGTTTTTGTTCCTGTAAGCATTATTGTTACGCTTTGAGTCAAGAAATCTATTAAAATTAATTGTTTATACTTATTTAGTTAAAATCATCTTTAAACAGTTTTTATTTTTAACTGTACCCACGACACCCGTGACTTACGTAATTTTTATAGCCATTCGTTTATTAATATTGTGTATGAAAAAATCACAAATTTTGAATATCAACCCTAGAAAAAGTTGAACAGTGTGATTTATTGAGTGCTATAAGAATATTTTATTTCAACTACGTACGTACTACTAATGTTATCATTAATCACTACAAAACCGATCACACAGGACGTATTTTTTGCTTAGAACCAAAACAGTGCAGAAATGTTATATGAAATCTCATTGTTGCATATTTTTTCATTAATGCACTGTTTTTTATTTTTTATTTAGATATTAATTTACCACAGAGGTTTACTGTCTCCCATTAAGATTAATATAAAATACAAAAAGTTTTAAATTAAATGTTTGAGGAGAAAATGAATTAAACTTCTTTTTTTATATTTTTTTAGGATCGCTTAATAACTAAATAGCTTAGTATTGCCTCAGCTTTATATTATAGACTCATGTACATTTCTGACTAGTCCTGATACGTGACTGTCCCTTTAAATAATTTATTGTTTCCATTGGTATTTTTGAAGAAAATACAAAGTTAATTAGAAATTTAAATGTAGAGAAGTAAATTTTTAAGTAATGCACATTTTACAAAATGTTATTGTATTATACTTACAAATTTGAAGTTTAAATGAAAAGTTTAGTGTTGTATTTTTTGAAAAAGTAACGAATGGACAAACAAATAAAGCTCGTCAATTCTTATTTTTTTGATTGTTTTGACTCTGTTATCTCAAAACCATGTCTTTAATAAAACTACATAAATAATCTGTATATGTTTATTTAACCAATTCAGCCTAAAAATCCTTGATTATTTTTGGTAACGGTCAGGACACAATTCGGTACAGTCACCAGCATAAATATATGACTATGGACAGCCCTGCAAAAACATCTGATCATTGGTGGAGGAATATCTATATCACAATCTAACTCGGTATAAGTATGTGATGATTTTTGGTTGGTATAAATATCGATTTTAGGAACGGCATAAGTATTGGACACCGGGCTGCTTCAAAATATCTGATATTACACAAAATCAAAATTATGTAATCCACTATCAGCATAAATATCTATTCACTGTTAACGAATAACCATCGGATCACAGGTGGCATAAATATCTAACACGATACAAAATCGAAAATATGTTATCAATCGGCAAATCTGAACTTTATTCTTTTGTTTTACAAATAGATTTAGAATTTTGAATGCAAAGATCTGACACTTGACGTTAAGAATGCAGACTTGTCACTGCATATGCCCGCCCGTCTTACGTTTTACAAATTCTATATTTAAACAAGAACATAATAAATAATTCTTCGTAGCTTTTGAAATAAGAACAATATCTTCGTGGCTTCGTGATTTCTAGCAAGGAGGTTAATTTAAGTCGGTTAAACTCTTCTTTTTACTAAAAATGCATGAAAAATAATGTTACGCCAACAATAATTGTTTTTTGGATTTAATTATCTTTTGCGAGACTCATAATAACAACCGTTAATTCTTGTTTTCAATCGATGATTCAATGCCATGGCGACTTATCGGGTGGATGTCCACTTGAGACATATTGTGTCTATGCATAAAGATAATAATTCGGTTAAAGAAATTATGGAGGTATTGGGAGTTACTGTAAGGTATTTCTTAATAAATACACAATGATGAATTAATTAGGTAAAACATGCATAAGTACTAATATTAGGATAAATTACTTTTATCGCCACCCAAAGTACACAACCATTGGCATCTAGGTTTAGCTGTATTTCTGTTACTAATGCAATGAAATAAAGTCGAAACGTGCCAATAATGGAAGGGTGCCGACAATACAATAATCTGTTACCCTAGACGTCAAATCCATTAACTATTTTAATAAAATTTGCCTAGGATTGCATCCTCAGAAACGACTACAACTAAGACTAGTTGTATTTTGTTTTCCAGAGAAATACCGTTATATACCTCCATAACACGTTGGGAAGAAGAAGGCAATGTCGACATATAAAAGTTTTGAACGCCCACGTAAAACCACAGGTTTGCAAAACGAAAATATTGTTTGCAATCTAGTTCCAGTTAGCAATTTTATTTAATAGCGTGGAATCTGTCAAACTTGCGATAGCCTGAAACGTGAGACGGACATATGCACTGACAAGTCTGCACTCTTTCCATGAAACGTCAGGTCGATGTATTGAAAATATTTTCGTAAGACAAAACGATAAAGTTCTTATTTGCAGATTGATGTATATTTTCGATTTTGTATCGTGCTAGATATTTATGCGGTCCATCTGTGATCCGATGGTTATACGTTTACAGTAAATAAATATTTTTGCTGGTGGTGGGTTACATAATTTTGATTTTGTGCAATATCATATATTTTTAAGCGGCCCGGTGTCACATACTTATGCCATACTGTTATCATTAGACTATATTTATACTGGCCACAAATCATCACATATTTATATTGTGTTAGATCGTCATATATATATGCCTTCCATCAATGATCAGATATTATTGCAGGCCGTCGATAGTCACATCTTCAGCTAGTGACTGTACCTTGTTCACAATTTTCAAATTTTCTTTGATTTCTCTTAAAATAGTCAAAAAATATATAAAAACTATTACATTTTTATTGAAAAGAAATAAATGATATTTATCACTACAAACAAATTCATTAGCTTATTGCACAACAAATTCTAAACCATTTTTTTTAAAGGGTACAAGTTTTGACGTTTATGCTCTTATACGGTATAATTTTTTTTTGTGTAATGAAATGGCAGAGCTGCCAGTTTGTCTTTAACATATTAATTATTATCCTAGGTATTATCGTAAGGAGAGTTGCTCTAAACTGGTATAATAACTTCACATATAAATAGCAACAAATGTAGAAAAAGCTAAGTTAATTAATACCAAAGAAAATACCAAAATTGTTAGAAATGGTAATAAAGAGCACGCGTCGCTTATCGTATCTGGTTACGAACATACTGACTATAGCTTAATGTAATAAACAAAAAGTGCAAATTGCATAAATGCAAGTTGCTAAGCTGTTCGTTTGCATAAGACCGAACACTATACAACAGGTTAGGAAGGAGTCACAAGTTAAAATATGCCACCATTTATCTTTTGATTGTATTTCAACCTGATTGATGCGAGACTTGTAATTTTTCTTTCATTTTATACTAGAGTTATACAACGTGTATCAAGCAGGGCCAGCCATAATCTAGGGTGTCAAACTATCCCTTATATAGACCCTTTCCATAAATACCCTAGTAAGATAAGCTCAATTTAATTTGTTTTTGCATTTACAAACAAAGTTAATCTGTCGTTAATTTAAAATCAGAACAAGCTAAACCCATCAGTAGCAGGGTCATGACCTCTGTATTATATACAGCCTACAGTGCACCTACTGTTTATAAAACTGCGTGCCCTAGTTTTGGCCGCCACGCCCCCGCCCCCTACCAGGTTCACAGTTTTACAAACAGGAGGTGTACTGTATAGTTCGCCCGCTCAAACAGTTGCCGGCTACCTGTGTCGGCGCGGGCGGCGACAATCAAAAAACCTTTGACGATGACGGCACATACACAAACAACCCGTCTGGGTTGTTTGTCGGCAGTCGCTTGGCGGCATTTTTCGTTGGATTTGTTAGACTAATAAAACAAAGACAGATAAGTAGGCAGCTATTTTACTTACGTGATTTAATAATAATAATTATTAAGATTATTATTATTAAGTAGGTAGGTACCTAAGTAATTATCATCACAGTAATAAAAAGATTTTCATTTCACAGCCACATTGTTTCGACTCTCAAGTATCTACTTAGGTACGCTTACCTACGAGTAGGTACCTACATAGGTCCTAGATTAAAATGACTTATTTTCAAATAACTAAAATCAACTAATGCAAAGCACTTTGAGGTACAGTCACAGAATAAATAATCGTACTACTCTAAGGTAGTTACGCCTACCTAGAAGTAGGTACCCTAGGCATAGAATACATAATAGTACAAGCCATAGGTCCTAGATTACAATGACTTATTTTTGAAATAACTAAAATCAACTAAAGCGAAGCACTGAGGTGTAGTATAGCACCCTTGCTGTGATAAAAAGTCCACTCCACTTCACAAGGCTCAAAATGCCCACCTTGTCGCTGGATGCAAGGTTGCGCCTGACGCAAAACGAACGCAGAAGACTGCGTTTTGAAGCATCTGTGGTGTGATGCTCAGAAAGGCGACTGTGATACGATCCTTCATTTTTTCGGCAGTATCGCAAGCCACGGCGTACACCAAACTCTTAACATGCCCTCATAAAAAAAATCAAGAGGTGTAAGGTCCGGCGATCGCGGTGGCCAGGCCACGCGCCCACCTCTGCCAATCCACTGTGAAAAGCGTAGGTTGAGATATGCGCGCACTTGTCGCGCGTAATGTGGTGGTACCCCGTCATGCTGAAAGGTTATTGCACAAAAGATCCCAATGGGTCGACGTGCCGCTGCGAGAGGGAAACCTCTGCAGGCCCCAATAAGATAAGATAAGAAGATGCTGAAAGGTGATCATTGCATGATATTCCGCCCAAGGAAACTCTTCAAGCTGCTCTTCAACGGAATTGGTCAAGTGCTCGAGGTAGTTCTCTTCATCTACATGAACAACGACTACTCGTTGGGGCAAAAACTTTGGTCCAAGCAGCCTACCACTAGCTATGCCCAGCCCAGAAGTTAAATCGCCACTGATGTTGGAAACTAGACTCTGTTGACGCATGCGGATTCGTGTGTAACCACACATCCTCATTGTGGATATTTATTATCCCGCCCCTAGTGAAGGCCCTCGAAAGGATCCAGTCTGCTGGAGACGCAAACCATTCGTCGAAAGTTACACAAACTAGCAATATTTTTATGTGTACCAGCTCACTAAAAGCAACTGATTAGGTACGTGAAATATGGCTGGACCTGCTTTATACAGATTGAATATTTGGGAGCACTATCTAGATTCTAGGGTGAATCAGGTTGCGTTGCAGTCACTGTGCGCGCGTTATTCGAGACTGTTTAATCATTTTGTCAGAATTATGAAAATACCTTCGAAAATACTTATGAATGTTCCTAGTTTGTTTTCCTGCTTTATGTTGGAAGCGTGTGCGAGCTTATACGGTATAGTGTATTCATATAAAAACAATGAAACACAGAAAAAAATACATTCATGGAAATTGAGAGTAATTCTGTTGAAAATGTTTGTACAGCAATTTTTTATATTTGACGGTGATTTAAATAGTTATAGTTAAAGTCGGAGTCAAATTCATTTATTGCATATTGTTCCATAACAAATTATTTCCACGACAAAATATTTTGCGGTATGTACAAACAATTTATTTTTATTTATTTACACAACAATCATAAATTGTTATTTAAGGTTTTTGCAAAACCTAAGATTTGGTTTGTCTGTCAGTGCAATCCCAATTAATAGCAACTAGTTTAATTTAGATATTTAACACAGTAATGTAGATCTTGACCTAAATTATGTTTTTTTTCATAAATAAAAAATTTACAAAATACTTGAACAGGTAAGCTTATCCCTGAATGTATCTTTTACAGGATCAATCAAAATGTTCAACAATAGCCAGGAAGACAGTTTTCGAGCTGCTTAACATAGTTTGTGATAAATTTGATAGCGACGGAACTGTTGGCCACCAGGCTGGCATCATACAACTCTGCTCTGACCTTCTTCAGTCTCCAGACCTTGCCGAAGAGTTTTGGAGTCTTCACCAAAAAGATGATGAATTTGGTGTTGTGTCGCTATGGAATACAGCTTTAGAATACTTTCCGTACAATTATAGCATGCTTTCCACCTTAGCATCTGGTTTAGCGGAGGCTGGTAAAAGCAGTGTCCGAAATGTAAGTAATGTTTAAAAATTATAATATTGACTTTATAGTCTTATACCTAGGGTTGCCAGATCGTTAAACTAAATTATCTGAAAAAAAATTCAAAATGTCTGGATTTTGGGGTTATTATCTGGAGAAATAAATTATAAGAATCAAAATTTTACTTTTTATTTTTAAAATCAACAATTTTGACATAATGACCAAACCGTAATTAACAGTTTTGAGATCAATCAAACTCGTGCTTCATTATTTATTCTATTAAGTTTTTACGTTGCCATAAGTATTTTGTGTATGATTTTACTGCTACTCTACCAATTTCGAGCCCTGAGGTGTTTTGAAGTAAGATTTAAAAGGAGAATGCCCATTTTGTATGGGCACTTGGGTCCGTTTCAAAAATTATTGTGCCTTGATGATTGTTGTTCTATATTATAGAAGAAACATGTTATAATTATAATTAGAAAACATTTTTAATTTATTCACCTAGGTTCACGAGATATAATTTTTTTTTCTGTTGCAGAAATTAAGGTTATAATTAGAGATTGACAATAATATTTCCTTTCTAATCAATACACAATCTTCATCACTATGGTGATTATGTCTTAGCATAATGTATACTAGAATAGCAGCGCATTCGCAACGTGTCAGTCAGATTGCAGGCAGCCATAATATCATACCATATAATAAATAAATATATCATTTGAAAGTACCTACTGGAACATTGTCAAAAGAATACTTATGTTTAATTATGATCTTTACTCTATTTAGAATCATTAAATTCAACAGTAATTCATCATTATCATCAGCCCGTATCAGTCCACTGCTGGACATACATGTGATGTGCCTCTCCTAGTGCACGCCACTGAATCCGATTTTAATTATTACCTACTTAAATTATTACTTTAATATTAATTTTAGGCTCTACACCTTTGGAACTGGACTTTCCTTTTTCAAGGTAAGTAATTGGTAGTTCAGGTCTTTAAATACGTAGGTACTTACTCAAAAATAAAACAAAATAATTATTGCTACTAGTAAGTTCAATGTCTTTTTGAAGAAAATTTAAATTCGTTTAAAATATTATATGTTACTGTAAAGGGCACGAGTGAATGATATATTTGGTTGCATCGTCGTAAAAAGAAATGTTAACATAATAGCGTTAAGTAATTGTATAGGACACTTCTGGTTATAGGACTATCTGACGATTCGGACACAGTGTCCGAATTGACACTTTTTAATTTTATTATTTTTTCACTGACGATTCGGACACCAATAAAAATAGCTGCTTGTACAGTCAGATAAAAAACTTCTGGTCCTCCTGCACTTGGTGCATGCCACTGAACCAGATTTAGAGCCTATAATTAATATTAAATGATAATAATTCAAATCGAGCTCAGTGGCATACACTGGGAGAGGCCTATGACCAGCAGTGCACTGATACTGGCTGATCATGATGAATTAATGTTGAATTAAGTGATTCTAAATAGAGTAAAGATAATAATTAAACATAAGTATTCTTTTGACAATGAACGAGTACTTTCAAATGATGTATTTATATATATGGTATGATATGGCTGTATGTAAGCTGCCTGAAACATTGCGAATGTGCTGCTATTCTAGTATAGGTACGGTCGGTCGGGGTCACCGTCGTCGCTTTACCACTTTGCAGCGATTTTCGTATGAAGCGTACCGACCGCCCGGGTGCGTGCCCGTACCAAATAGACGACGCGGTGTGCGTGCAAGGGATTTTGACCTTTAGACTAGTAAAGCGACGGAGTCCGCGATAGTACATTATGCTAAGACATAATCACCATAGTGATGAAGGATTGTGTATTGATTAGGAAGGAAATATTAATGTCAGTCTCGAATCATAACCTCAATTTCAACCACAGAAAAAAAATTATATCTCGTGAACCTGGGTGAATAAATTAAAAATGTTTTCTAATTATAATTATAACGTGTTTCTTCTATAATATAGAACAACTATCATCAAGGCACACAAATTTTTTAAAAGGGACCCGTGTTTGGGCATTCTCCTTTAAACAAATTACATCGAAATTCAGCCTAATTATTAGTTCCGTTTTAGATAGGCGCGGGGCGGCTGGCTTGTCCGCCGGCCGCCGCCATTCTTATAACTTGTGCGTACATCTTTACGAAAACTATTCATCTGGAGATTTTGTATTTTGTCTGGAGTCTGGACATCATATAAAATATCTTGAGAATCCAGACGAATCCAGGCCATCTGGCAACCCTACTTATACCCTGTACTAATTGTTTACTTACTATTTTAGTTGATCGGTGAACTCAAGAACTTGCCAGTGTACTCAGAAATCTACAATCCAAACAGTGTTCCGTTAATGTCCTTGGAGTTAGATGATGCTATAATTGGCCGTGAATACTACCCTCTCGGCGGTGCTGCTTACTGCATCCAGGCAGGCTCAAGGGCCACCGTCATGGAGAGGAAAGAAGGCACCATGATACACTTCCGCACACCATACTCATACTGGACTATCTTCAATAATGAAATAGAAAAGGCTCTTGACCGGAAACACCACCAAAACATGGGTGTGACATTGCAAAGAGTTTATGAAGGAACTAAAGTTTTGAAAGGTATAACTTTTATTGTAGCAAATTAATTTTTGGTTATAATAGCCCATTATGTTTCTTTTTGTTGTAATGTACTGCCAAATGTCATAACAAAATATAAATAACATATTTTACTTCTTTCACTGTGCTCGTTAAATTTTTTACCATATTATTTAAAGTACAGATTTTTCTTTTGGGTTCTGAATTTACTGATAAGCTTGACCGTTCGTGCGTCAACGTTGTAAAGCAAAGTAAAATTGCATTTAATATGGATAGGATATCCCAGTTGTGTGATTGATTATACAGGGTAATTTTTTGTATCAGTGCATATATCTTTTTAAATTATAGAGTAACTTAATCTATACAGATTTTATTTTAATTTTTTTAATTGGAAAATAAAGAAACTTAATATTGATCAAACGTATCCACAAAAATACCGTTGATCATGGTAAATCGACCGGGACCGCGAAATTGGACTCAAACACATTACGATACCAGGCGGTCGGGCGGGTCAATGCACTTGCACCGACACGTGACCTTTCGTTCGCCCGGTATCCACGAGTTATTTTTTATTGTGCCGGACAAATTAAATAAATAATTAATAATAAATAAATTTCAAAAAAATTACAGATGTCTATTAACGTTACTGAATAAAATATAAAATTATGCGCACTGTTAAAAAAATTGTCCTGTATAGCTATATTTTGTACAAATAAGATGAAATATTGTTTTGTACTGCATCAGGCATCGTCAAAGCTCTAGTAGAGGACAAGGAGATCCCGAAAAGCCTAGCCATGTGCAGCGAGGGCGCGCTGGAAGTGTTGGTGCGCTGCATGCGCGCGGACGCGTCGCTGCCGCTGCTCGCGCGCTGTCTGCAGCTGTGCGCCGCGCTCGTGCCCGCCGCCCACAAGGAGATACACCTCAGGTAGGGATCTAACAGTAAGGTACAGCCTGTATACTGTATTGTATTAGGAGCAGAGCTAGTGTTGCCGAACTATCGATAGTTGACCTCCGTCCTGCGGGGTACACACGTTGACGGAGACGAGGTAGCACGTCATTCTAGCACATGACTACACACAGTTGCACGCGTTGCTCGTCCCCGCTACACCACCCGCTACCCGCTGACATCTTGGGTACCTCGTCCCCGCCACCGTCTGTCACCCCTCGGGACGGTCGCGCACGAAGTTGCCGGACTATAACAATCTGACCCGGGGCATCTGTGCAGGCTAATCAACACGGGCCTGCTGCCGCGCGTCATGAACCAGAAGCTGTCGCACACCGAGTACGCGAACGGCGCGTCCTTCGACTCGGGCGCGGTGGGCTCTTATCTAGTCACCGTGGAGCAGCCCAGCGGCACCTACGACTTCTTGGCTGCTTACATTGATATGCTGTGCGCCTTTCATGAGGTACGGTTTACTTTGTTTTAAAGGGGAGTGTTGTGATATTGTTACACTGACGCATTTTTTTTATTGAGCTCACGTTTGAATCACATTCCTAAGTATATGGATAGAGGACAATAATTTTTGTAATAAAAAACCTGAAAACCTAATCTCAACCGAGATTATCCTACCCGGCCTCATACTAATGACGCCATATTGCTTTTTTTTGAGTAATTTTATATTGGGCCTTGTATGCTATACACATGACTTAGGTACCTTTCAAGCATGTAAAATAACTCTCTCTCTCACTCTATTATGATGGGGCGATGTACTCGCAGTAGCGCATCGACCAATCACAATAAAGCGTGTTACAATGGTAATTTCCGTCCACCAGGTGTCCACCGACGAGCGTATCTCCACCGAGATAATCCTGCCTGGCCTAATCTTGATGTTGCGCGAAGTGTTCCCCAACGTGTGTGGTTGGCGGTACGCGCGCGCTGACGGCCGCCGCCTCATGATGGGGCGGTGCGCTAGACTGCTAGCGTTAATCCTGCAGCAGCGAGCAGCTACTTCTAGCGCTGCGTTGCTTAAACGGACGTGTGTGTACAGCTTGCTGCATACGGAGAACGCGCTAGAGTTACTGAAGATTGTCTCCATTGGTGAGTTAAGGGATTACACTTTAAGGGGGTACACTTAAAGACAGACTTACGCAACGTAACATGCAATGTAACAGAATTCCCATAGTGTGGACGCCTTCCGCGCGCGAACCGTGCACACTCCGCGCACGAACGGAACATTTCAGCTCGTGCGCGCCGCGATCCGAAATTTGTCGGTTTTTCGCCGAACAGAAAGGGGCGCGCGGTGTGCGCAGAGCGCCAGTGTGAACGCGTTGTGTGTGTCTGTACGGCAGAACGCGCGCGAACAATGGAGAAAGAATACACGGCAGACTGAGCTATGCTCGCCGCGCGCATGCCGGAAACACATGCGAGTAGGTACATGCTCGGTTCGTGTGCGCGCTGTGTCCCACACTTATGAAATGCTCCTTTCATATTACATTGCATGTCTGTACCCGACTTTAGAGTAGAGTTTGTGTGAGACGGCCGCCGCCTCATGATGGGGCGGTGCGCTAGACTACTAGCGCTAGTACTGCAGCAGCGGGCGGCTACTTCTAGCGCTGCGTTGCTTAAACGGACGTGTGTGTATAGCTTGCTGCACACTGAGAATGCGCTGAAGCTGCTGAAGATCGTCTGTCTCCATTAGTGAGTTCTCAAAATTTAATACGTCACTCGGTGTATTGTATTGTTTTGTTTATATCTTAGGTAACGAGCAGCTAGAAAAAGTGATGCTTGACGAAACCAATTGGGTGTCTGGACCCAGTGCGGACTTCCTAGCCGGCCTGCAGCGATACGTGGCCATCGTGATATTCGCCCTTCGCCTGAAGTCTATGGTCACCAAAACTAGTGAAATGACCCCTCTGGAACACCTCATCTTTGCGCAGAACAAACAGACGGACTCTTTGAAGGTGGTGCCCAAAATCACGAGCTACATAAACCACGCTTTCAACCGAAGCCTACCCGTATTGAGCTGTCGGCTCTTGAAGAGATTTGCTGATGTAAGTATTATTGATTTTAGACAATATTTGTGATGTTTTAACCCCTTAGCTGGTAGTGGCAACATGTATACATGCCACCATAATTTGAACCTTATTCAGTTGTAATAGGATGGAAAACCAATAAGAAATATTTAGTGCTGTACCAGTTAAAGGCTTACAAAACATGAAGCAACTCAGTGCCCGTGTGGTAAAGCTCTAGGCCCGATGTCCGAAGATCCCGGGTTCAATTCCCAGATCGAGCAAAATATGTTTAAGATGACCTGGTTTTGTCTGGGTTTGTGATCGCCAACCCTCATTTTGCAAGTGTGGTGATTGAGCCATTACCCTACAATTGGCTACTTGACAGTTTTTGGAAAAGTATTTTAAAATTACAAACGCTTTTTTTATACCTATTACAATATTTTTTTTCTCGAAAAAGCTTTATTTAATAAATAAAAAAAATCATATTTTTCTTCATTAATTTCATATTTCGCGCGGAAACAGTTGATCACGTGACATTTTGCCCTATGACGTCACATTTCACTAAACAAAGAAATTTTATCTTGAAACCTGACAGATAGTTTTTGTTTATTTTGTGAAAGTGACGTCACACGAAGCTCAATCATGGCCGCCCGTATTTCAGGTCTTGGACTCCACAGGTAAAAAATCGGCAATTTTTTTTTATAAAAATAAAATATTTACAAATTTTTTGATAAAAAAAAGCTATTGGATAATTATTGTTAAACTACCATATTCGACATATTTCATATTTTATTGTTACAACTGTCAAATAGCCAATTGTAGCGATAACTTGATTTCAATGATGGAGGCCTGTGCCCAGCAGTGGGACAGTTTAAAGGCTGTGACAAACATTAATAAAATGCACTAGCCCCCCCCTACAAGCCTACTTCCATGCGACCTCGAGGCCGAGGTTCCTCCTTGTTCCAATAGCAGTGCTACGATGCATGGAGTCAACCGTCCTATCCTAGTCTGATGGTACAGTTGATTGTTCATTGATTCCAAACATTCGCATCCCATTATATTTAAAATATTAAACAGCGCGACAGTAACAAGTCCGTGAAGTCGGGTACTACTTAAAAATGCTTGGTTGACACCGCAAGGGTTCCAGATCCGCTCTGAGCTGATTGGCCTCCCTTATTGGTAAGAAACATCTCTCACACCTGTATTCTGGTGTAAACAGGCTGCAGAAAAAAGTTTTGTGAAGCTTTTGTGTGACGAAAAATATTAAGTATGTGGTGGCTGGTACTTATCTGAATAACGTTTTCAGGGTTTCCAAATGTCTCTGTTTGCGTCGTTAGACATGACCGCGTACCAAGTTCGCGTGATGTTTTTAGACCGACTGCGCGATGAGCACGAATCGGTGGAACTAAAAGTGGCTATATTGGAGTTTGTAGCGGTCTGCGTAGGCAAACAGCCCGGCCTAACAGAAGCATTTTTTATGATGAACCATGAAAAGGCTAAGGCTGAAGAGAAAAATGCGAACGAAGATGCTGTGGCTGCAAAATCTAACGCCGCAGATGAGAGCTTTGAAGGTATTCTGGGATATATGGCGGATTATCTTGGCACAGTCAAATCGGTAGGTATTTATTTACACAGTTTGATAATGTTAACTATTTCATGTCTTAGTTTAATATGAGATAAATGTCTAACAATATATTGGCTTTAGATATGATACGTATGTGAACAACATAGTGTTAGTCTATGTGTCATAGATTGAAGCTAAGTGGTTAGTGTCAGTCATTGATATATTTTTATATTCGTTTTACAGGACGCGAAGCTTCTTCATAGCCCACTTTTAGAATGTGTCATGGCATTGTTTCATGCATTATGGAGGAATAATATGCAAATATTAGTAAAGAAACTTCGAGAAAACCCAAAATTCTGGGAGCACATCGTCAGCCCCTTGTTTAACGACACAGAACCTGGTTTACGTACTTATGCGCAATTGTTTAATGTGCTAGGAATCGAGTTGTTCGCGTCCAGAGATAAACTCGAGACGAATTTGATTGAAGTGTTCGAGAAATTCTTCGACACCCACAAGAAATATTTGGACACCTGGATCGACTTTATATTCTCATTCGACGGCCGAGAAGACAACCCAGAAGTGGTAGATAAAGTCCCCGTGTGGCTGGGGCTGCTGACCTCTTGGAAGGATTTCACAACCATTTTTTGCAAATGTCTACCAATAAGCTTGAATATAGCACACAAGTCGAAAATGGTTGCGCCATGCATGACCGCACTGTTGAACGAATTAGAAGACTTGAAAGACGGCAGGCTGGTGGTTATCTTGTCTGAACTGTACGTGATAATGCTCGCCAATTGGAAGGATGACTGCTTTGAAAATAGAAAGTTAAATGCGAAACAAATTGACAGTCTCCTCACAAACACTGCCATTGTGTATGAGTGCTTACACCCTCGTGCCATACGGGCTATCCTCTCGATCTGCACAGTTGCAATCAGCAGCTTAGATTACGAAATAAAAGCGAACAGCGCTACTGCGCAGAGCGTCATACGATCCGTCACCAATATAAACAGCTTAGAACTAGAAAAACTTTTAGATAACATCAAGGACTTACCCAAAACCGAAGTTAAACCGGTAAACGGTCATAAGGTTACCGAAGAAATTCCCCCTGTGGTGCTGTCGTTAGCAATGTTGGAGCAATGCTTGGATTTGTACGACGACATGTTCTCCAGCCTATCTCAATGGTTCCATTCGAGTAAATTCATCAACAAACTGCTGTGCTGCTTGCAAACGTGCCTTCAGAATAGGCAGCACTACCACACGTGTTTGGCTGCTTTAAGATGTATCACGGCTTACGCACGCGGGCCGTTCTCCAAAGATTTGTTGATGAGTGACGTGGACCAGTTTCTGTGGATGCAGCTACTGCCTCCTAAGTTTGACACGAATGGTGGTGTTTTAGCGTGGAAGCCTCAGGAGTGGTGGCGTGTATACGCTTACAGTTTAGACTTTATCTCCACTATGGTGATGAAGCACGGGCAGTTCTTCGCAAGTGATGGTATAACGTTTGTGGGGGTGCACTTGGAGCATTTGATAGAGGCCGTGCTGCTGCCGCGGCAGGTGGCCAGCCTGGACGCCTTGAATGTGTGCGCGTCGGCTCTGAACCTGGTGGTGCAGCTGGTGAAGTTTGAGGCGAGGTGGAGGATGCAGAATATCAACTCCTTGATCGGCATTATGGTAAGGATAGTCTTTTCATTTAGTATAGTAGTTTATGGCGCTATTTATTGATGTTATCATTTTTTGTTATGTCTTGGTGCGGTTTGCTTTTTAGCATTTTCTTTAGGCATATAATCTATCTTAACAAGAGAAAATGGCATAAAATGGAAGAGGCCTATGCTCAGCAGTGGGTGGATACGGGCTGACATGATGATCTATTAGTAGTATTGTTTTTTAGATAACAATAAAATTTGATGGAATTATACTGTCCCTAAACTTAGGGAGACTATCAGTAAAGATGTAAGACCATGCGAACATAATGGCAACTTAATATTTAAAAAAAATATTTTTGCATTTACAGCGCAGCATAAGCGTGTGCTTATACCAGTGTGTGACGCTGATGCTGCGCGCGCGCCGCCCTTCGGACACGCCGCTGCATACTGAGGACGCTGTGCCGACCCCGAGTCTGTTGCACAGGTAAGACAACAGCTAAACAATAATCTCTTTTTTTTACTTAGCTAACACTGCCCCACTGACAAAGCCAAGTAGGGTATCTTTATCTATATCTTTAATAATTGTGGATTAAAAAAATTTACAAAACAAATAAAAGTACCTTGAAAGATGTTATTTCGCCATGAAAAGTTTTAGACGGTCACTTAATTAACTCTTGAGTATTTGTACCAAAATACTAATAAAATAAAAGGAATGACGGTCGGCGTCGTCATTAATAGAAAATTGGTTAAATTTTGATGCATGCTCATCAATAAAATTGATATAAAACTCTTACTATCTTTTCTAGAATCATAGAGACATCCTGCACATGGCGACTCTCTGCCTGCTGTCGTTCAGAAATGAATGACGGTCTGCCTCGTCATTTATCATCATCGGCAGTTATTTTAGTGATGTGATGATGTGCAATTTTAGTGATGACTAAAATTGTGATAAAATCCACTGTCTTCTCCAGGACCTTAGAGATCCTGCACATGGCGACTCTCTGCCTGCTGTCGTTCAGCCCGGATCTGCTATCGCTTCTGGCAGACCCCGGCCTCGACATGGAGCGGTGGCAGCCTTTAGTAGAGCTGCACTTCGGTGCTCCCAAGATCTCCTACGAACCGTACCCGCAATTGACGTTCGGCACTCTCCTGACTGCGATATGTTTGCTTACCAGATCGCTTAATCATGTAAGTGTTTGTAGCTAGGTTTCAACTGTTTTACTTAACATACTATGTGGAGTTTGTGAGTTATTTAACCAATATTGTACTAAAAGCTATAACAACACCTTTTTGATACACATTAGGGTTAGATGAAAAAAAAATAACTTGCAGTTTATCTAGTAGATCTCTTTTATTGTTTACAATTCTCACCTATCCTAGATTATGTAATGTGTGATGAAAGAATACTACCACCCCCTCTCTTCCCTTGGGTGTCGTAAAAGGCGACTAACGGACTAAAGCCTGCACATTACATCCAACAGCATAGAGCGGCGATGTGCTCACCACCTGTCACGCTGGCACATGTGCATTCGCTATTTGGTGAATAGTATACTATGGTAGAAAACTGCTTTTGCTGTCCTCAACTGCTTTTACTAAGCGCGCGTAAACCCTACGCTCTGCGACTTTATGACGTCAAATCGATATCGAGTCAGCGTTTCTTAACGGAATATGAACGCTCGGGTCACACGATAAGTTTCAATTTCGCCTGAAAGTCGTTAGAGTGTGAACCTTCTGTACGTACGTTAGTTATTCTGTGATAAGTCTGTATGTATTGTGTTCCTTGTGTATGTGCAATAAAGTGTTCATCTTTTTATCTATCCACAGGCGTACCACGTAGAAGAGGGCAGCGGGTCCCGCTCCCCGCGAGGGCGGCGGCGCGCCTGCTCGTGCGGCAGCCCCGGCGAGTCGCGGCGCGCCAACCGCAGCGAGTCGCTCACCAGCATCTCGTCCGCGGCTAGCGCGCTGCCCTGGCCCAACGAGCGGCTAGTGGCCGGCGCGCTAGAGGCCACCGCCACGCTACTGGCCTCGCAGGTGACTCCCCCTGCCCTGCGTATTAGCATCTCGTCCGCGGCTAGCCCAACGAGCGGCTGGTGGCCGGCGCGCTAGAGGCCACCGCCACGCTACTGGCCTCGCAGGTGATTCCCCCTGCACTGTGTATTAGCATATCGTCCGCGGCTAGCCCAACGAGCGGCTGGTGGCCGGCGCGCTAGAGGCCACCGCCACGCTACTGGCCTCGCAGGTGACTCCCCCTGCCCTGCGTATTAGCATCTCGTCCGCGGCTAGCCCAACGAGCGGCTGGTGGCCGGCGCGCTAGAGGCCACCGCCACGCTACTGGCCTCGCAGGTGACTCCCCCTGCCCTGCGTATTAGCATCTCGTCCGCGGCTAGCCCAACGAGCGGCTGGTGGCCGGCGCGCTAGAGGCCACCGCCACGCTACTGGCGTCGCAGGTGATTCCCCCTGCACTGTGTATTAGCATCTCGTCCGCGGCTAGCCCAACGAGCGGCTGGTGGCCGGCGCGCTAGAGGCCACCGCCACGCTACTGGCCTCGCAGGTGACTCCCCCTGCCCTGCGTATTAGCATCTCGTCCGCGGCTAGCCCAACGAGCGGCTGGTGGCCGGCGCGCTAGAGGCCACCGCCACGCTACTGGCCTCGCAGGTGATTCCCCCTGCACTGTGTATTAGCATATCGTCCGCGGCTAGCCCAACGAGCGGCTGGTGGCCGGCGCGCTAGAGGCCACCGCCACGCTACTGGCCTCGCAGGTGATTCCCCCTGCACTGTGTATTAGCATATGGTCCGCGGCTAGCCCAACGAGCGGCTGGTGGCCGGCGCGCTAGAGGCCACCGCCACACTACTGGCCTCGCAGGTGATTCCCCCTGCACTGTGTATTAGCATATGGTCCGCGGCTAGCCCAACGAGCGGCTGGTGGCCAGCGCGCTAGAGGCCACCGCCACACTACTGGCCTCGCAGGTGATTCCCCCTGCACTGTGTATTAGCATATGGTCCGCGGCTAGCCCAACGAGCGGCTGGTGGCCGGCGCGCTAGAGGCCACCGCCACACTACTGGCCTCGCAGGTGATTCACCCTGCACTGTGTATTAGCATATGGTCCGCGGCTAGCCCAACGAGCGGCTGGTGGCCGGCGCGCTAGAGGCCACCGCCACGCTACTGGCCTCGCAGGTGATTCCCCCTGCACTGTGTATTAGCATATGGTCCGCGGCTAGCCCAACGAGCGGCTGGTGGCCAGCGCGCTAGAGGCCACCGCCACACTACTGGCCTCGCAGGTGATTCCCCCTGCACTGTGTATTAGCATATGGTCCGCGGCTAGCCCAACGAGCGGCTGGTGGCCGGCGCGCTAGAGGCCACCGCCACACTACTGGCCTCGCAGGTGATTCCCCCTGCACTGTGTATTAGCATATGGTCCGCGGCTAGCCCAACGAGCGGCTGGTGGCCAGCGCGCTAGAGGCCACCGCCACACTACTGGCCTCGCAGGTGATTCCCCCTGCACTGTGTATTAGCATATGGTCCGCGGCTAGCCCAACGAGCGGCTGGTGGCCGGCGCGCTAGAGGCCACCGCCACACTACTGGCCTCGCAGGTGATTCACCCTGCACTGTGTATTAGCATATGGTCCGCGGCTAGCCCAACGAGCGGCTGGTGGCCGGCGCGCTAGAGGCCACCGCCACACTACTGGCCTCGCAGGTGATTCCCCCTGCACTGTGTATTAGCATATGGTCCGCGGCTAGCCCAACGAGCGGCTGATGGCCGGCGCGCTAGAGGCCACCGCCACGCTACTGGCCTCGCAGGTGACTCCCCCTGCCCTGCGTATTAGCATCTCGTCCGCGGCTAGCCCACGAGCGACTGGTCTGGCTGGCCGGGGCGCTAAGACCACTTTCACGCTTCTCAACAGGGAACTCCACTTTGGCCCATGCCAAAGTGGACCATTCAAGTGATAGTGTACAACACTAATTACTAGCAAGTTTTTGGCCAACTAAATCTGTTGTACATACTATAATCGGTGCCAAATAACTGTGCATAAAAGGTCATTTACCCCACTTGTACCAAACATTTATTAGGTCAGTTAATTATCACTATAATAGGTACTTATTTATTATGTACGTATTAAAAGTCAAAAGGTACCTAAGCACTATTATTACTTGGCATATATCACAATTTTTTTTTTTTTAAATATATTGTATAGATTTTAGAAAAAAATGTTTGCGATATATGCCAAGTCTCTGGACCAAGGACGTCTCGTACCAAGATACGTTTGTTTACACAGAATTCTATCACTACATAAATTAATTTCGGTTCGTCGCGACCCTGTTTCGGCGTGCAGTGGTACAGGGGTAGCGATGACCTTTTATGCACGTTTATCTGGCACCGACTATAATATTAATCTATTTCACAGGCCTTGTTAGCAGTGCGCGACGCCAGCGTGCCGACCCGCCACAAGCAGCTCGTCCGCCGCGAGCTCAGCTCCGAGCTCACGGTGTTCCACGACTTCGTGCGCAAACGCATCCTCTGCGCCGCCCACTCGCGGCCGCACCTCGCCCGCAACAAGCTCGGCGCCTGGCCGCTGCCCGACGACGAGGAAGAAACCAAACGCATCGAGGCAGCGCGCAATGAGAAGAATCTAAACGGAGACGAAAGCGACCGACCCCCTCCACCGCCACCGAAACGAGCGGCACACGACTCCATGCGAGAATACATACTACGGAAACACTACTTGGACAAGTGCGCTCAGACTCCCACTAAAGGACCGCCTTCCCCAGTCTCCCATTCGACACCTACGTCAGACAAGAAAAAGGAAACTTCTAGAAGCTCCAAGCGTGTCTCCTGGGCGGAAACTACGCACAACGACAGCGATGAAAGTCTCGACAGCTCAATGCAAGAAATCGAACCAGTGTATTCCAATCTAACTGACGTACAAATTAACAACGACGAAGATTATTTCCATTTTATGTCTGTTGTGTTCCTTTACATTTGTCAAGCAGAATTGTAATGTTTTGATTAGTTACGAATCTTATTTTTTATTGTTATCTTAAGATGAATGCCTGTCTTTTTACATTTATATTAAGTTAATAAATGGACTGAATGTTTTGGCAAATGCTGTGTTTTTTTCTTTCTATACTCCTGTTTTATCATTGCAATGGTATAGGTAGCTACATCATCAGAGGGCCTAGACTAGACAAGACTAAGTGGCAACAAGTGCTTTGCCGATGGGCGATTTTCTAACAGCCCAAATTAAAAAAATAGTTCAAAAACACTCGATAGATGGCGTTTTATGAAAGCCGAGCCGTCCGTTCCTAATGACTTCATAGATGGCGCTTAGTAAAAGGCGAGTCCATTTAGAGCACGTGTATGACTGCGTAATGCTTAGAGCATTAAACGCGTAATGATATCTGAAAATGTCAATATTGTGCAACTGTCAAACTGTGAACGAAAGTATGGAAAATACCTCAGAACAATAACTAGTTATTGTTCTGAGGAAAATACACAGACGTATAATAATATACGTTTGTAGAAAAATAGAAATAGGCTCAGAACAATAACTCAAGTATTGTTGCGTGGAAATAGGTCCTGAAATAAAAATACTGTTTTTATTTTATTAGTTGACAAGCAAAAGTGCACAATATATTACAGCCTTTGTGTACGGCTTTCATAAAACGCCATCTATCTAGTGTTTTTGAACTAATTTTTATTTTTTAATTTGGGCTGTCAGATAATCGCCCATTGGCACAGTACACATTGTACGACGAATTACGATTAGGCAGTGGGTGAGCGTTTACCACTTGGTTAGGCCCTCTGATGTATTAGAAAAGAATAGATTTTTCCAAATTTTGAGCTAAAGTTAAATTATGTCATATTATTATGTAGAGGCCCACTATACAAAGTTGTTAGGAGAAAAAAAACCTAGCATTAGCAGTTTGAAAGTTGTACATGTTTTTCAAGATAAGTATCCGTAATTCGAGAACTAGGTTAACCGCCTCTGTGGTCTTGTGGCTAAGCCACCGGTCTCAGACCCAGATGTCCCGGGTTCAATTCCCAGCGGGGGGTATATCTTTGTCTTACTTGGTTTGGTTTGTGGTAGGGCTGTTAAGTCCGCCTGGCTAGCTACCATCATCTTATATAATCTGTCGTCATAACAACGATGTTCCAACAGTTTAGAGATAATATAGTCAGTTCTTCAGTGGATGAGGATTCCGGGTAAAGCGCGCCACCTTCGGCCTTATTCGTGACGAACTGCATAAAGACGAATCTCGAAATGGACGAACTGCGTAATGACGATTCACGAAATGATCGAATCAAATTATTGACGAATTGAGTAAGAGGCGAACGGCAAAATGCGAAATGGACAAATTGCGTATTGGACCTACGTCTAATAAATCTCGTCACTTACCATCAGGTGAAATGAAGACCAAGAGCTTACCCGTTGAAACAAAAAGGTATCCGTAATTCGAGAAAAATCAAACTAAAAAGCTTAGAGTATCAATATTACGTCGCCCTATTGCTTGTTTATCCTATCTCCATTTCTTCAATTTTACAGTAGACGAGTTTTATGCTCTAAGGAAGCTATAGTTTATAGATTTGAAGGTTTCTCTTAATACATGAGTTACATAAGAGTTGATTGATATAAATGTCATCTATAGATGTTAATCAATTATACCTTATTTTACAATTTTTTTGTGGAGATAGGACAAACATGCACAAAAATAATCACGCATGTGGACTTAGAGCAATACCTCAATCAAGATAGGACAAAGTGACAGTTTTATTTTTGCGTGCTTGTTTGTTCTATGTCCCAAATGTATATACAGGATGGTGTATAAATCACTAAACTAAGTATTACTTAATTAAATGGAACTCTAGTTTCAGTTTTATCACTTTTGGATTGCTTCGTGTGTTTTGGGCCTTAATTTAATACGGACTAGCATAAAACATGTGTCTTTGAAAACTTTCTTTTAGAATTTAAATTACTTAGGTATAAATAACGGATGCATTTAAAAAAAAATGAAAGTGTAATTTATTGATGTCTATAAACTGAATTCTTTGTGATTGGTTTCACGGCAGCTGAGCATAAATTATATAAAATTTATCCAATTTTTATACAGTTGGTGGTGCATCCGACCTGTAGGCCTATTCTCTGACTCGACTGACAGTTAAAGTGATAAACATCTAAGGAAATTCGTCGTACATTGCGCGCGCGATCTGTATTTTTTACTAGCAATTAGCATAGTACACAGCACTGTAAAACGAATTTCCTTGGGTTTTCATAATGTTTAACTGTCAGTTGAGTTAGAGATTAGGCCTGCTGGTATGTTAGTATTTTAACACCTTTTACCGTATTATTATTTTATTCCAATTTATGTATTTAACTTAAATGTTTTTACTACGCGACGCGACGTCTAAAATAAAAATAAAAACTTACACTTAAACCAAAACTAAACTATATTCGATTATTTTAATATAACTAATAGTTTGGTAAAATTGGCTGAGCTTGGAGGTTGTAAAATGCCGTTAAAACAACACCCTGTTTGAATTTCATCACTGAAGGAAAATGTATGTTCTGCTCAGTTTGCGGCTGCGTCTGATTTTAATTACTTTTACAATATGTTCTAGACATAATTTGGCATTTGTCTGAAACAATGAAATATAATAAACTCATCAATTACAACGAATGAACCAGTTTTTTTCTCAATTCTGGTGATGTCTCCAGCCACATTGACAAATAAAACAAAATGGCGGGGATGGTGTCGCGGGCTATGATTGGTCGATTGAGTGGACATAGAACACTCAAGAACTCAAAATTTTTTACGATGTTGGATATACAACAAAAACTAGACATAGAATAAATAAGCACGGAATTTTCGTTACGGTGTCATGTCACAAATAAAATTAAAATACCTTTTTAGTTGTGTTAAAAGAAAAATGTTTTAAATATTTTTTGACTAACAGGACCAAAATTAATCTTAAAAATACTGCATTTAAAAGTCATTTTCGACAATTTGGTCGATAGGACACACAAGCACTAGGGCGACGATTAGGTACTTATAGAGCGCGTCACAAGCTAGTAAGATCCGAAAACCGTGTGAGATCGAGACAGCGGTCCACCGTCAAGTGCTAGCAGTCATTTCCTAAGATATTATACTCTAAGCTAAAACGGTATAGAACTGCTGAACATACATGGTGGATAAATCGATAGGTATTAGTGTCCTCTTCTAACACCAGACTCCCGCTGGTACACCCTGAGTGAGACGCCCTGGGGGGCGATCACGCTAAATGATCTCAACCAAACCAGAACTGGAACCGCAACCGGTAGAAGTACTTCATAAAATGCTAAGCGTTTGACACACGCGATAGCGCTACACGAAGTCGGCTGCGGTTCAGTTGTGGTTTGGTTGAGATTATTTAGCGTGATCGAATCGCCCCCCTGTAATAAAACAATATTTTCCAAGTATCTGAACCGAAAACAGAATATAATCAAATAATTAACCAAGTTTTGGCCGTATGAGCTAGATCCTTTTGCTTTCCTAAAATGGGAATAGAACACAAAAAAATGCTGAAGACTAAAAAATGCAAATTGATGGCAACATTTTTAACATGGCCGCATGTTGAACGAGACGATTTTCTTTACTGTTTGCCAAACCAAAGCGATAATAGCGTAGTTTGTGGGCGGTTAACTGTTTATTGCATAGCAAGAAGACTGATTACTTCGTGACACAAACTATCGGTAAGCTTGTGACCGGATAAAATTTATATTTACCATTTTAAAATTGTCTTGTGTTGGTGTTTATTTTGTCAGTTGAGCGCGCTGTATTTATAGTTTTGTTTGTGTTCTCCGGTACAGTGGGTTGAAGATGATGCATCACCCGAACATGCATCATCAGGCGATGCCGGGGCACCCGCCTCAGCATATGCCCGGCCACCAGGGTATGCCTGGTCATCATCAGATGCCGCCCCATCAGATGCACAGGGAAAACAGGCACGTAACCCTTACTAGGTAGAGTAGCGTTCAGCTTGTTTACAATATTATTTTGCTAGATATTTAAGTAACCATCCTTATGTATAAAATCACTTTGTTGTGCTCTAACTTAGGTTAACACTGTCACTGCAAATTCACCAGGACCTGTTCCATAATATTATTCTTAGTTAATCTTAGCCTACTGAGACTTAGTTCAGCTGTTCTTTATGTACTTATTGCCAAGTAAGTAAGCCTGAATATTTAATATGACTGGTTAGATTAGAGGCTATGTTGAAGCAAGTAATAGCTTTTCAGCTAGATGAGCAAAAAGCTGCTTTCATAGTCTTAATCATAATATAGTCATAGTTATAAACATAATCATTACATAGTGAACCAATATTATTTAATTTAACAAGTATGTAGTGAAATAAAGTTGCCACGACATGCCTACCGATTTAAATTACATTTTTGAAATTGATTTATAATCATGTACCAGCCCCTGATAGGCCCATTGTTGGAGCTAAGTTATCACACAGTGTGAAACAAAAAAAACATTCTAGCTTTCTACGAAATGAAGTATGATATAATCACTTTTCACATTCTCTATTTTTAAATTAAAAAAAACAACTTGTAGTTAGACTTTGTGTATCTCAACATACTTTTCTCACATAAGCGGAATTATAGGGCAAAGAGTCATTCAAACAAAAGCTTTATAGTTAGTTGTGTCCATATGAAGTTCGCAGTGTAGGCCAATGGTATGCTTGTTTTCTAGCTCAATATCATAACAAAAACAAACAGTAAAACCAACCGTAAAAGACTACAATTATTAGTAACTAGCGACCGCTCGCGGTTTCACCCGCGTGGTTCCTGTTCCCGTGGGAATATCGGGATAAAAAGTATCCTATGTGTTAATCCAGGTTATAAACTATCTCTATGCCAAATTTCATCCAAATCCATTCAGTAGTTTTTACGTGAAAGAGTAACAAACATCCATCCATACTTACAAACTTTCACGTTTATAATATTAGTAGGATAATGTCTAAATATAAAATACCATATGCCATGCCAAACAAACATATGCCAATTGTTTGTTCTCGTACATATCTTGCTCTATGGTTAATGTAACCTGGTACAAAACTGATGAATCCTCTCTTAATCCGTCTGTGAAATACCCAGATCTGAACATAAACCGATAATTACATCAATCTTACTAAACAGCGATGGCGATCAGAATAAATCCCTAACATTTTTCATTGTTGACTCTTTTGATTCTGCCAAAAACCAATGTATCTAATTTTGAGTTTCTCATGACAAAACTATAAACAATTGTGGGATATATTAGTATAAAGCAGCCTTATTTTTAAAGTGTGTGTTTTATCAGAAACCGAAATATCCTACAGTGTTTTATCAAAAACCGATATATCCAATTGGTTTGGTCAAAAACCAAAATATCCATTTTTGATGCCAACACAAATAAATTATACACTTTTAAACTTTCGCGTTTCATTATGCACACATATTTAGACGGGATTTAACGCAAAACTACTTAGTAAAGGCATTCTACGCATACCTTTTTATACCCGACGTTTCGACCGAGTTGCACCCGCCGTGGTCACGGGTGGACTGAATACAAATAAATTGTATATTTCGTTTAACTCTAAGTTAGAAAACGATGAACTGGACCACTTTTTTATTTTACCATAAAAAACACAAATGTGATTTATCTGTTTTGTTCCGATGCTCCTCAATTAATAATATATAAATTATTTTAATTTAAATTGGTTTAATGATTAAAAAAACTTAAAGTAACCTCTTTTAATTTCTTGGTTTTCACTGTTTTTTGTTAGATGACCAGTCATTGTAAATTTTTTCCATGAGGATTAAATAATGTATCATGCTTACTTAGTGTGTAATGCAGTTTTTAACATTTTCTCCAAAGAGGAACAACAATAAAGTAGCTTTCAACAGTAATCACTATTTTATAAAATCTTCTTTAGTTAGGTAGTTGAGTTTTAAAGCATCTTGTAATTAGCAGTGGGCTTGTTAATTTGTATTGCCCAAAATCGGTCTTGGTTTTGCAGTCTTGGTCTTGTGCTTGCATTTTTGCAAGACCAAGACCAAGACCAAGATCGCCTAATTTTAGCAAGACCAAGACTGGACGTGCAAGACTTAAGCAAGAACAAGACTAAGCCTGCGAGACTTGCGTCTTGCAGTTAGGACTGAGTGTCATTTCAGGGAGTATAGGAATTTGGGGTATAGGACGCTTAGGGACTCAAAGAGACGCAAAAAAATAAAAAATGAAAAATTGGACTTATGCGTATTACGAACAATACCATAAACATACATAGCGAATTAAAATATCCATTAAAAGAAAAAAGGGTGTATCTCTAGTTTTGACCATCGGCATCGGCACTTTGATAGTGCGCCGCGCCTTATTGTCGGCATCATCAAAGGTCGAATATTGACCTGTCAAAGAAATTTTGTAGCTATTCGGAAGTACAAGGTCAAGATACACGCGCCAGCGGCTTCTATTGATATCGCATACAATCGTCGTCGCCGCCGCGCCGCACGCACAAAATTTGACACTGTTTGATTGCCTGTTCTAAAGAATATAAGTTTCCGGGTGCTCAGAATAGATACGATTACATTATGCTAATAACGTAGGAAATATTGTAATTGACTAATGGTAAGGATAGGTAGATATCAGAATAATTTATTTAAATAAGTTATTATTATAATATTAACTATATGGGTTTATAGTAATTACTTTCTATTATTACCAAATAGATAAACAGAAAAAAGTATGTGTAAATTCGCCACAGATCTATTTTTATCAACTAAATTCGCCACACTCTTATTTTCGACACAGACAGCAGAAAAATCAAACAATAAGTGAAGTAAAAACATTAATAATTTTAGAATAAAATAACTACCTTTCATTTCGAGCGCTCAAAACGAACTTACCTTGCTACCGGTACTTTATGCAAAAAGGATGTACTATGAAGACTTGTGGCGAATTTACAATAACCTTTACCTACCTGTGGCGAATTTACTTTCAATGTATGGAGTTACAAAAACGTGGCAAACTAACTTTGTGGCGAACGTACAACAACCCAACATGTCCAATAAGTTCACAGCAAGCTCGATTTTAGAAGTGTGTGTTTTTAAAACACTAAGTGCTCGAATATGTCGACCGTGGGTTCATTCAAACCCCATTCGGTGTCAGTTAATTTTTCGAATTTCTCATTAAACATTCAGACATTTATTAATTTGGTTGATATTTACTATGGTTATGTTAATACAAGGTCAAAATGTACCTACTCTGTTACGTTGTTCTAAGATCTAAAGTAACGTTTAATAAATAGCAATAGACTAATAAGTAATTGCGAGACTTGCGAGACTCTTGCTGCAAGACCAAAACCATTAATGGGTACGCAATACCAAGACCGGGTGTAGTGGCGCAAGACCAAGACCAAGACTGGCTAAGTCTCGTCTTGTTCTTGCATTTGGGCAACACTATTGTTAATTATAAAAAATGGAATATTATATTTAACAATGAGCTTGGGAACAGTATTTTTATTTATTTATTTTTGATATATTTACATTTTAACTTAAAATATGACATTATTTTTTTTTCTTTTGCCCTTCAAAATACTTCACAATAATTTTTTAAAGATTCATAAACATGACCACGCGCTATTGTTTTTGTGACAACCAAAATACGCGCGAAACCCGCGGCGTGACGTCATCGGATATGTAATCGGACGCCCGCCAGGTGCGGGCGGCGAGAGCGGCGGCGGGGACTATCGGATTCGATGACGTCACGTCACGTCAGTCGAGTGCCAGCGAACTAAGCCAGGTAGTAGTGTTTTAACGAATTGTTTATGTACAATAACTTTGTAAATACTTCTCGTATCAAAGTGAAATAAAAACTATTGGTTTTAGAATAACGACTTCTATAATGGTATAAAGTAAAAATTAACTTTTTTTTCATTTTTCCCAAGTCTATTAAGTCCATTGTAACCAAATGTTTGTGTAATACATGCAACAGTAATGTAGAGCTACACTTGAAGAGCTATTCCGGCTATATGCCTTTTAATCTTAAAACCTGCATAATTTATGTCTAATGTGATCATCTAATTGTCTAACTACAACATCTATCGCAATCGCTATCAATTTTATTCCTTCGATAGTTTGATTATTTTAAAAATAGTTTTAAATAACTAGCGAAACAGAGTGGCAAGGTTGGGGCGGAAGTTGATCTCGCACCCTGTGGGTAGCCGTAGCTATTGGCGGCTCGCTAAGGCCGTGCAGGCCAACTTCTGCTCTCCCTCGCTGCCCCCGTTGAAACATCCAGATGGCTCGTTGGCTTATCAGCCGCATGAGAAGGCGAACGTGTTGGCTGACCTTTTCGCGGCCAATTCGCGCGTAGACGATTGTGGCGCCGCTCCACCTATTAAAGCACATTGTGGGGCCACCATGCCTGATATTCGTATCAGGCAGTGTGACGTACGTGCCGTGCTGCGGTCGCTCGACGTGCGGAAGGCTAGCGGGCCGGATGGTGTTCCGGCGATTGTGCTGCTCAGATGCGCGGCTGAGTTGTCTCCTGTATTGACACGATTGTTTAGGGAGTCTTACGATACTGGTATTGTGCCGGTGTCTTGGAAGGAGGCGAACATACAATCCATCCCCAAAAAAGGGGATCGCTCGGATCCGGCCAACTATCGACCCATCGCTGTAACTTCTGTGCTGTGCAAGGTGTTTGAGCGGATAATTAATTCCCAGCTCATTCACTACCTAGAGGATCACTCGCTGCTCCATGATCGCCAGATGGGTTCAGACCAAAGCGATCAACGGGTGATCTTCTAGCGTACGTTTCTCATGCGTGGGGTGAAGCGATGGACAAGCATGGCGAATCCCTGGCAGTTAGCCTTGATATCGCCAAAGCTTTCGATAGAGTGTGGCATCGTTCCCTTCTTTCCAAGTTGCCGGCCTTCGGTGTGCCGCCCCGTTTGTGCGCCTGGGTTGCAGACTTTCTAGAAGGGCGGAGGATTCGTGTCCTTTGTGAGGGTAAGTCCTCCGCGTTCTACAAAGTCAATGCCGGAGTGCCGCAGGGTTCTGTGCTCTCACCTACTTCTTCTGCATATTAATGATATGTTGTCCTTGGGCAATATTCATTGTTATGCGGATGACAGTACGGTGCATGAGCGGTACTTGGGACATTCTGCGGCAAAGCAAGCCGATATCATGGTGAAAAGGCAGGAACTGGTTGCCAAAGTGAACATGACTCTCGATCGTGTCTCTAAGTGGGGATCCAAAAACCTGGTCGAGTTTAATGCTAGCAAAACCCAGGTTTGTGCATTCTCGTCCAAGGTAACTCCCTTCCTTACGCCTCCCTCTCTTCAGAACTCTCCGTTACCCATTTCGGTGAACCTCAGCATTCTTGGCATGGACATCGGCCAGGAACTGAATCCAAAATGCTACATCGAGAGTGCTATTTTAACTGCCTCCCGGAAGTTGGGTATTCTCAATAAGGTGAGGCGGTTTTTCACTCCCGAGCAGCGCTGTTTGCTGTACAAAACTCAGGTGCGATCGAGTATGGAGTATTGTTCCCATCTATGGGACGGCTCCGCTAAATACCTCCTCGATGCACTTGATAGACTGCAAAGGCGAGCGGTACGCATTATTGGAGATGCTGAGGTTACAGCCTCCCTTGAGGACCTCCAGCTGCGTGGAGACATTGCTTCTCTCAGTGTCTTCTACCGGAACTACTACGGAGAGTGTTCTGAAGAACTTTTTGACCTTATCCCGCCCTCTCCTTTTCTCTCCCGGACTACACGTGCTGGTCTTAGGAACCACCATCATACTGTACAGACTATCAGTACTCGTACCAAAAAATTTGGCGAGTCGTTCCTCTGTAAGACCATTCGGCTTTGGAATTCTTTGCCGGCGCATGTGTTTCCCAGCTCCTACAGTCCCGGGTCTTTTAAGCGGGGCGTAAACGTCATTTATGCAGGCCGTCATGAATGGGTGCGCTCGTTATCGTGCTTATTCCACGGTGGGGAGCGCTCTCATTATTTTGGACTGCATCGGCTGCTTACCTGATGGATGCCTGCCTGATGGCAGGATGCAGTCACTATGACGAGCCATTATAAAAAAAAAAGCAATGTACTTCTACTTGAAAGCGTCGATGACACGGGATTAGTTTACAAGCTGCTAGTCGGCGAGTTTAAAAGCTAGTGTATAAGCAAGCTTTTACTAGCAGAAAGATGTTAAAGTAAGACAGTTAGCCCTCAGTGATCTGAGGGTTAATTGTTGGCTATTCATGTTTGCTAAAGTTATCTTGATAAAATATTTTTATCTTTACTTTGATAAAAACACTATTAACAGTTGTATTTTATTAATACAAAGTGATACATTTTTTTAAAAAATACTATTTTCCGCGAGAGGGTCTTCAACCATTCCAGACAGCTCAGTTGAAAGAGCTGTCTCCCGTATGTGGACTGCTATGTGTTATGTGGCATCCCTACCTCAAATAAAGAAAGCGATGGGTTTCACCCACTAAAATTCCCGGGATCTCCGACTGCCGCTTGGCAAGGCACCCGGTTACTACGCTGCAGCGTCCCACATGCCTGCGCGGGATACATGGTCTACGTGAGATATTTTTTTTACAAGAGCTAAATATTTTTATTATAAATGTTATTTTGTCACCTTTGTCAAAAATGTCGTCGTTAAATTATTATTGTGTCGTCAAAAAGTCTGTATAGTATTATACAAATGAAGCTGACTATAAATGTGATGACATTTCTTTACAAAGGCACTACTTAATAATAGGTACCTACTAGGAGTTCAGTGTCTGGTACTTTTCCTTCATCATGCAAGGGATTGTACTGAAAATCAGCGCTACGTGTCCTGATCCCGTAGCACATGCTGAGTGTTTGGCGCCCTGTTTGGCGACACTGTGCATGCAGCATCGTATGATAAAGTATCACCATTTTAAGTTAATTTATTTTTGTTTATTTTTTCTTTGTTGTAATGTACAGTGTTGTTCAAATAAAAAAAAAACATTCCATTCTACTTACAATCGAGGAAGTTCCCGGTCGACCACTTTTCGGCGATATTCGCTTGCACACGATCTACGCGCACGCTACTGTATACAGTCACGAGCACCAATATGTATACACTTTGACTCTTATTCCATTGCATTAAGAGTTACAATTGTTTACATATTTTTGCTCGTGACTGTACGTACGCGCGGTCAGTATTATAGAGCGCAAGCAAATATTGCCGAAAAGTGGTCGACTGCAAAAATCCTCAATTGTACTATGTATACAAATAATTAGATTATAGAAGTCTTTTACCAATAATAATAGCGGCAGTAGACTTAGTTCACCTAAATATTGACACTGTTAATACAATAATTCTTTTTTTTTGTCACTCCATTGAGCGGTCAACCATTGATATGCAAATTATGTGTAATTTGTTGATACGTCGAGGGTTCTTTTGCGGCACTTATTGTCACGCGAACTGGTCTTATAAGTTGATACAATGAAACATATGACCGACGTCTCTATTGAGGCGTCGTCGGCGAATGTGCGGCCGCCTTTCTTCGCGCAGGCTAATATATCACGACCCCTGAATAAGGGAGCAGTTGGAATAACATTGTCCCAGACGCAGGATGCCGCGATACTGGATCCGAGCGAGTACTTTCCCTTCAGTTGTAACAGTTCTGTCCATCTTACATGTGGTATCGAAAGAAGTCTGTCTAATAAATCGTCGAACAGACACTTTTCGAGTTATTTAAGAAGAAAGTTACAGTAAATCATCTAACACCAGTTGGTAAAAATATTTTTAGGACTTGAAAATATTGAAGTTTCAGAAAATATTGTAGTGTTTGAGTGATTTTTCTAGTATTGTGTTTGAAGTTACCTGAATTCATATTTGCAGAGTAAGTTCTGGAGATAACTAAATGGTTTTTATGTCAGTTAAAGTTAACATATCCATTCAGTATGATAAAAGAGACAAAGAAAATTGTGTTGTAGTAACAGTCAGTTGATACATTCCCAATCTAATATATATATACCTACACAAGCCCAAGTTCAATTTACTGCTCACTAGTCCTCACTGAAAGAGAAAACTTTATCGTTAGCTACATACACACATTAAAATATACGACTATTATCCACGAAGGGTTAGTTTTTTTTTTTTTTTTTTTATAGCAGAAGGAGGCAAACGAGCAAGCGGGTCACCTGATGGAAAGTAATCACCGCCGCCCATGGACACCCGCAAAACCAGAGGAATCGCAGGCGCGTTGCCGGCCTTTAAGGAAGGAATAGGCTCGTTTCTTGAAGATCCCTAAGTCGTAACGGTCCGGAAATACCGCCGCCGAGAGCTGGTTCCAAAACACTGTAGTTCGAGGCAAGAAATTTCTTGAAAAACGCACAGTAGTAGACCGCTATCCATCAAGGCGATGTGGATGGAATGACAGTCGATTGCGTGTAGTGCGGTGAAGGAAATTAGCGGCAGGGATCAAGCCGAACAATTCCTCAGAACACTCCCCATGATATATACGGTACAATATACAGAGAGACGCAACGTCTCTCCGAAGAGCCAGTGGATCGAGCCGACCTGAAATAACCACGTCGCCGACAATTCGAGCAGCTCTGCGTTGAATGCGGTCAAATGGAAGGAGTTGGTATTGGGGTGCTCCAGCCCAGAGATGGGAGCAGTATTCCATATGCGGCCTGACCTGTGCTTAGTCAGAGACTATAGGCAAGGGGACCGTAATAGCAGTCCACGTTTAATCAAATAACAAATGCACATGTGCTCAGCTTAATAGGTGGCGAGCCCATCGCCGCCCTGTGCTGTTGGATGTATATGCAGTTGGTAATTTTCTCTTATTGAGCCGCCACCACCCAGCTGATCATTAGTTATTCGCCGTTAAGCTACCACACACTGGCTCATTCGCAAAATGTCTACCGTTCGCAAATCGTCTCTTTCGCAGAATGTCTCTCGCAAAAGGTCGCTTTCGCACAATGTCTTTTTCGCAAAATGTCTCGATTATACTTGAATAAAATTTTGATTTTTAAGAAAATCATATACTTAGCTAAGTATTAAAGTTATAATGTAAACAAACCAATAAATGATTTTCCTTTAAAATCAAAATTTATACAAAAGTATAATCGCGACATTTTGCAAAAGAGACATTGTGCGAAAGCGACCTTTTGCGAAAGAGACATTCTGCGAAAGCGACATTCTGCGAAAGAGACATTATGAGAAAGAGACGTTTTGCGAACGGGAGACATTCTGCGAAATAGACATTTTGCGAATAAGCCTACACACCTTGGTTGGTGCACATTCCTATATTTTTAGTACCTATACAGCGCGTAACATTAGCTGCCATAATCTGATGTGATGAGTGAAATGACACTGATGAAATATGGTTTTGATGTCTTCACACGTCGCCATAGCGTATTGACACGTCTGAGCGGGTCTTAAGTTTGTGAATTGCCATTTTATGGCAGTCTGTTTTCAGATGCACCGTAGTGTCTTTGTTCAGCTAGATATTTTGTATTGCACTATGTTTAATAGACTTTAGCTACCGTCGCCGACGTCGTTATTATTACCTCAGTCGTAAGACATTTATTTCAAGCATTATTCCCTTGTCTGTTACGAATACTCCTATAATAGAGGTAACTTACTATTGAATTTCTATTTTGTCTGGTATTACGACAGTGACAGTATACCGCTTATTAATCCTTCAAAAGACTACTATCGATCGGTATACGACTGTCGGTACTGTATATTTTCTGAACATTGAGTTTTCAGTTCACACAGTTTTTTCTAGGTTTTGCCATGCATTTTATTTTTATTGCTATAAGTAGTAGATATCTAATTAAGCAATTTTTGCGTTGCTATACCGCACTTTACTGCCCGTTACGCGATTGTTGTTGTTTTTTTATGTTTGCCATCATCACCAACTATTAGAACATTTTACTGCTGCCTCAGGCCTTTCCTTATGAATAGAGTGATATGATAAAACAGCCCACCATTTTTTCTTAATGCAAAGGACTGCCATGTTACTAAACAACCGGAAAAACAACTTCACATGCTTTTCGAAGCATATGCAGCTCGAGATTAGAATATTTAGAGTTTGAGTTATCTAAGTAGTATAAAAGGTGACGCAAACTTTATGGCAGTCGTAAAGCGCAAGTCCCGTCCCAGTTACAAAATGAAGGTGTCAACAAATCCGCGAGGTTTCATTTCAGGACCTATTTCTATTTTCCATAATTTCGTTCACAGTTTGACAGTTGCACAATATTGTCATTTTCTGATACCATTACGCAGCCATACACGTGCTCTAAATCGCGTTTTACTAAGCGCCATCTATGAAGTCATCAGAAACACGATTCTTTTCGGATTTCGGAAAATCGCTTATTAATTGCACTTATAGCATTGAGGTATTATAACTAGAGACGCACCGTGAAGCAATTTTTTGCGCACTGAGTTGAGGCGCATGGGCTGCAATCGCCTCATGCCCCCTCGGGGGGTGATTTGCACTAAAAATTGCGGTATTTAACGTCTGCAGACGCAGCAGACGTTAAATACCTACCAAAGAGCCCAAATCACCCCCCGACACCTCGGCCGACGCATCCGCAGATGACGTCTGTGGATGCGTCTGCCGATGTGAAGAGGGGGCATCAGACACTTCCAAGCGTTTGCGGTGCGTTTACAGTCCGTGGCCCGCAACTCAGTGCCAAAACTTACTCTAGTTTTGGCGCACTTTGGCCTATTTAGGTATTTTAACTAAACTGATGTTATAATACCTCAATGGCTCTTAATCGATTTACAAACCGCCATAACGTTAGCGTCGCATTGTTTGTAAGTAAAAAGTCACTGTAGTGATCATGAAAGTTTAAAGTTTAAAATGTTATTAAGTTATAGTGGCCCCCGTTTCGTGTAGTGTACGATGTGTTTGTCTCAGGGTGCCGCTGGGCCCCGGCGGCGCGGGCGGGCTGGGTGCGCACGCGCAGGCGCTGGGCGGCGTGCCCGTGCACCACGCGCCCGCGCGAGCGCCGCACCCCGCCCGCGCCATGCACCACCCGCCGCAGCACCACGCCGTGCCACCGGTCAGTAACTAATCTACATACTAAGGCCCGGTTTCCATTAGGTCGGATCCGACTCCGATCAGATCGGACAGATGGAAACACGGCCCGGTTTCCATACAAATTATTAAGCCACTAGAACTTCCGAATCTCGGTCAGATCCGACCTAATGGAAACCGGACCTCACAGTATACGTACTACATCCGATCCGATCCCGTGAAAATACGGTCCGGTGTAGTCTTAAAATTATTTATAAGGTAGCTTACGCACTATATCAGACTTCAGTCATTCGATTTCTTTTCGTCATCTGTGAATTTTCATTACGGAGAAGAATTTTGACAGACCGAAATAGCCAGAGTATTAAAATGAATCCGCGAAAAATGACGTATGTCGGAAAGGTGGCCCCTGAATTGTTTGGATTTGTATCAGTGATCGGACTAGTGCATAAGCAGTATCCGAATCCGGTCCGAGTTTTCTTGACCTGTATTTTCACGGGTTCGAATCGGACGTAGTACGATACCGCTCTCAAAGTATACGTACTATCAGGGTCACCGTAGCTTGACGACCTCCGTGGTCGAGTGGTTAGCCGGGTTTGGCATCGCGCCGTCTCTGAGGTCCCGGGTTCAATTCCCAGTCGGGTCAATTAAGAGAAAATCTGTTTTTCTAAATTGATTTCGGGTCTGGGTGTTTTTCTATGTTTATGTATATTTATCTGTTATCTTACCATATTAACGAGTTTCAAAAGAATACTTATCTTGGTCTAGATAATTGGTGTAAACGTATACTAATTTAATTTACCAGTTTGCAGAAATTTTCGTAAGAAGCGCACCGCACGCCGACGGCGTGATGTGCTAGGAATTTCAGCTTCATGGCTGGTACAGCGACGGATTCCGCGATAATACATACTAATTTCACACTTTAGTATGCTCGCACACGTCAGAGATCGGTGTCCGTTTTTTACAGAAAGAAAGGAACATATTTTGAAATCCAACGCGGATGTCCCGCAAAAAGTCGATTCTACAAAAAAAGGTTGTCGATTGTCGGACAAAATTTAACGTACGAAGGAGGTCTAACATTCGGAGATATCATTTGAAACGGCCTAATAATCAATCCTAAAAAAATATGAAAATTGCGAGAGGGTAATAGGGTGTAAGAGGTTATCCGTATTATAATAAATTTGCTCATGTTGCAGCAAATGAAGCCGATGCGCCGGCCGTACGGCATGGGCGGCGCGTACGGCCCCGGCGGCGCGGCCGGCGTGCTGCCTCCCCCGTACCCGCCGCAGGCGCGCCAGCCCCCGCCGCCCGCGCACCCCGCTCACCCGCCGCACGCAGGTCACTGACCCAACTCGCTACTATTATACCTACAAGACTCTTTACAAATATATATGCTATACTCTATAGAAACTACCTTACAAATAAACAGAGAATAAGGTCGAAATAGTTATTCTATGGTTTTTCTCTTTTACTCTAATTTAAAATTACGTTTACATGTCAGGAACATAACACGGAATAACTATTTGTATCTTATTCTTTGTTTATTTGTAAGGCACTTTAAGTAAAACTCCTTTGACGGCCTGTTATAAATACAATTAAATACTAGGTATTTGGCAGTTAAAGGCCAGTTTTCTTTTAGTGCCGAAACTACGTTAAGCGGGTACCCGCGCGGGCCCATACAAGAGTGCTCCGCGCGTGGCTTTGCGATGGGATCCGTCGTAAAAACATTTTCAAAATACGGCTTTTGGCTAGACTAAGCCTACACTACAGACTTTAGCTTACTAACATTTTTTTTAATTAATCCTTTGACGGCCAGTTAAAAGCCAGTTCCCTTTAAAAGACTAGGCATTATCAAAATAAGGCATTCAGTGATAAGCTACACAAAGCCTACTACTTCTACTGACATCAATGTGGGCCAACAGGACATGATGACATCTGCGATGACGTGAGCTTGCCCAGAAGCTGCCTGTTCTCCCTTAGGGAGTGCGCTAAACCGGGTTGGTCCATACAAAACACAGGTGAACGCGCGGAGCGTACGCCCTTACTGTAAAATACAAAAAAGTTGTAGACTTGTAGAGATATAGACGCTCACAACACATTTTACTTTTAGGCAAAAATAAGCACAGAGCGCTACGTTCGTGTCATCGAAAATATTAGATCAATTTATTACGCCAGTTTCGTTAGAATGTATTTCTAGACTTTGCAGTAGCTTGTTGCCTTTTGTGGAATCATTTAGATAGAAGGTATTTTGCAGTCGATATCTTATTACGATATTTTTACCATTTATTTATAGTACACCTTGGTAGCCGAGTGGTTAAGAGCTCCACCCGATAACCTTAGAGTCCAGGGTTCAATTATCAAATGGGGCAAAGTGTGTTTCTGATTTTTCGATGCATAGCCCGTTTTGTGCGATCACCAACTGCAATGTGTAAGCGTATAAGCCAATACCCATCAGTTGGCTATTTGACAGTTGTAACAATAAAATATGAAATATTGTCGGATATGATAGTTTATAATTCAACGAAAAATTCCCAATAGTTTTTTTTATTAACCTTTTGCAACTGAGGTGGTAGTCTCACAGACACCGCCAACCAAATAAGACGTTGCCATTTCGCAATAGGGCGTGATGGAGCTCCGTCTCACTTAGTACCTTACTTAAATGGTGCGAGCCATTGAACAGTCAGAAGCGAGCGGCGACACGGTGCACAGGTGTGGCTGTACAAGTTTCTGGTGTCTGTCAGACGTAAGTACAGCAATAAGCGTTGATTCTATTAGACGTCACGTACCAAAAATATTTAAACTTTCATAGTGTCTTTTAGTCGTAACCCCAGTAATAGATGTATATTTACATAATGTCTCTCAGACGTAGCCACATATTTAAACTAACGTTTAAATTCAATTATTTCAGTTTTATTTTTTTAAATTTTGTTTTATTGTAACGTAACGAACCGTGTGGTGGCAACCATCAAAATAATACTACCAACCCATTTCCTCTCTTGGGTGTCGTAAAAGGCGACTAAAAGAATTAAAACCGCACATACATACAACAGCTTATAGCGGCAATGGGTTCACCACCTGTCACGCTAAGCACATGTGCAGTTATTGCTTGGTGAAACGTGGACTGCTTTTGTGGTTCCTATTGCCTAGTCCTGACTGGGTTAGTCAGGGGATAATAGTGGAGATTATATGTATATGTATGTATTTATGTAATTTTGTGTTTTCGAATACAGACATATTATACAGAATACTAAATGTTGCAGATGTCGAATTCAAGTAGTCAAGTGGCTAGACCTACCAACCGAGATTTTAAAGAAACACCTAAAAATAATGACGAGCAAATAGAAAAATGGCTTTTAGAAGAGGATACATATGGAGTTTAGCGATGTTGACGATTCAGTCGAAAATTCCGACATCGAAATTGAAAATATACAAGACCCAGAGGAATCAAGAATTGTGAGCGAAAGTGAACAAGCGAGTGTCAGGGAAGAAGAAGCAAGTGAGAGAGAAGAAGAAGAATCTAGTGAAAGGGACGAAGAAGAAGAGAATGAGAGCAAAGATAACCAGCCGCTCGGCTTTCTTGCTGTTCAAACAAGTAATGGAACTGACACACATTTTATTGGTAAAAATGGATTCTTGTGGTCAAAGTCTGCTGGTGTTAACGATTTTGTTTTGTTTAGACGTTGCCTGGGAGCTAAATTGAGGAGGGGGACTTCTTGATATCTCTAGCAAGAGAATTAGTTCTACCTAGCCTAAAGCAGCGTGTCTATAATGATAGATTACCAAGAGAGCTGCGACTAACCATAAAAAGAGTTTTGAGTAAAGATTTACCTCCTAAGCCTGAATTTTTACCCAAACCTGGACCGCTAGCAAGAAATGTATGCAGCATTTGTCCAAGCAGATTAAAACGTCAGACTCGATTTACTTGATGTGCCTGTAAGAAGCCTTTTTGTCTACAATGTTTGGCCCAGATCTGCAAAGATTGTAAATTTTGAGTCTTTAAATGTACAGTAACTTTAAGACTGATTTGTGCTTAAACGTATCATACGATGTCGTTAATTTTTTTAAATTCAAGTTTATTAGTTTAATAAGTAAAAGAAAAAATGTTCGGTTTTTAAAGTTTTTTTGTAAAAAAAAAAGAAAAAAATAATTTGTTATGGTACCTACCCAAAATATAAAATTTTGATCTCAATGAAAAATACTTTATTCATCTTAGCGTTTTATTGAAATATTATATTTTATACTAATAAATAACTTTTTATAAAACACTTAAGGAAATAAAAGTAAAAATAAAATAATATCTTTGTATAATTTTATGATATTTACATTTTAAAATGGTGTCTGACAGACTCCACCTCAGTCGAATGTAAACAATAATTTTACCTCAGTTGCAGAGGGTTAAGATAATTTGTAAATATTTTATTTTAACAAAATAAATTAAAAAAAATTTATCTGTGGATTACAAGACCCGAAACACGGGCTCCCATGATTGAGCTTCGTGTGACGTCACATTTCACAAAATAAACAAAAACTATCTGTCAGGTTTCAAGAAAAATTTGTTGGTTAATTGTGGTGTGGTCACAGGGCTAAATGTCACGTGACCAACCGTTTTTACACAAAATTTGAAATGAACGAAGAAAAATATGTTTTTTTCTATTATAAAAGGGGGTATAAAATAAGCGTTGTCAAGTAGCCAATTGTAGCAAAGACTTGATTTCAATGATGGAAGCCTTACCCAGCAGTGGGACAGTAAAGCTATACTTCCATATCGCAAGACACATTATTTTTTACATTGATCAGAACCCTTGAACTTATTATGCTTATGCTCAGAACTTATGAAAAAGAGTAATTTTGATATCTTTATTTTATTTATTAGGCCTGCGCAGATCATCATCATCGTTGTCATCGTCAGTTATATCGGCACAGAAAAAGCTAATATCTGACTTTGGTCTGTTGTTCTCTAAGTATTATTTGTTGTTGTATATTTTGTGGATTAGTTTGACCGCTTTTTAGTTATTTTGGCGTTATGTTTAGTTTTTTTGCATTTATGTTGTAGTACATGACTGTAAATGTGACTGTATTATGAGAATCGTTGTGGCGTATCACCTTTAGTAAGTACTATTTTACTTGACGTTTTAGTTATTTTTTTTCACTTTTTACTTTATAATTTTTAGTTCATGCATCGTAATACAAAAATGAATGAGCACTTTTGTAATGTTGTGGTTCAGTCTTGTGTGAGACTTAATGCAAGCATTGGATTATCGTTGTGTTTTTGTATTCTATTTCTAGAATGTAGGCTATTAAAATAGCAATCACAATTTTAGTTGATGTGTGTTATGGCATTGCTCTGTGTTCCTTATTTTCAATTTCCTATTTTTTACTTTTCATACACGAGCACTCGCTCCCCAATGTCAATAAATCCTTTTTTGACACTGGGGAAATCTATGTAGTGGACCCTAATTTTGTATATCGTCCGCCCTGACCCCTCCGTTGGTCGTCACACCCCCATCTGCCAGCACGTTGTGCTTCGAGGCCCTTCTCTTACGGTGAAAATAAATCCTTTTTTATAGGTACTCTAGGAAATGCCTTACCCATACCGAGTTATGTAGGCCTTCCTCCCCACCAACCACTAGGGGGAGGGGGGCCTACCCACTAAAACATCTCCCACGTTGTCTTGTCCGACGCGAGAGCTGAATAAGAACACTGTAAATGTTCACGTTACCAACACCAACAGTGGTAGTAACATAATACACTTTTAAACTGTCGCGTTCCATTATGGGGTTCCATGTCTTTTAGAGGTAGGGGGCCTGGTGCTCTATAATACAAGCAGATTACTGCCCATCTTGACAACAAGCTAACTAGATTAAAAACAACTTATTGTACATGGTAATTGTTTGTGGAGTGAAAAAAAAACTGTTATTATTATTATGCACACATACACTTTCCCCATGATATCTATGTGCAAAAATGACAAAAAATGTCGACCTCCTATACTATTGTCGTCAGCTGATCGGACAGTTTTGTATGGGAGGTCAATATTTCTTTGTCATTTTTGCACATATGTTTCTTGGGGAAAGTTGTTCAGTTTCATGGGTGGAACTTACCCTTAATTTCTTTTAAACGAATAAAAAATAAGGGTGTATAAACGGGATTTAACGCAACAACCAACAGTGGTGCCAACGCCCACTGCGTCGATCGCAGCGGAAGCGGCGACGGAGGGCCCCGCCGCGGCGGCGGACAAGGCGGACGAGCGCGCGGCGCCGGGCGACAGCGAGGCGGCTCGCCCGGCGTCCGCCACACAGGCCAACAGTAAAGAGAAGACTCCTATGTGCCTGGTCAACGAGTTGGCCAGGTACAATAAGGTACCTAAGCTAAACATATATAGCTATGAGTTACATTAAGAATTTACTCGATATTAGTCCATTAGGGATCAAAGATGGTGTTGTAATAGAAAATGTCCTATGATAGGGAGGGCATTTTCCAATTTGTATTGACGCTGTAAAAGAAATGGAGAAAAAAAATGCCCTTGCTGAGTTTCTTGCCGGCTCTCAGTACAAGGCTCCCGCCCCATAGTTAGGACTCACGAACCGATGGCATAGCGACATTCATAAGTGCTTAATTATTATAGCCTAAATTGAATAAATGATATTGAAATTTGAGGGAAGTGAAAAGGTTTGAGGTAGCCGTGGAAGCAAAAGGATAAAAAAGATACCATTGAAAAACGAGAGTTTAATTATAATTTTGGTGGCAAGTTGCCATCATACTAGTAATAAATCAGGTGTTTGTCTTTTTCTTTGCACAAATGAATATTTACTGAGGTTATTTATATTGAAACATTAATTGGTTTGAGTATTGTACACACGCCAGCTGATCAACCTATCCAAAACTGTCAAATTTCTTCAGTAGATATGGATCCTTATAACCAAGACATAAGGTTTACAATGTATTGTAGACCTTTGACATTTTGTGATTCGGCGTTCAGCGTACCGGCGTCTGTGCTCAACAGTAAGATATTTTTGTAATTTCCAGCAATATGACATTAATTTTTTTTGTACAGATTAAGCATCAATACCGCCTCACATCAGAAACGGGACCCGCACACAAGAAAGTATTCACAGTAACACTCCGACTGGGTGATACTGAAGAATACACTGCTGAGGTGAGTCTTATTTATAGGAAACATTAATCTGTCTTTTATATAAAGATATAAAGTCTAAAATATTTACTTGAAAAAAAAAACAACCAGTCTCAGGAAAGCTCGAACGGGATTCGAACCTGAGACTGGTTGTTTTTTTTCTAGTAAACATTTTATCCTATATCTATACTTATAGCATTGTGAATGCAAAAATGCAATAATAAAGATATGAAGTCTAGTAACAACATTGGTAGGGATCATTTTCTCTTATTTAGTCGTTCCGTTTGCACGGCTATCTTAGCGTTTACTCAAAAGTAATTTCTATACTTTTTGTGTAATTATAAAACTGGGTACAGATTATTTGCAACGCAACATGCAAAGCAATACGAGTTTATAATGTGAACGTCCACCGCGGACGCTGCGCGCTTCTACTGCGTCCATTACGTCCTTCATTACCGGCAGGCTTCAGCGTTCATTGTTCGCGGCGCGAAGAACTGTCGCGGATGACCGTCCAAATCAAACTACGCTCACCGTTCGCGTTCGCCGAAAAACTGACAATCAGCTGGAACAAACGAGCGCACTGCGAATGCTCGCTGCGTGCGCGCAGTGCGATCGCAAACACATTAAAATATTGGAAGTGTATAGAGTGCCACAAGCGGCACTGTATCTCCATCGGTTAGGGAACCGTAAGTTTTGCGGTATAATAGTGACGCCGCCTAAGCTGCCGTAAAGTTTTTGTTAGACAACAGAAATACTAGCTGCCCTACTCCTGTAGGTCACGTGATAGGTTAGAAATGTAAGACAATCGCGAAGCGTAGCGTGGCGATTGTCTTGAATTTCGAGGTTATTTTTTTTATTAGACAACAGAAATCTAACTCCATACAAAAATAGCTTTTGAATATTATGTCGTCTGAACATTACGACAAATAAAAAATATGTTACGGTTCCCGAACCGATTGAGATAGAATGCATGGCACTCTATACGCTTCGTACTAGGATGCCGTCAAATTACGGCATCGTAACCGATCGTACTATGTTGCCGCTTGTGGCACTCTATTCACTGCCTACACTTTGTACTAGGATGCCGTAATGACGGCATCGTAACCGATCGTACTAGAATGCCGCTTGCGGCACTATCCACAGCCTAAAATATTTGGAAAATGTTGCATTGCATGTTATCTTACTTGTTGTTCATATATACACTCATAACTTTTATCCTCTAAGGGATAGTTAGAGAAAGCAGCGAGGATCGCAAAATCAATCCTCTGCCATAGTACAAGTTTCACCAATAATAGCACATGTGCTCAGCGGGACAGGTGGTGATCCCTTCTCTTTGCCTTTTACGGCACAGCGATGAATCAGTAGTATTCTTTTATTGAGCCGTCACCAGACAGCTCTTACATGTTGTGTTGCGAAGAATCTGTACCTAATTAACACTAGAAGAGATAGACAAGAACGTTCATACAAACCATTTGTTCGAATTCTGGAATGAGAGACCTAAAGTTCGCTGCGGCCGCTGCAGCGCTTAAACATTTTATGTCGTCTAATCAACAGACAGACATCGCAGGGCCAGATTGCCGATCGGTCAAAGACAACGTAGTGTATATCAAGATGCGAGTCTATGATTATAGAAGCCGTGGCACACAGATGAAAAAATATCTTTTCTATTAATTTCACTTACTTAACAACTGAATTGTAGTAAACGTCTAGGTGTACACTTTGATGAGAAATAAAGAATTATTTTCGCTGCTGCGCACGCGCCTAAGGCAGTTGTCCCACCAACGGCGAGTAAACGAATAACTATCGGCTATTTCCTCGCTCAAGAATCGTACAATAGATATACATTCCGTGTAAACAAAAGAGATGCATATATAAATAGTTAATCGCTGACTGTTCACACTGCCGGCGAGGACTCGCTCCACTAGTTCGTCGCCGAGCGACAAGAGTTATCAAAGATAATTCTCGCTTAGCGATACTCGTTCAGCCATCAGAACTCACGCCGAGAGACCAACCAGCGGCAGCGGTCATTTGACATTTCCGCCAAGAGCGTACAGTCCGTACGCTCGGCTCGGCCGCCGCGAGCGAGTGGCGCGAGTAATCGCCCGTCTCGAAGCGAGTGTACGCGACACTCGCTTATAGCCCAGTGACAGAACTATCGGAACTACACACTCGCTTTCCGCTGCTCGCCAACTCTTTTCTAGTTCTAGCTCGACTCGCTTCTCGTTCATCGTCGGCGGTGGGACAACGCCTAAGCCCTGTGAATGTCGAAGCCACATTAAAACAAGGTGCCGAGTCGACTCCGCAAATGAGTGCAACATAGTGCGTGTTCGGAACGCCCTATCTAGTGTAACGTATACATCGCTGACTTAACATGCTTCGTGTCGTGTTGGCTCCAGGGCTCGTCTATAAAGCGCGCGCAGCACGCGGCGGCGAGCAACGCGCTGGGCGACACCAGCTTCCCGCCGCCGCCGCCGCGCGCGCCGCAGCCGCACGCGCCGCCGCACGCGCATCACCGCCACTCAGGTGCGGTTCACATTTACATTCATTTCAACATTGTTATAGTTAGTAGGTTTTACTAGAGGTATTTTTGTTAGGAACATTTTTTGGTACTGATATTATAAAACATTGATTATCTCAAAAACCTTGCGCCGTAAGGGCGCTTTCAATTTAGCTGGACGTTAGGGCATCGGGATGGATCGTGTTATATTTGCTGTCCCTTGATTCACATATTATAGAGTCTACACTATTGAGACACACGCGCGGCTGCGGTCCGTTTGTCGTACGTAGGCCAGGAATACCCTGGTCCAATGACCATGAACCATGTTGGTCCTGCTCTAAACGCTTAAATTGAAAGCAACCTAAGACTTAGTCATACGACTTTTTTGTTCGTTTATTAACCCTTTATCGATATAAACAGGTTTCATCGAACGCCGATTATTAAGGTCGCCAATTAAACGAAATTAATTTTAAGATCATCACTCTGTTTAAATATTACGGGTAAGCCTCTAAATACCTGAGGTACACTTGTAAAAGTGTTCAGTGTTTGCTCTGTGTCTACGCAACGATGTTTTCTCGTATGACCGCGTACTATCAGGGTAACCGTCGCTTTACCAGTTTTCAGAAATTTTCGTATGAAGCGCACCGGCCGCCCGGGTACGTGCCCATACCAAATAGACGACGCGGTGTGCAAGGGTCCGCCATTGTACCTTACAAAAAACTAAATGTGTACTAGCACAGCGTGCGCACCCGGTGTACAGTATCGGCACTGTCGGCAGGTGCAGTGATGCCCACTGTCGAGTTGAACGCGCTCGCCATGAAGCTGTGCCAGCCGGCGGTGTACACGTCCATCCCGCCGGTAGCGGCGCGCGGCGGCCGTGGGCGCGCGCCGCCCTACCGGTTCCCGATGGGCGTGGGTGTGGGCGTGGGCGGGGCGCTTCTGTATCGTGTGCGCGTGGCCGTGGGCGGGCAGGCGTGGCTAGGCGAAGGCGCCACGCCCCAAGCCGCGAGGCATGACGCGGCGGCGAGGGCGTTACATGATTTACGCCCGCCGCCCGCATCGGCTGCTGTAGCTACCACTACTACGAGTAGTGCTGCAGCTCCGCCAGCGGACACTGAGAACGGTATGTACGTTTGTCTTTGCTTAGTGTAACAAATAAAACACTTTTTAAATATGTGACTACGTTTAGAGGGAATGTCCTTGAACATATCACTAAGGGACCAACTTTCCTATAACTGTCTGTACACGACAATGGTTGGCACGACACGATAAGGCTTGGATTGCAGCATGCAAGAACCGCCCTTTCGCCCGCAAATGTAATGATAAATTCCGACCTGTCAGACCCACATAGACCTTGTCCGAAATTAGATAGAAAAAAGGAAATATTTCCACACTTCGGTATGGTCATTCAGATAAAACACATTCTTTTTGTATGCGCATACCTTTGCAAGCGGAAGGGTGGTTCTTCATCCAAGCTTGATAAATCAAAGAGTTAGCTTAATACATCTTTTTATTTCATTTTTTAATGCCATGGATTTCCAAAAAGTAACGTATGAAAGTTTGTCAACTTTGTCTTTTGTGTCATCTCGGCAGCAAGGCACTAGCATATAAAATTATGTATCTGTCGGTTTACAGGCGATGCAAATTCAGATATTCTGAACTCGGAGGTGAAGTCCCCAGTGTCGCTGGTGCACGAGCTCGCACTCAAGCGGAACCTGTCCGTGCAGTTCACGGTCAAGTCGGAGCGGGGGCCGCCGCACATGAGGGTGAGACATACTTTAAAATCGGCAATTAAAATGTTAATAATGTGTGAGAATTCGAAAACGCTTCGCAGCGCGACTCTACCGGCCTCTGCAAGCCACGTCTCGGTGTGAGCTGTGTAATGGCGTTGGGACGGAGACCCGAAATGAAACAATGTCTTGCGTTGAATCAATAATCTTTATCCTCTAGTGTATCATCTTAAATACTAATTAACATCACATCTATACGTGACTAGAGGAAGGACGCCTTGTCAATCAGGAAGACCTTAATTATCACGTACTATTGAGTACGTGCTGATAGTGTAATTCACTATATCACACCTCCCCTGAAAAGGCTAGGCATCCCTTCCCTGAAAAGTAAACTCTTATTTTCTAAATATCTTAGTCCTATTCTTATGAACTATATATTCTTTATTATTCTTTAATATTTTTACATTAGTACCTAGCTCTTCTAAAACTTCAAATGGACCTAAATACAAGTCATTCAATTTATTATAATTTTCATTCTTATACAAGAGTAGATCACCTTTTTTGTAGTGTACTTCCTTACAATCTAAATCATAATTAGTTTTTCTACTTTGTTTTGATATTAATAAGTTGTTCCTGGCATCATTATGAGCTTTTTGCAATCTAAATTTTAACTCCGATGGATAATTGTCGTATACATATAAGGGATCAACTTTACTAACTAAATTACTAGGTACGTTACATGTTTTCCCAAAAACTAGTTCATAAGGGGAGTATTTGGTACTAGTATTTACAGAATTATTATAAGCAAAGCACCAATATGGTATCCAGGTACTCCAATTTGCCGACTGATTCTGTGTTTGTATTCTCAAGTAACATCCGAGATGTTTGTGCCAGTTTTCTAGCGAACCTATACTCTCATGATGATAGGGTGTTGAATTTAACTTATCAATATTTAGCAATTTACATACTGTTTCTAACGTGGAATTAATAAATTCCGTTCCACAGTCAGTCGCAATAACCCTGGGAGTACCATATCGTAAAATAAAATTTTCAGTAAAAACCCTAGCAACAGTTTCAGCTGACTTATCAAGTATTGGGTAAGCTTCTACAAACTTTGTCAATTCGCATTGTATTGTTAATATGTATTTATTACCCAAATTATCGACCTCCAACGGCCCCACAATATCTAAATATAATTTTTCAAAAGAAGTAGATGCTGTAGTGGTTATTACCATTTTCTCTTTATTATTTTTATTACAAAATTTCTGCTTTTGGCAATCTTTACAGCGAGTCACATATTCAGTTATGTCTTTTTGCATATTACTCCAAAAATATTTTTTTTGAATATTCTTAGTCATTTTATTTATGCCTACATGACCACTTGTCGGCAATAAATGATAATCATTTAGTATAACACGTATCAAGTCTTTATTTGTAACATGTTCAACTTGGTTATTAATAATACATAACCGCGGTAATTCTTTATGTTTCATGAAAGTTTGGGTCAAAATTTTAATAAACTTTTTATTAAACCCATTTTTAATCACAACGACTTCTACAATATTATATTTTTTACATAATGCACTCAGTTCTCCTATCGTTGCGTCTCGGCGCGCCTCCGTTAGTAGAGATTCCTGATTTATGTAAATAGTAGAGTCACTAAATAACATATCACCCGCCTGTGAGACGTATCTTTTCTTTTTCCTCAACTTCACGAAGTTTTCATACGAACAAATATCTAACCTTACATCATTTTGTGATTTCTGCATAATATCTACCACTCTTGGTTGCCTATGATCAACAGGGGGCTCAACCCTGCTACTTCCAGAGGTAGCGGGTTCATTATTTTGCTCCATGGTTCTTTTCATTGAACGGGTTAATACCCCCAAAAAATTTGAATTTAGATTTTTTAACTCGTCTGATGTTATAATGACTCTCGATAAGGCATCTGCCGTTACATTTTCGGAACCTTTTATGTATTCAATATCGAAATCATATTCTTCTAAACAAAGTCTAAACTTAGTTAAACGGCTACTAGGATCTTTTATGCTAAATAAATGAACCAATGGTCTATGATCTGTTAATATTTTAAATTTTCGTCCGTATAAATATGGTCGAAAATGTTTTATAGCCCACACTACCCCTAATAACTCTTTATGAATGGTTGGGTAGTTTATTTCTGAACTGTTTAATTGTCTGCTTGCATAAGCTACGGGCTTATTATTTCCATTTGATAATACAGCCCCCAAGGCTACCCCTGACGCATCGGTTTGCAACCGGAAAACATTATCTTTTCCAAAATCTGGATAATCTAAGACAGGAAATGAACTAAGTGACTTTTTTAAGGTCTGAAATGCCACGTCACATTCTTCCGTCCACTGAAACTCGACATGTTTCTTACAAAGACGGTTTAGTGGGTACACTATTGTGGCAAAGTTTTTTATGAATTTTCTATAAAAGTTCGCAAAAGCCACAAAACGACGAATCTCATTTACATTTTTAGGTACTGGGAACTTTTCCAAGACCTCGATTTTACTGTTGTCTGGCAACACCCCGTTTGGCGTAATAACATGCCCTAAATAATTAATTTCTTTCCTCAAAAATTCGCACTTACAAGGGTTTAGTTTTAAATTAACTGACCTAAACCTCTCAAATACACTCATTAAATTTGTATTATGCTGCGATAGGCTTTTCCCGAAAACTATTACGTCATCGAGATATAGAAAACATATCTCGTGATTTAAACCCGATAGAGCCATAGACATAAGTTTAGAAAATACGCTAGGACTCGTTTTGAGACCCATAGGTAATCTTTTCAGTTGATATTGCTTATCAGCTGTAAAAGAAGTGAATTTCCTACATTCTGGTGATAACCCTAGCTGGTAATAACTAGAACTGAGGTCTAAATGAGAATAGTATAAGCATCCCGAAAGTGAGTCAATAATTTCTTGTATATTTGGTAACGGGAACTTTTCGTCTACTATTTTTTTATTTAAAAGTCTATAATCTATTACGATTCTCCACTTTTTTTCACCGCTACTGTCAGCTTTTTTCGGAAGTAATAATAATGGAGAAGACCATTCGCTGGTACACTCTTCGATAATATCTTCTTCTAACAATTTACCTACCTGTTTTATTAACTCAGCCTTCTGAGCGTGCGGTATTCTATACGGTTTGACATAAACAGGAGACGCGTCATTTTGCAGTTTAATGTTGTACTCGTATAAGTTTGTAACGGATAGCTTATCACCCGGCATATGAAAGATATCTGCATATTTTGCACATATTTTCTCAATAGACCGTCTCTCTTCATCACCAAGATATGTTTTTAATTTAAGAAAATCGAATAGTTGTTTAACCCTCTCGACAGATTTTCCGTTTTCCGTATCAAAAGAGCATACGAAATAATCCGAGTATTTTCTAATTTTCGGGCTAAAGTTATTTAATTTTACATCTTCTTCCCGTGTGTTTAAAAATCGCACCGGAATCTTTTTCCCGTCTCCTACTACCACGGCGCCTGCTACAAATACGCCTGCAATAACTTCCTCCGCTAAAATGACACATTCGCCCTTTATCTCTGACGAAACATATTTTACGACCTCACATCTCCCTGGAATAGTCGTTATTATGTTTTTACCTAAGCCTAATTCTAGACTTATCTTATCCTGTAATGTAACCAGCTTATTTTCATAGTTAATTTTACAACTATATTTTAATAAAAAATCTTCTCCTAAAATTCCATCATTTTTACAGTGGAAGTTGCTAAACACATAAAACTTATGCCTAAAATTATAATTGTTAACACATAAGTCTAGATAAACATAACCTATTGATACTAAATCCCCACATACCTACTCCTTTAATCTTAATTTCATCCCTTACTAGCTTTGCGTCGCGGGACACGCTACGGAGTTTATTTAACCAATCTAACTTTAAAATTGAAATGCTTGCTCCTGTGTCTACTAATAGAGAAATTTGAGTTTGACTACAAGTAAAACAAACGTAATTACCACTACCATAACTACAAATATCTACCTCAGCGCTATTCAGAACGAAAAAAATCATCGCTATGATGTTCGTTCTGACGTATACTCTGACGTTCACTTTCGTTCTCGTCATTAGACTGTTCTGCTGAGTCAACTAAGAAATGTACATTCCTACGTTTATTATGAGGTGACGTAAACCTGGTGTTGCGCTGACCCTGAAACCTATTCGAGTTATAGTAGGCACGACCCCGACCTTGCTGACTCGTCGCGTTGTTGTTACGTGACTTATTATATTGTTGATGATAGTTTTTATTTATCTTTTCAAATCGCTGGTTCGAAACATAGTTAACATAATTGTTTATTGGTGGTTTCACTACCGAGTTTTCTTGTTCTAAGGCTATAGTTATTGCCTGCCTAACTGTGCTTACGGACCTAGACGTAACTATAATGCTTGTACGAGCATTGTTTAGGCCGTCAGCGAAACGCTTGATAGCCATTTTTTCATTAATCGGCTTTAATAAATTATATGCCGACTCGTCTCCATTAGCCTGTGCTGTACTTAAATCGTTGGACATTTTTTCGATTTCACTACCAAACACTTCTATGGTCTTGTTTCCTTGCCTACATCGTAGCATTCGGTCTAAAATGGCTGTGTATGATTTAATCGGAATTAAAACATTTTTTTATATCTTTTATTAGGTCTGCCACAGACACATAAGACTTATTAATTTTTGTTTTAGCACTGCTAGAAAGACGAGTTTTTAAAACAAAATTGATTAACAGAGGCTGGTCCTCGTTTCTAAGGGTACTACTATAATACTCTATTCCGTCTATTAGTTGGTTAATTTGCGTTTCGTCGCAATCTACTACTGGGAGGAGCGTGAGCGCGACTTTTAGATCGAACGTGGCCATGGTTGTGATCGTTTCTGAATGATGCGGGTTAACGAGTGACTCGATTTCCTCAAAATTACATAAAACTTTGACGATATTGCTTTTGTTATTTGTAATTCTACAGCATCTATCCCTTTTTTACATAAGTCTGCAGATATTTGTTCAAAAATATTTTTAATTTCCTTTGCTCTTAAAAACTTATTCTGCCCCTGAGCGGAATAACGTTTGTCCTTACTTAATTTAATAATAGAGTCTCTAATAGCCTTAAGCTCACTCAAGAGTTCTGACAGGTTTGCCATGAACACACTTTAGAAAAAAAAAATCACTCACACACACACATAGATTCTTGGTAGCATAGTTATATTAATTCGTGCTGGCTTACACGTTCTGTGCTGGTCCAATTGCCCGTCGAACCGCTCTGCGTTCTACCTCTTCTAATAGTCGTGCGTTGAAGTAACGTAGCAGCCTAAGTACTATATAGCCCGCTAGTACAACGACGATGGTCAGTAAAAAGATCTCTGAAAGTTGCATCCCAACGGCCAAGGGAATTGATGCTGCCGCCGATTGAGTTGGTGATTGACTGACAATAATATTGTCTTTAGATTGTGGGTTTCCCATAGTTAAACAATTTTGGCTTACAGTTTTTCTTCTTATTTCCTTCGTCCTTCTTGTAGGCCCATGTAGCACCATTTTCCTGATATTTTGTAGACTTCAACTAGCGATTTCGCGGCGCGGACTTGTGACACCATGTCACGGTCGCCATGTAATGGCGTTGGGACGGAGACCCGAAATGAAACAATGTCTTGCGTTGAATCAATAATCTTTATCCTCTAGTGTATCATCTTAAATACTAATTAACATCACATCTATACGTGACTAGAGGAAGGACGCCTTGTCAATCAGGAAGACCTTAATTATCACGTACTATTGAGTACGTGCTGATAGTGTAATTCACTATATCACAGCTGTCCCAGAACCGTCGAGCATGTATGAAAAACGTTATGGGAGTAAATTAAGCCAAGGATGTATGTACAAAATTACTAAATCTGTTAAGGCATTTGCGCGCCTTACCCACTAGTTATTATTGTTGATGAGTGAACGTCGAATCACGAAAGAGATACATTGTGCGAATGTGGAACGAACGATTGCGCAAGGGCGTCACAGAAAACCTCCGCGAGCCAGTTTTGGGTTTTGATTAAAAAGGCTGGTGTACGCGGTGACAAAAACCACCGGGCGTGCATAAAAAGATTAATGGATTTGAATGAAGCGAAAGAAGTGTACGAGGACCGTAAGCAGATGGCGATCCATAGTCTCTGCCTACCCCTATGGGAAATTATTGTTAACCGTATCATCCCCAGGTGTTTATAACGGAGTGCACGGTGGGCGACATCAGCAGCGAGGGCGAGGGCAACGGCAAGAAAGTATCCAAACGGCGCGCCGCCGAGCGCATGCTGGACGAGATGCGCCGCCGCTGGCCTCCCGCCCTGCTGCGCGCGCGCCCGCCGCACGACAAGCGGCGGCATCAGCCCGCCAAGAAGAAACCCAGGAACCTCATCAAGGTAACGGCACCTGACACACAGCTGGACGAGACGCGCCGCCGCACGACAAGCGGCGGCACCAGCCCGCCAAGAAGAAACCCAGGAACCTCATCAAGGTAACGGCACCTGACACACAGCTGGACGAGACGCGCCGCCGCACGACAAGCGGCGGCACCAGCCCGCCAAGAAGAAACCCAGGAACCTCATCAAGGTAACGGCACCTGACACACAGCTGGACGAGACGCGCCGCCGCACGACGAGCGGCGGCACCAGCCCGCCAAGAAGAAACCCAGGAACCTCATCAAGGTAACGGCACCTGACACACAGCTGGACGAGACGCGCCGCCGCACGACAAGCGGCGGCACCAGCCCGCCAAGAAGAAACTCAGGAACCTCATCAAGGTAACGGCACCTGACACACAGCTGGACGAGACGCGCCGCCGCACGACAAGCGGCGGCACCAGCCCGCCAAGAAGAAACTCAGGAACCTCATCAAGGTAACGGCACCTGACACACAGCTGGACGAGACGCGCCGCCGCACGACAAGCGGCGGCACCAGCCCGCCAAGAAGAAACCCAGGAACCTCATCAAGGTAACGGCACCTGACACACAGCTGGACGAGACGCGCCGCCGCACGACAAGCGCCAAGAAGAAACCCAGGAACCTCATCGATATCGGTCGGCTGCTAAAGTCTACGCTGTTTGGGTAACATAATAAACTTTAGCCTATATACTGTTCCACTGTCATAGAAAGGCCTCCATCATTGTACAAACCCGGACAAATGCAACGAAAAACGCGAAACATGTTTTGCCCTGGAGTTATGGGGCAAAGTTTCTGACTAACCCTTCGGGGATAACAGTCATGTGATGATTATATGTATGAATACTTTAGTTTGCTCGCGTATCTGTCCGGCTGTCTCGTTAACACTTGTCCGTTTGACAGGAGGGCGGCGCGGTAACGGGCGGCGGCCTGTGCGGCGGCGACAACCCCATCTCCCGTCTCGCGGTGGCGCGGCACGCGGTGCGCGCGCGCAGCCCGCAGTACCGCGTGCTGGAGGAGCGCGGCGTGGCGCGGCGCCGGGAGTTCTTGGTGCAGTGTGACGCGCCGCCGCACGCCGCGACTGGGCTAGGGCCCAACAAGAAGACGGCGAAGCGACGCGCTGCTCATAGTACGTGATTTTTATATATACTAGCCCCCATCTCCCGCCAAAGGGTTAATCAGAGACTGAGCAATGAGGACCTCAAAAGCAGCAGCAAGCAGAAATTATAACTGCACATGTGCTCAGCGTGATAAGTGGTGAGCCCATCGCCGCTCTATGCTGTTGGATACGACAACCCACGGAAGAGGGGTTGCTATTATTGTCTCTTGGCTGGCGGTGCCTTCAGCCCGCAGTACCGCGTGCTGGAGGAGCGCGGCGTGGCGCGGCGCCGGGAGTTCTTGGTGCAGTGTGACGCGCCGCCCCACGCCGCGACAGTGCTAGGGCCCAATAAGTAGACGGCGAAGCGACGCGCTGCTCACAGTAAGTATTTATACATAAGACTATTGGTCTTCCCCTAAAGGTTAGTTTAAAGGCAGGGCAATGAAGACCACAGAAGCAGACGAAAAGTAAAAGCAGCAGCCGGCAGAAATTCCCCATCCCATCGCCGCTCTACGCTGTTGAATGTATGTACAGTCTTTAGGTTATTAGTCGCTCTTTACTACACCCAAGGGAAGAGGGGTTAGTATTTTTCTATCTCTTCTGGCGCGGCGCCGGGAGTTCTTAGTGCAGTGTGACGCGCCGCCGCACGCCGCGACAGTGCTAGGGCCCAACAAGAAGACGGCGAAGCGACGCGCTGCTCACAGTAAGTATTTATACATAAGACTATTGGTCTTCCCCTAAAGGTTAGTAAAGGAAGGGCAATGAGGACCACAGAAGCAGTCGAAAAAGAAAAAAGCAGCAGCCGGCAGAAATTCCCCATCCCATCGCCACTCTAAGCTGTTGAATGTATGTACAGTCTTTAGTCCGTTAGTCGCTCTTTACTACACCCAAGGGAAGAGGGGTTTGTATTATTCTATCTGTTGGCTGGCGGTGCCTCCAGCCCGCAGTACCGCGTGCTGGAGGAGCGGGGCGTGGTGCGGCGCCGGTAGTTCCTAGTGCAGTGTGACGCGCCGCCGCACGCCGCTACCGGGCTCGGGCCCAACAAGAAATTCCGGTTCTAAAAAATGTCAGCTTTAAAAAAAAATCTAAAATCATATGCGGAGGTAGCAAAAGGCAGGCACGAACCGGGCACTATGCCACAAAACAAATGCTCCACAGAATGCAACTAGCAACAGACAGCTTGTGCAGGGCATGTGGGGAGAAAACGGAGTCCATGCAACACTTACTGTGTGACTGTGACTCCCTTGCTAGGAAAAGAATGAGTCTCCTGGGATTCGCCTACCCGAAACCAGAAGATTTTAGGCTCTTCGCCTTCAAAGACATTACCACTCTTAATTAGGCGGTGAAAACGAAAAAATTGGCTATTTCCATTAGCTGTTATTCAAGATATATAAGATATTTCGCGCATAATTAGTATGTATTGCACGCGTGTTATTTTTTACTAGGTAAAGCGAAAAATGTTTTAGCCTAAGTTTAGAATGTATTTCATGACATCTTGCTTTAACTAGTGTCACAAGAAGCTAAGACCTTCTACTGTTGTTAGCTATCGATTGTTGACATCGAAAACTATTCAGGATATCAATTGTCCTATCGATAGTGTAGTTACGTGTCAATACTATCGATAGTATCGATTGTTTTGTACCATAAATTATTGTAAAACTTTCTATCGATGGTACAAAACAATCAACAGTATCATTTTTTTCCAAGTAGCTGTTTTTGCAATACGGACACTACAATTCGCTTTATTGTTGAAAGGAAGAAGAAGGAAAGCAATGAACAATTACGACTGTTACATATAATTACAACATAATTTTCCAATACAGATGTGTTGTTAGCGATGGAGATGAGCTCGAACGCGAGCGAGGTGGCCGCCGCGACCGCCGTCGGCGGCAGCGGCGGCGCGGACCCCGCTATTGCTGCTGCCGCGCCCGTGGATGCCGCAAGAAAGGTTAGTTGGACCCGGTTTTAATTTTCCCATTCCTGGCTTGATTTGGTGAAATGTGAACTATGCCCGAGGACTGCTTCAGTGGTGCTCATTGCTGGTCTAGTCTTAAGTCCGTTAGTCGCCTTTTTTTTATGATAAGCCCGGCAAATGACCCCACTCCACCTGATGTTAAGTGGAAATGAAGTCCAGGCGCGAGGACAACTGGTGCAGCGTAAGAGACGTAGCATCAGTCACCCTCACTCTGCCGGCCCACAAAGTGCTTCTTCACGCCTCGTTTGAAGGACCCTATGTCTAGGTAGGAGGGAATACGTGTGCTGGTAGACTATTCCATCTTTTGGAAGTGCGGCAAAGAAACGAGTCACCAAATTTCTTTGTGCGTGATGGAATGTTAGAGACTGTAAATTGGTGACTCCGAAGAGCAGCACGCGTACTCCTATGGAGGAAGGGAGAAGGAGGGATGAGGTCAAAGAGTTCTTCAGAGCACTCGCCATGGTATAAACGGTAAAAGACGCTGAGTGACGCAATATCTCTACGCAATTGCAAAGGCTCGAGAGTTTTAGTGACCTCCGCATTGCCGATAATGCGCACAGCGCGGCGCTGCAATCTGTCCAAGGCATCGAGAAGGTACTTTGCGGAGCCGTCCCAAAGGTGAGAGCAATACTCCACGCAAGACCGCACCTGTGTCTTGTATAATAGACACAACTGATCAGGCGTGAAGAATCGCCGCACCTTGTTCAGGACACCGAGTTTACGTGAGGCATTTTTAATCACGCTTTCGATGTAGTCCTTTTGGTTCCGATCGCAGCGGAAATTCATACCGAGCATGTTAATACTGCTCTGCAGGCTTAGAGATGTACCCTGAAGAGAGGGAAGGGGAAGGAATGGCGACTTTTTCGCTGTGAACGCGCACACCTGTGTTTTCTTGGCATTGAACTCCACCAGATTATCGGAGCCCCATTTAGAAATAAGGTCCAACACCCGATCGAGCTCAATGACAAGATTTGCTCGCTTCATTTCGGTGTCTACCCGCCCAGCTGTAGGGTGACCGTTATATCCCCCATGCACTGTGCTATCATCTGCATAGCAATGAATGTTTCCAAGTGGAAGCATGTCATTGATATGCAGAAGGAACAGCGTGGGGGATAGAACGGAGCCTTGAGGAACACCAGCGTTCACTGACATGAACCGCGAAGCGCATCCATCCGAAAGGACACGGATTCTACGCTCATGCAGGAAGCTAGCAATCCAGGTACAGAACTGAGCGGGCAAACCGTATGCCAGGAGCTTGGAGAGAAGAGCTTTGTGCCAGACCCGATCAAAAGCCTTGGCTATGTCAAGGCTAACTGCCAGTGACTCGCCTCGCTTGTCAATAGCCTCACCCCAGAGATGTGTGACGTACGCTAAAAGATCACCCGTTGACCGTTTTGGCCGAAACCCATATTGACGATCGTGAATTAGAGAGTGATCTTCAAGGTATCGAATAAGCTGTTTGTTCAATATTCGTTCTAGGATCTTACACAACACTGAAGTTACGGCTATAGGGCGGTATTTAGTCGGATCTGACCGATCTCCTTTTTTAGGGATCGGTTGCACATTAGCTTCTCTCCAAGATTCCGGCACACAACCCGAAGAGAGCGAGAGACGGTACAGACGCGTTAACACAGGGGACAACTCCGCTGCACATATTTTCAGGACTATTGCTGGGATGCTATCAGGACCGTTAGCTTTCCGGACATCGATTGACTGCAGCTCCGCACGGACATCACACTGCCTGATTTTAATATCAGACATTGTGTGGCCACAGTGAGGAATTGAGGGTGGCTGTGCATTACAGTCATCGATCCGGGAGTTAGCCGCAAAGAGTTTGGCCAGGAGATCGACCTTTTCCTGCGGCTTGTGAGCTAAAGTTCCGTCAGGACATCTCAGTGGTGGCAGCGAGGGTTGGCAGAAGTTGGATTGCACGGCTTTGGCCAGACGCCAGTAGCTACGGCTGCCCGTAGGATGCGTCAGGAGTTCTTGGCCTACTCGTGCAACGCGCTGGGCATCCGCTCTAATGTAGGCCCTCTTACACGACTTGGTGGCATTATTATAGGCTGCTTTTAGCGAGCGAGTTTCGGGATCCCCATGAGCTTTACCTCTGATCCAAGCGCGGTATGCCGTCTGTTTGCTCTCAACAGCGCTGGCACACTCGCGATTGAACCAGCGGTTGCGTCAGCCTTTGCTGATGACATAGGAGTGTGGAATATAGTATTCCATTCCTAATACTATCTCATCAGCAACGGCAGTGGCGCTAGCTGTCGAGTCCTTCCCACTAAAGCAGCGCTGCCTCCAAGGGACGGATGCAAAATACTCCCGCATACAGTCCCAGTCTGCCGACGCGTAGTGCCAAATCTGGCGTTTCGAAACCGCTGTTGGCGGGCGCGATGCCAAGGGCACTGTGCTGGATATCAAGCAGAGTGATCCGAGGAACCTAAAGGAGCTCGAATCTCCACCCGGTGTCCAGCTGGGCGACTCGTCAGCAGAAGGTCGAGTAAGGAGGGCGCATGGCCAACTATGTCTGGGATCCTGGTGGGCTGGTTCACCAGTTGCGTCAGGTCATGCGTGAGAGCGAATGCGTGGGCAGTTCTACCAGCATGGTCTGTTTTGGAGGAACCTAACCACAACTCATGGTGGGCGTTGAAGTCCCCCAAAAACACCAATTCCGCCGATGGAAACTGCTCCTGCGCATCATCTGCTACCCGACTAAGATGTTCAATTAGTCGAGTTGTCTCCATGTCGCCGTTATGGGATCGGTAGACGCAAACGTAGACACAGCAATGAGAGCCCAAGTCGACGTGTACCACTAGGAGGGAGAAGGAAGGGTCCTCCAGACAGCGCAGACGGCGACAGCAAACATCCGCCCGAACAAATAAGCAAACTCCGGCTTTGGCTTTGAAGGATTCTTCGAGCACAAAGCCGGGATAGTTCAGGTAGGTGGTGTCAGCTGGGCGGATTATTTGCGTCTCCGTCAGGAACAACATTGCTGGCCGTGCCGTCTCAAGATGGTGGTGGACGGCATTGAGGTTTGCATGGAGTCCGCGGATGTTAGCGAACTCCACCTCAAACGGTAAGGTTGTGGTGGGGGTGTGCACCGCTGTATTACCAGTTTTGTTGTTATGCGCTGTCATTTTAGGAGTGGAAAGAGAGAGGCGTGAATCGAGAAAATGATGCCGCGATGCGAATGGTCAAAGTGTGGTGGCCTGTTTCCCCAGGAATTTGCCCACAGACGAGTATTATTAACCTGCCGAACGGAAGGGCCCCCGAACCCCCCCGGGAATGGCCGCCGGGACCCCACCTTCCGGTCACCAACCGGCACGACGGACCACCCCGAGATTATGCGTGGCATGGTGAGGCAGCCTCACGAGCTGGTTAGGCTCGCTTGGGCCCCTGTACTGTGCCACGGGCGGCCAGCGGGACAACCGTTTCTACGGGTCTCCCTGGTCGGCAGGTTAACGAAGTCCTCCTGGCACTGGTTTGACGGAAGCCTCCACAGACCAAATCCATCGCAGCATCATCCTCTCGAGCTCTGGTTATACGCTGGCTGATCCCGAAACGCGACCGACAAGCAGTCACTTGACGGGTTTTACACCATGCGTACGGTGGTCACCAACCAGACGGGTCAAGCCCTACCACCAGTGGAGCAGATCATCGCTCGAAAGAGTCCGTTAGTCGCTTCTTACGACACCCACCGGACGGAGAGAGGGGCGGCGATTGGTATTCTTTTTCTGTCACCGCACGGATAAAACCGCCTTTTACGACACCCAAGGGTGTCGAGAAGGGTCGGTTGTATTGTTTAAGTGAGCCGCTACACCATACAGATCTACTTACGTTAGTTTTCTTTTTTTTAGTTTTATTGTGACCGTGGACAATGTATGTCAGAAAACTTTAACTGCAGGCCTGCCCATAGACAATTAAAGTCTTATCTTATTTTAGTGGTGCCGAGGTTCCTCTCTCGCAGTAGCCGTCGATAACTTGAAATTCATCGAAATTGAGTTAGATCTACTAGACAGTTTACACAGCTGCAGACTGCAGTATCAACCTACCACGAAATGTCAAATTTCTACAATAAATTTTCAACCCTATGTTTGGATATAAGGGTCAATATTGATTAGAGAAATTTTTCAGTTTTGGATAGGTTGGTCTGCTAGCGTGTGTTCATTATTTCTAAATCTATACTAATATTATGAAGAGGAAACAATTGATTGTTTATTTGTATTGAATAGGCTCCGAAACTACTAGATCGATTTAAAAAAATCTTTCACCGTTGAGAAGCTACGCTATTTCCGGGTGACATTAACTAAATTATATTATTAAAAAAATTAGGGATCCTTACTAAATTCAAATAAATTCCTTAAATCGCGTGCGCTAAGAAACCTATTGATGATAGAATAAAATAATGTACTATGGCTTTGCAGAACACACCATTATCTACAAGAGTGTCGCGATAGCATATGTCTAACTAATTTAGTTACGTCACAATAAGTGTTCTTGTAGGGGGAGTCAAAGGAGGTCAAAAAATTAAATTAGTGATATATTAACGTAAGTGAAGTATATAAAAAAATAAGTCCTGTATGTGATCAAAGGGTGTATCTGTAAAATGTGAAGCGTGTTTCTTACCATAATGTTTACTAGGAGGGCGGCAGTCCTACGGGCGGCGCGGGGGCGGAGGTGCGGCAGCCGGTGCCGGGCGTGCTCATGATGGACTACCACCAGCGCTCGGGGCAGCCGCCGCAGCCTAACGGTTAGTGCCATACACACCGCACCTAAGACTACGTGGGTGAGCGCAACACTTAACAATGTATAGAGTCATTCACCGATACGTAGTCGCTTATTTATTTATTTAGGTTCACCAGTGTTTGTTTACAATAATTCTACAATGCTACAAAAATACAAAAATTATTTAACTAAATGTTACAAATCTTAAGGCGAACACAACATGCAAAGAGATAAAAAAAGACTTACTACTAAATATTACTTACTACTTATTATTATATGATTATTTTCAATATATTTTAATTATCAACCTTAAGCCAGGTTCGGCTTAAGGTTGTTTTGAGTTTGGCAAATGAACCGAAATGGAGATCACCCAAGTCACTACATCCATTAAGCAATTTACACTACCCCGGAATAAGAGAATTTGCACCTAAAAGTGACTTGCGAAAAGGAGGCCATAGTGGTGTGATAGGGGCGCGAGGAATTTTTGAAGGCACGCGAAGTCTAAACTTTTGAAGTAAGGGAGGGCAGTAAATTTTATAATTGAAAATTTTAAACAAAAATGTTAAATCTAACAAATTTCTTCGATTTTCTACGACTAATAAGGTCTTATAATAAAGACTCTGCACTGTCACTGCAAGTTTCGCATCAGAAATGAGAGCTGTAGAAAAAACATGACCCGAAAAATTTCTAAAGGCCCTATCTCTTACTTTCCTGGCAAGAGAGTCACAATCACATAGACGGTGTTGCATGGAGTTCGTTTTCCAATACCCTGCACAAACCGTCTTTTGTCTAGTAATTTGACATTTTCACAAAATAATTGATCCCTGCCAGATTAACTTTTTGTACCTAACAAACGTTTATAATACTAGGTGTGAGCGAGACGAGCGCGACGGGCAGCGGCGGCAGCACGCCCGGCGCCAAGGACCAGCTCATGTACCTAGCGCAGTTGTTAGGTTTCACGGTGCAGTTCTCAGATTTCCCCAAGGTAAGCTAAATACAGGTTTTTCATCTTTAGTGACATTTTGGACGCCAAAATGTTGTTGAAACACAACACACTTAAGGCGGGTCTCCTGCGACACTGTTTTGTGTTTTCTAACACCTAACATCAAAGATCTAACAAAATATGTACGTAGGCCACGCCCATTTTGTTAGATGTTTGATGTTAGGTGTTAGAAAACAAAACAGTGTCGCAGGAGACCCGCCTTTATGATTTATATTCAAACCACCAAGTTCCGTACCCAGAAACGTCCATTAACTTTTAATGACATTTTAATATTTTTCCTTCTCTTTTTAGTAAGTTCTATACATAAGAAAGTTACAGCAAGAGACTTAATTGTCATTAAAAGTTAATTAAGATCTCTGAGTACGGCTCTATGATGTTAAAAAGAAATGTTTTTTATAAAAAAAAGGCTGTTGATAGAGTGCCACAAGCGGCATTCTAGTACGATCGGTTATGATGCCGTAATTACGGCATCCCAGTACAAAGTGTAGGCAGTGTATAGAGTGCCACAAGCGGCAACATAGTACGATCATATTTTAAAAAAAAATAACCTCGAAATTCAAGACAATCGCTACGCTGCACTTCGCGATTGTCTTAAATTACTAATTTATCACGTGACCTACAGTGAGTCTGACAGCTAGTATTTCTGTTGTCTAATAAAAAAACTTTACGGCAGATTAGGCGGCGTCACTACTATACCACAAAATTTACGGTTCCCGAATCGATTGAGATAAAGTGCCGCTTGTGACATCGAAGCAGACAATATTATATTTATTAAATAGAACATATAATTTATAAAAATATGTCCGTTTGTGTCAGCGCAACCACGGCGAGTACCTGTCGCTGGTGTCGCTGTCGACGGAGCCGCCGGTGATGTGCCACGGCGGAGGGCCCTCTACCGCGCACTCGCACGAGCAGTGCGCCCGCGCCGCCCTGCGCGCGCTCGCGCTCATGGGGCTGGACGCGCCGCCGCCCGCCGCCCCAGCCGCCCTAGCCGCCCCAGCCGCCCCAACCGCCCCCGCCGCCGCCAACACGTAACTATACATATAACTATCTATCTCAGTGGTTCTTAACCTTTAACGGCCGGTTTCAATAACCTGTCTATCTGTTGTTGTGCCTACCAGAGTGAGAAATTTGACTTATGAGGGTTTACGCATTTCGGTTTCCCATACAAACTTCAAAGTCAATATTTTTAAAAGTTGTTAAGCCAATTTTGATGAAACTTTGCATGCTAAAGTAAAACACAGGGGTCTAAAACATTTTTAAATAACGTTTATTTAGCTGAGTTATTGCGATTTAAAGTCCACTATAGAAAGTTTAAAATCGCAATAACTCACTTAAATAAACGTTTTTTAAAAATGTTTTCAACAAACTATTTAGATCCCTGTATTTTACTATAGCATGCAAAGTTTCATTAATATTGGCTGAGTAGTTTTTAAAAATTACGACTTGGAAATTTGTATGGGAAACCGAAATGCATAAACCCTCTTAAGCTCGTTACAAATTGTGTCTAATATCTAACTCTAGTAGTCAAAACAACAGATAGATATGTTATTGAAACCAGCCGTTAGTCATGAGGGACCATTTGACAAAATTTCTGTGCTGCCATGAACCACCCTGGGTATACTTACCTAATACACAGTAGGTACCTAAATACTTAAACTTCAGATATTAATTTACATTTTTGGGGGGCAACGCTGCTCGCTTCCGTGGTTTTACCCTCGAGACCCCACAAGTGTCCCCTAGGTGATGCCAAATGGGTAGCAATCTTCTGTTCTGGTGGTAGACTTCGGCCGTGGCTGGTCACCACCCTCCGAACTAAGTCACTACGCGAAATGGCAGTAACCATGTTCCGCAGTGTTGTCGGGAGTAGCCATTCAGGAGGGTCGGTTCTGGTTAGTTTCGTCGAATGCGTGGCTGTTTGCAATTGCTCACTACTGCCACACCGGGCGCCTGTCATTGGAGATTAGCGGGATCCGAAGCACAGTGCCGCCGCTGGCTGACCGCAGGAAGTAGGGGGCTTAAGGCCAAGTAGCAGGTTGAAAGGCTGCCGCGTCACCTCGCAAAAAATCCCGAGATGCTCCAGCATACCGATTGGCGACCGGATGAGAGGGCCAGGTGGCCATCTCCGAGGGGGTTCGGGCGTCCCCGCAGTCTCCAGGACAGTTTCCTTCTCTGTGTAGTGAGTTTGTAGTCTAGCCGGCAGACTTGATGCCTCGCTCAACTGCCGCTCTCCTGCCTATTCACTCCAGCCTAAACATTCATGGCACTGAACAGAACTACCCTCTACTACCCCGGGTACACTCTGGAACATAGGTTTATCCCTCACGCCGGAGCCTGTGTGTATGTCCGCGATGACATTTGTTTCAAGCGTCTCAAATGCTTTGAGGAGCTAAAATCTTCAGGCTTTGGTGAACACCGGAGTAGAGCTCACGCCTCTGTCTACTGCTCCAATAGCGGGGACCGGAAGACAACTTCATTAATTGACCAACTAAGTCAGTCGGCTGATCTAGCTCTGGCTCGTTATCCCTCGGCGCAGCTAGTCATTCTGGGGGAATTTAATGCCCACCACCAAGAATGGTTGTTCCCGTACCAGATGACCGACCACGCTGGGAGGGAGGCGCGTAGACTTGCATTATCGCACGATCTCACCCAGCTTGTAAACTGCGCTACGCGCATGCCAGATATAGACTCACATACTGCCAACTGCCTGGACCTTCTGCTGACGACTGATCCAGACAAACATTCCATATCGGTATCAGCCCCCTTGGGATCATCCGATCACTGTCTGGTGAAATCTGTGTCCGTTTACTCCCCACCTGATAAGGCCCTAGTGGTATAAGACGGGTGTGGCGAAACAAGTGAGCAGCCTGGGATGAGATGCGACATTTCTATGCATTCTTTCCTTGGCGGCAATACTGTTTTTCTTCAGACGATCCGTCCAAATGCGCTGACGCTGTGACCGAGATCATACTGCGGGGTATGGAATATTACATTCCATATTCCAATGTTCCGTCGGGCAGCAAAAGTCACCCCTGGTTTAACGCTGACTGTCGCAGTGCCGAAGTGCAGAAATAGCTTTCTTAGACTACTGGGCTGATGCTCGAGCGCGCAAATCGTCGGATACCCAGACCCTGAAAAAAGCCTATAACCAAGCCGCCAAGTCCAGTAAAAAGAACATTACGTAGAGCACGATACAGTTACATCGGCCGCATCGGTACCAAACTTGCCTCACGCCCATCTGGAAGTAGGGCGTTTTGGTACCTTCCCAAAGCAGCCGAGGCGAATTTTTGTCGCCCTTTACTTCCACCGCTGATAAAGCCTGACGGCTCACTTGCCCATACTGCAGCTGAGAAGGCAAACTTGTTTGCCTCTCTTTTTGCGCCGAGCTCACGTCTGGATATAGCCGACCCCTCTATGGGAGAACAGAACATCCGCAGCAAAGAGGTATTCAAAGCTCTCCGTATTCTAGACTTGAATAAGGCTAGCGATACCGACGGAATCCCGGCGGTTGTCCTACGTAAAGGCCTATTTAAACCTGAGCGGTTTTCGCGGCCGCTGCAAGTAATTTTTTTTTAATGTGACACGTCATAGTGACTACATCCTGCCTGATGGTAAGCAGCCGATGTAGTCCAAAATAATGAGAGCGCTCCTCACCGGTATATAAAGGTATATACCGCGCGGCTTTCGCTAAGGTATTTAGTATCAAGTTCCGCGGCTAGAGCGACTTGAGCGGTATTCGCTGCCGCTCTATCTACAGCGGCAGCGAATACCGCTCAGGTTTGAATAGGCCTTAACTGTGCACCTGAGTTGTCTCCCGTTCTAACACGCCTGCATCGCCTCTCACTTAGACTGGTCTAGTTCCTAAGTCGTAGAATCTGGCTTAGTGCAGCCTGTGCCCAAAAAAGGTAGCCGTGCCGATCCATCTAACTATAGACCGATTTCAGTCACGTCCATACTCTGCAAGATTATGGAACGTGTACTGAACTCTCGACTGCTGGCGTACCTTGAGACCAATGATCTCCTCAGTGACGCCAGTTCGGATTTCGCCGCGGTCGGTCGACCGGAGATCTCGTGTATGCCTTCCATCTTTGGAGTGAAGCGATCGAGAAACACGGCGAAGCCCTCGCCGTCTCGCTTGATATCTCCAAAGCCTTTGATAGGGTCTGGCATGGCAGCCTAATTAGTAAGCTCTCCGCATATGGATTCTCTGAAGGCCTTTGCATCTGGATCACTGACTTCCTCGGGAAACGCTCAATACGAATCCTGGTGGATGGTCAATCGTCCGACCTAGTGGAAATTGATGCAGGAGTTCCCCAATGTTCAGTCTTATCTGCGACACTGTTTCTCCTGCATATCAACGACCTGCTGGTACCGGGTACCATTGGGTATGCAGATGATACCACTATAACTAGCAGATATCAATCGGATGCAAAGGCCACCAAAGATAAAATCCAGTCTTGTCGAGAGTCCCTGGTTAAGCAAACGAATCTGGCACTTCAGGCAGTCTGACTGGGGCAGCGCCAATCTTGTTAGTTTCAATGTTGCCAGGCGTGTTTATTTACCGCCAAACGGAGTCCCTCCCAACTGACTCCGACTTTCCAGGGTGTTTCGTTACCGGTGACCGTTACTTGGTGAGTATATCAAGTCCATCGCAAAATGTACTTCAAAAAAATTAGGCGTCCTCTCAACGGCTAAGCGGTACTTCTCGCCGGATCAACTACTTTTGCTTTATAAAGCGCAAAACCAACCATGCATGGAGTACTGCTGTCACCTTTGCAAAGTTGACAGTAGTTTTGGGATGGTTCTTCTAAGTACCAACTAGCAGTTTTGGACTCGATCGAAAACCGTGCTAGGAAGCTCATCGGAGACTCGGAAACTAATAGCTACGAATGAACTTCAGAGCCTCAGTCATCGGCGAAAAGTTGCTAATTTCTCGGTGTTTTACGGAATACACTTTGGAGAGTGTGCGAAGGAACTACACGATCTTGTTCCTCCAGCCCCATTCCACTATCGGTACACTAGACGCAGGCATGCCTACCACCCCTACATAGTTGACATTCCACCGTCCGTACCAAGCGTTTTGCTAGTTCGTTTCTTATGCCAACCGCCAAAGAATGCAATGCACTGCCTGCTCATGTGTGTGCTCTCGCCGTGCCAAGTTTCCCGCCCATCTCTACTTAATACCACAGATTAAAGAAGAGTTAACAGATACTTCACTCAGTAGAAAATTACCAATACCTACTGCTTTATTAGCCTACTAATATTTAAACTATAATATCCTATCGCGCGATCCCACAGCAATCGCAGGGCTGCCTCTTCGATAAAATTAAATTAACATACAGAACTATTTGTGTCTATTTTATTGAGAACTGTGAATATGTTCTGACTATAGGTGGTAGTTTAAAATTGTATCGTTTATAAAATATATTTTTATATAAATTTCTACTGACATCATCATCAAAAATAAATAGAGGTCAGTGTGTAGGTAAAATAAAAAACTATACTACACAACAAACCCATCTACTGCACATAAGGCACCAGACAACATCGTAGGTACGCGTACAAACGAATGCAACAATTAAAATTGAACAACGTGCGTGCGCTTCGCTTGCGAAAACCGTACTGAATTTGGTCCGCAAACGACCCGAGACCGCTCTGCCGGGCGGTAGGTAATTATAGCGCGCAAGTATATGGAGTGACGGAGGCCTGTTAATACACACATATAGTCGCGGCTGTTATCCCCGAAGGGTTAGTCAGAGACTATGCTATGAGAACCGCAAAAACAATCCTCTATCATAGTCCACGTTTCACCAAATAGCGACTGCACATCTGCTCAGCGTGACAGGTGGTGAGCCCATCGCCGCTCTATGCTGTTAGATGTATGTGCAGTCTTTAGTCCGTAAGTCGCCTTTTATGACACCCAAGGGAAGACTGGGGGTGTTAGTATTCTTTCACCGCTACGCGACATAGTTACATAACTGACGACCAAATGACGACCTCCTTGGTCGAGTGGTTTGTACACCGGTTTTCATGGTGTCGCCATCTCTGAGGTACCGGGTTCGAAACCCGGTCGGGTCAATTTAGAAATTATTGTTTTCTGAATTGTCTCGGGTCTGGGTGTTTTCTATGTATAATAAGTATGTATTTAAGTATTTTAAGTATGTTTATCCGTTGTCTAGTAACCATTTAACGAGTTTCTTCGAAGCTTCTCTTGGGCTAGATAATTGGTGTGATTGTAGAAAAGATTTATTTATTTATTTATAACTATACACGCTCATATACTCAAAAAGTTATCCTATGTAGCCAAAATACGGTATGTCTTTATGTAGCCTCGTAACCACCGATTTACCCGGAAGAGGATGCAGGGAAGAGGACTGCTAAGCCAACCGAAAAAAACTAAAGTAATTACTTTGGCCGCGTAATGTCACCTCAGAACAGTACCTATTACTTTAATCTTACTCTGCAGAATTCGTATGGGAAATTGCATAGTAAAATTAGTTGTATTGACCTTAATAATTGACAGTAATGAATGAATCAAAGCCACATTGCACGTTTAATTTTTTTTTAAATTTTTCATTACATTTTTCTGACCGTTTTTATTACCTTTCAGGTTGCAGAGCATCCCGAGCAGCGGCGCGGCCAAGCCCGCCGCCATCAGCAACGGGCTCGCGGAGTGAAGCCCTCAGCCCCCCCTACCCCCCCTCGCCAAAGTGCGTCACTCGTTTCTCGATTCGGATGCAATAATTATTACGAACGTCGTGAATATTTCACAGCGCGAAATATAGTTCGGGACGACTTCATCACCACGTAGAATGTACGCTATTGTGTTGTTTCCAGCTATGACATATTCACAAGCACGATTTTTTTGATCTCGGGTCTTGCAACTATATTTTAGTTCTTTTTTTTGTTGATTCTAAACGATTCCTATTATGTTAGAATTGCATATATTTTTTGTTATACGTGATGATTGGCTAACCGCGAGGATCTGTTTAAGTTGTTCTCGAGAGATTTTTGTTTTTCATGAAATGATTCCCGCTCACAAACTAGGTGTACATTTTATATTATACTTTATTGATACTTATACAATTTATTATCGACTCGGATTTTGTTCTATTGAGCAGGAGGTTACGGCTCATCTCGACTAATTTTAGTGTAGTTTTGAAATAGATTAATATATCCCCAACATGAGACGATTGGTTATATTTATGAAATGTAGCCGATTCTTATATTTAGATAATTGGATGTGGAGTTATCAGTTAAATTATGTAGAAGAAGAAATATTGTATCGAAACTGCGGCTGTGTAGCCAAACCAAATCAGTTTCATTGGGCCTGGCAGCGGCGACTCGGCGGCTCTTAGTTACGTAAGGCTGTAGACATAGCAATAAGTAGAGCTGTGCTATTTTATGACATACTAGCAATTCTATCGCGTTTACAATATAAGCAAAATCATTGCATGTTGACTGCCAAAAAATTAGACAAAATTGAAATTTAATTGTTTGTCGGTCACCGGTGACCGCCATGGCGCTTAAAGTCTTAAAGTAAATCTCAAACACATGATGTGTGCGTCTTTATAACATATCGTTAGAAACAAACGACACACCAAACATGTGTAAACAAGACATGATGATCTGCCTATGTTCGATATGGTTTCTTTTTCAATGTGAAGTGTGAATGGTTGCCGCCGAGCCATCGCCGGCGGTGGACTGCCGGCCCGACGATCGCTTGCGTTGCATCATGCGGCCATGGTGTCTCGTTAGTGTAGCTTTATAGTTTAGAGTAATCGCCGCGGTCCTCGGCCTGTAGCCACGCGCCGGTCCCTTCGCATCGCCTTCTCTGATAGCACTGCGGGGAGTGCGGCGATTAAATTGTGGCCTCGATTTTTAACTGACCACTAGTAGGTGAGCGTTCACAAATTTCTCCGACCCTAAGCTTTGAAATGTGTAATTCTAGATGTAAGCTCGTCCGAGTATCGACACGAACAGACGATTGACTAGCGATTACGCTCCTTATCGACTTAGGTTAAGGTTGGAAGTTGCTTGTTAATTTTAGGCTCTGCGTAACCTATGTCTAATGCATGTACCCCTATTGAATTAGTGTAGCGTTTGACTAACGTATAGCCTTTCTCTCTAGATGTTAAAGTATAATAAGTGTGAATACAAATGATCGGTGACAACGTGCAGGGGAACGATTTTGCGACCCGGCGGGATCCGTGCGCCGATCGCTTGTATGGATTGTACCTTATCGATTGTACATTTCATTGTACTGGGTCTGTTAACACAAATATCACTTATCTTAGAGGTATTTACTGTTATGGTTTGTAGTCTTTTACTTTCACAGGTAAGTAACGTGTAACCATTTGTAAACTATTTATAAGGATGGTAATTTACTGGTGAAATGTATTGAAGTACGAACTCTCTTCATTGTTTTCAAAACAATTTTAAATCGAGGCCATCGAAAAATTTCTTCATGTTGAAAGTTGCACAAGTAACTAGCATAAAGAAATTAATTTATAAATTGAATAAAACGCCATAAGGGCATTAAGAAGTGTTTTATTTATTTTGTTTTAAGTAACTAATATTTTATATTATGTGGGTCGAGCAAGTCCCAAAGAACTTTGTGCTTTTAGCAAGTGTAAGGATACAACAATAAAAGTTAAATATTTATCTATTTGTTTTATTAAGACCATGACTGGATTGGTTGGCCGTAGCCACACCCCTTTTCTCTTTCGACTGTTTGGATTGGTTGCCGTAAGCCAAACCCCTTTTCTCTGTGTGGCTCATCTTGGCATGGCCACCATCACCAACTTTAAATCTGACTTTATAGAAAGTATGTCGATAGTTGGTCGAAGTATGTCACCAAATATCAGAGTTTGTCGGTCTACCGTTCAAAAGTTATAAGGGGTCATTGGTGGCCATGCCAGGATGAGGCTCATCCTGGCATGGCCACCTTGTATCTCAAAAACTACAATTCGTAGCGAAGATCTGATTACACCAATAGTATGTCGCCAAATATCAGAGTTTGTCGGTCTACCGTTCAGAAGTTATAAGGGGTCATTGGTGGCCATGCCAGTATGAGGCTTATCCTGGCATGGCCACCTTGTATCTCAAAAACTACAATTCGTAGCGAAGATCTGATACACCAATAGTATGTCGCCAAATATCAGAGTTTGTCGGTCTACCGTTCAGAAGTTATAAGGGGTCATTGGTGGCCATGCCAGTATGAGCGCTCATCCTGGCATGGCCACCTGTATCTCAAAAACTACTGGTCGTAGCGAGGATCTGATTTCACCAATAGTATGTCGAGAGTATGTCGAAGTATGTCGAAAAACTCCAAAGTTTGTCGGTGCTTCTATAAAGAGAAAAATCAATTTATAACAATTTATTTTTAATTTTCCCATAGTAGATGTACAATCGCGTGCATAAAGTTTATTGAAAAAGAAATGAATAATTTTAATCTGAAAGGTTCCTTGATAGAAAGTGCGCAACTTTATTAATTATGTGTATATGAGTGATAGGTAGGTACTTAATCCGATGCTTGGATAATAGACAAATAGTTCATTCAATATTAACCACCACAGGTTTATATTATAATGAAATAAGTGCCTACTTATTGACGTCGCAAACTAATAAAATAACAGTTAACTATCATTTAGTTAAATCTTAACAATAGTTAGATTCAGTAGAATCTAGCACCAGTTCCAATATAATCAATCACGCATGAAATTTCGCGAAATGTACAATAGTGTCTACAATCAATTATAATAATACTGAACCTTGAGAAACCAACTTATGTACATAAGTTGATAATACATACAGATGGAAGTGCCCTTCACCCAGAATCCTCAACTACTGAGGAACTGGCTGTTTCTTGCATCTTATCTACAACTGCCGGAATATAACTATCACAAACAATAGTTTGTTTTTAATCTGTAAAACAGATAACAAAATGTACAGTTCTAAATTGCACCTATTCGCTAATAGCCCATATAAAGAAATGCAATGATAAAATATAAGTCTAAATTATGACACCAAAATCAAGGCTATATCAGGTACCGCTTTATTTTCGGTGAACTAATGTTTTGCATGATTATAAGCATCTGATAAACATACATACACATCGAAGTTCCGTTCTTCGTTCAACACTATGCGTTCATTAAATAGCCGAATAAAAATTATTTAATGCTCGTGTACGCGATTGTACTATTTGCTGTTGTATGGAAAAAAGAAGTTGATATAAGTTTTCCTAGAAGCACCGACAAACTCAGGAGTTTTTTCGACAAACTTCGACATACTCTCGACATACTATTGGTAAAATCAGAGATCTTCGCTACGACCAGTAGTTTTTGAGATACAGGTGGCCATGCCAGGAAGAGCGCTCATCCTGGCATGGCCACCAATGACCCCTTATAACTTTTGAACGGTAGACCGACAAACTCTGATATTTGGCGACATACTTCGACATACTTTCGACATACTATTGGTGACATCAGATCTTTGCTATGACCAGTAGTTTTTGAGATACAGGTGGCCATGCTAGGATGAGCGCTCATCCTAGCATGGCCACTAATGACCCCTTATAACTTTTGAACGGTAGACCGACAAACTCTGATATTTGGCGACATACTTTCGACATACTATTGGTGAAATCAGATCTTTGCTATGACCAGTAGTTTTTGAGATACAGGTGGCCATGCCAGGATGAGCGCTCATCCTGGCATGGCCACAAATGACCCCTTATAACTTTTGAATGGTAGACCGACAAACTCTGATACTTGGCGACATACTTCGACATACTTTCTATAAAGTCAAATTTAGAGTTGGTGATGGTGGCCATGCCAAGATGAGCCACACCTTTTCTCTTTCGGCTGTTTTGTTTTATTAAGACCATGACTGGGTTGGTTGGCAGTAAGCCATACCCCTTTTCTCTTTCTGCTGTTTTGATATGGGAGTTTAAGGCGCTTCGCAAACGTAGACAGTTTCTGTTGCCGACAGGGGCACCGCCATACGAAAAGGCGATTTGCATTTCGTTCAGTTGCCGCTACCGGACACTGCAATCGCGTTATCGCGTAGAAGTCGGTGTCCCGATGTCCGTGACCCCAGCGGGATAACCCTTTCAGATCGGCTTCAAATTACGCACCGATTTAGTTGATAATATGTTTATTAGCAAACATCAAAATTTGTTGATCAATAGTTATCGAGATATCTCGATATATAACGCTAATTATGGTTATCCCGCTATATATAAGGTGACTGCTAGAAACCGCAAGAAACTTTAAGGGCTGGTCAGGTCAAGTGTTTTAAACATGACAAAAATTACAAAAAAGGAATTCGTTTTTTTATCATTTTTAATTAAATAATTCATTTTGTGAATTTTTGAGTATCTCATTTATTTGAAAGCAATAAACATAAGAAAAATAAAATGAAAAACAATAAAAAATAACGATTATTTACAACGCGCGGTCAACGGCCGGCTGGCCGACCGTCTGTTGACCCGTTTGCGTCAGCTGGGCGATAAGTACCTACGTTAGTCTGCAATGAGACCATTTTTGTCATGTTTAAAACACTTGACCTGACCAAGCCCTTGAAGTTTCTTGCGGTTTCTAGCGGTCACCTTATATCTCAGGATGTACTGTAGCTAGAGTTCTCGTTTTTGTCTACCAAGTTTTCTCTTAGAGTCAACAAAGTCTTCCCCATATTTCATGAATGTAGCCTTTTTTCTTATACCTTGACTAGAACTTATTTTTCGGAGAAATTTTGACGAAAAGTAGGTTTTTCAAAAGTCAAAAGTCAAATTATTTATTCAATGTAAACCTTTACAGGCACTTATTGACGTCAATACTAATAATAATAAAAAAACAGTTAACTAACTTATAGTTAAGACTTAATAACTAATCTAACGAGCTATTATAGTCTGTGCCAGACAAATGCGCATTGCTACCCCCAGTACCACTGCACGCCGAAACAGAATCGCGTCGAACCGAAATATAAGCCGTGGTCATAGAATTGTGTAATATGATTTCCAATTATCGTATTGATACTGTGGTAAGTAATATAAATTGGAGTTATTGAAGTAAAATAAAGTAGCGGCTGAAATGAGTTTTGGAAAACATTAGTACCTAACCAATAAGGTTGACATTTTTAATCATTCAAATATCTTTTTTTATAAAAACTTAAGCATAAAAAAACGTCAAAAATTAATAAGCATAAACTTGTGTGTTTTAAAATTGTTTCGTTATTCGTCTTGGTACAAGCACAGAATAACTAATACTACTACCGTACAGAAGGTTCACCCTCCAACGACTCCCACGCGAAACTGAAACCTATCTCGTGACCCGAGCGTTCATATTCCGATAAGCACAGCCGACTCGATATCGATTTGACGTCCGTCAGGAGCGCAGGGTTTACGCGCGCGCGTAGGGATTACGAGTTAAGAGGAAACACCACGCCGACGCGGCACACAAAACTCCCACACCAAACACAGAAAAACGACGCCCCGCAGCCCCCTTCCAAAACCGGACCAACCCCCACCACCCCTTCAGCAACGGTTAAAGAAAGAGACCCTTCACGTCCGTATGCTTGATTCCTTTGCATTAAGTCATTTATTTAATAACCAGGAGCCTTCAAAATTAAGCGAAATCACTTCGTTTTAAGGCGTCTTCAGAAACATTAGGTAACTCGTTTAAAAAAAAAAAAAAAAAAAAATCAAACACACAGACACAGAAAACCTCCTCCCCCAACCGACGCTTAAATAAAGATTGGTCCACCTCTGAAGGAGGAAACAGGGGACCACGAAACGCCGCTCCCCCGCGCCCCGCATGAGAATCCCGAACGCCACGCCGATGCAGTGTTTCCTCTCAAGGCTAGATAGATCGCGCTTTAAGTTTTTTCAAACCATCTGAGACATAGAAAATAATGGTTTAAATTCTGGGAAAAAAAAAAAAAACTATGTATTAGTTAAGGATTAAATCAAGGTATTTGATTACTCGGTAACTACAGAAGGTAGAATCCTGGAATTTTCACTGATGGATTCGTAATTGAATCAACAAAAACTTAGCACAATAACTATTCAGTAGCGTGTCTCGTTACTGCTCGTTTTAGGTCAAATAACTTTGACGAGCGTGACTCCAGCGGGATACCCTTTAACATGGGATATCTCGATAACTATTGATTAACAAATTCTGGTATTTGCTAACAAATTTAAACATATTATCAACTAAATCGGTGCGTTATTTGAAGCCGATCTGAAGGGGTTATCCCGCTGGGGTCACGTACATGATGGCATTGTAATCGTTTTCAGAAGATGTGGCGTTTTATCAAAACACATTACACACACGAAATAATTGTTCTATGAAATTCCATTATATTTACATGTAAATATATTTTTTCCTAAATGGATTGCAGCGGAACGTTCTTAGTAAAATTGTTCCTAGTTAGCTAGTGCTAACTAGGAACAATTTTACTAAGAATCATTTGACACTACTTTCATTAATGGCCGCCTACCGCACAAAAGTGGTGTCCATGTCTACAGCTTCCTCATTCGACATAGAGAAATTCTAAGCATGCCATATTTTTGTGCATATTATGTGCAATCAACGGTTTCAGTCCTAATTTTTGTGCCACCACAACTTCGTTACTATGAGTTGTTTTATGTGTGTAAGCTGGAGACACGTGTCACCAGCTCGCACACGCCCGTTAAGACAAACCAGTGAGGTTAGGGTTTTGGACTATAGCTAGAAATTTTGTGCATAATTTGTGCACTAGGAACAAAAAAAACTAACCATCACACTCAAATACTGTTGAAACTACGATCATAAAACTGTGTGCGAGCTGGAGACACGGGTCTCCAGCTCGCACAGCTGTATCTTCGTAATTGTTCAAGCTACGGTTATGAGTTATACCTCAAAATTTTGTGCAGAATTTGTGCATAAGGCACAAAAATTTTCAAAACTTTAACTCAAAAGGTTTTTGAGCTACGAAACGATAAGTATGTGTAAGCTGGTGACACGTAACACGGGCTAACACATGGTGAATTATTGTAACTGTATAAGATAGCGCTTCGTTTTAAAGATCAAATAATACGTTATAATTTGTGCACACACGAGGCAAAATTTCAAATCTCTGGGCCTCTTACTTTATAAATTATAAGCCAAAAACTGTTTTCCAGCCAAAAAATTCAAAATAATGGCTCGGAAGCGGCTAAGCGCGCCGTTGCCGTTCCGTGCGCTACACTATTGCCACTTTTAGACTAGGAGCCGTCTGTTACAGCGATGCGCGACGCGACTAATTTAGTTTTACTATAGGCAGGTACCTAATAACCTACCCTACTTTTTATTTTAGATATCTCACACACGAATGTCTTAGTTATTTTTTGTTGTTGAGACAATTAAATAATTAGATTTGGCATAATGATAAACATTATGGAGGAGTGCAGAACGACAAAATGATTGAATACTTGAGCCTAATTCGATAAAGAACGGATGCTTTCCAGCAAACTAATCGCTATCGACCGTCACAGAATAAATTTTAACCATTGAAAGTAATTTATTTTAATATTAGATTGTATTACTTCCCATGGTTAAATGTAAATAAATAAATAAAAATAAATGTACTCTATGGTGATCGATGACTTTGCGATTAGTCTGCTGGGGCATCCCAATGTAATGCTAGGGCCACATTATCGCGCTAGCGCGAAGATTTGCGTTTTCGCGACACGTCTGGCCAAACACTTCGCGTTAGCGCGTTGTATCATGGCGTTGACGCGCCGCGCTGTTGGTAAATTGCCGCACATCAAGGATTTTGTCGCGATAATGTTCGTGCGGCCACATTTCCTTCGCACACTTTAGGTGACTGCTAGACAACTAGAGGTGTGAACGTGTTGCAAATACGACTATCGATATTATTCTGTTTCGATAATTATGGATTAGAGTAACGATAAAGTATTAAAAGTAATACAATATTACGAATTAATAATTAATAAAAATAATAAAGATGCAATAAATAGTAATTATTTGCCGACATGTAATAAAGCCCAATCACCTCTTCCATTTTTTCCGATAAAATTAGGAGTAACTAGGCGATACAAATCGTATAAGGTTACTGAAACGTATTTATTGCATCAATATCGTCAAATCCGATATCGATGCGTTCTGAAACTATACCTATTTTGGAAAACACTATATCGCGTCAGGAATTCGGTGTGCGTTGAGATCACTATATTGTACGTGATCGAATTCAAGAATATTGTACCGTATCCCTGATATTTATTGAGTTATCATTAATCTGTAGTTTTTAACAAACAAATGTGCTTGTAAAAGTTTAATAAAATAAAATTATTATAAACGTTCGATGCGTTCTGAAACTATATAGTGGAAAAAAACACGATATTGCATGAATTTTTAATAGTCCGTAGATATGGTCGATACTGTTATCACCGATATTAAATTTATGTAGCTATAGTTTAACACTTTGCAAGCGGGCATTTTATTACGCGCATCTTCCTGTGCGCCGGCCTTTTTCGTCATTATTGTAAATTCTATAGAAAAAGAACTATAATAAAAATTAATTTAATTGTGTTCTATCTAATCGTTCTGCTGCTTACCTATACTAACCTCCAGTTATGGCTTCTTTATGTAGATGTTGTCCATCCGCAGTAGATCACCTAGGTTTAATAGTAGGCGTACCTTTGTTATCTTATGAGTAAGTACCTAAAGTTATTTTCAAATGCTAGTAAGTAGGTAGATGTTAAATTTTATATGTACCTTTTTCAAACCCAATCCACAGATAACGAAAAAAAAGATACTTTTATTATTTTTAATAAAGCTATTTCAAATTTTTATTTTACCAGTAGTAAGTAATTCTTACTTTTTCTATTTACAAGTTAAAAAGTTTGCAAGTTACCAATTCTTCTATGTGTTGATGGCTGACCGACCCCTTGTCAGAATGGTTGATGGTTTAGTTATCGTAGCGTAGTAACTGTTTTTTCGTTAACGTGCCATAACTAAAAATTCTTCATCTCCTATGGGAGTAGTAGAATCAAACGAGCGCAAACTCGATGGGGTTCTGTGGTATTATTATAAAGTTCCTGTGTCCTTTTTCCGGCTCCATCATCAGACCCTGAACACTATTTCTCGATAAAGTACTCGTCAAGGCGATTCAAACGACCCCGAACTCGTTGGGGTAGCATGGTTTTATTATAGAGATCCTGTGGGCTTTTTCCGGCTTCATCATCAAACCCTAAACACTATTTCCCAACAGAGTACTCGTCAAGACGATTCAAACGAGCCCAAACTCGATGGGGTTGCATGGTTTCAATACCGAGTTCCTGTGGCCTTCGTCTGGCTCCATCATCAGACCCTGGACCCTTCTTTCTAACAGAGTATTCGTCAAGATGAATCAAACGAGCCCAAACTTGATGGGGTTGCATGGTTTCAATACTGAGTTTCTGTGGCCTTCCTTCGGGTTCATCATCAGACCATGGACCTCGTCTAGTCGTCTCCCGTCAGAGTGCTCATCAAAACTAATCAAATGAGCCTGAATGGGGTTTCATGGTTTTCTTACAGAGAACCTGTGGCCTTCTTCCGGCTGAATCATCAGATCATTAATGAGGTTATTGTAAATACTTAAGTATTTACAATAACCTCATTAATATGATAAACTAAGCATAGCGATATTTTATGAACATTCATAAATAAAATAGACTGCTTTTATTTTAAATTAACCAATTTCCTATATCAGCAGTCTCCTAGTCTAAAATTCTCGGTATAGAAACGAAACGATCGAGAGCACAAATTAAAATGACACTAAATTAAGCTAGCTCTCAAGTTCAAACTCGATTGCAATAGTGTAGCGCACGGAACGGAACGGCAACGGCGCGGTCGGCGCGCGTTTAGCCGCTTCCGAGCCATTATTTTGAATTTTTTGGCGGGAAAACAGTTTTTGGCTTATAATTTATAAAGTAAGAGGCCCAGAGATTTGAAATTTTGCCTCGTGTGTGCACAAATTATAACGTATTATTTGATCTTTAAAACGAAGCGCTATCTTATACAGTTACAATAATTCACCATGTGTTAGCCCGTGTTACGTGTCACCAGCTTACACATACTTATCGTTTCGTAGCTCAAAAACCTTTTGAGTTAAAGTTTTGAAAATTTTTGTGCCTTATGCACAAATTCTGCACAAAATTTTGAGGTATAACTCATAACCGTAGCTTGAACAATTACGAAGATACAGCTGTGCGAGCTGGAGACCCGTGTCTCCAGCTCGCACACAGTTTTATGATCGTAGTTTCAACAGTATTTGAGTGTGATGGTTAGTTTTTTTTGTTCCTAGTGCACAAATTATGCACAAAATTTCTAGCTATAGTCCAAAACCCTAACCTCACTGGTTTGTCTTAACGGGCGTGTGCGAGCTGGTGACACGTGTCTCCAGCTTACACACATAAAACAACTCATAGTAACGAAGTTGTGGTGGCACAAAAATTAGGACTGAAACGTTTGATTGCACATAATATGCACAAAAATATGGCATGCTTAGAATTTCTCTATATCGAATGAGGAAGCTGTAGACATGGACACGCGGCAGCCACTGCTACCAAGGCTTAAACTTAGAGGATCGCACTGCAGAACGGTTAGAGCGCGCGCCGGAATGCGCTCGAGTGCACTCGAGTGAAGCGACGGAACGCAGCCTAGGTAGTGTAATTTTAACCGCGCGCGTGTGGCCGGCGCAGATCATACGCGTGACTGTGAAATCAGCCTAACCAGTTCCTACCTTTTTAATTTCCTAGGTACAGTATTTTAGGAGAAATTAAAGTTTATAACTTTTTCATACTAAAAGTACGCGTATAAGCCGACCAAATTAAGTTGATTCCTTATAAAGACCAAGATGGCGGCCAATTTTTTTGTTTATGGGCCATTTCAGATAAAATGTGGTTGGACATTATATTCAAATATTGGTATACCATAATGTAATACACCTAATATCACCATATACCTAATGTATGAATTACTATTTATATCAATATACTAATGTAGATAGATAGATTTACCCTTTTATGATTAACTATCTAATCTACGTCTTTAATGAATTTATATTTAAATAAACTATTTACATTCCATTACCATATACATTAGGTATAAATAAATAAATAAACTTTCCTACAATCACACCAATTATCTAGCCCAAGAGAAGCTTCGAAGAAACTCGTTAAATGGTTACTAGACAGCGGATAATCATACTTAAAATTCTTAAATACATACTTATTATACATAGAAAACACCCAGACCCGAGACAATGTAGAAAAACAAAATAATTTCTAATTTGACCCGACCGGGGATCGAACCCGGGACCTCAGAGATGGCGACACCATGAAAACCGGTGTACAAACCACTCGACCAAGGAGGTCGTCAAGGTATATGGTGATATTAGTATTACAATAGGTGTACCAATATTTGAATATAATGTCCAACCACATTTAATCGGAATCGGCCCATAAACAAAAAAATTGGTCGCCATCTTGGTCTTTATAAGGAATCAACTTAATTTGGTCGGCTTATACGCGTACTTTTAGTATGAAAAAGTTATAAACTATAATTTCTCCTAAAATACTGTAACTAGGAAACTGAAAAGTAGGAACTGGTTAGATTTTTACATCAATAAAATCTTGGCTATAGTCATAAACTCGCTACTTACTTCATTCCTGTGGAAAAACCATGTTTACGTATCAACACCGTGACTCCAGCGGGATAACCATAATTAGCGTTATATAACAAATTTTCTCTCAGAGTCAACAAAATCTTCCCCAAATTTCATGAATGTAGCCTTTTTTCTTATTCTTATTCAGAAGGTAGAACCCTGGAATTTTCACTGATGGATTCGTAATGGAATCAACAAAAACTTAGCACAATAACTAGTATCAGTAGCGTGTATCGTTCCTGCTCGTTTTATGTCAAATCACTTTGACGAGCGTGACCCCAGCGGGATACCATTTAACATGGGATATCTCGATAACTATTGATCAACAAATTTTGGTATTTGCTAACAAATTTAAACATATTATCAACTAAATCGGTGCGTAATTTGAAGCCGATCTGAAGGGGTTATCCCGCTGGGGCACGGACATGGTGTCCCGTGTCGGCAACAGAAAGTGTCTACGTTTGCGCAGCGCCTAAGACTTAATAAAAACCACTATAATCAAAAATAAAAACAAGGTTTTATTAATAAAAAATAGCAATGCGTAACAATATCACCAGTCTTATCTAAGACCCAGAGGTAATCATCAACAGACTGTGGTTGTGGTACATTTATTTACATAATACTATTTCAGTTATCTCGTTGTAATACTACATCTGTTTACAATAATATGGCAGGTATGGTTACTTTTCGAATTTGAGACCCAACGCTTGCGTCATGAAGCATAGGATATCTGTGTGTTCTTCAATCTGAAATAATAAATAATGACAATTTAGAATTTGTACATAACAAACTTTTTTTTATCAATCTTAGTATTCATCAAGGCGAAAATATTATGCTGAGAAAAGACAACCTTATTCATATCATATTTTTATCTGTAATCTGGTAGAGATTAGATAGGTTATCCTTTTGGCTGTTTTACATAATTAGATGTGTTAATTATGTAAAATAGCCAAAAGGATAAAGCGAGGATGATTATTTTGTAAAAATCGAAGATGATTTATAAAAATCGGAATTGAAATTGTTTAATAGAGAGGCAAATAATAAATATATATTTACATACATACATATTTTCACGACTATTATCCCTGAAGGATTAGTCAGAGACTAGGCAATGAGGACAGCAAGAGCAGTCCTCTACTATAGTCCACTTTTCACCAAATAGCGACTGCACATGTGCTCAGCGTGACAGGTGGTGAGCCCATCGCCGCTCTATGCTGTTGGAAGTTTGTGCAGTCTTTAGTCCGTTAGTCGCCTTTTACAACACTCATAGGAAGAGAGGGGGTGGTAGTATTCTTTCACCGCTACGCGACACGGTTATACAGGGAGTCCCAAAAGTCGAAGTCAAGCCGAAATTGCATGATAGGTAAGGTCATAACAGTTATCAGAAAAATATTTAAAAAAAAATTATGTCTTGTATTTTTAAAATTATAGCAAAAAAAAATTATTTGGGAAAGTGTACCACCCTGTGACAGTTTTTACTTTCCTGTTGCTACAAATCTTTACTTTTTTCCATTTTTTTTTACTTATTTCATCCTGAATAGTGCTTCTGTAATTTGTAACCTTAATATCTGAGCTAACTGCTCCAGCTTGAAAGAAGATGTCATGTTTTGCAGAACCACGTTTTGAAAATCAGTTTTTCGCCCTACTTTAACTGACGGTCCTGAAAAAAAATTATAACACGCAAGTCTGGCAAGTAACATTAAAAGTTAGCGCATTTAATAAGGATTCTAAAGTGGTATAACACTTATTACATTATTTCTTAGATCGGGTACAAAAAATATTTTTTTAAAGAAAGTCGGTTTTGAATAATTTCTTTGACTTTACTAAAAGTGATTCTAGTGAACTCAAAGCGTTTCTTAAGACCATTGCGTGGTTTGAATGAGACGGAATGCGACATTCCTTAAAGTGTGAGCGAGACATGTAGTGACGCCGCTTTTTGGTATTGGCACACGTAATACAGATCAGTACGCTACTCTCCTTCGTTTACTACGCATCTTTTCGTATTCGATCGTGTTATTTTGTGTACTAACTACTTTTGGCTTCGTTTATTGGATTTGTTTGCTTGTGATTTGGATTTGGACAGTATCGATTTCTCTACGACGACCTTCGCTTTTTACTGGACTAACGTGTGATTGTGTATTGGCACTATGGCTATGTACACCACACAGGAATATGCCAACATGCACCTCATTTATGGGGAATGCAGATGTAATGCTAGTGCTGCCTCGAGACTCTACCGCCAGAGATACCCAAATGCTGAACGTTATCCAGATCACAGAGTATTTAGCAATGTACATCGTCTACTTTTCTCCGAGGGCCGACTTCCAAACCAAGTGCATGGTGAAGGAAGAATGTCATTACCTTACGAGGACGTTGTCCTTCAAGCAGTGGAAGAAGACGCAAGTACTTCGGTACGTACAATTGAGGCCAGCACAGGAGTTCCTAAAAGTACAGCTCATCGAATATTGCAAAAAAATGAGTTCCACCCATATCATGTGCAGCGAGTACAAACTCTTTTACCTCGGGATTATGAGCCCTGGGTTGCGTTTTGTCAAACTGATTCAAAAACACCGAGTTGATTCACAATTCTTAGAAAAAAATTTATGATCGGACGAATCGACGTTTAAAAAAGATGAATACATGAACTTACATAACTTACACGAGTGGCACCCAGAGAATCCAAACTTAATGAGAGAAGATAGATCACAGTATCGTTTTAAAGTCAACATGTGGACTGGGATTTTAACGGAAGAGTCATAGGACCCTAAGAGTTACCAGAGGTCTTAAACGGTGAAATTTATTTGGATTTTTTAGTAAACCATTTACCCAATTTACTCGAAGACGTGCCACTGAATATTTTGGGAGATATATGGTTTCAACAAGATGGCTGCCCAGCGCACTATAGCCGCTTAGTTAGAGAACATCTAAATGAAAAATATCCGGGCAGATGGATAGGGCGGTCTGGTAAGATCTCGTGGCCAGCCCGCTCACCTGATTTGAATCCATTGGATTTTTTTTATTGGGGAGCAGTTAAATAATAGGTGTATTTAAAATCAATCGAAAATGTAGCTGAGCTCCGAGAGAAAATTACGGGAACAGTTGATTTTGTCAATAATAGAAGATTCGCCCGTCTGGTATCAAGTCCTTTTTTGAGGAGATGTCGTGCTTGTATTGCAGCTGAAGGAAAGCAGTTTGAACATCTTTTGTAAATAAATGTTATGTTTTCTTTTTCTTTTTTACTACTAGGATCCTTTTTTGCTTCTGTGACTCATAAGCGTCTCTATCTTTCTCTCTTACCCTTTATGCAATGACTCGTTCAAATGAGAGTTTGTAATTTGAGGTCTTAAGAAATGCTTTGAGTTCACTAGAATCACTTTTAGTAAAGTCAAAGAAATTATTCAAAACCGACTTTCCTTAAAAAAATATTATTTGTACCCAATCTAAGAAATAATGTAATTTTTTATTTTTTATTTTATTTTATTCAGAAAACCAACAGCGTTTACAAACAATTGATCTTAAATAGTATAAACTTAAATTAAGGCCAATTACAGGTTTTCCTAATGTATCAAAAAGTAAGTTGTTGAGCATAAACTAATAATAAATTAAATAAAAGTAATCGTTGACTGACTCTTTTTAATTAAACTGCATATGCGATGAATTGAACTTTTTCTAAATAATTTATAAGTCTTGCAAGAATAAAAAACAATATACCCATTTAGAAATTACATCATTAGGCAGGTAAGGTAGGTACTTAAGAACATTCAAATTGACAACACAAATGCAGAATCCTCGAGTTTATTTCGCAAAAAAATTATATTACGAATAACTAATGGTATTATTATACTCGTACATAAGAAGATATTGCATTATGATAGTAATAAAATTTCTGTTAAAATAGATAAATAAACAAATAATAACAATAAAAAATAATAAAATATTAAATAAATACAAACAAATACTTACACTCCTTTTTGTATTTTTTTTTCCTTGCAATTGTAAATAAGTAATTTTATGTAATTTTATGCATCTTTAGCCTCTGCCAAGGCATTAACTATAGCTTTCTTAAACTGCTGTTTTGTACAGTTAAATATATCCACATCGCTGAAGGTGGTATTGTAGACATGTGCGATTCGTGAAAGAACGGAGTTTTTAGCATAGTTTGTACGATGGTGAGGCACATGCAGTAGGGCGGTGTGGCGCGTGCGGCGCGTGGGCGTGCGGTACGATACTCTGGACACCAGCTCGGAGCAGTCTATCTGGCTACGCACAATGTCATATAGTAATGACATATCCAACATAATGCGTCTTTGCTCTAGGGTCAAAATACCATGTATAACGCAACTATCTTCATAGGCATTATTGTTAGTTTAAGAACGATAATTAAGGTAGCTTACAAATTTTCTTTGAATGCGTTCTATACATGTTTTATAAATAATGTACTGAGGGGACCATATAGTACTCGCGTATTCTAAAATGCTTCTGACGTAGGCAAAGTAAACGATTTTAATAGCTGTAACATCTGTGAAGGTCTTACATGTACGCAAAACAAAACCTAGATTTTTGTAGGCTTTACTGGTAATTAAATTTATGTGATCGGATAGTAACATTTTATGATCTAAATACACTCCTAAGTCTCTAATTACTTTTGTGCGTTTAATTACGTCTCCATTGAAGTGGTAATCAAATGTCATAGGTTTAGTTTTTCGGGTAAATGTTATACACTCGCATTTGTCTATATTTATTGTAATCTTATTTTTGTTATAATATTGGAATAGGTTATCAAGGTCCTTTTGCATTAGAATACAGTCACCTTCACCATTAATTTTGCAATATATTTTTTTATCGTCAGCGTACATAAGGTAGTTCGAGTACTTGAAGCATGATCCTATATCGTGCAGATATGCATTGTAAAATAGCGGAATTAAATGTGAGCCTTGAGGCACACCAGTAGGTATTTCAATAAAATCCGAACGATAACCTCCCACCACAACCGCCTGAGAACGATTCTTAAGATAAGATTCTATCCATCGGAGTAAGTTCCCGTGTTTTCCCAGCCCTTGTAGCTTATTTAAAAGTATCAAGTGATCTACACGGTCGAAAGCTTTTTCGAAGTCCGTGTAGACCACGTCGACTTGACCACCTCCATCTATATTTTCCAAAATAAAGCTTGAGAAGCACGTCAGGTTGGTAACGGTAGACCGCCTCTTCAAAAAACCATGCTGTTTCTGAGGTATAGACTGGGAAATTACAGGATAAATTTCATTGTACACTATGCATTCAACACCTTAGCAATAGTATTTAGTATGGAGATGCCTCTGTAATTCTCAATCTTTATTCGCGACCCCTTCTTGTGTACAGGAATGATGTGCGCTGCCTTCCAAATATGAGGAAAAATACCTTCTTTTAAAGAGTGATTAAATATAATAGAAATTGGAAGGGCTAGGCTTTCAGCACATCTATACCAAAAAAGAGGAGGGATCCCATCACTACCAGCGCCCTTATTTTTGTCCAGTTTCTGAAGCAATATCTTTACCGCCTCGGGGTCAGTATTTACATTAGAAATTACATTCACATCCAATGAGCACTTCCCCGACAATACGCTACTATCACTAGGGACACCAAAGACGCTTTTAAAAAATGTGTTAAACCCTTCACAAATGTCTTTTCCAACCGTATAATTCTTGTCGCCTAAACTTAAGGTTTTGGGATAATTAGAACCGCCGCGCAAAGCTTTTACGTAAGACCAAAATTGCTTAGGATGTGATTTAATATTATTTTCGCAGTTACTAGTAAATTGTTTAAAACAATCCTTTTGGACACGACGTTCTCTAGCCCTAAGCATAGCAAACTCGTCATAATCTAAACGATTGCTATATTTTTTCCACCGCAATAATTATTATACCGCATAATTGTTATTAAATGCGCTAACTTTTAAAGTTACTTGCCAGACTTGCGTGTTATAATTTTTTTTAGGACCGTCAGTTAAAGTAGGGCGAAAAACTGATTTTCAAAACGTGGTTCTGCAAAACATGACATCTTCTTTCAAGCTGGAGCAGTTAGCTCAGATTTTAAGGTTACAAATTACAGAAGCACTATTCAGGATGAATTAAGTAAAAAAATAATGGCAAAAAGTAAAGATTTGTAGCAACAGGAAAGTAAAAACTATCACAGGGTGGTACACTTTCCCAAATAATTTTTTTTTGCTATAATTTTAAAAATACAAGACATAATTTTTTTTTAAATATTTTTATGATAACTGTTATGACCTTACCTATCATGCAATTTCGGCTTGACTTCGACTTTTGGGACTCCCTGTATACACTCTCTAATTTTTATTTGGTTTAATGAAATTAAGGGTGAGTTTCACCCATGAAACTGAACAACTTTCCCCAAGAAACCCATACAAAACTGTCCGATCGATTGACGACAATAGTATGGGAGGTCGAAAATTTTGGGGAAAGTTGTTCAGTTTCATGGGTGGAACTCACCCTTAATTTCATTAAAGACATATAAAAATGAAGGGTGTATATTTAGCACGTACTATTTTAGCGGTGGGCTTGCCGCTGCCGTGGCCCGCCTTCGTGTCGACGCGCGCGAGCAGCGGCCGCCGCTGCGCCGCGGCAGGCTTGAGCGCCGCCTGCTGCTGCGCGGCGTGCTGCAGCGCGGCGATGAACTTGAGCGAGTGCAGCGGCACCACGCGGTCGTCGTGGTCCGCCGTCAGCACCAGGGTCGCCGGGTACTCTTTCCAATCTAGATGAAAATAATAATAAATAAATTTATTTTTATTCAAGTACAAGACTCATTTTGTTAGTAACAATTGTGCTTATTCTAGGTTAGTAACAATAATTGCATTGGATTTATTTTAATTTTTTACAACTGTCTGCACATGACTCATCGCCGCACCACCCCGGCAGAAGTTGAGCAGCAATGACCCATGTACCGACAGTCCAGCCTGCTTGCAATCAGGCGCAGAATGCTGTTGGTGCTGCCCCGCACCCTGCGCACCAGGGAGGCACACCGCTTCCGCATAGTCGCGTAAAAGCAGTCTACTCGCGCCATTATAATAATAATTTTCATTCGCTTAAGAGGGTTTATGCATTTCGGTTTCCCATACAAACTTCCAAGTCGAAATTTTTCAAAACCAATATGCCGATTATAATGAAACTTTGCATGCTAATGTAAAATACAGGGATCTAAATAGTTTGTTAAAAACCTTTATTTAACTAAAATCGCAATAACTCATTGCGATTTTAAACTTTCTATAGTGGACTTTAAATCGCAATAACTCAGCTAAATAAACGTTTTTTAAAAATGTTTTCAACAAACTATTTAGCGTGCAAAGTTTCATTGAAATTGGCTAAATAGTTTTTAAAAATTTCGACTTGAAAGTTTCTATGAAAAACCGAAATGCGTAAACCCTAATAATACACCCCACTGCCCTACTCCTGTAGGTCACGTGATACGTTGCGTAGCGATTGTCTTGCATTTCGAGGTTATTTTTTTTTATTAGACAACAGAAATACTTTGCGCATGGCGTGCATTATGTAAAAGGTACATTCTGCGACTGAATTGAACCAATAATAATAACCAAAATGGTCTACCACAAAAAACAAAAATGTTTAAGTTTTGTTAGAAACTTTACATAGGTTCTTTATAACCTTGTCTTAAATATGTTTCGTGATATTAAGTCGTTATAGACAAAATATCAATTTTAACTTAAGTACATTACTCGTCTGTTGTTTTTAGAAAACAATGAATAAATTTTAAATACATAATGAAGCTCGATGACGCAGATATGAAACTTTTTGCAATGCTTGTCACTAGACGGGTGACCAAAATAAAAATATCCAGCCCCTCTGTGCTTTGAAAGGCACGTTAAGCCGTTGATTCTGGTTGCAGTCTAACTGAGTAAAAGTCTAAATCTGTCGCCATAGACAACAATGTTAACAGCATTGTTGTGTTCCGATTACTTCCGACAGTTTAGCGGTAACATTGCCAGTTCCTCAGTGGTTGACGAGTCCGGGTGAAGTGTGCTTCAACCATCGGCCGTACACGAACGAAAAAAAAAGAAGGACTCCGCATCACTTACATAAAATTTAAGCTAATTTAATTTAAGATAATTATAAATATAGATAATAACTTTTATTAAATTATAATTTAAAATAAGTTAAAGTTACTCGCGTCCGTAGGTTTACCCTTGAAGCCCTGCTAAATGAGTGACACTGACTGAATGGTAGAGCCACCACGCTGCTTCCTCCTGGGAAGATTGGGCCTTAATCCAACATGCTGGCCCAAAGCGGGTTGGTAAAAATTTAATAAAATGAAGGAATAGGGTTAAGGAAGGTATTTGTGAGGGGGGGGGGGGGGGCCTCCGGAACTCTCACTCAACACAACAGCACCAAGTGCCTTTATTTTACGCCAGATATTCGTGAGATGGTGGTATTACCCCGGGCGAGCCGGCTCAATGCGTGCTGCAACGCAGCGTGGTGGCTCTACCATTCAGTCAGTGTCACTCATTTAGCAGGGCTTCAAGGGTAAACCTACGGACGCGAGTAACTTTAACTTATTTTAAATTATAATTTAATAAAAGTTATTATCTATATTTATAATTATCTTAAATTAAATTAGCTTAAATTTTATGTAAGTGATGCGGAGTCCTTCTTTTTTTTTCGTTCGTGTACGGCCGATGGTTGAAGCACACTTCACCCGGACTCGTCAACCACTGAGGAACTGGAAGGCATGGAAGGCCTGTGTCAAATCTGCCTGGAAATTCTGAAAACTTGACAATTTGCGTATATGTCATTTTGCGAATTTGACAATTTGCGAATTTGTCATTTTGCGAATTTAACAAATTGCGAACGTGACAAATTGCGAACTTGTCAATTTGCGAATATGACATTTTGCAAATTTGACACTTTGCGCCTAAGGTCCAGCAGTAGGACGTTTACATTATTATGCTGACGATGGTATTGAGTACACAACAGAAACCGACTAACCATCCCCCGGCGCCTGTATGTTGTGCAGCGGCGAGTACTTGATGAGGTTGCGGAAGTGCGTCTCGTTGTCGGCGCTGCCGTAGTCGGACACCCACGCGTGGCCGATCGTGAACTTCTGGAAGCGCAGCATGTCCAGCACTCTGCGGGGAGCGGAGAATTTTGTTAAGCCGCTCTTTTCCCGTCTTTAACAATTTCGATTGATTGTACTGCCACCAATATAAAAGATACAGTTCTTAAATTCATATATAATATAGTTGAAGACATTATCTAAGACAGAAACATGATTGAGGATAGAAAACAAATTCAAAGACAGCTCTGTCAACATTTTAAAACAGCTGTAAGTCAGATAATACATTAATAAATGACTTAATTTTTTTACCAATAAAAGAATCATTTAATTATCTAGTGAATGCAAAAAGCATATATTTTATATTTCACTTGTTTTTTCCTATGTAGGCAAAAAACCTATAAAACGCGCCTATTCGCGCCGCTTCGCTGATACACCCGTCCCGTACCGTAGTACCGTTGAGAACAGGAGAAGAGCACTCGGAATACCTCGCCGTAAATTAACTGGTCTGTGTCTGGTGGTTACATTACCGGAGTTAATACATACATACAATAATCAAAACTGTTATCCCGAAGGGTTAGTCAGAGACTAGGCAATGAGGACCGCCAAATCAGTCCACTGCCATAGTCCACTTTTCACCAAATATCGATTGAACATGTGCTCAGCGTGACAGATGGTGAGCCCATGGCCGTTTTATGCTGTTAGATGTACGTGCAGTCTTTAGTCCGTTAGTCGCCTTTGGGTGGTAGTATTCTTTCACACCTACGCGACACGGTCACTGACACCGGTGTTAAATCCCAAAAATATACGATGCGGTTACATCGTCGTGTAGTTGGTTCAGTTGGTGTTAGGGCTTGTTTAGTCCGCCTGACTAGCTACCACCATCTTATCCGAGCCTGTCGCCATAATAGTGTTAACTAACAATAGTGTTCCGACAGTTTTTTAGACATATGATAGCCAGTTCTTCAGTGGTTGAGGATTCCCGGTGAAGTGCGCTTTTACCTTCGGCCTTAGTCACTTATAATCAGGTGAGATGAAAGCCAGAAGCTCACCCGTGGTGGATAAAAAAAGAAATGAGATCTTTATATGAATGTCTAAATACTAAAAGGGCACATGTCACTTTTTTTTTACCCGTAATACTGTTTTGTCTAAATCGCTTGGCAACACCTATTTTCACCATTTTGCATGGTGCTGTATCCTTGAGCAGGTGTTGCCAAGCAATTTAGAAAAAAAAATAGTTCGGGTAAAAAAAAGTGACCTGTTTCTTTTAGTATTTAGACATTTATATACAAACTAAGGTAACCGACGTAGCCCGAAGACCATAAAGTGAGATGAAGGCAATTCGTTTCCTAGATGTAGACTAAAAAAAAACTTGACGTAAGTACTCACCCGACCTGTACTATAGCCGCCCCGTAGAGGTCGGGGCGCTGGTTGGCGCAGGCGGCGACGAGCAGCCCCCCGTTGGAGCCGCCCTGGATGGTGACCAGCGAGGCGCTAGTATATTTCTCCTCTATGAGGTATTCCGCCGCCGCTTGGAAGTCGTCGAACACGTTCTGCTTGTTGAGCAGGCGGCCCGCGTTGTGCCACCGCTCGCCGTATTCGCTGAAAGCGTGCAATACTCATTAGTCGAATATAGAAATTAAGAAAAAAAAAATTTTTTTTTTTAAAATTTGTTGGGGTAGTTGAGGGATTTTTTTTAGGTTAAGTTACTAGATAGACCTAGCCTTAGTGCCATTCCCCCGAAATACAAATAAAAGAGCGATAGGGGATAAAATTTGTTGTGAGTTAAAATTGTTGTTTGCAGTCATATTTTGACAGCTGCTCCATTCTCATTTGCAACAATAGAATATAAGAGGAGAATTGAGATAATATTTTAAATCCATCCGGTTGTATGTATCAATTGAAGTGGAGTAATTTGCCGGTCTTTAGATACAATTAAAGGAGAACCGGCACTTTCCATAGAAAAAATGCTATATTTGTATACTATAGAATTTGGTCATAAAGTAAAGCTAATATTATTTGCTACCTAAACCAAGTTTTGTCCTATTTTTAACGAATCGCGGATAAGAGTTATTTATATTATTAATATTTTTTAATATGTAAACACTGAGTTTTCAAAATGTCTAACGTGGCTGCATAAACCATAATTCTTTTGCTTTAAAAAAGGTGAAATGTCAACAATGCCGTCACGTCATGTTTGATTTGACAGCTAGCGGCTGTACAACTGTCATCAGATATTGCCAGTTATTGAATAACAGACTAAAAAAGTTTACAACTTAAGCATAAAACGCCTGATCTTCTTTAATAAAATGAATATCCATAAAGCGTCTCACCCGCCGCCGCGTATGTTGGGTATGGCCACGACGCCGTTCAGATGCTGCATGAACACGAGCCGCGTGACGCTAAAGCTGGGCTGCACGTTGATGTTGAACCCGCCGTAGCCGTACACCAGCGCCGGCCGCGAGCCGTCGCGGGGAACATTCTAATCACAAAGAACAAACAATATTAGAATGTCAAAATACTAAAAGGGCACATGCGACTTTTTTTTTTACCCGAAATACTTTTTTATCTAAATCGCTTGGCAACACCTATTTCTACCATTTTATGCAAATACGGCACTTGTCCGTGCTCGTTGTATGGATACAGTAAGGACAAGTGCCCTATTTCCACCATTTTATGCAAATACGGCACTTGTCCGTGCTGTATCCATACAATGAGCATAAAAAAAATTGCATAAAATGGTGGAAATAGGTGTTGCAAAGCGATTTAGACAAAAAAGTATTTCGGGTAAAAAAAAAGGTGACAAAGTGTGCCCATTTAGTATTTAGACATTCATTTACTCTCGTGTTGTAACTGTGACTACAACAACATCACCTTGAAACGGAACGCACAGCGCCACCGGAGCGACGGCACAGCGGCGCGTTAGGAGGGGGTTGGGTAACCCATTCCAGCAACGGCTATTCTTTTTGATCTCGTCTTCGAAACAAGATTCGTTTATTCATGCATTAATGTACCAGCGATTACTCACATGTATAATCAACATCAAGTTTTATTCCCTCACAAGAATAAGTCCACGCCACGACACCTCGCATGTATGTGGAGGAGCTATCACCGACCCGTATTAAATTTAGAATAAAAAGTAAATTTGTTTACGCTCACACCAATTATCTAGACCAAGATGAGTATTCTTTTGAAACTCGTTAATATGGTAAGATAACGGATAAGTATACATAAACATAAAAAAACACCCAGACCCGAAATCAATTTAGAAAAACAGCTTTTTCTCAAAATTGACCCGACCGGGATTTGAACCCGGGACCTCAGAGATGGCGCGACGCCAGACCCGGTGTGCTAACCACTCGACCACGGAGGTCGTCAAATTCACCTCCCCACGAGCTGTTGTCCACTTGGGAATGCTTAAGAATAGCAGTGCGCCTCGCACCGTTTGCTACGCGCCATACAAGCAATTTTAGATATACACCGAGACATTTTAGTGGTTGTTTTCCCGCGGCAGAATGATTTACCTTTAGTAGTACTATCGAATCATGAAAGTTATTTTTGCCAAAAATGACAAATAAATTTCGACCTCCCATACAAAACGGTCCGATCAGGGCCCTGATTCTGTATCGCAATCTATAGATTCCACACCTAAACCTTACCGCGCACAAACGTCAAACGCATACGTTTTTGGGAAGATATCGTAACTTTTTAAGGAATTGACGTGGTTTCGAAACAAGGAATCGTTACAGAATAAGGGCCCTGCTGACGACATTAGTATGGGAGGTCGAATTTTTTTTGTCATTTTTGTCTTAAATAACCTGTATGATTCGATAGAACTACTAGAGGTAAATCGTTCTGCAGCGGGAAAACAACCACTAAAATGTCTCGGTGTATATGCACGATGCACAGTCTTTTGAGAGATTATTTTGTAATAATAATAATAATAAATAAATAAAAAGTATTTATTTGTTCAAAATTACAAGTTGTACAACTAACTTAAAAACTAACAATACGGAACAAAAAAGTACGGCTCAGCATCAAACAGCTGAAACGACAGCTGTAGCTGATATTCTGCCACAACCTAGCGTGTTTTTTTATACTTTTCTAAGAAAATGTGACAACAGTTAAGTTTTATGAAAATAATTTTAATGAAATTTTCCCTACTACATTTTATTACAATAATATAATGTAAGACCGTTTCTTTGTTTAATAAATATATAGAAAAATAAATAAGATACTAGAAAAAACCACGTACCTTCTTAGAAACTATAAACATAGGAACTTTAGTGCCATCTTTGCTTGAGTAGAATATTTGCTTAGCCTCATATTGCGATGCGTCGAAACCTTTCACTTTGACTTCTCTGAAAACCTGGAAATTCAATCATTATTAGGTAGGTACCTTACATATTATCACACTATCGTATGTTTTGAATACAGTAAGTAATAATAATACTGATAGCCACTAACTATTTTAAAATAAATGCAAACCAAATGCTTTTTTGTCAAGTTTTTGGAACTTCATAAAAACTCCAACTAATTGACCAATAAAAAGAGTCAGCCTGTCAAGTTAAGCTTTTAGAATGAAATAGAAATTCACTTTTCTAAGGACATTTAAAACATAACATCCAAACCCACCAATTGGAGTGATTTCTATGATCGAGGCCTTTGCCCAGCAGCGGGCAGTATACAGGCTGTACTTTACGGACATTTGTTACGGACTTATCATTTATCCCTTAAATGCATGATTTTTTGTTTATCATAAAAAGCTTTTTTAATGGATACTATGTAATACCAAAAAATCTGGAAAAATAATAAAAAAAAAATTTTTTAATAAAAAAATATTTTTTTTAATAAATAAACAAAAAATCTTGACAAAATGCTTTCCTAAATAATTTATTTTCATTTTGGTTATTTTATATTATTTTTTCACTTTATAATTGTTTCAGTAATTACGAATCTATTACAATTTACATCATTAAAATAGAACATATAGAAGTATTTTATTTATTTTTTCAAAAAAGGTTGCACTCTCATATCCAAAGAGGTTTCCTTCAAAACTTCCTTGTATATGATGTTAAATTAAAAAAATATATATATTATAATATTTAAAAAAAAAACATGTTTTAATTACAGAGTATATTCTAAATATCTATTTTAATATAAAAATAATAGTATAAAAATATAATTAATATTTTTAAAAGGCTTAAAATTACGATGTAGGTCTACATCATGATGCATTAAAGGGTTATAGCATTTACTATAAACCTCATTGGTTTCCTAAATGCTTATATTTTGTCAAATTATATTGTACTTTTTTAAGTGATAAATAAAAAAAGTATACAATTAATAATAACAATAACCAACCGTGGGCTCTGCGGGCTGCTGCGTAAAGTCAACATGGTATATGACGCCGGGCGTGAGGAACGACATGAAGTGGTAGAAGATCTCGGTCTGCTCGCGCTTGCCCGAGAAGCCCACCACGGAGCCCACGCCCAGCGCGAACGAGCGCAGCAAAGAGCCGTCCGCCGCCGCGTGCAGCTGCAGCACGCTCTATAGGGAAAACATTATAATTAGCTCTCGGCGGCGGTGTTTCCAAACCGTTACGACAGAGATCTTTAAGAAACGAGCCTATTCCTTCTTTAAAGGCCAGCAACGCATCTACGATTCCTCTGGTTTTGCGGGTGTCTATGCAGGCAGAGATTGCTCTCCATCAAATGACCCCCCCGCTCGTTTGGTTCCTTTATTATAAAAAAAAACATTACACACATACAATCGAGGGAGCTTACCGGTCGACCACATTACGGCGATATTCGAATCGCGCGTACATACAGTAGCGTGCGCATAGATCGTGTGCAAGCGATTATCACTGAAATGTGTTCGCCCGGGAAGAATGAACTTAACTTTTTATGTAAGTACGGAAGGCGTCATATGAGGCCTAGAGCAAAACGGGCTTCTAATTCGGAAGGCATCAATTATGATGTTTTGGCTTAGACAGTATAGAATCACGAATATCGGTTACATTATCTATGGACAGGCACCATTTTATCGACACAGTCTGAGACGTGATTGGTTGGCCTACATACTGAAGTAATTCAAAATAAATTCGCTAGATGTCTTCCTATTAAAAAAAATCACAAAGTTGAGCAATGGATGGTGGCATCATACGATGCCATCCGTATTGTACAGGAGTTTTGTCAAAACACAAAATGGTCGATTTCTAGTGGTGATCGCTTCGAAAAAGATATCGACAATAAATATTATGTTTGGTGCGGGTCCAAGCAGATAATAATATCCTCTTAGAGATGACAAGATCGAGAATATTTGACTCCATTCTCTTCTAAATTCAACTCTTCCGTCAATATAAGTTTATTACGTTTTAGATTTTTTTAGTTTTGTATTGAATTTATATTATTCTTGTATGAAAATTCTCTATTGTCGATAAATCGATATTATCGATATCGATCACATATTATGGTGATCCATGCCTAGTTAAAAACTTATGGCGATTTTGGATCGCATAATTATTGGAGTGTTTCGGTTATAATTGTGCTTTTTTGGAAATAATTATCCTCTTGTAAACCTCTTCTTAGATTAAATGTGAAGTGTTTGTGTGAAATGATAATATTCCAGGCTAATTTACGATTTCCTTCCTCACTCGAGTTTGTGACTTGTATCTCTATTTTTAACATATTTTTTACCCGAAACAGTAAAGTTTATGAAATAACAGTATCTGGTGAGCGTTTGTACTAAATTTCGTTACTCTAGCATTTATAGTTTTAGTAATATAATTTATTAAAGTTGACCTTCATTTTGCGTCACTTTTCGACACGCCAAAAAAAAAAGCTTAACAATTACCAACAAGTTAAAATTTGACAACCCCCGCCTCAACATGGGCGGAATTGCAATCGAGTACTGCGACAAGATTAAACTCCTTGGGCTGAACATTGACTCCAAACTCACTTTTAATAAACACATAGCAAACGTATGTAAAAAGGCGGCAAACATATTTAGACACTTATCTAGGGCCGCGAGGGTGAGCTGGGGACTAAACCCGAAGGTGATTAGGTCAATTTACATCACTGCAGTGGAACCCGTTGTAATGTATGCGGCTGCGGCCTGGTCCACGGCCGCGGACAAGATCATGACGCGCAAGCAGCTAAATGCATTGCAACGGGGATTCGCTCAGAAAATGTGCAGGGCGTATCGTACCGTTTCGCTCACCTCTGCACTGGTACTGACCGGGACGCTTCCTCTTGACCTCCGGATTAAAGAGGCTGCAGCCCTTTATGAAGTGAAGAGGGGAGTGCCCCAGTCAGATCTACGTGGCAGAGATATTGAGACACCACACCCTGCACTACACCTACCACACCCGGCAGAACGCACAATATTGGAGCTATCACACAGATACACGAACACATGCACGACATCTGCATATACACGGACGGCAGCAAGATTGATGGTAAGGTTGGAGCGGCGCTCTCCTTGTGGAATAGCGCAGGCGAAATCTGAGCCATCAAGCTTGCACTGCCGTCATGCAGCACCGTGTATCAGGCTGAGTTCCTCACATTACACAAGGCCTCGGAAGTGTTGCTTGCTAGAAAGGAAGTAACTTTTAGAATCTATAGCGATTCCATGGCAGCTCTCCAAACGGTCACAAACGTGATTTCCCTCCATCCCCTTGCAGTTGAAATGCGCAAAAACCTTAGATATGCATCTAACCAGGGCAAACATGTCAGTTTACACTGGATCAAAGCGCATGCGGGATTAGAGGGAAACGAGAGAGCCGACCAACTTGCCAAGGAGGCTGCTATAGGTTCCAAGAGAAAGCCTGACTACGAATTGTGCCCAGTTTAATTTGTCAAGAGAATCATTCGGAATGAGTCTCAATGGTACAAGTCCAGCGTCACAGCCGAGGTAACCAAGATCTACTTCCCAGACGCTTTAACAGCTTACCATACCACCCGGAAGCTGACACATACGAACCTCACCACACAGGCTCTCACAGGACACGGCGGGTTTTCCGCATACCTCAACAGGTTCAGGTGTAAGGATAGCCTGTCATGCGTCTGTGATCCTGATACGCACGAGACCCTCACACACATCCTCTCCGAGTGCCATTTACACGCTCTGGAGAGGCTAAACATTGAAAAATCCAAGCAAAAAAAAAATGTCAGGTAGTCACGGCAAATTTTGCTGCCCTTATCAAAGGGGACTATAGAAAAATATTTTTAGAGTAGTCTCAAAATTGTTACCACTGTAAATAATCGTAATAAGTCATAATAACTAAGTATCTAGATATAGAAAGGAATGACACATACAGTCGTGGTCAACTAATTAGGGACAATCTCTAGTTAAGCCAAATTGTGAATTTATTTTTTATTTTCCAACGAGTCTTAACAATATTCCATATCTTTTACACGTAAGTATAATTAGTCATTGGATGTGCCCGATTATACAAACAATAACAACTTCTTAAACATTAAACCTCTTTACATTATAGCTGATAGATTATCAGTGTGCTATTTGTTCAAAGAATGCTGGCTGGCCATTTAATTAGGGACACTGAGATATTGCGTTCTATTTTCAAAATTTGAATCTCAATACTTTTTTATTTCTTCTTTTATTGTTTTGTGGTAGTTTTGGCGGCAATCCAGATTTTTAATTTTAAGTTTTGAGAATTATTTTGAAGAAATATGGGCAAAAATAAAAGTTGCGATCCAACACTACGAACAATTATCATGAAGTTTGTCGAGCGTGGTTGGTCATACCGAGGGATAGCAGAACATTTAAATTGTTTAAAAACTATGGTATGCAATGCAGTGCAACATTTCAGGCGCAATAACACAGCTTTAAATGTGCCCAGGACAAAAAGATCGAGAAAAACAACTCCGCAAGAAGATAGAATGATAACCAGGTTAGCTAAGAAAGATCCGTTTCTAGGCTCTATTTTAATTAAACACGAAGTGTTTGGGGCAGACGAAAGAGCCGGTGTATCAGCGAGGACCGTTCGACGACGTCTGGTAGAAGCAGGGTTGTTCGGAAGAGTGGCTCGCAAAGTACCGTTGTTGAAGAAAGAACATAGAAATGCTCGTTTGGCGTTTGCACGTAAATATGGGCATTGGACCTACGCCCAATGGCAACATGTATTATTCTCTGACGAGACCAAGATTAATTTAATTTCTTCAGATGGAAGGCAATACGTACGGCGTCCTGTAAAAGCGGAAATGAATCCAAGATTCACAAAAAAGCAGGTGAAACATGGCGGTGGAAACATTAAAATTTGGGGTTCATTTTCTGGACGTGGAGTGGGACCTGTGAGAAAAGTTCAGGGTAACTTAGACCAACATCAATACAAAACAATATTGGAGGAAACTATGCTTCCCTATGCTGAGGAGCATCTCCCTATTATATGGACGTTTCAGCATGATAACGACCCGAAACATACCGCCCGTTCAGTCAAGTCGTTTCTTACCAGTCAGTCAGTATCGGTGCTAGATTGGCCAGCAAATAGCCCGGACCTCAACCCAATTGAGCACCTTTGGCACGAAATCAAGAAAAAAGTTTCAACTTATCGTACCACAACTTTAGATCAACTTAATCAAGCTTTTTGTGAGGCATGGGCAAACATTCCTATCGAAACATGTCAGAAACTGATAATGTCTATGCCACATCGGTGTCAAGCGGTAATTACTAACAAAGGTTTTGCTACTGGGTACTGATTTTACACGTAATAAAATGGAGCTTTTAAAAATATTATAATACTGGAGATTATTCGTTTTGTTTAACTCTATTCATCATTATACTTTACTGTCCTTAATTAAATGTCCAGCTACATAATTATACCTTAAAATTTAATACATGTTCAACCTTTGATATTAAATACTTTTTTCTATTTAATTATTCTCTTATTTACAGCCATTTATAGTATAGTAATCGGACCAAATTATGCAAATAATAGGTGCTGAAAAATCAATAGGGTTTTATATTTATATGTACATAACCGGTTATTGCTCTTCACTATCTTGAATGTCCCTAATTAGTTGACCACGACTGTATATCTGTGCATATATTATGTGCTCAATTTCCAATAGTCAAATAAGCTCAAAATGTATAAGTAGTGGGTAACAATATTGTCAAATCAAAAATAGACTTAGAGAATGTAAACCAAATTCATTATTAAAAACCCATAAAAATATCGTTAGATAAGAAATTTAAATAGAAATAAGAAATAGCATAAGAAAAACCATTTTTGTAAATAAATTCCAGCTGAGTAAATATTCATTTACGCGAGTACCTAGAATGTAAGATAAAGGAGAAAGGAAATAAAGGAAAAAGCAGATAGTCAGCATAGGGCCTAAACGCGGAACACCTATCGCTTAAAGAATGAATGGTGATGGATGAATGTGTAGTATGCGTCACGAAAGTACGAGAGGCATAAATGATGGAACTTGAGTGACAAAGAGACCTAGCATAGAATAGGCTCCGATAAAGTTGGAGCAAGCTGATAAAAAAAACATCACCAACTGGCATGTGCCACTTTCCGACCACAACTACATATTATGCTTTAGGTACAGACTAGGTAAGATCATAGGAACAGTGCAAAGGAAGAACCCTCGAAACACCAACTGGGAGGGCTTCAGGAGGGATCTAGATGGTCAAAGCGACAAACTCAACTCAGCTGTAGACATAGTGTTTGAAGCTGACAGACTTACAGAAGCACTGATGACGGCCTGGCAAAAGAATTGCCCAGAAACAAAATCAGTGGCAAAGAAACTACTATGGTGGACTTCAGAGGTTGCTCAAATCAGAAGAGCGACACGACAGGCTTTCAATGGAGCGAAGGCTAAGAACGATTTTAGTGAATACAATAAGGCTTTAACTCGCTACAGCAGTGCGGTTCGTAAAGTAAAGAGATCGGCTTGGAAAAGACATTGTGAACATATACAATCTGTTCCTGAAGCAATGAGACTAACCAAGGCAATTTTTACAACAAAGGCGATTCCATTGTCTACAGTTACGAGGGCAAATGGAACTCGGACAGAAAGTGGTGGTGATACACTAAAGGTTGTGTTTGATACTCACTTCCCTGAATCAAGTATCATCCAGGACGAACATGACCTAATCAGCTGGAAGGAGCAGCATAGTAGGACTTGTAGTATGATTGGACAATAGCTAAAAAAGTAGTAGATGAATCTAAAGTTAAATGGGCGCTGGGAAGCTTTCAACCTTTTAAAGCACCAGGGCCTGATAACATTTACCCTATTCTACTACAGCAGGGCGCCACCGTACTGGGCCCCCACAACTGCAAACTGTACAAAGCCTGCATTGCGTTCGCGGCGTGTTAAGGTAATTTATATACCAAAAACGGGTAAACCGGATTACGAAGAACCCAAAGCTTTTAGGCCAATAAGTCTTCAATCTTTTCTCCTCAAGTCCTTGGAGAAGATGGTAGACAAATTTATCAGAGCGGGACTATTGAAAAAATTCCAACTTCATGGACTTCAATGCGCTTAGCAGCCAGGGAAGTCAACAGAAACTGCTATTCACCATGTGGTGAGTAGAGCGGAATCCGCACTGGAGAACAAAGAGATCTGCGTCTGCACATTCGTAGATATTGAAGGTGCATTTGATCGCACAACCTTTGACTCCATTAATGTGGCAGCCAGGGATCATGGCGTGCCACAACCGATCTGCAAATGGATTGAATGTATGCTAAAGGGTAGAATCATCTACTCGGAACTACAAGAGGACAGCTTACTTGCTCAAACAACTAGAGGGTTCCCGCAAGGAGGGGTTCTCCCTCCTTTGATATGGAGCCTTGTGGTTGATTCAATCATAGCAAATCTGAACCATGGACCATTATTTACGGTGATCTAGTTATCACGGTCTGTAGGAAATTTCCCTCCACGGTATCGGAGCTAATGCAACGTGCCCTGGGTTTGCTGGAAGGTTGGTGTAATACCAAGCATCTATCTGTAAACCCAGGAAAAACGACCGCCATCTCCTTTATGAGAATGAAAAATCTTATGAAACTGGGAACCCTAATGATTTACGGCACCCAGCTTCCTTGGTCCAGAGAAGTGTAATATCTAGGCATAACACTAGATAAGGAACTCACCTGGAAACAGCACATGGACACGACTGTCGTCAAGGCCTATAGGGTCTTTGGAATGTGCCGGTCCACTTATGGCAAAATGTAGGGACTCAACCTCAAAATCATAAGGTGGATCTACATTACGATGGTGCGGCTGATTCTCACATACGGCAGCATCGTCTGGGGGCTCAGGACCAAGCTGAAAAACTGTAAGAAAACTACAAAGCAAACTACAGAGAACAGTATGCCTGGCGATTACCGGGGCATTTAGAACCACACCGACAGCAGCGCTGGAGATCCTCACGGACCTCCCACCCCTGCGCAGTGTCATGGAGACGGAGGCAAGTAAAGCGCTACACAGACTAATGGTGAGACATAAGACGCATCTTTGCCTCTGACCACATAATGGGAACCTAATGATACCCTTGATCGGATCATCGAAATGAGGTGCGACAAGATTACAAAGTACATGTTCAAAAAGAAATTCAGTATACATGTCCCAACTCGGGACCAATGGAAACAGCCACCGTCTCCAGAGAAAGGCAGCCTGATCTGGTACACCGACGGATCCAAAATGGAGTCAGGCACTGGAGCAGGTATCTTTAGCAATGACTTTAAGCACAGTCAGAGTATGGGAAAGTTCGCTACTGTTTTTCAGGCAGAAACTTTCGCAATTCTCCTGTGCGCTAAAAAGAATCTTGAAGTCGCTCCCAAGAAGCGTAACATATTCATCCTGAGTGACAGCCAAGCCGCGCTCAAGTCACTTATATCGCCTAGAATAGACTCCTGTTTTGTCCTTGAAACCACGAAAGCCTTAAACAAGCTAGGTAGACACAACAGGGTGAGGTTAATCTGGGTGCCAGACCACATGGGAATCCAAGGCAATGAAATGGCCGATGCACTTGCTAGGGAGGGCTCAGAGACCCCATATGTTGGTCCTGAGCTGTTTGTGGCACTAGCATCGAGTACCATCAACAAAGCCTTCAAGGACCACAATCAAAACAGGCCTAGAACCGAATGAAAAGAGCTACCCGTCATAAGACACTCAAAATCCTTTATAGGCGAAGGCGCCCTAGGACGAAGTAAGATCATTATGTGGAGGTAGCAGAAGGCAGGCCCGATTAATCACCGGTGCCCTGACTGGGCACTATGCCATAAAACAATTGCTCCACAAAATTCAACTAGCAACAGACAACCTGTGCAGGGCATGCGGAGGGGAAATGGAGTCCATGCAGCACCTACTGTGTGACTGCGACTCTTTTGCCAGGAAAAGAATGAATCTTCTGGGATCGGCCTACCCGAAAGGTTTAGGAACTTCGCCCTCAAGGACATTGCCAAGCTTATGGCAATTAACTTCACTGAGGAGGCAGAGTGATAGGAGGGGGTTCCACAAAAAATCCTAATGGGTCGACGTGCTGCTGCGAGGGGGAGACCTCTGCAGGCCCCACTAGATAAGATAAGATAAGACGTCACTACAAAACGTGTTTATTTTAATATATCAGTGTCCAAAACATTGTTACTTATGTTTTTGTTTTGTTGGTTGTCCTGAATGAATAAATAAAAAAAAATGAACAGAAAATTTGTATTTAATTCTTTCTTAAAATAAATAGACAGATGTTCCATACCTTGACGTCTCTGACGTAGTGAATGACTAGTTTGTCGTTGTCGACCGCCGACGCCCAATCCAGCACGTCGCTAGGGTGTTCCTGCGCACAAAGTTATATTATTACTATTGTAAACGTATCACAACATATTCTACTACAGTATAACTTTACAAAGCTTTCATTTTGTTTTGGTGTTTGTTTTTGCTAAATGGCTTAAATTTATTACATCTTGATTGCCCCTGTGCTTAATAAGGCACGTTATGCCATTGGTCGCGGTTAATATCAAAAGATAGCACTCGTTAAACCTACCAACTCGCATTAGTCCAACATGGTGGGTTAGCTATACAAAACTGTCAAAATTCTCCAGTCGATTGTCAACCTTAGTGTTTGGGTGTTAAGTTCAAAATCTAAAAGTGTGTATAGTATAGTAAATGTATACCGGTATGAGCGTCTGCCAGTTCTCCTCGGCGGGGTTGTCAAGGTCGATCTTGATGAGCCGGTAATTGGGCGCGTTCTTGTTCGTGCGGAATATGCACACGGAGCCTTCGTTTGTCACGTACTGCAAACGAACAATTTAACTTAAGGGGGTTCGGCGATCAGCGAAAATTTGGATGTTGCGCGGGGCCTCGCGGGTGTTGCGCAGTGCGGGGTCCTCGGTAATTCGTAAGCGCCATTCACATTTTTATTAAAAAGTTAATAAAAAGGTTTAGTTTTTTGGAAATCCAAATCAGTCAAAAAATCAAAAAGGTTTATGAACACAAAAACCTTTGTGTTTATGATTTTATAGGAATTATTATTGTAAAACACGGTCGTAATGCGCATTTATATGAAACATTAGAGGCAACTTCAGGATTTTTTTCTAACGAGAAAATATAAAGTTTAAATTATTGGATACCAATATAAACTTGCATAAAAGCCAAAAACATGAGCGCGTGAGTAATATACTTATTTAATTAGACACATTGACATATTACATTTACTTAAAACCTATTATTATAGACTACTTAAAAGTGCTTATTATTTAAGTCTTCTGGAATAAAAACATGCTGATATTTTTTTATCCACAACGGGTAAGCGCTAGGCCTTCATCTCACCTGATGGTAAGTGACGATAAGGCCGAAGGTGGAAGCGCGCTACACCCGGAATCCTCAACCACTGAGGAACTGGCTATCTTATCTCAAACTGTCGGAATACAACAATGCTATAAACATCGTTGTTATGGCGACAGACTTAGATAAGATGGTGGTAGCTAGCCAGGCGGACTTAACAGCCCTACCACCAATCAAACCGAGCACACAGAGATGTACCCCCCGCTGGGAATCGAACCCGGGACCTCTGGGTCTGAAACCGGTAGCATAGCCACTAGATCACAGAGGCGGTTATAAGACCAGTAGCCTAATTCACGTAACAAAACTTCAACGACATGCAAGCGATTTGATCGCTGAAGTCACTTTTCGTATTCACGTATCAATCGCACGATTTTGTTTAAGTCGGTTTTGTTTAAGCGTATTCACGTGCATTAATCGAAGTTCGATCGTTGCCTCCGCGGTATTCACCTATTATTTTGACGTTTAGTTTTATCGGATTTCAGCGATTACACGTCAAATTAGACAATTTCCAAGTCGTTGGAAAAAAATAATAAACATTTCTGCATGTTTTGTAACAAAAAGTATTTGAATTTATTTGGTAGAACTGTAATGGCAGCATTAAGTATAAATGGTTGACAAATCGGTGAGTTGCGTTCCTATCGAGTAATCGTTCTAGCGAAATGACAGGTGAATACGGATTTGTGACTGTTTTTCAATAGGACGACTTCTAAACGTAAACGACATTTCGACTATTACGAAATACGTGAATCAGGCCACAGCTATTACCGCCACTGACCTCGTAGTCGGCCTCGAAGTTGTGCACGATCTGCGTGAGGGGCAGCCGCCCGCCGATGTCGGGGTGCCGGCGCAGGTCCGCGAAGTACAGCAGGTTGTCGCGGCAGTCGCGCACCGGCGACACCACCAGGTAGCGGCCGCAGTCGCTCACCTCAGCGCCGCTGCGGCACCACGGACAATCAATTTATCAATTTATATTTGCATCAAACACGGTATTTAAGATGACTATAGACAATAAAAGTACAATCGTGTTGTCACCAAATTACAACTGGCATACATATATAATAATTGATTACCTTTTCATTAGGTGTAATAATCAAATTTAAACATTTTATTGGAAATCGTAATTAATATCAAATAATATAATAACTAAAAGTTCATTAACTAAAAACAATAAGATAAATTAATAATTGAATAAAAAAATCAAAATAAAAACTAAATAAAATTACAACAATTTTTTATTACATAATGTCAAAAAATTCCATGAGAACATATAAAATTTATGTTAAATTAACCATTTAAACAACTTTTTCTTAAATAATTTTATACTACATTGTTAAGTAGCTGATACACTACACACAAGATGTACAAGAGTTCACGACTTCTAATTTTGGAGATTTTAGCCAGATTTGCAGGGCTCTGTGCAGGCAGTGGTATAACGCGCGACTAGGCTCAGAATTTCGCGTCTACTCGAGCGCAAACTCTCTGAGAGGCTTAAACAATAACTCGAGTCTTAAAATGAACACGAGACTTCAATAACAATATTGATGGTAATAACAATATTTGGGGGTTAACAATGCTCACATCCGTAGGTGTGTACCCTTGAGACCCTACACACATGTAGGGGTCACAGACCCCTGGGTGGTGCTAATTGAGCATTTGGTGGTAGAGCCCAGCTAGCCCGGTTATCGACCACCTTGCGGCAGTGTACGCCCGCCAAGTGGTCTGTGCTCGTCGCAGGTCGCGTTCCAGGAACAACGTCGCACTACCGGAGCCAGGGGAGCGGCTATTGTTGCAAACTGTGAACCAGAGAGTTCTGCCGTGGAACCATTGAGCGGGAGACGAAACTCGACACGCCGGCCAGGGAGACCCGTAGAAACGGTGGTGCCGCTGGCCGCCCGCGGCATAGTACAGGAGCCCGACCAGAGCTAACCACCTCGGGAGACTGCCTCACCAGGTCGCGCATAATCTCTGAGTGGATCGTCGTGCCGGTTGGTGACCGGAAATGTTGGAACCCGGCGACCACTTCCGGGAGGGTATGGGGCCCTTCCGTCCGGCGTGTCGGCTGTGGTTGCAACGCTCTTCCAATGGTGAAGCGGAAAACTCTCGCTTTCTTCATTTCTTTGCAACAGTAGTGGCTCCTTTTTCACGTCCCTTCCTTTCCTTTTTCCAATGACAGTGCCTAAAAAGAATGCAGGTAATACAGCGGCTTCCTCCTCTCCCACCACCAATTCGCTGTTTGAGGTGGAGTTCACTAACATCCGTGGGCTCCATTCTAACCTCAACGCCGTCCACCAACACCTCGAGACGGCGCGGCCTGCATTGCTTTTTCTGACGGAGACTCAAATTCGTCGCCCTGCTGACACGTCTTATTTAAGGTACCCTGGCTATCAGCTTGAGGAGCAATTCCGTGCGAAAGCCGGAGTATGTCTTTACGTGAGGGCTGACATTTGTTGTCGTCGTCTGCACTGTTTGGAATACCCCTCCTTTCCCATCCTTTGGGTGCGCATTGAATTCGGCTCCCGTTGCCGTGTCTTTGCGTGCCGATATCGGTCCCACACAGGAGATGCTAACACAAGCAGCCTTTTTGACCACCTCGGACGAGTGACTGATGTCGCGCAGGAGCGATTCCCAAACGACGAGGTGGTGGTTTGGGGGTGAAGTCCCCCCACCATGAAACATGGTTGGGCTCCTCCAAAACTGATCACGCTGGTAGAGTCGCTCATGCCTTCGCTCTGAAGCAAGACCTGACGCAACTGGTAGACCAGCCCACCAGGATGCCAGATATCGTAGGTCACGCGCCCTCCTTGTTGGACTTATTGTAGCCGAGTCGCCCTGCAGGGTATAGAGTGGCGGTGCTTGCACCTCTAGGCTCGTCAGACCACTGCTTGGTCATTGCCACAGCACCGCCCAGCGTTGGTCCACCAAAAACGGTGGAGACCAAGCGTCGTCTGTGGCACTACTCTTCGGCGGATTGGGACGGATTGCATGATTACTTTGTATCCGTCTCATGGGGCCAGAGCTGCTTTCTTGGAAAGGACCCATCGGAGTGCTCCTTGAAGGCGGCTTACAACAAGGCCTCTAAGTCTAACAAGAGGGCTCTCGCAGGAACGGATGCACAAAGAGTGGCAATAGACCGATAGCGCTAGGCTATTTTGGGGTCATAAGTTTAAAAAAATCTAAAGTTACTTTTTTTCTTGCTTGTCGATACAGTCGTACCTAAGAAGTTTATTATTGCGTTTTGTGTCACATCTGTCACTTGCATTTTCAGCAATCCGATGTTTTGTGGTTGATTCTTTTTATTCAAAGCAGAAGTGGCAAAATTAATTTAAAGTTTAAAATAATTATGGTATCATATCTATGATAGCCTGCGGAGTGTGCAAACACAGTTTGTGTCATCTTCGTCCAGTGCAAACTGACTTAGGGTCAGTATGTAAAAACAGAGCAAAAAAAATATTACAATTGATAAAATAACTATTTCCTATCTCAGATCACTTTTATATGCCCATTAAATAATTTTGTGCCAAATTAAGCCACGCAATTTTGAGATTTTTTATTATTTTGTTTTTTCAAGCTACAAACACATTAAAAAAATATTACAATGATTAGAGTTCACATATTCAATATCATAAATGAATGAAAAATCGACTTTGTAAATTTGTGTCATTTTCATGCATGATATTTAAATGAGATCTAATCTAAGCAGGCTGACGCGGGCGGACGCGGGCAGGCGACAGCGGGCGGGGGGGCATACGCACGCACACACGTTCGTTCGGTACGATTTCTTTCATATAAATTGCATACCTATCATATTAAGTATTGATTAACTCTTATTTATCTCCGTTACGTAATTAACAAATGTGTACCTAGAGATTACAACAATGACGTGCTAATTTTGAACGAAGCGCGTCTGCAACCATTACCTACGAATGGCAATGGTCAATGTGGTCAATACTTTGCTCTAATGCTACGGTCACACTAGACGGCGAAAATACTGGTTCCGTTTTCGCGATAAAAACTTTGTGTTCCGTTGTTGCGATAAAGCTTAGCCACATCAAAAAAAACTTCGCGACGACCGACGTGGCGATAATCTTGAACTTTGTCGCGATAATGCAATTTAACTACCTAGTGGTGGGTAATATGTTCAAAACCATATATCGATATTTGATATCAGATTATTAAACTATGGTACATAAATATATATTAATATACCGATATTAAAATATAATGATGTACCATAGTTTCGACCATATCTACGGACTATTAAAAATTCATGCAATATCGTGTTTTTTCCACTATTTAGTTTCAGAACGCATCGAATCGATATCGGATTTTGATGCAATATAGGTACTTATAAGTTTCTTTTCAATAGATTTTTACGACTCAGTCAGTTTACCCACGTTTTAAGTGAGTGAGTGCCTATTAATTAAGTGATAATGAGTTAGTTAAGTAAGTTGATTTTTTCTAAAATAAAATGTAGGTAAGTAAGTAATAATTTTACCTATAATAATTTTATTTCATTAAACATTTACAAGCACAGTTATTTGTAAAAAACTACCGATCAATGATAATTTAAATAAATATAAGCGATACGGTACAATATTCTTTAATCGGATCACGTACAATATAGTGATCTCAACGCATACCGCATTCCTGACGCGATATAGTGTTTTCTAAAATATATAGATTCAGAACGCATCGATATCGGATTTGACGAAATTGATGCAATAATTATACGTTTCAGTAACTATATACGATTTGTATCGCCCACTTCTAATTTCAACGGAAAAAATGGAAGAGGCGGTTGCGCTTTATTACATGTCGGCAAATAATTATTTACTGCATCTTTATTATTTGAACAAAATAAATACAAGGGTGAAAGTAAAAGCCGATGGTGGATGTTATCTATCTATACACAAAAATCGGACAAAGTTAGTACTTTAATATTGATTAACTTTGCTTAAGTTTGCTAGTTTTTAATACTAGTTTAATTGTAATATTTGATTATTTTCGTTAAAAACGCAAATAAACTTACTTATATAATATTTATAACATAATATTATCTTGCAAATGAAAACTTTTTAAAATGTGTTTTTAAATTGGGAATAGGAAGGTTATAATTTCTTCCTAATAATTTTGGAATAGAGTTGGAATAACTATTCCTTAGTTATTTTATGTATTCTGTGGATTGGTCTGTGGTTTTATTTGTTTTGCCGTCATTTGATACTTCAGGTGTTCGTGATAATTAAGTTTTAGGAGAGTTCATTTATTTTACTTTAATTTTTATTTTATTAAAATTTATAAAATATTAAAAAGTTAATATTTAAAAGGCAGTTTGATGGCCGGGTGGTCTAGCGGTCAGCGAAAAAAGCTTGTGTGGTGAGCACGAGCATGTGTGCCCGAGGCATATTAGTATTTATGTATGTTTGTTTATCCGTTATTCAGTCACCATAGTTCGGGCTATGCTTAGTTTGGGGCTGAATGGTTGGTGTGACAGTGGTGTTTTTTTTTTATTTGGGTCTTGGGGATCTATAAAACCGGTACTTCTAATACTTTATCCAATCCATAAATGATCGAAACCGAATAATTTCGATAGTCGTATTTGCAACACGTTCACACCTCTAGTTGTCTCGCAGTCAACTAAAGTGTGCGAAGGAAGTATAACCGCACGAAATTTATCGCGACAAAATCCTTTGATGTGCGGCAATTAACCGGCAGCGGCGCGTTAATGCTACGGCCACACTATCGCGCTAGCGCGAAGATTCGCTTTGTCGCAACACGTCTGTCCAAACACTTCGTCTTAGCGCGATGCATCATTGCGTTAACGCGCTGCTGTCGGTAAATTGCCGCTCATCACAGAATTTTGTCGCGATAAAGTTCGTGCAGCTACACTTTATTCGAACACTTTAGTTGACCTAAGAGGAGTTGATTGCGAGACAACTAGAGGTGTGAACTCTGTGAACGTGTTGCAAATACAACTATCGAAATTATTCTGTTTCGATCATTATGGATTGGAGTAACGATAAAGTATTAGAAGTAATAAAATATTACGAATAAGAACCGGTTTTATGTTACCCCAAGCCCAAATCACAAAAAAAAATTATTACTATCATACCAATCATTTAGCCCCAAACTAAGCATAACCCGAACTATGGTGACTGAATAACGGATACACAAACATACATAAATACTAATAATCATCCATGGCTCGCTCACAAAATGCTCGTGCTCACCACACAAACATTTGTCGCTGTCCACTAAACCACCGGCCGTCAAACAGCCTATTTGTGCAACCCCGTCCTATCACTCTGCCTCCTCAGTGAAGATAATTGCCATAAGCTTGGCAATGTCCTTGAGGGCGAAGAGCCTAAAACCATCTGGTTTCGGGTAGGCCGGTCCCAGAAGATTCATTCTTTTCCTGGCAAAACAGTCGCAGTCACACAGTAGGTGCTGCATGGACTCTGTTTCCCCTCCACATGCCCTGCACAGGTTGTCTGTTGCTATTTACATTTTGTGGAGCATTTGTTTTATGGCACAGTGCCCAGTCAGGGCACCAGTGATTAATCGGGCCTGCCTTCTGCTATCTCCCCTCCGCATATGATCTTACTTCGTCCTAGGGCACCTTCGCCTATGAAGGATTTTGAGTGTCTTATGCCGGGTAGCTCTTTCCATTCGGTTCTATGCCTGTTTTGGATGTGGTCCTTGAAGGCTTTGTTGATGGTACTCGATGCTAGTGCCACAAACGGCTTAGGACCAATATATGAGATCCCTGAGGCCTCCCTAGTAAGTGCATCGGCCATTTCATTGCCTTGGATTCCCATGTGGTACGTCAAAATCAACGTACCCAGATCAACCTCACCCTGTTGTGCCTACCTAGCTTGTTTAAGGCTTTCGTGGTTTCAAGCGCGGCTTGGCTGTCGCTCAGGATGAATATGTTACGCTTCTTGGGAGCGAGTTCTAGATTCTTTTTTACGCACAGGAGAATTGCGAAAGTTTCTGCCTGAAAAACAGAAGCGAACTTTCCTATACTCTGACTGTGCTTAAAATCATTGCTAAAGATACCTGCTCCAGTGCCCGACTCCATTTTGGATCCGTCGGTGTACCAGATCAGGCTGTCTTTCTCTGGAGACGGTGGTCGGTGTATTCTGTGGATTGGTCTGTGGTTTTATTTGTTTTGCCGTCACTTTGACACTCAGGGGTTTGTGATAATTTGCTTTTGTTCATTTTAAAATTACTGTTCAAGTGCCGCAAACATGCAGATCACAGCACAGCGCGGAATACGAAATTGACCTAGAATAATGTTGCTGTATTGTCAAAATAAATACAGCATCTAAATCTTATTTTGTACAAATATGTGTGGGTAATAAAAACCTTATTCGTTCCACTTTCTGCTTGTTACCATAAGTCGACCGGTACAAGCATCCTTATTTATTTATATGATTATTTATTGACTTATGGTTAGGGCTAGGGCTGTTAGGGCGCTAGGGCTGTAGGGCACTAGGGTTGCCAAGTAGGATTTAGTTCTACCCTTTCCAACGCATGTAAAGAGTGCTGGGTGAAAACTTTGCTCCCTTTATAATTACTATCTTACAAATAAAAACTTTTTATAACTTGTTTTTAAATTGGAAATAGGAAGGTTATAATTTCTTATTAATAAACTTGGAATAGTGTCGGAATAACTATTCCCTAGTTAGACCGAGGCATATTAGTATTTATGTATGTTTGTTTATCCGTTATTCAGTCACCATAGTTCGGGCTATGCTTAGTTTGGGGCTGAATGGTTGGTGTGACAGTGGTGATTTTTTTTTGATTTGGGTCTTGAGGATGTATAAAACCGGTACTTCTAATACTTTATCCAATCTAAATCAATCCATAAATGATCGAAACCGAATAATTTCGATAGTCGTATTTGCAACACGTTCACACCTCTAGTTGTCTCGCAGTCAACTAAAGTGTGCGAAGGAAGTATAACCGCACGAAATTTATCGCGACAAAATCCTTTGATGTGCGGCAATTAACCGGCAGCGGCGCGTTAATGCTACGGCCACACTATCGCGCTAGCGCGAAAATTCGCTTTGTCGCAACACGTCTGTCCAAACACTTCGTCTTAGCGCGATGCATCATTGCGTTAACGCGCTGCTGTCGGTAAATTGCCGCTCATCAAAGAATTTTGTCGCGATAAAGTTCGTGCAGCTACACTTTATTCGCACACTTTAGTTGACCTAAGAGGAGTTGACTGCGAGACAACTAGAGGTGTGAACTCTGTGAACGTGATGCAAATACAACTATCGAAATTATTCTGTTTCGATCATTATGGATTGGAGTAACGATAAAGTATTAGAAGTAATAAAATAAAATAAAATAAAATAAAAAAAAATTATTGTGATCATTGATACCTCTATTTGGAAGTGTTTGCTGAGTGTTTGTGTGGATTTCTGACGTTGAAATACATTTTCCGACTCAATAAGTACACACTAAGCACGTAAGTCCAAGCATTTTTGAATTCATAACCTCAACTGTGTACAAGCATTTTCTTGGTAAGTAGGTAACAATTTCACATTTAGTAGGTAGTTAATTCAATTCAATATGATGACCCGTAAAGCCTTGTCTCGCCAGGAGGAGTCTCAGCTCCACCAGGCTTTGCAGGAACTCAAGGCTTCCAAGAGACTGTGTGACCAGTTGACTTTTGAGCGTGAGGACAATGAAAAAATATTAATAGAAGCTTTAGATAATAATAAAAACCTTAAAACTGAGTTGTCTACCCTGCACTCACAATGTAATTCTCTAACTGAAGAACGGGATAGGCTTCAAGTGTTAATAGATAGGTTCAAACAATGTGACAACGAGTACGAGTATGCCCTGAAGAGATCTTCTGCCCTGGAGAAGGAGTTGTGTAATGCCCACCAACAAATCACACTCCTCGAAGAAGCATCGCATTGCTCGGCCACCGTGAAAACTCAAAACTTATTTGATGAACTTATATCAGCTGATAGGGCACCCTGCCAAGTTTCTGTTGCATGTTGCAAGCTGCCTACTGTAACGATTGACCTGACTAATGACGACTCAGTACTAAAATTTGCTGCATGCAATAGAAACAATGTAGGCATAAATAAACTTAAAAAATATGCCAAAATGAGTAGATACATTAAAAAAACCAATAAATTGTTAAAAAATCAAAAAAGTATTGTAAGTAAGTACAAAAATAAGAGGACAAAACTTGAAATATTAGATAAACTAAAAATGTGTACTGTGCAGTTAGAAAGCACAAAACTTAGATACGAAACTGACGTACAGCGGCTTCAATTTGAACTTGCCAGCATCGAAGACTCATTGAGGTCCATTACTTTCCGCTATAAGAAGTCTCAGGATGTGATAAGAGAGTACTCGCTGGCCATGGATGAGTTGCTTAAATTATCTCACAGTAACAAGGAGCGTTATGATTTTCTTGTGGCAAATCACATTTGCGAATGTAACTCATCTGTGGCTCCTGAACTGGTGTGTGCTGCCTCATCGCCTCAGCTGTATGTCAGTCCACTACCACCTAGGATCAATACTCCTTATGTAATGTTTAGTGATGAAATTGGAAAAAACATGGGCCAATTGTTAAGTATGGACATGGGACAGTCTGTTATAAACAACTGCATGCCAGATTCTAGCCTGCACGAAATCATGCAAATAATAACAAAATCCAATTTCAATTGTAAAACTAATTTGATACTTTTACTGGGAGATAGGGGTAATGTAAATAAGCCAGAACTTATAAAATATTTTGAAACTTTAGTTTCCTTAAAATTAAATAAAATTGTAATGTTTACATTCCCCTACAGTTCTAGCTTGCCACAAGCTGAAAATCACCTCAGATATAAATTAAATATGACCTTGCATACAATTGCATGCAATAATAATTTGATTCATTTGATAGACCCTAACACTATAGTTAGTAAAAAATATTATTTGACCAAAGGTAGATATTACCTTTCCAACTATTATAAAAGACAGATAGCTGTTTCGCTATCTTATTATTTTAGTATAACAGCCAAGAACTTGGCTAAAAAGGCTGCTTTTGTTGAGCTTTGTTCTAACATAAAAGAACAGACTTTGGAAAGTTCTCCATGTCATTTAAATTAATTTACAAGACAATAGAGGAAGCCTCTAGCTTTACTAATATAGAGTCAAATAAAAATAGTAAAAATTGTAAAATAAAATATAGTAAAAATTGTAAAATAAATAAAAATTTTAGAACAAACAATTTATACGAAATTGTAAATCATACTAACCTGGTGCATCAGAATATTCAAGGCCTGGGTCGCAAATTGTTGGAATTGGAATTGTTCATGAACTCTGATAATATAGACATCATCTGTATTACAGAACATTGGCTAAAAAGCTACGAGCTCATGTTCAATTTCAGTAACCATTAAGTTGGTAGCTCTTTTTGCAGATCGCATGCGATACGAGGAGGCTCATTAATAATATTAAATAAACAGATTAAATTTAAAGAACGTAAGGACATTGTTCATCTGTCAGTTGAAAGCCAAATTGAAATAGCATGCGTAGAGTTGGAGCAGTTTATTGTTATAAGTACGTACAGCCCACCATCCGCCTCATATGATATTTTTGAAAAAGTCATGGTTGAAATATTATTTAAAGTATCTAAAACAAACAAGAATATTATAACATGCGGAGACTTTAATATTAATTTTCTACAAGTTTACTCATTAAGTACAAAAATTACTAGTTTATTCAAATCATTTGATCTGATACCTCTCTTTATGGAGCCAACTAGAATAACTGACACTTCGGCCAAATGTATAGACAATATCTTTACAAATTCAAATGTTACTATATTATGTAAAAATGTAATAAGTAACATAAAATCAGACCACCTTGGTCAGTTTATAAAAATTAAAAATCAATTAAAGAAAAATGTTAAACGAGAAATAACTTTTGTACCAGTGACTGTGCATAGATTAGAAAAATTGAAATTGAGTTTGATAAATAGTCCACTATGTACATATCAAAATAATAATCCAAATGATTTATATTATTCCTTTTTTAACAATTTTATCGAAAAATTCAACTCAATATTTAAACCAAAATCTATCATGGTATCTGACAGTCCTACATTCTCTGAGTGGGCAACAGTGGGTATTCACATAAGCAGACAAAGAATGTATGAGCTCTACAATGAAAAGCAGTATAATTTTAGTAAGGAGTTTAAAGACAAAGTTAAAATTTACTCAAACATTTTTAAAAACGTTTGTCGTGTTGCTAAAGCAAATTATATTAGTTCAAAGATTAGAAACAGTAGTAATAAAATTAAAGCCACTTGGAAAATTATAAACAGTGAGACTGGTAAAGTCAAACATAACAATAGCAAGTTCAAATTAAATATTGGTAATAACATTATCAAAAAAGATGGTGATGTTGCCAATGCATTTGAAAGATTTTTTACAAACATTCCAATCTCTACCACAAGATCCTTAAACTCTTCTCCTACAATTGCATATTCATTACTAAATGAAAATGTACCAAATTGCAAAATCCCATTTTATTTTCAATATGTAAACAGTAATGATATTATAAAAACATTTAAATTACTTAATGTAAAAAAGACTACTGACCTCTGGGGCATATCCGTTAGCATTTTAACATCTTTGATTGATGTAATCGCACCAGAACTAGCGTTTATATTTAACGAATGCATTGACTGTGGTGAGTTCCCTGATCTAATGAAACATAGCAAAATAACACCTCTGTTCAAATCAGGTAGTAGCTCTGACCCTACTAACTTTAGACCGATATCAGTACTGCCTACATTTAGTAAAATTTTTGAAAAGCTCATCCTTAGTCAGCTGCAAAGCCATTTTAATTTTAACAACTTACTTGATGGCAAACAATTCGGATTTACTCGAGGCAGATCAACAACTGATGCCGGTGTTGAGTTGGTAACGCATATTTACGATGCCTGGGAGGCCTCACATGATGCTTTAGGCATCTTTTGTGATTTATCTAAGGCCTTCGACTGCGTACATCATGAAACATTGATTAGGAAACTACATCACTATGGTGTCAGGGACATGGCTTTGGCCCTTCTCACTTCTTATCTATCTGACAGAATACAAAGAGTCGATATAAATGGAAAGTGTTCTCCGGGGTCTGTAGTAAAGATGGGAGTACCTCAAGGGTCAATACTTGGACCATTCCTATTTTTAATTTATATTAACGACTTACCTCAACTTGTGAGGGACAGCCATGAAATTGTATTGTTTGCGGATGACACGTCTCTTTTATTTAAATTAAAACGACGGCAAACCAACTTTGACGACGTAAACAATGCAATATCGAAAATTGTAAACTGGTTTGATGTTAATAATTTATTATTGAACGGATCTAAAACAAAATGCATAAGATTTATATTGCCAAATGTTAAAGTAGTTAAACCTAACATTAAAATAAATGATGAAGATTTAAATCTTGTGGACACGACTGTCTTTTTAGGTATAACTTTAGATAATAAACTTCAATGGGGCGCTCATATAGATGGGTTGTCGAGCCGACTTAGTTCTGCAGCATACGCAGTCAAAAGGATCCGCGAACTTACTGACGTAGAAACGGCTAGACTAGTTTATTTCAGCTACTTCCACAGCATCATGTCCTACGGCATTTTGTTGTGGGGGAATGCTGCAGATATTAACACTATTTTTGTGCTGCAGAGGAGGGCTTTTCGTGCGATTTATAATGTGGGCCCCAGAGAATCGCTTCGAACCAGGTTTAAGCTCGTGAATGTTTTGACAGTTCCATGTCAATATATATATGAAAACCTAATGTATGTCCGAAAAAACATTAATTTATTTAAGAAAAATAGCGATAAACATAATGTTAACACTAGAAATAAAGACAAACTCACTGTTCCCATTGTAAGGCTCCATAAAGTTAGTCAATCTTTTAAAGGGCAATGTGTGCGCTTTTATAACAAAATCCCAAGTGACATGTTAAATCTATCTGTCAAAAAATTCAAAAATGTAGTTAAACGCAATCTCTGTAATAAAGCTTATTATAAAGTTTCTGATTATTTAAACGACAAAAAAGCTTGGGATGAAACTATCTCCAACTCCCACAAAAACAAAGTAATAGTTAAGAATAATAATTGTAACAAAGACGTTCAAAAGAATATAAGCCAAGCAGAGTTTCATGCCAATTCTTCTCTGTCTGGTCGTGTTACGAATTGGTGTAAATCAAAAAAATTGACGTGTCAAAGTGTTCCTTAAGGTTCTTATTGAATAAATGACTTTTTATCTTTTATCTTTATCTTTAATATTACGAATAAGAACCGGTTTTATGTTACCCCAAGACCCAAATCACAAAAAAAAATTATAACTATCACACCAATCATTTAGCCCCAAACTAAGCATAACCCGAACTATGGTGACTGAATAACGGATACACAAACATACATAAATACTAATAATCATCCATGGCTCGTTCACAAAATGCTCGTGCTCACCACACAAACATTTGTCGCTGTCCACTAAACCACCGGCCGTCAAACAGTCTATTTGTGCAACCCCGTCCTATCACTCTGCCTCCTCAGTGAAGATAATTGCCATAAGCTTGGCAATGTCCTTAAGGGCGAAGAGCCTAATACCATCTGGTTTCGGGTAGGCCGGTCCCAGAAGATTCATTCTTTTCCTGGCAAAACAGCCGCAGTCACACAGTAGGTGCTGCATGGACTCCGTTTCCCTCCACATGCCCTGCACAGGTTGTCTGTTGCTATTTGCATTTTGTGGAGCATTTGTTTTATGGCACAGTGCCCAGTCAGGGCACCAGTGATTAATCGGGCCTGCCTTCTGCTATCTCCCTTCCGCATATGATCTTACTTCGTCCTAGGGCACCTTCGCCTATGAAGGATTTTGAGTGTCTTATGCCGGGTAGCTCTTTCCATTCGGTTCTATGCCTGTTTTGGATGTGGTCCTTGAAGGCTTTGTTGATGGTACTCGATGCTAGTGCCACAAACGGCTCAGGACCAATATATGAGATCCCTGAGGCCTCCCTAGTAAGTGCATCGGCCATTTCATTGCCTTGGATTCCCATGTGGTACGTCAAAATCAACGTACCCAGATCAACCTCACCCTGTTGTGCCTACCTAGCTTGTTTAAGGCTTTCGTGGTTTCAAGCGCGGCTTGGCTGTCGCTCAGGATGAATATGTTACGCTTCTTGGGAGCGAGTTCTAGATTCTTTTTAACGCACAGGAGAATTGCGAAAGTTTCTGCCTGAAAAACAGAAGCGAACTTTCCTATACTCTGACTGTGCTTAAAATCATTGCTAAAGATACCTGCTCCAGTGCCCGACTCCATTTTGGATCCGTCGGTGTACCAGATCATGCTGTCTTTCTCTGGAGACGGTGTTCGGTGTTCCGAGTTGGGACATGTATACTGATTTTAGCTTTTTAATATTTTATCATTTTTAATAAAATAAAAATTAAAGTAAATGAATTCTCCGAGGAAATAAGTGGTAATTATAAAGGGAGCAAAGTTTTCACCCAGCACTCTTTACATGCGTTGGAAAGGGTAGAACTAAATCCTACTTGGCAACCCTAGTGCCCTACAGCCCTAGCGCCCTAACAGCCCTAGCCCTAACCATAAGTCAATAAATAATTATATAAATAAATAAGGATGCTTGTACCGGTCGACTTATGGTAACAAGCAGAAAGTGGAACGAATAAGGTTTTTATTACCCACACATATTTGTACAAAATAAGATTTAGATGCTGTATTTATTTTGACAATACAGCAACATTATTCTAGGTCAATTTCGTATTCCGCGCTGTGCTGTGATCTGCATGTTTGCGGCACTTGAACAGTAATTTTAAAATGAACAAAAGCAAATTATCACAAACCCCTGAGTGTCAAAGTGACGGCAAAACAAATAAAACCACAGACCAATCCACAGAATACATAATATAACTAGGGAATAGTTATTCCGACACTATTCCAAGTTTATTAATAAGAAATTATAACCTTCCTATTTCCAATTTAAAAACAAGTTATAAAAAGTTTTTTTTTGTAAGATAGTATTATATTATAAATATTATTTAAGAAAGTTTATTTGAGCGTTTTTTAACGTAAATAATCAAATATTCCAATTAAACTAGTATTCAAAACTAGCAAACTTAAGCAAAGTTATACAGTATAAAAGTAATAACTTTTTCCGATTTTTGCGTATAGATAGATAACATCCACCATCGCCTTTTATTTTTTTTCTTCACCCTTTTATTTATTTTGTTCAAAAAATAAAGATAGGTAAATAATTATTTGCCGACATGTAATGTAAAAAAGCGCAACCGCCTCTTCCATTTTTTCCGTTGAAACTAGGAGTGGGCGATACAAATCGTATATAGTTACTGAAAAATATAATTATTTCATCAATGTCGTACAAAAATGTCGTCGTTTAATTATTGCATCAATATCGAACAAAAATGTAACAGTAATGCAATAAAGATTTATTCTATTCTATTCTATTCAAATCCGATATCGATGCGTTCTGCAGTGCGATTCTCTAAGTTAAAGCCTTGGTAGCAGCGGCTGCCGCAGCGCTGAGAAATGAATGACTGTCTCTTTCATATCGCAGTCATACGCGCGGCGGCTATGTGTCGCTTAGAGAATCGCATAGCTGAAACTATATATTTTGGAAAACACTAAGTATCGCCTCAGGAATGCGGTGTGCGTTGTGATCACTAATCTATATTGTACGTGATCCGATTCAAGAATATTGTACCGTATCGCTGATGTTTATTGAATTATCCTTGATCGGTAGTTTTTAAGAAACTAATGTGCTTGTAAAAGTTCAATGAATAAAATTATTAGAGATAGGTACATAAATTTATTTTAGAAAAATTCAACTTACTTAACTAAATCCTTATCATTTAATTAATAGGCACTCACTCACTTAGAACAAGCTTAACTGATTGAAAAGAAACTTTTATGTACCTATATTGCATCAAAATCCAATATCGATTCGATGCGTTCTGAAACTATATAGTGGAAAAAACACGATATTGCATGAATTTTTAATAGTCCGTAGAAATGATCGATACCGATATCACCGATGTTAAAATATATGTTAGCTATAGTTTAGGAATCCGATATCAAATATCGATATATAGTTTCGAATATATTACCCACCACTAGTTAAAATGCATTATCGCGACAAAGTTCACAACTATCGCGACGTCGTCGCGAAGTTTTTTATGATGTGGCCAAGTTTTATCGCGACAACGGAACATGAAGTTTTTACCGCGACAACGGAACAAGAATTTTACCGCGATAGTGTGGCCGTAGCATAACGCGATGATGCATCGCGTTATTATGACGAAGTGTTTGGCCAGACGTGTCGCGACAACGCGAATCTTCGCACTAGCGCGATAGTGTGGCCGTAGCATAAGGGTCAATATTATTTTAGATTGAGGGATGAATTATATTAGACCGGGCCGTGCACGGGGCGTGTCGTATGCGTGGCCTTTACGGGGAACTGATTTGAGACGTTGCATACATTTTGTATTTATATTAGGCATAGGGCCCTGACGCGAGCATGACACTTCGATTCGCTTCGAATTTTGCCCGCCGCGCGCCGGCGCCGCCGCCCGCACCCGCGCTCTTCCCCGCGCTCGCCCTACACGTGCTTAGAAGTCGGTTTTTATTAAAATAATAAGAATTCGTGGATAAAAACGACACAAATTATGAATAGTGTTTTGTTACACCATAATAATCAAAAATACTTAAACTCTAATAACTTGCACTTTCTTTTGTGGCTTTTACAGGGTTGTTTAATAAAAAAATGAAATATCTATAAATGTCGTGGATGAATTCGACACAAAATATTTTGAACAACAGATATCAGTACTCTAAAACGCGTAACACCTATTTTACCTATTGTAATATTCTTTCAGAGCTAGTTGGGCGACGTGATAAATATTGGTTAAATATCAGGATTCTCGTGGACAGAAATGACACAAATTGCCTATGTACATCAGTTACTATTTTGTTATTATCATGGCAGTAAAATTTTCATCTCTAATTTTCTTTTCGTCCGCTACTGATCGAAGAGACAAATATTTAAATTTCTACCTATGCAAGTACCTAGGATGACACAAACTAATATATTAGGTTGGGCAAAAGGTCCGGAAACTATATGTGAAAAACAAACAACTTTAATATTTTTGAAACCTCAAAACCTAGCGCTATCGGTCTACAAGGGTGGGGCCGGAATTGATCTCGCACCCTACGGGTAGCCGCAGCTATTGGCGGCTCGCTAAGGCCGTACAGGCCAACTTCTGCTCTTCCTCGCTGCCCCCGTTGAAACATCCAGATGGCTCGTTGGCTTACCAGCCGCTTGAGAAAGCGAACTTGTTGGCTGAACTTTTCGCGGCCAATTCGCGCGTCGACGATTGTGGCGCCGCTCCACCTATTATAGCACATTGTGGGGCCACCATGCCTGATATTCGTATCAGGCAGTGTGATGTACGTGCCGTGCTGCGGTCGCCCGACGTGCGGAAGGCTAGCGCGCCGGATGGTGTTCCGGCGATTGTGCTGCTCAGATGCGCGGCTGAGTTGTCTCCTGTATTGACACGATTGTTTAGGGAGTCTTACGATACTGATATTGTGCCGGTGCCTTGGACGGAGGGGAACATACAACCCATCCCCAAAAAAGGGGATCGCTCGGATCCGGCCAACTAGTGACCCATCGCTGTAACTTCTGTGCTGTGCAAGGTGTTTGAGCGGATAATTAATTCTCAGCTCATTCACTACCTAGAGGATCACTCGCTGCTCCATGATCGCCAGTATGGGTTCAGACCAAAGCGATCAACGGGTATCTTCTAGCGTACGTTTCTCACGCGTGGGGTGAAGCGATGGACAAGCATGGCGAATCTCTGGCAGTTAGCCTTGATATTGCCAAAGCTTTCGATAGAGTGTGGCATCGTTCCCTTCTTTCCAAGTTGACGGCCTTCGGTGTGCCGCCCTGTTTGTGCGCCTGGGTTGCAGACTTTTTGTAAGGGTAGTTCCTCCGCGTTCTACAAAGTCAATGCCGGAGTGCCGCAGGGTTTTGTGCTCTCACCTACTCTATTTCTTCTGCATATTAATGGCATGTTGTTCTTGGGCAATTTCATTGTTATGCGGATGACAGTACGGTGCATGAGCGGTACTTGGGACATCCTGCGGCAAAGCAAGCCGATATCATAGTGAAAAGGCAAGAACTGGTTGCCAAACTGAACCTGACTCTCGATCGTGTCTCTAAGTGGGGATCTAAAAACCTGGTCGAGTTTAATGCTAGCAAAACCCAGGTTTGTGCTTTCTCGTCCAAGGTAACTCCCTTTCTTACTCCTCCCTCTCTTCAGAACTCTGTTACCCATTTCGGTGAACCTCAGCATTCTTGGCATGGACATCGGCCAGGAACTGAATCCAAAATGCTACATCGAGAGTGCTATTTTAACTGCCTCCCGAAAGTTGGGTATTCTTAATAAGGTAAGGCGGTTTTTCACTTCCGAGCAGCGCTGTTTGCTGTACAAAACTCAGGTGCGATCGAGTATGGAGTATTGTTCCCATCTATGGGATGGCTCCGCTAAATACCTCCTCGACGCACTTGATAGACTGCAAAGGCGAGCGGTACGCATTATTGGAGATGCTGAGGTTACAGCCTCCCTTGAGGACCTCCAGCTGCGTAGAGACATTGCTTCTCTCAGTGTCTTCTACCGGAACTACTACGGAGAGTGTTCTGAAGAACTTTTTGATCTTATCCCGCCCTCTCCTTTCCTGTCCCGGACTACACGTGCACGCGCGCTGGTCTTAGGAACCACCATCATACTGTACAGACTATCAGTACTCGTACCAAAAAATTTGGCAAGTCGTTCCTCTTTAAGACCATTCGGCTTTGGAATTTTTTGCCGGCGCTTGTGTTTCCCAGCTCCTACAGTCCAGGGTCTTTTAAGCGGGGCGTGAAACGGCGTTTATGCAGGCCGTCATGAATGGGTGCGCTCGTTATCGTGCTTATTCCACAGTGGGGAGCGCTCTCATTATTTGACAACCTCCTTGGTCGAGTGGTTTGTACACCGCTTTTCATGGTGTCGCCATCTCTGAGGTCCCGGGTTCGATCCCCGGTCGGGTCAATTTAGAAGTTATTGTTTTTCTAAATTGTCTCGGGTCTGGGTGTTTTCTATGTATAATAAGTATGTATTTAAGTATTTTAAGTATGTTTATCCGTTGTCTAGTAACCATTTAACGAGTTTCTTCGAAGCTTCTCTTGGGCTAGATAATTGGTGTGATTGTAGGAAAGATTTATTTATTTATTATTTTGGACTGCATCGGCTGCTTACCATCAGGCAGGATGCAGGCACTATGACGAGTCAATATAAAAAATTGAATTTAAAATTTGACTTAAGACGAGATTTCAGATGATTTAATTTATCAGAGTTGTGCAAGCAAATATTATTTTATCTACTATTGTAATAATCATGTTCTAATAACAAGAGCCCAGAAATGGACTCGAGCTCTAATGTCACGCTCCGAAACTCGCTCGCATTTACGAACCGAGCCCTGTAAACCGACTATGAATCGTCAGTCTATAATTAAAAGTCTACGTAATAAATTACAAACTATCAATCAATTGATACGGTTAGGATCTATAGATAATAAATAACGGAGGGCGTACAGCTCAAAGTAATTATTACTGGTCTAGGTACGACAACCACACTACTTAATCACATAAACTAGATAAGACATACGCGCGACTGTCTTGCCCCAGGATATTAGAGCGGACTTCTCTGTTAATGAGAAAAACAATAAATTAAACAAAGTGTCTAGCCTGCCACTATTAGAAATTTAGCGAAGCGCAGCGTAGCGATTGTCTTGATTTTCGAGTTTTTTTTAATTTTATTAGACAACAGAAATACTAGCTGCCCCATTCCTGTAGGTCATATGTATTGTTGTTGTTGTCTTATAAAAAATTAACCTCGAAATTACAAAATACATATTCCAATGACTAATAAGTTATGGCAGAATAGCTTTTTATGTTAGTCTGCCGCTAATGACCTATTTCACTACGCTACCATAATGTATATTTAAAATTAAACTTTATTAGCTTGCGTTAAGGAACAAATTGGAATACCTAATAACTTAGGGCAGAATAACATTATTTCTTTACTTACCACTAGTGGCAGTACATTAATTTATATTAAATAACCACCTAGTGGCAGGCTAGACACTTCCTAAATTAAATAACAAAATAATCTCACTAAAGAAAACAATATTATACAACGATGTTAACAATGTTCTAAAATAATATACAACATGGGCATCAAAATCCAAAATTGAACTGATACGCAACAATCTTTATATCCTCAAGCTCAGGGCCTAAAAGTCAGGCGCTTGATACAAGAATACAAATACCAGATTTTGTAGCCCTGGTTTGCAATAGTCATTTCATATAGAAATGATATTGAGACTTCTTGGCGAGAAAGTGCAGGGTCTTGCCCACAGATTTGTATTGTCTAAAGTTGGTGTTTTTTCCAACATTAATGTGAAATAATGGTGGACTATTAACAAAGGATAAACCGTGCAACATCACTTTTAAAATTGTTTGAAGAAGTTCGTGTTTGATGATATCAGTTACTAAAACACATTAAAGATTAGACACTTCATCATCTTTTTATTTAACTACCAACATCTCCCGTGTCAAGTACACTAGCTAAAATTAAATGTGCAAATAGCACACCGACAAAAACGAATACTTCACCAGCATAATTAATTATGTCACCTCTAAAGAAACCGCGCCTAAGTAATAAATACAACCTCATTTTTTTGTCGTTTAAAAGAAATTAAGGGTGAGTTCCACCCATGAAACTGAATAACTTTCCCCAAGAAACCTATGTGCAAAAATAACAAAAAAAAAATTCGACTTCGAGTCCAATCAGCTGACGACAAATTTTTCGAAAAGGTCGAAATTTTTTTGTCATTTTTGCAGATAGGTTTCTTGGGAAAAGTTGTTCAGTTTCACTCACCTTTAATTTCTTTTAAACGACTAAAAAATGAGGTTGTATATCAGTCAGTTCGTTGAAAGTGGCATGACATTATAAAATGTCACTCACATCCTCCACAAGGGCTCCTCCGGGAACTCGACCACGATGACGTCCTCCGACTGCGGCGTGTTGAGCCGGTGGTAGCACAGCTTCTGGTCGCGGTTCACCTCCGTCTCGGAGCCGTCCGTCTTGCCCGTTTGATCGGGGTACCGCTGGAAATAAAATTAAAATTGTTTACATACGTATACATATAGTCAGGACTATCATCCCCGAAGGGTTAGTCAGAGACTAGGCAATGAGGACCGCAAAAGCAGTCATCTACCATAGTCCACTTTTCACCAAATAGCGACTGCACATGAGCTCACCGTGACAGGTGGTGAGCCCATCGCCGCTCTATGCTGTTGGATGTATGTGCAGTCTTTAATCCGTTAGTCGCCTTTTACGACACTTAAGGGAAGAGAGGGGGTGGTAGTATTATTTCACCGCCACGCGACACGATTATTGGAAAATTGTTTAATCTATATAAAGTGTGGTTTCTTGCGCCCGTTCTTTGCCACAGTTACAAAATGACGTCCTGAATGGGTGGTACGTTAAAAATTTTGACGATTCAAAGTACTTATTAATTGAGTTTATTGAATAAATGTATTTTGAGTATGAGTTTGTAAAAATCAATTGCCACAAATGTTTGTTCGGGCATCATTTCAAACGATTTGTTCCGGATTTGTCGTGTTCCTGATTCGTCGTATTCCACATTTGACGTATTAGAAATCTGACGTATTCGAGATTCGTCGTAATACAAGTCCACCTTAGTACCTATCATATTTTTTATAAAATTATAAACCAAATACAAATTGTTATTTATTTTAATGAACAAATATAGGTAATGGAACAAAAAACTCTTATCGATAGAACAAAAAACAGTTTGTTATTAACTCACTAAAATGAAACAATTAAACTCACAATTCACAAAGTCTAGAAAGGCACTGAATAACCGTGGATTTAATTTTTATGAGATCATTAATGATGTCCTTCTCTAGCCATGACAATGAGAGCATCATAGAAAAGTGATGCGATAGGATATTACTAATCTGCAGAGGTTTTACGTACCTAAAGAGGTTTTGTCATTTTTAAGTTATTTTTTTTTAAATTGTACAGTCAAGTGTAAAAATATGTAATTACTAAACCATAAAGCCGGGTCTCTTGCGACACTGTTTTGTGTTTTCTTACACCTAAAAACAAAAAACAGTGTCGCAGGAGACCCGGCTTAACAAAATATATTTATGTATATGTTTTAAACATCTTTAAGAACTTTGTAAAAAGATTCTTTGGAAATATATTTATGTGCCTACTCGACTGTACGTATTACGACAAATCTGGAATACATCAAATCTGGAACACGACGAATTTGGGATACGACGAATCCGGAACAAATCTTTCAAACGGCTATTTGGCTAATTCTTTTTTGTTGTTTGTAAAAGTCAGGACAAGGCTTGTATATTTTTTTTAGAATAAGCCGTCACGGCTATACTTCGTGTTTACGGGGCGGACGAAGTCACATGCGAGCCGCCCGTAATTAATATATTTTAGTTGTTACTTAATTTGTAGCTTTTTGTAAATAAATAAAATATAAGAATGCCGTGTTACGTAGTATTAGCGGTTAGTGACCCCAACTGCGAAGTCAAAAGTTCATATTCCGCTCTTGCTGTCACTTTCTTATGTATAGTGCTAAATAGAGAAGGAAACACATTTAATTGTCATCAAAACTTAATTGACGTGTAAGGCAATATGCTCACATAAATGTACGATTTCCTAAGCGGAATACGAACTTTTGACTTCGCATTTGGGGTCACTAACGCTAAAGTAAGTGGCCCTATGCCCTCCTAAAGGTCTCCATCATTGAAACCAAGTTTCCGCAACAATTTAGGTATTGGATTGAATCCAATTGCCGTGTCTTATTAAAAGAATACTACCACCCCCTCTCTTCCCTTGGGTGTCATAAAAGGCGACTAACGGGCTAAAGACTATCACAAGTCACATACATCCAACAGCATAGAGCGGCGATAGGCTCACCGCCTATCACGCTGGACGCGTAAAGTGGACTATGGCCGAGACTGCTTTTGCGGTCCCCATTCCCTAGTCTCTGACTAGCCCTTCGGGGATAATAGTCGTGATTATATATTTATTAATTCAATTCACTTGCCAGATGCGGTTTAAAGAAAAATAAAAGACAAATAAAAATACCATTAATAGTAAAAGTAGATGTTAATTAAAAGTAAAAACCATAATAGCCACTTATCAATAGATAAGTGGTTGTATTGTATGTTTTAGATTACCTATCTATTGTGCTTTAACATCTGTTCAAATGTATGTAATAATTATAAATCAAGTAAGCAACATTAATCGAGTAGTGACGACAGTTGCCACCACCACTTGCATTTCTTGTTATAATAATTTCTGAAGATGTTAAATGATTCATCTTCAATACAAGTAAAGTATATATTTTAAATAAGCTTTCTAACACTCACACACCTATTTACTAAAAAAAACTTTTTGACTAAATCGCAGTCGCTACTTACTGAGTAAAATAAGCCCTTGTTGTCTTTGGTCCATGACATCGACGCGAATTTAACTTTCTCTAAAACTTCTGGATAATCTTCACCTGCAGTCATAAAAAGGGGAATGTGAAAAATCCACTATTGCAATTAATACTTTTCACTTTTAATAGGCTATATTTATATTAACCCACGACTATAGGCATAAACAATAGAGGAAGATACGGCATGCCCTTAATAGTATGAATCAAACAATAGTCCTACTCAACTACATACTCTTTGTAGTGTGACAGCTAATGTCACTCAAGCGAGCGAGACAGAGCTACGCTAAGCGAGTGGGTCAGCAAGCACCCTGAAGTTCCACGACGACGACAACGCACGTTAAATGAAACTCGCTCATGACAATCAATGTCACAATAAATACTCTTAGAGCAGTACTACTATTCATACCATGGAAATTCCTACACTAAATTTTGCATAGAAGATTAAGTGCCTTCGCACACGGCGTCGTATCGTAAGCGTAACGTAATACGCGCGTAGGACGAGGGCAATACGAGCACGTACATTTTCAAACAAATCCGCACACGAAGCGTTGCTGCAGCGAATCGTAGGAGACACCGCTTCGTGTGCGGACTTGTTTGAAAATGTACGTGCTCGTATTGCCCTCGTACTACGCGCGAATTACGATACGCTTACGATACGACGCCCTGTGTGAAGACACTAAAGTAATACTGCTCTAAGAGGTAGAACAGTAGGGCCCCAGGCTCTTACTCTTGAAACCGATCCCGATCGATCGTGATTGGTATTGCTAGCTACCAAATCTCGTATTGCTAGCGAGATAATTTGGATTCACATTGGGTGAATAAATAGCATTGAGTTTTGCATTTAGTTCATTTAATAACATGTAAGAGGGCCGGTCTGGTGGTCATTGACTCATGCGTACAAAGCGAGAAGCGCCTTATTACCTGTGGCAACATCCTTCAGGTGTATCGTGATCCAGTCGGAGCCGCTGGCAGACAGGCCGTACGCAAACGTGGAGCCGTCTTCCGTGAATCGGCTGCCGGACAGCGCGACCGTGCCGTCCTCGGAGAGGGTGTTGGGGTCGAGGAACACGCGCGCCTCGCCGTCCAGGCTGTCTTGCACGTACAGCACACTGCGAAAATAAATATGCTGCAGTGATGTTCTAAAGTCACTACTTTAGAGTTTCTCTGGCCCCAGAAAAAGAATTACATAAATATAGTTTTTTTTTATACGTAGCACGGCAGATGGCTCCACTCCACCTGATGTTAAGTGGAAATATAGTCCAGGAGCGAAAACAACTAGTGCAGCGTTAGCAAGACGAAGCATCAGTCGCCCTCAATTTGCCAGCCCACAAAGTGCCTCTTCACGCCTCATTTGAAAGACCCCATATTATAGCAAGAAGGGAAAACATGTGTTAGTATACTATTCCATCTTTTGGCGATGCGACAAAGAAACCTATGATAATATTGTTTTCTTAGGTTCACCTCAGTCTCCCTGTGACCACGGACTCTGTAAAGGGTTCGAAACGTCAGGATAATATGAAAAAAAACTATGTAAATAGTAAATTAAACGCGAGTTAATCCGTAAAAAAGTGTTTCATTTCAACCTATTATAAGCTTATATACAGCATTCATAGCAACTACGAAAGGAGCATTTTCATTGATTTGATTTAAGTCAGTCAACAGTCTTGCATCATAAACACGCTGCAGTGCCTTTGGCAGTCGTGCTTGACATAGAAGATCGAAGAGCGGGAACGGAAATTGGACTTGCGCATCGCTGCTGTAGGTGGCTGGCGGGCACAGACTATTATGGTGATCTTTATGGAGAAAACTGGGCGCTCTTTACGCCTTAATTGGGTGGATGTTACGTTCACCAACCCATAGCACCGTAATTTAAAAAAATGCATATCTTATTTTTTTTAAGTCAACATTGCATATTTGTTGAGTTAATTACACAATAATCTAGCGTTGAAAATGCACGTACCGCAAGTTATGGTTTTGTCGATTCTATATTTAACTTGAAAACATGACATGGCGCTTATATCTCTGAAGAGATGCATCGGCGCCAGTGTGTATACAGACTTTACGTGCCTTCCGAAGCACGGAACATGGGACATAGATAATTTTATTTGGTGTACAAGGATGTGCCAGGAAAAGACGGCACTGAAGATAAGATAGGAGAGGGTGTGTTGCAACAAAAGTAATAGTGGCCGGGTCACGAGACTACAACACAAGATAACGAGTAGCTGTCGATAGTAGATTCGCGTGTGCGCCACAATTGATTGTTTATGTACAATAATTGGTGGTCGCCTCTCCCACATTGTTAAGCCAATTAGGTCAACATACTGGATGTGTTCAGGTTTATATTACTCACTATTCAATGTTATATACTTTTATTCTTTTTTTACTTTTGTTATATAATGTATTTCATGATAGCAACCTCTAGAAGCTACTACTTACAAAAAGAAAACGGCCGAAGTAATACATAAACTAATTAAGTAGTTACAAAGCCGCTGCAGGTTTATAAAAAATAGTACTTAAACCCTTTTTTGGAAAATAACAAAATAAATTAGTGATAGGAATAGGCAGAGTGTATTTACCTAAAATTCTTGACGGGACATAACATGGAGCTGTTATTACCACTAAATTTAATACCGGTATTTTGCATATATCGATATTTCCCGAAAACTCCGGGATTTCTTATTCTACTCAGTACCAGTGGTTGGAAGCAACCACTTACATACATAGATTCACGACTATTTACAATTTACAATACTTTGAACAATTTTAACTACACTCACCGGCACGGAAAGTTGGCCACCCTTGATATCTGCAGTTTCTAAAACAACAAAACAATCATCCTGACCCGAGGTGCATCTTACGCTCTTAATTTCCAAAATAGTGCACAGAGGGCATTTAAACATTATGAATGACTATCACTGATATTTACATAACTGAATAAAATAACATATATCCAGGATAAAATTACCATGTAATTGGCTTACTTCTGAGATATCGATAGAACATATAGGTTGTGAAAAGTTGCTGTAATTAACACATATACATTTTTAATGCCTGATGATCACCTGGTAACCAACATTCTTCAAGTTAAAAACAAACGTGACATAAATACGGTACAAGTATTATCCGCCACGTGTAAATAGTAGGACAGAATAGCTGCATAATCAATGTTTACTACTTGTGATACCCTTCAATAGAACTTATTTATGACAGTAATAGTACGTCGTAAACCGTAACACTTTGCCCTTATTTATATTAATAACTTTAATCAAGTAAATACATCAACACATTGCAGTTGATTAAATAGCTATGAGCGCATTTAAATGAAGATGTTTGATTTTGGTGTGGGACTGAGTGTGAGACAGTCAAGACACAAGCGGCGATATACAGGGTGACCAATACATTATTCAAATGAGCATATTATAAGATATAGGACCATTTTAAAATTAACTGAAAACGCATCCTCTATTTAACGTTATAACGCTCGTTTTTTATGTAATTCCTCGAACACGCGACCGACCAGTGCAGCATTTGATTGATGTAACAAGTTGCATAAAATTATTAGCTAACAACTAGATACCTACCGAAAATTATTTCCGCCGGTAAGAACCTCGTTACCGCTACAATAATTTTCTAAACAATACTAATTCCACGGCAACAAGCATCACCTGGACTACCAGGTGTCCACTGTACCAATGGGTCTTAGATTAGCCACTAGACCACAGAGCCAGTTGATCTATCTGACTATCTCTCTCTTTAACGAAATCAATTATAATCGGCTTAAAAGTTTGTCAATCCTGAAAACTTAAGAAAATCATTGTAGTACAACAGCATTGTAAAGAGTTGTAGAGAATTTCGCATTTTTATTATAAAAAATACAAAGTACCCTGAATTTATTGGTTATAATTTTGTTTTATTTTTAATAAATGGTACTTACAACGTATCATAATTACATACTTACATAAAAAAAATACCCTGCAAGTTACTAAACTTTTTTATTAAAGTAGGTACTTCTACTTAATTAGCTTCTTATTTAAGATAACCACCCTGGCAGATTGGTGTTTGTGACAAATTACAAATTCAAAAATTTACTTCTGAACCTGCAAGCCTTGCAAGGAGGCAAGGTCCTTGAAAAGAAGTAGCAGTCGCCCCTCCGGACTTGCCAGTAGTATCAGGGGTAAGCCTACGTCCAGCAGGCAGCAGTGGGCAAACAAAGGCTGATGATGATGATGCTGATTGGGATAGCAGCAAGACTCCGCGCGAACTTACTTAATATGCTACAAAATTTATGGGAATACTTTTGGATTCACAGTTCTCGACAAAACCTTCATGACGGAAGTAAGTAACAAAAATCTAGAAGAGTTCAAGCCCACTTTTGATTCTGCAAGCCGGTGTTCTTGAAGAAGAAGTAGCGGTCTACCCCCCGGAAGGGGTTCCAATGCTGCGTGAGCCGCTTGTTGATGTCTGCCTTCAATACTTAGACACGTGCTACAAAGACACTTGTCTTTATGCTACAAAGTTTTCGGAAGTGCAAGCTACTTACTTTTGGATTCACGGAGCTGCTTTCACAGCACCTACACAAGAGAACGTATTCACGAACAACACGAAAAACACGAACGTCTTAAAGGGAAATATTACAAAAAAAAAAGAGTTCCAATCCAACTCACTTCTGATTCTGCAAACCGGTGTTCTTGAAGAAGAAGTAGTGGTAACACCCCTACTGAAGGGGCAAGAGTGTTTGGGGTAGTTCCAGAGCTCCGTGAGCCGCTCGTTGATGTCTGGCTTCACTACTTAGGCACATACTATCTAGGTGTAGCTGTGTTTTTATGATACAAAAGTTACGGCAGTGCAAGAGTTACTTGAGGGTTCGCGGAGCGGCATTCACAGTACACAAGGAAATGTATGATGTTGAGGGAAATAATACACACCAAAGAGGGTTCTAATTAATAACTTACTTCTGATTCTGCAAGCCGGTGTTCTTGAAGAAGAAGTAGCGGTCTCCCCTCCGGAAGGGGCAGGAGTATTTGGGGTAGTTCCAGAGCTCCGTGAGCCGCTCGTTGATGTCTGCCTTCACTGGGCACGCGTCCAGGTACGGCCGCGTGATTTTGTTCTCTGCCTCTATGAACTCTTTGGTTTCGTTGGAATCGGGGTCTTCTAGCCAGCGGTACGGGTCTTTTATCTGTGGTAACAATTATTAAATTATTGTTTGATACCGCCTTGTGTTTATCAGAGGTATTAGGATTATTTTAAGTTATTTATATTTGGCTATACTCAATAATAATAATAACAATTTCGGTAGGTATTCAAATTAGTAACATTAACTTTCACTAGACAGCAATGATTATTAATTAATTATTAAGGTTATAATTTGTTTGGTAACATGCATCGTTTTTAAAAAGGATCGCTAATCTGATTGGACATAATAGAGAAATATAGACAAACAAAACTTCCAATTCTATAAAAACATTATTTAGGACTGCATGCTAATCGGAAAACAAAGGTGCGACAATTAAATATTTCTAATAATGATTGCGTTTTCATAATATAGTTTATCTATAGGCTATAACAAATACAGCACGGTCTGTTGTTTGTTGTTATTGAATAATATAGTGTTTTTTAATATAATTTTTTTATACCATTTGAGAAATCCGCCATTTATCATAAAAAGCCGACATGAACATGGTTAGTTGATCACAAAGATTATTTAATAGCTGTGTTTAAAGTTACATTTTATGCATCAACAATATTGTAATAGCAGCACAAGGTTTATAATAAGACCTTGTTCGAATTGGTAAGCGACTAGTTACAATGTTAAATATTAATATAGGTTTCCAGAGAAGCAGCTTCAAAACGGAATTTCTTCATCGTTTGTTTTTAACTTATTTAAAAGATCATTATCATATTTTAAGCAGTAAACTAATCAAGCAATCGGCAGCTGAGACATTAACTTTATTTTTAGAAGTTTTTTCATATTTCAAGTGTCAAATGAAGGTAATGTTTGTATAAAAAAGTTGTTGTAATATATTATTATAAATGGTATTGAGGCAGCTTTGAGGCGTCTTGTCGTCGGTTACCCAGACTCTGTGCCAAGACGCTCCTGCCACGAACGCATTAGCTTATGACAAGTAGGTATAACACACAACACATTAAAAACTAAGGCGAACTTATCTTTACCGACCAAGAACCCGAAACCGATTAACTAAGTCTCCTACCAAAAAAGGAAGGCGAAAATATTGAATCACATTAAAAGCAGAGGTTAGAAAAAAACATTGACTAACAAAAAAGTGGTGAGAAAACCAGTTATTATCAAGCCGTACTATCTACGCATTGTATACAACCTATCCTTTATGTGATGTTTATGGGTTTTTGCTTGTCTGATGGACCCCGTACAACGAACCGGATACAGTTTTTCTATGAAGAATAACTTGTTATTTTTAATAGCTAACGGTATATAAAGATACGAAGATTTTATCACAATTTCATATTAAAAAAAAATATACTTAGATGAATAATTGACTCGAACATTTTGGTAATTGAACCAAACATGATTTATAATTATTATTCTGGTAACACAATCAAAAAGACTTCTTAGTTCTCTCCCGAATTCCCGATCGACAAACTTTTTTAAATGCTGCTAAGAGTTATTTTACTTTATTGATGAAGGAGGTGCTTATCAAACTTGTTATAGTCACTTGAACTTATAAAAATTAACTAATAAAATATGTTTGGCGTATAATGATAATATTATATAGAGCCGATCGATGTAGGTAGCCGATGTACACACGGCGTCAGATCAACCTACTCAAAACTGTCAAATTTCTACAATCAATCTTGAACTTTATTGTTCGTTTCTAAGGATCAATATTCATTGGAGAAATTTGACAGTTTATGGTAGGTTGATCTGACGCCCTGTGTACAGTTTTGAGATTAGTAATCGAAAATTTCAAAAATATCAGGTTTCATCTTTGATCGCATTGAAGTAACTCGCTAACAGTGCATACGTACGACTGAATGTGAAAAACGTGTTTTTCACACAGTCTGTGATAAAAATCTAAATACTAAGATCTGTACCCCCTTTGCTAAACCTGAACCTGAATTGCAGAATAGGTGGTGTCACTTCGCTGTAAAAATTAGGTGGACAGTCGGGGGAAGTCCCCGTTCGACCATTTTTTGACTTTTCGGCGACAACGCACACTATCTACGCGCACGCTACTATAAGTACACGCGGTCGGAATAGTGGTGTACAAGACTCGAGCTCTCAGAGTCATTTTACTTTCGGACTATTACGGCTCGGAGTCGTTTACAAAGCTCGCGACGACTCCGAGCTTACGTGAGCCTCGGAGCGTGACATTAGAGCTCGTGTCTTCTTCTGCGCTCGAGTCTTTTTTTGCGCTCGAGCCTTTTTCCGAGCTCGAGTCTTTCTTTGATCTCTAGTCTTTTGTTGTGATGAGTTATTTGATGTTTCAAGGTTAGCATTTTATCATACAAAACAATGATAAGTATGCTTAAAAAACAATTATTGTTAATTTAAACATTAATAACACTGATTGAAATTGTAAATGAGAAATAAAATATGATTAATTACAATAGTAGTTAATTATAATTCATCTGAAATCTTGCCTCAAGCCTTTGTTGAGGGTAAAGCTGAAGAAGCTGAGAAGTGAATCATTGTTTTAAAACTCGAGTTATTCTTGAAAGCTCGAGTTCATTTTAAGACTCGAGGTCTTTTTAAAGCTTGAGTTATTACTCGGAAAGCTCGCGCTCAACTAGACTCATGTCCGGAATTTTATCGAAATGTCAGGCTTTTTGTCAGGACTTTTCAAATTCCTTAATGGCAACCCTATCTACAAGGAAATTTCTCAAATGTACATGCATGAATAACATGCATGTACATTTGAGAAATTTCCCGATTTAGAGTTGTTGATAAATATTGTTGATCCTTATAATGATAAAGATTAACAGATAATTAATCAGACGAACATAGATAATTAAGTGAACATAGATATTAATAAGTTAATTATATTATTTTATTCATCCCTTGCCGGATTAGAACCTGCAACCGTGGGGTTTGCATTTCGCGCGCAGACAAGATCGGTAACTGCTGCATCAACGCGACCGTCCAACTACGACTAAGTATAACAAACTGTCCAAAAACTAAGATTCTATTATTTTGTAAAGTCTAATGACTTCCTGCTTGTGTGAAATGATTTAAGTAGTTTTATCAAAATCGCATCGGCAAACGTGTCGGGTTTGGTATGTCGTACTTCATACAGAGCCATGTGCGAATGCTTTTATACTTAAATGAATTGAAGCAGCGCCTCCTGGCGAGTTGGTGACAAACGACCCGAGTTTCCATACATATTTTGCTTTTCATAAAAGTAAATAAAACTCGCATTACATAGATAGGCTCTGTTATTTGTATAAAAACTGATTCGTTTTTGATGATATGAGGAAGAGCAGAAATGGGAAAGAAGCACTAAAATCCTGAGGGATTATTTCGCGTTTCTGTTTCTGTAACGCGCGTTCGGTAACGCCATCCAGAATATTTGGGTACCGGTTTCGGGATTTTTTTATAAAATTAGAATTGATAAAGGTAAATAAATAGTAAGTACTTTAATTAATTATATAAAATGTTCACAAAACAGAAACCGTACTTTAAAGATGCTCATGCTTAGATGCTTAGTTTAGACAGTTGTTAGCATCACGATTTCAATGGATGGGTTTATCTACTAGTTCGTGGCCAATCAATAACAGGATAAAGTTTTATCGCATCCAATGCAATGACCTTTCAAACATACATAATTATCATGTTGATCAATTTCATCTGATCTATCTAACCGATAAAATAAGAGTCCTAACTAATGTGTAAAACCTATGTAACAGCATAAGCTTTAAAGTTGAATTACAAAACTTTATAATGACCACAAATGTTATGTTGTTTTTGTTCTATATAAGTACCACAATAATGTTACTGTTGTTCTTTACCTTGGTACCATGGTAGTCGTCGATAACGGTCTCGTCCCGCCGTGCATCAGGGTATTCAAAGCTCATGTTCTTAGGTGCGGAGGATGTCGATGCGCAGACGCACTGCAACAACACACACATTGACACAACACGTACGCAACATTTGACGTATGGACACATGGCGACCTAGCGCGCACAGCCGCCGGTTCCGACTGAGTGGTGCGCTGGCCCGGCCCGTCTTATATCGCAGCAGTTCTGTAAGGCAACGAACCGCGCTCAGGCAAGAGCAATCCTTCTTCGAACACCAGCGGGTGCATGCCGTCGCCATGTCTGCAGGTTTCTTTTTAACGCTCGGCTGCTGCATTGCGTTTTCCATTACACGTATAACGACTTTTGGTTAAGTTACATTGACATATCTTTGAAGTTACGCATTGACATGAGCATGATAAATAAAGAGGTTTAATTCGAATCAGCTCAGAATGCCAACTTCGCGAATTGCCAACCGCTCACAAAAAGTAAACTTCCCAAAATGCCAACTTCTTGCAATGCCAACTTCTCATAATGACAACTTAAAATTATAATGAAACACAGGAGTGGCGAATGCTACCGTGAATAATAAAAATAGCTAAAAATGATAGTCCATGTATAAATATCGCAAGATTTGTAACATGTAGGTACCTAAGTTTTACAATTCATAATTTCATAATCAACACACTGGCCTGTTGTTTGATCATTGTAAATAATATATTCGTAACATTTATATTGAAATGGTTTACATGTTCATTCAATCAAAAAGATTTGTGATTTAATATGACCCTAGTGTTGATTAAAACAATAATAAAGACTTTTTTTGTTGAAGGACGAAATAGTGTACTGATACGTAAGAGCTTACGTTAGAACCAGTTTCAATTCATAACGGGACGCGAATGTTTTTAAGTATTTAACACTGGCTAAGTAGGTAACAATATACTAATACCGATAAACATAATATAAAAGTTCAGTATTACTAATACTGACGCGACGGGCGTCGACTGAACTTTAATTGTACGTTCTGCGACGTGTCCAAATGACACCATTTGAATCTCAATGATACATTGTTCTTTCGCTGCACAATAGCATGTGATCGATGGTCAAGCGATTTGCTATTGCAGTCACGTATCAAAGTACAGAGGTAAACTTACCTTAACTCTACAAAAAAAATATCCCCTGTGTTTTAAATTATTAAGGTCTTCCTTATATTAAAATTTATCTAGTGTTGCAAACGGCTACAGAAACAGCTTACCACGTACAAAATTCAGGCGAGCCGTACGCTTGAATAGGGATGGGTAAAGCAGTAAAAACTGAGTCACGTTAAATACTGACTTTTAGTAAATACTCAGTATTAAATAAGTATTTACCAACTAGAAACCGGTAAAACTTTTTATTCTTTATTTTTGTGTATTTCGGATATGGTGTTTAATAAAATCAAGAAGTATGCAATATTGAGAAATAATATTTATTGAAAAGACATGGTAAATCAATTTTAAGTGTCGTCTTCGTGGTTGTGTTAGTAGTGGCGTGATGGTCGGGGTTTCTCCATGTCGTTCTGACCTGAAGGGTCGCCCACCCGAAGGTGTCTGGGGATCACGGTCCCTTACCCAAGATGGGCTAACCACATCGGAGTTATCCGCCAACCTACTCTCATCCTCCATAAACTTCAAAAGATCCCTGAAGGGCGGCAAGTATGCCGAGCTATCCCCGTCATATCGTTGCTCAAAGTGCACCTTCAAGTTGTCGGGCAACTTAGCAAGCACGATGTGTAGCAGTAAAAAGGACCACTCTTCAACCGGCAGGTTTAAGCTGCGAAGAGCGTTAAAGGCAACCAGCGGGTTTAAAATTTCAATAATTAAAAAGAAACCTTATTAATAGGCTTTTGTTATTACTTATTATTACCAAATTTTCTTATAAACATATTTAACTTAAGTATCGAAATTTACCTTTTCGATTTCTTGACGGAATTGGGTTTTCAAACAACTAAACATTTTTATGAACTTTTGATAAAAATGTCAATGGCGCTTAGGAATTACCGCGGACCCCGCCTCGCGCAACACCTGCGAGGCCGCGATGCCCCGCGCAACATCTAAATTTTCGCTGACCGCCTAACCCCCCTTAAGGGGATCCTGCACGAAATTGTAAAAATTTACGTATTTTTATGTTACTTGTACTATGCGCTGAATCTGTTAAATACATTAAATGAACTTACGTAAGTTAGCCTCATCATTGCACAAGGTCGTGGCCTTGTTGAAATTTGAAACAAATTCTATAAACAATAACAAACAATACATAAATCGAATGACTCCTAAAAAGATTTTTTTTCGACAACTTTCTTTATTTTACGCATGAAACAATAATTCTTACATGAAAATATTTGTATTGATATTTCGCAGGTCGCCCCCATCTTAAAAAAGTAAATTTTAATTTCTAACACATCCGCGTGATGGTTTTGTAGAATAAAAACATTGCTCTAATCAAATTACTAGGTCTGAAACTTCAAAGCAGAATAGTTCTAATTTTAAATATCAATATGATTGATTTTGCTTTGAAGTTCATTATGAGACTTATGTCAGGTTTTGCGATCGCGCGGCACCCTCTTAAGTCTTTCTAACTCTCGAAACAACAGATAGTTTCTTTATTATTGAAATTTTGCATTCACAATGCTATATAGCTCTCAACTGTGAGGGTTAGACTTCACTTCACAGTGACGTAATACCGCTCCTTTGTTCTCACTAGTTCGATTCAGTAGTTCGATCGTCGAACTAGTGAGAATTTTTTTTCTCATTTGTTCGACCGTCGAACTAGTGAGAATGTTTGTTCTCACTAGTTCGATCCGTTAACTTATTATTTTTCTGTTGTCTAAAAAAAAAAATAACCCTCGAAATTCAAGACAATCGCTACGCTGCGCTTCGCGATTGTCTTAAATTTCTAACCTATCACGTGACCTACAGGAGTAGGGCAGACCAATATCTATTATATCGGTACTTAATGTTCTTGCTTCTCGATTAATAATAATAATAAGTTAACGGATCGAACTAGTGAGAACAAACATTCTCACTAGTTCGACGGTCGAACAAATGAGAAAAAAAATTCTCACTAGTTCGACGATCGAACTACTGAATCGAACTAGTGAGAACAAGCCATACCGCTGGCTTGCAGCGTAAATCAAACTACTAGAAAAAATCAACGAGTCGTCTGGGGTCTCGGTAGCTCAGCGGTTAGAGCAGTGGACCGGCAATCCAAAGGTCATGGGTTCGAACCCCATTCGAGCTTCCTGAAACTGGTTGATTTTTTTCTAGTTAACATTTTATCCAAAACAGATAGTTTGTTTCGGCCGTAAGTAACGGTATCCAAGGAATACATTTTTTATACTCCACGACTTTTCGACCGCATTCCAACGGACTGTAACGGACTGTTCGAAGATATTCGGGTTCTTTTTTAATATAAAGGAATATTATTCCTCAGAAGAGCAGTTTTTATTTATATTTTTTTTATCTTTGTCCGCCTAGTATCGAATATCAACGGACGTAGCGTTGCGTTGTTGTCGCGAGCTTACCGGAGTGCGTCGCTACCTTGGCACAAAAGTAGGTAGCGAAACAGTTTTCTTTTAAGAAGGTCAAAGTAATCTTAAACATTTCGATCATTCAAGCATAGACACTTCTAAATTGAATAAATGATATTGAATTTTGAAAGAAAAGTAAGGTATGTATTTTATTTAGGTAAGTACCTAAGTTAAGATTTAATGATAAGCGTGGCTTTCTGTCTTAGGGTGGATTCGACCAAACTGGAATAAGACTTACTCCGAGATTAGTCAATACAAATTTGGCATTTAATCTAGCTATAAGACCTTATTCCAGTTTGGTCGATTCCACCCTTAGGCTGAGTCCTGACGGCGCATCGCGCAGGCGGAATCCGCCGCGCACCAAACAAATCGACGTGTAAGAACTAGAGATGGGCATTTACCCGGTAAATACCCGACTTGTGGGTAAATACTTACCCATTTTTACCTATTTTTACCCACCCATTTTTAATTTATACCGGGTAAAAATTAAAATCAGTTTAATTTAAACCAATTATTGAATTTGTTTAAAGATACTATTACATACCGACTAAGCATATTTTTAAGTCATTCAAAGTCTAATACTTAGTAGAATTCTATTCATTTTCGAGCTGAGGCACGACTTTTGTTATTAAGACATTCAAAATGTGTTCAAATGTGTTCAAAACAGAAATGTATGAACATTTCTGTTTTAATTATATTATCATGTCTGGGACATGCACCCTGGTATTCCTGGTTCTTTTAGGTATTTGACATACGAAGTCAACCTATTCCCGGTTCCTTAAAAACTGCTTTTTTATATATTAGATGGGCCTGCTCTTGGCCACATTCTTATCCGTAGGATTAAGAAGAAGCCGACGATGGAGCGTGCTTGCCCAGAAGCAGCCTTTTCACTCGGGCTTTAAAGATGTTGGATCTATATGCACTTGGGAACACAGACGCCGGCAGGGAATTCCATACCTTGACTGTACGCATTATGAATGAAGACGAATAGCGCTTGGTGCGTATGAGTGGAATATCATCCAAGTAAGGGTGGTAAGTAACCAGCCGTACGTCAGGACTCCTAATGGTAGAAAGGAGACGGTGGAATGAGCTCGTGTAGCTCAACAGCACACTCTTCAAAGTAGAACCTGTAAAATATCGACAAGCAAGCAACTGAGCGACGGTGAGCGAGACTGTGAAGCTTGGTTTTCACAAGCATATCGTCACCTATAAGTTTCCTGGCTCTGCGTTCCACCCAATCGAACGCGGCAAGTTGATATTTTGCTGAGTCGTCCCAAAGGTGGCAGCAATACTCCACGCACAACCGGACTTGTGCTTTATATAGAGTTAGAAGCTATCCCGGCGTGAAATATCGTTTAAGAGCCCTATTACAAATCTCAACTCTGCGAGAATAGGTATTTTAAGCGTCCCGCCCGACAACTCATTGAAGGTCACGAGTCCACCTACAATACTACGTTAAAACTACGACCAAGCGTTTTTGATACTTTACCCAAGTTTATATTTTTTAGTATTTCTATGGAGTAATTTGTTATCGCTATACCCGCACATTTTTAGTGGGTCTAGTATGTGAATATTTGTTAGAAACATTTTTTTTTATTTACCTAGTCCTTTATAGCAAAGGACGTTTTTCGTTTTAGATAAAAATTATAGCTTAGATTAGAATAAAATTAATTACAATTTACATGGGAGTATAAAACACCATAAAACAGAACTACCTATTTGCCAAATTTCAATCAAATCGATCGAATGGTTTAGGTGTGAAAAAGCAATAGAAAGGTAGAGTTTTTATTTCAGATTTATTATTACGAGTTAAACGAGGTAAGAATCAAACGAGGCCAAACATTAGTTAGGATTAGAATACTAAATGCCTTAATGGCAAGAAATACCTTGCTATATTTGCATTTCTTAATGTAGATGTATATCTTAACTTCTTTACATATTGATACCTTTTTCGACCAATGCTGAACATAACGAAATTAATATTAAGAATAATTCAACATCATAGTAAACTTTCTAGATTCCATACTTAGATTAAAACAAAAAGGGAAGATACGGCATGCTCCTACTTGTAGTCATTCAAAATATAGTCCTACTCAACTACTTAAGCAAACACTCACACACGCACACATATAAAGTGTAAATCGAGCGAGCGAGACAAAGCGGTAAGTTTCAACGTCAGCGCGAGGGAGTCAGCGAGTAGCGCGTTGACGTCTCGGTCGCTTCGCAACAGACGAGTACGTACGACCGATTCCGACGCCACTGCGGAGTAGCGTCTTTCTCTTTTTCAATATATACAATGACAAAAAATAGGCTCCAGTTATAGTGATTTTTCAAAGTTATGTTTTCTGACAAACTAAATCAATTAAAATAATGCACATCTTGAAACATGCTGTATCTTTACTAACACGCGCGCAAGCGTCAATAAAAAGATAGCTCAGTGTGCTCCGAGTTTAGTGTGCATATTCGGCTATCTTTGTGTGCGTGTAGTACAGCTGTACGGTTTGGAAAGGGTGTATTTTTTGGTGAATTATGATAATGTTTTGTTGATTATCTCGGTAACAAGCCTGTAGTTTTGGACCAAATTTGGTGAGCATGCTCAGTGTGATGTATAGATGCTCCCCTTAAACGTTCGCTTATTGATATTGTTAGACCCTATATAATGATATTTTTCTTTTTAGGTTTAAATTATTTTTAAATTTTTAATTATAATTATTTATTTAAGAACAACCAACAAAACAAACACCATGTACATTTATAAAACAACAGATATTGGGTTACATTCTAAGGCGCTGTCTTAATTAGAGGTTGCAACGATATGCATAAACTAAATTAGAGTTATTAGGAAGCGTACTATGCACACACTATCATTCACACAAACAAACTACTTAAGAACTACAAGATTTATAAAAGAAACCACAAGCCGATTTTGTATCAATCACCTTGTGTTTGTGGCCCCGCCAGGCAATCTTTTAATTCGGTTATTAATATAAATAAATAAATCTAATAAATAATATTATTAATATTATTTATTAGATTTATTTATTAATAGTTATTAATATGGATCTAAACTTACGTACAGGATAATACATGTCAATGTTAACTGCAGGCAAGCGTAACAAGTGATTATATTGTGCTTGCATTCTGTTAATAGAAGATTATTATTAACAAGAACAATAATAAAAGCTTGTTTTAAAAAAGTATTTTTTTCTTTTAATTTTATGTTTAACTTTTTAGTATTATTTTTAATAACTTTACATATCAATTGAAACGGTTCACCCATTAAGACAAATCGAACTCGACGCGGTTATGTCGCTTAATTATTGAGTTCCTATGACCACCTTCCAGCTCCATCATCAGACCCTGCGTACCATCTAGCACTAAAGTACTCGTCAAGACGAATCAAACGAGTCCATACTCGATGGGGTTATGTCGTCTAATTACAGAGTTTCTATGGCCATCTTCCAGCTCATCATCAGACCCTGGTTACAAACCCTGGTAAACGAGCCGAGACTCGATGGGGTTGCGTCATTTCTTTACTGAGTTCCTATGATCACCTTCCAGCTCCATCATCAGATCATACCCTGGTAACCATCTAAAAACAAAGTACTCGTCAAGACCAATGAAATGAGCCGAAACTCGATGGAGTTGCGTCGTTTCATAACAGAGTTTCCATGACCACCTTCCAGCTCCATCATCAGACCCTGGTTAACATTGAAAGACTAACTACTCGTCAAGACAATTCAAACGAACCCAAACTCGATGAGGTTGTGTCGTTTCATTGTGAAGTTTCTATGGCCACCTTCCAGCTCCATCATCAGATTAGCACCATGTCATCATAATATTGCATTGTGACGCGATTTACACATGTATACAAAATTTCAGCTCAATCGGTAACCGGAAAGTGGATCAAATTTAATTTGCAAGATTTGATGACAAACGGACAGGTGAAGCTAAATAAAAACTTGTAAAATTATACTATGTGATCAAACTTGGTAGTCGCACTATACATGCACTGCCCCTCGATCGATCGATATTGGCGCGAAGAAATTCGACACAGGTCCAACGCCGAGGAGCGCTCGCGCAGTACTGAAGTGCGGACGGTTGGCGCATCGCATTTTGTAGTAATTTTGCAGTTGTATTTATCGTTTTTATCGAAATAGAATAATAAATTCATGATTTAAAATTATAAAATCTTTATTCCTCATGAAGTAACAATTATTCTGGTATAAATTTTGCTCAATAATATTATCGTAGATAAGAGAAATTCACAGTTAACTTGAAGCGATTTTCGATGTTTTTTGGTTTAGAATAAGATTTTTTTTCTATATATAATCAACGATATCTAAAAATTCTGAGGCCGCTAAGCACTATACGACTATATAAGAGATAACATTCTATTTTTTTTATTTCATTTGCTTAGAACAGTAGTTCAATCGATGAGCTCAAAAAAAATGCCTCCGCGCGTTTTATGAAAATCTTGCTCTGCAATTTTGGGTTTAATTAATAAGTTAAGCAAAATTTACAAAAAGTGAGGCACGCACTATTCCAATAGCTATTCTACACTATTCATCAAGTCAAAATTGTTAATGTATTTTTGATTCCGAGATCCAGAGCGCCAAAGTTGGGCATTTTACGCAAAAATCACAGTCGAGATGTAATAGGCCTCTTAACCTTATTTAGAACACCCAGCTTTTTCCTCGCAGTTTGAGCCTTGATTTCGATGTTGTCGCCGAAGTTGAGATTGGAGGTCAACTTCATGCCTAGGAGATCGAGGTTGTCGGTAATTGGTACATCTACACCCCGGAAAGTAGGAGCCAGGTTAAAAGGACTCCTTTTGGCTGAGAACAAACACGCCTGCGTTTTGGTGGCGTTAAAACTGACCAAATTGTTGCACCCCATTGGGAGACAAGAATTAAAGTTAAGTTTGTCAGCTCAACCATGGCCTCTCTTAAGGAACGAACTTCCTCTCTGCCGACTCTTGCGGTAGACAGATACCTCTCTGTGACCGTGCTGTCGTCTGCATAGGTACCCAACAATTCCCGGCTTGAGCAGATCGTTAATATGCAATAAGAAAAGGGTAGCAGAGAGAACGGAACCCTGGGGGACCCCGGCATCGATAGCCATGAGGTCAGAGGAACAGCCATCAATGACTACTCGAATTGACCGTTAACTCGGTTGCCTCGCTCCAGCAATGAGTAACGTACACCAGAAGGTTCCCCGTGAAACGGCCTCCCCGATAGCCATATTGGCAGTCGCTGAGGAGGTCGTGGGATTCTAGATACGACAAAAGCTTTCTATTCAATACACTTTCCATAACTTTACAGAGTATGGAGGTGATGACAATTGGTCTGTAGTTAGTGGGGTCGGCACGACCGCCCTTCTTGGGCACTGGCTGCACATTTGCAAGCTTTCAGGACTGAGGAACCGCTCTAGTAAGAAGAGAAAGGCGGCACAGACGCGTTAGAACCGAAGATAATTTAGGCGCACAGACCCTAAGTAGTCTAGCTGGAATCTCGTCCGGGCCGCCTTATTTATTTTTATTTCACTTTAATCGCATAATTTAAATCACGCTGTATAAAGTGGGCAATGTAATTATCATTCTCCCTGTTACTGCAAGCTGGCAACGTCGTACACGCAAAATATAAGGTGACTGCTAGAAACCGAAAGATACTTCAAGGGCTGGTCATGGCAAGTGTTTTAAACATGACAAAAATGCCAAAAGAGGAATTCGTGTTTTTTTCATTTTTAATTTAACACTTTTCATAATAATAATTACAGTTAAAATGTGGCCATAACATAACTTGATGCTATCGATAGTCGTTGAACTTAACTGCACCTTAAATACGCACATTTCAATTCAGTTGTAAAAGGAAAATAAATGGGGTCTCATTGCACTTTGCAGACTAACGTAGAGGTAGGTACTTATCGCCCAGCTGACGCGAACGGGTCAACAGACGGTCGGCCGGCCCGCCGTTGCCCGCGCGTTGTAAATAATCGTTATATTTAATTGTTTTTCATTTTATTATTTTATGTTATTGCTTTAAAATAAATTAGACACTCAAAGCCTATCCAATTAAAATTCCCAAAATGGATTATTTAATTAAAAATGAATTCCTTTTTTGTCATGTTTAAAACACTTGACCTGACCACCCCTTGAAGTTTCTTTCGGTTTCTAGCATTCCCCTTAATCTCTCGCCTCCACTCCACGTCGTATTTTTCGTACGCGCACATGTTCATTCGAAGTGCATATATTCAACTATCTAGATCTGCGCCATTTTGTGGTGTTTAAAAATATATGTTGGTTAAAGATTTAAAATATAATTAACTGTGTTTTGTTTGAAATCAATATTTTATCTTCAATAGTCAAGATCGAAACTAACATCGTAGATCGTTTTAAGGATGGTAAAGCCAATTAAATAATTTTATAGACAGTATTCAATTTTTACCCGGTATTTAATAAAAATACCCGGTATAAATGTGTATATACCTTTTTTTACCGTTCCTCCCAATTTTACCCACCCGCCCATCTCTAGTAAGAACCTGTCCGAACTGCGAGCGGGCGCGTCTACATACTTTATTCCTACGCTCCGCAATCCGCCTGCGCGATGCGCCGTGACTCAGGTCAGGACTCAGCCTCAAGAGGCCTCTTCACGTCGGCAGATGCGTCCGCGGATGAATTTCCACGAGCTGTCCACACGTCTGTAGGTCGATCAGTCTATGTTCATTCTGGGCAGACGCAACTCGCGCTCGCACCCGCAATTTTAATAGTTAAAATCAATCACATCAAGTTATTTAAGTAATTTACTTGTTTATTTACAAATACTTACTTATACATATAGTAAATCTCACGACAGCCTTTTATATCATATTAAATTGTTTAATGACGTTATAAACTGTTGATAGTAAAAGTTTATTTTTTTCTTTTTAGCGCATTTAAATAAAAGCTTGTTTTTTAAAAAGGTTTTTTTTTACTTTTATTTTTTTTTTACTTTTTAGTTATCCCTAGACACGTTTTTCATCTGTTCATCTCACTGAACGTGTACTTTTACAAAATTTATTCACGTCCACCAAACCACCACCACTCACCACCCATCAAAAACGAAAGTAGGTACGAGAATTAAAACACAAGAAGCCCGCGTGCACTCTCAATCGCAACTCCGATCAAACTGATGCGCCGGCAGACGTGTGGACAGACGCCGGACGTTGGCGCCGAAATTCGTCATAATGGCGAAATATTGGACAGGGTGGATTATACACGGGATCTTGGTGTACTTTTGGATAAAAAGCTGCGCTTTCATCTACATATAGACCATGTAGCAACTAAGGGTTTTCAAATGTTGGGTTTCGTTATCAGAAGCAGTAAGGAATTTAAACCACTATTTATTTAAACAATCTACGAAAACTCTTTTGTTCTACAAGCTGGTACGCTCTCTTCTTGAATACTGTAGCCAAGTCTGGTCTCCATTTTACGATATTCACACTAAGCGCCTTGAACGTGTACAAAAGAGATTTTTGTGGCACTTGTCTTATCAATGTGGTAAGGCAAAGACTTTGGCTGCTTATGAGGAACGTCTTTCTTTTTTTAATATGATTAGTTTAAAAAATAGAAGAACTTTGCATGACCATCTATTTTTACATAAACTGGTAAATGGAAACACAGATAGTCTCCGACTCCTACAGGAGTTAAATTTTAACATCCCTTCTAAGCTGCCTCGTCCCTCCAAGTTCAACACTTTTACCACCCGAATTTGTAAGAAAATCGCTGCTCAATTTTCTGCCATGAATAGGATGCAAAATCGGTATAACCTTATTTCTAAAAATAATGATGTCGACATTTTTCTTAAAGTTTACATAAATTCAGGCGTCACATAATGGACACCTATTAAGTCTCTTTTAGGTCTGCTGAATTTAATACATTAAAATGTATGTTTCGTATTGATGGTCTCAAATGCTTATTTTGAATATTGAATGTGTTTGTTTTTAGATTAAGTTAGTTAGTATTTTTCTAATGTTTTTAACTCTGTTTCGTTCTGTTTGTGCATGCCGTGGTAACCTATAATTGAGACAGCATTTAGTTATGAGTCAATCAATTGTATTCTATACTTTTATTTAATGTATGTCTTGTTGGTTGCTCTATTTAAATAAAATAAAAATAAAATAATGAACGAATGGACGAAAATCGTCAGTAAATGAACCACCTAAATTCCAATAAATGAACTACCAGCCTAATTAAGATATCTTAAAAAAAATAGCTAATTTCGATAGAAAATAATGTATTTCCGGTCCGAAGAGATTTAAGGATATAAGTATAATGACAGTTGCATCACAATACGTTTATGAAAATCTGTTGTAGGTTCATAAAAATATTGAAATGTTTTCAAAAAACAGTGATATTCACAATTTAAACACTAGAAGTAAGAACAAATTAGCAGTACTTACCTCATACTAGGCTTCATAAAATAAATAATTCTTTTAAGGGTCTGTGTGTACGATTTTACAACAAAGTACCAAATGATATTCAGAAATTAGATCTTGATAAATTCAAAATCAAAATCAAAGAAAAGCCTTTTATAAAGCTTATTATAAAGTGTCAGATTACACAGATGACAAAACAGCTTGGGTCTGCAATGCTCCAAGTACTTTAACAGCTATTTTAATTGTCTATAATTAGTTTATATGGAGTACCATTTACTTAATTTACATTTAAATTCATATTTTGTATTTTATGACCTGGTAACGACATTTTTTTTGTAAATGTCGTTGCTTCTGTGCGCTGTGGTTTCTTGCGCCCGTTCTTTGCCACAGTTAAAAAATGAGCTCCTAAATGGGTGGTAGGTTAAAAAAGATTTGGACGATTTTAAGTAAGTACTTATTAATTGAGTTTATTGAATAAATATCTTTTGACTTTGACTTTGAACTGGTTTATTTATAACTTTCCTAAATAGAAATACTTTAATTTTATTATATAAATCAAGGTATATAAAAAAAAGTATTATGTACACTTTCACAGTCCCGAAATTAGTTTTGTTTTTAAATGATTAATAGCAATAACATATAAAGTTAGATTTTGAAAAATCACAAGCCTCCTATGAATGAACCACATGTTCATTCACTGGATTTTGCTTGTTTTTGTGGTCATATAATTGGACTCCCTAAAATTTTTAATAAATGCATGAAATTCTACAAAATCTTATGTCTATTAGATAAAGCGAACGTTCTACTATCCTGTGACATCATTTTATTTTCACTAGCACACATATGTCTACAAAGTTAATATCAAAATACTATGACTTACCTGACTCCTTATTACGGACCCCATACAAACCACAAAACACCATCGAGCGTCCGGTTAGGACCTTCTCCATTTTAGAACTACGGCCTCAGGCTGATTCCTGTGTGACTAGTTAACGTAAAAAGTGTTTAAAGTGCAATTTAAAAAAAAAATAGTGAGTTTAGTTGAAAAACGCGGTTTTCTTATTATTTAGAAAAATCGACGTTTTGTTCATTCATTGGATTGGTTTATTCACTGGTGCACTTAAGTCGGGTCCGCTGCGCCAGATTTTGAACAGAACATTGTTCGAAAACATAAATTACTCAATGGGCCACATTATTACTCAATGGGCCACGCCCCTTATCTATGTTTTCGAACAATGTTCTGTTCAAAAATCTGGCGCAGCGAACCCGGCTTTACCCTATACCGCACGAACTTTATCGCGATAAAATCCTTTGATGTGCGGCAATTTACCGACAGCGGCGCGTTAAAGGGCTACCACACTGTTGTAAACCGACGTTTACAACAGCCGTTTACAACAGTGTGGTAGGTTGTTTTCAACGACATTTCGGTCAACCTTTCCACGACCTTTGTTTGCGGGCGCGCGTTGAAAACCGCTGTGTTGCCACTGCCTTAAAACACCATTACACACAAACCGCTATCTTCAACCTACAACCTACATACAACGTGGTTACTGGAAAAAGCCAAGTTCGTATATATTAATGTACGTACAGCGCGGTATTTTTTACATCTTTAAAAGCTCTTAATTAGCTAATAATTATATAAATTTAATCGCGTTTTCTCCAGTAAATTAATCATTTTTTTTAAATTTCCTCACTACTTATGTACCTATATCAAGGAAGGGATGCCAATAGCGCTATTTAAATTCGCAAATAAAACAAAATAATATGTCAAATATGCTAAATTTTACGATAATGCTTAACATCCTGCTGTAGCCTAAATTTTACTCTTAAAAATACTAATAAGCAGGATCCTGCTAAAAATGGCAACACTGTGGTCTGTGGCAAACCAAGTGGAAGCTCGTTCACAACAAGTTGTAAACGTGCCTCCCACCAAGATGACCTGGTGGGAAACGATTGTTTACAACAGTGTGGTAGCCCCATTAGCGCGATGTTGTATCGCGACCGGTTTTTTATTTTCGCTAGACATTTGACGTTTTTGGCAACTTATTTTGTCTCTTTTCTTTCAATGTATATGGCCCATTTGAAAAAATAGGACAACTATACGAGTCTCATTTGGACTCCTTCTATGCTTTAGTTATTATTCTATGCTAGGAATTAATATTAAGGGGGTGCCGCGTGATCGCAAAAACTCGTGATTCTCAAACCAAAATCAATCCTATAGATATTTAAAGTTAGATCAATTCTGCTTTGAAGTTTTAGACCTAGTAATTTGATTAGAGCAATGATTTTATTCTGCGAAATGTACAAACCATCACACGCTTGTGTTAAAAATTAAAATTGACTTTTCTAAGATGGGGATGACCTGCGGGATATCAAAGCAAATATTTTCATGTAAGAATTATTGTTTCATGCGTCAAATTAAGAAAGTGTTGAAAAAAATGTTTTTAGGAGTCATTAGATTTATTACTTATAACTTTTTAAGTTTATTATCATACATAAATCTCAGACATTTGACTTAAAACAACAACAAAATTAACACATTATTTGGAGTCCTCATGAGGCGAAATATAAATTAATGTTGGAGCGAATACAAAACAAATTCACAAGATTTATTTATTTCAAAGACCGGTACGTGTGGCGCAGGCGTCGGTCATCACTGCTCGAGGTGCCAAGGGCGCGGACTAATATTTTAAAAGAAGCGCCATTTACCTAAGCCATGCGCACTATTAATATGGTAGCTAATGATGTTGACATATTTAACTGCTCTCTGAATGAATTTACAAAAGTCACATTGTTTGTTCTTTGTTACAGAAATAGCTAAAACTTACTTTACTGAATATGTCCTCAGTATTTTATAGTAATTGTAAGGATTTGTTAGCCGTAGGTTCAATACGCAGTTCGTCCAAATGGTATTTCAATGGTCATTTATTTGTCCAACACGTATTTGGTCCAATATACATTTTGTCTAACAGGTTTTCCGTCTAAAAGGCATTTTGTCCAACGTGTATTACGTCAATACGTATTTGGTTCAACACGCATTTATTTATTTATAGTAATAAATAAATTCGTTTGTTTAGTTATTTATTTGTCTTCGATGTTAAGGTCTATAATTCTTTGGCGGAACGAGTGTAGAAAAACAATGTGCTTCCTGACGAATGGCTCTATTGATACTAGTTTCGCATGGCAAATAATTTGGTTTATAACCATCGGACATACCGCCCGCCAAAAACAATAGTTTTTAAACAGTATTTAATACAAATAAGATTTTACTTATTAATTTAGACTGAAAGGGAAAAAAACGGCGGCTTATTTGCAATAAACGGCAAAAAAATCACGTTTGTTGTGTGGGAGCCCCTCTTCAATATTTATTTTATTCTGTTTTTAGTATTTGTTGTTATAGCAACAATAGAAATATGTACATCGTCTGAAAATTTCGATTTGTTAGCCGTAGGTCCAAACTGTCTAGCTATTACGGTTCATGAGAGCCTGGTGACAGACAGACGGACAGCGGAGTCTTAGTCATAGGCATAAAGAAATATAGTAATAGGGTCCCATTTTGTTTTGTAGGTACCCTTGGATACGGAACCCTAAAAATTACAGCGGCTGGTTTAAAGCATACTGCATGCAGCAATTAACGTATTCGTTTTACGACTAAGCCCCTCATTGACGAACTGCGTAATGACGATTCATGAAATGGACGAACTACATAAAGACGAATCTCGAAATGCACGAACTGCGTAATGACGATTCACGAAACGGTTGAATCAAATCAATCAAGGTTAGAAAGTTTTGTAAGTGTTTGTACTATCACATTGGATTTTTTTTCTGTAATGGTAGTATTAAGTTTTGTTGTTTCAAATAAATAAATAAACACGTATCTAGATAGGCTTTCTTTCTGGCACATTCATTGAATCCGAGTGAAGTGTATTTTGTCTTTGACCTTATTGTTACTTTCAGTTGTGCAATTAGAAGAATACCTCAATTTTATTATTATATTTAAAAAATTGGAAGAAATAATAAAACGTATAGATAAGTACATACCTACACAATCACTTTTATTCTAAAAATATTTTTGTATTGTTTTTATTAAGTAGGTAGAAGTGCAAGTCAAAAGGTTATCCACAAACAGAATCCACTAGCTACTAGTTTATAATAAAAAATAAGTGCCAACTACGCACAAACTATCCAATTGTACCTAAACTAGCTGGCAATTGAATAATTGGTACTTATTTAAAGTGATCAAGATTCAAATGTTGATAACAGAAGAAAAACAGCGGTTGCTTATCATATTGTGCCACAAAAATTGTTAATAGCTAACAAAATAACATACCAAACTCTTTGAAACAGCACGTAAACTTGGAAAACTCTTGACAACGGTAAATAAGTCACGTTGATTCACCGTAAATAAATTCTTATTAGCTGCAATACGGCAGTGATTGGCAAAAAAGCGACGCACCGCCATGCAAATTGACATTTTGCTAAAATTATTGCTGGCTAAAATCTTTTACTACATAATGGTAGCTTTTTAAAATATACAGGAGCTCAATGTTTATTTTCCTTTTATAATTTGTATTTTGATTTTTTAATGAGGTATAGTAATGAATATGAGTAATGATAAATATTGAATAATTTAAGACTGTTGTAAAATAATTGTTATTTTATAAGACGAGTCACGCGTCACGCGTGATGACGCACGCACGGGCCACACACGGCACGAGGCACGCACGATTGACGACTCGTCGTGACTCCTCTTATGCTGCATCTGCATCCAGACTCTCGCGAGGCGCCTCCGATAGGCTCTCGGCACGAGTCTTGGAGAGTGGAGGCTACAGGAGTGCTAGCCATCCACACTCTCGATTTATTCAGTTGCCCGCTACGTCTACTACAAGAATCAGATGGAGGTCATTGAATAGCTAGGTACTTTATGTGCCTTTCTTTTCTCAGGTGCCCTCTAAGCGTTGCCATTAATGACATTTATTAGTTTTTAACTCCTGCAAAGGTATATATATTTTATTCTTTGCTTATCCGATCCCACGCGTCGTTCAATTTCCTTTTATCCTTGTGATATGGATTTGTTTCCAAATGATTGGTTCCATTTGATATAACTCCATAAAAGTGGTAAACAAATCGTTACTCCACTCGGTCATGATAAAAAAACGCGCGAGACCTTACTAATTACTCTGCAGCAGTTAACAACAAAGTGAGCGAGCACGAGAGTGTGGTTGATTCCCTCGCCTCGCCCCCTCGCGTCCTTTGACTCGCATGCTCGCATCTGAAAAACCGACACAAAACCGAGCGACAGTGAGGCGAGCGAGGGAAGACGAGGGGACACGAGCGAACCTTCCTCACTCTCGTACTCACGTTCCCTCGTGAATCCTCGTGGAGCACAGAAAACAATGTCGTTGAGAGTCTGGATAGGGCATAGAGGTGCGCGTCCAATGGGCGATTTTCCGAGATCAAAAAAAAAAAGAAATTGGTGGTTGATGGCGCTTAGCATAGATTAGTATGGCGCATGGTAAAAGGCGGGTTCATGAAGAGCACGTGTATGGCTGCGTTATATTTATTCTATTCCAAAATAGAAATAGGTTCTGGATGTCCTGAATATAAATAGGTAAGGACTTACTATTTTTTTATTCTTTTGGTAGACAAGTAAAAGTGTAGAATTTATTACAGCCCTTAGGTATGTACGGCTTTTATAAAACGACATCTACCGGGTGTTTTTGAACTAATTTTTACTTTTTAATTTGGGCTGTCAGAAAATCGCCCATTGGATTGGTATCGGGGCGTACGCAGCGGACAGATTTATTTTGTAAATTTGTTTTGATTTTGGTGTGATTGCGTGCACTGGAATACTGGATCTCCATTTCCGAACTGCGGATGACGTCATCGGCAGTAAACGCGCCATGCATTGATGGCATGACTAAAAAAAACTATTATTAGATCAAATTCACAAAAAAAAATGGTGTAGTATTGACTTGATTTTAATAATGAAGGCCTTTGTCCAGCTGTTGTGGGACAATACAGTTATTACTTCTACAACAATATTTAAAAGCAGCAATACTTGTTAAAAAGTTTGTCAGATCTGTTTTTACATTAGCGAAGAATTTTGCAATATAACGTATTACGTAGTCAATTGTTCGAAATTATAACGAGTATTATTTTACGATTTATATTTTCACAAAAGCGAGTTATTATGTTATGATGTATTTCTTTTCGACTTCATTTGTAAAAATGTTAAACAAAGACGACGTAGGACTGCCATTACTTAACCATGTATTTTATCAAATAGGTAGATACAATTAATATACATTCAGTCGAGGAAGTTCCCAGCAGACCACTTTTCGGCGATATTCGTCTGCGCACTATCTACGCGTACGCTACTGTAGTAGGTACGCGTGGCCGGAATGGAGCGCAAACGAATATCGCCGAAAAGTGGTCGACCGGGAACTTCCTGACTGTACAAACATACACTCACGGTCACGGCTATTAAATATAGTAGGCAAAGACTAGGCGATCTTACATACAGTCTCATCATACAGTCTACATTTCACCAAACAACTTTTGCAATTTTTTTATGGTTGGTCATAGTGACCACATCCTGCCTGATAGTAAGCAGCCGATGCAGTCCAAAATAATGAGAGCGCTCCTCACCGTGGAACAAGCACGGTAACAAGCGCACCCATTCATGACGTCCTGCATAAAAATGCCGTTTCACGCCACTGTGCACTTGTTGTTCAGTGCTCTGTGAAACTGTGTGGTGGCAGCCCTTGATAGACTTACCATAAAAAGTGTTTAGGAATGGGCTAAGCTATTTTAATCTATATGCGTAACTTAAACGATTTACTATTGCACTACTAGACTGCTATGAAAATGCCGATGCGAAATTCGAATGCCCAACGAGACGCTCCGTACGGTTAGCACGCTATGCACCAATTCCGATCCAATGGACGTGTTCCTTTACCTAATGCATTGGCTTCTTAAAAAAATACATGCGTCATAGTTAAGTATCATACATAGAATGGGGGAACATTCTAAAATTAATTAATAGGTCAATAATCATAAGACCGCCGGCGGTCGCGAAACAATTGATTTTCAATGGGCGATTTTCTGACAGCCCAAATTAAAAAGTAAAAATTAGTTCAAAAACACTCGATAGATGTCGTTTTATGAAAGCCGTACCCTACTTAAGGGCTGTAATAAATTCTACACTTTTACTTGTCTACCAAAAGAATAAAAAAATATCAAGTAGGGTCAGGTGGGCTACAGTGAGCCAGTGGTACACAGAGAATCGGTATTATTATATTCAAAACTAGTAGTTACCGGATCATGGAACCGACACGTAGCAACGTGTTTCGTTACGTCTCCCTCACTCCCCAGTTGAGGGCGAGCGCCCGTTGTAAGCGGTCGTGTGGTGCGACGATTTGTGTTTTCCCGCGCGAAAAGTCAAAAATAGGTAAGTTTTGCTTTTCTTCTTCAAAGTCGTGTTTTCTGAGCTTTTCGTACCGAATTTTATATACATGTAAAGTCACTATCTAGCAATAATATGGTTATTATGTTTTTAACATATTCCTTGATTAATTGTCATTTTTCAACATCAAATGTCAAATAAAGTAGGTGGTACACAGTGACTCAGTATTGCAGGGTACACAGTGAACCGTGGTTCAGTGTGTACCGCTTGATGGTTCATTGTGTACCAAAGTTCAACATCAAATTAGTTATTTAACTAATTTTATCTATTTAGATGCAACTTTTTTTGCTTCAGGATGGGTCGAACTAAGGCAGTGAAAAAAAAGATTGGGGGGCATAGCAAGGATGATATGGTGCAAGCACTTCAGCTTATAAAAGATGGTGCAAGCATACGCAGGGCCGCTAAAGAGTGTCACTTGGCATATCCTACGCTACGGAGGTACGCTAAAAAAATCCAGTCGGATGAATACACTAACTTAGTTCCTAATTTCGAAGTCAATGCAGTATTTTCCCAGAACCAGGAACTAGTGTTAAAAGATTACATTAAACAATGCGCCTTAATGTTTTATGGGCTCGGGGCAAAAGAAGTTCGTCAAGTGGCATACCAAATGGCAAAAACCAACAAAATTAAATCACCAAACGCAACTTTGAGACTGATGTTATAGGATAGATAATAAGTTGATAACATAGATCTCAATTAATAAAAACCGCATTGATTGTATTTTTTTAGAATATTATATTTTATGTTACTGTTCTACAGAAATTTAATTCAATACCTTTAAATCATGATAATCTTAATCAGGATAACATACACAGCACATGCATTTATTTCTAAATACATGTGCTGTGTATGTTATCCTGATTAAGTTATAATTCTATTTTTGTTTTTTTTTGACATTCTAAGCAATAAACCTTCTTGAATGAATGAAAAAACTTTGTTTTAATGACCCATTTTTGATTGATGATCGATTTACCCGAATTAGTCCAGTTAAAATATAACTTATCTTCGTTTTATTCTGTTATGGTTCACTGTGTCCAACGGTGGTTCACTGTGAACTTCATCATGGATCAGTGTGTACCAAAGAGTGTACACAGTGAACCAATTCCCATTTTTTTTAAAACACTTGGTAATGTCTAACCTATCAGTTTTTGAGCTTAATTTTGTAAAGAAACCTTAAGTCTATTAGACACTAAATGGTATGTATGAAAAAAGAAAACTAAAACTTTTAATTTGAGTACATGACACAACTTTGAATTTTTTGTGGTTCACTGTTGCCCACCTGACCCTATTTACCTATTTATATTCAGGACATCCAGAACCTATTTCTATTTTGGAATAGAATAAATATTACGCAGCCATACATGTGCTCTTCATGAACTCGCCTTTTACCATGCGCCATACTAATCTATGCTAAGCGCCATCTATGAAGTCATTTACGAACCAATTTCTTTTTTTTTTTGATCTCGGAAAACCACCCATTTTGCCTGATTTTACGGTGCTCAAGGGGTTAATAATAAGTAAAAAGAGTTGTAGCAACTTTATGTAGGTAAATCTGACGACAGTCGAAACACGAAGTTTTCCGGGAAGAAAATAAATTTTTGGTAGTTTTTCAAAATTAAAACTGGGTCAGTCACGGGATGATCGTGATTCCTGTAAGGATCTGACATTGACAGAATCAGATGGTCTTTTTTTTCCTCTAATGGCTTCGTGCGATCAGCACATTTAGCCACTGTCAAGTTTTTAATAGTAAGTATTACTTTCTTTACAATAAGTGAAGTAAGACCACAGCACAGACATATATCTGTCTGTGGACCACAGACATATAGTAAGACTCAATAAAGCTTTATTGAGGACTTCTTGAGGGAATTTGAAAAGTGATGTTGCACGGTTTTGTTTTATTTGCTAACACTCATGCACGTTCACGAACACTTAACAGTAAATAATCCACCATTATTTCACATTAATATTCGTCAAAACACAAATAATAGAAAATAAAACAAAACTGCTGACAGGACGCTTCACTTTCCCGCCAAGAAGTCCCTGGCCGTTCCCTTTATCTTCAGGGTCGTACCAGTTCGCATTATTTTAAGGATGTCGGAAATGAAAAAAAATATCGATATATTGTTTTTTAGAAATATCAATATATACTATATAATATAGATATTATATCGGAAAAAGTTTTAACCGGCTTTAAAAAAAAAGAGAACCACCTGCTTTTTTTAAATCGATAAAAAATAATTTAGGTCAGCCTAGCCCAGTAATAAAAAAAGTTTTTTTTATTTTAAATTATTATTTTAACCGGTCCACAGTCCCGTAGCCCACATATTATGGGCCATAACAATTGATTAACATAATGTTGTATTTTTAGGACAGTGAACCTGTTAATCATGCCGCGCCGTCTCAGCCGGCACGGAGGAAGCCGTAGGTGTTAAATATTTCCGTTGCTTAGACCGCAGCACAATGCACATATGACTTGACTTGATTGAAGCAACGCACTGACAGTCTACCTAATCTGTAGTAGTGAGTGCGTAACTGTACGCACTCACTACCACAGATTAGATTGATGGAATCCAGCACAACAACAAGTTTTTTTTCAATATTTTACGGCTTTGAATTCTAACGAATTTAGTTAGATCGTGATGAGATAATAATAAATAAAAAAATATCGATTTTGATACGAATTTCGATATTGATTATTTTGTATCAATGAATCGATATATTGAAAAAAAATATCACCTTAAAATAACGATATATCGAACAAAAAATATCGATATAACGATGTATCGACAAGCCTACATTATTTGACAACAACAGTCAACAAGAATTGAATCATTTTTTTAGGTTTAGGCAGTGTTTTAGTTATTATTCTGAGAGCAGGCCAGGCGCACTTCGCGCATTAGGTATGAAGCTACAAGTAGCTGGGCGGGTCCGTCCGAACGGACCAATGGGCGATTTTCCGAGATCAAAAAAAAAAAAGAAATTGGTTCGTAAATGACTTCATAGATGGCGCTTAGCATAGATTAGTATGGCGCTTAGTAAAAGGCGGGTTCATGAGGAGCACGTGTATGGCTGCGTAATATTTATTCTATTCCAAAATAGAAATAGGTTCTGGATGTCCTGAACATAAATAGGTAAGTAAATACTATTTTTTTATTCTTTTGGTAGACAAGTAAAAGTGTAGAATTTATTACAGCCCATAAGTAGCCCAGCTTTCATAAAACGACATCTATCGAGTATTTTTGAACTAATTTTTACTTTTTAATTTGGGCTGTCAGAAAATCGCCCATTCAGAAGGCTACCACGTGCCGGCCGGGTCGCATGTTAGCCACAATAGTTCGATTTCTCACTTGGTCGATTCCAGTCGATTCACTCACGCTCTGCGCCGCGTTCGTGTATTGTCGCCTCGTTCGATCGCACATTTATAATATTTATTTAACCAAAATGAAGGCATACTTATTGCATCGCAATGGGCTGCCTTAATAATAATGAAAAGGATTCGAACCTCACGTTTTTCACACTTCCAAACGACATCTAAAGGTAACAAGAATCCTTGTCCACTTATAGTGTAGGTAAGTACCTACCTAGTTAGTATTTAATAGTCCGTTTATTCTTAGGTAGGTACTTGTCTTATTTGCTAAACAATCTTCACCCAACTATTTACTTATTAAACTAATAATTTGGTAGGTACTTATACATACTTACCTACCTACTTACGAAACGGACACGAGAAATTAAATAATTTTCTAATCTACGAGACTACGAGTACATAGATAGGTACTAACTATGCACGACAGCTCGGTAAGTGAAACAGTTGAACTACCTACAAACACAGCTCTTTTTACGGCAACGATACGGCGCGGCGGCATCTAGATCAAAGTCAACATGTTTATGTAGTCTGATGTGACGTTGTACCACAGAATAAATAATAGTATAAATTATAATATACGTACACACGGCGTCACATCAACCTACCCAAAACTGTCAATTTTCTACAATCAATTTTGAACTTTACCCTTTGGCTCTAAGGATCAATAATCATTGGAGAAATATGACAGTTAAGACGATCTGACGCCATGTGTACATACTCGTACCTAACCTAGGTTTTAAAACATAAATTGTTCACATTTAAGTACGTACACATTATAAATATACATCGTGTTTAAGGATATAGACGTCTTTAACAGCAGCTTTTCGAGGTTCAAGAGGGTGATCTCGGACATAATATTATGTGGTGAAGCGCCCTCAACCCCACTTATTGTATAAGTTTTGTAATTTAAGATAACAGTGATAAATTAAATAAGTACCTAGGCATATTTTAAGATAAGTTAATAATAAAAAAAATCACAGATCTCGTGCTCTACACTACTTGAAAGGGCATTGAAAATATTATAGTGTCACAATCACCCCCCGCGCCGGGCATCTTGGTGGAGAGGGACGGCGAGTGGGTCACGTGACGTCGCGGCTGGAGGAGGGAAGGCTGACGTCGGTGGTGGCGGGCGAGAGCTTCGGCACTTTTTCGGCGGGATCGGACGTTTAAAGAAATTGATAGGCATCCATAAGAATTTATTTAGTTGGTACCTATTAAATTATTAGTCTTCTCGCATTCTGTTTTTTTTTAAAGATAGGTTCCCTTCTGATTCCTTATATCAGAAGTGGGATAGGGCCACGTGTCTTTCGCTCGATAAGTGATTCAGACTACTAGGAATAAGTGTCGTGATTCATGATTATGTTTTTCTTTAAGTTATAACTTTGTCAGCTGATAACTTTAGTAAAGTAGGTAGTGCTAGTTTCCATATCTTTAACACGATTTTAGGTCTAAATTAGTTATAGTTCAGTTTTCAAAGATATTTTGTAAGTTCAGTGATTTGTCTTAACGTTTTCTTTTTTTAAATTACTAACGCGTGTTTGTCCGTTATTTAATCTTGTTACGTAACGATGCCAGGTCATTCGCCTAGGTCAAAAAAACGAGACCGTTCTCGAACACGGCGTGTCAGGTCGAATAGTAGACGCTCAAAGAAATCGAGGCATCGTGACAAACCATGCAGAAAGAGTTTCTCCATTTCATGACGAGTCTGCCGGTAATAACGGGGCTTTAGATAAAATTCTTGTGCGTTTAAACGAGATTGAGGGTAGACTTTCAACCTCTTCCATACTTTTCGCAACTCCGGTGTTAGAATCTACAGCTAGCCACGCGTGTCGTACACCCGAACTTGAGACAGCAGATAGGCATGTAGGAACCGTCGAGCTGCAGCTGCGCGCGCACCTGCCGCCGACAGCGGCAAGGCCGAGGACGTGGCGGACAGAATTGTGGGAGCCCTTTTAGCTTTGGTACAAGTAAGATCCAACCATTTTTATATTTCATCTTTTGATCCTGGTGTGCATGACTTTGATGTGTGGTGTGCCGAAGTAGAAAAAGCTAAGCAGTTGAATAATTGGGGTGATCGAGAATGTCTCGGGCGCATTGGCGGATGTTTGCGGGGCGACGCCAAGTCATGGTTAAGTGACTGGATCACTAACGACCGCACGTGGAGTAATTTTAAATTGGAGTTTCGATCATTGTGTTCACGTAATGTTGACGTTGCTAATGTTCTTTTTGAGGTTATGTCCACAAATTCAAATAAATTTGCTACCTATGCTGAATATGCACGCAAGACACTTTTACGTCTAAACATTGTCACGGGCTTACCTGACGACTTAAAATCTGCCATAGTTATAAGAGGCATTGCCGATCCTCAAGTTAAGGCTGCGGCAACCAACGCAAAGCTGCAACCTAGGGATTTGGTTGAATTTTTGTCCGCGTACTTAAAACCAAAGTATTATTCAAGTTTTAAAACTACCCACAATTCTGTTCGTTCGTCACACGTAGGATTATCTAATATGCGGAAGCGTGAAGGGTTTAGATTTACTGAGGCATGTTTTACGTGTGGGGAAAGTGGCCACATAAAACAAAGTTGTCTAAAAATAATGAAAGTTGACACTACGGGTAGGACCACGGTAAACGGAACCAATCAAAAACCGTTAACCATTACATTAAGCGATAAGTCGATTAAGCAATGCACTTTTTGCAAGAAAACAGGGCATTTAGTTGATGACTGCTTTGCCAAGCTACGTCTTAATGATAAAAATGTTAGTAACGTAAATTTTTGCTCAGAGTTGAACCTCAACGAAGTAACATAATTTCTACCGTTATTCAAAATAAACCCGTTGACGTGTTAATAGACAGTGGTTTTGATATTTCTTTGATTTCAGAATCAGTTCTTAAATATTTTCATTTAAATAAAAAACCGGCTTATCGCTTAATGCGGGGGATAGGAAACCAGGAAGTAGAATCTACTGCATACGTAACAACTGTCCTTTGATTATATAATGTCTAGATGGAGCCTTCCGCTGCATTTACGCGATTGTCAACGTGCCGGGTTTTATAGGCTAGTGTGCGTACCGTTTCTATCTAATAGACACGCTGCTATCGTAGTGTGCGTGAGACGGGGATGTCAGTTTCTTAGAAATACCCCTTGAAATGGGAGTATTTTTCAGGTCGGGCTAGTGCAGGCTAGTTTAATAAAGTTTAGTAAGTTATTTGAAGCCTTGAAATCACATGTAGGTAGGTATTTATTATTATAAAATATTGTGTGTGAGGAAATTAAAACGATTGGTGTAGAGTGTACGAGTATGTAAGTCCATGACAGTGTAGGGAACTAGGGATTATTTTCTTTGCCGCCATTTTGAATTTCTTGGTTTGTGCTCCGATTGCGTGTAAAACCATTATCTGGGGGTCTAATAAGTCTCTAAACATGATTTCGAGGCCAGAATTGAAAAAACTGGCCGCCATTTTGAATATCTGTGTTTATGCTCCGATTATGATCGAAATCGATATCTGGGGGTCTAAGAAGTCTCTAAACACGATTCTGAATAAAGAGTAATAATTGGAAAAAGTGGCAGCCATTTTGAATTTATTGGTTTGTATTCCGATTAGGTTCAAAATCGATATCTGGGGATCTAAAAGATCTCTAAACACGATTCTGAAGATAGAATTGAACAAAGTGGCTGCCATTTTGAATTTATTGGTTTGTGCGTCGATTAGGTTCAAAATACATATCGGGGAGGTCTAAAAGGTCTCTAAACACGATTCTGAAGATAGAATTGGAAAAAGTGGCCGCAATTTTGAATTTCTTGGTTTGTGCTCCAGTTAGGTTCAAAATCGATATCTGGGGGTCTAACAGGTCTCTAAACATGATTCCGAGGTCAGAATTGGAAAAATTGGCCGCCATTTTGAATTTCTGTGTTTATGCTCCGATTATGATCGAAATCGATATCTGGGAGCCTAAGAGGTCTCTAAACACGATTCTGAAGATAGAAATGGAAAAAGTGGCCGCCATTTTGAATTTCTTGGTTTGTGCTTCAATTAGGTTCAAAATCGATATCTGGGGGTCTAACAGGTCTTTAAACATGATTCCGAGGTCAGAATTGGAAAAATTGGCCGCCAATTTGAATTTCAGTGTTTATGCTCCGATTATGATCGAAATCGATATCTGGGGGCCTAAGAGGTCACTCAACACGATTCTGAATATAGAATTGGAAAAAGTGGCTGCCATTTTGAATTTATTGGTTTGTGCTCCGATTAGGTTCAAAATCAATATCTGGGGGTCTAAAAGGTCTCTAAACACGATTCTGAAGATAGAATAAAAAAAAAGTGGCTGCCACTTGAATTTCTGTGTTAATGCTCCGATCACGTTAAAAATCGATATCTGGGGATCTAAAAGGTCTCTAAACACGATTCCGAAGATATAATTAGGAAAAGTGACTGCCGTTTTAAATTTCTTGGTTTGTGATCCCATTATGTTCAAAATCGATATTATTATTACTAAAAAATCTCTTAAATGATATGGTAACTTATTTTAAGGGCGAATTGTTTACAAATATTCTTCCTCCAATTTACGTACACAGGCGGATACAGCCCTAGCGCGGAGGTACATACATAAGGAAGAATATTGTTGATACCTTAAATCCTTGTCTTACATCTCAATGATGTGTACACGATATTTCGCAAATAAATGATTTATTTATTTAAACTTTATTATTTATTTATTTAATAAGGCATCACAACAGACATCAATCGAAAAGGCATTTAGAACATCAATTAAAACATTTTTGTGCTAGATTGATACCCTTAAATAATCAAGAGCAATGTAACTGTAGCCAGTCTGTGCATACAGCACAGACTGGCTACAGTTACATTGCTCATGCACACTACGTAAAATCATTGTATACACTAAAATCACATTATTTTAAAATTAAATTTACAGAGTAATTATTGTAATTATAATTATTGCCAATAATACAGCAAACGGCGGACTTAATGCCATAAGGCATTCTCTAACAGTCAACCAGTGAAGATGTAGGCGGTGACATTAAAATTTAGAGAATAACAATTTAAATAAGGAAAAAAAAAGAAACACTTAACTTTACTAGCCTAAATATACATACATAAATTATACACAAAATATATATAACTATACAAATACATATTATACTATATAGGTATATTTATAATTTATGATTCGAACTCGCAACCTCTTTCCTTGCTGGTTTGAATCAGAAAGTTGCCAAATTCAATTGGTAGAACCGTGAAAAGATTAAAAATTGGAGAAAAGAGAAAAGACGGGCTACAAATGCGATTCAGTCGCGATTTAGCATCGATACAATCGCGGTGCAGCATCGATACAGTCGCAAATCCTTGTACCGCCTTAATAAAAGTAGCGACACAATCGCGATGCAGTCGCACGACTGTCAAACGCGCGTTTGTATGGCTGCAAAAAATCGCAATGTATAAGTATCAGTATTACAGTGGCAAGAAAGGAGCGGGATGCATACTTACCTAGGTATTTGCGGATAAAAATTCCGGAATAAGAAGAAATGTACTTTCTCGTGATGAACCAACATTATCAGCCTACCCGAATTTCCAATATTTTTTTTTAAATGAAAATAATGTGTTAGCGAATAATTAAGTTTAGGTAAATATGCATTCGATTATTCGATATCCAGTGAATACCTGTGTATTCAATGAAAAAAAAACAATGACAATGCATTTTGATTTAATCGTATCACGTTAAAAAAAATCAATGACATCCCTCTCTGTATTTGATTTTGAATAATTTTCTTTTAAATTTTGCGTTGCTATTCACATTGTCCAATTTTACCTCACTGACAAGTACTTTTCTACAACCAATCTTATTAAATTAACTTGGTGAAGCATGCCGCAGATATGATCGGTGTCTACTGGAAAAAGATTCACATCTCCAAAAAATTTTCGGTGTCGTAAAAGGCGACTAACGGACTAAAGACTGCACATACAACCAACAGCATAGAGCGGCGATGCGCTCATCAAAATAATACTACCAACCCCTCTCTTCTCTTCGGCGTTGTAAAAGGCGACAAATGGACTAAAGACTGCAAATACATTATTATATTTATATAGCGTTGACCATTTCATACTTTTATAGTCATTATCAGTATACGCCATACGCACATTTCAAATGTCATCTACTCAATAAATATTTATTCAAAATTTAATACTAACTCGGGAATTTTGCGTGCCCTAGGGCAGGCAACACAGAAAAATGGCGGGCTACGAATTACGGCAAAATACGCTTCGCTCAAAATTAACGATAAAACTACATTATGACAATTCAATGTTTACTTACCGATGGTAGGTGATTGTTCTAATTGTTTTATGTCGACCTTTATAATTTCTGTATATTTTTATAGCGCAAACCGTAATTTTTAGTAAAATTAAAAGGCGTGCAAAAGATGTGCATCTTCTGCGGCGACACAAATGGCACTGAGCGATAGGTTTGAGCTTAGCGGCCAACAGTTGGCTGATATTTTTTTGGACGCCGGCTCGCGGTAGAGACTCTATCTAGACAATCAAAGCAACTGTCATAGAATTTCCTGAAATCAGTTTTGAAGTTGATTTGTTTATTGTTTCATCAGATTCCATTAATGCACCGATATTAATTGGTACGGATGTTTTAAATATGCAAGGTATAACATACATAAGAAGTAACTGGCTGTAATCTATATACCATTGTGTTCTATTTTTAATGTTTTTTGATATTGACACTTTACTTCAAATATATTATCTTCAAGCTCAACACGTAATTTTTCTTTAATTACCGAAAGACCTAATTTACAACACGTTATCAGCACGAAAACTCAACGAGTAGGTGAAGATTTTACGTAAAAGTAGTGTGGCGTAAGATATTAAAGTTTCTACATAAAATAGTGTGGCGTACGAACACTTTTTCTTTTTTCTCGAAGTCTGTGACAGACATGTCAACAAATGGAGATGGTGCTTCCATGCATAGGAGATCAGGTACCTCCTTACCTTCGTTCACTCTTTTTAATAGAGATGGCTATTCTTTTTTTTTTTTTTATACTAAGCCCGGCAAATGACCCCACTCCACCTGATGTTAAGTGGAAATGAGGTCCAGGCGCGAGGACAACTGGTGCAGCGTAAGAGACGTAGCATCAGTCATCCTCACTCTGCCGGCCCACAAAGTGCTTCTTCACGCCTCGTTTGAAGGACCCTATGTCATAGGTAGGAGGGAATATGTGTGCTGGTAGACTATTCCATCTTTTGAAAGTGCGGCAAAGAAACGAGTCACCAAATTTCTTTGTGCGAGATGGAATGTTAGAGACTGTAAATTGGTGACTCCGGAGAGCAGCACGCGTACTCCTATGGAGGAAGGGAGAAGGACCCAAGTAACAAAATGTGGTCTTGTAGTGGTTCCGGATTAAATTAATGCTAATAAAACACTCATAGTAGACTTGGCGAGCACCACTTAGACCAATAATACACTTATAGTTGGACTACGCACAACTATCTGCTCCCGCGAAGCCAACTATGAGCATCCAATAGAACCAGGCAGACTTGTAACGTACTCCGCACTTCTATTACTAGCTGCTTCAAACATTTTGTGAATTGATGTTTTGTTGTGCAGTTGTGGAGAAAAAATAAAAATAAAAGTAACTTCATCTATTTTATATAAAAAGTATTAACAAGTATTTTGCACGTATTTTCGGTGAAGTATATTGTGTTTTACATCTCAATTTTTGTTAGCCTTTTGAACATGGCGTATTAACTAAGTTGTGTTTAAAAATAATATTAGTCCTAACAGCATTGTCGCGCCATATTGTGAGGAAATAGGGTACCGCATACAAATGTCTTATGCTTAATTTTAATAACTAAGAGTTTATTATTTTCATGTTTTAGTTGTGACTTTGATCGAACTATTATGGTCATATTTCCATTTGTTTATATTCATTTTTGTAATAATTTATTAAAAACCCAATGACTCAAAACAAATTAAAATGGCCGTGAAGATGCAAGAAATATTAAAAGCAATTGTCTTCTTAAATGGACTTCACGAAGATATCTTTGGACACAAATAGTTTTACAAGAAACCTTTTTAGAGAAATTAAGACTATAACAGCATTCGAGAGTCCACAATAATACCAAGTACACTTACTCTTAAAATAAACCACTGTAGAACTAATTCACTTATAATTGGCACATAAAGTTGACTTATACACTCCTATAAGGTCAAGTAACAAGTGCAAATGGTTTTAGTATATAAATTACTATTACTGGCGTATGACACTTATAGCGAATTTATAATTACTTCTTGTAGGCGATTTTAAGTGTAACTTACTGGAGCAAGTTTTCTCAAGTGTATTTACACCTATGCAACCCTTTTATAGGCCATCTTAGCCTTTACTGCGCCTATAATTTCGTTCTATACACGACTATAAGTCAACTTATAAGAACAGGTGTACTATAAACCCAAACAAACTCCGTGTAACCTGTTATCTTGGTAATGTAATGTGGTAATGTAATGTAATCTTGGTAGTAAAAACTGGAACCACTAAAAGAGAGTTACTAATGCTGTAAGCTTGTAAACTGTGCACTACAGGAGAACTTTGTTACTTGGGGAGGGATGAGGTCAAAGAGTTCTTCAGAGCACTCGCCATGGTATAAACGGTAAAAGACATCAGACAGAGTTCATGGAAATTCAAAATGCGGAATTCCTTGTACACGAGGAATTATGGGAATCAATAGAAGGATACAATAATGAAGACACAACTCCAACGACGGAAAAAATAAGACTCGATAGACGAGCGCTATCAAAAATTTGTCTAAGTCTGGAAGGACAATCTATTACCCACGTCTGTAGCGCTGACACTGCTTTAGGAGCGTGGACTGCTCTACGGAATGCCTACGAAGATAATGGCTTGGGAAGGAGGCTATCCTTAGAGAGGAGACTGTATAGAATGTGCTTAGATGATTACGGTGATTTAGAAGCTTACATTAATGCTGTTTTGTGTACTGCTCAAGACCTTGCCGACATAGGCAAAATAATCGAAGATGAGTCAGTTGCTTCTATCCTTTTGGGAGGACTTACTTTGAAGTATGAACCTCTAATAATGGCGATTGAAAACAGCAATATACAAGTTACTACTGACCTTGTTAAGAAAAAGTTGTTAAATGAAATGTCGAAAAAGAGTGACAGTGGTGAGAAGGCAGTGGCCTTACGTACTAACTCTTCAGAACCTGCACAGCCTATTTGTTACGAATGTAATGAACCTGGTCACAAGAGACCAGATTGTCCCCGTCGTAAAAAGAAGCCTAAAAATAAGAAGAAATTTCCTTGTAAAGGTCTGTCAGCTTTAGGAACAACCACGGACTCAAGTTTGGATAATTGGTATGTTGACTCTGGTGCATCTTGACATATGACGTCAAGGCGAGAGTGGTTTCAGACCATACAACCACATGACAATGATGTTCAAGTAACTGTGGCAAATGGTGAGAAAATAGGTGCAAATGGTATCGGAAAAATATCTTTAAATGACACTAACAGTTTAGTTAATAAAATAACGGATGTCTTTTATGTCCCTAACTTAAAAACTAACCTTATATCTGTAAAGAATGCTGTAGATAAAGGTTTCTCTGTATTGTTTAATAAAAACGGGTGTAACTTTTTTGACTCAGCAACTTTTACATTTACAGGTGATCCGGTTCTACATGCTTCGTCCTGTGGTGGGTTATACAAACTTGACTGTAAGGTCAATATTCCCCAGGCAATGGCCTGCGATATGCACTCTGATTCTCTGACTAAATATCAGCTTTGGCATAAGCGTCTGGGTCATCTATGCCGTATTGGTATGAGCCAATTAAAGGACTATGAAGTAGGTATAGATTATAAAGTTATTGATAAAGATCCGTGTCTTGCTTGTGTACAAGGAAAACAAGCGCGTAAACCGTTTAAGAAAATTGTCTACGGGAAAGCGAATGATATACTAGAGTTAATTCACTCTGATATTTGTGGACCAATGTCCGTTAATTCATTTCAAGGTAATAAATATATTTTACTGTTTATAGATGATTTTTCGAGGTTTATTTCTGCGTATTTTATTTCTTCAAAGACTGAGGTAAAAGAAAAATTTTGTCACTTCCAGTCATTAGTGGAGCGACAAACTGGAGCTAAAATTAAGACCATAAGGACTGATAATGGAACCGAATTCCTCAACAAAGAATTGTCTGATTATTTTATTTCGAAAGGTATACAACATCAAACAACTGTGCCTTACAGTCCGCAGCAGAACGGCGTTACTGAACGTACAAATCGTTCTATCGTGGAAAAGGCGCGCTCTATGCTGGCTGAAAGTAGCTTACCTAAAGTTTTTTGGGAGGATGCTTTTTATACTGCTGTATATCTAAAGAGTAGGTGCCCACATCGTGCCTTAGATAGGAAAACTCCTTTTGAGATATGGAATGGTCACAAGCCAAACCTAAATCATCTTCGTGTTTTTGGTTGCAGAGCTCTTATTCAGATTCCTCAATGTCATAGAAAGAAATTATATTTGAAATCAGAAGAAGCTATTTTTATTAGCTATACTGAAGATCCTAAAAGTTATTTATTCAGACATGCATCTAATACTAGACGTTTACAAAATTCCAGAGATGTAACGTTCTTTGTTTTAAAAAACAGGAAAAGTGAGAGTAGAGCCAAGATCGATTCTCAAGGACCTGGATTGCTTCTGTCGGACTATAAAGATAATCCTCAATCAATAATTGTTCAAGATAATGTTCCGATTGAAGTGGCTAGTGTTGATATTCCTATTGCTGTAGTTGAGAGCGAGGAGCAAGTACATCTGAGTACTGATCCGGAACACTGGGAAGACGCTACTAAGGAAATAATAGATCCAATAGCTGGTGAAGAACAGCGTAGATATCCTGTACGAAATAGGAAACCTCCTGACTATTTCACATACCAGGTGTTTGTTGATGGATCAAGTGAGCCAAATACTTATTCAGACGCATGTAAAGCTGATGATTCTGATAAGTGGAAAATGGCTATGAATGATGAATATCACTCACTCATGAAACTCAAAACGTGGGAACTGGTTGATCGGCCGAATAAAAAGGTAATACCATGCAAATTGGTATACAAAGTGAAGAAGGATGCTTACGGATGCATTACGAAATACAAGGCTAGACTTGTGGTTAAAGGTTTTAAGCAAACACATGGTGTGGATTACTATGAAACCTTTGCACCGGTCATCCGTCATTCCTCCTTACGCACCTTATTTGCATTAGCTGCTGAAATGGGATTGAAAATGAGACATATGGATGTGGATACTGCGTTCCTGAATGGAGATTTACATGAGGAAGTCTTCATGGAACAACCTCATGGCTTTGCCACAAAAGGACACGAAGAAAAAGTATGTCTATTGCATAAATCCCTCTACGGTCTGAAACAAGCTCCACGAGAATGGAACAAGAAGTTGGATGAAACCCTTTTAAAAATAGGTTTTAAAGGAACTGCTTCAGAACCTTGTGTATACACAAAACTTTTTGGTCACGAACTCGTTATTCTTGGTGTCTATGTTGATGACATAATTACTTTTTATAAATCAGATTTGACGTTTGACTTTGTCAAGAAAGAACTGCAGAAATATGTTACCCTAAAAGATCTTGGTGTTTTAAAATCTTACTTGGGAATACAAATAAAATGCAGTAAATATTCTATCAATGTCAGTCAGTCAAATTATATTTTGTCCATTTTGGATAAATTTAACATGCGTGACTGTAAGTCGGCGAGTACTCCTTTAGCTCAGAAAAAGCTAGAAAAGAGGCCTGATGGTGAGTCATCCTCATTGCCTTATCAGAACCTAATAGGGTGCCTTATGTATCTAGCAGTAAACTCACGTCCTGATATTGCATATGCGGTGAGTTACTTAAGCCAATTTAATACATGTTTTACAAAGGAACATTGGCAAGCTGCAAAAAGAATACTACAATATCTCAAAGGAACAGTATATAATTCTATAACTTAAAGAAAAACTGGTGAATCCTTAGTGGGATATTCTGATGCTGACTGGGCAAATTGTCCCATTGACAGGACGTCGTACACGGGCTACGTGTTCAAGTTAGCTGGTGGACCAGTGAAATGGGAGGCGAAGAAGCAACCGACTGTAGCACTCTCGTCCACTGAAGCTGAATATATGGCACTGACAGCTGCTTCAAAGGAAGCATGTTATCTGCGTCGATTTGTCTCGGAAATTACAGGTAAATTACATTCTGTTACGATATTGTCAGATAGTCAGAGTGCCCTAAATTTAGTGCATAATCCCGTCCACCATAGCAGGACGAAACACATAAATACACGTTTTCATTTTATTAGAGAAAAAGTGTCAAATAACATAATCTTGTTAGAATACTTGAAGACCAGTGACATGCCTGCTGATGTTTTAACTAAACCGCTTGGGCCTGTCGCACATAATAGATGTATAGCTAGTATAGGATTAGCAAAATAATTTTATTATTTATAAAATATTTATTTTGTTACCTATGTCTTCTCTTTTTATTCGGGTTTTTCGATTAAGGGGGAGTGTTGCTACTGGCTGTAATCTATATACCATTGTGTTCTATTTTTAATGTTTTTTGATATTGACACTTTATTTCAAATATATTATCTTTAAGCTCAACACGTAATTTTTCTTTAATTACCGAAAGACTATTACATCTAAGTGGAATTTAATAAAATAAGAACGCCGTTGACGGGTTAAAATAGAGACCGATTGTTTGCTATTATACAGGAATTTTCAAAGTATTTTGTTACCGGGACGTCAACTTCCACCGTTAACAAGGGCAGCATGGAGATAAAATTAACAAATAACGTTCCTATTAATTACCGCCCGTACAAACTTTCTGTAGACGAAAAGAATAAGGTCCGCGATATCGTAAATGATTTATTAAGTAAAGGTATTATTCGTGAATCGCAATCGGAATACGCAAGTCCTATCATTCTCGTTAAGAAGAAGGACGGGAGTGATAGGATGTGTGTAGACTAAAGAGCACTAAACGCTATTACGGTGAAAGAGAGATTCCCCTTACCATTAATAGATGATCATATAGACAAGCTTGGTAGTTCTAGATATTTAGTAGTTTAGACATGGCAACTGGCTTTCATCAGCTACCGATGAAAGACGATGATTCGATTTCCAAAACAGCCTTCGTAACGCCTGAAGGACACTTTGAATACTTGACAATGCCATATGGTCTTGCTAACGCACCAATAGTTTATCAAAGAGTCATCACACGGACCCTCAAAACAATGATAGAAAGCGGCGAGGTTTTAAGTTACATCGACGATGTCCTGATCATGTCTAATTCAGTCGAAGAAGGGCTAGAAACATCGCGCGAGGTACTTCAGATACTTACGACAGCTGGTTTTTCCATTAACTTAAAGAAATGTACGTTTTTGGATACTGAAATGGAATACCTTGGTAGACTAATTGGATATGGTCAGGTACGGCCGAGCCCTTCGAAGTTAGAAGCGTTGATAAAATCTTCTAAACCCACGAACGTAAGAGAGGTTAGACAGTTCTTAGGCCTTGCAGGCTATTTTCGTAGGTATATAGCAGTTTACGCCTCCAAGACCGCTTGCATTGCTAGACTGCTGAAAAAAAACGAACCGTTTCAATGGGGTTTAGAACAAGATTCTGCTCGGGACTTTATAATTCGATCTTTAACAGAAGAACCCGTTATAGCAATATTCGACCCAAAGCTTCCTACTGAGCTTCACACGGATGCCAGTTCCTTGGCTATGGAGCAATTCTTTTACAAGAACATGAAGGAAAACGGAAACGTGTTGTTGCGTATTTCAGCAAGTCCACTCAGGGCGCTGAGCCCCGGTACCATAGTTACGAACTGGAGACACTGGCGGTTGTACGCGCATTGCAGCATTTTCGTCATTTTTTTATTGGCATTGATTTTAAGATAATACCTAATTGCAATTCGTTAAAAACCGAACGTACGAAGGATTTGCTACCGCGTGTGGCGCGCTGGTGGGTGTATCTCCAGGACTTTCGTTTTACTTCAGATTACAGAAAGGGTTGCTTTATGCAGCATGCGGACTACCTTAGCAGACATCCTGTTTCTGTTCGCCATATTCGCAACACTAATAACTGGGCGAAGATTGCTCAAACGGCGGATACTGAAACTCTTGATTTAATAACAAAGTTGCGTGAAGGACAGTTAGATTCGACTAGGTATGTCGTTAAGAACGACCTTTTATATTACAAATACTCTCCCACTGGAGAGGAAACCCGTCTCCTTTGCTTTATTCCGAAGGGTCATAGGCTAGGTCTTCTTGGGCTGTTTCATGATGATCATGATCACATTGGTATTGACAAAACTACTGACCTAATATTACGTCATTTCTGGTTCCCTGGGCTAAGACAATTTGTTAGAAAGTATGTCATTCACTGCCTTATTTGTTTAGCACATAAAAAAGTACCTAGGGCGCCATTACAGCCTATCCAATCGTGGACTAAACCCGATACCTACCCCATTTTCTGTGGTTCATATGGATGTCCTTGGTCAGTTACCCGAATCAACTGGTTTTAAATACATTTTGATAGTAATCGACGCCTTCTCTAAATACTACTATATGCCTTGTATAGACAAGACGCGGAGGGATTCCTTTTTCTGAGCGCGGAGGAATGGGCGATTTTCTGACAGCCCAAATTAAAAAGTAAAAATTAGGTCAAAAACACTCGATAGATGTCGTTTTATGAAAGCCGACCCGTACCTACCTAAGGGCTGTAATAAATTCTACACTTTTAATTGTCTACCAAAAAAACAAAAAAATAGTACTTACCTATTTTTATCTCAGGACATCCAGGACCTATTTCTATTTTGGAATAGAATAAATGTTACGCAGCCATACACATGCTCTTGAACTCGTCTTTTACTAAGCGTACTAATCTATGCTAAGCGCCATCTATGAAATCAGTTACGAACCAATTTCTTTTTTTTTTGATCTCGGAAAATCGCCCATTGAAGCGTGTATTTTCAAATGCAATTTCATTGTTCGGTACTCCATCTAAAATAGTTTGTGATCGGGGAAGGATGTTTGAAAGTGGTGCATTTCAAAACTGGGTTAGTAGTCTGGGCTGTTCAATACACTTCATTACCCCTGGATTGCACCGAGAAAACGGACAGGTAGAAAGATATTGTCGCACTGTCCTGAATATGTTGCGAGTAGAGGTGAGAACTAAAGGCTCTGAGTGGAGGGTTTAGCTTACTCTTAACATCACTAAACATGCCACCACGCAGAATTCTGCTTTACAACTGTTAGCAGGAATAAATGCCGCCACCCCAGTCTTACGTTCATTGGTGCGTGACGTAGCTCTGGAGACTTCCAGCCCTAACAGAGCTGCCTTGCTGACAATGAGCAGGCAGAGAGCGTGCGACCTGCTTGCCACCAACCAGCAACGGCAGGACGTGTACGTCAACGAAGGACGACGGCAGCCTCGCTCCTACGCTGTCGGGGGACTTCGTTTTCGTTGGCAAGACGTCTCAGAGCATCGGCAAACTGGGCTCCGGGATGCGGGGGCCGTACAAGGTTTAACGGGCTCTTGCACATGACCGTTACGAGCTGGAGCTACTCGCCGGGTCTTATGGCAAAAAGACCCAAGCGGCGGCAGAACATATGGTGCTCTGGCGTGGCGAATGGACGCCGGACGCGTGTGAAGCTTTTTTTGAAGCCGGTGAGTACGTTAGGCGGGCTGTGGCCGTTTAACGTGCGGGACATGCTTTAAAAGCTGTCGGTTGTTATTGGGACGGGGACTTCCGGACCCCTGTCCCGGCCCACAGGCGTAACATGCTAACTGTGAGCCTCTGTTATGAATTTGTTACAGTACTATGAACGGCCGAGTGCCATGGCTCTGCCGTTCATGTACAATTTGTTTTGTGAATGTCGCATACTTCTGTCGCAGTGAAGATGCCTACTGGCGCTCCTGCCTGTGTGATCAGGAGAGTGCACACTCGTTCCCCGTCTCAATATCTCTAGGCGTCTCTCTCAGTTTTTCGATTCGACCTCGTTCACGAGATATTCCGAGGGAAGGTGTTAAAAAATCAAGGATTTTTTTGTTTTTATTTTCAATTTTCGATAAAGTTAACGACTTTTATCAAAAATTTTTTTCACTATCTGAAAGCTATTCAAATTCTGCGTCTTTTGAGCCCTCATACGTCTTCATGGCCCTAAACCACTATATACCACGGGGCAAAAACACTTTCAGCGAAAATGGGGCCCTACCGGAGCGATCGAAAAAACATTTTTAATGTTAAAATGTAGAAATAATTGGCATGCTGTGTACGCTAATTTTGGGTTATTGTCTAGTTTTATCTTGTGGAATATGTTTGTATGCTTTGATTTATAGTCAAAGGTTTGTATGATCTTGTAATGACAGTAATCTGTCAGTGTACCTTTTACAAATAAATAAACCCAATAACTTGTAATAAATTAAATACGTATTCAGATTAATTATTATTTATAAGAAGACAACCCTAAAAATGTTGGAAGAGATAAGAGTACGAGAGCGATAGAAAGAGAGGTAAACATCTAGGTGAAAATTACTGTAGGTATGGGAGCGGCATGTGCGACCTGTATTGCACTTTATTGTGTCTCAGCAAGAGTCCCTATCTATTTAAATGACTTTGCGGAGTGAATGTTCTGTACTTGTACGGTTGTATTGGAATGGTTTTTCTGTGACGGGACCAGGGGGTCTCAAAGTAGGGATGACGATTCTTTTAAAAAAATATCGTTTTTTGAATCGATTCGAATCGTAATCTAATAAATCATCATCATAAAAATCGTGTTTATAAAGATTGATTTCTCAAAAATCGATTTATTTTGAAGATAAGTAACGATTTAAGTCCAAGATACAAACGTAACTTTTTGTTATTGCTGTTATTTATTACGAAGAGGCGAAGAAAACAAAGCACACAGCTAATATCTCGTGAGTTTTCGAGTAATTTAGTGAAAAACTATTATTTCTTTACATGTGTTTGAGTACATTCAACTAACTGTAAATCTTTTATGGTTCTTAACAAAATTGAAAAAAATATTCAGTATACCTGGGATAAACAATCCAGCTAGGTAGGTCCAACTTTAAGAAAGATATTAATCGTAGAATCCAACTCGGCTGGGCAGCGTTCGGTTAGCTACGAAATATCTTCTCGTCCAATATACCGCAGTGTCTCAAGACGAAAGTCTTCGACCAGTGTGTGTTGCCAGTGATGACATACGGTACCGAAACGTGGTCGCTCACTATGGGCCTAATTAGCAGGGTCAAAGTCACGCAAAGAGCAATGGAGAGGGCTGTGCTCGGGGTTTCTCTACGTGATCGAATCAGAAATGATGAGATTCGTAGACGAACTAAAGTAATCGACATAGCTCAAGTGCCAATGGGCAGGGCACATCGCCCGTAGAACCGATGGCCGTTGGGGCAGAACGGTTCTCGAGTGGCGACCGCTCACCGGAAGACGCAGTGTGGGCAGGCCTCCAACAAGGTGGTCCGACGATCTGGTGAAGGTCGCGGGTAGCCGCTGGATGCAAGCAGCACAAGACCGTTCGTGGTGGAGATCCTTGGGGGAGGCCTTTGTCCAGCAGTGGACGTCTTCCGGCTGATGATGAGATGATGATGATGACAGTAGCGCGTTAACGCGATGATGCATCGCGCTAAGACGAAGTGTTCGGCCAGACGTGTCGAATTAGCGCGCTAATGTGGCCCCAGCATAACTGAGGTTCGCGCGATGATCGCGTCGCGTCGATAGCATCGACGATTTGGGCCTCTGCTTCGCTTGGCACTATTTCTTAGGACACCTGTATAATATTAATAGTTTTCATTAGGATTTAAATTATATATACCTTAGTATGATTTTAAAAAACCTAAAATATTTACCTTCTCTTAATAATTGAGCACTACTATTTACGCGTGATTTACGCATATAAAAAAAATAGTGTTGCAGCTCGATAGTTCACTATCGATAGTTGAGCAAAATCAATAGTATCGATAGGCCTATTGATAGTATCGCCACACAACAATACTATCTATAGTATCGTAGCCACAGACATATATCGTAGCTCAATATCGAAGGCACTATCGATAGTATCAATACTATTGCAATAACAATCGATACTATCGTCACAGCCTACTATCGATAGCGCAACAAACATCGATTGTTGTTACAATAGTCATAGTCGATACTATCGATAGTAATTACGATATTGAGCTTCAATACAAACGATAGTATTGCAGTATACCGATACTATTGTACCAAACTGAGCTATCGATAGTTTTTATTTCGAGATAGTTGATCTCGAAAAAAAACTATCGATAGTTTGGCAACACTAAAAAGAATTATGATTCAAACTTGAGATAAAGTTATTTTGCAAAAGTTCTATGACAAAAATATAGGTACTTACTTACTTAGGTTTCAATCATCCTCAATGCTTCGTAATATTTGATTATTTGCGTTAAAAACCTCTCAAATTAACTCAGACAACAAAACGTTGAAAAAAATGTCTACCTCAGGCGGGAATCGAACCCGCGACCTCTGCAATCCGGGCAGCTGCGTTCCCGCCTGAGGTAGCCTTTTTTTAAGTTTCGTTATCTTTGCAAACTCAATGCTATCAATAGGTTTTAAAATAAAAAAAATCCACTGTCAATTCAGATATTTTATTTTTAAGTACTGAATAATATTTCAATACAAATAAGAAACATAAGCCAAAGTTATAGGTAAGTACTAAGTGTTGCTAAATAGATATTTCAACAATTACACTGAGATACATGATAAAAGTACTTTTCATTAATGCCCACCCTCTTGGGTCCTGTGTCATTTTCGAGACATTACTTTGTGGACTAAGATAGTCTTTTGTCATTTATGCTACAATGTATACAGGATTTTTTTGAATTTATGTGGTTATTCTGTAACTAGGTAAAAGAATTCTAAACTATAAATTAAAATAATGTTATAAATACTTACATATTAAAATATTACAATAAAAGATTATTTATTATTAAGTACTTATTACCAATTAATCACAGATAGCTTGAAACCACTTGAAACATACCTACACAGTTCAAAATGTGACATTACTTTGTGGACTAAGATAGTCTTTTGTCATCTAAAGTATACAGGAAATTTTAGAATTATTGTGGTTGTCATGTAGGTAATAGAATTCTAAATTGTACCTAAATTAAAATAGTATTATAAATTCATATTTAAATGTAACAATAATAGATTATTTTTTAATAAGTAGCTATTTACACATATTATTATTATTATTTATCACAGATAGCTTGAAACATACCAACACAGTTAATTATGTAGCATGTGCTTGTACACTATTTAAAAAAAAGAGAATATCATTCTCAGCTGATGTTCTTGGCTCTAATTCAAGTATAATGGATGGTAAGCTGAAGAGCCTCTTAATACATGTCTGCAAGTTGGGCATTTCTTGTCAGTCCTTAGGGATTGTTCCAAACATTTCATACAGTACACATGTCCACATTTAGTTGAAGCCACTGGATTTTTACCTAGTCTATCCCAACAAATAGGGCATTCACCCCATCCAACTGATTTTCTTCTGCTGTTGTTTTCTTCTGTTATGGTAAGGTTAATTTGGGACTGATTTTGTTTGAAATGTTGGCGCTGCAATCATAGAAACATGACAATTTGTTAGTACAAAGTACCTAATGAATTGAGATTTTTAAGACCGGTAAGATTATTTTCTTTTCAAACTTGAACAAGAAATTTTATTCTTTGCATTGTCAGAACCAAAATTTATGGAGTTGGTAATAAAACTATCTAGGTACCTACTTCTTTTCTTTTAAAATAAATGAAAACATTTGGAACCCAAAAATTTTAAGGATAATTTTATTACTACAAAACAAAAATTCTTGCTGCCTTACTCCTGTAGGTCACGTGATAGGTTAGAAATTTAAGACAATCGCGAAGCGAAGCGTAGCGATTGTCTTCACCCCCCTACCCCTTTACCTTCCCCTCCCTCTCCCACCCCCCACCTCCCTAAATTCGTGCACTGTGTTCTAAGATTTCTACCGCTAGACTAGAACGCCTGGACAGCCTTCGTTAGATCATTTATGTATACTGGACATATGAGTGGTTATATAGTGAAACAAGCAAACTGCAAACTACGCGTATTTTATAGTATTGCATTAATGAGCATATGGGTGATTTATATTAGAGCGGGACGTGCACGGCGCGTGCCCCGTCCGGGCCCGGATGGCGCCACTGATTTGAGACGTTGCATACATTTTGTATGAAGCAGTTCATATTACACCGTGCATGATCCGTGTCCCGTGCGGGCCCCAACGGCCCGGACGGGGCACGCTCCGTGCACGTCCCGCTCTAATATAAATCATCCCCTAGGCTTCAGTGCAAATCGTAGGTAGGTACCCTGCAAGCACAGAATAAATAAAAACTTAGACTTGAGTAAGGTAAGTAAGTACTTACTTTTTTATTACTTGGTAAAGATTGTTTTCCTTTGCTTAAACATGCTTTTTTGGATGAACTCCCACTATCTCCAATAGTTTCACCAATTAGAGAATTGTTAAAGGAGTCGTCTGTGTCCAGATCGATTATCATGTTTGTTAAAGAACGATGTCCAGCTAGTGAGAACGAGTTTGTTAGGTCGATTATTTCGTTACAATTATCCATTTTCGTTGAAATAACGTAAATGCAGAAAAGACAGAAGATTCAATTCAAATGAGCTCAACTCACTCAATGTTCAAAAATGTAATTATTTTTTTTCTTTGATTTTTGATGGCCAACAGCAAAGAGGATATAATTACTAATTTAATGGCCAACAGGCCAACGACCAAAGAGTAGAGTAATATCACAGACTACATAGGGATACTACCATTGAGATAGATACTCTATAACTATAGAGAGAGCATAAGTTTGCTATCTCTTTCTGCCTTAATCCATTACTTACTATTTTTGTTCCGTTTCGGCACATCATGTTTACCCTAAGTAAAACAAAGACAAAACATAGGGTGAAAGGACCGTGTCGGTGAAACTGTACAATGTTTTACATGGATCCAGCGACACTTGGCCCCAAACAAATCGCTGTCATTATTTTATGAACGTCAGGATTGAGGAGCCACCCCTAATTTTTAAATAAAAATCATACCATCAATTAGTAGTATAAAAAATAATTTTGTAGGACAAATTCTGGAATTTGTAGTATAATACTTTCTAAGGTACATCAATATAAAGCTGGCTCCTCAATCCATACAGTATGGATTGAGGAGCCACCCTAGAACTCGGGAAGTAATGAAGTTACTTTTTTGAAAATTTAGTATGTTTTAGTAGGTATTTTGTAGGTTATCTACAAAAAATTTCAGTGCGGTACTGCCGAAATTAAATAAAATACAATAGTTTTGTTGTGGCTCCTCAGCCCGTATACAAAAGCGTAAATTCCTATGAAATTGATCCACATATTAATATATTCGAACTAATGGACAATTAGTGGGATGTATGCTTGAATTTGTAGTATAGAAATAAAATACACTCGGCGTCAAAAAAATCGCACCTTTTAAAAATCATCTTTAAAAATTCTTAAACCTTATGTAGAGGATAGTGTTGGGTATCATTAGAAAGGTAACAAAAAGGAGTATCAAAAAACAATTAAATTTAACTTTCTGTTTAATTATAATTATACAAACAACATTAAAATTAATAAAATAATAAAAATCCTTAATTAAGTCCTAATTAACAACAGATAATTTACAAAGAAAAATGTACAAAAAGTGTCTTAAAATTAACTTGAAATCTAGTGTTACCCCCCCTTGCCCTGATCACGGCTTCCATACGGTCCCTCATGGACCTCACCAACTTCAGGAGCTCTTCTTGAGGGATAAGCCCCCATTCTTCAATCACCGCGTCTTGGAGCTCCTGTAGAGTCGAAGGAGCTGGATCCCGAGATCGAACCTTACGTTTAAGATGGTCCCAGAGGTGCTCTATAGGATTCAGATCCGAACTTCGCGCTGGCCACTGCATCACAGAGATTTGGGACCTCTGCAAGAAGTCGCTCACGATGCCTGCAGTGTGAGCGCGAGCGTTGTCGTGCATTAATGTGAACCTCTCGCCAAAAGATTCGGCAAAGGGGACCACATGCACTTCCAGGACCTCAGTGACATAGCGGCGAGCAGTCAGCGACCCTTGTCCGCGAGCACCTCCAGTCCGGGAGACGCAGACAAGGTCGGTTTTGCCGGCAGCAGACATACCGCCCCAGAACATGCAGGATCCGCCACCATATTCCACCGTCTCCTGGATGCAGGCTTGGGCGAAACGTTCACCCTGCCTCCGGTATACTCTTCTCCGTCGGTCGTTGCAGAAAAGACACACTCGCGTCTCGTCTGAGAAGAGAACAGCTCTCCACTGCTCAAGGGTCCAATCGACGTGGTCACGAGCAAACTGCAAGCGGGCTCGCCGATGCGCTGCAGTCAATTTTGGACCCGTAGCAGCTCTGTGGGCCGCTATCTTCTTCTCCTTCAATCTTCTTCTAACCGTAGATACGCTTACGGTGCGTCTGCGAACTGCCTGGAGCTGCTGTTGCAACTCAACAGCGTTGGAGAAACGATTTCTCAAAGAGTTCGACACAACGAACCGGTCGTCTCTTTCCGAAGTGCAGCGACGTCTACCCGAACCGTGTCTGCGGATATAGCCACCGGTCTCTATGAAGCGCTGGTACACTCTTCGAACGGAATAACGGCTCAGGTTCAGTTGCCGGGCGACATCACACTGCCGCACCCCTGATTGCAGTAGTGCAACCACTTGAGCGGCTTTATCAGCTGTGGTATCCATCAAAATCTGTGCGTGTGTCCTCTTCAACGGTTGAATAGCGAATGACCCACATTGAACCCGTGTTGACCGTTTTATACCCACAAAGGAAGCGCAACTAGCAACTCTCACGGGTAGCAAAATTTGCATCGAATTTTTGTGACACTTTATTTGTTGCATTAGGTTTTATTTAATAATGAAAAGTAATGTTTTTTATTAAGTTAATTAAGTAACCTTGTAAATAAAATCATAATTAATGCGACTGCATGTGCATATCAAGAGTAAATGACATTTGAAAGTGATTTTCTAAGAGGTGCGATTTTTTTGACGCCGAGTGTAGCAAGATTAAGTAAATTCGCTAAAAAAACCACATTTCATCTGGCTCCTCAATCCAGACACTTGCATTTAAATAATTGACTGTATCTATCTAACTATAGAAGATAATCAAAAGCTTTATATGCCAATATTTAGTAGAAATTTCTACTAAATATCTATGTACAAAATAACATTGTACAATTTGGTCAAAGGAAGTTACAATGATTATTCGATATTCCATACAATTCACTATATAGGGTGACCATATCGATACTGGCAAAGAGAATAAAAATATGGTTAAGTACCCGTATTAAGGTAGCGTATTGTATGTTTTTCTTCTTATGTAAGTACAAAACGTTATGCGTACGTTTATTAATTAAATAATTAATTAATTATTTTATTTATTTATTTCAATAATAAAATGTTATGCGTACGTTAACTTAAAGTTAATGAGACAGCGTGGGAAAGCCTGTTCCCAGCAGTGGGACGTGTAAGGTTGTAGATGATACTCATGGGGTATTTCCGACTGCTGATACAATTGATTATTAAAATGAATACCTACAACTCTTCATACTCTAATTTTTGAACACGACCAGAAATTCAATTTATCACAATTGCGGAAATATAGCATTTGTTTAAGTTTATACAAAACATAAACAGAATATTATTGTACAAATTTTCATGAAACTAACTTAGTTCTGGTAAAGAATCATAGATGGCTCTTTTATTTATTGATTCCTAAATTTTGTTGATTCCTAAATCACGCAAACAGGTTTACATTTTAAAAATTCTTAAGCAAAATGTAACACTTTATCTAGCTTTCGATCACTGCTAATAAACCATACATGTTTTTGTGGTTTTGATTGAATTCTCAACCTCGACCTTTTGATTAATTATAGTAAGTACTTACCTATATTAAAAACTGATGTAGTAATAAAAAAACTAACTAATTAACAAACTAAATATAAAAATAAGAAAACCTGAACTATTAGCATCATAGGATGTAAACTAAAGATTGCGTGGAAAGAGTGCTATATCGTTGTTGTTGCTGAGCTGACGTAAATTAACTATGTCGCGTAGCGGTGATAGAATACTACCACCCTCTTGGGTGACGTAAAAAGGCAACTTTCAGACTAAAGACTGCACATACATACATCCAACAGCACAGAACGGCGATAGGCACATCACCTGTCATGCTGAGCACATCAGCACTCGCTATTTATTGAAAAGTGGACTACGGTAAAGGACTGCTTTAATTTGCTGTCCTTATTGCCTAGTCTCTGTCTAACCTTTCGGGGATAATAGTCGTGATTATATGTTAGTATGTGTTTGTACCAACTAATTAAGTTTTCATGGAACATTATCAAAATGCCAAGACAAAATATAGAAATTTGGAGTCATTTTTAAAACTGTAGAAAAACATTATCTTTTAAAGGAACTACCTACCTACGACTAATTAAACATTTTTAAAATATTTTGAAGTACAACTTATGATTTTAATGAACCTTTAATAGAAAGGAGTAAAAATGTTGGTATAATATATAAAAGTCGAAATCACTTTCATGTTTAAATCTTCGAATTGGCAACATTACGCTAGAGCCGAGTAATAAGCGTATATACCTACCAGACTGTTGAAAACCGATGTTATTGTCATCAGATCAGATCAGATCATTTATTTGCATAGAATAGGTTAACAAAGGTGTTACATAAGATCTTATTAGTGAATATATTGCTCCATTCTGTCAATAATAATTAACATGCAAAACTTGAGTCTAAGAAATCCTTAATACTATAACAACATTCATCTATCATCCATTTCCGCAATTGCCTAGTCATAAGGTTTAGAGGTCCGTCTTTAAATTGTTTCGGAATTTTATTATATATTTTAATACACATGCAATAACAGCTTTTTTCAACAGCGGTTTACAACAGTGTGGACAGTTGTTTGCAACGAAAGGAGACCCAGCGTTTTATGCTTAAGTTGTATACCTACTTTTTTAATTTTTAATCTGTAATTCATTATCATCTGGCAATATCTGTCAACTAATGACAGTTGTACAGCCGCTAGCTGTAAAATCAAACATACTTGTGACGGAAAACATCAACGGCGGTTGTAAACTAAGTGGAAGCCTTGTTTTCAACAAGTGTGGACGGAACACAACGGCGGTTGTAAACCAGCCTCCGCCAAGGTGACTTGGTGAGGAGGCTTGTTTACAACAGTCTGGTACACGCTTTTTGTGCGTTACAAGCAGCGTTGCCATTTTTAGCAGGATCCTGCTTATTTAGCATTTTTAAGAGTAAAATTTATGCTACTTGCAGCAGGATGTTTAGCATTATCGTAATTTTTTTTCATATTTGGACATATTTCTGTAAAACTGTTGTTATTATTTTAATTCTTTCTTCCAGAATCATAAATCCTACAATAATTTCTACGTACATAAGCAACAAATCTACTTATTTAAATAGCCCTATTGGCATCCCTTCTTTGATATACATACTTAAATAGTGTAATTAAACAAAATTTGATTCACTTGATTAATAATAATTTTGTATCTTTATTGTACGTACATTAATATAAATGAACCTGGCTTTTTTCAGTAACCACGTTGTATGTAGGTTGAAGATAGCGGTGATATTTGTAATTTGTTAGAGGCAGTGGCAACACTGCTTAAGTGGTTTACAACAACGTCCACACAGCGGACCGCCCGCCAGAGGGATCGCAGCAAGTTTTTAAAACGCTCCCGCAAACCAAGGTCGTGGAAAGTTCAACCGAAATTTCGTTGCAAACATCTGTTGTAAACCGCTGTTGAAAACTTCGGTTTACAACAGTCTGGTACACGCTTTAAGGAAAGTTCATTGCGTTATTTTAACTTATCACTTTATGAGAATATTTTAAACGTACGTGTCTAAAACGACTACTTTAATATATTTTTAAATATAGGAAAAGCAAAGAGATTGATCTCATACAGTCTTAATATAACGTTATACGTAATTTGTGTTATGCATCATTAGCATTTTTTGTCAAATAAAAGCTGTAATATAAGTGGCAACTTATTTCTTTACTTTCGAACTGGTGTCTCCGTTTTACTGGAGGGCGGGTAAATAATGCTAGGCGCAGTGGACTGTATGAGCGGGGGCGGTTATCACATATATAAATAAATAGGAAGGGGCAGTTTGAACGAAGGAAGCGAAGGGCGGCGGTTACGGCCTTCAAGTGTTCCCCTGCGTGAAATAAGCAGCAACACTAACCTGGTAATCGGCGTCTTCAGCACCCTGGATTCTGGCAGCTAGCTACGGCGGCGGTGTGTGGCATGGACTCGCGCGGGCGGAGAGCGGTAAGCGGCGGTAGCGGCGGCGGTGTTCGCGGCGGCGGTGAAAAGCGAACTAGCGGGAGCGGGCGTTCAGCTCAGCGGTGAATTCGCAACTGTCAGATGACAGTCAGAGGAATGCTGGGGCGCGCCGAGAATCGCTTGTGCGGACGGTACACCGATAACCATTTATGGTGCTACTACCCTCTCACACAAGGAGACAAATAAAAGCACGCAAACACGAACTTTAACTTTTTTCATTGATTTCAAAGTATAAAAAGTGTAATTCATTAGATTATTTTATTTATTCATGAGGTTTGGCTCAATAATCTTTGATGCCAGTGCCGTAAAATATACAAAATAACAGATGCGGATAGTAAATGACTTAAACAAGTCTAACTTTGATTCCTTTTTAAACAATTTTGAACACAACAGTTAAGTAATAAAGTAATTCAATTATTTTAACAGAACGTATACACTGATAATAAAGCGTGAGGCGCATACAGTAAGTTTATTTGTGTATTAATTATAGTTATCTAACATACAAGATCAGAAAAATGATTGAACGATGCAAAGTGTTAAAACCAAGGAACATAAATACAAACATACATATAATTACTACTATTATTCCCGAAGGGTTAGTCAGAGACTAGGCAATTAGGACAGCAAAAGCAGTCCTCTACCATAGTCCATTTTTCACCAAATAGCGACTGCTCATATGTCAAGTGTAAGTTATATATAAATATTTTTTTTTATAAAAGAGGGAGGCAAACGAGCAGGCGGGTCACCTGATGGAGAGTAATCACCGCCGCCCATAGACACCCGCAAATCAGAGGAATCGCAGACGCGTTGCCGGCCTTTAAGGGAGGAATAGGTTTAAGGAAGGAATAGGAATTGCGAAGAGGGTGGTGGGGGAGGGGCCTCCGGAACCCTCACTGGTCGGACGAAACACAACAGCACCAAGTGCCATTATTTCACGCCGAATATTCGTGAAAGGGTGGTATTACGTCGGGCGAGCCGGCCCAATGCGTGCTGCAACGCAGCGTGGCTCTACCACTCAATCAGTGTCACTCATTTAGCACCACCCAGGGGTCACGTGTAGGGTCTCAGGGGTAAACCTAGGAACGCGAGTAACTTTAACCCCCAAAATTACTTTTATAAGAATCAATAGTAAAATGTATTGATTAGACTTCATTATTTATAAGGTTCGGCTCAAAAGTTCTTGATGCCAGTGCTGTAAAGTATTACAAAATGGCAGATGTGGTAGATAGGGCATGATAAAAGTTTTTCTTTAATTCCTTTTAAAATGTTTAAACATAATTTAATAGGTACGAAGTATCTTTTAGATATTTGTTTACATTAATTAGGCTGTAATTTTATTCAAACAATGTATTTTATTTCTCAGATTCAGATCTTATATATCTGTCATCAGAAATAGGATCTGATAAAAGTTTAACGTTTTAAACCCTTACCAAATTAGTCCAGTGTAGTGTAGCTTTTAAAAATGCAAAGCTATGTATTTATCCAATATCATCGATAAGTATTAGCAATTGTTAAGTTACAAATTAAAAAAGTGTCGAAAAGAAAGAACAAAATTTGCGTTAAAATTATATAAATAATATTTATAACATTATAATTGTTAAGTTCATAATAATATATATTTTGTTAAAATTAAATGTAAAGAACAATTTGTCCTGTTTTCATTCATATAACATGGTCACCCTTAGTGAATTGTATGGAATATCGAATAATCATTGTAACTTCCTTTGACCAAATTGTACAATGTTATTTTGTACATAGATATTTAGTAGAAATTTCTACTAAATATTGGCATATAAAGCTTTTGATTATCCTTTAAAGTTAGGTAGATACAGTCAATTATTTAAATGCAAGTGTCTGGATTGAGGAGCCAGATGAAATGTGTTTTTTTAGCGAATTTACTTAATCTTGCTATTTTATTTCTATACTACAAATTCAAGCATACATACTACTAATTGTCCATTAGTTCAATTATATATTAATATGTGGATCAATTTCATAGGAATTCACGCTTTTGTATACGGGCTGAGGAGCCACAACAAAACTATTGTATTTTATTTAATTTCGGTAGTACCGCACTGAAATTTTTTGTAGATAACCTACAAAATACCTACTAAAACATACTAAATTTTCAAAAATGTAACTTCATTACTTTCCGAGTTCTAGGGTGGCTCCTCAATCCATACTGTATGGATTGAGGAGCCAGCTTTATATTGATGTACCTTAGAAAGTATTATACTACAAATTCCAGAATGTGTCCTACAAAATTATTTTTTATACTACTAATTGATGGTATGATTTTCCTTTAAAAATTAGGGGTGGCTCCTCAGTCCTGACGTTCATATTATTTTACCTACCAATAATTATTTCTTTTTTTAGTTCAATAAGTATTTATTTTAGATGTACATATTATTCCGGCGGGCTTAATTGAACAATGAGTTGTTCAGTCAAACATTGCAGTAATAGAAGTGAGTGACAAGTGCCTGGAATATCGTTTCCTAGGTAAGTTTTGTTAATCTGGTTTCGTGATGATTATTAGCAATTTACCATGCAATATTTGATTTGTTTCTATTCAAAATGCTAATAAATGTGTGCAAATCTCTAATTCTAGTCTTAAATATGTGTGCTTTTGGTTTAATACGGAAATTTCATAAAAATATTTCAACTTAACCTGTAATCAGTATTGTCAGGTACTTCGCAAAGTTTACCCCAAAAATACTTGGGAATACTTACTTAATATGGAACGAATAGCATAAATTAAATTATCTAATTGAATTATATCCACCTTTACTTTTTACCTTTCCTATCTATTCGAGCGTTAGACTGAGCGGGGTAGAAAATACTAAATTTAGTTTTAAGGTTTTAGAGGCCTCACGAGAATCAAGCCAGCCTAGTGTAAATTAACGTTTATTTTCTATTTCTTTTAGATTTCCAAAGGATGAAATACTCAAAAAAATTATGATGGAGACATAAAAATTAAGAAAATTGAAATCTTAGCGAAATCGCTGCCACTTATCAAAACTTGATAACACCAACACTATTGAGGACTTGAATACTGACAAAAAAATAATCAAGAAGTAAGTATCACAAATCATAAAGTGTGTCGCTTCTGAGATTTTGGTATCAAAACTTGCATTTTTATATATTTTTCCCTTGAGGAGCTCGATGGCGCAGCGGCTAGCGCGTTCGGCTTGCGATCTTGCCCGCTAAGCAACTTTCGCAATGCCGGGTCGCCTGATGGGTGACCAATTAAAAACATCTCGAGCTCCTCCGTGCTTCCGAAGGCACGTTAAGCCGTTGGTCCCGGTAGTTGTCGTAAAGATGGCAGTCGTTAAAAACCCACCAACCCGCATTGGGCCAGCGTGGTGGGTTATGGCCCAATATCCCCACGTGCTATTGTTCACGTGAGAGGCCTGTGCCCAGCAGTGAGACGTTTATAGGCTGATGATGATGATGATATTTTTCCCTTAACATCAAAATTTTTGTTTGTTTTTAACTTTTCTATTGGTTTTATCAGTGACCGCGATTTCGCCAAATTCTCCCTTATTTTATTATGAATTTTTGGTATTCCGCAAAGTTAAGATGAAGTATTTTTGTTACAGGTTGTTTTATCATGCAGTAGTTGCAGTACTGAAGAAACATTAGAACCAAAGCAGCAATGCATCTTTTTCAATTAAATAATCTTAACTTTGTTACTCAGATTGATACTTATCTAAAAACTGCGATTAAAAGTTAAACTTACGTTGAAATTAATGTTAAAAACAAACTATTTAGGCCACGGATTGTTTCATAAATAACAGTCATTATAATTTGGCTTCACGTGTTATTTTATTTCATATTGTATAAAATTTCTCAAAGATTGATTGATATTTGATCCACAATACATTGTTGTTGATTTTATATTTTCGTTTCTTTTACCCTAACCGTTCTACATCCGACACAAAAATGAGAGGTGTTATGTCGAGAGGTCGAGACGTGGTATTTGTTCTTGACATTGTGTAACATTTACCCATATTTAGGGAGTGACACTAACTGTGAGCTGGCAACATTTTAGCAACGCACACATAGGCACCTTTTTTTGTGCATGTGTGAAAATTTTGCACATCGAAGTTACCTCTATAGTATCTATCTCAATGTTTCAATGGATACTACTTATACCTCTATAGTATCTATCTCAATGTCTCAATGGATACCTACTACTTAATGCCGGCACTTCACATGGCGTATCGTGTTCGCGTATTTGCATTATTTGTCCGAACACGGCAATGTGTAGACGGCCTATTTGAATATATTTGCTTTATTTGCACGAATATGGCAAACAACGCAAATAGCGAATATGCGTTTCCGTCCACTTGTCGGTTTTTAATCACACATCAAAGGAATCAAATACGGCAAATATTTGCGTCTGCCGTCCACACTTGGTTCTGTTCAGAAGCGCGCGTGTAGCTGTCCTGTTCAGACGTGTTCAGTTTTTTATACGTAAACATAGTAAAATGGATTGGACAAACGAAACCGTATTACGATTTTTGGAATTATACCAAATGCATCCTTGTATTTGGGACCCCAAAAATGCCTCTCGTAAAAACAAAAACCGAACACGTTGCATTGATCGATATTCAAAATAACTTAGGAGAACCCTGCACATTATAAAAACAGGTGTTGGCAAGCCGCATTCAGATAAATATAATAAGCTGCTGCCACTGACACGTCCATCACTGGTGCATTCAATTTGTTTGTGAACAAGCAAATATTGTGAATATTTGCGTTGTTTGCCCGTATAGTCCATGTGTGGATGGCTTGTTTGACGCCAAGTGATGTGCCAGATTATTTGGGCAAACACAACGATATCGCCACACGAACACGATACGCCAAGTGAAGTGCCGGCATAATAGACGCGTTTTACCTGAAATAAAACGCATATTAAATACTTACCTCATTAGAAGCTTAAAATATTGAGATAGGCATATCCATTTCCCGTCGTATTTTCCTTCTCTTTCTTCTGGTATATCGCTGTCTCTCTCGCTCATCCCACTCAGTGGCGTCACCAGGTGGCGCGGTGGGGGAACCAGGAGATTTCACACCCGTGCCCATTTGTTCATCATTGCGTCGAAATATGCAGCACCAGGCGGAAATAAAAACTAAGCTTCTAATGAGGTAAGTATTTAATATGCGTTTTATTTCAGGTAAAACGCGTCTATTAAACACTTGACCGTCATTAGAAGCTTATAATATTGAGACCTGTTTGTTATCGCCTGGTGAAAACGCCAATGTGAGAAATAAATTAAACAATAAGTGCGAGAGAGTTAATCATAAGATTATGGTTTAAACAAAAAGTTATAAATTAAGTACTAATTATTTACAATTTAAGTCATGTAAGAAAATAATTGGCCAGTCATTGATGAAAAATCAAATAATTTAGCTTGTAAACCATGTAAACGAACATTATTATTAGGAAATGAATATTGTTCACTATTTGATTTCAATCACTTTAGAGGGTAAAAATAAAAAATGAAAAACTTCGTGACGCCTGAATCAATATTTCACGACAATAAACCTTGTGAAAAGTATTAAGTAACTAATCTCATTAGAAGCTTAAAATATTGAGATAGGCATATCCATTTCCCGTCGTATTTTCCTTCTCTTTCTTCTGGTATATCGCTGTCTCTCTCGCTCATCCCACTCAGTGGCGTCACCAGGTGGCGCGGTGGGGGAACCAGGAGATTTCACACCCGTGCCCATTTGTTCATCATTGCGTCGAAATATGCAGCACCAGGCGGAAATAAAAACTAAGCTTCTAATGAGGTAAGTATTTAATATGCGTTTTATTTCAGGTAAAACGCGTCTATTAAACACTTGACCGTCATTAGAAGCTTATAATATTGAGACCTGTTTGTTATCGCCTGGTGAAAACGCCAATGTGAGAAATAAATTAAACAATAAGTGCGAGAGAGTTAATCATAAGATTATGGTTTAAACAAAAAGTTATAAATTAAGTACTAATTATTTACAATTTAAGTCATGTAAGAAAATAATTGGCCAGTCATTGATGAAAAATCAAATAATTTAGCTTGTAAACCATGTAAACGAACATTATTATTAGGAAATGAATATTGTTCACTATTTGATTTCAATCACTTTAGAGGGTAAAAATAAAAAATGAAAAACTTCGTGACGCCTGAATCAATATTTCACGACAATAAACCTTGTGAAAAGTATTAAGTAACTAATCTCCAATTACCAATAGTTAGTATATCCTCAATGGGTAAATCATATCAATCTAGTTTGAAGATGCTACAGCGGAGCAAAACACAACCAGGTGTGGCTGTAATATCCATCTAGCTACCACAGTGCATGAAACAGGTGACAGGTGAACCACTCGAAGTTTTAAATAAATTAGCCATTTAGCCATTTTGTACAATTGTTATTGATCCTTTTAACCAGTAGCAATTTCTAGCTTGTTTGTCTGTAGTCCCTACAGTCAGTTTTTGACCCAAACTGTCGCCATAATATTACTGCATTGTCCTGAACAAAATAATGTTTGGTGTCTACAGCAAGGTAACAAAGGAGCAATGCGACAATAATATTGCAGTGTTACGAACTAGGTGTAACTACGTTTGAAATACATTACAAAGGTCTACAGACTAATATTACTAAAACCTGGAAAAAGGAGGTTTTGTTGTTTTTAAATGTTTAATTGAGATTGATTTTAAAACATGTTTAACTATTACCTCGTCATTTAGATTTCCATACAATTGTGCGCTGCATAAAGTAGAAACGACAATTTATGGTAGTGTATAGTATTGTAAGAAAGATTTAAAATATTAAGTGTAAATCTGCCAAAAACTGGACTGACTGGACCCATTTGGTACGCGTTCCGCGTGTGGATGGCGCCGCTGCTGCTGCTAACGCCCTTCCTGTACTACTGGACCAAGCACAAGTGCTCATATGGTTTTATAATAACCGGACGCTTGAGTAGGGAAATTTGCTTGTGGTTCCATAACGATATATCATTTAAGCACACCAAATTTCAACGTCATGTCTTGAACCTTGGGGGTTGGCAGGCCTGTGGTTATGTCTACCAGGCGTCTACGTTTCGAATTCCATACTGTGAATGAGGCAGCAAGGGGTACCACAATCAGATAAATTCCTGTTGAGGTGTGCTAGCATCCGGGGGATGAGGGAAGGTGGTGCGAATTTCCAAGCCAGAGGGAAGCGTTCTACTTCAGGCTGAAAGCATTGTGAAACATCGCTTCGTAATCATTGAGATAAATCTGCATAGTTTACCCACTACTCGAGCGTTCTTGGATACAAACAGGTGAATTACTGGCCAGGCCCACTTCGCGAATATCGTTTGTGTGAATTCTGGCAGTAGATGCCACTCTAGAGCTTGGCTATGTCGAGACAGTTCATCTGCATGGCTGTTCAATTTCCCTGGAATGTAATGAATTTTGACCACAATTTGGTTGGTGGTCATTTGTTGGTTGGCAATTTGGAGGATTAAAATAAAATTGTCGCAGGCTTCGTGTTCGATGCTTGTAATTCTAAGACTTAGAACAGCCCGCTTTTCTTTTTGATTGCAGTGCAGCTTTTGTTCGGATGCACTCCACCTTCCCGATAGGGCAGAATTGTTGAGTTGTGACCCCCAATCCTGAAGCAACGGTTGTCAAAAAGAATGTTGGAGGAGGTATATGTATTGGTGTTTCTGATAATTTTTAGCTACCAATACATTTAACTACATCGTAAGGTAGAGTCTATTTTACCGCCCAATTTCTTCTCTTAGGTATCGTAAAAGGCGACTAACGGACCATAGATTGCACATACATCCAACAGTATAGAGCGGCGATAGGCTCATCACTTGTCACGTACATGTGCAGTTATCATTTGGTGAAACGTAGACTATGGCAGAGGACTGCTTTTGCGGTTATCATTGCTTGGTCTCTGACTAACCCTTCGGGGATAACAGTCGTGAGTATGTGTAGGTATGTATGGACGCTTATGATTCCTCCATGTATCCTAGTATGTCCTTGCGGAAGACATTGATTTTGGTAAGCGCCCTGCGAGGGCGGTCAAACTGACTTTTTGAAGTTTATGTGGACACCAAAATAAGTAAGTGTTTCTATTACAATTTTGGCATGTCTGGACAGAACCATCTGGTCTTTATGTCTATAAGATAATAGTCTAAGAAAACATTGCCGTGCTCATCTCAAATGGAAGGCATATAATTTTTAGTAATTCGCCTTTGTAGAACAGACGAAGAAACCATTGTGGGATTTGGCTATAGTCAGATGGTAGTACCTAGGTCTGAGAAAAGTAATTTGTACATCTCGTCTCTTGGCCGTACACAGTCCGGAATTCATATAATAATTTAACGACTTCAGGTTAAAAATTTGGACGGAGTGACCTTTCTTGAGTGCTCTTTGGTACTAAGTACTGGGTTAAAACGAAGTTTGGAAAAAAAAACTTACTGTTTCTAGAAACCTGTTCCTTCATCTGTGTCAGCATTGCAGACATTTTGTCCGATACAAGCGTGTAACAACTGTCGATTGTAACGTTTGGAACCTTGAGCGATGGCTTCAGATAAAACGGTATTCGATACCTTCGTGTTATGATAGAAAACTTGGAGCACCTATTTAGTCCCAACGGTGTCGATAAAGTGCAAATTGACCGGCTCGAAATTTCGGAGCGTCATTGTCTACGTCTTTTGTTACCTCTGTTAGCAGAGAAGAAGGACGTTTTTGTCCTGATTGATAGAGCTGCCAAGCCTATGATCCTGGGGATCGAAAGTAAGAACAGCCTCCGTTGTTTATATTATAGCTACGATGTGGTTCGTGGCTGGCATAAGTATGTCCTTACGGAGGACATTGATTTTGGTAAGCGCCCTGCGAGGGCGGTTCATAGCCACGATGTGGTTTGTGGCTGGCATAAGCATGTCCTTGCGGAATACATTGTTTTTGGTAAGCGCCCTGCGAGGGCGGTCCATAGCCACAATGTGGTTCGTGGCTGGCATGAGCATGTCCTTACGGAGGACATTGTTTTTGGTAAGCGCCCTGCGAGAGCGGTTCATAGCCACAATGTGGTTTGTGGCTGGCATAAGCCTGTCCTTGCGGAGGACATTTATTATTTAATTTAATTAAAAACGGTTACATAACCATTTACAACAATTAAACGTATTATTCAAATTCAAATAAAATAAGGGACATTTAGCATAACATTAACATACATGCATCTTCTCGCAAAAACCGCAAACACTCAAGTAATATTACCATTGATTTTGGTAAGCGCCCTTCGAGGGCGGTTTATAGCTACGATATGGTTCGTGCTGGCATAAGCATGCCCTTGCGGAGGACATTTATTTATTAAATTTTATTAAACCGGTTAAATACTAATTACAATAATTAAACATATTTTTCAAAATCAAATTAAATTAAATAAGGTACATTTAGCATTATATTAACATATATGCATCTTCTCGCAAAACCGCGAACACTCATGTAATAACCATTGATTATTGCCACGATATAGTTCGTGGCTGCCATAAGTATGTCCTTGCGAAGGACATTGATTTTGGTAAGCGCCCTGCGAGGGCGGGCAGATTATAGCCACGATATGGTTCGTGGCTGCCATAAGTATGACCTTGCAGAGGACATTAGTTTTGGTAAACGCCCTTCGAGGGCGGTTCACAGCATGCTGTGCGTGTGTCTGTCCCATGAACCAGAAGAACAACGCGATGGTACACTATAATAAGTTTGCCCTTGCGAAAGGTAACCGTTTGTTGTTAGTACAGGTTTTGCTTGCGAGGCATTCCCAGTACTAGTATTTAATAACTGGCCAAAAAGTTTTCTAACAGGACAATTTTTTTTTTTTCTAATGCAACTGTAGTCTGTTCAGAATCAAACAAATGTATGTTTGAAGGTAGAATCTTATTCAAAGTAGCAAGCATTAGAGGGTCTTTTACATTTTTATGAGTACCTATCCTCTTTTCGTATATTTATAGTTTCAGTCCACAACCTAATCACCACTGAAAATAAGACCTTTATGAGAGGCATCAGATGTTTGTGACCAACTAGTAATCTGCGCAGACAATTATTAAAAATATCTTTTTAATTTTAAAATACCAAAAGTTATTGGTTGTGCACCAATTTATCAGAATATTGGTGCTTAAGGCCTAGTTGGCTCTTTTAGTTTACTTTTAAAATCAAAAATCAAATCTAGATAACTACACGGAATATTTAAATTGTTAACTGTTTTAGTCAGTATTGGTAACACCTGCGAGGTGTAAAAATCGTTGTAAGATTTCCTCTAACGTCCGATAAAGCAGACACATTGTCGTTATCGTCATGAAAGGCGGGTAGGTACGATGACCATGCTTCTTTGAACGATGACGACTAACTCGAACTCAACCTTCGCCGATGCGATCGAGATTGTTAGAAGGCTATAGCCGCTTAGCTACAATTCATTTTTCTCATTATCTAATGTAAGCACTAATTATCGGTTTCTTATCTAAAATAAAAAGAAAAAGTTCCTGGAGGGTAGATACCACGTAATAAACACAAAAAACACTTTTAAAAATACTATCTTTACTCGAATGCTTTCTTATCTTAAAAGAAAAGGTGTATCTACATCTCTGGCGGGTAAAATAAAAAGTTTGATATACCGTTAAGTTAAGAAACTATTCTAAATACTCACGTGTGTTGTAGAAACTCACGAGAACTGTGTTGCAGTTTAAATAAAAATAATTCTATTTCTTTGTCACTTGATCACTATGTAGTGCACAAGTTACGCCGACGGGAAATTTCACGCCAATGATGAACAAATGGGCATGGGTGTGAAATCTCCTGGTTCCCCCACCGCGCCACCTGGTGACGCCACTGAGTGGGATGAGCGAGAGAGACAGCGATATACCGGAAGAAAGAGAAGGAAAATACGACGGGAAACGGATATGCCTATCTCAATATTATAAGCTTCTAATGACGGTCAAGTATTTTTAAAGTAATATATTTGGGGACCAACGACAACGACTCGGCTCGACAATCGACAACAGTTTTTTTTCCCCACTTAAATAATGGCTTCGTGCGATCAGCACATTTAGCCAGTGTCACGTTTTTAATAGTAATTATTATTTTCTTTACATTAAGTGGATGATAATGAGTGATAATGAACGTTTAATGGTGAACGATTTCCCCCCTTATAACCCCTCGAGACTCATTAAAGCTGTGGGACTTTATTCAGGTCTCACATGGACTTCTTGAAAGAATTTGAAAAGTGATGTTGCACTGTTTTGTTATATTTGCTAACACTCATACACGTTCACGAACACTTAACAGTAAATAATTAATGATTAAACGAACTTACCAAGTGAAGTTCGATCATAATTATACGAAGTGCTTCGTCCGAAAAGATTAGTATACTAACCTGTTTTACCTATTCTATTAATGTATCCATGGCAGTCTTTGGAATGTTCCTTTGCCAAAGGCCTTTGCGGATAAGACTGCGGTCTCCATGGTAAGGTTGTGGTGAATATTTCTCCTGTTAATAAAAACAATACAAAAATATTTTTAGAATAAAAGTGATTGTGTAGGTATGTACTTATCTATACGTTTTATTATTTCTTCTAATTTTTTAAATATAATAATAAAATTGAGGTTTTCTTCTAGTTGCACAACTGGAAGTGACAATAAGCGCTTTAATTTAATTTAATTTTTATCCCTCGGGACGCGACAAAGGAACTTTTGAATCATGGAGCCTAGTTCAATTGAGTCAGCCTACAGACAGGCGCTAGAAATATTGTGGCTCAATTGAGCCACTCCACAGACGAGAGGATATGATAACTAGTAACTCTGCATTAGTTCCTTAATCTATTATAACCATTCCCAATACCTAAAATATTGTAAGAATAAAGATATAAATTAAAAAAAAAATATCTTTTTTTTTTCCTCGTAAAATAAAAATTAATTATAGGGAAAACACATAGTTAATTGAAATAAAGCATAACATAACCATCAAAATACATGTTATAACATAAATCAGCTCATAATACTATCAACTCGATAATAAATCGATTATTCCGATTTCAATATACGCGCTAAAACAACCCTACGTTTCAAACGACAATATTTTATTTTTATCCCTCAGGACGCTACAAAGGAACTTTTGAATCATGGAGCCTAGTTCATGGTGATTCCAAATATGTACGGCATGTCACTAACAAATAAAAAACAAAGGAACATAGAGCCGAAATATGACACCCATTTTCGCAGTCTGTGGAGTGGCTCAATTGAGCCAGTCCACAGACACGCGATAGAAAAATTGTGGCTCATTTGATCACTTATAGGTAATGCGACCAACGCATGTAATAGCTGCGGAAATCTGTTTTTGGTTGACTTCAATTGACTTATCACGCTTATGGACATGTTAAGGTTCATTTGGGGCGCTAATATGTTTTTACAATGGGCGATTTTCTGACAGCCCAAATTAAAAAGTAAAAATTAGTTCTAAAACACTCGATAGATGTCGTTTTATGAAAGCTGGGCTACTTATGGGCTGTAATAAATTCTACACTTTTACTTGTCTACCAAAAGAATAAAAAAATAGTATTTACTTACCTATTTATATTCAGGACATCCAGAACCTATTTCTATTTTGGAATAAAATAAATATTACGCAGCCATACACGTGCTCCTCATGAACCCGCCTTTTACTAAGCGCCATACTAATCTATGCTAAGCGCCATCTATGAAGTCATTTACGAACCAATTTCTTTCTTTTTTGTGATCTCGGAAAATCGCCCATTGGACGGTTTAAGGAACCTTTTTAATAAATCTTTGCGATTTTCTTTAGTGGCAAGGATGTAAGTTGACTTGCCAGTTCATCGTTATTGGGACCAAATTCCTCAATCTGTGAGGGGTCCATTGGTTTTCGCAGCATCCTGACCTTCGTTGGCCAGGCCCACCGACGACGTCGACGGCTCAGCATTCAACGCCTCTAACGAAGTTAACGGTAAGACAGGTGTTTGTTCCGTCGTCACTCAAATCGGCGACTGTTCATCTCTGTCTATAAGATAAAGGAACTGGTTGTCATCGAGATATCTCGAATAAAGTAACCACAGAAGTGATGGTTAAATATTGGGTTCAAAAAGTCACACCATGGGTGTTCAAAAGTGGCGGGTTAGTGCCGCGTTTAGAATGGGCGATTTTCCGAGATCGAAAAAAAAAAAGAAATTGGTTCGTAAATGACTTCATAGATTGCGCTTAGCATAGATTAGTATGGCGCTTAGTAAAAGGCGGGTTCATGAAGAGCACGTGTATGGCTGCGTAATATTTATTCTATTCCAAAATAGATATAGGTTTTGGATGTCCTGAATATAAATAGGTAAGTAAATACTATTTTTTTATTCTTTTGGTAGACAAGTAAAAGTGTAGAATTTATTACAGCCCATAAGTAGCCCAGCTTTCATAAAACGACATCTATCGAGTGTTTTTGAACTAATTTTTACTTTTTAATTTGGGCTGTCAGAAAATCGCCCATTATTAGTTTGGCACCATGGATGCCGAATGCAATGAATATCTAGAACATTATTCCTGAGTGCATTCTTCAACGGTTATAAATAACCTTCGCCCTTATTAAGGACCCGGTATAAGGCATCATGGATGCCGAATGCAGACACATAATAGGTTTCAATTCAATGCATTCCTTGAAGTTAAAATGACCTCGCATCAGTCTTTTTTTAAAAAAGGACTGGCGGAAATTTTTATTTTACACCGTGGGTGTAGAATGATTAATTTGGCACCATGGATGCCGAATGCAGTGAGTATCTAGAAAATATGTTCCTGAGTGCATTCTTCAACGGTTATGAACTTCGCCCTTATTAGGGAACCGGTAAAGGCATCATGGATGCCGAATGCAGACACATAATATGTTTCAATGCATTCCTTGAGGTTAAAATGACCTCGCATCAGTCTTTCTTTAAAAAGGACTGGCAAAAATTTTATTTTACACCGTGGGAGTACAAATAAATAAAAATTGCAGTGAACTTACCTCTTTCAGATGAAGCGAATAAGGTGACGCAGCTGGTGAAGATTCTCTTGAGCTTGACGTACTTTTTACACTAATGAAGATTCCGACGCTGATCATTGACGTTGATTTTTAAACTTTTTTCCTAGTTTTTTATTTTACTAACTAAATAATTGAAATCATCATCATGCTTTCTTTTGACCATTTTAATGGCGAACGTGTGATGTGGCTAAGCACTAAAAAGCGAATGACGAGAGCGCCACTGTGAACTCGGAGGTGGGGTGGATGTTGGCGGGAAATGGATATCTGTCAATTTTAACCGGAAATGTGTAAAAAAATTGTCATTTTCGGTCTAACTATTGTACTTAGACCGGAAATGAGGTATCTTCTTTATAAAATAGTGCTGATTGTGGCAACACTTACGCGTTACTACATAGTTAATTAATAGAATAGGTAAAACAGGTAAGTATACTAATCTTGAGGACGAATCACGAGTATAATCAACCATTATTTCACATTAATATTCGACAAACACACAAATTATAGAAAATTAAACATAACTGCAAACATGACGCTTCACTTTCCCGCCTAAAAGTCGACAGTACAGTTGTAACACGTTTACACGCTTGCCGAGGCTTGGCAAGCATCCACAAATACAAGCGTGTAACGTGGTGTTTGGCGTGGCTTGCGTGAGCTTGCAAGAGCTTGTCGCTGATCCGGACCGGTGTCGGTTTTTGAACACAGATCTAAGGAAGCTTGCAGCAAGCGTTTACGACGCAATTACACGTTTGCGCGTGTTTGGTGTCGCTCACGAGCTCGTGCTGTACGGATTTTTAACGTTCACCATCTTTTCGGCCAAACTTTTCACTTCCTTTGTTTTTGTTAATATTTTAAATAAAAATAATAATATGTCAAACCAAATGCAAACGCCGAAATGACTTCTACGTCTGTTACCGTATAGAACATTTTCTGTTACATCCGCGTCTGCCATGCTTGCCTGACTGAAACACACTAAAGGCGAGTCTCCTGTGACACTGTTTTGTATTTTCTAACACATAACATCAAACATTAACAAATATGGGCATGACCTACGTACATATTTTGACATATTTTGTTAGATGTTTGATGTTAGGTGTTAGAAAATACAAAACAGTGTCGCAGGAGACCCGCCTTAACGCACTCGCAAGCGTGTAAACGACACGCAAGCGTTTGTATAAGTTTGGAGCTTGTGAACGCTTGCCAAGTCTCTGCAAGTTTGTAAACGTGCCATAACATTTTTAAATGAAATATGTCGGTAGAATACCATTATGGGTTCCAAACACTAAAAACTTTATGATATATTTTTCCTGCAATGCTATGAAAGTCCATGCGGTAAGGGGTTAAGCCATTGAGATCTATAACTATGGAGAGAGCATAAGTTTGCTATCTCTTTCTGCCTTAATCCATAACTATTTTTGTCCGTTTCGGCACATCATGTTTACCCTAAGTAAAACAGACAAAACATAGGATGAAAGGACCATGTCGGTGAAACTGTGCAACGTTTTACATGGAGCCAGCGACACTTGGAGCTAAACAAATCGCTGTCGTTATTTTACCTACCAAATAATTATTTGTTTTTTTAGTTGATTATGTGTATATTTTAAATGTACATATTATTCCGGCGGGCTTAATTAAACAATGAGTTGTTCAGTCAAACATTGCAGTAATAGAAGTGAGTGGCAAGTGCGTGGAATATCGTTGCTTACGTAAGTTTTGTTAATCTGGTTTCGTGATGATTATTAGCAATTTACCATGCAATATTTGATTTGTTTCTATTCAAAATGCTCATAAATGTTTGCAAATCTCTAATTCTAGTCTTAAATATGTGTGCTTTTGGTTTAATACGGAAATTTCATAAAAATATTTCAACTTAACCTGTAATCAGTATTGTCAGGTACTTCGCAAAGTTTACCCCAAAAATACTTAGGTTTTTAAGGAACGATTAGCATAAAATAAATTATCTAATTGAATTATATCCACCTGTAATTTTTACCTTTCCTATCTATTCGAGCGTTAGACTGAGCGTGGTAGAAAATTCTAAATTTAGTTTTAAGGTTTTAGGGGCCTCACGAGAATCAAGCCAGCCTAGTGTAAATTAACGTTCATTTTCTATTTATTTTAGATTTCCAAAGAATGAAACACTCAAAAAAATTATGATGGAGACATAAAAATAAAGCAAAATTAAATCTTAGCGAAATTGCGGCCACTTATCAAAACTTAATAACACGACCACTATTGAGGACTTGAATATTGTCAAAAAAAATAATCAAGAAGTAAGTATCACAAATCATAAAGTGTGTCGCTTCTGAAATTTTGGTGTCAAAACTTGCATTTTTTTTTATATTTCATATATTTTTCCCTTAAGGAGCTCGATGTCGAAGCGGCTAGCGCGTTCTGCTTGCGATCTTGCCCGCTAAGCAACTTTCGCAATGCTGGGTCGCCTGATAAGTAACCAATTAAAAACATCTCGAGCTCCTCCATGCTTCGGAAGGCACGCTAAGCTGTTGGTCCCGGTAGTTGTCGTAAAGATGGCAGTTGTTAAAAACCCACCATCAACTGATGATGCTGATATTTTCCCCTAATTTTTGTTTGTTTTTAACTTCTCTATTGGTTTTATCAGTGACCGCGAATTTTCGGTATTCCACAAAATTAAGATGAAGTATTTTTGTTACAGGTTGTTTAATCGTGCAGTAGTTGCAGTACTGAAGAAACATTAGAACCAAAGCAGCAATGCATCTTTTTCACTTAAATAATCTTGTCTTTGTTGTTCAGATTGATACTTATCTAAAAACAGCGATTAAAAGTTAAACTTACGTTGAAATTAATGTTAGAAAGAAACAATTTAGGCCACGGATTGTTTCATAAATAACAGTCTTTATAATTTGTCTTCACGTGTTATTTTATTTCATATTGTATAAAATTTCTCAAAGATTGATTGATATTTGATCCACAATGTTGTTGATTTTATATTTTCGTTTCTTTTACCCTAACCGTTCTACATCCGACACAAAAATGAGAGGTGTTATGTCGAGAGGTCGAGACGTGGTATTTGTTATTGACATTGTGTAACATTTACCCATATTTAGGGAGTGACAACTGTGAGCTGGCAACATTTTAGTAACGCACACATAGGCGCCTTTATTGTGCATGTATGAAAATTTTGGAGATCGAAGTTACCTCTATAGTTATCTAATGGGTTAAGCCCACCGGAATAAATTTATACCTAAATTATACACATAATCAACTAAAAAAAAAACAAATAAGTATTTGGCAGGTCAAATAATGAGAGCGATTTGTTTGGGGCCAAGCCACATTGTTCTGAGGGCCAAGCTGGCCAAGTTTCGGTGGCTCCATGTAAAACGTTGCACAGTTTTACCGACACGGTCCTTTCATCCTATGTTTTGTCTTTTTTTTACTTAGGGTAAACATTATGTGCCGAAACGGAACCAAAACAGTAATGGATGAAGGCAGAAAGAGATAGCAAACTTATGCTCTCTCTCTGTAGTTATAAAGCTCAATGCATTGAGATAGATAACTATAGAGGTGGGTCGTTTTCAAATTTGGTGCCAAAAAAGTATGAATTGCATGAATTTCAAATGTGTTGAATTTGTATATTTTTTAGTATATAGGTGCATTCATTAATAAAAAAAACACTAGATGTTCTTATATTCCTTTAATTTCATCCAATAACAAGTAAATATGAAGATTTTGAGTGACACAAATGAGCAACATAATTTCTCTAATGATATCATGTGATTTACTGATGAGAACCTTGGTTACACTATTGAAAATTCTAAATCATCACTAACGTAATGTCTTTTAATGAACTATATAATCATTGTTATACATTTTGATTTCAGTTTTCAGGGGGTCCTGCTCGAAATTGTGAAAATTTACTTATTTTTAAGTCACTTGTACTATGCGCTGAATTAGTTAAATACATTAAAAGATCATGTAAGTTAGACTGATCATTGCACAAGGTCATGGCTTTGTTGAAATTTAAAACAAATTCTTTAAACAATAACAAACAATACATTAATTAGCTAATGACTCCTAAAACATTTTTTTTCGAAAACTCTTAATTTTACGCATGAAAATAGTTATTTGTTATACAAGATTGCAAAGTTGCTTTTTAACCGCGTGCTCAATTTTGATGACCGAGCAAGCGAAGGATTCTAAAATTGAATCACGAGTGCAGCGAGTGATTGAAACATTAGAATCCTGAGCGTTAGCGAGGGAATCAAAAGAGCACGAGGTGAAAAATCTTTGCAATCGAGTGCAACACGTAACTTTTCATCCCACCTCAGCGAGGAAATGACTAAATGCAAAAAATGTCGCGTAAAGCACAGACAAAAGAACCGCGTACAAAGCAAATTGAAAAAAGAACACCAAGAAGGTTCCGAGTCTGAGTTTTTAACAAATTAAAAAAAAGTTGTATGATATATTCGGCACCATAGAGGTAGCAGTAAATAGGTTTAATGTTTTTTTTAATTCACAAACTTAGTGCACACGATGTTCTAAATTCAATTTACTTTATTCAGAGAATAAAAACGGCTTTTATATTCAGATATTGAAGATTAAAAATACTCTTTCCGAGATGGTGGGATGAAAAAATATTTGTATTGATATTCCGCAGGGCACCCCCTTCTTTAAAAAGTAAATTTTTATAAGTAAGTAAGTTTTTCACATTTTGCAGAATAAAAACATTGCCCTAATTAAATTATTAGGTCTGAAACTTCAAAGTAGAATTGTTCTAATTATAAATATCAATTTAATTATGAGACTTATGTCAGTTTTTGCGATCACGCGGCAACCCCTAAACTTCTACATTGCAAATAAAAAATACTAAAAATAATTTTAACTGAAGTAATCAACCAGAAAAAAAACATTGTAATTAAATGCTTTTTTATTTATCATCACTAACATAATAATCATTTAATGAACTATGTAATAATTGGTATACATTTTGATTAGTCTTCATGATTTATCAATGCAACTTTGCAAATAAAATACTAAAAACAATTGTAACTAAAATAACTATTCAGAAAAAGAAACATTGTGTAAAGTTTAGTTTTTTTATAATTTTGTTTCTCTTTTCTGTGCTGCATTTTTATTGTCCTTATTTTAGATATTCTTCGTCTCTTTAACTCTTGCTCGCTCTTTTGATTCGCCATTTTTATTAAAAAGTAAAAAAAAAAACCCACACTCACACCAGTTATCTAGCCCAAGTTAAGATTCATTATGTAACTTGTTAAAATGTTTACCTAGACAACTTATAAACATACTTAAATACTTACATACCTACTTATTATAAGATTGAAAACACCCAGACTCAAAACAGTTTAGAAAAACAGTTATTATTCTAAATTAACGAATCGATCGATCGAACCTGGGACTCAAGAGATGGCGACACTATAAATCCGGTGTGTAAACCACTCGACCATGGAGGTTGTCAAAAAAAAAAAATCATTTGTGTGAAATTCAGTATCATTAATGTTACTCGCGAGTAGACACAAATGAGTCACACGAATGAGATTTTCGGTAACAATTTGAATTTATCGGCAAAATAGAATGTTCTAGAATATCGGTTACATTGGAAACAAAACATGTTCTTGACGCCTAACTATTCCCACAAAACAAATTAAAAATAAAACATTTAGAAGCTCAATATGACGGCAAAACACTAATGATACGCTTTTAGGAAAAGATTAGAAATCTTACCTGATATTTTGATTTTTCCTCAAAATAACGCACGCACGCAGTGAACCACCAGCGCGTTCGGTCAAACAGAGTACCTGTAGCCGCGGTGGGGTGAGAGGCAGGGATAGCAGGGTAAAATTTTCTCTGGTAATGCGTTAGGTTACTGCTACACTAATGATATTTCAAAAACGAACTATCTAAAAAAGCTAAGAAATCGTATTTGTTTTCATTCCCAAAAATGGTTTAACAAAGAATTTGACATTCTTCTGATAGTGTATATGAAATGATGCGTAAATAAAATTTTAATTTCTCTCAATCGTTTTTGTTTTTTAAAGAAATGAAATAAAAATATGACTTTGGAACCATCGACACTAATGAGATATGGGGTAGTTTACTGCACTTATCTTCTTAATTTACTGTTAAGTAAGCCGTTGCTATTGGATCTTGGGTATCTCAAAGTACTTGTTGATTTAACACAATTTAAATAACGTTAAAATTTATCACACGCCAATAAAATCAAAAATAATCCTTTTGGCCCCAAATTTGAAAACGACCCAGGTAACTTCGATGTGCAACATTTTCACACATGCACAAAAAAAAACGCCTATGTGTGCGTTACTAAAAAGTTGCCAGCTCACAGTTGTCACTCCCTAAATATTGGTAAATGTTACACAATGTCAAGAACAAATACCACGTCTCGACCTCTCGACAATAACACCTCTCATTTTTGTGTAGGATGTAGAACGGTTAGGATAAAAGAAACGAAAATGTAAAATCAACAACAGTGTATTGTGGATGAGATATCAATTCCCCGTGTGGTGCCGGGTCAGAATTGCACCACCCCCTCCACTGTATTTTAGCGGGTGTCGTAAGAGGCGACTAAAGGGATTTCGCTGGTGGGAGAGCTTTGCTCGTCCGGCGCTACCACTATGCGGACTCGTAAAACCCGCGAAGTGTTCGGTGCTCGACACAGGACGCGTTCCGGGTTCAGAGCCGTAATACCGGAGCTTGGGGAGGTGCGTTGGCGGCAGGGTCAAGGTCCGGTGGGAGTCTTTGTGGACGCATTGTTCGGTTGACGTGAATCGATTCGCCGGCCAGGGAGACCCGTAGAAACGGTGGTGCCGCTTGCCACCCGCGGCATAGTACAGAAGCCCAACTAGGGCTAACCACCTTAGGAGGCTGCTCCACCAGGTCGCACATAATCCCGAAGTGACTCGTCGTGCCGGTTGGTGACCGGATTGGTGGGACCCGGCGACTACTTTGGGGGGGTTCGGGGGCCCTTCCGTCCGGCGCGTCAATTAACGTCTTACCGAACAACTACATGCATCAGTTCATGTTAGTCTCCCACACTTTGTCTTTTCCCCCTTGCCGCCACAGCATCTCCTTTTACTCACGCCCCCATTCAACCACCATGTCAGTGTCTATAAACAATGCAGGTCAGACAGCGGCACCCCACTTCCCCACCACCAAGTCGCTTTTTGAGGTGGAGTTCACTAACATCCGTGGACTCCATTCAAACCTCAACGCCGTCCACCAACACCATGAGACGGCCCGGCCTGCATTACTCTTTCTGACGGAGACACAGATCCGCCGTCCTGCCGACATTGCATATCTGCACTACCCCGGCTACGTGCTTGAGGAATGCTTCCTCGCGAAAGCCGCAGTATGCCTTTTCGTCAGGACGGACGTTTGCTGTCGACGTTTACGCTGCTTGGAGGACCCCTCCTTCTCCATCCTATGGGTGGTACACGTGGATCTTGGTTCCGAGAGCCATGTCTACGCTTGCCTGTACCGTTCCCACTCCGGAGACCACGAGACAACTCGGCTATTCGATTACCTGAGCCAAGTAGTTAACGACGTACAGGAGCTGTTTCCGTCTGCCGATGTGGTACTTTTGGGAGATTTTAATGCCCACCATGAGATCTGGTTGGGCTCTTCCAAAACAGATCACGCAGGCCGAACTGCCCACTCATTCGCTCTCACGCATGATCTGACTCAACTGGATCTCCAGCCCACCAGGATTCCAGATATATCGGGTCAAGCGCCTTCCCTGCTAGACTTACTGGTGACGAGTCGACCAGCCGGGTACAGAGTGTCGATAAGTGCTCCGTTGGGCACTTCTGACCTTGCCTGGTTGGTGCCACCGTACTGCGCCGTAAAAGCTCTCCCTCAGTGGAGTCTAAACGGTGTTTGTGGCACTACTCGTCGGCAGATTGGGATGGTATGCGCGACTATTTTGCGTCCATCCCGTGGGGCCAGCGCTGCTTTTTGGGTAGGGAGCCATCGGAGAGTGCCTCTGCTGTCGCTGACGAGGTCATGTTGGGGATGGAATATTTCATTCATTACACTGATGTCGTCAGCGGAAGTAAGACGCGCCCTTGGTTCAATCGCGAATGCGCCAAAGCCGTTGAACTTAAACAGGCGGCGTATCGCGCTTGGACCAAGGCTCGCACGCTCAACGATCGTAACATCTCTTCCCTCAAGGTAGTCTTCAACAAGGCTACCAAAGTCTGCAAGAGAGCTCTCTCGAGAGCGAATGCCCAGCGCGTTGCTCGCGTTGGCCAAGAGCTGTTGTTGCACCCAACGGGTAGCCGAAGTTATTGGCGACTGGCCAAAGCGGTGCAAGCCAACTTTTGCCCCCACTGCGGTACCCTGATGGCTCGTTGGCCCATCGGCTGCTAGACAAGGCTAACCTCTTAGCGAAGCTCTTTGCGGCGAATTCGCGTGTCGATGACTGCGGCGCTGAACCACCTACCATCCCTCACTGTGGTTCCTCAATGCCTGATGTCCAAATCAGACAACGTGACGTCCGTGCCGTGCTGCAGTCACTTGATGTGCGGAAGGCTAGCGGTCCTGACGGTATATAGTCGTCCTTAAAAAACGTGCTCCCGAGTTGTCTCCAGTACTGACACGCCTATACAACCTCTCGTACTCTACTGGAGTACGAGAGGTTGTGAAAGGCGAACGTCCAGCCGGTCCCCAAAAAAGGGGATAGGTCCGACCCAGCCAACTATCGACCTATTGCTGTCACCTCTGTCCTTTGCAAGGTTTTTAAACGAATCATAAACAGGCAACCTATGCTACCAAGAAGATCACTCCCTGATCCATGATCGACAATACGGGTTCAGACCGAAACGATCAACGGGTGATCTCCTGGCGTTCATAACACACCTGTGGGGTGAAGCAATGGACAAGCACGGAGAAGCACTGGCTGTTAGCCTGGACATCTCCAAGGCTTTCGATCGAGTTTGGCATCGTTCGCTTCTCTCCAAGCTTTCGTCATACGGCTTGCCACCTCGCCTATGCGATTGGGTCACCGGGTTCCTGCATGAGCGCAGCATTCGCGTACTCTGCGAAAGCAGTGCCTCACAGTTTCTGCAGGTGAACGCTGGAGTGCCGCAGGGTTCTATAATATCGCCCACGCTGTTCCTTCTGCATATCAATGATATGTTATCCTTGGGTAACATTCATTGCCATTCATTCACCCTGCGGCAAAGCAGGCCGATGTAGTGGAGTCAAGATGGAAGATTGTCATTGAGCTGGACGAGGAGTTAGACCGCATTTATAAATGGGGCTCTGATAACCTGGTCCAGTTCAATGCCAAAAAAACACAGGTCTGCGCTGCCACTGCTAAAAAGTCGTAGCGACATTGCTTCCCTTAGTGCTTTCTACCGCCTTTACCACGGTGAATGCTCTGAGGAGCTCTTTGACCTCATCCCTCCCTATCCTTTCCTTTCCAGATCGACGCGTGCAGGTCTTAGAAGCCACCCTCATACCGTGCTGACCATCAAGACACGTACCAAAAAGTTTGGACAATCGTTCTTTTGCCGAACTGCCCGTATGTGGAATGCGCTTCCCGCACACGTGTTTCCTTCCTCTTTCTCTCCCGGGTTATTTAAGCGGGGCGTGAAAAAGCATTTATGCAGGCCGCCATAGTGAGAGCGTTCGGCATAGCGTGGTAGCGCTGTGACGAACGCTTTCACTTCTTGGGCTTCACTGGCTGCTTTTTATCAGGCAGAGTGAAGCCACTATGGCGTGCCACAATAAAAAAAAAAAATAAAAAAAAACAATAGCACGTAGGGATATTGGGCCATAAGCCACCACGCTGGCCTCATACGGGTTGGTGGGTTTTTAACGACTGCCATCTTTACGACAACAACCGGGACCAATGGCTTAACGTGCCTTCCGAAGCACGGAGGAGCTCGAGATGTTTTTAATTGGTCACCCATCAGGCGACCTGGCATTGCGAAAGTTGCTTAGCGGGCAAGATCGCAAGCCAAACGCGCTAGCCGCTGCGCCATCGAGCTCCTCAAGGAAAATATATATAAAATAATAAAAAAGGGCCAAGCTAGGTAGTTTGCTCTCGTCTCTGGCTTAGCTTGGGGGAATCGCCGAGGTGTTTGGAGGCGCGTCGCTGTTCAGAAGCTGCGTGAAGCGTGGTGTGTTCCCAAAATGGCGGCCGTGTCGAAATGCGATGACGGTCGCCTTGGTTACTCTTAACGTAGACGTAGAATCTTCAACTCCAAACGTAGAACGTAGAATACTCCAAACGTAGAATACTCGAAACGTAGAACCCTAAAACACAACGCAGCGTGAGCCGGTTTGTCTAGCAGCCACCGATTGTGATAGCCACCTCACCCCCAGCCAATCCGAAAAAGTCAGATGAGAAGAGACTGTAGTGTCAATTGGGAAGCGATCTCAATCAGAGCGGAGTGCACTTTGAGTCTTGTAGGTGAAGTGGGAAACGACCACAATCGGAACGGGACGCACATAATTATGAAAACTAAAACCTAGCTAAAAAGCATTGCGAGAAGCGCTTACAACTGAACCATGTTCAAAAGAAAATAAATAAATATTAAATTAAATAAGTGCGGGTGCGAGTCCTGGTCGAATTTACATGTAAAACATTTGATATCCTCCAGTAATTTAAAGTTAAACTAAATAAGAGATCGACCGTAGTAACACCGGTCTCAATAGGAATGAAATAAATTAAAATTAACAACCTCTAGAAGTCTTCCCGACAGACAAGGAAACAAACAGCAATTAGCGATCGAATTGTACAACTAAAAATTAACATTATACAATGACGGTCACATATTAACGGTTAAATGATTTAACAGTTTGGAAAATCACCGTTACATGTTTAAATCTTTGATTTGAAATTATAAACAAAGCTTCGCACGCTTAATAATGCTATCTACGCGCACTGCATAAGCAAGCTAAGGCTACAGCAAGGGATTACCATACATCTAAATACTTGGTACTGACTAATAACTACTTTAATTTTAAAAACTGTTCAACTCTTATAAACTAACGGTGAATATATGTAGCACTATGATCGTAGAATGACGATAAGGCTTGATCCTATATAATTGATTTGGTCAAATATGTGACCTTTCAACTTAAGTATATATATAGTTATAGAAAAACTTAAATAAATGAAATTGCTAGCGACGACAAAAGCAACGTCTATGTCGTATCGCTGGCTCTGAGGCATATGGCTGACACCGATGCCGTGAGCTCCGTTGCTCGCGCACAAGTTATTTTAACTTACCTACATCAGATATTATAATACAAAAGGCATTTCAGGGTACCGTGCGCGCAACGATTAAACCATATGAAATAGAAAATAAGTTCGTTTTGCAGTAATTAAAACTATTAAGGCTTTATTTCTTTGTAGTTATTAGATAAGTAATTTAGATCAAAATAATATTTAGAATAAGATAATTTATGTTTGTATATTCATAAATAATATTTTATATCAGGCTTTAATAGCTATACGTTTAAAACGTTACAGTGTCTGAAAACGAAAGTCTTCGACCAGCGTGTGTTGCCAGTTATGACATACAGTACCGAAACGTGGTCGGTCACCTATGGATTAGACAGGCTCAAAGTCACGCAAAGAGCAATGGAGAGGGCTATGCTCGGGGTTTCTCTACGTGATCGAATCAGAAATAAGGAGATTCGTAGGAAGAACTAAAGTAATCGACATAGCCCAAAGAGTCGCCAAGCTCAAGTTCAGTGGGCAGGGCACATCTCCCGTAGAACCGCGGTCACCACTCGAGAACCGTTCTGCCCCAACGGCCATCGTTGGGGCAGAACGGTTCTCGAGTGGCGACCGCGCACCGGAAGACGCAGTGTGGGCAGGCCGCTGGATGCGAGCAGCACAAGACCGGTCGTGGTGGAGATCCTTGGGGGAGGCCTTTGTCCAGCAGTGGACGTCCTCTGGCTGATGATGATGATGAGGATGATGATAAATAACAAAGTATTTTTGCAATTTTAAAATTTAAAAAATGCAATATACATTTTTAAAAGTATTTTAAATAAAATACAAAATTATTTTTATTGAAAGGCATTTAAATGCAAAATACAAAACAGGTATTTTGTATTTACATTTTAAATACAAGTATTTAAATAAATTGCATCTCTGGATATAAAATGAATCGCGTTTTTTCCAGCAAATAGATCATATTATTTTAAAAAACTAATACTAAAAAAGCAAGATCCTGCTAAAAATGGCAACACTGTGTAAGATTATCGTGTTTAATCAACGTAAATTGTCGCATTTATTTAATAATGTTAAATCACGTTTTTATCATAACGAGTATCTGTCAACGATAACAGTTTTAACAAATATAAGTATCAGTTATTAATATCAAGTGATTCATTGCTTTGGCAACACTGACATTGACAGATACTCGTGATGGTAGGGTAGAGCTGCGTTCCGTGGCTTCACTCGAGTGCACTCGAGCGCACTCCGGCGCGCGCTCTACCCGTTCCGTGGCTTGGTGAAATTTTACTCTGACGGCTGTCAGAGCGTAGTTTCAGCCGTTCTGTGGCTCAGAGCGCAGCAACCAAACAACCATCAAATCGGATGGTTGTTTTTCACTCTGACAGCTATTTGACGTTTATATCATTGTTATAGTGTCAAATTTTGCAATTTATGTCAAAACGTCTCGAAAAATTCGGCTTGTTTGTTTCGTATTGTTTTACTTTTTAATAATTAGGTTTAAATATTGTATAAAAGTGGAAAAATGTAGACAAAAGAAAAGTTTTCTCTCGTTTTGGACAGGAATACTTCAGAAGAGGTTATAAAAACAACTCGATCGTTCCGTGGCTCAGTTGCAACTCAAACAAGTTAAACTTTAACCAAACAACTACACCGAGAACGACGGAACGCACCCTAGGCTGTATCGGACTGTATCCTGTATCGTCACTTGACACCGAGCTGCGATAGGAAAAGGTTGACTTGAGAATTAAATCGAAAAATATCACTGTAATCCTTGTTTCTTTTCTGAGATAGAAGTGTGATCCTACATCTCAGAAGTGGGATAGTGAAAGCACACCCACAATTTATGAAAAATAGTTATTTTTTTTCTTCACGTTGGTATCCACTTAGTTTTCTCGATAGATCTCGATTATTTGTTAACAAAACATGAACAGTTCTAACGATGACGAAAATAGCTTACGAAAAAGTCGCTCTCGATACACTCCGGAGTTACGAGAAGCGAAACGCAAGCGTCATCGTAATCGCGACGATAGTCTTGACAAATCCAACAATGCAAAACGCCATAGGCGTCATAGAGAAACGCGTGATAGGTCTACTAGTCGGCAGAAACGGAAAACTCGGTCTCGGACGCGAACTGAAAGGATCCATCGGCGTGATTGGAGGCGCAGTCGTGAGCGCATGTGTGAGCGTCGCCGGAGCCGCAGCATAGGAAGCAGCAATCCAGCAAGCGTCGTGGCAACCGCAGACGCATGACACCTGATCGTAGCTGCAGTTCGTCGAGCCGTCATGTAAGTGGCACGCCGCCACCGACTCAAGGTAACTCTGTTTTTGTTAAAAGTGAAACTCAACTATTCTTATGCGAGTTAGTGAAATCTTTAAAAAGTGTTAAGCCAGAAGGCAATAAGTTTCCAATGTTAGGTAACGTTATACCCGAATTTGATCCCATGGCTAAGGGCCAGACGATTCACATGTGGCTTAATAAAGTTGATGAATGTGCGAGATTATATAATTGGGGCGACGATCAAGTAATCCATTACGCACTACCGAGGTTGATCGGTGTCGCTCACACATGGTATCAAGCTTTACCTACAATGTCATTTTCGTGGCCTGAGTGGAAAAATAAACTGATCGAGTCATTTCCTAGTAGTGACGATTACGCAGAGCTATTAACCGAGATGCTATCTAAGCGAGTGAAATACAACGAGTCTTTAGAATTATATTTTTATGAAAAAGTTAATTTGTTAAATCGGTGTGAAATCTTTGGCAAACGGGCCGTTGATTGTTTACTTTACGGGATAGAGGATCGATCTTTAAGATTAGGTGCAAAAGCAGCCAAGTGTCAGGAACCCGAACAAGTACTTAAGTACTTTCAGTCGATTCAACAACAAAGCAGAGTTAATGATAAGCCTAAGTTTAGTCAGGATAAAAGGTCTTACCAATCCGGCAATACCTATATCAATAGTAAATATGTAGGTAACGATTCAAAGCCGTCTAAACCTCATACAAGTACGTCATCTGTATGTTACAATTGTAACGAACCTGGTCATTTTAGTTTCAAATGTCCTAAAAAAATATTAAAATGTAATGTTTGCAATAGACTAGGTCATTCAACTATCAATTGCCCGCGACTTCCGAATGAATCAAATAAAAAGATGGAAAATACTACTGGTAAATCGGTCATGCAAGTTAATGTCTCGAATTGCAGTAACGACAAGTATATCGTACCGTTGCAAATAAATGGTAGTATGACTCAGGGCTACATAGATTTGGGGAGCCAATGTACTTTGATACAGCGTAGTGAAGCTACTCGCCTAGGTGTTACTTGGTCGTCAGGCAATTTACCGGTCATGAGAGGTTTAGGAAATAACGTCGTTGTTCCGTTGGGCATCGCAAACGTAGAAATTGGCATTAATAACATTATTGAGAAGGTCGATTCCTATATAGTGGAAGATAGCGTCATAAAATATCCGGTTCTTGTAGGACATAGCTTTACTGAGAAACCGGGAATAATCATAACAAAGACAACAGATTCCTTGATGTTTCAAAAGGAAAATATTAACAAAATTCAGCTACTTTTGAAGGACGATATTACGGTCCAACCCCGACAAATGTCAGTTATTCCAGTTATTTGCGTGAATGGTTGTACGGGAGCTGTATATGTAAGGGGTTCATTAAGAGGTCAACTAACTAAAGAGTTTTATCTATTACCTGGAGAATACGTTTTAGAAAATGGTGCGGGAGGTTTACTCGTGCACAATTTTAGCGATAATGTACTATCATTGCGTAAAGGCACATTAATTACCCGAGTTTATAGTACACTACAAAGTTTAGATATCAACATTTTAGATTTTAGTAATCCCGATAATGATTGTGAACTGAACTATGGTACGCACTTGTCCGATAATGAGGTATTCGTACTTAAAGGTCTTTTGAAAAGATATAAATACTGTTTTTCTAGTAATCTGAAGGATCTAGGTTACACAAACGTTGAGAAAATGAATATCGAATTAAATGATACTCAACCAGTCGTTTACCGTCCCTACCGACTCTCGTACCCAGAACGCGAATTAGTGAGATCAATGGTGCAGGAAATGATAGATGCAGATATCGTTTGTGAATCAAACTCTTCGTATGCGAGCAGTGTTCTTCTAGTAAAGAAGAAAACAGGTGAGAAAAGACTTTGCGTCGATTATAGGGCGTTAAATAACAAAACGCGCAAGGAACACTACCCACTACCATTGATCGATGATCAACTGGATAGACTGGCTGGTAATTCACTTTTTATTAGTCTAGATCTGGCATCAGGATATTATCAGATCCCGATGGCAGTAGGTTCGCAAAAAATAACTGCTTTTGTCACACCAGATGGCCAATACCAATTTAAGAGAATGCCTTTCGGTTTGGCTAATGCTCCTTCCGTATTCCAGCGAACAATGAATAGAGTGTTTAGTGACCTAAAATATATTGTTATATACATGGATGATATACTTATTCCAGCTCGTACGTTTGAAGAAGGTATATTACGCTTAGAGGAAGTTTTGCGAGTACTATCTGAGTCAGGTTAAACACTTAAATTAAAAAAGTGTTACTTTTTTCAAAAAGAGTTGGATTTCTTGGGGTTTCATGTTTCCGGGAACGGCATACGTCCCGGATCACGAAAAACTGTTGCTATTATGAATTTTCCGACACCCCGAAATGTCCACGATGTCCGACGCTTCATTGGACTAGCGAGTTTCTTTCGGAGGTTTGTTAAGGATTTCGCACTATTAGCATGCCCTTTGACTAATCTTTTAAAATCTAAATTCGAATGGAGATGGACAGAGGAACATACAAAAGCTTTTAACACCTTAAAAGAGAAACTGATGAATCGTCCAGTGTTAGCTTTATTTGACGTTAACTCTGAAACAGAGTTACATACGGACGCATCTAAGATAGGTGTTGCGGGCATACTTATGCAGCGTGGCAATGACGATCAGTTTAGACCAGTGGCTTATTATAGTCGAAAGACTACGGAAGATGAGCAAAAACTTCATTCGTTCGAACTTGAGACACTGGCTGTAGTCGCCTCATTGAACCGTTTTCGTGTGTATCTGTTAGGGTTAAAATTTAAGATAGTCACCGACTGCAATGCTTCACGGACAACCTTGACGAAGAGAGACCTTGTCCCGAGAATCGCACGTTGGTGGTTACAGTTGCAGGAGTACGACTGTACTATAGAGTACAGATCGGGAGCACGCATGACCCATGTAGATGCACTCAGTCGAGCTCCTGTAACCGAATCCCTTTCGACTTTGGCTGATCCTAATGCTATTGATGTTTTACTCGTAGAAGTAAAAGATTGGATTGCGACAGTACAAAGTAATGGTGAGGAAATTAAAAGGATTAAAAATATTTTGCTTGATGATGACACCAATTATGTAGCTGATGTGCGAAATAATTACCAGGTCAAAGGCGAACATGTATATCGCATCTTAGATGAAGGCATTAGATGGGTGGTCGCCAGGCCTGTAAGGTGGCAGGTTTTACGCATGAACCACGATGAGGTAGGACATTTTGGCTTTGAAAAAACCTTGAGTAGACTAAAAGAGACATTTTGGTTTCCAAAAATGCGCCGTTTTACCAAAAAGTATGTCTCAGCCTGTTTACAGTGTGCTCATCATAAAGCGCCTTCAGGTCATAAAGAAGGTTTCCTCCATCCCATCCCTAAAATAGAAATGCCATTCCATACGATACACGCTGATCACCTCGGTCCGTTTATTCGCTCTAGGAGAGGAAATATGTATTTGTTAGTGATCGTAGATGCTTTTACCAAATTTGTAAGCATACGTCCAGAAAGAGATACTAAAACTTCAACTACCATTAGAATAATGAAAGAATATGTTAGTTATTTTGGTACTCCATCGCGACTAATTACCGATCGGGGCACAAGCTTTACAAGTCATAAATTTAAGGAATTTACAGAAAAGCTTAATATCAAACATATTTTGAATGCAGTTGCCACTCCTAGAGCGAACGGTCAAGTTGAACGATTTAACCGTACTATATCTGACGCCCTAAGCACAAAATGTCACGGTAAAAATGAAAATACATGAGATGATTATATAGGTGATATTCAGCTAGGAATAAACACTACAGTGAATAAAACCACAGGGAAAAGTCCTTCACAGTTATTGTTCGGTTGTAAACTAGTAACTACATCAGAAAACATGTTAGGTGAAGTTATTACAGAAACATCCCAGTTAGTAAGTGGCGATGATCTTGTGAAGCTGAGGTCGAACGCTAAAGACAAGATTGATAGAGATCAGGCTATAGCTAAGAAAAGGTTTGATAAAAGTAGAAAACACCCAAGGTCATACAAAGTAGGAGACTTGGTTAGGATTGAAAGAACTATAATTGACAAAGATCACTTAGGTAAATCAAAGAAACTCATACCAAAATTCCAGGGCCCTTACAGGATAATAAAAATTTTAGAAAATGATCGGTTTTTAGTAGCGGACACACCGTTGACAAAAAAAGGAAATAAAAGATATGAGAATGTTATAGCAATTGATAAAATTCACCCATGGCTTAATTATAATGACTTTTCCAGTGAAGGTAGCGAAAATGACATTGATCGCGATGACAGTGAATTGGATATGTAAATAAATAATTGCAATCAAATATGTTAATTCTTACCTTGATTTTCCAATTGCTTGATCGTACATGAATAATTATTATAATGAACTCATAGTGTACGAAATGTTAATTGATCCTAGACATAATGATGTGATATTATTCAATTTATAATGAGATTAACCTGTTTTGCAGCAAGTTTGTAATGAATTGATTTTGTAAATTCATTGTATGATTATTATTGAACTGGTAATAGATTAGACATATAGTGAATTGATCTTATTTAAATCATCACAAGCGATCAGTGGTGGTCCCACAGATGGTCGTAGATTGTGATGAAACAATAATAATGAACGATTTTTGAATTGTGATATGGTTTTTATTGAATTGATTTTATGAACCACCACAAGCGATCAGTGCAGATAGCGAATGGAATTGTTATACAATTTCGCACAGATGGTCGTAGATTGTGGTGGAACAATTGAATAGAATGAGAGTACAGGTTTCGAGCAGTCAGTGCAGAACTTGAATGGTATCAATTATTTGATATCGCACAGATGACTGTAGATCGTAACAGACTGTACAAGATAATTTATAAGATTTTTTTTTTTCTTTCCTATCTCTTACATAATTGCACTTTTATTTTTGTGTATCCTTAATGAAACTATTGTAACTTATCGATTTGAATTATACTAAATGAATCAAATAATTTATAAAGATCAATTAATATTATTATTTGTAACTGATTAACTATTTATGTAATTTGCTAAACCATGAATTATAATTATTATTACATTGTTACACTAGTGAGAGGACTCACTCTATTAAAGGATGGCCGAGTTGTAAGATTATCGTGTTTAATCAACGTAAATTGTCGCATTTATTTAATAATGTTAAATCACGTTTTTATCATAACGAGTATCTGTCAACGATAACAGTTTTAACAAATATAAGTATCAGTTATTAATATCAAGTGATTCATTGCTTTGGCAACACTGACATTGACAGATACTCGTGATGGTAGGGTAGGCTGTATCGGACTGTATCCTGTATCGTCACTTGACACCGAGCTGCGATAGGAAAAGGTTGACTTGAGAATTAAATCGAAAAATATCACTGTAATCCTTGTTTCTTTTCTGAGATAGAAGTGTGATCCTACAACTGCTTGTAACGGAAAACATCAACGGCGGTTCTAAGCCAAGTGGAAGCCTTGTTTACAACAAGTTGTAAACCAGCCTTCCGTCAAGGTTACCTGGTGGGAAGGCTTGTTTACAAAAATCAGGCGGTAGGCGCTTTAATGGTCCGTACTCGGACCCCGACCTCTTTAATTTAAATAGCTCAATGGTATTGATTCGATCTCAGAACAATAACTAATAATGTTCTGAGGATACGATCTTGACAGTGTTGCTGCGTATGGATCACGAAAGACTGCTAATATACTTAGAGCATCTAAGTTAATATATCTTTCATAATATTTGTATAGGTATCGGTTTGTAACTTCATAAGAGCGGATTCCATCATTGTATATTTATAATTTTAGTATTTTTTTTGCAAAGTTCAGCACAAAAAACGTAAAATACAGATATGTACAAATATCTCATTTCGACCGTTTTCTACTTTCATGTAGAACAGAGAAAAACCTACCTTATTGTAATGTGATAGAGTGTAAAGTTGGAGACCTTTCCTCTTCTCATATAAGTTCAGCACAAAAAACGTAAAATACAGATATGTACAAATATCTCATTTCGACCGTTTTCTACTTTCATGTAGAACAGAGAAAAACCTACCTTATTGTAATGTGATAGAGTGTAAAGTTGGAGACCTTTCCTCTTCTCATATAACCACGGCCTGTACCTAAGATTGAAGGGTGGTAAATCCACGGTAAATCGTAGATTCCAGAAATTTATTTATTTATTGTTTTAGGATAGCTAACAGCTTATAAAAAGTAATTAATTACAAAAATAGAAACAAACAGCTATTGTTAAGCTACCACATATAGACATCAAAAAGATTCTTAACCATAAAAACAATAATCGGTATCACAGTCTTCTCAATTACTTCTTCGGCCGCGTATGATACCAGAGTTTGGTAACCAGTATCATACGAAGAAAAAATGATCGTCATAGGATACCGGTGTCCAATGAAGACGATTTTTTACTTTTCTGATACCTTTCATATTTTTGGTAACCAGTATCAGGTAAGGAATGAAATATTCTGCCTATGAAACCAACTGTGTTAAGCAAGGTTAGTTCCCAACTCAACACTATGGTTGATGAGAACAATAAGGTTGATGAGAACCCTAACTGGTTATGTCATTATCCACTTCTGGTTATATTATTTTCTTCTTTCATCCGAGTAAAAGCCATTGGATCGCATTATGTCTCTACGCTTATTGTAAAACCCTCGCTTTTTTAAAAATATACAAGAAAACAAGGAAATAGTTAAACTGTGAATCGTTTATTACCTACAAGCTACAACCTATTGGAATAAAATGGCGAAATGATTTCGATACAATGTCCAACACTAATTTCGTTTTCGTTTAGCTGAGTTATGGCGTCATTTATTTCTTCATCAATTTCTTTAAACTCTCTGCTTAGTTTAGTTTTTTTCTTATATATATCCATTAAGGTGGTTTCTTTTCTTAAAATATCCAAAAGTGCCGCCAATGACGGTTTTTTACGTCCAATATATCTGTTAAGGCGACTGTGCCAACCTTCTATGTTATTGGTGGTACGTATTTTAGATGTTGAACAACAGCAAATTTTTTCAAAATCAATTTTTGCCATCCATTGTTTATTGAAATATTTGTTAAAGTTTTCTATCTCTTCTCCAGATGGACTCTTCGACATAACATACTCATACCCCTTTTGAAAATAGGCTTTGGGTAAACGTGCAAGGCCAGCACACCTGGCTACATGCCTTTTTTTACCCGTGTGGTTAATTTCAACGATTTAGCTTTTCTAAATAAACACCTATTCAGATGATAATATCATCCCTTAATATCAATGTTGGGGAAAACTTTTCCGACGGCTTTAATTGGAGCCAACTCGAAGTCAACAGTAATTGTTTCTGGTAGCCACTGATTGAATAGGGAATTCATCAAATAAAATAGTACCTCGTAAGTATGCTGTGTCTTGTCTGGTAGTAAACAAAAAATTAAAGGTACAACAGCCGATGTAGTTTCGTCGACGCCATGAATTGTATATAACTGATAAAATTCTGTCGGGCATGAACTAAAAGTACCGTCAGATAAAATATGCTTGTACTTTACGACTGATGCAGCACGTTGATTGCAAAATAGTAGAATCTTCTTGTTTTTATCACTATATTCTGCCAAAAAGAACTTTTTGAATTTATCGGGTACTACGGCTTCAATCGAAGATTTGCTTCTCAATCTTGGTGCTCCTAATACTTTATTTCTTTCGTTATACAATCCAGTTTTGATGTTTTGGAATTTAGGGATTTCCCGTATCCGTATCCCGTATTTGATAGTATGAATACTATCAAAATTATGACTACATGTTTCTTTCAAATTATCTAATTCTTTCATTATTTTATTTTTTGCAAAGTCTTGTTTGCAATTTTCCTTGTGGGTTTTATATTTACGACTTCATTTTTAACATTTAGTGTAACACTCCCTGTACATCCATTATTAATATTGTGGCAAAGCCAAAAGGTAGAGTCGTTTGAGTAAGTTTTTTTCCTGTGGTACTTGCGCCCATCACGTAATAGTGCTCTTCCTCCTCTCTTCGTAGAGATAAATTCAATTTCTTTACTCATTTGGATAACAGGCAACGCGGAAATTAACTCGTTGTAGATTAAAATCAAAGAGTATATAAAGAGTATAATATAATGTCCTACATTAAAATCATGAAATGAATAATTACTTACTTGTTATTCTAATACACTGACATTGACAACAATTGTTATAAAAACTTCAGTTATCTAAAGTGCCAGTGCATTAATATCAAAACATGTGATATATCAATGCACATGGCATGCTTATCAGTTACATGCGAGGAAATGTTAAGTACTCCCTTGTAATTATTTGATATTTTCCTGAGTTGATACTCGGTATCAGAAAAGTAAAAAATCGTCTTCATTGAACATCGGTATCCTATGACGATCATTTTTTCTTCGTATGATACTGGTTACCAAACTCTGGTATCATACGCGGCCGAAGGCTAAAATTTCTGTGTAAGTACTTTATGAAATTTTTAAATAACTTAAACATGTATTCTTATGTAACATTATCAGCGAGTTCAATTATTACCTTTCGTATACTATTAATAGTATCGTAGAAAAGGTCTATATCGCTTTCTATAGCTTTGTTAATAGTCGTACAGACCCTAATGAGGAAACTGTTCTGTCTATAGTTGGTACTGTAAGACTGAATGCTAAATGGTTTGTAGGAGCTATGACGGAGTGATCTTGTGGGTATTTTAAAATTGATTTTACATAACAGACTGCGGCAGTCCGCTAAGCCTCTAATCACCCTGAGAAGCAATGTTACATCAGCAATGTGCCGTCTACTTAATAAATAGGGGTAAGATATGAAACTTTGCACAACGTTGTTCATATGACATTTTTGGTATTTTAAATTTATAGTTAAGAAAACGTGTAAACTTTCTCAGAATTCTCTCAATTCTTGTGACATAAGTTTCGTACGAGGGGTTCCATATAGAACAAGCGTACTCAAGGAGGCTACGGACGTAGGCACAATAAATAATTTTTATTGTTTTCATTTGCTTAAATGGCTTAGAAACACGCATAACAAAACCTAGAGCGCGAGATGCCCTAGATACAGAATTATCAATATGCTTGTCAAATAATAATTTAGAATCCAAAATAACTCCCAAGTCCTTGGCTTCCTGTTGGACTGCCAGAACCTCATTCTTAATGATATACCTATAGCCAAAGGGACTTGTTTTGCGGGTAAAACTTATAGAAAAACATTTAGACACATTTAAGTCAAGTTTATTTGACTGACAGTAAGATTCCAACCTCGTCAAATCCTATTGTAGTTGATGTGCATCATCGCTATTATTAACAACCTTGAAGATTTTCATGTCATCGGCAAACAATAGATAGTTAGAATTCTTAAAACATTGACCGATGTCATTAATAAAAATGATAAATAACGTCCGAGAATAGAACCCTGTGGGACACCAGAGGGTATATTTGACCACGAAGACTGTATCCATTTAGCACTACTAATTGGGACCTATTTTCTATATACGAGGAGAACCACCTTAGAAGGTCACCTCTAACACCAACTCCAAGAAGTTTCGATAATAAAATTCCATAATCAAGACGATCAAATGCCTTCGCGTAATCTGTGTAGACAGCATCCACTTGATTACCCTGATCCATCTGATCAGTAAGGTAATCGGTGAACACAGCCAGATTCGTCACAGTAGATCGGTTTTACATGAATCCGTGTTGATGAGGGCTGAAACTTAATTTTAAACTACTAGGTATATATTTGATTGTAAACTATTCTTTCCAGAACTTTAGCTAAATAGCACAGCTTAGAAATTGGTCTGTAATTTTCGACACAGTTTTTGCTTTCCTTCCCTTCCCGGTCCCTTCTTATGTATTGGTGTAACAAAAGCAGATTTCCATTTAGTAGGCATGATACCCTCCCTAAAAGACCTACCAAAAATGATTGAAATTGGTAGACTCAACTCATCGGCACAACTCACCAAAAACAAAGCAGGAAGACCGTCTGGTCCCGCAGATTTAGTCATATCCAGCGACTTCAAAAGTTTGCAAACTTCATTAGGCTTGATCTCAATACCCGAGATATTGAAAACACTATCCGTCGTATCGTGATCAAGGCAAACAAGGCAAGGCAAGGGTCCTGCGCAGAGTTGGAAGAAGAGACACTGCAGTCCAAAAAGGTAGATTGAAAGAATTTTGAAAAAAGCTTACAAATTGCGGGGCCGTCCTGGTAAGATCGGTTTTGATAAGTCATAGATGCTGGGTATGATGATGAACTGCGGAGACCTTTGTTATACGACCAAAATGCTCTTGCATTACTACTAATTGAATTTTCAATAACAGAGATATATTTGTTATAACAATCGTGTGCAACCTGTTTCGCGCGGTCGCGCAGGATCTTAAATGAGAGTTCATCATGTTTGTTCCCATAAACCTTAAATTTTCAATGATATTTCAATTTTTCCTTTAAAAATTTCAGTAAAGCTGTATTGAACCATGGAGGAAATTTATTTGTTTTGGTTTGTCTTGATGGCAGAAACTTATTTATTAAACCAAATATGTAACCATAAAAAGTATCAACCGCCTCATCTATAGTGCAGTAACTGAGCAGCTTCTTCCACTCCATTTGGGACAATTCAAAGCGTATAGAATCATAGTAAGCGCGATTGTACATACGGATAATGCGTTTTGGTGAACTGAGCGAATCCAATTCAATGAACGAAGCTGTAATATTTAATGCCTTATGATACGGGTCCTCAGGCACCAATGGATCAGAACAAGCAGAAACTGAAACCAAGTCATTCGATAACACTAAATCCAATATTCTGCCAAAGTTATTGTATATAATTAAATTGCTCCAAACCACAAAAACTTATTGTATTATGAAATCTACAGTAGTATCACTTAATATATAAGATAATTGAGCTCATATTAAAATCACCTATTATAATAAACTTGTCTAGTGAATTTTCATTTCGAATGAAAATAAGTTTGTCCATAAAATTAATTAATTGCACATTAAAAGAGTTACCCTTATTTTCTTCACAGAGGTAAATGGTACATATATGTAATTGAATAGTTGTTTTGCGTTTGGAATCAGTATCAGAATAACCTCTTAATGTAACCGTGATCCAAATATCTTCAGCACTAGATTGCCACTGACATTTACAATCCACCAAGAAAATACGACGGGCTGCGATTAAAACTCCGCCCCCCCTGAGTCTGACCAGTTTTAGAATAATCCCTATCACGACGCCAAACAATAAACCGGTCATCAAATAGCTCACTATCCGATATCCCAGCCAACAACCAAGTTTCAGTTAATGTTATGACATCATACTCGGCTCAAGTTTCGCAAAAAAATATCTGCTTTTGTCCGTAACCCCCGTACGTTTTGGTAGTAAATGTTAATGTGGCTCTTACCTGCCATTTATGCTATAAATGATGATGACTATGTAATAACACATTAACTTACACGATTTAAAACAATGCTTCGAAAAAGTTTTAAAAAAGGAAACTTACAGCAAGCTGTATAGAAAGCATGTTGATCCCACAAAATCACCGTTATTCACCAACAATAAACAAACAGTTCTCGCCAGCATTAAGAAAAACCAGTCCATAATAACACAATCAATAAAATAACATAAAAATATTAAGAAATATCCTATTTTATAACACATTTCGTTGTAATCTTTGCATACAAATCTTCGAGAATGGTATAATGAAGGTATTAGTGAATAAACAGGGCTGCTCAACTCCTGGTTCGCTATAATGTAGTACATGACAATGTTACAATAACCTACATAAGCAACAAAAAACAAAAAAGAAAGTAATTTATAATAATTAATTATTGCTATACTAAAGTGCATAAAATGGTTAAATAACAAAAAATGAAGTGAACTGGTTATCTTGATTATTTCTTGGTTACTACTCCACAGATTCTGGCAAGGTCATTTTCTTTCGAGATCGTAAATACCGGTGACATCGAATCCCTTCGAACAAAGATTTTGGCATGCTTGACCCAAACAAACTGAAAATGGTTTTCACTCGCAAGCAACTTAGCCTTAGACAGTAAGTGTTTCATACGGGCAGTCAGATGATCATTGACGAAAATTCTTTGAGACCCCTGCAGTTCTATGTCAGATGGCACAAGAGACTTATCTAGGCGGGCTGCCACCACAAAATCCTCCTTCGTATACTTGTTGACAAAGGATACCACTATGGGCTTGGCGTTAACACCCCGGTCCCTTGACGGAATTCTGGTCACAAAGTTGATGCACGACTTGTTAATAGGGTATGTTATTTTAGCACCAATCTTACTGACGATGTCATACAGGTTTTCGTTGGCCTTCTGACGTACTCCTTTAATTTCAATGTTGTTATCTCGCAACCACTGATCCTTCAGACATAAGTCTTCCTCCAATGATCCCACTCGCACCATGAGCGACGAAATGTCATCCCTAAGCTGGTCAACTTGTTTTACTTCTTCTTCTAGCTTCTTGATTCTATCGCTATAGGTGTTCGCTACCAGCTTGAGCTCACTGACGTCATCCTTTATTGTTTGGATATCTGTCACTAGATTAAGAAGAGGTGAGAATGTGGACTGAAGCTTGATCAACTCTTGCATTACGTTTTCCAACGTTAAAGGGCCCTTTGGGCTAGGCCCTGTATCAACAGGTGCGCCAGCTGATGGGATGGTAGGGGCCTTGGTGGGCAACTTGCAGGTACTGCGCTTCCATGTCGACCTGCGGTCACCCAACCTCCGATATCCCTGTTCAGTTACACCACCACAGGCAAAGTGGAAATGCTGCTGACACGAAGAACGTGTACACCATCAGCCACAGCCTCATGACACCTGCTACAAATTAACGCCATTGTAGTTACTAATATCGCAGCGACCCTTAGCTTTGACAACACCTGGCTCGATGTTAGAAAACGATATGTCGGTACGGTATACAAAAGTTAACAGACAAAACAAATCCAATCGTGCAAAATACCGTTAATGCGCGGCGACGTCCGTAAGCCAGGGGTCTTGTTAACTGGTGGTTCACTGAGAAACGTCTAACGACGGTAGACACTGGAGGCAAGCGAGAACTACGTTAATGACAGGTCTAGGTAACTGGTTAAGCGCGGAATAATACTTATGCGCAGGAGCTCGCACCGATGCTACGCACAAGACTGTATATGTAATTATTATATTTTTTATTTTATTTGTACCTCCTAAAAATATCATTAGCCACTCTCCCGTCCATGGTGACTATACTCACCCAGTGACATATAACCCCTTCCGTCCAGGGTGAGTATAGTCACGAATTTGGAAATTTGTCTGGAATTTTGCAATTTTGCAAACTCTCATTACGACCACGGTGAGTGTAATTACTCAAAACACGTATTACGTAGGCCCATCAGAAGATTTGAGATGATTCTGTGGTTACTAATTCATTATTAAAGTAAAAGAAATCTATTTAATGGCATACATAATTTCACAGAAAAAAATAATGAAATTGGCGAAAATTGACAGTTCACCAAAACGGAATTTTGCAGCGTAAGCGTTTTTAAAAATGTCGAAATACTCTTCTACTCATCGTATTTCTTAGAAAGGTTTGATGGTTTACAACATTGGATTAATTTAACTGTACTTAAAGCGCTCATACGCCTACCAGACTGTTGTAAACCAAGTAGAAGCCTCGTTTACAACAAGTTGTAAACCAGCGTCCAAGGTGGCCTGCCCCTGTATCGGCTAAAAAATATGAATATGGACATGCCCTTAAAAGGACAAAATATGGGCTTCAAATGTCAAATGAAGCCCATGTCCGTATCCATATTTTTTAGCCGATAGACCCGCTGGTGGGAAGGCTTGTTTACAACAGTCTGGTAGGCGTATACTATATTATGAAGTATATGTCCATGAAGAAATAGGAAATACAGCTGGAGGCCAAACTCAGTACTAAGTTGAAGCAAAGTAGGTATAACCTCTAATGACCTTTCGTTGAACTCCTGGGTTCCCATCTTCTTAATTTGCCCGGGACCTGTTTCATAAAAGTTAGGTACCTACTGATATTGTTAGCTAATTTTATTTGACTTATTAAATATTAATATTAATTAATATTAATATTTAATGCAGCATTTTTCTGTTTCATATACTATTTGACAACACTGTTACTATGGACTCTTTGACGTCACTAATATCATTAAACTTGAAATTTTATCTATGAGTATTATTTGAACGTTAAATCAACTCTGAAATGAAATCAAAGATGAAAAACTTAAATAAAGGGGCTTTTAAGCACCCACTTCAATTTAAATAAAAGCTTATGTAATAAATCATATTATGCTGCAGGCAGATAGGTACATAGCTGCAAATAAGAAATTCGTATCTTTTTACTCGGTTATTTCAATTTCATTGATCAATATTCCCCAATTTGTTATTAAATCTGGTAAATAATTATTAAAACCTGTAATTTGTAAAATTATATTCCACTAATTAAGCAATTTCCTTAATTAAATCATCTCAATATTTTTTTCTGAATTTCTCCGGTTGTAACCGGCATTCTCAAAAAATGGCATGACATACATCGCATATGTCAATATGGCGGATGTTAATTTCTAATTTAGAAAGAGAGGGGGGGACCTACTTACCCTCAGAACATGTTTTGAGTACTTACCTCAGATGTATTCTATGCGACGGAGCGAGATAGAATGCAGTCATGCAACTCATGCATGGTCAATTTTTTTGCTTTATGTACGTATGGAGGAGTTTTGCCTCCAGTTTTCTTTACAATTTCATGTATTATGTCTGTGACATAAACAAACTGTACATAATGGGGCTACCACACTGTTGTAAACAAGCCTTTCCCACCAGGTCACCTTGGCGGGAGGCTCGTTTACAACTTGTTGTGAACGAGCTTCCACTTGGTTTGCCACAGTCCACAGTGTTGCCATTTTTAGCAGAATCCTGCTTTATTAGTATTTTTAAGAGTAAAATTTAGGCTACAGCAGGATGTTAAGCATTATTGTAAAAATTAGCATATTAAACAAGCCTTTCCCACCAGGTCACCTTGGCGGGAGGCTCGTTTACAACTTGTTGTGAACGAGCTTCCACTTGGTTTGCCACAGTCCACAGTGTTGCCATTTTTAGCAGGATCCTGCTTTATTAGTATTTTTAAGAGTAAAATTTAGGCTACAGCAGGATGTTAAGCATTATTGTAAAAATTTGCATATTTGACATATTTTGTTTTATTTGCGAATTTAAATAGCGCTATTGGCATCCCTTCCTTGATATACCTAAGTAATGAGGAAATTTAAAAAGAAAAACGCGATTAAATTTATATAATTATTAGCTAAATATGAACGTCAATTAATATATACGAACTTGGCTTTTTCCAGTAACCCACGTTGTATGTAGGTTGTAGGTTGAAGATAGCGGTTTGTGTGTAATGGTGTTTAAGGCAGTGGCAACACAGCGGTTTTCAACGCGCGCCCGCAAACAAAGGTCGTGGAAAGGTTGACCGAAATGTAGTTGACAACAACCTACCACACTACTTGTAAACGTCGGTTTACAACAGTGTGGTAGCCCTTTATATCACAGACAATATGTCAGTGCCATAAATGAACATAACCATGTATGTCAATATGCCGAAAACTCGGCTGTATAGGCTGGACACCTTTTCTTCTATAAACGAGAAAAGACAAATAAAAATGACATCAGTCAGTGTGTGTCAAGTGTCATTGTCATTGTCATTTTAATTTGATTTTGATTGTAATTTGCATTGCAATTCGCATGTAATTTTCCTTTTGGTTTATGTAAACTACTCTAGGATGTAATTTGTGTTGTGTGTTGTTGTGGATTTGTGTAATTTGAATTAATAGCCTGGGGTTTTTATTTTATTGTCGTAGTTAGTTAATTAAATATTTTTTGTGAAAAAGTGAAAAGTAAATTTACCACGTATGTAATTCAGACTGGATTAATTTTTCGATTTAGTTATTCACTTTGTTTATTATTGCGTTTGATTTAATTTTAGCATGCACCTCGGCGTCAACATATCAAATGCGTTACAACAACTGGAGAGTGTTAAAGCTGCTGTTGATCAAAGTGATGATCCAAAACTGAAGGTACAAATTGCGTTAAAGTAACATTATTACAATGTCTGCGCACTTATGGTAACTTACACATAAAGCAGTGATTTATTAGGGTTTTCACCAGGTTTAAACTGGTGTAATATATAGGTAATTAATTTGCTATTGTAATGATTTTTGGACATCCAATCTGTAAATACATAAATTAAATAATGCTTCTGTAGTTATCTTTGTGAATCCTTCATAACGTGGTCTCAACCAGTGCCAAGCAAATAAGTATGTATAATTTAGTGCAATTTCGAAGTTGCTCCCAGGATGGGCGAGTTGTGAGATTATATATGCTTAGTACTAGAATAGGTTGAAATGAAACACTTTTTACGTATCAAAATGTGTGTTTAATTTACTACATTACAAAGTTTTTTTTACCTGACGTGTCGAACCCTTTACAGGGTCCGTGGTCACAGAGAGACTGAGGTGTTGGTTGTGTCATAATAAAAGTTATTTGACTACTGTCAATAATTTTTATATTTAACCGGGTGCGTTCAGGTTTACACAATACAAGCTAAAATATTCTTAGGTCTTGCAATGTGTTGCTGTTGGGGCTGGAATTTGATGACTTGTATGATGGGGGTCCCAAGCAGTTAGTAAATTCCAACTATCCTCTCAATTGAAATTGTTTGTTTGTATTTTTTTTTATATTACTATCAATCCTAGGAATTCATTGTTGTTCTTTGGCGAGTATTTAAGGTTTGTTAAATTTTATGAAATGGTTGGGTCCCTCGAGAGCATGTTTGCACTCTGCAGACTTTTTTCGCGCCTATGCTTGACGTCATCTATATGTTTTTTTACAGTTTATGTTCTTTTATTGGCTATTTGTAGTAAATTATACGCAAGTTTTGATCTATAAAAAGTCTTTCATTTCAATGTGTAGTGCTTGCGTAAACCTTGAAAAACAAGAGTAGAGGTATAGGTAGCTTAACTTGGTAGTATAGGTAATAATTCTGTATAGGTGAAAAAAGGAAATGTAGAAATGAATGAATTGGTCTTTTTGCATTTCTCAGATAGGTAAATTTTAGTAAGTAAATGTTTAAATATTACATAATTAAGCTTCTTATCAGGTATTTGAGAGAGCTACTATGTCTGTCTAATGAATAGTCCAATAACACATTCATGTACAATGTTCCATTAACACCAGATCCGGTATATTGGTACCGTATCAATCAACTGTCTATTGATGCCGGTTCCGCCAGATTACCGGATCCAGTTTACCGGATTTCGAATCAAATCTAAAAAACTATGTTATTCAGAAAAAAATTAAGTAATGAGTAAGCTCATTTGATTTTTGATTTGATAAAATTAAAGCAAAATTATGTTTTACTTATTTTGGTGATTTAATGAATTGCGAATGTAACATTTTGTTTTCCACATTCAATTATTAATTAACTATTGTAAGGTTTTGCCTAACAATGACAGTAAAATGAAATTATTCCCTCAATAATACCTTGATATCTAAACTAAACTGAGACTGTATTAATTTATTAAATCTTCAACCATAATAATTATTTCCAGGCGGCTACTAGTGATGACTTAAATATGCTCATCAATTTACTAGAGAGTCCTATACTAAAGAGTATAGCAACCTTGCACGACTCCGTTGGGATGCTTGCTACCCAAGTGGCTCACCATCCATCAATACTGCCAAGTGATTTTGACATCACTCCAGCAGGTAATAACTATTAATTATTATTGTTTTTTTAACTGTTATTATCAACAGTTTGTTTAAGTTTTTAAAAAAGGCTATGGTGTTATGGCCAGCTATTGTCAGCTTATTAAAGGTGTTTTGGTCAGGTCCAACATGTGTTGTGCCAGCAAACAAAGTGAATTGTGCTACTTTTAGTGGTGAGCAAAAATAACTAAATTGATCAGCAAGTAATGTGATATTGGGCAGCCTTAAAATTAATGTCATATGAAATTAAACATATCTGCAGCAATAGATCTAGAATTAGTAATAGATCAACAAATAGAGATATGGAGTTTATCAAAGTTCGGCAATCTGTAAGCTGCGAAGTTTATCATTTGGTGAAATGTGGACCGTGGACTCTGACTAACCCTTCAGGGATAACAGTCTATGTATTATGTATGTAACCTACAATGCTTGCCGCTTTTATTCGAGAACGATTTTAAAATGCAAATCCTAATGGCGGCTCCACATTAGTGCCGTAAATTCACGGCATGAATTCACGGCACAAGTCGTGCCCTCCACATTCACGGGATGCTCACAATCGTTCGTGAAACCCGCCGCGAAATGGACGTAGAAGCTGCTGCTGCAATAACTTTGTTTGCTGTGGCAACATACTATTTAGACGTCCAAAACATTATTATGGCGGCTCCACATTAGTGGCGTGAATTCACGCACGAATTCACGGCATGAATTCACGGCACAAGTCGTGCCCTCCACATTCACGGGATGCTCACAATCGTTCGTGAAACCCGCCGCGAAATGGACGTAGAAGCTGCTGCTGCGATAACTTTGTTTGATGTGGCAACATACTATTTAGACGTCCAAAACATTATTAGAAAGCGTGGGAAAAAAAGAACATGGTGGATGACTGAAATACATCGTAACCTATCAAAGTATGAACTGATTAATTTCCGTTTTGGTAAACTGGCACGGGGCCGTGAATGTGGATTTGTACGCGTGAACGCCGCGCGAACCCTTTGTCGCGGGACAAAATACGAGCGCGATCACGCCTGTTCTCCGATCAGATCGGGGAACAGGCGCAAATGCGCGTGAATGCCGCGAAAACCGTCCACATTCACGTTCACGCCTGTTTACTAAGCTTCACGGCACTAATGTGGAGCCGCCATCACGTGACATCCAAGTGTTCACGTACGAAACGCACGTGCGGTGTGGAACGTTTCGATATCACGTCATATTATTATGTTTGATATTTCGTGACCGCGCCCGCGAGTCAACGTGAACAAGCACTAAGAGATTAGAGCTTGTAAATATTATTTTTATGTTTACCATTATATAATCCTGCTGACCAAAATATAATTACCTATGTATTAATACTATTTATATTGCTATGTATATTCAAGCTGACCCTAAATATCCTTATTTCCTGATAATCCTTGATTTATCCAACCAGCCCCCTTACTCTTGAAACCGATCGCTATTGGATCAGATTGGTATTGTGAATTTTCGTAATTCTAAGTTACGATACCAGAGCTAATATGGATTCATATTGCGTGGATATTGAGTGACAAAAATACAAAACTCAATGCTATTTAGTTCACCCAATATGAATCCAAATTAGCGCTGGTGTCGTAAGTTAAAAATACGAAAATTCATAATACCAATCCGATCCAATAGCGATCGGTTTCAAGAGAAAGGGGGCAGGTATTGCTGGTGGTTTTAAAACTCATAAGCTGATTTTTCTTGCTGGTCATAATATGTTTAAAAGGAATACAATTTAATTACTTCCCTCTTAAATATCATTACTTACATTAGAATAATATTTGTAATCATGGTATACATATGCAACTTTGTCTCGGAGATTGGGAAAACTCAAAGAATGTGGCTATAATCCCGTTAGTAAATTATTGTAAACAGTTTGAAAATTGATTTCTTTCCAAGTTGCTGGGACTTGTGACATATTATGTAGACAAAATATTGGTTTTTAGTTACATTGTAATGTCTATTAAATATTATATTATAATAATAAAAAAGATTTCGACCACATCAATCTATGTTATATAGATATAGATCATTCTATTTAATAATTTACAAGAAAAAATAAAAGTTATAATAGATGTACACCTACTTGATGATGATGATGCAAGCCTGTTATCCCTCATCAGGGACATAGGGCTACATATATACGCCACATACACCTACTTACCTAATAAAAATAATAATAATAATGATGATGGATGTGGATTCAACCATTATTGTACCGATAGTCGTTTCGGCACACGGCCTTATAGCGAAGAGCCTCGATCAACACCTAGAGAGGCTCTCGCTGAAAGGTTGGGTCAAGGGTCAGATGCAAAAGGCAGTACTCCTTGACACGGCATGTATTGTCAGGTCAGGAGGTTCCTTACTCTGCAGCCCTAACCACCGATAGCTTGGGTCTATCCCCGCTGCCGGTGGCAACCTAGGTTAAGTTTTTTATAATATTTTATATTGTAAATAGGTTTTTATATAAAATATTGTAAAAAATTAAACTTAAGAATAATGTTAAATAAAGAGAATAATAATAATAATTACTTCCCTCTTAAATATCATTAGTTACATTAGAATAATATTTGTAATCATGGATTAATTTTTCTTAAGATATATGTTAAATAAAGAGTATAATAATAATAACAATGGCAACCTAGGTTAAGTTTTTTATATTATTTTATACATATTGTAAATATGTTTTTATATAAAATATTGTAAAAAAAAATTCTTAAGATATATGTTAAATAAAGAGTATAATAATAAAATTAAAAATATTTACAATTTAAAAAGAAAAAAAAATGTCTATTGTAGGTGACTTAGCTTTGCAAGCTAGAAATTTGTATGGCAGTCATGAAGGGGAAGAAGAGCAGCGCGTCCCACAAGTGTCACCGCCGCAGAGCCTCGACTTTGGCTCCGGATCCGACAATGAACGTATGATAGGCATGGACAACGGCTCGGTTGATTCAAATATGTCTCCTAAGCAGGTAAATAGCTTATAAATTAACTTTGCATTGCCTTAATATAAAATGCTCTCTCAATATTTTACAAACTGAACATCAAGTAATTACATTTATAATTATTTTTTAATGTACCATAACAAATTAAAAATAATGTGGCGACATCTATAAACGGCAGCCACAATTTAACGCTTTGTACAATGTCTTAACTACATACAATACGATGTGACCTGCTAGGATTCTGCCCAGAATCTGTCTGTGGCCATAAGCAGTATTGTTGTTTTTGTATTGTGTTCTGGTATGAAGGGTACTAGATTAAGACATTGAACGATAACCACTAAAGCTTCCGTGTTAAAAAAACCTTAGTAAAACCTTGGTGTTGCAAGCATCAGTGGGCTGGGCTGCATGGCATTTTCCATCTGTCATATCGTATTTTGTCGTTTAGTTGCTTAGTGGTATAAGTTTAAATCTGCAAATATTATAATAGCAGATATTCGTTTCCTAATGTTAAAACTAGATGTAATACCTACATATTTATTTCAGAGCCGTGGTATTTTGGACTTGTCTCGAAACGATGACTCGTTGGCTTCCACTTCGCACAACATTGTTGTTGGCGATTGGGCTCAAGTAGAAATTATAAACCTCGTTAATGATGGCACAGGACTCGGATTTGGTAAATATCAGTTTTAATATGAATCTTATAATGTTTTTGATTGATACAAAAATTAAATAAAACTATTATATTGTAGGAATAATTGGTGCGCGGACCAGCGGTGTCATCGTGAAGACTATTTTGGCTGGCGGCGTCGCCGATCGAGACGGCCGATTGAAATCTGGAGATCATATTTTACAAATAGGAGATGTAAGCTGTCTTTCGTACCTAGCTATAACTATAAGTTCTAGTTTTGTTAGTAATCAAGTAAAGAGCCTATATAGGTACTATGAACTGCGCTTGGCAAAGGCCTCATTGCAATGAAGTCATCACAAAATTTTATCACCACGCTTCCCAAATGCGTGTTGGTGTATGGTCACAAACCCGGTCTATGCATCGAAAAATGCGAAAACACACTTTGCCCGACGACCGTAAACTGATTAATTTCCTCTTTGGTAAACAGGCACGGGGCCGTGAACGTGGATTTGTACGCGTGATCGCCGCGCGAACCCTTTGTCGCGGGACTAAATTCGCGCGCGATCACGCCTTTGAAGACGTGAACGCGCATGAACCCTGCGAAAACCGTCCACATTCACGTTCACACCTGTTTACGGAGCTTCACGGCACTAATTTGGAGCTGCCATGAGTGCTTGTTCACGTTGACTTGACACTTTGCCCGACGACCTGGGAATTTACCCTGGAATTTGAATAGAGGCCTTTGCCCTGCTCTGCAGTGGGACAGTATACAGGCTGTACGTCACTTTACTTTTTTGGCAATAAATGTATCGCTATTCTCTCTCTCTCTTTCTCTTATCGAGCCGAGCTATTGCCACGAGGTGTTATAGTAGTAGTATAGTAGTAGTAGGTGTTATAGTTATAGTGTAGTAACTTTAACACATTCCCAGTTCATTAATAAAAACAATAGTATTTCAATTGTTATGAGCCATACATTGCTAATAGGACTGTGAATGTGTTAATTTAATAATGTACCTCATAGGTAACTGTCTCTCATATCGGGCCGAGCTGTAAGTGAGATGTATGTAGAAACTTTAATAATTGGCTACTTGACAGTTTTCGAAAAAGTATTTAAAAACTTACAAACGCTTATTTTATACCCCCGTACAATATTTTCTTTCTCGAAAAAGCTTTATTTAACAGAAAAAAACATATTTTTCTTTTTTGATTTCAAATTTTGTGCGAAAACGGTTGGTCACGTGACATTTTGCTCTGTGACGTCACATTTCAATAAATATAGAAACTTTACTTGAAACCTGACAGATAGTTTTTGTATATTTTGTGAAATGTGACGTCACATGAAGCTCAATCATGACCGTCCGTGTTTCGGGTCTTGTAATCCACAGATAGAAAATCGCAAATTTATTTTGTAAAAATAAAATATTTACAAATTATCCTAATAAATAAAAACTATTGGATAATTATCGTGAAATCATAATCTACCATTTCCGACATATTTCATATTTTATTGTTACAACTGTCAAATAGCCAATTCATCATTGATCGATAGGTGAGCCTGATGGAGATGGACTCGGAACAGGTGGCGAGCGTGCTGCGCGCGTCATTATTAAATGTTTCTCTCTCTCTTTCTCATATCAGGGCGAGCTATTATCACGAGGTGCGCGATTAACATTAGAAAGAGATGTAGGTAGTAACTTTAATATAGAGGTAGGCCGAGAAAAAGATGGATGGGACTGCGTTAAAGATGACTAGAATGGTGAAGTGACTAAAATCGAGTGGTTAGCTTGCCGGGTCTGGCGTCGCGCCATCTCTCAGGTCCCAAGTTCGATTCCCGGTCGGGTAAATTTAGAGAAAAACTATTTTTCTAAATTTATTTCAAGTCTGAGTGTTTTTTCTATGTTTATGTATATTTATCCGTTTTCTTACCATATTTTTCAGCTTCAAAAGAATACTCATCTTGGTCTAGATAAGCGTAAATAAAAAAAAATAAAAAAATAGGGAAAGGCAAGAAAATGATGATGAGGTCTTCTTGGCGGGAAAGTGAAGCGTCAGGTCTGCAGTTTTGTTTTATTTTCTATAATTTGTTTTTTGTCAAATATTAATGTGAAATAATGGAGGATTATTTACTGTTAAGTGTTCGTGAACGTGCATGAGTGTTAGCAAATAAAACAAAACAGTGCAACATCACTTTTCAAATTCTCTCAAGAAGTCCGTGTGAGACCTCAATAAAGTCCCACAGCTTTATTGACTCTCAAGGGGTTTGGGGGAAAATCATTTACCATTAAACGTTCATTATCACTCATCTACTTAAGAGGGTTTACGCATTTTGGTTTCCCATACAAATTTCCAAGTCGAAATTTTTAAAAACCAATAAGCCGATTTTAATAAAACTTTGCACGCTGAAGTAAGGGATCTAAATAGTTTGGAAACATTTTTAAAAAACGTTTATTTAGCTGAGCTATTGCGATTCAAAGTGTACTATAAAAAGTTTAAAATCGCAATAACTCAGTTAAATGAATGTTTTTTAAAAATGGTTTTCAACAAACTATTTAGATCCCTGTATTTTACTTTAGTATGCCAAGTTTTATTAAAATTGAATCATTGGTTTTTTAAAATTTCACCCTAGAAGTTTGTACGGAAAACCGACGTGCGTAAACCCTCTTTAATGCAAAGAAAATAATTACTATTATATCTTACTTGACACTGGCTAAATGTGCTGATCGCACGAAGCCATTACTTAAGAGGAAAAAAAATGATGGTGATCATTGTTTGGCAGGTGAGCCTGATGGAGATGGGCTCCGAGCAGGTGGCGGGCGTGCTGCGCGCGTCCGGCTCGCGCGTGCGGCTGGTGGTGGCGCGCGCCGCCGACCCCGCCGCGCCCGCCGCCGCGCAGCCCTCCGCCGCGCCGCTCGTGCCAGCTAGGTACGTCTTATTTACAATTTATTTGTTACCTTAGCATCTGGAGTGCGTTTGCGTTAAGTCAATCGTATTCATTTGACAGTTCATATCTAGGTATATATATAAAAATGAAACCCGTTTTCCGTTGTCACGACATAACATGAAAACGGCTTGACCGATTTGGCTGATTTTTTTTTTGGTTGTGTTTGTTATTGTCAGGAGAAGGTTCTTATGAAGGAAGAAATTAAAATAAATTCTTTTTTTTTAAACATTTTTTGCAATATTCATAATTACGACAGGACAACGTCTGTCGGGTCAGCTAGTTGTATCATAATAATGTCATTCCATACAAATTGCAGCCGATGGAATACGATATGAGAGTTTCTCCCATGTTCTTTTAGCAACAACACGTGTACTCCATTTTAACTCAATCTACCGTACAAAACTAAATAAAATTTTTAAATATACAGGTTGTGGTTTTAACAGGGGCCAAATTTAAGGAGTCGATTGTGTTAATGTAAATGATTATAAAACCGTTAAAAAAAATACGTAAAAAATATATATACAAGAATGATTTTCTTTCTGTTGCATGTCATTCTTATAAATATACTACGTTGCCTACCTACCTATTACTACAAAATACCGCCGCTTGCGCCGCGACGCAAGCGGCGACACGACATGACGTCAGTCTCCCGCTACCCGTCAACCCGTGAGCGCGCGCATACGGTTGACAAAGGAATATTCGGACCGTTTTCAAACGTAGGTATAACCCGCGCCAATCATCTAGCTCGCTGTGGACACGAGGCGAGCGGCGTCGCAATAGCACAATAGAGGTATCGGCGCGACGTAAGCGGTTAGGGGGGGCGGGGCACACCCCCGCGCACCCCTGCGCATGCGCGCTCGCCATGTGTATTCGTTTGTTTTTGGTTTAGCAGTGGAAAGTACAGTCACGTGTATATTTTATTTGATCGCGTCGCGATATTAGGTATTTATTGTTTGTTGTTATTACGTTACTGTTTTAAGTTGTTGATTTTTTTTTTGTTGCATACCTTTATTGTATTAGGAGTAAGTACTGTTTTGAAAGGCTGTTAAAATGTCTAGACGTAATACAGTTTTACGTCGGCAAGCAAGAAAAATTATTTACAACGTATCGGAGTTTATGAAGAAAGAAGCAGAGAAAGGTATCTGTAATCTGACGACGATGAAAGCGAAGTCTTGCCGTGCTCAAGCAAATCATTAACAGTCTATATAAATGGTGTAAAACCACTGTAATATAATTTAATGTTTCCACAGCTTCATAAAAATTATATTTTTTTTAAATATATGTAAGTATGCTTATAATTTAATTGTTGTTATTATAATTTATCCTGCTTAATTTTGGGTATTAAAAGATAAATAAAACGCTTAATTTATAAATTGTCATGTTATGTTATTTTATAATTAAGTGTAACGCTCTAATAATAATGTTGCTAACTGGACACCTACGCGTCGCAACTTCAGAGCGAGCTAGAAGTTTGGCACGAACTATACCTACGATGTCGCGTTATTCCAATCACGATTACGTTGAAATGGTGCGGATGTATGCCCTTTCCGGTAACAGCTTGAGGGCTGCAGTGCAGATGTTCGCGGAGAGGTGGCCAGACCGACCAACGCCGTCCCGAACGACGATGCTGGCTGCTACACAACGCCTACTGGATTACGGGCAGTTCAGTATCCCAGCGCACGCCAGTGGTCGAGGCAACGTGGGCCTGCCCGTCGACTTACAGGAGCAGATCTTGCAGTTCTTCGACGACGAGCCACGCGCCAGTACACGTGATGCTGAGCGGCACTTTGGCCTTGATCACACCATCGTTTGGCGCTTGTTGAAGAAGAACCAACAGCACCCATTCCATTTTCGACGAGTTCAGGATTTGCTTTCCACTGACCAGTCCAGCCGAGTCGAGTTTTGTAGGTGGCTCCTCGAACATCAGCACATCAATATTCTGTGGACTGACGAGGCGCTGTTCACAAGGGTCGGCGTCTACAACGTGCATAATGAGCATTGGTGGGCACACAAAGAACACAACCCTCATGTCACAAAAAAAGACTTCTTCCAAAGACGTTTCAGCCTAAATGTTTGGGCTGGTATTATTGGCCCTTATTTACTGGGGCCTTATTTCATTGAAGGTCATCTCAACAGCCTTACCTACCTAGATCTGCTGCACCACGTTGTCGATGAGCTGTTGATGGACATTCCACTGGCATTCCACAGAGACCTTTTCTACCAGCAGGATGGTGCTCCCCCACATTATGGACAAATCGTTCGAAGCTACCTAAGCGAAACATTTGGATCGCAGTGGGTGGGACGTGGCGGTCGAGTGCCTTGGCCTCCTCGTTCTCCGGATCTAACACCTCTAGACTTTTATTTGTGGGGTGATGTAAAAAGGCTAGTGTATGCTGAGGAGGTTACATGTGTTGTGCAATTGCGTACGCGAGTGGTGAACATTTACGTCCTAAACCAATTAAAAGAAAATTCTCGGCGTCGTGCTGCTTTGTGCGTCACTCGTAATGGGGCACATTTTGAACACTTGTTACGATTAACATAGGTAAGTCACAGTTTTTTTCCATACCTACATACTATTGGCATAGGTACGTATTTTAACTTTTTTCTGAATTACTCGACTGGGAATCGAACCAAGAAACTTTTAATTAGGAAGTGGCTATGTTACATACATACCTACCTAGACTAAATAACGTAGGTACCTATTTAGTTTTTAGGATGAAGTAGCGTGAAATAGCCACGAAGGCAATGTTTGTTTACGTTAACGGTTGTTGACCTCAGAGTAGTACATGTAAATTGCGAATAGAAACGTGAGATGTTACGAAAGATATGGGACACCGACCAATAGGTAATATTTTATTTTTATATTTTTATTTAAATCATAACTATTTGTTCTACACTTGTGTACGATATGGCAACTGTTGAAAACCACATCCTGTATACTACTTGAAATTGGCTTAATGCTAAACGCGAAGCCATTAATTAAGACTAATAAATAAATAATACGATATGAACTGTCAAATGAATACGATTACCTTACGCAATCGCACTGCAGATCGACGTCCTCGTTAAAGGTCAAGTCAGGAGTACCCTAAACCGACGAGCATGTATGAAAAACGTTATGAGAGTAAGGGAAGCAAAGTGTGTCAGAATCGTAGCAGATGAAAAGGTGTGCTCCCTCAGGAAAGCAGGCGTTAGCGTCCATCGACAGTCACGACCACTCTGCCAAGAGTGTCCGACTAAGAAGAAGAGACAGCTTATTAATAGCTGAGCCTGATGGAGATGGGCTCCGAGCTGGTAGCGCGCACCGCCGACCCAGCCCCCCCTGCGCCGCTCGTGCCGGCCAGGCACGTATTATATAGGTCTTTTAGGTTACGTTAGGTACACATACAGAGATGGTGAATGAGAAAACGACACGACCTGCGTCGTTCGCTTGGACGCTTCGTGGACGTAATGCGTGTTTTCATCTTCATCGTAATCAGACTATAAATATCCCACTAAATACCTTCCTACATGGACTGGTAGCGCATGAGGAGATTGGGTCAAGGGCGGGTTGGCGTCAGCCGCGCAGCCCTCGGCCGCCCGCCCCGCTTGTCCCAGCTAAGCAGGTCTTGTTTACATTTTGTAGAAATAAATCTACACTTCACAACTTAACGTTTAGGTTTATTCAATATAAGCCTCCACAGACACTCATTTACGTCAAAACTTATAAAATAACAGTTAACGTATACCTAAACTACTGAATCTACCACACCGGTTCGGATTTTGGGAGAGCCGTCAACTGAAAAGAGTTGCTAAGAAACTCGGATTGCTTTTTTTTGTTCATCTCAGTAACAAACATAAGGTTATAATAACTTCCTTCCTATTCCTTCCTTAAAGGCCGGCAACGCGCCTGCGATTCCTCTGGTTTTGCAGGTGTCCATGGGCGGCGGTGATTACTTTCCATCAGGTGACCCGCTTGCTCGTTTGCCTCCTTCTGCAATAAAAAAAAACTTATTCTGTAAATAGCATATCGGTGTTATCCCAGGCTGCTTTCCGACCCAGAGCGGTCCGTGTTGGACCGCTACCATTTAGACGCGGGTTTCGAGCAGGTGTTCCTCACGCAGCCTAAACTACTGAATCAACCATACCAGTTCAGATTTTAGGAGAGCCGTCAACTAAGAAGAGTGCTCAAAGAACTTAGAAGGCTATCCATCTTCGTAACAAACATGAGATTATATTTTTATTTATTCTTTATTAGGTCTGCCAACATTGTTACATTACAGTTTAAATCTAAAATGATAATATGGATAATAATACTTACAATGCAATAACAATTATGATGACTTGTACGGTAAATATCATTTTGGTATCCCACCAGGTTGCTCTCTGACCCTGAAGCGTTGGACCGCTACCTGCTAGACGCGGGTTTCGAGCAAGTGTTCCACACGCAGCCCCAGCCGCTCCCGCACGCCGCCGCTACCAGATTCATCTTTGACAAGTCCATCACGCCTCCACCTGAGTCAGGTATTTATTTTATTAATTTTAAGAACTTTTTACTTGTTAATCCGACATCCTTTCTAGCAGAACGGTCCTTCAGCGGCGACTGCACACCGAAAGACGCAGTGTAGGCAGGCCTCTAACAAGGTGGACCGACAATCCGGTGAAGGTCTGGTAGCCGCTGGATGCGTGCAGGGCTGGACGTAGTGAAGATCTTTGGGGGAGGCCTTTGTTCAACAGTTGTCGTCTTTTGACTGATGATGTTAATTTTTAATTTTATGTTATTTGCTGAACAAACAAACGATAATGTAATTAGTACGAGTACATAAAGGCAATACAATATAGGTAGTACAGCGTCTAGTAAAGAGATGTAATAACTTATCAGATGTATTAGTAATATTGAAATTTTAAAATTTTATAAGACAGTGGAAACCCACTTTAAAATTGACTCACTCTGAATAACATTAAAAACCAATTAAAAGGATAGGATAGGATGGGGCAAGGGGGAGGTGAAAGGAACAGGATGGATCGCAGCCCAGCTGCCGCAATGTGACGCCGGCCTCTGGTAGCGTTACCACGCTGGCCGACTCCAAGAGGCTGTCCAAATCGCTCACACACACGTCCTTATCACCGATCCGTGCACACTTAGTTCTTGGCCTCCGATGACCTCTTAGTACAACTAGCACGCACCATGATGCGTGCCAAACCACCAAGGATTTGCGACATATATACGCTGCCGTCAGCGTTAGCCCTTCTAACTATACACAAAAGCCTCCGTTGGCCTTAAACATTATTAGAATTTAATCCCATTTTACATGCGAACTCACATGCGGCCATGTGCCGACATGAACCGAAGTCTTCCAAAGCGACTATCGCGAGCGCGAGTCCTGCCGAGCGGACTAGGTACATACGCGAACAATCCTTGCGGGTTTATTCTAACCGATTATGAAGATCTAGCGCTGATCCACCGATGGAATCAAGCAGCAGCGTACCGAACTCATAGATTAGACGCCATTACCATTTTCCGACCGAACCGAATGCCAATAAAGACCGACATGAACTGTTTGCCAATGTCAAGACTGTACATGACATTTTCTATTTGACCGACCCGTGTTTTTTTGGTAGGCAAAGTACGGCCATACGGCCATACGGCCACCCATACGGCTTTAATTGATTTTAAACAGCCTGTCTGGCTCAATATAAAATTTTTGTTAGTTTTGCAATTGCGTCTACGTATTGCCGTATTTCCCTATTTCATTATTAAATTCGATAGAGACATAAGCTATACTAATTTACTAAAAAAATATATACATTTTATTCTGCGTTTCATTATCTATAAATTATAATAATAATAAAGGTCGCCAAATCAAACTTAAAACCAAGTAAGTTTTAATTATCTATACTTTTTCGTTTAACAGATGCAGAATCACCAGAGGTCGATAGATTTACGGTGCAATTAAAGAAAGACGAAAACGGCTTGGGAATCACCATTGCCGGTAATTATGCACTTTTTTGATTTTCATTTTGCTTTACCTATACTGCTGACTTCGCTCAGACGTTTTTAAGAGTGCCTAGCTGAAGGGAAGGCTAAATAATAAAATAATAGACCGAACACCCTATTGCATTTACATATTTTTTAATCCATAACCTTTAGGAAAAAACAGGATTTTTCTCCATGTTTTTGTTGTTGGTTTTAAGTCCCCGATATTCCGTTTCCGTGAAAAATTCCGTTTTTTAATAAAAGTTATTGTAGTGACCATGAAAGTTTAAAATGTTATTTTTTGTTCATAATAATAAAGTGTTTGGTTTTAATCTTACCTGTAAGTAAGTTTAAGCTCTTGGCATACAGTTGTAAAACAATGAAAAATTTCAGTTACTACATTCCTGCCACAGCTTTATTATTACACACTAACCTCCCAGCCAGCATGGTGGCCCAATCTCCCATTATGCTATTGTCCATGTGGAAAGGCCTGTGCCTAGCAGTGGGACGTATATATTTATTTATATTTAAGGACCACCAACATGACATATACCATTAATTACATAGTATTAAAGTAGGTAATTAGTATCTTGCTTGCGTAGTGTCACAATTACAGGAGATCATAGCATGCATTTAGATAGTTACAATTAGGTACATATAAAAAAAACTATAATTATAGGCTGATGATGATTACTTTCCTGAGTTGTGTTATTTATTAATGCTTCTCAATTCGTACCTTTTTTTTGTAGTAAATAATGTTTTAAGTAAGTAGGTATATAGTTTGACGCATATTTTGTTGCGAACAAATTACTTTATTAATTGGAAGAGCACCTGACCCAAATTGTCAAAAAGCTCGTGCTGGGTCAGAATTGCACCACCCCCTCCCATGTATCTTAGCGGGTGTCGTAAGAGGCGACTAAAGGGATTTTACTGGTGGGAGAGCTTTGCTCGTCCGGCGCTACTACCATGCGGACTTGTAAAACCCGTCAAGTGTTCGGTGCTCAACACAGGACGCGTTCCGGGTTCAGAGCCGTAATACCGGAGCTTGAAAGGTGCGGTGGCGGCAGGGCCAAGGTCCGGTGGGAGTCTTTGTGGACGCATTGTTCGATTGACGTGGGTCGATTCGCCGGCTAGGGAGACCCGTAGAAACGGTGGTGCTGCTGGCCGCCCGCGGCATAGTACAGGAGCCCAACTAGGGCTAAACACCCTAGGAGGCTGCTCCACCAGGCCGCGCATAATCCCGAAGTGGCTCGTCGTGCCGGTTGGTGACCTTATTGGTCGGACCTGGCGACTACTTTTAGGGGTACGGGGGCCCTTCCGTCCGGCGGGTCGATCAACGTCTTACCGAACAACTACATGCACCAGTTCATGATAGTCTCCCACACTTTGTCTTTTATCCCCCTTGCCGCCACAGCATCTCCTTTTACTCACGCCTCCATCCAACCACCATGTCAGTGTCTAAAAACAATGCAGGTCAGACAGCGGCATCCCACTTCCCCACCACCAAGTCGCTTTTTGAGGTGGAGTTCACTAACATCCGTGGACTCCATTCAAACCTCAACGCCGTCCACCAACACCTTGGGACGGCCCGGCCTGCATTGCTCTTTCTGACGGAGACACAGATCCATTGTCCTGCCGACATTGCATATGTGCCCTACCCCGGCTACGTGCTTGAGGAATGCTTCCTCGCGAAAGCCGGAGTATGCCTCTTCGTCATGACGGACGTTTGCTGTCGACATTTGCGCTGCTTGGAGGACCCCTCCTTCTCCTCGGCTATTCGATTACCTGAGCCAAGCAGTTGACGACGTACAGGAGCGGTCTCCGTCTGCCGATGTGGTGCTTTTGGGAGATTTTAATGCCCACCATGAGACTTGGTTGGGCTCTTCCAAAACAGACCACGCAGGCCGAACTGCCCAGGCATTTGCTCTCTAATCTCAGTTATTGTTCTGAGGTTCCAATGGTCGATCGTTCTCTTTTTTTTTCTCTTAAATAATGGCTACGTGCGATCAGCACATTTAGCCAGTGTCAAATTTTTAATAGTAATTATTATTTTCTTTACATTAAGTGGATGATAATGGGTGATAATGAGCGTTTAATGGTAAATGATTTTCCCCCAAACCCCTCGAGACTCAATAAAGCTTTGGGACTTTATTGATGTCTTTTTTGAGGAAGTCAAAGCGGACAGGAGCGGTTTCCGTCTGCCGATGTGGTGCTTTTGGGAGATTTTAATGCCCACCTTGACTTGATTGGGCTCTTCCAAAACAGACCACGCAGGCCGAACTGCCCTCGCATTCGCTCTCACGCATAATCTGACTCAACTGGTTCTCCAGCCCACCAGGATTTGCGTCCATCCCGTGGAGCCAGCGCTGCTTTGTGGGAAGGGACCCATCGGAAAGTGCCTCTGCTGTCGCTGACGAGGTCATGTTGGGGATGGAATATTACATTCCTTACACTGATGTCGTCAGCGGAAGTAAGGCGCGCCCTTGGTTCAATCGCGAATGCGCCAAAGCTGTTGAACTTAAACAGGCGGCGTGTCGCGCTTGGAGCAAGGCTCGCACGCTCAACGATCGTAACATCTCTTCACTCAAGGTAGTCTTCAACAAGGCCACCAAAGTCTGCAAGAGAGCTCTCTCGAGAGCGAATGCCCAGCGCGTTGCTCGCGTTGGCCTAAAGCTGTTGTCGCACCTAACGGGTAGCCGAAGTTATTGGCGACTAACCAAAGCGGTGCAAGCCAACTTTTGCGCGCCTTCTCTGCCTCCACTGCGGTACCCTGATGGCTCGTTGGCCCTTCGGCCGCTAGACAAGGCTAACCTCTTAGCGAAGTTCTTTGCGGCGAATTCGCGCTTCGATGACTGCGGCGCGGAACCACCTACCATCCCTCACTGTAATTCCTCAATGCCTAACATCCAAATCAGACAACGTGACGTCCGTACCGTGCTGCAGTTACTGATGTGCGGAAGGCTAGCGGTCCTGACGATACCCGCAGTGGTTCTTAAAAAATGTGCTCCCGAGTTGTTTCCAGTATTGACACGCCTATACCACCTCTCGCACTCTACTGGGATTGTGCCGGAGGCTTGGAGAAAGCGAAAGTCCAGCCGGCCCCCAAAAAAGGGGATAGGTCCGACCCAGCCAACTATCGACCTATTGCTGTCACCTCTGTCCTTTGCAAGGTTTTTGAGCGAATCATAAACAGGCAACTCATTTGCTACCTAGAGGATCACTCCATGATTCATGATTGACAATACGGGTTCAGACCGAAACGATCAACGGGTGTTCTCCTGGCGTTCATAACACACCTATGGGGTGAAGCAATGGACAAGCACGGAGAAGCACTGGCTGTTAGCCTGGACATCTCCAAGGCTTTCGATCGAGTTTGGCATCGTTCGCTTCTCTCCAAGCTTTCGTCATACAGCTTGCCACCTCGCCTATTCGATTGGGTCGCCGGGTTCCTGCATGAGCGCAGCATTCGTGTACTCTGCGGAAGCAATGCCTCACAGTTTCTGCAGGTGAACGCGGGAGTGCCGCAACGTTCTATAATATCGCCCACGCTGTTCCTTCTGCATATCAATGACATGTTATCCTTGGGTAACATTTATTGCTATGCAGACTACAGTTCGGCGTTATTTGGGTCACCCTGCGGCAAAGCAAGCCGAAGGAGTCGAGACGGAAAATTGTCATTGAGCTGGACGAGGAGTTAGACCGCATTTATAAATAGGGCTCTGATAACCTGGTCCAGTTCAATGCCAAAAAAACACAGGCCTGCGCTGTCATTGCTAAAAAGTCCGCATTTCTTCCCTACCCTCCTTCCAGAGCAACCTATTACCCATCCAGACTGGTCTCAGTCTGTTAGGTATAGACATACACAGCGACCTCAACCCGAAGAGCTATATTGAGAGCATTATAACCACAGCCTGATGTAAACTCGGAATCCTGAACAATGTGAAGCGGTTCTTCACGCCGGAGAATCACCATCAAAGACCATCAAGAAAAAGTTTGGACAATCGTTCCTTTGCCGAGCTGCCCGTATGTGGAATGCGCTTCCCGCACACGTGGTTCCCTCCTCTTTCTCTCCCGGGTAATTTAAGCGGGGCGTGTAAAAGCATTTATGCAGGCCGCCATAGTGTGATCGTTCGGCATAGCGTGGTAGCGGTGTGATGAACGCTTTAACTTTATGGGCTTCACTGGCTGCTTTTCATCAGACAGAGTGAGGCCATTTTGACGTGCCACAATAAAAAAAAAATTCGTAGGTTACGTATGCGAGAAGGAAGAGCTGTCGGGCATATTCGTGAAGTCAGTGACGGCGGGCAGCGCGGCGGCGCTCAGCGGCCGCGTGCGGGTCAACGACCGCATCGTGGCCGTGGACGGCGTGTCGCTGGCCGGCAAGTCCAACCAGCGCGCTGTCGATGCGCTCAAGCAGAGCGGGAACGTGGTCACTTTAGAGCTGGAGAGGTAACGTCACTATATTACTATATACTGCGGGTCAACGACCGCATCGTGGCCGTGGACGGCGTGTCATTGGCGGGCAAGTCTTACCAGCGCGCTGTTGATGCGCTCAATCAGAGCGGGACCGTGGTCACTTAGAGCTGGAGAGGTAACGTCACTACACACTGCGGGTCGACGACCGCATCGTGGCCGTGGGTGGTGTGTCGCTGGCCGGCAAGTCCAACCAGCGCGCCATCGATGCGCTCAAGCAGAGCGGGAGCGTAGTCACTTTAGAGCTGGAGAGTTAACGTCGCTATATACTGCGAGTCAACGACCGCATCATGGCCGTGGGTGGTGTGTCGCTGGCCGGCAAGTCCAACCAGCGCGCCATCGATGCGCTCAAGCAGAGCGGGAACGTGGTCACTCTGGAGCTGGAGAGGTAACGTCACTCACTTTATTGATCTATATTGAAGGCATATTTCTTTATATTGTATATCTTAGTATTCTACTCGTACATGACTAGTGTAGCTTTCTCTTAGTTAATGGCAAATGCTGTGTGCAGTTGTGATTGGGCACAGGTATATTTATATTATGAAGTTTAATAATAAGTTTTTTGTTTGTTTGTTACCTGTTGTCTATTAATATGGTACCTTTAAAAAATATTCTGCGGGTAAGTCGATGTGCTCACGCAACTAGTGCTGGGGTACGGAACGCGGTGATATTAGCAAAGTGTTAATCAATTATTGATCTAACTGAATTTCCGTCTAACTGTATGTATCATCATTACATAATTATAAAGTAAAGTGGTCGTTTTTCTGTGTCTTGGCTCCGCTTTCTTCTTTTAACCACGGATTTTTACGCGCTTTTCACTGGTAGAAAGATCGATAAACGATGTTGGTTTTTATTAAGTAAATTTCGAAGATGTTTTGTACAAAATAACTGACGTACGTCGGTGTTTTAAAATAATTAGTGTAGACGAAGGTGCGGGCGGGCCGCTATTAAAAGCATTACACGAAAGATCTCAATGGGTCGACGTGCTGCCGCGAGAGGGAGACCTCTGCGGGCCCCACTAAGATAAGATAAGATAGTAAAAGCATAATCGTATTACAGATACCTACGCGGCCCCAAGTTCGAGCAGCTGCAGCAGGCGATCGCGGCGGGCGAGACCGCTGCCGCGGTGCCGGCGCACAACCCGTTCCTGCACATGCACCGCCCCGAGCCGCCCGCCGGCCACGACATACAGATGACGATGATGCACACCTCGTACGTACCAACTTAACTTAGTCGCAATAAACAGATGACATAAGGTTGCAAACGCTTGCTTAGCTCTACGCCCTGTTCCAATACATGCACCGCCCCGAGCCGCCCGCCGGCCACGACATACAGATGACGATGATGCACACCTCGTACGTACCAACTTAACTTAGTCGCAATAAACAGATGACATAAGGTTGCAAACGCTTGCTTAGCTCTACGCCCTGTTTCAATACATGCACCGCCCCGAGCCGCCCGCCGGCCACGACATACAGATGACGATGATGCACACCTCGTACGTACCAACTTAACTTAGTCGCAATAAACAGATGACATAAGGTTGCAAACGCTTGCTTAGCTCTACGCCCTGTTCCAATACATGCACCGCCCCGAGCCGCCCGCCGGCCACGACATACAGATGACGATGATGCACACCTCGTACGTACCAACTTAACTTAGTCGCAATAAACAGATGACATAAGGTTGCAAACGCTTGCTTAGCTCTACGCCCTGTTTCAATACATGCACCGCCCCGAGCCGCCCGCCGGCCACGACATACAGATGACGATGATGCACACCTCGTACGTACCAACTTAACTTAGTCGCAATAAACAGATGACATAAGGTTGCAAACGCTTGCTTAGCTCTACGACCTGTTTCAATACATGCACCGCCCCGAGCCGCCCGCAGGCCACGACATACAGATGACGATGATGCACACCTCGTACGTACCAACTTAACTTAGTCGCAATAAACAGATGACATAAGGTTGCAAACGCTTGCTTAGCTCTACGCCCTGTTCCAATACATGCACCGCCCCGAGCCGCCCGCCGGCCACGACATACAGATGACGATGATGCACACCTCGTACGTACCAACTTAACTTAGTCGCAATAAACAGATGACATAAGGTTGCAAACGCTTGCTTAGCTCTACGACCTGTTTCAATACATGCACCGCCCCGAGCCGCCCGCAGGCCACGACATACAGATGACGATGATGCACACCTCGTACGTACCAACTTAACTTAGTCGCAATAAACAGATGACATAAGGTTGCAAACGCTAGCTTAGCTCTACGACCTGTTCCTGCACATGCACCGCCCCGAGCCGCCCGCCGGCCACGACATACAGATGACGATGATGCACACCTCGTACGTACCAACTTAACTTAGTCGCAATAAACAGATGACATAAGGTTGCAAACGCTTGCTTAGCTCTACGACCTGTTTCAATACATGCACCGCCCCGAGCCGCCCGCCGGCCACGACATACAGATGACGATGATGCACACCTCGTACGTACCAACTTAACTTAGTCGCAATAAACAGATGACATAAGGTTGCAAACGCTAGCTTAGCTCTACGACCTGTTCCTGCACATGCACCGCCCCGAGCCGCCCGCCGGCCACGACATACAGATGACGATGATGCACACCTCGTACGTACCAACTTAACTTAGTCGCAATAAACAGATGACATAAGGTTGCAAACGCTTGCTTAGCTCTACGACCTGTTTCAATACATGCACCGCCCCGAGCCGCCCGCCGGCCACGACATACAGATGACGATGATGCACACCTTGTACGTACCAACTTAACTTAGTCGCAATAAACAGATGACATAAGGTTGCAAACGCTAGCTTAGCTCTACGACCTGTTCCTGCACATGCACCGCCCCAAGCCGCCCGCCGGCCACGACATACAGATGACGATGATGCACACCTCGTACGTACCAACTTAACTTAGTCGCAATAAACAGATGACATAAGGTTGCAAACACTTGCTTAGCTCTACGACCTGTTTCAATACATGCACCGCCCCGAGCCGCCCGCCGGCCACGACATACAGATGACGATGATGCACACCTCGTACGTACCAACTTAACTTAGTCGCAATAAACAGATGACATAAGGTTGCAAACGCTTGCTTAGCTCTACGACCTGTTCCAGTACATGCACCGCACCGAGCCGCCCGCCGGCCACGACATACAGATGACGATGATGCACACCTCGTACGTACCAACTTAACTTAGTCGCAATAAACAGATGACATAAGGTTGCAAACGCTTGCTTAGCTCTACGACCTGTTTCAATACATGCACCGCCCCGAGCCGCCCGCCGGCCACGACATACATATAACGATGATGCATCTAAAATATCTTGTTTGCCAATTCTGGTGAGATCACAATTGGTCTATAAATTTGTATTGCAGTGCTCAAACTTACAAGATCGCAAATCGCAACCCGAAACCCACGTAGGTATATCCCCTACTTGCCGCAGGGTTCTGCTTGCTGGTTAAACAATATCCGGTGTATAACTGCCTCTGTGGTCTAGTGGCGCAGCCACCGATCTTAGACCCAGAGGTTCTGGTTTCGATTCCCGCCATGGGGTACATCTTTGCCTACTTGTTATTAGCATAGTTTTGTTCTGATAGTATAGCGGTAAGATAGCCTGTTCATCAATGGTTGAAGGTGCCGGGTTAAACACGCTTCCACCTTCGGCTTTGTCGTCATTTGCCATCAGGGGAAAGGAAGGCCAAGTGCTTTTCCGCACTGGATAAAAAAAGTCTGTCAGTGCCTAGCCCTCATTGCTATAACATCCCACAGCTTAGACAGCACAGTAGAAGAAGTGGCCGCGTCCCCCCCGCGCAGCCCGCCGCCGCCGCCGGCGCCGCGCCCGCAGCCCGCGTTCGAGATGCCGCGCACGCAGGAGCAGAAGGACGCCATACGACGCAAGTGGCAGGCGATACTCGGTGAGAATTACATACATACTCGTACACTCACGGCTATTGTGCCCGAAGGGTAATGCCTTGATCACACGTACCGAGTAGAGCGGCGAGACAGCACACGGCCTAGTAAGTAGAACGGGGGCCGAGCTACTGTCTCGCCGTTTTGTTCTACCGTTGACTCGGCCGAGTACTCGGCGCTATGTTTATACGTACCGAGCACTGTCTCACCCGTTTGCTCGGTACATGTGATCAAGGCATTAGTCAGAGACCAGGTAATGAGAACAGCAAAAGAAGTTCACTGCCACAGTCCACGTTTCACCTAATAACAACTGCACAGGTAATCAGCATGATAGGTGGAGCCGTTAGCAGCATTATACCGCAGCTTTGTTATTAAAAAAATATATTTTTAAAGAATTTTCATCTCAGGTGCACTAACTATATTGCAGTCGTCGCTTTGTTTGTCCAGCCCGCAGAAATTTATCAACACTAATGTATCGTCAGTTCACTTGAAAGAGCCATCCTCCAAATTGTGAAAAGTCGTTTGTTATATACCGCATAAAACAAGTCGTCTTTTAACAAACTTTTTTCATTATTAAACGTGTCCTGTCCAGGTTCCGAGGTGGAGATTGTAGTGGGAGTAGTGGTGCGCGGCGGCGGCGGCCTCGGCATCAGCCTCGAAGGCACCGTGGACGTAGAAGGAGGCCGCGAGGTGCGCCCACACCACTACGTGCGCTCCGTACTGCCCGAAGGACCAGTAGGCAGAGCTGCCGTACACCGCCCGGGAGACGAACTGCTAGGTATATACGACAAGACACAAATTTTTAGAAAATAAAACGAAACTGCACGCGGTTCGTTTCACTTTCCCGCCAAGAAGTCCGTTCTGTAAGTTATTGGTAGTCAAGTAAACTTAGCATTAGCAGCATCAATGTGAACGTAGTGCCAGTCTAGAGGGCACCGCTGAACATGGAAGAGGGATGCGCAATGCGGCCTTACTTGCGCTGTGTTGCGCGCAGATAGAGCGACGAACTGCTCGATAAGTACCAATATCTTCTATATTCTAAACACTAGATAAACAATTCCATATAAAATACGTTCGAAAAACTGGTTCAAATTATTCTATACAATTTTGTTTTCGAATAATCACAACTAATTTTGATACTCGGCCCTATTATCACCACGATAGGTATTAAATTTGGACGGCAATGTCAAACGACAATGTTCACTCTTGGTTGGAGTGGAGCATTAGTTTGAGGCGTCACTTTGAGAGCGCTAACGCTGTATCTAGTGATTAGATGATGGAAGACCAATATACTCAGTATTAGTATTGCGATGTGCTTCAGCGGTTGACCAAGCATCAGTCTCGAAGGCACCGTGGACGTAGAGTGCGACCGTGAGGTTCACCCGCATCACTACGTGCGCTCCGTACTACCCGAAGGACCAGAGTCTCCGTACTCCGCCCAAGAGACGAACTACTAGGTAGCATTCTCGCGAACGACGAGGGGGAGAGGTGGGCCTCCTGTACTTTCACTCTCTGGACGAAACGCAATAGCAAAGAGTGCCATTGTTTAGTAGTTAGTCTAAATAGATTAACATGAATTGTTACTAAGAGGGAGAAAATAAGGCCTCCTGAGTTTTTTGCCAGCTTCTTCTCAGTCGAAGGCTCTCCCAAAATTCGTGAAGACCCCAAAAACTGGTGGTAGATTCAGTAGTTAAGATTTAACTAAATTAAAACTATTTTAACGAGACTTAACACGATTAATTTTGTAAGTAAGTAAAAGTACATCTACTTACTGCATGATGTTTCGCGACGCGAAAGTTTTAGAAAGTCTTATTTAACTAAATGTTACTAATAATGTTTAAACCAGAGGTGAACGGCCACCGTCTGCTCGGCATGAACCACCTGGAGGTGGTGTCGATCCTCAAGGAGCTGTCCAGCGAGGTGTGCATGGTATGCGCGCGCCCTAAGCCGCAGCCCGCCCTAGACCTCGCCCCGCCCTCCGCCACGCTCGTTAAGGTATGCGGGCTCGAAGGACCACTCTTTATTTTATTTATTAAGTGTAGAAAAAAGGAAATAATTTTAAAAAGGTGCCAAATGACGAGCGTTGACATACGTTAAATCCCATACATTTATCAATCTATTCGATTATTTCATTATGCCACTTGTCTGGGCCCTCTGCTGTGGGTATGGGTATATGATAGGATGCTAACCTTAGGGAAGGGAGAAGATTCTACATAGACGCACTTCAAACAAGCCTTGACAACAACTTCGAAGTCCGTCTGGCTAGCCTACTACCACCACCACCTTATCTAAATCCATCGCCATAGATATATTTTACTTTCTAAAACAATGACTTAAAATTACAGCATAGCATAAAGGAAGTAAGACGTAATTGATTTCCAAACTGCTACTGTTCATGTTTTAGGGTGGTTTTCTAACTTGTTATTTTTGATACTTTTCTTAAGTAATTTACTAAAAACACACAATCATGACATCAATCATGTCACATATAAATTTAAAAACACAGTGACATAAATCTCGCCTTGTCAGTAACGGTAATTCTCTGTTCCACAGGCCAAATCTGACGGTAGCCTCGCCGGCGCCGGCGCCGAAGAGGGCGGCTCCCTCACGGCTGGAGGGAAGGTGCGCTCGCGCAGCCTCGAACCTCTCACGGGACTCGCTATGTGGTCGTCGGAGCCGCAAATTATTGGTAACGTATCATACATACTAATACGAATTAAATTAAACTTTTTTACAATCACACCAATTATCTAGCCCAAGAGAAGCTTTGAAGAAACTCGTTAAATGGTTACTAGACAACGGATAAACATACTTAAAATACATACTTATTATACATAGAAAACACCCAGACCCGAGACAATTTAGAAAAACAATAGTTCCTAAATTGACCCGACCGGGGATCGAACCCGGGACCTCAGAGATGGCGACACCATGAAAACCGGTGTACAAACCACTCGACCAAGGAGGTTGTCTAAATAAAATAAACACAATTCTTCACAATAACCCTACGATCATCTAAACACTAAATACAGCATTAGCGCTCTCAAAGTGTCGCCTCAAACTAATGCTCCAACCAAAAGGGAGCATTGGATGACTGTCAGTTGTCATTTTGATATTGCCGTCCAAATTTAATACTTAGTGTGTTGATTATAGGGCCGAGTATCGAAATTAGTTGTGATTGATTTGATTCGAAAACAAAATTGTATATAATAGTTGGAACCAATTTTTCGAACGTATTTTATACATACATTATAATCGCGACTTATCCCCGAAGGGTTAGTTTTAGACTAGACAATAAGGACCAACAGCAGTCCTCTACCATAGTCTACTTTTTACCAAATAGCGACTGCATATGTGCTAAGCGTGACAGGTGGTGAGCAGTGGCGTGCCTAGGGCTTCAGATTGGGGCAAGCCACGAAACCTGAAGTTCCTAATCTTGCTACCTAGGTACAATGTTGGTGCCCATTTGTGACACTAACCACATTTTTTTACTCAAATCGTCATAGGCCGTGGCATTCCAAACGTTCTTGTCGTTTGTAAAAAAACAGCCTATTACCTTCTAACATCTTTAATGTGACATTGTGAGAAATTTTTGAAAAAAAAATTACTGCGGCCAATTTTGGCGTTTTTTATCTCAGAAACAAAAATACATTAACAGTTGTTTTAATTTAAGAATAACAGTATTTACTTATTGAATAGCGTAGAATAGCTATTGGCATAGCACGTAGCGGCCTCGCTTTTTGTAAATTTCGCTTAACTTTTTTTTTAAACCCAAAATTACAGAGAAAGATTTTCATAAATTGCGCGAGGGCACTTTTTTGAGCACCTGGATTGAACTACAGTTCTAAACAAATAAAATATAAAAATGAGAATGTTATCTCACGGAATTTTTAAATATTATTGACATTATATAGAAAAAAATGTTATTCAAAACCAAAAAAACTTCGAAAATCGCGTTAAGTTAACTGTGAATTTCTCTCATCTACGATAATATTATTGAGTAAAATTTATACGAGAATAATTGTTACTTCATGAGGAATAAAAATGTTATAATAAATTTATTATCATATTTCGATGAAAACTGTAAATACAACTAAGTAAAAATAAAAATATAACTGGAAAATTACTACAAAATGCGAAAATGGGCATTTTGCGCGGGAATCACAGTCGATATGTAGGCCTCTACACTTAATTTATTAATTATTACTTAATTATTTTGAATGGAAGCAACCAACAATCCAAAGAGTTTTTTACATAGACCTATTATAATTCATGCCCTAGATGACTTTTAATAGTTTAAGAAATACATAAATCATGTGTGATGTTCAAAGAATTTATTTACCTCTGCCTTTCGTATGCCAATCATCAACACGTTTAAGTAGACATTTGTTTGCAACACATCACATGCCCAACACATCTAAGTTCGTCACAGGGACCAATAAAGCGACGAACTGAACACAGAACACATTTTTTATCACAAATTACGAAAACACTCTAATAGCAATCGCTCAAACAAAGTGAAGTGTGACATTATCAAATAATAAAAAATGGCTGGCTGCAGCCTGTGGCTGCTGCACAGCACGATCGCGTATTAACGCTCGCCTCTGATTGGATCGCCCGAGCTCGAGCTGTCGTCGGTCGCCTCTGATTGGTTCGCCCGCGCTGAAGTTGCACGTGATTCGGTAGAAATAAAGCCTGATTTGGAGAAGGCCTTACTTGAGAACTTCATAACGCAAGCTGGCTTTGACGAAGAGTATGAATTTCTCATAGAATCTATACATACTTACGCCGTATTATGTTTATAGAGTAGCAATTTTGTTAAAGTTAGAAGAGAGCGGATATACTTTAAATCCGAAGCCCGGTTGCAAGCCAACTTGTGCAAGAGAGAGATGTAAAGCATCGCACGATTTATAAGCAGCTTTATGCGATTTGTTTGGTGATTCTTAATAATGAGAAACTTATAAAATTGTTAATTTGAATGCTGATGAAAGAAAATTAACAATGGTAAAAAATATTAAGTGATTTTAATAATTGCGTTTTACCAGTAGTGATATTGAGTTTTTGTTAGGGCAAGCCGGGCTTTTCGGCTTGTATGAAGGTACCGCCACTGGTGGTGAGCTCGTCGCTGCTCTTTACTGTTGGATTTATGTGCAGTCTTTAGTCCGTTAGTCGCCTTTTACGACAGCCAAGGCAAGAGAGGGGTGGTAGTATTCTTGCACCGCTACGCGACACGGTACGTATTTTATATGGGATTATGTATAGTGTTTAGATGATCGAAGACATATAGCTGTTAATAATAGCAATTCATTATTATCATTAGCCTATTAAGCCTCGGATACAAACAAAACAAACAAACAAGCAAACGCAGCGACATATTGCGGAACATGTTGCTCGACAACTACGTGATGTTCAGGGGCACGTTGCGCGCACGTCTACATTCAGCGACAAACGGCGCGCGACACATGCGCTCGCTCTCGAGGCGGGAGCAAGCAACATGTCCCGCGTCACGTTAAATGTTACGGGACACCGAGCAACGTTACTGCGACGTTGCAGCAACACGTAGAATCTGAGTTGCACGGGACATTTGGTCCCCTAGTGTATCCAAGGGTTAAACGCTCCACTGCTGGGCACAGGCACATACACATGGACATCAGCACGTAGGGAAAAAAAGCTTGTTATATGCATGCAAATATGCATGAAAAATGCTTGAAATATGCACGAAAATTGGCAGAATATTGAAGATTAAATGATAAATAGGAACCCAAAAAAAAAGAAAAGTAAGTTTTAATTTTTTTTATTTCAAAATCAGCATACAATTAGTAAATTATCCTTTGGTAGGCGATAATAGGTACTTACAGTAACATTAAAATTATTTAATATTTTTGTAAGTAAAAAAATCAAGTATTGTTCCAAAAATGTTAAGTGGTAAGATTGTGTCTTCGATCATTTAGAATATTTTTTTTGTTAGTGGAAAAGGATCGCTCCACATCTACTGAAGTAACTAGGCAGAATTTGAACTTGGGTGCTATTTTAACACTAAGCCCCTTCGTACACAAGGCTACGCAAATCTTCGATACTCGACGATTTTAGTCTCCAAGGGACTCCGCCATACAAATTGGAGTCGCGGGACAAGTGTCGGCGACGCGACTAGTGTACGAACCTCAATGGATTTGTATGGCGGGAGTTGCTTGGAGACTGAAATCGCCGAGTATCGAAGACTTGCGTAGCGTTGTGTACGAAGGGGCTTACAGTTTCTGGCAAAAGTTCTGCTGTCCCTTAATGCAACTATCAATTTGACACAAACGTTCAAAACCTGGGTTATTGTTCAATATGTTTTCAAACATTTCTTTATATATTTTGTGACTATAAATTCCAATATCCAATATCCCCACGTGCTAATGTCCATGTGGGAGGCCTGTGCCCAGCAGTGGGACGCTTATAGGCTGATGATGATGATGATGATGACTATAAATTTGGCTGGAATCGCGATATTATTACTTATATCGCATTTCGGAACGCAGGGTGAGTGCACTGTACGCGGATAAATATTTTTAATGTACCGATAATATGCATCATAACTAGATCTTAAGTAAAATATGCCATTACCGCTGAGAATGGCTTAAATATGCTTATGCATATGCAAATAGGCAAATGCATATGATCCGGCCTCTAGTAATAACCCACCACGCTGGTCCAATGCGGGTTTGTGGGGAAGCGATTACTTAATTCCAATAAGTCTAGTCAAGTCCATATACAAAGAGGATTGTACCTTTTGGAAATACCTACCACTTAGTATTTGGTAATTTCAATCATAAATTAGCGACTACGACTGACATAATGTTTTATAGCCTCTATAGGGGCTATCATTGTTAATACCAAGTGATTTAGAGTAAATGTTATCTGTGTATTTTAGGAAAGATTGATATGATAAACTATTAGGTAGGTATTTTATCATATCAAACTTTCCTAATTATGTATATAAATTATGTTATATGATAATATTTATTACTAGCTATAAAGTAAAAATAACGTTCGTATAAAATGTATGTTTTTCTTTGGCACAGAAGAAATGGCACAATTTGTTTTGTAGATAGACCCCCACCCCCTCCGTTTGAACTTTTCGTTACTGAACATAGGAGAGGAAGTATTACCACTTAACCTGGGGTTTTTGGCCCTAGTGTATGAGTGAGGCCCTAGAGAGCATTAATCATACATACATACATATAATCACGACTATCATCCCCGAAGGATTAGCCAGGGACTAGGCAATGAGGAAAGCAAAAGCAGTTCTCTACCATAGTCCATTTTGACGATATACCGGCCAGCTCCATTTAAATAAACCTGTGAATAAATACCTTTAAAACGTATACTTACTTATAATAAAATGATAACCTGTAGAAAATAGAAATGTGTTAGATTAACTTAAAAATACAAAGGAATGTTTATTATGTTATTATAATCTATGTACTTACCCTGTAACTGCATAATTACCGCCTTGTTGTTGTCGTCTTTTTTGAAAATAAATAATATGCGCGGCCGAAGGTGCAAAGTGTAAATTAGTATTAAATTTGAATGTTTGCGCACCCGCTCTCGCACACTGTTCCTCTCGCCCGCACTCCGCCCCTCCGACCGCGACGAGGCTGCCGCGGCGCGCGTGCGGAACCGGCAGTGGCAATAATGAACGCGAGACTGCATGTATGTCTGTCCGTCTGTCTGTCGTAGTAGCTACCCTTTGCACCCTCGAAAGCAAAATTTTAAACACTGAAACGAAAGAACCGAATGTTCAAATATTTGTAAAAATATTTCTTTCGGATCTCAGAGGTGAAAACTTCTAAGATTTGATGAAGCAATGTTGACTAAAAAAAAAACATAAGCATCAAGCACTGATAAATTTCGACGGTTGAAAGCCAGACCTCGGTAGACAAGTGGTTAAGGCAGCCGCCCGGAATGCGGAAGGTGCGTGGTTCGATTCCCGCCTGAGGTTGTCGTCTTTTTTCAGTGTTTATAATTTTACTTAAGTATATTTAAGCGTTAATAAAACGCTAAAATATAAAAGATTTACCCTCGAAAGTACCTTAGCAAAAATCCGCGGTCTTTTCATTCGCACGAATCCCCGTCGGCAACAGTCCACTTTTCACCGATATTTGGTGCATTGCACATGTGCTCAGCGTGACAGTTGGTGAGCCCATCGTCGCTCTATGCTGTTATAGATGTATGTGCAGTCTTTAGTCCGTTAGTCGCCTTTTACGACACCCAAGGGAAGAGAGGGCGTGGTAGTATTTAATAGACGGAGCATTATTCGCGTCGTAAAAAAGTGAAAATAAATGTTATTCCACAGAGCTAGTGAAAGGGGAGCGCGGTCTCGGCTTCTCGATCCTCGACTACCAGGACCCGCTGCGGCCGGCGCACACGCTGGTGGTGATCCGGTCGCTGGTGCCGGGCGGCGTGGCGCAGCAGGACGGCCGGCTCATACCCGGCGACCGGCTGCTGTTCGTCAACGAGCAGGTGTGTACAAAAAAAAGACGGAAAAAAATCCCCTCCCATTTTTTTTAAATCTCACGAGCCGGCAAATTAACATGAATGCCATACGGTGACCTCCGTGGTCGAGTGGTTAGCATGCCGGGTCTGGCGTCGCGCCATCTCTGAGGTCCCGGGTTCGATTCCCGGTCGGGTCAATTTATAGAAAAACTGTTTTTCTAAATTGGTTTCGGGTCTGGGTGTTTTTTCTATGTTTATGCATATTTATCCGTTATCTTACCATATTAACGAGTTTCAAAAGAATACTTATTTTAGTCTAGATAATTGGTGTAAGCGTAAACCAATTTATTATATATAATTATATTTTTTTTATTAAATGGCCCTGCTGCATTTTTTTATATAAACTCGTAATTTTTAAACGACAACTGCAGGTCATGGACGCGTCTCATACCAAGAATTCACATGCGGATTTGCAACCTTTGCGTCAGTTCTTATACCCGGAGATGTCATTGGAACTAGTACCCTTCAAATTGTAACTTATCGATGCAAGGCGTTACACGTGCGTTTGACTCCCAGTACGATTCTAGGTTCCCATTTACTCGGAGGTGCTTCTGTCTAAACTGCTACCACATTTGTCTTTGCCGCTCTCCTATTCAACTTTGACTGAGATGACGTATATGCATGTAAGTCCAGCGATAATAAATATATAACTTTCTACGCTCATACCAATTATCTAGCCCAAGTTGAGCTTCTTTTGAAACATGTTGAAATGGTAAACTAGATAATGGCTAAACATAGATAAACATAGAAAACACGCAGACTCGAATTCAATTTAGAAAAACATTTTTATCTAAATTGATTCGTCAGGGAATTGATCTGGAACTTCAGAGATGGCGCGACGCCAGAAGCGTGCTGACCACTCGACCACGGAGGTCGTGTAATAAAGCTCCGTCAGTGAGCTTAAGGGGGGTTAGGCGGTCAGCGAAAATTCCGCCGTTATTCCGGGCCCTCGCTGATGTTGCGCGGTGCGGGGTCCGCGGTAATTCGTAAGCGCCATTGACATTTTTATCAAAAAGTTAATAAAAATGTTTAGTTTTTTGGAAATCCAAATCAGCCAAGAAATCGAAAAGGCAAAAACCTATGTGTTTATGATTTTATAGGAATTATTATTGTAAAACACGGTCGTAATGTGCATTTATATGAAATTTTAGAGGTAACTTAAGGATTTTTTTCTATCGAGCTTAATGTTTCCAATCGTGTTTTGGATACAGTCATCCCTTCACACATACGTTCTGTAATACATATTGAAAATTTCAGTGCAAAATATTTTAAATATTTTGAATAATATATAGCTAATAGAAAAAAGTCAATTTTTCCGTTTTCACCGCCTAAGCCCTCTTAAGGCCTTAGCCACACTTGACGGAAATTCCGACGCTGAACTTCCGTTGCGGTAAAAAGCCAATACCATCGGAGCGACCGATCTTCCACGTATTGTGTCCGTTATTATAATAGTCATTTATACACCGAGATTTTTCATTGGTTTTGGAGCCGAAAACGTTATAATACATAAAAAAGTGTTGTACCTATTTATGAAATAATAATCGCTTTACGAGCAAAGTAAAAAAAGTTGTAAAAGTGACTTTTTGTCAAAAACACTTAGTAAAGTTCTCCCTTATCTACTCGTACACCGTGACCCCTATGAACTTACCCGGCCGGCCGCCTGCGCCGGCGGCGGCGGGGCGGGGGGGTAGGCGGAGCGTTTGAAGCGCCTCGGTTATTGACTTTCATAAGATCGTCCGCTACTAAGGGTTCTTACATTTTTTATTGTCATTTATTTAATGATTTTTTTATGCTCATATTTTTAGTTTTACATGCTAAATAGCTTCTACTGATGATAAACATGAGCAGGGTTTTGGCTCCAAAACCAATAAAAAATCTCGGTGTATACATTATCATGTATTGGCGTTCCGCAACGGAGGTTCGGCGTCGGAATTTCCGTCAAGTGTGGCTTACTGCCGTACTCAGAGACGTAAATTATGTTTTAATGACAATTAAATGTCATTCCTTCTCTATTTAACACTATACATAAGAAAGTGACAGCAAGAGACTTAATTGTCATTAAAATTTAATTGACGTCCCTGAGTGCGGCAGTTAGACTTAAAGGGAAGTTATAGACAACGTACATTTCATTGTACAGAATTTGGAGGACGCGAGCCTCGAGCAGGCCGTGGCGGCTTTAAAAGGCGCGCCCCGCGGCGTGGTGCGCATCGGCGTGGCCAAGCCGCTGCCGCTAGCGGACGCGCCGCCGCCGCTGCCAGCCTCCGCGCCGCCCGCGCACGCCTAAACTGACCATATACTACACCACACGACTACACACATTAACTTCCATACATGACAACACACATTTACCTAATGTTTATGTTAGTGTGCTCGAGAAACGCTCTTTCATTGTGGCAGGGGGTGTCACTCCGCAGTTTAGGATGGCACTAAAGGTTGCCGCTCGGCTCGCACGCTCCACGTCGCGCGTCGTCGCTTAAATCGTAATCGTACTTAAATATATCCATGAGTGGAAATGCTACGCTCCTGACTTCAGATCGATATCGAGTCAGCGTTGCTTAACGGAATATGAACGCTCGGGTCGCACGATAAGTTTCAATTTCGCGTGAAAGTCTTTAGAGAGTGAACCTTCTGTACGGTAGTACTTATTAGTTATACTGTGATTGTGATTAGGATCACTACACTCGTTAGTCTACGATATGGCCGCTGCCCGCCTCCGCGCCGCCCGCGCACGCCTAACCTGATAGTATACTATACACATTAATTACCATACACGTCCACATACATGGGAACCTGACTGTAAACTAAAGATATTAACTACCATACGCGACTACACACATGAAAACCTGACAGTAAACTACAAGAGTGTGCTCGTACACACTTTCATTGTGGTTAGTGTGACTGCACTCATTGATCCACTATAACAATGTTGCTTATTCTTATAATGTTCCCGAAGGGTCTACGTGCAACTCTTGGCAGGCCCCGCTAAGATAAGATATGATCCTTATAATGCTTTTAAGTCATTATTATGTCAATATACAGTGGTTTAATGAGTGTAGTGTTGTTGACCACAATGAAAGTGCGTTGTTTGAGCATGAGAAGGGCTAGAACTCGGTGAACCACCTTATATTGGCACCCCTAACCACAATTAAAGCTTGTTTCTCGGGTATGGAGACGGACTAATGGTAAACGCGACGTTGTTCGTTAATGACAAATTGCGACCGACGACGTTCATTACGAACATAATTATAACAATTTTAGACTAATTAGCAAAGTTTTATTTTATTATTTGACCTGTCTAACTACGACAAATTAATATTAAACTACAGACATTATTTCACACTGCCAAGCCCTTATACGTTTTATCCAGGTTTGTTGTTACTATGCTATGCTATGAGCCATTTTATTCTGTCGCTACCAATGATATAGAATAGATGACCTAAATCCATAAATCGGTGGTCAGCTGACTAGAAATAACTTACACTTATTTAACGTATCCATTTTACTTAAGTATATTTATCCATCCTTTCTCCGTTATGTAACAAGTAACTAACATCTTGTGAATACTTATTTATTAGAATGTTTGAAATCAGTTGACTTTTTTATTTCTGCAATGACGTTGTAGAAGACGTTATTTTAGTTAGGTATTTGGTTTGTTGACTAGCTAACTAACATTTTTTTATATATACGAGTATAGTGCAATTATTGTGAGTGTTTTGACAAAGAAATAAATGGACTGTTCCTTTGTGAACTAAAGCTTTAAAACAAATTACATTCCATTAAATTCATGATATATAGATTGTTTGCATAAGTAAAGGCTTGCACCAAAATCGTTAGTCCAGATAATTTTTGTATGTTTCTGTACCTGACATAGTACAGACGGTAGCATCAGCAGGTCAACCACAAAATGTCAAATTCTTCTAATACATTTTGAACTTTAACTTTTGTGTATAAGGATCAATATTTATTAGAGAAATATGACCATTTGGATAGGTTAACGTGCGTGCGTACAATGATGTTTTAGGAATCGGTGTAATACATACAATTTTGATTAGTATGCAAGCCGCTGTTCATTCAGAATCAGATTGATCGAGGTATTAAATTTTATTACAAAATAAGTTTACGTGCGTCTCTTTAACGTTTAGTTTTAGTTTTCGTTTAATTCATTAATGTTGACAGTCATAAACATATTCGTTTCACTGTAATTTAAGGTATTGTATTGTTTGTCTCATGCGTACAGACTTTGTACTATGACTTTGTAGGTTAAGCAAATCAGATGTCAGCTAAGTAATTTCTATAAAGACTTAACCTTGTCAATGAGTACTTTCAAAGTCTAATACCGTTGCATATACTAGTAAATACAATGCAGCAAACAAAACACTGAACAATTATTCAGTTTTGATTTAGAATTAACTTGTCTACACATAGTTAGTGAATTATTTTCTAGTTAAGTTTTGTTATTGTATTATTATGCTAAATATTAACAATGTATGTACTTAAAACTTTATTTTTAATTATTGTGTTATTTTACTGATAAGTACTTAGAAGTTTTATTCACACATTATCGACGATTATTGAAAAGAAGTAAAATAAAACTAAAATATTTTTATTCGATATTAGTATCTTTATGAAACTACGATCTTCCACGAGGATATAAAAAAAATGATTAATCCTCTTTATTTTTATGTAAAAAGGTGATAAGAAATACAAATAGAGGTCAAAGTCCTGCTTTAAGAGTGGAATTGCTTAAAATCTTTTTTAAAAGCGTCATTTCTTTGATGTATTAAATAACGTGTCGCTATTTTCTTACTTTTATTTAGTAACATTCTAAATAATGTTAATGTAGCATATTATAGATCTACATAAATTGAATTTATTAATGTTAAGAATATATTATGATTAAATAATAATTATGTGATGTTCAAATAAAAAACTTTTCATTTCTTAAAAACTGTATATTTTTCGTTACAAAAATATAGTCTACTTACACCTCTATGCATTCACAATAAGTACTATTGAGCAATAACTTTAACAAAATAATTTACACCCCTCCCTACTGGCTATGCTTAAATCTATAATCACTCTTTGTAGAAACCTTCTATGACATCTTTGTACTTCTCGTATACGACGTTTCTTTTGATTTTCAACGTTGCCCCTGAAACATTGAAAATAACATTTATATATCATTATCATTATCATTCAATTATTATAACCGTGTTGCGTAGCGGTAAAAGGATACTGCTACCCCTCTTCTCTTGGGTATCATAAAAGGCGACTAACGGACTAAAGACTGCACATACTTCCAACAGCATAGAGCGGCGATGGGCTCACCACCTGTCACGCTGAGCACATGTGCTGTCGCTATTTGGTGAATAGTGGACTATGGTAGAGGACTGCTTTAGCTGTCCTCATTGCCTATATAGTCTCTGACTAACCCTTCGGGGATAATAGTCGTGTGATTATAATATGTATTATTCAATATGATGATAAGAGAAATTGCCAGTTGTTCCAATATTATTAAATTACAATAAAATTTGCTGTCTACTAGATGCTATATATAAATTTGTATAGAGGGTTTGCATAGATGTACTGTCTTACCTAATTCTCCAGTGGGCATCGAGAAGTCCGCCGCAATAATAGCGAACTTCTGTATTTTTTGCGCGTTGGAGATAGCCTTCTTGTTAGCTCGAGCTATGCCTTCCTCTATGGCTTTGTGTACCTGATAAATAAGCAAAGTAGGTGAATTATACATATATTATTTAATAGAGGATGTCTACACTATAAGGAATCTACCTACTAAATTTCAAGTTAGTAAGCTTTATAGCTTTACTTCAAAATCCTCTTCAAAACAAAATCAAATAAAAAATATTTATTAAGTTTAACATCAAATCAAAATCATATTAAAAATATTTATTAACTTTAACATATTAATGCAGGCAAAATAAGTAGTTCCCACCTGCACCATCATCTTCCAGTTAAATGGATCGTTATTAATGGAAAAAAATTATATTACATAAATAAGTAGTGTAATAATAGCAAATGATAAAATAATAAAAATACATGAGAGCATACAAGTCAATACTAGCATGAACAATTTTCGCTTAAGTATTTAAGTAAAACGGTGTATATATGTCGCAGTGATGTGATAAAAACAGAGATTTGATCAATTCCCTAAGTGATTTAATCAAACCACGGAGGATGTTAAAATAACAACACTATTATATCATTTCCCTAAACAAATCTAGGGATTTGAACACTAGAACTGGTTCCGAGAAATGTCAAAAAAGCTTTTTTAAGGTATTTTAAACGTCGTTTATTTGTAATTACATGCATGATACAATAATTATTATTAGTAAGTGTAGTTAAATTGATCTCAAAAATCATCACTAGAACATAAATTGTTCTACTCCTGTAGGTCACGTGATTGTCTTGAATTTCGAGGTTATTTTTTTTATTAGACATCAGAAATACTAGCTGCCCTACTCCTGTAGGTCAAATGTTTTTTCTTGTAATTTCACGGAACCAGTTCTGTTATTTGTTCAAATCCCTAGATTTGTTTAGGGAAATGATAAAATCGTGTTGTTATTTTAACATCCTCCGTGATTTGATCAAATCACTTAGGGAATTGACCAAATCTCTGTTTTATCATATCCCTGCGACATATGATAGGTACACTTGAGAGCAAAAGTATCGCACATCCCTGATATTTTTTAATAAAGTCTTATTTTTTAAGTTCATGGTACATTTAGATATAAGATTCTGAAAATCTTGTTTTATAACGAACAGATTGATACCTAAGTCATATAAAATCATATAATGCATTATAGGATTGTAGACATCATTTTAGTATTAAAAAAATGACGACTGCGATATTTTTGCTGTCAAGTGTAGTTAAGACCTTTGATCACCTACAAAAAGTAGTGGCGCTTGAAACGTCCGCACAAAAAGAGTACCCTTAGCCAGACCACAGGGCCTACTCTCTTTCTCCGAAACGAAATTTCGGCCGATTTTCGTTTACTATTTACAACGGTTACCATTCCTTCTGAAATTTCGTTCATACAAAATAGGTTTGGCATTTAAATTATTAAATTTAAGAAAATGGTTTGATATTTCAAAAATAATGGTAAGCGGTATGCGCTATATATAACAAAGGAAAATCGGCTGAAATTTCGTTTCAGAGAAAGAGAGGCCCTCTGATGTTTAGTCACGCATTTTTGGCACCTATGGGTTGGACTGGAGGGAGGGTTGTTGTTGTTTCTTTGGTCCAAAACACATATAGGTCAGGTAATGTCTATTCCTCTGTGACTCGGGACTGTGCAATCTAGTTTTAATGTGTGATCGAAGGTTTAAGACCAAAATATAATATTATTGCGACACGTACAGCCGGGTCTTTGGTCTTGGATATCTCGCTGAGGGTGGTGGCCTTGCTGCCGAGGCTGGTCACCCACTTCTGCGCCTCCGACTCCAGATCGTCGAGGGCTGCCCCCGTCTCGTGGTCTACTCTAGTCTGGAAATAATAAATACAATATAAATGAAGACAGCATCGTTAGACTTTTTAGAAGGCAATGGATCAGGCTGGCACCGGACAGAGATACATTTTCTGTTGGCGGTAGAGCTTGTTAAGTCCGCCTGGCCAGCTACCACCATCTTATCTAAAGTCTGGCGCTATTAACAATGTTAATAGCATTGTTGTGTTCCGTCAGTTTAGAGATAAGATAGCCAGTTCTTCAGTAGTTATTTTATAGTAGTAGTTATTCCTTCATCGGTCTTATCGTCACTTACCATCAGGTAAGATGAAGGCCAACTACTTATCCGTGCCGTGGATAAAAAAAAAGGCTTTATAAAGAGGAGGCTTGTACTCAGAGGTTGATATCAAGATGGCAGTAGTTAAAACTCACCAATCTGCATTGGGCCAGCGAGGAGGATTATGGCCCAATCCATCTATGTGCTGTTGTCCATGTGAGAAGCCTTGTGCCCAACAGCGGGTCATTAAGGATTATTATGAATGGAGGAGTTTTTACCCTGATTAACAGCTATTTTTTTTATACTAAGCTCGGCAAATGACCTACTCCACCTGATGTTAAGTGGAAATGAAGTCCAGGCGCGAGGACAACTGGTGCAGCGTAAGAGACGTAGCATCAGTCACCCTCATTCTGCCGGCCCACAAAGTGCTTCTTCACGCCTCGTTTGAAGGACCCTATAGCCTATTAACTGTGGGATCATAGAACTTGAGTCATCACTACAATTGATATTATAATCACCACGCTTGCCAAATGGGTAGGTGATCAGTCAGTGATCATAAACACGGGTTAGGCTAAAAACTAGAAACATAGCTAGACTTGAACATTGAATACTGAACTGTCTTGTCACTTGCATTTGTTTACCATGGAGAGGGAGCACGTTTATCTTAGGGGTGATGAGCATATAGAGGGAGCATGTTTACCTTGACGCTGAGAGCATTTACCTTGAGGGTGATAAGCATGTGTACCTTGAAGGTGATGAGCATGTTTACCTTGAGGGTGATGAGCATGGAGAGGAACTTGCGCTGGTCCCCAATGAGCACGGCGTAGCTGATGTGCCGGAGCTCGGCCTGCACCACCTGCTCGATCGGAACGGGCGCCACGTTCTCACCACCAGCTGTGATCAGCAACTCCTGGGTACCAAAGTAAATCATCAGAATCAGAATCATCATCATAATTATAGGCCTTTACATCTACAATGTGTTAATTAAATAGCTTATAACCTGAAATTGGTGTGTTCACATTCGAGAGTAGAATCGATTGATTCCACTATTAAAAGAGGGTCACATTACTAACAAAAAAGTTTATCATCTTAGCAACGTTGGACTTAAAATGATTTGAATGCTATCGTGGCAACAAAATCGCTCGCACTCGCAAGCTAAGATCCCGCGTAATTGCCATTCAATTTCTAATTTACAAGAAATAAAAAAACAGGCAATTCACTTAGAATCAATCCCGCGTAAATTTTTATAATTTGTTCATTTTTCTTTTTAATATTAAAAAAAAATACCTCAGTAATTCTTAGGTTTTGAGTCTTCGATCATATAAACAAGTTTTGAGTCATTTAATTAACACACTCAACGTGTTACACACACATGGCGTCCGATTGTAAGATTTGGCATTTTCCTAAGTGGCTTGTAAGACCAATACGGGAGCGATAACAACGGCCGCATAGTAGGTAATCACTTACGATAATATGCTTAATTTGATTTTGCCTAAAGTTTAATATACGAATTGTTACTCCATCATCACCGCATAATTTTAGACAATTGCCTGACAGTGTCAAGAACTTTGTATAAATTTATTTATTTATTTATATAAATAAACAAATTAGAATGTCGGTTTTGGTGCAGAAGTTGGTCTGTGAGTCACGGCAGGCATGACGGAGTGTAAACCGACCGTTCTGTAAGCGGTCGGTATATCCGATACTTATATAGAGGATTTCTCCAGTATGAAAAATACAGCGGTCGGCATGTCTCTAAAAGATAATGTTGCAGAAAAAAAGGCTAAACATAATTACCGAGGGATTTTTTGGCGGGAAATGAGTGTTGTCAAACAAAACAAAACAAAACAGTGTAAAATCACTTTTCAAATTCTCTCATGAAGTCTGTGTGAAAACTCAGTAAAGTCACGCATCTTTACCACGGTATATATTTAGCTTTTAATATACCTACTGTCTTTACTGAAATTCAAGGGATTTAGGTTTAGAGCATCCATACTCTAAGGATTTAGGGGGATTATCATTTATCATTAAACATTCACATTATCACTCATCATCAACTTTACGCTAAGAAAATATTACTTAATTTTACCTCGTTTACTCAAGTAGGTACCTACAATTTTAGCCAGTGTCAACACTGTCTAAATTTAATATTGAGCCAGAGCTCAGCTGTCGTAATGCCAGTCACAATAGAAATTCAATTGTTAGCAACCTCTAGAAGTCTTCGTGACAGACAAGGAGTTTAGAAAAACTATGCTCTAACCATAGTCTAACGAACCGATGGCGTAATGACGTGTAGAAGTGCTGTAGCCTTAACATGGCCTGAACTGATTAAGTAAATTATATTGATTCTGGATTCTTGAAAAAGTAAGTTACCTTGATTCTGCCGGTGACGAAAAGCAAGTCCTGGTCGTCCACTCGGCCGATGTCGCCGGAGTGTATCCAGCCGTTCTCGTCGATGGCTGCCTGGGTCTTGTCTTCCTCATTGAGGTAGCCCATCATGAGGTGCCGGCCGCGCATGCAGATCTCGCCGGGTCCGTTGGGGCTTACGGACCCCTCAAACTTGGTCTCTGTACCCTCCAGAAGTTCGCCCACGGAGTCTAGTTTCATTCTAAACAGAAGAAATGGTAGAGTAAAATGTCTACGTGAAATAGGTGTTGCACGACTTTCAAGTGTATGTGCTAAGTTTGTTGTGTTTGTTAAAGATTAATATTAAATCGCTACACATTAATAATGGTCCTGTTAGATCAACAGGAAGTACCTACTTATTAAAATCCGCGGTGAAAGAAAGCTAAGTTGACGACGTCATACGTTCACCTATTAAGGTACCTACCTATACCATTCGATGCCCCCGATTCAGTCTAAACGAACCTAGTGCTGCTGACTTTCACTCATTGGCGGGACGAGACTCGACCGGTCTACGTTGAAGTTATAGGTAGGTAACGTAATAAATCGTCCGATAAAAAACACGTACCGAGGTCTCGCCTTGTAGCGCCCTATAGTGTGCACACCTTTAATATTATATCCCTGTATATATAGTTATTTACCGCCAGTGTGGTGTAATCAGATCACCAATCGCGAGTCGAGCGTTCGAATCCCAGCGGAAACAGATATATTATTGTTTTACAGGCGGATCGCTTTTACTGTATTGAATGTAACCATTTTTCTAAATTTAAGATTCAGGAAAGTGTCAAAAGAAGTTTTTTTTATAAATTGTAAACAAACTTGCAGTCTCTAACATACCTTCTGCGCTAGGCGCACTACCACAGCCAATGATATATATAATATCATTGACCACAGCATAAGGTTGCATTTTCACCAAAATTGTGCGAGGCAGAGGCAGCTAAGCGGTGCGCGTGGAAATAATCCACATATAGGATCGCTTGCTTCCTATCCTAAGGCGTTGTAAAATTAAGTCATTGGTGGATTATTTCTCGCGCACTGCTCAGCTGACTTGCATAGCTTTGGTGGAAACGCATCCTAAATAAGGCACTATACGTTGCTCAGCCTGACCCGTGCATAATCAACACTATCTTATCAATGTAAGTCAAAGGTGCATTAATCAATATCATTTGTCTATGTCAATATCAACAACTACGTCATCAACCTTAAAAATATGTTCAAAATGTTACTTACTTCGGGTAAATGCTGAGCGAATGAGCGCCCGCCGTCTCGCTCATGCCGAACGCCTCCACAATGGGCATATCCAGAGATATGAAGAACTTCTTGATCTCCGGAGAGAGGGGTGCCGCCGAAGATACGAATATCCTGCACTGGTCCAGCCCAAGGGCGTCTAAAGCCTTGCTGATCACCAGCGACTTGGCTATCTTGTACCCGAACGATGAGCCTTCGTACCTGAACATTGGAAGGTTCAATGAGAACTTATCACTCTCTAAATTGGTACATAAATACACTCGAATTATTTTATATGCAACATGCCTCGATAGAAAAAAATTAATGGTATAATGCTCGTATGTTTATGTTATAATTTATTATGTATTTTTTACAACCTACGTCTGGTTTAGAGTTATCATTGTCTATTAGAAACATTTCACATACAGTCTAGCTAGGTTAAATCCGTAATTTTCTATCGCATTATTATTATAAGCAAGAAAAGTAGTATATTTTTTACGCTCTTCTTTCTCGCCCCAGAAACCTCTCGTCCCCCGTCCCGCAGACCATGGGATGATGGGACCGGCCGCCGGACACATGCTATGCCAAATAGATAGCGCGGTGTGCAAGGTATTTTAGCCTTAAGTCTGATGAAACAACGGACAATCCATGAGTTATTAGCGTGGACATCATCACCTGAGCGTGACTTGGCCACAGCCCACACATGACATAGGTAATTTTACGGCTTCGTTAGGTTCGTCAACAGATAAGATAGGTACTGCTACTCGACTAAATTACTCGCGTAGTGCGAACTTCCTCAACTGTAGTCATATACATCAAAGGCGTGCGTGACGTCACTCTCATTGGATATAATGCACAGCCTGCCATGTCGCGTATCGCCGCCCGCCGGCGAAATGCCATTACCTATATACTAGGTACATAGTATTTTGTATGTCTTTGAGTACAAAGGTCCTTTTTTTTCACATGTTTTAAGGAAAACCTCTGAACTATTCATTTAACACAGATACTGATTTAAAAAAAAATATCCCTATACAACTTACTCTTAAAAACTTGTTAGAGTTTTCTAAAGAATTGTCAGGACGTAATAAGCAGTAATCCTTCAAAATACAGAAAAATATGTTGACTTATGTACGAACGTACGTTAGATATCTACTTTCTCAACTACACATAGCAACGATTACAAAATATAACTAAGAGCAACATAACCTATATTCATGTGCTATAAGTACATATCTCAAAATAGATCGGCGTCCCTAAATAGTTCTTGTAGCTATGTCGCATGCAGTTGCAAATGTGAATATTCAAGAACGTATTATCGGATGTCGGTAATCGAATTTGTGAAAAATCATTCAAACTAGAATAAATGATCGAAGGAACTAGGTACCTATTTAAGAGGCCTATTACATCTCGACTGTGATTTTTGCGTAAAATGCCCGTTTTCGCATTTTGTTGCAATTTTGCAGTTGTATTTACCGATTTTATCGAAATAGGATAATAAAATCATGCATAAATATTACAAATGTCCACTCTGCGAGGATAAGCTGAGTTCGGACGGCCGGGCCGGCGCATCGCATTTTGAAGTAATTTTGCAGTTGAAATTATCGTTTTTATTGAAATAGGATAATAAATTCATTATAAAATCTCTATTCATCATGAAGTAACGATTATTCTAGTATACATTTTGCTCAATAATATTATCGTAGATATGAGAAATTCACAGTTAACCTAAAGCGATTTTCGAAGATTTTTGGTTTAGAATAAGATTTTTTTTCTATATAAAATCAATGATATCTAAAAATTCCGAGGCCGCTACGCACTATACGACTATATAAGAGATAACATAATATTTTTTTATTTCATTTATTCTAAACAGTAGTTTAATCGATGAGCTCAAAAAAGTGCCTTCGCGCATTTTATGAAAATCTTTCTCTGCAATTTTGGGTTTAATTAAAAAGTTAAGCAAAATTTACATAAAGCCGCTACGCACTATTCCAATAGCTATTCTACACTATTCAATAAGTCAAAATTGTGAATTTATTTTTGTTTCTGAGATCCATAACGCAAAAGTTGGCCATTTTACGCAAAATTCACAGTCGAGAGTGGACATGCATACTTGCAAAGTGTGTCTAGTCTATAGTATGATCTAAAATTATGACAATAGCTCCAGTTTTAGCTTGCTTTAAATAATGCATTGACTGTGGTGTTTTTCCTGACCTAATGAAATATAGTAAAATAATTCCATTCTTTAAATCAGGTAGCAATTCTGATCCCACTAATTTTAGACATATTTCTGTGCTGTTCAAAAATTTTACTAAATGTTATACATTTAGTAAAATTTTTGAAAAGTTGATGTTAGGCCAAATTCAAATTCATTTTTATAGATATAAACTTTTACATTGTAAACAGTATTATGGTTTTACTAGAGGTCGCTCAACAACTGACGCGCCGGTGTTAAGTTTATAATTCAAATATTTGATGCCTGGGAGGATTCACAGGATGCCCTAGGGGTATTTTGTGATATATTATCGAAGGATTTCGATTGTGTTTTACATAAGACATTGGTTAGGAAGCTATGGAATTAGAGATACTTCTTTGAGTCTTCTAATCTCATACATGAGTAACAGGCTTCAGAAGGTCGACATTAACGGTAAAAGATCTCCGGGATGAGTGGTTACAATGGGAGTTCCGCAGGGTTTAATACTTGGTCCATTCTTGTTTTTGGTTTATATTTAATGACTTACCTTATTTTGTAAAAGACAGTCATGAGATAGTATTGTTTGATGATGATACTTCACTTTTATTTAAAGTGAAACGACGACACCCAAATTATGACGATGTGAATAATGCGTTCTCAAAGATTGTTTACTGGTTTAGTGTGTTCCCTAGTGTAAATAACGTGCTATTATACGAGGGAAAAACCAAATGTGTAAGATTTGTATTGCCTAATGTTAAGCAGGTAATAACTAGTGTACAAATTAAGGATAATAATGTGAATCCTGTGGACACCACTGTGTTTCGAGGCATCACGTTGGATAGCTAAATTGTCGAATAGAGTTATCTCTGCGGCTTATATGCATAAATGAAGATCCGTCAGTTAACTGACGTTAATACAGCTAGATTAGTTTATAGTTACTTTCATTCATAGTGTAATGTCGTACGGCATTTTACTGTGGGGAAATGTTGCCGACTTTCAAACTATCTTTGTGCTGCAGAAGAGGTCTATTGGAGCAATATATAACCTAAAGGCTGGTGACTCTCTCAGAGAGAGATTTAAGGATATAAGTATAATGACAGTTGCATCACAGTACATTTATAAAAACCTGATATATTTTATAAAAATATTGAAATGTTTTCAAAAAGCAGTGATAAGTAGGTATTCACAATTTAAACACTAGGTGCCTTACAAATAAACAAAGAATAAGCTACGAATAGTTATTCCACGTTTTGTTCCTGTCATATACCTAAACGTAATTTCAAATTAGAGTAAAAGAGACAAAACACAGAACAACTATTTCGACCTTATTCTCTGTTTATTTGTAAGGCACTAGAAGTAAGAACAAATTAGCAGTACCTTTTACTAGTCTTCATAAAATAAATAATTCATCTTAGGGTCTGTACCTACTTGTGTACGATTTTACAACAATGTACCAAAATATGATATTCAGAAATTAAATCTTGACTTTAAAATCAAAATCAAAGAAAAGCTTATTATAAGGTGTCAAAAAAGAGTACCTATGGCATTTCAAAGGGGGATATAATAACAATCTATTAATACTTATAAGCAACTTTTACTGTGGGACCAATTTCGAAATATAATTAGATGTAAGTATGCATACATACGAGTCTAAGGGTTGATTTTCCTGATACTAAATCATTTACGATTTCATTGGGGAGGTCAAATTCTATTCAAAATAATCTATTAGAGATATACCTACCGTAGAAAATATATTTCAAACATGTACTTTTAGCTAGGTATCCGGTTGCCATAGACATTCTTATTTTTTACTAGTTAGGTGCCAACATTTCGTATATGCGTTGCTATTAGAAATGTACTTTTTTATTTATGATTTATCTATTAATGCACTACGTTACTCCAGATATTAAAAATAACTACAATGGGGTGTTATAGCATGTACTACAAATGTTATTAACAACAATACTTTAGTGAACTAAGTTGAAGCGACATCGCAAAACTTATGATGGCAAGCCACCTACCAATAGTCGACCATTTCCTCAGCCGAGAAATCGACAGGTAAGCCTGCCTGTTCCGTTGAGAAGGCTCTGGCGAATTACATTACTTTTATTTAATTGACATTCATTATTATCGTTTAAGTCATGTGTATTCCCAATGTTTCGATGCATTTTACTTATACAAGCTGCCAAAAGAACCTTTGTCTAATTTATTAATAAATATTAACACACAATAAAAAAAAGGTTTTCTTGCTTTTTTAATAGACCATAATAATACTTATGATAAAAAAGCTTTTAAAAAAAGTTTAAGAAAGTTTACGCATTTCGGTTTCCCATACAATTTTTCAAGTTGAAATTTTTAAAAACCTATAAGCCAATGTTAATGAAACTTTGCATGCTAAAGTAAAATACAGGGATCTAAATAGTTTGTTGATAACATTTATAAAAAAGGTTTATTTGGCCGAGTTATTGCGATTTAAAGTCTATTAAAGAAAGTTCAAAATCGTAATAACTCAAGTTAAATAAACGTTTTTTGCAAATGTTTTCAACAAACTATTCAGATCTCTATATTTTACCTCAGCATGCCGAGTTTCATCAAAAGTGGCCTACTGGTTTTTAAAAATGTCGACTTGGAAATTTGTATAGGAAACTGAAATGGGTTAACCCTCTTAAGTGCATTAAAAGTTTAGATACTTAGTCGTAGGGAAAACATTGAGAAGAATCTGTCCTAAGAGGATTAGTTTAGAGATAGCAAAACCTTATTTAATTAATTTATTTAAAAAAAACTTTATGCACAAGTACATAGGTGGACTTAATGCCTTAGGCATTCTCTTCCGGTCAACCATAGGGTGGTGTAGAGACAAAAAATGCTAGAGTGCACAAATGAGGTGAAAATATAGTATTATTACGTACCCATTAATCCTAGCCATATGGTAATTGAATATGGTGCTACGGGCTAGGCCCGCGATGTAGCGTGTTATAGCTCCTCTCGATGCCCCTACAGCTACTATCTTCTCGTGCATCTTCTCATACACCCTCGGCACTGCTAGAAGTCTGCAAATAAACGTATTTACTATAAAAACAAGTTTTTAAAGGAATCAATGATAATGCAGTTTTTATTAAATCTAAAATCGACGCCATGGTTCATAAGAACAGATTTCCCTATCTCTTATAGTTTTTGATTTCTTCCTACTTGACCTATTTAGATTGATCACCCTCTGTATACTAAGAGGAAAAGTATTTCTTTTTAATAACATATTTTCAGCACAAAAGTATTAGATATTATACTTAAAAAAAAAATGTTACATACACTGTTGGTCGCACTTCTTTCAAAGTTTCTACGATGCTTCCTTTCAGCGCATCAGGTTGTGCAAAAAACACTGAGATTCCTTTAGTCATCGACGTATAAATATCAACCACCTGTAAAAACAAACTTTGCTTATATTATAGTCATAAAAGCCCCGCGATTCAGACTTTAGAACATTATCAACGGTAATTAAAAGTAACATAGGTAATATACAAAATCAATAAAATTATCTGAACATTGTATTCCTTAATTTGGTATAAAAATGAAAGCTTGGAATAATTCGCTGTTTGAAACGTAGTACTATTAGTTATTCTGTGGTTTGAGTGAGTTTTTCGCGTCACCTACAGTGTGTAGGTCAAGTGTAGGTACTGTTAATCGATAAAAATATACTTATGTGAATTATGTTATATGAGAGTTATAAATCATAACCAAGCACGTGATGACAAGACATTTAAACATTTCTTAATTAATGTTTTTATAAGACTTTAAGCTAGTCTATACCTACACCGAAATGTTGGCCTTAGATGCATTGTCTTCCAGTCACACACTCAGAGAAGAAAAATACTTATGATACCTTACAAATTAGGTATTACATTGTCATTGTCATGTGACAAGATCCATTGCCTTGATTATTCAATGATTGCTTAATACTTAGGTGTAAGTACTTCTTACATAGCACAATAAGTGGCAATTTACTAGCATTATCTATTATTAGTATGTCCACATCAGCACTCGCATTTGCATAATTAATTTAAAGATCTATTCCGTCGTGACAATAATTTCTTTGGATAACTGATAATGTATAAACGAACGCAACAAAGAATAAAACATTTTAAACTTATTTTTTGGAAATACTAATTATAGTTGTAGCTTACTCAGATTTCCCAAACAGAGGATAGAGTAAGTAGGTTACGCTAGGCGTAACCTACGCCTGGCTTCCTCACCAAACTATGTCTATAACTTTTTAACTCTATGGGTAGGTACTTTTATTTATTTCCTTTGGGGATTTGGGTACAGGTTTTTACATTAACGGTGTCGCATAGCGATGAAAGAATACTACCACCCCCTCTCTTCCCTTGGGTGTCGTAAAATGCGACAAATGGACTAGACTGCACATCATTCCAACAGCATAGAGTGGGCTCACCACCTGTCACGCTAAGCACATGTGCAGTCGCTATTTGGTGAATAGGTAGACTACAGTTAAGAGGATTGCTTTTCCTATTGCTGTCCTTATTGCCTCTGACTAACCCTTCAAAAATAAAAATTCAAATTATTTATTCAATGTAAACCTTTACAGGCACTTATTGACGTCAATACTAATAATAATAAAAAAACAGTTAACTAGCTTATAGTTAAGACTTAACAACTAATCTAACGAGCTATAGTCTGTGCCAGACAAATGCGCATCGCTACCCCTAGTACCACTGTACGCCGAAACAGAATCGAGTCGAACCGAAATATAAGCCGTGGTCATAGAATTGTGTAAACATACGTATCCTGGTACGAGAAAAAATAGCGGGCAAGTGTCTCTCCCCTAGCGACACAAACGGCTAAAATTTATAGGTAATTTATCGTTTTTTTGGGATGAAAGGTAAAAATGATAAATCATAATGAATTGTTAACTTAAGTTTTTACTTAATGGAATAAAATTAAATATGATTTCCAATTATCGTATTGATATGGTGGTAAGTAATAGAAATTGGAGAGTTTTTGAAGTAAAATAAAGTAACTTCGGGGATGATAGTCGTGACTATTATGTATGTATGTAAAAAATATACACACCTGAGCAGCGACGTGACTCAACGGCAAGAAGCTGATGAGCCGCTCGGCCTCCGGTTGCATGTTGCCGACCCTCAGGGAGATGGTGTGCGCGTCCCAGGTCAGGTTGTCGTGGGACAGCATCACGGCTTTGGGCGCGCCCACCGTGCCTGACTGCGGGGGGAAACGCTCTTGTTAGGGTTCCGGTGCGTAAGGAAAAAAAATCACTAGCGAGCCTCGGCATGATGCAAAAATCAAAATAATAGATTTTCATCAGTTAAGTTTTTCAATCATTCAGCCCCAAACAGAGCATAGCCCGAACTATGGTGACTGAATAACGGATAAACATACATAAATAAATACTTATAAACATCCATGACTCGGTCACAAATGCTCGTGCTCACCACACAGACATTTGCCCCTACCGGGATTCGAACCCGGGACCGTGGGTTGTGTAGTCAGGGTGCTGACCACTCGACCACCCAGCCGTCTGTAAATGTAACTTCAAAGTATTTTTTCAAGCAATTTCGAAACGTCCAAAATATTTTTAAATACTTCAGAATGTTTTATGACTGTGGAGAGGAATAGGCGCAAGAAACTGCACATCCTTTATTAAATAAAAGATAGGTATTCTCGATTCTGATCAAATTATTTTCAACTTACCTTATTTCAATAACAATTAAGTAATTACGTTATTTACCAGTGTGCAATTTTATTTTCAACCTTTGATGACATAATATGTGTTTTCACCGGTGAACCTTTTATGTAACTAATACACAATGAAACATAATAATTTTGATTATTTAGATTCTTATCGTTCCATTATCCGTATCAATATTAAATCGAAAGAATTATATTCGACGACTGGGTGGTCGACTGAACTGGGTGGTTCTATACATATGTCTTTATTATATCCTCAACGGAAAAGCGTCTGTCTTTTATTTCGCCCGAGAATGACGATAATTCCGAAATTGGAGTGCATTTCACCCAGAATTAGTAGACTACTTATATGGAAGGCGGAAGCTGTTAGGTGGTGAGGAAACTCAGAACAAGCCCTACCGCCAACCAGATGGAGTAATTCACTATGAACCGGCCGCCATCGGAAATCGAACCTCTGGGTCCGAGACCGGTCTAACCATAGGCCACAAAGGTGTCAGCCAAAAGGCCAACTGGAATCGAATTAAACTCAAGGTTGTCACGAGCAATTGCTAGTGCTTATAAAACAAACAAGGAGATTGTCGAGATTTCGATGACGCGTTCAAATGTGTGCTCTTTAAATAGGCACACAAGAATCAGCAGTATCAGCACATAGACGAGTGCATCTATGATTTGGCAAACAAGATGGCCTTTGCGTGGTTTATTGAACTTTCATTACCAAGTGAGCGTGCGCGTCTGGCAGAGGTCCATCGTCATAATGCAGTTTCATGAAACTGAGTGTCGATTGCGAGTTTTATTTCCTAGAAATTTGGTATGGCATTTAAAACAGCATCTCCTGGTGGCAAACGAGGCGAGTTACAATTTTGCTTTTACAAATTCAGATTTCTGTTAGCGAGATAGGACGGTGAGTAGCTCAGATCATTAATGATCTGAGATGAGTAGTGATATTTTTTTTACTATTCGAACGATTCAATGTAAACTACAATAATAAGAGACCGACTCGCTACCTAGTGGAGAACTTGTGAAACGAACTTATGAAAGCTGTAGTTCCTACTTAGCACTCTGTAGGTAGATACGCTTGTTTTGAAACTTTTGCTGTAGTTCTAATTTCATCTAATCCTAACGATCCTTTTACAGTTGTAGTAGGTATTAATCAAAGACAATAATTGTACGGGATAAATTCCCGCGCGTGAAATTTTGTTTCCGAGATTCTTTTTGGGTATTTTCAAACATGTTTTGTCAAGATAGATAAATATGTAAACTTAAACACAATATTTTGTTGGAAATTTCTTGGCGTCTCAACTCACCGTGTAGACTAATGTGCAGCACTCGTTGATAGCTATATTCTTCAGGACATTCTCCAAGTGTGTGTCGGGCTCTTTGCTGCCCATCTCCATCAGCTGGTCCCACTGAAACATGAGCTACATTGTAAGATGCGGTCTTCGAATGTGTCAAAACGTGAATAAGAATTTTGGTCGGGTACACACGCCTGCCAGACCAACCTATACAGAACTGTCAAATTTCCCTAGTGACAAAGGTCAAAATGTATTGATTCATAGTAATTGACCGATAAAGTAAATGTCGTCTTTAAAATACTTACTTAAATCTATTGACAAATATTAGGAATATGTAATAATATGCGTGGAGTCATTTAATGAGATTGATGGTCATATAACATATCTATCAGTTTTATTTAGATGTTGATCGAAGATTGATACCAAAGGGATATACAAATTATCAATCGAGTTTCAATCTACTTTTATTGTTCTGGACTTTGAAACCCGCTTATCTGTTTTAAAGCCTTTCCTAGGAATCGTTGACAAACGGCCCAATATCGTTAATAAGTCTTATTACAATGAGTAATAGGAGTCTACCGCATAAGGATAAAAATTTAACACTAATATAGAACGAAACAGGAAAGTATAGGTACGTAATTAACTTCTTAATCATCAAACATTAATAATTCGGTCATAGTTATGAGCAAAGTGCCTTAAGTGCGTGGGAATCCATCATTTTATCGCAATCCCTTTCAACGATTTTCATTACCTACCCATAAAACGATTCGCAGAACTTTTTGTACAATATTTAACAAATTCTAGAATTACTTAGGTTTCATTTCATTTCCTTAAATATTAATTATCTACAAACACTTATTTCTTTTCATGTTTTATACATTTTATCGAATTTATTAATGTTACATCGAAGTTTTGTTACCTACCCATATTTTTGTTTCATCGTAAGTTTTAGTTTGCAAAATAATTGAACATCAATTTTTACTTCAATAAATCAATGTACATCGAAAATACGATTTCATGCAATTAATTAGTTCTGTGCGTGATGTCTTTTTAGAGTATTATTTAAAACAAAAATAAGGATGATAAAAAAAAGTTATTTAATAATAGGTCAAGGATCATAAGACCACCACTGAGGAGCACGTGGATGTAAGGCTCGCCGCGGCTGAGGCTAAGCGCTACTTGAAAGATATCGCAAAAGGCGTTGAAGTTAGACAATAAGCCCCCCGGTTGCTGCCAAAAGATGGCAGCCGTTTGGAGCGCGTGACAGGCAAGGCAATTACTTATTAACTCTGTTTGGGTCTAGCTAGTATAATGAGGAGATGTTGGCACAATATTTTGTGAAACAAAATTAAATATCTACAATTTCCAGGTAACTAATTAGGTGTTTACACAAAGTAAATAGGTAGGCCTACCTTAAGTGATAAGTATCGCATGTGATGTGACACATGTTTTAAGTTAGGTGTCAATGTTCGCGCGCTATCTTTATTCCATCTATATCTAACACTAAAAAATGTAAACTGTGGACAGTTATACGATTATGACTAATAGTTATCTAGTTTATGAATAATTTTATTGCCGATGCCGATCTAGTTTTAATTTAAATGAGCTGTCTATTAAACTATAGGTGCGTACGTAGATAACGTTATCTACGTACGCAACATTGAAAAAAAATTACTACCTCAGGGAACCGGTTCGGTTGATAACGTCTAATTCCCCAAATGTCTAGTCGCCATACATCCATTCTCCGGATGTCAAGTCGTCATACGTCTATTCCCTGAATGTCTAGTAGTAGCCGCAAGTCTATTTTCCCGAATGTCAAGTCGCCATACGTCTATTCCCTGAATGTCTAGTCGCAAAGAGAGTGTTTAGTTATTTTATTCATACGTAACATACGAGTACAGGCAGAATTAGCTACGTAAATTTATCTACACAAGCAAGAGCTAGTAGACATACGTCCTCCGCAAGTCCGCAACGGCGGCTGCGTTGACCATTCCGACTGAGGTTTTTTCCATTTCGATTTTTCAACGTTTCGTTACCTTCGAGTACAAGTATATTTAAGGGTTATTAACGCAAAAAATCCTATATTACCTACCAGAATAAAAATATTTCACAACTATCCAAAGCTCAGTTGTCGAAAATATTCAACTTTCTGAGTCCTAGGTAGGTCGCAGTGTTCCGTTGAAAAGTGAGAACGTGTAAAAATACAGTTAGATGACCCTGTTCGGCCTGAGTGACGTCATAGGACTGTCTTTATGCATTACGCGGAGCCTACACCGCTACCAGCACAGAATACTTATAATGCATTGACCGAAATAGGTAGTGCTGATTCACCTTAAGTTAGCGTGAAGATACGAACTCGAGTGGTTGATACCACAAAAATTTTACTAATATCGTATTTTTTCAAATTACTACTTTTACTATTTCCGGTCCTATCTTTACTTCCCAACCATCAAAACCGTCGAGTAACAATTGATTTACACTAACCTTAAATTTGAATAAAGGCTAAGTTAACATTCTTAAACACTTAATAGACATATTATGGTAGTGGCACTAGTGGTTAACGCGACTTTTAACTACTTTTCACTAAATAATGCTATAAACAAGCCAAATACACTCTGTTCTCTTTTATTGGCTATTATAGGGTGTTAATTATATACAGTGCTGCCAGTAAAAAAAATATATCTCAGCTTAAATTGCTAGCGGTGAAAGGCAACCGTATCGCGTAGCGGTGAAAGAATACTACCACCCCTTTTTTTTCCTTTGGTTGTCGTAAAAGGCGATTAACGTACTATAGATCGCACATACTTACAACTGCATAGTGCGGCGATGGGTATACCACCAGCTGTCACGCTGAGCACATGTGCAGTCGCTATTTGGCGAAAAGTGGGCTATGGTAGAGGACTGCTTTTGCTGTCCTCATTGCCTAGTCTCTGACTAACCCTTCGGGGATAATAGTCGTGATTCTATGTATGTATGTTAAATTGCTCTAACAGTAGTCAGAAATACATTTACAGCACATCTCGTCCTTATTATTGCGATAGTTAACTTGTGAGTCAAGCCCGAACCGTTATATTTAATTGAAGTTTGAGTCGCTCACGCGTAAGCAACCGTTTCCATGATCCCGAATAATTTATTTTAAAATCCAAATTATACCAGTGCTTACAAGAAACAAACCGCCAAATTACATAGTTTTTTAACCTGTAATCAAGAACTTTTAAGGTTAAAACTAAGATTTCGTGATTAAGATAATTAAACGTTGACAAAAAATGACTTACCACAAGTGGGAAGGTAGTCATTTTTTTCTCATTATCTTAGAGATAAGTAACTTAACATTATTAACGCAATATTCATGAAATATTACGAATTTCGTGATTAGTCAGTACGTACCCGTGTGATAAAGTATTTCGGATTTAGAGATTATTTTAAGAAACGATGCACATGATAGGGAAAAACGTGCGTGTACAAAGTCGATGATTTAGTACCATCCATAGATAATACATATAGACTATGGTCCATCTAGGCATTAAATACTTACCTACTTAAGATAAGTGGGCACGCGCCGTGACTGGTGTTATAAAAGGTAAAATTTTTTATGTAGGGTGGGGTTGGCATCAATTAGCCACGCGTACACAATGAGCCACCCATCTAATTCGGAAAGGCGAACGTTGCCGCTCCGTGTTTTCAGCATGCACGGGCACGTTTCTGAACGCGCCCCTACCTCCCCAGTCACTGGCAACCTGGCAAGATTCGGCGAGGAACGCGTGTGTCATCGAGAGGTTTTCGTTTTCGTGATCTAAAAGCTAAAAAAAACGTAAGTCGTTTGTTTTCTCATGCCTTTTCTTTAAATCATTTTACTTTGTGAATAACTTGTACGTAGAAAGGGTTTATCGGAGCTTCTTTTACAGTAGTTTAAGTAGCAGCTACATGTTTCTGTGTGGAGCTACATCACCTCAAATAATTTGAGACCGGGGGTGTACGCAATGGGTCATTTCTCTTGTGCTATCAATGAGCCATTGACTCATTGTGTGCCATACCTGACCCATTGTATACTGCTACTCAAAAAATACTAAATGCACGATGAACATAATGGAAACACATTTGCATTTACTTGTTGTGAAGTTACAGAATGGGTCGAACCGCGAAGAACGTGAGAAAAAAAGGAACTACCTAACACCGCTACCCAAATGCACGCGCAATAGACCTTCATGTCAATTGTCAACATAGTATTCGAAGAGCGGCCAATGAATGCGCAATTCCGTATGAAACGCTACAAAGATACGTCAAAAATTTAAGAAAGGTGAAACGCAGCGATTTTAGCCAATTTATCCAGTAAACAGGGTTTTCAACCACGAACAGGAGCTGACCATTCACGATTACATAGTCGAAATGTGCTGACAAGTTTTTTTTAGACTTTCTGCCAAGCTGTATAACATACAGACCTGCCGCTGAAGATAACGATGACAAGACGCAGAAGACATCATCGGCAGGTCTCCACCAGTACTTCAGTTGATCAAGACGCAGAACCCCTTCGGTCATATACAATATATTTTTTTATCCAAGGTCATGTTAAAAAAAATGTTATAATAATAAAAAATTTAAGATAATATTTTATAAGTTACTGTTAACCAAACCTTGTAAGAACATAATAAAGATCTCAAAAACGATTGCAATAAATAACTTTAATATAAATATTGTGTTTGTCCCGTAAATTTTTGAATAAATATAAAAAAAACAATACTTTTATACATGCCTGGCTGATTGTGTGCCTTCCAAACCATTGTGTACCACCCCCCATGCCCATTGTGTGCCGCTAGGTGTACACAATGAGCCATTTCTCACATTTAAAAAAAAAGCTAAAGGCTCATTTCAGTATGATTTTGGAACAAATCTGAGTACGCCATTAGATATTCAGTTAAATTTCCATACCGTTGACACACATAACATTTCTGTCGTGTATAGGGATGCAGAAATATGGCGCTCCAAATTTTTCCTGGCTCATTGATGCCACCCCCACCCTAGTTACTTAAACTACCTCTCATTTACAACTTTTCTTTAAATTACTGACTGATTCTTTTTTTCTATTAGTCAGGACAAAGTTTATATTAAGGGGAGGTATTTCGAGCGCTTCCCTCTCGTTCTCTCGACGGTACAACGATAAGGGATGGGTATAACAGCGATGCGGCGCGAATAATCGCGTTTTATATTTAAAAAAATTAATAGTTGCAATAAATAAAAAACCATCGGTTATAATAACTCAAGTTATTTACGAGCTTCATTTTGGTAAATGACTCATAATATCAAATCACTTATTTTAAGAATAAAACCTGGAAAAGAAGACAAAATGACACAAAAATATGTAACTGTGTGAATATAAACTACTTTTATTCTATCGAGCCAACTTTATAAAATCGTGTTTCCATCGGGTGTATTTCACAGAATAAAGCCTCAACAATATTTCGTAATTTTCGCAGATTTTAATTTTACTGTTTACTACTTCAAAAAGTTATTCTAAGAACATGTTATTTTAATTTTTCACTAACACCTAGCCTTAAGTGTTCACGAGGAGGGGGGGGGGGGGGGGACGTTTACTATGACGACCTCCTTGGTCGAGTGGTTTGTACACCGGTTTTCATGGTGTCGCCGCCATCTCTGAGGTCCCGGGTTCGATCCCCGATCCCCGGTCGGGTCAATTTAGAAATTTTTGTTTTTCTAAATTATCTCGGGTCTGGGTGTTTTCTATGTATAATAAGTATCTATTTAAGTATTTTAAGTATATTTATCCGTTGTCTGTAACCATTTAACGAGTTTCTTATAGAAGCTTCTCTTGGGCTAGATAAATTGGTGTGAGTGTAGGAAAGTTTATTTATTTTTTATCTATATAGAATGTCAGTAGCATGATTTTAATAGACTGTAGAAAAAAATTAAATGTCAGTTTAAAGACACTGATACTGAAACTAAAGGGGCCACCAAACGCAACCTTTGGATGTAGGTACTGCACCACTAGTTATCTTATGCTTTAACAGTTGCCATTTAAATTGGACTAAGTTTTTGAAAACCCTAGAGACGAAAAATAACAAAGAACTGTAAACATTTTTAGTACATTAAAATATTTTAAAGTAAGGAAGGTGACCGAGCCAGCGAGACCAATTTTTCACGAACACATTCACACGATATAATGATTGGCTTCCATTGTCTTTCTTTTTTTCTAGTCGCCTTTTGTTTTGCGGTTACAATGTAGATGACGTGAAGGTGCCAACACGGTAAATTACTACTAATTATAATGGCCATTGCCAATTTTGTTTCGACTTAAGCTACTTAATACTCTAGTTGAATACAGGACGACCATACTTTAAAACCTTGGATTGGATGATAATAATCAAATCAAATTATCAGCTTGTAAACTTCCCACTTTTGGGCACAGGCCTTCCCACGTGGACAACATCACATGGGCAGGTTGGGCCGTAACCTACCACGCTGGCCCAATGCGGGTTGGTGGGTTTTAACGACTGCCATCTTTCGACGACAATCGGGACCAACGCCTTAACGTGCTTTCCGAAACACGTAGGATTATAATAATATGATAAGATAAATAAAATTGGTGCGTTGAAAATATACACAGCCACTACTTTATTGTTTTTTGATGAAAAGAAAATACAAATAAAAAGAAAAAACAAAAACGAAAGGAAAATAAATAAAAAATAAAAGAAATGAAGGTCCTTCCTTGTAACTTCCGAAAAGTGAAACGTAAATCTTTATAAGATGTACGAGTAGGAACTCAATATTTATTTACTATATCACTCAATGTAGGATTTTGATGGCCAGCAGATCAGAAGAGCTCACTTTTTTCAACTTCCACCGATACAGCTGGGTAAGTACAACGTTTACTAAAAGAATCTTTGTTTTGCACATAGAATATGCAATTGTATCATAAACAGAGACACAGCCACTACTTTATTGTTTCAATAAAAAAAGAAAAAAAAGACAAGGAACGAAAACAAATGACAAGAATTGATTCCTTACAAAAATAACCGGGACAAAAGCACATTCCTTCGGAAGTGCAAAGAACCTCGAGACATTCATCCAGTCCTCTTTTTATTATTTTATCATATCCATTGACCATAGGTATTGCAAAAGTTGCATAAGTGTTGACACAGACATTCAATGGAAGCCGCTACGATTTACAAGGAGTAGGAAGAAGTTCTTCTTACCCTTACACTGTACACTTCTTGGATGAAGGTGTCGAGGGGCCCCTCCCACTGCATTATAGCTTTAAAAGTTTCGGTAGTCGGCTGCGGATCGAGAGCATTTATCCAGCTGCTTCTTGCCTTGCACTGCGCAGATGCTGACCCGCGACAAAGACAGGCAATAGAAACCGCTTACGGAGTTACAAGGAGTAGGAAGAAGTTCTAAAACTTACACTGTACACTCCTTGTATGGAGGTGTCGACAGGCCCCTCCCACTGCACTATAGCTTTAAGCTTCGGTAGTCGACTGCGGATCGAGAGCACTTTGTCCAGCTGCTTCTTGTCTTGTACTGCGCAGATGCTGGCCCGCGACACAGACAGACAATGGAAGCAGGCCTCTTCAGAGTTGGTTGTGTAGATGCCCGCCGCAAAACCACTGCACAACACATTAAATCTAAATAAATAATAATAAATTGCTACGAGATAAAAGTGGACTACTTTTGCGGTCCTCATATAGTCTCGGATCAACCGTTCGGGGATAATAGTCGTGATTATACCTATATATGTAATTGCTACGAATGTTTGTTTGCGCGTCACTTCAGAACGGTTACACATATTTGGTTAATTTTGTTGTTGTTGTTGTTTATTATTAGTACTACAAGGTTTCTATAAAGGAGCATTATTCCTCACGGGATACGGGGTTTTCACGCGGACGAAGTTGTGGGCGGGACGCTAGTCTAAGGGCCAGAGCACACACGACACTTTTAGCAGCGGCGATCGGCGAAAACTCGCAATTCCGATACTGCAATCGAACGCAGAGAGTCGCCAAAACGCGATGCTAGTCGCGTTGCCGATCGCCGATGTTAAAAGTATCGTGTGTACTAGGGCCAGAGCACACACGATACTTTTAGCAGCGGCGATCGGCGATTTAGACGATTTTAAGAAACTGAATGCAGCGACTGAATCGCTAAAACTCGCGATTTAGATACTGCAATCGAACGCAGAGAGTCGCCACAACGCGATGCTAGTCGCGAAATCGCCGATCGCCGATGCTAAAAGAATCGTGTGTTCGGTGGCTCTAAAATGTAATAAACCGACCGACGGGCATGTAGAAACGATATGAGACGCGCTTGCTGCTGCAATCCTGAGTTCCTAAAAGATATACTATATTTCTTGTATTTTAGTTTTTATTTACTTATTACTCTTCAGACATGTAATAGTATATGCTTTATAAACAGTTGTTGTTAACTTAATTTTAATAATTCCCTTGTGTGAAATTAACCTGCATTAAATTTTGCGAGTGTGATCGAGGAGTCAGACAAAAAAATGCTTTAGATATAAATACTTAAAAGTACATATTCATATTCATTTAATCACTTAAATTTGGTAACATAGGTATACTAGCATGACAGAGATAAAAAAAACTAAATATCGACTAATCCATTTTTAATACCCAAAGTGGGCAAAACAAACTCATATACTAGTAGATTAAGCTGATTAGGAATATATATGAGCAATAGACAAACTACGTTATTATCTAAATTCATACTTAATAATTACAAGTACATACATTAAAAAAAGGTGTCTCCCTACATGGACAACATCACAGGGGGAGGCTGGGCCATAAAAATAACCCACCACGCTGGCCCAATGCGGTTGATGGGTTAAGTTTAGGTTATACTAGCGGCAGCTCGTGGTTTCACCCGCGTGGTTCCCGTTCCCGTGGGAATATCTGGATAAAAAGTATCCTATGTGTTAATCCAGGGTGTCAGCTAACTCCATACCAACTTTTATTAAAATCGCTCTAGCCGTTTAGACGTGAAGAAGTAACAAATGCACACTCACAAACTTTCGCCTTTAAAATATTAGTGTGATTGTAATAATAAATATATGCGTACCCAGCGTGTATGGCGGCGAGGTCGGCCACGAACCAGGGCTCCGAGTTGAAACCGATGATGCCGACCGAGTGGTAGCGCTCCAGGCCCAGCTTCAGGAAGCCCTTGGCGGCGGTGCGGACGCGCTCACGGTACTGTCTGAAATGAGGAGATTTGTCATTTTCTTTAACAATGTTACTATGCCGATAAAAATCTTTTACTGACTAGGGAAAATGCTGTCCTAGGGTCTTACGTTCAGCTCTTAGAGCAGTATAGAATATGAAATGATACTAGAACCTCTAATTCTTTAACACTGCCTTAAATTCCCATCATGTTTTGAGATACTTCTTACGTCTAGGCACGAAATGCTGGACTAGGGGAGGGGAGGTCTGTATTAAAATTAAAACTCTAATACGTTTTTGAGGCATATAAGTAGAAATCTCTAACACATTATAAACATAAGCTGTCGTTATTAAGTAGTTACTGCGTCATTAATAAAAACTCATCATCATGTTAGTCATGTTATATTGTTTCAATTTGAGCTTTGAATTAAGCAATGGCATTTAGCTGAATGTACCAGTATTCTTATTTAAACTTGTAGGGAAAATGATAACGTTTAATTAAATTTATTCGGGCTGTGTAAGTTCAAGAACTTAACGATTTTAATGAAACACAAGTGTTTCAATGAAATCAAGTAAAAAGTAAACCGTTCACTTTTAAAACATGACTTCTTTCCTCATTCTTTTTTTTCTTCTCATTTATGAAGCCACTATTCTACACCATTCCGGGAAACGGTCGTATTGTAATATGTAAGTAGGTATGTATGTATGTAGGTACGTAATATAAGTCGTCAGTGGGAATTACTAAATATAAACATTTCCTTCCTACTCTATACTGTGACAAAATTGGACGTACAATGTTTGTCATCAAATTATTCATATCTTTGTGTAAATATGTTGGATTGTCACTTGGATTTTTGTTGTTTTTTGCGAGAAAGACACCACCACTGTTAGTGGTTTTCTCGTGAATCTCGCTTAAGAAAAAGTAAAATTCCTAACGACATTATTTGCACAAGGAATTGTGCATTAATCTATCTGATTGTGCATATAATCTATCATAAAAACGATACAATTTCTAAACCAGGTATAACTTAAGTCCGTATTTCAGGTGTGACTTTACGATCGAATTTTTAAGAATAGGTACCTTTATTGTAAATAATTTATTACTTATTCTACTTCCTAAGGTAGGTACTTACTGTAGTTTCATCAGTTTAGTTCATTTTAATTAGTAAAAATCTAAGGTCCCTAGTTTTTTCCTTTTTATTAAAGCTTATATTATTTACCACCGTTAGAAGAAGTAATTTTTAGGGTTCCGTAGCCAAATGGCAAAATCGAAACCCTTATAGATTCGTCATGTCTATCTGTCCGTCCGTATGTCACCGCCACTTTTTTCCGAAACTATAAGAACTATACTGTTGAAACTTGGTATGTAGATGTATTCTGTGAACCGCATTTAGATTTTCACACGAAAATAGAAAAAGAACAATAAATTTTAGGGGTTCCCCGTACTTAGAACTGAAACTCAAAAATTTTTTTCATCAAACCCATACGTGGATCTATGGATAGGTCTTCAAAAATGATATTGAGGTTTCTAACACCATTTTTTCTAAACTGAATAGTTAGCGCGAGAGACATTTCCAAAGTAGGAAAATGTGCCCCCCCCTCTTGTAACTTGTAAAATAAGAGAATGATAAAACTAAAAAAATACACGATGTACATTACCATGCAAACTTCCACCGAAAATTAGTTTGAACGAGATCTAGTAAGTAGTTTTTTTTTAATACGTCATAAATTAATAAATTAAAAAAAATACACTATTATTAAAACATCGATCAAAGTTACAACAAACTACAAGAACTTTTATATGATGTTACTTGCTGCTACGGAACCCTTCATGGGCGAGTCGACTCGCACTTTTTTTTAATGCAAATAAAGAAAGGGGTTGAAAAAAAAAGACGGAAGTCAAAGCTCATACATTTTACCTGCTACCTATGCTAAAAGTTTCTAATACAGCTTGGTCCAGATTCTAGATATAAAGAAAGCGTCCCGAGACTAAAATATGTAAGTAGTTGTAGGAAATTTTGTTCAGTTAAAATTATTTTAAGCTTAAAACCGAAACCATACTCTGATCACAGAATGTACTTTGAACAACTTGTTTATATTGATTTACATGTTTTTTGGTAAAGATCGTAACATTATCTTGTAGTAAAATATGTGCTACTTAAGCTTATATAACTTAAATGGTTTAAAGTACATTCTGTGATCAAAGTACGGTTTCGACAAGGTCTTTTAAAAATTATTTAGTTTGTCGATGTTTTGCTACACGTAACATGATGTATTGGTGTGTTTAAACTCTTAAAAAAAGTGTTACCTAACAATAACACAACCCTGTGACCCCGGACCTTGCAAATTGTTTGAAATGTGAAAATAAAATAAACACGAGTAGTGTTATGAAGTGGTTTGTTGATAAAATACTGATTTTATTGCGCCGTTATTGGCTGGATGATTCCTATCTTTTGCAGTGTATATAAATAGAAATAGTAATTTTTAATACGTTTGCCACGTGCTTCTTGGAGCGCAGCCAGATTTCCTTATACGTTGTTACAGCTCGTTAACAGAGTATAGAATATAGTGCGAGTATATAATATTTTTACTGTTCGATCGAGTATAAAACTACAATGTTTATGAGAATAAAGCAGCGCCACTTTTAAAACCCACTTCATTGTCACTAGATGTAGATGACATGGTATAAGTACCCATCCACATTGTAGTTTAGATTTACTTGATCGAACGCTGAAAAAAAATACTTTCAGAACTGCAATTTCGACAGAGTTAACTTAAATTAAAAGTGTATGGCATCGATGCAGTTATAAGTTAGTTCCACAAGCTTGTTGTTGGATGGCGCTGCTTAGATCCCATACAAATTGTAGTATATTTTTTTATTACTTAGTGAAGAATACACGCACTCTCACACTCAGCACTATGCGCGGCTCTCAGAATGACATGCTGAGGCGCGGCTATAACACGTAATGTGTTCGTAAACAAAAAGTTATGGTTTTCTGGTTTTGGCCATTTATTTGTCGTAACACAGAATTACTTCCTTTTTTCCTTTTTTACATTGGCTTCGAAGTAGATACATAACCATACATCAACTCCGACAAAAATATATCTTAACCATATCAATTATCTAAGGCTCTATCGGAAACTTGGCTCTTACTTCGGCCCTCACGTTCTCTTCAACTTCGATCAAGAGTGACTTTTTACGTTTTTGTAAAGTTGAATTTAGAGAATGCGGATTGTATAACTCACTGCGGATTCAGGATCGAGTTTTGGATCGAGCCTTTACAGAGTCGCACTGCTGATAATGAAACTAACACACTTACTTAAAAAACAACCAAAAAGTATGCAATAAAAGATAGGTCGATGTACTGCGAGAGGGCGACCTCTGCAGACCTCATTAAGATATAATAAGAAAAACACACTTTATATCTTATCTTATTTTAGTGGGGCCTGCAAAGATCTCCCTCTCGCAGCAGCACGTCGACCCATTGGGATCTTTTGTGCAACCCCGTCCTATCACTCTACCTCCTCAGTGAAAATGATTGCCATAAGCTTAGCAATGTCTCTGAGGGCGAAGAACCTAAAATCTTCTGGTTTCGGGTAGGTCGATTCTAGGTGACTTATTTTATTCCTGGCAAAAGAGAGAGAGAAAACACACTCACTTGTAAGTGATCTTGTGCCACTTGCCGTCCTGTTTCTTGGTGCAGAGCGCGTTGCACTCCGGGTAGCGAGTGGCGATGCGCGTGAGTAGGCCGGGCACCGACACCGGCGCCTCTTCGGACACGCCGCGTGACGTCAGGCGCAGCTTGACGGAGCCTTCCGGCACCCATGTTGTGTAGTCGTTGGCGGGCACCACTTGGTCCGGACCTGTTGCGAGACACTGTTAGTCATAGCACTAGCCTATAAAGCCACACTCCTGCTCCCATTTGGATAATAGCACATGGGAAGAGACTTGTCAGTCACGTAGTACGTAAAGCAGCACTAACAGCCGCAGCTTCACAGCTCTCAAATTAGGCCCTCAGGTGTAACTTTAGTCCGCATTTTGGTTTTGACTTTACTAGGAAAACGACTTTGACTTTACACGACAATTTTAGGAAGATAATTATAAGCAGGCCCGGGATGGAGACGGTCGACTCGGAGGCCATGCCGCGCGACGTCAACAGCTGCAGCTTCACAGAGTCGTCCGGCACCCGTGCCATATGGTGTAGTCGGTCACCCCTTGGTCCGGACCTGTTGCAAGGCGGGCGCTAGTCACTGCTGCTTTACGAACTACGTAAGTAAATGCTACTTACGTAATCGTTGTTAGCACATTCTAAAAAGTTACCTAGCAGATAAGGTGGAATCATTTTATCCAATAATTTTCGTTAACGAAACTGTCAAACGAAGGATCAATTAACTTCTTAAGTTAGAACCGTAGAACAGACTCAAGTGGTTCTTTGTGCATGTGAGGAATGATTCCTCCAACATTACCAGTTTTAAAAATAATCAGCAAATGTAAATTTATTTTGTAGCTCGTGACATTGTAATGACCATGGTATCATTGACTGATGTTGTTTCGAATTATACTATTTATGACTGTTTAATACGTGTATCGGGTGCGTGAGCTTTAGAAAACATTCTTTACAGATAAAACACACGTTATTAAACTGACATTGGTTGATAACAGTGTCACACAACGCACCGACACAAATAAAGTTGATACTTAAATACCTACAATGATATAGTGTGAAACACAGCCACCATACTTGTAATTTAATTGTTAAAGTTTGTTTAGACCATTCCAATATTTAAATGACGTATCTGTTTCATTAGTGCCTATTAGTACCTACAACAAGTCTTGCGACGCGAATGATAGTTTTTTTTTGATGAAAAGCTGCTATATGTAGCTGAAAACCCATAATTAAGAGGCCTATATTACATCTCGGCTGTGATTTTGGCGTAAAATGGCCAATTTTGGCGTTATGGATCTCAGAAACAAAAATACATTACCAATTATAACTTATTGAATAGTGTAGAATAGCTATTGGAATAGTGCGTAGCGGCCTCGCTTTTTGTAAATTTTGCTTAACTTATTAATTAACCCCAAAATTGCAGAGAAAGATTTTCATAAAGTGCGCGAAGGCTCTTTTTCTGAGCTCATCGATTGAACTACTGTTCTACACAAGTGAAATAAAAAAATTATAAAGTCATCTCTTATATAGTCGAATAGTGCGTAGCGGCCTCGGAATTTTTAGATATCATTGATTTTATATAGAAAAAAAATCTTATTCTAAACCAAAAAACGTCGAAAATCGCTTTAAGTTAACTGTGAGTATCTCTTAGCTACGATAATATTTTTGAGCAAAATTTATACCAGAGTAATTGTAACTCATGTCATGAGGAATAAAGATTTTATAATGAATTTATTATCCTAGTTCGATAAAAACGATAAATACAACTGCAAAATTACTACAAAATGCGATGCGCCGGCCGTCCGAATTCAACTTATGCTCACAGAATGGAGATTATTCTGCACAAATTTATTATTCTATTTCCATAAAAACGATAAATACAACTGCAAAATTACTACAAAATGCGAAAATGGGCATTTTACGCTAAAATCACATTCGAGATGTAATAGGGTAACATGCCCAGTCTCCGGCCTCTTAAGCGCTCAGCTGACTTAATTCACTTATATATAACTGATTTAGAGGATTCATTATATAAATATATTTTTTTTATACCAGAAATATGTTCAAGATTAATTTTAAAACTGATATAATATAGAAAGACTGCCAGATTTTATATAAATAAAAGATTTTCAGAAAAGTACGTTTTTGCCAGTGTCCGGCCACACTTATCTAGTGAACGACCACTAGCTACCCAGTGTTCGGCCACCTAAATATAAACCTACAACTATTGAATGGATAATAAACTCTCACAGTAAATGAATAAGGATTATATTGTAATGATCCCACAATCTAAGGATTTTTGACAACTAATGTGCTACGGATTTACTTGCGGATTTTATGAACCGCAAATCTTTATTTATAAAGACGTATAAAAAATAAAAAGTAAGTATTGAAATGTAAAACATTTATTTAGTAAATGTGACGTAATAATATTTTTTTCTAAACTATTTATTTTAATGGATTTTTCTTTGCAACCAGCACTAATCATTAAATTAAATTCTTTTTTTTTCTAAATATTAATTGCAAATAAATAACAAAACGTAACACTTATAAAAATGCAAATAGAATAATAAAACTCTTACTAATAATAAAACGTTACTAAATATTATTAAACAGACATTTTTTTAATTAGTAGATAATGGCCGAATACTGGTACCATAGCCAGTGTCCGGCCGCTTAGTCATTTTAAAGGCCGGCTATCCGGTCATAGCTACCAGTATTCCGGCCATTCTATTCTCATACAAGTAATTTTACCTATAATTTTTATCTCTGCTGATATCGGCGGCCGGATACTGGCCATAACTAAGGTTTAATGCTAAGGCCTGTCACTACTAACATTACTTACACTTCACAACACCCTAGGTATTATTAAATACATAAAAATCATGGTACCGTTATTGCTAGTGTCCGGCCGGGGTGAGCCGGACACTGGAAATAGCCATTTTCTATTCCAGACCACCGGCCCCCATCTTTTTTAAATAACGGGCGTTGAAAAGTCATATTTAACAATTAAATCGTGTAAATAGGCATACCTACGTGTTATAAAATATAAAACTTTATTGGTATTATAACAAAATATACATGAACTAACCAGTTGAAAACACCTCTGCACTAATTTTTTTATTAAGTTGTGGTTAAATTGTCACGCGTGCACTGACCTCCACTTTTAGATGACAACACGTAGAAAATTTAGCTTGCCGTAGATGTCGCTGTGTCTATGTTGTAGGTAATTCAAAATACTTTTTAAGAGAATTGATTTTAGGTTCAAATTCATTTAACTATTCTTATTTTATTTAAAAATCATGTCGCACGGCCGGGCACTGGAGGGGGCCGGCACACTGGGCATGTTACCCTAGGCCTCTTAAAGCTATTATTCTGAGTGAAAACCCATTCTGTTTTCCTTTGATCATATAGGTACAAGCTATGTTTTTCCAAACTACTTGTGACTGTTAAGAATTACAGAAGTACTAGAATTAAAGAAATTTACATAAACAAGAGTGATTATAACAGAGAAATACTTATGTAGGTAATTATTGTGTTTCAACACGTCTTGATTATTTGATAAAACTTCTTTTTACTTTTTTTGTGAATGCGAATTAATGCTGGAGTTTGTTTTTTAATCAGGCCGCACCAGTTATACGGCTTTGAATGAAAGGCACACGGGTAATAAGTACGTAGTAAGATAGAATAGAGAAAGATTTTTTTAAAGTTCATGAGTGGTGCAAAAGTGGTTAGAAACAATGTTATACTTTACTTTGATTTTAAACTAATTTTAGTAGTACCTTTGAAATTACTGTTGCTACTGCAATGGAAGACAGTTCCTGTTTTGATCTCATAAACAATAACCCTGATGTATAAACAAATGACGCTTCGAACAGGACGGGAAGTGTCCTATTCAAAACATTTAAACAAAACTATTGCCAAATAAAACAAATAGAAACAACAATGTACAATTAAAACTCAAGTGTACAGCGATTATAAATATCTAATATTTTCTTAATTTTCCTTTAAGAGTTTTTATAGTAATTTTGAAATAACGTTTTACAATTGCTGAAAATTTTTGACTTTGCCTTGGATCGCTATATCATGATAATAAAATTGAAAAGAGACTGCATAATGCCATTCGCTTGGCTACCTACTCTTTTTAAGGATTCGCACAAGCAATCCTAAAAATGAATTAACAAAAAATATTATGATTAGGTAATTGGAACACGAAAAATAACTTACCATTCATAAATGTGTGTCTTTGGATTCCGTTTGCCGGCTGTGGTTTATGTACTGGTACTTCTCCGTTCTCCATATTGATGTTCTGTAACAAATAGATACTCAAATAAGATACGAAACAAGAACTATTTAAAAGTAAAAAAAATGTAAATGTAAAATACACGATTTAACCAAGAAATGTCTTTTTTTCTTTGTAGTTAGTTGAAGTACCACCTTGGCAAGGACCTTGACTAAAGGCACCTTGTGGGCCAGCAGGAAAAGCGTGACTGATACTACGTCTTTGACGCTGCACCAGTAGTCCTCGCGGCTGGACTCCACTTTACTTGAGACCAGCCCCCTTACTCTTGAAACCGATCGCTATTGGATCGGATTGGTATTGTGAATTTTCGTACTCCTAAGTTACGACACCAGAGCTAATATGGATTCATATTGCGTGGATATTGAGTGAAAAAAATACAAAACTCAATGCCATTTAGTTCACCCAATATGAATCCAAATTAGCGCTTGTGTCGTAATTTAAAAATAAGAAAATTCACAATACCAATCCGATCCAATAGCGATCGGTTTCGAGAGTAAGGGGGCTGGTGGAGTCATTAGCCGGGATTAATACTCGTATAAATAAAAAACTTTTTGCGAAACAGCTAGGGTCCTCTGGGTCCAAGACCGGTGGTCAAACTACTACACCGCAGAGAATTAATTTAATAAAGTAATGCAACAATATTCGACAGATTTTAATATTACTTATCTTTTCTGGCAAGAAAAGTTGCAGCTAAACATGTGGTGGTTTTTCTCAAGCGTAAAATCAAAAACTCGTGCAACTAGGAAGGTGGGTTATGTGAAGTATACTTAGGTAGGTATAATTAAGTATTTGTAGCCTTGATAATATGTTATGTGTACGCTTTTGATACTGTAGAAACTAATTCACAGTAAGACGGAGAAGAAAGAAGCTGAAGTAAAACTGCATGTTCTGTTGCAAAGAACACCTATTTGTATGAAAGCAAATACTATTCGAGCTAAATGTATGAAACAGTTGATTTTCATTTCGCAATATTTATTAGAGGTCCCATAAAATAGTTGTTCTTTGAACTTAATATGATGTATACTTGGTTTCTAAACATATTTGTAAAATATTATATGATGTTTAACTTATTTTTGCTGTGTTGATTACTTTGTTTGTTTAATATTTAGCATTTGATTATATTTTTAGATCATATTTTTCACGTAAGTACACGTTCTTCCCTGACCGATATCTTAGGGTTTTTGATTTATCATTATCAGTAGTAATCAAGCCAAAAAACAGAAACTTTTAAGTTTATTAGTTTCTGTTACATTATGTATATAAGCCATTTAGAAAGAAAAATAAGGTTTTACTTCAATTTTATTATTTTAAATAATCACATCTATAGAAAGTACAAAACTAAATAAATAGGCATTCAAAAAAGAAACCATTAATTCGAAATTTTCGTAAAATTACGTGTCTTGGTATGTCTCACTCAGTTCTCATCAAACTGCCTTCATACATTTTTCTGTCGTTACGCTTTTGATGTTTTTAATGAAACCAGCTTTTATCTGGTTGTTTCATTTTAGTTTTATTGTTTCTGTTAGTCTTATCATTGTTTACGATAAGATGGACGTACGTATATTTGGTTATAATTTATGACGGTTCCGGATTACCATTTTAATACAATTTTATGGTAACACAGATACTATTTTATTTATATAGCGGTGTTTACTTATCTCTATGTAATAATAAAAGGACCTTCAATTTTATTTCTCAACCAATTTATCTATCAGCTGCTTCGCTTTCGTGCTATACAGTATGTAACAAAAGTGTATACCAGGACCGTTATTTCGTCCGACCCGAAGGGTCCGTGGTACAGGGTTCTGTACGACCGGGAAAAACTGGTACCTAATGATATGGCACTCTCAGGCAAAGTAACATATTTCTTATCAGTCGTTAATTAGTTATTCTATACTAGTGACCCGCCCGTGACTTCGTCAGCATGAATACCATTAGCTATTGGTGGTATCACTTGCCAAATTAAAAAAAAAATCGAATTACCCAAATAGATGCAGTCGTTTTAAAGTGATGCACGAACGTCATAACATACATTTCGGCAATTGATTTTTAACCACATAATTACACACATCAAAAGTGTCTAGGGATCAACATATATTTTTGCAATAACTTTTCTCCTGATTGATATTAATTAAAATTTTCTTTAAGGATTCATCAAATAAAGTGTTTTCGTTTGTCTACAGTAACGATAAACCAAGTCACCTTTGCATTAATAAAGAAATTTGCCATTTTCCTAATAAAGGGATTTTTGACATTTGAACCACTAACATTAAAGTTCGAAAAAAAGACTGAAATAACAGTTTTCTTTAAAATTTTATTGGGTAACTTAAACAATTAATAATCCGTGTTTCTACCGCGAACACTAACAACACAAGAACATCGGTTTGGCATACTCAAAATGAGTTCATCCAAATCACGCTGTGGAATGGCCGCCCATGTTCGTTGCAACAACAAAAAAAGGTCTTCTTGCGACTATCCAGTCGCAAGAAGACCTTTTTTTGTTGTTGCAACGATCCCACCCTCCATATTCGGCAGAGCTCTTCTCTGTAGCATATCCCATGCATGCTCAATCGGGTTCAAGTCTGGCGACTGAGCAGGCCAGGGCATGACATTGATGTTAGCTGCGGCGAGAGTCTGTCTTACAACTCTTGCGGTGTGCGGTCGTGCATTATCATGCATTAACTGAAATAAGGGACCGATTTGCACTTGTAGAGGAACGATGACGTCTGATACAATCGTCTCAGCATAAATTTGAGCGTTGAGGTTGCCTCTGATCCAAATCAACTCAGTTCTTCCGCCGATCCAAATACCCGCCCATACCATGATGGTTCCACTACTATAAGGATGGACTTCCTGGCAGGATTTTAATCGCTGTTGGCGTCCAGGGGTTCTCCAGTGTCGTATACGTCTTGTATCCGGTCTCATACCAAAACGAGACTCATCAGAAAAGCACTCGAAACGCCATTGTTCTTCTGCCCAATTTCTGTGTTCAAGAGCCCATTGATATCGAATCCTACGATTGTGCATTGCTATAGGTGGTACCCTTAGCGGACTTCGGGAATGAAGGTTCACTTCATGCAAGCGGTTTCTGACTGTTTGGTCGCTAATTAAGTTCCCTGAAGAGTGATGAAGCCTCACGGCTAACATCATGGCGGTTATTGTTGGAGCTCTTCGAGTTGTGATTTGAATGTATCGGTCTTGTCTCCGTGTGGTGCAGCGATACCGTCCTCCATGGCGCTCAGCCACGGTACCAGTGCTTCGGTAACGTGTCCAAAGTCGACTGATAACACTCTGACTTGTATTCACAGCTAAAGCCACAGTACGTTGCCGGGAACCAGCTTCTATCATTCCCACGGCTCTGAGCATTTCTTCCCTGCTTAAATGACGTCGCCGCTCCATAATAACGTTGGTTTTAATCAGTAGTAGGGAAACAGTAGCACTAATAATGTCTTCAATGCGTTGTATGTTTTTATAGGGAAAATATTGACAGCTGATTTTCATCTTTTACTAGAAATTGATTGAAAGTTCCTGTTTCAAATTATGAAATGCACCAAAAAGGATCCATATAAATTTATAAAATCATAAATTTATTACAAAGCCACATCTCAATCTCAAGAAATCCGCATAAAAATGCTTGATCCCTAGACACTTTTGATGTGTGTAGTTTACAGTTATATAAGCAACATGTGCACGGAATAAGTAGAACGAGTACTTTTAAGAACATAAAAATATTTGGAATGGCCATAAATGACATTTTAGTTTAATACATCCATTCAAATTTTATTTTTACTTTTTACGAGATATTTACCATGAATGTCCATGAGTTTATCCTCCCGATATTACGGCGCGGCTGCACCTGGTCACGGGAACCGTAACATAATCATGGAAAATATCTCGTAAAAAGTAAAAATAATGTTTGCAACCATGATAGAAAAGAAATATCCATTCAAATTATTTTTATCTATTTTATATATTTTTTTATTTTTGTGTTGCTTGTTTTTATATAATGTTTTCTTTAGTTAACTTTAATTTTTGGCCTTGATCTCACTCAATGACTGTGACGATAAGGCCGCAGACGAAACGCAGTACACACGGAAACCTAAACCAATGAACAGCTGGCTATCTTATCTTTAACTGACGGAACACCACACGCTATTAACATTGTTATCAGAGCATACATAATAAGATAATATGGTGGTAGCTAGCCAGGTGGCCTAATACCAAACATTTAGAAGTGCTCACATGGTCTTGAAGAATGAATGAATGATCAATGGAAAGAATAGAATCAGGCGTTCCTTTGCTGAAATCCATGACAATACAAAAATGCAATAATACTACATACATATAGTATGTATGAATTTCAGCAAAGTAACGTCTGATTCCTGACTAACCTGATAACATGACTATAAATGAGAACAGCAAAAAGCAGTCCTCTACCATAGTCCACTTTTCACCAAATAGCGACTGCACATGTGCTGTCAAAATGTAATAACACTACCCAAGTAACAAATTATTGTTGCATAATAGTTAAGAAAACGTTTTACATTTCCTTTTGGTTCTATAAAGTGGGGCATATAAACGTGTCGTAGACGTTTATACAACGCGAAATAGGCCCATATTAAACAACATTATTGTTATTTACAAGTTAAATAAACGTCAGTCAACAACTTTTAAATGTTACATAAAAGTTTTCGACCGACTGTTATCGAACCACTGAAGTCCTATAACAATTGCATAGACATTAGAAGATGACTGTAATGTCGGTTAAGTGTTTAACATTGACTTTTATTGTACACAATGGAATGAACTTCAGTTCATTCCATTCATTCGTTCCTGTGATGTTTGCTGGAAAAGTGCGGGTTATCAAATACAAAATTTAAACGGTTTATAAGTTATAATTTACTTTATTATTTTTATATTTACTTTAACAATATTATACATGAACAGAGTGTATGGATAAATGTGTGCAGTGCACCTAGTTCTTATGGGACGTTTAGTTTTGTGGTGAAATATAGGTGTGTTGTTGTGAAATTTTTTACGCCCCCATCGAATTTCTTGAAATTAAATTATTGTAGACTATTGCTTAAAATTTGTTTACATACTAAAATAGCAGCCATCTTGTCTAAGTTAAGAAACGACTTCTATACATCAATTATAGAATGAAAAGGTCGCATAATGCGGTTTCTTGCGACCAAGATGGTCGGCCATGATAATTTATTTTAGAGTTCCGTGAGATAATAAACATGAACAGATAACCTTTAATTTAAATAAACCCTTTATGATAACCTTTTATTTAAATAAACCCTTTATACATGGTGTCATATTTTTTTTTATTTATCCGACCTACAACCTGGCTTCATAATACGACGATATAATAAAGCAGTCGTAAAAACGTTCACGTAACCTATACTCCAACACTACTATTCGACGTTGTATGAATCAGTCGTAAAAACGTCTACCTAACCTATACACAGGCACCACTATACGACGTTGTAGGAATCAGTCGTAAAAACGTCTACCTAATCTATACACAGGTACCACTATTCGACGTTGTATGAATCAGTCGTAAAAACGTCTACTTAACCTATACACAGGCACCACTATACGACGTTGTATAAATCAGTCGTAAAAACGTCTACCTAACCTATACACAGGCACTACTATACGACGCTGTATGAATCAGTCGTAAAAATGTCTACGTAACCTATACACAGGCACCACTATACGACGTTGTATAAATCAGTCGTATAAACGTCTACCTAACCTATACACAGGCACTACTATACAACGTTGTATAATACCGTCGTAAAAACGTTTACTTAACCTATATTTTTGTACCATTATACGACGTTGTATAAAGTAGTCGTAAAAACGTTTACTCTACTTATTTAGTAGACCATTTTAGTTACGGGACTAAATCGTTGTAGGAATAACGGTTACACAACGTTGTAGTTGTCTAATAACATCAATTCAACAGTTATATAACTGAAAGTCGCATAGCACAGTTTTTATATGACCAATTTGCTAGTTGGGTACATAATTTGAATTGCAAATTTGTAGAGTCCCACATGACTTTCTGCGTCTCGTCTGCGTCATTAATAATCACAAGAAATTTTATTCACTCAAACCAAATGGGTACCTACTTATTAACTTACACCAAATTAAACCTGCCTGTACAAACATAAGGATTATGTAAAAACATTACATTATAAGTTTTTTATCATTGTTGTCCGGCTTACGAGCGCATTGTCGTCATTGATTTTTATCATGGACATCTAAGATAAGCCGGTACGTAATAAGATAATTATTGTGAGATATCTATTATCTTTTTGTTTAAAACAATCTTCGGAGTAGATACAATATAGCTAGGATTGCTTGCGTGACCGGCGCATCCTTAGGTTGCTCTTGCGCCGTTGTGTAAATCATTTTGCAATGATAATGTTTACAATGGAATCTTATAGTGTGTTAATTGGACATTAATTAGCATAGCTCTTGCTTCACTGTTCTATTGTTTATTTATCAAAGATTGCTATTTTGATCACCATGCTTGTGTCACTAAGCTATCTAACTAGATAAACATGGTAAAGGTTATGTTATTACTACTCTATTAAGTTACATAGCCCTCCATCTAATTACGCTTTATTGATAAAAACACTTATATCGACATCTTAATTAGATTATTTTAAGAGCTTTGATTATGAACACGATACTCAATAAGTTTTGTTTAATGAGCTTAGATATACTTATTATAAGTATACTTTAACACACTTGGTAGTTGGTAGGTAAATGTTATTTATCGCTCACGTACTATCGGTTTCTTATGTGAAAATAAACAAACAAGCAAAACATTTCACTAATAAAAGTATTGTTATTATTTTTTATCATTCAACACTGTAAACAAAATATGCGTCAATAACCTCCGGTGCATGATGCATTGTTGATACTAAATACTTAGGTATATGCAAGAATGGCGATCACCTTTTATGCTCAAACCTTAGAGCATTAATTTGTTTAATGCTCTAACTAAGGCTCAAACATAATAATAATAATCTGTCCATTAGGGTGCACAAAACACGTTTTAAGGTCAAAAGGTTGGCCACTCGTAACTTTTATTTTATTTAAGTATGTCCTTTTTCTTATATTTTATAATTAATATATTGTATTTTTATTACTATAGGATCTGTTTTGTTTATACGTAACATAGAACTAATTTTAGCTAGGTACTGTCATGTCAGTGCGTTTCCCTATTTATTATTGTTACAACTAGGATATTTCTAAAAGCAAGAAAGGATATTCTTTATAATTCGATTCTGTTAAAATGTATTTTCCCAAAGGTCTTCGATATGTCAAATTACTCATCTTCTTATAGGTACATCTTCTTATGTACCTACTTACTGTTTTGTTTAAACTAACTTCGCTTCTATAGCAATAACCTTTGACGACAATGTTATATTTACTTACACGTTTTTTTTTACTAATAATAGACTTCGTCACTGACGCACTATTTTACGCGGTTGTTATGTATAGGTACTAATGTTTAATTAATCGTTAAAATTTTGCACTATGGCGATGTTATAGATCTAAGATATCTAGATACTTTGTTTATACACTTAGTTATGTTATAAAAAAAATGGTTAAAGTTATTTAGATTACGAGATTTTTTTACTAAAATAATAATATATTTTCAGGACCTATAAATGAGTTCAGAATCTGTGTTTTGATTTACCACTGAGAGTTACCATATCACTTCCTCAGAAGAATAAGAGAACAAAATATTAAGTTCTGCCATATTAATTATACTCTTGGCGTATTCAGTAATTTCACTTCTTTTTTTTAACTTCAGTTTTATAAAGCAACGGTGTATAACGGTGCGGTGTGTGGCTGCCACGGTACTTCGAGAAATTGGAAGAAACTGTTAGCCATGGGGGTTATTACGTAAAATTGAAGCTACAAAGTCACTTTCGATTGCTCTTTTCGTCGTACTTGGCTGAGCGAGTTGAGTGCGCCCGCTGGCTCGCGCCGGCCGCCACAACCGGTACTGGACGACCTAAGTATAGGAGTTTCTTCGATTTTCACTTTCGTTTTGTTTGTTTTTATTTTATATATTTAAAAACAAACAAAACGAAATACCAAAAAAAACTTTAACTTAACGTAACTTTAAAAGTTTATGCTCATTGTTGACGAATAATTTTTAATATTTTTATAAAAAAAAAATAATAAAAAAATAGGAAAGAATGTAGTTGTCTACATTAAGGTGTTCTTTCTTATTTGTTAAGTTTTCTTTTTAATAATAAAGGTACCCCAAAAGGGCACGGCATAGGCATAAGGGCACAAGCCTATTGCATGACTTCCTCAAGTGAACGCCCGAAATAAAATAAGTAGATGCTATCAGCATACAGGGTTAAATGACCTTTCAAGCCCACTTCATGCTGATTAGAAAAAGTCGAGGCCCTAGAATAGATCCTTAGGGCAAAGAGTGTTAAGAGGTGCTTTCGTAGTAATTTTTTTTACTATTTTTCATATACTTACTTATATCTCATCATAAATCTATTTTCGAGATGGGATTTTTGATGTTATAAGCTTGTTTTCTGCACTTTAGATATTGTAGTACCTACGTACAAAACTTTTTATAAAACTATTGACTCAGTATATTTAGTATAAAATTGGTCAAAACTACCTTTGACTGCAAAAATCAGTCAAAAGTAGTTTTTGGGTAAGACCATCGGTCAAAAACTTTTTTAACTTCGAAAATATTAGGTAATAATGTATTAGGTGTGTATTATAATATAATACTTTGGTAACCAAACCTAGAACTAAAATATAACTTGGTATTAACTGCTTAATTATTGCAATTATTGCAAGATTTTATGCAGTCAAATCCAAAACACTTTTAACATAGCACGACGACATCAGTCAAAATCACTTTTTACTGATTTAACCAGCCAAAAGTAGTTTTGTCGAGTGGTTAGTTTTGATTGTAGTACAGTCACCAGCATTAAGATGTGATGATGCAAAAATATTTGATTATTGGTGGACGACATATTATAGGCATATACATGCCTTCCACCAATGATCAGATATTTTTGCAGGCCATCGAATCACATCTTAATTCTGGTGACTGTACCTACTATATATTATCATCATTATCCTACAAACGTCCCACTGCTGGGCATAGGCCTCCCACATGGACAACACCACGTGGGGAGATAAATTAATTCAATTTAAGATCATAACGATATGGTCGTTATGGTCCATTTTGTGTTTTGTTGTAACGGTTAGCAAGATATGGTGGACCAACCGGTATTGGCGGGCAGTTATGTCAACTTTTTAATTTTAGTTAATTGTTAAAAGTTATCTTCTAAAATTTCCGTTCGCGTAGCGGTAAAACCCCACCCCCTTCCCTTAGGTATCGTAAAAAATACATCCAACAGCATAGAGCGGTGATGGACTCACCACCTATCACACTGAGCACATGTGCAGTCGCTATTTGATGAAAAGTGGACTATGGCAGAGGACTGCTTTTGCTGTCCTCATTGCCTAGTCTCTTTATAAGTTTTTCTTTGTTTTTACCCATAGAATATCGTAAAGACATTTCAAATTTTAAGAAAGAAATGTTACTATTCGATGTAACAACCTTTAGCGCTGATAATACAGTGAGTCTGTTCGGGAAGGCGTCACACGCTGCAACGAACGTGGTCTGCTGCTTTAACGTGAATTACTGAACCGTAAATTTTTTTACGGTTCTGCAATATGTAAACAAATATAACGATCGTGTAAGGTTAGAGCGCAAATCAGATGACAATTTAGACCAGTGAATTGTTCTGCGACAGCAAGCACCTGAATCAGTGATGGTTTTTGCCGCGTTAAAGCTGCCACAGGACGCTCACTCGTTTTCTTTGAACAGAGCGTTAAAATGAATCAACAAATGTACAGTGAAAAGATTATAAACGATGATTTGTTACCATGGACACGTAAACAATTCGGTAGAAACCATTGGACGTTTCAACAAGACTCGGCACTATCTCATAAAGGTCGTATACCCAACGGTTTTTATAAGAAAATGTTCATAGCTTAATTACTTCACAACATTGGCCACCATATTGCCCGGATATAAATTTAACCCAATGGATTTTTCCATATGATCCATTCTGCAGGCCAAAGTATCAACTAAAAAATATGAGATGGTCAACGCCTTAAAGATTGCTCTTCGCCGAGAATGGGACAAAATACCATCAGACCACGTGTGGTGAAACCACTTACCTTTTCCACTTCCTAGGTATTATTTCATGTAATCATCTCATATTTTAACTTCGTCTTATATATTTGCTTTTATTTTTCCTCGCTTCTGCAACGATACATAATGTTTTAGTAACTACACACTACACTACACACATCACAATTCCTTTATCTAAACACATTTACTTACGTGATCTAAATCACGAAACTTCGGACACTATTTTTCGACACTTTTACGTATCCCACAAGTTTCGGATCACTTCGATAATCTTATTATGCGTTTTTCCTTGTAATATTTACATTTATCTCACTTTAATTGTTTTCTATTTACTAAATATTGTATTTTGGTTACGTTTTGAAGTATCTGACAACTTATTTTTGCTTCGTTGCTATGCAACTTATCAACATAATCCAATCAAAACTTTTTGACTTTCTTATTTATACATTTGGCCATCTAGATTTCTCGTTTTAAAAATATTATTTTGAAAATTATGCAGAACTCAGAAACCGAGGTTTCATTATAAAGTTCAGCCGACGACTAATCATTACATCTCTAGCTTTGGATTCAAAAGGTTTACTCTACTGAGACGATCACCAGCTTCCGAATTGGAAGGTCAAGACTCCTTACTTGCCTCTTCCAAATTGGAAGGACTAGTCTTCAAGTACAAACACCAGCTTGCGAATTGGAAGACTACGGCCTCCAGACATCGCGCGCGCCTACGCCTGCCTGTGCCTGTCTCGCCTGTCAGCCTGCACCTTCGCCTGCCTGCGCCTGGTGGCGCCTGCCTGCCTGCACCTTCGCCAGCCTGTGCCTGCTGGCGCCTGCTGCCTGCGCCTGCCTGCGCCTACCTGCGCCTGCCTGCGCCTACCGGCGTCTGCCTGTCGGCGCCTGCCTGTCGGCGCCTGCTTGCCTTCGCTTGCCTTCGCCTACCGGCGCCTGCTCGCCTTCGCCTACCGGCGCCTGCCTACCGGCGCCTGCCTACCGGCGCCTGCCTACCGGCGCCTGCCTACCGGCGCCTGCCTACCGGCGCCTGCCTACCGGCGCCTGCCTACCGGCGCCTCCCTGTCTTCACTTGCCTGCGCCCTTCGACGTCTGCCAAGTTCAGCGCTTGCCTCCACACCTTCGCCTGCCTCCACGTCAGCTGCATCTACCCCTTCACTTTTTATATTATCATCCTACATTTTAATCATCATCACCTCCATACTCACCATCCTCACTCACCTTTTTATTTTAACTTTGTTTGTAATTTTATTTTGACTTATAAATATTTGTAAATTTCTTATCAACTTTTCTTTTTTTAAATGTCGCTTCACGACATTTTGGCGCCCAACTAGCTTTTAGATTCTAATCTCTTCTTTCTTTTTACCCACTCCCTAGAGATTTTCTTTTTTTGTGTTTGCTTTCTTTTTCTTCACCATCTATGCATTTTTTTTTTCTCTCTAAATTCTAAAACAACACTTTGTCTAGTGATTCTACAATACTTTACACACACACCTACACATTCACCTACTTAAACTCTTTTCATTTAATATTTTTATTTTCAGTTTTACTAAAGCTGAAAATATTTCTCCTCTTCAACATCCCGCAGCAGCCGTTCCAGAACCTGCTCTTACGACTCCTGCTGCCCTTCCTCTCCAACCTTACTGTCAGGTACCTCCTCAAACTATTCCAAACCTTCATCTTTTCAAATCTTTAAAAAATGTTAACTCTTACCTGTATATATTTTTTTTTAAATCTTTATATTTTTTTCTATATCTCTAACTTTTTATATCTTTATAATCTTTAACTTATTTTTGTGTACTTTTTTTTGGAGACCCTATTTGTTCGACTGGCAGATGGCACTTTACATTCCGCTCAATCTTAACTTCTCCTTCATCTTCCAAATTTAATATGGTATATATGTTTTAATCACATTCACATTTTCATTCCATTAACTCATTAACGTTTTTGTTTCTTTTTGTTTTTGTTTAACTTAGTCTGTGCTCTTAAGCACACTTTAACGTTCTATAACGTTACTCAAGATCTATCTATTGATCTTCTCTATAACTTTAGTACCTACCTACTTTAGTTATCAAGCTTTGAACCCTACCGTTCTTAGCTACTTTATTGCTTCGAGCCCTACCGCTCGTAGCTACTTAGGTTATTATGCTTTGAGCCCTACCGCTCTCAGCATATCTTATTTAACTTCATTTTTATTTTCATTTCTTTATTTCTTTTTTTTCTTTTTTTTGTTAGGAGCGGCTGACTACTCCCTAAAAAAGCCTTAGGTCTAACTTTCCACTTATAGAGCGGTCGACAACTCTTTAAATAAGCCCTAATCGTCATTTTAAAACACCCTTCTAGAGTGGTAGTCATTGAATGTGAACTCCACCCTTATTGAATGCAGATGATAGTATGTAAGAGAACGTATGTCTGTTTGTTAGGCGATGTATGTCTGTGTGAAGTTGTGTTTTTCGGATTCTTTAGAAATACACTTTAAAAATTTTCTCTGAGTCAAAAATTTTCTGGGGTCGTGGGGGAAATGTGGTGAAACCACTTACCTTTTCCACTTCCTAGGTATTATTTCATGTAATCATCTCATATTTTAACTTCGTCTTATATATTTGCTTTTATTTTTCCTCGCTTCTGCAACGATACATAATGTTTTAGTAACTACACACTACACTACACACATCACAATTCCTTTATCTAAACACATTTACTTACGTGATCTAAATCACGAAACTTCGGACACTATTTTTCGACACTTTTACGTATCCCACAAGTTTCGGATCACTTCGATAATCTTATTATGCGTTTTTCCTTGTAATATTTACATTTATCTCACTTTAATTGTTTTCTATTTACTAAATATTGTATTTTGGTTACGTTTTGAAGTATCTGACAACTTATTTTTGCTTCGTTGCTATGCAACTTATCAACATAATCCAATCAAAACTTTTTGACTTTCTTATTTATACATTTGGCCATCTAGATTTCTCGTTTTAAAAATATTATTTTGAAAATTATGCAGAACTCAGAAACCGAGGTTTCATTATAAAGTTCAGCCGACGACTAATCATTACATCTCTAGCTTTGGATTCAAAAGGTTTACTCTACTGAGACGATCACCAGCTTCCGAATTGGAAGGTCAAGACTCCTTACTTGCCTCTTCCAAATTGGAAGGACTAGTCTTCAAGTACAAACACCAGCTTGCGAATTGGAAGACTACGGCCTCCAGACATCGCGCGCGCCTACGCCTGCCTGTGCCTGTCTCGCCTGTCAGCCTGCACCTTCGCCTGCCTGCGCCTGGTGGCGCCTGCCTGCCTGCACCTTCGCCAGCCTGTGCCTGCTGGCGCCTGCTGCCTGCGCCTGCCTGCGCCTACCTGCGCCTGCCTGCGCCTACCGGCGTCTGCCTGTCGGCGCCTGCCTGTCGGCGCCTGCTTGCCTTCGCTTGCCTTCGCCTACCGGCGCCTGCTCGCCTTCGCCTACCGGCGCCTGCCTACCGGCGCCTGCCTACCGGCGCCTGCCTACCGGCGCCTGCCTACCGGCGCCTGCCTACCGGCGCCTCCCTGTCTTCACTTGCCTGCGCCCTTCGACGTCTGCCAAGTTCAGCGCTTGCCTCCACACCTTCGCCTGCCTCCACGTCAGCTGCATCTACCCCTTCACTTTTTATATTATCATCCTACATTTTAATCATCATCACCTCCATACTCACCATCCTCACTCACCTTTTTATTTTAACTTTGTTTGTAATTTTATTTTGACTTATAAATATTTGTAAATTTCTTATCAACTTTTCTTTTTTTAAATGTCGCTTCACGACACACGTTCGTGCAGCGTGTGAAGCCTTCCCGAACAGACTCAATGCTATTATCCGCGCTAAAAGTGGTTACATTGACCAATATTTTTTTTTCTTAAAATTTGAAATGTATATAAGACATACTGTTGTTTTTAATAAAAAAAATCTAAAATTACAAAATTACAGCCTTTTTAATTTGCTTCGAGCGCTGATCATTTATAGCCGATAGCCGAGACAATAAGCATATTTAGTCTAAAATATTGTTCTTTTATCAAATGCTGGAAAACCACATGCCGTGACTGCACTTGGACCTTACAGATAATATTTAACATGTAACCTACACACCTTAACAGGTCAACCTACCTAAATCTGCAATACTCTAATCGATATTGATTCTATGTATATCCAAATGATAAAGTTTCCCTCATTTCTTTCGTGAAGCAAGCGCCTATGGGCTGTTGCGGTGGCCGCATTCTACCCGGCGAGCTTATGCGCGTTTGTCGGCTCACAAAAGTAAAACAAACATACATCCTACTAATATTATAAACGCGAAAGTTTGTAATTATGGATGATTTTTGTTACTTTTTCACGTAAAAACTACTCAATGGATTTTGGATGAAATTCGGCATACAGATAGTTTATAACCTGGATTAACGCATAGGATACTTTTTATCGCAATATTCCCACGGGAACGGGAACCACACGGGTGAAACCGCGAGCGGCCGCTAGAAAATTATATATTCACGACTTTTATCCCCGAATGGTTAGTCAGAGACCAGGCAATGAGGACCGCAAGAGCTGTCCACTGCCACACTCCACGTTTCACCAAATGATGACTGCACATGTGCACAGCGTGACAGGTGGTGAGCCCATCGCTGCTCTACGCTGTTGGATGTACGTATGTACAGTGCTTGGTCCGTTAGTCGCCTTTTACGACACCTAAGGGAAGACATGGGCCATTTTTTGATTTTTAAACTTTTTGCGTAAAAAGTGGGATTCTTTCGTCGTAAAGTTAATTAAACATAGTAAAAAATCCATAGAAGTTTTAAAACATTTTTCTTTTTATTTGTGTTAAATTACGTTTAAGTGACAATAGATAGCAAAAATAGCCATAGAAAATGTATTTTATTAAAATTAGTTTTTCTGTGGCTCCATGGCCGCGCTTCCTCAGCACGCTGCACTCACGGCCGAGTTATTTATCCCAGAAAAGCGGGACTGCGTGCGCGCGGGACATTTAATTTTGCTTTAAAAATTGGGACGTCCCGCCAAAATCGGGACGTCTGGCAACGCTGGCCGGTAGTATTCTTTGGCGCTACCAGCACAGATGCACACAGCCCAGGCGAAACAAAGATTATCTTAACTAACATTTTATATCAACCACTTAGCAGATATTTTCGTAAAGTGCACGGCTTATGTTGACGCACCGCATGATTGATTCGCCGATAACTCATAGTTTAATTGATAATTAAAGCTGCATGTTTTATCGTGTTCACGTGCGTGCGGATTATTTACGTTATTTTAACACTTGACACTTTATTGTACTAGGTATAAATTTTTCGTTAATTATACTTAATGATAATTAATTTTATGGTTACGATTTCATTTAATTAAATTACTCCTTTCATTTAAAAAATAAAGATTACTCTAGCATAAATATTAATATTGATTATTCGTTTTAATGTAAAGACACGATCAGCTTACATTCATAATACATATAATCATGACTATTATCACAGAATAACTAATAGTACTACTATTATCTATAAAGGGTTAGTTTTCAGAAGCTTTCTGAACAAAAATTGAGTTATGTTACTTAGTAAGTACTTTTTTATAATATTGAAATTTTTTGCATTCACAATGCTATATAGATATAGAACAAAATGTTTACTAGAAAAAAAGAGGAAAGGTTAGAGCAGTGGACCGGCAATCCAAAGGTCATGGGTTCGATTCCCATTCGAGCTTTCCTGAGACTGGTTGTTGTTTTTTCTAGTAAACATTTTAGTACTTTTTGATTTACATATAGGTAGGTACTTGTGTGGTACCGCAATAGGTATCAGAAAACAAAGTTTATCGTATAAAGGGCATCATATTTTTTTCACAGTACAATTAATGATTCATTGACTATTTTTTCACAAATCATTGCCATTTATCTTTAGATCTTTCCGTATAGATTTTATGAACTGTTACGAGGTATGTCGTATCGTACGTTATAATTATCAATGATTATATTTATTGTAACAAGAAAACACATACATACATATAATCAAGACTATTATCCCCGAAGGGTTAGTCAGAGACTAGGCAATGAGGACCGCAAAAGCAGTCCTTTGCCATAGTCCACTTTTCATGTGCTCAGCGTGACAGAAGGTGAGCCCATCGCCGCTCTATGCAGTTGGATGTATGTGCAGCCTTTAGTCCGTGAGTCGCCCTTTACGACACCCAAGGGAAGAGAGAGGGTGGTAGTATTCTAAAGCCGCTACGTGACACGGCGGAAGGGAATATATTTAGATAAAAATTAATGACCACGTATGTATATTCGCGCATCACTTGTAAATGGCTGCACCTATTTAGCTAATTCTTTTTTGATGTGTTTGTATTTGTCAAGACAAGGTTTGTATGAATGAAAATATTTAGAAACTAGCGGCCGCTCGCGGTTTCACCCGCGTGGTTCCCGGTTCCATGGGAATATCGGAATAAAAAGTATCCTATGTGTTAATCCAGGTTATAAACTATCTGTAAACCGAATTTCATCTAAATCGATTCAGTAGTTTTTACGTGAAACAGTAACAAACATACACACTCACAAACTTTCGCCTTTTTAATATTAGTGTGATTAGTCACGGGGTACGGAGTGTTAACACGGACGAAGTTGCGGACGTGCCACTAGTTAATAAATAATTAATGTCATAATTTGGTGATGTTTGATTTTTTACCTTATTCAGGAACCTTTTTTTTAATTTGATTCATAGTGACCACATCCTGCCTGATGGTAAGCAACCGATGCAGTCCAAAATAATGAGAGCGCTCCTCACCGTGGAACAAGCGCGGTAACAAGCGCACGTATACCATGAAACATGCAAAAGTGATCAGTCTATAAATTTAAAAATTATGTTTTGTGTAATTGCACACACTTTATTCACATTGTGTATTTTGTTTATATAAAAAAAAAAATATTGTTAACTTAAAAAAACTTTATGGGTTCAAAAAATAACTCATAATAACTTTAAAAAAATTATTGAAGTTGGTGGACAACGATTTTAATAGGGTGTAATATTTCGTGAAAATACCCACCCATTCACGACGGCCAAAACCTTCTTTAGGACTAACATTCCTATTATATCCTTAACGTAACTGATTCGCATAAATTGTTTGTGCGAAGGTGACTTTGTTTTACCGGTTTTGATGTATTTTGACACAAAAATAGATGGGGGGCCCCATCTATTTTTCAAGAAGGTTATTTATTGTCTACTTCTTCCTGTGAAAAATTAACTAAAGCTAGGTTTATTATAAAAACATTTAGGTTAATTATGTGTTAAATATCGAATTTATTTGTAATATGGAGATTAACCGGTTAAACGACGTCCAAAAAGGCATGCGCCCTCAAGGCATACTGAAATACTTAGTCCATAAATATTGTGATATTATCATTTAAGTATCATGTGCGATTTGGGTTACTATCCGTCCGGATTATTCCGGAAATTTCCGACTTTTAGACTCAAGTCCGGATTTTGCCCGGCTCTTTAATTTGTCCGGATTTTGGAATATGTAACAAAGCTACATATGTATTATTAAGTAATATCAAAGAGATTTAGTATAGTAAACTTTAATGTCTTTGAGTAATATCAAATAAGTCTTTAATCTTTATTAACCTCATTTATCTAAAAACAAAATATACAAAGTGAGTAACATATCCATTTTGTGACTAAAAAGCCCGGACTTTTATCGAAATGTCAGGACTTTTCAAATTCCTAAATGGTAACCTTATGTGTGATTATCAGGAAAAAATTGTTTTTAAACAACTTTTTCCTGATGATCACACACCACTCGTTACTATTCTAATTAAAAGTTCAGCTGACGTCTTTACGACGTCAATCACCTATATTTTTTTCTTATGTTATTAGGTATGAATAAGTAATTATAACCGAATCTACAAAATTATCTCGGGTTAAAGATTATCCACATACAATGTTTCAAAACTTCACTTACACAACTTAATGTTATCTCAAACGTATTTTATTCATTTATTCTTTATCATAAATTACAGCCAAAGGCGGAATTAATGCCCGGAGGCATTCTCTGTCAGTCGTCCAGTAATTGTTTGTAAGTTTGTTTTCACTGGACAAAACTAAAAAAACTGATCATTCTTATAAAATTGGTATGCTAACATATTTAGCCATAGCCTCTCACGGTCTCGGACAAAGTTTATTTCGCGAAGGCAAATAAACGTCCCAACTATAGAAACTTTGGCAAACCAACGTTGCAGCATTACATGTGCCGATATAAATTACTCACCCAGAATTATAAATACGGTAACGAACGATAGCAATTACTTCGGCTCTATCGCCACCACACTGCAATCATCACTCGCAAATTTACAGGCACATTTGTTTTCTGTTAGCACGCGTTAGTGATGGAAAGAGAGTTTTAGACGTAACCGCGACCAGTTTGAGTCGCTTAGGCGCCGACACATGCGGTACGTGTCTCTGGCGAGCGCAGTACCGCGCTACTAGTCTACTACGCGGATGGCGGCGATCGCGGCTACGCAAACCACCTCTAGTCCTCTGCGTTACGTAGCGATCGTACGACCGGCCGAGTGTAAAGTTCAACTCTACTCATCACTCGCGAGCTCGCGACTTCCCGACACCGACGACATGTTAGGGCGGACTTTTTTGCATAATATAGGTTAGAAAATATGTATAATAAAATGTTATGATATGTGAATGTCACATAATTTTCAACATACCGCTGCTGTGGTTTTCGGCTCAATTTCCATTGTGATTTGTAGCACTGTGTCCGGGTTGGAGCGCGTTTGATGAAATGCTCCGAGCGGCCCGCCTGCGTTCGATTCTCAGCACACACTGATAACTCAATGCTATCAGCGCGATTATTTCAAGCTGAAAAAGTTTATCCTCCAGAATACTAAAATGCCTTATCTAATCGTACAAATCAAGAATTCAAGTTAATTATAAGTGTATGACCCACCATCCGACTATTAACTGAGGTGTCAATTATTATTTACTTTGTTTTAGTTACAGATTACTTTAAAAGTTATTTATTTGTCGTTGAAAGCGTCCTTCTATGAAAGGGAGGTAATTTTTCTATTGTTATTTGACGCTGTAAAAGAAAGGTAGAAAATAATTTCTTGCCGGCTGAAGAGCCGGAGCCTGAGAAGTCAGTACTTACTGGAGGCCTGTAACACAGTAACTTTTATAACTACTCAATTGCATACATACACTTACGGGCCTCACGGCTGTTATCCCCAAAGGTTAATCATAAGCTCGATTCTAAACCCAAACTCAAATCTCTGCTTGAGTACAGTTAGAAAATGATGGTGCTATTCATCGCATATATCGCCATCCCTTTCTAACTGTATTTAAGCATGGATTTGATTTTGAGTTTGATTTTAGAATACGAGTCTTAAACCAACTAAGCTATGAGAGAGGACCGCAAGAGCATGACACTGCCACCTTTTACCGAATAACCAATCTATATCTGTGGAATAACCACTGCACATGTCTATAACCGCGTCGCGTAACGGTGAAACTCTCTTCCCTTGGGTGTAGTAAAAGGCGACTAAAGGATTAAAGACTGCACATACATCCAACAACTAGAGCGACGATGGGCTCACCACCTGTCACGCTGAGCACATGTGCAGTCGCTATTTGGTGAAAAGTAGACTACGGTAGAGTACTGCTTTTGCTGTCCTCATTGCTTTAGTCTCTGATTAACCCTTCGGGGATAATAGTTGTGATTATACTACTCTGTCAAGAAAGTACCGGGAAAAGATCAATAATACACAAAATGTTAGTTATTCATCCAAATTTATTTTATCGCCTTCAAAGTATGCTCCTTCAGAAACGATACACTTACGCCAACGAATAATCCAGTCATCAAAACATTTTTTAAACGCTTTTTCCGGAATCGAGTTCAGTTCTCGCCGCGAATTCTCCTTTAAGTATTCTACCGAATGAAAACGTGTGCCACGAAGTGGTAATTTGAGTTGAGGAAAAAGAAAGAAGTTGGCTGGAGCCATATCTGGTGAATAAGGTGGTTGCTCGATGGTATTTGTTGAGTTTTTGGTCAAAAATTCGTTTACAATGATGGGCTTGTGCGAAGGCGCATTATCGTGGAGCAAAGTCCAAAAATTGTCTTTCCACAAATTTAGCCTTTTTCGTCGAATTTGCACTCTTAAACGCCGCATAACGCTTCAATAATATTCTTTATTTACCGTTTGACCTTACGGCAAGAATTCCGAGTGCACAACACTGCGATAGTCAAAGAAAACAGTCAACATGACTTTGACTTTTGATCGACTTTGGCGTGGTTTTTTCGGTTTCGGTTGAGTCGGAAAGCGCCACTCCGAAGTTGTTGACTAGTTTGCATGTCAAACTCGTAAACGTCTCGTCACCAGTAACAATGCGTTGCATGAATGTTGGGTCGGAATTGACTCGTTCTAGCATGTCCTCAGCGATGCGATTGAGTTTTTGGAGAAAATTTAGGTCTTTTGGGACTAGCCGAGCGGCAACATGTTTCATACTCATACCTAAGTAATTATTTAAAATGGTACGGATCGACTCGTGAGACACAGAAAATTCAGCGACTATCTCTCTCAAACTTGAATGAGGCCTTTCAGTCACCATTTCCTTCACTTTTGCGATGTTAACTTCAGTTGAAGACGTTGATGGCCTACCAGACCGATTCAAATCTTCCATCACATCTCGACCGCTTTTGAACGCTTTGTACTACTCAAAAGCACGTGTTTTTGATAAAGTCTATTCACCGTAAGCCTTCTGTAACATTTTCAGTGACTCCGAACACGAAATTCCATTGGCGACGCAAAATTTAAGACAAACTCTTTGTTCGATGTTTTTATCCATTATGAAATTCGCAATACAAACACAGCACTGTATTTATTCTAAATAACAGTTGCAACTCAAACTCCGCGCCAACATGGATAACAGTTGTGCCAATCTAACAACAAAATAAAACAAAAAATTTAATTTGGAATCATAAACAAATCATCCGTTCCCGAAACTTTTTTGACAGAATGTATGTATGCATGTAGATGTACCTACCTTTAAACTCAGCGTGGTAGAGCCCATCGCCGCTAATGTGTAGTCCTTAGTCTGTTAGTCGCCTTTTACGACACCCAAGAGAAGAGATGTGTTGTTAGTATTCTTTTAATGAAGAGCCACACAGACCACGCAACTCTCATCAGGTTATCCTAAGAAATAGGGTCAAGCAGAAGCCCAGAGATAGAGCAGTCTATAGGGGCGGCCAAACCAGCACCCCTATAATGGGGGTCGTTTGGGCGCCCCTAGATATATGTATCACTATATTCCACGATTTTCAACTAGTTTTCGTTATACATTTTTTAAAATCTCAATTTTAAATAGTTTAAAAGATAATGTGTACTAAAAATATCGGGCACACCTCATATAATTAGAGGCCCAAATTTAAAAAATACCTTTCCTTAACTATTAAGTAGAGTCAGTACGTGACCAAAAAAGTATTAAAACTAGAGTTTTTTACAATCTACACCTAGTTCGAAAACTATTGAAAATCGTGGAAGATAGGTAAGGTAGGTAGGTACCTACCTACATGAGGTGCTCAGCTTTAGATGCCCTTAAAACTGAGCATCTCTGGGCTTCTGCTAGACCATAATATATCTTGGGACGCTCTGTATAATAGCTTAAATTGAATAAATTATTGGTACTTTGATCTTATAGTTAGATAGTAATGTGGCGTGGTCCGTAGAAGCTCGATCTCTCATACTTTTCTTCTATGCATTTTCTTTATTTTTCAAGCAACACATACATCAGCGCAACAGAATTGTATTTTTAAATAGTGTAAAAATATTTTTGATGATTCAATAATGCTTATTTATTAAGTTAACTTGAATAGAGAAAGAAAACGAAACTACTTGAGAAAGACCTTAGATTTAGATATTCGTTAATATATTTTCAAATATATTCTCTCTCTCTCTATCTCAAATACCTAAGCTAGATTCATCAACATCCATCATTGAAAAATGCAATGATTTTTTTGTACGTGACTGTTTTATGCTAAAATAAATGAAAAAAATAACAAATGACGAACATGCAACAACGAACAACATCCTTGACCTAGGCTTGATGAATATTTAAAAATTCTGTTGTTAACATAGATGTAACCTACGCTCAGTATATTCTTCCTGACAACCTCCAGTAAGAAAAAGAACATTGAAAATAATATTTAATTTCAGTAAACGTAAGTACAGACATAATAATTTAAATATAATCACGACTATTATCCCCGAAGGGTTAGTCAGAGACCAGGCAATGAGGACCGCAAGAGCAGTCCACTTTGGTGACAGGTGGTGAGCCCATCGCCGCTCTATGCTGTTGGATGTATGTGCAGTCTTTAGTCCGTTAGTCGCCTTTTACGACACCTAAGAGAAGAGAGGGCGTGGTATAGTATTCTTTCACCGCTACCCGAGCTCCGCGGGGTACTACTGCTTCACCATGACAACACGCCCGCGCACTCAGCGCTCAAAACGAGGGACTTCCTGGACACCACACCGGTCAGTCTTGGGTCACAATCCTTACAGTCCTGATCTGGCACCGTGTGACTTCTTTTTATTCCCTATAATAAAAAATCAGTTGAAAGGGATACAGTTTTTATCGCCGGAAGACGCGCTAGCAGCGTTCGAGAAGGCCGTGCAAGAGGTGTCTGCGGCGGATTGGAAAAAATGTTTCAAAAATAGGTTCAGACGCATGAAACTTTGTATAGAGGCTGGTGGAGAGTTCTTCGAAAGGATTTAATTAAAATATTTTATTCATAGATGTCACTTTTATAGTTTTTCAAAACTTTCTGAGTGTCCCACGCATTGACTTTATGCTTTGTCAATACGACCCAAATCATTTTATATCGTACGGGTTTACCAAATTACAAGTGCGGGAACTCATAGGCAAAGTTGTAGGTGAAAGACACAACTTTGCCTAGAATAGTATCTCGATAAATAGGATGTTGACTTTCGTAGTTTTTTTTACGTGTCCAAGACACACCGCGCCTATTCCCAACAGTTACATTATTGCCATTCTGGTGATTTTTTTTTCATAGCTTATAGGTAAAGTTGTAGCAAGTATCACAAACTCTTCATACAAAAACGGAGTTAGCTGTAGTGTTGTGAAAAATATTAATTTAAAAAAATCTAATTTGTTTCTTTTTAAATAACGTTTAAAATATTACTTCGATCATTATTTTTAAGTATTATAAAAAAATATATTCGTTAAATTAAAATATGACTCAAAAATACTTTAAAGGTTGAGATTGATATTAATACTAATATTGATATTAATAATAATAATATATTTTCCCAAAAACATAGTTACATAAAATTACAGTTTTACCTGGCTCCTACACTAAGCTGAGCTTGGCCTGGGGATGTAAGTAAGTACATAAATAAAACTCTTAATTTTTGGTAAACCCTAAACCAATAGAAGGGTTTACCATGTATGGCTGTTTGATGGGTGAGTAAAAGTGAGTTAAATAGAAGAAATACCCAAGTCCTCGCTACAGAATTAGTTCCTGCTTATCATAAAAATGTATTACCAGCACTAAAAGTGCGTGCATTTCACCTCAATAGGCTGGGTGATACTGGTATAAAATTCAGTTGCAAAATTTAAACTAAACACGCCTAACACACAGGGTGACAAAGAATAACACGTAAATAAAAAATAATACACCTAATAATGATAAAAAGCGGAGTTAGAGCATAGTGGGTGAGCTTTCATGTATTCATATTTCTTTTTTTTTATTAAATTAAAATCCTACTTGTGACAACCCTAGATAGGTCTAGGGTTGTCACTTGCTTAGGAGCAAAGTTGTTTCACTAAGGTTTACAAAACGCTTTGCAACTTTGCCTACTAGGTTTATTTAGCTGGAATTGTGTCATTTTCTTAAAAATATTACGCATTACGGAAAATAGCCATTATATTCTTACCCTCCCAAGTAACACATCAAAGCAGGATAACAGCCGCATTACAGCATATCTGTATCGTTACGGCATTTTAAGTTTTGTTGTATTGTAGCATTACAAACGTGTATACGGCTACTGTAATGCTCATTTGGGCACAAATTATACGGCTTTAGACCCTATATAGGTCTGCAAATAGTTGTTTAATTGCATTTCAGAATTATTATATTAGCATTATTGTGGTCAAGGAAGGTAACAATGGCATTAAAGAAGCATTATTATGGTCAATGAAGTTGCTAATCGCATTACAGAAGCATTAAGCTAGCAATATTTTTGATAATGAAGATGTTCAGTGCATTACAAAAGCATTAGACGAGCTATTTAAGTATTCACAGTTCGAACTTAATAAACCCTTAATAAACACCACGGTACAAATGTTTATAATACATTGACGTTGTATTTAAATTACTTTGGCTCGCATTATAATAATGGACAAAGACATGTCAAAACGCTTCATTGTAAAAACAAAATTTATAATACTGTGTTATTTTTTGACTCTTTGTTTTTTCATGGCATCAAATATGAATGCGCAATGTTTACTGTAAATGTCTATATAAGTTTCATTGAAAATTTTCACGTGCCTTCGATATATTGTGGTTTTGATCTAAAATGTTATTAAAGATATGTGTGGAATAACCAAAACAATTGTGAATTTTTAGTATAGATCGTATTTTGCATAACTAACATAATAGTATTGGTTGGGCACTACATTAAATTAGTTTTACCCTTGTTTTATAAATAGTTTCGAATGATAATATTTTAGGTTATAGCAGCCCGGCGAGCCTTTAAAAAGCTAATTAATGCCGCCAGCAGTAGTAGCACGTGTATTTGATTAAAGAGCTGTCAGCTGTACAACAGAACTCAGTTGATCATTAAAAATGCAAGCATTACATTGATTCACGATTATGTTGTTTAGAAGTACTAGGCTTTTGCTTACCACTCAAAAGTGCTATTATACAACAAAAGGCACTAAAAACAGCTCAAAGCTGTCAATGGATTAAAGGGGCATTATAATGGTACAACTTTATGCCATTATGCAGCCTTAAGCATTTAATTATTATTTAAGAATTCTATTGTATATCAAAAAGCACTTAATACAGCTAAAAGCTGTATAGCTGAGTTTAGATTTGTTGCACTACCACTGAAGGCTTTACAAAAGCATTTTGATATGTCATTATCCAACCGTTATACAGTGTAAAGCATCGGTATCATCGATAAAGGTTTTTGAGATGCCAATATGAGGCCATAAGATGCTCGGTGAACTTATATATATAAGAGTTTATACGGGCCTTAAATTGTACATAAATTTACTATTCATTTCTTAAAATGCTTTCTTGTGTTACTTGGGCTGGGACGTTACCACTTGAAGGAAACAAGTTATTTTTCGCAGAAACTGAAAATCTAAACGCACTCTCGAAATTTATCTGCACACCCATCAAATTTGTATACTCAACACCTTCAGAGAACATTTGAGTTACCAGTAAAGAAAAAAGTAAAATATGTTGCCATAATAATGTAAAATTAGTACTTATCACATGGTAGAAAATAAGAAACAACTTAGCAAACGTAAGATACCGTAATCTAAATGAAATAGGCAAAATTGCGCTTAGTTGGCAAAGTTGCAGCATTATACGGTACCATATTATAATTCTTTCCGGTCCATTGATTAGAAACATGCATTTGGTTGTAAGCATATGACAGGCGACATATATATCTGATTAATTACCAGGCAATCTATTAGTAGGTAAATACGTTATCATAGACTTCCGATTGAGTCCTATTATGAATCGTGTTTGAAGTGGTGCGGCAGCGGCTTTATTATTATTTTTCCCTAATCGTGGTTTTTCTAAGCATTGGCCTACGTCTAAGACCTAATGATCTTGGTACCTAGATGTCGCAAGTTCAATTTCCATGTAGAAGAAGAAATGGCTAGGATAGGCTAGGTTAGGTTAGCTACAGTTTTGCTAATTCTGTATAGGTAGGTATAGTGCAGGTAGGTATAGTCAAACTTTTGTCTATGGTATAGTCAACGTTATCTTTATTATCTTATTATCAATTATCTTTCGTACCTACCTATTTGGTACCTCAAAGTTTTAATTTCAAATAAGTGCATACTTACGACCTTACTTACGACATATTAAGCCATAATCAAATAAGTTAGATAGATAAATGATTTATTTGCACCAAAAACATGCACACATTAAAAACATTATTAAATAAAATCGCAAAAAAGTAAAATAAAAAGAAAGAATAATAAATTAACATAAAACTATAACAGATAATATGTTAACGGTTTGTGTGCCGTAGCTATGCAAGGCAGAAACTCAGCGAGATATTACTCGAGAGAAAATTACTGATTTTCAGTTTCCACCTTAATAAAACCTGAGGTCCCTCAAAAGTAGTTCATACAATAAATTAGTACAATCAAAATTTATACTTACAAATTAAAATTAATTAATTCATATTATAATTTATGATACATAAAGAATTAATATACACTTACTTTAAATTATTAAAAACAAACGATAAATTGATTCACATTCAAATACTAACATGACAAAAACTACTTAGGTAGTTTATAAAATAATTTTTAATATTTAGTTAAATCTTCACTAGGTACTAACCGATTTTACCACAACCAGTTCGGTAAAATCCAAAATGAATTGAGTGGTCAACTGAGAAGAGTTGACAAGAAACTCAATTGACTTTTTCCGTCTTAGTAAGTGTAATGTAAACAGTGTAATTTTACAATAATATAGATACAATTTTGTATTCATCATAATTCGACAGCACGTGACGACTCTTAAGTATAAAAAGTCATGATTGCAACTTGTAACTAATTATACTCGTATTTTAGTAGCGGCCCGCCTGCGATTTCGTCCACGTGAAAACCCGATATCCCGTGGGCCATGACGAATTTCCAAAATTTGTCTTCTGCCTATAAACCTTGACAAACACAACAAAAAAAAGAATTACGAAATAGGTGCAGGTCGAATATACCATTAGTAGCAATTGGTTTTTATTTATAAAGATAGAATAATCATTGTCGCCTGTAACATCTGAAAATGATATCTTTGAAACATCATATAAAAAAAGTAAAGTACAGCCTGTATACTGTCCCACTGCTAAGAGCGATGCGATAGTCAGTTCTTTATTTTAATTAATTATACAGGGTGGAAAAAAAGATCGTGGTTGGAGGAAAAGTACCCTTAATATCGATGATGGCAAATTTTAAAGAAAGGAAACATTCCTTTATCCAATGACCTTTTATCATTGCCCCACGTGCTATTGTCCACGTGGGAGGCCGGTGCCCAGCAGTGGGACGGTTATAGGCTGATGATGATGATGATATCACGTTCAGTTTTTTCGTTTTTTTTTGCGCGTAAGTCAAGTACACTATCAGAGTGTGACATCGGCGTGATCGAGCGATCGCTGTCTAAAGCTCACACTCAGTACTTTGACCGTGCACGTTCAATCACAAAAAAACTAGATAGGCAATCCAATACTAAGTATACTATAGCCAAAGTAGATAATGAATGTTTGTAAACAATTATCTTTTGACATTTCTTTGAGCAATTATCTAGTGTCGTTCGGATTTTTACTTTTCCATGAGAAAGATTAACTAGAAAACAGCTAACATAGCAATGCAGTGTCTTTTTTATACTTATACCTACCTACTTAATAGTAAAAATCTGAGAAATACTTACTAAATATTTGCACAAAGAAATGACGGTGACGGGTCGTGTGTTTTAATATATGTGATACCTACTAAAATTTTGTGTGACAAAACTGCAACGAATTCGATGTGATTGAATCTTTTTTAGTCTATCTTTTATCGTTACCGAATGATAAACAAAACTCGCACTAGGTTTAAAAGAGTGCTAACACGTCCGACGCGGCATTGATTTTTCCATTCTTTCCATTCCTGCGGCACCAGGCGTTGCACACCTGGTCACAAAACTTTCATTGTGGCGGCACAGGGCTTATTAAACCCTGTAATGTATTGCACTTAGGAGTCCTAAGTGCAAAAAGGGCCCTCGTTTTAGAGCTTTTCTAAGGGATATTCTCTAAGAGATATTAATACAAATTAATTTTATTTACCTTATATTAACCTCCTAATAATTAGTTCTAAAGGTTCTGGATTTAATCTATAAGTTTTGCCGTCTAATACTACGGATCTCAGGATGATTCCTGTGTGACTAGTTGACGTAATCTCGAAAAGTTCTAAGACGTGGGCCCTTTTTGCACTTCGGACTCCTAAGTGCAAAAAGGGCTAGGTTAGACTCTTCATTCATTTCATCCTGATTACGGGTGATACCTGTAATAATAGTCGTAAGCTCCTATAAATAATTAAAAATAAATAAAATTTGTTTTTTGCACTGTTGTTTTTTCAACAATATATTTCTTTTGTTAATTCAATTACAAAGTTATTTATGCAGTTGGTGTATCTAGAAAAATGGACCGAAATTGCAATATATTTTAGTTTTTCCTTGATTTATACACTAAACACTAATTGTATTCTAAATTTGAAGCTTCTATGTGTGCTTTAGAGTTTTGAGGATGGTCAGTCAGTGAGTGACAAAATTAAGAATCTTTGACTAGTTATAATTCTTAAACTACTTGTTCAAATTGAATTTAGAAATATACCGTGTTTATAGGTACAATGCTTGAAAATGGCCTGAACTGCTTCGAGAAAAGGACGGACGTCCGTGCCGCTTTTTTTGCTCGACTTGGCGGCCCAAATAACATTTCATTCGGGCCTAGGCTGTAAAAAATGCCTTTAGGTGTTACACGAGTCATAAAAAGGTTAAGTAATGCTTTGTTATCTGGTCATATTATGTACTTACTTGAAATTGATTAATAAGTCTTAAAACTAATAGTTTATTATTACAACCTGGGAGCCGCTGAGTTAAAATTAAAGTTACTTGGATTTATGTTACAAGAGCATATAGCCTCAGGATCATAAAGTTGTTATATAGACTCTTGAGTAAGTTCTGGAAAGGCTAATCTAAAGCGAAAGTGAGATATAAAGGTTTAGTTTTTAACTTTGATATGGTTATGAGATGTTGAACTCGCTATCATTATTCATTCGCTTCATTATTATCTAGGGGAAATAAGCGACTAAACCTTGCACTTTTGTCTCGGAAGACGCCACTTGGCACGATTGTTCTCTAGGTCATTCTGAGCTGATTTAGCCCGGTAGCCACGGAATTGCCCACTGCTGGTGGCCACCAGAGGGGGGGGAATTATTTGTCTCCCGCGTTGCACTCGGTGCATAGTTCCTCTTCACTTATAGCTACTAGGGCAAGTTTGGTATCGGCAGGGCCGATTCCGCGAGGTGGAACATTTGCGGTGTACTATACCTGCCACCTCCTATTCACAAACATATTTTGAAACACTATATAGACAATTGAAACCGTGTTTTAGATGCACTGGTCGGCGATACGCTCATAGTGGGTGACTTAAATTTAGGCAGTACCTATGTCATGATTGCGGGAGCGTGTAATGATCTTTTACTAGGTTACTCGAACAGCGAATTACACAATATGTTAACAGATTTCCTCTCCCTTGATAATTTTAAACAGTATAATGGCATAACTCAATCGAAAATCTTGAGTTTAATTTTGTGCAACATAGCAGTCGCCGATATTGCAGGCATTCCTGACCCCTTGTCTATCGTGGACCCGCTGCACCCTCCAATGAGCTTTTCTATCCCTTACATATGTAATGACACTTTATGACCCAATAGGTAATAACGCCAGATTTGGTTTTCGCAAGGCCGGCAAGGTATAGTCATACCAGTATCATTAAAGATTTGCACACTATCAATTGGAAGGAGTTTCTTTGTGGTTGATGGTCTGTTGATGAGATGCTGGAGGTATTTTATGGCATGATAAGGAGTTTGATCCTGAAATACGTTTCAAGACGTTTTTAGTAAGGTCCCTTAAAGAAAAAAATAAAGATCGTCTTAGAATGCGGAAGTACAATAATAACCCCCGTGATGTTTTAATCTTCAAACTCCTCAGAAAAAGGTGTGATTCACTGTTGCCTTCTTCCTATGCATTATACTTGACTCGTATGGAGGATTCGTTAAAGTCAAACCCGAAGCTGGTGTGGACTTTTATTAAAAATAAGCGCAAAGGTAAAAATTCATCGATTCCATCGAAAGGCCGGATATTTGCAATCTTTTAGCATCAGTCTTCAATACCTCGGATCCATCACCTCATTCTCCAGCGGTTGCCTGTTGTTGTATCTTAGCTTTTTGTTGTTTACTACGGATGAAGTTTACAAGGCTTTAAAAAGACTTGACTCCACTAAGAGCGCTGGAACGGAAAGCATTCCGGTTTTCTTTGACACTAATTGCGGAAAAGACTTGGCATTACGTTAATTTTTAACAGGTCTTTATCGAATGGAGTTTTTCCTTGCGCCTGAAAGGAATCGCTCATTTTGCCACTGTTCAAGAGTGGTGACAGGTGCTCTTTTGGAAGTTGCAGGCCTATCTCTATCTTACCTGTATTTGCAAAGGTTTTCGAGTCGCTTGTTTATCCAGTTTTAGCATCTCTATTTAAACATGTTATTGCTAGACAACAACATGGTTTTGTTGAGCATGAATTCACAGCGACTAATCTTATTTCTTTCATCGAGAACCTTACAGTAACTCTTGATCATGGTTATTCTATAGATACAATAAATTCAGACTTCAGTAAGGCCAGACTTTAAACTATCGCGTTGCATTGCATTAAAACTATTTCAACGGGACACGACCACGCTTGTAACCACGGCTATAGTTTTAATTCAGTAAGGCCTTCGATAGAGCAAAACTTATATACACATGCACATAGACCTTTCCATAGGGGGGTTAAAAGTTCTAAGTGTGTACTGTTATCTTGCTTATGTGTTACCTACTTGGGAGGTAACTTCTTAGCAAACATACATTTCTTGAAGTATCCTGTTATTTTAGGATGTTATACACTTTTTAAGAACTCTTTGTAAAACGTACCGTATTAAGATAAAAAAGTACTCTGTGGTATTAAGTAAGCTTTTCTTTAAGCTAACTGGATTGTTAGTCGAGAAAATTGAGCTTTGTGCTGTTTCTCGTACACATTGTGTGCATATTAACGAAGAACCTGGTTGTTAAAGAATAATGATTAGATTGTTCGTAGTTTATAATAATATTTTTTACGGTTTACATAATATATGTTAAAAGATAGTAGGTATTTTGTGTTTTACTTTTCTGACCAAAAGGTCAAAAATGTTTAGAAAACTAAACATTTTTCTTTCTTATCTTGACTATTGGGGGGGGGGGGGGCGCCCCCTGACCTTTCCTCCCCATGGGGGGAGCTTCCCCCTGGGCACGTGCCAAACGAGTAAGTAGTGTTTCATAGCCAAATAACCTCAAAATAAAGAAAACTGATAAAATAACCCCGATCAACAACCAAAAAAAGTTTTTCTAGCATACTTTTTATTTAGAAGCATTCATTCAAGTAATACTTTTAAGGTTCATGATTTAATAAATAGGCTATAACATCATATTTTTTATTTCTCAAATATCCACGTGGTATCGCTGTAGTAGAGCTTTTTCAAAAAAAATTATTTTAATTTTTACGTTTTTGTTAATTTTTCTTTTTTTTTATATGACGGGTTTAAAAGTTTGTTCCAAAAAAAGGGATTCCCCCACCCTTCAATTATGGTTCATGTATGAGTACAATACATGAGGAGCAATCGTAATTTTGCAAATAAAATATTAATTTACCTATGTCTGAAAGAGCTAACTGTATGACTTAGAGATAAGCTTTGACAAAATAACTATGGGGCAATTGAAAAGAGTAACTTTACTATCGAGTTTCTTGACGGTTCTTCTCGGTAAATGCATTCCGAATACGGCGGTAGCTTCTGTTTACAAATATAATGTCATATTGACGATTTATAGCGAGATTTAAATGCGAAAGTGTAATCATCCCATGTCAAATTCCATCGAACAAGTAAAATAAAGGTTGCGCAAGTAACGAAAAAAAATTTTTTGACTGGCATTTTTTTTAAAAGCAATCTTAATACTTTTTAGTTTCACAATGAAATAGGCTATATCATCATATTTTTATTTGCCAAAAATCTATGTGGTATCGCTGTAGAAGAGCATTAAAAAAAATTTTTTTTTTCATTTTTATGTTTTTGTTAATTTTTCTTTTTTTTCTATGACGGGTTAAAAATTTTGTTCCAGAAATGAATTCCCCACTCTTAAATTATACGAAAACGATACCAAACTTGCCCTAGTAGCTATAAGTTGTAACGGTACAGAATGAATGGTATCCGTCCGTTAGTAAGGAATGTGTGGGAGTAGCACTAACATAAATATTAATGCGTAGCACCATTAATATAATAAGCATGGAAAAGGGAATGATAAACTAGTTCAGAATAATGGTCTGTGGTCTAACTCTTTATCTTTAGTTTGAACTTTGCGGGGACTGCTCTGTGTGCTCCTTGCGACATAGGCGCCATCTAGCGTGAGTTATTTACTTGAGCTTCGCATAAGGTTGCTAGTTTGACTTCTTTAATTTGAATTTCGCGGGGACTGCTCTGCGCGTCCCTTACGACGTAGGCGGCGTCTAGTGGGAGTCATGGTTGTGAACTTGACTAGGACCGTATTTTATTTTGAATTTCGCGGGGACTGCTCTGGGGTCGGGAAAGTGGTTCACCTACGGGCGGACGCCATCTATGGTCGGAATACGGAACTTTTGATAATTTCCCAAAATATAGGATTATTGGCTTAAGTGGAGGATTATTAAGAGGGAATTGTTAATAGAAGGCTACATTTAGATATTCAACGATGAAATATTGGCTGTCGGACGAGATTTGGTTAGATTATGGAAAAATTTTAGAATTGCGCGGCGAAAGCGGCAATGAGCGAGCGAGAGGTTGAAAAAAAGACAGAAAGAGAGGTCGGATGATAGCTCCACGTGGAGCGACGCGAAGGCGGGGGGCATCGGGGAAGCGGCTAGCGATTGGTGGAAGGGAAGAAAAGCGGACTCGCGCGGGCAAATCTTAGGCGCGCGTGGCGCGAAAGTTAAGATGCTTGGGAAAAGGGCGGAAAATTAGCGGACATTCAATTTTGGGACGTCGGCGGTGCGGTCCAACTTAAGAGTGCGGTACTACTCATACGGGGAAAATAGTGTCCGAGCTCTGATAGTGCGCTAAGTGATATTCGAGCTGCGATATTAATTAAGATTCGTGAAATTGAAAGTGATTAATAAAGTAAACTATTGCGATCGCAACTCGAATCCGTTAACGGAATGAAGTATTCCGGGGTACATCGGCGGAAACGCATAACGGTGGCAACGAAAACCTATGTACCTTTCAACAGACTTCGGTCTGGATGATCTTTGATTGTATTTAATAAGATCGGCGTTTTACATCATTACGCTAAACAATACACTATCTTCGACGGAGTAATGGGGGAGAGACAGTTGTCTCCCTAGTGAAAGTTGAAGATAGGTCAGACACCATTTAGCTGGAGGTAGACACGTATGACCCAGTCCAATCTCGAGTCTACCTCCGTACATACAGTGTAGTGATAGGAAAATAACACACTGAGTATACTGGCTCGACTGATAGAACATTTAGGAGTTAGTTGCTTTCAGGGGCAATGCGACTCTCACCACACATCACGAATTTAAGTTAAATGTGGCTTGGCCTAGTTTGCAAGGTACACAAAAGGGACTGTTAGTTCGACAAAATATAGGCATTTTCAAGTGAGGAAAGTTGTAGGAATCTATAGGTAGGCGGATATATATATATGGTTAGTTATTAATTCAGACTAATAAGGTAGGGATAATTAAGTTACGGCGCTAAATAAAATTATGATGAAGTGATGTGGGTCCTAGCTAGGCAAGTAATCTGTTACCGCAGGCCGGTAAAATTCTAATTGTTTTCCTAAAGTTGTTACCAATTAATTATTCATTTTAAATAATTAACAGAAGTATGATAATATCGTACCATCATTACTTTGGAGTACCTAAAAGTCTAGACTGGTTTCCTATTACAAGAAAAATACTAAAAAGTTATAGCAAATAAGCTTAGCCGTACTGTGATGTTTGATTTCTAATACTGAAATGACCAAACAGGCATTTTTTAGCTTTCCCTGGGATGCAATACGATCTCATATCGCTACACTCTTCAAGGTGTTAAAGTTTTACATCCGATACCTTAGCAAAAATAAGCTGATACAAACTGAACAACTAAAACCAGTTTAGAACCTAGGATAAGTCGTTGAAAGAAGACATTGCAAGCTATGAGCTTCTAATAATCTGAAACATAGAAATAATTGATTGATAACAACCAGCTAATTAGCCTGACAATGGTCTACTAATACCATTCGAATAGACCTCTTAAGATATGTAAGTACTTACTTCTAATAATATGAAACATAGAAATATTTGATGGGAACAATCTAATCAATCAGACTAATACCTAGTACAGTCTAATTTATATCTATTAAAGTGAGTAAAAGATAACTTCTAAATGTAATTGATTCAATGATTAACAGGGATAATTAACTACCTAATTTACTACCTACTAAAGTATACTGACTATGATTTAGTAGTCTATCAAATTAACCACTCAGTCTGAGAGACAGAGGGTGGAAGTTAATGGAAAAATAATTAATTTAAGTTCACTCCCTAAAAGTCAGGGATGTTGAATAAATTAGGCATCTTACAATAAACTTGAGATGTACTTATACTTTATAAGATCTGTATAATGAACACTAAGAGTAACCCAAAGTAATTTACTTCAAATGATAGTATTCTATTTCAGTTCACTTCCTAAAGTCAAGGATATTGAATGAATTAAACATCCTTTAATAAACTTAAGATGTGATAATCTGCCAATGCAGCCAATCCAATGTAGTTATATTGGAGCTTTACAGGACCTGTATAATAAATACTAAGAGTAAATAAAAGTAGTTTTACCTGTATTAATAGCATTCTACTTTAGCCACCGCCTGAATTGGCGTTTTATTAAATTATCCACCCTTTACGGAACTGAATATAAGTTATTGCATTGAATAATTAAGTTCTTAATGTGAAAAGGATATTTGGATGATAGCAAGCCTTGAGATAAACTCTACTGATTTATGTGGAATAATAAGAATTTAAATTGCTAACACATAGTTCATAATGTAAAATGAAATTAAATTTGAGGAGAGATGTAAATTCTCAGTTTAAAGAATTAAAGGCACAAGCTAATAATTAAAGTTAAAGCCAATGTGACGGAACTGTAATTAAACCATGAGATGTACAGTACGCTATGGAGCGGCGGTGGGGCTCATAAATTGCACCAGGCTTCTTATGTATCACGCTACTGATAATAAATAATAATACCTACAAGCTAAGCTATCATCTGATTACCTTTGAGTGGTTACAAATCTTCCCCGCAGCTGCAGTGAAGGATTTAGGTCACAGTTCAGACGGAGTCATTGCTAGGCTACACATATCTATGTTATGATCTATAGACTGGTAGGTAATTAGGTCAGGAGTAAATAATTTAACACAGGGATAAGCCAATTACTAAACTTTCACGAAAGAACTTGAGTTACTTAAATGCGGTTAACAACGGAGGGTTCACTAGACGATCTGGCCAAAATAGTAGTTATTATAATATTACATTGCTTGACTGAAATTCACTGCAAATAGAATTAAGCTATGCTAAGGTTCCATCTTCATACAAACGCTACACACTCTACAAAACTCCAGACACAACCATTAGATTGTAGATAAATTAGGTTAATTAGTTTTAAGAATTAGATAATAATTTAAGTTAAGGTAAAGCGGCGAGGATGTGTGTATGTATTATAAGGTAGCTAGGCATATAGGTGAAAGGCATTAGATTTAGGTTTAGATTAGGTATAGAGAATTTATAGAAAGGTGTAGAAATGTGAATAAGGAGAGAGAGGAGGTTACAAATTGGTGCCGTGACCAGGATTAGAAAGTTAAGTTATAAATTATCATTAATATAGTTGTATTGGATTTCAGTCAAGCGGTAATACTTTAATTTAGAAGTGGGATTTTTTCCCACAAATTGTTGTCGTGTTGCGATGCGTGAGTTTAGAATTGGCTTAATAGGGAATAATTCAATGAAGATTAATTAATTCAGAGATATTGAAGAATTATAATTTGACACTTTTCACAATAAACTTTGTTGGATCTTCTGGAGTTGATTCATACACTTTGTATTACGGGCTCTTGATAATGGGTGAATTATAATTTGACACTTTTCACATTAAACGTTGTTATCTTCTAAAGTTGATTCATACACTTTGTATTACGGGTTCTTGATAATAGATTAAGACCAATATTGTAGACAGTCGCAATGAGAGCTGGAGCTAAAATTTTGTTGTACGAAATCTGTAACAAAAAGATTCTCAGGTTAGGTTAAAGGTCAAAGGAGGAGATAAAGCTACAAAACAATAGCGTAATGAGTATTATTTGAAATACAATACCTTTCAGTTATTATCTTTTTCTTCTTTATTTAATGGCGGATTTCGCCAGCATCAGGTACCGTGCGTTGTTGTTTTCCCAAAGTATCATAAGTGCGCGAAGTACATAGATATAGTTATTATCCGGGGGTCTGGAGTATTAAATTTTAAAATTGTTGAGTTATCTATGAATACTGAAACCAGGTATCCAATTTTTGATAGGACGCTAAGATAATAATTGTTGACGTTAGGAGCTATGGTAACTGTAGTTTTGTTTCTATTCCTGGTGATAGATTTCATATAGGCATAGGCAACTGGTTCATACAGCCTTGTGTTGAGTTATTTTTAGTATCGTAAAAGGTCGATAGGGTGACATAGTTCAACATTTATTGATTTAGAAAGATTTGTAGAATAGGGGGCGGTTTAATTATTATTGCTGCCGGATGGAAAGGCAAGGGGGCGAGATTGGACAGAATTAACCAACTAAATTATTGCAGGATTCAATTTATATTATAGGACGGCGATATGCTGTACAATATTATAAAGTTATGACGCTAACAGCATAATATAAAACTAATAATAATTATATTTTGACTAATAATCGTTGAGCGATTGCGGTTTTTAGTTGATGTGCTATTCCACGTATTATAATTTATTTTGTTGGTTATGTTAGAGAAAAAAATATAATAATGTACTTGAGTCTCACATCTGAAATCCATAGAGTAGTTTAGGCTAGTCAAGGACTATTACGTTCTTTGTCTATGGTTGGACCATAGAGACCAATGATTTAGCGACACCATAAACAATCTAGAATTAGGAATGATTATAAAACATGAAGTCATAAAACCAATCGGAGAGGAAACTTCCTTATCGCGTAATCATGTGATTTTGTTATAGCAAGCGGAATCACCTGTTATTTTCCATACCTGTTATTTTTAATACCTGCGATTTTTACATTGAAAGAGATTTTCCTAATACTTATCACGTAGTAGATTAGGATGCAATGACATTGTGGTGAAATTATTATTATGTGACATGTAGATGGGGACAATTGCTCTGCACAAGGGAAATGCCGCTTCATTTTGTTAGTTCGCTAAAATCCTAGGAAAAGTAACATAAAATAGTATTACGGTTCAAAATACACGCGTTGATGAGGAATCGCGATTAGAAGTAATAACAAGTAGCAGGGATGTCATGTAGGGGATAGAATCATATGACTATTCATTGCTAGTAGGAATTTTGGTTTAAAAGCAACGTAGTTTGGGATGCATAATATAAACGGATAAATACGTCTAGTAGGCGATAAAAGTCGTTACCGTCTGGAAACAACTATCTAATATCTACTCTGTTGTGGGGAGGTTACCTATTAGCGAGGCTAGATGGCGTTGGGTTACCAATAAAAGATTTTATTTTGGATGATGGTAAAAGGGTGCGGTCTATTAATAATATGTATAATTGAAATACTCTTGCAGCGTTGTAAGTAGTCGTTACCGGTAATCGTCGCTTCTTACCGTATAATTGAAATCGTGATAAATAGTTAATTATGAAGGTTTATAAAGGATTATTATTAGCTTAAGATGAGGTTAATGTACGCAGAGATAAAGCTCGCTGGGCACAGCTTACTATACCTAATTACCTAATATTATCAGTTGTGAGTTACCTAGAAATATCTAAGTCGGGAGAGCGGTGAAAAGGGAAGACCTTACTACATGACTAATTAGTTAGGATAGGTAGAGATAGATAAATCATTAAATTCACTGGGTTGGATTAGCCCATTAAGAAGGGTATCTTGCACAATTGTCTATCTCCGTTGAACGATTAAGATGTTGAAAAAAAAAAAAAAAATGATATTACTAGTTAAGTGTTGTGTGAGAAAGTGTAGGAAGTATACTAGTGGTAGCATAGCACAGAATAGGGAGTAGTGAGTTTATTCTACTACAAAATATTATATATATATTTTATAAATCATATCCAATCAGTACTTGTTACAATACTCAATTACAGTACACAAAGCAAAACATAATCACCCATTTTACAGACAAAAACATTGAATCGGATGCTTGACCGCGTCTACATAAGCCAGCAGCTTTGCTTGTGGGTAAATCGAAAGAGGCACTTGTACAAGAGGCTGGTACTGACTAATCGGGTAGTGCCGAAGGAGAATATTCTGACGCGTATCCCAGACGCTAGCTTTGGTTAGTTGATGGTTCTTCTAGGGCAAACATGCCGACTTACTAGGGATCATTGACTAGTCGAAGTTTGATTCTACACACACACGACACTAATCTATTATATTTATAAGTACATTAGAACCTGCACTTGGTTATATTTAATTATTGGTTTTATATAAATATATTTGGGCGGAGATACTCTTGTGGGTGAGAAAGTGTAGGAAGTATACTAGTGGTAGCATAGCACAGAATAGGGAGTAGTGAGTTTATTCTACTACAAAATATTATATATATATTTTATAAATCATATCCAATCAGTACTTGTTACAATACTCAATTACAGTACACAAAGCAAAACATAATCACCCATTTTACAGACAAAAACATTGAATCGGATGCTTGACCGCGTCTACATAAGCCAGCAGCTTTGCTTGTGGGTAAATCGAAAGAGGCACTTGTACAAGAGGCTGGTACTGACTAATCGGGTAGTGCCGAAGGAGAATATTCTGACGCGTATCCCAGACGCTAGCTTTGGTTAGTTGATGGTTCTTCTAGGGCAACCATGCCGACTTACTAGGGATCATTGACTAGTCGAAGTTTGATTCTACACACACACGACACTAAAATATTATATTTATAATTATCTTAGAGCCGGCTTTAATTATATTTAATTGAGGAACGGTAGAAATTATATATGCTGAAGAGATGTTAGTAGGAATACGATAGGCGGATTAGTAGAAAAAAAAAGAAATGCTTCTCGAGGATACCTAAACGGATGATGGATAATTGTGGAAGGTGGATATTAATTGAGCTTGGGAGCAAAATAGGGGTCGAAAGAAAAATATAATAATAGTGGTAGAGAAAAAGAAAAAAATAGTTGACTGGCTTGAAGTCGAGATTTAACTGCTAAATTAACGAGTTATAGCACTGTTACGCTATAGGGATAACAATAGCGTATGTTATCACATCAATTATAAAGGCGAGTTGCGGGCGGATGTCACGTCATAATCATTAGTTAAATCGTTTTATCATTTTAAAAGTTAATACCAGCTACTTATAAAACAGTGATCGATTATAAATACCATAATTTTAAGTTGTAGGATAATTTTAAACTCATAGTCCGCAGAAACATTCAAGCCGGAAATAAAGCGATGATATTGCGAGCTGAGAATAAATTTCTTAGTGTAAAATTTATTATTAAGTAAATCCCTGATATTGCGTTATCGAGATTACAATACAAAATCAACTATCACAATTCGAATCATACAAAATAATTATTTAGATGTTATCTCGCGTCGACAGGTACAAAATTTAATTTAGATGGGTAAAGAAATTAGAACTGAAATGGGTTTCGGATGTGTGACGTTCTTAGGATACGTACTGTTTAGTAGCATAATTTAAATTTAATAAAATCGGCCGAATTAGACATAATTCGTTTTGCGGATATATATATTTAATCGAGATTATTGTGGAGGTAGCCATACTTCAAAGTTTACTAAACCCGACCTAGAGTCATAGCCTATCTTTATATGTCGGAAGAAAATAATAAATTTATAAGTAGTAGATTTTAAAGTCAATAGTAAATTTATTTTCCCGAGGTGCGACCTGAAACCTAGTTCGCACTAGGCCATTCAAATACTTTAACCGGTAATGTTGATTATAATAAATAAAGATGTTCGGGATTAATAATAATATTCTAATACTGCTATATTAAAATTGTTATTATGAAATTAAATAGGTTTGCTTAACAATTGGCAAATAATTATTAACTCAAGAATTTGTTTAGTACAAAGTAAATGTCTACAGGTTTAGAAATGATAGGACGAACGAAACGCGGTTTTGACTTGTGGGAAGGTCAGCGCAGACTGTCACAGCGGGATGATCTTGTTGGTTATTTATTAGAATTGCTAGAATTCTTAAATAATCTAGATTATTGGCATCTAATATGTACGTGATGTAATTGTAGATGATTAAAATTAGTGCTAAGGTAGGTTATTGTCGAAGTTATGGCACAACCTTAAAATTGTTAGTTAATGTGAACTGCATGTTGCATCTAGATTGTTTTATACAAACTAATTAATTGACAGTTTTCACATATGTAGGCCGGGACATTGAGTTGATGAAATAGTGTTATCAAAATCATTCATCACGGAAAGATAAAGATATTTTATTTGCAAGTGTGAATACAAAAGTTTACTTCGGTTAGTATTATTCTGTTCTATACTAGTTTTGTGGTAGCGTTTTACCTAGGGTTGTTCTAAATTATAAGTAATTAATTGTTAATTGTCTGTTGTTGTCTTCTACGTTAGAAGAGGAACGGAGAAAGATAAGGGGGACTCATTTTGTTATAGTCAGCTGTATGATAGATAATCCTTCTAGTAAATATTTCTTGTGATTGCGGTAGTAACATAGAATGTTTATAGGATGTTTTGTTCATTAACTAATTATCTTCACCGCAGCTGTGGATAGGGATGGCTAAAGTATGTGAACAGGGGTGGAGAAGATAGGTCATTAAAATAAATACTTGAATTGCAATATGCCTGACTAAATAGTGCGAAGAGGTTGGTGGACTATGTTAGAGGAATTCTCTATTGCATAATGTTCGAACTTTTGACATTTTCATTTGTAACTTTAGAATTTTGAATAGTGTATTTAACCAAGCGGGTCCAACGAAGAAGGCATGCTGAAAGCGAGGTCTTTGGTTGTCTATGCACACAATAAAATTATAGATGACACAAAGGAGCATTCTTAATTGGCACTGTTAAATTAGTAAAAGTAGCTTGTTTAGGGTGTTCGAACATTGTTTAGTCGCACTGGACACAAATAGAACTTAGTTAAGCGTGTGGGGTTTATTTGATTTACCTGGTGAACTAATTGAATCGAAGTTTCGGAAGTGTGCTGTAGAATTGGGAGTTACTTAGCACACAATAAAATTTAAGTAGTTTCCACTTAAGCTTCACCGCCGAAACTAGCCTTTCTAAAAGTTGTGAGAATTCTGCTGTAGGGTAATTCCATTCGAGGACGCCTTATGGAGTGTGGACCAGGGTAAATATGCTTGACTAAACAACAGAGGGGTATTACCGGTAGCTGCGGAAATGAGGTTATTGATAACATTTCATTTTAGCGTTATCAGTGGAACTCGCGCTACTGGGGAATTTTACAATCTGGACGGAAGGCTGAAAGTAGAGTAGAGTAATTAAGGAGTAACCAATTAGAGTTACAAACATTCGGGAGATTACCATCTTAATAATGTGTCTTGTGCGAGTGTAAAATTAAAATCATCTAATAAAAAATAAAAATAAAAGAAACTAGCACTATTGAATCACGCAGTTTGGAATTCAGTAAATACGAGAAGGAACTCACAATATTAATTACCATGAATACTAAGACGAAGTGTCACCTTTAATGATTTATTATTTACCGATTTGACCGTTATTAGTAATATAAAAGGTAGGAAGTTAAGTAGAGTTGTGGGGGCGGATAAGATAGTTACCGGTCTGTTTAATTTAATAAGAAAATGATATTTTTCAAAGGTATAGGAAAGTAAGGGGATATTGACGTATTATATATTAGCAAATGAGACTAAATGTTGTCTTTCGTACATAGTAATAACTAGGGATGAGACATAGTTACTAGATAGGTTTTGGCATAAGTATTTGCTTATACGTATAAGCTCAGTACTTGTCAATTAGTATACAATGTCCAACGCGTACCGGGGTATTAACAAGTACTTATCGATGACGCATACATTGACAGTTAGATATACATAGCACACAAACTTCTAATAGATCTGAACTACGGGGTAGCTAGTTCAAAACTCAAGGACGTGTTTCGAGATGCGTACCCCCTTAGAGTGAATGAGTTTTCCCTAAGTATTTACGATCGACAACCTTATTGTAAGGCGTTAAGACCTCTATTTGTATGCACGGTGAGTGGGTGTCACTGCGTACCGGACGGAAGCGAGTCTAGTATTCTATCTCGGTTATTTGCAGGATTAGACATTAGATGTATCTCATCTAAAATAAAGTTATAACTCTTGGGCGATGATGGTATGCCTACTGGTTTTGGTTGATATGGGGGTTTGGTTAAGATTTCTTATCCGCGGAGAGGAAAATAGGTTTCGGTTGAAAGAAGTAGCTAATTAGGGATTGTGGAGGACGCGGGTTCGATCCCTGCCTGAGGTAGACAATTGTTCCGACGTTTCGTTATCTTAGGTAATTATATAAGTTAAGATGAGATTGGTAGCGTTGAAGTATGAAGGAAAGTTTTAATTCAAATTATTAATAATTATTCATTAGCCTAGTTGGAACTAAAACCATGACGGCGAAGTGGTTGATGCTTCACCCACGAAAGATCCCAGGTTCGATCCCTAGGTTGCAACATTTAGATGCGGAACAAGTTGTAAGAAAAGACGTAAGTTAAAAGAAGGCCAGGATGACAGATGTACTTGAAATTATTCTAGGAAAATAATTTAAAGAATAGAATAATTGAATGGTTCGGAAGATGTTATAAACTTTACGTCGGAATCGTCATAGAGTTGAAGAGTTTCCGCTAGGGGGCGTTAGTAGACAGCGCAAGAGACTGTTATATTGATTTATATTATATTATGATTTGTTGATAAGATGGTAAACAAAAGGCAAATCATTATTCGGAGGTTGTGTATGATTAAAGAAATGGTAGATGTCTAAGTTATTGGGAAATATTTACCGAGACTAAGTTTACTGGGATTTCGTTTCGAACACGAGAACTGGGTATGCGATTATGATTTTGTGTCAGTTGAATAGAATGAGGGGTGTGGGCTATTTTGCAATAAGAAAGCTTATGGAGGAAGGAGTCATTAGGGATTTGGGGAGGAACTATAAATAGTAGGAATATCTTTGAAGGCTAGGATGACAATGAGGTTGGCAAGGAAGGAGGTGCTATTTTGTACTTAATTAAGTACAGGGTTAAGATATAATTCGCCGCAGATAAGAGTGGTACTTTATCTGCTTAAATTCTATCGGGGGCGGCTGTAACGGTACAGAATGAATGGTATCCGTCCGTTAGTAAGGAATGTGTGGGAGTAGCACTAATATAAATATTAATGCGTAGCACCATTAATATAATAAGCATGGAAAAGGGAATGATAAACTAGTTCAGAATAATGGTCTGTGGTCTAACTCTTTATCTTTAGTTTGAACTTTGCGGGGACTGCTCTGTGTGCTCCTTGCGACATAGGCGCCATCTAGCGTGAGTTATTTACTTGAGCTTCGCATAAGGTTGCTAGTTTGACTTCTTTAATTTGAATTTCGCGGGGACTGCTCTGCGCGTCCCTTACGACGTAGGCGGCGTCTAGTGGGAGTCATGGTTGTGAACTTGACTAGGACCGTATTTTATTTTGAATTTCGCGGGGACTGCTCTGGGGTCGGGAAAGTGGTTCACCTACGGGCAGACGCCATCTATGGTCGGAATACGGAACTTTTGATAATTTCCCAAAATATAGGATTATTGGCTTAAGTGGAGGATTATTAAGAGGGAATTGTTAATAGAAGGCTACATTTAGATATTCAACGATGAAATATTGGCTGTCGGACGAGATTTGGTTAGATTATGGAAAAATTTTAGAATTGCGCGGCGAAAGCGGCAATGAGCGAGCGAGAGGTTGAAAAAAAGACAGAAAGAGAGGTCGGATGATAGCTCCACGTGGCGCGACGCGAAGGCGGGGGGCATCGGGGAAGCGGCTAGCGATTGGTGGAAGGGAAGAAAAGCGGACTCGCGCGGGCAAATCTTAGGCGCGCGTGGCGCGAAAGTTAAGATGCTTGGGAAAAGGGCGGAAAATTAGCGGACATTCAATTTTGGGACGTCGGCGGTGCGGTCCAACTTAAGAGTGCGGTACTACTCATACGGGGAAAATAGTGTCCGAGCTCTGATAGTGCGCTAAGTGATATTCGAGCTGCGATATTAATTAAGATTCGTGAAATTGAAAGTGATTAATAAAGTAAACTATTGCGATCGCAACTCGAATCCGTTAACGGAATGAAGTATTCCGGGGTACATCGGCGGAAACGCATAACGGTGGCAACGAAAACCTATGTACCTTTCAACAGACTTCGGTCTGGATGATCTTTGATTGTATTTAATAAGATCGGCGTTTTACATCATTACGCTAAACAATACACTATCTTCGACGGAGTAATGGGGGAGAGACAGTTGTCTCCCTAGTGAAAGTTGAAGATAGGTCAGACACCATTTAGCTGGAGGTAGACACGTATGACCCAGTCCAATCTCGAGTCTACCTCCGTACATACAGTGTAGTGATAGGAAAATAACACACTGAGTATACTGGCTCGACTGATAGAACATTTAGGAGTTAGTTGCTTTCAGGGGCAATGCGACTCTCACCACACATCACGAATTTAAGTTAAATGTGGCTTGGCCTAGTTTGCAAGGTACACAAAAGGGACTGTTAGTTCGACAAAATATAGGCATTTTCAAGTGAGGAAAGTTGTAGGAATCTATAGGTAGGCGGATATATATATATGGTTAGTTATTAATTCAGACTAATAAGGTAGGGATAATTAAGTTACGGCGCTAAATAAAATTATGATGAAGTGATGTGGGTCCTAGCTAGGCAAGTAATCTGTTACCGCAGGCCGGTAAAATTCTAATTGTTTTCCTAAAGTTGTTACCAATTAATTATTCATTTTAAATAATTAACAGAAGTATGATAATATCGTACCATCATTACTTTGGAGTACCTAAAAGTCTAGACTGGTTTCCTATTACAAGAAAAATACTAAAAAGTTATAGCAAATAAGCTTAGCCGTACTGTGATGTTTGATTTCTAATACTGAAATGACCAAACAGGCATTTTTTAGCTTTCCCTGGGATGCAATACGATCTCATATCGCTACACTCTTCAAGGTGTTAAAGTTTTACATCCGATACCTTAGCAAAAATAAGCTGATACAAACTGAACAACTAAAACCAGTTTAGAACCTAGGATAAGTCGTTGAAAGAAGACATTGCAAGCTATGAGCTTCTAATAATCTGAAACATAGAAATAATTGATTGATAACAACCAGCTAATTAGCCTGACAATGGTCTACTAATACCATTCGAATAGACCTCTTAAGATATGTAAGTACTTACTTCTAATAATATGAAACATAGAAATATTTGATGGGAACAATCTAACCAATCAGACTAATACCTAGTACAGTCTAATTTATATCTATTAAAGTGAGTAAAAGATAACTTCTAAATGTAATTGATTCAATGATTAACAGGGATAATTAACTACCTAATTTACTACCTACTAAAGTGTACTGACTATGATTTAGTAGTCTATCAAATTAACCACTCAGTCTGAGAGACAGAGGGTGGAAGTTAATGGAAAAATAATTAATTTAAGTTCACTCCCTAAAAGTCAGGGATGTTGTTTAAATTAGGCATCTTACAATAAACTTGAGATGTACTTATACTTTATAAGATCTGTATAATGAACACTAAGAGTAACCCAAAGTAATTTACTTCAAATGATAGTATTCTATTTCAGTTCACTTCCTAAAGTCAAGGATATTGAATGAATTAAACATCCTTTAATAAACTTAAGATGTGATAATCTGCCAATGCAGCCAATCCAATGTAGTTATATTGGAGCTTTACAGGACCTGTATAATAAATACTAAGAGTAAATAAAAGTAGTTTTACCTGTATTAATAGCATTCTACTTTAGCCACCGCCTGAATTGGCGTTTTATTAAATTATCCACCCTTTACGGAACTGAATATAAGTTATTGCATTGAATAATTAAGTTCTTAATGTGAAAAGGATATTTGGATGATAGCAAGCCTTGAGATAAACTCTATTGATTTATGTGGAATAATAAGAATTTAAATTGCTAACACATAGTTCATAATGTAAAATGAAATTAAATTTGAGGAGAGATGTAAATTCTCAATTTAAAGAATTAAAGGCACAAGCTAATAATTAAAGTTAAAGCCAATGTGACGGAACTGTAATTAAACCATGAGATGTACAGTACGCTATGGAGCGGCGGTGGGGCTCATAAATTGCACCAGGCTTCTTATGTATCACGCTACTGATAATAAATAATAATACCTACAAGCTAAGCTATCATCTGATTACCTTTGAGTGGTTACAAATCTTCCCCGCAGCTGCAGTGAAGGATTTAGGTCACAGTTCAGACGGAGTCATTGCTAGGCTACACATATCTATGTTATGATCTATAGACTGGTAGGTAATTAGGTCAGGAGTAAATAATTTAACACAGGGATAAGCCAATTACTAAACTTTCACGAAAGAACTTGAGTTACTTAAATGCGGTTAACAACGGAGGGTTCACTAGACGATCTGGCCAAAATAGTAGTTATTATAATATTACATTGCTTGACTGAAATTCACTGCAAATAGAATTAAGCTATGCTAAGGTTCCATCTTCATACAAACGCTACACACTCTACAAAACTCCAGACACAACCATTAGATTGTAGATAAATTAGGTTAATTAGTTTTAAGAATTAGATAATAATTTAAGTTAAGGTAAAGCGGCGAGGATGTGTGTATGTATTATAAGGTAGCTAGGCATATAGGTGAAAGGCATTAGATTTAGGTTTAGATTAGGTATAGAGAATTTATAGAAAGGTGTAGAAATGTGAATAAGGAGAGAGAGGAGGTTACAAATTGGTGCCGTGACCAGGATTAGAAAGTTAAGTTATAAATTATCATTAATATAGTTGTATTGGATTTCAGTCAAGCGGTAATACTTTAATTTAGAAGTGGGATTTTTTCCCACAAATTGTTGTCGTGTTGCGATGCGTGAGTTTAGAATTGGCTTAATAGGGAATAATTCAATGAAGATTAATTAATTCAGAGATATTGAAGAATTATAATTTGACACTTTTCACAATAAACTTTGTTGGATCTTCTGGAGTTGATTCATACACTTTGTATTACGGGTTCTTGATAATAGATTAAGACCAATATTGTAGACAGTCGCAATGAGAGCTGGAGCTAAAATTTTGTTGTACGAAATCTGTAACAAAAAGATTCTCAGGTTAGGTTAAAGGTCAAAGGAGGAGATAAAGCTACAAAACAATAGCGTAATGAGTATTATTTGAAATACAATACCTTTCAGTTATTATCTTTTTCTTCTTTATTTAATGGCGGATTTCGCCAGCATCAGGTACCGTGCGTTGTTGTTTTCCCAAAGTATCATAAGTGCGCGAAGTACATACATAGTTATTATCCGGGGGTCTGGAGTATTAAATTTTAAAATTGTTGAGTTATCTATGAATACTGAAACCAGGTATCCAATTTTTGATAGGACGCTAAGATAATAATTGTTGACGTTAGGAGCTATGGTAACTGTAGTTTTGTTTCTATTCCTGGTGATAGATTTCATATAGGCATAGGCAACTGGTTCATACAGCCTTGTGTTGAGTTATTTTTAGGATCGTAAAAGGTCGATAGGGTGACATAGTTCAACATTTATTGATTTAGAAAGATTTGTAGAATAGGGGGCGGTTTAATTATTATTGCTGCCGGATGGAAAGGCAAGGGGGCGAGATTGGACAGAATTAACCAACTAAATTATTGCAGGATTCAATTTATATTATAGGACGGCGATATGCTGTACAATATTATAAAGTTATGACGCTAACAGCATAATATAAAACTAATAATAATTATATTTTGACTAATAATCGTTGAGCGATTGCGGTTTTTAGTTGATGTGCTATTCCACGTATTATAATTTATTTTGTTGGTTATGTTAGAGAAAAAAATATAATAATGTACTTGAGTCTCACATCTGAAATCCATAGAGTAGTTTAGGCTAGTCAAGGACTATTACGTTCTTTGTCTATGGTTGGACCATAGAGACCAATGATTTAGCGACACCATAAACAATCTAGAATTAGGAATGATTATAAAACATGAAGTCATAAAACCAATCGGAGAGGAAACTTCCTTATCGCGTAATCATGTGATTTTGTTATAGCAAGCGGAATCACCTGTTATTTTCCATACCTGTTATTTTTAATACCTGCGATTTTTACATTGAAAGAGATTTTCCTAATACTTATCACGTAGTAGATTAGGATGCAATGACATTGTGGTGAAATTATTATTATGTGACATGTAGATGGGGACAATTGCTCTGCACAAGGGAAATGCCGCTTCATTTTGTTAGTTCGCTAAAATCCTAGGAAAAGTAACATAAAATAGTATTACGGTTCAAAATACACGCGTTGATGAGGAATCGCGATTAGAAGTAATAACAAGTAGCAGGGATGTCATGTAGGGGATAGAATCATATGACTATTCATTGCTAGTAGGAATTTTGGTTTAAAAGCAACGTAGTTTGGGATGCATAATATAAACGGATAAATACGTCTAGTAGGCGATAAAAGTCGTTACCGTCTGGAAACAACTATCTAATATCTACTCTGTTGTGGGGAGGTTACCTATTAGCGAGGCTAGATGGCGTTGGGTTACCAATAAAAGATTTTATTTTGGATGATGGTAAAAGGGTGCGGTCTATTAATAATATGTATAATTGAAATACTCTTGCAGCGTTGTAAGTAGTCGTTACCGGTAATCGTCGCTTCTTACCGTATAATTGAAATCGTGATAAATAGTTAATTATGAAGGTTTATAAAGGATTATTATTAGCTTAAGATGAGGTTAATGTACGCAGAGATAAAGCTCGCTGGGCACAGCTTACTATACCTAATTACCTAATATTATCAGTTGTGAGTTACCTAGAAATATCTAAGTCGGGAGAGCGGTGAAAAGGGAAGACCTTACTACATGACTAATTAGTTAGGATAGGTAGAGATAGATAAATCATTAAATTCACTGGGTTGGATTAGCCCATTAAGAAGGGTATCTTGCACAATTGTCTATCTCCGTTGAACGATTAAGATGTTGAAAAAAAAAAAAATGATATTACTAGTTAAGTGTTGTGTGAGAAAGTGTAGGAAGTATACTAGTGGTAGCATAGCACAGAATAGGGAGTAGTGAGTTTATTCTACTACAAAATATTATATATATATTTTATAAATCATATCCAATCAGTACTTGTTACAATACTCAATTACAGTACACAAAGCAAAACATAATCACCCATTTTACAGACAAAAACATTGAATCGGATGCTTGACCGCGTCTACATAAGCCAGCAGCTTTGCTTGTGGGTAAATCGAAAGAGGCACTTGTACAAGAGGCTGGTACTGACTAATCGGGTAGTGCCGAAGGAGAATATTCTGACGCGTATCCCAGACGCTAGCTTTGGTTAGTTGATGGTTCTTCTAGGGCAAACATGCCGACTTACTAGGGATCATTGACTAGTCGAAGTTTGATTCTACACACACACGACACTAATCTATTATATTTATAAGTACATTAGAACCTGCACTTGGTTATATTTAATTATTGGTTTTATATAAATATATTTGGGCGGAGATACTCTTGTGGGTGAGAAAGTGTAGGAAGTATACTAGTGGTAGCATAGCACAGAATAGGGAGTAGTGAGTTTATTCTACTACAAAATATTATATATATATTTTATAAATCATATCCAATCAGTACTTGTTACAATACTCAATTACAGTACACAAAGCAAAACATAATCACCCATTTTACAGACAAAAACATTGAATCGGATGCTTGACCGCGTCTACATAAGCCAGCAGCTTTGCTTGTGGGTAAATCGAAAGAGGCACTTGTACAAGAGGCTGGTACTGACTAATCGGGTAGTGCCGAAGGAGAATATTCTGACGCGTATCCCAGACGCTAGCTTTGGTTAGTTGATGGTTCTTCTAGGGCAAACATGCCGACTTACTAGGGATCATTGACTAGTCGAAGTTTGATTCTACACACACACGACACTAATCTATTATATTTATAAGTACATTAGAACCTGCACTTGGTTATATTTAATTATTGGTTTTATATAAATATATTTGGGCGGAGATACTCTTGTGGGTGAGAAAGTGTAGGAAGTATACTAGTGGTAGCATAGCACAGAATAGGGAGTAGTGAGTTTATTCTACTACAAAATATTATATATATATTTTATAAATCATATCCAATCAGTACTTGTTACAATACTCAATTACAGTACACAAAGCAAAACATAATCACCCATTTTACAGACAAAAACATTGAATCGGATGCTTGACCGCGTCTACATAAGCCAGCAGCTTTGCTTGTGGGTAAATCGAAAGAGGCACTTGTACAAGAGGCTGGTACTGACTAATCGGGTAGTGCCGAAGGAGAATATTCTGACGCGTATCCCAGACGCTAGCTTTGGTTAGTTGATGGTTCTTCTAGGGCAACCATGCCGACTTACTAGGGATCATTGACTAGTCGAAGTTTGATTCTACACACACACGACACTAAAATATTATATTTATAATTATCTTAGAGCCGGCTTTAATTATATTTAATTGAGGAACGGTAGAAATTATATATGCTGAAGAGATGTTAGTAGGAATACGATAGGCGGATTAGTAGAAAAAAAAAGAAATGCTTCTCGAGGATACCTAAACGGATGATGGATAATTGTGGAAGGTGGATATTAATTGAGCTTGGGAGCAAAATAGGGGTCGAAAGAAAAATATAATAATAGTGGTAGAGAAAAAGAAAAAAATAGTTGACTGGCTTGAAGTCGAGATTTAACTGCTAAATTAACGAGTTATAGCACTGTTACGCTATAGGGATAACAATAGCGTATGTTATCACATCAATTATAAAGGCGAGTTGCGGGCGGATGTCACGTCATAATCATTAGTTAAATCGTTTTATCATTTTAAAAGTTAATACCAGCTACTTATAAAACAGTGATCGATTATAAATACCATAATTTTAAGTTGTAGGATAATTTTAAACTCATAGTCCGCAGAAACATTCAAGCCGGAAATAAAGCGATGATATTGCGAGCTGAGAATAAATTTCTTAGTGTAAAATTTATTATTAAGTAAATCCCTGATATTGCGTTATCGAGATTACAATACAAAATCAACTATCACAATTCGAATCATACAAAATAATTATTTAGATGTTATCTCGCGTCGACAGGTACAAAATTTAATTTAGATGGGTAAAGAAATTAGAACTGAAATGGGTTTCGGATGTGTGACGTTCTTAGGATACGTACTGTTTAGTAGCATAATTTAAATTTAATAAAATCGGCCGAATTAGACATAATTCGTTTTGCGGATATATATATTTAATCGAGATTATTGTGGAGGTAGCCATACTTCAAAGTTTACTAAACCCGACCTAGAGTCATAGCCTATCTTTATATGTCGGAAGAAAATAATAAATTTATAAGTAGTAGATTTTAAAGTCAATAGTAAATTTATTTTCCCGAGGTGCGACCTGAAACCTAGTTCGCACTAGGCCATTCAAATACTTTAACCGGTAATGTTGATTATAATAAATAAAGATGTTCGGGATTAATAATAATATTCTAATACTGCTATATTAAAATTGTTATTATGAAATTAAATAGGTTTGCTTAACAATTGGCAAATAATTATTAACTCAAGAATTTGTTTAGTACAAAGTAAATGTCTACAGGTTTAGAAATGATAGGACGAACGAAACGCGGTTTTGACTTGTGGGAAGGTCAGCGCAGACTGTCACAGCGGGATGATCTTGTTGGTTATTTATTAGAATTGCTAGAATTCTTAAATAATCTAGATTATTGGCATCTAATATGTACGTGATGTAATTGTAGATGATTAAAATTAGTGCTAAGGTAGGTTATTGTCGAAGTTATGGCACAACCTTAAAATTGTTAGTTAATGTGAACTGCATGTTGCATCTAGATTGTTTTATACAAACTAATTAATTGACAGTTTTCACATATGTAGGCCGGGACATTGAGTTGATGAAATAGTGTTATCAAAATCATTCATCACGGAAAGATAAAGATATTTTATTTGCAAGTGTGAATACAAAAGTTTACTTCGGTTAGTATTATTCTGTTCTATACTAGTTTTGTGGTAGCGTTTTACCTAGGGTTGTTCTAAATTATAAGTAATTAATTGTTAATTGTCTGTTGTTGTCTTCTACGTTAGAAGAGGAACGGAGAAAGATAAGGGGGACTCATTTTGTTATAGTCAGCTGTATGATAGATAATCCTTCTAGTAAATATTTCTTGTGATTGCGGTAGTAACATAGAATGTTTATAGGATGTTTTGTTCATTAACTAATTATCTTCACCGCAGCTGTGGATAGGGATGGCTAAAGTATGTGAACAGGGGTGGAGAAGATAGGTCATTATAAATTAAAATAAATACTTGAATTGCAATATGCCTGACTAAATAGTGCGAAGAGGTTGGTGGACTATGTTAGAGGAATTCTCTATTGCATAATGTTCGAACTTTTGACATTTTCATTTGTAACTTTAGAATTTTGAATAGTGTATTTAACCAAGCGGGTCCAACGAAGAAGGCATGCTGAAAGCGAGGTCTTTGGTTGTCTATGCACACAATAAAATTATAGATGACACAAGGGAGCATTCTTAATTGGCACTGTTAAATTAGTAAAAGTAGCTTGTTTAGGGTGTTCGAACATTGTTTAGTCGCACTGGACACAAATAGAACTTAGTTAAGCGTGTGGGGTTTATTTGATTTACCTGGTGAACTAATTGAATCGAAGTTTCGGAAGTGTGCTGTAGAATTGGGAGTTACTTAGCACACAATAAAATTTAAGTAGTTTCCACTTAAGCTTCACCGCCGAAACTAGCCTTTCTAAAAGTTGTGAGAATTCTGCTGTAGGGTAATTCCATTCGAGGACGCCTTATGGAGTGTGGACCAGGGTAAATATGCTTGACTAAACAACAGAGGGGTATTACCGGTAGCTGCGGAAATGAGGTTATTGATAGCATTTCATTTTAGCGTTATCAGTGGAACTCGCGCTACTGGGGAATTTTACAATCTGGACGGAAGGCTGAAAGTAGAGTAGAGTAATTAAGGAGTAACCAATTAGAGTTACAAACATTCGGGAGATTACCATCTTAATAATGTGTCTTGTGCGAGTGTAAAATTAAAATCATCTAATAAAAAATAAAAATAAAAGAAACTAGCACTATTGAATCACGCAGTTTGGAATTCAGTAAATACGAGAAGGAACTCACAATATTAATTACCATGAATACTAAGACGAAGTGTCACCTTTAATGATTTATTATTTACCGATTTGACCGTTATTAGTAATATAAAAGGTAGGAAGTTAAGTAGAGTTGTGGGGCGGATAAGATAGTTACCGGTCTGTTTAATTTAATAAGAAAATGATATTTTTCAAAGGTATAGGAAAGTAAGGGGATATTGACGTATTATATATTAGCAAATGAGACTAAATGTTGTCTTTCGTACATAGTAATAACTAGGGATGAGACATAGTTACTAGATAGGTTTTGGCATAAGTATTTGCTTATACGTATAAGCTCAGTACTTGTCAATTAGTATACAATGTCCAACGCGTACCGGGGTATTAACAAGTACTTATCGATGACGCATACATTGACAGTTAGATATACATAGCACACAAACTTCTAATAGATCTGAACTACGGGGTAGCTAGTTCAAAACTCAAGGACGTGTTTCGAGATGCGTACCCCCTTAGAGTGAATGAGTTTTCCCTAAGTATTTACGATCGACAACCTTATTGTAAGGCGTTAAGACCTCTATTTGTATGCACGGTGAGTGGGTGTCACTGCGTACCGGACGGAAGCGAGTCTAGTATTCTATCTCGGTTATTTGCAGGATTAGACATTAGATGTATCTCATCTAAAATAAAGTTATAACTCTTGGGCGATGATGGTATGCCTACTGGTTTTGGTTGATATGGGGGTTTGGTTAAGATTTCTTATCCGCGGAGAGGAAAATAGGTTTCGGTTGAAAGAAGTAGCTAATTAGGGATTGTGGAGGACGCGGGTTCGATCCCTGCCTGAGGTAGACAATTGTTCCGACGTTTCGTTATCTTAGGTAATTATATAAGTTAAGATGAGATTGGTAGCGTTGAAGTATGAAGGAAAGTTTTAATTCAAATTATTAATAATTATTCATTAGCCTAGTTGGAACTAAAACCATGACGGCGAAGTGGTTGATGCTTCACCCACGAAAGATCCCAGGTTCGATCCCTAGGTTGCAACATTTAGATGCGGAACAAGTTGTAAGAAAAGACGTAAGTTAAAAGAAGGCCAGGATGACAGATGTACTTGAAATTATTCTAGGAAAATAATTTAAAGAATAGAATAATTGAATGGTTCGGAAGATGTTATAAACTTTACGTCGGAATCGTCATAGAGTTGAAGAGTTTCCGCTAGGGGGCGTTAGTAGACAGCGCAAGAGACTGTTATATTGATTTATATTATATTATGATTTGTTGATAAGATGGTAAACAAAAGGCAAATCATTATTCGGAGGTTGTGTATGATTAAAGAAATGGTAGATGTCTAAGTTATTGGGAAATATTTACCGAGACTAAGTTTACTGGGATTTCGTTTCGAACACGAGAACTGGGTATGCGATTATGATTTTGTGTCAGTTGAATAGAATGAGGGGTGTGGGCTATTTTGCAATAAGAAAGCTTATGGAGGAAGGAGTCATTAGGGATTTGGGGAGGAACTATAAATAGTAGGAATATCTTTGAAGGCTAGGATGACAATGAGGTTGGCAAGGAAGGAGGTGCTATTTTGTACTTAATTAAGTACAGGGTTAAGATATAATTCGCCGCAGATAAGAGTGGTACTTTATCTGCTTAAATTCTATCGGGGGCGGCTGTAACGGTACAGAATGAATGGTATCCGTCCGTTAGTAAGGAATGTGTGGGAGTAGCACTAACATAAATATTAATGCGTAGCACCATTAATATAATAAGCATGGAAAAGGGAATGATAAACTAGTTCAGAATAATGGTCTGTGGTCTAACTCTTTATCTTTAGTTTGAACTTTGCGGGGACTGCTCTGTGTGCTCCTTGCGACATAGGCGCCATCTAGCGTGAGTTATTTACTTGAGCTTCGCATAAGGTTGCTAGTTTGACTTCTTTAATTTGAATTTCGCGGGGACTGCTCTGCGCGTCCCTTACGACGTAGGCGGCGTCTAGTGGGAGTCATGGTTGTGAACTTGACTAGGACCGTATTTTATTTTGAATTTCGCGGGGACTGCTCTGGGGTCGGGAAAGTGGTTCACCTACGGGCGGACGCCATCTATGGTCGGAATACGGAACTTTTGATAATTTCCCAAAATATAGGATTATTGGCTTAAGTGGAGGATTATTAAGAGGGAATTGTTAATAGAAGGCTACATTTAGATATTCAACGATGAAATATTGGCTGTCGGACGAGATTTGGTTAGATTATGGAAAAATTTTAGAATTGCGCGGCGAAAGCGGCAATGAGCGAGCGAGAGGTTGAAAAAAAGACAGAAAGAGAGGTCGGATGATAGCTCCACGTGGCGCGACGCGAAGGCGGGGGGCATCGGGGAAGCGGCTAGCGATTGGTGGAAGGGAAGAAAAGCGGACTCGCGCGGGCAAATCTTAGGCGCGCGTGGCGCGAAAGTTAAGATGCTTGGGAAAAGGGCGGAAAATTAGCGGACATTCAATTTTGGGACGTCGGCGGTGCGGTCCAACTTAAGAGTGCGGTACTACTCATACGGGGAAAATAGTGTCCGAGCTCTGATAGTGCGCTAAGTGATATTCGAGCTGCGATATTAATTAAGATTCGTGAAATTGAAAGTGATTAATAAAGTAAACTATTGCGATCGCAACTCGAATCCGTTAACGGAATGAAGTATTCCGGGGTACATCGGCGGAAACGCATAACGGTGGCAACGAAAACCTATGTACCTTTCAACAGACTTCGGTCTGGATGATCTTTGATTGTATTTAATAAGATCGGCGTTTTACATCATTACGCTAAACAATACACTATCTTCGACGGAGTAATGGGGGAGAGACAGTTGTCTCCCTAGTGAAAGTTGAAGATAGGTCAGACACCATTTAGCTGGAGGTAGACACGTATGACCCAGTCCAATCTCGAGTCTACCTCCGTACATACAGTGTAGTGATAGGAAAATAACACACTGAGTATACTGGCTCGACTGATAGAACATTTAGGAGTTAGTTGCTTTCAGGGGCAATGCGACTCTCACCACACATCACGAATTTAAGTTAAATGTGGCTTGGCCTAGTTTGCAAGGTACACAAAAGGGACTGTTAGTTCGACAAAATATAGGCATTTTCAAGTGAGGAAAGTTGTAGGAATCTATAGGTAGGCGGATATATATATATGGTTAGTTATTAATTCAGACTAATAAGGTAGGGATAATTAAGTTACGGCGCTAAATAAAATTATGATGAAGTGATGTGGGTCCTAGCTAGGCAAGTAATCTGTTACCGCAGGCCGGTAAAATTCTAATTGTTTTCCTAAAGTTGTTACCAATTAATTATTCATTTTAAATAATTAACAGAAGTATGATAATATCGTACCATCATTACTTTGGAGTACCTAAAAGTCTAGACTGGTTTCCTATTACAAGAAAAATACTAAAAAGTTATAGCAAATAAGCTTAGCCGTACTGTGATGTTTGATTTCTAATACTGAAATGACCAAACAGGCATTTTTTAGCTTTCCCTGGGATGCAATACGATCTCATATCGCTACACTCTTCAAGGTGTTAAAGTTTTACATCCGATACCTTAGCAAAAATAAGCTGATACAAACTGAACAACTAAAACCAGTTTAGAACCTAGGATAAGTCGTTGAAAGAAGACATTGCAAGCTATGAGCTTCTAATAATCTGAAACATAGAAATAATTGATTGATAACAACCAGCTAATTAGCCTGACAATGGTCTACTAATACCATTCGAATAGACCTCTTAAGATATGTAAGTACTTACTTCTAATAATATGAAACATAGAAATATTTGATGGGAACAATCTAATCAATCAGACTAATACCTAGTACAGTCTAATTTATATCTATTAAAGTGAGTAAAAGATAACTTCTAAATGTAATTGATTCAATGATTAACAGGGATAATTAACTACCTAATTTACTACCTACTAAAGTGTACTGACTATGATTTAGTAGTCTATCAAATTAACCACTCAGTCTGAGAGACAGAGGGTGGAAGTTAATGGAAAAATAATTAATTTAAGTTCACTCCCTAAAAGTTAGGGATGTTGTTTAAATTAGGCATCTTACAATAAACTTGAGATGTACTTATACTTTATAAGATCTGTATAATGAACACTAAGAGTAACCCAAAGTAATTTACTTCAAATGATAGTATTCTATTTCAGTTCACTTCCTAAAGTCAAGGATATTGAATGAATTAAACATCCTTTAATAAACTTAAGATGTGATAATCTGCCAATGCAGCCAATCCAATGTAGTTATATTGGAGCTTTACAGGACCTGTATAATAAATACTAAGAGTAAATAAAAGTAGTTTTACCTGTATTAATAGCATTCTACTTTAGCCACCGCCTGAATTGGCGTTTTATTAAATTATCCACCCTTTACGGAACTGAATATAAGTTATTGCATTGAATAATTAAGTTCTTAATGTGAAAAGGATATTTGGATGATAGCAAGCCTTGAGATAAACTCTATTGATTTATGTGGAATAATAAGAATTTAAATTGCTAACACATAGTTCATAATGTAAAATGAAATTAAATTTGAGGAGAGATGTAAATTCTCAATTTAAAGAATTAAAGGCACAAGCTAATAATTAAAGTTAAAGCCAATGTGACGGAACTGTAATTAAACCATGAGATGTACAGTACGCTATGGAGCGGCGGTGGGGCTCATAAATTGCACCAGGCTTCTTATGTATCACGCTACTGATAATAAATAATAATACCTACAAGCTAAGCTATCATCTGATTACCTTTGAGTGGTTACAAATCTTCCCCGCAGCTGCAGTGAAGGATTTAGGTCACAGTTCAGACGGAGTCATTGCTAGGCTACACATATCTATGTTATGATCTATAGACTGGTAGGTAATTAGGTCAGGAGTAAATAATTTAACACAGGGATAAGCCAATTACTAAACTTTCACGAAAGAACTTGAGTTACTTAAATGCGGTTAACAACGGAGGGTTCACTAGACGATCTGGCCAAAATAGTAGTTATTATAATATTACATTGCTTGACTGAAATTCACTGCAAATAGAATTAAGCTATGCTAAGGTTCCATCTTCATACAAACGCTACACACTCTACAAAACTCCAGACACAACCATTAGATTGTAGATAAATTAGGTTAATTAGTTTTAAGAATTAGATAATAATTTAAGTTAAGGTAAAGCGGCGAGGATGTGTGTATGTATTATAAGGTAGCTAGGCATATAGGTGAAAGGCATTAGATTTAGGTTTAGATTAGGTATAGAGAATTTATAGAAAGGTGTAGAAATGTGAATAAGGAGAGAGAGGAGGTTACAAATTGGTGCCGTGACCAGGATTAGAAAGTTAAGTTATAAATTATCATTAATATAGTTGTATTGGATTTCAGTCAAGCGGTAATACTTTAATTTAGAAGTGGGATTTTTTCCCACAAATTGTTGTCGTGTTGCGATGCGTGAGTTTAGAATTGGCTTAATAGGGAATAATTCAATGAAGATTAATTAATTCAGAGATATTGAAGAATTATAATTTGACACTTTTCACAATAAACTTTGTTGGATCTTCTGGAGTTGATTCATACACTTTGTATTACGGGCTCTTGATAATGGGTGAATTATAATTTGACACTTTTCACATTAAACGTTGTTATCTTCTAAAGTTGATTCATACACTTTGTATTACGGGTTCTTGATAATAGATTAAGACCAATATTGTAGACAGTCGCAATGAGAGCTGGAGCTAAAATTTTGTTGTACGAAATCTGTAACAAAAAGATTCTCAGGTTAGGTTAAAGGTCAAAGGAGGAGATAAAGCTACAAAACAATAGCGTAATGAGTATTATTTGAAATACAATACCTTTCAGTTATTATCTTTTTCTTCTTTATTTAATGGCGGATTTCGCCAGCATCAGGTACCGTGCGTTGTTGTTTTCCCAAAGTATCATAAGTGCGCGAAGTACATAGATATAGTTATTATCCGGGGGTCTGGAGTATTAAATTTTAAAATTGTTGAGTTATCTATGAATACTGAAACCAGGTATCCAATTTTTGATAGGACGCTAAGATAATAATTGTTGACGTTAGGAGCTATGGTAACTGTAGTTTTGTTTCTATTCCTGGTGATAGATTTCATATAGGCATAGGCAACTGGTTCATACAGCCATACAGTTCAACTAAATTATTGCAGGATTCAATTTATATTATAGGACGGCGATATGCTGTACAATATTATAAAGTTATGACGCTAACAGCATAATATAAAACTAATAATAATTATATTTTGACTAATAATCGTTGAGCGATTGCGGTTTTTAGTTGATGTGCTATTCCACGTATTATAATTTATTTTGTTGGTTATGTTAGAGAAAAAAATATAATAATGTACTTGAGTCTCACATCTGAAATCCATAGAGTAGTTTAGGCTAGTCAAGGACTATTACGTTCTTTGTCTATGGTTGGACCATAGAGACCAATGATTTAGCGACACCATAAACAATCTAGAATTAGGAATGATTATAAAACATGAAGTCATAAAACCAATCGGAGAGGAAACTTCCTTATCGCGTAATCATGTGATTTTGTTATAGCAAGCGGAATCACCTGTTATTTTCCATACCTGTTATTTTTAATACCTGCGATTTTTACATTGAAAGAGATTTTCCTAATACTTATCACGTAGTAGATTAGGATGCAATGACATTGTGGTGAAATTATTATTATGTGACATGTAGATGGGGACAATTGCTCTGCACAAGGGAAATGCCGCTTCATTTTGTTAGTTCGCTAAAATCCTAGGAAAAGTAACATAAAATAGTATTACGGTTCAAAATACACGCGTTGATGAGGAATCGCGATTAGAAGTAATAACAAGTAGCAGGGATGTCATGTAGGGGATAGAATCATATGACTATTCATTGCTAGTAGGAATTTTGGTTTAAAAGCAACGTAGTTTGGGATGCATAATATAAACGGATAAATACGTCTAGTAGGCGATAAAAGTCGTTACCGTCTGGAAACAACTATCTAATATCTACTCTGTTGTGGGGAGGTTACCTATTAGCGAGGCTAGATGGCGTTGGGTTACCAATAAAAGATTTTATTTTGGATGATGGTAAAAGGGTGCGGTCTATTAATAATATGTATAATTGAAATACTCTTGCAGCGTTGTAAGTAGTCGTTACCGGTAATCGTCGCTTCTTACCGTATAATTGAAATCGTGATAAATAGTTAATTATGAAGGTTTATAAAGGATTATTATTAGCTTAAGATGAGGTTAATGTACGCAGAGATAAAGCTCGCTGGGCACAGCTTACTATACCTAATTACCTAATATTATCAGTTGTGAGTTACCTAGAAATATCTAAGTCGGGAGAGCGGTGAAAAGGGAAGACCTTACTACATGACTAATTAGTTAGGATAGGTAGAGATAGATAAATCATTAAATTCACTGGGTTGGATTAGCCCATTAAGAAGGGTATCTTGCACAATTGTCTATCTCCGTTGAACGATTAAGACGTTGAAAAAAAAAAAAATGATATTACTAGTTAAGTGTTGTGTGAGAAAGTGTAGGAAGTATACTAGTGGTAGCATAGCACAGAATAGGGAGTAGTGAGTTTATTCTACTACAAAATATTATATATATATTTTATAAATCATATCCAATCAGTACTTGTTACAATACTCAATTACAGTACACAAAGCAAAACATAATCACCCATTTTACAGACAAAAACATTGAATCGGATGCTTGACCGCGTCTACATAAGCCAGCAGCTTTGCTTGTGGGTAAATCGAAAGAGGCACTTGTACAAGAGGCTGGTACTGACTAATCGGGTAGTGCCGAAGGAGAATATTCTGACGCGTATCCCAGACGCTAGCTTTGGTTAGTTGATGGTTCTTCTAGGGCAAACATGCCGACTTACTAGGGATCATTGACTAGTCGAAGTTTGATTCTACACACACACGACACTAATCTATTATATTTATAAGTACATTAGAACCTGCACTTGGTTATATTTAATTATTGGTTTTATATAAATATATTTGGGCGGAGATACTCTTGTGGGTGAGAAAGTGTAGGAAGTATACTAGTGGTAGCATAGCACAGAATAGGGAGTAGTGAGTTTATTCTACTACAAAATATTATATATATATTTTATAAATCATATCCAATCAGTACTTGTTACAATACTCAATTACAGTACACAAAGCAAAACATAATCACCCATTTTACAGACAAAAACATTGAATCGGATGCTTGACCGCGTCTACATAAGCCAGCAGCTTTGCTTGTGGGTAAATCGAAAGAGGCACTTGTACAAGAGGCTGGTACTGACTAATCGGGTAGTGCCGAAGGAGAATATTCTGACGCGTATCCCAGACGCTAGCTTTGGTTAGTTGATGGTTCTTCTAGGGCAACCATGCCGACTTACTAGGGATCATTGACTAGTCGAAGTTTGATTCTACACACACACGACACTAAAATATTATATTTATAATTATCTTAGAGCCGGCTTTAATTATATTTAATTGAGGAACGGTAGAAATTATATATGCTGAAGAGATGTTAGTAGGAATACGATAGGCGGATTAGTAGAAAAAAAAAGAAATGCTTCTCGAGGATACCTAAACGGATGATGGATAATTGTGGAAGGTGGATATTAATTGAGCTTGGGAGCAAAATAGGGGTCGAAAGAAAAATATAATAATAGTGGTAGAGAAAAAGAAAAAAATAGTTGACTGGCTTGAAGTCGAGATTTAACTGCTAAATTAACGAGTTATAGCACTGTTACGCTATAGGGATAACAATAGCGTATGTTATCACATCAATTATAAAGGCGAGTTGCGGGCGGATGTCACGTCATAATCATTAGTTAAATCGTTTTATCATTTTAAAAGTTAATACCAGCTACTTATAAAACAGTGATCGATTATAAATACCATAATTTTAAGTTGTAGGATAATTTTAAACTCATAGTCCGCAGAAACATTCAAGCCGGAAATAAAGCGATGATATTGCGAGCTGAGAATAAATTTCTTAGTGTAAAATTTATTATTAAGTAAATCCCTGATATTGCGTTATCGAGATTACAATACAAAATCAACTATCACAATTCGAATCATACAAAATAATTATTTAGATGTTATCTCGCGTCGACAGGTACAAAATTTAATTTAGATGGGTAAAGAAATTAGAACTGAAATGGGTTTCGGATGTGTGACGTTCTTAGGATACGTACTGTTTAGTAGCATAATTTAAATTTAATAAAATCGGCCGAATTAGACATAATTCGTTTTGCGGATATATATATTTAATCGAGATTATTGTGGAGGTAGCAATACTTCAAAGTTTACTAAACCCGACCTAGAGTCATAGCCTATCTTTATATGTCGGAAGAAAATAATAAATTTATAAGTAGTAGATTTTAAAGTCAATAGTAAATTTATTTTCCCGAGGTGCGACCTGAAACCTAGTTCGCACTAGGCCATTCAAATACTTTAACCGGTAATGTTGATTATAATAAATAAAGATGTTCGGGATTAATAATAATATTCTAATACTGCTATATTAAAATTGTTATTATGAAATTAAATAGGTTTGCTTAACAATTGGCAAATAATTATTAACTCAAGAATTTGTTTAGTACAAAGTAAATGTCTACAGGTTTAGAAATGATAGGACGAACGAAACGCGGTTTTGACTTGTGGGAAGGTCAGCGCAGACTGTCACAGCGGGATGATCTTGTTGGTTATTTATTAGAATTGCTAGAATTCTTAAATAATCTAGATTATTGGCATCTAATATGTACGTGATGTAATTGTAGATGATTAAAATTAGTGCTAAGGTAGGTTATTGTCGAAGTTATGGCACAACCTTAAAATTGTTAGTTAATGTGAACTGCATGTTGCATCTAGATTGTTTTATACAAACTAATTAATTGACAGTTTTCACATATGTAGGCCGGGACATTGAGTTGATGAAATAGTGTTATCAAAATCATTCATCACGGAAAGATAAAGATATTTTATTTGCAAGTGTGAATACAAAAGTTTACTTCGGTTAGTATTATTCTGTTCTATACTAGTTTTGTGGTAGCGTTTTACCTAGGGTTGTTCTAAATTATAAGTAATTAATTGTTAATTGTCTGTTGTTGTCTTCTACGTTAGAAGAGGAACGGAGAAAGATAAGGGGGACTCATTTTGTTATAGTCAGCTGTATGATAGATAATCCTTCTAGTAAATATTTCTTGTGATTGCGGTAGTAACATAGAATGTTTATAGGATGTTTTGTTCATTAACTAATTATCTTCACCGCAGCTGTGGATAGGGATGGCTAAAGTATGTGAACAGGGGTGGAGAAGATAGGTCATTATAAATTAAAATAAATACTTGAATTGCAATATGCCTGACTAAATAGTGCGAAGAGGTTGGTGGACTATGTTAGAGGAATTCTCTATTGCATAATGTTCGAACTTTTGACATTTTCATTTGTAACTTTAGAATTTTGAATAGTGTATTTAACCAAGCGGGTCCAACGAAGAAGGCATGCTGAAAGCGAGGTCTTTGGTTGTCTATGCACACAATAAAATTATAGATGACACAAGGGAGCATTCTTAATTGGCACTGTTAAATTAGTAAAAGTAGCTTGTTTAGGGTGTTCGAACATTGTTTAGTCGCACTGGACACAAATAGAACTTAGTTAAGCGTGTGGGGTTTATTTGATTTACCTGGTGAACTAATTGAATCGAAGTTTCGGAAGTGTGCTGTAGAATTGGGAGTTACTTAGCACACAATAAAATTTAAGTAGTTTCTACTTAAGCTTCACCGCCGAAACTAGCCTTTCTAAAAGTTGTGAGAATTCTGCTGTAGGGTAATTCCATTCGAGGACGCCTTATGGAGTGTGGACCAGGGTAAATATGCTTGACTAAACAACAGAGGGGTATTACCGGTAGCTGCGGAAATGAGGTTATTGATAGCATTTCATTTTAGCGTTATCAGTGGAACTCGCGCTACTGGGGAATTTTACAATCTGGACGGAAGGCTGAAAGTAGAGTAGAGTAATTAAGGAGTAACCAATTAGAGTTACAAACATTCGGGAGATTACCATCTTAATAATGTGTCTTGTGCGAGTGTAAAATTAAAATCATCTAATAAAAAATAAAAATAAAAGAAACTAGCACTATTGAATCACGCAGTTTGGAATTCAGTAAATACGAGAAGGAACTCACAATATTAATTACCATGAATACTAAGACGAAGTGTCACCTTTAATGATTTATTATTTACCGATTTGACCGTTATTAGTAATATAAAAGGTAGGAAGTTAAGTAGAGTTATGGGGGCGGATAAGATAGTTACCGGTCTGTTTAATTTAATAAGAAAATGATATTTTTCAAAGGTATAGGAAAGTAAGGGGATATTGACGTATTATATATTAGCAAATGAGACTAAATGTTGTCTTTCGTACATAGTAATAACTAGGGATGAGACATAGTTACTAGATAGGTTTTGGCATAAGTATTTGCTTATACGTATAAGCTCAGTACTTGTCAATTAGTATACAATGTCCAACGCGTACCGGGGTATTAACAAGTACTTATCGATGACGCATACATTGACAGTTAGATATACATAGCACACAAACTTCTAATAGATCTGAACTACGGGGTAGCTAGTTCAAAACTCAAGGACGTGTTTCGAGATGCGTACCCCCTTAGAGTGAATGAGTTTTCCCTAAGTATTTACGATCGACAACCTTATTGTAAGGCGTTAAGACCTCTATTTGTATGCACGGTGAGTGGGTGTCACTGCGTACCGGACGGAAGCGAGTCTAGTATTCTATCTCGGTTATTTGCAGGATTAGACATTAGATGTATCTCATCTAAAATAAAGTTATAACTCTTGGGCGATGATGGTATGCCTACTGGTTTTGGTTGATATGGGGGTTTGGTTAAGATTTCTTATCCGCGGAGAGGAAAATAGGTTTCGGTTGAAAGAAGTAGCTAATTAGGGATTGTGGAGGACGCGGGTTCGATCCCTGCCTGAGGTAGACAATTGTTCCGACGTTTCGTTATCTTAGGTAATTATATAAGTTAAGATGAGATTGGTAGCGTTGAAGTATGAAGGAAAGTTTTAATTCAAATTATTAATAATTATTCATTAGCCTAGTTGGAACTAAAACCATGACGGCGAAGTGGTTGATGCTTCACCCACGAAAGATCCCAGGTTCGATCCCTAGGTTGCAACATTTAGATGCGGAACAAGTTGTAAGAAAAGACGTAAGTTAAAAGAAGGCCAGGATGACAGATGTACTTGAAATTATTCTAGGAAAATAATTTAAAGAATAGAATAATTGAATGGTTCGGAAGATGTTATAAACTTTACGTCGGAATCGTCATAGAGTTGAAGAGTTTCCGCTAGGGGGCGTTAGTAGACAGCGCAAGAGACTGTTATATTGATTTATATTATATTATGATTTGTTGATAAGATGGTAAACAAAAGGCAAATCATTATTCGGAGGTTGTGTATGATTAAAGAAATGGTAGATGTCTAAGTTATTGGGAAATATTTACCGAGACTAAGTTTACTGGGATTTCGTTTCGAACACGAGAACTGGGTATGCGATTATGATTTTGTGTCAGTTGAATAGAATGAGGGGTGTGGGCTATTTTGCAATAAGAAAGCTTATGGAGGAAGGAGTCATTAGGGATTTGGGGAGGAACTATAAATAGTAGGAATATCTTTGAGGGCTAGGATGACAATGAGGTTGGCAAGGAAGGAGGTGCTATTTTGTACTTAATTAAGTACAGGGTTAAGATATAATTCGCCGCAGATAAGAGTGGTACTTTATCTGCTTAAATTCTATCGGGGGCGGCTGTAACGGTACAGAATGAATGGTATCCGTCCGTTAGTAAGGAATGTGTGGGAGTAGCACTAACATAAATATTAATGCGTAGCACCATTAATATAATAAGCATGGAAAAGGGAATGATAAACTAGTTCAGAATAATGGTCTGTGGTCTAACTCTTTATCTTTAGTTTGAACTTTGCGGGGACTGCTCTGTGTGCTCCTTGCGACATAGGCGCCATCTAGCGTGAGTTATTTACTTCCTTTGTTCTCACTAGTTCGATTCAGTAGTTCGATCGTCGAACTAGTGAGAATTTTTTTTCTCATTTGTTCGACCGTCGAACTAGTGAGAATGTTTGTTCTCACTAGTTCGATCCGTTAACTTATTATTTTTCTGTTGTCTAAAAAAAAAAATAACCCTCGAAATTCAAGACAATCGCTACGCTGCGCTTCGCGATTGTCTTAAATTTCTAACCTATCACGTGACCTACAGGAGTAGGGCAGACCAATATCTATTATATCGGTACTTAATGTTCTTGCTTCTCGATTAATAATAATAATAAGTTAACGGATCGAACTAGTGAGAACAAACATTCTCACTAGTTCGACGGTCGAACAAATGAGAAAAAAAATTCTCACTAGTTCGACGATCGAACTACTGAATCGAACTAGTGAGAACAAGCCATTTACTTGAGCTTCGCATAAGGTTGCTAGTTTGACTTCTTTAATTTGAATTTCGCGGGGACTGCTCTGCGCGTCCCTTACGACGTAGGCGGCGTCTAGTGGGAGTCATGGTTGTGAACTTGACTAGGACCGTATTTTATTTTGAATTTCGCGGGGACTGCTCTGGGGTCGGGAAAGTGGTTCACCTACGGGCGGACGCCATCTATGGTCGGAATACGGAACTTTTGATAATTTCCCAAAATATAGGATTATTGGCTTAAGTGGAGGATTATTAAGAGGGAATTGTTAATAGAAGGCTACATTTAGATATTCAACGATGAAATATTGGCTGTCGGACGAGATTTGGTTAGATTATGGAAAAATTTTAGAATTGCGCGGCGAAAGCGGCAATGAGCGAGCGAGAGGTTGAAAAAAAGACAGAAAGAGAGGTCGGATGATAGCTCCACGTGGCGCGACGCGAAGGCGGGGGGCATCGGGGAAGCGGCTAGCGATTGGTGGAAGGGAAGAAAAGCGGACTCGCGCGGGCAAATCTTAGGCGCGCGTGGCGCGAAAGTTAAGATGCTTGGGAAAAGGGCGGAAAATTAGCGGACATTCAATTTTGGGACGTCGGCGGTGCGGTCCAACTTAAGAGTGCGGTACTACTCATACGGGGAAAATAGTGTCCGAGCTCTGATAGTGCGCTAAGTGATATTCGAGCTGCGATATTAATTAAGATTCGTGAAATTGAAAGTGATTAATAAAGTAAACTATTGCGATCGCAACTCGAATCCGTTAACGGAATGAAGTATTCCGGGGTACATCGGCGGAAACGCATAACGGTGGCAACGAAAACCTATGTACCTTTCAACAGACTTCGGTCTGGATGATCTTTGATTGTATTTAATAAGATCGGCGTTTTACATCATTACGCTAAACAATACACTATCTTCGACGGAGTAATGGGGGAGAGACAGTTGTCTCCCTAGTGAAAGTTGAAGATAGGTCAGACACCATTTAGCTGGAGGTAGACACGTATGACCCAGTCCAATCTCGAGTCTACCTCCGTACATACAGTGTAGTGATAGGAAAATAACACACTGAGTATACTGGCTCGACTGATAGAACATTTAGGAGTTAGTTGCTTTCAGGGGCAATGCGACTCTCACCACACATCACGAATTTAAGTTAAATGTGGCTTGGCCTAGTTTGCAAGGTACACAAAAGGGACTGTTAGTTCGACAAAATATAGGCATTTTCAAGTGAGGAAAGTTGTAGGAATCTATAGGTAGGCGGATATATATATATGGTTAGTTATTAATTCAGACTAATAAGGTAGGGATAATTAAGTTACGGCGCTAAATAAAATTATGATGAAGTGATGTGGGTCCTAGCTAGGCAAGTAATCTGTTACCGCAGGCCGGTAAAATTCTAATTGTTTTCCTAAAGTTGTTACCAATTAATTATTCATTTTAAATAATTAACAGAAGTATGATAATATCGTACCATCATTACTTTGGAGTACCTAAAAGTCTAGACTGGTTTCCTATTACAAGAAAAATACTAAAAAGTTATAGCAAATAAGCTTAGCCGTACTGTGATGTTTGATTTCTAATACTGAAATGACCAAACAGGCATTTTTTAGCTTTCCCTGGGATGCAATACGATCTCATATCGCTACACTCTTCAAGGTGTTAAAGTTTTACATCCGATACCTTAGCAAAAATAAGCTGATACAAACTGAACAACTAAAACCAGTTTAGAACCTAGGATAAGTCGTTGAAAGAAGACATTGCAAGCTATGAGCTTCTAATAATCTGAAACATAGAAATAATTGATTGATAACAACCAGCTAATTAGCCTGACAATGGTCTACTAATACCATTCGAATAGACCTCTTAAGATATGTAAGTACTTACTTCTAATAATATGAAACATAGAAATATTTGATGGGAACAATCTAATCAATCAGACTAATACCTAGTACAGTCTAATTTATATCTATTAAAGTGAGTAAAAGATAACTTCTAAATGTAATTGATTCAATGATTAACAGGGATAATTAACTACCTAATTTACTACCTACTAAAGTATACTGACTATGATTTAGTAGTCTATCAAATTAACCACTCAGTCTGAGAGACAGAGGGTGGAAGTTAATGGAAAAATAATTAATTTAAGTTCACTCCCTAAAAGTCAGGGATGTTGAATAAATTAGGCATCTTACAATAAACTTGAGATGTACTTATACTTTATAAGATCTGTATAATGAACACTAAGAGTAACCCAAAGTAATTTACTTCAAATGATAGTATTCTATTTCAGTTCACTTCCTAAAGTCAAGGATATTGAATGAATTAAACATCCTTTAATAAACTTAAGATGTGATAATCTGCCAATGCAGCCAATCCAATGTAGTTATATTGGAGCTTTACAGGACCTGTATAATAAATACTAAGAGTAAATAAAAGTAGTTTTACCTGTATTAATAGCATTCTACTTTAGCCACCGCCTGAATTGGCGTTTTATTAAATTATCCACCCTTTACGGAACTGAATATAAGTTATTGCATTGAATAATTAAGTTCTTAATGTGAAAAGGATATTTGGATGATAGCAAGCCTTGAGATAAACTCTATTGATTTATGTGGAATAATAAGAATTTAAATTGCTAACACATAGTTCATAATGTAAAATGAAATTAAATTTGAGGAGAGATGTAAATTCTCAGTTTAAAGAATTAAAGGCACAAGCTAATAATTAAAGTTAAAGCCAATGTGACGGAACTGTAATTAAACCATGAGATGTACAGTACGCTATGGAGCGGCGGTGGGGCTCATAAATTGCACCAGGCTTCTTATGTATCACGCTACTGATAATAAATAATAATACCTACAAGCTAAGCTATCATCTGATTACCTTTGAGTGGTTACAAATCTTCCCCGCAGCTGCAGTGAAGGATTTAGGTCACAGTTCAGACGGAGTCATTGCTAGGCTACACATATCTATGTTATGATCTATAGACTGGTAGGTAATTAGGTCAGGAGTAAATAATTTAACACAGGGATAAGCCAATTACTAAACTTTCACGAAAGAACTTGAGTTACTTAAATGCGGTTAACAACGGAGGGTTCACTAGACGATCTGGCCAAAATAGTAGTTATTATAATATTACATTGCTTGACTGAAATTCACTGCAAATAGAATTAAGCTATGCTAAGGTTCCATCTTCATACAAACGCTACACACTCTACAAAACTCCAGACACAACCATTAGATTGTAGATAAATTAGGTTAATTAGTTTTAAGAATTAGATAATAATTTAAGTTAAGGTAAAGCGGCGAGGATGTGTGTATGTATTATAAGGTAGCTAGGCATATAGGTGAAAGGCATTAGATTTTGGTTTAGATTAGGTATAGAGAATTTATAGAAAGGTGTAGAAATGTGAATAAGGAGAGAGAGGAGGTTACAAAGTGGAGAGGAACTATGCACTGAGTGCAACGCGGGAGACAAATAATCCCCCCCCCCCCACCCCTCTGGTGCCCACCAGCAGTGGGCAATTCCGTGGCTACCGGGCTAAATCAGCTCAGAATGACCCAGAGAACAATCGTGCTAAGTGGCGTCTCCCGAGACAAAAGTGCAAGGTTTGGCCCAAAATCGACGCTTATTTCCCCAGCTATTACACATATAAACAAAAATTTATAGATAATACAGTAGCATTTAAAGTTTCCACTAACGAATTAACAAAAGAAATATATTGTTGAAAAACAACAGTGCAAAAAACAAATTTTATTTATTTTTAATTATTTATAGGAGCTTACGACTATTATTACAGGTTACAGGTATACATAAAAATTAAAAAAACGTAAAAATGAAAAAAAAAATTTTTTTTTAATGCTCTTCTACAGCGATACCACATAGATTTTTGGCAAATAAAAATATGATGATATAGCCTATTTCATTGTGAAACTAAAAAGTATTAAGATTGCTTTTAAAAAAAATGCCATACAAAAAATTTTTTTTCGTTACTTGCGCAACCTTTATTTTACTTGTTCGATGGAATTTGACATGGGATGATTACACTTTCGCATTTAAATCTCGCTATAAATCGTCAATATGACATTATATTTGTAAACAGAAGCTACCGCCGTATTAGGAATGCATTTACCAAGAAGAACCGTCAAGAAACTCGATAGTAAAGTTACTCTTTTCAATTGCCCCATAGTTATTTTGTCAAAGCTTATCTCTAAGTCATACAGTTAGCTCTTTCAGACATAGGTAAATTAATATTTTATTTGCAAAATTACGATTGCTCCTCATGTATTGTACTCATACATGAACCATAATTTAAGGGTGGGGGAATCCCTTTTTTTGGAACAAACTTTTAAACCCGTCATATAAAAAAAAAGAAAAATTAACAAAAACGTAAAAATTAAAATAATTTTTTTTGAAAAAGCTCTACTACAGCGATACCACGTGGATATTTGAGAAATAAAAAATATGATGTTATAGCCTATTTATTAAATCATGAACCTTAAAAGTATTACTTGAATGAATGCTTCTAAATAAAAAGTATGCTAGAAAAACTTTTTTTGGTTGTTGATCGGGGTTATTTTATCAGTTTTCTTTATTTTGAGGTTATTTGGCTATGAAACACTACTTACTCGTTTGGCACGTGCCCAGGGGGAAGCTCCCCCCATGGGGAGGAAAGGTCAGGGGGCGCCCCCCCCCCCCCAATAGTCAAGATAAGAAAGAAAAATGTTTAGTTTTCTAAACATTTTTGACCTTTTGGTCAGAAAAGTAAAACACAAAATACCTACTATCTTTTAACATATATTATGTAAACCGTAAAAAATATTATTATAAACTACGAACAATCTAATCATTATTCTTTAACAACCAGGTTCTTCGTTAATATGCACACAATGTGTACGAGAAACAGCACAAAGCTCAATTTTCTCGACTAACAATCCAGTTAGCTTAAAGAAAAGCTTACTTAATACCACAGAGTACTTTTTTATCTTAATACGGTACGTTTTACAAAGAGTTCTTAAAAAGTGCATAACATCCTAAAATAACAGGATACTTCAAGAAATGTATGTTTGCTAAGAAGTTACCTCCCAAGTAACACATAAGCAAGATAACAGTACACACTTAGAACTTTTAACCCCCCTATGGAAAGGTCTATGTGCATGTGTATATAAGTTTTGCTCTATCGAAGGCCTTACTGAATTAAAACTATAGCCGTGGTTACAAGCGTGGTCGTGTCCCGTTGAAATAGTTTTAATGCAATGCAACGCGATAGTTTAAAGTCTGGCCTTACTGAAGTCTGAATTTATTGTATCTATAGAATAACCATGATCAAGAGTTACTGTAAGGTTCTCGATGAAAGAAATAAGATTAGTCGCTGTGAATTCATGCTCAACAAAACCATGTTGTTGTCTAGCAATAACATGTTTAAATAGAGATGCTAAAACTGGATAAACAAGCGACTCGAAAACCTTTGCAAATACAGGTAAGATAGAGATAGGCCTGCAACTTCCAAAAGAGCACCTGTCACCACTCTTGAACAGTGGCAAAATGAGCGATTCCTTTCAGGCGCAAGGAAAAACTCCATTCGATAAAGACCTGTTAAAAATTAACGTAATGCCAAGTCTTTTCCGCAATTAGTGTCAAAGAAAACCGGAATGCTTTCCGTTCCAGCGCTCTTAGTGGAGTCAAGTCTTTTTAAAGCCTTGTAAACTTCATCCGTAGTAAACAACAAAAAGCTAAGATACAACAACAGGCAACCGCTGGAGAATGAGGTGATGGATCCGAGGTATTGAAGACTGATGCTAAAAGATTGCAAATATCCGGCCTTTCGATGGAATCGATGAATTTTTACCTTTGCGCTTATTTTTAATAAAAGTCCACACCAGCTTCGGGTTTGACTTTAACGAATCCTCCATACGAGTCAAGTATAATGCATAGGAAGAAGGCAACAGTGAATCACACCTTTTTCTGAGGAGTTTGAAGATTAAAACATCACGGGGGTTATTATTGTACTTCCGCATTCTAAGACGATCTTTATTTTTTTCTTTAAGGGACCTTACTAAAAACGTCTTGAAACGTATTTCAGGATCAAACTCCTTATCATGCCATAAAATACCTCCAGCATCTCATCAACAGACCATCAACCACAAAGAAACTCCTTCCAATTGATAGTGTGCAAATCTTTAATGATACTGGTATGACTATACCTTGCCGGCCTTGCGAAAACCAAATCTGGCGTTATTACCTATTGGGTCATAAAGTGTCATTACATATGTAAGGGATAGAAAAGCTCATTGGAGGGTGCAGCGGGTCCACGATAGACAAGGGGTCAGGAATGCCTGCAATATCGGCGACTGCTATGTTGCACAAAATTAAACTCAAGATTTTCGATTGAGTTATGCCATTATACTGTTTAAAATTATCAAGGGAGAGGAAATCTGTTAACATATTGTGTAATTCGCTGTTCGAGTAACCTAGTAAAAGATCATTACACGCTCCCGCAATCATGACATAGGTACTGCCTAAATTTAAGTCACCCACTATGAGCGTATCGCCGACCAGTGCATCTAAAACACGGTTTCAATTGTCTATATAGTGTTTCAAAATATGTTTGTGAATAGGAGGTGGCAGGTATAGTACACCGCAAATGTTCCACCTCGCGGAATCGGCCCTGCCGATACCAAACTTGCCCTAGTAGCTTTAAGTGAAGAGGAACTATGCACCGAGTGCAACGCGGGAGACAAATAATTCCCCCCCCTCTGGTGGCCACCAGCAGTGGGCAATTCCGTGGCTACCGGGCTAAATCAGCTCAGAATGACCTAGAGAACAATCGTGCCAAGTGGCGTCTTCCGAGACAAAAGTGCAAGGTTTAGTCGCTTATTTCCCCTAGATAATAATGAAGCTGTAGGTAATATGTTTCCTTAAACAATAAAATAAAATAAAATTGTTATATTCATACACTTTATCGTGAAAATTTAGGATAACAGTGCTATGTATACGAGACGGGCCTTTCGTAAGTTAAAAATTTTCAAGATATTTTACTGTAATAAAAATTATTAAATTAGATTTTTGATAGTAAATCGCATTGAAGCAAAACTTATACTAATGTGATATATGTTAAATTATGTAGCACATACCTAATTATTACTTAAATTTAATTTTTTAAAACTATATTATTGCTTTTTGTTTCGATTTGCAATTTATCGTGAAAATTTAGGATAACAGTGCTATGTATACGAGACGGGCCTTTCGTAAGTTAAAAATTTTCAAGATATTTTACTGTAATAAAAATTATTAAATTAGATTTTTGATAGTAAATCGCATTGAAGCAAAACTTATACTAATGTGATATATGTTAAATTATGTAGCACATTCCTAATTATTACGTAATTTTTTTTTTTTTTAATTAAATTATTGCTTTTTGTTTCGATTTTATTTTATTTCAAGAAATTAGTATAAAAGTATGGCTGTCATTAGGATATTAGTAGAAAGTATTAAGATTAACATTTTTAGAACTGCAAACTATAAGTTAATGCCTTCAGCTCCTAAACAATTACTTATGGTTTGGGTTTTTACTACTTTCCTCGCTAACTCGAATACAACCTAAAGGTTTTTAGAAATAACATATAGCGAGTTCAACATCTCATAACCATATCAAAGTTAAAAACTAAACCTTTATATCTCACTTTCGCTTTAGATTAGCCTTTCCAGAACTTACTCAAGAGTCTATATAACAACTTTATGATCCTGGGGCTATATGCTCTTGTAACATAAATCCAAATAACTTTAATTTTAACTCAGCGGCTCCCAGGTTGTAATAATAAACTATTAGTTTTAAGACTTATTAATCAATTTCAAGTAAGTACATAATATGACCAGATAACAAAGCATTACTTAACCTTTTTATGACTCGTGTAACACCTAAAGGCATTTTTTACAGCCTAGGCCCGAATGAAATGTTATTTGGGCCGCCAAGTCGAGCAAAAAAAGCGGCACGGACGTCCGTCCTTTTCTCGAAGCAGTTCAGGCCATTTTCAAGCATTGTACCTATAAACACGGTATATTTCTAAATTCAATTTGAACAAGTAGTTTAAGAATTATAACTAGTCAAAGATTCTTAATTTTGTCACTCACTGACTGACCATCCTCAAAACTCTAAAGCACACATAGAAGCTTCAAATTTAGAATACAATTAGTGTTTAGTGTATAAATCAAGGAAAAACTAAAATATATTGCAATTTCGGTCCATTTTTCTAGATACACCAACTGCATAAATAACTTTGTAATCTCGTATAAATATATAGAATTACAAAGTTACATTTGCAGTAAATGAATCAGTGTACCTATGTATTCTATAATATAGTAGAATATCCGTTGTTGGTATTCAAGAAGTAGAAGATACCGGAAAGGAAAAAAAGTAGGACTATCTACAAAATGAAATGAGATCCCGTCAAAAACAGACTTGTAAATAAAAAACCAAGTCTCGCAACTCAGTTAGTTCTTCTACCGTAAAAAGTTGTGAGATCCATGTAATACCAAGTCGGTTGACTTGGCAATCGCACTAAACAATCTAATTTAATATAATATAGGTATGTATTACTTGTGAGATACATTGTGTTTTCATGCTATGGCCAAGTCAACCGACTTGGTATTACATGGATCTCACAACTTTTAAGGTAAAAGAACTAAGTTGCGAGATTTGGTTTTTTTTACAAGTATGTTTTTAATACATCTATGCTATATGGAAGTCTAAACAAAACTCTACATCTCGAAAAAACAAATTAAAATTGGATGGCCGATTTTGTTTTTTTTTCTGTAGCCGGCCAGCTATTCAGCCCTTAGTTTTATTTTCATCATTGAAAAAATGGTAAATATTTTGCCCAAATGTATGTTATTTTAAGGCAATAGTTAAAAGAAAATTATATTAAAGTAATTTAAAATATATTCTTTTATTAATACTTATCTGTAAGTTATTTTAATTTTACATCGCGCTGTAATTGAGTGACTGTATATACTTAGAAAGTTGGGACATGGTTCAATAGAAATGTCTGTTAACTGCTGTATATAAGTTGTTTTCTTCGATCTTACTCAGCAGAATAGCACCAATAATTAATAAAAACCAACCAATTGAACAAGCAGGGTTCCGACCAAACTATTCAACGAACGACCATATCCACACTGTTCACCAATTACTAGAAAAATATCAAGAATTCAATAAACCTATTTATGTAGCTTTTGTTGACTATTTAAAAGCGTTCGACTGTATTTCACACACATCTATATGGGAAGCACTAAAAAACAATAACCTACATGAAAAATACATAAATATAATAAAAAATGTGTACTCCAAAAGTGTCAGTAAAATAAAACTGGAAAAGACTACAGCCCCTGCTTTACACGCTATCCGCTCTCACCAACATTGTTCATAGCAGTTCTTCAAGATATCTTTCAACACATAGACTGGACAAACAGAGGGGTGTGGATAAACAATAGACGTCTAACACATCTAAGATTTGCTGACGATATAGCTCTTTTTAGTGAAACTCCCACAGAACTAGAAAATATGCTTCAAAACCTCGACAAAGAAAGCTAGAAAGTAGGACTAGTAATGAATACCAACAAAGCCAAAATAATTACCAATTATAACCAAACCCCGATTAAAATAGAAGGATATATGGATGTCGATTGATATGTCAACGAATATATATACCTCGGTAAACTAATATCATTCGACACCAACAGACATGAGAATGAAGTAGACATAAGAATTAACATAACATGGAAAAAGTATTGGGCACAAAAGGAAATTCTCAAAGTAAATTACAGTCTGAAGCTATAGAAGATCGTAATGGATTCATGTATATTGCCCTCCTTATCAAACGCAAGTCAGACTTGGACATTTACAAACAATATCAAAAACAAAATTCTGTCATGCCAGCACGCCATGGAAAGAAGTATCCTGAAACTTTTTTTTTTTTTTTTTTTTCGGCGGTAGGTGTTAAAAAAGAATAGACGCCGTTTAACATCTCAATTTAAATTTAATTTAATTTAATAACTTTTTTACATATTTTTTTGTGAATATACACATTAGTACTTCTAAATTACCCGTACTCACGTTATCCAGAGTTTATATGGCACTATAATCACATAATATAAAACCGCCACCTGCCAGCACAAATCACATTTTCAAGAACATTTTAAAGCACAATGGCTCAACTCGCAGACATCCAATCGGCGCAGAAGAACCTCGAAGAGTGCTTCATCAGAAAATTGGGTGAGCTCGAAACCCAGATTCAGAATGCGGGACCTGCTAAGGACACTGTGGCCAGGATTGCTGAGGAGTTTCGTGCGTTCCGAGAGCTGATGTTCTCGATGCTTGGTCTACTTCGAAAGCAGATTAATGAGTGCTCAAGAGTTATCGATGACATGGAGACCAGGAGCCGTCGTAAGGCCCTTATCTTCACAGGCTTCGTTGAAAAGGACAAAGAAGATCCCAAGGCCTGCGTATTAGAAATACTCAATAGCAAATTGGGCCTGACAGATGTTACTACAGCTTCCATCAAAGTCTGTCATCGACTCGGAGGAGTGGCCAAGCCAGAGCATCCCAGACCTATCCTGGTGAGGTTTTTCAACGTGGAGCACAGAACTGCTGCGTGGAGAGCGAAGTCGGCTTTGAAGGGATCACCGGTCTCTGTTCGTGAGTTCCTGACTAGGACCAGGCAGGCGCTGTTTGGCAGGGCTCGTCTCCATTTCGGGATGAAGGCTTGCTGGACGCAGGACGGTGCCATTATTATCAAGTCTCCCGACGGAAACCGTCATAAGGTAACATCATTGGAAGACCTTAACCCCATTTTGGCCAAGTTTCCTGTGAAGTCGAGTGAGCCACTGACACGAACCAGGAGCAGACCTGAAAAAGGTGTGCGTAGTTAAGTCTTGATTTATTGTAGGCATTCATTTAATAAATTATATCTTTATTGTCGTAGCGTAATATTTATCTCATAAATACTTACTTGCACATTCCTTGTTGTTGTCTTGTTAAAGTTAGGTAGCTTCCTATATCTTTTATTGTTACTGTTGCTGTCCGTACAATCAATATCAATGTCGTTCCATACCCCCTATATCTTTATAAATCAGTTTTTATTATTTATTTCGAACCACCACCATAAAATCTTATAATTTGATTTGTAATTTTAGCAGACAGACAAAAAAGTACCTAAGTGAAATAAGGCCAACTGTCATTGTCATGTCATGTCATGTCATATTTTTTATCTTGGAAGGAATGACTAAGGAAACCAAGCCATACAGCCTCGTGTATTTTTTTTTTGTTATGTCATGTTTTGTCTTGCTGTCAGTGGTTTGTGCAAGATTATGTGATATGTATTTTATTTTTTGATTGTAACCCTCAATTTTGTTTTTTTTTTGTGATGAATGTTTCATGCTAATGTGAATGGTCGGCTGGCGGGTGGTGTGTAGTGTTAGCCAAACTCAGTAAGTTTATTGTTTTAACTTGTATATTTACATACTTTTATATTTTATTTTATTTATCTATTATATATCTTATTTATATTAATGTTATCTGATGATGATTCCTTCCATTCTGCTGCTGAATCCACGGACTTATCGAGTAATGCTAGCTTTTCTTCAATGCCTGATACACTTGGTGACTTCGTTCGTGACAAGATTAGTCTTAACACAAAAAACTCTTTGAACATCTGTCACATAAACGCTCAAAGCATTCCTAGCCACTACAGTGACTTAGTGGAGGCATTTACTGGCACTAACGTTCACGCCATTCTGATTTCTGAGAGTTGGCTCAAGCCTCACCTTCTTTCTACCACCTACCCTCTTTCTGGTTTCATTCTTGTCCGAAATGACAGGACTGGACGGGGAGGGGGTGGCGTGGCCATCTACATACGAAGTGTTTTTCCATACAAAATTCTCTCTTCTTCAGCCTCAAGTTCATGTCCTTCAGCTGAATACCTCTTCCTCGAGATTAGTGTTAAAGGGGTTAAGACTCTCCTTGGGGTGGTATACTGCCCTCCGGCTGTGGATTACTTCATGGATCTGGAACTGGTTCTTGAGTCGTTTGGGTCAGAGTATGCGCATCACGTCATCATGGGCGATTTCAACACAGACCTCATCCGTCATTCCTCACGTTCCCGTAAACTCCTTCATATCATTGAGGCTGCTGGCCTGCATGTCCTACCACTCCAAGCCACTCACTGTAACATTACAGGCGAGGACACGTGGCTAGACCTCATCCTCACGTCCAACCTATCTCTTGTTTCCACTCACGGTCAATGTCCAGCTCCCGGTTTTTCCCATCATGACTTTATTTTCCTTTCATACATCCTCAAGCCCCCAAAACCTGTCCCTAAAGTGCTGCGCATGCGTTGCTTTGGTCGTATGGATGTAGAAAGTTTGCTCAGAGACGCTTCTCAAATCAATTGGGAACAATTGATGTCTGTCTCCACGGTTCACGAGAAGGTTAGCATTATGAACCAGGCAATCCTCTCACTTTATGATGAGCATGCGCCAGTTAAGACAGTTAAAGTAAAGCGTCCACCTGCCCCATGGCTGACCAGAGGGATTCGTATGGCTATGAAACGAAGAAATCGGGCTTTTCGTAAATTTAAACGAGAGCGTTCTGAGGGGAATTGGGGTCTATACAAGTCTGCAAGAAACCTATGCAATCAGATGATACGCAATGCTAAACGCCGACACATCCTCGAAAATATCTCATCGTCCTCCCCCGCTGATATTTGGAAATTCCTTGGAACCCTTGGCATCGGCAAGGCGCGTAGTGATGTTCTGCCTAACACAATTATGTTGGATGATTTAAATTGTCATTTCTCCACTACTGCTTGTATAGATCGTTCAACCATTTGTCAAACGGTAGATTACATTGCAGGTTTGCCTCGCCCCAATATTGACACTTTTCATTTTTCTCCTGTTACTGTAGATGAAATCAAAAGATTATCCTCTCCATCAAATCTGGAGCCCTGGGACATGATGGCATTAGTCGTCGTATGATTGTTTCTATCCTAGACCACGTTCTTCTTCCGATTACCCACGTCATCAACTTTTCCTTTGACTCTGGCCAATTCCCTACCCAATGGCGTAAAGCCTATGTGCGTCCCTTACCCAAGATCTCCAGTCCATCCCAACCAACCCATTTTCGACCCATATCTATACTTCCGTTTCTGTCCAAGGCAATCGAGGTCTGTGTCCATAAGCAGCTTGCAAGATTCATTTATCTAAATAACCTCGTTGTTCCTCTGCAATCTGGCTTCAGACCTGGCCACAGCACTGTTTCCGCACTCCTGAAAGTTACCGGCGACATTAGACAAGGCATGGAGGATACAAAAGTCACAGTTTTAGTACTCAAAGACTTCTCAAACGCCTTCAATGCCGTCAGTCATGACATCCTCCTATCTATCCTTTCCCATCTTATGGTTTCATCTGAGGTACAGGAATGGTTCTCTTCTTATCTTCAAGAGCGTCAGCAGTCGGTCCGCATTGATGAGATATCATCAAATTGGCGTAGCCTGAATGCTGGTGTTCCACAAGGCGGTATTCTTTCTCCATTATTATTTTCAATATTTATCAACTTTATCACCCACCACCTTCAGTGTGCGTATCATCTGTACGCCGATGACCTTCAGCTTTACACTCATGCACGCATAGATGACTTATCAGACGCTATTGTAAAAATAAATCGGGACTTGGAAGCTGTTAACGACTGGTCGCGTAGGTTTGGTGTGGCTGTAAATCCTACAAAATGTCAGACGATACTTGTTGGCAGCTTGAGATTGATAAATAAGGTGGGGATTAGCTCTATTACTCCTGTAGTGTTTGACGGAACAGTCATACCATTCAGCACGACCGTTAAAAATCTCGGCTTACATATCGACACTACACTTGGCTGGCATTCTCAGGTTGCTAATGTTAGCAAAAAAGTAACCTGGACTCTGCGCTCTTTAAATCGCCTGAGGAACTTTTTACCGTTCAAGACGAAGGTGATGCTTGCGCAAACTTTAATCCTTCCTATGATCGACTATGGTGACGTGTGTTATTACGACTTAAACTCAGTCTTGCTTGATAAGCTTGACAGATTGCTCAATAACAGTATCAGATTCATCTACAATCTGAGGAAGTATGACCATATCTCACAGCATAGGTCTGAGCTGAAATGGTTGCCCATTCGTCAGCGGAGATGTTGGCGCGCCCTTTCCACACTCTTCTCTCTTCTAAATTCTCCAAATGCTCCATCTTACCTTACTCCCCATTTCCAATATCTTTGCTCCTCTCACGACCGGAATCTCAGATCCTCAAATAACCTTCTCCTTCTCTCTCCTTCCCACTCTTCTGGCTTTGTACATTCCTCCTTTTATATCCAGTCCATACTTCTCTGGAACGCGCTACCTCAGGAAGTCAGGATGGCTGCGAGTCGTGACGCTTTCAAAAAGAAAGTCCATTTGCTCCTTTTCGACAGAACCATGGCAGAGTCATCTCAATAACGTCCTTTTTATATATTATATTATCAAGTAGTGTATGTAGGTATATTATAAAATATTTATGTATTGCGAGTATGTATATTTTGTTTATTAATAATATACGTATTGTATGTTTTAATATTTAATGGTCTCATCAAACTTTGGTCACCGCAGATAATTGCACCTACCATGTCATCTCTGCACCACCCTATGGTTGACTGGTAGAGAATGCCTCAGGCATTAAGTCCGCCATGTAATGTAATGTTGCAAAAGTTTAAATAAATAAAATAAAAAAGAAACTGAGAAGAAGATATAAAACACGAAATATAGACCTACGCAAAAAAACGAAACTCAAGGATGCACTACAACATGCCATGACACTAAAATGGAAGTGGGCAGGCCACCTAGCCAGATACCAGGATAACAGATGGACATTACAAACAACGAAGTGGCTTGGTCCCACTGGGAAAAGACAAAAAGGACGGCAAAGGAAAAGATGGGTCGACGATATTGTAAAAACAATTGGAAAAAACTGGATGATCAGAGCTCAAAACAGACAAATATGGACAAAGATGGAGGAGGTTTTTTACCCTACAGGAGCCATAACATAACTATATACTTGCTTACTACTTTATAAATGTACCTAATTTAAAAGTATGGAAAAATAAAGCTTTAATAATAATAATAATACCTAGAAACTTGGGATATGGTTCAATAGAAATGTAAAAATACAACTAGTTTTTTTATAATTTAACAGTACCTGTCGGATAAACGATTCTCCCTAGAGCTGAAAACTATAACTTGAAAGTAATACTTTCAGCTCTACGAAGACTACCGCTCCTCAGGCCACTTCAGACCTACTTTCCGAGTAGGAGGAATGCAAATAGTACATTGTTACCCTAGGGGTGAAAGTAGCTCATTTAGTCCCTAGGCGCGCCAACAGTTCAAGGGACTAAATAAGTCTTTCACCAGAGGTGTAACACTGTGCTTTTCATTACGAATAATTAAAAATGAAAACGTGAATAAGCTTAAAAAACATGTTAATACAAATCTCTGCTACACGGAAGTGTTAACAAAACTCTACAACTCAAAAAAGCAAATGAATATCGGATTGCAGTGCAGGCCAACTTCTGCTCTCCCTCGCTGCCCCCGTTGAAACATCCAGATTAGGGCATCGAACCCGGGTTTACCCGACCCGAAAAAACCAGGGTATTCCGGGTTTTCTGGGTCGCAAGAAAACCAGGGTTTAGAAAATCAAAAAGCGGGTTTTCGGGTTTTTCGAGCTTTTTTACAATCGTTTTCTAGTCGGTAATTATTTGTATCATAAGTATATTTACGCCTTTTTGAAATGATCTCTTTGATTGAACACGGTCAAAAAGTACCTAACTCCATTGTATCTCACTACATACAAACCTTTGTATGTAATCAAAGATACAAACAAGTTAGTGAAGTTTACTTCTCTCTTAACTTTTTTTGTACTAGGCACTAATAATTTCTGCTGGACCTAATTAACTACAGTTGTTTTTTTGAGCGAAAAAGATTAAATTAATAAAGCAAGTTACAAGATATTCGTGCGTTTGACTCAGATCAGAAATGACATAAACGGAATGAAAGATGGAGGCAAGATGCATCGTCGCGTTGTTGACACGCAACTGTGTCTCCCCCGCCATTTTGTTTCGTCAGAGTATGAAGTATTGTTCCCATCTATAGGACGGCCCCGCTAAATGCACTTGATAGACTGCAAAGGCGAGCGGTACGCATTATTGGAGATGCTGAGGTAACAGCCTCTTTTGAGGACATCCAGCTGCGTGTGCGTAGAGAGAAATTACTTCTCTCAGTGTCTTCTACCGAAATTACTACGGAGAGTGTTCTGAAGAACTTTTTGATCTAATCCCGCTCTCTCATTTCATGTCCCGGTTAATGTTAATAAAAGAGTTTAATAATTTAAAAATATTTCTATACAGGTATCAAAAATAGTCTTCAGCGTATTATAATTATTAGCAGTTTATGAACTGACTATTACCAAAAGACTAAATTAATATAAATAAGTAAAATTTTAAACACTGAAAAAAGACGACAACCTCAGGCGGGAATCGAACCACGCACCTTCCGCATTCCGGGCGGCTGCCTTAACCACTTGGCTACCGAGGTCTGGCTTTCAACCGTCGAAATTTGTCAGTGCTTGATGCTTATGTTTTTTGAAGCTCAAAGGTCGTAAAGGACAAAATGCGACTTTACAGGAAAGCAAAAAACGACAAAAAAATTATATTTCGTCCCTAACCTTTTTGTTTCTTGAGCTATAAAAATGGAACTTACGAAGAAAGTGCTAAGAATTTATGGTAGTTTCTATAGCAGTGTTAAAAATCTAGCCTAGAGCTGTATTTACGGAAATAGGATGTCCTTTACGACCAAAAATTTCAAAAAAGTGACTCTTACACCCTACAAATTTTCATCTTATGCAAATACATTAGGGCGTAAATCTACTTTTCTGCACAAGAGTGTGTAAAACCAAGAAATGAAGGACAACTGTAATATGTTTTTGGTTTTAAAGGATCACCAACTGAGGTATTTTGTAACAGTAAAATAGTAATTAAGCTTAATTACTAAAATAATGGACCCGGGTATGTCCTAAAACTGCGACCAGCCACCGGAGGACGGGCCGCAGCGTCCTCTAGCTAAACGGTGACCCGCTGCGATCCCCAAGCCGCCTGCCAAGCGTGGGGATTATGGCAAACCCCCCCCCCCCCCCCCCATGACAGACAATATTTGCCCACGGCCCCCAGTCCCCGGCAGCTCCTTTATCCCTGGCCCAACGGGTAGCTGGTCAGGTAACGGAGGAGCAGGGGGTGCGAAGAATCACCGGCAGTTGCTCGGCTACCCACACACCCACCAACGAACCTTGGCCCTGGCAACACACAACATCCGCACGTTGAGGACCGATGCAAAGATTGTAGAGCTGGAGGAAGAATTGAGCAGATTGCGGTGGGACATCATGGGACTATCAGAAATCCGACGAGAGGGGCAGGATATGGTAGTCCTTGATTCTGGCAACATGCTCTTCTTCCGGGAAGGAGAACGAAAATCCCAGGGTGGTGTTGGGTTTCTCGTCCGCAAGTCCCTTGTTAACAACGTTATCAAGGTCGATAGTGTGTCAGGTAGAGTTGCGTACCTTATACTCAGAATCACCGATCGGTATTCGCTGAAGGTCATACAGGTATATGCACCAACCTCGACACACCCTGACGAAGAAGTAGAGGCTCTGTATGAGGAGATATCTGAAGCCATACATTCCTCCGAAACGTACTTCACCGTTGTTATGGGGGACTTCAATGCAAAGGTAGGCACAAGGAACGGCGATGAGTTGAGAGTGGGGCAATATGGATATGGACAGCGGAACCAAAGGGGCCAACGGTTGGTCGACTTTATGGAGAAGGAGGAACTCTTTTTGATGAACTCTTTCTTCCGGAAGCGACCAACCAGGAAGTGGACGTGGATAAGCCCCGATGGTTCAACCAGAAATGAGATCGACTTCATCATGACGACCAAGAAGCGTATATTCAGTGATGTCTCCGTGATCAGTAGGGTGAAAACCGGTAGCGATCACCGGATTGTTAGAGGCACACTGAATATCAACATCAAGCTCGAGAGGTCACGTCTGGTGAAGTCCACACTCCGTCCTGGCCCTGCCCAGATCCAGAGCCCGGAACACTTTCAACTCGAACTCCAAAATCGCTTCCAGTGCCTAGCCGAGTGCGAAACTGTGGACGAGATCGGCAGCGGGCTTGTGGAAACTGTCCAAGCTGTGGGGTCTAAGTTCTTTAAGACCCCACGCCGGAAAAAGCCTCAAAAGCTCTCAGACGGAACCATTAAGTTAATGGAAGACCGGAAAGAAATGATACTGCAATCTTCAGCTGATATGTCGGAATATGGCAAACTCAATAGACGAATCTCGAAATCTGTGCGACACGACCTGCGCTCCTATAGTGCTAAATGCATTAGGGACGCAATTGCGCGGAACCAAGGCGCCAAAGTGTTCGCAAAGAATTCGTCTATTGGTCAGAGCCAAATGACTAAGCTGAAGATCGAGGACGGCAGTGTCATTTCGTCGAAGCCGGAGATTCTGGGAGAGCTCGAGAGGTTTTATGGACAGTTGTACACCTCAACACAAGAGCCCGCTGTTGGTACAGCTCAGGACACCAGAGCTAAGTTAACCCGACACTATACCGAAGATATCCCTGACATCAGCCTGTATGAGATTAGTATGGCTCTTAAACAGCTTAAAAACAACAAGGCGCCGGGTGATGACGGAATTACCACTGAACTTCTGCGAGCGGGTGGAAAACCGATACTCGTAGTCCTCCAGAAGTTGTTTAATTCCGTCATGCTCGAAGGTACTACGCCAGAAGCATGGCACAGGAGTGCGGTGGTGCTCTTCTTCAAGAAAGGCGATAACACCTTATTGAAGAATTATAGACCCATCTCACTCCTGAGCCATGTGTACAAGCTGTTTTCGAGAGTCATTACGAACCGTCTCGAACGCAGGTTTGACGACTTCCAGCCTCCCGAACAAGCCGGTTTCCGAAAAGGCTTTAGTACCATAGACCACATACATACGCTCCGCCAGATTATACAGAAGACTGAGGAGTATAATCGGCCCTTATGTTTAGCGTTTGTGGACTATGAGAAAGCCTTCGATTCTATCGAAACCTGGGCTGTGTTGCAGTCCCTCCAGCGTTGCCATATCGACTATAGGTATATCGAAGTGTTGAAATGTTTGTATAGAAACGCTACTATGTCGATCCGATTACAAGACGAGAGTACGAAACCAATCCAATTGCAGAAAGGTGTGAGACAGGGAGACGTCATATCTCCGAAACTGTTCACAAATGCGTTGGAGGACGTTTTCAAGCTCTTGAATTGGAACGGATTCGGCATCAACATTAATGGCGAATACATCACTCACCTTCGTTTTGCCGATGATATAGTCATAATGGCGGAGTCGCTGGAGAACCTCAACACCATGCTCAGCGACCTCAATATCGTATCCCAACAGGTGGGTCTTAAAATGAACATGGACAAGACGAAGATCATGTCGAATGTCCATGTTGAACCCGTACCGGTAATTGTTGGGAGCGATACTATCGAAGTTGTCGACCACTACACCTACTTAGGACAGATTGTCCAGTTAGGTAGGTCCAACCTCGACAAAGAGGTCGCCCGGAGAATCCAACTCGGATGGGCAGCGTTCGGGAAATTACGAGATATCTTTGCATCGAAGATTCCGCAGTGCCTAAAGACAAAGGTCTTTAACCAATGTGTGTTGCCGGTGATGACATATGGCACCGAAACGTGGTCCTTAACTGTTGGCCTTTTAGAAAAGCTCAGAGTCACACAGCGAGCAATGGAGAGAGCTATGCTCGGAGTTTCTTTGCGCGATAGAATCCGAAACGAGGATATTCGCCAAAGAACCGGAGTTGCCGACATAGCTCGTAAGATTTGCAAGCTGAAGTGGCAATGGGCAGGCCACATCGCTCGACGAACCGACAACCGTTGGGGAAGAAAGGTTCTCGAGTGGAGACCACGCACTGGAAGACGCAGTGTTGGTAGGCCTCCCACTAGGTGGACCGACGACATCGTGAGAGTCGCAGGCAACCGGTGGATGCGAGTGGCGAGTTGTCGGTCAGGATGGAGGTCAAAGGGGGAGGCCTATGTTCAGCAGTGGACGTCTTCAGGCTGGTGATGATGATGATGATGACTAAAATAATATTGTAATGTTATCTGTAAATGTTTGTTTAAAGTGTCATATTTTAATAAAATATATTGTCATGACACGCCATACAAATAAAACAGTATTTTTGTAATCAAATCGTTTGTTAAACAAAAAGACATCAATCTTTTAATTATAATTTACTTTAATTGTTATTTTCTTCATCTCATCGTTTCATCATCTCCAAATTTATTGCCGACTTTAGGAAATGGTTTACAACTGTCAAAACGGTTTTATTTTTATTCTGAGCACTTCACAAATCACAATACATTATCAAATTTATGCGGCTGAGCTTCTGAAAGCAGGCGGAAGACCGGTACTCGCAGTTCTTCAGAAACTATTTGAATCCGTCATACTCGGAGGTAGAACGCCAGAAGCGTGGCATGAAGGCGTGGTTGTGTTGTTCTTTAAGAAGGAACTACAGACCCATATCACTTTTAAGTCACGTTTTTAAGCTGTTCTCGAGAGTTATAACTAACCGTCTCGCACGCAGATTTGATGACTTCAAGACAATCGAAAAGGCTTCAGAACAATAGACCACATACATACGCTGGCAGGTTATACAGAAGACCGAAGAGTATAACCGGCCACTTTGCTTAGCATTTGTGGACTATGAGAAAGCCTGTGATTCGATCGAAACATGTGTCGTGCTACAGTCTCTTCAGCGGTGCCAAATTGACTACCGGTACATCGAAGTGTTGACGTGTTTGTACGAAAACGCCACTATGACAGTTTGCCTTCAGGATCAGAGCTCGAAGCCAGTCCGGCTGCAGCGTGGAGTGAGACAAGGAGACGTCATATGCTGTATGTCCAAGTCTGAAGGAATACGAACTTCTTTAATCGAATACTTTTATTCTAATATAAAAGTTCGTATTTCTTCAGATATCTCAAAGCATCCTCTAGCACATTTACCAGGGATACATGAATTGCTTTTCATTACTTTTTCCGATTTGTTTCCCTTTCTATTTTCGTAAGTTTTTCCTTTATCTTTTAATTTTTTAATGATTTTGCGATTGTTAATTGGTTTTTTTTTATTATTTCTGTATTATTTGTCTCATTAATTTTACTTATCTTCTTTCTTTTCTCCATTTTTTCGGTTACATTCATTACATTTATTACATGACCAAAGGTTCGAGCTCCCAGAAGAAAAGTCTTGCTTGTCTTCATTTGACAAAAAGTCAATAAAAGATTCCATTGATGTTACATTTCGCCTTTTTCTATTTTTATTTTCTTTCTTTTTCTATTTTATTCAAAAATAAAATGTTGAAGAACATGAACATTAGCACAAGGAGAGATCGGGCCCATTAACCCACCACACTAGCCCAATGCGGGCTGGTGAGTTTTAACGACTGTTATCTTATGAAAACCACTAGGATCAACCGCTTAACGTGCCTTCTAAAGCACGGAGGAACTCAACAATTTTTTAAGTTGATCACCTATCCGATGACCCGGCATTGCAAAAGTTAGCTTAACTAATACGATCGCAATTATTCGAACACGCTAGCCGTTGCGCGATTGAGCTCCTCATAATTTTACAGTATAAGGTGAGGGCTCATAGCACTTTCTCTGCTTATACGTTAATTTACACTTTTAATCAGTAGTGGTCATCAGTACTCATCGTCTAATCTAAATAAGGTAGTAAAGGACAATTCTCTTTTTTATTTTACTATTGTAATGGTGTATAAGACAATTATTGCTACTGACGATGGCCTTTTCTCCCATATGTTGAATTTATTAATATTTAAAACCTAAGGTCGTATATAGGACAAATGGAAATGTATATTCACTTTAAGCCCAAAAGTTATTGTAATCTTTTGCTTTACTGTCAAGGCGACTACGTTCTGTAAGCTAAATGTCACTTACGTCTATATTTTCACAATAAATTCTGTTTAGAGTGCTTGATATGATGGGTCGTAAAGGCATATTTTTTGCGAATTTCGTAAAACGAAGTACACAGATCAATAGAGAATTGCATTCTGAGTAAAGCTGTGTGAAAAAGTCAATTTCGCCAAAATGTCCTTTACGACCTTGGAGGTGTCGAAATACTCATTGTCTAAAAGACTTTTAAATAATTATTTAAAAAAAAATTGTGATTTTGAAAGTACTGTTTAATTGATATGAATCCTTCCCTTGTTTTATATTAGCTGGGGAAATAAGCGTCGATTTTGGGCCAAACCTTGCACCTTTGTCTCGGAAGACGCCACTTGGCACGATTGTTCTCTCGGTCATTCTGAGCTGATTTAGCCCGGTAGCCACGGAACTCCCCCCCACCCCTGCTGGTGGGCACCAGAGTGGGGGGGGGGGGGGGGAATTATAGGTCTCCCGCGTTGCAGTCGGTGCATAGTTCCTTTCCACTTAGCTATTAGGGCATTAAGGATGGCGAATCCATTTCTGGAACAAACTTTTTAACCCGTCATAGAAAAAAAAGAAAAATTAACAAAAACGTAAAAATAAAAAAAGAGTTTTTTTTTGAAATGCTTTACTACAGCGATACCACATGGATTTTTGGTAAATAAAAAATATGATGTTATAGCCTATTAAATCATGAACCCAAAGGTAATTACTTGATGAATGCTTCTAAATAAAAAGTTTGCTAGAAAAATTTTTTTCGTTTGTTGATCGGGACTATTTTAAAATGTCCTTTACGACCTTTGAGCCCAGAGGTGTCAAAATACTCATTGTATAAAAGACTTAAATAATTATTTAAAAAAAAATTGTGATTTTGAAAGTACTGTTTAATTGATATGAATCCTTCCCTTGTTTTATATTAGCTGGGGAAATAAGCGTCGATTTTGGGCCAAACCTTGCACCTTTGTCTCGGAAGACGCCACTTGGCACGATTTTCTTTCGGTCATTCTGAGCTGATTTAGTTGATCGGGGCTATTTTAACAGTTTTCTTTATTCAATTCAGTAGTAGAGAAGTTTTGAGGTTATTTGACTGTGAAATACTACTTACTCGTTTGGCACGTGCCAAGGGGGGAAGCCCCTCCATGGGGAGGAAAGATTAGGTCCCCCCCTCCGCCTATGGAGAAGAAAGATCTATTTGCATGTGTATATCTATGTACCTAAATATTGCGCTATCGAAGGGCTTACTGTATTAAAACTATTTTAACGGGACCTAACACGATTTATTTTGTAAGTAAGTACATCTACTTACTGCTTGACGTTTTGGCCGCGATGCTGCGGCCGTGGTCAACAGCGTGGTCGTGTTAGGTCCCGTCAAAATAGTTTTAATGCAATGCAACGCGATACTTTAAAGTCTGGCCTTACTGAAGTCTGTATTTATTGTATTTATAGAATAACCATGATCAAGAGCTACCATAAGGTCTTCGATGAAAGAAATAAGATTAGTCGCAGTGGATTTATGCTCAACAAAACCATGTTGTTGTCTAGCAATAATATGTTTAAATAGAGATGCTAAAACTGGATAAACAAGCGACTCGAAAACCTTTGCAAATACAGGTAAGATAGAGATAGGCCTGTAACTTCCAACAGAGCACCTGCCACCACTCTTGAACAGTGGCAAAATGAGCTATTCCTTCCAGGCGCAAGGAAAAACTCCATCCGTTAAAGACCTGTTAAAAATTAACGTATGGGGGTAATGCCAAGCCTTTTGCGCAATTAGTGACAAAGAAAACCGGAATGCTATCCGCTCCTTGGCGCTCTTAGTAGATTCAAGTCTTTTTAAAGCCTTGTGAACTTCATTCGTAGTAAACAACAAAGAGCTAAGATAGTCACAACAATAGGCAACCGCTGGAGAATGAGGTGATGGACCCGACTTATTGAAGACTGATGCGAAATAATCAGCGAAAAATTGCAAATATCCGGCCTTTCGATGGAATCGACGTATTTTTACCTTTGCGCTTATTCTTAATAAAAATTCTTAAACCACACTAGCTGCGGGTTTGATTTTAACGAATCCTCCATACGAGCCAAGTATAAAGCATAGGAAGAAGGCAACAGTGAATCACACCTTTTTCTGAGGAGTTTGAACGTTAAAACATTACGGGGGTTATTATTGTACTTCCGCATTCTAACACGATATTTATTTTTTTCATTACCTTACTAAAAATGTCGTGAAAAGTATTTCTCAACTCCTTATCATGCCATAAAATACCTCCAGCATCTCATCAACAGACTATTGGGTTATAAAGTGTCATTACATAAGTATGTAATGGATAGAAAAGCTCATTGGAGGGTGCAGCGGGTCCACGATAGTCAAGGGGTCAGGAATGCCTGCAATATCGGCGACTGCTATGTTGCACAAAATTAAACTCAAGATTTTCCATTGAGTTATGCCATTGCACTGTTTAAAATTATCAAGGGAAAGAAAATCTGTTAACATATTGTGTGTTCGCTGTTCGAGTAACCTGGTAAAATATCATTACACGCTCCCGCAATCCTTGACATACTGCCTATATTGAAGTTACCCACTATGAGCGTATCGCCGACCAGTCTAAAACACGGTTACTATTCGATGACTCCTAAGTAAATAATCGTATGTGCAAAAAGGTAATTTTACACCAGAGCACTTTAAAGACATTTTCATTCATAATTACTTTAGTTTTAGTGCTATAACTTTGAAATTTACATATTGTGTACATAACGAATGGCGCCTCAGTATGGTTCTAAAAGAAAATCTGAAATTATTATTTACATCGGTAGTTAAATATTTTTAAAATCTTAAGTGGCACTTACGATATGTTACGTTGAATTATATTTGCAAAATATATCGTATATTTGGCATACGATTGTTAACGTGATATTTTGTTACTCTATTTAGACGCAAGTAGCACATACCATTTTTAACTATGTAAATAATTTATAGTCAATGTAGTATCTCATGGTTAGTAACCTATAAAACGTTACCGCTGAGGTCTTTTCCTTCTAACTATCCCATTCTCTCTCGCCTCATGCACCTTATTTGTAATTCCTTTTTTCCTTTTTATCCATCCTCTCTACATAACCAAACAATCTTACTGACTTTCATGTTTCTTCTGCCACACCCAATTTCACTTCCGTACATATTTATGTCGGCACTAAGACTCCTCCATGCACAGCCAGTAATTTTTTTGGGATACATTCCGGCTGTTCTTAAAGGCGTTAAGTGCCCCATTCACTATACTCCCAGCATTCACTCACTTTTCAATATCTTTATCATGCTTTACATGCCTAGCAAACATCGTGCCCAGGTACAAAAACTCTTTCATTTGCTCCACTTTTTCTACTTTAATCAATATCACACTCTGTCGAACACTCGTCTCTATCAAACACCATAACTTTCGTCTTACTTACTTTCCTTTTACAGATCTTTGCATGCTAGTTACCATCTCCTGTAAGTCCATCGCTGACGATGCAAGTAGTACCTGATCATATGCATAAAGAAGACATTAGACGAGCAACTCATTCATTCTTAATCCACATTCATCAACTTTCAGATTTTGCAAACAACTGTCTATGGATATATTTAACAGCCACGGGAAGGTGAAAAACACATCCCTGTTTAACACCCTTTTTGATGCACTCGGCTTTTCGAACTACTTAGTGTACGATCAGTGGAATATAAGATGATTACTGTGATTACTTCGATAATCAGTGCCTAAAACACCTGTCTCTTTATCAGATCAATTTCATTATAATATTACCTTTGTCGTCTCTTATCTTTTTAGTTTCAGATCTAGGGGACACAGTGTCAATAGAAAAGGTTGACGGTGTATTAGCTTGCGTGTTGAATAGCCGGAAAAATCCGACTGATAATCATGGTTTAGGTTACCTACTAACAAAGTACGGGCAAAAATCATTAATTCAATCCATAAATGATTTTAGGACGTACTTAATAAAATAAAGTAAAGTAGAATTAGTACATTGTCACGGAACCCTAAAAGTATAAGTACTTAGCTATGATTAAGACTAAATTGTTTCTTTTATTTTCCTGTAAGTTTTAAGTTCAAGTGTTACAATTGAAATTGACCATTATTAAAAGTCGACAATAGTGGTGGTGTTTCGGAAAAACTGTTTCCTATAAGTTCAGAAAGGCCTGAATTTTTTACTAAATCAGTCCCAGGTGGCAGAGGCGATACTAAAATATAAAAATGTAACTTATGATTTCAATTTTTCCCGTAATTGCAACGTAAACTATCTTATTTTGTAGATACAATAGGCCATTTTACATGTTAAATAATTGTATGTGTCAAATCCGATATTAGACACATTGTCAATTACAACGTAATTAATCGTATGTGGTACAAGCGATTAAATATGGAATTTTCTTAACGACGTAAAAAATCGTAAATGTTACGTACGATATTTTTTTTAAACAATTAACATCGTACACAATCGTATCTGTCACATACCATAGTCTTATTTAAATCTATAGAAAACAACACTATAAAGCGTCAATCATATTCAAATTAAAGTAAACTATTAAAATTGCTTACTTACCAATCTGTTTTCTATGTCATTTTCAATTATAGCATAGTGTTTTTTTTTATTATAATCACTCATTAAAAACTTATAAAGTAATACCAACAAAACCAAAAAAATCCCAACAAAAATAAAACGAACGGACGCGCGTATATCCTCGCAACAGTCAGATACAACTTTACACGGCATGAATATAGGTATTACTTACTGTTTGGAATAAAACGACAATTTCTGGATGGCAACCCATTGTAGTTTTAATTTGTACTGACAGACGGCTGTCAGTGTGACGTGTGTCACTTTGTACAGTGTGCTACTCGGACCAAATATTACATGTGCTAGGTAAGCATCATGGCGGGGTCGCGTAAAAAGTAATGATTAATAACTTGGTGATGTGAGGGGCGCATATCCGTTGATTCGGGGGGCCCGTTATAATAGATAAGAAACAGTGTAGAACGTAAGTTTAATTTGGAACCAGGGCGGGCTAGCTAAAAGCTAGACATTTGGTTGACACGTACACGTGGCGTGGCGTGAACGGTGTTAAGTGGTGCGTATTTGTCTGGGGTTTAAGAGCTCTTGGGGTAGCCAAAGGGTGGTTCCAGATGGCTCGTTAGTTTGCCAGCCGCTTGAGAAGGCGAACTTGTTAGCTGAACTTTTCGCAGCCAATTTGCGCGTCAACGATTGTAGCGCCACTCCACCTATTATAGCACATTGTGGGGCCACCATGCCTGATATTCGTATCAGGCAGTGTGATGTACGTGCCGTGCTACGGTCGCTCGACGTGCGGAAGGCTAGCGGGCCGTATGGTGTTCCGGCGATTGTGCTGCTCAGATGCGCGGCTGAGTTGTCTCCTGTATTGACACGATTGTTTAGGGAGTCTTACGATACTGGTATTGTGCCGGTGTCTTGGAAGGAGGCGAACATACAACCCATCCCCAAAAAAGGGGATCGCTCGGATCCGGCCAATTATCGACCCATCGCTGTAAATTCTGTGCTGTGCAAGGTGTTTGAGCGGATAATTAATTCCCAGCTCATTCACTACCTAGAGGATAACTCGCTGCTCCATGATCGCCGGTATGGGTTCAGACCAAAGAGATCAACGAGTGATCTTTTAGCGTACGTTTCTCATGCGTGGGGTGAAGCGATGGACAAGCATGGCGAATCCCTGGCAGTTAGCCTTGATATCGCCAAAGCTTTCGATAGAGTGTGGCATCGTTCCCTTCTTTCCAAGTTGCCGGCCTTCGGTGTGTAGCCCCGTTTGTGCGCCTGCGGGTTGCAGACTTTCTACAAGGGCGGAGGATTCGTGTCCTTTGTGAGGGTAGTTCCTCCACGTTCTACAAAGTCAATGCCGGAGTGCCGCAGGGTTTTGTGCTCTCACCTACTCTATTTCTTCTGCATATTAATGACATGTTGTCCTTGGGCAATATTCAATGTTATGCGGATGACAGTACGGTGCATGAGCGGTACTTGGGACATCCTGCGGCAAAGCAAGCCCATATCATGGTGAAAAGGCAAGAACTGGTTGCCAAACTGAACCTGACTCTCGATCGTGTCTCTAAGTGGGGATCTAAAAACCTGGTCGAGTTTAGTGCTAGCAAAACCTAGGTTTGTGCATTCTCGTCCAAGGTAACTCCCTTCCTTACTCCTCCCTCTCTTCAGAATTCTCGCGTTACCCATTTCGGTGAACCTCATCATTCTTGGCATGGACATCGGCCAGGAACTGAATCCGAAATGCTACATCGAGAGAGCTATTTTAACTGCTTCCCGGAAGTTGGGTATTCTCAATAAGGTGAGGCGGTTTTTCACTCCCGAGCAGCGCTGTTTGCTGTACAAAACTCAGGTGAGATCGAGTATGAGTATTGTTCCCATCTATGGGACGGCTCCGCTTAATACCTCCTCCATGCACTTGAAAGACTGCAAAGGCGAGCGGTACGCATTATTGGAGATGCTGAGGTTACAGCCTCCCTTGAGGACCTCCAGCTGAGTAGAGACATTGCTTCTCTCAGTGTCTTCTACCGGAATTACTACGGAGAGTGTTCTGAAGAACTTTTTGATCTTATCCCGCCCTCTCCTTTCCTCTCCCGGACTACACGTGCTGGTCTTAGGAACCACCATCATACTGTACAAACTATTAGTACTCGTACCAAAAAATTTGGCAAGTCGTTTCTCTGTAAGACCATTCGGTTTTGAAATTCTTTGCCGGCGCATGTGTTTCCCAGCTCCCGGGTCTTTTAAGCGGGGTGTGAAACGGCATTTATGCAGGCCGTCATGCACGTTATCGTGCTTTTCCTCGGTGGGGAGCGCTCTCATTATTTTGGACTGCATCGGCTGCTTACCATCAGGCAGAATGCAGTCACTATGACGAGTCACAATAGAAAAAAAAAATTGCCGCTTTCCCGCCTATTTTGATTTTTTTGTAAGTGCACCAGTGAATGAACCAATCCATGAATGAACAAAACTTCGATTTTACTAAACAATAAGAAATCCGAGTTATTCAACTAAACTCACTATTTTTTTTATTGCTATACTTTTTTACGTAAACTAGTCACACAGGAATCATCCTGAGATCCGTAGTATTAGAGTGGCGAAGGTCCAAACCGGACGCTCGATGGTGTTTTGTGGTTTGTATGGGGTCCGTAATAAGGAGTTATAAGTGTGCTAGTGAAAATAAAATTATGTCACAGGATAGTAGAACGGTTGCTTTATCTAATAGACGTAAGATTTTGTAGAATTTCATGCATTTATTAAAAATTTTAGGGAGTTCGAATATATGACCACGAAAACAATCAAAATCCAGTAAATGAACATGTGGTTCATTCATAGGAGGCTTGTGATTTTTCAAAATCTAACAAATTTATATGTTATTGCTATTTAAATTGGGTCGTTTTCTGTACATAGCTTTAATTAACGGTTGGCGTATTTTATGCTAATGTTCGAACTAGGTATTAATTTACTAATATTTTTTGGTTTGTAAGAACTCTAACGTTGATTACTACGTTCGTTTTTTGGTTACGTAAATCCAGTGAATGAACACTGGTAAGTTTATATAATAGTATGTGATTTTGAGCTGCCACTTAACTAAAAATATGAGACTGAATTCTGTTTTATTACTATTCCTATGCCATTATTTTTAAAATTATTTTTTAAAATCTTTTGTAAGGTATCAATTATTTTTTCTTTTCCTTTTCCAATTTATACATTAGAACATTACTGCCCAGGGTGACGTGTGAGTGCACGCGGTTAAAGGCATTTAGTCGGTCACCGGCATACTGAAGGATGACTGAAGATATTTATTAATTGATTAATTGACTGCCTATTACTGGTATTTTTTTCTTAATCATTTAAAAACAATACTAATTTCGTAACTTTGGAAGTGTACATAATACTTAATTTTTTTTTTATACTTACGTTGATTTATAAAAATTAACCCCTCAAACCCCAAGCGGTCGCATGAGACCGCACCTACAAAAACACACTTGACTTTGTACCGTGTTTTCATAGACTTACAGACTACTTTAGTATGAACAAGTTTGGTTATTTCGGTTCTGTGGTTCATCTTATGTATTGTTATCGCACAATATCGCATAATCTATGCTCCATTCTGTCTAATTTGACGTTGACAGTTACTGTCAAAAAGTGTCAAAAAAAATCCAAGAGTGAGTGGTAGTAACTACTTCTATTTAGGAAAGTTATAAATAAACCACTTCGGATAGGAAATACATTATTTTCTATCGAAATTAGCTATTTATTAAAGATATCTTAATTAGGCTGGTAGTTCATTTATTGGAATTCAGGTGGTTCATTTACTGAAGATTTTCGTTAATTAGGCACTGGTAGTTTTAGGGTCTTTTTGCATAAATTATCCAAAATCTCTAAAAGTAAGAGTTTTATTCAAAAACGGAGAAATTATATTCTTCTTCAATAAATTCGGAAAACCAGACAATATTATTGTTTTCTCTAAGAAGTATGTTATTTTTATTTTTAATGTTCTGGAATTCCTTAACTGTTTATTTACTGGTGCACTTACCCTACCTGTCAGAAAAACGATTCTCCCTAGGGCTGAAAAGTAGAAGTTTCAACCCGCTCCTCAGGCAACTTCAGACCTATACTTTCCGAGACCTATGAGGAATGAAAAGGTAATTTCTTTTTCTCTTTTTTTTTGATTTGGGTCTTTTATAATTATTGATACGCCAGCCCCAGAAAAGGTACCTAATTATTAACCTCAAATCAAATAGTTAGTTGGTGTATCGATTGATCGAAGATCCACCCACCTACTATCGCAGCGCGTTGTCTTCATGCTAATTTCCATGGAAATTTGTTTGAGGCGTCAGTTCTGTTTATCAGAAGCCTATTCTATCTATACTTACCTTACAGGTTACGTGGAAAAAGTTATTACCCACTTAAATCCTTTTAAAACAGCTCAATATGCAGTAAAAAACGAATTATACGGATTTACTTCACTGTTATCTTATCAAAAATATATAAGTATAAACTCACCCACTGTGCATAATTTATCATCGTTTAATTGATTCACCAACTTTGTGGCCAGTGTAATTATCCGTATCAATTTAATAATGCATGAACACGGATTATAGTGCATCAAAATTACCACACAGTAATTCTAATCAGATAATACATACCTGCCTACCTACAAGTACATAATATATCAGAGAAGGCAATGAGGACCGCAAAAGCAGTCCTCTGCCTAGTCCACTTTTCACCAAATACTTGTGCTCAGCGCATCGCGCGCTCTATGCTGTTGAGTGTATGTGCAGTCTTTCTTTAGTCCGATAATCGCCTTTTACGACACTCTAGGGAAGAAAGGGGGTGGAAGTATTCTTTCACCGCTACGCGACACGGATAATCAGATAATAATATGGTATAATCTACCTACAAAGGCTTGGCTAGATTAATTATTTTAATATTAATATTAGTAGATAAGTAATTTTGATTTTTGGCAAAGCCGAGTTGTTAGCCCATTGATAAAAGTACTACCCACCCATCTCTTCCCTCGGGGGGTCGTAAAAGGTGTCATTAACTTGGGATACATATATAGTAGTTGGTGCAAGTGTGGGAAAATTCATCAAAATTATCATCAGTAGCCTATAAGCGTCCCATTGCTAGTCACAGGCCTTTCCCACATGGATAACAGAGCATGGGGTAATTGGTCCGTATAGGCCGTAACTCACCGCGCAGGCCAATGCGGTTTGGTGGGTTTAAACGACTGCCATTTTACAACAACAACAGTAGTAGGGTTTTCAGAGTTCTGGCACACTCAAAACTGGTCTGGTTCTGACCCCCGCTGGGCTAGTTCAAGTCGTTTCCAAAACTAAAAAAAAAAAAAAAAAAAAAAAAAAAAAAGGAAAACCCCCCCCCATTTGAATCGATTGCGCTGGGTCTCAGAGCGATATCTTTAACCGTTTCCGAGATACAATTTTCGAGCGGCAGCTCTCAGTTGATTTACTAATGAATCGTTAATGACTCCTCGGTCCTAATCACCATTCCCGATGCACATCATTATCTAATGACGTACCGTTGCCACTGTACTTTTGTTCAGTTGATTTACTAATAAATGACACCTCGGTCTTAATCACCTTAACAACTATGCGATTGTATTTTATTGATTCTTCAGGAAAGCGCTTTGTCTTCATCTCACCTGATGTTAGGAGATGAAAAGTAAGATCAAAGGCATAACTTCACCTGGAATCCTCACTACTAAGGCGATGGATAAACTAAGCTCTTTCTTGATGTTATATCTTAATTACGAATAAATTTATTCAACATTATATTTCTTTGGTTTTTTTCTTTATTACTCCTCTAGGTTTTTCTGAGGTAGGGGAATCAAGTAATATGCAAAACATTTTGTTATGTACAGTTTTATTTCAATTTTTTTTTTTTTTTTTTTACTTACAAATTTAGCTTACCTATGTTATGAAAGTCTTAAACATTTGCTTTAGCATTACATCATTTTGAATAGTATCATCAGTAAACATATCAATAAAATCTGTCAAACCCATATCTCTAACTTTAAAATACAAATAAAGTAAACAATATTCACCACAAACAGATGAAAATACACTTTGAATAACTTTATGATTATAAATCCATCTATTGGTATTTTTTCTTAAAAATGATAAATGATAACTTTCAGGTTTACGACCAAAAGTATCAAAGTATTCGCCAACTCCTTTATTGTTGATACATAATGCTATCCAATGTGAACCAGGTCTAGTATCAGGATCAAGATTACTAATCATGTAGAAAGGTGGTGTAACATGTATAGGAATGCGATTAGCTGCGTAAACATTGAACTCCAGTGAATGACATACTTTTTTCAAACATTTTGTTATTTCTAGGGTATTCATAATAATATAAAACATGTGTCTTCAATTCTTCATACACAATTAAAACTTAACTACTAAAATCTACACTTATGTTCCTATTTTTATCTATTTCTATAATGTTATCAAACTCGGCATAAACAATACAATTAACAGTTTGTGTTAGAGCTGCCTCAAATCTAACTTCTAACCGAACACTTCCATGTCGGATAAGATTCCAATGAGCTGTTGAATTGGCTGATAAATCTGGAGTTAAGTCAAACGCCATCAAGCAGTATCCATTAGCGTAATCAGCTCTAGAAATACCGTTACCCTCATTTAGGAAATGAATTCCTGTTCCAGAGAACAAAGTATGATAAGTTGATGTAAACAAGTTGTTGCTAAAAACAGGTTGTAGAGCTTTGGAAGGAATCTGTGTTCCGTCGATGTATAAGCAAAAAGAACTAATACCATAATGATTGAAATCAAAAGGATTTTTTGTAAGACACCCATTAAACGCTGTATTATCTACAAATCCTACTATACATCTTTTTGGTACTTGACCGAGGAAAATATTATCAAGAGTTTTTCCCTGAATACCTGCTGGAATGGTTAGAACTTTTACTTCAGCCCTAGTAATAGGATATTTAGCTGAGGTTGATAATAAAACCTTTTGATGGGCAAGCAAAACAGTAGGGTTTACACGAGCTTTTCGAATCATAAGTGTAGCATCAATAATGGAAACTTTTAATTTTACATCATCAGAGGAACACAATAAATTAAATGTATCTCGAGAACGTACTAATTTTACACACATTTCAACACCATTAATCAAAAACTTTTCTTGGTTGAATATGTCTCCATGTAAATGTCCTATCATTTCGACCTCCTTACTCTCCTTTACCAATTTTTGTCTAATAGTGAATCCTTTATTTGACTCATCAGTTGAATTCATTTTTCCTGTTGTGTCTTCATACCAGAGTCCACATGTTAGGTGTGATTGTTTTGCTGATGGTGCATAATTTAGTAGTGTTTCAATGTAAGCTCGATAACCATAAGTATTATTCGGAGGTGTTATCAGTTTTTGATTCAAATAAACATCTAACTGGCTAAAGAGTGAGTGTAACCAATTATTAACCGGAGCCACAGTAGTTGTTGCTGTCAGAGGTGTTAAATCCTGATTTAGAATTTTTGCTTTTATGTGTATCAAAGTGTGTGATAAATCTATGTAGTCATCACCACTTCCAGGAATCTGAAATTCGATTGGTCCATCACCACTGAGCGATGAAATTGGTTTGTAGTGAACCCACTGACCGCTTTCGATACTAGTTTGAGTTGATGGTAATGCAAATAAATCCAACTCGGACTTAACACATTCACATGAATGATTATGCAAAAAAGACATTATTTTAAATATATTTTTTAACACTCTGAAAATATGTCGTTAATTTTTAAATTATTATTCTTCTTCGTTTTTTTCAATGCTCTTCGTTTTGAATGCTGCGACTGACTGATACTTTGTAACTGTTGTCTTTTACTTTTATATCCCGAACCACTCATGACTTGATCTATTTTTTCATCGGATTTCCTTTTTAAATTTGAAGTTGCTTCCTTAACACGATTTTTTAAGGATTCATTAAGCGGTCTTGTGTGTACCATGTCGGATAAAAGTCCTACACCAGCATTTAATGCTTCTTTACCAATAACTTTAGCCCCACTCGATAATAAAGGTAATACTGAACGGAATAGTCCACCTAAGAAGCTTCCTATACCGTGTCCACGTTGATGTGCTGCGCCCTTATAAATCACACCAACTCCGGAACCAGCTTGATGTGTATAGTAATGTTCATAAGGACAGATATTATTGTATTTTGGATACATTGTTATTTCCGTTTAAAGTGTAGTTTAACACAAGTCGTTCCAAATTGGAATGGTACGTTTTCTCCTGTGTTCGTTCTTATATCTACTTCTATCGTATCGAACTCTCTTCGCATAACAGATACATAATGTGGAGGTGAGAAGATATGCATTTTATTTGATCCATACGTATATTTAGCTGGATCCAATGGTATAATTCTTAATAATGAACACATAACATCACCAACCATCTGGGGTTCGATAATATCACAGTACACATATAACTGTGATGGTAAACCGAGATACAAATTAGCAGGAAATTTACTGACTCTTTTAGTAACCACATTAGTATTTGGATCAAATCCAAGTTGAAGACTTAACTTTGGTGAAAATTGTAAAGAAATAATTTTTTTATCTTCATTAGTGAGAGTGACATATTTCGATATCTTATCATAACGTAATCTAAAAGTTTCTCTCGAGTTACATGCCGTTAAAACGTCTTCAATGTTTTCGTAACTGGATGCTGGTATATGAGTTTTGTATGTTACTACCGACTCATTGTCTTCATCACCTGGAACTTGCATTCTTTTGGTAATGTACATTAAATTTTCATGATCTTGAACAGTAAACATGGTACAGGGATATTGAAACTCTACTATGCCCACATACCATTCTCCTTCTAATTTAATCGACTTCGGTAATTTTGTACAGAAGTTAGTGGTTCTGTTTTCAGGAAAATATGACATTGAACTGTTACTTGGTAACGTTAAATAAAAACTGTCACTAGTCATATTTTCTCGATACTTGAAGCTAATATCCAACTATTAAACTTATTCGGATAACCTTTCCATTTGACCAACAATTCCTTTCTGAGACCAGAGTATCGAGTACGCAGTATTTTATCTATTTTATACTTCGAAGAGGAATCATGACTAACCTTTTGCAATTCTTTTTCATAGAAAGTTCCAGTAATCGTTTCATTTTGTAAATCTTTAAGGGTGTATACCACCCAAGGTGACCTATCTATAATCGATGTAATAACAAAGATTTCATCACTCCAATTAGTTTCATAACCTTTTTGGAATATGTGTTTATATTTTGTGATTCTAACGTAATCACCAATACTAAATTTTGGTTTGAATGTTTTAGATAATTTTGTACTATCACTATACAAATTACGCCACACAGTCATAATATTACTTGAATTAACATCACAAGGTCTCATTTTTATACTTCTATGAAAACTGTGATTATAGGAATATAGCAAATTGTCTAAGATATCAATGTAACGATAAGTATTATTATGTGTGAAGTAGCGCCACATTTTCGTCTTCAAAGTTCTTTGGAATCTTTCGACTATACTTGCTTTAATATCAGGGTTATTAGTTGTGTAATAATTTATGTTATAAGTTTTTAAAAACATTTGAACATCTTTCGAAATAAACTCAGTCCCTTTGTCTGATTGCAAATGTGTGGGAGTCACCTTTGCTTCAGATAATATACCTGCAAGACATTTTTTCACTGTTACAGAATTTTTCTTTCTCATTGCTCTTGCATACGCATATTTACTGAATACATCAATGATACACAAAATGTAATTAAAACCATCATTATATTCACTATAAGATCGCATATCACTTAAATCGACTTGCCAAAGTTCATTAAAATTAGATAAAATGTATTTGTTTCTAGGAAATCGTCGTTGGACAGGTTTATGTAGAGTGTAAGTTTCTTGAGATTCTAACCAGTTTTTTACTTCCTTTCTTGTCATTCGATTTTTCATAGCATCTGTTAATTGATTTAAACTTCCATAACCAGCAGGATGAGAGATGTCATAGTAAATATCGTTAATTTCTAATACGGAGTCCATTTCTGCCAATCTATTTTCTTTTTGACTTTTTCTTTACTTGTTATGGCGCTTGAAGGTGGTGTAGAATATTCGAAATCTTTTTCTAAGTTAGATTCAAATCGTCTACCAAAATTCGGAGTACTAGAGATATCATTGATGTAAGTTGCTCTTCTTGGATTACCGATGTAAGTCAAAGGTACTCTTAATTCCTTTAATGCTCTAGAAAATTCTGACCACCCGTTTGGTGAAGTGTTTTTCAACGGTCTTATAACATCACTGAGTAAATCAACTATGTTGCTCTTATAAATTTCCTTGTTGTCGATGTAAACTGTTCCTTTATGATCCCAATAAATTTTTTGTTTATTTTTTAATAATAAATCTATTAAGAGCTCACCTTTTGTTTTGTATGTCTTGGGTAAAAGGTTTATTAAAATCCTTTTAGAATAATTAATTTCGTTGTCTTCAGCGTTGGGTTCGACTATCTTCGAGGTGTCTTGTGTTGCTTCTGGAGGATGATCCTCACGACTATCTTTTTTTATAATTTCTGTTTCATTAAACGATATTATGGGTATTTCTAAAGGCTTTCGATCTTTACCAATAAAATACAAATATCTTTGTAGTGTTTGTAAATATAAGGACCATTTTTCTCGATCATCTATTTTCTTTTTTAAAACTTGATTCATTTCTTCGTCGAGTCGTGATAAATTGTTCACGTTTCTGTCTGTGTTATCATTTTTTAACTTTTCTATTATTTCAGGTTCAATTAATATCATTTTTTTTGTATTCTCCATAGTGGTTATTTGGTGACTGATCCGAATAATGCACTCAATACGGCTCCCAAGATAATCGGTAAAAATGCGCCACCTTTTTGTATGATAATATTTTTTCTCGTTCTATTTGCTCCTTTTGAAATAAGCTTTCTTAAAATATGTTTATATTTTTCTAGTTTGTGTTTTTCTTTTGTAGGAATTGATATTTTTCCTTGAAGAACGTTGTAAATGCACTCACAAATGCAATGTATTTCTTCTTGGTTACAAGATTTTAATAATGCCTTTCGAAACTTTGGTTTAAGCACATGTAATGCTTTTAAAAAGTTTGTATGCGTAGTAACTCTTGGTTTCATAATTATGGAATGAAGCTTTCATGTTGGCTACTACTGTATTTATACCCCTTCTTAGATACATAACAAATGGTATACTCATTCGGAAATATATTTGTTTTGAACCGATATACGTCATCAGTGTTTTGTTTGAGATCAATCATTAAATAACCATGTGGTTTATTAGTGGCATCTCTATAAGCCTCTTCAACCAGTTTTGAGTTCTCAGGTGCAATTTGACGACCTAAAAAACGAATTTGTGTCCTATCTCGAGGATTTTTGAAATATATTATGTAACTAGAATTCAAGGAAATATCACGCTGTCCTTTACCCTGATGAAACAAATTTTGAGTTATGTAAAATACACTTAAATTTCGGTGGTGACTTCCCTTAGTAAAGATATCAACTACCCGACCATCACACTCTCTCATCAGATCATCAATTATTATAAGTTGAGGATCCTTGCCATCGAACATGCTTAAGTCAGGAATTCCCTGATAATAAGTAACACCACTTAGGTTGTACAAAGGTTGCATTTCATCATAGCACCACAAGACATTTTTAAACTCTGTATTACATAGTTGATTTATATTTTTTAGGAATTCACACACAAAGATCGATTTACCGCAACCACTTGGACCAGCAACAATTGCGGTGAATGGGTGTTCAAAATGATACATGATTATTAATCATAAAAAAACGTCTACTCTGTCCCAAGTGATAAAGAAGTATGACCAAAAATTTTAATAGTTAGTAAATAAAACATAAAACATAAACACCTCATAATCAATCCCACATGTAAAGAAAAAATACATATTTATACGATTTTATTTAATGTCAAACCAAAGGTACCAATTCGTAATATTTGCACTTAAATAATTGTTATATCTTTTGAACAATTAAATGATAACACAGACAGAACCGTGAACAATTTATCACGACTAAACGAAGAAATGAATCAAGTTTTAAAAAAGAAAATAGATGATCGAGAAAAATGGTCCTTATATTTACAAACACTACAAAGATATTTGTATTTTATTGGTAAAGATCGAAAGCCTTTAGAAATACCCATAATATCGTTTAATGAAACAGAAATTATAAAAAAAGATAGTCGTGAGGATCATCCTCCAGAAGCAACACAAGACACCTCGAAGATAGTCGAACCCAACGCTGAAGACAACGAAATTAATTATTCTAAAAGGCTTTTAATAAACCTTTTACCCAAGACATACAAAACAAAAGGTGAGCTCTTAATAGATTTATTATTAAAAAATAAACAAAAAATTTATTGGGATCATAAAGGAACAGTATACATCGACAACAAGGAAATTTATAAGAGCAACATAGTTGATTTACTCAGTGATGTTATAAGACCGTTGAAAAACACTTCACCAAACGGGTGGTCAGAATTTTCTAGAGCATTAAAGGAATTAAGAGTACCTTTGACTTACATCGGTAATCCAAGAAGAGCAACTTACATCAATGATATCTCTAGTACTCCGAATTTTGGTAGACGATTTGAATCTAACTTAGAAAAAGATTTCGAATATTCTACACCACCTTCAAGCGCCATAACAAGTAAAGAAAAAGTCAAAAAGAAAATAGATTGGCAGAAATGGACTCCGTATTAGAAATTAACGATATTTACTATGACATCTCTCATCCTGCTGGTTATGGAAGTTTAAATCAATTAACAGATGCTATGAAAAATCGAATGACAAGAAAGGAAGTAAAAAACTGGTTAGAATCTCAAGAAACTTACACTCTACATAAACCTGTCCAACGACGATTTCCTAGAAACAAATACATTTTATCTAATTTTAATGAACTTTGGCAAGTCGATTTAAGTGATATGCGATCTTATAGTGAATATAATGATGGTTTTAATTACATTTTGTGTATCATTGATGTATTCAGTAAATATGCGTATGCAAGAGCAATGAGAAAGAAAAATTCTGTAACAGTGAAAAAATGTCTTGCAAGTATATTATCTGAAGCAAAGGTGACTCCCACACATTTGCAATCAGACAAAGGGACTGAGTTTATTTCGAAAGATGTTCAAATGTTTTTAAAAACTTATAACATAAATTATTACACAACTAATAACCCTGATATTAAAGCAAGTATAGTCGAAAGATTCCAAAGAACTTTGAAGACGAAAATGTGGCGCTACTTCACACATAATAATACTTATCGTTACATTGATATCTTAGACAATTTGCTATATTCCTATAATCACAGTTTTCATAGAAGTATAAAAATGAGACCTTGTGATGTTAATTCAAGTAATATTATGACTGTGTGGCGTAATTTGTATAGTGATAGTACAAAATTATCTAAAACATTCAAACCAAAATTTAGTATTGGTGATTACGTTAGAATCACAAAATATAAACACATATTCCAAAAAGGTTATGAAACTAATTGGAGTGATGAAATCTTTGTTATTACATCGATTATAGATAGGTCACCTTGGGTGGTATACACCCTTAAAGATTTACAAAATGAAACGATTACTGGAACTTTCTATGAAAAAGAATTGCAAAAGGTTAGTCATGATTCCTCTTCGAAGTATAAAATAGATAAAATACTGCGTACTCGATACTCTGGTCTCAGAAAGGAATTGTTGGTCAAATGGAAAGGTTATCCGAATAAGTTTAATAGTTGGATATTAGCTTCAAGTATCGAGAAAATATGACTAGTGACAGTTTTTATTTAACGTTACCAAGTAACAGTTCAATGTCATATTTTCCTGAAAACAGAACCACTAACTTCTGTACAAAATTACCGAAGTCGATTAAATTAGAAGGAGAATGGTATGCGGGCATAGTAGAGTTTCGATATCCCTGTACCATGTTTACTGTTCAAGATCATGAAAATTTAATGTACATTACCAAAAGAATGCAAGTTCTTACATTGAAACACTACTAAATTATGCACCATCAGCAAAACAATCACACCTAACATGTGGACTCTGGTATGAAGACACAACAGGAAAAATGAATTCAACTGATGAGTCAAATAAAGGATTCACTATTAGACAAAAATTGGTAAAGGAGAGTAAGGAGGTCGAAATGATAGGACATTTACATGGAGACATATTCAACCAAGAAAAGTTTTTGATTAATGGTGTTGAAATGTGTGTAAAATTAGTACGTTCTCGAGATACATTTAATTTATTGTGTTCCTCTGATGATGTAAAATTAAAAGTTTCCATTATTGATGCTACACTTATGATTCGAAAAGCTCGTGTAAACCCTACTGTTTTGCTTGCCCATCAAAAGGTTTTATTATCAACCTCAGCTAAATATCCTATTACTAGGGCTGAAGTAAAAGTTCTAACCATTCCAGCAGGTATTCAGGGAAAAACTCTTGATAATATTTTCCTCGGTCAAGTACCAAAAAGATGTATAGTAGGATTTGTAGATAATACAGCGTTTAATGGGTGTCTTACAAAAAATCCTTTTGATTTCAATCATTATGGTATTAGTTCTTTTTGCTTATACATCGACGGAACACAGATTCCTTCCAAAGCTCTACAACCTGTTTTTAGCAACAACTTGTTTACATCAACTTATCATACTTTGTTCTCTGGAACAGGAATTCATTTCCTAAATGAGGGTAACGGTATTTCTAGAGCTGATTACGCTAATGGATACTGCTTGATGGCGTTTGACTTAACTCCAGATTTATCAGCCAATTCAACAGCTCATTGGAATCTTATCCGACATGGAAGTGTTCGGTTAGAAGTTAGATTTGAGGCAGCTCTAACACAAACTGTTAATTGTATTGTTTATGCCGAGTTTGATAACATTATAGAAATAGATAAAAATAGGAACATAAGTGTAGATTTTAGTAGTTAAGTTTTAATTGTGTATGAAGACACATGTTTTATATTATTATGAATACCCTAGAAATAACAAAATGTTTGAAAAAAGTATGTCATTCACTGGAGTTCAATGTTTACGCAGCTAATCGCATTCCTATACATGTTACACCACCTTTCTACATGATTAGTAATCTTGATCCTGATACTAGACCTGGTTCACATTGGATAGCATTATGTATCAACAATAAAGGAGTTGGCGAATACTTTGATACTTTTGGTCGTAAACCTGAAAGTTATCATTTATCATTTTTAAGAAAAAATACCAATAATTATAATCATAAAGTTATTCAAAGTGTATTTTCATCTGTTTGTGGTGAATATTGTTTACTTTATTTGTATTTTAAAGTTAGAGATATGGGTTTGACAGATTTTATTGATATGTTTACTGATGATACTATTCAAAATGATGTAATGCTAAAGCAAATGTTTAAGACTTTCATAACATAGGTAAGCTAAATTTGTAAGTAAAAAAAAAAAAAAAAATTGAAATAAAACTGTACATAACAAAATGTTTTGCATATTACTTGATTCCCCTACCTCAGAAAAACCTAGAGGAGTAATAAAGAAAAAAACCAAAGAAATATAATGTTGAATAAATTTATTCGTAATTAAGATATAACATCAAGAAAGAGCTTAGTTTATCCATCGCCTTAGTAGTGAGGATTCCAGGTGAAGTTATGCCTTTGATCTTACTTTTCATCTCCTAACATCAGGTGAGATGAAGACAAAGCGCTTTCCTGAAGAATCAATAAAATACAATCGCATAGTTGTTAAGGTGATTAAGACCGAGGTGTCATTTATTAGTAAATCAACTGAACAAAAGTACAGTGGCAACGGTACGTCATTAGATAATGATGTGCATCGGGAATGGTGATTAGGACCGAGGAGTCATTAACGATTCATTAGTAAATCAACTGAGAGCTGCCGCTCGAAAATTGTATCTCGGAAACGGTTAAAGATATCGCTCTGAGACCCAGCGCAATCGATTCAAATGGGGGGGGGTTTTCCTTTTTTTTTTTTTTTTTTTTTTTTTTTTTTAGTTTTGGAAACGACTTGAACTAGCCCAGCGGGGGTCAGAACCAGACCAGTTTTGAGTGTGCCAGAACTCTGAAAACTGTCAAGTAGCCAATTGCTTTACGACGAATCCCACAACTCATTCAGTACTTCCAAATTCAAAATAATTTGTCTTAAATAACACTGCATGATCTCCCTTGCGTGACTGACTCACAGAACAATATACTCTAGTCTAGGACTGACTGGGGCGGCGGCGGCTTCAGCAGCGCAGCGGTGTGTGTTCCTCCGGGGTTTCAAGCGTGTCCGCGTAGCATCTCTACTAAGTCTGTGCGTGTCCGTCTCCATTGCTGCATTGATGCGTACTGACTAACCACAGTATTTTATTGATGGTGTAGTCTAGTACTCAGAACAATAACTTAGGGTGGATTTCACCAAAGTAGTATAAGTCTTATTCTAAGAATAAATCCTTATTTACACGCGTGTAAATGAACTTTACGTTTCACCAACGCTTAACCTAATGATAAAGTCGCTACACTAAAGTAAATTCTTATACCGCCACTTTTGGCCGTGTTAGCCCAGTAGTGTAATATTGGGCATTCTAGATCACTTTTCACTCCATTGATCTCACTGACGTTCGATCAATGTCGTTAAAAAGTGATCTAGAATGTCCCAATATTACTTTTGAAAATCACTGCCATTCGCTCGTATATATGTTTAAGCGCTATGCTTCAAAGTCATTTTATTGAAACTCCCGAAACACTGTGGTCAATAAGAAAACAGCTGCTATGAGATTTGTTAAACAAAAACAGTCATTAAAATTAAAATGCATTTGCCCACCATCATCAAATGAGTTAAAACGTCATGGCAACTTATTGCCGAACAGTATCCGTTGTATTGTTTGCGGCCCTTCGAATTGTGGAAAGACAAACTTAGTAATTAGTTTATTACTACATACAGATGGTCCACGGTTCCGCAACCTTTATGTTTATTCAAAATCTTTGTATCAACCTAAATACATATTTTTAGAAAAAGTATTAAATATGGTTGCAGGTACATCGTATCATAAATATAATGACAACACCGAAGTTTTGAGTCCACATGATGCTTTGTCTGACTCGATTATTATATTTGATGATGTTGCTTGTGAAAACCAAAACCACATCCGAGATTATTTTGCTATGGGACGTCATAAAAATATCGATTGTTTTTATATTAATCAAACTTATACAAAAGTACCAAAACAACTTATTAGGGACAATTCTAACCTAATTATATTATTTAAGCAGGACGATGTAAATTTGAAACACGTATATGATGAACACGTAGGGTCGGACATGACTTGGTCACAATTTCGAGAAATGTGCTCAACTGTTTGGAAGAAACCATTCAATTATCTTGTAATAAATAAGGATTGTGAACGAAACAAAGGATGTTATAGGAAGACATTTGATACGTTTATAGAATTAGATTAATGTACAAAAGCAGTTGTAATTATGCCATAAAATCACTTTCATTTGTGACTTAAAGCTGAAAGGAAACCTATTTATTGAAATGGAAAGAGATTTAAAAGAACAAATTGTAAAATCAGCATCAGCTGTTAAAAGGAAGGTAGACTTAATAAAGGATGCTAAAAATTCTAACAATGTTACCCTGGAAACAATATTTAAACCTATTGTTGACCCTCTTAACATTTTAGCGAATAGAAATGATGAAAAGAACTTACAGGAAGTAAAGCTTTATGATCCCATATCAAAAAAAAACAGGAAAAATGAAAGCGAGAAGTCGTATTCTTCTTGTGAAGAATATATTGATTCTAATAGTGTAGATGAAGAGGAATATCAAGACACACCACAAAAATCAGACAAAATCCTAACTACGTCACCTTTTAAGAACCATGATGTAAGTAAAGGTTCTTTTAAGTCCCTCCAATCATCACCAAACATTATAAATCAAGATGAGTCTTCCTCGTGGTCTACGTCATCTGAAGTATTTAATGCCATACCTTTTGGAATTAGAAATGAGCGAGGGAAACTTGAGCTTGGAAACACTCGCGTTCATGATGACGGTAGAATTCTTAAAGTTGGAAACATTACTTTTGAAAAGACTCTTGGCTTAAAAGAACTATTATATAAAAAGGTACCAAATCTAGATGTTATTACAGATGACGACCTTGAAAACTACAAGCTACTACTTATCAATACTAATGCACACAGACGTAACTTTGATCCTGCCAAACCAATAAACAGCAATAAAGGGTTTAAATACATGAGTATTATAAAACCATTATTTAAATTCTCTAAACAACCTACTAGTACTGAGAGTCCTCCACAGGGAAAAGGTATCAATCTTTTAAAAAAAGTTAAAACAAATACAGATTTAGTTTATTGGGATGATCCAAATGAATTAATAGAACGATTGAAATTACTGCTTGCGTCAAAAGCTGCTGGTAACACGGGTTTGGATAATGAAATCGTTGCAATAATTGAAGAACTGCGCGAAGCGGGCATCATAAATATGGAATATAAACAAATAGCACGGGGAAAATTAAGCAGTATACTCGCAGTAAGCAAAGCTTCGAGATTATAATGAATATAGATAAATTCGGTCATCACATTCATAAACGTTTGAGGTTATCTGAATACATCGATACCATAAACGATACGTTAAAAAAGTGCGAAACGGGCGAATACGACTTAAAATCATCAAAACTTAAAGGTTTATCATCTCCAGACAAGGACGATGAAGCTGTAAATAAGGCATATTTGGATAAAACTGTACAAGATCTAAGGAATGAAATAAATAAAGTTAATAGTCGTGTAAAAATTTACATCCAGAACTTAGAATCAGCTACTTCCAATCGCTTGTCTACTATGTTTTACTCAAAAACAGAAATAGACCGTATGATTCAAGCAAAGTCAAACAAAAATGAGTAAAAGAGATATAGTAGAAGAAATTCACAGAGCGGCGAGAAGAAATTTTCCTCGCCGATGTACAATTATAAAAGGAGTAGATGATTCATGGCAAGCTGACCTTATGGATTTTCAAAAGTATTCACAATTTAATAAAGGATATAAATATGTTTTAGTAGTTATTGACACTTTATCGAAATACGTTTGGACAAATCCTTTGAAGAGTAAAGATAAAATTAATGTCACCAACGCAATGGAAAGTATATTATTGAATTCGTCTCGGAAACCAAAAAATTTGCAAACAGATTTAGGTAAAGAGTTTTATAATGAAAACTTTAAAGAGTTGATGAAAAAATATGACATTAACCATTATTCCACTTATTCTGTGAAAAAAGCAGCAATTGTTGAAAGAGTAATTAGAACGCTAAAAGGTCACCTTTATAAGCTATTTAGCTTATGCGGTCAATACCAGTGGATAAATAAAAATTTGAAAAACGTGGTACAAAGCTATAATAACACTGTTCATCGTATAACAAAATTTAAACCTATTGATGTTGACAAAAGAAATCAGACAACTGTAAAGTACAACATCATCAAATCACAAAATAATAACATAACGAAAAAAAATAAGTACCGTGTTGGTGATCATGTTCGGATTAGTAAATACAAAGGTGAATTCTACAAAGGTTATACTCCCAACTGGTCAACAGAAATCTTCAACGTTGTGAAAGTTAACCATACAAATCCTGTCACATACCACTTAGAAGACAAACATAAGCAAAGCATTTTAGGATCTTTTTACGGATACGAACTGCAAAGAACCCAATTTCCCGATATATATCTTATTGAAAAAGTTTTAAAGAAAAAAGGAAACAAACTCTTTGTCAAATGGTTGGGTCTCAGTGATGGTGAAAACAGTTGGGTTGACAGAAAATTATTAATGACTTAATATAAATATCGCCTGATTATGTTGTACAGTCACTTTACGAACATCAATGAAGGAAGGAAGCGGCATTGTCAACAATTTAATAGATAACATTCCGTTCGAGTTACACTTACCTGGATATCAGTTTTGTGGTCCAGGAACAAAACTTAAAAAACGCTTACTAAGAGGTGAACGAGGAATAAATAAATTGGATGAAGCTTGCTTGTATCACGATATTGCTTACAATAATAAAGATTGGAACGTTAGACAAAACGCCGATTTAGAACTTTTAAATATGGCAAAGAAAAGATTGAAATCGAAAGATGCTGGGAAAGGAGAAAAGATTGCATCATGGATAGTAAAAAATGCAATGAAAGCAAAACTTAAAGCCGGAGCAGGAGTGCGGTCATTCATGAAAGGTGTTAAAAAAATTCAAAAGCAAATGAAAAAAATAAAATGTAATGATAACCGCACGGCTATAAAATATGCGCATGCAGCTGCAAAAAAAGTGTTTTCTAATATAAAAGGAATACGCTTCCCACGCTGCATTCCTGTTCCGAAAACTGGTGGGTTGTTACCCCTCATACCAATCTTTGCTGGTTTATCAGCTCTTGGTTCACTCGCTGGGGGTGCTGCAGGTATAACAAAGGCTGTTAACGATTACAAGGTCGCTCAAAAAAATCTTCAAGAATCAGAACGACATAACAAGATGATGGAAGCTGTTGCACTTGGAAAAGGGTTGTATTTGAAGTCTCACAAAAAAGGAGCGGGCTTGTACTTGCAACCTCCAAAAAACTAATTAAACGGTTACCCAAACGAGCACTTACTAATTTAGATATATTAAAGCACTCAGTTGATATTCCATATTTTCGTGGCGTTTTTATGAGAGATACGTTACCCTCAAAACCAAGAAAAATTGAGTGTGCTATTCTTAATTTAGATAGTTCTTCAAATCCTGGAACTCATTGGGTAGCCTATGTAAAAGAAAATAATTACTGTGAATATTTTAACAGTTTTGGTAACTTAAAACCTCCATTAGAATTAATAAAATATTTGAAAGATAGGCACATAAATTATAATTACAAACAGTATCAATCTTTCGGTACTGTAAACTGTGGTCATCTTTGTTTATTATTTTTAAGAAAGTATTGGAAAAATCATTTATATAGGTTACAATTAAAATAACTTGACAGTATAAAAATGTCTTTCACTGTATCCATAACTGGGCAAGGAGCCTCATTAATAACTAACTATTCACCAACTTTAGAATTACGTGGGCAATATGAGTGCGGACTTATATACTTTTCTACTTTTAATTCTATTCCTAATATAGACGAAAGGAACAATAAGTTTTATTACGGTATCAATGAGTTCATCGAAATTCCTGAAGGATCATATGAACTTCAAGATATTTGCGAATTTTTAAAAAGCAACATTAAGAACACTGCATTAAAATTGACTTGTAATAATAATACTCTCAAAACCAAAATATTTTGTTCAGAAGATGTTCATTTCGAGAAAAATAATTCCATTGGTAGAATTTTAGGTTTTGCTAACGACACAATTAAGGCAAATATAAGTTGTGAGTCTCAGTACCCAGTCAGTATTTTAGCAACAACCATCGTACGCATCGAATGTGACGTAGTTAGCGGATCATTCGTGAATGGGAAAGCAAGCCATATTATTTATGAGTTTGTGCCTAATGTACCACCCGGTTATAGAATTATTGAAATTCCTAAAAACTTAATCTATTTTCCAGTCAATCAAAGTTCAATTAGTGCAATTAATATTAGGTTGTTAGACGCTGATAATAGACAGATTAATTTACGTGGAGAAGACGTACAACTTTATTTACATTTTAGAAAAAAATGATTAATTTTAATAAAAACCCTACCTCATCAGGTGTTCAAGTCAGTTCCAAAAGAGCAATAAGTAAAAGAACACCGTTTGACTTAAAAAAGAAGGTTACTAAAAATAATAAAGAATTTCTAAAGCTAGTAGGCTTGTTAAAATGAACATATTAAATATATCTCAGCCAACGTCATACGATAACAGTATCGAGAGTTTTGAATATCATTCGTATAAGCCGTATGTAACAAGTTTCAACAATAATGATGAAATAAGAATACCAATCAATCAGCAAGATTTGTATGTGTTGCCGTCACGCAGCACTTTGTATATTGAAGGTAAAGCTGATGTATATAACAGTACCACTAAAGAAAAGGTAACAAGTGTGCATTTTGTAAACAATCCTGCGTTATTTCTATTCCAAGATATTCGATATGAGTTAAATGGAATAGAAATAGATAAAATAAAAAATGCAGGTATCACAACGACAATGAAGTCTTATTTGTCTTTGAATGAAAATGAATCCAAAAGTGCAAAAGTTTGGGGTTGGTCTCCTGCAGGAATAACCAATGTTACAAACGGAGTTTTCTCTGTCTCCATACCATTAAATAAAATATTAGGATTTGCAGAAGATTATGAAAAAGTTTTAATTAACTGTAAACATGAGTTAGTACTGTTGAGGAGCAACACAAATGTCAATGCAATAAAATTGAGTAAAGAGCAAATAGTGGAAAATATAACAATAAATAAAATCGTTTGGCGTGTTCCACATATTAAAGTGTCAGATCGAGAGAGAATTAATTTATTAAAGCATTTAGAAAAAGATCGAGCCATTACACTAGCGTTTCGTAACTGGGACTTGTATGAATATCCGTTACTACCCAAGACACGTAAGCATACTTGGGCTATTAAAACTTCATCGCAAACAGAGAAACCTCGATTTGTTATTATTGCCTTACAAACAAACCGAAAACATAATGCTCAAATGTCAATGGCTGAGTTCGACCATTGCAATGTTCGTGACGTAAGAGTGTTTTTAAATTCATCATATTACCCCTACGAAGGACTTAACATAAATTTCTCTGACAACAAGTTTTTATTAATATACGAACAGTATGCAAGGTTTCAGCAGTATTATCACGGACGTCGATCAGAACCGTTGTCGAGTTTAAAAGAGTTTAAAGATATTGCTCCTTTATTCGTTGTTGACTGTTCTCGCCAACAAGAAATGCTGAAGGGATCAATCGACGTAAGAGTAGAAATCGAAACAGATCAAGAGATACCTGATCAGACCGCTGCATACTGCCTTATACTGAACGATTGCATATTTGAATATAAACCACTGAGTAACATTGTGAAAAAGCTATCATGAATAACGATACTATTATAGTGGATGTGCAAGGATTTAAGGATTTGAAAAATAATTTTATTGTAAAAGAGTTATCAATAGCAACTAAAAACCATACGCAGACGTTCTTAATTAAGCCACCATATGCTTTTAAAAACCTAACAGATGAAGAAAAGAAGCAAATCCGGTGGTTAGAAAGGAATCGCGGGCTCAAATGGAGTCAGGGATTCATTGATTACCGTGAATTTAGACGAATAATAGTTCCGTATTTAAGCAGTAAGAAGGTATTAGTAAAGGGATTGGAAAAAGGAATATGGGTTCGCGAGCTATGTCAAGATTGTGAAATAATGGAGTTGGAAGAAATAGGTTGTCCTAACTTTTTAAAATTATATAGTGATTACCATGTAGATGTAAATAAATTTAATTGTGAGTACCATAAAAAAATGTGTGCTTTAAAAAATGTTCTGTGTCTAAAAAAGTGGTACACTTTAAATGTTAATTGAGTTATTAATGTAATAAAGTATTTTCCTCAATAAATCAAATGTGTATAAATATCTTTTTGTTTAATTACTAAAAGTAAAAAGGGTGAATGAAACGATCTTAGTATTCAATTCAATAATATTTATTTTAGAATTTCTTAAAAACTATAACTATATCCACAAACTTTTTTTGATATATTGCTAATGATAGCCTCTGTTTGATCCATTATGGGGTCAATATGCTCTGTTACCACATACTGCGCAGATAATAATGGATCAGTATGATTTGTTTCGAAGTCCACCACTTCAATCTTAATTAATCGACGACCTTGAATCGGCGTACTTTTCATCACGTAAGAATGAGAATGCTTCAGATAACTTCTTCTTTTTCGAAGTCTCTTCTTGGTGATATTATTCACCACCTTGTTATACAGCGGGGAATCGCCTCGCCGTTCATCTGCTCTCCAATTCGGATACTCCTCTGTAAATCCCTCGAGCATATCTTGAGCGTTCTGTTCAAAAGTGGGAGATGACGGTTGTACGAACTCCTTGTTGATGCTGAGCGACACCAGGTTCTCTTGAGTATTCTAAAACATAAAATAAAATAGTTTATTACATACATAAAACCACGACTATTATCCCCGAAGGGTTAGTCAGCGACTACGCAAGGAGGACAGCAAAAGCAGTCCTTTACCATAGCCCACTTTTCACCAAATAACGACACAATTACAACACAAATAAAATTAATTTATAATCATACAAAATTATTTAAACTTACCATGTTGATATTATCTAGCTGGACTACTGACGCCTTCACTTTAATAATTGAAATTGAAACTAATTTGAAACCCATTTATATTAATGTACATGATGACACAGCAAGACAATATAGGTAGTAAAACATGTAATTAATGGACATTTCAGCAAAATAAAAAGAAAGAATTGATATTATTAAAGAATGATTAACTTGCCAATAACGTGACCTGATTTGTATTAATTAGGTTTCATATTACCTTATAATCAGAAGAGTACAACCTACTCTGAATTTGACTTGTTCAAACTTGTTTGCGTTAGAATTTTCTTACTTATTTACCGTCAATGTTTTATTATACAAAGATATATAATAAATTAAATAAAAATGCAAGTTAGTCGGTTACTTTTATATTTTATTAGGTATATTAATACAGCTGGGTAGAGTAAATTTTACATTACATTTCATAATCTAAGTTAGATTTCCTATTCAAACAATAAATGAATCTGAGCAAAAGCAACAACTTACATATTTTTTAACAATTTTTATAAATCAAAATATTCATTATATGTACCTACTTAAGTATATTGAAAAACTGGTTACAATAGTTTATAAAAAGTTAATATTATTTTAAATTCAACCAATGAATCTTAGTAATGGTAATAAATAATAATACATTTTTTTATTTCTCAAGCCTTAAGTATAATATAACTCTAATATAATATATCTAAATCATAGTCATATATCTAAATAATAGAATTTAAAAACACAGTGAAAAAAATAATTGCTAAAATATATAATCCCAGTGGCCCCAAGACATAGTAGATATTTTATTTTTTAATATTACGCGTTTGTCATCATTACCTGACAAAGCTATCTTGTTCTGTTCTTGGGTAAATATTTCATGCTTTAAGGATTTAAAAATTATGTTTTTCTTTCTTAAAAAAGTATTTTTGTTTAATACGTTATTGTAATCTTCGAAATGTACGTTTTTCAAAACCTGTTTCTGTATACCTTTAGCCCTTTTTAACTCCTCTTGTACTGTTTTTATACAGTATAATTTTGATCGTAAACCAACAAATTCAGAAATTAAATTTCCACCTAGTTCATCTTTGAAAAGACCTGGTACTTTTTTGTTAAGACCAGGTATACCGTAACAGTTATTTAATGGATAATTACTAGTATCAAAATATCTAAGGAAATTCAACTTTAAATCTGTATAAAAATCTTTGCTTTCTATTGAATAAAGAAAACTGTCAGTATCCGTATAACAAAGCTTTAATTTTTCCCGATAAAAAGGTTTCATAATAGAGTAATGAAAATCAAACATATGACTTTTGGATATTTCTAATACAGAAAAGCCAATATATATGGGTTTGTCTAAAGTAATTGTCTCGGGTTTCATTTGAACAGCTATAAAATTTTCTGTAAAAATAGTAGCACTATGGAAATTTGGTCGAGCTATTAGTTGCTCAGCACCGAAACTTTTCTTTGTTATATTCTTTTCATCATTCCACTTATTAACCAACTTCACGCTGACCCTTTTCTCGGTGTCTTCTAGTGTTTTACCAAATATACTATTATTTAAAAGTTTGAAGAAATCTTGTTCAAATATAGATTTGGCCTTTTTTCGTAACTCAGTGTTCATATCAATGTACTGTTTTAAGTATGGACTCTGATTGAATTGAATTACTCTATGTATTTTTTTTAGCAATAAACCATGTTTTAGACATGTTTTCAGATGGGAAAAATGAATGACATAAAAAAACTTATCGTATAAGTTTGGTATCAATTTCGAAGTTTTAGATCCTGGAGGAGCAAATTTTTGAGCACAGAATGGAAAATCGTTATGATAATTATGCAAATGGAAAGGGTATTCTAAGTCTACTTCGAGTATATAGCCAATGTCCCCGTCAATGGGTATATTATGAAAATCAATTTTTGAAATTTCTAGTTCACTTAATAACTTAAAATTTGAATGAGGTAAATAAGCGCACATAGCATAACCATAAAGATTATTACAATCAATATAAACAAGGAAGTTATCACTTTTTGCGGGGTCATAAGTTTGTAAGTACTTGTTATTGGCTTTCGAATATCTTGTAGAACATAAACATATACCACCGCGTATGCCTTTTTGTATCATTCTTATTATTTCCAAATCATTTATTAATTCTAATTTAACATCTGTTTTTAATAGCATAGCGTCAAAACTTAGGCTAGGTGCTGTTAAGTAAAAAGAAGGATCCAGTTTATAATTCGTCTTACACGTTTTTCGAAAACTTTCGAAGACGTCCGCTAGTAAGAGTACATCTGACTTAAGATATAAATCAGTGTATTCTCCAAGGCTCCGTAATTCAAAGGTTTGCCATACTCTTTTTGCGTGTTCATAATCTACTATTGATACGTTGCAATTGTGCAATTTACTAAAAAAGCATTTATAAGGAGGTATTTCTTCTTCATCATAAGAACTCCAAGTAGTGACGTATTCGTAAGGATAAACCCCTTTACGTCTAAGTAAATTAAAATGTTCCTGAGAAGGAAAAAAAAAAGATAGATGTTTAAAATCAATTGTATTTAAATTTGCAACTAGCTTCTCTAGGCTTGTGCCTAAAAATTTAAAAGAATCGACAAAACGAACAGGTATGATAGCTTCGTTACTAATTTGAAAAAATTTGGTAAACGATATGTAATTTTCTTTATTTTTTGCAATCACTTGTATCCTACCTGATAATTCTCCTAACTGTCGTATGAAAAGATGACTGTCGTAACCAGCTAAATTATGAAAAAATTTTATATTACAATAAGAATGAGCTGCACCACGATATCGTCCAGTAAGATGACAGTGATCTTTTACTTTGTCGTCAAATAATATTTTGTTACAAAGATAACAGTTTTTAGCTTGAGCAAAATTGGTTCTATCTTTATCTGTTAAGAACATAGGGATCGATGAATGCAAAATATTATAAATTACAGTTATATCAGATAGAAGGTTATCAAAAAATTTATTCACACAGTCAGGTCCTCGATAAGACACATATTTATTAAGGGAGCTGTCGTAGGAGCATACAACGTAGTAAGCAAATGCAGCTGGTACATGCTTTTGCGTAATCGTTGTGCAACTTGTTTCAGAATTTGGTTCAACTGGCTCTAACAAAGATTCAAAGTCTGCGTATAAAACGAAAGGCATGTCTTGCATGCGTTCATAATATTCAAATTGTATTCGAGTTCCTTGATTAGGTAAAATTGTTGCTACACCACTGCAAACGTGGGCTTCGAGTTTAAGATTGTTATCAAAAAATATCATACAATCCTCACATAAAAATATTTTGGAATGATGTTTAGTTAACTGCTTGCGAAGTAATTTAGCTAAATCTTTAATTAGACAGTAATGCGTACGTTTTCCATTTTCGAGAAAAAGCATGTTGACGTGATGTCTTTTACGTAATTCGCATTTGTACAGAGGTCCAACAACCTTACTGCTATTTTTAAGGCCATAAACATTAATACTTATGTTGGGATTATTCTTTTCAAAAATTCTTATATCTGTGAACCCTACTGGAAATGTCATATTTTTAACTTTAAGTACACTTTCAAAATGCGGATATGCGGTGGTTCGATTTGCGTTATTTTTTGCAGGAAAAAGTGATGCCATGACACACCATAAAAAGCAGTAATCATCCGAATTTTTAATGTTGATACATGCACGTTTGTTTTTTATAGCGTTAGGTAAATCTAAGTAACCTGAGGCTCTCAACGGGTTATATTTGTTTATATTTACTTCTAGATACAAGCTTCGTAAGTAAGCCCAACCACTATCTCTTTCCTCAAATTCTTCAACTTTTTTACAAATTTTATGGCTAATGTTTGTATACATAGCATCAAAATTATAACTTTTATGTAAGATAATGTTTTCAGTAGCAAAAGATTTCGTTGAAATCGAGTCATCCTTATGCAGAAAAAATTCAGAAAACAATTCGAAATTTACTTTAAGGTTTGTATAAGCCTCAATTCGGGCTGAGAGTAAAAGTTTCACGCGGAGGCGCAATTGCGATAAAAAATCTGCAGGAGCAAACACATGCATACGTTCTTCAACGTCCTCGCATTGAACACGGTACGACGCTATGCGACCGCGAAGAGCGCTATGCACTTGTTCGATACCCTCGCTCTCAATTACAGAACTATTATTTTTGTGTAAAATACTTTTTAAATGAGCAGAGAAAGCATTATTTTTAACGGATAAGTTGCAAGTTGAACAGAATATAGTCTTAACCATTATGATTTTGTTTTCACTGTGTTAAAAAATTACAAGAGGTTAAAGTAGTTTTTAAGTAAAATGTATAAAACCTAACACACATATAATATATAAGTAAAACCAGTTAAGTCAAAATTTACCGAAGAGAGTGTAACTAGTTAATATGTAGTACCTAGCTGACTGTGACTATTTTTTCTTTTTATCACTAAAGAATATCCCCTCTTCAGTAAATTTTGATTTGGCTAATTTTATGAATTTTTTTATAGTCAACAATTCAGGAGACTCAGCTTCGCCTTGTAGTCGAACCCAAATTATTGCCTTTTCACACCTTTCAAGACCGGTGAGGCTACGCACCTCCTCAGCGTCGTAGAGACGCAGCTCCGCCACCAGTTCACCGTCGAGCTTCGCAGTCCGACGCGTTACCCCGCCTGGTACTCGTCGCGTTAGTACACTGTCGAAGGTCTGGTCTGTCTTGCGTGGAGGCGGCGAAACTTCGTTATCTGACTCTGAATCATTTAACCAGTCTAAAGCGGAGCTAGACCCTTCTTGTTTTTTCACAATCGTTGTTGAAGTCTTAGGCACCGACGACGAGTACAGGCATTTCTTCTTAGAGCTAGAAAGATAAGAAATGTAATTAAAAACTAATTATTAATATTGACGATATACGAAATAACATAAAATATATTAACAGGTTTTAAAAGTAATCAACGCAAATTACCTTATGCTTTCGTTGTCCGAGTCAAATGAATTGGCTAACACACAGCTTTTCTTGGCAGAGCGTTTAACTTGCTTGCTTTCAGACCTAAAATAACAATAAATATTAGTGACATTAACATTTAACATATGACAGTAAATACTAGTACGATTAAATAATAACATTTGCTGGTCTAGGTCACTGCTCCTCTACAGACCTTCTTTAATAACTTCTTTACACATAGAGAGAGATCCGTGCTTCGGAAGGCATGTTAAGCCGTTGGTCCCGGATGTTGTCGTAAGATGACAGTCGTTAAAACCCACCGACCCGCATTGGACCAGCGTGGTGGGTTATGGCTTAATATCCCCGTGCTATTATTCACGTGGGAGGTCTCTGCCCAGCAGTGGGACGTTTATAGGCTGATGATGATGATGATGATGACATAGAGAGAACGGACCATAGCCCACCACGCACACCCACAGCGGTTTGGCGGTGCTAACGGTTGCAGATGCAGAAGGGATCAACCGTTGACATACCTTACAAAACATATACGAAGTCGAGCAAACACAACATTGCTAATAGAAAAATAAAAATATTTAAAACTTACGAACATTGTTTCGGTGTATATCTTCTGGATGATTCTCGTAGCGATGTCAGAGTACCGAAGCACTAAATATTAATAACTTAGGCGTAGCTTAGGCGTACTAGTGGTCGATCTGACTTAGGAAGCACTGATACGACAACTACCATTTTTCGGGTATTTATTGGAGAAAAGTGTTTAACAGCAATTTTACTAAGCAGGAGTGATCAACTTTTTTTTTTTTTTTTTGCTTGTATACAATTAAACTATTAGTGCTAGTTTTTACTTTCAAGAATAACACCGTATGTAAAAACTGTTAATTCCAAATTTTTTTTTTATTATTATTGCTTTTATTACAAACCAAATAGGTACATATTGGGCTTATTATAAACACATACATTATCTAAGTAAAGCAAGCTTAATCGGTAGCGTAACCTTCTGTACTACAAACCGTTACCTATACGATGTACACATAAATGCTTGCATTCATCAAACCATTAGCCTGAGCCTTTTTCGCGTTATAGTCAAGTACCTACCTAACCACTACATTAGCTGTTATATTTTAACGAGTGTACGTTTAAGCAAAAGTAATTAAATAAGTATTACAATGTTATAAATAAATATGTGTTTTTAGTAGCAAGAAAGGAAGTAATTACAAAATTGAAGCAATGTTTGTAACCTCTGTTTTTTTAAATTTTAAGCAAAATATTTATTTTATCGATTAGTGCGAAAACTTGCAGCGAAAGTATTTTACATTTCCTGTGTAATTGCTAACCTTTCGATAAAGCGCTGACGACGATTGTCCGGATGTGCAACATTAGGACTGTTTTCACTAAGCATGAAATTTACTATTACATTTCATCTCATGATCGTCTTAACGAGAGTTTCATAACCACCACAATCACAGATCGAGTTCACCACTAGGTACCTCATCGAGTTCCTCACACTCTAACCCTGTCATTAATAAACGTTGATTAAAGTTACACTTAGGATTAAATTGACGCTGTCTCTATCTGTCTTCTTTAACAAAAACGAGACAGCGTCACTTTAAACCGAGGTGTAACATTTGGCCATTTTTATTAATGAGACGGTAAAAGTTAAACATTTTGATGTACGTACTAAATTAAACAAATGTCTCGGTATGTTACAAGTTAGCCGCTCGGATATCGAGAGACGCGGGTTCGATTACCGTGAGGCAGTCTATTTTTATAACTTCGGTGTTTATGTACTCATATTATTCCCACAATAATTAAATCTAACCATATTTAGTGGGTACGTATTCAAATCGACATTTGCTTTATAAGTTAAACCATAATTTGAAAGGTACTGTTATGAAAATCCTATCTGATCACTTGTTGCTAAACGTGACTTCAGCATGACGTAATTAATTGTTACTTGTTGCTCTGTCTATCCCACTTGTGGGAATACGCCGTGATGTTTGTGTTTGTATGTATTATGAAAATGTATGTTTAATGCGTTTGTCAATTAAAACAGTATAGACTTAGCTTTATCTTTCTAATTGTGTTTATGTTAAAGGTTATTCCCATTCTCCCACAACAAAATGGCCCAAAGTCCTCCCCAGAAAAAATACAAATATATTAATTTTCATGCTCCTCCGTGATAAAAAATGGTCATCATCATCATCATCATCCAAAAGACGTTCACTGCTGGACAAAGACCTCCCCCAAGGATCCCCACCACGTCCGGTCCTGCGCCGCACGCATCCAGCTGCTACCTGCAATCTTCACCAGATCGTCGGACCACCTTGTTGGAGGCCTGCCCACACTGCGTCTTCCGGTGCGCGGTTGCCACTCCGATCTGCCCCAACGGCCGTCGGTTCTTCGAGCGATATGCCCTGCCCACTGCCACTTATGTTTAGCAATTCTTCGGGCTATATCGGCTGCCTTAGTTCGTCTACGGATCTCCTCATTTCTGATTCGATAATATCTTTTATAATATTTGGTCTTTGGAGGAGTATAGGAATTGATGTATGGATTTCTTATATTTTCCAAACAAATTTTTGATGGCGCTTGGGAATAACCCGTATTAAAATTGTTTTCGTTAGCATTGAAACGGGAAGTTTCAAAGTCGAACTCGTAGTTAATGTATGTGTGTGTGTTTGTGTGTGTGTGTAGTGATTGCATACGTTGTTGTTTGCGGGATTGATATAAATAAGGTAACTAACAATTCCCTGCACAGTTGTCTGCATTGACTTAGATCAAAAAATACAAGTGTTTTTTTTATGAGAACCTTGAAAATGTGTTGAGTAGATCAGAGTCGACAATGACAATTGGCAACTGATTCTAATCAAAATACACAAGTGTTTTCCTTGGATCGAGGTTGAGGTGTTTCGGCATAAAACCTTTTCTTCCAATTGTTGAAAACCTTGAAAATGTGTAGAGTAGATCGGAGTCACCGTATACTGAAATGAAGTTTGGTTTAAAAACACAAGTGTTTTCCTATGGGTCGAGGTTCAACTTTAGCAAATGTTATTCATAGTTCAACTTATTCGGGGATCCAGTCCTGGGAGACCAGGAAGCCCCATCCAGCTTAAGTTGTGCTGTAATTCCATATTGTTAAAAACCTTCGCATTCATTAGACGAAATCCTTGAAAATGTGTTAAGTAGATCGAAGTCGTTGTATACAGAAATTAAACTATTACATACTGGATTCTGATCAAAATACACAAGTGTTTTCCTATGGGTCGAGGTACTACTTTGATAAATGTTATTCATAGCACTAACTTATTCGGGGATCCAGTCCTGGGAGACCAGGAAGCCCCATCCAGTTTAAGTTGTGCTGTTATTCCATATTGTCAAAAACCTTCGCATTCAGTAGACGAAATCCTTGAAAATGTGTTTAGTAGATCGAAGTCGTTGTATACAGAAATTGAAATATGAATTCGATTAAAATACACAAGTGTTTTCTTATGGGTCAGGAATAAAATTTGACAAATGCAACTATATGATACACCTTGGAGCGTGGTGGCAAATAAAAACCGTATATGACGGATACTTAAGTTTAATAATGTGATCTCAATGATGAATCGAAACTATATTACAAAATGGCATTATAAACAATATAGAATAAATTGACCAAGCGCCTTCGGAAAGACTGAGGAGCGTAGCTGTTAATGGTATATTGCTATTTTAATCGTGTAGGCGCTTACGTCTAAACAACACTTATTCCGTACTGAGAGTTCACTAAGTCACATTCATTTATAGTTGTGCTGTAATTCCATATTGTCAAAAGCTCCTGCATCCTATGAACGAAAGACCTTGAAAATGTGTAAAGTAGATCGCAGTCGTTGTATGGGATTCTAGATCACGAGAAGTCGATTAGACATTCTAAAACACGAGAAGTCGATTGGACATTCTAGATAACTTTTTGACGTTGACTGAGCGAGTGGCAGTGATTTTCAAAAGTAATATTAGTCTAGATCACGAGAAGTCGATTAGACATTCTAAAACACGAGAAGTCGATTGGACATTCTAAATCACTTTTTGACGTTGACTGAGCGAGTGGCAGTGATTTTCAAAAGTAATATTGGGACATTCTAGATCACTTTTAACGACATTGATCGAACGTCAGTGAGATCAATGGAGTGAAAAGTGATCTAGAATGCCCAATATTACACTACTTAGCCCTTATTCTTAAGATAATAATGTCACTAATGTCATTTAAAGCAGCCTTCAAATTAATATTGTAAATAATAAATGCCGCGTCGTTTGAGATTCTTCATTGACGAATCTGATAGCAGTGATGGAAATTATTTTAGGCCCACGCCCGAGATGGTTTAAGGAAAGAACAAATTACTTAAAAGATTAACAACAACAACATTTTTTTCGATGTCATCGTCAGAAACGTTACGTCAAACAAACAATGTTACGCCAGAAAATAAAAAAGTGTAAAGCGCCTTTGCTCTTGTACGAGATAAACAGCAACTATACTTTGGTGGTTAATACGCTCATTCGTTCGATCCACTTAAGTTCGTTCAATAGCATAGAGTAACTATGCGAGAGTAACTTATTCTTACATTAGCGTGGTGAAATGAAATACAAGTTATACGTATGTTAAATCTAGGTAGTAAATTTATACTTGGGTAGCTATTCTCGTGTAATTTTGATATTGGTGAAATCGGGTCTAAGTCTAGTAAGTATATTGACGGATGTCAGTATTTAGGTATTACAATCTGTCAATATGGAATTAAGACATAATATAAATCAGCAATAAATACTGACATTCGTCAATACACTAGACTACACGATCAGTGTATATCACAAAATTAAATACTGATAGATCACAGTATTCACAGTATTTACTGAGCGTCTAAGGTCGCCATAATATTCTATAATTTAGATCGAAACACCACCGCCACCTAGCGACGAATCCCAAAACCAACTTGCCACTAGCGGCGGCACGCTAATAGTAGCACTAAAATTTTGATCATTTAGCAGTTCATTCAATTTTAATGATTACCTATCTAAAAATGCAATGGAGAGTTTTTTTGCAATATGTTAGGTGGCTGGCTACTTATCTATATATCCCCAAGGTTTAAGTATATTATTTATTTTTCGGAAAATTATGAACGAAACCATTTTATTGCCTAGAAAAATATATAGGTACATGGACATGGGATTAGTCACTGAGTAATATTAAACAATAATAATCTATACTAAAATAATAATCTATATCAGTCTCCCTGTGACCACGGACCCTCTAGACCTAGAGGGTTCGAAACGTCAGGTTAATTTAAAAACTATGTAAATAGTCAGACTATTTAAATCTCTTTGTAAATAGTAAATTAAACGCAAGTTAATCCGTAAAAAAGTATTTCATTTCAATCTATATTCGTATATAAATGACCTAAAACAAGTCATAGCAAGTCACCAACTTTAAAACAGCTGACATCTAGAAACAAACAAAAATAATATTTTTAAAAAAGTGCCATCTACCAACATTCTAGAGACTAATGATTTTGTTTTTAATTCGCCAACTTTTGAGAATGCTAAGGGGTCCAACTTATACAGCCATGAGCTTAGTTACAATAAAATCACAATCTTAAACTCTAACATTAAAATGAACATAAGACATCGATATCATAATAATATCTTATGAAATGATACCGAATGAAATCTTAATTTAGCCGTAATTTAGTAGCTAAAGCTGCCCGAAACTCCAAAAACAACACTAACTTCGAACTCCGTCGAAGTATGAGTAATTTCTCCAATGAATATTGATCCTTAGTGCAAAGCAATAAAGTTCAAAATTGATTGTAGAAATTTGACAGTTTTGGGTAGGTTGATCTGACGCCGTGTGTACAAAGTCTGATTTTTTTAATGACGATGCAATGCATAGCTACCTACTCGACTAAATTACTAGTACGAACTAGAACATAATATATCTGCCCTAAATGTTAACGATGTTTTTTTTGTATAATACCGCCGCTGTGGTCTAGTGGCTAAGCCACCGGTCCCAGACCCAAAGATCCCGGGTTCGATTTTACGTGGTTGGTACATCCTTGTGTACTTGGTTTGGTTGGTGGTAGGGTTATTAAGGCCACCTGGCTAGATACTACCATCTTGTCTAAGTCTGTCGCTATAACAACGAGTATTGTTGTGTTCCATCCGACCTCGGACCAAATTTTTTGGTCCGAGCGTCCGATAGTTTTTTAACTTATGTCAATCAATGTTCTTAGAAACGGTTGTGTTGACTACTAATAAAATGTTTATAATGTCACTAATCTACGAGTCTCATTTTTAACTGATAAATTAGTTTTATCATGGTAGCAGATCGTAAGGAATCGAGTGAAAGTTATAAATAAATCGAGTGTTTGATAAACCAAGTTTCAAAGCAATCCGGGAAGACAAAGATTCTAAATGCAATCACCTAGTTGCAAACACGGACCTGAAAAGGTCCGTGGTTGCAAAATTGACATCGGTCACCTGGAAGGTGTGAAAAACTGGTCTACTTGAAAATTCAAGGCAACTTTACTACTTAGAGGCATGCCCGGTGGATTTGATGTGGTATACGGTACCCTTGAGAAACCAGTGAAACCTATTAATAGCAATGCCGAAGAAATTTCTCAGTATAATACATATCTCGATCATTACAACAAAATTGATAGTTCCGCATTACTACTGCTTACTGCAAATATGTCAGATGAAACCCTAAAAAAAATAATGCGTTTTAATGCTCTTGCAAGTAACTACGGATGTAAACTCAATGCTTACGAACTTATGATACAGCAAGTTGGTTTGTTGACAATGGAGCGACGTCACGTCACTTGCCGTTAAGATTTTTTCTCTAGTTTCGAGCATTTCAAGGATACTCGTACAGTGACGACTGCTAATGGAGCTACTGTCAAAGCTATTGGCAAAGGTACTGTTGAGTTGAAAACTGTTATTAATGGCAAAGAATCCAGGCTAAGACTCTGTGATGTCTGGTACGTACCTGATATTATGCGAAATCTCTTCTCTGTGCTGGCCACTCAAGACAGACAAAACAATAGTGTTTTCATGTCTGAAAGGGAACACTGCTCGCTGAAAGTTGAAGGACATGTAATATTGACTGGCAAAAGAAGTAAGAACGGGGGTTTATACAAGCTTAATGTAGAAACTGTTACAAAGTCAATTCCTGATCTGAACGCCTTGTCAACGGATAACCTACTACAACTTTATCACGAACGGTTAGCCCACCAGAATAAGAAACACGTCAGAGGAGTTATTGAACGGGAACTCGGAATTAAAGTTCGTCTAGATTCTGAAATATGTACCGGATGTATTTACGGAAAAACTCACCGGAAAATGTTTGGAACAAGAGAACGAGCTAAAGAACCTGCAGAAATTATACACGCAGATGTGTGTGGTCCATTTCCGCCTTCCTTCAATAAATTTCGTTACTTCGTTCTATTCAAAGACGACTACAGCACGTATCGTCACGTTTATTTCTTGCGACAGAAATCGGAAGTTCACCTAAAGCTCCGACAGATGTTACAGGAATGCCAAGTGGCTGGACACTGTGTAAAAGAATTTCTGAGTGATAACGGAGGTGAATTTAATAATGAGAACGTAAGGTGTATTTTACGAGAAGCTGGAATAAGACAAAGGCTCACGATGGCCTACACACCGCAACAAAACGGTCTCAGCCAACGTGAAAATAGAACCTTAGTCGAAGCCGCCCGTACAATGATGCACGCTCATGAAGAATTACCTCTCGCTACATGGGCAGAATTGATAAATACTGCTGCGTACGTTTTAAACTGAAGCGGCCTAACTCTAGAAAATGGTAAATCGCCATTTGAATTGTGGTTTAAAAAAAAAACACGAATAAGTCACCTAAAAATAATTGGATGTGAATGTTACGCCCATATTCCTCAAACAAAAGAGAGTAAAGTTTTCTAAAAAGGCTGAAAAATGCGTCCTAATTGGATATGACGGTGATTAAGGCTACCGCTTACTAAGTAAAAGTGGAAAACTCATAAGGTCTAGAGACGTTATATTTAATGAGCTAGTAATTACTTCGTCTGGCCTAAATACTTCGGAAGAGCAGCACTCAGCTGAGATCTACTTTTCATTTTCAGAACCACCAATGTGTGCAAGGGGGGATGATTGCACCGAAAACAGCTCGGATCGCACTGTGAGTAGCACTGACGAGCATCGCGATGTAAGCAGCTCGGATCGCACTGCAAGTAGCACTGATGAGCCTAGTTTGACTGTGCCTCCCACATTGTCGGATCATGTTGTGAGTCAGGAAGGAGGAAGCCGGAATCATTTCAACCGTCTTCTGAAGAATCCCAGCCAGGGTCACCTCTTTATGAAGGTGCTATAGTTGATGATGATAATGATGATTCTGAAGCTCCAAGAAATAGTATGGATGATATAGCTGATCGAGATAGCTACAAGAATGACTCTACGGGACAGAAGAACAATTCGACCACCTAATCGTTTTGAAGATTATGTTATGATGTCAGATGATGTTGTTAATAAGATCAATGAACCAAAAACCTACAAGGAAGCAATTTCTAGTCCGCATAAAGATCAGTGGGTCAAAGCAATGAAAAATGAGGTGAAGTCTTTAAAGGAGAACAAAACCTGGATACTGGTTAACCTTCCAAAAGACAGAAAGCCTATACCTGTAAATGGATATATAAAATAAACAATAATGTAGATGGCTCTCTAGATAAACTCAAAGCAAGACTAGTTGCTAGAGGGTATGCTCAGAAAAAAGGCATCGACTATAATGAGACTTTCAGCCCAGTTGCTAAGATGACTACAATTAGATCCGTCTTAAGCGTTGCTGCAAACGAAGGTTTAAAACTCACTTAAAAGAAGTCTGTATGGCCTTAAGCAAGCACCTCGGTGTTTGAATAAATGCATGGTGGATTATTTGAAGACTATTGGATTTAAACAAAGTGATTCTGACCCCTGCCTGTTTATCCGAAACCGTGGAAGTAACAAGATCATTCTTGCTCTATATGTAGACGACGGTCTGCTTACTGCAACAAATCAGGAAGATTCTGAAAAGTTTATTAGAGAGTTGAAAAGAATATTCAAAATCACTATAAAAGATGCTTCCTATTTTCTAGGATTAGAAATACAAGACCAAAACGGTAGTACAAAAGTGTCACAGAAGCACTACGCTCTGAAAGTTTTAGATCGCTTTGCTATGAGTGATTGCAAACCTGTCACTACTCCAATACAGAAAGATGGATTGCCAGATCTGGATAAAGAGATGGTAGAGCCTACTTCATTTCCATATAGAGAAGCTGTGGGAGCATACTGGCATACTTGACTGTTGGAACCAGACCTGGGGCCCAAGTCTGCTAATTTACGAATGGCATAATTGAATCGCAATTGGATCGTATTGTAATGGGCGATTTTCTGACAGCCCAAATTAAAAAGTAAAAATTAGTTCAAAAACACTCGATAGATGTCGTTTTATGAAAGCTGGGCTACTTATAGGCTGTAATAAATTCTACACTTTTACTTGTCTACCAAAAGAATAAAAAAATAGTATTTACTTACCTATTTATATTCAGGACATCCAGAATCTATTTCTATTTTGGAATAGAATAAATATTACGCAGCCATACACGTGCTCTTCATGAACCCGCCTTTTACTAAGCGCCATACTAATCCATGCTAAGCGCCATCTATGAAGTCATTTACGAACCAATTTCTTTTTTTTTTTTGATCTCGGAAAATCGCCCATTGTTTGACACATTTGGTATTCTCTTACTCATATATGAATACCAAATGTGTCAAACAATTACAATGCGATACAATTGCGATACAATTACGATTCAATTATGCCATTCGTAAATTAGCAGACTTGGGCCCCTGATTTAGCATACGCTATGAGCGTTGTATCACGAACTCTAGAAAATCCGTCTAAAGAAGATATCCAGAAGCTGAAACGTATCCTAAGATACATCAAAGGAACTTCGGACTATGGCATAATTTTTAAGAAGAGATGCAACGCTGGCATTTTGAAATGTTACAGCGATTCAGATCATGGCGGAGACCAAAGCTCCGGACGATTGACGTCGGGTATTTTATGCCTATACTCTGGAGGAGTAATATCTTGGGCGAGTAGACGACAAACATGTGTTGCAATATCCAGCACCGAAGCCGAACTGGTAGCTGCCAGTGAAGCAGCTATAGAGATTGTCTGGATCAAAAGACTCTTTAGCGAAATTTCCGAATTGAAGGAGATACCCAAACTAAAGGTCGATAATGATGCAGCCATAAAGATCTCACATAACCCAGAACTCCACAGAAGGACCAAGCATATTGCTATTAGACATTTTTATGTACGAGAACTCGTACCTAATGGTGAAATATGCATAGAATATGTTCCCAGTGAGTTCCAACTGGCGGATTTTCTAACCAAGGCATTGCATAAGCTACGGATTGAAGCAATAGCAAAGGAAATTGGTATGGTCCGTTAAAGGTTGCCAAAAAGGGAGGATGTTAAGGATTCTTTTATACTAAAACCTCTTTACTTTTGGACAACTTTAACTTATGTCAATCAATGTTCTTAGCAATGGTTGTGTTGATTACTAATAAAATGTTTATACTGTTACTAATCTACGAGTCTCATTTTTAACTGTTAGATTAGTTTTATCATTCTTGAGGAGTGAGCATCAAAACCGCATGAGCATCTTCGGCCTTATTGTCACTTACCATCAGGTGAAATGAAGGCCAAGCGCTGCTTACCCGTTGTAAAATTAAAATAAGGAAGCCTTTTAAACCATGGACATGACATGAGGCATAAATTATGTCCATGTTCATAATTATTAATATTGAAGACCAAGACCATCTGACTTAAATATTGGAACGTTAAAATAGTATCCCACTGGAAAACCCGTAAAATGAAACGTCTAAAGTCGGCCATGTTTTCACACAACAGCAACTCGCGTAAAGTAAACGTCAACGATTCACTCACCGAACAATTTCCTGAAAATAAAGAATAATATTCTAGTTTCCAAAATCTATTTGTTGTTTTCTCACGATCTAATGTTAAAATGAATCGAACGGAAGGGTTGGTGCAACGAAGAAACGTAGCTAAGGACAGTAATTCGGACGGAGCATTGAAGGAAAATCACGATGTCGATGATAAGAAAAATGATAAAAATTATGATGACGGAGATTCAAAGGAAACTCGACTGACGCTGATGGAAGAAGTCTTACTTTTAGGATTAAAGGACAAAGAGGTATTGTTTGCATTAACAAGGGTTTGAAGGTAATGAAGTCGTGACTTGTATCAACATTAAGAGTCATTTCAGGGTTACACATCATTTTGGAACGATTGCATATCGAGTGGTTTGAGAGGCTGTATATTAATTGAGCTCGGGTTACGAGGTCGCGTAGAACTGGAGAGAGCTGGCATGAGAAGAAAAGGATTGCTGTCTAGAAAAGTAATAGTAAAGTCAGGTAAGACTCCACTCCACTACCATTATCTGGAATGCAACTGCAATTAAATGAATAACCAACTTTATGTTACCTTACTAAACATAATTATTTTGCTCACTAATTTGTCAAGGTTCATAAGAACCTAAGTGGAGTAGGTATTTATTGTTACTTTTATTAGTAGCAGGTATTTATTGTGACATTAATTTAAACATTGTATTTGAAAGTGGATCTTAATATTTCAAAGAAATAATCTGAAAGCTGGATACTTCACAGATCCTTTCCAAATTGTTTATAAATGTTGCCTTAGTGTTTACTAATGCTTCAAACAATAAGTCAGAACCATATACGACTTATATCTTAGATAGCTAATAGATTAATTAATCCAGTTAAGTCTAATTTTGGTGCTCTGCGCCTAGTCCTTTAAAATGATACCCTATCCATAAATGAGTCATACATAACCATGCCTATTAAGATTTAACTTTAATAAACAATGATAATGAATTATAATAATGATAGTGTGTACATGATCTTGTTAATGAACTGATAATTTACTTTGGCTCTTTCGTTTTAGATACTCCTACTGGTGACGTGCTATTAGATGAGGCCTTAAAACACATGAAGGATACTGACCCTCCAGAATCTGTTCAAAGCTGGATAGAATACCTAAGTGGTTTGTATAACAAAACTAATATAGTAATTTTAGTATTAAAATTCCAAAGAAGTATTCATTTAGTGTATAGAAAACATTTTTAAATAACCAAGTTTTTAACTTAAATTTAAATATATGACCATTCAATGCCTTTAAATTAGTAGGTAAATGATTATACACTTTAATACCATGTATGAAACTACTCTTATCATAAACATTATTATTGACAATTGGTAAATTTAAATTATATCTATACTTAAGACGTTGGTTACTGAGAGATTTACAGTTAAACAAGTCTATGTTGTTTTTAATGAATACACAAATTTCTAGAATATAGATATCAGTAAGAGTAAGTCATTTCTTTTCTCTAAATACATTTAGGGTATCATCATAATACATGTTGTAAATTATTTTTGTTATATAAATCTTTTGTAGTATGAAAGTACTATGTGAATTAACAGAATTACCCCAATAAATAATCCCATACGTTAGGAGAGGATACACAGTACCAAAATAAGCAGTTCGCACAATTTCAAAAGAGGAATTTTCTGCCAGAATAGATAATGCATAGCTATAACTAGAAATCTTTCTATTTATGTTATAAATATGAGATTTCCAGTTTAAATTTGAGTATCGAAACAACAAGAAAGTTGCTTTCGTTAACTTCTTCTATTTTCGACTTAGACTAATAATCTTTAATGTTTAATTTAAATGAGTTTGTCTTGTAATTACGAAATAAATTATTGTAAATACACTTTATGGAAAAAATTACTCTATAAACCGCTGAGTAATATAGCAGGCCTACATTGTTTGTTAGTTAATTGAAAAAGACAAAGAAATAATAATTTCGGTTTGAAAAAATATGCCATTTTAGACCCTGTCCATGTTAAATAATCTGTGATATGATTATGAATATAATCTGTTTTCGGGAACAGAGTGTCAACAGGAATCAAATCACGAGGAAAAACGGAATACCACAGGGAATAGCCAAATTATTAAATAAAAATATGAATCGCGAACGAAACGAAAACAACGAAGCACCCCGAATCGCCGAAACGAAACGAACGGAATGCCATTTTGTAGCGTTTTGTTACTAGCAGAGAGACAATTATTAGCTGATTTTAATATTATATTTTCTATTTTTTATTGTTTTACTTACATTAAATTATCTGTTGATAAAAATGGACGACAAGTAGATGCATTAGCAATAATTAACAGCAAATAAAATATTTTATTAACACTACACGTTTTGGAGAAGTCTGATACTAAACGCAATTGAACATCGAATGTTACCACATGATAAAAATGTGTTACAAGTAATTCACAACTTTATTAATTTATTATCTAATTTTATCTAAATAAAAAAGCAAAATGATACGTTTTTAGGAACCTCAAGGTACAAACATGGCCAAAGTTGTATGGACTATTAGTGACCTCCTTTATATTTAATCATCATCATCAACTTTGAGTAAGACTTAATCGGTGCCTACAGCAATGGCGGCATAAGAAGATTGGACTATAATCTTTAATTTAAATGAGTTTGTCTTGTAATTACGAAATAAATTATTGTAAATAATCTAAATTTATATTTAATCATCAACTTTAAGTAAGACTTAATCGGTGCCCACAGCAATGGCGGCATTAGAAGATTGGACTAGTTCAAGATATTTTAATTTGGTTGCTTACGGGTGATCTGACATTACGAAAGTAATGGTAGCGATTTTGAAAGCTTCACTTTCAAAATCGCTACCTGAAAGCGGTAGCCCCTGAGCTGCGTCATCATTCATCAACCTCAAATGCAAAATGGTTATTCTTTATTTAGAATTGTGCTCCATACTTGTTTAACTTGGTTTTTTTTAATTTTTAGGTGAAACCTGGAATCCCATGAAACTTAAATATCAACTAAAGAATGTAAGAGAGAGACTGGCAAAGAATTTGGTTGAGAAAGGAGTCCTGACTACAGAGAAACAGAACTTCCTGTTGTTCGACATGACCACCCATCCTCTTACAGATAATGTTGTTAAATGCCGTTTAGTCAAAAAGGTATGTATGGTTTTATATTTTGGATCATTAAAGAGGTTTCTTTCTACCTCAGGAAAACTAATCTAATTTCATGATAAACCAATTTTGTGCAAGTGAATTAGCAGGCATTTAATAAATATGCCAAAAATTACTTTCTTTCAATATCAATATATCAATGAAGTTGTGTTTTTAATATCAAATTATTTATGCTCATTTATTGTGCATCTGGCCTATCGAAACCAGAAGATTTTATACTATTTGAGACATTGCCAAGCTTATGGCAGTCATTTTCATTGAGGAGGTGAAGCGATATGATACAGTTGCACATAAGATATCAAGGGGTCGAGGTGCTTCTGTGAGAGGGAGACCTCGGCAGATAAGATAAGATTTGTTGTCAACTCATCGTCCACATTTATAGTATCTATCTATCACAGCCTTTTTTGCGCCCGCCTTCGGACATAGGCGAAATAAATATCCTATCTTACTAATATTATAAACGCGAAAGTTTGTAAGTATGGATGGATGTTTGTTACACTTTCACGTAAAAACTACTGAATGGATTTGGATGAAATTCGGCATACAGATAGTTTATAACCTGGATTCACACATAGGATACTTTTTATCCAGATATTCTCACTTGAACGGGAACCACGCGGGTGAAACCGCGAGCGGCCGCTAGTATTAAATATAAATGCATCTGCTGTAAATATTACCTATGTCATGCATGGCTATTGGCTCTATTATTTCCTGTTTATTTCTGTTTGTGAAAGCTGTGTGTGTGGTCTATTCGCTTCCTGGTGACGGGTGCGGGCGTGATCATTATACGCTTCTGCCTACTTCACCAAAGTCTGTTTTTTTTGTTTTATCTAATTTTACTTTCAATTAAGTTAATCTAACTAGTAAATAAGAAAAACTTAATGCTGTATTCACCTGTAAAGACATGTCTTTTGGCCTAGTCAGTTTTAAATGTTTTTTATCTAAATGTGTAAGGATATGTTGTTGGTGAATCTTTTTCAATAAATCAATAATTAAAAATAAAAAAATAAATAAATACATTCACATTCTTTCTTACTGTGAAGTCTTTATATTACATCTATAAGCTTGACTGAGATAAAGAGTCATGAGATGAGAGGCACTCGGCCCCTTCATCTGAAAAGGCACGTTGATCCTTTGTTGTTGCCATTGCTCCATTATTATTATTTTCCTTCTAATTATATCTGTGAGCTGCCATATAGCTTTTATCAGATTCACTTTTATCAGTGCGTCAATGGCCTTAAAAGGCGTGCATCATGGACATGGTTCTATATATATTTAAGCCAGAAGTTCTCTCCTCAGTCAATGCACGGGCATTGCTGTTATCCATAAGATTTGGTCGCCTTCACATTCCACTCCAATCTTGTCTTGTACTTGACACAGAACTCCTCAATGTCGTCTTTTATTGTGGGTTCTTGCAGATATTCATGCACATCTGAGTTTCTGATGAAGCATTTGACACTAGCTTTTAAAGCAGATGTTTTGGAATATTTCAGTATGAGTAGTTGCTCCATTATGACGTGAAGGAAGGAAAAAGGCTTAAACATAGTTTTGCAAAACCCAATATCATATCCAAATAAGCAGTGAAACGTAACTACTAAAGAATTTTAAGTTCTTATTGTTTACACCATAAACTGTCGATGTTTAGGCAATGTAACTTGATCATCCAAATCAAAGAAACTTCTCATATTTTATGTCGCTTTTAATAATACAATACCATTTAAGAATGCAAAACTAACTAATTCAAATAAATAAATGCTACATTTTAATTAGTTTTATATTTCCTCTACAGTTTTGAATGAAACTGTTCCGTGCTGTTTCTTATCACAAGCACAATGCTTTATGCAAATTTAATGACTAGCATTTAGCTACATGTTTGTGATAAGCATTAAGTAACCGCATCTATGGTCTTGTTGTGTAACCACCTGTGTCTGACACAGAGGCCCCAAGTTCGATTCCCCCCCGCAGTGATACCTATCTAAAATTTTAGCGCGGTTTGGTTTGTGCTAAGATTTATGAAGTCGCCTGGTTAGCTGCTACTGCCATCTTATTTAACTACGTCGCCAGCATAACAATGCTAAGGGCATTGTGTTCCGTCAGTTAGTAATTCTAAGTGTTTGAGAATGTTGCGTGAAATGTGCTCTCTCCACCTTTGCTTTCAAAGATTCGATTACATACCAAAATTCCGATTAAAAATAAAGAAAACATGATTTTATTTGTAATGGAACACTTTAGACTGTCTGTCTCTTTGTGACCCACGGAATCTGCAAATAATATTAGATAATATTTAAACGCGCGTAGTTCCGTATAGGTTGTTTCATTACAATGATGATGTTCGCGTGGACTTTATAATAATGATGGTTTTACGACATTGTTAATTGAAATAACCGTAGCAATAACAAAATAAAAAACAAGTACAAAATAAAGACAGGACACAAATCCATACTTCATGAAAAAAAACTAGTTAAAATAAATTAATGGTGCATGTGAAGCCAACTAGGACCCGACCTCAGCGTATAAGCTGCTGCGGCATTTGAGCTCAACGCCGCATCAGCGCTGGTGTTCCGGCGGAACCTGTTTGGTGGATTCGTCGTTATTGTTTTTTATTGTTGTTGTAGGTCCAAGAAGCGGCCCTGCGGCGTTCTATCACCGACGTGGCTCACGCTGACAAGCGCTCTTTGGCACTCCTGATGCTGGCCCACTCGGCAGACGTTTTAGAGAACGCATTCGCCCCGCTCTCTGACGAAGACTACGAGTTGGCCACGAGGCGCGTGCGCGCGCTCCTCGATCTCGACTTCGAAGCGGAGGCCATGAGGCCGGACGCCTGCGAAATCATGTGGGCGGTGTTCGCGGCCTTCACCAAATAGCGGTATCGTGCACTTCAAACCATTTAGGAAAAGGGTGACTATAAAATACCAGTTCAATCAACCAATTTTCAAATCCCATATTATGGCGCCCATAAATCGGACTGAACTTTGGCAGCGGTGAAAGTTTATAAAATTGATAAGTTTGCGGGTCAATACAACATTTGCCAATAGGATGTGATTACGAAAATTTATGTGTACAAAAATAGCAATAGCAATGATGGATGTTGCAACGGTTTTTAAATTGACACGCGCCAATCCGTAGTATTTTCGCTTATTTATGTTCAGGTATATTTTAACGAGGGTTTAATCTAGATAGGATTAAAAGTATTGAATTGTATTTACCTATACATATTTGCCGAGTTATTTTAAAATCTAGTATTTAATCTTCTAGTGTGATTTTAAATCAGTATAATGTCTAATGTCCACAAATTGCACAATAACTTTGTTGTGTAACTGTGTGTAAAGTGATGAATACATATTGTTATTTTTGTTAATTATTTTACTGATTTCCTTTTTTTTCGCAAATGAATAGTTTAATGAGTGCTACACACTTATGGAAGGTGACCCAATGCACTCGGAGTTTCCTTACAGTCTAAATATAGTACCTACCAATTGTTTCATAAAGTCTCGGTATACTCCGAGACCGCTAATTCAGAACGTTACAGCGTGGATCGCAGCTTTCCAGCGTTTTTATTAGATTTCAATACAATAAAAACGCGTAAGGTTATAATTATTATATTGCTGAATGAAGTGAAAGCTTCATCGCAGGAACACCACGACGCGAAAACGCTTACTCAAAGTCGTTTTAACGTATTTTAATACCATTAAAATATTATTAAAATACGTTAAGGCGTGACCGGCTCATTAATTAAACATATTTCAATAAGTTCAAAAATTTGCGATAAGTATACGTTAAGGCGTGACCGGCTCATTAAACATATTTCAATAAGTTCAAAAATTTGCGACAAGTATACGTTCAGTAGCGCTCAAAATGCTGCAAGCTCCGCCCCACTCCGAATTTGCGGTCTTAGGTTTTTACCCAACTTCTATGTACACGGAATTTCCGTGTCGTCAAGACTGATAAGCTTTATTCTCTTTTTGCCTCTAGTTACGCTATTTCCCATTAATGAAATATAATTCTTGATGTTTTCCCTAATCAGAGAATAAGTGTGTAATACACGTTAACATGATAATATTGCTTTACATTAAAATATAATTTTATACTAGTAGTGTTATCCTAAGATCTTTGTTAATCCTTAGTGACAAATTTTTATATATCTATGTTGATCAGTTTTTATCAATTGAAGTTCGATTTTATAGTAATTAAATTCGACATTGCATTCACAGAGGTACCAACATACTAGTTTTAAAACACTTGTAAAACATTATTTTAGGAAGAATAGTTAACAGGCAGGATGGACGTTTGATAAATAGGTGATAATTTTGAATGATTCTATTTGTTTCAACAAGGCCAAGCGTTTAACGACGTTGCTTTACTACTATTTCTATAATTTGGAATGTGAAAATCGCTTGTTCATATTCATAAAATAATAGTTAAGCAAAAACAAATAAAACTTTTTCTTTAATTTCATATTGAATATATGAATTCCTAAAATTATAAATAATTGCTTGAATTAACTGGGTCGTTCATTAATTACGTTCTTCCGTATTAGTAATAAACTTTCTTATCAGATTGCCTATCTTATCTAAGCAGTTTTGATAATTTAGTGCAATAGAATTATAAAAGTATGATTATTATATATAAAAAGAAGGTGCTGTTAACTTCTTCGACGAAGAAGAGTTATTAGAACAGATTTTGTGACATTGATTAAAACTTGTCTGAGAAATTTCCTATTAAATAAAGCAATGACATAGCCCGCTCGTTGGACTACTAGCCTGTAAAGTAGGCATTTTTAGAAAAGTATTTTTTTTATTTAATGATTTTGGCAATGATAGATAAAATATACGAAAGTGAGTACAAGGTTACTTTGGGAAATAATGATCTCTATGTATGTAATAAATTGAGTTATCTATATAATGTTCATTTTTTATTTTAACATTCCAATGAGATTTTAGCAGAATCAACTTTGTTTGATTTTCTTAAGCAGCGACAGGAGATAAATATTATACAGTAATAAAAGAAAATTGTATCAGTATTGAAATTTCCCTTGGTGACCCTGTTAACTATATTCATCTAGATTTAAATCAAGCCTACTTTTAATTTAATGTAAATTTTAGTGGTACGTAAAAATGAAAATGGAAAGCAGACTTTTCTAATTTCAATTTATTTTGAAGAGTATTTATGTTAAGTAGTTGTTATTTTTAGTCATATTTATAAAAAAATGGTTTACTTGGCGTTTCGGCAGCAAACATCCTGTGATTCGGTCTAAATGGATGTTTTGATCGCAAGTATGTACTGCACATCGGTGTTCGTGTACATTCTTGTTCAAGTAAAATAACATGTCATTGATTTTTAGTTGTATAGTGTTTCGCACGATTGATACAAAATATGCTTGTAACTATTTATGTTTTACTTCATATTATTTAATTTGTCAACAGCCCATGAAATTATCTGTGTTTATACCGTAAATAAGTTTATATGTTGGGATAAATAAGCTATTTAGTACTAAAATTAGACTGTAAATAGATATATCTTAAAATAACGGATAAAATGATTCCGGAGAGATAAATGAAACATGTATAAAATTAAGAGATAATTATGTATCATACACATTTATAGAATTGAAAATTACTCAAATATATTCCTTAGAAACCTCTTTTGGTATTTGTTTTTGTACTTACTTTATCATTCATCCTTTTTATCATGTTTATTTATATTTATATATTAACTTTAAAGCATTGCATTGCAAAACTACTTTTTAGTAGCTTTTAGCTTGGGGAATTTTTAATCTAGATTGAACGTAAAAAATGATTGCTGAAAGAACTGTGTTTTGCCATTTATTGAAGGTTTATAGTTAATTATACATACTGACATAATTATATTAATTCACGCCTGTTTCCATAGGGAAAAGTGTAGTAAAAAAAGTAAAGTGTAGTTGAAGTTAACTAATTATGTTTTAATCAGTGTTAGGGTGTTTTATAGCACTTAAAGCTAATTTTAAGATTCCTGTGCAAGTTGTTCAAATCAACCACAGTATATACTAGGCCTTTTTGTTGAAATAAAACCTACGCACCAATTGAGCGTGAAGGGTTGTCCTCTTATTTTTGTAAAATTGAAAAGTTTTTATTTAGTGAGCGCTGTATCTCAGCTAGTTAGGCCTTTTTTGAGATAGCTAGCTACTCTTCATTAGAGCATTAGGTTTGTCACTCTTAATTTTTATAAAATAAAAAGGTATTTTTTTTATTATTTATTAAAATTGGGTTCTACAATTAATGTGTTTTCTTTGAAATTAACAGCGAAAACTTTCGTCCATTTTCTCGACATAATTAAACAAAGTCATCCGGTACAACTAGTAAGTCTGGACGCGGCACTCGCGACTGACAGCACTGTGATGTCCGCTTAGGGGACGTGCGTCTGTGTGTGTGCGTCGGTCGTTTCGAACGTTTGTACGCAGATTCTTCACTGCTTTAGCCCATAATAAGTATATACTGTGATGACAACGGTTCCACAACAGCTTTAGCTTGCGTTTGTGCTAAAACCGGAATTTAAAAATTCAAGCAAGAATAAAAAAGAAACGTTTTCCAAATATATTTTATTATAAACTCCTAAATTTTCATAGTCTTATACCTCTTTTCAAAATTTTTTTTCAGTTCTCTCTTAAGAGTCTTTAATACACTTGTGCATTACTAATTTCAATTTGAAATACAAGAATCGGCTTACATTTAGTTAACAATGTGTCAATGAAGACCAAAAATTTTTTTTATCTTAACTAGGTATCGTAACTTATATATAATTGTAATAAGGTTGGCGTCGTAACCGTATCACTAAGAATATACCAAATAGCTACTGTGTTGTTAAAACAAAAAACTCCAATTTAATTCATTGACCTGACACTATTCACTATACAGTGGTAGCATGTAGCTCCTATTATAACAATAGAGCTACTAATTGTTAAAGTGCAACGATTATACATCAATAGTTTATATTTAGTTGTTTATTGGAGAAGAGTTTATTCAAAGGATGGAATATATTAAGATTTAAAGTGTTTACTGATATTCTCACTGACAGCTATTACGTATATCTATAGAATAATAATAATAATAATTTAACAAATGCGATATCGTATGGCGCCGGAGCGTATCAAATAGAGTAGCATGAGCACATGGCGTAGGTAAATCTTTAGTAAGTAAATCTTATTAAATTCCGTCAAGAGTACACAAGACACAACTTTCCACGATGTTTCATAATATACCTACTCTAGTGCGGTTCTATTTCTCACAGCCCAAAATAAAACCTTACGATAAAAATTCTTCATAAATACAATACTATCATAACATTTTTAATAATAAGCGTAGTTTTGTAAAATTAACTAATTCTATCATTATATGTACAGTTTTATTTGCTTAACTAACTATAGACTATTAAGTTTATAGTATTTGGAAATAATAAATTAAGTACTTAATAGTTAATTGAAGGAGTGATCGTAACATTAATTAAGTAGACCGGTTAATGAGGCTTCAGTGATTAACTACCGAATATTTATTCAGCGTATAGAATGTGAGAGTAAAGCTTACTGTGATAACCGTAATTAGTTTAATTCCTGTATGTGTCTCACTCACTACAGTTGCAAGTTGCAATAGAGACGTTTCACTCTCTCGTCATATTGCGTAATGTTCACACACCAGGGCCCTTATTCTGTAATGATTCCTTGTTTGAAAACCACGTTAATTCCTTTAAAAGTTACGATATCTTCCCAAAAACGTATGCGTTTGACGTTTGTGCGCGGTAAGGTTTAGGTGTGAAATCTATAGATTGCGATACAGAATCAGGGCCCTGCAGGTCAACTTATACAAAATTGTCATATTTCTCCAATCGTTATTGATCCTTATACCTTACACATAAAGTTCAAAATGTATTGAAGAAATTTGACAGTTTATGGTAGGTTGAAGTGCTGCCTGTACAAGATTCCTGTTCAATAAAAGCCGAACTTTAAACTTTTTAGAGAAAATTAACTTTATCTTAAAATGTAGACCCTGGCTGGTATAAATTTTAAGAGACAATTACATGGAAACAGACTAGTAAGTATACTATTTAATTTTGTGTTTTTTCTCATTCTTCTAACTCTAATTTTTACGACATTATTTATGTTATTTAATTGTGTTTGTTAGTACCGACACAAAATAATTGTATGGCTCGGCCTCGGAGAATTACTTAATTTGCTAAATTAGGAAAAAAGGCAGCAATGAAACCTGCCTTTCTTCTTCTAATCTTTTTATGACCAGGAGGGGTGCGATATTAAAATCAAATACTTAAGTAATACTTAGTACCAGGTGTAAATCTGGTACTATTACTTAAGTAGGTACTTATTTCAATTTTATTACGAGTCCTCTTCCTCATATCCAAGTAACCGGTGTCTTAGATAACACTGAAAAACATTGGGACGCTTAATAAGCCAAATATTCATGTATTGTTTTTTTTTTCACATTTCATAGTGTACTTTTTGTCATTTTTAATTTTAAGATTAATAAATCGCATCCCTCCAGTCATTTAACTGAGGTGCCCGTATAGTTTCTCACTGTCACACTTGTCCTGCTCTATTAAAATTTACCCTAAGTCCTTGGTGGGAGTAATGAGTCGACAAATATTTTATCACATTTCGACATAACATTGGCTTAGTCTTACTATGTACAACTGAACAAAAATAAATCGAGCCATATTCACCGAAACTAGATAATATTGTGCGTATATTTCAAAGCATGCCCAGGCATCGGGTGCCTTGCTTCGCGAATGTCTGGGCATTACACGGAATGAAGCCGACCGAGTATTTCTTACTCGAGAGTGAGCTGGCGAGCTAATACATAAAGTCTTTACTCTCTTACTGAGATAAGCAAATGTCGCCTTAACAATAGCGTGCGCCACGAATGCCATTTGTAATGTTCCTTCCTGCGGTCACACAGTACGGTATTCCCTTCTATTAACTAAAATTCGGCAACAAAACTCACTGAACACGTTTACCACATCACTGTAAAAACTGTTCGAACTCCTGCAGTTTTCTACGGTGCACAATTTTAAGACTGAAGTCTCACGTACTTATAACAAAGTTGTCCATCGCTCCCAACGAAGCAACCCTGCAGGAAGGAAGTTTCAACTAAGCCACCAATAGATGAGGGTACTATTCTGTCTGTCTGTCTCAATCAGCCGGACTAGCATGCGCAACACGAGAACTCTTCTCGACCCGTTTTCTCGTGTTTTATTCATTTATCTATAATGTCTAGAGACACATGCGCTTAGAACTCTACATAATATGTCAAAAATATAATTAATAGTATTTTTGCTTCATCTGTGGTATTTTTATCAATAAACCTTAACATGACAACTTAAAATGATTTCTCGTCTCTCGTCCGCGACATATCTCGTGTTGCGCATGCTAGTTTTGACGGGCCAAAAAGTATGCAGAGGACTGTCCTTGGGTCTGTCCGCAGGCCTTATGCGAGATATATTGGAGCCGATGGCTTACTTAATACATACGGAATGCGTTGCGCGCTCATTTTAGTGTGTCTTCCTATTAATTGTATCAGAACACGCATTTGACGAGTCCCGCTACTGTCTGTTTTTAGCCAAAGCAAAACCAGGTCGTATTCTCCAAATGTCTCCAGTTTCTCCAGTTTCTCAAATACAGAAAGGCGACGGCCCACTGCAAACTGTTGCGTGCGGTGGAGATCTTTTCGTTGGACGGGCGCCGCTACTGTTCCGCTAATTTTGACGTTGCGTCCGATTTAGCCATAGCAGAATCCAGTGATGGCCTAATGGTAGCGGAAAGTCTCCCAACACGGAAAGGCGACGGCCCACTTCACGCTGGTCGAGATCTTGTGTGAAGCTAGTCCTAGTCAGAGCGTGGCGGGGTCGGCGCGGCGCGGCGTCCACCTTCAACACGCTTTCGTGTAGCGGATGTCGAACTCCTGCAGTTGGCGAATCGAGTTTAAACTTCACTTCAGGTTTTAGGCATAGCACAACTGGGTGGTGATCTCCAAATGATAGCGGTAAGTCTCCCAACACAGGAAGGCGACGGCCCTCTTCACGTTGGTTGATAACTGGTGTGAAGTTAGTCAGAGCGTGGCGGAGTCGGGGTGGCGCGGCGCGTGCTGTCACCACGCCTCCGTGTAGCGGATGTCGAACTCCTGCAGCTGTGGCAGACGTTGACGAAGCGTGTCGAACGCCTCCGCGGATAGCTTGGTGCTGTTCAGGTTTAGGCGACGCAGATTTGATAGGGCTGTTAACGAGATAAAATAAATATTGATTAATTCGCTGAATAATTTATAAGGATCTGTCTATATAAATTTATCATTGGTGTTCTACTTGTGTACCTTTTTTTCAGGGAGTATACTTAGTTCAACACATGATGTCTGCCAGATGGCAGTGGAATGTGTATTCCCACTATATTTTGTTATTTTCCGAATGAAGGTACATTTATGGCTTTGCAATAATAAGGAAATAAGTACAGAGTTATTATTCGTACAGATATAGGTAGGTACCAAACTTGTAATTTTGACCAAATTTTTTGTGGGTATTTTTAGTAAGTCCCCTTCTCCTGAATCCCTGCCAAGTTACCCACAAAGAACAGGAAGGCGGGAGCTGGGAATAAGTCCATTAATGGTGGTAGGTACTCGGTTGATGAGTTTTCTCTAATATACCTAAAAGGACCCACCAACCCGCATTGGGCCAGCGTGGTCGGGATGAATGTGGCTATCGTAATCCGCCCAATCTCCCCATGTGCTATTGTCAATGTGGTATGACCTATTATGCCCAGCAGTAGAACATTGTAAGGCTGATGATGATGATCTAAAAGGAAATAAGGTAGGTCACCTGACAGCGCTTCGATGCCCTTATCCGAGACAGGCGTCTCGCACAGGTTGAGCACTTGCAGCCGCGGCAGGTGCTCGGCGATGAGCTGCACGCCGCTGTCGCCGAACTTCGTGGCCCACAGGTTCAGGTAACGCAGCGAGGGTAGCTGGGGAAGTCGTAATGAGTTATTGCATCAGGTTTAGCGATGAAGTACCTAGTTGATTAGGAGGTTAGTGAAATTGATTGGTTAGATGGTGCGTGCAGGCGCTCTGATGTCACCGGAAGGTGAGGGAGAAGTACCCAATGTTACGGAGAACTTATCATTATCATCATCAGCCTATAAACGTCTCATTGCTAGGCACAGGCCTCCCACATGCAACAGCACGTGAGGAGATTGGGCCACAATCCCCCACGCTGCAGCGCGCTGGCCCAATACGGGTTAGTGGGTTTTTAACGCCATAAAGGCCTGACAGACTTTTGATACTTGGCCATATCTCTGAACAATCACAGGTAGTTAGTCAATTTTGTAGCACCTGCCAAATGAAGTCCCTTGAGGAAGGCCTTTGTTCGACAGAGGACGTCCTTCGGCTGACGATGTTGATGATGTTAAATGATTGTGCGTTACCTTGATGAGATGGTGGGCGCAGGCGCTGGTGACGCTGGTGAATGCGAGCGAGAGGCACTCGAGGTTGCCTAGAGCGCCCGCGTCCAGCAGCGCCGCCACGTCTGCGTCGGTGGCCCGCACCGGCAGCGCCAGCCGCCGCGGCCCGCCCTCTGCCTGCTGCAAACAATTTAAACTTAGATAATATTTTTTTAAAGGCTTATATAATTATAGTTTGTGCCACTATAGATAGGGTTTCGCAGCTGGATCTACGGGTCCGGCTGTTTGTCTCTCAGGTATCTACACGGGGTTCCGGTTCACTCCTCCCGCTGGTTGTGCCCTTACCGGCGCCTCCGGCGGGAACCGGACATGGGTTGAGCTCGTAGTGGCTTGTGGTTAGCTGTAGAGCTTGGAAATGTTCGCCTGTCCTGGTATTGTGTGCCAGGGATTCCAAACACATGCACAGCGAGCGGGGCTTAGTAGCGGTCTCGGTGGGGCCTGCTTTGTTCGGTGGTTCTCATTGGACATTGCTGTCGGCATCTCCGGTACTAGTCTGGAGAACTAGTAGAGACGGCCCCCTAGATGCCTTTGCCTCCGATCCAGCCAGCGTAGGACGTGGGAACTGGCTAGGCTCTCAGATGGGTTCCGAGAAGTGAGTGTGCTTATTACTACTCCGCGACCAAAGTGAACATTTGGAAGTTGACTTTAGAGTTGACGACCCGAGCAGTAGCAACTACGAGTTGTGCACTTCGTGCAACGAGAATTGCGCGAGTTCGACAGCTCCAGTTACGTATCTAGAAAATAGGTAGTGAACTAACTACACCGTGTTCACGGGGAAACTCTCCAGCGTAGTCTTCTGAGTACCGAATGAAGAGCGCGCTTCGGCGGGCACTGATTGGGCGTCAAGACCTAACGCAGATGATATCTTGCGCGAGTTGGTTTACTGGCGCAGGGACGTCTGGCACTTTTTGCATAACCTAAAGGTTGAACTGGAGGTGCCAGTACAAATAAAATTAGTGATGTAAGGAGAGGGGATGCTTGTGCCACTGCTGGGCAAAGACCTCCTTTGATTAACTTATGCAATAGAGGATTTGGATTTTATCAAACTCGCATCGAGTAAAATTCCAAGAGAAATTACTGACATCCTTCGCATAATAGGTACCTAAGTAAGAAAGAAGTGGGGCCCACCGAGACAGGCCTTCCAAGAGGGTATGGCGACTACTGTCATACCACCGGATTGGAAGTTGCTCCCAGTTGTTCTTCGAATAAAGTGCTGTTACTATTACACTTGCTCCGCATGTCTGCCATTTAATAAAGGATAGCAGTCAGTCTCCAGGTCCAAGGGACGCAATGCAGAATACTTTTCCTATTCGCAAGTGCACGCGAACAAAGGTGGCTATGGCATGTCGGTCTAGCATGCGATGCAAATGAACTTGCCATCTCTTTCTGAGCTGGCGTCGGCGGCAGCGTCGTCCACCTCCAGGAATCCATTGGGTTTGCCTAGCGGTCGGGATGTATGCTGCTATCGTAACTTGCCCAATCCCACTTGAGTTTAGCAGCTATGAACCCTCGTGGATATGGCGAAAGGACGTTAAGGTCATAGTTATCTTGAATTACTTTACTCACCAATCTCTGGAGATTTTGTTGCCTTTCACACAGATCTCTGTAATACTTCTGTCCTAGTTCAGTGCCTTGTAGAGCAGCTATTATTTCTAACTGAGTTTGTTCTCCGCTGACGACTTCCCATTCTAGTAGTAGACACAAAGCTTCTAAAGCTGCAGGCTGAAAACAGAAACAAAACATAAAATAAAATATTGAAATCTAGTACATATAGGGAAAAGTAAAATTCATTTACTTATTAATCCAATTTTTTACTGACTAAAATTTTGAGCAAGGAAATTTACTTACGTGTTCATTTAGTGCGACTAGAACAAAATCTGGCAGTTGTTTACTCATGCTTTGAAGGAAACTTTTTCTTTTACAGCAACAGTGTAGTAAACTACCCAGCTGAAACAGAACAATAAACACTATGAGGACGAGGTGATTTTAGACAGGTCAATATCCACTAGGTATCGGAATTCATGAGTGAGTGATGACTTCACAGAATTTTTTTACTAGTAGACCAGAACGAGCATCCCAACTCCCAAGTCGCTTAGTCTGCTTTTCCCTTCTTAACGTACCTACGCGTTTTGTAATGCTAAGCCTAGGTATGTATGCTTTCCATTTCTTCCACCTGCCAAAATCTTATGGGTTATACAAAACAGGGAATTTTGTTAGAGGCTGGCAAAATATTTTACTAAATTCAGCAGAATTTTTTCACTAGTAGACCAGAACGAGCATCCTAACTCCCAAGTCGCTTAGTCTGCTTTTCCCTTCTTAACGTACCTACGCGTTTTGTAATGCTAAGCCTAGGTATGTATGCTTTCCATTTCTTCCACCTGCCAAAATCTTATGGGTTATACAAAACAGGGAATTTTGTTAGAGGCTGGCAAAATATTTTACTAAATTCAGGGTTATAGCCAAGCACAACTGCAATATAACGGCAAAGTCCAGTATCACCTTACCATATCTCCCCACAGCTGGCACAGCTGTTGGTTAGGCAACGCCAGCAGCGGGTCGGACGGCGCCGCCACCCGCAGCCAAGATGGCGGCGACGGGCGCGCAGCCCGGCACGGCGCCACGCACGCGTGCGCACCGCACCGCGCGTCGTGCGCGAGTGACGCGAGCACCTTGCCTAAACGCTTGGCTATGCGGGGGCAGCTCATGGCGCCCGCACATAGTGGGACCGGCTGGAGAACCGCCCCTACCACCATTAGCCAGTCTTCGTATTCGCACCTGCAATTGAAGAGTTAGGTTTGAGTTCTGCAGGTCTGCAAGTCTTTAAAAATGACGTCCGCGAAGCACAACTTTCATTTAGCGTCGCAGACGCAAGAAATGTCAGAATCTATTTAGTGGACCTTGAGTTTGGTCAGCAAACTTGCTGTATGAATTCTCTGGTAGCAAGTAGTTAAAGAATCTCATGTAGATACTCGTAAACACTGTCCCAAAACCTCTTAAGCGTAGCTCGCGGTAGCTCCGCGAACGCGAGCTTATTAAACTTTACTGGTGACAAGTAAATACTTACACATGTAAGATATATTCGTCGTAGGTACCTACACCTACTCGAATATGTCCGCGAAGCAGCACACCTTTTAAGTATTTAGAGTTGAAATGACTGTCTAACTTCTCTCCTACTCACCAATGATATTTTATAGGAAGTATAGATATGTTACGTTCCTAGTAAAATACGTTTACGCTGCATGTGATTCACTAATAACTAATGACAAACAAAGATACAGAGAGCTCGAGAGTAAAAGAGAGAGCTATCTCTAAGCCATTGCGCTTCGAGTGTGACAACTAACTGTCACGGACATGATTGCGACATGAGACAATTGGGCTTAATGGGTCTTCAACTCAAGCCGCGTGTAACACAACATATATTATCTACCTACTTCCTTTTAAAATGTAATATCACTGGTACTTACATATACTCCAAGATGTCCGCAAAGCACAGCACCTCGTCCTCCCTGTCGTTGCAGACGTGCGGCTGTGTGCTACTCCTGTAGTGGTCGTCGATGGCGGCCAGTGCCACTGCGGCGAGGTTAGGTGCGGCGCGCGGGTGCGGGCAGGTAGCGCGCCCGCCGTGCGTCACCTCCACGAACCGGCGGACTAGCGCTGCGCCGGAGTTGTGCGCGCTCAGTGCACTGGTCAAAAAGAAGATGAGATTAGACGTTACTCACGTATATTATCTGAGCCCATGGGCCCCTGCATAACTCTCACACATTGCTAGAAGCCTCCTAAGAGCGCTGATCGATGGGCTCAGAAACACCATATTATCAGCGTAACTTATGTTGTTCACTATCACACCATCCATAGAACAGCCAATTTCGGTATCACTGAGCTCACGGACCGGTCCATGTACCTACAGGCTAAAGATGTGAAGGAGGAAACATGAGAAAGATGTGATGTAAAGGAGGAAATATGAGCATAATATGCTAGGAAATATAAAATTAGACTGGACAACTATTCTAACCAGCTCGCTATCCATCTCACATTTACGAGACTGACCACATGACAGTTCCTGCTGCAACGGCGCAGGAACTCTGCAGCACATAGAAGATATTTTTAATGAGGAATATCTCGACCCGAAAACATCGCATAGTCGGAAGAACTGATTGCATGATGGTATAAAAATGGGAGGTGACGTACCTACTGGCAGTAATCTTTGCTCTTTTTATGATACCCAGTCGTCATTGACGACTGGGTATCATAAATAAATGACGACTTGTCACGTCAAACGTGCATACGGCCCGCCCGCCTTGGTTGAAAGCGGTCACCGCAGCACATAAACGCTTGCAAAACTAAGATTAGGTATCTGGCATTACCAGCACTGACGCTTTAGTTCTTATGCTTTTTATGCCCAGTAATTTTACTGGATCTATACCTTTACAGCACAGCAAATAGCAATGCAAAACAATGCTGCTTGGGGCAGAAATAGATATAAGGAAGGGTTTGCCCGTCCAGTCGGTTTCTGTGCAGAATCCCAATAGGTATCAATTTGGAACCCACACCTATCGGAATGCTGGGTTAGGCCCTGCCAATATAAGGCTATCATGCCTGTTATCTACGATGCGTAAAAATGTAGTCAATACATTACCTAATTACTTTGTGAGCCTTATTCAATATCATTAGTCTACGTCTTCTAATTGTGATCCTATAATTTTTCAAATATCAAGGTTTAGTAAAGTAGACAAGCTATGTTTAACGCATGGGTTTTGCTCAAAAGTGGCTTGATTTTCGAAGTGTGCGGCCAGCAATGAAAATTGAAATTAATACAGTGGGTAGTATACAAAAAAACACCTTCAAATCATAATTCCAAGATAGATTTTAATTGTAATTTTTTAAGCAACGTTGATGCCAAACTTTTTTCACTTCGGGATCTGTGACTCACGAAACTTTGAATACAAACGTAACTATAACTTATCGTATCGACCAAGTTTATTTTAGATGGAGATAGAACGATATTAAACTCGATGTAATTTCATATCGTCGTATCGCGTCTCGTATCACGCATTATTATGTAGTACGCCTACTGTATACATCAGTGACGTCATCTGTTTGGGTTCTGGAAACGCGAACTGTAATAATACGCGTGTATTAAAGGAATCCTTATCAGTTTGCTCTTTGCACCGGCTCTAGAGTAGACACGGAAATTCCTGGCCCGATCTTAATATACTTTAATCGACCGACGTCACAAATATAACTACTTACTTACTGCATGTTTTGGTTATAAGTTGATTGGTAGCCTAATAGAATACCTACCTACTCTGACCCATTTTTATAACAACTTTTACAACACCCAAGGGAAGAGCCCTAGGGTGTTGTAAAAGGCGACTAGCGGACCTAAGACTGCATGCATTATGCATCCAACAACCTAGAGCGGCGATGGGCTCACCATATGTCACGCTGAGCACATGTGCAGTTGTCATTTGGTATGCCGTGGACAGTAGCAGCGGTGCACTGTGCACTGCTTTTGCTTTCCTCATTGCCTGGTCTCTGACTAACCCTTCAGGGATAACATTCGTAAATAAATGTATGTAGGTATGTATGATACCCTATTGAATTGCTTTTGTTGTTGTTTTAGGTAGTTAGTAAGTTTAAAAATAAAATTTGTAAGTAAGTATGTGTAAAATCGTACGTAAGGTTTAACTCTTCTTTAATCTGTGGTAAGGTACCTAACGAACTAATGCTGGCTGTCATTAAGGAAACCGGCGTTGAAAACAAAACAATGCATGCTTATCATAATACATTTTTGTTACACTAGCTAGACAAAGCGACAATTACTGTAGTGTTAGTAGATACATATATGCATAAGTGACCTCTTTATTCGTAGATAGATAGACACTTATTGAGGACGCGTGGTCGTGCCGTGATCGTGACTCTGACGTCACCACAGCTGATCTTACGAGACGATTGGCTCCAAATATTTACCAAGCAACTTTTAGTGAAGAGGCATTGTAACCAAATGACGCGTAGAGGCTAATATGCTATGCAGGTCAGGCGGCCATCTCGATAATGTGTTTGTCGGACCAAATGTTTAATATGGTGCAGTTAATGGCCGTTTCAAAAGGTCTTGGCGTCCTTCACAATGACCTCAATAGTTAAAGACTGTCTATTAATAAATAAAACTTTGAAATTGTGTGTGTCTTTATGTAGGAAGGTACCTACTTGACTGGCATTGAACGAACGGTTATTTATTACTTATTATTATTAAGTAGATATCGACTGTTTCTGAATTGTGGAACCTCCTTAGTAGATAAGCGAGCAGCATCTAGATACTTTTAAGAGAATGAAAACGTGATCTTACAGCTTCAATCACATAATAATCTTACAGTCATAAATGAATATGACAACGGCCGGCGAACAGCCTGAGGCTCTTTAAATACCTATCCCTAGGTAAGTATACAAAGTTGTTTATACTTGAACCTGATTAACTTTAAACTTGATGCAATCTCCATCTTTTTATTAATAAAAATGACACAGCATCACTTTTGTAACAGGTTAACTTTAGTTCTTGTTTTGTAATGAGACATCCTTGTAGGTAGTAAGGTAGGTAAATAAAAAAAAAAATCGCAGTTTTTTTCTCAATTTGACAACAGAATACTTATAGCTTCATCATATAATATGTGTCACCCAATGCATCTTCGGCTCTTCTGGTCCAACTGTTGCCAGCCACCCCGGACATTATGACACCTTGGACATTCTGACAATTGGCCCAACATATCCCGGAGTCGTACATTTCGTCGCTCTACCTAGCCGGAGGGCGCGATATACTGTCCCTACACTACGTTTGCGAAGTCGCGGTCTTTACTTCAAAACACGTCTACGTCTACCCTAAAGGTCTCTTCTAATAATACCAGCCCACTGCCACTTCAGCTTGCTTGCTATTTCTTTTAGCTATGTCGGTCACTTTGGTTATGAATAGAGCTTACCTTATATAATCTCTGACGAGCCGCCGAGCGTTTGGTGCTCTCGCAAAGTCGACATTTCGGGTGAGGACACGGCGCACGGGCGGCGCGAGCGCAGGCAGCGGCGCTGCGCGCGGCCGCCGCCGGCACAGGCGGGCCAACAGCGCGCACAGATCGCCCGCCGCGCAACGCTCTGCTAGCAGCGGGGCCGCGGCGCTGGTCACCTGCTCCGCCCATACCTCCCAATCTGGACTGTCTTTTCTCTGAAGAAAACAGATGTATATGAACTAAATAACATATTGATTACTCTTATAAGAGCCGTATTACATCTTAACTGTGATTTTTGCGTAAAATAGCCGATTTTGGCGTTCTTGATTTCCGAAACAAAATACATTAACAATTTTGACTTAATAGTGTATAGCTATGGCATAGTTTGTAGCGGCCTCGCTTTTTGTAAATTTTGATTAATTTTTTAATTAAACCCAAAATTACATATAAAGATTTTCATAAAATGCGCGAAGGCACTTTTTTGGAGCTCCTAGATTGAACTATAGATACTGTTCTAAACTAGTGAAATAAAAAATTAGAATGTTATTTCTTATATAGTCGTATAGGTCGTAGCGACCTCAAAATTTTTAGATATTATTGATTTTATATAAAAAAAATCTTATTCTAAACCAAAAACTTATAATCGATAATCGATATTATCGAACAAAATTTATACCAGAATAATTGTTACTTCATGAGGAATAAAGATTTTATAATTAATTATTATCCTATTTCGATAAACGCGATCAATACCAACTGCAAAATTACTTAAGTACTACAAAATGCGATGCGCGGGCCGTCCGAACTCAGCTTATCCTCGCAGAGTGGACATTTGTAATATTAAGCATGATTTTATTATCATATTTCGATAAAAACAATAAATACAACTGCAAAATTACAACAAAATGTGAAAATGGGCATTTTACGCAAAAATCACAGTCGAGATGTAACATACAAAATGACTCAATCAATGATTTAAACATGAATGTCCATGAAAATAACGTTTATTTTTTAAAGATTATTATGACTATTCTAAAATTTTGAACACTGAAAAAAGACGACAACCTCAGGCGGGAATCGAACCACGCACCTTCCGCATTCCGGGCGGCTGCCTTAACCACTTGGCTACCGAGGTCTGGCTTTCAACCGTCGAAATTTGTCAGTGCTTGATGCTTATGTTTTTAGTCATCATTGCTTCATGAAATCTTAGAAGTTTTCACCTCTGTAGCCAAGTGGTTAAGGCAGCCGCCCGGAATGCAGAAGGTGCGTGGTTCGATTCCCGCCTGAGGTTGTCGTCTTTTTTCAGTGTTTAAAATTTTACTTAAGTATATTTAAGCGTTAATAAAACGCTAAAATATAAAACATTCATGACTATTCTATCTATTTTATAGCTATACACACCTCATACTTTTTTGAAAACAACATAATACCTACTAGTAAAGCAAAGTACTACAGTCTGTATTTTGAATACAGTCCCATTGTAGGGCAAAAGCGTCGATCTCATTCAGCAATAAGTAAGTAAATAAAATATTTAATGTGGGTTTTATAGTAACTTTCTTAACTAACAACCTACTTAATATTTTAACACAAACCTATTTGCTCTGTATGATTGATAGGTATTAAAACTGTTTTGAAGTTCTATAGGTAGGTGTGTTATATTATGTTTGTAGTAAACACAATAAAAATAAAAATATATAAGGTTGCCGTGCACGCAGGCACGTAGTTTAAACTAACAGATGTTTATGTTGGCTCATTCGCGCTGGGGCTAGTGGATTTTTTAGCCGACGCACGTCAATCAAGCGAAAATGAAAATATAACAAGCGCTTCCATACTAGGGTTATTGTGTTTGTAATAACACAATTATTAAGGTTGCCGTGCACGCAGGGACGTAGTAAAAACTAACAGATGGTTATGTTGGCTCATTCGCGCTGGGGCTAGTGGATTTTTAAGCCGGCGCACGTCAATCAAGCGAAAATGAAAATATAACAAACGCTTTCATACTAGGTAATAAACATAGAAAATAACAGGGGTTCCTTTTTTACGACTGATTTTTTTTGTCCTATTTAATTTGGCATAACGAGTTAGGCATATTGTTTTAGAAGAAGACTTCAGACAGCAAGTCGAAGCTGCGGTGTTGAGCGAAAGCTATCTGCGACGATAAGTTCGCGTGGGACCGCCGGAGCCGGAGCCCCGCAACGCCGAGCCGTGGCAGAAACCATGCCTGCTGCATGCTACGTGCTTGAATGATGCTGCATGCTTGGTTGCATGCTGCATGCTTGCTACATGCATTCGAGCATGCTGCATGGTTGGTTGCTTGCTGCATGCTTGGTTGCATGCAGCAGCTTGCTTACATGCTGCATGCTTGCGTGCATACTGCATGCATGCTTGCATGCTGCATTCTTGCTTGCATGCTGCATGCTTGTTTCCATGCTGTATGCTTGCTTCCACGCTGCATGCTTGCTTGCATGCTTAAACGTTACTACGATTACAAGTTGTTTGATGATATTATGGTTTTCAGTTACTTATTTGAAATTAGTTATGTATTTTTATAATATTGGAAACGTGTTTCTAGAAAATGAATCATCTAGCATTAGTAGCTTCGGCCAAACGTTGAGTGGGATTTCAAAACAAAGATTTTGAAAAAAATAACAATCGATAATCGGCACTTCAAAACTTTGTCAATTGTTTTCGGTAAAAAAAAATATGGAATAGGTACTTACAAAAAATTACAAAACGTTTTCGGCCAAATAAAATTCGTACTTACAGGCAAATTTCGAATTTAAGATAGGTAACCAGGTACTTGTTGTAAAATACGTGAAATAGTATAAAAAATACGTAAAATACGTCAAATTTAGTACTATTGTAATTGTAATAAATGGTTATTAATTTTGTAGAATTGAGTTTATTGCTATTACCTACTCTACTACCTACTGTTGCTATTAAACGTTCAACATGAAGTGATTGTTTTTACAAAAACATCATCAGTATAACTATTACTTAATTCAAAATTATGGCGCATAATAGTAGATTGTTATACAAGGGGCTAAAATGACCCATTATATACCAGGTAGTTTTACTCCCGAGCTTTAGCGAGGGAAAAGGAATAGAAACCGAGTTTTTATGGGTTTTTAGCGCCGTGTGTTACACTATGTTTTTCACTACGAATGCGAGAAAATAAAACAATCCAATACAATATGAATTGGTTTATTTTATAAAAAATTAACCCGTTAGTTGCTTCGTTAAAACACCCACGGGAAGAGAAGGATTGGTAGTATTATTTTGATGAGCCCATCGGCGCTCTGCTGCTGAGGTATGTGCAGTCTTTCCATCTCTTCCCTTGGGTGTCCTAAAAGGCGACTAACGGACTAAAGTCTGCACATACATCCTACACCATAGAGCGACGATGGGCTCATCAAAATAATACTACCAACCGCTCTCTTCCCTTCGGTGTCGTAAAAGGCGACTGACGGACTAAAGACTGCGCATACATCCAACAGCATGGAGCTGCGATGGGCTCATCAAAATAATACTACCAACCCCTCTCTTCCCTTCGGTATCGTAAAAGGCGACTAACAGACTAAAAACTGCACATACATCCAACAGCATAGAGCAACGATGGGCTCATCAAAATAATATTATCAACCCCTCACTTTTCTTCGATGTCGTAATAGGGGACTAACGGACTAAAGACTGCACATACATCCAACAGCATAGAGCGACGATGGGCTTATTAAAAATAATACTATCAACCCCCCTCTTCTCTTCGGTGTTGTAAAAGGCGACTAATGGACTAAATACTGCACATACATCTAACGTTCACACTCCTCCGTGCTTCGGAAGGCACGTTAAACCGTTGGTCCCGGTTGTTGTCGTAAGATGGCAGTCGTTAAAACCCACCAACCCGCATTGGGCCATCGTGGTGGGTTATGGTCCAATATCCCCACGTGCTATTGCCTACGTGGGAGGCTGTGCCCAGCAGTGGGACGTTTGTAGGCTGATGATGATACATCCTACACCATAGAGCGGCGATGGGCTCATCAAAATAATACTACCAACCCCTCCCTTCCCTTGGGTATCGTAAAAGGCGACTAATGGACTAAAGACTGCACATACATCCAACAGCAAAGAGCGGCGATGGCCTCATCAAAATAATACTACCAACCCCTCTCAAGGGAATAGAGATTCCCTTGGGTGTCGTAAAAGCGACTAACGGTCTAAACGCTCACCACCTGAGCACATGACATTGTGCAGACTGTGCAGTTGTTTCTTGCTGAAGCGTGGACTGTGTGGGCGTGGTCTGTGTTGTCCATAGATTCAAATAATTACTAATTTTACCATAAACTTTAATAATAACTATCTCAAAAAAGTTGTTGATTTACGTAAACAGTAATAAGTCGAGTCTTTATTCATGATTATTCTACCTAAGAATAAATACTTATTCGTTTTTGTAGGCTCATTGTCATGTGACAGACAAATATTAAAAAAAAAAACTTTATCCCCTAGGGCAAGAAAAGCTATTTTAGCCTCGCTCTAGAACGCTACAATGACGTTCTTTTTGAGCAAGAGGAGTGAAAACAATATTTATTCAATACTTAGGATGTAGGTATCAAAATTTAGTTTAGTAGTAGATATCTACCTATTGAATATGAAACTAAATATTTGCGAAGAACGCCTAGAGATCTATATAAACACTAGAAGGGAATGTGCGTTTAAGTTTATGGATCCGTACACTGTAAATATGGAACAGGGCGCACGCGGTGGCGAATAGGCTTAACATAATAATAACTTAAAATAATCGATGGAATTGGCCGAAATTTGAAAAGGGTGCTTATTATAAGATGGCAGTTGGCTAAAAAATATCACGAGGTGATTGTTGCTTGTTGGATTCATGGCGCACTATTTATAACTTTGCCCTCGTATAGCAGAAGACTATTTCAGTTTTTCTAGATTTTCTACCTCTAGACAATAATGATAAGTCTGATAGCCTGTTCCTGCCCCATTATAGAAGTTCTAAGATATTTTTTTTATCACACACGTTTTATGGAAGACAGACTAAGGCAGAAAACTGCTTTTGCGGCCCTCACTGCCTAATCTCTGATTAACCGTTCGGCGTGAATAGTCGTGATCATATATCGCCTCTTAGGATGAAAAGTGTACAATGACAAAATTTTTCCAAAACTCAACTAGTTCAGTAAGTAGGTAAGTATACAATTAACATCATATCGCCTAAAAAAATTTCTTTCGATTAGTGACAAAAGAAGATACTTCCACAAATCTCCGCTTGGAGCGCCGTGGGTTAGTTCTAAATTGGTGGGATTTAGCATCTCTTTCTCGGACCAATCTCTTTCGTGTCAAAACAGTACAATCCTCGGACCAAATATGTACAATCTTTAGTATGGATACACTACATGAATACGATTTCAAAACTCCGAATTTTATAATTCCAAATTGTTCAGAATTCCGAATACCATCACAATTCCGATATATCATAAATCCTTTTTTTTAAATCCGAAATTACAAAATCCCGAACGTTTACAATTACGAAAATCAAAAAATTCCGAGTTTCAATATTCCTAATAACTTAATAAGTATAGGTAATTAAAATTCCGACTCAATAATCCGAAGTCTCATAAATACGAATTCCGAATATCATAATTCCGAATTATTAAAATTCCGTAATCAATCAACAATAATATAATTATTGTCCCGGTGGATGAAATCTCCCATTTTACTCGGAGCTGCTTCTTCCTAACCTGCTACGCTGCGCTTCGCGATTGTCTTAAATTTCTAACCTATCACGTAACCTTCAGGAGTAAGTGCAGCTAGTATTTCTGTTGTCTAATGAAAAAAATTAACCACGAAATTCAAGACAATCACGACGCTGCGCTTCCTGATTGTCTTAAATTTCTAACCTATCACGTGACGTACAGGAGTAGAAAAGCTAGTATTTCCGTTGTTCAATAAAAAAATTCAATTCAATGAATATGACTGCATTAATCATGCAAGCAAGCACCCAGCACAATAGCGACTTGTTGGTTGTTGTCACGACAAAAAAAGAATTGCAATATTAAGCAGCTAAGAATTTTCGGAAATATAATAATCCAAATTCCGTTTTTCGGACTAATATCATTTCGGGTTGTTGTTTCTGCGGATTTATAAAAATCAGAAAACTGAAAAATAATATTTATGATATTTGGAATATTGACGTTCGTGACTTTACATAATCGTAATTTAAATTCTTCTGAAATATGAAATTCGGAGTTTTGAAATTCGAAATTAACTTTTTCGGAGTTTTAGGGTGTTCCCTTCAATATAGTAAAATGAAAGATGCAACTACTGAACTTTGTAAATAAGTTTATTATTAACTATTGAACTTTCAAAACGCTCTCCTGTAAAGTTGTTGATTTAGATATTGTACACATTTCATCCAAAGAGGTGATAATTATGTTAATGAAAATCTTAAGTCTAAGGATTTTGGCTCAGATACTAAATATTAGAAAAACACAATATGCCTACCTCTGAAAGTAAATCCGTGAGTATCTGCAGAGGCGCCCGAGTGACACTTTCGTCTTGCAGTGGAGTAGTCATCACAAAGTCCACCATGTTCTTAAATAAAAGAAGCTTTACTGAGAAACACATTTACCCGAAAACTTTTTATTGGAGAATGTTTAATTTTGCTGTTGGCCGCTTTACACCGTGCCCCTAGACACAATTCAACTCAAACCGTCAAGAGAATCTGGTAGGGTAAAGCGCACTACACACAAAAGCCGCCAAATCGCCGACTATTAGTCGGCGGGCTAGTTTACGGTATAATTTCAATGCAAGTCGAAAAACCTAAGGCCGCCAGGTTGTGTCGGCAGGCTGTGTCGGCGCGGCGAGCTTTGGTGTGTAGTGGAAATGCGAAGTACCATGCTGACAGAAAGCCTCTGGGGAAGTTCAGTCACACCCTTTGAGTTGAGGAATCTGTTAGTTTCTCATAGTTAAGGGCCGTAAGATGAACGTTTTTTGATAAAGTATAAGCGTATTTTATTAAAAAGTATCATCCCGACCACAAAAAAACACTTAATTTGGAAATATAAGTATAGGTGTATACCAACCTTCAATTCCTTCAGGACCACTTCTTTCCTTATAGACTTCGTGAGGAAGTTCCGATATCGGATAATGTTTCTCTGTAAATAAAAACACAAGGTGTGGTCAACATAGGTAGTGTTATTCCTAGTTATTGTTAATTGTTGTAAATGTTTAACAATTATCGTTAGGAGGAAGGAAAAGGAGAACTTACCCGCCACACAATGGAATGGTACCACTGGTCCCTCGTGTAAACGTCATTAGCCTGAAACGATCATTGATAAGTTTATTGTGAACTAAAATTAATAATATGAATCAATCAAAAAATAAGTATTAGAATAACAATGGGAAATAAGTTTATGTTTATTCCCCGCAGTTCTCGCTAAACAGATGATACGTGACTATGCTATTATTCTTCCAATTAGTCCTGTTTACAGAACAGAAGAACCTCTTTCTTCTGTTCTGTGGTCCTAAAACGTAAGACTAAAATCGCAACCCGGATTTGCTTAAGTTATTATTGTTTCTACGCTACTTTTTTACTCTCATCATCATCATCAGCCTATAAACGTCCCAATGCTGGGCACAGGCCTCCCACGTGAACAATAGCACAAGGGGATATTGGGCCATAAACCACCACGCTGGCCCAGTGCGGGTTGGTGGGTTTTAACGACTGCCATCTTACGACAACAACCTGGACCAACGGCTTAACGTGCCTTCCGAAGCACGGAGGAGCTCGAGATGTTTTTTTTAAATTTGGTCACCCATCCAGTGACCCGGCATTGCGAAAGTTGCTTATAAGCAACTTTCGCAAAGCGAGCAAGATCGCAAGCTGAACGCGCTAGCCGCTGCGCCATCGAGCTCCTCGCTTTACTCTCACCCCAATAATAAATATTTTTTTTTTTAAATAAGTAACAAATAACGGATAAACATACATAAACATAGAAAACACCCAGACCTAAAATCAATTTAGAAAAACAGCTTTATCAAAATTTTCGCGACCGGGAATTGAACGCTTGATGAGCCTCAGTGATAGCACGACGCCAGAACCAGCACGCTCACCACTCGACCCCGGAGGTCGTCTAAACAAAGTTTTTGTGTAAAGAAAGAGTCAAGCGTGTAATTAAAAAAATGAGTTGTGTGGTGGAAACTTCTTTTATTCAAAGAATACCTTACTACCATTACCTACCCAGCTCATTCATTGGGGGTCGTAAAAGGCGGATAAAGTCCTGAGTGGATGTACCTATGTATATATTATTGTTTTTTTAGCCTAACAATTACATGAAAAACTACGTAACAAATTAATTATTTAAACACTTTATAAAAAAAAAAACTTAAATAACTAAAGAATATTAAGAAAAAAAACAAAGAATATTCATACAGGACTAAAAGACGAAATTCTTTTGATCACTGACTGTATAATTGTCAGTTTTTTTACCTTGATCTTTTCAGTGATAAGTCGCGAAAACAGTCAATATGTTAAAATTACCTACTTATTATAAAAATACATAAGTAATCCTTGTTGCAGGTAAGTAAATTTACAGAAACTGGAACCACATTTTATTAAAAATATTAATTTTGTTTTATGCTTGTTTGTAAGCCTAGTTTATCTTGACCATTAGGTACCTACACAGTAATTTTGGGCACCCGTTTGCGTTAGTAATTTAGTTTTCATTATTATACCTACTTCCTACTTACTTTGTAATAATACCAAAATAAAAAGAGAAAAAAACAACAATACCTGTACCAATTTATATAAGTAATACGTCAACCATCGTTTGTGTGTGTAAGAATGTATTATTGTACCAAAAAAGGGTTAATTGTATTGTAATTAATGACGCGCGTTTAACGTCTTACTTCTAATCGCTTGACCACACTTCGCTTGACCACACTTTTCAATGAATCAATAAAAAATACCGTATTTCCTTCAACAAACTAGCTAGATACCAATACGAAACTGTGCGTAGTTTATTACAAACCGCAGATATAGTAGGAGACATTGTTTCAATCGTATTTGTGGTTATTGTTAATACGAGCAGACACCAACATTTGATATCGTACAGAAACATAGACAGCTACGAAGCTATGCTATACTATGAAGTTACGTTACGCATTAAAATTTGCAATGTTTAAAATGTTATTTTTATTTGCAACTTGTCACATAATGTCTGCAGCATTTGTTTTATTACCTATTATATTGTAATAGTCGTACTTGATGTTCTTTTATTTTTTAATTGTTTCTGTTCGTAAGTACCTATACTGTTTTGTAAGGCAGTTTTATTATTAACCGTATTGTTTCATTTTGTAATTAGGTATGTCTTTAATAAAGCCATTACGCAGCTTTCTACAATTACACGCAGGTAGGTACCATCACTTGCGTGCGTCAAAAGTCAATAGCTTAACAAAATTGTTTTCTTCACCAACTACGGTAGGTCTAGGTAGGTACTAAGGAGCTAAAGTTTTCCGTGATGGTTCGTTACATGACTGACGTCATAACGCGTCGTTTTTTCTGACGAAGGGGCCTATCTGACATTTACTAAAATGTTCAGGGACAAGCTTTTTTTTCGTTTTCGTACACACTTTCGGTGGTAGAACGAGCTATGATCACTCCAAGAGAACTTTTTTTTCTCTTATGTCACAGATACGTCGATATTTTATTTCAAAAACTAGTAAAAAAAATAAAACTTAATTAAAATTTTCATTTATTGCCGCCCCATGGCATCGTTACTTAAACTATACTAGCCACGTAGTGTGCATACGCGTGGGTTTTTTTTAAAATAATCAGTCTCTATTCAAGATAGCTTAAAATAAGTAAATCTCTAATTATAATATTTTTCAGATAAGTCACTAGTCACTAGGTATAATTCGATAAACTGGTTTAAAGTTTTACTAAAAAGTCCTAAGTAATATAAGTAACTTACATACGCATAAGTTGATAGTGTTTTTGCTAATTCGTAAATACGTCTGTACGTCACCCTTAAAGTGCGCATATTAACATCGATCTAAGCATAGCAGAAGATAATATGTCGATTAGAAAGATGGAAAGAGTTAAAATGTAAATTACTATGTTATTATTAGCGCAATTATCTTTAAAAAAATAATTGAAGATGTTGCTTTTCCAAAATTAACTAAATAAATTCTGCCAAAATTGTCAGTTAGGCCTCTATTGTTTATATCTATGCAGTTAGGTCACATGAGGTCTCTTCGTCAGGAAGCGACTAGCTAAGAACTCATTCAGTTTCGATGACCATTACGCTTGGTGCATGGTCGTACTTTGTATATTACGTCCATGGCTTGGTGTGAGCACAGACTAATAAATTGTGAGTATGATTTCCATGTACATGGTGTGGGCGTGTCGGCTTTGTTTAACAAATAAACCGTATAAACGATTTGAATTTATTGATCTTCAATTTAAAGCGAAAATGTGGGATAAATGGCATTTAAAACAGACTCAAATGGTGTACAAACTGAAACATGTTTATCAAAATAATTTAACAGTGTAAGTTTATGAAACATAATTAAGAATTTTATTACAAACATTTTACTTGGCAGAGGCGAATGCGTTGATTGAAAACGATGAAATGTGCAACTATTTTTTAATACAACTTTTTTGTCTTACTATGTTTGAGTCAACACAATGTGTTATTATAATTTGTAAAAACTTTATTGGTTTATTTTCTACTGTTTGTTTTTAATTTGTTATCGTCTGTTCGTTTTCCTAAATAAATAGGTAAAAATAAAAATCAGTTCATAACATCATACTTATTGAAAAAGTATTAGGTAAGCAATAAGTAAGTAATAAACGTCATCAAGAAGTCTTAGCTGATCTTATTCTATGAATGCCCAGAATATATTATTATAAGTGCCTATCATACAAACCTGTAGTAGTAGTGATCCATGCGGCATGACAATCCTGAGACAGTACTTCCTGGCGGAGTCCCACCGGGATATGCAGTACACCTCTTGCATACAGCTGTAGGATAGCGGGTGCTCCAGTAAGCCAGACGGCTGAAACAACAAACCACAGGTTATCTCCTTGTGTGTCACGAGGACCCCTAGAGGTTGCTAATAATTGAATTTCTTTTGGTCTGGTATTCCGACAGGTGGCTGAGCTCTTAAAAAAGAAAAAAGTTAAAAAAAGTTTATAGTATTCACACATTGCCTGGCAAGAGCCTTCGTTTGTTTCATTGCTTTGACGATTTCATTGAAATTAAGTCTTCGCCACAATTGATGGACCACGCTTACTAAATGCGGGTTAGTCAATCAATCAAATCAAATCAAATCTCGGGCTATGCATTAAAAATTCGAAACACTTTTCCTGACCTAGGAATTGGACTCTTGAGCTGTTATCGGGCCGATCGAAAGCCACTTGGCCATCGAGTTAGAGTAAGTTACAATAAAATTTGTATGGGCTCGTGGCAAACCTACCTCGAACTTTTGATATCAAATAAAAATTGTTTATCAATGAAACATGTCTTCTTTGGAAATAACTTGATAAAAGGTATTGGAATTCGAGTACCGATTTTTTGCAAATTGGTCCTTTGCGGGAACTCTAACACCGGCTATCTTACTCTAACGTTAAAACAATGTCATCGCAATTCCGTTAACTATATTATTATAGTTATTATTACCTTTATGTAGAATGTGTGATATTTTCATTAGAAACCGAAAGATAAATCCGTAGTTACTTATTGCCAAAACAACAGAATGCGTACGTATATTTCTTGTTTGTGTTTCGTCATGCGAATTCCATTGTGGTTACATGTTGCCATACCTATGTATACAGAGTGCTCAGGTTATTATATACAAAGATTTTAAACTTACAAGAAGTTTACCTTTAACTTTCGTTTTTACTGGAAGGGATTGTAATTTATCGGATAGGACCAGTTTAAAAATAAAAAATCCATTAATTTTACATACATAAATAGGTTGGGAAAAATATTTCTTCGCATTTTTTAAGAAAATTCAAATCATTTTTTAATAAAGTTTATTTACATTTAACTAAAGTATGTAGCAGTGCCATTTTGTTCGATAACTTTTTGCCATCTTGTAGGTAGAAAAAAAAGTTATAGGGACATGACCCCATGCTTTAGAAATTTTGGGGCTTCTGATCAAAATACCGTAACAAGTGGTTTTGGTAGTCCTCTCGTGCTGTACTTACCCGTGGTACTACCGATAGGCCTACTGGTAGTACCATGGGAATTTTTTTTTGCCCGTGGTACTACTATCCTGTCTGGTAGTACCACGGGAGATTTTACATTACCCGCGGTACTACTTAACCTAACACTGCCTAAAGAATTTTGAAGAGACCGAAACAGGTGGAAATCTGAAGGTGCAAGGTCAGGACCATACGGCGGATGCATTAACACCTCTCAGCCAAACTCTCTTAATTTTTGCTGAGTGGCTAAAGTTGTGTGAGGCACTGTGAGGTCTAGCGTTTCATGATGAAAAACCACACCCCTTCTGGTCTCCGTCAGAATGGCTGGTTGCCTATGTGGCATTTGGCTGTGATAGTTGAATGAACAATTGCTACATATTGCTATATATAAATGCCTATATTTTCTTCGTATAAATATGATATTTTTTTCCAACCATATAATCACGACTATTAGGTATCCCCGAAGGGTTAGTCAGAGACAAGGCATCCAGTAATTTGTACTACTTACTTTATTGGTAATTTGGATAGTTTTTGAAGTTTCTAGATGTTTCTTTTTAACGGGTGGGTACACTACATAAATTGATGGATTGGTGTTGACTCTGATATACTGGGTATAGACTCGGGATCATACACTTATGTGAGTGACAGCCACGGTACTGTTAGCTGGCTTGACCATTGTTTGGTAACCCAGGGTACTAGGCACACGGTGATGAGCGCATCTATTAATTATAATATGTTTTGGTCTGATCACTTTCCGCTGGAAGTGGTATGTAATCTCAGTGTATTGCGGTCAATGACTGTATACTCTAATGTTAGTATTAATCATACATTATGTGGAGAACGGGATGCATCTCAAATATCGTTATACACTGAATATTGTAATAATAAATTAAAGAATATTGATTTCCCTGAAGTGTTTGCAGGGTGTGCAGATAATAAGTGTATTAATTATAATCATAGAAAATATTTGGATGAAATGTATAATCAAATTGTAAATGTGTTTAATGACGCTTCTGTTTATAGTTCTGTTAAGAAGCATTGCAATAATAAAAATAAATATGTATGCGGTTGGAATAAGTATGTAAGGGCTGCGCATAGTGAGGCTCGTATGTGGTTTAACTATTGGGTGTTATATAACAAACCTCGAGGTGGGTATGTATATAAGATGATGTGTGAGTCTAGAAACATTTTTAAGTCTAAGTTAAAATGGTGTCAAACAAATAAGCAGCAAATAAAGATGAACATTCTGGCTATGCATCATTCTAATAAGGAGTTTTCTAGTTTTTGGAAACTTACAAAGAAGCTTAATCCCAAGCCAACCATACCGGTTAGTGTTGATGGGTTGAATGAACCCTTACAAATAGCTGAAATGTTCAAGGATCATTTTAAGGTTCAGTCACCGTTAAGGTCAACTGGGATTGACGGTGCTCAGCAGAACGATATCCTTGGTAGTTCTGATGAGCGCGGTCCTTGTAAAAAGTCTGTTGTGATTAAGGCAGAGGATGTTCGTTTGGTCTTAGGAAAAATGACACGAGGCAAATCACCGGGTCACGATCACTTAAGTATTGAACATCTGCTATATGCTGGTGCCCACCTGCCTCGGGTCCTAGCCTTATTCTATTCCCTTTGCTTGAGTCATGAATACTTACCAGATAGCGTTTTAAAACTCTAGTTGTACCTATTGTTAAAAATAAAACTGGCAATACTGGCGATAAAACCAACTACAGGCCAATATCTTTGGCGACCATATTGGCAAAGGTACTGGACAGGCTGCTTGATCAGCAGCTGGCTAAACATATCAAGCTTCATGATGCTCAATTCGGCTTTTGACCTGGTCTATCTACTGAAGCTGCAGTCCTATGCCTCAAGCAGACTGTGCAGTACTATACCACAAGAAACACACCTGTATACGCAGTGTTCCTGGATTTGTCAAAGGCCTTTGACCTTGTTCAGTACGATGTTCTTTGGAGGAAGCTCTATGTTAACACTGATTTGCCTCATGATTATATTGCTATTCTACAATATTGGTATGCGAAACAGCGTAACTATGTAAAATGGTCGGGAGAGCTCTCGAGCATGTACAGCTTGAAATGTGGAGTGAGACAAGGGGGAATCAGCTCACCAACCCTTTTCAATCTGTACATGAACGAGCTCATCGATGAGCTCAGCAGTGCTGGAGTTGGTTGTTCTGTTGACGGTACCTTTGTTAACAACATAAGTTACGCCGACGACATGGTACTGCTGTGCCCATCGATCAGTGCTCTCAATAAACTACTTGGTATCTGTGAGCGGTACGCGGTGGCACACGGTCTCAGGTACAATTCTGATAAAACTGAGTTGCTAGTTTTTAAATCAAACAACAAGTCTTATCAAGTTCCACCTGTTAAACTCAATGGCACTCCATTAAAACAAGTACAGAGTTTTAAATACCTGGGACATTGGGTCACTGAGTCACTTAAGGATTTAACTTAACTTTTAATTTAACTTTCCTACAGTCACACCAATTATCAAGCCCAAGAGAAGCTTCGAAGAAACTCGTTAAATGGTTACTAGACAACGGATAAACATACTTAAAATACTTAAATACATACTTATTATACATAGAAAACACCCAGACCCGAGAAAATTTAGAAAAACAATAATTTCTAAATTGACCCGACCGGGGATCGAACCCGGGACCTCAGAGATGGCGACACCATGAAAACCGGCGTACAAACCACTCGACCAGGGAGGTCGTCAAGGATGACCGCGATATAGAAAGGGAGCGCAGGGCTTTGTGCGTAAGGGCTAATATGCTCTCCCGCAGGTTTGCACGTTGCACAAAAAATGTAAAAATTACTCTTTTCAAAGCTTATTGTCACTCACTATACACGTGCAGCCTGTGGATGAATTATACCCAAGGAGCGTACGTGGCCCTGCGCACTCAATATAACAATGCATTCAGGGGGCTGATGGGGCTGCCCCGACATTGCAGTGCATCAGGGATGCTAGCAGCAGCTGAAGTTGATAGTCTCTCAGCTATCATTAGAAAGCGCATCGCGTCGCTGATGCATCGGGTGCGGGGTAGCACCAACAGCCTCCTAAGGACAGTCGCGACGAGACTGGACGTAGACAGTACTATCATGCAGCACTGGACCCGCGTCCACCTCGTCAAAGACACCAAAATTAATTAAATTCACTTTGGAACAACAATAATGCACTAACATAGGTTTTTAAGATAAATATTGTCACTAACACTATGGACCCAGGTCTGAAATAAATGATTTTTATTTTATTTTATTTTATAAATACGAAAAACTTAATTCCGAAACTCAAAATCACGAATTTCAAAACTCCGAATTGTATAATTCCGAATGGTTTAGAATTCCGAATATCACAAATACTTTTTTTACAAATTCGAAATTATAAGATCCCGGAATTCATCGACCTGGTCATTGAATTCGGAACCTCCGGATATGGGACCGAGCGCTCTGCCACTCGGCTATCGAGTTAAAGTAAGTTACAATTTTTGTGGCATCATCGTGCATGACAATCCTACCTTGAACTTTTTATATCCAAATGATAACTTTTAAAATAGGTATAGCTTTTCATAAAATTGCAACTTAATACCGTATTTTGCAACCTACTGTATGTACGTTATAATTCAGTATCATACTTCGAAATTCGACATAAAATTACAATACAATACTTTTGGAATATTGGGAATTCCAAATATTTTACATTACTATCTTTTGATGTCAGCAAGTACGTACATACAACAGCTGCCGATTTAAAGTTATTTTTAAAGAGAAACATATTATTTTTGTTTGGTACCTTTAATCATTGGTGGTATATTAGTTAGGTAGGTGGGTCGATAAGTAGTTGATAAGATTTAACTACTGTTGGTTAACTGTTTTTTTTTATTAACTTACATATTTTTCGGACGTCAATAAGTACCTGTAAAAGTTTATATTCAATAAAGCATTTGATTTTGACTATTTTACCTTCATTATTTTATAAACTTATGTAAGTATAGGTAAATAAACTTACACCATAAAAATAGTTTTGTTTTTATTAAAGTTATCCGTTTACTACGTTTTCGTTAGAACCACTACCACACGAGTAAATCCACTACAATTCCATACTGTGTATCAATTTACTCATTCTATATTCTCATACATCCTCCTCCCCTCACATCTGTAGCGCATCATTTAAATTACTACGGTTTCAATCGGAAAGTCAATTAAAACACGGTAATTGCGGTGTATTGAATTCAGAATACAAGGTCGATTTACGAAAGTCGAATTATTCATTATTAAACTGTTTGTTTGTCTAAATAATAAATTAATAAATAGGTGTCTGGAGTTGCATAAGTCTATTTAACGAATAGCTAAGCTATATACGAGTAACTTAGTACTCAATACTAATATACCTACATTGCTAGATACTTATTTACTGTTTTATTTCATTCGCTAGTACCTAAGCACATACATTTTATTTCTTCTTCGTCAAGTCCTCATGACTGAGGGCCGTGACCACACCAAAAACAGATCTGCGGACCAGGGCTCTCCAGGAGGTCCTATCCTGGGCTAGTCGAATAGCCGCCTGCGTGTTGCATTGCAGGGTTTCAAGGACTGCATCCGTCCACCAGGCAGGCGCTCTGCCTCTGCTTCTTCGCCCCTCAACGTGGCCTACCAGAACAAGCTTCTCCAGATTACCAGGCTCCCGGCGTGCGACGACCAAAAAAGGAAAACGATCTTTCGAGGCAGACAGACTATATGCGGGTTTTAATGGCAAGCTTGAAGAGCTTGCCGAAGAAGATTTGTTAGTGCGACGAGCAGTTCACGAAATATTCAGCATTTTACGCCAGCACCACATTTCGAACGCATCTATTATTGATAAAATTCGAGCTTTTAATGTCCATGTTTCAGAGGCGAATAGGAAAATGGAGAAAATCAAGGTACGCATTAGTGTAACTTTCGTACTGCGATAGATGTTACGATTTCACCAAATTTTCTCTAGGCGTTTTACTGCTGCTTTTGCCTTTTAAGCACGTCGAACAACTTCCCTTTCGCAGTCTCCATCATTGCGCATTAACGACCCCAAGTTCTCAAATTCCTGCACCGTGTCTAGGTCACGCAACTCCTGAGATTTAGGCAAAATACCTGCTCTATCAATGAACATGAATTTAGTTTTGCTCCGATTTATCCGAAAACCGTACTCAGCACTCACACTTACGAGCCTACCCATCAGCTCAGCAAGTTCTTTCATATTGGCGCCTATTAGCGTAGTATCATCGGCGAACCTTAAGTTGTTGATACGGTGACCGCCGACTCGGATTCCGCCCTCCCAGGATGCTAACATTCGACGCATGATGTGCTCGCCTACGATGTTAAATAATTGTGGCGAGAGCACACATCCTTGCCTCACTCCGCGTTCAGTCACAAAAGGCTCAGAAAGAGCGTCATCCAGGCGAACCCTCGATTTCCCCTCCAGGTACAGGTTTTGAACCAGAAATATCAGGTGATCCGGTACTCCCATTTCCTTCATAACTTTGAAAATGTTTAACCAGATGATACAGTCGAAGGCCTTAGTGTAATCGATAAAGCAGAGTACCATAGGAATGTTGAATTCCCTGTTTTTTTTCTATCAACTGCCATAAATTCAAAATTTGCTCACGGGTACCTCTCCCCCCTTTACAAAACCAGCTTGCTCTTTTGCTATTTGGCTAGTGATAAAGTTTTCCAGCCTCTTGTTGATAGTATGGAGGAGAACTTAGGCCGCGTGGGAAATTAAGAAGATGGTACGGTAATTTCTTACATTTTTTGGTGGATCCTTTTTTGTGCAGGAGAAACCACTATTGACTCGGTCCAGTCTTCTGGCCATTGACCAGCCCTCCAGACTTTGAGGCATATAGTGTGTACTACATTCCTTCCTGATGATGATGATCCGCTTCATAAGTTGTACAGTGATTTCATCATTCCCGCTAGCCTTCATTTTTAACCTCCGGATTGCTGCCTCAGTTTCGCACGGCAAGATATCGGGCTCCCGTTCCAGGAAGTCCAGCCTATCGCCCGAAGCTTCAACCGGGTCCACACTGTACTACTATTCGCAGTACCTTCTCCACCTGTCAAGCACAATTTTTCGAGCAATGGTTTGCCTTGTTCATCTTCTATCGTCCATGACGTGGGTTTATGCTCCATGGTTAGCAGCCTGACACTTTGGAACAAGTCTTTGGAGTGGAAAATCCTAGAGCTCTTTTCAATTAGACTGCAGATAGAGTTAATGTGCACATTCCTGTCTCGCCTACAAAGACGCTGCACACGTGAATTAAGCTCTGAATACTGCTGCCGTTTGAATTCTGGAACTCCTAGCATTTTTAGGCCTTTTCTTTCCAAAACAGTAGCCCACGTTTCATCGCTCATCCAGTCTGATTTAGGTGCAACAACTCTGCTAAATTCAGCGACCACTCCCGCCGTTTTGGATATAATGGACTTCAGTAATTGAATCCGCGCTGTATTGGCTGAACCGAAGAGGTCGAACTCAGTCTCGTTAATCTTAGACTGTACCAGTTCCTCAAAAGTCTCTTCCAAATTTACGGGCAGCTTGATTGCTGATTTTGGCTTAGTTATATTTACGGACTTTAGGCGGATTTTAAATCGGGTCACGAGTAGTTGATGGTCACTACTAACCCAGGTCGCGTTTTTATTGACAGTATTGAGGATTTCCAGCGTTGACCAATCATGATGTAATCGATCTGGTTTCTGTGTCCTTTGGGTGATTGCCAGGTATAGAGTCTGCGAGGGTGCTGCTTGAAGTGAGAATTCATAATGCACAGTCCCTTTCCTGCACAAAACTCTAGGAGCATTTCTCCCCGATGATTCCGCACACCAAGACCATATTTACCCACGACCTCACGCAAGTGGTCATCCCCTGTAGTGCAGCCGATTTTTGCATTGAAGTCGCCCATAATAATCGCAGCCTCCTTACTCGGAATGGACTGGTATACCGCTTCCAGCTCACCGTAGAATCGCTCTATCTCTTCTTCAGGGACAGTTAAAAACACGCTTATGCACAATAATAATTAATATACTATTGTTCTAATCTATCTACAAAAATGAATTGCTGTTTGTTTGTCTCGCAAAAACTCGAGAATGACCGAACCGATTTGGCTAATTTTTATCTTGAAATATTTGTGAAAGTTCAGGAAAGATTTAAACCGTGAGAAAAACTAGTAAAAATCCTTATAAAAACTGTAAACATAAAAAGACGTCGTGCAATATAGGTAATTACCACAGACATAGATCTGTAATTACATATTAATTGGTTGCTAAAAACTTTTTGCAGTTTTCTTACTTCTTATTCGCGACATTTATCTTTTATTATTATAACCTTATTAATGGCTTCGCGTTTAGCATTTAAGCCAATTTCAAGTGGTATATATATTTTTAAAGTACATTTAGTATTGTACGGTAGATTGAATTAAAATGGAGTCTCACAACGCATGTTGTTGCTAAAAGAACACGCGAGAAACTCCGACATTTATCTACACTTTATTTAAGTAGGTACTTACTTATCGTTTTTACAAAGGTACATCCATGCACACTTGGCCATATTTTTATGTTAGGTACCTAAGGAATCTGTAGTTTAAGGGTGTAAATGACTACAATCTGCCTTGCTTACTTACACGAGACAAAATGTTTACACATTAATTTATACCTAACCTACTAAGGAAAAAATAAAAATATAATTATCTCTTGCTTTTCCGTTGAACATTTTTTAAAAATCGTCTAGGTACTTCCTAGAGGTCGAGGAACTTCCCGGTCGGTCGACCACTTTTCGGCGATATTCGCTTACAAACGATCTACGCGCATGCTTATTATAATACTATTGCGTATGGAAAAATTGATCCTGCGTGGATCAAATATCTACTTTTAGACTCCTCAGCCACATGAGTAAATTGCCTCAGCCAAGTTCCGTCATAGTGTGGTTATACCACCTGGGAAATGATGTAGGGGGCAGTCATTGGTTATAATAATAATATAATAATTTATTTATATCAGATAACAAAGATCCATTTTTGTTAGTAACAATTTTACTTATAAATATGTTAGTACAGTATTTTTAAATTAAAAATAAAATTACAATGCAAGTACCTACATTTTAAAATTACAATATTCTATTAGTCATTAAATAACATTTGAAAATAGTATTTAATAATTATTATTCACATTATAAATATGTGATAAGAGTTTTAGTTTTTTTTTGTTTACGCGCACGCTACCTACTGTCCATACGTATACGTGTCGGTCGAAATAGAGCACAAGCGAATATCGTCGAAAAGTTCCTCGATTGTATAGTGGAGGAAGTTCCCGGTCGACCACTTTTCGGCGATATTCGCTTGCACACGATCTATGCGCACGCTGCCTACTGTACATAGGTATGTACGTGTCGGTCGAAATGGAGCGCAAGCGAATATCGCAGAAGTTTCCTCGATTTTACAGTTAGGGAAGTCGACCACTTTTCGACGGTATTCGCTTTCGCCTCAGACCAACAAAAAAAGAAAGACTAAGTATTTTCTTTTTTTGTTGGTCTGAGGCTTGCACACGATCTACGCTCACGCTACTGTACGTACGCGCGATCGGAAAAGAGCGCAAGCAAATATCGCTGAAAAGTGGTCTACCGGGAACTCCTCGACTGTATTGTATGTTTGTTAGACAATATTAAGAGGGTTTGCGCAATTCGGTTTCCCATACAATTTTCTAAGTCGAATTTTTTATAGACCAATAAGCCAATTTTAATTAAGCTTTGCATGCTCTAAATATTTCTTTTCTAGGGATCTAAATAGTTTGTTGAAAACATTTAAAAAAAAGGTTTATGTGGCTGAGTTATTGCAATTTAAAGTTCACTATAGAAAGTTTAAAATCGCATTAACTCAGATAAATACACGTTTTTTAGAAATGTTTTCAACAAACTATTTAGATCTCTATATTATTCTTCAGCATGCCGAGTTGCATCAAAATTAGCCTACTGATTTTAAAAAATTTCAACTTGGAAATTTGTATGGGAATCCATAATGTGTAAACTCTCCCAAACAACGGCAGAGCAAAAGCTGTGTTACATAAAGGGAGGAATTGATTCCAAAACAATCCATCCAAAACGTCACGTAGTCTATGCACGTTCGTTTGTCGAGGTACCTATTGATTACGAATATGACGCCCACATATTATTATACTGGTAGCTCTGTCTATTTCAAACCGAACAGGTTTATAAATAACACTCGTTTTGTGCACCTGAATACAACTAAAAATAACATCCACATATTTATGAAACTAACAAAAATGACTGCCTATTGTTTAATATTTCTTTAAAGGTATATTTCAGGAAATGTTTGTTTAATTTAATATAAAAAATCCACAAGCGGTACTTGAATCAGTACCCGCTGTCGTGCCGCTCGTGCCGAGTCAGGTCACTGCACTATGCATGGTTAATTTTAGATCCCCCGCCAAAAGTAAATATAGGGTAAAAAAGTAATAATAAAATATTTTACGTAAAAATAATAAATGTTTGCTATTTTGAAATACAATTTTTTGGCTGCTTTTTAAATTTCTAGGCGCGTACGCTCACCCTCGCGGTCAAAGCAACGGCGCGCTGTCATTGGTGCAAGAGGATAGCGGTCACGCGCACTAGGTGACAATGATTTTAATTTTCTTAAGAAAGAATTGAGACAAAAATGTATTAATTTTTTTTTGGTTATTTGGTTGTACTGCTGTAATAGGATCACGTGAAAAAATTTTGCGGAGTTTCCAAAATTAACCCTGTATTAATCCGGTTTTCGTGAACTGTGCTTTGTCAGCCACAGGCTCAGAATACAGAACTATTCTGAGGCCACAGGAGACTTTGATGACTCTGAATAAGGCATTCACCCTATAAACGTCCCACTGCAGGGCACACGCCTTCGCATATGGACATAGAGATTAGGCTAGAACCTATCACGCTGGCCCAATGCGTTTTAACGACTGCTATCTTACGTCAACAACCAGCACCATCGACTTTACGTGCCTTAGGAAGCACGGATGAGCTCGAGATGTTTTTTTATTTGGTCACCCACCCACTGTGACCGGCATTCCAAAAGTTGCTTAACTGGCAAGATTGGAAGCCGAACGCTAAGCCGCTGTTCCATCGAGCTCAACCCTTAGCCTTATTCATATACAGGGTGTCCCAAAAACAATGTCGAGCGGAAGCCTAGAGGTAGAGCGTCTCTAGAGGCACCCAAATCACCCCATGTATGTTCCGCGATTAGCAGTAGTTTGAAAAAAAAAATTACTTAAATCCTTATTTTGCGTACAGTTTTGATTATTGTGACTCGAATACTTAGAGTACATTATGCCCGATTTTTTCCCAAACAAGCTGAATATCTTATTTAAAACAGAGAAGCATTTGCAATAATAGCACTAACCAGACCACTGCTTCATTAAAAAATTGCAATAAATCATTAAACTAACAGTGACTGAACTATGTACCTAGTCACGTAAAGTTTTCGTAAAGTATAAACTTCGTTTATAAACTTATCTATTTCCTTAGCTATTTATTTAAAAAATATTGTGGTACCTATCTTTACTGCATCATATTCAAAACAAATGTAAATGTAACCCAGCTTATTTAATTGGTTAAAGTTAAAAGGTGCTTGCTGGTGGTTATATGGTAATTAATGCGGTTTCGTTGCCTGATTGATATAAATAAATACAGAAGAAACAAGAAACAGCAAATCAACGTACGGTTCACAAATTAGGAACGCCATGTAAGATGTTTCCAAATTGTTTCAACGACCGACGTTGCCGTAGCTATAACAAGAATATTACAATCCAATTAAAATGCGAGTTGTGCCTAGTTCAGTTTGTAAATGAGTTCGCATTGACGTCAATCATTTTAGGGTATTGCGTGCAGTAATGTTGGTCGTTCAAAAACATTACTGTGCCGTAAAACAAGCATGAGGAAATGTTTTGGTAACATGCAGTTTAAAACAACCTGCCATAACTTACACCTATTTATGTTAAAATTCTTCGCCTGTAATAAGAAATTACTTGAAAGAAACATGCATCGACAACGTCCTTGCCTTTTTAAAGTAGGTTAAACCACCTAACTACTTATATCTAAAAATGTTAATTTAAGAGTGAACCTATAATAGTATAGAAACACCTCGAAATGTCTCTACAAAAAGAAGTTGGGCTAACTTATGAATTATAGGAAATTATTTAATGTTACTTAAGCAAGAAAGTTTTGCTATATTTAATCAAATAAATGCATAATAAAAATAAAGATAAATACAATACAAAAGTGATGGCAGACTTTAATCTATTATATCTACGGAACGCTTCAGTTTGATCAGTCGTAACGCAATCAATACATTTTACTATATTTTTTTGTTTTATTTGTGCTATTTTAGTAAACAGATAAAATCTATATTTGTAACAATGGTCTTTGTTTTAAAACTGACTTTCATTAGTAAATGAATTTTGTTTTGAGCAGTAGCGAAAGCGAAGATATTTTAATTTTAAACCGTGCCACACTTCTTCTGTCTTTTACTCGTAATATGGGCTAGCTTTTATTTACAATCGTAATTTTATATTGGTAGGTAAGTCATTTTATATAAAACTACACTGGCCTGTAAAAATAAGTATCACACTTTTAATATTTCATTTTTTTTCTAAACTATAGAAGTTAGAGATTTAAAATAAAAAACGTTTTATAGCAATTTTAACCGACTATGACGTTTTTATGTACAAAATTAAACTCTTTTTCGAGTCCTTTTTGTTTCGTAAGTATATCTTGTGCACTTAAAAAGTTATTGCAATTTTAAAAGTGTGATACTTATTTTTGTAGGCCAGTGTATATAATTCGTGATATAAAAGACAACTAAAAGTTTAGATATATTTTAAAAAGGTTAGCTTTGTGTGTTATTGACACATATTTCTGTTTTGTTTGAGTATCCAATTTCAGACATTGATATGGATATGAAAAAAGCCTTAATTCTCTAACAGGTTTCTATTCAAAGAAAGTTATTGTGAAAAATAACAAGCGTATCTCTCATGTGAATTTACATTAAGTCGTACGCGCACATGAAAGATTTGATCCAAAACAACATAAACAGAAGCATGCCTTCAGTCACGTAAATATTTTTACACAATATCGTTGAGTTCCTAGAAAACTCTAACAGGAAAATAATATGCGAATGCATATAAAAATACCACTGCCCACCCCTCATAAACAGTGTTGCTGATTTTAAAAAAACGATTGTCCCATGACGCAAGCTCGGCCATAAACAGTTATGAAAATACACTTCTATCATCATGTGGTTATTATTCTTATAAGTACCATTAAACCGTTCAAACAGTTAATGTACGAGTATGTCGATCTATATGGTTAATAGTCAAAGATCAGGGTCAGCAGCTGTCTACTGCTGGGCTCTTACAATGCATGCCGCATTACTATGTTTATACTATGTATATACTATGTCAGTCCACTGCGGGGGCTGCTTCAATGGAAAAAGCCCCCGCAGTGAACTGACATAGTAAGTTTAACAACCATAGTTCTGTGTATAAAGCTTTTAAGAGAGGACGAACCAGGAGAGGACGAAATAGGAGAGTAGAACACATCATAAAGCGGACAGCTTAGAAAATTGAATGTTTTAGGAGAGTAGACCCGACATAACCCGGACGACAAAGAAAGTAGACGATACTTAAGAAAGTGAACGATGGTCCCTCGGAAGGTACAGATCTAACCTGTTTCACTCATTATTTCTGCATTACGAATAAATCATTTACATATTTAAATGAAACACCATACGGATCTACTACAATCTTCTTCCTAAGATAATTACCCTGTCAAGTTACTACTGTGGTTTATGATCCGTGAGCGACCATGGCGCATGCAATGCATGGCGCGTGCCAAAACATCGGAGACTCTAAGACCAAAAAAAAACGTAGTAAATAATAAATTCAGTTATTAATCATTATTCTAATGTCAGAGGCCAAGAAAGTCTGTTACGTTCGAATCGTCAGACCAAAGTGATACATAGGTAGAACAAACGTGTGTGAAGGGTTTGTTACTAAGGAACAAATACCGAGCCGTGTCGCGAAGCGCCTCATTAAAAGAAGATTCTTTTTTGTTATAAAAGAGGGAGGCAAACGAGCAGGTGGGTCACCTGATGGAGAGTAATCACCGCCGCCCATGGACACCCGCAAAACCAGAGGAATCGCAGACGCGTTGCCAGCCTTTAAGGGAGAAGGAATAGGGATTGGGAGGAGGGGAGGGGGGGGGGGGGAAGGGGCCTCCGGAACCCTCACTGGTCGGACGAAACACAACAGCACCAAGTGCTATTATTTCACGCCGAATATTAATCAGAGGATTTAGCACCACCCAGGGATCACGTGTAGGGTCTCAAGGGTAAACCTACGGACGCGAGCAACTTTAACTCCCTCTCTTCCCTTGGCTGCCCTTAAAGGCTACTAGCGGACTAACGACTGCACATACATCCAACAGCATAGAGCAGCAATGGGCCCACCACCTGTCACACTAAACACATGTGCAGTCGCTATTTGGTGAAAAATGGACTTGACTAGTCTCTGACTAACCCTTCTGGGACATAGTCGTGATTATGTGTGTATGTAATTTTACCGTCTTCAACGATAATTATATAATGTTACTAGCGGCCGCTCGCGGTTTCAACCGCGTGTTTCCCGTTCCCGTGGAAATATCGGGATAAAAAGTATCCTATGTGTTAATGCAGGTTATAGACTATCTGTATGCCGAATTGCATCTAAATCCATTCAGTAGTTTTTACGTGAAAGAGTAACAAACATCCATCGATACTTACAAACTTTCGCTTTTATAATATTAGTAGGATATAATTTTTTTTAGCCGAAGACCGCTCAGTGGCGCGCCTTGGGAGAGGCCTATGTCCAGCAGTGGACTGCGGTGGGCTTATGATGATGATGATATAATTTTTTATATAATCACCTCGGTGGCCGAGTGGTCAAGCGTTCGGCTCGATAAGCGGAGGTCCAGGGTTCAATTCCATGGTGGGGAAAAGTTTGTTCCGATGTGTAGTCCAGGTTTGTGATCACGAACTCGCATATAGCAAGCGGGTGATTAAGCCATACCCAGTTGAGGGACAGTCTATGCTATACTTTACCTACTTTACATACAAACATACATACACCGTGACAGGTCAGACGACGGACGCGTTTATGTGGGTAAACTAGTAACTTATCTACATCCCTTTTAGTAAAAAAAGGTTATAGCAAATTTTAAAACACGCGGGTTATTACGTATTTTTCAAAAAGTGAACTTTCTGCATTTCGCATGTACTACACGCACGAGAGGGAGGCGTTGTTCGCGTGTGCGTGTGTAGTGTTAGTGTAGGTAAATTGTAAATAAGCAGAAGAACCATTTCAGTTAGGAAAAAAAGTAAAAAGTTAAGGTGGTGTTTATTCATTTTTAATGGAACAGGTATCGGGTTCTTATACCTCCTTTAACGCGTCCGTCGTCTAGCCAGTCACAGTGTATAATCACGACTATTATCCCCGAAGGGTTAGTCAGAGACTAGGCAATGAGGACAGCAAAAGCAGTCCCCTACCATAGTTCACTTTTCACCAAATAGCGACTGCACATGTGCTTATCGTGACAGGTGGTGGGCCCATCGCCGCTCTATGCTGTTAGGAAGTATGTGCAGTCTTTAGTCCATTAGTCGCCTTTTTCGACACCCAAGGGAAGAGAGGAGGTGGTAGTATTCTTTCACCGCTACGCGACACGGTTACTTTACTTTACTATAAATAAATTCAAATCCTTAGATTTTATTAAAGTTGACTGCCAGGAGCCGTCCTTCAGAACGTTCCTTTGGAATATTGCCTCTATATTACCTTCAAGTGCTAGTCAGCTGATGCTAAATATAGCTTTGTGCATGCAGAAATGTAAATTTAACAAAGACATTGGCTTTCAATGTGGTTAGTTCTCTATATTGTTGCTGCTGTACCTACTCGTAGCAACGTCAATTTTACTATGTTTCAATAACGGTATACGTGGGCTTTCCAAGTATTTTAGCGAGCTAACTTCTGAAGCTGCTTATTGTTTTATATACCTATGTATGTTGTATTTATTTTGTAACACTGATTTACTTACCCTTAATATTACAAAAGCATAATTTGGGGGTTAAAGTTACTCGCGTCCGTAGGTTTACCCTTGAGACCGTGACCCCTGGGTGGTGCTGGTTGGGCCGTCTCGCCCGGGGTAATAATATCCGGCGTGAAATAATGGCACTTGGTGCTGTTGTGTTTCGTCCGGCCAGTGAGAGTTCCGGAGGAACCTTACCCCCCTCCCCCTTACAATTCCTATTCCTTCCTTAACCCTATTCCTTTCTCAAAGGTCGGCAACGCATCTGCGACTCCTTTGGTTTTGTGGGTGTCCATGGGCGGCGGATTGCTCTCCATCAGGTGACCCGCCTGCTCGTTTGCCTACTTCTTAAAAAAAAGCATAAAAACTGTAATTGAGGTTCAGAGACGATACTGTCCGCACTAAACAAAAACCTATAGATAAATAATAAAATACAAAAAACATAAGTAAGTACTGTAATTCGTTTTTTTTTTTTTCGGTATTTTCAGTTCACTTCATTACTGTTTTAGCTAAACTAAAAAATGTTGAACTCAGTGCTTATATTCGTGGCTCATAGTCATTCATGTAGCAGAGAAGGGATGGTACCTACTCGATTGGAGATTAGTAGTCGGGTTCCCCTTCCACCGGTCAGATAGTACCTGGGGACACCCCCAGCCCCGCTATGGCCGTAAGAATGTATAAAAACAACTAACTAAAAGTATATGAAGCGAGAGTGAAGGGGACTTTTGGCAGGGGAAGACCCCTAGCAAAGGGGTTCGAACAGATCTTAGATGTTCTCGTGAAAGGTCAAGAGTGCCCAAAACCGATGAGCATAAATGAAGAATGAGAGTTAAGGGGATCCTGCACGAAATTGTGAAAATTTACTTATTTTCAAGTCACTTGTAGGTACTATGCGCTTAATTAGTTCAATACATTAAAATAACTTATGTAAATTAGCCTGATCATTGCACAAGGTCATGGCCTTGTTGAAATTTGAAACAAATTCTTGAAACAATAACAAACAATACATAAATCTTATCTAATCCTAAAAATATATTTTTTCACAACTTTCTTAATTTTACTCATGAAACAATAATTCTTACATGAAAATATTTGTATTGATTCCGCAGGGCACCCCCTTCTTTAAATATTTTTTTACACAAGCGCGTGATGGTTTTGCACATTTAGAATAAAAACATTGCTCTAATTAAATTACTAGGTCTGAAACTTCAAAGCAGAATTGTTCTAATTATAATTATCAAAATGATTGATTTTGCTTTGAAGTTCATTAAGAGACTTCTGTCAGTTTTTGCGATCGCGCGGCACCCCCTTAATTTTACGAAACAAAAGAAGTGTGTCAGAAAGGATTAAAGCAAATTAAAGCTATGGTATCTGAATATCCTTTGAACGGGAAACGGGTAGGATAACCAACTTTACTATGTTTCGAAGACCTAAGTATCTTATCTTATCTTAGTGGAGCCTTCTGCCCCTCTCGCAGTAACACGTCGACGCTACGGAATCTTTTGTCCAACCCCATCTTATCACTTTTCTCATACATACATATAATCACGACTATTATCCCCAAAGGGTTAGTCAGAGACTAGACAATGAGGAAAGCAAAAGCAGTCCTCTACCATAGTCCACTTTTCACCGAATAGCGACACACATGCACATGTGCTCAGCGTCACAGGTGGTGAGCCCGTCGCCGCTCTATGCTGTTGGATGTATGTGCAGTCTTGAGTCCGTTAGTCGCCTTTTACGACACCCGAGGGAAGAGAGAGTTGTATTCTTTCACCGCTACGCGACTCTTTACTCCCTCAACGAAAAAGACGGCCATGAGTTTGGTTACGTCTTTATGGGTGAAAAGCCTAGGTAATGTGTTCTGGTATCGGATAGACCAATTCCAGGATACTTAATGTTTTGTCTGGCTAGAGAGTTACAGACACCTAAAAGCGGATTCCCTAAATCGCAATTCGTCTGATTATCTAAATTGGATTACCCAAAACCTATACTTTTCTGAATTTTGATTCATATTTCGACTTTTCCCAGTAAAATTACGAATCCTCTTTAAAAAAACGAAGTATTTATGGGTAGGAATAGAATTATAGTTATAGGAATTATTATTAATTAGGTTTTGGGTAATCCACGCCCGACCCTACCCGATCCATACTTATTTTAAAATTTAGACATTTTGCGTTAAGGATGGATTTGACCAAACTGGAATAAGGTCTTATACCTAGATTAAACGCCGAATTCGTATAGACTAATCTCGGAGTAAGTCTTATTCGAATTTGGTCGAATCCACCCTAAGACGATTTGCGATGTGTACAGAGTGAGAAACTGGTAATTTAGATAATCAGACGAATTGCGATTTAGGGAATCCGCGCTCGACCCACGGGATAGTTGAAAAAAATTCTTTATTTGGTATTTAAAGATGTTACAAAATTTAATGTGCATAAACATGAACTACAAATTATTATTGCATGCAAATTTTTATACATTTATATCATAGTTGCTGGCAAAGGTTACGTGACGCGAGCTGTGCGCACGTGGACAGTCACCACGGCGCAGACGCATGGACAGACGGCTGGACGTCATACTTAATAACCGCTACATAGTAAGTATGTTTCTTTAGAGTGTTGTACCTACATACTCGTACATACATTTTGGACGTTTCCCGCCGTTTGTTTTAGTAGGCAAAGACCACAGCTTACCAATTGCTACAATACTGACACACTCCCGTTGCTTTGTTTCTCGCTCTCTTATCACCCATTCTTCATGGAAGTTCTAGGCGAGAAAGTGAAGCGTCATGTCTGCAGTTTTGTTTTTTTTTCTATTATTTGTGTTTTGTCGAATATTAATGTGAAATAATGGTGGATTATTTACTGTTAAGTGTTCGTGATCGTGCATGATTGTTGGCAAAATAAAACAAAACAGTGCAACATCACTTTTCAAATTCTATCAAGAAGTCCGTGTGAGATATCAATAAAGACCCACAGCTTTATTGAGTCTCAAGGGGTTTGGGGAAATATCAGTTACAATTAAAAGTTAATTATCACTCATTATCATCTACTTTATGCAAAGAAAATATTTACTTTAATATTTTACTTGACACTGGCTAAATGTGATGACCGCACGAAGGGAAAAAAAGAACTTTCTTCATACCTACATACTTGTTTTGTACCTCGTTAGGAAAAACGAAACTTTACTATTATTAGTAATTTGTAGTTCTTTCGCCAGGACTCTTTTCCTCTGTAAAGGAAAAAGGTATCAAGTTTAAAAATCTACGGCCCCTTGGAGATGAAAAAATTCAAGCTTTTTAAAAGTCTATTCCGTCAAAAGATACGGTTATTTTCATTTTGTCACATTTCATGGAGAAGGTTAATCATGAAACTTGGCAAAAGGCATGGTCCTACAATCTCAAAGCTTCAGTTTTCATTACTCTATTTTCTATATTTTATACTAGCGGGCGCTCGCGGTTTCACCCGCGTGGTTCCCGTTCCCGTGGGAATATCGGGATAAAAAGTATCCTATGTTTAAATCCAGGTTATAAACTATCTGTATGCCGAATTTCATCCAAATCTATTCAGTAGATTTTACGTGAAAGAGTAACAAATATCCATCCATACTTACAAACTTTCGCGTTTATAATATTAGTAGGACTAGATTTTGTAAACTGTCAAACCGGAACAATAAAAAATATTATTGTTTAGCGGCATAAATACATATAGGTATAAAACGGAGGTCGCCAGCCAGTCGGTTTTGGGCTGAATCTTATCACCATCATAACTATAACATAATTATGGTATGTTTTTTAACAGTATTTTACAACCTTTTTACAACATTTACTTTGGTAGTTAAAAGTCACGTGTAACAATCGATGCTGTCCATCAATACATACAGATGTAGAAACGTTTAACTTGAAGTTGTATAACGCAAGTTAAATTTTCCTAAGAGCTTTAAATGAGCCTGTAAATTGGTCAAAAGTCACGTGTTTCTATTTTAGACCGATGTTCGTCGGCACTTCTGAGGTTACATAAGGTTCTTTTAATAACGTCAACCTCCTCCACAGTCGTCAATAAACTTAACTTGACCCTCTCTAAAAATACCTGAGCTTTGTATCAGTTATTTACAATTTCAGATTATGTGCGTGCAGTAGATGACGTATTGCGCTTTGCACTTTGGGTGTAGATGGTTTATAATTATGTGTAACGTTATTTCAGAGTATTTACGGAAAGAAGAAAATCGCACTGCTACGACTTCCATAATATGCAAGTATGACAATGCTACGTTTCTAAGAATACGTCACAGAAGCTGCTACGGAATGCCGCCCCCTTTCCATGAAGTCCCATTCGATGAATACACTGAATCTTCCTTTCGTATCTATCCAGGTAGTCTACAAATCTACAATACAACTTATAAAAGTCTTTGACGTAGGAGTTTTTGAGTTTCTATTTATAGCGTTTCCTGAAGATTTCACATTTAGCTTTTATTACTTTACGTCTGTATCTGTCACGGGGTAGTCAGACAAGGTATTTACATTTAATCACAGCTCCGCTCAAGTGCACTAAATGTGACAATTCATTAGAATGCATATAATTTTTGATAAGCTTTGAAAATGGTTTTTGTATTTTAACAATACCTAAAGTGGCTAGTAGGTAGTAGCATGTCGCGAGTAGACATAAGGCTAGTGGTATTCGTCGATACCTACCGATAAATGTTACATGAAAGTTTGAACAAAATAATATACCTAATAAGGAGAATTATGCCTAAGACTTAACACTTACAAATATTAATTGGGGGAATGGAGCTTGTTTAAACCAACTAGTTTAGCGTTATATTTAAAAAACTCTAATTTCAAGATGCAGCAGGTGAAATGCAAACATCGACAACACAAAGGAGTTGCAACTTCGAACTCTTTTGTATGTTAATGTTTTATATTTTAGCGTTTTATTAACGCTTAAATATACTTAAGTAAAATTTTAAACACTGAAAAAAGACGACAACCTCAGGCGGGAATCGAACCACGCACCTTCCGCATTCCGGGCGGCTGCCTTAACCACTTGGCTACCGAGGTCTGGCTTTCAACCGTCGAAATTTGTCAGTGCTTGATGCTTATGTTTTTAGTCAACATTGCTTCATCAAATCTTAGAAGTTTTCACCTCTGTGATCCGAAAGAAATATTTTTACAAATACTTGAACATTCGGTTAAGATGAAGCTGCGTTTATAGATTAATGTTTTATATTTTAGCGTTTTATTAACGCTTAAATATACTTAAGTAAAATTTTAAACACTGAAAAAAGACGACAACCTCAGGCGGGAATCGAACAGAGGTGAAAACTTCTAAGATTTGATGAAGCAATGTTGACTAAAAACATAAGCATCAAGCACTGACAAATTTCGACGGTTGAAAGCCAGACCTCGGTAGCCAAGTGGTTAAGGCAGCCGCCCGGAATGCGGAAGGTGCGTGGTTCGATTCCCGCCTGAGGTTGTCGTCTTTTTTCAGTGTTTAAAATTTTACTTAAGTATATTTAAGCGTTAATAAAACGCTAAAATATAAAACATTAATCTATAAACGCAGCTTCATCTTAACCGAATGTTCAAGTATTTGTAAAAATATTTCTTTCGGATCACAGAGGTGAAAACTTCTAAGATTTGATGAAGCAATGTTGACTAAAAACATAAGCATCAAGCACTGACAAATTTCGACGGTTGAAAGCCAGACCTCGGTAGCCAAGTGGTTAAGGCAGCCGCCCGGAATGCGGAAGGTGCGTGGTTCGATTCCCGCCTGAGGTTGTCGTCTTTTGTATGTGTAAACAACCGCGCAGATTCATTGACTCTGTAGTTAATACGATTCATTCATGGTTTTTAATATCTGAAAAGTAATTAGACAGGGCCTGGTGCTCTGTTTGGATGCTGCCAGTATTTCGCACGTCCACTGACGTCAAAGAGAAGTTGTTATGAGCAACTAGATCAGGTGAACGTAAACATAATATGTGTTTTCTTACTTTCATACGATTTGCGTATTTGGTTCGCGAGCAATGACGATACCCAGGCAAAAACGTGATATTACAATAATCCGCGTATCACGAATCAAAGTGACGGTCAAAATATAATAATAATAATCCTACTAATATTATAAACGCGTAAGTTTGTAAGTATGGATGGATGTTTTTGTTACTCTTTCACATAAAAACTACTAAATGGAGTTGGATGAAATTCGGCATACAGATAGTTTATAACCTGGATTAACATATAGGATACTTTTTATCCCGATATTTCCACGGGAACGGGAACCACGCGGGTGAAACCACGAGCGCCCGCTAGTAGGTATATAGGTTTAAGCTTTAAGTTAAGAAAGCAGTAGTGCTCCACACTTTGCGGTGCCCTTACAGGGTGTCACATGTTTACCTTCCATATTTTTATATCACCTTGTAACAAATACCATGTGACATGCAAATAAATAAATAAATATTGTTCGTACTAATATAAGGAACACTCATGATTATTACCCCCAAAGGGTTAGGTCAAGGACTAGGCAATGAGGACTGCAAAAGTAGTCCACTGCCACAGTCCACGTTTCACCAAATAACAACTGCACATGTGCTCAACGTGATAGGTGGTGAGCCCATCGCCGCTCTATGCTGTTGGATGTAAAAGCAGTCTTCAGTCCGTTAATCGCCTTTTACGTCACCCAAGAGAGATAGGTTGGTAGTATTATTTTAATAATGGGCCGCTACCGGTAACCTATCTTACTTTCGAAACTTTTCTGTACGAATTTCATTTGTTCGAAAACGGTATAACGAAGTTTAAAATACCAGATTGTTGCTTTTACATAATATTGTTAATCCATAAACTTATCATACTTGGATAAGCTTCATTTTCCAGAAAAACTATTAGCCGATTATCAAAACTACCATTTTTCTTTTGGAAGATGTTTTACTTACAATAAATTTTATATCTAGAAGTATTTAGAATTCGAAGTATCTTTTTCTCTAAAATATCATACCCAGATTTTCATTTTTCATTTTTTTAGTTTTTCATATACATAACTACTTATTTATATTATCAGTATATAATAAAGTAAAAAAAAACAATAGCGTTGGTTAGGTCAATTAGCTCTGTACCTCGTAGGTCAAGGTGAGGTTAGAAATGCAAGGATCACCTTACATTTCGTGGTTTTTTTTTTGACAGACAACAGACCCTTTCTGAGAAGCATTTTTTCGGAATAACGCACCCACTCGGGGGGGCTTTGTTGCCTTTTGTTACCTCTTTTGTGAAAAAATAGATAAAGATAGATAAAAAGATAAAAATGATATATTATCAATTGTAGCGAAGACTAGATTTCAATGATGTTTTATCTTTGCCCAGCTGTGGGTTAGTATACTAGCTTTACTTTACTTTTAAAATGTTTTTATTTAAAATCACGAAAAGTAATACTTGAAACTAACGACGATATTGAATATTTTTAACAAATATTTATATTTATTTTTTCATTTGCTGCTATAATAGTACAATAAATGCTTTGATATTATATAGCGGCAATGACGCACGAAGTCTCTTATCATTGATTGACCTCGTTGGGTTCAAGATAAAATTAAATTGCAGTCTAATTTAAATATCAAACGTCACAGTACCCGTTCCTAATGAATGAGGTTAATTAAGTCCCATTGACGTTACTGAATACGAAAAATATGGTTCACAACTGCAAAAAGTCAAGGTCATACGGAGTAATGTTATTCTTTTGTTGACAGTTTTTTATTGCTTTTTGTGGGTGCTGGCCCACTGCTGCTCCCTTCCTTCATTTAACGCAACTTTTGCCGTTTTTTTTGGCTAACAAATAAAATTGAATTGCCATGAATGTTCGCGCATCACTTCAAAACGACTGTACTTATTTGGCTAATTCTGTTTTTTGTAGTGATTATAAATGTCAGGAGAAGGTTTGTATGGAAGATTTTTTTTATGAAAACATTGGATACGATACGGGGTGTTCACGCAGACGAAGTCGCAGGCAGGCCGCTAATTTTTAATGAACACTAGGCTGAGTTCCAGACAGTAAATTACAACACTCTGTATTTACATTGATTTTACATTTAGTTTTTGTTAGCTATTTTATCCAATAGATGACTTTGTCAAGGACATTTTATATTATAATCCCTTATTTTCCTATATTGAGCAACCAATATACTTTGCCATAAAAAAGGAATCATATCATTCATATGGGGCTACTTATTCCGCAAATTGGAGAACTCGTCATCACTACCAATTAAAATTCCTAGAATAAGATTGTAATCTTGGACCCTTTTTCCTTATAGGTATACAAACAAGGTAAGTGTTCTATTTGAAAAAAAATACAAGGTACATACATACACAATAACATACCAACTGTAAACTTAGTACACTAAACATTTATTCTTCTTGTGGACATGCTTAGACACCTGGCACTCAGCGAGATGCTTCAGAATACGCTTATCAGACCTTGTCACAAATGTACAGTCAGCTTTTAAAATAAGCGATAAGAAACCGTTACCGACCCTTACGGCAACGCTCTTTTTTTTTTAGTAGGTATCTAATCCCAATGAAGCCCAGGGGCTAAGACAGGATCCACGATCGTGCGAGCTAACCCAGAAGGTGCCTATTTACTCTTGCTTTGAAGATGGACGGGTTATATGTACTCGGAAACACAGACGTAGGGAGGGAGTTCCTCTCTTTTGCTGTACGTAGTATAAAATATGTTGAGTAACGCTTTGTGCGACATCTAGGAATATCCACCAAGAAAGGGTGGTAGCCCGCAGTGCGTCTGGATGTCCGATGGAAGAAGGGGGATGGCGGTATGAGCTCATGCAACTCCAGAGCACACTCTCCGAAGTACAGTCTGTAAAAGACCGACAGACAGGCAAATTTGCGGCGGTGAGCTAGGGTGTGAAACTTGCTCTTCACCAGTTCTTTGTCGCCGATTAGCCTCTCAGCTGTGCGTTGAATCGTGTCCAGTGCAGCTAGTTGGTATTTCGCTGAGCCGTCCCACAGGTGACTGCAATATTCCATGCAAGATCGGACTTGAGCTTTATAGAGAGTTGAAAGCTGTCCCGGCGTGAAATATGCGCTTACCCTATTTAAGACGCCCAGCTTTTTAGCTGCAGTTCGAGGTTTGCAGCTCGCGTTGTTGCACGAGGTCGAAAATTATTTGTGGTTTTGTAATTTGTATGAAACAGCTGATTTTTTTTGTCGCTCTTTCAGGTTGCTTCCGTACAAAAGTTGTTCTTTACACTTAGCAGGATGGCTCAGTTGTGGGTTTATAAACATATTACAAAACACTCTGTCACATACTATATTACTACACTCGATTACATTATGTTATTAGTTAATCACTTCCGTTACAATGTGGGAGTTGGAGTCGATTAACAATATTCCGTTAGAAGTCATGTGGGTGACTAATTCCGGTATTGATAATAACAATAATAAATTGCGCGACGTATTCACATACTTATTAGCGCAAGACTGTACCACGTGCCGTGTGATAAGCCGTTATCGTGAGTGCGCATTCGAGGAACTTTAAATTGCATTGCGTTCGCGTTTACGTCACACACAACCGGAAAATGATGATTAGTTACAATGTTTTAGAACTAGAAAATAGTTAATTTTTCTTCTTTAATGATAATAGGGAAGAATGAAAGAAGGGAAGGGAGGTATTTGCCTTGCAATGGGACAAATGAGGCTTTATATGCTAATAATAATGGCTAAGTGCGGTTTGCACTGAGTGGAGATAGAAATGATGAATGGTAAATGTCCCTCTATACCTTTAAAGTTTCAATAAAAATGTAGGACTTTATTGAGATCTCACACCTACTTCTAAAGAGATTAAATATTAGACAAAGCACAATATTTTTATAACAAAACCAAACTGCAAACTAACGCTCTACTTTCCCTCCAAGAAGTCCTGCATATAACAATATTTAAAATTAATCAACGCGGCTGTCAAAAGCTAATTATTACCTATAAGTATTATAACTTATTGCAAGAAAAGTTCTATTGTAAACGAAAAAAGAAAACAATATTTGAACAAATTAAGTACAGAAAATAACAAGTGACAGTACATGTTGACGTATAATATAATTATGGGAATCATAATTTTATCAGTAATCCGTTTGGATTTTCGGAATTTTAAATTAAATCTTTGTATCGATGAAACGACTGAACACAAGATAGATACTTATTAAGGTTCAAAAAAAATAGGCGGAGAAGAAGAAGAAGAAGAATTTTCTTTAGTAGAAAAAAGTAGAAAAACATACCAAAAATACCACTTTACATTTATAACGTAACCATTATACTATGTGTGATTATGATTAATTTAGGCGTAAAAAGGTGTACGTACAACGTACATACATACTGTAAAAAAACAATCCAATTATTTTGAAATTAAAAATACGATTGTCGTCATTGGTCTCCGCGCCATATAGGATTTATTGGAATTTCTTTATAATTACGCATAATACAGTGCGGTGACTAATAGGATTGACGTATATTTTTATTTATACAGATGTCAGGACATTACAGGCTATTTAAATACCTATCCAATTGTTAGTGAAAGCAATTTGAATGATGCCACGATATTTTGTGTGTTTCATCATAACGTACAGTTTTATTTATTTGTTAACGTCTTTATTAAGCAAAAATAAACATTTTACTTTCCTTTTTTTATATTTCTTAAAATATCTTTGTGATAATAAATAACATTTAAATTATAAATCCCTCGACAAAAACATATACATACATAATCTCGACTATTATCCCCGAAGGGTTAGTCAGAGACTAGGCAATAAAGACAGCAAAAACAGTCCCCTACAATTAGTCCACTTTTCACCAAATAGCGACACACATGCACATAATATAATATAATAATAATATAATAATCTTTATTACCATAAAAGAAATGGGTTCCAGATACATAGAAATCCTTAATGTAAATGCTAACAGGTATGAACTAATGTTAAAATATACATATATAAATCAAATGCATAGGTAAACCTTTATGAATTTAACAGCGGCCGCTGCACTAGACTCTAGGCCTGACCCGCAGGAGCCATTACAATTTCAAAGCCACAGTTACCGGCTGGTTCGAAACTAGACTCAAATACCTTTACAAAAAGTTGAAATAAAAAATAAAAAAAATTAATTACGTAATCTAATATTAATATATGAATGTATTTATTAAGGAGCCATGTTTGTGAGTGTGTGTGTGTGTGTGTGTGTGTGTGTGTGTGTGTGTAAGCGTGTGTAATTGTGTGTGTGTGTGTGTGGGGGTGTGTGTGTGAATGTGTTTGTCGCATTAATGGCAGGCCATTAGTAATCTTTCAATTTCTTCATAGTTGAGACTCTTCAACCAAATGTTAAGGGAACGTTTTAATTGATTGTGCTCAGCATGACAGGTGGTGAGCCCATCGCCGCTCTATGCTGTTAGAAGTATGTGCAGTCTTTAGTCCGTTAGTCGCCTTTTACGACACCCAAGGGAAGAAAGGAGGTGGTAGTATTCTTGCACCGCTACGCGATATGGTTGACACCTCGACAATAACATACATTATAAATAAAAAGTCTTAATTACTTAGTTCTTTTTTATTTACCTTTGCGGTTGAGAATTTTATAACTAAAGCTATAAGTATTTGTAAACTTTTAAAGCGCGATTTCATTTTTTTTTTCGTTACTACAGAAATCTGTAGGTATTCTTATAACCTGAATAAATATAATAGAAATAAAGAGGCATCTAAACCTACTTATACGCTTTAAAACTTTTGTGTTCCATTATAATCAAACATTTAGACGGGGACTAAAGCCGGGTCTCCTGTGACACTGTTTTATGTTTTCTAACACCTAACATCAAACATCTAACAAAATATGGGAGTAAATTTTGTTAGATGTTTGAAAACACAAAACAGTCTCGCAGGAGACACGGCTTAACGCTAACTACATAATACTAGTCAGCCCGTGACTGTTGCAACTCGGTCAAACGTCGGGTATGCGTAGGGTGCCCGTGTTCTCCCGGGTTTAATGCCCGGTCGGGTTAATATAGAAATATCGGTTTTTATAAATTGTTTTCGGTTCTGGGTGTTTACTTTGTATAATGAGAATGTTTATCGGTTGTCTAGTTTAACCATTATCAACAAGTTTTAAACATAAGCTAACTTGGGCTAGATAATTGGTGTGAGAGTAGAACAGTTAAGGCTTATGATAGATGAATTCTTTATAATGATGATATCATTATTACAATAGTAGTAGAAAATGTTTAAATTTGTCGGTTAATTCCGATTTTTTATAATTCTACTATGTTCGTGTTGTATTTTTATTTCGATTCATATTGACATTTATCTCATTTGTATTTTATTCGTTGTTTTGACATTGATAATAATTTGACCGCTATTAAGAATTGTAAATTGTTAAAAACAGTATTTGACATCTGCAATGTAAATGTTAAATTGAAAAAAAAGTAAGTAGTATTAACTTTTTGTTGATTTTAATTTGAGATAAGTAATATTTGCATGCTATTGTTAATGGTTGATTAGGCAGAACTTTTAATATTATAAGACCTCCAGGGCTCCAGTGCACCCTAATCAAATACAAATAAATTATATATTCTATTCTATTCTACTGTTGACTTAATATATAAACAAATAATTCGCAAAAACTCGCTTTATAGGTTTATATTATAATATACAGACATAAGTACATATACGCACACACAACTGTTCAGTATGTAGATAATGTGGATATAAAAGTATAATAATCCATTTTTGTCACCAAAAACGAAAGGTATAAGTTTATATATATGTACTTAAAGAAATGAATGCTCACTGGAACGTTTCTAATAGTTACTTATAATAACTAAGTTAGCCAATCCATTGCCAGCCGCTAACAAGTACAAGTAACAAAAGTAGGTCACTCAAATATAGTGGCAGACAGAAAAACATCAACAGTATTCTGTTGACTTGTGTCACTCTTCCCGCCAGTAGGTGACTCGTCATCTTGTAACCGTGTCTCCTGGTGACCTGAGTGACGGAATCTAGCCTTGCCTACTTACCAAAATGAATCATCTACTTACATACACTCTTTAATTGGGGTATCCGACTATTTTCAATCTAGCTCATTCCTTATAATGTATATTTTTAAATGAAGGTTTATACCCTAATATAAATAGCTACTTGTACGTACAAGAGAAAGTTTATGTTTTCACAGATCACTTCTATGCGTTAGTCTTATTTGTGCATATATTCGTTTGAAAAAATATCTTCTAGGTGTTAACAATATAATTCTCAAGTTTGTTTCGTCTCATTATGAACCAATAGTAACGTAAACAACCGAATTTATGTGTCATTGAACCATGAAATTTTATTTAAGATTCACCCGAATATTTTCATTAAGTATGTAGGTATGATGTAATTCATAGCCACTTAGTAGTATTAAATAGACTACAGACATCAACTATTTTCTAGCGATTGGTTTAAAGAGTTATCAGGACTATGGTGAGTATGATAGTTATAGCTCAAATATATATGACTCATTTGTAATCTAGACTGACAAGTTGGTGTTAGCAACATTGGCTTTGATGAGATGTGAAGAAGCAACACACTAAGCCCCTTCGTACACAAGGCTACGCAAATCTTCGATACTCGATGATTTTAGTCTCCAAGCGACTACCGCCATACAAATTGGGGTCGTGGGACGTGGGACATTCAGTCATTCCTAATACTATCTCATCAGCAACGGCAGTGGCGCTAGCCGTCGGGTCCTCCCCACTAAAGCAACGCTGCCTCCAAGGGACGGATGCAAAATACTCCCGCATACTGTCCCAGTCTGCCGACGCGTAGTGCCAAATCTGGCGTTTCGAAACCGCTGTTGGCGGGCGCGATGCCAAGGGCACTGTGCTGGATATCATGCAGTGATCCGAGGAGCCTAAAGGAGCTCGAATCTCCACCAGGTATCCAGCTGGGCGACTCGTCAGCAGAAGGTCGAGTAAGGAGGGCGCATGGCCAAATACGTCTGGGATCCTGGTAGGCTGGTTCACCGCTATGGCGCTAGTCGCTTGGAGACTAAAATCGTCGAGTATCGAAGATTTGCGTAGCCTTGTGTACGAAGGGGCTAACTGTCGTCGTATTTAGACTCCGTTTTCGCTTAAGAGGCCTATTACATCTCGACCGTGATTTTTGCGTAAAATGGCCAAATTTGGCGTTATGGATCTCAGAAACAAAAATACATAAACAATTATAACTTATTGAATAGTGTAGAATAGCTATTGGAATAGTGCGTAGCGGCCTCGATTTTTGTAAATTTTGCTTAACTTTTTAATTAAACCAAAAATTGCAGAGACACATTTTCATAAAGTGCGCGAAGGCACTTTTTTGAGCTCATCGATTGAAAATTCTAAACAAGTGAAATATAAAAATTATAATGTTATCTCTTATATAGTCAAATAGTGCGTAGCGGCCTCGGAATTTTTAGATATCATTGATTTTATATAGGAAAAAATCTTGTTCTATACGAAATAACTTTGAAAATTGCTATAAGTTAACTGTGAATATCTCCTATCTACGATAATATTATTGAGCAAAATTTATACCAAAGTAATTGTTACTTCATGAGGAATAAAGTTTTTATAATGAATTTATTATCCTATTTCAATAAAAACGATAAATACAACTGCAAAATTACTACAAAATGCGATGCGCCGGACGTCCGAATTCAATTTATGCTCACAGAATAGAGATTTGTAATATTATGAACAAATTTATTATCCTATTTCGATAAAAACGATAAATACAACAGCTGTAAAATTACTACAAAATGCGAAAAAATCACATTCGAGATGTAATAGGCCTTTCAACACCAGAGGGCTTACTCTCTTTCTCCGAAACGATTTTCGTTTGCTATTTACAACGGTTTTCATTCCTTCCGAAATTTGGTTCATACAAAATAGGTTTGGCATTTAGATTATTAATTTTTAGAAAACTGTTTGAGATTTCAAAAGTAATGGAAAGCTCTATAAATAGCAAACGAAAATCGGCCGTGTTTTGTTTCGGAGAAAGAGAGCAGGCCCTCAGGTACGCAGGTGCCCTATTCCCATACGAATTATGCATAGTAAGATTGAAGTAATATTGTTCTAAGAGATGATGGTAAGACCCAGGAGGAGCGGAGTTATTATTATAATAAAAAGAATACCAACAGTTTTAACAAAAAAAGGAACATATAATACCCATCAGTTGTAGCTATGACTTGATTTCAATAATGAATGCTGCCTTTATCCTTCATCCTCCATGAAAGATATATAAGGGCTATCTACAAAAATACGATATAATATGAGCTCAGTTAATTGTTAGCCATCTCTAGAAGTTTTCGTGATATACAAGGGGCTAAAAGATAGCGGTACCTACTAAACAATTCATTATTTCGCTTACCGTCTTAGAAACGATGTGGTCTTCCTCCAAGCAAAGGACGTGCGTCTCCCACCTCCTGAGAAATTTGGCGGTGAGGATCTTGACGACTACCGTTCTGGTGTGTTGGAAGCAGCAGACTCTTAGGGTGCCTTCCGTGGCGAGCTTGTACCGAGGGCCGGGAGGTGGCGCTGGCGTGCCCGACGGACCATCCTGGCCTGAGCTGTCCGCGCAGCATTCAGGACTTGAACCCTGTGAACAATTGGATTTCATCACTAATTTTGAAAGTAACATTGTTTGGCACAATATCGTAAATTGAATGACGATGGCAGAAGGTGTTTAGGTCAAGGGATAGGATATCATATCATCATTGTATTTTGCTATTACAGTTTGACCAATGTTATCAATATAGACAGTGTACAGTTACGTTTTCTTTATTGGTAGACCGTTACTAAATTTAAAAACTGCGATCAATCACAGAATATTTCGTAGTTTGGGCGTGCACCGAACATTTTTCCATGTTTTTTAAATGTACTAGCCTTCGCCGGCTTCTGCTTTCTACTGCGCAGTATTGAGTCGTGAATTTCCGAACGGAATAAAAAGTATCCTATTCTTTTTTTTATTTCATCTAAATCCGACAAACGACTAATGGACTAATGGACTGCACATACATCCAAGAGCATAGGGCTTCGATGGGCTCACCACCTGTCACGCTGAGCACTGACGGACTGTGCAGTCGCTTTTTGGTGTAAAACAGTATTCCGCTTTTCACCAAATAGCGATAGAAGCCTGCTTTTGCGGTCCTCATTGCCTAGTCTCTGACTAACCCTTCGGGGATAATATTCGTGATTAATGTATGTACTAGATCGTTAAATAAGTCCTAAAACTTACTTGGGGATGGCTCATATTATAAAAACTCTTGTGATTTTTAGAAAATAATGGCCATCAAATGATGTTTTAAAATTGTTTGAAAATCGAAAATTGATCAAAAGCGACAACGTATTAATGATTCAGAGCGCTGTGTGGCACTTTATAATAGAAATAAAATTATTTTTTACGTCTGTATGTGACAATGGATGTAACATGGATTCACCATTTCACTCCGGAATTCAAACGGCAGTCAGCAGGGCGGAGAGCGGCCGGTGAAAGCCGCCCAAAGCGGTCTAAGACACAACAATTTGCCTGGAAGGTTATAGCCTCTGTATTTTGGGATGTGCATGGAATACTCTTCATCGACTACCTTGATAGAGGGAAATATATAAATAGCGAACATTACATAGGATTATTGGAGCGATTAAAGTACGAAATCGCCTGAAAACGGCCTCAAATAAAGAAAAAATAGTGATCTTTCACCATGACAATGCGCCGTGTCACAAGTCCATGATAACGATGGCCAAACTAAACGAATTGGGCTTCGAATTACTTCCTCGTCCAACGTATTCTCCAGATCTGGCCCCCATTGATTACTGGCTGTTTGCAGACTTAAAGAAGATGCTCCAGGGCAAGAAATATGATTGAAATGGTGAAGTAATCGCAGCAACTGAGGCTTATTTTTAAACCAAAGATAAATCTTTCTACATCATGGAATATAAAAGTTAGAAAAGCGTTGGAGGGACCGTATTGCAATTAAAGGTGCCTATGTTGATGAATACAAAATAATTTTATCAATAAAACTTTGTTTTAGTATATACTAAGTCTCAGTAAATAACATTTTAAACTTTCATGGTTATTATTATTTTTATGAAAAACGGGATTTTCACCATGTTTGAGATGTTTGTTTTGAGTCCCCGATATTTGGTTTTTACATTTTCATATTTAGTTTAGTTTTTATAACTGCATGATGTTTTGATAACTCCGTGATCATTCAGGGGATTCAAAACAAACAACTCAAACATGGTAAAAATCCCGATGTTTCATAAAAATAATAGTCTCAGGACTCAGGACTCAGGAGAACCAAGTGCTATGTACTTATGTCATCTAAATCCAAAAGGAATATCACTGAGGGACAGGATAATTATTATTAACGTGCGGCTACGCAAAGCAGGGGCACGGATATAAACAAGCAATGGCCAAATTTGAGTGGAAGTGGGTTGATCATTTATTCATAATATGGGTTGGGCATAACATAGTTCATGGTGGTTTAAGTGGATAGAGAGAGCTTAAAAAATAGAGAAGGATGGGAAAATTTTAAGGATGTCTACATCCACAAAATTGAGAAGGCGGAGAAGAAAAAAGAAACCAAGTGATTGAATTACAAACTAACAACTAAACTAAAATAAACCAACTAATTAACTTTAGCATTTATAATAAAATACTTTAATCAATAATTAGCGCATGTAACTTGAATTCAATTCACTGGCATCATTATAGAAATTTAACATAGAGGTTTATTTACCTTACCATCCAGATAACAGCAAAAAACCAAAAACGTCATACAATGTAGCTACTTGTTTGTAATATATAAAATATTTTTCCTCTATCGATATAAAAATTAAATTTATTATAGGGAATACCAATAAGAGATTCGAGGCAGTGTGGTATTTGCGTCACTTCTCGTTAATCCAGCGTGATACTAAACGATTGAAGCGTGCGAGAAATAAATTGTGCATTTACGACATAAACTACGGCCCACTTTGTCAAAACTTTGGTTTTTGGTATTAATTGCAGAATTACTTAATTGCAATATCACTTGTAAACGCTTCGAAGGGCAGATGGCAGTGGCAAAATGCTCGACTTGATATCCGGAGTTCCTAGGTTCAATTCAATATCCCGGTTGGGTAGCGTGTTTCAGATGTTTTCGATACGTGGCCTAAGTTTGTGTTCATCAACCCGCATTTACCAAGCGCGGTGATAAAGCCAATAATCACCAATTAGCTACATGACAGTTTTCAGAAAAGTATTTTAAAAATTACAAACGCTTATTTTATACCTCGTACAATAATGATGTTGACATGTCACATTGTGTATTCTTTGTTAGGGTGTTACCAGACCAATCGATCGATCGTCGATCGAGGGCATCAATCGATGGTAGAATTGCTTAGTCGATGTCGATCGATAATTTCTACCAGACCTGTCGATCGACGACATCGATCGATAGTAAAATGGATTAGTCGACGTCGATCGATCAATTAAAGCTACCAGACCTATCGATCAACGTCGACCGACCGTCATCGATCGATTGGTTAGTCAAACGGTATCCGTCGATTAATTAAAGCTACCAGACCAGTCGATCAACTTCGATCGACGTTGATCGATGCCGTCGATCGACGATCGATTGATTGGTCTTGTAACACCCAAACAGAAATAGTTAGAAAGTACGTAAATACACAGTGTAGTTACTTACTTTACTGAATACGCTCTGAATATTTTATAGTTGTAAGTTTGTAAATAGATAATAAAAAATATTCGATTGTATTTAAAATTTTATACTTAAGTGCTTATCTGTCGCATGAGTTTTTATCTGTAATTATAGTATTAAGTTTTGTTGTTTTAAATAAATAAATATTTTTTTCACGAAAAAGCTATATTTAATAGTAAAAAAAACATTTTTTTTCTTCATTCCTTTCAAATTTCGTGAGAAAACGTTTGGTCACGTGATCTTTAGCCTTGTGACGTCACACCGCAATAAACTAAACAAATTTATCTTGAAACCTGACAGATAGTTCTTGCTTATTTGTGAAATGTGACTTCACATGAAGCTGAATCATGGCCGCCCGTGTTTCGGGTCTTGTAATCCACAGACTAAAATCGCAAATTTATTTTGTAAATATATTATATTTAGAAATTGTCTTAATAAAAAAAAAACTATTGGATAATTATCGTTAAACTACAAACTACCTTAACCGACATATTTCATATTTTATTGTTACAACTGTCAAATAGCCAATTGTAGCTATAACTTTATTTCTTTATTTCAATATTGGAGGTTTTACACGAACTGTATGACAGTATACGTGAATAGCTCAAGTCCTGAAATTAGTTTGTTTAGAATCGGGTGTAGAATCGATTACACTAAAACATAATATGAGTGATAATTAATAAAAATCATATAATCACGGTAATATTTTTACCGTGGTAAAGTTCTTAACGATAACAATTCTATTCTATTCTACAATTCTATTTCTATTAACGAGAAAGCATATTGTATACTAACAATATAACTCTCACTAGAGTTCATACTCTGGCTGATTGTTTTCATTTTCCTAGAAACAGTTACTCTTATAACGAGAGCTCAAACCTGAAGTTAGATTGTATGTTGTTAAAAGTTTTTATTTCTTTCTTTTGACACAAAATAGTGTTATAATAATTATTTTAATTATATTATTATATTATTTTATAGTAAGTATTATATGGCAAGTCCCACTTATTTTTGTTTTAAGACACACAGACATTTTTAAAAGGTAAATATAATAAATTGACGACCTCCGTGGTCGAGTGGTAAGTACGACGGGTCTGGCGTCGCGCCATCTCTGTCGCGGGTTCAATTCCCGGGCGGGTCAATTTAGAGAAAAACTGTTTTTCAAAATTGATTTCGGGTCTCGGTGTTATTTCTATGTTTTTGTATATTATCCGTTATCTTACCATATTACAAATTTCAAAAGAATATTCATTTTGGTCTAGATTCTAGATAATTGGGGTAAGTGTAAAAAAAAAATTTTTGTAAAAATCCCCAAGTTGTCGCTTAAGAAGTGCATATTCTTTTTGATTCAGATTAAGCATAGAACAGCTATCAAAGATATCTTTTACTGTCATAAGTTTACACTACATCTTGTAAACACACACGATTCAATTTTAAAATATGAAAAGAAGGTGTAATTAAACATACGTGAGACATGTTTGGTATAACCACTTACGAATAAAATCTACGCAAGCTGCAATAATAATAAAAACTATTTAAAACATATTCGTCCACAATCCATATAAACGAAATATCTTTAACACTCAGTTGATTTGTTAGTCAAACAAGTAACAAGCCAACATTTAAAAATTCCAATTGGATGAGATGAAAACCTTGTGAAAATATTTCATACGCATTCAGTATTTGTTATAATAACAAAGCGCGACTGGTATTAAACAGAAAATATGTAACAATACATACCTCCATTGACAATCGATGAAAGTTTAAAACTGACGCGAGTTCGGTTTGTATTTTCTTGCTTCCCGTATTTTCCCCAATATCTGACATGTAGCTTGAACACGAGTTGATTCGCCGACGACCGGTACTCGAATAGGGAATCGTTATTTACAACGTCAAAGGATTTCTCTTCAACAGAACTACCCCGTGCAATAAAACCGGGCCATGTTTAAGGTACGCGGCCATTGTGTGCAGCGAGCGAGTACTCTCAGATGCCGGCATACAAACGGCGCAATGTACGAGGGGCCTGCACTGTAACATCGTTTAGTTTTGCACATTTTATTCCAGAATTAATATAACGTAGTAAACTTTCCGGAATTCAATACAGTTAACCAGTATGCTTGGTATTTTTATTAAATGTCACTTCTGAAAACGTTTAAAGTTAATATTTCATTTCAATTAAATAAATTGTGCATTAACGTTCGGATGGTTTTAAAGAAATGTACCTTTTTACAGGCATCATTGATTCTTATTCCCATTTAAAAGTAGGTAATGTTTGCGGATATGTACTGACCGCTATCGGTTACCCACACTTTATAAATACGAGTAGATGCACAGTTTCTATAATAGTCGTGATTAATGGTTTTTTTATTATTCAATTTAGTGGGATTGTAATCAGTCCGTTCCGTGCTTCAAAAGGCACGTAAAGCCTGTAGGGTCCGGTTGTCCTCGAAAGATGGCGTCGTTAGTCGTTAAATAAAACCCAGCGTGGTGGGTTATGGCCTAACCTCCCCATGTTGTCCATGTGGGACGGCCTGTGTCCAAAAGTGGGACGTGAATGACAATATTGTTACTTTATACTAGCGGCCGCTCGCGGTTTCACCGGCGCGGTTCCCGTTCTCGTGGGAATATCGGATATATATAAAAAGTATCCTATGTAATGTTAATCCAGGTTATAAACTATATGTATGCCAAATTTCATCTAAATCCATTCAGTAGTTTTTACGTGAAAGAGTAACAAACATCCATCCATACATTCAAACTTTCGCGTTTATAATATTAGTAGGAACTAGGATAATTCACTCTTTTAGCCATGTGACTAAAAGTGTGGTTGTAAGTACCTAATCCACCTTTTATGTATCTATCTCGTCGGGGTCACCAATGTAAGTCCCTATGTAGGTATACCTGGGAGGACCCGACGCGATAGATAAATAAAAGGTGGATTACGGTATGTGCTGTCTTTATTCGGGGCGCGGGACGACTGCCGCTAAAAGTCTGGTTTTACATAGTTATGTATACGCTACGGGAAAACGACACCTTGAGTGTCCCCACAGTGATGAATATGAGTGTTGGGGGTAGGAAAGGAAGAGGAAGACCAAAGAAAAGATGGATGGATTGTGTGAGGGATGCCATGAATGAGAAGGGATTGGATGATTTGATGAGGAATGACCGAGTTGTATGAAAGATAAATACATAGGTACCTACCTCAAATAACATGGGAACGATGACGATAATCACTCCTCTGTGGCTAAGTGGTCACTTATAATCACTGAGGGCCTACTTTCTTTCTCCGAGAAGAATTTTGGCCGATTTTCGTTCGCTACTTATATACAGTGGTTTTCATTCCTTCCGAAATTTTGTTCATATAAAATAGCATTGGCAATTAGATTATTAATTTAAAGAATAAGAATAAGAAGAATAAAAATAATTTATTGAAGAAAGGAGAGGGTCTTCATCCACCGTCACATTATTGTTTGCAAAAACGCAACTTCGTTTTAGCTCGCAATCGGCTAACTATCAGAATAAGGCTTGTATACGAAATAGGGACACCGTTAGTGTTGTGTGTGACGGTAGTTGGTTAAATAATGTGACGGTGGATGAAGACTCTTCGGCGCCAACAGAGGCGATACATCGCGACAGCAGTCAGCCCGTGACCACGGCCGGTGCAATTCGGTCGAAACGTCGGGTATAAAAGGTATGCGTAGGATGCCTTTACTAAATTTGCGTTAGTTTTGCGTTAAATCCCGTTTATATATGTGTGCTTAATGGAACGCGAAAGTTTAAAAGTGTATTAAAGAATATTGTTTGAAATTTTAAAAATAATGGAAAGCGCTTTATAGAGCAAATGAAAAACGGAACGTGGTTCCTTCACGCGCGAGTTATGACCACGGTGTTGCCAAAGTCAATAGGGTGCGAAGATTCTCAATGGGCGGACCGAATGCTAACTCTCTGGCTAACTCTAAAAAAAGTGCCTTCTCTCATTTTATGAAATCTCTCCCTGCAATTTTGGCTTTAATTAAAAAGTTAGCAAAATTTACAAAAAGCAAGGCCAATACGCACTATGCCAATAGCTATTCTACACTATTCAATAAGTCAAAACTATTCTACACTATTCAATAAATCATCCAGTGCCCTGGCATTGCAAAAGTTGCGTATCTACTGGCAAGATCGCAAGCCGCCTTAGCCGCTGCGCCATCGAGATCCTCATTGTGGCTAATTTTTATTTAGGTTTACTTTTATTTCAATATCTTAGAAATGTTTGCACCTCCAATTTTAGAGTGGATAATCTCTCTTTATTCTACTTAACCCTTTCAGCGCCTGAATATTTTAATTTTTTTTGCTGTATGCCGTCATACATATAATCAGCTACGTGATAAATCGTACCTGGCATAGTAGAACATATCTCAATCTCAAAAACTCGAGCGTTATGTGTAGTTGATTGTTTGAAAGCTTATCAGAGCCAAATTTTGTATTCCTACTGCAAAAAAGATGGAATTATGTCTTCCTTTGTTTGTTTGCACTACCTACTCTAAGTACCTTATGTTTGTCATGTCAGATCTTTTTTTCATTAAAAGTCTAATCTTTGATTTTTTCATGTTTTCTTTGCTAATGCCAAACGTTCAAAATCCGACCTTACCTATAATGCCAATTTTTTTTTTGGTATAGGAGACCCAACAAAATCTACGAATGTATTCGTAGTCGGACCATGCTCAAGACACGCACTACGAGTTATCTCGTAGCTGGCATGCAAAGGGTGTAAGAAATCATTTTATAGTGAGAAAAACGTACCTAAATTGTTACCATGTATTATGTTATGTATTGCACTTTTTTATGCTTGGTGTATAATGTAAACTGTTGCAATAAAAGTGTTATCTATCTATCCAAGATACGGATACAATATCACAATTAACCTAAGAGACTATTATTAATGTGAAGGTACACTATGTATCAATCACGTTAAAATCTGATCCTTCATCAATTGCGGTAAAATTTCTCTTACAGAGTGCATATTCAGTTTCAAAGGTCAGGCAGTTGTTGAAGTTAGCTTGTTAGTTGAGGTTACTGCAAAGAGCAAACACGAGATACTTAAAAGCGAAACGCTTTTCTTTTAGTTGTATGAGAATTGTAAAAATAATAAAAAAGAAAACTAAACTTTATTTTCTTAACTATACAATCTTTGTTACAAAAGTAGTAAAGGGAAAAATGTGTATCATGGCGGTTGCACTGAGTAAATTATAGCCATAAACGCCTCGGTAGCCGAGTGGCGAAAGACTAGCACGCGTCTAGATAAAAATTCAGTGTCTTAAAATGTTGTAAAAATTTACCTTCGAAAAATGGTGTCACAGCTGTTGTATAAAATTTCGATACAAGTTGTTAGTAAAGGCCAGGCATAGCTTTCTGATATTACAACTAAGTTAGGGACGAACACCACGAAAGTCTTAAACTAGGTATGTCTGTTTGAGTTACCTTAAAAAGTACATTTTTCTTTTTTACTACAGGCTTTCTGATCATAATTAGGTACATACAACGTGTATGTAGTTAAAAAGAAAAATGTAAAGACCTTTCCACTCGGTCATATTTTTCATTCCACGTGCATATTCGATACTCTTTCAAACTTATATCATACGAACGGGAAGGAGTGGAACTCTTCACCGGTTTCATGTTTCCCGAAAGCTGCAATCTAGGATTATTCAAGACTAGAGTAAAGGTAGAGACAAGGTATCTTCCATGTGCTTCAAACGCATTCAGTATCGTCGACCAATGGAAGTACCTACTTATTTATAGCATATCTATTACCTATTTATAGAGATAGTAATTAAATACTTCGTCCCTCGTTTCGGACTCAAAAGCATTATGAAAGCTTACTTACATATGCATAAAATCACGACTATTATCCCCGAAGGTTTAGTCAGAAACTATGAGGCAATGAGGACAGCAAAAGCAGTCCTCTACCATAGTCCACTTTTCACCAAATAGCGACTGCTATACGATTCTCTAAGCGACACATAGACGCTGTGCGCATGGCTGTGATCTGCTGTCTCTTTCCAATTCTATGAATATGAAAGCGATAGAGTCATTTCTCAGCGCTGCGGCAGCCGCAGCTATCAAGGCTTTAGCTTAGAGAATCGCACGGCTGCACATGTGCACAGCGTGACAGGAGGTGAGACCATCGCCGCTCTATGCTGTTGGATGTATGTGCAGTCTTTTGTCCATTAGTCGCCTTTTACGACACCCAAGGGAAGAGAGGGGGTGGTAGTATTCTTTCACCGCTACGCGACACGGTTAATGGAATGAAAACTTCCTATTAATTATAATAAACTTTAAGTAATAATAATAATAACTATTCTGTAGCATACTACACATACATAGATCTACACATCGTACTCCGCATCGTCCGGCATTCATATCACACTGCAGTGCGATTCTATAAGTTAAAGCCTTGGTAGCAGCGGCTGCCGCAGCGCTGAGATTAGACACTGTCTCTTTCATATTCATAGAATTGGAAAGAGACAGCAGATCACAGCCATGCGCGCAGCGTCGACGTGTCGCTTAGGGAATCGCATAGCTGGTGAAGCAAACCTCAAACGTTAGCTATTTACGTTAATAATTTCTCATGCGCCAGGTTAAGGTGATTTTGTTTGTTTTTACCTACCTACATATTTTGTATTTCTTGTGTTGTATGAAATGACTGTATATTGTGTCCCTGTCTAACAATGATATAAAAGAACTATCGAATTTCAATAAATTATGAGAAAGTAATCGACTTTCATTCAGTCTACACCCACTACATTGGTTTATTGTAGTACCCAATTACCAAGTACCCAATTCTAATACCACCGAATATTAAGTAAGTATATTATGGTGAGTCAACTGAAAGCTTATAAATATTTCGTAACTAATTAGTACAAAATTTGTAAATAACATAAGCAGGAAAACATTTTAATTGGAAAAATGTACCGTGTAACAGTATTCACGGAGGGTCCTTGAGTTAATTTTCCTAATCGCAACGGAATGCACGACAATAGAACCGCAAACGAGGATTGTTCACGCAACCGGCCGGCTATTGACGTGTTTCGTTCGTATTTTTCTGCGTACGTCACAATCAGCATACTTAAAAAAATACTGACATAACAAAATTTTATTTTATTTTAAATTAAGTTGTAAACTCTGCTCTTTAAAGTCGACATTTCAGTAAATCTAAATTTTGAATTCGTTCTATGTTTTACTAAGTATGCGACATATTATGTAACTGGCCGTGTGCTGGCTGTGCACGCGACTATATTTGGAAACATTTCTTTGTTTAAGAACAACATTTCTTTGTTACGATTGGTAGTAGGGCTGTTAAGTCCGCCTGGCTTGCTACCACCATCTCATCTAAGTCTGTCGCCATAACAACGATGTTTATAGCATTGTTGTGTTCCGACAGTTTAGAGATAAGATAGCCAGTTCCTCAGTGGTTGGCAAGGACTGGAACCGCTTACCAAATAAGGGGTTTTTGATTGGGTAATTCATAGACTTGTTTTCACTAACCCTATCAATACGGTTAGCATATCGTCGACTTACCGCATCGAAAGGATAACCAAATTGATACAGTTAATTAGGGTAAGCACTAACCGCATCCATAAACCCTGTTTAAGCTAACCCTATAAAAAGGGTTTTAACGCGCACAAGCGATTCAAGCTCCTACGTGCAATGCATTAGACTAGCTTTCAACAGAGGCCCCCTCGCGGCGAGCGTGCTGCAAAATATCGCTTACTCGTAAATAAGTTATTCGCACTAAAGTTAATTTTCGTGTAACTTGTCAATCAGTTCACGTTGAGACCTGTCGCGCGGTGCTTGCAATGCAGCTTGTTAGATTTTTACAAGATTTTATTTAGTTTCAACTGTCCGTTTGTCATCAAATCTAGCAAATTAAATTTTATCCACTTCCCGGTTACGAATTGAGCTTAAATTTTGCATGCATGTGTAAATTGCGTGACAATGCAATATTATGATGACATGGTGCTGATCTGATGATGGAGCTGGAAGGTGGCCATAGAAACTTCGCAATGAAACGACACAACCTCATCGAGTTTGGGCTCGTTTGAATCGTCTTGACGAGTAGATTGCCTTTCAATGGTAACCAGGGTCTGATGATGGAGCTGGAAGGTGGTCATAGGAACTCAGTTAAGAAACGACGAAACCCCATCGAGTCTCGGCTCGTTTGATTCGTCTTGACGAGTACTTTGGTGCTAGATGGTAACAGGATCTGATGATGGAACTGGAAGATGGCAATTGGAACTCAGTAATTAAACGACATAACCCCCATCGAGTATGGGCTCGTTTGATTCGTCTTGACGTGTACTTTGGTGCTAGATGGTAACCAGAGTCTGATGATGGAGCTGGAAGGTGGCCATAGGAACTCAGTAATTAAGCGACACAACCGCGTCGAGTTTGATTCGTCTTAATGGGTGCACCATTTTTTATTGATATGTTAAGGTATTAAAATATAAAATAATACTAAAAGTTATAATAAAAAGAAAAAAAATACTTTTTAAAAACAAGCTTTTTTCATGTTCTTGATGATAAAAAGAACTAAAAATTTAAAAATAATAATTTAATCCTGATAAGAAAACTATCATTATAATAGGTAGGTACGAGTATACCTACATTGCAACCTTTAACGGTAATTAACCATATTCGTCTACGTCACAATAACCAAATATCGTAAGTAGGTACATACATATTAGACATTTTTATTAAACTATAATACATTACACCTTGTATTAATACTTTGCGTTTTTATCACATACCCAATGTTTTATAAATAAAAGAGTGTTACATTGTGATTGCAAAAAAAGTTATGACGGTGTAATTATGCTAACTGTTCTTTAATGTTCCATCACAGTGTAATTCTTACGCTTTAATTTAAAAAAAATGGGTATGTGATAAAAACGCAAAGACTTAATACATGGTGTAAAGTTTTATGGTTGAATAAAAAATGTCTAATAGGTATGTACCTACTTACGATATTTGATTATTGTGACGTAGACGAATATGGTTAATTACCGTTAAAGGTTGCAAGGTAGGTACCTATTATAATGATAGATACCTATTATAATGATATTTTTCTTATCAGGATTAAATTATTATTTTAAAATTTTTAGATCTTTTAACAACAAGAACATAATAAAAGCTTGTTTTTAAAAAGTATTTTTTTTTTAAATTTTTGTTTAATCTGGTTAAATAATTTTAGTTTATCTGGTTTATCTTGGTCAGATGTATATAAGACTACTGATCTAAATACATCATTTAATATATTTCATGACACCTTAACACTGTTTTTTAAATTATGTTTTCCCTCGTGTAAAATTAAGTTAAGAAATAGATCTAAACCCTGCAATTGGATCACAAGGGGAATTAAAAAGTCATGTATGTCAAAGAGAAAATTGCGTTTTAAATATTATATAAAAAAGAATCTGTCCAATAAGTGCAAGTATCGAAAGTATTTCTCTATTTTAAAGATGTGTATTAATAAATCTAGAAAACTTATGAACGAGGCACGCCTCCATAAAAGTAAAAATGTTTGTAAAACCACGTGGGATCTAATTAAATCGTGTGATCAACCAGAATTTAATAATAGTTACATAAGCAAAATCAGACATAATAATATGAATATTACGGACCCTATTGTCATTTGTAATCATTTTAATAATTTTTATTCCGACATTACAAATCAATCATCTAATTCTAATTATAATTTTAATAATTTTAATTCTGACATTACAATCCAATCATCTAATTTTCATATTTCTAATACGACATCTGTTAATAATATCTAACATTTAGAACCGAGCATCTTTTTATACCCAACAACACATGACGAGTTATATAAAATTATAAGATCCCTCAATATCACAACATCGGTGGGCTATGGCTATGACGCACTACCCACATAGATTCTTAAATACTGCGCACTAGTTCTTTCTGACATATTAAGTTATTTAACAAACCTTTCAATGACTGAAAGCACATTTCCGGAAGCCCTCTAACTATCAATCATAAAACCAATACATAAAAAAGGCGATATTGATGTAATGGATAATTACAGACCTATTGCATTAATACCAGTGCTATCTAAGTATTTGAAAAGGTTATGCACAATATAAATTATGACTTTTTAGAAAAATTTAAAGTATTAGCCAAGGAACAAAATGGTTTTCGTAAAGGTAAATCAACCACATTAGCAGCCTTTAATTTGATAAAAAATGTTACCGTAAATATTGACAAGAATATCGATACAACAGCCGTATTCTTCTAGCTTTTGACTTTGTCTCACATGGCATACTTTTATCTAAATGCAAGAAATACGGTTTAAGAGGAAATGCATTAAAAAGGTTATAAACTTACCTTAGAAATCGTACACAATATATCGAAGTTAATTACGTTAATATACATACGGAGAAACTTCTGCAAAATCACTATTTGTCAGAAATAATGTGGGTGTCCCCCAAGGGACTATCTTAGGACCCTTATTATTTATAATATACATTAATGATCTACCTCCTGTTACTAATTATCAGTGCAATTTATTCGCTGACGATATATACAGATATATCGTCTGAGTTTTAGGTATTACCACAGGGTAATACCTAAAACTCCAGACCGAAACTTTAATGAAGATATTAAAAATACTATTAATAATATTACGAAATGGCTGACAGAGAACAATTTAAAAGTTAATGTAAACAAAACTAAATATATACAATTTTATAATAGAAAATCCAAAAGTCTAAATCTATCTGTGCTTCTTAATAATGAACCAATATCGGAATCAGATGAAGTCGTTTTTTTGGGCATAATAATTGACAGTCAGTGCATATGGACAAAACATATTAAGAAATTATGTTCTAAAATAAATAGATTTTCTTACGCGCTGAGGTGACTGACGACGCAAATCAACCATAAAACCGCATTGATGGCTTATCACGGATACGTGGCATCAAACCTTAAATACGGCATACTTTTGTGGGGAAATTCAGTCGACATGATATATGAGGCTTTCATATCACAAAAACAATGCGTTCAATTCAACATCATGCAGGCAATTGTTCCCAAAATTAAATTTATTAACTCTCCCTTCATTATATATACTGGAATGTTGTATTTTTGTAAAGAGTCATCAGTATTTATTTATTAATAAAGATGTAAACACTAGCCGAAGTATAAGATATCGTGGAAAGCTGTAGTTATCCAAAATGCAGACAGCATTATATAAGAGAAATTGTTATCCCAGTTGCATAAAAGTATATAATAAGCTACCTCACTTATTAACCGAAATGGATATAAGTACTTTTAGAAGAAAACTATGGCTTAAAATAAAATGTTTTTATTCTATTAACGATTTTCTAAATTGTTATATTGACATACTGTAGTTTATAATGTAATTTAATATAATAATACAAAATAATACATTAATCAATTCATTTTATTAATCTTATTTGCTATATGTGACGTAATATCCAATTATAATTATATTGGCTATAATGTATAATTAATGATTAGTATTTTTTTGTCAATTCTGTTTACCTAATTATCTCCATTCACATGCCCTGCATTGGCAAAATAGACGAACATTGTTATAAATTACCATCTTTTGTACCTACTCTATTTTCTGTGATTAAATTATTTCATTTCATTTCATTTCCAAACTGAACCTGGCTCTCGATCGTACACGTATCGGTCGCTGTACAAGACTCAGGTGCGTTCGACTTAATGGTTTGTTCCTATAGCCACCTTCCAGCTCCATCATCAGACCCTGGTTACCATACAGCATTAAAGTACTCGTCAAGATGAATTAATCGAGCCCATACTCGATGGAGTTATGTCGTTTAATTACTGAGTTCCATGGCCAACTTGCAGCTCCATCATCAGACCCTGGTTACCTTCTAGCACTAAAGTACTCGTCAAGACGAATCAAACGAGCCCATACTCGATGGAGTTATGTCGTTTAATTACTGAGTTCCATGGCCATCTTGCAGCTCCATCATCAGACCCTGGTTACCATCTAGCACCAAAGTACTCGTCAAGACGAATCAAACGAGCCGAGACTCGATGGGGTTGCGTCGTTTCTTTACTGAGTTCCTAGGACCACATTCCAGCTTCATCATCAGATCAGACCCTGGTAACCATCTAAAAACAAAGTACTCGTTAAGACAAATGAAACGAGCTGAAACTCGATGGGGTTGCGTTGTTTCATTACAGAGTTTCTATGACCACCTTCCAGCTCCATCATCAAACCCTGGTTACCATTGAAAGACAAACTACTCGTCAAGACGATTCAAACGAGCCCAAACTCGATGAGATTGTGTTGTTTCATTGCGAAGTTCCTGTGACCACCTTCCAGCTTCCAGCTTCCTTAGCGCCATGTCATCATAATATTGCATTTTCAAGCGATTTACACATGTATGCAAAATTTCAACTCAATCGGTAACCGGGAAGTGGATCAAAATTAAGTTGCAAGATTTCACCCAACAAACATGCATTGCAAGTTAAATAAAAACTTGTATAGTAATATCATAGACAAATACCATTTCGGCGCGGTTTTATGAAGCTTCCATGTGATAACAGCGGGCGGCGGCGGCGGACCATAGTCCGCCGCCCGCAACCCGCCGCCCGCTGTGCGCGAAAACGAGATAGGAGACAATAGGGTAACCTTATTAGTTGATAAGCGCTTAAAATTACCGTTACAAATACCCTTTTTGATTTAGTAAGTGCATTGGAAGCAGTTAACCTTAATCAAAAAAGTTACCGCTACGAAAGATTAACCCTATCAATAGGGAAACCCTATCATTCGGTAACCTTTTGATGGCGTTTCCCTAACAATCGGCTTAACCAAAAAAAGGGGTTTTCCGGTCCCTGGTGGTTGGGGATTCCGGGTGAAGCGCGTTTCCACCTTCAGCCTTATCGTCACTTACCACCAGGTGAGATGAAGGCCAAGCGCTTACCCGTTAAAGAATAAAATAAAGAACAGAATTGGCAGCCGCTGCTCGCCTTATTTTTGGAGCCTACGAGATACTGTGATTCTACAGCTACGTGCCTAGATAATATATATAGCGATATGTTGCCAGAAACTAAGAGTTTTTTTATTTTTATTTTATTTTATTTTATTGGCAACGGGTAAGCGCTTGGCCTTCATCTCACCTGATGGAAAGTGACGATAAGGCTGAAGGTGGAAGCGCGCTTCACCCGGAATCCTCAACCACTGAGGAACTGGCAATCTTAACTTAAACTGCCGGAACACAACAATGCTATAAACATCGTTGTTATGGCGACAGACTTAAATAAGATGGTGGTAGCTAGCCAGGCGGACTTAACAGCCCTACCACCAACCAAACCGAGCACACAAAGATGTTCCCCCCGCTGGGAATCGAACCCGGGACCTCTGGGTCTGAAACAGGTAGCTTAGCCACTAGACCACAGAGGCGGTTAAAATTGTGGGCAATTTCAGATTCAGACCATTGTGGGCAATTAGCATCCTTCAAAATCGTTAAGGAAAAAACTAAAAAACGTAAAATAATATGTAGACCGGTAACTCTTGACCGCTTGGAACGAATGAGAGTTGGACTCTGCGACAAAACTCCATTCTTAGACACCAACTTGCATCCCAATGCAATGTATGAATTATTTTTTGATTGTTTCTATGAGTTCAACTCTATATTCAAGTCCAAGGAGGTCACGATTGGTGATATAGTCCTACTTTCAGTGAATGGGCCACTGAGAGTATACACAAAAGTAGACGAAAACTGTATGAGTTGTACTCAGAGAGACAGCTAAATAGAACAGACGAATTTCTAAATTATGTTAAATCTTTCTCAAAAACGTTTAAAGCCGAATGTCTATCGGCTAAATCTAAATACATAAGTGATAAAATTCGTAATAGTGTAGATAAAGTTAAATCAACTTGGAAAATTATTAATGCGGAAAGTGGCAAAGTAAAATCAAATGAAAATAATTATAAACTTAACATAAATGGCAAAATAATCACAGCAGACGTCGAAGTCGCTAACGAATATGAATCATTTTTCTCGCGAATTGCCGTAGATTTAACCAGAACCCTGGGCTCTTCTATCCCCATTGCAGAATCTCTGTTAAAAGCAAACGTTCCTTGTTGTAATGTTATATTTCAATTCAGTAAAGTTAATATACACACCATCGTAAAAGCTTTTAAATCTTTGAATATTAAGAAAACAGCTGACCTCTGGGGCATTTCTGTACATTTAGTTAACTCTTTAATCGAGATCGAGAATAATTGTGTTGATTGTGGTGTGTTCCCTGATTTAATGAAATCTATTAAATTAACCCCTCTGTTTAAATCGGGCAGTACCTCAGATCCCTCGAATTTCCGTCCTATTTCTGTACTGCCCACCTTTAGTAAGATATTTGAAAAAATTATGCTCAATCAAATGCTAGCTCACTTTAACGTAAATAAACTATTGCATGCTAAACAATTCGGTTTCACCCGCGGTCGGTCTACTACTGATGCTGGAATTAAGTTATTAGAGAGTATTTATGAAGCCTGGAATGAGTCATATGATGCCTATGGTGTATTCTGTGACTTATCTAAAGCATTTGATTGCGTCCAGCATCAGACGTTAATTAGGAAGCTTGATCATTATGGAATCCGTGGGACGGCCTTGGATTTTATCTCATCTTACCTTAGTAATAGAGTCCAGAAAGTAGTAATAAATGGTAAACAGTCGTATCCGTCAGAATGGCGGGTGTGTGACTTCCAAATAGATCAAAAATAAACTATGTAAATGTACGAAAAATGTACGTTTTTGTACTGAAATAAGTATAAATGTACGTTTCTGTAAGCGTAGCAACAATCATTTTAAAGTGAGCCGCCATTATGATGTCAGGTTGGCGGGTGAATTCTTTTACAAATAACTTTTTTCAGATTTAACTTTAGGTAAAAAATGTACGTCAATTGTACTTAAAGGAACACTATTTAAAAACTTCCTAAATATTATAAAAGCTCTGATATTGTAAAACGTGCGTGAGCCGCTCGCTAACCTGACGTCAGAATGGCGGGTTGTTTTTAAACGAATCAAACTATTTTGATCAACTAAATAACAAATAAATGTACTTATTATGTTCTTGACAGATTAAAAAAACAAAATTGTATGATAAATTCATAGCATGATTTAATAAATTTTATAACATTTGACCATACAGGGTGGAAAGATCGAATGCCACATGGATGGCAACTACCTTAAATATTGGAAATAGCACATTGTGTGTAAAGGAGACTTTCCTTTATTTATAAAAACAATAAATTCTGCATTTCTGGATTTTTGAAAAATCACTTGTCTTAGGCGGGACTCGAACTAGTCAAATGCGACAAAAAATAACATGCCGTTTTTTATGATGCAGATAGAAAGGGTTAGATAGAAAGCTCATTTTTCTCTAAACGACAAACACAATCAAATTAACGGAAGGTCATGAAAACTAACAATTATCTTTTAATTTTAGTTTCACCCGTCACGTGAAATGCACCGCAACTACTTTAATTAAGTATAGAAAATAACAAATTGTACGGAATGGAGACTTACTTTTATTCTATAGAATAATAAATACTATAAATATAGATTTTTGAATTAATTGAAGAATTGACTTTTCGTAGCTCTTCGCAGTGAATTGTGGTGAATATTAGTAATATTTAATAATCCCGGTAATATTAAATTATAATTAAGTAGTAATATTTCATAATTAATAACATTAACGGTTCAGACAGACGATTTTTCAAAAATCCATAATTATTCTCCAAAATAAATTTAAGTCTCCATTGCGTACAATTTGCTGTTTCCAATAATTAAAGTACTTGCGGTGCATTTCACGTGACAGGTGAAAACCAAATTAAAAGGTAATTGTTACTTTTCATGGCGTTCCGTTATTTTGATTGTGTTTGTTATTTAGAGAAAAATGGGCCTTATCAGTAACCCTTTCTTATCTGCATCATAAAATACGGCATGTTATTTTTTGTCGCATTTGACGAATTCGAGTTCCGCCTAAGACAAGCGATTTTCAAAAATCCATAAATGCAGAATTTATTGTTTTTATAAATAAACACAATGTGCAATTTCCAATATTTAAGGTAGTTTCCATCTATGTGGCATTCGATCTTTCCAACCTGTATGGTCAAATGTTATAAAATTTATTAAATCATGCTATGAATTTATCATCCAATTTTCTTTTTAAATCTGTCAAGAACATATTATGTACATTTATGTGTTATTTAGTTGATCAAAATAGTTTGATTGGTGTAGAAACAACCCGCCATTCTGACGTCAGGGTAGCGAGCCGCTCACGCACGTTTTACAATATAAGAGCCTTTATAACATTTAGGAAGTTTTTAAAAAGTGTTCCTATAAGTACAATTGACGTACATTTTTTTCCTAAAGTTAAATTTGAAAAAAGTTATTTGTAAAAGAATTCACCCGCCAACCTGATATCATAATGGCGGCTCACTTTAAAATGATTGTTGCTACGCTTACAGAAACGTACATTTATACTTATTTCAGTACAAAAACGTACATTTTCCGTACATTCACATAGTTTATTTTTGATCTATTTGGAAGTCACACACCCGCCATTCTGACGGATTCAAACAGTCACCTGGTTCTGCTATAACAATGGGGGTGCCGCAAGGCTCAATTTTGGGACCTTTTCTGTTTCTAGTTTACATAAATGATCTCCCTCACCTCATAAGAGACGATCACGAGATAGTTTTGTTTGCTGATGATACGTCTTTAATATTTAAAGTTAAACGTGGACAACGCGAACTTGACGACGTAAACAATGCCCTTTCTAGAGTAGTCCACTGGTTTAATGCTAATAATTTATTGTTAAACGGAAATAAAACCAAATGTGTTAGATTTACTCTACCTAATGTTAGGCTTGTTAAAACCAGTGTTAAGGTTAAGGACAATGAAATAGAATTGGTCAATGAGACTGTCTTTCTGGGCATAACGTTAGACTCCAAATTACAATGGGGGCCTCACATCGGGAAAGTTTCGGGCAGACTGAGTTTTGCAGCCTATGCCGTAAAAAAGATCAGGCAATTCACAGACATTAAAACAGCGCGTCTAGTCTATTTCAGCTACTTCCACAGTATTATGACATAAGGCATGCTACTGTGGGGTAACGCTGCCGACATTGAATGTATCTTTGTGTTGCAAAAAAGGGCTGTCCGGACTATCTATGGTATGAAGTCTCGGGAGTCATTAGGAGACAAATTTAAAGAAATCGGTATTCTTACAGTGTACTCACAGTATATTTATGAAAATTTATTGTATACCCATAAGAATAAAAGTAAGTTTGTGAAGAATAGTGATAGACATAATTTGAACTTAAGAAATAAGGATAAACTGGCTATTCCCAATTATAGGCTCCACAAAATAATAATAATAATAATAATAATAACTTTATTTATTAATAAAATATAACCTTTTACAATAATTCATTGTTGCCCTGACTCCCGAGCTAGAAAAATCTGTGTTTCAGGAGCCAGTACCTCCCTTAAGGTAAGTTTAAACAAAGGTCTAAATATACTAAACTAAACTAGACTTAAATATTTTTCTCACTTTTAAGAAAGTATTTTGACATAAAATACATTTGACTTAGAAAAAAAAAAACTTTTTCTTTAACATTTTTAAGTTTTAGCGTTTACTTTGTTAAAATGTATGAGTGTGTGTGTGAGTGTGTGAGTGTGTGTGTGTGAGGGGGTGTGTTTGTTTTAAGTACTATACGAGGACGTGAGCCTGAATACACAAGGCACATCCGAGGACGTTTTCAATCCGAGGACTTTTTCGTGGGTCCTCGGTTTGACTTGACTGCGGCATCGTACTCTACGTGCGATTGTGAACCTTCCTGTATACTTAATAAGGAAAAGTCAAGGAATCCTCGGATTGGTCTTGAAAATTACGGTTCACACACCGACAGAGTGTGAACACTAGGCGGCGCCACTATCGATTTGTACACACTCGCTATACACTCGACTCATGTTTGTTGTACTGTGTGAGGACTTATGTGTAAATTTTACACTCAAGACCTCGTATTGGTGGCAGTACCTGACAGTGTGTATTTAGGTCCTCATATGGATACATTTTCACGTCGTGATCAAAGAGTGTTGTTTTTCCGTCTTTGTTTTGTAAGAACGTAAGCAAAGTAAGTATTTTTACAAGCTTTTATTTAGTTTCACCTGTCCGTTTGCAAATTAAATTTCATCTACTTCCCGGTTACCGACTTCCCGGTTACTGATAGAGCTGAAATTTTGCATACATGTGTAAATCGCGTGACAATGCAATATTATGATGACATGGTGCTGATCTGATAATGGAGCTGGAAGGTGGCCATAGGAACTTTGCAAAGAAACGACACAATCTCATCGAGTTTGGGCTCGTTTGAATCGTCTTGACGAGTAGTTTGTCTTTCAATGGTAACCACGGTCTGATGATGGACCTGGAAGGTGGTCATAGGAACTCTGTAATGAAACGACGCAACCCCATCGAGTTTCGGCTCGTTTCATTCTGTTGATGAGTACTTGGTTTTTAGATTGTTACCAGGGTCTGATCTGATGATGGAGCTGGAAGATGGTCATAGGAACTCAGTAAAGAAACGACGCAACCTCATCGAGTCTCGGCTCGTTTGATTCGTCTTGACGAGTACTTTTGTGCTAGATGGTAACCAGGGTCTGATGATAGAGCTGGAAGATGGCCATAGCAACTCAGTAAATAAACAACATAACCCCATCGAGTATGGGCTCGTTTGAATTGTCTTGACGAGTACTTTTGTGCTAGTATAAGTTTAATACTAACTAATAATAGGTAATGTACCTATCTCACGATATGGGATTATTGTGACGTAGACAAATATGGTTAATTATCGTTAAAGATTGCAATGTAGGTACTTATACAATGATATTTTTCTTATCAGGTTTAAATTATTATTTTATAAAAAGCATTTTTTCTTTAATTTTAAACTGTTTTATTTAGCTTGCCCTGTTTATTTCTTTGAGTCAAATCTAGTAATTAAAATTAGACCCACTTTCTGTTGACGGATTGATCTGAAATTTGGTACGCACCTTTAGTTCTAATAAGAATATAATTTAATTCATTTGATATCATTGTAAATCCAAGATGGCCGCCGCTACAAAATGGCGGATTACATATTTTATCACTACATCCTCAATAGGGGTATCAAATGAAAGGGATTGATTAGTAGAACAGAGTTCTCTATGAAATAATATGAGAATCCAATATGGCCGCCAAAAAAATAGCAGGTTCATTTTTCTTATGACAATCCCTTCAATATTGGTATTAAATAAAAGGTCTTGCCTAGTAAAATACATTACACTATGAAAAAATTAAAAATCCAATTTGGCCGCCAACAAAATGGCAGGCAATTTTTTTTTTCACTTCCCCTTCAATATAGATATCAAATGAAAGGGCTTGAGTAATAGAATACTGTTTAAAAGTTTTGATATATTTTTAAATCTAGGCTGCCGGAAATGCAAGATTTCATATTTGTTTCAATATGGGTGATGGATATCAAATGAAAGGGCAAGTTGTATGAATTAAAAAGAATGAGAAGTATGATATACTTCTCATTATTTTTAAATCGTTATAACAATATTAAAATAAAAAATAAAGATTAAAATTATGTAGACAATGTACTAAAAGCTAAAACATATTTCTGTAGGTCTTAGGTACCAGTCATCAAACTACTCTCCTCATCATTCTATAACATTGATCAGACAAAAAAATAAAATCGTTGGGCGTGTGAAATTTTTATCAAGTGAACGATTTTTTTTTGTCTGATCAATGCCCTAGAATGTCCTAGATTGATGAGGAGAGTGGTGTGATGACTGGTACCTAGGACCTACCGAATGCTTTTTTAGCTTTTCGTACATTGTCAACATCATTTTAATCTTTATTTTTAATAATAACTTCAAAAATTTCTTTACTATTTTTTTTTAAATAGACGATCATAACTTTTAGTTCAATCTTCATTATTGACGACCGCTCTAGTCGAGTGGCTCGCACGCCGGCGGACTCTTATGTCGCCATCTCTGAGGTCCCAGGTTCGATTCCCGGCTGGGTCAATGCAGAATCAGAGCAATGTATGTGATGTTGTCTAATATTTTAACGGACTTCTGAAAGGAGTAGGTTATCAATTCGGTTGTATATACTATGTTTCTTTAATGTATTTTCAGGTTACACTGATTTGGATGATTTTTTTTGTTTCGATAGGTTTTAATCGTTACATTTAAAATATGGTGAAGATATGATGAAGACCCCTGGCGACAGGCAACAAAACTCCTCAATGACGAATGATCAAGTTGTGATTGGTTATTGTATTAAATACAAAGAAAGTAGCTGGTACCTATGAGTAGACAAGGGATCAGACTTCGTAGATACCTTATGGAACTCCTTAATAACCGACGTACATAAATTGTGATTGATTATTATGTTGAGTACGTAGAAAAGTAGCTGATTAGGTAACTATCAACGAGCTAAGTATCCCAGACTTCATAGATACCATATGGAACTCCTCAATGACCGACAGTACAAATATTATGATTGGTTATCATGTTGACTACGAAGAGAAGTAGCTGGTTAGGTAACTATCAATGAGCAAAGGATCTCAGACTTCACAGATACCATATGAAACTCCTCAATTACCGACAGTACACATATTGTGATTGGTTATCATGTTGAGTACGAAAAAAAGTAGCTAGTTAAGTAACTTTCAATGAGTAAAGGATCACAGATACTCTATAGAACTCCTCAATGACCGACTATACACATATTGTGATTGATTATTATGTTGAGTACGAAGAAAAATAGCTGCTTATGTAACTATCGATGCGCAAAGGATCACAGACTTCAGAGATACCCTATAGAACTCCTCAAAGACCAACAGTACACATATAAAAATTGGTTATTATGTTGAATACAAAGAAAAGTAGCTGGTTAGGTAACATTCAACGAGCAAAGGATCCCAGACATCAGAGATAGCATATGGAACTCCTCAATGACCGACAGTAGACATATTTGGATTTATTATTATGTTAAGTACGAAAAAAAGTAGCTGGTTAGGTAACTATCAATGAGCAAAGGATCCCAGACTTCACAGATACCATATGGAACTCCTCAATCACCAACAGTACACATATTGTGATTAGTTATCATGTTAAGTTCGAAGAGAAGTAGCTAATTAAGTAACTATCAATGAGCAAAAGATCCCAGACTTCACAGATACCATATGGAACTCCTCAATCACCAATAGTACCTACATATATTGTAATTGATTATTATGTTGAGTATGAAGAAAAGTAGCTGCTTATATAACTATCAATTCGTAAAGGATCACAGACTTCAGAGATACCCTCTAGAACTCCTCAAAGACCAACAGCACACATATTATAATTGGTTATTATGTTAAATACAAAGAAAAGTAGCTGGTTAGGTAACATTCAACGAGCAAAGGATCCCAGACATCAGAGATAGCATATGGAACTCCTCAATGACCGACAGTACACATATTTGGATTTATTATTATGTTGAGTACTAAGAAAAGTAGCTGGTTAGTTAACTATGAATGAGCAAAGGATCCCAGATTTCAAAGATACCATGTGGAACTCCTCAATGGCCAACAGTACACATATCATCATGGGTTATCATGTTAAGTACAAAGAGAAGTAAATGGATAGGTAACTATTAATGAGCAAAAGATCTCAGACTTTACAGATACCATATAGAACTCCTCAATGACCGACAGTACACATATTGTGATTGATTATTATGTTGAGTACGAAGAAAAGTAGTTGGTTAAGTAACTATCAAAGAGCAAAGGATCACAGACTTCACAGATACCATATGAAACTCCTCAATGACCAACAGTGCACATATTGTGATTGGTTATCATGTTGAGTACGAAAAAAAGTAGCTGGTTAAGTAACTATCAATGAGCAAAGGATCACAGAATTCACAGATACCCTATGAAACTCCTCAATGACCGACAGTACCCATATTGTGATGATTATTATGTTGAGTACGAAGAAAAGTAGCTGGTTTTCGTACCTATCATTGGACAAAAGATTATAAAGTCATAGTCAAAATATGTTTATTTAATAAACTCAATTAATAATTATTTTAAATCGTATAAATCTTTTTAACCTACCACCAATTCAGGACAACATTTTTTAGCTGTTTCAAAGAACGGGCGCAAAAAACCATAGCGCACAGAAGTAACGACATTTACAAAAAAAATGTCGTTACCAGGTCATAAAATACAATACATACTCATCATATGCCAGGTCATATAATATTTATATAGATACAAAATACAATAAGTGTATAATAACACTTCAATGGTAACTTATGGAACCAAATAATTAGCTATTGTACAAAATATATAACAACGTCGGTGGTTAGTAGTAGTAGTAGTGGACTACCTAGCCGTAGTCAACTAACAATCACTACGACGAAAGCATATGCATAAGTTCGCAATGTAGAAAACAACAATGCTAATAACATAGTCGTCATGGCGATATACTTAGATAAGACGGTAGCGGTAAAACTGGTGGTAGAGTGTCATAGCCTGTCATAAAAAATATAAACATTTTTAGTAATTTTAACCGCCTCTGTGGTCTAGCGGTAAGACCTTAAACCATGAGGTCCCTGGTTCGATTCCCAGCGGGGGTACTAACTGTGCTCGGTTTGGTTAGTGGTAGGTGTGGCGGCCTGCGTCGCCACATAATTTATTATCCTCACGTATGGTTAAAGAGTTTGTAAGCGCATTCCTAAACGCGTGTAGATCCGATAAAGATAAGACGGCATTCTCTCTCCAACATCTACGTAGTATAAATCGTCTTGTATGTTTTAGAGACAATAAGTTAGTTACAATGTAGTCACTATAAATATACAACATCACATAAAGAGACGCAGTCGTTATTGACCATCACCAAGGAACCTTCCATCATCACAACCTCCTATAACTCGCCAGACGGAACAGTAGGCCTTGTTCTAAGTCCGCCTGGCTATAGCTACCACCAACTTATCTTAGTATGTCGCGTCGCCGTAACAACAATGTTATCAGCAGTTCGAGGTAAGATAGCCAGTTCCTTAGTGGTTAAGGGTACCGGGAATAACGCGATTTCACATGCCTTATCAACACTTAACATAAATCAGGTCCGGTCAAGTAAAGAGCTTATGTACATCAGGGCCACATCGAATGTTAATTACAAAATAAATGTTCTCGAATGGTACTTAAAACATGTTATGTTTACACATTAGTGGTCCTCGCTTTGTACATGCGGGACTCGGAAAAACGTCCTCATATTGTTTCTGTACAGTCAAAAACACGGTCCTCGAATTGTTTCGGATTCAAGAGAAAGTGTGGGAAAATAAGTCCACGAATTGCCATCTGTAGTCAGGCGATTGGGTCCTCGAAAGGTACACACAGACGTCCTCGGAAAGATGTCTCCACAAGCGTTGGCAGTGTATAATAAGTCCACGCATTGGTCAAGAAAAGTTAATAAATAAAATGCTGCAATAACGTTAGACAAATAGACCTGATCATTAAGAAAGTGTTTTCTGTTTCTTTCTGTCGTTTTAAAGTAACAATACAAGGTCATTAACATGGTTTTTAAGAGAGTCCTCGGATGGGTCATATAAAACCATAGTCCTCGAAAGGCCGTCTGTACAAACAGGGGTGTGTGTGTGTGTGTGTGTGTGTGTGTGTGTCTGGCTGGGTGTATGCGTGTAAGGGTTGATATTATTATTGTGTTATTCATAACAAGTTTTCGTTTCAGTGTAGGATAAGGTTAAAAGCCACTCCAGAACCCTTTTTTTTTAGCTTTAGTTACTGAACACGTCTTTATATCACAGCCTCGTGCAATCAAATTGTAAATATATGGCAATTTAAAGGAAAGATGGTTTTTACCAAAGGCCGGTTTGCGGAATACGGAAAATCCTCCTTTGTATAAGGCCTGCGTATTCAGGAGAATTAAGAGTTACCTGATGTCCTAGAACGAACACCTTGATTATTTAAAGTTGTCGTACATTCAAGACAGAAGCCTCCCGGTATAGGTCTCTAGTAGGAAATAGAAAATGTTTTTTCAGCATTATAAATATATTAATTATCAATGCCGCATTCTTTTAAATCTTCATTATTTTCTTTTTAAGCAAAAAAATTTTGTTATCCAATGTTTAAAGTATTACTAGTGTAAAGTAATCAAGTTTCATCAAAATCTATCCTGCAGATTCCACGAGATGTTTCAGATGGGACAGACAGCCGTTCAGACGGTAAGTTAGAAAAACGTATGACCTTTTCTAAATAGGTTCATATCATTATAATGTTGGCGCATTACTTTTTTTTAATAATAGTATAAGGTTATACTACGCGTGCCTGCCTCAAAATATGAGGCTATGACGTCAGAGTCAACCTTGTACTGGTGCAAACAGATGATTGTAGAACGATACAGAAATAAGGTCACGTCACATTTGAACACATGTTCCACTGTAACTTTCGTGTGCTTATCGCACTTTCTACTTTGCAATTGATAATGCGTATGTCATATATGTCCCCAGATTAGATTGCAGTATTGAAATTGTCATTAAATTCGTAATATTTGATTATTTACGTTAGTATATGTAATGACGCTCAAATAAACTCGAGATAACGAAACGTTGAAAAAATATGACTAAGTACCTACCTCAGATTTCCCACCTGATGTTTGATTGATGAATTTGAACTGTCGTTAAAATTACACTTGACAGGGAAAAGTTTTGTTAGATTAATTAGTAAAGAAGTCTCTGGTTTTGCGTTTTTTTTTGCATTTTGCATTTTAATAATTCTTGGATCCCATTTGGGGAAGTAGCTTTTTAGGTTTTGGTCCATTTCTAAATCAGTTGAATTTTAGCTATCAAAGCTGCAATAACTGTGGAATTCCCAGAAAATTAGATTTACATAGTAGTCTCTTTATAAGAGTAAGATGTAGTTTTACCACCCAGAAACAAGATTTATGAACTTAAAATTCCTATTTCTTTAAAAATGTAAGTACCTCTATTTTTTTTTCTAAATATAGTTACATCTGTGTGGTGCAAGCTTATTAAGGCTAGGTGTTAGTGAACAATTAAAATAACACGTTCTTAGAATTACTTTTTAAAGTAGTAAACAGTAAAATTAAAATCTGCGAATACACCCGATGGAAACACGATTTGATAAAGTTGTCTCGATAGAATAAATTCACAAAGTTTCATATTTTTGTGTAATTTTATCTTCTTTTCCAGGTTTTATTATTAAAATAAGTGAATTGATATTATGAGGCATTTACCAAAATGAAGTTCATAGATAACTTGAGGGATTATTACAAATCGTTTTTTATTTATTACATCTATAAATTTTTTAGAATATAAAACGCGTATTCGCGCCGCTTTGCTGTTATACCCGTCCCTTACCGTCGTACCGTCGAGAGAGCGAGAGAAAATCGTTCAAAATACCTCCCCTTAACAGAAAGACTTCCAACCCTTCTGTAAAATCTCTTTCCTTGGGTGTGGTACCTAAAAGCCGACTAACGGACTAAAGACTGCACATACATCCAACAACATAGAGCGGCGATGGGCTTACCACCTAATGCTAAGCACATGTGCAGTTGTTGTGCGGTGAAACGTGGACGAATAATTATTTAAAAGTACAAAGTAATGTCTTTTTATCCAAATAGCTACATTGTTCATCTAAGCATTATATTATTACGTCATACTGTTATGTTTTTATTTTTACTTAAATCTATCAATGGGAAACTGAAAAAATACTGAGCAACTAAAAAAAATGAAAATGTACTAAAAAAATTAGGTATTCTACTCTATTAACAAAACTCATGTTACATTCGGGATTCCGAGCGGCGAAGACGCAAGTGCCCTATGGAGTCCGTGTGCGTTGACCCCGGCTGCGGGCTGCGGGTTGCGGAATCGCGCGACCTACATCGCGGCAGCCATCGCTATGACGTCAGCACGATTTAGGTCATGGGGCTGCAACAGACGCAGACGCGGCAGGAGGCACGACCTGGCCCGTAATAGCTAGCGGAAGAATGGAGTTCACAAAACATGTGTGTCTATTTTTACTCCACGCTACAGAAAATGAGAAGGTCAATGACCTGGTGGTGAGTATGACATGATAATGTGGAAAGTGGTAATACTTCACCCGGTATCCTGAAACATCGAGGATTGGGCTCCTAACTTAAGGACCTTATAGAAATTGTGGGTAATATTAACTCGATTGAATTGTCAGAAGTCATTTAGGCACTCCGGCTTTCGCGTTTATAATCACGAAATTATTTGTATGTATGTATGGGTGTGGGTTAGAATTCACTTTTTCCGTCAAAACGGAGTTCCTATAATCGTGCTCTATGACGTCATAGGGCAAGATTTTGGTCATAGGGCTGCAACAGACGCAGACGCGGCGGGCACGAGGGTCGTGCCGCACGACCCGCTGGCCCGTAATAGCTAGCAGAAGAATAGAGCTCACAAAACATGTATGTCTATTTTTAAACAATTGGAGAAGGTCAATAACCTAGTGGTATGTAACGATAACGTGGAAAGTGGTAACACTTCACCGGTATCCTAAACCGGCGAGGAATACTGGCGCCTAACTTAAGGACGAAACTTAACTTAAGAGGAAACACTACGTCGAAGTGGCATGCTAAATTCTCATACAAAACACAGAAAAACAACGTTTCGTAGTCCCCTGTTTCCTCATTCAGAACTGGACCAATGTTTATTACTTTTCAGCATCGGCTAAAGAAAGAGATTTTCTATGTCTGCATGTTTGATTTTTTTTAAACCAGCCACTTATAATGTTTTTGAAGACGCCTTAAAACGGAGTGATTTCGCTTAATTTTGAAGGCTTCTGGTTATTAAATAAATTTTAATGACTTAATGCAAAAAATTTAACCATACAGACATAGAAAATCTCTTTATTTACCCGATGCTGAAAAAGTAATAAAAATTGGTCCAGTTTTGAAGGAACAGAGGACTACGAAACGTCGATTTTCTATGTTTTGTATGAGAATTTTGCATGCACGTCGACGTAGTGTTTTCTCTTAATCACGAAATTATTGTGCGTGAACATAGGTATTCTAAGTTATACAGGGCGTCCCACGGATATGCCACATGGAGGGAAAGTACCTTGAATATTGTAGATGGAACATTTTACTGAAAGAAGACATTATTTTAATTTAAAAAACAATTTAAACTGCATTCATAGACATTTAAATAATTACATGGTTGAACCGGGAATCGAACCCGTTACATGAGAAAAATAATCACTCTGTATCTTTATCATACCGATCGAAAGGCTTCATCATAAGGATTTTTTTTTGCTAAATAACATAGTGACACAAATAAAAGGAAGACCATGAATTTTAACATTTGAAGTGAAATTTTGTTCAGAAAAATGAAAAGCGGACATTGCCGTAACCACATACAACTGACATTATCATAAGTACCTATTACTAATAAATGTGCCCACTTGAGAAGTACGCCTCATTTCCCTATTATAATTTAAGTGCATGATAAAATGATAAAGAGATATGTAATTAGTAGGTCACATAAGGATCGGGACAAATGGACAAATAAGATGGCCGCCGAGATCCCCAGATCTAACCCCGTAAGATTTTTTTTTATGGGGTTATGTAAAAAAATTAGTTTACAAGAATCAGTATGAAAGTGTCCACAAGCTACAAGCAGGACTTGGACGTATAAATATCCACCACAACAAGAAAAAAAAATCGACAGGGAGCGAAATAATTAAAAGAGTATTCAACAGGATGGGACTCATTTTGAGCATTTGATAAATTTATTAATTTTGTATTTAAAATGTTAAAATTTATGGTCTTTCTTTTATTTGTGACACTATGTTATTTAGCAAAAAATAATCCTTATGATGAAGCCTTTCAATCGGTATGATAAAGCTACAGGGTGATTATTTTTCCCATGTAACGGGTTCGATTAGTATTATTTAAATATCTATGAATGCAGTTTAAATTGTTTTTTAAATTCAAATAATGTCTTCTTTCAGTAAAATGTTCCATCTACAATATTCAGGGTACTTTCCCTCCATGTGGCATATCCGTGGGACGCCCTGATAATTAATGGGGAAGTGTATTTGTGTTATCGTAGCAAATTCATGTAAAGTTTCGGTATCTACCTACCTCTATAGGTACAGGAAATGGCGTGATGTAGTATATGTATGGGTATGGGTTCGATTTACCTTTTTCCGTCAAAACGGAGTTCCAAATCGACTTGATGTTTAGCACCGAGACAGTTGGAAGGTCCCAAGAGTGTTTTTATTCCGTTATTTATCCAGGTCAAACACAAATTTCTGTCCACAACGTATAAAAAGGTTACACACAGAATCTATCAACTCGTAAAACAAAACACTGACTCTTTGTTTCTTTGTAGGTGAACTCTTTTGTTCTCTGGTAGGTACTGTTGACATTTGAGTGTCCTCCTCAAAAAAGTTAAGATAGGAACCCGGAAGTGGATTCAATGTAAAAAGTTGTCGCAGCGACGTGCTCGATAGTTATTGTACGTGCCTATAAATCTGAACAATCTTTGTGTTGACGTCACGCGAAGCCTTGTCTGAGCAGGAACTGGAAGAAAGACAACCTCGTGCATCCTTTCACTGCGCAGGCTGAGTCACGTGGACTTTCTCGAGCTCGAAGGTGTCTCGCTGTTTTATTATCTTTATTGTCTGTTGGCTACTACATTGTCTGCGAGGTATTTTTAAACCACTTTATGATACATCGAGCCCTAACAACAAGTTGCCAGAATGATATATTTGATACTTCGTTACATCGACTTACATTTTTAATATTTCAAATAAAGAGTAAAGTTAAACAAATTGCAGTTTCTAAAAAATGTTGTCTTAAAAATTTATTTGTTAATCATGACTAAAATTCGCGCATTGCCGACTATGTATTTTGGGCATAGTTATTACGCCTCGTTTTACAGGTAAAAATAAACATTTTGATTTAAAATGTCAGGTCCATAAAATTGCTTTTTTTATAAAGCAATTGCAATGATATTTGAAATCTAATGAATGTATAAAGAGATATTATGTATGTACCTATAAGTAATTGTAAAGTATCACAATATGGATCTCAAATAGATGTTTTACGAGCGTGCGTCGAAAGCCGAATTCTATTTTTGCCCGGTGCCAATATGCGAAATGGCTCTTAAATCTGTTTACTGATTCAAACTACCAATGGTTAAAAATGAGGTTCATAAAATTAACCAATAAAAGAAGTTCGCGCGGATTGAAATTTTAATGTACTTTGATACTTACCTACATCATTTTAATTAAATTTCATCATCATCATCAGCCTATAAACGTCCCACTGCTGGGCACAGGCCTCCCACGTGAACAATAGGACGTGGGGATATTGGTCCATAACCCACCACGCTGCCCCAATGCGGGTTGGTGGGTTTTAATGACTGCCATCTTACGACAGCAACCGGGACCAACGGCTTAACGTGCCTTCCGAAGCACGGAGGAGCTCGAGATGTTATAAATTTGGTCACCCATCCAGTGACCCGCCATTGCGAAAGTTGCTTAGCAAGCAAGATCGCAAGCCGATCGCGCTAGCCGCTGCGCCATCGAGCTCCTCATTAAATTAAATTTATAGTACTAGTATTCTTATGTTATGTATTATTATGTAAAGGAATGAAAATAAACATTGAACTTCTGAATTGATTTAATGTATTCAAATAATATTGAAATGTCGCAGAATTATGATTATGAAAACTGTATTTATAAATATGATATTTATATTATTATATTGAAAACAGTCAGCTGTTTCATACATTTAAGAACGGGTAAAAAAAAGACCGTGATTGGTGGAAAAGTACCCTTAATATTGATGATGGCTTACTAAAAAGAAAAATTCCTCCTTTTTTTTAAATATTAAAACTGCATTTAAAGATTTTTGAAAAATCACCTGCTTTAGCCAGGAATCGCCGGTGAAATGTTAAAAAAAACATCCTGTATTTTATGATACCAACCGAAAGAGTCAGTTATAAGGATCAATTTCTTTTAAACATCATAGTATCTTAAATTAAAGAAAGACCAATAAAAATATTTTTTTAGTAAAGCTTACTCACTATCTAAGAAAAATTCAGTTGAAGAATACGTCAGTGCATACGTAAAAACAAAAATTTTAACAAAAAAAAAACCGACTCCAAAAATTTTTACTGAAATAAATGCACTAAAACGTAAAAAATGATTGCGTAGTTTAGTTTGTTCAATTTACTTGCAATATTAAGCCACCTATTGCTGGGCAAAGGCCTCACCCCCCCCCCCCCCCCCTTCCAGTATTCGCGGTCTTTTGCGTGTGTTGGCCAATCCTTCGCGTAAGCATCAAACTCATCTCTCCACCTCCGTCTGGGTCGGCCTTGCTGCCGTTTTACCCCATTGTCGTTTTTATTTATAAATATGTTTAATTAGCCTTTAACGTTGTCGTGTTCATTAGTAAATAGAGTTTATTAGGTATTGCTACAAGCTGGCACCGACTCCAAAAATATTTTTAAGATTATAACATTGAGTAAAATAAAGGTTAATATTGCAAGTAAATTGAACAAACTAAACTACGCAATTATTTTTTACGTTTTAATGCATTTATTTCAGTAAAAGTTTTTGGTGTCGGTTTTTTTTTTGTTAAAATTTTTGTTTATTTCTCGCTTTTTAGAGAATCGTTCCGTTCTATCTATCGAAAGTGAATATTAGTAAACCTACAAAACGCGCTACTGGTATGAGACAGCGCCGTTTAAATGCGACAAGCGAAGAAAACGAGAAACGCCTATCACAAAGTAGGAAATCAACATCCAAAACAGACGGCAAGTTACCGAATTTACTTGTGAATGCTGTATAGACCCCCCTACGATGATGACTTGCGAGTTACTAGGGTTCACTGTTAGGGAAACTAGAGGAACGTTTTTGACTTGCTCCAGACGTAGATCGTAGCCAAATCACCATTGATCTGCTCAATCGCTTCTCAGAGGTTCTCAGCCGAGGCCTGAGAGTAAATTTGTAAGTCATCGGCATAAAGATGTTAAGAAGAATTTAGACAAGAAGTGACAGAATTAATAGTGTGAATAGTGTATTTTTAAATCCTAATAGAAATGTTTCGGAAGGAGTAATAAAAAGTGGCCTATGTCACTATTGTTCTTCAGCTATCTATGTGCAAAATCAGGTCGATGCGCAAGTGAGAGACGGACAAACAAACAAACACGCTTTCGCATTTACAATATTAGCCAGGAAGGATTTATTGCCGGAGTGGATCTCATTTGGCCAATGGCTGAAAATACCAAAATTGCTATAGGTATGTCTACAATATTTGAGGAGTTCCCTCAATTCCTCAAGGATTTCACCATCAGAACTGAGTTCCGGTACCTGCCTTCTTTTAATTCGTCATAGTCGCTTAACTATCTTAATCGAGATATCTTATCGCCACTCGTGAAATACTTATCATTGAGAAGTTCCAATGACATTCTGTGGTCTTCTTCATCAGTTCTACTTCATCAAATGATACATTCTCAATGCAAATTCTTGACTTATTGCTGAAAATATCAAAATCGCTATAGGTATGCCTACAATATTTGAGGAGTTCCCTTCATTCCTGAGGATTCCATCATCAGAACTGGATTTTGATAAAAATGGGACCAATATGGAAGTATATCCTTTCAAATAAAAAAATAATTTTCCAAATCGGTGTATAAATGACTGTGTTCTGAGGTAACAAACATAAAAAAAAACATACAGCCGAATTGAGAACCTCCTCCTCTTTTGAAGTCGGTTAAAAATGGGTCTCATTTTGAGCAGATTTATTATTTGTAAGTTTGTACCTAAGCTTTACAATAAAAAAAATCATTTTTCTTGGTCTTTTTTTTGGTTAATTTATGATACTGTGTTGCTTAAAAGAATTGATTGAATTGATGATCCTTTTGAATGACTTTCAGTTGGTATCATAAAATACAAAATGTTTTTTTTTCAAGATACCCGGCTCAAGCAGGTAATTTCTCAAAAATCTTTGAATGCAGTTTTGATTATTTTTGAAATAAAGGAATGTTTATTTTCACTAAAATTTTCCATCATCAATATTAAGGGTACTTTTCTTCCAACCACGGTCTTTTCTTCCAACCACGGTCTTTTTTTCCACACTGTATAGTTCAATTATTAATTAGCAGTTTGAACTGCTGATATTTTTGTCGTACTTTCAGAGTTGCTCTCACAATACAATGGTTGTTCCTTGCACTTTATAGGATGGCCAAGTTGAGGGATTATATACTTTACCAAAACACTGTGTAACTACACTTCACCCTGTAATTACAAGTCACAGAGGCATGAGAACTGAACATTCAGGATTTTCAATGGGTGCGTGATATCCTTGGTATAGCTCCATGTGACTGACGGTATCCACTTTCTATCAAGCAGGCCGAGAGTAATCGAGAATAATCTCGTTTGCCATTGCTGGGCACAAGCTTTCCATGGACAACGATGCATGGGGAGATATTGGGCTACCGCACTACGCTAGCTCAATGCGAGTTGGTGGGCTTTATCGACTGCCATCTTATGACAGCAACCAGGATAATGGGCAGCTCGAGAATTTGGAACGGAAGATCGCGAAAAGTAGTGCGTTCTCTAAGCGCTAACATTTATAAAGCCGGCGGTGAGCGTACCATTAGTATTCCTCTAAATAATTTTCAACGATGTGCGACACTAGCTCCGCACGGCTGTAAGCGGCGTGATAGGGAATCACTTCTTAGACATTTCTTCTAGGTATAAAACCGGTATTCTGTAAGTAAATCAACCTCAACGATGACCACAGCCGTGACTGCAGCGTAAGGTGTGATGGCTGTAACATCTCTGATCACAGCCATACGCGCAGTGTCTATGTGTCGCTTAGGGAATCGCATATCGCATATGCGATTCTCTAAGCAACATATAGACGCTGCGCGCATGGCTGTGATCTGCTGTCTCTTTCCAATTCTTTGAATATGGAAGAGACAGAGTCAATTCTCAGCGCTGCGGCAGCCGCTGCTACAAGGCTTTAACTTAGAGAATTGCACTGCTAAACGCCTTAGCCGCTGCGCCATCGAGCTCCTCGGTAATAATGGCTAATCCAATAAAGCTGACGAGGTGGACGAGCCGTTTGGCGGAACACCCTGCAAATTGACAGGAAATGGTGTTTAACAGATATTGCCACTTCAAAAGGTGCGACCTTTACTCTTACGTCGCAGGTATGTGCATTTCGTTTTTCGACGTGCCCCTGTACTGACGTATATTGCATCCACGAGCCCGTAACTCACACAAAAGACAAGTTAATTAAGCACTCTGTGACGTTAGGGCTAAGCGGCAAGCGCAAACTTCTGTCGAAATAGTAAAGTTGCGAAAGCGTCATAAGAATTCTTTGAAATGACGTCTGTCAATTGTTTTTTTACATTTGCGGACTTTGTAGCGGCGTGCTGCTGTGAGAATACCACACACAATTACTGTTAAACTTTGAGTATTACGACACGAATTCGATAGTTCACCGATTCACGTCCGCTTCTGAGTGAACACTGTGATCACTATCGAGAAAGTTAACTACGATTTGATAAGGCTGTGGTCTCTGCCCCTCCTGAGAAACGGTCGATAAGTAGGTATTTGTTTCTTTGTGTATGGTATAACATCGAGACCTACTGACGGAACTTGTCACTAAGTTATTCACAATTCTCTGTGCATACATCTTGTGGCACTCAAATTTTTACAGTTTCTTGAGAGAACACCATTCTTAGTAGTTTCTTCGTTAATATCTATCCGTAATCCGTATCTCTGTATATCTCATTAGTAAAAATCCGAGTGACACTAGATATGTGCACTAAGAATTGTGATTAATTTATTTGTAAACATTTTTCATCGAATTCGGCCCTAATCCGGTGATGCCTTCGATCCAAAACAAATTGTGGGTAATTAGTTTTAACTTTATTGAAAACTTAGTAGTAATACACCATGATACTCGGATTTAGTTGTAGGATCGCCGCTCTTAGCCTCAGACGTCGTACTGGGTTCAATATCAAGCATAATATTGTACCTACTCAGTTTGTATGGCGGTAGGGTTTGTATTAATAGTCAGAATTACTAACTACCAATAATGTTATATGATTCCATCTGCTGAAAAGATCCTGTTACCTGCTAGATATCCTCAGTGGTCGATTATTTTAGTTGAAATACGGACTCCATCATCGTTAGATGAAAGCCAAGCACTTCTCTGTTGTGAAATAAAAAAGGCTAGGCTGATTCCATCAACTCGTTAATATTTACCTAGTCATGGGGCAGTGTAGATTAAACACTTATAAATTGGTACATTTACGTTTCTTAAAATAAAACGTAGTAAACGAACAAACATGAGTGACAAATCTTCGAGCTATTTATAGCTACTTTTGATGAATGGCCAACGAAAACATTTACTTTAGTGTTCTTTATGTGATAATAATATCCGTAAATGAAGATTATTGTTAATCCTTCTTGAAATGGACCGCCGTACTGGCTTAAAGGCTTCAACATAATACTAAGCAAGCAAGACAATATGATATGAATTATGTTTGAGATTGCTCGTTTGTATTGAAGGTTATATATACCTAATCGCTCAAGGAAGTTGTTCTAATAAAGATTTAAGAAGTTTACATTGTTTTGACTTGTCTATCCTAATCCTTAACTAATATTACAATGATGCTGCATTGATAATAATTATGCGACTCATCGTCATCGTCGTGAAAATAAATTATGTTAAGTCAGATTTCTTTCATTGTGTCACCTATCAGTAGTGTAATTAAATTGATGGGTTATGTTAAGCGTCACACTGCTTATTAACATTTATGAATTACGAACAATAATATGTATAAGTACAGAAGGGTTCTGATCTCGTTTGGGAAAGTAAGAGTTACCTATTCGACGAGACAAAGTAACAGGCTAAGACGAAATTGGAAAAGGTAAAGGTTAAAGTTAAAATAAAAAATCAGGGAAAAGCAATAGGAAAATAGAACTAGAAACAAAAAAGGGAACAACGGGAAATTTTAAACAAAATAGATAAAATTAAAATCAGGAAATTACATATGGAGACATAAGTGGAAACCAAAAACGAGCTACGGAAACCTCAAACTGTAAGAGTATTTGTCAACTAGAACTGTTCGTTAATGATAACTCTAGAAACAAGAAAAAACATTGAATCCATAATGGTCGCAACATCATGTCAATATTAAAAATGAAATACAATATTTGACTTTGGACATGACACAGTAAAAAAACTCTTAATGACCTTTTGACAACAAAGGTAGCATTTGGTGTCAAAATTAACACATTGATAAGAAAACACCGTAACTTAATGACCGTGTCTTCGCAAATAATTGATGAACTCATCTGTGACGTGTCCCGGTAACAAAAAAATAGGTTCAATTTAAGCGGTTAAACTATCGTAAGTTCTATTCGTTTTACTGTACCAATTTTAGTTTTCCGAAATCGTTAAGCCATTTTGTGTTTTCCATAATTTACATTTTACCGTAAACACTATTGACAAAACTTTAGAAATACCGATTTTCAGTTGTTATTTTTTTCAAAATCTACACGTTTGGAAATCCCACTCAACGTTTGGCTAAAGCTATTAATGCTAGATGATTCATGTTTAACATAACGTTTTCTATATTATAACGTTTTCTATATTCTATTTCAACAGCTAAATGTAGTTATTATTATTAAAGCCTAACCACGCCCTAAATTACAGCAATTTTAATGGGGGACCCCTTTAAAAATTGTTTTAATTTTTATTGTATTCGGTTTCATAAAATATCAATTGATAATGATCATTTCATATAACTATTGTTGTGTACCTACATAACTAATAATATTAGTTTATTATGAAATACCCACAACATTGGCATTGGCATATTCTCTTAATGTTTTATATTTTAGCGTTTTATTAATGCTTAAATATACTTAAGTAAAATTTTAAACACTGAAAAAAAGACGACAACCTAAGGCGGGAATCGAACCACGCACCTTCCTTAACCACTTGGCTACCGAGGTCGGCTTTCAACCATTGAAATTTGTCAGTGCTTGATGCTTATGTTTTTTTTTGTTTTAAAAAAATAATTATATTCTCTTAATTTCGCCTAACGTATAAACCGCAGAAATGTATTGGCAGTTGACACACATTTTTTCGCGTAATTGATTTTGTCATGACGATTATTCGTCTTATTATTTTCACACTAAATTTTTAACCATAACTACACTGGTCATCACAAAAATCGGCCCACCTACAATTTACACGAAAACTAATGTTTTAATATTTTGAAAGAAACAAATTGTATTATATTCGTATGACATTACGGCGCCCATCAGAGCCATATAAAGTCATTCGACCCCCATCACAGAATATAACTGAAGCCTATTCTTGAACGGTCTATTGACCTATAAGGTCAATAGACCGTTCAAGATGTTCCCTCGCCAATTGGTCTGGCTTGGCGATGAGCTACGGTCAGTTGTGGTCCTGTTGCTGGCTCTTGAGGTCATAAGTTATGTTAACAAAGTCTTCTTCTTACCGTACTGTCTGTATCGACTGAGATGTAATCTTCGAGCGACAACACGTTAACTAAAACCCTCTCGCAGCAAAGCCACAACTTGGGCCGATTCAGCTTTAGTAGTATTCATTATTCCAGGCTTATTTTATCCGAATTACAATCATAATCAATAAAGTATGAATCGTCAACAACAATTACACTGTTGCAAACACCTGGTTGTGAATTAAAATGGGCCAAAGTGAATACTGACGCATTCATCAAACCGGCACAGAGCAGCGTTTACTTTAAAAAGTTTATTAGTAGGTACCATCATGTGCGTTAAGATTTATGGGAATAAAATGTTAAACATCTTACCCGACCCTAGATATCAACAAAACTTACTTCTAAACGCTTATCTTTGAAATTTTTATAACTTGATATGAGCGATAGTGCAAAAACATGGTGGGTCGATTTCTGTAATGACCAGTGTATTATTAAGAATTAAATCTCTTAGCATAACATACGAATACCGATTGTTAAAAATTCCGAAAAATTAAAGATTCGAAAACAATCAACATGAGCCCCCATACACGACTCACTGCTGGGAACAGCCCTTCCCGCATGGACTCAACACTTGTGGAGATTGGGTCATGACCCAGCATAGAGCCAGCACATTATGCGGATTTGGGTTTTAACGACTGCTATCATCACATCATCATATTATCCCCGAAGGGTTATTTGAGACTATTAGGCAATGAGAACAACAAAAGCAGTCCTCTGCCATTGTCCTCTTTTCACCAAATAGCGACTGCACATGTGCTCAGCATGACAGGTGGTGAGCCCATCACCGCTCAATGCTGTTGGATGAACACAAAGACACCCAAGTGATGAGAGGGGGTGGTAGTATACTTTCACCGCTATACGACACGGTTACGTGTTTTCTAAGAATGGAGGAGCTTGCGATGTTTTTAATATGATCACCCATCCAGTAAACCGGCATTGCGAAAGTTGCTTGACTGGCAAGAAGGCAAAGCCTTAGCCGCTTGTCATTGTGTTATTGGATACATTCATTCTGCATGGGCTGGAGGGTCTGGCTCCGGACTGCTCGGGGGTGTCGGGGGGCTGGCGGTCTTCCTCTTTTAATGGTCACCACAAGTCTAACCTAACGTAAACGGCAGACTGTGCATGTGGAAAAATGAAAATGAAAAAATGTTTATTGCAGCAGTCACCAACATTAAGAGATCTTCAGTAGTTTTAAAATCATATTTTTAAAACCAATTGGTTAATTAAATTTTTATTTGGTAATTATTCTTTCTTATGTTTTCTACGAATTCGTTGAAATGCGCACAGTTGCTTATAAAATGTATAGAACTGTAGCTACTGCGAGTTTGTGAAGTGAATCATTGCTGAAATGTGACTAATTGCCTCCGTAAATTGTAGCGACATAAAACTACGCGCTCACTATTGCCAGCGTCACAGCGAAGGCTACTTTTTATTATAAATTCACTTTGCGCGCGTGTTATGGGCCGCAAGCACGATTTCCTTGGTTGGAATTTGACGATCAAATTTATTTTAGTCCATTATTGTGTTACTAATCAGGCGATATACCCCTTTTCTAAAAGTTTTACGACAAATGGATGAAGAAAGGAGCTATTAGTGATTTTGTTACGATGTGAAGGAATTAGCAAAAAATGATATTAAAGTTATTTGTGTTTATGTACCTATACCTCTATGATGGGTATTATTAGAAGTAGCTTACTCTTGTAATAAAAAAGAGACGTTTCACACTTTGCGACTAATAGAGAGGTACCTCTCGTTTTGTCTCTTCCATCAAAAATTTGGCAAAAGAGGTATTTTTGCCTTATATCTATTAATGAAAATCAATTACCGAAATGTTTGTACGCGCATCACTTTAGAAAGGCTGAACCTATTTGGCTAACCAGTTATTGTCGTCTTCGTAATTGTTAGAACAAGGTATGTGTGAAATAAAATATTAAAAAAAGTATGGAAATATATTAGATTAAAACAAAATAGCGGAAGATAGGTGGATTCGCCTCTAGCGCATGGACCGCTTAAATCAGGTCCCCGTCGCCTAATTTCCCTCAGTCGCAGGTCTGGCAGGACTCGGCTCTGACGCACACCGGTGTAGCTGCATCGTCCCCTTTTTCAGTGGACGATTATAAGGACGTGCCGTATCTTCCGCTATTTTGATTTAATCTAAGGGAAATACGTAAAAATTTGAATTTTAAAATCTATCTGTATAGTGATTGAGTGAGTGACATACAAGACAGCATAATGAAAACAGTTCGAAGATATTCAAATTAATAATATAAAAAAAAATATTGACAGAATTGACAGCTTGACGTTATTGCTATTATTATCAATATGCGATTGAACTTAACAAAAGTTGAGTATTCATTTTAAAACGTAAGTAAGTAAACACTAACTAAAGTTATATAAATTTTAACTAACAGTTGACACTACATTGATTGATTGTTAGGCGATACGATACGAAGTTCGCCGGGACAGCTCGTTTATTAACGTACGAAGCTTCAATTTGAAATACCTATACCAAATGATGAGACCTTTTACTATAGATTAACGAATAGTTCCTTGTTTAACCTTTACTCAAGCCTCGATATTGACCGATCTTTAGAGATCATATTCGTACTCATAGTATTTTAGTTTTTCAGCCCACATACAAGTGGCAAACATATACGTAGTGTTCTCCATCTTTTTATACGGTGCCGAGACTTGGAAGAAAGCAGACCGCGCACGCATCGATGCCTTCGAGATGTGGTGCTGGAGGAAAATGCTGCAGATTCCCTGGACAGCACGACGGACTAACGCATCGATCCTCAAGGAGCTTAACATCAAGATGAGGCTATCCACTTCTGAGATCGAAACTTATCTTGAAACCTGACAGATAGTTTTTGATTATTTGTGAAATGTGACGTCACAATGAAGCTCAATCATGGCCGCCCGTGTTTCGGGTCTTGTAAGCCACAGATAAAAAATCGTAAATTTATTTTGTAAAAATAAAATATTTACATTAATAAAAAAAAACTATTGGATAATTATCGTTAAATCATAAACTACCATTTTCGACATATTTCATATTTTTATTGTTACAACTGTCAAATAGCCAATTGGCATTGTTCACAGCACTGTACGACGAATTACGAATAGACAGGGTGGTGAGCGTTTTCCACTTGTCTAGAGGGACTGTCTGTTAATTGAGTAGTCATTAAAGATAGCATATTTTAGTGAATGTTATGGTAAAACATTTTGTTGAATTATCAAAAAGAATTTAATTTTGACGATCATCATAAAGTATCGCCAAGAGTCTTATGTAAATACTGTTGGTTGTTATAAGGGTGAGACGAATTGTGAAGACTCAACTCGATTGTGGCAAGCTTGGCCAGAACTAATCGATAGTTCACACGACGATAGCTCGTGGAATAGTCCACTTGTGGCCGGTAGGTAGCAATTCGATTTTTTTTCGATTAATCATGCTGAAATAGCCTGGTCTCTTGACCTTCTCTTGAAAGTTTACTTTAGTGTACTTTGTTGTCGTCTACTCTACACACGCTGGCGGGTCGACCTACCTAAAATTGTCAAATTTCTCTAATCAATCCACCTCCCCCTCTTTGCGTCGTGTTCCTCAATGCTGAGGGTTGTGACCTCCCTTCTGCATCACTTTCTCTCTTATGATTTTTCTCCATCTGTTTTTGTCTCTAGTGGTGTGAAGGGCGTTGTGAACTGAAGAGTTAAGAGTGATGCGGATCTGGTCATACCAACGTATTGGGCTGCGTCCTCGAGGCCCTTTCCCGTCTACTTTGCCGGTCACGATGAGCTTCTCGAGGTTGTCACCGTCTTTCCTTGCAATGTGACCGAAGTATACGGGAATTCTGCGTAGACACTCGGATGACAGCCGCGAGGAGATTTTGAGTTCTCGCAATATAGAGACGTTAGTCCGAAATGCTGTCCAAGGAATACGGAGCATCTTTCTCCAGCACCACATCTCAAATCAATAATGATCCTTATACCCAAACGATATAGTTCATTTAATGAAGAAATTTGACATTTTGTGGCAGGTAGACATGCATACCGGCAGAATACCAGTATAATTTTATTTCATAAATAATTTTAACGAAAATTTTGTTGCGAACAAATTACAAATTGAAAATTTTTAAGTTATACGATTTTATTGAAAATAAAGATAATGATGATGTAGATAATGTATAATTTTACTAAAAGCTACAAAAAGATTAAAAATAAAACCGTGGGGCGCCGGAAATTTCTGTCAACAGTCAACCGTTCATACCATAGAATGATTACACATTTATACAGGTTATGCTACGCCCCACGATTTAATTTTTAATTATTTTTTTATTATTTTGTAGCTTTTACTATCATATATCATTATCTTTCTTTTCAATAAAACTGTTTAACTTAAATTTTTCTTTTTACCTCTTTATTTATTTTCAAGTTTTTATGTACTGTATACAAGTCAAGTCAAGTCAAGTCAAGTGTTAGTCAAGCCCTATCATTTGATACCCATATTGAGGTGGTTGAACAAAAAAATATAATCTACCATTTTGCGGAGGCAGCCATTTTGGATTTACAATGATACTGAATATACCTACATATTATAATATACATACCCATATCTATTGTGAGAGAATTAAAGGTATGTCATTTCAAATATTTTTTATCAATGACGTACATTTACATTTCCTTCCTCATTATTATGTTCCTCATTAAAATGTTTGCCGATTTTAAATATTAAGTATAACACTGATAGGCCTGATCGTGTATTGTTTTTTCCTCAAGCTTTCATGTAAGAGTAAACCATTGTGATAGATTAGGTACCTACTAAAAACCACAAAAATGAACTAAAAGCCCATGGACGTATGTAAAAGCTACAATCAATCGAACAGCTTTTATAAAATAAAAGAGCATTAGTGTATAAATAACACCCTCATTTATTATGAGTTTTAGACTGTAATACTATAACAATGAAAATAAATAATAAAACAGTAAACTATTTTCTGCATTGCTATTAAATACAGGATTGCGTTTTGGATAATACACAAAACATTACTTCCATGATTTGCGTTTTGTAAACAATGCTAGTAACACAAGCAACGTGTTGTGACAAACTATATGATTTGATGACAACTTTATCGCTAGAAAGGTGACAGCTTCAAAAATAACTTGATTCTTTGCTGTTTTTCTATACTTACATAAATAAAAGCGAAATACGGTTTGTTGAGGTCTCAGAATAACCGCAGGTACAAATGAAGTACTGGCTGAAACTGAAAGATTGAGAAAGAGCAAATTCCATTAAGGGTAGACAACCGTTACGAAGGTTTTAAAATCTAGGTACTCGAGCGATTTGGCCCGAGCCAGGAACTAGATGGCGCCTGCAGCTGGCTTGCCGGTGCAGCGGCCTCAGCTCACAGCGAGTCCAGAGCATGCGCATTCTACTTTTCCTTTTATAAATAAAACTGGGTAGGCAAACGTCAGGTAAACATTAGGGATGTTGCTTTTGCGTTGCCAATCTGGAAGAAACCTTTACACCTCTTTAAGAGGCCTATTACATTTCGACTGTGATTTTTGCGTAAAATGGATAATTTTGGCGTTCTTGATCTCAGAAACAAATAATTAAACCCAAAATTGCAGAGAAAGATTTTATAAAATGCGTGAAGGCACTTTTTTGAGCTCATTGTACTACTGTTCTAAACAAATGAAATAAAAAAAATAGAATTTTATCTCTTAAAGTGCGTAGCGCCCTCGGAATTTTTAGATATTATTAATTTTGTATACAAAAAAATCTTATTCTAAACCAAAAAACTTTGAAAATTGCTGTAAGTTTTTTTTTTCTTTATTTATTTAAGGACTTTTGACTAAAACATGACATGTCAGTCCTATCATAGCCTAAACATACACAGACTTACACTTAAAATGTAAATTAAATTTTTAACTTGTAGTTAACGGCAAACACCGATGTATTATCATATTGTATACCAATATTGCTGCAAGTGAAGTAGGTTGACTTAGTATACTTTGAAAAGTTCCTATATCTAAACGGTTTAGGTTCGCTGTAAGTTAACTGTGAATTTCTCCAATCAACGATAATATTATTAAGCAAAATTTATAACAGAATAATTGTTACTTCATGAGGAATAAAGATTTTATTAAGAATTTATTATCCTATTTCGTTAAAAACGATAAATACAACTGCAAAATTACTATATACAAAATGCGATGCGCCGGCCGTCCGAACTCAGCTTATTCTCGCAGAGTGGAAATTTGTAATATGTATAATGCATCAATTTATTATCCTATTTCGATAAAAACGATAAATACAACTGCAAAATTACAAACATGTACAAAATGCGAAAATGGGCATTTTACGCAAAAGTCACATTTGAGATGTAATAGGCCTCTTTAGGAATTTATGGCGTAGCACAATAAAACAATTACTAAGCAGGCATTTTTTCAGATTTAGTTTTAACGATTCTCATGATATTACTCTTTTTTAAACACCCCCTGAGTCACGGGATACCGGTGTTTACGCGGACGAAGCCACGAGCGGGCCGCTAGTGGTTTTATATTTAGAATGCCGTTACGCGGGCACGTGACTTCGTTAGACGTGTTTATTTGCATTATAATGTAACAGTCTAAACAATATACGTTTAATTTTGGCCATTACGTCTCTAAATATAAGGAGCATAGTATACCGAGGTAAGAGTAGTGCTGTTGCTATATAAACACATTTAGCGATCGGACTCGACCGACGACGCCCGACGCGGCGATGACGCACAGAACCAGATTTATTCAATAAATAATCTGAACCTCCAGCGATGTAGTTATTGGTGAGAGATAGCGGGCTATAAACAACGTATTATGCAGCGCACGGGTGTGTTATGAAATCTTCAAACGCACCGCACAATGGCCGCGGCTTTCGGTTCTAATTAATTGAGTTGTCTAAAAATAACACGGCGGCGCCTGCCGGCCGGCGGCGTCCCCCGTCGCCACATCGGAACTGCAATTATTAATATTGCTGTTATTGATTTCTCATCATACTTTGAGCCGGTTGTGTCGCATAGAAACGGTTTGGACGCCCCTAATTTAAGAGGAAACACATTTTTAAACATTCTACGTGTGACATTCTACGTGTTGTAGCTGATCAAATAAACTGCCCTTTTATGATGCATTGGGTTCGGCTGCACGTGTAGTTTAATTTTTTTTCTTACATAATCATTTTATTTCTTTATTTAATTTTTTTTCTTTTATTTTTTTATTATGTTTTGTGATATTATTTTGGTAATTGTATTTGTAATTTTGTATTTATCGCTGCTATATGAACTTAATTATGTCTGAAATAAATGTTTGAATTGAATTAAATTGAAAATTTAAAAAATCAAACATACAGATATAGACAATCTCTTTCTTTGGTACAGTTCTGAAAGAGGAAACAGGGGACTACAAAAGGTCGTTTTTATGTGTTTTGTATGAGAATTTTGCATGCCACTTTGACGTAGTGTTTCCTCTTAAGGCCATTTTTTAGAATGAGCATAAAATGGTGGTAAGCTTCGTATTCATGTTTAACGCAATCATGACTCTTAAGGTTCCTCGTTGTGTCGTTTTAACTTTATTTTTGACAGTCAACGCACTTACCTAAATTAGCCCAATAAAGTAACAACTAACAACTAACAGGTGATGCACAAGAGAGTAAAAAAAAAATATGTGTTCTACTGTTTAATGTTTAGCGAAACTGTCAATATAAGTAAATATCAGCATTGTCGTAAAATCTAAATATTTATTGAAATGTATTTTTTATTTTGTACTGGCTAAAAACTTAAACCTTACTTGTATACTGACCTCCAAAATTCATAAGGTAACCTAATAATGATTATATGATGATGTTTATGAATGGCTAAGCACGTGAAAAATTCGAAATTGGAGTAAAAATGGAAAAATTGTCGTCAGGGGCCTCACTCTCTCAGCGCTTCCGAAATTTCGTTGTCCCGTAATTCGTCATACACCGCGAATGTGTCAATGTATTTACTGTGTACCAATCGCTTGTGAAAAAACTAGCAACCGCCTGCCGATGGAGTTCCCCGTCGCCACATCGGAACTGCAATTATTTACATTGATGTTATTGATTTCTCATCATACTTTTAGTCGGTTGTGTCGCATAGAAACCGTTTGGTCGCCCCCGGCCGCCTTGCTTTGTTACATTTCAAAGCCTCCAGAGAGGCGGTGTGTATGTTTAAGACTATGAAATATTGAACAGTTACTGGGCGTAGGTACAAGATTTTTCGATAATGGTGATACTTACTTATATTGAGTTTCGCTAAACATTATCAGTAGAAGACAGAAATTGCTTTTACTCTCTTGTGCATCACCTGTTATTGTTGTTACCTTCATTACTTTATTGGGCTAAATGCACCCAAATGTAATTGCGTTGACTGTCAAAAATAAAAATAAAACGACAAAACGAGGAACCGTTTAAGAGTCATGATTGCGTTAAAAATGGCCTTAATTAAACCTTGTTTAAATGATGCTGTTCCTTTTAAATGCAAATGTAAATAAAAAATGATATTTATGTAAGTAAGATGATACAGATTGTTAGATAAATATTTCAGTTTTTTTTGTAAAAAAAAATATTTTAGTTTTATTGAAAAGTTTTAGTTAAGGAAGCAGTAGTGCCACACTTTGCGGAGCTCTTACAGGGTGTCACATGTTTACCATCCATATTTTTATACCACCTTGTCACAAATACCATGTGACATGCAAATAAATAAAGAAATAAAAGCATGCAGATAGAGACAGCATCAGTTTAAAAACTGGATAAGGTTTAAAGATAAAGATAAGATAAAGATAAAATATGCTTTATTGTACACCACAGAAAACATACAAAAGGACAAAAACATAGTACATACAATTGGCGGCCTTATCGCTAAACAGCAATTTCTTCCAGGCAACCATGTTGGACTGGATAGAAGAAACAGTTAATATTGAAAGGGCAGTCATGGTGTTTATATAGATTTAACTTGTACATAAATCATACATATACTTACTTATATATTTATATTATATATAAGGTTTAGTGCATCTTTTGATATAACAGCATATTTGCTTACCCTTGCAGGGTCATGTTTATTTCTTTTTTTACTTATTTAACATCTCGGAATTTTTAGGTATCATTGATATCGAAAAAAAATCAAACTTCGAAAATCGCTTTAAGTTAACTGTGAATTTCTCCGTTTTTTCCGTGTTCTTTTTAGCAACAACACGTGTTGATAGACTCCATTTTAATTCAATCTACCGTACAATACTAAATGCACTTCAAAAATATATACTACTTGAAATTGGCTTAATGCTATTCGCGAAGCCATTAATTAAGTTATAATAATGATAATAAAAATTACACGTTGTAACTTTTATCATTTCGCAAGGGAAAATCACAAAAACTAAATATGTTAAATTTTTAAAAGTATTCCTTTTTCTAATAGACTAATATATTTTTGGTTTTATGGCTTAGGGGGCAGTACTGTTCTTTGCTGCAATGATCTAAGTATTGAAACTTCTCCAACATGTGTTAAAAAACTGATAGCTACAACACCTGTCTGATAAAGGACAATTTTAAGGAGGAATATTCTTTATTTGGTTGCAGTTAGCATAAACTACCATTTACCAAATGTACCTACAAAACGATAATCATCATTATAAAAATATTTTCATTTTAATTTTATTCTTAAATTTTAATGAGCCTTTGTAATTTTTCTATTAACGAATGACTGTAATGAATGACATATATTTTGAACTAAGTAATTTAAAAACGCAGTTCATTGCTTAAATAGTCTCTAAACCATTCGGGGATAAAATTCAATAGTCGTGAATATACTTATGTAAGTATGTTAATTTTTTTTAATTCTAAGTACTACGGGTAACGGTACTACGGGCTTGGCCTCCATCTCACCTGATGGTAAGTAACGATAAAGCCGAAGGTGGAAGCGCGCTTCACCCAGAACCCTCAACCAATGAGGAACTGGCTATCTTATCTTAAACTGTCGAAACACAACAATGCTATAAACATCGTTGTTATGGTGACAGATTAGGATAAGATGGTGGTAGCTAGCCAGGCGGACTTAACAGCCCTACCGGTATTTATTTACTGCCAAACTGCACTAAACCAGGGTGGTGGGTTTATGACCCGATGCCGCATTTGCCCAGCTGTGGGACGTTTATATAGCTTCCTAACCCCTGGTGGGTTATGTATGAGACATCAAAAATTAAACTTAAGATTACTATCACTATACTTATTTTGATCAAACCTGTTTTTCGTCTAAACTGCTTAACCTTACTTAAAATATTTTTTATCCTTGTTTTTCTTGTCATTGTAACTAGTTTATTTATAAATCTACCAAGTTTCATCAAATTTAGAAAGAAAGCTTTAATGCCCTAGGGGTTAGTTGGATAGGCTGATTATGATGAACATTTAACCCAAATCCCTAAGCAGTTTTGAACACTTATCGCTATTCAGTCTCATCGTTTAGGTTTATGATGATAAAAACCGCCATATTAAGCACAGCCTTCATTACCAGACCAACAATAGAAATTCTATTGTTAGCAACCTCTAGGAGTCTTTCTGACAGACAAGGGGATATGTGAATTGATTTGATTGACTTTATCATTAAAACATCATAATGCGTGTACAGTAGGTAATCGCAAGCAATCGCAATGACGAAACAACGGATTTTTCAACAGAGTGTTAATAATTGATTTTCTGAACTTTGTACTATGACGACGAAAACAGTGCGTTAACATGCTAACCAGCTTATGTCAAAAAGGGTCATCGAATGATACGCCCCCGGTGTGACGTCACGCCAGGTGAACACCATCGCTCACGCGATATTATGGTAATGATAGAGACGTGTGTGCTCACTAAAAGAATACCTAACCAATCTCCTCCCATGGATGTCGTGAAAGGGAATTAACGGAATAAAGACTGCACATACTCCAACAGTATAAAGCGGCGATATAGGTGCACATGTAGGGTAACCATTTAGGAATTTGAAAAGTCCTGACAAATAGCCTGACATCTCGATAAAAATGAACGAATATCCGGCGTGAAATAATGGCACTTGGTGCTGTTGTGTTTCGTCCGGCCAGTGAGAGGTCCGGAGGCCCCTTCCCCCTGACAATTCCTATTCCTTCCTTAAACCTATTACTTTCTTACAGGTCGGCAACGCATTTGCGACTCCTCTGGTTTTGCGGGTGTCCAACTGTCCATGGGCGGCGTGATTGCTATTCATCAGGTGACCCGTGTGCTCGTTTGCCTCCTTCATACATAAAAAAAAGTTTGGACTTTTTTTGTCACAAAATGGAAACATTACTTATTTTTTATATTTTGTTTTTAGATAAAAGAGAAGTTAATAAAGATTTGAGATGCGATTCCTCTGGTTTTGCGGGTGTCCAACTGTTCATGGACGACGGTGATTGCTCTATTCATCAGGTGAAACGCGTGCTCGTTTGCCTCCTTCTTACATAAAAAAAAGTCCTGACTTTTTTGTCACAAAATGGAAACATTACTCACTTTTTATATTTTGTTTTTAGATAAATGAGAAGTTAATAAAGATGTGAGATTTATTTGATATTACTTAATAACTATGTAGTTTTGTTACTCATATTCCAAAATCCGGACAAATTAGAGAGCCGGACAATGTCTGAAAATCCGGACATGTCTCGACTAATCCGGACGGATGGTAACCCTACGCACATGTGCAGTTGTAATTTGGTGAAACGTGGCCTATGGCAGTGAACTGCTTCTGCGGTCCTCATTGCCTCTGACTAGGGTTACCAGATCCGAAAATAAGTCTTCCTGGAAAAATCCCTGCCTCAGCAAAAAAATTCCTGACATTTCGGTTTCGGTCGCAAAAGTATCTTATTTGTGAGCGACGACAAGTTTTTTATTTTTTGTGCATTCTCTTATGTCGGCCTTCCAGTCGCAAAAACAAATACAAATCGCAAAAATAGAAAGAGTAAATAACTCCGTCTCGGATATTCTAGGAATATTAAATAATAAATAAGCAATTAATTGATTGTAAATTATTAGATTTATTTTTTTTGGATTACAATTGTTTTATTTCTTATATTTTCCTCTTATTTAAAATTCCTGACAATTACCGATTTTCCCTGTTTTCCCTGACAGACAGCTAAAATTCCGGACATGTCAGGAAAATTCCTGTCATCTGGTAACCCTACCTCTGACTAACCCTTTGGGGCTAATATAGTCGTAAATCTTTGTATGTATGTAACAAATATACTTATACATAACAGTATGAAACATGCGAGATGACACGTAAGTAGGTAGCACATATACGAAATCGGAGTGTGAAATGGAATCCCTAAACACGATTAATAAAATCACTGAAGGACAAATTAACGATATCCCAAATAACGTTTCACCAAAAACATCTTAAATCGAATCACGTCAACCCAAAAGAACGATATCCCAAATAACGTTTTTCCAAAAACATATTTTTGAAACCTTCTAAGATCGAATATTCTATTGGAAGTTGAAAGTCTTTAAGGCGAATGTTTTGACAATTGAAAATTTTAATATCGATTTTTTATATTATTTACCGTCCTTTCTTACTACAAATCAGTATGTATTTGATGATTTTTTCTTCGTCTTAGGTACATGGCAAAGGTCTAATATGTACATCTAATATGGACTTTAATTTGTTGTTTTTTTTAATTAAAAATCATTAAATACATACTGATTTGTCGCAAGAAAGGACGATAAATAATATAAAAATCGGTATTAAAATTTTTTGTTGTCAAAACATTCGCCTTAAAGACTTTCAACTTCCATTAAAATGTTCGATCTTAGAAGGTTCGAAAAAATGTTTTTGGTAAAGCGTGATTTGAGATTTCGTTCTTTTGGGTTAACGTGATTCGATTTAAGATGTTTTTGGTGAAACGTTATTTGAGATATCGTTCTTTTAGGTTGACGTGATTCGATTTATGATGTTTTTGATGAAACGGGATTTGGGATATCGTTCATTTGGCCTTCAGTGATTTTATTAATCGTGTTTTGGCATTCCATTTCACACTCACGAAATCGGCATGTTCAAAAGCACATCCTAATATTGGTTAACCATAAAGATAAATAAAATAGGCGGAAACAAATAAATCAGTGCCTAAGCCGCATTTTCATTTTCCGGTGTCAATATGTTGGAATTTAATAGTTGAACTTGTGCATAATATACCAATGGATGATCACAAGAAACTGTTAAAGAAATGTTTTTTGCGTAAGTACAGCTAAATTCTGACGTACCTACCTACCTACCTATACACGACGTTGAAATGTACTTCACCGTCACTATGTATTATTGTAGTTTTTACATCCTTTAAAAAAGTAAAATGGATATTATGGTCCCTACCATATAAATTAATAGTGTAATATCCATTTTATTTAGAGATATTAAACTTTGAAATTTTCCCATAATGGGCTAAATGTTACCTGTATGTTACATAGACCTGTGAAGTAAACAACAAAATCATGAAGTTCGAACCTTTTTTTATAGAATCTACGAATGTATCTCTCAGTTCGTAAACAAACTAGTTTAATCGTATTGATCAGTTAATGTACTAAGATATTAATAGAAGATCCTACACTTTGTTAACACCATGACCAAGATACTTTAAAATAATGTAGTCTAACTCTTAGATGAATGATTGGTCTCGCTGCGAGACCAATCATTCATCTAAGGTCTAACTACTATTTATTGACAAATTTTTAAAGTTAGTTAACTGTGCCTCTTTAGACAAACGCTATAAAAGGTATTAGTGCGTTAAGAAGCTAACATAAGAAACATCTTTAGATAACTTTTAAGTCGAATAAGAAGTGTAGTGTAAGCATATCAAGTGTATTAGCTCTTATATAGGTACATGTTAAAGTGCTTGCTTTGTCGACACACTTAATAACGTCCTGAAACTGTAATTATACTCATACACTATAACTGTGGTGTTAACAAGCTAGTAATATTATCAGTACTTACGAAGTAGTCCACCGAGCTCTGTTCCGCCAGCGAGGGTGCGAGCAAGCATCCGGGCGACGGCGGTGCGGTGGCGGCGGGCGGCGGCGGTGCCAGCGACAGCAGTTCCCCTGCTGAGGCTGACACGCTCCCTGAAGCAGCTAAGCTCCGCAGCCGATCAGCCAGATCCGTGTACCCGGTTGCGCGCCCCGCCGCATCCTTCTCCTCACCCCCGCAAAGGTTATCTATGATTCGCGGTCTCCGAAGTTTTCGGGATGCAGCGCGCCACCGCCGCAACCTGCATGCTGCGTTGTTCAGCACCTCCTCAGTGCGACACGCCTGCTCTTCGTCCGACGGCCCTGCGTCTTCAATCTCATCGATGTACGGCAGCGGCGGCGCCGTAGCTGAAGGCGATGGTCCGTCAGGGTGCACGCCTCGCCCTCCCGTTGGACCCAGGAAGTCACGCAACGCGAAGGCTAATTTCTGGTCTGCGCTCAAGCCCGACGGCGCATTGTCGGCGCAGCTGAGGTCCGTCGGCAAGAATCTTCTCTTCTCGGCCTTCTCATCTTTAACATCATTCTTTAAGGCACGGTTCTCATTCGAGTTTAGGTCCACATTTAAATCTTGGCTGTACGAAGGCATTTTTTTTAATTACGAAAATTATTTTATTTTACACTGATAATGAGACTACTGTTAAAAAAATTGGTAAAATGATGTTATTATTTCATCGATTTAGGTAAATACAAAATAAAATCACAGAACCTTTACGATTTGACTAGGAATCTGAGTATCTCTAATTTTCTCCCTCGTATTAACAAGAACAAAAAGTCACAAATGACCCGCATATTTTATATTAGCTATTATACTGAATTTACACCAACATCAGACGGAGGTAGCTCAATCCAAACTTTTTATATCTAATCGATTATTTTGGTAGGGAACACTGATATGCCGTTCCAAATGTTAACTCACTTAACCGAAGACGAAAGTACACAACGAAGAGAAAGTACTGCACCAAATAATCATAACGAGAACTCGCGGGATCCGTACTGATTTATTATTAGTCAAATAACATGCACAATCGGCCTCGAATCGCCTATACAAGCAGTGTACGCAAACTGAACGGAGCACTACTGGCTGGCGCTGTCATCGTGGGTTGTACATATACGCAACATCTCGATAGTACTAAGACTCCTTGTTTGTATTGACGTACGCTCGACATGCGCGATAAAGCGCGATAGCAGCGCCGCGCCACGGCCGACGCGGGAGTTACGCGAAACCGGCTGCCAGCGCCATCTGCAGTGTCTCGACGTAACGCTGCCGTTGCTTGTTTTGGCCTTATCACCCAAGCGGTATGCTTCCAAATGTAGATCATGCTGCGCGGATCTACGTGAGTGTTTAATTTGTGAATGGTGCGTTAGGTGTCACTTTTCAGCTGGTTTCATAACAAACACACCATTGAAAAGCGTTTTTAGTAAGCTTTCTTCTTTCGTTCGCTTTCTTTAAAACGAAAATCGAAATCGACCGAAATTTCGTTTCGTAGAAGGAGAGTAGGCCCTCTGTTGTTTTAGTTCATATAGATAATAAAATTTTATACTAACTAGTACTTTTATCACTGGTAGGTACTGTGATTTCCTTGTCGCATGGATACGTTTTGCCTGTTATCAGAAATAGCCTCTGGTCTCGTGGTTAAACCATCTGTCTAGACAACAAAGATTATGCGTTTGATTCCCAGAGTCAGGATTAATTATTTTGTGTGGTTCTAGAGTTTGTTCTAATTTCCTGGCCTAGCTAGCTACCACCAAATCCGTAATCATATCAACAATATTAGTAGCTTTGTTTTGTTTCCACGGTAACAGATGATATTAACAATTCCTTAGTGATCGAGGATTCCGGATGAAGTGCCCTTCATGGCTTTACCATCAATTATCATCGAGAGAAGTGAAGGGCAATGCACTTACCAGACGTTGTATAAAAATATGGTATTGTGGATTACTTAAGTAGATACTCCACAAAACTCAAATCTCGCCTGAAATGTCTATACTATGTCGCCATCCACAATAGTCGAACACTTTGACGCTACGACCTACACTAATGTTTTTATTTTTTTATGGTTTCTTTCTGCCCTCCATAAGTATTATGGGCAGAATTCTATCACCATGCAAATGTACATCAATGCCCAGCCCAAACACTTGGACACACAGAATATGATCGAAGCACAGAATACATTAAAATGTATTCAAGATCTGGAAAGGTGAACTTTTGCCTTCCCTTTCCTTAATGATGTAGTGTAGACAAGGTACGGTACGGTACGTGAGAATATCGAAAAATATGGGTGCAATTTTCGAAATTCGATCACGAAATAGGGTTGTCAATGTAGACGATGTTGAGGGCGGTTGATTTTCATCACTGCCAAGGGGTAAAATCAGTTGGAGCATTATTTTGAATTTAAAAAAGGAATAACAGCTATGTGATGGCGGCTCATTTTTAAAAGAATACTACCAGCCCATATTTTCTCTTGGGAGTCGTAAAAGGCGACTAACGGAGTGAAGATTGCTCATTCATCCAACAGGATAAAGCCGCGATGGGCTCACCACCTATCACGCTGAGCACATGTGCAGTTATAATTTGGTAAAACGTGGACTGTCATGCATGTGGCAGTGCACTGCTTCTGCGGTCCTTATAGACCCTCCACACTGGCGTCTTTCGAGCGTCAGCGTCATGCCGGCGTCCACGCGGCGTCGTTGCAGCGCTCACGCGGCGTCGTCACCGCGACGCGACGCCGGCACATGAGTCGCCGGCGCTCAAAAGACGCCAATGTGAGGGGTCTCTTACTCTTACTGCCTAGTCTCTTTAGGGTAAAAAATCGTGAGTGTATGCTATGTCATGCATTGGGAATTTAACTGACTCTAAATAGGCTGTTCCAGTGCCATAATAAAAAAACATACATTCATACATATCTACGTCATTGGTAATTCGTTTGTGTGTTTAGTATTAATGCTCGTCATGATTCATGGACGAATTATTGCGGTAATCGCAGCAAACCATCAGACAATTGCACACCATTGCGTCAAGCATTTTGTTAACAATTTATGTTAAACATTTTTTCAAGGACAAAAACAAATTTTATTTCGTGACTTTATGCGTCTGACTTATTGACAAATATTTAAAATATAGACCTGTACATACACCATAAGACTGAGCCTACTTATATTAAGTACTTTAGTAGTAAGTACCATTGCAAAAGTAGGTTATCAACGGCAATGAACAAATTAACTCTTTCAAATCGTATGGGAGATTACAATGTGCATGTAATAGATTAGTAAACCACATTGTAATGATTGCAACAATTTGTCGCTACATGATCATGCGCATTACACCATGAAGGCTACAAATTGTTAGGGGAATACCATTATTTATAATTCTAAGGACATACTTAATATCGACTCATCATCACCTCCAATTTTTACGGCCAACACCATCAACAGAGCTCACAGCAATTTTAGTTCCAGTGGGCGGCAGTCGTGCTATCATTACTTATGTGTCTATGGCTTTTAACGGCATGCCTGGGTCTGCTCCCCACCAACCCTCCCAATACCAACGTCATCGTTGTCGGGGTGCCAACGGCGATTGTTCAGCCAACTACAGTAGCGACGACCGTAACAACCACCACTGCTCGTCCTGCTAACGTCACCGCTCCTCCAATAATGACGCCTGGGACAATAATAACCGTCACCACGGCACCAGTCACCATGCCACCGGTCACCGTGCCACCTCCAGTAACTATAGCACCAGGTCCACTTAGTTTACCACTAGTAGTGTGTAATGATTCAGATGTAATATGTGTTGCTAATCCCGACGACATTGCCGCAGGCCCGCTCCCGATCGACCCGCGGTTGGGGACCACAGCTGCCCCGTCGGCAGCGCTGCAGGTGCCGCCGCTAACTGGATATAGTGCCCAAGTACCGTCCTACGACACAGCTGTCAGATTTCCAAGGCAGAAACGGAGTTTGACATATGAAGAAATCGATAAAAACGTGTTGTACAGTTCAAAAAGCCGAATCGATAGGAACCATAGAATTACCAAAAGGCAGAGCTGTTCCTGTGTCACGAGCGGTACATGTCTTACTTCTGGAAATAACGGTGGTGCGGGACTTATAGACATAAGGATTGTGACACCTGTGAGTACTTGAACATTTAAGATACTTATTACTTCTTTTAATGTTTGGTTACTTAAGGATATCGTATAATATCGTTTCTTCATTAGGGAGGAGGTACTGGAGGGCAATGCCCCGCTGGCCAAGAGTACTGCTGCGGCGGCACAACTTCTCAGATAGCTTGTGGAACACTGCAAGCCACTCCTAACATTGCTGTTACACCAGCTACAGGGCAGGCTAACTTTGGTGAATACCCTTGGCAGGTAAATGATAATAAAATATTTTCCTTCGTTCGTTCGTTCTTCGTTTCAAGGAAAATAACAAAATACACTTACAATTTACAGGCTATCATCTTAACAAGGCAGAATGAATACGTCGCAGGAGGTGTTCTCATTGACCAGAGAAACATCTTGACTGTGACTCACAGGTTGTTACCGTACATGTAAGTTCTTGAAATTGCAATGACTAAAAATGTTGTGGTATTTTTGTTTCTAGAATTATATTAAGGGTGTGAATTTTTTTGAAAATTAGCTCATTTTTTCTTTTCTATTATTAAAACATAGCTTTAGACCGGTTCAAAAACTCGCCGAAAACCCTTGTAGGTTTGTTTTCTTAGTTAACTAAGAAATTCGAAAAAGTACGAGGCTTACTAGCGAGTTGATTGATTTACACATGAGAGCAATTGTTTTTTCAGAAGTGGAAGTTAAAGAAGTATTTATACCTATCAATTTTTCAGTGTTTCAGGTACCGCACCCAACATTAAAGTGCGCTTAGGAGAGTGGGACGCGGCGGGCACTTACGAGCCGGTTCCTTACCAGGAGTACACGGTGTCGAGGGTCTTCAGCCACCCATCGTATAACGCGAACACCCTGCAGTATGACATCACTGTACTGCGGCTGGCAAACCCTGTGCCCTTCACTCCTGCGGTTGGCTCGGCTGTCACCGTGAACAGAGTGTGTCTTCCTCCAAGCACCGCCTCGACTTATGTCGGTCAAAGGTTTGTTAAGATCACATCATATTCACACCAATAACAGCACATGGGAAGAATAGGCCATTATTTTCAAAGGCTTACACGAGCACTGTCGGTGTTGTTGACAAAAACATCCCCTCTAACTTTAGACCAATTTTTTTTTTTTTTCGGCAACGGGTAAGTGCTTGGCCTTCATCTCACCTGACGGTAAGTGACGATAAGGCCGAAGGTGGAAGCGCGCTTCACCCGGAATCCTCAACCACTGAGGAACTGGCTATCTTATCTCAAACTGCCGGAACACAACAACAATGCTATAAACATCGTTTTTATGGCGACAGACTTAGATTGGTGCAATTGCTATATTACCAGCCTTTAGCAAAGTTTTTGAGAAAATTATTTACAATCAATTACTGTCTCATTTTGCAATGAATAAACTTTTTTTTTTTTTTTCTTTATTTTTTATAGAGGGTTTGATCACATTGATCATGTCACCCTCGAAGTACATCTACATGCTTAAGTTACACACCTCCGACTTATACATACCTTAACTATCTTTATTAACATTTCAGCTTCCTCCGACAAAGGAAAGGCTAGAATATTACTAAAGCTTCCCACCATATACATATTTAACTCATACTTATTAACAAAGTCCATTCGCTCGGCTTCGATTCGGACGCACTCCGTCAAAACGTGATATACATCTTCCACCACACTGCACTCTGTGCAGTCTGGTGAATTGATTTTCCCCATGAGGTGGGCAAATTTATTTAACGGAATGTGTCCAGATCGAAGCCTCATCATAGTAACTAAATAAGACCTGGTCATGTCCGATCCCTCAAACCACAGTGATCTACCTATGCTGGGCTGAATGGTTTTGTACCAGATCCCTTTGCTCAGTGATCTTTCATCAAAGAACTCTCTCCAGATTTGTTTACATTTATCTCTAACCAGAGATAAGAGGTCGGTATGGTATGGCAACCAGCTCATAGGTGTCCCGTTATTAAGAGCTTTTCTAGCCAGCTGATCAGCATTTTCGTTCCCGGGTATCCCGACGTGAGATGGTATCCATTGTAGGGTCACTTGTATATTTCTAGCGAATGTTTCTCCCAGTAACTCCAAAATTCGATATGCTATTGGTACTCCTCGGCCTTTTATAGGAAGTTGCAAAATGTGTTGAAGAGCACTTTTCGAGTCGGTTAAAATTACATAACGACCCATCTCCAAAGAACTAACATAAACAAGTGCCTCTGCAATAGCAATAAGCTCGGTGTACATAATCGAAATGTTTGCTGTTATTCTTTTTTGAACAGAAATGCCTGTTTGAGGATCGAAAATGGCCAGACCTGAAATATTATTTTCCTTGGAACCATCTGTGTAGACCTTATGAAAATTGGAATAATTATTAAATATAAAAGTATTACACATAGTGCCAATCGAAGTCGCGTCATAGCTTTTTTTGGGATTTTTTATGGTATTTATACTTGCATGTACATTGGAAACATCTACACTGCTCAACCATTTATCCAATGAAAACATATAATTTTGAGAGCTAGAATGTATAGGCATATCTTTGTATTGTTCATGGATAGTAACTAGAAGAGGTTTTACTCTATTTCTTTGTAATAAATGTTGAAACTGGTCGCTCAAATTGCATAATGCCTGAATAACTTCACTTTCTGTGTGTGATTTTTTCTTTAACCAATATTTGCCGGCAAGATAGTATCTACGTACACTTAGAGGTTGAATATGTAGCTCACACTCCATAACATGTATGGGTGTACTTCGTATAAACCCTCCCAAAACACGTAAGCACTGGTTTTGTACTCTGTCTAATTTGCTTAGGTGCGTTTTAGCACTATCTCCGTAGATACAGCACGCATAATCTAGCTTACTGCGAATACATGCAATGTAAAGACGTCTTAGATGTCGAGGGTGCATACCCCAACCAGATCCGGCTAAAACTTTAAAAATATTTAACAGTTTGGACGTTCTTTCCCTTAGTTCATTGACATGTTTGGCCCATCGTAAGGATTTATCTAGCCAAAGCCCTAAATATTTACAGTTATCTACCACTTCCAAAGACGTACCGTCAATTGAGACGTTTATAGGATCTCTAAAAAAGGTTCTCCTAAAAATGCCTATTTTACTTTTTGATGAAGATATACTTAGTCCGATTTTACTGAGAATAGATGTTAGTTCATTTAAGGCGGTTTGCAATTTTCGCTGTGCTTTTTCTGAATTTTTTTCACTTAAATATAGCACAAAATCATCTGCATATTGTAAGATGTTTATGTTTTTAATGTCTTTGCAAACGTTATGCGTCGCGATATTAAAAAGGATAGGGGAAAATGGGTCACCTTGAGCCAGGCCCCGTTGTGTATTTCGCCCGATAGAATGATTGCCGAACAAAATTTTGAGCTTTCTTTCCCTTAAAAAGTTCCATAAATATTGACACATTTGTGTACCTACACCGATTTTGTCTAATGTCTCTAACAGATACAAGATATCAACATAATTATAAGCGTTGTCAATATCTATAAAGCACGCTAGTGTAAATTTACGTTGCAGAAACCCAGTTTGAATATTAGACGCTAATTTGGATAGATTGTCTAGTGTTGAGTAACCTCTTCTGAAGCCAGTAGTACTATTGGCCAGTAAATTGTGTTTTTCGACAAACCATTCTAATCTTTTGATTAATACGTTGTGAAATATTTTACAAAGACACGAAATCATAGAGATCGGCCTAAGGGAGGAGGGAGACTGAATGTCGCGCCCTGGCTTTGGAATAGGTATCACACTGATATCGCGCCATTGGTATGGGACAAACCCGTTTTTATAGAATTCATTAAAGAGAGCTGTTAAGATGTCCTTACCGTTGTTAGGAAGATTTCATCGAATATGATATGTTGTCGCTGCCCGGGGCGGTGTCTTTATGTCGCATACAATGATCCAATTCGTGTCTTAAAATTGGGGCCTCTAATTTTTTGTTTTTAGAAACGAAACGCGGATCTTCTGGAGAGGTACAATCAGGAGTCAGACTTCGAAGAGGCTGACCAGCCATGTTTTCGTTAGTATAAGATCTAGGTCCCTTTTGGCCCTTGAACCATTTTATTTTTCGCCATAATTCACCTGGAGTTGTAGAGCCATCTAATGATGAGCAAAACTTTTGCCACGACTTATTTTTTTCGTTACGTATTACTTTTTGAGCTTCGCTAGTTTTTTTTTGTAATATACTTAAGTTAACTGGAGTAGGGTTACGACGAAATTTTGATAGTGAAAGACGTCGTTCTGCGACCGCCTTAGACATGGATGGGTTTCAATAGGGCTTGGGAGAAAATTTTGTGTGTGGGTTTTGGTTGATTTTAGTAACCGGGATGCATCGGTTTGCTGCAGTATTTACGTACTCAACGAATTGACTGTATGTGGTTTGCAGACTCTCTGCAAATGAAAAGTTGTTAAAAGCCGTTTCCAGCTCACTTTTATACATTGCCCAGTCCGCTCGTTCGAAATTTCTTTTTACAATAGGGTTAGTAGAACATACCTTAAAAACTGAGGATGTTTTTATAATGAAATGATCACTTCCTAAACTCTCGTTTAATATGGACCAGTTAAATGTTAAGGCTATATCTGACGTGACACAGGTAATATCGGGAGCAGATTGTTGTAAAATGTTGTTTACTAGCTTTACTCGAGTAGGTGAACCATTGTTTAATGTTATGAAATTATTGTCGATCAGAGCATCAAATATATATAAACCTCTTTGGTCAGTCTTACAGGACCAGTTTGAATGGTGCCCATTAAAATCCCCCACTATTAAAGATTTTTTATTTAGAGAGCTGAATAGTAGATCCCAGTCACGTTGATTAGTACGGATAGAGGGTGCACAATAAACTGATATTATATTTTTAATTTGGTTACAATTAAATACTTGGATACCTATAATTTCAATACCTGGGTTAGTAACGAGAAAATTAAATTTATTTGATTTTATAGATTTGTGTACTAAAATTGCGACGCCACCATATGCATCGTCCCTATCTTGCCGGTAAATATTGTATCCATTTACCTTAATCTGAGTGTCTGCGTCAAGCCACGTTTCACTGACGGCAGCAATGTGGATGTTTTCCTGTGCTAAGAACTGTTCCAGTGCAAGTAACTTAGGTTTTAAGCTTTGAGCATTCCATTGGATTATGTTAAGCGTTATATTTTTTTTTGGTGTATTATCCATTAACAGATAGAAAGTCCAAGAACGTCTGCAACATTGGCCAGTTTGGTATAAAATCTGCAACGACAAGAATCAACCATTCCACACAGTATTTGATCGCTAACTGTACTCTCGATTTAAACGATGCACCCCTTAAAAAGATAACTTCTTTCAGTCTTTTCCACAGTTCACCAATATGAACGGTCTTCTCCATAGATTCTTCCGATGAGACTTCTTTTGCGCATCCAAGATTAGGCTCAGGTGTAAGATTAGCCTCCACTTCCTCATACCAAACATACGGCGACGAAGCTCTTGGTTGTTTCTTGTGCGTTGAAAAACGGGGAGATGGTTTTCTTTTACCTTCATGAACCAAAGCTTTTGTTTTAACTGCTTCTGCGAATGTGAGAGAATCGGTTGAAGGTAGGTCGGTTGATAATCTAAGGTCTGGAAGTATTTTTTCGTCATTACAGGGATTTGGTTTTGGTTCTTTAGATCGTCCTAGCTCTGACGGGGCTGGTGTAACATACATGGTAAGTGCTCGTCTATACGTGCAATTAAACTGTGCCATGATGTCCCTTATTTTTTTTCTTTTATAAAAGCTGGGCAATATTTATTTAGTGACATATGGCTGCCTTTGCAATTAACACATAAAAAGACTTTGGTCTCACAATTTGCGTGTTCGCCGCAGCATTTTGGGCATACAATTTTATGAGAAGGGCACTTGTTGGTAGTGTGACCAAGCTTTGCGAGACTGGGAATACGTAGGGGTCAACTTTTATGCGCAATCCATCAACTGTAACGTAGCTAGGAAGAGATGCCCCTTTAAAGCATAAACGCACCGATTCAGATGTACTCCATTCATCTCTTTCTTGACTGCGACGCTTAAGACGATAGACAGAGAGTATTTCTGATTCACCAGGACACGTGATACATTTTATTATTTCCGTTTCATCCATATCTACGTCTACGTTTCTTATTACGCCATATGACCTTGTTGTTTCCATAGCTCGATTGCATCTCCATTCCCTTTTTACCAGTTCCTGGCTCGATTCTAACTTATATGCACTCCCTTCGTCATTAAAGTCCACTCTGACTTTTTAGGGCGTAACAAATTTAACTTTTTCAATGTTTTCTAACCCAAGAGACTTAAATATTTTCACCAAAGCAAATAATTTAGGCATTTTTTCGTTCGACGAAATGTATATTTCAATATTTATGTTTTTAGGTTTCTTTTCTTTTGATTTAACCACTGTCCACTCCTGCTCGTCTTCTTCTCTTCCTCTTTTTATAGGTCTCATCGATTCCTGCATGCTTTCTTCCATGTGTAAAAGATTATCCTTGCTTCCCATACTATTTTTCACACTTATTTCTTGCTCACTCAAACAATCATCGCTCTGCAGTGAGTTACATTTGTTTTCGTCTTCAAATTCAATGTCATTCATCGTGTTCAAAGAGATCGAAGCGCATCGCTAGTAATAAGCGAGCGGTCCGCCACCGGCCGCCAGATACCAAACCGGTTTTTTGGAACAAAAGAAATCGGAGCGCCCACGCGAAAACAACTATTAGCTTACTCTAATCGCTGCCTACACCACACACGTATAACGCATACGAGTGCCGTAGCGAGACTGAAACTTTTTCTTGAAAAACAGTTTGGTTTTACTAAAGGTAGATCTACAACTGACGCTGGAGTTGCGCTTCTTCAACACATTTTTGACGCCTGGGAGGGTAAGCAAGATGCAATAGGTATTTTCTGTGATCTCTCAAAGGCATTTGATTGCGTTAGTCATGAAATTTTAGTTAATAAATTAGAGCATTATGGTGTCTCAAAAATAGCACTGAGCCTTATACAATCATACTTGTCGAATAGAACTCAAAAAGTTGTTATTAATGGTGCTGTGTCTTCAGGAGCACCCATAACAATAGGCGTGCCGCAATTCCTAAGGGTCAATATTGAGACCGTTACTTTTTTTGATTTACATAAATGACCTGCCCTACTTTGCTAGAAACTTGTGTGAGACTGTATGTCTCTTATTTTTAATGTTAAAAGAGGCCTTGAAAAGTTGACGATGTAAATAGTGCACTTTCAAAGGTATTAGCTACATTGGTTCACTATTAATAATTTATTATTGAATTCAGCAAAAACAAAGTGTGTTAAATTTTCATTATTTAATGTAAGACAGATCAGCACACAAATTAAGATTAACGATAATGTAGTTGAATTAGTAGATTCTACTGTGTTTCTAGGCATTAAACTGGATTCACGCTTACAATGGGACCCACATACTGAGACCTTGTCAGGAAGACTGAGTTCAGCTGAATATGCAGTTAAGAAAATAAGGCTTCTAACTGATGTTGAGACGGCAAGAGTAGTTTATTTTAGGTATTTCCATAGTGTGATGTCTTATGGCTTACTGTTGTGGGGCTCCGCTGCTAATATTTTTCATTTCAATAGGCCATTACCTTTTTTACGTTTTAACCCAATGATTGTTGGCGGGTTGTTACGATACACCTTTGTTTAAACTATTTGCCTGTCCAGTTAGTCTAAAATTAAGTGTAGAGAAATGCAGACGCGGCGCCAGTTTCTCCGCAACTCACGCTCATATTTAATTTTGATGTGTCGTGCTCCTTTATGGTTCTTAACGTTCCTGTATTACCAGTAGAGCGGGCCCGCGTTCAAGCTGCGCTGCTTCTAACTTTTATTTTTCCATGCCACCAAGGAAGGAAGTATGTGAATTTTGGTTGAACAAAATGTTTCTGCAATTTCATTCACTTCAGTGATGTATTCGTGATATTATGGTGTGGTGTACCTACAGTGCATCTATTTTGCAGTGACCCTTTGTATTTTGTGCAGGCTGGACGTTCTCAATCCACTATACAGAGTGTTCGGCAGAAGGTTGAACATACGAAAATAGGGAATAGGTGACCTAGCTCCCACGGATAACGCGTTTCGAAGTTAGGCTTTACGTATTTTTAAAACCTTTTTTTGTACTTTGAGGGCTCAAACCTTTTTTTCTAGCAATCATCTGAGCCAAAATTCCATTTTTAAGAACCTGCATTAGTGATAATAAAAAAAAAACAAAAAATGTTGCCAGTAATATCAATTATAAAAAAATATAAAAAAGTGCGAGTCGGACTCGCGCACGAAGGGTTCCGTACCATTATCTATAAAACTTTGATCGATGTTTTAATAATAGTGTATTTTATTTAAATTATTAATTTGACGTATTAAAAAAAAACTACTTACTAGATCTCGTTCAAACCAATTTTCGGTGGAAGTTTTCATGGTAATGTACATCATATATTTTTTTTAGTTTTATCATTCTCTTATTTGATAAGTTACAGGGGGACACACACACACACACACACACACACACACATTTTACCACTTTGGAAGTGTCTCTCGTGCAAACTATCCACTTTAGAAAAAAAGATATTAGAAACCTCAATATCATTTTTGAAGACCTATCCATAGATAGCCCACACGTATGGGTTTGACAAAAAAAAATTTTGAGAGTTCTAAGTATGGGGAACCCCCAAAATTTATTGTTTTTTTTTTCTAACTTTGTATGAAAATCTTAATGCGGTTCACAGAATACATAGCTACTTACCAAGTTTCAACAGTATAGTTCTTATAGTTTCGGAAAAAAGTGACTGTGACATACGGACGGACAGACAGATAGACATGAGGAATTCATAAGGGTTCCGTTTTTTACCATTTGGCTACGGAACCCTCAAAACCGTGGGACCAAGGTTAAATTTTTATGGCAGAGTGTGTAGGAGAGAGCCCCACCTATCCCCCACTTTCGTATGTTAAACCGTCTGCCGAACACCATGTACGAGTATAATCAATTATAAATCATGTATTTAAATACTCGATTGTATTCGAAATTGAAACAAAAATTATTAAAAATGCACTTAATTACCAGGTGCTGGGTATCAGGGTGGGGGAAAGACATGTTCGGTGTCCAAGGGCAGTACCAGCAGATACTGAAGGAGGTAGACGTGCCCATAGTGGCCTCGGCCACGTGCCAGAGTCAGATGCAGGCGGCCCGCCTCGGGGCCAGCTTCGTGTTAGACACCACGTCATTCATATGTGCTGGGGGTGAGGCCAATAAGGACTCTTGTACGGTGAGTTTTCATTTTTCTTATTTTGACTAGCTTAGGGTAAGATGGCGGATGGCGGAATGGCGGTCACTTAAGAGGCCTATTACATCTCGACTGTGATTTTTGCGTAAAATGGCCAATATTGGCGTTATGGATCTCAGATACAAAAATACACTAACAATTATGACTTATTGAATATTGTAGAATAGCTATTGGAATAGTGCGTAGCGGCCTCGCTTTTTGTATATTTTGCTTAACTTTTTATTTAAACCCAAAATTGCAGAGAAAGATTTTCATAAAGTGCGCGAAGGCACTTTTTTGAGCTCATCGATTGAACTACTGTTTTAAACAAGTGAAATAAAAAAATTATAATGTCATCTCTTATATAGTCGAATAGTGCGTAGCGGTCTCGGAATTTTTAGATATCATTGATTTTATATAGGAAAAAAATCTTATTCTAAACCAAATAACTTCGAAAATCGCTATAAGTTAACTGTGAATATCTCCTATCTACGATAATATTATTGAGCAAAATTTATACCTGAGTAATTGTTACTTCGTGAGGAATAATGATTTTTTATTATCCTATTTCGATATATACTATAAATACAACTGCAAAATTACTACAAAATGCGATGCGCCGGCCGTCCGAATTCAACTTATGCTCCCAAAATGGAGATTTGTAATATTATGCACAAATTTATTATGCTATTTCGATAAAAACGATAAATACAACTGCAAAATTACTACAAAATGCGAAAATGGGCATTTTACGCAAAAAATACATTCGGGGGCCTATTACAGATGTAAGCAGTAAACCAAATATCTTCTTACTGTAAAAATAACAGACTTTTTACATAGCTTATTTAGTGGACTTAAGTTGCATATGATACAAAGCTTTTGTAATTGTTTGATTTTTTTAATCCTTTCGGTGACCGCCATTACACGCAACCAGCGGGTAATGGCGGTCAACTATTGGGGTATTACTTACTTATTCTCTGGTATTACTAGTCATTATTATTACTAGACATAAAATCCAACAAGCACTTATTATACACTAAAACAAATGTAATAAATGACTTGTACAAAGATATTGAATGGTTTTAATCAGAAACTTACCTTTAGCCTTAGAATAATAACGCTATAGAAACCAAGTTCGCGCGCCTATTTTGAAGCACATTAATTGGAGCCAGAAATGGCACCAAACGCCGGACCGCTCCGTAGTGTTCAATGTCACAGAGCGCCGAACGTGTCTCGCGAAAACAAAAAAAAAATGACGAATTGTGCAGTTAAATTGTGTCAAAACACATCTGAAAAACAAAAGAAGTGTAATAACATCACTTTTCACAGGTAAGCTTTCAGTATTTCATAGTATCTTGTAGTTAATTAGGTCAAAATATAAACGTACTGCAGTTTGATTCTCTAAGTTAAAGCCTCGGTAGCAGCGGCTGCCGCAGTGCTGTCTCTTTCTTATTCATAGAATTGGAAAGAGACAGCAGATCACGGCCATGCGCGCACGTCACGCGTGTGTGAATCGGTTTAATGCTTCATTTTTGACAGAGCGCTTGTATGAAGACTATCTTTCTATAGCGTTATTATCCTAAGCCTTTAGCAGAAAATTCAAAGTTTTTTTTAAATGCGCGTCCGAAACTTGAACCAGCTGTCAAACTCACAGCGCGCAAAGAAACATGGCGGCGCTTCGTAAATTAGTTTACTCAGGTGTATACTAGATGGCGATATCGGTATCGTTTTTTTAATATGTTTGGAAGTATTATATTTTGATGTGACCGGCATTGCCCGCTGACCGGCATTCCCCCATCTTATCCTACTTTCTCTTGTTCGCGTGTCATTATCAGTCTTTAAACGTCCCACAGCTGGGCGCAGGCCTGTCCAAATATGCAACAGCACATGAGAGATTGGGTCATAGCCCACCACACTGGCCTAAGGAGGGTTGGTGGGCTGGTTGTTTCCGTGTAATTAGATTTAATACTTTTGTTAAATTATATTGTAATATATGTAACGGAAGTTATGGCATTTTAAAACTGAAGAGTGACAGCTTGTTCTCACTTGTCGGATGCCGGCGCCGAAGCAAAATCGGTCTCCGACAACTGTGAATAGTTTCATAAAGATTGATTTGCCACTGGAACATCTGATTAAAATCCGGGCCTGGGACCCAACAAGTGGAACGAGCTCTGACTTATTTTTTAATTGTGTCAACTTTTTAGATTCTAACTTTGCAGCATTCCCGGGTGCTCCAAATCTATTGTTCTCCAAATTTCATTTTTCCATACATTCATTCCCAAGGGCTCCAATGATAAGACAAGTATACTTAGTTGTAATATCTCTGTCGTCAATATGCGTCGTCTACAAAACGACATCGCTCTTTGTAACGTGGCCTAGCGGCCTAGCCATGGACCTATATGTTATTATAGGACCGAAAAATCCATATTTTATAATTGATTTGACTGTGTTAGATTCTCGGATTTGTACGACAGTTCTTTTATTTAATAAAAATATTGTTGTAATAGTTGTTTAAAATCTCCTTCGCTCTTAAAGACCCAATTCGAATCTTTGCTAACGGGTGTTCATTAATGCTAAGTTAGAATAAAGAAAATATTAATTCCACACAATCGGTTTTTCCTGCACCTGCAGTAATTTTTCTCTTCTAGGGTGACGGTGGTTCTGGCCTGGTCTGCTCAGTGAATGGCCAATGGGTGCTGGCGGGTCTGGTGGCTTGGGGGCTCGGCTGTGCGAGCGCCAACGTGCCGGCTGCGTACGTCAACGTCGCCGCGCTGTTGCCATGGATACAGCAACAAGTCGCCACAGCCTAACCATGACACAAAGAAAGCACGGGCATGGGATGCTGCGCTATGAAAGTTTCTAAACGCTTGCTGTCCATGAAGCTGTCAATGTGTTGATTTCACACTAACGAAACATTTTTCTTTCTAGCCCCGCGCGTTCATTGTGGCATGACGTGGTTATACTTACGTTTACGGAACTACGATTATGTTTTCAATGTCAGTCTATGAAATAAGTGTTAATTTTTAATGTTGTGTTTACCCAATTTTAAATATAAAAACCATTTTCCAGAAGCTTAAGATAATAATTTATTAAGTTAACAGTTTATACAAATAGCCATGTAAACATTATAAAACATTAAATACCTAAGACAAATCAAACATAGAACCTACTTACAAGAAAACAGCGTTCTAAACGCAAATTTTAACGGCTTCAACTATAATAACTTAGTATCTGGGACGTATTCTAGTATTGCTGCGGGAGTCCCGCGTCACGGACGACAATGTTCGCTAGGCAACCCAACCCGTTCAGTCTTCGTCGGGCTTCTCCTGTTTCACCACAAGAGGGGGGGAAGGGTTTGTCTGCGGGGGCGGGGCCGGCGGGGGCGACGACACCTCAATATACTCATCGGGACGCTCTTCCTTTATCTCCGGCTCTCGTTTGACCCCAGCTACTGCAGTTGGGGGCGCGTGCGCTTGAGTCGCGTTCTCGGGAGGCGCCAACGCCGCCCAGGCCGACGCCGCGCCCCTCGCATACGCTTCATAAAACGCTCGCTGAGCAATCTCCGCTTCCTCCAAATGCACAAACGCGTGGTTATCGAGCTCCGCTCGGAAAAAGAACTTCATACCGCACCGGCCGCAGTCGAACGGTTTCGGTGCGGACGCGTGCTCGGGGAGATGACGTTGCAGGCCGGCGGCGCTGGTAAACACCGCCGAGCAGAGGTAGCAGGTGAAGGCACTTATGCCGGCGAATGTGTGTTCAATGAGATGGGCTTGGAGACGTGTGGGGGAGCCGAGTGCCCGCCGGCAGAGGCGGCAGTCGTGGTCAGCGGGCGGCGGGGCGCGGGGGGCGGCGTGACGCGCGTAACAGTCTGAGCAGGCGCGAGCCCCCTCTCCCGCTTCGCCTTCTGTCAGCGCCCTTAGGCATATCGCGCACCGTTGCTCGTCTTCCGCGGGGCGCAGGTGGAAGCGCGCGTGGAGACGCGCTTCGGCCTCGGAGGCTAAGGTTTGCCGGCAGACGACGCAGGGCGCGGGCAGCGTGGGGTGGTGGCGCGCCATGTGGGTTAGGAAGGACTCTTCGGACGGCAGGCGGGCGCGGCATCGGGCGCATGTGTCGCCAGCAACCACCTGGAAAGTATTTATGCATTTAAAAATCACATTGGTTTCTACATCGGTAAAGAGCAACTTTGTAAAAAATCAAATAAAACTAAATTGGGTAGGTTTGTTCAGACTGCCCAAGGCACTGACTGGGACCGTCTTGGCACAAAACAGAAAGGTGCAGAAGGCAATCTACATACAAAGCGCGCTCGAGCAACGCACACATTGACACCGCTCACGGACACGATATCTCGGATCGGCTGGGACCACTGCGAGCGCGAGTGCCTCAGCACAGAATAAATAATAGTACTACCCATCAGCTCGAGACACGCGACTGTGAAAATTTATGTGCAAAAATGGAACAACAAAAAAAAGTTATTATTACTCTGTTCAGTGGACGGTGTTGTTTACATTCAAAATTAACGTCGTTTTTTAGTTGTTTCAGACAGTACCTAAGTAGGTATTTGCTTATATTTCGATGGATCGTTTTAATAACGTAACACAGTTAGGTACCTAGGTAGGTAAGCGCCCCGGCGCGCCGCCCCGAGAATATGTTGTAAGGTGGCTATCGAAGCTCGATTTATATATTATATAATATAATAGTTTCCCATTTTGAATCTTAACAGTATACGAAGTAACAAAATTTTTGTAAGATAAATTCACACCACCAAATAGGACCGAGGACAGAACCTAGAAGTGATATGAATGAGCTACCTGACTTTATCAATTGGCTCCGGGATCTGGACATTGAAATATAATTAACTTATAGTAGAATGTATAGGAGTAGAACCTTTGTGGCATATCCACATGCCGCCATTATGATTTTTTCCCAAAGTTTCCGCGCTCGATAAAAGTGGAAAAAAATAACACTCGTTAAAAACCTAATAATTAATTACGTGTAAATACTCATTCCATTGCATTCCATTGATAGTTCCCAGGTTGATTTAACTATTTATTAGAAGGCAGCACGTGTTCGCGCCAACGCCGCGACAAGCCAAGGTTGCTTCACACATATTAGTGAAGTTACAGTTCCGACACAGCACCGGCACCCCACTTAAAAGTTTGTATCAAGGACGGAGTTTGTTGTAAAATAAATTCAAAGTTAGCTTTATTAAAGCCAAATAATAGTTGAAAGTACCGTCGTCGATTGTGTCTATTCTGTTAAAATCCAAATTATTTATAGCTTTTTTATATCTGCTAGTTGTGCACTGTTAAAAGTGTTTATTGTAGGACCTGCAACAAAGCTCCATCTCCCAAATGCTCTCCACAAACCCGAATTCCACGCGGAATATATATATTTTGTTTTAACAAAAGGTTTGTTCTAACCACCAAGTTAATTCTATGCAGATTCTGTCTTATCACAACCTGCCATAATACAATTAGTTGTGCTAAAAGGTATACGTGTGAAACTTGGTACAGGAATTACAGGCACATTTGGCTCTGCGGGAATATCTTGTTCGGGAGGAAGATCTTGTTCGGGAGAAATATTTTGTTCGGGAGGAATATCTTGGATATCTTTTCGGGGAGTAAGACTTATCGGATCACTCTGCAATTCCGATGATTGGCTGATGATTCCGCCTCCGGAATGCGCAAGTGGCCCTTGGGAGGATTCGACCTAACTGGAATAAGACTCACTCCGAGATTAGTCTATACAAATTCGGCGTTTAATCTAGGTATAAGACCTTATTCCAGTTTGGTCGAATTTACCCATATACAAATATGTTTGTAGGTACTTACTTCATTTTTAAATGATTGCCATAGTTCTCATGTTTTACTTATAGGTAGCTTTGCAGCGGTTTTTAGTTCCAATTACTTACCTACCTAACATGCATGAGACATTGGAATAAATATCTTCCTACTTCACATTTTTTGTTCGTTTCAAGACGGCCGGCGGCGATGTGATGCGATTTAGTAGGCAAATAATTAATTAAAAAATGTTTTTTCGTGCTACTAGGTTGCGCTGCCTTATAATAAATACTTACTTAAATTAACCGGGGAACTATCATTTGAATGCAATAGAATGCGTATATTCTTCTTATTAAACGTCTGTGGTATTTATGCGTAATTATTGGGTTTGTAATGATTGAATGATTAATTTTTTCACATGGCGATATTTACCTTCAAATATCTCGGGAACGTGACACTCTAAGGTACTATATCACATGACATTTTTAATTTGCTAAAATAACCCTTTCACCGTGCGCGGAAACTCAAGAAAAAAATGCCAGCTTCTGTACAAAAATGTTCGAACCCCTTTACGACATTTAATATAAGCAATTTTGACATGTACCTATATTTCTCCTTCGCCTATTTTGTATTATCATACGATTAAATAAAACACTTATGGTTATGGCTCAAGCTCTACATGTGCGTTAAACTATGACTTATAATCTTCCCATGTGCTGTTGTAAATTTGGTAAGGCCCGTGGTCAGCAGTGAGACGTTTTTATGCTAATGATGTTATTCAATAACAAAATTACCTTGCAATGCGTCAGCTTGTGCTCGGCCAGCACGGCCGCGGACGGCAACACCTCATCACAGATCAAGCACTTGTGCCGCGCCGCCGCTGCGCCCGAGTGCGCCCGAGTGTGCGCCTCCAGCTCGGCGCGACTGCGCGTGCGCTCGCCGCAGTAGGCGCACTGCAGCGCCACTGCGCCATTCTTACGGCGACGCTCCTCTACGGGGCCGTTGGTGTCGGGACCCGGCGTGGTAGGCGAACGGTTCCCTTCTGTACCTTCTGTAGCGTTGTTGTTGTCTAGCCGCTTGACTCGTGTCATGTCACCGTTTATTGCCTACAAGAAATATTAAAAATTAAGTTATACGTTTTGGTTGCAAACATAATTTAATCGCCTCCGTGGTCTAGTGGCTTTACCGCCTCCGTGGTCTAGTGGCTAAGCCACCGGTTTCAGACCAAGAGGTCCCGGGTTCGATTCCCAACGGGGGGTACATCTTTATTTGCACGGTTTGGTTGGTGGTAGGGCTGTTAAGTCCGCCTGGCTAGCTACCACCATCTTATCTAAGTCTGTCGCCATAACAACGATGTTTATAGCATAGTTGTGTTCCGACAGTTAGAGATAAGATAGCCAGATCCTCAGTGGTTGAGGATTCCGGGTGAAGCGCGCTTCCCCCTTCGGCCTTATCGTCACTTACCATCAGGTGAAATTAAGGCCAAGCGCTTACCCGTTACCCGTAAAAAAAAAGCTCCGCAATTCCTTAATTATAATAATGGTACAAACCATGGAATAGCCCACAATAATGTTCAAAATATACTGACTAGCTTACACGTGCGTTTATGTGCCACTGCCAAATACTGAGCTATGAAGTGTAACAGCAACTGCAGGCATTGTGAAGTACGAGTAGTGTATCTGCATGGGTCGTCCCAGTTTAGACGGTGAACGTAATGGACAAAACATTTTGTAGTTTTAGTGTTACCCGCTCGTGACGTCACTGACCTGCATGGGGGACGCGTCTTCATGTGGCTGCCGTGCCGTGCCGTCCCGCAGGTATTGCACAGCGAAGGTGTCGCTGCAGGGTGCAGGTGAGCACAGAGCAGAAATTATTGCAAAGAACTATATGACGTCACATAGGTACCTAATGCGGGGACGCGTGGTAAGTCTGCATGTATGTGCCCCTCCTGGAGAGATCCTACTGGACCAATATCTAGGTAAAGCACCGCGGTGGCCCACCCCGCCCCGCTGAGCACCGCGCTGCACATAGCGGTGGGTAAACCTAAAACACACTTTTATGTGAGATCACTGACCTGATGCGGAGACGTGTGGTGAGCGAGCCTGCATGTGCTTTCCAAGCAGATACTGTACAGCAAAAGTGTCACCGCACCATGATAACACATACTAGATGACGTCATATACCTGATGCGGAGACGCGTGGTGAGCCTGCATGTGAGCGAGATCTGCCTGCATTTACTGTATTCTAGCAAATAAATGTATTATCTTATGTTATCTTATCATGTGCCGTTCCAGTGTACTGGACAGCGAAGGCGGGCGCAAGGTAGCGGTAGTCACCCCAACACCACGCCGCATGCACAACGCGCCGCCGCCATCATAACACATACTAGATGACGTCACATACCTGATGCGGAGACGCGTGGTGAGCCTGCATGAGCCGCTCCAGTAGGTACTGCATCACGGTGGCCCTCCCCGCCCCGCTCAGATCGCGCCGCAGAGAGCGGGAGGTACATCTAACAGACACTATGTGAGGTTACCTGATGCGCAGACGCGTGCTCAGCACCGCGCCGCAGAGAGCGGTAGGTATACCTAACAGACACTATGTGAGGTGACTGACCTGATGCGGAGACGCGTGGTGAGCCTGCATGTGTCGCTCCAGTAGGTACTGGACTGCGAAGGTATCTGTGCAGGCGGGCGCGGGGCAGCGGTAGGCGCGGTGCGGGCGCGGCCGGCCCGCCCCGCCCAGCACCGCGCCGCACGCACACCGCGCCGCCGCCGCCGCGTGGCGCGTGCGCACGTGAGCGGTGCCCTCGGCCTCTGAGCGCAGCGGGCCCGCGCTGCCGCCGCATGAACGGCACATCCACACTTTGTTTTCGCCGCTGTGGGCTACCGCGAAGTGCACCTGTAATAATAAGTTAAAATTAAAAAAAAAAAAAAATTGTTTTACCTGTTACGTATTTAAGTTGCAGTAGAACATACATACATATAATCACGACTATTATCCTCGCCCGAAGGGTTAGTCAGAGATTATAGGCAATGAGGACCGCAAAAGCAGTCCTCAGTCATAATCCACTTTTTACCAAATAGCGACTGCACATGACTGTGCTGTGTGACAGGTGGTGAGACCACCGCCGCTCTATGCTGTTAGATGTATGTGCGGTCTTATAGTCCGTTAGTCGCCTTTTACAACACCCAAGGGAAGAGAGGGGGTGGTAGTATTCTTTTACCGCTACGCTACATGGTTATAATTACTGTAGAATCGATTTTAAATAACATGAATTTCTGTTGAGATTAATTAAATATTAAAGTAAACTATCGATAATTGTATAAAATTACATTTAAAAGGTTTCTTACCTGAATAGCTACTTTAGAATCGAAGATTTCCTTACACAAGGAACATCGATACAGATGATGAGCATGCAAATCTAAAAGATGCTTCTGTAGATCGTCTGGAGCCGAGAAGCTACGAGCGCAGCTGTGGCACGTGTATTCGCACGACACCGCGAGGTAGTAGGCAGCGAGGTGGCGTTCAGACGCCGCCGCGTCAGCGAACGTCGCGCCACAATGCAGGCACGGGGCTGGACTTGATCTCCCCAATTCTCCACCTTCCTCTAGGTGACCCTTCAAGTGGTTTCGAAACGCTTCGAAGTCAGGGAGCGCTGCGTCGCACTGATTGCAAAGAAGTGTGCTGGGAGACAGAGCTGTTTGCGGCGTGCCAGAGCCGGATCGAGGTCGCTTCGCTGGGGGCGCATCGTCGGTAGCTCGTCGACTGAGATCTGTTGGAGCGGGTTGTTCGACTTGTAAGGGCGTCTCTCCGTTGAGTAGGGCGGAGTGAGCAGCGCGCACGTGCAGCTGGAGCTGTTCCATGCTGGTGAAGGTGTCGCGCGTGCAGTATATGCAGGCGAGGAGCGTTGGTGGGGGCTGGGAAGCTACCCGGCGCGGGGGAGTGATTGCGGCTGCTTCAACGCCATGCGCACTGGCCATGTGTGCCTGTAACAAAAACAAACTTTGTATCAAAACCTTGGTTATTCATTAATTACTTACATTAAAAGTAATTATTTTTGAAGAAGAATATTTTTCCATATGTCATTTTTAATAAGCAATGCCTTCGGCAATATGAGAAAGATGGCAACAGTACAACAGCGTAATAAAGATTACTACATTTGAGTTTTTTCATTACATTCTAAGGACTTTACCTGTAACAAGTCCGGGCGAAAGGTGTCCCCGCAGCGCACGATGGGACACGCTCCATACAGTAGCGGTCATAAAATTAAATAGATTAAGTCTTATCACGACCTGTTTATCTTGTTAAATGTGTTATTTGGGTTTGTAAAAGTAAAATTAAAACACATAAATGAAAAATGATTTTATTTATAATACAGGTACCTACTCTTAATTATTAATGTCAATATTTTCAGTGTCATTTAGAGGTCAACAAAGTTTGTACGACATGTTGACATTTTTTAGTGTCATTACTTTTATTGGCAGTCAACCAAATTTCAAGAACGCGCATCCTTGAAAATGAGCATAAATGTACCTACATATATAAAGGACTAAAACAAACAAAATATAATTAATTTTCAATCAGAAACTCAGAAACAAATTTCGTAGCAAATACTACAAGAAAATCTATGAACCGTAGCAGCCTTGACGTCATCGCATAGGCAGATGGAGGTAGACAATTTAAACTTTTCCGCGTTTAAAAAAATACATAGTTTTTATCTAAGTCTACCTCAAGAGTTGGAGTGCAAAGCAATGTATTTAAAAGTTTACTTAAACTTTTAAAAAGTAAAATGAAGACAAACAAGATCGCCTCGCTTATAAAATAAAATATTCAGTAATATATAACAAAAAATATGAAAATGATTAATACATTAACCTTTTCTTGGATATCCATAGTAGAAAAACCACTCGCAGCACGAATTGATCGAATAATTATAACAAATAACTTCACGCTTTTGAACGACTTCACTGTTTACGTATTCCGAAGCGCTTATTACTTTGAATGCAAAGATAATGAATGTGCTTCCTAATTACTGACCTGTTTGTAGTTAAAGAAGGTACATCATCTAGCCAGTGCAATGGAAAATAAAAATATGAAAAATTAGAGGGTACTTTTGTACGATTTATGACCTATGGGCGTCCCACCGTGCAGCGTTCGCCGGCGCGCCGGCGATCCGGCTCGTGCCCCTCCCGCCGGTCCCGCTTGTGGCCCTGCATATGTGACGTCAATGCCACCGCCCCGTATTGTAGCTCCCGTTAAGCACTTTACCTGTAGCAAGTCCGGGCGTCTAAAGGCGTCCCCGCAGCGCAGGCAGCGCAGCGCCCGCCGGCGGTCCGGCTCGCGCCCCTCCCGGTCCCGCTTGTGGCCCTGCATGTGTGACGTCAGAGCCGCCGCCGTGTTGTAGCCCCGATTGCACACGGTGCACTGGAACGGCTTCTGGTTGTCGTGCGTCTTCATGTGGATCTTCAGGTGATCGCTGAAACAGTTTTGATTTTATCAATAAAATAAAAGTTACCAAACACACTTCCTGCCAACACACCAAGTGTCCTTGTCAAGAATAAAAATGCTATTAAAAAAGTACAAGGAATCTCCTGATGTCTTCATATAACTCTGACCATAATCATCCTAAGATTACAATTTGAAAAGAACGCATCACGAAAACATCCGAGCAAGAAATTTAAAAACTAAATGAGATAAATCGCCTTTGTGTGACCAGAGACGACAATTTGTCATACGAGACATAAGTGCCCACATAAAGCACGGACCAAACAGAACTAACAAAGGGGCTTTTCACGCAAACTACAGAATAGAGGCGCTCGCCCAAACACCTCCGCTAATGGCCGCGCTCGCCGTGCCGGTTTAGGTACGGCCCATTATTTCATTTTTGTAAGACCCTCGACGCCATTTGTCAGCTCATCATCTCTTTTCACTACTCGGTGGTTCGTTGGGCCGACAAATTGCGTGGAATTAGTCACGTGACCGCGGCGAGGTGACGAAAAAGGTGACGTGTCCTCTAGGCCGAGGCGCGAGCTTTGTCCGCGCCACGGCGATCAATCTTCCGTTGTGCCTTTGTCGCGCACCTCTCCACCTCTGCACGCTAAGCTATTTGCCGCTCAGTGACTCTGGATTAAGAGCATTAGTATTCTAGAATGCGAGCATTCCTTGTCATGCTTAACCTTGTTAAACACGTATGGGAAGTCAACGTTTTACAATATTTATTGAACTTCAGGAATGATGTCTGCTCCATTGTATTCTTATGGTGTCTATGTTATTGAATGTTGACAACGGAATTGTCGACAGTCAATAACACTTATATTTTCTATATTACTCGCTCGCATCAATAAAAAAAATACGTAAATTCAAATATTTCCCTTCTTCTGCCAAGCATATTTCATTTATAAAAGACAAAAAGTTACCGACTGTGATGACTATATACGATCTCTTGGACCTATGCTAGTGAGCGTGTATAGTGTTTCTGTGAAGTGTCATTGTCAGAATAGTTAGGGTAATCCTAGACTGGCATTTGAAGAATCTGTAGGAGAGTTTTAAACCTAATGGACAGCTCCCGCGGCCTCCAACTTTACTCGAATTGCTGTTTTCCATAGTTTAGTGAACTCTCTCATCCCTGATTACTACTAGGCTTTCAGTGTGGAAAGGGGCATGGATGGAACCCCATGTAGCACTACCCCCCTTCTCGGTGTGGTGCATTTCTGAGGCAGATTCACCAGGAAAAAAGAGGTAACATTGGTAGAAATGTAGGGGAGTCAACACGAGCCTCACTTCACCTTCTAGAGAATGCGGCAGGACAGTGCGCGCAGCGGTACTTGCGGTCGCCGGTGTGCAGCTTCACGTGGCGGTCGCTTTTGACGACTTGTAACGGCTACCATATCATGGACTTATGCCAATTAGCGTGTGAAGTGAAGTGAAGTGCAGTGGCATTGGTAGAATATGTAGGGAAGTGAGAAGTAAACGTGTGAGAAGTATAAATACGTGCAATGATCTCACCTTCTAGAGAATGCGGCGGGACAGTGGGCACAGCGGTACTTTCGGTCTCCGGTGTGCAACTTCACGTGGCGGTCGCGCGACCGCTTGTGCTTGAACAGCCGCGAGCAGAACTCGCAGCGGAACGGCATCTGGTCCGAGTGCGTCTGTAAAACAGTAGCATCATGACGATAACGAAACGTTGAAAAAATAGGCATACCTCAGATGGGAATGGAACCCAGGTCCTCTGCATTTCCCACCTGCCCCCTGGTTTACCCCGATTCGATTCCCACCTGAGGTAGAAGGTTATTTCAACGTTTCGTTATCTTTGAGTTTATTTGAGCGTCACATACATACATACATAACCACGACTATTATCCCCAAAGGGTTAGTCAGAGACTAAGCAATGAGAACAGCAAAAGCAGCCCTCTACCATAGTCCACTTTTCACCAAATATCGACTGCTCATGTGCTCAACCTGACAGGTGGTGAGCCCAACGCCGCTATAAGCTGTTGAATGAACCTGCAGTCTTTAGGCCCTTAGTCGCCTTTTACGACACCCACGGGAAGAGTGGGGGTGGTAGTATTCTGTCACCGCTACGCGACACGGTTCAGCGTTAATAACGCAATTAATTAAATATTAGAAAAGTAGCATCATGTTGCAACATTACATCTCCTATCCGCTTATGCTCAGGTTGTGGAATGAGCCCTGCGGTACTCTCAAAGGAGTACACCACAAGGCTCTTGAAAAATTTGCGACGCGTAAGCGATACTTATGGTGTTGCCAACGTCCATCGTTACAGTAATAGTCTAATTGCCATCATAGTGTTGTTGGGGTGGACTTGCAGTGGTACCTACGTAGGCTGATGATGATAATCGTACATTATTTTTTGTATGTGTGTGCACTGGCGTGCAATATGCATTTATTTTATTAATAAGAAAGAATATTGATAGCTGATACTCCACATCAGTAATCGTCCAATAATTATGTTATATTTATGTATGTATTTATTACTTAATATATATGTAATAGAATGTATAATTGTGTGAATATATTTTCATTTAATTTGTGCACCCTACCATTTTTGTCTCTGCACCACCCGATGGTTGACTGGGAGAGAATGTCTAAGGCATTAAGTCCGCCTCTGTACTTTATGTGCATAAAGTGTTAAATAAAATAAAAAATAATAATAAAATTGACAAGTTTTCACATTGAACGGATATTAATAAAAGTCTCAATTCAAATGTAATCATCCCAAAGTCATTATTACAAATAACTTTATGACGAAACTGAATCGTATCATAACCGCGGTAGTAACATCTTATTTGATCTGAGCGGGCCACAATCGAAATGTGTAAGTCACAATGGGTAGAGCGGCCGGGTGCCATGCCGCCACAAAAACCATCGTGAGAACTGGCCGTGCACAATGGCCGCTACTGGTGCTGCGTGATCAGGCAGCGGCGGCTTTCAAACTGCGGTGGTCAAGCGCGAGTCTGATAGTCTAGAATTTTTATAGGACGGTGGCTTGAAAATGATAATGTTGATTTTGAAGTAACACTTCTAACATAAGCTTTGACTCACATAGCTTGCTGTTTACAGGGTATAGATTGTTGAATTGAGACACTATTACAAATCGTTTGTTTTATAATTTAGGTTAATTTATATACTTTCAAACTGTCAACTAAAATTGAAGATATAATACGCTAGTAGCATTATTCATAATGTACATGTCATGTCTAACCTAACCCTGGAAACAGGCCTGGTATTGGTATTGTTGATATACCTATATAAACAAGCTTTAAACAAAAAAATAACAATGATATATAAATAAAAAGATTATCTACATGTTTAGTACAGTCTGTCTGAATATACTTTTAAGTAGATTATAAATTTCCGTTCTGAATTCCTGCCGAGGTATTTCTTATTTCTGCAGAACCCCAAAATATCGAAAGCCAGCTAATCGTGACACTAAAATAAGATATCAGCAGCATTCGGAATCGCCATAGTTGTCGAAAGATTGATTGGGCCGATACGATAATTGTTCGCCTGATTACTTTCTGCCTTACGCAACAAAAAAATACAAAAATTCCACTCTATCGTTCATCAGTTCATCACGAGCCTGAAATAAAGAAGCAATAGGAGTTGCTTTTGTAAGACTATTATTTACGCTGGCAGCTTAAAAATGTCCGGTGAAAATCTAATATTCTCAATATAGTAGAGGATCCGAGTATACAACGACCTTCACCGAGCCGGTTAATGGATGAAAAGTATTTTATATCAAATTTAATGTGTTAAAAAATATAATGCGAGTGGGTTGGCTGAAAAATTTCAGTCCAGTATATGATAATTTAAATATTTAAAAATACGATTTTTTAAACATTGCACTTGTTTGGATAATAGATAAATTACATAGGTACAATCGAAAGTGTAAAGTCTACAGAATATGCAAACGTTAGGTTGACTATGAAACACTTTTTACGGATTAACTCGCGTTTAATTTACTATTTACCTGTGACCTCCCTGTGACCACGGACCCTGTAAAGGGTACGAAATGTCAGGATTATATAAAAACTATGTTATTATAGTAAATTAAACGCGAGTTAATCCGTAAAAAGTGTTTCATTTCAATGTGTAGTGCTCGCTTAAACCTCAGAAAACAATATGTTAGGTTGACTATTTTTTTCCTGTCATAACATTGGGTAGGCAGGTGTAAACAGGTAAGTCAATATTAGTAATTTGCAACCGCCTGGTAAAATAAATAAAATTTATGTTTATTTATAGATAATCTCATTACAAACACACACACACACACACCAAACCAGTGCAATGAAAAAAATATATTTTTTTTATATTAAAAATAATCATTAAAGGTACTGGTCTGAAATTTTTCAGCCAACCCACTCGCGATATATTTTTTAATATATTAAATTTGATATAAAATACTTTACATCCACTAACCTTTCTGGTGAAGGTCGTTTTGTTCTCGGATCTTAGACTAATAAGGGATGATCTAATTAATCTAGCCGTTACAAGTTTACATTTTAATTTAATATTAGTGGTCCGTCCGCGACTTCGTTTTCTTTTGTCTTTTCATGCAAACCTTGACATACCAATTACAAACACAGAAATAAAGTATCAGTCAAAATTAAATAGGTGCAGCTGTTCAGGAGTGATGCGCAAAGATTCGCATTCGTGGCAAATAGATTTTTGTATGAGTGATATGATACCTCTAGTGTTACAAGCATCTATATGGTAAATTTAAGTTTACAAGGTTATGGAAGTTAAAGTTACTCGCGTCCGTAGGTTTACCCTTGAGACCCTACACGTGATCCCTGGGTGGTGCTAAATGAGTGACAATGACTGATTGGTAGAGCCACGCTGCGTTGCAGCACGCATTGAGCCGGCTCGCCCGGGGTAATACCACCCTCTCACGAATGTCCGGCGTGAAATAATGGCACTTGGTGCTGTTGTGTTTCGTCCGGCCAGTGAGAGTTCCGGAGGCCACTTCCCCCCCCTCCTCACAATTCCTATTCTTTCCTTCCTTAACAATATTCCTTTCTTAAAGGTCGGCGAATCCTCTGGTTTTGCGGGTGTCCATGGGCGGCGGTGATTGCTCTCCATCAGGTGACACGCCTGCTCGTTTGCCTCCTTCTAATATAAAAAAAAACAATCAGAGGGGTCTTATGCCTTAGAGCTACATATATACATATAATCACGACAATTATCCCCGAAGGGTTAGTCAGAGACGGCAACGAGGACAGCCAAAGCAGTCCTCTACATAGTCCACTTTTTTACCAAATAGCGACTGCACATGTGCTCAGCGTGACAGGCGGTGAGCCCATCGCCGCTTTATGCTATTGGATGTATGTGCAGTCTTGTTTAGAGCTAATTAGTAAAACAAAGTAGCAGAAATCGAAAGAGCACTAAGCAAATCGAGTGCTAATGTTGACTGGTGCTTGATAGCGCATCGATTAGCGCGTTCAAATTGCGATTTTGCAAAAAAGCGACTTTTATAATGCAGGATCAGATGCCTGACCAGATTAAAATATCTTAAGACCCTGCCTGCGTCCTTCGGAAGACGTTTATAGCCTGACGATAATGATTGAGCACCTACATTTTTTTTATTATTGTAAAATAGTAAAAAGAACCGTACCGAGAGGGTAATATGCTTAACGTTGACCCTATAGATTGGTATAATAACGAGAGGGTGAATAATTTTTGCAATTTCATTTTTACTAGCGACCTGCCCGTGCCTTCGTCACACTAACTTTTAAAACCCCGTCATACATTTTGTCATTTTGCACAAAATATCTACAAGTTATTTATAAAACCATCGTCCTAATCAATTCTTCTACCACCGCGTATCTAAAACTCTATTGCGTGGTTTAGAAGAATAGGAGCCACAGACACAGGATAATGGCGACATTACTTTATAATATTATGTAATGATGATGATGTAATGATAATAATGATATTATTATCATAATAATGATATTATTATCATAATGATGAAGATTAGATAAGTGCCAGTTTAGATAAGCTTTCAAAAAAACTGAATGCCGATATTAATATTGTCAAAAATCAAGCAATGTTCTCTTTGCCTAAAAAGAATATCTTCGATATTTAGGCTATGTAAGGTACGGCACCCGCAAGATATGGATCTTTCCCCCCTCCCTCCTGTACGTGTATTACGCAAAATCAACAGTATATCGGTCACCACGATCAGATCAGCAGCAGTGGCAGTGTCAAATATGCAGCCGATATTCTATTGTCAAAAATCAAGCAATGTTCTCTTTGCGTAAAAATAGTATCTTTGATATATAGGCTAAGTCAAGGTTTTTCTCTTTTTTTTTACTGTGAATGGGTTTGCTCTTGATCCAAATCAAGCCCAGGGGCTAATACAGGATTCACGATGGAGCGAACTAACCCAGAAAGTGCCTATTCACTCTTGTTTTGAAGATGGACGGGTTATAAGTACTCGGAAACACAGACGCAGGGAGGGAGTTCCACGGTACTTCTTTGCTGTGCGCAGTATAAAAGGTGAAGGTACAGTACATTCGACAGCCTCAAGGCACAGAATACAGAATACTCAAGGTACGGTTCGTGCCCCCCTCCCCCCTGAGCGTGTATTACGCAAAACCAACAGTGTATCGGTCACCACGATCGTTTGATCAGCAGCAGTGGCGGTGTCAAATCTGAAATCCGATATTTTTACTGTCAAAAATAAATCAATGTTCTCTTTGCGTAAATATGTAGAGTATCTTCGATATTTAGGTAAGGTCCGTCATCCTCAAGACATGGATCTTTCCCTTCCCTTCCCTTCCCCCTGCACGTATATCACGCAAAACCAACAGTGTACCACCACGATCAGAGCAGTGGCAGTGTCCCAGCGGCAGTCCCGTTGTGATCGTAAGCGCTCATTGTCCGCGTCATCGGGCGTAACGATCGATAGTCGATACGGATCCGATTACATTCCTGCGCGAGAGTAGCGCTTATCGATCGCCTTCCGTGCTTCATCTCGGACATATATTAATTAATGGGCTTACGTTTTTCTCGTTTGTGATATTGGAAATCGTATTGTACAATCGTACGTTTCGTATTGCTTTGCTTTTTGTTGTGGTTGTCTTATACGTTTTATTTCTAATGGAGAGTGTTTTTCTGTGATAGGGAGAGCATTTTATAAAATATTTGTTTGATGCTGTAAAAGAAAGAGTAAAAAGAAATGACCTTGCTGCGTTTCTTGCAGGTACAATAAGTCCTTTCAGAATAAGGTCTTTCGCCCTATAGACTTACGAATATTACGACTTACGACTTACTTACGATAGCGTAGTGATTTTAAGAAGAGCTCATGGATATCGTTAGTAAATACGGAATTAGTAAAACAGTTTTGGAGTCAATAACCACGAAAATAGATATTACCTCATTTCTGCCAAAAATACTGTGTGTCATAATTATAAATAAGTATAGAAAAACTCTGTTATAAATATTGTTGATCGAAGGTTATAAATATAGGAAAAATCCGAATAACATAAATATTTATCAAAAGCTTATATTCTTTATCCACCAAGCGTGAAAGAAAATTACTTTTTTGAAAATTAATATAGTTCAAATAATGTGGGTATGTATGGGTGCCACTCTCAAATGAATGGGAGACATGTTATTGTTCTGAGGGAGACATGTCCACACAATGACTCCTTACAACACAATAGGCCCGCTTGACGGTGTCATCTGCCATAATGACTGTGCGGTAAGACCAGGACCGATAGAGGCGATGCTAACGAGTTTTTAATCCCAGCAAGGTGGCGCTGAATCAGTTTCCCGGTTGCGTATTATGGAAGTGCTAGTTCAATACGTCTCCGCACCTGCGACGGTTCTGTGCCTCTGTGGTCTAGTGCCTTAGCCACCGATGTCAGACTTAGAAGTCCGGGGTTCGATTCCCAGCGTCGTTTCTCAACGTCTTTGAGTGCTTGGTTTGGTTGATGGTAGGGTTATCTAAGTCTGTCGCCATAACAACCATGTTTATAGCATTGTTGTGTTTCGACAGTTTGAGAGGATTCCAGGTGAAGCGCGCTTCCACCATCGGCCTTATCTTCGCTTACCATCAGGTGATTTGATATACTAAAGGTGTAATATACTAAGGTTTTAAATCAATAACCGAAATCGAGCACTAGTTCAACATTGTAACACGATTTTTTATGAGCGTTTTTATAGTACAGTGAATATTTAAAATAAGTATTACACTATACTCTAATAAACGCAGTACCGATTTAAATTTGAACATAAATGTGTTATGTCGATTTCTGTACCTGTAAGGCACCTACAATCCATTTAACCAGATTCGAGCGCACTCGTACGTAAGTTTTAACTAAATTTTCTGAAAAGATATTCATGAGTTCATTATTGGTATGCTAATGAATTGCGACGAGCAGCGAGATAATGGGAGACGTCGGCCTTTGCATCAGCGTGAACCGTCCGTCGAAGCAGACTGTGACACAATGGCTCTCGAACTGACAGTTTCATGCCTTCACAAATTGACCACCTCGACAGCCCTCGACGCGTGATTGACTCGGCTTCTGTCCGGTTTTAGGCAATATGCTAAACGGACTGAAAAACAAACAAAGGCTCAATTGAAACATGACTTTTTACGCTGCAGGTTGAAATGACGTGCGGCGCGTACACTTCTCCTCTTTTTTTCATTTTCGAAAGTTATGGAACGAAGAAGAAAAAAGATACATATCTACCTAACGTAACAGCACCAGTCTTGGGCAGGTATCCAATTATAAACAAAAAAATAACTGCAACAATTGGAAAATACATCCTAGCAACACTTTAAAAGAATGTTTCACTCGTTTCACTATAAATCGGTCAAAATTAAGTCATTTCATTAAATTCAGCCCTTTAATCTTTAAGGAAGTAAGTACGCACAATAATTTTTGCTACTATCAAATTAGTCTCAAAGATTTATGGCGTATTATTATGTTATATTGTTTTTTGCAACACATTTCACGCTTTTTCGGCATAATTAAGGTTATGGTATTAATGCTATTTGTTCGTGTCCATAACTGGATATCTTTTCTAGGATGTTCTATTAATGGACAATTGTTGAAAATCTAATCATTTAAGGTTTAACATAGCATATACTTCTCCATATCTTTTTTTCAATTGGGAAAAAATGGCAAAAGCCGCTGATATATTTGGAGTGCCTAGAATTACTTTACAAAATAAAGTGTCAGTAAAAAGTCCTAAAGTCTGTTCTATCTTCTATGGGTCCAAACACATATCTGTCTGAAGACGATGAGTATTTGTTGGAGCAATGGGTTCTCATGATGAGCGAGAAACATGTCCCAATCTTAGAATAATAACGCTATAGAAAGATAGTCTTCATACAAGCGCTCTGTCAAAAATGAAGCACTAAACCGATTCACACACGCGTGACGTGCGCGCATGGCCGTGATCTGCTGTCTCTTTCCAATTCTATGAATATGAAAGAGACAGCACTGCGGCAGCCGCTGCTACCGATGCTTTAACTTAGAGAATCACACTGCAGTACGTTTATATTTTGACCTAATTAACTACAAGATACTATGAAATACTGAAAGCTTACCTGGGAAAAGTGATGTTATTACACTTCTTTTGTTTTTCAGATGTGTTGTGACACAATTTAACTGCACAAACCGTCATTTTTTTTTTGTTTTCGCGAGACACGTTCGGCGCTCTGTGACATTGAACACTACGGAGCGGTCCGGCGTTTGGTGCCATTTCTGGCTCCAATTAATGTGCTTCAAAATAGGCGCGCGAACTTGGTTTCTATAGCGTTATTATTCTAAGGTCCCAATTACCGGAACCGGAATATCATTTCAAGTTACAGGATTTGTAACTGGGTGTTGTCCATTATTGGATGTCCATCACTAGATTTCTACTGTCCATTATTGGTCCAAAAAATAGGGTTTTAATTTTACAAATGATTTTTAGTTAACGTATTAGGTGCGAACAAATACATTAAAAAACACTTAACTATAGGTATGCCTAAATTGATAATATTGTTTATTGTTCATTCAAACCTCTTTTCAATTTCTTGGATTGTTGTTTTTTTTTCGTAATAAAAACATAGATCTTTTTTTTCTAAAATTATTTATCGTAAAAGTTACATACCAGGCCACTCAAAAAGTTTTGTGAAAAAAGTTTTTATTTCTAAGGCCACTTGTAATTATTTTGAAAAAGGTTAAGTATTTAAAAGTAAAAATACCACTGTTCAAATTTCGAATTTCCCTCCACATTTTTTCGAGAGCCAAATTAAATTATCGTGTCTCATTTAAAAATGGATCTGCATCGAGAACATTTTCGTGCGATGATTTTTTACGATTTTAAATATGGCGTAAAATCTGATTGAGTCATTTGATCGACTTCAAGCAACCATCTACCGTTGGCATAGCGAGTTCAAGCGCGGTCGCCTACTTTGGGGGATGAACGAAGGTGTGGTCGTCCTACGACGGCTGTAACGTAGGGACGTATGCAGGCAGTAAAAAATTTAATTCGAGAAAACAGGCGAATTACATACGAAGAGATTCAGCGTACACTGCAGATTGGATTGGAAAGCGTTCACACGATTCTACACGAGCACCTTCGCGTGAGGAGGATAGTTTCGCGCTGTGCCGCACTACCCCACCAAAGCTCAGAAGCAGGCCCGTATGGAGTAGTGTCGTGATATTATTATAAAATTTGAAACAGGCTTGTCTCGGCGCGTTTACGACATTGTGACAGGTGACGAATCCTGGATTTATCAATACGATTCAGAAACAAGTCGACAGTTTGGCTGTTTCAAAACGAACCAACAACGCCTACGTAAGTGAAGCGATCGAGAAAGGCAGGGAAAATTTGGAACGCTAGTTTCTTCACTTTGACGGGGTATCTGGTTTCAATTCCATTACGAAACCAAAGTAGCATCACTGCCGAATGGTATACCACAAAATGCCTGCCAGAAGTTTTGTCTGCAATGAGCAACAACCGACCGAACACCGGGCTCCACGGGGTACTGCTTCACCAAAACAACACGCCCGCGCACTCAGCGCTCAAAACGAGGGACTTCCTGGACACCACACCGGTCAGAGTCTTGGGTCACAGTCCTTACAGTCCTGATCTGGCACCGTGTGACTTCTTTTTATTCCCTAAAATAAAAAATCTGCTGAAAGGGATACAGTTCTCATCGCCGGAAGACGCGTTAGCAGCGTTCGAGAAGGCCGTGAAAGAAGTGTCCGCGGCGGACTGGAAAAAATGTATCGAAAATTTTTTTGACGCATGAAACTTGTTTATAGACTGGCGGAGAGTTCTTCGGAAAGATTTAATTAAAATATTTTACATACATACATAATACATAATCACGACTATTATCCCCGATGGGTTAGTCAGAGACTAGATTCAGAATCAGATTCTTTAATTGCATAATATGAGTACATAATAGTTGGTGATAAATAAGTAACGTTCTTTCACATTTTACCGTCTTTGGGTGTGCAAATATTAATTGTAAATTATAGAAAATAATATCAAAAATCAAAAAAATAAAATAAAACATAAACATAAGTACTAAAAATTGAATTAAAACACGTAGGTATAAGAATTACATTACATAACATTACAATCCATAAACATACAAAATTTACATCTAGAATATTATTATGTATAATTTAATTAAAGGATATAAAATAAGTAAATGTCAATTATTATGTGATTAAATGTCATGTCAATTAAATTAATTTAAATGTCAATTAAATGTCAGTCACATAAAAATCAAAGGCAAATTAAAATTAAAATGGAACAATGTCAAAAAATAAAAACAGAATACAAAAAATAATTTCATTGCAAGTCGTCCTTTAAGAAATCTTGTGTGGAGTAATAACATTTATTTACTAGCAGTTCTGTAACTTTTTTCTTGAACTGCGGTTTGTTAAGCAGCTTTATATTGACTGGCACTTTATTGAAAATGAGAGGTGCTAAGTGAAGTACGCTTTTCTGAAAAAGAGCTGTTTTGCCTGAAGGTACAACTAATTTGTTCTCATATTGAGCTCTCGTAGGGTTTCTGTGGTTTTTTTTTTTTTTTTTTTTATAAGCTAGCTGCTCCCGCTTTTTGGCAGGTATTTGGTTTCAGTTTCGTTTGTTTTTTTTTGGGCTTATTTAGGCTTTTTTTAATAAAACAAGAGCTTTAAGAGCTCGACTCTTTTCTTTTTCTTTTCTTTCTTTTATCTTTTCTTATCTTTTCTTTTTTATTTCTCTCTTTTTTTTTCTCTCTTTTATTATTTTTATATACATAAATTCTTAATACTAATACATTTTTTAACTTATATTAAATTACAATTTATCTTATGTACTAGTATAATTTCCCTACTTATAACATTATTACATTGTTTTCTTTTACTTTAGTTTCTAGTTGTTACATTTCTTATTTCCTAGTATTTTTACAATTTCTTTTGTTTCTTTTGTTTGTTATATTTATTGTACATGTATATATTTATATTTCCATTTTGAGAGTTTTTCTTTCTCTAATTACAATTTCGATTGATGCTTCTCTTCCATCCCTTTCTTTACACCTGCCACAATGTGGTCTTGCTTATAGTTTCTCTTATATCTAATCGTCCTTATTTCTCTTATTTACAATATTCACGATTTTTCCGGCGTATTCCATAAAGACTTTCCTTTCTTTCTTATTACTAATTATCTCCTTTAGGGTATCTTTACTTAAGTGTGTATCTAGTTTTTGTTGCAGAGTGTACCTAGTGTTAGTGTGTATTGGGCAATCGAGTAGGATGTGAAAGATGTCCTCGTCCATGGTCGGGTCACAGGCACACGAGGGGCTGTCCCTGCGCTTAAATCTGTGCAGGTATGCACAGAATCCCCCGTGCCCTGTCAGGATTTGCGACGCCGTTCGGTCGATGGACATCTTCCTCACCGTGTTGTGTGCGTCCACCCCATTCGGAAAGAAGACCTTGGTGGTCGCGGCTGTGGCTTCGGTCCTATACCTGCAGTCCCACTGCTCGATCGTTTCCGCCCGTAAATGACGTTTAACGAACGAGATGGGGCTGCAGTCATAGTCCGCTCTGGTCTTCAGTTTGAGGGCGGCTTCCTTCGCTAATTCATCCGCTCTCTCGTTCCCTTTCACTCCGACGTGGGCCCGTATCCAATAGAGAGAGACTAGTTGGTGGTTGTCTCTCAGGAATTCCAGGTTACCCTGTATCGCCTTCGTGATTGGGTGCGAGGAGTCTGGATCCATCAGCGTCTGGAGAGCCGACCTCGAGTCGCTCAGGATAGCCGCATTTTCGAATTTTTTGCCAATGATAATTTCGGTCGCTTGGAGGATAGCGTATAGCTCGGCTTGAAAGACCGTACAGTACGGTTCCAGTCTGAATTTTCGGGTACACGTCTCAACAGACCCCTCCCAACAGGTCAGGGCTGCTCCGACTTTCCCCTCCAGCTTACTACCGTCAGTGTAAATCTTAGGCAAGCCTTCTGCCACCTCGCTATCCTCTTCCGCGTTTTCCAAACAGGTAAATTTTGAATTTAGTATCCTACTGGGGTGGGTGTTCTCGATGAAGGGTACGCGCTGCTCAACCCTCCTGCCACTCAATACTGCCTGGGGTTTCCCGCGCTTTGCTTCAAAAAGCCGGGATGCTTCTTGGATCCGAAGATCCAGCGGAAGCAGCCCCGACAGTATTAAAGCAGCGTTAAGGGAAACTGTCCTATTGCACCTAATGATTTTTTGCGCGAAACCTCTCAATACTACATCGAGGGCTTTCCTGGAGACTATCTTTTTCGCTTCCGCGGACCAGACGCTAGCTGCGTACAAGATCACAGGTTCGATTACTGCCTTATATATTGTCCTGATTATTTCAGGATGTAGTCCCCAGGTAGCCCTCGCCGCTCTGCACACTCCCTTATAGATACCTATAGCTTTGTTGCACACAAATTGAATATGTTTATTAAATAAAAGCTTATTGTCTACAATTAACCCTAAAATTTTAATACTGTCTACGATCTCAATTGCCGTCCCTCCCATCTCCAGACGCGGTGTGTCGAACTTTAGTTTCCTGGTTATGACCATCGCCTTGGTCTTGTGCGGCGCAAAGTTCAACTTGTTCGACACACCCCACTTCTGGACACGGGAGAGAACGGAATTGGCCTTTACGGAGATTTCTCCGGCTGTGCTGCCCTCAATTATTAGGACGACATCATCTGCGAAGGCTTGGCAGTATACATTGGCGACGGTGAGTTCATTTAGCAGGGGATCTAAAATAAGGTTCCAAAACAAGGGCCCGCCTATGGAACCTTGGACGCAGCCCTTGTTGGTGTTTTTGCTAAATTGTTCCCCTGCGTACTTCACCGTCACCTTCCTGTCCTCCAAATAACTATCTACCAGCCTCCGCAGATTTATCGGACATTCCTTTTCCCTTAATTGACATTTAATTTGGGGCCACCACGCATTATCGAAGGCTCCCTCTATGTCCAGCGAAATCAGTACCATTATCTTCTTCTCTACCAGATTCTAGATAGGGTATGCAGAGCAAAGGCTGATTTATTTATTTTTTTGCATAATTCTTCTGACTGTTTATGCCATGTTAGCTTACTGTCTATGTAAAGGCCTAAGAATTTAGCAACTTGCGTCTCTTCTACACTATTTTTACGATAACTTATACAAATATTACCTTGGTTTTTCGGTCTTTGTGCGAAGTGCATGACTTTCGTTTTATTTAAATTAATTACTAAATTATTATTATTCAACCAATTTATTATGTCCTCTAAAGTTTCATTAATGTCATTTACATAATTTTTTAAGTTATCATTTTTTATGATCGTTGTACTGTCATCAGCGAAAAGAATCATACGATTATGCACTTCTTTTGGCAAGTCATTAATATAAATTAAAAATAAAAGTGTGCATATTATATGACTTTCTCAAAAATTTTTGAAAATACTGGTACCAGTGCTATAGGTCGGTACTTTTTCATATTTTCTTTGTCATCTTTTTTGTGCAAAGGTTTTATGACAGATGTTTTTAATGCATTGGGGTATACTCCCTCTGATATGCACATGTTATATATGTACGTTAAGTGAGGGCATATGATTTCAGCTACATATTTTACTACTTTAGTAGATATGTTATCGTATCCTTCACTTGTTGTGTTTTTGAGTGATTTAATTGTTTTTAATTGTTGGTCCGAGGATACTGGGTACATGAACATTGAGTCAGAATTATTTTTTTTTTTTTTTTATGTGTCATATTAAATTCTTGTATCTGATCTATAAAAAAATTATTGAAACTATTTGCTATTTGTAAAGGGTCGGTAATCGATAAATTATCTATTTTAATTTTGAAAATTGGTTCTTTTGGATATAATAACTTTTTTTGATTGATTATGTCCCAGGTTGCCTTCATTTTATTATTTGCAGTTTTAATTGCATAGTTGTTTTGTGCTTTTTGTGTCAATCTCATAATTTTTTTTAATCTACTTGAGTAATTTTTAAATATTATTTTGTTGTTTATAGATGGTATACGTCTATAACACCACAGTAACTTTCTCCTTTTTTTACAGCATATTTTTATGCCTTTTGAAAGCCATTTACATTTTTTATTCAAACTTATTTTAATTAATTTATAAGGGAAGGAAAGATTATATAACAATTTAAAGTTTTCAAAAAAAGAATCGTATGCAACATTTGGGTCATTGGTTTTATATACTTCAGAAAAATAAAAATTCTGCAAGTGTAATTTAAATTTGATCAAATTTTCTACAGAATAGTCTTGTCGTTTAAATCGCCAAGAGGTAATCATACAAGACTTTTTAATTGGAATTTTTAGCATTTGAGCAGTATGATCTGACAAACCAAAATCAAATACCTCGCCTTTACATCCTCGTTTAAAGTTATGAGCAAAATTATCCAAACATGAGTTACTCTGTAACCTTGTAGGCTGCCTTAGTTCCAAAGTAAGATTAAAGCTTAACAAAAAATTTTCAAATTCACGTGAATTATTATTACATTTCAAGATATCTATATTAAAATCCCCACACAAAATTATCTTTTTATTTGTATTTGTACATATATGTCGTAACAGAGCAGTCATTTTTTCATAGAAAATGTCAAGATTAGCTTGTTTAGGAATTCTGTAAATACAAATCACAATTAAATTGTATGTTATCAACTCTAGGCAATGAGGACAGCAAAAGCTATCCTCTACCATAGTCCACTTTTCACCAAATAGCGTCTGCCTGTACATGTGCCAGCGTGACAGGTGGTGAACCCATCGCCGCTCTAAGCTGATTGATGTATGTGCAGTCTTTAGTCCGATAGTCACAGTCATATTGATCTAAAAGTAACAGGGAGACACATGATAAGAGGTAGATAGGCGCCTTAGTGTGGATTCGACCAAACTGGAATAAGACTTACTCCGAGATTAGTCTATACAAATTCGGCGTTTAATCTAGGTATAAGACCTAATTCCAGTTTGGTCGAATCCACCCTTAGTGATCTTCTTACCCACTATGAGGGTTTACGCATTTCGGATTTCCCATACAAACTTCCAAGTGGATATTTTTAAAAACCATTAAGCCAATTTTGATGAAAATTTGCATGCTTAAGTAAAACACAAGGATCTAAATAGTTTGTTGAAAACATTTTTAAAAAACGTTTATTTAGCTGAGTTATTGCGATTTAAAGTCCACTATAGAAAGTTTAAAATCGCAATAACTCACTTAAATAAACTTTTATAAAATGTTTTCAACAAACTATTTAGATTCCTGTAATTTACTTTAGCATGCAAAGTTTCATTTAAATTGCCTAGTAGTTTTTAAAAATTTCGACTTGAAAATTTGTATGGGAAACCGAAATGCGTAAACCTTAAGAAATAAACGAGTAGGACTAGGTCACAGTATGAATATAAGCTAAATATTTATACTGATGACAGTTATTTTGAACTAAAAGTACGGTAGTCACGGTAGTACTATTACTTATTCTGTGCTGAAAATACCAGGGTGACATAAATGAAAAGAGGTAGATACCCTAAAAATAAACGTACGTTATTCGTTATCGATATTTTCTGTTAGTTACTACTTACATCTCTTTCCACATTTTATCTGCTGGTGCGCTTCGAGGAATAAAAATATAATATTTTAATTACCTATTCTGAAGCGCACCCAACGGATGCGCTTGGAAGAATAGTTTAGGTGCGCTTGGTCTGGGTGCGCTTCAAAATGGGTGCCCTTCAAGGAATACCCCGTCTTTTACGACACCCAAGGGAAGAGAGGAGGTGGTAGTATTCTTTCACCGCTACGCGACACGGTTGTAAGCCTTCATCAGTCTATAAACGTCCTACTGCTGGTCACATGCATAAAGTAAAGTAAAATTAAATAGAATCTAAAACCCAAGGTATAAAGAAGAAATTAAGCGAGACTTATTTTAATTTGATACAGGTTCTTACAGAACAGTTAGTACTAGTTTAGGATAAGGGGATAAGGCATATTGAGTTTCTGCAATTTTCTACTAATAAGAAGTCACCTGATAGACTCCATTCTTGAGGACAGGAAATCTAAGTGGGTGTCGTCCATCACGTGATTAAATTGGATAATAGCACTACAATCCAGTAAACTAAGAATACGTTTCTGATATGAGTAGGTACAGCGCTATTGCGCAAGAGAAATAGGTCACATTCAGAACTAAAAATACTTTTTACATTTTACTTTCTCGATGCAAATCTATGAGAATAAAACCAAAGCTAAAAATATTGATTACCTAAAGCAGCACTCACTTATTCTCTAGTCACACAAAGAAAACAAAGATCGAAGCAATAAAAAGGTTCACGAAGAACAGACGAAGAACTTCCAAAATTTGATCTTCCGAAGGCTTATTGGCATTCACGTGGATTGAAAATGGCTAGTAGTTTAACAAGGTGACTCCGTGACCGAACTATGTTGGAACACTGATACGATTCCGGTAAATAATGTGGAAACATTCAATGAATACTTTTGTATTCAGCTAATGGAGATGCACTTGAAAAAGAATAAGAAGAACAGATGGTAATAATTATTTACTTAATTTTAAGTAATTCCGTGTGTTTTGGTTCCAGGATTCCCTAGTACCTAACCACACTGCCGTATGTTGTTTATATTTGATTAAAACTTACCAATCATAGAAGAGTATTCGAAACGGAACAACGGCTGGTGAACTTAAAGGACCAATGAAATCGCTACTGTTGGTGCGGAAAGCAAACTGCTGTATGTTGTTTATCTATACTAATATAATAATATTATAATAAAATTATAATATTATAAGCCGAAGAGTTTGTTTGTTTGCTTGAACGCGCAAATCTCAGGAACTACTGGTCCGATATAAAAAAAAATCTTTCAGTGTTAGATAGCCTATTTATCGAGGAAGGCTATAATATGCTTAGGTACGGGTACGGGTAGTAACCCGCGCGAAGCCGGGGCGAGTCGCTAGTCGTTCATAAACCTACCAATCATAGATGAGTATTCGGAACCTAACAACGGCTAGAGACCTAAAGGACCACTAGTTTTAAATGAAATCGCTACTGTTGTTGCGAGGATATCCTGCCGATCCACCACTGCAATTAGCTGGCGCGAGCCGCATCGGCAGTTACAAAGATCAGGCGTCTGCCGTGTAATTGCGTTAAGTGAAGGAAGTGACGACGTCACAGCGGGACGCTTTCTTCCTGCGGTGGCGCGGTCGGCTTACATTTTGACAACACTACTTGGGGAGTGACTAGAAGCCAACCCGCGACTGTCCTGTAAACACTCTTACTCGGGGTTGTGATGGTTTTACCAACTTGAAAACCTGAGGTGGACTGCTATTGCTATGCGAACAATTGGCCCGAAACCGGCTAAAACTGGATAATTTGAAATAGAGAAATGGAGGCCTTAACTCAGTATAGGTATCTGGTTCCTCCAGTTTGCATCACTTCGCCTAGCTAATAATCTGGGTAGGTTTGGATGAGCCTGACATAGCTCGGCTGGCTTACAGCCGGACAAAAATAGTTTACATACTTCTAGCCTAGCCGCTAGAGCTATGTGGTGTCGGTTCATTATTTAAAGAATACTATCAACTCATCCCTTCTCATGGGTATCGTAAAAGGCCACTAACGTACTGAAGGCAGCTCACACATACATACATTACATATAATCATGACTATTATCCCCGAAGGGTTAGTCAGAGACGAGGCAATGGGGACCGCAAAAGCAGTCCTCTGTCATAGTCCACGTTTCATCAAATAGCGACTGCACATGTGCTCAGCGTGACAGGTGGTGAGCCCATCGCCACTCTATGCAGTTAGATGTATGTGCTGGTGCTGTCTTTAGTCCGTTAGTCGCCTTTTACGACACCCTAGGAAAGAGAGGAGGTGGTAGTATTCTTTTAATGAGCCGCTACTCGACACGGCTAACGGCAGCACATAGATACTACATACATTTTTTTTAAAGCGGAGACGGGTTCTCTACTTAACACATGAGCACAATGTGGCAGTGCACTGCTTTCGCGATCTTCAGTGCAGTCTCTGACTAACCCTTTGGGGACAATAGTCTTAAGCGTATGTATTTAAGAGCCTAGCCTTTCCCACAGTCCAACGTCCGGGTAACATGACTGATAACTAAATCACAGTTGTGATTACGGCGCGAGTGACGAGCGTTGCGCCCGCGCCGCCGTCCGACGCATAAACTGCGCGCGGCATGTTTACTCCGCTCGCTTAATTGGAGCAATCGGCCCCCGACAGAATTAATAAATCCGATCGTACGTATGCGATAAATCGCGAGCGCCCAGCCCACGCAGTTTTTAAGTGAATTTTCAGCGGTATCAACCGGCGTTTTTTAATAAAGATTATGTTGTAAAGAGGTATGGGTAGAGATGATAGCAAACTTTTTAAATTTCATTTTAACTTAAGCAATTATTAGTACCAAAATAATTTTATTTAGTTTTACTCAAATTTTGTAGTGAACAAATAAAAAATTAGAAAATATAAAAAAGTACACGAGCAGGATCCGAAGCTGCACCGTTCTGACATTTCGAATCAGGGCCCCAATTCTCATTTTTCGAGATGTAGTCTCGAATCGAGTTTTGATTTCGATCTCTATCTCGATAATCGACATTTTGTTCACGAATCTCCTATTCTCAGCGCTAATCGAAATAGACTTCGAGTTTTTTTTAAATAAATATTGCCATTCTTTTAATGCAATCAACTCGGGATGCGTTCCGTTTGACACGTTTCATCCGGTTTTAAACCGGTTGCAACTATGTACTACAAATATTTTTACTGTAAAGGTATTTAAATGTATTGAACTTGCTTTTTAGTTAAAGAAGTAAATTTTTAATAAGTATCGAATAATCATTATATTTAATGTGTTGTGATCAAATTTAATTTCCTTAAACAACTTGTATTGTTTAAAACGTGACGTATCGTCGATAAATTTTATGTTTTTTGTTTGTGGTTGTGTGCTTGTTTGGTGACGAAACGATCATTTTAGTATTCACAAGACACACACAATGTCACAATGTCAACAAATAATACCCAACGCTACAGCAGAAGCAGTTTCTTCTACAAATGTAGGAAGCCGATATACAGTTAAGGAGTGGAAAGTTTTCTTCCACCTTTAAAAAAAAAGAGAGCGAGCTCTCTCAATATTTTAAATCACTTCCACGACAAAATTGGAAATTAACTCGTCCATAACCACAGTACCTAATTTCGCCGCTATTTAATTTTGACGTTTCATTAGCTTCTCGTAGTCGAAATTACGTCTCGACCACTGCCGACCACTCGAAGCAATTCGAGCGGCTCTCCTTCGAGAAATGTCGAGTTCGAGATGTTCAGAATAACTAATTTGGATTACCACTCGATAAAGTTCGAATTCGAATGAAACTCGAAGTCGATTAGCGCTGAGAATAGGAAATTCGGAACAAAATGTTAATAACGAGATTTTATGGTCGAGATAGAGATCGAAATCAAAACTCGATTCGAGACTACATCTCGAAAAATGAGAATTGGCCTTCAGGTGCACTTCTAACTATGCTATCGTGGATCTGTACAGCCCGCGCAAAATGATCAAAACTATCTACTTTTTTTAATATAAGGTAAGGAAGCATAAACAAAAATAAAAAAGTCACAAAATAGATGATTGATTACAAAGCACCAAATCTTAAAAAAAACAACCCATTTTATGGGAAGCCCTTCTTTTTCAGTACAAAAAATCTTAAATCTTAATATCACTGCTATGTAAAGTGTTACTGTGTAAAGTTTTAATCAAGAGAACAGAAACACAGAAAAGCAAATTCACTCAACTCATCTTGTTTTGATTAGGTAAGCAAGTATATTGAATAAACAGGCATCGTCCGTATTTTGTTATTCCTAGTATTTTCCTAGTAAGTATTTTGTTTAAAATTCAAATAAAATGTAATCTAAATAAACCTAAGATACCAATGTATCTCCCATCTAAATTAAATACATTTTAGAATAATTACACAGCAAATTGATTACATCGTTTCATAATGCAAATGTCAACATTAATAAGGAATGCAGCAATAAAGTCATAACGCAAATTGTTAACCCTTGTCGTGACAATGATTGGTGCGAGAATTCAATAACAGCATTGAGGGTCGCCACGGGATTCGCCCTTGGGTACACGGGCCGCGGGACGCGCTCCCACCGCGAATCCGCACCGGCTTATGGCGATAACGCACGCGACTAAAGGTATACCTTTAAGGTATGGTTCCTGTGGCGACCGCAGACTGCAGACTGCATCTGCAGACCGCAAACGGCACTATATCGGTTTGTATGAAACTACTGGCCCGCTCGCGACTCCCGCGTCCGCTGGATCCCGTACCCCGTGACGATCTATCTTCCAAAAAAATCTTTCATACCTTGTCTTGAAATTTAGAAATACATCAAAAAAGAATTAGCCAAATAGGTGCAGCCGTTCTGAAGTGATGGACGAACAACCATTCATGGCAATTGATTTTTATTTATACTTAGAGATAATGATTATTTAAAATTCATTGTATCGTCTCTGTGGCCCGAGTGGCGAAGCGCTCAGCCCGATATCTGGAAGCCTTGGATTCGATTCCCAGATCCGGCGAAGTTTGTTTCAAATCAAATCAAATCAGACAAAACTGCTTTATTCCGTAAACTTAAAAGAAGCATTTAGAATCGTCTAAACTTAAATTTACTTCTTTATTTGGATTTTTTCAGATTTCAAGCCCTGCATAGCTCAAGGTAATACCCATCAATTGCAGCGATGACTTGATTTCAATGATGGATCCTATTCAAATATCAATAGATAACTTTATTATTGAAATTTTTGCATTCACAATGCTATCTAGATATAGGATAAAATGTTTACTAAAAAGAACAACCAGTTTTAGGAAAGCTCGAATGCGAATCGAACCCATGACCTTTGGATTGCCGGTCTACTGCTCTAACCGCTAAGCTACCAAGACCCCAAAAGAAAGTGCTCTCACAGTCGAAAGAAATACTATTGCAAGTATATAGACGTAATCGCGTTTTTTTCTAGTAAACATTTTATTATTCCGATGTCAGCAGGGGATAGGTACTCTGCAGCCCCCATAATGAAACAAACCTTTATAAAAATAAGCAGTGTCGCTTGCGGTCTGCAGTTGCAGTTAGCAGTTTGCATTCAGCCGCCATGATAATCCTACCTTTATACTGTTTACAATTTGAACACCGAATACCGTGAGAGCTCACAACATTACCGGCCAACGTGTTCCGCGTAAAGCTCACCAACCCATTCCAAACTAGTTTGAGGTGAACGTGATAGCCTATAAAGCTCGGAATAGCGGCTACCGACTTTCCCAGTGCAGTAAAGCGGGCAGTTCACAGCGACTGGCACCCCGAGGGCGACAGGTCAGCGCGTCGCCAAAACCGCCGCGGTGGGGAACGACGCCCGTTATGATGACCATTAGATCTCACAGAAATGATTAGAGCCGGTATGTCTGTGTACAGGCTTACGGCGCGACATTTGAATTCTTCGAACGGTGATGACAAATAAACGATGTTGAGGGAAACTGTTTTGTAAGAACATCTTATTACTCTTAAAAATAATAGTCATGCTGTCGTTAGCAATTATTTAAAATAAAAACTTGTAAGTAGTAAGTACTAGGTAATATCTGTAGATACTCTTAGGTAATCATTTATGTTATTCGAAATCTCTTAGTGCGATAGTTATCTAATTATCTGTGATGGATTTTACATAACTTTATTCACTGATCTTAGAATTGGGAATCGTCCATTAGTAACTTGTGTTTATTTCATACGTATAAGCCTAAATGTAATGATACCTTTTATGCTTAAAGAAAATAAAGAGAGTAGGGAAAAATCAGAAATTATATAATATTTCATGGAATAAAACATCGTGAACCCTCATGAAAAAAATCATTCTTATCGTTGATTAAATAGATTATTTTTCTTCTAAAGTTAGTTTCCTCACTTTATTACTGCAAATAGTACCCAATATCAATAAAGCAACAAATCTTGATCGATTGTTAATTGAAGAATAGCTAGATAGAGCAAAGCACGAGCTCTTAGCCGGGGTGTAGCGGCGGCCATTGCGAGTTGCCTCCGACTATTTTACGAGCGCGATTGCGCTATGTTGGCTCTATCAACAATACATATCCGACGGCTTAATTAACTCGGACAGCCCGTTTCATGCTATCAGTGTTTCAACTTCAGAGCAATATTTTCCATTCTACGTTAACTGCTTTACGATTTCTCCCGGCGCTCGGCGCGACGAGCTCGAGACGAATGGCAGCTCCGCGCGCTCTGTAATTGATTTATTCTTATAATGATCGCCTTTCCCAGCGCGGCGCGATGATAAAGGTGTGGCGCGCAGCCTAGGGAGTTGTTATCGCGAACCTATTTCCGGCCGTCAGCGGTCTGTCGCGCGCGCGGGACGCGATCATCGCCCGATACATTTGTCGGCGCACCACCGCAGCACCGCGGCCGCGCACGCATCGATCCCTATCACGGGCGCTAGTCACTGCAATTGCATGCCGATAATCTAATGAATACCCCGACCAATTAACTTGTTAAATCCAAGAAATTTCTATTGTTCCGTCAGACCTCCCCAAATCGGAGGTGACATATATACCACTTCGCTCGGACGTGATGATCTATATCAGCGCGTAGGTGAGTTTCGGGCGGCGGCGGCATGCAAAGTGACGTTTCTATTTACCCTATCTCGGCTAGATCTGTCGCGGCGTGTTGTAATCGTAACGCGGTGAGATCGGCGAGCCACAAAGGAGCCGAGATGTACGCGCGGCGTAATGGCACGTCACGGGCTCAGCGGCACGGCTCTCGAGACGGCCGCGATGCATATCTACGCACCGGCTCTGTAAATGGGCCGTTTTGGGTATCTACTTGCTAATGAAGCGAGGGGCTGCAAGGCGAAACTGGACCGTGAATTCACAGATATGACGACGGTAATAGTCGTACTACTCATGTCGTTAGTCAAGTTGTTTTATGGCGTTGGACGAGTACTCTACAGTCATTATTCTGATAGGCCCAACGCAAGCTACTTTGAGGCATAGGTGATGTCCGAGTGAGATCTTATCTATTTAAGTGCTGCACATATTGGTAGTACAAATATTCACGCTATTCTTGACATGGTTTTGGTACAATGTTAGTAGCCTTTATGGCATAGATTTCGGTGGCACCGAGCTGAACGTACTACTAGTTAAATGCTAATAAAAAGGTTATGTGTAAATGAAATTGTTTACCTAACCTGCTCTTGCTTCTTTAGGTAGGTAATCCTGGGTAGGGATTTGTTGCAGAACTGACACTGTTGACTGCTTGTGGTCAGCAGCTCGGCGTTACCTCATGTTTTTAGAGGCTAGTGATCTGCTTCGTAAACTGGGCTAACCTGCTCATGCTTTTTAGGTAGGTGTCTCAGGAAGGCTTTGCCACAGAATTTACCTACGTTAGTGTAGGCTATAAAAAGGTTATAAAATGGACAACTTGGCTATCAAACATGCTCATGCTTATTCATGTAGGACTACCTGGAGGGTTCATCGCAGAACTGATACTAAACACACGGTAACTGCGTGTCTTCAGTAGCTCAGCAGATACGTTATTGTCGCTTAACTCTCATAACCGGCTATAAAAAAGGTTCTGCATAAAGTAGTATACATAGATAAACAAATTTTATCCAACCTGCTCATGCTTCTTCAGGAAGGAGAGCCTGGGGAATGCCTTGTCGCAGAACTAGCACTGGTAACTGCGTGTCTTTAGTGGCTCAGCAGAAACGTTTGTGTCACATATAATAAACGTAATTTGTAAAGAATTTGCTTGTTTAACCCGCTCATGCTTCTTCAGGTAGGAGAGTCTCAGAAATGATTTATCCCAGACCTAGTACTGGTAAGGCGTGTATTCAGTGGCACCGAGTGTGACCAGCGGCTCGGCGTCGTCGGCAGCGTCGGCTAAAGTGGGCGTGGATGCCGGCTATCAAACCTGATCATGCTTCTTCAGGTAGGAGAGTCTGGGGAATGCATTGTCGCAGAGCTGGTACTGGTAACTCCGTGTCTTCAGTGGCTCAACAGAAACGTTTGTGTCACATGTAAGAAACGTATTTCGTAAAGAATTTGTTTATCTAACCTGCTCATGCTTCTTCAGGTAGGAGAGCCTGGGGAACGCTTTGTCGCAGAACTGACACTGGTAGGGCGTGTGCTCGGTGGCACCGAGCGTGAACGGCGGCTCGGCGTCGGCGTCGGCGGCGTCGGCTGAGGTGGGCGTGGAGGCCGGCGACGGCGATGGCTCCGGAGTCGAGGACGGCCACGAGCTGCCCGCCGTGCTGCCCACGCTGCCCAGGGCCTCTGCGCAAATATGGCTACGGTTTATTTTAAATTTGGCTACATTCTTTTGTCTAGTCACACGGCTTATTGGCAAATCCCAAGAAAGGTTCCCGTGCACGAATGTGCCCGATTAACGACCAGCAGGCAGAGGTGGCGGGATGTCGTGCGGCGGGCACTGTCTGCTGCCCAACCTACCGGAACGTGATAACCACGACCACTCTGGCAAGAGTGAAGCGACTAAGAAGAAGAAGAAAGGTTATTTTAGAGCAGTTGCTACTTAGACCAGTTGCATTTTAGAACAGTTTTTTTATGTGACACGTCAGTGACTATATCCTGCCTGATGGTAAGCAGCCGATGCAGTCCAAAATAATGAGAGCGCTCCCCCCCGTGGGGGCACGGTAACAAGCGCACTCATTCATGACGGCCTGCATAAATGCTGTTTCACGCCCCGTTTAAAAGGCCCGGGATTATAGGAGCTGGGACCAGCGAGTCTATCGGCTAAAAAATATGGATATGGACATGGGCTTCATTTGACATTTGAAGCCCATATTTTGTCCTTATATGGGCATATTATGGGCTTGAAATGTCAAATGAAGCCCATGTCCATATTCATATTTTTTAGCCGATAGGGTAGCTGTTCCTACTTAGACCAGTTGCGTTTTAGACCAGTTGCTATGCTACTTAGACCAGATGCCAGACAATCTGATACTAACTGACTTTATCTTTCGCTTTTCTTAAATAATAGTTTGCAATTTTTTTTTATTGAGTGGGCTGAGATGGCCTTGGATACTCGTAGGGACGAATGGAAACGTACAGAGAAGTCCCTTGTACAGCAGTTGGACACAATGTAGGCTACAGAACAAAATGGCTGGGTGCGGTTAGCTCAAATATTTTCTTTGCATTAAACCGATGCTAATGAGTGATAACATGAATATTTAATGGTAAATGATAATGCCCCAAACGCCTTGAGTTTTCGTAAAAAAGTTTTCAAATTCTCTCAAGAACACGGACTTCTTGAGATATGTAATTTGAAAAGTGATGTTGCACTGTTTTGTTTTATTTGCAACCCAACCACTCATTCTCGTTCATGGACACTTAATGGTTAATATTTTACATAAATTTTCAACAACACACAATTTTTAGAAAACAAAACAAAACTGCAAACATGACGCTTTGGTTTCCCGCCAAGAAGTCTTATTTTATCCATGATTGTCCATGATTTTATGTTTATAAACCGCAAACGTATGAATTAAAAAAAAATGGAAATACGTCACGGGATACAGGCTGTTCACGCGAACAAAGTCGCGGGCGGGCCGCTAGTTTTTAATATTGATTCTTTCTATCTCTCGAGATAAGACAGAAACAAGATAGAAACAAATACCAGGTACTTACCTACCACTGCCCTACCTCCCGGGCGTAACATTCCTCATCCACTTTCTTGGAATCTCCAGTTAATTGACCACGTTGGTGTAATTTAGGTATATTGATAAACCTGATTGGTCTATGCCAGTGCATTCATAATGTACATTTTTCACATCGAAAATTAAAATTGTTTGACAAACAATTTAAATCAAAATCACCTTGAAGCAGACATAATATGTACACAAGCTTTTATTCTGTTTTTTTTTCGTGAATTTTATGTATTTTTAATAGTAGTAGGTAATTGTTTTGTATTCCCTCTAAAATTAACATTTAAAATTCTTAATGACATTTTTTTTAATCAGCCTATTTTGTCCTACTGCTGAACAAAGGCTTTTTTATTTTAATTTATTTAAAATAAATTATGAAGAATGATAAAATAGTAAAAGCGAATCATAGCAAATGAAAAGCTTGGTCTCTGTCTACCCCGCCGAAAATGGGTGTGATCTTTATAACTATGATTAATGCTATATTCTCTCCTAAAAAAACCGGACAAGTGCGAGTCGGCCTCACCCGTCGAGGGTTCCATACAAATTTGTAGGTGCATATTATAAAAACTATTTTTTTTTTTCATTTTTCGTCATAGTTCCGTCAACGAAAAATACCCTATAAATTTTAATTGTCGAAATATACTTTTTTGCCAGATTTTTCACTATACTTGTAGTATAAGATGGTAATATTTGCCAAATTTCATAGTTCTAGGTCAACGGAAACAACCCTATGAATTTTGATTCCTTTGAGAGTGTCGAACTATACGTTTTTTTGCGGCATAAACGGCCGTATCTTTTTTTTACGTTAACTTAGGAGTTTGATTTTTTCACAGCTACAAGAAACTGTAGACTTGAGTATATCGTTTTAATTTCAACTGGACACATCCACGCATTCTCTAGATAAAGGATCTTGACAGCAAGACGGACGAACAACAAAGTAATCCTATAAGAGTTCCGTTCTTTTGAGATACGGAACCCTAAAAGTAAAATAACTTAACCTAAAAGTGTCGTTCTCCTTATAATATGAAAAGCTAAGCTGCCATGAAACAATTTTACCTAGTCGAAGCTATCTCTTGAACGGAATGCAGCATCATTAATGATAATACACCAATTTAGCACAGATAGAGCGGCCTGTAAAGCACATTAGGGCAGGCAGACTCCGCCCTCGTCGTGATAAAGCCGTCATAAATATCGGTAAAGCCCCATATTTCGGCGTTAAGGGCGATACATCAGGCAGAGCACCTCGAGTGGCGTGAAATATAAACAAATTGAATGGCCACGATGACGAGACTGGCTGCAAACGATGAGTAATGACGGAACCGGGGCTCGCGGCTTTCTTGGCGAATTTAAAATATGGCACATTAAAGAAACGTACTGCCCGAATGTGGGCACTTCGTTAAGATTGCGGATTTGCTTGGAAATATTGAGGCGCTGTTGTGGTGTGATCGCGGTTTATATTATTCGCTGTGCGGTAATGTGCTGGCTGTTAGGGGAGCCGCCAATTTATTTTGTCGAGATTCTGTTTTTTTTTGACAGCTCATCAGGCTTGCAAGTCTCGGCAACTTTATTGGTCTAAGTTACCTAATTGCGTGCATTCGCCTCAGACACTTTATTGTATAACATTGAGGATTGTTGATGTGCGGTACATATATTCATATTAGTTTAATATTGGCTTCTGGGTACCTATTTTACTTTATTTTAGTCAGTGAACTTTAGGCTGTGTACTGCAGTCTGTATACTTTAGCCTGAGTACTTTTAGCCTGTGTACTTAATCAAGTAGGTATACTTTAGCATGCGTATTAATATACTGCGCCCCAATGTTTGAAATGCAGAAGAAAACAAGACTTTTCTTTACAAAAGCGTCAAAACCGCTGGCGGATCTCGACTAAAGCCAGGTCTATCCAGAGGCATATTGTTTCCCGCAATCTGTTCCCAGTTCCCACCCTAACGCACTTAGCGGAACTATTTATATCAATACCGCCCGTCCCGGACGCGTGTAACGACCCTGCCAAATGGTCGGAGTAATGGCAACGCAATTTGGGTGACTCTCTATTAACTTTGTTAAATGATGCTATGAAAGGATTTCTTCAGTTTATTTTTAATATAGATATCGTAAACTTTTTCAGCTACAGACTGTGGTATATCATGACGCTCTCGCATACCTAAATAGACCGCTATTTAGCCATCAAAAGTGATGTATATTAGATGTTGCATCTTTTGGTCCGAGTGTTGCATCATAAATCGTCTACTATAGACGCCAAGTCTGATGATGATGATGATGATAAATAATGATGAATAACTAGTGGTTAAGCCACAGGTCTTAGACACCGAGATTCGATTCCCAGCGGGGAAAAGCCTCTTTGTGTGCTGGGTTTGGTTAGTAATAGGACTTCATAACCCTTAGCTGGTATCGGGGGTCAAAAATCACCCCAGAGAAACATATTTCTCATCATAACTTTGCAGTTTTATGAGATTCACTCCTGCTCGTCTATGTAATCTCATCACGTCGCGGGGTGCGGCGGACGACGGACTGTTGTCACTCTAACATTATTGGGAGCGGAGGTACGCACACTGCTGGGGTCAAAATCCGCCCCCACACCAAGAACGTTACACGTCGTTTCAATAGGCATATTACATTTTATAATTTTTTCAGTAAAAAACCATCGTAATAGCCGGGAAGTACGAGGATTAAGAATCTGATCCAGATACCATGTAGGAAACCATAACAAGAGATGTTTGTGTAATTGCAACTGATGATCCACACACACACAGTCAAAAGAGAGGGAGGTGCCAATTTTATGTCATCTTTAAAAGAACCTGAAATGTATAAAAAAATGTAACAAATGCTTTCTCTTTTTAAGTAAAGACCATACGTTACATGCAGTTATATGTAGGTACTAAATGATAAGACTTTTTGATTTTTTATCGCTAAAGGAAGTGATTTGGTTTAGGGTGTCTTTTTTTTAATTTCTATTATTCTCATCCAAAGTTTCTATTTTTGCTATTAAGACTATTTAAGAAATTGATTTTACAACAAATTTTTGTGTAATTATGCTTTTGTAGAATTTAGTGCTCCTAAAGTTGACTCTTATTTTTTCTTTGTTAGAAAACATATGTCAGCACGTCTTTCAAAATAGTAAGATTTTTAAGTTTAAAGTCCAATTTATGTCATTAGATGCTTAGATTAATAGTTGGTTTACTATCTAAAAGGAAAAAATAAGAAAATATTGTATTTTATTAATATTTTCTTAGGTCGTTTTAGAGGGGGTATTTTTCACCTCCATGCCCATTTTAGCGAAACCAGCTAAGGGTTGAGTCAGCCTGGCTAGCTACCACCATCTTATCTAAAGTCTAGCGCAATAACAACAATGTTAATATCATTGTTGTGTTCCGACAGTTTAAAAATAAGATAGTCAGTTAGTCACTTACCATCACGTGAGATGAGGCCAAGTGCTTAACCTAGTGGTTATAAAAAAAACGAAAGCAAACGTTGAAGATGACAAAAACACGCATACAGATTTCAACATAAAACTACTCAAATATAAAATACTGTTATGGTTTATGATCTACATCACACACTTAATTTAAATTCGGAAAACCAACTAAACGCCGCTGGCGCACCTCCTCTTCTTGAAAGAATACTTAACTAAACTATTCAACCGCATTTCAACTGTGAAGAGAATTAAGACCATCCACGAATCTGTGAGAATCTATGACTTATAACAGATTCGTGGTTTAATGATTTTATTTCTTGTAAAATAATATAAAAAGGGCAACCAACGTAAACAAAGCTCGCTGTTGGATATTTGATGATGGTCCGTTTAACATGTACAAGTAGCTAGTTTCTCCCACCTTCGACCTTATCCTCACCAGTGATGTCTCATTTATGCTTTAAGATAGTCTCCGCTATACTCCTTAAACAGATACTCTTGGAAGAAGTGTGCCAGAATCATTAGGAAAACTCAGGTCTCTAGGGCGCGTTGTATGTACGTATATGTGCATCTATTACTACTAACTCAAGAAACCCGAGACTAGGTATTATTACGAAATCGTTCTTGTGTTACTTATCAGTTTTTTAATAACTTTTATCAGCTCTACCATATTTTTCAACGTGAGTGTTATGTTATTTTTGTTATTTAGTGTTAATGATGTGTTCTACGAACATTTCTGTCATCACCTAAGGATACGTTTCACATTACCCTACAATGTTACTAAATTTACGATCACATCGTAAAAGAGCCGTTAACGTGGCATGCAACCTACTTGCTACCTAAGTAGGTGGAAATCCTGCGTTCGTATTAGTAGTTAGTAGGTGTAACCAGAGAGTATAGAGGATAGCATAATTAGCACCGATTGCTGGCAATTCCTCGGGTGACGGTGGCGCCGCGCCGGCGCGGCGGTGGGCGGCGGAAGCTCACTTCCTAATTGCAGCGTCTCAGACACCTCGGCCGGCGCCTAAGCAATCAACGCCAATCGCTGCTTACTTTACTACTGGTCGCCTTAAATACGACGGTAGTAAATTAATGTGCCCGCACGGATGGTTTATTTCGCTGTTTCTCATTAGACTTTTTGCCTCTAATGAACGTAATGATGCAAAAATAAAGTGTGTGTGTAAGGAGCTTTGCTGCAACAAACGTAAATAAAAATGTTGGATAATTTTGTAGTCTGAGTCCGGTCACAAAGTTTTTGAAGAGAAGTAGGCTTTGCGTCTTGGTTACTATCGAAAAAATAAAGTTACTTTTAGAGAGAGAGGACTTTTGTTACACAAAAGACACTTTTGTCAGGTTGTCAATATTCATTACATTAAAAAAATATATATTTTGACATAATTAACAACGCATCCGGTTGGTACAATGCAGGTGTCCTTTTGCAATGCATGGAGATATAATAACGAAGTCATCAGGGTCAGTCAAACATCTAACATCAAGCAGACCGTACGCGTTTTCGGTGGCTCAGTACAAAAACTTATGTTAATGCAGATCTTACACCCAGTTGTAAGCAACTGACACATAACTTCATATCCACCGCATTAACATACTTAATTTAATAAACTTGTATCCGCAGTTACGTAGGTAGTGATTGTTAACGACTTTCCAACATCGTCACATTATATCTTCACGACACAAACTCGTCTCGTAAAAACCTTTATTAGCAGCCCATTAAATTGAACTAAACCCAATTTGTGGGAAATATCAAACATCAACGCATCGGAACTGATGAAATACATTCATACATATAAACACGACTATAATCCCCGAAGGGTTAGTCAGAGACTAGGCGACTAGGTCCACTATTCAAAAAATATCGACTGCACATGTGCTCAGCGTGACAGGTGGTGAGCCCATCGTCGCTCTATGCTGTTGGAAGTATGTGGTCTTTTGTCCGTTAGTCGCCTCTTACGACACCCAAGGGAAGAGAGGGGATGGTAGTATTCTTTAACCTCTACGCGACACGGTAACGCTTGATGAAATAATTACCCGAAATGTTGCCCCGTGGAAAAACTGCCTTGATATTTGTGAAATAGCGCATTGCTCTCAATATTTGACTTCAGAAAGATATCTCCAATTTTACAACAAACAAAGAGTATATCCTACAAATTAAACAAAACTTTTATTTATTACCTACCCAACTCTTCTCCCGGGTGTCATAAAAGTACTAACGGATGACTGTACAAACAGCATCAAGTGGCGATGGTCTCATCCCTCATCGCGCTGAGCACATGTGTGCAGTTGTTATTTGATGAAACTGGACTATGGCAGCGCACTGCTTTTGCGGTCCTCATTGTCTAGTCTCTGGACTAACCCTTTGATGATAATAGTGTGAGTGTATGTATATGTTTAATTTAAATGTATAATTTAAAGTAGAGGGCATTTAAATAAAACAATATATATGAAACTTTAAAAAAATAACCTACTTAGTTTTGTTTACATCGCCAGATCTGAGAGCCTACTCGCATTCACCGAAACGAAATTTCCGGCTTTCTCCCAAGCGAAGTTTCGGCCGATTTTCTTTTGCTATTTACAGCGGTCTCCATTCCTTCTGAAATTTCGTTTATGCAAATTAGGTTTGGCATTTAGATTATTAATTTTTAGGAAAATAATTGATATTTCAAAAAAAAAGGAAAGCGCTATAATTATAGCAAACGAAAATCGGCCGAAATTTCGTTTCGGAGAAAGAGAGTTTTTAGTTTCGTTTGCTATATTATAAGGTGACTGCTAGAAACCGCAAGAAACTACAAGAGCTGCACAGGTCAAGTGTTTTAAACATGACAAAATTACAAAAAAATAAATTCGTGCTTTTTTTCATTTTTAATTAAATAATTAATTTTGCGAATTTTGATTGGATAGTCTTTGAGTACCTCATTTATTTTAAAGCAATAACATAAGAATAATAATATGCACATTTAGTAACAGGAAAATAAATGGTCCCATTGTAGGTACTTATCGCCCGGCTGACGCGGACGGGTCAACAGACGGTTGGGTCAACGACCGGCCGCTGCCCGCGCTTTGTAAATAATCGTTATTTTTTAATGTTTTTCATTTTATTTTTCTTATGTTATTGCTTTAAAATAAATTAGATACTCTAAGACTAGGTATCTTATGAAATTTCACAAAATGAATTATTTAATTAAAAATGAAAAGAGCACGAAATTCTTTTTTGTCGTTTTAGTCATGTTTAAAACACTTGACCTGACCAGCCTTTGAAGCTTCTTGCGGTTTTTAGCAGTCGCCTTATATATAGCGTGTTCCATTATTTTTGTAAATTCAAACAATTTTCTAAAAAATAATAATTTAAATGCCAATCATATTTTGTATGACCGAAATTTCGGAAGGAATAGCAACCGCTTTAAACAGCAAATGAAAATCGGGCGAAATTTCGTTTCGGAGAATGCGAACAGGCCCTAATGTCACCCGGTGACAGCATGTACAGAGGTACCAGTTTAATCGCCTCTGTGGTCTAGTGGCGAAGCCACCGGTTTCACCCAGAGGTCCCGGGTTCGATTCCCAGCGGGGGGCACATCTTTGTGTGCTCGGTTTAGTTGCTGGTAGGGCTGTTAAGTCCGCCTGGCTAGCTACCACCATCTTATATAAGTCTGTCGCCATAACATCGATCTATAAACAGCATTGTTGTGTTCCGTACAGTTTGAGATAAGATAGCCAGTTCCTCAGTGGTTGAGGATTCCGGGTGAAGCGCGCTTCTACCTTCGGCCTTATCATCACTTACCATCGGGTGAGATGAAGGCTTACCCGTTGTAGAATAAAAAAAATAAAAAGTAAAAATCAGACCGTTATAATTCGATATTATTATGTATTATTTCACATAATTGTTGTTAATTCATTGTAAAATATGATATTCAAGTTTCACAGCTTCATAGCTAGCCTATGCCTATATGAGACAATAAACTGTAATGTATTACACACATAATTATCGTTTCGCGTGCAAGCGCGCGCACCCTGCAGCGCCCATACAAAAGAATGTATTTAACTCATTCACGATTATATTGTAATATGTAAATGAGCGACCGTAATATTTACCGGGCGTTTTTTGAAATAAATTTATTGGCACTACTGTCATCCTGCCCTGATCACAACGATAATTCGAAACATTTTGAAACATATTATGAGTATTATGTTTAGGTACCTACCTACGTAAAATTATTTTTTGTTTTGAACCACTCACTCGTGGAAGTTTTCTGACACAAAAATTGGGGAAACTGTTAACGTCAAATTCGACAGAATCGAGCATAGACTATGCGATATTTTGCGATCACGATGCATAATGTACCACTTAAAACGAAATAATCAAACATGTTCGAACTAAAGTAGTCTGTAAGTCTATGATAACACGGTACAAAGTCAAGTGTGTTTTTGTAGATGCGGTCTCATGCGACCGCTTGAGGTTTGAGGGGTTAATTAACTCATGTTATTTTAACGTTATGCGATGTTAACGGTGTCGGGTAGTGGTGAAAGAATACCACCACCCCCTGTCTTCCCTTGTGTGTCGTAAAAGGCGACTAACGGACTAAAGACTGCACATACATCCAACAGCAAAGAGCGGCGATGGACTCACCACCTGTCACGCTGAGCACATGTACAGTCGCTATTTGGTGAAAAGTGGACTATGACAGAGGACCGCTCTAGTCTCTGACTTACCCTTCGGGGATAATGGTCGTGATTATATGTAACTCATGCTACTAAAATCTACTTTGACAAGTTACAAATTAATTTCGAGATGACCTACTCTGAGGGCTCCCTGTAACGGCCACGAAACGTACTAACTAAAGTAATAAATAAAATGAACGAGAGTTCCATATTGAGAGTTGCATTTCAATACGTAGAGTCCATTAGCGTTGTCACTTTGCTATCTACTTGCGGCTTTTGCTTTGGAAAACAAGGGAAAATAATTTAGGTTAAACATTTTTCATTGTAAAATGATTACTATTAGTTTATGTGTACCTGAAACTGAACGAAAGCTGGTATCTGGTCAGGGCGAACAACTTCGATAGAATAATAAAATAATTGTTTATTTTCCACCAGAATGTTACATGTTCCTTAATCTAAACTTAACTAAATCGGTGACATTATTATTAAAACAAACGCATGGAGAAAGCACAAAAATCACAGGAAATAGAAAAAAAGAAAAACAAGAGAATTAACACATAAAATTTGGGAGGACTGGAGCCTAAGCTAGGATATTCCTGTATTTCAGGACTCCAGGGTCTCCCACCCAGGCCTGTACGTGCCATTAGGTACAAAGACTAAATGTTTACAATTTAATAACTTTAGTGATGAAATAAAATAAACTATATTCTTTACTGCTTATTCGATAAACCTCAAGTAACCTTGATAATTGACAACGCACATATTACGTCTCCGCAAAACTATTTTTATATCATACTAGCGACCCGCGCGCGACTTCGGCCGCGTGGACCCCGTACCCCGCGACGAATTTCCAAAAAAATATTTCATGCAAACCTTGTCCTGAATATTGCAGACACAACAAAAAGGAATTAGCCAAATCGGTAGTGATGCGCGACAAATACCTAGTGTTGTATTTTGTGATATTCAAATAAATCAATTTTATATTATTGTATTGTAACCATGCCGCGTAGCGGTGAAAGAATACTATCACCCCCTCTCTTTCCTTGGGTGTCGTAAAAGGTGACTAACGGACTAAAGACTGCACATACATCCAACAGCATAGAGCGGCGATGGGCTCACCACCTGTCGCGTTGAGCACATGTGCAGTCGCTATTTGGTGAAAAGTGGGCTATGATAGTGGACTACTTTTGCTGTCCTCATTGCCTTGACTAACCCTTCGGGGATCATAGTCGTCGTGATGATAATTATGTATTTAAGTAGGTATGTTATATTATTGTAAGTGTAACATGTCATTTTATATTATTAAAAATGTCCAATCTCCCTACGTGCTGTTGTGCATGTGGAAGGATTGTGCTCAGCTGAGCTCAGACGTTATGGGCAGATGATGATGTAAATTATAAAATAACGAAAAATAATCACAATTTATCCGCCATGAAAATATAGGCTTCCTTGCAAGTGGAAAAGAAGATTTCTAGGTCACATTGACCACACGCTCCTGGTTTGTAGGTATTCTTCAATACTTTTTTTACTTCTAAATATTCGAGCATGTTAGTTAACAACATATTTTAACCACACTTACGATTATCAGAACAGAGTGCTGTACTAGGGCCAAATTCGACGAAGAATATTTGTTGCCAAAAATATTTACAATTCTCATTTGGATTTTTACTCTTTTCTTTAGAGAGATTCACGACATATCCACTGATAATGGTCTTTCTTGGAAAAAAAAACCAGTTTAAATCCGAGTGACACTAGATATTTGCAGAAAAAAATATGAATAATTTCTTTACAGACATTCTTTTTGCCCTTAGTACAGGTGCGAGTTTAATTCACCGTTTAATAATGTAAACGAAAACAATAATTTGTATGACATTGAAGCAACACCTGAAAAATTAGGTAACCTGCAAATTGGTTATACCAATTCTCGTTTTAGATAACGAGACCGAAAGCTGAATAAAATTCGCACTTAGCACTCAGAATATGATCCAATACGGTAGAGTACTCGATTGAGTACTAAGATAATATTATGTTAAATAAAGAGAATAATAATAATAATAATAATAATACGACAACATAGGACAGTTCATTATTTCCGATTGTTCCCATCGTGCTAACGGAGAGTACTTGCACAGACACAATTAAGTATGCAGAATAATTCACCAGCAACTTTACTTGCTCTTGGATATGGTCTTGTTGAATCAGAGCTGCCGGACTACAAGTACGCACCTACGCGTAGTGTTCGAAAGTCTCTCGAAAAGTGGTCTCGAAAATGGTCATGCAACGCTCCACTTGGAGCGCTCTATCATCACGGACAGGACTATTGTTGCTAATAACCCTGACATCGTAGTTATAGTCGACCGATCCCAGCGCCCCGTGCGCTGTGAAATAAATTTCGACGAAAAGGCGACACGCTCAGTAAGTAAGTCGACTCACGAGGATACCGCCGTGTGGGATACCTCGTGAGATTTAACTATTATTGTACCGATATTTGTGTCTGCAAAAGGTCTCGATCAACATCTAGAGAGGCTCTCACTGAAACGTTGTATCAATGTTCAGAAACAGAAGACAGTACTCCTTGGCACGGCACGTATTGTCATATTATCCTCACTCTGCATCCCTAACCACTGATAGCTTGGGTCTTTCCCCGTTACCGGTGGCAACCTAGGTTAAGTGTTATTATAATATTGTATAATTAATTAAAAAAAAGAAAACTGTTGTAAATAAATAAATTTTAAGATTTTTAAGTTAAATAAATAATATAAAAATAAGAATAATTTTGTAACAAAATTATTAATATCGCGTACGTTGACTTCTTCTTTTAAGTGCAGAAGAAGCACATGTACCAGAAAAAGCCACTCCTCCTTAACACGCACTTACATTAAAACCATAACAAAGACATTGTTAAAAGAAAACTATTACAAAAACGTATGTGTGACTGTACGTGTGGTGTGTGTGTTTTACTTGTTTTTTTTTTTGTTTATAACGAAATCCACCTTCGTATATTCACTTAGGAAACACGTTCAAGTTACTTGTTTATAAAAATAAACACGGTACTTGAAGCAATTGTTGAAATATATTATTTTAGCAAAGTAAATCTTTAATAAGCAACAAAGTTGGGTATTCGTAAATAATTAATAATCATATTTTTTATGAATAAGATTCTGTTGAAAAAGTCGTTGATGTCTAATACAGGGTAAAAATTTACTAGCCCTAATTGTACCATTTTTTTTGTTTTTCAAGTATCTTCTAAAGATTTTTTAAAATCTTCACTTTGTTTTTATGTTATCTAATAATTAATTGGTATTGTTAATAGAAAAAAATGTTTATCTAAGTTTTTTACTTTTCCACCGTCAGGGAAAACTATTTTATCTGTGATAATTTGTATCGTGGATTTGCTGAGCATTGCGATTTCTGTATTATTCATAATGTTCTGGTTTGAGTGTGTGTGTGTAATCAAATTCAAAGATGTAAAAGTATTTAGTAATAATAAGAATGCATTAGACCTCGATACCTTTGACGGAAATTGGTTAGAGCTGGCTAAGGAGAGAGAGAACTGGAAGGAAGTGGGGGAGACCTTTGTCCAGCAGTGGAACACTATGTAGTACTATTAGTTACTCTGTGCTGCAGCTATCCTACTCCTACTAATATTATAAACGCGAAAGTTTGTAAGTATGTATGGATATTTGTTACTCTTTAACGTAAAAACTACTAAATGGATTTGGATGAACTTCGGCATACAGATAGTTTATAACCTGGATTAACACGTAGGATACATTTTATCTCGATATTCCTACGGGAACGGGAACCAAGCGGGTGAAACCGCGAGCGGCCGCTTGTAGGTTAAATAAAAAAAGAATGCATTAGGTAAGCTCTCACGATAGTTCCGTAAAATATACGGTCTTCATAATTATCAGAAGATAATTTTGGATTATTTTCCGTATCGCGTAGCGGTGAAGAATACTACCACCCCCTCTCTTCACTTGGGTGTCGTAAAAGACAACTAACGGACTAAAGGCTTCACATACTTCCAACAGCATAGACCGGCGAAGGGCTCACCACCTGTCAAGCTGAGCACATGTGCAGTCGCTATAGGGGAAAAGTAGACTATGGTAGAGGACTGCTTTTGCTGCCCTCATTGCCTAGTCTCTGACTAACCCTTCGGGAATAATAGTCGTGATTATATGTTATATGTATGTTATTTTGGAAGAAAATACACGTAGATTCGTCTACTTATTTTCAACTCTTTTTATTTGTATTATTTTTTATTGTATATTGGTTTGTATTTTTTATATTGCCGATATTTTTACAGGTATTCTCCACGAGCGTTATTACGGAGTCCCAAACCTACGTCAATATAAATTATTCAAATTAACTTAATTGATAAGCCCTTTTGGAAACTTTCATCACTTTGTTTTTACTTAGGATGATTTTAAGTGGGTGGGCATTATGGGTTTCGTGAATCCAAGCGAACGCGGACGCGTGCGAAATGAAACCACATTCGTTTAAAAGTGTGACTTCGAAATGTGTGTGCAAACTGTATAATGACTTAATACTACGAAAAGCAGATCCAAATCGAAAACTTACCTTTTATATCGTCAGCAATAACGTCGTGATTCTCCTTGTTGGCCTGAATCTTCTCTATGAGGTGCTCCAGCCTGCTGCTGTTCCCCTTGAACAGCATTATCATGTCGGCGATCACACTCACCGCAAGTCAGATTGCAGGTGCATCGGTACCAGTTTGTTTCGGTACTTTTTGCGAATTAATGCTCGCGTGTCGGACAGCTGCCAGTCGCGTTCGCCACTAATTGGTGGGCGCCTTCGTTCTGCACTTCACGGCAATTTGGGTGCCTGCTGTTCGCCTTAATTGGCCGCGCACCTTTATTTTCCGGGTGCAGGTGCGATTAATTTCGACTCGTCGTCGTCAGGAGCCGATGCATCGATGCGCGCGCCCAGTGCGGCGTGTGCGGCGCGACTGCCGAGTGGCGGTGGCTCGGACCGGTGGGCGAGCACCTCGGCCCGGCACCCTGCGCCCCGCCCCCCGCCCACTCGCCCTCCCCACCGCACCTACTCCTACACAACCTCCTTCGCGCTCGGACTTCTTGGCGCGAAAGTGAAAAAAACTATAAAGTAGTTGCACTTTTTTTTTCGGACGTACTTTGTCTGACTTCTTGGCACGAAAGTAAAAAAAAACAATAAAGTAGTTGTACTGTTTGTTTCAAACGTACTTATGTACTTACTTTGACTTCTTGGCGCGAAAGTAAAAAAAAAGTATAAAGTGCTGCACTGTTTCTTTCGGATGCACTCGTGACTTCTTAGTGATAGAGAAAGTAACAATTGATGATGCCATACTTATGAAAGTACCTAATAGTGATTTTTTACAGCTTTGTGTACGTTAATATGCATGAAATGACCGAATTCTCTGAAGTAGTTTCAAATTGTCCATACTTGGTAACTAATCGTTAAGTATCACTACATTTCTTAAAAACTCTTCTTTAAACTCTATAGGTACTTAGAACAGGAGAATATATCAATCGTTATCCACTAATAATTACCACCGAGAAATCGTTTAGCAAATAACAAAGCTTAAACTTTGAAGAAGGACGCACTCTGTCACACTTCGATACTTTAATCACAATCCATCAACGCCCTTACAACAACGAAGTGATGCCCACACAGAACAATTTGTAAACCGATGATGAATCGTCACCTGCTTTGTAGATTAAGCTACGTGAATTACTCAACACTTCGTATCTTGGCTTAGTAATTTGTTTGACTCCATTCCTATAGGTATTACAAACAATTTTTAACGTACAGAACTTATCCCTATTATATTTAATTTCTCATTACTCTTATTATGTACATTTCAATGCTTTTCACTCAAAACGTGTAAAGAAAATTACGATCACGCTTCATAAAACGTACTGTTCTTCAAAAAATAACAAAACCCTTTACAATATTTTGCAACTCTTCTGCGGCTCTACGAACTCCCCCGACGCGCCATTACCAATCGATCAAGCAACCGATTTGACAGTCGCAAACAAAACACGAATGTCGCGAAAAATAATAAAGCGAATGACAGCTGGATGACGCTAAAAGCTTTTGAATTTAGAATGTCGAGAAGCGGCTTTTCGAATTTAGAATGTCTGCGGAAAACTGGCTGCGAGTTTTTCCCGTTCCACCCACGGCATGGGCGCGGCCAACGGGCGCCAGCCCCCCGCGCCCCGCGCCGCTGCCACGGTACACTAACTTCAGGATATTACGCCACCTTTGTCTCTTTTTTGTTTTCTTTTCATACTCCACTTGCATTTGTCTTATTTATTGTTTTTTGTTATTGTACCCGGGGCTAAATGAGCAAAACGTTCTTGTCACTTTTGTGATATTTGCAGGCAATTGTGATTTTTAAACTGTTTATAGTCTTTGTTGGCGTAATAAATAAAGAGTCGATATCAAGTGTTACAGCGTAGTCAGCGTACGTAACTGTTTTTTTGTTTTAAAGTTTTTCTATTTTTCATTTTTTTCTGATCTGTCTGACAAACAGCTGTTTGTAAATCAGTCAACGCTTTTTTCGTTCGCCGTCGTTCTCCTTGGAATATTTTTCTAATTTTATTTCTTCTTTATTTATAACTATAGGCCGCTCGCGGTTTCCCGTTTCCGTGAGAATATCTGGATAAAAAGTATCCTATGTGTTGTTAATCCAGGTTATAAACTATCTGTATGCCGAATTTCATTCAAATCCATTTAGTAATTTTTACGGGAAAGAGTAACAAACATCCATCCATACTTACAAACTTTCGCGTTTATAATATTAGTAGCATAGTAGGATAAGTAGGTAGGTACCTACAATTTTCATCCCTTTTTTCTTTAATAAGTACTTTTAATTTTTTTTCGCCTACGTTATTATAAGTTTTTGACACATTTTTATATTTATTTTTACAAAAAGTTTGGTACTTGTACGAGGTCATAAGGAGTATGTACAGGCTCAGTGTCCTGGTCACCCGGCGTCCGGCAATCGGTCCTGCGGGGCCAATAACGAAACGACCGCTACCTTTTAGTTTAGTTCCGAATATATTACCGGATTACAGCACCAATGTCGTTACGAGGATTAACTCCGAATATCTGCATAACACTGCACCCTTGCGGTTTGATGTGAAACTCGTTTGTGATTCCGTACACACCGTTTTTTTATTATTCTAAAGTCTTAATAGATAGAAAGTTGATGCTGTATTGTTCGTAGTCGTCCTGCAGGATTATGATAGCAAACACTTGTTAACAGTGCTTTAGTAAAAATATCATAAATATTTGAAATTCTCAGGCAGGCATCTAAATCTTTATTAAAATATTTATTACACTTTTCTACTAATACTATATTACATATTATACCTAAAACTCCTACAAAATAGGATCACTTAAAAAAATATTTTTTTTATCTAAAACACTTAAATAAAACAAAATAGGCACTTTTACATGGACAAATAACGTTTACTAAGCAAAAACATTATTTCTTAAATAATTGCATTAAACATTTACCTATTACCTCGAATGTACTAACTACACAAAGATGATACAAATTATACACAGCAATCATTAACAGCTCAAAGAATTACCACAATTGCGTTAAATCCCGTCTAAATACGTGTGCATGGAACACAAAAGTTTAAAAGTGTATAATTATCACAAGTCAATCGGTCATCGACCCTTAAATACCTGTAGTGCACACCTCAACCGAAAAACAATTGCCGGTAGCGCACAACCCTCATCCCAATTACACTAACAACTAACAACACTCGCCTAAAGGAGTACTTGAGATAACAAATGAACGGGCATCAAACATTCACGCGCGGCAGGATTGACACGGAGCGCGGAGGTCGGAGCGGAGCTGATGCCAGAAGGGGTTAGCATTAATACTTGAGCGACCCCACCTTGCCCTGACAAGCCCGATTAGCCTGTCACTGGGCCGAACTGGCTCCTGAATAAAGTATCATGAAAAAGTGTTGCTTATCAGGGGCCAGAGATGATGAGGGTAACTCGTTAGCTTCTTGCTTCAGTGATTTGCGAATGGTAGGTTGTTTTTTTTTGTGTATTGTGTGGAAAATGGTTTGGTCTGTTTTGTGTAACTGAAGTATCTAATGTAGTTGTTTATAATTTGTTTTTCGATAAGAAAATATTGAAAAATACAGTTATTTTTACCGACCGGTATCAGTCCCAGAGGTTCCGGGTTCGATTCCGAGTATGTGTTTGGTTGCGTTGGGTGTCGGTAAAAAATACGTGCGCACTCCCTCTTTAGTCGGGCAAAAAGTTAGGTTCGAATCGAATCGGACTGTGTCGCAGCAACAAAAGATGGAAGCTATCGATACTAGGTTATGTAAGGCGTGGATTGCCCACACGTTTGTAAATGTGGGCAAATGTACCTGGAACCACTTGGCGTGCCGAAGGGCGGCCAACGCGTCCAAACACTTCACACTTCACTTCGCATTCAGTGTTATCTGGCTAGCTACCATAAACTATTTATTCGCAATATTTTCATGTCGAGCGTAGATTATTTGTTATTGTAAAAAGTACAAACCGTAGTCAAAGTTCATAAGTAATGGATTTTTATGTTTCATAGATTAATGCTGTTCAGTAATTGAATTGAATTATTATTTCCTCGTCAACTAATATTTCATAGGCAAATCGGTAAGCGAGAAATAGCGCAACATCCAAAACCCGTGAATTTCCGTAAAGTCCCGTAAAGTTGTAAACCATTGAATAGTTAATGCTTCAGTTGCCACCGCTGTCTCAACAAGACAACCCTTGCGTTGGGTGTCGACCCATCAGCTCATCAAACTTTCACCGGCCCCACTTCGCGCTTTCGTTTCTAATGTTTGTGTAACAATTACCTTCGATCTTTCCTAATTACGCTTATTAGAGAAGCTCCCGGATCAAAAGGGTGTTTCGATATTGTTCTCTAAAGTTTTCGCAAACATTACACATTGAAAATAAACACTTTTTACGGAGTGACCCGCATTTAACATCTACATATTAATATAACATACACGCACCCTTTACAAGGGTTTGAAACCCTGTCAGTTAGGATTAAATAATATGTAAAATTAAAGGCAAGATTTGGCAAAATTATTTCATCTTAATATACATTGTTCAAAAGAGTTTAACACACAGTAACTAAAGGGAGATGTACCAAATGGGTTATTGCACTTGACTCCAAAGCCATTGTTCTCAAACTTCACCGTCCATATATTGTTTCCACTTCGACTCCAAAATGATTTTAGGCATTTAATTTACATGTAGAAATATTAGGTTGGGGAAAAAGTCTTTTCGAATATAGTATGTATGAACTTGTAATAAAATCTCTTTGGCTATACTATTTGTATCTGGCTGGTTTTGGTATCATTAAAAGTTTAATTTTTAATAAAAAAGAAGATAAATTCAAATTAAGAAAATGTGTGATTTTCATTTGTTTTTCTTACTGTCAGATGAGTGAATCTAATGAAGAAATTAACACATTTTAAAATTTTACTACAAAAAAGGTAAAAATGCAAAGAAGGCCGCGAAAAAAAATGAGCGATGTTTATGGACCTAGTGCAGTGTCTGTGAGAGTAGCACAAATTTGGTTTAAGCGTTTTCAATCCAGAAATTTTGATGTCAAAGATGCACGTCGCTCTGGTCGCCCTATTACGGATAAAATGGATGCCTTTTTTGAAAAAGTGAAGCAATATCGGCATATCAGTAGTTACGACGTAGCTGAAGAACTGGTAATTGAACACAAATCAGATTTTGCGCATTTGAAAAAAACTGGGTACATAAAAAAGCACGATATTTGGGTACCTCACGAGCTCACTGAGAGAAACCTAATGAACCGTGTACTCATTTGTGATTCTTCATTACGACGTAATGAAACCAAACCATTTTAAAAGAAGCTATAACTGGTGATGAAAAGTGGATCACGTACGACAAGAACGTGCGAAAAAGGTCGTGGTCAGAGGCCGGCCAGGCTTCACAGACAGTGGCGAAACCCGGTTAACTCGCAAGAAGATGATGCTGTGTGTGTGGTGGAATTGGAAGGGCATTATTCATTATGAGCTGTTACTACCAGGCATGACCATCGATTCTAAACTCTACTGCGAACAACTGATGAGATTAAAGCAAGAAGTTGAGAGAAAGCGACCGGAATTAATCAAAAGAAGGGGTGTGGTTTTTCATCATGATAACGCTAGACCTCACAAATCTTTACCTACTCAGCAAAAATTAAGAGAGTTTGGCTGGGAGGTGTTAATGCATCCGCCGTATAGTTCTGACCTTACACCTTCAGATTTCCACCTCTTTAGGTCTCTTCAGAACTCTTTAGGCAGTGTCAGGTTAACATCACGAGAGGACTGCCAAAACCACTTGTCGCGGTATTTTGATCAGAAGCCCCTAAAATTTCTATAGCAATGGGATCATGTGAGTTACCTACTCGAAATCGAATGTTGTTAGATCGAATAAAAAAAACTAGAACACCCTTGCTCGATGCTTCACGAGATCGAAAAATACGCTCGATCACCTATTACATCGATGCATCAAAATCTCGAAAGAACATAAGCTCGATGGCTAGATGGCGCGAAGGCTCATTATCTTGATGTATCATTTCGCAAATGATTATATCATCGAATGTAGAATTTAGCACTTGAGAATTGAGCTCTTATTTTCTATCATAGTTTCTGTTATTATTAAAATGGTTTAATTAAAAATTACGATTATTAAAATTAAATTGCGAAAATTGTATTTATTTTATTAATGATATAATGATTTCGGTTAATACTATAATTGTACTGCCTATAATCAGATAGTTGATATACTACATAGATAAGTAGGTAGCAAACAGTTATCGAACAAAATGGCACCTACACATACTTTAGTTAAATGTAAATAAACTATATCAAAAAATGTTTTTCATTTTCTTAATAAATGCGAAAAAACTTTTTTCTCCAACCTATTATTAGGTACATACTTCAATTCCACTTGACTCCAAAATAATTTTGGTATACTTAAAGAGTCAACAAATCTATTCAAAACTTACTTATAATTTATTAGCTGCTATTAACTTGACGACCTCCTTGGTCGAGTGGTTTGTACACCGGTTTTCATGGCGTCGCCATCTCTGAGGTCCCGGGTTCGATCCCCGGTCGGGTCTATTTAGAAATTGTTGTTTTTCTAAATTGTCTCGGGTCTGGGTGTTTTCTATGTATAATAAGTATGTATATAAGTATTTTAAGTATGTTTATCCGTTGTCTAGTAACCATTTAACGAGTTTCTTAGAAGCTTCTCTTCGGCTAGATAATTGGAGTGAGTGTAAAAAAATTTAAAAAAAAATTAATTATTAAAAAAAATAAAAAAAATTAATTGCTTTGGTTCACTAAGTACTGAGAATTTACGTGCTGACTGTGAAACTTGGAGTCAAAGTGGAATAATTTAAATATAAATAAAATATTCACTAAAAAGTGTTTTGGTGTTAAAGTGGAAAGTTTTTTGGAGTTTCGTGGAATAACCCTACCAAATAAGTACTGGATACTTTTTGAAAACTACAAAAAACTAACATACCTAATTAACAACAAACATTGAACTATTATACCACGTGAGTAACTAACTATACATCATTAGAAAGAGAATAATTTTTTTAGCTCCACTTGTAACTGGTAGATAATTTGAATACTTTACAATGGCGTAACTCGACAATGAAATGTTGTGTACCTTAATATTGGATTTTCGGCGTTCATAATATGGGATGTAAAATATTAAGAATCCCCTTAATATTGAATTTACAAATAATTTCACATTATTAAAATGGTTGGGGTTGTTCCAGTTTTCGTTCTGTATTCTGAGATCCAGTATTGCGCACGTATCCAATATTTGGTACCTACGACTCCCCTACCTATGATGACAAGTGACAACCACATATAACGTGACAACTGAACGCTAAAGAATGTGCAGCGACATGATTTAAGGGGATCCTGCACGAAATTGTGAAAATTTACGTATTTTAAAGTCACTTGTACTATGCGCTGAATTAGTTAAATACATTAAAAGAACTTACGTAAGTTACCCTGATTATTGCACAAGGTCGTGGCCTTGTTGTAATTTGAAACAAATTCTTTAAATAATAACAAACAATACATAAATCTAATGACTCCTAAAAACATTTTTCTTCGACAACTTTCTTAATTTTACGCATGAAACAATAATTCTTACATGAAAATATTTGTATTGATATTCCGCAGGTCGCCCCCATCTTAAAAAAGTAAATTTTAATTTTTAACACAAGCGCGTGATGGTTTTGTACATTTCGCAGAATAAAAACATTGCTCTAATCAAATTACTAGGTCTGAAACTTCAAAGCAGAATTGTTCTAATTTTACATATTAATATGATTGATTTTGCTTTGAAGTTCATTATGAGACTTATGTCAGATTTTGCGATCGCGCGGCTCCGCGTGGTGCCCTCTTATGAGAAGCGAATGTCAAATCATCGTTGTACAATTTGGAATGGCCCTCTCAGGTTGCAGCTAGATAATCGATTATTATTCGTGACACCCATTTTTCATATAAAAAGCGACCACAATAAACAGATTTAGATATTTGGTGCGGGGCCGTGACCAAATCGCGTTGTCAACAAACACCCAAACATTTTTTTCGTGGACTTTTTGCTTCTACCTGAGTCCCAAGGGTCCTTGGCGGGCGCACGTCTTTTAATTCCCTAATAAATCAAAGGTACATTCGATATTTCACTCAAAATTATTATGAGTAGTTTGTGATTGCGAGTACCTACCCACACATGCATAGTCCAATCCATATAAAGCCAGACATAATAGTAATTCAATTGTTAGTATTTTTTCTCACAGACAAGATGTTATAAAATATCCAGCAAACAAGCGTACGGCAGTCTGACGTTTGCAACACCCTTAATTAGATAATTATGATGTTGGCAACTACAGACCGATTGATAATAAACAAAGCAATAACTACAAGTATTTTTAGAATATTAATAAACACTTATTTGGAAAATAATAAAAAATTAAGTAAGTAACTATCCTCAAATTGCGTAGAAATGTTATCATCAAATAAGTTATGCCTGTAACCTCACGTATGGTACTTCGGCTTGGTCTACCCTTTTGTGAGCAATTTCACAGACATCGATGAGCGTAAAATGAAGGCCACACAAGACAAATAAATCGTTGGGGTGACGGTTTTTGTGAAGATCGCGCAGATAGCGCCGCCGGGGTGGTCCGTCACTGACGCGGCTGCTACAACGGATGCTGGGTAAGGAAACTTGGCTAAAAAAAAGTAATTGATTAGGACGAGTTACTTGGGAGATCTATGTAAATGAATTTAAAAAGTTGTGTTGTATAGGCGAAATGTATTGTATGTAATGCACGGAATAGTGATGTAATGTATGCAGCTTCATAATTAGTAGGTATTCGTTCGGCTTGCGATCTTGCCTAGCTTTTAAAACAACTTTCAGAGTGAAGGGTCACTGGATGGTTAACCAAATTAACTGACAATGACAAAATGACAGTTGTTACAACCGACTAACCCAGTGTGGTAAATCAATCTCTCATTGGGACTAAAAAAATTATGGAACTTGATTATTTACAATTACAATTTATACATACACTTTATACCTACATAAGTATACATAATATAATACTGGTACTTTTTACAAACACCCTGCCCTTACAATTTTAACTATTTCTTCTATCCAGTTCAACATGGTTGCCTGGAAGAAATTGCTTTTTAGCGATAAGGCCGCCAATTGTATATACTATGTGTTTGTCCTTTTATATGGTTCTGTGGTGCACAATAAAGCATATTTTATCTTTACAATTTATAGTTAAAGTAACAGTACTTACGAGTTTCTCCCGTGGTCTTTTAGCAACAACAAGCGTTGTGAAACTTCATTTTAATTTAATCTATCGTACAATACTAAATGTACTTACTTTAAAAATATATACCACTTGAAGTTGGCTTTACGCGAAACGTGAAGCCATTAATTAAGTTATAAAAAATATATCTTCTCATATGCTGTAAAATGACCCCGTTAAATTATTAAAACTATATACCTACAGTAGAAATTGAGAACTGCCTCTTTTCAGTTCAGCATGTCTGGGATGTTCTAAAAGAAGGAAGAGATCAGTGTTACCTGCTCCACAAAACATTAGGAAGCTAAAAAAAATAATTGCAGAAGAGTGTGAAGATATTCCATAAAACACTATTATAAATACTGTGGAAAGCATACCCAGAAGGATGCAAGCTGTGATTTTAGCAAGTGAAGGTCACACTCGTTGTTAGATTTTTACATTTGTAAAATTTAATTAAAAAAACTATAAAAATATTTTTGTGTTTAATCTCTTCTTTTTGATTACACACATTACGCACTTCTACATCGGTTTTATGAAAAAAATGCCAGAATTCATATTTAAATACATTAAACCACGACTACTATCCCCGAAGGGTTCGTTAGAGACCAGGCAATGAGGACCGCAAGAGCAGTCCTCTACCATAGTCCACTTTTCACTTTTCTTTGCAGTCACTATGACGAGTAAAAATAGAAAAAAAAACGACTGCACATGTGCTCAGCATGACAGGTGGTGAGCCCATCGCCGCTCTATGCTGTTGGATGTATGTGTGGTCTTTAGTCCGTTAGTCGCCTTTTATGATACCCATGGAAAGAGAAGGGGTGGTAGTATTCTTTCACCGCCACGCGACACGGTTGCCAGAATTCACTTCAAACACATTAATTTACAAGATTTTAAGTATTCAGAGTATGTACCTACGTCAAATAATTAAATTAGAAATCGACCTTTGATCTTAAATTTTTTTAGGTGCCCATTTTTTGCAAATAAGTGTATATAAGTGAGAACAAGGTGGGTGCATGGACTATAGGAAATCAAAGTCTCTCGTCCACGTCAGTCGCTAAGCTGGATACCTTTTAATTTAAAAATGGCAACAAAAATCGTATAGTTATATCAGACTCCACTTTTCTCCGTTCTTGATATGTGGGAATGAATCTGTCATCTGTGAGTCTTGTATCTATGACCTTTGGTGTAGCGTTAGTTATCTTTTTCCATGTTAACAGCCAAATGTTTCAGTACTAAAATAGGTTGTATTTTTTATTCTACATGCAATGCGTAACCACTTACTCTACAGGTCTACTTAAGTTGAGAGTCAAGGCCTCAAGGGCCTTCCTTTTTGTTAACAATTAAGTATAGTACCTCGGCACGGGTTTGTCGCTGCGCAAACTTTTACCGACACTGCTCAGAATAATAACTAAAGCTATTATTTTATGCAACACTGGATACGGATGGATGACTCAGCAACTGATGACTTTTAGATGCCATAGACAAAAGTGTTCGGTGTAGGCGAACCTCAGAACAATAATTGTTCTGAGAAGCGAACACTTTTTGAATCGCGATCGCTATGTGACAGGTGGCAGTGTCTGCGCGATTGGTGGTTGTTTTCATATTGATTGTATGTAAATAAAATAGTCCCTGTTAGCCAGTACCCGACACCAGCCTCCAGAAGTATCCTCGTTCGCGCAGCGCCTTAACGTTGTTGTGGGTAATGAGGTAGGGAATCAAATGTATCTACTTATGTAGAGGAATCGGGTTAGTCCACTTATCCGCATTGACTTTCCCCTAATGTCGATTTGTGGACTTTTCTTTCACAAATCCCTATTATCTTAATCCCCATCATGGTCGCAAGAAACAGTGGGGTTATGTGGAAGAAAAGTCCACAAATCCCCATTAATGGGGAAAGTCAATGGGGATAAGTGGAATAACCCGAGGATTCCACCTTTTGGCTGTTAAGATTCCGGCACGAGCGGGTGAATGCACCTAATGACGTGTCGGTGAGCATAACCGCAGCAACATCGTCGGTCCTTCAGATGTGTCCCAACATTTCGTCGTAAATTATCTGTTAAAGGCGTTCACAGTTTCACACGTACGCTCTGCATCTGATAAGCTACCCCATGACAGAACGCTACAAGGAATCCGACACGATTTGACAACCTGTTGCGGTGGTAACAGGGGAATTATTTTAAAAACAACTATTCTTTATAGGTAATTATTTCAGTTGAGTTTCAGGTTTCTGGACAATGTTTGTAGCGTGTAAGTTACCTACTTGATATACTGTAAAAAGGATTTCATCGGGCGGGAACATTGTATTTGACTATGAGAAAAAGGTTCTTCGACTATTTTTGTGCAAGAAACTAAGTCGAAAACGAAAACGAGTAAACGATTGGTTGCGCCATTTTGGCGTGAAGGAAGGGTACAAGCAAAACAATAAAACACACGGTAGTATATTTATTACAAAGGAAAAAAAATCTGGAATACTGTAGGTAGTACTGTAGTACCAAAAAAGATTTAACTCCATAGTACAAAATAGAAGTTTAAAAAATTATGCTATGAAATAAAAACACTTTATACAAATACTCTTAACTTGTATTGGGAGACATACAACATACAACCTTGGCTACTGGGGTAGAAAATTATAACAAACATTAATAACATAGCCTATTTTGTCACTGATCCGCACAACAACATTACAACTCCGTCTGGAATACGTGAGCACGTATAATTTCATTAGCCGACACGAGAACACGACAAGGACGCAGCGATAGGCGGGCGCACGTACCGCGGCGAGATGGTATCCCAGACGCAGCCGCCGCATCTCACACGAAAATGGGTCAATTAACACGTGGGAGTGGGAGGTGGGACGGAGCGTGACACCAGTGACACGTGACCGTGACGCGCGATCCCCGCACACGATACGAGGCACCGAGGCACCGAGGCAGTGCTACATTTCACGCCTTTGTAATTGTGACTACGCCGAAAACGGCCTACTCACGACCTCTGGAAAGGTGAGGAGAGCTCACATGTATTATAATAAGAAAAGAAGCCTCATGTAGATAACGAAACGTTGAAAAAAGGACTAACTATCTCAGGCGGGAATGGTACTCACGTCCCCCGCAACGCAACCCGGGCGGCTGCGTTGAACACTCCGCTACGGAGGTATGGTCAGGCTTGTCGAAATTTTGAGTACAGACTCGTGGTCACACTAACATGTCACACCAGTGTGAAAATCAGGAATATTTTTTCTGTTAGTCACACTGCTAGTATTGCAACACCTTTTATTACTTGTGATTATCAACTAGTGCGGTGATAATCAATGTTACTAGGTTCGATTACCTAGTAACACCTGAGGTAGTAATTTTTCCAACGAAGTTTTCTTTAGGTTTATTTAAGCGTTGCGCAAAAAATCTAATATTACAAAAAAGCTTCTAAATCTGGATTGTGGTAAATTCAGATGTGGCTTCCAGAATCTGAATTGTGGTAAATTCAGACGTGGCTCCAAAAATCTGGATTGTGGTAAGTTCAGTTGTTTAGATCAATTCAGTTTTAGTTTACTGTATTTGTTACGTAAATTTTATTATTATATCTTAATTAATGGCTATCGAGATTTCAAGTGTTTTAATTTTTAAAGTATTTTTAGTTTTGTACGGTACTTAGATGAAATAAAATGGAGTCTCACAACACGTGTTGTTGCTAAAAGAACACGGGAGAAACTCCAGTTACATAAATATTTTTGGCGTCAATACTTAAGTGCCTGTGATGGCTTATATTGAAGATTTCTCTTTGACTTTGATGCTGAGTTATTGACGGAATAAATAATAAAATAAAAATAATAAACGATCTTCCTTACTACGAGTAGTTGTAAATGCCTACTTCAGGCGATAGTTTCTAATATTAATAATATTTTACCATTGAAAATGGGTAACAGATGCAAATCGCCTGAGACGTATTTTTACCCATAGCTCCGAGTATTTTGGCAGGATCGAGATGGGAATAGTTATACCAAAAGTTAAGGAATTTATCGAGACACGTGTGATAGTTTGAATTTTAAAAACCGGCTGGTAACTTTTTCTGGAATTTTGAAAAAATCGTGTTTTTTGGAGAGTGTTTGTTTACTAAATTGTAAATATTTTGGAAAAAAACCACACATAAGAAAAAATTAAAAAAGGTGCCCTAGGGTACTTATTAGTTTAGCTACAAAATGGAGAAAACATTTTGAAAATTATATAATAATAATACTTAAGTAATCATTTAATTCAGGCAACAAAATTGTTCATAGATGGTAAATTATTGTCCCATACATTGTCCCATATAATATATACCTTACAGACTAACATACATACAAATAAAATACAATGTTTTGTTAGTAAATAGCATAATAACTACGAGTATGTTAAGTATTATCTAATAGGCACCTGCGGTACCAACTATAGCAACAGGCAACTTCCCTCGGTAACGCCTGTAGACTACACCCGAAATCCTCCTTATAAATATAAAAGTGATATAGCTTCTATGATCATTGACCGATCGTCATGGTAATGGTGTTAACCACTCACCCGTCCACGACCGTTTAAACAATATGGCTCCTACCGTCCACTCAATCTGACAGCTGTCCGAAAGTTGGCCGACGCTGACCCGAGACTACCCGAGCTGACAAAAAAGCTTAGAACTAACCCATTACTAAAGCTATATCAAAACCTAAACTACGTACCAAATGCTTAGAAAACTCAGTATTTTAATAAGTTAAAAGTTAATTACGAAAAGCTATAACAAAAATGACAAAAATGAAGATTCCAAGACAAAAAACAAAAATATTTTTTTATATCGACATTTAGAAGTCGTTATTACTTGGAAGTCACTGTTTCAAACTATAAAGAATCATATCATTTTCGATAGCTAAAACCATAACAATTGTTTTGATGTGCACATTATTAGGAAGAACGATGATTACGAAGAGTAATTAACACATTATTAGCACAAAAAAATCCTATGCAAAAAAAATGCCGAACCGTCAAAATTGTCAACAATTTCATTTTTTTACTAAAGGTACTCGTACACTGTGCCATAGTTTCAATTGCTCTACGGATCAATTGATATCCATAGAGCCACCTCAAATTTTCTTGCGGAACTACGAACTAGGTGTAGTGAGCAACAACCTTAACAAAGAACGTTGCCGTGTTTATGGCGCTTGGTCAGAGAAAAAATATATTGGAATGTCACTGTCTACAAATGTAAACAAACCATAATAATCTCGGACCATTGGTCCGAGATAATAATCCATAACGATAATTAGTATGCGATTGTTTTGATGTGCACTTATTTAGGAAATACGGTGAGTAGAAGAGTATTTCGACATTTTTAAAAACGCTTACGTTGCAAAATTCCGTTTTGGCGAACTGTCAATTCTCGCCAATTTCATTATTTTTTTCTGTGAAATTATGTTTGTCATTAAATAGATTTCTTTTACTTTTATACTGAATTAGTAACCACAAAATCATCTCAAATATTTTAATGGGCCTACGTAATACGTGTTTTGAGTAATTACACTCACCGTGGTCGTAATGCGAGTATGCAAAATTGCAAAATTCTCGGTTACAGAAGTAACCGTGGACGGAAGGGGTTATATGTCACTGGGTTACAGAAGTAACCGTGGACGGGAGAAGATACGGATGCAGGCGAGAGAAGTGCATTCGAGTTGGAATTTCGAAAATCTCTTTTTCTTTTACAATCTAAGTGAAATTCAAATTCTAAGTGGATTTCACTTAACTTGTAAAAGAAAAGAAAATGTTATTTTCTGTTTTGTGCAGTGTTTTTCGACTTGTAAGTAATGTATCTTGTGAGTAAATTCTTATTATTCAACTTGTAATGTTGATTTAAAATTAAAAAAAAATATTTCGTAAATTTTTGTATTTATTTTCAATGCTCCGTTTCTTGCGGGGACTGCAAAATATGTGAATTTATTTAAATATTTCTGACAGTTCATTTGATAAATAGTCTAAAAACTTAACTAAAAATAAAACTATGATGAGTATATTTTACAATATTTTAACCTTATGGCTTTAGTGACATTTTGACCAAGACTTTAAAGTTTAAAGTGGCTACCGTCTTTCTAAAGCATATAATGTAAGTGCACAGTGCATCGAACGTAGTAATTTTTGTGAAAACAACACAATATTTTCACAAAAGTTACCAGAACAGAAGAGTCTTTCTTCTGTTCTATGAAAATTACCGATCCACCGCACCGTCTTGTGTGGAGGGCGTGAACCCCAAATCGCCGCCACCGCCGGCCGCGTCCGGAAACAATACTTCGCGAACGACGAATGCTTTCCGTCCATCTCACTCCATTAGCTTTACGGCGTTACCGAAATTGATCCGCTTTAAAATGCGAAAACGATAACTGCTATAATGGGTAGGTAACTGTTGTCCGTCACGATGGAGTTTGAGCCCTCTTCAATGTGCACTAACGTCTTGCGACGCGGCAACCAGATTTCTGGTTCATTGCGCGTTCTGTCTGTCTGTCTTAAGTCAACAGTGATAGAAAGAACGTAAGAAACGTAGTAATCGCGGCGCAATCCGCTACTAGTCGTGCTTTAGCTGTAAAGGTTTTTGTAGGTGGAGCGTGGCGGTGTGGTCCGTGGGAACGGGAGGCGCGGGCGCATGACGCTTTGGTTTGTACAGACACAAGCACTTCAACCTACCACAAAATGTCAAATCTCTTCAATACATTTTGAACTTTTTCTCTAGAGTATAAGGATCAATTTCGATTGGAAAAATTTGACAGTTGTGGGTAGGTTGATTTGCTGGCGTGTGTACTGTGCTCTGGTGGAACGAAGCGCACCGCATGCTGTTGGGGGCCGCGCGATCCGCGGACGCAGCGCCTTCTACGCCGAGGTCAGACAGCGCCAAGAGGGAGAGACCATCATTTTTGAAGTTTATAAAACTTTATTTAATATTTTAGGAAAATCAACAGCAACCGACAAAACGTTGGCCAGGGTGGTGTGGGTAATGGCTCTTCAACGCATATGCCTTTGGCCATTTCAAAAGGCCTGTCGGTACCAGTGAGATGATTAAACTTACTTATAGTCTGACAATGACGATGAAACGCTATTATACCTATTATGATAATAAACATTTTTAAACATTCGCGTGCATTTTGTAGCTCGATTTTTATGGCTGTGATCATGGACTGACTGGCAAAACTTATTGGCATCAGACTATAAACGTCACATTTCAGGCCCACCTAAAAGATCGCACATGGAGATATTGAATTGGGCCATAATCCTCTAGGTACGCTTGCCATCGTGGGCTGTCGCCGAATCACTTTAACGAGACCATCAGTTAAACGTGCGTCTAAAGCATGCAGGATTTCGAGATTGTTTAAATTGTCACCCATCCAAATAGCCAACTTTCCGGTTAAAAATCAAAGATCATGGTCACAACAGTCGAATATCTGCGACAGATACAGTTGACTACGGCCCTGACGCGTCGTCGTGCCGCGCGATTGTCGCGGGACGTCACGCGACTTTTTACCACCTCTTGGTGAGCTATGCCGCGTTAGCCGCACGACCTCGCGCTGTGACGCTTGCTTGGTGCTCCGTGGAAATATCACGATTTTTCTACAAGAATACCACAAGAAAAATGGAAAATGTATGTATCTAATGCCTTGTTAGGTAAGAATATCGAAAAAAAAAAATGGAAAATGGTATCTAATGCGTTCTTCTCAGCCGTGCGAGGTAAGTACCTACTGCTGATGTTTTCGAGCGAAAGAAGACTTAACCCGGCGTGAGTGAGGTGCGGTATGACATACCCGCAAAGTTTTTAAACGCAAATTAAAAAATGTTATTGTTGCTATGCGAGTCCCGCCGTTGCAGTAGCTGGAGGTAAGGGTGCTGGGGGCGAGATGCGGCATCGAATTCAGTTATCTTTATTATTGAAATTTTGCATTCACAATGCTATATAGATTTAGGATAAAATGTTTACTAGAAAAAAAAAAACAACCAGTCTCAGGAAAGCTCGAACGGGATCCCGTTCGAGCTTTCCTGAGACTGCCTGAGACTTCCAACATTTTATCCTAAATCGAATTCAGTGTTGCTCCGGCGGCGACTGGAGATACACGAGCGCAAACGTTGCAGGGGTATGTCACACCCGACCTCGTAGTCGGTGTCACATATTTGGGTTGACAGTAAGATTGCAATTTATGGTTTTTTATAGTATTTTGTTATTTATTTTTAGATTTATCAAGATGTCTTATGAAGAAAATGAACGTCGGCTTCAAGAATTGTTATGAATTGTATGGAACACGCGAATTTTGTGTGCGGAGATTGTGCTGATTTGTAGGTGTAAATTTAGCGCTATGTTACATGGATATCATAAGACTTTTTTTGTTCCTTTTTTAGTTATAATTATTAGAAGATACTATTGTTATGTTGATTTACCAAAGAAGTTGCAATTTTGTTAGATTTTTATGCGAGAAGTACTTAAACTGCTGAAACTTGTATTTTTTATAGAAAATTTAGAAACACACATACTAATTTTAATAATAAATAAAACTTTTTGTTCTTAAAGCAGCTTTTTTTATTACCTTGTTAAATGGATCCCATTGTTAACATATATAAATTTAAATAAAATAAATAAAATATATCTATCAAAAATGCTAAATACACAACTATATATTGTTTTAAATTACATCAAAGTTTCGGGTATCTCATACCCACCTCGTAGTTGGTGTAACAATTTCTCACCTCATTCACGCCAGGTTATGTGAAATGCTCATACGGCGTTTAACTCGAACTCTTTATCCGACGTTTCGGCCAAGTTTCACCAGCCAAGGTAAACAGGTAAAGAAACTTCAAAAGTGTAAAAATATGATTATCTACCCATTATTATCAGCATAAAGGTATACGTCCCATAGCTGAGATCAAGCCTTCCCTCTTGAACAGTAGCAGTTAAATTCCGTGCTTCGTTATACCGGTTATGTCGTAACCGTCGTCGGATGGGTTTAATCCACCACGCTGACCCAATGCAGGTTGGTGGGTTTCAACGACTGCCATCTTACGACCACAACCGGGACCAACGGCTACATGTGCCTTTCGAAGCACGAAGGGGTTCGAGATGTATTTAAGAGAGAAGAGATTTTGCGTAAAATGCCCATTTTCGCATTTTGTAGTAATTTTGCAGAGTTGTATTTATCGTTTTTATCGAAATAGGATAATAAATTTGTGCATAATATTACAAATCTCCAATCTGTGAGCATAAGTTGAATTTTGACGGCCAGCGTATCGCATTTTGTAGTAATTTAGAAGTTGATTTTATCGTTTTTATCGAAATAGGATAATAAATTCATTATAAAATCTTTATTCCTCATGAAGTAACAATTACTCTGGTATAAATTTTGCTCAATAATATTATCGTAGATAGGAGAAATTCACAGTTAATTTATAGCGATTTTCGAAGTTTTTTGGTTTAGAATAAGATTTTTTTCCTATATAAAATCAATGATATCTAAAAATTCCGAGGCCGCTACGCACTATTCGACTACATAAGACATAACATTATAATTTTTTTATTTCACTTGTTTAGAACAGTAGTTCAATCGATGAGGTCAAAAAAGTGCCTTCGCGCACTTTATGAAAATCTTTCTCTGCAATTTTGGGTTTAATTAAAAAGTTAGCAAAATTTAAAAAAAGCGAGGCCGCTACGCACTATTCCAATAGCTATTCTACACTATTCAATAAGGAATAATTGTTAATGTATTTTTGTTTCTGAGATCCATAACGCCAAAATTGGCCATTTTACGCAAAAATCACAGTTGAGATGTAATAGGCCTCTTAACACAATGATTTTATAAAAGGTCATTGTCTTAACATCGCAAACCGAACCCTTTAGTCGCTGCGCCATCGAGCTCTTCTTGGCGTAAGACGACTCTTGTCAAAGCTCACCCGGTATGTTGTTCCAATCCAAGATTTGTCTTACAGACAGCTATTCATAAAAAGCGAGACAAACCACTACGACAGCCCCTCGATGCGCGTGCGCCGTCCGAATCGGCACGTACGAGTAGTTCCGGCGCAGGCGCAGGCTGGATCGTGGGGCGTGAATCACTGAATCAGATGATGGCCCTGGCCGCAGATGCTATGCTAATTTAACCCCTTGTCTGTCACGGAGACTCCTAGAGGTTGCTATATAACAAATGAATTTCTAAAATGTCTGGTATTACGACAGGTTCGCCGTGCTTCGGAAGGCACGTTAAGCCGTTGGTCCCGGTTGTTGTCGTAAGATGACAGTCGTTAAAACCTTTAACCCGCATTGGGCAAGCGTGATGGGTTATTGGGTTATGACCCAATATCCCCACGTGCACGTCCACGGGGGAGCCTGTGCCCAGCTGTGGGACGTTTATAGGCTGATGATGATTACGACAGCTGAACTCATAATATATAGCTTGACGCCGAAACTAACAAAAATGATTCTTATAATGGCTTTCATTGCCAATATTAATAGCTTTTTAATAGCCGTATTATCTCCTATAAACCTGCGTTTGGGCACAAATTATAAGGACAATAACTTTATAATGGATTTATTGTTAGCTTTTTATTCTTTTACATGTTTTATTATGGCCAGCAACAAGGGAGTAAAATTTATACTAGCAAAGCAAAGTATTTTATAAAGCTGTTGGCCCATGTATGATTCTGTATTAAGTAAGATAGTGATTTACATTTTCATAAAAGCTTAGCGAAAAATTAAAGTGACCGCTGTCACTGTCAACCATTTTAATGACAAGAACAGTAAGTTTATAATTTATTATAATATATTGTTACTGATTTAATGCTTGTATGTAGTGAAAACGGTGTGGGAATTCAAATACATGGCAAAATGTGGTACGCAGTGTGTTATATTATCAACGCGCCCTTGAAATTAAGCTGTTTGGTGATACAAAATTGGTTAATTATTTATTCATGTTTTTAATAAGGCTATTATAAGGGAAATAGGAATCGCAAATCATTTATAAGGAAATTTAAGCTTATGCTATTGCCATTTTGTATATATTTAGGGTTCTTTTCTCACTAGTAAAAACCCGTATCCACATTTATTTTAATGCCCGAAGATTTTTATTCAAAATTTTACTTTACTGTTTTGTTCATAATTAAATTCTTATTTCTTTTGCAGGATAATAATATTTTACGGCTGATAAAGCCGAAGTAATAGAAGTGTAATGTGTCCCTAACTATTGAAACAAGAAATTAAGAAAACGCAGAAATAATAGTAATAGACTTCTTTCAGTCTTTTAAGTAGGGAATTCAGCAGCCAGCCAGCTATCAATACGCGCCTAATCGTCTAATTACGTGCTGTAATATTTTTAAATAAATCGCTAAAAGTTATATAATGGAAATATTGATTTTTATTACCCAGTCTTTTAAATCTCTACACAAACATTTCATTGGATTTAGTAGGGCGACGGAACCCGTGGCTGTTTTTTGTAAAAGCTAGATAATTTCAACCATGATGAATCATGTTTTTGTAAAGTTATGTAGAACACTTGAATATAGGCATCTAGAGAATGACGCTCTTATAAATAATATGTAATCGAATATGGTTTGCTTTCATTCTTATAAAGACTATGTAAAATGCTTTTACTCTTTTGTCATATAGACATCTTATAAAAGCTCCTATAAATTAAAAAGCATTATAGTTACTCTGTTCATTGCAATTATAAGAATAATTGGCCCTATTAGAAACCTTTACATAGCTTTTGAATATTATAAGTCTAAAAAGCCATATAACTAGCTCCTATAAGAATACAACATTTTGAACTCTTATTGTGGCTATATTATTAGGATTTATTACAGTTTACTCAACTAAATTACAAGGATAATGGTAGTATTAGCTAAATCTTCTTATAATGTACCATTATAAGGTTAATTGACATATTGATTGCTATTTTAAAACATGTAAGAGAGTATGGACCTTATACATTAATTTTATAAGGGTATATTGTTAGTTGGGAGTGTCCTTCTATGTACATTCTTCCAAACAATACCTTTGGCACCGTGTTCACTGTTCTATTGAATCAGATGAAGGCCCCGGCCACATATGCTATGATACTCCTTGACGCCAAAGTGTCAATACTCCCTAAGATCCTATCTACATCCTTCGAGACAATACTTTTATGTGTAAAATCCTATCTACATCCTATAAAACCCTATGTTTGAGTTGGAGTGCAAAATGTCATTGGAAACTGAAAGCTGACAAAATCTAGAAATACTCTAGAACTAAACAGACTATTATAAGTTCTTAGAACTTTAAATTTTTTTAAAGTATTTATTATTTTCTGTCTGTGTTTTACAAACCACTCTTATTTGAATAAGCATTGCTCGATGGCGCAGCGGTTAAGGCCATTTCGCTAACTAATTTCTTTGAAAAAACCTTAGTCACTTCTTCAAGTAGGTACCTACTAGTGTTCGTCACGTAACAGTGACAGATGTGCAGGTGCCGGCCACGGTCCGCCGCCATCACCTGCCGGCTACTGGCCATCAGCTACGTGATACCGTGATTCGTTACCAATTGGCCACTTACTACCGTGGTCGATGTAGAAAAACTAACCGCGAAAATGGGGGAATCGGGTACTTTTGACAGTTGGATGCGTAACTCTGATTAAGCGAAAACAATTCTAGAGAAAGTTGGTGGGAGTGGTAATACGAAAACGGAATGATTTTTCTGGACTATACTGATTTTGAGCACTAAACCGAAGCTACTATACTCATAGCATACCAAAAAATGTTTTTGAAAGACTCGAAGTGCATGAAATGTGTGAATTATTAAGTTTACTTGATTCATAATCATGACTATGAAAATAAAATGTCAATAGTGCCAAGTTGCTGGTTCCATTTGCATAGAGCAGTAAATCAGGCAGCCTACCCGTACAGAGGGCTCGCGTCCGGCCGGCCACCGCCCGGCTAGATGGACTTCCGCACTTAGCTGTCTTCGAGTTATTTATGCTCGGCGTTGGGCACAGGGTTTCTTGAGGTTCTCAATTGTCTATGCCTCAAGGAAACGTGAACAATAATTCATTATAATATTGTGTCGCTGAAATTTTTAAAAAAACTTGCCCATTAGTTTTATACTACAATCTTGATACTAGAACAAATTTTATGCTAAATCATATTTCTCGGTAAAAGAATCGGTCTGAGATCTAAAAGGAAAAAAGTGTAAGGCATAAAGATTTCATTATGATTATCATTATTACCTTGGCATTAGGTAGTATAAGTTGTCGAAATACGCACTCACTAACCTACATGATGTGATGATATTTACAAAACAAATCCTAACTCTCAGTCTCAGCTAATACGTAAACAGCGTGGAATGCAAAGACATAGCAGCTCACTCATAGAATAGACGTCCCAATTTACTAACATGCAATACTACGAACAATCGGAAATGCGCAATGCCTTCCAAACTATAAACTAGCGAGACCATAGAGCAACAATGAGAGGCGGATGTAGCCTCAGGAAGCGCGGAGATGAGCCAAGAGCCATCACGCACAATGCAAGGAGCGTACGACAATGCCCAATTGTAAACATCATAATAGCGTAATAATAGGGCCGTGTTTACTTAAACAGTGTCGGGATAAAGCTAGATTTGTGGATCGTTGTTTATGAAACATTCGGATGTTAAACCATAGTTAGCATTAGGACAGTAGGACACGATAGTGAACCTTTTGAAAGGAACAATAAAATAAAAGTTTAATTCTTATCAAAGGTTATGTTAACTAGCAATTTCTTTGTTATTGTGATTTTTTAAGCTTTTTGGTAGGTATTTATTTAGCCATTTTTGAGAAACAGAATCGAGGCACAATTCCAACGCATTTTATTGGTTACATTTCACAAATTGTTTAAAGATGTTTTGTTAATTACATTTATTTCTAAATTCTTTACCAACATAACGTCGACCAACAACTATTTATTTAATTCAGTTAAGGAGAGGTTGTTTTTAATATTTATAGTTTTAATACGCATGAATGGGCTTGTATTCGTAATTAGTACGAAAATAGTTGTCTCGATTGAAACTTAGTAAAATTAGTAACGGTTATAATGTTTAACGAAGACGTTTCGATATGTAATAAGTGTTATTTAAATTGTGGTGCTCACAATCACGACAAACATATAATTCGTAAGGGTATAGCCACAAATTGACTACGACAAAAAACAAAAAACACCGATACGAAATCACCAATTTAACACCATCCATTTAGAGATTCATTAACAGTTGAAAAAGTGCGGAAGCGTTGAGCGTGTAGATTGCCACACAGAATGCCTAATAGCCCCCACCGATAGATTACGAGTATTACGACCAATCGGGTTGATTGCCAGTAAATGAGGGACGAGGGCTGATTGGATGCGCACGCGCCGATGAAGACGTCAGTCACCACTTCAATCACCTGCTCGGTGCCCGATTGATCAATCTGTTTACACCTGGCCCGATTTGCGGTCACAACGGATTATTACATGTCGGTAACGCTGTTTGTGTTTTCGATAAGGCCGATGCCATCATTTGATGAATGATTTTGAAGTGTTGCGTTGATGGCAAAGAGAACACTAATTAATACTGTAAAACACAAAAGACTTTTAGATTTAGAGGTCATGTAAAACATAATATAAAGTTTGCGCTAAAGAAAAAACCAGTTAAAGACAATGAATTATTAAAAAATATCTGAGTTATTAATTTATTTTAAGTATTCATCAGATTACATGAGCAGGTAGAAACTTTTACTTTACAATCACACAATATACTACCTTTCTTTTTTTTATTCTACTACGGGTATGAGCTTGGCCTTAATCTTATTACCTGATGGTAGGTGACGATAAGGCCGAAGGTGGAAGCGTGCTTCACCCGGAATCCTCAACCACTGATGAACTGGCTATCTTATCTCAATTTATACTGAACACAACAATGCTATAAACATCGTTGTTATGGCGACAGACTCAGATAAGATGGTGGTAGCTAGCCAGGCGGACTTAACAGCCCAACCAACAACCAACCCGAGCACACAAAGATGTGCCCCCCGCTGGGAATCGAACCCGGGACCTCTGGGTCTGAAACCAGTGGCTTAGCCACAGACCACAGAGGCGATTAAAGACCTAAGTGCAATATATAAAATACGTATCCAAAAAAAACGAGTAATTGCACAGCATTGACACAAATAAGCAAGTTACAAACTACTAGGTTTGTTAGAAATAAGGAAAATCGGATTGAACATGTTAACCAATTTTAGTCCTACTACAATGATCAGTAAAAAAATCTGAAAAATACAAGTAAGTACAATAAATAAATGTACGAAAACAATCTACAACTAACACATTCCCACGGACAAATTAGACCTCCTCAACTGAACAAAATGTCTGCAGACTAAATGAAAATCACACGATTCGTCACATCAATATTGAGCGTAAATCAACATCGAAGAAGATAATTGTACGAGCAGTTCCTAACGCTACAGTATCAAATGACTCAATCCGAATGCGAGAAATATCTCGGTTTTTAATAGCAAATGTAATCTCCACCACAAAGAGCCACTGATGAGCAATAGAACGCATGAATGCGCTGATTTACCCGCGGTGAGTGGTAAAATCGTGAGAGGTGCGTTTGGCGTCGCCGCAGCCGGCAATGTTATGGTCATTTTGTGAGTAATTCTTTCCCATAAGATTGGGAGCAAACACCTAGATGACGAGGACGGACTGCGACGATGCCAACTTGTGACACCACCGCAAGATTACGAGGGAATTTTACACGGATTATGAAATGTGCTAATGTCCGATACGCAAGTGGTTTAGTGGGCGTCGTAGATTTTCTATTTTTGTTTAGATGTTATGTTTAAGCTCGGTTAGTATGCTTACGTAATGTACAGTAATGACACAGATTTACCAGTTTGTCAATATAAAGAAGTCGGCTTTTACACCAAGGAAGGCTGTATTGTTCATAACTAAAGACAGCGTAAGTTATCTAGAAGCAGGTATTTTAAAATTTTTCATTGGAAACACGTCACCAAAGGTAAGGAAAACGCACTCTTGCCGGTATCCTTAACCACTAAAAATGAAATGATTTTACCTCTTACGTCAACAATAAAACTAGTAATACAACAGTTATGGCGATAACCTTAAAAATACAACGATAGCAAGCCAGGCGGACTTAGAACAAGCCCATCAACTAAACCGAGTACCTAACCACCGCCTCTGGTTCTTAAACAGTTAAATTAAAATACTTTTACGTCTTTATTGCACCTAATAAGCAAATGTACCTACTCGACTAAATTACTCGCCTTTATAAAGCGAACAAAGCTGAAAAGATAGAATCCAAAGAGTTTTTTTCATAAGTACGTTTTATAAATAACTATCGCAAGAGAAGTAGTTGGCAAAAGCTTCACTCAGATGTATTCTCGATTAAAGTAAAACGAGCGCAGCCTCTATTTTGGGTGGTCGTGGTATAGAGCCTTCATTTCACGGCTTTTAGCGAGCGTCCGACCTCCGGCCCCCACACTCGAATAGAAACAATTAGGTACAGCGTCGCAATGACGACGTTTGGAAGACGACTAATTAATTATTCATTAATTAACGCATCACTTTTTATGTGGACTGTGGTTTTTTGAATTGCAAGGACTTCTTTACTAAGTGGAAATAAAATAGTCTTAGTTTACAACGGACAATTTAAAATGGAATTCTCTGTTGATGTTTTAACAAATTGTAGATACCTATATAAAATTAATTTTAGATTAAGTTTTCAGGAAATCAAAATATTGATGATCCCTTACACCAGTTCCCTGATCGATAGTCTTACCAGATTTGCCGTGACACGACACTCATTGAAAACGTTCCGGTTATTGTTTCCAGATCTGGTGCTTCTAATGAAGTCAGCTTAAATTATGGCTTACTGACAGACTGATAATCAAAAAACTCGGCATAAGTATTCTGTGGTCTATGGTAAAACTACTACATCGACCAGCGATTGGTAATAAAAAAAAGAGGTATGCTCTGTGATCTAGTGATGAAACTACCACACCGGTCTAATATGCTGAGGTCTCAGGTTCGATTTAAATTCGATTATGATTAATTGAATGCTCTTCTTGACCTTGACATTATGGTTTAATGATGATTGTATTTTGTATGATAGGTAAGCTTTGGCAAAAGAAAGTTCTTGTTTTATCTGTAAGCCAAGCAGTGTGCAACTACTTTGCAGTGTTGTGATTTGATAAGTGTTTGAGACGGTGGGTGGACTGTGGGTGCCGCCTTGGGTGCGGGGGCGGGGCGCCCCGCCCACCTAGATAAGCCACGCCCAGGCCACGCCCACCTGGGCCTAACAACTTAATTTTATTTGTAAAATCACTAGAATAGTGTACAGTAATAATTATTGTTATCTTTGAACTAGGTTAATCGGTCAAAAGAAATAGTTTTTAAAAAGCAGGAATGTTTTGAAAAAGTAAAAACAAAAGTGTAGAATGTATGCTGTCCCACTGCTGGGCAAAGGCCTTCATCTTTAAAATCAAGGCTTCGCAACAAATGATGGGTATTGCCAAACAAGGGTTGGTTATCACAAACCCGGGCGAAGCATCAAAAATTCGAAGCACATTTTGACTAACCTGGAAATTGAACACCGGACCACCGGTTAAGGGATCAAGCTTGGCCACTCGGCCACTGAGGTGTCTAAAAAGTAAGGTGCTCTAAATAAAAGCAAGTGTTTTCAAAGTTCTATTACATACATAATACAATGTTTATTATTAAATTGTTTACGATAGATCAGTTTGGAAGAGCTGTCAACCAGATTGCGCAAGGTGTGTTAAGCAACCGTATACCGCGTAGCGGTAAAGAATACTACCACCCCCTCTCTTCCCTTGGGTGTCGTAAAAGGCGACTAACGGACTAAAGACTGCACATACATCCAACAGCTTAAAGCGGCGATGGCCTCACCACCTGTCACGCTGAGCAGATGTGCAGTCGCTATTTGGTGAAAAGTGGACTATGGAGGAGGAATGCTTTTGCGGTCTTCATTGCCTAGTCTGTGACTTAACCCTTCGGGGCTAATAGTCGTGATTATTATGTGTATGTGTTAAGCCCCACCATCACCGAGAGAAGTTGACTTTTTTGAAGTGGTATTTTTTTGAGAACAAGCGCAAGTTCCTCACTATGCTCATCCATCCAAATTTTCACCTACAAAGTAAACATGCTCATCACCAACCTATGAACGTTCCACTGGATATATATTAAATTTGACTAGGTACATTGCTTAGATTAAATCAAAATAGCGGAAGATACGACACGTCCTTACAAATCATCAACTGAAAACGGGCATGATGCACAACTGCATGCACGCACACACACACTGCTATGATTCTGATTTAACGTTGTACGTTAGAAAAGGGAGAAAAGATACAAATCAATTTGTTTTGACGATAGCGTGAGCAAGACAAGCGTGCTACACTGGTGCGCGTCAGAGTCGAGTCCTGCCTGACCTGCGACCTGCGACTGAGTGAAATTAAGTGACGGGGCCCTGATTTAAGCGGTCCATGATGCGCTAGAGGCGTGTCACCTATCTTCCGCTATTTTGATATAATCTGTGCTATATTGACTGAATTTGAAATCTATTAGTTTAAAATAAATGAGTCTTATGAAAAAGTTAGTTGGATCGTTTAGCTTACGTTACTTCTTGTTTTTTTGACAGAACATTGATGATTAGGTATAAAGAAATTGAGTTTTTGCAAAAACATTATTTAGAAGTTAGCTGCTTTCTCATATGGATAGATTATAAGTTGACAATTTTCCTCAAAAATCTCCTCACTTCTAGGCGTCTATTAATAATTCTAAAGAGGATAGATGCCCTATACCAGGGCCCTGTTTCTCGAAAGGTGTGTTACCATAGTAACACTTTGTAAAATACCAAACTTACAAGTGTAGCGTTTCATGAAACTATACGTAGCACGTATGTAGAATAAAATCTCAATCAAATGATCAACCTCACAAGTAAATATTTACACGTGTAAAACTAATTCTGTTTCTCAAAAAATTGCGATAACACTTGTAACTAGTGACTTTCAGAAATTATTTTAGCAGTGTCGGAAGACTCCTAATTTTTACGTATAGCTTATTAAATATTAATACTGAAACGAAACAAACGGGTCAAAATCTTTTTACCTTCGTTTGTCAAACAATGTTCATCCAGAAATTTAATGATTGTCCATTAATTAAAATAAAAAAGAAAATAATAAAATGGTGCGTATCACACTCGTGATGTCTTCATATTAAATTCTCTTTGAGACTTTCAAATCTATTTATAGTAATAGTTTAAGTCTTTGAAGACTTTCTACGATTTCAATCATCTCTGTGAAAAGTTATCGTCGTCAATTTTTCAGAGAGATCGCCCAATCGAACTTGTAAAACGGCATATTATTATAGTTATTTACAAGGCTTGTAATGTTTTTGTGAAATATATTATACAAGCATTTGTATTTTTACTCTTGTAGAACATCAGAATCACAAGTTGGCGGCCATTTTAGTGCTTTCATAGGTTGTCAATTGCTGCCTCTGAGACCATCGGAAATTTTAAAAACAAAACAACGAGTGAATTTCAGTGACATTGACATAAAATATTTAACAGCCAGTGCATTTATATGTCATTATTGCTATGATTATCTATTTTTCATTCCTCATACTCGGAAAGTAGGTCTGCAGTTGCCTGAGGAGCGGGTAGAAAGTAGTACTTTTCCGCCCTAGGGAGAATCGTTTTTCTGACAGGTACTACTGTCATGTGTACCTAGTTGTGACTTATTATTAAAACAATACTAACAACTCATCTCTTCCCTTGGGTGTCGTAATAGGCGACTAATGGACTATAGACTGCACATACATCCTACAGCATAGAGCGGCGATGTTCTCATCCAAATAAACTACCAACCCTTTTCTTCCCTTGGGTGTCGTAAAGGGCGACTAACGGACTTAATTCATTTTATAGCTAATTCATGTTTTTATTTTTAGTTACTTTCCTTGTATTCGTAATGAAAAGCACAGTGTTTACCTCGGGTGAAAACTTATTTAGTCCCTTGAACTATTGGCGCCCTCGCTACGCTCGGGTGCCAAACCCCGTCTCGGGAATAGATAAGCTACTTTCACCCCTAGGGTATTGTTACCATGTATGTACTATTGTTACCGTAAAAAAATACACTTGTTATTTACTTCGTGAAACAGAATTTACAAGTCCTTGTTATATATCGAAGCTTGTGAACTTGTACCTTTCGAGAAATAGGACCCTGGCTACTCAGAAAGTTTTGCAAAATGAAAAGTTTTATCTATAACGCCCTGGCCACTTGTGATTATTTTGAAAAATTTGGTTATTTAAAAGTAAAAATATCATTAATCGAATTTCGATTTTCCCTCCATATTTTTTCGAGAGCCAAATTAAAATAACGTGTCTCATTTAAAAATGGATCTTGTTGAATGGATGTGGCCTAAAACCTGATGAGTCATTTTTAGAAGCGAAACGATAGTGAATAGCGATCGAGAAGCGCAGGGAAAATTTTGATCGCTAGTTTCTTCACTTTGACAGGGTATCTGGTTTCAATTCCATTACGAGACCAAAGCAGCATCAACGCCGAATGGTATACCACAAAATGCCTGCCAGAAGTTTTGTCTGCAATGAGCAACAATCGACCGAAAACCGGGCTCCGCGGGGTACTGCTTCACCATGACAACGCGCCCGCGCACTCAGCGCTCAAAACGAGGGACTTTGTGGACACCACACCGGTCAGAGTCTTGGGTCACCCTCCTTAAAGTGTGACTTCTTTTTATTCCCTAAAAAAGCCAGCTGAAAGGGATACAGTTTTTATAGCCGGAAGACGCGTTAGCAGCGTTCGAGAAGGCCGTGGAAGAGGTGTCTGCGGCGGCCTGGAAAATGTATCGAAAATTGGTTCAGACGCATGAAACTTTGTATAGAGACTGGTGGAGAGTTCTTCGAAAATAATCTATCATAAATAATTTATAGATGTTACTTTTTTAGTTTCTCATAACTTTGTGAGTGTCCCACGTACAATAAGATAACAATGTACATATTCAAAATTAAATATCCGTATAAAACAGTAAAGTTAAAACAATTTTACTAATTATAGCATTATTTTTTCTATGCACAATCTTAATAGAATTAATTATAAGTAAGTATCAAAATATAATACTATTAAAGTATAAATATATTAGTAAGTATTTGGATTGAGCTGGAAAGTGCTTTGTAGTGGAAGTGGAAGATTTTCACATCTTGAGCAATAGTTTTTTAAAAGCCAAACATTTCAACAGTAGGCACATCATTTGAAATTTCTTATTTTTTTTGTATTTTGGTCCTTTTCTTTGGTTTTGTTTGTCACAATCTTCTTATGAGGTATTAGCAAACAATTGGATTTTGTCTCCCATGAACTACTTCTGACAAAATGTGAAGCATATGGCATAAGAGGCAATGGTCTTAAATAGATCAAAAGCCATCTCCAGAATACAGCTCAATTTGCAGAGCTTAGTAATATAAATTAAAGATGAGATTAAATAAACAAGGCTCTTTATTAGGGCCTCTACTTTTCTTGCTCTATGTTAATGATAGCCCAAAAATTACTAATTACAGTTACCTACTGAAATAATGAAATGGTAATTTTTTTACATTTTACATATAAATTAATTAGCCCCCAAAATATCTGGACATCAATTTTATCGTAAAAAGTCATAAACTAAACTACATTTCTTGGAATTGAGTTCGATGATAAATGCACATGGAAATCGCATACCGAAAAATTATGTAATAAGCTCAATTACTTTGCGTACGCTCTATGGCGCTTGGCAAAATTAAGTAATAAACAAACTGCACTGGAAGTTTGTCATGGATACGTAGCTTAATATTTAAGGTACGGAATAGTGGTATGTATGGTGTAACTCGGTAAAATTTAATAGGGTGTTCACTGCATAAAAGCAATACATGGGAGCCATTGATAACGTTGACTCAAGAACTACCAGCAAGCATTTGTTAAAACCCTAGGGATTGTTAATAGTCCCGAGTATTTTATATTATAAATATGTGAAAGTAGGTACTTTTATGGTAAATAATGATCTGGTGGAATGAGACCTTGTCAACTTGATGACATCTTTTAAAGCAAATTTTTCGCGATGTTTCAACAATCTTTACTTTTTGTTATGTTCGAACACAGAATTCGGTTCAGTATATAAAAAGAAGAACTATTGAGACGCGTTACTCTCGTTCTCATCCGGATTCCACATCTCAATAATTGTGCATCGCGGCCATCGCGCCTTAAATAAACAAAGTTTATCTGTCGGGCACGGGAAAGCCTCTTAGTTAGTTCTCTAGTTTTCCGGTAGATGTCGGGCCGCGATGCTTATTCCGAGGGTGCACACCCCTAGCCACGAACCACGCAATACTTACTTTCTTTGTCCGACAATAGAGCGCGCTACTTACCTACACGTAACATTTTAACCTGCCTAAGACACACGACTGCTTACACGACAAAAAAATGGGTGTTTAATTAAAAAAAACTGATACTTAATTATTGTTTTGTCTATTAATATGAGAGACTGCGGTGTTTCAACTAAAATTTAATATTTCGTATTTGCAAGGTTTACGATTCTGTGTACAACCTACCGACAATAAAGATAGCGCAATACAATTTGAATAAAGCGATTATGATCGTCGGTTGTCGCAGGGGCGGTGGAGCAGCGGCGAGATCAAGGTTTCTGCGGGCTGATAGGATCGCTGGCCCTTTGTAACACTTCGCCGCCACGCATGCATCAAACGGCTGATCAAATAGTTAGCGCATCTTTAATTTCATCTTCGCACTACCTTTGGCTAGAGGCTAGTTGAGATAGTGAGGTTCATCCACGGAGCACCGTGGTTTCGTCTTACGCTATTGCTAAGCAACGCTAGCTTAGCTAATGTTATGTAAACAATAATATGTAGAAATATTTCTCTTTATTCTCTTTACTTCATACCTCGTATGAAAGTGACTAAGTATATAATAATTTGAATTTAAAGTATTACCTTTTTATTATTGTTAAACAGACAGGCAGTTAAGACTACTGGTTTAATAGTAGATACTATCCCGTCCCGTAGGTATCCCGTTTTTTCATTCTTATATTTCCGATAGTATCGCCGGTCTTTTGCCACGCCTCGCCGGCACGCATGCATCAAACTGCTGATCAAGTAGTTAGGTCACATCTATAATTTCATCTTTGCACTACCTTTGGCTAAATAAAGGCTAGTTGAGATGGGGCGTCTCATCCACAGGGCACCGCGGTTTCGTCATACGCTTTTGCTAAGTTAAGCTAGCTAAGCTAATGTTATGTAAATATGTAGAAATATTTTTCTTCATTCTCTTTACTTCATTCCTCGTATGAAAGTGACAATAAAATAAATTGAATTTAAACTATTACTTACCTATTTATTATTGTTAAACAGACATGCAGTTATATGAGTCGCGTCCACTGTTGCCTACAAGTTTGATTTTGATTTAGTACCTAGATGCTTCAGAATGACTATATAAAACAACTACAAAATTACTATAAAATTTAGTACTTCATAGAAAAAAAATACTCCAATAGGTCAAAAGTTTTAAAATATTTTTTGTGGCCGCGCACCAAAATATGCTTTCCGTGCGGCTGACCTTCATTCAGACTCAAGGAAATGCTAGATATTATTAGATTTTATGAATTAGGCATAAATGTACGCTACAAATAGTTCACAAAATTTCAGCCGATCACTTTTCCACCTTTTCACTATTATTTTTTCAGTTTAAATAAACCTTGGTTAACTGTACAAAGTGAAGACCATAAAATTTCCCATTCCTTTTCATTTAAAGTACTTAATATTTTTTTCTTAAAAGGTAAGAATTAAAATAAGAAAAAAAATTAAGTATTTTTCATTGGCTATAATTTTGATAAATGACTGAAGTGTATGACATAAAGGCACTTTTTAAGCCGTTGGTCACGGTGGTTGTCGTTAACAGGCAGGCGTAACTTATCAACTCACATTGAGCTTTCAGATTTCTCCATGAGCTATTGTTCATGTCTTCATGTGTGACGGCATTACAAGCAACATAACGTTTATAGGCTGACAATGATGATAGAGGTGTTGTAAACACGCAAAAAAAGTCGCAGGCCTTATTAAGGTAGTTTAAGTTACTAACACGGAACAGTATGGTTATCTGTTCCCACGAACTTTCACCCAGCGCCGCCTCATACTTTCATTCGTCGCTGCCGTGACATTTTCACCTAACGGCCGAAATTAGACGGTTCTGTTCGCCGCCAATGAATGGCAAATGGCAGTCGCACGCCAACAGGCCGCCGGTCAACGTGAAAATCGATGTCCGCTGCGATTTTACGCCATTGACGCCGTTGTCATTGCTGCGATAAGGCGCTGCGCAAACGTAGACACTTTTTGTTGCCGACACGCGAGCGTGATAGAGAAACGCGATTTGCAGTGCGTTCAGTTGTCACTATCGGTCACTGCAACCCTTCGATCACATATACAAACTAGATAACTTTGACATGTACATTTGACGTGCAGACCGTGCAGTCGAGGAAGATCCCGATGAACCACGTGTTTAGGCCACAATATGGTGCGATCGAGTATGGAGTATTGTTCCCATCTATGGGACGGCTCCGCTAAATACCTCCTCGATGCACTTGATAGACTGAAAAGGCGAGCGGCGAGCGGTACGCATTATTGGAGATGCTGAGGTTATAGCCTCTCTTGAGGACCTCCAGCTGCGTAGAGACATTGCTTCTCTCAGTGTCTTCTACCGAAATTACTACGGAGAGTGTTCTGAAGAACTTTTTGATCTAATCCCGCCCTCTCCTTTCCTCTCCCGGACTACACGTACTGGTCTTAGGAACCACCATCATACTGTGCAGAATATCAGCACTCGTACCAAAAAATTTGGCAAGTCGTTCCTCCGTAAGACTATTTTACGCTATTGACACCGTTGTCATTGCTGCGATAAGGCGTTGCGCAAACGTAGATACTTTCTGTTGCCGACACGCTAGCGTGATACGGAAACGCGATTCGCAGTGCGATCAGTTGCAACACTTGCAACTATCGGACACTGCAACCCTTTGATCACATATACAAACTAGATACGCAATCCTATACTAAATCGTAGCGTAGCTTTGACATACACATTTGACATAGATACCTATATTTGTTTCGACAAAATTGCAATTTTCGGAGCAGCACTTCGTCATGTTGACACTTAGCTCGCACACTACTAAACGAAATGAGTACCTACCTAAACATCTCGCTGTACTCTTTTTGTTCAGACGTTTTGAGAGCGTTGATTGTGCATCTGGTTTTTCTATTGATCGAAGTGTCCTCTGCAATTTTACGCCTTTGACACCGTTTCAATACTGCTCTAAGGCGCTGCGCAAACGTACACTTTCAGAAGTTGACACTGCCATACAGAAACGCTGATTGCAGTGCGATCAGTTGCAACTATCGGACACTGCAACCCTTCGATCACATATACAAACCTGATACGCAATCATATACTAAATCGTAGCATAGCTTTGACATATACATTTGACATAGGTACTTACCTATTTTTTTTCCGGCATAAATGCAATTTTCGGAGGAGCACTTGAGCTTGAGCTTGCACACTACTAAACGAAATGAGTACCTACCTAAACATTTCGCTTCGTACTCTTTTTGCTCAGACGTTTTGAGAGCGTTGATTATGCATCTGATTTTGCTATTGATCGAAGTGGCACGGGACGCCTGGAACGCGATTTGCAGTGCGTTCAGTTGCCGCTACTAACCGCGTTTTTGTATGATGGTGTCCCGTGCCGGCAACAAAAAAAGGATACTTATGGCTGGTGTCGAATACTGGCTACCAGTAATATTTTATTTTAATACAATCAATAGGAACTCAACCACCAACCGGCAGACGTAGACTCTTTTTGTATCCAGTCTCTGTCACCTGTCAAATAGCGATCGCGAATCAAGAAGTGTTCGGTGTAGGCGATCTGGCATCTAGAAGTCGTCAGAGGCTGACTTAAGAGGAAACACTATTCGAAGTGGCATACAAAATTCTCATACAAAACAGAAAAACGACATTTTGCTGTTTCCTCCTTCAGAACTGGACCAATTTTTATTACTTTTTCAGAATCGGTTAAAGAAAGAGATTTTCTATGACTGTATGTTTGATTTTTTTTAAACCAGCCACAATATTTCTGAAGACGCCTTAAAACGGAGTGATTTCACTAAATTTTAAAGGTTCCTGGTTATTAAATAAATGTCTTAATGCAAAAAAAATCAAACATACAGACATAGAAAATCTCTTTCTTTAACCAATGCTGAAAAAGTAATAAAAATTGGTCCAGTTCTGAAGGAGGAAACAGCGAAAGGTCGTTTTTCTGTTTTGTATGAGAATTTTGTATGCCACTTCGAATAGTGTTTCCTCTTAAGCAATATTAACAAATTTCCATATACAGACATAGCAGCAACGGTTTCCAATGGTGTGCGGTAACGCAGTTAGCCAGCAACTTCGGTTTCCTGTGATAAGTACCCAGTGCCGGCAACACGTTTGCGTAGCGCCTATGCACTAAGTCTTCCATTCAATACGTCTGTGCTGATTGACGTTACTGACTTCGGATACTGTTTAAACATCGCAAAAACTGAAGTTTTCTTACAACTAGGTACTTGTATTCCAACACACACCAATCAAACCATACAGTTTTTTTTCGATGAAGATGTCGATTTAAGCTGACGAGTTAGATGAGACAAGACTCCCTTTATTATTGACGATCTCCGTGGTCGAGTGGTTAGCACGCCGGGTCTGGCGTCGCGCCATCTCAGAGGTCCTGGGTTCAATTCCCGGTCGGGTCAATTTAGAGAAAACTGTTTTTCTGGGTCTGGGTGTTTTTACGGATAAATCCGTTATCTTACCATATTAACGAGTTTCAAAAGAACACCCATTTTGGATTAGATAATAAAGGAGCGTAAACAAATTTAATTTAATTAATTTAATTTATTATCTTTTTGATGTAGAATTTTGTTAGTACATACGTAGTTATTAATACTAGTATGACATTCGATAGGATATATTATTATCATATCACACATAGGTACATAAGCTACTTAAATGATTACCATTTTCAATGTTCAAAATCAGTTCAAGGATATGGTCACAGATATGGTTAACTTTAAAATTGAGTATCAGAAACTTTGGCAAGCATCCGGTTTTGGGAGCTCGGCATCTCTGTCCATGCATAGTTAAGTGCATCCGCGTCAAGTGTCGACGCAATATCGGAACTTCCCACGGGGTCGGTGCTTGTCGATTTAACTTCTTCACCGGTCCGTCCGCCGTGCCTCATAGCGCGCTGTTCATGCATATATGAAAGGCTGAGCGTCCCAAGCGGCTTCAGTCCCTAGAGGACACTAGCTAGAGTTATACCTACCTTATCATTATCACGCCATGACTACTCCTTTGCACGTTAACCGCTTTTAACCGCTTCTGTAGTCTACTGGTTAGACCACCGACCTCAGAACTGCACTATAGCATGGTATATCTATAGCGAATTTTCCAGCTAGCTTGTATCTCTTTCTTACATAATGCAGGTGGCCTGACGCAATTCATTTGTATCGCATTTTATTTAATGTTAAGTGTGTTAATTTACCGTATCGCGTAGCGGTGAAAAAATACTACCACACCTCTCTTCCCTTGGGTGTCGTAAAAGGCGACTAAGGGACTAAAGACTGCACATACATCCATAAATTCAAGTTTACAGGAAGATGCATGCTTCTAAGACGAGATTAAATAAACAAGGCTCTACTTTCTCTACTTTTCTTGCTCTATGTAAATGATCGCCCAAAAATTACTAATTATAATAGGTACAGTTATTGAAGTTTTTATTTGGTTTATTTTTAACTATTTTTTTTTTAACCATGTCGCGTAGCGGTGTAAGAATACTACCACCCCTCTCTTGCCTTGGGTAGGTGTCGTAAAAAGCGACTAATGGACTGAAGACTGCACATACATCCAACAGCATAGAGCGGCGATGGGCTCACCGCCTGTCACGCTGAGCACATGTGCAGTCGCTAATTGGTGAAAATTGGACTATGGTAGAGGACTGTTTTTGCGGTTCTCGTTGTCTATCGTCTCTGACTAACCCTTCGGGGATAATAGTCGTGATTATGCTTATTGTGGCGTAAAGGACAAATCTCCGTGATTTATTGAAAGAAAGATTGAAACATTATTAAATAAATTTAAAAATTTATATATATTGGTGAAAGAATCCATTAAATTTGGATGTGTAGTTCCGGAGATTAGCTCCACAGAAAAGAAACTAGTTGTTACATACATTTAGGTTGAAAAGTATTTGCAGTATTGCATGGAACAGCAAATATTATTGATTGCAATTTCAGTTGTTCCCATCCGCGGGTCATTCCCAAAGGTCCATGACTCTATTGTTTTAAAAATTTGTATGTTTATACTTTGATTCCTAACAGGTCCACGACATTAAAAATATAAAACATTTTCTTCCCAGCAGGTTGATTGTTCTAACCCATATGAAAGAATAGACATTATACATACATATAATCACGACTATTAGGTATCCCCGAAGGGCTCTTGTATCGTTTTTGTTGATTGTTGCTCTTGTATCTTTTCTTTTGGCGTTAGTTCTCTGTGCCTAGCGGACGTGTACAACTGTTCAATTAAAATTAATTTAATTCATTTTTAATTTTTGAGGAAGCCTCGGGCTTCGCCCTCGTTAAAGAACTTCGCTGTGTTCTCCAAAGTACCTTTGGAAACCTCAGTAGTGAAAAGTGAAAAATAATTTCGAACACTTATTGCGGGTTTGATCTCGGATCCCCGGCTTGATTTGCGGAGTCTTATCCACTAGGCTACGGCCGCTGGATCCGTTGCGGCTAAACTTACAATCGCTGTCTACGCTACGAGCTGCGTTACGGCCTGCTACGGAACGCTGTTCATACAGTGAGTTTGTATTCATATTATTATCTGTGGCGTAACACTGATGAAAAAAAATATCTTGGCTGCATTGACACAATAAATCATAAATAATCGTATATACCTTGATTACTACCTATACCTATTAATATCTATTGAGCAAATTGGTCGGTAAAAAGTACTGTAACCATGATCTGCAAGGCCTGTAATTGCAAGGTGTCTATTGATGAGTTGGTTAGATGTAACCCATATAAAGGAGATTATGATTATGCGTGTTTGAATATGTCAGCTTTACAAAACGAACAAAAATGATCTTAAAAATCCTAGTACTGTCCTAGTTGCGCTAACATCGCACGAAGAAACGATATGAATACTCCAGTCCGTAAACACGTTGTTGAACCGCATAATGAAACAATGATGTCCTGTGATTATTCTGTTTTGGAGAAAACATCCCCAGAAGCTGAAAAGATTCCCAGTTTAGAAAATATGAATTTAGCTCAATTTTTCCTTTTGTTGAATGCTAAGTTGGTCTCCAAATTGGATACAAAATTTTAAAGTTTTAATTTACTATCAATCAAATGATAAAAAATGAAATAACTTCTGCCATTGAGAACTTAAAGTCTATGTTCACTTGTACAACCGACTTTTTAAGTGATGAGCAATGTGACATCAAGGAGGACCTCAAATCGCTTCGAATAAAGTTTAGCAGCTTGAAACAGAGAAAACAATGCTACAGAAGGAGCTGTCGGACGTACAATGGCAACCTCAGCCAGTACCCTTGAGAAATCATCACGTAGCCGAAATTTGAGATCCAAGGTGTTCCGGACCGTCGCAATGAGAACATGGTAGCTATATTCAAAAACATCTGTGATGTCATCGGCGTAAAAATTGAAGACACTGCAGTATGTGCGGTGAGAAGGGTCGCTAAGATGATTGTTATTCTACACGTCCCGTAACATCCTTGCTACACTTCCATCTGAGCGCCACAGGTACAACATTTTGTCAGACCCCTTGAATTCAGCTTTGGTGGGTATTTCTGGTGATAAAATTGCTATTTACTTAACTGAACATCTTTTACCGGACTGCAAAGAACAATACTCTACCACGAGTAAATGGGCCAAAGAGCACCATTTCAAATACGTATGGATCAAGTATGACAAGATCTATCTTCGCAAAGATGACATCTCTCCGGCAATCCATGTAAAAAATTTAGACTGCTTGCATAAAGTAAATAAAATAACCTTATATTTAACTATATTTGTCTCCCTTTTTGCCAATAAATTCATATATTTAAGCCTTTTAAAATAATTTTAATGGATCAGCAATTTTCATTGTATTATCAAAATGTCAACAGAATCAAATCCAAAACTAAAGATGTTTACTGAAATGTGTTATGTTGCAATTATGATATTGTTTTACTGAATCTAGTTTAAATGATAGCGTACCTATTTGTGAGTTGTTTGATGATCGCTACAATGTTTACAGGCGTGATCGCCTTTCCACATCAGTTACGAAAACTGACGGAGGAGGGGTGGTCATCGCTATTAAAAAAAGTATTAATACTACTCGTCAATTGAATTGGGATAGAAGGGCGGAAGATATTTGGGTCACTATAAGTACCGATTCGCCTAATCTTTTTATAAACCTATGCGTTTTTTACCTACCTCCTGACTTACAAAGCGATCTGTTAACTGATTTTCACATATACAATCAGTCTAAGGCTAACGGTGCAACTATTACTATCGGAGATTTTAACGTGCCCCATTTGTCATGGTCTAGAAAAGGATCAGTTCTTGTTCCGAGCCACTCCTCTGATATTAAATCTAGGCTACTGATGGATACTTTGACGTTATGTAATCTCTCTCAATTTAATCTTAACCATAATGTGAATAATCATTTACTTGATCATGTTCTTTCTAACGAAACAGAACTGAATGTCATGCTAGCAGATCCATGGTCAAAAGAAGATTGTCGCCATCCTCCCATATCAGTTGATATTTATTTAAGCAAAGAACGTAAATCTCTTAAGAGTGTTACTCTTTACGTTATCCGGTTTAAATTTTTTTAAAGCATACTCCCAGAGCATTGCATCTGACCTTGACTATATTGATTGGTTTTCTATTCTCAATCTAAATGACGTTGATGACGTCGGCGCCGTTCATAAGTTTTATTCGTTTTGACTGGCATTATAAGGGAACACGCTCCCCTATATAGGAGTAATGTCAACAAGTTTCCTCCATGCTTCTCTCCAGGTTTTTTAAGATGTTTAAATAAATAAAAAATACCATAAACGGTTTAAAATGTACATGAACACCAGAGATTATGACAATTTTTTAATATTGCGTCAGCGTTCAAAGCGTCTAATGGATGAATGTTACAAAAAATATCTGTCGTTAGTCGCAGATTCCATCAACATTAATATTACCCACAACACCATTTTAAAAATAACATACAAACGTTACAGTACTTTCTGTACTAATCTTTTAACTAAGCTTAAGCGAAAGTATAACAGTCATAATATTAAAAAATCTGTAAATCAACCTAAAAAATTATGGTCCACGATAGCTGAGATTACACAATATAAACCTCCTAAGACTAAAAACGGTGACCTACTTAAATTAAAATCGCAACCACAAGTCTCAGTCAATCATATAAATAACTATTTTGCTAGCATAGGTGCTACCTTAGCAGACCTAATAACCAAACAAGCTGCACCTAATACCCCTACTTCTTGCGCCTCATCGAAAGCCTGTTCTCAGCCCACCTCGTTGGTCCTGCCTGAGACAGAACCCGACGAAGTTGATAGCATACTCATGAGCATGGACTCTTGCAGTGCACCTGGCTGGGATGGGATAAGTACCCAATTTCTAAAGCGTGCTAGAGATTTTGTCGTTCCTTACATTTGTAAGTTAGCTAATCTCTGTTTTAGTGCTGGAGTCTTTCCTAGTGCCCTTAAACGGTCTATAGTTACACCTGTTTACAAGAACGGAGACAAATCTGACGTCAATAATTACAGACCCTATCTCTGTTTTAACTACTATTTCAAAAACAATTGAGAAACTTATTAGTAATAGACTGATTAATTATCTTAATAAATATAATATTCTATCTAAATTTCAATATGGCTTTCGCAAAGGAATATCAACTCAAGATACAATTTTAGATTTGATCTCTATTATAGCTGAGGAGGTTGACAAAGGAAACAAATAACCTCAAAATAGCCTCACAATATTTTTAGATCTTAAAAAGGCATTTGACACTGTTTCTGTCTCGGTCTTTGTCAACAGACTCGATAGTGTAGGGATTAGAGGAAATGCACTCTCTCTCTCTTTACTATCTACCTTAGTGAAAGAACTCAAGCTGTAAAAATAGACAGCTTCATCAGTGATGAAAAAGCAGTTAAATATGGTGTTCCGCAGGGGAGTGTCCTTGGCCCGACTCTCTTTTTAATATACATCAATGAATTATGTAATTTGCAGGATGTCGGGGGAAGGTTACTCTCGTATGCGGACGACACTGCAATTGTCTTTACTGCCAAAACTTGGGGTTCTGTTCACGAGGTGGCTGCGCTTGGTCTGATGCGTGTGTCGAACTGGTTAAGGGAAAACCTTTTAACGTTAAATATTCAAAAAACAAACTACATTTGCTTTGCACCTTATACATCATCACAGCCAGGCAATAACTTGCACATCAAGATCCACTGCTGCACAAACTCCGAAAATTCCCAGTGTGACTGTCCCATTGTGAATAAGGTGAGTCAAACGAAATATCTCGGTATCATCGTTGATCAGAGGCTTAATTGGCACTCACAGCTGGAAAATGTCATAAATCGGATCAGAAAACTAATCTGGGTGTTTAAATCACTAAGGATAGTAATGGCTAGCTCTCTCTTAAATAAAATTTACAAAGCCCTAGCACAATCGATAATATCCTATTGTATCCCAATCTGGGGAGGTACAAATAAGACTAACTTTCTAGACCTGGAGAGGGCACAGAGAGCTCTTATAAAGGTCATGTATTTCAAACCTTACATATTCTCTACAAATACAGGGTATCAAACCAGTAAACTTCTTTCAGTTCGGAAGTTATATATACTTAACTTGACCCTAAAATGTCATAAATCTTTACCGTTTAAAGAATCAATTCAAAGGAAAACAAGAAATTATATTATTGCCCGCTTACCCACTGCACGTACTAAATTTGCTAGTAGACAATACCCATCCCAATCTGCATTTGTATTATAATAAACTTAATAAAATACTTAAATTATATCCTATGCCTCTGTATACGTGCAAAAAATGTCTGATGCAGTGGTTAGGGGCACTAACTTATGTAGAAGTCGAAAATCTTTTAACTAGAATTGCCTAACCAGCTAAATGAACCCAATATAAATTTTGACGAACTTGAACGAACTTGAGGCTTGTACATACTCACACACTAAATTCAATCTAGGTCCTTTCTTCTTCCTTATATTTATTAATGATCTTGCCACAGAACTGATATGCCCAAGTTTGCTATATGCGGATGATCTTAAGGTTTTCCTGGAAATAAACTCGATTGACGACTGTAACCAACTTCAAGGAGAGCTAGAAAAGATCGAGGAATGGTGTAGGTTGAATAGGATGTTCTTGAATGTAAATAAATGTACGGTTATATCTTTTACAAATAATAATATAATAACGTAATAAGCTGATTTTCAGTTAAAGGTTGCATGGTCAAGTGCTTGTCCGTAGTTATAAGGTTAAGGATCTAGGTGTGCTCTTTGACGACACGTTGTCACGGAGCACTTTGCAAACTCTAGGATTCATATCGAATCACAAAAGATTTTTCTTCAACCAACAGCTTGATTCTCTTACTTTTTAGATCAAATTGATATACTGTTTAGTTATTTGGGCTCCTTATTATTAAAATCACTCCATGTTAATTGAGCGGGTACAGAAAAATATTCTGAGACTGTTGAGCTTTAGGCTTAGTCTTGGTCGAAGCTTAACATCACAAGATAGATTGCACAGGTTTGCTGTAACTGCTTTAAATGTGAGGCGTGAACTTATAGACCTTACTACTTACTTTACACAAGTTGGTTCACTCAAGCCTTGAATCAATATCTTCTATCGTCACTAAATATGAATATAAAACTTAACCCTAGACGTTCTCTCCCAACGTTTGACATTCCCACTTTCCGAAATAATAGTTATATCTTATAACAGCCCTATTGCTCGTATGTGCAGAGCATTTAACAAACTTACTGTGGATCATAACTCTCTTGATATTTTCAATAGGAACACTAATGTGTTCAAAAATTCCATCAAGACCTTATTAGTCAACCCAGATGGCTAACCGCCCATGAGTTTTATAATTTTTAAACTATTTAAAGTAATTTTTAAGAATCTTTGTCAATATTTTGTTTACACATGCTAAGCACACATAAACTATGTAGTTGTGTTAACACATTTAAGACATTAGTCTAGTATAAGATATTGTTAAACCTAATAGTCGCAGATGCGTTGCCGACCTTTAGAAAGGAATAAGAATTGTGAAGGGGGGGGGGGGGGGTGGGAGGGGCCTCCGGAACTCTCACTGGCCGGACGAAACACAACAGCACCAAGTGCCATTATTTCACGCCGGATATTCGTGAGAGGGTGGTATTACCCCGGGCGAGCCGGCCCAATGCGTGCTGCAACGCAGCGTGGCTCTACCACTCAGTCAGTGTCACTCATTTAGCACCACCCAGAGGTCACGTGTAGGGTCTCAAGGGTAAACCTACGGACGCGAGCGAACTTTAACCCCCCAATATAATAATATGTATTTATAACTTTGTTACGATTAATGTCTGTTCTGTAACCTAATAAATAAATAAATAAATAGATTGTACTTCGGATAAGTCTCGTGGGCCCGTTGGGATTTCATATATGAAAGTTTTAAAATATATTTTGAAATTTCATGGACCCAGTGGGAATAGAAGAACAATAGAGTCGTGGACCTTTGGGAATTTGGGAGCCGTTTTTACACATAAAAGGTTGCGGGATAATAAACGTATTACCAAACACTCTGTTTTATAAATAATGTGGAGAGGTTTCCTTTTAACGTATTGGCGAAACCATTCAAATGATTCGAAAATAGGTTGCATTTTGGGCTAAGTAGCGTGTCAAAGTTTAATTGAACAGTGCAGCGCTGGCGCCGGCTGGGATTCGCATCGGAATTGGCCGCCGGCCCCGGGGACGTGGTGTGGCCATCTAAATCTTAAAATGTAGCCAAAGAACTTTAAGTTTACTCATAGGTTACAAAGGTGTTCCGATCAAGAAGTTTGGTTGCAATTCCAACTTTGAGTGTTCAGCAAGCGTTGAGAGTTCGATTCAGGCATAGAGACTGAAAAACTTTGATAAACAGTAATTGCAACGTTTTTTTATTTTGGAGATATATATAGTAGTACCAATGTTTACTTACCAGCAGGTACACTATGGATGCGGAAAGCTCATGACCGAGAGCTATGGAAGAGCCTGGGGGAGACCTATGCTGAACAGCAAAACAGCCTTTAGTGTTTTTTGTAACCAATGCCTATCATAAATTTTGTAAACAATTTTATATAAGGTTGTTAATAAAGGTTATTTCAATTGAATTGAATTGAACCACCCCCCAACACAAGTATACGGTTGCAAAAGTATCCTTGTCATTGTATTATAACTTTATGACTTATTATATAGTCTTTAAGATACACTCCTGTTATGAAAAAAACATAATTTAATTTGTAATAGCGTGCGGTAGGAGGTTTGTTTGTTGCCGCTTCAAAAGGCCCTGGAACGCCCGTACCCGCCTCGTATTATCTTCCTACAATCTCTAAGTGCCAAACGTATGAATACTCAGAATCCATTCATCCGCCGCAATTCACGATAAAAACAATGAGCGTACCCTTCGCTCGGGTGAAAGAGCACAAAACGCAAAAAAAATTATATTATACGTACTTCTTGGGAACCCTTTATCGCTGGTGAGGGCAATCGAATGCTTAAAACATTGCAATCGAATATGAGTGTGGTGGGAGGGTGAGCGGGTGAATGGCGGTACGGCACAATGTGTTTGCGGCCAGTGTCGTGTGTCGGTCGCCCACTCCTGGCCCGCCGCCGCCACCGCCGGGCCAGCCGAGCGCCGACATGCGATACCTTTTTATTTCATAATTCCTACACAATGAAATCGCTGCAAAGGCGTAGGGCGAAGACAATGCGCCCGGAGGTAAACCGCTCGGAAACCCTTTATATCGGATTTATTGTCTCAAAATCGGGTGCAAATTAAAATAAGTATTGAGCCGTAGGACCCGCCGTTTTTTTAAAACCACCTTTTCAGATTCAAATGGCTATGCTAGACGGGTATACTATACGTACGACTATGGATGTACGCAGTGCGGTTCAATTCATAAGATTTCTTTTAAAAGAAAATAAATTCAATAAAGACAGGATATTTAAGATAAAATCAAAATTGAAACACGTGTGGAGGAACACGGCGAAGTTAGTGCTCGCAAAGAACTTATAAAACAAAAACAAATTACATTATCCCGACTGTTAGACTAAACCACTTCGGTTGACAATGCTCATAAAAACATAAATGTTACGAATTGAGGTTAACACGGTTTCCGCGTCGGCCTTTGCGTCGGAACAACTGCTCAGCGGCCGCTAATAAATTGTAGGTGGCTTATCGAGATTGGCGAGGTAATGTGTGTTGGGTAATCAGATGAGCGCCTTCCAACTTTTAATTCCCTGAGTAGCCGCGGGGCGGGGGGCGAGGGTCAGCGCGCCGATATCGCGTATAAAAAGGTTGCGGATCGCTCGCTGCTCCAGCCGGCGATTGGCTAGGCGGCGCCGCTGCTCCCCAGGGCACTATACGAGAAGCGAAATGGGCCCCAGAACACCCATAAGAGAGCGACCCCGCCCGCCACGGCCGAATAATTAGGGCTCTTTGTTTAGATAGCGGCAATTTTATTTGGGAGAGAGCGGGCGCTGGGGACGTCTTCGGCCATTCCGCCCGCCCGATATTAATAAGGAACGTGTGGGCCCACTAACCCACTAGTTATGGCGGAACATAATGCCGTAGATCCGATTTCGCTCTTCAATAATAAAACCGGCGTTCCACCCACTCTCGGAAGGCCGATAAGAATAAAGACAAAGCAATACGTTTTAAGTATTGATAGCGAAAGTTGCGAAGTGTGAATTACACCGCAAGTTGTTTGCCTGCTGAAGAAAGGGGAGCATCGGCAGTCACCAAGCAATATCACATAAATAATGCAACCAGCCAAATTGGGATTTTGATTTGTTTCCTTGCAAACTTTTATTTGTTTTGCATTGAATAGGCCACTGAACACAATGATTCTTTTGTTCTGCGCCACAAACTTCTGTGATGAAGAGGCGAAATCAAACAAGTGGAAATTTAATTACTTACCGTTTTATTATGTGGCTCTTCTACTTCCGCAGTTAGCGCAATTGATTTATCAATATAAATGCCAAGTGATTATTTAAAATATCCAACAGAATAAAAGAAAACAAATTAGCTTCATTGGAAAAACATACATAAACGTCTTGTTTATGATGTTTTCTTCATATTTTACTTCTTAAGTACTACTTATTTTAAGAGCGCAATTGTCTTTATTAAGCTTATTACCCACTATATGATACACCACACTTTTATATATAAAATACGGGATAAGCACTACTCCTAGTTGGCATATATAGGCAATTAGGCACCCATAGCACTTTTATATGAAAATATTTGATTAAACCGAACGTGTCACGTAACGGTGAAAGAAGACTAGCGTCTTAATCAGATTAACTCAGTTTCATTTTGCACGTCGGCATCGTCTCATACTTTATTAAAATATAATATAACGAAATAATTGAAGGTATTATTTCTATGTCAAATCATATCAAACTTGAAATATGGAAATAATGATATCCATAAATTAATTAAAATAATCACAAAGTACGTACGCGGTGCGGTGTATTAATAGCACTTGTTTGACGATAAAATAAACTTTTTATTTAAGTTTTTGCTATAAATCTTCGAAGTTTATTTAGGAAAGTTAATTAAAACAATTGAATACTGCTAGAGCAACTTTATTGTTTTATTACGTTATTGAAACCATATTCTTTTCTGTATAAAACTTTTAAATCAACAAAATAACACTGTAAAAGGAAGTAAAGTAGGTATAGCAACTATACTGTCCCAGTGCTGGGCAAAGGACTCCAATATTGAAATACAGTCATCGCTAAAATTGATGAGTATTGGCGTAATCATTAAGTACGCCACGAGTAGCAATTAAAGATTGCGAAAAAGTGTTAAGTACTAACCGTACGTTTATCGATTATTTTTTTTGATAATTTCTTTCTTGACCATGGATACTAGTCCTTCAGTCGAAATAATAGAGTTCATTTAAAAGCTTATAAGATGATAATGAGTAATGAGGTCCAGTAAAGATGTGGGACTTTACTGAAATCTCACACGGACTTCTTGAGAGAATTTGTAAAGTGATGTTGCGCTGTATTGTTTCATTTGCCAACACTCATGCACGTTCACGAACACTTAACGGTTAATAATCCACCATTATTTCACTTTAATATTCGACAAAGCACAAATTTTAGAAAATAAGACAAAACTACAGACGCTTTACTTTCCCGCCAAGAAGTCCTACGTTTATCGATTCAAAACAAGATTGCAAGCTAAGAGAATTTAATTCATACCATACCTAATTGAAATTAAGTCATCGCTACATTTGGCTATTTGACAGTTGTAACAATAAAATATGAAATATGTCGGATAAGGTAGTTTATAATTTAACGATAATTATCCAATAGTTTTTTTTTATTAAGATAGTTTCTAAATATTTTATTTTTACAAAATAAATTTGCGGTTTTTTATCTGTGGTTTACAAGACCCGAAACACGGGCGGCCATGATTGAGCTTCGTGTGATGTCACAATTGAAGACATCAGTTGATAAAGGCAATAAGTAACATTTAATAAAAAATACATTTTATTAACTGGTTAAAGGCGTTATGTGAACTAAACCTTACAAAGCAAATAATTGCAATGTTTTAATGTTTCTTTCAATACCAGTCTCATTCTTTGATTAATATAATATATTTTAAAAAAATACAGCATTATTAGCGAATTGCATGATAACTCAGAACATTTAATAAGTTACATAGTGTCTTTATCATTTGATGTCTTCAATTTACAAATATAAACATCAACAATCGCTACGCTGCGCTTCGCGATTGTCTTAAATTTCTAACCTATCACGTGAACTACAGGAATAGGGCAGCTAGTATTTCTGTTGTCTAATAAAAAAAATAACCTCGAAATTCAAGACAATCGCTACCCTGCGCTTCGCGATTGTCTTAAATTTCTAACCTATCTCGTGACCTACAGGAGTAGGGCAGCTAGTATTTCTGTCGGATGTGTAATGTTTGATATAAATACTTATGGTCGAACGTTCAGATAATATAATTTCATTTGATATAACAACTGTCTTAATAAAATAAACATTTAAAATAATTTTAGATTTTATAATTTTATTTCATATAATGTACTTTTGATATAATAATCTTATCATATGAAACATAGTTCATGTAATAAGCAAGCAGTATTCAAGCAAGCAAGCAGCATGCAAGCAAGCAAGCAACATGCAAGCAAGTATGCAGCATTTAAGCAAAAAAGCAGCTTACATGCAGGATGCAAGCCAGAATAGAGCATGCAAGGAGGCATGCAGGATGCAGGCAGTCATGTAGCATGAAACATTATTCATGTAATAAGCAAGCAGCATGCAAGCAAGCAAGCAGCAAGTAAGCGGCATGCAAGCAAGCAAGCAGCATGCAAGCGAGCAAGCAGCATGCAAGCAAGCAGCATGCAAGCGAGCAAGCAGCATGCAAGCAAGCAAGCAGCATGCAAGCAAGTATGCAGCATTTAAGCAAAAATGCAGCATGCAGGCATGTGTTTTCTATTAAATAAAGCTTTTTCGAGAAAGAAATATTGTACGGAGTATATAATAAGCGTTTGTAATTTTTTTAATACTTTTCAGAAAACTGTCAAGTAGCCAATTGATGAGTATTGGCATTTAATCATCACGCTTTGCAAATACAGAATGAGAAAAAGTGTTATTAACGTTTGTACAAACATCAAATATAGGTACTTAACTATAACGGTTATGAAGGCCGTCCACATAAAAAAAAACTATTCAGAACCTAAAGTTTAAGTAAAAAAAACTTGTCACTAGATGGCGGTACTGATATCTCAAACAAATTGTAGTTAACCAAAGACATTGTAAAAGTTTTTCTGAATATGTCCACGTAAACACCCACATTTCGTGAAGACGAAGTAAAATTTAATTAGAAAATTACATAGAAAAAACAGGTTATTAACCGTATAATGATTCAAAACAATAAAGCATGCTAAAATAATTAATTCATTATAAAAATCAAGTCATCGCTACAGTTGATGATTGAAAATGAAAGGCAAGCTTAGCAAATGCAGAGCTAGAACAAGTCTTACTTATTCATATTCTCATACTTAGGTACTCATTTAATCACCAAATTGGTAACAACATTACACAACAAGTTGCTAACCTCCATAGCGAGCTGTATTGCACATCTAAATGATTCAAAACAAGATTGCATGCTGAAAGAAATATCAAAACCAAAGTACATCGCTCCTCGGCGCGGCTCACCGAATCCGGGCACCACGACCCGCCGTGCCACGTGGGGCCGCGTCCTTTGTCTCGTCTCCGCAAACTTGCCATAAATGTTAATATGGGATCTTCTCACATTTGAATATCTATTTCTTCGCGAGGCCGGTTCGTTAACGCGGCCTTGAATTTTAAATTTTATCGTCGCAAGGGGACCGCGCCAGATGAGGTGCGCGCCTACGTGATCTCCCCGAGAAAATAACCCGCCTTTCTTATTGTTTGGCCTTTTTTTTACACACTGTATGTGATGTAACTGATGTAGCTAACTGTGATAGAGTCTTAAGTGTGTGTATACAAGCATACGATTGTTCAGTATTTTGTAACATCGACTTTGTACTGACTTATTTACTGAAGAGGTCCACTGATATAATTTATATGGAGTATTAAGTCTTTCTAACAGTAGTTGGTAGCATCAATTGTTAAACTTACATAACGGTTATAAAGGCGGGCATAAAGGACATATAATAGAAGATTGTTATACAAGGGGCTAAAATGACCAATTATATACGAGGTAGTTTTACTCCCGAGCTCTAGCCGGGGAGTAAATAGAAACCGAGTTTTAATTGGGTTTAGCACCGTGTGTTACACTCTGCAGTGTTGATTTTCACTACGAATGCGAGAAAATAAAACAATCCAATACAATATGAATTGGTTTATTTTATGAAAAATTAACCCGATAGTACGAGGGCAGTTTGGCAACTCAATGACTTTATGGTTGAATAAAAACTTTTTTAATATTTTTTTTTGTCTCATATTTGGAAACTCACTACGAAGCGCATGCCGTTCTTTTTTCAAATTTGGCGCGAAAACAAGCTTTTTAGAAACAAAAAAGTTAAGCGACTTCTAAGTATTCTTTTAAAATGGAAAAAAGCGAGTTTCGAGTGCTATTTCGTTGTGGACGTACTACCACTAATGACGCGGAGCGCCCAGGAAGGCCGATTGAGGTCACTACGGAGGGCATGGTTAGTAAAATAGACAATATTGTTTTGGCAGACCGTCGAGTGAAGATACGCGAAATAAGTGATGCTTTGCACATCTCGACTGAACGAGTTTTTTATATTTTGCATGATATTCTGGGCATGAAAAAGCTTTCTGCAAGATGGGTGCCGCGTTTACTAACAGTCGACCAGAAACGAAATCGTGTAACAGCTTCTGAGGAATGCCTAGCCATGTATAATCGTAATCCGAGTGAGTTTATGCGTCGGTACATAACAGTTGACGAAACGTGGGTCCATCAGTATACACCAGAGACTAAGCAACAGTGGTAGCAATGGACTTCTACCGGGGAACGTGCCCCAAAGAAGGCAAAAACTGTTTGCTCGGCTGGTAAAGTGATGGCCACGTCTTTTGGGACAGCCAAGAGGTTTTTTTACATAGAGTTTTTGGATAAAGGCAAGACAATAACCGGAGCTTACCATGCTGCATTGTTAGATAGATTCAATAAAAAGTTGATCAAGAAACGACCGCATCTAGCAAAGAAAAAAAATTCTATTTCATCATGATAATGCACCGGCCCACTCGTCTGCAATCGCGACATCAAAAATTGTCGAATTTGGATACGAATTGCTACACCCTCCGTATTCACCAGATTTAGCCCCCTGTGACTTTTTCTTCATCCCAAACATGAAGAAATGGCTTGGCGGGCAAAGATTTTCGTCAAACGAAGTGGTGGTAGCCGAAACTGAGGCCTATTTTTCAGGGTTTGACAAAAAATATAATGTAAAAAGACTAACGGACTAAATACTGCACATACATCCTAAAGCATAGAGCGGCGATGGGCTCATCAAAATAATACTACCGACTCCTCTCTTCCCTTCGGTGTCGTAAAAGGCGACTAACGGACTAAAGACTGCACATACATCCAACAGCATAGAGCGGCGATGGGCTCATCAAAATAATACTACCGACCCCTCACTTTTCTTCGGTGGCGTAAAAGGCGACTAACGGACTAAAGACTGCACATACATCGAACAGCATAGAGCGGCGACGGGCTCATCAAAATAATACTACCAACCCCTCTCTTCTCTTTGGTGTCGTTAAAGGCGACTAACGGACTAAAGACTGCACATAGGTACAACCAACAGCATAGAGCGGCGATGAGCTCATCAAAATAATACTACTAACCCCTCCCTTCCCTTTGGTGTCGTAAAGGCGACTAACGGACTAAAGACTGCACATACATCCAACAGCATAGAGCGGCAATGGGCTTATCAAAATAATACTACCAACTCCTCTCTTCCCGTGGGTGTCGTAAAAACGACTAACGGGCTAAAGGCTCACCACCTTAGCACATGTGCAGACTGTGCAGTTGTTTCTTTCTGAAGCGTGGACTGTGTGGGCGTGGTCTGTGTTGTCCATACATTCAAATGATTATATACTTTAAATAAATATTAAAAAAAGATGTTGATTTAATAGTAAACAGCTTAGAGCATTCAACCAATGTAAACAGTAATAAGTCGAGTCCTTATTCATGACTATTCTACTTATGACTAAAGACCTTTTCGTTTTTGTAGGCTCATTGTCATTTGACAGACACAAATTAACAAAAAAATACTTTTTCCAATATAGCAAGAAAAGCTATGACTTCTTGGCAGGAAAGTGAAGCGTCATGTCTGCAGTTTTGTATTATTTTCTCTATTTTGTGTTTTGTCGAATATTAATGTGAAATAATGGTGGATTAATTACTGTTAAGTGTTCGTGAACGTGCATGAGTGTTAGCAAATAAAACAGAACAGTGCAACATCACTTTTCAAATTCTCTCAAGTAGTTCGTATGAGACCTCAATAAAGTTCTGCAGCTTTATTGAGTCTCGATGGGTTTGGGGGAAAATCATTTACCATTAAACGTTCAATATCACTCATTATCATCCACTTAATGTAAAGAAAATAATATTTACTGTTAAAAACTTGACACTGGCTAAATGTACTGATCGCACGAAGCCATTATTTAAGAGAAAAAAAAAGAAAAGCTATTTTTTTAACACCTGCTTGGACGAGTGGTTTGTACACCGGTTTTCATGGTGTCGCACTCTCTGAGGTCCCGGGTTCGATCCCCGGTCGGGTCAATTTAGAAATTATTGTTTTTCTAAATTGTCTCGGGTCTGGGTGTTTTCTATGTATAATAAGTATGTATTTAAGTATTTTAAGTATGTTTATCCGCTGTCTAGTAACCATTTAACGAGTTTCTTCGAAGCTTCTCTTGGGCTAGCTAATTGGTGTGATTGTAAGAAAGTTTTTTTTTCCTCGCTCAGGAACGCTTCAATGACGGTCTTTTTGAGCAAGGGGAGTGAAAAAACTATTTGAAACCTACCTTATATCTAAACCTAAAGTTTGAGTGAACCACTTGTCACGAGATGGCGGTACTGATATCTCAAACAAATTGTAGTTAACTAGCAGTTTTTCTGAATATTTCATGAACACCAAGTAAAATGTCATTAGAAAATCACATAGAAAAAATGGGTTCAGTTTTCCTTGAATATACATAAGTACTCGAAAACTTTTAAATTTTTTCTTGTAGTAAGATCGTAGGTAATTTGTTTTCATTCATAAACAGTATTTTATTTTTATTCATATATATAAATACAAACCCTCAATTAGTGGTTGTATTAAGCGTACTTCCCAATTACACGGAAGCATAAAGCGAATCTTCCGGAATGGAATACTGCGTCTGCAAAGTCTACGTAACATATACCGAGTTGTTACTTCCCAAATTAGGAGACGATCTCATAGATCACCCGCCGCGCTTCAAGTGTACACCTTAATTACTAATTTCCCTACTGTTATTCCACTAACGCTCCTGTCACGCGGCAGGGGTGCTCAACTGACAGCAATGCGTTCATTTATTATTTATCATCTGTAACTGAAGGGTTTTGGTTTCATTTTTGTATGTACAAGAAATATTGGAAGCGTAATTAGCGAAAATCCAATTAGTGTCATTGTATGGTTTTCTAAACTTAACGCGATATTTTACACTAAACTTTCTAATGATATAACTTTTTCTCTCTAACACTTTGCAAGCGGATCACGACACAGTGTCTATTCGAAACGAAAACGATGGGATATAATAACATCAATAGGAATATCTAAGAAAAAAAACTCTTTGAAGCAAACAAAATATCATCCAAATTGGTGCATAATATTGAGATGTGCGTGAATATAAAAAAAATATAAAAATTATACTTACTTCTTCCTTTTCAAGTCGGTGGAAAGTTAAACATGAGTAAGAGAGATTCGTCTGCGAGAATCTGTTTTGTATAAAATGAATATAAGTTTTTATTAATTGTGTTTTTAAAAGTAAAGTACAGCCTGTATACAGTCTCACTGTAAGACAAAGGCCATCATTAAAATCAAGTTATCGCTAGAATTGATGGGTTTTTAAATAATAATTAAAGCAAAATATCACAAATAAGTACGGATATCAAAAAGCACACCGATGTAAATAATAACTCCAATGTATATTTTTCAACATGCCCTAATTTATTTCTGTATAATTAATTGTATTGGCAAACATTTAATATTGACATTATTCTTATAAAAAGCGTCAACAGGCAACCCTAGCCACACTTTGTGTTTGTTCGCGACAGCTGAAGTGGCGGTAGTGGCAGAACACCTACCGAACAGATTGTCCCGAAAACTAAATTACATATCAGATACTGAGCCTTTGGAGCGAATTCTTCATTAAACAGTCAACATTGTGAATCCAATTTATATCACTTCTACAGTAACAAGAATCTAATCAAGTGATTAGATCGAAATAGCGCATACTAAGTTAAAATCTTGTAAATTCCATACACTATAGGATTACTGCTACAAGGAAATATTTTTGGCTAAAGCGATCTTGCTGCAAAATTATTGTGACGTTGGCTGTAATGCTGGTCTAGCTGCCTGTTCTTATCTTAGTTTCTAATCAAGTTAGTTTTCTACGTTTCTTCTAAATCTCTGATAGATTTTTTTTGAGGTTTTCTTTTCAGATTATAATGATGGACATAATAAGCCAACGATAGGCACGTCATTTAGCGAACTTTACTTTGGTAATTTTAAAACTATTTTAAGCAAATTCATAAACATAATTCGGTCTCGTAGCGAATCATATAATCTGTGAAAGCCATCGAATAGAGTAAGCGTTCGTCAAGTATCTACACTTCTCAATTCTCTTATTACAAGGTTTCCCAAAGTGATTTCGAAAACAAAGTAAATCCACCACTCACTCTTGGATTTTTTTGCCACTTTTTTGACAGTAACTGTCAACGTCAAATTTGACAGAATGGAGCATAGACTATGCGATATTGTGCGATAACAATACATAAGATAAACCACAGAAACGAAATAACCAAACTTGTTCATACTAAAGTAGTCTGTAAGTCTATGAAAACACGGTACAAAGTCAAGTGTGTTTTTGTAGGTGCGGTCTCATGCGACCGCTTGGGGTTTGAGGGGTTAAATTGACCCTCTGAAGTATATACAATAGAACACTAACACCCGTTTGCACTAAACATATGAATCGCCCAAGTCTTGGCTTAACTACTAACCGGTCAAGTTAACTCGGCACTTGGTTCGAAAACGTCGCTTACACTCAGGGTGCCGAGTCAACTTGACCGGGTAGCAGTAAGGCAAAGACTTGGACGATTTATAAGTTTAGTGCAAACAGGTGTTAATGCATCTGAAGTTTTAGCTATTACTGAAAATAGGATGACCCAAAAAACCGTTAAAACGGTAGAGGAGGCCCCCCCAGTGCAGTGAGCCAGCTTCACACTTTCCAAATCTGGCCGGTCGCGACAAATGACGATCGGCAAACTTAGCAGCGAACATTTTAATACGCCCGCCCCCACCGCTCGGCCGTCTGACCCTCAATTATTGAAAATGCATTTGTGCCCGCGCCCAGCGCCCGCGTCCGCCCCACATCGCAAATGCACATTTTAAACTGCACCTGATTGCAGAGTCGTGTATCGTGTTACTATTCACGCTAAAAGTCGGCTGTCAGCTTTATTTCGGGAGATAATTGGCTTTATTAGCGCCGCGTATAGCTGAGCGAAGCCGTCGTGGATGTCCAAATTGTTTTGACTACTGATGTAATGTACATGCCATTGAAAAAAGGTTGTATCTAAAGTTTTCATCGAATTGTAATATTGTAAATCGTGTCAAACTATCAATAAATTCTATTAATATGTTGTTTATAGAAGAGCTTCTGGTAATGAGAATGAAAGAAAATCAGGACTTTAACATAACATTCTTCCATCAATAAGTAGATTTTTCTTTTTAGTCATTCGACAAATAAAAACAATATGAAAAATGAAATTGTTTTCTATGAATCGTAGCGTGCGAACAACACTCAGAGTGAGTTTTCTTTTTGTGTAAGATACCTAGTGGAAAGTCTCATGGGGTCTGTGTGAAAAGGACATCGTAAATCATTTGTCAATAATCATTATCATCATCACTAATATCATAATTACATAATACAAACTAAAGTCGCCGTTTTCCTGTATGTGGCTCCGCTTTCTTCTTCTAAACCACACTATGGAGTTTTATGCGTTTTTCACTAATAGAAAGAGCGGTAACTGAGGATGGTTTTTGATTATTATAATTTGTAGATATTTTGTACAAAATGACTGAAGTATGACGGGGTTTCTAAGTTAGTGTGGACGAGGGCGCGGACGAGCCGCTAGTTTTATTATAATAGCAAGATAATAGCATCAAAACATCACCCCTACTTGAGTTTGGAACTGCCAAATGGAACACTAACAAAACACGATCAGTCGCCTTCCACAAAAACAAAACACTCATCGACAAACGACATCCACATTTAATCATTCGCCGATCGGAAGTTCGCGTTCAAAACGAATAAGAGATCGGACACATACCTTTTTGGTGGCAACACCCACTCCACAGCTAACTGGCCGGCCCGCGGCTAAGTGACGAACGGTGTACACAATTTGATGCGTCCATTTTAATTGTAACTTCGGGGCCGCGGCCGCAATGCAATTTTAGCACGTTTTCCGTTAGCGATGTCTGCTCTTGAACAGGCTCCCCTTTTAGATACTGCTTCAAAGCTCCGAAACATTTTGGTTATCACTTTAGCAGTCTTTAAATACAAATGGTTTTGCAATAATCGGGTTATGAGAAGTATGAAAAATCTAAGAAAAATAAAAATAATTTCTTGAAAATGTTGTCCAATCAGGTTGTACATGACAATTTTTACAAATTAAGCTAAGCATTCTAAGCTAAGCAAAAATATGTTGTACTAGCGGCCGCTCGCGGTTTCACCCGCGTGGCTCCCGTTCCCGTGGGAATATCGGGTGTAATATAAAGTATGTAATATAAAGTAATAATAAAAAGTATCATGTGTGTTAATCCAGGTTATAAACTATCTGTATGCCGAATTTCATCCAAATCCATTTAGTAGTTTTTACGTGAAAGAGTAACAAACATCCATCCATACTTACAAACTTTCGCGTTTATAATATTAGTAGGATTTTGTTACAGAAAGTTGATTTACTTTCACTTAGCGCAACGTTCATCAACGTCCAAATATAAGAAGAAAACCTCCGACAATTTTATAGAATACTAGCGGCCGCTCGCGGCTTCACCCGCGTGGTTCCTGTTCCCGTAGGAATATCGAGATAAAAAGTATCCTATGTGTTAATCCAGGTTATAAATTATCCGTATTCCGAATTTCAACCAAATCCATTCTGTAGGCTTTACGTGAAAGAGTAACAAACATCCATCCATACTTACAAACTTTCGCGTTTATAAAATTAGTAGGATAGGATTAATTTCCTATCTGTAACCCCAATCGGGCGTAAGCATTAAGGACGTATTCTACTACCAATGATTAATTAATATCAACGTAAACACGATCACGAAACATAGGTATGTGCCAAAGCCTTGCACTAGTAAAACAAGCCGCAAACTGCGTATTGCCATCCGTAGCCATTGAGATATTATAACTAGAGACGCACCGCGAAGAAATTTCTTGTGCACTCTTTTGCAGCCACAAGGTCCACAATCGCTTGGATCACTCACAATCACTGAGACGCACCACAGGCACATACAGGACCGCAAATCATTGCGCAAAAACTAGCTTCACGGTGCGTCTCTAGTTATAATACCTCAATATAGCGTAGCCTTTAGTGTCGCCCGGAGAGAAACTACGATTCCTCCGAGCGCGAGTATCTGCTCCTCAACTTTATGTTCATTTTATCTTTCCGGCAGTATTGCGAGACGGGGACCTCGAAAAGGGCCCTCCAGGGCTCCGTTAACGCCGCGGACGGCCCTGCCACCTCCGGCGCCAGCACTTTTTACACTCCACTATTCAAATATTAATATGAGAGCGCCAACGACGTTGTCATTGAAGTTAAATTTCGCCTTTATCGCTCTTTTTTATGTGAGAATTTGTTAACAGTTCTGAAAGATTGTGGGGCTCACCTGACCCGAAGCTGTCCATACTTTCGCTCTTGATGTCCGCCATGTCTGAAACAAAAAATATAAAGTTGGTTTAATACATTCGGAAGGCCTACTACGAAGCGTCGGACGTCTGTTCTAAAAGTTATTACTTAGTTCTGACTGGTTTGTTATAATGGGTTGTTCTTGTTCATTACGTAACATTACCGCTTCTGTGGTCTAGTGGATAAGTCAACTGTTTTAGACCGAGAGATTCAGGGTACGATTTCTAAAATGCATAAATTAAACAAAAAAAAATTATTGGTTTTAACGCTTATCTGAAGGGGTTAAGGTTCGAAGTACATTGTAAACTTATGGCAACATGCATTTAAGGGTTAATGAGCCACCGCCAAACAGCTCTCATTAGAAAATAGAAACGTGTGGGACGTTCTGGGATCGAGCCATCCCATATGCACAATGGAACATGGGGAGATCGGGTCATCTCACCAATAATTATCGTACAATATAATCCACAATATTGCTAAGTTATTCGTACTTTAAAACACAAGTGGAACAACAAATTCCAAAGTTTTCTTTTACCTTAAGCACTTGCCCTACTTTAAAGTTGTACCTAAATAATCATAAAAATTAGTCAAGTCAAGTCAAATGCTTTATTCAATTTAGACCTTTACCGGTACTTATTAGCGTCAAAAAAATGTATATATAAAAAAGTTAACTAACAGTATGTAGTTAAATCTTACTAACTTAACTACCTACCTAACTAATCTACTGCCAGTTCGGATTTTGGGAGAGCCTTCACTGAGATGAAGCTGGCAAGAAACTCAGGAGGCCTTAGTTTTTTCTCCCTCCAAGTAACAAAAGTTATAATGTCGTCGCCAAGTCATACAAAATACATAAAAAAGAAATATATTAATACAAATTACTAATAAATAGGTTATGCTCGTACATGCCCTATGTCCATACATATCTGTCATTTACATAATCTTCCACCACCTGTATTCTGTGCAAGTGTGTCACGTGCGGACGTCATCAATAAAATAATAATTTTATTAACAAAAAGGATAACAATAAAACGCCACAGTCTCTGCTAAAATGTCTATGTCATCCATCATTAGCGTTACCCTATCTGCAGTACCGAAGTGTTATACTCGTCTTAATTTAATCACACCTCAGAATAACGTCATTCATATTATTCTATGAATCCTCAGAATAATAACTAGTTTTATTCTATGTAGGTATGAATCACACCCACAACGCCCTAATTTTTCAAAATTGAAAGGTAACGTCAAATGTCATTTATTATTTTTCTATGCTTGGTTCTAACCATAAAGCTACTATGGTTCTAACCAAACTGCAAATACTTTTCGACCTAATGGTATGGAACCTATGCTCTAAGTATGGAACACCTGTATTTTTCTCTTTTTCAGGTCGCTCCCATACAAAAAAGTTACGGGATCATATATATTTTACCAAACACCCTTATAAAGGTACGTCTTGTTTACTAACTTTAAATTTTTTTCTAAATATGCCAGCCCAGCCACCGCAAGACTATTTCGTCCGAACTCAACTAAGTTTCTTTCGGCGAAGGGTGGCGACCGCACAAAGTTGGAGCCCTGCGTTAGGCGAAGCCCGAGGCGCGGTCGGGCTGCGGTCGCGCCTCTAATCCACTTTCGTGTGCCCACCTACAACGTGCCACTTTTGCGCGCTGTTTTAAATTTTTGGAGGTGATTCTGTTTAAAAGTTTACTCCAATTTTGTTGTTGGCAACCCTTTGGATGTGTGGTTCGGGGATACCTGTGTATGCACAATGCGTATTTATCATCACATCACAGACGGTATATTTATCACTAAAATTAAATATAAAAATAATACAAAAAATTCAAAATCTTTTTGAAGAATCATTCAATGATACTGCATAGATTGCCTTAGATGTAAGAAATTAGAAGAAGTATTATTTAATTTATTTATTTATTTAAATCATAACAACATATACAGTTTACAATGTTGTTGTCTCTCGCCAAACAGCAAAAGCAGTTTGTTGGCAAGTTAGCACTCATAACAATATTATTGTATATACCAAATTAACCTATTGTAACGCATTATAAACACTTAAATACTTAACCATTACATTACCATGACTAATATAACATAATTACAACAAAACATCAAGTAGACGCGCTTTAAGTTTTCTTTTTAAGGTAATTTTACAATTTTTTTACCATCTCTTAATAAATCTATTTTGTTAAAAAGATTTGGCAGAAAATATGTATTGCTTCTTTTGCCATAATAATTTTTAAATTTAGGACATACATATTTATTAAGTTATAATAACTATTAATTACTCTCTTTATATTATACCTGTTACTTATGCTAATTCTATATTTATCATCGTAAAAGTTATTAATTGCCACAATATACTGAACCTTAGATTTTACTGGAAGAATTTTACAAATTGAAAAATTTTCTCATAATCTCCTTTACATTTTAATTTAGTTTTATGGCTCACTAGATACTTCAGGAACCCGATCTGCAACTTATTTATATTGGCGAGGTATGTGTCGAACGTGCGACCATAACTGCCCAGTGTTAGATTTAAATTTCAAAACAAAGACAACAATATTAATTATGATTTTCGGAAATGGCGGATTTAAAAAAGAATATTACAAAAATATAAGTACGTTTATTGTACGTTTTATTGCTCGTTTTATTGACAAGAGTAATAACTAATTCAACTAAGTAATAATAGTTTGATAGGTACTTGAAAAATAGGTAAAATAGATGTATGTAACTGATGTAAATGTTAAGATTCGGTTGATCAAATGTAACACCAATTATTTTTGTACTCAGAATTATTTATTGTTGCATCTCTGTCGATCTGTCATTTGTAATTCCAAATTAAATCAAACGTGGTACATCTTTGTATTTCTTCATTGTGTTAAAGGCTACTAATAAATTTCAAAAAAATTGCTTCGATCACATAATTACTTAGCTTCTCGAGGAAATCGAACCGGTAACGTAAAAAGAGGCATATCAGACTGGCCGATCAGTGGCATGACTTTTGCAATGTGTTTATTGAGAATGATGTAAGACAGTCGTGAGTCTCCAGATTTGAAGTACGAGGTACGACCCCATAAGCAGTGCTTTGACAGGTTTGCTGCCTAAAAAGTAAAAAAAAAACAATACCTTTTTAAACAATAAAATTTATTTTCTATTGTTATAGTTTTCTATTGACAGAGAACCTGTTAATAGAAGTTTTCGTCCGAGATATAGTGGACTACGTATTTGTATGTCATGTAGCGCTACACCTAGTGGTGAATTCGTGAATCTAACTTGCTACCTTGTTTCGGTTATGTTGTATCTGTACATACCTATACCAATACCAAGACTACCAAGACTAGAATTGTACAAAAAAAATGTATTGCTAGCTGGAAAAGCTAAAAAATACTCGTACTCTTACTTAACTAGGCGATGTAGTGGCAGCCTGCTACAGTCTAGATTTCCCAAAAGGTTTAATTTTTTAACAACACTTTTTAAACAACAAAACAATGACTGAAACACCCCTAATATTTGCCTAACTCGGTAACAGCAAGTTATGTGTTTGATACGGTTTTGTGGCTTGTACTTATAACTTTCTGTCTCTATTAGGTTTATTGTTAACATTTTAATAATTGTTACGTATTTACATGTTGTATTAATGTTGTTTAGAAAATTAAATAGTTTAGATGTTATTATACAATTTACTAACCTTACACAAAATTTTTGCACAAAAGATCCCAATGTGGTCGACATAGAGTAAGTAACTGTGATAGACGTGCTACTGCGAGGTAGTTATTTCGTAACCTAAAGTTTTGTATAATAAATTGATAATAAATAATTATGTTGTTGTGCTTTTCATTAGTAAAACGTACAGGTTTTATGGTTTTAAAGGTAAAGAGCCAGGTAAACGTACCCAGGGGCCTTATATGCCTCTTTAAGTAAATAGAGATAATTAAGTTTAAGAAAGAAAGTTAAGTTTTGTTTTATTTAAAGAAAAGATAGTGTAAAACGAAAACAACGGCAAATATTACGCCGGTTCATGTGGGTAGTTGGTTAGGAGAAAATGTAAAACTGCCAACACGGACCACCTGCTGTCTATCATAGCCTTTAATAGCAAACGCTTGTCGTTGTGCCCTTGCCATCACAACACAACATAAGCCACGGCCGGTCAGAGCGAAAGCTTTCCGGACCACTCTAAGAAGAATAAAGATGTAGGTACGGTCGGGGTCACCGTCGCTTTACCACTTTGCAGCGATTTTCGTATGAAGCGTACCGACCGCCCGGGTACGTCCCGTACCAAATAGACGACGCGGTGTGCAAGGGATTTTGACCTTTAGACTGGTAAAGCGACGGAGTCCGCCATTGTACCTTGTCGTCAAGAATCGCGTTTTAATATACAGTCCACATCAAAGCACAATGGCCCATCAAGTAAGCCTGCCAACCAACCCTTTTTTATCCACTACGGTTACAAGCGCTTAGCATTCGTCTTACCTGATGGTAGGTGACTATAAGGCCGAAGGTAGAAGCGCGTTTCACCCGGAATCCTCAACCACTGAGGAACTGGCTATCTTATCTCTTATTTTAGGAACACAACAATGCTTTTAACATTGTTGTTATGGCGCCAGACTTTTGTTAAAATGGTAGTAGCTAGCCAGGCGGGTAGACAACGCAAGCCCTACCACCAACTAAACCAAGTACACAAAGACGTACTTAACCAAAAAAAAAATCAAAATATATTTATTCAATAAACTCAATTAAGTAATAAGTACTTTAAATCGTCCAAATCTTTTTAACCTACCACCCATAAAGGTCACTTTTTAACTATGACAAAGAAAGGGCGCAAAAAACCACAGCGCACAAAAGCAACGACATTTACAAAAAAAAATGTCGTTACTGGGTCATAAAATCCAAAATATGAATTCAAAAAATAATAAATAATGCAATACAATACTACAACACAATGTATCAATTAATTATAGACAATTAGAAATAGCTGTATCATATGTGCATAGGAGTATCTTGGATCATTTCGGACCCAAGCTGTTTTGTCTTCTGTGTAATTTGACACCCCCACTGTTAATCGAACCCGGGACCTCTGAGTCTACTAACTACCGTACCAACTCAGAGACGTTAATTAAGTTTTAATGACAATTAAGTCTCTTGCTGTCACTTTCTTATGTATAGTGTTAAATAGAGAAGGAAAAACATTTAATTGTCATTATATAAAACTTAATTGACGTCTCTGAGTACGACAGTTAGACCGGTGGCTTAGCCACTAGAAGACTACAGAGGCGGTATAAAACCTGGCACAGTAGTAAGTACTCCTCCACTGAGGATCAAATGTAAGCTGAGTATCAAATATAAAATGAGAATCAAACGTAAGATCTTTGGTTCTGAGACTGGTCTTAACACTAGATGACTAGACCACAGTGCCAGGGAAATAAATGCGAGGCATATCATTATGGAGTTAAACCTATAGAGAATACTACAGTATTCCCAACGGCACATAGCACTAAAGCAAAGAATACTAACTATTCTAAAGCGACTAGATTTCCCAAAGGAGCTTAAATTAATCTAAGGTTGTACATTCTGAATACATTGAACATTATTCTGTCTAAGAGCTGATTTTTCAATTATTGTCGGATAATTTTTTTTATCTGCTAAAGTATTACACAACCATTTTGAAAATGTATTGTTATATAATGTCTATTCTTTCTTTCAATGTCACCTGTTGACATTTTAGGTTGATCGTGTAATATTTTATCAGACGGGTAAAACCGTTAAAACACTTGGATGCGGTGGGAACAGATTTTTGGATGCATATGGGAACGAGCCCCGCGTACGCGTACACCTAGGTACCCGTAGAAGAGTTAAAAAGATCGTATCTTTCTTTCACCTTCTTTTTGGTACAAGTTATTTTGAAGAAACAAGTTTAACGTATTGTGTGTATATACAAGTTAGTTACTGAAGTACCTACATAAAATGACATACTGTAACGGCTGATAACATGAAACAGTTTGAGATTTTTCCATTGGGTAGTGCATCTTTTGCAACGAATTGACGTGTGTGTGAGTTAAAGTATTCATAATTTAATGACTGGAATAACCCGTCGCTTTCATATATGCTTTAACATTATTAATAAGCCTTAAAGTAAGTACTTAGTAAAATATATTTAATAATAATCTAATATAATGCAGGTACTTAAGAGGAAACACTACGTCGACATTGCATGCAAAATTCTCATACACTACACAGAAAAACGACTGTCAGAACTAGACCAATTTTTATTACTTTTTCAGCATCGGTTAAAGAAAGAGATTTTCTGTATTTGATTTTTTTGCATTATGTTATTTATTTAATATCCAGGAGCCTACAAAATTTAGCGAAATCACTCCGTTATAAGGCGTCTTCAGAAAAATGAAGTAGCTGGTTTTAAAAAAAATCAAACATACAGACATAGAAAATCTCTTTCTTTATCCGATGCTGAAAAAGTAATAAAAATTGGTCCAGTTCTGAAGGAGGAAACAGGGGACTACGAAACGTCGTTTTTTGTGTTTTGTATGAGAATTTTGCATGCCACTTCAACGTGGTGTTTCCTCTTAATTCTAGACTATTATCCCCGGAGGATTAGTCAGAGACTAGGCAATGAGGACAACAAAAGCAGTCCTCTGCCCCAGTCCACGTTTCACCAAATGACAACGGCACATGTGGATGTATGAGCAGTCTTTGTTCCGTTAGTCGCCTTTTACGACACCCAAGGGAAGAGCTGGATCGGTAGTAGTCTATTACTGAACCGCCACCACACAACTAAAAACATATACGACATAACTAGCTAATACATTATTGGCACAAAGCTTCCATCCAAACGGGCGCCTAATCAATTTCGCAATGATCCTTCGTAGCAATACGGCATAAGTGGAGGCGACGCGTCCAGGTGCGTCAGTGGATATTAACGGGGTCCCTGCGGGGGCGCTGAGGCAGCTAGATTTCCCTGGGGGCGCCGTTAATTTTCTGCCGCCTTGAGCATACTGCCCCCCGGGGGCGCGCTACCTTTCGCGAAGCCATTCAGACTGGAGGTGTTATTCCGGTGACGCTGGCTGGCGCCGATACGCGTCTCCCGAGGAAAGTTTTTCGTCAAATAGGACGTGTATGTAGTACGTGATTGTTTGGTACTGAATAAATTAAAAGATAGTTCAATACGACCGGTTAGTGTGTCAAAAAGTTGGGTTGAGTTTGCATAGGTACACGAATTAAGCTGTTATAGAAAAATATGCAAATATTTTTGAATACGTCCGGTTAAAGAGTAAAACTAAAGCGTGAATATGTTTTATTCTCTCTTATTAAAAGTTAAATATCCCATTGTTGCTGTTTGGCCTTCATAATTATCTTCAAAAGAAGACCAAGAATCACACAAAAAATAAGTAACAATAAAGATGCAATGCCTTATTTTTGGGCACTGACAATGTCTTTAAAAGTTAATGCTGTAAAATTAAATAACTAAGCCGTAAAACTGTACTGGGTTGTACTGAATAAATTGATTTTACCTAACGGCGGCGGCGCGGCCATCGCACCGCTAGCCCGTGGTCGCGCGACACTGAGCGCATTAAAAAAAATATATTCATTAAAAAAACTAAAACAATTTTCATCCAGAACCTAAAGTTAAGTACAGCCCAATGATATTATAAACTATAGATATGTTACGTTCATAGTAATTTGCGTTTCGAGCTGCACACATTGACAAATTTCACAGATAAGTAAAACAAGCTGTGAAAGTGAACTGTGAAAAAAAAAAACTAAACTCTGTGAACCAGCTCTCGGCGGCGGTATTTCCGGACCGTTACGACTTAGGGATCTTCAAGAAACGAGCCTATTCCTTCCTTAAAGGCCGGCAACGCGCCTGCGATTCCTCTGGTTTTGCGGGTGTCCATGGGCGGCGGTGATTACTTTCCATCAGGTGACCCGCTTGCTCGTTTGCCTCCTTCTGCTATAAAAAAAATAAAAAAAAAACAAAAGATACGAAATAGCACGCAAATGAAAGAGATAGCTATAATTTTTATGATTGCACTTCAACAAGATGTCCAAGACGTCCCAATTGGGACGTATTTGAGACTTCACTTCGCGCGCGTTTTAACATTTCTGCTTCTTGTTTTATATTCAACCTTAATTTTTCTTTATACAAAACCAATTAAGGGTGAGGTCCACCCATGAAACTAAACAACTTTCCCCAAAAAACCTATGTGCAAAAATGACAAAAAAAGTTTTGTATGGGAGGTCGAAATTTTTTTGTAATTTTTGTACATAGGTTTCTTGGGCAAAGTTGTTCAGTTTCATGGGTGGAACTCACCCTTAATTGGTTTTTTATAAAGAAAAATCAAGGTTGGATATAATATCATTGGTACAGCCTATGTATACTTTCCCACAGGGTAAAGGCCTCCATCATTGAAATAAAGTGATCGCTACAATAAGTGATGGGTATTGGCTTAATCACCACGTTTGCCAAATGCAGGTTTTTAAAAAAAAATCCAAAAACACACTTTGTCCGCCCTGGGAATTGAACCCGGGAAATTGAACACCGAACCTCAGCTGTCACGGAGCGGAGGAACGGAGGAGTGACACGATGAGGAAGAGTTGGAAGATAATAAATGAACGACGAGTTCAGAAGAATTATTTAAACAAATGGTTAGTTATTAATAGTTATAAAGGTTATTATTATTACTATCAGGACGTATACCTGGAACTGTCTAGTTATAATAATGCACTAATAACAATATTTTCGTAAGTATAACAATAATTAGAAGGAGCTCTTTCTCCGCGGATGAATCTGAACTGGCATATTCATGAAAACAGAGTCTAGACAGAGAATGTAATTGTATGAATTTTAAATTTAACACCAGATATAAATAAATGTTATTTGGAAAAGAGGTCAGAAAACCAACAAGGCTTTAGCTGCCTTATTGCACAGCATATCAAGCTGAGCGCTAGAGCACTTGGCCACCGAAGCGTTTTTGTCAAGAACTCACTAAAACTATTATGATGGTACATTTCTAAAAAAATATTACTTTTAATTTTTTTACCTATCAGAATGTGAACTCCATTACCTACTTAAGCCAATAAAATATTATTTCCTAAGGAAATTATTGACAATCATTGGTCCATTATTGTTGCGATGGTTTGATTTGAATTATGGAATGGAAGACTTTGCCCAGCAGTGGGACAACAGTTACATAGGCTATGCTTAACATTTTTTTATTATTCTTTATTCAAAACAGCAATATCTGGGTTAGCTAAGCAGTTTTTAAGCTAAACTAGAAAAAAAACAAGGCTAGCAACAAACGCTCGTGTGACGCGACACGTGCACCGGGCTTTGCATATTATGTCATTTAAAGTTGCTCGTAGGGTACCGCATCGTTACAGTTCACGGGCGACCATCACAATTTTGCAGATTTTTACATTACACACTTTATTGCATTAGCATATAGGCGAGAGTCTAATATGCGGCCAACTAGAAAACTTGTCGTAACTTTTAAATCGATGTATAAGCAATCGCAAAGTTGCGTGTCAATCGTTTGTCTACAGTCCCAGTGTCCCAGTGCTGGTAAAATCATTGAAATTAAGTTATATGTACAATAGGCTTGTGTAATTAAGAATAAATCAATTATGATTTAACAACAACAACAAAACAAAATATCTAAAATATTCATTATAAAAAATTGGGATTATTAATATTTTTAAAGAAAAAAATCGACAATAATACGCTTTCAGTCATATGACATTAAACGGAAATCAAAAGCCGTGACGTCACGCCGTGCAAAATGCAAATTTTTTTGTTGTGACATTTGTATAGAACAAGCCTCGAACGAAACAGATGTTTGGCACGGTGTGACGTTATTCACTCAACAGCGTTTTTGCGGTAAATTTAAATCGGAATATAAAAAACGTAGAATAAATATTGTAAATGGTCGATTTTTTGAAAAATAATGTATTTTTAGGGTAAAATAGGCAAACAGGTATCGTTCTAATATGATTTTGAAATTTAGTCAACTAGCCTAGGCTTATTTATCACGCTAGTCAAATCTCTACTGATTCTTCTTGATCTCTATCGACTCGTTTACTAGGTACTCGGTACTCGGCGTACTCGGTAAACTGTGTACTCGGCGCATCTCTAGTAATCAGTGAGCACACACCCGGACATCCATCGAAAATGTAAAACACACTTTGTCCGACCTAGGAATTGAACCCTCCGGAAATCGGGCCTCTACAATGGTGTGTAGAGCTGTATGGTTGCGAATCTCTTTCAAAAGAGTACTACTAACACATCTTAAATTTAAATTTAGACGATTCAAATTGCTTATTTTAAGCTGACTGAATAAAGAAATTTTGATTTTGATTTTGATCTCTTCTGTTAAGGCGACCTCAGAACCGGAAATTGGGCCTCTACAATAGTGTGTAGAACTGTATGGTTGCGAATCTCTTTTAAAAGAGTACTACTAACATCTCTTCCGTTAAGACGACCTCAGAACAATAACTAAAGCATATTGTTCTGAGAAGGCGACTGACTATAGAGTGCACACATCCAACAGAATAGAGCGGCATGCATGATCGTCAAAATATGAAAAACACGCTTAGTCCGATCTAGGAATGGAATCCTCCGGAAATCGGGCCTCTACAATGGTGTGTAGAGCTGTATGGTTGCAAATCTCTATTAAAACAGTACTACCAACCGATCTCTTCCGTTAAGGCGACTAACTAAAGAGTGCACACATCCAACAGCATAGAGCGGCGATAGGCTTACCACCTACCACGCTGAGCATACGTGCAGTTTGTTATTTGGTGAAAGGTGGCAGACGTGGCAGTGAACTGGTTTTCGGCCCTCATTGTCTATTCTCTATTCTCTGACAAATAATCGTGATTTTATATATCTTTGTATGTATGTACAATAGTAAAGTGGTAACATTTATTTATACGTAAGGTGTCACCAAAAGCCTTTTAAGGGGGGTTAGGCGGTCAGCGAAAATTTGATGTTGCGCGTTGCCTCGCGGGTGTTGCGCGGGCGGGGGTCCGCGGTAATTCGTAAGCGCCATTCACATTTTTATCAAAAAGTTAATAAAAAAGTTTAGTTTTTTGAAAATCCAAATCAGTCAAGAAATCGAAAAGGATTTTACTGTCATTATTATTGCAAAACACAGGCGTGATGTGCATTTATATGAAATTTTAGAGGTTACTTCAGGATTTTTTTTCTATCGAGCAAAATGATTTCAATCGTGTTTTGTCTTCGTTGATCCCCTCACACATACGTTCTGTAATACACATTTACTAATACAAATTTCACTGCGAAATATCTAATATATTTTGAATAACAGCTAATAAAAAACAGCCAATTTTTCCGTTTTCACTGCCCCTTTAAGAGGGTTTACGCATTTCGATTTCCCATACCAACTTCCAAGTCGAAATTTTTAAAACCCAATAAGCCAATTATGATGAAACTTTGCATGCTAAAGTAAAACATAGGGATTTAAATAGTTTTTTCAAAAAATTTTTAAAAATCGATTAATTAGCTGAGTTATTGCGATTTAAAGTCCCCTATGGAAAGGTTAAAATCGCAATAACTCAGTTAAATAAACGTTTTTTAAAAATGTTTTCAACAAACTATATAGATCCCTATATTTTACTTCAGCATGCAAAGTTTCATTAAAATTGGCTTATTGGTTTGTAAATATTTTAACTTGGAAGTTTGTATGGGAATCCGAAATACGTAAACCTTCTAACGTCCCCGAGAACTGCTGGGCTTAGGCCTTACCTTACCACACAGCAAATGCCAACTACGCTGGCCCAATGCGGTCCTTAGAACCCACCAAGATTATGACAACAACAAAGTTATACAGAACATACAAATAAAACCCACAAACGGGTTACTCGCATAATGACCCATTTTGGTAGCCCAACTCACAATGACACATAGTGACTACGCAAAATGACATACGCAAATTGACACATATTCTCATACGCGAAATGACACACGGGAACGACTACGCAAAATGACATACGCGAATTGACACATATTCTCATACGCGAAATGACACACGGGAACGACTACGCGAAATGACATAGGTACAAAGTTCGTCACAAACTATCTAGAATATTTCAAACTGTCGTTGTTACTTTTTGTCTTTATTTGATTAACTCTACAAACTAAGGACTCTACATAGTTACTCTTTGCTCTTACACGTACTAATGTGATTTTTTGATAATTCGAGCACGTTTGTCTATAAAACAATATTTTTGTTACGAAAAGTCGAGAGAGGTTTCATGGCGAGGCTGTCTGAAACTTTTCAAAAAAAAACATTCCACACATTACGCATACGTAGCAGCCACATACGCTTTCGTCTTTACCAGGCAAAACATTGTGATTTGCGAGCATTGCGCGTTATCAAATAATATAAAACCTCCGTTGGCAGTCCAAATTCGGTTCCAACGTTAGGAGAATAGGACACATTTTCCCGTTTCCAGTGTACGATCATTGTTGCTAATAGCGGAGGCGTCTGTAGTGGGATCCTTGCTGGTGTGCGTGCAGCGGGCCGAGGCGGTCCCACGGGACGGAAGGAAGTGTGGCCGGAGCGGCGCCACCTGGGACCGCGGGGGCGGGGGCGCGCGGCGGGGGCGCGGGGGCACGGGGGCGCGGGGGCATTAGACAAGCAACAGACACGGCCAATAGACGATATCGAAATCACGCTACCAGCAAGTACAAGTACGTCCCCCGCGTAAACACGAAACACTTTTAGTAATTAAGTATTGAAGCGATGGCCTTAGGTCGCGGGCCGGTGATAATATCTAAATGCCTAATGGCAGTAATGGCTGCTGGGCCTGTGACGAATGTATCGCCCCCCTACCCCGCTTCTCCACTATGTGATAATTCCAAACGCTGCGGCCGCGCCACCTGGGATCTGCCAGGGACGGACTCTAAAGGCGAATTAATACACAATTGTTATATTACGTTGCTCGTACACAACTGAACTAGGCCAGCTGGTTGTTACACGAAACTTGGTACGGTAAGCCACTATCCTAATTCCTATTTTTGTCACTAGACACTGATGGTACTGCCCACCTGTTTGAACAGTTACCAATCAAGTTAACTTCGTTGTGTCACACGCTAATAACAAAGCAAGTCAGTGTATTTATAAAAAATACTTTCACATAAAACTTTTCCTAATATACTTTAAAAAACAGCACTATCTATTGGCACTGGCTAAATGTGCAGTACACCAAGTCCTAAAAGAAGAAATCATTCAAGTAACCAACTTCACTGAACCATCTTCAGATTCAGTAACACAGAAATTCAACGGTTTCCAACAAGGTGAACATCGGCATTCCAGTTCGAATGATCCAGTCGCCAATGTTGCACGAATTGGATGGTAAGTTCGTGAACAATTCCCGATTGTCAATACAGTCGCGCTCCGGAACGCGTTGCGGCGTCAAGGAATTCGCAAACGCACCCGCGCGGCACAGCGGCAGAGGCCCGGCCACCACCAGTGTTGGCATTTAATTACCCACGTGCCTGCCGAAAGGCAATCCCGGACAGCATAGCCCGCATTGTTGCCCGCCTAAGTTGACAGAATAACTTACGAATGTTTGGCATTGTCACAGCACCGGGTAAACACCAATTTGATATCGGAATGTTTGTGGTTAACTAAAATTAACTTCGTGTGAGACCCCTCTCAAGGGTGTTTTTCGATGCATAATCCGAGTATCAGCATCAATCTCGCAATGATGGCGGAGTATGCTCTGCAGAGGAACGGTATATAATACAGGTTATAACTAAGTACGACCGATCAGCTAGGAAAGCGACTAAGCGGAGCAGTTGGATGGGAAGATACATGATCTAGCTATATATCGAGCCATGATTTGGGAGAGACATCACCGCGTTATATTTATATCGAAAATGTATATCACTTGATAAAAGACTACTCCCTCAGGTAAGACTCGTAACTACGATGTTTCGCGATCCGAGCGAGGCGAAGCTTTTCCATCAGGGGCCTTCAACTCATAGGACAATACTACTTTAATATTGCTATGCAAAACCTCATAATAGTTTTAAAATAAAATGGCTCTAAGGACAGTAGTGCTCTTAAACTACCGAGTCATGGTTTCCCTCTACGATCTTTCGTAATCCGGGCGACATTGACAGTTCTTCCATCTGAGTTAGGGACTGTAACACTTGTCAAGGTTGGGGGGCGTTTGTTATTAAATAACAACATCACTTTACTTAATATACGACTTCATATTTATTTACAAGGTTATAATTATATAAGTACTACATTATTAAATATCAAAATAACATGGTAAGTCTACCCATGTTGGCATTTCAGATCGTTCTCCTCCATTCAACTTTTGACATCTTGTCATTTCAAATTATATTTTTTATTTATAAATTACTACAAAGTAAAACATGCCAGCGTCCAAACATAGTATAAACTTTACAGTACCTACCAAGGCATCGATTTCCCTGCGCGATATAGACAGCGTGGTTTCGTCTATAAAATATTTGAGTTTGCTATTCGGTGTAACGAGAACGAAACCACCTAAAAACATAATGAAATAATAAAGGTTTTAAAAGCGTGCGCCCGAGTGCGGTCCCCGCGGCGCAGTCCCTCGGGAGCGAGCCCGCGCGCCCAACTTCAGGCTCGGCACGGCCCCCCGCGCGCCGCCCGCTCGCCCCCGCTGAGAATACATTTGCGCAACACTCGTGCTGGCCTAACAACGACTCGACTGCGACAACGAACCTCCACGGGAAAAATTACTCATTTTCCAATAACTAACGATAGAACACAAACCTTTTGTCAGCGAACAAAAAGTCCTTCGCCGCTTTATATCTTCGCCGACGACGCGGCGAAGAATCTACAATAAAACGCGAACAATGAATAATTTGCTTATAACTGAGGGTGCGTTAAGGTAAGGAGGCTTTGTCTGGTACCTCGCGCTGCCCAATGTTATTGAATTAGTGTCCGATTGTTTGCCTTACGGCTGGCGGCCTCCTAACACCGGACACGTTTTATTTTCATCCTGTGCTCACGTTATTTGGCTGCAAATAGAAATCCCATACCGCAGTCCCAAAGCGACATATTATTGTTTATCTGACGTGACTCAATATAACATTCAATAGGTTATTTTATAGTTTTGTAACATTTTACGATACAAAACAGTTATCTTTCAATGCTCAGATTTAAAAATTAGTTTGTTTTTAGAATGGCTGACTACCGAGTTCAAAATACAATCCCGGCCGACAGTACGACTTCAATTTAATTACCTACAAACTTTTCAAAAATGTCCAAAGTCATTTGGTTGTTGCACTATCGGTTGTTGATAAAACTACCATAATTGGTTGAATAAGAAGCACTAAATTATAATACGTCATTAACTTGCATACATTTGTAAAAGTATTTTATGTAAGTATTATGAGTCGCTTGGGTAGTTAGTTGAGTGGGAAGCACTCTCCTAATATTCGAATGTCCTCGGTTCATTTTTTTGGTCAGAATTTAGATGCATAGCCTGGGTCTGTAATCACCAACCCGAGTTTTTCTGTTTTCAACCCGTATTATTTAATTCCGTTTTTATTTTGACGGCATCTGCCTTAGTAGGTAGATATATAGCTTACCTACTTTCTCGCTTCCAAGATATTGAAATCCAAAATCTGAAATCAAAAGGCTAATGCACTTACTAACTGTTTTTAAATGATAATCAACATACTTACATAGTTTTTAAATTAACGTAAAAGCATTTAGCAAACCACAGTGTTAGTCTTTAATTAAGACATAATTTTAAAATGTATAAATTAACATTGTCACGTAATTAAATCACTAGCGGGTTGTCCAAAAATAAACAATAATAAAGAAAACATCTCAAATTTCACTAGCATAACGAACACCCCGAGACGCGACGAGTAAAGCTTAATTATCTGGTCGGCGGCGGCGGCATAAACTTTAACACCGCTAAGTACGCACTGTTTTAAAAAGTCGGCGGGCGGCGCTGTAAAAGATAAAGTAGCGTCGTCACAGGCCTCTGATGGGCCACGCCAGCCAATTTACTTATAATCTCGGGTGCAGAATTGGCTACGAATTAGCATGTAAATATTTGAGGTCCGCAAGGAGGCCTGCGACGATTTATCGCGAACGGCGCGAGATAAGCGAACGCTCGTAAAGCACGGGGAGGGCCGCGCCGAGTCACCCTTTGACGAAGTTGTAAAAACACCATCAAAACGCACTTAAAACGCATCGCCCACGAGCGAGGCGACCGCTTGTTATTTTAGTGACCTCCTTATGAATTTCAATGGAGACGCTCTACTCAACAACGACTCTCCTATATAAATAATTTCCTTCTTTCCACCTTCTTAGTAGCATTATCATCAGCCTATTCTAAAGTGCCATATGGAGAAATTGTTGGTGGTATTTAGATTTAAGTCTGCCCCAGACCGCTTTTTATTTATAAATTTCAATGGAGACTCTACTCAACAACGACTCTCTTATATAAATAATTTCCTTCTTTCCAGGTGGAAGTGGTGGTAAGAAGGTTCTTAGTAGCATTATCATCAGCCTATTCTAAAGTGCCATATGGAGAATTTGTTGGTGGTATTTAGATTTAACACGTTAACAGTCCCCATACAAAATGGTGTGACCACCCGATAAGTCCAAATAAATTAATATGTAATTACCGTTAGTTTTATTAAACTTACCAGGAAAATAACTTTTCTTCATAATATTTTTCCATTTTCTTTGATTTTTCTTTATGACCTCAATGTGGGGTCACGGACCTATGAGTAAAAATTTACCTGCTCAGCCTGTTCCTTCTACTAGCTCGGTAACATCCACCAGCTCTGCTCCATCCACAAGAACAGCTTTGAGACATTTCCTGATTTGGCGAAATTGCCATGGAAAAGAGGAAACCGTAAAAGATACACAAGCTGTTACAAAAAGTTGATATCTGAAGGAAAATCTTCAACTGTAGCGGCAAAATTGTCTCCCAAAGTACATCAAGAATGCAATCAATCCAAGAAAGGTTATTGTCATTCTTGTTTCGTGAATGAACATAAATAAATATGTATTTCTTTCAATATATTTCTTTAAATAAACACGAGCATGCATGCAAAATAAGTTTTTATTCCTCCCGTAATCCCTTACCAATTGTAGACCTAACTTTAAGATAATCTTTATTGTTTTCAGGGGTTTTGTATGACCAATTCTTCCCTCATAAGTCCATAAAATAACAAAAACCATACTTGTAAGTCCGCATCAAAATTGAGGATGAAAAATTGTGAGTGCTATAAACCCATATGGGGTCAGGGACGTATGGGTATAATCAGCTATGACCCCATATGGGGTCATAGGACTGTCAACGTATTAAGTCTGCCCCAGACCGCTTGTTATTTATGAATTTCAATGAAGAATGTTGAATTTCAACGCTCTGCTGTCACACGCTCTCTTTAACAACGACTATCATCAGCCCATTCTAAAAGTGTCAAGGATGGTATTTAGGTATAAGGTAAGGTATAAGTCTGTTATTTTAGTGACCACCTTATAAATTTAAATGGAGACGCACTTCTCAACCACGATGCTAAATATAATTGTATGTAGGTATATGTGCTAGGTACCTACAAGTTAAATATGGGTAAAAGCTTGCGTAGCTAGCTTCCACTATATTATGCAAGTCTACCACCAACCGTTTTTTTATTTTAGTGACCGCTTAAGTATAATTTTATTTTTATGTTGCAACCTTCTAACTCGAACATATTTCAGGATAATAGGTACAATACTTATAAACATAGAAGGAAGAAAGTACGTAAGTAAGTAAAAGCGGGTATCGACGAATAACAATGTTCTTCAACTCACCGGCCATTTCAACTTCATAGTCATCGGCAGGCTTATTTTCATCTGTCTGCGTATCCTCTGCATCTGCATCTGCAAAAAAAGAAAAAGCACATTAGAAAATAAGATTCACACAACTACTAAATGGAATACTTAGCATAATAACATTAATGAATTAATGAAAAATACTTTATTGCACTAAAACATAAAACAATACATAAAAACGGTTGAGTTTTATAAAAGGCGGCCTTATTGCTAGGTAGCACTTTCTGCCAGGCAACTTTTGGGCAAGAGGATCCATAAAAACAATGTAAATAAAACGAGAGCTGGTGCACAGATAACAATAGGATATGATTGAGAATATAAATATATGAAATAATAATAACAAAAAGTGATATAAAATAGATAGACTAAAAAATAAATATAAAGGAGATATGTAAAGTGATAGGTAAGTGTGATAGATCAGGATTTTAGGATAAAGAGTCGAGCCTGAGGAAGTAATCTTTAATTTGACGAGTGAATGAGTCCCGAGACTGGGCACTTGTAATTCTCTCCGGCAGGCAGTTCCACAGGTGGATAGCATGCACAGTATAAGACTTGGCTACGAAATCAGTGGAATGAGGAGGAACATCAAAAGACAGGCAGCTAGAGGAGCGAAGGTCACGGACAAGAGGAAGAAGAGCCAAAGACAAAATCATTTTTGGATAGCGAGGTGAAACTGGATAAAAAAGGCTATCCTTTTATTCCTGAGGAGGGGAGGGACAACGCGTGGCAGTCTCGTCTTAGGGAGATAGATAGCCAGTAAAGTTAGGAACGGTAATATGAAATATGTTAGTATTTTCGTAAGCCATAATTGAAGCGGATCATAGGTTCTGCAGACGCTCAAGTCTATTACAAATGTTGTTCTTTGTAATAGACTTGACTTGGTTGGCTATCTATCTTCCGAAGAGAGACTGCCACGCGTTGTCCCTTCTATACTCCATCCTTTTTTTATCCACATTCACCTCGATATCTAAAAAAACATTTTGTCTTTCGCTCTTCTATTCTTGTGTGTTATCCTGACCTCAGCGTTGTCGCTGAGGTCAGGGTAACACGCGTTGGCGTAATCCAGTAAAGGAAGAAGGGATTGCGCATGTAAAATTTTAGTTTTGGTTGGCAACAGATTTTTCCACCGCTTTAGGGAGCCGTATGCCCCAAACACCCTGTTGCTAACCTCCTGTACCTGATGGACTAACAATTACTTAATATTTACAGACATTGAGCTCACCACCACGCTGAGACACACACACGTGTGCAGTTGTTATTTGGAGAAAAAAAGAGCTGTGCATGGCAGTGCAGGGTTATTCCACTTATCCCCATTGAGTTTCCTCATTAATGGGGATTTGTAGTCTTTTCTTCAACAAATCCCCATTATCTGTTTCTTGCAACCATGATGGATGGGACTGGGAACTCTATGCAACCCAATATGGAATCCATATTGGGTTGCATTGAGGCATATTTTAAGGCTGCTTCTCGTTTTTTGGCATTAATTCTCTTCGTTTCGCATAACGTTCATTCAGAATGAATCATTAGGCATACTTTATTTCTCCATAACTTCTTTTATAATAATGATTTATCAGCATCGAATGTTCATGCATAAATGTTTTTACAATTACGATTACTAATCTTATCATTTATTGGCAGTCATACATAAAGAATACCATAATGTACCATGATTGCAAGAAACAGATAATGGGGATTTGTGGAAGAAAAGTCTACAAATCCCCATTAATGGGGAAACTCAATGGGTATAAGTAAGTGGAATAACCTGCAGTGGGTACTGCTTCTGCAGTCCTCATTGCCTAGTATCTAACACTTTGGGAATAATAGTCGTTAGTGTAAGTATATGTTTGTAATATTTATTCAACCAACGAACAAAAAACAAGATCCAATATATGTAAACGTATTTTAATAAATTCAGACATTAATTTTTATAGTGCAAACGGGAGAATTCTGACAAGGTAAGTCATTATAACAATGTTATATCTGGTCCGAAACCTAGAAAAGATTAGTGTTGTTTTGATATCGTGCTAAGATCGTAGAAAAGACACTTATTTATAAGTTATTTAAACAAATATAGCTTAGAATTGTCTTGTGAACTTTTCCAGTGTGGTATTGTGTGATACCGTGTGTTACCGTGTGTAACTGTGTGTTACTTTAGGCCTGGCTTACATGGTGGCTTTAAAGATTGTGTAATATAAGTAGTACAAATCTGCTAGTAGGCAGAACAATAATAAAAGGGCTCCGTTGTAGTAAAAAATGTCTTTGACCAATCTATTTTATGTGTTACCTACTTTTCCTTAGAGGCAGTAACATAAGCTATGTTTGTAACGTAAACTACTATCATTCATTATTTTTAATACATTATTCTTTATATATTTTGTTTCCACCTTGTTTTTTAATAAATTAAATATTTTTAATTACTTCACTGTAGTATTTTGATTTTTAATTTATAAGTACCTTCTTATCTACCCATAAAACCGGGCATATAAACCATACTTTACCTTATTCCGTTGTGTGGCCACCTATGTGTATTACTTGTGTGTTACTTTTCCAGTGTGTTATTTTGTACAAAGTTAGCGGGCCTTACCCTTATAATTTCAAAATTTTCTTGATTCAAAGGTCTCTCTCACGGTCCGTATGCTTGTTAGCCTATTCAGTCGAAAAAGGTGCATAATTTTGTAAAAGCACAACGTAGCTTTACATAAACATCATTGCATTAGACCAAAATAATAAAGTTTGAGCTCCACTGTCGCCGGAGCGTCGCAGCTGTCTACTGGGAGCGCGCATGAACACTGAACGCGAAGTGAAAGTCACATGGTAATGTAAATGCATCAAATTCGAGTTTTTCGCCCCCCTAAGACAATACACTTGAGGACATACGTTTTCCCGAGATGACAGGAAGCTTATAACATCCAAATGTGTACTTTTAAATGCTTAGAGCATCTATACCTAGGTGCTTTTATTTTTTTCCAATGAGCCCTTTTGTATTCATGCTGGTAAAAAGAACGTTTGCGATTAAAATATTTGCTTTTGCTGACTCATTAATAAAAACGGAATAAAGAAGGATTTTATATATTTTTTGGTGACCTCTCTCTATATCATTGGGAAATAACGATTTGACAGAAAACGACAAAATGTGGTTTGAACAGTCCTACAAACGTACATTTCCACGCTCACACCACTTATTATATGTACCAAATTAAGCTTCATTAATGATTCTGCGTTTTAATGGTTAAATAGGTAGGTACTTACTTAAATTGTTTTGGCTGGAATATGAACACGGGACTTTTGAGGAGCGATGGCGACGGAGACGCCAGAACCGTGCGTGCTGACCACTCAAGTCACTTGACCACGAAGGTCATCCTGATTTTGTGTAGTCATAAATATTTTCTGCCTGCCTTCATATAGTGTACAGTCGGTGAAGTAAACATGTGACGTACAATCGAATGGGTGAGTAGTGGACACTGGACACTGGACAGTAGCCAGCCGACTGAAGTGTGACATCTGATGTCTAGGTGCGACTGTACCCTCGCCCTTTTAGCCACGATAATACCGGCTCAGTGATTTATGGGTTGTTGCGCAACAATCGAATACTCCTTTCTGCAGTGTGATTCTATAACGGCTCGATCCAAAACTCAACCCTGATTTCGCAGTGAGTTAACACATCTGCATTCTCTACATTTGACTCTACACAAACGCCACAAAAGTCACTCTTGATCGAAGGGGTCGAAGTGACAGGCGAGTTTACGATCGAGCATTATTGAATCGACATGCTAGTTAATAGAGGATGGAGTTTGCAATGTTACTGTAATTTCTTACTAACGAAAGCTAAACTACACTGTAAGTTTTAATAAAAGACAAGAGGTCTTACTATCAACTCTTAGAGCAGTATTACTTTAGTTTTTTTTATGAAAATTCCTATACGAATTTCGCATAAGTATAAAGATTAAAGTAATAATAATAAACATTTTTGATTTCATTTGATTTTTGATTCAAAGTAAAACTGCTCTAAGAGATGACAGTAGAATAGCCTGAGGAAGTAGGTGACTGTTGTCTTAGCTTTTACAAGCGCCATAAAAAATAGACAAGACCCAAGCCACATAATCCAACGCAGTCTACGGGGTGGCTCGCAGTAGCGCGCTCCCTACGCAGAGCTAGGTCCGCTCGTCTCGTCTGCGTCACCCGTTATCTGCCTCGTACGTCAAAGCTTGCGGTGCGGCCGCGTAGGCTGCTGAAAACGCAATTATAGCCGCTAGGTACTGGACTTCGCTTTGACTTCAAAATTGTTAATGCCCTTTTTATGCATCTTCTTCATAATGTTGTAATTGAATCTGAGTAACCGTTTTGGGATAAGTAATTAAGTAGTCGTGAGATCCATGCACTTCTTACCTTCAATAATCTCTTCTATGTTGGACTCGTCCGCGTCGTCCTTGTCCCGGTCCTGGGAGTCGTTGTCGTTGTCGTTGTCGTTGTTATCGCCATCATGGTTGTCAGCGGCCATCTCGCTTGAGTCACGGGGGGCGCCCTCATTCCATTCTTCATCCTCAGCTGCAAACACATGAATGTTTTATTGAATGTTAAATCGCAACTCGCAATGTGTATTTTTTTTTGGTACAACTTATAACAATAGAAAATCAATTGTTATTTATCTCATGTGACTCGCAGTATAAGTTTTATGCTTTTAGCTGGATAATTATTAAAAATTGATATCTCTACTTATAAAGTCACTGACGACAAATAAAACTAACAAAGAAAATTGTACATTTTTCCACTTCAATTTAAAATACTTTGTGTAGAAAAAAAAATCACAATAATAATCTGATCGTTTGTCTTATAAAACTGCTAAACATGTGGAGAAATACAAGAATGCGAAAAGAACCAAAGGGGTTCTCACCAAGATTGTAGTTTGGAGTGTAACAAGGATTTGCGACATGGCCCAGCCCGCCGCAATAAGTGCTGGCGGACTGTACCAAAAGGTAAATCCCCTACACAAAGCTTTTTACAATTATGGTAATATTATTGTGCTACCTCCAATTTCCGTAAGCGGTCGGGGTGAAGGTAATGATTATAGTAAAGCAGACGAAACGACAAGCTCCGAGCCGGGCATTCGCTCTGCGCAAAACCAATTTAAACATGACGACGACCCTCTGAAATTATCTTTACTACCAATTTTTATTCGATAGAAAGTAAGTCACATTGAACTAACTAAAAATATTATAGACAGGTAGCAACTGCTCCATGTTCAGTATATTGCGTTAGCGCCTTAGCGCTGTATACTCGTATAGTAAATTGGTAGACAAGTGTAAATATACTGAGCAAACGCTCACTATATTTGATTGTTACTACAGAGTATAAGTACTCTTATAATTTGTTACGAACGACCGAATGATGTTTATTAATTAGCTCATTAAGTACACTTTTTAATTATCAAATTTAAAGTTCGCTTCATTCATTCACCCATTATTTTTTTATTGTCTGTTAGTATTGTCCCTTCACGATTAGAAGGTCTAAGCAGCAAAACGTCCAACAGCGCGTAACGTCTAATGAGCTGTAAGCCTAATGAGGAAAAGGTCCATGTAGCAAAACGTGTGTGTGTGTGTGTGTGTGTGTGTTTATAACAATAATAAAAAGAACAAACAAAAAGAGTAGGAAGAAGTGAATGAGGATGTGGTGAGTATGTAAGGATGATGGTTAAGATGAGGGATGACATTATAAAAGTGAAGGGGAAGGTGTAGAGGTAAGCGCTGACGTGGAGGCAGGCAGAGGAGACCGGCGCTGCGAAGGGCGCTGCCGTAGAGGCAGACGCTGACCCTGAAGCTGGAACTGCCGTAGAAAAGGCAGGCGCCGGCTGGCACTGGCAGGCGTCGTGAGGCGCTTATGTAGAAGCAGTTAGCAGAGACAGGTGCTGCCGTACTGCCGTGAAGCCAGGCGCTGGCATAGGAGCAGGCGCTGCCGTAGAGGCAGTCGCTGGCAGGCGCTGCCGTAGAGGCAGGCGCTGGTGTAGGAGTTTGCAGGAGCTCACGATGACTGGAGGCTGAAGTTGATCTGTGCAGACTAGACCCTTCAAATTTCAGAAGCTGGGGATGTTATCAGGAGACAGTCCTTCCAAATCAAAAGCTGAAGATGTTCTCAGGAGACTAGTCCTTCCAAATCAGATGCTGAAGATGTTCTCAGGAGACTAGTCTCTTCCAAGTCAGAAGCTGAAGATGCTCTGAATAGTCGTCGGCTGAACTTTATAAGGAAAGCTCGGATTCAGAGTTCTGTATAAATTTCAAAATATTATTTTTAAAACGCTGAAATCTAGAAGGCCAAATATAAAAATGAAAAAGTCTAAAAGGTTTGACCATAATTTTTTTATAAGTTGCATAGCAACGAAGCCAGAAGAAATTGTCAGTTACGTCAAAACGTGACCAAAACACAATATCTATAAAACTGAAGCCAAATTAGGTAAGAAAAATGCAAATATTACAAGGAAAAACGTAAAATAAGATTATCAAAGTGATCCGAAACTTGTGAGATACGTAAAAGTGTCAAAAAAAGTGTTTGAAGTTTCATGATTTAGGATCACGTAATAAATGTGTTTAAATCCAGGAATTTCGATGTGTGTATTGAATTGTATAGTAACTAAATCATTATGTTACGTTGCAGAAGCGAAGAAAAATAAATATAAGGCGAATGAAATGAGATGATCACATGCAAATAACAAGATACCTGGGAGTTACAAAAAGGTAAAACGGAGGTTTCACCACAACCTGTAGAAAAGATCCAGACTCGAGACTTTTGTGTGGTTATGATTTTTTAGGATCTTTCTTCGCTACCCACCTACCTATACGCACAATACGTCTAACTTTCCCGCATTCACGTTATAATTTGTTCTTTTATGAAATAAGTATTCAAAACCGAAGTTGCAATAAATACACCCAGTTAATAAACACAAGTGGAGGGTGAGGGGCTAATTAGGATAATGTAAGCGGCATCGCGCGCTGTGTCAACATGGCAAGCGCGAGTTAGTCTCTCCCGAAGGGGACTCAAATCACTGTTAGACGCAGTAAAGTACGCAGACGGTGCGACACTACGCACGCTGACTCATGTCTCATACCTGTAAATAATATACAACGTGTTAATTAAGTAGGTAGCTCAAAACCTCAGACACTCCAACTTATTTTTAAATGTGAAAGTATTTATAAGTACAATTAATATACAAATATTTTTAAAATTATTAATGGCTTGTTTTGTTTATTTCAATTTCTTGAAAGTTAGTAACTATATGTCTGTAAAAGAAAGGTATGAATCTTTGTGTGTGAGTGTGTATTTTTATTTAGCTTTATTTAATTGTAAAAATGTTAACTTGTTAACGTTAATAGTTAATTATTGCAATTATTTATGTTATTGATTAATTTAATTTTTTCAATGCCGATTTAAACAATTATTATTTAATTTTAATATAATTTCATTTGCTAGATTGTGATCTTTAATTATTGTAAGTGGTTTTGGCTATCGGTTTTATTATAGTAAAATAAATAAATATAAATATGATAGTTACGCGCGATCTACGATATTGTCACATTGTACCGTTGTTGCCACCGCGATAGCATTCAAATAATGAGTGCACTATGACTAAGAAGACATTAGAGTTAAGTAAATTTTAAAAGCGTGACGTAAGTACCGATATTTGTATTTTTTTAGTAAAATAATTGTGACCCATATTTTTTATTGTTGGAATCGATTGTACCTACTCTCAATACTGAACAAATTATTTTCTGGTTTTGAGCAAATTTATTATCGCTTTCATTGCATACCTTATAAAAAAAATAGTGTTTATCACCCTTAACTTTTAATTACTACAATCACTTTAACTAATAGTTTCTCCCGCTTACGACTTTGTCCGCGTGAACACTTCGTACCCCGTGACAAGTTTCCAAAAATTCACAAACCTTGTCTTGAAAATTACGAACACAAAAGTTGAGCCCTTTTTAAGTGATACAATACAAATACAAATAATTTATTTCTCTCCAACAAAGCATAGTCTTATTGCTAGAGACAGTTTGTAAAAATAAACTAATGTTATTAATACTCTGTAGGATACTGGTGCCTAGGCGAGGCAGAAAAATGCCTGTACATCAGGACACCATGGTCACATGAGTAACTACATGGTTCCCACCTCTCGGATACACATAACAAGTATTCAGGATGTTTTTACACACTAGCAACTAATATACTGATTTATTTAAAATGTAACAACAAGAAAACAACATGAAAATATTAATAAAATTGAGAAAAACAAACATAGTCATGTGAAATAACTGCGAGTTTTCTATTCAAAACAAACCAACCAACAGCCCTACGAAAAAAAGTTTCTTGGGATCGGTCATATTTATTCTACATAAACACACCACTGTCGATTAGTTTTTAATTAGCTTCTCTCATTGTAAGTAAAGGTAAGTAGCCAGTTTTGAAAAGAGTTTTTACAAAGGTTGGTTTTTAGATTGTAGATACTAATAATTTTATTAATTTTGTTGTACAAGTGAATATGATTTTTGTGCGAAAGTAGTTCTTTTATAGGATTGGGTGCAGATTTTGTGATCTCTACGTTTGTCACAAGTTTTAGGATCATACCAAATTCATTATGTTGTTTTAATGTAAGTGCAAGTATAGCTAGTTGCCTTAAGTCAACACTTCACAGGATTGTTTAAGTACTGAGATGGGAAAGTAGTAAGAGCGAAAGATGCTTACTTATAAGACGGCACGCTGGGCAACTTCAACAGGCTTTAAAGTTGATTTATTTACGACACCCCAAATAGAAATTATAGACAATGAGTGTTAGCGGCGGGGCCAAATCATCCATAGAGTACTTAAGTCTTATTTGAAATACCGTCCCAAACAACACTGCAAACTTTTTTTTTAAAGTTTTTATTAGACTTTTAACCTCATCTTTATTTGTTTCTAACAAACGAAAGAATTTTTCAAGTTATTCCGGTTGGATACCCCGTATTTGATACCCTGGGGGACCAGTTTTATTTTATGTTGTGAGGTTTGTCGCTAGGTGTAAATATATTTATAATTTGTGCTACTTGTTGAAGCTACTGTTTCTGCTAAATTTCTTACCACTTTTGCAAAATAATAATTTATAAAGTTAACTAAGTTTTCTGGATTAGTTGAGCTCCATAAGGTATCCAAAATAGTTTTTAGTATATATTATATTGTTAATGGCACCCCATATTTTTATTGTTATTGCTTTCTTTACTTGGTCTCAATCATAGGCTCATTTTAAAAACATCATTTTCTGGAGAAAGTTGGGCTTTTTTTGTGCAACCGATCTCTTTGTCGCAGGCAAGGTAAAAGTCCAGGGTGTCATCCTCCGGATACTCCTGGATATTCCGTCATTCATGTGGTACTTGATTTTTATTACCTAGTGGCCGAGTGGCTAATCACTCCGTTCGATAACCGGTGATCGAGCGTTCAATTCCTTTTTTTATATGTTAAAAGAAGGCTGAGTGGCTTTTTGACTGAGTGGTAGAGCCACGCTGCGTTGCAGCACGCATCGGGCGGGCCCTCTCACTATATCCGGCGTGAAATAATAGCACGTGGTGCTGTAGTATTTCGTCCGGCCAGTGAGGGTGCCGGAGGCCTCTCCCCCCACCCCCTCTCCCTCACAATTCCTATTCCATCCTAAAACCTATTCCTTCCTTAAAGGCTGGCAACGCATCTGCGATTCCTCTGGTGTTGCGGGGGTGTCCATGGGCGGCGGAGATTACTCTCCATCAGGTGACCCGCCTGCTCGTTTGCCTCCTTCTATAAAAAAAAGGCAAACGAACAGGCGGGTTACCTGATAGAAAGTAGTCACCGCAGCCCATAGACACCCGCAAAACCAAAGGAGTCGTATGCCGGCCTTTAGTAGGTATCTTTAGGTTTCTTTGAGGAAGGAGTAGGAGTTGTGAGGGGGAGTGATGGCCCTCCGGTACCTTTACTCGCCGAAAGAAACACAACAACAACGAGTGCCATTGTTTCACGCCGATATTCTGCGAGGGGGTGGTATTAGACCGGCCTAACGTCTAAATGTCTAAAAAAACTGCAACGCAGATTTAAGATTTAATATCATTTATGCAGGTTAGGCCATGTTTAGGTTACAGCACTTATGAATGTCATTATGCCATCGGTTCGTAAGTCTAGCTATGGGGCGGGAGCCTTGTACTGAGAAGAACCGGCAAGAAACTCAGCAAGGGCATTTCTTTTCTCCCTTTCTTTAACAGCGTCAATTACAATTGAAAAATACCCTCCCTATCATAGAAGGGCACTTTTCATTACAATAATAAAAACATAAAACAACTACAAGGACATAAAAATAAAAAATATATTAATAAAAATAAAAAGTTCAGGTATTCATCAATATAAAATAATCAATGTAATCAATGTCTTACAGTACAAAAAAATAAAAGTAAGACTACAACTACTAATAAACTAATAACCTACTATACTGCGGGCGGGGCCCTACCATTCAGACAGTGTCACTCATTTACCATCACCCAAGGGTCACGTATAAGGTCTAAAGGGTAATCCTATGGACGCGGTCTAAAGTATGTTTCGTATTTTACGAAGCATAGCTCGGATATTTGAGATCACCGACCCGCATTTGGCAGTAATGATCATCCACAACAGCAAACAGCAGCCTAAAATTATAAATTGGCTACTTGACAGTTTTCGAAAAAGTATTTAAAAAATTACAAACGCTTATTTTATACCCCGTACAATATTTTCTTTCTCGAAAAATTTTTTTACTTTATTTAGCAGACTAAAACATATTTCTCTTTATTGATTTCAAATTTCGTGCGAAAACGGTTGGTCACGTGACATTTTCCTCTGTGACGTCACATTTCAATAAATATAGAAACATCGCTTGAAACCTGACAGATAGTTTTTGATAAATTTGTGAAATGTGACGTCACATGAAGCTCAATCTTGGCCGCCCCTTGCCGCCCGTGTTTCGGGTCTTGTTATCCACAGATAAAAAATCAAAAATAAAATATTTACAAATTATCTTAATAAAAAAAAACTATTGGATAATTATCGTTAAATCATAAACTACCATTTCCGTCATATTTCATATTTTGTTGTTACAACTGTCAAATAACCAATTGAAGCAAAGACTTTCATTTCAATGATGGAGTCCTTTGCCCAGCAGTGGGACAGTACTTAAACAGAGCTATACTTTACTTTTTCAATAAGTTACTATACAAAATCCATTGTCCCTAGTTACCTACGCACTGGTCGTGCGGCGCGGTCGAGTTCGCAGTGACATAATTACTGATGGGCGCGGGTGGCGTGATTGCGCCTCGCGGCCGCGCCTAAGCCCAGAGGACGCCGCCGAAGAGGACAACCACGGATCACATTGACCTAGAAGTATAGACAAGAACGTTTATACAAACCATTTGTTCAAATTCGGAATGAGAGACCTAAAGTTCGCTTCAGCCGCTGCAGTGCTTAAACATTTAAATGTCGTCTAATCAACAGACAGACATCGCAGCGCCGCAGCGCCAGATTGATCAAAGACAACGTACACACTACTTACGTTGGCGTCAAGATGGCGTCCCAAATATGACAATCTATTTGAAACGAATAACAATGTTCGTGACGTAAGTACCGATATTTGTATTTTTTTAGTAAAATAATTGTGACCCATATTTTTTATTGTTGGAATCGATTGTACTCTCAATACTGAACAAATTATTTTCTGGTTTTGAGCAAATTTATTATCGCTTTCATTGCATACCTTATAAAAAAAATAGTGTTTATCACCCTTAACTTTTAATTACTACAATCACTTTAACTAATAGTTTCTCCCGCTTACGACTTTGTCCGCGTGAACACTTCGTACCCCGTGACAAGTTTCCAAAAATTCACAAATCTTGTCTTGAAAATTACGAACACAACAGTTGAGCCCTTTTTAAGTGATACAATACAAATACAAATAATTTATTTCTCTCCAACAAAGCATAGTCTTATTGCTAAAGACAGTTTGTAAAAATAAACTAATGTTATTAATACTCTGTAGGATACTGGTGCCTAGGCGAGGCAGAAAAATGCCTGTACATCAGGACACCATGGTCACATGAGTAACTACATGGTTCCCACCTCTCGGATACACATAACAAGTATTCAGGATGTTTTTACACACTAGCAACTAATATACTGATTTATTTAAAATGTAACAACAAGAAAACAACATGAAAATATTAATAAAATTGAGAAAAACAAACATAGTCATGTGAAATAACTGCGAGTTTTCTATTCAAAACAAACCAACCAACAGCCCTACGAAAAAAAGTTTCTTGGGATCGGTCATATTTATTCTACATAAACACACCACTGTCGATTAGTTTTTAAGCAAAGACGATATAATTTTGATTTAAACAAAGTTACGAGATAACGTGAAGGAGCTCTTCTGTCTCATTGTAAGTAAAGGTAAGTAGCCAGTTTTGAAAAGAGTTTTTACAAAGGTTGGTTTTTAGATTGTAGATACTAATAATTTTATTAATTTTGTTGTACAAGTGAATATGATTTTTGTGCGAAAGTAGTTCTTTTATAGGATTGGGTGCAGGTTTTGTGATCTCTACGTTTGTCACAAGTTTTAGGATCATACCAAATTCATTATGTTGTTTTAATGTAAGTGCAAGTATAGCTAGTTGCCTTAAGTCAACACTTCACAGGATTGTTTAAGTACTGAGATGGGAAAGTAGTAAGAGCGAAAGATGCTTACTTATAAGACGGCACGCTGGGCAACTTCAACAGGCTTTAAAGTTGATTTATTTACGACACCCCAAATAGAAATTATAGACAATGAGTGTTAGCGGCGGGGCCAAATCATCCATAGAGTACTTAAGTCTTATTTGAAATACCGTCCCAAACAACACTGCAAACTTTTTTTTTAAAGTTTTAATTAGACTTTTAACCTCATCTTTATTTGTTTCTAACAAACGAAAGAATTTTTCAAGTTATTCCGGTTGGATACCCAGTATTTGATACCCTGGGGGACCAGTTTTATTTTATGTTGTGAGGTTTGTCGCTAAGTGTAAATATATTTATAATTTGTGCTACTTGTTGAAGCTACTGTTTCTGCTAAATTTCTTACCACTTTTGCAAACTAATAATTTATAAAGTTAACTAAGTTTTCTGGATTAGTTGAGCTCCATAAGGCATCCAAAATAGTTTTTAGTATATATTATATTGTTAATGGCACCCCATATTTTTATTGTTATTGCTTTCTTTACTTGGTCTCAATCATAGGCTCATTTTAAAAACATCATTTTCTGGAGAAAGTTGGGCTTTTTTTGTGCAACCGATCTCTTTGTCGCAGGCAAGGTAAAAGTCCAGGGTGTCATCCTCCGGATACTCCTGGATATTCCGTCATTCATGTTGTACTTGATTTTTATTACCTAGTGGCCGAGTGGCTAATCACTCCGTTCGATAACCGGTGATCGAGCGTTCAATTCCTTTTTTTATATGTTAAAAGAAGGCTGAGTGGCTTTTTGACTGAGTGGTAGAGCCACGCTGCGTTGCAGCACGCATCGGGCGGGCCCTCTCACTATATCCGGCGTGAAATAATAGCACGTGGTACTGTAGTATTTCGTCCGGCCAGTGAGGGTGCCGGAGGCCTCTCCCCCCACCCCCTCTCCCTCACAATTCCTATTCCATCCTAAAACCTATTCCTTCCTTAAAGGCTGGCAACGCATCTGCGATTCCTCTGGTGTTGCGGGGGTGTCCATGGGCGGCGGAGATTACTCTCCATCAGGTGACCCGCCTGCTCGTTTGCCTCCTTCTATAAAAAAAAGGCAAACGAACAGGCGGGTTACCTGATAGAAAGTAGTCACCGCAGCCCATAGACGGGGGTACTTTTTTTTATTCATACATACACACTTACAGTTCAGTACATTACATAGGTACATATACCGCAAAACCAAAGGAGTCGTATGCCGGCCTTTAGTAGGTATCTTTAGGTTTCTTTGAGGAAGGAGTAGGAGTTGTGAGGGGGAGTGATGGCCCTCCGGTACCTTTACTCGCCGAAAGAAACACAACAACAACGAGTGCCATTGTTTCACGCCGATATTCTGCGAGGGGGTGGTATTAGACCGGCCTAACGTCTAAATGTCTAAAAAACTGCAACGCAGATTTAAGATTTAATATCATTTATGCAGGTTAGGCCATGTTTAGGTTACAGCACTTATGAATGTCATTATGCCATCGGTTCGTAAGTCTAGCTATGGGGCGGGAGCCTTGTACTGAGAAGAACCGGCAAGAAACTCAGCAAGGGCATTTCTTTTCTCCCTTTCTTTAACAGCGTCAATTACAATTGAAAAATACCCTCCCTATCATAGAAGGGCACTTTTCATTACAATAATAAAAACATAAAACAACTACAAGGACCTAAAAATAAAAAATATATTAATAAAAATAAAAAGTTCAGGTATTCATCAATATAAAATAATCAATGTAATCAATGTCTTACAGTACAAAATAATAAAAGTAAGACTACAACTACTAATAAACTAATAAACTACTATACTGCGGGCGGGGCCCTACCATTCAGACAGCGTCACTCATTTACCATCACCCAAGGGTCACGTATAAGGTCTAAAGGGTAATCCTATGGACGCGGTCTAAAGTGTGTTTCGTATTTTACGAAGCATAGCTCGGATATTTGAGATCACCGACCCGCATTTGGCAGTAATGATCATCCACAACAGCAAACAGCAGCCTAAAATTATTAATTGGCTACTTGACAGTTTTCGAAAAAGTATTTAAAAAATTACAAACGCTTATTTTATACCCCGTACAATATTTTCTTTCTCGAAAAATTTTTTTACTTTATTTAGCAGACTAAAACATATTTCTCTTCATTGATTTCAAATTTCGTGCGAAAACGGTTGGTCACGTGACATTTTCCTCTGTGACGTCACATTTCATTAAATAAAGAAACATCGCTTGAAACCTGACAGATAGTTTTTGATAATTTTGTGAAATGTGACGTCACATGAAGCTCTATCATGGCCGCCCCTTGCCGCCCGTGTTTCGGGTCTTGTTATCCACAGATAAAAAATTGATTTTTTTTTGTAAAAATAAAATATTTACAAATTATTTTAATAAAAAAAACTATTGGATAATTATCGTTAAATCATAAACTACCATTTCCGACATATTTCATATTTTGTTGTTACAACTGTCAAATAACCAATTGAAGCAAAGACTTTCATTTCAATGATGGAGTCCTTTGCCCAGCAGTGAGACAGTACTTAAACAGAGCTATACTTTACTTTTTCAATAAGTTACCATACAAAATCCATTGTCCCTAGTTACCTACGCACTGGTCGTGCGGCGCGGTCGAGTTCGCAGTGACATAATTCCTGATGGGCGCGGGTGGCGTGATTGCGCCTCGCGGCCGCGCCTAAGCCCAGAGGACGCCGCCGAAGAGGACAACCACGGATTATGTTATACACATTGACCTAGAAGTATAGACAAGAACGTTCATACAAACCATTTGTTCAAATTCGGAATGAGAGACCTAAAGTTCGCTTCAGCCGCTGCAGCGCTTAAACATTTAAATGTCGTCTAATCAACAGACAGACATCGCAGCGCCGGCGCCGCAGCGCCAGATTGATCAAAGACAACGTACACACTACTTACGTTGGCGTCAAGATTACGTCCCAAATAGATTGTCAATAACAATAATTGAAAAAATATCTTTTCTATTCTAATAATACGATATAACTACTTAGTAATGACATGAATTGTTGGCAGGGACGCAGTGACGGCAAAGTAAAACTTCGTAGTTGTCTGAACGAATGCTTTTATTAAAGTAAATGTCGCTCCGTTTGCACAACGGGTTTATAATGAAAAGTCGTTTGAGAGACTAATATAAAAGTAGGGATGTTACACAAAGTAATCGTATAGTATAATCAATAGATACAATTGAATAGAGTATTTTCGTATATTCCAACAGTCCCCCTCGAAAATAGGATATACTTACTTTAACAAAAATAGCAAAAAGCTGTTAAAAATAGACTGAGGTACTCTTTCCATACTAATTACAATGTAACATAAAATAATATTCAACTTAATAAGTAAGTTAATGCATTCTTTGATAAATTAACATCTTATGTTATGTAGGTACATCATAAGTTATTACATGTTATTAACAACATAAGTTCTGTATGTTCAATTTAATAAGTAATTTAATACATTCTTTGATAAATTAAGATCTTATGTTAAGTAGGTACATCACATGTTATTACATGTTTGCTATTAACATCTATGTTTTATATGTTCAACTAAATAAGTAATTTAACTCATTCTTGGATTATTAACATCTTAAGTTACGTGGGTACATCACATGTTATTACATGTTATTAACATATTAAATTATGTATGTTCAACTTAATAAGTAATTTAATATATTCTTTGTTATATTAACATCTTATTGTTTAAAGTTTAAGATTTTTGCACCAATTAGGAATCAAAGAATATTAGTTTATTTCTCAACTCCTGGAACTTTGGAGAGGGCATCAGTTTCGAGAAAATTTCAGCTTGTTGGTCTCCTGTGGAGATAATATTCAAGCTTTATTACTTTATTAGTAATTTGCTCTCTTGAGTGGTACCTCTAATTTCTATCTGTTTAGATTTTTTATGATCTGTGGGATTGTTAGCAATGCTGATACAACCGTTATTATCCACTCAGTTGCTCGCACCCAGCGGGCCCCTTACCCTCACGTGCTTGAGTGGCGCCAAATTTTTGAAGCGGGCCGGCGCCTCCTGACTATTGTTACAAAAACATCGACTGTGAGCTACTGGAGCCGATCTAAGCCAAACCAATTACTGTTTTGAATAGTTAGATGAATAGAGCATCTGTTTTTATAGAATGCGTGGTGACAAAGTGTTGTTTTAATTTAAAAAACATGGTTTATACTTTAGTGACGAAAAAAATCACGGATTACTTCCTATTTTATTTTATATTTTAAAATCAAAAGGCCTGTGATGTCTTTTTTATATTTTACACGTATACTATATTAGGTTATCTTTCTATTAAAAATAAATTACACATATGTTTCATCTGAAAAAATATTCAGAAAAAAATCGAGAAAATCGCGCAAAAATTCGCGTGCTGCGTAATCTGCTTGTTAATAGGGTTGGATGTTATAACCTATTTTACTACAAATCTAGAAGGCCTAGAACAAAAATATGGCCAGTTTTAGAAAGATACAATATTTGTCTATTATAATTCGTAAAAAACACATTAACTTTCCAGTACACTGTACTCATACAAGTTAAACAACAAAAGCTTTGATAGAAAAATCGAACGTTTTTGGTTGTCTTATTGCCGAAACTAACACAGTGCTATTAAAATAAAACTTAAATATACCAAAAGAGCAAAGCCTGTAGTTTACAACCGTATACAATACGTTTTAAGAATACTCATAGTTTTTATGCAATAAAGTCATCAAAATGTAGCTCTAGAGCGCACGGACGACCACTTTATCGGCAATATGGCGTCGAAATAAGGTTCGGGGCACACACGTTTGTGAATAGGGTGTGTCGCGATTATTTGCGAACAAAGATTTTTTTTGGTTTAGTAATTATTTATGTTAATTTATTAAATGAATGTAATAAAAAAATATTCATCGTAGTATGTTTTTTTTATTACAAATTATTTCAGTTTAAAGTATATTAAAATAAACATATTAAATTCTAAAATGTATTAGGACTTTGATACGTAATAAAACATATAATGTTATATACGATGTTTAGATTATTTTATTTACAATCACTGTAATAATAAATGAAAATTATTAAAACAAATGAATAAAAATGAATATTTTATATTAATACCTATGTAATAATAATAATATATAGGTACTAATATAAATATCATACCCAAAAGACACCACAATAAAGCTAACTGCCACAAAAAAAGCAACTGCCCAAAAACAAATATGTGCCACCAACCTAATTAAAAAAAAAGTTCTATTGCTTCCTGTAATAATAGGAACATGCCATAAGTTAGACTTACGTTGCGCCTTTGGAGAGTCAATCTGCATGCACACAACAACAATACAGTGAGATTAATGTTTTAAATCACTATTTAGTAATTATTCTCCGTAAATACATACAATTCATGAAGTTAACAATAATAATCACAAAAGGAAATCACTAGAAAACCACCGCCACTGTAATAATTTACATTAGGACCTAATTTCGTCAGATTTTAACAGAATATCCATCCAGTTTAAAAACAAATAACTAGATAATTAGTTAGAACCTGAAATTATGCGTATTTTGATATATAACACCTCTAGAAAGAAACAATAAGTAAAAAAATACGGCGTTTAAAAAAATACATGATGAGCACGTAAACACAACATAAACACGTCCACTATAAAATAATCACATTGACTTTATTTGTTTTTATTTTTGACAGATCAGCTCCTATTGCTGATGCTTCGTTCATGTTCGTTCAGTAAGGCACCCATACACGTCCCGCGAGACACGGATTAGCGATATTTCGAGCGTCTAGCTTAACTTTTGTATTATGTAACAATTGTAACAGGAAGCACGTGGGGGCATTTTTGAGATGTAACGATTGTTACATGAAGCGACGGAGTGGTTATATTGAAACATAAATATCGGTTTTGTTATTTGAATCATAATACTATTTTAAATGTATAGTTCCTTTAATGCTTTAAACATTTCCTCCTCATTAATTTTACTTAAAAAAAACGATTTCAAATACTGATAGCTGCACAGATGACTCGTCTATTTCAGTCGTGTACAAAGCATAGCGTACATTAAACAATCTATTACAATATGACAAGGTGTATCACAATATTCGTCGGAGTTCAAATCTAAGTAATTCAATGTAGAAGGAAATGATGATTTTGAAGAATTGCAATATTTCATGGATATTTTGTTTTTGTAAAACATTTGGTAAATAAATAAATAGATCTAAAGTTATTGTGTTCTTTGTCTTTCAATTTTAATACCTAAAAACATTTTTACTTTATTTAAATAAATCAGTCATGTCAGAATCATGTCAGTTTTATTAACTCATTCACAATTTTAATAATATTGTAAGGTTTGTCAAATCACTAATCCATCAACATATAGCACTAGGTACTACACTATGTACGTTGTTATGTATAGAATTTTTATCTAGTCAATAAAGACATGGATCTCAGAATTATGAAAACTCATACCTTTAAGGTTACGATCGAAAACAAACAACATCGCGAGGATTGCTTCAGTCAATATTATGTTTTGCTTAATTAACAAACTTGGTTTGGTATACCAACAATAGGTAATACCTCCAGGTATTTTCATACAAATATCCTCTTTAACAACGCCATTTAAAAAAAGGCCTTTTTTACGTCCATGTGGTGGACTTAGAGGTCAAACTGAATAGCAAAAGTTAGAATAAATCTAAAAGTAATGATACTAGTAATAATTAATTCGCGCAACAGGTGCAAACGTTTCGTCGTAATCTTGTAAGTATGTTTGGGTAAAAAAAAAAACGGACACTAGACGAGCCTTTTATCGCACCGGTTCTCCGTTTCCGTTATTGTTTACTTTAAAAACCCATTTACTACTGACAATATTCATATTTTTAGGTCTATCAACAAATGTCCATGTCTGATTATTGTTCAGAGATTCGATTTCACAATGTATAGCGGAAAACCATTTATCAGTATCACACCATTAAAAACACCACTGTAACATAGTGGTAAGGAATGAGAAGTATTAAAAAAAATACAAATCGGGGTCAGTCATTTTCTTATAAATTTTCGGGGATAGATTGCTAATCTGTCTGACAATTTTGATTGACTAGTATCGTCAATTACTATTGTCTCGTCGGTTGGAATTTTGTGTTTCTTGCCTATTAGTTGTTCAGAGACCTCAACGGACTGACTAATTTTGGCGGGAATTTATACTTGATATTGCTCATCACTTTTAAATATTGGCCAAGAATTTTCAAAAATTACATTTGTCAAATATTACATCTCTTGCAAGGAAAAAATTGCTTATTTTCGACATTAAACAATTTGTATCCATTTTTGCTATAACCGACAATATCGACTAGTTGTTATTTATTTTTTTATCATGTACATAGTTACTTAAGCAGAGCCAAATATTTTAAGTGATTAATTTTAGGGTTCGTACCATGCTACATTCGTATGGTTTTTGTTTAGCAGCGCTTTAGTGGGTAGTTATTTTGTTAGATATGTAGCCGTTAAAGCGGCTTCACCCCAAAATATTTTATCTAACTTCGCACTTGCGACCATGGTTCGTGCCATTTCGGTCAATGTACGATTCATGCGCACTGAGAAACCATTTTGTTGTGGAGTGTACGGAATTGTCAAATGGCAACTTATTCCCTTAGAAACACAAAACTGCTTAAATTCATTATAAATATTCGCAACCATTTTCTCAATAAGTGTAAATTAACGAACTTCGCATTAAATAAATTGTCACTTTTTATTAACAAAACCAATAAAACATTTTAAGACTTCCACTTTAAAATTCATTAAATATGTGAAAGTATAGTGGTTAAAATGCTCAATAAAAGTAACAAAATAATGTTTGTCGTCGCCGGTAGTCGGGCTGATCGGACTGCATGAATCCGAATAAATGATAAAAATGGTCTATTATGAACAGACTTTCCTTTTTTGCAAAAAGAAGTCGCGATATCGACTGATTACCTATTATGCATGGCTTAGATAACAATATGCCGTCAGTAGATTAATGTAACGAATCATTAATTTATCATCAACTAAATTTTTAAGAATTATAATTCTTTGCTCCTTTACATGTTCTAAGCGTTTATGCCATAATTGAAAAGATTTCGAAGCATGAGATGATGTGTAATTAAATTACATACACATCACGACTATAATCCCCGAAGGGTTAGTAAGAGACTAGGCAATGAGGATAGCAAGACTGCAGTCATCTGCCATAGTCCACTTTTCACCAAATAGCGAATTTATATAAGTTGAGAGTAAATTCATTTGAAATTGAATTTTACAAAGGTTGTTGCTACAGTATTGCATAATGCAATTTGTTATTTTTATAGATATGAACACCTAATCTATGCAATTTGTTATTTTTATAGATATGAACACCTAATCTTGAATCAAATAAATAGCAATCATTGGACTTGCTTGCTTGCTGCATTCGACTTATGGACAGTCAATCATGAGAAACTTTGGGGGGAAAATAAAACGATCCTCGAATCGTCGATTGTACCTTGAACTCCAGATTTGTCCTTTTCCATAAGCCAAAATTGAAATTCCATTTTTAGCTACTCCAATCTTCATAGTATAACAGGGTAGTTTGGTATGTGAAGAAAAATAATCTCGTGAATTAACATGTAATCGGTAGCTCCAGAATCTAAAAGAAAAGAAACATGATTAGTAGAATTACTTGTTTCGTTTCATAACTCATAATAATTTGAAATCATAAAAGCAATACTGCCCTCGGTTTCCACGTGATGAACAGCGTTTGCTGTATAGTTAAAATTACTGGTGCTGCCCTCGCGTTACGACAACTTCTTGAAAAAAAAACGGCAGTCCTTTTTCATGTGATTTCTACGGCCACATGCTCGCAGTACAGTTTCGTAATTTTATGCGTTGATTGCCACAATATTGATTTCTTCTTGTAGATTGAGGGTGCACATTTTTATTCATCTTGTCCGGTCCATAATTATTACGCATAGCAAACTTCTGTATAGGTATGCGAAACTTTAAATTTGGTAGATATTTCGGTCTTCAACTTAACTTCATGATCTAGCAGACGAGTTTTACGAATGCTAGGCTATGGTGATCCTCTCCTAGCGTTTACAGCGCCGTGATCATACCGCCATATTATGAGGGTAGGGTGAGTATTTCTGTTATCAAAACTCGTGAAATGTTGGAATAACTGACATGGGTTGCAATTTTAGGTGAATTAATTGCTTACGTAATGCTCACTGAGTCGCCAAGCTTCTTCTTACATTAATTTTGTCAAGATTGATGTAGCCGTGGCTGACCCTTTTGCAAAATTCAAAAAAGCATAGCCTAAAAACTCAACACTCGTACCTTTAGTAATCAGGTTCCGTTTCAGCCAATTTTAATCGAGGCTGTTTGGTATTTCTTCATCACTCACGTACAGCACTGGTTATTTAAATATGAATTTACTATTAAAATTGACTTATAAAAATTACTTTTGAAAATTATGGTCCCTGGGCCCATGACCTGTTGGCAGGGACGCAGTGACGGCAAAGTAAAACTTCGTAGTTGTTTGAACGAATGCTTTTATTAAAGTAAATGTCGCTCCGTTGGCACAACGGTTTTATAATGAAAAGTCGTTTGAGAGACTAATATAAAAGTAGGGATGTTACACAAAGTAATCGTATAGTATTAATTTCACTTACTTGACAACTGAATTGTAGTAATCGTCTAGTTGTACACTTTGAAAAGAAATAAATAATTATTTTCGCCGCTCCGCACGCGCGAATGTCAAAGCCACACTAAAGCAAGGTGCCGAGTCGACTCCGCAGATGAGTGGAACATAGTGCGTGTTCGGAAGGGCCTATCTAATGCCGGCACTTCACTTGGCGTATCGTGTTCGCGTATTTGCATTATTTGTCCGAACACAGCAATGTGTAGACGGCCTATTTGAATATATTTGCTTTATTTGCACGAATAAGGCAAACAACGCAAATAGCGAATATGCGTTTCCGTCCACTTGTCGGTTTTTGATCACACATCAAAGGAATCAAATACGGCAAATATTTGCGTCGGCCGTCCACACTTGGTTCTGTTCAGAAGCGCGCGTGCGGCTGTCCCTGTTCAGACGTGTTCAGTTTTTGATACGTAAATATAGTAAAATGGATTGGACAAACGAAACCGTATTGCGATTTTTTTAATTATACCAAATGAATCCTAGTATTTGGGACCCTAAAAATGCCTCTCATAAAAACAAAAACCGACAACGTTGCATGCATCGATATTCAAAATAACTTAGGAGAACCCTACACAATAAAAAAAACAGGTGTTGGCAAGCCACATTCAGGTAAATGTAATAAGCTGCTGCCACTGACACGTCCATCACTGTTGCATTCAATTTGTTTGTGAACAAGCAAATATTGTGAATATTTGCGTTGTTTGCCCGTATAGTCCATGTGTGGATGGCTTGTTTGACGCCAAGTGATGTGCCAGATTATTTGGGCAAACACAACGATATCGCCACACGAACACGATACGCCATGTGAAGTGCCGGCATAACACTGCTACTGTATGTACTGAACAGGGCGAGCTATCTGTATGGGTCAGAGTAGGAACGCTCCAAACAATAAGGGATAGGAAAATGGTTGTTGATTTTCAAGCTAACCTTAATTTCTAGTGGAGCCGCGTTCTAAGTGTTATTACATAGACCAGTGAGTTAGTGAGACGAGAACAACAAAGAACATAATTTTTATTGCATTTTTGTATGCCATGGATTTCCGCAAAATACCCAGGTGTTACTTATTTAAGAGTTCATTCTTAGAGTAGTATTACCAGTATTACTTTAATCTTATAATGCAAATTCCCATACAACATTAAAGTTTGTAATACCGCTGAGGTGACAGTAGGGCCTCTGATTCCATTTATGATTTTTAAAGATACAAGTTGACGGTTGAGTACTCTAGTACCTGAGCCCACCATTGACGTTTATAGCTAGCCGATGATGTTACAAAACAGTTTTATACACGAGTTCAAAGTTTCAATATATTATTAGAAATATATTTTCCGATAATTACAACCCCAGGGACTGTCCAGTTTGATATCCCAAGGGAGAGGCCATCGATTCATCAAAAGCAGGGCACGGGTCGGGCGCAGGCCTCCGCAGACTCACTGCCCAGCCCTTGGTTGCCTCGGTGATACTAAACTACACAATGACGCTGTTAACCTTAATACAAAATTGATTGCGTTTAGTTTATAGAGTTGCGGAGTATGGAGGCTGGTCTAAAGGTGGGTTAGGTTCCGTTAGTTCTTAAAAGTAGCGTAGAGCCCTCAAGAGTCTTTTGGATTTTGAGTTGGTTATACGTACGGAATAGAGATTAACTATTCTGTGGTTATACGTATGAGGTGGCACGGATTAAGGAAGATTGGAAATGTAGAGCGGAGGCCTTGTGTGAATCTGTACATTCAGCTAACTATAAAACTGTTATTTTCTTAAGTATTTCTCTTGTAATGTGTATCGCGTATTTCGAAGACATTTAAAGAACTGTTCTAATTTCGTAATATATATCTATTAAAACGGTAAAAAAATTAAATGATATTATTTTTTTTTTTTACTACAATATCGAAAACCTCCTACTGCTTCTCACTAACTTCCCTGCGGCCCATAGGCCCATAGCAGCACATGTGTATATAATATAGGTATGTATATATATATAGGCCCATAGCAGCATATGTTCGGCCATAATAACCCCAAACCCAATGCGGGTTGTTGGATATTAAATTGTTACTTGCAAGTAACCTAAACTGAATGAGTGCCATCTTACGTCAACAACCGAGATCAAAGTTTGCTTTACATGCCCGCCGTACTTCGATAATAGTTCATCGAAGCTGCCGAAGAAGGACATCTGGATGTTTTTTTTTTATTTGATCTCTCATCCGTCATTGCGAAAGTTGGTTAACTGGCAAGATCGCAAGCTTCAGCTGCCGTCCCTGTTGAGGTAATAAGCAATACCGATAAGGTCAGTAAGAAAATTGAATTGTCGGGCGCCAGTATTGCATAGTGTTCGCGCTTTGGTGTCGAATGCCTCCCGCGTGCCACATTTGTTTGCAGTTATGATGGGCTATCGTTGTTGAGCTACACTTGCCAGTACGGTTACACAACGCGATTTGGTGAGAGGCTCTTAGAGACTACTCGGAGTGAGTCTTAACTTACGTACGACGTGCGCTAAAGATTGTTTTGTTGGATTGGTCTGAAATGAATGTAAAGTAAATTTTCAGGCAAGATATATCAACATCCTTTTTGACAGATTAGAAACTCATTTCATTACATACATATAATAAACACGACTATTATCCCCGAAGGGCTAGTCAGAGACTTGACAATAAGGGTAGTTAAAGCAGTCCTCTGGCCGTAGTCCACTTTTCACCAAATAGCACATGTGCTCAGCGTGACAGGTGAAAAGCCCATCGCCGCTCTATGCTGTTTGATGTATGTGCAGTCTTTAGTCCGTTAGTCGCCTTTAACGACACCCAAGAGAAGAGCGGGGGTGGTAGTATTCTTTTACCGCTACGGACACGGTTAACTCATTACAGTATTGCTGTAATGAGTTTCTAATCTGTCAAAAAAAACTAAAGCTTTTGTTTTGCAGAATAAAAAAGAAACAAAAGCCTATCGTCTTTTATTGTTTACGACTACACGCATAACGGTTCCGTAAAACAGAGTCGCAGTTTGACTGGATGCTTGTCACGGAAGCGACGTGCCTGCCCCACTCTCCTCGGTAACGTCGCACCGTACGTGTCGCCGGGCCAAATGTAATCACTAGCTGTGACTCATTTATGACTACCAGCCCTTGTAGCGTCTCTTTAGCGTGGTGCAAGTGGAAAAACTTACTTGTGGCAAAAATTCGAATGGTGGAAAGCACTATTGGTATGTTCCTTAAGTGATTAATTTTAATATCGTCATAATATACTTCTTGAGATAAAAAATGGAAAGATTGATTTATATGTACTAATACCCAGTACTGAAAACATACAAGTAACAAGAAATAAAGACGCCTTGCCTGAGATGAGAACCGAATCACTTTCAGCGCAATCTGCTATCTAAGTTCTCATATAAGAATCTCATTGTCAAATGATTAGTATCTGTTAATTTATTTATATTTTTCATTAGCTTCATAGTAGATACTATTTCTGCTATAGATTAGTTATTATCGTAAGTATGGGATGATTCATCTTTAAAGAATATTTGGTATTCGCTACGTACTTATTTGGTGTGATGCCCACATTGAAGTATTATAACTAGAGCAAGTATTCTGTACAAAAAATGTGCTTGCTACATGATAGCAGGTAGGCTACGTATGAGACGTAGAGGACGAAGGGCTTTTGTTTGGCTGTGGCCGTGGCTACTCGTTTGCTGCCCATTAGCCGCAACTGGCAACTCGCAATTGCACAAAAATTTTCTTCGCGCTGTCGTCTCTAGTTATAGTACCTCAGTAGATACACATCACGCTAGCGAACGTGACTCCGGGGTGCTACGAGCGCGCTCGCCCTGCCAATCTAATCACCTGACTGATTCGCGACACCCAATGTCTACAAAACAATTGACGATGCTTGTGCGGGAAAGAAAAAAAGGATCTCTCCGTTGCTTAACGATAAGAAACAAAAGAAGGGCAGAAACCAGGTGTGGTCATTATGTATATAAATTAAAAGAAATGTATTGCTGAGTCACTCACTGACCGTCATAAACAAAAATCAATTAAATAATAAAAAACTATCTCTACTTTCCATATTCTTCTAATAACATTAATATTTAACAATGGTTTATGACAGTGGCGGAGTATAAAAGAGTACCTACGTAGCTGTCCTAACTTTACTTAAAAAAGTACCGAGCCAGAGCACTGAGACACAAACCTACTGGGACTCCTTTGTTAAGTCGTTACGTATAATACGTTAGAAACGACCTATTCCACTGGCAGCACTAAACGATGTAGGTAATAACTTTGATTAAGGACCAGGCGGATAGAAGCACAAAGGAATAATAACACAATCCCCATCTCCGGCAACTCCTAGTTGCGCATAGTTGTGTTGCCTTGGAAACTGTAATTTTAATGTGTTCGGAGGCGTTAGTATGATTCTGGGAGCGCAGAGTCCCCGAGGCGGCGGCGGCCGCGCGGGGCTGGCCTTCGGCGGCCTCCGAACTCGTTAACTAAATATACGATTACCGATACACAGATAATATTCGAGGCAAATTGACGCATATTAAAATCTTGTTTGTTTTGATTATACTCACTAATACTTGGAAAGATGTATTTACCTACTAGGCGTTCTCGTGAAGAGTCAGATCAAGAGTACTAAACAGGCGAGCACGAATAAAGAATGTTAGGAGAGTTAATGAAGAAAGGAAGCGCCGGGAAACGGGTGTAATGTTTGTATGTATGTATATCATACTTGAAGATACTGAAAGTTAAAACGGCTGTAGGATACACGATATTATCGAGACAGACACTTAAGCAAATAAATCCATAACAATACTCGTATCAACACACATGTACACTAAAATGAATGAGACTTGCAAACTAGAACGTATAACCAGCTTTGAATCCACAGACCACTAAGCCTATTGATTTAGGTGATCGACGTTTAGCATCGGACGATCCAGTTTAGTTAACTATTTTATATTTATTTATTCTATAATTTATTCTATATAATGGATCGCGTAGCGGTGAAAGAATACTACAAACCCCTCTCTTCCCTTGGGTGTCGTAAAAGGTGACTAACGGACTAAAGACTGCACATGCATGCAACAGCATAGAGCGGCGATGGGCTCACCACCTGTCACGCTGAGCACATGTGCAGTCGCTATTAGGTAATAGTGAAAAGTGGACTACGGTAGAGGACTGCATTTGCTGTTCTCATGTTTAGTCCTTTGACTAACCCTTCGGGGATAATAGTCGTGATTATTATATGTATTGATTCTATATAGTCAGGGAGGGTTGCCCATATAAAAAAATACCACCTGTTTAACTGACTGTAGTTTCAATCAGATATAAAATGTGATCGAAGGGCTGTAGACGTAGCAAAAGATGAATTAACGGGTAGTCGCAAATATTTGTTACAGTTATTTTGAAACTTACATTAACACGCCATCATTCACTGCTTGCTAGATAGTAAGTCTTTATCTATGGCCATCAAAAACAACAAAAGAACCTCAGCAAGCAAGTACGTTTAGTTCAAATGGCTGTAGACTCAGCATAAGATGAATTAAGTGAAGGCTGCGAATTAATAATACTGAAATTTTTGAAAATTACTTACTGCTAGCTAGATTTAAAATCAAGTACCCACCTAAGTCTTTTTCTATGGCCGTCAAAAACAACAACAGAACCTCAGGAAACGAGTGCCTCCTTTTCAAATTGGTGTAGACTCAGCTTAAGATGAATTCAGTGAGGGTTGCTAATTAGAATGATGTTATTTTGAAAATTAAATTAACAGACCATCCTACACCGCTATCTAGATATAAAATCGTGCTCGCTAGATATTAAATCGAGTAAGTCTTTGCCTATGGCTATTAAAAGCAACAAATGAAGCGAGTACCTCCTGTTCAAATGGCTGTACACTCAGCGTAAGATGAATTAAGTGAAGGTTGCCAATTAATATCGGGACGCCTCAGCTGTTATTTTCGTGTGCGAGCCAGCAGCGGCGGCGGCGCGGGGCGGCGGCGGCGGTCCCTTGAGAGCGGGCGGCGCGGCCGGGCCGTCTCCGCCGGGATGCGGCGGCGTGGGCGGCGAACTTGGCTTCCACTGGGACATGGGGGGATCCACCTAGTGCGGCACACTGGTATTTTTCAACGGTATCTTTTGGACCATCTAGGTATATCAGAGACGGGTGAATAATTTAATGTTGAGCAGGGTTTGTCTAGTCGATAGTACACGCTCTAATGTTGTGCGGTTTTCGGTGTAACATTAGGTATCTATTAAAAAATGTATCAGTTATTTTTGCGATCTGTCGGTTGTACAAGTTTTCCAATGTAATTAAAAAGTACATACGTACATGAACCTTCTATGAGTATTTATCCAAATATATTCCATGTGCAGAAGTTTAAAAACAATCTCCAAACTACGGTAAGACTAAACGTTACCATTGTAAATTACCTACGACAATGTAGTCAATAACATTCTCAGCGAAATAGGTCGTGGACCGGCACGTGGATCTACGTTAAACGAGTAGGTACTAAGGTGGCCTACTGCACATACAACGCCGTACAACGAATTGTTCGTTCTTTGCGGTTTTCAGTATATAGTAAGATTTGGTTTTAAAATGGCTAAAAAAGCAAATAAGAGAAAATAAAAACATTTTATAAAAAAAATAGGTACCTACTTAATTTAATTTATACGATTCCAGATTTTCCGTACGTCACGCTCGCAACATAAAAAAATATTATTATTGTTAGGTGGGTACCTTTTATTATAGATGTTTTGCGTGAAAGCACGTGAGTGATTTGTGTAAGCCTGTTGGGAATAGAAACGGAGAATGCTTCGTCATGTTAACAGATTGCATTAATGTTTTACGTTCGTATTCTCTTTTGGAGACTTTAAGCATATAAAAGTTTAGACAGGGAGAAAATTTAATCAAGTTTATTATTTTATTTTACTTTTTACAATATTTGCACACACCATTGGGAACATAGTATGTTAAGTTAAGTTAAGTAAGTAAAATCGTACTTCATCTAGCTGTGATTCTATCTGAGTTGTATAAGAGAATTTCGTTCGGTACAATTCTTCCAAACTGGACCACGGTAAAATAAATTATGTGAACAGCTTTCATTATTAGTAATAACTAAAGTCTACCCTATTTCGTATTTAGTAATTAGCTATTTGTATCATGTCATCAAAAAATCGGTCATCATCGTTAGGCTGACGATGATGTCCGGTTTTTTAAACGTGCCTCATGCCTTCCCACATGGCCAAATGTCGGTTGGTGGCATGGGTGGTGGTTCAGCTAAAGCCGGGTCTTCTGCGACACTGTTTTGTGTTTTCTAACACCTAACATCAAACATCTAACAAAATTTACTCCCATATTTTGTTAGATGTTCGATGGTAGGTGTTAGAAAACACAAAACAGTGGCGCAGGAGACACGGCTTAACGGGACTAACGGCTAGTCATGTCTTCCGAAGGGGTGAATGACACCTAAGTACCGTTGTGTTAAAAATATCAGATCAAAATCAAAATTATTTATTTAGAAAATTGTAACAAAATCATGCACAATATTTTAGAACGCGTTCATTGCTGGCTGACAAGTTCCCCATAGTTCAAATGTTACTGATGGGTCTTAAAAACATACAAACATAGATTGACGACCATTAAATTGAAATTTGAAAAACATTTATTGGTATCACACAACAAACACACAAATTAACAGTTTTTTTTTTTCATTTTTATTATCAGCCTATAAACGTCCCACGGCTGGGCACAGGCCTCCCACGTGGACAATAGCACGTGGGGATATTGGGCCATAACCCACCACGCTGGCCCAATGCGGGTTGGTGGGTTTTAACGACTGTAATCTTACGACAACAACTGGGACCAACGGCTTAACGTGCCTTCCGAAGCACGGAGGAGTTCGAGATGTTTTTGATTCGGTCACCCATCCAGCGACCCGGCATTACGAAAGTTACTTAGCGAGCAACATCGCAAGCCGAACGCGCTAAACACTGCGCCATCGAGCTCCTCAACAGTAATAAATAACAAAAATAAAAATAATAAAGCAATACATTGCGCCCTGTTGTGTGATGCCAACACTGTGCACAACTCAGTATAAGCAGCAAGCGGGGCCAGCTGCACTGGTATTCTGCTGACCACAGTAGTGACATCACGTTACGACATTTAAGAAAAAAAAGAAATATTAGACCCAAAGGGTTATGTCACAGACTAGGCAATGACGACCGCAGAAGTAGTCCACTGCTTTAGTCTACGTTATACCAAATTACAGCTGCACATGTGTTAAGCGTGATAGGTGGTGAGCTCATCGCCGTTTTATGCTGTTGAAAGTAGTAACTATGTGCAGTCTTTAGTCCGTCAGTCGCCTTTTACGACACCCAATTTAAGAGAGGGGCTGGTGGTATTGTTAAGTGACCCCCTTATACCACACGGCTCAAAATTGCATAAACGAGGCCCAATTTTCATGCAAGAAAAGAAGTGTCTGCATACTGCTCCTATGAAAACGACTTCCGAAGGCTACGTCGCAAATGAAACCGATTAGCGCACAGCCGATCGTAGATGAGAGGTCAACATCAACATAAAACTGTTATGATATGGCTTTAGCGTATTTCCCAGAGGCGCTGAGGGGGGGCGGCACCCTGGGGAAATTTCCCGGCAGCTCTCGGCGGGCCCCGTACAAGTTTTATGGACGCCGGCGCCCCGCACCCCCCCGCGCACGGCCATCAACTTCTTATCGTTACACATAACGGCACTCTGGAAGCGATGAATATCGTAATTATAACTAACAAATTAGGCAAATTCGATGGTTTTAACTTCCGGTGTTGAAGACAAACCGTTTGGGTTCTCATTAATCATTCTCGAATTATCATTATTTCATAAATTTTTCTCGAATTAGGAAGACATTTCTTTTTATGTTACAGAGCCGGCAAAAGTAGCTTACGGTCCGTCTGATGGAAACCAGCCGCCGCAGCTCATTATGTTAACATCACCAAGCGTAACACGAGCGTTATCAAGCCTGAGAGGTTCATACAACCTGTTATTTCACATACTTAATACATAACAACATATAATCACGGTTTTATCCCCGAAGAGATAGTCAGAGACTAGTCAATTAGGACTGCAAAAGTAGTCCTCTGCCATAGTCCACTTTTCACCAAATAGCGACTGCATATGTGCTCAGCGTGACAGGTGGTGAGCCCATCGCCGCTCTATGTTGTAAGATTTATGTGCAGTCTTTAGACCGTTAGTCGCCTTTTACAACACCCAAGGGAAGAGAGGGGGTGGTGGTATTTTTCACCGCTACACGGCTACGTTATTATTAGGTAGTTAGTTAGTTTTAATTAATTAGAAATAAGTAAATTGCTTGCCCTTGCTAAGTTTCTGGTCGGTTCTACTTAGAACAAAGTCTGCTGCACGGCGCGCGGCGCCCGGTAGACTTACACTTCGAACCGATGCGATGGCGTAATGATATTCATAAGAGCTCATTAAATTGAAATAAAACACTTTTTTACGGATGAAAGTCGCGTTTATTTACTAAATTTTTGAGTTTTATTTAGTTCTGACGATTCAAACGCAGGAAGTAGTTGTACAGCTATGCGATTCTCTAAGCGACACATAGACGCTGCGCGCATGGCTGTGATCTGCGGTCTCTTTCCAATTCTATGAATACGAAAGAGACAGAGTCATTTCTCAGCGCTGCGGCAGCCGCAGCTATCAAGGCTTTAGCTTAGAGAATCACACGGCAGGGTCTGTGGTCACTTGTGAGACACATCCGTAAAAAGCTGTTTCATTGCAATGTGTAGTGTTCGCGTAAACCTTAGATAACAAATAGCAGCTACGTTTCGTAGCAAGCCTAGCGACGCTTGCTACGAAACGTAGCTGCAAACGGTATATACATCCCATGTAAGCTTAGTGAAAAAAAGTTGACGCGCAAAGCTAAATTGACTTAACCCTCTTCAAAAGGCTTACAAATACGTCCATCTAAAGCTTTTACCTCGCATAAAACATTCATACGTTTTATTGTGATCTTTACACCTACCACCCTTTGTAACGGGTTAGAATTTTGCGCGTTGGTAATCGTTCCTTTAGCAAATGTTAAGGCGAACATTTCTACTATGACATCATCACTAATAATTGAGGATTTTATTGAATACGATTGCATCGAACAGGATGCCGTAATTATTGTTTAAACGTTATGTAAAATGTAAATAACTTACTCTGAATGACATTACCCACAAAAATATAGAAATATTTATATTTTTTAAATATTTACCTGTTAAGTATTTAACAAAGCCTTAACTAGTTGAACTGTATATGTGTAATAAGATTTCGCACATAAATAACAATTAGATATTTACAGACCTTATGAAAATTCATCATTTCTGCGACCGCGTCATACGCCTCAGCAGTTATTATTTCGAACAAACAATTCAAGATACGACAATCCGTTTTTACAGTCTGTTTGGGACAACCAAGGATTACCATTTTCGCTGAATGTAAAATTTTAATTCCCTCGCAAGAGGGACGGGAGGCCGGGTAAAAATTGACGTGTTATTGGGCCCAAGCGGTGCCCGCGTGATAAAAACGGGCCAGCAGGTTTTAAAACCAAACTTCAGATATATTTTATTATTACACGCTTCGGTGACTAATCGCTTGAGCCTATCGGAAGGGTTTCCCAGGCAAAGTTTGCTTCAGATTTTTTGGTAATACTTTGGGCTTGTGATCTCTACAACCCGCATTTAGCAAGTGTGGTGTACGCTTATCTCAATTGTGGCGATGATTTAATTTAAAGCTTTGGCAGTAGTACAGTATCCTACAGAGTGGCAAAACGAATTATATCTAGAGGGAGAGTAGAACAAGATAATCATTTAATCATAAATTTCATATGTTTACCAACTTACCGTTAAAATTAGATGGAATAATTGGTCAAGACTTTTTGATTAAATATAAATGTGTTATATATTACTTTAAACCATAATAATAATTTATATTTAAGTATGTCCTACTAAAATATTGTAACAGTGTATTTTTAGAATGTAAACAGTCATTGTTTGTTAGCTTAAGTTAGCTTAAGTTCTTACTTAAACTAAACTTACTATATAGTTTTACAAAAGCTCCATAAGCTTTTGTAAAACTATATAATAAGTTTAGTTTTAGTAAATAAGGATGGAAATTAGCCAAAAATTACAGATTCTCAATTTTTGTATTAATAAAAAGGGAAGGCTATTATGCTACCTATACTTACTTACCCGTAAGTAAATATAGGTAGCATAATAATATTTTACTTAAATTAAACATTCCTTAATTTCATTTTGTCTTTGTTTCATCTTAATTAATAAGAATAACTGCATTCATTTAATGCTAATTAAAAAAAAAGTTCCGTGACTTCGTCAGCTTCAGCACTTTTACGTTGGTTAATCCCGAAGGAGTTTTAGGCACCTAAGTAGTAGTACTTAAACAGTTTGTGAGATTTCGGAATTAGTCAGTCAGTAATACTTATTAAAACTGTTTTAACGGGACTAAACACGATTAATTTTGTAAGTAAGTACATATCTACTTACTGCTTGACGTAATACTTATAACACGATTACACGTTTTTATTAGGGTTCCGTAGCCAAATGGCAAAAAACGCAACCCTTATGGATTCGTCATGTCTGTCTGTCTGTCCGTCCGTATGTCACAGCCACTTTTTTCCGAAACTATAAGTACTATACTGTTGAAACTTGGCAAGTCGATGTATTCTGTAAACCGTATTAAGATTTTCTCACATAAATAGAAAAAAACAAAAAATTTTAGAGGTTTCCCCATACTTAGATCTGAAACCCAAAAAATCTTTTTTCATCAAACCCATACGTGTGAGGTATCTATCTATAGACAGGTCTTCAAAAATGATATTGAGGTTTCTAATATCATTTTTTTTAAACTGAATAGTTTGCGCGAGAGACACTTCCAAAGTGGTAAAATGTGTGCCCCCCCCCCCCCCTGTAACTTCTAAAATTAGAGAATGATAGAACTAAAAAAAATACATGATGTACATTATGCAAACTTCCACCGAAAATTGGTTTGAACGAGATCTAGTAACTATTTTTTTTTAATACGTCATAAATGAATTAATTTAAAGAAAATACACACAAGTTACAACGAACTACATGAACTTTTATATGATGTTACTTGCTGCTACGGAACCCTTCATGGGCGAGTCCGACTCGAACTTAGCCGGTTTTTAATTGTTTTGTGAGCCGCCCCGTCAAAAGATGAACGATAGTCTTCTCATTTTATACTAAACTAGCGGCCGCTCGCGGTTTCACCCGCATGGTTTCCGTTCCCGTGAAAATATCGGGATAAAAAGTATCCTATGTGTTAATCCAGGTTATAAACTATCTGTATGCCAAATTTCATCCAAATCTATTCGGTAGTTTTTACGTGAAAGAGTAACAAACATCCACCCATACTTACAAACTTTCGCGTTTATAATATTAGTAGGAGTAGGATATTGATATAGTACGCTAAAAAGTTAGCGGTGAAAATAAAAGGTAAGAGGTAAACCATTATAATTTATTAATTTTGATGTTGAAATACGTACAAGAGACAGTAAAACATTTTAAAGTAAAATCAATAATTAGTTGTTACGACTTTGTTAACAAAACTTTTTGCATATGACACTGTACTTAGCTTCCTGTTGTAGGAATTCTAATAATGCTTTATTTTTTTCTGTTCGTGACCAGTATCCTTACGATTTCTTCAGATTACGTCAATTCTAAATAGTTTCAAATCTGTATGGACCGTCTATAGGTAGGTACGGTAAAGCACGAGTTTATTCAAGGTACAGTTTCAGCGAAAGTCTGATAAGCTCCGCTTTGAAATATTCACTGGAGCACTAACAACGTAATAGAGAACAATGGGAATGAGACCAGGTAAAGAACCCAGCCAGTATTGCATTAGGCGCCCCAAGGGACGCGGTGGCATCTCGCGCGCCTCCAGGGACGCATTATGAAAGTACCTACTGCATAGCAGGATCGATACCAGCGGTTACAGTATCACGTTGACGGTGGCTTACACAAGTCCTTGTTGGCACTTTGGAATTGGAACTAAGTAAGTATTAATACTTTGTTTGGCAAAAGTTTTGCGGTCGACCTACGTCCCTTAGAAGGAGCGAAGGAGACGGACCGAACTCGAACAGTCAAACTTACATCGATAATGGAATGTAAGTTGCAAAAATGCAATTTCTTTGGAATTAAAATTACGAATTTCGTATGTGTTCGGCAAAAGTTGTGGCTAATGTCTATATAGGAATAAGGAGCAACAGGAGACGGACTGAACATGTGAAACTTACAAGGAGTAACTAATAGTTTATTACCCATTGTAACAATGTTATAAGTTTCATATGAACTGTTACTTTATCTAATTTTAACACACGTCGCTACCTATAATATTATAGTAGGCGATCGTTCCAACTCCCGCAACGCTATAGCCGTATCGCGCGGCAACGTCCAAGCCAAACCGCGAAGCGCCGACCGCGACGGGTCACTGATAAAACGCTGATATTAGGGCGCCCGCGGCCGCGTCCATCACGGCCGCCGCTGATGCGACCCCATCCATTACGCTTAAATACTACCTGCCGGAATCCCTGTCACTGTTCGGTGCGTCTGGACGCCTGTAAATCTCGCTGTACGCTGATCGTTCTCGTCTGCCTACGTTACAAAATGTAAACTTTTTCTAAAATTTAATAGAGGCTAACACTGTACTTATATGGAGTTTATGGAATTTTTGACAAACACTAAAATTTTTTGTCTACTCATAAACATAAGCACCTAGTAATAAATAAAGGTGAAAAGTGATTATGTGGTACCTTCCTATTTTCTAAAAAAATGTATTGCTTTCTAAAGCTTACATTAACACTAGGTACATTGCACATTGAAAGGGAACTCTTTCTACGAATCTAGTGTCGCTTCTTTTACATACTAAATTATCCGGTCACTTCGAACCCTATTCAAGGCCATTGGTCACAAGGAGACTAAAAATTATTTGTAATCAGTTTAATACCTACTGTTATAATTTCTTCTTTTCTCTTTTCTTTTTGCGAAAGCCAGCATATAAATAATGATCATTATGAAATTTAAGGATGTATTTTATTATCATCATCATTAATATCATCATAATCATAATACCATAAAGTAGAGTCGCCGTTTTCCTGTGTCTGTAGCTCGGCTTTCTGCTTCTAAACCACACAATAGATGTTTAGGTACGCGGTTTTCACTGATAGAAAGACTTTTTTTTATAAAAGAAGGAGGCAAACGAGCAGGCGTGTCACATGATGGAGAGCAATCACCACCGCCCATGGACAAAACCGCCACCGCAAAACCAGAGGAATCGCGGACGCGATGCCGGTCTTTAAAGAATAGGTTAAAAACTTGTCTTTTTTTTGGCAAAAGAAATATTCGAAAAGGAAATCTAGTGTCTTCGTAGCTCATTGGAAAATTCAGTTGCCGGAATTTCGAAAGGATTGGTCTGGCCTTAAAAGAAATCGGTTTTTTTTCAAGTGTCGTGGCATTTTTTTTTCGTATTATTTATTTAATTGTCAAAGTGTCGATGTTTTAACAAATATGTTATTTTAACAACCGACTAGCTACTACCACTAAAAAGTAAGGTAAATGGTTTTTCATTGATTGGAGATTACGTACGGATGAATTTCGATTGTGTATTCTATCATCTTAGCTGTATTAAGTAAATAAAATGATATCTTATTAAAAACATATTTATAATTTAAAATATTACATACTTAAATAATTTCACGACTATTTATCCCCGAAGGGTTAGTCAGAGACTAGGCGATAAGGACCGCAGACGCAGTCCTCTATCAGTCAACTTTTCACCAAAAATACACGGTTATACGTCATTGTTTTGTAAGTATTGCGAGTAGGTATTGGTTCTTTTACATATTTTTTTACCCATCCTACTTCATCATCCAGTCACCAACCGGCATGATGGACCACCCCGACATCATTCGTGGAAGGCAGCCACACGAGCTGGACCTACCGACTTTGCATTGTTGTCCAAGATAATAAATAATGTCCTTAGTTCTTAACATTAAACGAATAGCTTTTGGACCCATTTTTAAAAACTAGTAGTAGTAGAGACCTAAGTACGAATTATTCAAAAAAATTTAATGTACTTTCCAGAACAAACATGTCATTCATGATAGAGGTCACACAGACAATATTGTGGAGTTAAGTTCACAATGTTGACAGATTTATTCTCTCCTATTCCAATACGGGAACTAAAGTTAAACCTAGTTTAAATCTAATGCTATCTCTATCGCCTATATAAACAAAAATGAGACAGCATCATCTGTTTAAGGCCAAGTTTAACTTTAGTCCGCGGTTTGTGTTCATTAATTGTTTAGTTTACTGCTTTTTTAAAAGATTCATTTGATCTTCTCTCGGTAATTTATGAAAACATCGAAAAGGAACTACTTAATGAAAATTTCAAAACTACCACAGAAAGCTTTACCTACTTAAGTCCCAAAGAAATAATTTTATTCTAAAAGTTTCTCCATTTATTTTATTTAAGCAACGGAAACGTCACTTGTTATTAAACATTTGCTACTCACCTTTATCTCCCGTCTGAATATACAGTAACGTTCTATCAAAACAGACACTATAGTGTGATAAAATTCACACTACGAAAATGCAGTTGAAGAATTCATTCCTCGTAAACATTTTGATTAGGTCCGCTCCGCTCAATAAGTCATCGTAAACAAACACACTTACGTTTCAACGATCTCGGCTTCGCCTGCTTCCTCCGAGACATCCTAGACACGTCAATCAACAATATACTCCACTGCCAATGAATTACCCGGCCTCTTGGGTAGCGACTACGGCTACGCACATTTTCGCGGCAAAGTTTGACGTAAAGCCGGGAGGGAGGGCGCGAAACGCGCGGCAGAAGCGATCTTCCCGCGCTCAGAGAGCTTACTGGCGCCCACCCAACAAGTGGCATAACAATATTGTTGCCGTCGCGCAAACTCGAAAGCACGCCGACCTGTCACATACAATATACTTTCATATTACACTTTTTCATGAAGTTTGATACTGTAATGTTGTAAAGAAACTGTAACAAATACAAAATAAAAAAATAGGGATCTATTCGTGTTTATTGTACTTATCCTGACGTTATCCTCAAATAAAAGCGAGACATCCGTAAATAATGTTTCATTACATGTGTTTGTAGTGTTATTTAGGTTATTTAGGTTAAATATAGGTAGGTATTTTTATAGACCTGTAGGTATTGTAAAGCCAAAGGTGAAAAATAAGAAAGTTAAGTAAGTTTTTTTCCTTTTATAATAATAAATAATAATAATAAAATCATTATTGAAAAACTAATTTTACAATATATTAACATAATGCTAAACATATACTAATAAAGAATCAAAATATACATGTGCCTGGTCTAGGATCTTCCTGTTTTCCAGGCAAAGAGAAAGAATAACATAATTATATACTTATGCAAAATACAGTTGTAGGATTCTTAAGTTGCTAAATAAATAACAAGACAATATTGTTTAGAACTTAAATAATTTCTTTAAATTAATTAGTAAAATATTTACAATATTCATTTAATAACTACTTGGTGTATAAATAACATATCAGGCAATAATTTTTAAGTATTACTTACAAGCGAATTTCTGCGTCAATAGAAATTAAATCTGGGTCAAAGTAAATCATTCCATTTAGTATAGTCATTATTTTATAAGTTGTTTGTGTGCGAGATAATTTAGGTAATTTACAGTTTCGGGTTAGTAGAGCAAATATGGTATGGAATGCGGAAGGTGCGTGGTTCGATTCCCGCCTGAGGTTGACGTAATTTTTTTCAGTGTTTAAAATTTTACTTAAGTATATTTAAACGTTAATAAAACGCTAAAATATATAGAAAAAACATTAATATATGTATAAACGCAGCTTTATCTTAACCGAATGTTCAAATATTTGTAAAAATATTTCTTTCGGATCTCAGAAGTGAAAACTTGTAAGATTTGATGAAGCAATGTTGACTAAAAACATGCATCAAGCACTGACAAATTTCGACGGGTGAAAACCAGACCTCGGTAGCCAAGTGGTTAAGGCAGCCACCCGGAATGCGGAAGGTGCGTGGTTCGATTGCCGCCTAATATTGTCGTCTTTTTTCAGTGTTTAAAATTTTACTTAAGTATAATTAAGCATTAATAAAACGCGAAAATACAGGATGGTCAAAAAGTTGACGTCCAAAAGAAATAATTAGATCCCTCGTGTCGTGTTATCCGAATCACCCTCATGTATGTTCCGTGATTTTTCATAGTTTTCAAGTTATGATTTTTTTTCTGAATTTTTGAGGTTTCGATATGTCCCACTTAAAAAAAATCTAAAAAATGTGGAGGACTTTTTTATTGCAACTATGTCTTCATGAGTGGTACTTTAATGGATAAAATAATCAGCTTCATAACTGTGATGAAAGTTAATAAAATGTTGGGTTAAAGTGAAAAATTTACATTTGGTGAATTATGACTTAAATATTCAACTTTAATTAAAAAATCTGAACATGTGACTTTATGGGTCCTAAGTAGGCTTCAAAAATGCGGCAGACTCTTAACTTTTATAATCATTTAAAAAATGGAGTAGTTATTAGGGCTACTTTGGCTAAAATTTGTCTTCAAAGACGGCAAAGTGGAAAATTCTTAAAATAAGTCAAGTGATTAAAAAAAGTTTTGGCTACTTTATCATTCCTAACGTTAATTAGTTTGTTAAGAAACCAAAAATGACTGCAGGAAAGCTAAGATCCAAATATTTGGAGGTTTTTTTAGTTGCGCCAGACTCTTGGTTTTTATAAACACTTTAAAAAGTAGCACTTATTTTTTTTTCGAGATTTTTTTCAAGCGACAACGGATCGCGCAAAATTCTTTAAACTTTAAAGAATTTTGCGCGATCCGTTGTCGCTTTAAACTTTAAAGAATTTTGCGCGATCCGTTGTCGCTTGAAAAAAATCTCGAAAAAAAAACCTCCAAATGTTGGGATCTTAGCTTTCAAGAATTAAACTTTAAAGAATTTCGCGCGATCCGTTGTCGCTTGAAAAAAATCTCGAAAAAAAAACCTCCAAATGTTGGGATCTTAGCTTTCCTGCAGTCAATTATGGTTAGTATACAAACTTATTAACGTTAGGAATGATAAAGTGGCCAAAACTTTTTTTAATCACTAGGCTAATTTTAAGAATTTTTCACTTTTCCGTCTTTGAAGCCAAAGTAGCAATAAGTGCTACTTTTTTAAAGTGTTTATAAAAACCAAGAGTCTGGCGCATTTTTTAAGCCTACTTAGGAACCATAAAGCCACCTAATCAGATTTTTTATTTAAAGTTGAAAATTTAAGTTATAATTCGCCAAACGTAAATTTTCACTTAAGAACAACATTTTCATAACTTTCATCACAGTTACGAAGCTGATTATTTTATCCATTAAAGTACCACTCATGAAGATATAGTTGCAATAAAAAAGTCTCGACAGAATCTTCTACTTTTTTTAGATAATTTTTAAAGTAGGACATATCAAAATATCTTAAAAATTCAGAAATAAAATCGTAACTCGCGGAACATACATTGGGATAATTCGGAAACCCCAAGCCAAGACACGAGGGACCTAATTTTTTCTTGTGGGCATCAACTTTTTGGCCACCTGTATATTAATAGTATATTTCATTACGAGTGCGGAAAGCCTGTCATTGCAAAGAGTTCCGACAAATGTCTACCCGAGCCGAGGCGCAGCCGAAGGTGAGGGTTGACAGTCGAAACAAGTTGCAATGACGGTTCCGCACGTGTACTGAACAACTATTTTTAATACAGTTGCGAAAAAATCAAGCAATATAATAATAGTTATTTGTTATACAAGATTGCAAAGTTGCTTTTTAACCGCGTGCTCAATTTTGATGACCGAGCAAGCGAAGGATTCTAAAATTGAATCACGAGTGCAGCGAGTGATTCAAACATTAGAATCCTGAGCGTTAGCGAGGGAATCAAAAGAGCACGAGGTGAAAAATCTTTGCAATCGAGTGCAACACGTAACTTTTCATCCCACCTCAGCGAGGAAATGACTAAATGCAAAAAAAAAAACATTTACATTCACAAGATACTTTTATTTCAGTTTAGGTATTAACTACTACATTATGACAGGTAAGTATTACAGAATAATCTTTAAATTATAACAAAATAATACTAAGGTATAATTAAGAAAATTTTAAAGTAACGTTGCTACAGTTATTTTTTAACAAATTAAAAAAAAGTTGTATGATATATTCGGCACCATAGAGGTAGCAGTAAATAGGTTTAATGTTTTTTTTAATTCACAAACTTAGTGCACACGATGTTCTAAATTCAATTTACTTTATCCTCTAGAGAATAAAGACGGCTTTTCCATTCAGATATTGAAGATTAAAAATACTCTTTCCGAGATGGTGGGATGAAAAGAATATTTTTGAAAATTACGCCAACCGTAACAGAATTTAAGCAGAGATTTTTTTGTTTCACCTTTTTTACTTCACCCATTCTGGGTAGGCAAAGGGAACTATGCCCATACAGCCAAGTCTTCAGTAGAATTTTTTTATTGATATGAAAAGAAAATGAAATTAAATGAGATGAAATGAAATGAAATGAAATGAAACCTAACCTAACTCATTGAATTAAATCTGTTAATGAAACAAATTAGTAGCGTCTTTTTAGAAATATTTGCAAGAATCATAAAAACTTCTATGAATTTTTTTTGTAAAAACTTCGTGGTTGGTTTTATCTTTTTAATAGACATTATTTTGACAGTTGGGAAAGAGAACACACGAGTTCGGAAAAGGTAAAGAAAAAGCTCGAGTATGTAATAGCCCACATCCCTCGGACCAAATGTAATATTTGGTCCGAGCCACATCCTGAACGCTATACGTCCCTGCAATACGCCACTTTTTGAGCAACTGTATTAAAAAAAACATTAATCTTTAAACGCAGCTTTTTTATCTTAACCGAATGTTCAAATATTTGTAAAAATATTTTTTTCGGATCTCAGAAGTGAAAACTTATAAGATTTGATGAAGCAATGTTGACTAAAAACATAAGCATCAAGCACTGACAAATTTCGACGTGTGATAACCAGACCTCGGTAGCCAAGTGGTTAAGGCAGCCGCCCGGAATGCGAAGGGGGCGTGGTTCGATTCCCGCCTGAGGTTGTCGTCTTTTTTTAGTGTAAAAAATTTTACTTATGTATATTTAAGCGTTAATATATCGCTAAAATATATAAAAAACATTAAATTATGGTAGGTATTGTCGTATTAACAACTAGAGCTCTATTGAATTAATGTATCTTTTTTCAGCAATTATTTTAGCAGGACAATCGGCATCGCCAGTTTTGTGGTTGTACGGTTTTTTGAAATGCAAGCATGTTGCACATTTTGCGATCTAGGACACATTCGTCAGATTCCTTTTTCGTCAGAATAAATTATAGGCTGTTATGCCATTTAAAAATAATAAACAAAACTACTATAAAACATTATAAAAACCTAAACCTAGGGTGCCGTCGGCAGAGGGCAGGGCTAAAACTACCGGTGGTTAGGGCTGCAGAGAGAGGAACCTTCTGACGATGCGTGCCGTGTCAATAGAATAGAATAGAATTTTTTTTATTTGATGCAAAAAAAAACAATTCATAACAAAATACCTTAACTAACAATAGAACACATTTTGTACCAAAAAGGTCTCCGCTCAGCTTAAGCCGTGACACGAAGTGTCACGACCTCGTTTGGTCCGAGGTCACGACACTGGTTTTCTGCGGATGCCTATATTTTACAATAATCAAAGACAATATGCACTGGCGCTAAGAATAACAAAAAATAAATAAATAAAAGTACAACAAAAAACATTCTATTTTAAACAAACATTTCAGTCAAAGCAACGGCAACGTTAATGTTAACATTGTTTACACTTTTGAGTATTAGAGGAGGTCATTCACTATCTGACTTTTGTAGGTCAAGAAGTAGGTACCGCCTTCTGTATCTGGCCCTTGATCCAGCCGTCTAGCGAGTCTCTTGAGATGTTGGTCGAGACTCTTCGCTATTAGGCCGTTTGCAGATACGACTATCGGGACAATGATAGTCAAGTCAACATCCCACTCAGCTTGTCCTTCTCAGCCTTCACGAGGTTCTCATCATGTGGGACGGTAATATCTACTAGCACTGCCCGCCGCTGGGACCGATCGACTATCACGATGTCAGGCTTGTTGGCAACAAAAGTCCTGTCCGTGATAACCGATCGGTCCTAATAGAGCAAAGCACGACCATTTTCGAGAACTGGCTCAGGTGTGTACTTATAGTACGGCACCTCGGACTCAACAAGACCGTATTGAAGAGCAAGTTGCTGGTGAATGATCCTGGCTACAAGATTGTGTCTGTGCAAGTACGCGCCGTTAGCAAGATGAGAACAACCGGAAATTATATGCCTGAGTGACTCTCCGGGACGGCGGCATGCGCGACATATGTCGACCGTACCGTCCTTCATGATATATTTCCAGTAGTTGTTCATCTTAATAACTTCGTCCGCAATTGCACAGACAAAACCTTCGGTTTCCCCAAAGAGGTCCCCGAATCGTAGCAAGTTCACCGATAAGAGCAGGTCCACAATAGAACCAGCCGTGCAGCTCCTTGCTCTTCCATACGTTCTTGCGGTCCTCGGTGCTTAGCACCCTCAGGTGCCTCAAGCCTCAGCTTGCGCCAGTTCTCTTTGCCCAAGGAGAGAGGCGTAAAGGTCCTGTCAACTGACACCACATCGCGATGCATCCTACACTCGTTGTTGAGGAAATATTCTCGAAGACTGCACACCTCACGGTTGTGGAAGGTTTTGGTCTTTAAAAAGCCTCGACCACCCCATTTCCGAGGGATGTACAGTCTCATAACAGACGAGTGTGGGTGGAGCATGCGATGTGATGTCAGTTGCTGTCGAACCTTTTTGTCCAGGGCGTCTAACTCGGTCTGAGTCCACCTTAGTATGCCAAAGGTGTATACCAGTAAGGGCATAACCCAGCCGTTGAAAGCGCGCACCCTGTTGCCTCCTGACAAAAGACTGTTAAGTGCCTTTGTCAGGCGACCAAAGAAGCGTTCCTTCACCGACTGTTTTATACCCCCTCTATACCCAATGACTGTGACATACCAAGGTATTTGAAGGTGTCGGCTTCGGAGAGAGATCTGAAAGTCATCGTCTCAGAAAATTGCAAATTCGTAGAATTTACAACTTTCCCCCGCCGTACGTGTATGACCGCGCACTTGTCTACACCGAACCCCATGTTGATGGCGCTGCTAAAAGTCTCAGTGACTTTCAGTAACGCCACCAATTCATGACGTTTCGGTGCAAGTAGTTTGAGGTCATCCATGATTATTATTATTATTCTTAATTAATGGCTTCGCGTTTAGCATTAAGCCAATTTCAAGTAGATTAAATTTAAAAATTATATTTAGTTTTGTGCGGTAGATCGAGTTAAAATGGAGTCGCACAACACGTGTTGTTGCTAAAAGAACACGGGAGAAACTCGAGTGTCATATATTGATGCTTGTCAGCCAAGTTTTGATGGTAGATACAGTTTAAAACTTCGCTTTCCTGCATACACGTGGGCACTTCGATCACAACAATTTTAGGCTTGCGTTTAAGAGGCTCATCCACCGTAAGGCCAGAGTTTGACAGTTGCGCCGACTGCCTCAGCTTCTCAATATCGTCCTTGGTATCAGTGCTGATGATAACACCACCGTTCTCTGTCTTACGCAAACCTCTCGCGTGTAGCTTCATTAGATCAGGTCTGATAATTTTTTGCACTAATGTTTTCCTCCTCCCTCGACCTCATTTTATCGGTAGGATAAATAGCCAACGACTTAATGTTACTGGGCTGGATAAAATTGTTGGCACTTTTTTTAACCATGTCAGTGAAGGAAACAGTTCCCGTGAGAGGTTTTAAGGACTCTTCAGTAGTCTGTTTGAGATCTTGAAATCTTTGCGAAAGGTCACGGTTTTCTTTAAGGGCTACAATAGAGGTATGGGCTTGAATGGCTTTTTGTTTAAGGGACTGGTACAGCACGGCCATAAGAGATGTTCCATTATTGTTCACTTCTCGACACAGATTGTGAATCCTTAGTTTCTGGTCCGAATTTCATTTCCCTTCTGTAGAGATAGCGCATACCTCATTTAGGCACTGATCGATGGTCATCATCCAGTTTTGTAGCTCAGGTGTGGACACTAGTTCCGGAGGATCCTTGTCCTGCTGGATAGGCGCGGGCGAGGGCTAGAGTGCACTCCGGTTGAAGGGATTGCCTTCCATTTTTCTATTTTAATTAAACTAAATGAACATTGTAAGTTCAAACAATGATTTAATTAGCACAAATATAGAATGACACTGATAAGTTGCTTCAGACTAAAGTAGAGCTAGGTCACGATTTTGCAAATTTATTTACTTTATTACATTAATTATTTAACACGTCCGATCACATCAGTGATCATAATGTACTCCCATCTATCCATCCCACTATAATAATTAAGTACTGTACTTAACGTTAAATTATCTCATAATAATCTCGTTGCACCTGTTATTAAGGTAATAAATGACCGTGAAAATAACAAATTATTGTGTCAATACTTATTAAGTCATTTTTCACGATGCATTTATTAACATAATTAGACGCAACACACATTCAATTATAATAATAAATGAAGAAATTTTTTTTCTTTGTTTTAAAAAAGGTTTTTTTTTTAAACTGACACAATAACAGATTGCAAAAGACCGAAAAAGATCGCTTGGGGTTTAGGGTCTTGTTTCAGGCCATATTATGACATATCTACCAAACTCAACCCATCACCCAATCACTTGCACTTTAAAATTATAGAATGTGCCAGAATTAATACTAGAATAAATAAGTAGTTACATCATAAATCGTAAGTCTAGAAAAAAAACATTTCTGACATGAATTTTGTTATTCGGGGTTACTAGGCTTGTGGTTCATAAAGGTTTTTCTTCCGTTTCGTTCCGTTTGGTGGCGCAAATAACAGCAGATTTATGTACAGCTACTGGAAGGTTTTAAAATCAATCTAAATGATAAACTATGTGATTTAAATTAAGGCTTCGGCACACCAAACTGCCGGACGACTTCAAAAGAACTTTCTAGCTTCCTGCATAGACGATGATATTCCCCATAATATGCTTCTCTTCTTGTATTGATGCTATCATGATCCCAAATTCTTCTGTTTCGCCTTAGAGCCAAAAGCAGTACGAATTCTTCTTCATCCAAGTCCGTGTCGTTCGACATCTTGCAGCCTACTGCCAGCCTAACTCGTTATACTGAACGCAGTTTAAACGCGGTCCAGCGTTGCAACTGCTTTAAAACTGCCGCTGCGTTCAATGTGCCGACTCCATCCAAATGAATTCTGTAATGTTTTATTAATTACTGTGCGGAATTTAAAAAAGATTTTGTTCAAAAGAAGATCTTGGTTAGTGGTACCTTAACTTTTTGTGAATGGGCTACAATTATTGGTTCCATAAAAGTAGGAAACGACTTATTGAACTTTAAGATGAACGCAACCACCAGCGATAACTTTAAACTTTAAGTATACTTATGTTAAGAATTATTCTAAGTTATTTAGAAGAGTGTTTCGATTAGCAAAAGCACAGTACCTGAGTGCAATGATCAAGGACAATAATGACAAAAATGACATGGAAAATTATTGATACATAATGAAAGAGGAAATGTCGAAAGTCATAACAATGCGTATTTTAAATTAGGTACGTTCATAAGATCTTCACTTCTGATGCTGTCTGCTGATGTTGCTGCATCCTCAGAACAATAACTAAAGCATATATTGTTCTGAGCGGCTGCATCATTTGAGAGGTTTTTTACTGACATTATAGTTTTGACTACAAAAACTTTGAACTTCTTCCCCACCCACTGTAGCTGAATCTGTTTTAAAGGAGAATGTTAAACATTGTAAATTTAATTTTAGTTTTAAGAAAATTGACCTTAGTGATAAAATAAAAACGTTTTTTGGGGTAATTCCGTGGACGTCATGAAATCAGTAATTGTGACAATAGCTCCAGGTTTAGCTTGCATATTTAACGAATGCATTGACTGTGGTGTTTTTCCTGACCTAATGAAACAGGCCAATAAACATAAACTTTTAAACATTAACTTCTGACCCCACTAATTTGGACCTATTTCTATGCTACCTACAATTATTAAAATTTATTAAATTATTTATTTACTTATTAATATATTAAAATTTTCGAAAAGTTGATGCTAGACCAAATTCAAACTCATTTTTATAGAAATTTGATTTTACATTCTAAACAGTATGGTTTTACTAGGGGTCGCTCAACAACGGACGCCGCCGGTGTTGAGCTTTTAATTCAAATATTTGACGTCCCAGGCGATTCACAAGATGCTCTAGAGGTTTTTTATAATTTATCTAAGGCAGGGGTCTCCAACTACTACAAATCCCGCCCGCGACAGCTTAAGACTAGTGTCATCAATCTGGCCCACGACAGCCAATGTTTTACTGTGGTTACTATTGCTGTGCTAAGTTGAATGGAAGAGAATGAAAACACAGAATGATAATTACTCTTTGTTTTATTACTTGCAAGGTAAAACTTTACGACAGAAATGATGACGCAGAAAACTCAACTTAATTATCTAAGCTTAAGCATATTAATTACTAACAAATAATGAAATTGAAAATAATCCCACTAATGAAACAAAAAAACACTAACGAGATTTAAGTAATTGTGATTTTCCACCGACAATTGTTTGTAGTTGTGGATTTATTATACCTGTACCAATTATTAAAAGAGATTTTTAAGATGCTCATCGGTTAATTTAGATCTGTAAACATTCTTTGTGTAGGTACTTCATCTTGGAAAACGTTTTCTCACACAAGTACGTAGTACCAAAAACAGAAAACAACCCACAAGCAAATTTAAGCAAATTATCAAATTGTGCCAGAGGAAGACTCTTATAAAATTCCAACAAAGATGAATTTTGATATTTGTTCTATAAACGTATCACTGCAATCAATAATTTCCATTTGGACTTCCGGAGCCAGGGTTTCAATTAGGGCATGCATTTCGGAATTTTCTCATATTCCGAAATTGACTACGTAAATTTCGGAATTCCGAAATTTTAATTTTTAGTAATAGAACGATAAAAAAATTAAACTTTAAATTGCAAATAGTAATACCCTCCCGAGCCATATTAGTAAAAATTGCGTTTTTAAGCTAAATACATATCATGAAAGCCCAATTCAAAACCCACTGACCAAATTATATTATTAGGATTACGATAAATTTCTGTAATTTTATTTTTCTGAATTCTACACTCACTCGAAATTGATGTTTTTTCTGTCACACACACCCAACCTTAAATTCCATATAATAGTGTCGTCACTAAGACTCCTCCATGCACCAGCCAGTGTGCTTTTTGCGCACATTCCGACTGTTCATAAAGGCGTAGTGTGTCTCATTCAATCTAATCCCAGCATTCAATCTCCTTTTAAAATCTTTATCATTCTATCCATCCGTTACATCGTGGCTAGGTCCACAAACTCTTTGAATTGCTCCACTTTTTTCTATTAATCATAATATCACACCTTGTCGTACACTAGTCTCGTTGAAAACCATAACTTTTGTTCCCGCCAAGGCCAGGACGCCAATTTAAATGATACCGCCATCTGTATGGCGGTTGATTCAACGGTTGGTGACGACCGCGTCCGCCAGCCCGCCGCGGCGCCACCTCTGCGCGAGTCGCTGTCGATCGCGCCGTGACGAGATCGCGCCGAGTTCGTCACCAGTTACCGCGCGCGCACATCACATCAAAACTAACTGTGAACGCCTAAATGCCTGTGGTTAAGTGCAGTGAAAGGTGTGAAAGTGCATTAAATCGCCTACATCGCCGCCCGTGGTCAGCATAGCTCCCGGTTCCTGCGATCCCGTACAGCCTGCTCCCGGTAAGTCCCCCTTCCTCCATCCATTCTCTGCTGTATTTGGCGGTGTCCTCTGACCCGCGGATACAAGTTGGTCCAATCGAGCGCGGAATACCTCTAAATTTTATGGTCTTTCGACCATAATCAGCCCCGAATCAGCCCCTAACTTTGATTACAGTCCGCTAAAAATAATATTTCATATTTATATCTCGTAGTTTTCACGTAATTTCATTTTAATTTCTAATTTTTAAATTTCATTTCCTAACATTTATAATTTTACTACCATACAAAATCTTTTCTGCACTATAGTCGTTGCAAAGTCCGGGCTATTATTGACCTACCTACACGAATAAAAATTCGTGTTTCAAGAACAGATTCCAATTCGTGTTAATTCCAAGTTAAAGTTTAGCAAATTGTGGCTTTTGTGTTGTTAATGCATTAACACTCTGACCAATTTTGTTAAATATTGCTGCAGCCGTTAATAATAAATCGGCGACCTTCCCTTAAACTGTTCTCATTTCACCATATCTTGGTATCACGTTCCATCAGCTCATTTAATTACAGTCCGCTAAAAATAATTATTTCCGCCCATAATCTAATTCGTGCTATCATTTCTAAATTCATTTGTTCCCGTAACTTTACGAGTTATATCTCGTGGCGAAACTGCCTGCCCCAATAAAAATTTCGTCGGTAGTCGGAAAACAATAGTGTTAGGATCACGACCACACAACATACACTTAAATTATTTTAACGCAATTATTTCTGCACGTTGCTCAATTGTTGCTTTTGTGTTGTGACCAATTTTGTTGAATTTTGCTGCGACCAGCTGGCGCGTGTGCTATCAGTGTCACTATTCGCTGACGCTGCGGTCTCGGTTCTCGTGCATGCTCACCACGCGTGCCAAGTAGCATGCTTTAATTTATTTTTGGTCGTGTTAATTTTTATATTCTTTTGTTTTTAATTTGTGCCTTTGCGATCGGCTCATTCTTTGTGCGTGCTCACCACATGTGCTCAGGGTGATCAGTTTTTATTAACCGCTTACAATTATTTTTTTAAGTATCGCTTGACGGCTATTTGCGTGCGTCGCCTTTGTTACAAATACGCTTGTCCAACTGTGGGCTTACAGCGTATCCCACACTTTCCTTTTTATTAGTTATTTTATTTATCTTTATTCTTGCTTGCCGGCTATTTGCGTGCGTCGCCTTCGCTTCTACACACGTTTGCCCACCTGTGGGACATATACAGCGTGCTTTAATTTTTTTTTCTCGTGTTAATTTATATTTTTTTTGTTTTTAATTTTTGCCTTTGCTATCGGCTCACTCTTCGTACACACTCCCAACGTTTGCCAACTTGTGGGACACAGATACGGAGTGTCCCTTTTTTTTATTATATTTTAATTTTTTTGCGACCGACTCATTCTTCGCGCTCGTTTCCGCTACAGGTCTACCCAACTGTGGGCAACGTACAACGTATCCCACCCTTTCTTTTTATTAGATTTTTTTTCTTTTCTTTTTCCCTAATGCTTTCCCGGCTGATTGGATGAGCCACCATCGCCTACGCATGCGTTTGCCCACCCGTGGGCCAAATACAAGGCGTCCCAACTAAGTTTTTATTTTGTTTATTGTTGCATTATTTTTTGCTCATTTGCCCTTACCTTGGTAAACAAATACGTCCAGCCCAACTGTAGAATTTATACAGGGTGTAGTTCTTTTTACTGCCTTTGAATTTATTTTATTTTTTTGTCTTCTTTTAATCATCGCGATGCCGACCAAGTCACAAGCCGCGATATTTAGGGAGGCCGCTAATGCTATACACCAGCTCCTAGAGGTGGGGTCACGGATCATTGCTGGCGACACCAAACATTCCATAACGGAATTTACCGTGCGTTTCGCAGAAATACAAGGCATTAAGGAGAAGCTGGATTCAGTATATTACAGCATTCTTAACGAGGAGAACTTAGGCGAAAGGATTGAGAGGACATACACTGAGAACCACACAAAAGCCTCCGGGGCGTACCTGGGGATACTTATGGCTAGGGAGGTAATCTCACCCTCTTCCACGTCGTCCCCAAACCATAGCGCTCAGCCCAGTTTCGGCGTCAATACGCCCACAGCCGTCCTCCCCAAGATAGCGCTGCCCAGGTTCAGCTCAAAAGTGGAGGACTGGCCTTCCTTCATTGCGCTGTTTAGGAGTCTGATTGACGACATGGAGACCCTGTCGGACGCAGTCAAGCTCCACTACCTCTTCTCGAATCTCAGCGGTGAGGCATTAAGTATGGTGTCCCACTTAAAGGTCACCAATGAGAATTTTGCCGTGGCCATGGACATCCTCACCAAGCGGTATGAGAACCGCCGGGTTCTCATCGATAGTTTCGTCGACATAATCCTGGGGCTGCCAAGCATCCACACGCGCTCTAACATACGCACACTTTTCTTCACTCCAATCGTGTCCGCCCAGTGTGCCCTCAATAATTTGGATCCGCCCATAGGGGACGACTACGTGTTTGTGTCGATAGTGGTGCGAAAGCTTAAGGGCGAGCTCCGCACGTTATTTGAACGCAGACACGGGTCTAGCAGCACCCTACCCACGTTGAGTGACTTCATCTCCTACCTCGAGGAGCACGCGCGCTGTGTGGAGACAGAGTTCTCCAACATAGCCCAGCCGCAACCCATTCAGCCCCAGCTCGGCCCTTCTCATAGCCGCGCGCCTCCTCAGTTGCCCCATCGCACTTATGCTCAGATGGCTCAGCAACAACCCGACCATTACCGTGGCCGCTCCTCAGCTCCATCGCCTCACCGTGCCTATGATCAGCCCACTCACCAACCGTTCCGCCCAACGCAGCAAATGCATCACCGCCCATCCACCTCCCCGGCTCGCAGTCAGCCCTTCCCCGTCTACTCGGCCTTCCAAGCAAGCTGCTCCTCATGATCATCTTCGTCCTCTTCCTCACGCTCGACGCCCTACTGTCCCTATTGTGCCACTAGGGGACATAGGCTCATGACGTGCAACTGGTACAATGCCCAGCCAACACAGGGCCGTTGGGACTTTGTACAGGCACGCGAGCGCTGCCAGCGTTGTCTCGGCCCTCACTACGAGAGCGAGTGTAGGTCAAGGGGGGCATGCAAGGATTGTGGGAGCTCCAACCACCACACGTCCCTTCATCGACCAGACGACCCAACGCAATCAGCTCATTCGTCGTCAACACATATACCCCCACCACAGCTGAGGGAGCACTCGAGGGAGCGTCCCAGAAACAGCAGGCGGCACGAACCCGCACATGCTAAACAGGTGCAACCCAGCTCTGCTCACAGAGCCAGCCCGCCCAGGTCCAGTTCGCCAGGTAGGCCCCGCGAACGTCGCCAGCAATTATGACTCCCAACTATCACGGAGCACCCTAGCGAAGAGGTAGATTCAGCCCATGCCCATTCAGACCATGCCCATTTAGCCCATGTCCCTTTAGCCCATGTCCCTTTAGCCCATGCCCAGTCATCCCATGCCCACACAGCTGATACATACTCAGCTCATACACTCTCGGCTGCTACTCAATCAGCTCACCCACCTTCTGTGGCCACTGGCACACCCATTTTGTTGCCAACCGTCTCACTAAGAGTCGCGGACGTACATGGCCATCTTCACACAGCCAGAGCTTTATTGGACTGTGGCAGTATGCTGACATTAATAACGTCACGCATGGCACGACTCTTGAACTTGCCATCAAGACCCACTTATTTAAAAATTACAGGAGTTGGGAATCAGCACAAGCATGAGTCAAAAGCGGCAATAACAATAGTATGCCGACCTACTCACAATGATACTCCTACAATTACTGCCACAGCTCATATTTTAAAAAATTTCACTGGCTACCTTCCGTTAGAAAAGGTACCAAACATTTCCCACATACTAGGCCAGCCACCCGTACCATTGGCTGATCAGCTCTACCACACACCAGCCTCGATCGACCTCTTATTAGGGTCAGACGTTCTTGGACAGGTGTTGGACGGGACTAAGGTCTCGTTGGGCCCGGGCAAGCCCATAGCTTTCGGCACGATTTTCGACTTCGCGTTGATAGGACCCATTGAGGACTTGTATGCGCAGCCGGCGCAGCAGGTTAACTCAGCTCACGTCGTCAGCTCACAACTAGACTCAGCTGAATCAGCCCAGGACATACGTCAGAGTCTGGAAAGGTTCTGGGATTCGGAAGAACCCCTACCTCAACCTCACACTCATAATGATCCCCGATATAATGGAGGAACAATGCGAGGAAATCTTCCACTCTACCACTACACGCGATCCCTCAGGCAGATATACGGTCGCTCTGCCCTTTCTAAAGGACGCCCCTCAACTGGGTAAAACTCACCCTATCGCATTACGCAGATTCCTCAATATTGAGGAAAAGCTAATGGCGAACCCGTCTTTGCGTTCTAAATACGTCGACTTTATGGCCGAATACATCGACTTAGGGCACATGGCTCCCTGTCACTCAAATACATTCGCCCATAAACCTCACTTCTATATCCCCCACCATGGCGTATTTAAGTCAGGGTCGGACAAGCTGCGCATTGTTTTTGATGGTAGCTGCAAAAGCTCCAATGGTGTCAGCATAAATGAATGCCTACACACAGGCCCCGCCCTTTAACAGGACATTGTTGACATCATCATGTCCTTCAGAACGCACCCAGTCGTTTTCAGCACTGACATCCAGAGGATGTTCAGAAATGTGCTGGTAGCCCCAGACCAGAGACGGTATCAGCTCATACTGTGGCGGTCCTCACCAGATCATCCTCTGCTCACCTACGCCCTCAATACAGTCACCTACGGCTTAAGATCAAGCCCATACCATGCAATCCGCACCCTGCTTCAGCTAGCTGATGATGAAGGTCATCGCTACCCTGAAGCCGCTCAGGTTCTTCGCAAGTCTATCTTCGTTGATGACATCTTGTGTGGTCATGACAAAGTTGAATCCGCCCAAGCACTCCAGGACGAGTTAATAAGGCTACTAGACCCAGGCGGCTTTCAGCTCGGTAAATGGACATCCCAAGTAACACATAAGCAAGATAACAGTACACACTTAGAACTTTTAACAGTTCAAAGATGAATATGGTTTGTGTAAGAGCTTTGGGAATAGCCATATACTGATTATGGTTGAGTACGGACCCTTAAAATACTTAACGCTTAATAAATTCTGTATTTCTGTCCTTTCCTTCTTTACGCTTAATAACCAATCTCCGTAACATTATTAGACAGACGTTATTAAGCATTACGCATTCCAGGTGGCTTAAATCTGAAAAACAGTGCCTTCGGCAGCATTTATCTAATTAACAATAATCTATACTGCTATTATTAAAGCAGTACTAAGCTTGTAGCGTTTGAAACAGCTAATTGCTGAATAAAGTATCACCTTCTGAATAATATTGTTTACATAATTCTGGTATACAGCTCGATACTGAATAATTGTTTTTACTTTATCTTTAAACTGTATAAGATTCTATGTTTTACTAATTATTCAGCTGCTGAATAAACAATATTATTTGTGTTTTTAATAAGCTTATTTCAGTATAATAAAGAGTTTCAACTAACTTATTCAAATTAAAGACCACATTTGTATTGATATAGCGCCCATAGCTTAATACCAGCAATTAGAATATTATTGTACGTATTTATTTTATACGTTGTTTGAATCATGGATCGAAAGTCGTGGCAAAAGCGTAAAGAACCGGTCATATCGAAAGAAAATTGTTAAAAGAATATTTAAATATCAGCAGTAGTAATTGTCCAAGTGTCATCAGCAGTAATGATCATGACAGGATTTGTGAAAATAGTTTAAATAAAACTGAACCCGGTCCCAATCAGCAAGCGTGTTTTCCCTTTAATGGTGCTTTAATGATGAGGGTTCCGTCCTCAAAAAAATATAACAGATTTTGGGATTGAAAAACCGAAAGATCTAAAAATCTAAGTATACAGAAAATTATTTCATTTCTGAAATGGTTATTTTATTAGCAGAAGGTATCGCAATACAAGAAAATAAAATTAACGTTGCGATAAAAGGTTTTAATTGTGTTGTTTGTTTGTTTCATCGTAAGCCAATCTGCGTGAGGTTAGACACTGCTGTCTTTACTTAATTAATAAATCCGCATTATCTTGGCCATCGAAGTTGTTCTTTGTTCTCCCATTGGGTCGGCACAGTACACAAATCTGAATGACCCTTACAACGTGTTGAAATTATTTTAAACGTCATTTTTCTGAAACGAAATATAAATTATAATTAATAATATAATAATAAGTCCGCCATTTGTACATCCTATTGTTGTGCAATAAAGATTAAATAAACACACGAAACCTGAATTTTTTTAAACATAATAGATACTATTAATATAATAGTCTTTTTCACGAAAAATAAATAACATAGATGCTGTGATTTTAAATGTAAGTAATCAATTTAGTGAAAGCTTGATGGGAACGTTACACATTATAAAAGGTTTTTGTTCGTTCGATTAGAGAACCCTAAAAATGTGAGTAAATAATATAGAAATGTAGTCAACTATGTGTAAAGAGACTACTCTTTTTCAAGTTATAGTTTAGTAACAAAACATGTGTGCACTTTTATTCAGCATTATAAAACAAAACATCGATCGCCATTGAAATATTTGTATTAATTCTTACAAGGAATTTACGTGATCACCTCAATCTTCAATTTCCAACTCAAGTCATGTTATTTTGTTGGATAAAATTGCTAGAATTAGATAATTCATCACAAGTACTTTTGTCAGACCCAGTATGTAAGTATGAAAATACTATTTACAACTAATTATCTTAATTATTAGCGAGGCGCGTCATAAAAATGAAAACAAAACACGTACTATTCACGACAAAATTACTTGCGCACTAATAATTAACATGTAGCAGACCGCTAACTTGTAAATTAAAATTTACTTACCGAATAACTTAAAGTTCACGTCATGTCAAATAAAGGTATCGACATTAAATTATTGAACCCAATTTATTTCTTCTTTTCCCAATTTCTATGAATATTGCTTGCATAAATGTCAACAATAAATTAAATGCTTAATAAATTCTAAATACTCTAACCAATTCGACTTAGCTGAATAACTGAGTTGCAAAAGCTTTATAAAAGCAATGTGTGCAGTTATTCAAAAGTTATTAAGCTAATGGAAACATTATTAAGCTCCTACTCAATTGTTACTCAGATGTTATTCAGCGTTAAGCATTCAAAATTGGGGCCCTTTTAGCTTGAATAACAGCTGAATAGACGGTACTCAGGCGTTATTCAGCTTAGTATTCAGCTTATGCTCTTGATGAGTGCTCTTAATCAATCTTTATTCAGCACGTCTGTGTTACTTGGGATCTAACTCGCCTAAGCTGCTCGAGAGATTCCCCGACAACCAATGCGACATGCCCAAGGACTTCGACATGAACCCAGACTCCACGTCCATTAAGGTCTTGGGTATACAGTGGAACCCTCAGTCAGACGAGTTCACCTACCGCATCTCTCTGCCCCCCATCCCACATGTCACAAAGCGGTCTATTTTAAGCACCGTAACCTCACTTTATGACCCAAACGGCTGGGTTTCTCCCGTTATCTTACGCGCAAAGCTGCTGCTTCAGCAATTGTGGCTACTGAAGCTGGAATAGGATGAGTCCACTCCCTCTGAAGTACAAACGGAGTGGCACCACATCTCAGAGGATCTGCCGCTGTTGTCTAGCATTCGCTTCCCTCGGCACATTTGTGCAAATAAAGGCTCAGCTGCATACTCGCTTCACGGGTTCGTCGACGCCTCTGAAGCCGGGTTTGCCGCCGTTGTTTATCTCCATGAGCTCGATGCCTCCGGAGATACTAGATAGATAGATAGATTTAGTACACTTGATTGTCGCCGAATCGCGAGTCGCACCAATCAAGAATCGCCTCACAATCCCCAAGTTAGAGTTGTCGGCCGCCACCCTACTCTCCCAGCTCATGATCCGTGTGTCAGATCAATTATCAGCCCATATCAGTATACAACAACACATATGTTGGTCAGACAGTACGATAGTCCTGGCCTGGCTCAATACACCGCCTCACCGTCTTCAACCCTTTGAAGCCAACAGGGTAGTTAAAATCAGCTCAAGCTCAACAGAATGTACCTGGCGACACGTACCTTCCGAGCTCAACCCAGCAGATTGCGCAAGCAGAGGCATATCTGCGCAATCCCTGTCAGCTCACGACCTATGGTGGTCTCCCACGTGGCTTAGATAGCCTTGTGAGTCTTGGCCCGCGATGCCCTCATCTCTGGGCCATCACGCCCTACCAGGCCTTAAGCCCAAACACATCCCGACACTAGTCACAGTACCCGGTCTGGACTTTGATCTGCTCACTCGGTTCAGCTCACTAGACAAGCTCGTCGGAGTGACAGCTTGTCTAAAACGTTTTCTGCACAACTGCAAAAACAACCCAGACATGCGACGCTCAGGCCCCATGTCCGTCAGTGAACGAAGGGAGGCCCTTCTTTACTGGGTACGCAGAGTTCAGCACAATGAGTTTGCAGAGGACATTTACCGCCTTCAAACTGGCAAAATCTGCTCCGTCAGACTCCAGCGGCTGTCACCTCTTATTAAAGATGAGCTCCTTAGAGTTGACGGACGACTGTCCTATGCGTCTATCCGATATGACGCGCAGCATCCGCTCATACTTCCCAGCTCTAGCCCACTTGTAGACCTCATCATTGACCACTACCACAAAATACACTGCCACCCTAGCGCTGACACTTTACACGATATCCTACGCCAACAATTTTGGATACTGTCGGCGCGCCGTATTATTAGTCACCGAGTCTTTGAATGCTATAGATGCTTTCGATGCCGGGCCCAGCCGCAAGCGCCCTTCATGGCAGACCTGCCAGCTGATAGAGTTACGCCTCAGCCCGTATTTAGTCAAGTCACGACCGATTTTGCCGGCCCATTCCTCGTTAAATCTAGTACCCTACGTAATGTTAAACTCTTAAAGGCGTACTTTTGTATATTCGTGTGCCTCTCCACTAAGGCTCTCATTTGGAACCGGTCTGGGACCTCAGCACGGAAGCGTTCCTCGCGGCATTACAGCGTTTTATAGCACGCCGCGGTGCCCCGGTTCTCATCCGCTCGGACTGCGGTACAAATTATGTAGGCGCTCGAAATTAGCTCATTGAAGTACAAAACTTTCTTGCCTCGAATAATGACACGATTGCGCACAAGCTCGCTGGTCAGCACATTACTTGGTTATTGAACGTCCCTAAGGGACCATGGTTTGGTGCGTTACATGAGATCAACGTAAAATCAACAAAGCAACTTTTATATCGCGTAATTGGCGAACAACACCTCACATTCGAGGAATTCTCCACACTTTTAGCACAAATCGAGGCTGTACTTAACTCCAGACCTCTCTGCCCACTTTCGTCTGATCCGTCAGTCTTCGAGCCGCTCACAGCCGGACATTTTATTATAGGCCGCCCACTAACGGCCCTTCCCGAACTATCCGTGGAAGATAGGCCGATCTCCACACGTAGGCGATTCCAAATGGTACAGGCCCTTTCCCAGCGCTTCTGGACGCTGTGGACCCAGTCCTACCTCCACACACTCCAAACCCACTCCAAATGGTTGTCCTCATCCTCCTCTCCCCGAATTGGCGAGCTCGTCCTCATCAAGGAGGACAACCTCCCTGCCCTTCAATGGAGACTGGGGCGCATCACCCGCACCCTACCTTTTCTTTGTTTTAGTCGGAGAAAATGCTTCTCTGCACTGGCATGAGGCCTCCTGAGGATGGTGAGAACCCCATGCACTGTCCGGGGCTGGAACCCATATGTCCCCACCCGCCCCCCCGTAGGGGGAACGGGTGAGTAAGGACACATGAGCCCGACCCGGTAAAAGAACCGACATCTGCCCCTGTAGCGTAAAGTGGCGCCGCGGTACCGTGTTATACGCCCCGCGGACGCCGCACGCTGCGGACCCAGTCATACCTGGGTCCCCCGCACTACTGGGAGCAGCCTGGCAGATGCAGACTGCTCCCCCAAGCGGGAGGAGGGCTCGTGCAATGCGGCCTAGTGCTCCTCAACACAGGCCGCGGCCCTCCTCGAGGTGGGGGGGGGAGGTTTCCCTCAGCCCCCCCTCCGCTTCTTCCCTGCGTGGAACCGTGGCCCCTCGCAGGGGGACGCCGCTGCCATCTTAGTCGCTACCTGCGCCGGAGCGCAGGAGCCCAAGATGGCCCTCTGAGCCTAAAGGCTCGGGGGACCTCGGTCCCCCCTCCGCCGGTTGCCCGGCCTCGCCCTGACTGGCGACCTCTGCCCGCTCTTGAGGGAGGAGGGCGGCTTTGGTGCCACCCTCGACTCCCACTTCCTCCGCCGGCTGCCCGGCCGTCGCCCTCTCCGGCGACCCCGCCCCCTCCGCCGGTTGCCCGGCCTCCCCCGGCCCCGCCGGTAACTCCCCCTCCTCCATGGGTATGGTGCCCGTCCCGACCGCAGGTGGAGCCCGCGGGTAGGGGGCCCACCTCCTTTTCACCGCAGGAGGACGGCAGGTCCTCCCCCCCATGTGGTGCCCGTGCGGGAGCCCTGCCTCCCTGCACACAGCACATACCGCCCTTTCCGCCCGGCATTCGGCCGCCTTGTGCCCGGGGGCGCCACAACGGAAGCACAGGGCGCCACGGCTGGCCACCGAGTCACAACCGTAACTCAGGTGGCCCACACCGTAGCACCTGTAGCACCGGAGGACGCGCCCATCGAGGAGCTCCACCCGGGCGGTAGCCCAATCCAGGGCGACCTCCCCCTGATCCACCAAGATCTTGGCAGCGGTGACCGGGAGTCGGACCACCGCGGAGCACCGGCCCGACGGTCCGACCCTGATGGGCCCCACGGTCACCCGCCCCTCCTCGCACCCTACGCCCTCCGCGATCGCACGCCCGATGTGCACCCCATTGTCCGGCAGGTCGGGGTTTAGCCCCACTAGCCGGATTTCGGCCGTCCTGCACGGCCGGCCCACCGCCACACCCTTCGGCACGACCCTTCGGAGCCGGTCCGCCAGCGCATCCGCCTGGAGGCCGCTGGAGGCGCCAGGGATCTCCAGGATGCGTCCCCCAGCCGCAGAATGCCGCACCCGGATGCAATCGCCCGGTGGCGCCCCCTCCTGTCCGACTCGCCCCATCGCCGCCTCCATAATTGAGGCGTACGTAGCACCTGTGGCCGCCGCCTCCGGCCCGATTGTCACCGAGACCGCCGACGATCGTGGCGGCTCCAACTTCGCGACGGGGGGGGGCCTCCTCGGGGCGTTCCCCCCTACCTGTAGGGCCCGGGCAGCCGCAGCCGCAGCCTTCCTGGCCCTGCTCCTAGCCTTTTTGGAGGTGGCGGTACTCCACTCGGCCGGCGGATCACGCGCCGGTCCAGTCACCTGAGCCTTCAGGGGAGCGCCAGGGGCGCCCCGATATCCAGCGGCCCCGGCGTAGCTCCTCCTCGCGCTCCCATCATCGCCCGCCAATGGCGGCCTCCTGGGGGGTTCGGCTGGGAGGCGCCTCTCGATATTGTCGAGGCGCTCCCCCAGCGACTCCAGCACCTCCTTCCCTAGTGCCTCTACGATCTCCTTCAGGGAAGGGGAGTCCACGCCCGCGTTACTAGGCGGCATTTCCCCTAGGGCGGCCTGCGTCGCCGCGTCCCTCCTTGCAGGAACCTCCTTTCTCTCGCTGTGGGCCGGTCTGGGCGCCCGTTGTGCCTCCCTCAGGGCCTTCCCCTCTGCCCGCAGTGCCTCCACTTCGGCTAGGAGTAGCTCCTTTCTCTCCTGGAGACCCTCTATTTTATCTCCCCACGAGTCCGCTAGGTCATGGATCACCGACAGGCACCCGAGAGCGACGCTCGAAAGCTCCCCTGCATCCCCGGGCAAAAAGACCGTCCTGGCGGTCGCACATATCTCTCTCAGGGACGTGTACGCTGCCTCCCACACATCGGTCATCGCCGCCCCTCTCATGGTCTCCTTTATCGCATCGAGCCCCCTGAATTTACCGTCCTCCCCGAGCGCCACGGAGAGCGGCCACCTGGGCTGTTCCCGAGCGACCTTTTTGGTCTTACCCTTCGCGCCGCTCTTGCCCGCTTTGCCCGATTTACCGGACCCACTACTGCTCGTGGAGTTCAACCGCGGATCCGTCCGCGCGCGCTTGCGCGTCTCCTCCTCCACGCCTTGCATGGGCGCGCACTCTGCAGCAGCCAAGATTCGGATCCGCTCCCGCTCCACCTCGGCCGCCCAGTCATAGCGACTGTCGCCACCACCTCCGGGCACCGCCGGATCCACGCCGCCCGAGCCATTAGCCCGGGCGGGCGCTTCACCGGGCGCGTCCCCGGCCTCTCCGTCCTTCCCGGACCCTCCACAAACGCCGCCCTCCTTGGGCACCCCCCTCCTACTCCTTCCAGAAGCATCGCAGACCCCTGAGGCCTGGTCGCCTACCTCAGGGCAGCCTTCGGTAACAGATTTCACACGTGGGGGCCCGGTACCCTCCACGCGCCGGGTGCTAGCCGGATCGTAGCGCAACGTTACCTTTTTGTCAGACTTTTTCATCATGGTCGGACAATTAAGGTTTCCCATCCCTTGGTCGCTAATGGGTTGGCTGTTGGAGCCGCCCACCAACCCGTCAAAGACGGGCGCCCGACGCCGCGCCCCGCAACGCCGGAACCTTTGCCCTAAGCGGCGCCCAGAAGGGGCGCCGGACTACCCCATTCCCCCCCGTGTATCGACGCCCAGAAGGGGCGCCGACTACCCCAAAACCCCCCCCGTGTGACGACGCCCAGAAGGGGCGCCGACTACCCCAAAACCCCCCCCGTATGACGACACCCAGAAGGGGCGCCGTCAAGACTCCCCTCAAAGCCGCTCTGGAGTGAGCGGCGAGCGTGCGACCCAGAGTGGGCCGCACGTGGAGATCCCCCCCGCAGGTCCGAGTGACCCGCTGTGCGGTCCAGAAGGGACGCGCGTTGAAGGGGGTGCGATGCCCAGAAGGGGCACCACCTACTTTATTCGGCGCCCAGAAGGGACGCCAGGGATTAGCATAAGGCCCCTTGTCCCACGCTGAACGTGGGCCGAGAGGCCTTACCCCAGGGTGCACCACGAGGAGGTTCCCAAATTTGCACCCCACCCGCACCCTACCTGGGAAGGATGGCGTCGTCCGGGTGTTGGAACTGGACACCGCGAATGGACATCTTCGGAGGCCTGTATTCCGGATCGCCAGGCTCCCATTAGATGAGCCCACCCTGGGCCCCGGAGGATGTTCCAACCAAGGCCGGGACGCCAATTTAAATGATACCGCCATCTGTGTGGCGGTTGATTCAACGGTTGGTGACAAACGCGTCCGCCGGCCCACCGCGGCGCCACCTCTGCGCGAGTCGCTGTCGATCGCGCCGTGACGAGATCGCGCCGAGTTCGTCACCAGCTACCGCGCGCGCACATCACATCAAAACTAACTATGAACGCCTAAATGCCTGTGGTTAAGTGCAGTGAAAGGTGTGAAAGTGCATTAAATCGCCTACATCGCCGTCCGTGGTCAGCATAGCTCCCGGTTCCTGCGATCCCGTACAGCCTGCTCCCGGTAAGTCCCCCTTCCTCCATCTATTCTCTGCTGTATTTGGCGGTGTTCTCTGACCCGCGGATACAACTTTCTTCTTACTTACATTCATTATCATTCCTTTTCCTTCTACCGGTCTTTTCATAATAGTTACCATCTATCAACATCTATACTCTGATTTTTAATTAGATGTACTAAAGTGACAGCTGCCGGCGCACTTTATTTTTTTTAATGTTGCCAACTGAAGAGCGAAGTGTTGTGACGCGAGTGATTTTACCGATTAAATTGAATTATTGAGTCATCGACTTGGCTATAAATAAGTATTGAATAAAATATTATTAAAAAGTACAGGTAATTAGCAAGTTTACGTGATATGTAGACGTTTTTAATGAATCCGCGTACAAAGAAAGAAACCACAGAATACCTGAGTGACGCGCACTAAGACCCTTGTTGATGACCAAGTGCAGTACACGTCATTTGTCCTCATTTCATCACGCGATTAGTTGTACGTATTTCTTGCGCTCTTATGATTGGTTGTTTTTTGTTTTGTTATATTTTTCCATGTATTTTGATTTTTATTAGATTACATACCAAACTGACTAAATTAATGATGTAAATTACTAACTGTAACCTTTTTGACAATTGAAGTATGGTGACTGTCTAAAACGCTATTTTATTAGATTACATACCAAACTGATATTTAGTAAGTTACTAACCTTATTGACATTTGTAGTATATAGTGACTGTCAAAAACACTAATGTATACTACTTTTAGCGATTATGGACCACAACTTACAGTACAATTCCAAATTGTATAGTTTGAATTTCTAACCAAGGGTGCGGTACAATGGGTAATATGCTAAATTACCTTTTCCCGAAAGTTTTTAAAAATAAATGAGTAGGTAAAAGGAAAAATAAATAAAAGTCAAACTTCTTAATCACTATTTATTTCTGAATAATTACCGTTGCTTTCGCTGATGTCCGAATCTGTTACATTTATTATAAATCCATCTGTTACATCATCAATAAGGTGGTCGAGTTGCATCATTTTACTCTCTTCTTTTATGACATGATCGATACAGCTCGACTACCTTTGCGGTGTCACCAACTGTAACCCATCACTAAACAATTCTTTAATTTCGGCCAAAAATTTTTGTTATGTCTTGCGACATGCCCGTTTACCTGTGCCCAGACTAATTCGATTGGATTTAATTCGCAGTGGTAAGGGGGCAGTCTTAAGACGGAGACACCGTACTCGGCAGCGAACTCATCAACTACATTTTTTTGATTTTTTTTTTTTTACTTTTTTAACGATTTCCAGCACTTCTGCAGCCCTTTTAAAATTTAAAAATAAATATAATTTGTAAGCATAGTTCTAAATATAGGTAGTTACCGATTGAATAAATAAAAATACTAACCTTTGCAATTGTAGGTGCTTTCTTATTATAAAAAAAAACTGTGTACTTTGCGCCGGATGGCAGAAACAGTGAACTCATCCAATTTGTCATTGATCGTCAACTTTGGACCAGATCGTTGCGGTGGGGTTGGTGAAACATTTTCCTTTCCTTGTCTTTTAGAACATTAAAAACAGTGGTAACACTGATTCCCAAGATGTTTGCTGTTTTCTTAGCACAGTGGCGCTTATTAGGTTTTAAACATAATTGCGTATCCAATTTCTTTCCTCTTCGTTTAATACGTATTTAAATACATTTTGCACCATTGTTTTCTCTGTGACACTCAGATGAGCGGGCCGTCTCCTTTTCCTAGGAGACATAACTGCACCCGAAGTACTCGGTTGAGCGTCTGTCATGTCGTTTTACAAAAAAACAACAAACAGGAATAAAAAAACGTAACAAGGAAATATATAACAAAAACTTAACAGCAATAACAACAAGAACAGGAGTTATGAGCGCAAGGAATATTCGTACAACCAATCGCGAGCGAAGAAGGGAGACGAACGAATGACGAGCGCGATCTTTGACTTTGACATATCTGTTAAAAACAAAATGGCGGATGCGTTTTTATATGGGGATTTATGGCTCTGGGTGGTAGTTCTTTTGTGCCAGTATTTTAAAGTCCGAAAGTATTTTAAGTCACTGACGGTTTCAGAATTATTTTATAGAAAAACCAATTTATTATGAAAATCATTAAAAACGGTGTGGTCACTGCATCATTCGATTAATTTTCATTTACAAGTATTTTGGCACAAATTTTATCAAGTAAATCCGAATAAAACACAATTCAATTAATCAAGATTCTAAAAACTATTTTTCTGAAATTATTAGTGAAGTTATAACTGGGTTTTATTTATGTTTCCTAATTAAGTAGCTTCTATATCAAGATAACACAGTTGGAGTGTTTTGCATATACCAATAAGCGAAATTGAACCAACAATTGAACTTCGTTTGAGTAAGGTTACAACACTATTTTTTATTTGTCGTTAAGTGGTATTGGTGTCTCCGTTTTACTGGAGGACGGGTAAATAATGCTAGGCGCAGTGGACTGTATGAGCGGGGGCGGTTATCACATATATAAATAAATAGAAAGGGGTAGTTTGAACGAAGGAAGCCAAGGGCGGCGGTTACGGCCTTCAAGTGTTCCCCTGCGTGAAATAAGCAGCAACACTAACCTGGTAATCGGCGTCTTCAGCGCCCTGGATTCTGGCAGCTAGCTACGGCGGCGGTGTGTGGCACGGACTCGTGCGGGCGGAGAGCGGTTAGCGGCGGTGGCGGCGGCGGTGTTCGCGGCGGCGGCGAAAAGCGAACTAGCGGGAGCGGGCGTTCAGCTCAGCAGTGAATTCGCAACTGTCAGATGACAGTGTTAGGAATGCTGGGGGGCGCCGAGAATCGCTTGTGCGGACGGTACACCGATAACCATTTATGGTGCTACTACCCTCTCACACAAGGAAACAAATAAAAGCGCGCAAACAGGTATCATTACTAATGTCACTTTAGTCCATCTAATTAAAAATCAGAGTATAGTAAGCAAAGATCGGTAGAAGGACTAATAAGGATTTGGAGATGTTATGTAGTGTCTATAGTGTAGTAGGTGGTAAATAAGTCCAACACTTACGTTATAAACGGGTATATTGTCCCAAACACAACGGCACATATAACGGTCACAAATACAGTCAGAAGGAGAACAACATCCAAAGCACAAGCACAATAATAGTTCGGCAAGAAAATCAGAAAGGTACACGTAAGAAAGAATAGCAATTAAAAGCGGATAACATAAAAGAACATAACCCCTCGTCTGTGGCAAGGACATAAGCGAGTGTCCTTCCGTAAAGTCAAAGCTGTTAGCCAGAGTAGCGTGAGCTCCGCGTCGTGAATGTATTTCGACTCGACTGGTGTTGTAACCTCCCCCCTCTTTATATAAATTGCTACACCTAAATCTAAACCTAAATCTAATGCCTTTCACACCTATACGCCTAGCTAGCTTATAATACATACACACATCCTCGCCGCTTTACCTTAACTTAAATTATTATCTAATTCTTAAAACTAATTAACCTAATTTATCTACAATCTAATGGTTGTGTCTGGAGTTTTGTAGAGTGTGTAGCGTTTGTATGAAGATGGAACCTTAGCATAGCTTAATTCTATTTGCAGTGAATTTCAGTCAAGCAATGTAATATTATAATAACTACTATTTTGGCCAGATCGTCTAGTGAACCCTCCGTTGTTAACCGCATTTAAGTAACTCAAGTTCTTTCGTGAAAGTTTAGTAATTGGCTTATACCTGTGTTAAATTATTTTCTCCTGACCTAATTACCTACCAGTCTATAAATCCTAACATAAATATGTGTAGCCTAGCAATGACTCCGTCTGAACTGTGACCTAAATCCTTCACTGCAGCTGCGGGGAAGATTTGTAACCACTCAAAGGTAATCAGATGATAGCTTAGCTTGTAGGTATTATTATTTATTATCAGTAGCATGATACATAAGAAGCCTGGTGCAATTTATATAAAGGTCTTGTGGAATTATAAGAGTCTTGTGGAAATATAAAAGTCTTGTGGAAATATAAGAGTCTTGTGGAAATATAAAAGTCTTGTGGAAGTTTAAAAGTCTTGTGGAAATATAAGAGTCTTGTGGAAGTTTAAAAGTCTTGTGGAAATATAAGAGTCTTGTGGAAGTTTATGAGCTCCAACCGCCGCTCCATAGCGTGCCATTACATCTCATTGTTTAATTATGGCCCCGTCCACTTTGGCTTTAACATTAATTATTAGCTTGTAGCTTTAATTCTTTCAAACTGAGAATTTACATCTCCTCTCAAAATCTAATTTCATTTTACATTATGAACTATGTGTTAGCAATTTAAATTCTTATTATTCCACATAAATCAATAGAGTTTATCTCAAGGCTTGCTATCATCCAAATATCCTTTTCACATTAAGAACTTAATTATTCAATGCAATAACTTATATTCAGTTCCGTAAAGGGTGGATAATTTAATCAAACGCCACTTCAGGCGGTGGCTAAAGTAGAATGCTATTAATACAGGTAAAATTACTTTTATTTACTCCTAGTATTTATTATACAGGTCTTATAAAGTTCCAATATAACTACATTGGATTGGCTGCATTGGCAGATTATCACATCTTAAGTTTATTAAAGGATGTTTAATTCATTCAATATCCTTGACTTTAGGAAGTGAACTGAAATAGAATACTATCATTTGAAGTAAATTACTTTGGGTTACTCTTAGTGTTCATTATACAGATCTTATAAAGTGTAAGTACATCTCAAGTTTATTGAAAGATGTTTAATTCATTCAACATCCCTGACTTTTAGGGTAATGAACTTAAGTTAATTATTTTTTCATTAACTTCCACCCTCTGTCTCTCAGACTGAGTGGTTAATTTGATAGACTACTAAATCATAGTTAGTATATTTTTTTTTAGTAGGTAGTTAATTATCCCTGTTAATCATTAAATAAATTACATTTAGAAGTTATCTTTTACTCACTTTAATAAGTATAAATTAGACTGTACTAGGTATTAGTCTGATTGATTAGATTGTTCTCATCAAATATTTCTATGTTTCATATTATTAGAAGTAAGTACTTACATATCTTAAGAGGTCTATTCAAATGGTATTAGTAGACCATTGTCAGGCTAATTAGCTGGTTGTTATCAATCAATTATTTCTATGTTTCAGATTATTAGAAGCTCATAGCTTTCAATGTCTTCTTTCAACGACTTATCCTAGGTTCTAAACTGGTTTTAGTTGTTCAGTTTGTATCAGCTTATTTTTGCTAAGGTATCGGATGTAAAATTTTCCATACTTTGAAGAGTATAGCCATGTGAGATCGTATTGCATCCCAGGGAAAGCTAACAAATGCCTGTTTGGTCATATCAGTGTTAGAAATCAAACATCACAGTACGACTAAGCTTATTTGCTATAACTTTTTAGTATTTTTCTTGTAATAGAAAACCAGTCTAGACTTTTAGGTACTCCAAAGTAATGATGGTACGATATTATCATACTTCTGTTAATTATTTAAAATGAATAATTAATTGGTAACAACTTTAGGAAAACAATTAGAATTTTACCGGCCTGCGGTAACAGATTACTTGCCTAGCTAGGACCCACATCACTTCATCATAATTTTATTTAGCGCCGTAACTTAATTATCCCTGCCTTATTAGTCTGAATTAATAACTAACCATATATATATCCGCCTACCTATAGATTCCTACAACTTTCCTCACTTGAAAATGCCTATATTTTGTCGAACTAACAGTCCCTCTTGTGTACCTTGCAAACTAGGCCAAGCCTCATTTAATTTAAATTCGTGGTGTGTGGTGAGAGTCGCATTGCCCCTGAAAGCAACTAACTCCTAAATGTTCTATCAGTCGAGCCAGTATACTCAGTGTGTTATTTTCCTATCACTACACTGTATGTATGGAGATAGACTCGAGATTGGACTGGGTCATACGGGTCTACCTCCAGCTAAATGGTGTCTGACCTATCTTCAACTTTCACTAGGGAGACAACTGTCTCTCCCCCATTACTCCGTCGAAGATAGTGTATTGTTTAGCGTAATAGTGTAAAACGCCGATCTTATTAAATACAATCAAAGATCATCCAGACCGAAGTCTGTTGAAAGGTACATAGGGTTTTGTTGTCACCGTGACTCGTTTCCGCCGATGTACCCCAGAATACTTCATTCTGTTAACGGATTCGAGTTGCGATCGCAATAGTTTACTTTATTAATAACTTTCAATTTCACAAATCTTAATTAATATCGCAGCTCGAATATCACTTAGCGCACTATCAAGCTCGGACGCTATTTTTCCCGTATGAGTCGTACCGCACTCTTAAGTTGGACCGCTCCGTTGACGTCCCAAAACTGAATGTCCGCTAATTTTCCCAAGCATCTTAACTTTCCCGCCACGCGCGCCTAAAATTTTCCCGCGCGAGTCCGCTTTTCTTCCCTTCCACCAATCGCTAGCCGTTTCCCCGATGCCCCCCGCCTTCGCGTCGCGCCACGTGGAGCTATCATCCGACCTCTCTTTCTGTCTTTTTCTCAACCTCTCGCTCGCTCATTGCCGCTTTCGCCGCGCAATTCTAAAATTTTTCCATAATCTAACCAAATCTCGTCAGATAGCCAATATTACATCTTTGAATATCTAAATGTAGCCTTCTATTAACAATTCCCTCTCAATAATCATCCGCTTAAGCCAATAATCCTATATTTTGGGAAATTATAAAAAGTTCCGTATTCCGACCATAGGTGGCGCCCGCCCGTAGGTGAACCACTTTGCCGACCCCCAAAGCCCCGCGAAATTCAAAATAAAAATAAAGTCCTAGTCAACCTAGCAACCTTACGCGAAGCCCAAATAAATGACTTCCGCTAGACGCCGCCTATGTCGCAAGGGACGCGCAGAGCAGTCCCCGCGAAATTCAAAATAAAGAAGTCAAACTAGCAACCTTATGCGAAGCTTACGTAAATAACTTCCGCTAGACGCCGCCTATGTCGCAAGGGACGCGCAGAGCAGTCCCCGCGAAATTCAAACTAAAGATAAAGCGCTAGACCATTGACCATTATTCTGAACTAGTTTATTATTCCCTTTTCATGCTTATTATTATTGGCGCTACGCATTAATATTTATTTTAGTGCTACTCCCATGCATTCCTTACTAACGGACGGATACCATTCATTCTGTACCGTTACAGCCGCCCCCGATAGAATTTAAGCAGATAAAGTACCACTCTTATCTGCGGCGAATTATATCTAAACCCTGTACTTAATTAAGTACAAAATAGCACCTCCTTCCTTGCCAACCTCATTGTCATCCTAGCCCTCAAAGATATTCCTACTATTTATAGTTCCTCCCCAAATCCCCAATGACTCCTTCCTCCATAAGCTTTCTTATTGCAAAATAGCCCACACCCCTCATTCTATTCAACTGACACAAAATCATAATCGCATACCCAGTTCTCGTGTTCGAAACGAAATCCCAGTAAACTTAGTCTCGGTAAATATTTCCCAATAACTTAGACATCTACCATGTCTCTAATCATACACAACCGCCGAATAATGATTTGCCTTTTGTTTACCATCATAACAACAAATCTTACTATAATTTAGATCAATATAACAGTCTCTTGCGCTGTCTACTAACGCCCCCTAGCGAAAACTCTTCAACTCTATGACGATTCCGACGTAAGTTTATAACATCTTCCGAACCATTCAATTATTCTATTCTTTAAATTATTTTCCTAGAATAATTTCAAGTACATCTGTCATCATGGCCTTCTTTTAACTTACGTCTTTTCTTACAACTTGTTTCGCATCTAAATGTTGCAACCTAGGGATCGAACCTGGGATCTTTCGTGGGTGAAGCATCAACCACTTCGCCGTCATGGTCTTTTAGTTCCAACTAGGTTAATGAATAATAATTAATAATTTGAATTAAAACTTTCCTTCATACTTCAACGCTACCAATCTCATCTTAACTTATATAATTACCTAAGATAACGAAACGTCGGAACAATTGTCTACCTCAGGCAGGGATCGAACCCGCGTCCTCCACAATCCCTAATTAGCTACTTCTTTCAACCGAAACCTATTTTCCTCTCCGCGGATAAGAAATCTTAACCAAACCCCCATATCAACCAAAACCAGTAGGCATACCATCATCGCCCAAGAGTTATAACTTTATTTTAGATGAGATACATCTAATGTTTAATCCTGCAAATAACCGAGATAGAATACTAGACTCGCTTCCGTGCGGTACGCAGTGATACCGTGCATACAAATAAAGGTCTTAACGCCTTACAATAAGGTTGTCGATCGTAAATACTTATGGATAAACTCCCTCACTCTAAGGTGGTACGCATCTCGAAACACGTCCTTGAGTTTTGAACTAGATACCCCGTAGTTCAGATCTATTAGAAGTTTGTGTGCTATGTATATCTGTCTAACTGTCAATGTATGCGTCATCGATAAGTACTTGTTAATACCCCGGTACGCGTTGGACATTGTATACTAATTGACAAGTACTGAGCTTATGCGTATAAGCAAATATTTATCCCAAAACCTATCTAATAACTATGTCTCATCCCTAGTTATTACTATGTATGAAAGACAACATTTAATCTCATTTGCTAAAATATAATACGTCAATATCCCCTTACTTTCCTATACCTTTGAAAAATATAATTTTCTTATTAAATTAAACAGACCGGTAACTATCTTATCCGCCCCCACAACTCTACTTAACTTCCTACCTTTTATATTACTAATAATCGGTCAAATCGGTAAATAATAAGTCATTAAAGGTGACACTTCGTCTTAGTATTCATGGTAATTAATATCGTAAGTTCCTTCTCGTATTTACTGAATTCCAAACTGCGTGATTCAATAGTGCTAGTTTCTTTTTATTTTTTATTTTTTTATTAGATGATTTTAATTTTACACTCGCACAAGACACATTATTAAGATGGTAATCTCCCGAATGTTTGTAACTCTAATTGGTTACTCATTATGCATTCTACTTTACTTTTCAGCCTTCCGTCCAGATGGTAAAATTCCCCAGCAACACGAGATCCCCTGACCACGCCAAAATGAAATGCCATCAATGGCCTCTGTTTCTGCAGCCTAAGACATTATCTCTCTATAGGTTAGTCAAGTATAATTGTCCTGATTTAGACTTCACAAGACGCCCCCAAAGGAACCACCTTACAGCAGAATTTCCGCAACTTTAAGAAAGGCTAGTTTAGGAAATGAAGCTAAATGGAAACCACTTAATTTTATTGTGTGCTGAGTAATTCCCACTTCTACAGCACAGTTCCGAAACTTCGATTCAATTACTTCACCAGGTAAATCAAAATAAACCCTACACGCTTAACTAAGTTCTATTTGTGCCCAGTGCGACTAAAAATATTCGAACACCCTAAACAAGCTACTTTTACTAATTTAACAGTGCCAATTAAGAATGCTCCCTTGTGTCATCTATAATTTTATTGTGTGCATAGACGACCAAAGACCTCGCTTTCAGCATGCCTTCTTCGTTGGACCCGCTTAGTTAAATACTCTAATCAAAATTCTAAAGTTACAATTGAAAATGTCAAAAGTTCGAATATTATGCAATAGAGAATTTCTCTAACATAGTTACTCCATCTCTTCGCACTATTTAGTCAGGCATATTGCAATTCAAGTATTTATTTTAATTTATAATGACCTATCTTCTCCACCCCTGTTCACATACTTTAGCCATCCCTATCCACAGCTGCGGTGAAGATAATTAGTTAATGAACAAAACATCCTATAAACACTCTATGTTGCTACCGCAATCACAAGAAATATTTACTAGGAGGATTATCTATCATACAGCTGACTATAACAAAATGAGTCCCCCTTATCTTTCTCCGTTCCTCTTCTAACGTAGAAGACAACAACAGACAATTAACAATTAATTACTTATAATTTAGAACAACCCTAGGTAAAACGCTACCACAAACCTAGTATAGAACAGAATAATACTAACCGAAGTAAACTTTTGTATTCACACTAGCAAATAAAATATCTTTATCTTTCCGTGATGAATGATTTTGATAACACTATTTCATCAACTCAATGTCCCGGCCTACATATGTGAAAACTGTCAATTAATTAGTTTGTATAAAACAATCTAGATGCAACATGCAGTTCACATTAACTAACAATTTTAAGGTTGTGCCATAACTTCGACAATAACCTACCTTAGCACTAATTTTAATCATCTACAATTACATCACGTACATATTAGATGCCAATAATCTAGATTATTTAAGAATTCTAGCAATTCTAATCAATAACCAACAAGATCATTCCGCTGTGACAGTCTGCGCTGACCTTCCCACAGTCAAAACCGCGTTTCGTTCGTCCTATCATTTCTAAACCTGTAGACATTTACTTTGTACTAAACAAATTCTTGAGTTAATAATTATTTGCCAATTGTTAAGCAAACCTATTTAATTTCATAATAACAATTTTAATATAGCAGTATTAGAATATTATTATAAATCCCGAACATTTATTTATTATAATCAACATTACCGGGTAAAGTATTTGAATGGCCTAGTGCGAACTAGGTTTCAGGTCGCACCTCGGGAAAATAAATTTACTATTGACTTTAAAATATACTACTTATAAATTTATTATTTTCTTCTGACATATAAAGATAGGCTATGACTCTAGGTCGGGTTTAGTAAACTTTGAACTATGGCTACCTCCACAATAATCTCGATTAAATATATATATCCGCAAAACGAATTATGTCTAATTCGGCCGATTTTATTAAATTTAAATTATGCTACTAAACAGTACGTATCCTAAGAACGTCACACATCCGAAACCCATTTCAGTTCTAATTTCTTTACCCATCTAAATTAAATTTTGTACCTGTCGACGCGAGATAACATCTAAATAATTACTTTGTATGATTCGAATTGGGATAGTTGATTTTGTATTGTAATCTCGATAACGCAATATCAGGGATTTACTTATTAATAAATTTTACACTAAGAAATTTATTCTCAGCTCGCAATATCATCGCTTTATTTCCGGCTTGAATGTTTCTGCGGACTATGAGTTTAAATTTATCCTACAACTTAAAATTGTGGTATATAAAATCGATCACTGTTTTATAAGTAGCTTGCGTTAACTTTTAAAATAATAAAACGAGTTAACTATTGATTATGACATGACATCCGCCCGCAACTCGCCTTTATAATTGATGTGATAACATACGCCCGCAACTCGCCTTTATAATTGATGTGATAACATACGCTATTGTTATCCCTATAGCATAACAGTGCTATAACTCGTTAATTTTGCCGTTAAATCTCGACTTCAAGCCATCAACTATTTCTTTTTTCTACTATTATTTTTTTCTTTCGATTTATATTCTTTCTTTACTATTATATTTTTCTTTCGACCCCTATTTTGCTCCCAAGCTCAATTAATATCCACCTTCCACAATTATCCATCATCCGTCAATCTTAGATATCTTCGAGAAGTAATTTTTTTTCTCTCTACTAATTTGCCTATCGTATTCCTACTAACATCTCTTTAGCATGCATAATTTCTATCGTTCCTTAAATATAATTAAATGCCGGCTCTAAGATAATTATAAATATAATATTTTAGTGTTGTGTGTGTATAGAATCAAACTTCGACTAGTCAATGATCCCTAGTAAGTCGGCAGGGTTGCCCTAGAAGAACCATCAACTAACCAAAGCTAGCGTCTGGGATACGCGTCAGAATATTCTCCTTCGGCACTACCCGATTAGTCAGTACCAGCCTCTTATACAAGTGCCTCTTTCGATTTACCCACAAGCAAAGCTGCTGGCTTATGTAGACGCGGTCAAGCATCCGATTCAATGTTTTTGTCTGTAAAATGGGTGATTATGTTTTGCTTTGTGTACTGTAATTGAGTATTGTAACAAGTACTGATTGGATGTGATTTATAAAATATATATAATATTTTGTCGTAGAATAAACTCACTACACCCTATCCTATGCTATACTACCACTAGTATACCTCCTACACTTTCTCACCCACAAGAGTATCTCCGCCCAAATATATTTATATAAAACCAATAATTAAATATAACCAAGTGCAGGTTCTAATGTACTTATAAATATAATAGATTAATGTCGTGTGTGTGTAGAATCAAACTTCGACTAGTCAATGATCCCTAGTAAGTCGGCAGGGTTGCCCTAGAAGAACCATCAACTAACCAAAGCTAGCGTCTGGGATACGCGTCAGAATATTCTCCTTCGGCACTACCCGATTAGTCAGTACCAGCCTCTTATACAAGTGCCTCTTTCGATTTACCCACAAGCAAAGCTGCTGGCTTATGTAGACGCGGTCAAGCATCCGATTCAATGTTTTTGTCTGTAAAATGGGTGATTATGTTTTGCTTTGTGTACTGTAATTGAGTATTGTAACAAGTACTGATTGGATGTGATTTATAAAATATATATAATATTTTGTAGTAGAATAAACTCACTACACCCTATCCTGTGCTATGCTACCACTAGTATACCTCCTACACTTTCTCACACAACACTTAACTAGTAATATCATTTTTTTTTTTTTTTTCAACATCTTAATCGTTCAACGGAGATAGACAATTGTGCAAGATACTCTTCTTAATGGGCTAATCCAACCCAGTGAATTTAATGATTTATCTATCTCTACCTATCCTAACTAATTAGTCATGTAGTAAGGTCTTTTCTTTTCACCGCTCTCCCGACTTAGATATCTCTAGGTAACTCACAACTGATAATATTAGGTAAGTAGGTATAGTAAGCTGTGCCCAGCGAGCTTTACCTCTGCGTACGTTAACCTCATCTTAAGCTAATAATAATCCTTTATAAATCTTTATAATTAACTATTTATCACGATTTCAACTATACGGTAAGAAGCAATGATTACCGGTAACGACTACTTACAACGCCGCAAGAGTATTACAATTATACATATTATTATTAGACAGCACCCTTTTACCATCATCCAAAATAAAATCTTTTATTGGTAACCCAACGCCATCTAGCCTCGCTAATAGGTAACCTCCCCACAATAGAGTAGATATTAGATAGTTGTTTCCAGACGGTAACGACTTTTATCACCTACTAGACGTATTTATCCGTTTATATTATGCATCCCAAACTACGTTGCTTTTAAACCAAAATTCCTACTAGCAATGAATAGTCATATGATTCTATCCCCTACATGACATCCCTGCTACTTGTTATTACTTATAATCGCGATTCCTCATCAACGCGTGTATTTTGAACCGTAATACTATTTTATGTTACTTTTCCTAGGATTTTAGCGAACTAACAAAATGAAGCGGCATTTCCATTGTGCAGAGCAATTGTCCCCATTTACATGTCACATAATAATAATTCCACCACAATGTCATTGCATTCTAATCTACTACGTGATAAGTATTAGGAAAATCTCTTTCAATGTAAAAATCGCAGGTATTAAAAATAGCAGGTATGGAAAATAACAGGTGATTCCGCTTGCTATAACAAAATCATATGATTACGCGATAAGGAAGTTTCCTCTTCGATTGGTTTTATGACGTCATGTTTTATAATCATTCCTAATTCTAGATTGTTTATGGTCTAGCTAAATCATATGTCTATGGTCCAACCATAGACAAATGATTTAATAGTTCCTGACTAGCCTAAAACTACTCTATGGATTTCAGACGTGAGACTCAAGTACATTATTATATTTTTTTTCTAACATAACCAACAAAATAAATTATAATACGTGGAATAGCACATCAACTAAAAACCGCAATCGCTCAACGATTATTAGTCAAAATATAATTATTATTAGTTTTATATTATGCTGTTAGCGTCATAACTTTATAATATTGTACAGCATATCGCCGTCCTATAATATAAATTGAATCCTGCAATAATTTAGTTGGTTAATTCTGTCCAATCTCGCCCCCTTGCCTTTCCATCCGACAGCAATAATAATTAAACCGCCCCCTATTCCACAAATCTTTCTAAATCAATAAATGTTGAACTATGTCACCCTATCGACTTTTTACGATCCTAAAAATAACTCAACACAAGGCTGTATGAACCAGTTGCCTATGCCTATATGAAATCTATCACCAGGAATAGAAACAAAACTACAGTTACCATAGCTCCTAACGTCAACAACAAAAATTGGATACCTGGTTTCAGTATTCAAGGAAACAATTACTAAAGGTTTCAGTATTCACAGATAACTCAACAATTTTAAAATTTAATACTCCAGACCCCCGGAATAGTTTGGTTATTGACTATATCTAAGTACTTTGTTCACTCATTAAACTTTGGAAAACCAACAACGCACGGTACCTGATGCTGGCGAAATCCGCCATTAAATAAAGAAGAAAAAGATAATAACTGAAAGGTATTGTATTTCAAATAATACTCATTACGCTATTGTTTTGTAGCTTTATCTCCTCCTTTGACCTTTAACCTAACCTGAGAATCTTTTTGTTACAGATTTCGTACAACAAAATTTAGCTCCAGCTCTCATTGCGACTGTCTACAATATTGGTCGAACCCGTAATACAAAGTGTATGAATCAACTTTAGAAGATAACAACGTTTATTGTGAAAAGTGTCAAATTATAATTCACCCACTATCAAGAGCCCGTAATACAAAGTGTATGAATCAACTTTAGAAGATAATAACGTTTATTGTGAAAAGTGTCAAATTATAATTCACCCATTATCAAGAGCCCGTAATACAAAGTGTATGAATCAACTTTAGAAGATAACAACGTTTATTGTGAAAAGTGTCAAATTATAATTCACCCATTATCAAGAGCCCGTAATACAAAGTGTATGAATCAACTTTAGAAGATAACAACGTTTATTGTGAAAAGTGTCAAATTATAATTCTTCAATATCTCTGAATTAATTAATCTTCATTGAATTATTCCCTATTAAGCCAATTCTAAACTCACGCATCGCAACACGACAACAATTTGTGGGAAAAAATCCCACTTCTAAATTAAAGTATTACCGCTTGACTGAAATCCAATACAACTATATTAATGATAATTTATAACTTAACTTTCTGATCCTGGTCATGGCTTACCAAATTGTAACCTCCCCCCTCTTTATATAAATTGCTACACCTAAATCTAAACCTAAATCTAATGCCTTTCACACCTATACGCCTAGCTAGCTTATAATACATACACACATCCTCGCCGCTTTACCTTAACTTAAATTATTATCTAATTCTTAAAACTAATTAACCTAATTTATCTACAATCTAATGGTTGTGTCTGGAGTTTTGTAGAGTGTGTAGCGTTTGTATGAAGATGGAACCTTAGCATAGCTTAATTCTATTTGCAGTGAATTTCAGTCAAGCAATGTAATATTATAATAACTACTATTTTGGCCAGATCGTCTAGTGAACCCTCCGTTGTTAACCGCATTTAAGTAACTCAAGTTCTTTCGTGAAAGTTTAGTAATTGGCTTATACCTGTGTTAAATTATTTTCTCCTGACCTAATTACCTACCAGTCTATAAATCCTAACATAAATATGTGTAGCCTAGCAATGACTCCGTCTGAACTGTGACCTAAATCCTTCACTGCAGCTGCGGGGAAGATTTGTAACCACTCAAAGGTAATCAGATGATAGCTTAGCTTGTAGGTATTATTATTTATTATCAGTAGCATGATACATAAGAAGCCTGGTGCAATTTATATAAAGGTCTTGTGGAATTATAAGAGTCTTGTGGAAATATAAAAGTCTTGTGGAAATATAAGAGTCTTGTGGAAATATAAAAGTCTTGTGGAAGTTTAAAAGTCTTGTGGAAATATAAGAGTCTTGTGGAAGTTTAAAAGTCTTGTGGAAATATAAGAGTCTTGTGGAAGTTTATGAGCTCCAACCGCCGCTCCATAGCGTGCCATTACATCTCATTGTTTAATTATGGCCCCGTCCACTTTGGCTTTAACATTAATTATTAGCTTGTAGCTTTAATTCTTTCAAACTGAGAATTTACATCTCCTCTCAAAATCTAATTTCATTTTACATTATGAACTATGTGTTAGCAATTTAAATTCTTATTATTCCACATAAATCAATAGAGTTTATCTCAAGGCTTGCTATCATCCAAATATCCTTTTCACATTAAGAACTTAATTATTCAATGCAATAACTTATATTCAGTTCCGTAAAGGGTGGATAATTTAATCAAACGCCACTTCAGGCGGTGGCTAAAGTAGAATGCTATTAATACAGGTAAAATTACTTTTATTTACTCCTAGTATTTATTATACAGGTCTTATAAAGTTCCAATATAACTACATTGGATTGGCTGCATTGGCAGATTATCACATCTTAAGTTTATTAAAGGATGTTTAATTCATTCAATATCCTTGACTTTAGGAAGTGAACTGAAATAGAATACTATCATTTGAAGTAAATTACTTTGGGTTACTCTTAGTGTTCATTATACAGATCTTATAAAGTGTAAGTACATCTCAAGTTTATTGAAAGATGTTTAATTCATTCAACATCCCTGACTTTTAGGGTAATGAACTTAAGTTAATTATTTTTTCATTAACTTCCACCCTCTGTCTCTCAGACTGAGTGGTTAATTTGATAGACTACTAAATCATAGTTAGTATATTTTTTTTTAGTAGGTAGTTAATTATCCCTGTTAATCATTAAATAAATTACATTTAGAAGTTATCTTTTACTCACTTTAATAAGTATAAATTAGACTGTACTAGGTATTAGTCTGATTGATTAGATTGTTCTCATCAAATATTTCTATGTTTCATATTATTAGAAGTAAGTACTTACATATCTTAAGAGGTCTATTCAAATGGTATTAGTAGACCATTGTCAGGCTAATTAGCTGGTTGTTATCAATCAATTATTTCTATGTTTCAGATTATTAGAAGCTCATAGCTTTCAATGTCTTCTTTCAACGACTTATCCTAGGTTCTAAACTGGTTTTAGTTGTTCAGTTTGTATCAGCTTATTTTTGCTAAGGTATCGGATGTAAAATTTTCCATACTTTGAAGAGTATAGCCATGTGAGATCGTATTGCATCCCAGGGAAAGCTAACAAATGCCTGTTTGGTCATATCAGTGTTAGAAATCAAACATCACAGTACGACTAAGCTTATTTGCTATAACTTTTTAGTATTTTTCTTGTAATAGAAAACCAGTCTAGACTTTTAGGTACTCCAAAGTAATGATGGTACGATATTATCATACTTCTGTTAATTATTTAAAATGAATAATTAATTGGTAACAACTTTAGGAAAACAATTAGAATTTTACCGGCCTGCGGTAACAGATTACTTGCCTAGCTAGGACCCACATCACTTCATCATAATTTTATTTAGCGCCGTAACTTAATTATCCCTGCCTTATTAGTCTGAATTAATAACTAACCATATATATATCCGCCTACCTATAGATTCCTACAACTTTCCTCACTTGAAAATGCCTATATTTTGTCGAACTAACAGTCCCTCTTGTGTACCTTGCAAACTAGGCCAAGCCTCATTTAATTTAAATTCGTGGTGTGTGGTGAGAGTCGCATTGCCCCTGAAAGCAACTAACTCCTAAATGTTCTATCAGTCGAGCCAGTATACTCAGTGTGTTATTTTCCTATCACTACACTGTATGTATGGAGATAGACTCGAGATTGGACTGGGTCATACGGGTCTACCTCCAGCTAAATGGTGTCTGACCTATCTTCAACTTTCACTAGGGAGACAACTGTCTCTCCCCCATTACTCCGTCGAAGATAGTGTATTGTTTAGCGTAATAGTGTAAAACGCCGATCTTATTAAATACAATCAAAGATCATCCAGACCGAAGTCTGTTGAAAGGTACATAGGGTTTTGTTGTCACCGTGACTCGTTTCCGCCGATGTACCCCAGAATACTTCATTCTGTTAACGGATTCGAGTTGCGATCGCAATAGTTTACTTTATTAATAACTTTCAATTTCACAAATCTTAATTAATATCGCAGCTCGAATATCACTTAGCGCACTATCAAGCTCGGACGCTATTTTTCCCGTATGAGTCGTACCGCACTCTTAAGTTGGACCGCTCCGTTGACGTCCCAAAACTGAATGTCCGCTAATTTTCCCAAGCATCTTAACTTTCCCGCCACGCGCGCCTAAAATTTTCCCGCGCGAGTCCGCTTTTCTTCCCTTCCACCAATCGCTAGCCGTTTCCCCGATGCCCCCCGCCTTCGCGTCGCGCCACGTGGAGCTATCATCCGACCTCTCTTTCTGTCTTTTTCTCAACCTCTCGCTCGCTCATTGCCGCTTTCGCCGCGCAATTCTAAAATTTTTCCATAATCTAACCAAATCTCGTCAGATAGCCAATATTACATCTTTGAATATCTAAATGTAGCCTTCTATTAACAATTCCCTCTCAATAATCATCCGCTTAAGCCAATAATCCTATATTTTGGGAAATTATAAAAAGTTCCGTATTCCGACCATAGGTGGCGCCCGCCCGTAGGTGAACCACTTTGCCGACCCCCAAAGCCCCGCGAAATTCAAAATAAAAATAAAGTCCTAGTCAACCTAGCAACCTTACGCGAAGCCCAAATAAATGACTTCCGCTAGACGCCGCCTATGTCGCAAGGGACGCGCAGAGCAGTCCCCGCGAAATTCAAAATAAAGAAGTCAAACTAGCAACCTTATGCGAAGCTTACGTAAATAACTTCCGCTAGACGCCGCCTATGTCGCAAGGGACGCGCAGAGCAGTCCCCGCGAAATTCAAACTAAAGATAAAGCGCTAGACCATTGACCATTATTCTGAACTAGTTTATTATTCCCTTTTCATGCTTATTATTATTGGCGCTACGCATTAATATTTATTTTAGTGCTACTCCCATGCATTCCTTACTAACGGACGGATACCATTCATTCTGTACCGTTACAGTGTGCGCGCACGCCGCTCGGTCGTTCGGTCGCCTAGGCACATAGCAAACAAAAGGCGTTATATATCGTCGCAGTGGTTTTGCGCGATTCCACAGCGCATGACTATTATCGGATGGTTGACCAACTAGCGAAAGTGAACATGTGTTATTATTAAAAAAATACTTTAAATCTTATCCCCTCACGTGATGACGTCAGCGCGCGCGCAAGTCCTTCTTTGATTTGGGTATGACGCGGCGTAATTTGATACAGGTACTTGAGTAGTGTTAAGTGGTTTTTGTGGCCTTCCTTTTTTAAACACCACACATATTGTATATCGTTGGATTCCTAGAAAAATTATCTTCAATATTATGGCGGTTTCATTAAAAAATATTAAACAAATATTTAATTATATATTTTTTTTTTATTTATATTTTTTTTTTACATTTTTTATTATATTTAAAAATTAAACGCGATAAGGGTATCTTTTTCTTCTTTATATGTAACCTCTTACTACATAGTAATAATAATATATAAAAATGTTTACAACTTTTCATAGAAAAATGTAAAGAAAAACAACAATTTCCGCATCGAGTTATTTTTTATTTTTTTATTTTTATTTTTTAAAAATAGATCTTTTCGAAGTAAGTCTGTTTTTATTGACGTTTATTCACACTAGACAGCTCGTGCAGCCAACCGATACAAGCCGCAGACACTAAAAACTGAAACCGAAGTATAAAACAGACTTGAAATACATAGTCACTACGTGGCTATCATCAAATAAGCGATCAACATTTGTAGCCACGTCGTGGCTATCATCACCCGAGGGGTTATACGTGTGTAGTGTTACTAATATAATTTATGTATTTGTGTAATATGTTATAAATTAAATTTGGAATAAGTAGATAAATATTATTTTATAAATTTTAATATTTATAATTATATATGAAAATAATTATGTGTGGTGGGAAAGTCACCTACAGAGACTAATACTTGCGTCGTCAGCGACGCAAGGAGTATCTGGTCATCTGCATAGAGAAGACATTTGACGATACATTCATTCTTACACATTCATCAAATTATACAAACAACTGTCCATGTACAGATTAAACAGCCACGGTAACGCTAAATATCCCTGTCTATCACCCTTTTTGATGCTAAACCACTCAGCGTACGACCCGTTTATCCTCACGCAAGCACTGGAATCCTCGTAGGGATTTCAGTGCTCGAATGAGGTAGCCGCTTAGTCCATACATTAACAGTACCGACCAGTTAATACCTCACCACTTTATCATGAGCCTTTTCAAGGTCCACAAAAGGGCAGAAGACCTTTTGACCTTTGACCAAATGTTTCTCAGCTATGCTTCTCAAGAAAAAGACCTGATCCGTTCTATTAATTTTCGAAATCCTGCTTGTGCATCCCATAATTTCTCATTGGTTTCTTTCACAACCCTTTCGATCAAAGCTTTCGCATAAAATTTCCCGTCAGTGCTGAGAAGATTAATGCTCCTGTAAGTTTTACAGTCAATCTGTGAACCTTTCCCCTTCTTTAGCTGCACAATAACAGCCTTGCACCAATCTCTTGGCTTGGCCAGTGTTAAGGCACAAGTTGAACAGGTTGCTACGACGCCATGTCCAGCCTTCAGCATTTCAACTGACATCTTATCATATTCTGCAGCCTTTCCTGACTTCATACTGCATCTTTTATCACAGTACATTTATATCTGAAGTAGGCAGTAGCTTAGCACATATTTGCCTCCTCCCTCTCAAAGAATTCATCATTCACTAAACTTCCAGTCTGGTCTCTGGCAGAGCTAAAGTCGGAGCTTTAAGACTTACCTCTAGCCAAACGAACAGATTTCCAGAAAACCTTAATATTAGTTCAGAAATCGTTCGACAACCTTTTATCCATTTTTCTGATCATCTTTCTTTCTTGTTACTAATTCTTTAACTAGCCTTTTCAAACTCATTCTTAGCTGCATCCACCCCTATAAACGTAGCTTTCTGGTTATCTGGTTAGCCGTTACAGCTAACGAACCCAACCACAATTATGATGCATTTTTATTTATTTATTTATTTATTTATTGGATTATCAACATAAAATACAGCGTTTTGAATAATAACACAAAAACAACAAATATTCTTAGAGCTAACTGTTTTTATAATTACAGATAATCACAACATGCATTACAGACACGAAATCATTTAAAACATTAGTATAGAAAAAAAAACAATATGATTTTAACCATAACGATACTCAACCGTCTCAGCAGCCAGAAAAAAATAATAAAGAACACTGAAATTATATAAAATATAAATATAATAATAATTTATAGATTAATCCTATATTCTCAATCAAAAGCAGTATAAGGCACATCGCTGTTTTTTAAAATGGATAGAAATTTGTTAAGGCTTTGAAAGTTAATTTCAAGTTCGGGCAATTGTTTGGCTAGGTTGTTATACAGACGAGAAAGACGAACAACTGGTGAGCCACGGCCCATTCTGGCCCTACAAAATATATTCTTGAACAACCCACAAGGGTACCTAGGTAGTCTGTTAGGAATGTTAAAATCAAATTTGTTGAGTAATTTGGGGGCAATCTATGCGGTTTTTCATCAATTTATGCAGATAGGACATATCTAGATAAGTACGTCGCACATAGAGTGGGTCAAGTCGAAAATGCTTTGTTTTATCGACATAAGCTTTTATATTTTTGGGAGTTTTAAACCGGTATGTCATGCAACGAATTAGTTTTTTCTGCACTCTTTCCATTCTGTCTATATGGATCTTGTAGCTTGGACACCAAACAATGCTGCAGTACTCCAGCTTACTTCTCACATAGCTGTTATAGAGCAGGATGACTGTGGAAGGTTTCTTGAAGTCTCTAGTGCTTCGCAAGATAAACCCTAGCGCTTTATTTGCCTCATTTATTGTTTTGTCTATGTGGTACGTAAATCTAAGCTGACTATCCATCTGAATGCCCAAATCCCTGATGACAGTAACTTCTTCTAGCCCAGTACCCGCTATTTCATATTCCGATAAAATCTTGTTACGTTTCTTTGTAAACTTGATGTGGTAGCATTTATCTGCGTTTAAGTACATCTTGTTTTCACCACACCATTTTTGAAGATTATCGATGTCTTCCTGTAGTCTCATTGAGTCTGTGGCATTTGAGACAGCCCTTGTCAACTTCAGATCATCAGCGAAAAGATATATATTACTATGTTTAATAATTCCTTCAATGTCGTTAATGAACACATTGAAGAACAAAGGTCCCAATACAAATCCCTGAGGCACGCCTGATTGCGCTGTAAAGGGTTCAGACTGTTCACCATCCACCACTACTCTTGACAGACGATTTGTGAGGTAAAAACTGCACCAGCTTAATAAATTATCTGTTACGCCAAATGCATAAAGCTTCTCCAACAGAATTCCATGGTTGACTCTATCAAAGGCCTTCGAGAAATCTGTATAGATAGCATCGACTTGTAAGCCTTGATCAACTACTTCTGTTAGATCAGACGTAAAAAGCGCCAAATTAGTGTTTGTTGATCGCATTGCCATAAACCCATGTTGATCGGTGGTAATATATTTATGTATGTGCTTGTACATAGTAGAATGAACCACTGTCTCGAAGACCTTTGATATTGTCGAAAGGATGGATATAGGCCGATAATTAATTATGCATTCTCTTTTACCACACTTAAAAATTGGCGTCACCCTTGCTTGTTTCCACAGATCAGGGAATGTCCCAGTTTCCAGTGACCAATTAAACAAAATTGATAGTGGCAGAGCCAGGGCATCTGCACAATTGACCAGTAAAAGAGGGTGTACACCATCCGGACCCATGCCTTTTGAAGTGTCAAGCTTCTGTAGTTCTGATTTGACCTCTTGTGGACTGATTTGTACAGGACTAATTGCATCCAGCCTTTCTACATTCATAGTCGAGGTATGAGCGATGACGTTACTAGTGTCAGCACATGTTTCAAAGACCGAAGAAAAATGGGCCGCGAACATGTCCGCAATTCGGTCCGTGTCCGATGACATAACACCGTTTAGCGTCATTATACTAGGGTATGATGAGCAATTCCTTCTTAAGTTTTTAATGTGAGTCCAAAAGTGCTTCGGGTTTCTCTTAATTTCATTCTCGATTGCAAAAATATAATTGTGATAGCACTCCTTTATCATCTTGTTACAGTCATTCCGTAAAAATCCGAATTCTAGTTCATCAAGCGGGTTCCTAAATCTTTTGATCTTTTTATGATATTTGGATTTTTGCTTCAGTAGATATATCAACTGTGGTGAGTACCAGACAGGATAAGACTCTTGGCGATATTTAGTAATTGGAACATGCTTTGTAATTATACCATGTAAAATGTCATAGAACCGGCCCAGCATCTCATTCACATTATTGTAATGACCCAACTCTTCAGTCCATTGAATTGATTGAAGAGACGCGTTTATTGCTAGGTAATCCCCTTTGTAATAATTGTGTCGTTTTCTCGGGAGAGATTTCTTATTTGTTTTGAATTGCATTCCTAATTCTATCTCCAGTGGGGGATGATGTTTGTCTATGCTTCTTACGGGATTGAGACATTCCTTCACATTTATCGATTCCCTGTTACATAAAAGCAGGTCCAGTATTTTGTCATTTTGGTTTCTAATTGTATTAAATTGTTTAAGATCATTAAGCGACATGAAATCGATTAAGTTGCATAACATTTCACAATCACCGTAGCCTATTGGTTTTACGCTCATTGTGTCATCAACATTGCCCCTTTGCCAACCCATACCACCCAAGTTGAAGTCACCTGCAATCAGAGTACATTCTTGATCGGTACACGATTGCAATTTTGTAGTAGCCCCTTCTATGAAAACTCCCAAACTGTTTGTTGTAACTGGGGGTGGTAGGTAGACGGCACATAAATTAAGAATAGTTGAGTTCCCCCCAGATTTGGAGGATATTGAGACCCACAGATCCTCGCAATCAGTTTCATATTCTCCAAATCGAGCCGACACCAGTCTGTTTGTTATCGCTATTAACACTCCGCCACCTCTTTTTTTTGTTGAAGAAGAAGTTTCCCTATCCCGTCTGTACACATTATAACCAGCCTGAAAGAACTCACAATCATAACATCCACTATTTAACCAGGTCTCTGTAAATATAAATACGTCAAAACTACTGTTACTTATTTGTCGGCGTACCTCAACTGCGTTTGTATTCAATCCTCTTACATTTTGATAGTATATTTTTAAACCATTAATCATTGACATATACAATTAAAATTATACAAAAAAAAGAAAATAATAATATACAGAAACACAACAGTACCAAACTAAAACATCAACAGCAGACCAAACCACAAATCAAATAAGATTTGCCAGATCTTGAGTATTTTTAATCAATTTGTACTCAGAGGTTTTAGTCTTTCTCATATAAATTTTGCCCCCCCCTCACCCAGGTGAATTTGTAATTGAGCTCCTTAGCCTTGGTTCGAGCTCCCGCATGCAATGCCTTTAACACCGGAGAGAGATGCTCCACCACGAAAACTGGCTTCTTTTCACCTCCAATGCCTAGAAGACCAGTGTGGAGCTTATCCGCAGGGCTCTTAGTTTTTTTGTTGAACTTCAAGGACGCCGCCAAAAAATTGTCACGTGTTTTTTGGGAGCTAAACTTCACAATGATAGATCTTGGTCTGCGGCTATCTTTATTTATTTTAGCCACTCTAGTGCACAGCTGAATATCGCTTTCCTCCAGCTTACAGTCAGTGACCACGGCAATCTGTTTTATTATGTTAATTAGGTTCTCAGATTTATGTTCAGGTAAGTTTTGAATCTCCAAGTGGTTGGCTCTGGCGTGTTGTTCGATCTGACACAGCCTAGAGTTCAAGTCGGCAACTGTGTTTTTTAGAAACGAATTTTCAGATTCTAACAACTTTATGTTAATGGAATTAGATTTGACGTCCTCCTTTATATCTTGTTGCTGTTTCTCAATCGTCTTCAGGGAGTCCGATATCTGACTGAAACGATCGAGGACTTCTTTAGTTCTTATCTCAAATTCTCGCACCACACTAGTTTTGAAACTGTCAAGTACTATTTGAAGTTCTTCCTTAACGATCTGACGAATGTTCTCTGCGCTTACAATGTTCTCTGCAGCTATGATGATTTCAGCTGCCTCGCTGGATACACGCTTTTGTAGGGGTTGGCTGCCTCTTTTAAAGTTAACGTTGCCTCTCGATAGGTCGTCCTGACAGTCATCCGTAACTTGGTGCTGTTGGTCTGTTGGTGGCTTTAAAGGTGTGTTGGTGTTATCTGATTTTGGCAATTTACTGACGCAACCTGGACACGTAAATCTGGATTTAAATTCTTCTGTCAGCTCTTTAAGTGTTTTGTTTATGTTGATACAGTTCAAGTGATATTTGTATTTACAAATTTTACAACTTAGGATGTTTGGTTTTAATTAAATTGTTGTAGATATAATTATACAAATAATGATGATAAAAGATACAGAAGCTGCATCTTCTGGAAACCACCAAAGATGTCATTGTTCATTCCGTTCTTTAAAAAAACGTAATAAAAAAACTGCATGAAATGCAAACATAATATATATTTTTGCCTCAAGCATGCAGGTATGGTGGCATTTTCGGGTTACACGCATAATGACACATTTCGGCCACGCATAATGACATATACGCGAAATGACATACACGCGAAATGACATAAACGCAAAACGACATGTAGGTACGCGAAATGACATATACGCAAAACGACATATACGCGAAATGACATATACGCGAAATGGGGAATCCATCATTTTATCGCAATTCCTTTCAACGATTTTCATTACCCATAAAACGATTCGCAGAACTTTTTGTAGAATATTTAACAAATTCTAGAATTAGGTTACATCGCAATTTTATTTCCTCAAATATTAATTATCTACAAACACAGTTCATCGTTATTTCTTTTCATGTTTTATACATTTTCTTGAAATAATGTTACATCGAAGTTTTGTTACCCATATTTTTGTTTCATAATAAGTTTCAGTTTGCAAAATAATTGAAACATCAATTTTTACTTCAATAAATCAATGTAAGTACATCAAAAATACGATTTCATGCAATTAATTAGTTCTGTGCGTAATGTCTTTTTATTTCATAAAAGTCATAGTTTTATAAATTTTCTATTATTACTATGATGTATACTTACGTACTGTTATACCCTTGCAATGTACCGGGATAGCTGCCGAGTCAGCATCTTTATCTTTAATATATACAGGTGCCACGGGGCCCTAAAGCCAGTCCATCATAGAACTCGTTACGGGTCGGAACTCGTCAACTATTGCTATTTCTATTTTTACTTTAATTCTATTTCATGTTAAATACTAGTTCTTTTCATAAATTCGTTTCAGCTTAATAAGTTTCTTTTTTTAAAAACCTATTTGCCATTTCTCGTATAACATTTTGGTGGCAGCGGTGGGATACCGAAAATCCTAGTCCGCCCAAATACGTCTCTGAAAACGGTTATAGACTTCCGTTGTAAAAGTGTGGTGAAAGTTGTGAAAACCTTTACTTTAGTGAGAACTAACACTGTTCCTGTTTATATGCAGTTATATTTTAACCGAGTGTTCCTGTCTGATCGCCGATCGTGTGTATCCACGTAGACTTTTCCTGTGAGTGGCCCTTAATTCTGTTGCCACGGAGACCTTCCGTGTGTTCCTGCTTACCTGGTGACGCTGATTCCATGACCATGGTCATGATACCTGTCCACATAGTATGTGTGATGCTGACGACGCTACTGTAAGTGAAAACTTCTAAATAACTCATAAAAGTGCGCGATCCAGAATAGAACTCAGAGCTAGATTAATTAATTCTATTTATAAGTATTGCTGTTGTATTACATTGTATTTCTGTTGTGTAACATTGTGTCTCTAAAGGTATTGTTTATATTAACCATGGCTCCCGCCAGACTACTGATAAGAAGCGCATAAACGCGTGGGTGTCGCGTCGCGCGTCGAGATACTTGGTGCTCGCTTAGTGTAGAAGCGGCTTCGACTTCCTAATTATTTTATTTAAACTTTTCTAATTTTAAAATATTTTTTGTTTTTATTTAACTATTTAAGTGTGTAATATTGTCTTCTATATCTTTTATTTTTAAAATTGTTTTTCACCATGACGACCAGATCCGAATCCGAAGATCCGAAAGCATCGGCTGATGACAAAATCGAGTTTAGTGTGCTCCTAAAGTTCATTAAACCCTTCGATGGTTCTAGGGAAAAGTTGAACCCTTTTATCTCTAATTGCCAAAATGCTTACAATCTTGCAAATAAATCTCAATACTTTTTAAATACATTTTAAGTCAGCTCGAAGGCAGAGCTGAATCTACTTGCAACATAAAGGATTTTGAATCCCTTGAGCAATTTCTAGAATTTCTAAAGCAGCAATTCGGGGAAAGGAAACACTACGCTCATCTCCTTTCCGAGCTGCAAGACTGTAAGCAGAGCTCAATCGAATCTGTAAACCAATATGCACTAAAAATAGAAACATGTTTAGCAAAGCTACTTACTGAAATCAATATTTCGATACCTACTAAGCGTAAGACAGAACTAACAGGCCGCGTGGCAGCAATGGAGGACTTAGCCCTCCATACTTTCATGATCGGCCTCCATCCACGATTGTCGCAGATCGTCAGGTGCCGCGATCCTGACAATTTGAACGCGGCAGTTAACTTCGCTGTGGCTGAGGAAAAGATTCTCACGAGTCTCAACAAGAGACCCCAGTCACCATTCATTAACAATGAGAGACATAGGCTCCCACCTCGCCGTGATTTCCAATCACGACCTAATAATTTCCAACCGCGACCTAATAATTTCCAACCGCGAGCTTTCCAGGTTCAACAAAATAATCGCCCTGAGCACTTTAGAAACTTCAATACAAATGATGTGACCTGTAGGTATTGCAAAAATATAGGTCACACAATTGAAAACTGTCGCAAACGGCTATATAACAATAGAGCCCAATTCAATGCGTCATCTTCTAACAGTCGTCCAAATAATTCACCGCCGGTTATTATTCCTGCTACATCACGCAGAGTCTTTACTGCTGATCAAGTTAATGATATTGGAGAAGACGAAGTTGATCATAACAATTTAAACGAGTAGAATTTCCCGATAGGTACCGCTCGGGAAATTCCGTGAAACGTCGAAAAGTCGGTATCATAAACCACACTGTATCATTTGAGGTAGACGCTAACAACCAGGGTAACCAGCCCCAATTTTATAGCGCTACCAGTAAACCTAATACTAAATCCGCTGTTTCACTAAATCGCACTGTTTCCACTGTATCAGCTAACAACCAGGGTAATCAGCCCCAACTTTATAGCGCCATCGTTAAACGTAATACTAAACCCGCACTGAATCGCACTGTTTCCACTGTATCAACCGTTGTAGACGCTAACAACCAGGGTAACCAGCCCCAATTTTATAGCGCTACCAGTAAACCTAGTACTAAATCCGCTGTTTCACTAAATCGCACTGTTTCCACTGTATCAGCTAACAACCAGGGTAACCAGCCCCAACTTTATAGCGCCATCGTTAAACGTAATACTAAACCCGCACTGAATCGCACTGTTTCCACTGTATCAACCGTTGTATCCGCTAACAACCAGGGTAACCAGCCCCAACTTTATAGCGCCATAGTAAAGGGTAGTACTAAACCCTCACTGAATCGCACTGTTTTTACTACCAGTAACACTAATACTAAATCCTCTGCTTCACTCAATCGCACTGTTTCTAATATCGCTAACCTTAGTACTAAATCCTCTGCCGTACTCAATCGTACTGTTCCTGCTGTCTTTAAATCTAATACTAAATCCGCTGACTCACTCAATCGCACTGTTTATACTATTACTAATCCTAATACTAAATCCTCTGTTTCACTCAATCACTCTGTTGTCTCTGTATCAAACACGATAGACACCAGCAACCGGGGTAACCAGCCCCAGCATTATAATGGTGTTGTAGAATCTTATGCTAAATCCTCTGAATCAATCGAACGCGTTCCTAAGCCTACAAAGTTAGAGACTTCGCTTAATTCTAAAGATCATACGAAACAAATATTTAAAGGTAATCTTACTGAGCAAACGTGCAAATCTTCTAGTAACATCGTCGCCGATTCTCCGCAACACCTGAAATCAGAAAAAAATAATTAAAATACATAAAATTAATAATAACTCTGAAAAAAGATACTTACCTCACGTCGTGATTCAAACGTCAGTCGCTGATAAACCACTGTCTTTCTTGGTAGACACCGGCTCATCCTTCAGCCTGTTGAAATTAAGTTCCATGTCAAAGCTTCCAAATCTAAGTAATCATATAATAGAGCTCAAAGGTATTGATCCTGGTAATGAAACAACCAAAACCTTAGGTAGCTTCCAGATGCAAATATTCTTAAAACCAAACAGATTTGTAACACATGAATTTCATGTCATTGAAAACATAAATCTAAGTCATGATGGTATCATTGGCAATGACCTCATGAAAAGTATGGGCTGCCAAATTGACTACAATCAAAAAACTCTTAATGTTCATAATGAACATATCCATTTACAATTCTCTGAACCAGTGTATACCATTCCCCCTCGTACAGAAACAACAATAGAATGCACGGTAGATAATCCAAATATTCAGGAAGGCATAATTCTAGATCAACATATCTCAAAATTCCTTTTAGTTGCAAATTGTATCGTTAAGGTGAAAGAGAACAATCGTGTTAATATCACAATCGTCAACACCTCTGACAAACCTGCTGTAATTCATCCTAATCTTAATTTAAAATTGCAACCTCTGAATTCTTGCATGACTCTTTTGAAACCGCCACTATCCAATACTTCTCAAAGAACTAATGAAGTCTTGAAACAATTAAGAACTACTCACCTTAACGACGAAGAGGAAAATGCTCTTCTTAATATTTGCTCAAATTACTCGGACATCTTCTACCTCCCGGATGATCAACTTACACATACCACAGCTATTGAACACAAAATAAAAACAAGTACAGACGTCCCTATCCATACTAAATCCTATAGATTCCCCGAATGCCATAAAAGGGAAGTCGAGAAACAAGTTGGAAAAATGTTAGAACAGAATATTATTATAAATTCAGACTCACCTTGGTCATCGCCTTTTTGGATTGTCCCCAAGAAGCTCGATGCTTCAGGAGAACGTAAATGGAGAGTCGTAATTGATTATCGAAAACTGAACGACGTAACCATAGGCGAAACCTATCCAATTCCACAAATAACTGAAATTCTGGACCAGTTAGGTAAAAGTCAATATTTTACGACGCTAGATCTAGCGTCAGGATTTCATCAAATTAAAATTTCTGAAAGCGACGCACCCAAAACCGCCTTTTCCGTACCACAAGGGCATTTTCAATTCACGAGAATGCCTTTTGGGCTTAAAAATGCTCCATCCACATTCCAGAAATTGATGAACACGTGTCTTTCTGGCCTGCAAGGCTCGCGCTGCTTCGTATATCTTGATGACATAGTAGTGTACTCTCCAGATCTAAATTCTCATATTTAAAACCTTTCCTCCGTCTTTGATAGACTTCGAAATTATAATCTAAAACTCCAACCCGATAAATGCGAATTCCTGTGTAAGGAAGTTGCATACCTTGGTCATATCATAAATCCAAACGGCGTCAGTCCTAATCCTGAAAAAATAAAAGCAATCTCAGAATTCCCTGTACTCAAGTGCGCTAAAGACATAAAATCTTTCTTAGGCCTCGTTTCGTATTATAGACGTTTCTTTCCTGATTTTTCCAAGCTTGCAAAGCCTCTGACAACTCTTCTTAAAAAGGACGCACCTTTTTCTTGGAAAAATGAACAACAACTAGCCTTTGAGAATCTAAAGAATAAACTTACTACATCACCAATCCTAGCCTATCCTGATTTTTCTAAGCCTTTCAATTTGACGTGTGACGCTTCCAATTTTGCTATATCTGCTATATTATCACAAGGACAAATAGGAAAAGACCGCCCCATAGCATACACCTCTCGTACATTAAACAAAGCCGAATGCAATTACAGTGTAACAGAGAAAGAGTGTTTAGCCATTGTCTACGGAACCAAAGCTTTTCGCCCTTACATTTATGGCCACAAATTTACCATAGTGACCGACCACAAACCTTTGCAATGGCTGTTTAGCTGCAAGGACCCTGGATCTCGACTCGTTCGTTGGCGGCTAAAACTAGAAGAGTTTGAGTATGAAATAGTTCACAAAAAAGGGAAACTGAATACTAATGCCGATACACTCTCTCGATTCCCTGTCAACCCAATTGAAGGAACCAAGTTACCTTCTCCTAACTCTTTGTTACCAAACTTAGATGATGGACTCGATAACCCCTTAGAAGACTCACTCCTAGATCTATATCTACCATCTCCTATACCATTCTCTTTCGACCAAGATATATTAGGTCAAGAAATACCTGCTACCCTACCTATGATACAAGGTCCTACAGCTGTCCAAGTACCAGATCCTCCCACTGTTCAAGATCAACCACCGAATTGTGAAACTGAGTTTATAGAACTGAGACCTTTTAATACCGATCGCCACAATATTGACCCTAATGTCGAACTTCATGAATCTCCGTCAACTCCAGAATCAAGTCAAGTCAAGTCAAGTCAAGTCAAGTCAAATTATTTATTCAATGTAAACCTTTACAGACAATCAACGACACAACCAAGTTCTAACCCAAACAACGATGACTATTCTAAACTCCTTAAAGCGATTGCAAACAAGCAGTTTACATCTAATGCCATAATGAAAGAATATACCGAAAGCCTTCTAAAAACGCCTTACAAAATCATAATAATTCCTACGTCTTTAGATTTGGATGAGTCGAATCCTTACATTACCGAAATTCTCTCAATCGCTGAAAACAAAGATGAAATTCTGATCTCCGATAAGGAGCTGTACTCTTTCCTCGAAGTTAAACACGCTGATAAAACATTCTATTTTATTTTTACCAAGGTGCACTACTTCGACGAATGTTCTTATCCCGAAATTTATAATACATTAAAAAACGTCCGGGACAAAATCTTACAGTGCCCGGATATAACAGATATTGCTATATCTGATTTTAAGAATCCCTTTGACCAACATTCTTATACTAAAACTTATAATATACTTACTTACCTTTTCCATAATACCAAGATCTCCATTCATGTTTACCTAAATAAAACCATTTACCCAACCTTAAGCGAAAGAGTTAAAATTCTTCGTGATAATCACGACATTCCAATAGCCGGACATTTAGGCTCGACACGTATGTATAGCAGAATACGTGAACAATTTTACTGGAAGGGAATGAGAAGCGAAATAGAAGATTATGTCAGAAATTGTAAAGCATGTCAAGAAAACAAGGCCTTACGGAGAACCAACAGAGCTCCTATGGAAATAACTACTACATCTACATCTCCATTTCAAAGAATAGCGTTAGACATCGTAGGTTCCCTGCCAGAATCTGGCCCTGCTAAACTCAAATATATACTTACGTTACAAGACGACCTAACGAAGTATTCTGTAGCCTATCCTTTACGCAGCACGACGGCTGAAGAGACTAGTGACTGTCTCTTCAGCCGTCGTGCTGAAGAGACAGTCACTAGTCTCTTCAGCCGTCTGATTTGGGTATGCCATAGAGGGATTCATTTTATTTCCCTCTATGGCATACCCAAATCAATTTTATCTGACCAAGGTACAAATTTTACTTCTGACCTTTTTAAAACTACGTGCCAATTCCTTAAGATCAAGCAGTTGTGGTCATCTCCTTATCACCCTCAGACTCAGGGCGCCCTAGAGCGTAGCCACTCAACACTTAAGGAGTATTTAAAATCATTCACCAATGAGAATCAGGATAACTGGCCAACATATGTGTACACTGCTATGTTAACATACAACACAACTGTACACTCAACAACCAAATTCACTCCTTACGAGTTAGTCTTTGGACATAAACCATTTATACCAAACTCTGTGTATGAAAGTGGACCTGGTACCACGTATACTGATTATATAAAGCTGCTTCAGCATAAGTTTCGATACACTAGGGAAAAAGCTCTGGAAAATATTTTAAAATCTAAGGAAACTTCTAAAACCTACTACGATACTCATACTAAGCCCCCGCCAAAGTATAAAATTGGTGATTATGTATACTTGAAAAACCACTTGAGGCTGAGGAAAGCCCTATCACCAATCTGGAAGGGGCCTTACAAAATAATTAAAGTTTTTAGTAATCATACAGCCACGCTTCTTATAAACAGACGTCACGTGACGCACCATTTCGACCAGTTTAAGCCAGCAAACGTTGCGAGCTCGTGTTATTTCACCAGCTTCAGATGATAGATATTAAGTCCCAAGATGTACATTTTATTGCCTGCCTAGTTAGTAATATAATATAAATAACATTTTTTATACGTTTTATACATTTAGTTTTATTTTATACACATTATTACACCAATTAGTCATTAAGAAGTTTTATTATCATTTTACTTTTCTTTCTAATTCATTTTGCAATTAGACTTAGTTTTACAATTCAATTTATTTTACATAAAATAATTTCTTACTATATTACAGTAAGTTAGATATTAATTTCAACTTTATACTAAGCATATTTTACTTTCAATTTATTTTTACATAAAAATAGGAAGTTAGTTAATACTTTTAAATTGTTCTATTTCAGATGTATACTATATTATATTTATTTTACTTTACCTTTGTTTTTACTATTTCAGTGCCTCGATCGAATCGCATCCGGACTATGTCCTGCCACTTCCTTCTAGTTCCGGTATATACTTCGATAGAATAGGAAAATTAAATATAATAAAGGGTCAATTAAATTTAATTACTCATATAGATATTTCTTTTATAAATGCTCATCTCACTAATCTAAATGAGATTTTAGGCACAGTTCGATTTATGTGTCAACATTCGGAGAATATTTAATGTGAAAATACGCTATCTCCATTAACAGTTCGCTTCAATGATATGAAACGTTATCACGACTCTCTCTCCCACTTGATTTCAAAACGCAGTAAACGCTCAGCCTGGTTTGAAGGAATTGGAACAGCATTCAAACAAATCATTGGTACTTTAGACGAAGACGACGCATTGAAATATGACTCAGCTATAGAAGCTGTTCAGAACGACGAGAAAAAGTTAGCACGACTTGTAAAAGAGAACATTTTAGTTACTACTTCTACATTAGATTCTTATAAACAAACTATAAATAAATTAAATGCCAATGAAAACTCTCTTAGTATTGCACTAAATAAACTAATTAAAAATTCAGATAACATAACTAAAATTTCCAATAATTTAATAATTGAAACTAAAGTGCATTCCATACTTATGAACCTCGAAAGCTCAATACTAACATTGTCATTCCAATTCGAAGACTTAATCAATGCAATTGTTCTAAGTAGTCAAAACATATTGCACCCACGCATTCTTACACCGGCGCAACTGTACCGAGAACTTGTTGATAACGACAGGCATCTGTCGAGGGACACTAGAATCCCGCTCTCTTTAAGCTTAGATAATATTCATTACATTTTAAGCATATCCGATGTGGGTTGCTATTATTTTAGAAATAAGCTTGTATTTGTATTGCAAATCCCTCTAGTTACTATTCATGATTTTAATTTGTATCATAATTTAGCTTTACCTACGCCCCATGATGTGGAAAAGCCGAATGTTTTTAGTTTAATATTACCTTCTTGTTCTTATATTCCAATGATAAAATTAACTTTTGTAATCTAGATAGTTTAAGTAAATGTAAGACGGTAAACTCTGAGTTCTTTCTGTGTGAAGTGTCCATGGTGTCATTAACAAGTGGCAACCCTACGTGTGAAAGCGAACTACTGACAAAAACAATTAGTGCTATTCCCGTGCAGTGTATAACTAAAACAATTCTGGGTGAATTAGACATCTGGAAACCGTTAAAAAACAACCGCTGGATTTTTGTGCAATCTCGTCCGAATAAGATATCTATTGACTGTGATAATGTCGAATTACGTGAAGTTACAGTGTTCGGAACCGGTATTGTACACACCCCTGAACAATGTACAGTGTACACAAAGAATTTAAGACTTATATCGTCTAACAGTGTAGTAAACATAAGTATCCCTGTGCCTAGTTTAGATTTTAATATTATAAATGATTCATGTTGTAAACTAGATAGTAAGTCAAACTCTGTAAACACGGTATCCCCTATTTTGTTACAAAATATTGATTTAGACGATTTTTAATACACATAAACAAAACGATAAATTGTTTTCAGACTTAGATAAGATAATCGAAGGAGAACCTGTCCTGGTAAAATATGGGACACATTATTTTGCATTTTCTTTTGTAATTTTTATAATCATTATACTTTTTATAGGTTTTAAGTTTTATAAAATTGTTTCTAGATATAGGACAAAACTTACTATTTCTTCTGTGAAACCGACCCTTGACGAGAATAATATTGACGTCATTAATCTTAGTAACGTTCAAGAAGAAAACCCGTCACGGTCACAACCGCGATTGAGGGAAGTTGTTTGATTTACTGAACTTTGTCTTTTTTTCAAAAATACCTATAAGTTCAGTCTTCTGCGGGGGGTTGTTATATCCTTGCAATGTACCGGGATAGCTGCCGAGTCAGCATCTTTATCTTTAATATATACAGGTGCCACGGGGCCCTAAAGCCAGTCCATCATAGAACTCGTTACGGGTCGGAACTCGTCAACTATTGCTATTTCTATTTTTACTTTAATTCTATTTCATGTTAAATACTAGTTCTTTTCATAAATTCGTTTCAGCTTAATAAGTTTCTTTTTTTAAAAACCTATTTGCCATTTCTCGTATAACAGTACGTTAAGCAGTAAGTTTGTGCTTAAAAAGTCAGTGACAGAAACGAATCGCGGCAAAACCGACTCCACGTAGTCTTGTCTGCCCTACGCTAGAGTGTAATTCAATCCCGCGTAGGCGCGGAGGGGCGAGGCGGCCCGCGAGCTGAGGAGCAGGTGGGTTTAACGCTCGCCGCCGTGGCTGAGCCTCAGCCACGGCGGTGAGCGAAACCCATCTGCGACGATAAGCTCGCGTGGGACCGCCGGAGCCTCGCAGCGCCGGAGCCGTGACAGAAAACATGCCTGCTGCAAGCTTGCCTGCATGCTACATGCTTGCCTGCAAGCTGCATGCTTGACTGCATGCTGCATGCTTGCCTGCATGCTGCATGCTTGCCTGCATGCTACATGCTTGCCTGCATGCTGCATGCTTGCCTGCATGCTGCATGCTTGCCTGCATGCTGCATGCTTGCTAGCATGTTGCATGTTTGCCTACATGCTGCATGCTGGTTTGATCATATTATCAATAAGTTTTATCTTATTGCTTGTATGCTTTTTTAATATCATGTCTTCTGAACATTATGGCAAATAAAAAATATGCCTTTTGTTACTTACGCTTATCAAAATTATGCCTTTCTATGGTTATGCCTTTTGAATTTTGCCCATTCATGTTATGCGTTATGAAATAATAATATAGAACTGACCGCAACACAATTTATCGTCAACAGGCGAATGCATCGTTCGATGAAACGTTACTGCGATAAAAAGTTGTTAAGTGAAAAAGTATTCAGGGTTCCGATACATATTGTAATATGTTTTTACGAATAGTTTCATCGATAACTTAATACTTTTATGAAATGTAAATTCGATATACCGTTTTTCTGGTAATGAAATGAACTTTAAAAGATTTTTTTAAAGAAACGTTTTTCGATTATATAAAACAGCGATGATTAACTATTTGATGAATTGAAAAAAAATATGTTAAAAATCGTGGAATAGTTTTCGGTAAAATGAAATTCGATATCAAAAAAATCTGTATTCTAATAGACACCCACGCGAAATGACATATACGCAAAACGACATATACGCGAAATGATATATTATAAACTCGAAATTGGAAAATTACCGTAACGTCCATTAGAGTATTGATGAAAATCATTACACAAGAAAAAAGACGGATCTCCAGCTTGGCCCAGGTGGGATTCGAACTCACGACCCTTCGCTATCCGGGCGACTACTTCGATCGCTGAGCTACCGAGATCACAGGAGAAGCATCGAAATTTTCAAGTGTAATGCAGATTTAACGTCGTTGCCGACGGTGCCTCATCAATGTTGTAGAAATACCCACAACATCCGAAAGAAATACTTTTACAAGTATTTGACAATCAGTTAAGATGAAACATTGATCTACCGTCGTTAGTGGCCGGCCATCCACATGGCCTGTGCACTGCACTCAATCACAAAATACTGAAAGATCTTGGAACGTTCTGCATTCACTGTCTATTTTTCGCTTCTTTTCAATACTAATAAATCACACATAAAAACAAGTCTAATCAAAATACTCATAAGCACGGGTGTTACTTTATTTCACAATAGGCAGTTTCGCTTCTTTTGCCTTTCCCACGCAAACTGACTCGCAATGGCGCCGCTAGCCTATTTACAAGCTTTTATTTGACTTCCCTTGTGTGTTAGTAATGTGTGGGACAAATCTTGCAACTGAATTTAAGACCAGTTCTCCTTAACCGATTGAGCTGAAATTTGGTATACTTATGTAAGTACGATGACAATGCAATGTTATGGTACCATTGAGCTGGTCTGATGATGGAGTCAGGAGGTGGCCATAGGAACTCCTAAACGAAACAGCGGAAACTCTTTGAGTTTGGGTTCGTTGAATTTGTCTTTTCGAGCACTTTAGTGATTGATGATGTCCAGGGTCCTGATGATGGAGTCGGGAGGTGGCTATAGGAACTCCTAAACGAAACGGCGGAAACTCGTCGAGTTTGGGTTCGTTGGATTTGTCTTTTCAAGCAATTTATATGTTTACTTATTGCTAGATGGCTCTAAATCCAATATAAAAAGTAAAAAATTAATTAAAAATAAAAAACCTTTTTAAAAAACAAGCTTTTATTTAAATGCGTTAAGAGGCCTATTACATTATGAATGTGATTTTTGCGTAAAATACCCATTTTCGCATTTTGTAGTAATTTTGCAGTTGTATTTATCGTTTTTATCGAAATAGGAAAATAAATTTGTGCATAATATTACAAATCTCCATACTGTGAGCATAAGTTGAATTCGGACGGCCGGCGCATCGCATTTTGTAGTAATTTTGCAGTTGTATTTATCGTTTTTATCGAAATAGGATAAAAAATTCATTATAAAATCATTATTCCTTATGAAGTAACAATTACTCTGGTATAAATTTTGCTCAATAATATTATCGTAGAAAGGAGATATTCACAGTTAACTTTTAGCAATTCTCGAAGTTTTTTGGTTTAGAATAAGATTTTTTTTCTGTATAAAATTAATGATATCTAAAAATTCCGAGGCCGCTACGCACTATTCGACTATATAAGAGACAACATTGTAATAATTTTATTTCACTTGTTTTGAACAGTAGTTCAATCGATGAGCTCAAAAAAGTGCCTTCGCGCACTTTATGAAAATCTTTCTCTGCAACTTTGGGTTTAATTGAAAAGTTAAGCAAAATTTACAAAAAGCGAGGCCACTACGCACTATTCCAATAGCTATTCTATACTATTCAACAAGTCATAATTGTTAATGTATTTTTGTTTCTGAGATCCATAACGCCAAAATTGGCCATTTTACGCAAAAATCACAGTCGAGATGTAATAGGCCTCTTAAAAAGAAAAAAGAAAATTTTACCATTAACTTTATAACGTCGTTACACAATTTATATGATATAAAAGGTTGTCGCGAGATTTACTTGTGTAAATAGTAAATTAAATAACTTGATGTGATTGATTAAAATTTTCAATCTAAGTATCATCATCATCAGCCTATTAACGTCCCACTACTGGGCACAGGCCTCTTACGTGGACAATAGCACGTGGGGATATTGGGCCATAACCCACCACGCTGGCCCAATGCGGGTTGGTGGGTTCTAAGTACATATAGTTAAATATAATCTTGCGACAACCTTTTAAATATATCTGTGCGTTGACTAGATAACTACGTTAGATTACACAAATTACTCACATACATAATTATGTATGTGAGTACCTAATTAGGTTCATACTCAAGTAGGTAACAAATACATCATGGTGCAGTATTTTGACTATAAGGTCGATTCACACATATCAGTGAAGTCACCGTTCCGACACAGTACAGTCAGGTCTTAACATACGTAACGGGTAATACTCGACAATAATAATGAGTTATAATGATGATTATTATGTGATTTATGTTGGTGGCGGTGAAAGTGATTCATCAAGCAATGAAAGTTATAATGAGTCGATATATCTGAAATCCAGCCATATAATGATGAACATGAAATGTCGTATAACATAGTTGAATACGTATTTAGATACTGATTATGATTAATAATATTAAAAATCATACTGGCTTTGATCATTTTATTTCTTTGACCCTTGACTTTGTTATGTAGGTAGGTAGGTAGGTATATCTACGAGCACGTTAGATTACATCAATCCAGAATGAGAAATGTTCTTGTTTGGGTTTCCAATGACACCCTAATACATAAATTAATTATAGGTACTATGTCTATAGTATGAATAAAAACCAACAGTTATTTACAGAATACAGATTTTTAACGCTTGCCAATTCACATGGGTATGACTATACTTAGTGTTGCAATAAAAAAAAACATTTGAGGCGCCCAGAGGCCTGGCGCCTCAAACTAGACCTAGAGAGGTTTCTTATTTTTCAGGTCAGGCTATACATAGTATCACTACTCGCCACTAGATGTCGTTACGTGTCACAATACACAATCAATAGTAATTAAAATATAAAAAAAGCCTATGTTTGCTTAGGTGGGAAGAAAAATTAAAAAAGTTATGGCCCTTGGAACATACCGAAAAAATTATTATGGCCCTAAGGCTTCAAAGTATGGAGACGCCTGATCTAAGGCTTTCGATTGTTTCACATGAAACTTTGGTCAGGAAGTTCTACCACTATGGAGTTAGAGATGCTTCTCTAATCTTCTAATCTCATACTTGAGTAACAGGATTCAAAAGGTAGACGTTAACGGTAAAAGATCTTATACCGTTCAATACTTGGACCATTCTTGGTTTTGGTTTAAATTAACGATTTACCTCATTTTGTAAACGACAGTCATGAGATAGTATTGTTTGCTGATGATACTTCACTTCTTTTTAAAGTAAAACGACAACAACTAAATTATGACGATGTGAACAATGCGGTCTCAAAGATTCTTCACTGGTTTAGTGTAAATGACTTGCTAACTGCAGTACTATACTTAATGTAAGACCAAATGTATAAGATTCGTATTGCCTATTGAACAATCAAACAAACTTACCAAGTGCAGTTCGATTGAAATTATGCTCCTTGTTGTCTCGTCCGAAGATGATGGAAATACTACTTGTTAGTATCGAGTCTTAGCACTCGCCGACGCCACATAAGTTTAAAGTATCTGAAAATAAAATATTTCCGAACGCAGCCGCACGTCACTAGACTAGCCCGCGTTTTGAACTGTCATTTAGTTTTAAGTTGTGTATTTATTTAAGAAACTGATTCTACAACCCCAGGGAATAGGTATCAAACCTGTGAGGGTGGGTGGGACTCATCATCTTCGGACGAGACAACAAGGAGCATAATTTCAATCGAACTGCACTTGGTAAGTTTGTTTGATTGTTCAATTATGCTCCTTGTTGTCTCGTCCTCTATGATGGAAATACTACTTGTTAGATGTTCAAAGTTCTGTTGTAGAATCATAAAGTTTATTATTGTTAACAAATATATCCCAGATAATATGTTTCAACAGCATAATCAGTCTTACACTCCTTATAGATAATTGGTAAAATCCAAGAGAATCTTATTAAACAAAAAAACAAACTTAAATGTGTCCTCAGCCTTAAATACATCTTTGGTATGATTATAGCACTATACTTTTAATATTATTATTACAATATAATCGCTTCAGCGAAATTATTATTTAAAATCGGACGGTTGTAAAACTTTGCAAAGTTGTCGATGAGTCAGTCCAACCAGCCGTTCTATGTATCTCATCAATGCTAACGCCTTTCATAATGGCAGCTGATGTCGTAGCGTGCCTGGTACTATGAGTAGAAAAAATGGAAGTATCGATCCCTCTTGCAGCCAGGACCGTCAATCCAACGGTTGAGTGTACTGACCGATACCGCCAAATGTGGTTTCTTGATAGATATAAATAAATTAGGACATTTTTCTAATTTCAGAGGTAATTCTTTAACAATTATTTAAACAATTGGCTGATGACGATTAGGTGCTGAGGTCTTAATTTTTTTTTTTTTTTTTTATAGTAACAATTTTATTATCAATTATTTTAATCTGGTCAGTAACAATAGAAACTAGGGCTTTGTAATCTTTGCCCTGTAGGTAAAGTTAATAAAGTAACTGTGTTTAATGAACATTAATGTAAGTTGTTTGAGTCATTGTAATTTGACTCTAAAAAATTAAGCACTATAGAAACATTCCAGAAGTGCGATTGCGTAAAGCCATCGTATTCATTTGACAGTTCATAACGTAAGGTTTCATGTGTCAAACGGTAAATTCTAATTGTCTAAGGACTTCATCTATGGTTTACGATTAGGATCGTCAATTTTATCGATGAGTGAATGATTTACTGGTTTTGACAGCTAATTCGAATTGCGTAAGGTTTTTGAGCTCATTGCTAATGTCAAACGATTGCGGTGACTCGCGACCCATGACAATCGTTAACAGTGTCCAAATTATACAGTAACACCTAATTAATTAATTTTTTATTGTAGTGTGTCGGTATACTTTTAATTTGTGATCAATTATAGGTTGTCTTTACCTATATTTCAACAACTTGTTGATGAGCTCAAGCCACATATGCCGCAAAGACAGAGGTCCACAGAGATCTCTGATGCAATGAGATAAAAGTAAGTCCTTTTTTGCAATTAAATGAATGTTTACTAGGTACTATTACTATTTTTTATGATAAGTAGGTACCTACTTTAATTTTAATGTTATCTTTTTAAATTACAGATCATGGCTGCCTTAGATTTTTATGCAGGGGCAGCTATCAAAGACGGGTCGGCAAAGACTTTAATTTGGGCATCAGTCAGACTTCTGTTCACAAGTGTGTGGCTGAGGTCACTGATGCCCTCAATCAGCCAGAAGTCCTGCTGCGGCACATCAAATTTCCCAGTAATAGAGAAGACAGGATGACTCTTATGAGAGGGTATGAATAATAGAAAAATTATGAGTGTTTGAATATTCTGTTTTGTTTTCAAAGCCAATAATTTTTCCTTTGGATATTTTTTACAGATTCATGGATGTCTTTGGTGTCCCGGGTGTTTTGATTGGGTGTATTGACGGCACTCACATTGCCATCATACAACCCCACATGTATGAGAAAGCTTTCTTTAATAGGAAGCATTATCATTCTTTGAATGCAATGATCGTAAGTTTTTATTAAATTGCATTTTTATAATAGGTACTGCGATTGTTATATTACAACTAATGTTGTCAAAAACTATGATAAACTAGCTTTATTACCATTTAAAATTTGCTATAGTTTCTTAAATGCAATGGTTATATAATTTTTGTTTGTTTTAGATTTGTGATGTGGATTTCCAACATCCTCCATGTCGAGGCTTCATATGAAGGTGCCAGCCATGACTCGCATGTGTGGAATAGGAGCCCTTTGGAAGCACACATGCGGAGTCTCCATGAAAATGGAGAAGTTTGCTGGCTGTTAGGTAAGACATTGAACAAAGAATATCATTCCATAATTCAACTTATTCTAGAGTTGCTATTCCACCAAAGATGTGCTAAGCTTTATAATAAAAATGTGTCCACATCTTGTAGTCACTGTTGGACCCTCATCTTGTTATTTTTTAATAGGCTAATTTTCAGTAGGCTGCCCTTATGTTTGATAGATAATTGAGTTTGTCTCACAAAAAAAATTACAAAGTTAAGCCTTAAAAGTTACCTTGTGAAGTCATCTGACATTAGTCCAGTACAAAACGTGGAAGTTCTGCAAACATGATTATGTAATATCGAGTTTATATTAATATTGTATTAGGGCCCATAACTTTGACACAATTATAATTATATTTTTCATAAATTCAAAAAGTCCTAACAGTCACAAGGAATAACTTTGTATGACCTACTCCACTGCCCATTAAAATAAATGTGCAATCGTACTTATAGGACATAAGCTCATTATGAACCAAGTCTTTATTGTGCAGCATACCTAAGTATTTTTTTTCCCTTAAAGGGGATTCCGGATACGCCCAGCGAGAGTGCATGATGACTGATTCTGCAGGCAGTTCCAGATTCCCCAGAATCCCACTATACAGATCTCCACTGCAGCACTCGCAACACAGTAGAACACAGCAGTGGGGTCTTAAAAGCAAGGTGGTGCAGCTAGTCTTTGCCAGAGATGGTGCCACTTCGCGACAAGTGTTAGTGGAAATACTGTGGAGGGAATGTTGTCACCACAAATAATAAAAACTATTAAAATAGAAATATCGTTTTTATTTCTATATTGTCAGTCTAGCTCAAGTTAAAACACATTTATTTAGATAATTTTTTGTAAAAAAACAGCCTACCTATTTGTACTAGTAATAATACTTGCAACAAACGACTAAGCAGCTTTTAGCCCAAATTTAACTTATAAACTAAATCAGTATTCATTTGAAAATATTATTCACATCACAGCCTTATATTACCTAGTGATTACATTGATACTGATTGTGCTAATAAAGCCTTGCAACAAATGTCTAAGCAGAGCCTACTCCAAAATGAAAATTTCAAATGCTAATTTCGTCATTTAACGATCAATATGGACTTTTCAATCAACATTACCTAAATCATTGTGTTTGCGACATAGCAAAATTAATTTTTAGGGTTTGTAATATTGAACACAGCAAAAAGCTGCTCAAAATTTCATTTAGAAGTAGGTAGCCTTCGGCTATGATTAGCTTACAAACTAAATAATAACTAATTTAAAAATTAAACAAGACTTCTTTTGACTAAAACAAGTTTTAAAACTAATTATATAACACAAAATAAGAAATTACTTTTAAGAACATTGCCAAACCATTATTTATTAGAAATGAAATAAAATAAATTGGCGGCGCTAGTAAGCTGTTCACAGCCTCTTAAACATCATGGCGTTTTTTGATGGGTAACAGACATTCAGAGCAACAGGTCGATGTTTTAAAATTAATTATTACACAAAGAAGAAATTATTTACAAGACCATTGCCGAACCTTTTTTTTAAATTTACCTTAATTAGAAATGAAATAAAATAGATTGGCGGCGCTAGTTAGCTGTTCACAGCCTTATAAACATCATGGCGTTTTTTTTATGGGTAACAGATATTCAGAGCAACAGGTCGATGTTTAGGAGCTTCTCAAAGTTTAGAAGCGTTTAGCCGAGTACTTTTTCACCCGAGTACTAAACTAAACGCTTACTAATAAAAACTAAAAAATAACTTAACTCATAATAAAAATTTACAAATATATAAATATTAATTTTCTAGGCTCCTACTGTACATATTATGTCATAGTCATAGTTTGCAAAAAGATTTGGACAGATTATATGAATATTATAATAATAATAAACTCTTTTTAAATTTCAGAAAATGTTGTATCCTTTACAAGAAAGAAAAATAAAATAAATTATAATTATACACTAAATAGGGAAACACTACCAAGGGTTACCGAGATGAGAGACTTGGGTGTAACAGTTGACACAGAATTATCATTTCAGCCACATATTCAAAAAGTTACAGCAAAAGCGTATCATATGCTTGGCTTTATTTTTAGACAAAGTAGTAATTTTAAAAATCATACCACAGTATGTTTGCTATACAACTCTTTTATACGATCATCCCTTGAATATGCCTCCGTTGTACGGAATCCCCAGTATAATGTACATATTAATGCACTCCAACATATACAAAATAAATTCATAAAAATATTGTAATACAAATTTAAAAAACCTTTTAATGATTAAATATGCAAAAAATAGATTCCTTGTTCGTGCACAATTTTAATAATAGTTTTAAGGAAATAGATTTATTTTTCGAAAAATTTGCTCTTTTAAAAGAAGCATTGCTTTCAGTCACTAGCAGATGACAGACACCCCTTAGGCCTTGGCCAGACTGCACGCGCGGGCGCGGCGCGGCGTACAAAATGTATCCCGCGCCGCGTGCCCACTATGGACACTCAAATGAGAACACATAATATGTTTAAGTACAGTCTGGCCGAGGCCTTAGTGTCTGTCATCTGCTAGTGACTGAGAAAAGTACTGAGAGACTATGAGAGAGGTTATTGTCGCTATATTTACATGTAGTTAATATTACTTATAATAAAATAAAAATGTTATGATTAAGTTAAATATGTAACTCGTAGAGGCCTTCATTGTTAAAGATAAGTTGTTAAGCTAATTTGTATGTTTTTTACATTTGTAAAAACTTTTTTGGCTAACGAAATGTTTATTAACTTCTGTTTTATAAGTGTATAATATGCTGTATGTTTCCCTTAAATAAATAAAAATAAAATTTCCAACGCTTCTTCGGCTATCGTCACTAAGGCGTTAAAGCAAGCGCGCCCGATTTCTATCTATACGAAAACGCTGATCTTCGTATCTGCGTGCCCACTCTGGAGGGTCATCATAACGCTGCCTGCGGTCTGAAACAATAGAAATTTTTGATGGATTGTTTATCTATGTATGTTGACTTAAGAAGCTGGCGACCGGTCACCTAAAATGAGCCATACTAACGTATTACCAAAATGATTTGCAATTAGAACATTATTTTCTGTACTTGTGATGTTCGGATTAAGACAGTATTTATCTAGGTCGCCATAAAAAATAGTCCAAAATAATTACACAAATTAATCCGAATACATCACAAGTACAGTGAATCACGCTCAAATTTTTTATCATTTTGGTATAACGTTTGTATGAGAGGCTGACGTGTCGCCGGCGTCTTAATACCCAGCACGTAGCCATTATTGCTTCAATAAAAGCCTCTTCTTAAGAGGCCTATTACATCTCGATTGTGATTTTTGCGTTAAATGCCCATTTTCGCATTTTGTAGTAATTTTGCAGTTGTATTTATCGTTTTTATCGAAATAGGATAATAAATTCATTATAAAATCTTTATTCCTCGTGAAGTAACAATTACTCTGGTATTAATTTTGCTGAATAATATTATCGTAGATAGGAGATATTCACAGTTAACTTATATAGCGATTTTCGAAGTTTTTTGGTTTAGAATAAGATTTTTTTTCCTATATAAAATCAATGATATCTAAAAATTCCGAGGTCGCTACGCACTATTCGACTATATAAGAGATAACATTATAATTTTTTATTTCACTTGTTTAGAACAGTAGTTCAATCGATGAGCTCAAAAAAGTGCCTTCGCTTTATGAAAATCTTTCTCTGCAATTTTGGGTTTAATTAAAAAGTTAAGCAAAATTTACATAAAGCGAGGCCGCTACGCACTATTCCAATAGGTATTCTACACTATTCAATAAGTCATAATTGTTAATGTATTTTTGTTTCTGAGATCCATAACGCCGAAATTGGCCATTTTACGCAAAAATCACAATCGAGATGTGTGTGTGGCCTCTAAAACCATACAACAGTATTTATAATATAGTAGTTAGTACTTACATGGTCGAGGGTTGCGCCCTTGAGCCGTTCGATCCCGCCTCGGTCCAACTGCCACAGAGTCGCAGTACGGCAGAACCAGCATTTTTGGGCTAACAGAAAAAAATAAATTATTCCATGGTGATAACTATAAAATAAAATAATATTGAGTAGTCATTCGTATGCTTTATATAAGCTTAGTAAAAAAGTAAGCATAAAGGCTTTGCTAACTACCTATCATGGATATACATTGAGATACGGTGGCATGTTTTGAGGTAACGCAACCGACAAAGAAATTGTATATAGGTCTCAAAAATGCTGTATTAGAGCTATGTTCAACCTGAAACAAACAGACATAGCCCTACTTTAAAAATGACAAGATTCTTACACTTCCGTGTCTGTACATTCTTGAATGCGCTAATTTTGTCAAACTAACATTGAATTGTTTACATTTCTTTCATCTGCACAACTTATGGATAAACTTTGCAATGTTCTTTGTAAAACCGCGCTTATGAGTAAGAGTGTCTTTTGTAATGCACTCATGTCTATAAGAAGATATCAATAAGACACAGTGATAATAACTTTACGTTTAAGCAGAAATTTAAGACATTGTTGTTGGAAAAATGCTACTACACACTCAATGAACTTTTGACAGATAAAGATTTGTTTATTTTGACTGTATTTAATGATTTTTTTCTGACATTTTATTTAAATTTATTTTCAATATAATTTTAATAATATTATCTTATCATGCATGATCAATTTGTACTATCATTATTATTTCAATTGTAGTATAGTTAATTCAACCCATCATTGTATACTATCATGTGTTCAAACAAACAAATTTTCAGCTTTATAATAGTATAGATACATTTAGTTATATTTCTTTTACTTACATGATGTGCAGATTCTACCGTTGGAGGGTTCTGCACTGCAGTTACAGCTTGTGGGAGCTGCAAAAACAGAAAATAATGAGATCCATGGTGATAGCAACAAGGAATAGCTGGAATGTGACAATGATACATACATCACAAAAACCTCTATTTGATATCATACTGTTATTTAAAATACATTTATTTTTTGTTTCTTTTACTTACATTATGGGAATCCCCCAGTATTAGTAGTGTCCGGCTTTTTATAATTGAGAGTGGTTTTTTTGCTAGATCACCGCCAGTCCCACAGGCCTGTTGCCGGATATCAGTATCGCTTTCGGCTCCGGTATTTTAGTTCATGCCAATACTGAAAAATATAAAAGTAATAACAGCTATTGTGTTCTCTGTTTATTATTAATGAATGGTTAAAACTAGGTAGCTTTACAGTTTTCCACATATTAGAATAAAAAGAGGTAGATAGGTTATGTCAGTACTAATGTAATGTCAATAATGGACCAAAGCTTTACGATGTTAACATCCCATGAGTCTTAATTGTGTTGTTTCTACAGTGTCGTATTACACAGGACGGCATTTTTAAACTAATTTACGGAAACGAATATACTGACACTGTCTACCACAGACCGCCGTCCACAGAACACATGTCAACGCTTTTCTGAGACTATGCTAAGGTAAGCCAATTAGCAAAGTTTTCTGTTGCCAGTTTTTGGCACATGTAACGCATCTACCTCTTTTTATTGTAACATCATTGACTCACTCAACATCTCCCATGCTAGGAGCTAGGATATTGCGCCAAAACTCATCCACGCGCTGACTGGCCATGATATCTCCAAATTGGACTCTTTGTAATGCAACCTACACTCTCTGCCACAGACTACGAATCCTACGTAGCTATTTCTTACAAACTACATGTCTGTGATACGAGATCTTTTAGTACATTTTAAGGCTGTCGAAGTCGATAGGATGTCGTTACGAAGTAGTTGGTAATGTTAAGAGTAAGATATTACTCTCGCCTTTGGCACTGAATTTGTTTTGATATGAAATTACCAAGCAAAGATACACATTGAAAAGTTTATTTATTTAGTTTTCATCAATGACCTTTTGTTTTCATAATCTCACTTTACAGTCAATAAAAGTACACTGAAAGATTGTTTACACTTTGTGTTGTTTATTTTTATAATTTATCTACTATATTTTACTTACTTGTGTGTAAATTCGACAATTTAAATACTCTATTTTGTATTTTTCTTGCTGCTCTAATGAAAAACTATCAAATCAACATTGCGTCACATTGACATTTTATCTTTTTTGTCAGCCCCACAGAGTACTTTGTACCTCAACAACGCTACCTTTTGTCGAGTAGTAGAAAACTTATTCCGCCATCTAGGGTCCGGTAGCTGAAACTCTCGTTTCATTCGTTCCGTGCGTTTAGTTACTTAAAGATTTTTTACATGTTTTTAGTTTCAATTCAATGTTTTTATCAATGAAAGTTCACTTTTGAGGTAAAAATGATACAAAACATACACTGCTTTTTACTATTCGATGATTATTGTAAAATAAATCAAGGTTTCATTAAGTAACTTTCATAATAAAACGCAAATTCATGATACGTTTTTAAGTCATCGGTCTTCATGGAATGGACAATAATTACGCAATTCGAATTGACATGTTACGATCGATCGTCAATTGTAACGATCATCCATCCATGAACAACCTTACGCAATCGCACTTCAGGTATACTTATATTTGAGTTTACTTGATCGTAGGCGAAAGAACCCTTTAAATAAAATTTTAATCTTTTCGTCTGCTCCCACCTGCGGCCCTATCACACTAGTGGCAGCGAGGACCTTATGCAATTCAAGGTGCCATAAGATGCACCACTGTGGAACTTATTTGTGAGATAAGTAATTATGTCTGTCATCTAGCATTTAGTTGTTTGGTGTAGCAGTAAGAAAACCAAATACAAAGTAAGTATTGCTTATAGGTGTTACTTGATATGGAAGATATCATTATTTCAGCTGCCTGTACGTCGATGCCAGGCTTTAAGAATGCCTACCGGACAATCTCCCTGCCAGTAGTAATAGGTTGCGGTGTGGAGGGTGTGGTGAGTTGGAATTACATAAAACCAGTAAGTTATTACTTGGTTCAAATACAATGGGTTCTGTCACCAATAGTTTTTTGAATAAGGGAAACCAAGGTTGGGTGTCCCAGAAGAGAACTACAAGGATCTGTGTTGCTTCATTGGACACGATTATTTCTATACATTTTAAAATCATAGAAAATGGTGGAAAAGCATAAAATAAACCCCTTTGCAAGACATTGTAAAGGCATCCACTTTATAAGCTGAAGGATCTGGATGCCATGAAACAAATCTCCTGCATTTTGTGTTTGTTCTAAATGCAAATAAATCTATGACAGGGTTACCAAATGCTTGTACTATTTTATTAAAATTATTAATATTTAATTCCAATTCTGTATGACCTAACTGTTTTCTAGATTCAAAATCTGTTACTTTGTTGTCCTTTGTGTTAATGTATGATGTATGATGCAAATACAAAATTATTCCTCTCTTCACACCACTGCCAAATAGCTTTTGCAATCACATGTAAGTGAGAGTACTGTATGCCACCAAAGCGGTTTATATATGGTATAGCTGTGGTATTGTCACTTCGTAATAATATTTCACAATTTGAAGAATTATTAGCAAGGCTTTTGAGACCACACATAGTAGCTTTTATTTCTAAAGTATTAAAGTGAATTGTTGATTCTTTTCCTCTCCATACACCACTGGCTGTATGTTTGTCACAAGAAGCACCCCACCCCGATAGTGAAACATCTGTATTTATTTCTAGAATATATTTATATTTTCTTATCTAAGAAATTGATTTAGGCAAGTACATGTTTTATCCACCATTCAAGATCTGGATAGCAATGTTTGGGCAAGGAAGTAAATGCTTCATAATTATTATTATTTTTTAAAAGAGCTAAATATTTATGTCTTTTTAGTGCTTTAGTATACAGTAACCCATATTGATTAGCTGGACAAACAGACACTAGAGTTCCCAGAACTTTTGACAAAAAACCTGATGGAAGAGGTACTTAAAAATTTGAGCGCCGTGGTGGTCACCTGTGACTGACAAACAATTAAATTTCTATTGTGTCTGGTTTCGTGGCAGGCAACGTGTTAAGGCATCTTTTATTTTTATCAGAATCGATTGAAATAGTCAAGGTGTTTGTATTAAACAATAGGCTAAGAAACTTACATTCCTTTGATGGAATAAGTTGACATTTTTTTTTTTTTTTTTATAAAAGAGGGAGGCAAACGAGCAGGCGGGTCACCTGATGGAAAGTAATCACCGCCGCCCATGGACACCCGCAAAACCAGAGGAATCGCAGATGCGTTGCCGGCCTTTAAGGGAGGAATAGGTTTAAGGAAGGAATAGGAGTTGGGAGGGGGGGAGGGGGGGAAGGGGCCTCCGGAACCCTCACTGGTCGGACGAAACACAACAGCACCAAGTGCCGTTATTTCACGCCGAATATTCGTGAGAGGGTGGTATTACGCCGGGCGAGCCGGCCCAATGCGTGCTGCAACGCAGCGTGGCTCTACCACTCAGTCAGTGTTACTCATTTAGCACCACCCAGGGATCACGTGTAGGGTCTCAAGGGTAAACCTACGGACGCGAGCAACTTTAACCCCCAAACATAATTAATTTTATTGATGATGAAGCCTATCTGAGTAAGCAGACCTATGGTCTGGTTAACACTATTAAGACACTCAATATGATCACTACCAATATACTGCTAGCTACAAGCATCGATATACTGTACTTACAGGCTGTAAACCTCTAAGTTTTGTTATGGGTTTAATTATGTGAACATGTATGGAGCCGTGCAAAGGCCAAATGGAAGAATGTTAAATTGATATATTTTTCCATCAAATAAAAACCTTAGATATTTTCTGTAATCTGCATTAATGTTACACATGTAATAAGAATCCATTTTGTCAATTGTTGCCATAATACAGTCTTTCATAAGACTTTGAGTTGTAGTAATAAAACTATTAAATTTCTTTATGTTTAAAATAAATTTATACTCTCCATTTGGTTTCTATACCAAGAAAATAGGTGAACAAAATTGTCCATCTGTTTTATGACATATTTTGTCTATAAAATGTGACTGAATAAGTTTATTAATTTCAATTTGAACTTGACAGAATTCTACTTGTAAATGAGTTATTCATAGGCAAGTAAGATTGAAATGGTATCTCACTAAAAGGGATTTCATACCCAGATACCCATTTCAGAATAGTAGGATCACTGGTTATTTTCTTCCAATTATTTATAAAAAAAAGGAAGTCTGCATACCTGAACTTCTAACTTTGCAGCTTCGTAGCTTTGCAGGTTGGTTGGATCTCGCTCCTGTCCCTGTCCGGGCACTTGGACGAGGAGGGCCCCTCCAGTTTAAAGATTTGGTTTTATTTGGGGGTTTTTGAATGAAGCTTGTGTTCTTCAGGTCTTTAACAGATTTTTGAACAGCCTTTGTAACCTAGATCTTTTCAGAAAGGTTACTTAAAAAAAATGCATCTGCTCCCCCTGTAAGGGAATCTTTCATATCTTTATTAATAGATCAAATATCATGAGACCGCCGGCAGTCGCGAAACAATTGATTTTCAATTGTGTCTGGTTTTATGGTGCTCAAGGGGCTAATGACGGTTGGTATTAGCGACCTTCTACGATTTGTATCTATGTGCACAGCGTCACACAGTATTTTGGCAGCATCATTGATGTGTTTAATTATTTAATTAATAATTTCAATTCTGTCACCTTTTAGGAGAAATAAATGGAGTGATTGGCCCAGGGCTGATAGTGCAGCAACCATCTGTTTTTGCCTGTCAGCAATTATCAAATCTCTTTTCTTAACCAGGTCAGAGACAGCCAGGTATTTCAGGGTTGAGCTTTGGGAGCAACATTGGGATATTTTCATATGGGATGTATTTTTTCATAAGTTCTGGTTTAATTTCTTTTTGCAATCCTTTTGTGAGAATAGGAGTCTACCTCTGTGCAATTTCATCATGAGCAATTGGTCCCTTAAGCACCTCCTCAATTTCCCCCAAAGCAAATAACAATTCTACGTCTATGGCAGGTGTCTCGGTCTCCGGGTCTGTACACTGGGTTTTTTCCACAGGTAAGGCCTCTACTACACTGTATTGGCACGGGCAGTGCCTCCTCCTCCACAGAACTTGAAGTAGTAGCCGGATCCAGGGCCATCATTGACACATTAGGAATGTCAGACATAGTCATGCAGATCTAGGCCCAAATGGCAAAGCAAACTGCAGTAAATGTAAGACCCTGATATTCCTTGCGAATACCCAGGGTGGTAAAAACTCGGCTTTGCAGTAAGTACGAGTTATTGTGCCCGTTTTTAGTTTTGAATGTTTCAACACCGCCTCATCCCAAAGATGGGCCTGAGTGCACATTTCAAAACCCAGAATTTCATTTTTATTTTTCACGTCTCTTTCTTTTACTCATAATAACAGTTTATTTATCATAATTAAACTGACTAAAACTATTAAAAAGATTATTTCACAAAAAAGTAAGAGAAAAAAGTGGCGCCGGTACAGTGACATAAAAAACGAAAATGACAGTTCAAAACGCGGGCTAGTCTAGTGACGTGCGGCTGCGTTCGGAAATATTTTATTTTTAGATACTTTAAACTTATGTGGCGTCGGCGAGTGCTAAGACTCGATACTAACAAGTAGTATTTCCATCATAGAGGACGAGACAACAAGGAGCATAATTGTAAAGGAGGTAAAAACCAGTGTGCAAATAAAATTAAATACACAGATAAGAATGTGAATCCTGTGGACACCACTGTGTTTCTAGGCATCACGTTGGATGCCAAGCTTCAGTGGGGCCCACATTATAACTCATTATTATTGTCGAGTATTACCCGTTACGTATGCTAAGTCCTGCCGGTACTGTGTCGGAACTGTGACTTCACTGATATTTGTGAATCGACCTTATAGTCAAAATACTGCACCATGATGTATTTTTTAATTACTTGAGTACCTAATATGTATGTGAGTAATTTGTGTAATATAATGTAATTATCTAGTCAACGCACAGATATAGATTTACATAGATAACGCAAATGCATGTACTTCGCGTGTCCGAACCCCGAAAAATCTTCAAGGTTGGCCGACGCTAACTTCAGTCCGCGCGCGTCTGTTGTTGCAGCCGGACGGCTGCAAAAACTAAGAAAATGCCTCATTGCGTGATAATTAACTGCAATAACCCAAAACTTTCAAGCACTAAAAGGCAGGAACATATTTCCTATCACATGTAAGTTATTGTAAACTTATATTATGCGTAAATTTATTTTTAAACAATTCTTTTTTAAGTATTCCACGCTGTTTTGTTTTATTTGGCAACACTCCTGGGGCCCAAGTCTGCTTATTTACGAATGGCAAAATTGAATCGCAATTGGAACGCATTGTAATTGTTTGACACATTTGGTATTCTTAAATGAGTAAGAGATTTTTGCCATTCGCAAATAAGCAGACTTGAGCCCCTGCACGATCACAAAAACCACCATTTCTGCTTATTTAGTAATAATAGAAAAACCCACACAGTTTATAGAATAAAACCAAACTGCAAACATGAAAATTCACTTTCCCACCAAAAAGTCCAAAGCAAAAGCATAAATTATATTAAAGTATAGTAAAGCGCAGAATAATAATGCTTTAGTTATTGTTCTATGAGGTAAAGCCTTAGAAAATGCAACCAAATGCTCTAAAGGTAAAGTCCTTAGAACAATAATGCTTTAGTTACTGTTCTGAGGTAGAGATGGGTAGTGCTAATAATCCAGTTAATATCATTTGGCTCATAATGTTTCGGATTTCGGATGAACCGTGCTATTAATGTTACAGTAATTATTAAAAATTTCCCTTCATGGTTTTCAGTCTTAGGACTATCAGGTCAGTTTCTTTTCACTATCGTCGTTCTTAGTTAGTCAATACAAATATAATAAAGTAATTTAAAATTGACCTGGCCCATTTAGAAATTTGTAATCAGCTAGCTATGTACGATTTTCTTTTTTCTAATTGTCAATCATTTGCGACGATTTTTAGGTAAGTTTCATATTTTTTTGCGTTTTTGTTTTTTTTTAAATCTTTAATCAAAATTATTATTACTAAAATAAAAAAATATATTTTTCCTTCTAATTACTGCTACATTCACTAGAATCATCATTTCTAAGGGTGGTTAATATATGTGACATTTGATCGGACTGTAAAGGGTCCGTCAGATTCTTATCCTGTGTTTTAGTAGTTCATGTTCATCACTGTCTCAGGTGATTTGTTCAATTTCTAAGTTTGGAGAGCAAGATTCCAAAAAAATTCTAAAATTTTATGGTTCAATCAATCAAATTGTATGAAACTATTAATAGCGGGGTTAGAGTCTGACCAACGAAACGTGACCGGTCTATTTTTAAAAGTTTTATTATGGCAATAATTTTAAGCTAAAGGTATATTTTGTGTACTTGAATTTATCATTTTGATACTTAACTTATCTTGTTTTATTGTTCTCGTCTATATTATTAATTTTACATTTTACTCTGAACAACTAATACAATCGTAAATAATTCTAGGTTAATTCTGTATACTTACTTTTTCCTTTCATTAAAAATTAACTCATTGAGTTATAATGCACTACGAAGCTATCCCAAGCAAAAGACTTGTTCTATTTTTTCGAAAGTTAAAACAAAAGTGCGCTGCAGTGCTAAAATAATAATGTATCGTCTTTCTGAACAATCTAAACATACAGCGCTAGACCGCTTCTTTTCTCGCGTTCAAAAGGTCTAAAGCGCCGAAACATGGCCGCCGCTCATGTCTCGGCGATTTCATAAAATAATTTGTCAAATGCATGTTATACCGATAATTTAGTGCATATTTACAGGTAAAAAGTGATTCGTTTAGTTTTCTTTGTATTTTCGGGATTCTTTAAACAGTACCTTAGCACACATGAAGGCATATTTAAAATAGAACACAGAATACACAAGTATTGTTACGTCTAGCGCCTGCCACAGACTAATATAGTTGGAGCGAGCTGGCTCTAACGCGTGTAGCAAACAATCTAGTTATGACGTCTTCTCTAGTACGTAGTACATTATAACTCAATGAGTTGACTCTCCAGCCAATTTTTGTTTATCTTACTTACAGAAACTTTAAGTAGGTACTAGTGAGACAAAACTAAAATATTGTCAAGAATGTTACATCACTTGAACAAAAGGAAGTTTTATCTAATGAAACGCAATATTTGAAAACAATATCGTCAATGACAGACCCATTTTCCAACAAATAAAATTCTTCTATTCTACTTTGTAAGGTGGTTAATATTAATTATGGTATTTCATTATCACAAATGCTTATTCAATTATTCTTAAGATTTATTCTTATTTATTGATACTACAAATTATTTGTTTGGTTGATCTACAGTTTAATAAAAAAATACAAGTAGCAACGTCGTTTTTTCAGAGTATAATAAGTGTTGAAACCCCAAGAATTTTTGAATTTGCCGCCATTCTTTCCAGTCACGTTTCGTTGGTCAGACTCTATTAGCCAATGAATGGCTATAATGGCTATTAATAGATTATAATCGCTAATAATCCAGACAATCGGGCTATTAACCCATCTCTATTCTGAGGTAAAGCCCTCAGAACAATTGTTCTGAGGTAAAGCCTGACCAGAAAAATAAAAAACCTGATTTAAGGCACAGACTCAGAATAATAATATTATTCTATTGGCACAGACGTATTGTACGTGTGTCTGTGCGTGGGTCTAGGGCTCAGAACAATAACTTTATTGTCCTGAGATCTAGGGGCTCAGAATAATAATGCTTTAGTTGAGGAGGTTCTTTTCAAAACTTGACTATTCCACTTTTAATTTTTTTTTTCAGAAATGGAGAAAAATGTATTTCTGGCATGCAGCAATGTATATTGATAATTTTTTTTGTTGAATATTGTATTCGAGCATAATACTCATTGCGTGGTACAGGTTTCAAAGGTTTAGCATTAATATATACTGAATAAATCGACAATTTAAAATGGTATTATCTAGTTTTGACGTGGCTGATTGGATTAATCAAGTTTTGTTATGAGCTCTAGAGGATTAATCATGTTTTGATTAGTATGTAGCTACCTACACAGCTGCAATACATAAATACGACGCGCGCTCCCGCGCTTCGATGTTACATGTGTCTCGTCCAATGGCCGCGCAATGGCGAGCGAGCTTACAGAGCTGCCGCGAATATTTTTATGCGGCGCGCATCGACAGCCACGCGACTGCCGCGAGCCGCTTCAGCCGCTGCGTCATGCCAAACGCAGCGTACCCTAGCGTTCATTTATGAACACTTAATAAACTGCTTTGTATATACGCCTCTAGTTGTATCATGTAAAATTTGTATTTATTAGACTAAGTTTTCCAATAAATTCATTCCAATCTCAAGAATAGATGGTGTTATTACTCCCTAAGCCTCCATCGGTTAAAAGTATGTTATCGGAATAATCTTGCTTTGCTGCAATCAGAAATCTTATTTTTGAATTGAAATAACCTGAGGTTTATTCTATAAATAAATAAAACAAAAAAAATATTATAAAGTATGGTTTTTTTTAAACTCTTACATGGCCAAGGCTCTGTATGTTCATGATCATTCACATCATCATTTTCAACATTATTGTTTTCATTAATTATACCTACTTTAAAATACGTTAGATACGTGAAATACGTTACAAAACATCACATAACCACTCTGCATCTGCAACTGACTTGATTGAATTACAACCTCAAAATAATAACGAAAGCATAGAAGGAGTCCAAATGTTTTTGAGTGTGAGTGCTGTCGGTCGGTCGCAGATGACCTTTACAGCTTTACCGGGCTTGTTTGGGGGCGGCGAGAAACATAAAGGTTCCTCAAGCCGTGATGGTTGAAATTCTCCAGAGGGTTTCCGGTGGGGGATGGCATCTCGTCGCAAGCTAGTCTCCGATCCTCCCCCAGAACCTCCTCAGTTAATGTTCCTGAGTCTAGACTCAGTTAATAGATATATATGTCTGTGGTCTACTTTACTTTGTTGTATATGTATAAAATAATAAAAAAGTAGCTACTAATTATTAATAATTAGGTACTAGGTATTATTATTACTTGTTATTGTTCTGAGGTCCTAAGGGTCAGAAGTTTTCCGCAACATAGCCAGGTTTTCTATTTTTCTAGTCAGGCTTTACTTTGTTGTATATAAAATAATAAAAAAGTAGCTACTAATTATTAATAATTACTATTAATAGGTAGGTAGGTACTAGGTACTTACTTTTAATAGAAATGTTGACTTTGCTCTGTTTTACATAGACAAGACAAGACAAAATCGACCATAGACACACAAGACACGGACCACGGACAAAAAATAAATAAATGTCATTCATTACCAATGTCAGGGAGAGCCGAACGGAACGGAACGAGCAAGAACAAGCGGACTTCTTGGCGGGAAAGTGAAGCGTCATGTCTACACACAGACCCTGTATGTCTACAGTTTTGTTTTATTTTCTAAAATTTGTGTTTTTTCGAATATTAATGTGAAATAATAGTGGATTATTAACCGTTAAGTGTTTGTGAACGTGCATGAGTGTTGGCAAATGAAACAAAGCAGTGCAACATCACTTTTCAAATTCTCTCAAGTAGTCCGCGTGAGACCTCAGTAAAGTCCCACATCTTTACTGAGGACTCAAGGGGTTTGGGGAACATCATTTATCATTCATCTTAATCATCACTCATTATCATCAAGGGAAAAAACAAATAAAAAACTAATGACTAGGCAGTATGGCTCAAACCTTAGCCTGTTCCTTCATGGAACAAATATATTAAAAAAAAAGCGAGCGAGCCGTCAAACACAGTGCTTCCACAATGAGGGGAACTTCCTCTTTTGAGGGGAAATTAGGGTCCAGAGGGGAAGAAAAAAGGGAAAGAGATAAATAGGGGAAATCGAGGGGAAATCATCTTTGCGGAAAGGAGACCCGGAGTTTTATGCTTATGTTGTATACTTTTTTTATTTTTTACACATTTGTTGTCATTTGTTGACAGATATTGCAAAATAGATATTGAATTACAGATTAAAAAATTAAAAAAGTATACAACCCAAGCATAAAACGCCGGGTCACCTTTCTTATAAATGCACACTACGACCGTGTTTTACAATAATAATTCCTATAAAATCATAAATACATAGGAATTTACCTTTTCGATTTCTTGACTGATTTGGAATGTTAAAAAAAACGTTTTTATTTACTTTTTGATAAAAATGTGAATGGCGCTTACGAATTGAGACTTGGAATTTACAAATGAGCTAAGTGCCAAAACACAATTATTGAGAAATAAATAAAAATGAATTTGTTTTTTAGTCACCACTTTATAGCGGCATAATATTATCAAAAACTAAATTAAACAGGTACTGTTTATACTATAGTTATTAATCACATTACTTTTGAACATATTCTTATAAAAAAAAACCTTAATTTTAAAATCAATTAAGAAATGGGTCAAAATGCAAGATATTTACCTTTCATTGGGGCTAAGTTTCATAACAAATGTCATTGGAGCAAAGTGCCTTTATTTTTAAATTATTATTATTATTTTAGTTAGTGCTTAGCCCCTATGTTGCATTTTGACAAATTTGTGTAACTAGTAATTAAACTAGTTTAATTATTACACAAATTCCTATAGAATTCTTGATATTCTGGTGGTAATGGTAAGTAAGCAATCATACTTTCCACTAGAAAAGTTTTCTTTTCTACTTTTTATATCTTCTTTTTTATTTGTTTACTTTTTTCTTTTTTTCTCTTTTTTCTCTTTTCTTTTATTTTTTTTATCGTTTCTTACATTTGCATATTTTCTGAAAAAAAAATTGCTTATCGCAGTTGTAAAATTAAATGAAATAATATTTAAATAAATAAACAATAGCAATGTAGGTACTAACCAACATAGAAGGTGGCCTTTTTGCCGGAATAACTTTTCTTTTCCTGTTAACATAACTCCTCGTACCTTCCTCGTATCTACCTTCAAAGATTGTAATAGGTAGTTTCTTTTTAGTTTTATTCCTTGAATCACTCATTTTCAAAGTACTTTCTAACTCCTCGTCTGTGGCAAGGACTCCTAGAGCTCGATAACAATAGAAATTCTATGTGTCTGGTATTTCAACAGGTGACCTACTAATATTTTTAACAGACAAATCTTAACATTTGAAATGACAGCTTAAACGACGACAGTAATCAGATGACCGACACTGACATTTACTACGATCGGATACACACATCCCATTTGTACAGAAAAAAAAGTTTGGCACTTACACCCAATGCATCTATGAAAAAACCTCAAAATTAGAATAAGTTTTTGTAGGTGCTTTGCACAATTCGACGTCTCAATTAACCCCCCCCCCCCCCCCCCCCCCACCCCGCGCAACATAAAAATTTTTAGATAGTAGTTTAATAACAGAATAAGTTTTGAGGGGAAAAATCCTGAGAAGGGGAAATCTCAGTTGTGGCATGGGGAAATGAAATCATGAAAGTGGAAGCACTGGTCAAACAAGAAATAAAATTGAGTCTCTCTAGTGGTTTTCAAACTTGGTTCATTTAATGTCCATTTATTGCAAATCGAAAGTTCAAATGTGAAAAAATGGATCTGCCGTATGAGGTTAGATATATATAACTGTTTATTAGATTTTCTATTACCTTTATAAACTTCGATTTCAAATATTTTGTAGTCATCTCTTTGTTCGTGTTTCGTATCAGTTTTTCACGTGATTTTGGCTATGATAAATACTTTTCCTTTGTTGACATATCAGTTACCGCAACTATAATTAAGTCACGTTACTCTACTGAAAATTCATTATTTGTTAAGTTGTATACAATATACCTATACCTAGATCTGCTGTCTTGTAGAAATTACGTCAAGATAGGAACTAGGTAGGTATATTTAAAGTAAAAACTAACTATATTTCTTACAAAGCGCATAACTATTTATTTGTTATCACCATTAACGATTTATTTAGGCACTTGTATAAAGTAGGTACTCAAAATTATTATTGTTATTAACATTTGCTTCTTTTTTTTACTAAGTTTATACATACATACATATAACCACGAGTATCATCCCGAATGGTTAGTCAATGAGGACCGCAAAAGCAGTCCTCTGCCATTGTCACTTTTTACTAAATAGCAACTGCACATGTGCTCAGCGTGACAGGTCGCCGCTCTAAGCTGTTGGAGATATGTGCAGTCTTTAGTCCATTAGTCGCCTTTTACGACACCCAAGGGAAGAGAGGGGGTAGTAGTATTCTTTCACCGCTACGCAACACGGTTACTTAATTTTGTTCAATTTTTTTCTTCCTACAATAAAATAGCCTTCTTTGTTATCTTAAACATTAGTATGTGATATTTCCACCTAGCCCATGATCTTGTGGAGAGCCTTGGCATAATCTTAGCATAATCTTGTTTGTGGTGGTCACAACCCTCAGACATGTGGACCCAAAAAAAAAGAAAGATTATGATATTTTCAAACAGTAGATAGATGTTACAATATACCTATACCTAGTCATGAAATGAAATGTAATAAAGTGCAACCAATAATTATAAAACTTTTTACTTTATGAAGATAGTGTACTATGTTGTGATTGTTTTCACTAAACATAATTTCTAACTCTTTACCTAGTCATGAAATGAAATGTAATAAAGTGCAACCATTAATTATAAAACTTTTTACTTTATGAAGATAGTGTACTATGTTGTGATTGTTTTCTCTAAACATAATTTCTAACTCTTTGGCTAAAGTGTAGTCTAGTTATTTACCTTTATAACAAAAAATTTTTTGATATAATTTTTATCCCAGATAAATTGTATTTTATAGCTCTCAGACTCTTAACACTTTAAGCACTGAAAATTAATCTTACAAACAACATGCCTATAAAGATACTCCTTGTCCTAAATATGCCTAAACTCTTTTAGAAATAGAATTTTATGGTTGTACTAGTTCCCACCAACCCGCATTGGGCCAGCGTAGTGGGTTATGGCCCAATATCCCCACGTGCTATTGTCCACGTGGGAGGCCTGTGCCCAGCAGTGGGATGTTAATAGGCTGATGATGATCTTTCCGCAACAACTTTAAGTTTGATCTTGGTTTTACACAATTATGTCGAAACTCCATTTTTAATTTAACCTACTGTACAATCATAACATCACAATTACAAATTCTACAATAAATTGGCATGATGATTTTACCATGAATATTTGATAAAAATTAATTAATGGTATTTTTGATATATTTCAGGTGCTGGTCTATTTGTTTAAGTACTTACCTAAATCTGACAGAAAGTCTGCAAGTGAGACTTGCCATTCCTGGTACTTAGCTGCGAATGACCATTGTTTCTTGAAGAACAAAGTTGCAGTATTTTACAAATCTGTCTTGAATGATGAGACCACCTCACCAACAACAATATTTGAAAACTCATCCATCAGCTACTACAATTACCTGTTTAATGAAGTCGAGATATCTAGTAAGTTAAATGACTTTTGGAATAGACTTGGAGAAAACATAAGATGTTTGACATTGAAAAACTGTGATATAAATGAAAAAGTATTTGTTTATATTTTACAAAGATGTAAGAATCTGCACTCGCTTAACATACAAAGTTGTAAAGACCTTTTTATGTCAGGACGTTTGTTGGAAGGAAAAACAGAAGGGCTTTTAGTTGACACTATAGATAATTTAAAGGTATTAAGTTTATCTGGAAATCAGTATTTGACTGATGCTTTATTTAACAGATTCATAACAGCTTCACCAGCTTTGGAAGAGTTGAATTTGTCAGGGTGCTCCTTACAATTTCATTTTGGTTTAGTTAAAAAGTTTTATCCATCTGGTTCTGATATTTTTAATAACCCTTCAGAAAGTGTTTTAACTTTTTACTTCGTCTTACAATTTATTATTGCCAGAGCTGAAAGTATTAAAAAATTACTTTTTTCAAACACACTCATTGATGGGTCAGCACTGAAATCTTTGTCTGAAATAACAAATTTGAGACTTGAAGGACTCGAAGTACATTCTTGTGATCAGCTTACCAACACTGGCTTATTAGCACTTACAATCAATCAGACTTCTTTAAAAGAATTAGATATTGGCTTGTGTACTAGAGTAACAGATCTGTCATTAGTCCATATTTGCAAAAATCTAGTCAACCTAGAATACCTTAACATTCAGAGATGTCGAGCCGTCACAGATCTGGGTATCATAGAATTAAAGAAACTTATGAAATTAAAATCTCTGAATATATCTCAGTGCGAGTTGATCACTAAAGAAGGCTTACATAAAGGCATATGCGAAGATGAGAACTATGTGTTAGAAGAACTAGATATACATTCTCTTAATATTGATCAAAATGCAGTTATAATGATATCAGAAAAACTACCTAATTTATGTTCCTTGGATGTAAGCTATTGCTTTAATGCTGTTACTGATACATCAATACAAGTTATATTTAAAAACCAGTTAAGGTTACAGGTTTTAAAAATGAGCCACTGTGACAAAGTGTCAGATGCTGGATTAACAGGTATGGGCAAAGTGGGAGACCAAACTGATGACGAAGGACCAATAATGTCGAACTATGATGAATCTGCTCGCCGTCATAAAATACATTTAGGATCTAGGGCCGAAGAAGAGATTGTAAAAGATGCTAGAAGGAAACATGATGTCATGCTGATGTGTGAAAATCTATCATTGGACACTTATACTGGATTCTCTCTTGCTCGCATTAAGGGGCTGATAGAGCTTGACATCAGTGGTTGCAATAGAATTACAGACGTAAGCCTGACATACGCATTTAACTTTAAGGAACTAATCAGTCTTAACTTGAGCAGATGCCAACAAATAACTCATGAAGGTATAGAACATCTAGTCAAGAACTGTCCCAGTATTGAGTACCTCAATCTGATTGATTGTTACAATCTAAAAGATGAGGCTGTCACAGAAATAGTGAAGGGTCTGCAAAGATTGCAACAGCTCGAATTAAGGGTAAGCTAGTTTTTGTAACTAAGAAATGAGAAATAATTTTCCTGGCTAATAAGCTAAGCTAAGCTGGTAGAGTGCTAGTAGCAATCAATTTCATAAACACGTTGTATGTAGCACTGTGCTACATACAACGTGTTTATGAAATTGATTAAAATCTAAAATTAGTTCGGAATTAATAGTAGAATCGTATTTGATAAGTTCGGAATCACTAATAAAAAATATGGGTCAATTTGAATGAAAACAAATAGGTTTGAATTCGCCTCTTTTTAAATTTGCTTTACTCTAATAGGCTAGTTGACTAAATTTCAAAATCATATTATTAAAACGATACCTGTTTACCTATTTTATCCTAAAAATACATTATAAAAAAAATTGATAATTTACAATATTTATTTTGCGCTTTTATATTCCGATTTAAATTTACCGCAAAAACGCTTATGACGGCCATGTTGAGTAAATGACGTCACACGGTGCCAAACATCCGTTTCGTTCGAGGCTTGGGCTGCGTTCCGTGGCTTCACTCGAGCGCACTCCGGCGCGCGCTCTACCCGTTCCGTGGCTTGGTGAAATTTTACTCTGACGGCTGTCAGAGCGTAGTTTCATCCGTTCTGTGGCTCAGAGCGCAGCAACCAAACAACCATCAAATCGGATGGTTGTTTTTCTCTCTGACAGCTATTTGACGTTTATATCATTGTTATAGTCAGTGCTTTCACAATGAGGGGAACTTCCCCTTTTGAGGGGAAATTAGGGTCCAGAGGGGAAGAAAAGGGGAAAGAGATGAATAGGGGAAATCGAGGGGAAATCATGTTTGCGGAAAGGAGACTTGGAGTTTTATGATTAAGTTGTATATTTTTTTTATTTTTTACACATTAAACATACCTTTTTAGCCTCAAATGTGTCATGTATAACGGGGACCAGCTGACGTACCTTTTGATCTCACCCAAAATCATTAGAATTTTTTTATTTTAACTGCCGCCAAAAATGATAATTATGAACACTGCTTGTTACGGAACGTAACACAATCATGCAGTATATTTTAAGAGGGCCTTAGGCGGTGAAAACGGAAAAATTGGCTGTTTTCTATTAGTTTTTATTCAAAATATTTTTTTTTTTCTTTTATTCTGGCAACAAACAGTCATTAATACAAAAAAATATAAAATACAGACATACTTAACAATACAGACCTACAGTGCCTAAAAGTTTAAAACAAATAACATAACATTATGAGTATGGTTAGACTTAAATTCTCAGATAGAGAAGTTATAAGTTAACTTAACACAAATCAAAAATAAATAAATCTCTCAACAAAACACAAGCAAACAAAAACATATCACTAAATAAAACTATTGTGGCTGGATTACAATTAATTTAGTTTTTCATTCAATTTCTGTTTTAATGATGAAAGCGACAAATAGAAGATGTCAATTTCATAAAATTCTTTATTGTAAATGTTGGTGGAACGGTAGACAAAAGAGTTACGCGTATAATTCTTTCTTAATTTTGGAGGAACAAAAAGTGTAGGTGTTCGTGAGGAGCGCACTGGGAGTAGAACACGGGACATGAAGGTTATTCTGTTAAGGAGTGTAGAGGAGTCGATTAGATTATTTAAAACTTTATATAAGAATACAATGTCAAACATTTTGCGTCTATTGCAGAGGGATAACAATTTGTACCTATGTAATGAGTCACTATATGGTTCATCTACAACGTTATTACGATAGTTTAGGGACTTAATGAGTTTTTTTTGTACTTTTTCTATTTGTTTTATGTGTAATTGATAACAAGGACTCCAAACCGTGCTACAAAAATCAAGAATTGATCGAACAAAGGCAAAGTAAAGTATTTTTAACGTTATTGTTTTATTAAAGGGTTTGCTTATCCTTAATATGAACCCAAGATTACGGAATGCAGTACCTAGTATGTGGTCTATGTGGTTAACAAATGACAATTTTGAGTCCATAACTACTCCCAGGTCCCTGATGCTGGTCACTCTTATGATGTTTGTGCCATTTAACTTGTAGTCATATGTAATATTTTTTACTTTACGTGTGTATGATATAATATTGCACTTGCCACTGTTAAGATACAGTTGGTTGGATTTACAGTACTTTTCTAGGGCAACCAAATCATTTTGTAATTTATGGCAGTCTTCAATCGATCTAATAATTGTATAAAGCTTAGTATCATCAGCATATTGTAAAAAATTACAGTTGTTCAGTACAGAACCAATGTCGCTGATATAAAGAGAAAAGAGCAATGGGCCAATATGGGATCCCTGTGGAACTCCTGATGGCACAGGAAGGAATTGAGAGGAATATCCCTTCACGCAAATTGCTTGACTTCTGTTTTTAATATAGGATTTGATCCATGAAGAAGACAACCATGCACACCGGCCACCGCAAGCTTCTTGACAAGTAAATCATGGTTTATCTTATCGAAAGCCCTGGAGAAGTCGGTGTACACGGCGTCAACCTGCAGGTCATCATCCCATGGCACGTGTCAAAAAATCGGTGAATGTAAGCATGTTACTATCGACGCTACGACGTTTAAAGAAACCATGCTGCTGGCTAGGTATGTAATTATGAACAAAGAATGAGAGTTGAGATGTAACAATCTTTTCTAAAATCTTACCCAGGATACATAACTTAGAAATAGGCCTGTACTCAGATATTTGATCTCTTTTTTTGTTTTTTGGAATGGGAGTCACTAGTGATTTTTTCCACTTGTTAGGGAAAACGCCAGATTGATCGGAACGCTGAAAGATTATTGTGAGAGGAATTGCAAGTTCTTTAGCACAGTTGGATATGAGGATGGGGTGGATTTCATCGTAACCCACCCCCTTATGAACATTAACTAGTTTAAGCTCCTTTAAAACAGTATCAAAGCTAATATTTATAGTGTTAACATCCACAGTTGAGGGCAAATTTTTAGGCCTGACAGGAGATTGAAAATCAGAATCCGGCCTAGATATAAATACTGAGTGAAAATATTTATTACGAGGGGCGTTCAAAATATTCTCGGTATTGATACGTTACAACCTCTTTTATATATATATTTGTTACTGGCCGCTAAGATTCATCCATTGACATTAAAAAAAAGTAAAATTGGAACCGAGATGTTCTTTTGTTTTTCTGCAATTGCCGAACAAACATGAACACCATGAGCGAATTAACAATTTTAACGAAATTAGAGCACCGATCCGTCATAAAATTCTTGACAAAACAGGGTAAAAATCAAAAAACCATAAAAGAGGAAATGGATTGTGTTTACCGTGAGTCTGCTCCTTCTTTATCTACTATTCAAAAATGGTCAAGCGAATTTAAGCGTGGAAGGGAGAGTATTGAAGATGACCCTAGACCTGGCCGGCCTGTAGTGGCTACCTCACAAGAAAATATTGATAAAGTGGAAAAACTTATATTGGAAGACGGCCGAGTGAAGGTAAAATCTATAGCTCAAGTAACCAATCTCTCTATTGGTACCGTACATGACATTATACATGACCATCTTAATATGTCAAAAGTAAGTGCAAGATGGGTTCCGCGAATGCTGACGCTTCTTCAAAAGGATATGCGTGTGGCTTGCTGTTCAGATTTTATCGACCTGTGTGGTGAAAATCCCGATGAGGTGCTGCAAAAAATAGTTACTGGAGATGAAACCTGGGTTCATCATTATGACCCAGAGAGCAAACAGGAGTCCATGCAGTGGCACGTTAAGGGTTCAGCTCATCCCAAGAAGTTCAAGGTAATCCCGTCAGCTGGCAAGGTCATGGCCACAATATTTTGGGATTGTGAAGGAGTTTTGCTTATCGATTATAAAGAAAAAGGTGTAAATATCACAGGGCAGTACTACGCTAACGTTATACGTCAATTAAGAGATGCGATCAAAGAAAAGAGGCGAGGAAAGTTAACCAAAGGTGTTCTGCTTCTGCATGACAACGCCCCTGTCCATACTGCTCATATTGCCAAGGCAGCTATTGTTGAATGTGGGTTTGAAACTGTTACTCATCCACCCTATAGTCCGGACTTAGCTCCAAGCGACTTCTTTTTGTTCTCCAATCTTAAAAAGGATCTGCGTGGAAAAAAATTTTCTGACGATGAAGCGTTGAAGACGGCCGTGGAGGAGCATTTTTACACCAAAGATAAAAAATATTTTTATGAGGGATTAAAAAAAATAATTGATCGATCTTATAAGTGTATGAACATAGGGGGGGAGTATATTGAAAAATAAAAATATCAAACTTTTCGTACTTGTTTGTTTTTATCCACATACCGAGAATATTTTGAACGCCCCTCGTAAATGCGTCACAGATTTCCCTACCACTCGATAAAGCTTGACCATTATATGACATGATTTCTGGACTACCACTAGTTACATTTTTTGATTTTACGAAAGACCAGAAGAATTTAGGGTGTGTTTTAATTTTGTCTTCCGAGAATTGAATAAAATTTTTGTAACAATCTGATTCCACTTTTTTTAATCTACTCCTTAAAAGTGAAAACGTTTGATAATCACTTAAGTTTCCGTAACGTTTCCATTTCTTGTGAAACTTAGCCTTTTCCTTTAATATTTTTATAAGTGGAGGAGTGTACCAAAGGGGATAATTGTGTTTAGGTATAGAATTTGATGTTGGGACATACTTATCTATAATACCATTAAGAATATCATAAAAATAGTTGGTCATTATGTCTACGTCATGAATGGTGTCAAAAATATCTTTCTAATTAGTAGATCTCAATGCATTTTTAATCAACTCGTAGTTTGCTTTATAAAAGAGCTTTTTCTTGTAATACGCAATTTTAAGAGGAGCGGGAAAATGTTATTTTATATCTATGATTATTGACTTATGGTGGAGATCCTCTGGCACCAAAGGACAATCACACAGCTTAACCTGACAGTACTCACTACAGAATATAAGGTCAAGTAGCCTACCATTTCTATTAAAATAAGCATTGTACTGTGATAACGATGATAAATTCATGAAGTCTGCGGTAAGGCATGCTAAATTATTATTATGTGTTTGTAAATCCATACAATTGGAAACCACATTATAGGACCAGAGTCCGTGTGTAACGTTGAAGTCACCGAGTACAGTAAAAATGTCATTTGGGTTTATGTTTATAAAATCGCTAACTTTGTCGTAGAATGAAGTCAACAAAGACTCGTGGTTATTTCCGTGAGCTATATAAGTAGCTATAATATGTAAGTAGCGGGATGCGCTGTGACGGGGCATGGTGTTGGCAGCTGATAACGAGCGCAGCGGCAACGACAGCCATAGCTCTTCGGCCGGCGGAGGCGCACGCATGTCGTATCGAGTAATTGCGCGTAATTCGCGCCGAACCGCAATCATCACCCCGCCACCTCGCATTAAACCACTCAACTCTCCGTCACGATCGCAACGGTAAACCTCATAGCTTTGGTCAAAGTATTCAGAGTCATGAAAGCTATCATTCAGCCAGGTCTCAGTTAAACAAATGACGTCGTAGTCACTAATCAAAACACTCCGAAGAAAATTGTGTGACTTTGTGCGTAGGCCCCTCACGTTTTGATAATAAATTGACAAGTTATTGCTATCGTATTCTATTTATTCGTATATTATATATTTTTATTAATAAAAACTTAAGGGAGGTAGTTCCACCAACATAACACACAAATATAGCATTATAAGTATGAAATTGTTTATTACACCAGATAATTAATAATAATAAAGTTAAATTATACATATCCATACAGTAAACACATAATATTATATATTGAAAGTTGAACAGTATTGTGTTGACACGTAATTTTGTAATAAACCAGTTTGACAGTTTGGACTTGATATAGTTTGATAGGAATAGTCATTGGATTTTATTGCGATGTTATTTATAATATTAATTAGGTTTTCACTTTTTGAAACTGGAATTCCAGCTATTTCCAAGTTGTTGATTCGGCCTACTTGTTCCTTGGATCTTAGCTGCTCAGATAGGCTATTCATTGTTGATCGTAACTCAATAACTTCTTTGTTAATTGTGCTTACCCTTTGACTATTCAATTCACTGGTGGATTGAAGCACTATGATATCATTCTTTAGTGCAGATTGCTCCTCGGTTACTTTTTGAACTGTTGTTTTTATTTCGTGCATCTGCGACTTAAATTGACTAAAATCGTCACGAAGCGAGCTTAGTGCACTTAAGATATTCTCATTTTGAGTGTCAAGGGTGGATTTTATTGAAGCCATGACTTTATTTTGAAAGTCAAAGAATTTCTTGAAAATTACAATCACACTCCGGCACCTTCCTCTTCCGTTGTGTTATATTATGGGGAACATCATCGTCGCGGAGTTTGGATAAGTCGGGATGCGATCCAGTACCTAGGTTTGTAGGGCTTCTTTGTACACTCATTATTCACAATTGTTTCAATGGAGGGTGATAAAACACATATGACAAACAAATCGCAGGTAGAAATTCGTGGGCAAGGATATAAAATATGAGAAAGTGTTTTCTATCCCTTTCGCACTGATCCGATAATTTGTTCCGAATGTTCACGAGCGTTTACCGAGGTTTCATATGAAGGGGATAGAGGATTACCCGTCTCGCGCACACACGAAGATCACGCGAAGCGTCGTCTGCAGCAATTTAGACGTTATTACACTTGTGAAAAGATTAAAATGCAATGAACGCAACTTTATAAATCTGAGAACAAATTGGTATGCGTCTGACCATGATAGAACTCGAAATGAGACTGATATATATATTAGATATTTCGCACTGAAACTTTCAATGTGTATTACAGAGCGTATGTGTGAGGGGATGAACGAAGTCAAAACGCGATTGGAATCATTTGGCTCGATAGAAAAAAATCCTGAAGTTACCTCTAAAAGGAGAAACGGCACTTTCCATAGAAAAAATGCTTAACATGTGTACAATAGAATTTGGTAATAAAGTAAAGCTAATATTATTTGCTACCTAAACCAAGTTTTGTCTTATTTTTATCGAATCGCGGATAAGATTTATTTTATTATTAATATTTTTTAATATGGAAACACTGAGTCTTCAAAAACAGACATGTTACTTTAAAAATGTCTAACATGGCTGCATAAACCCTAATTCTTTTGCTTTTAAAAAAAAATGTCAACAAGGCCGTCACGTCATTTTTGATTTGACAGCTAGCGGCTGTAAAACAGTCATTTGTTGACAGATATTGCGAAATAGATATTGAATTACAGATTAAAAAATTTAAAAAAATATACAACCCAAGCATAAAACGCCGGGTCACCTTTCTTATAAATTCACATTACAACCGTGCTTTACAATAATAAATCATATAAAATCATAAAAACATTGGAATTTACCTTTTCGATTTCTTGACTGATTTGTAATGTTAAAAAAAAACGTTTATATTTACTTTTTAATAAAAATGTGAATGGCGCTTACGAATTGAGGCTTGGAATTTACAAATAAGCTAAGTGCCAAAACACAAATTAAGAAATAAATAAAAATGAATTTGTTTTTTAGTCATAATTTTAAAGCGCCTTTCTATTATCAATAACTAAATTAAACAGGTAATATTTATACTATACTTATTACTTTTGAACATATTTAAATAAAAAAACCTTATTTTTAAAATCAATTAAGAAATGGGGCAAAATGCAAGATATTTACCTTTCATTTATTTATTTATATCTTTATTTATTTCTAGGAAGATTTACAGACAAATAACATCTATAGCTAAGGTTAGTAAGTAAACATATGCTATTAACAAATCTTCACAATTATTTAAACAAAACGTTCAGTTAACTCGCTGAGTGAATAATGTTAATTTAGTTTAAAATACAGATAAAAAAGAGATTACTTATAAATTAATGATAGGGCTAAGTTTCATAACAAATGTCATTGGAGTAAAGTGCCTTTATTTTTAAATAAGTATTATTATTTTAGTTAGTGCTTAGCCCCCCTATGCTGCATTTTGACAAATTTGTGTAACTATTAATTAAACTAGTTTAATTATTACACAAATTCCTATAGAATTCTTGATATTCTGGTGGTAATAGTAAGTAAGCAATCATACTTTCCACTAGAAAAGCTTCCTTTTCACCTTTTTTTTCTTCTTTTTTTTGTTTTCTTTTTTTCTCTTTTCTTTTATTTATTTTTCGTCGGTTCTTACATTTGCATATTTTTTGTAATAAAAATATTTGTTTAACGCAATTGTAAAATTAAATGAAACAATATTAAAGTAAATTAACCTCGGACCAAATATCACAATGGACAGAGTCTTTGGATTTTTAGCATGTCCGTATTTTGTTAGTGTGCAGCTTTCTATCTGTAATGTGTGCGTGACTAAAGATGTGACTAGTATATCGATATAATCACTTTAATGTGGTGTGTACCTAGTTCGTTATTATAATTGGGGGTTAAAGTTACTCACGTCCGTAGGTTTACCGTTTAGACCCTACACGTGACCCTTGGGTGGTGCTAAATGAGTGACACTGACTGAGTGGTAGAGCCACGCTGCGTTGCAGCACGCCGGGCACGCTGGGCCGGCTCGCCCGGCGTAAATACCAACCTCTCACTAAGGGTGTTACCCGACCAATCGATCGATCGTCGATCGACGGCATCGGTCAACGTCGATCAAAGTTGATCGACTGGTCTGGTAGCTTTAATCGATCGACGGATACCTACCGTTTGACTAACCAATCGATCGACGACGGTCGGTCGACGTTGATCGATAGGTGTGGTAGCTTTAATCAATCGACGGATACCGTTCGTCTAACCCATCGATCGACGGTCGATCGATTGGTCTGGTAACACCCTAATATCCGGCGTGAAATAATAGCCCTTGGTGCTGTTGTGTTTCGTTCGGGCAGTGAGGGTTCCGGAGGCCTCCCCCCCCCCCCCCGCTCACAATTCCTATTCCTTCCCTAAATGCCGGCAACGCATCTGCGATTCCTCTGGTGTTGCGGGTGTCTATGGGCGGCGGAGATTACTCTCCATCAGGTGACCCGCCTGCTCGTTTGCCTCCTTCTATTATAACCAGTGGTCGGAGTAGGTATATTGATTTTAGATACTTGCGTCATGATATCATAACATGGACATGCATTTCTTCCGGAATGTACCGGAGTTTCCAAAAATTTGGTAAATAGAGTAATAAAATAAAAAACCATATGTAAGCAAACAAAATTGTTTATTGTTAATACAAATAATCATTATTACAGTTTTATTAAAAATAATTATTTTTAATCCTCATCGGTTACAAGTTCTACATTTTGATTTTTTACTTAGGCCTTACACTTTTATTTAGGCCAAAGAGCCGGCTCAACATTAGCCAACAGGTCGAAACAATAAAGCTTTGGTCACCTATCCGTTGACCGGCCTGTGTGAGAGTGACTTAACCTCTACAATCAACGACCAAATGTGCGGCCAAGTGAGTCAATGAGTTCCAAAGGGGAAATAAGCCCAACAAATCTATAAACTACATTTCCTAAACTAGTTAATCGTTACTTACCCTAAATAATTATTAAAAAGCGACAATTATTAATAATTGTACCATCGTGATGGTTGGTTAGCGTTAGACGGGGGTTTTATAAAGGGGGGACAAAATTTCGTCCATTTTAGCGTAGGACGCACCGTTTCCAAGATATTTAAAGATTAACAAAAAAAATCACTAATAATAATTTAAGACGTGATTTCTTTTCTTTTGCGAGATTGAGACAATGGATACGGCCAACATTAGAGATGGAGACCAGCGCCACTAGCAGCATAGCGTTGAGAGTATTGATACATTTTTAACTAGTTTCATGTAATAATTTCGATGTTTCGGTATTTTTATCATAATAATCCGGAAACTCGGAGGAGTATCCATATTAACATATACGTTTGATGTCAGTGACCTTAATTCAATATACCTACTCCGACCACTGATTATAACAAACAAATAAAAAATAATAATTTGTGTAGTAAAGTGAAGAGCAATACTTTTTACTATTCATATTCCCGCCCATATTATTAAGATTCAATTTTGAACTAAGGCTAAAATTTTAACTGTAAAAAAAGATTTTTCAAAATGTTTGAAACAGAGCCTTGAATATTTTATAGGCTCTCAGTTATCACGTCTAATAGCTTTAACCCATTCACGTCTTATTTCCGGGCATTTTGGAAACCTAAAAAAAGAATAATAAAAAGAATATTAGTAATATCGATAAAGCTTCGATACACAAATACGTACATCACTAATCATTATGCCAAAAACAAAGCCTTTAAATTACATTTAATTAAGGTTTAAAACCTGATTCTTATGAATAGTGTACGATATAGTATGATTTAGAATTAGCAAAAATTAATGCTTTGCCGTTTTAATTATTAAAAAACTCATAGTAAAGCATACATATTATGAGAAATCACTAACGTATGAAATGATAATTCCTGGTCCCTCACACCTCCTTTTGTTGTTCTTGACGAACAATAAACAGCAGAACAAGACATTATGTCAATTGTATATTACACAAATAACACAAACACTAAGAATTCTTAATATTTCACTATTATTTCGCACAATCCAGCAATGTTTTGACTTAGTAGTCGGTCATGAAATGACACGTCTCACACCGACAGTGCGTCGTTGCCCAACGTACATTAACTATCTCTTTTACTCATATCACACTACAGTCATACAGACAGAGATACAAATACTTTACTTTGATACACGTATGTAAAAGCGGCAACGTCGTAAGACTCTGTCCATGTAATATTTGGTCCGAGAAATTAACAATAACAATGTAGGTACTGACCAGCATAGAAGGTGACCTTTTGCCGGAATAACTTTTCTTTTCCTGTTAACATAACTCTTTCCTCGTACTACTTTCAAAGATTTTCATAGGTAGTTTTTTTTAGTTTTATTCCTTGAATCACTCATTTTCAAAGTACTTTCTAATATTTTTATCAGACAAATCTTATCATTTGAAATGACAGGAGCTAATCAGATGACCGACACTGACATTTACTACAATCGGCACTTGTGTTAAGGAATGGCTGTCCAACATAGCACCTTTGAAAAGCAAAATCTCGATTTTGCCTCAATTACAGCGGAACCCCCCCCCCCCCTCGCCGCCGCAACACCAAAATTTTAGCGTAACCCCCCCTAATAGCATTAACAACCAACTGGCGACGACAATTTTTTTTTTGATATAATTTACTAACAGTATAACTGTTGAGGGGGAAAAATTCCTGAGAAGGGGAAATCTCAGTTGTGGCGTGGGGAAAGGAAATCATGAAGGTGGAAGCACTGGTTATAGTGTCAAATTTTGCAATTTATGCAAAACGTCTCGAAAAATTCGGCGTGTTTGTTTCGTATTGTTTTACTTTTTAGTAATTAGGTTTAAATATTGTATAAAAGTGGAAAAAATGTTATCAAAAGAAGAGTTTTCTCTCGTTTTAGACAGGAATACTTCAGAAGAGGTTATAAAAACAACTCGATCGTTCCGTGGCTCAGTTGCAACTCAAGCGAGTTAAACTTTAACCAAACAACTACACCCAGAACGACGGAACGCACTCTTGTTGTTCTATAGAAATGTCACAACAATAAAATGACATTTGGCACGACGTGACATCACGGGTTCTGAACGCTGAGTGTACGTAGAAAATGTGAGTTAATAAGAGTCTTGATTCTCGATCTTATTTACATATCATTAAGATCTATCTGTCTAAACTTAGCTCAAACGCGATAGTAACGTTTGCACGTTTACAAACTTACACTCGGCGTTCTGCTTTCCGTTTAATGTCATATGACTGAATGCTATTGTCGATTTTTTTCTTAAAATCGACAATAATACGCACAAATATTAATAATCTCAATTTTTTATAATGAATACTTGAGATAAGTAGGTAAATTCTTTCTATAAATCATACTTGATCATTACAAACGCCAATCCACCCGATTTATATTATTTGTGGACACAAGCCTATTCTCTTAGCAACATTGTAACTAGGTACTCATAATTTGAATGCAATCGCAGCGGCAACATCGCTTGCACTCGCAGGCTTCGATCGCGTGTAATTACCATAGAGTTGTAAGAAATGCAAGAAAATAAAAAAAAACAAATACTTATCTTGTTAGATAATCGGCGAAAATTTTATATTATAATTTTTAGAGCTGATACTTTTAGCATCGGCGATTTAGCGACTGTATCGATGCAGCATCGCGTTTTGGCGACTCTGCGTTCGATTGCAGTATCGGAATCGCGCGTTTTAGCGATTCAGTCGCTGCATTCAGCTTCTTAAAAGCGTCGTCCTTTACTTACTTACATGTAAAACACATGTTAAAAAACCCTCATGACTAAAGGCGAAAAAAGTGATAGATTATGGACATAGTGCATGCACGAGTATAACTTATTAGTATAATTATATATAAATATAACTTATTGTATTTGTATATTTCTTTTTAAAATCATGTTTTGTACAATTCAAAGAGCTTATACGTATTACTTAGAAAGAGAAAAAAGAAAGGCCTCCTGAGTTTCTTCCCAGGTTCTGCTCAGTCGGAGGCTCTCCCAAAATCCGAACTGGTGGTAGATTAGTTTAGTTAGTTAGATTAGCTTTTAAGATTTAACTACACATCAGTTAACTGTTATTTTTGTTTTTGACGTCAATAAGTGTCTGTAATGGTTTATGTTGAATTTTGATTTTAAATCACTCTTTCAGAGAATCCCTAAGTAAAAAAAATATTTTTTTTCAGGGTTGCAATCAACTTACAGACAAAACATTAGAGGCTGTGCAATCACATTGCAAGAAATTGAAGTTTTTGGATGTCCAAGGTTGCCGCAACATCACCCCCGAACTGGCTTGCTCAGTTGGCTCTTTACCTACATTGCACACTGTTTTGATGTCTAAGCCAGGGCCTTATATTTCCGATGACAAGAAGAACAGATCTCCCGCACCAACGTTTTTGCCGGCTTTGATGAGGAAGTTGCGTTTACATTAATTAGCTCATGATAATCGACCCTTGACGTGTTTCTTGTGTTTTTCCCTTCGATCAACAATATTGTTGATCGAAGGTTTTTCGAGTGCAATAAGTCGTGACAGCGATACCATTTTTACCATAGTCAAAAACACACTACTTTTAGCATCGGTGAACGACAACGATTTAAGGTTGCTTCACACATACCAGTGAAGTCTAGGTATTCTTTCTTACATTCTCTATGAACGTTGTCGAAACGAATACGTCCGTGATTTGCCGATGGCGGCACTGACACTGAGAGCACTTACACTGACAAGTGGGGATGGGTTCATTGAGAATGTATGAAAAGGACTGTGTCGGAACTGTGGCTTCACTGATATGTGTGAAGCAACCTTTAGTCTATAAATTTTGGTGATTTGGTTAACTCTTGCCTCCGAAATTTCAGTGACTGCAAGGTTTTGTTAAATACATACTCCAAAACATTCAAAAGCCAACAAAATGGAGGCTACAATACAAATAACAAAAATCATTATAACAAGACTTACTCCATAGCTGATAGCTATAGTAAAAATAAAGCTTCACGTAAAAAAACGTGTACAAGTTATCCTTGAAAAGATTGTTGTTTATTAAAATAATGTCAACAAGGCTAAAAATAATAACATTTTCCTAATTGTTTAACCGCGCCGCTTAACTTTTAAAACTGTAATTTGTCTGGCAGCGAAAAATAAGATTAAGTGTTTTTGTTTGTTTGTTGGCTTGTTTTTTGTTTATTTACCAAACCCTAAAAAGTAAGAATGTTTGGTGTAACCAAGCAATGATGTTCATAATTATTAATCTGATCATTTGTATCTATAAATCTATTCTACTTATTTAGATTGGTCATCTTGTGCTTCGCTGGCTTACAAAACTTGAAACATAACAAATATCCATGGCATTTGCCTCGAAGTAGGAACTTGAATATTCTTACTAATTTTAAATGCATTTTTGTCGAAAGAGACAGCAATATACCAACTATTATTACGTGGCTGCGCGTCACGTGGTTTGCGGGCACTGACATGAATCTGCCTTGCTCGCGCTCTTCGATCAACAATACCAACTAGATAACGCGTTACGTACAAAATCAAAGCTAAATTCTGTCCACGTGAATATACTTATACAGCTACATTTCTTTACTAACGAACTGAGACAAAAGTTATAAAACGGTCAACATTCAACCTAATTACAACCATGGCACCCAGTAATAAAGTCACAAATCTTCTAAGCACAAAGCCTAGCATCCACTGTTCTGTTACACAAATGTTGGCGCGTCTATTGGTCATCGTTGGCCAAACATTTGTAGCGTGGGTTAAAATCGGTAAAATTGTGTTCAAAATTTATTATTATTTGTTAGTTTAAAGCTTAAAATTTAATTTATCCTACAAGTATCTACCGAAAGTAAAACACTCCGGCCGTTTAAGTGCTTTTTCGTGCATTATTTTTTCAACTTTTAAATACACATTGCGGCATTGTGAACGTGTTTTTGGCCGTGTTTCAAGCAAACTAAACAAAATAAGAGCTCACTTCTCAAGTGCGCTTATTTACCGAGACATATTTTTAGAGCCGATCTGATAGTTGGGTGGTAAGTAAGTACACAATGTTGATCGAAGCTCGCGCTAGTCTCTTTTATCTATCTTTGTTGTTACTCGAATGCACACGTTACCTATTAAGAATTATGTTGTATTACGCGAATGTGTGAACAAACCTTAGCTTCTTTTTTTTTGTGTTTATTTAAAATTGGCACTTTTTTACCCTAAATACATGTACACATACAAATGTAAATACATTTGGCGAATAGGCTAGTCAAGTAAAACAAAAACCTTTTCACCTTTATTTTTATGGTTTTTTTTATTTTCTAATATAGTCAAACAAGCGAAGCAATGTACTCGCTACTTGACTAAAATAAAATAGTAATAAAAAATCGACTAAATTTCTCGCCTAGTGTGAACAAAGCATAACGCCAGCAGCTTTTTTGACGTGGGTAAAAATTAGCTTTGCCTAAAAATTACAAAAAAATGTAAAAAGTTAATAAAAAAATATCTAAGTAAGTACCTATATTACATTCGTTGCTTACATTTAATTTTATTATGACTTAAATAAATCTATTGGAAATTAACCATAAGAAGAATTTTATGAATATTTTATTTTTAACATTCATGGAACTGTTACGCTTTATGTTAAGTACCTACCTATTTATTTTCCGTATAGAAAGTTGTAGTCTGACTGTGATAACATTGTATTTTTAATAGTACAAATGTATGAAATAAATTATGATATTATTAACAATTTGGCTTTTACTGATCAATATAACCCAAGAATCTAGATTCACCGAGGCGGAAACAAATACTTGAGTAACATGTAGAATTATGTTTAAATTTCATAGTCAAACTTTAATAGCTCATTTACACTCGCGCGAGTGGCGAGACGAGTGTGTGACTGCCGTGCGATTCTCTAAGCTAAAGCCTTGATAGCTGCGGCTGCCGCAGCGCTGAGAAATGACTGTCTCTTTTATATTCATAGAATTGGAAAGAGACAGCAGATCACAGCCATGCGCGCAGCGTCTATGTGTCGCTTAGAGAATCGCATAGCTGGTGTGTATGCGCCTCGTCTCGCACCTCGCAGCGCTCGCGTCGGGAGCAGTTTTAGGACACAAGTCAAAGGGCCTCGCGTCGCGAGGGAAGCGAGCGCGGTGTTTACACTACTCGCGCTCTCGCATCAGTTGCTTACTGGCGTTCTGTAATTTAACACATTTGTCATTACTATATCTGAAACAATATTACTTCAACGTATAAAAAATAGTAGGTAGCAATTTAATTAGAAGTTAAAAACTTTCAGGGTTCTATTGCGATGAATACTGATATCATCCACCATCTTCTTCGACAACGTATTTTCTTCTTTGTAAATTATTTACGTAGCAGTAGATACTTAATAAACCAAGAGTTGATGCCGCTAATTAATTCAACGTCTTCCATTATTGCTGGCTCGAAACGAACTGGGGCCCAAGTCTGCTAATTTACGAATGGCATAATTGAATCGCAATTGGATCGCATTGTAATTGTTTGACACATTTGGTATTCTCTTACTCATTTAGATCGCATTGTAATTGTTTGACACATTTGGTATTCTCTTACTCATTTAGGAATACCAAATGTGTCAAACAATTACAATGCGATCCAATTGCGATTCAATTATGCCATTCGTAAATTAGCAGACTTGGGCCCCTGAATGCTTCGCGAGAGCACACGAGTGTGAACAGACACGCTCACACGAGTTGCGAGGCGAGGTACGAGACGAGCCGCGAGGCGAGAGTGTAACGGAGGTATAACAGGCTGGATATGTCCACGGTAGGTGACGGTAGCTTTTTATTGACTCCTAGACAACACCAAATCGTAACTTCTTCAATTTTGAATGAACCATTTGACAGAATGGTAAGTTCAATTGAACGGGAGATTGTTGCTTATGGTTCGTACAATTAGTGGGAATCAAATGCAAGCCATAATAAGCGTTATTTCTCTGTACTACGTTTTATACACTTCTGGACACATCTATTGGCCCACCTTGCATTTTCAGTTTCGTTTAGTCCTAGCTAAAAATTTATATTAGGTCGAGCAAAAAGTTTTTATACAGTTTTGAACCAGGCACATTCATAATTTAATTCAAGTCTTTTTTTAAATTTCGAACACAGAATTTAAAGAAACAAAAGACAATTTGGAGCCAGTTCGTTGATATCAAACAATCGAATACTAAGAAAACTTGATTTTATTGGTTTACTTGGATTTAATTTTTGAAAGTGTGATTTTTCTCTTTGGTTTTGCAACAATCATTACTTATTTTTAACATTAAGGCTTAGATTAAAACATTTTTGTTTTAATCTAAGCATTAGGTGAGGTTCTATCAATAATCTATGGATACTTCGCCTGAAGTCGCCGCCCAAGCTGTGGCACATAAGGCTCATCCGTCGTAAAATACCGCGAAACTAAGTAACTTTGTAACCATTTTCTTCCTAAAATATAGTACTTTCGGAAACAAAAAAAATACACAGTAATTACCAAGATATGATTAGTAATTTGGTTTTTCTCTTTTTCAATTTTAACAAGAAAAAATAAATAAAAAAAATATCTGAAATTACCCCTATTTTTCCAGTTGTAACCATTTTACTGCTTCAATTTCAATCACAAACGTATGAAAATTTATATTCTATTATATAACATGGTTTTCTTAATTTTTTAAAATCCAATAAATATTATGTTATTTCTCAAAAATTCCGACTAAGTTCCTACTGTCACCCCGCTCTCGTCCAAGCAGTCAGTGCGGGGCGAGACGTGTTGCTACGTAGACGAACCTGTGCTGCGTTGCGTGTGCGAGCAGGCAAAATTTCTAATTCGAAATAGTATTTGATATTTAGTTTGGACAGTGATCGGACGGCGTGTTTCATGAGTAATACTAGAGTGGTCATTTGACTGAAGAGCGTGTTTTAAAAATATTTTTTATAATAAGTATTTTTGTTTGCATATAGTATTTTGCAAACTCGTACTTATAGTTTTCCGTGACCAAAGTCATAGTTTGTGCAAGATGGGAAAAAAGCAGAGGCGACAAAAAAGGAATCTCAAGAAATATTACAAAAAAAGGACATAATATCGATACTTGCTACTACTCTTTTAATCTAGTTTGTTAATTTAGAAAATGGATGTGCCTTACATCTAAGAAAAGTCATTAAAATGTTCTCTATGACCATTTTTATATGGAGTAAATCTCGGACCAAATATTTGGTCCGAGGAGTAAATGGTTGGGCTTTTACGAGTATAACGAAATAAGATTTTGACGTTTTTTACGTTATGCATTAATTTATGAACATTACATGACATGTCACCTAAAAATGTATAATTTGACATTGAAAACGTTCTGTAAGTCTCATTTTCAATGTGTCTAAAATAGTTAGGTAGGTATTATTGGCCGTATTGCTACATAGATTAGACAGAAAAAAGAGAATAAAAAATAAAGTAAGACGGCATTCATAGCTCGTTTTGGCCAAAATGTGCTTTACGTCAATTTTATACATATTTATACATATATTTGATCCAGTATTTTTCTTTGTTAAGAGTACCTATGGTTTTATTGACGAGTGTCTGTCTATAAAATGATTGTAAAACAGATGGGTTACGCTCTTCATTCATACCTACGAGTTCAATTCCCACAGAAATTCAGTTAATTGTTTAGCGTGATTATTAGTGTCGTATTCACTGTCAATCAAATTGAATCTTACAGCCTTATAGTAACACATTACATTACGCAGCCCTTATTAGTACCTAATGTCTGATACAAAGTTTTTACAAAGGGCCGTTAAAAAAATTACTACCTACCTAATCTCATGCAGAAACAAAAGCAAACCCAAAGGATGTTGGGCAAAATACTCCCCCAGATCCGAAAGCCACTGAATAAGTGTGACTCAAAACACCAACCTAAAATGACCATTTTAAATTATGACGCCTTTACGAAATATCCCAAAGGTCATGACTCATGAGCTAAAAGTGTAAAAGCAAAAAAAAACATTTTACTCACCAGATACCGTGATATAATATTATTATTTAAAGCCTGACCAGAAAAATAAGAAACCTGGTCTAGGGGCGCCTCAAATCCTTTTTTTATTGCAACACTAAGTAAAGTCATACCCATGTGAATTGGCAAGCGTTAAATTTTTTTCATACTATTAGACATAGTACCTACCTATCATTAATTTATTTATTATGGTGTCATTGGAAATCCAAAAAAGAACATTTCTGATTCTGGATTGATGTAATCTAACGTGCTCCTGTAGATATGCCTATGCCTACATAACAAAGTCAAGGGTCAAAGAAATAAAATTATCAAAGCCAGATTTTTAATACCTTTCATTAATCAAAATCAGTACCTATCTAAATAGGTATTCAACTATATTATACGACATTTCATGTTCATCATTATCAGATTGCACCAATGGTTGGATTTCAAATATATCAGACTCATTGTAACTTCCATTGCATAATGAATCACTTTCACCGCCACCAACATAAATCACTCGGTACTTCTTTACGAACTGGATAACATTCATAAACTTTATGAATAATTGCACACTTCAAAATCATCTAGTTTAATTTTCTTTTTTGGTTTTGGTTTATTTTTCTTAGGCGTAGAAAATACAGCTGACGTATGTCCTTCTCTTTTTAATTTTATTACAAAAGAACGAGGCACACCTAAAAACATAAATTACTTAAAACTTGAATAAAATAGGTAAAAATGTACAAACGCGTCTCATAAATTGGGGGTCGGGGGTGTGGGGGGAGGGAGGTTAAGAATTTATTAAAATAAAAAACTTATTGCCTTTTTTGAACACAACTAACAAGTACAATAAAAATCGAGGCCAATCATTCATATAAGCCTTGAGCTTTCTCTCCAACAAATATTTATACATTGTAAACTACTTTTCTCTCACGACTATATGAATAGTTTTCAGCATTATAACGCTTAAAAATAAAACTAATAACAACATATCAAATAATAACAAAATTAACGAAAAATAGTCCGTGCTGACACTTTGACAGCAATGAACAGATGACAATGATGTCATGATAATGACCTTTTATAGTTACTGTTGCCAGTAAAGGAAATTAGTGTCATTAGTTTTCCGCATCATGACCTGCGGGTCTATCGGCTAAAAAATATGAATATGGACATCATGGGCTTCATTTGACATTTGAAGCCCATATTTTGTCCTTATATGGGCATATTATGGGCTTCAAATGTCAAATGAAGCCCATGTCCATATTCATATTTTTTTGCCGATAGGGTAGCAGGTTTTCTATTTTTCTGGTCAGGCTATACAATGAATATGTGAGGTTTTATTTATGAAACATTATTGTTGTTAAAACAATAATGAGCAAAACACGACAAAGGCTGGCTGCGACAAAATGCATTGCACAAAATTGCACTTAATTTGATCGGTTAATTATTAACGGTTTTGTTTACATATTTAATATTTACGTCGTACAACTTAAAATATTGAATTTTTGTTTAAATGACAACGAAACACGTTGACAACAATTTATGTTAACAACGAAAAACGTATTAAGCAGGTAGGTATGCTAACACTCACAGCTTTACTTTTTTCGTTTCAACACAACATAGCCAGCTTTTTGTAAGTAATAAGCAAAAAAGAATTTTTATAAGCATGCTTTTTGAAAATCGTACAACGCATAAAGGTTAAAAAAATAAGCACTTTTTTCCATCTCTAGTAGTAATAATAACTAAACCTATAGTTGAACATTGATACCTCTTGGCGCGCGCGATGTTTATCAGCGGGTAGTGCGGGGGTGAAGTTTAAGCTCCGCCCGTACGCTCAAGGTCGTTGGCGACGGTAGGAGCCTTAACCAGGCCGGACACAGTCAAAGAAATGTGAGTGCTCAACTTAATTTAAGTCGATCGTGTGCTTCAAGCTGTAATCCTCATATTTGAAATCTCAATGAAAACGAATTTTGACAATGCTCACAAATAGTCGTGAAATAGTAACATGTAAAAAAATAGTCTCATTATAATTTCGGCGTTATAGCTATAGGTTAGTGAGGATTAAAGCTTGAACGTCAAGCTGTAATCCTCACTTCTGGTGCAAGCAAACGGTAAAATCTTTCGAATTGGTTTAGGTTCCAAAAAATAGTCACGACAAGCCAAATCTAGAAATAGTCCATAAAAGATTCCAGAGATATAAAAGTACCCTGATGAGGATTATGGCTTGAACATTTGAAAACTTTAAATTTCCCCGTAACGCCTATGATTTTCGGTTTAAAGTTTGTACCGCCATAGTGAGAGCGTTCGGCATAGCGTAGTAGCGCTGTGATGAACGCTTTCACTTCTTGGGCTTCACTGGCTGCTTTTCATCAGGCAGAGTGAAGCCATTATGGCGAGCCACAATAAAAAAAATAAAAAAAAACAAAAAATAGTCATCAAATAGTCGTATAAAGCGAAAATAAAGGAGACCCCTGCGTTTTATGCTTAAGTTGTATACTTTTTAAATTTTTTAATCTGTTATTTTAACTATCTGGCAATATCTGTCAACAAATGACAGTTGTTGACAAATGACAGCCGCTAACTCTCAAATCAAACATGATGTGACTGCTTAGATTATATAATCTTTTTCTGAGTGTGACTGTGACGCTCTCTGAAAAAGGAATCCCATGGAAATGTTACAACAACATGTAGATACTTAGCTATGTTATAGTTTAAAAGACGAAATAATAAACATGATGGCGTCTTTGTCTAACGTATGCAATAAAAACAAACCAACTCTATACAACTATTTCGCTCTAATGGCAACATTTGTCATGACGTCAGGCCTGTGCCAGCGTTGCCAGACGTGCGATAATTATCGTAGATCCACGATAATTTGGAGGGGCATGCGATAAAAAATAATAATTAAGTATCGCACGATAATTTGTATAATTCGTCGACTTTCTACGATATTTTTTGTCAGTTCTACGATAATTTTGTGACAAACCTGGTTTAGCATCAGTCGTTCAGTCACAGTTTGGAAATAACGAAATTTAAGGTACCACAGTCAGTCCTTTTTCTAGGTGATGACCTTTTTTTTTTTTTAGCTCGTGACGTTGGATGTTACCATATTTGGAGTGCCCAGTCGTATAAATTCTGTCTTTTTGAATGCGATAAAAACACGATAATTTTGCAGTAAATCTAGGATAGTTTTGACTTACGGATCTGGCAACACTGCTGTGCCATGTCCGCCGCCGCCATATTGTGACGCGCTGGTACTTACGACTTCGCTGTGTTTACAAAAATAAGTTTTATAAATTTCTAGGAATGTGCTGTGATTATGGTAATATAAAGTTAAAAAACAATACTGCATAATGCTTAATAAGTGCAGCATACTTTATTATGGTTCAACATTAAGCCGAAATCGGCTAAATTTAACATTTCACCGGTAAGCTATTTATCTGTGCTTTACTGTTGTCTAATAGCCTTGTTTAACTGTAGATAGTGGTAAAAAAACTGTTAATATTATTTTAAGTAAAGTACTCTGTCTAAATTTCTTAAAAATGTTAGGATTTCAGTTTCGTGTACATTCTATTTGTTTTGATTAGTGATGTTCGTTCTTGTTTGTTGTATCGCACGATTTATCGATTTGTTGCCGACTTCAGTATTTTAGACCATTTTTTTGTGTAAAATTTCTTGTTTACTATCATATCATTGGTAAAGCCCCTTATAAACATAGGAAATTTCAGAAAATAAAAAATAAATACAGGATGTACGAATTTTTATTTTTATTTTTGCAGTACCTATCCCAAAACCATATCCTTCTCAATATCCCCATAGCACGGGTACCTGTGTACCATATTATATATACAGTATGGCAGAAAATGATAGGCCCTGTAGGGAAACTACCTTAAAATCCTTTAGCTAGATCAATTTACTCAACGGAAACATTCTTTTATTTTAAATAATTACAGAACTGCAATCATAGATTTCCTAAAATTTTCTTCGCTTGCTTTAAGGTTTACAGTCATGTACTTCCTATGCAATTAAAGATAAAAATTTTATCGACAGATAAATGAAGAAGTCGATAAGTATACAACACTAAGCCGCCATGTTTAGACGCGGTAATACCTAATAGGTACTTAAACACGTTTTTTTCGTAGGTATGGCAAATCCGCTGTGACGGCATTGTTGACATTTCTCTTTTTTAAAAGCAAAAGTATTATGGTTTATGCAGCCACATTAGACATTTTTAAAGTAACATGTCTGTTTTTTGAAGACTTAGTGTTTCCATATTAAAAATATTTATAATTAAATAACTCTTATCCGCGATTTGATAAATATAAGAAAAAACTTGGTTTAGCTAGCAAATAATATTAGCTTTATTTTATGACCAAATTCTATTGTATACAAGTTAAGCATTTTTTCCATGGAAAGTGCCGGTTCTCCTTTGAGCTGATTTAATTTGAAAATAAAAAATATATATCCGGAACCCTCACTGACCGGACGAAACACAACAGCACCAAGTGCTTATTATTTCACCCGGATATTAGTGTGATGTATTACCATCATCCTTATTTATTACAATCGAAAGCTTGCTTTACATAACTTGTTTAAATCTCAGTACATATATGATTGTTTATATCACAGCAATTAGTTTTGATCACAATTATCATAGTTAGTTCAATATCAGTTTATGTTTCTAGAAGATTTCAATAGATGGCGCTGGTAGGTTGAGTGCATATTCTAAAATCACAAATTCAATAAACGAATCGGATACCAACAATATCAAGAACTTTTAATTACTTACATCGAAGAAAAGTATAATACTATGTAATAGTATGTTTAAGGTATCACTAATGTTAAAAAGTAACAGAACCTTCCACTCCAAGAGTAGCGTCTGTTGTATCAACCCGGGATCGACCAAATAGAGATATATCCTTGTCTCTATCGTTAACGGACGAAACCGGACGGGCGGCTTGTTAATTGTAATCTAAGTCGAAAGTACGTTTTATACTCACAATAACTTCAAAAACGACACCCCGTCGTCTTCGTAAAAGTTCATAAATTCATTCATACGATTTCTTTAGCACTTAAAATCCTTCACTAGTGTACCCATCACAAATTATTATTTTCGTGATTTCAATATCACTAGACCAAATAGCCATTTTTAAAAAATTTTGCTATGACCTTGACTTACATTCAACTGAACTTGATAAAAACATAACAAGCAAAACAAACTTCGGCCCATCGCATTGCGATCGATGCTTTTGAGTGGAGACAAGGATATTACGATATACGCTATTTGACCAATCCCGAGAAACAAAAGCGCGCTACTCAAAATGGCGCCATGGACCCAGCTTTTTTTATATTTATAGGTACTTACTGGTTTTTCTTGGAATTATACAGGGCGTGCCACGGATATGCCACATGGAGGGAAAGTACCTTGTAGATGGAACATTTTACTGAAAGAAGACATTATTTGAATTAAAAAAAAACAATTTAACCTGCATTCATAGATATTTAAATAATTACATGGTTGAACCGGGAATCGAACCCGTTACATGAGAAAAATAATCACCCTGTAGCTTTATCATACCGATCGAAAGGCTTCATCATAAGGATTATTTTTTGCTAAATAACATAGTGTCACAAATAAAAGTAAGACCATGAATTTTAACATTTTTAATACAAAATTAATCAATTTATGTATGTATTTATTTCAATGTTAGTTGTATGTCCTTACGGCAATGTCAGCTTTTCATTTTTCTGAACAAATTTCACATCAAATGTCCACACAAGTCTCCTAAATTTTGTACACGACTGTACATCCATAGAAATGTAGGGAGAATAAAAACTCTTTATTTTAAATTAAATCAGCTAAAATTTATTTTCGCTTCATACGACTATTTCATGGTATTTTTGGTACAAACTTTAAACCGAAAATCGTAGGCGTTACGGAGAAATTGGAAGTTTTCAAATGGTTAAGCCATAATCCTCACCAGGGTACCTTTATATCTCTGGAATCTTTTAAGGACTATTTCTGAGATTTGGCATGTCGTTGTGACTATTTCATGACTATTTTTTGGAACCTAAACCAATTCGAAAGATTTTACCGTTTGCTTGCACCGGAAATGAGGATTACAGCTTGACGTTCAAACCATAATCCTCACTAACCTATAGCTATAACGCCGAAACTATAATGCGACTATTTTTTTTACATGTATGACTATTTATGACTTTTTCATGACTATTTTAAGCGTTGTCAAAATTCGTTTTCATTAGGATTTCAAATATGAGGATTACAGCTTGAAGCACACGATCTGGTATACCTACGCCTGGCGTACTCACCATGGAATTCTGTTATTTCAAGAATGCCAAAAAACTGTGCCCAAATAGTACCAAATAGTGCCCAAAGGAAATAAGTAGTACCCTTATGGTTCAAAAGTTATAGACATAGTTTGGTGAGTACGCTAGGCATAGGTTACGCCTAGCGTACTCACCTCAGTTTGGGAAATCTGAGCAAGCTACAACTTTAACTAGTATGTCAAAAAACTGTACCCTAATAGTACCAAATAGTGCCCAAAGGAAATTAATAGTACCTTTATACACACATCAAAAGTGTCTAGGGATCAACATATATTTTTGCAATAACTTTTCTCCTGATTGATATTAATTAAAATTTTCTTTAAGGATTCATCAAATAAAGTGTTTTCGTTTGTCTACAGTAACGATAAACCAAGTCACCTTTGCATTAATAAAGAAATTTGCCATTTTCCTAATAAAGGGATTTTTGACATTTGAACCACTAACATTAAAGTTCGAAAAAAAGACTGAAATAACAGTTTTCTTTAAAATTTTATTGGGTAACTTAAACAATTAATAATCCGTGTTTCTACCGCGAACACTAACAACACAAGAACATCGGTTTGGCATACTCAAAATGAGTTCATCCAAATCACGCTGTGGAATGGCCGCCCATGTTCGTTGCAACAACAAAAAAAGGTCTTCTTGCGACTGGATACCCTCCATATTCGGCAGAGCTCTTCTCTGTAGCATATCCCATGCATGCTCAATCGGGTTCAAGTCTGGCGACTGAGCAGGCCAGGGCATGACATTGATGTTAGCTGCGGCGAGAGTCTGTCTTACAACTCTTGCGGTGTGCGGTCGTGCATTATCATGCATTAACTGAAATAAGGGACCGATTTGCACTTGTAGAGGAACGATGACGTCTGATACAATCGTCTCAGCATAAATTTGAGCGTTGAGGTTGCCTCTGATCCAAATCAACTCAGTTCTTCCGCCGATCCAAATACCCGCCCATACCATGATGGTTCCACCACTATAAGGATGGACTTTCTGGCAGGATTTTAATCGCTGTTGGCGTCCAGGGGTTCTCCAGTGTCGTATACGTCTTGTATCCGGTCTCATACCAAAACGAGACTCATCAGAAAAGCACACGAAACGCCATTGTTCTTCTGCCCAATTTCTGTGTTCAAGAGCCCATTGATATGGAATCCTACGATTGTGCATTGCTATAGGTACCCTTAGCGGTCTTCGGGAATGAAGGTTCACTTCATGCAAGCGGTTTCTGACTGTTTGGTCGCTAATTAAGTTCCCTGAAGAGTGATGAAGCCTCACGGCTAACATCATGGCGGTTATTGTTGGAGCTCTTCGAGTTGTGATTTGAATGTATCGGTCTTGTCTCCGTGTGGTGCAGCGATACCGTCCTCCATGGCGCTCAGCCACGGTACCAGTGCTTCGGTAACGTGTCCAAAGTCGACTGATAACACTCTGACTTGTATTCAGAGCTAAAGCCACAGTACGTTGCCGGGAACCAGCTTCTATCATTCCCACGGCTCTGAGCATTTCTTCCCTGCTTAAATGACGTCGCCGCTCCATAATAACGTTGGTTTTAATCAGTAGTAGGGAAACAGTAGCACTAATAATGTCTTCAATGCGTTGTATGTTTTTATAGGGAAAATATTGACAGCTGATTTTCATCTTTTACTAGAAATTGATTGAAAGTTCCTGTTTCAAATTATGAAATGCACCAAAAAGGATCCATATAAATTTATAAAATCATAAATTTATTACAAAGCCACATCTCAATCTCAAGAAATCCGCATAAAAATGCTTGATCCCTAGACACTTTTGATGTGTGTAGTTTAAAAGTTATAGACATAGTTTGGTGAGTACTGTTAGAAAACTTAAAGACTCTTTGGTTTATATTTTCCTTTATGTTACTTCACTTTGATGTATTGCGTTTGAATACGTCTGTCTATTAGAATAATTTGTGTTGTCACAATGTATAAGATTTTTTTTCTTTGTAAAAATATATTTATTTTCCAGTTCATTTGTATAATTTCACTATCTACATATAGTATTTTATCAGGTTATGGGCTAATGGGCTACTTAGCCAATTATGGGCTATAAATGTAGTATGTGATTTTATTTTTTGAAGTAACCCCATGTATGTTTAAAGAACGTGATTCTATTTTTTTTTTCTCTCGTGGAATATTATTCTATGAAGAAATAAATCACTGGATGGATATGTGAGCATGGAGAACATTATTAGCTCTTCGAGTATGAATAATACGATAGTAAGTAATTCACACACATCTATTGAGAAACTTAAGGGTGTTTCAAACTATCAAAACTGGAAGTTTCAGATCAAACTTTTATTGATCGATAACGGCTTATGGGATGTTATTACGAGTACTATCCCGGACCCCATAAAAGACCAGAGAGCATATGCCAAAATATGTTTGAATATCGAGCCGATTTGCTATCCGCATGTTAAGGTTTCCAAGACGGCGGCAGACGCCTGGAATAATCTAAAGGCAGCTTATGAAAATAGTGGCATTAGCCGACGATTAAGTCTTAAAAGGAAGTTATCGCAGCTCAGATATGTTGATCATAGCTCAATGGACCATTATTTAGGAAATATAATTTCCGTAACCCAAGAATTGGCAGAAATGATGCTAATCGGATTACCAAATGAGTTTGACTCATTGATAATGGCCATGGAAGCCACGAATATTAAACTGTCATCTGACTTTGTGAAATGTCAGTTGATACAAAGCGAATTTAAAAGAGGAACTTTCATTTCGAATATGGAACCTACTGAGAAGATTCTTGTTGCAAAAGACAAATTTATTCCAACGTGTCATAATTGTCAAGAAAAAGGGCATATTAAGCCAAGGTGTCCCAAATTAAAGAAGAATTCGAAGAAGATTCCTGATAAAAGCTTGACGCCAGATGCATCTTCATCTACAAAGAAGGGAAGTAGTGCAAATCTAACTGTATTGTCTAGAGAAATTGCTTTAGCCAATAACACTTGTGACAGTGATAGCTGGATCTTAGATTCAGGTTGTTCTAGTCATATGACTAATCGGAAAGACTGGATGAATCATTTTTCTAACAGTAATCAATCCGAAATTACTACTGCGAATAATGATAAGATATACAGTGAGGGTGTTGGTAATATTACTGTAACGTTTGATGATAATATTAAAAAAGTCATTACTGATGCTTTGTATGTGCCGAAAGTAGCAGCTAATCTTTTGTCTGTCAGCAAAATTGCAGCAAAAGGCTATGTTTTATTATTTGATGTTAATAAATGTCATATTTACAGGAAGGATAACGTCAATGTGACTGGTTCCAGCGTTGTGACAGCTACTAATGTGGACGGCATTTACAAAATTGATCATAAAAGGGATAGTTACGTATGTAAGGAAAACCAAGAGCCTAATATTCGCACTGAAGGTAATGCTTTTGTGTCCAACATTAATTCATTGAAACTATGGCATCGTCGCCTGGGGCACTTAAGTTTAGCAGGTATGTTAATACTTCGTGATAAATTAGCGAATGGTATTAAGTTAACCAATGGTGATTTGACACCATGTACTCCTTGTTTTGAGGGTAAACAAAAGAGCAAATCATTTCCGCGTGGTCAGGCACATAGGAGCACGACTAAACTTGATTTAGTTCATACGGACATTTGCGGACCTTTTTCGGTCAATAGTTGGAGTGGTTATCGTTATTTTATAACGTTTACGGATGATTTTTCGCGCAAATCGTTTATATACTTTCTGAAACGGAAAGATCAGACGACTGTCTTGAATACATTTATCGAATTCAAAACTTTGGTTGAAAACCAAACTGATCTTAAAATAAAGCGGATTAGGAGCGATAATGGCACAGAATACTGTAATAAAAGTTTCGCGAATCATTTTAAGCAATGCGGTATTATTCACGAAACGACAGTTCCGTATACACCTCAACAAAATGGCGTTGCTGAACGCTTAAATAGAACCCTAATGGAAAAGGCCAGAGCGATGTTGCAAGATGCTGATTTGGGGAAACAATATTGGGCTGAAGCGGTAAATACTGCGTGTTATTTGAAGAACCGTAGTCCAACTGCAGCTGTGAAAGATGCTACTCCTGAAGAATTGTGGACTGGATCTAAAGTGGATCTCAGTAATCTTCGAGTTTTTGGCAGCACAGCTTATGCTCTTACTCCACAACAAAAACGCAAAAAACTTGATCCCAAATCTAAGCCTTACATTATGTTGGGATATTGTGATCATACCAAAGGTTACAGACTTGGTGATCCAGATGATGGTTCGACGTTGATTAAAGCTCGTTATGTTGAATTTATTGAAACTGTTCGAGGTATAACCTACAAGATATCAAATACTTTAGAAAGCTCTAAAGATTTGACAAATACTATTGAAGTTACGGTGTATCAACCAAGTACTTCTCATGGACTTATCCATGAATCTGACAGTGATGAGTTTGCCACACCAGACATATCGTCAACGGATATTGATGTTCTAGATCCTGTTAAAGAAGAATCTCATGTCGAAGAAGTACTTACATCTAATAAACGGGAAGAAACTTCGTTGAATAATATTCAACCAGACTCACAAATAATGGAACAGAATATTTCAGACCTGGAAGTTGCTGAAAGTTCTAGACCTAAACGTGATCGCCATCCTCCTATTTGGTTCAAAGATTATGAAGTGAACTATTTCTCTGATCTAGCTTTGATGGGACGCTGTGAGCCTAAAACATATAACGGTGCGATCAAAAGTGAGAATGCTAAAGATTGGATAGAAGCAATGCAAGATGAATATAACTCGCTAATGTCGCATGGTGTCTGGGAACTTGTGGATCGACCTAACAACGGTAATGTGATAAAATCCAAATGGGTTTTCAAAGAAAAAGTAGATCCAAGTGAAAAATTTGAAAAATTCAAAGCACGATTAGTTGCAAAAGGTTTTACTCAACAATATAAAGTTGACTATGATGAAACATTTGCACCTGTTGTGAGACATAGCACTCTACGATTACTCTTTGCGATTGGTGTTGAAAATGATATGGACATTGAACATGTTGATGTCAACACAGCATTTCTCAATGGAGATTTACATGAGCAGATCTATATGGAGCAACCTACCGGTTTTCAAATTGAGGGGCAGAACAAAGTGTGCTTACTCAAAAAGAGTCTATATGGGCTCAAACAAGCCAGTAGAGCTTGGAATGAAAAAGTTCATAATGTTTTGGTCAACAATGGTTATAAACAGTTGAAGAGTGAACAATGTGTGTTCTATAAAGACAAAGTAATAATAGCTTTATATGGTGATGATTTTTTCATATTTAGCTCCAATGATCATCAAAAGAAAATGCTATATGAATTGCTCCGTTCCATATTTAGTGTCAAATTGCTTGGACCTGTTACACAAGCGTTGGGTATGAAGGTCAAAAGGAACAGGGAGCAAGGGACATTGAAACTGACTCAATCTGAGTATGTGAAAAATATTTTGATAAAGTTTGGAATGGATGATTGTCACAAAGTCGCAACTCCCATGGAAGTGAACTTTAATCCGCCAAAAGCTGAGAAGATTGATGCGAGGTTTCCATATCAGGAATTAATCGGGAGTTTAATGTATCTCGCTGTATGCACTCGTCCTGGCATTGCATTTGTGTGCAGTAAGCTCAGCCAATATAACACATGTTATAATGAAACACATTGGCTTGCAGCTAAGCGCGTGCTACGATATTTATCTGGTACAACTGATTACGGACTCAATTTTAGGCGAGGTAGTAACAAATTTGAAATTTCATCCGACGCAGATTGGGCGGGTGATAAAAACGATCGAAAATCCTATTCGGGTTTCGTGAGTAGATTTGGACTGAATGTAATAAATTGGCATAGCCACAAGCAAAACAATGTTGCTTGTTCTAGTACAGAAGCTGAATATTACGCTCTTGGTACAGCGGTAAAAGAGGCTAAATTCCTACATAATGTTATATATGAATTGAAACCTTTCAATTTATCGCGCGAGCCTATCGTTATTTATAATGACAATAAGAGCACGCTCAAAATAGTTGAAAATCAATGTTACCGCAGAACCAAACACATTGACATACAACACCATTTTATTCAAGAATGTGTTGAGCGTAAGTTGATAAAGATATATTATAAGCCATCTGCTGAATTGGAAGCTGACCTATTCACGAAAGCCTTGCCAAAGGTAAAACACAATTGTTTTGCTAAGTGTCTAGGTTTAATGTAGGTTTTCTTATTTTAATTGATTTTTTTTTGTTGTACTCATGTGGTGTACTCTTGCAATAATGGTTTTAGTTTATAACTTTATGATTGCTAGAGTAAGGGGCAGTGTTAGAAAACTTAAAGACTCTTTGGTTTATATTTTCCTTTATGTTACTTCACTTTGATGTATTGCGTTTGAATACATCTGTCTATTAGAATAATTTGTGTTGTCACAATGTATCAGATTTTTTTTCTTTGTAAAAATATATTTATTTTCCAGTTCATTTGTATAATTTCACTATCTACATATAGTATTTTATCAAGTACGCTAGGCGTAGGTTCTACGCCTAGCGTACTCACCTCGTTGCGCGAAAACAGAACCAGCAATGGCTCTCATTTGTATCTCAATAAATAGTACCGGAAATAGTACCCTCTAAGAGTGCAATTGTTATTTGACTTTTACACTAGAAAGTCATTAAATTTGATAGCAAACTTCTACATACATTGACATGAGGTACAGGCGAACTCATAATAATTTTAATATTATTAAATTTCGTATTATGAACCTGCTACATATTACTTTTACTTTTGTTGAAATTAATAGGTGTATATACGTAACGAGGAAGTTTAATATCAGTTATATAATTGATTATAATTATTTTTCTTATAAATAAGATCCATGTTTTCCAAAATATTGACTATCGTATTTTTGTTGGATTTCATAAAGTAAAAGCACCTTCTATATAAGGAACTATTTGCCTTATGTCTGAAATTGAAAGCTCAATATTGTGCGAGAACAATCTGTTACTTTTGTTGATCATAGTGCAACTTATCGACGCGCAACAGCGATGCATCTTAGTATGAACAAGTTACAATAGATGGCGCTTATCACTCTTCTTACTTTAATTACTTACAAACTGACCTGTATTATGAAAGTGCTAAAGATCAATATTGCAATTCACAACAATTTGCTTGACGCCGCGGTGGGAACGCATAGTTTTCGGCAACCGATTTTTTTAGTCGTCTACTTTGCCTTGCCACCGCAACCGCAAAGGTTTGCGAATACTTAGTTAATTTGTGAAACAATTAATGAAAAAACTTGTGAATTTTGTTTTATTGTGATGTGAGTGATCTTTAAATGAGTAAGTACCTATGTATATTTCATCTGTAATAGCATTTTATGTTCATGTCGATTTGCAGTTGATCTTTCATTAGCTAGGTAGGTACCTACTCAGTTTGAATATATTATATATATTTACCTACAGAAATACGTTATTGTTTTTTATTAATCGTAGAATAACAAATTAAATCATATTCTTAGTTTTCTGGACTGTATAAAGTGTTTAACTGAGTCGCGTACTTACCGGTGAAAGAATACTACCACTCGCTCTTCCCTTGGGTGTCGTAATAGGCGACTAACGGACTAAAGACTGCACATACATCCAACAGCTTAGAACGGCGATAGGCTCACCACCTGTCACGCTGAGCACATGTGCAGTCTTTATTTATGTAGGTATGTATCTACAATCTATACAATCTGTATATTAATAAAAAATCAATTGCCAAATTGTTTGTACGCGCATCACTTCAAAACGGCTGCACCAATTTGGCTAATTCTTTTTTGTTGTATTTGTAATTGTCGGGACAAGGTTTGTATAAAAATGAACATTTTTGGAAATTCGTCACGGGGTAAGAGGTTCACGCGGACAAAGTTGCGGGCGGGCTGTCATTCACGATCAATAAATCAAAAATAAGCAATGCTTGATACATAGATATAAGTTGGAGTGGGTCTCATTCACCCTCGACTACAAATTTTGTGATTTATAACAGTTATCACTAGATTTATAGTCGAAGTAAGAATCGCCGCTAAAAACCAACCTTCATATAAAAAAATCCGCATCCAAATCTAGGATATTTAGGAGCTACGGTGCCAAAGACAGACACACCAACTTCAAGACCCCCTTTTTTGGCCACCCTTGGTTTACTGTTATTAAATATGTACCTATTTTATTTTAGGTCGTCGTCTATTAATGAACTCCATAGTTATTCCAATCTTAATTCCTTTGGTAATAAAAATTATATTTTACTATTCACTGTGCTCGACTGTACCACACGTAATTTTTGTATGTAGAAGTTTGGTATCAAATTTAATGACTTTCTAGTGTAAAAGTCAAATAACAATTACACTCATAAAGGGTACTATTTATTGAGATAGAAATGAGAGCCATTGCTGGTTCTGTTTTCGCGAAACGAGGTGAGTACGCTAGGCGTAGAACCTACGCCTAGCGTACTCACCAAACTATGTCTATAACTTTTAAACTATAAAGGTACTATTTATTTCCTTTGGGCACTATTTGGTACTATTTGGGTACAGTTTTTTTGACATACTAATTAAAGTTGTAGCTTACACAGATTTCCCAAACTGAGGTGAGTACCTACGCTAGGCGTAACCTACGCCTAGCGTACTCACCAAACTATGTCTATAACTTTTGAACCATAAGGGTACTATTTATTTCCTTTGGGCACTATTTGGTACTATTTGGGCACAGTTTTTGGCATTCTTGAAATAACAGAATTCCATGGTGAGTACGCCAGGCGTAGGTACACACGATCTGCGGTCCGAAATGTTTATCGGAGGTACTTAGAGACTGGCGGCTTTGTTCGTCGCCAAGGAAGGCCCAGCGATATGGGAAGGCCACGATCTCGGGTCACAACTGAAAGGCAGGATCGGATTCATCGTGACGACCAGCTTGAGAAATCGTCACCTTACCTCCATTGAGATACAAAACCAACTTCGCGACTTCCACGGAGTATCTGTGAGCGCTCGAACTGTTCGGAGAAGGTTAAAAGAACGCGATATGGTACCACACAAGCCAGCTAATGGCCCCAAACTAACGCGAGCCCACCGAACAGCGCGTCTTCATTTCGCGCGCACTCATTTAAATTGGATTCAGCATAGGCTTGTTGAAAAAATACCGATACATCGATATTTTTTGTTCAATATATCGATATTTTTAGGCGATATTTTTTTTTCGATATATCGATACATCGATACAAATTAAGCAATATAGAAATTCGTATAAAAATCGATATTTTTTTATTTATTATCATCGCATCACGATCTAACTTTTTAACTTAGAATTCAAAGCCGTAAAAATAGTTAAAAAAAAACTTATTGTTGCTGAATTCCATTGATGTAATCTGTGGTAGTGAGTCTGTAACTGTCACTGTCAGTGCGTTGCTTCAATCTACTTCATGTTATGTGTGCATGTGTGCTACGTATATGCAACGAAAATATTTAACACCTACGGCTTCCTCCGTGCATTCAGAGAGAGTGGCTTTTACGGTAAATATGGCGGTTCCTAACAACAGGAGCTGACTGAGTTGTTCGGCATGATTCACTCACAGGTTCACTGTCCTAAAAATATAACAATAGGTCAATCAATTGTTATGGCCCTTATGTGGGTTACGGAACTGTGAACCGGTTAAAACGATAAATTAAAATAAAAAATCTGTTTTTATTACTGGGCTAGGCTCACCTAAGTAATTTTTTAATCGATTTTAAGAAAAAGCAGGTGGTTCTCCTTTATTTAAATACGGTGAAAAATTTGACCGATATATCGATATTTCGATATTTTTTTCGCGATATATCGAGCCCGATATTAATATTTTTTAAAATATCGATGTATCGATATATCGATATTTTTCTTCATTTCCGACATCCCTAATTCAGCAGCATTGGAGCCGGTGTACTCTTTTCTGATGAGTCTAAAATTGCGTTACATGGCAATGATGGAAGGAAGAAGGTCTACCGACGTAAGGGAGAGCGTTTTGCACAATGCTGCTTTGAAGAGAGGGTTGCGTAGGGCGGTGGCTCATGGACTGTCTGGGGCGGTATATCCGCGAGCGGCAAAACTTAACTTGAGGTTATTACGGGACCACGGCTGCCAACATTAAATGCTGAAAGGTACATTCGTGAGTGCTTAGAACATCACGTAATGCCATACGTGGGCCATGTGGGCCCAAATTTCCTTTTTATGCATGATAATGCAAGAGCCCATACGGCCGTCTTCGTCAGGGAATATCTTCGGGATGTGAACATAACAGTTATGGACTGGCCAGCCAGAAGCCCAGATATGAACCCGATTGAGCACATGTGGGACGAGCTAAAAAGACGTGTTAGGGCTCGTCAGCCAGTTGCCCAGACGATGCAGGAGTTGAAAACTGCCATAGATTCCTCAAAATTTCATAGAGCGGTTGATAAACTCTATGCCTAATCGTATGAGAGCTGTCGTAGATGCCCATGGAGGCAACACGCGTTATTAAATAAACCTTTATTTGATAAAACATGTTTTTTATTCAAAAATCAACTGCCTTCATCAACGCGTATACCAGACTTGTTAGGCGTAGCTCCATGTCGTGTGGTATTCTGAATTTAAATTTAAAACAATACGATCGAAAAAGATGGTTAAATGTATCAGGTTTAAAACTGCATCAATAGTTTTTGTTCAATCTAGCAATCATATTTAAGTAGGTAGGGGCCATAGAAACCTAAACTCTAAGGTGGGCCAATAGATGTGTCCATAAGTGTATTTCCGTAAAAGCTGACCAAGTCGCCTTGTCCCGTATCCTAGCGGGGGCCACACGGATCCCGGACAAACCATACGAAAGGTTAATTGGAAGTGTACCTGACCCGGATTGCCAGAAGGGCGTAAGCTTGAATCCTGCTCGTAGAATTTTTTTTATAATTTCCAATTTGTAGAATAATGTAGATAAATAAAACAGTTGAGCATTATTTCAATAGGTACATTTTATTTAAAAATAACTTACATACATTTAAATATAGGCATATACTTATATACTTTTTAACTAGGTACTTATTACACTAACAACTTTGTTCGTTATAGTATAATTATATATATTTTCTATACAATGACTATAATATTATAACAGAATATTTGAATATGGACAAAATGATATTCACTGTATCAGCTTAGATTAAGTAAAATAAAGCGTTATTCTAAAGAAAGGGTACGGGGCCAGTGGCAGAACAGAATCTAATAAGAACATGACAGAATTCAAGACTTGAATATTCAGAGTGTCTAGTGCAAGATTTTTGTACTATTCTATCAACTTCAAGTTAACTACAAATTGTATGGGATAGAAGCAAGCAAATTCAAAAGATTGTGAGTGTAAGTAGGTAAAAATGTTATAGATAAGGAAGAAGTACTTTAATACTTTGCACTCCTTACAGGGTTCACATGTCTACAGTACCTAAATATACTTAGGTACAATTTATTTTTAGATCACCTTTAAAATACCATGGTGATTTGCAAATAATAAATATAAAAAAATTAAGTTGGGGTTCACAAAATTGTTACTAGTTGGCGCTGTCGCAGACACTTCAATATGATAAAAAATGCAATTAACTTAACTGGCACTAAGCACTCTGCTACGGAGTGTGAAGAAATTATATAAAGTTGGTCATTTTTTCTATATTCCACAAACGGACTATGCGGAGATTTGGCAAATTTTTTATACAAAAACTAATATAAAGCTCTTTCCGAGATTTACGATAAAAAATCGTTAGTATTTCGTGCTACGCCTACAGCAAACGAGAATTTTAAAACCTATTTCACCCACGAAAACAGTTTCTAACAAGTTCTGATATATTTATTTGTGATGTTGAATTTAAAGTTTATATTACTTCCAGCGCTATTATTTACAATTAATTAATGCAATGTATAAAAATATGATTTACATTTTGCAAGACCACTTTAATATACTTATTTATCTTACGCCGGCTTGCATTGGAATCTTCATAAAAGATTAGATTATTATTTTTCAAAACGTTCTTCAGTTTCTATTAACTGACAAAGAAGCATGCAAACGTTTTATGCAAAATTGGTGTTCAACTTAGAAATTAACAGTTTGCCATATACAAGCCGCCTTACATCATTTCTTATTATAAAACGTTTGATCCTCAATATAAAAGATCAGAAAGCATGTCCGCCCAATGTGAGCGGCGTTAAATTTGGCTCACACAACCTATGAATTAGCGTAGATGCTAATGCATAAGGGCCCTATTACATTTCGACTGTGATTTCTTCGTAAAATGGCCATTTTTGGCGTTCTCGATCTCAGAAACAAAAAAACATTAACAGTTTTGACTTATTGAATAGTGTAGTATAGCTATTGGAATAGTTCGAAGCAGCCTCGCTTTTTGTAAATTTTGCTTCATTTTTTAATTAAACCCAAAATTGCAGAGATTTTCATAAAATGCGCGAAGGCACTTTTTTGAGTTCATCGATTGAACTACTGTTCTAAACAAATTAAATAAAAAAATTGAATGTTATCTCTTATATAGTCTCGTAGTGCGTAGCGGCCTCGGAATTTTTAGATATCATTGATTTATATAGAAAAAAGGTCTTATTCTAAACCAAAAAACATCGAAAATAGCTAAAGTTAACTGTTAACTTTCCTATCTACTACAATATTATTGAGCAAAATTTTTAAGCAAATTATTTTTACTTTATGAGCAATATAGATTTTATAATAAATTTATTATCCTAGTTCGATAAAACCAATAAATACAACTGCAAAATTACTACAAAATGCGATGCGCCGGCCGTCCGAACTCAACTAATTCTCGCAGAGTAGAGATTTGTAATATTAAGCATGAATTTATTATCCTATTTCGATAAAAACTATAATTACAACTGCAAAATTACTACAAAATGCAAAAATGGGCATTTTACGCAAATATCACATTTGAAATGTAATAGGCCTCTTAAGGCCTATTCAAACCTGAGCGGTATTCGCTGCCGCTGTGGGTAGCGGCAGCAAAAATACCGCGCAGGTCGCTCTAGCCGCGGAACTTTATACTAAATACCTGAGCGAAACCCGCGCAGCAACAGCGCGGTATATACCTTTACCTACAGCGGCAGCGAAAACCTCTCAGGTTTGAATAGGCCTTCAATGCGAGATCTGATACAACAACAAAAAATGCAAATTTATTTAAAAGCAACATAAAAACATTCTGTCTTGAAGCCTCAGGCCTATTACAATTTTATCACTACGATAATTGTAATTATCGTAGTGATAATTGTAATAGTAACAAATTAAGATATGTATCGTCGTTCGATAGCTTATGACGAAAACTACTATAAAATCAAATCATCAGCCTATAAACATCCCACTGCTGGGAAAACTACTATCGTAGTATTATTTCGTAATACACACCACTTTATCCAAAAAGTACAAATGCAACTATGACGATGGTTTGGGATAGGTTTACGCGAATAGACGTTCACCATTTTAAATTTAATATGGTTATTATGTATGGTTGTGTGAGCCAAAAAAATACAATGTATCACAAATTTATAACGCTTTGCGCTATTCAATTTCAACAATGTATTCTCTTTCAAGGGGGCTGGGTTTGCTTGGCATTCCCCATCTCGACTAAGTGCGGGGCGCGGGGTGAATTTTATCCATTCGATCGCGTTAACCAAAACGATAAATTGTATCGCGTTAAAGCAAACTGGCGACAAACTCGTTTTGTTTACATAATCGAACATTGAACAAAATTCACACTTAAACCTCGTTCGCACTAAGCGTGAATTTAGTTGAGTTTAAGACACTCCGAGTTGTGTAGAGTATATTCTACACAACTCTGGTTAATTTAAATTTTAACTATTTGTAAAATAATCAAACTTAGCAAAGCAACGTATCCGCACTTAGACAATATTACTAACCTGGTGCGAACGACGTTTTAGCGCTCTAATTGCACGGTTATCCTTTATCACTAGAATGCACCGTGCATTATTGAACTTTATATAATAAGTAGGTAATTCATTTTTAACAAATCATGTTTTCGGGTCTAAACAGTAGGTACCTATTTAATTGTAATTTATCAATACAATACATGTACATCATAATAAATAAGCCTTTGGTTGACGACACCTAATAATGCACCGTGCATTAGTGAATGTACCTAATTAATATTTAACAAATCCTGTTTTTGAGTCTAAACAGTACCTATTTAATTGTAATTTATCAATACAGTACGAGTATATCATAATAAATAAGCCTTTGGATGACGACACATAATCCATTTACGTTATTCCTATCATAGGTATAATGATACCTATACATATATATAAAAGATAGAAATGCCTACCTGCACTGCAATCAGCATCATAATATTTGTACATTAACTTTTGAGTTGGCATATAATACGATATAAACTAATCAAATTCGTTTTAACAATCATAAATAAGTAAATAATAACATAAATAACTACGCAATTTAATATCTATTTGTTAGAAAATAAAGCAAATCATTTAGTCATTTAATATATATCTTATTTAAATAGATTGTCAATAAGTGCATGTAATATTAAACATAACATTATCAATACAGATTGAGGTTCAGTACTTTTATATTGTTCAATTGCTTATTTACAGTTTGCTGTAAGGCTCCCAAAAGAACAAAGAAAAAAGTTGTTTTACCAGTAACAATTACAGTAAATATCAAAGCGGGATTAACTTTTAATGACGGACACTGCCAGACAAGATTGAAACTGGCAGGCATGTAATCACCTGGGTATACTACGTCAAATAAAATTACATCAATTAAATAATACGAAATAATAAATATTTGTTTGAGAAATATGAAATAGAGAAGTAAGTTATCTTTTTTAGATTTATCTATTGGTACTATTTACTATGGAACGCCAATATTGTCGTTGTCGTAGAAAAACTGTAGAGAACACTACATCCCCTCTCCACAAGTTACACTCATTAGCGTTTAAACTTTATAATATCTATCTACATCTTTACAAAACTTTCAAGTACCTACCTAGGCACATAATTTAACAAAATTTATATTAATTTTTCATTCCCGTCCCACATTTTTAAATCAATTAAGTATTTAAAATAACAACACTGTCGCGATGACTAAAAATAACACGGTATCCATCGAAAATAATAAATTCTGCAACTGTACATATAAGTACCTAACTATATTAGCAGTCATTGCACACATACATGAATATGTGAACTTATATTATATACCAATGAGCAGTACCGCCGGTGTTATACGAATGTACTGAAGCAACATTAAATTGTCCTTATAGGAGAAAATCACTAGGCTCCATTTCTCTTGTGTTGCGACCTTCTTTTGCCTCAAGGTTGTAGCGTGCCCATCGGAGACTGAACCTGCACCTGGGGCGTGTTGAGCGACGAGCCGGCCGGGTCGGGCGACAACGCTTCCTGAGAATTATCCCCCTCCAATTCCGGGAGAGACATTAGCTCAAAGTCTGGAATATTCCCTGTATACGATATTAGCTGATTCCCTTCAACTGAAAGTCACCCAAGAAAAAAATTGCGTTAAAATTACATTGTCACAGATCATTGAAGTAGTTTAGTTGCACTAAAATAATTTACAATATAATCAAGTAATCAAACCATGCTATTAACATTGTGGATGTAAAAGCTATTACCTATTTCCGCAGACAGCAGTATTTTTATTATAATTAATGTCATTATGCATAATGCACATGACATTTCTACGAGATTATTCTATCTAAAGTGTGCTATGAAACATGTAAAGTAAAAGCATCTTGTAAATAAAGATATCATAATCATACGTGCTGACGTTAAAATAAATATCGCAAAACTCAGAGATATGAAAAAAATATGTAAGTATAATTATGTGTAATAAATAAATATAATACATAGTTACGCATATTGATCATTGTAAACTTTCGATTGGTTTTTAAGAGTTTAATTCGTTGCTCGACAGTTTAGCGCAAGAGAGCGCCTCTTGCATTACCGTAAGCAGTTAAGCGGGGTTAGGCGGTGAAAACGGAAAAATTTGCTGTTTTCTATTCAAAATATTTTAGATATTTCGCAGTGAAAGTTTCAATATGTATTACAGAACGTATGTGTGAGGGGATGACTGTTTCCAAAACACGATTGGAAACATTTTGCTCGATAGAAAAAATCCTATAGTTACCTCTAAAATTTTATATAAATGCACATAACGACCGTGTTTTACAAAAGGAATTATCCTATAAAATCATAAACACATAAGGTAGGTAACCGTACCAGTCTTGGTAAGCAGCGTTCTAATGATGGTTTCGGAAAAAACTTCAAAATAAGTAAACTAAACGCTGTAGGGAAGATGGCAACATTTAATAATAAACCATAGACATGCCGCTTGTCAAAAAATTACTTTGTCATTTTGACACTTGACATTTGCAAAATGGCTGACACTTGAACAGAATGCGGCTGTGAACTTAACTTAGTTGTGTTATTTTTGATAAGGTTGGTGAGTGTCTCTGTTTAATTTTTGAGGGGTTTAAGATATATCTTTGTTTTGATACTTAAGGTAACATTCATGTGAGACGAATTATAAGTACTAGAATGTATCTGTTTTGTAGACTACGTAAACTGAACTGACCATTACTGGAACGTTTGATTATAATATTTCTAATGATGGTCAAATTGACCATGATTGGCACAACAAGGGTTTTTATCAAATTTAGAATATTTGTCCACAAAAACAAATTTAAATTTAATCGGCGCCTTGTTTGGGCATAACGGTTCAGTAATGGTAATAGTTACCATTATTGGTGTGACCATAACTGGCTCACAAACCATAATTTTTGCATTTCAAATCTTATCAAATTTAGGGGTTAATACGTAAATTAAGTGCCTTTTTATCCATTTTTACAAAATTAGTCAAATACAAGGATTTTGTATACAAGGTGACTGCTAGAAGCCGCAAGAAACTTCAAGGACAGGTCAGGTCAAGTGTTTTAAACATGGCAAAAATGACAAAAAAAAATTCGTGTTTTGTTTCATTTTTAATGAAATTGCGCGTTGTAAATAATCGTTATTTTTAATAGTTTTCATTTTATTTCTTTTATGTTATTGCTTTAAAATAAGTTAGATCAATTAAAATTCACAAAATGGACTATTTAATTAAAAATGAAAAAAACACGAATTCCTTTTTTGTCATGTTTAAAACACTTGACCTGGCCAGCCCTTGAAGTTTCTTGCGGTTTCTAGCAGTCACCTTTTATATTTAATTTCTTTATTTCATTAGGCAATAATGGCACCGAAGAAGAAAGAAAAATTACACGCCCCATTAAATAGGCCTTGCAATCGAAGCTGTTAGAAAAGGGGACAGTTATTCAGCTGCAGCTGAGAAATATGGTGACCCGATAATGACCCTACGGAATAAAGAGCCCTGGTTGGTTGTTTAATTAATAATAGCAGAACGACATTGTCCGATAGGAAAGGAATATCCATTAGACTCTGTTCCACTAATTATAAAATCTGCTAATAGAAAAAATCCATTTACAAATGACCAGGAAGACCAGGAAGGAAATGGTTCGATTTATTTTTAAAGAGACATCCAGAAATATCCGAGAGGGTTTCGCAAAACTTAACTACATCGAGAGAATCTGTAAAAGAAGAACATAATAATCAAATGGTTTACAGACGTAGAGAAGTATTTAGAAGAAAATAATCTTTCAGAAGTTTTAAAGGATCCAACGCGGTTATTCAATACCGACGAAAGCGCATTTTTTTAAAATCCAAACCTGACCGTGTTTTAGTTAAAAGAGGAGAACAAAATATATATTCTAAATCAGGGAACGAAAAATAAAACCTTACAGTTCTTGTGACAGCCAATACAGCTAGACAGTTAGCACCACCAATGATAGTGTTCTCTTACGAACGCATTCCAAGAGCCATTGCCAAAAGTATCCCTAAAAATTTTGGGGCATTGGTCGTTTGGCCGTTCAGAAAACGGTTGGATGTGCGGGTGGGTGTACATTCTACGAATATGTTACCAATATATTCTATCCTTGGTTGGTTCAAAACTATACAACGTTCCCCATAATCTTCTTTTTGAATGGTCATGCTTCCCATTTGTCAGATTTCTGCAAAGAGAAACAAATTGAAGTTATTGCCCTATACTCAAATAGTACTCATTTGCTGCAGCCTGCAACCTATGGATGTATTGGTATTTAGGCCACTGAAATTGTTTTGGCGACAGGAAACAAGGAAATGGAAGACTGAAAATATGTAGAGCAAGTGAAAAAAGAAAACTTTGCCCCAATACTAAAACGTGTATTAGAAAGTATAACACCGGATTGCATAAAAACGGGTTTCGAGTGGGAGGACTCTTTCCTTATGGCCCAGACCTAGTAGATTTTACAAAGTTAAACGTCCAAAACAGAGCATCGACAAATAAAAGCGCATGTGATTCTATAAAAAACCAAGCTTTCTTAAGCCAACTTAAAGCTGAAATGGTGATGATCTTTAAACGGTCTAAACTAGACACCTATAATAAATGCTTTTACTTACCGATGTCAGAGTTGGCTGATGTATTGCCGACTGAAAATTTGACGATGTACACTATCTGGGCGAAATATAAACATTTGTGTGGAGTTACTATATCTTATTAAAGGAATACAGAAGAAGCTGTTAATAGGTACTAAAAAGGATGATAGACTTGTTGTTGAGCAAAATATGAACCGAATAAAAACTGCTGCTGTACAAACGACTTCTTCTGAAATCGTGCCTCAGATATCTTTTATTCCTGTGGAATGCCACGATGATAATACACCAAAATCCGCAAATTATTCTACAAAAACACTTCAAAATTATGTTTAGGAGCCTAATAACAACAATAAGAAATGCAGTGACAATGAAAAAGGTGACACTATACAAAATCAGGACCTGCTTTCTAAATGCGCTGTAAGTTACGTAACTTCTACGAAAAAACTCCGACCAAACTTACACCTTCGACATCTTCTGCTCTTGCAATAGCTCAAGACGAGACAATACTATCTACATCTACTGCAAGTTTTACTCATCACATGCTTGATAAAGGAAATCTGGTGCCATCACCGTTTATAAGGCTTTATTTTGGCCAGAAACGACACAAAAGAAGCGTAAAATATCCAAGGAGGAAATACCATCATCTACATAGGCGGCACCAAAAGTATCGGGAATGGAATATTTCCATTGTTCCTGGCATAATAAAGTGTTTATAATCGAAAACTCCTTGGTTTTATAAATCGAATACCATTTATTTATTTTTAAAAAAAGAACGCGGTCTTGTCAAACTTGTAAAGTCGGTGTAAAAATTAAATTGACTAGAGAAAATTCAAGAGCAATGATTTATTATGACTTTCGAAGTGGTTTAACACAAAAACAGTGTGTTACTCGGATGCTTTCTGAATTTGGTGATGAAGCCCCCTCTAAAACCACAATTTATCGCTGTTTTGCGGAATTTCAACGTAGACGTGTCAAGCTGTGTGACGATACCCGTCAAGGTGGCCCAATAACTGCAATTACTAAGATAACAATATATAATACAATATTAAGATAACGTTGATGCCGTGCGTAAGCTTATTGAGGAAGATCGACTTGTGACATATTGCGAATTTCAGGCAACTTTAGACATTGGCATGAGTCAAATACAAAAAATCTTGCATGAACAATACTCTACATCATTCCAACTTCGTTTCCGACTCCTTCACCGTTACCGCAATTCGTCTTTGGAACGCTCTTCCCCTCAAGATTCGCCAAGCTAACAACATACAATCTTTTAAGCGAATGACTCGCGAGCATTATTTTAACCTTAGTCTATACTCTATAACATCATCAGCGCCCATATAATTTGTGTAGTTTATGTAGTATATTATCTATAATTATATTATGTGTAGTTATGTTATATAAATGATATATATTTAGTAGGTATCTTTTTTTGCGCCGTCTATCTTCTTTTTCTAACTCTTTTTACTGGTTGACTGGTAGAGAATGTTTTTAGCATTAAGTCCGCCATTTGTACTTGATTTTGTGCAATAAAGTATAAATAAATAAATAAAACAAAAAGGAGCAAAAAGCGGCTTGCGTTACTTGGTGCGTCAGAAATTTCGAGAGATTCCACGGAGGATCTTTAAATGCTGCATACAGCGTCGTATCAGGTGACGAATCCTGGATATACGTATTTCGTTTTTTGTTTCGATATACGTATAATGTATATATGTATACGTATATCGAAACAAAAAACCAGTCACGAGTTTGGGTGTTCAAAAATGAGTTGAAGTTCGAACAACTTCACGGAGCGTTGCAAAAAAAATGGTGGCCACAATCCTTTTGAAGGACAAAGATCGGTCAATGCAGAATGATATGCTAGCATTTGTTTTCCGCAGGTCGTCTCTGAACTCCGTTAAGCTGTAGACGCCTACAAAACGACCATTTTGAATACCCCAACTTCAGAATAGAATCAATGCTTTAATAATTGGTTCCATCGAATGGAAAAATGTGTCAAGTTTCAAGGAGAATACTTTAAAAAAACAATAAATATCTTTTCCACTAACAACGTTGTATCACTCCCTTGATTCCCGAAATTTTCAGTGCCGCCCTCGTATAACCAGTAAGGCATGGAGAGAATTTCATGCAAAAAAACATGAAGTAAAGAAAAAAAAGAAGACATCAAAGAAAAAAGAAAACAACTACTTAAGGAGAAGAAAGAGTTAAAAGAAAAGGCCAAAATTGAAAAACAGAAGAATACGAGTAGACGTAAAGAAAACTTGAAGAAACTCAGACATGTCTCAGTCACTTCTAATGAATCGGATGTTGATAATGATGTGACATATGTGGAGACAGGAGGGAGTGAAATGGATACACCGGATCAATCTGATGAAGATCTAACGCTTATAGATTTGAAGCTGAAATCACTATGCATGAAAATGACAATAACACTAAAGGAATTTTCGCTGACCGCCTAACCCCCCCCCTGCTTAAGGTGCAAAACATTTTTTATCATTATTGTTAATTTAAAATATTTACAAATACTAAAATATTGCAAATGTCTAAAGGTCATACATGATATTTAACTGTAATATGTTTTTTTTAAACATAAACATGATTTTTAAGTATTGTGTGCAGTGACATTCCATTTTCTACAAAATAATGCAATGGACTACCATTGCATTATTTTCATTACAGTGACTTATATTATAATAAAATTGTGTATATTGCACCTGTCTGTTTCTTTAAACATTTTTTATTTAACAATATTTCTTAATTTACCTCTATACTAATTCACTTAAATAGTATTTTACAATTATTAAATTACTTGTGACAGTTATTATTAACAACACAATGCCCAGAGGCAAGAATTATTAAAAGTAAATACCATGATTTAAGACAATTTCACCCAAAGAAGAAATTATGTAATAAGGTTTAATTGTTCCACTTAAAGACTCCCTCGTTCGTTTATTACAGTACCTATAATGATTGTATACCTATAAGTATTGTAAATACATATACTTATTAGCTTTAGAAACCAGTCTCTGGTGTCGAAATTACTAATGTAGGTACCTACTTACGTAAATACTATATAAAAAATGTAATATAACAAAAACAATAACTAACAATAATATATAATACATAAACAAGGGAAGGCGACCATTTTATTTTGGCGTTTGTTCCCGGATTCTAACTAAAACACTAAAACTAATAATACACTTTAATATATTGCAACTAGAGCAATAGGAGAATTTTTTTCCTTTAATATTTTGTGGTTTTAACAAGCTATAGACATTATAACTTTTTAAATTAATAATTTCAAAATTAATGCCACAACATTTGTATTTCTATTTGTAACACGTTTGCATATTTGATACATATAATTTAAAAAAGTGTCTAATAAGCAGGCAAACTAATTGGATTCGTGCATAACAATATTTGTACCGTCTTTCTCCGTATACTGGTTTTCGTGGCGTTCGTCATCACCGCTTACATGCGAAATGACACCTTTCGGCTTCTTAGCTTTAATTAATAATAAAACATATATTTAATTCTTATACTAATTCTACTATTTAAAATCATAAATCTACGTTATAACTCTTATAGCTGTATTACTTTAATCTTACTATGCAAATTTCCATACGAAATTGCTTAGTAAGATTAAAAGTAATACTGTTCTAAAAGGTGACAGTAAGCCCCAATTGAACTTATATCATGACTAGGGTTGCCACCTGTACACTAAAACTATTGTACTCTTTTTCATGTAGGCATACTCTATAATCTACGACACCAATAGAGTACGCTAAAATACTCTATTTACGAAAAACTGATCGTTACTGGTTATGAGTACTTCAGCGTTCACTGAGAGGAGTCTTCTCCCTTATGAATGAAAAGTGGAGAGACGAAAGAAATAGAGCTACCCTAAATCTAATAAAAAACGAGTTGATTATATATTTTAATCAAAATTTTGATTGCAAAGAGGCTATAAATATCTTCAAGAAAGACAAATATTTGTTAAATGGCGCAAAGAGCAACAAAAAATACGTTTTGAAGGACAAATAAATAAATACTCTTTTTTATGCTTTGTACTCTATTTTTGTTCTAACAAAATGAAAAAATACTCTATTCGTTCTAAAAAAAGGTGGCAACCCTAATCACGACGGGCCCACATTAAACAATGTAGATTGTATGCCACTTAATAATATAATCATCAGCATTCTTCATTACAAAAAAAATAATTATGGCTACTGACAAATCAACCAAAACAATGTAAATGCTTTTTAAAAGTAATTCATAGTTGCTTCAACAAATACGAAAACGGTAACCAGAAAAGTTATACTCATAAACATCAATCACAAATTAAAATATTGCAACAATTAGAAAAATAAACAACTTTGTCGTATATATTCTTCTCTTAACTTAATCATAATGTTGGAAGTTGGATACACAAAAACATTTTTCCTGTTTCAATAAACTTGAAATAAAGTTACATCTGGTTTAAAACTGATGCTGTCTCTAACTGCCTTTGCCTGCGAAACAGCGTCGGCTTAAAATCAGATGTTTATTTTACGTTTATTATAAACAGGGTTCGAGAGCGATGTCATTTAACATAGTAGAACACTTTAGCGATGTCATTTAACATAGTAGAACACTTTTGCCACGTTGCCATAACACTAGTTGCACCCACCACACAGCTACAATTAACCCGTTACCCAAAAACATCCAACACGTCATATTGAATAGTCGCTAATATAGGTCTTGTTAAATTCTTGAAAGATGAGAAGCGTTGGAAACTGGCTAATTTGAAGGCGATGCCTCACCGTTACCGACCAGCCAATCAAAATCAATCATCGGATACTGTTTGGTTGTATCTACAATTAACATAAACGTGAAATAATACTCAGAAATCATGGAAGACATTTCGTTTGCCCTAGTTTGTAACCATTGACGGGTGGATCGCATCTACAATTATAATTCTCAATTTGAAAAAGTAGTATAAACGACACTGGAGACAATAGTTGGCATTTAGCTAAACATACGAAACAGAGGAATTGTGATTCGTTATGTATCTCTTCCAGCAGTTTCCTAGGAACGAGACAATGGGTACTCACTTACAGCACTTGCTAACATTTTCAACCCGGTGTTAATTTACTTTAAACAATGTACCTTAATATAGTTTTCTAACGTTTACGCGAATACTAGGTACACATTGAAATATAACACTTTATACGGAATAACTTGTGTTTAAAAATATACACAGCATTATTTACATGACATTTCAAACTTATCCTGTCATTTCAAACCATATAGGGTTCGTGGTCGCAGGGAGACTGGACCACGGGCCCTGTGAAAAACAAAATTTATTATGTAGAGATTAAACGCGAGTTAATCCACAAAAAATGATACTCTTCATACATACACACATAATTAATCACGACTATTATACCCGAAGGGTTAGTCAGAGACGAGGCAATGAGGACAGCAAAAGCAGTCCTCTAGCATAGTTCCCTTTTCACCAAATAGCGACTGCACATGTGCTCAGCGTGATCGGTGGTGAGCGCATCGCCGCTCTATGCTTATGTGCCGTCTTTAGTCCGTTAGTCGCCTTTTATGACACCCTAGGGAAGAGAGGGGGTGGTAATATTCTTTCACCGCTACGCGACACCGTTAACGGTGTTACTTTTTGATAACATTAAGTTGTAAAAATTATGATAGTAATCGACACGAGACCGGAATATAATTGTCACATCACAGACAACATAATTACAATTACGTACTTCACTATAATTTGTGCTATAACATAAAATGTTCAAAATATTTAGATTTATTTCTTCTGCTGATAGAAAGGTAGTATAGTAGTAGTAATAATTTCCCTTAGAGACGTTTAGTATGTCATCTTACCATTAGCAGCATGCACCCGTAACGTAAGCCACTATTTTATATTGAATTATCATGTCATTTTATCACATTAAAAATAATAAGACTGTAAAAAAGAGAAAACCTCTAACCTATAATTCTTATTTTAAAATTGATATATAATATATATTTTATGTTAACTGACTGAAAGACGATGACACAAAAATAACCCAGTTTCAGCGCAAAAGTTTTATATCTCAGATTTTAGAGGATATTTTAAAATAATATTTTAAGCACTCACTATCTCCCTATCGGATGGCTTACATATTTATTTTGCTCAAAAAAATGTTAGGCGTCTTTATTAATAACCTATTAATTGTTAACTAAAATATTTATTATTATTTGCGATTACTCACTGGTTCAAGATTATCTCAAAACTATAGGGGTATGCAGATATAAATAAACACAAAATAAACTCTCCCTCTTAGGTTACCGGTAGGAGCGTAAGGCAGCTTATTAGCAGGTAAACATGACGTCATGACAATACAGAATCCAAAAAATAATACTTTGCGTTATGATAAGACTAAATAATTCGATTATAAGAATATGTCATTCTATTTATTTTAATAACTTGTAGGTATTTTATTATAAGTAGGTCTGTTTATTAATATTCTTATTTGTAAACAAAACAATAACAAATATTTTGGTCGATAATTACAGAGTTTTTAATGATAATGCCTACAAATCTTTTTGAGCGAAAAAAATATATAGGCCACTCGATACGGAGATAGTGAGTGTTGAAAAAATTATTGTTATATATCTTCTAAAATCTAAGATACAAACCTTAAGGTGGGTCTTTTTTGCATGAGATTTGGGACATCTCCTTTCAACAGCTTTACAATACTACATTTTAGTTCCCGTATTTCCCGTTTCAATATTGCATTAGTGAGCATTTAACAAAATATGATAGGCTCAGAATGTTAGCAAGAATTTAATTACCAGCTTGTCACATCTCTAAGAATAGCTGTAGAATACATTAATAATACCCAAAGAATTATACTTATGGGAAGTTATATCAATGAGACATAACATTTTTATTGTCTCAGCGGAAAACAAGTTTGTTTATCAAAAAAAAAATACTAAAGCTAAAAGGGTCATAACAAAATGCGTTTTGTACTACATTTAAATAAAAATATTGTTTTGCGAATTAACTAGATCATATAAAATGTATGTCGTTATCACGGGGCACTATAATTAAGTAAAGGAAATCGGTAACTTACCACCGTTGGTTGTTTTCGCTCTATCATCCATTGCATTGTACGCGAGACCATAGAAAGGGTCTTCAGAGCCAAAAAGCTAGAAAAACAAATAAAAAGAAATAAAATTAGAGTAAAACATTAATCTGATCTGCTGTAGACCATAGTAGAATAACCCATTGAGCGAAATCAAATGTACTTTATTATTATTTGAAAATTGTGCAACGATTTAAAACAGTAATCCTTGAAGCGTATAAGGTCCCGTTTACAAAATAGCGCAGCTAAGGAATTTTTAAAAGGTTAACTTAGATCAAATGTTCAGCAGACGAAAAAAATAAAACAGATTTTACTTCTTTACTTACTTAAATTTTTTCTAAAATCCTATTTAAGTAGAAGTCATTTCTAGAGAAAATAAAGCGTACTCAGTGTTAATCAGCAAATTAGCATTAAAATCGAATCGATCAATAAAACAAAGAAGCTGTGACTTTTGATCTTAGGGGGGTCCCGCGCGATCGCAATAACTGACTTAAGAGGTACGCATTTCGGTTTTCCATACAAACTTCTAAGTCGAAATTTTTAAAAACGAATGACATAATTTTGATGAAACTTTGCATGCTGAAGTAAAACACAGGGATCTAAATAGTTTGTTGAAAACATTTTAAAAATCGTTTTCTAGCTGAGTTATTGCGATTTAAAGTCCAAATCGCAATTAAAAATCGCAATAACTCAGTTAAATAAACATTTTTTTTAAATGTTTTCAACAAACAATTTAGATCCCTGTGTTTTACTTCAGCATGCAAAGTTCCATCAAAATTGGCTACTTGGTTTTTAAAAATTTCGACTTGGAAGTTTGTATTGGAAACCGAATGGCGTAAACCCTCTTAAGTCTCATAATGAACTTCAAAGCCAAATCAATCATATTACTATTTATAATTAGAACAATTCTGGTTTGAAGATTCAGACCTAGTAATTTAATTAGAGCAATGTTTTTATTCTGCGAAATGAGCAAAACCATCTTGCGCTTGTGTTAAAAATTAAAGGACATTGTACAAATTGTATGGAGGCTTGGCTCAGCGCGGACAGGCTGGCATACGTCCAAAGTATTTTTACCTGATAGATTACTATTAGAATAATACGTTATGATATATTTTTTTGTACCAATTAATTCTGATAAATAGTTATACGCGCTGAAAATAGCTGATTTTGAGGTTAGGTTCACTTTATTTATAGTTCAAAATATATGCAAATTACGTGAAGATAGAATTACAAATTAGTATAAAACAATATTAATATGCCTAATCTCATCTTATAGGGGTTATAAGGAGTGATCGAGGAAACTTTTCTAGATAACGACAGTAGCAGCATTCATCTGTTTGAGCACTGCAACAATCACAAGTTTACAATCCTCCTGCCAAATATGATGATTGTCAATGTCTTTATTTCAATTAAAACAATCATGCATATCAAGCAAGGTCGAGTGTGGCATGACTTGGATTAGTTGCCGCTAGGAGCCAGTATCGTCCAAGAAATCATCATCGGAATCCATGGACGGGCTGGGGTCGATTTGAGCAGGGGTATCAGAATCCAAATTCAGGCAAATGTTGTCTGGTTGAGTAGTATCGGAGTCCATTATCAAAGCGTACGTCGAATCGAAAAGAAAAGAAATTATGGAACACAAGAACATCGGTAACAAGCAGACAAGCAGCAAGTGTCAATCACAGACATTCACACCACACCACTGACTGACAACCGCAACCGGAAGAATGTTTTTCTTTAATATTATTTTTTACGGCTCTGGATGCGAGTCATTTTGGGCCAGTCGTAGAATGAATGAAGTCAATATTTAATAGAAGTTCACTTCACTGCACTTTACTATAAATGAAGTTGTAAAATGTTACCTGTAACTTTTAAACATACTACCTGTAATCTATTTATTATAATTAAAATATGAATATTGTATAAAATAATAAAAGTACGAATGTCACCAAAAGATAATGCAGCTACATATTTTTATTCTGCATTAAAATAATAAAAAAACTTCTTCCAAAAATAAAAAAATAAAGTTACATTGTTTACCCGTATAGAGGATACTTGAATAACAAGACTCATTTAATGATACTTTTTAATTATAAAAAAATTAGGAATAATCGTGATCTTATTATTTTCTGAAAGGTCTGGCCGCGCTAAGCCAATTCTGTACAATGTCAATTTTTAAAAAAGGGGGTGCGGAATATCAATAAAAAATATTTTCATGTAAGAATTATTGTTTCATGCGTTAAATTAAGAGAAAGTTGTCGAAAAAATGTGTTTTTAGGAGTCATTAGATTTATGTACTTATTGTTTGTAATTGTTAAAAGAATTTGTTTCAAATTTCAACAAGGTCATGACCTTGTGCAATGATTAGGCTAACTTACATAAGTTCTTTTAATGTATTTAACTAATTTAGCGCATAGTACAAGTGACTTAAAAATACGTAAATTTTCACAACTTCGTGCAGGACCCCCCTTAAGTGAACCATTTTAAAAATAGATGTCGTCCACGATAGAAAGTAAACTTTTAGCGACATCTTTCTTTCGTACTTCAGTTAATACTGAACTTGTCATTAATATTTTTATTTGTTTATTATACACTTAACCGAACAAATTATACAATACATGTCAACCAACAGTCAAAGAGTAAGCTACTGAAACAATTTTATATACATACCCCGTATGTGTAGAATATGTAATGTATAGTGTTTATTAAACAATATTTTTTTAAACAACAAGCTATTTTGCATTTGCGACTATCTCAACGCGATGTAGCGACGTACTGTCAACGCGACCTTACACAATACAAAATCAATGTTGTGTACCACACAACGTCAACGAATAGCCCATATACCAGTCTAACCACCTAATTCATTTCGATTCACTCACTAACTTATAAATATGCCTACATAAAAACGTACTTGAAAACTCCGAGGTTGAAAGTGATGTACACCAGCCATGTTTGATTCGTTCATCTAGATTAGAAATGGTTAATTTATTATAAATTATCAAAGTGGCGTTTTACAGATTTTTATAAATTTGCTTTCGTGTAGCTAAATTTCTGGCCAACAGGAAAATTAGTAAACAAAGACATTAGTATATTTATTTAATCTGAATAATTAAAATATTCAATCTCGAAATTGACAAAATGTTATAAATCAATAAAAACTATTAAGAGGCCTATTACATCTCGACTGTGATTTTTGCGTAAAATGGCCAATTTTGGCGTTATGGATCTCAGAAACCAAAATACATTAACAATTATGACTTATTGAATAGTGTAGAATAGCTATTAGAATAGTGCGTAGTGGCCTCGCTTTTTGTAAATTTTGCTTAACTTTTTAATTAAACCCAAAATTGCAGAGAAAGATTTTCATAAAGTGCGCGAAGGCACTTTTTTGAGCTCATCGATTGAACTACTGTTCTAAACAAGTGAAATAAAAAAATTATAATGTTATCTCTTATATAGTCGAATAGTGCGTAGCGGCCTCGGAATTTTTAGATATTATTGATTTTATATAGGAAAAAAATCTTATTCCACACCAAAAAAACTTCAAAAATCGCTATAAGTTAACTGTGAATATCTCCTATCTACGATAATATTATTGAGGAAAATTTATACCAGAGTAATTGTTACTTCATGAGGAATAAAGATTTAATAATTAATTTATTATCCTATTTCGATAAAAACGATAAATACAACTGCAAAATTACTACAAAATGCGATGCGCCGGCCGTCCGAATTCAACTTATGCTCACAGAATGGAGATTTGTAATATTATGCACAAATTTAATATCCTATTTCGATAAAAACGACAAATACAACTGCAAAATTACTACAAAATGCGAAAATGGGCATTTTACGCAAAAATCACATTCGAGATGTAATAGGTCTCTTAAACAGTCTCGGTTAGAGTTTAGATTGTTACCCTAGCGGGTATGTTAAATATTTTTTCCTAATTGAAACAAATACAATATAACTAACAGTCAGCGTTATAAAAAAAGAGTAGGCACCTCTTATTTTGACGTAATAAAAAGAAGAATAATTATAACGTAATAAAAAGAATAATTATAACGTAATAAAAAGAATACTGTATGTTAGTTATATTGTATTTGTTTCAATTAGGAAAAAAATAATTATTATGATACTATGATACTTTGCTTGCATTTTGGCAGATTTATGAATTTTAAATGAAATTAAATTGTAATAATTTACTGATTTAGTCCCCCTAAAACCCCATCGGAGATATACTTATTCGATATTGAGAGGCACTGGCAGTTTTATACGGCTTTTTTATTTCCATACTTATTTGTTTTTAGGTATCGCAAATCAGTAAAATTATATAAAAAGGTGTTAAAAAGATGTAAGTTGATTAAATTCTGTAAGGAACTCAAAACTAATATAATGGTACCCCTAAATTGTGTAACCCTGAACTAACGTACCCTTATGTTTTTGTATAAAAGACGGGGGTGCTCCAGCCCAAAGATGGAAGCAGTATTCCATATGCGGCCTGACCTGTGCTTTGTACAGTTGTAAGCGGTAGCCCGGCGTGAAATACTGGCTCGCTTTAATAAGCACACCCAGCTTTTTCGAAGCTAATTTAGCTTTACCTTTCAAATGACCCCGAAACTGAACGTCACTCCAAATATCAACGCCAAGAATCCCAATAGTCGGGTTGATATCAAGGAGAGCTCCCTTAAAGTTTAGAGGTACAAAAAGGGATGATTTTTCGCGGTAAATGTGCAAACTTGTGTTTTGGAGGGGTTAAAGTGGACTAGGTTACGTCAGCCCAAATTTGAGACATAACTTAACATGTTCTCGGTGTCAGTCACAAGTTTATTCCGGCTCGCATTGACGCTTTCCCGCGAAATATTAGCTCGTCCGGTGTAGAGCGTATCCCCAGTACTATCATCCGCATAGCAATGAATGCTGTTTTCCTTCAACATGTCATTGATGTGCAGAAGAAACAAAGTAGGGGATAACACACACCCCTGCGGGACTCCAGCATTTACGGGCTTCATGTCAGAGAAGTCACGATCCGTCGACTACGACTCAGATGCTAAGCCCTATTACACCGCAAAAAAACAGTGACAACAATTCGTTTATTGACATTTCAGGCGAGCAGCAAACAAACTGCGTCACCGATTACTTAATCATGAAAGTGGTTGTTGTGTTGTGATACCGAAGCGAACAGCCGAGTCGACCGACCTTCACTCGGTATGTAGGTAAGCGCGTTGGTGTGCGTGTGAAATTGCATTGACTACACAAGGCAGTACACGCGGTCTCCGCACGTTGCCTTCAACGTGACCCAACGCGGTACTGCCAACCGACCGGCGCGTAACGTCATTGTTTACCACCGACGCGCGTCAGTGTGCGTGACATAGAGACCTGTCACTTGATAACGCAGCCGCGGCACCGTTTGAACGCAGCGCGCGCCAACTTTAAATCCAAATGTATAAATAACTGTTGATTTTAAGAGTCTCGCTCGTATCGTTTAACGTTTACAACATTCCTTAATAAAATTTGTAAATACTTTATTTATACTAAGTATAGACAGCATTAAAATATTAAGAAAAACGGAAACGCTAAACCATTTTAACTCTTTTGACGTGACAACGTCTTAAATTAGGTTGCGGCTGGGAGTCACTTATGAAAAAGTGTAACGCTGGGTAACGTTACGATGAGTCACCGAACGAGAGAGAGGCCCGCCGAATGCCTTGCGTCTCTCTCCCACTCAACTATGATAAATTTGTGCAATTCTTATTTTCATTCAATTCCTTGTTCCTATTGTGCAATTTAATTATATTCATATCAATAAATATTCTACCGAGAAAAAGACGTTGTCACGTAAAATCTTCGCCCGTAAAACCGACTTTACAGGCAAACAATTTTTTTTCGAAATGTAAGGAATGTTAAATATACGCTTTTACATATTATTACCTATTTTATTTTCCTCAATTTCCTATTCTACATTAACGTTGTCTCCTTCAATTATGTGATTTGAATAAATCTATATGAGTTAAACGCAAGCAAAGTGAACACTTAGTACAATAATAATAACCAGTGGTCGGAGTAGGTATATTGAATTAAGGTCACTGACATCAAACGTATATGTTAATATGGATACTCCTCCGAGTTTCCGGATTATTATGATAAAAATACCGAAACATCGAAATTATTACATGAAACTAGTTAAAAATGTATCAATACTCTCAACGCTATGCTGCTAGTGGCGCTGGTCTCCATCTCTAATGTTGGCCGTATCCATTGTCTCAATCTCGCAAAAGAAAAGAAATCACGTCTTAAATTATTATTAGTGATTTTTTTTTGTTAATCTTTAAATATCTTGGAAACGGTGCGTCCTACGCTAAAATGGACGAAATTTTGTCCCCCCTTTATAAAACCCCCGTCTAACGCTAACCAACAGTCACGATGGTACAATTATTAATAATTGTCGCTTTTTAATAATTATTTAGGGTAAGTAACGATTAACTAGTTTAGGAAATGTAGTTTATAGATTTGTTGGGCTTATTTCCCCTTTGGAACTCATTGACTCACTTGGCCGCACATTTGGTCGTTGATTGTAGAGGTTAAGTCACTCTCACACAGGCCGGTCAACGGATAGGTGACCAAAGCTTTATTGTTTCGACCTGTTGGCTAATGTTGAGCCGGCTCTTTGGCCTAAATAAAAGTGTAAGGCCTAAGTAAAAAATCAAAATGTAGAACTTGTAACCGATGAGGATTAAAAATAATTATTTTTAATAAAACTGTAATAATGATTATTTGTATTAACAATAAACAATTTTGTTTGCTTACATATGGTTTTTTATTTTATTACTCTATTTACCAAATTTTTGGAAACTCCGGTACATTCCGGAAGAAATGCATGTCCATGTTATGATATCATGACGCAAGTATCTAAAATCAATATACCTACTCCGACCACTGATAATAACATTAATAACATTTAAAATATTTGAATGCCACTCACCCCCAATAACGTGTTAGTGTCAAGAGAGTAAGAGTCAGTCCGTAAGAGCTCCCTCAGGGAATCCAGATCTGTCTGCATCGTTTCTAAATGATCATCAATATCATTCCTGAAAATAAAATTCAAATAAGTTTAGTACTTATAACAAATTATTTGAAAAAATTTAAATACTTAATATACTTAATTCAAATAGACATCCATTTTCCATCCTGTAGCAAAATATGCACTACAAATTTAAATCTATAGTTACCAAAGCAACACGCAACTTTTTCTAAGTAGTATCTTTATTGCTTGAGAAATAAAATCATAAATGCAAAACATATAAGTACTCAGTAACGCAAAATTACGACATTAAAATAATTGTAAGATAATATAATGCTCTGAATGATTTGGAAACAATTTATATACTTTAATTACAAAAACTTGTTGTAATCATCATTTACCTTGTTTACACTATGTGATTGGTAATAATCACTTTTATTGGTGTTTATTGGGAAGAGAAGCATAAATAACTATAAGGTTATTAGTATTACTGTATGAAGGGGTGCATGATAAAATTGATAAAACATGAACCAATGGTATGCTAAAACCATAACTAAACATAATCAACTAAAAGATTGGTATTGGTAAATGATTGTTGACGATGGCGGACATTACTAAACATGTCCGCTATTCGTGCCTAAACATATAAGCACAAGCAATGAAAAACTATATTACAATTTAGAGAAGTTAGCGAATTTAAGCTCTTTTGGCCTAATATAGATAATTATTGAAACAAAGTTCAGTTTGCAGTAACTAAAAGATAGATAAAGATAAAATCTTTTATTTTCAATAAATATTTATAATAGTCCTCTCTTTTGAACCCATAATTAAAATATCATATCACATACTTGTTTGGATTTGTTCCAAATAGAGAAGCAAATTCTTCTCGACTTTTCGCGATGTTATCTCTTCTATTCCTGAATGTTAAAATTGTTTTTTACATTACACAAATGTAAAATAAATATCTAGCACACATCTTCTCCTCCTACTTTACCATTGAGAATATTTAGATTTACATAAAAAACATAACTGTAATAATCGTACCTGGACTGATACCTGTTAAGGTTCGTATTGTTGTTTACCGTAGCAAGGGTCATATTGTTCCAATCCAAGTCATCCTGAAGTTCAGTCTTAATGTCAGCCAAATTTAAATTGGTAGCTGTCTTAGATTTCTTTGACGTAGAGTTAGAAGAATCAGTAGTTTTTTCCAGTTTAATATCAATTCCTCCAAGCATCTTATCTTTAGCGACTGGATCACAAAGCTCCGTATTAAGTAAGGACTCTTGTAAAACATTTTGCATATTAAAATCTTCATTTGCCACTAAGCCCGCATCGCTCACTGAATCGTCACTAGCAAATATCTCTGCTGGCAATTTCAAATCAGCGGACGGATTCATTGAATTGAAATTTGAATTGCTTAATGTAATTGGGTGTTTATTTGCAGTTGTGCGTCCTCTAGATTTAGATGTTCCTGGTGATGCCATTATGTTGTTGAGTATTTGCCCAGCAGATGTCGTAGATTCAGAATTCGTAGGGGAGGTAACAACTGGTAAAGATTGAGATGAATTTGGCGTACCGTTTGTACGACTAATTGGATAGAATCTAATTAGTTTGACCCCATCTACAAAAAGGATACATTCAATAAAATTTTAAGAAACATTATTGTACACAAAAAAATAAAATCTTACAAAACAATTAATGTGTGAATTTAATAAAAGTATCTAAATACCTGTATCAGTTTCTTCGCCATCTTCCATTGTAACTTGATATTGTAAAGATGCTGTTGGATCAGATGGACTGGCTCTGGCAGAACCAGTTCCAGGTAGTTCTACTGTTATAAAATTGGCAGGATCCAATGCATCTTGAGATGCCTCATTATGTAAAATATCATCGTGTGCTAATTCATGTATAGTAGGTCCATCTTCCTGCAATGGACACATATAATTAGAACAGATTTCTCCTTACTAAATAGGTAGGTTGCTATCAATAGGGCTGGTCAGACAGTCTTGTAATGCTTAGTATCAAAATTATAACCCTTTTTTATTTTAGTATCAATAATAACATCCCCACGTGCTGTTATCCAGTTGGGAGGCCTGTGCCCAGCAGTTGGACGTTTAAAGGCTGATGATGATGAATAACATCCTATGCAGTTCAGTTTTCTCTCAGTTTCATCAAACATCAAAAAGTCTACATAGAACTTTTGTCTTTTGTATTTTTTTAATTTTAATATTACATACTTAATAGTAATTATAAGTGACCAATTCTTTAGATACAGTATCTACTGCTCATTAGCCAGTTGCAAAACTGATTTTAATTTTTCGGTTGGTGGTAGGGCTGTTAAGTCCGCCTGGCTAGCTACCACCATCTTATCTAAGTCTGTCGCCATAACAACGATGTTTATAGCATTGTTGTGTTCCGGCAGTTTGAGATAAGATAGCCAGTTCCTCAGTGGTTGAGGATTCCGGGTGAAGCGCGCTTCCACCTTCGGCCTTATCGTCACTTACCATCAGGTGAGATGAAGGCCAAGCGCTTACCCGTTGCCAATAAAAAAAAATAAAAAATAATACTAACCAGATTTTCTTCAGTCAAATCATCTAGGATGGTATCCTTATCAAGCTTAATATTCTTCGATTTACTTGGGAAAGATCCATCAGCAGCACAGTTATGGGCTGCATTGTTAATCATGAGCTGATAAGGTCTCTTGACACCAACATTATTGCCACTGCCATTGGGTGGCCTTGTTGGTTGTACGAGAGACATCAGGAATTGGATAAGCTGAAAAATGTTAAATAAACATCTTATTAGATAGCAAATACAAGAAAAAACTTTAAGAAGTGGAATTACGGATTCATATTGAGCTGATATAGAGTGAATTACATGCAAAACTCAATGCCATTTAGTTCACTCAATATGGATCTAAATTAGCGCTGGTGTCGTAACTCAAATGTACGAAACTTAACAATACCAATCGCGATCGATCGGGATCGGTTTCAAGAGTAAGGTGGCAGGCCTGGAATACCAGAAGGCGCAGGTTCAACCTCACTTATGGAAGAATTACTTATTCAACACTTTCTGTATTAAATGGTTACTGGACCAAACAGTCACATTTTGTTAAGAAATTGACAGATTTAAAAATCTTTTACAACACAATGGATAGCTAGAACATACTTAATTATTGTTTAAATAACAAAAAACAACAATTAATGTGTGCAATTACTATTAATAACAAATACCTACCTGGGCCCTGATTCTGTATCGCAATCTGTAGATTCCACACCTAAACCTTACCGTGCACAAATGTCAAACGCATACTTTTTGGGAAGATATCGTAACTTTTTAAGGAATTAACGTGGTTTTGAAACAAGGAATCGTTACAGAATAAGGGCCCTGATTTGTCAGGTGATCAAGGGCAAAAAAAACATTGTGTGCAAGATATACACAAAGTGCAGTTGTACAGATAGATACTCACATTGTTTACAATTTGTTGCTGTTTGATGTGTTTCTGTCTGAGAATTGCTACCTCCCTCCACAAAGCTTCATTCTCTTGTTTCATTGCACTGAATTTTGCGTCAAGGCTTTCTTGTTTACCTTTCATTTGCTTCACATCAGTTAAAACTTTATTCATTAGCTCAGGCTTCAGCAGAATCTTCTCCCCACTTTCATTGCTTGTCACTATAGATTTTGGATTTGCTATCTTTCTCTTTATATGTTCCAAAAGATAAGCATGCTCTCTCATGAAGCATGGATGTGAAAATTCAATTTCATCTTTTTCATAACGCAGTCCTCCATTTTCCACAGATGTTATTTTATGAAACCCGTACATATTCAGCTGCCTTATAAAACTAGCCATGTTATTGTGTTTATAATAAAGAGGCAAGAGTTCCCGAGCAAAATCTGCTTGATTCTTTATAACAAATGTCTTGCCTCCCTAAAACGAAAAGTAATGTTCAAATAAGTATAATAAGTTAACTTCAGACCTCAGACCAAAAAAAGTATTTGGTCTGAGCTTCAGACTTTAACTCTATTTTTATTTGATTAATTTTTGTATAGGTAGATTTATTTAAAATAATTTATTGAATTAAAAAAACTGTCTATTGAAAGCTATATTGTAAGCTAAGAAAGGTTCATTTTTATTATGTCTTCCAACATAATTATATTTTATAATCCACCAACTTCAGATTTTTACAATGACATCAAAGCAAATAAACTAATTAAAATTTATGTAACTTTTAAGTTTAAGTTAAAATACATTTTTATTTAAATTGAGAGGTTTTCTGCTGCAAACACTTACAACTACATACGTAACCTAAACATGTTATATGAAATAAATAACCTATATCACTTCAAGCCTAAATGCATTTATATGGGTAAAACCCTTAACTTGGCAAAAAAAAATTAAATATAAAATTTTTTTTTTAAATATTTTTTGATTATGGCTACATGATGCATGGAATAAAAAACCGCGCATGTATGATTACATAGATAAGTTAAATAATACATATCCCTCCCTTTCTGTAACACATGCATGGATAGCAATAAATATTGAGTATTGAGTATACACTGAGGGATACATTGCAGAGTTCATAATAGATGACGAATGTATCTCTGAATTAACATTCATCATCATCATAATTTCTTTATTCAGTAAACTTAAAATAAGCATTTTGAATCGTCTAAACTTAATTTTACTACTATGGATGGGTAGGCACCTGCCCGCCTACCCTATTGCCAAATAAGGGGTACAAACTAAACAATTAATTTATTTATTTAAATAATAATAGCAGCTGTCAAGAGTTCATTTTCAGATTGTAAAGAAATTATCTTCACAGTTTTTACCTGGTTTTGCAATATGCGAAAGTTTCTTTTTCTCTTGCAAAAGATGTTTCTCTTCGCCATAAAATAAAAACGCAAAATTTACCTACTCACAATGCCAAGCAGTATCAGTCCAGTCATCAGTTCCAGCTCGCATTCGGTAAAAAAAACTGCTTAAACCACGTGGATGTAAATTTATGGCAAGAATGCAAATCTGCACGTGCAGATTTTTATTCTTGCCATAAATTTACAGCTGATCGTAATTGGAATACATAATGAGTAGAAAATACTTTTAACACCGAGGAAGTAATAATAGTCAAGTTCCTTAACTCGAAAAACGGTTCCATCCGGAAGAAAGGATGAAACTTGGCAGGAATGTAGCTTTCATATAATATGTGCTTCAATGTCGATATAGAAAAACGCTGAGAAATGATTGCCCCCCCCCCCCCCTTTATGTTCCTTATTCTGCTTTTCTTCATTTTCTACAAAAACAGGACTGAGGAGTTTACTTCTTTATGACTAAATCATCTTTCATAAATTACCTACAAAACTATACTACATGTTTCATTTTGAGGCAGCGCACTCACGCTGAGGATGTCAGGTGCGTTTGCAAATACGTCACTATGCAAATCAATTATGAATGCTTTCAGAATTCAAAAATATTATAGTTTTCTTGTGATAAATTAGGACAACGGAAAAGAACAAAATCCTAAGGAATAATGATAAAATATAATTGTGGCATAGGCACGCAAAGGTAAATTACGGGCTTAAATGTTTGTATGGCGACAAGACTAGTTATTTAAGTATTTTTATATCTTTTTTCTAAGTTCAAACCAAGCTGAGTCAGTCTCCGAACAGACCACCGAAGAGTACCTACATTCCGAGACAAAGATTGGATTTTTGTTGAAATTATGACAATATGATATTTATAAAGAAACACAATAAACACAATAGTTCAATTAGGTTCATTTGGCAAAATATTATCAACAACATTTGTCGGAACACTGAATTTGACAATGACCCTTTTAGCATTTAAATAATATTTACCTTTAGTCTGTGAGAACCCCTAAATCGGTTACTAACAAATTAATTTCTATTGTATTGTATCTAGTTTTACAGCGCAGCTGGCAGATTATCTAAACTTAAAGCCTATGTCTATCTGTCCATCCATCTTGACCATCAAAAATAAAAGTCAGCTGATGTTGCTTTTGATGTATTGGTAAGATTAAAAATCGACTCTGCTTTTAGGTTGAGTGCAAGATACAACGTTTTGCTGTACAAGTGGTTATTTGTGTTTTCCCTGTGTTGTTTGACCCTGTTGTCTTTCTGTTAAGTGTTTAATAAGGTGGCGGTTGTTTAGCATACGTATATTGGTAAGTAAATCCGTGCTTATTTGTTTTGTGTTAAATGTCTGACCCTCCTGACCCAGGCGGGGGCGACAACGAGCCATGTGCTCAGTTTTCACTCCCAACGTTTTCCCAAATGGACGTAAGTAATAGCACCCAGACCTCCCGGAAACGAGCTCCGTCCGATAATAATTTACCTCAACCTCCGAGAAAAACTAATATTCCCGTGTCTTCCCTTAGTACGCAATCAACATATGTAAGCCCTGAATTCTCAGGTAACAAACTGAAATATACCTCTGAAGACTCATCACCCTTCCTCGTTCATGTAAGCAAACCAGTTACTGATCCCTCCTCTGGCACCGTATTACGCCCCATTAAATTTGGACACTTTTTGTTCATTAATAAAATAAAAAATGTGGTAAGGGATGGCATTAAGCATGTTGGTAGAAACAGGATTTCTGTGGAATTCAAAACCCTCTCGAATGCCTTTCTTGACCACCTGGCACTCACAGGGAACAACTATGAAGCAATCATTCCCACTTATAGTATTACTAGAATGGGAATAGTACGTCAAGTACCCATAGAGTGGACTTTAGAAGAATTAGTGGAGTCAGTGGAGATCCCAACAGGCTATGGCCCCATAGTTAAGGCCCGTAGACTTAATAGAAAAACATTTAATGATAATACACCTGTTTGGGTCCCTACACAGACTGTAGTTTTAACCTTTTCTGGCCAAAAACTACCACAACATGTGTACTGTTTTTTTACATCTCTCCCTGTCGAAGTATATGTTCTCCCCACTATACAGTGCAATAAGTGTTGTAGATTCTGCCACATACAGTCGCAGTGCAGATCCCAAGCACGCTGTTTCATTTGCGCTCAACCTCACGAAGGCCATACTTGTAATAAAGACACTCCAACCTGCCTTTTTTGCTCTGGAGCACATCAGGCTACTAACCCTTCATGCCCTGAACACTCAAAGCAGAAGCAGATCAAACTTGTTATGTCTCAGGAAAACATCACTTACTCTGAGGCATCGGCTAGATTCTCTCAAGTAAGACGGTCTTTCGCTGACACTGCGAGAACCGTGCAAGTCCCCTCCCCTCCTCCATCCGCTCAATACCCAACTCAAATCCTCCCCCCTCGGTCTCAAAATTTTTCCTACCGTAAAACGGTTTCCTTGTCCAAGCATCAACCTCTCCCATCTGCAAGCCCTGGCTACGATGCTAGAGCCCATAGTTCAATAGTTAAAACCCCACAGTCCCAACAACCTAATGGTTGTGCTTTCCCCACAGATTCTCCTATCCCTAACGACAACCTCATCTCACTCCTCCTCTCCACCATCATCAATCTTCTAGGAAGATTTAGTGATGTCCCCTTACCGAACAACCTCAGAGACCAACTTTTTCAGGTCCTCAATCTTTCCTGTTCCAATGGCCCCCATCCTTCAATGGAATTGCCGCAGCAGCAAGAATAAGAAGCATGATATTCTACACCTTATTAATAAATTCAACCCCTTCATCTTTGCTGTTCAGGAGATGCGTCGCAAACCTGGCGATCGAGTCCGATTCCCAGGTTATTCGTGCCTTAGGGACGACAGAAGCGACGGGCATGGAGGCTCCGCCCTCCTAATCTCCAGAACAGTAACTTTCTCCCAAGTCAACCTCCCCTCCCACAGTGAGCATGTAAATGCAGTAGCTGTGAGAATTTCCAACGTGACCTTTTTATCCATTTACATCCCCCACCCCAATCATTCATGCCTTGCTGAGTTTTCCGATATACTCTCTTCCCTTTCCCCCCCTCTGGTTGTGTTAGGTGATTTTAATATTCATCACATATCTTGGGGTTCCTATTATTCCGACCATTTATCCCATTCCTTCCTCGACATTTGCGATCGCTTCGATCTTTGCGTGCTCAATGACGGCTCACCTACACGCAGGGTTTACCCGTCCCAGAATATCAAAAGCGCCGTCGATTTAAGTTTATGCTCTCCTGCTCTCGCTCCCGACTACAATTGGACTATTCTTCCCACAACCTATGGCAGTGATCACTATGTTATCGTGATACTAACTTTTGATAACCGCCACTCCCGCTCCAATCCATTGCCAAACGCTCCTCGTCCGCGCCTTAAATTTAATACATCCAAGGCTGATTGGTCTGAATATGGACTCGCTTTAGACCAGAATATTCAGAACCTCCCTGAAGTCACACCCTACAACTACCTAGCAGTGTATACTGACTTCAGAAACAGCCTGCTGTCTTCAGCAGAGAACTGCCTGCCAACCAAGAGAAAGACATTTACAAAGGCAAAAGTTCTTCTCCACCTTGGTGGGACCCAGAATGCACGGCGGTGTGCAAGGAGCGAAAGGCAGCGGAACGTGAATATTCGTTGTTCATGACTGAGGCCAACTTCATTAAGTATCAATCGGCGGCGGCTAAGGCTGTCAGAGTCCTCACTAAAAAGAAACGATTAGGTTGGTGCCAGTTTTGTGAGTCCCTGTGTATACCTCGGTGGTATGGAGAAACATTAGGAAATTTCGTTGCTCTGCCTCCAGCAACAACAACATAAACTCCAATGATCCATCAGCTTGGCTGGAACTCTTCCAAAATAAACTCGCTCCCCTCTCAGTCCCGACAGAAATTGAGGCTACACTATGTACGCCGTCAATGTCATCCCATTACTCCGAATTTGACTCTCCATTCTCTCTTGAGGAACTTAATACAGCCCTGGACGGTATCAAAGATTCCTCCCCAGGCATCGATGGTATTCCCTATTCGCTAATAGTTAACAGCAGCTCTTCCGCTAAGAACCTATTCTTTAATTTAATCAACAACATCTTTTTGAGGGGAGTTCCTTCTGAGGAGTGGAAAGCCCAAATTATAATCCCCATCCTAAAGCCTGGAAAACTTGGCAACGACCCTAACGGGTATAGACCCATTGCACTTTCCTGCACAATGGCCAAAATCATGGAACATCTAATTAAAAACCGGTTGGAGTGGATAGCGGAGAGTAAGGGTCTACTAGCCAAAAGCCAGTTTGGGTTCCGTAAGGGAATGAGTACAATGGACAGTCTAAGTGTCTTCTTGACTGATATCTGGATAGGCCTTTCCAAACGTGAGAATGTGACGGGAGTCTTTTTAGACATATCATCTGCCTATGACAATGTTCTGCTTCCGGTACTCAGGCAGAAAATGCTAAATCTGAGTATTCCTGTGAGGCTTGTAAATATAATTTTTAATCTATTCTCGTCACGATCTATACAGATATGTCACAATAATGCTCTTTACCCCGCAAGAACTGTTTGGAGAGGCCTTCCCCAGGGATCAGTCTTGAGCCCTTTACTTTATAGTATTTACACCTATGACCTCGAATTGTCCTTAACCCCTTTTTGTAATGTCCTGCAGTATGCCGACGACCTGGCCCTGTATATTTCACACAGCGATCCCGAGCAAGCTACTGAATTACTTAACGCCGCATTAGATTACCTCCATGATGGGCTACTGGAACATGGTCTTTCGCTTTTGGTAGACAAGTGTAATATGGTTGTATTCAGTCGCGCAAGGAATACACCTATTATGTCAGTTAAATATGACAACCAAGACATCCCTTTAAAAAGCCATGCGAAATTCTTAGGAACGGTACTAGACTCCAAAATGAGTGGAACTCAACATGTCTCCCATGTATCCAAAAAATGTGAGAAAAATACCCATATCCTCCGTTCCGTTTCTGGTACCTGGTGGGGCGCCCATCCATTTTGTCAAAAACTCCTTTACAATGCATTGATCCGATCGCATTTGGACTATGGTTCATTACTTCTAGAACCCTGTCTTAAATCGTATTTGAACTCGCTCGATAAAATCCAGTCCAAAAGCCTTCGGATAGTGGCAGGAGCGATGAAATCATCTCCGATAAATGGTTTGCAGGTGGAGTGTGGGGAACCCCCACTGGCCATTAGAAGACAATACCTAGCCGACAAATTTCTTTTTAAAATTGTCCAAAATTCGTCTCACCCACTCCTTGCCAAACTTCACCAACTGTCGGAGTTTATATCATCAGACTAATTCTGGAAACTCAGAGAGTCCCCTTGCCTGTTCCGTAGCTTCATCAAATTCATCCGACTTCCCTTTATGATCTTCTCCCCCCATGTATCCCCAAACCCACAAATTTTAAGATTGTTCTCAGTTATGTGAAACCCCCCTGCATTGATGTTTTATGTTCTTATATAACTACTAACAATATAAAATTATAATTTGTCTGTCTGCCACTAACAAATGTTATATATAAGTATTGTGTTTGTCCATAGGCATTACAGAGTACAGATCATCAACTGGGTCTACAGCCTCAAAATTTAAGATCTCACCACCTCTGTACTTGTACATTGTGCTCTTACGAGAAACCGATACAAGCAATGAGTCTGTAGAAATAAACAACTGTGCCAAAAACTGGATATTGGCGAAATCCAAAGGGAAACGCCACTGCACAAAAAGAAGAAGAAGATTCAAAATCAGTTAAATCCTGTTTTTAATGTGCGTTTTACTTCTTCCGTAATTTAAAGTATAGAATATCAAGCAAACCTTTGTGAAAGTAAAAGTACCTCTAGTGTAAAAGGAACAGAATGTCATCAAAACAAGGCTGTACTGAAATCGTTCATGTAAGTACATTAACATTTTAAGTTTGCAAATACACTTTTTTACATTATTTCAAGTTTACGCGAGCATGGAATAAAACGTGACTTTAATTATTTATGTTTAGAGCGGCAGGCATTACATTCATGACGATCTGTCAACTTACATTTTAGGTTGTTCAACAAGTCTTTATTATTTACTTACACAATGCAACACGATAGGCGATACATTTGTTTATCTACAAAATACACCTATTATGAGTTTATAGAATATTATATAAAATACTTACAGTACTCCATGAAATCAAATGATTCGTCTCCGTATCGTTGACCAATTTCCACAGTTTCCCAAGGAAAGCTGGGACACTAGCACCTATCTCTACGACTGAACGCATTGTTGCGATTATTTAAACCTAGCTATTATGGTTTATAAAGTTTTCTTGTAGTTATTTTCTATTCAATCTTAATGTACACAGATCATAGATTATTGCACTGTTCACAAATCGCCATTTAATAAATAACACACACACATACAAAAAAAGAGAGAATGAATGTGTGTTGTGTTGTGTTGTGTAATTTGCACACGCACTCGGTCGTTCGAATACGCACACATCCGCACATTCAGTATGCCAACCATTGAGTTATATAAGCCAACCTACAGATGTTTACTGCCTCGAAATTATTTTTTATTCCTAGTTACTCAGTCTTATTTCTCTGAGCGGGGCCGATTTTTCAAAATATTATTAAAATCAAAAGGTCTTATCTTTTAACTTTCCTTTCTAATAATCTCAGAATACGAAGCTTTAGTTATTATTCTATGCTATTAATATTCTTTATTATAAAGCCGGGTCCGCTGCGCCAGATTTTGAACAGAACATTGTTCGAAAACATAAATTACTCAATGGGCCACATTATTACTCAATGGGCCACGCCCCTTATTTATGTTTTCGAACAATGTTCTGTTCAAAAATCTGGCGCAGCGGACCCGACTTAAAAGATTCTATCTTCGTCACCAAAAAAAATAATGTTAAAGTTTTGAGACTCCATTGCCATAATTAATGAAATAGTGGCAATACTGTATGGAGTTTACGTCATTTTTGACAAGTAAACACTCCATACAGTATTGGTCCGAGGTATTGCCACTATTATAATCTACTCTTTGGTTGTTGAATCTGGTTGAGATTTTCGGAGTGAGTGTCTGACACAAAGTGTTGATCCTTAACTTGAATCTGTGTTTTCTATTGAATAACTATTCTGTTGACTTATTATTTGTGTGTAATTATTTTTGTAGTGGTGTGTTTGTTTATTGTATGTGAGTAATTGTCTTTTTAACTGTAGTATAGGAATGTCGGAACCTCCCGATCCGGGGGGCAGCGACAATGAGCCATGTGCACAATCATCTCCCCCATTATTCTCCCAAAGTACCCAAATGGAAGTAGACTTTCATTCGCAAAGCTCCAGGAAGCGTGCGCCTTCAGAATTAAATGCATCCCAACCACCTAAAAAGACCTATACGTCCCAATCATCCCCATCAATTCAGTCGTCCCGTCCTACGTTCATCCCGAATTTCAAAATACCAAAAGCAAATACACAGCCCAAGACAAGGCTCCTTTCATTGTCCATGTTAACAAACTTGTTGCTGATCCTTCATCAGGTACTGCATTACGCCCTATTAAGTTTGGCCACTTTCTATTTCTAAGATAAAAAACATTGTCTGTGATGGTGTCAAACTCATTGGCAGGAATAGAGTGTCTGTAGAATTTAAAACCTACCTAGATGCTAATGATTTTCTAGAACACCCGGCACTCTCTCCATCAAAGTATGAAGCGATCATCCCAAGTTATAGCATCAGCAGAATGGCTATTCTCCGGCAGATACCTGTAGAATGGACCCTTGAGGAGCTTGTACAATCTATCGAAGTACCTAAAGGCTTTGGAGCTGTTATTAAGGCACGTAGACTTAACAGGAAGACTATAGTTGATGGCTCCCCAGTATGGATTCCGACACAAACCGTGGTGCTCACACTCTCTGGTCAAAAATTCCTCTACTAAACTCCTGACGTTTTTGCCATCCAGGAGATGCGACTCAATCCTGGCTCTCATTTCCGAGTGTCAGGCTATTCGTGCCTCCGGGATGACATAACCGATGGTCATGCAGGTGCTGCTGTCATGATCCCCAGGAAAAATTCTTTCTCCCAAATAACTTTACCCCCTCATAGTGAAAGCATTAACGCCGTAGCAGTAAGAACTTTATACATATCCTTCTTAAGCATATATATTCCCCACCCAGATACTGCATGTCTGACAGAACTCCATTCCATTCTCTCTTCAATCCCTCCTCCGTTTATTGTGATTGGTTGGGCGTATTAATGTAATATACCTCAAATTCAATTCATCAAATGATGTCGATTCGATTAAGGCTGCTTGGTGCTTGCTTCCTTTGCCGCCTACGTGCGAAGAAAAGTTAGCTTAAAAACAGTGGTCGTTGAACGATAACTTTTTTCCCGCCGACACGTATCTACGCCTATAGCACACCGACGCCGCGAACCGCGGTAGCGAAATTGCGGTAATCTGTCTACACACATTAAAATGTATCGCGTATATTGCATCTCGCTCTATCGTCTGTGACTACCTATAATTGCGTCTCAGTTTGTATAGTATCGCTGATACTCGCGATACTTGTTTCACACGGACGCCAGTGTACCGCCACTTTCGTTTCGCCACTCGGAGAGAAACGACGTGGTTTGTCTTTTTGGACAGAATATCGCTGCGAAACAAGATGACGGAAGTAGAAACTGATAAAATTATTAATTAAATTCGAGATTATTTTATATTAAGACAGGAAATCTTATAAAAAAGAAGCAGCATGGCGAAACATTACTTCTTCCTTTTTTGATTAATTTCAAGAACCCATATTCTTTGTCTTTTTGTTAATGTCGATACAAGAAGTAATAGTTCTTCTTCTTGAGATTCGGAAAGAAACCAGTCTGGCTCAGACTATTTTTAAATTATTATTATTGCATTCGAATGAGTTGAAAATAACAAATTTATACAAGCGATATTCGAGTAAGTGTGAAAACGACCGCTAGAATAACGCTTATTTTCCGCATTTTCATGTTCGCTAAGTTTTCGCTATCGCGGTTCGCGGCGTCGGTGTGCTAAAGGCGGTAAGGACGCTTAAAATACGAGCGGCCTGTTTAAAACTCTTCGCGTTATTTATGGTGAACAGTTTCGTGTGTGTGTGTTCCTGGTCAAGTTCCACCCTGCAGGGTCATTGGACATTGTGTTTGAGGACGTTCCTGTACAAATTTATTGCTGCTAAGCTGACTGCTAAGACTGACGGTGCGGTGCGCGTTGTGAGGTGGTCGCACAAGGTTAGTGGGTACTGACAACTTAGTTGAATCGACAGTTAGCAAGGGATATAGAACTTAAAAATTACTCATAGCAGTAATAAACAGCATTACATACTCCAGTTACGATCCCGCATGTAGTCAACTATTTACACGTTGCTACAACATATTATGGTCCTTCTTGAGCTCGGATATTGTTCTAGCATATTACAATATCATTTGATTACTTATTATAAGTGATTCTATCAAGTAAATACTTGGGTGTTCGCAGATTTACGTAATTTATTGGTAAAATTGTCGAAGTATCTATCTACCCTCGTTACACTGATAAATTCTGCCATTTGTAAATTCTACATTATTTTACGCCATTTAAAATTATTTTATTGGTAAATAGTTTTTTTACATTTTTTAACGATTTATTGCAAATTCGTAAGTACAAAATGTCAACAACTAAAGCAGATCCGTCCAAAGATCAATTTGACAAGCAATTCGCTCTTTTGAATGCTAAAAAAGAACGACTTTTTTCTCGTATGAATGAGTTATATAATCTTTCAGTAAATATTTCCAATTTCGCATCTAGAAGTAATGAAACTTTTATGGTCAAGTCTGACCGTATAGATTTAATGCTTAGTCAATATGAAACTTTAATTGACGACATTAATGACCTCCAATTATCGTTTGACTCCAGTTTTAAGCCTGATTATAATAATAATAATAATAAATTTATTTATTCAAGTACAAGACTCATTTTGTTAGTAACAATTGTGCTTATTCTAGGTTAGTAACAATAATTGCATTGGATTTATTTTAATTTTTACAACTGTCTGCACATGACTCATCGCCGCACCACCCCGGCAGAAGTTGAGCAGCAATGACCCATGTACATATTATAAGTCATTAAATTCGTTTGAAGATTTATATCTTAAAGTGAAGCACGTCCATGACAATATAATTCAGACATCACAGTCAGATAGATTGTCACATATTAATTCATCTAGTACTAATGTTACATGCAACATTAAGTTGCCTCCAATAGAATTGCCTAGCTTTGACGGCAAAAATGATAATTGGCCCATGTTCTACCAGTCTTTTAAGGATAATGTCCACAACAATAGTCAGCTGACTGACTCGCAGTGCGTGCAGTATTTAGTTGGTAAACTTACTTACAGCGCTTTAAAGGTCACCGCAGGTATTGTGCCTACTGGTGAGACTTATAACATCATCTGGAACAGTTTAGTGAAGAAGTTCCAAGATAAACGTGCATCATCATCATCATCAGCCAGAAGACGCGTCCACTGCTGGACAAAGGCCTCCCCCAAGGATCTCCACCACGACCGGTCCTGTGCTGCTTGCATCCAGCGGCTACCCGCCACCTTCACCAGATCGTCGGACCACCTTGTTGGAGGCCTGCCCACACTGCGTCTTCCGGTGCGCGGTCGCCACTCGAGAACCGTTCTGCCCCAACGGCCATCGGTTCTACGGGCGATGTGCCCTGCCCATTGCCACTTGAGCTTGGCGACCCTTTGAGCTATGTCGGTTACTTTAGTTCGTCTACGAATCTCCTCATTTCTGATTCGATCACGTAGAGAAACCCCGAGCATAGCCCTCTCCATTGCTCTTTGCGTGACTTTGAGCCTGCTAATAAGGCCCATAGTGAGCGACCACGTTTCGGTACCGTATGTCATCACTGGCAACACACACTGGTCGAAGACTTTCGTCTTGAGACACTGCGGTATTTTGGACGAGAAGATATAACGTAGCTTACCGAACGCTGCCCAGCCGAGTTGGATTCGACGATTGACCTCTTTCTTAAAGTTGGACCTACCTAGTTGGACTGTTTGTCCCAGGTATACATATTCGTCAACAACTTCAAGAGCAGAGTCTCCAACCTTCAGAGGAGTGGGTACGACACGTGAGTTAGACATGATTTTCGTCTTCTCCATGTTCATTTTAAGGCCCACTTGTTGAGAGACTCTGTTGAGATCACCGAGCATTGTGCCGAGTTCCTCCAGGGTCTCAGCCATGACTACTATATCGTCGGCAAATCGAAGGTGACTGATGTACACGCCGTTAATATTGATGCCGAGTCCTCTCCAGTCCAGAAGCTTAAACACGTCCTCCAGTGCAGCAGTGAAGAGTTTCGGAGAAATGACATCTCCTTGTCTCACTCCACGCTGCAGCTGGACTGGCTTCGAGTTCTGTAAGGGATAAACGTGCATTAGGCACTTATTATTTAAATAATATACTTGATTCAAAAAGTTGCACAAATACATCTAACAGTTTAGAGTCGTTCATATAAAAATATGCTTCCTCCGTGGCAGCATTGCGGCAGTTAGATATTAAGGATTTAACAGATTTTATATTGTTTCATTGTGCATTTAGAAAAATTGATTTCCATACAGCACAAACGTTCGAATTAACTGTCCGTGACAAAGAAATACCGTCTTATAACGAGTTAGCTTCTTTCATAAGAGATCAAGTAAAAATATTACAACGCTCAAATAATAATAACACGACGCGGGCATCGAACAGCGGCGTAAGCGTCAATAAGCCTCCCGCCACTCAGTTGTCCCGTCATACCTACCAGTCGTTTGTCGCGAGTAATAATAATAATATTCCTACCGCTTCACGCGCGAAGTCGTGCATCTTTTGTAAACAAACTGATCATTCAATTGTGGTTAGCACTCAATTTAAGAATTTAAGTTCTCCACAGGCCCGATTTGAACTGGCTAAAAGCCAATTTGGTTTCAGAAAAGGCATGAGTACTATGGATAATCTCAGTATTTTTGTTACGGACATTTGGATAGGGCTCTCAAGACGCGAGTCTGTGGTCGGAGTATTTTTAGATGTCTCATCTGCCTATAATAATGTGTTGCTTCCAAAACTCAGGCAAAAATTGCTTAATCTGAGTATACCTGTGAAGCTTGTAAATCTTATCTCTAATCTACTTTCAAATCGAACCATTCAGGTGTGCGTAAACAACAATCTATTTCCACCGAAATCCGTCTGGAAAGGTCTGCCCCAGAGTTCAGTCCTTAGTCCTTACTGTACAGCCTCTATACTTACGATCTTGAGTTATCCGTGGACTCTTTCTGCAGTATTCTTCAGTATGCTGACGATCTTGCATCATATATACCTGCCAGTGATATTGAATTGGCCTCTTCTCGGCTAAACGCTGCAATGATCTACCTCAAAGACTGGCTGGACGATCATGGCTTATCACTTTCTGTGGATAAATCCACTGTAGTCAACTTTACTCGATCTAGGTCCCCTGCTGATTTAGACATTATGTACGAGAGTAGACCAATTCCTGTAAAAGAAATGTTAAATTCTGTTGGGAGTCGGGAGTTGTGCTTGATTATAGAATGTCAGGAGTTCCTCATGTTGCACATATTACCAAAAAAATGTGAGAAGAACATTAACATCCTCCGATCTGTATCAGGTGCCTGGTGGGGTGCGCACCCGCTTTCCCAGAAACTATTATACAACGCTCTAATACGAAGTCATCTCGATTACGGGTCCTTCTTACTAGAACCATGCCTCAAATCTTCTTTACATACACTTGACAAGATTCAGTCCAAATGCCTACGCATTATAATCGGGGCTATGAAATCCTCTCCCATCAATGCCCTGCAGGTAGAATGTTCCGAAGCTCCTCTCTCAATAAGGCAATACCTAGCGGATAACTTTCTTTTCAAAATTGTTTAATATTCTAGACACCCCCTAATTGGAAAACTTCATCAACTGTCAGAATACATATCATATGATAAATATTGGAACCATAAGAGTTACCCATGTCTATTTAGAAGTTTTGTAAAATTTATTCGTCTTCCATGTCCAGTTTACCAGTGCATTTTAAACCCTTTGTTTGATAACAACTATCACTCTTTAACTTTTAAACCTAATGTTATCCTTGACCTTGATATACATAAAAACAGCCCCAATGCTAATGCCTAGTTACAATGTCACATTTATACCCACTGGACCGACTGGCTGGTTATGTATACAGATGCTTCAAAGATTGATGAAGGTAAATGTGTAGGTGCTGCAGTCTGGATCCCTAGATACAAAATTATATTAAATTCTAAACTAGCACCCGCCACCTCTATTTTTACTGGAGAGGCTATTGCACTATGGGTGGCAGTGTCATTTATAGAGTCACATAAAATAAAGAAGTCCGTAATTTTTTCCGACTCCAAAAGTAGCCTCCAAGCCATATCATCAAACCCCTTTCGAACCAAACATAAGTATCCAATTATCTTTAATATCAGAAGTGCGCTATATAGGTGCCAACAGCAAGGTCTGATGGTTTGTCTAGCTTGGATTCCTGGTCATTCAGGCATAGATGGAAACGAAATGGTTGATTGTATTGCAAAGGATGCTACCATAAATGGCTGTACCGCTCAATTCAGGGTGTTTTGTCACGACTTGGGTTTAATGGCAAAACAACATATGATGTCTAAATAGCATAATAAATGGAGAGCTTCTTGTCGTACTGTGAGAAAGCATTATGCGGATATTCAAGATCTCATTCCAATAAAACCCTGGTTTTTTAATTACAAAAACATCGGCAAAAGCTGTACCTCTACTATCTGTCGGTTAAGGTTGGGGCATGCGTGCACCCCGGTTCATTTAGCTAAAATAAGGGTCAAAGACTCTTCACTTTGTGAATGTGGACTAGATGAAGGATCAACAGATCACATATTTTTCGAATGTCCTAAATATCCCATTTCCCTATATGATCTGCTCCCTCCATATCCTAAGCCTATCAATTTTAAATCCCTACTCATGTATGTTAAATCCCAACTTGTTAATATTCTGTGTGATTATCTAACCTCTAATAAAATTAGACTATAAGTTGTGTGTCCATACTAATCTAGTAATAATAATTCTATATAAGTATGTATTGTATATGTTCTTTTTCGCAGATAACTCAACAGTTTTTAAAAAATAATACTCAAGAAGTAGTTTTGTTTATTAACTATAATTATCTACTTTGTGCATTTATGAAACTTTGGAGAAACAATAACGCTTAGGCAGAATACTTGATACTGGCAAAATCTATCAAGAAAACGCCTTTGAATAAAGAAGAAGAAGAAGAAGAAGAATCTACACATTTTTGCCAAACCGTACCCTAAAGAAAAAATTACGTACCTACGTCACGTCCTCTGAGTAGGTACTGAAACCATGAAGATGTAGGAAATAAATACTGGAGGCCAAACTCAGTACCTACTTTAAGTTGAAGCCAAGTAGGTTTAACCTATATTGACCTTTCGTTGGACTCCTGGGTGGCCATCTCATAAATCTTTATTTGCCCGGGACTTGTTTCATAAAGTTAGGTACCTACTGGTATTGTTAGCTAATTTAATTTGACTTATTAAATAATAATATTAGTTAGGTAGGTACCTACCATTTTTCTGTTTCCTAAACTATTTGACAACACTAATGATATGGACTCTTTGACGTCACTAATATCATTACTTGTATCTACGAGGGGCGTTCAAAATATTCTCGGTATGTGGATAAAAACAAACAAGTACGAAAAGTTTGATATTTTTATTTTTCAATATACTCCCCCCCTATGTTCATACACTTATAAGATCGATCAATTATTTTTTTTAATCCCTCATAAAAATATTTTTTATCTTTGGTGTAAAAATGCTCCTCCACGGCCGTCTTCAACGCTTCATCGTCAGAAAATTTATTTCCACGCAGATCCTTTTTAAGATTGGGGAACAAAAAGAAGTCGCTTGGGGCTAAGTCCGGACTATAGGGTGGATGAGTAACAGTTTCAAACCCACATTCAACAATAGCTGCCTTGGCAATATGAGCAGTATGGACAGGGGCGTTGTCATGCAGAAGCAGAACACCTTTGGTTAACTTTCCTCGCCTCTTTTCTTTGATCGCATCTCTTAATTGACGTATAACGTTAGCGTAGTACTGCCCTGTGATATTTACACCTTTTTCTTTATAATCGATAAGCAAAACTCCTTCACAATCCCAAAATATTGTGGCCATGACCTTGCCAGCTGACGGGATTACCTTGAACTTCTTGGGATGAGCTGAACCCTTAATGTGCCACTGCATGGACTCCTGTTTGCTCTCTGGGTCATAATGATGAACCCAGGTTTCATCTCCAGTAACTATTTTTTGCAGCACCTCATCGGGATTTTCACCACACAGGTCGATAAAATCTGAACAGCAAGCCACACGCATATCCTTTTGAAGAAGCGTCAGCATTCGCGGAACCCATCTTGCACTTACTTTTGACATATTAAGATGGTCATGTATAATGTCATGTACGGTACCAATAGAGAGATTGGTTACTTGAGCTATAGATTTTACCTTCACTCGGCCGTCTTCCAATATAAGTTTTTCCACTTTATCAATATTTTCTTGTGAGGTAGCCACTACAGGCCGGCCAGGTCTAGGGTCATCTTCAATACTCTCCCTTCCACGCTTAAATTCGCTTGACCATTTTTGAATAGTAGATAAAGAAGGAGCAGACTCACGGTAAACACAATCCATTTCCTCTTTTATGGTTTTTTGATTTTTACCCTGTTTTGTCAAGAATTTTATGACGGATCGGTACTCTAATTTCGTTAAAATTGTTAATTCGCTCATGGTGTTCATGTTTGTTCGGCAATTGCAGAAAAACAAAAGAACATCTCGGTTCCAATTTTACTTTTTTTTAATGTCAATGGATGAATCTTAGCGGCCAGTAACAAATATATATATAAAAGAGGTTGTAACGTATCAATACCGAGAATATTTTGAACGCCCCTCGTATGAGTACTAAATCTACTCTGAAATCGAATCTAAGATGAAAAACTTAAACAAAGGAGCTAATTAGCAACCACTACAATTAAATAAAACCTGTAGTCAAAATATGTACGCAAAGATTATATGATGCATCCAGATAGGTAGTTATGTCGTCACACCCTCTATCTAAAACAGTAACTATCAGTATCAGTTACAATGTAACGTTATCAAGACCGTATTAGCAAGAATAGGTTATAGCGTGTCGAATAACACATTAAGCATAACCGGCCTTTTGCGTGTAATGGAACGTGCTAGTTCCACTTTTAACCGCAAGCGCAACAGTGCGCCAGTAGAGCAATGGCTGCCGCAAGAGAGACCGCGTTACGATCTCCGTTCTCGCGCCATTAGGCTAAGCATCTATTCTAAAGATTTGTACCCATAATTTTGATTGAAACCTGTGAACCTGAACAATAAACAATTTTACAGTGATCAAGTAGTTTTACCTGTTACAAGAACCCGCATACTAGCGCTCGACGTGCTAAACTGGCTGCCCAACGCGGTTTAAACAGGTTTCAACTGGTTTTTCGTCGCGACCAAAGAGTGTAAAAATTCGTTTTAGTGACTAAAAAGTGTGTTGGTCGTTCTTAAACTCTGTGTCGTGCAGTCTTAGGACTGTTAAGGTGTTCGGTCGTTATACTATGCCGCGAACACGCAGGATGTCTTTTGAAAGTGTGCACGATCAAAGTGCTGCGAACTCTGACGGCAATGTTACTATGACACAGGAGATGTTCAACAGTATCGTGTCGTCGTTTGCTTCAAACACTTCAAGGCCCAGCGGAAATTTTGCGCAGTGCACGTCCAGGTACGCCGGTCGCCCAGGAGAGTCGCTAGAAAATTTTATCGACGCCGTAAGTACATACAAGGATTGCGTCAGCGTCTCTGATGAAAATGCTCTCCGTGGTTTATCAATGCTACTAGTGGACTCTGCAGCAGTGTGGTGGCAAGGTGTGAAGAAATCCACCACATCATGGCAAGACGCCCTCATCCGATTACGAGGCGCCTTCGGGGACCATGAGCCGCCATACCGAATTTATAGGCAATTGTTTTCCCTAGACCAGGGGGAGGAACATACTGATTTGTTCATAGCGCGAATAAGAGCGCTGTTTGCAAAGTTACCTACCGATGATCTGGCCGAAAAAGTCCAATTAGATATGGCCTACGGACTTCTCAGTCAACGCATCCGAAAAAGGTTAACCCGAGAAGGGGTCAACGACTTTGACGAGTTACTTCACAAGTGCTGAAACATCGAAGATTCTGTCAAAGAAAGTAGACAGTGTTCAACGAATTCTACGAGTGGTACGTCGCAATTAAAGTCGCGAATACCTAGCGGAACGAGTACTCGAAAGCCGCAGCATTCATCGTCGCCGAGAACCGTGCCGGAGCCCGCGGAAGCCAGCTCCGAGAACGCCAATACCGTCGATTCGGGATCGAAGAAACTTTATTTTGCGTATTGTAAGCGGTCGGGCCATACGATAGAAAAGTGTGAAAAGCGTCCTAAAAGTGAAGTAGGCATAAAGTGTTACGTTTGTGGTGCCGCTAACGTAATAAAGTCGAAGTGTAAAAAGTGTAATCCGGTCGAATCATTCTATTCCGTCGATAACGACGTAAACAACTCGCGAGTTGGGACGCGGGGCGCCTCCGTCAGCCGTTGCTTAGCAACCGCGCCGAGTTCGCCGCCGCCGCCGACTGCGCATATGCGCAGTTCGCGCGATTCGCGCGTCTCGCGCGAGTCATCATCGTCGGCGCGGCCCGCCGACGATCGTTCTACCAAGGACGATATATAATAAGGACTGTCATTCTCCATACAAACAAGCGTAACTTTTAATATAGTTATAAATTACCACGCTAGATGTCTCCGGTAGTTTCAAATTGTAATATCGTGCCAATTCAGTAATCCTCTTGCAGCAGCCATTTGTCACTTCATCAAACGAACTTAGTAATACTACAAAAATAACGTTAGATGGCGCTCTGTAAATAATTCAAGTTAATCGTTGAAAATGCAGCGTCCGTTTCTTTACGAACTTTATTTTAAAAACAACTAGGTAATACTTTTTTTTATTGTACCTAGGTAGTTTAAGTTATGTGCTGTCATGATAAATAATTGATTTATAAATGAAATGCCTCGCATCATTAAGATTTATGAATGAGTGTCCGAAAAAAATATTTTTAGTTTTGCTTTCCGCGCGCGCGCGGCGGGCGGCGGCGGCGGGGGTGGTTAGCATTAGCACACGCGCCATGAAATGGTTGATGTTAGGCAACGTTTAACGGTTAGACATCGGATGGGTGACCAAAACAATTTTATTGATTTTGAGTTCTTCGTGCTATAATTATGGGGCGTTAATAATACACTCATTCTGACAATATTTAGTGGTCATTTCACGTAGCGCGATTTACAATAATTTCGTAAGGTATTCCTACCTAAAAAAAGTAGGCAGTAAGTATACTCTGATTTTTAATTAGATGGACTAAAGTGATTGCTGCCGGCGCTTTTTAAAGTGTTGTTGTGACGCAAACGCAAGTGATTTTACTAATTAAATTGGATTAGGTATTGAGTCATCGACATGGCTGTAAATAAGTACTTATTTAATGAGATATTAATAAAAAGTACGTGTAATAATTAACAAGTTTACGTAATATGTAGATGTTTTAATGAATCCGCGTACTATGTCGATGACCAAGTGGTTGTTTTTGTTGTTGTGTTATCACCGCGTAGGCAAAGGTAAGTAGAGTAGGTAGAGGAATTTGATAGTTTTGGATAGGTTGACCTGCTGGCGTGTGTATCTATAATTCTATACCTATATTACAGAATAAGTAATAGGTATCGTACAGAAGGTTCACTCTCTAACTAAAAAGTCAAGTTTAGGTATAAAAAATTGCCTACTCTTCGCAAATTGAAACTTATCGTGTGACCCGAACGTTCATATTCCGCTAAAGGGAAATATTAGATATTTCGCACTGAAATTTTCAATGTGTATTACAGAACGTATGTGTGAAAAGATGAACGAAGCCAAAATACGGTTGGAAACATTTTGCTCGATAGAAAAAAAAACATGAAGTTACCTCTAAAATTTCATATAAATGCAATGTGCATTTATATGAAATTTTAGAGGAACTATAAATAATAATATAATAATAAATCCTATAAAATCAAATCATAAACACATAGGTAGGTACCTATTTACCTTTTCGATTTCTTGACTTGGATTTCCAATAAACAATAGGTACATTTTTATTAACTTTTTGATAAAAATGTGAATGGCGCTTACGAATTACCGCGGACCCCTTCGCAACATCCAAATTTTTGCTGACCGGCAACGCTGACGCGATATCGATTTGACGTCAGAGCGCAAGCACTATTTATACTGTGGCGCAAGGTTTCCACTCATGAATATATTTAAGTATATAACTAAACCTATTAAAATAAATCAGAATAATTGTTCTTTCTTTTATTTAGACACCTGTAAACACAACTGTATCTTTTATACGAATTATTAGATCGTTTAGTAGTCATTGTTCGGTGCACAAAAATCACAGATGATCGTTTTTATAGGCTGATTTCACAGTCACGCGTTTGATCAGCGCCGGCCACACGCGCTCGGTTACAATTACACTAGATAGTACCTAGTTGCGTTTCATAGTCACGCACGCAGTTCAAACGCGCAACTACAAGCGCGCGCGTGTGGCCGGCGCTGATCAAACGCGTGACTGTGAAATCAGCCACGCGACTCGCGACGTGGAGCGTGCGAGCCGAGCGGCAACCTACGGAGGCGCGCCAGCGCCGGCTGAACGTAAGTAGGTACCTACCTAAACTGCGCAGTGACACCCCCCGGCCCCCTGATAAAACTAAAGTTGTACTTACAGAAGCTCGTGAGTACCTACACGTAGGTGTACCAAAAGGCGTCTTTAAAAACGAAACATATCAAAAAGTAGGTAAGTATCTATAACAAAGTAAAAGATATTCCTTTTTCTCCCTTGTCCTTAATTAAAAGTGATAAATATAACAACAAATATTGTCGGTCGGTACGCGAGCTCAGACCAAATAAGCGAGGCGAAAAAAAATTTTAGTCTCAAAAAGGATAACGTCTACATGATAGAACATTGAGATTGTACCTATCTCAATCCACATGCCGCCATTTTTATTTTTTCCTAAATTTTCCGCGCACTATAAAGAAGGTATATATGTATATGGATAGACGATACTTTAACAAACAAAAAATGTCAAGTAATACAAAAAAAATAATCATTAAATACGCATATTTACGCAGTCCATTGCATTCAAATGATAGTTCCCAGGTTGATTTAACTATTTTTTAGAAGGCAGCACAACCTAGTAGCAAGACAAAGCACTTTAATTTATTACTTGCCCACTAAATCGCATCATAATATATCGCAATTAAACGCTATTTTGTCAAAGTATAGGTATCGAACCACGGTGGTTGGCTTATCTTCCATTCCATAACCAGTTAAAAATAAAACAAAACACATAATGTAGATGTAATGTAACAATCGTTTATTATTATTGCAAAAAAACTACAATACCTAGGTATGAAACTACCGTGGCGGCGACGGGATAGAAAACAAGCCAACCACCGCGGTTCGAGTTACCTTAAGTAGGTATATAATTTAATATTTATAGTTAATAAAAGAAACTTTGTAATTTTACATTTACCTACATACGAGTATTTGTACATAATTGCCGATTTTTGACAACCTCCGTGGTCGAGTGTGGTTAGCACACCCGCCGGGTCGCCGCCGTCGTCGCACCATCTCTGAGGTCCCGGGTTCAAATCCCGGTCGGGTCAATTTTGGGAAACTGTTTTTCTTAATTGATTTTGGGTCTGTGTGTTTTTTTAAATGTTTGTGTATATTTATCCGTTATCTTACCATATTAACGAGTTTCAAAGGAATACTTATCTTGGTGTAGATAATTAGTGTAAGCGTAAATAAATTCAAAATTACCTAATTAATTAAATATATTTTTAATTTAAATTTTAACTAGTTAGGAATTTCTAATTTGAAAAATCTGTGATATAAACATATTTTGCCGACAACGACGACGGACGACGAGGACGAACGGCGGGTGCAGTAAAGAGGGTAGCAAAAGGAGCCGCGGTCGATAGGTGTACAGTTTGCCTTTATATCAATGTAAAGTAGGTATTCAAATTAAAACGCGCGTGGACTCACAAAGATGCCTAAAATACTTACTTACATCAACGCCATCTATACATGAATAAAAAAACTAAAAGCAACCAAAGCAAGCGCTCTGTCTCTAGCGGACTTTTTTAGTACTTTTAAGTAGTTGTGGTGGCGCCTCCAGCGGAACTACTACTTTTATTAACGCCATCTACAAAATTCGTACTTTTTTGACCTATTTTTGCGCTACGCTCTTTTGTATGGAGACTGTCAGTCTTTATTATCTTATTAGTCTATGGTTCTACGCAGCGACAGTCTAACCCTCCGATGCAAGCGTTGAGTGAAGGTAACCCTTCGCATGCCGTGGGGGACTTTCGTATTAAAAATTGTAACTTAAATGTTTGTAATGATAATGTTTTTGACTGTGATTCGGATTTGCATTTAAATGATTTATTTTCAAGTTGTTTTAGTAACGACGATGATAAAATGGTTTTTCGTAAAAATTCTAAAAATTTTAAAAGCCGTGTTTATAATAAAAATTGTAAGAATGTTTCTAGTACAAAAGCGGATTGTTCAAAATGTTGTTTGGATAACTTAAATGTACCGCAATGTACTGACAGCAACTTAACAAATTTTCTAGATGACTGCTTTGTGAATAGTAATTTACCGAATTGTAACGATGTTTCTGAAAATTATTCTGAGTGTGCCAATGTTGTTGGTAATGTACCTTATCGTAGACCTGTGTTAGATATTGTTATTTTGGGGATCCGTGGCACTGCTCTCGTGGATTCTGCAGCTAAAAGCTGTATCGCAGGCCACACGCTCCACGCTCTCCTCTCGAAGTTAGGACACCCATTAGTGCCGTCGACGCAAGTTGTTAGGTTGGCGGATGGTGTTAGTCGGGAGATGAATGTACTAACCACGGAGGTAAAGGTGACACTCAAACATAAGACAAAAGTCGTAAAATTTTTGATCTTGCCTGATTCTAATAATAATGAAAGCTTATTGGGTATAGATTTTCTTACCGTTTTTAACCTTGTCTTCAATTTTGGAAAAAGCAGTTGGCACTTTGCTGAAAATGAAAAACAAAAGTTCGAGATGCAGTTTGAAAGAGTGTCATCTGTATCTCAGTGCGCAGCTGTAGAGGTGCTACGGGACGATGAGGCGACTTCGCTAATTAAAGAACAGCGCGAGGTCCTTGCCCGTCTTTTAGTAGATCATCAGGACATTTTTGAGCCAGGGGGAGCTCCGACTCCTTTCGCTGAGCACGCCATCGATACAGGCGATCACCCTCCCGTTGCTGTCTCGCCCCATAGGTTGACGCCGGCCAAGAAAGAGGTCATGCGGGTAGAGCTCGAGAAGATGTTAGCTGATGATATAATTGAGGAGTGTGAATCTGCTTGGGCGTCCCCAGCACTTCTCGTACCGAAGACAAATGGCCAGGTAAGGTTTTGTGTAGACTATAGAAGGCTCAATGTGGTGACGAAAACCGACGTCTATCCGATGCCATTGATAGACGAGCTGATACAGTCGACCAAAAAGAATTGTTCGATGAGTACAATTGATATGCGTAGTGGATTTTGGCAGGTGTCTGTCCGTGAGCAGGACAGAGACAAAACAGCGTTTTTGACACCGTTTGGATCTTATAGGTTCAAAAGGATGCCGTTCGGATTGAAAAATTCACCGTCCACGTTCCAGCGTCTCATAGATAGGCTTCGATCTGGCGGTACGTTAAAGGACGTGACACTGCTAGCCTACCAAGATGATTTGTTGATCATAAGTGAGGGTGGTTTTGAGAAACACCTGTCAGATTTAAAAGCAGTCTTTGAAAGGTTACGGGTATTCAAACTTCGTGCGAACAGAGAGAAGTGTGTCTTTGCACGAGAGAAAGTAAAGTATCTCGGTCACGTAATCACCCAAGATGGTGTATCTCCTGATGATAATAAGGTCCGTGCTGTATTAGACATGAAAGCACCTTCGTCTGTACGCCATCTCAGAACTTTCATTCAGACTTGCTCTTGGTTTAGAAAATTTATTCCGAATTTTTCCGCTATTGCAGAGCCCTTAACACGCTTACTGAAAAAGAATCAGCCATGGTCTTGGGGTTCAGATCAGGCTAGTGCCTTTGAAGAGTTAAAGCAGCGTCTTTCTTCAGCACCGGTTCTCGTTCAGGCAGATTATAGTAAGCCGTTTGTGTTAAGGACGGACGCAAGTAGTTACGCGCTAGGTGCAGTGTTGCTTCAGGGTGAAGGTAAAGACGAACGCCCTATAGAATACGCCAGCCGTTTGCTTCTGCCTGCCGAAAGAAATTACAGCACAACGGAGCGAGAAGCTCTAGCTGTTTTATGGGCTGTCGAACGTTTCAGGGGGTATGTCGATGGGCACGAGATAACTGTAGGTAGTGATCATCAGCCGTTGCGGTGGCTCCTAACCCTAAAGTCGCCGTCGGGTAGACTAGTTCGATGGGCTCTAAAGTTACAAGCCTACAACATCAATTTACAGTATACTCCTGGTAAAGCTAATGTCATCGCTGACGCGCTCAGCCGGCCAACCTGTAATGAAGAAGAAAAGGATCAGTGTGGTGTTTCTTCTGTTGTAATAGACTTACCTGCTCGTAGTCCTTCTGATCTCCGTCGCGCGCAGCTCGATGACCTGGAACTGAAAAAGATAATTAGTGACTTGGAGGATACGTCTAATGCAGATTCTGTTGGGTTGAAACGTTGGTCTGAAAGAGGCTATTTCTTGCAACAAGGTGTGTTGTACAGGTACAATCCAGATGTCGACAATGAGGAGCCGCAGTTGGTTGTTCCTGCTTCTCTTCGTCCAGACATTTTGGAAGAGTGTCATGACTCCGGTGGACACCACGGAGTAGATAGGACTTATAACAAAGTCGCAAATAGTTTTTATTTTCCAGGTATGCGCCGAATCATAGCCGAGTATATCAAAACCTGCGCTACCTGTCAGAAATATAAACCTTCGAACACTAAACCATCAGGTCTCCTGCAGACTCCAGTTTTGAACCAAAGGGGCGAAGTTTTGGCCATAGATTTGTTCGGTCCACTTCCCACAGGAGCCAACGGTGAAAGGTGGATATTATTGGTCGAAGATACCGCAACTCGCTGGACCGAGCTTTACGCTCTGAAGGAAGCAACCTCAGAGGCGTGCGCTCGTACTTTGATAGAGGAGTATTTCTTACGATATGGTCTTCCTCGACGCATTGTGTCTGACAATGGCATCCAATTCGTTTCAGCAGTGATGCAACAGTGCATGTTTGTGTTGGGTATCTCACAAGAGTTATTGCCGCTTTATCACCCCTTAGCAAACCCAGCTGAACGTAAGAATAGGGATTTGAAGTTTCATCTGTCGCGTCTTGTTGACGCAGATCATCCATCATGGCCTCAACATATTCCCGCCGTAAGGTTTGCCATGAATTCGGCAGTTTGTCAGACCACCGGTATGTCTCCAGCCTACCTTACTTTTGCTAGGGAACTTCGTTCGCCACTTGATGTGCATTACGACATAAGGTCCATTCTTAATAAAGATAACTTTGTTCCTCAAATCACTCCGTATTTGAAAAAGTTTGTTTCCTCTCTTATTGCTGTCAGAGAAAGAGTTGATGAACAGCAGGATCGCCGAAAGGAATGTGCAGACAAATGTAGAAAACCTAGTGAAGTCTTCAACGTCGGTGATTAGGTTCTATTAAAGTCTCATGTCCTTAGTAACGCATCAAAGAATATCACTGCAAAGTTTGTTCCAAAGAGAGATGGTCCCTATTTAATTGTGAAAAGAGCTAGTCCAACAGCGTATTTTATTGCAGATTTAGATGCTCCTGAGGAGACTTTGGGCAAGTTTCATGTTTCTGAGCTAACCAAATTTAACAGTCGTGACAATGACGATGCGCCTCCACGTCCCGTAGTTCCTAAAAGACAAAGAGGACGTCTACGCAAACATGTTTGTCCTGTATGTTAATATTTTGTGTTTTACATGTTTTTTTTTCTTTTCGTTTGTATGCGAGTTTATGAGCGAGGACGTTCTCACAAACTCGAGGGGGAGTGTATAGCGTGTCGAATAACACATTAAGCATAACCGGCCTTTTGCGTGTAATGGAACGTGCTAGTTCCACTTTTAACCGCAAGCGCAACAGCGCGCCAGTAGAGCAATGGCTGCCGCAAGAGAGACCGCGTTACGATCTCCGTTCTCGCGCCATTAGGCTAAGCATCTATTCTAAAGATTTGTACCCATAACTTTGATTGAAACCTGTGAACCTGAACAATAAACAATTTTACAGTGATCAAGTAGTTTTACCTGTTACAAAAACCCGCATACTAGCGCTCGACGTGCTAAAAGGTGTAATAAAATTCAATGTCGATAATTGAGTTATTAGAAGTCAGATGTCATCATATTTCGGCGATTATAATTCTGCGTATCAATTTAATTGGCGATTTTCTGACAGCTTAAATTAAAAAGTAAAAATTAGTTCAAAAAAACCCAATAGATTTAGTTTTATAAAAGCCGGCCACACAGCCGTACCTACCTAAGGAATATAAAAGAATAAAAAAATAGTAAGTCCTTAACTATTTATATTCAGGACATCCAGAACCTATTTCTATTTTGGAATAGAATAAATATTACGCAGCCATACACGTGCTCTTCATGAACCCGCCTTTTACTATGCGCCATACTAATCTATGCTAAGCGCCATCTATGAAGTCACTTACGAACCAATTTCTTTTTTTTTGATCTCGGAAAATCGCCCATTAGAGAACACTCAGCTCTTTGTTTCTGTGTTGGGTGGCAAGAGGTATATAAACTCAAATGCCACACACATCATGATTATTCAACTTCAGTAATCACTTAGTGTTTAAGTTTGTTTATTATAATGTAAATTTTCATTATTAAATAAATATATTTTTTGAAGATCTCGGCCTGCCCAAACTTGACTGGCGCAGCCGGTAGGATCTCGCATCGCAGTCGTGTTGATAAAGTAATTCAAGTTAATTCGTCCTATACGAACCAGCGGCCAGTGTTTTTACACTGCAACGGCGGGATCATCAAAAGAACAAATTCGTCAAAGCAGCAGCCAGATCTTCAGGAGAACATGGTGTGGGAGGCCTTGTGAGTAAAAATCCTTACTAGCAATTCCTATCCTGTTTATTCCACAATTTAGTGTTTCTTCGACTCAACTCGCGAAGTACATTCTTTTTAGATAAGTTAACGGGATTTGACTAAACCGCAATGAACGTTGTTCGTTCACTGTATCTTCAACTTTAAGATACGTAGACATTAGTAGTAAGAAATTTATGAGAAATATTAAATTGAAAGATATAATTATATTGATTTAAAAATATTGATTGAAAGAATATTGAAAGAAAAATATGAATATTACAGTAAATTACGTAATCTTCAACTTTAAGATACGCAAACTGTAATTATTAAGAAAAGTAAGAAATTTAGATTTTAAAGAAAATTAGCTATTATAAGAAATTTTAGAATAACATTTAATTTAATTTGTATTTTTCTTTTTTTATACTAAGCCCGGCAAATGACCCCACTCCACCTGATGTTAAGTGGAAATGAGGTCCAGGCGCGAGGACAACTGGTGCAGCGTAAGAGACGTAGCATCAGTCATCCTCACTCTGCCGGCCCACAAAGTGCTTCTTCACGCCTCGTTTGAAGGACCCTATGTCATAGGTAGGAGGGAATACGTGTGCTGGTAGACTATTCCATCTTTTGGAAGTGCGGCAAAGAAACGAGTCACCAAATTTCTTTGTGCGAGATGGAATGTTAGAGACTGTAAATTGGTGACTCCGCAGAGCAGCACGCGTACTCCTATGGAGGAAGGGAGAAGGAGGGATGAGGTCAAAGAGTTCTTCAGAGCACTCGCCATTGTATAAACGGTAAAAGACGCTGAGTGACGCAATATCTCTACGCAATTGCAAAGGCTCGAGAGTTTTAGTGACCTCTGCATTGCCGATAATGCGCACAGCGCGGCGCTGCAATCTGTCCAAGGCATCGAGAAGGTACTTTGCGGAGCCGTCCCAAAGGTGAGAGCAATACTCCACGCAAGACCGCACCTGTGTCTTGTATAATAGACACAACTGATCAGGCGTGAAGAATCGCCGCACCTTGTTCAGGACACCGAGTTTACGTGAGGCATTTTTAATCACGGTTTCGATGTAGTCCTTTTGGTTCAGATCGCAGCGGATATCCATACCGAGCATGTTAATACTGCTCTGCAGGCCTAGAGATGTACCCTGAAGAGAGGTAAGGGGAAGGAATGGCGACTTTTTCGCTGTGAACGCGCACACCTGTGTTTTCTTGGCATTGAACTCCACCAGATTATCGGAGCCCCATTTAGAAATGAGGTCCAACATCCGATCGAGCTCAATGACAAGATTTGCTCGCTTCATTTCGGTGTCTACCCGCCCAGCCGTTGGGTGCCCGTTATATCCCCCATGCACTGTGCTATCATCAGCATAGCAATGAATGTTTCCAAGAGGAAGTATGTCATTGATATGCAGAAGGAACAGCGTGGGGGATAGAACGGAGCCTTGAGGAACACCAGCGTTCACTGACATGAACCGCGAAGCGCATCCATCCGAAAGGACACGGATTCTACGCTCATGCAGGAAGCTGGCAATCCAGGTACAGAACTGAGTGGGCAAACCGTATGCCGGGAGCTTGGAGAGAAGAGCTTTGTGCCAGACCCGATCAAAAGCCTTGGCTATGTCAAGGCTAACTGCCAGTGACTCGCCACGCTTGTCAATAGCCTCACCCCAGAGATGTGTGACGTACGCTAGAAGATCACCTGTTGACCGTTTTGGCCGAAACCCATATTGACGATCGTGAATTAGGGAGTGATCTTCTAGGTATCGAATAAGCTGTTTGTTCAATATTCATTCTAGGATCTTACACAACACTGAAGTTACGGCTATAGGGCGGTAATTAGTCGGATCTGACCGATCTCCTTTTTTAGGGATCGGTTGCACATTAGCTTCTCTCCAAGATCCCGGCACACAACCCGAAGAGAGCGAGAGACGGTACAGACGCGTTAACACAGGGGACAACTCCGCTGCACACATTTTCAGGACTATTGCTGGGATGCCATCAGGACCGTTAGCTTTCCGGACATCGATTGATTGCATTTCCGCACGGACATCACACTGCCTGATTTTAATATCAGACATTGTGTGGCCACAGTGAGGAATTGAGGGTGGCTGTGCATCACAGTCATCGATCTGGGAGTTAGCCGCAAAGAGTTTGGCCAGGAGATCGACCTTTTCCTGCGGCTTCTGAGCTAAAGTTCCGTCAAGACATCTCAGTGGTGGCAGTGAGGGTTGGCAGAAGTTGGATTGCACGGCTTTGGCCAGACACCAGTAGCTACGGCTGCCCGTAGGATGCGTCAGGAGTTCTTGGCCTACTCGTGCAACGCGCTGGGCATCCGCTCTAATGTAGGCCCTCTTACACGACTTGGTGGCATTATTATAGGCTGCTTTTAGCGAGCGAGTTTCGGGAGCCCCATGAGCTTTACCTCTGATCCAAACGCGGTATGCCGTCTGTTTGCTCTCAACAGCGCTGGCACACTCGCGATTGAACCAGCGGTTGCGTCTGCCTTTGCTGATGACATAGGAGTGTGGAATATAGTATTCCATTCCTAATACTATCTCATCAGCAACGGCAGTGGCGCTAGCGGTCGGGTCCTTCCCACTAAAGCAGCGCTGCCTCCAAGGGACGGATGCAAAATACTCCCGCATCCCGTCCCAGTCTGCCGACGCGTAGTGCCAAATCTGGCGTTTCGAAACCGCTGTTGGCGGGCGCGATGCCAAGGGCACTGTGCTGGATATCAAGCAGTGATCCGAGGAACCTAAAGGAGCTCGAATCTCCACCCGGTATCCAGCTGGGCGACTCGTCAGCAGAAGGTCGAGTAAGGAGGGCGCATGGCCAACTATGTCTGGGATCCTGGTGGGCTGGTTCACCAGTTGCGTCAGGTCATGCGTGAGAGCGAATGCGTGGGCAGTTCTACCAGCATGGTCTGTTTTGGAGGAACCTAACCACAACTCATGGTGGGCGTTGAAGTCCCCCAAAAATACCAGTTCCGCCGATGGAAACCGCTCCTGCGCATCATCTGCTACCCGACTAAGATGTTCAATTAGTCGAGTTGTCTCCATGTCGCCGTTATGGGATCGGTAGACGCAGACGTAGACACGGCAATGAGAGCCTAAGTCGACGTGTACCACTAGGAGGGAGAAGGAAGGGTCCTCCAGACAGCGCAGACGGCGACAGCAAACATCCGCCCGAAAGAATAAGCAAACTCCGGCTTTGGCTTTGAAGGATTCTTCAAGCACAAAGCCGGGATAGTTCAGGTAGGTGGTGTCAGCTGGGCGGATTATTTGCGTCTCCGTCAGGAACAACATTGCTGGCCGTGCCGTCTCAAGATGGTGGTGGACGGCATTGAGGTTTGCATGGAGTCCGCGGATGTTAGCGAACTCCACCTCAAACGGTAAGGTTGTGGTGGGGGTGTGCACCGCTGTAGAACCAGTTTTGTTGTTAAGCGCTCTCATTTTAGGAGTGGAAAGAGAGAGGCGTGAATCGAGAAAATGATGCCGCGATGCGAATGGTCAAAGTGTGGTGGCCTGTTTCCCCAGGAATTTGCCCACAGACGAGTATTATTAACCTGCCGAACGGAAGGGCCCCCGAACCCCCCCGGGAATGGCCGCCGGGACCCCACCTTCCGGTCACCAACCGGCACGACGGACCACCCCGAGATTATGCGTGGTATGGTGAGGCAGCCTCACGAGCTGGTTAGGCTCGCTTGGGCCCCTGTACTGTGCCACGGGCGGCCAGCGGGACAACCGTTTCTACGGGTCTCCCTGGTCGGCAGGTTAACGAAGTCCTCCTGGCACTGGTTTGACGGAAGCCTCCACAGACCAAATACATCGCAGCATCATCCTCTCGAGCTCTGGTTATACGCTGGCTGATCCCGAAACGCGACCGACAAGCAGTCACTTGATGGGTTTTACACCATGCGTACGGTGGTCACCAACCAGACGGTTCAAGCCCTACCACCAGTGGAGCAGATCATCGCTCGAAAGAGTCTGTTAGTCGCTTCTTACGACACCCACCGGACGGAGAGAGGGGCGGCGATTGGTATTCTTTCTCTGTCACCGCACAGGTATTGTAGAATCTAACTAAAATGGATCAAATACGCACAATACCTAATGAAATACTTTCGATAATCCCTAAGTTTGAAGGAGATCAGAAAATTTTGAATCTTTTTATCAAAAAATGCGAATTTGTGATTAGATGTTTTCGAGGCGCAGTATCACAAGCGCAAGACTATATGTGTTTCATTCAATTACCAGCAGGCTGATCGGTAGAGCAGCCTCACTCTTAAGTGAACGGGATGATGTAGAAACGTGGACAGAATTAAAAACTTTACTTACTCAACATTTCGGCGATCCTAGATCGGAAGCGTGTATCGCAATTGAGTTAGAAACTAGTAAAATTAAACAAAACGAAAATCTAACAATTTTGTCACCGCATACAAAACATAAAAAGCGCGCTCATATCTAAAGTAAATATAATTCCAGACCAAGGAATAAAAACTGCGAAATTACTAATTTAATATAACACCGCGTTAAACGTATTCCTATACAATCTACCAGAGGATATGATACGTATAGTAAGACTTAAAGGATGTAATTCCCTAGAAGATGCCCTAAGCATCGTTACAGAGGAAGAAAATTTCCAATATCAATATAATAGTAAAAATAAGAAATCAAATCCAGTAAAAACGTTAATACCGCAAATGTCAACAATTAGACCAAACTTTATACCTACAAATAACTTTAAATTCGATTTACCTCAAAATAATAATTACAATAATTATAAACCAAATTTCTTACCACCAAACAGATTTGGTAATCAACAAAACAATAATTTCAAACCAAATTTCGTGCCAAATAATAGATTTAAACCACCAAATAACAATTTTAAATTCGGGATTCAGAATCCACAATATAAACCATTTAATACACCACTTCAAAGTAACTTCAGACCAATAGCACAGAGTAACCCTAATTATAGACAGTCTTAAGGTAACTTCCCATATAACGCGCAACAACCATTTAATAGACCACAAAATAATAACTTCAAGTTTAGAATCGGTCAACCCGCGTTAGCTCAACGCCCGTCTTATAAGTTAGACACCGATGTCTCTATGCGTTCAGCGGCACCGATCAGACAAAATATGATAAACCCGGAAACCGAGGAAAATATTTACTATGAACGGTCAAAATTGTTACGATAATGCAGAGGAAGATAACGAGCAGTACACTAAGTACAATGAACAATCAGAATATTACGATCCTTCCCAGTTGGAAATGATCCCCGAGGAAAATTTTCAGATAGAAGTTTCACCCGATCAAGAGGTGAAATAATAAATATCAATTACGACGGAATACTAAAATTACCCCATTATGCATTCCAGAAATTAAAGCTAAATTCATGATTGATACTGGAAGCAGTAGATCTTTTATAAATCAGAAAAAAGCAGATGAATATTTTAGTTCTTATATTTACACGGAACCATTTGAAGTAATAAGCACGCACGCGCGTAGCCAACATAACAAAGTAATTCATATTCCAATAAAGACATTTAAAACAACATGTTTACATAAATTTTATGTCTATAGCGTAGACGACAGATTCGACGGACTTATTGGCAGCGATATGTTGTAACAATTAGGCGCGACTATAGACATGGATAGATTAAAATTAAAAACACGAAATACAGAAATTCCAATAGTTTATAATTCTCCATATCGTCGTTGCGCGTGCAAAAGTCGCTATGTGCTTTTTAGTCATTTTCGGTTTTTTTTGCAGTTTTAATCGTTATTTCAATACACACATACTGTAAAAACAGCTATGTGATAAATGCAAAATTTAAAGAGTTACGGAAAGTAGCTATGTGACATTCATACATCGAAAGTTCCATGTTAACACGCTAAGTGTTATAACACTTAGCTAAAATAAGTTTACTAAAGCGGAAGCGAAAATTGCGCCTGATATGTGCTTCACTGCACATAGCGAGTTTTTTGGTCAAGTTCAGACTCGCTCGATCACGCGAAGCGCACAGGTCGAGCGACACATAGATAGTTTTGCCGATGTAATTACTCATTCTTCATCTAGCAGCGAAGGAGAATGCATTAATAATTGTTTGCGCTATACTATATACCTAATTGTCATAAAATAAAAAGGTTATTTGTAACGGCTTTCTCATAGGCTACAAACGCTAAACAAAATGGCGGTAATAGGTACTCTTCGGTCTTCTGTATAACCTGCCGCAGCGTATGTATGTGGTCTATGATGCTGATGCTGAAGGCTTTTCGGAATCCGGCTTGTTCGATGGGCTGGAACTCATCAAACCTGCGTGCGAGACGATTAGTTATAAATAACTCTCGAAAACAGCTTATAGACGTGACTTAGAAGTGTTATGGGTCTGTAGTTCCTCAGTAGGGTCTTGTTGCCCTTCTTAAAGAACAACACAACCACATATTCATGCCACGTTTCTGGCGTTCTGCCTCTGAGTACGACAAAATTAAATAGTTTCTGAAGAGTTGCGAGTACCGGTCTTCCGTCTGCTTTCAGGAAATCTGCCGTAATTTACTCAGCACCCGATGCCTTGCTGTTCCAAAGCTGCTTGCCAATACCAAGTTATACCAATTTCGTACAGGCTCTGTCCGAGATATCTTCGGTGTAGTCTCGAGTTAGCTTAGCTCTAGGGTCTGTAGCTAAGCTTTGTATAGGTTGGCCGCGTGGATGTGTACAGCTGTCCATAAAACTTCTCGACCTCTCCCATAACTTCGGACCTGGACGTGACAGTTCTGCTAGTGACAGTTAATTTCATTTAATATAATTTTATTTGATATAACAACTGACTTGATATTATAAACATTTAATATAATTTTAGAATCTATAATGTCATGTGTTATAATGTCCATATCATATAATAAACATTTGATATAATAATCTAATGGTATAAAACATTATTCATATAATACTCATGACGCCTTCCAAGAAAACAAGCAAGCAGCATGCGAGTAAGCATGCAGCATGCTAGCAATCATGCAGCATGCAAGCAACAGCATGCAGCATGCGAGTAAGCATGCAGCATGCTAGCAATCATGCAGCATGCAAGCAACAGCATGCAGCATGCAAGCAAGCATGCAGCGTGCAAGCAAGCATTCAGCGTGCAAGCAAGCATTCAGCGTGCAAGCAAGCATGCAGCATGCAAGCAAGCATGCAGAATGCAAGCAAGCATGCAGCAGGCATGGTTTCTTTCACGGCTTCGGCGCTGCGGGGCTCCGGCGGTCCCACGCGAGCTTATCGTCGCAGATGGCTTACGCTCACCACCGTAGCTTCGGCTTGCTGGCCGGCTGAGCCGGCCAGCCTCAGCCATGGCGTTGAGCGTTAAAGCCACCTGCTCCTCAGCTCGCGGGCCGCCTCGCCCCTCCGCGCCTACGCGGGCTTGAATTACACTCTAGCGTAGGGCAGACAAGTCTACGTGGAGTCGGTTTTGCCGCGATTCGTTTCTGTCACTGACTTTTGTGGCACAACCTTACCAAAAACACAACGTAATAACTTTTAAAGAATTTTTTTTTTTTAATCAAAATCAAATTGGGGTTAAAATGATAATTTTATTTTAAAGTAAAAAATATATCAAATGAAGTTATAGATTATGTTATTATACCAATATAGCTTTATAGAAAAAGTTGTTATAGAAAATGAGTATAATACCATATGACTAGTATACGTAATGTTGTTATGGGAAGTGTATATAGATCAAGTAAAAATTATATCCAATGAACTTTATGTCCTTTGTAATTAGTTCATATGTCATTATATGAAATGATACGCACCCGTTGTAATCGTCCACTTCTACGTAATCCTTCAGGCATTCAAAGCGATTTTGAAGTTTTAGCTGGAAGCTTTCGTGGTTTTGGATTTGGATAGGTCCAGGTCGGAGCGTAGACTTCATCAATCGACGTCTTTTTAGCTGGATATTGATGTTCAATGTGCCTCTTACTAACCGGTGATCACTGCCAGTTTTGAACGCGTTGATCACAGAGACATTATTGAATATTTGTTTGTACGTCGACGTGATGAAGTTAATCTCATTCTTTGTTGCACCATCAGGACTTATCCAGGTCCACTTGCGGTGTTCAGCTTTCCTTTATGAAGACTAGAGTCCTTCCCTTTCCAGAAAGTCCACCAGCAGTAACTGTTGGCCCTGGTGGTTCCGAATTCCAACTACAAATCGTCCCACTTTCAGCTGATCGCCGCTTCGTTTGCCCAGTTTTGCGTTTAAGTCTCCCATGACAACGGTGTTATGAGTTTTGAAGACTTCTATGACTCTAGAGATGTCCTCATACGTAGCCTCCACCTTATCGTTGGGGTGTGCCGTAGTCACCTTCAACGAATACCATTTAGTGATTCTGAGTATGAGGTACGCTACCCTCGACGAAATTCTTCCGGTCTTGACAACGTTGTTCACAAGAGAGCTGTGGACGATAAACCCGACACCACCCTGGGACAGTTGTTCGCATTCCTGTAAATAGAGCAAGTTACCAGACTTCAAGATTATCGGGTCCTCCCCCTCTCTTGGAACCTCAGATAATGCCACATGCTAAATTATTCCTCCAGTTCGCAAACCGTCTCTTCGGTCCGTAGTGTACGCGTGCTGTAGGTTGCCAGGGACAAAGTTCGTTGTTGGTGGTAGCCAGGTCTCTGCCGGAGATTCTTAGAAGAATAATATCTTATGAATACAAAAATTTTTTTTTTTTTATTTACTATAATTAATTATTTATTTCTAAAAAATAGCTATGTGTCATCGCACAGGTATTTTATTTAAGAGTCCATAGAACTATAAAGTAGTTATGTGATCTAATTGCACATACCTTGTATTTACGACTCAATTAAATAACTCTATGTGTACAATTTTCCTATTATGTTGAATTAAGGCATTTTTAATAATGTTATCTATTCAAAATTAATCTTAAACCACGTAAATTTGTAATATGTATTAAAGCAAACATAAATTATTTGGCTACTCTGTTTATTTTTCCGGAATATCGGTTTTTTGCGTCTCCTGTAAAGTATGTAAAAAACACATAGCGACTTTTGCACGCGCAACGACGATATGAGATTCATTTATCTCCAAGATCAGAAACTCGCGTAAAATTACCAACGGAAATCAGAAACGGAGATGTCATATTAGATTTTAAAGATTTCGGACAAGGTGTTAGGATGCCTAGTGCCTTGATAAAATGTCAAAACGGTTTTGCAGAAACAGTTATTCAAAATACGTCAAATAATCACATAACAATTTCCGCGAAAAAACCTTTTAAAACAACAAAATACGACCAATCAATCACTATAAACAATTTAAACGAGACAAATATGGAGATAGATAACAGTCTTGAGATAGATCAAATATTATTAGAGAACCTAAATAAAATACGTCTAGAATATATGACGTCAGAAGAAAAAATAGCAATTCAACGCTTATGCGAAGAATATAAAGATATTTTTTATACGGAAAAATTACCACTATCATTTACAAATAAAGTCAAACACCAAATAAGAACAAAGCATGAGGATCCTATATACGTAAGACCTTATAGACTACCACCTGTACAAAGCAACGAAATTAATAGCCAAGTAGATAAATTTCTAAAAGATAACGTAATCCAGGAATCGCATTCGCCGTGGGATGCACCGGTTCACTTAGTCCCAAAGAAATTAGATGCATCGGGAGAACAGAAATATCGTATGGTTATAGATTATCGACGTCTGAACGACATCACCACAGACGATAAATACCCTCTTCCAAACATCGCGGATGTTTTCGATAAATTAGGAAAATCAACTTACTTTAGTACGCTAGATTTAGCTAGCGGCTATTATCAAATTGAGATACTAGAACAGGATAGAGAAAAAAAACAGCCTTTAGCGCACAAGCAGGACATTTCGAATTTTTAAGAATGCCCTTTGGTTTAGAAACAGCACCAGCTACGTTTCAAAGAGCAATGGACGACGTACTAAGAGGCTTACAAGGCTTGCATTGCCTAGTATACTTAGATGATATAATAATATATAGTAGTAGCTTACAGGAACACTTACAGAACTCAGAAAAATATTCGATAGACTCAGGGAAACGAATCTAAAAGTACAATTAGACAAATTGGAATTTTTACGTAAAGAGGTACTTTACTTAGGACACACAATCACAAAAGACGGTCTTAAACCAAACGACGATAAAATCAAAGCAGTAATAAATTTCCCAATTCATAAAACTACAACAGAAATAAAAAGCTTTTTAGGTTTAATAGGCTATTACCAAAAATTTATAAAGTATTTCGCTAAAATCACTCAACCTTAAACTTCATGTCTTAAGAAAAGAAATAGCATTGTTTTAGATGATAAATATAGAACAGCTTTCCAACAATGTAAAGATCTATTAACTAACGTACCGTTTTTACAGTATCCAGACTTCATAAAACATTTATCCTTACGACAGACGCCTCTAATTACGCAGTAGGCGCCGTCTTATCGCAAGGTACAGTAGGCAACAATAAACCCATAGCATACGCCAGTAGGACGCTCAACGAAGCCGAGACAAAATAAAGTACCATTGAAAAGGAACTCTTAGCAATCGTTTGGGCGACGAAACATTTTCGACCTTATCTGTATGGAAGAAGCTTCACTATCTATACAGACCATAGACCTTTAGCTTGGTTAAATTCGATGAAGGAACCCAATAGTAAACTAACACGCTGGAAGTTAAGATTGGCAGAGTTTGATTATGATATTAAATATAAAAATTGCAAACAGAATAGTAATGCAGACGCACTCTCGCGTATCAGAGTAAACGCCCTGATAAAGGACGATTCAAGTTCAATGCAAGTAAATCCAGATTTAACCAGACCTCTAGCCCAATATCAATATCAACAGGATCAGAGGAAACCTTAAAAGTAAAAAACTTAAACTCAAACTCCAAGTAGTAACAGCACTTTTTCAGCACCAGAAACTGTAAACTCAGAAACTATACATTCTGCTAAAGATATAGAAACTACAGGCATACCTATTTTAAACGAAGCCATCGATACAAAGCCAAATCAAATGTTAATATATACGTGGAATATCAATGATATTGCAGTCAAAGATATTTCTAGGAAAAAGCAAAGAATTTTAGAAGTACATTTACCATTAAACAGAATAGATTTAGTAAAACTATTATATATATAAACTATGAAAGAATACGTAAAACCTAAAACAAAGAATTTTCTTTATTTTGAAAACGACCTCCATAAAAAACAATGTGTGGAAACCGTAGTGATGCTATTTAAGAAAGGTTCAGTGCTATTTTACGAATGCAATCAACGCGTAATCTTTGTTGACGACGAGGAGGAACAAAGACAAATAGTTATTAAATATCACCAAGGTAAAACGTGCCACCGAGGCATCAGAGAAACAGTTATCCACGTCAAACGAACTTATTTCTGGAGTAGAATGGACGAAACCGTGTCCAGCGTAATAAACTCGTGTGAATTATGCAAAAAGATGAAATACGACCGATTTAACCTGAACTACAACTAACGCAAACACAATCAAAGCCTTTTGAGGAATTGTTTATAGACTTATTTACCATAGTAAGCAAATATTATCTAACAGTCGTGGATGCCTTCAGCAAGTTAGGTCAAGCTATAGACATACCTAATCAACTCCGGAAGTTGTTAGAGCACTTATCAAATATTTCTCGTTCTACAGAACACCGAATCAAATAAGTTCAGATCCGGGGTCTGAATTTAATAATGCACTTTTGAAGGAAATGTTAAACTTTCTTAAAATCAATCTCCACATTGGGACACCGCATAACCCAAACTCAATGGGTATTGTTGAGAGGTTCCACTCAACTATTTTAGAAATCTACAGAATCGCAAAATACGAAAAAAGGAGTCTTTACCCGTGGTCCCGGTGGGTTGACCCATTACCGGGTCCACGGGTAATTTTAATTACCCGTGTAATTTTAATTACCCGTGGCCCCATGGCACTAGGGATTACATTTGGATGAATATTTCGACTTCGATTATATCGATATTAAATTAATTACAAAAAGAAAAAATATAAAAAATAAGTATATAAGTATAATAAACAAAAAAAATATAAATATGTAGGTACTTACTAAGTAAGTAAGGAAGTGATGATGTATGTGCAGTCTTTAGTCCGTTACTCGCTTTTTACGACACGCAAGTGAAGAAAGGGATTGGTAGTATTATTTTGATGAGCCCATCGCCGCTATATGCTGTAGGATGTATGTACATAATAATATATAGGTAATCTTAAGTTGAAATTCATGGTTGTAATTCATTTAAATCGGTATAATCGAAGTCGAAATATTCATCCAAATGTAATCCCCAGTGCTATGGGACCACGGGGAATTAAAATTACCCGTGGACCCGGTAATGGGTCGACCCACCGGGTCCACGGGTAATTTTAATTACAAAAGGTTCACTGACGTAGCATCCGTTATGTTATGACTCAATATTAGCATATAACCAAACTATTCATTCCTCTACAGGATTGACACCATTTGAAGTAGCCTTCGGACATACAGATTGTAACAATATATTTAATGTCGAATTCAATAAGCAGTACACTCAACAATTGGTTAAAGAACATGTTAAACGAACGAAACATTTATATAATTATATAAGAAATAAAATGATCCAAACGAAAGAAACAATTCGCGTAAAACGCGGGGAAGAAAAAGAATTTCCCATTGAAGTAGGCGACAAAATCTTCATAAAAGGCGTAAATACGCGAATATCTAAAGATAAGCCGCGCTACCAAGTAGCCCAAGCGTGTGGTGAAACGTCGCGAAACGTAGTCCCCGTGACTACACAGAAAAGTAAAACTAAAGTACCAATTAAAGATATAAAACGTCCTTCACAGCTACGTTCTCATCGTGATCCAGACAATCCACAGCCAGCAAGTCGACCAGATACGTAAGAATCCGGGAATTCTACCAATCAAAGAAGGAACCGCACGTATTAGCTACGACAGTTGGCTAGTAGTAAAAACATTAGATTTAAATATAATTAAAAATGATTTAGAATATAATAATAATAAATTTATGGAATTTAAAAACTATACACAAAATAAATTTAAAATCGGTAATTCTGAGGAATATTACAACACAAAATCATATGTAGACAAAATGCAGCAATTGACAATCGAAAAATGTAGTTTTGTTATTCCTATAACAAGACGTAAAATGGGCATAGTTGATCCCTTAGGTTCATTGATAAAGGCTATAACAGGTAATCTTGATAATGACGACGCAGTAAAATACGACTCAAAAACTGAACTCCGACAAACGTTTCTTCGACAATACGCAACTCCGACACTATGTTACTCTGACAGTACTTTACTACGACATGACTCAACACAGACGCTATTTTACTCCAACACTATGTTAAACCGACAAGATGTTACTCAGACACTACGTTTCTTCGACAGTACGTGATACCGACATGACTGCACTCCGACACTATGTTACTCTGGCAGTACTTTACTACGACATGACTTAACACAGACGCTATTCTACTCCGACATTATGTAATACTGACTTGACTCTACCAGTTTACCTAGTTTACTTCTTTGAAGTCATAATAGGTAATTACTTCAATAACCGACATTAACGCCTATATACCTAGTAAGTAAGCACGAAAAGGCTCGGTACCTACGCTAGCTAGCTACTAACGTAGCTACGTTAGCTCAGTAAAACTACGAGAATAATGTCTCAATTATTCATTGACGTGGAAGATGATTTTTGAGCTACTTAAAAATGCATTTTGTTATCAAAATAATATAATTAATATAGAAAACACAAAACTTACATTTTAAATTATGTAATTTAAATAAATTTAAAGTAATACTTAGTAGATGTGTAATAAAGTGTAACTATTTATCATTATCTTCTAAGGAAGAACATTTTTAAGAAGTTTATAACTAATCATTTATCCATGCCGATTTTCCTGGTCCTATTGAGGCAACGTCCTAACCCTTGCAGTGTGACCTTTGCAGACGTTAATGTTGGTTATTGAAGTAATTACCTAATAAGACTTCAAAGAAGTAAACTAGTTGTCTAGGTAAACTGGTAAAGTCAAGTCGGTATTACATAATGTTGGAGTAGAATAGCGTCTGTGTTAAGTCATATCGTAGTAAAGTACTGTCAGAGTAACATAGTGTCGGAATGCCGTCATGTCGGTATCACGTATTGTCGAAGAAACGTAGTGTCTGAGTAACATCTTGTCGGTTTAACATAGTGTGAGTAAAATAGCGTCTGTGTTAAGTCGTGTCGTAGTAAAGTACTGTCAGAGTAACATAGTGTCGGACTTGCGTATTGTCGAAGAAACGTTTGTCGGAGTTCAGTTTTTAAGTCGTAAAATACGATACCATGATAAATTCATTAAAATCCAATCAAGATGTTATGAACAAAAAGATCACTATTTTATCCGAGATAGCTGAGCAAGTAACAAATAATACGAAAGTAAGTAAAAGCAACTTTAATAGAATCAGTAACGACATGTTATATTTAAAGAGAAAATTGAATGAAACAACAGAAACTCTAATTGCATTTAAATTAGTAAACATATTTAACTTGTTTTTAAATAACTTTCAAATTCTTCTGATACAGTTAGACGAAATCGAAACAGCTATTGCATTTAGTAGAGTGAAAGTGTTACACCAATCGATAGTCAATAATAAAGAATTATTGAACGTATTAAAAGAGTTAGAAAAAACAGAAACCTTAGTATATCCGACCAAATTAAGGAATCTCGTAAAAATAGAACAAACCGTAGATGAACAAACGATGGAAAGCATACTTTACAAATAAGCGTATAACGTTCATTCTTAGCATTCCGTTAGTCTCTAAAGACATATATAACTACTATAGAATCCTACCCTTGCCGGTATTAAATGGAAACACTACCATGATCCTTTCCCCCAAATATCCTTACTTGCTACTTAAAGACATGAGTACCAGGTCGCTTTCCCAACCATGCCAAAACTTGGAGGAAGACTACTACTTGTGCCAGGAGGAAGAGCTACCTTATCACATAGAAGATCCATGTATATCCAGTTTAATGAAATTCGAGAGTAATATAACTTCGTGCAAACCAGTAGCAGTGGAAATCAGCGACGTTATCATTCATCCGATACATAAGAAAAGATGGATTACCTATATATACCAAGAAAACAGTAATCCTAAAGGAAACGTGCAAAGGCGAAATCAACAAGAAAAACCTTTTGGGAACATACATCGTCACCATAGGTGGAAACTGCGAAGTAACAACAAACGACGTGAGACTAAAGAAACGGCTTACCAAAGGAAAAGCAATCAACTATGGGAAATCACTCAAGATCGATCTACCAGAATTACCACAAATTAGCACCAGTACATCAGAAAACCCCATAAACTTGGACGACGTAGATTTAGAAAATCTCCAGCTCCTGACATACGCCCTAAGAAAAACCGAAGAAACTCCGGATCCTCTTAACCTATAAATATAAAAAGTGTTAGTGTTGGAACTATAATTTTGTACCCATTTATTGTAATTAGCATCTTGTCATTTGTAATCTATAAATTTAAAGGAAAGATTTGTAACCGTCGAAATCGCCTGAAAAGTAATAAGTGTTCAGAGGATTTCGAACTTAAGGAGGGAGGAGTTATGTCGTCACACCCTCTATCTAAAACAGTAACTATCCCGCCATCAGTTACAATGTAACGTTAACAAGACCGTATTAGCAAGAATAGGTGTAATAAAATGCAATGTCGACAATTGAGTTATTAGAAGTCAGATGTCATCATATTTCAGCGATTATAATTCTGAGAACACTGAACTCTTTGTTTCTGTGTGGGTGGCAAGAGGTTTAAAAACTCAAATGCCACACACATCATGATTATTCAATTTCAGTAATCACTTAGAGTAGTTAGCTCTTAGGCTCCATCGCGAGCAGTAGTGTTTAAGTTAAATTTTCATTATTAAATAAATATATTTTTTAAAGATCTTGGCCTGCCCAAACTTGACTAGGTACTACATAGCTGCAAATAAATAGAAATTTGTAACTTCATACTTGGTCATTTCAATTTCATTGTTCAATATTCCCTAATTTGTTATTAAATCTGGTGAATTAAAATCAAAACACGTAATTTGTAAAATTATATTCAATTAATTAAGCAATTTCCATAAATCATCTCAATATTTTTTCTGAATTGCCCCGGTAGTAACCGGCATTCTCAAACAATCACGTAACACACACCGCATGTGTCAGTGTGAATATGGCGGATGTCAATTTCTAATTTAGAAAGAGAGGGGGGGGGGGGGAGGGGACCTACGTACTATTATGTAGCTTAGAGCTACAGAGCGAGATAGAATGCAGTCAAGGTCAAATTTTTTTGCTTCAAGTAGGTATGGAGGAGTTTGGCCTCCAGTTTTCTCTACAACTTCATGACTGAAACCTACGGCATACCTACGAAAAAACCTCAGAACAATGGGCGGATTTCTGACAGCCCAAATTAAAAAATAAAAATTAGTTCAAAAATACTCGATAGATGACGTTTTATGAAAGCCGACCCGTTCCTACCTAAGGGTTGTAATAAATTCTACACTTTTGCTTGTCTATCAAAAAAATAAAACAATAGTAGGTACTTAGAAATTTTAATTCAGGATCTCCAGAACATATTTCTATTTTGGAATGGAATAAATATTACGTAGCCATACACGTGTTCTTCATGGACTCGCCTTTTACTAAGCGCCATACTAAGCTATGCTAAGCGCCATCTATGAAGTCATTTACGAACCAATTTCTTTTTTTTGATCTCGGTAAATCGCCCATTAGTTATTGTTCTGAGGAAAAAACCATTGAGCTTTATAACTATAGAAAGAGCATAAAGTTTGCTATCTCTTTCTGCCTTTATCCGTGTCGGTGAAACTGTGCAACGTTTTACATGGAGCCATCTCAGAACAATATTAGTTATTGTTCTGATGAGAGCGATACAAATCCTGTCTTCTCGACGCTAACATAATAATTCGGTCATTGTCGGCTTTTTCGCCTTTCGGAAATGTTATAAACTAAATCAGACAAATTTTTAAAAAAAACTACTTTGTGGCGCTTTGGAAGAAACCCTATGATATTTTATTGAATCGCTGTAGAGGTACAGCAGCGTCAGATCGACCTACCCAAATCTGTAAAAATATCCCAATCTTCAACATTAGGTTGAGATTGGGTTGCAGGTATGTCACAGATTAGTAGGTCGCAGAGTAGGTAGGGTAAGGCGATATGACGCTATTTGTACAGCCAGCGTTACATTATAGATGTAACGCTGTATGTAAAATTCCCGCAACCAAATTTCATCTTAATATCAATCAAGTAGAGTTCAATATCAATTGGAATATTTTGACAGATTTGGGTAGGTCGATCAGTGGTATTGGTCCGAGGTACACACACTACTTTACGTTCTATTGTTAGGCCAAAAAAATTTTAACGGTAAAAGTGGTCACTTTTGCCTTCAGCAAGTTTTGCGAGTTAGGCTGGTTTCACAGTCACGCGTTTGACCAGCGCCGGCCACACGCGCGCGCTTACAATGACACTAGATTGTAGTTGCGTTTCATAGTCAACACGCAGTTCAAACGCGCAACTTCTATGTAGTGTAGCGCGCGCGTGTGGCCGGCGCTGGTCAAACGCTTGACTGTGAAACCAGCCTTATTAACGAGAAGCAGCGTATAGTCAGTGTCACATCGGCCTAGCTTTATCTGTCAAATGAACTAGATGGATATTGAACTTTATGCTTTAAAAGTAAATCTGAAAATTGATACGAGGAAAATATAAATATGAAGGATTATTAAGGAAATAAAAAACTTATAAATAAATATTTAAAACATTTTTATTAAATCACTGCCTCTTAAATAAGAAGGTTTTGTTTAAAAAAAAGCTTCATAATTTGTCACGAGGCGCACATTCCTGTAAATCCTTTTAGCAATAGGATTCTGTGATTGTCATCAAAACTTGTTCAAGAGAATGATTATCAAGATTGCTTAAAATGCTTGTTGGTACAAATGTGTCGCAGACATTGTTCATGATTGATTGATCGTAAAATGTTTGGAACATATATGACTGCGTTTATTCCATATCAATAGGTAGGTAATCAACAAAAAGAAAATAACGACACATTTAATCTGATGGTGATAAAAAGACATCCAATTACATCCGTTTGACATTTACCTTGTGACAACCTAGCCTCTGTGGTGGCGCGCGATTTTATTATGACAGCTGTCAAAATACCCAAGGGTGGCGCGCAGTCATATTATGACTGCGCGTGGATGGGCCGTTTTTTGTTTACGTTATCATTAAGTGCGCACGAAGCTGGAATAGGGAGCGCGCTACAAAACACGCTATGTTAAACAAGGATACCAATACAATTGAACTGCGTTATGCGAGAGAATGTTTACATTAACAAGTCGAACCTTTTTTGCCGCCTTATCGGCCCGCCGATTTCAAGGTCAAGAGTTCTTAGACTCATTGTGTAAATAAAATGTATGAAGACTAGTAATTTTCTAATCAGATTATTGTAATTCTATGTGTAATGTTATAAAAGAAACAAACACTTCTTTGAAAAATGGTTTTATTTATACAGTCTTAGGGTATACAAAAAAAAATCGGAAAATAATAAATAAAAAAAAAACCTTATTTTTAGCTCATTATTGAAAAAACTAATAGTTTCAATTGTAAATATTATTATTTAGGCAGTTAGCTTATTTCATTACGAATACGTAGACTTATGATACATGCATATTTCCTTCCTAACTTTTGAGATATGACTCATAACGTAACCCGACACCGGAAATGTAATAAAAAAATGGCTACCTGGCGGGGGGGGGGGGGGGGGGTGCCACTTGACGCCATCTTGGTTTCAAGTGTCCCGCAAATAGAAACGAATGTGGATCACAGACATATAATAGACTTCTATTATATGTCTGTGATGTGGATTAGAGGTTTCATTCACTCTCGTTACAGAATTAAATGAAGTCATATGAGTAAGATAGCTGTTGTGTAGCTCGTCTTTTAAGTAAGTCAAAAAAAGTGGTTACAGAGTTAATAATAAAAAAATGTTAATTTGCAAGTGCAATTTCTTTTTTAATAAAGAGTTTAATACGTACGTAAACTGATTTTTTATTAAAAACAAAACCCTTGTTGCTAAATTTTGAAATATGGAGTCATTTTATTTTGGGGTCTCATAGACGTATGTCAGGTGGTTGTGTGACAGTAATGTATGGTAGTCAGTTAAGGGTTAAGATTAATGTGACGACATTTTATAAAAGCATCAACGGAAATAAGCTATTTAATTATAACAGTTTTAAGGAACTAAGAACAAACCCATTTATTTAGTAAGTAAAATTTAAATAACATTAGAAATAATTTAGAGATAGGCAGTCCAGAGCAGACGCTTCGCTCGACCATATTTTATGGAACTTAACGACCTGTCTCGTACGACACCACCGCTTTTCCCATCTCCATCCCTACTACCACCAGGGGGGCTAGCACGCTAAATAATCTTAACCAAACCACAACTGAAACGCAGTCGTTAGACGTACTTTTATAGTGCTATCGCGTTTGACACACGCGATAGCGCTATACGAAGTCGGCTGAACGCTAAAGGTTTAGTTTTGGTAATATCGTTGGTGCTTAGTGTGATTGGGGCCCAGGGGTGATAGCTTGGCGCGCTGATGTTTCCGCAGCGATAACATCTCAATCCGTAATTCTGTTCGTTGCGATATCATTACGTACATATAATAACAAAAATTAAAACAATATGTCCCGCCAAACCGCGGGATAACGTAAGTAGCCGCTTGTTTGGCACTGGCACAAATCTATCCCAGAAAAAAATGTCAGTGAAGTGGCACTGGGACAGATATGTCCCAAACTCATAATAACGACTTTTTTGTACTGGAACTGCTTATAGTTGAGTAACTTTATTTTTACTGTGTTCGAAACGTAACCTCTATCGTTTTATTCTTTAGAAACACCGCAAAACATTTTTGAGAAGCAGCAGAAGAAGAAATCCAAGATTGCTCACATCGCAACATACTGGGAACATTGCAGGGAACATTGCCGGCAACATTTTGAGTTTTCGCTATTATCATACTTTGTTAGCTTTTATTTTAATTATGTAGGCATTAGCAAGGGCGATATATAACTTAATTGTCTATGGCAAACTAAAGTTAATACAAGCCAAATATTTTTGTCATCATCATCAGCCTATAATCATCCCACTGCTGGGCACAGGCCTCCCACGTGGACAATAGCACGTGGGGATATTGGGCCATAACCCACCACGCTGGCCCAATGCGGGTTGGTGGGTTTTAACGACTGTCATCTTACGACAACAACCGGGACCAACGGTTTAACGTGCCTTCCGAAGCACGGAGGAGCTCGAGATGTTTTTAATGGGCGTTTTTTTGACAGCCCAAATTAAAAAATATAAATTAGTTCAAAAACACTCGATAGATGGCGTTTTATGAAAGCCGAGCCGTACACAAATGGTGCACTTTTGTTTATCAACCAAAAAATTAAAAAAATAATATTTTCATTTCAGGACCTATTTTTATTTTCTATAATTTCGTTCACAGTTTGACAGTGGCACAATATTGATATTTTCCAAAGAGATTTAAATAGTAATAGAGCGGCTATTATACACTAGGTATCTAATACAAAACTTTGAGCTGGTGCTCAAGTTACGCCATCTAACGTTGAAAGGCAAAACCTTATATTAAGAATATTAAGAACAATTAGAATAAGTTTTACCTACCCCACGGTAGGTGTCGCTCTGCGGTAGGGATGTTCCGTTATGAAATTCGATAAATCGATAATTTTGATGAAGATTAACCAAAATCAGCTTATACAATATATAACATTTGAACAAGCAAGTGTCAATCAGGGAAGGAAATAAAAATTCCGGTATTTCAAATACTATTTATTTAGTAAAAAAGTGTTAAATTATAAAACAATGTGAATAACATAAGTACCTAGCTAGTACCTACGAACAGCATGCTGACAGCATTCCTTTTTGAAGTAAACCCACCCCCGCGATCACACATAGGTAAGGATTATTATATGACACCCGTATATCGAAATCCAGTCTACATAAAAACATAATTATCTAACATGGTTGTGTGATTGGATTTAGGCTGATTTCACAGTCACGCGTTTGATCAGCGCCGGCCACACGCGCGCCGCGCTACACTGCATAGTAGTTGCGCGTTTGAACTGCGTGATGACTATGAAACGCAACTACTATCTAGTGTTAAAACGCGTGACTGTGAAATCAGCCTTACGAATCAATTCATGGGAATAATAAGGTAAATGGCTGACTTCAACAGATTAACACGAGTTGATCCATGTAGTGTTTCATTTATATATATTTTTCATAAAATACTTAAGCAAACATAGATACTAGAAAGTCCACATTGTGTCAATGGAATCTTGCAACGCAAGTATCAAATTATTTTTGTTGATCTTAATCTGTTCTTTTGAATGAATTGAATTTAATATCATTCCATAGATTTATTTGATGCATTATCATTAAACACCAATGTCATAACGGATGTGTGTATATGTTTAATTTGGACATCCTATTTTCTTATATATCCATTCAATGTCTTTTATGTTTTACATAAGTAGTAATATTCTGATTAAACGATCATCGCACGATATTGTTACACTGCATAACAGTTCCCCAGCGCAATGATCATTGGATCAGAATATTACTACTTTTAAAAAACTTAAACTTACGATTTAAAAATATTATCTATTTATAACATTAATTGATAAATAAAACGACATCACTTGAACACCGTTAAATCATCTACTTCCGCTTCGACAAGTGTGGTGACATCCTAAAAGTACTTTTGCTTTTCACCACTAGAGGTCAGCATAGGGCAACGGTAAATGTTCTAAAATAATTTGTTGAAAATTATTATTACAGTCAGAAAATGAGAAAAGTATTATTGTGTAAATAATTAATATACAAAATACTTACGAGAATAAGCTGTAATCACATTCAGCCGTTTTTCCATATCTATCGAAATTTTGCAGTACCTATCGCAATACGCAATTTGGCATATTTTCTATTGATTACGTCAAATTCGTTCACGCACAAACACGACTGCACTAGAGGGCGCAAAACATCAAACAAAAAAGTACTTTGTGCATCAAACTTAGAGACTTGTTACCACTTGGTAATAAGTTTTGATGTCTATGTCCTGTCTATTAGTAATAGTTTAATGTCTTTGATATTTTCTGATACCTTTATCTTAGAGCATTCAATGAATGCTCTCGTCATTAGGAACCAATTTTTTTTTTTTTTGATATTGAAAATCGCCCATTGGTCTCCCATCCAGCGACCCGGAATTGCGAAAGTTGCTTAGCGTGCAAGATCGCAAGCCGAACGCGCTAGCCGCTGCGCCACCGAACTCCTCTTTTAATATTTTTGTATTTCTGCTTATCTAACCAAAACTCCCAGTAAATTCCCACTATAAAAACATTGCCGAGAACGCTGCCAGCAAAATTTACAGACCTCAGCAATTTTCCCGGGCACGGTACATCACTCATACCCACTAAATGGGCGATTTTCCGAGATCAAAAAAAAAAAGAAATTGGTTCGTCAATGACTTCATAGATGGCGCTTAGCATAGATTAGTATGGCGCATGGTAAAAGGCGGGTTCATGAAGAGCACGTGTATGGCTGCGTAATATTTATTCTATTCCAAAATAGAAATAGGTTCTGGATGTCCTGAATATAAATAGGTAAGGACTTACTATTTTTTTAATTCTTTTGGTGCACAAGTAAAAGTGTAGAATTTATTACAGCCCTTAGGTAGGTACGGCTGGTGGCCGGCTTTTATAAAACGACATCTATCGGGTGTTTTTGAACTAATTTTTACTTTTTAATTTGGGCTGTCAGAAAATCGCCCATTGGCGTGCTTACTGTAAACTCGAAAGATATCGTCAAACTATTAAATAATCGTTGCACTTTCAAAGAATGCTCTGACCAATAACCTTTATCCATTTCGGGTTGGCTTTTGAATCGAGTCGCCTGAATTTGAAGAAACTAACTCTGTGGGGGGGGGGGGGGTCTAAGGGGTTCTTAAATGATGGTTTATTAACATTTTATCTGCCGCCGTTGCGTTAAAATATTAAAAAACCACTTGAAATTTTGTCAAAAACGGCTATAATCACGAAAAATTACACGTTTTTAGGTTATATAGTACCATAGTAACAAAACCGAAGCGGGGGGACGGGGGGGTGGGGCAGGCCCCCCGCAAGATGAGCCTGCCATGAAAAAAGTCTAAGATAACTAGGTAAGGTTAGGTTTTTCTTTCTTTTTTTTTAGGGTTGGATTAACTTTATGGTTAATTTGTTCGACTTTATCCTAGTGGTTCTTTATGTAGTCTGGGTATTTCCCCGCGAAAACGTAGGCTACTAGGGAAAAAGGGATGAAATTAGGTCAAAAGAGTAAATTTAAAGGAACAGTTGGATAGGAGTTTATTTAGGTTGTTTGGGGAGTTTAGGGATGACGAGTTAAAATAGAAGCTACATTTATAATTTTCTTGCTTAGACTGAAGGTCTTTGCTTAATTTATTTAATTGCGGGGCACTTACAGGAGTAAAAATAAAAGGAAATGAAGAGGAAGAGAAAGGAAGAAAGAAGGGAAAAATAATTAATGACACTAAATTGAGTTTTTATAATTTAAGAGTTTTAGTGTTTTTTTCATTTCACGAGTATAATTTAAGTTTATTTTTATTTGGGTGTGTATTAATTTTTGTTGTGTTTATATTAGATATTTTAGTTTTTATTTAAAATTTAGTTTAGGTTTAATTATTTTAGGTGTTATTTATGGTTTAAATTGATTATTTTAGTGTTATTTGATTTTATAATTTTAAAGTTGCTTTAGGTTTTAATTATTTTAGATATTTTTTAAAGTTGTGTTTTTTAATTTTTGTTTAAGTTTCAGTTTGTTATTTGATGAATTTTACATTGTTTCATTTGGTTAATTTAGTTATCTAATATTTTAATAATTAAAGGTTTTAGAAAATTTTAATTTTGGTTTTAGTTTAGTTAAGGCAAATTTGTTTAATTCCCGTAGTCAGTCTGACTCTGCAAACGCAGAATCATCGATTTTATATGGGGGGCACTCGCGGGTATTCGTGGCGTTGTGGCCGGTATCCACCTTTGTGCCCATGCGCAGGTTGTGAGCTGAGCTTTAGCCCCAGAGTTCTTGTTGGGGCATTCTGGTAACTGATGGCCCGGGCTGGCGCAATGGGCACAAGGTTTCTTTTTGGCCCTGCACTTCGCCTTTGTATGGCCAGTATGATTTTTTATTACATTAATCAAAATCAGTAGGTATCCAAATATGTATTCAACTATGTCAAACGACATTTTATGTTCATCATTATCAGATTACACCAATGGTTGGTTTTCAGATATAACAGACTCATTACAACTTTCATTGCTTGATGAATCACTTTCATCACCACCAACATAAATCACTCGGTACTTCTTAACGAACTGCATAAAATTCATGAACTTTATGCCTAATTGCACACTTCAAAATCATCTAGGTTAATTTTCTTTTTTGATTTTGGTTTATTTGTCTTAGGCGTAGAAAATACAGCAGACTTCTATCCTTCTCCTTGTAATTTCATTACAAAAGAACGAGACACACACCTAAAAAATATAAATAACTTTAAAATAGGTAAAAATGTACAAACGCGTCTCCTAAATTGGGGGTCGGGGGAGGGTCCACCTCCCAAAAACTTATTAAAATAGGTAAAAATGTACAAACGCGTTTAAAAAATTAGGGGTTGGGCTTGTTAGTTGTGTTCAAGCTTAATAAGTTTTTTTAAAATAAGTTATTACCTTTGCTTGAACACAACTAACAACTTGAAATCAAACCTGTCTAAATTGAGTCCATTAACGAAAAAAATATAGGTTTTCATATATATTTTTCAAAGAAACTACGAACAGAGGTGGAAACTTCTAAGATTTGATGAAGCAATGTTGACTAAAAACATAAGCATCAAGCACTGACAAATTTCGACGGTTGAAAGCCAGACCTTGGTAGCCAAGTGGTTAAGGCAGCCGCCCGGAATGCGGAAGGTGCGTGGTTCGATTCCCGCCTGAGGTTGTCGTCTTTTTTCAGTGTTTAAAATTTTACTTAACTACGAATCTCCGGAACATGAAACTTTTACAAATTACTTCTTTTTTAAAGCTCTTTCCAATAAAAATTACGAACATCCAACTTAGGAAACGCGTTTGGACATTTTAGCCATAAAATACATTATTGAAATACATATGGACAATATTTACGCAATTCGAATTGACATGTTACGATCGATCGTCAATTGTAACGATCATCCATCCATGAACAACCTTACGCAATCGCACTTCTGAAAAAAAGACGGACGTAACCTCGTCTAATCATAAGTGAAGCATGCTAATGGCCGCCCGTTTATAGGTGTGTGCGTAATTTGAGGGTTGCCATCATAAACCATCAATTTCCCTAATTTTTCAATTTCGCAAACTAAAACATTGTTAACATTATGTAATCATATACATATTATTAAAACGTGACATTGCATAAACCATGTTTTTATTCGTTGTGAGCTCCCGATATTTCAGCAATTTAAACGGTTGCACTTCAGAATCTTAACGTTGATGACTTAACAAACATCATTTTTAAGACCACAGTGATAGAAAAGAAAACACATGTTACTTGTACGTATAAATAAATATATTATTTACTTAACATAATGTTTGATGTTTATGTATTAAGTAATGAATAATAATAAAATAATCATTTATAATGATTAAATAATCAGTGCCATTAGAGCAATTGGGAATTTTGATATCGCCTAAATCATACACAACTTTGCCTTCTCCATCATAGCAAGGAACTTACCATCACAAACATAATGTATTATAATAAAAAAACGGGGTGCACCTATTTAAATGGAGATGTTTGTAAGAGAAATACTGACATATAAATTATATACTACTTAGACTTAGATTAAAACAAAAAGGGAAGATACGGCATTAGCGTCTCGTGAGTGAGCCGACAAAATTAGACCTAAAGGCACAATTTCACTTCAGCCACAATTTGCCGAGCGAACAGGCTACATCGCACTATTGCGGATATTCTACTGTGTGAAAAAGAGAAAGACGCTACTCCGCAGTGGCGTCGGAATCGGTCGTACGTACTCGTCTGTTGCGAAGCGACCGAGACGTCAACGCGCTACTCGCTGACTCCCTCGCGCTGACGTTAAACCTTACCGCTTTGTCTCGCTCGCTCGATTTACACTTAATAGGTGAGCGTGTGTGAGTGTTTGCTTAAGTAGTTGAGTAGGACTATATTTTGAATGACTACTAGTAGGAGCATGCCGTATCTTCCCTTTTTGTTTTAATCTAAGTACTTAGATAACTAAAATAATTTGTACTTTATTTCCGTTAACACAATTTAGTTTCAAAAGCTTATTTTAAAGTTCTGTTAAATTTTTATTCAAATCATTTAAATCTATAGTAATCATGTTAGGCATAAAAAGATATTAGCGAACTCCCATACAAACTTTTGTCAACTCTTTTTTTAAGCGTCTATAAATGAAAAAATTATGTTGGTCGTCGTGGTGCTGCTTCAATTTTCGGTGATAGCTGAAAGAGAAAAATAATGTCAAAATTTTAAAGACCCAAAACAAAAAATAAAGCATTATATAAAAATTCACAGACCTCGTGCTCTACACGACTTGAAAGAAAGCATTGAAAATGAACATAGCTATTATAGATTATTAATGAAAAAAAAAAATATTTTAAAAAAATTTATCGACTTTTTCAAAATTTGTTTATACTATCCTAAAGCCCTTAATTTTCCGCGTCTATTAAGTCCTAATAGATGGTCGTATCTCAAAGCTGCGAAGTTCCACAGGGCTATGACGCCCGAGTAATACCGCACGGCGACGCTCCACGCGCCGCTAAGGGGGAGCATACCGCCCCCCCTATCACTCCCACAAAAAAAAGTATAAAATATAAAATGTTCCCCGTCTCAATATCTCTAGGAGTCTCTTTCAGTTTTTCAATTTTTGACCTCTTTCACGAGATATCGAAGATATTCCGAGGAAAGATGTTACAAAATCAAGGTTTTTTTGTTTTTTTTTTAATTTTCGAAAAAGTTTTCGACTTATACAAAAAGTTTATTCACCATCTGAAAGCCATTGAAATTCTACGTCTTTTGAGCTCTCATACATCCTCATAGTCCTAAACCACTATATACCACGGGGCAAACACACTTTTCAGCGAAAATGGGGCCCTATCGGAGCGATCGAAAAAACATTTTCAATGTTAAAAAAAGTTCATACTTGTTGTGAAGAAGTAGTTTCGCTTGATACATGTAAATAAGGCTGATCTAAATCACATGCTTCTGATCCGTTGTTTGTTTTAAAGAAAAAAACATCATTATGATAAATTATTCAACAAAGATTGATAATTTCAGATATCTTTGTGTTTGATCATATACCTGCTGTAAAGATGTATTCGATAAATCTATATTGTTGTAGGGATTCTTTACTGGCATCTGATATTTCTGCATCGATATTTTATTAAGTCATCAGGTCTAGGTCTATACCAACAACGAAATCATAAGCCGTATACAATGACTTGACACAAACAGAGCAAATGGTTGTTGGCAGATGTAAAAAAAACAAACAAACATACAAACATTCACATTCTTAATATCATATTATTCTACTATTCTATTGTCTACTAAAATCAGTAGGTTTGTTACCACTTAATTACGTAGATTTTTAAAAAGGCACAATACCTGCAACGAATACGATATCGTGCGTGATGATGACGTCGCCTGTTGATCGTTTGCTATTCCTCTGACATTTGATGACATCTTAAAAAGCGTTTTACAAAATTAAATGTTACATAGCATCAAACATTAAATTAATCCTTGTGCAAAAAAAACAATAACTACCTGCAGTATAGGTAACGAAGTGCTTTGTATTTGTGTTTCTGGAGAGTTCGAAAGTAACTGCAAGTAATAAAATAATTAAGAAGCAGCCAAAGAAATAATAAATTAATAACAAATATTACAAACACAATAATATTAACCCTTTTTGGAACGGCACACGGAACGAAACACCTTAGCCCCTTAGCCGTAGTTACAAAATCTACGTCATCAAAATGTGCACTGCACACGGTACTAGCAGATGATGGGTTCCAATTGTTTTCTCCTCCTCAGTTTCAAATAATTAAAACCCAGACATCTCTACGATTTTTATTTCTAGAAAACCTATTAAAAAGGATGCAAGAGTTATTTCATAAAAAAATATAATATAGGTTCTATTATTTTCTTTTGCGATATATATATACGGAACCCTAAAAAGTTACGAAATCTGATCGTACCGAGTCACATGCAACAAATACAATTTTCCCCACTTTAAGGGTAATTTTCTCGTAAAAAAGTAGCAACATTGTTGTACTTTTGTTTACAATTTTCATCACATTCAATAAAACATAAATAACAAAAAATATCACGAATCGTCAAAACTTACGCGTGGTAGGTGATTCCTTGTGATTTTTTAAGTTGACTCATGTAGTTCTTTGATGATTTCACCACACAAGACGGCATTTTTTTCAAATTTTCGTCGATACAAAAAGACGTGTCACTGTCGCTGTCACGCGGGGTAAAATGGTGGCGGGTTGTCGGACCTGCTGTATTTGTGTGAGTGTAGTGTCATGTACAACAAACGAAATTGTAGGACCTTGCACGCTTCACATCTTTATAGTGTGACATTCCGTCCGTCTTTTTTTCAGGTCCGTGCGTACTACCTAAATGATTTACCTACCAGTCATGGTGACAACTAAGTCGGTTACCTATGTGAGAGAATTTGAGTCCAATCCTTGAGACTTTCTTTCCTACAAATATTTATATACATTGTAAACTACTTTTCTCTCACGACTATGTATAGTTTTTGGCATTATAATGACACATAATAATGACGTGTAAAAGAAATTAGTGCCTTAGTTTTCCTCATCATGGCCAGGTTTTCTATTTTCCTGGTCAGGCTATGCAATTTTTGTATAGATCATTGAGATCTATAACTATAGAGAGAGCATAAGTTTGCTATCTCTTTCTACCTTAATCCATTACTACTTTTGTTCCGTTTCGGTTCGGCACATCATGTTTACCCTAAGTAAAACAAAGACAAAACATAGGATGAAAGGACCGTGTCGGTGAAACTGTGCAACGTTTTACATGGAGCCAGCAACACTTGGCCCCAAACAAATCGCTGTCATTGTTTTACCTACCCAATAATTGTTTGTTTTTTTAGTTGATTATGTGTATATTTTAGGTGTACATTATTATTCCGGCGGGCTTAATTGAACAATGAGTTGTTAAGTCAAACTTTGCAGTGATAGAAGTGAGTGGCAATTGCCTGGAATATCGTTTCTTACGTAAGTTTTGTTAGTCTGGTTTCGTGATGATTATTAGCAATTTACCATGCAATATTTGATTTGTTTCTATTCAAAATGCTAATAAATGTTTGCAAATCTCTAATTCTAGTCTTAAATATGTGTGCTTTTGGTTTAATACGGAAATTTCATAAAAATATTTCAACATAACCTGTAATCAGTATTGTCAGGTACTGTGCAAAGTTTACCCCAAAAATACTTAGGTTTAATTTGGAACGAATAGCATAAAATAAATTATCTAATTGAATTATATCCACCTGTACTTTTTACCTTTCCTATCTATTCGAGCGTTAGACTGAGCGTGGTAGAAAATACTAAATTTAGTTTTAAGGTTTTAGGGGCCTCACGAGAATCAAGCCAGCCTAGTGTAAATTAAGGTTTATTTTCTATTTATTTTAGATTTTCAAAATGAAATCTTAGCGAAATCGCGGCCACTTATCAAAACTTGATAACACGAACACTATTGAGGACTTGAATACTGACAAAAAAAAATCAAGAAGTAAGTATCACAAATCATAAAGTGTGCTGCTTCTGAGATTTTGGTGTCAAAACTTGCATTTATTTTATATATATTTTTCCCTTGAGGAGCTCGATAGCTAGCTAGCGCGTTCGGCTTGCGATCTTGCCCGCTAAGCAACTTTCGCAATGCCAGGTCGCCTGATGGGTGACCAATTAAAAACATCTCAAGCTCCTCCGTGCTTCGGAAGGCACGTTAAGCCATTGGTCCCGGTTGTTGTCGTAAAGATGGCAGTCGTTAAAAACCCACCAACCCGTATTAGGCCAGCGTGGTGGGTTATGGCCCAATATTCCTACGTGCTATTGTTCACGTGGGAGGCCTGTGCCCAGCAGTGGGACGTTTATAGGCTGATGATGATGATGATATTTTTCCCTTAACTTCAAAATTTTTGTTTGTTTTTAACTTCTCTATTGGTTTTATCAGTGACCGCGATTTATCAAAATTCTCCTTTATTTTGTTATGAATTTTCGGTATTCCACAAAGTTTGGATGAAATATTTTTGTACCAGATTGTTTAATCTTGCAGTAGTTGCAGTACTGAAGAAACATTAGAACCAAAGCAGCAATGCATCTTTTTTACTTAAATAATCTTGACTTTGTTATTTAGATTGATACTTCTCTAAAACAGCGATTTAAAGTTAAACTTACGTTGAAATTAATGTTAGAAAGAAACAATTTAGGCCACGGATTGTTTCATAAATAACAGTCATTATAATTTGGCTTCACGTGTTATTTTATTTCATATTGTATAAAATTTCTCAAAGATTGATTGATAGAGTCTGACTAACGAAACGTGACTAGAAAGAATGTCGGCAAATACAAAAATTCTAGGGGAGTCCACACTCAATTATACTCTGAAAAAACGACGTTGATACTTGTATTTTTTTATTAAACTGTAGATCAACCAAACAAATAATTTGTAGTATCAATAAATAAGAATAAATCTTAAGAATAATTGAAGAAGCATTTGTGATAATGAAAATACCATAATTAATATTAACCATCTTACAAAGTAGAATAGAAGAATTTTATTTGTTGGAAAATGGGTCTGTCATTGACGATATTGTTTCCATATATTGCGTTTCATTAGATAAAACTTCCTTTTGTTTAAGTGATGTAATATTCTTGACAATATTTTAGTTTTGTCTCTCTAGTACTTGAAGTTTCTGTCGGTAAGATAAACAAAAATTGGTTGGAGAGTCAACTCATTAAGTTATATAATGTACTACGTACTAGAGAAGACGTCACAACTAGATTGTTTGCTACACGCGTTAGAGCCAGCTCGCTCCAACTATATTAGTCTGTGGCAGGCGCCAGACGCAACAATACTTGTGTATTCTGTGTTCTATTTTAAATATGCCTTGAAAATACAAAGAAAACTAAACGAATCACTTTTTACCTGTAAATATGCACTAAATTATCGATATAACATGCATTTGACTAATTATTTTATGAAATCGCCGCGACATGAGCGGCGGCCATGTTTCGATGTCGCGAGAAAAGAAGCCGTCTAGCACTGTATGTTTGGATTGTTCAGAAAGACGATAAACTATTATTTTAGCGCTGCAGCGCACTTTTGTTTTAACTTTTAAAAAATAGAACAAGTATGTTGCTTGGGATAGCTCCTCTAGTACGTATTACATTATAACTCAATGAGTTAATTTTTAACCACTCACTCTTGGATTTTTTTGACACTTTTTTGACAGTAACTGTCAACGTCAAATTAGACAGAATAGAGCATAGATTATGCGATATTGTGCGATAACAATACATAAGATGAACCACAGAACCGAAATAACCAAACTTGTTTTATACTAAAGTAGTCTGTAAGTCTATGAAAACACGGTACAAAGTCAAGTGTGTTTTTGTAGGTGCGGTCTCATGCGACCGCTTGGGGTTTGAGGGGTTGAAAGGAAAAAGTAAGTATAGGTACAGAATTAACCTAGAATTATTTACGATTGTATTAGTTTTTCAGAGTAAAATGTAAAATAATAGACGATAACAATAAAAGAAGATAAGTTAAGTATCAAAATGATAAATTCAAGTACACAAAACATACCTTTAGTTAAAAATTATTACCATAATAAAACTTTCGAAAATAGACCGCGTCACGTGGATGGACTCTATTTGATCCACAAAACAGAGTTGTTATTTTCGAGAGGTCGAGACGTGGTATTTGTTCTTGACATTGTGTAACATTTACCCATATTTAGGGAGTGACAACTGTGAGCTGGCAACATTTTTTTTTTGCATGTGTGAAAAGGTTGCACATCGAAGTTACCTCTATAGTTATCTACCCAATGGTATAGATCATAGATAAAGGTAATAGTATAGATCAATGGGGCGCCTCCATATGTTTCAGTACTCTGTCAGTTAAATGTCGGACTTCTTGGCGGGAAAGTGAAGCGTCATGTCTTCAGTTTTGTTTTATTTTCCAAAATTTGTGTTTTTTCGAACATTAATGTGAAATAATAGTGGATTATTAACCGTTAAGTGTTTGTGAACGTGCATGAGTGTTGGCAAATGAAACAAAACAGTGCAACATCACTTTTCAAATTCTCTCAAGTAGTCCGCGTGAGACCTCAGTAAAGTCCCACATCTTTACTGAGAACTCAAGGGGTTTGGGGAACATCATTTATCATTCATCTTAATCACCACTCATTATCATCAAGGGAAAAAAACAAATAAAAAACTAATGACTAGGCAGTATGGCTCAGACCTTAGCCTGTTCCTTCATGATGTGGAACAAATATATATATAAAAAAAAAGCAGTTAATGTCACAAATTAATTACTGTCGTCAAGTGTCGTCACTCGTCACTTGTGTTTGTGTGAGTGGTGTGGTTGGGTGACCTTACTGTAATGTAATTTTTCGGCACGGTAGAGATAGATAAATGTGTACTCACTTATTGCTTCAATTTGAAATTTCACTGTGATTCTGTGCAATTATTGTTAAAGCTTGATTTACAAATTTCAAAGTTATTAGTTAGCTGTTTTTCTTACAGATTAATTCGTCAAATCTTGAACTATGGAGGTAAGTAGGGTTTTCCGAAAGAGTCACACACATTTTGCAAAATGTAGCTAAACATTTTGCAAAATGTCAAAATGTAGCTAATTATTGGAGTGGGCGATACAAATCGAAGGTTTATGGCATAAATGTCGTATTATTTATAGCATCAATATCGTCAAATCCGATATCGATGCGTTCTGAAACTATTTATCTATATTTTAGAAAACCGCGTCAGGACAGGAATGCGGTGATTACATATGATCACTTTAAGTACGTGATCTGATTCACAAATATTATACGGTATCGCTGATATTTATTGAATTATCATGAAGTAGTTTATTATTTCAGCAAAATTCAACTTAACTAAATCATTAACACTTAATAAATAGGCACCCACTTACATATAACATGGATAAACTGACTGCTGTACTCAGAGACGTCAATTAAGTTTTAATGACAATTAAATGTGTTTCCTTCTCCATTTAGCACTATACAAAAGAAAATGACAGCAAGACACTTAATTGGGTCAGAGTGTCTCTGAGTATCACAGTGAGTTATCTAAATCGAATGTAATTCTAACTAACAAGATTGTAAAGAAACATAATTTATATTGCATTAAAATACTAGAAAAACACAATATTGTTGCATGAGGTGTTTGATGCTCGTTGGCAACACAATATTGTACCATATCGCAATGGAATAGGAATAGCAACATAGACTACATATGGTTGATACCAATATCACCGATATTAAAAATATAGTTTCAAAATCCGATACCTATCAAATATCGATACATATAGTTTTGATTCAATTCACAGAAAAAGATATTACCTACCACTAGTAACTATGTATAAACATAAATAATTCTAGTTTTGCATTCTATTTTAGATTGAAATATTAAGCGTCTCTCGATCTAAGCCCTTGGGTAAAATACATCTAAAAGAAGATGCGACTGTGAAAGACGTCAAAGACAAAATATATCAAAGTGTTAATAAATCACTGTATCCAGACCGACAGGCTGTTAAACTAGAAGCTAAAGGGAAAACATTAAACGATGAAGATTCCCTAAAATCTCATAACATTCAAAATGGAGCAAAGTTGTATTTAAAGGATTTGGGACCACAAATTTCATGGAAGAATGTATTTTTGGCAGAGTATGCTGGCCCATTATTCGTTTATTTATGGGTGTATCAACAACCCTGGATCCTTTACGGTTCACAATCTGGTTCACCAGGAAGTGTTGCCAGGTAAGCTGTTTATTTATTAAATTTTAGTTTACTACAGCGTTAATTACAATAGACACTGTTTATTGCTTCCTGGTTGTTAAAGTTGTTATAGTAATAGTAATTTGTTTTTGTTTTACAGTGTAGCAGCAATATGTTGGTCTGGTCATTATGCTAAGAGACTTCTAGAAACATTGTTTGTTCATCGCTTTTCTCATGGTACAATGCCCCTGCGTAACTTATTCCGTAACTGTAGTTACTACTGGCTGTTCACTCTGTATGTGGCATACCATGTTAACCATCCACTGTACACTCCTCCCAATGACACTTGGTTCTATGTGGGCCTTACAGGATTTGTAGTAAGTACCTATATGGTTTTATTTTTTTCTCCTGTTATGTTAAAGTTTGAGTCAAATCTTTTAAAAACCAACCAATGATAATTTTTAATGATGCTAATTATTTATTTCATAGTCTTTTAAACCATTTAAAACATTGAAAACCATCATTAATGAGGAAGGTAGTTTTTAAAATGATTTTTCATAATTCTTAGTGCTTGTTCACGTTGGCGCGTTCCACCGCGGTGCGGGCGCGGTAGTCGTAGCGAGCTCTTGTTCACACTAGCCGCCAGGCGCCTGCGCGTTTGTGACGTATTCTTACCTGACGTCGCAAGTGAATCGCGCGCTCTGCCGCTTGTTCGACGTGAACACACACAAACGTCTCAAGCGTTTGATACTGCCGCGAGCGTGCCGCGCGCGGCATCTCTAGTTTGCCCGCTACTTACACCGCACGTGCGTTTCGTACGTTAACACTTTGTTATAACGTCATATGTTTGATATTTCGTAACTGCGCCCGCCACCGCGCCCGCAAGTCAACGTGTCTCAACACTTGGGATTAGTTCAAACACAGCGATAACCGCGCGATTGTCAGATCGTGCGGTTTGAACCGCAAAAATGTCGACTGTTCAAACATCAGCGGTTAGTTAGCGATTAGCGATCAGTTTCAAGATGGAAGTCGAAGAAGAACTTTATTAGTGTGTCTGTGGTTGCTTTAGAAAATAAAGAAAAAAAGGAAAAGGCAGTATTGGGTGCATCCAATATTAAAGGATCGACTGACACATGGCCAATTTGTAACGCTAAATCCCAATTTAAGAATATTTGAGAGAAAAAAATTCCAAGGTGTCTTCACCATTTCCAAATACTCCACCCACTCTTGCCATGCTCGGTTTTGCAATTTTATCCGAATAATCCGCACACTGAAGATTCGATATTGCAGGTCTTTTCTCCACTTCATCAATAAATAACTCAGTGTCGAAGCGATCCATAGCGAGATCACGCGTGCGAGCTGTTATGACATGTTAATCGCGCGGTGCCACACGTGGTGCCCGCAACGTTACTGAACACTGAGGAAGATCTCCATAGTAATAGCACCGCGCGGGCGCTGCACGATTCTATTTTAGAAAATAGATGTTATGGGAAAAGTGACATCCCCTAACTGTGCGGGAAAATTGAAGACGTTTACCATATATTGATAGAATGTGTCCGGAACGAGGCTGAGAGAAGACAATACTGTACTTCAAGGCATAACAGTGTATTTGAAATAGGGAAATGTAATAGTATCTTAGCTTTCCCTCTCTCACGGGATGCTAGGATGCTCCTAAAAATTGTGTCAATAGGTATTAAGCGTAGAATGTAGTTAATTATACTTAAGTATATACAATGAGGGTGGCATTATCACTGTGTGATAAAATCCTCAAAAAGAAAAAAAAAAAGATTAAAAAAAAATAGATGTTCTATTACTATGGAGAACTTCCTCAGCGTTCAGTAGCGTAGCGGGCACCGCGCGATTAACACGTCACAACAGCTCGCACGCTTGAGCTTGCTATGGATCGCTTCGACTCTGAGTTATTTATTGATGAAGTGGATGGAAAAAAGACCTGCAATATGGAATCTTCAGTGTGCGGAGTATTCGGCGTTACGAATTGGCCATGTGTCAGTCGATCATTTAATATTGGATGCACTCAATTGACCCAATACTGTTTCTTTTCTTTATTTTCTGGAGCAACCACAGACGCGCTATAATAGTTCCTCTTCGACTTCCATCTTAAAACTAATCGCTAACTAACCGCCGATGTTTGAACAGTCGAAAGTTTTGCGGTTCAAACCGCACGATCTGACAATCGCGCGGTTATCGCCGTGTCTGAACTAGCCCTTATGGTTTCTTTGCCATTGAATGAAGTTGTGTTCTGATTGTAATATACTATAAAGTTTTTACAAAATGTGTTTATGCTAAAAAGAAAGAAAAGAGACAAGCTATTCACTATTAATATTAACAAAATTGTTAGTTGGGGTAATTTTTCCTGTAATGTTTTAGATAGAATTGGTTTTGTAATCAACATCCATATTGTAAATGGAGAATTAATAAATGCTATTATATTTTCAGCTCTGTGAGTTGGGCAATCTCAGCATTCACATTTTGTTGAAAAATTTGCGACCACCAGGCACCAAAGTAAGACGTGTGCCTGTACCAGATGGAAACCCCTTCTCATCGCTTTTCAACTTTGTGTCCTGCCCTAACTACACATACGAGTTTGGGTCTTGGATGTTCTTCACGATTATGACCAAATGTGCTCCAGGTGAGGCAACAGATTCTCTTAATTTTGGGTCATTCAACCACTTTAAATTTAAATGTGTATCATTCATTAAATATGTTTTTAAAAACACTCAGCGGCACGTAAACCCATTTTGGCACTTATAATTATTTTTGAACTTAAAATGCATATAACTTTTGTTTGAATTAATGTAATTGTTATCTTTACATACTTTTTTGCCGAAAAATTTACAGAAAAACGTGATTTTAATTCTTTTTAATCAATTTAAAAAAAAAGGGCAATTTTCGCGGGTTAGTCCATCTAGTTATACTATTAGTTATACAGTATAACAGAATGGACGAAAAAATCTTATTTGTTATACTGCTCAATATAACTTATTGGATTCGAAAAAAATAATGGAAGTTTGACCAAGTAGTTATACGAGACAGAGCGGTAAGTTTCAATGTCTGTCAACTAAGTCAACTCCCGTTCCCGATCTGGAAAAACAAAATAAAGTCTGGAAATAATATGTCAACGACTACTAGTTGAAAATATGTGTTCAGGCTATTTTCGACCTTATTAATATTTTTCAGAAAAAAATAATTTGGACTCCACAAAGAGCACTGAATAAATATATATATATATCAAAAACCTGGTAAAGAAAATAATGACAATAAGGTCGAAAATAGCCTGAACACCTTTTTTCAATTAGGAGTCACTGACAGATCATTTCCGCTAAAACAATGTTAAACTTCAAACTTAAGCCCTAAAAAAATCAAAACATTACACTTAAAATTAATAACGAGGGTTACCATCCCTGATGACCGTCTGCATGCGATTAGGCATGCTTTGGATGATGTTTTTAACGAATTTCACCAGCGCGGTTTTTAAGTTATGGAGCTTTTGTGGTGGGTTAGGATTACCTTTAATTTTTTTTTGGCATTCCAAGACATGTTCTACAGGGTTCATGTGTGGGCTTCTTGCTGGCTACAATTTTTTTTAAATTCCTACATCTAAGATTAACGCAACGAGCTGTGTGAGGTCGACCATTATCCTGCATTACAAGAAATACTTCATGATCAATGAACCCTACATATGGCAAAACATTTCTTGAAGGATGTCTTCGATGTATCGCATTGAATTTAGACGACCTTCCACCACCACTAACTCTGTACGTGCCTCTGAACTGATCCCGCCCCAAACCATAACGGACCCTCCATGGAAGCTGACAGTTTGAGTAGTAGTGATTGGCAGAAACCGTTCTCCATGCCTTTTATACATACACTGACGAACATCAGGGGCTCTTAAGGCTTTCATCAGTCCACAAAACTTTGCTCCACTGCTCATGCGTCCAATTGGTATGTTCTCTGACAAAACGAAGACGAGCTACACGATGCTGTTGGAGGAGTTCTGGACCCCGAGCTGGTCTTCGGGCACGTAGATTTCGTTCCTCCATGTTTCGTCTAATTGTACGCTCACTCACATTGACCCCTCTTGCAATTTGCAGGTGTTGTCGGATTTCAACCGCGTTATGAAACCGATTTCACGAAATTGCGAGGGCAATGAATCGATCGTCACGCGCCAAATGTATGTATGTTATTCCACCAATTCCTGACCTTCTGGTATAGAACCCGGTCTGATCGTACCTTGTCAATGCATATCTCAGATTTGTACGCGGTACATTTAAAATCTCAACCATTTCCTGTTGAGTTTTCCCTTGATTCCTAAGCAATACAGCTAGAGTGACTTGAGCTGGAGTAATGGGCATTGTGGTATGATTCTGCAAAGGAGCATAACTACAGATTAATTAAACAAAAGAAACAATATTAACTGTAAACACATTTTTTTAATAAGTCTTAACACAGAAATGTGTTTCAAGTGTAACAAAGGCTAAGTAACGAACATGTTTTTGTAACTACTCTCTCTACAGAAACTGCTCATTAACATGTGGTGAGTAGAGCGGAATCCGCCCTGGAGAACAAAAAGATTGCGTCTGCACATTCGTAGATATTGAAGGTGCATTCGATCGCACAACCTTTGACTCCATTAATGTGGCAGCCAGGGATCATGCCGTGCCACAACCGATCTGCAAATGGATTGAATGTATGCTAAAGGGTAGAATCATCTACTTGGAACTACTAGGCGCAGCTTACTTGCTCAGACAACTACAGGGAGCCCGCAAGGGGGGTTCTCTCTCCTTTGCTATGGAGCCTTGTGGTTGATTAAATCATAGCAAAGCTGAACCATGGACCAGTTTTTACGGTTGGTTACGCTGATGATCTAGTTATCAGGGTCAGCGGGAAATTTCCCTCCACGGTATCGGAATTAATGCAACGTACCCTAGGTTTACTGGAAGGTTGGTGTAATACCAATCATCTATCTGTAAACCCGGGAAAAACGACCGCCATCTCCTTTACGAGAATGAAAAACCTTACGAAACTGGGTAACCTAACGCTTTACGGCACCCAGCTTCCTTGGTCCAGAGAAGTGAAATATCTATTCTTAACACTAGATAAGGAACTCACCTGGAAACAGCACATGGACACAACTGTCGTCAAGGCCTATAGGGTCTTTGGTATGTGCCGGTCCATTTACGGCAAATTGTGGGGACTCAACCCCAAAATCATAATACATGATGACTGTAAGAATGCTTTCAGCAAACTACAGAGAACAGTATGCCTGACGATTACCGGGGCACTTAGAACCACACCGCCAGCAGCGCTGGAGGTCCTCACGGACCTCCCACCCCTGCTCAGTGTCATAGAGACGGAGGCAAGGAAAGCGCTACACAGACTAAAGGTGGCCGGGCTGTGGGGCGCATCTTTGCCTCTGACCAGGCACACAAAATGGGAACCTAATGATACCCTTGATAGGATCATGGAAATGAGGTGCGACAAGATTGCCCCCCAAGTACATGTTCGAAAAGAAATTTAGTATACATGTCCTAACTCGGAACCAATGGAAACAGCCACGGTCTCCAGAGAAAGACAGCGTGATCTGGTACACTGACGAATCCAAAATGGAGTCAGGCACTGGAGCAGGTATCTTTAGCAATGACTTTAGCACAGTCAGAGTATGAAGTATGGGAAAGTTCGCTACTGTTTATCAGGCAGAAACTTTCGCAATGCTCCTGTGCGCTAAAAGGAATCTAGAACTCGCTCCCAAGATGCGTAACATATTCATCTTAGTGACAGCCAAGCCGCGCTCAGTCACTTATATCGCCTCGAATCAACTCCAGCCTTGTGCTTGAAACCACGAAAGCCTTAAACAAGCTAGGTATGCACAACAGGCTGACATTGATCTGGGTACCAGGCCACATGGGAATCCAGGGCAATGAGATGACTGATGTACTTGCTAGGGAGGATTCAGAGACCCCATATATTGGTCCTGAGCCGTTTGTGGCACTAGCATCGAGTACCATCAACAAAGCCTTCAAGGACCACATCCAAAACGCGTAAAACCGAATGGAAAGAGCTACCCAGCATAAGACACTCAAAATCCTTTATAGGCGAAGGCGCCCTAGGACGGAGTAAGATCATATGCGGAGGTAGCAGAAGGCAGGCCCGACTAATCACCGATGCCCTGACTGGGCACTATGCCACAAAACAAATGCAACTAGCAACAGACAACCTGTGCAGGGCATGTGGAGGGGAAACGGAGTCCATCCAGCACCTTCTGTGTGACTGCGATTCTTTTGCCAGGAAAATAATTAATCTTCTGGGATCGGCCTACCCGAAACCAGGAGATTTTAGGCTCTTCGCCCTCAAGGACATTGCCAAGCTTATGGCAATTATCTTCACTGAGGAGGCAGTGATAGGACGGGGTTGCACAAAAAATCCCAATGGGTCGACGTGCTGCTGCGAGGGAGAGACCTCTGCAGGCCCCACTAACTGCCCTCTTAAAATGACAAAAACGATCGTACTGATGAATGGTCACACAAAGTTTTTAGATACGACGAGTTATTTACTTCTTATCGCATTGTTTACGTTTGGGCCACTTTCGGTGCCGCTGAGTGTAAATGTATCATTCAACCACACCTAACTTATTAATAAACTTTGTAATAAATTGAATTATAGTACATCTAATCGCGTAACAAATTAGCACATTCTTTAGGCAATATCCTTTAGTGTAATATATATTTTTTTATAAGAGCGTAATTTAATAGTAAATACATAAACCATTTGATCTAGCAAAACAGTTTTGCCCGCATTTCCGGGGACTCGCCTTAACATCACGATCCCCAAAAATTTTATGCAAACCTTGTCCTGACAAAATTGCAAACACAATAAAAAAATAATAAACCCAATTGGTGCAGCTGTTCTGAAATTATGCACAAACAAACATTTGTGGCAATAGTTTTTTATTAATATAGATAGAGTAAAGTTGTTGGTCTCCCAGGAAGAAAAATGTAATGATTTTTAATCTAAATAAATAATAACTAAAGAATGAAAACACGAATAAACTTATACATGAGACTTACTCTAAATTGTACAACATTGTCGATAAAATGTAAATAATTGTACAAAATTTTAAATAATAGACATTAATTCCATTGACTGTAAAATGGAATAAAAAAGACACCATGAAGATATTATATGTATAATAGAAGTTGTTGGTGTCCCAGAAAAAAAATGAAATGATTTTTAATCTAAATAAATAATAACTAAAGAATGAAAACACGAATAAACTTATACATGAGACTCACTTTAAATTGTACAACATTGTCGATAAATGTAAATAATTGTACAAAATTCTAAATAATAGACATTAATTCCATTGACTGTAAAATGGAATAAAAAAGACACAAGACATGAAGATATTATATGTATAATAGTCCTGTGTGCCAAGGCGCTAATGTGTTAACAAAACAAACAGTGTTTTCAAAGCAATTTAGCATACTTGTGGTTTAGCACTGTTACTAACTTGGAATATAATAAATAATTAAAGCAGCCTGCACCATGAACTTTGCCCATTATGTATGATATTTACATATTTAAACACTTTAAGTATTTGACTAAATGATGACGTGGATACTCGTTTGTTATGTAACTTTGAGTTGTCAGCACCAACTTATCCAATAGTAATCCAAAGTTCGCCATTTTTATTTATGTGATCCTTTTAGGATGATGAAATTGTGTTAATTGGTCTGATTTTGAGGGGGATGAACTGATGATTATAGGTTAGCTCGATACTGCTAGACGTACTAGAGTTTGATCTAAATAACCGTTACCGGTTGTCAATATTAAAGTAAAGTAGCATGAAACATTTAAAGATTCATACACCATCAGGAATCAAACCCGGTCCCAATCTTGTAAAATTATTGCAAGTTGTTTTGTGGCTATAGTTAATAGAGTGGGTTAGAGTGGTAAGTTGAGGAATCAATTTTGATACAGAACTCCCCATCCGCCTTGTCGTGTATAAATCTATATAAATTAAAATTAATTGCAACAAATGTTTGTTTGCGTTTCAGTTCAGAACGGCTGCACCTAATTGGCTAATTCCTGTAGTGCTAGTGATAGTAGTAACCGCTGGTGATATATTTAAAAGTAAAGCGTTATTAATTTCCTTTCCAGCGGGCTTGTTCGCTGCAGCTGGCTTCTACCAGATGGCAGTCTGGGCCATCGGGAAACACCGTAACTACAAAAAGGAATTCCCTGAGTACCCCAAGGGCCGTAAAGCCATTCTGCCTTTCGTCCTATAAATTGGTATTTTTTATAGGAAGCAAAATATGACAATCGCCAATTAAATTATTATCTTATTTATGTACTAATATCAGTTTTAAGAGAGGAAAGGCAATAGTATTGTTTCCAGGTCACAGCATAGTTACTTTGAAGGAGGTGTTGGCTAATGCTAAAAGGTGATGGTTTGTATTTTATGAAGCGAGCGTGGCATTCAGCAAATATTTATTTTTTATTGTTTACTTAATTTTAAGGGTGTGCGAGTCGTGAGGTGAATATTAATGAATGACGTCATCGTTGTAATGTCGCGTTTATCCCGATAAGGGTTATAATATTGTTAATTATTCGGTGAATGCTATTCCATTATGTTTTGTATTTGTACTAGAGGCAATGCATTTATCTGCGTCAATAAAAGTTTTTTTACTAACACCAATTTTGTTGATTATTAACTATCTATTGCCCTTATATTCTTAACATTAGAAAGACATTAGCACTACTAATGTGTTAGCATGTCTCAGAATAGGTAGGTAGCTATTTACATTTAACCCTAAAATGTTTTTAAAAATAAGTTTTTTTTGCGTTAAAACTTTAGGCGCATCAAACTAAAGATACATTCGTGTCCATTTGTATTGCACGATTTTTGTAAGGAGAAGCATTATATTGTCTATTAGTACGCTGGTATTTGGATTGTAAGTGTGCAATCAATGTATTGTGAGAGAGATGTATGATCAACATTTGTTGCTTCAGTGTGTGGTACGATAAGGCCCGGTTTCTACATAAGCAAAGATGAGCGGCGGGGTGATGTGTCAAGAAAACAACATTATTGGTTGCTTACGGCACCTCTCCAGAGAGCCTATACAAGTGGCATACGCTTACCCCCTATACAATATGTTCAGGGATGTAGTAATAACACTTTAGGAGCAGTATCTACAATATATTTCATTGACGAAAATACCCCATAAGGTGGGTCAATTGTGTTTTGTTATTGTTGTTCAAAAAGTGCCCCAATGCGCACAAAAACTGTAAAAAAAAATACTTTCTTATTTCGCCAATAAAATAGGAGTTGTTTGATAGCGTGTTTTTATTGTATTAGCCACCCTACACCTTTGCCTTTAAATTTTAAAGTTTAAAAACACACCAAAATCGAGCCTTTACACGACGTAGAACTCAAACCAATAGTCTCTGCAGTCTTGTGGGGTTTTGGAATTGACCCCCCTTATGGGGTGTTTTCGTCGATGAAATACTTATATTGTAGATACTGCTCCTAAAGTTTTATTACTACATCCCTGGACATATTTGTATATTCGTAATTTGTCGTACACTGCGCTGTGTATTGTGCTTATTATTAAGGTGGCCACTGACGATCAGTTTTACGCGTCAGCCCAGGCGTAAAACTGTGGCGTCACTCCTAATGGTTTAACGCCAAACAGATTTCCCCACTCACTGGCATGTCCATGTCTACAGCTTCCTCATTCGATATAGAGAAATTCTAAGCATGCCATATTTTTGTGCATATTATGTGCAATCAAACGTTTCAGTCCTAATTTTTGTGCCACCACAACTTCGTTACTATGAGTTGTTTTATGTGTGTAAGCTGGAGACACGTGTCACCAGCTCGCACACGCCCGTTAAGACAAACCAGTGAGGTTAGGGTTTTGGACTATAGCTAGAAATTTTGTGCATAATTTGTGCACTAGGAACAAAAAAAACTAACCATCACACTCAAATACTGCTGAAACTACGATCATAAAACTGTGTGCGAGCTGGAGACACGGGTCTCCAGCTCGCACAGCTGTATCTTCGTAATTGTTCAAGCTACGGTTATGAATTATACCTCAAAATTTTGTGCAGAATTTGTGCATAAGGCACAAAAATTTTCAAAACTTTAACTCAAAAGGTTTTTGAGCTACGAACCGATAAGTATGTGTAAGCTGGTGACACGTAACACGGGCTAACACATGGTGAATTATTGTAACTGTATAAGATAGCGCTTCAATTTAAAGATCAAATAATACGTTATAATTTGTGCACACACGAGGCAAAATTTCAAATCTATGGGCCTCTTACTTTATAAATTATAAGCCAAAAACTGTTTTCCCGCCAAAAAATTCAAAATAATGGCTCGGAAGCGGCTAAACGCGCGCCGACCGCGCCGTTGCCGTTCCGTGCGCTACACTATTGCAATCGAGTTTGAACTTGAGAGCTAGCTCAATTTAGTCTCATTTTAATTTGCGCTCTCGATCGTTTCGTTTCTATACTGAGAATTTTAGACTAGGAGACTGCTGATATAGGAAATTAAAATGAGTTTTATTTAAAACTATTTTATTTATGAATGTTCATAAAATATCGCTATGCTTAGTTTTAAGTATTTACAATAACCTCATTATATGATAAGTAGTGATAAAATTAGTCTGCCTGTATGTTTTTATTACCACGTTTTTATTAGGTAGCTTTCTCGTTTATTTGTTTATTTATTTGTCGACAAATGCAAACGATTTTATACTAGCTTCCCGATGAGCTAGACTTGCAACTTTGAACATAGGTCAGAACAGGATGACAATGCAATATTATGGTGTCATTGAGCTGATCTGATGATTCAGCCGGAAGAAGGCCACAGGATCTCTGTAAGAAAACCATGAAACCCCATTCAGGCTCATTTGATTAGTTTTGATGAGCACTCTAACGGGAGACGACTAGACGAGGTCCATGGTCTGATGATGAACCCGAAGGAAGGCCACAGGAACTCACTATTGAAACCATGCAACCCCATCAAGTTTGGGCTCGTTTGATTCATCTTGACGAATACTCTGTTAGAAAAAAGGGTCCAGGGTCTGATGATGGAGCCAGAAGAAGGCCACAGGAACTCTGTATTGAAACCATGCAACCCGATCGAGTTTGGGCTCGTTTGAATCGTGTTGACGAGTACTCTGTTGGGAAATATTGAAGCCGGAAAAAGCCCACAGGAACTCTATAATAAAACCATGCTACCCCAACGAGTTCGGGGTCGTTTGAATCGCCTTAACGAGTACTTTATCGAGAAATAGTGTTCAGGGTCTGATGATGGAGCCGGAAAAAGGACAAAGGAACTTTATAATAATACCACACAACCCCATCGAGTTTGCGCTTGTTTGATTCGTATTGACAACTACTCCCAAGAATTTTTAGTTATGGCACGTTAACTAAAAAACAGTTACTACGCTACGATAACTAAACCATCAACCATTCTGACAAGGGGTCGGTCAGCCATCGCATTCACACATAGAAGAATTGGTAACTTGCAAACTTTTTAACTTGTAAATAGAAAAAGTAAGAATTACTTACTACTGGTAAAATAAAAACGTTTTGTAATTTGAAATAGCTTTATTAAAAATAATAAAAATATCTTTTTTTTTCGTTATCTGTGGATTGGGTTTGAAATACATATAAAATTTAACATCTACCTACTTACTAGCATTTGAAAATAACTTTAGGTACTTACTCATAACATAACAAAGGTACGCCTACTATTGAATCTAGGTGATCTACTGCGGATGGACAACATCTACTTAATGAAGCCATAACTGGAGGTTAGTATAGGTAAGCAGCAGAACGATTAGATAGAACACAATTAAATTAATTTCTATTAAAGTTCTTTTTCTATAGAATTTACAATAATGACGAATAAGGCCGGCGCACAGGAAGATGCGCGTAATAAAATGCCCGCTTGCAAAGTGTTAAACTATAGCTACATAAATTTAATATCGGTGATAACAGTATCGACCATATCTACGGACTATTAAAAATTCATGCAATATCGTGTTTTTTCCACTATATAGTTTCAGAACGCATCGAACGTTTATAATAATTTTATTTTATTAAACTTTTACAAGCACATTTGTTTGTTAAAAACTACAGATTAATGATAACTCAATAAATATCAGGGATACGGTACAATATTCTTGAATTCGATCACGTACAATATAGTGAACTCAACGCACACCGCATTCCTGACGCGATATAGAGTTTTCCAAAATAGGTATAGTTTCAGAACGCATCGATATCGGATCTGACGATATTGATGCAATAAATACGTTTCAGTAACCTTATACGATTTGTATCGCCTACTCCTAATTTTATCAGAAAAAAGGGAAGAGGTGATTGCGCTTTATTACATTTCGGCAAATAATTACTATTTATTGCATCTTTATTATTTTTATTAATTATTAATTCGTAATATTGTATTACTTTTAATACTTTATCGTTACTCCAATCCATAATTATCGAAACAGAATAATATCGATAGTCGTATTTGCAACACGTTCACACCTCTAGTTGTCTAGCAGTCAACTAAAGTGTGCGAAGGAAATGTGGCCGCACGAACATTATCGCGACAAAATCCTTGATGTGCGGCAATTTACCAACAGCGCGGCGCGTCAACGCCATGATACAACGCGCTAACGCGAAGTGTTTGGCCAGACGTGTCGCGAAAACGCAAATCTTCGCGCTAGCGCGATAATGTGGCCCTAGCATTACATTAGGATGCCCCAGCAGACTAATCGCAAAGTCATCGATCACCATAGAGTACATTTATTTTTATTTATTTATTTACATTTAACCATGGGAAGTAATACAATCTAATATTAAAATAAATTACTTTCAATGGTTAAAATTTATTCTGTGACGGTCGAAAGAGATTAGTTTGCTGGAAAGCATCCGTTCTTTATCGAATTAGGCTCAAGTATTCAACCATTTTGTCGTTCTGCACTCCTCCATAATGTTTATCATTATGCCAAATCTAATTATTTAATTGTCTCAACAACAAAAAATAACAAAGACATTCGTGTGTGAGATATCTAAAATAAAAAGTAGGGTAGGTTATTAGGTACCTGCCTATAGTAAAACTAAATAAGTCGCGTCGCGCATCGCTTTAACAGACGGCTCCTAGTCTAAAAGTGTCAATAGTGTAGCGCACGGAACGGCAACGGCGCGGTCGGCGCGCGTTTAGCCGCTTCCGAGCCATTATTTTGAATTTTTTGGCGGGAAAACAGTTTTTGGCTTATAATTTATAAAGTAAGAGGCCCAGAGATTTGAAATTTTGCCTCGTGTGTGCACAAATTATAACGTATTATTAGATCTTTAAAACGAAGCACTATCTTATACAGTTACAATAATTCACCATGTGTTAGCCCGTGTTACGTGTCACCAGCTTACACATACTTATCGGTTCGTAGCTCAAAAACCTTTTGAGTTAAAGTTTTGAAAATTTTTGTGCCTTATGCACAAATTTGCACAAAATTTTGAGGTATAATTCATAACCGTAGCTTGAACAATTACGAAGATACAGCTGTGCGAGCTGGAGACCCGTGTCTCCAGCTCGCACACAGTTTTATGATCGTAGTTTCAACAGTATTTGAGTGTGATGGTTAGTTTTTTTTGTTCCTAGTGCACAAATTATGCACAAAATTTCTAGCTGTAGTCCAAAACCCTAACCTCACTGGTTTGTCTTAACGGGCGTGTGCGAGCTGGTGACACGTGTCTCCAGCTTACACACATAAAACAACTCATATAGTAACGAAGTTGTGGTGGCACAAAAATTAGGACTGAAACGTTTGATTGCACATAATATGCACAAAAATATGGCATGCTTAGAATTTCTCTATGTCGAATGAGGAAGCTGTGGACATGGACACCTCACTGGCGTCACTCCGGCTCGTCAGTTCTCGACCGGCCGGTACAATCAATTTTGAACTTTATTGTTTGGCACCAAGGATCAATATTCATTGGAGAAATTCGAACTGACGCGATTGGAATGTTCTCGACCGGCCGGGCTGTATTTTGAACTTTATCGTTTGGTTCTAAGGATCAATATTCATTGGAGAAATTCGAACTGATGCGATTGGGGTGATGATCACACACTCACGGTCAGTTTGGCGCGACGGCTTGGATTATGGTAGCCACGGAAAATTCCGTGTCGCGCCCTCACTTAGTGACGATTCGACATTCACGATGAAATTTTGGACTGACGTCAGTTCAACTGATGGGAAAAACTGATCGTCAGTGAAAATGACCGAAATGATCGTCACCTTTAGTGAAAATACAGCAGCGCGCGAGCATAATACGACGAATTACGAATAGACAAAGGGTGAGCGTCGCCACTTGTCTAGGCCCTCTGTTCGTATATCTGATCTCTAGGGAAAACTGAGTCTTAACGGATTTGCATGCATATTAGGTGTTAGAATTCATAAAAATACTGAAATAAATAACAGCGGTAGTTAAATGTAAACTATTTTTATTAATTAAAATTCTACTCTTTGCTAGGATTAGCAGGGTCCGATTCAAAAGGTTTCTGTGGCTCATTCACACACCGAATCTTGCCCAGTAATCGCTCGTTCTCTTCCTTGAGTGCGACGATAATCTCCTCTCTCTCCTGTAGCAACACACGCATTTTTATTAAAAATTAAATAAAATAATGAAATTATTAGGTGTATGTGTTGAAAAAAATTCTACATGCGACTTTTAAACGGTCTTTTTAAATTTGTACAAAAACGCGAACGGTAGTATAGGCAAAACAACAGAACGATAGGTTATTAATAGGGCTCGGATAATTATGTATTAAAAATTAAAAAATATGTACATATAATAAAAAAACTAAAATATGGCAAAAATATGTGTTAAAAAAATACTGTAAATTTTACGACTGTTTATTGCAAAAAATAAAAAAATAAATTATACTCAACTTCTGTTTCATTATTACTTGAATTGCAGTATAGAATCACGTGTTTCTTTAAATTTTTAAAATTAAAACTGTCTGTTTGGACAAAACAATGCTTTGTACTTGCTGAATGATCTTTTAACATCACAGGATGTGACTGGAGTATATTTAAATTTACATTTGTTAACAAATTATGCATTTGTAAACAAAATGTATACTTATGCGAATTTGTAGAAATACAAGTGAGTACGGCATATCTATATTTTGCCTTCTAATGTTCCGCACAGCATGCTGTTAATTTTTCAGAGTATGAAATCCTGTTTTTATCCAATACGATTTATCTAACGTAAAATAATGAAAATATGGATAGACTGATATATTTTTTTGATAAATATGGATTTACATGTAAAATATGGAAAAATATGGAAAATAAAAATTGAATTTTCTCGATCTAAATATCATAATTTATGCAGAAAATATAATTAAGAACGAAAACCATTCTAATTACTACATAATTAAAAATATGTATTTACTAATCCGGGCCCTAGTTATTAATATCGGGCGTTAGTCAAGTAATTAGCTTATCTCCTTCGATCACATTAAAAGCTATATAGATGCACAATTAACGCTCTCAAAACGGTCGCACAAAAAGAGTAGGTACTAGGTACGCATTTCGTATGGTAGTGTCCGAGCTAAGAGACATCACGACGAAGTGCTCCTTTAAAAATGCGTTTCTGACAAAACACTTAGACTAAGTAGGTATGGGTTTTGTCAGAATCGCATTGTACGGCTCCTTGTCCTAAAAACCAATGCCTAAAAAAGTCAATTTTACGGTCCCATTCGGAAGAAAGCAAGCAAACTTGGCAGGAATGTAGCTTTTAATTATTATGTACTTCAATATCGATATACTTAGAAACACGTCGGGAAATGATTGCTTCCCATTTATCATGAAAACGGTTAAAGCTACGTAAAAACTGTCAAAGAACAACATATTCTTCATTTAGGTAATAAATTCTCTACAACATACTCTTAAAATAATTTATTCTAATTATAGAAAGAGAATAATAAAAAATGCATTAGTAAAATAAAAATAAAAATCTCTACAACATTGACTTAGGATGTATGTTAATAGGACATGATTTACAAAATAAGCACATGTTAATTCAATGTTTTTCAAAATTGCAAACTTACTGTATAAATACAAATTTAGCGGGGATTTACGCAAACTACTTACTTACCATACTACGCATACCTACCTTTTACCGGACTCACCACGCCCGCCCGCCACCACGATCGGTGCAACTCGGTCAAAACGTCGGGTATAAAAAGGTATGCGTAAAAAGTACGCCTTTAATAAGTAGGTTAGCGTTACTCCCCGTCTAAATGTGTGTCCTACATACGGTACCTGCACTTCCGATAAACGTCGTCAAATGTAGGTACCTTACCTATGTGTCAAAGCGTTCCTCTCTATTCCTCTACGATTTAGTATGGGATTGTCTATCTAGTTTTTATAATATGTGATGGAAGCTCACCTCAATCCTCAGCTTGAATCTCTCGTCTAACTTCTCCCGGTCCTCGGTGACGTGCGTGAGGCGCGCGCGCGCGGCCGCGGGCGCGATGTAGCGCGCGGACAGTCCGAGGATCGACTCCATCTGGAAGCAGCGGGAGCGCGTGGACTTCAGCTCCGTGCGCAAGTTGTTGATCTCACTCAGCAGGGTGCAGTTCTCCTGTAAAGATAATGTTTTTTTTTGTAATATGTACGTATTATTGGTGTCTGTCTCTTCCCTTGGGTGTCGTAAAAGGCGACTAACGGACCAAAGACTGCACATACATCCAACAGCTTAGAGCGGCGATGGGCTCACCACTTGTCACACTGAGCACATGTGCAGTTATCATTTATTGAAACGTGGACTGTGACAGTGGACTGCATATGCGGTCCTCATTGGGTGAGTGACGTTGCGACAAGCTCAATGGCGCACGCAGCGGCTGACCGTTCACTATAGCGGAGAACAGAGGAGAGAAAGAGTAGTGACCTACGACTAACCCTTCTGGGATAAAGTCGTGACTATATTATGTATGTAAGTAGGTATTATTATAACCTAATGCAAAAGCAAAAGAAGTGTGTCAGGGAGGGTTGCAGCAAATAGAAAGTCGGTGGTCTCTGCCTATACCCCTCTGAAACAGACTTGCAGTTTGTATGTATAAGTACTCCTATGTATGATTTGTTAACCCAGGAAAGTGTAGGGGTAGGTTCACGTCAGTCTAACGGAGCTATGTTAATATAAATAATGTTATCAGCTAGGTACTACCAACATGAGGAGTTGGAAAATGGAAAAGAGTGCCCCCGAATCAAATCCATGGTTCTGCGCTTGCAGAACCAAACAGACTATGGAAATTGAACAAAAATTAGAAATCAAAATTCACTATAATTTAAAATTACCTAAATTGAATAACTAAAATAACATTAATATAATATACACTAAAATTAAAACCTTAAAAACTTAAAATAAAATCTTAAAACTAAAAATTCACGCACATCTTATTAAACAAATTTTACCAAAGATTGTATCCCTAAATAATAACACAATAAATTTATACTAAAATGCCCAAAGCAAAACACTTAAACTTAATAACTTTAAACCCAGAATTCTGTAAATTTTTACGTAGTCTAAAATAAAACTTCGACCAAATAACACACATAAATTAACCTAAAATAAATCGGCAGTAAAACTGCAAGTTTAATGCCTAGCCATATTAAACAAAAACTATTATCTAAATAAATTATAAATCCCTCAATACTCTGAAAAAACACCAAAAACTAAATTATCATACCTTAATTTTACTTAATAAAAACAATTTAGAGGGAGTTCCACCCATGAAACTGAACCACTTTCCCCAAGAAACCTTTGTGCAAAAATGACAAAAAAATTTCGACCTCCCATACAAAACTGTCCGATCAGCTGACGACAATAGTACCTATGGGAGATCGATTTTTTTTGTCATATTTGCACATAGGTTTCTTGGGGAAAGTTGTTCAGTTTCATGGGTAGAACTCACCCTTAATTGTTTTTGTATTAAGAAAAATTAAGGTTGTATTTAGATGAAGGTATTAGTTAACTTCATGACCTTAAGGAAAATCTGATTGCTTCTTCACACCTGCTTCTCGAAGTGGTCCCGTTGTCGAACTCTGATGATTTCATCTTCCTGTCACCATATAAATAGGGAATGTGCTTACACCCAAAACCTTTGCCGATCTTGGAGCCGCTCAGAGACTTAGCGAGCTGCTGCTTGAACTCGGCCACCTACTTCTCGAGGTGGTCCTATTGTAGTAGGTACTCTAAATAGCTTAGTCTTCCCGTTGCCTTATAAGTAGGGTAGACCGGGTACGGTTGTAGCAGAGTACAGTAGTACCATCGGGAATATATCTCTGTAACTACGCCCCTCACGCCCTTTCTGTTCCTCTCAGGGGCCCCCTAAAACACGTGCCGACCAACTGTCAGTATTTTATTTTAATTTAATTTCAATAAATTAACGTTTAAAAAATTTACCTTGAGGGGACGATTGTAGCAAATTTTCAGGGATGGTTGTAGCGGAACAACCATACCCGTGGTACGATTGACCCCAATAGCACATTACACCAGGTTTCAAATTAGAAAATACCTACAAATAAAGAAAATATTAAAATCTATACAGCCTGTTCTTTTTGAACTTCCGTGACCTAAGGTAAAAATAATTAACTAAGTCCAAGGAACATTGGTTCTAAAATGCATATTAAGGAAGATAACATCCGTAATAATGCTGAGTGCTGGCACTAGGTGCTTTAACTTTCATTCATTTTTAAGTCCAATCTTTCATAATTTATGGCAAGAGTATGCGACTAATATTAATAATTGATATAATAAAAACTGATTACCGTAATAAGAAGAAAAAAGTATTTTTTATATTTAAGGGATGGTTGTATCAGGGGATAATTGTACTACGGGGACAAAGTGATTTTCTATACAAAAAAAAAACAAAAATCATTTTTTTTTATTCAGTAAGCTTAAAATAAGCATTTTGAATCGTCTAAATTTCTGCATTGCTCGGTGTAGAGTTGAGTAACATAGTTGTGGCAATTGGTATATTTATAAAAAACTGTTCAAAAGCATCAGCAACTTTATTGTCTTCACTTAAAATGCTATTGCCTATTCTTAAAGAAAACTTAGTATCACGTGGCTTTATTTTACCAGTTTCGCGGTTAATACAGTTCCATGTTGCCTTTATTTTGTTATCCGACTTTTTAATTTTTTCACTAATAAATAATGAATTGGCACATGCACAAGCCTTCCTAAAAGTTTTTGAATAATCTTTGATATACTCTAGAAAACTTGACTATTATTATATTTTTTCTGCTCATAAAAGTAGCCCAATCCCCAAATTTCATTGAAATATTAGTTTTAAACTTTTTAATAGAGAAAGTTTTATTAAATTCACCGTTTATAAGATCAAAAAAATGCTTTTAAAGAGCATCTGGATTTTCCTGTATAAATAGTAAACATGCAAGTTTTGCAGTTACGTTATGCTTGAAAATTTTAACCCGTTTCTCTGTCACTGGCCTATAAGATATTTCTTCTGAGTTAGGGTGTCCATATTCAGTAAAAGCGATATTTTGCCCACAGTGATCTGAAGATAAATTAGTTAGTATAGATTTAGACTCAAGAAGCAAAGTTACAATAAAAATTGTCTAAGCATGTTGCAGTGGTTGCTGTAATTCTAGCCGGTTCTCTAAATTGGTAATCCAAATCAAATGATTTAAATAACGAGATTAATCTTACACTAGTTGTATGACTGTCTAATAAATTTACATTAAAATCCCCACAAATTAATATCTTCTTTTTAATTTGTAGCAGTTCGCCTGTTCCGATTACACGTAAAATACCTATGTTTATATTGTTTCTACGCACTTAAAAACGACGCTGCCTTAAAGCCAAAAAAAACTAAATATCAATACACATTGACACTATTGCCATAATATTATGAATGGAGCCAGAAATAAATGTTAAAGTTAAAATGTTACAATTGTACCCGGTCTAACCTAAGTAGGTACTTATAAGTAGATAGGTAAGGTACTTACATCCATGATCTTGCCGATGTCACTCTTAGAGCCGCCCTGCGACCATTGTAGAACTCTAATAGCTTGTCTTCCCGTTGCCTTATATAGATAGGTAAGGTATATACTTACATCCATGATCTTGCCGATATCGCTCTTGGAGCCGCCCAGCGACTTGGCGAGCTGCTGCTTGAGCGCAGCCACCTGCTTCTCGAGGTGGTCCCGCTGCCGGTTGAACTCACGAATGGCTTCGTCCTCCGCTATACGGCTGCGCACGAAGTCGATGTCTTCCACGTACTTTTGGAACAGTGCCTGTGGTTGCATCCAAATTTATTTTCAACTAACTAAATTAATTTTATAACATTTTAATAATTACTTAATACATATCTGCGGCGACGGCGAGCACGAGCTGTCTATATATGCAATGAAGAATGTTTACCTACTGGAATAAAGCAAAGCAGTTTATACTTAGTACCAAAATATGGTGTGAATACCTACCATATTTGGTACTATAATCCAAATATGAAGTGGATGTAAAGGAATGGAAGAATGAAATGGACCATTTCATGTGCCTGGATGAATTTAATAGTTTTTAGTAGGTTATAATTATCTTCTATCGCTTCCCAACCTACTTTCGTAATGGAATACTTACTTTAACATTAAGTTTCAATTTTGTCGGATCTTGAAAGTTCGCCGTCATATTGTGCAAATCGATTTTGATCTTTTTGAGCGTATTCTTCAATGTCAGATTGCGCTCTGCCTCGTTCAAGTAATCCTTCTTAGCTGACATCAACTTCTCATTTAGCTGATTGATTTTAAGTTCTGTGAAGTTCCGAACAGTTTAATAGTAAGTTAACTAGGACAGTTAATTTGTATAGGTACTAAATACCTGCATTGTATTGTGTGATTTGTCATACAAAATAGATAATTAACACTAGCAACATAAATGATAGTGACTACTTGCGAGTATTCGCTACCTACCTACAGCAACCAAAATGGATAAGTGCTGTAATTAGTGCCTTGATGTGATATAACCTCGATGACATCAAAATAAAATACAAATAGCCTTGAAAAAAAATTACAACTGCTTCTAGATTACTAAATATAAGAGAGATTTAGGTACCGCGAAACGCTCTTTGCTTTAAAAGTGTTTCTAATGACACTTCCAGTTCTAGTATTCGTAGTTTTTTCTCTTTGATCTCTCGTTCTAGTGGGTCTATCTGTTTGAAACAATTTACAAAATCAGTTTTAATATTTGCCCTCTTTATTTTAATTGTTTAATATTTTTGCATGAGCACGTAGGAATATCTAGAAAAAAGGTCCGATCCCATCATTAACTGTCTGTAAGGACCATAATACCATATAAGGACAGAAAAACAAAGAACTACCTACCTACCCAGCTAAAATGTTGAAACAGGGGGACTGGTAACATGCACCTTATATCAGAGGTCAAATCCTTAGACTAGGTCACACCTGAACTGAAAGCATTTCTAAATAGGCATTGTATGTTTAAACCATTTAACGGACACATCATGTGTTTTCCTAATTGTGTCGATGGTTTTGGACAAACCATAAATGGTAAAATTAGGTCAGTTGGAAACTAAATAAATATTTTGTTAATTTTATTCTCGTCGAAATAAACTACGCATGGCACACATTCTTAAGAGGTAGGTAGAAAATAAAGAGATTTGAATAAAATTAACAAAGGTAAAAAAACAGCTGTAACTTTTTTTCAGATGATTGTGAATAATGCACAAGGCACAACCTACTTTCAATTAAGGAAACTAGGCAAGTATCGTAATTATTGCGATGAATCATACCGAGGTCATGTTTTACATTTAGTAATTTTAGTTCCTCATTTTCCATGTCGTCAATTTGCACCCTTAGTTCCCTTATGGTGCGTTCCTTAGGTTCGATCTACAGATGTAGGTAGGCAAAGTTAGATTTTAATAACAATAACTTTAAAATTATCATAGATAGGTAGGTACCTAAGCATCGGCTTTGTCAATGTTTAACCGTATTAACATAGCAATCTGCGGTTTAGCGTTCTCTCTCAATGCTGACTTTGCCCGGTGATGTCCGTTTGTGGTATACCACAATGTATTTTTAATATAAAATATTTGAATTATTGAGGTACTTTGTACCTACTGTTTGCGTCCTACTTAAGAGTAGGTATTGTTTCATATCACCATACAAACGTCCTACTGACGGCCATAAGGTCTTCCCACAGGGACAGCAACCCATTGGGAGATTGGCTCATAATAATCCACCACGCAGGCACATTGCGTGTTGGTGGGTAGGTATTGTATGCTATTGATATTGCCAAAATTAACCAATGCCGTTCGTCTTCGATACCTACAAAGCGATGCAGCCGCGTCTCAAAGTAAAGTATTGCCTTTATGCATTTTTTATTATTCCACACGAAGACACATAGATAATATTGTTATCTCATTAACTAAATGATTCAATAAAATCGCAGGAGTTACTATTCCCTCGGGAGTTCACACATAAAATAAATTATATCTAATTTTGAAATTAAAAATTATTTATCGGACGTGCCAGGCTGCGGATCGAAGCCATAATGTCTAGAAGTAAAAGAAAAAAAATAATTGTTTGCCTATAAAAGAATATTGTAATAAGGACTTAAGGACACACCTGGTTCTTTAGTTCAGTTATTTTGAAATTTAACACGAACTTATATTTCTCAAGTTCTTGCTTCTTTCTCTTGAGTTCATATATCCTCTTCTCCTTGTCCTGAATTGTGCCGTCCCTTTCAGATATTTCCTTTTTCAGATCAGCGACATCTCTCTCCAATGTAGATATGACTTTTTGAAATTGCTTGTGTTCAGCTGTAAGTAATAATTTTTAAAATGTAAATGTGAGAACTGAGGTAATTACTTTTTTATTGTAGGTATTGCAGGAAACTTTGCTACCACTTAAAAGACTGTTTATGCAATTGAAGTTATAAATGAAATATATTTCATTGCACTGATTCTTGTTACTAATTCGGTTTTTAAAAACGTTTTTATATTTTTGTTTGTCCTATTCTGTCTATCGGTGTATTCTTTAATCTTTTCAAATGGTGAATTATTACAGAAAGGGGGACAGATCACTTTAAATATAAGTACCTACCATACTTAGAACAGGTATAAAAATCACGGACAATTTTAAAGCCACATGGTTGGTGGTTTTACCTTTCAACTGAGATATTTGATGTTTGAACTCGTCAATTTCCTTGTGGGCGCTGATGAGCTTCTTCTTCACGAGCCCCGTCTCCCCCTTAAGCCTGACGTTGGCATCCTTCTCTTCTTTCAACTGGACCTCGTATGCTGTCCGTATTTCGATGATTTCACGGTCGGCATCTTCTTCAATAGACGTCTTAATGGTTTCATGCTCTTTCGTCTCCATGTCAGCTTGTTCTTGTAACTAAAAATTTTAATATAAAAAAGATTTACAAGGCGATTCTAGCTGTATTAAAATCATCATCAGTTTCCTTACCTCTTGTAGCAACAGATCTTTTTCCTCGAGTTTGGCCTCGAACATCCTGTTCATCTCCCTGAGAGCACTGCGCTTGCTTTCTGCAAGTTCCTCTAGACGCTGCTCGTAGTCTTTTCTCATTCGAGCTGTTTTGTCTTCGAGGCTCTACAAAAAAATATTTCAAAACATTATATTAAGCAGCACAAAAGAGGGATACCTATTTGATTTTGGTGTTTAACAAATTTCATTTTACATTCTAACTAGTTTTATGGTCCTCTGGTCTATATTCCTTGTTCTCATCTCCGCCGTTCTTCATAAGCCAGGATCTGGAAGCTACTTTTACGGCTAGATCAAGGCTAGGTTGGATTAACTAATCCATGTAATGATGGAGTCGGTTAGCTGCCCAAGGTTATGCATAGCAGTACTGTAGTACCTGGTATCTGTCGTACTCGCTGATGAGGCGAATGTTGAAGTCTGCCTCGAGCGCCTGCAGCGTGCGCTCGTGCCCAGAGCGCAGTTTCTGGATGTCTTGCTGGATCATGCCGATCTCGTGCGTGTGCTCGTTCTCCATTTGCTGTAAATACAAGTTTTGGTGAAATTTACTTTGGAATTTACTCTTGAAACTTTGGAAAAAATCAAAGAAGAAACAAATAATAATCGCCTCTGTGGTCTAGTGGCTAAGCTACCGGTTTCAGACCCGGAGGTCCCGGGTTCGATTCCCAGCGGGAGTACATCTTTGTGTGCTCGGTTTCGTTGGTGGTAGGATTGTTAAGTCCGCCTGGCTAGCTACCACCATCGTATCTAAGTATGTCGCCATAACAACTATGTTTATAGCATTGCCATGTTCCAACAGTTTGAGATAAGATAGCCAGTTCCTCAGTGGTTGAGGATTCTGGGTGAAGCGCGCTTCCACCTTCGGCCTCATCGTCATTTACCATCAGGTGACAAGAAGGGCAAGCGCTTACCCGTAGTAGGATAAAAAAAAGGTTTTTTCTACCAACCAATTTTGTTCGATGATTATCAGTAGCTTTCATGGCTACCTACCTATTTTTTACTTTATTATAAACATTCAACAGTATATAACTACCTCAATCTTTTCCTTCAGTTCTTCGATGGCGGCACAGTATCCCTCATGAACTTCTTTCAGCTTCTCCGCCTGCGTCGCCTCTGCTTGACGGAGTTGGTATGTATGTTCCGTCTCTAACTCACTCATCCTGGTACTAAGCAGCTAAAATAATTATTGAATTATAAAACATATTATGTAAAACACCTTATTCAAAAACATAAGTACTTATTTTATTTAAAACTATATAAGCAGACCCAATGTATTTTTAAATTTATACAAATTATCACTTACGTTGATGCTGTTTATCTTCTCCTGCAAGTCCTTTTTACTAATCAGTATCTCTTTAGAATACGCAAAGTCTTTGTCTAACGCTATTGCCCTGCCATCAGCATTGGTCAACCTCCACAAACATATGGATGAGTCATCGGCTACGGAAACTAAAGTCTGATCATCATACGACAAGGCGATTGCTGTCACTTTCATATTATGCATGTGGAACTCGCTGTAAATGGCTTTGTCTAACAGTGGGAGCTGGACAGAAGTCACCCCTCCCTCCCCTCCTGTTATAAAAAGCATCATGTCGGAGCGAGACAGTACGATTGTGTCAAGCGCGCATCCAATTAGAGGTAAATTTCTTCTAATGGTGTTGGAGCCTATTTCTTTGATTTCTCCATCAGTCCCAAGGGAGTAGGTTGTTTTGCCATTACTGAAAAGGAAAATTGATAATGGTCTTATTTAACTGAAACTATTTTAAGCTTGTAAAAGTGGCGATCTTTACGCCACTATATCCATAATATCGTGTAAATACTGATGTTTTGGTAGCGGCTCATTAATAGAATACTACCGCTTCATCTCTTCCCTTGGGTGTCGTAAAAGGAGACTAACTGACCAAAGACTGCTTGTACATCCAACAGCATAGAGCGGCGATGGGCTTAGGTACAACCTGTCACGATGAGTTATCATTTAGTGAAACGTGGACTGTGGTAGTGGACTGCTTTTGAGGTCCTCATTGCCTGTCTCTGAACCCTTCGGGGATAAAAGTCGTGAATATATTATGTATGTATGTATCGTGTAAATTTTTCAGCATTTTTTTTATTTAGCACTTTGACTGCTGTTCCGACGTAATTAATATAATTCTTAATGCACCGAAGATAAACATGCTTGTCTTAAAATTTTGTCATGAGTCACGATCGGCCTAACTGTTTCCCATGATGAGAACAATGCAAATATCCGTAAATTGTGAGTTTTGTCCTTTTTTCTTTGTTTGTTGACCCGTCTGGTCTAATGGTTAGCGGTTACCATTACCATTAAGGATGTTTACAACTCCAGAGGTGTCAAAACAAACCCTAGAAATCAAAAGCCCTAAAAACTAAAGACCTGTTGACGGAGCAAGCGTTGAACTGGTTGGTCTTGAGGATGACCTCACCAACGCGCTGCCCAGAAGACATGCTCCACTCGTACACGGCGCCCTCGCTGCCGCAGGACACCAGCGTCAGGTCGTTGGCGGACCACGCCAGGGAGGTTACCTGGGTCAATATTTTAATATTATAACTGAATCCTTTTTGTGTTGATAGTAATAAGAGTATATCATAATATATCATGAAATCAAATCATAATCTCTTTATTCAAGTAAACTTAATATAAGCATTTATGAATCGTCTTAACATACTTATTTTTACTTTTCTATATAGAATTCAACATCATATGATGTTGGGTAGATATCCTATTCAGGACGTCTTTTAGCTGTGGAGAAGAAAAAGGGCGCAAGAAACTCCACAGCTCTAAATAAAAGTAACGACATTTACAAAACAATATGTCGTTACCAAATCATAGTACTATATATTTAATGTACCTACATATGCCCGCAATGTGCAAGAATCTTCACCAAATAAATAGGGTTCGTAAGTCACATGCAAGCTCACGAGCGAAAGTTACAGCGGAGTTTAAGCAGTCATCATCATCATCAGCCTACAAACGTCCCACTGCTGGGACAGGCCTCCCACGTGGACAACAGCACGTGGGGAGGTTTTTACGACCGTCATCTTACGACAACAACCGGGACCAACGGCTTAACCGTGCCTTCCAAAGCACGGAGGAGCTCGAAATGTTTTTAATTTGGTCACCCATCCATTGCGACCTGGCATTGCGAAAGTTGCTTTACGGTCAAGATCGTAAGCCGAACGCGCTAGCCGCTGCTATAAGCAGTCGCCTTGGTCGAAATCGATCGGATCATCATCGTCAATGTACATATATTATAACACCGTACCGATTGAAAAACCTCGGTGGCCGGAAAAACCGGAGGTCCACGATTTAATTCCCAGGTTGGGCAAAGTTTTTTTTCGAATTTATCGATGCCCGGGTTTATGATCACCAACCCGCTTTTCGCATGCATTAATCCAAAACCCATCAATTTAATATATAATTATTATAGGTACTTTCTTTAAATCAATAAAAAAAAATTGCAATTGCATAGTTTCACTCACAAATTTTTTTAGCATGTTATTATTAGCTGAGCTAAACATTAATGTTTTATATATATTTTAGCGTTGTATTAACGCTTAAAAATACTAAAGTAAATATTTTAAACACTGAAAAAAGACGTCTATCTCAGGCGGGCATTGAACCACGCACTTTCCGCATTCCGGGCGGCTGCCTTAACCACTTGGCTACCGAGGTCTGGTATTCAGTCGTCAAAATTTGTCAGTGCTTGATGCTTATGTTTTGTAAAATTTTACTTGAGCTAAACATTTTAATTAATTCATGAATTTCTGTTTCAAACATTACAAATAATACAATGTGCCCTCCACAACGTTCACTTAACTATATAAATGTCACGAAAGGTTACATTTTGCACTTACGGTGACAAATATTGGCCTATCGTATCTGTTGACTGTTGATAGAGCGAGATAAACCTAATTGACCTTGTTGCAGTATAAATGTACCTATCGGTTATCATCAACTACATATAAAACGGATGTTGTTAATCTCGTGAGAGCTTATCGAGTTGAACTGACCCTGCCGTTGTGGCCCTTTAGGTTGTAGACATTCTGGAAAGACGTGGAAGAAAACACTTGGATGACTTGTCCGTTGACGGCTGCAAACATGTGGCCGTTGGTGCTGAAGCTAGCTCTTTTGCAGTTCCTGATTGGGAACTCTCTCATCACCTCGAAATCGTCAATCAGCACTACCATGAAACGCAATTTGTCGGAAAACCCAACTATCGCGAACAAACCTGGAAAGAGCGTATCCATGTTTAGTTGAATTGTATTACAAAACTTGTAGGTACTAAAGTACCTTTATAACTCTGCTTTTGTATAGTTTAAATTTAAAGCGTCATAATATCAGTACAGTGCGGACAACTAACAAGAGTGCACGCGGTCTAACTTATATCTCATAGATCGTAAACCTTTTCTGTACCCTTAAATTTAATCAAGAATCATCACATTACTTATAACAAATAAGAATCATGGTAAACAAGTGCTCAACCTGTAATAATCAGTTTACTGACGGTGTTCAGTGCACCAGCTGTGGAAAACATCTGGATTATAGTTGTGCTTATATTACTGATAGCGGTTGGAGAAGATTGGGTGCAGAGCGTAGGTCATCATGGAAATGTCCAACATGTAGAATTACACGCTCAGCTTCACCTAGCCCCAACGAGTCAGCATCGATAGCCGCTGTTCTCCAAGAAATTCGGGAATTGAAGGTCCAAATGGCGGAATTTAACGAAGTGAAGACTAAATTGGCATGTCTTCCGGGGTTGGCTGATGAATTAAAGTCGATTAAAGATGACCTAAATGAATTTAAGAAGTCATATAATTTCTTGTCTACCTCAGTGGAAGAGTTGGAAGCAAAGAACATCGTCATTGAAAGAAAACTGACGGGTCTCGAGGAGAGAATAGAATCAGCTGATTGTTCTATTGCCGACTTGAAATCTAAGGTGACTTTATTAGATCAAAGATCCAGGCTTAATAATGTTGAAGTCAAGGGTGTGCCGTGTAAAAAAGACGAGAATTTATATTCTACAATTGAAAACCTGAGTAAGAAAATAGGTTACAGTATCCCTAAAACTCAAATTAACTATATATCTAGAGTTCCTACTTTCAACTCAAATAACAAATCAATTATCATCAGTTTTATCAACCGCTATATCAAGGAGGATTTTATAGCTGCAGCGCGAGGAAGTAAGAACCTAAAAGCGGAAGATATCGGCTTTCAGGGATCTCAGCAGCGTATTTTTGTTAACGACCATCTTCATCCAGATATCAAGAGCTTGTTGAACAAGGCGAAACAAATAGCGAAGGAGAAGTCTTACAGCTACGTATGGATCAAATTTGGCAAAATTCACGTTCGCAAAAACGACACATCCGGTATTTTCATTATGAATAACACTAATGATTTAAAAAAATTTACTTAGACTGCTTTTTATCTTTAATATTTAGCCTTAATAGTATTTTAAATATGTTAGTTATTTTTAAATTAGTGCTATTGTATTGTTTTTATTTAAATTTTATTATGTTTAGCACCCCTGGTTTGCCGCCTCGCTCAAGTTTCGCTTTTGTTTAACTAATAGTTCTGCTCAACTATCGGTCATAATTTATAATAATATGTTTGTCTCGCTCGCTCTGCAACTAATGTCATACGTTGCTTGTTTTGCTATTGTATTTACTCCTCTAACATTTTTTCTGCTATCCGCTTTCATTCTGCCTGCTTACCCTGCTTGTGACGGTTGTTGTGCGATTGCTGTTGCATTGTATCTGCCCGTTAACATTTTAGAGATTGCTTTAGTTATGTTAATTATGTTTGTTATAATGTGTTCATTATTTTTAGTAATTCAAAGAGTTTGATTCAGCCTTAAACATTTATTATCAGAATGTTAGGGGATTGAGATCCAAAACAACGGCGTTTTATCGCAACCTATGTTCGGGCTCGTATGATGTTATTATTTTAACAGAAACCTGGTTGGTCGATAGTGTTTGTGACTCGGAATTGTTTGATAGTAGGTATATAGTGTGGCGTCGCGATCGCGATTATGAACGTACGAAGCAGAGTCGCGGCGGTGGCGTACTTATTGCAGTGCGAAAAGATATTCCGGTTACCTCACATTTCGAATATAATTCCACTGCCGAGGATTTGTGGTTATCAATATCATTTACACAAAATATTAACAAGTCAATTACTAAGTTAAATTTGTGCGTCGTGTATTTGTGTGCTCAGAACATGGGGTTGTCTTTTACTGAACAGTTGCATAATTATTTAAATAAATTAGGAACTATTATTCTACAAAATCCGGACGATACGTTTCTTATCACGGGCGATTTTAATTTAAGCGGAATCTCATGGATAAATAATAGTGGGGAGTCTTCATACACAGCTGCTAACATTACTGGTTTTAATGAACAATTTTTAATTGACGAAGTGTGTACACATGATTTAAATCAATACAACGGAGTTTTAAATAACTATGGTAGGATTTTGGATCTTGTTTTCTCGAATGGTAAGGTTACCGTCACGGAATGCTTTGAGCCGTTGGTCCCGCTCGATCCGCATCATAAAGCCCTATTAATAGGTACATAATTTAAAGTCTGCCCTCGAAAGCGCGCCGCGCATTAAAAAAATGTTTCATAAGTGCGACTACGATGTAATTAATGCTGAAATAGTTAAAATTGACTGGCATTCTGATTTTATGCACAAGGATACCGAAGCAGCTTCGGAATATTTCTATTCTAAAATAAATAGGATAATAAATGACCATGTTCCTTCGAAGGTTTGTCGAGTTAACTATTATCCTGTTTGGTACTCATCGTCACTAAAGAAAATTATTAGAGAAAAGTCAAAATATCATAATAAATTTAAGAATTACGGAAACATTTCAGACTTACATACATTTAAATTGTTAAGAGAAAGGGCTAAGCGTGTTGAGATTGATTGTTACAATAAATATATAACTACTGTGCAAGGATCAATTAAGGATAATCCGAAATATTTTTGGTCATTCGTTAAATCACGTCCTAAGTCATCTGGCTTACCGAGTACTATGCATTATGATAATATATCTGTAAATGACACATCCATCCATTTGCAATTTGTTCTCGGATTTTTTCTATTCGACATTCTTGAACCTTAATTCCACACCTGCATCTTTCGTGTCCGATAAGGGGGGCTCAAATAGTATTCAAGTTAAAGTCGAAGACGTTACCAGGCTCCTCTCATCGTTAGATACTTTTAAATCAGCAGGTCCTGATAACCTGCCTCCAATTTTTCTTCGCAATTGCGCAAAAAGTATATCTGTCCCTGTTTATCTTCTGTTCGTTAAGTCCATTACTAAGTGTTGTGTTCCCTCAGTGTGGAAATCAGCCTATATAACACCAATTCATAAGAAAGGATCAAAATCTGATATATCAAATTACAGACCGGTTTCCAAACTGTGTATTCTGGCTAAATTGTTAGAAAAAATTGTGCATAAGTATTTATATGAAACATTAAAGACTGTTTTTACTGAATGTCAACACGGCTTTCTACAGGGAAGATCTACTACATCTAATCTTATTTTACTGAACGACTTTTTGACGGACTCGATGGACGGAGGTGGACAGGTGGACGTAATATACACAGACTACAGCAAATGCTTCGACAGGATTGAACACAGTTTATTGATTCAGAAATTGGCGAGTGTTGGAATATGTGGCGACCTTTTAAGGTGGTTTATATCGTATATAAGCAATAGATCTCAGGCTGTGGTTATTAACAATTATATTTCTAGCTGGGTTATGGTGCCTAGTGGGGTACCGCAAGGCTCCCTTCTGGGCCCTATATTGTTTTTAATATTTATTAATGACATTGAAGCCTGTTTTCATCACTCTCAATTGCTTTGTTTTGCTGATGACATGAAAATCTTTAGAAAAATTTCAGCCTTATCTGATGTGTCCGACCTTCAATCTGATCTGACCCGGTTGGATAATTATTGCAAACAGAACAAGCTAGACCTCAATCCTTCTAAATGCTCTGTCACAACATCTAGCAGGAAAAATAACAATGTTCCATCACAGTATATCCTCAAGGGCCAAATCCTACAAAAGAGCTCGGTTGTACGAGATCTAGGAGTCCTTCACGACTCAAAGCTCCTCTTCGATGACCATATTGATGCAATGGTTAAGAGAGCTTCTAGGGCTATTGGGTTCATTATGCGAATCTCAGCCAGTTTCAAGGAAATTAAAACTATGAAAATATTATACTGTTCATTCGTGAGAAGTATTTTAGAATATGGGTCAGAAATTTGGAATCCACGATATAATAAATATGTCGACCGTATTGAACGTTTGCAAAAGAAATTTATAAAATACTTATGTTTTCAAGCTAAAGTCCCGTATAATTCTGATAACTATTTACAATTATGCAAACGATTTCATATTCTACCTTTGTATAAGCGACGGAGATAGCGGATATTGTTTATTTTCTCAAAATTTCAACGAATATTATTAACTGTCCTCAACTGCTCTCCAAAATTAAGTTCATCATCCCTACTAGGTCCCCTAGACATTACACACCCATTCATATACCATTGGTTTCGTCCAATTACCGCCAAAATTCATTTATGTTGCGAGCGAGTACAAATGTAAACCAAATGTGCAGCGATTTCAATTTTGACATGTTTCATTCTAGCGTGTCCTCGGCGAGGCGACTAGTGAGCAATACTTTCTTTTTAGAGTAAGATATCATGATATTATTATGTAGCTTTTTAGTCTTATAAATTTGTACTAGATTAGGTTTGTTTATGTTCCCACTTAAATATTATTTAGCTAAATTGATATTTATAAGCGAAGACCTTTTATTGGCTATCAGTGTATACAATGTTACTTTATACCATTACTTAAAGCTGTTGGTTTTCCGAAAAATTAAATAAATAAATATATAAATAAATAAATATGTAGGCTCAAAGTTGTTACTTTATAAGTATTAACCTGATGAATAGTTATAGCAAAAAATCGTTATACCTTTTTACAAATAGAAACATGATAAAGATCGTTTGAATTTGTTTAAATTGACCATCCAAATTCCAGTATAGATCAGTGGAAATTAGGTTTTCTTTTGTTTTACAATTTTTAAGCACTTACCCGTGGGATGTAAGGAGACGCAGTGTATCTCTTCCTGGTATAGCCTGATCAGCTCCACATCATCCGTCATGTAGTTCCATATCCTAATGCTTTTGTCTTGCTCGCCCGACGTCATGAATATCGGCTTCCAAGCGCACATCGACAGCGAGTTGATGCGACCATAATGCATGGCGGGACCGAGCTCCATAAACGGGATTTCTGGATTCTACGACAAAGGACATATACCTACATTATTTTTTCAACAACCCCTTTTTCTGGTTAACACCGAGTCTTATTTATTATCAGACAAGCCTGTCAGAAATAAAAAAGTTACCACAATATACCAAACGATGGTAGAGATAATTATATTTTTTTTTACATTCTGCAAGACTGCCTCAAACCCTGGGACTCAGTAGAACGGTTCACAAATGGTTGGATGCGTAATAAATATGATTAATATGGATAACTTTCTGTTTGAGTAAATATTCGTTACTCGAAGTGACTCATAAAACGCACAATAATCGTCGCAGTCGCATTTTCTCCTTTGTTAAATTTTAAATGTGTGTGACTATGCTGTGCTGCTATTTATAAGTTTGGACTCTTACCTGTAGCATATGCTGTCCAAACAATTTAACGTGGTACAGCTGTTTCCTCAAGGTTGTGATGAGAAGCGTCTCTTGGTTAGGGTCTACGGTAATATGTTGGATAGCATCCAATGGTGACCACATAGGATGTTCACGTGTGTGCCTAAAAATTAGAAACATAATCTTAGTTTTTCTACTACTTCAAATACTGCTATTTCAAGTGCTAGTATTGTAAAGAAAAAATATTTTGAATCTTTTACAAAGAATAAAGAAAAAGAAAGTAAATTTAAAACATCCCCTCTCCTTACTTCACTAAGTTTTATTTATACTGGCACCTCGAGACCAATCTTCAGGTTATGCAAGAAGTGCCAGACGTCCCTGCGCCAGTAAACCAACTCGCGCAGGAGACCATCTCCGTTAGGTCTTGACGCCGAATCAGTGCCCGCCGAAGCGCGCTCTTCATTCGGTACTCATAAGACTAGTGTCTCGGGAGAGTTTCCCCGTAAACACGTGTAGTTCACTGCCTATTTTCCAGATAGGTAACCGGAGCTGTCGAGCTCGCTCACTTCTCGTTGCACGAAGGGAACTCGCAGTTGCCAGTTGCCACTGATTGGGTCATCAACTCTAAAGTCGACTACCAAGTGTCCACCTTGGTCGCGGAGTAGTAAGCACACTCACTTCTCGGAACCCATCCGGGAGCCTAGCAAGTTCCCACGTCCTACGCGGCTGGCTGGACCGGAGGCTACGGCAATAGGGGGCCACTTCTTGTTGTATATTAACGCCATGTAGCGTAGACAAGGGAATTTACCTAGGAATGCAATCTGCACTATTGTTACAATAACTCAAGTCTCATACATTGCTTGTATTGTATATAATACACTATATATATTATATACTGTATATAATACACTATAATACACTATACACTATAATACACTGCTTATATTGTAATTACTATATTCACACCAGCCACACACTCTCTTTTTCGACGGCTGCATGGTCAAACACAATAAAACACCTATCTCAGTTACAGGTCTTCTGATTCTCCCAGTCTTCGCCAGATTTTTGGTGACCCCGACGTGATCGCGCTTCCGACGACGCTGCCGACGCGTTCGCTGCGGCCAGCCAGGCGACTCCGCAGGCAACAGCGACAACGAGCAAAGACCGGAGCTGGAAGACCACGTGCCGCGAAGGACATTACGCCACGGCGTCAGGCGCCCGATCGTGAGCATTACTTCAACAAGGTTGGCAACCACGACGAATACGACGACGCGGAGAGCTACATAAAACAACAATTACTCCAAACTACCAAACAGCAACCAGCAGCCGGGGAGCATCAAACCACACGCAGGTGCGACCGAGCACCGCGTGGCAACCAAACCAACAAACACACGTGGGTGCGACCGAGCGCCCCTACACCTCCGGTACTAGTTCTCCAGACTAGTACCGGAGATGTCGACACCAAAGTCCAATGAGAACCACCGGACAAAGCTGCCAACTTAAAAGGAAACTCACGATCCCCGCAGGACTTTTCGCTTCTGGCCTCACAGAGACCGCTATTAAGCCCCGCTCGCTATGCACGAGATTGGAAGCCCTGGCACACAATACCAGGGCAAACGAACATTCCCAAGCTCTACAGCTAACCACAAGCCACTACGAGTCCAACCCACGTCCGGATCCGCCGCAGGCGCCGGTAAAAGCACAACCAGCGGGGGCTTGAACCGGAACCCCGTAGTACCCCTGAGCGTCATACAGCCGGACCCATAGTTCCAGCTTCGAAACCCTATCTATAGGGGTGAGTAGATAGGGACATGTAAATTTAAAACAATTTAAAATCGTGCGTTTCTTGTATGTAATATTCTATCTACATTTTATTCGCGCGGCCTCCCCGCGAATGACTGCAGGAGGTGGCGCTGGACAGATCTAGATGAAAGCTCTTGTAATAGGTTAGGGAAAAAGTTTCTTCGCATTTTTTAAGAAAATTCAAAACATTTTATAATATAGTTTATGTACTTTTAACTAAAGTACGTATGTGCCATTTTGTTCTACTTATAACTTTTTTCCATTGCTATAGAAATTTTGGGGCTTCTGATCAAAATACCGCGACAAGTGGTTTTGGCAATCCTCTCGTGATCTTAACCTGACACTGCCTAAAGAGTTCTTAAGAGACCGAAACAGGTAGAAATCTGAAGGTGCTAAGTCAGGACTATACGGCGGATGCATTAACAGCTCCCAGCCAAACTCTTTTAATTGACTGAGTAGCTAAAGATGTGTGAGGTCTAGCGTTATCATGATGAAAAACCACACCCCTTCTGTTGATTAATTCCGGCCGCTTTCTCTCAACTTCTTGCTTTAATCTTTTTTTTATATAGTAGAAGAGGCAAACGAGCAGGCGGGTCACCTGATGGAGAGTAATCACCGCCACCAATGGACACCCGAAAAACTAGAGGAATCGCAGGCGCATTGCCGGCCTTTAAGGAAGGAATAGGGTTAAGGAAGGAATAGGAATTGTAAGGAGGGGAGGGGGGGGGGGATGAGCCTCCGGAACCCTCACTGGTCGGACGAAACACAACAGCACCAAGTGCCGTTATTTGAGAGGGTGGTATTACGCCGGGCGAGCCGGCCCAATGCGTGCTGCAACGCAGCGTGACTCTACCACTCAGTAGAATCAGATCAAAGAAGAGTTCAGAATCGATGGTCCTGCCTGGTGGTAACAGCTCATAATGAATAATGCCCTTCCAATTCCACCACACACACAGCATCACATTGTTGCGAGTTAACCCGGGTTTCGCCATAGTCTGTGAAGCCTGAAAGCCCTGTGAAGACCTTTTTCGCACGTTCTTGTCGTACGTACGTGATCCACTTTTCATCACCAGCTATCAGCTTCTTCAAAAATGGTTCGGTTTCATTACGTCGTAATAAAGAATCACAAATGAGTACACGGTTCATTAGGTTTCTTTCAGTGAGCTCGTGAGGTAGGTACCTAAATATCGAGCTATTTTGTGTAAATTTTTTTCAAATGCGCCATAACCGTTTTGTGGTCAATTCCCAGTTCTTCAGCTACGTCGTAATTACTGATATATCGATCTTGCTCCACTTTTTCAAAAATAGCATCCATTTTATCCGTGGGCGACCAGAGCGAACGTGCATCTTTGACATCAACATTTCCGGATTGAAAACGCTTAAACCAAATTTGTGCTACTCTCACAGACACTGCACTCGGTTCATAAAATCGCAAATGTTTTTCGCGGCTTGCGTTGCATTTTTTTGCCTTTTTTGTAGTATTTTTTTTTTATTCGGCAACGGGTAAGCGCCTTCATCTCAACTGATGGTAAGTGACGATAAGGCCGAAGGTGCTGTCGGAACATTACAATGCTATAAACATCGTTGTTATGCAATGACCTTTAATATATATAATATATAGACTAGTTACACCTGAACAAATTGCATTTAAAAATGGCGAAATTGTTTCTATGACGTAATCACGTCGAAAGGGAAAGAAAATAAATGCAATCATATCATTAGCCTATTGTTAAAAAGAGATAAACATATATTTTAACTTTTGTATACTCTTTAAGGTTGAGTTGACCAATGAGCTCATTGAATTTATGCGCCATCTCGGCCGCCATTGTTTTCTCTCTTTCACTCTTACAGAAACGTCTCTCTCTTACATAGTACACGCGTCTCACTCATGCATATCGAATTGGCAACAGGGCAAATGTCCTCACTAAATGAAAATTTCTATTTTAAATTAATTTTACAATTACAAAAAAATTTAAAAAAAAATCTTGTTTCATGGTTGCAGTATATTTTTTTACAATTTCTGTATACACAGGAAGGCCTTTTATCCAAATAACAACACAAAACTTATAACGGTAACGATCGTATTGACGTGACAATGACTGACGTGTGACTAAATGAGGTCCAGTCAATTACCTGGATTTGTTCTAGTCACTACGGAGGGCAGGCAACGTATCTACACATTATAATATCATTGTTGTTATGGCGACAAACTTAGATAAGATAGTGGTAGCTAGCCAGGCGGACTTAACAGCCCTACCACCAACCAAACCGAGCACACAAAGATGTATTACCCCCCGCTGGAAATCGAACCCGGGACCGCTGGGTATGAAACCAATGACTTAGCCAATAGACCACAGAGGCGGTTACACATATTAAAATTTATCGAATTTCTGCATTAAATTCACTCATCTTGACAATAAGAAAAACAAATGAAAATCACACAATTTCCTAATTTGAATTTAGAATTATCTTCTATAAAATTTAAACTTTTAATGATACCAATACCAGATTGATACAAATAGAATAGCAAAAGAGATTTGATTACAAGTTTATACATTCTGTAAGTGAAAAGACTTTTTTCCCAACCTAATATTTATGTACTACTCTGTCAAGAAAAGACCGGGAAAAGATCAATAATACACAAAATGTAAGTTATTCATCCAAATTTATTTTATCGCCTTCAAAGTATGCTTCTTCAGAAACGATACACTTACGCCAACGAATAATCCAATTATCAAAACCATTGAGTTCAGTTCTCTCCGCGAATTCTCCTTTTTATGTCTTCTACCGAATGAAAACGGGTGCCACGAAGTGGTAATTTGAGTTTAGGAAAAAGAAAGAAGTCGGCTGGAGCCATATCTGGCGAATAAGGTGGTTGCTCGATGATATTTGTTGAGTTTTCGGTCAAAAATTCGTTCACAATGATGGCCTTGTGCGAAGGCGCTTTATGGTGGTGCAAAATCCAACAATTTTCTTTCCACAAATTTGGCCTTTTTGCCGAATTTGGTCTTTTAAACGCCGCGTAATGCTCAAATAATATTCTTTATTTACCGTTTGACCTTCCGGCAAGAATTCCGAGTGCACAACACCGCGATAGTCAAAGAAAACAGTCAACATGACTTTGACTTTTAATTGACTTTGGCGTGGTTTTTTCGGTTTCGGTTCAGTCGGAAGGCGCAACTCCGAAGCTTGTTGACTAGTTTGCATGTCAAACTCGTATCACTCGGACCCACGTCTCGTCACCAGTAACAATGCGTTGCATGAATGTTGGGTCGGAATTGACTCGTTCTAGCATGTCCTCAGCGTCACTTATGCACATATTGAGTTTTTGGAGAAAATTCAGGTCTTTTGGGACTAGCCGAGCGGCAATATGTTTCATACCCAAGTGATTATTTAAAATGGTACGGATCGACTCGTGAGGCACAGAAAGTTCAGCGGCTATCTCTCTCAAACTTAAATGAGGATTTTCAGTCACCATTTCCTTCATTTTTGCGATGTTAACTTCAGTTGAAGACGTTGATGGCCTACCAGAGCGAAGCAAATCTTCCATCACATCTCGATCGCGTTTGAACGCTTTGTACCACTCATCAGCACGTGTTTTTGATTAAGTCGATTCACCGTAAGCCTTCTGTAACATTTTCAGTGACTCCGAACACGAAATTCCATTGGCGACGCAAAATTTAAGACACTTTGTTCGATGTTTTTATCCATTATGAAATTCGCAATACACACTACATTTGAAGTAACTAAAAAAAATCACAGATGCAACTCAAACTCCGCGCCATAATGGATAACAGTTGTGCCAATCTAACAACAAATAAAAACGAAAAATTTAATTTGGAATCTTAGGTAAGTTTATACAAATCATCCGTTCCCGAAACTTTTTAGACAGAATGTTAATTTTTATCTTTATTTTATTGTAATATCGGGGGCAAAAAGTCATTTGGGTCGTCGCTGAAACACTTAGTAAGTTTTTTTTACATTATTTAATATCATTTCATATCATAAAACAATTAAATCCAACGTACTTGTAAGATTTCTTAGAAATTCGGAAAATATTTCTCTTCCTCCAATGGTGAGGAGTTTCTTTTTCGAACATATGCACATAGCCAGGCCCGCAAGCAAATGCAAAACCTGAAAACATAAGAAATATATGTAGTTAGTAAGTAAATAGAAAGAGACAAGGACAAATATTGCTACCAATATAATAAAATTGCAATACCTGAAAAAGGTAGGTAATTAGTAGTTAGTAGTACTAGTAACACATGCATAGCTCTACACACGTATATTTCCCATAATATGATGTTGTCCGCATGTGGGAAGCCTGTGCCCAGCTGTGGGACTATTATAGGCTGATGAAGATGATAGGTCTTAAAACACTTAATAGATATTTGAATTAGTTTTGTACTCGGACTTCTGTATGATGACTAAAAACTCTATTATGAAAGTGTAGCGCTACATAATTTTTGGATGATGTGTTTTATAAGACACGGGGCAAAACATGTTACAACTTTATTTTTAAAGATATCCAAACATGAGTCTAAGAAAAGTCTCGTAGTGTTTTTTAATAAAGGAGGAGGCAAACGAGCAGGCAGGTCACCTGATGGAGAGTAATCACCGCCGCCCATGGACACCCTCAAAACCAGAGGAATCGTATATCCGGAACTCTTACTCGCCTCAAGGGTAAACCTACGGAGGACGCGAGTAACTTTAACCCCAAAGTCTAAGTTTAGTCTTACGTATCGATACGAGACTAAATGGTTCTTACTGAAACAAATGAAAGTAACCGACTAACCTTTAGGGAAGTTAACGAAGTTGGTGACCGGGTAGGCTTCGTCGAACATGCTGGTCTCGCGCTCGCTGCTCGAGTCCTGCTTACTCGACGTGCTAGTCTTCTCAGCTGCGTCCTCCGCCCTTTTTTATAACAATCAATTATGATTTGGATAATGACACATGTAGTGTACTTATGTTAAAAAAAATCCATGATCACTATTTTTTTTCAATATTATTATTTTTTAAGATTGAAACTTGTTTGCATCAAATTTTTGCGTAAAATATATACCTAAGGTGCTGTTAAATCAAAGGCGTATGTTTAAAGTACAAGGTAGTTTACGCCAAAATAAACATGTTTCCCCCAATAAACAGTAGTATTTTGTCATTGGTTTAGATTTTAATTTTTCAAACAAAATAATTTATTATTTAATTTGCAAAAACTGCATGATCATACTGTAGATGCCTTCACTCACACATATGCGACTGCATTGTGGAAGTCGTTGCACTCACACTGACGACTGCGACGACTTCCACAATGCAGTCGCATTTGTGAGTGATTTTATCGAGGCATCTAATAGTAGGTATGATGCAGTTTTAACTACTACAAGAGCAGACTAATAAACATTTTGCCACGAAATCAGGCGGCAGTCTGTATATTCGTGCGAATTGTTATCGTCATCCCATCACATCACATCGTCACTATTATTCTATTAAAGTCTCATTGCTGGTGTCATAGGCCTTGCGAATTGAACAATAGCACAAAGAGAACTGCCATCTTGCGACAGCAACCGGCATCAATGGCCTAACGTGTCTTCCTAAGTGCAGAGTGGCGACAGCTCAAAAGGAACTAACCCGCAATGGTCTAGCATCGTGGAGGGTTATGATCATAGATATAGATTTACATACCTATATAACGCAAGTATCACGGTTTGTATTGAAACCAAGCGTGCCGACTTTTTAACACCTACAGTGACGTCACAGCCGACGTTACATTCCTGCGGGTTATTCCACTTGACTCCAAATCCAAAGTCATTTTTCTCAAAACTTCACCGTCCATACATTGTTTCCACTTCGACTCCAAAATGATTTTTATATCCATATAAATAAAATATTCACTAAAAAGTGTTTTGGAGTTAAAGTGGAAAGTTTTTTGAAGTTTATTGGAATGCCGTTCCTGCCTTTGGGTGCTCGAAATTTTTGGGCTATTGCAGTTAAAATTATCACGCAACGAGACATTTTTTAGTTTAGTTTTATTTTATCTTAGTTTAACAGAAGCGCGCGGACTGAAGTTAGCGGCGACCTACCCCGACGCTTGGTCGGGGTTTTCGGAAACGCGAAATATAATATGCATTTGAGTTTTGCGTTATCTATGTAAATCTTTATCTGTGGTTATGATGTTCCAATCTACACACGTGCCGTTGTCCATGTGGGAAGGCCCGTGCCCAGCAATGGGCTGTTTAAAGGCTGATACATACATACATACATACATATAATCACGACTATTATCCCCGAAGGGTTAGTCAGAGACAAGGCAATGAGGACTGCAAAAGCAGTTCTCTACCATAGTCGACATTTCACCAAAGAGCGACTGCACATGTCCCCAGCGTGACAGGTGAGCCCATTGCTGCTCTATGCTGTTGGAAGTACCTACGTGCAGTTTTTGGTCCGTTATTCGCCATTTACGACACCCAAGGAAAGAGAGGGGGTGGTAGTTTTCTTTCACCGCTACACTATATATCAGGCTGATGATGATGATGAACTCACTCTGCCTCCACCTTCTTCAAGGACATCTCCATGACATCAGCGGCACGGAACACGCAGTTCTGGCGCAGCTCCCCGTTCTCGATCATCATGATAACGCCGTGATCGGTGCCGATCATGATGCGGTCCGGTGTCAGCCACATCGAAGTGGTTATGTTGATCTGGCCCGGATATAATGGTGTTTATAGCTCAAAGATGAAATCAGAATATTTTCGGGTACCTAAACTTACTCGTAATTTGTGAGCATTTTTTAATTGTCCAAAGACATTTTTTTACCCGCTATGTAGGTACTCAGTTAGGACGTCTTTTAGCTGTGGAGAAGAATAGGCGCAAGAAACTACACCCAAGTAAACATACGATGTATTTCTAGATTTTATATTTTGGTTTTATGAGTTTAAACATGAGAAAGTTATCTTTGGTGTACTTACCAAGAATATTTAAGGTTTCAACTTTATTTAGAACTTCACCCTCTCTCTAACGGAAGTAACGACATCGGGCACATTTAATGTGCCCTTTGTGATCTCTTTTCTGTAAATCAGCTATTAGCTACTTAGTAAGAACAGCTGGCAGATTATTTTTTCTAGTAGGTACTTAGTTCAAACTACCATAGCCGCGTTAGAATATGACGTGATTTAAAAAAATAATTTGACGAAATTTTTAAAAATAATTTGATTATTGTCATGATGATGCCATTAGAATAACACAGTTGATCGAATTCGAACTCAAAATCGAACAGTTATGATTCGTAACTATAGAACATAAACGTTAAAAGTTATTAATGTGAACAAAAGTAGATATAGCAGACGATCAAGCGAACTTTAGAACTTCGATGATATAATCAGTGCAGTTAGATAGATTCAGTTAAGATGTTAAGAGATTCAGATAAGATGTTAAGTTACATTTTCTGCTTTGCACCACCCCCACTGCCGCCAAACAGTTTCCGAGACGTTCATTATGCGGAAAGTGTATGGTCCGGTGATAACGACCAACGTCGCATCTGAAGGGTTGCATTGCACCTGGAAAATAATTAATATCATTAGTTAAAAATTGACGGCCAATAGATGCGGTTACCGGTATACGAAATAAAAATATACTGCAAGACTTGTATTATTATGAAATATACTTATTGCAACACAAGAGGTAAATTGTATTTTCACGTCTACGTATTTTTTAATTTGGCATGGTATTGCACAGACCACAGCTGTAATATAAGTAAATCAACCATAGAGGGAGAAACATTTAGTCAAGAAATAAAGGAAAGCAATCTTACACATTCTACAACGCCCTGTCCACTTGGATTCTGCGCTTTCGCGTGACTCTCGACTTTTCCTTTGTCCCAATTATAATAATATAAATACCAATCAGGTTCCCCAGTGATTGCCACTAAGTACTTCGAGTCGAACGTAAATTGGACACAAGCGAACTCATTTGCAGTAGAATTTTCAAAGGGGACCGTGAGGATCTTCCGTCTTTTGTATGTGGTTAAATCGTAAATTGTTATAATGGGCTTCTGTCCCTCTTCTGCGATTTCATTTAAAGCCAGCCATCGTCTAAAATTACGTAAATCACATTTTGCAGATTGAATACATCCGGCAGGTAAATTATGGCTCTCTATTAAATAATTAAAGCAATAACGTAGGTACTCCTATAGCGCTACATATCAAAGACGAAATAAATATTGAGAAAAAGTAGCGGAACAACAATACTTGTTTTACCAGACTTTATACAAATTACAAATATACTGCTAGAATAATAAAATATGTAGGTACAAAAGAACTTTGTATTTTTTCTACAATTTTTGTTGTGTTCATGTCGTTGCTGTAAGGTATTTTAAGGTATTTAGCTAGATCTTCAAGACTCATAAATACTTAGTATTAGTGCTACGATGGATCATTTTTATAATAACTTACCTATTGGGTGCGAGGACCAAGGACTTGATTGGTTTATGTTTATCTTGGAGTCTGATAAACTTCTGCTTCTTCTGAAGGTGATTGTGTATAACTATGACGCCACCAGCGGGGTATATGATTTCTGACTCCGTTAAGTAATGGGCATTGTATCTGAAGAATAATACAAATATTTGGGAGAAGTTAACAAAACGATTACTATTATATGTAGGTCAACGTGAGTTAAAGATTAAATTGATCTTATTTAAATGTATTAAAATTAAATATATATTTTTTTTATATAAAAGAAGGAGGCAAACGAGCAGGCGGGTCACCTGATGGAGAGTAATCACCGCCGCCCATGGACACCCGCAACACCAGAGGAATCGCAGGTGCGTTGCCGTCCTTTGTGGAAGGAATTGGGTTAAAGAAGGAACAGGAATTGTGAGAGGACGGGGGTGGAGGGCCTCCGGAACCGTCACTGGCCGGACGATGACGACGACAGCGTGGTACTCTACCACTGTCAGTGTCACTCATTTAGCACCACCCAAGAGTCACGTGTAGGGTCTCAAGGGTAAACCTACGGACGCGAGTAATTTTAACCCTCAAAGTTATACCTATAATTTTTGATTTCATTTCATAATGAAACCCTTTCTAAGGATCTATCAAAATCGGTAAAAAGTATTTTATATTAATCTATAGATTATCTAAACTGTACAACCTTTAATAAAAAATAATTATGATAATACATCATGATTAGATCACGGAACTAATTTTTTTTTAGTTCCGTGGATTAGATGCATTGATATATTTTTAAGAAAAAGATTTGGAAGACAATGAAATATATTGAACTTACTGTATGTCTGTACGAAGTCCATAAAATATACGGGCAGAAATATTAGGAGGCGTTGCAATTGCCATGATCGCAAGTTCAAACTAATAATACCTAAAATAGTTATGGAGATTATTAAAATAAATAAAACTATACAACAAACACTTTTCAATCAAGTTCAATTTTAAAATTGTTTACTGGTTGTCATGGTTACTCCGTCAAAGTCAAATCAAGTCATGGCCATTCACGTAGTCCATAGAATATTAAGACGTAGTCATAGTACCAGTCTTTGATTAAATACATGTCTATAGTCAAAGAGTACCAGTTTAATGTACTGTACATAGTAGGTACCAATGGACCTATTATTTGGGTAATAGGTCCATGGTAGGTACCTAATGGACCACGGACGGAGCAAATATTGTTATGTGGCGCGGTATGGACCTTGGTGTCTTAGCCATAATTATCTACACCTTCATGGTCTGAGAGATCTTAGATCTCTTTGATTATATTGTTTAAAGTCAAAGCTTAGATCTATACTTAGGAAAAATTAAAAAATCAAGTCGCAGGTCAATAATACTCCTTTAGACAAAGGTAGTACCTATAAAACGTTGCGTAATCTTTATCTCCAGGGCTAAGACACGATTGAAAAGGCAAGAGTCGGGGCATCGGTAAGATATTATCGTTACTGTAGATTGCTGTAGATACACGGTCTACACGGAGGATGTGCATCGTGTACCTTCAAAGGCTAGTTGACTAAATTTCAAAATCATATTAAAACCACAGACATATTTATATGTCTGTGTTTAAAACGATACCTGTTTACCTATTTTATCTAAAAATACATTATTTTACAAAAAATCGATCACTTACAATATTTTGTTTTGCGTTTTTATATTCCGATTTAATTTTACCGCAAAAACGCTAAAGACCGCCATGTTGAGTAAATGACGTCACACGTCACATCGTGCCAAACATCCGTTTCGTTCAAGGCTTGTTCTCTAAAAATGTCACAACAATAAAATGACATTTGGCACGGCGTGACATCACGGCTTCTGATTTCCGTTTAATGTCATATGACTGAATGCGTTTTATCGTCGATTTTTTTCTTTAAAAATATTAATAATCCTAATTTTTTATAATGTGTATTTGAGATATTTGGTTTCTATAAATTATAATTGATTATTAGAAACGCCAATCCATCCGATTATTCTTAGTGGACACAAGCCTGACGATATTCTTACTCAAAAGTATAAAAATTGAATTCACAAACTAAGCAATTTGGAAGAGAACAGTGAGATTAATGATCATAATCGGCCAACGGTGGGCCGACAAACTGCGCATTCTAACCTCACCTCTGGCGCGCGCCATTTTGCCTCGCTGATTGGTCTTCAATGTCACCGTGGAGATGCATCCGCCTTGCCATTTCCGACACAAGACCCAGCTTCCTTTGTCTGCCTGATGTTATAGCTATTCATAGTATGAAAGTTTATTATTGTTATTGTTAAACACACAATCGTAGTTGGGACAACTGCTCCCGTCTGTATCCTCTTTAGGGTCAGGTTAGTATAAGTAGGTACTAAATCTTAAATGAAACTTATTTATCCGGTAGGCATTGGTTTTGTCAAAGTCGTCCCAAAGATACTTTACTTTGTAAACTTAGATTAAAACAATGTTTTAATCTAAGTTTGTAAAACATCGAACCTTTAACTCTAACAGAGTCACATTTTTGGTACATAATCAAACTAGCGAAGCAATACTATACCTATGTACTTCTACTATGTTGAAGTTAAACAATAAGCGCCCTATGGTCTCTTTTTAATAATTAAAAATAATACTTCGTCCGGGAAAACGCAGACAGTTATATGCACGGGACACTCGCCATCTCCCAAACAAAAATGTGCATACTCACTAAAGTATCCTGTTCTTTCTCCCACGTGCCGCCAGGGTGATCCGGGGGGGCACCACAAGCAATCACTATAGTTCAACCCTGCATCGGCCAGCCACAGAGCGAATGTCCGAAAAAAAATGACATTCCCTACACACCTTGTGGCTAGTGACGGCTGATTCCTCATGCCTCAATCAATCAACAAAACCGTCATCTCATTGCGGGGGGATGAGGCTGACAAATTGCCGCCTCCTCCTGCCAAGTCTAGATTGTCTGGTCTGGATACACACAACTAATCTAGCTTGTCTACCTACCTATAAAAAGTTTATAATGCTCAAACGTGGTTTTATACAATTCCTTAGTATGGGTATCCTAGCATACCTTTTGGATACTTACTCCAGGTTTCGGCCGATCCGCACCGAATGTAACCTGGGTGACCACCTTATCTAATTTTATTTTAATAATCGGTGACCGAGCGGTCAAGCACTCAGCCCGATATCCGGAGCTTCTGGGCTCCTGGGTTCATTTCCCTGGTTGGACAATGTGTGTTTTGGATTTTTTCTTTTCGATGCATATGTAATCAGAATCACCAACAGGCTCGCATTTGGCAATCGTTATACATACAAACTCACGATTATCCTACTAATATTATAAACGTGAAAGTTTGTAAGTATGGATGGATGTTTGTTACTCTTTCACGTAAAAACTACATAATGAATTTGGATGAAATTCGGCATACAGATAGTTTATAACCTGGATTAACATATAGAATACTTTTTATTCCGATATTCCCAAGGGAACGGGAACCACGCGGGAGAAACCGCGAGCGGCCGCTAGTTATCCATAAAGGGATAGTCAGAGACTAGGTAATGAGGCCCGTAAAAGCAGTCCACTGCCATAGTGTACGTTTCACCAAATTACAACTGCACATGTGCTCAGCTTCATAGGTGGTGAGCCCATCGCTGCTCTGCTCTATGCGGTTGAATGTATGTGCACTGTGCAGTCTTCAGTCAGTTAGTCGCCTTTTAAGACACCCAAGGGAACAGATGACGACGATGATGACGCCACCACACAACTTGACAATCGTGGTGATTAAGGGGGGTTAAGCGGTGATAACGGAAAAATTGGCTGTTTTCTACTGACTGTTATTCAAAATATTTTAGATATTTCGAACTGAAATTTTCAATATGTATTACAGAACAATAAGTTATACCAGGAGATTAGATCGGTCAAGAGAGGCTATCAGCCCACACAACAATTCCTTGAAGATGGAAAAGGCAATCTGGTGACGGATGAAACGGAGCGGAAATGTTTATGAAAAGAGTATTGTTAGGAAACTTAAATTATTTAATCAAGCTGTTGTATTTTTGTAACTTTAGTTCATATTTTGTAAGCTGGCATCACTGCCACCATCTTGGTTTTGTCTGTCACGTAGACAGTTCTTTGTCTACGGTTTGTCAAATCGTCTTTACAAAACCAAGATGGCCATCGGGCAGCGCCCCTGTCGTCCGCAAGACACTGAGCTACAAGGTTGTGTCGGAAGGAAGTCGCTGTGAGAAATTGTATTGCTGTAAAAGTTGTAAAAAGTAAGAAAATGGCGATTTAATCAAGAAAAGGTTTTAATTTTTGCACCAACCGTTATATCTCAGAAGCAGGATATCTCTGCCTACAAAGTGTAAGTTGATTTTTTTCCTTATTTTAAGTTATTTATTAGCTTTTTCTTTGCTATTCCTTGGCAGTGTTTTAAGATTCTGCACCCTGGGCCTGTAAGATTTGCCGCCCCATAAATTAACGGAAAAAAGTAAATACTAGTAAATTATAAAATAAAACCAGCAGTATGTAGACGTGGGCTGTGAATGACGTTTTAAATGAAAAACTAAAAAGACCATACATTTTTTTCGATGGACAGATTAGGTAACAAATCCTTCAATGACACTGTCAAAATATAAATAGCTAAACTGTTTAAACGTTCTTCGCTTAAACGGTAACATAGATATTTTTTTATTCTTTTAAGTACGGAAAGCGAACGTTCCGCACTGCAATTTGACACACTGCAGTGCACAGAAGTATGCGTACTGCTATTTCAGTAAATGGAAATGCTTCATTTAAATATTTTTTTCAAAAGGAGTCCCTTTATCCTGACACCTACTTTCCGCGTGCATCTGTGCCTGTTACCGACAGTCTCGTCCTTCTGAGCATGGAGATGGCTTCAGATATCAACTTCGTCACCAGCATCGAGTCCAAGGCTCAAACTGCACTCAAAAAGCTGGGCGTCCTAAATAAGGTCAAGCGATATTTCAAACCGGGACAGTTTTCAACTCTCTAAAAAGTTTAAGTCCGATCTTGCATGGAATATTGCAGTCACCTCCCAAGTAACACAGACGTGCTGAATAAAGATTGATTAAGAGCACTCATCAAGAGCATAAGCTGAATACTAAGCTGAATAACGCCTGAGTACCGTCTATTCAGCTGTTATTCAAGCAAAAAGGGCCCCAATTTTTAATGCTTAACGCTGAATAAAATCTGATTAACAATTGAGTAGGAGCTTAATAATGTTTCAATTAGCTTAATAACTTTTGAATAACTGCACACATTGCTTTTATAAAGCTTTTACAACTCAGTTATTCAGCTACGTCGAATTGGTTAGAGTATTCAGAATTTATTAAGCATTTAATTTATTGTTTGTCTTCTATAATTGACATTTATGCAAGCAATATTCATAGAAATTGGGAATAGAAGAAATAAATTGGGTTCAATAATTTAATGTCGATACCTTTATTTGACATGACGTGAACTTTAAGTTATTCGGTAAGTACATTTTAATTTACAAGTTAGCGGTCTGCTACATGTTAATTATTAATGCGCAAGTAATTTTGTCGTGAATAGTACGTGTTTTGTTTTCATTTTTATGACGCGCCTCGCTAATAATCAAGATAATTAGTTGTAAATAGTATTTTCATACATACATACTAGGTCTGACAAAAGTGCTTGTGATGAATTATCTAATTCTAGCAATTTTATCCAACAAAATAACATGATTTGAGTTGGAAATGTTGTAGTTGTAAGATTAATAAGCATTTTGGTGATCTCGTAAATTCCTTGTAAGAATTAATTACAAAAATTTCAATGGCGATCGATGTTTTGTTTTATAATGCTGAATAAAAGTGCACACATGTTTTGTTACTAAACTATAACTTGAAAAAGAGTAGTCTCTTTACACTTACTTATGAATAATAACATTTATATAGTTGACCACATTTCTATATTAGTTACTCACATTTTTAGGGTTATCTAATCGAACGAACAAAAACCTTTTATAATGTCTAACTTTGCCATCAGGCTTTCACTAATTTGATTACTTACATTTAAAATCACAGCATTTTGTTATTTTTTTTTTCGTGAAAAAGACTATTATATTAATAGTATCTATTATGTTTAAAAAAATTGCAGGTTTCGTGTGTGTGGTGTGCACTGGGCCCTAGTTTATTTAATCTTTATTGCACAAAAATAGGATTTACAAATGGTGGACTTATTATTATATTATTAATTATAATTTATATTTCGTTTCAGAAAATGACATTTAAAATAATTTCAACACGTTATAATGGTCACTCAGATTTGTGTACTGTGCCGACCCAATGGAAGAACAAAGAACAACTTCGATGGCCAAGATATAATGCGGATTTATTAATTAAGTAAAGACAGCAGTATCCAACTTCGCGCAGATTGGCTTACGATGAAACAAACCAACAACGCAAATAAAACATTTTATCGCAACGTTAATTTTATTTTCTTGTATTGCGATACCTTCTAAAATAACCATTTCATAATTGAAATTTTCTGTATACTTAAATTTTTAGATCTTTCGGTTTTCCAATCCTAAAATCTGTTATATTTTTTTTTGGGGACGGAACCCTCTTCATTAAAGGGAAAACACGCTTGCTGATTGGGACCGGGTTCAGTTTTGTTTAAACTATTTTCACAAATCCTGTCATGATCATTACTGCTGATGACACTTGGACAATTACTACTGCTGATATTTAAATATTCTTTTAACAATTTTCTTTCGATATGACCGGTTCTTTACGCTTTTACCGTGACTTTCGATCCATGATTCAAACAACGCATAAAATAAATACGTACAATAATATTCCAATTGCTGGTATTAAGCTATGGGCGCTATATCAATACAAATGTGGTCTTTAATTTGAATAAGTTAGTTGGAACTCTTTATTATACTGAAATAAGCTTATTAAAAACACAAATAATATTGTTTATTCAGCAGCTGAATAATTAGTAAAACACTCACACACACACAAAACACAAATCTTATACAGTTTAAAGATAAAGTAAAAACAATTATTCAGTATCAAGCTGTATACCAGAATTATGTAAACAATATTATTCAGAAGGTGATACTTTATTCAGCAATTAGCTATTTCAAACGCTACAAGCTTAGTACTGCTTTAATAATAGCAGTATAGATTATTGTTAATCAGATAAATGCTGCCGAAGGCACTGTTTTTCAGATTTAAGCCACCTGGAACGCGTAATGCTTAATAACGTCTGTCTAATAATCTTACGGAGATTGGTTATTAAGCGTAAAGAAGGAAAGGACAGAAATACAGAATTTATTAAGCGTTAAGTATTTTAAGGGTCCGTACTCAACCTTATTCAGTATATGGCTATTCCCAAAGCTCTTACACAAACCATATTGTACCATAACCGTGTACTGTTATCTTGCTTATGTGTTACTTGGGCTATGGGACGGCTCAGCGAAATACCAACTAGCTGCACTGGACCCAATTCAACGCAGAGCTGAGAGGCTAATTGGCGACAAGGAACTGGTAAAGAGCAAGTTTCACACCCTAGCTCACCGCCGCAAAGTTGCTGTCTGTCTGTCGACCTTTTACAGACTGTACTTCGGAGAGTGTGCTCAGGAGCTGCATGTGCTCATACCGCCATCCCCTTCCTCCATCGGACATCCAGACGCACTGCGGGCTACTACCTTTTCTTGGTGGATATTCCTAAATGTCACACAAAGTGCTACTCAACATCTTTTATACTGCGCACAGCAAAGGAGTGGAACTCCCCTCCCTGCATCGGTTTCCGAGTACTTATAACCCGTCTGTTTTCAAAGCAAGAGTGAATAGGCACCTTCTGGGTTAGCTCGCTAGTTCTCTCGCTCGAGTTACCAACTCATTCATATCTTTATTATTGAAGTTTTGCATTCACGGTGCTGTATAGATAACGGATAAAATGGGTGGGTGGGTTCGAAGCCCACTCGAGCTTCCTGCGACTGGTTGATATTTTTTTCTAGTTAACATTTTATCCGTTACCAACTCATTGTTTGTTTGTTACGTCTGTTTAGATTTATTTTAATATCGATATAGTGTTGATATGATCAAGATGCAAAATCATCTGTTTAATGCAAGATAACTAGAAAAATGTATGAGATTAAATTTTAATTACTTGTTTGATATCAAATGTAATAAGTAGGTACTTATGTCTAAAAATGTTTCTTAGTTTAGGAACAACATGGTAGTCGTAGGTCTAATGCTAAGTTTCAATAAAATTCTTATAATGTGCAACTCAACGATGGGTCTCGTTGTAAGGTAGGAAGGATGGACGTGTTGTTAGGAAACATACATTATTTAATCAAGCTGTTGTATTTTTGTAACTTTAGTTCATATTTTGTAAGCTGGCATCACTGCTACCATCTTGGTTTTGTCTGTCACGTAGACAGTTCTTTGTCTACGGTTTGTCAAATCGTCTTTACAAAACCAAGATGGCCAACCGGCAGCGGCCCTGTCGTCCGCAAGACGCTGAGCTACGAGGTTGTGTCGAAAGGAAGTCGCTGTGAGAAATTGTATTGCTGTAAAAGTTGTAAAAAGTAATAAAATGGCGATTTAATCAAGAAAAGGTTTTAATTTTTGCACCAACCGTTATAGTATTTTCAAAAGCTGCTCAATTGTCCTCCAGCAGAACAGCTAGTAGACTTTGACGCTGAAGAGCCAAATAGCGGAAATTACATCACCCAGCGAACACGAGGTAGAACGAGCCATAATGAAGCTTAAAAATAACAAGTCACCTGGGGTGGATGAAATAGCTGGCGAGATCTGGAAAATCTGTGGAGAGGATATTCGTATCGTATATATATTCGTAAGTAAATGTACGGAAAATGTACGTTTTTGTACTGAAATAAGTATAAATGTACGTTTCTGTTAGCGTAGCAACAATCGTTTTAAAGTGAGCCGCCATTATGACGTCAGAATGGCGGGTTGTTTTTAAACCAATCAAACTATTTTGATCCACTAAATAACAAATAAATGTACTTATTATGTTCTTGACAGATTAAAAAACAAAATTGGATGGTAAATTCATAGCATGATTTAATCAATTTTATAACATTTGATCATAGGTACAGGGTGGAAAGATCGAATGCCACATGGATGGCTAATACTACCTTAAATATTGGAAATAGCACATTGTGTAAAGGAGACTTTCCTTTATTTATAAAAAATAAATTCTACATTTATGGATTTTTGCAAAAATCGCTTGTCTTAGGCGGGACTCGAACTAGTCAAATGCGACAAAAAATACATGCCGTATTTTATGATGCAGATAGAGAGGGTTACTGACAAGGCTCATTTTTCTCTAAATAACAAACACAATCAAAATAACGGAAGGTCATGAAAACTAACATTTACCTTTTAATGTTGGTTTCACCCGTCACGTGAAACGCACCGCAACTACTTTAATTATAGGAAATAGCAAATTGTACGGAGTGGAGACTTACTTTTATTTTAGAGAATAATAAATACTGTAAATGTGGATTTTTGAATTATATTGAAAAATTGACTTTTCGTAGCTCTTCGCAGTGTATTGGGGTGAATATTAATAATATTAAATAAAAATTCACTGCGAAGAGCTAGCTTGAGCTAACGAGCTCAATTTGGACAACTGAATTGATTAGTTAGCAAGGTTTTAGTAAGTTTATTAAAAGAATACTGCAAGTATGGATTTATTTTAAATGTTTCATTTTTAAATTACTTACCTAAGCAAGCAACTATGATGACTAGTTATAATGATAATAATTGATGCAATTTCCTATTTAAGAAGTAGATTACTAAAGAAGTTGCATTAGTAATCGCAACTAAACTGATAGGTAAACATCAGTGTAGCTCATTTAAACATCTTGCATGCCAGATATTAGAGTGTGTTGTTTTTTCAGTAAGTATTCGTTAATTGATTAGGTAATGAAATGACAAACCACAATACAAGTAATTCTTAATTTTCAAGGTCTTCATTTAATTCATGGTACATAAGTGTTAACAATCAATATGAAAGACCCTTTCGATCTGCATCATAAAATACGGCATGTTATTTTTACCACATTTGATCGGTTTGATTCCGGTAAAGACAGAAAATTTTTCAAAAATCCATAATTGCAGTATTTATTATTCTCTAAAATAAATATAAGTCTTCCATTGCGTACAATTTGCTGTTTCCAATAATTAAAGTAGTTGCGGTGCATTTCACGTGACGGGTGAAAACCAAAGTATAAGGTAATTGTTACTTTTCATGGCCTTCCGTTATTTAGATTGTTTTTGTTATTTAGAGAAAAATGAGCCTTACATTAAGCTTAAGCTGTATTGTATTGTAGGCTGTAGGGCTAATTTTTCTCTATTTCTCTATTTTTCCCTTTCGACGTGCATCATAAAATACGGCATGTTATTCTTGTCGCATTTGACTAGTTCGATTCCCGCCTAAGACAAGCGATTTTTCAAAAATCCATAAATGCAGAATTTTTGAAAATCTCTTTTGGACACAATGTGCTATTTCCAATATTTAAGGTAGTTGCCATCCATGTGGCATTCGATCTTTACACCCTGTATGGTCAAATGTTATAATATTTATTAAATCATGCTATGAATTTACCTATCCAATTTTGTTTTTTAATCTGTCAAGAACATAATAAGTACATTTATTTGTTATTTAGTGGATCAAAATAGTTTGATTGGTTTAGAAACAACCCGCCATTCTGACGTCAGGATAGCGGCTCACGCACGTTTTACAATATCAGAGCTTTTATAACATTTAGGATGTTTTTAAATAGTGTTCCTCTAAGTACAATTGACGTACATTTTTTTCCTAAAGTTAAATTTGAAAAAAGTTATTTGTAAAAGATTTCACCGCCAACCTGACATCATAATGGCGGCTCACTTTAAAATGATTGTTGCTACGCTTACAGAAACGTACATTTATACTTATTTCAGTACAAAAACGTACGTTTTCCGTACATTTACATAGTTTATTTTTGATCAATTTGGAAGTCACACACCCGCCATTCTGACGGATACGGATATTCGGAAACGAGTTTACAAGCTTATCTTGAAAATATGAGAAACAGAGCAACAGCCGCCTGAATGGAATGTTGGCATTATTTGCCCGATACACAAAAAGGGTTGTAGAAAGAAGTGCTCCAATTACAGAGGGATAGCGTTACTGCTAACTGCGTACAAGATTCTCTCATATGTTCTCCTCGCGAGATTAGAGAAGTATGCAGAAGACATCCTGGGAGACAACCAATGTGGATTCCGTAGAAACCGCAGTACTATAGACCAGATTTTCCTGCTCAAATAAATTATGGAAAAAAGACGGGAGTATGCGCAGGACGTGCACTTACTTTTCGTGGACTTTGCCAACGACAGCGTAGATAGGGAGACACTACATAATTCTTCGGGAGTTCAAGATACTTGAAAAGCTGGTCCGGATGATCAAGGTAGCCACAAATGAGAGTAGCATGAAGGTCAGAGTGGAGGGCGAACTGACTGACGAATTCGCTGTGATAACGGGCCTCAAACAGGGCGATGCGCTTTCCTCTATGCTGTTTAATTTAGTATTAGAGCACGTGGTGCGCAAAGTCCTAATGACTGACGCAGGGGTACAACTGAATGGACAGCATAGGGTGATCGGCTATGCAGATGACCTGGCCTTAACGGGCGAGACAGACGAACAGGTTCGAATGATGGCAAGAGTATTGGAAGAGGAGGCGTCCCAAGTGGGTCTTAAAATTAACCGCGAAAAGACAGAGTACCTTCACATGAGAAGATACAGGAACACTAGAAACCCAAGAGCACATCTTTGCGTGGGAGAAGCAAACTACAAAGGCGTCGCGACATTCAAATACCTCGGTTGTACGATTACCGATACTCATACAAGAGAGCAGGAGATCGACATCCGAATACAAAATGCTTTGCGATGCAGCGCTGCCCTTCACTCAGTACTGGCGTCCGGGCTTCTAAGCAGAGCCACTAAGATCCGCATTTACAAGACGGTTATACGTCCAATCTTAGTCCACGGCTGTGAAACCTGGACGCTCACGCTGAGAGAAGAAAATAAACTCCTAGTAACCGAGAGGAAGATATGGCGGAGGATTTTGGGAACGACGAGAAGGGAGGATGGCAGCTGGAGAATCCGGAAGAACTGCGAGGTCGAAGAACTTGTGGCGCAGCCCAATATCATGGGTGAAACGAAGTCACACAAACTCCGTTGGCTGGGCCACGTTGAACGCATTTAGGAGTATCGAGCGGTGAAGCGCGCGTACGTAGGAGTGCCCTGTGGGAGACGGCTGGTCGGACGCCCTAAGTACCGCTGGAAGGACATGGTAGCCAGGGACGTATTCGAGCTGCTGGGGCCTATCAACGTGCAAGAGGCTGCACAAGACAGGGAGCAGTGGCGTCATCTCGTGTCGGAGGCCAAGATCCACTTCGGGTGTTTTTTTTATTTATTTATTATTGGTAACGGGTAAGCGCTTGGCTTTCATCTCACCTGATGGTAAGTGACGATAAGGCCGAAGGTGGAAGCGCGCTTCACCCGGAATCCTCAACAACTGAGGAACTGGCTATCTTATCTCCAACTGCCGGAACACAATAATACAATAATAATTCCTATAAAATCATAAACATATAGGTATTTTCCTCTTCGATTTTTCGATTTTCGATTTCTTTTCGATACCTTTTCGATTTCTTGACTGTTTTTTATTTCCAAAAAACTAAACATTTTTATTAAATTTTCAGGGCCCGGAATTTTCGCTGACCTTCTAACCCCCCTTTTTAATGTAGCGATGACTTTAACAGAAAATTAAATAATGCAGGCCGCTTGGAGCAGCTATTTACTTTACTTACCTACTCTACGTAACAATGGTACGCAAAATTTATTGTAATGTGCCCGATTCCTCATTTGCATAATGATATCCAGAATGAAAGATAGGCACGACAGCGAACTTCAATTCATTTATTTATTATTCAGCGTTATTACAGCAGTCGTTGTGTCGAATTTGGTAATGCAAGACACAACTAATTTAAAAAAAAATTTACCGCGTCACGTAGCGGTGAAAGAATACTATCACACCTTCTCTTCCATCGGGTGTCGTAAAAAGCAACTAAAGGACTAAAGACTGCACATACATCCAACAGCACAGAGCGGCGATGGGCTCACCACCTGTCACGCTGAGCCCATGTGCAGTCGCTATTTGGTGAAAAGTGAACTATGGCAGAGGACTGCTTTTGCGGTCTTCATTGCACAAAAAAAACATTGCGAAGATGTCCAAATTCAAATGCTATATTTTAGTGTTGGCGATTTCGAAATCTATGGATTAAATTATTAGCGTTTCATAATTGTAATTCTTAATGACTTAAGAATCCATCACTCTTTGTTTTATCAGATCAACAAAACAAAGTAGGTAATGAACAAAAATACAATGTGATGAAACAACAAAAATCAGGTACACATTCTGCTTAAAACCGATCGTTGAACTTTACCTAGGCTACAGCCTCGTTCGTGCGTTAATTAGAAAACCGAAAGAGCACGTGGCACATGTGAAATTAATAAGTACACACAAATAAGACCTAGCGGAATCTAGACTGCGTGACATACTTCCTCAAATGCTAATTCCGCGCTCTGGTTTAACGCTTCACTTTATTTGCGAAGTCTGGCGTGAATACTTTCTCTTTTTGTTTCGCTAAACAACAACAATGAGTTACTTTTAATTGTTTAATAGAATGTAATTAATTTGAACTGATTTCAAGGCTTGCTAATAATAGGTTCTGTAATCTATATTTGTTTTGGAGAGAGATTGCTTTTGGCCGCAGATGGCCGTACTTTTGAGAAGGAGGGCGAGAAACTTACAGATAGAGACGTGTGACTAAACTTCCTCGGAGTGTTTTTGGCATCTCGCAGGCAAGTTTTGTCTTTCTCCCAAGTCCCTCCTTCCAGATTCTTCGGGGGTTTCGAGTCGGTTGACTACAGCGGAAAACCAGACAGGGACTGAAAGCGGTTACGGTATAAAATTACGTTACCGGTATAAAATAAGTGTACCTTAATAAAATAGAGGTAAGGCTGTACCGTTATTTAACCTTTATGCATTATTGATACCGAAAAACGTTGCATTGACAGTTGCGGGGCGCAGGGTGAGGGCAAAGCTAACTAATGCAAATTGATGAAAAAAACCATGATATTAGTCGTTTATGTTTGAAATGGTTGTAAGCCGTCTCTTTCATACCGAAATAAAACTTTTTTAATTCTATTCTCAAAATTACGGTACCGAAATAAATTTGGGTATCGGAATATTCCGGTAACCGTTATTTTTCGGTATGACGTCATACCGCAATATTAAGGTACCACATTTTTTGGGTTATTCAGTCCCTGCCACCAGAGGCACCACGGACGTTAACCCGTGTCACAGCTTGTAAAACTGTGCCCGAGTAGTGAGGTAAACTGTATCGTATTTAGTTACTCTTTTTAATTTAAATAACTCGGCTCTATGATTTTAGTACAATAGGCATTGCGCCACTTGACTCACTGAAATAGGATACCTATACGTTTTTATTAACGCGTAATTTATGTATAAGGATGTTAAACAATATGAACAACATCCTCCATATAACAATAATGAATTAGTTTATGAAATCCGGTATCTAAAGGAAAAGTACCTAACATAACAGCACCAGTCTTGAACAGGTATCCAATTATGGATAAAAAACATTACATTTTAAAAATAACAACATTAATTGGGCAATGCATAATCCTAGCAACACTTTCAAACAAAGATTCACTAAAAATTTCAAAATTATTAATATTATATGCCATTTTATTTAAAAATGGCGAAAAGGTTTTTGAACACTCTTCGAGTCGTTAGAAAATCCGTTTTTACTAAGAAAATCTTTAAGGAAGTAAGTAGGTACGCTTTTTAGCTGCTATTAAACTAATCTCAAAAATATATGGCGTATTTTTATGTTATATTGTATTTCACGCTTTTTGGGCATGATTAAGGTTAAGGTACTATTGCTAAGTAGCTAACAAGTGTTAGTGTCCATAGCCGGATATGTTTTCAAGGATGTTCTATTTATGGACAATTGTAGAAAATCTAATTTATTTTAGGTTTAACATAACTTTAACTATACTTTTCTTTCTATTTATTTAGATAAGTACCAGTGACGATAATAGTACCAATCATGGACGTAGAATGTTCATAACAGGTTTGTCTTAGTTTCCTGTTTCCTTTGGACCTTATATTTTTTTTCTAGAATGGCGCCTAAGAAGAATTATGACACCCCCGAACAGATGAAAAGGGCAATCGACGCCGTTTAAAATGGGGAAAAGATAGCAAAAGCCGCCGAAATATACATTACATATACTAACTCTGTCAAGAAAGTACCGGGAAAAGATCAATATACACAAAATGTTAGTTATTCATCCCCTTCAAAGTATGCTCCTTCAAAAACGATACACTTACGCCAACGAATAATCCAATCATCAAAACCATTGAGTTCAGTTCTCGCCGCGAATTCTCCTTTTTATGTCTTCTACCGAATGAAAACGTAGTGCCACGAAGTGGTAATTTGAGTTTAGGAAAAAGAAAGATGTCGGCTGGAGCCATATCTGGTGAATAAGGTAAGGTGGTTGCTCGATGGTATTTGTTGCTGGTTGGACTTTTTGGTTAAAAATTCGTTCACAATGATGACTTTGTGCGAAGGCGCATTATCGTGGTGCAAAATCCAAGAATTTTCTTTCCTCAAATTTTGCCTTTTTCGTCGAATTTGCTCTTGAACGCCGCATAACGCTCAAATAATATTCTTTATTTACCGTTTAACCTTCCGGCCAGAATTCCGAGTGCACAACACCGCGATCGTCAAAGAAAACAGTCAACATGACTTTGACTTTTAATTGACTTTGGCGTGGTTTTTTCGGTTTCGGTTCAGTCGGAAGGCGCCACTCCGAAGCTTGTTCACTAGTTTGCATGTCAAACTCGTAAACCCACGTCTCGTCACCAGTAACAATGCGTTGCATGAATGTTGGGTCGGAATTGATTTGTTCTAGCATGTCCTGACTCTTATGCGATTGAGTTTTTGGAGAAAAATCAGGTCTTTTGGAACTAGCCGAGAGTCAACGTGTTTCATACCCAAGTAATTATTTAAAATAGTACGGATCGACTCGTAAGACACAGAAAGTTCAGCGGCTATCTCTCTCCAACTTAAATGAGGATTTTCAGTCACCATTTCCTTCATTTTTGCGATGTTAACTTCTCAGTTGAAGACGTTTTTTTTATATTTTTTTTATTCTACAACGGCTAAGCGCTTGGCTTTCATCTCACCTGATGGTCAGTGACGATAAGGCCGAAGGTGGAAGCACGCTTCACCCGGAATCCTCAACCACTGAGGAACTGGCTATCTTATCTCAAACTGTCGGAACACAACAATGCTATAAACATAGTTCTTATGGCGACAGACTTTGATAAGATTTTAGTAGCTAGCCAGGCAGACTTAACAGCTCTACCACCAACCAAACCGAGCACACAAAGATGTATCCCCCGCTGGGAATCGAACCCGGGACCTCTGGGTCTGAAATCGGTGGCTTAGCCATTAGACCAAAGAGGCGATTAAATTGCGTTGCGTTGATGGCCTTACCAGAGCGAAGCAAATCTTCCATCACATCTCGTCCGCTTTTGAACGCTTTGTGCCACTCTTAAGTACGTGTTTTTGATAAACATTTTCAGTGACTCCGAACATGAAATTCCATTGGCGACGCAAAATTAAGGACAAACTCTTTGTTCGATGTTTTTATCCATTATAAAATTCGCAAAACACGCTAGATATAAACTAACTAAAAACAGCACTGTATTTAATCTAGATAACAGAATATGCAACTCAAACTTCGCGCCAAAATGGAAAACAGTTGTGCCAATCTAATAACAAAAAAAAACAAAAAATAGAATTTGGAATCTTAAACAAATCATCCGTTCCCGAAACTTTTTTGACAGAATGTACATACATATAATCACGACTATTATCCCCGAAGGGTTAGTAAGAGACTGTGCAACGAGGACCGCAAAAGCAGTCCTCTGCCGTAATCCACTTTTCACCAAATAGCGAGTGTACATGTGCTCAACGTGACAGGTGGTGAGCCCATCGCCGCTCTAAGCTGTTGGATGTAAAAGGCGACTAACGGACTAAAGACTAGTCCGTTAGTCGCCTTTTACGACACCCAAGGGAAGAGAGGGGGTGGTAGTATTCTTTCACCGCTACGCGACACGGTTATACGCGAAATATTTGAAGTAGGTACCTAGAATTATTTTACGTCACAAAGTGACATAGTCAACCGTGCCGCGTAACGGTGAAGGAATACTACCGCCCCCTCTCTTCCCTTGGGTGTCGAACATATTCCATATCACATTATCATAATTACAGGATAGATTACATCTAAATGTGCATAGCTGGGCGTTCAACATTGAGTACTGTCCATAAATAGGTGTTAATAACTAGGTGTTGTTCAATATTGGGTGTCCATTACTAGATTTATACTGTATTTTTGGTCCAATTAAAAGAATTTTCATTTGACAAATTACTTTTTAGTTAGCGTGTAAAATAACAAATAAATTAAAAAAAACACTTATCTATAGGTATGACTAAATTATATCTAAATATTCACCAAAACTTAATGAGAAATTATTAAAACAATCAAAATTTTTCTTAACCTATCCATAATTATTGGGGTTGTTACCTTACCTACATTTTGTGGAAAGAGCACCTAATATATTACCAACGTATTCAATAATTATGATTTGTTTTGGTGTGAAAACTAAGACAACTTTTTAAAGGTTTTATTGTGCTTATACTTAAGAAAAAATGCTTAATATCCTATTGATATGAATAAACTATAAACTGTAGACTCTACCTCTCCAATATTTTATATCTTGACTAACACTTTTAAGAAGGTACATCCTGCTAAATAATCAATTCTTTTTACAACAAGGAAACAAAATTCAACGTCGTGTTTGCATCGTATCGCGCCCAATGAAGCTATAGCAGGCCCTTTTATTGGTATAGAAATATAGTGCGGGCTATTGAGCAAGACGATAGCATCCAGTGACCCAGTCGATGAATTGGCGATATTGGCCACAATTGATGTTGCAATCTAATCGGCTGACGCATGGTAGTCTCTCTATTACAATCAACTAGCCACTTATGATGATGAAAAAGTGAATATTATCTATTAACCGCTTCAAGAGATTTCTAATTACAATTTTATGTGATTAAACGTAAGTTTACTTTTCCATCACAGAAAAGAAGAAAGATGTTCTGTTCTTGTTTCGTGGTGGGGTTTTCCCCACAAGTATGTTGATATGTGGTCTGTGGTTTATACTAGATACTTGAATGGGAAAGTATTTAAAAATGCGACAGGTTCTAACATCTTACTTTTTGCATTTATTGACCCGTAGAACTAATAATAATACTCGAACTTATCATCCTTTATTGAAGGCATACCTACTTGCTGCATAGTTGAGTGACCTGACAAAACTGTGGACGGTTTTATAATCTGATAGACAATGACTGATCAATCGAACACCTAAAATCCCAGCCCTACTAAATAATAATTTGTCAGTAGATATAATCACAGCTAAAACGTTATTCAGGGAGTGGTAGCTTGCCGCTTTCTACGTCAGGGGAAAGAAAACCATGGCTAAGTTTATTTATTAAATACAAGAAAATTCGCGTAAGTTTTTCTGTTCGTAAGGTTGAATTGAGACTTTCATGATTAGGGGTTAATATTTATATCCTCAATTACAAAAATATTCATATAACAGAGCCGATTTAGTTTCAACCTTAATGATTTTTAACCTTCGCATTACGGGGAGCAGGTAGCTCTTAGGAGCAGGTAGGTACTTAAGAGGCACCTACGTACCTATTACAGATTTTGATTCTTTGTTTGAAGCAAAGTACCTACAGTACAGTGCACTGACATTTTACACAAAGAACAAAAGCGAGTAATGAGTAAGTCTTTTTGCGTTCATTGCGATGCACCAGGCACCTAGCCAATTCTTTAACATTTCACCTTAGTGTGATATAAAACGATCGATATGCTTGGCGATTAGTTAAGTAGCTACTAGCTAGCTACGTAACATAAAATAGTAATAAGCTTAGCTTGTAGCCAGCTGTGGATCGATAACATCGCGTGTCGGTCCATTACAGTGGATATTTTGGTAGCCGGTCGTCTGAAGCGTGAAAGCGACTTTTACATTGGAATAAAACATTAATAATGATACTGCAATGCTGGCGGACGCTTCTTTTTCAAACGTAATATCTTTGCCAGACACAGGATCAATGATCGTAACAAGAGTCAGAGTGAATCTGTACAAAGCACGCTGTTTTTTTTTTTGGTTTTTTCATTCAGAATAGTGTAGATTAGCCTGTTTTCGGCCATTTAGGCAATGTTTCATATTCAGAGCGATTTCTTACCATGATAGAGTAGACAAACTAAAATTTTTTTTTTAAATGATTAAATTAAAACAAATTACATTTTTCTAAGCTTTGTCTAAGAAAACATTATGGTTTGATTATAAAAAAAATAAATCTCGAAACGTTGCGATATTGCCGGTTCTCGGCCACCTATTTTAGGTTTCAGCCGTATTTTATGTTAATTTTCGACTATGTATTTTTAGTGTTGTTCTATTTTCTGTTTTGTATTAATTATATTAATTATATGTAATAAAAATGTTTTTCTAAAAACTTGCCTAAATTTTTATAGCAATTTATATAACATTAGATATGATTAATTATATTTATTACTTTATTAGTCACCTTTCGGCCGGCTTCATCTAGCTATCCAACCACCAAATAGTTAACCCATTTCAATTAAAATAATGAAAATTCAACTCATTTTCAGGATACATTGACAACATCTTTATTTACCAAACCAACAACGCTGTAACTTCCTTGCAAAAATTAACGCGTATCATTTTTTTGCTAATTTAAATGCACACTTGCACTGCTTGAAATTCAAAGATAGCTAGCGAAAAAAATTAAAAAGTTATTATGCTGCTAATGGGAGATGTTGGGTACATTTGAAAATTTTAGTAGACATCGATTTTTTTAATGAGTGGACAAAAGATTTCTTATTAGTTAAGTACTTACATATTTTTTATTTATAAGTAATTTTAAGGGTTTTAGTTTTTAAGTTATTTAGTTTTAAATACTAGATTTATATTCAAACATCAACTATAACAGAAAGAAAAAAAAACTACAAACTAAAACAAAAGAACTTAAAAACTAAAAACCTCTAAGTACTTATATATCTAATAAATAAAAAATATAATACTTTATTATTATTGTTTCGTTTTTGTGTAAATAGGTTATTACAAAATAAATTAAGATAAATGGATATAACTACATAATGGCCGAAAACCAGAGGTGGCCGGTAAACCGGCTAAGCCACCCTATTGTTCTTTTCTGAGGTCGTAATAAGTGTTAAATTGTGATGTTACGATTGCGGTACCTAACACAGAAAACTATAACAACTCTACCACAAGCGATTTTGACGAAAGTACTTACAAATCCATTCAATATTTATGCGATGTGCAATCGCTAGTTATAATAATTATCTAGGTAGGCACCTACTTGAAATAAATAGATTAGCAGAATTTTATTATTAGAGTGGCGTGTATACCGTCAAATTGCGTAATTCATGAAGGCGCCTGGGTACGTTGGCTACTACATTATTATTTTGTTTAAGGTGCGATCACATTTTCCTGTGTTTACACGACCTTCGCCTTTCTTGTAGATGACGTGTCCCCGTCATACCTAATGGCGTCATCGGTAAGTTAGCTAAATGTAACATTCCGTTTGTCGTAAATCTGAAATATTATAACTTCTGTCAATAAAACGGCAGAACGACAATCCGTCACCAAATGTCATTACCAACCGTTGCATTATTTCCTTTGGTTAAGAGGATGCTATGAAGCAAAACAAAACTACTTTTCACGGAGTATTAGCTCATTTTATTAGTACTTACTTGCATAATTTACAAAGTATTGTTATCTAAATACTAAATTTAGAATTATTTGTATAGTGTAATGGTTTCTCTATCTCTACCACCAAAACTATATAATTTGAAATATTTCGTAAGATGACTATTTATTGAAACAGAATCATTATTCTCTACGTGATATTACATATTGCACATATTTGTACCAATAACCAACCAGTAACTAATCCTAACGTTGATAGGTAATACCAATATACTTTGATGACTGTGATTCTACGTAGATTACATAATAATTAAAAAAAACTAACTGGAAACCTACCAATACCAACCTTTAACCGCGTTGTTGCAAGCATGCAAATCGGAGGAAACCTCAATTAATGAATTTGTTCGTTACGATTTCGATTCCTAATCGATTTAGCGTCTCGATGATAGTCAACAATAGCTGTGAGTCTGACGCATCGATCATGAAAACGCGATCGCGTGTGAGGCAGCGAGGCGGTAAGATTCGGTGAGATGTGATAGTACCACGATAGTACGGTGTGACAGCGGCGGCGGTGGCGCTGCGGCGGCGCGGCCGGGGCGGCGCGCTCGTCTGACTCTGCGCTTATTACAGCTAGTGTGTTTCAACCCGCGACGCCGAGCGCCGCGACGCGCGCCTATCCCGCGCTAGTCCGCGAAAACAAACAGCAATTATCTCGCCACGATAAAACTAACTTTTATCAACGCGTGATAACTCACCAATGCGATAACTGATAAACAACGAAGTGGTCGACGCCTTTATGTGTATTATGTAAAAGTTTTTTAAGTGATCCCCTAGCTACTCTGACGCAAATATGACTGCCACGGCGGGACCTCGTAAGAGTTTCTCGATACACGACTACCCGGAACACTTGAACCCGTTCCACGAGGATGACCACCACAACAAGATCAGGTTCTGGACCATCGGGAAGAAACTCAACCGTTCCAACAGCATCACTTTCTCCGGCATCAAAGACCTTAAGAACTCATGGTAAGTGAGGCGGATCAGATTTTTGTATGTAGGTACATAGATAGACAGATTCATAGATACAGTAGCTGTATATAATATTTCGGCCTATGTTTTAACCATGTTGGAACAGCCTTGAAGAATTGATTTCACCCGCACGTCGTTACATGCCAGTTAACGAGAAAAATTACTGATTGCCTTTATATGAAAACATACATGGTTTTTAATTTGATTGTACTCGGTCTTATCAAAATCAGTAAGTTGTTATAGTAGTTTGGTTATTTTATCTATTCCACTTGAATATTTCCTTGTAACATGCTGTTGTATTGTGAAGGTGGCAGCGCAAATGTGACATAAGTCTACAAGGAAGTCTATACTTACCTACTTTGGATGACCATGTTAACAATACGAGTATAGCAATGACATTTTGTATAATACGAGTATAATATCCTTGTTGATCAGCTATATGCTATTCCATAGAATATTGTTAATAAGAACGTTTTCGAATCAGAAGTTTAAAATTCAGAACACTTTCTTTTGTTGTGTTTGTGTGTGAGACTTGTGAGGGAAATTTAATGCTCAATCAGTGCCCTCTACAGCACAAATCACGGAACTCAGTCGCGTTGCCGGATTCCTACAAATTGTTGGAATGGTACTATTCACGTAGCATAATACATATATCACTCATATATACAATTCGTAAAAATATATTTATCAACATTAAGTATATTAATTTCAACTAAAACGGGCGCTGTGTTTCTATTCTGATTCATGCTAGCCGTGTCTATAAACAACCTATAATAGACGTATAATTTATACAGGGTGGAAAGTAAGAAGAAGTCATTATGAAAGTGACTAAGAGGAGAATATCCAACAACTCATGTGACAGTAATGGCTATTAAGATTTTATTATAGATACTATAGCTATCCCTCCTCGTTGATGTAACCATAACAGAGGTTTTTGAAATTGAAGTCGCTTAAAACACGTAAAATGTAGAGTATGTGAAAATGTCTCCTGTCGCTTGCTTTTTCTCTCCCTCTTACTAATAAAGTATGAATACTTACAAAGCTACAGACTAGAAATAGTTTGCCTAATAATGTATTGCTCCATGTTTATACCATGAAAGAAGCAGAGCAACTCTAGCTATCTTTGGTTATAGATCCTGCTACAAAAAATGGTGTGAGATAATTTCAGTATATCACAATATTGTGTTATACTTACCTACTTATGTTTTTGTATTAAATTCAACAATGAACGGAAGCTGGCAAATTTTTTACGTACTTATACAACAAGGGGGTGTTCTTGTGATATTTGGTCCGAGGTTCTTGTTAATTATGTTTTTTTTTCTCTTAAATAATGGCTTCGTGCGATCAGCACATTTAGCCAGTGTCAAGATTATAATAGTAATTATTATTTTCTTTACATGAAGTGGATGATAATGAGTGATAATTAATGTTTAATGGTAAAGGACTTTCCCCCAAACCCCTCGAGACTTAATAAAGCTGTGGGACTTTATTGAGGTCTCACACGGACTTCTTGAGAGAATTTGAAAAGTGATGTTGCACTGTTTTGTTTTATTTGCTAACACTCATGCACGTTCACGAACACTTAACAGTAAATAATCCACCATTATTTTAATATTCGACAAAACACAAATAATAGAAAATAAAACAAAACTGCAGACATAACGCTTCACTTTCCCACCAAGAAGTCCTTTATTATGCTGGATTTACACGGAGCCAATACTTGAGACAATCCATTAAGCCAGTCCAATATTGGCATCGTGTAAATAGAGACAGTCCACTACATTGGATTGTCCTCAAGGAATTTTTGCTTAGCATTGGCATTGGCTTATTGGACTGGCTTAGTGGATTGTCTCAAGTATTGGCTTCGTGTAAATCCAGCATTACGTTGTTTGTGATCTGATCACCAACCCGCATTTGGAAATGGAAAGCGTGGTGATGAATCCAATGTCCATCAATTGTAGCGACCACATGATTTTAATGATGGTGGCTTTTACTCAGCAGTGAGGCAGTACAATTCTACTTAATTACATTATGTTGTTAGAAATGCGATACGACTTTCGCACCGCAACTTCCATGTTTACCACAAGCCAGAGAAAAGGCACTACACCTTCAACCCAGAGGTCCCGGGTTCGATTCCCAGCGGGGGGTACATCTTTGTGTGCTCGGTTTGGTTGGTGGTAGGGTTGTTAAGTCCGCCTGGCTAGCTACCACCATCTTATCTAAGTCTGTCGCCATAACAACGATGTTTATAGCATAGTTGTGTTCCGACAGTTAAGAGTTAAGATAGCCAGTTCCTCAGTGCTTGAGGATTCCGGGTGAAGCGCGCTTCCACCTTCGGCCTTGTCGTCACTTACCATCAGGTGAGATGAAGGCCAAGCGCTTACCCGTAACACGTAAAAAAAAAAAAAAAACTATCAGTTTGATAGGACGTCATTGTCTGTTGTGTAGAAATTACATACTTGTCTACTTCACAAAATTGTATTGTTGGTGGTTATATGGTAGGCTAGAGTTGACAATTCGTACCTCCGTAGTATTTTTGTACATCTTTTATCTAGGTAGTTAGAATCATAGTGTAGGCTGCGGAAATAATAAAAATACCTTTTAGCTTCAAACTATTTAGTTTCTTATTTTGATTATCACATAGTAAAGTAAAGTTAACCGCCTTAATACCGTCCCACTGCTGGGCAACGACCTCCACCATTGAAATCATATAAACAGAGCTACAGTATGAATACTCAAAACAAAACAGACAAATTAGAAACAGAAAAAGTAGTACAATGGGGTGACATACAAATTAAAAAAGAACAGCTGTGCACACTATATGAAATAGATACAACATAAAAGATAGAATGAATAACGTAATAGATATTATATGAATCTATTACGTGAAAGGACTATGAGCTTTGTATGAGACCCGTCCCCATTTCCAACAGATATTTATGTTTCAAGATTTCATGGATCTATTTTTCTAGTAATTATCTTCAATAATCAGTGGCTTATAAAAATACGTAATGTAGTAAGTACGAAAGTAATTATATGTTTTTATCGGAGGTTTTTATATGAAAAATTATAAAGTTTAAACTCGATTTTCCCTTTTTCCCGAATATCCCACACTTTTCAAGGTCGTCGTCGTAATAAGTTCACCTTATTAAGATGTTTCGAATGACATACCTTTCAAGCATTATTGAGGGAGGGAGGGAAGGTCCTCTAAGCTAAACGTTCTTGGTGTCATATTAACCGCTATATAAAATGCCCTAAGAGCAAAACGTCCACAATTGAAATAGTTTGCTAGTTTTCGAAGCAAAAAGTTATTGTTAATGTTCGCAAGTAAAACCTACTGAGAGCAAAACGTCCTCAATTTGTGTCGTTCTCAAAAAGAACACGGAGGCTGGAGTCAACCATAAGGGCTCCACCGACTTGTTTCAACGTGAGCCTAATTTAAAAATACAGTCTAAATTGTAATTATTTATTTATTCTTAAATTATGTTCCTGTTTAATTAAAATGTACACTTGAGTAATAGAGTTAATATGTAAAATTTAAAATCTTTTTTATAATTGTAATTCTTTTTAAAAATTCGTAAGGTGTGATACTCTCTTCTTCTAATTTCTTCTTTTCTTCTATGTACCGGATGTTGAAACTGATATCCACCTTTCGCCTCTTGCTACCATGAAACATACTGTTTTTAAATCTTATTTCCTGCCACTTTGCTTCTTTCCTTAGAGCATTGATAAACAGTACTAATGTTGGTTTTCTATTTACTTTTGTATTAAAACGTCTATTCCAACCTTCTAGAGGATTATTTGTTCGAAAAATATCGTTGTAGCAGCTTATATTCATAGTTGATTTTAACCATTGATTTTCAAAGTAATCGAGAAATTTCTGCATGACCTCAGTATTCCCAGCATGTTGCCTAATGTATGACCAACATTGTGTGTGGTAACTTGATGGCAGTAGGGGGAAATTTGCACAAATTCTGATTATCTCTCTTGACACTTTGCATTCATTGGCTTTCAAACACTCGGCCTTTCTCCAAACGGCTTTATTTAAGTGGAAGTAACATCCTGATATATTTATTTGCGGAAAGGAATTTTTAATGCGTTATTAAGACTGGCCTCATAGTCCCTATCTACCGAGTCCCTATCTACCGACCTCAATAGATAGGGTATCGCAACTGGAACTACGGGTCCGGTTGTGTTTTTAGAGGTACTACGGGGTTCCGCTTCTAGCCCCCCGCTGGTCGTGCCTTTAACCAGGCGCCTCCGGCGGGATCCGGACATGGGTTGGACTCGTAGTGGCGTGTGGTTAGCTGTAGAGCTTGGGAATGTTCGTTTGTCCTGGTATTGTGTGCCAGGACTTCCAAACTCGTGCACAGCGAGCGGGGCCTAGTAGCGGTCTCTGAGGGGCCAGAAGCGAAAAGTCCTGCGGGGAACGTGAGTTTCCCTTATAGTTGGCAGCTTTGTCCGGTGGTTTTCATTGGGCATTGGTGTTGACATCTCCGGTACTAGTCTGGAGAACTAGTAGAGGCGGCCTCCTAGATGCCGTAGCCTCCGGTTCAGCCAGCCGCGTAGGACGTGGGAACTGGCTAGGCGCCCGGATGGGTTCCGAGAAGTGAGTGTGCTTACTACTCCGCTACCAAGGTGGACACTTGGGAGTCGACTTTAGAGTCGACGACCCTAGCAGTGGCACTGCGAGTTGTGCCCTTCGTGCAACGAGAAGTGAGCGAGCTTGACAGCTCCGGTTACCTATCTGGACAATAGGCAGTGAACTACACGTGTTCACGGGGATACTCTCCTGAGACACTAGTCTATGAGTACCGAATGAAGAGCGCGCTGCGGCGGGCACTAATTTGGCGTCAAGACCTAACGTTGGTGGTCTCCTGCGCGAGTGTTCTACTGGCGCAGGGACGTCTGGCACTTCTTGCAATAACCTAACGGTTGGTCTCGAGGTGCCAGTACAAATAAACTTAGTGAAGTAAGGAGAGGGGATGGCCTCATAGTCCCTATCTACCGACCTCAATAGATAGGGTATCGCAACTGGAACTACGGGTCCGGTTGTGTTTTCAGAGGTACTACGGGGTTCCGGTTCTAGCCCCCCGCTGGTCGTGCCTTTAACCAGGCGCCTCCGGCGGGATCCGGACATGGGTTGGACTCGTAGTGGCGTGTGGTTAGCTGTAGAGCTTGGGAATGTTCGTTTGTCCTGGTATTGTGTGCCAGGACTTCCAAACTCGTGCACAGCGAGCGGGGCCTAGTAGCGGTCTCTGAGGGGCCAGAAGCGAAAAGTCCTGCGGGGAACGTGAGTTTCCCTTATAGTTGGCAGCTTTGTCCGGTGGTTTTCATTAGACATTGGTGTTGACATCTCCGGTACTAGTCTGGAGAACTAGTAGAGGCGGCCTCCTAGATGCCGTAGCCTCCGGTCCAGCCAGCCGCGTAGGACGTGGGAACTGGCTAGGCGCCCGGATGGGTTCCGAGAAGTGAGTGTGCTTACTACTCCGCTACCAAAGTAGACACTTGGGAGTCGACTTTAGAGTCGACGACCCTAGCAGTGGCACTGCGAGTTGTGCCCTTCGTGCAACGAGAAGAGAGCGAGCTTGACAGCTCCGGTTACCTATCTGGACAATAGGCAGTGAACTACACGTGTTCACGGGGATACTCTCCTGAGACACTAGTCTTATGAGTACCGAATGAAGAGCGCGCTGCGGCGGGCACTAATTTGGCGTCAAGACCTAACGTTGGTGGTCTCCTGCGCGAGTGTTCTACTGGCGCAGGGACGTCTGGCACTTCTTGCAATAACCTAACGGTTGGTCTCGAGGTGCCAGTACAAATAAACTTAGTGAAGTAAGGAGAGGGGATGGCCTCATAGTCCCTATCTACCGACCTCAATAGATAGGGTATCGCAACTGGAACTACGGGTCCGGTTGTGTTTTCAGAGGTACTACGGGGTTCCGGTTCTAGCCCCCCGCTGGTCGTGCCTTTAACCAGGCGCCTCCGGCGGGATCCGGACATGGGTTGGACTCGTAGTGGCGTGTGGTTAGCTGTAGAGCTTGGGAATGTTCGTTTGTCCTGGTATTGTGTGCCAGGACTTCCAAACTCGTGCACAGCGAGCGGGGCCTAGTAGCGGTCTCTGAGGAGCCAGAAGCGAAAAGTCCTGCGGGGAACGTGAGTTTCCCTTATAGTTGGCAGCTTTGTCCGGTGGTTTTCATTGGACATTGGTGTTGACATCTCCGGTACTAGTCTGGAGAACTAGTAGAGGCGGCCTCCTAGATGCCGTAGCCTCCGGTCCAGCCAGCCGCGTAGGACGTGGGAACTGGCTAGGCGCCCGGATGGGTTCCGAGAAGTGAGTGTGCTTACTACTCCGCTACCAAGGTGGACACTTGGGAGTCGACTTTAGAGTCGACGACCCTAGCAGTGGCGACTGCGAGTTGTGCCCTTCGTGCAACGAGAAGAGAGCGAGCTTGACAGCTCCGGTTACCTATCTGGACAATAGGCAGTGAACTACACGTGTTCACGGGGATACTCTCCTGAGACACTAGTCTTATGAGTACCGAATGAAGAGCGCGCTGCGGCGGGCACTAATTTGGCGTCAAGACCTAACGTTGGTGGTCTCCTGCGCGAGTGTTCTACTGACGCAGGGACGTCTGGCACTTCTTGCATAACCTAACGGTTGGTCTCGAGGTGCCAGTACAAATAAACTTAGTGAAATTAGGAGAGGGGATGGCCTCATAGTCACACTTAATCTTTTTTATATTTATATCTAAATGTAGTTTCAGAAGTTCAAATAAGTGTTCGTACGTATGCTGCAATTTATTGGGTAGTAAGGCATAAATTACCCCCACTACATGTACAGATTCGCTGCTACTATATAGACTACTATATAGACATGCAAAGTCACAATTTGGTGAAATGGTCTGGGTGTCCTTGTAAATGTGCCATCAATAAAAAATACATTATTTTGGAGATTTTTTTAAGGCGGATCTCATAAATCTGGGACAAAATACTAATATTTTATTATTGTCCGTACCATCTTCGCACAGCAAAAAATCGTTGGCTAGTATTTCGGGCACTTTAACATCATTTAAATTTGTAACTTCAGTTCGCTGCTGCTTCAGGAAATTTCTTCTAACTCGGCGTAATGTGTCTTTTTTTGACTGAAAATTTGGTACGTAATCATCCTTTTCTAATTCACTAAAATTTTTTTAAATATCTTTTGTACTGGTATATATTTCTTACATACAGATTTTTTGCATTTATCCATAACAATATCAATTTTATTTTTAATATGATTTGATTTGCATGTGTGTTCCGCCGGTCGCAAAATTTTATTTTGATCTTTATTTATTGTAACAGTCGCGCTACAGTTTTCACGGTATGCACATCTCCATCGCGAAGAGCCGCCTTTATTGACGACAATTCTGTTGAATCTATAACCATCAATCAACAAAACAGGCTTTTGCTTTTGACTCTGAATGAAAACCAGCTTGATTTCTGGAATTTGGTTAAAAGTTCCTGGATTATTTTCCATTTTTCACTCAACAAATAACTTTTCGAAAAATATAACGTTTGATTTCAGGTCCGTGCGTTTGATACTATTCAATCGTGAGCATTGACAATGTCAATTATTATAGTGATAAAATTTTCAAGCACGGAAGAGATTTTATCTTAAGAGGTTTTATAAGTGGCAAAAACAATACATTTGCATGAAAGAGCTCATTATGCGATAATCTCTATATGATTTTATGTTATTCTCCGTTAAAGACCGTTTGCACTAAGGACTACATGAATTGAGGACGACTTGCTCCTTGGCCTTTTTCCCTTTGAGGTCAAATTATTCGATAGACGTTTTGACTAGTGGACTAACTCATTCAAAAGACATTTAGCCTGGAGGACCTTAGAATTATCAATGCTTTCAAGACTTTGGTTGGAGCGATGGTGGGTGGAAGGGACGTTCGGACGCATTTTCCTTTTATTTGTGTTTAGATGATCACTGTTTTATTTATTATACAGTCGTGGTCAACTAATTAGAGACATTCAAGATAGTGAAGAGCAATAACCGGTTATGTACATATAAATATAAAACCCTGTTGATTTTTCAGCACCTATTATTTGCAAAATTTGGTCCGATTACTATACTATAAATGGCTGTAAATAAGAGAATAATTAAATAGAAAAAAGTATTTAATATCAAAGGTTGAACATGTATTAAATTTTAAGGTATAATTATGTAGCTGGACATTTAATTAAGGACAGTAAAGTATAATGATGAATAGAGTTAAACAAAACGAATAATCTCCAGTATTATAATATTTTTAAAAGCTCCATTTTATTACGTGTAAAATCAGTACCCAGTAGCAAAACCTTTGTTAGTAATTACCGCTTGACACCGATGTGGCATAGACATTATCAGTTTCTGACATGTTTCGATAGGAATGTTTGCCCATGCCTCACAAAAAGCTTGATTAAGTTGATCTAAAGTTGTGGTACGATAAGTTGAAACTTTTTTCTTGATTTCGTGCCAAAGGTGCTCAATTGGGTTGAGGTCCGGGCTATTTGCTGGCCAATCTAGCACCGATACTGACTGACTGGTAAGAAACGACTTGACTGAACGGGCGGTATGTTTCGGGTCGTTATCATGCTAAAACGTCCATATAATAGGGAGATGCTCCTCAGCATAGGGAAGCATAGTTTCCTCCAATATTGTTTTGTATTGATGTTGGTCTAAGTTACCCTGAACTTTTCTCACAGGTCCCACTCCACGTCCAGAAAATGAACCCCAAATTTTAATGTTTCCACCGCCATGTTTCACCTGCTTTTTTGTGAATCTTGGATTCATTTCCGCTTTTACAGGACGCCGTACGTATTGCCTTCCATCTGAAGAAATTAAATTAATCTTGGTCTCGTCAGAGAATAATACATGTTGCCATTGGGCGTAGGTCCAATGTCCATATTTACGTGCAAACGCCAAACGAGCATTTCTATGTTCTTTCTTCAACAACGGTACTTTGCGAGCCACTCTTTCGAACAACCCTGCTTCTACCAATCGTCGTCGAACGGTCCTCGCTGATACACCGGCTCTTTCGTCTGCCCCAAACACTTCGTGTTTAATTAAAATAGAGCCTAGAAACGGATCTTTCTTAGCTAACCTGGTTATCATTCTATCTTCTTGCGGAGTTGTTTTTCTCGATCTTTTTGTCCTGGGCACATTTAAAGCTGTGTTATTGCGCCTGAAATGTTGCACTGCATTGCATACCATAGTTTTTGAACAATTTAAATGTTCTGCTATCCCTCGGTATGACCAACCACGCTCGACAAACTTCATGATAATTGTTCGTAGTGTTGGATCGCAACTTTTATTTTTGCCCATATTTCTTCAAAATAATTCTCAAAACTTAAAATTAAAAATCTGGATTGCCGCCAAAACTACCACAAAACATTAAAAGAAGAAATAAAAAAGTATTGAGATTCAAATTTTGAAAATAGAACGCAATATCTCAGTGTCCCTAATTAAATGGCCAGCCAGCATTCTTTGAACAAATAGCACACTGATAATCTATCAGCTATACTGTAAAGAGGTTTAATGTTTAAGAAGTTGTTATTGTTTGTATAATCGGGCACATCAATGACTAATTATACTTACGTGTAAAAGATATGGAATATTGTTAAGACTCGTTGGAAAATAAAAAATAAATTCACAATTTGGCTTAACTAGAGATTGTCCCTAATTAGTTGACCACGACTGTATATGTTTTGAATAGACAATAGAAGCTTTTCAATGTAGGTACATCTATAAAACTAAGTTTCTTTATTCCTAGGAGGATTGACTACCAAAATTCGAATCATTAATGGAAACATTAATAAACTCTTATAAGGATAACAGTTAACTATGAAGTGGTAGTGCAGTGAGTAGGTAACAATAAAGATTACTTAGGCAAATTACTTATCTTACACATTACTTATCTTTGTAACGAACGACATAATATCGATAGCGTTATATAATATATAAAACACTATCAGGTACCATAGAACATAATACCCGATGCTGTTGTCCTGTCCATTCCACACAAGCTATGCTTTTACTAGCTACAGCTACACACAACACGGTCAGCAAGTTATAACTAAATTAACAAAATTATGAGTAGGGCAAAAACTACTACTGCTACTTATTTTATAATTTATACTAGCGGCCGCTCGTGGTTTCACCCGCGTGGTTCCCGTTCCCGTGGGAAATCGGGATAAAAGTGTTAATCCAGGCTATAAACTATCTGTAAGTATGTCGAATTTCATCCAAATCCATTCAGTAGTTTTTACGTGAAAGAGTAACAAACATCCATCCATACTTACAAACTTTCGCGTTTATAATGTTATAGATAAATAAACTTCGATCGAAACGAAGTAAATAATGTTCGCGCATCACATCAGACGGGCTGCACCTATTTGCCTTATTCTTTTTATGTTGTGTTTGTAACTGTCAGAACAAGGGTTAATAATATGAAAGATTTTTTTTTGGAAATTCGTCTCGGTGTACGCGGATAAAGTCGCGTGCGGGCCGCTTGTATAATTTAATATCGTAGTATTTATAAGATTATTTATTTCAAGATCACCGGTGCAGTTCAACATTCACATCCCAGCAACTTTCGTGCCTAACTGTACAACAACGGTTGGAGCTAACTTGCTTTTGTTATCATATCAGGCTAGGGCCTGACTGAACGATGCAAGTGTCGCTGTCGTCAGTCGTATTTATAGCTGTGAAGTCATTATTGACACTGCCGTACACTTGAGCATGCATCGCGATTGGTGTTTTATTAACTTGTTTACGTGTGTCGACTCGAAATTCGGCATTTGCATTGTCAACTAACTAACTCGAACCGTCTCCAAGTTAATGCGACTTTAACAACAATGTGACCGAAATAGTATTCGGCTGTTTTATGGAATCCGATTAACAATCATTTTGGAAATTGGCAATGGTTCAAAGCCTTTACAATGGGATGGAAATAGTAAAGGTTAGAACACAATGTTGATATCCTAATCAAATGCTGGAACTAGGCCAGTAACTATGACACACCATCTGCAATATATTTAATATCTAAACCATTAATAATTCGAAGCGAATAAATAATAATGAATTCTATATTTCCAGGTTTACAACCCATAATTTGTTAGTAACATCATAAATTAATCTTAAATATTAGTATACAAAGTATGTAAAGTTATGGGGTTAAAGTTACTCGCGTCCGTAGGTTTACCCTTAAGACCCTACAGTGACCCCTGGGTGGTGCTAAATGAGTGACACTGACTGAGCAGCACGCTTTGGACCGGCTCGCCCGGCGTAATACCACCCTCTCACAGAATCCGGCGTGAAATAAAGGCACTTGGTGGGTTGCTGTTGTGTTTCGTCCGGCCAGTGAGAGTTCCGGAGGCCCCTCCCCCCTCACATTTCCTATTCCTTCCTTAACCTATTCCTTTCTTAAAGGTCGGCAACGCATCTGCGTCTTCTCTGGTTTTGTGGGTGTCCATGGGCGGCGGTGCTTGCTCTTCATCAGGTGACCCGCCTGCTCGTTTGCCTCCGTATAAAAAAAAGTAAAGTACACAAACAAATAATGGAATTAAAAGCAAAAATACGTCTTGTTACTTTGGGTCACCACATCATATTATAAAAGACCAATGCCAGAGACAGGTCTTCCCACATGAAAATAATAAAGAGCGCAAATAGAGATTAGGTATGCCATAAAGCACCATTGCTGACCCAATGCGGGTTGGCGGGTTTTAACGACTTCCGCCTTACAACATCATCATTTCCTTGCCCTTATCCCTAATTGGGGTCGGCGCAGTATGTATTCTTCTTCCATTCGTCCCTATCAGCCGTCAGTTTAACGGTCACTCCTATCTTCACCATATCATCTTTCACGCAATCCATCCATCTTTTCCTGTCTACCTCTCCCCGTGTCCACATTCATGCTTAACACTCGCTTCGTCAGATGGCATTCATCTCTCCTCATTACATGTCCATACCAAGACAGTCTCTTTCCTCTTAAATATCACTAACTGTCACTGGTGCTATTTTCATGCTCCCTCTGATATACTCATTTCTTATTTTGTCCATTCTTGTAACCTGTGGGGTTCATCCATCTCAGCATTCGCATAGCATGCAAACGTCTTACATCCGTCTCTTTCAGGGCCCAACATTCCGATCCATACAAAAAGACAGGTCTTATGATGGTTTTGTTAATTTTTCCCGTAAGTTTAATTATTGGCATTCAGGGGTCACCAGTAGTTCCCTTGCCAGCATTCGATCGGACACATGTACGAGATCTAGCATACTTAGCCCAATTAGTTAATTGGGCTAAGTATGCTAGATCTCGTACATGTGGAGTTCCACATAAAATATATACTTACATATTTTGTAAGAATTAATTTTATGTTGCAATCATACAACTTGTGATTAATCATCTCATTACTGACAACTTTAGAAGAAACCAACAGTGTTGTCTGAGATATTCTTGAAAATTACTTTAAGACCACGTTCAAATACTTAGTCAAGAAGAAATAAAGGTAGGTAACAGAAGATAGAACTGTGTAGAGCATGGTGAGGTATTTGAATTGGCAGATTAGATAAAAATTTCTTTAGAACAATAGTCTAATTTCATTAGTACCAACATACCTACATACCATTAAATTCAATGTAAAATATAACACAAAAAGTGTCAGAATTTTTGAAATTGTGCTCACAAAGGTAGGTAATGCTCTCAAATTAAATTTAAGATTGTGAAATAAAAACGGACAAACACACAAATAGGTAGACGGACATGCTGAAACTATATCCTGGTTTACTACTAAACCATAAAAAAATCGAAACCATAAAAACCAACCCCCCATTGGGCCAGCGTGGTTGACTAGGGACCAATCTTGTCCTGTGCTGTTGTCCATGTGGGAATACCTACGAGTAGTGTGCCTTGCAGTGGATCGTTTATAGGCCATAGATGTAAAGATGTTATTAAAATCGAACGTACATACATTATAATCACGACTACCTATTATCTATTATTAATGAGGACCGCAAAAGTAGTACTCTGCCATAGTCCACTTTTCATCAAATATGGACTACACATGTGCTCAGTGTGACAGGTGGTGAGCCCATCGCCGCTCTAAACTGTTGGATGCATGTGCAGTCTTTAGCGAAGAGAGCAGCCCCCTTACTCTTGAAACCGATCGCTATTGGATCGGATTGGTATTGTGAATTTTCGTACTCCTAAGTTACGACACCAGAGCTAATATGGATTCATATTGCGTGGATATTGAGTGAAAACAATACAAAACTCAATGCCAATTAGTTAACCCAAATATGAATCCAAATTATCGCTGGTGTCGTAACTTAAAAATACGAAAATTCACAATACCAATCCGATCCAATAGCGATCGGTTTCGAGAGTAAGGGGGCAGGTGGTCTTTCACCGCTACGCAACACGGTTTTCAAAATTCGAACGTCATTACATTAAAAACAGATTTGTTTGAGTATACACATTTCCCTTTTTTACGTTTATAGCTACTAGCTATGTACATCGAGCGTGCTTTGGCTCAAATCCAAGGTTTTCATTGCGGGATTGCACTGCAAAATAATTTACATAAACAACCCACCTAAGGCAAGTCGTCTTATTTCAAGTGCAGTTCTCATTTTCGTTATGTAAACAATTTTGTTTTAACCATAAAGTTACTATAGATATAGTAACTTTATGGTTTTAAATTTTTAACACAAGTATTAATTACTAGCGGCCCGCCCGCGACTTTGTCCGCGTAAACACCCCGTACCCCGAGATGAATTTTATACTTTTTGAAAATTTTTTACAAACCATTATCTGACAATTACAAATACAATAAAAAATAATTAAATTAAAAATTAAAAATAATTAAATGAGGAGCTCGATGGCGCAGCGGCTAGCGCGTTCGGCTTGCGAACTTGCCCGTTAAGCAACTTTCGCAATGCCTGGTCGCTGGATGGGTGACCAAATTTAAAAAAACATCTCGAGCTCCTCCGTGCTTCGGAAGGCACGTTAAGCCGTTGGTCTCGGTTGTTGTCGTAAGATGACAGTCGTTAAAACCCATCAACCCGCATTGGGCCAGCGTGGTGGGTTATGGCCCAATATCCCCTCGTGCATTGTCCACGTGGGAGGCCTGTGCCCAGTAGTGGGACGTTTATAGGCTGATGATGATGATGATGAAAAAATAATTAGCCGAATAGGTGCATTTCAGACGTTCTGAAATAACGAGAGAACATTTATTCGTGGCAAAAAAAAACTAAGTAATTATTTATGTATAAAATGTGTAAAACGGCATGCACTGTACAAACTTTAGCGGTGGATTCTAAGCTCAATTAAACATCATAAAAAAATATAATAGAATAGTGGAATTTACGTGGTAAATTGGTTTACTAGATGTGTTTTTTTGTCATTTTTGATGTTGAAAACCGACATATTTGTTTTTTTTTTCTACTGATGTTCGAACTTTTGGCTACTTTACTGATTGTTATTTACTTGCGACTAGTTTTACCTTTTTAGAAACAAGTGAATATGATTTCAACTTAAAGTTTTATATTTTAGCGTTTTATTAACGCTTAAATATACTTAAGTAAAATTTTAAACACTGAAAAAAGACGACAACCTCAGGCGGGAATCGAACCACGCACCTTCCGCATTCCAGGCGGCTGCCTTAACCACTTGGCTACCGAGGTCTGGCTTTCAACCGTCGAAATTTGTCAGTGCTTGATGCTTATGTTTTAAGTCAACATTGCTTCATCAAATCTTAAAAGTTTTCACCTCTGAGACCCGAAAGAAATATTTTTACAAATATTTGAACATTCGTGGTTCGATTCCCGCCTGAGGTTGTCGTCTTTTTTTCAGTGTTTAAAATTTTACTTATGATTTCAACTTTTCGTGATATTGTTTTTTTAATATACATACGCAAAAATCGAAGATAACAAAATAAAAAAGGCTGCCATTTCTAAACTACGGAGTTTAGATTTTTTATGTATAATGTTTTATTAAGTAGAACACTCATATAATTACGACTATCATCTCCGAAGGGTTAGTCAGAGACTATTCGATATGGACCGGAAAGCAGTCCTCTGCCATCCATAGTCCTCTTTTCACTAAATAGCGACTGCACATGTGCTCTGCCTGACCGGTGGAGTGCCCATCGCCGCTCTATGCTGTTGGACATTTTTATTTTATTTTTATTTTATTGAATAAGAATAACAACAGCCAACTTAAGTTTACTAGTGTACAAATAAGAGTATTACAACTAAAATGTTTAGGCCAGAATCGTTATTCATAATGATGACCAACTAACATGACAACTCCAAATTGCTTAAAATTATCTTTAAAATAATACATAATGATAACAGTAAAGTAAACAAAAGTCAAAAACTCTATACCTACACTATTTAACGTAAAGTACAGACGCCAGCAGGCCAACCCACTTCAAAATGCCAAACCGAAGCGAATATAGTTTATGAAGCGAACATTTTTTGGATGCTGCGCGGGGCCTCGCGGGTGTTACGCGGGCGGGGTTCGCGGTAATTCGTAAGCGCCATTCACATTTTCAACAAAAAGTTAATAAAAATGATTGATTAAAAAATTTATTTAATTTTTTAAAAACCAATTCAGTCAAGAAATCGAAAAGTAAATACCTATGTGTTTACAATTTCTAGGAATTATTATTGTAAAACACGGTCGTAATGTGCATTTATATGAAATTTTAGAGGTAACTTCAGGCTTTTTTCTATCGAGCCAAATGTTTCCAATTGTGTTTTGGCCCCTCAGGACGACTTCGTCATTTTCTTAAACACTTTCTTAACTTGTCTCATTTTTAACTCGGCTCTTTCTTAGTTGGTTTCTTTTAAAAGTTGACACTTTCCCAACTCGTCTCCCCTCCGGACGACTTCGTCATTTTCTTGAACTTGACACTTTCCTAACTGGTCTCATTTTTAACTAGGCATTTTCTTAGTTGGTCTCTTTCTTAAATTGACACTTTCCTAAATCTTAATTTGTTCATAAATACAAAGAAAGTGGTTACGGGACACCTGTATTCATATTTTTTTTCAAGATTAACTGGGCTGGATGGGTACAGTCGAGTTCATAAATATGTGTACACTTTAGTACCTTGTCACTTTAATCGCTTTGACAATTCATGTATGGCAGTTTAAACAGACATTAAATATCTTTCCTACAAAAGACAGATTAAATAGACAAGCCAAGATACTAAAATGTACACATATTTATGAACTCGACTGTACCTACAATAATAAATGAGTTTATAAACATCTTACGGCGTTCCGACGTAAGGGCCTGCTGCAAAAGTAGCATAACCTAAACCTACCTACCTACAGGTCAGCACGCTGTTAATACTGGCGTCCAGGTAGGTCAGATAGTCATCGCTTATCATGCTGCTGCCACTGATTAGGCCAATCAGGAGGGCTTGCAGCACTGCATTGTCGTATAGACCTACCCCTCCCCTGTTCCGAAGAATAAACGAAACTTGGGAGCCTTATTATCCTACTAGACAAAGAAAAAGAAAAAGCAGAGTTAAAAATGAAACGAATTATGAAAGTGTCAACTTTGCAAAAGAGACCAACTAAAAAAGAGCCGAGTTAAAAATGAGAAAAGTTATGAAAGTGGTAGCTATGCAAAAGAGACCAACTAAGAAAGAGCCGAGTTAAAAATGAGACGAGTTATGAAAGTATCCACTTTGCAAAAGAGACCAACTAAGAAAGAGCCGAGTTAAAAATGAGACGAGTTATGAAAGTGTCAACTTTGCAAAAGAGACCAACTAAGAAAGAGCCGAGTTAAAAATGAGACAGTTAGGAAAGTGTCAAGTTTAAGAAAATGACGAAGTCGTCCTGAGGGGTTTTGGCTTCGTTCATCCCCTCACACATACGCTCTGTAATACGCATTGAAAATTTCAGAGCGAAATATCTAATATATTTTAAATAACAGCTAATAGAAAACAGACAATTTTTCTGTTTTCACCGCCTAAGGTCCTTTAAGGATCTATATACCAATTAGAGAAACCTGACAGTCCAGGATAGGCCGACCCGCACACGCGTGCACACTAAGAAACAAAATAATTAACATACAGACTTAAAGAAAAAAAAATAGGCTAATAAATTTCAGACTACTTACACATTAACAGAATACATGGTTATGTATGTATGTGCAGTCTTTAGTTCTTTAGTCGCCTTTTACGACACCAAAGGGAAGAGTGGGTGGTATAGTTTCTTTTACCGCTACGCGACACGGTTATTGATGTCTTAAAGATAAAGTAAAAAAAGCACTAGGAAATTAATGTTATCAAATGACTGGCGTTTTCTCTTGGGTGTGAAGTTTAGCGGTGGGGAACTATCGTTTGGTACGGAAAATTATATATATTTATTATTTAGGTGCGTGGTTCGTGTAGTTCAGTGAACCCAGTACTTTTTGCTTCAAACCAGTTACTAAAAAAAATACACTTGAATAAACATGAGCTTTTCCTACATCTCATTTTTTTAAAGTACTATATTGTTAATTGTTTAATTTCGAAATAAAATTTGCACTGTAAATGCAAAATGCTAAAAATATTTTTTTTTTGGCATACTTATTGCATATTTATAATAAATATAAATGCCTTTTTCTTTGCCCAGCCACAATAAAAATACCTATTCTAACGTTTTTAACTATTTGTACTTAAAATTGTTTTCTTGTTCCTATTTCCTATACTTATATAAAAGTACTTATATGTACCTAAACTCAATGACCTATAATATCATTGACCTAAACTAATGAATAATATCAACCAGTAGCCAGTAAGGTCAGTGACTCAGGGTTTTTTGTATTTAGAATATAAAACATTAAATTCCGAAAAAAGATAACGCAAATCAGAGGTAAGTAGGTAGGTCAAGGAACCTTATGTTTAGGTATAAGTTTGAGGTAGGTAATAATCAGGACTTATTTCACGTAATGTCTGCGTATGATAATATGACATTTATTTACGACGCGACGCAAGAATCTATACAGCATCATATTAAAAAGTAACGACATATTATGCAAACATGGATGTCGTTACACAATCATTTAAAATATATTTGCATCCAGTCCATTGAATAACAAATAATATTAACTCTTAACTAAATCTGCAACTAAGCTTTTTACTTAGTACTGTGTTTCCGAATTGCGACGTGACCTAAATGCATTTCTGTTAATTGTTTATCTACTACAATAATACATGGTTAATTTTCTTATTACTGGTTAATTTTTTCTACATTCCCATACTCAGAATGCCACTTTTCACTCAGGTATCATCGAGGTCACCTTCGCTTTACAAGTTTGCAGAAATTTTCGTATGTACCGCCGTGCTGGGTACGTCGTGCCTGTGCCCAATTTATAGACGACGCGGTATGCAAGGTATTTTTACCATCAGACTGGTAAAACGACGGACTCCGGAATAGTACGGTAGCTACACATGCACACTACCGTAGACAACTTCAAGTACGATCATCTCGCTTTGCCAGGACAGACTTGTGCCTGGACGCTTTTCCCTTCACCACAAAATGTCAACCCGAGACTAGTTCCTTTAAACGAGCTCAGGTTCACCGTTCTCGATACCTTATTTGACACAGTAAGCTATAAAGACATATTTGCGTGACGCCAACCCCTAGAAAATTCGCGGTTTGAACGGTTTCGTAAAATGGACTTTTCAAGTTACTCGCTAGAAAAAAACTGGTAAGTAAACCTTTTTCCAATGAAAGTTTTGGAATTTTCTAATACTCTTCTAAAATACCATCTGAGGTGACAGTGGGGTCCCAGTTCACTCAAACACTTCCTGAAATGAACAATGCACACGAGTCTGGCTTTGGCCTCGTTAATAGCATCTTGTGATGCGATACGGTGGTAACTAGGATGCACGCGTAAATCATCATGATAATTTCCACATCCTTCAACGCAGCTTACCTTGTCTGTCGCAATTCCAAGTTTATAAGGGTAATCGTTAACAACTGTTGTTGTTGTCTTTGGGTCTTCACAACCTACTTTTAGAAAGATTAATAATAAAAAAAATTGTTTTCTATGACAGTTACTTATAAGTTAGCCAGTTCCTTAGGATACCTAGCTGCATGAGGATATCAGATAAAGCGCGCTTTCACCATCACCCTTATCGTCGCTTCCATCAGACGAGATAAAGTCCCGCTTATCATTGTAGAATAAAAAAATTTAGGCAATATCTTGCTAACTGTGCTAATGTTTACGTAACCCAATATCTCATTGACAATACTTACACTAGCATATTAGTGGCGTCGCAATTCGTTTCAATAAAGCGCGTGCGCCGAGTGAGGGTCGTCATCATCAGCTGACAGTGTCGGAGCAAATGAGAATGCGCAAAGTTCACGAGTCAAGAGCAACTGGCGCAATCCACTAACAATGCTCATTTCTAGGATCGAGTATGCTCATTTACATCGACAGAGCTCGCTTACCTACTTACTGGCGTGTAGTTGTGTCGATTGGACATACACACGGTCATGTCTGCCTATATACTAATGTGTTTAGTGTATTGAGAAACAATGGGAATGAATATCTTTGTAGAGTTAATGGAAATCGTAGGTGTTCTCATTGTGTTATTTTATTATTTCTCGTAAATTTGTTACACCTCAAGTATTATCTGGTTTACCAACATCAAATAACAGTAAAATTAATTTAACAAAAGAATGTAGCTTTACAAAAATTGAGCGCTTGTGAATGATACTACGCCATCCAACTACGATTACTTAGAAGTTCAAAAACTTAGGCTCAGGAAGAAATTATGTTAATTTGTGTACTTATCTGTACAAAAACGGTAGATGTAGGTAGTTACATTCACTATCACTATGACATACAACAAGACTGTCATGCATATAAACAGGTGGTTTAGTAAAGTACCTACTTGTAATATAAGTAAATTTGCCTTTTAAATCTTAAAAACGTTCAGGAAAATTCAATATTCTCAGAAATCGCAACGTGAAAAACAGTAAAAACGCATTTAGCGGCGCAACGAGAAGATTTCCAAATAGATAGGTACGTACCTACACCTACTTCACAAAAAGTTCACATTCTGCGTCATATAGTGACTTTACAAAAGATTTAGTGATTCACAAACAAAAAGATTAAATTACTCGAACTAAAACTGGGTCATGAGCAGTATGCAGTATTAGTTAGCTGGACTCAGCAAGAGATACTCATTAACAGAAAACAGAATACCTGACAAGGTCATAGTCCATCGTAGCCCTGCCATGTGATGAGATGGAAATTAGTCCTTAGTGTAAAAGTAAACTAAAGTGTGCCTACAAAATTCTTCGTCCATTTAAGTAGAGCACCTATTCATTGCATTATTTGTTAAGCTTAGCTAACGAAATATCTCTTTTTTTAAATGCATTTTTGACAAGAGGGTTCTAGCCTATCTACTACATAAAATCTAAGTTCTTATTGTTAAACAAACCACCTTTTTTGCAATGTGAGGTCAGTGCAAAAAATGCAACAAAGAGCAAGCATATTCTAGCAAGAAGTAATCGTTGAATAACCTTTGATTGACTTCTAAAGTATTGTTTTAACCTTGTTCAAAGCGACATGTAAGTTATAAAATACACTCATGTGTAGTTTTGTACTAATATCACAAATATTAACAGAGTTAACCGCCTCTGTGGTCTGGTGGCTAAGAAACCGATCTCCGATCTGGTTTAGGGTACTCTCTGGCCTTTAACGAGAACGTCACCGATCTGCTGAAATTAAATACTTATTAATCTGGAATTAATAAATAATACAATCAATCTATCTGTTGTTTGTATACTATAGTAAAAAAAATTACATTATTTGTAGGGAGCATGTCAAATTTATAACTGCAGTAGGCAACACAATAGATAGATTGATTTTTATATTCGGCTGTTAATCAATATAAGGTAGGAATTCCCCATTGCAGGAAAAGAACAACTAGATTACCAAAGGTAAAAATAGATACTCAGCGAGTAGTGGTACAATTACAAAACCCCTATTTCATCACCACAATTAATTATTTACCAATTTTGCATATTCCGAAATTGAGCAAAGCTATGGTCTATAATAGGGCACTCGTAAATACATAAGGAACTAGAATTGAACCCGCGACCGCAAGTTTCACAATCATTGCCAGATCAACCCGGATATAATTTACAAACGAACATACTTGCATTGCCTCTAAAATAATACTGTTATTTATACACTTATCCTTCGAGTGCGTTACTTGCAAAGATGCGGTAACTAAGATAAGTTTTAATAATCAAAGCTATTAAGAAACGTCATCGTCACAATCACAACACAGTCGCAGTTCAGAAAAGGTTAAACAAATCTGTATTTAACTTAACGACCTATGTGATTAATGTCATGCACATGCTAGATGACCTAGCTTTTGCTGTTTACTGCACATGAGACGAGTGCATATGGCCCATAAACAACATGTTATCTATACAGTGTTTTAGTGCTAAACTGCTAATCCATCCAACCTTCGTTTCTGTTAGTTCACACTTCTGTATTGCATTGTTAGTGTTGCAACTGGCTACACATACGTACCTACCTACATACAAAGATAAAAATAAAAATCAGTGTTGTAATATAAGTTAACACAGAATTGTTAATAGTTTGTATTACCTACTTTACGATGTAAAATATATCGAAAGTGTCTGTTTTTTTTTAAATGAAGATTGGTTGGTGGTAGGGCTGTTAAGTCTGTTAAGCTACCACCATCTTATTTTAGTCTGTCGCCATAACAATGATGTTTATAGCATTGTTGTGTTCCGACAGTTTGAGATAAGATAGCCAGTTCTTCATTGGTTGAGGATTCCGGGTGAAGCGCGCTTCCACCTTCGGCCTTATCGTCACTTACCAGCAGGTGAGATGAAGGCAAAGCGATTACCCGTTGCCGATAAAAAAATAAAAAATAAAAAAATGTTAATGTGCGTTTAACACATTAATAATAGTCCTGTTAACCCATCCTGCAATCTAAAACGACTGTGTCGGAGGGGGTTCACGTCAATAGTCTAACGGAGCTATGGGGATTGAGCCACGATTTTTGCATTCAACTCGGCTCGGCTACCGACACCTCAAACTTTCAAAGATAACGTAGGTACTGTTGTTATACTTACTGTACGGTATTTTTTTTTAAAGCTGCTCCCGCTTTTTTGGAAGGTTTTTATTTTCAGTTTTTGCATTTTCTTTTTCTATCTTTTTCTTGGGATTTTTTGACGATCGATTGACGACCTCCTTGGTCGAGTGGTTTGTACACCGGTTTTCATGGTGTCGCCATCTTTGAGGTCCCGGGTTCGATCCCCGGTCGGGTCAATTATGACTAAGTTGTTTTCATATAAATCGTGTTATATCACAAAGAAATTACTTACATTAAAATACACGTTAAACAAGACTTACGTAAAGGTGAGCCTATCTCTAGAAAAGATCTCATCCACCCAACAACTAATATACAAAGGCATCTTAAACATCTTTTCATACCGGACGTGTCGGCTGAGCTGCAAAAGCCGGGGTTCACAAGTTGACTGATTGACTGAATCTGAACGGCTGGGACAGCATTTCCCACTCCAGGTAAAGACCACCATCATTGGAACTCAGTCAACGCTACAATGGATGGGTATTGGGTTTCAGATTCCCTACTTGAGATCGTATGCCGTTTGATCGAACATCAATTATTATTGCCCAAAGACGTTTACTCGAATGTTCACGAGACCTACCAATAATGAGCTTTAAGGTTTGCCACACCGATGCATCAAAATCCCAGAAGATCATGTGCTCTAACGATCAATTGCCAGGAACATCGGATTGATTTCCGCTGCACTGAAAAGTGGTCATTTTGGGATGCGCCACTCTTCACAGGAGGCATATAATTATAACCCGGCCAAATGCTGTTTCAAAAGGTCATGTTTGTTATTGCTTTCCCAATCCCGGACAAGGCCGGGTCGCAGCGACCGCCGCGTGGGTTAAGACCGTCGTCCGTCACGCCACAATTGCGGCCGCTCAAGTGGAATCAAGTGCACTAAACTTCCATTACTTCTGTCAGTGTTGCGCCTACAGACATCCGTTAACCGGGCCGTGAGAGCTCCTTTGCATTTGATATGCGAACGCGTTATTACCATAGCGTAAGGTCCATTTTGGATGAACACTTTTATCGTTTAGCGTTAACGCCGCCGCCGCCGCTGCGACTGTCGTACGATTGTTGCGGAAAGTGATCATAATATACATATTGGTTCTCCTTTCAAGTGCTGTTGCCGATCGCACTTTCAATCAGTTTAGTTTTTTTGTTCTGCGTAGTTGGTCTTTTATGTCTCTAATTTTTAGTTTAAGGTATAGGGTCAGGGACGGAACAGTGGCTAGGATTTTTGCATCAGGCTGTTGCTTGAAAAATACAAATTATTAAAATATTTGGAGCAAGCACAAAGCATAGTTCATTATTAAACTTTCAAACGTAGTAACGATTTGCTATTACTTTTACCAAAAAAAGCGATATCCATTTTTTTTTAAAACTGGACTCGAGCCACTGTTTACAGTACCTGTACACTTTGTGGCTATTAGTAGGTACCCCCTAGTAAACAGTGGCTCCAACAGTACACAGTACACGTGGCTACGTTAGGAATCGAGCCACTGTACATAGTGACTGCTACACCCTCTGTGTGTAGTAGTCACTTCTACCTCACCCCAATATAGAGGCTCTGATCTTTAGGAAAAAAAAGGATATAAGGATTGAAAATTATTTAATGTTATGAATTTTTACCTTCAAAAAAACGAGCCACTGTTGACCTTGTCGCCATTTTTGATTTAAAATCAAACTATAAACCAACTCTAAAACTGAGAGTCAATATCAGCCAATACTAAGTAGATTAGACCCACTCTTCGAGAAAAATATAAGTCTTTAAAAATATCGTAAGAGTTTAGAAAAAAATTAAATGAAACTCACCTTAAAATGTAATTTTGACAGGATCAAAAACAAAAACGCATCATAACACATCCCCATGTCGCCGGAGTAGCTCACTAACAGTTTGTGCATGATCGGGTACCGAACGCTTTCGATTGATGAAGGGGACAGACATTTAAAGCTGAAAGCAGTGTGTGTGTGAGTGTAAAAGCTCTTTTACTTTCTAACACAGCACATTCGAGCCACTGTTCCCTCCGAGACCCTACCTACCTTAACTACGATGTAATTAATATAATTTTGTCTCTTTTTATATTTTTTAAACATTACTATCAAAGTTGTCATTTTGAGAAGTATATCAGTTTTCACAGGAGGTACAGAATTATTTAAGAGTTTGTTACAATGGCTTATTGTTTTTGAGAAGATATCCGATATTTCGGTAAAGTTGCATGCAGCATGAACACGGATGTAGGATGTAGGTCAGTACCTACACCATCAGTAGTAGACTACCTTAGTTAATAGTAACTTACTTTAGTAACTACGGTGGTGGTCTACTAACAGACAAAACGATCAATCCTCTTTCTTAGTAGTTCTAATATCGGTTTACTCAAAAACAAACAATCAAACAACAACAAAACAAATTCTAATGTAAGTGTCCATAGGTTAGTTTTAAAAGGTCAACATGGGCAACTCTGTTCGCCTGGATCGCACTAGGCGAGTAATTTAGTCGAAGCAAATATATTGCTTCGCCACTGTTTAACCCGTATGCATCGAAAAATCCGAAACACACTTTGCTTGACCAGGGAACTTGGGAACCGCTTCGCCACTCGGCCATCAAATACCTACTACCAACCCATCTCTTTCCTTGGGTGTCGTGAAAGGCGACTAACGGACTAAAGACTGCATATACATCCAACACCGCAGGTTATAAAAGATTTTCGTAACTAGCGTAGCAATGTACCATTCGCTATCCACTAAAATACTCGCCAAGTGAGAACAACGCTTTAAGGAAGGCTAAAGCCCGTCAGTGGGACAGTTATTGGCTTATAATGATGGCCAACCTGCATTGGGCCAGCGTGGTGGGTCATGGCCCAATATCCCCATGTGCTGTTGTCCACGTGGGAAGACCTGTGCCCAGCAGTGCGACGTTTATTGGCTTATGATGATCATGACCTTAACAAAAAGGTTCTCATGCTTCGAAAGGCATAATGCTATGCGCCGCGCCATTGCTACCGTTAGTTTTTAAAGCAATAACGAGGGAAATCGTGTGCAGTAATGTTAAATCACCTAGGTAAATCAAAGCAACATAAAAAACTTTTTTCAAAAAGGCATATACTTACTATCAATTATACTCACAGGCTTTTATTTAAATAGCAAGTAATTGAAATACTTATGTCATTGTTTCAGGGCATTTCGGTCGTTCATGAAGAAAGGGAAAAAGAGTCAACAGTCTGAAAAAACTCCTAGCGAAAATGGCGACAGCAGTCCTATTGTATACCGACGGGCCATTCAATGTAAGATACTTACTTATATATTTTTTTAACTTCTGAGTAGGTACCTACTCGTACGTGCTGGTGGAAAAGCGCGAAGGATAAAGATTCCTGAATGGATTTGGGGAAGGCCTTTGCTCAGCGGTGGGACAAAATAGGCTACATATATTAATTATAATAAGTGCTCGTAATAAAATAAGTAGTAATAGGGCAGAGTGAGGCAATTATGGCTTGCCACAATAAAAAAAAAAATTGTGAATATCACAGCCTTGTTACCTAGGTAGATTAATGGCTATTAATAGGCTGATGATGATGATGATACCTAAGTAGGTAACAAGGAAGAGTATTATAGGTATAAATACTCTAGGGATCAGCGTTTAAAAATCTTTATAATAATAGAAAAATAAAAGTAAATAGTATCTGCGTATTTTCTTTAATATCATAATTATACCTATTAAATAAGTAGTGGTTGGTGCACAGACATGGTGCACAATATTAAATTAGTGTTAAAACAAACAACTCAATTAAACTATATACTAAACTAAATGTTTTAGGTATTAAATATTATTTTCATTAAATAAAAATAAATAAAACTTTCCTACGCTCACACAAATTATCTAGCCCAGAAGAAGCTTCGAAGAAACTCGTTAAATGGTTACTAGACAACGGATAAACATACCTAAAATACATAGAAAACACCCAGACCCGAGACAATTTAGAAAAACAATAATTTTCAAATTGACCAGACCGGAGATCGAACCCGGGACCTCAGAGATGGCGACTCCATGAAAACCGGTGTACAAACCACTCGACCAAGGAGGTCGTCATTACATAAAGTAAGAAACTAAGTAATTTCCGCGCAAAGTGTACCTATGTAAGTACTGTGTGTACTTAGCGTATTCTTTGAAACAAACAAAGCTTTAATAAAAGAGTTGCGCCAGATAAAAAACAGTATTTTTTCTAATAGTACCTACATGGTAATACAAATTATAGAAACAAATTAATTTAGCTCTGATTTTAAGACTGGTAACTGTGCCAACTCATTCATATTATGGTTTTATATTTTATGTAACTAACTACTAGAGATATACTTAGGTAGGTACTCACAGTACCGATCTTTAAATATAAAGTGAAAGCGGATGCAGTTTTTGTAGTAAAATCTTTACCTCTTCATTGGAACGTAGGGTTGTGTGAGATCATAAATAGTTTTCACACCACCTGTACGACAACGCCAAATTATATGTCATGTAAACCTAACCTAAAGTCAGTCATTATAGACCTGAGGTCTAGCAGGGCATTAATATTGTACTGAATTTCATTATGACCCGCTGGTCATTACCCATCAACATTTACCATATAGGTAGTAGGTAGGTGTGCAGTCTTTAGTCCGTATACGCCTTTTAAGACAGCCAAGGGAAGAGAGGGTTGGTAGTATTAGTTTGATGAGCCCATCTCCGCTCTATGTTGTTGGATGTATGTGCAGTCTTTAGTCCGTTAGTCGCCTTTTACGACACCCAAGGGAAGGCAGGTTGGTAGTATTATTTTGATGAGTCCATTGCCGCTCTATGCTGTTGGATGTATATGCAGTAATTATTTAGTCCGTTAGTCGCCTTTTACGACACCGAAGAGAAGATAGGGGTTATAGTAGTATTATTTTGATGAGCCCATCGCCGCTCTATGCTGTTAGATGTATGTGCAGTCTTTAGTCCGTTAGTCGCCTAGTCCGTTAGTCGCATTTTACGATACCGAAGGGAAGAGAAGGGTTGGTAGTATTATTTTGATGAGCCCAACGCCGCTCTATGCTGTAGGATGTATGTGCAGTCTTTAGTCCGTTTGGATCATTTTAGCTCCTTGTGTAACAATCTAATATTGTTTTACTATTGTTTTTTATTGTCTCGTAGATGGTGTGAAAAGTAGAGTAGGTATTCTCGTCGGGGATAAAGGTGCCTTCGTCTTGGGCGACCTTGAATCCCGCACTGCACTCAGGATTCTTGTCTTATCTCCCTCGCTTTGCTCGGGAGTTAACTCTAAACACCCTCGCTACGGTCGGGAGTTAACGCTAGAATCCTTCGTTTTGCTCGGGATTCAATACGGGACGCCCGCTACATAAGACACTACTTTATCCCCTTGGTGCATAATCTACTATTAAAATAATATAAACTCCATTATTTTTCCTCAGAGGATAAAAGGCGATATTCACATAAATAAACTCTTCATACAAATTCCACAAATATCCATCATTAAGCATTAACCTACCATAAATGTACCTTCGTAATAATACAAATTCAAATATAATTAATATTTGCATTTCATTTATGTAAATAATAATCATATAGGTGTAGGTAATATTAATGAGATGTGTGGTGAAGGCTCATAAAAATATATACCAACCCATCTCCCTTCCTTGGGTCATAAAAGGTGACTAACGGACTAAAGACTGTAGGTACATACATCCAACAGCATGGAGTGGCAATGGCCCTACCACCTATCACGCTGAGCACACATGTGCAGTTGTCTTTTGGTGAAAGGTGGACTATGGCAGAGTACTGATTTTGCGGTCCTCATTGCCTAGTCTCAATCAAATCAAAATATCAAATTGTTTTCTTTAGTGATTCTTTTGTATCACAGTTAGTTTGTAAGCTAATCGCTGTTGTAGAGATAAACAATGAAATATATTTTTGTTACTAACATACCTACATAGTACTTATCCTAAATAATCCTACTAATATTATAAACGCGAAAGTTTGTAAGTATGGATGGATGTTTGTTACTCTTTCACGTAAAAACTACTAAACTAAATAGATTTGGATGAAATTCGGCATACAGATAGTTTATAACCTGGATTAACACAGGATACTTTTTATCCCGCTATTCCCACGGGAACGGGAACCACGCAGGTAAAACCGCGGGCGGCAGCTAGTAGTAAATAGTTGTGAGTACATTCATATTTTCAAACAAGGTGATATCATATACGTCTCGTCGCTCGACGCCTCTGCATACGCCTGAATAGGCAAGGCTGATTTTGAGCAAGATCAAATTGAATAATGAATTCGGGTATTTTTTTACTACTAGAAAGCGCTTGGCCTTCATCTCATCTGAGAACCTAAACGTATACGTAATAATACGTAATATACGTATTATGAAAGCTTGTTGAATAGTACCTAATAATAATTATAAAAGCGTACTTTCATCAACAGCTTAAAAATTTACCTTGGTTGGGCATTGGCCTTCCCACATAAACAACACTGATCCAATGCAGGTTGGTGGGGTTTAACGACTGCCATCTGACGACAACTGGGACCAACGGCTTTACGTGCTTTACGAAGCACGGAGGGTCACCTATTCAGTACCTAACTCGGCATTGTGAAGCAAGGTTGCAAACCGAACGAACTTTAAATAGGTAATATTAAAACTTTAAAGAGCTAATTTATGAACGTCATTCTTTACTTATTTATTGTTTTTAAATTAAATATGTTATATTCTGTGGTAGCGATCAATTAACCTTTTAAGGGGCCAGAGGCGGTGAAAACGGAAAAATTGGCTGTTTTCTATTAGCTGTTATTCAAATTATAGTAGATATTTCGCACTGACATTTTCAATGTGTATTACAAAGCGTATGTGTGAGGGGATGACTGTTTCCAAAACACGATTGGAAACATTTTGCTCTAAGTATAGAAAAAATCCTGAAGTTACCTCTTTCAATGCACATTACGACCGCTGTTTTACAATAATAATTCCTATAAAGTCATAAACATAATAGGTACTTATTCCTTATTAAAATTGGATTTTCTAAAAACTAAACACTTTTATTAACTTTTTGATAAAAATGTGAATGGCGCCTACGAATTATCGCGGACCCCGCCCCGCGCAGCATCCAAATTTTCGCTGACTGCCTAACCCTCCTTAACAGTCAGTGGGATGTATATTCCTACCATATATTAAAGTTTTTTTTCTTTACGTAATGTCGAATCACAATTAAAAATTGTTAAAAAAAGTTGTGCCCGTTTAAGGATTATATAACCACTGCGGTCACTACATTCTACATTGACCTTGCACACCAAAGTTGCAACACTCTCGGGCGTTATCGCCTCTAAAGCTTTAATTCATGCCTCTACCATCCTCTACTCGTATGCCCTGTAATTTCACTGTATTTAAAATGTTTCCAGATTCGTCCACATCGGCAGTGGGGGCGCGCAGCACGGTAGCGTCGCCCGAGCGATACGTGTACGGAGGCTCTATCACGCCGCTGCCGCGCTCGCGCTTCCAGGAGCGCCTGCGCAGCTCCAGCCAGCAGGAAGTCAGCTCTCTTAGGTTGGTAACATTTTACTCGGTGTGAGAAATAAGAGAGATCGGCTTTAATAGATATTAGCCATCTTCGAGCGTACCGGCTAGGAGTCAAGTGGTCGCCATGTACGAAATCGTTCGGATTAAATCATCATCATTAACATCATCACTCTGCGATTACAATTGGTCCCATCACACATTGGTAGGTACAAATAAAGAGTAGGTACCGAAGAGGCTGACCGCTTAGCGAAATTGGCAATAACTGGAACACCATTTTAGTCAAACCATTTTATTCCGAAGTTTAAAAAAAATACAAAACTATTTGTTACGCGCCAAATGGAAAGAATATTTTTATGAACGATCTAAAGAAAAGGGAATTTGGTACAAAACTATTTAGTGTCAGCCTCTTCGTATAACCTGGTTTTATTATAACCATGAATTAGATAGACAGTACATAATATTTATGAATAGACTTCGTTCTGGACACTATCCATCTAACAAGTAAGGATACCTTATGAAAGTAGTCCCAAGTAACACACATAGGCTGAATACTAGATGAATAATGGATTATTGTGTACTTAGCGCTGAATAAAATTACTGAATAAAAGCAGAGTAGCATGCTATTCAGCCACTACACTGCTTAAATGGGCACAAATTATTCAGCTTTAGTTCGCAATTGCTGAGTAACATCATAATAGTAACGTTATAATCGCAGTATAAGGTGTAACAGGTGGTAACAAGGCAAAATACTAGCAAATTAATGAAACACTAGTTACCCTTTATTTAGACAATTGGTGTCTATGTACGCTTTTATATCTATAGTAATTAAGTTAAAGGTTCACGATTTGTTCTGTAAGAACGTCTATTAATACTTTTAGTGACAGATGATTCATATTTATGACAGTGAGAGAAGATACGTTTTTAAAATGATTGTATGATATCGGTATATGTTCCTTTAGTTAATAACTTCATTATTTTACGTGAAAGCTAGTGGGAATTCAAAATTACTGTTAGAGTATACATATATTTCTAAGAAAATTTTCAAGCGCCAGTTCATAAATAAGTTTTTACTACAAATTATACTAAAATAAACACATTTAGTCGAAAACATTTCGGGTAAAAACTTATTAATTGTGTCATTATTCTAGTCTGTCACCAATAATCACATTAAAAATATTTATTTGTAATTCCTTACTTTACTAAGTTCGTGTTAAATAAATAAAATTATGTATACCAGTGTAGATATTTAAGGTTATGCAGAATAAAAAATGGTGGTGAAATTAAAGAGCGATGTGAACCGGTATACTTCAACATTACTGCCGTAGCCCGCGTAATGGGGCACATATGTCTGCTTATTCAAACTTAGCCGTAATAAAGTCTTACATGTGAATCCATATACGGCAATACACTGATTACTGGCTGAATATTCGTTCGAACTAGCATCGATAAAATGTGTGATAAAATACACTTTTAAGGATCCGCATAATATAGACTGATCCATTTTAGGGACTTGTTACGTAAATGAATTGATAAGTGACAAGATTCACGGGGATATACTCATTCAGTCATCACCAGATTAAATCAACTGATGTGAACCTCTATTAAGCAATATACGTTATAAAATACTCAAAGTGCTCTCCAAGAGTAATAAGAACGTTCAGATGAACTTGTAAACAGCCACTATTCAGTCGTAAATAATAGCAGTATAGATACGGATAAACAGGGAAATATTACACCATTTACTGAATAACACACGAAATGTACTCCTTTATATATCATATATCTGTGTAACAGTACACATGTACTCCCTTTTGAAGGCAGCGTTTAGAGGTACACATTTACTCTATTATACAGCATATGACATATTTGCCACTACTTAATTGCCCTTATTCAGTAAGTAGGCTTGAAAATTTAAAACGGCTGAATAAAAGCGTAGCTTATATACCAAATAAACGCATCTTGCTGTTTAAGGGTGAAGAATATCTACCATTATTTAGTTCTTATTCAGAATATAGCTCCGTGTGTACTAATATTCAGCTTAAGGATCACCAGTGAATTATAATAACGGTTTTAATACTCTGTAAGCAACATTTATGACCACAAGTGATTAAATATACAGCTTTCTGTGTTACTTGGGGTAGAATCAACTGCGAAAGGAGACCGGCGAAGTTCCTTAGGGCCTTGACCGTTACACTTATGATTTAAATGCGGTTTTGTAGATCAAAACCAGCGGATTCCAACAATATACTTAACAATTATAAATCTGTTCTTCAGGATAGCACAGATATTGGGAGATAACCCATTATGACCTGAATTACTTTAGGTCCTCAGAAACTGATAATTTTTGGATATATTGTTGTTATATGTCTCCTCAATTGTTTCTGATTATTAAATGTTTAATCGATTTATTACTTCCGGAAAAAACAGTGGGTGCCATATGGCACCGCTAGGCTAATACGTAGTCTAACATGCCTCTTTTACATTAATTTATGTTACCGTTAGCAAGTTATATTTTCCGTTTATTTATGATTTTATTGTTTTAATGTACTTATAAAGGATGAGTTGATAAAAAAGAGCAGCATTTATACATACATCCATACATAGGCATACCTACGTCATGGCCGCTTTCCAGAGGGGTACCACGCAGATTCCCATTTGCTACGATCCTGACACACATCCTTTGCTTCACTTACATTCTTCACACATGCTCGTCGGTTTGGGGTACTCTTGAGCTAACCTTTCACGAGAAGGCAAGCAGCATTTTTTTTTCATTTTTTTATAGTAGAAGGAGGCAAACGAGCAGGCGGGTCACTTGATGGAGAGTAATCACCGCCGTCCATGGACACCCGCAAAACCAGAGGAATCGCAGACGCGTTGCCGGCCTTTATGGAAAAAATAGGGAATTGAGGGGGGGGGGGGGCGTTGGGCCTCCGAAACCCTCACTGGCCGGACGAAACACAACAGCACCAAGTGCCGTTATTTCACGCCGGATATTCGTGAGAGGGTAGTATTACGCCGGGCGAGCCAGCCTAATGCGTGCTGCAACGCAGCGTGGCTCTACCACTCAGTCAGTGTAGTTTTAGCACCAAAATTTATACAAAAGTAATAAGATTGCAGGCTCTATAGGTTCAATTTAGTGCATCCGAGGCTTGAGCTCACCATCATCTTCTGAAGGCGAGAGCCTCATACAGTGCACATCGCGTATGATGACAAATAAATACTTTTACCCACGGAAAACCAAGAAATAAACAGTGACTTACATATTTCGAAAATACAATATATCGGCCTAGAGATGCCATACGGCACCCATGACTTTTCGCAAAAGGTAAACCAAACATGATAACAAATCTTCATAAATATTACAATATCATATAGTCCAACAATAATATAACAACAAAATAAAATGCACTTTGTTGTTAAATTACACAAAATAAATAAATTATGATCCACTTACTTGAGTGTAAAATCAATTTTTGCGAATAATTTTACAATACTAACTTATAAACGCTAATGCACGTCGGAACAAGTGCACAGGTTGAAAGAAAGTAATGAAACTATTAGCTATCTGTCTCTAGCATCGCATCGATGGACAACCACCGGCCTTCATCGCCTGAGACGCGCTAGTGGTGCGAATATATGATTATGAACACATTAAATTGGGTGTCAAACGGCACCGCTGGGCTATAATGGGTTAAGTAACTCAAAGTGAGGTTAATTTACGTAAATTAAACAAATAGCTAATACTTTTTACTTACCATTTATATTGTATAATTGGTATATATGTAACGGAAATGAAAACATATGTAAAATATATGCACTTACCGTAAGAATATTCACTGTTGCTTAACTGACAGTATTGCGTCGTCTTGTATCAAATGCAAACCTAAAGCATTGTTACGAGTAAAACGAATGCAACAGTTTATGAAATTTATCTTTATGGGAGGTATTTCGAGCGCTTCCCTCTCGTTCTCTCGACGGTACAACGGTAAGGGACGGGTATAACAGCGAAGCGGCGGGAATAATCGCGTTTTATATTTTAAAAAATTGATAGATGTAGTAAATAAAAAACCATCGGTTATAATAACTCAAGTTATTTACGAGCTTCATTTTAGTAAATGACTCATAATATCAAATCACTAGAATAAAACCTGGAAAAGAAGATAAAATGACACAAAAATATGTAACTTTGTGAATTTATTCTATCGAGCCAACTTTATAAAATCGTGTTTCCATCGGGTGTATTTCACAGAATAAAGCCTCAACAATATTTCATAATTTTCGCAGATTTTAATTTTACTGTTTACTACTTCAAAAAGTAATTCTAAGAACGTGTTATTTTAGTTTTTCACTAACAATCGGAAGCAATGCAATGGTCGGTGTCGCAACACTGCTAAAATACTTAGACAGTACTTAGATACTTAGAGAGTACGTAGTAGTATCAGAGTCAAACAAGCAGGTAATCAATGTTCGTCGCGTAGGCGCCGGTTGTTCGTAATGGCAGCTATCATCAAAGTCCGTAATACCCTAGTTAGTTATTCTGTGGTAATACGTAGCGTAAATCGATAACTCAAATGACTAAATTGTTTTTATGTGATGTATCAATATTGTCCTTCGACTACACATATGTCCTTGGTTAGGTAGTTAATATAATTAAAAAAAAATGGTTGCCTGTAAAGTCGGTATACGGGCGAAAGTTTTACGTGACAACGACTTTGAGTGGTAAAATAATTTTAATGTGAATATTCATTCGTATAGTAGGAAGAAGGATGAAATAATAGTAACAATTTAAAACATTTATTTAAACAAAGAATTATATTTAAAACATAGTTGAGTGGGAGAGAGACGCAAGGCATTCGGCGGGCCTCTCTCTCGTTCGGTGACTCATCGTAACGTTACCGAGCGTTACACTTTTTCATAAGTGACTCCCAGCCGCAACCTAATTTAAGACGTTGTCACGTCAACAAATTGTTCCCCATACAATTATTAGTTGTTTTTATTCCACAAGTTATTAAAAATTACACTATGAATTTTAGTTGAAGTCTGATTCCTGTAATAGTTAGGCCCAATTTCGCCGATCTCCTTTGTGGCGTCGTCGTTAATATACAAACAACACTTGTTGGTGGAATGTGTCCGTTACGTTACCAAGACCAACGAAGAGCGTTTATGTCAAGGTTTAGAATACCTACCTAAATGAAATGAATGTTGGTGTATTTCATGACATCTTGTGTCAACCATTGTCAGATAATGTTCGACGGTTGAAAGCCAGACCTCGGTAGCCAAGTGGTTAAGGCAGCCGCCCGGAATGCGGAAGGTGCGTGGTTCGATTCCCGCCAGAGGTTGTCGTCTTTTTTCAGTGTTTAAAATTTTACCTAAGTATATTTAAGCGTTAATAAAACGCTAAAATATAAAACATTAATCTAGAAGAAGTCAAGTCAAGATTAATTTTATCTAATGTTCTGTGTAAAATTAAACATAGGATTCGATAGGATTGGCATATCATAAACGATAAAACTCCTTAAATTAAAAATAAGAATTAAAAAAAAAAACATCATACGGTGCTTGCCATTTTGACTACTTAAGTACTAAGTTTCTTAGTGTGTAGGCATTCCCTTCGTGTAGGTATATACGGCGAATCCATCTATCTATATACGCGTTCACACTTAAAGGAAAGAAGGGTCTGTCTCAGCACTAGCTTTTTTAGTACCAGCTTACACGGTACTAGAATTATTTGCAAGTATGTCTCCTCTCTCTTTGTTAAGCTTTTTGTAGCTGGGCCGAGAAAAGGTTAGGACCTTATATTTGTATTAAATATTGTATGTAATATTGAACCTTAATGCTCTTGGATTATTCCAAGAGCGTAAGGTTCAAAATTCGATGGATTCGCTGTATATACACGAAGGAAATGCCTACACACTAAGAAACAGTAAAAATGGCAAGCACCGAGTGAAGATTTTTTTTATTCTTATTTTTAATTTAAGGTCTTTTATCGATTACGATATGCCAGTCCTATCGAACTCTATGCTTAATTTTACACAGAACATTAGATAACTTAATTAATCAAGTGCAGGTCGCGGCGGGCACAAAACACGATACAAGGCCTTTTTCTGACAATGGTTGAGCAAAGATCTCATGAAAACACTCATTTAATTTACTCTAAACCTAGACATAAACGCTCTTCGTTGATCTTGGTAACGGACACATTCCACCTACAAGTGTTGTATATTATCTTCAACGACGCTACAAATTTCGCAGTTGATTGATGTCCAGAACGAAGTCTTTTCATAAATGTTATGTAGGTAGGTACTGTCTATAACCTAAATGCTATTGGAATAATCCAAGAGCATAAGGTTCAATATTACAGTACAGAAAATCATATAATTAAAAAGCAATGAAAAATTATAAATGCCTCTCTCTCTACCCAGCTGGTGTTGACCAGGAAAAAAGGAGGACGTGAGAGCCGCCACATAACTGTGCTGCCCTTCTGGAGGCTGGTACCCTTAACAAGGATTCTCTGAGTAATAAAAGCGTGCTTAGTGCAAGATTTTTATGAAATAACTATAAGAGACCAAAGCCATAAGAAAGCAGAAGCACACGATATGTAAAGCACATCACGATCAGCGTTGGTTGCGGAAGACATTCTCGTACAGAATGTGTCTCATACGTAGTGTTCCCTGAATCAACATCATGGACCGCAGATAACAGCTCATGCGCATACCAGCTGTTTGTTTGCTCAACACACAAGGGAGGCGATTAACTTCACACTTACGTTGCGTTGAGCACTAAAATAATGATGTCATCGTAATTTTTAATGAGGCTGTTAACATAATATGCTGACATGGAGACATTTTTTTTCGCTTAAGTAATATAATTCATATCTGGCACAGAATTTACATTGTCGGAATGTTTGTAATGTCCTTTAATGTAGATCAACCACACACAATAAAAATAGCAGGTCAATGTTTTAAACAATAATAAAAATCTATCAGACCGGCAAAGTAAAACACCTACGTATATGGGAAAGTAAGATGTTTTGTCGAATACAGAGAACAGACCCTTTGCACGACTTATGTCTAAAAAGATATACGTCCATCATTTCAAAATAGTCCAATCAGTTATTTGACCAGTCATAAAAATGTCCAACTCTAGAAACAACCGCCCAAATACATGACCAGTTATAATAACGTCCAGCCAAAAAAAATGTCCAACTATATAAACAAGTACACAACCGACCAGATACATGACCAGCTATAATAACATCCAGCCACAAAAATGTCCAAGTATAGATACAACCGACAAAATACATGACCAACTATAATAACGTACAGCCGTGAAATGTCCAATTGTACTCGTAGTATTTCTATAGACTCGAATCTACTTAGATTCGAGTCTAGATTTATAGAGGGCTAGATTTTGTTGACTAATGGATCAGTAATAATAATTGTTTTGACTTTTATTAATAAGCAGCCTAAGTAAAACGAGAAAGCAGACTTTATCTCGCTGTTTTGTCAGTTTAGTTCGCTAACTCCCTTAGCAGACATTTTCAGGGGGGTTTCATGGAAGTCTATAAATTTTTTGGGTAAGTACTTACCGGTATTTTTAGCCATAATTTTATTTTTTTTTAGTTAGGACAAGGTTGTCATTGAACTTTTTTATGATTTGTCAATTTTATCATTTTGACATGCGTTTATACATTTTTTGTATATTTTATCATTCGATATTCCTAGGGTTTGGCAATAAGTAATATTACTTTTTTTAGTTAGGACAAGGTTGTCATTGAACTTTTTTATGATTTGTCAATTTTATCATTTTGACATGCGTTTATACATTTTTTGTATATTTTATCATTCGATATTCCTAGGGTTTGGCAATAAGTAATATTACTGGTCGTTTTAAGTTTGGACAATTTTATTGTAGGGCATTTTTCAAGTTGGACTATATTAATTCTGGTAATTATTATATTTGGGCAATATTATCTTTGGACATTTGTATGGTTGAACAATTTTATCACAAAGGCCTGTCCAGCCTTTGGACATTCGTATTTTTGGACGTTTTTCTTTGTAGACATAGATAAGTCGTGCAAAGGATTTTTCCGAAAAAACATCATCGTCATTCAGCCCAGGGCATAACTAGGTCTACTCCATGTAAAAAAAAATATTAATGCCTGTAGCCGAAAGATGGCAGCCGTTAAAACCCACCAACCGGCATTGGGCTCGTGCTTTCACAAGTGAGAAGGCCTGTGCTAAGCAGCATGACGATTATAGATTGATAACTATGAAGATAATGTGCCATGTATATAATGTTTACTTTGTCTATTCCAGCACCCCCCGCATGGCCCGCAGCGAGGTGACGGGATCGCGGCTTAGCGTGTCCAGCGTGAACCCCTTCGAGGACGGCCCTGTGCCGCCGGTGCGCTCGCGGCGCAAGAAGAAGCGCGCGCCGCTGCCGCCCGCCACGCACGCCGACGCATCGGTAATACCAACAACTTGTACTTATACCTTATTTTCTATAATAAGCAGGGCACACCGCTTGAGTGGCGACCGTGCACCGGAAGATGCATTGTAGATAGGATCGAACGAACGATCACTTATGCCTTAGTAATGGTTCGGAGAGGCGTTCAAGATAATTTGAATGATGATGTCGATTTTAATTTTGTTGTATCTTTATTTTACAGATCACGAGTGAAAATTCGGAGTTGCACATTAGTGAGGTTGATGATAGTAAATTGTCTCATACAGAAATAGATTTAGAAACGGAGGATATTAACCTGAATGTAGAACTAAAAATAGTAGAAGATAAAGATGATACAAAACGCAAAGAGACCGAAGCAAACCCTGATACCAAAGACCAATCTAACAAAGTCAGTAGTGAAACCACAATACTTGAAATCCTCGCAACACAACGGGTAGAGGAAAAACCCCAGCTTGAATCCGAAAATGCAATAAGGAATTCTGATTCTGAAGACGATATTCTTTCAAAAGCATCTTTCCCTAAAATAGATATAGCAAAGTATCGGCGAAACTCTAGTGTAAATGATGACGACATTCGACTTCGACGAGGGAATCTAGAAGACTTCCATGTGCTTTCGAATAAAAGGAGCAAAAGCCTTACTAATGCTCTGGACGCAAGTTATACCACCTACGATATAAACTTAAACGAGGATGTAACAATTGATGATCCTAATGGAAATGATGTACCACAAAAAGTAACGTGTAAACTTTACGACGAGACGATAAGGAGGCAGAGTGTGGATACAGTGTCGAGCACTGAAAAGGAGTTTATAGAAATAGATAGAGCTACGCGCGAACTCGAGAGAGAAATAAGTAAATTAAATTCTGCTCTCAAAGAAGACGACGACGAGGTAATGACGACTGGTGCGAGACTATCCGTTTCAGATATAAAGAGAAGATTTGACAAAAAAGACGTGTCATCACCCAATCCAATACCAAAACCTAGGAGGAGTCATTACGGTGAACCAGGTTCACCGGTTAACGGCAATGGTAATATTTACTAAAAAATTAAATACAAAATTTAATAAAAGCATACAAATCGCGTAGTAAAATCAACTTTTAGGAATAAATTGGATCTCAGTTTTCGTGAATTGTGCCTAATAGAACAAAAAGTGTGCCTTCGTAAACGGTAAACGTTATTAAGAAAAGTAAATTAAAAGGCAATTTTAAAGTAAAATCACTATTTTACATGCGGTTTTTTGGAGTGTGTTGGTCATATACAAAATATTGAGTAGATAAAGTAAGATTTGATCATGTAAGATTTGATTGTGATAATTGTTAGTTAGTCATGCTTTCATAAACATCAACATAATAAACTATAGTATAGTTCTATAGCATCATATCAATGATATAGAAACTTTTCATCATTTTTATATATGCATTTCGTCATTAACTAAGTACTAGTAGCATTGTGACCGGTGATAATTCTTACTGCTGAAGTACTAACGTAACGTAAGTAACTATAACTGGATTGTGTTAATTCCAGTAAGTATTTAAAGTACAGATGTTGTTAGGTACTTACTCTATAATACCTTGCTGGAAAATGAGTGTTCAAAGTCTACTCTGACCTTGTTGAGATCCATTAAAAACTAATGTAATAAGAATAACGTGAGCACTTTGTAAGTAGGTAGTAGAACACATGCAGTGTGTAAGTGTACAAGATACCTTAAATTATTTTATGTTACGTTTCAAAAATGGGATAACATTAACCATTTCTTAGTTTATTTGATGTTAATAAATTATAATATTACTGGTGTTTGTGTCTTTAATTACCTTTCGTCACTTAAACACCCAATTGAGTCATAGTTGTTTGTTGCTATGTTTGAGGAATTTTCTTTCATCATGAAAAAAAGATTTGAATATTGTTTAAATTATTACGACTTTTTGGTGAAAAGGACTGTTTGGAAGGGGAAGTCCTCGGCGAACTTACTTTGGATTCATATTAGGTGAACTAAATGGCATTGAGTTTTGCATTTAATTCACACTCAATATCCGCGTAATATGAATCCAAATAGATGTCGTAACTTACGAGTAAGAAACTTCACAATACCAATCTCGATCGATCGGGGTCGATTTTAAGAGCAAGGAGGCAGATTGGAGACGACCTTTAACCCTAAGCATGTTGAAATTTTTCATTGGTATTTTTTTTTTTTTTTTTTTTTTAGCTGGCTGCTCCCGCTTTTTGGCAGGTTTTTTGGTTTTCTGTTTTGTTCTTTGTTTTTTGGGACTTTTGGGCTTTTTTTAGTGAAACAAGAGCTTGAAGAGCTCGACTCTATTTTCTTTTCTTTCTTTTCTCTTTTCTTTTCTTTTCTTTTTTTATTTCTCTCTTTTTTTTTTTTTTTTTTTTTTTTTTTTTTTTTTTTTTTTTTTTTTCTCTCTCTTTTATTATTTTTATATACATAAATTCTTAAAACTAATACATTTTTACTTATATTAATTTACACTTTATCTTATGTACTAATATAATTTCCTTACTTAAAACATTTTTTCTTTTACTTAATTTCTAATTATTACATTTCTTGGTTCTAGTATTTTTACAATTTATTTTGTTTCTTTTGTTTCTTATATTTATTGTACATGTATATATTTATACTTCCATTTTGAGAGTTTTCTTTCTCTAATTACAATTTCGATTGATGCTTCTCTTTCATCCCTTTCTTTACACCTGCCACAATGTGGTCTTGCTTTAAGGTATTTCTTATTGCTAAATTCTACACGTCCTTATTTCTTTTATTAACGATATTAACGATTTCTCCGGCATATTCCATAAAAACTTTCCTTTCTTTCTTATTGCTAATGATCTCCTTCAGGGTATCTTTGCTTAGGTGTGTTTCTAGTTTTTGTTGCAGAGTGTACCTAGTGTTGGTGTGTATTGGGCAATCGAGTAGGATGTGAAAGATGTCCTCGTCCATGGTCGGGTCACAGGCACACGAGGGGCTGTCCCTGCGCTTAAACCTGTGCAGGTATGCACAGAATCCCCCGTGCCCTGTCAGGATTTGCGACGCCGTTCGGTCGATGGACATCTTCCTCACCGTGTTGTGTGCGTCCACCCCATTCGGAAAGAAGACCTTGGTGGTCGCGGCTGTGGCTTCGGTCCTATACCTGCAGTCCCACTGCTCGATCGTTTCCGCCCGTAAATGACGTTTAACGAACGAGATGGGGCTGCAGTCATAGTCCGCTCTGGTCTTCAGTTTGAGGGCGGCTTCCTTCGCTAATTCATCCGCTCTCTCGTTCCCTTTCACTCCGACGTGGGCCCGTATCCAATAGAGAGAGACTAGTTGGTGGTTGTCTCTCAGGAATTCTAGGTTACCCTGTATCGCCTTTGTGATTGGGTGCGAGGAGTCTGGATCCATCAGCGTCTGGAGAGCCGACCTCGAGTCGCTCAGGATAGCCGCTTTTTCAAATTTTTTGCCAATAATAATTTCAGTCGCTTGGAGGATAGCGTATAGCTCGGCTTGAAAGACCGTACAGTACGGTTCCAGTCTGAATTTTCGGGTACACGTCTCAACAGACCCCTCCCAACAGGTCAGGGCTGCTCCGACTTTCCCCTCCAGCTTACTACCGTCAGTGTAGATCTTTGGCAAGCCTTCTGCCACCTCGCTATCCTCTTCCGCGTTTTCCAAACAGGTAAATTTTGAATTTAGTATCCTACTGGGGTGGGTGTTCTCGATGAAGGGTACGCGCTGCTCAACCCTCCTGCCACTCAATACTGCCTGGGGTTTCCCGCGCTTTGCTTCAAAAAGCCGGGATGCTTCTTGGATCCGAAGATCCAGCGGAAGCAGCCCCGACAGTATTAAAGCAGCGTTGAGGGAAACTGTCCTATTACATCTAATTATCTTCTGCGCGAAGCCTCTCAATACTACATCGAGAGCTTTCCTGGAGACTATCTTTTTCGCTTCCGCGGACCAGACGCTTGCTGCGTACAAGATCACAGGTTCGATTACTGCCTTGTATATTGTCCTGATTATTTCAGGATGTAGTCCCCAGGTAGCCCTCGCCGCTCTGCACACTCCCTTGTATATCCCTATAGATTTACTGCACACGTATTTGATATGTTTGTTAAATAAAAGCTTATTATCTACAATTACCCCTAAAATTTTTATATCGTCTACAATCTCAATTGCCGTCCCTCCCATCTCCAGACGCGGTGTGTCAAACTTGAGCTTTCTGGTTAAAACCATCGCCTTGGTTTTATGTGGCGCAAAGTTTAGCTTGTTTGACACACCCCACTTCTGGACGCGGGAGAGAACGGAATTGGCTCTAACGGAGATCTCTCCGGCTGTGCTGCCCTCAATTATTAGAACGACATCATCTGCGAAGGCTTGACAGTATACATTGGCGACGGTGAGTTCATTTAGCAGGGGATCTAAAATAAGGTTCCAAAACAAGGGCCCGCCTATGGAACCTTGGACGCAGCCCTTGTTGGTGTTTTTGCTAAATTGTTCCCCTGCGTACTTCACCGTCACCTTCCTGTCTTCTAAATAACTGTCCACAAGCCTTCGCAGATTCGTCGGGCATTCCTTATCCCTCAACTGACATTTTATTTGGGGCCACCACGCATTGTCGAAGGCTCCCTCTATGTCCAGCGAAATCAGAACCACTATCTTCTTCTCGACCAGATTTTGTCTGATTCGCCGGACCATATCGTAGAGGGAGTCTTCGGTACTGCGCTGTGGCACAAACCCGTATTGGCTGGGATTCAGTTTGGGCAGCACATACCATCTAATTCTTTTAATTAATAGTTTTTCTAAAATTTTCCCTAGAATAGACAGGAGCCCTATCGGTCTGTAGGATTTTGGGTGCGTGTAGTCCTCCTTGTTGGGCTTTCTAAGCAAGATGATGGTAGCTACTTTCCATGGTTTTGGGAAGTGGGAGATTTCTAGGCACTTATTATAGATAGCCAGGGATAATTTAGAGTCGGCATTTATGGCTGCTGCGCAAATGTCGGCCGTGAAGCCATCATTACCCGGAGCCTTTTTGGGGTTGAACGAGGTCACCGCATGGAGAAGTTCAGCCTCCACGAATGGGGGGTCGCAAAGGTCATCTTTGTTACCCTCATTCGCTTCGGCTGCCCTTCTTCTCACTTCTTTGTGTTCCTCGTTCTCCCCCAATTCGGTGTCCTCCGGGTAAAAGCTCTCGGCCATAATGCGCACCGACTCTTTTGGGCTGGTGTTTTTGCCATCCCTGGCTATCGGCAGATCTTCGTGCGTCTTTTTTGTTTTGCCTATTACTCTGTATATTCCCTCCCACATCGTTTCCCTCTCTTGCTTCTCACAGAACTCCTTCCAACTCCTGATCCTGGCTTTTTCCATTTCGGTTTGGTACTTTTCTTTTGCTTCAACGTACCGCTCCACGACATGTGCCAAACGTCTTGGCGCCGCCCATTTTATTCGTCTTTTCTTTCTGTTCTTTTCTTTCTTCATCTCCTCTAACTCCTCGGACCACCACGTCAATTTTATTTGCTTCTTAACTTTTTTCCTTTTCAACATCCTTTCACACGTTTCCTCTATACTTCCTATATATTCCTTGACTTTCTCCTCTAATTCACTCACTTCCTTTATTCTTTCTACTTCTTCTACGTTAACCTTCCTCTTCTCAAATTCTATCCTACATTCTTCCTTAAATTTACACCAGTCGACCTTGTTAGTTTTATATTTCCTTGTCGTTTTGGTGTCTTCTATCTCTTTGATTTCTTCCAAATTAATCTTAATGGAAATGGCGTTGTGGTCCGAGGTCGTCATTCCTTCTACTACCCTCCACTCCTGTACCAGTTTGGCCATGTCCTCCGAGCAGCACGTTACATCCACTGAGCTTTTGTACCTCCTTCCTCCTCGCCAGGTATCAAAAGTTGGGGTGTTCCCTTCATTGAGTATCTCCAAGCCCAACTCCATAAACAAACCTATCAATTCTACACCCCTACTGTCGCTCCTGTCACTTCCCCACCACTCACTCCAGGCGTTTGCGTCTCCTCCAACGATAAGCATACTGCAACCCAGTTCCTCTATCATCTTCCTCAGGAGTCGCACGTAGGCCTCGATGTCTGTGTCCGGTTCGAAGTAGTAGGAAACTACCCCGATCGTCCATTCGGCAGTTGCCAACTTAGCCGCTACTAAGTTGGCAGTTGTGAGGTTGGGAAATTGCGTAATAGTGATATTGCTATTATTAATAAGTATGGCGGCTTTATTATTTTTCCCAACCTCGTGTGCCGCCTGGACGATCCTCGCGCCGGACACATCACCCATCACCCCTCTGTTACCCACGTACGGCTCCTGAACAAGTGCAAAGCAGGTTTTCCTGCTGGCTATCTCTGCCAGCAGTTCTGAGGTTGCATTGTTGCTACGCTGGAGGTTCGCCTGTAATATCTCGTAAGTCTTGTTTGCTGGAACCGACGCCATGCCCTTAGCACCTGTACGCTACCTTAGCTCTGGCCAGCCTGTCCCACTTAGCCCTTATTGGGCATACCTCGTTAAAGGTGTTGTGGGACTTCTCTTCTAGGCCGGCTCTCTCGCAGTTAAGGCAGCGGGGGGGACTCAATTTTTCCGTACATGTGGCATACAAGTGGTTGCCCCCACAGTGGCTGCAGCTGTCCAGCTGCTCCTGACAGACCCGCTTGATATGGCCGTAGCCCAAGCAGCGGGAGCACTGGATTAGCGGGGACTGATCTTCCACTCTGGAGACTCCCCATTGCAGTTGAAGAGTCCCCGCCTCTGTCAGCTGCTGCCAAATTGCTGGGGCCACCTTGACCACTATGTGTGCCACGTGCGGATTTCTTGTTCTTTTTTCGTATATTACCTCTATTTCTTCTTCCTTCCCATCTTTGGTTTTTCTTTTCCCTACCTTCCTCCTTATTGCTTCCTCTACCTGCTCTTTCTTTTTGTCCCCCCTTACATATTTTACTATTACTAGCGGGTTTTTGTTCCTGGCCTTCTCTATTTTTAGCGTGCTGTCCTGTTGCAGTCTTTTGCTTAGGATCTCAGCATCACTTTCAGTTCCACACCCAATGATGACCTTCTGGTCCTTGGCCCTTCTGACTCTCTCTACCTTTATCCACTCTCCTTCAGGGTCGGTTTCCGCCGTCTTCCTGACCGCTTCCATGACCTGGTCGCTGGTCAGGTTTGCGTCGGTCGACGCCACGATAAGGGAGTGGAGTGTCTTGGGTGTGTTTTTCGACCGTCCTTCTGCGGTCACCCCTGCATACGTTGCCTTCTGCGGCTTTTCTTTGTGCTCTATGTTCTTGGCCAGGTCCTTAATCTTTTCTGCGATTTTTTTGGTATTGTCTTCCTGCAGTCTCTCGCATCTTTCGGTAACTGCTTTGTTTTCCGCTAGTAGCTTCTCTATTCTTTCTAGTCTTCTCCTTCTTCTTCATTGGTATTCGACCTTAACTCAATTGTATAAAGTTCAAAATATGGTGTCAATATATTTGACACTGCTCTCTAAAGGGTTTAAACGTTCAGGTCAAGAGTACCCTAGATCATGTATGAAAAATATTATTAGAGTAAATAAAGCAAAGGAAGTGTGTCAGGATCATAGCAAATGAAAAGCTGTGGTAATTTATGTAGGTATGCATGTATAATTCACGTTTTCAACTTCTCACTCAGTACCAGCAGTTTCCCTAGCTGCTGGCGCCAAGCCGTAGTCATACCCATTCCTAAAACCTCAAACCCTTCCTTACCTACTCATTTTAGACCAATTTCCATTCTTCCTTTCCTTTCTAAAATCCTAGAACGTCTTGTCCTCCACCAACTTAGAGCCTTTGTTAATTCAAACAATCTCCTTAGCCCTTTTCAATCCGGCTTCCGCCCGGGGCACAGTACGACCACTGCGTTGACTAAAGTATCCGATGACATACGTCTAGGAATGTCGAATCAACGGTTGACAGCGCTTGTGCTGTTGGATTTTTCCAATGCCTTCAACACTGTTGACTTTGATATTCTTCTGGCAATGCTTAAGTCACTCCTTGTATCAAATTCGGTAGTGGAGTGGTTTCGCAGCTACCTTTTTGGGCGGCGTCAGTGTGTGCGTGCCAATGACAAACTGTCATGTGCTAGCAATGTCACTGCCGGTGTACCCCAGGGCGGAGTCCTTTCTCCTTTCCTTTTTTCGATTTTCATCAATTTTCTCACCCCACTCCTTTCATGTCAATTCCACTTGTATGCTGACGACCTGCAACTCTATTCTCAATCCTCCGTCGATGATATTGAGAGCATGATCGCCAGCCTCAATGATGACCTTGTGACTATTCATGAGTGGAGTCGAACCCATGGCTTAACGGTCAACCCCAATAAGTCACAGGCTATCATTATTGGGGGCACAAAACAGATTGCTAAATTAGACAAAATTGTTATACCTACGCTGACGTTCAATGGTGTCTTATTAAACTACTGTCCTACTGTTAAAAACCTTGGCGTCCTCTTCGACTGCACTCTTTCTTGGTCTTCTCAAGTCTCTGAGATTAGTCGAAAGTTGTTCGCTGCCTCAGGGTCACTTCGGAGATGGAGGAACTTGCTCCCTGTAAAGACCAAGGTTGAGCTTGCACAATCTCTCCTTTTACCGATCTTGGATTATGCTGATGTATGCCTTATTGATTTGAATGAAGACCTGCTTAATAAGCTACAACGCCTACAAAATCTCTGCATCAGGTTTGTCTACGGTTTGCGCAAGTTCGACCATGTGTCTGAATTCAGGCATAGGCTTGAATGGCTACCTATTAGGTTGCGTCGTGAGGAGCATATCCTCATTCTTGTGTTTAACGTGCTGTATGATCCTCGTACTCCTTCTTACCTTAAAGAATGTTTCCGGTTTCTCGGGGAGGATCACAACCGTGGTCTAAGGTCCAAATCAGATAACGTGCTTAGGGCTCCCTTCACGAGGTCAGGATATTATAAGGATTCTTTTACAGTCCAAGCAACTTTCCTTTGGAACAATTTACCTTCCGAAATCCGTCACTCCAAGTCTTTGTCCATCTTTAAGTCTAAACTCCACAAGCATCTTTTGGCTCTGTCTTCTGCTAGTAACTTGTTATAGTTTATATAAAATGTTTTATAAGTATATATTTATGTATGTATGTTTTATATATATTAGGTATGTATGTATGTTTATAAATAAATATACATTAATTTATTATCCATCATATTAATATCTATTTATTAAAACTTGCGCACTTCCTCTGTCTCCTCGTAAGGTTCCACTAACCAAAGGTTGTCTGGAAGAGATCGCTTTCAGCGATAAGACCGCCTTTGTACATACTAGTTTTAAGCTGATGTCATGTGTAACTGTTTCTTGTGTATGTGCAATAAAGTGTTTATCTATCTATCTATCTATCTATAATTAGGTATTTTCTATAGAATTTTATAAAAAGACATATATGGCGAGTATAGATGGAAATGTTGGAAGGGGAAAGCCACAACGCACGTACCTGGATAAAATCGGGGAAGTTTTAAAGAAAGGTCAGGTATCCTTATCGTCACTTACCATCAGGTGAGATGCAGGACAAGCGCTTACCCGTAGTAGAATATAAAAAAAGAGTACCCTAAGAGCAGTGGCGTATTTACCATAGGGCCAAAAGGGCCATGGCCCGGGGCGGCAGGCTGCGAGGGGCGGCGCAAGCCGCACCTCGCGCTCAGCTTTGTGCGCTTTTTTATATGCCTGAAGAAATTTTAAAATGCTTACCTAAATAACAATAACTAAAACTCAACGGTTGTAAGTTTCAAGATTCGTTCATTTACATAGTGAAACTAACTCCGTAAACATGGCGCTGGCGGTGTTGGTGGTCGATGAATCGGTCTTAGTTCCAAGTTCCAACTGTTACTTTTGTTCATCGGACACGTCAGCTCAAATATGTTTAGTTCTATTGGCGTTCCCGGTTTTAACGGTTACTCTCTTCTATGGGCCTTAACTCCATAGCTGTTCGTATCCAAAATGATGACGCAAAGTGCTTTGTGCGTATAGGTGGTATGTTGACAGTGTAAAGGTGAGATCTCAGTCGGCGTCTCGTTCACCGGAGATAGAAAGGAGAAGGTGGAATCAGCTCGCGTAGTTCCAGCGCACACTCGCCAAAGTGCATTCGATCAAAAAACCGAAAGATTGGCAACCTTGCGTCGATGTTCAAGACTCTGCAGCTTGGATTCGACGAGTTTAGAGTCGCCAATGACCCTCTTAGCGCGCTTATCAATAGAGTCTAAAGCGGCTAACTGATACTTGGCAGATCCATCCCAGAGGTGGCAGCAGTATTCCATACAGGATCGGACTTGTGCTTGGTAAATCTAAAGCAGCTGCCCCAGTGTAAAATACCGCCTTACCTTAGAAAGGATGCCAAGTTCTTAAGATGCGGTTTTTGCCATGGACTCTATGTAGTGGTCGAATTTTAGGTTTGCAGAGCTGGGCATACCTAGTAGGCTAAGATGACCAGATATCAGCACAGATACATCACGGAAAGTCGGAGCGAGTAGAAAGGGACACTGTTTGGCAGTGATAAACACGCCTCTGTTTTGGTGGCGTTAAAGTCGACCAGGTTAGCATCACCGCAGTCGGAGATATAGCTTCTTGAGCAGTGTCCAAACGCTCAACCATAGTCTCTCGACAAACCCTTGGCCTTTGCAATTGAGAAATATCTGTCGTTTCGATCGTTTATGTGTAGCATGAATGACCCCAGAAGAATCAATAGCCTATAGATCAGACGTGCAGCCATCTAAGACTTCACGTATCGATCGCTCCACGAGGGTACCCATATGACGGAAGCTTGTTTATAAGGCTAGCGTGCCAAACCCTGTCAAAGGCCTTAGAGATGTCAAGAGACACTGCAAAAGCCTCACCGTGTTTTTCTATAGCCTCACTCCATAGATGAGTGGCATACACAAGAAGATCTCGCGTATACCGCCCTTGGCGAAACCCATATTTGCGGTCACTTTAGAGGTCATTATTTTCTTCAAGGTATGCCAGGAGTCGGTTATTGAGTACACGCTCCATAGTCTTACAGAGTATGGTGGTGACTGATATTGGTCAGTAGTTAGCAGGATCGAATTTACTACCTTTTTTCGGAACAGGTTGTACGTTCGCAAGCTTCTAAGATTTTTGAACGAGCTCAGTCTTCAGTGAGAGATGAAACAGGCGATTAAGGATTGGAGACAACTCAGGCGCGCAGTTGCGAAGGACTATTGCTGGAATACCATCAGGGCCAGTCGCCTTATTCACGTCCAAGGTTCGCAGGATTTTCAATACCTCTTTTTGGCGTATGTGGACAGCTGCCAACGTCATGAGGTATGTTAGGCGGTGATTTCGCTGCGACATCTAGACGGGAACTTTGCGCAAAGAAAGAAATGAACAAGTTCGCCTTCTCAGCCGCAGTATGGTCATGTGAGCCATCTGGTTTTAGCAATACAGCAGTGGTGTGGAGGGCTGGCAGAAATTACCTACTTTCAACCGCTTTGGCAAGGGACGAGAATGCTCGGATTTCAGCCGGGTGAGATGCCAACTTGGACCCAATCTTGCCAATGTGACGAAATCTCGCCCTGCGCAATACCCTCTTGCAGGACTTGGCAGCTCCATAATAGGCTTTCTTCAGATGGTGAATGTTTACATGCCTTAGCACAAGCACAGTCGACGTTAAACCATGGGCGAGCTCTGCTAGTTCGCTTATTTATTGAAGAATTCATTTTTTACTATGAATGGGTTTGCTCTTGATCGAAATCAAGCCCAGGGGCTAAGACAGAATCCACGATGGAGCGAGCTAACCCAGAAGGTGCCTATTCACTCTTGCTTTGAAGATATACGGGTTATAAGTACTCGGAAACCGACTCAGGGAGGGAGTTCCACTCCTTTGCTGTGCGCAGTATAAGAGATGTTGAGTAGCGCTTTGTGCGACATTTAGGAATATCCACCAAGAAAGGGTGGTAGCCCGCACTGCGTCTGGATGTCCGATGGAGGAAGGGGATGGCGTTATGAGCTCATGCAGCTCCTAAGCACACTCTCCGATGTACAGTCTGTAAAATATCGACAGACAGGCAACTTTGCGGCGGCAAGTTTGCAAGTTTGCAAGCTAGGGTGTGTAACTTGCTCTTCACCAGTTCCTTGTCGCCAATTAGCCTCTCAGCTCTGCGTTGAATCGTGTCCAGAGCAGCTAGTTGGTATTTCGCTGAGCCGTCCCATAGGTGACTGCAATATTCCATGCAAGATCGGACTTAAACTTTATAGAGAGTCGAAAACTGTCCCGGCGTGAAATATCGCTTGACCTTATAGGACGCTCAGCTTTTGGCTGCAGTTTGAGCCTTGGACTTGATGCTGGTGACGAAGTTGATGTCTGAAGCCAACTCCATGCTCAGAAGGACGAGACTGTCGGTAACAAGCACAGATGCACGCGGAAAGTAGGTGTCAGGTTAAGGGGACGCCTTTTGAAAAAAATATTTAAAGGAAGCATTTCCATTTACTGAAATAGCATTACGCATACTTCTGTGCCGGTGGCCTTCAGGAGCCGGTGGAGGCAGATCATCCGCTCCAGATGCGACCTGGATGCTGACCACGATCCTCAGACATGAGGGACCGACATAGATGGATACTTCTGTGCACTGCAATGACAAATTGCACGTTAGCTTTTCGTACTTAAAAGAATAAAAAATTATCTACGTTACCGTTTAAGCGAAGAATGTTTAAACAGTTTAGTCATTGAAGAATTTGTTAACCAATCTGTCCATCGAAAAAAATGTAAATAAATAAATGGTAATGGCCTTTTTAGTTTTTCATTTATTAACGTCATTCACAGTGGATTTATTTTATAAATAAATGTTTTTACTTTTTTCCGTTAATTTATGGGGCGGCAAACCTTACAGGCCCAGGGCGCAGAATCTTAAAATACGCCACTGCCTAAGAGCGCTTTCACATATAGGCGTTTGAGTCGCACGGCTGCAGCGCTGCACGTCGAATCCCTTCACACCACAGCGGCTGTAGCGCGGCTAAGTCGCGAAGCCGTCGCTAGCGACAGCCGCGCTTCACAGTTGCGCTACAAACGCGCATTGAACGTGGGGGTGACTAGCTATTTTCAATATAGATTCCAACGGTGTTTCATCATTCTTCTTCGTTTATTATTTTGGTATCAAACATGCTATGACGTAGGTAATTTGCAACTTGCTACAGATGCGCTCGCAACACTGATTTAACGCCGCCTGATCGCACGCGCGCGGCTACGCGGCGTATCCGCCACCACAAGCTCGAAGCGCTGCAGTCGCGCGGCTGCAGCGCGACTATCGCTCTTCAGCCGCGCTACTTAAATATGTATGGATACCCAGTCGTGCTACTGTAGCGCTACTTAGCTGCAGTCGCGCGACTAAAACTCCTATATGTGAAAGGGCTCTAAATCGACGATCGTGTATGAAGAGATTAATAAATGTGGATGAAGCGAAAGAAGTTTGTAAGGATCGCAGCAAGTGGAAGGATGTGGTCTCTGCCTACCCCTCCGGGAAAAAGGCGTGATGTACGTCACGAGCAAAAATATGTACCACAATTGTATCATTTAATACAATGGAATAAGAGTCAAAGTGTATACATATTGGTGCTCGTGACTGTACATACGTATGTATACCATATGTGTATGTAAATGAACGAAAGACAACCTTAAAACCGTTGGATGTTAAAAACGGGTATAATACAATGAACCACTTTTTGTTTTAATCCAATCACTTTTTTTGTTTATAATTTATCTTAAATGTAATAACTTAACCTCTTTCTCATCAGTCGGTTAACGAGTTTAATAACATCCTGTGATGCAGGTTTGACATCAGTTATCAGTTGCATCACAGGATGGATGAGAAAGAGGTTAAGTTATTACATTTAGTAAAATTATAAACAAAAAAAGTGATTGGATTAAAACAAAAAGTGGTTCATTGTATTATACCCGTTTTTAACATCCACCCGTTTTAAGGTTTGCCTTTCGTTCATTCACATACTGTAGATAAATAAAACGGGCCATTTATAAATAGACAATAATCGTTTAATAAAATAATAGGCATACACAATGTATAAACAAATTATAATAGAATTTGCTTTAGCTTATGCTCCATAACATAATTTCACTTACATGCTACTGAGCCTTCCCTTTTTATACTTTATAAACCTCGGTAAATTCGAAATGGCCGTGCTAACTAGTACCTTATATTCCTTAGGAAGTCTTTTCTCTTGTCTTGCCTGAAAAATACAAATTCAGTAATGCATCTTAAGTCAAAGAGTATTTTATTAAATAAAGAGATAGTTTTAATCCATCTATCACAAGCAGTTAAACTATATTGTCAAAGGGATATAAGGAGTTTTCCCACGTAAGATAGGTCCAAAATACTACAATTTTATTATGGCCCAATGTAAGTTGGAAAGTGGTAGAGATTTTTTTATTGCTCAACAGAGAATAGCTTTGACTCATCGGTCACCTTATCACCACCGAAGGTGATTATCAATTCACCCGGAATCTTCAACCATTGAGCAGCGCCATACTACCACCAAACCAACAATAAAATAATATGCATCCTTCCTTCATTACCGCTGGGAATCGTGTGCGGAACTTCGAGGTTTGAGACAGGTGTGGTTTAACCACAAGACCACATGAAGACTAAACGGGCCTTAATATGGTGGGTTCCAGCATTGGTCCAATAAAACTGGTGAGCTCAACCATTTCTTTACCCTCACGGTAGTTATTTGAAATATCTAAAAGACGTTATTTTAACACACACAAAATCTATACTTACTTTATTTTTAAGTATAGGCGCCAAGACAGCTAACTTATCAAGCAATTTCACTTTGGCAGCCAATACGTCAGTTTCATCTTCGGAATATAAATCAACCAAAGTGTCCACAGCTTCAGCTAACACCCACACTTCACTCTCTTTGTGAGCTTGATCCAAAATGAACTCTGTTATTGTGCATATCACGTTTGAGGTTACATCATTTAAGTTGTTCACTAACAGCAACGCTAGTATTCCTATCATTCTGATGAGGTTTGACCTGATTTCAGGAGTCTCGCAATCCTTGATGCCTGTTAACATCATCTGCAAGAGAAATATTAAATATTTATCTCAATAAGATTTCTAATAAAGATAACTTATCTGCAATCTTTTTAAGACCATAACGTAATTAGTGCCGTAGTTATAAATATAATTTTATTTAGCTTAGACTTCCAACTTACCACCAAAAGAACATATTGCCTGTCAAATATTAAATCAAATAAGTAATAAATAGTTTTTGTATTATCTGTTAATAAAATTACAAAAGTCAAAGACCACCTCACCTCAATATCAGATAGAGCCATATCTCTAAACAAATTACAATCAACGTCATTTCCATTCTCCCTAAATTTTATTTTGTCAAGGGACGCTCGCATCACCGCTGTAGCAGACTCCAGGAGATGGAGATTGTCCACATTCTTTTGAAACGCCAGCTTGCCAGCGTCTACCCAGATCTTGTAAACGCCATTTACACCTCCAAGACTATCAATAGGTAATGTAGACAACATATTGTTTATACAAAGTAATGCTCTGGTTTGCACATTGTGAAGTCTGAAACAGAACAGTTGGTAAGTTAGTTTTTATAGTAAGTTATTGTATCAAAACAATATGCTCCATGATCATTGATTTAGTCACTGTGGTTAAATATTATACGCAGACAAAGTAATCGCAACCGAGTGTCATCGCAAAAATTACTTCATTTTTTTTATAATTAGCCCAGTAAATGACCCCACTCCACCTGACGTTAAGTGGAAGTGAAGACCAGCGCGTCCAGGCGCGAGGACAGCAGCGTAAGAGATGTAGCATCAGTCACCTTTACTCTGCCGGCTCACAAAGTGCCTTTTCACGCCTCGTTTGAAGGACCATATGTCATATTTCGGAGGGAAACATGTGCTGGTAGACTATTCCATCTTTGGAAGTGCGACAAAGAAATGAGTTACCAAATTTCTTTGTGCGTGATGGAATATTAGAGACTGTAAATTGGTGACTCCGGAGAGCAGCACGCGTACTCCTATGGTGGAAGGGAGAAGGAGGGATGAGGTCTGAGTTCTTCAAGCACTCGCCATGGTATAAACGCTAAAAGACGCTGAGTGACGCAATATCTCTACGCAATTGCAAAGGCTTGAGTGTTAGTGACCTCTGCATTGCCGATAATACGCACAGCGCGGCGCTGCAAGGCTCTGTCTAAGGCATCGATAAGGTACTTTGCGGAGCCGTCCCAAAGGTCAGAGCAATACTCCACGAAGACCGTACCTGTGTCTTGTATAATAGAAACAACTGATCAGGCGTGATGAAGTGTTCATGACACCGAGTTTACGTGAGGCATTTTTAATCACAGTTTCGATGTAGTCCTTTTGGTTCAGATCGCAGAGGATATCCATACCGAGCATGTTAATACTGCTCTGCAAGCCAAGAGATGTACCCTGAAGAGAGGTAAGGGGAAGGAATGGCGACTTTTTCGCTGTGAACGCGCATACCTGTGTTTTCTTGGCATTGAACTCCACCAGATTATCGGAGCCCCATTTAGAAATGAGGTCCAACATCCGATCGAGCTCAATGACAAGATTTGCTTGCTTAATTTCGGTTTCTACCCGCCCAGCCGTTGGGTGACCTTTATGTCCTCCATGCACTGGGCTATCACCTGCATAGCAATGATTGTTTCCAAGAGCAAGCATGTCAATGATTTGCAGAAGGAACAGCGTGGGGGATAGAACGGAGCCTTGAGGAACACCAGTGTTCACTGACAAGCAACGCGAAGCACATCCATCCGAGAGGACACGGATTCTACGCTCATGCAGGAAGCCAGAGATCCAGGTACAGAGCTGAGCAGGCAAACCGTATGCCGGGAGCTTGGATAGAAGAGCTTTGTGCCAGACCCGATGAAAAGCCTTGGCTATGTTAAGGCTAACGGCCAGTGACTCGCCACGCTTGCCAATAGCCTCACCCCAGAGAAGTGTGACGTTAGTTAGAAGATCACCTGTTGACCATTTTGGGTTTTTTTTTTTTTATTATTTTTTTTTATTTGGGAATTAGGGAGTGATCTTCTAGGTATCGAATAAGCTGTTTGTTCAATAATTTCTAAGATCTTGCACAATACTGAATAACAGCTATAGGGCGGTAATTAGGCGGTTTCAATTGAGGGTCATTTGACCGACACTCATACCACTGATTCCAAAGTCACTATAAACTGGACCGTGCTCTCGACACACCTTACAGTATCAGAGTATCAGAGTGCTGAGTGTACAAATAATGAAACATTATAATTGGTGAAAATTCTAACTTAGCATTTGTAATTTAAAAATTAAAAGATAATTCGGAACATTGGACAATCATAGCACTTGGATGCTAAAAATTAAATAAACAGCCTATAAATGTCCCACTGCTGGGCACAGGCCTTCCCACGTGGACAACGTCACCTGGGGAGGTTGGGCCCATAACCCACCACGCTGGCCCAATGCGGGTTGATGAGCTGACACTGAAACATTAGATACTCCACCAGACAACAAAGGAAATATTTATTAAAATAACTTGAATATCTGAATTTATTCGAACTTACTTTTTGTAAAGGAACTGTGAGCCTTCATATTCTTTTAATATCATCATGACATTCTGTGGGGGTAGTTGAGTGCGAGCCCACACTTTAGTAAATATTTCTAGGGATATTAATGCTTCCATGACCAATGACGGCAGTTTATCTTCCGAAAGCATAGTTTCATCACCCGTGTTGCATATATCATCATCCACTTCTTCGTCTGTAGACTCATCATTGATTGCTTCATCACAATCTGAAGAAATATTTATGATTAGCAAAGGAAACGAAATTAACAAAAACAGTTCTGTTGCAGAAACCGCAACGGGTGAATGTTGGTTTATTTATTCTTTATTGCAAGAATATAGCTATAGGCAGACTAGACTTAAAACCTAGATTATCCTCTACCAGTAGGTCTAATAAGGGTATCAAACGAACTAAATGTGAAAGGACTTGACTAACAACCTAATCAAATAGACTATAACATTAAATATATCAATAGCAGGGGGTGTCACTCCGTAGTTTAGGTACGTTCGGTCCGGCGCGCCTCCCAGGCAGGCCGAGCATGCGTATGCCGTATGGCACTAAAGGTTGCCGCTTGGCTCACACGCTCCACGTCGCGCATCGTCGTAATCGTACTTAAATATATCCATGAGTGGAAACCCTACGCTCCTGATGTTAAATCGATATTGAGTCAGCGTTGCTTAACTTAATATGAACGCTCGGATCACACGATAAGTTTCAATTTCGCGTGACAGTTGTTAGAGAATAAACCTTCTGTACGGTAGTACTATTTGTTGAAGAGGCTAGAATCAAAACCACAACATAATATCCACTTTTAACAGTAAGGTAGAACATATTTAGACGGGATTTAACGTAAAACTACTTAGTAAAGGCATTCTACGCATACCTTTTTATACCCGACGTTTCGACCGAGTTGCACCGGCCGTGGTCACACGTGGTCAAACCCACGCACACGGACATATACCTACACGCTACCTCACATCACCACCCTCGACACTTGCAATCTGTGATAACGTCACTAAAGAACAGAGCATTTGACCTCTGTGACCCTGAGCATTTAAAGCGTGAGCTGGATCATGTTCAGGAGGTACTCAATAAAAACGGATATCGAGTGAATCGACTACGGAAGCAGCCGACTAAGAGTGACAAACATCCCGAAGTTAGAAGACAACCAGCCTATATGCCTTATGTTAAAGGAGTCACGGACAAGATCGGCCACATATTACGCGAGTACTCGATACCGACAATATACACTCCAGGCATAAAGGTCAACAACATTGTGGGCTCCCCGAAGGATGTTTTGCCACTTCAAACACCAGGCGTATACTGCAGCTGCGGTAGTTTCTACATAGGCCAGACAAAACGGACTATCCATGAGAGGGTTAAGGAACATATTGCGGCTGTGTGTGGCGTGAAAAACCGCCAGTCTAACAAATCAGCCATTGCGGAGCATTTACTTGAAGGAGGCGCAAATCATTGGATCGAATTTCATCGTACGCAAGTCCTCTCCACAGATCGCCACTTTTATTCAAGAGTAGTGCGTGAAGCGATTGAAATTAAGAAACATCCAAACAATTTCAATCGGGAAGATGGTCACAAACTATCATCAGCGTGGAATCCAGTGTTTGCAAAAACGCCACTTCGTTTTAGTCTGCAAACGGCTAACTACCAGAATAAGGCTTGTATACGGAATAGGGACACCGTTAGTGTTGTGTGTGACGGTAGTTGGATAAACAATGTGACGGTGGATGAAGACTCAGCGACGCAAACGGCGATACACCGCGACAGCAGTCCACCCGTGATCACGGCCGGTGCAACTCGGTCGAAACGTCGGGTATAAAAAGGTATGCGTAGAATGCCTTTACTAAGTAGTTTTGCGTTAAATCCCGTCTAAATATGTGTGCATAATGGAACGCGAAAATTTAAAAGTGTAGTAAGGTAGAAATTAAAAAAATTTTGGAAACATGCGGTTTTGTGAAGATAAATCTACCTTTGTACCAGATGTATAGATAATAAGTGTAAGAAAGTGACAACCTGTCAACATCAAATGTCAAAAAAATATTGCCCGTGTGCATGGCAAGAGTCTAAGCCCAAGCGCGCACTGGCGGCCAGGTCGCAGCGGCCAGGCCGCGGCGGCCAGCGAAATGTATGAATTGCATCATCAGCGCGCGCACTTGGCCGCAAGTGGCGAGCGGTCAAGTGCATACATTTCGCTGGCCGCTGCGACCTGGCTGCCAGTGCGCGCTTGGGCTAAAGCAAAAGGCTGCAGGTTGTTCAGCAAAAACTTGTTTCATAGTAACATATTTGTAGGATAAGGTGTGGTTTTGAATCAACTTCAAAAACAAATTCAGGTTTATGACAATACTTTGATATTTAAACATTGTTTTACTATGGAAAACGTGCTATTTTGAATTAACTGACTTTCCTAAGGGGTACATTTTATAGTTTAGAGTAAAAATAAAAAATTTAAATGTGAAAAAGTGGATATGTTGTGGTTTTGATCCTAGCCTCCTCAGTTATTCTGTGCCAATAGTAAACAAGCCAGCAGGTCAACCTATCCAAATATGTCAAATTTTCCTGATTCCTTAATGCTGAATAAACTTCAAAATGTATTGAGGAAAGTTGTCATTTTGTGGCAGGTTGACCAGGTGGAGTCTGTAGTAAAATGTAATAGTACATAATAAAATATTGAAGATGATGTTATACATCAGCCAAATACTAACCTTCACAAGAACAAACATTTGCAATAATTTCAATGGCACTTTGTTGAGCGTCCAACATTTGCGAGAATGCTCTTATTTGATTATCTAGAACTTTTGCTTCATTCCCTTTTGGAGGCTTTACTTTTCCAGCATTATCACTTAATGGGAGAGTACTTGACAGCTGATTGCATGCCAACCTATGGTCTACTGACAACACATTAGCCAATATCGTCAAAACTTGGTTAACAATGGTCACAGGAAGAGTACTTAGATTCCCAACACTTGTGTTTATTATCACACCAGCAGCTAAAGTTTTGATGAGAAGTACACATGGGTCGCTCCCTTCCAAAGATATAAGTGTTTGTAGCTGAACTTCAGAGTTTAATTTTATTTTCTCGATTGCCAGAGGATTATCTTCCACAATGACAAATAGACATTGCAATGTTGCAATGACTATTTCATTTCCAAATATGGAGAGTTGTAAGTATCTCGGAAGAATATCTAATATTTTTGATTGCCCCACATACTTGACCGCTAGTTCTGTAAATTAAGAAAAATATCATTTTATTAATAAGAATCCAGTGGCACATAAAGTATACCTACTAGCAAGTAAAAGTTTGTCTTGAGTAGCTATAAACAGATTAATTATTATAAGGGATGAATTTTTTGATACTCAGAGCATAATAGTGTTTTTTATTACCTGAGCTTTCACATAAATTCAATAACAAATTAGTGCATTGAACAAATGTGTCTACATCTTCATCTTTAGATCTAGAGCTGCTGTCTGGTGTCCACTCTGCTGCATGCTGAAATTGTAACATTGTTGAGATATGGATACACAATAATATTTTTATACAATCATTATATTATACTAACCTCATGATAATAACAAATAAGTGGTGTCATAATATCCTGTTCCATTAAAGAATCACAAACTTCTAGTTTGACCGCAGATAGGTTCCGGAGAGCTCCAGCAGCTGCATTTCTTACAGAGCTGGCCGGATCCATCAACAAAGGAGCTGCCACTTTGACCACACCTCTGGTTATCACCTGTTCTACATTATCTGGATTTTCTATAAGCATTGCCAGTGTTTGTAGTCCACAATACTTTTCTTCCACATTGGCTGTCTGTAAACAAGAAGAAAAGCTTAATTTTGTACAAATATAATTTAGTTTTGTTGTCGTGTTCACAAATAGAATGTTTGCTTATGATATGATAATAAAAAAGCAGTTTACTTCAAACAAGCGATTAGGTGTAAATTTACATTATTTAGCTCTAAAACGACTACGAAAATCAGAATATTTACAAAAATATTTGTCGCAGATCAACAAACTAACCTGCAACTGATCCAACACAGTTTGAACTGCGCTCTCCTTAGAATCTACCACAACTTGCTCTTCTTCATCAGAATCGTTTACTGGAGCGGTAACGTTTCTTTTGGTTCTATTAGGTTTTTGCTTTCTAACTTTCCCCATTGTCGATAAATTTAATATAAAATTAACAGCGTATTTAACCTAAAAATACACGCCCGCCGCTACTGTGGTGACTGTCACTTCGACAACAAATCGCAAATGACGTTGACAACGACAGCTTACCTTTTAATATGTTAAAAATAGTGTAAGGATACATTTTAAACTGCCACACTATAGAAAGTTCAAAATTAAATAAAACTTAATAAAAATTGGTATTTGTAAATATTATTAACACTATTAATATCGGATAAGGAGGCAGCACTTATTTCAGACAATTGAAAGATCAATGCTATTAAATATTTAATCCAGATCAGTTGTAAAACAAAGTCTTGATTGTCCCAAAAACTCACTACAGTAAACTTCGTAGTGGACTAATACGTACCGCGCGACTGTCGAACTGCAGCCTCGCTACTTGTATGAGAATATTGTGTGGATGAATTCCCAACAGCGCTTCCAAAACTCTATAATGTGAAAGCACTCTTCCTTATACCTAGCAAACAAACAGAACCTACCGTCTCTTTTTGTTTGCTAGGTCAAACGTAATTTTTACACCAATCAACGACAACATTGGGAAATCGTTTGATGGACTTTGCATAAACGCAGCCGGGGCCTGGGCCCAATCCCAGCTCGTGCTCTAGGCATGTCCAAGAGTAATTGCCCTTCCAGATTGATTGGAGCCACGGGGGGCGCCGGCCGGCGCGCGCCTCATTGGCGACTGATGGTATATTGAGTCATCCCAATTCCCAAGTGATGGAGGTACGATCAACAATGTACTCTGTGGATTTGTCAGATGATTTAAAAAGCCTTTGAGTAGGTATTTGAATTGAAACCAGCAAAAATATGATAGACCGTGGGAAAAACAAATAACGACTAGTTACCTCGGGGTCGTAAAAATATCACATCCACTACCACCACACCAACTGCATGTACCATGGCAGAGATCAGTAAAAAAATTATTGGCGGTTATTTGAAACCATTTACTGAGGTGAAATACCTACATTAGTAAATTGACCGTACATACTTTGTACCTAATGTAGGTAGGTACCGCCAAGTACTACTAAGCTCTTAACTTGTCTACCTAGGGTGTGTAGGGTGGTAGAGTAGAGATCACTCTTAGTGTCAAACCGTTGTTTATCGATTGTCTACTTTTTTAAGGTGATCGAAAGTCTAGCGCAGACCACAAGACATGATTATGATAAACAAAATAAGCTTAACGCAAATTAAAACCCAGCTATGTACTTAGTTTTCTTATTCATCATCGCTTATACAAAAGAAGCCATTTTACAAGAAACGTATTTTCTTACGCCTCATAATTTATAGAGATGATGACATCATCTCATCAGTGCTTGTTGTGGTTTCTGTATTTGGGTACGAGACTTGCAGAAACGAACGTCTACAAAATATTCGAACGTGTCGGTAACAAAACAACATTTTTGGCGAACTTACTGGATGCCGCGGGGGGTGGCGGGCGACAGACGCCGCCGCCGCCGGCTAATCGCCCATTGAGTCATCCCACGTCCCACCGTTGGGGTAGATTCTGCCATTGCATTGTTCTATGACTCATGCAATTTTCAAGTCATTATTGTGCATTTTTAGTGTATTTACAAAGTTTTCCTCTCGTAGGTGAAGTCATTATCTATTCAAAATTCAAAATCTATACACATAGGTACTAGCTACTTCTATCTCCATCTTCATGCATACCAATACCAATGTAAATGTTTTTAAATATTTGAGTATGTTTTTAAGTAGGTTGTGACTATTAGTTACATCAGGTGGTTACTGTGGTATTCATTATACCTGTAAAAAATTTCAACGTTTTTTACAATTTGCATCCAATGAGATCCTAATAAAATATTTTTAAAAATATTTTTCAACCATTCAGTTAAGATTCAACTGCCAAGGAACTTATGTTAAGGTATACCTACTTAGGTTCTTTGTCGACTGCAATAATGTCACATTTCACTTACAAGTCACAAATTCTGAAACAAATTCCCTTTTTTTTTTTTACCCGTTGTAATCCCTGCTTATGGATTCCAGCCTCCAGAAGGGAGACTGGATATGTGGGACTCTCCCGTCCCCCTTTCCACGACGTAATCGCCGGGCGAGAGGGAGGGGCCTACCCACTAATCACCGGGGGACCAAACTCCGAGAGCGTAAGGCTGAGGTGGCGGTCACGGGACCTAATCCACGAGGGCAATGACCACGCGAGAGCCACCCCGTCGCCGTGTGTTAGCCTATAATCGCTGCCTGGCAGCCATTACGCGCCATCACACGGCGACTACGCGCGCGAGGCACAACATAAAACAGCCCATTTAGGGGGCAGACCACAACGACCTGGACTGACATGCCCGGCTTACCCGGGCATGCGGACCGACGCAACACAAATTCGCTGGACAAGACACAACACGGAGACGAACACGCCCACGATTTCGCAAGCGTGCGCACAAGATATCCACACAATTTACTAATGCGGGACCCCATTGTAGGGTTGCTCCGAGACAGCCTGACGCCACGACAACCGCGGACAGTGGTCCTCTAGCCGTCACGCCGCTCATCACTGCTTCCCAGAGAGTCACCGCACTAGCCCTACCAATGAACATGTATACGACAACCACGAACACGAGCACAACACAACAGATACATCTATATGCTGGCGCGGGACTCCCCGCATCCGCTCCGAGCAGGAGGGCGCCTTTGATGGCGCCCCGTAGCTCATCATGGCTTCGCATAGAGTTTCCGCACCAGCTCCCCAAAAGACAACCACAGTACAACGCACATTTACTGGTACTAGACCCCTCCGCGTCCGCTCCGAGCAAGGGGACGCCCTCAGAAGAGCGCCCCGTTGCTCATCATGGCTTTCACGTGGGTTCCCGTACCAGGCCCATGGACAGACAACCACTGTACAAACACTACACTGCAACAAATTCCCTACTTCAACCAAAGACAAACTTTATACATCATTGACTGTCAACAAGCTTTGTGCAGTTTCTCCCTTGTTCTTTTAGCAACAATACGTGTTGTGAGACTCCATTTTAACTCAATCTACAAAACTAAACATAATTTTAAAATATATACTACCTACTTGAAACTGGCTTAATGCTAAACGCGAAGCCATTAATTAAGATTAATAATTATAATAATAATAAGCTTTGGACAACGTTAAGCATTCAATAAAAAATTCTAACATTCAACGTTCTTCACGAAAACTACTTAGTCGGCTAATGAGAACTGCTAAAACCTTCTCGCAACGCAAGGTTGAGCCCGAGTTGATAGATGTGCTCAAACAGGGGGGTAGAATTGTTTGAGCAAACACGGCCCGCCCGCTTGGCGCCGCGCGCCGCTCGCTACTCGCAACTTTGACTAACTTCGGATTTACACAAGGCACATCTTATCGAATGCCTTGCACTTTACAACTTTTCACTCTATGCTTCATATCCAATTTAGTTTGCTAACGTTTTCCGCAAATTCTGTGTTTGGGTAATAAATATAATTATCAAATCCTACAATGGATAAGATGTTCAATAATTTTCCATTATATCAATGGAATTAGGCAAGAATAGGATGTGTGTAAGGATCTTAGCAAATGGAAAGCTTCGATCAGTCTACCCTTTCGGGGAAACGGGCGTACCGCGTGAATCGTAATGTATTATATTACTTATTATGTATGTATCAGCAAGGACGACATATTATTATAATTTGTCTATATGGTATCATCAAGTGCATATAATATATGTAGATATTAGTTTCAATCGATATGTTTATTAATTTTATTTTGTTTACAGTTAAGAACAGTTATTTGTGTATCCTTTTGTGATCTGTTGTTCTGTAACATACCCTTATATTGTTCTCAGAACATACCTAAAGTTTTTGAAACGTATAATGGTAGGTATTCTTCTTACTCTAGAATTCTAGATAGGGACAAAGCATATTGTTTGCGCCTGGAAAAAAGATATGAAAACTTTTGGGTATGTACCTACCTGGTGGCTAGGACCTACTTGTCGGTCGCGAGTTGTAAGTTGAATTTAAATACCTGTCTACTGTTGGTCTGAAATGTTTTTTACCACTTATCCAGGTTTATTTACTTTAAAGGTTTCATTAGTGTGTGCGCTCGTTTAAAAGCCATGCAGCCACTTATTTTTTTGCACGTTATTAGTTATTACTAGGTAATTTACGACAAACGTACGACCTCAGCAATAAAGCCAGAAGGACGCCGATCAAACTGGATGGCGCGGCCGGCGAGGCGATACTTAAAATCAATCTGCTCGAAAATAAATAAATATTCATTACGATCGGAGTAATCTGCAATATATTAAGTGTATCGGCATTATATTTCTTTTTCGTGTACAATTAAAGCGTACCTAATAAAAGGCTTGGACGCAACGCAACGCAAGCTGTGGAGGCGAGCGGCGCCTTTGAGCGGCCGCTAGCCGGCTCTCATTTGCATGTTTCAAAATCTGGCCGAGTGTGCGACGCGGCCCCGTAGTGCTGCACACCTGTCGATAATCAGTAAACTCTTTTATTTTTTTACTGATTAATATTTTAATTTGGTAAGTACCTAGGTAAGTATTTTGTTTGTATAAAATTAATAAGTACAATGTGGCAATAGGTACTAATTAGTTTACAAGCTTATACGACGGGCGTGATTAAAAGCTACTCTTACCCAACTCTTGAGTGCGATATCATACCTACTTTCTACTAATTCCTTTTCGAAATTTCCTACTCGAATGGTACTTACTTAGTTACCTATATAAAAGTCGCAATCAGGGCTCTGATTGTCTACTAAGACCGCCTAGGGCTATTTATTTACACTCTTTAATGACTCGAGCATTTGTACGACTAAATTGCTACATTGCCATACAAATTCTCATTACGTTAACGTGGTGGAATTTAAGGTACCTATACTAAATTTACACTCAGCACTCCGAACATGTAGTTTAGACAATCGAGTTTAAATTCTTGTTTAGCATCAGCAGCCTATTGAATGTTCGACTGATCAGGTTCATACCTTCCCACATAAATAAGCTCAAGGGAGATTGTTTTTGATATTTTATATGTAGGTGCCACTAAGGTTGGTGTGTTATTTTTAAATACAAATAATAGTATTATTACAGTAAATCTCTCGTCTGTAAGAAACCAGATACAATTGAAATTCGATTGTTTGTAACCTATATCGGTTTTCTCACAGACAATATTTTCAAAATTGAAATAGACAACAGAATACCTCTTAAAATCCTCCAATGATCTCCTATATATCGACAAAAAATCCCCTCTTATTTTAAGTACTGACTAGGCACAAATAGCAATGCTCTAACTAGGTACCTAGATGCTAGTACAATCAAATGGGCGATCACTCCCTTTCCCTTGTCAGATAACGAGACGAGGTAAAATATACTTATAATGGTTTTGTGTCTTTATAGTAGTAGTAGTAGGTACTTAGGGTACCTGCGTTTGCGTTATTATACTTCGTAAAAAAACCATTTTATCAAATTATTGTTATCAATCACTATCAAGTAAGTAGTTACTTATAAGGGTGAGCTTGCTGGGCTCAGGCCTTCTAAAATGAAGTAGCACATAAATAGTATGTTTTTTTTAAAACATGAAATACCTTTTTTTCTCTTCATTTAATTAAGGGCATGCAAAGTATTCTTAAAAGTCAGAATCTGAGCCATGACTTTTCCCAAACGATCGCGCCAAAAAATCATGAAGAAATCGACGTCGTCGGGCAACTATAACGAACGTATCACCATCACTATTGTGCAGTGAGAGACGCGGGCGCGGCGCCCGGTAGCCGACTCTCGAGCTTTCTTCATCATAAATCAAAAAGTTGTTTTTGTGTCTTATCGGCGGATAATCGGCGGCTGCTACCGCGCGCCGCCCCCCCCCCCCCCTCCCTCACACGGCCCCTCGCCGCCGCCTCGTCCCCCGCGGCCCGACTTGGTCCTTCGAACGGATGGACATTAACTTTTTGTCGAAAATTTTATAGAGAATTAAAAACTAAAGCAACTGCCGATCATTATGCACCGGTGCCGCTATCGACGGATCCCAACCAACTAAATGGAAGCTATTAAAGGATTTTACTGGAATAGATAACAAAGGCTCTAATGTAATGATTACAAAATAATGGGAAAACATGACTCCTGCGGCTCGGAATGTCGTCAGATAGTCGCTTATGTTGTGGTGACCGTTGTTTCTGAATACCGAAGCGGATTTATGTGCAGCAATCTAAATAATCTAAGGGCAAGCATACCTGAAGATTAACTGACTTAATAATAGTTAGTTACTTACAATATTTGACTCTACCTTTTGGGACAATGTATTAAGAGTACTTACTAACCAGTATTTGCTACAGCTACTTATATTTTAAGAACTTAAACGGTCCCTAGCTTTAAATAATGTGAATAAATTTTATTAGTATTGAACGACTGTATCTAAGTACTAGATTTGAGTCTATATCTACCTACTTTCTAACCTTCTTCGCAGAATAAATAATGGGATACTAACTACTTGCGCACTTTTGAGTTAATAAGAGTGGAGTGAGGTGGTTTATTTGCCCAGCCCCACGGTGAATATATGTGCAAACAAACCACCAGCAAAACAATGTATTCCATTAAAACAAATTAAAATCCAAATGCCGACTACATTAGATAAAAGGTAAAATAGAGTTACGTACCTACATAGTAATTACGTGCTCTGCAGAGCCAACCAAATTATTAAAGTACAATGGAGACTCAACCTTTTATTAGTTACTCTGTGCCATCCATCTCTGATCAATTGATCACCTACTTATTATCCAGAGTACATAGCATAATTAGCTTATACATTTATTGTATTAAATACCTTATGCACGTTTGTACTTAGTATAGACACAGTATAAATATGAGCTTATATTTATACTGTGGTACAGAGGCGGACTCAATGCATAATAAGATGTTAGCATTTAAAAATCTGTGGTACCCATAGTCACGTCGCATCTCGCTCGGCCATAAAATTCATCATTAGGTAGGTACTTTGTAGTCGCCGTAAATAAAAACTTGATGCACGGCGCACGGTCCATCAAAAACATGCCCTAAGTCATTAAAGTATTGTCCACGCAAAAAGACGGCTGCAACATAACTCGCTTTTATAGACGCCTATAAAAGTTGGATCGGTTGATGGCCAAGCCGCTCCTAATTAAAACTCCATTACGTATGCATGAAACCGCATTTGGTGAGTGAGCGTCAGCGAATGGTCGTGGCGTATGCGCGTCGGCGGCGCGGCGTGTCAGCACATCTACTCCGTCTAATTGCGCCCCCGCGGCGTGATGGATGGCTGCCCGGCCCGCCCCCGCGCCCCCGCTCACAAGGGTTGTTCGCCGTTCGGTTCCCAGAAATTCCATTATTTCCATTATCCTCGCGGGCCGCTCCATTTGACGACGCGCCGACGACTGTAACAATTGCCCCGGCACGCCATGCATCGGCATTGTGCTAGTGCCGCACACAGAAAAGTTTCTTGGATTCCAGAACGAATGCAGATTACGCTCGGCTAAAATTTTCGACTTTTGACAACTGACCGTGGCGGGCGGGTAGCGCCGCCGCGCCGGCGATCGCAGTTTTTAAAGTTTTCTACCTATGCCGAGAGATTCTTTGTACTTATCCAAAGTACCTACAATAAAACTCTCTGCCTTTTCGCCAGCTGACAGTATTATTTTTTATAAATAGTATTATGTTTTTTCGACTGTTGTTGCATGTTGTTCACAATAAAATTCGTCAAACCATAAGAGAAAAGAAGGATTTAAAAGTTGTCTGTAGTAGGTAGTAGCCGATAAAACTATAGAAGCCACAGTAAAAACATTAAATAGAACCATACTATCCTCCCTTTTATGTCATTTTTACGAGCAACCATATTACTTTAGTCTCTTATACGATGTTATTATCGATTCTCGTAATCGATGAGACATTCCAAACCCCTAATCGCCATTTTAATGTGTTTCTATTTTATGGTCCTAGAAATAAGAAAAAGTTACATATAAATTCAGTGATTTATTATACCGTAAAAATATTAGAAACCGCTAAAACTGTTTTATAGACCCCAGGAAGGTCCACTTATGTCTTTTTCATGTTACATTATAATCTCGGATACAAAAAATACAGGTATCTATATAAGTATCTACATCTTGTACAAGGTATACAACTAGAAAAGAGTGTACAAATACTTACCTACCTACCCTGCCTACCTCGTACAAATTAGAATTTTCAACGTCAGTGTTCTCTGTACCATTCCAATCCAATCGAATATCTGTCACAAACAGCCGCGCGGGTTTGCGTGTCTCCCGTCAGGCTCTCCAATATCGTATAATAAAGGGGTGCTCGGTAAATGATATCGATTATAAGTACGCCAGCCATGCCAGTAAAAATCCACCCTTTTCCGGTCGGTCGGCATAGTGAAACGGAAGCGAAAAAAGATCAATATTTGGACAGAAATGATTATAGCCCGCGCGGCCGGACGCGAATGTATTCAACGGCGCTAAAAACGTTAAAGAGCCGGATGCGATTTTCGACGGAATCATGTTAACTCGTCTGTTCTCAGCGTTCTCTTGTCACAACAACTGTTGTAAAAAAGGGATCGCTGCAAAGAGAATGTGATGGATTGAATTGGATATCGAGCCGGGCCTGAATGGATCGTGTGGGCAATTCTTGTGAACGGACCGGAGCACTTCCGCAGCACAATCCGATACTACGCGTATTGAACACGATCCGTTGTTTACTCGCTGGTGTTGAATAATAAAAGCTAGTTATATCTTTAAACACGTTTACGATAAGCAAGAATATTATTAAAGACGGCTTTCAAGCGTGCCTTATCATCATAAACACAATTGGCCGACAATAATAATTAACAAACTTACCGCTATTTCAGACTCAACATGGTATTCCAAAAATAATAATAGATTAAAACGTTTCCATTTCATTCTACCTAGTATTGTTTATTATCGTCCCTTTCAACGACTTTTTGGAGTTAAGAGGGTTTACGCATTTCGGTTTCCCATACAAATTTCCAAGTCGAAATTTTTAAAAACCACTAAGCTAATTTTAAAGAAACTTTGCATGCTAATGTAAAATACAGGAATCTAAATAATCTCTAATCTTCACTAAATCTCACATAAATAATGGATACCACACACAGAAGCAGCACAAATGGTCGCCCTATTGCAGCTAGGGCTTAGCCAGCGAGCAATCGTTTCAGCTCTACTAGTCGAGTGTTGTGTCTCAAAGGTTATAAACGCTTTCGGGACCCTGAAGGCTTTATGTCAGAGAAGACCGTTTTGTCGTGTCCATTTTAATTCAAAGTCATCATTAACTGGTTCTACATCCAGCAGGAGCTCAGACAACTTCGTGGGGTAGCTAGCTGTCAGTAAGTGAACTTACAAGTATTCTAACTTGATTGACTTGACTCCAAAAAGGCATGTAACATGCCCCAAACTGACGGTAGCTCACCGACAAGAACGCCTTCAATTTGCTTGAGCTCATAGTAATAGGTCAAGGATCAGAAGACCGCCGGCGGTCACGAAACAATTGATTTTTAATTGTGTCTTGTTTTACGATCCTCAAGGGGTTATTTGACTTAATAAATGACTAAGGAGTCGTGTCGCGTTGCGGCTCATTAAAAGAATACTACCGCCCCCTCTCTTCCCTTGGGTGTCGTAAAAGGCGACTAACAGACTAAAGTCTGCACATATATCCAACAGCATAGACCAGCAATGGGCTCACCACATGGAGTATGGCAGAGTGCTGCGTTGCGGTCTTCATTTCCTAGTCTCGACTAACCCTTCGGGGATAATAGTCGTGTTTATATAATAAATGACTTAGGGGTATCTATGCCAAAAGTTTGCTTTGTTTTATCCATACATGCTCAAAACTAAAAACGAATTAATTAATAACTAAGCAGCCTTTTATATACGTAAGTATTCATTAAATTTTATAATATAAATTATTAATTCTATTTACTTTTACAAATCAATTATTATCTAAAGTATTTTGTTCGAAAGTTAATTTGAAAAACAGATTTACAAAACATAATCCTAAGCTAAACAGCATTGAAAATAAATGTATTGCTGTCTACGTAAAAAACGTTTGTAATCTGCCACGAATCGAAACATAATGATTGCTACTTACATGCAGTAGCGGAGGGCTTGCATTCGATTTTCTTGGGGAATTTAATCTGGGGCACGCGTACGTTGTCAATTTAGCCCTAAGTGGGAACTTCGAGTGGGTAAATTCAATCACATCTCGAGGGTTTGCCCTCACTCCCCGGGACGCTGGAGTCAGTCTAACGATGCGATGTAGCGGTATTGTGAAAGTATCTATCTCTCTTACCCTCTGAAGGAAAATGAGATAGAATACAAAATTGTAATACGAAATGAAACTCCTTTTCTACTTTTATTTTATTTTATTTGTTTCATATGGCAGTGGCATTTATCTATAATCCTAACTAATATTATAAATGCGAATATTGTTCATACCGCTTTCACGCTCAAACCGCTAAACCGATTTCTATAGGTTATAGGCTACTTTTTCATCGAAAAATTCACGCAAGTAAAGCCGTGGCCAAGAGCTAACAAATAATAATGAGATAAACAGTAAAGAAGAGAACCGAATATAAAAAAAAAACAAGAACCCAGTGTCTTGCTAGCTCTTCCAGCCTCCATCTAAACAAAATGAAAACAGATTATACAAAACGAGTATAAACGAGTTCTTATAGCCAAATTCTAGTTTGTAAACGATTAATAATTCAATGATTACAACAATATTCCGATAATGATCGTTTCTGATTCAAATCACGGTCCCATTGAGTGCACCCAATTCCAATTTCCGAAGGTAAATTTTAAAGCTGTTGCCCGCCTCCTTGGCCCTGCCCCCGAAAACCCGGGAATGGAATCGGATCTCATCAATACTTTCATCTATACTAATCTGTGTTATACTAATGCCTAACTCGTTGTATAATTAAACTGATACTACTTTAATAAAGAAAACTTACGGATGAGAGTAAATGAAGCAAAGGATGCGTTGTAGGGTCGTAGCAAATGAAAGCTGTGGTAGAAATCTACCCCCCACCCAGGAAACAGACGTGACTTGTATATACGTATGTATGTTTGTATGTACTTTTATAGAAGATACTACAACTAAGACGAGCGTTTTTGGAGACGGTTACCTATGGGAGTAAAAGAAGCAAAAGTAGTTTTCCGGGATCGCATCGTAGCTAATTACTCACACATGTGATATTAATTTTTTGTTTCAAATATATCTATATATCTATATAGGTAACTTGGAAACAATGTGAACTTAAAAATAACAATATAGAATAATAGATTTGTGTTATCAATGCTACATCCAGTGTTACACATAAGTAGAGCTTCAAAATATTTTTTTTGTAAAGCTTTCTCGTGACTTGACAAGAAAGAGTGCCGCTTCCCTATCGCTCTGCATATCAACCAGTGTAAGCAAGCCCGGAATCATTGCCGTAATGTAAATAACAGAAGAATTATTATCAGTTGAGTGTAAACTTTCGGAGTATTATCACCAGCGCGTAGTGTAAATAACGAACAGAATTATGGGACGAGGTGCGGAGTGCTTTATGTTTTCGAAAACGTACACACGACACGCCAGCAGGTCAACCTGATCAAAACTGACAAAGGATGATGGGCATTTCACTATGAGGGCTGGGCGTAAAACCAACAGAAACAAAACCTCATGTAATGTCCATGTCTAAATAACGTCCACATGTATTTCAATGTTCAATATAGCAGGGGTTGTGGTGAACCGAAGTAAAACAAATCTGTAAATTAAAACACAAAATATATATTTTTAAATTTGTTTTATGTAAATCCGTAAGTAAGTACGTTTATTCGTATAGAAGAATAAGAATAAGAGACCTAATTGCTATGAAACTTGGGCGCAAGACCCACACTAAACCAAACCAACCAAACTCCACCTGAAAAGAAGAAGAGATTTATTACTAGTTATGGATGTCCCAGAAATCAAAGTCAAGCCGAAAATGGGCAATAGGCAAAGTCGTGTTAGTTATTAGAATAATATGAAAAAAAATGTTGGTCATGTACTTCTCAAATTATAAGGATTAAAAAATAAGTCCTAAAATTTTACGCACTGTGTGGATTTTTCAAGTCCTGTGACTACAAATATGAACTTTTCGTTTTTTTCTGTGATGTAACCATGAATAACCCTTCTGTAAATTACAGTAAAAGTTAAAACAGAACTGGTGTACCTACTACCTACACTGTTTTGGCAAGTAACATTAAAAGATGGTAGTTTAGTCTGGATTTTAAAATGGTATGACACTTACTAATTGCTACTTCTTAATTCGGGAAAAATAATATAATTCAGTTGTTAGATTCCTTTAGTTATGATTTTTTACTATAACTGATTTACAAGGTTTTAGTATAACAAATGTTCGAACTGTTTGCCTTCAGATGAATGTATTCAACGGCTTCGGCAATTCTTTGGCGCTGCTCGTCTTAATCTTGAATAGGTTAAGAGTACACTTTTTCCTACAATCGTACCCCAGTAAAAAAAATCTAAGGGGTTTAAGTCAGGTGAACAGGCAGGCCACGGAATTGTACTATTCCGCCCAATGTACCTATCGGGGTATTCTCGGTTGAGAAACTGTGGGAGCATAATGCGCTGAGCAGCCATCTTGTTGATACCACAACATGCTGCCGTAAATGTTCAGCGGCACTTCTTCCAACAAATCTGGTACCTAATTGATTCTGTATGAAGTCCAAATCTGCCCAAGCCTGGGCATTTAAGTTCTCCGGTAGCTCGATTGGACGAATAACATTACCATTCAAGAAGAGGGCTATTCGAGCAATCTATAACCTAAAGGCTGGCGACTCTCTCAGAGAGAGATTTAAGAATATAAATATAATGACAGTTGCATCACAATACATTTATGAAAATTTGATTTATGTTCATAAAAATACTGAAATGTTTTCAAAAAACAGTGATATTCACAATGTAAACACTAGAAGTAAGAACAAATTAGCAGTACCTTATACTAGGCTCCATAAAATAAATAATTCTTTTAGGGGTCTGTGTGTAAGATTTTACAACAAAGTACCAAATGATATTCAGAAATTAGATCTTAATAAATTTAAAATCAAAATCAAAGAAAAGCTTTATAAAAAAGCTTATTATAAAGTGTCAGATTACACAGAAGACAAAACAGCTTGGATCTGAAATGCTCCAAGCACTCCAACAGCTATTTCTAATTGTCTTTATTTAATTGATACTACATTGTATTGTAATTTTGTATTGCATCATTTTTATTTATTTTTAAATTCATATTTTGTATTGACCTGGTAACGACATACTCTTTTTTTTGTTTGTAAATGTCGTTGCTTTTGTGCGCTGTGGTTTCTTGCGCCCATTCTTTGCCACAGTTAAAAAATTATGTCCTGAATGGGTGGTAGGTTAAAAAAGATTTGGACGATTCAAAGTACTTATTAGATGAGTTTATTGAATAAATATATTTTGACTTGACTTGACTTGACTTAACAACTCTCGTCTTGGTGTGGCGGGCACAGGAAAGAACATACTTAGTTACTTTTTGGCACCGCAGCTGTCCCGGGGCAATCGTGGCACTAACCATCAGGTTCACGATCTGCTCGTCCCGTTAGGTAGGTACATAATAAAATAAAAATCTAGATTTTTACTTACTTGTACCAAAGCATGTGGCGGCTCAGTAATGTTTTCCTCCAACACGTGTCGCCTGGCTAATCTTGGCAAGAAATTAGTCCATACCCAAGTTACATATTTGGTGACAAATAGCTTGCATATAGTATTTTTTTGGAAACTTTAGTAATAAAATCCACCGTGATTAAGTTCTATAAAGGTGGTTAGAACCTATAAGCAACCTGTAAGTTACCAAAGGGAGAAAAGTTGCAACTTATTTATAGATGCAAAAGCGATGCATAAGATTTCGAATTATTATCGTGAGTGCCACTTGCAACTAACGGTGCGAATTGCGCCTGTGAATGAATGATTGAACGATTAAGCGATACCGTTCATTCGTTGAGTGACAAATGAGACCCTATCCGTCTTATTTTCGGTGGAGATAACCAAAGGCCGCGGTAATTGTGCTATGTGCTATTGTGTTGTGACAGCATTTGAATTATTGGATCTATTTGGTGAGTATTAAAAATTTACGTGTATAACGCAGTATAACATCATGGAGCCCTTGCAAATGGTTTTTTATCGTAAAACTATGGTATATTTACTTAGTAAATTTTGATGCGCCTTCGATCTAATCAAAAATTATCAAAAAATATGCGCTGATCAAATAAATAAGATAAAACTTTATGAAAATTGGGTTGTTAAAAACCTAACATTCCGATTTCACAAAAATTTTAATGTCAAACTACATCAGAAACAGTTATCAAAACTCATTTTATTTTATGTTATTGTTATAAAATACCATTCAACAAGATGCTTTTCAAGGACTCCATTATTAAACATGGCGATTTAAAATAGATCTTGCAGTTCATATTTTCACTAATTTGTTTGGCGGGTGATTAGCCGAGGGATTGCGCGGGATTTAATTAATCACGCGGCCTGCGCATTGCTGCGGACGGATGTGCACAATGAGAGAGCCTACCCCCTAAAACTCGCAACGGAGAAATCGTTCATTCATTTTTGAAATGGAGCTCTTAGGACCAAAAATCATTCATTAGTACCTATAAGTGATTATTTTCACTTTACAGGTCTCGCTGTCTCTGCGTTGAATTGGGGATACTCAAGATGGGTAGAAAACCCTTATAATTTATGAGACCATCGAAGGATTTTTTGTTGTATGATTGAAAATAAAATCCGTGTATGACATGAATTTGAATGTATTTTATTTTAAATCTTATTTACTATTTATTCTTATTAGTATTTATTTTGAGTAGTTCCTTTAGTTAATAGGATTTTTTTAATAGAAACTTGTGTGAGTGTACTATTATAGAATTATTTATAACAAACATAATATGCAAGTGCCGCACACTGAATCGCAATTAAAATAAGGCCTACGATTTTATCTTTTAGAACTGTAAGATCTTAAGTGGTTCTAAATGATAAAAATATGTTGCTTAAGGTTTTCAAGAACCATCTTTTGGAACCGATCTACGCGTTACAGTGGCACATCAGAGTATATAGACCTTACAAAGGCAATAACACTAAATTCCAAATGACCTGCAATAATAACTCTTGAGCCACTACAGGTGATAAATAACTCATATGTTTTACTTATTTAGTACTAAAGATGCCAAATAAGGATAAATTAGCACCTAATAAGGCACAGTTCTTTAGGGGGGATTATAAGATGTCATATGCCTCTTTGAGTTCTAAAAGAGAGAAAATTAAAACTTTTATGCATATATAAGTAATAAATTTGGCTTAATGATACCATAAGTAGTAAAGCAGGAACAAAAATCACTCAAAAGCTACTGTTGGTGATAAGAGTTACTCATTTGCAAATTCGAGTGCTGTTTGCATCTATAAGTAATACCGTACACTCTTGCATCACTTATATGCTACCTACAGTTGCAAAATAAGTTCGAAAAATCACTAACGTGCTACTTGGGTAAACAAATCCATACATTTCATCTGCATGACGTTTTAAAAATATTACATTATTTAGACTTAGAAAACATGGAATAGTCTTCTAAATAACTTTAGAGATTTTTCGATTACGTACCTACATATCTCAATTCTCCGGTGACTTTGACACTTATTGTCATACATTTTTTTAAAAATATAAAATATAAAATGAAGTTTGACATTTAGGGCAATGGTAAGTTCTGCTGGCGTCTACGTACGCTACGTAGCATCATAGGTTCATCTACGCCGCTGTTATATGTACATATATTCGCCTCCGAAATGTATTGAGAGAAGTAGCCCATGGTCGTAATATGTAACAGGAATTATTTTGAATAGGTACCTATGTGGTTAAATTAAAACATAAGACACAGCGAAAGAATTCGCACCGAAAGTAGACACTTTGTAAATTACTTTAACAAATGTAATAAGAGTAGGTATCAGTGTTGACTGAGTGTTGAGTCATTTCCCGTGATGATTTCGCTTTCGCATAATTTATTATACCTATGTAATTAGTAAATAGATTTATTTTTATAAAAAAATAGTATCCTTTCCAACATCCCCTTAAAAATAACCAAAACATTTCTCTAATACAAACCCTTGTCCTAACAATTACAAACAAATCTAACGAAAAATAAATCTGTCAAATAGGTCGGGCCGTTAGCAAGGGATGCTCCGTTAAACATCAGTTACTTACATCATATTTTCAAAATGTTTTGTAATGTTTGTAATGTTTTGTACTTCAAAATCCAGACAACAGTGTTGGATGAGTCAACTATCACTTTTTTTTTCGCTTGTGAAGCAGACCTCCTTCCTGGCACTAAGCGGAGGGAGGAAGTGAAGTATACATGAGTACGACACCAGGCGCTTGATGTCGTACCAAGTCGTGCCAAGAACCCATGGTACCACGGGTAATTAAAATTACCCATGGACCCGGTAATGGGTTGACCCACCGGGACCACGGGTACTAACTAGAGCATATAGTCTAAAAGAGATGTTATATTAGTAAAAGTTCTATTATTATGTTCCACCCTCATAAGGACATAAACACCCCCGTGTCATTGCCATAGACCTGGAGATATGAATAAAGGCTTCATCGGATTTGATCGCCTCGTGGGAGGGGACGACACAAGCGCTACTTTAATTACGTTTACGTTACATAATACGTTTTTTTTAACACCAAGGATAGCTGATAGCTCGAAGCCGAGCCTCCCCACAAATAGCTGCTACAATAAAAGCCCTAAAAGTGTTGCGGTTAAAAAAGCAGCAGCGGATGTGGTTCCAACCTGTAGGAAAAAGGGCTTGTCTTTGGTTTTAGCTTTATTATAATAGTCTGCGCGGACAGCACTACATTCGATCACGCTAACGAAAACTAACCGCAGTGAGCCAGCGTGGTGGCCCGAATCTCCCTTTTTTTTATACTAAGCCCGGCAAATGACCCCACTCCACCTGATGTTAAGATGTATGGAAATGAGGTCCAGGCGCGAGGACAACTGGTGCAGCGTAAGAGACGTAGCATCAGTCATCCTCACTCTGCCGGCCCACAAAGTGCTTCTTCACGCCTCGTTTGAAGGACCCTATGTCATAGGTAGGAGGGAATACGTGTGCTGGTAGACTATTCCATCTTTTGGAAGTGCGGCAAAGAAACGAGTCACCAAATTTCTTTGTGCGAGATGGAATGTTAGAGACTGTAAATTGGTGACTCCGCAGAGCAGCACGCGTACTCCTATGGAGGAAGGGAGAAGGAGGGATGAGGTCAAAGAGTTCTTCAGAGCACTCGCCATGGTATAAACGGTAAAAGACGCTGAGTGACGCAATATCTCTACGCAATTGCAAAGGCTCGAGAGTTTTAGTGACCTCCGCATTGCCGATAATGCGCACAGCGCGGCGCTGCAATCTGTCCAAGGCATCGAGAAGGTACTTTGCGGAGCCGTCCCAAAGGTGAGAGCAATACTCCACGCAAGACCGCACCTGTGTCTTGTATAATAGACACAACTGATCAGGCGTGAAGAATCGCCGCACCTTGTTCAGGACACCGAGTTTACGTGAGGCATTTTTAATCACGGTTTCGATGTAGTCCTTTTGGTTCAGATCGCAGCGGATATCCATACCGAGCATGTTAATACTGCTCTGCAGGCCTAGAGATGTACCCTGAAGAGAGGTAAGGGGAAGGAATGGCGACTTTTTCGCTGTGAACGCGCACACCTGTGTTTTCTTGGCATTGAACTCCACCAGATTATCGGAGCCCCATTTAGAAATGAGGTCCAACATCCGATCGAGCTCAATGACAAGATTTGCTCGCTTCATTTCGGTGTCTACCCGCCCAGCCGTTGGGTGCCCGTTATATCATGCACTGTGCTATCATCTGCATAGCAATGAATGTTTCCAAGAGGAAGCATGTCATTGATATGCAGAAGCAACAGCGTGAGGGATAGAACGGAGCCTTGAGGAACACCAGCGTTCACTGACATGAACCGCGAAGCGCATCCATCCGAAAGGACACGGATTCTACGCTCATGCAGGAAGCTGGCAATCCAGGTACAGAACTGAGCGGGCAAACCGTATGCCGGGAGCTTGGAGAGAAGAGCTTTGTGCCAGACCCGATCAAAAGCCTTGGCTATGTCAAGGCTAACTGCCAGTGACTCGCCACGCTTGGGAATAGCCTCACCCCAGAGATGTGTGACGTACGCTAGAAGATCACCCGTTGACCGTTTTGGCCGAAACCCATATTGACGATCGTGAATTAGGGAGTGATCTTCTAGGTATCGAATAAGCTGTTTGTTCAATATTCGTTCTAGGATCTTACACAACACTGAAGTTACGGCTATAGGGCGGTAATTAGTCGGATCTGACCGATCTCCTTTTTTAGGGATCGGTTGCACATTAGCTTCTCTCCAAGATTCCGGCACACAACCCGAAGAGAGCGAGAGACGGTACAGACGATTTAACACAGGGGACAACTCCGCTGCACACATTTTCAGGACTATTGCTGGGATGCCATCAGGACCGTTAGCTTTCCGGACATCGATTGACTGCATTTCCGCACGGACATCACACTGCCTTATTTTAATATCAGACATTGTGTGGCCACAGTGAGGAATTGAGGGTGGCTGTGCATCACAGTCATCGATCCGGGAGTTAGCCGCAAAGAGTTTGGCCAGGAGATCGACCTTTTCCTGCGGCTTGTGAGCTAAAGTTCCGTCAAGACATCTCAGTGGTGGCAGCGAGGGTTGGCAGAAGTTGGATTGCACGGCTTTGGCCAGACGCCAGTAGCTACGGCTGCCCGTAGGATGCGTCAGGAGTTCTTGGCCTACTCGTGCAACGCGCTGGGCATCCGCTCTAATGTAGGCCCTCTTACACGACTTGGTGGCATTATTATAGGCTGCTTTTAGCAAATGAGTTTCGGGAGCCCCATGAGCTTTACCTCTGATCCAAGCGCGGTATGCCGTCTGTTTGCTCTCAACAGCGCTGGCACACTCGCGATTGAACCAGCGGTTGCGTCTGCCTTTGCTGATGACATAGGAGTGTGGAATATAGTATTCCATTCCTAATACTATCTCATCAGCAACGGCAGTGGCGCTAGCGGTCGGGTCCTTCCCACTAAAGCAGCGCTGCCTCCAAGGGACGGATGCAAAATACTCCCGCATACCGTCCCAGTCTGCTGACGCGTAGTGCCAAATCTGGCGTTTCGAAACCGCTGTTGGCGGGCGCGATGCCAAGGGCACTGTGCTGGATATCAAGCAGTGATCCGAGGAACCTAAAGGAGCTCGAATCTCCACCCGGTATCCAGCTGGGCGACTCGTCAGCAGAAGGTCGAGTAAGGAGGGCGCATGGCCAACTATGTCTGGGATCCTGGTGGGCTGGTACACCAGTTGCGTCAGGTAATGCGTGAGAGCGAATGCGTGGGCAGTTCTACCAGCATGGTCTGTTTTGGAGGAACCTAACCACAACTCATGGTGGGCGTTGAAGTCCCCCAAAAACACCAGTTCCGCCGATGGAAACCGCTCCTGCGCATCATCTGCTACCCGACTAAGATGTTCAATTAGTCGAGTTGTCTCCATGTCGCCGTTATGGGATCGGTAGACGCAGACGTAGACACGGCAATGAGAGCCTAAGTCGACGTGTACCACTATGAGGGAGGAGGAAGGGTCCTCCAGACAGCGCAGACGGCGACAGAAAACATCCGCCCGAACGAATAAGCAAACTCCGGCTTTGGCTTTGAAGGATTCTTCAAGCACAAAGCCGGGATAGTGCAGGTAGGTGGTGTCAGCTGGGCGGATTATTTGCGTCTCCGTCAGGAACAACATTGCTGGCCGTGCCGTCTCAAGATGGTGGTGGACGGCATTGAGGTTTGCATGGAGTCCGCGGATGTTAGCGAACTCCACCTCAAACGGTAAGGTTGTGGTGGGGGTGTGCACCGCTGTAGAACCGGTTTTGTTGTTAGGCGCTGTCATTTTAGGAGTGGAAAGAGAGAGGCGTGAATCGAGAAAATGATGCTGCGATGCGAATGGTCAAAGTGTGGTGGCCTGTTTCCCCAGGAATTTGCCCACAGACGAGTATTATTAACCTGCCGAACGGAAGGGCCCCCGAACCCCCCCGGGAATGGCCGCCGGGACCCCACCTTCCGGTCACCAACCGGCACGACGGACCACCCCGAGATTATGCGTGGCATGGTGAGGCAGCCTCACGAGCTGGTTAGGCTCGCTTGGGCCCCTGTACTGTGCCACGAGCGGCCAGCGGGACAACCGTTTCTACGGGTCTCCCTGGTCGGCAGGTTAACGAAGTCCTTCTGGCACTGGTTTGACGGAAACCTTCACAGACCAAATACATCGCAGCATCATCCTCTCGAGCTCTGGTTATACGCTGGCTGATCCCGAAACGCGACCGACAAGCAGTCACTTGACGGGTTTTACACCATGCGTACGGTGGTCACCAACCAGACGGGTCAAGCCCTACCACCAGTGGAGCAGATCATTGCTCGAAAGAGTCCGTTAGTCGCTTCTTACGACACCCACCGGACGGAGAGAGGGGCGGCGATTGGTATTCTTTCTCCGTCACCGCACGGATAAAATGTGTCATATCCCTATGTGCTGTGCTGTCCTTTAGGGAAGGCCTGTGCCCAGCAGTGGGACGTTAATGGTTAATGATGAACGAAAACTAGAAATTGTATAGAAACATTGCAATTCACCTCGTTTGTCACCAGCTTTAATGCCAAACTTTTTCATTAGCATGATCGAATGTTGATTCAGTTTGACTCAACTGTCAAACCTTTTTCGCACAAGGCGTGAAATAAAGTCAAGATATAACATTTTGTAGTAGGTTGGATCTGCATTACTTGCGTCTGTACCTACATTGTTTGGAAAGTTTTTTGTTTTATAAATTCGTAATTAATTAAGCAAATTCGCAATTAAAGTAACAGAGCCATGTCGTCTCGCTACTCGACTAAATTACTGGCCTACTGGTAAAGGTTTAAGACTGCATCGAACGCAAGCAAGCGCATGCTTAATGCTTATTCCGCACCGTTATTGGTAAGAATTTAGAAATTTCCTAGAAAGTGGCCAACTCGGTTTGGATCCGGCGGCCGGCGGCTCTCCCGCCGGTGCCTATAGCTTAACTATAGGCACCCGAAGAATAACGTCATATCTGCTATACAACTATTTTGCAGTTATGACGTTATTCTTCGGGACCTTTGAATTCAAACCTGTAATTTGAATATGGACGGCGGCTGCGGTGGCTCGTTAATGTAACACTTGGAAACCAGCCGTACTCGGAAATCGTTAAGTTCGGCATCGGCACGTCTCGTTAAAATGCTGCTAGTGTCCGTTGCCATTAATCTGAATAATCATTAGACTGTGGGTAACGATAGAATTGAACTTTCGTTAATGTCATTAATGTAGCTTGGTTGTCGGGAAGACATTTTCGATCGAGTAATTCTTTTTGATGCCCTTGTTTTGCTGTTAATAATTTGGCGACCTCTCCGTGGTCAAGTAGTTAGCAGGCTGAGGTTTCCGGTGCGTTTCCGGGTCAGTATAATTTAAAAATAACTGTTTTTTAAATTGATTTCGTGTCTGGGTGTTTATTTGCGTAACAAGTACGTTTCTCCGTTATCTAACCAATAAAAACAAGTCTCAAAAGAAGCTTAACTTAGGCTAGATAATTGGGGTGAGAGTGAAAAAAATTAATAGTTTAAAAACACTAGAAAAACACGCTTTTATAAATGCACGTAAAAACAAAAAAAAATTATGGATCTTTCAAGTTGTTTCTATTTCTGGGCTGAGTGTAAACTATGTGCTTTTAATTAAAATAGATGATTGTAAAAGCGTGAGGCGCTGGAAAATGAAAGACTTTTTGTATAACTTCCTGAGAAATCAAGTTAAGCGATGTTACGGGAAGCAGGTTACACAGATTGGCGCTCTAACTGGAGTTGCAGCACGACTAGTAGGTGGCTCTACATTAAACAGTCTGTTCAAAGTAACAGTTTGTCGAACTCAGACAAATGTAGAGGCATGTAGAGGCAGGAGACTCAGGCAGAATGTAGAGTTTTTGTTCGTGGACGAGATATCTTTGGTTCTCTTTGGTAACCCTTTAGCGGCATAAACGCTCTTGTGCGACCTAAAGCAGCTTCCGCCAGGAAGTTAGTATTAGTATTTGTTAACAAGAAAGTCTTTCCTGTTCCAGCGCCCCACGCTTTTACAATCATCTATTATAATTAAAAGCACATAGTTTACACTTCAGCCCAGAAATAGAAACAACTTGAACAATCCATAATTTATTTTTTGTTTTACGTGCATTTATAAAAGCGTGTTTTTCTAGTGTTTTTTAAACTATTAATTTATTTTATACTTTTTGGTCTAACCTTGAAACCTGATCGTGTTCAAAGTCCATTTCGTGGCCTTTCTTACAAGTGCAAACACGACTATGATACGATACTCTATCTTGAAATGCCAGTGCCTATCTTCCGGCTTCATCATCAGATCTTGAAACCTAATCGTGGTCAAAGTTCATTACAAGACCATTCTAAGAAATTCAAAACGGCTGTGATACGATTTTCCATCATGAAGTTCCAGTTCATATCTTCCGGCTCCATCATCAGATCAGTTCGGCAGTGCCATATTATTGTATTGTCATCAGAACTACATACAGCTGCCAATTTTCATTACGCTACGACCTTTGGAAGATGGTTAAATTAGTTACCTTAGATTCCATTACATAATTTGTTACATACAGGTCGACAAGTCGATATTATGGGACAGTCAGCCGAAATTAAGTACTTCTCAATCTATATTCTGTTACTTTGCCTACTAAAGTTAGAAATTCGCCATAAGCTCCTTAGACTTATGTCAAACTACAAACTGTAGTAGACAAAACAACAGATAGATTGCATATTAATTTCGGCAGCTCTACCCTCTGTCTCATTCGTATTTTAGATACATTGTTTCTTTACCGAGTTTCTTCAGCCAAAGCTTAAATTTCTTTATTATTTTGGTGTTGTGCATATTCTACTAATATTATAAACGCGAAAGTTTGTAAGTATGGATGGATATTTGTTACTCTTTCACGTAAAAACTACTGAATGGATTTGTATAAATTTGACATTCATATAGTTTATAACCTGGATTAACACAGGATACTTTTTATTCCGATATTCCTACGGGAAAGGGAACCACGTGGGTAAAACCGCGTTTAAAATAAAAGAACACAAACAAATTGAACACTCCTTCTGATAAGACAGGTCTAACAACATAAATATAAGTACAATAGCCGTTATTGTTACACAATCTGCCACAGACAAACACAATGAAATTGAAATGATAGAATAAGTATGCTATATTCGAATAGACAACACAAACAACCATTGCGGTATTATAACTAGAGAAGCAAACACCGGGAAGCAATTTTTCGCGCACTGACTTGCGGTTCATGGTTTGTAAATGAACGTCCATCAATCACGTGAATTTTTTTATCATTTTTTTATCCCCCCCTCTCCCGTTGTGTTACGTGGTGAGGTTTAAGACTAAACTCCCCCCCCCCCCCCCCCACCTAAAATCACGTGTATTTTTTGGGTGCGTATCATTTCATATAATGACAAATGAACTAATTTCAAAGGACACACGTTAATTGGATAAAAATTTTACATGTCCTAAATACACTTCCTATAACAACATTACGTATAATATTCATTTGATATAATACTCATATTCCCAAGCAACTTTTTCTATAAAGCTATTTTGGTAGAATAATCATATTCTTTAACATCATTTGATATACCAAATTTTTGCTTATAAATAAAAATAGCATTTTAACCCTAAATCGAATTCAAATATGGTCTTAAAAAGTTAATACGTTGGGTTTTCGTTAAGGTTGTGCTAAAATTTCAGTGGCAGAAACGAATTGCGGCAAAACCGACTCCACGTAGACTTATCTGCCCTACGCTAGAGTGTAATTTAAGCCCGCGTAGGCGCGGAGGGACGAGGCGGCCCGCTGCGGCGCCGACGAAGCTGCGGTGGTGAGCGAAAGCCATCTGCAACGATAAGCTCGCGTGGGACCGCCGGAGTCCCGCAGCGCCGAAGCTGTGACAGAAACCATGACTGCTGCATGCCTGCTTGCATGCTGCATGCTGCATGCCTGCTTGTATTTTGCATGTTTGCCAGCATCCTGCATGCCTGCTTGCATGCTGCATTCTTGCTGGCATACTGCATGCTTGCTTGCATGCTGCTTGCTTATTACATGAATAATGTTTTATATGATTAGATTATTATATCAAATGAAATTATAGAATCTAAAATTATATTAAATGGTCATTATATTAAGTCAGTTGTTATATCAAATGAAATTATATGAAACGAAATTATATTATCTGAACGTTAGACCTTAAGTATTTGTATTAAACAGTACACACCCGTATTTTTTAGTACTTACCAACAAAGAATCACAAAATTTTTAGAACATTATCTTTAAATGCAGGTATAAAGTATAATTTTATTTTATTCTAGAAAATTAAGGACTATGATAAAAATGTCTAGACAGAAATTAATGTTGCAGGTTATTTTTGACTGGTATAAAAATAATATAAAAGGAAAGGTCACACTACACGCCGCTTTCGGTTTAGAAAACGCGTTTGCCCAAAAAATAAATACACATGATACCTATCTTACTACACCCCCCCCCCCCCTTGTCATATTTCGTGATTTTTGCCGAACCCCCTCTCCCCCTCTTTCGAGCCTCACGTGAACCCTAAACACATCGCAACCGCTTTAGCAGCCCATGGACCGCAATTCAGTGCTCAACAATTTGCTTTAGAGTCTCGTCTCTAGTCTAGACACACACACAACACGTCGTGTAGGCCGGCGAACATTTTGGTCACGCGAGACTAGCTATGGGTAGCTCGCGAGCGAGTTGTTTAAAAGAGCCGGCTCACCTATTCTAGCTCAACGTATATCTAGCTCACTCCCGTTCAAGTTAGCTCAGTGTTCATTTTAGCTCAATTAGCTCAGTGTTTCATCGGAATATGTAGGCTCGGAATCAATAGCGGTCGGCTTGTTAGTCAAAAGGGTGTCGCAAAGGGGGTGCAGGACAAAATTTTCTGTTGATTTTTATATGGAGCCTCAAAAGTTACAAACTTTAAAAAAAACGCGAATATCTCGAAAACGGTACATCGTAGCTAAAATCTAACGAAATTATGGCCCCCCCTGTAAAACTCCGCAAGAACTTGAGCGGTATCCGATGAACATAAAAAAAAACTTTTTTTTTAGGAAAAAAAATTTAATTGTCTAATTTTTGTATGGAGCAAGATTTCTGTTGTCCAATAAAAAAAAATACCTCGAAATTCAAGACAATACGTTGCGCTTCGCGCTATTTCCTGAACAGTACACATAAACGACTCAAGAGCCTTCTATCTTCATGAACTACACTGAGCTAAATGAGCTACTGAGCTATATAGCTCTTGACTAGGTAAAGAGCATATAGCTCTTATCTCTTCAAAGAGCTTAATTTCTCATGACTACGCGAGACCCGCGAGAGCGGTGCACTGAAATTACTGCGAGGATCTAGTACTCTAGTTTATTATAATTATAAGTGTCCATTATAATAATGTGGCAGTGTCACAATTAACTAGTTGTTGGTTTACTTGTATCATTCGGGTTGTTTTCTGGCTAATTAATGGGGGGAGGGGTAACTTTTGATAACTATATATTTTTTTATTACTTAGTTTTAGGTTAATCAAATAAAAATCAAAAATAAGTACAGTGCATCAGGATCTAGACCATAACCCTTAAAAGTGTAGGCATAAAAACAGTACACACACATAACCTAATAGTATTTATGGATATATTATAAGCTTTCACATAAATAAAAAATGTTAAAATTATCAAACATAAGTGATCATAATTAGATTAATGTTTTATATTTTAGCGTTTTATTAACGCATAAATATACTTAGCGGTTAAGGCAGCCGCCCGGAATGCGGAAGGTGCGTGGCTCGATTCCCGCCTGAGGTTGTCTTCTTTTTTCAGTTTTTAAAATTTTACTTGATCATAATTAATTTATTTTAATTATTTAAGTATAAGTTTAAGTTGTAACTAACTTAAGTATAAGTATTACGTTATTAATCCCGACAAAATCGACTAGAATAATATCTATCTAAGAATTTATTATAGTCCAATAGAGAATTATTTATTATTTAATTCACGAAAAACATGTAGACGTCTCAAAATCTCAACAATACGTTTTGTCACAAAGCTATTGTTTGCCAAATCGCACATCAGCGCGGCACCTATGGGTAGATCCGCGAATTGAAGAGGACATTTCTGAGAATGTCGGAAATAGCGCTTCCGAGTAACTCTTACGTCGAATCTCTTGTCGCCTTGTGCCTCGCTGTAACCGCCGCTGTTTATTTATACGACGCAATCTGATGGAGAGGCGCGATTGTATCACATCACAGGCAGCCGGAATAACTGCCGCAACATCAAAGTGGCCATCTTAAAAGATACATTAGCAGTTATCACAGATCTACTATTTAGATAGACTAGTTGTACGCATTCTTACGTCTTATTTTAGGTATAAAGACATAAACTTGTCGTAGGAATTCTACATTATTTTGATTAATATAGTATAGGATGTATAGGAATATAAAGAAACTCAAAAAGAGGAAAACTTAGAACAACTAACGGTCCCCATTGGTAATCAATCCGGGACCTCTGTATCCACGACCGGTGATTTTAACATTAGACCACAGACGATTAGCTTATTAGTATATAGCAAACTACTAAATAACAACATAAAAAAGTTAGCTAGACTATAAAAAGCATTTTATGATCTATGTTACCAGTTTCATACAGACTCTACATTTTAAAAGTAGCATATTGGCGTAAGTTGGTAGTCACTCGGTAGTTCATATGACTTATCTTATCTTTGATTTTCGAAATTGTACTTACTTCCTTAAACTGAATGGAACTCTAATACATTTACATATCAGTAAAAGCTATTTTTACAGTCGTTCGTTCGGCGTATGCAGCTTATGGTAATCTCATTAGGGCAATATTCACCGTACGAGTATGCTCCGAGTTCCGACATCGACATTCTGCCGACGCGTGTAATCGAATTAACAGTTTATCAGACACGACCGTTAAAAGTAATGCCGGCACTACGCCGCGGCCGGCTGTGATTTCCTAATCACGAATTGTTTCAACTTTACCAGATGACTAGTTGTGTTTGTTGAAACTGGCACTAGTGTGAAATGTTTGGTTTCATTGTAGAGTTGCTTGCACACATTCAATTGAAAAGAACAGTCTGTTCGTGGAAGACGTTGGTATTGAGTTGTATCTTCAACAAGAAATTGCTTGCTTCAACTGCTTACGATAAATAATTATTAGTGATATGTGAAATCTTGTAAAGTAATTACGGTATTTATAGGTATCAATTCAGAGGAGCTTAGTTTTTTTTGCAGACAAGCTCAGCTTTCAGTTTCTAATTTCCCATCTCATCAGATTATTTATGTAGGGTTTTCCAATAAGAGGTTTCATTTTGATATAAAAACGGGTATTTTTTATGAGAAATCAATGAATGTTTATTTCATTGTAAAGAAGAAGGTAGGTATGCCATTAACATTTGAAAACGATGTCAGCCAAATGGCCGCCATGGCTATAGGTATGCTTGCAGCACCCTATCCTTTTCATGAAATTTTCCATGACCAATTCGCACATTTGCGGCTGTTTGTCCTCGATAACTTCACGAATTCCATCTTTAAGGTCTTGAATCGATTGTGGAGCTTTGGCATTGGCATAGACCTTATCATTCACGTGGCCCCAAAGAAAAAGTCTAAAGGTGTTAAATCACAAGATCTCGGTGGCCAATTATTGTGATCAGCTCTTCGAGAAACAACACGGTCAGGAAACATTTCTTGCAAAATTGCGATTGTTTCGTTGCTTGTGTGGCACGTAGCGAGTGACAATTGGCCATCGAGATCTTGAGATTTAACACCTTTAGACTTTTTTCTTTGGGGTCACGTGAAAGATAAGGTCTATGCCAATGCTCCACAATCGATTCAAGGCCTTAAAGATGGAATTCGTGAAGTTATCAAGGGTATACAGCCGCAAATGTGCGAATTGCTAATGGAGAATATTATGAAAAGGATATGGTGCTGCGAGCGTAACCATGGCGGCCATTTGGTTAATATCGTTTTCAAATGTTAATGGCATCCCTACCTCTTTGAAGTGAAATAAACATTCATTGATTTCTCTTAAAAAATATTCGTATTTTTTAATATCAAAATGAAACTTCTTGGAACTTATTGGAAAACCCTTTAGGATCCGCCGCTAGTAATTGTTTTGTTTTCCAATCCAAATAGGTAGGTATTTTTTTTCCTACAATAGCAGGTAAGTACATTATTAACACAGTAGGTATATCTGGCTCCAGTTAATTTGTATACCATCCGGATATATGCGCGGATAACAGACAGGTGTGACCGTTGTGGTAGGTAAGTGGACGCACTCGGACTTTGGCGGTGGCATGGCGTCGTCGGCGACGCGGCGGCCGGCGGAGATCAAAAAGCGCGGGTCGACGCACGCACGCGGCTCTCGGCGCGATAGCCCCCGCCCCCGCCCTCAGCGCCCCCGCCGCACAATAACAAACCCCGATGCCCGATCCGTTCCTTTGACCGACTGCCTCGCCGACAGTGCCGACTCGCCCGATCGCTGTCGGCGCGCGCAAAATACGCTCAAAGAAAACCTGCCATCCTCGAACCGGTTATTGTTTACAAACGACCAGTGTTTAATGGTCATAAATTGCTCGAACAAAATATATCTTGCCTCTTGTTATTGTTAGTCTTAGAAATGCGCCTTCCGCATTATCTGTATGAGATTTGCGTGAAATGTAATCATGTTGCTTTGCTACACGTACACTGTTAATCGATTAGCGTGGTTGTACCATAATTTTAGGACATAAAACATCTTCTTAATGATGCCAATTGTTGGAGGTTCGATGATAATGCTCCGTCTCGTTCGTTTCGAGATGGATTAAGCGTAAAAACGAAGCATAAGTAGACAAGACATTCTGATTATGATTGTGCATAAACAAAAAATATTGCAAAATTACCTATTAGGCAAATCGTCTTTTCATATATCCAATGTCAAAACTTAAAAGTTTTGAATCCCTGCCTTCAATAATTTTTCCATACAGCCGCCCATGCGACAGATGGCCGTAGGAGCAAGACGCACGTCCATGCTATTATGACGAGGTGCCTTCAAAGAGCAGCCCACGGCAGCGGAGCGCGGCCGAGACGGCTGAATTAATTACCACCAAGCACCGGTCGCCACTCACTGTCTTTATAACATAATTTGCACTTCGCGCGGCGAGATCAAAGCGCCGGCCGGTCGGCGGCGGCGCCTTTGATCACGACGGGCCTTTGACTGCCGCCGCCGCCTCCGCCGGGCACGCCTCGAATAGTCAATTTGTCGCTGGTTTTTTCATGATTGCCGGTGCACACGTAATTTTACGTTTAAAGTTTTATTTGTCCGTCTGTCCTCTTATTTACTACGCATGACTTGATATCATATACCAGAAGTTTAATAAAAGTAAACGTAATGGCTCAAATTACTTGCCATCCCATGATTCCATAATAAACTAGTAGTAGATAAGTAATGCTTTTTATTGTAGAGCAATTGCTTTTGTACAATTTTATTATTCAAATTTGACTGCGGAGGTCTATACCTCGAAGCTATGCTATGCTTCGATTCGATCGTATAGTTTATTTATATGATCAAGGGCGTATAGTGCTCTTTTTTCTTTGTTTTTCTTATGATTAGGTACTACTTCGATCATGATTTAGACTCTAACTAAAGCATGATCAGATCAGGCTCGAAAGATTAGAGCTTTTCTAAAAAAATGCTTAAAAACCTGTAGCTACGAAGAAGGTACACTAGAGGCTAACACTACATAAATACGAAAAACTTAATTTCGAAACTCATAATCACAAATTTCCAAACTCCGAATTCTAATTTCCGAATGGTTTAGAATTCCGAATATCACAATTCCGATATATCATAAATCCTTATTTTGCAAATCCGAAATTACAAAAACGATCGTTTAAAATTACGAAAATCAAAACTCCGAATTTTAATATTCCTAATACCTACTTAATTAAAATTCCGACTCAACAATAATTCGAAGTCTCATAAATACGAATTCCGAATATCAAAATTCCGAATTATTAAACTTCCCAAATCAATTAACAATAATACAGGTACAATTAACAGCCCACCTTTATTTTTCGTCACCGTGTTTGTTTACGTTAACTATGACTTAGGCAATGTTTTATTTTTTGTCTAGTGGGTACTTTAGCAATAAACTAAACACTTAAACTCTTATTTTGTTGCATTAAATTTTGTGTTCGAAGCGTTTCGGCGAGACATTTGTTGCAGTTGCGTTACCGATGAAACTTTTCCTGTTCCATATTGACATATTAGTGAGTCTATATTGTTTAATTTGAGTTTGAAGTGACCGATTATTGTTTGCAACTCTAAAAAAAGCCACTGGATGCGACTAATACAGCTAGGGCTTTTGCCGATGCTGGGTACAGCCAACGTCGCATCGCTCGTACACTCGGTGTACCTCTAACCACGGGACGGGATGCCATCAGACGATTTCGGGAGAGATTTCATAGTATGAACCAGTCTCCCGAAATCGTTTGTGTATGAACATCATACACTCGGAGACCAGGTCAAGGCCGACATCGATGTACTTCAGCCCAGAGAAGACCGCTTTGTTGTCAGCAACGTCTTGAGAAATCACTTTGCACCGCTACTGAAGCTCGTACACGACTTTTTGAGGTGAGAAATGTCAAAGTGAATGAACGTACCATAACAAAAAAGACTGACAGAAAGAAATTTGAGAGCTTTTCGCCCAGCTCGCGTGCCAGAACTGCTCCAACAGCACCGTAGAGCTAGACTTGGTTTTGCGCGTGAATATGCTGACTGAACTATGGAGGAATGGAAGGACGTACTGTTTTCAGATGTGAGTAGAATAGCCGTAAGAGGTCCAAATGGACGTGAGCGTGTCTACAGGCGCCCAAACGAATGGTTTGCTCCATGCGCTATAACCGAAACAGTGGGTTACCATGGAGGGTCCATAATGGTTTGGGGAGGTATCTCTTACGAGGCTCGTACCGATCTTGTTGTGTTCGATAGAGGCAGTGTGAATGCTCAAAGATACGTGGAGGAGATCCTTTAAGATCATGTCGTGCCTTTTGCACCATTTATTCGAGACAACTTCAGATTAATGCACGACAATGCACGTTGCCATACCGCAAGATCGGTCACTGAGTACCTTCATGAAGTCGGGATTCAAGTTTTACCATGGCCGGCACGCAGTCCCGATCTTAACCCAATGGAGCACATTTGGAACAACATCAAAAGACGTATCCGAGCAAGAGTACCAGCCCCTACGACCCTAGGAGAGCTCAAGACGGCTGCGGTAGAGGAGTGGCCCAGTCGGATATCCAGGATATCATGGATGGATTGCTAATCAAACTCAAAGAAGTCATTAGAGCCCGAGAGGGAAACACCCATTATTAAAAAAATATTTAAAAAAAGATACACCACTTTTTTCAAAATTGAAATTGATAATTTTTGTCTTTTTTACAAAATCGATCTTTATTGAAACCTTTTAATAAAAAAAAATTGTTTTAAGTCCTTTTTGTTTTTTTTACCTTTATGGTTGTTTTCAACGCACCTGACCATCAAATGTGGTCTACAAAGGTATTTTTGAAAATTCAAAGAAAAACAAGGTGGGCGGTTAATTGTGCCTGTGAGTATATTGTCCCGGTGAAATAAATCTCCCATTTTACTCGGAAGTGCTTCTTCCTAAACTGCTAGGCATGCGCTTCTCGATTGTCTTTAATTTCTAACCTATGTGACCTACAGGAGTAGGGGCTGCTAGTATTTATGATGTCTAATAAAAAATATTATCTCGAAATCAAGACAATCGCTACCTGCGCTTCGCGATTGTCTTAAATTTCTAACCAATCACGTGACCTACAGGACACAGGAGTATGGCAGCAAGTATTTCTTTTGTTCAATGAAAGAAATGCAACATTAAACAGCAATGAATTTTCGGAAATATGATAGCTAATCGGAATTCCGTTTTTCGGACTAATAACATTTCTGCTTTTTGTTTCTTCGGACTTATGAAAATCGGAAAACTGAAAAATAATATTTATGATATTCGGAATATTGACGTTCGTGATTTTAAATAATCGTGATTTTAATTTTTCGAAAATATGAAATTCGGAGTTTTTAAATTCGGAATATTCAAATTCGGAATTAAGTGTTTCGGAGTTTTAGGGTGTTCCCCTACGAAGAGCATAAAGGATCTTTACTCGAAGGTTTATTACCTCTTAGTTTTATTTATTCTGATAGAGATATGGCAAAATAGCAATCTACATTTGTTTTGGATAATTTATTATTTTAAATAATTTATTCAAAACATGTAAAGACAATTACACCGTAACATAGAACCTTGACCACATGAGTACTTGACGTCGTTTTTGATAATCTAATTGAAATAAACATTAAGCACACTTCGTTATCAAAACCTTTCCACTTCATTTATTTAAAGTCAGAATCCAGTTAGACTTTAATGCAACTGATACACTTGTAAAATGTGTAATTACTAAACTGCAGCACTAATAAATCAACAGTAGATAGGTAAATGGTTGTGCTAACTAGAAACTAACGTTGGAGTCCGCGCAAATATGCAACGGTTGGCAACGAACGGCAAACCGACAAACACTAAAATATAGGGGGGTAATTAATTTGATGCCAGTCAGTCGCCCGAGCACATTGAGGTAATATAAATGGAGGGACGACAATGCAGAGCAATTTTTTGCGCATTTAGTTGCGGCCCATGAGTGATCGCGCTAAATGATCTCAATCAAACCACAAGCCGAGTCGCTAGATATCAAAACCAACAAAATACAAACAGGTTGTTTAGCTGCAAATCGTTTTTTTTGTTTTGGTTTTATCAAAGCGATTTATTACTACATTGTTATTTTAACAGGAATCTTAATTTAATACTCTAACCTTTTTTAACATTTTACTTGAGAAAATAAAGCAGATTGTCTAAAATAAATAATTTTTTATTGTATTTGGTCCATTCGTAACAAAACAAGCAATACACTGGAGTTGGTTTAGTTTGACATAAAAAGTCATGACGCGACTAGCAGCCATCTTAGAAGAAACAAACGCTCTGATTGGCTCACGGTGACTTGGCACGTTTTGTTATTCAGTTAACTGTGGATATCGCTTGGTTTGAAACAGAAAACTGATTTTAAAAACATTTTGTATAGAATGTATCGGAATATGGCCGTTTTTGACAAGTAGCATAGTACCATATTTTATTCGTCTTTCCAAAGTCGTTTTATGTAAAAATTGGACTAGGCTGGTTTTGAAATCAAACGACTCCTGTAACTTCTGTTGAAACTGAACTGACCGTTATGTCGACTTCGTATAGCGCCATCGCGTGTGTCAAACGCGATAGCACTATAAAAGTAGGTCTAACGACTGCGGTTAAGTTGGGGTTTGGTTGAGATTACTTAGCGCGATCGCCCCCTAAACGTACTGCAGCCGCTTAGAAGTGACTAGGCGTTTACAGCTGTTGGGCCGCAACCGCAACCCAGTGCGCCAAAAAATTGCTTCTCGGGTGCTGTCTCTAGTTATAATACTGCCCAAATGCCGATATTGCAGAGCCGCGCACTCGGCGTTGGCAACTTCGCAGCCGCTACCGAAATGCGATGGTATCGCGTACTAAAAAGCACGTTTTTTAGGAAAGTATTTGAAATTTTTACATGTAAGTAGACAATTTAACATAAATTTTGTTGCGAGCAATTTACAATTCGGTAAATGTTGGAAAACATTTTACTAGCAAGATTAGAACTTGCACCTTTCTTGGCATTCCGGGTGAGGTAGGTACACTACCAACACCAACTAAGTGATATCGTGGCTCTGTCTGTCTGTGTGTGTTTGGCACGCTCTGCAGCCTGAACGGCTCGATGGATTTTAGCTTCAATGTATTTGTGTGTCATGTGTATAATAGGTTACTTACAAACTCATTCAATAATATAACTAAAAAAAAAGACGGTAATTAAAAAAACTAAAAAACCCGCCTGCTTTTCTGTGTAACTTGGAAATGAAATAAAATACCTAAAACAAGAAAGTCGTCATACCCAATTGCAATTAACTTAAGAATCGCCAAAGTTGCAAAGAAAAATTGTAGCAGTCGGCGCCCATTCTAGAAAGTCAGCCGTCTAGTAGATTGGAGTAATCTGCATTGTAATATAGGTATGTGCTCTCAATTACTGAGCCTCTATTTCTTTCTAGGTTTTTTAGTTTTTTTAATTACTTACCGTTTTATTTTATTCACTACTCGACCGTCTTACAGAATACTAGAATAATTTTGTATGCTGAAGCTTCAATCACAATTGTGATCAAAGTTAGTAAGTAGTGAAAAAATCTTAAAAGCAAGCAGTGCTGCGAACTCACTCTTTGCTCGAACCGATGCCGATGCGATGGTATCACTTATCATTAAAATGCACAGTAAAATTGTGCGGAGTGTTTATTATACCAGCGTACCTTAAACGAGTATTACCGTCAAAATTCCCTATAAAGAGTCAGCGATAAAGTTTATCTGATTTCGGAGTTGCTTGTAACTTCAGGCGTCTGAAATGGCTTGTTGTTTCGATAAGTTTGCAAAGCCGAATCAATCGGTCGTCTGCTTAAAACATGTACTGTACATTGTATTATTTGATAGGAAAATTAATGATCCTTTTATAATTATTTAGAAAAATAACAAAAAAATACTCACTGCGTTTCAATCAAATGTTATATTATCTAGGCATTAAGTATAATACCATATAACACCGATAAAAAGTTTTTTCACTAACACCGCAAGTTACAAGCACAGAATGTTTTCTAATTCACAAATCCTGGCTATCGGTGAATTCAAATCTCACACATACGTGTATCGAGTCGAGACAATGTGGCGAAGGCCCAAGGCCCGCTAAGGCCCGCTCCCTGCGCCGCGTCGTCGGCGACATCAAACGCGCCGAGATGAGTATCGCCGCGAGCGGAGTCCACGCCCCTAGCTTTTTTATTTAGTTATTTTTTTATACTTTTTAACAGCTTGCTGCCTTATCTTTACGTACGTTTCCTCGTTTTATGGTTATAACGATAAAATGAATCCGTATTCGGTTGACAATTAGAGCTCTGTTTGATGAAGAGGACGGGACAAATTATATGATGTTACGTTGTTAGGGGGTGTAACTGTGTAGTGTAATGCGATTAAGCATATCTATTGTACTTGTAAGTACATATATATATTTTTTATTACTAACAATTTTGAAGGTAACATAAATATTTTTAAAGAACAACGGCAGGAATCCATAAAACATGAACAAGGCTGGCCTTTTTATTTTCTTCGTTGGATGGACCACTACAAGGACAGCGCTTTTTAGATAAGAACCTACTTCAATATTAATTACATTGAAAGTTGCATCTTCATACAAGTGATTTACAGTTTACATTTTATCCTGTGAAAGTAACCATCATAAAAAAACAAGGAACAAAAAATACAATGACTAATTACCTACTAGTGACTACTTCCTATTTGTCGCCACAGCGAACATTGATGACAACTGGAACTCATTATTAGTGCAAAAAATATTTTGTACCTACTCATATAATATAACACATTGTAGAGTCAAGCACAAAAGCGTAAAGCCGGCTTTTTTCTAAACGCAATATTGCAATTCGCAATGGCACGTGATGCAATAGACGGGGCGGTCCTTTTGATGTGCGCTTATACCGGTAATGGATCGCTGTCAACGGAGGTTGTCGCCTGTGATGTCGCCGCCCAAGAGCGCCGACAAAGGGCCCGCGGTAGCACAAAAGCTATTGATATCATTTAAATCCCTTTGAAAGCCGCCGACACGCTCGCTTTGCATCCCTGTGGGAAAAGCAGACTCTTTGAACCAACCCCCTTTATTGTAATAATGGTGTTTACTCCACCGTAAATTGGTAGCAATTTTGTGAACTACCAATACTTACTTTTAATCGAAGTTATATAAACAAATACATTTAGGAGCACAAAAGTTTTTCTATGTGATTGTACAGAATAAACGATTGAGTTTTAAGTTGATAGAATTCATCAAATAATTTATAAAGATCGATGGCGCAGCTTAGACTCATGCATAGAGTACCTATAGCACAGAACTTGTGGTCAGTGGAGTGTTGATGTAATATTGATCCTCTAAGGGCTCGTGTGTGAAAACGTGGAAGGAGAACCGATATCTTCTTGCGTTTGATAGTTTGTATCGAGTAGTTGAAGGAATAGTTCAAGGATGGAAAGGGTTATGCTAGACGTGTCAGGCTAGTCACAACCGTAAAGGCTTCAGCACACCAAACGCGGGATAGAAGCAGCGCAGGTCAGTAGCAGCGCGGGAGTCGGCAGTAGTCGGCACACTGAACGCAGCGGCAGTATCAATCAAAGCAGTTGCAACGCTGGACAGACATTTCGCTACTTTTGGTAAGTTCAAGTTTTCTTTGAATATCTCTCTAAAAGACGTTTAAAATGTCATGTTGTGGCGGAACCTCAGAATAATAATGCTTTAGTTGTTATTCTATGGGCGGAACATTTAATTTCTTTTTCTGAACTTGAAGTATAATTTATTTTTTATCTAATGGATGTTTAAAATTTCATGTTATTGCAGAACATTTTGTTAACTTATAGATGTAAGTTCAAAGTTTTCTATGAATGTCTTTTTAAAAGACGTTCAAAAAGTCCTGTTACGTCAGAACATTTCACTTTTTTTCGCAAGTTCAAAATTTTCTTTAAATGTAAAAGATGTCTAAAATTGTCAAGTTATGGCTGAGCATTTCATTTATTTTTGTAAGCTGAAAGTTTTCTTTGAATATCTTTTTAAAAGAAGTTCAAAATGTCATGTTAAGGCAGAACATTTTACTTCTTTTTGTGAGTTCCAAGTTTTAAAATTGTTATGCTGATGTCAGAACATTTTGTTTCATTCTATGAATTCATCATTTAATGCGTCTCTATAGATGTTCAAAATGTTATTTGACATTTTCATTTCTTTCGTGAATTCAAAGTATTCTTTCAATGTCTTTCTAAAAGATGTTCAAAATGTCATGATATGACAGAATATTCCATTTCATTTCGTAAGTCAAAGTTTCATAATAGGTACTGTATTTCTAAAATGTATTTATAAACGTCATTCAATTTCATTTCTTTTTCGGAGTTCAAAGTTTTCGGTTATGTTTCTTTCAAATATGTTTTAAATTGTTAAGGTGATGTAAGAACTATTCGTTTCTTTTTATGAATTCAACCTTTAATGTTTTTCTTCAAGACGTTCAAAATGTTATATTAAGAGAGAACTTTTTCATTTATTTTTATGAATTCAAAGTATTCTTTCAATGTCTTTCTAAAAGATGTTCAAAATGTCATGTTATTGCAGAAGATTCCATTTATTTTTGTAAGGCAAAGATTCCTTATACAGTATTTCTAAAATATGTTTATAAACGTCATGTTATGACAAAACATTTCCTTTCTTTTTTTGAACTCAAAGCTATCTAATAATCAATACAAAATTAAATTATTTAGAATACAATGACAACCCTGATGTCTTTTTTAATGATTTTTTTAACGCATGTTGTTCAGAATTTAATAAATCTTTTGTTCCAAAAAAGATCTCGGTTAGTGGTACTGTATCTTTTAATGAATGGGCTACAATTGGTATTCACAAAAGTAGGAAACGCCTTCATGAACTTTATGGTGAACGCCATTATAACACCACCAACGACTTCAAATTATATGTTAAAAATAAGCCTTGATTTCCTCCCCCACTGTAGCTGAACCTGTTTTGAAGGAGAATGTTAAAGATTATGAAAATAAATTTCAGTTTTCAAAAAAATTGTGTTATATATGTATATGTATATCAAAAACATTTAACACTCTTAATAAAAAGAAAACTGCTGATCTGTGGGGTAATTCCGTGGATGTTGCTAAATACTGATTTAGTCATAATTACTGAATTATGACAATAGCTCCAGTTTTAGCTTGCATATTTAACGAATGCATTGACTGTGGTATTTTTCCTGACCTAATGAAACATAGTAAAATAAATAATTCCATTGTTTAAATCAGGTAGCACTTCTGACCCCTCTAATTTTAGACCTATTTCTGTGCTACCCACATTTAGTAAAATTTTTGAAAAGTTGATGCTAGATCAAATTCAAATTCATTTTCATAGAAATAAACTTTTACATTGTAAACAGTATGGTTTTACTAGGGGTCGCTCAACAACTGACGCCGGTGTTGAGCTTTTAATCCAAATATTTGATGCCTGGGAGGAATCACAGGATGCCCTAGGGGTATTTTGTGATTTATCCAAGGCTTTCGATTGTGTTTTACATGAAACTTTGGTCAGGAAGCTTAACCACTATGGAATTAGGGATGCTTCTTTGAGCCTTCTAATCTCATACTTGAGTAACAGGATTCACAAGGTCGACATTAACGGTTAAAGATCTCCGGGATCAGTGGTTACAATGGGAGTTCCGCAGGGTTCAATACTAGGTCCATTCTTGTTTTTGGTTTATATTAATGACTTACCTTATTTTGTAAAAGACAGACATGAGATAGTATTGTTTGAAACGACGACACCCAAATTATGACGATGTGAATAATGCGATCTCAAAGATTGTTCACTAGTTCAGTGTAAATAACTTGCTATAAAACGAGGGAAAAACCAAATGTGTAAGATTTGTATTGCATAATGTTAAGCAAGTAACAACTAGTGTACAAATTAAAGATAAGAATGTGAATCCTGTAGACACCACTGTAATTCTAGGCATCACGTTAGGTGCCAAGCTTCAGTGGGGCCCACATATAGCTAAATTGTCGAATAGACTTAGCTCTGCGGCTTATGCAGTAATGAAGATCCGTCAGTTAACTGGCGTTGATACATCTAGATTAGTTTATTTCAGTTACTTTCATAGTGTAATGTCGTACGACATTCAAACTATCTTTGTGCTTCAGAAGAGGGCTATTCGAGCAATCTACAACTTAAAGGCTGGCGACTCTCTCAGAGAGAGATTTAAGAATATAAATATAATGACAGTTGTATCACAATAGATTTATGAAAATTTGATTTATGTTCATAAAAATACTGAAATGTTTTCAAAAAACAGTGATATTCACAATGTAAACACTAGAAGTAAGAACAAATTAGCAGTACCTTATACTAGGCTCCATAAAATAAAAAATTCTTTTAAGGGTCTGTGTGTAAGATTTTACAACAAAGTACCAAATGATATTCAGAAATTAGAACTTAATAAATTTAAAATCAAAATCATAGAAAAGCTTTATAAAAAGCTTATTATAAAGTGTCAGATTACACAGAAGACAAAACCGCTTGGATCTGAAATGCTCCAAGCACTCCAACAGCTATTTCTAAATTTCTTTATTTAATTGATACTACATTGTATTGTAGTCATTGATATATATACACTAGATTAGCAATTACCGCGCGAAAGCGTTGCCACCTCACATAAGGCCACAGCCTTATGCCTAGTAATGTCAGTTCAGTCCTCAGTGTGACGCCGCCCAGGTTGAACCGGACGGAAAATGCGTAAAATGCATAGTGAAAGAGTGCGATTAAAGGTCACAGAACCATCTTATCTCAAGCGGAATTACTTTCCATACGTATGTACATTGTAAATGTATTGATATTGACGTAAAAACACACAAAAAAAATAATTAAATAACAAATATTGTGATTTATGTTCAGTGTTGCCATTAAAAACCTCGTTTTGGTTTCCCACTTTAATGGGAGAAACAAATTAATCAATGGATGAAGTTGTAACCTCCGATTTTAAATAATAATATGTAATTATATTTTAAGTTTCGTTCAAAAGATAAATGCAATCTTATTAATTTGTAGTATATTTAATCAATTAATAATCTAATGATCATATTATATTTTCTATTTAATATGATCAATTTTGCAGGTTGCCTAAATATGCAGGACGCCGTGAGAAGAAATATCTAAAACAAGATTATAGCATGAACACATACAAAAAAGAGACTAAACACAAAACTAATGCTTCATAGCGGAGTTTGATTACTGTTTGAATAAATAAACTACCATTATGGCTAGTGATGGGTTTACGCCCGGGCGTTTTTGGTGCATTGGATAAATGCCCGATAAATGTATGTATATGCCGAATAAATGTCCATTCACTGGGCAAAAACTATAAGAGAACATTTATAATTTTTTTTCATTAAAATAGTGACATTTTATCATGCAGCATGAGGAAATACCTACATAAAATTAGATTATGACTAGATTATTGACATATAAATTACTTAACTTCTCAAAATGAAAAAATGGAACTATGTTTAGTAATTCAGAACACATTTAACTACTTCTTACTAGCGAAAACGATAGAATTTCGGGGGCAGGAGGATTATTTCATTACTTATTCTTACTTTTATGTATCTAGTAAGCAAGACATGTTATTTAAATAATACTAGCTGTACAACTTTATCTTCGTAAAGTAAATAATAAATAAATAAAGATATTTCAACAATCACACCAATGAGCTAGCCCTAAACTAAGCCGAAGCTTGTACTATGGCGGCTAGTTAACGGATATCCATACTTAAATACATATAAACATCATATTAAAACTATGTCAACGGGATAAATCGCGACACACATTGCAAGCAAATGCCTACTTAGTACTGCTTGACATTCGGCCGCAGCACCGCAAGCAGTAAGTAAGCATTCACTCAGAAAACGCATCGCGTCCTGGGTGGCTATCACGCTAAATAATCTCAACCGAACCACAACTGAAATGTAGTCGTTAGACGTACTTTTATAGTGCTATCACGTTTGACACATGCGTTAGCGCTATACGAAGTCGGCTGAACGGTAAAGGTATAGTTTTGGTAATATCGTTGGTGCTTAGTGTGATTGAGGCCCTGTCCTGCTAACATAGTTTCAATTATGTTAAAATAGTAGCATATTAATGGTCAAAAATAATATTAAAATCGATTCAGTAGTTCCCGAGTTTATCGGCTACATGCAAACAAACAAACAAATAATTCCTCTTCATAATAATAGTATTATTTAAATTCATGTATTTTATAAAACAATTGCTTTCAAAAATATTCTATTTTTTTTTCTTACTTTGGGGTAAAATTCATATGGCAGGCAACACTGGCCCGCCAGCGCATGATTATGTATCTGTCTTTGTCTAATTTTAGTGACAGCATGGTTCTTGCGACTTGTGTAGATGAGACAGTTATATGTTTACATTAAAATGTTTATTGGTTTCAAAGCTACGTCGTCGCGGTTAAATAGTGGTTACATTTTTTAGGACGCGCGGTAATGAAGTTTGCTTCTCTATTAGTTTATCTCAATGCTTAGAACAGTTATCACTAATATTAATATGAATTTATTCAAAACATACCAATATTAAATAAAGGTTTTATAATGTAATTTACGTATCTTAATTTATAAAAAAAAACCGTCAACATAATTTTATTACTGAGTAAGCTTCAATGATATTATAATATCATTGGTAAGCTTAGATTAAAACAAAATGGGAAGATACGGCATTACCTTCTTGTGAGTGAGCCGCCAAAATTCGGCCTAAAGGCACAATTTCACTTCAGTTGCAATTTGCCGAGCGAACAGGCGACATCGTACTATTGCAGACATTGAATATATATACACATTGTAGTTTTGTATTGCATCATTTATTATTTTTTAAATTCATATTTTGTATTGACCTGGTAACGACATATTCTTTTTTTTGTTTGTAAATGTCGTTGCTTTTGTGCGCTGTGGTTTCTTGCGCCCATTCTTTGCCACAGTAAAAAAATTATGTCCTGAATGGGTGGTAGGTTAAAAAAGATTTGGACGATTCAAAGTACTTATTAATTGAGTTTATAGAATAAATATAATTTGACTATTGATTATTAACTAAAATATATTTATAAACGTCATGTTATGACAAAACATTTCATTTCTTTTTGTGAGCTCAAAGTTATCTATGTATACCTTTCTAAAAGAAGTTCGAAATGTTAAGCTAAAGCCACTTTACTTCTTTTTACGAGTTCAAATTTTTTTTTAATTTCTTTCTACATGACGTTCAAAATGTCATGTTATGGCTCAAGATTTCATTTCTTTTTCTGAGTAAAAAATTTTCGTTTATGCCTTTTTCAAAGATGTTTAAAGTTGTTAATGTGATGTCTGAACATTTCGTTTCTTTTTATGTATTTAAATTTTTCTTGAAATTCTTTCTACATGGCATTCAAAATGTCATGTTATGGCTCAAGATTTCATTTCTTTTTCTGAGTTCAAAGTTTTCGTTTATGCATTTTTCAAAGATGTTTAAAGTTGTTAAGGTGATGTCAGAACATTTCGTTTCATTTTATGAATTCAACTTTTAATGTTTTTCTATAAGACGTTCAACACGTTACATTATAGGAGAACAGCTATTTCATTTCTTTTTTTGAATCCAAAGTATTCTTTCAATGTCATGTCATATCGGAATATTCCATTTCGTTTATTAAGTCAAAGTTTTCTAACACTGTATTTCTAAAATATGTTTATAACTTCATGTTAAGCCCAAACATTTCATTTCTTTTTGTGAGCTCATAGCTGCCTTATAATGCCTTTCTGAAAGAAGTTAAAATTGTCATGTTATAGCATACCACTTCACATCTTTTTGAGAGTTCGAAGATTTCTTGAAATTCTTTCTACATGGCGTTCAAAATGTCATGTTATGGCTCAAGATTTTATTTCTTTTTCGGAGTTCAAAGTTTCCGTTTATGTTTCTTTCAAAGATGTTTAAAATTGTTAAGGTGATGTAAGAACTATTTGTTTCTTTTTATGAATTCAACTTGTAATATTTTTTTACAAGACGTTCAAAATGTTAAATATAAAGGGAGAACTAATTCATTTATTTTCATTAATTCAATGTAATATTTTAATGTCTTTCTAAAAGATGTTTAAAATGTCATGTTATTGCAGAAGATTCCATTTCTTTTTGTAAGACAAAGTTTCCTTATACAGTATTTCTAAAATATGTTTATAAACGTCATGATAAGACAAAACATTTCATTTCTTTTTGTGAGCTCATAGCTATCTAATACTGCCTTTCTAAAAGAAGTTTAAAATGTCTTGTTATAGCCACTTAACATCTTTTTGTAAAGTAAAAATTTTCTTGAATTTCTATCTACATAGCGTTCAAAATGTCATGTTATGGCTCAAGATTTCATTTCTTTTTCGAAGTTTAAAGTTTTAGTTTATGCCTTTATCAAAGATGTTTAAAATTGTTATGGTGATGTCAGAACATTTCGTTTCTTTTTATGAATTTTGTTATGATGATTGCAGAACATTTCATTTAATTCTATGAATTCAACATTTAATGTTTCTTTAAAATATGTTCAAAATGTTATAGGTATGGAAGAACTACTTTTTTTTTAAATCAAAGTATTCTTTCAATGTCTTTCTAAAAGATGTTCAAAATGTCATGTTATGGCTCAAGATTTCATTCCTTTTTCGGAGTTCAAAGTTTTCGTTTATGTTTCTTTCAAAGATGTTTAAAGTTGTTAATGTGATGTCTGAACATTTCGTTTCTTTTTATGAATTCAAATTTTAATGTTTTTCTAAAAGACGTTCAACATGTTATATTAAGAGAGAACTATTTCATTTCTTTTCATGAATTCAAAGTATTCTTTCAATATCTTTCTAAAAGACGTTCAAAATGTCATGTTATTGCAGAAGATTCCATTTCGTTTTGTAAGGCAAAGATTCCTTATACAGTATTTCTAAAGTATGTTTAAAAACGTCATGTTATGACAAAACATTTCCTTTCTTTTTGTGAGCTCAAAGCTATCTAATAATGCAATTCTAAAAGAAGTTCAAAATGTCATGTTTTAGGCAATTTACTTCATTTTGCGAATTCAAAGTTTTCTTGAATTTCTATCTACATGGCGTTCAAAATGTCATGTTAAAGCTTAAAGCTTCATTTCTTTTTCTGAGTTCAAAGTTTTCGTTTATGCTTTCTTCGAAGATGTTTAAAATTGTCAAGGTGATATTAGAACATTTCGTTTCGATTTATGAATTCTCCTTTTAATGTTTCTCTAAAAGATACAGTGATACAACGCAGCTGCCCGGATTGCGGAGGACGCGGTTTCTATTCCCGCTTGAGGTAAACATTTTTTTTAACGTTTCATTATCTTTGAGTTTATTTGAGCGATTTTTAAAGCAAATAATCAAAAATTACGAATCTCTAAAAGTTTCTCGAAAAATTTGTACATCAAAATGTTATAAGTATGGGAGAACTATTTCATTTCTTTTTTGAATTCAAAGTATTCTTTTAATGTCTTTCTAAAAGATGTCCAAAATGTCACGTCATGGAGGAACATTCCATTTCTTTTTGTAAGTCATAGTTTCCTTAGAATGTATTTCTAAAATATATTTATAAACGTCATGTTATGACAAAATTTCATTTCTTTTTGTGTGCTCAAAGTTATCTACATATTTATGCCTTTCTAAAAGAAGTTCAAAATGTTATTCTAAAGCCACTTTACTTCTTTTTATGAGTTCAATTTTTTTTTAATTTCTTTCTACATGGCGTTCAAAATATCATGTTATGGCTCAAGATTTCATTTCTTTTTCTAAGTTCAAAATTTTCGTTAATGCCTTTTTCAAAGATGTTTAAAGTTGTTAATACGATGTCAGAACATATCGTTTCTTTTTATGAATTCAACTTTTAATGTTTTTCTGAAAGACGTTCATTATGTTAAATTATGAGAGAACAGCTAGTTTATTTCTTTTTGTGAATTCAAAGTATTCTTTTAATGCCAATCTAAAAGATGTTCAAAATGTCATGTTATGGCAGGTTTTATTTATTTTTGTAGTCAAAGTTTTCTTATACTAAAAGATGTTTATAATCATCGTGTTTTGACAAAATATATCATTTCGTTTTGTGAGCTCAAAGTTATCTTTTAATGCCTTTCTTAAAGAAGTTCAAAATTTCATGTAATAGCCACTTCACTTATTTTTGTGAGTTCAACGTTTTCTTGAAATTATTTTTTCATGGCGTTCAAAATGTCATGTTATGGAGTTTATTTCATTTTCTGAATTCAAAGTTTTCGTTTATGTTTTTATCAAAGATGTTTAAAGTTGTTAAGGTGATGTCAGAACATTTCGTTTTTTTATGTATTCAACTTTTAATGTTTTTCTTTAAGACGTTCAACACGTTATATTATAGGAGAACAGCTATTTCATTTCTTTTTTTGAATCCAAAGTATTCTTTCAATGTCATGTCATGGCGGAATATTCCATTTCGTTTTGTAAGTCAAAGTTTTCTAATACTGTATTTCTAAAATTTGTTTCTAAACGTCATGTTAAGCCCAAACATTTTATTTCTTTTTGTGAGCTCATATCTATCTTATAATGCCTTTCTTAAAGAAGTTAAAATTGTCATGTTATAGCATAACACTTCACTTCTTTTGTGAGTTCGAAGTTTTGTTGAAATTCTTTCTACATGACGTTCAAAATGTAATGTTATGGCTCAAAGATTTTATTTCTTTTTCGGATTTCAAAGATTCCGTTTATGATTCTTTCAAAGATGTTTAAAATTGTTAAGGTGATGTAAGAACTATTCGTTTCTTTTCATGAATTCAACTTGTAATATTATCCTTTCTAAGAGAAGTTCAAAATGTCATGTAATAGCCACTTCACTTATTTTTGTGAGTTTAAAGTTTTCTTGAAATTCTTTCTACAGTCATTCAAAATGTCATGTTATGGCTCAAGATTTCATTTCTTTTTCTGAGTTCAAAGTTTTCGTTTATGCATTTTTTAAAGATGTTTAAAGTTGTTAAGGTGATGTCAGAACATTTCGTTTCATTTTATGAATTCAACTTTTAATGTTTTTCTATAAGACGTTCAACACGTTACATTATAGGAGAACAGCTATTTCATTTCTTTTTTTTAATCCAAAGTATTCTTTCAATGTCATATCATATCGGAATATTCCATTACGTTTTGTAAGTCAAAGTTTTCAAATACCTACTGCATTTCTAAAATATGTTTATAAACGTCATGTTAAGCACAAATATTTCATTTTCTTTTGTGAGCTCATAGCTGCCTTATAATGCCTTTCTGAAAGAAGTTAAAATTGTCATGTTATAGCATAACACTTCACTTCATTTGTGAGTTCGAAGTTTTGTTGAAATTCTTTCTACATGACGTTCAAAATGTCATGTTATGGCTCAAGATGTTCAAAGTTTTCGTTTATGTTTCTTTCAAAGATGTTTAAAATTGTTAAGGTGATGTAAGAACTATTCGTTTCTTTTATGAATTCACCTTGTAATATTATTCTACAAGACATTCAAAATGTTAAATATAAAGGGAGAACTATTTCATATCTTTTCATGAATTCAAAGTATTATTTTAATGCCTTTCTAAAAGATGTTCAAAATGTCATGCTATTGCAGAAGTTTCCATTTCTTTTTGTTAGACAAAGTTTTCTAATACAGTATTTCTAAAATATGTTTATAAACGTCATGTTATGACAAAACATTTCATTTCTTTATGTGAGCTCAAAGTTATCTAATAATGACTTTCTACAAAAAGTTCAAAATGTCATGTAACAGCCACTTCACTTATTTTTGTGAGTTTAGAGTTTTCTTGAAATTCTTTCTACATGGCATTCAAAATGTCATGTGGCTCAAGATTTCATTTCTTTTTCTAAATTCAAAGTTTTCGTTTATGCCTTTTTCAAAGATGTTTAAAGTTGTTAAGGTGATGTCAGGACATTTCGTTTCTTTTTATGAATTCAACTTTTAATGTTTTTCTATAAGACGTTCAACACGTTACATTAAAGGAGAACAGCTATTTCATTTCGTTTTGTAAGTCAAAGTTTTCTAATACTGATTTTCTAAAATATGTTTATAAACGTCATGTTAAGCCCAAACATTTTATTTCTTTTTGTGAGCTCATATCTATCTTATAATGCCTTTCTGAAAGATGTTAAAATTGTCATGTTATAGCACAACACTTCACTTCTTTTGTGAGTTCGAAATATTCTTGAAATTCTTTCTACATGTCGTTCAAAATGTCATGTTATGGTTCAAGATTTATTTCTTTTTCGGAGTTCAAAGTTTTCGTTAATGTTTCTTTCAAAGATGTTTAAAATTGTTAAGGTGATGTAAGAACTATTCGTTTCTTTTTATGAATTCAACTTGTAATATTATTCTACAAGACGTTCAAAATGTTAAATATAAAGGGAGAACTATTTTATTTATTTTCATGAATTCAAAGTATTATTTTAATGTCTTTCTAAAAGATGTTCAAAATGTCATGTTATTGCAGAAGATTCCATTTCTTCTTGTAAGACAAAGTTTCCTTATACAGCATTTCTAAAATATGTTTATAAACGTCATGATAAGACAAAACATTTCATTTCTTTTTGTGAGCTCATAGCTATCTAATATTGCCTTTCTAAAAGAAGTTTAAAATGTCATGTTATAGCCACTTCACATCTTTTTATAAGTTAAAAATTTTCTTGAATTTCTATCTACATGGCGTTCAAAATGTCATGTTATGGCTCAAGATTTCATTTCTTTTTCCGGTGTCAGGGTTTTCGTTTATGCCTTTTTTAAAGATGTTTAAAAATGTTATGGTAATGTCAGAACATTTCGTTTCTTTTTATGAATTTTGTTATGATGATGTCAGAACATTTCATTTCATTCTATGAATTCAACATTTAATGTTTCTCTAAAATTAAATGTTTAAAATGTTATAGGTCGTCGCCTCAGTGCTTGTTTGGCCAACAGACCATTTGGGTAATTTTACAGGAGCAATGTTTTTTTGTTTTTTTACATGTAAAATTCAAAGTTTTTTTAATTTTTATAGATTATTACATGTCCAGATGTACCATATTTTTGGAAAGTACCATAACATTACTCCTTTGTTTGAGTCATAACATAAGAAAAACAAAAAAACATTGCTCCTGTAAAATTACCCAAATGGTCTGTTGGCCAAACAAGCACTGAGGCGACGAGGTATGGAAGAACTACTTCTTTTATTTTCTTGAATTTAAAGTATTCTTTCAATGTCTTTCTAAAAGATGTTCAAAATGTCATGTGTATGGCTCAAGTCATATGGCTGTATGTCAATGTCATATGGCTCAAGATTTCATTCCTTTTTCGGAGTTTAAAGTTTTCATTTATGTTTCTTTCAAATATGTTTTAAATTGTTAAGGTGATGTAAGAACTATTCGTTTCTTTTTATGAATTCAACTTTTAATGTTTTTCTGCAAGACGTTCAAAATGTTACATTAAGAGAGAACTATTTCATGTCATGTTATGGCAGATTATTCCATTTCTTTTTGTAAGTTAATTTTTCCTTATACTAAATTTCTAAAAGATTTTATAAACGTCATGTTATGACAAAACATTTCATTTCTTTTGGTTAGCTCAGTTTTTTAATTTATTTCTACATGGCGTTCAAAATGTCATGAGGGCTCAAGATTTCATTTCTTTTTCTGATTTCAAAGTTTTTGTTTATGCCTTTTTCAAAGATGTTTAAAATTGTTATGGTGATGTAAGAACATTTCGTGGTAAAACTTTTGATTCGAGTCGCCTGAATCGGGGGTGGTGAGGTGGGGAAGGGGAAGGGGGAGGGGGTGAGGATTACCCCCTACTTACACCCCCTGCCGGAAACAAGTAGTTTTTAAGTTATATTATTTTTTGTATTTTGAGATTATGTACCGTGTTAAAGCTTTAGAATCAAGTCACTGAATTGAGGGGGAGACGGAGGGTAGGGTGGGTGGAGTGGAGACATCCCCACTTAGCCTCCTGCCGCAGACAAGTAATTTTTAAGTTATGTCAATTTTAAAAAAATATAGAATATTACAAAAAAGTCGTTTCTGGCGCTTCGCCGGCCGCTACCGCGACACGCGAACTTCGCTCGTTCGGTTCGCGCGTTTTTGGTCAACATGCTAATCTAACCTAATTAACTCTTTAGACTTTTTTTCATGGCGGGGGGCTTTGCCACTCCGAGTCCGTCCCCCCCCCCCCCCCCCCCGTCCACCCGCTTCGGTTCTGTTACGACTGAGCTGAGCAGATTATAAAAACACTTTGTTATACAACGGAATGACATACCTATCATAACAAACAACATGGCTGTCTTCGATTACTAAAATCATGTTACTATACAGCGTGTATCAAGCGGGGCCAGCCTTAATCCAGTGTTTCAAATTAACCCTAGTATAGAACCTTTCTTTATATACCATAGTAAGATAAGCTCAATTTAATTTGTTTTTGTATTTACAAACAAAGTTAATCTGTCGTTAATTTATAATCAGAACAAGCAAAAGCCATCACTAGCAGGGTCATGAACTCTGTATGATTTACTGCCTACAGTGCAACTCCTGTTTATAAAACTGCGTGCCCTAGTCAGCCACGCCTCCGCCCCCTACCAGGCGCACAATTTCACAAACAAGAGGTTTTACTGTGACGGCGGCGGGCGGCGAAAATCAAAAACCTTTGACCATGGCGGCACATTTGACACAAACAACCCGCCTGGGTTGTTTGTCGGCAGTCGCTTGGCGGCATTTTTTGTTGGAAACAAAGACAGATAAGTAGGCAGCTATTTTACTTTCGTGATTTAATAATTTGTATTAAGTAGGTACTTACCTACCTAAGTAATTATTATCAAAGTAATAAAAATATTTTTATTTTACAGTCACATTGTTTCGACTCTAAAGTAGATAGGTACGCTTACCTACGACTAGGTAGGTACCTACATAACATAGGTTTAGATTAAAATGACTTATTTTTGAAATCTGAAATCCGGGTTCAAACCACCGCACGACAAAAATGTCTCCTCCAACTTTTCATGAGTATGAAGACTCCGGCGACTGGCGGGCGAAGTCCGAGGCGAATTCCAGTGACAGGGCAAAGCACTCAAAATTATTTTCAAGAAAATAATATTTTTTTTAAAAATACAGCACACGTCCGATCTCAATAAAAGCCAGAGCGGAGAGAGAAAAAAAGAAGTGAAGTGTTATGCTATAACATGACATTTTGAACTTTTTTCAGAAAGGCATTATTGATAGCATGAGCTCACAAAAATAAATAATATATTTTGTCATAACATGATGTTTATTAACATATTTTAAAAATACAGTATTAGGATACTTTGACTTACGAAAAGAAATAGAATGTTCTGCCATACCATGACATTTTGAACATCTTTTAGAAAGACCTTGAAAGAATACTTTGAATTCAAGAAAATAAAAGAAATAGTTCTTTCATACCTTTATCATTTTGAACATCTTTTAGAGAAACATTAAATGTTGAAATAATAGAATGAAATAAAATGTTCTGACATCATTGAAGCGATTTAGCGGGCCAAACCTCCTACAATTAGTATGTAGCGGTTTGGTCCCTGCTTCAGAATAGGAATGAAAACAGTGAATAGGTTACAAGGTTTATTCCTAATCTTTTAGAAAAGAATTTACAAAAACTCAGGGAAGGTACACGAATCGCTCAATCTGACCGCTTGTCTAGGACTTAAAAAGGACTTAGCTTTAGGCTAATCTTCTTCGTAGACCGCAACTACCCGGAACTTGGAAACGGCGGGATCAGTCTGCGCGCAGGGACTAAAGCGTAGTCGTGTACGCTAGGCAGCTGGTTACGCACAGGCTCTAGCAGGCGGGCAGTCAGCAGGCAGGCAGCGAACGGGCCCAGGGGATGAAACCTGGTACAGGAACCCCAAGGATTTCGTGGTTAAATTTCGCGTAGAATTTCAACAGCACGACGAGGTAGGTATTGCCGAGAGTAGGTAGCCTTGGGACAGCAAAGAGACTGTTCTCAGCATGACATGAGTCGGCCTTTTATATCCCAGTAACATCAAAAAAATACTCCCGACTGTTATTACGTAAAATTAAACGGTTTTAGGCTATACAGCTTGTATCAAGCAGGGCCAGCCATATTTCACGTACCTAATCACTTACTTTTAGTGAGCTGGTACACATAAAAACATTTCTTGATATCTCGGGCATTGTGGAAGTACATACTTTTAAAAATAATACGAGTTTATCGACATTATGACAACACTATCAATCAGCTGATTATTGGAGTAATGAACTCTGTCTAGTGTTACCGGATAAAATGTTTACTAGAAAACAAAAAAAGTCTAGTGTTACTTCCTCCTTTGCCTCTGCTGTGACCCTAGTATTTTTGTGCCTATTGTGCTGACTCCACCCGCTTTTAACTATTTATTTTTGATAAAGTTTAAAGGGTTCCGTGTTGTTATTTTTTTCACTAAGAACATAAGTTACGACTACCTACTTTTATTAGTTAGAAAAGAAAATTGAGACGTTCATTTAGTCAATTATTCTGTGTTCCTATCACCAGGGCCCTTATTCTGTAACGATTCCTTGTTTCAAAACCACGTTAATTCCTTAAAAAGTTACGATTTCTTCCAAAAAACGTATGCGTTTGACGTTTGTGCGCGGTAAGGTTTAGGTGTGGAATCTATAGATTACGATACAGAATCAGGGCCCAGGTCAGGTCATACGATGTCATACTAATGTCTTACTTCGCATAATATTTCTACTTTGCTTAGACCGCGATTTTCTAAGCGACACATAGTCGCTGTGATTGCTGTCTCTTTCAGATTCTTTTTTTAAAGATGTTTAAAATTGTTAAGGTGATGTCAGAACATTTCGTTTCTTTTTATGAATTCTGTTCAGATGACGTCAGAACATTTCGTTTCGATTTATGAATTCAACTTTTAATGTTTCTCTAAAAGATACGATGATACAACGCAGCCACCCGGATTGCGGACGACGCGGGTTCGCAGGCCGCTTGAGGTAGATATTTTTTTACGTTTCGTTATCTTTAAGTTTATTTCAGCGTTTTATAACTCAAATAATTAAATATTACAATTCTCTAAAATATGTTCAAAATGTTGTAGGTATGGGAAAACTATTTCATTTCTTTTTTTAAATTCAAAGTATAGTTTTAATGTCTTTCTAAAAGATGTTCAAAATGTCATGTCATGGGGGAACATTCCATTTCTTTTTGTAAGTCAAAGTTATCTTATACTGTATTTTCAAAATATATACATAAACGTCATGTTAGGATAAAACATTTCATTTCTTTTTGTGAGCTCAAAGTTATCTATTAATGCACTTCTAAAAGAAGTTCAAAATGTCATGTTATAGCCACTTCACTTCTTTTAATGAATTAAACTTTTAATGTTTTTCTAAAAGATAATCAACATGTTATATTATAAGAGAACAGCTATTTCATTTCTTTTTTTGAATTCAAAGTATTCTTTCAATGTCTTTCTAAAAGATGTTCAAAATGTCATGTTATTGCAGAAGATTCCATTTCTTTTTGCAAGTCAAACTTTAATTATACTGTATTTCCAAAATATGTTTATAAACATCATGATATGACAATACATCTCATTTCGTTGTGTAAGTTCAAAGTTATCTATTAATGCTTTTTATAAAGAAGTAAAAAATGTCATGTTATAGCAACTTCACATCTTTTTGTAAGTTCAAAGTTTTCTTGAATTTCTTTCTACATGGCGGTTAAAATGTCATGTTATGGCTGAAGATTTCATTTCTTTTTCTGAGTTTTCGTTTATGCCTTTTTCAAAGATGTATAAAATTGTTAAAGTGATGTCAGAACATTTCGTTTATTTTTAAGAATTCAACTAATATTGTTTTTCTAAACGATTTTGAAAATGTTATATTATGGGAATTCAAAGTATTCTTTCAATGTCTTTCTAAAAGATGTTCAAACTGTCATGTTATTGCAGGAGATTCCATTTCTTTTTGTAAGTCAACCTTTAATGATACTGTATTTCCAAAATATGTTTATGAACATCATGATATGACAATACATTTCATTTCGTTTTGTAAGTTCAATGTTATCTATTAATGCCTTTTTAAAAAAAGTTCAAAATGTCATGTTATAGCCACTTCACATCTTTTTGTAAGTTCAAAGTTTTCTTGAATTTCTTTCTACATGGCAGTTAAAATGTCATATTATGGCTCAAGATTTCATTTCTTTTTCTGAGTTCAAAGTTTTTGTTTATGCCATTTACAAAAATGTATAAGTTGTGTTATGTTTATGTAATGTCAGAACACTTCGTTTCCTTTTATAAATTCAATTTTTAATGTTCTTTTAAAAGACGTTCTAAATGTAATAAGGGAGAACAATTTAATTTATTTTCATGAATTCAAAGTATTCTTTTAATGTCTTTCTAAAAGATGTTCATAATGTCATGTTATTGCAAAATATTCCATTTCTTTTTGTATGGCAAAGTTTCCTTAAACAGTATTTCTAAAATATGTTTATAAACATCATGTTATGACAAAATATTTCATTTCTTTTTGTGAGCTCAAAGCTATCTAATTATGCCTTTCTAAAAGAAGTTCAAAATGTCATGTTTTCGCTACTTCACTTCTTTTTATGAGTTCAAAGTTTTCTTCAACAACAACATTTCGTTGCTTTTTATGAATTCAACTTTTAATGTTTTTCTAAAAGACGATCAACATGTTATATTATGGGAGAACTATTTCATTTATTTTCGTGAATTCAAATTATTCATTTAATGTCTTTCTTAAAGATGTTTAAAATGTCATGTTACGGTAGAACATTCCATTTCTTTTTGTAAGTCAGTTTCCTTATACTGTATTTCTAAAAGATGTTTATAAACATCATGTTATGACATATCATTTCATTTCGTTTTGTGAGGTCAAAGTTATCTATTAATGCCCATTTAAAAGAAGTTCAAAATGTCATGTTATAGCCACTTCACACCTTTTTGTAAGTTCAAAGTTTTCTTAAATTTCTATATACATGGCGTTTAAAATGCCATGTTATGACTCAAGATTTCGTTTCTTTTTCTGAGTACAAAGTTTTCGTTTATGCCTTTCTAAAGATGTTTAAAGTTGTTAAGGTGATGTCAGAACATTTCGTTTCTTTTTATGAATTCAACTTTTAATGTTTTTCTTAAAGACGTTCAACATGTTTTATTATGGGAAAACTATTTCATTTATTTTCGTGAATTCAAATTATTCATTTAATGTCTTTCTAAAAGATGTTCATAATGTCATGTTATTGCAAAATATTCCATTTCTTTTTGTATGGCAAAGTTTCCTTATACTGTATTTCTAAAATATGTTTATAAACGTCATGTTATGACAAAACATTTCATTTCATTTTGTGAGCTCAAAGCTATCTAATAATGCCTTTTTAATAGAAGTTCAAAATGTCATGTTTTAGCCACTAAACTTTTTTTAGGAGTTCAAAGTTTTTTGAATTTCTATCTACATGGCGTTCTAAATGTCATGTTGTGGCTGAAGATTTCATTTCTTTTTCTCAGTTCAAAGTTTTTGTTTATACCTTTTTCAATGATGTTTAAAATTATTAAAGTGATGTCAGAACATATCGTTTCTTTTTACGAATTCTGTTAAGATGATGTCAGAACAATTCGTTTCGCCTTATGAATTCAACTTTTATTGTTTCTCTTAAAGATACAATGATACTACGCAGCCGCCCGGATTGCGGAGGACGCGGGTTCGATTTCCGCTTGAGGTAGACATTTTTTTTTAACGTTTCGTTATCTTTGAGTTTATTTTAGCGTTTTTTCTACATGGCGTTCAAAATGTCATGTTATGGCTCAAGATTTCATTTCGTTTTCTGAGTTCAAAGTTTTTGTTTATGCCTTTTTCAAAGATGTTTAAAGTTATTAATGTGATGTTATAACATTTAATTTCTTTTTATGAATTCTACTTTTAATGTTTTTCTAAAAGACGTTCAAAATGGTATATTATCGGAGAACCATTTCATTTCTTTACGTGAATTAAAAGTATTATTTTAATGTCTTTCTTAAAGTAGTTGAAAATGTCATGTTATAGCCACTTCACTTTTATTTGTGAGTTTTAAGTTTTCTTGAATTTCTTTCTACATGGCGTTCAAAATGTCATGTTGTGGCTCAAGATTTCATTTCCTTTTTTGAGTTCAAAGTTTTCGTTTAAGTATGCCTTTTTCAAAGATGTTTAATATTGTTAAGGCTATGTCAGAACATTTCGTTTCTTTCTATGAATTCAATTTTTATTGTTTTTCTAAAACACGTTCAAAAATGTTATGTTATGGGAGAACCTATTTCATTTCTTTTCGTGAATTCAAATTATTCTTTTAATGTTTTTCTAAATGATGTTCAATATGTCATGTTATGGCAGAACATTCCATTTATTTTTTTAAGTTAAGTTTCCTTATACTGTTGTCGTCGTGTTTATAAACATCATGTTATGACAAAACATTTCATTTCGTTTTGTGAGCTCAAAAATTGGACACCGCGTTGCGTCACTTTTTCTACTTTTTAGTTATCCAAAATACAAATATTTATGTAAACAAAATTTATTCACGTCCACCAAACCACCACCACTCGCCACCCATCAAAAACAGTCCACCCATTAAGAAAAATCAAACTCGACGCGGTTGTGTCGCTTAATTACTGAGTTCCTATGACCACCTTCCATCTCCATCATCAGACCCTGGTTACCATCTAGCACCAAAGTACTCGTCAAGACGAATCAAACGAGCCCATACTCGATGGGGTTATGACGTTTAATTGCTTAGTTCCTATGGCCATCTTCCAGCTTCATCATCAGACCCTGGTTACCATCTAGCACCAAGTACTCGTCAAGACGAATCAAACGAGCCGAGACTCGATGGGGTTGCATCGTTTTTTTACTGAGTTCCTAGGACCACCTTCCAGCTCCAACATCAGATCATACCCTGGTAACCATCTAAAAACAACGCACTCGTCAAGACGAATAAAACGAGCCGAAACTCGATGGGGTTGCGTCGTTTCATTACTGAGTTCCTATGACCACATTCCAGCTCCATCATCAGACCCTGGTTACCATTTAGATAAACTACTCGTCAAGACGATTCAAACGAGCCCAAACTCGTCGAGGTTGTGTTATTTCATTGCGAAGTTCCTATGGCCACCATCCAGCTCCATCATCAGATCAGCACCATGTCATCATAATATTACATTGTCACGCGATTTACACATGTATGCAAAATTTTAGCTCAATCGGTAACCGGGAAGTGGATCAAAAATTGCAAGCTAAATAAAAGCTTGTAAATAGTGATAAGGTTTTATAATATAAATTATATGTATGTTAATCTATAAGGTATTTATCTATGTGCCTGCGTTGCCTGAATATAAATAAATAAAAAAATATATCTATTAATTTATTTTTAAGATGTTTAAAATTGTCAATTATGGCAGAAAATTATTTATTTTTGTAAGTCAAAGGTTTCTTTATGTGTTCTTTGAAGATGTTTTTAAACGTCATGTTATGACAAAACATTTCACTTCTTTTTGTGAGCTTCTTTTTACATTGAATATCTTTCTAAAAAAGTTAAAAAAAACTGTTAGAGCAGAACATTTAACTTCTTTTTCTAAACGAATAAAGCTTTTTATTGTCCGGGAGCTTTTAGATTTAGACGAAGAATTTATGAAAACTGTATGACGTTGACTTCCTTTAATTAAAATTTCTTAAAGTATTTTCCATCAAGCGAATTATCGCTTAATAATTAACCACATCTGTATTGCTTTTCTTTAATAATGATGCCAAATTAAGGTAGATAAAACTAATTACACGTCGAAAGCAATTGCAACAGCGTTCTCGAACAACTCTATTTATGTAAAGTCTCTCTCCCCGAAATGGATGTTACGAAAGGTTGATCAGTAAATCTGGCCGAACCCATTATTAAAACTGAATTTCGTAGAGCGTTATATAATACTAATAATCACACTTCATGGCTATTAAGTCGGCACCACTTTTGTGAGCGTCCGACATGGGAGAGAACAGGTTCTGATATAAAAGTACAGACGCCAGCACTACAAACTACCACAAAATGTCAAATTTCTTCAATACATTTTAAACTTTGTCTCTAGGGAAGAAGGGTCATTATCAATTGGAGAAATTTGACGGTTTTGGATAGGTTGATCTGTTGGTGTGTGTACCTAAATAAAAAGAAGTGTTCGCGCCGCGAGCACCGCGAGGGGAGGAGGCACCTCCGTAATCGTTCGTTATTATTGCTTTGAGGCGCCGACGCCGCTGATGCTGCGCTTGCTCCACACAAGCTGTAGCGTTAAGTCGAATTTCACTGTCCCTATAATTTTTCTCTGATTAATTGCGTAACGGTCCGGTGGCGGAGTAGTCAAGCGCACGCCTCGATATCCGGAGGTCCCGGGTTCAATTCCCAGGTCGGGCAAAGTGTATTTCGGATTTTTGAATGCATAGCCAGGTTTGTGATCGCCAACCCGTATTTGGGAAGCCTAGTCATTAAGCCAAAACCTATCAATTGTAGCGATGCCTTGATTTCAATCATGGAGGCCTTTGCCCAGCAGTGGGACAGTAGGTATACATTTTGTACTTTACTTTACTTAATTGCGATCAGGCAGTTAGTAGGGGAAATAAGCAACTAAACCTTGCACTTTTGTCTCGGAAGACGCCACTTCTCTCTCGTCTCCCGCGTTGCACTCGGTGCATAGTTCCTCTCCACTTATAGCTCAGGGCTGGTTTGGTATTGTTTTCGTATAATTTAGAGACGAATTATTCCCTTGGGTGTCGTAAAACGCGACTAACGGACTAAAGACTGCACATACATCTAACAGCATAGAGCGGTGATGGGCTCACCACCTGTCACGCTGCGCACATGTTCAGTCGATATTTGGTGAAAAGTGGACTATGGTAGGGGACTGCTTTTTCTGCCCTATTTGCCTAGTCTAAATAACTCTTTGGGAATAATAGTCGTGATTGTATGTACTTATGTAAGTAAAAAAAACTCCACACCGATTAGGGTAAGCAGTAGTAATCTTGGCCCCCCCTATAATCATTGGCCACTCGATTGAAAAATCAATTTATTAATGAGAGTGGCCCTTGATTTAAAGAAAAATAAATACATAAAATTTCTTTGCTGACAACGCTCTAAAATGTTATTGGTAGTTCTTAAATTTAACTGCTGGAAACACATTGAAAAAAATACTTTTGTGGCGGCAACAGCAAAGTGTGTGTTTTGCTATAAAAATCACAAAAAGTATGTACTTGTATATTGATATTTACCTGTTTTCTTGTTATTTAAATAGCGTTATATGTGTTTCTATACGTCATTTACCATTAAATTATGGTTTATACATGTTAATTCGTGTAAAAAGACTTAACATAACGTTAAAATAGGTAGGCCAAAGTTAGTACCACTGGTTTGTATGGAAGATTAATGAATAGCATCGGTGCCAATGATTGTAATCAGTGCTTCAAATGAACCACTCTGTTTAAAAATTATAATTAACGTTATTGTCAATTCCTTTTTAAAATAGTTTTATTCAGAATAGTTTTAATCAATTTAGAAATCTACCTACTTACATTTATGATGACTTGATACGCTGTTGCCTATACTATGTATGATATACGGTAGAATCCGTTTTATATGACTCCGCCTATATTGACCAACCGCTTATTATGAAGTAATTACACAGCGAAGTTTGGTTTTCATATAAAATTCTTTATAACTAAGTCGGATATAATGACTTCGTTTATAGTGAGATGTCGCTTATTGTGACCCATTTTTAATAAATTGTGTCTAGTTATAGTGACGGACATGATTCCTATCCTAACACCCTCGGCAGTGTTCGGGAGAGTCAAGTGATACCCAACGACGTTCGGCGCGTGCATGCCCAAGTAACAAAGTTCTCCTGTAGTGCACAGTTTACAGGCTTGCAGCACTAGTACCTCTCTTTTAGTGGTTCCAGGTTTTACTACCAAGCTTATAACAAGTTACACGGAGTTTGTTTGGGTTTATAGTACAACTGTTCTTATAAGTTGACTTATAGTCGTGTATAGAACGAAATTATAGGCGCAGTAAAGGCTAAGATGGTCTATAAAAGTATTCCATAGGTGTAAATACACTTGAGAAAACTTGAATCAGTAAGATACACTTATAATCGCCTACAAGAAGTAATTATAAATTCGCTATAAGTGTAATACGCCAGTAATAGTAATTTATAGACTTAGAACCATTTGCACTTGTTACTTGACCTTTATGTGTATAAGTCAACTTTATGTGACAATTATAAGTGAATTAGTTCTACAGTGGTGTCGTCTAAGAGTAAGTGTACTTGGTACTATTGTGGACTCTCGAACGCTGTTATAGTCTTAATTTCTATATAAGGGTTTCTAGTAAAACTATTAGTGTCCAAAGATATCTCCGTGAAGTCCATATAGGAAGACAATTGCTTTTAATATTTATCGCAGATTCACGGCCATTTTGACTTCTTTTGAGTCATTGGGTTTTTATTAAATTATTACAAAAATGGATATCAACAAATGGAAATATGGCCATAATATTTCGATCAAAGTCACAACTAAACATAAAAATAATAAACTCTTAGTTATTAAAATTAAGCATAAGACATTTGTATGCGGAACCCTATTTCGTCACTATATGGAGCGACAATGCTGTTAGGACCAATATTATTTTTAAACACAACTTAGTAAATACGCCGTGTTCAAAAGGCGAACAAAAATTTAGATGTAAAACGCAATATACTTCACCGAAAATACTTACGCGTTTGCCGTGCAAACATGTATGCACGTATAATGTTATGTGCGAAATACTTGTTTAAACATTTTATTTAAATAAAATGAATAACCTTTTATTTTTTTATTTTTTTTTCTACCGCACAACATAACAACAATTCACAAATGTTTGAAGTAGCTAGTAATGTAAGTGCAGAGTACGTTACACGCCTGCCTGGTCCTATTAGATGCTCATAGTTGGCTTCGCGGGAGCAGATAGTCTAAGTGGTGCTCGCCAAATCTACTACGAGTGTTTTATTAGCAAATGTACGCGTATAAAATGGGCCCTTTTCCGTGGTTATAAACTTTTACTAGCCTGTTATAGACCTGGCTCCGGAACCACTACAAGACCACATTTTGTTACTTGGGTGGCTTTTTTGTTTTGAGTCTCAGTGGGTACTTGATAGTTAAAGGTCACGCATTGTTCATTAGTGATTAGTAAAAAAAAGGAAATCTCATCCTCGTCGTAAAGCATTTACGATTAAAGAGAAAGGTGCTATAATATGCAGATTAGAAAATCGAGGAAATGAAAAATACATACTAACAAAAATAGGAGATTGTTTATTATCTACAAAATGCTTTGTATGACGTCCGCTTAGTCCGCGTGTTTGTTATTTCCCTGTGATGTCATTATAAACGGATTCCACTGTAGGTACTTTTTTAACTACATAATATTTACGAAAGCTCGATAAAGCCCTGCACGTCACTAACGAATAATACAATAAATTTCTATTGTGATTGGCCCTAATACGGTATAAATATTGGCAGTGACAATAAACTCAAAGTATAGTGATTGACCTGCCAATCAATATACTTTTGATATGCCAATTGCTGTACTCCAATGGCCAATGATTGTGTTTTAGGCATATTTTTTATATTTATTGCATTAAAGAGGAAAATGACTTGGAATATGATTTAAATTTTAATGTATTCTAATTCTCAGTTTCTTACTGATCAAAATGACAGCCCACGTGTAACGATTCTGGACCTTAATTCAAAAGGAGAAATGTTCAAAGTCAATGTTCTCCTTAGATGGCCAATCATTGTACTGCTTACCCTACTTATGTCTAATTTCTAACTCTAGTACTTAGGCAAAACCTCAGTGGGCACAACAATATGCAGTTACTTCAATGATGTGGGTTTTGCCTATGGGTACCAATGATATTATAAAAGGTCATTGATGGGTACTTATTAATTGCGTTGTGGTAGTTTTCTTCTAGCGCTTGGCCTTTATTTTACCTAATGGTAGCATGGAGACGAACATGTAAGAGCACTTCACCCGGAATCCTCAACTAAACGAGGGTCAAATACGGATTAACCCTTCCTTGGGTTTATTATTCGATGTTTCTTCATTTTTACCGGAATTCTCAACTAATGAAACTACAAAACAAGGGTATGGACAGTTGATGTTTTTTTTTATTGGTAAACATGGTTTTAAAAGAAGTTAAGACAACTATTAATTAAATAATATGTTGATTATCATATACGGCCTTATATACACGTTACTGAAGATTTGACCTCTATTTATGTAATTGTATGATGCCGATGTTAGCATTCAGTCGATGGCATACACATCTGTTACTCTTATTTGACCAAAAAGTAGAGGTAGGTAATAGACCTCTTTCGTCAAATTTATATACAGCTACAGTACCTACACTTGTTCAATAAAGTCATTAAACCATTTTATTATCTACATAAAGATAATTAAATTTAAACGAGTACTTATAAGTATTCGTTTAAATGAAAGTCAATTGCCACAAGTATGATAGTTATCACTTGAGAACGGCAGGACCGAATTAGCTAATTTCTTTTTCTTTATGTTCGTATCTGTCAGGACAAGTTAATATGAAAGAAAAATAAGGAAAATAGATGCTATTTTATTATGAATAATGTCTGTGTCTTATAATATGAGCGAAACTATATTTCGGGATAAGGGTGATTACTAGGGTGCTCTCTAGTAATATAATATGCTAGTAATACTCATTTTAGTCGCCTGCAACTCTGCACCTAGTTTTAGAAGGCTATCTTAAATGTAACCGCACTTCGGTATTGAACCGTAACATTTTTACTAAGTGGTCAGTGTAGTAGGGTTGGCTCATGTATTTTATAATTTAGTACTGTGCGTTATAATATAACTCGTATTATGATGCATCTGTACTGTTTATTCTTTATCTTCTATGTACATAATAACATTAATGTTTGTTCACGCATCATTTTGCACCTTTATGGTTATGGTTATGGTATAAGTATTACTTGGCCAGAGCAGACATGCTACTTTTAGCAGCAGCGATCGGCGATTTAGGGTGGAGTCGACCAAACTGGAATAAGACTTACTCCGAGATTAGTCTATACAAATTCGGCGCTTTTCTAGGTATAAGACCTTATTCCAGTTTGGTCGAATCCACCCTTAGACGCTTTTTAGAAGCTGAATGCAGCGACTGAATCGCTAAAACGCGCTATTTCGATACTGCAATCGAACTCATGTGACAGAGTCGCCAAAACGCGATGCCAGTCGCAAAATCGCCGATTGCCGATGCTAAAAGTATCATGTGTGCGGTGGCTCTAATTCTTGTTTGTTAAATTTGTAACATTCAGGACAGGGTTGGTATGAATTTTTTTTTGGAAATTCGTGACGGGGTAAGGCGTTTTTACGCAGACGAAGTCGCGGGCTGGCCGCTAGTTATGAATAAAAACAAAAATATTTTCAGACCTCACTTGACGTGTTTAGTGAAAAAAGGGCCCAAACACGAAGATAGCTGACGTAGTCGTACCTGTACGACATTAGCTATTTCCAAGTTACCGACCCGCAAAATGTTTCTAACAACACGCCCCATTTTAAAACCTAAGGAAATATTTAATTTAATATAATAAAGTGCTTGCAATTTTATATAACGGAGATAGGTAGGTAAGTACTTGTTTTTGGGACAAACCTTTGTTTGGTTATTGTAAAAAAAAATAAGGACAGACTGTTTGTACAATTGTATATTTACACAACATTTTCTTACCTTTAACAAACTGTAAGTATATTTTGTTTGATTAAATAAAAGGTGGCAACCCTAGTAAAGACTCTCTACTTGCTCTTGTACACGGTAGCCAAAACAAACATCAAAAGGCAAATGCAACAAACGCAACAAACGAAACACTGTAAACAGAACTTTAATTCTCTGACTCTATTACTTCTATCCAAAGTCAAATATTTGATGGAAATAAATACTTACGAGTGGGCAATGCCCACGCGAGAACCGAGAGACCGCAACTGGCGGAGTGCCAGCCAACTAAATAGCAGAAATAACGTCACTATCAACATTCCAGGTCACTCATATGATTATCTTTTTTTTATTGTAAGTACCAACGGAAATTATATTGTTTTGATCGCTCTGAACGACCGCCGAAATGATACGTAAGCCAAATAAAAAAAAAGTATCTTTAATGCCGCTATAAAACAATAAGAGTTTGCGGTTAAGCTTCGAAAGCTCTTATGAGCCGGGACGGGATAAACACTCGATATAACGCTACAACTGTCAATTTTAAAACGATCGGATTAAGAGTCCACCCGCGCGGCGGTAATGAGTACAAAACAACCCACGTTTTAATGTCAGCGAGGGTGGTCCGCGCTAATCAATTATCACATCTGGCGCACACTTTTACTGCACTATTCAGTTCAGCACAATACAAAAGTTAGTTTTCAATTTTTATTAAAGCCCCAATTGGTACAGGCTATCGGCCATAAATGGTCGAAGTAGATATTTCGTGGAACATGCCCACCCACGTAGCGGCCGCGTGTGGCGGAGTTTCCCACTTCCCGTAGGCTTGACCGTCTCATATAACATTATGTGAATCGACAAATACAATCTAGATACTTCGTACTTCATAGAATGTGCGTACACCTCAACAGACAACGAAGGCGGCTGCACCAATCATTTTCATTCCGCCCGAAGTTTGCTTTATTGCCGACATAAAACCGTGCGTGGTTGTTGTAAGTCAGTTTCGGAATACGACCTCATCTCGGTCACAGATTACTCATCGACAATAAACCTAACACGAAGAGGCCGTAAAACTCCAATTTGAAGCTTGTACCGTAACCCTGGCGCCCGCTTGTAACGTACCTCATACAAGGTAACAAACTAAACATTACATTTAGCTTTTCTAGAAACTTCACTGCACATATTTGTTAAATCTCATTCTGAAGTTTGTAGTTTCTTTTAGAAGACAGTAGTTCCTAACGCAAAGTGTACACCAAAAGTAGATACTTACTCATAATTAAGAAGCAGATAGTAAGTATCTCCTATACAATTGTAATTAGCAGAGAGATTATGAATAGGATTAATATTAGTGAACAATACGGATTTAAATGTTTTTAATAAACAAAGGAGTGGGAATCACGTTCTCTCGAACGTGAACGTGAACTACTTATAAGTACTTACGCTCTTTTGTTTCTTTTTTCTTGTTTCCTTTTTTTCTAATCAAATCTGTTTCTAAGAATAGGTAGAATATTAAGATTATACTAAGGAATTGGTTGATCCTTAAACTTGAAAACCAGAAGGTTGGCATTAAATACCGCAGAAGTTTTATAAATAAAGGATGCTAATTGTATTCATTTGGAGTTTTGTTTCTGTTGATATTGTGCTGTTTGATGTAGACATTAGTGTCGGACTTACATTTGTTAAATTTATTTACTAAATGTGTTTTCTTGTTCAAAGAAAAACACGACAGTCGCTATCAGAATGTCGTTGCAAGTACATAATTAAGATATCACATTAAGTTGTCTTTTCCCAATTTTTTTGATAGACACATGTTTAAAATCATTTCAAAAGTTTGTATCTTTCAGTAGTTACTGTTTTTTGTCTGATATCGTAGTTTTTGTAAAAATGTGGGTTTATTGACTAACTTATTTTCTTTTGCTTTTAAACATCTAGGTAGGTATGTCATTTTTTAAATATTCTGTAAATAGGTAACTAAACCAATGTGCAACATTGGTTCTCAGGCTAAACTGATACGACCGCAGTATCTACCTTTTTATACTGTAGGATTTGGCTTACCTATACGCATACCCGTAGGCCTATCATACGCAACACGAGAATTATGTCGCGGAAGATATTCTCTCTTCCTTCGATGGCGGGAACGACAAACTATCTCGGTTACGATGTCGAAACTCGATAAAATTATGTTGCATGCATGGACTTAGTGTTAAAGGTCCTATTCCTTCCTTAAGGCTTGGCAACGCGTCTGTGAGTATCTGTGACGTGTGAACAGACGATTTTTTCCGACTTCAAAGTCCATGATTAAGTCCATGGTTGTACCTATATTAGGGTTTGTAGACAAAACTACCACAGACAAGCAAAAACTACTTTTATGTCTATTTTTGACATATCGTGTATAGACATAACACGAGAAAACGGGTCGAGATAATTTTCTCGTGTTGCGCATGATAGGCCTACTGGGCACAGGTCGGGGCGACCTTAATGTTATGCAGAAATCTTCTCCAACTTCAAATTGGAAGAGGGGGGTCCTACCCACTAATTCTCTAGTACATCCCCGTCATTACCCGAAGAGGAACCCGTCCGAAGAATTAATCCTCACCTAACGACCGCAGTACCTACCACAACGTCCACAACCTTCTGTAATCGCCGGCACAAGGTCGTCGACCGACCGGAGGCTGCCGAGTAGCGGATGCGCGGGCGCCTTTCTCTCTAGGTGTAGGTACTATTACAGCTCCCTTTCTGGTTATTTCACTACTTTCTTCAACGTAAGGGAACCCTAGACATTGACAATCGGCAATGTGTAAAGAGGATAAGTTCCCTTACTGGTTATTTTACTACTTTCTTCAACGTAAGGGAAGACATTGACAATCGGCGTGCAAGGTGGATGGGCTTTGAATAGCTTTAAAGCTGATTTTCTGAATGAACATCTTCCTACACCTGTTTGTTACTGTGCTTTTATACTCTCGTTAGGCAGCTTAAGGATAGACATTAACAAGAGTTGATCTGAACTTGAGTGATGTGAGGTATCGTTTATCTATCACACTTTGACTGACACTAATAAATCAATCGCGCTCGAATGTTTACTAATAAAAAAGCTGGATATATCCAATTGTCATGAAAGCATTATTACCTATAGTGGTGTAGTATCCAGTGAAGAGGTCTACTCGAATTTGTTTGGTTACCATAATTTTCAATTTTTTTTCCCTGATACATTTCCAGAGTGAATCCATTCTTGAAGTAGGTAACTGTAAGTCCGTTTCGCACTTAGAAGTACTTAGGATCTTAAACTGATTTTTAACCCTATTTAAATATACTAAAGCATTTCAACCTCTCTAGCGAGATAAGTACTGTGAGATAAGTCTTCTTAGTAAAAAAAAAACTAAGTTCCTTTTGTCTTTTTGGAATAATGATCCGAGAATTTTTACACAAATTCCTACCGTGGTAAATAATAGTGGTTTATAATACTTAATTCTAAACAATAAATTTGATAACCTATACAAGTTCTTTTTAATTATTTATTTGAGTAATTCTTTGTTCATTTTGGAAACATTATAGGGAAGCCTTTGCATATATCAGTCTATAATAATAATTCTTTGCTCACTATTAAAAATAAAGTGCAACTTTTCGTTACAGTCTTGACCGAACACCTATTAACTACCAAAAGGTAATTTACTCATTCCTTTATAGAAAAATAGTGAAATAAAGAAAACGTTAGAACGTTGTGTCATCGCGTGACAAGCGTTCGGCTATGAGTCCGTTACATTTAGGGGAGGAAGACGGACGGACCTTTAAGTACTTAAATTAGGGTGGTAGGCATTATAAATTTTAAGGCAACCGAATGACATACGTAATACGAACTATTTGCAATCATTGAAAAGTTTTCGGTGTAACGTAGCTAGTATAGTGTGTGGCAAGAGGGCCGCCCGCCCGCACGGCCGCCGCGTCGGCCACGCACCGCGCGCTACTACGGCCCTCCCCGACCCCCGTCCCCGCCGCTCGCCCGCTCCGCTCCATCCATCAGTCCAGTCAGTCACTCGGCAACGCACGCGAGGGACGCCCGTCTTGCGCTCTTCACTAGTTTCTTGTTCACGCGGACAACTGGGTCACGAGTGTATTAAACTGTGACACGGTGAACTTGCGCGGTGTTATTTGGTGAACGATCTGTGGATTAACGTGGTGACAGTGAATCTCGATCTTGTGATCAACCAGCGGCCCTTTAGAAGGATGCGTGCGTGAGCGCAGCGCATGACGTGCTACGAAACGCTGAGAGCCCCGGCACCCGCCGCGGACGCCCCCATGGCGCACCACTTTGTCAAGTGGTGGCGCAACAAGTTTAGAAATGGATACAAGAAGTTTAGCAGTACGTAACCTCATGTGCATTCCTCGTATTAATCATTCGCAATGTTGTGTGTTTGCCCAAGGACTTGTTTGCGGGATCGGGATGTTTGTTTGTTCAATAACAGCTGCTCTCCACAACTTGTACTTGATAATTTCTGCTTGAGTAGATTTCTGTGGAACGAAAAATACGTGTACTGTTTGTTTTAATGACTTTCTGAGCCTCCATTATTACAACAATTTTTTATTTAGCAATACTTACCCACTTCACGTATACTTACTTATACTTCTTTGCTTCAGTTTCCTTTTAGAATGAATAAGATAAACAATACACAAAATTCGTACTGTCAATGTCATAGCCTTGATTTACTTTAATTTGAAATGCTGTTTCAAAAGTAAAGGTAGGTAAGTATAGGTACTTGTGTAATAAGAATAGGTAACTAAGTTAATGTCACTAAGTAGGTAGGTAGGTAAGTACTTCAAACCATTCATAAAGTTACTATCAAAACATTCATAATAAACAACGATAAGAGAAACATTTATTTAGCGTGTACTTACGATTGTATTACCTCTAACTGCTAACTTTTTATCGCAGTCACACATTATACCTACACACAAGATCAAAGGCAAAGCACGCCGCCACCTGCGGTATGATTGAAAAACAAAATGGTGATAAAAAATCACAGCGGGAGGTTAATCTGAGACAACAACTTGAAAATTACTCTCGCACGGAGTTCTTAGTAAAATGCCGACATCACGCAGGTATTCCATTTGAATGTGTAGCTAGTTTATGAGAATACACCTACTTAGATAAAACTAGTTTCGAATTTTATTATAGCTTTGAAATTAGATAGTGATAACGCGATACTATTCGCGGTGGCTAAGCGGCTATCACTTTGAAATGTGTAGATTTATTTTGCCACGTTGGTTTTGCAAATGTCTACATCAGCATCCTTTCGTAGGTACCTACCTACAGGTACCAACTAGAACTAACCTACCTGTTTATGAGCTGTAATAGTCGACTGCAAATTTTTCACTGCTGAGCTTAGACGTCAGGACCCACGTGGACTAAAACCAGATGGGGAGATTGATTGAGATACCTAACTTACCACAATGGTCCAATGCGGGTTAGATATATGGATATATCGAGCTACAAGAATATGATTCTTGTTGAATTACTACTTCTACTGTGACATCGAAAGAAGTCATTGCAAGAAGAGAACCATTGTTACCATAATATGAACATTGCTGGACGGTAGCACGCAATTTTACGCAAACAGCGAGTGCAAACGCAATTTTCAATATGTAAACTAAACGCCACAGCGGAGGTCCTTTAATTAGCTGATGTACTAAACGCAATCAATCAATCAATAAATATACATAAATCATTATATTATTCTTATTCTTATTATATTATTAATCATTACATATTATAGAGTAATTTCGCCGTTTTCCTGTGCTTTCTCCTTCTAAAGCATGCAATGGATATTTACGCGGTTTTCGCTGATCGAAAGATCGATAAAGGACGATGGTTTTTTATTTTAATTTGCAGATTATTTGTAGAAAATGGCTGAAGTCCTAAGTTAGAGTGGACGAAGGCGCGGCTGGGCTGCTAGTAAATAAATAAAATAAACCGTGTGTTTATTGTTTTCTAATGTTTACGCGAGCACTACACATTGAAATGAAACACTTTTTCGGATCTAACTCGCGTTTATTACATTTTTGAGTTTTGATTCCTGACCTTTCGAACCCTTTACAGGACCCGGGGTCACAGGGAGACCTCCCTGTGACCACGGATCCTGTAAACCCTGTTTCATTTCAAACCGTTTATTTGTTAGAATACGATACTGTTCATGCAGTAGCTACCTTATTTATGTTGTAACATAATCTGTCGACCGGCGGTGGCAATGCGTTAAAATATCTAGATTTATAAGCATTACACAATTATAACAGATCGTCATCAAATCATGTTCATTAATACCTTTAAAGAGGTAGGTGTAGTTACCTAATGGAGATACTAAGTCGGATCTGATTCTAAAAGTTTTACTAATAGATTACACTACTAAACACAATATTACGTGTAAAGAAATTACTTAAATAAGCAGTTGTTAGTTTTTTTTTCAGTAAGTCGGTCGTTAGCGTTACTACCTAGTCACTGGATTTTTTTAAAGTTAACTTTACAGCAAATAATGGTCAAACAAATAATTCTAGTGCTATGATGCAACGAATACAAATATTCGCCGTAATATAAAATCACTAAACGCATGCATGAATGACATTCTTAAAAAAAAGTAAAACGGAACTCAATTATAACCTTACCGCATAGGTTTACCCTTATATCAACAAAAGACTCGCCGAGTACCTACTTTAAGAAAATTTCCTTTTAGGTAAATATTTCTTCATAAAACCCGACATCCATTGCGTAATCTTTTTCTAACTGTATATTTTCCGACGTTTTAATTTTGTAGTCTTGAATGAGTGAAGACACAGTGAAAGGTTTTATTGAAAATTTATGATTAACATTCCTAGTATAGAAACTAGGAGTGAATGAAAGCAATGTCGACTCTTACACAAATCCAGCTTTTCCAATTTCCTAAAATGTATTAACGATATCAGCACCAATAGTTACGCAATGCTATTAGAAATTTACAGCCGTAAAGTGTAAAAGGCGTTCTCTAAAGCAAGAACCGTACGCCTCGTGTAGACGACTTGAGGACGGTGCCCTCGCTTCAAGTAGCGACCTTCACACTAATTTGCTCCTATTTAAAACACGTGCGAATTAACAAAATGCTCGGAAAAATTGTAAACAAAAGATCCTAACACGAACGACAAAAATCGTCATCGTCCTATCAACAATAAATTCTAAGTACTTACTACTATGTCAAGAAAGCACCGGGAAAAGATGAATAATACACAAAATGTTAGTTATTCATCCAAATTTATTTTATCGCCTTCAAAGTATGCTCCTTCAGAAACGATACACTTACTTACGCCAACGAATAATCCAATCATCAAAACATTTTTTTAAACGCCTTTTCCGGAATTGAGTTCAGTTTTCGCCGCGAATTCTCCTTTATCTCTTCTACCGAACGCAAACGGGTGCCACGAAGTGGTAATTTGAGTTTAGGAAAAAGAAAGAAGTCAGCTGGAGCCCTATCTGGTGAATAAGTAGGTTGCTCGATGGTATTTGTTGAGTTTTTGGTCAAAAATTCGTTCACAATGATGGCCTTGTGCGAAGGCGCATTGTCGTGGTGCAAAATCCAAGAATTTTCGTTCCACAAATTTGGCCTTTTTCGTCAAATTTGCTCTCTTAAACGTCGCATAACACTCAAATAATATTCTTTATTTACCGTTTGACCTTACGGCTAGAATTCCGAGTGCACAACACCGCGATAGTCAAAGAAAACAGTCAACATGACTTTGACTTTTGATCGACTTTGGCGTGGTCTTTTCGGTTTTGGTTCAGACGGAAGGCGCCACTCCAAATCTTGTTGACTAGTTTGCATGCCAAACTCGTCAACCCACGTCTAGTCACCAGTAACAATGCATTGCATGAATGTTGGGTCGGAATTGACTCGTTCTAGCATGTCCGTAGCGACTCTTATGCGATTGAGTTTTTGGAGAAAATTCAGGTCTTTTGGGACTAGCCGAGCGGCAACACGTTTCATACCCAAGTGATTATTTAAAATGATACGGATCGACTCGTGAGACACAGAAAGTTCAGCGGCTGTCTCTCTCAAACTTGAATGAAGATTTTCAGTCACCATTTCCTTCACTTTTGCGATGTTAACTTCAGTTGAAGACGTTGATGGCCTACCAGAGCGAAGCAAATCTTCCATCACATCTCGACCGCTTTTGAACGCTTTGTACCACTCATAAGCATGTGTTTTTGATAAAGTCGATTCACCTAAGCCTTCTGTAACATTTTCAGTGACTCCAAACACGAAATTCCATTGGCGACGCAAAATTTAAGACAAACTCTTTGTTCGATGTTTTTATCCATTATGAAATTCGCAATACACACTAGATATATACTAACTAAAAACAGCACTGTATTTAATCTAAATAACAGATGCAACTCAAACTCCGCGCCAAAATGGAAAACAGTTGTGCCAATCTAACAACAAAAAAACAAAAAAATTAATTTGGAATCATCCGTTCCCGAAACTTTTTTGACAGAATGTATGTCAAAGCTAAAAAACTTGCGACAGAAATATGAACACCGAAAATAAATGTAAATAAAAATTTGAAACTTCCGCTCTTCAGAGTCTAATCTAACATCAAAGAGAGTTGTACAAGTGAGCAGAGGTCGCTTTGATCTCCTCCCATTTAGTTACGAAATACGCAAGCAGAATACTTCAATTAGAGACGATATCTACAACATCGTTCATTTTAATATTCCCATACACACGTCAAACCTGCGAGGCGAAGTTTGTTAATAAAGCTTTTGATGTAAACCGAGTCGCGCCGCTCATTTGATTAACTTCAAAGAGAAAAGTTGAAAGCACGTCGCCGAAGCGGAGACAATGATACCTTTTATTTGAGATCAAAGAAGTTCCCCGCCCCTAGTTTTAAGCTCTTGTGACGGCGGCGTCGGCACTCTGTATCAACCAAACAATTTATAGAAAACGTCAAAACTTTAAATAGCTTTACCATAAGAGTTTGCTAGGTACGAAAAATGTTTTAACATGGTTGCTATGAATATGCCAATGGATAAAGTTGAAAGCTTTGAATGCCTTTTGTAAGGTAGGCTTCTGCAGAACCTTGGTTTAGGAACGGGGCGTGATATTGTCTAAAATAGAATTTATAGTTCGATAATTTTAGCCCTGCCATTATATTTATTTTCATATTTAATGATCTTGCTTTAATGTTACGCTCGCTCTAAATACATTCATATAAATTGGCTTATCTATTAGTATGTATCTTTTAAACTTTAGTAAGTTATTTATTTTGGCATTGTTTATACGTTATTTGTTCATCTTCCCTTCAAAGATTATCTTAACAACAATAAACACTTATCAAAGTTATGAACCCAAATTAAAACCCTGTGGAACTCCAATTCTAATTAACAGAATTATACATAGGGAAAAAATTACACGTTATATCTTGTTCGTAGCTCAAAAGCATAGCTCATCATTATCAACGAAAAATTGCATTTTATTTAATGACTAGCATCGGATAGATGAAAGGCACGCGACGAGCGCTCTCGAGCGGCGACGACGCAGCGCAGTTCCCGTCTCGCTAGCCGCATTCCTCCGCTTTGATTTAGTTTATCAAGGCTATCGCGTTACAATCCGTATGAAAAGGACCGGTAATCTTTATTACATAGGCTTTTTGTGGCTAATATAGCACAGTATCAAATGTATTTGATAGATCAGCAGAAAAAATATTCTTTAACAATAGAAAATTAAATGTCACTACTTATTAGTTTTATGATTGACATTAATATAACGCAAAAATTAGTTTTTTTTGAGTATTTTCTTTTTGGTCCTATTTTAAGTTTTACAATACTTAAACAATAGCAAGTGCTTTTTATATAATGTTTGCATGTCAAACCACATCTATAAGCTTACTAGTGATTTCGACAAGTTTCTATCGTTGCTTTGTTCCTTTAAAGTTTTAAAATTTACTAAAAAACATATCCTGTTAATTACTGAATCTCGTACTATCTTCGCCACCTGAATCTATACCGCACCGTAGCCAAACCACAAGTTACCTTGCAAAACTAAAGAAGTTACATAAAGGGATCGGTTCCTTTTGAGTAAAATAACATTAACGGCAGATGTGGCGCGGCGGAGGCCGAGCACTCGGGCCGCGGGCCTTCCAGGAAATAGACTACGCGCCGCCCCGGGCCCGCGCCCAGCGAGCGAGCCGATCCGATCTTTTTGACTTCGCCGACGACTTATTAGGATATTTCGTCGTATTTTACTTGGCCATTATACTTGTTTGTATTGTATTCCTTTTGCCGTGATTACAATGATCGTAGTGGAGTAGATATAATTCTTTTTTTAGGGCCTCCCTTTCTGGGAAGCTGATTTGTGTACGTATAGAATTCTGTGTTTCTATAGCTTGAAAAACGGAATAGTTTTTAAAGAAAACGTGCTATAATAATATGGAGGGCATGTAGTTGCGTCAATATAAGTATTCGATACAGAAACTGAGTAGTTAATAAAATAATAGGTACTGTGCTAATTAAAATAAAACATGTTTACATAGACCTTCTTGCGTTATATAGGTATATTTGAGACTGAAGCCGCAAAAGGCTCGAAACGTAAGGCCCAACTTAAGTAGCGTAAATGTAAAATAATAAACGCGAATGAATCCGTATAGACCGATGTTTAGGTGTATCTAGTGTTTGTATTTGTGCTGCACACAAATTTACAATAATTCCGTTTTCCGTTCCGTTTCTGTATCTTACGACGCGATGTAAACAAGCCTTTCCAAATAAAAAATTGTCTACAATTAATATCATATTATATTATTATTATCCGTATACTGTCCCATCTATACAACTGCCAAATTCGATGAATCAAAGAATGTTTGTATACAAATAATTCATATTCATCTCTATCAAATTTGGACTTAGTATAGGCCAAGGCCTCCCTCTACATTTACCATTTATCTCTGATTTCAGTAGGTACGGAGAGCGAGCGCACCGACACCGAGGAGCTGGTGGGGAGGGCGGCGTCCCAGTGCTCCGCCCCTCCAGACCTGTTGCCCAGCGAGGCGCGCGCTCTGTTAGCGCCCAGCACCCCGCCGCCGCCGCCGCCGCGGACCCTCCGGCCGCAGCCGGCGTATAGGCCTCCGAAGCCGCCGTCGCCTGCGCCACAAGACCGTGACGACAAACCGAGGCTGCGATTCGAGGTAGGTTCTACAACCCTTACGGAACTCTGTGCTTGCCGACAGTTTAGAGATAAGATGGGCAGTTCCTCAGTGGTTGAGGTGAAGCGAACTTCCACCTTCGGCCTTATCATCACTTACCACAAGGGGGCCCTGATTCTGTATCGCAATCTATAGATTCCAAACCTAAACCTTACCGCGCACAAACGTCAAACGCATACGTTTTGGGAAGATATCGTAACTTTTTAAGGAATTAACGTGGTTTTGAAACAAGGAATCGTTACAGAATCCTTATTCTGCCCAGCCCAGCCCAGCCCAGGGATATGAAGGCAAAGTTCTTACATGTATTGGCAAAAAAAAACAAAAATCATTGATTCAGTTTCGTCTGCGATAATTGAGCACGTCAGATCTGAATGTCACAACGACATCGGTTCAGGTTTACGGGTCTTATACTTCCTGGCACGACCACGGATGATTTTCTAATATAGGCGGTAAAAAAAGTCTAGATTTTTTACCACTGTTTTGAAAATGTCTACTAACTAGATCTAGGAGATACGATGGTCGTGCTGAGAAGAATACTTCCTGGCACGACCACGCAGAATCCCGTGTTATTATTAAATTTCAAAATGGTATAAAATAGCTTAGCATATTTACTATTTTTATTTACGCCTATTTGGGAATTCCTCACTATCGAGATCTTAGAGATACGACTGTCGTGCTAGAAAGAACAACTGCCTAGCACGACCACGCCCAATGTCGGTGTTGTTCTGGAGACTTTAAAACGGCACAAAATTATTTAGAATATCTACTATTTTTTACTACTGTTTCCGTTTAAAATCTCCAGAACAACACAGATTAGGCGTGGTAGTGCTAGGAAGTCATTCTTTCCAGCACGACAATCGTATCTCTAAAATCCACATAGTCGAAAATTGGGAAATAAGAGTAAGAAATATTAGATATTCTAAATAATTTTGTACCGTTTAAAGTCTTCAGAACAAAACTGAGATTAGACGTGGTCGTGCTAGGCAGTTGTTCTTTCTAGCACGACAGTCGTATCTCTAAGATCCTGATAGTAGGGGAATTCCCAAATAGGCGTAAAAAAAAGTAAATAATCTAAGCTATTTTATACCATTTTGAAATTTAATTATAACACGCTATTCTGCGTGGTCGTGCCAGGAAGTATTCTTCTCAGCACGACCATCGCAGTTGATAGAAATTTTTAAAACAGTGGTAAAAAATAGTAAAAAAACCAGACTATTTTTTAGCGCCTATAGATGCCAGAAAGTATGACACATTTACGGGGCAGGAGACCTTGTATTAACAAGAAACTTGTAGTCCGGCAAGAAACTTTGCAAGGACATTTGACGGGTATACAATCTTAACGTTCAAGCCGTAGTGACCGAACAATCCCTGGAGGTTTCACAGGCTGGCGTCACGCGCGTCCCCGTACAGCCCGCAGCAGGTCAACCACAAAATGTCAAATATCTTCAAGAAATTTTGAACTTTAACGTTTGGATATAAGGATCAATGTCGAGAAATTCTAGTTTTGTTGACGTGCAGGCGTGTGTTACCTTATATTAGATTATACGAGGGTTCGAGTCGGGATGACGAAAGCGGAAACGAGAAGGCACTTCTTATGGCTTGTACCTCGACTTGGGTCGACCTTGTCGCGATACATGCCAGCACATTGCTCGCGGTCTTACAGAGTTATAGTCAGTGTTACATTCACTTATGGATCTCCATTTAAATCCAGCCCTATAGACATCTAACTAGATTTGCAGCAAACAACTTTTTGAGCTTCTGATGGAGATAATAAAACTTGTTTACTTCCTACACATAATATCATCTTCCTGCCCTTATCCCACTAAGGGTGGATTCGACCAAACTGAAATAAGACTTACTCCGAGATTAATCTATACAAATTCGGCGTTTAATCTAGGTATAAGAGCTTATTCCAGTTTGGTCGAATCCACCCTAAGTAGGCTCAGCACATGTCTTTCAAAACCTATGCCAAATATAAAAGTAACTTGCAAAACTATCGTCAGCAAATTTTACTTTAGTTAGAAAAGGCTACGCGTAGACGGGTAACGTCGCCGACACAACATTCCTCTAAAGTCATGAATGAGCGATAGAAAGTAAAAGATAAGCGTGAACTAAAGTAACTCGCTAGCCGTAACCGTAATATAAGATTTAATCGGAGCCAGTACATAGTGTAGGCACTTAGTTAATTGAAGCAGCGGCATGCCGTGTGATATTTCTAATCGATACCAAAATATTGTTAGACAAATAGGCTGGCTAATCTCCGATACCGCTTTGATAATATGAGTAGCGCGGCGTGCATTCGTTGTAGTAATTCGTAATTCATTGAATAATGAGATGAATCATCTATTAGTGTCGCGTCGGAGTGTCGGGGCGGCGGCAGAGCGGCGGCGGCGGCTCCTTTGGTGCACATATCTCATTGATCGTAAAGGCGCGGCTAGTTTCCTTTTATGCGCGAGATAAGGCCAGGGCTTGTCGCTGCACGCGCCGCCGCCGCCGGCCGACGCGCCGCAGGTTATCTGCCGTATATAGGCATAACCTCACTGTCTGCACTGTAATCTCGAGAATGCTCATAGGAGCTTGTACTAGACATCCTCTGGGCGACTGTCGGTTTCTCGAATATTTAAGCTGACGCAAGCGCATTAAAGCTTTGGTGCGCGTTAAACAATATTTGGTATTTTTATGAAAATTCAAAATTGTGGTAAATTGTAAGAGGTATTTTTGGGAACGCTTAAATAAAAGTGTTTCTTTTTTTACAGGAGCTGACATGTGACGTGGAACTAAAGCATCCGGAGCCATCGAAACAACAACCGTTGCAGTTTTCCTTTACTCTCTATGACCTCGACGGCCACGGTCGCATGACAAAAGATGTAAGTATTATTTTCAAAGACACAAAAATTATGATGTAAATGTAATGAATCGAAGCACTTTTTTATGGATTAACTGCATATAATTTTTATATATTCTTTTATCCTGAGTTATTCCGTAAAAAGTGTTTTATTTCAATGTGTATTGTTCGCGTAAACTTTATATTGTAGTAACAATTTCGTTTAAAGAATCGTTGAGCTAACTAGTGTCTTTTAAATTTTACAGGACATAGCCGGCATAGTTTCGACGATATACGAGTCGATAGGTAAATCGGTCACCGTCCCACACTACGGATCGAAAACCATACAAGTGCGGCTAACGGTCGCACCGGAAGACGGGAAATCGCGTAGCCACCGCGAGAGGCGGGAGGGTCGGCGGCGGCGGCGGAAAGAGCAAGCGAACACCGCCCCGCCCGAAGCTGCAGACGCCTCAGAAGACGAACAACGAGACAGGTTCTCGCCTGACGAAGACGCGTCATCAAAGTCGTCGTGCTCAGGAGACCGGAGGCCGCAGCAAAGACACAGCAATCACCATTCGCGGTCTCATCGCAATCACCGGCGAGAGCACCGCGAACGCAAACACGTCAAGAAACGGTCGGGCAGCTTGCAGAGACGCGAACTGCTCGAAATCATTCAGGCCAACATGGAAAAGAACCACTTGAGCTTTCAAACTTCAAGGTAATTTAAATTCAATTTTGCTTATTGTCAATAACATTTACAAGTTCACTGTCCAAAAAATAAAAATAAAATAGATCAATTGTCATGTAACTAAATAAATATTGTGTGCGGTACTAATGTCGACCGGTTTACTTATATGAAATTTTACACAAACAACAATTTAGTTTGTAATATTTCAGCCCGTTTTTACAATTGTCTTTTATCTGTTACAGAAAGCCCAGCGACCATGTTGCGAACGAAGAGGATATCACAAACAAATACCAAAAGCTGCGGAACCGATCGTTCACTGTTAGCGAGAAGCCGTCGAATGCATTTCAAAAGGTTAAATCGGATAGCGCCGGCCACGGGTACTTGGACTTGGCGAGCGGGGGCGACTCCAATTTGTGCCGGTATGACCGATACCTGCACGCGGTGATATGCTCATCAGCTCGTCACGCTCACACAGGCTATCACCAGAAACACGCGCAAACACCTCGGACGCCACGGGCAGCGCAAGTCCACAACCCTCGCTCGCGCTCCCACGACCTGCCCGGACAAATTCCAGCCACGCAACAACCGAGAGTGCTACAAATTATATTCTTATAGAACTCAAGAATGGGCATAGTGTACAAAGACTTTGCCCTTTTGACAATGTAAAATGTTAACATATTAAATGAATGAGTTACCAAACACTGTACTGATAAAGATGGTGAAGTGAAGACAAAAATCTCCAATATTAAGGTTTTTATAGGTATGTAGTCAATCAGTATTTATTGGGAATGGTAAGTTAATTTTACCAGTTTGGATCGAACTCATTAAAAAAACACCACGAATTTGAAGAAGAAGTGCCGACTGACGATTGACTTTTGACGTTGAGTACCTAGTGTTTTTTTATAAACGGAAACATAATCTTATTGTTAATTTAATGATGTTGTTATAAATATTACTATTTGAAATATCTCAAAGCCATGAATCAGAACAAAATGATAAGCTTATAAAGCAGCTCTGTATTTATTTTGGTGTAGAAAGAAGAAGGTTAAAATTTAAGAATCTTCTACAAAAGGTTTGAAATTACTTTTTTGTTTCGTATTTGTTTGAATTGAGAAGGTATTCCGAAGACTGTTAATATTAGGACACATGACATTTAAAGTACTTAAACTTTTCCTGAAGGTGCCTTATCTTTGCAAGATAATTATTGTAATTAAGCTAATGTGTTAAGCTAATCAGATAAGGTCAAACGGAGACTAGGATGACATGAAACAGACTTAAAGGTTCAACTATTAAAATCAAATCATACAGGAAATTGCTTACTAAAAAAAGGAAAGAATGACACGACTAGTTGGATTATTATGAATATAGTTATCCCTGTAAATGTCAATAGGGGTGATAAAACATCGACATGTTTACTTCATCTAAGTATACTAATATTATAAAGAGGAAAGATTTGATTGATTGTTTGTTTGCATTAAATAGGCTCCGAAACTACTAGACCGATTTGAAAAATTCTTTCACCGTTGGGAAGCTACACTTTCTCCGGGCGACATAGGCTAGGTATATGATATTTTCAAAAATTCGTCACGGGGGGTACGGGGTTCACGCGGACGAAGTTGCGAGCGGTCCGCTAGTGGAAGAATAAAGAAAGAATTTACATATAGTTAGTAGTAGTTAGGAATTACTAATGTTGACTTTAAGCCCTGTTTATCATCCCCGTTGGCACTACTGCTAGTTATGAATGCTCAGTAGATGTACCTTTTGTAAAACTCATTTTAAGAGTTTATAGACTGATTTTATTATAAATATAAGTGTTCGGAATACAATAGTTTAATACTGTTATGTGACATTTCGTTGTACATAATGACTATTCTGGTGGTACTTAATTTTGATGATTGTAAAATAGCATATCTGATGCTGATGAAACATGATATTATATTTTACTGTGTCTTACTCCTCTGTTGCATTACCAATACCAGTATTTATTAATTTAAGGGAATGAAAGAATCTCTAGTATGTTATTATCTACCTCTTACATTACTTTCATTATTAATTTATTGACGTATGAATTGCGTACTTTTAGTTAAGGTAGGGTGTCTATTGTGATAACTTCTTAATTGTTTTATGTTCAAAGATAAATTTTGGGCTCCTGAAATTAAGACGTACTGTATAAAGTGTACAAAGTGCTCGTTCTTGTCAAAATATTTATTGTCAAATATAATCATGAGATTAACTTACAAACAGTATTTATTTTTCTTCAATTTATCCTCTTCCTATAGTTCTTGACCTTAACGTCAAGAAGGTTCCTATGAGCAGGAATATCACAGCTGTAATCACCATAGTGGTTTCTTGTGGCAAGCCGCACTTATTAACAGCATATTCGTCAGGTGAGATTGTTACCTAAAAAATGCAACAAAATATTATTCGTGTCATACGTGTTGCCGAAAATTTTGATGCAAGATTTTCATAAAAAAGTCGCCAATTATCGCCATACCTACTAACTGAAATTTGTACTTGTTTGCTTTTAAACTTTCAATTTACTAACATTAGTTCTGAAATTTTTCGACTACTAGACTAATTCTAGACGAAAACTGAGCAACGCTTTGCTAGTTCTCGGCCCTAGAACTTTAAAGCCCTTGTCAAACATACAAGCGAACCGAACCGAACCGAAAACGTGGAGAATGCGAACCGAAGCGGAGACGTCAAACCAGGCGCAGCGAACCGAACTCGTGGAGAATGCGAACCGAAGCTTCAGTTCGCATTCTCTCCATGACGCGATTGTATCGATGGCAAATTAACATGTATTTTTATAGTCATTGTGACGTGTATTATAAATTATTGGGTATTTTTTAATACATTCTACAAACTTTTCGGTATCTATTATAGCCACGTGTCAGAATACTTTGGACCCGGGTATGTCCTAAAACTACGACCAGCCACCGGAGGACGGGCCGCAGCGTCCTCTAGCTAAACGGTGACCCGCTGCGATCCCCAAGCCGCCTGCCAAGCGTGGGGATTATGGCAAACCCCCCCCCCCCCCCCATGACAGACAATATTTGCCCACGGCCCCCAGTCCCCGGCAGCTCCTTTATCCCTGGCCCAACGGGTAGCTGGTCAGGTAACGGAGGAGCAGGGGGTGCGAAGAATCACCGGCAGTTGCTCGGCTACCCACACACCCACCAACGAACCTTGGCCCTGGCAACACACAACATCCGCACGTTGAGGACCGATGCAAAGATTGTAGAGCTGGAGGAAGAATTGAGCAGATTGCGGTGGGACATCATGGGACTATCAGAAATCCGACGAGAGGGGCAGGATATGGTAGTCCTTGATTCTGGCAACATGCTCTTCTTCCGGGAAGGAGAACGAAAATCCCAGGGTGGTGTTGGGTTTCTCGTCCACAAGTCCCTTGTTAACAACGTTATCAAGGTCGATAGTGTGTCAGGTAGAGTTGCGTACCTTATACTCAGAATCACCGATCGGTATTCGCTGAAGGTCATACAGGTATATGCACCAACCTCGACACATCCTGACGAAGAAGTAGAGGCTCTGTATGAGGAGATATCTGAAGCCATACATTCCTCCGAAACGTACTTCACCGTTGTTATGGGGGACTTCAATGCAAAGGTAGGCACAAGGAACGGCGATGAGTTGAGAGTGGGGCAATATGGATATGGACAGCGGAACCAAAGGGGCCAACGGTTTGTCGACTTTATGGAGAAGGAGGAACTCTTTTTGATGAACTCTTTCTTCCGGAAGCGACCAACCAGGAAGTGGACGTGGATAAGCCCCGATGGTTCAACCAGAAATGAGATCGACTTCATCATGACGACCAAGAAGCGTATATTCAGTGATGTCTCCGTGATCAGTAGGGTGAAAACCGGTAGCGATCACCGGATTGTTAGAGGCACACTGAATATCAACATCAAGCTCGAGAGGTCACGTCTGGTGAAGTCCACACTCCGTCCTGGCCCTGCCCAGATCCAGAGCCCGGAACACTTTCAACTCGAACTCCAAAATCGCTTCCAGTGCCTAGCCGAGTGCGAAACTGTGGACGAGATCAGCAGCGGGCTTGTGGAAACTGTCCAAGCTGTGGGGTCTAAGTTCTTTAAGACCCCACGCCGGAAAAAGCCTCAAAAGCTCTCAGACGGAACCATTAAGTTAATGGAAGACCGGAAAGAAATGATACTGCAATCTTCAGCTGATATGTCGGAATATGGCAAACTCAATAGACGAATCTCGAAATCTGTGCGACACGACCTGCGCTCCTATAGTGCTAAATGCATTAGGGACGCAATTGCGCGGAACCAAGGCGCCAAAGTGTTCGCAAAGAATTCGTCTATTGGTCAGAGCCAAATGACTAAGCTGAAGATCGAGGACGGCAGTGTCATTTCGTCGAAGCCGGAGATTCTGAGAGAGCTCGAGAGGTTTTATGGACAGTTGTACACCTCAACACAAGAGCCCGCTGTTGGTACAGCTCAGGACACCAGAGCTAAGTTAACCCGACACTATACCGAAGATATCCCTGACATCAGCCTGTATGAGATTAGTATGGCTCTTAAACAGCTTAAAAACAACAAGGCGCCGGGTGATGACGGAATTACCACTGAACTTCTGCGAGCGGGTGGAAAACCGATACTCGTAGTCCTCCAGAAGTTGTTTAATTCCGTCATGCTCGAAGGTACTACGCCAGAAGCATGGCACAGGGGTGCGGTGGTGCTCTTCTTCAAGAAAGGCGATAACACCTTATTGAAGAATTATAGACCCATCTCACTCCTGAGCCATGTGTACAAGCTGTTTTCGAGAGTCATTACGAACCGTCTCGAACGCAGGTTTGACGACTTCCAGCCTCCCGAACAAGCCGGTTTCCGAAAAGGCTTTAGTACCATAGACCACATACATACGCTCCGCCAGATTATACAGAAGACTGAGGAGTATAATCGGCCCTTATGTTTAGCGTTTGTGGACTACGAGAAAGCCTTCGATTCTATCGAAACCTGGGCTGTGTTGCAGTCCCTCCAGCGTTGCCATATCGACTATAGGTATATCGAAGTGTTGAAATGTTTGTATAGAAACGCTACTATGTCGATCCGATTACAAGACGAGAGTACAAAACCAATCCAATTGCAGAAAGGTGTGAGACAGGGAGACGTCATATCTCCGAAACTGTTCACAAATGCGTTGGAGGACGTTTTCAAGCTCTTGAATTGGAACGGATTCGGCATCAACATTAATGGCGAATACATCACTCACCTTCGTTTTGCCGATGATATAGTCATAATGGCGGAGTCGCTGGAGAACCTCAACACCATGCTCAGCGACCTCAATATCGTATCCCAACAGGTGGGTCTTAAAATGAACATGGACAAGACGAAGATCATGTCGAATGTCCATGTTGAACCCGTACCGGTAATTGTTGGGAGCGATACTATCGAAGTTGTCGACCACTACACCTACTTAGGACAGATTGTCCAGTTAGGTAGGTCCAACCTCGACAAAGAGGTCGCCCGGAGAATCCAACTCGGATGGGCAGCGTTCGGGAAATTACGAGATATCTTTGCATCGAAGATTCCGCAGTGCCTAAAGACAAAGGTCTTTAACCAATGTGTGTTGCCGGTGATGACATATGGCACCGAAACGTGGTCCTTAACTGTTGGCCTTTTAGAAAAGCTCAGAGTCACACAGCGAGCAATGGAGAGAGCTATGCTCGGAGTTTCTTTGCGCGATAGAATCCGAAACGAGGATATTCGCCAAAAAACCGGAGTTGCCGACATAGCTCGTAAGATTTGCAAGCTGAAGTGGCAATGGGCAGGCCACATCGCTCGACGAACCGACAACCGTTGGGGAAGAAAGGTTCTCGAGTGGAGACCACGCACTGGAAGACGCAGTGTTGGTAGGCCTCCCACTAGGTGGACCGACGACATCGTGAGAGTCGCAGGCAACCGGTGGATGCGAGTGGCGAGTTGTCGGTCAGGATGGAGGTCAAAGGGGGAGGCCTATGTTCAGCAGTGGACGTCTTCAGGCTGGTGATGATGATGATGATGAGAATACTTTGATTTTTTTTGTAAATAAACACAACCATCACGCATCGCCTTCGCTTCGCGTCTCGCATTCACTTTTTGTTAGACGTCGTGCATACGGGTTGTTGTACATTCGCCACAAAGTTGATTTGCCACGTTTTTGTAACTTCATACATTGAAAGTTAATTCGCCACAGGTAGGTAATCGTTATTGTACATTCGCCACAAGTCTTCCTAGTACAAAATTTTTGCATAAAGTACCGGTAGCAAGGAAAGTTCGTTTTGAGCGCTCGAAATGAAAGGTAGTTATTTTATTCTAAAATTATTGATGTAATCAATCAATTAAGATATCTTTATTCAGTAAGCCTAAAATAAGCATTTTAAATCGTCTAAATTTTTTTTTAATGGATGGATAGATATATTGGCGCAGGAAGTATATAAACCTACGAAAAATAATTAGAACTAAGTAACCATAAACTAACAGAAAATATCAATAACGAATAACGTACGTTTATTTTTAGAGTATCTACCTCTTTTCATTTATGTCACACTGGTACTTTTAGCACAGAATAAGTAATAGTACTACCGTACTTTTAGTTCAAAGTAACTGTCATGATTCAATTTACTATTGACATAGTAAGTTGCAGCACCTAGTCCTACTCGTTTATTTCTTTTTTCCTGATAGTTAAAGGTAAGTAAGATCGCTAAGGCGCCTATCTACCTCTTTTCATTTATGTCTCCCTGGTACTTTTAGATCAGCATGACTGTCATGATTCAATTTATTATTGACGTAGTAAGTTGCATAAGCACCTAGTCCTAGATTCTATCGACATCAATATTACGAATCTTTTAAGGTCCTCTCTATTTTTTACGGTAGGTGCGCTTCGAGGAATAAAAATATAATATTTTAATTACCTATTCTGAAGCGCAGCCAACGGGTGGACTTGGAGGAATAGTTTAGGTGCGCTTGGTCTGGTGCGCTTCAAAATGGGTGCGCTTCGAGGAATACCCCAAGCTCTGGTGAGCATGGTGTAAGTATTTTTTATAATTACTTACTATTATTTTGTTATCTAACTATCTAAAAAAATATAAATAACGTTTTTACTTCACTTATTGTTTGATTTTTCTGCTGTCTGTGTCAAAAATAAAAGTGTGGCGAATCAACTTTACAAAAATAGAACTGTGGCGAATGTACACATACTTTTTTCTGTGGCAAATCAACTTTGTGGCGAATGTACAACAACCCGTGCATACAAAGTCAGATAATACAACTATCGCGCTCACGCCTCGCTTCGCGCGCTCGCCTTGTGTTTGTCATGGCGTCACACGCCTTTCGGTTCGCCACGGTATCGGCACGGATCGGTTCGCTTTCGCTTTTATATGTGACCAGAACAAAACGATACCATATATTACAAAATGAAAACGCTTCGCCACGCTTTCGGTTCGCTGTCTGTTTGACAAGGGCTTTAAACCATGAACAGACTAACTCCCATATTTGGCAATTACTATTATCGTGAAATCGAAATTAAAATCAATCATAATGGCTTTGCCGGTTAGTAGATATAGTCGTAATTTAAAACTTATTATACGTACTCGAAAAGCAAGTTCAAGTTTAATTTCGGCTTAAGTATACGAGGGCGTTTTGATAAGTCCATGACTTTGGAAAGAAGAAACACTCTTTTTACATATATATTTTTTATTTTTCTACATAATCTCCTTTTAACTCTACGCACTAGTCCAGCGATGTTCCAACCTCTTCAACCCATCAAAAAAATATTTTTTGTCAAACCCTGAAAAATAGGCCTCAGTTTCGGCTACCACCGTACCTTCGTTTGTCGAAAATCTTTGCCCGCCAAGCCATTTCTTCATGTTTGGGAAGAGGAAAAAGTCACAGGGGGCTTAATCTGGCGAATACGGAAGGTGTGACAATAATTCGTATCCTAATTTGACAATTTTTGATGTCGCGATTGCAGACGAGTGTGCCGGTGCATTATCCTGATGAAATAGAATTTTTTTCTTTGCTTGATGCGGTCGTTTCTTGATCAACTTTTTATTGAATCTATCTAACAATGCAGCATAGTAAGCTCCGGTTATTGTCTTGCCTTTAAACAAAAAAATCGATGTAAATAACCCCTTGGCTGTCCCAAAAGACTGTGGAAATCACTTTACCAGCCGACCAAACAGTTTTTGCCTTCTTTGGGGCACGTTCCCCGGTAGAAGTCCATTGCTTCGACTGTTGCTTAGTCTCTGGTGTATAATGATGGACCCACGTTTCGTCAACTGTTATGTACCGACGCATAAACTCACTCGGATTGCGATTATACATGACTAGGCATTCCTCAGAAGCTGTTACACGATTTCGTTTCTGGTCGACTGTTAGTAAACGCGTTTTTTCATGCCCAGAATATCATGCAAAATATAAAAAACTCGTTCAGTCGAGATGTGCAAGGCATCACTTTTTACGCGTATCTTCACTCGACGGTCTGCCAAAACAATATCATGTATTTTATTAGCCATGCCCTTCGTAGTGACCTCAATCGGCCTTCCTGGGCGCTCCGCGTCATTAGTGGTAGTACGTCCACAAAAAAATTCAGTGAACCACTTATGTACCATCCCATGAGAAGGCGCAGAATCACCATGATACTTTTTCAATTTGTCTTCGGTCTGCCTAATAGTTTAGCACTCGAAACTAGATTTTCTCCATTTTCAAAGAATACTAAGAAGTCGCTTTTTGTTTCTAAAAAGCTTGTTTTCGCGCCAAATTTGAAAAAAGAACGGCATGCGCTTCCTAGTGAGTTTCCAAATATGAGAAAAAAAAAAATATTAAAAAAGTTTTTATTCAACCTTAAAGTCATTGAGTTGCCAAACTGCCCTCGTAGCTCTTTGAAAACACACTTTATTTCAAATAAAGGCTTTCGTTTCTACCTTTCTTTTACAGCATCAAATTATAAAAAAAATACCCTGACTATCAAAAACACGTCAAACAAGAAAAAATACTAAAACATTATAAAAACATACTGACCAGTATGTATTTCGGGTCAGGTCTATTTCTCCATGAAAATGATGGCACCGAGTATTCATCGAATTCGCATTTCATATTTTCATATGAGTGGTGAATCAAACATCCATGGTGGGTGTGGCCCCCAAAGGCAGCTCTAGGCTTGATCTGCGATACGAGATACTGAGTAGCTTCTTTGGACAAAGCGTCCATTCGGGGTTTGAACGGTTTGTTTCTTTCTGGCAACGGTGGCGCATCAGGCTCAGTACATTCCGCATCAGACAGTCTATACAACGGAAAATGCTATTGAGAGAGAACAAATTTTTTTATTATGAAAAAGGCTAACAGATCTAATAATGTGGGAATAACGCAGATAACACACATATCAGAAAGAATAATTAAAATATTACCTGCATAAGAATGGGTCGACTTATATTTAGTTTCAAGTTATTGATCTTATTTATATTCCTTTCCAATAATTCTGAAATAAAGAGCATAACTTAATTATAATTCAGTCACTTATTCACAACTTGAACTGCCCGTGTATATTTATTTACCTACGGCGTATTCGACAGATGGGCGATAAAATTAAATATGTTTAATTAAATATACATGTGTATAGCACGTCTAAAGGAGCGCTTACACTGGCAATTTTTGATCAATTATTGCTTGGCAACACGTATTGATCAATCTGGAGAAATTAGTGGAGCAATGTGGAGAAATTTAATAAAATTGCGACAATTGTTTCGGAAATATTGCTAACAATTGCTCCATATATTCCAGTTGATCAATTTTGTCGACACGAATTGCCGAATATCCTATGAGTCTGGAAATTTAAAGCAATTTTGTTTTCTGTTTTGCTTGCACTTATTGATTTTGCGGTTTGACTACGTTTCGCTTCCGCGGGGACAGCGAGCTGGTGGGCGAATGTGCAGCGGCGCGGCGCTATCGGCAAGAAAATCGTCCTCCATGGCAAGCGATAGTTTTGTACGTGTAAAGTAGGTATAGCGTGGTATTGCCCAGTTTCTTGAAGTTGCTCTATATTGTTCAATATAGTTCTTGCTAAACATTTTGCCAAATTGATGCTGGTTGCTGTTGCCGTAAATTGCTCGATATTTTGTCACGTCACAATCGCCCAGTATTGCTCATAATTGATCAATTTTTATTGACCTTGTAAGCGTTCCTTTATTCTAAACTAACTTATTTCGACAGGGTCAGTACAAACGCGACCGCGATGCGTTTTCGAAATCTCTCAACGAAATGTGCACTTTATTAGGTAACACATAAGTTCTATAATGTACCTAGTCTTGCCGTAAGTTCTGTTCCAACTTAAATGAGGGTATTTTAAAATAAATAATATGACGGTAGTACTATTAATAATAATAATAATTTAAAAAAAATTGACACCGCTCAAACAAGACGTGTTTTTGGAAAATTTTCTTTTTACATTACATTTTGCTATTTCCACCCTTTACGACAGCCATAACAAAATAATTTATTAAGTAAACAGTGCCACAAAGCAATCAACAAAGAAATAGTGTTAAAACCTGCAACAATTTATAAAATTTTGACCCTACACCTATTTTTACTTATTTGCTTAGATTAAAACAAAAAGGGAAGATACGGCATGCTCCTACTTGTAGTCATTCAAAATATAGTCCTACTCAACTACATAAGCAAACACTCACACACGCACACCTATAAAGTGTAAATTGAGCGAGCGAGACAAAGCGGTAGGTTTCAACGTCAGCGCGAGGGAGTCAGCGAGTAGCGCGTTGGCGTCTCGGTCGCTTCGCAACAGACGAGTACGTACGACCGATTCCAACGCCACTGCGGAGTAGCGTCTTTCTCTTTTTCACACAGTAGAATATCCGCGATAGTGCGATGTAGCCTGTTCGCTCGGCAAATTGTGACTGAAGTGAAATTGTGCCTTTAGGCCTAATTTTGGCGGCTCACTCACGAGACGCTAATGCCGTATCTTTCCTTTTTGTTTTAATCTAAGCTTATTTGACATTAATGTCATCATTGACAAACCAGAAAAACTAACAAGAAATGCAAGAAAATGTGATAAAAAATGATTACAAGATCCCAGAAACGTAAAGCGGATACTACTAGCGCGCACCCACCACCTCCGCCCGTCGAGTCATCTCCGAACTCATCATCGGAGGACGACTTCGTCACTCCCCCGGAGGGCAGCTCGTCGAGTGATGACGACGGGCCTACGCCGCCGCCGCCGCCACCACTACCTGCGCGACGACGAGGACGGCCACCGCTGCCGGCACGCTTGGGGCCTGTGGGGCAACATGCTCCGTGCCCGGCCCTCGCTACCGGTGGTGTAGCGCGTCGCATGCGATGGACACCAGTCTATGAATGAGAACTGCATGCGCGCCTACTATGGGGCTACAGAGGGAGGAACGAACCTGACCGCGTACCGCGATAGGATACTGCCTCTGTTCAGACCCTTGAACCAGCCGCCGTCGTCTCTGCACTACGACTGTCGGATCAGGTGCGGGACATCCAGCGGCTCAAGCTGTTGGACGACTCTACGCTTGATCGACTGCGTCTGGAGGCGTTACCTATTCATACTTCTTCTACTTTAGCGCGGGACTCGCATGTTGCGTTGTTGACGCAGGGGCCGACAGGCTCGGCTTCGACGACTGCCCTGGCGGATCCCGCACTGGACGTAGACGATTGTATGAATACGAACGTAAGTACCCAGACTAATGAGCAATTGAGGAGGGCTTTGGAAGACGCGATTTTGGAATATCGTTCCACCGACTCTAGGCCGAGACTACCACGCTTGCCAACGAATAAACGCAATCTGGCATAAATGGAAGCCCTAAACGTTTTGCTAGTCCCGTATATGCGGACTAGCGAAACATTAGTTGATACACACTCGATTTTGTACTGCGCTGCTATAGCGTCGTGTCGCATCGCCCGTGTTAAGTTTCCGGATACTGACCGAGCGCCGCGACACCCCCGCTGTCCCCGCGTGGCAAAGAAGAAAAGAGTGTCGTATCAACTCGTTTAGGACTCTCATTGCAAAATTAATATGCTTCAGAGGGGGCAACCATCGTCCCCGAGTCATGCGTTTCGTGAACCAGGCCTGACATCGTGATAGTCGATCGGTCCCAGCGGCGGGCAGTGCTAGTCGACATCACCGTCCCACATGATGAGAACCTCGTGAAAGCTTAGAAGGACAAACTGAGCAAGTACCTTGACTTGGCTTACGAGGTTACCGCCATGTGGGACGTTGACTCGACTATCATTGTCCCGATAGTCGTATCTGCAAACGGCCTAATAGCAAAGAGTCTCGACCAACATCTCAAGATACTCTCGCTAGACGGCTGGATCAAGGGCCAGATACAGAAGGCGGTACTTCTTGACACGGCACGCATCGTCACGAGGTTCCTCTCTCTGCAGCCCTAACCACCGGTAGCTTGGGCCCTGCCCCGCTGCTGGCGGCACCCTAGGTTTAGGTTTTTTATAATGTTAAATGTTTTATTTTTTATAGTAGTTTTGTTTATTATTTTTATATGGAATATTATAAAAAAACCTACTTCTTTCTTTCCAATCGTTCCCTCACTGCTGAGGATCGTGACTCCGATTTATCCGGTCAACCAACTGTCTCCATCGGCTGCGCTCAGTCGCTTGATGGAGTGCGGCGCTGACAGGATCTTCAGTTGTTCTGAGATCTAGTCTGACCAACGTTTAGGGCTCCGGCCTCTTGGTCTTTTACCTTCTACTTTCCCCGTTACCATCAGACGCTCGAGGTTATCTGCACCTCTTCGTGCAACGTGACCGAAATAACGCACCACCCGTTGCATGCAGATCGAAGACAGACGCTGTGCATTTTTTATTTTTTATTGTTTTAGGATTGCGACATTTGTACGGTGGGCCGTCCAAGGTATTTTTAGCATACGGCGCCAACACCACATTTCAAAAGCATCGATTCTTTGCCTGTCAGCGGCTTTTAGCGTCCATGTCTCTGCACCATACAAGAAGATGGAAAAAACAAGTGTGCGAACCAGATTTATTTTAGTCCTATATATTATATTCCTGTCCTTCCATATTTTGCTCAGCTGAGTCATTGCTGTCTTTCCCATGCCAATTCGTCTTCGTATCTCTGGCTCACAGCCGCCCCCACTAGTAATAAAAGAGCCAAGGTATAGGAAACGGTCTACGGTCTAAAAACCTACACTTAAGAAAATAAATAAATACGTGAATAATAATAATAATAATAATAATAAAACACTTTATTTGCACACTAAGAAACAGTTACAAAACAGGACAATAGACAGAGAAGAGAGTACAAGTAGGTGGCCTTATTGCTTTATAGCAATCTCTTCCAGGCAACCTTGGGTGAAGAGTAAAGAAAAATAGTAAAGAGTAATAGGGAAGTAGGTGCATATAAAGATAGAAAGAATTAAGAATAAATAAATATCTATAAAATACGGAAAAATAAGGACAGAAATATATACTTATAGTTAGCTAGATGGGAGCCGAAGAAAGGAAATAGCTTCTGACTCGATCGCCAAAAGACCTTAGAGTCTGAGTTTTCCTGATGCTCACAGGAAGTGAGTTCCACAAGCGGACAGCGTGGACAGTAAAGGAATAGGAGAAGAAGTCGGTAGCGTGTTGAGGAATCTTTAAAGAAAGGTTAGAAGAAGAACGCAAGGTACAATGTGAAGTTGAGGAAAGAAAGGAAAAGCAGTCTTTAAGATAAGGCGGAGAAGTTGGTAGGAAAAGTATAAAATAAAGGAGCGTAAGAGCGTGTAAGTCCCTGCGCGGGCAAATTCTTCTTCTTAGTCGGTACACTCCTGGCGGAGTGGTCGTGGTCATGGGTTGTCTTAAATATTCGTTGCGGCTTTTGCGATACTTCTCCATCTCTCTCTACTTGTGGCACTGCGGCAACATTCAGTAAGGGAACACTTTGTAGAGGATTTAATGCTGTCTGTCCATCTTGTGGGTGATCGGCCACGAGAACGTTGACCCTCTCCCTTGCACCACCAAACGTTCCAATGAGCTTTCGTTGCGGATGATATGTCCAAACATCTTTAGGATTCGTACTTGCACAATCGACGAAAGTCTTTGTTTGATACAGAGCTCTTTCAAGATGGAAACGTTTGTCCAGTGAGCGGTCCACTTTATCCTCAGTAAGCGCCTCCAGCACCACATTTCAAGGGCGTCAATCTTTCTACGATGTTTTTGGTGGATCGTCCATGTTTCAGCTCCATAAAGGAAGATAGGAAATATTAAGCATCTCATTAAGCGAACTTTGGTGTTTTTAGTTATGCGGCGATCTTTCCATATCTTCGTGAGCTTTTCTACGGCTGATCGTGTTATGGCACATCGTCTTTTGATCTCTTCTTCGCAACTTCCAGTGTTTGTGATTGTGGATCCCAGGTAGATGTAACTCTGGACAACTTTACAATTCGCTATTTCACGTAAGTCAGCTCGGTTGTTATTCTTACGATCCACCACCATCATTTTGGTTTTATCGCGGTTTAAAGTGAGACCAAAAACAGCACTGTTAGACTCCAGAAGCATAAGAAACCGCTCTATGTCTGCTTGTGAAGTCGCAAAAAGTGTAGTATCATCTGCATACCTCAGGTTTGATATCAACCGACCGCCAACTGATATACCCTTGTCCCAGTTTTCCAAAACAATCCGCATTATGTATTCGGTATAGATATTAAATAATATAGGGGCGAGAATACATCCCTGCCGAACACCTGCCTGAGTTTTGAAATTCCCAGAATCAACTCCGTCCACGCGAACAGCAGCTGTACCGTCTTCGTAAAGTCTCTTTATGAGGAACACTAGATGTCGTGGTACACCCGTTGTTAAAAGTACTTCCCACAGCTTCCACCATTTAACGGTGTCAAAGGCTTTACGGAAGTCTACAAAGCAAATAAATAAGGGGTTGTTGAACTCACGCGCTTTTTCTATAATTTGTCTTAGGTTGAGAATCTGTTCACGTGTTCCCTTTCCTTTGACAAAGCCAGCTTGTTCTTGAGCAATCTCGCGGCCTATAATTGCCTGTAGTCTCGTGTTCAATATATGGAGAAGGACCTTACTAGCGTGGGATATCAGGGATATTAGGCGAAAGTTGCTACACCTTTTAGTCGAGCCTTTCTTGTGGAGTGGGATGAACAAGGAATGAGACCAGTCCTTTGGCCATTTTCCCGTATTCCATAATTGACGACAGATGGAGTGTAAGATGTCTACACCAACGTCCCCCATGATCTTGAATATTTCAATGGGAATTTCGTCGGCACCTATAGCCTTGCCACACTTTAGGTGTTTTAGAGCGGCTTCTATCTCTGTTCTTAATATGGTAGGTTCATGTTCTGAAGTTGTTACGTACTTAGATTCAGGGGCCAGTAATATTTGGTCATCCAGAAATAAGGACTTGCAGTAATTCTCCCATACCTTAACAATCAGCTGTATTTCTGTAACGGTACTACCAGCAGAATTTTCTATTGCCCAGAACTTTGGTTTGAATTGTCTTGTTATTGTTCTTATTTTCATGTGAAGATCTCTAGTCTCAAACTTCTGTGCGTGCCGTTCTAGCTCTGTACAGATAGTGTTGAGCTCTTTATTGCGATCTCTCCGACAAGCGGTTTGTATTTCAGCATTAAGCTGATTTAGCCTTTTCATGTTAGCTCCAGAAGCTTTTTCTCTGCGCCGGCGAATAGGGAGCCAGTTAAGTTTAGAGCGGAAGTGAGACACGTGACCAAATTTACGGAGGTTAAAGATGAATCTAATACAAACATTCTGCAGATGCTCCATTTTATCAAGCAATTCTTCGGACAAATCAGTGTAGCAAACATCACCGTAGTCGATAATAGACAGCATTAGTGATTCTGCTAGTTATTTTGGTACTGGTCGGCAGAAAGTTACGCAGGCGGTTAAGCGAGCTATATGCACCGAAAACCTTCTTCCTAACGTCATCTACCTGGGGTCTCCACGAAAGGTTCTGGTCAAAAACAACACCGAGGTTTCGGACGGATTTCGAGTAAGGTATTACTGTGCCATCGAAAGTTATCGCAGGAAGCTGATCAAAATCGATCCTCGAAAATACATTGTGTCTTAGAAGGGTTTACGGTTAGACCATAAGATTTGCTCCAGTTTACAATTTGCCCAATTAATTAAATTACTATTATTAGATATCATTATATTAAGTAGGTTTTATACTATAGTTTCGATCTAACACATAGCTGTGGAATGGAGTGGGGTACCACAGAGAATCGTGAGAGCCAAGAAGTTGTTGCAGAGGCACGCAGACGGTAGCAACCGGAAAATCAACTTTACGGACGAAAAAAATGTTTGTGTTGAAGAGAAGTTTAACCGTTAAAACGATAGGGTGTATGCACACAGCTCCCAAGAAGCTAGGTACTGAGAAAATTTCGAAGGTCAAAAGAGGCCACCACCCAGCATCTGTGATGGTTTGGTGGGGCGTGTCCTACGAAGGCGTGACAAAACTCGATTTTTTTGAACAAGGGGTGAAAACACAGGCAACTAACTACCAAAGCGATATTTTAGAGAAGGTGGTAAAGCCACTAAGTAACACTGTGTTCGCTGGTAAACAATGGATATTTCAACAAGACTCAGCACCAGAGCGCACAAAGCGAAATCAACCCAGCGCTGGTTAGACGTGAATTTAACGGATTTCATCGCCTCTGAAGATTGGCCCCCTGCAAGTACCTCATCGAAATATCGAGACGTAATTTTTTTATTATCCGTAAAGAGAATTTTCCGGTAGCCACCGTCTGCGTGTCTCTGCAACAACTTCTTGTCTCTCACGAATCTCTGTGGTACCCCACTCCGTGTTTACACAGCTATGTGTTAGATCTAAATGAATAGTATTGAACCTACTTAATATAAAGATATCTAATAATAGTACTACCGTCGTATTATTTATTTTAAAATACCCTCATTTAAGTTGGGACAGAACTTATGGCAAGATTAGGTATTGCAACTTCAAAAAGTGCTCAAATATTATCTCTTTTATGTTACATACCCGGTATTTTGTCAATGTAATTTCTAGCTTCAGTACAAAGCCGGCACGAGTCCCCTTCCATAGCCATTGAATTGATTAGTACAAAGTTACTTTCTTTCAGTGTTACAAGCTGAACGGGAGGCGCTTTCAACAACTTGGAAAATCTCTCAGCAGAATTTCGCCTGATGCTGTAAAAAGAACGGAACAAGAACTTGTTTTCGTATTGTGCTTATAGTAGTAGCATAATGGTTCAATTTATCTTTAAGAAATATGCTTTGTATGAAGAAATGAAACATAAATAAAAAAAATCAACAGCGGCACTCAGACGTCATTTACTAATATTCCCATTAATGATTACAAAGTCTGTAGGTTTCATTTTCTCATTGTAAAAAGTTTCTTAATCAAAAGGTAGTAGCGCTCTTTTGGAGTGACAATGTTAATAACTAACTAATTACATACATTACCGTTAATAATTGTCGTTTCTATGTGCGGCATTACATAAATCATAGAAAAAAATTTACATACTAATGATGGAATCCTATATCATGATTTCCAGCAACAAGGTACATCGAGGTATCATTCGGCACAGCAAATAATTTAAAGAAGCGGGCCACATATCCTTTGAACTGCGTTTCGTTGCTCCACTCACCCTCATCAAAAAGATCCCCTAGAAGGAAATATTTTGATGGAAGCATAAAATGACACTAAACAAATTTAATTATTCCTATTGACCCAGATTTGTTAACCTTATCGCCGTTGTTGACTGTGGCTATACAGGAATTGCAATTAAAACACAAAAAGGATGCAGAATATACACTTACGTGCAAAAAAACGACACATAGTAACATTTGCCCTACAAACTAGCTCAGTTTGAAGCTTATAGGACTCCTAACTGATCAGCTTGGCCGTTTTAGACCACAAACCACGTGGGGACTTGGGATTTTCTTATATTTCAATGCGATTGCTGTCGTTGCTTTTAACGAATAACAGGGGTTCCAAACGGCTGAACTGATCCCATTTGAGTGACTATAGAGATCAAAATAACTTCCGTTCTCTCGACATGGGCTTCCCAAATTTATTTTTACAATGACACCTTTCCTTGCAACCTTGCGTCCTAGGGCGTCGCGGCGGGCGGTTATTTTGCACGCATGTGTGGTGTGGCTCATACATATCGTTCAGCTATAAAACCGGATGATTTGGTCGCTCCGATACTTAAATAATATATTAAAAAGACAATATTTACCTAAAACAAATACTATGTCTGGCTTGTGTAGGGTTATAATAGCTTGAAAAGCCTGCTGCATCTGAAATTCTCGTCTCCATTTATCTAGCCAATGACCTTTTCTTGGGCCTAGTAAATGTGTGTCAGCTATTATTAAGGTCTTTAAATTACTATTAGGAGTACTTAATGTCGGCCACGCACACTAAAAATAACAGAACAAATAATGTAAGGGTACACTCACAATGAAAAACCAATGGCTACAGTTTGCTTGTTCACAGTGAACGTAACCACGTTATTCAAAATTTTTGTTAGTGGTCACCACGACTATGGTAATATTTTTACTTGTTTTTTTTTATTGCCGAGTGGCTTCATTGCACTTTATTTTTACAACGCGGAATCTCTTGGCCTCTATCTCACTTGATGGTAAGTGATGCCAAAAATAAAATTAGAATGGTATGAAATGAGAAACTATTAGATAAAAAAAACTAAACAGTAAATAAGTAACTTTCTAACACTAATTTAAAAGCCGCGATTACGTAGAAACGACTTTTACGATAGATGATTTAAGTAATAGGACAATGAACTTATTAAAAGAAAAAAGTTAAAAAAATCAAGATAGAAAATAGTACATACCTGCATTACTACAACATAATATATTGCGTACTCGCAATAAATAAACGTAAACACAGCACCGACAAAAAATATTAACAACTTTTTAGTTACTCGACGCATTATAAGAGCTACCTAAATAAAATGATATAATCTTGTGATGATAATGTGTATTAACACATACTAAAATGAGTGACTACATAACTCTTTAGCTTAACTCCTGAAGCTTAACTACGCTCCACAAACTATCTATCAGAGTTATCGTATTTTGAAAAGAAGACATAATTTGATAACGTTATCAGCTGTCGTACAACGACAAAATGCTGAGGTTATGTTAGGTGCGTTCGTGCATCGTACACTGCATGCTCAAAGGAACAACGTATAAATTCTAGTAGCGGGAGCGCGAACAAACCTGTTAAAAGGCGCTACGCTCCGCCCCGTTTGACTGGCTTGGTGGGCGCTTCAATCAATTTAAAATACTCCTTGGGTGGGTCAATTTCTACAAGACTATGCATACGAGTATAAAACACCCTTAAAGTTGTGCAATTGTACAAAAGATCCCAATGGGTCGACGTGCTACTGCGAGAGAGAGACCTCTGCAGGCCCTACTAAGATAAAATAAAGTTGTACAAATTATAAAACTCAAATAACTGTACATTAGCCTCGTTTATTTTATTGAAAAAAAGGTCAATACAAATAAATGTTACAGTATTATTAGTAAAAAATAATAATTAGTATTTAATTTTACATCATCAATATTAATGACGCATGTATGTATTTAAGTTCATTTTTAAATTAAAACAATAATGATAATAAAATAATTAATTAACAAAATACATTAAACATTACTTATATGCGAAATTTTAACAAAAACTTATGTAGATTTGCTGCAATAGCATACAACTAAAATATTTGGTATGTAACTAATACTTAATAAAAAAATTTGAACTTTTGGTAATACAGGTAAATAAGAGGGACAACCGTAAAATCACTAATACCTACTTGTGGTTCATCAATAACCAGGGCATGGAATACCGGTATTTTCAATTACCGGTACTTTTGACTTATAAGGTACCGGTATCGATTTAATACCGGTATTTATATTACAGGTTAACCGATGATATTATACAGATATAAATAATACAGGTACTTATACCGGTACTAATACCGGTACCAAGTAACTAAGTTCATTAGTGCGAGCGAGAGATACCGAGTAGATAAATAAGTGGCGCTTGGATTGGCTAACTGCACTGCAGTGCGATTCTCTAAGTTAAAGCCTTGGTAGCAGCGGCTGCCGCAGCGCTGAGAACTGAACTCTGTCTCTTTCATATTCATATAATTGGAAAGAGACAGCAGATCACAGCCATGCGCGTAGCGTCTATTGTGTCGCTTAGAGAATCGCATAGCTGCACCTGTAGAGGCTGCAGTGCACAGAGTACGTGCACTGCATATCACGTGACAAACAGACTGGCAACGTCTCAAATAGATACCGGTATTTTTGAGGTACTATATCGGTACTCATGGAAGAATCGGTATCCAGGAACCGAAATGGAAAATACCAGTACTTACCGATATATTACCTGTATTTTCGGTACCGGTTCCAAGCCCTGTCTTTATTTACAAATTAGCGAACACAACCAACATCACATTTGTTTTTACGATCAAAGTCCCGTGCGTATAATCTATAGTCATCTTTAAAAAAAGTATACGAGTTTTTAAAAATTGTAAAGGTACTTATATAATACTTAGTAAATAACAAGGAGTGATGCGTCATTGTTAGTATGTTAGACCTTACCGTAAAACTTACTGTTCAATAAAAATATTAGTAAATTAACATTAATTTTCGCCTTTCCAAACAAATCCATGATAGCACAGCCTTCATATTGCTTCTGCAATAGGTCCTGTATATCTACTTCAATAGATTCCATTTCAACACCCATAAACTTAGCTCTGATAGTGAACACTCCATTGTGATTGGTTGGTGTGATGTCAAATTGTACATTTTTAAATTGTGGAGGGGAGAGACCATCTATCTCTAAGAGTACACCTCTCTCCATCAACTTAGCACCCGAGTATTTTGCAGTGAGTTTGGACTTTAACTTTTGGATGTCTTTGCCCGATCTTCTCAAACACGCGTGAACGCTTCTGTAACATAAAAAAGAAAGTGTGTTTATGTTTTAAAATGGTAAAATACGAGGTTTCAGTTTCGTAAAAAAAATATATGTAGAAATAGCCTTAAAATTATTTAAAACTTGTAAGTATACCCTTACCTTTTTCCTGCGTGCAGATTGGCAAGGCAAGACCTTATGTACTGATCATACGACTTGCACTTCTCCTCGTAATACTTGGTTTTCTCCACCAAACTTTGTTTCGTTCTAGTAAGTGTAGCTAGCGCTCGCTTCTGCGCTTGCCGGTACTTGCCCTTGTTACAAAGGTCGAGAGCGATCGACGTCACCAAAGCTTGGTAGCCGTCCTCTCTCGTCACATATCCTTCATTTTCAAGCATTTGCAAATTGCGTCTTAGCTTCGCAATATGTTCGCGTAGAGTCATAACTTCGTCCGGCTTGGCTTGACCAGAGTAGATGCGTTTCTGTACTTTTTTAGCATACTGCTCTTGTTGCTCTTTCGTAGTTCCGATACAAAGTGCCTCTAAGAGATGTTCACCTAAAAGTATAAGACAATAGAAGTTATTCACATGAATATTGCAGAGTTTACTAACTTAGTGTTTATTTTTTAACAAACCATTTAAAAACGGAATGATCGCAACACACAGCTCTTTCGTCTTGATGAAAAGTTTATTCAAGTCGGTCATATCATCTGCCGGTGCTTGGAATTTATTAACAAGAGCCAGACAAACATCCAACCTGGCATTCTCTTCTGTCGATTCGCCTATCTGCTGAAGCATAAACATGAAATGCAGTAGCATGTTTTCATTATTCAATTGTGAATTGTATTACAAGTACTTAAAAGTCTAATTTAAGATAGTAGTAAGTGGGTACGTTATTCCCTATCGAAAAAGTTTTAATGTAGTTCTACTCACCGTATCCACGTCACGTGACGCTAGCTGAGCGACCGAGGGCACTTCGCCGAGGTCGTCGAGAAGCTCATTGAGTCTGTCCCGCGGGTCAGCCGCTATAATATCCTGATACTCAACTAGAAGCGCATGTGTATCTACTATTTCCTGAAATATGAATATTGTAAATTGTATAGCGACCTGTAGTCAAATAATAATATCAAAAGTTGCAAGCAACCAGTGAAGAGAAAGACATAATATGTGCTCGCGATTAGAAATCGCACTGGGTAATTCATGTTAATTTTTTTAACGCACCACGAGTCCATTTTAATAACGTACACGCGCTTTCATTGTGGATTCCTGCATTTTAATTCCATTGAAGATGATCAGTGTTAGTATGCAGAGTCACTATTTGATTCACATCTTCATTCCACGCTTCTCTCTTATCACACTGTTCCTTATCCGATATTTTTAAAAACTATTTTATACCTGAACAGTTATATAGATGTGGGGATGATGCAGTAACGTCGCTTCCGTGTATTCGTCGACAACAAAGTATTCCTCAAGAGTGGGGCCACGGCAGCAGCGTCTAAACAAATCTTTCATTTTCTCATGACACTCCACTATAAATGGATTCAAACACTGGAGGTGACGAGATTCTTCTCCAAACTACAAAAGATGGTTAAAATAATTAGATTACACTTCATATATAACACTTAAAAACAGCCGATTTAAAAGAGAAGTCACCTTAACTGGCTATACTATATGATAAAATTTCGTTACTCACTCCTTTTTTAGCCGCAGAGAAGTGTAGTATTTTCGCCACAGACGCTAGGTTCTTCCGTTGGTCTGTGGTAAGGCCGGATCCATTTGATAAATTAATAATATGGAACGCATCAGGTGCTACAATTGCAGCATTGAGAAACTGATAGTACACCAAATTTCCTATAACCTGAAAAAGATATCAGAAAATAGATTGTGGTTTTGTCTGTGTGGGATTCTGCCACCAAACAGCACTGTTTGTTCCGATTTTGCAGGGTAGGTATAGACGGTAGCAGGTCAACCTACTTCGAACAAAATATCAAATGTCGTCAATAGATTATGAACTTTATACATTGGTTATAAGGAACAAAAGCAATTAGATAAATCGGACAGCTTTGGGTAGGTTGACCTGTTGGCGTGTGTACTAGACCCAGTGAAATTTACAAGGCATAGAAGTATAAAAACTGAAGCTTCACATGGTCAATGCGCGCTTGATATCTTAATTATAGCAAGCGTTCATATGCTGCGGTGGGCGAATAAAAAAATAAATAACACTTATAGTACAGCCTGTTTACTTTCAAAATACAGGGTAAATGGCTTCATCATTGAAATAAAGTCATCGCTAAAATTTATGGTTATTGCCTTAATCACCACCCTCGCTAAATGTGGGTTGGTGATCACTAGATGTCGAAATTAGGTAGAGTTATTTATGTCCTTGCATCAAAATGTTGATATTAATATGGATCTTCCTGAGATTTCTAATGGACAATCCCGTGTGGCCAACAATATTACAAATAAATATTATTAAAAACCTCAGAAATATATATATATTTTTATTAGTATTCACATTAATTCACAATACAAATTATTAATAGTTTTAAGCAAATTCTCATACTTATACCAGGGGGGTGTCACTCCGCAGTTTAGGTACGTTCGACCGCCGCGCGTTCCCAGGTAGGCCGCCTAGGCGTATGGCAGAAAAGGTTACTGCTCGCGATGCACGCTCTTCGTCGCGCGTCGTCGGTTAACTCGTAATCCCTGCGCGCGCGCGTAAACCCTACGCTCTGGGCTGCGTTCCGTGGCTTTACTCGAGTGCACTCGAGCGCACTCCGGCGCGCGCTCTACCCGTTCCGTGGCTTGGTAAAATTTTACTCTGACGGCTGTCAGAGCGTAGTTTCATCCGTTCTGTGGCTCAGAGCGCAGCAACCAAACAACCATCAAATCGGATGGTTGTTTTTCACTCTGACAGCTATTTGACGTTTAGATCATTGTTATAGTGTCAAATTTTGCAATTTATGTCAAAACGTCTCGAAAAATTCGGCCTGTTTGTTTCGTATTGTTTTACTTTTTAATAATTAGGTTTAAATATTGTATAAAAGTGGAAAAAATGTAGACAAAAGAAGAGTTTTCTCTCGTTTTGGACAGGAATACTTCAAAAGAGGTTATAAAAACAACTCGATCGTTCCGTGGCTCAGTTGCAACTCAAACGAGTTAAACTTTAACCAAACAACTACACCCAGAACGACGGAACGCACTCCAGACGTCAAATCGATATCGAGTCAGCGTTGCTTAAGGGAATATGAACGCTCGAGTCACACGATAAGTTTCAATTTCGCGTGAAAGTCGTTATACCTCCGTTACCTCGCCTCGCTTGCGTGTACGTGCTCTAACTCGTGTGATTTTTGCGAGATAATGCGTGTCTGTTCACACTCTCGTGCGCTCTCGCGAAGCGTTCAGTTCGTTTCGAGCCAGCGATAATGGAAGACGTTGAATTATTTACGGCATCAACTCTTGGTTTACTATGTATCTACAGCTACGTAAATAATTTACAAAAAAGAAAAGTAAAAAAAAATACGTCGTTGAAGAAGATGGTGGATCGCAATAGAACCCTAAAAGTTTTTTAACTTCTAATTAAATTGCTACCTACTATTTTTTATAATATTGTTTCAGATATTATAGTAATTACAAATGTGTTAAATTACAGAACGCCAGTAAGCAACTGATGCGAGAGCGCGAGTAGTGTAAACACCGCGCTCGCTTCCCTCGCGAGGCCCTTTGACTCGTGTCCAAAAAACCGCTCCCGACGCGAGCGCTGCGAGGTGCGAGACGAGGCGCATACACGCTCGTCTCACCACTCGCGCGAGACTGTAAATGAGCTATTAGAGAGTGAATCTTCTGTACGGTAGTCCTATTAGTTATTCTGTGCTTACATTTCGCCTTTTTTATAAATACGAAAATACTTTTGCTTCTAGCCTAGACTCGTGAGATTTTGCTTATTCAAACGGCCCATCAGAATCATTTTCTCGGAATTTGAGGCATATCCACTTTATTCTTTCGCTGTATGAAATCAGTGTAAGTACATAAATAACTCTACCTAATCCGACCTCAGGTGATCACTAACCCGATCCAGTCGTTCAAGGAGGCGCTGGAGCTGGAGGAGGCGCTGGAGCAGGGGGAGGCGCTAGAGCTGGAGGAGTGGCTGCAGCGCGCGCACAAGCTGTAGAAGCAGGCCGAGCAGTGCTATGCATCGAAAAATCCGAAAACACACTTACCCTGACCTGAAAATTAAACCCGGGATCTTCAGATATCGAGCCTAGTGACCACTCGGCCACCGAGTCGTTAACACACCTACTTACAAGATAACACTTACTTTTAAAATATCTTTTTCTGGAGTGTGAGGAAATTTTGACGTGAGTGCTCTATGTAACACTCTTGCCATATACGTGATACAAAACGGCAACAGTTCAGTACAGTTGGTGATTCTGTCCAAAAATATGGTGACAATAGTCTTGAGTTGAGTCAGCGCTTTCTCCAGTCTAGCTCTCACTTCAGGGTACTTGAGAGCTTCATCTTGACTTACGGAATATGGTAGTGATCTAAAACAAATTACAAAACGTTATTGTGTTAGTTGATGAAGGTAAATAAAGAATCCTTATTATCTCTTTTGGAAGAATAGTCACATAGACTGCGAAAAGTTGTGGGTCCGATTCCAACTTGAGCCAAGCAATGTTTTTAAGTGCTATATTGATTTCAAATAAATTATAATAAAATGTCATACTTGATGTTGTTAAATTATATTAAAAGGGCCACTTACGATATCTGTCCCGTTTTCATTTCACTTTCGTTTCGCCAGGCTTTGTAAATTTCAACAGGTCCCGTTTCTATGTTCAAGTTTTTGTCATTCAATATCTTCTCAATAAGAGGTCCCAAAATTGTTTTCAGACTGTTCAATCCTGACAATTGCCTTGATAGATTCACAGCCATTTTTAACACCAAAGGTGTGGAAGAAATGATGTCGAATGGCATCACAACTTTGCAGCTTATCTCTTCTTCCAATGTAAATCTAAATAATTTCAATAGCAGGTACTCATCTCTGGCGTACGCGCCAAAATTGTAAAGACTCAACACAACATTTTGAACAAAATTGTTAGTCTTATTCTGTGGTATACAAAAAAGGAGTTTTGACAAATACGTTGGATTCGTTTGCAATTCATAAAACAAATGCTGATAACCATCAAGCAGCCTTTTGCTTTCCTTTGTTAACGATTTTAATCCTTTAACAGCTGTGGACACCGTCATCAGAGAACCCTTTCCATCAACACGGTTTTGAAATACCAGTTTCGTCATTGAATTATGTTTCACCAAGTTATTCAACTTCAGGCCGTGTGCCGCCACATCTTGTAAAGCTATACGATTCTGTACAAGCAGGCCGATCTTCAAATCCATATCGTCAATTTGCTTTGATAACTCCTGGTTTTTTCTCATAGACTGTACAACCTCTGATTTCAATGATTGCAACTCTATTTCTCTATCGTAGTCTTGTGTCGAGAAGTCTAACATGGGAATGAACTTCTTTACAGCCTTTAGAGGTGGGTTCGCGGAGTGGAACAAAGACGTAAACGCCAGCCGCGCCCGGCGCCCGCGCCAGAGTGCTTGAATTTTTATAATTTTCTTTTCCTATAATAATTCAAAAAAACCTTAATTCTATAGTACTGTAGAGTTTATATACTATGCTAGGGCACTGGCATGTATTACTTTGTAGTAATTTATAAATAAAACATATAATTTGAAATGAAAAGAAGTCAAACGTGGAATTAGGGAGAACGATCTGAAGTGCCAACATGGGTAGACTTACCATTTTATTTTGATATTTTGAAAATATAATATATACACTTCTGGACATCTATTGACATCTATTGGCCCACCTTGCATTTTCAGTTTCGTTTAGTCCTAGCTAAAAATTTATATTAGGTCGAGCAAACAGTTTTGAACCAGGCACATTCATAATTTTATTCGTCTTTTTTTAAATTTCGAACACAGAATTTAAAGAAACAAAAGACAATTTGGAGCCTGTTCGTTGATATCAAACAATCGAATACTAACGGCCGAAATTAATAAGCGATTTTGAGATAGAGATATGCCTATTTTGGATTTGTTACTAGGCAACTGTTGATTTCCTGTCATATAACAGAAATATCTAGGCAACAAATCTAAAGTAGGCCTATCTCTATCTCGGAATCGGTTATTAATTTCGTCCGTAAGAAAACTTGATTTTATTGGTTTACTTGGATTTAATTCTTGAAAGTGTGATTTTTCTCTTTGGTTTTGCAACAAACATTACTTATTCTTAACATTAAGGTGAAGTTCTATCAATAATCTATGGATACTTCGCCTGAAGTCGCCGCCCAAGCTGTGGCACTTATCCAGGCCGGACACAGCCAAAGAAATGTGAGTGCTCAACTAAATTAAGCCGATCTGCGGTCCGAAATGTTTATCGGAGGTACCTATAGACTGGCGGCTTTGTTCGTCGCCAAGGAAGGCCACGATCTCGGGTCACAACTGAAAGGCAGGATCGATTCATCGTGACGACCAGCTTGAGAAATCGTCACCTTACTCCATTGAGATACAAAACCAACTTCGCGACTTCCACGGAGTATCTGTGAGCGCTCGAACTGTTCGGAGAAGGTTAAAAGAACGCGATATGGTACCACACAAGCCAGCTAATGGCCCCAAACTAACGCGAGCCCACCGAACAGCGCGTCTTCATTTCGCGCGCACTCATTTAAATTGGACTCAGCAGCATTGGAGCCGTGTACTCTTTTCTGATGAGGTTTTCGTTTTCGTTTTTCACAATGCTGCTTTGAAGAGAGGGTTGCTTATGGCGGTGGCTCATGGACTGTCTGGGGCGGTATATCCGCGAGCGGCAAAACTCAACTTGAGGTTATTACGGGACCACGACTGCCAACAGTAAATGCTGAAAGGTACATTCGTGAGTGCTTAGAACCTCACGTGATGCCATACGTGGACCATGTGGGCCTAAATTTCCTTTTTATGCATGATAATGCAAGAGCCCATATGGCCGGCATCGTCGGGGAATATCTTCGGGATGTGAACATCACAGTTATGGACTGGCCAGCCAGAAGCCCAGATATGAACCCGATTTAGCACATGTGGGACGAGCTAAAAAGACGTGTTAGGGCTCGTCAGCCAGTTGCCCAGACAATGCAGGAGTTGAAAACTGCCATAGAAGAGGAATGGGAGATGATCCCTCAAAATTTCATAGAGCGGTTGATAAACTCTATGCCTAATCGTATGAGAGCTGTCGTAGATGCCCATGGAGGCAACACGCGTTATTAAATTGAACCTTTATTTGATAAAACATGTTTTTATTCAAAAATCAACTGTCTTCATCAAGGCGCATACCCGACTTGTTAGGCGTAGCTCCATGTCGTGTGGTATTCTGAATTCAAATTTAAAACAATACGATCGTAAAAGATGGTAAAATGTATCAGGTTTAAAACAGCATCAATAGTTTTTGTTCAATCTAGCAATCATATTTAAGTAGGGGCCATAGAAACCTAAACTCTAAGGTGGGCCAATAGGTGTGTCCAAAAGTGTATATATAACCTTGTAAATAAATATGAAGTCGTATACTAAGTAAAGAATGTTGTTATTTAATAACAAACGCCCCCCAACCTTTACGAGTGTTACAGTACTTACATAGCATTAAAAAATAGCTGAAATACAACTAGCTATTATTTAATTCAACCCACTAACTCGCATTAGGCCTGCGTGGTGGGTTATTATTTACAATACAAAGCTTTTGTCTATCTTTGCTAATAAAAATCAAAATATTTCAAAGATTTACCTGAATTTTATACCACACCCAAGGATTCTGCTTCCTTTCTTGATTTAATTTCGACTCTATTGCTTTCATTTTAATTAATGTTCCATATTTTTTTTCAATTATCATTCGTCGCCACCATGCTTGTATTTTGATGATAAATCTAATGTTTTCACTGAAGTACTCATACCTTTCCGCAAGCCTCTTCCTAAACAGATATCCTCTACAATAGGCTTGAATATTAATGATACAATGCTCCAAAACAGTCTGTTTATACTTATTAACATGATGTTTATTGGTTTTTTCTATAATAGCACTAACATCCTTCCTAGTCAAGTATCGAGCATATGGAACAAAATCTTTAGGAGTTTTCCAACTGTAAGTAAATGATTCTATATCTATATAAACTGTGTTTCCTGCATCTGTATGACATACAATCCATGGACAAATGTACTGTCCCCTTTTTTTGAGAGACTTCGAAAACATTTGGAAATAAATGTCTTTACAAGAGCTTTCTATGTTGCCAGTACCAGAAAGCAGAGGACTGGAGAGTGCATGCCAAAATTCATTGATGTCTTTTTTTATTACTGCTAGATTCAAATGGACTAATGAATCAGTGAGTTCCTTTACTTTCATAGACTCTTCATTAACATCATTGACAGTATTCACAACATCATCTAACCAAAGGTTCTGTGACTCTCTGTGAAGCAGTTTCTTCTTTAAAATTCGTAGGTACAAATGATGTTCTTCTTTATGAAGTGGAGTTGTTATTCTTAGAGATGGATTTTTCAATAGGTTCATTAATGTTTCACTATCCTCATCAATCACAACTTTATTAATACTGTTTATGATTGACACCACTGAAATTAAAAAACAATTAATTATAAATAAAATGAGAATAAAATAGGTAAATCACTGTGGCATTTTATAAAATGCAACTTTGCAATATATAATTGCTAGCTGAAAAACTCCTTATTTTAAAATTAGATTTTACGTATTCCCATGCACTGTGGCTAAACCCCACCACACTTTTAAAATTGTTACAAACTACTTACATTCCTCATTGTCATCATCTTTCATGTTGACCATATCAATGGTGTCACGAATGTCTTCTAATGTAAGCAAAGGACATGCACACTGTTCTCTAGTCTTAACCTGCAGTGCAGTCACTAGGGCCGACAAATATCTACGACGGCAATGAGAGCGCAACCCTTCAACATTAATTTGATTTGAGTTCAGTAACTTCCAAACAGCTGTCTCATCACCTCTTTCCACAGCTTGAGATATAGCGGCCACCGCCGTAAGATACGACACGGAAACAGCTATTTCACTCTCATTGAGATTCTTTACTAATTCACATTTTTCCAGTTTCATTTCCTCAAACAGAAGTGGTATACTGTATTTATCAATTTTAAAATTTAATTCCAAGTGAGGATTAGTTAATGCTTTATACAAATCATCAGGCCCTCCTTCATCCAAAGCTTTGTTTACAAATGCAATTGCATTCTTGTGGTCAACATGTTCTAAAGATTTTCTGTTTCCTTCATTTACTATATTTTGAAATATTTTATGCCAATTGGTAACACTTTCAACATCAATATCTTTGTTACATTCTACAATCTCTCTTACAACATCACAATAGAAATCTAAATTTTCGGAATCATACTCTTTAATTTTAACCCACTCTTCATTGAATACTTTATGTAGTGTATTTAAATCATTATTTAATGATGCTGTGCATACAGAATTCCACATATATTTGTAGTTGACAGAGATAATGTGCCCTTGTATTTCAATCTGTGTAAGCATCTCATCATACTCATCTGGAACATAACTGTCATTCAGGGAATGATTATGGGCAGTCTTGATCTTCTCAAATCTGGCTGCTTGAAGTACTCTTTTATATTCATTTATTAATCGATTTTGTACATATTTTAGCTTTAACTGGGGTTTAAGGATTGCTGATGTTATAGATTTTTCAGAATCTAGCAGCTTATTTAATTCAACTACAGCTTCATGAAGTGAATTAGAATCCTCAGTGTTATTTTTAGATAAGAGTCCACCAATTTTTTGAAACATAGGTAGTGGATGTTCACATTTCTGTAAGTCCTTGGAAACAGAATCTAGTTCTTCATCTGAAATCAAAACATATAAATATTATTAGTTTCAAGAATTAAATTTTAATTCTTGGGGTGATGATACTTCGGACTACTACCTGTGAAAACAGCTTTTCCATAAATGTCGTGAATGAGAGGTGCTTTGCCCAATTTAAACAAATGAGAACTAAGGGCATGTATGCAGTATATCACTCTAGGCATATTTTTCTTGTCATAAATATCTGTAGTTTCTGGCTGAAAAGTCTGAAACATAAAATATAAAAAAATTGTAGGTATTTCATATTTACTGTCATTTACATTAACAGTTGACTTTACTATAAATAATTAGTAAGCCCAATGTAAAATAAAATGATTGTAACTTACCACAGGTAATTCAGTTTTCTTTAAAATTTGTAAGAACTTGTTAATGTTGTCAGTGTGTTTAAACTGCAGTCCTACTGCCTGTAAACAGGTAACTTTTAAAATAAATAGAAAACCTTTTAAATTAAACTGACAAGCATGTATGCAAAAACTTATGAGAATAAATAAAGCAAAGGAAGTGTGTCATACATATATATAATCATGACTATTATACCCGAAGGGTTAGTCAGAGGCCTACATTGAGGACCGCTAAGGCAGTGTTCTGCCATAGCCCGCTTTTCACCCAATAAAAAAATAGCGACTGCACATGTCTCTGCTTACCCTTCCGGGAAATGGATGCAATGTTTGTATGTACTTATTGTAGGAAAGATTTATTTATTTATTTTTTATTTATTTTTACTTATTATTATGACTTAATTAATGGTTTTGTGTTTAGCATTAAGCCAATTTCAAGTGGCATATATCTTTAAAGTACATTTAGTGTTGTTAGGTAGATTGAATAAAAATGGAGTCTCACAACACATGTTGTTGCTAAAAGAACACAGGAGAAACTCTTGTATGTACTTTACTTAGCATATTGATTGCCCTAACAATCCAATCACATCAGACACAAATTTGTCCATCATGTGGCCGACATAGTCTTAAAAAAATTAAAACACATGTCACATGTGCCACTTCAGTTCTTTGCCTTAAATAATTCAGTTAGCGGTATCAGGGGGGCGTCACTCCGCAGTTTAGGTACGTTCGGCCGGCAAGCCTCCCAGGCAAGCATATAGCACTAAAGGTTGCCGCTCGGCTCGCACGCACCATGTCCGTCGCTTAAATCGTAATAGTACTTAAATATATCCATAAGTAGAGCCCTCCGCTCCTGACCTCAAATCAATATCCGGTCAGTGTTGGTTAACGGAATATGAATGCTTGGGTCACACTATAAGTTTCAATTTTGCTTGAAAGTCGTTCGAGATTAACCTTCTGTACAGTAGTACTATTAGTTATTCTGTGGCCCTACTCAACCACTGACAAAGAGAATAATGTGTCTTTTTCAAGCAGAACAAACTAACTTTAAGGAAGCCCTATAAACAAATAATTTTATTATATACATACATGCACTCACAAATTAATAACCCCAAAGCAGAGACTACAGGCAATGAGGACTGCAAAAGTAGTGCACTGCCAGTCCACATTTCACCAAATAACAGCTGCTAATGTGCTTAGGGTGATAGATGTTGAGCCCATAGCTGCAACAAGGCCTATTCAAGCCTGAGCAGAATTCGCTGGCGCTGTGGGTAGAGAATACCGCTCAATTTTCTCTAGCCGTGGAACTTGATACCTGAGCGAAACCAGTGCGGTATATACCTTTACCCACAGCGGCAGCTAATACCGCTCAGGTTTGAATAGGCCTTTATGCTGTTGAATTAAGACACACAAGAGAAGAGATGGGTTGGTACTTAGTTGATTAAATTATGGATTTCTGCTGCTGGGAATCGATTACCAGACCTCTTACATTCCTTTGTGGCATGGTGGTTTGCCTTTGCTTCTTGCTATGAAATGATTAAAGTGTAGCTACAAAATTACTTAATGTTCTCACCTTGTAACGTCTCTGGTCAATGTCATAAATCTTATTTAAGGGCAGTAAATCTGGAGCTAAGAAATGACCAAGTTTGGCTAAAAAAACACCGTTCCTCAGACTCTCCTCAAACTCAGTAGCTTGAGGCAATTTCTCCTTAATGCAAGCTTCAATCCATGTCTTAGCTTCTTCTAAACGACAAAGATATTCGTATGCAATGGTTCTCTGCCTGATAAGATCCATCTCCTGCCCCGTCTTACGAATATCTGAGTCACCTATAATTGAAAGAGGTTTTTACATATTTAATCAATAAAATTGATAAAACATGTACGTAGACAAATATGGCAATTAACATATTTAGAGTAACTTACAATCGTCAATCTTTCCAATATGTTTTTCATCTTGATCTTTGCCCATGTTACTGTGCAAGTCCATGCTGGACATCATTGTAAATAATGACTTTACAACTATCTACGGCGCCAGGTGAATGTATGAATTTATTCATTAAAATATATGATTTTTTCGTCATGACCGAAACAACGCATGATTATTACGATGATTAGTTAAGTAATGGATTGATTAATAAATTAATAACATAAAATAAAGTTAGCATGAGATACAAGTTACTTTGTTTGTGGAGAAAACACAACCGTCGACATTTCAAAACAAATCGTCGGTTATAATTTTTTTCTTCCTTTATTCGCCAATGTAAAGCAATCTCGACCATACAGCCGAGTAACTTATTTTTCTTTAATGGAAGATGAAACGTAAGAGTTCTATGAGTTTTATAAAATACCTACCTACCTACGTATTATTCTGATGTGGAAGAGTTAGTTCTCCGGTCTCCTGGTAAAACTACCTACTTAAACTCAAAAGGTGACCTCAGTATTACTATTATGTTAAACAAACTTGATACGGAATAAATTTTTTTGATTTCGTTTGACAACATGCGTCAAATATTAATAATAGAATATCTCAGAACAATAACTAAAGCATATTATTCTGAGTAGAATATAGATTAATAACTAAAGCATAGAACTAAAGCAAGAAAGCGTCTGTGGTGTCTATAAAAGTTTTGCAGCCGCCATGAAGTTTGCATTGCACTATTTTATTTTAAACCTGACAAAAACCTGAGAAGGAACTTGCACATTTTAAAAAACATTTGATTTGTAGCGTCAGATTTCCGTATATTCGTTGTGCGTTGAATATTTATTTTGAAAATACATTAATTGTTCAGATATACTATTAAAACACAGAAAAAACGTTGATTTTCCTTGCTTTATTCTTGTTTGGAAGTTATTCATTTTTAATTAGGAACCGAGGAACCGTATTGCAATGGATGAAGAATTTAGTGTGTTTGATACAGAACCATACTATGAACCAATATCGCTTTGCAAATGCCTAATTGATCAAGATTCATCCAAAGCACTTGTTATATCAGAGCGAAAGCAAAGAATTTTAACAACCGTCGCTCGCACAGAAAGCTTCCTAAGAGAAAGGCGTATTCCAGAACTTGTAAGATTCTTACTTACTAAGCTACTTTCACAAGGACCAAACAAGCCAATTATTTATATGGAGAAGCTACTTAATGAGTGCATGTTATTTCGCGCTGGTCATGGCCAAGCTCCAGTCATTTATGAAGACAGGTAAGTTTACAGGTTAAAAGATGAAAAACATAGAAGCTCTTAACAAAAGTATTATCTAAAATTCTGTAGATGTAAATCCTCCTGTTTATGCCCATGCCCCACCCCTAGTTATATGTAAATATTTTTAGTATAGGTACAAAGTTGTATTATATTATTTTTGTAGTGTGTCGAGACGAGGTGGTTAGAGTGTACTAGGTACGATCGGGGTCACCGTCGCTCGTCGCTTTACCACTTTGCAGCGATTTTCGTATGAAGCGCACCGACCGTACGGGCCCGTACCAAACAGACGACGCGGTTTGCAAGGGATTTTGATCTTTAGACTGTTAAAGCGACGGAGTCCGCCATTGTTCCTAATACAGACTCATCGGGATCGGGAGTTAACACGGATGCTATAAAATCGGTTCCACGACCCCCGCGGAGGGCAGGTCAGTACGTCGATAGAAGGAAATTCAATTAAACTTTTCGTTGCAGACATTTAGAAGCTGTAGTAAAGAGTTTCGACCCAGGTGAACGAGGTTGGCTGAGCGCTGGCCAAACACGTAGAGCTTTTATCACAGTTGGTCTTACACCAGATGACAATCTACAGGATCGAATTCCCTGTGACGTTGTGTTGAAAAACCTTCGTAAAACTCAAGAAACCGAACTCTATGAATTATTGTGTGCTGGAATGAATAAAGCTGAAAGCACAGAAAGCTTGAAATCTACTAATGACCCAAAATGTTTCTAAGCTAATATACAAATAAAAATGGACCTACATATTTTGTATTTTTAAATAGTTATTAATAAGTCGCATAAGTTAATGATACAGCATAAAAATGCTGTATCAATTTTGAATCAAACGTATGTCCAAAAAAGGCTTGGTAAAAAAAGAATTTTAGAGGATTTATTTAGAGATCTTTATTAATTTTTCAGATAAAATAGGTAGTTTTTCATAAAGTGCGCTTTTGAGCTCATCGATTGAACTACTGTTCTAAACAAGTGAAATAAAAAAAATATAATGTTATCTCCTAAGCCGGCACTTCACTTGGCGTGTCGTGTTCGTGTGGCAATATCGTTGTGTTTGCCCAAATAATCTGGCACATCACTTGGCGTCACACATGCCATCCACACATGGCCTATACGGGCAAACAACGCAAATATTCACAATATTTGCTTGTTCACAAACAAATTGAATGCAACAGTGATGGACGTGTCAGTGGCAGCAGCTTATTATATTTATCTGAATGCGGCTTGCCAACACCTGTTTTTTTATTGTGCAGGGTTCTACTATGTTATTTTGAATATTGATCAATGCAACGTGTTCGGTTTTTGTTTTTATGAGAGGCATTTTTGGGGTGCCAAATACAAGGATGCATTTGGTATAATTCCAAAAATCGCAATACGGTTTCGTTTGTCCAATCCATTTTACTATGTTTACGTATAAAAAACTGAACACGTCTGAACAGGACAGCCGCACGCGCGCTTCTGAACAGAACCAAGTGTGGACGGCCGACGCAAATATTTGCCGTATTGATTCCTTTGATGTGTGATCAAAAACTGACAAGAAACGCATATTCGCTATTTGCGTTGTTTGCCATATTCGTGCAAATAAAGCAAATATATTCAAATAGGCCGTCTACACATTGCCGTGTTCGGACAAATAATGCAAATACGCGAACACGATACGCCATGTGAAGTGCCGGCATTATATAGTCGAATAGTGCGTAGCGGCCTCGGAATTTTTAGATATCATTGATTTTATATAGGAAAAAAATCTTATTCTAAACCAAAAAACTTCGATAATCGCTATAAGTTAGTTAACTGTGAATATCTCCTATTTACGTTAACATTATTGAGCAAAATTTATACCAGAGTAATTGTTACTTCATGAGGACTAAAGATTTTATAATGAATTTATTATACTATTTAGAAGAAAACGATTAATACAACTGCAAAATTACTACAAAATGCGTCCGAATTCAACTTATGCTCACAGAATGGAGATTTGTAATATTATGCACAAACCTATTTCGATAAAAACGATAAATACAACTGCAAAATTACTACAAAATGCGAAAATGGGCATTATACGCAAAAATCACATTCGAGATGTAATAGGCCTCTTAATACGAGTGTAGCTACCTACACAGTTGCAATACATAAATACGACGCGCGCTCCCGCGCTTCGATGTTACATGTAACAACATCAACATGTATGATGTGTCGTCTGATGGCCGCCGCGCAATGGCGAGCGAGCTTACAGAGCCGCCGCGAATATTTATATGCTGCGCGCATCGACAGCCACGCGACTGGCGCGAGCCGCTTCAGCCGCTGCGCCATGCCAAACGCAGCGCACCCTAGCGTTCATTTATGAACACTTAATAAACTGCTTTGTATATACGCCTCTAGTTGTCACATGTATTGTATATAATAAGCTAAGTTTTCCAATAAATTCATTCCAATGTCAAGAATAGATGGTGTTATTACTCTCCAAACCCCCATCTGCTAAAGTGGTGACCCCGAACAAGAAGAACATTAAGAAGCAACCTACCTATAATTAAGATAGTCACTATGGCCGAAAAATCCGAGGAATCAAGCAGCTCAAGCTCCAAACCAACTACGGAAGTCTCAAGCATCGCCTTATCTATGCGTGTACCACCATTCTGGCGTGACCGACCTAGACTATGGTTCATCACGTTCAAAGCCGCAACACACGATCTGAAGAAATGCCAAACACAACTAGCCCAACTGGTGATAGCGCAGCTCGAGAAACAAGACATCGAGCAGATCAGCGACCTACTGTACAACCCGCCACGCCAGCTGAACAATACTACACTGCGCTTAAGTCAAGACTAATATCCGTTTATGAAGAGTCAGAAGGACGCCAGTTCCAAAAGTTGCTATCCGAAATGGAACTAGGAGAGCAACGACCATCTCAGCTCCTACGCCGCATGCGTGACCTTGTGCAAAGGCGGGAGGTTCGCGCAACGAATAAAAGATGATTCCAAATTATAATGCCTCTTTATTAGTGCAAGTTATTGCTTATATACTGGGTGGAGACGCATGTGTGTAACTATATGGCGTACACACACTACACCTCCCCCGTAAATAATAAAAAAACAAAACATATCTACACTTTTGTTTTTAATAAAATTCGAATAAATGTTACCTATTAAACCCATTACATTATGTAGTATATTATTATAAAATCTATTACTTAAATAATAACGATAATAAAAAAGTTAGGCTCCGCAAAACAGAAACTACCAAAAAAAAAATACAAGTCGTTAAAACAACAAAGATAAAATACGAGTAAAATACGAGTAAGGTATAAAAAAAAATGAAAAACAAGTGAATAAAAAAATCTCTAACAACAAATCTGTCACATCCTTGTAAGTACTAACTACTTAGTTATTTTCTCACATTAAGTAATTATTAATAAAGGTATTTACCTGTTTATTTATCATATTTGGGGATTAGTGGATTGGCCTGTCCACTTTGTCGATTCATAATATGTACATACAACATAGCAGGTAAATTGTCATAACCTAAGACGTCTATTTATCCAATTTTATTACATTCCTTTCATTTTATAACAAATATTTATTTATAGTCGACTCTTAATATTCATCATTTTATTAATATAATTTATTTATTACTGGTACTTTCTTTAATACAAGTGTATACACCTTTACTTTTTAGTTATCCGTGCGGTGACGGAGAAAGAATACCAATCGCCGCCCCTCTCTCCGTCCGGTGGGTGTCGTAAGAAGCGACTAACGGACTCTTTCGAGCGATGATCTGCTCCACTGGTGGTAGGGCTTGACCCGTCTGGTTGGTGACCACCGTACGCATGGTGTAAAACCCGTCAAGTGACTGCTTGTCGGTCGCGTTTCGGGATCAGCCAGCGTATAACCAGAGCTCGAGAGGATGATGCTGCGATGTATTTGGTCTGTGGAGGCTTCCGTCAAACCAGTGCCAGGAGGACTTCGTTAACCTGCCGACCAGGGAGACCCGTAGAAACGGTTATCCCGCTGGCCGCCCGTGGCACAGTACAGGGGCCCAAGCGAGCCTAACCAGCTCGTGAGGCTGCCTCACCATGCCACGCATAATCTCGGGGTGGTCCGTCGTGCCGGTTGGTGACCGGAAGGTGGGGTCCCGGCGGCCATTCCCGGGGGGGGTTCGGGGGCCCTTCCGTTCGGCAGGTTAATAATACTCGTCTGTGGGCAAATTCCTGGGGAAACAGGCCACCACACTTTGACCATTCGCATCACGGCATCATTTTCCCGATTCACGCCTCTCTCTTTCCACTCCTAAAATGACAGCGCCTAACAACAAAACTGGTACTACAGCGGTGCACACCCCCACCAAAACCTTACCGTTTGAGGTGGAGTTCGCTAACATCCGCGGACTCCATGCAAACCTCAATGCCGTCCACCACCATCTTGAGACGGCACGGCCAGCAATGTTGTTCCTGACGGAGACGCAAATAATCCGCCCAGCTGACACCACCTACCTGAACTATCCCGGCTTTGTGCTTGAAGAATCCTTCAAAGCCAAAGCCGGAGTTTGCTTATTCGTTCGGGCGGATGTTTGCTGTCGCCGTCTGCGCTGTCTGGAGGACCATTCCTTCTCCCTCCTAGTGGTACACGTCGACTTAGGCTCTAATTGCCGTGTCTACGTCTGCGTCTACCGATCCCATAACGGCGACATGGAGACAACTCGACTAATTGAACATCTTAGTCGGGTAGCAGATGATGCGCAGGAGCGGTTTCCATCGGCGGAACTGGTGTTTTTGGGGGACTTCAACGCCCACCATGAGTTGTGGTTAGGTTCCTCCAAAACAGACCATGCTGGTAGAACTGCCCACGCATTCGCTCTCACGCATGACCTGACGCAACTGGTGAACCAGCCCACCAGGATCCCAGACATAGTTGGCCATGCGCCCTCCTTACTCGACCTTCTGCTGACGAGTCGCCCAGCTGGATACCGGGTGGAGATTCGAACTCCTTGAGGTTCCTCGGATCACTGCTTGATATCCAGCACAGTGCTCTTGGCATCGCGCCCGCCAACAGCGGTTTCGAAACGCCAGATTTGGCACTACGCGTCGGCAGACTGCGACGGGATGCAGGAGTATTTTGCATCCATCCCTTGGAGGCAGCGCTGCTTTAGTGGGAAGGACCCGACCGCTAGCGCCACTGCCGTTGCTGATGAGATAGTATTAGGAATGGAATACTATATTCCACACTCCTATGTCATCAGCAAAGGCAGACGCAACCGCTGGTTCAATCGCGAGTGTGCCAGCGCTGTTGAGAGCAAACAGACGGAATACCGCGCTTAGATCAGAGGTAAAGCTCATGGGGATCCCGAAACTTGCTCGCTAAAAGCAGCCTATAATAATGCCACCAAGTCGTGTAAGAGGGCCTACATTAGAGCGGATGCCCAGCGCGTTGCACGAGTAGGCCAAGAACTCCTGACACATCCTACGGGCAGCCGTAGCTACTGGCGTCTGGCCAAAGCCGTGCAATCCAACTTCTGCCAACCCTCGCTGCCACCACTGAGATGTCTTGACGGAACTTTAGCTCACAAGCCGCAGGAAAAGGTCGATCTCCTGGCCAAACTCTTTGCGGCTAACTCCCGGATCGATGACTGTGATGCACAGCCACCCTCAATTCCTCACTGTGGCCACACAATGTCTGATATTAAAATCAGGCAGTGTGATGTCCGTGCGGAAATGCAGTCAATCGATGTCCGGAAAGCTAACAGTTCTGATGGCATCCCAGCAATAGTTCTGAAAATGTGTGCAGCGGAGTTGTCCCCTGTGTTAACGCGTCTGTACCGTCTCTCGCTCTCTTCGGGTTGTGTACCGGAATCTTGGAGAGAAGCTAATGTGCAACCGATCCCTAAAAAAGGAGATCGGTCAGACCCGACTAATTACCGCCCTATAGCCATAACTTCAGTGTTGTGTAAGATCCTAGAACGAATATTGAACAAACAGCTTATTCGATACCTAGAAGATCACTCCCTAATTCACGATCGTCAATATGGGTTTCGGCCAATACGGTCAACGGGTGATCTTCTAGCGTACGTCACACATCTCTGGGGTGAGGCTATTCACAAGCGTGGCGAGTCACTGGCAGTTAGCCTTGACATAGCCAAGGCTTTTGATCGGGTCTGGCACAAAGCTCTTCTCTCCAAGCTCCCGGCATACGGTTTGCCCGCTCAGTTCTGTACCTGGATTGCCAGCTTCCTGCATGAGCGTAGAATACGTGTCCTTTCGGATGGATGCGCTTCGCGGTTCATGTCAGTGAACGCTGGTGTTCCTCAAGGCTCCGTTCTATCCCCCACGCTGTTCCTTCTGCATATCAATGACATGCTTCCTCTTGGAAACATTCATTGCTATGCAGATGATAGCACAGTGCATGGGGGATATCACGGGCACCCAACGGCTGGGCGGGTAGACACCGACACAAATGAAGCGAGCAAATCTTGTCATTGAGCTCGATCGGGTGTTGGACCTCATTTCTAAATGGGGCTCCGATAATCTGGTGGAGTTCAATGCCAAGAAAACACAGGTGTGCGCGTTCACAGCGAAAAAGTCGCCATTCCTTCCCCTTCCCTCTCTTCAGGGTACATCTCTAGGCCTGCAGAGCAGTATTAACATGCTCGGTAAGGATATCCGCTGCGATCTGAACCAAAAGGACTACATCGAAACCGTGATTAAAAATGCCTCACGTAAACTCGGTGTCCTGAACAAGGTGCGGCGATTCTTCACGCCTGATCAGTTGTGTCTATTATACAAGACACAGGTGCGGTCTTGCGTGGAGTATTGCTCTCACCTTTGGGACGGCTCCGCAAAGTATCTTCTCGATGCCTTGGACAGATTGCAGCGCCGCGCTGTGCGCATTATCGGCAATGCAGATGTCACTAAAACTCTCGAGCCTTTGCAATTGCGTAGAGATATTGCGTCACTCAGCGTCTTTTACCGTTTATACCATGGCGAGTGCTCTGAAGAACTCTTTGACCTCATCCCTCCTTCTCCCTTCCTCCATAGGAGTACGCGTGCTGCTCTCCGGAGTCACCAATTTACAGTCTCTAACATTCCATCACGCACAAAGAAATTTGGTGACTCGTTTCTTTGCCGCACTTCCAAAAGATGGAATAGTCTACCAGCACACGTATTCCCTCCTACCTATGACATAGGGTCCTTCAAACGAGGCGTGAAGAAGCACTTTGTGGGCCGGCAGAGTGAGGATGACTGATGCTACGTCTCTTACGCTGCACCAGTTGTCCTCGCGCCTGGACCTCATTTCCACTTAACATCAGGTGGAGTGGGGTCATTTGCCGGGCTTGGTATAAAAAAATATATATTTATTTAAGGGACATTCATTTTAAGGACCTACCCTGACGCTGCGTACTCGCGCACCTTCGTCATGAGCTGCCTCCAACTATTCTCACGGAGGAAGCTCGTTCCTACCATGATCGAATGAAGAATACGTCTCCTTACATTGTACCATTCGTTACATAAAATATTTCTATTACTCTTTTATTTATTATTTTACTTATCCTTCATCGATGCAAACCAAAACAAAACCATGCCTACATTCCTTAATATCAATTACACAAAAACTCAGATTTTGGATGATCAGTCCAAAGTGAGAATCCGATTAATCAACATTTTCTACATTTATTAAACATTACTAAACTAAACATAAACAATCTAAACCACTTATCAATTCTAACTCTCTTATTTAATTACACAATCCATCGTAAATTCCAACTTCCTGTAAAATACAACATACACTTATCTTTTACTCTACTTTTAATATTTCGTCTTAATTATTTTGAAGTTAGTCAAATCAGAGAAACATTTTCCATATTCATATTTCTAGTACATATTATTTAATTATCTTCACTAAACCCAATAAAACTCATTAATTGCTTGTAGCTTTTAATATAACATCTAACCCCGAGAAAATATATACTTATAAAAATTAAATAGAAAATTTAAAAGTAGACACACACATCTACCTAGTAACAAAAGAATAATAGGTACTTGAAAGTAGTGACAACATGAGTTAATTCCAACAACAATTTAATTCGATCCTGATTCATATTATTGTTACCAAGCAAGCTATCTTTCTACATGAACCTTATAATGCTTATAAGCACCCGAAGTGCGCGAGCGACGAGCGCATCGCTTTACGCTGGCACAACGTAATGCAAAACAAAGTGACCAAGAGCTCTTGTGTATTCTTCTCTGTAAAACGCGACCTAATATAGAAATTTATTTTTAGAACATTAATTTAAAACCTTTTCTAATCAATTTCATTAATTCAACTATATTTCACTGTAAGATTTTCACAAACAAAAGAATACTAAACAGAAATTACTACAGATTCTTTTCATTTTTGTCGAAAAATAATCCTAACAGACAAATTCAACAATTTCGCAATAATTTTATCAATAATTTCACTGTAATTAATTAGAAATTCTCTATGGAAACATTATGAAAAAGAACATTCTTAAGTGAACAATCAACTTTTTTTTTTACAATTTAAAATCAGTGTTAAGTACCTACACATTTATATATAAAAAAAAATATCTTATCGTCAACATGTCTATTACTTAGTATTTCTTCGAATTACAATAAAATATCATCATTTCGAACATAAATCTTTTATCAAAAATTTGTTAACTACTTACTGCTTGTTGTATCTAATAAAAATAAACACACTTACTTACGTAAAATAATTAATTAAAAAATTAAAAGTTCTTTTTTTTGGAAAAAGTAGATAGTCCGATCTATTTCTTCACGTTGTTTCCTTCCTTGCCCATGCCATCACCAAATTCCATTAGACACCAACATCTCCCGGCTGTATCCTCATCTGACACCATCTACTCCTGGCAGCCAGCTTTTTACTGTACCATCGTCAATCATGTCTACAGCCAGCATAGCAGATCCTCCACATTCTCAGCAAATAATTAATTGCCCTTTTATTTTAATTAATTAGTAATTTTACGAAAAATTCATTTTCTTTTAGAACTTTTTTTATTTTATTACGCAACGTACCTATATTATTTATTATATTAAGTATTTCTTATAATTATTTAACACTATTTCACTCCTGTTCTCTCACATTATTGTTTCTTTTCACATATTTACTTAATTGTCTATAACATTATTATTTAATAATAAGTCAGTTTCTTTTTATTTAATTTTTAAACCACACACTTTCATTGTCTATTTAGTATTTCTCAATAGTTTTTCAAACAACTTTTATCTATACAAAAACCATCTGCTCAGAGCTACCGACAGGTAGCACTGGCAGGGTCGCCATGCAAAGGCGGGAGGTTCGCGCAACGAATAAAAGATGATTCCAAATTATAATGCCTCTTTATTAGTGCAAGTTATTGCTTATATACTGGGTGGAGACGCATGTGTGTAACTATATGGCGTACACACACTACACTTGCTCGTGATAAAGTCCCCGAGTCAACACTACGACTCATGTGGATGAACCACCTTCCCGCCCATGTGAGATCCGTACTCGTCGTGAGCGACACCATCAGCAAGACCGCCGCACTCGACGAACTATCTCTACTCGCCAACAAAATGATGGAGCAGACACAAGAAGTCAGCGTCGTGTCGTCATCGTCAGCAAACCACCAACAACCTTCACCGACACAACCGAAAATACGAAGATTGTCACTCGAAATCGCATCGCTTCGCACCCGCCCGTCGCATTATCAAAATAACTACCTACGAAGCCGTTCGCCGTACAATCGGACAACAACGCACTCATCGCAACCGCTCTACAACACGTTCGCCGTCTCGCTCTCGCACTACGCAACGCACCGACCATATACCTACACCTGATAGCGATATTGCTACTACCACCAACGTTTTGGAAAAAAAGCAAGAAGATGCCAATCGCCGTGTTCTTTCAACAAGTCGCAACAACAACCACAGCGACATAATAACGTCGACGAAGCCTCGTTAAACTATCAAGAACGTTAGACGAGGCGGGGTCGGACGTTCTAGGTAAATCTTACCGTCTCTTCGTTACCGACAAGAAATCAAAACTGAAGTTTCTCATCGACACTGGAGCAAACGTATCAGTTATTCCAAGGAAGAAAGGGACAACAATGAAAGTTTTACCATTCAATCTGTATGCTGCGAACAACACCACGATAAATACCTTCGGCGAATTATCACTCGAACTCAACCTCAACTTACGAAGACCGTACAAATGGAAGTTCATCATCGCTGACCTCAGCAAGCCTATCATTGGAGCCGATTTCTTATGTTACCACGATCTGCTGGTAGACCTGAAGAACAGAAGATTAGTAGATAACGTCACTAAGTTATCAATCGTCACTCCAGGCTGCTACACTGATGTACCTACAGTTCGCCGTATCGACTTAGAACAACCATACCATGACATCCTCAACGAGTTTCCCGGTATCACAAGACTCACTGCAATGAAACTTACTCCGAAGCACCACGTGGAACATTATATCGAGACCACTGGCCCGCCACTACACAGCCGAGCACGTCCGTTACCACCACACCGCTACGAGAAAGTGAAGAAAGAATTTGAGTTTATGATCGAACAAGGCCTATGCAGACCAAGCAAGAGTTCATGGTCAAGCCCACTACACGTTGTACCTAAAAAGAATGGCGATCTTAGAATGTGTGGAGACTATCGCCGCTCAATGCAATAACGAAACCAGACCGTTATCCGATTCCACGCATCAAAGACTTTACCTACCAACTCGCCGGAAAGAAAATATTCTCAACAATTGACCTCATACGAGCGAATCATACTAACTCTACACGCTTCCAGACATTCGATTAACAACTAAATTAAATCAGGATAAAATGTTTACTATCGTATAAGCTACCTAACAAAGAAACTGACATAGAGAAGACAGTCATCATCACACCATTCGGGTTATTCGAATTTCCACGAATGTGCCCAGGTTTAAAGAACGCTGGACAGACTTTCCAACGTTTCATCCATGATGTGCTACGAGGCCTAGATTTCGTCTTTCCGTTCCTCGACGACGTACTCCTGGCTTCAGAGTCTGAGCAGCAAGACCACGATAACCTACGTATCGTATTACAACGCCTAGAAGAGGCCGGTATTACTATCAACCCGTCAAAATGCAATTTCGGCAAGAAGAAAGACAAGTTTCTTGGTTACGAAGTATCCGCTAAAGGTATCATACCACCTCAAAAAAAAGTCCAAGCAATCTCTGAATATCCAAGACCGAAGACAATACAACAACTCAGAATATTTCTTGGCATGATTAACTACTACCGCGAACATATACCTAACGCCGCATCAGTACAAGCTCCGCTCAACCAATACCTACACAACTCGAAAAAACGCGACAAGACCGAAATTCAATGGACAGACGAAGCAATCGCATCATTTGAAAACAGCAAGAAATGCCTACAAGACGCCGCGCTACTTGCACACCCGATTAACTGTGCAGGCGCCGTACTACAACAATATGTTAACAATTCATGGCAACCACTGGGATACTACTCGAAGAAATTCACCGCCACGCAACAAAAGTACAGACAGGGAATTACTTTCAATCTACATGGCAATGAAGCACTTTAGAAAAATGTTCGAAGGAAGAGAACTAATTGTCTTTACCGACCACTAGCCAATTACCTACGCACTACATAAACAGTCATCCGATAGCGAAACACCACGCCGCTCAAGACAACTACTAATCATCAGCGAGTTTACAACCGACATTCGTCACATCAGTGGAAAAGACAACACAGTCGCCGATGCACTATCCCGCATCGAAACAATCACATGTCCATCAACAATAGACTACGAACAACTAGCAAGACAACAACAAAATGATCCCGAGTTACCAGCGCTACTACAACAAACCAACCTACAAGTAAAGAAAATCAAGATACCTAACATCGATTACGACATCTACTGCGAAACATCAACATCCAACATTCGTCCGTACCTACCACATGACTTTCGACGCACCGCATTCGACGCAGTACACAGAGTCAGTCACCCCGGTACGCGAACAACAAGAAAGCTTCTACAACAACGCTACTTCTGGCCCGCGATGAACTCCGATATTGGAACATGGACGAAGACGTGTGTATCCTGTCAACGTGCGAAAGTACAAAGACACACGCACAGCAACATATCATCATTTCCCGTGTGCTAAAGATTTCAACACCTACATATCGATATTGTCGGAGCGCTAACAACAAGCGAACACGGACATCGATACCTACTCACAATGATAGATCGCACTACGCGATGGCCCGAAGCTATACCTATTCAAGAAATAACCAGTGAAAACGTCGCAAAATATGTTTACGAAGCGTGGATAACAAGATTCGGATGTCCCTAGACAATAACTACAGATCAAGGATGTCAGTTCGAGAGTCAGCTGTTTCGCGCGCTAACCCATCTACTTGGCGCCGAAAAAACAAGAACAACTGCTTACCATCCACAAAGCAACGGAATCGTCGAACGCTGGCACCGATCACTGAAAGCCGCGTTAATGTCTAGACTACACTGCAACTCTAAATGGATCGACGAAATACCTACAGTGTTAATGGAACTCCGAGCAGCAATACGAACCGACACCAACACCAGCGCAGCGCAACTAACATGGTCAAGCAATTTGTCTACCTGGTGATTTCATCACACCATCTTCATCACCATCACCTGCCGCTGTCAACCAAGAGTTCGTGCAGAAGCTTCACAAATTAATCACCGCGTGCACACCAACATACCTACCGCATAGCAACAAGCGTAGTATGTTCGTGCATAACTACCTATCGACGTGCGAATCTGTATTTCTACGTATCGACGCAGTACGTAAACCACTGCAACCACCATACGAAGGCCCGTATCAAGTACTGAAACGAAGCACCAAGTTCTTTGAAATACAACTTCCTGGAAGAATCGCCACCGTGTCGATAGACAGATTGAAGCCTACCTACACTTTAAACACCGAAGAAACAACTACGCCGCCGGCGCCGTTACAAGACACACAAGCCGTCCAGCCACGAGTAACATCTGAGAAGTGTCTACACTCCGGTACGCTTCGCTTGAGGGGGAATCCAGTAGCTACCTACACAGCTGCAATACATAAATACGACGCGCGCTCCCGATGTGTCTCGTCCTTTAGTAATTGTTTTCTGTGGTCTCGTCCGTCCGATGGCCGCCGCGCAATGGCGAGCTTACAGAGGGCCTAGTCAACTGGCAAACGCTCGACCGGTGACAGCGTCAAAATCGCTCATCAAATTCGCTAGGATATATCGATATCGATAAGCTAAGGGATATAGAACATACAGGCTTGTCTTAGTATTTTTTGTTTGATGATAATCTAACGCTTATGTAAAGATTATTAAATAGGTAGTAACCACACCGATCCTTTTGAGTTTTAGTGAATTGAATGTCACTTTACTAAGAAATTCGGGTAGACTTCTTGAGACAATTTGAAAAGTGAATCAATCGCTTTTTTCGCCACGTTTGTAAATAAGTACTTATTTGATAACGAGTGACTTACCAACCATAATATGACATTGATATGAGACCAAACCCATTTTTCAGCTTATAATCTTAGATTAAAACAAAAAGGGAAGATACGGCATTGGCGTCTCGTGAGTGAGCCGCCAAAATTAGGCCTAAAGGCACAATTTCACTTCAGTCATAATTTGCCGAGCGAACAGGCTACATCGCACTATTGCGGTTATTCTACTGTGTGAAAAAGAGAAAGACGCTACTCCGCAGTGGCGTCGGAATCGGTCGTACGTACTCGTCAACGCGCTTCTCGCTGACTCCCTCGCGCTGACGTTGAAACTTACCGCTTTGTCTCGCTCGCTCGATTTACACTTTATGCAATCTTTTTGGTGTGCGTGTGTGAGTGTTTGCTTAAGTAGTTGAGTAGGACTATATTTTGAATGACTACAAGTAGGAGCATGCCGTATCTTCCCTTTTTGTTATAATCTAAGCTTATAAAATAAATAAATTAAGATTGAAGACCACAAGCAAACGCTTGTTGCCAAGAATTTCTCAAATATTAACAACTTGACGTCCATCTGTAATGAAATAAGTGATAACTCTATGGCGTAGCGGCTAAGGCTTTCGGGTTTAATTGTCTAACTACAACACGTATCACATTACTTTTCTAATTGATTATTGTCCTAAATAAAATAAAATTAAAAACATTCCAAGTACATTGTTTTGATAGTTAACTTAAAACTAATTTTAAAATATGCAAACTAGCGAAGCAATGTACTTACTGTTACTTGAAAGGTAATGCTAGAGGTTCAACTAATGCAAAAAGTCCCCGCCCGTGCCGCCCCGGTTTGTGATCTTGCCAGTTAGTTACGCAACTTTCACATTACCGAGTTAAAGGATGGGTAACAAAATAAAAAGCGTCTCGAGCTCCTCCGTGCTTCGGAAGGCACGTAAAGCACACTGCGGTTGTATTGGCTCAGGGCGTAGCCTGTTATAGCCCAGTCTGCCTTAGTGCTGTCGCTCATGTGGGAACGTTCAGGACGTTCATAGGATGACGATGATGACAACATCGCCTTAATATAGGATTGCTTCATTGTTATTTATTTATAGCGGTAGGTATCGAAAATAATTGAAAATAAAAGTCAAATCATTTATTAAATACACGCCTTCACAGACACAATGACATGATCGTGGTCTCTACGCGACAAGTTAAAATATTTATTTATTTTACATTATTTATTTCACTGCCATTAATTATGAGTTGGTTGATAATGTTTCGAAATAAAACATAGCATTATTTATATATTTACTTACCAAAAATAATTTTAAAACAATTAATTTTATATAATTACCCTAGTATGTTGATAATGAATCAAGTACAACTTTAATAGCTTAATGTTATCAGTAGTAGAAATAATTGATATAGGTTCTTACTTAAACATTTTCTATAGGTAGGTACCTACTGCAAGTAAAATTAAATATCAAGTAAAAAATAACATTATTGTTGTATTTCTTAATATATTCTTATTTCTTTACCTAACTCTCTCAAAGTCAAAGTTTATTAAATATAAGGCTTCACTTTCTCTTATTGACATTGAAACTATATGTAACCATAAAAACAAATGCCAATTGTATGTACAAGAAAGTAGGTACTGTTTTTTGAGTACCTAGGTACCTAAGTAAATCTTTTTAATAAAGTACAATAAACTTAGAACTATATTATCTTTATACTTAATTTTTCCCCATCATATAAACCAAATCACTATTTTAGGGGTTAAATATATTTATGGCACACTGTTCCTTTTTGTAGAATAAAAATGTTGTCAACTAAGATACTGTTTTTTGTACCTAAGTAAATCTTTTATCAACATTAGAGCTCCACAAAAAAAAACATGTAAATAACTAAATTGAACGATGCCAAAGCCATGTTCAATGCAGTTTCATTGTTGGATATGACATGTGGTACACATCCCTCCTTTCTTGTGAGCCTGATGCAGCATTGAATATTGTTGTTATTATCATTAACCATGCTTTTTGAAGGTATCCAGAATCTCCTAAGAAATTAGAACAATATACTTAAGTACTTATAGAAAATTGTCATAGATAAAAAGTTAGTAGGTAAGTACCTATGTATTATACAAAATTGCTTGATATTGTTTTTACCAAATAACCATGTTTGTTCACTATTCTGAGGAAGTCCATCCTCCAAATTATGAGGTAACATTTAAGATTTTTGAATCGTCGTCTCAAATCTGCAAAACCACATAAAATAGTTTTATCTTTAAGTCAATACCCTTTATTCTAGCAATTTTAACAAAACTGACATTTCCTGGTAAATCCCAATATAATAATAGGATACTTACCTTTATTATGTAAGTAATAATTTATTTATTAAAACTTACCGTTTGAACATAAGGACTGATATCTTTTCCTATTATGAAAGATGCTTGTCTGTATAAGATTTATAGGGTACAGTCAATAGGTACACCTTACTAAACTTAGAGCGTTGGTTTAATACTCTAAGCTACCCAATGATGTAAAAAGTTATAGATGCGTTGTACACGCTCTAGAATGGCAATACGAATGTAAGGTAATTGCCCGACTCGCATTCAGTCAGGCACGCTCTCGCGTCCCGGCTATACATCGCTACAGCGCGTGAATTTATCAAGTTTTTCGTGGCCAAAATGCCTTCCTGTGTTTTTAGGCGGCCCACAAATTACACGGCAACTTTTAGAGAAAAGAAAAACGTGTCATTTCATTCGTAAGTACTGATTTTTTTTAATTAAACATTAAATGCCCGATAAATAAACTGCTGGCTGCTCCTCACGTGGGTAAAGAGTGAGATGTAATCTGTTCTATGCGTGAGAGTGAAACAGACTATGTTAGCGCGGTCTACTGGCGGCCGTTGCCATGGAAACTCACATGCGTATAGAGCGAGATGTATATTTATCTCTTTCTAACCACATAATGTGTCTCTTGTTAGCGCAACGTGTCATAATAAAGAACTGTATACGTAGATATAGTACTACTTGCAGCACTTAAAAATGCAATAATGTTAGCGTGTAACCTGTCTATCTTTTATATGTCTTTGAAGCTACCTGGCAAATTAAATCTTCATTGGAACCTGTAAAACAAATAGGCAATCTAAGTTATAAATTGATAAATGGACATTATGGATAGGTTACATTTAATATTTATACAGAAAGTCCCTTACTGTTGTCTTATTCTTGACCTTTCTTGTCATGATTAAAGGTACTTAGGTTGATTTATTTGGCCAAAATGTTTGTATGGTTTGAAAGCCTCCACAAATTGTTATGCAGCGACTTGCTCTTCGTTGCGGAAAATGTTGCATGACACACATTCATTTGGTCCTTAGTTAGATATTTGAAAGTTCGTAAATGAGAACTCCGAGAACTATTCACAAGTACAACAAACTCGGGATTTCGTTAATTTGCTCCAAGCAACGTAGGGAAATATTTCTTCCTTAGTGCCTGAGCACCATTCTTTGATTATTGCAGTCCACAATAGCCCTAAAAAGAGCATTTTAAACAAAACTTTCAACACAACACAACTCTTCCTTTATCAGCTGATCAAACAATCGTCATTTTGTGTGAATTTTTATCTTCAATGTTTGAGTGATCGCTAGATTAGCGATTATTGGCTTGTCAAACTGTCAATTAGGTCTATTTTAGCGTAAATTTTACGACGTAGGTAACTTTTGCTTATGTCAATCCCATACATTCTGTTTATCGTAGCGATGATTTCGTAGCGTTTAATTTGTTTGCCAATTGACTAGGCCCTCAGAGCCGCCGCGAATATTTATATGCGGCGCGCATTGACAGCCACGCGACTGCCGCGAGCCGCTTCAGCCGCTGCGTCATGTCAAACGCAGCGCACCCTAGCGTTCATTTATGAACACTTAATAAACTGCTTTGTATATACGCCTCTAGCTGATGTAAAATTTGTATAAAATAAGCTAAGTTTTCCAATAAATTCATTCGAATCTCAAGAATAGATGGCGTTATTACTCTCCAAACCCCCATCTGCTAAACGAGTATAGTATCACAGACATATGTCTGTGTATAGTATACATAGTACACAGACATTAATTATATGTCTGTGACATAGTATTAGCCAATGATGTTATAATAAAAAGAGGTAGGTACGAGGGGCGTTCAAAATATTCTCGGTATTGATACGTTACAACCTCTTTTATATATATATTTGTTACTGGCCGCTAAGATTCATCCATTGACATTAAAAAAAAGTAAAATTGGAACCGAGATGTTCTTTTGTTTTTCTGCAATGGGCGATTTTCTGACAGCCCAAATTAAAAAGTAAAAATTAGTTCAAAAACACTCGATAGATGTCGTTTTATGAAAGCTGGGCTACTTATAAGCTGTAATAAATTCTACACTTTTACTTGTCTACCAAAAGAATAAAAAAATAGTATTTACTTACCTATTTATATTCAGGACATTCAGAACCTATTTCTATTTTGGAATAGAATAATTATTACGCAGCCATAAACGTGCTCTTCATGAACCCGCCTTTTACTAAGCGCCATACTAATCTATGCTAAGCGCCATCTATGAAGTCATTTACGAACCAATTTCTTTTTTTTTTTGATCTCGGAAAATCGCCCATTGCCGAACAAACATGAACACCATGAGCGAATTAACAATTTTAACGAAATTAGAGCACCGATCCGTCATAAAATTCTTGACAAAACAGGGTAAAAATCAAAAAACCATAAAAGAGGAAATGGATTGTGTTTACCGTGAGTCTGCTCCTTCTTTATCTACTATTCAAAAATGGTCAAGCGAATTTAAGCGTGGAAGGGAGAGTATTGAAGATGACCCTAGACCTGGCCGGCCTGTAGTGGCTACCTCACAAGAAAATATTGATAAAGTGGAAAAACTTATATTGGAAGACGGCCGAGTGAAGGTAAAATCTATAGCTCAAGTAACCAATCTCTCTATTGGTACCGTACATGACATTATACATGACCATCTTAATATGTCAAAAGTAAGTGCAAGATGGGTTCCGCGAATGCTGACGCTTCTTCAAAAGGATATGCGTGTGGCTTGCTGTTCAGATTTTATCGACCTGTGTGGTGAAAATCCCGATGAGGTGCTGCAAAAAATAGTTACTGGAGATGAAACCTGAGTTCATCATTATGACCCAGAGAGCAAACAGGAGTCCATGCAGTGGCACATTAAGGGTTCAGCTCATCCCAAGAAGTTCAAGGTAATCCCGTCAGCTGGCAAGGTCATGGCCACAATATTTTGGGACTGTGAAGGAGTTTTGCTTATCGATTATAAAGAAAAAGGTGTAAATATCACAGGGCAGTACTACGCTAACGTTATACGTCAATTAAGAGATGCGATCAAAGAAAAGAGGCGAGGAAAGTTAACCAAAGGTGTTCTGCTTCTGCATGACAACGCCCCTGTCCATACTGCTCATATTGCCAAGGCAGCTATTGTTGAATGTGGGTTTGAAACTGTTACTCATCCACCCTATAGTCCGGACTTAGCCCCAAGCGACTTCTTTTTGTTCCCCAATCTTAAAAAGGATCTGCGTGGAAATTAATTTTCTGACGATGAAGCGTTGAAGACGGCCGTGGAGGAGCATTTTTACACCAAAGATAAAAAATATTTTTATGAGGGATTAAAAAAAATAATTGATCGATCTTATAAGTGTATGAACATAGGGGGGGAGTATATTGAAAAATAAAAATATCAAACTTTTCGTACTTGTTTGTTTTTATCCACATACCGAGAATATTTTGAACGCCCCTCGTAGATGCGTTACCTGTGCCAAAAACTGGCAACATAATTGTGTCGCAGTCTGAGGAAAGCCTTGACAGTGTCAGTTTGCGTGTATTCCTCTCCGTAAATCAGTTTTAAAAATGCCGACCTGTGTAATACGACACTAGAAACTACACAAGTAAGACGAATAAAATTCACGGGATCACATATCATGCGTGAGTATATATTTCAATTGTTGTGTTTAAATATGATTTATAAATAATTATTATGACATAAAAGTAACAGAGGGCCTAGTCAACTAGCAAACGCTCGACCGGTGACAGCGTCAAAATCGCTCATTAAATTCGCTAGGCTACATCGATATCGATAAGCTAAGGGATATAGAACATACAGGCTTGTCTTAGTATTTTTTTGTTTGATGATAATGTAACGCTTAAGTAAGATTAATAAATAGGTAGTAACCACACCGATCCTTTTGAGTTTTAGTGAATTGAATGTCATTTTACTAAGAAATTCGGGTAGACTCCTTGAGACAATTTGAAAAATGAATCAATCGCTTTTTTCGCCGGAAGTTCGCCAGACAAGCACGTTTGTAAATAAGTACTTATAATGATGACGAGTGACTTACCTACCATATTGATATGAGACCAAACCCATTTTTCAGCATATAATATAAATATATTAAGACTGAAGACCACAAGCAAACGCTTGCTGCCAAGAATTTCTCAAATATTAACAACTTGACGTCCGTCTGTAATCAAATAAGTGATAACACTAAATGTTACAAACCGCGCGAACATTTAAACAGTTTGATCTTAGATGCGAGTACCCACTAGGTAGTGATTAAAACGTTTGCATCTTGTATGAGTACATCGCCTAAAGTAACTCTATGGCGTAGCGGCTAAGGCTTTCGGGTTTAGTTGTCTAACTACAACACCTATCACATTACTTTTCTAATTGATTATTGTCCTAAATAAAATAAAATAAAAAAATTGGTTGCCTGTAAAGTCGGTATACGGGCGAAAGTTTTACGTGACAACGACTTTGAGTGGTAAAATAATTTTAATGTGAATATTCATTCGTATAGTAGGAAGAAGGATGAAATAATAGTAACAATTTAAAACATTTATTTATACAAAGAATTATATTTAAAAAATTCTCTAGTGCTGCGCGCGCGGCAGACCGATCATAGTTGAGTGGGAGAGAGACGCAAGGCATTCGGCGGGCCTCTCTCTCGTTCGGTGACTCATCGTAACGTTACCGAGCGTTACACTTTTTCATAAGTGACTCCCAGCCGCAACCTAATTTAAGACGTTGTCACGTCAAAAACATTCCAAGTACATGGTTTTGCTAGTTAAATTAAAACTAATTTTAAAATATGCAAACTAGCGAAGCAATGTACTTACTGTTACTTGAAAGGTAATGCTAGAGGTTCAACTAATGCAAAAAGTCCCCGCCCGCGCCGCACCGGTTTGTGATCTTGCCAGTTAGTTACGCAACTTTCACATTACCGAGCTAAAGGATGGGTAACCAAATAAAAAGCGTCTCGAGCTCCTCCGTGCTTTGGAAGGCACGTAAAGCACACTGCGGTTGTATTGGCTCAGGGCTTAAGCCTGTTATAGCCCAGTCTGCCTTAGTGCTGTCGTTCATGTGGGAATGTTCAGGACGTTCATAGGATGACGATGAACACAACATCGCCTTAATATAGGATTGTTTCATTGTTACTTATTTATAGCGGTAGGTACCGAAAATAATTGAAATTAAAAGTCAAATCATTTATTAAATATACGCCTTCACAGACACAATGACATGATCGTGGTCTCTACGCGACAAGTTAAAATATTTATTTATTTTACATTATTTATTTCACTGCCATTCATTATGAGTTGGTTGATAATGTTTCGAAATAAAACATAGGATTATTTATATGTTTACCAAAAATAATTTTAAAACAATTAATTTTATATAATTACCCTAGTATGTTGATAATGAATCAAGTAGGTACAACTTTAAGCCATGTTTAATGCAGTTTCATTGTTGGATACGACATGTGGTACACATCCTTTCTTTATTGTGAGCCTGATGCAGCATTAAATATTGGTGTTATTATGATTAACCATGCTTTTTGAAGGTATCCAGAATCTCCTAAGAAATTGGAACAATATACTTACTTATAGAAAATTGTCATACATAAAAAGTTAGTAGGTAGTATATATTTACCAAAAATAATTTAAAAACAATTAATTTTATTTATTTATTTTATATTCATAGGTTAATCGACAGTTCTATAAAAAGTATAACACTGAAAATGTGAAACAGCAAACCATTTACAGATTCACACAAATAAAAATGTGATAGTAACATTACAAACTCAAGCAACAATTACAATCGATTACTTCACAATCGCCAAATTGATAATAACTAAACTATTACAGAGTATGCTAGATATGGAACTTAATTTGTATTATATGTATAACAAGCCACCTTATGTTAAGCCACCTATTTAAAGAAAAAAATTGGTTGCCTGTAAAGTCGGTATACGGGCGAAAGTTTTACGTGACAACGACTTTGAGTGGTAAAATAATTTTAATGTGAATATTCATTCGTATAGTAGGAAGAAGGATGAAATAATAGTAACAATTTAAAACATTTATTTATAAAAAGAATTATATTTAAAACAAATATGCAGACCGATCATAGTTGAGTGGGAGAGAGACGCAAGGCATTCGGCGGGCCTCTCTCTCGTTCGGTGACTCATCGTAACGTTACCGAGCGTTACACTTTTTCATAAGTGACTCCCAGCCGCAACCTAATTTAAGACGTTGTCACGTCAAAAACAATATTATAACAAACACAATAGAACCCACCAGATTTAATAATCGGATAATAATAATGCAAGTTTATACATATAATTACCTTTGTATGTTGATAATGAATCAAGTACAACTTCAATAGCTTAATGTTATGACTAGTAGAAATTGATATAAGTAGGTACTTAAACATTTTCTATAGGTACCTACTGCAAGTAAAATTAAATATCAAGTAAAAAATAACATTAATGTTGTATTTCTTAATATATTCTTATTTCCTTACCTAACTCTCTCAAAGTCAAAGTTTATTAAATATTTGGCTTCACTTTCCCTTATTGACATTAAAACTATGTGTACTTATAAAAATAAATGCCAATTGTGTGTATAAGAAGGTACTGTTTTTAGTACCTACCTAAGTAAATCTTTTTAATAAAGTACAATAAACTTAGAACTAAATTAACTTTATACTTAATTTTTCCCCATCATATAAACCAAATCACTATTTTATGGGTTAAATATATTTATGGCACACTGTTCCTTTTCTTAAAATAAAAATGTTATCAACGAAGGTACTGTTTTTTTGTACATAAGTAAATCTTTTTAAATAAAGCACAATAAACTTAGAACTAAATTAACTTTATACTTAATTTTTCCTCATTAAATAAACCAAATTACTATTTTATGGATAAATATATTTATGGCACAGACTGCTCCTTTTTGTAGAATAAAAACGTTGTCAACATTAGAGCTCCACAAAAAAAAATCATATAAATAACTAAATTCAACGATGCCAAAGCCATGTTCAATGCAGTTTCATTGTTGGATATGACATGTGGTACACACCCCTCCTTTCTTGTGAGTCTGATGCAGCATTAAATATTGTTGTTATTATCATTAACCATGCTTTTTGAAAGTATCCAGAATCTCCTAAGAAATTAGGACAATATACTTACTTATAGAAAATTGTCATAGATAAAAAGTTAGTAGGTAAGTACCTATGTATTATACAAAATTGCTTGATATTGTTTTTTACCAAATAACCATGTTTGTTCACCATTCTGAGGAAGTCCATCCTCCAAATTATGAGGTAACATTTAAGATTTTTGAATCGTCGTCTCAAATCTGCAAAACCACATAAAATAGTTTTATCTTTATGTCAATACTCTTTATTCTAGCAATTTTAACAAAACTGACATTTCCTGGTAAATCCCAATATAATAATAGGCATAATACTTACCTTTATTATGTAAGTAATAATTTATTTATTAAAACTTACCGTTTGAACGTAAGGACTGATATCTTTTCCTATTAAGAAAGATGCTTGTCTGTATAAGATTTATAGGGTATAGTCAATAGGTACACCTTACTACACTTAGAGCCTTGGTTTAATACTCTAAGCTACCTGGCAAATTAAATCTTCATTGGAACCTGTAAAACAAATAGGCAATCTAAGTTATAAATTGATAAATGGACATTATGGATAGGTTACATTTAATATTTATACAAAAAGTCCCTTACTGTTATCTTATTCTTGACCTTTCTTGTCATGATTAAAGGTACTTAGGTGGATTTATTTGGCCCAAATGTTTGTATGGTTTGAGAGCCCCTACAAATTGTTATGCAGCGACTTGCTCTACGTTGCGGAAAATGTTGCATGACACACATTTATTTGGTCACTCACATCGCAACAACTATATCAGCATGCAATTCCCGGCAGACCTTAGTTAGATATTTGAAAGTTCGTAAACGAGAACTCCGAGAACTATTCACAAGTACAACAAACTCGATTTCGTTAATTTGCTCCAAGTAACGTAGGGAAACATTTCTTCCTTAGCGCCTGAGCACTTGATTATCGCAGTCCACAATAGCCCTAAAAAGAGCATTTTAAACAAAACTTTCAACACAACACAACTATTCCTTCATCAGCTGATCAAACAATCGCCGTTTTGTGTGAATTTTTATCTTCAATGTTTGAGTGATCGCTAGATTAGCGATTCTTGGCTTGTCAAACTGTCAATTAGGTCTATTTTAGCGTAAATTTTACGTCGTAGGTAACTTTTGCTTATGTCAATCCCATACATTCGGTTTATCGTAGCGAAGATTTCGTAGCGTTTAATTTGTTTGCCAATTGACTAGGCCCTCTGAACTGACAAATCCACGATAGTGCCTACCTCGGACCAAATATTACATGGACAGAGTCTTACGACGTTGCCGCTTTTACATACGTGTATCAAAGTAAAGTATTTGTATCTCTGTCTGTATGACTGTAGTGTGATATGAGTAAAAGAGATAGTTAATGTACGTTTGGCAACGACGCACCGTCGGTGTGAGACGTGTCATTTCATGACCGACTACTAGGTCAAAACATTGCTGGATTGTGCGAAATAATAGTGAAATATTAAGAAATCTTAGTGTTTGTGTTATTTGTGTGATATACAATTGACATAATGTCTTGTTCTGCGGTTTATTGTTCGTCAAGAACAACAAAAGGAGGTGTGAGGGACCAGGAATTATCATTTCATACGTTAGTGATTTCTCATAATATGTATGCTTAACTATGAGTTTTTTAATAATTAAAACGGCAAAGCATTAATTTTTGCTAATTCTAAATCATACTAAATCGTACACTATTCATAAGAATCAGGTTTTAAACCTTAATTAAATGTAATTTAAAGGCTTTGTTTTTGGCATAATGATTAGTGATGTACGTATTTGTGTATCGAAGCCTTATCGATATTACCTACTAATATTTATTTTTATTATTCTTTTTTTAGGTTTCCAAAATGCCCGGAAATAAGACGTGAATGGGTTAAAGCTATTAGACGTGATAACTGAGAGCCTACAAAATATTCAAGGCTCTGTTTCAAACATTTTGAAAAATCTTTTTTTACAGTAAAAATGTTAGCCTTAGTTCAAAATTGAATCTTAATAATATGGGCGGGAATATGAATAGTAAAAACTATTGCTCTTCACTTTACTACACAAATTATTATTTTTTATTTGTTTGTTATAATAGAAGGAGGCAAACGAGCAGGCGGGTCACCTGATAGACACCCGCAACACCAGAGGGATCGCAGATGCGTTGCCGGCATTTAAGGAAGAAATAGGAATTGTGAGCGGGGGGGGGGAGGCCTCCGGAACCCTCACTGCCTGAACGAAACACAACATCACCAAGGGCTATTATTTCACGCCGGATATTAGGGTGTTACCAGACCAATCGATCGATCGTCGATCGATGGTAGAATGGATTAGTCGACGTCGATCGATGTCGATCGACAATCGACCGGTAAAATGGATTGGGTGTTAAATCGAGCTGTTTGATTAGACGCACCGGCCGCTTCACTTTTCTGAGTGGTAGAGCCACGCTGCGTTGCAGCACGCATTGGGCCGGCTCGCCCGGCGTAATACCACCCTCTCTAATATTCGGCGTGAAATAATGGCACTTGGTGCTGTTGTGTTTCGTCTGACTAGTGAGGGTTCCGGAGGCCCCTTTCCCCCCCCCCCCTCCTCCCAATTCCTATTCCTTCCTTAAACCTATTCCTCCCCTAAAGGCCGGCAACGCGTCTGCGATGCCTCTGGTTTTGCGGGTGGGTGTCCATGGGCGGCGGTGATTACTCTCCATCAGGTGACCCGCCTGCTCGTTTGCCTCCCTCTTTTATAAAAAAAAAATATTATTTCGTGCCCACTGATAATAATCGTAATATTCGATTATGTTTATGTTGATAATAATGAGTGATGATAATATGAACGTTTAAATACTAAATGATATTCCCCAAACACCTTGGGAAGCACTTTAGATTAAGCAACACCGCAAAAGGGGGGAAGGGGAGGGGGAGGGGGAGCCAAAGTGCGAAAATGCATAGTTTTCAAGATATTTTTATTTTAAGGTTATTTTAGGTTATTTTTAGGAAAAAAAAACAAATATTCTACTAAGTTACCATTACCGTACCCCCTCCATCCCCCTCCTCTCTACCTCCCTCGAAACTACTAACCTCGAAATTCATGACAATCGCTACGCAAAAAAAAAAACTAAAACAAAAACCGCTGCTTATAATGTCATTTGGATAAAATAAGCGATCGTTGGCTTTAAAAAACGGCCGCATCCAGATTCTTCTGCGTTTGCGTCTCCGTAATAATAGTACCAGCAACATCGTACTGGCCAAGAACAACGAGTCCTTTTCTGAATACATTTCGCTGATGGAATTTAGCCAGGGTTAATCGAGCAACGTCGACCGACCGTCGATCGATGGGTTAGACGAACGGTATCCGTCGATTGATTAAAGCTACCAGACCAGTCGATCAACTTCGATCGACGTTGATCGATGCCGTCGATCGACGATCGATCGATTGGTCGGGTAACACCCTTAGTGAGAGGTTGGTATTTACGCCGGGCGAGCCGGCCCAGCGTGCCCGGCGTGCTGCAACGCAGCGTGGCTCTACCACTCAGTCAGTGTCACTCATTTAGCACCACCCAAGGGTCACGTGTAGGGTCTAAACGGTAAACCTACGGACGTGAGTAACTTTAACCCCCAATTATAATAACGAACTAGGTACACACCACATTAAAGTGATTATATCGATATACTAGTCACGTCTTTAGTCACGCACACATGTACAGATAGAAAGCTGCACACTAACAAAATACGGACATGCTAAAAATCCAAAGACTCTGTCCATTGTGATATTTGGTCCGAGGTGCCTACACATTTAGCTCACATTTCTCGTGATCGTCGTATCACACTAATTGCTGCACTCTCGGACCAATTGTGATATTTGGTCCGAGGCTGCACTATTCTTTTGGCGACACTAGTGAACGCTTCAAAGCGTCTTTGGCGACAGCGACAGGTAGGTACTCGAACCAAATATCACAATGGACAGAGTCTTTGGATTTTTAGCATGTCCGTCTTTTGTTAGTGTGCAGCTTTCTATCTGTACATGTGTGCGTGACTAAGGATGTGACTAGTATATCGATATAATCACTTTAAAATGGTGTGTACCTAGTTCGTTATTATAATTGGGGGTTAAGTTACTCACGTCCGTAGGTTTACCCTTTAGACCCTACACGTGACCCCTGGGTGGTGCTAAATGAGTGACACTGACTGAGTGGTAGAGCCACGCTGCGTTGCAGCACGCATTGGGCCGGCTCGCCCGCCGTAAATACCACCCTCTCACTAAGGGTGTTACCAGACCAATCGATCGATCGTCGATCGACGGCATCGATCAACGGATACCGTTTGACTAACCAATCGATCGACGACGGTCGGTTGACGTTGATCGATAGGTGTGGTAGCTTTAATCGATCGACGGATACCGTTCGTCTAACCCATCGATCGACGGTCGGTCGACGTTGATCGATTAACCCTGGCTAAATTCCATCAGTTTCTTTTGAAATGTATTCAGAAAAGGACTCGTTGTTCTTGGCCAGTACGATGTTGCTGGTACTATTATTACGGAGACGCAAACGCAGAAGAATCTGGATGCGGTCGTTTTTTAAAGCCAACGATCGCTTATTTTATTCAAATGACATTTTAAGCAGCGGTTTTTGTTTTTGTTTTTTTTTTGCGTAGCGATTGTCATGAATTTCGAGGTTATTTTTTTATTACACAACAGAAAACTAGCTTCATTGAGAGAAAAACAAAATATCTTGGGGGGGGGGGGGGGGGGAATGGAGGGGGTACGGTAATGGTTACTTAGTAGCATATTTTTTTTTTCCTAAATATAACCTAAAATATCCTCAAAAAAAAATATCTTGAAAACTATTTATTTTCCACAGACATATATAGAAGCAGACCAAACATTACAACAAAAAAGCGTGCCCATTACGCCTACAGACAAATTTCATGCACACATTTACAATAAAAGGGGCTGAACTCAGGCACGCAAGGGACCTCAAGTACTATCAACAAAATTAGCCGTATACCACCTTAAGGGCTATTTTCATGTGCATTTGTCCTGTCCCAACATCCTTTTAAACTTTTGCTACAACATCCCTCTATTAACAAAAAAAATCATAAAATTGTGAAGACAGTCAAGATGTTAAAAAAGGGTCATTTTGTTTGTCGTTAATCAATGAAAACAAAAGGCGGAACGGGGTATGCCAAGCCAACACTTTCTTTCTTTTAAATAAACGGTTCGTCGTCATTGGTCAATGTTAAACAATAGGCGGAACGACTATGGTCATCTTGCGCAAGCAAAATTTTTTGAAAATGGTACTGCATCGGTTTTGTTGATAGTACCTACATCTATAGTAATGTTATACGTAAAGAGGATAATTTTATATTATATAGACATTTGAAGATACTCATTAAGTTAAAAAAAAACATCAGTAGAATGCTATGTTATCTATCATTGAGTGCCAGGCAGGCTATGTCTGTATCTGTATCGGGCTGCGACCCTACGTCACTAACTTGATAGGCCTATTACATCTCGACTGTGATTTTTGCGTAAAACGGCCAATTTTGGCGTTCTTGATCCAAGAAAAAAAATACATCACCAGTTTTGACTTATTGAATAATGTAGAATAGCTATTGGCATAGTTCGTAGCGGCCTCGCTTTATGTAAATTTTGCTTAACTTTTTTATGTAACCCAGAATTGATGAAGGTTTTCATAAAATGCGCGAAGGCACTTTTTTGAGCTCCTAGATTGAACTACTGTTCTAAAGAAATGAAAAAAAAATTAGAATGTTATCTATTACATAGTCGTATAGTGCGTACCGGCCTCGGAATTTTTAGATATCATTGATTTTATATAGAAAATAATCTTATTCCAAACCAAAAAACTTCGAAAATAGCTTTAAGTTAACTGTGAATTTCTCCTATCTACGATATTATTGAGGAAAATTTATACCAAAATAATTGTTACTTCTTGAGAAATAAAGATTGTTTAATGAATTTATTATCCTATTTTGATAAAAACGATAAATATAACTGCAAAATTACTACAAAATACGATGCGCCGGCCGTCCGAACTCAGCTTATTCTCGCAGAGTAGAGATTTGTAATATTAAGCATGATTTTATTATCCTATTTCGATAATAACGATAAATACAACTTAAAAGTTACTACAAAATGCAAAAAGGCGCATTTTACGCAAAAATCACATTTAAGATGTAATAGATCTCCTAATAAAATGCATGAAATACTCGTAGTAGAACCGTTAGGTAAAATAAAAAAAATGAAATATGTCACTAAAAACAACATACTTTTTTTTTCCTCTTATTTAATGGCTTCGTGCGATCAGCACATTTAGCCAGTGTCAAGTTTTTAATAATAGGTAATTATTATTTTCTTCACATAAAGTGGATGATGATGATGAACGTTTAATGGTAAATGATTTTCCCCCAAACCCCTGGAAACTCGATAAAGCTATGGGAATTTATTAAGGTCCCACTCGGACTTCTTGAGAGAATTTGAAAAGTGATGTTGCATTGTTTTGTTTTATTTGCTAACACTCATGCACGTTCACGAACACTTAACAGTAAATAATCCACCATTATTTCACATTAATATTCGACAAAACACAAATTATAGAAAATAATACAAAACTGCAGACATGACGCTTCACTTTCCCGCCAAGAAGTCCAACAACATACTTACATACATACTCTGCTGGTATTTTTTTAATAAAAATAAAAATTACAATAAATAATGTCACAATTTTTTAAACTAGTGATAAGACCGCCGGGTGGTCGAGTAGTCTGCTACCCTGACTGCGGGTTACTGTATATTTTGCAAGTCCCGAAAAAATGATATCCGGGATACTTTTGAGTTTGTTTGTGATGAAGGTTTCTGAAAACAAATAAATTTATCATTTTCTGTATATTTCAAAGTAACAGAGTTGAGAGACTGCTCAGACTCATCTTCTTCATGTTATAGCCTAGAATACTGTACAACAATATAATACTTAAGTTATCTCACTCACTCTGTAGTTAATACAGCACTTGAGGTACTCGGCTGTAAATTTTGCAAATTCCTCAAAACATGATCTCCACTGGCATTGCTTCTTACCGGACCTTTTAGTAAAGATTTAGATGAATTCTGAAAAACAAATGTAAAAAGTTATTATTTTATGCACATTTTCATACAAGAATACATCCCTACGACTACCATAGGGTTAAAGGGGTAGGATAGGGTTTAAGTTAACAATATTATAAAAATAATTTACTCATATTTAATTTATCCCTAATGAAAAAATATATTGCATACTTAAATCTAATCAATCTTCAAAAATATACCTATTATACAAAACTGGAGCCTAAATACGGCCCCATAAAATTGTACAAGTACATGGAACGTCAGACGAGATCAGAGTTACTATATTATTGTTACCACAAGAATCTTTCAGAAACTACTTTACGTTAAGATTTTACGAGATTTGCACTTATGACAATTATTCACTACTTCTACAATGCCGAAAGATTAATAATAATCACACAATGACTAAAAAAAACATTATGAGATTAGATGCCACAACAAAACTTACCAATGGAACGTAATTTCAGGTGTTTTTCTATATGAGGAGTCGCCGCACAAGGGCGCACTACACTTCACCATTTTATTTTAGTACTATTGGCTCATAAACTTTATTAGATCACAAAAATAAGCGAAAACAATCTCCTGTACGTCCTTTGTTGACAAGTATGAAGACATTTGTAGCTTAATTGTAGCTTGTCAAGATGGCGTTTTGCCTCACGGTCCAGTTTGTCTATGTATGTGGAAGTGTTGCGACATTAAAAAGAAACGAGATAGTCTCATTAATTTGTGGTTGGAGAGAAAGAAGTAGAAATATTGTTGTATTCTCATCTATGTAGTTGTGAAATAATGTTTGGTCTGCTTCTATTATATGTCTGTGGTATTTTCGCACTTTGCACAATCCCCCTCACCCTCCCCTTCCCCCCTTTTTCGGTGTTGCTTAATCTAAAGTGCTTCCCAAGGTGTTTAGGGGGAATATCATTTAGTATTCAAACGTTCATATTATCATCACTCATTATCATCAACTTTAAGCAAAATCAATGAACTCTATTATTACGACTAGTATCCATGGGCACGAAATAAAATAAAAAAGGTGAAGCGGCCGGCGCGTGTAATCAAACAAACAGCTCGATCTAATACCCAATCCTTCTTCCGGCCGATTGTCGATCGAAATCGATCGATTGGTCTGGTATAACTATCGATCGACGTCGACTAATCCATTTTACCATCGATCGATGTCGTCGATCGACGATCGATCGATAGGTCTGGTCTTCAGAGCCTTGAATATTTTGTAGGCTCCCAGTTATCACGTCTAATAGCTTTAACCCATTCACGTCTTATTTCCGGGCATTTAGAGAACCTTAAAAAAGAATAATAAAAAGAATATTATTAATGACGATAAAGCTTCCATACACAAATACGTACATCACTAATCATTATGCCAAAAACAAAGAATTTAAATTACATTTAATTAGGTTTTAAATCTGATTCTTATGAATTGTGTACGATATAGTTTTGTCGTTTTTATTATTCTAACTTAATAAAAACTCATAGTAAAGCATACATATTATGAGAAATCACTAACGTATGAAATGATAATTCCTGGTCTTTCACGTGTCCATGTCTACAGCTTCCTCATTCGACATAGAGAAATTCTAAGCATGCCATATTTTTGTGCATATTATGTGCAATCAAACGTTTCAGTCCTAATTTTTGTGCCACCACAACTTCGTTACTATGAGTTGTTTTATGTGTGTAAGCTGGAGACACGTGTCACCAGCTCGCACACGCCCGTTAAGACAAACCAGTGAGGTTAGGGTTTTGGACTATAGCTAGAAATTTTGTGCATAATTTGTGCACTAGGAACAAAAAAAACTAACCATCACACTCAAATACTGTTGAAACTACGATCATAAAACTGTGTGCGAGCTGGAGACACGGGTCTCCAGCTCGCACAGCTGTATCTTCGTAATTGTTCAAGCTACGGTTATGAATTATACCTCAAAATTTTGTGCAGAATTTGTGCATAAGGCACAAAAAAATTTAAAACTTTAACTCAAAAGGTTTTTGAGCTACGAACCGATAAGTATGTGTAAGCTGGTGACACGTAACACGGGCTAACACATGGTGAATTATTGTAACTGTATAAGATAGCGCTTCGTTTTAAAGATCAAATAATACGTTATAATTTGTGCACACACGAGGCAAAATTTCAAATCTCTGGGCCTCTTACTTTATAAATTATAAGCCAAAAACTGTTTTCCCGCCAAAAAATTCAAAATAATGGCTCGGAAGCGGCTAAGCGCGCCGTTGCCGTTCCGTGCGCTACACTATTGCCACTTTTAGACTAGGAGCCGTCTGTTATAGCGATGCGCGACGCGACTAATTTAGTTTTACTATAGGCAGGTACCTAATAACCTACCCTACTTTTTATTTTAGATATCTCACACACGAATGTCTTAGTTATTTTTTGTTGTTGAGACAATTAAATAATTAGATTTGGCATAATGATAAACATTAAGGAGGAGTGCAGAACCTAATTCGATAAAGAACGGATGCTTTCCAGCAAACTACAAACTAATCGCTATCGACCGTCACAGAATAAATTTTAACCATTGAAAGTAATTTATTTTCATATTAGATTGTATTACTTCCCATGGTTAAATGTAAATAAATAAATAAAAATAAATGTACTCTATGGTGATCGATGACTTTACGATTAGTCTGCTGGGGCATCCCAATGTAATGCTAGGGCCACATTATCGCGCTAGCGCGAAGATTTGCGTTTTCGCGACACGTCTGGCCAAACACTTCGCGTTAGCGCGTTGTATCATGGCGTTGACGCGCCGCGCTGTTGGTAAATTGCCGCACATCAAGGATTTTGTCGCGATAATATTCGTGCGGCCACATTTCCTTCGCACACTTTAGTTGACTGCTAGACAACTAGAGGTGTGAACGTGTTGCAAATACGACTATCGATATTATTCTTTTTCGATAATTATGGATTGGAGTAACGATAAAGTATTAAAAGTAATACAATATTACGAATTAATAATTAATAAAAATAATAAAGATGCAATAAATAGTAATTATTTGCCGACATGTAATAAAGCGCAATCACCTCTTCCATTTTTTCCGATAAAATTAGGAGTAGGCGATATAAATCGTATAAGGTTACTGAAAGGTATTTATTGCATCAATATCGTCAAAATCCGATATCGATGCGTTCTGAAACTATACCCATTTTGAAAAACACTATATCGCGTCAGGAATGCGGTGTGCGTTGAGATCACTATATTGTACGTGATCGAATTCAAGAATATTGTACCGTATCCCTGATATTTATTGAGTTATCATTAATCTGTAGTTTTTAACAAACAAATGTGCTTGTAAAAGTTTAATAAAATAAAATTATTATAAACGTTCGATGCGTTCTGAAAATGTGGAAAAAAACACGATATTGCATGAATTTTTAATAGTCCGTAGATATGGTCGATACTGTTATCACCGATATTAAATTTATGTAGCTATAGTTTAACACTTTGCAAGCGGGCATTTTATTACGCGCATCTTCCTGTGCGCCGGCCTTTTTCGTCATTATTGTAAATTCTATAGAAAAAGAACTATAATAAAAATTAATTTAATTGTGTTCTATCTAATCGTTCTGCTGCTTACCCTATACTAACCTCCAGTTATGGCTTCTTTATGTAGATGTTGTCCATCCGCAGTAGATCACCTAGATTCAATAGTAGGCGTACCTTTGTTATCTTATGAGTAAGTACCTAAAGTTATTTTCAAATGCTAGTAAGTAGGTAGATGTTAAATTTTATATGTACTTATTTCAAACCCAATCCACAGATAATTAAAAAAAAGATACTTTTATTATTTTTAATAAAGCTATTTCAAATTTTTATTTTACCAGTAGTAAGTAATTCTTACTTTTTCTATTTACAAGTTAAAAAGTTTGCAAGTTACCAATTCTTCTATGTGTTGATGGCTGACCGACCCCTTGTCAGAATGGTTGATGGTTTAGTTATCGTAGCGTAGTAACTGTTTTTTTAGTTAACGTGCCATAACTAAAAATTCTTCATCTCCTATGGGAGTAGTTGTCAAGACGAATCAAACGAGCGCAAACTCTATGGGGTTGTGTGGTATTATTATAAAGTTCCTGTGTCCTTTTTCCGGCTCCATCATCAGACCCTGAACACTATTTCTCGATAAAGTACTCGTCAAGGCGATTCAAAAGACCCCGAACTCGTTGGGGTAGCATGGTTTTATTATAGAGTTCCTGTGGGCTTTTTCCGGCTTCATCATCAAACCCTAAACACTATTTCCCAACAGAGTACTCGTCAAGACGATTCAAACGAGCCCAAACTCGATGGGGTTGCATGGTTTCAATACCGAGTTCCTGTGGCCTTCTTCTGGCTCCATCATCAGACCCTGTACCCTTTTTTCTAACAGAGTATTCGTCAAGATGAATCAAACGAGCCCAAACTTGATGGGGTTGCATGGTTTCAATACTGAGTTCCTGTAGCCTTCCTTCGGGTTCATCATCAGACCATGAACCTCGTCTAGTCGTCTCCCGTCAGAGTGCTCATCAAAACTAATCAAATGAGCCTGAATGGGGTTTCATGGTTTTCTTACAGAGATCCTGTGGCCTTCTTCCGGCTGAATCATCAGATCAGCTCAATAACACCATAATATTGCATTGTCATCCTGTTCTGACCTATGTTCAAAATAGTATAGTATAAAATCGTTTGCATTTGTCGACAAATAAATAAACAAATAAACGAGAAAGCTACCTAATAAAAACGTGGTAATAAAAACATACAGGCAGACTAATTTTATCACTACTTATCATATTAATGAGGTTATTGTAAATACTTAAAACTAAGCATAGCGATATTTAATGAACATTCATAAATAAAATAGACTGCTTTTATTTTAAATTAACCAATTTCCTATATTAGCAGTCTCCTAGTCTAAAATTCTCGGTATAGAAACGAAACGATCGAGAGCGCAAATTAAAATGACACTAAATTAAGCTAGCTCTCAAGTTCAAACTCGATTGCAATAGTGTAGCGCACGGAACGGCAACGGCACGGTCGGCGCGCGTTTAGCCGCTTCCGAGCCATTATTTTGAATTTTTTGGCGGGAAAACAGTTTTTGGCTTATAATTTATAAAGTAAGAGGCCCAGAGATTTGAAATTTTGCCTCGTGTGTGCACAAATTATAACGTATTATTTGATCTTTAAAACGAAGCGCTATCTTATACAGTTACAATAATTCACCATGTGTTAGCCCGTGTTACGTGTCACCAGCTTACACATACTTATCGGTTCGTAGCTCAAAAACCTTTTGAGTTAAAGTTTTAAATTTTTTTGTGCCTTATGCACAAATTCTGCACAAAATTTTGAGGTATAATTCATAACCGTAGCTTGAACAATTACGAAGATACAGCTGTGCGAGCTGGAGACCCGTGTCTCCAGCTCGCACACAGTTTTATGATCGTAGTTTCAACAGTATTTGAGTGTGATGGTTAGTTTTTTTTGTTCCTAGTGCACAAATTATGCACAAAATTTCTAGCTATAGTCCAAAACCCTAACCTCACTGGTTTGTCTTAACGGGCGTGTGCGAGCTGGTGACACGTGTCTCCAGCTTACACACATAAAACAACTCATAGTAACGAAGTTGTGGTGGCACAAAAATTAGGACTGAAACGTTTGATTGCACAAAATATGCACAAAAATATGGCATGCTTAGAATTTCTCTATATCGAATGAGGAAGCTGTAGACATGGACATGTCTTTCACACCTCCTTTTGTTGTTCTTGACGAACAATAAACAGCTGAACAAGACATTATGTCAATTGTATATTACACAAATAACACAAACACTAAGATTTCTTAATATTTCACTATTATTTCGCACAATCCAGCAATGGTTTGACCGAGTGGTCGGTCATGAAATGACACGTCTCACACCGACAGTGCGTCGCTGCCAAACGTATATTCACTATCTCTTTTATTTATAACACACTACAGTCATACAGACAGAGATACAAATACTTTACTTTGATACACGTATGTAAAAGCGGCAACGTCGTAAGACTCTGTCCATGTAATATTTTGTCCGAGGGTAGGTACCTAATTTTGTGAGCTTTTCGTTAAACTACTAGTGTTGTAACTTTAGCTATCGAAGATTAAACTATAAATAATCATTGACATTCCTACGCCACGGACTCGTAAAGGCGTCCGCTTATGACGTCACAAGTTATATATTTGTAACATGCTAATTAGTCTTTATCGTGCGGTAGTGCCACCGATCGGAATAAAAAGTAGCCTATGTCCTTTCTTAGGGTCTAGTGAATATTTGTGGCAAATTTCATCAAAATTGGTTCAGTGGTTTAAGTGTGAAAGCGTAACAGACAGAGTTACTTTCGCATTAGAATTCGTGATCGGCGACAGTGCCCAGTTTGTTCTTGACGCTTTAATTGGCGGTCAATGGGTTAAAGTCTGAGAGAATTAGTTGGTATAATGCTCTAAGGTTAGCTTTATACCACTTAACACTCCACAAATAAAATTGAAGCTGTATAATATAGATGCCTCTGTTTTTCTAATATTATCAAGAAGAGCACAAAAAAACTTTTGTCAGTCAGTGTCAATGTCAATTGGTGTCAAGTCAAGTCAATCTCTGAATAAGGATGCGCGATCCGGGTCCTCGAACCGATTTTTCGGATCGTTATAGATCGTAACGCAGTTGATCCGACGTTCAGGAAATCGATCAGGTTAGGATGCAAATAAGTAAGACACAATTAATTTTAGATCTTTATTAAGTAAACCCATGTAAACCTTGTAAATAAGTATGCATGTGACTGGAGATACACAGCTTATATACCTACCTCACATCATTCGTTTATTACAATTGAACAGCTAAATCATATTTGTTTTTTTCTAGTAAACATTTTATCCTATATCTATATAGCATTGTGAATGCAAAAATTTCAATAATAAAGATATTTGTAAGCAATTACGACTTTATCGATTGTTTAATACTTGCATTGCAATAGTATTGCTTTCGAATGTGAGGGTAAACTTCACAGTGCCGTAATACCGCTGGCTTGCAGCGTCAACTACTAGAAAATATTCAACGAGTCTTCTAGGGTCTCGGTAGCTTAGCGGTTAGAGCAGTGGACCGGCAATCCAAAGGTCACGGGTTCAAATCCCGTTTGAGCTTTCCTGAGACTGGATGTTTTTTTTCTAGTAAACATTTTTTCCTATATCTATATAGCATTGTAAATGCAAATTTTTCAATAATAAAGACATTTATAAGCAATTACGACTTTGTCGATTGTTTAATACTTGCAATAGTATTTCTTCCGAATGTGAGGGTAGACTTCACTGTGACGTAATACCGCTGGCTTGCAGCGTATCTACTAGGTACTAGAAAAAATTCAACGAATCTTCTGGGGTCTCGGTAGCGTAGCGGTTAGAGCAGTGCACCGGCAATCCAAAGGTCACGGGTTCGAATCCTGTTCGAGCATGCCTGAGACGGGTTATTTTTTCTAGTAAACATTTATCATATAGGTAGCTATATCAATCTACACGCAAAGGGTGCTGTCAAAATCAAAATGTAAACAAAGATAGAACACGTTCGTAACAAATAAACCTAATTATGTACCCATTTTTTAAACAAACCGCGTTTTAAAGCATACGATCAAAGCGATCCGATCCATCAAGTTTTGTATTGATCCGGCAAAAAATCGATTGAACTTGATCCGATTCAAAAATCGCTTCATCGTATGCCTGCCGATCCGATCGATCTTTCAAAGGATCGGATCGGATCGGTGCATCCCTATCTCTGAATCAAGCAAGTTGAAAAATGAAATTTGAAATTGTTTGTTGGAATAATTCGGATTCTTTACGCTAAAAATGACCCAATGATATTAAAACTACAATAAGATTTTTCTATAGCTCACGATTCGTTCTCAGTTATGAAATTAAGTCACTTACTATTAAAATGTTTATTTTAGGGCTTTGTATTCACATTGCATTTCTTTTTTCAATTTTTGATATTTACTTTAAATCTCCTATTGTGAAAAATGTGATTCCATATCAGCCACAACATGAAGCGATCGCAGACCGCCTCGTTCTATTTATTGTGGATGGACTTAGAGCAGAATCATTTGTTAATTATACTACAATGCCATATCTAAGGTAAAAGAAAAATTAATTACCTACTCACTCTTTAAACTCCACTGTACTAGCAGATTATGCAAATAAATAAGGTCATAAAACAATATATTATTCATAAACAAAACATTTAGACGGGGATTAACACTTAACTACTTAAGTAGTTATGTAGTTACACTACATACCTTTTTAAAACCGACTTTTCGACCGAGTTGCACCCGTCGTGGTCGCAGGCGGACAGAATATTTTATTTATTTTTATTGTGTGTAGTTTACCTAATACTATTATATTAATATCTCAAGATCTACACCTTACCAAGAATGGAAGTGATGCCAGGCCGGCCTGGCATGCGTAACACGAGAACGCTTCTCGACCAGTTTTCTCGTGTTTTATTTATTTATCTCTAATGTCTATTGTCTCTAAAGATATGTGAATGCGCTTAGAACTTTACATAATATGTCAAAATTGGACTTAATATTAGTTTTTGCATAAACTTGTATTTTTGTCTACAAACCTTAACATGACATCTTAAAATGATTTGTCATCTCTCGTCCGTGACATATCTCGTGTTGCGCATGCTAGGCCTACAGGAGGCAACTTTTCTCCCCCACCTCTCTCTTTTCAAGTATTGTGGGGAGCTATTCAAAATTTCTTGTAAATCAGTTGTTCTCTTTTTCAGATCTGTTGCTAATACACATGGCAGATGGGGCATCTCAAACACTCGTATGCCTACAGAGTCACGTCCAGGACATGTAGCTGTCATTGCTGGTTTCTATGAAGACCCTTCAGCTGTAGTCAAAGGCTGGAAAGAAAACCCCGTAGACTTTGATTCGGTGTTTAACCAAACCTCTTACACTTGGTGTTGGGGTGCTTATGATATTCTCGAGATATTTACAAAGGGCAGCACTGACAACCATATAATCATCAACAAATTTGATCCCTATGATCAAACTTTCAGTACAGACAAAAATACAACACACCTCGACGGCTGGGTTTTTAATAATGTTAAAGATTTTTTTGATAATGCTAATACAAATTATCAGATTAATGAAATGTTACATACTCCAAAAGTTGTATTATTTTTACATTTGTTAGGCACTGACACTTCAGGCCACACACATAAACCTAAGACTGAGTAAGCCAATAAGTTGTCTAATAAATTCTCATTAAACATTTTCTCCTGTACATAACTCTTCTTTGGTTTTAGAAATTTTTTGACTACCATTAGAAATGTTGATGAGGGTATAAAAGACATAGAAAATGTTATAAGACAATTCTACAATGATGATGGTAGGACTACATTCTTGATGACTTCAGATCATGGCATGACAGACTGGGGTAATGTATAAATTAAAATTTAAATATGTAGATTTTCTATGTTGTAATTTTTTTATGTAACAGAAATTTGATTATCAGGATCGCATGGAGCTGGTCACAGTCATGAAACTGAAACTCCATATGTGATATGGGGTTCAGGAGTACAAGAAGTAAAGGAGAGTCAGACAGACCCTGAAAGCTTGAATATGTCATTTGATCACAGATTTGATATTAATCAAGCTGATCTATCACCTCTTATGTCTACCATTCTTTCTATTCCAGTGCCCGTCAATTCAATTGTAAGTATATGTTAATCTTTATTATCTTTAAAAAACAGAAACTTTACTATTGGCTGTCTTCTTCAAAAAATATTCAAAGATTAAATTATCATACATTTATATTTACTTTTTACAGGGCAGAGCTCCATTAGAAATAATGAATATAACTTTAATAAACAAAGCAAAAGCTATTTATAGTAACAGTAGACAATTAGCGGCACAATATGACAAGAAAAGACAGGATATTGAAAGCAATGCATGGTCAATATTATACAAGCCATATGAGCCTTTTAATAAGGAAAAGTACTCTGAAATTATAGAGTTTACAGAAAGAATTCTAGAATATGAAGACATGGGAGAATACGAAAAGCTGATATTATTAAGTGAAGAAATAATAGAGCTCAGTCTTGCTGGCTTGGAATATTACCAAAACTATTACCAGAGGCCTCTCTTAGTTCTAGTTACTTTGTCGTTTGTGGGCTGGATACTGTGTTTGATGAAATTGTTGTTGGAACAAAACATCAAAACACAAACTAACTCCTCAGATGTCAATAAACATAAATTCTTAGATAATAATCTGAAAGGATTTTTTGCTATCCCAAGCATAAAATTTACCGTTTTATTATTTCTGGCTGCAGGCCTGGTTTATGGTAAGTAATTTAATAAATTTTATAATGAATATTCAAATAATATTTCTAATAATATAATTTTTTAATAATTTCTAACATTATTTCAGCACAAAACTTCCCTTTGCAATATTACATTTATGTGATGATGCCTTTGTTCTTGTGGCGGTCAGCATTGTCATCATTTAAAGTTTGGATGCACATGTTGAAAAAAAAAAGAAGGAACAGAGAGATGTATTTTATATGGGTGGAAATCTTGTGTTACATTGTAGGCTCATTTGCATTGGTGAGTTTATTCTGCAGAGTTTTCGTCACTGAACTTATGTATAACTTTTATACCTTTTAGTATACCATAAACATGTTTTAGGGCATGTCATTTACGCATAGATGGATGATGAGTGTGCCTCTATTGGGTATGGCTTTGTGGCCATTCTTTTCGTCTACCAGGAACCACCTAACCATAAATACTCTTGTTGCCTGGCCTACTGGTTGTATGCTGCTTAGCATCTTTTCATTCATGCCTGTTGTGGGAAAGGATACTTACATTGAATTAGTGTAAGTTTTTTTATATAGATATTAACTTTGTTGTCATTTAAACTACAATGATGGCTTTAAAATTGCTTTCTATTTTAGTTTTTAGTAAACTTTAATAATTTTGCGCTATTTTACGCAGCGAACATGAACTAGTCAGTTGAATTAAAATAGTTTTATGAATTAACTCCCAGTCGCGTTTTTTGTTTACATATTGTGTTATCCAGAAACATATCAAAACCTGGAAACATATCTATTCTTGTTGTATAATATTAATTACTTACATAAAAATAAAACCAAATCCGTGAAGTGTTTAATTTCAATATTGTGTAGCATCGCGTAAACTTAAAAAAAACAGTAATTAAGAACTTTATAAAATCAAAACAAAACACAGGTTATACTGTTATTGTTTATATAATTTTAACGTATAAAAATATAATTATATAAACAATAATAAACATTATATAACATAGCTTGCCTATTTCCTAATTGATCTTTAATGTTTGTAAAAATATTAAGATCCAATTTTGATAACGTAGTTTGTTGACTTTGAATGGGCGCCTTTGGCTTTCAAAGTAAAAAAAAAAGATGGTGTTGATTAATTTCGGCTGGCTGGATAAGTTCCACGGTAGCTCAACTGGAAAGAGCATTTGGCCCGGATTGCCAGAAGGGTGCGGCTTCGAATCCTGCTCGTGGAAATTGTTTCGACACTGTATTTTTCAATTTGTAAAACCCAGGTTTTTAAAATCGTTTTTTTTATTGTATTGCGTATTCTTTATATCTGAAGTCGAATGTTTAGCACGCAGAACCAATTCGATTCCCGGCACCGTACCAGTTAATTGTCTCAGTCATCATTGCTGTCGTTGTCTTTGAATTTCAGAACACATCTGTCTCTTAGCACATGCAATTATAAAATTGACGTTAAAGTATTAATTTCAGGATTGCAGCAGGCGTAACTTGGCTGTTGATATTATCCATATACACTTGGAAAGTGTTAATACCACTTTGTAAGGACAACAAAGAGTCTAGGAAACAAGTACTGCTAACTCTAATACAAATGGTTATGTTGGGTCTATCCCTTCAAAACATTTATGTTCAGTCAATCAGATTTGATAAAGGCACTCCTGTGGTACCGGCATACCAGGGATTGGCTTGGTTTACCGCTGGTAAGTCTTACGTATGTTTCTAGTTATGCTATACACGTACAGTCGCCAGCAAATCAGCCTACCACAAAATAACATCTGCAATAATTTTTTAACTTTACGATTTGGTTATAAAGCTTTGGTCTTTTGATCGTAACGCACAACGCTGCGGTATGCGGCATGCGGTGCTCGACACATAATTGTATGAAAAACGTCTAGTAGGTATGGTCTCTTGTTCCGTCGCGGTATGCGTCAGCGGCGAAGGGCAAGCGCGGTAAAGTGGGGAGCGGGTATTACGCACTGCGCGGCGTCATTCTCGTTTATTCGCTGCGGTGTGCGTCGCGGGTTGACAATGGATTTGTTTGAAGATAATTTAATAAAATTTGAATGAACTTTTCTTCACAATCAATTAAATGCCTTTTTATTCAAGTTTCCAAACAACCTTCACCCCTCCGTTGTAAAAACATGTTTTTGGCCTGCTTCTTAGTCGTCTACTTTGGTAGCTGCGGCAAAGTCAACTGACCACTTCTCCGCAGAGACGGTAAACGCTGCGTTTGAGCCGCATACCGCAGCATTATGCGTTACGATGAAGAGACCAAAGCCTAAGGATCAATATCAATTTTTTTTTTTTTTTTTATATGATAAGGAGTCATACGAGCAGGCGGGTCACCTGATGGAAAGCAATCACCGCCGCCCATGGACACCCGCAAAACCAGAGGAGTCGCAGATGCGTTGCCGACCTTTAAGAAAGGAATAGGGTTAGGGGAAGGAATAGGAATTGTGAGGAGGGGTGGGAGGGGAAGGGGCCTCCGGAACTCTCACTGGCCGAACGAAACACAACAGCACCAAGTGCCATTATTTCACGCCGGATATTCGTGAGAGGGTGGTATTACACCGGGCGAGCCGGCCCAATGCGTGCTGCAACGCAGCGTGGCTCTACCACTCAAAATTTTAGAAATTTGACAGTTTTGGATAGATTGATCAGCTGGCGTGTGTACTACTGACGTGCATGGGCCGCTCAACACAGGATAATAGTAAATAAGAAGGTTAGGTCATAACTAGAGATCGGATATTTGTATGCATATTACTAAAGCACAATAAAAAATACTCGCGTCCGTAGGTTTACCCTTAGACCCTAAACGTGACCCCTGGTTGGTGCTAAATGAGTGACACTGGCTGAGTGGTAGAGCCACGCTGCGTTGCAGCACGCATTGGGCCGGCTCGCCCGGGGTAATACCACCCTCTCACGAGAAATAATGGCACTTGGTGCTGTTGTGTTTCGTCCGGCCAGTGAGGGTTCCGGAGGCCCATCCCCCCCCCCCCCTCTCACAATTCCTATTCCTTCTTTAACCCTATTCCTTCGTTAAAGGACGGCAACGCGCCTGCGATTCCTCTGGTTTTGCGGGTGTCTATGGGCGGCGGTGATTACTCTCCATCAAGTGACCCGCCTGCTAGTACCTAACCTACTACCGTACAGAAGGTTCGGCTCTAACGACTTTCACGCGAAATTGAAACTTATCTTGTGACCCCAGCGTTCATATTCCGTTAAGCAACGCTGACTCGATATCGATTTGACGTCAGGAGCGTAGGGTATCCACTCATGGATATATTTAAGTACGATTACGATTCGCGCGACCGACGTGGAGCGTGCGAGCCGAGCGGCAACCTTCAGCGCCATACAGGCAGGCCTGGGAGGCGCGCCGGCCGAAAGTACCTTAACCGCGGAGTGACACCCCCCTGCCTAAAGTTGGAAATCACTACCGCCCATGGGTAAGATGTTCACTGTTATGAGCCGTGTGTAGCGACTCATTAAAATAATAATACCACCCCCTCTCTTCCCTTGAGTGTCATAAAAGGCGACTAACAGACTAAATACTGCACCTGCATCCAACAGCACAGCATAGAGCGGAGATGGGCTCACCACCTATCACACTGATCACATGTGCAGTGTAATTTGGTGAAACGTGGACTATGGCAGTGGACTGCTTTTGCGTTCCTCCCGACTATACTGATAATAGTCGTGAATAGTGATGGGCAGATTGGGAATATTTCCAACAACTTTCCCGGAGGGTAAGGCAGTATACATGAATACAAAAAAAAATTAAGCGTATTCATTTTGTTTGTTTCAGTAACATCAGTACTAATGCCGATGATGTTTTCGAAACGATTGATTTGTCGACTGGTTTCAATATACACGTCTATTCTGAACTTCTACCTACTGCTGTCTGTATCACACGAAGGTTTATTTATGGTAACATTGATAATGAATGTTGCGTGTTGGTTATTTATTGAATTCAGACTGCTGCACCTTGACAAAATGGGGGTAAGAGATCTAACAATTTTTAATTTCTCGTTTAATACGGTATTCGTCAGCGTTCTTTTAGGGTTCCGTACCCAACCAAAGGGTAAAACGGGACTATTACTGAGACTCCGCTGTCCGTCCGTCTATCACCAGGCTGTATCTCATGAACCGTGATAGACAGTTGAATTTTCGCAGATGATGTATTTCTGTTGCCGCTATAACAACAAATACTAAAAAACAGAATAAAATAAATATTTAAGGGGGTTCCCATACAACAAACGTGATTTATTTTGTTTGTTTTGCTCGATATTGATAACGGCAACAGGTAAATATTCACAGAATATTTAGTTATATATTCACTTTAAAAATACAAATATTTAAGGGGGGCTCCCATACAGTAAACTTGATTTTTATAGATAATGGTACAGAACCCTTCGCGTGCGAGTCCGACTCGCACTTGGCCGGTTTTTTTATTGAGATACTACTCCTTGAACATCCGAAAGCAATAGTTTTATAAGTTAGCTTTATGAAATGCATTATGTAATGTATGAGTGCAAAGACAATTTTAAAAAAATCTGCATTTACCTATATGATTCTAATTTTATTTGTAACCTTTTAACATTTTTAGATACTGGAATATACATTTGACGGCTTTGAAGAAACTTCCACGAATTTAATAAGTTTTGAAAGGAGTATTAGCAGGCAAGATTTTAGAAGAGCTTTCTTTTTTGTATCCTTTTCACATAATATACACGTGTGTTGCCTCTTAAACGAGCACATCATGTTGTAACTTTTCAATCTTATTCCTAAATCATAAGGTTCAAAATTAATTGGCAACATGTTTGTTAATGTATTTTTGTCGCCACTGCCGTGTATACTAATAAAATGAATGTCCTTAACTCGTTATAATCAGACATCGTATATTATCCTGGCATTTTTCGGTACCGGAAATATAGCGTCGCTAAACTCCTTTGAAGTGAGATGGGTGACTTGTTTCATTACATCCTTCAAGCCGTTCATTATCACTGGCCTTATATTACTGAAAACATTAGCACCGTTCCTAGCGGTCGCGTGTAGTTTCAGGGGTGTTCAACATTTGACAAAGGTACGTACATCTGATTATTTGTTGTTTCTATGCATTGTTTGTGCTTATACCTTGCGCCCTGCAACTTACTTAAGAGAAACGTAAACACACCTGCAAATTCACCTATCTAAAGGGCCCCACACACGATCAGTTCGCCGGCAGTTATCAGCCTGTCAGTTAGTACTAGCCCGCCCGCCGCCGCCGCCGCCGCCCCTGTGTTGTACTACTAACTGACAGGCTGATATCTGCCGGCGAACTGATCGTGTGTGGGGTCCTAAGGCAGTTGTCCCACCGCCGACGATGAACGTGAAGCGAGTCGAGCTAGAAATAGAAACGAGTTGGTGAGCAGCGGAAAGCGAGTGTGTAAGTTCCGATAGTTTTGTTGCTGAGCTTTATGCGAGTGAACCTCCCGTACGGGCGATTACTCGCGTCACTCGATCGCGGCGGCCGAGCCGAGCGTACAGTCTTCTTGGCGGGAAATGACCGCTGCCGCTGGTTGGACTCTCGGCGTGATAGTCGCGTAGCCGGACAAAAATTACTTACGATAATTCTAAAACTTTTCGTTTTTGCTGAGTGGATAGAGTATGTGGATTGTGAGCTATTTTTAAAAAGTTAGAAGTTTTATGACTGTGCTTTAGGTATGGTTTAGGTATTTCATAATATTTCGTGTAACGTAATGTATATAATATTAAAGTTTGATATGTTGAGTGTTTCATAATAAGAACTATCTTATCTTTGTGTTGTAAAAAGTTTAGAAACATAATATATGTGGAACTATGAAAATCACAAAATCACTCTTTTTGTCTTTGAATAAAATTTTAAAATTTATGAAATAATATTTAAGACTTTCAGTGGTTAGTGGTACACATGTTGAACAAAGTTTAGAAAGTTAAGTGGTGTGCTTCTTTGATCATTTCATTTTTCCTTCGTAGCACACGCAATAAAAAATTAAAATTGACAGAATCGCTCATACATGTCCTTTGTAATACTACTTTATACCACACAAAAAATTAGAAACATACATACAGTGCATTTTGTTTAAATCACGAATAAAATATTTCGCTAACGTACGTTTCTTTATGCGGACGCGGGCGGTTGCGGGCCGTGCGGGCGCGGCGCGGCGGTGGCGGCGGGCAGGCGCGGGGGTGGGGGCATACCTACCTACACTCTATATGAATGATAATCCAATCGTCACGTCAGACGAGTGGATACATGGCGAACATAATACAAGAAGACGTAATGCAGAAAAAGTAAACTAAGTACCTTAACCTACTTACTTTACATCTTATGATATCAATAAAAACATTATTAAATGACTAGTTTTCAGTAGTTAGTACTTACAGATCGCGCAATTCTTCTTTCAGATAAGATTATTCTACAATCATCCGAAATTATTCTTTCAGATAAGATTATTCTACAATCATCCGAATTGGATGAATGGGATGAAAACGTAAACACGCAATAATAAATTAAAATTTACAGAATCGCTCATCATGGCCTTTGTAATGCTATTTTATACCACACAAAAAATAGAAACATACATACAGTGCATTTTGTTTTAACACGAATAAAATATTTCACCAAGGGGGGATTCTACCAAACTGGAATAAGGTCTTATACCTAGATTAAACGCCGAATTTGTATTGACTAATCTCGGAGTAAGTCTTATTCCAGTTTGGTCGAATCCACCCTAAATACGCGATTGGGCATGCAGGACGTGGGCAGGTGGATTTGGGCATCAACTCGTTACACCAAAATTTTGTTCTAACTGGTCACACCGCTAAAAGCAGTATTATTTGTTTCAACCCGTCACAAGTTGATTTATTTCTATTAGGACACATTGTAATTTTTGTAGCTATTGCAGCTACTTACTTTATTACTGCTCTTTAATGATTTCTTGCAGTAAGCCGACGTTATTATCTTATTTGCCCCTGCCCCTTATCTGTGCATAATACCATAGAATACTTACATAATAGTACAAGTACAGAAGATTCACTCCGCAAAGTCATTTAAATAAATAGCGACTCTTGCTAAGACACAATAAAATGCAATTCAGGTCGCACACCGCTCCCTTATCTACAGTTAAATTCACCTAGAAGTTGCCTCTCTTTCTATCGCGTACTCTTATCTCTTCTAATGACTTTTGGGTTGTCTTCTTTTAAGTAATAATTAATCTGAATACTTACTTAATTTACTACAAGTTATGGTGTTTATAATGTGTACTTAAAAGTGAACAAATTACCATTTCAAATAATCCTAGGCTAGGTATGTCAGTACAGTCAACGCCACATCAGACTACCTAAACGGTAATATAATATATATTACTGTGCTACCTATACATGTTTATTTGCACCACCAGTGACACTCCGTGTACGTGAGAGCTCGAGCGCTGGTGACCTTGAGCAGAACGTATAAACACTAGCGTTTAATACCGAAATGGAATTTAGACTTTTGCCAAAGAAGACGTATGTATAATTATGTTACATAGTATGTTATGAAACGTAAAGTAGTATTAGCAGTTACTCCATTAAGTAAGTAACTACTACGGCTTGCAGTCCTGGTACTGTGGAGAAAAAAGGATTCCCGGTACTGCGCTTACTATGGTACCGGGAAAACCGGAAATTTCCGGTACTTTTTGGTACTGAATTTTTAAGCCAGATGTAACTAACGTTTGATTAATGGATCAATGAGCAAATCAAAATATTACACAAAATTTTTATAATAAAAAAATTGTTTTGCTAATTGCTATACTAGCTGTGGCATCACTTTATCGAATGGAATTGGCTAGAGGTCATTCGAGTTGAATGTTTTAAATTTAAAAGAGTCTATATACAATGGATTTTTATCATGAGTGTTTTAAGGTGAGTAAAAAATATAAATTCGTCCAAACCGAGACCGTTCAAACGGCGACAGACCCTTCTCCAACGGATGCCCTCGGCCGAGATTGTGGTATTAGGAGACTGCAATGTCCACCACGTCGAATGGCTTGGTTCACTCAAAACTGACCACGGGTACGGGAACGGGTAGAGTCGTTCATGACTTCGCTTTGGCCTACAGTCTGTCCCAATTGGTAACAGAGCCTACGTGGATTCCAGATGTGGAGGGCCATGCACCTTTCTTATTGGACCTTCTGCTGACCTCTCACCCAGACGGCTATCAAGTTTCTATTGATGCACCACTAGGCTCATCAGACCACTGTCTGATTCGTAGCACTGTGCCTTTCACAGAAATTTTAAAAACGTCGAGTCTGGCATTATAGGTCAGCGGACTGGGATGCGATGGGAGTTTCTTTGCGTCCTACTACGAGTTTGCTTCTCACTGGATGATCTTGATGTCGCCGCCGACTTTATCGTTGATGTGATACTGCAGGGAATGAAACTTTTTAATCCAAACTCTGTAGTTCCCATTGGCGGCAGGTCTCAACCATGGTTTGGTCGTTGCTGCAAAATGGTGTCTCGCCAAAAGTGACAACGTTACATGGCCTGGGCTAATGCGGTGTCATCAAAGGATCCAAACACCAGTGCGCTCAGGAAGAGGTACAACTTTGCCGCCAGGTCCTTTAAGAAGGACATTGCCAAGGCGAAGTCATCATTCATAAGTGGAATTGGCGAGAGGCTAGTGCGTCTTCCTTCGGGTACGCGTGCGTTCCGGTCTCTCGCCAAAGCTATCTTAGGGAATTTTTGTCAGCCGTCCCTACCACCATTGCACAAGACCGATGACTGCCTCACCCATATTGCAAAGGAGAAAGCCGATCTCTTGGGCACTCTTTTTGCATCAAACTCGCCTTGGACGATGGGAAAAACTCTCCACCAACCATACCGCATTGCGCTTGTTCAATGCCAAACGTCCGGTTCCTACAAAGGTCAGTTCGTAAGGCTCTTTTTTCCTTGATATCCATAAGTCGAGTGGGCCTGGTGCAGTTCCTCCCATGAGTTGGCGCTGGTTCTAACGCGCGTTTTCCGGCTCTCTTACACTACTGGCGTTGTCCCGAGCTCTTGAAAGACAGCCCTTGTCCACCCGATTCTCGAAAAAAATCGATCGCTCAGATCCGTCCAACTACAGGCCAATAGCCATCACCTCTTTGCTCTCCAAAGTAATCCCAACAAGTCCCACAGGGGTGTGTGTTAGCCCATTCTCTGTTTCTTCTGCATATCAATGACATGTTGCATAACAACAGCATTCATTGCTACGCGATTGTCAGTAAGGGAGTAACGCTCTACACTGGACGAGCTAATATTTCTCGGGAAAGCGTCATCGAGAGCCGGAATAAACTTGTGACTGACACCAAGAACATGTTAAGTCATGTCTTGAATTGGGGCCGACATAACTTAGTCCACTGTAACCCCTCCAAAACACAAGTTTGCGCATTTACCGCGAAAAAACATCCCTTTCTCGTACCTCTGAACTTTTGAGGGAGCTCTCCCTTGATACCAATCCGACTATTGGAATCCTTGTCGTCGATGTTTCGAGTGACGTTCAGTTTCGAGGTCATTTGGAAGGTAAAGCTAAATTAGCAAACAAAAAAGAAATTATTTAAATGGAATTATCAAATCATTGGAGTGCGATGACGATGAAACCGTACGGTGTAGGGTACGGGTACATTAGTTACAATTTTTTCCCCAGAAAAAGTACCGGTGACGTAACGGTTGAGAACTGTGGAGACAAAAATTTGGTAACGCTACGAAATTTGTATGGTTTTCAACTAAGAGCATTAGCCGAGGTTACCGGTAACGACTACCGCAAACGCGGAGCCTAATATTGGCGTAATTTGAAGTTATAACAAAAGTACCAAAAGTACCGAATTTCCCGGGAAACAAATTCTCAGTACCGGTACTGCGTAAAAAGTCAATTTCCCGGGAAATACCAGGAATTCCTGGGAGCAAGCCCTAGTAACTACCAACCTAGATAAGTACTTGTAAATTGTAATAATATCGGTAGGTACTTAATAATTGCAGGTGACTAGTAGAATTGATATTATAATACTTAATTAAGTAAATAGGTACCTACGTACTTATGTAGACATACAGACGCAGGGGGACTGTGTTTTATAATTAGTAGGTACCTAGGTAGTGATGAATGATTTAGTGATAATAAGAGTACCTACTTACCATACTATAATTTAGGAAATAATTTTGCATACTTACCTGAAGCTCTTAATTGATTAATTGTCAAAAAAACACGTAAGGGTTGTGGAAAAAACTTTAATCGTATGATGTGGCCCTAGCTAGATACGCAATTCTATAGCCTATTGTAATCATGCATCTTAAAAATTACTTTCCTATTATTGTGATTTGTGAACATGACAGGATGATAGATTGATTAACCAAAATGAAAAATAAACAGATACGTACTTAATCATTTGCAGTTTTTATTTTTAATTAAGAATATGTTACATACTCATCCGTTTACGTTACGTACGTTTTCATCCCATTCATCCAATTCGGATAATTGTAGAATAATCTTATCTGTAAGAAGAATTGCGCGATCTGTACTTAACTACCTACTCAAAACTTGTCATTTAATAATGTTTTGTTGTCAGCTAAGATGTAAAGTAAGTAGGCAGGTACTTAGTTTACTTTCCTGCATTAAGTCTTCTTGTATTATGTTCGCCTTGTATCCACTATTCAACTCGTCTGACGTGACGAGTGGATTATCAGTCATATAGAGTGTAGGTAGGTATGCCCCCACCCCCGCGCCTGCCCGCCGCCACCGCAGCGCCGCGCCCGCAGCCGCCCGCGTCCGCATAAAGAAACGTACGTTAGCGAAATATTTTATTCGTGATTTAAACAAAATGCACTGTATGTATATTTCTAATTTTTTGTGTGGTATAAAATAGTATTACAAAGGACATGTATGAGCGATTCTGTCAATTTTAATTTATTATTGCGTGTGTTACGAAAGAAAAATGAAATGATCAAAGAAGCACACCACTTAACTTTCTAAACTTTGTTCAACATGTATACCACTAACCACTGAAAGTCTTAAATATTATTTCATAAATTTTAAAATTTTATTTAACGACAAAAAGAGTGATTTTGTGATTTTCATAGTTCCACATATATTATGTTTCTAAACTTTTTACAACACAAAGATAAGATAGTTCTTATTATAAAACACTCAACATTTCAAACTTTAATATTATATACATTACTTTACACGAAATATTATGAAATACCTAAACCATACCTAAAGCACAGTCATAAAAGTTCTAACTTTTTAAAAGTAGCTCACAATCCACATACTCTATCCACTCAGCAAAAACGAAAAGTTTTAGAATTATCAAAACTTCTTTATGGAATTTAATGTCCCACGACCGGACTATGAGTTCCGATCGCTGAGCGAGAATTGTCTTTGATAGCTCTTGTCGCTCAGCGATGAACTAGTGGAGCGAGTCCTCGCCGGCAGTGTGAACAGTCAGCGATCAACTATGTACTTATATATGCATCTCTTTTGTTTACACGGAATGTATATCTATTGTACGTTTCTTGAGCGATAAAATAGCCGATAGAACTGCCTAAGGCTCGTATTCTAAAACCAAACTATAAATCAAATCCATGCTTGAATACAGTTCGAAAAGGATGGCGATATATGCGATGAATAGCACTATCCCTTTCTAACTGTACTCAAGCAGAGATATAATTGAGTGTGATTAAACTGTCAAATTTCACCAATCGATATTGATCCATATTGTCCTAGAGACAGAGTTCAAATGTATTTAATAAATTTGACATTTTGTAGTAGGTTGAAATGCTGGCGTCTGTTGTACATAACTGCGTTTTTTTTCGTTTCAGGCACCAACTGGCTATTTGCATATTATAGTGCTGATTTATTCAAACATTATGGGTATACAGTTACTGTACAATGTTAAAAATCACGGCAGTTGGCTGGACATTGGCACGTCGATTTCACAATTTGTTATTGTTCAAGTGATAACTTTGTTTATAGTCATAATTAACCAAATTGCTAGAATTTTAACTGATGTCAGTATTAAAATATTTATTAACGGATTATTGGGTAAAAGCATAAAGAAATATGTATAAAGTACCTAGGTATGTGTTTAATTTGTTGCATTACTTTCACACCAGTTTTTTTACATCTACGGGTACCTACCTACCTAATCACTTGGCTCTCATCTTACCTGAGTCCTGATGGTAAGTGAAGATAAGGACAAAGGTGGAAGCGCGCTTTATCCGGAAAAAGCAAAGTAGCGAAGCAATGTATCGCTCGCTACTCAACTGTTTCGGCACCTTCCCAATTCGGCATCCCAAGGGTGCTGAAATGGGAAGGTGCCGAAACGAAACTAAACCGAATTAGGTTGAATTATTCCCCAGACTTTCCCCCATAGAGACACTTTTAATAAAACTACGCTTTTATTCCCCAGAGATACACTTTAAGCTTGAACACAACAGCTGTTATTAAATAAGTAGAAGTGTTTTAGATGATAAGGAAAAACTAAATTAATCAAAATCAAACAAAACTAAAGCTTCTATTCCCCAGAGATACACTTTCGGCTTGAACACCTAAATCAACCAAACGGTAGCGGTACTCTAGAATGTGTCTTGTGCATGGTTAGTTGGTAGGATGCTCCTCAAAAGGTCATCATATTATGTGCAATCGAGGAAGTTCGCGGTCAACTAATTTTCGGCGGTATTCGCTTGCACACAATCTACGCGCACGCTGCTGTGCGTACGCGCGGTTCCAATGGAGCGCCAGCGATTATCGCCGAAAAGTTGTCGACCAAAACTTCCTTGACTGTACGTTAGCATTCACTTTCAGAATGTCCAACTCTCATAATGTCCAGCGGTTTCAAAACAAATGTCCAACACTCAGAATATCTCTCTCTTATTTTAAAAAATAATTAAAAGTCAATTCAAAATAACTACTAACCTCAGAATAATAACTAAAGCATATTATTCTGAGCTACTAACAAAAAAACATGATTCACTTGTTTTTTTTGACAAACAAGCATACACATGATATTGTATGCGCTAGTCAGCAGATTCCTATGGATTTAATATTTTGAGAATTGGACATTGTGTGTTGGACATTCTGAACGTGAATGTATGTTAGGTGTACACTATTTTAAGTCTGTTGTCTAATACAGACAAATTGCGAACCAGAGAAACTGCCAAACACCCAACTAAATATTCCAAAACTCTGTTGTCTTTGAGCATAGCATTATTTAATTATTAATTTAATATGTTTGATACAGTTATTTAGTTAGAAGCAGGCTAGTAGAAGCAGTTCTAAGAACAAAATAAACTTTGCAAAGTTGACAGACAGAAACAATGTAGGTACTCCTAGTTGCACACTGGTATTTAAAATTTTACAGGATACAAGAAAAATAATACAAATAATTTCAGTCTAAAATAAGTACTTTATTGTGTATAATAACAATATTAAAACATAGTTTAAGATCATTTCAGGCATAAAGTCTAAGCTATGTACTGGTATATTTTATATTACAGAAAGATTTAGTAATGTTTGGCAGCATTCTTTCAAATATAATTTTATGCTATTAATTATATTATATTCCAAAAAGGAACCAACATTTCTGGATAATATTAATCCTTTTTCCATATCAAAGTCTTGTTGTTAGAAGGCATTTCGATTGTATCTATAAGGGTTAAACTATTTTCTTCACCTAATTTAATAAGGTCAATAATATCACGCACTCCCCATGAAGTATCCCTAGCTTTAAGTGACTTATCAAAATCAATATTACTTTGAGGTGTCAGAATTCCATCTTTGCTATATGGACCATAAGTTATTAAGACTGCATCGTTTTTCAAATAAGTACCAGCATTTTCAAATAGTCCAATAGTGCATTTGAAAGGAGTAATGTGGATCATATTGGCACAATACATGTAGTCCACACTGTTCTCAGAAAAACCATAACATGAAAGTTTGTTACAAATATCAACTAATATAGGTTGAAGTATGTTTTTAGTTGAACAACCATTGGCATAATAACTTATGCTTACCAATGAATTATCATCTACTTCAGTAGGTTGAAACTTCACATTTGGGAAATGGGGAGCAAAATGTGCAAGATGTTGGCCTGAGCCTGATGCTATTTCCAAGAATAAAGGACTGCCCTCATTAATTTCATCTGTGTCTGACATAATGAACCTTTTTAAAACTTGCAATATGGGCTCTTTATTTCTGCTTGCAGCAGGATAGATGAGTTTCTCACCTTTGATACTGAAAAGGTAAAAATAAGGTAAATAATACATTGTGTACATACAGTGAGTTGCGATTCAATTCTAATGTGACTGCTCTTGCTATTCTAAATAATAACTAATAACTGTATTATTATTATTCTATTGTGATATAAGATTAAGCTTATTACTTGATTGTATTCTATGGAAAAGATGGTAAGACACAATAGATAGGCTATAGATACAGGTGGCTCGCAATGCAAACAATTAAGGACCCTGTTGAGCACAGCACAGCTAAATGTATTGAATTTTAATATTAATTCATTCGCTTTGGTCTAATACATTATGTACAGTGGTATAGGTAGTTGTTAATTTTAGAAAATGTGCTGTGTGATTCCTGATTATATGTAGGTAGTTACAGTTGCCAATAAAATCGGCAATGAGCCCTCCAGTGCAAGTAGTATACAAGTCAAATGGACCTACATAAAAAAAATAATTTAGCATAACTTTAAAGCTTTGACTACATAGCTTTATAGTTGTAGGATATTTACGATCCTGAAATAGTTTTAAAATATTTATTTTTTGTTCAGCTTAGTTTTTTTAGATTACTAACCTTTGGTTGTCATAAGTCGATGAGGCATCTCGCATTTTCGACATGGTATTAGGATTGCTTAATAGTATCCGACACCGAACCGAAGCAAACCACCTTAGTGATAAATGAAAATGTTTTGTTTACTTTATATAGGGTAGGTACTTTCGTTGTTTGACTTTACTGTTAAAATAGTACCTATGACAATTATCACATTTCTTAAATTACTTGACCATTGTTTATTAGATATTAATGAGATAAAGTTATGAATGAAAATCACAGGGGTTACCTAGGTACTCGTAAAAGTTTCAAAACAATTTTCTGAAATTTCAATCATGAAAGAAAGGGAAATGTCAAAATTGCTGTTAATGTAGTAGTGCTGCTACTCTACCTCATCTTGCTTATTTTACCGGGTCGTGCGTGGCGTGCTCGTGTCGTGTAATCGGTCGTATCGTATCACGTCGTGCGTCTTAATCACGTTAGTCGCTGTGTTGCCACCTCAGATTTTTTCTTTACCCTAACGCTCGGCGAAATTACCCTAAATTAGGCACTTTTTTTTTACCCCAAAAATTATTTCCCAAAAGACAAATCAATTTTCGTCTAAATGAAATTGAATATTAACAACAAGCTAGGTACGTTCGGAAACACCTTTTTAATCAATCGCCAATTTGCTTGCAAGGAGTTTTAAACATTCTCTAAATTATTTTACCCTGAAAAATACCCTAAATAATTTTCTACCCTAAAAAATACCCTAAAGGCGTAAAAATACCCTAAATTTGGGGTAAAATACCCTAGGTAGGTAGGTGACACTGGTTAGTCGTCGCCTTAGGGATGCCCAATGATCATCGATTTTCGATGAACATCGATGTTAGAAGATAAACATCGATGTTGCATTATATAAAACATCTTAACATCGATGTCAGGACACATAATCGAAATATGGACGGGGACAGTACACATTGAGATAGATAATAGAGAGGTAACTTCGATGTGCAAAATTTTCACACATGCACAAAAAAAGGCGCCTATGTGTGCGTTACTAAAATCTTGCCAGCTCACAGTTGTCACTCCCTAAATATGGGTAAATTTTATACAATGTTAAGAACAAATACCACGTCTCGACCTCTCGACATAACACCTCTCATTTTTGTGTCGGATGTAGAATGGTTAAGATAAAAGAAACGAAAACATAAAATCAACAACAATGTATTGCGGATGAAATATCAATCAATCTTTGAGAAATTTTATACAATATAAAATAAAATAACACGTGAAGCCAAATTATAATAACTCTTATTTATAAAACAATCCGTGGCCTAAATTGTTTCTCTCTAACATGAATTTTAACGTAAGTTTAACTTTTAATCGCTGTTTTTAAATAAGGATCAATCTGACAAAGTCAAGATTATTTAAGTTAAAAAGATGCATTGCTGCTTTGGTTCTAATGTTTCTTCAGTACTGCAACTACTGCACGATTAAACAACCTGTAACATAAATACATCATCTTATCTTTGTGGAATACCGAAAATTCATACTAAAATAAAGTAGAAATTTGCGAAATCGCGGTTGCTGATAAAACCAATAGAGAAGTTAAAACAAACAAATCTTTTGATGTTAAGGGAAAAATATATGAAATAATTTGACACCAAAATCTCAGAAGCAACACACTTTATGATTTGTGATCACAGACCACTTTCTGTGTTTGTGATACTTACTTCTAGCTTATTTTTAATGTCAGTATTCAAGTCCTCAATAGTGTTCATGTTATCGAGTTTTAATAAGTGGCTGCGATTTCGCTAAGATTTCATTTTTCTTTATTTTTATGTCACCATCATTATTTTTTTGAGTGTTTCGTCCTTTGGAAATCTAAAATAAATAGGAAATAAACGATAATTTACACTAGGCTGGCTTGATTCTCGTGAGGCCCCTAAAACCTTAAAACTAAATTTAGTATTTTCTACCACGCTCAGTCTAACGCTCGAATAGATAGGAAAGGTAAAAAGTACAGGTGGATATAATTCAATTAGATAATTTATTTTATGCTATTCGTTCCATACTAAAACCTAAGTAGTTTTGGGGTAAACTTTGCCAAGTACCTGACAATACTGATTACAGGTTATGTTGAAATATTTTTATGAAATTTCCGGATTAAACCAAAAGCACACATATTTAAGATTAGAATTAGAGATTTACAAACATTTATTAGCATTTTGTACAGAAACAATCAATATTGCGTGGTAAATTGCTAATAGTCAGTACGAAACCAGATTAACAAAACTTACGTAAGAAACGATATTCCAGGCACTTACACCCGGACATCAGCCTGTACGAGATTGGTATGGCTCTCAAGCTCAAGCTTTCAAGCTTAGGAACAGCAAGGCATCGAATGTTGACGGAATTACGGCTAAGCTGCTGAAAGCAGGCGAAAGGCAGATACTCGCAGCTCATAAGAAACTATTAAATTCCGTCGTACTCGGAGGTAGAACGCCAGAAGCATGGCATGAAAGTGTGGTTATGTTGTTCTTTAAGCAACAAGACCCTACTGACAAACTGCAGACCCATATCACTTCTAAGAAGCTGTTCTCGGAAGTTATAATAACTAATCGTCGCGCACGCTGGTTTGATGACTTCCAGCCAATCGAACAAGCCGGATTCCGTAAAGGCTTCAGCACCATAGACCACATACATACGCTGCGGCAGATTATCAGAAGACCGAAGAGTATAATCGGTCACTTTGCTTAGCGTTTGTGGACTATGAGAAAGCATTTGATTTGGTCGAAACATTGGCCGTGCTACAGTCTCTCCAGCGGTGCTAAAGTGACTACTGGTACATCGAAGTGTTAAAGTGTTTGTACTAAAACACCACTATCACAGTTCGCCTTCAGGACCACAGCTCGAAGCCAGTACGGCTGCAGCGTGGAGTGCGACAAGGAGACGTCATATCTCCGAAGCTCTTCACTACTGCACTGGTAAGCTTCTGGACTGGAGAGAACTCGGCAACAATATTGGCTGTGGCAGAAGTGGGTGTGTTGCCCATACTTTTTTGCCCGTTGTCCTTTCATCATCAGGCTATAAACGTGACACTTCAGGGCTAAAGTCTTCCGAAAACCTAACATACAAAGACAGTAGACTTGAAACAAGTAACATCATCTCTCTGATATAATTTATTTTAAATATTTATTTATTTAATTAAATTTTATTTTTATTACAAGAAGTTATTAGTATCAGTGTACTACATAACATTCTGTGTGGGATACAATCCTTGATGTGTGTATAAGTTACATCTGCACAAACCTGCCATCACACTGTCACTTCACTTAAGGTAACCATACTTCACTCACACTAATTTCTCAACATGGCCAGCGTGTCTGCAGTTCTTGAAACGCAAAAATCCCCTTGAAGCAATGCTGCTGAAAAAGATGGATGACTTCCAAGATCAACTAAGGTCTACGTCTCCAAGGAAAGATAAGTCAGACAAGGTTGCTCAGCTTCAAAATGAATTTAGCATGTTTCGGGACCATGTTTGTGATATATTGAGGATGCTGCGACAACAGATATCTGAGATCTTGAAGTCTGTTGATGATATTGAAATGAGGCACCGGCAGAAGTATCTCCTCATAAGTGGTGTCACCGATAAATCAAATGAAGATCTGCCCGTGACAATGGGCGATTTTCCGAGATCAAAAAAAAAAGAAATTGGTTCGTAAATGACTTCATAGATGGCGCTTAGCATAGATTAGTATGGCGCTTAGTAAAAGGCGGGTTCATGAAGAGCACGTGTATGGCTGCGTAATATTTATTCTATTCCAAAATAGAAATAGGTTCTGGATGTCCTGAATATAAATAGGTAAGTAAATACTATTTTTTTTATTCTTTTGGTAGACAAGTAAAAGTGTAGAATTTATTACAGCCCATAAGTAGCCCAGCTTTCATAAAACGACATCTATCGAGTGTTTTTGAACTAATTTTTACTTTTTAATTTGGGCTGTCAGAAAATCGCCCATTGTCAGCATTCTCAATAGACATTTTGCACTCACTGACTTATCAGCGGGCAGTCTAAAAAAGTACTATAGGCTTGGACCCTATACAGAGGGGCGCACTCGGCCCATAGCGGTCTGTTTTACTGATTACAAAGTGCGGTCCACTATTTGGAGAAACAAATCGAAGCTTAAAGGCACATCCGTCGTGGTTCATGAGTTCCTAACCAAGCCTCGTCAAGCACTGTTTCATGCCGCACGCAAGCACTTTGGCATCTCCAATGCATGGTCGTCCGAAGGAAACATATTTGTTAAGACTCCAGATGGAATCCGTCAACGCATTTCCACGTACGATGAGTTGACGACCATTACTACAAAATTTCCTGCAGCGATTCAACCCACCGATGTTGCAGCTGAACGTGTGACTCCTGGAGTTTCTGCTAAACCGGCTCCAACAAGGTCTAAGCGTGCTATCAGGACCATCAAGTGATTCAAACTTTTTTTTTTATTGTAATGTAAATTTGTTTATTGTCAGTCTTAGATTAATGATTTGTCTCGCTGCGCTCGACTAGATACCTCCGTCTTACTTGTCAAATGCGGCAACAAATACTACGCCGAAATCGGCGTACCCGAGCCAGTCACACTGACTGCTGTGGGTGACGTGTACGTCCCGAATGTTTTATTCAATTTTGGGCTTAATTCAAACTAAAACTTCTATTACTGCAATGTTTGACTGAACAACTCATTGTTCAATTAAGCCTAGCGGAATATTAAGTACAACTAAAATATACACTTAATCAACTAAAAAACAAATAATTATTTGGTAGGTAAAATAATGACAGCAATTTGTTTGGGGCCAACGTCGCTGGCTCCATGTAAAACGTTGCACAGTTTCACCGACACGGTCTTTTCATCCTATGTTTTGTCTTTGTTTTACTTAGGGTAAACATGATGTGCCGAAACGGAACAAAAGTAGTAATGGACTAAGGCAGAAAGAGATAGCAAACTTATGCTCTCTCTATAGTTACAGATCTCAATGACAATAACTAAAGCATAGAAACCAGGCTAAAAGACTAAATAAACAACAGCTATCTTACTCATATGACTTTAATTAATTTTGTAACGAGAGTGAATGTAACAACTAATCCACATTCGTTTCTATTTTTTCTAGGTTGTCACAAAGTAAATTGTCATTAATTGTCAAACGGATGTAATTGGATGTCTTTCTAACACCATCAGATTAAATGTGTCGTTATTTTCCTTTGTTGCTATGTAAATAAGTGGCAAGTGTGGCAACCTAACTTGGTTACATTATAATGATGGATTATTTTCGCACTAAGTTGTAGCTCCTCTGAGATAAATTAAATTATTTGCAACTTATTCTTCCGAATAAACATATAAACTAGCCATAGCATTGTTAGTGATATATATGCGTTACGTGTGACAAAAAGTCTTGTGTGACTGAGGGCTGTAAATCCCTTAGAGCAAGAAAAGAAATTAATCAAGAGACAATAACATTTTAACGGTGAGCTCGGACTGTTTTCGTTTTATTTAAACATAATTAATAGCATGAATCTATTAAAATACATTAATAGTTTGTCCAAACAGTCATCGTGTCCGCTGATTAAGGCTATATATCATAGAAATTTTGTTCATACCTTGGAGGTTATATTTCTTCGCCTAGTGACGTACATTTCTATATCAATAAATCAGTATTTTGTGTAAGTGGTTGGCCCATCTATCTTTAAATTATGCAAATATAATATACGCCTCATTTACAACTTGATTTACGAATTTTAACATGATGTTAATAATTTATAACTTTAAAAGTAGGTAGGTACCTACCTGTTGATAATTAAAAAATATTCGTAATTGAATGGTCCTCTTGATTACTACTACTACTACCATTTATCTGCATTTTCACTAGTTTCAAAAATTCTACATTTTGGTTACAGGTTTCAAAAAAATTATAATATAAAAAAAGAATGGCTACGGCGTGTAAGTAAGAAGACTTAATTGGCCTGTCTTGGAATATTTTTGACAGTTTTTTGACACTAACTGTCAACGTCAAATTTGACAGAATCGAGCATAGACTATGCGATATTTTGCGATAACAATACAAGATGAACCACAGAACCGAAATAACCAAACTTGTTCACACTAAAGTAGTCTGTAAGTTTTCCAAGAGACTGCGTTTTCATGGATGAAAAGGTTTTTATGAAGGAAGCTCGTAGTACAAGCCAGGTACGCATCCGGAGTGATAAAAAATTGGCAGCAACAATGTGGCTTGACAATAAACCGTGCTGATGTTGTCGTCACGCTTTGATTAGTTATAATACATGTCTAAATAGACCGTCGCCGTAACAAAACGTAAAAAAATTTATAGACCAGTATTGGCCTATCACGCTCTTCCTGGCCGTCAGTGTCATTGTGCCATTAAGCAGTGTTTACCTCTTAGAACAATAAGAGGTTTACCTTTCGCGTTTCGGTGAAATTGTTCGCAAAATGACCGTTTGCTCAGTGAAATTCTGTCAAAAGTCCCACATCTTTACTGAGGACTCAAGGGGATTGGAGGAACATCATTTATCATTCACTTAGAGCATGCTTTAAGATCATTCATCATCTAAATCATCACTCATAATCATCTAGGGGAAAAAGGAAATAAAAAAACTAATGACTAGGCAGTATGGTCTGACCTTAGCCTGTTCCTTCACGGAACAAATAAAAAAAAACTACCTACTTGACAGTTGGCCAGTGTCCCCACCTTAGGGTATTTTACCCCAAATTTAGGGTATTTTTACGTCTTTAGGGTATTTTTTAGGGTAGAAAATTATTTAGGATATTTTTCAGGGTAAAATAATTTTAGAGAATGTTTAAAACTCCTTGAAAGCAAATTGGTGATTGATTAAAAAAGTGTTTCCGAACGTACCTAATTTGTTGTTAGTAATACATTGCATTATTACGAAAATTTATTTGTTTTTATTTTTATAATTTTTAGGGTAAAAAAAAATAAAAGTGCCTAATTTGGGGTAATTTCGCCGAGCGTTAGGTTAAATAAAAAATCTGAGGTGGCAACACTGCAGTTGGCTGACATGCATGACAGTTTGGATTGGACACAAACAAATTAAAGTTTGCTTGTTTTGTTTTCTTTCATTAAAATTTGTACTTACATAATTTATGTTAATTATCCTATTACAAATATAGCGAGCTATCAAACAAGACAATAAATAAATTGGAAATACCTATAAACATTTTTCATATTAAGCAGGTCCGTGATATTATGGTAGAAAATGTAACAGAAAGATTCTTACAAAAACTTTTAACAGTTTATTAATTCTGGTTTTTTATGTTGGAGTAGAAAGTGGTTGAAGTAGGTACATAGGTATTTGGTGAAACGAGAAGAGTTAAGCTCCAGGAAGAATAACCACACAGCATCATTTAAAAAATGAATGCTTTTGACAAAAAGTTCATATCGGAACTTTTTCTAGATAGTGATAGCATAACTACGATAAACAGACTGGTAGTTGCCGTAGCAAATGTGGCCACCGAAAATAATGAAAATTTGATTGCGTATAATGCAGCATTTAATGATGAGTTAGCCCAAGTGCAGCAAGCAATCAACAAGGCACCTGCTGTTCCAAAAGTTAAGGGCGAAAATGTTATAATTATGAATAATTATGATGATGAAGATTATATTTCTAGATTTAAAATGAAAAAAACGACGGCTGTGGTAAGTTTAATTGGTTTCATATTAACCCTTTCCACGCCATGTGTTTTTCAGAAAGTCATTTCCCTGACACCACGGTTTTAGTTAATAAATGTTTGAGAATACCTACACAAACTTTAATAACTTCTTTTACACATGTGAAAAAAAAGATTAGTTTCTGTTTTAGTTTTAGTTTTTGTAGACTGTTTTTTTGTCTGTTAAATCAGTTGTATATATCAGCTGACTCGCCCGAACACTGCCGTAGGTGCTAGGAATCATGTTGGTCACTATAACTGGACGCAATTTATTAAAAATGGGCCACAATAAGTGACATGTCACTATAAGTGAAGTCATTATATCCAAATTAGTTATAAAGAATTTTATATGTAAAACTAAACTTTGCTGTGTAATTTAATTAGGTACTTCCTAATAAGCGGTTGGTCAATATAAGCGAAGTCATATTAAACGGGTTCTACTGTACATAAAACATAAACATAGATATTATCGTCTGGCGAAAGATCAATTAAGGTAAGGGACAAAATACAATTGTTCACCAGGAGCCGAACTTTTCTAATTCATAGGCTAGGTATTTATTATTGAGTTTCACATAATTATTTAGTTTTAGACGGCTCATTGTTTTTGATGATGACCATTTACCTAAACATAATACTTTCAGAGATAACTGTCCGTTACTTCAGTGAAATTTTAACAAATGGTCCCTTAAATTTTAAATTGGCCTTTTAAAAAAACCTTAAATTGGCTCTTAAAATCTAAGTTTTATTGAGAACAATTTATTATTTATTGTCACTGTCAAGCAAAACCAACTATGTTTTTTTTCTTTTAATGTAAATAAATGTTTGTGATAAATAAAACTCACATTTAAGTTAAATTAATAAAAAAATTATGGAAATTATAGAAAATTTAATAATTATAACCTATGTTATTTAGATATTTTTTAGGTAAGTACATAAAAATAAATAAATAAAACATTCTTTATTATATATATTTTAATTAATATTATCAACCTCACAGTAGTTTATAGTTAGGTACACATACATATTATATATAATTACATACATAATACCTCATGTGAAAGTTAAAGTTAACCCTACACTTGGCAGAATTTTTTTTGTGGAAATATACTTATTTTTTGTTTATAATGAGTTCTAATGACCTTACTTTTTTTTTTTTTTTTTTTTAATTTATTTAGGAACGAACAGTTACATATTTTGAAATAAATCTACGAACAAATTATTAACTATAAACCTAAAGTTCCCTAAATTATACATTTATATTATATGAGGCAAACTTACTTGCAATAAAAAAATAACAGGCAATACTTATATAATCTTAACTGATAAAATAAAAATCAACAATACTAAATTAATAATGGACTACGCGCGCAGCAAGCCCAGGCCAGTAACGGCGCACTGCGCTCAGGGACAGACGTGGTCGCTGCGACAGTACAAAACATTGGTAAAAAACAGTTCTTTACATTATAAATTACACTACATGATTATTACAGAAAAACATAAAAAGGTCTCAGTGAGAGACCTACATTCTGCGAGGTATGTAAGGTAAGCTTAGATATGTAGGTAGGTACCCATATTTTGCAGCTAGTTTAAATGTAGGCAAAAATTAAATGTTTCCTTAAAATTAAGTTGTTTTCCAGTTAAACAATCAAAAAAAAAAATGTTGGCAACACAAATCGTCCTGGTGCATGTACAGTGCCGGCATGACTATATTTGCTTTGAAGTAATTACTTACTTATTCTAACGCGGATAAAGGATGCCGCCAATAGAAAACAAAAATAAACCACTACATGCCCATAGGCCAGAAACTTTGGGTAAGTTATAAACAGAATCATGTAACCCATCTATCGTTTACATTGCAATATATTTTATTCTGGTATTTATTTAAATATTTTTTTAATGTTTCAGGTCTGATATTTTAACGTGGACACGACAGCAGTATCAAGAAAAATCATACAATTTGATAAAACAAGTTTATGATAAAAACATAATTTCATCAAATGAACAAAAAACAGGCCACAGGTCCCAACCTAATACAAATACAAACAGTGAGTTAAAAACGAAACAAAAATTCTAAAAGTGGGGAAAAAAAAAAAAAAAAAAAAAAAACTTACTTACAGATAATGTATAAATTAGTAAAAAAATATTTTTCCAATACTGTTCTACTTATTTAATGCCTTCCGGGCTGTTTGGAACTAATCTCAAAATACCATTACTTAATACGACCTAAGATCTAAAAGACCTTTTCTCATAAGGAATGAAACCCGAATGGACTTACTACCAAAAAGAGCGGATTTCAATATATACTATTATCATAGACAAATAAGATAATAAAGACTGACAATCTCCATACAAAAGAGAGTAGCGCGGAAATAAGTCTAAAATGTACGAGATTCGTACACTTCCGCTTGACGGCGCTACCACCACTACATACAGGTACTAAAAAAGTCCGCTAGAGACAGAGCGCTTGCTTAGTTGCTTTCAGTTTTTTTTATTCACGTATAGACGGCGTTAATGTAAGTAAGTATTATAAATATTAGCCGTTTGTGTCGCTAGGGGAGAGACACTTGCCCGCTATTTTTGTCTAGTACCAGGATACGTTTGTTTACACAATTCTATGACCACGGCTTAAATTTCGGTTCGACGCGATTCTGTTTCGGCGTGCAGTGGTACTGGGGGTAGCGATGCGCATTTTGTCTGGCACAGACTATAGCTCGTTAGATTAGTTGTTAAGTCTTAACTATAAGTTAGTTAACTGTTTTTTTTATTATTATTATTATTGACGTCAATAAGTGCCTGTAAAGGTTTACATTGAATAAATAATTTGACTTTGACTTTGACATAGTTCGTAAAGAAACGAAAACATTTTTTGATTTACAGAGCGCCATCTAACGTAAATTTGTAGTATTACTAAGTTCGTTTGACGAAGTGACAAATAGCTGCTGCAAGAGGATTACTTAATTTTGTACAATATTTCAATTTGAAACTACCGGAGACATCTATCGAAACATTTTATAACTATATTAAAAGTTACGCTTGTTTGTATGGAGAATGGCAGTCCTTATTATATATCGTCCTTGCTATTATCAATAAGACTCAATTTCAAATGAACCGAGTCCCATTGAAACTTATTCCCAAAACGTCTCATTCCCAAAATACACTAAATTCTAGTATCAAAGTACTCGATTATCATAAAAACTAATTCTCAAAACGTCATAGTCCCTAAAAACACTAAATTCCGTCATTTAAGTATTATACTCTCTAGAAAAAATCATCAGTCAAATTTCAACACTATCTAAAAGATAATAAAGGTTAAGTTTTAGGTAGCAAAAAAAAACTTATAAAATGAGCTTTGCCTCTCAATAGACCTGGTGACGTGCGTTTTGGCGAAAAAGGCAGTTTTTTTCAAAACTTGGAAGGTCTGGGTTACACTCGGAATGAAGAAATCTACTAATTTTAGGAAAATTCCTAACTTGATCCGATTCGCCCTGCGCTCCGATTCACCTCGGTCTACTATAATCAAACCAATTTGCCTTTCTTAACCCCTTGAGGATCGTAAAACCAGACACAATTGAAAATCGATTGTTTCGCGACCGCCGGCGGTCTTATGATCCTTGACCTATTCATCCATAATCCGACACTTTTAGGCGCGAATTATACAGAGAAGGCGCGGCGCAGGCACATAACAACAAAGCGGGTGTGCCTGCGCCGCCGCCGCTTCAGTGTAATTTCACAACACGACGCCTTCATACATTTTGCATGAAAACGTTTTGAAGCGGCAAGATGCCTGCGCCGCGCCTACGCCTTGCGCCTTCTTTGTATAATTCGCGCCTTAGAGAACTAATCTGGTGCTAACAGCAATTTTTACACTCAAACCTGCTGAATCAAACATTCTTTCTCGCCTTGTGTGTTTATTTGTGATATTATTACTGATTCTCTTTACAATGGATATGAAAAAAATCGTTTACGTGAACCATATTTTTCAAGTACTTAGTGAGAATTCGGTAAATTTTGTGATATTAATTATTAAATACATACTTTATAGGTTACAAACACATACAACATGAAACAAGATGAAGATGGTTTACCTGTTGTGTGTAGGCTGTTTTAATTTATGTTCAATTTTACTTAATAAATATGAATCATTTTCTTTTTCTATTTGAAAGCGTCGATGAAACGCTTTGTCTCTTTGTAAATTGAAATGGTCAATCCTTTCAGACACTCTCCGAATAAAAAAGTTAGAACTTATACATTCAATAATTTCTTCATCGTCGTCGGAAAATAATAAGATTAGTACTAAAAAACTATTTTATTTCTTTGCACCGACCGACAACAAACTTACTCTAACCTCACAAATTTAACATTTGGCATAAATAACCCAGAGTTAAGGACCTTAACCCTCCGATTTGGCCGGGTTAAATATTTAACGTTTTAGCCTGGGGTTAACTGTTAACCCTTAGCAGTGCAAGACAAATTATTAAATTAACCTTGAGTTAAATATTTTAACTCTGGAATGCGCAAGTGGCCCTTAGTGTATTTTGGGCCTAGGACGTTTTGAAAATTAGTCATTATGGGAATCGTGTGTTTTGATATTTCCATGTGTATGTGTGTGTGTGTGTGTTGGGGTGTGTTTGTTTTAAGTACCATACGAGGACGTGGGCCTGAATACACAAGGCACATCCGAGGACGTTTTCAATCCGAGGACTTTTTCGTGGGTCCTCGGTTTGACTTGACTACGGCATCGTACTCTACGTGCGATTGTGAACCTTCCTCTATACTTAATAAGGAAAAGTCAAGGAATCCTCGGATTGGTCTTGAAAATTTCGGTTAACACACCGACAGAGTGTGAACACTAGGCGGCGCCACTATCGATTTATACACACTCGCTCTACACTCGACTCATGTTTGTTGTACTGTGTGAGGACTTATGTGTAAATTTTACACTCAAGACCTCGTATTGGTGTCAGTACCTGACAGTGTGTATTAAGCCCTCATATGGATACATTTTCACATCGTGATTAAAGAGTGTGGTTTTTCCGTCTTTGTTTTGTAAGAACGTAAGCAAAGTAAGTATTTTTATAACATATTTGCTCGTAAAGTGGCTCTTATTACACCGATTTCAGCATCGTAATGTAGCTTATTACACACTAGTGCGGTAATGAAAAATTAGTAATAACACACTAGTGCGGTAATGTAAAATTAGTAATAATTTGAATTTATGGACAACACAGACCACGCCCACACAGTCCACGCTTCAGCAAGAAACAACTGCACAGTCTGCACAAGTGCTTAGATGGTGAGCCTTTAGCCCGTTAGTCGCTTTTACGACACCCGAGAGAAGAGAGGGGATGGTACCTATTATTATTTTGAAGAGCCCATCACCGCTCTATGCTGTTAGATGTATGTGCAGTCTTTAGTCCGTTAGTCGCCTTTTACGACACCGAAGAGAAAAGAGGGGTTTGGTAGTATTATTTTGATGAGCCCATCGTTGTTTTATGCTGTCGAATGAATGTGCAGTCTTTAGTCCGTTAGTCGCCTTTTACGACACCGAAGGAAATAGAGGGGTTGGTAGTATTATTTTGATGAGCCCATCGCTGCTCTATGCTGTTGGATGTATATGCAGTCTTTAGTCCGTTAGTCGCCTTTTACGACACCGAAGAGAAGAAAGGGGTTGGTAGTATTATTTTGATGAGCCCATCGCAGCTCTATGCTGTAGGATGTATGTGCAGTCTTTAGTCCGTTAGTCGCCATTTACGACACCCAACGGATGGGATGGTAAGACTTCCTACCTTTCACATACTTATATTTTGTCGATTCAAACAGCGGCTTCTTGTTCAATAATTACTTTGAAAGTTTAAAAATAAATATGTCTAGTTTTAGTAATAAAGAACTAAACTTACGTCTACACCACCGAAAATAATAAGTGAAGCACAAAATGTTATTGACAGCCTATAACCATCTTAGTCCAAAGAAAAATACATGTTGGCTTACCAAAAATTATACACTAGAAAAGCAACAAAAACACGCAGTAATTTTTTAGAAATTTGTGTTTTCCTCGCAAATATGTTATAAAACGTCGTATGACATACGTGCGCTTTGATAATTACAGCCTCTGCTTTCTTGTAGCCCTCGCCTACGGCTCGGGCTAGCAATATCGCCTCTGCTGTAATTTTCAACTTACCGCACTAATATCATAATGTACTATTACAAGCTTTTATTTAGTTTCACCTGTCCGTTTGCAAATTAAATTTCATCCACTTCCCGGTTACCGATAGAGCTGAAATTTTGTATACATGTGTAAATCGCGTGACAATGCAATATTATGATGACATGGAGCTGATCTGATGATGGAGCTGGAAGGTGGCCATAGGAACTTTGCAAAGAAACGACACAATCTTATCGAGTTTGGGCTCGTTTGAATCGTCTTGACGAGTAGTTTGTCTTTCAATGGTAACCACGGTCTGATGATGGACCTGGAAGGTGGTCATAAGAACTATGTAATGAAACAACGTAGCCCCATCGAGTTTCGGCTCGTTTCATTCGTCTTGATGAGTACTTGGTTTTTAGATTGTTACCAGGGTCTGATCTGACGATGGAGCTGGAAGATGGTCATAGGAACTCAGTAAAGAAACGACACAACCTCATCGAGTCTCGGCTCGTTTGATTCGTCTTGACGAGTACTTTTGTGCTAGATGGTAACCAGGGTCTGATGATAGAGCTGGAAGATGGCCATAGGAACTCAGTAATTAAACAACATAACCCCATCGAGTATGGGCTCGTTTGAATCGTCTTGACGAGTACTTTTGTGCTAGTATAAGTTTAATACTAACTAATAATAGGTAATGTACCTATCTCACGATATGGGATTATTGTGACGTAGACGAATATGGTTAATTATCGTTAAAGATTGCAATGTAGGTACTTATACAATGATATTTTTCTTATCAGGTTTAAATTATTATTTTATTAAAAGCATTTTTTCTTTAATTTTAAACGGTTTTATTTAGCTTGTTCTGTTTATTTCTTTGGGTCAAATCTAGTAATTAAAATTAGACCCACTTCCTGTTAACGGATTGATCTTAAATTTGGTACGCACCTTTAGTTCTAATAAGAATATAATTTAATTATTTTGGTATCATTGTAAATCCAAGATGGCCGCCGCTACAAAATGGCGGATTACATATTTTATCACTACATCCTCAATAGAGGTATCAAATGAAAGAGCTTGATTAGTAAAACAGAGTTCTCTATGAAATAAAATGAGAATCCAATATGGCCGCCAAATAATAGCAGGTTCATTTTTCTTATGACAACCCCTTCAATATGGGTATTAAATAAAAGGTCTTGCCTAGTAGAATAGATTACACTATGAAAAAAATTTAAATCCAATTTGACCGCCAACAAAATGGCAGGCAAATTTTTTTTTCACTACCCCTTCATTATGGGTATCAAATGAAAGGGCTTGAGTAATAGAATACTGTTTAAATGTTTTGATAAATTTTTAAATCTAAGATGGCCGCCGAAAATGCCAGATTTCATATTTGTTTCAATATGGGTGATGGATATCAAATGAAAGGGCAACTTGAATGAATTAAAAAGAATGAGAAATATGATATATTTCTCATTCTTTTTAAATCGTTATAACAAAATTAAAATTAAAAATAAAGATTAAGATGATGTAGACAATGTACTAAAAGCTAAAACATAATTCTGTAGGTCCTAGGTACCAGTCATCAAACCACTCTCCTCATCAATCTAGGACATTGATAAGACAAAAAAATAAAAACGTTGGGCGTGTAAAATTTCTATCAAGTAAACGATTTTTTTTTGTCTGATCAATGCCCTAGAATGCCCCAGATTGATGAGGAGAGTGGTGTGATGACTGGTACCTAGGACCTACCGAATTCTTATTTAGCTTTTCGTACATTGTCAACATCATTTTAATCTTTATTTTCAATAATAACTTCAAAAATTTCTTTACTATTTTTTTTTAAATAGACGATCATAACTTTTAGTTCAATCTTCGTTATTGACGACCGCTCTAGTCGAGTGGCTCGCACGCTGGCGGACTCTTATGTCGCCATCTCTGAGAGCCCAGGTTCGATTACCGGCTGGGTCAATACAGAATCAGAGCAATGTATGTGATGTTGTCTAATATTTTTAACGGACTTCTGAAAGGAGTAGGTTATTAATTCGGTTGTATATACTATGTTTCTTTAATGTATTTTCAAGTTACATTGATTTGGATGATTTTTTTTGTATCGATAGGTTTTAATCGTTACATCTAAAATATAGTGAAGATAAATGATGAAGACCCTTGGCGACAGGCAACAAAACTCCTCAATGACGAATGATCAAGTTGTGATTGGTTATTGTATTAAATGCAAAGAAAATAGCTGGTACCTATGAGTAGAAAAAGGATCACAGACTTCGTAGATACCTTATGGAACTCCTTAATGACCGACAGTACATATATTGTGATTGATTATTATGTTGAGTACGAAGAAAAGTAGCTGATTAGGTAACTTTCAACGAGCTAAGTATCCAAGACTTCATAGATACCATATGGAACTCCTCAAAGACCAACGGTACACATATTATAATTGGATATTATGTTGAATACAAAAAAAAATAGCTGGTTAGGTAACATTCAACGAGCAAAAGATCCCAGACATCAGAGATAGCATATGGAACCCCTCAATGACCGACAGTAGACATATTTGGATTTATTATTATGTTGAGTACGAAAAAAAGTAGCTGGTTAGGTAACTATCAATGAGCCAAGGATCCCAGACTTCACAGATACCATATGGAACTCCTCAATCACCAACAGTACACATATTGTGATTGGTTATCATGTTAAGTTCGAAGAGAAGTAGCTAATTAAGTAACTATCAATGATCAAAAGATCCCAGACTTCACAGATACCATATGGAACTCCTCAATCACCAACAGTACATATATTGTGATTGATTATTATGTTGAGTACGAAGAAAAGTAGCCGCTTATGTAACTATCAATGCGCAAAGGATCACAGACTTCAGAGATACCCTATAGAACTCCTTAAAGACCAACAGTACACAAATTATAACTGGTTATTATGTTGAATACAAATAAAAGTAGCTAGTTAGGTAACATTCAACGAGCAAAGGATCCTAGACATCACAGATAGCATATGGAACTCCTCAAAGACCGACAGTACACATATTTGGATTTATTATTATGTTGAGTACTAATAAAAGTAGCTGGTTAGGTAACTATCAATGAGCAAAGGATCCCAGACTTCACAGATACCATATGGAACTTCTCAATCACCAACAGTACACATATTGTGATTGGTTATCATGTTATGTTCGAAAAGAAGTAGCTAGTTAAGTAACTATCAGTGAACAAAGGGTCCCAGACTTCACAGATACCATATGGAACTCCTCAATGACCAACAATACATATATTGTGATTGATTATTATGTTGAATACGAAGAAAAGTAGCTGCTTATGTAACTATCAATGAGTAAAGGATCACATACTTCAGAGATACCGTATGGAACTCCTCAAAGACCAACAGTACATATATTGTAATTGATTATTATGTTGAGTACGAAGAAAAGTAGCTGGTTAGGTAACTTTCAACGAGCAAGGGATCCAAGACTTCAAAGATACCATATGGAACTCCTCAATGACCAACAGTACACATATCGTCATGGGTTATCATGTTAAGTACGAAGAGAACTAAATGGTTAGGTAACTATTAATGAGCAAAAGATCTTAGACTTTACAGATACCATATAGAACTCCTCAATGACCGACAGTACACATATTGTGATTGATTATTATGTTGAGTACAAAGAAAAGTAGTTGGTTAAGTAACTATCAAAGAGCAAAGGATCACAGACTTAACAGATACCATATGAAACTCCTCAATGACCAACAGTGCACATATTGTGATTGGTTACCATGTTGAGTACGAAGAAAAGTAGCTGGTTAAGTAACTATCAATGAGCAAAGGATCACAGACTTCACAGATACCCTATGAAACTCCTCAATGACCGACAGTACACATATTGTGATGATTATTATGTTGAGTACGAAGAAAAGTAGCTGGTTTTCGTACCTATCATTGGACAAAAGATTATAAAGTCATAGTCAAAATATGATTATTTAATAAACTCAATTAATAATTACTTTAAATCGTATAAATCTTTTCAACCTACCACTAATTCAGGACATCATTTTTTTAACTGTTTCAAAGAACGGGCGCAAAAAACCATAGCGCACAGAAGTAACGACATTTACAAAAAAAATGTCGTTACCAGGTCATAAAATACAATACATACTCATCATATATCAGGTCATATAATATATATATAGATACAAAATACAATAAGTATATAATAGACTTCAATGGTAACTTATGGAGCCAAATAATTGGCTATTGTACAAAATATATAACAACGTCGGTGGTTAGGTACCTAGCCGTAGTTAACTAACAATCACTACGACGAAAGCATATGCATAAGTTCGCAATGTAGAAAACAATAATGCTGATAACATTGTCGTCATGGCGACATACTTAGATAAGATGGTAGCGGTAAAACTGGTGGTAGAATGTCATAGCCTGTCATAAAAAATATCAACATTTTTTGTACTTTTAACCGCCTCTGTGGTCTAGCGGTAAGACCTTAAACCATGAGGTCCCGGGTTCAATTCCCAGCGGGGGTACTAACTGTGCTCGGTTTGGTTAGTGGTAGGTGTGGCGGCCTGCGTCGCCACATAATTTATTATCCTCACGTATGGTTAAAGAGTTTGTAAGCGCATTCTTAAACGCGTGTAGATCCGATAAAGATAAGACGGCACCCTCCCTCCAACATCTACGTACGTAGTATAAATCGTCTTGTATGTTTTAGAGACAATAAGTTAGTTACAATGTAGTCACTATAAATATACAACATCACATAAGAGACGCAGACGTTATTAACCATCACTATGGAACCTTCCATCATCACAACCTCCTATAACTCGCCAGACGGAACAGTAGGCCTTGTTCTAAGTCCGCCTGGCTATAGCTACCACCAACTTATCTTAGTATGTCGCGTCGCCATAACAACAATGTTATCAGCGGTTCGAGGTAAGATAGCCAGTTCCTTAGTGGTTAAGGATACCGGGAATGACGCGATTTCACATGCCTTATCATCACTTAACATAAATCAGGTCCGGTCAAGTAAAGAGCTTATGTACATCAGGACCACATCGAATGTTAAATACAAAATAAATGTTCTCGAATGGTACTTAAAACATGTTATGTTTACACATTTCTCCTTTGGTCCTCGCTTTGTACATGCGGGACTCGGAAAAACGTCCTCATATTGTTTCTGTACAGTCAAACACACGGTCCTCGAATTGTATTGGATTCAAGAGAAAGTGTGTGAAAATGAGTCCCCGGATTGCCATGTGTAGTCAGGCGATTGGGTCCTCGAAAGGTACACACAGACGTCCTCGGAAAGATGTCTCCACAAGCGTTTGCAGTGTATAATAAGTCCACGCATTGGTCAAGAAAATTTAATAAATAAAATGCTGCAATAACGTTAGACAAATAGACCTGATCATTAACAAAGTGTTTTCTGTTTCTTTCTATCGTTTTAAAGTAACAATACAAGGTCATTAACATGGTTTTTGAGAGAGTCCTCGGATGGGTCATATAAAACCATAGTCCTCGAAAGGCCGTCTGTACAAACAGGGGTGTGTGTGTGTGTGTGTGTGTGTGTGTGTGTGTGCGTGTGTGTGTGTGTGTGTGTATGTATATTTTAGTGTATTTTGGGAATGAGACGTTTTGGAAATAAGTTTCAATGAGACTAAGTTTATTTGAAATTGAGTCTTATTGACAATAGTATATATTGAGAACCGCTCTTTTTGGTAGTAAGTCCATTCGGGTTTCCTTCCTTAAGAGAAAAGGTCTTTTAGATCTTAGGTCGTATTGAGTAATGGTGTGTTTCGAGATTAGTTCCAAACAGCCCGGAAGGATTTAATGTACACACATATTATATGGTACGGTCGGGGTCACCGTCGCTTTACCATTTTGCAGAAATTTTCGTATGAAGCGCGCCGCCCGCGCCTGCCTGGGTGCGTGCCCGTACCATATATACGACGCGGTGAGCAAGGGATTTTGACCTTTAGACTGGTAAAGTGACGGAGTCCGCGATATTACCTACATTGCCAGGCTTATAGAAATCAACTTTATTAAATCTATGTACCATATTATGTGACACTGCCAAGCTGAATAACATTAAGAGTATTATAGATCTTTATTTTTAAATATCACTTCTATTCACACCATGAGATTTTAACGTAATTAATAACATTTATAAAAACACTAACTGATAAGTTTATTTAAGTAATTAATAAAATCAACAGTCTTATTTTGAGATAATTTTTCAGTGCCACGGTAAGTTTATGTCAGTTTTACGATTAATCGTCAAGTATTGTGGTCACATTTTTGCACTCACGTACTCAGAGAAGATGCAGTGACTGCACCTCTAGGAAAAACAAGTACCAGAACCAGGTACCAAAAATATAACCTCTGCATATTATGTTCTTACTTAGCCCTGGGGCATTTTCGTCTATGAAAAATTTAGTGTTTTGTGGCGTCACAGGAATGCTGCTCACATAGGTAATTAGCCAAAGTTTCATGCCGGTTGGATCATTCCATTTGGTTTTATACCAGTTTTAGAGTCGCCTGGTTGATAGTACTCGGTGCTAGTGCCACAAACGGCTCAGGTCGAACCAATACATAAGAGTCTCAGAGCACTCCCAAGCAAGAGCATTGACCATTTTATTGCCGTGGATTCCGGTACCTACTCAGGTACTCAGATTAACCTCACCCTGTTGTGACCACCTAGCTTGTTTAAGAGCCCTATTACATCCCGTCTGTGGTTTTTGCGTAAAAAGGCCAATTTTGGCGTTCTTGATCACAGAAGCAAAAATACATTAACAATTTTTACTTATTGAATAGTTTAGAATAGCTATTGGCATAGTTCGTAGCGGCCTCGCTTTTTGTTAATTTTGCTTAACTTTTTAATTAAACCCAAAATTGCAGAAACAATTTTCATAAAATGCGCGAAGGTACTTTTTGAGCTCCTAGATTAACTACTGTTCTAATAAAATGAAATAAAAAAAATTGAATGTTATCTCTTATAAAATAGTCGTCTAGTTCGTAGCGGCCCTCGACTGTGGTTTTTGCGTAAAATGGCCAATTTTGTTTTTCTTGATCTCAGCAACAAAAATACATTAACAATTTTGACTTATTGAATAGTGTAGAATAGCTATTGGCAAAGTTCGTAGCGGCCTCGCTTTTTGTAAATTTTACTTAACTTTTTATTTAAACCCCAAAATTGCAAAAAAAAATTTCATAAAATGCGCGAAGGTACTTTTTTGAGCTCCTAGATTGAACTACTGTTCTGGCTAGAATTGATTAAATGAAATAAAAAAATTGAATGTTATCTCTTATAATATAGTCGTATAGTTCGTAGCGGCCTCGGAATTTTTAGATATCATTGATTTTATATAGAAAAAAAATCTTAGTCTAAACCAAAAAACTTCGAAAATCGCTTTAAGTTAACTGTGAATTTCTCCTATCTACGATAATATTATTGAGCAAATTTATACCAGAATAATTGTTACCTCATGAGAAATAAAGATTTTATAATGAATTTGTTATCCTATTTCGATAAAAACAATAAATACAACTGCAAAATTACTACAAAATGCGATGCGCCGGCCGTCCGAACTCTGCTTATTCTCGCAGAGTGGAGATTTGTAATATTAAAAGCATGAATTTATTATCCTGTTTCGATAAAAACGATAAATACGACTGCAGAATTACTACAAAATGCGAAAATGGGCATTCACGCAAAAATCACAGTCGAGATGTAATAGACCTCTTAAGGCTTTGTTGGTTCTAAGCACAAGGTTATAGTTGATCCGAGGCGATATACGTGACTTGAGCGCAGTTTGGCTGTCACTCTGGATGAATGTAGAGATAGGAAAATTGCATAACTTTCAGCCTGATCATACACAGTTAGCAAATTTTTTTATAGTTGTTTGATGTCATTGTTAAACCTTAACAAACGCTTAATTGGTAACATAACAAGTTAAAATTTGTGTTTATATATTTCTTCTTTATTTAATTGTATATTATAAGGTAATCTTAAATGTTTGGCTACCTGGCAATGTCCCATATCCGGTACATTTGAAAATAACAGTTAATTGTAGTTATATCTTTTCAATGCTTATTCCAAAACTAAAATAGGATTTACTAATAACAAATATAATAACGTTTTTGCGCTCACTCGTCCATCGAAAAAAAGTTAGTAAATTATTATTTTATTAAATTTTCTTACCCTGCGTTGCGTAGACGCTCGTGATAATCTGCCATTTCAGGTATTACCACAGAATAAATAATAGTACTGTATTACTACCAATTTAAAGTTGCCAAGATTATAAAACTATTTATTCTAGATTTGGGGGAATATTATTTACCATTATTAAATAACAAGGTTGTTTTCACTTCAGGATTTTTTTTCTAATTTAAGCGTCTCATTCATGGCACCATGCCAAGAATAGGGTTTAAGGAAATTATCAGTTAACGTTACTAATTTCCCTTTAGTATATGGAACTGGTAATTTCCTTAACTTAATTTTCACACATCACACGAAAACTGCTTTTTAAAACTAATATTACTATAAAATCTCTAGTCTATATAAAGATACTTATGCAAACGAACAAACTATAGCATTATGAAAACAGAATGGAACATATATAATCAATGCTGCTTTACATAAAGTTTACTTATGAAATGATAATACTCGTACTACAGCGGTGCACACCACCACCACAACCTTACCGTTTGAGGTGGAGTTCGCTAACATCCGCGGACTCCATGCAAACCTCAATGCCGTCCACCACCATCTTGAGACGGCACGGCCAGCAATGTTGTTCCTGACGGAGACGCAAATAATCCGCCCAGCTGACACCACCTACCTGAACTATCCCGGCTTTGTGCTTGAAGAATCCTTCAAAGCCAAAGCCGGAGTTTGCTTATTCGTTCGGGCGGATGTTTGCTGTCGCCGTCTGCGCTGTCTGGAGGACCCTTTCTTCTCCCTCCACGTCGACTTAGGCTCTCATTGCCGTGTCTACGTCTGCGCCTACCGATCCCATAACGGCGACATGGAGACAACTCGAACATCTTAGTCGGGTAGCAGATAATACGCAGGAGCGGTTTCCATCGGCGGAATTGGTGTTTTTGGGGGACTTTAACGCCCACCATGAGTTGTGGTTAGGTTCCTCCAAAACAGACCATGGTGGTAGAACTGCCCACGCATTCGCTCTCACGCATGACCTGACGCAACTGGTGAACCAGCCCACCAGGATCCCAGACATAGTTGGCCATGCGCCCTCCTTACTCGACCTTCTGCTGACGAGTCGCCCAGCTGGATACCGGGTGGAGATTCGAGCTCCTTTAGGTTCCTCGGATCACTGCTTGATATCCAGCACAGTGCCCTTGGCATCGCGCCCGCCAACAGCGGTTCAAAACGCCAGATTTGGCACTACGCGTCGGCAGACTGGGACGGTATGCGGGAGTATTTTGCATCCGTCCCTTGGAGGCAGCGCTGCTTTAGTGGGAAGGACCCGACCGCTAGCGCCACTGCCGTTGCTGATGAGATAGTATTAGGGATGGAATACTATATTCCACACTCCTATGTCATCAGCAAAGGCAGACGCAACCGCTGGTTTAATCGCGATCGTGCCAGCGCTGTTGAGAGTAAACAGACGGCATACCGCGCTTGGATCAGAGGTAAAGCTCACGGGGATCCCGAAACTCGCTCGCTAAAAGCAGCCTATAATAATGCCACCAAGTCGTGTAACAGGGCCTACATTAGAGCGGATGCCCAGCGCGTTGCATGAGTAGGCCAAGAACTCCTGACGCATCCTACGGGCAGCCGTAGCTACTGGCGTCTGGCCAAAGCCGTGCAATCCAACTTCTGCCAACCCTCGCTGCCACCACTGAGATGTCCTGACGGAACTTTAGTTCACAAGCCGCAGAAAAAGGTCGATCTCCTGGCCAAACTCTTTGCGGCTAACTCCTGGATCGATGACTGTAATGCACAGCCACCCTCAATTCCTCACTGTGGCCACACAATGTCTGATATTAAAATCAGACAGTGTGATGTCCGTGCGGAGCTGCAGTCAATCGATGTCCGGAAAGCTAACGGTCCTGATGGCATCCCAGCAATAGTCCTGAAAATGTGTGCAGCGGAGTTGTCCCCTGTGTTAACGCGTCTGTACCGTCTCTCGCTCTCTTCGGGTTGTGTGCCGGAATCTTGGAGAGAAGCTAATGTGCAACCGATCCCTAAAAAGGAGATCGGTCAGATCCGACTAATTACCGCCCTATAGCCGCAACTTCAGTCTTGTGCAAGATCCTAGAACGAATATTGAACAGACAGCTTATTCGATACCTAGAAGATCACTCCCTAATTCACGATCGTCAATATGGGTTTCGGCCAAAACGGTCAACGGGTGATCTTCTTGCGTACGTCACACATCTCTGGGGTGCGGCCATTGACAAGCGTGGCGAGTCACTGGCAGTAAGCCTTGACATAGCCAAGGCTTTTGATCGGGTCTGGCACAAAGCTCTTCTCTCCAAGCTCCCGGCATACGGTTTGCCCACTCAGTTCTGTACCTGGATTGCTAGCTTCCTGATGAGCGTAGAATCCGTGTCCTTTCGGATGGATGCGCTTCGCGGTTCATGTCAGTGAACGCTGGTGTTCTTCAAAGCTCCGTTCTATCCCCCACGCTGTTTCTTCTGCATATCAATGACATGCTTCCTCTTGGAAACATTCATTGCTATGCAGATGATAGCACAGTGCATGGGGGATATAACGGTCACCCAACGGCTGGGCGGGTAGACACCGAAATAAAGCGAGCAAATCTTGTCATTGAGCTCGATCGGGTGTTGGACCTCATTTCTAAATGGGGCTCCGATAATCTGGTGGAGTTCAATGCCAAGAAAACACAGGTGTGCGCGTTCACAGCAAAAAAGTCGCCATTCCTTCCCTTTCCCTCTCTTCAGGGTACATCTCTAGGCCTGCAGAGCAGTATTAACATGCTCGGTATGGATATCCGCTGCGATCTGAACCAAAAGGACTACATCGAAACCGTGATTAAAAATGCCTCACGTAAACTCGGTGTCCTGAGTCCTAAACAAGGTGCGGCGATTCTTCACGCCTGATCAGTTGTTGTGTCTATTATACAAGACACAGGTGCGGTCTTGCGTGGAGTATTGCTCTCACCTTTGGGACGGCTCCGCAAAGTACCTTCTCGATGCCTTGGACAGATTGCAGCGCCACGCTGTGCGCATTATCGGCAATGCGGAGGTCACTAAAACTCTCGAGCCTTTGCAATTGCGTAGAGATATTGCGTCACTCGGCGTCTTTTACCGTTTATACCATGGCGAGTGCTCTGAAGAACTCTTTGACCTCATCCCTCCTTCTCCCTTCCTTCATAGGAGTACGCGTGCTGCTCTCCGGAGTCACCAATTTACAGTCTCTAATATTCCATCACGCACAAAGAAATTTGGTGACTCGTTTCTTTGCCGCACTTCCAAAAGATGGAATAGTCTACCAGCACACGTATTCCCTCCTACCTATGACATAGGGTCCTTCAAACGAGGCGTGAAGAAGCACTTTGTGGGCCGGCAGAGTAAGGGGGACTGATGCTACGTCTCTTACGCTGCACCAGTTGTCCTCGCGCCTGGACTTCATTTTCACTTAACATCAGGGGGAGTGGGTCATTTGCCGGGCTTAGTATAAAAAAAATACCTATTTACCAAAAGGAACTTAAATCGTAACTTAGACATAGTTCCATAAAGAATCTCAAAAACAAAATAAACTATAGAAATATCTTTAATAGAATATTTAATAATTGGAATGATAAAAATTGGTTTATTAATAGGTTTTGTCTGTGCTATTGAAGATAAAGTTATCAAGACGAATAACTACCGGAAATATATTATAAGGGACGGTACGGTCGTGCCGCCGTCCAGGAGAATCACTCCGACATATTATTTCCAGTTGTTGTCATCCTGCTAAGTATTTGCACAGACACAACCAAGTAGCCAGAATAATTCTCCAGCAACTTGCTCTTGGATATGGCCTTGTTGAATCAGAGGTGCCTTACTATAAGTACGCTAATAGGCCTGGGGCCCAAGTCTGCTAATTTACAAATGGCATAATTGAATCGTAATTGTATCGCAATTGTATCGCATTGTAATTGTTTGACACATTTGGTATTCTTATATGACTAAGAGAATACCAAATGTGTCAAACAATTACAATACGATCCAATTGCGATTCAATTATGCCATTCGTAAATTAGCAGACTTGGGCCCCTGATATCGTGGTGGTCGACCGATCTCAGCGCCGGACAAAATTGGTTGATATCATCATACCTCATGATGAGAACCTCGTGAAAGCCGATAAGGACAAGCTCAGTAAGTACCTTGACTTAGCTCACGAGGTTGCCGCCGTGTGGGAGGTGGATTCAATCATTATTGTACCGATAGTCGTATCGGCAAACGGTCTTATAGCTAAGAGCATCGATCGATCAACATCTAGAGAGGCTCTCGCTAAAAGGTTGGGTCGAGGGTCATATACAGAAGGCAGTACTCCTTGACACGGCATGTATTGTCAGGAGGTTCCTTAGTCTGCATTTCTGCAGCCCTAACCACCGATAGCTTGGGTCTATCCCCGCTGCCGGTGGCAAACTAGGTTAAGTTTTTAATAATATGTTATGTTGTAAATGTTTTTATATAAACCATTTACGCTAATAGGCCTGATATCGTGGTGGTCGACCGATCTCAGCGCTGGACAAAATTGGTTGATATCATCATACCTCATGATGAGAACCTCGTGAAAGCCAATAAGGACAAGCTCAGTAAGTACCTTGACTTGGCTCACGAGGTTGCCGCCGTGTGGGATGTGGATTCAACCATTGTACCGATAGTCGTATCGGCAAACGGTCTTATAGCTAAGAGCCTCGATCAACATCTAGAGAGGCTCTCGCTAAAAGGTTGGTTTAAGCGTTACATACAGAAGGCAGTACTCCTTGACACGGCATGTATTGTCAGGAGGTTCCTCAGTCTGCATTTCTGCAGCCCTAACCACCGATAACTTGGGTCTATCCCCGCAGCCGGTGGCAACCTAGGTTAAGTTTTTTATAATATGTTATGTTGTAAATGTTTTTATATAAGCCATTGTAAAAAAAAATTCTTAAGATGTATATTTAATAAAGAGAGTAATAATAATATAATAATAGTAATAATCATTTTAAACTCCAAGGACCTACATTACCTACCGTGAGGTGTGCAGTCTCAGGGATTTTTTCCTTAACAGTGAGTGTTAACCTTTTGGATGTCGTGACCTTGAATGCTCTAAGGTCGTGACAGTTGATAGGCATTTTACGCCGCTCTCCTCGGCAAGGGAAAACTGACGCAAACCAGTGGTGCTAAGCACTCTCGATCGCAAGGACATATGGAAGAGCAAGGTGCTACACGGGCGCTACTATCGGGTTTAAAAAGGGCCTGATGTAGATTTGCCTGTCTCTGTGAACTGGCTACGTTTCGGTGACCTCTTTGTAGAAACCGAAGGTTTTGTCTGTACCATTGAATATCAAGTTATCAAGACGAATAACTACCGGAAATATATTATGAGGCACGGTATGGTCGATATCTGTCGGGCATGCCGCCGTCCAGGGGCGAATCATTCCGACATATTATTTCCGGTTGTTCTCATCTTGCTAACGGAGAGTATTTGCACAGACACAACCAAGTATAAGTACGCACCTGCGTCAGTTCTCGAAAATGGTCGTGCAACGCTCTACTGGGATCGCTTTATCATCACGGATAGGACTATTTTCGCCAATAAGCTTGATATCGTGGTGATCGACCGATCTCAGCGCCGAGCAATATTGGTTGATATCACCATACCTCATGACGAAAACCTCGTGAAAGCCGAGAAGGACAAGCTCAGTAAGTACCTTGACTTGGCTCACGAGGTTGCCGCCGTGTGGGATGTGGATTCAACCATTATTGTACCGATAGTCGTTTCGGCACACGGCCTTATTATAGCTAAGAGCCTCGATCAACATCTAGAGAGGCTCTCGCTAAAAGGTTGGGTCAAGGGTCAGATACAGAAGGCAGTACTCCTTGACACGGCAAGTATTGTCAGGAGGTTCCTCACTCTGCAGCCCTAACCACCGATAGCTTGGGTCTATCTCCGCTACCGGTTTCAACCTAGGTTAAGTTTTTTATAATATTTTATATTGTTAAAATGTTTTTCTTTTATATAAAATATTGTAAAAAAATTTACTATATGTTAAATAAAGAGAATAATAATAATAGAAGTAATCAAACCAGACTTTTCAAAAAGTTTACTTAGATACGAGTAAGAAATAATAAAACCCACCGTGGTGGTTTTTAGTTATTTAAACCAAAACATAGTTACTTACTACCTCTCGGCTTCATAAAGATTATCATAATCATATCAAATAAACTATATATTAGGCAACAAAAAATCTTTAAAAATATTACTATTGAAATTACCCACTTTGATTTTACAATTTTTGGAAGCAAAACCAAGCAAAAGGAACTTATTACCTTGGGTGCATAATGATTCTCATACTAAATCATCAAAAAATTCAATAAACCTAGTAGGTAATTTACGACAATTATGTTAACAGTTACGTTAATCAGATTCCATTGTAAGCATGTGCAATATAACTTTCTGGAACGAATACATTGACAGTTTTAAAAATAAATTTTGCTTTACTTGTAGCATGGAAAAAATCTTACTACTTACATATATTATCTGAAATTTTTTTCAAGCTAGAATATTTTAAATACACCATTAGAAAGACCGAAAAAAACTGAGTAAAACTACATTTATAACTCATTTTCGAATATTTGTCCCTTACCTTAATTGATCTTTCGCCAGACGATATGCATATGTTTTTTTTTTAAATCTGCTGTGTAAATATTGCAAGAAAAGCTACACTGCCTTTTGAACATTGTGATTAAAAACTTAACCAAATGTCTAGGATTTTATTTCTTTAACATTATAACACACCCTTACCATTAATTTGATTTTTAAGTTTTTGTTATTTCTTTTTAAAGTAAGTAAGAATTTATACTGTGTTATTTTTTTTATTTTGTTATTAAATACCTTTACTTATTGATTTAATAAATTATTAAATTACCAGCGTGCCAATCCACTTGTTTAATAGACAATAATTTTCTATTCACAGGCTTTAATAAACCTTTTAAAAGAGCATGATAAGTCAACCAGTATAAACATACAGTTTGAAAAGAAAGTTCATATATTTATGTGGCTTGTAACAAGTGACTCTTCCTATAGTGAAGTTGGACTTTTGTTCGGAGTCAATAAGTCCTCCATTAGTTGTATATTTCATGAGATTGCTTCGTTATTAGCTGAGCTACAATATCATTTTATACATTGGCCATCTGCTGAAGAACAACACATAACAAGAATAAAAGTGAACAGTCGATATAAGTTTCCTAATTGTGTGGGCTTTATTGACACATGCCGTTTCAAAATTGGCTCAAAGAGAAAAAAGAAAGAAAACTTAGAGACCATACTTTTGCAAGCAGTTTGTGACGAATCCCTTATGTTTACTCATATTCATATTGGAGAGATTGGTCAGACTAAGAAAAGCAAAGTGTTCAAAGACAGTACACTAGCCCAGGAGTTAAGAAACTTTGTGGATTTTGAAAACCATATACTTGGTGACTCTGATTATAAATTGAAAAAGTATTTAATCACTCCCTTTTCAAGTGAGGAATTATTAACAAGTGAAGAAATGAAATTCAACGATGTACATTGGAAAGTGCGCAGTTATATTGGTAATGCTTTTGAGCTGCTCAAAGAGAGATTCAAGAGATTGAATCACATTGATGTTACTAAGCCTGAAGCTGTTAATAACTTGATATGGGCTGCATGCGCTCTTCATAACTTCATATTGTTGCATGAAGGGTGTGCAGAAATTAAAGAAGAAGTGGTTGTGTGTGATGATGGTGTTACCATAGACACCAATATTGTAAAAACAGCTGTTGAAAAACGTCAATTTCTTTGTAATTATATTAATTTTATTGACATGGATTTGGAGACTACATTCACTTTACCTTTAGATGTATGAGTGATTGGGTAAAAAAAACAAATAACTTTATTTTATAATACTTATATTTTTCCACTATTATGGAAAACCATAAAATTTCTAAGTATGTAAGTATTAAAATGTTTTTTCGTAATTTATAAAAAATAAAAATAAAATATCGAACATCTTTAATTTCTATTCTGAAGAATGTAGTACATTTCTTTCTAGCTGCCTTTAGTAAACAAATTCTAAAATTAAACACGTTAAATATTACATTTAATACTTTTAATTTAAACATGATCAGTATTAGAAAAAGTAAATAAACTATATTTTACTACAAATTGCATCATCGCTCACAAGTATGTAGTAGGTATACAGAAAAAAAATATTTCTGCCTAACTAAACTTTGATAATTTCACGGTGGGAATACTCGATTTTTAGATCTGGTGGTTATTTCAAATAGTATTGCTTCCACATAATGATAGGTGAATCACATTCATTTTACAAGACAATATCATTGTAGGTTACATTCAAACTTATAGATAAAGCAAATTAAGCTATAAAAATAATTCTTTTAACAAGTCCAGTATCTCTATTATATACTTATCTATATTTACAAAGCTTGTCAAGCTTGATTCAGTTCATGAAACTGAAAAAAACAGAAGCCTAATAAACATACTATGTATATCTTTTCCTGATGTATTCTAATTTACATTAGGCACTAAATTGGCAACCTACAAGGCACTATGCACTTAGCACAGCAATTTATACTATTAACATTTTCAACTTCATTCTTTAACAAGTATTATATATTTCTTATTTTTTCGAAAGTGAAGTAATATACCGTAGTTTTCAAAGAAGGTCCAACTAAATAATTATTAAACAGTTGTTTCACTGAAATATACCTACTAAGTAAAATTGAAATAACAGTTTCAATTGAATACATACCATTTTATATAGGACAAGCTATAATATTTTTAACTGGATGTTTTGATGCATTACCATCATTTAGACTTAATAATATTCAATCTTTCTAGGACCAATATCCCCGATTGGTTAGCCTTATATTTATCATTTTATATACAAATTTATTTCTGTACAATAGCTGCGCTGATCCTTATTAAATACAAACATGGAATGTAAAAAAAAGATAATCTAATACTAAATCTGTGTGTTCAATATAATATGTTAATTAATAAATATCACACAGAAGTAGCATTAATTTACCAACCTCACTCAGTACACCAGCAGATACTCAATTATTTAATTAAATGCAATCTATACTGATATAACGAGTTCTTATGTGTACGAAAGTCTGTTTTATATTATGACGTTACTGTACAATGACATTAATAACAATATTTACAGAAACACCAACAGTGACATAAAACGTAAATTGTCCTAGCCGAGGTACTCGGAAGACTTGGCACTCGCGACGCGCATTCACATTCTCACAATCACTTTGCAATTGATCCATACATTGTTTGTTTAGGTAATTTTCAAATGTAAGTCTTTTTCACTTTTTGTAAGGTCCCACATTTAAGGTCTTTATCTAGTGATTCCGTGGAGTTTCGAAGATCCAAGGTACGCTCTTTACCCAGATCCATGTGTAAATTGTCCTGCTTGGCCATTGGACATACATTCGCTACCATATTAACGTTTTTGGACCTCGGTGGCATGTATGCTGAATTAGCATTCAATGGTGTCTCTAAGGGGCTCAACCTGAAATATAATTTGCTATTTAAGTTTATTTTGTTTTTAGTCTTAAACAAATAAACACAGTCAATCCGTCAAATTTAAAAGGGAATTTGAATGAATTTACGAACCTGTTCAAATGATTGTGTTGTTCATTGAACGGTGAGGTGTCGGTAAAAAAAGGGTGCCGAAATCGTCTTGAAAATAGGTACCCAATCACGAAGCCGACCATAAGGGTAACTAGACAGGATGCCACCACTGCGGTGAGTAGTGCTTGCGCACTGTAAATATTTCCATCTGCAGCTTCAACTGTCAGTAAATCTGCAAAGAACAAACATTATAAGATAAAGACGACTCGTCGCCAATAACGATAAAGTACCTATAGGACTGGAATTTTGTATTGTCTTGAAATTCACCTGTTTCATGTTTGTTGTTGTTCGAATTCTTCTCTTCAGATAGTACGTTTGTTTCCACAACTTCTATTAATATTTCGTTTTGGATGTCGTCCGTTTTTTGGCGCAAATCAGTTTCAGATATAGTAGGCTTCTTTGTGCCTGGGTTTCTGTTACTGTATCTCTCACCGGTCATGAGGGGTGGCAGCTTATTACAAATATCAGTCTTTCCATACTCTACATTTTGTAGAAATCTCTCAGGGTTAGGAAATTGCCTGTTTCCGACCCAAGAGCATTGTTGCTGCTTAGCGTCCCAAGCACAATGGGGATCTTGTAGTGCAACGCATTCTCTGTTAATAAAAAAGAAAATCATATGTTAATGAGTCCACAAGAATAGCTTACTTATTGTAAAAAGAAACTAAATATAAAAAAAAAAATTGTACCTGCATGATTGCACATTCCCGCAATGAGACAGTGCTACAGTTTTTATGATGTCGCTGGATGCTACTATCAATTTTTCCGTTGTTAATGCAACGTGCATTTGTTTGATTGGTACTCCTTGAGGCAGAACTTGCACTTCTGAAATCACTGCAGTTCTAACGGGACTCTTGTTATATTCATCGCTGCCATCGAATGCACCTTCATTAGAAGCAACGTTCACGGCTTTGATGACCCTTCCATCATCTGTGCCGACGTATATGACATCGTATTTGTTACCATTCATAGCTTGGACTTGTGGGTGAACGGCAATGGCTGAAAATCTATATTGCAAACTAACTCTAATCAGGAGCGGGCGTGCCATAAATGACGGTACAGCTTTGTCCATTAAAGGGTGTGTCTTTATAAAGTTAACTGCAGAGTCAGATAAGGTTCTACTATCTTCGACGCATAATCCTGGTCTCGGTGTTGGTACTTTTTCTTTTTCTAGAGGTAACCAATTTGAGTTCATACTTTCTTGACCTTTGAATGAACCTTCAAATGCGTCAATGATATCTTTCATGGCAAAAGCACAAACGGCTGAACCTCCTATTGCATTTTGGGGTGTGGTAAAAACTGCGTACACTATGTCATTTCTGCTACTTCCGCTGCCATAAATTCCACTGATAAGTTCTGTCGTTGCCTCTAAAACAGTAAAATTCTAAATATAATTTTACAATCATAAAACAAACATTTCTTTAATCGCTAATCTAGTTTTGATATTGCTATACATAATACAATATTGTTGTAGTTACGAATACTTACGTATTTCGTCAAAATAGAAAGGATAATCCCCAGGCATAGAACAGTTGAGACGTGTTTTCAAGAAAGAGGTCCATCGATCGCTAAATGTGTGAGGACCACCTTTGTCGTTCAGGCATATCCTTGCTACTCTGGAATAAACTGCCTGCAAAATTAAAAAAAATCATGGTTAGTTTTAACACAATTTTAAGGGATTGTGATGCAAAACTTATGATAAACTATACTTACTTTCCCACAATTCATATATTCTACAGCAGTCTCACGATAAAAGAAATACACGTGACTGGTGGTAGATATCGCCCCAACGAATGACGGGTCATTGAGTAATCGAAGGTCTGATCGCTCCGTTCGCACCGGTTCTCGGTATATCAAAGGATCAGTTCCGGAGAAGTCAGCTGCTGTCGCTGTGTAAAGTTGACCGTCTGTAAACAAAAATAAAAAATAATTAAAATGTGTAAATAACAGAAGAACGACATTATAAAGACTTTTTCACGCTTTAGTTAACAATATTACCTACTTAATCAATAAACACACACAACCACTATTGTGCACACAAATACTGGGATGGATAAGTAATTTTTCAATAGCAGCTAAATCCATTAAAGCCGTTAACGTACAGGCATTACTAATAATGCAAATTATGCGGTTTCTTCATCCCTTTCGTGGCTGCAGATGCACTTTGCGGAGGCATAGCCGTTATCATTCGTAACTGTAGTTTAAGTTGTGGTTTTATAATAACACAGGACAGGACATTGTAATGCAAAAAGATAAAAGGTCTGTTATCATCCCTTGACGCTGAATATTGTGAATTAAGTAAACTAAATGAACGATTGGGATAGGAACCGAATTCGGCTTGCAAAGGAGAACCGGACAAAATAGTCTACATGACTAATAACCAGCACACCTATTCATTAGATAAGAATTTCTATATTCTGCAATAACTACCATGGCGCTCTATTCTAAATTGCTGAGTGAAAAAGGTTATGGCGATGTTTCGTAGGTGAGGCGTTAGGAAATAACTCTAAGCACAATGGTCCTACGAGTCTACGCTTCGATATTAGAGGGATGCCTAGGATTTGCAGAAATCTTATCAGATGTCATTGTGGATGATATACAAGAAAAAGCAAAAAGAAATCTAACACTATACAAGAAATTTTGCAACATTTTTCACACAGTTTTTTGAAATTAACATCCATAGTAAATTATTGTAGTATATTATACTTAATAGCTAATGACATCTTTGAGGTCCTTATTGGTTCCTAGACCAGCTTTCGTAAATTTTTGCTGGTTGTCCTTTCGGTATTCAACTACGACAATATTGTCCTCATAAATATATTTTATTGAAAATTAACTACTTAAGTATTACTTATGTTATACGGGGATATTATGTAGGTTAATAGTACATTATGATATTAGTGCGGTAAGTTGAAAATTACAGCAGAGGCGATATTGCTAGCCCGAGCAGTAGGCGAGGGCTACAAGAAAGCAGAGGCTGTAATTATCAAAGCGCACGTATGTCATACGACGTTTTATAACATATTTGCGAGGAAAACACCTTTTCTGAAAAAGACTGCGTGTTTTTGTTTCTTTTCTAGTGTATAATTTTTGGTAAGCCAACATGTATTTCTCTTTGGACTTAGATGATAACCAGGCTGTCAATAACATTTTGTGCTTCACTTATTATTTCCGGTGGTGTAGACTGTAAGCTTAGTTCTTCATTACTAAAACTAGACATATTTATTTTTAAACTTTCAAAGTAATTATTGAACAAGAAGCCGCTGTTTGAATCGACAAAATATAGGTATGTGAAAGGTAGGGAAGGGAGTCTTTCCATCCAATTCCTTGGGTGTCGTAAATGGCGACTAACGGACTAAAGACTGCACATACATCCTACAGCATAGAGCGGCGATGGGCTCATCAAAATAATACTACCAACCCCTTTCTTCCCTTGTGTGTCGTAAAAGGCGACTAACGGACTAAAGACTGCACATACATCCAACAGCATAGAGCGGCGATGGGCTCATCAAAATAATACTACCAACCCCTCTTTTTCCTTCAGTGTCGTAAAAGGCGACTAACGGACTAAATACTGCACATTCATTCAACAGTATAGAACGGCGATGGGCTCATCAAAATAATACTACCAACCCCTTTCTTCCCTTCGGTGTCGTAAAAGGCGACTAACGGACTAAAGATTGAACATACATTTAACAGCATAGAACGGCGATGGGCTAATCAAAATAATACTACCAAACCCCTCTTTTTTCTTCGGTGTCGTAAAAGGCGACTAACGGACTAAAAGCTCACCATCTAAGCACTTGTGCAGACTGTGCAGTTGTTTCTTGCTGAAGCGTGGACTGTGTGGGCGTGTTCTGTGTTGTCCATAGATGCAAATTAATACTAATTTTACATTACCGCACTAGTGTGTTATTACTAATTTTACATTACCGAACTAGTGTGTAATAAGCTACTTTACGATGCTGAAATCGGTGTAATAAGAGCCACTTTACGAGCAAATGTGTTATAAATAAAATTATAGTCTTTACGATTTTATAAACAAAGTACGCTAAACAAAGTACCGTTATTTTTTCATAATTCAGTCTGGTTTCTGGGTTGGTGGACCCGATCGACTGTCGGGTAGAAATAGTTAACTGTAATGGCAATAAATCGATCGGTATCGGCCGCGTCGCGTCGTGTTTAGCTCAACCCCTCGAAGATGCGCGCGCGCCGCCGCCGCACAGAACCGTCTTGTCGTGCCGTCTTTGTAAATGGTGCCCGTAATATGTGATCACGCCGAACCCAGGAAACTGTTTCGCGTACTTTTCAAATGCCAGCGACTAGCTTTTGATGCCGGCATACAAAATATAACTTACTTTTGTAGACGTGTACTGCTGGTACAACTCTGAGAGGTTTTTTCTTTACGGTTTTCCATTTAAGCATATGAAATGTTTCAATTGCATTTCTTTGTTGAATAATTTTATAGTAATGGTAGCTAAGTGTAATATATTTTTCCAAATTTTCTGGTAAGCTTTTTCATTAGAATTGACGTATCAATTTGTAAAACGTAAACAAAACCCTCTGAATTCTGAAATGTGTAATATGAACAGATTTTGTGGCCCTGCAAATTTTAGCTAGAGCATCATAGCTGCGTCACTTTCTAATAAGTATTATTAATCTGATAGCACAGAAAGTTAGTCAACTTACCGGCGTATATTGCAGTGGAGTTGTGCATCGGGTCGTAGGGGCACCGCCCTGACCCATCGAACTCTTCTAGATGATGGCTGGTCGAGTGGCTCGCGTATCGCCGGCACAGCGGCTTGAAGGCATTGGTGCCGCAAACGAGCAGCCGCCCATGGGAACGCGCCGCGACCCGTGGAAAGTTCTGGCATTCGTCGACCGATTTGCCTTTTAGCTGACATAGTTCTCTGTGCGCGTCTGTCGATTGCCATTCTAAACGCTGAGGACAAAGAGCGGAGTGAGTATTGTTATAGTACTGCTTAGCAGTAGGAAAAAACAATTAAAAAGGTGTAATGCGGGAAAACAGCAAAACAAAACACTAGATTTGCGCAGTGCTTTAAAAATAACCTAAGCTCTCATCTTTTTTTATAATAGATGGATTTGCTCTTAGCCACATTCTTATCCGTGGGATCAAAAAGAGGCCGACGATGGAGCGAGCTTGCCCGAAGCAGCCTATTCACTCGGGCTTTAAAGATGTTGCTTGGGGCTATGCACTCGAGAACACCGACACCGGCAGGAAATTCCATACCTTGGCTGTACGCATTATGAATGAAGACCAATAGCGCTTGGTGCGTATGAGTGGAATATCAACCATGTAAGGGTGGTAACTCGCCGTAGGTCTGGACTCCCGATGGCAGAAAGGGGACGGTAAAATGAGCTCATGTAGCTGAACAACACACTCTCCGAAGTACTTACAACCTGTAAAATACCGACAAGCAAGCAACTGAGCGAACGGTGAGTGAGACTGTGAAGCTTGGTTTTCACAAGCTTATCGTCACCTATAACTTTCCTGGCTCTGCGTTCCACCGAATCATCTATGGACGTATGACGTAGTTAAAGCACTATTATTGTTATAAATATAAAATAATGCTACTTGAGATTGTGATGGTAATGTATGCAATGTTTCGCAACCAGAAAGCTTATCTTAACAAGGTGACAGTTATTGTGATGCACAGAAATGTCAATTTTGCGCGTTGTATTGCAACTCGTGGGCGGCTTTTGAGGGCGACCGGTTGACGCATGCAAGCACTATTGGCGCCCATGATCGCCTTTCAATAAAGATTTCGACACCGAAGTCTCATTATACCAACCTGTATATTATTCCGAAGCAGTAAAATGACGTTAACAGCCAGAAACACTTTACGAGACTTGATTGTATAATACGAAAGATTCAAAAGAAAATAATTGAGTGAACTGTATGTCTGTTTAGTAGGCGTTTTATTACGTGCTTATTCCACAGACCTAGTAATATGTACTTTTGATTCGTAATAGTGTAACAGCTGTTTTGGAAGTTAAGCTCTGGTCTGTGAGACAACATACTATTACTATTGTGTCTGGCTTTACGGCGGTTGACAACTTAAAAGACGTAGGTACCCAATTTTACAGTAATAAAGTATAATAAGGATAGTCTAAAAAATCCCTAAATATGTGAAACCTTACGCACTAAAATCAAGTGACGTTGAAAGGAAAGATAATATTTTATTGATAAGCTTATTTCAAAACATCATAAATAATAATAGAACCTTGAGGTGTAGGTACATTCACAAAGTGAAACAACGAAAAGGCAAGCAACACCGAAAAAAGAGTTAACAAAAAAGGTTGGTGTTTAATATTTGGAACCCAAATAGTGGACCTGGATACACGGTACATTGCTCTCCGTGAATAATTCAACACCATCACTCCACTCAAATATGTGACGAGTAATTTTAACAAACAAAACTTTTCATGAAACGTCGACGTAATATTTTTTTAGTATTCTTGTTGTGTGAATGCTTTAATTTCAAAATAATTCGTATTCTTGTGTTTGGACGTCATTTGTTTATGGTACTATGTTTTAATGCTGGTCACGTTTTGGAATGAAATATCAAACTTTGAGTTTATATTGTAGCCTAAACCTTGGGATACGCTACGTGCAAAGTAACTTTATTTTAATTCGTTATATTGTCCGCCACCTCATCGCTTAATTTGACTTATTTACTCACGGTTAAAAATGCAACTATGCAAATTTTTTCTAATCTTTTGAGTAGTGAAATTTTATTAATTCATTACCATCAGCCTATAAACATCCCGCGGATGGGCTCAGATTTCCTACTTCATATACAATATCACATGCGGAGATTGGGCCATAATGCACCACGTGGCCCATAAGCTATTGGGCAAGGAGAAAAACCTGCCCCCTTACTATTGAAACCGATCGCTATTGGATCGGATTGGTATTGTGTAATTTTCGTATTTTTAAGTTACGACATCAGCGCTAATTTGGATTTATAATGGGTGAACTAAATGGCATTGAGTTTTGTATTTTTTTCACTTAATATCCACGCAATATGAATCCATTAGCTCTGGTGTCGTAACTTAGGAGTACGAAAATTCACAATACCAATCCGATCCAATAGCGATCGGTTCCAAGAGCAAGGGGGCTGATCGGATCGGTGGATTTTAACGACTACTACCAAAAAAATACCAGGACCAAAAGAGCTTAACTTGCCTACAAATTACCTACAGAATAGATCGATATATTGGAATTTGGTAACTTATCCATTGATCAGGCATTACAAAAGTTTCTTAACTCGTAAGATAGTAGTGCGATTCTCTAAGCGCAAACATCGCTAAAGCCTTGATAGTAGCGGCTGCAACAGCGGTGAGCGTACCGTTGGTATTCTTCTAAATAATTTTCAACGCTGTTCGGCACTAGCTTCGCACGGCTGTAAGCGGCGTGTTAAGGAATCACTTCTTTGACATTTCTAGTAGGTATAAAATCAGTATTCTGTAAATAGCCGTGACTGCAGCGAACGATGTGACGGCTGTAACATCTATGATCACAGTGTCTATGTGATGCTTAAGGCTTAGAGCAGGGTTTCTTAACCTTTTTCTAGTCATAGACCATTCTCAAAATTTCAAAGAGCCTACGGACCCTAAGATAAGCTAATTCTCTAAGCCAGAGAATCGCATAGCTGAAACAGAGCGCAGCGCAAGCTGCCGTGTTATTGAGCTAACATGTTATCAGAGTGCGAGTTGCCTTCACAATTTGAACGAAATTAATTTAACTATAGATTGAAGCAGTTCTCTCTAGCGACTTGGTTTTACAAGTTCAAGAAAAAAGTAGTTGCACTAGGCACAGACGAAGTGAAAATGGCTGACTGCCAGAAAGCTTTTGCCCAACGTCTCGGCGCGACGATGCCGTACCAAAATGCCAACGCACCCGACTGTTTTGTATTTTTATTTTTAATTAGTTACTGTAATGGAATTGTGGCTTTGAACAGTTAAAACGCGCGTGAAATTCGTGATTACGAAGTTTGTTTTTAGTGAAGTTAGATTATTTACGTTGTGTGTTATAATCTTAGAGCATTCAACCAACTGAATGCTCTATGGTTATAATGGAATAAAATTTTATTGCTATCCTCAAATAATTACAACAACAAATCCGATCGGATCGGGTGGACATCTCCGACGGAAGAGTGTTGTGAATTAGAATACTTATACTAAAACGAATTACTTGGATTGGAATTGAATCTTTAAATTATTATCTAATCTATATTAATAAAAATCAATTGCCGACATGTTTGTACGCGCGTCATTCAGAACGGCTGCCTAATTGGCTAATTCTTTTTTTGTTGTGTTAGTAATTGTCAGGACTAGGTTGCATGAAATATTTCTTTTGGAAATTTGTCACGGGGTAAGGGCCATGCGGACGTAGTCGCGAGCGGGCTGCAGCTTCACTCATTATAATTTTATATTTGCAATCTTATAATAATATTTAAATATTAATATGTTATACGGTCATCATGATAACCGAATGCTAATCTGACTTGACCTGATTGACTATTTTATCAACTACGTTACTTAATTGAGTTTGTATCGTTAGTTTAGCATATTAGGTTATTATTATTTACGGTAACAAAGTTGTCTCAAGCTTTAGCAAGATTTTGATAACAAAAAATTTGCTATGAATGCTTCTGCACTGCCTGTTATTACTTAATAAAATTGATAATAAAGTATCTATGTGTATAAAATGTTAATCCTTGTAAGTTCTGTATTGTAGGAAAACAAAACAACAGCTGTTTAAAAAATACATAATTTGAAATAGGATTTATGGAGTCATCAATTGTCATATCACAGGAAGGTAATCAATCGTTCATAACTTTAAACAAACATTCAGTACAACAAGACGCCTCGAGCACGGGGAATTGTGGTGTTTGCGCAAGATAAGGTACACAAACCTGCATTTAACCAGACAGTATTATGTACGATATCGGCTAGGTACGGCGATCGGCGGCACTCGTCAGGTCGCCGACCCGTGGCAACAAACTTGATCATCGCAAAAAACTATTACAACCGTATCAATCTCTAGGAGATATCAAATTTTGCTTGCTACCGCTTCAGAGACGTTATCAAGGGTACTTGATAAAGCTATAAACTTGACTTGATAACCCTTTTTTCCTATCAAAAAGTATCCCCGTTTTCCCCGTATTACAATTAGAACGATTCCGTTTTAGAGCTAAGATATTGTGTAAGACTCATTTTACTCATTCACTTAAAGTTTGTCCTTTACCGTAGATATAATATGAATGCGCATGTGAATGACTAATGTTTAGAATTGTACTTTATACCGAAATGATGAGACACTTCCTTTAATTTATTTTGCGGCAGCACACATGTGGCGCATAATCATGTAGTGACTAACATATAAGCATTTCAATTACAATCTTAATTTAATAAAGTGCCATATTTACCTGTTCAATATTTTCCGATAAGTCGTAGAGGCTGAGATTGTAGACAGTGTTCCTGAAAAATAAATAAAAATACATTATAGGTAATGTGTAGATCTGATAGCGGCAATTAAATATGCGCATTCTAAAGAGTCTGCTTGGCACGGAAAATCTATAGAGTAGGTCATCGCCGCTCGCGACACCTGCCCAAATAAGACTTGATATCCCTAAGAGCACCATCTATGGAAATTACTCTATTCGATGCTAATTTTACGTAATCGACACGCTTAGCGTTATAGGCATGAATGAATTCGGAATAGCCTGCAGCTTCACGCGTTTTTGTTTGCGTTACGAAAGTTTAAAACGAAAGTTGACTTACCTGCCGCCTACTATGATGGATAAATTATCTTTATCTAAAATACGGAAGTGGTCCGGCGCCGTCGCGTTGCCCACGAACTGTTCTGAAGTTTCATCGCCTGTAACAAACCAATTCATTAAAAGTTTCACCGAGTCACTACGACTTAATAGAACTAAGAGCACCCCACGATTAAGTAACTTGTGATATTACGTGAGTGACCGAGTAAACATCAAGAGTCAACAGTGAGTTGGCATGATCTGCAAGTCCTGTAATCTACAATAGTGCTTTATTGTATAAGTAATTAAACGGCCACAACCGTTAAGTTATATATTGTTATGTTGTTAGAATAACAAAATTGTCAAGACATAGTTCCTAACATTGTAAAAACATGCGTGAAGTAAAATGTCTTATGAAAACAGAATGAAATATGTTAGCTGGTTCCATTACTTTAAAATTTTCTCAACAATCAGTTGAGAAATGCCTTCCATTTTTTTGGATGTCGTAAGTTTTCATTATGTTCAGATCAAAGGGACAATGTTTCTATTGTGCTGCGATTAACAACAACGAGGATTGCAAATTCATAACAATTGGTTTTGAAATTCTCACGTGTTCACCGATATCACATCTGCACGCTTTAATGCACCTGTGAGGTAGTCTACCTACTTGCGTTTTTTTCCATTCTAGAAATTGGTGACCTAACTTAAAAACTCCCTTACCTACCTTTACTATATTTTCACTTATTTTTTCTTTTTCATAAATATAATGTGCTTGTTGTTTTTTCTTATGTTTTGGAACACTACTGAGTTGTCAAAATTACGGGTTCAAAGTTTATGCGTTTACATATTAATTAATTACTTTTTAAGATGACTTTGATGTTTTGCATTATAATGCTCAAATAAACTCGAAAATTAAACGTTGGAAATAATTACTAGCGGAGCGGAGTGGTCAACGCAGCCGGCCGGATTGCTAAGGACGTGGGTGCGAATTCCACTTCCTGTGGTAGTACTTTTTTTCAACGTTTCGTTATCTTTTTAACATTACGGGTTGGATCCTTCTTTTCTCCTTTTTTATAATTTCATAAAGGTCTGTACTGTTTTGATTTACCTACTTGTTGATAAATGTTTTTTTTTGTTGTGACAGGTTTCCTTGGCGTTATAGATAGGTAATACAACTTAATTATTCTGCGCCAGAAAGTTCGGTCTATTGTTGTAATTACACTTTTATACCTACTCTTATATTTTAAAAATCACAAGAAACTTACCAAATTTAACATAGATGCGTGCGTTAGCGTCTGGCATCCAGGCTTGGGCCGTGGACGCTAGTAGTACCAGGATGGCGCGGGCAGCCGCCATTTTACTTTAGAACCGTCTCCTTTCTATGCACGCCATCTTCCTTTGCCCACTGTAACAAATAAAGAATACCTTGTTATTGTTTTTCTTTGGAAAATATTATCTAAGTGTAGTAGTAATACACAAGATATATTATAAAAAATACCCTATGTGATTATGTATAAATGTAGTCTTTGCATGGTTCCATGCATTCTTGCATTGAACATCTAACCCGTTTTTTATCTGTTCTTTCTTTGATTATTTGCGTTAAAAGCGCTCGAATAAACTCAAAGACAACAAGTTTCTGCCTTAGGCGAGTTGCTTTATAATAGACACGTACCTACAGGTAGTCAACTAGCTCGCAGGTTACCTTACCACTGCTAATCTAGTTAACGAGTGTAAAAAGACCTTATTAAATTATATTTTAGTAAGTATTTTAAGTAAGTACCTACTCGAAAAGTTTCTAAGATAACCCCCAGAAATAACATTGGGGCCAGACATGTTTTTATAATCTATTTTTGTATCATTGTGCTAAAGTACTACCGGTGACCCATATCGTTTATCAATAAACGTTTATCAATATCAATAAACGGTATCTGTATTTTGCGAATAAATCCAAGACTTCAAACTACTGATACATACAATACTTATACACATCACGCCAGCTTCCCGGAGGGGTAGGTAGATACCACAGCTTTTCATTTGTTACAATCCTTGAGATAAGAGTTTCAATAAGAGTTTTGATTCTCGATCTTATTTACTTAGCAGTAAGATCTATCTGTCAAAACTTAACTCAAACGCGATAGTAACGTTTGCACATTTACAAACTTACACTCAGCGTTCAGATCTTTCAAATTCACAACATATACTTTTTAGCGATCGCATTTACTCGACTTTGGTGTTTCTTAGTGCTGGGTAGGCACCAACACTCCTCCATGCACAGCCAGTTATTTGCGACACTTTCCGGCTACTCCGTGGAGTCCCCCATTTACTCTATTCCCAGCATTCACTCTCCTTTCAATATACTTATTTATTATGCTTACCATCCCTAGTAAACAATATTTATGCACAGGTACCCAACTCTTTCACTTTCTCCACTTTTTCTCATTTGATCACACCCTGTTATAGACCCGTATCTTTCAAAATCCATAACTTCCGTATTACTTACATTCATTTTCATTCCTTTTCTTTCTACTGATTTTTGCATACCAGTTCCCATCTCCAGTGACTCAATCGCTGCAGACACAAGTAGCACCTGGTCATCTGCGTCGAGAAGACATTTGACGACTAATTAACGGGGCCCGGACGGGGCACTGATTTGAGACGTTGCATACATTTTGTCTGAAGCAGTTCATATTACACAGTGCATGATCCATGGATCATGCATCACGGGCCGTGCCCCGTCCCGAGACACTTCTCGAAATGTATGTTACGTTTCAAATCAGTGCCCCATCCGGGCCACGTACACAGCACGCCCCGTGCACGGCCCGGTCTAACATAATTCATCCCTTATTCTTAATCCACATTCATCATTTTTCAAATTTTGCAAACAACTGTCCTTGTATAAATTAAAACGCTAACACACTTTTCAAAAACCCTTGTTAAAACAATCAGTATACGACTCGTTTATTCTCACACAAGTACGGAATCCTAGAGATATTTCAGAGCTCAAATGATACAGTTCATTCCTCACCACTTTATCATATCATCAACAGACCTTTTGACCTTTGACTAAAATTTTTTGGCTTTAAGGTTCGCAAGGAAAAGACCTGATCCGTACATCCCAGTCCTTTTCGAAATCCTGTTTATGCATCCCATATTTTCTCATCGGCTTCTTTCACAACCCATTCGATAAAAAAACTACAGTTATTATCTAAAAATCTAAACAAACAAGAGGTGCGCCTGCTGGTTTCTTAAATCGTTGCTTGGTTTGGCCTTACTATGTATTTTACAAGGTAAAGTATTACACCTTTGCCATTTAAAGTATTTGAGAGAACCTTACTAAAAACAGTTTTGTTGTTTGTCTAACTTACCTACTGGTTACGAAGTTTTACATAATATATTTTTTGTAACATTTAATGAACGTAGTATGACAATTATGTTTTGAGCTGCTTTCCACATCCAATAAAATAAATATGGATCCAAATTAATTCCATTGATCGAACATTATATTATTTATCGCATCGATAGTCTGCTTTTTTGGGAATACGCGCCATTTCGACGCCATTTCGACTTTTGAGTGTCATTGCGTCGTTATGTATGTTGATGTTGATGGTAGCTGTTTGATAGCAAGTTCGCAAGCAAGTAGATAATTTAACGCTTTTTACAAGGATTTATATGATTTAAACAAGTCATCATAAAACCAGCTCATGTTTTTACAAAACAAATATGAACATTTTAAACTGAAACGTCGTTGCTGAATTTCATGTCTTATCAACGTTGCTTTATGACTGTTAATTTAACAATAAAGTTATTAGCAAGTGGCATTATCCCAGCGCAAATGTAGGTAGGTATGCCGTTGTCGACGTGATTAATTATAGTGAGGATGCTGGTACACGCACTGTGGTCAGGCAGGTTCCCGTGCACGGCCGCCGGTGGTTCGATGCACGCCAGTACCTATGCATCCGCACAATCAGGATTCGCATTCTGTTTTTTATACTTTTAACTATTCCCATGGCCGTGAGAAGCAGAACCCGATTGTCTCGTTTCATTCGTGATCACATCAGCGCCATCCATTTTGTTACGATGTCTCGTTTTAATCCACCCTTTATGCCTCGATACGGTTTATAGCGAGGCATTTGAGTTTTTATGCAGATATTTTACTTTGAATTGCTGTCGTAAACGGGATAACGTTACTGAATGGGTTATAAATGGTATACGATTATAATGCGGCTTGATCTTATGTATTGCTACTAAAATTACTAAATTAGTACTAAAATTCATAATTATGACGTTTTCCTGTAGGTAACCATTAGTGCAGTCGCAAGCAAATAGATGTGTAATTATTAATAGACTTCTTCTTAATTGGTTTTTGTCCTATGGTGTGAGGGGAAATATTCACTATTATTTTAGTAGACAGGTAATACTTTGGAGGATACAGGATTTTTGTTACGAGCATGGACTCAAACAATTTAGAGTCTGAGTACCGGCAACCGTCAAATTGTAACTAAGTATAGGCACTACGACTACAGCTAGCGAGTTATCGCGTCCCGTCCCGCATGATAATAACAGCTAGTATATTTTTATTCTGATTAATTATAGCGGTTGTGAGCTTTGTAAGTAATATTATATTTGTCATCGGCTTTTCCATTGTTAAACAATGCGCGTCAGGCTGGTATTATAAATAAGGAAGTAGGAAAGTAGGTATATGTATTTTAACTCAAGTCAAAATCAAATCAAATCATCAGCTTATATACGTCCCACTGCTGGGCACAGGCCTTCCTACATGGATAACATCACATGGGGAGGTTGGGCCATACATAACTCACGACGCTGTCGCAGTGGTAGTAATGGTGGTGGTAGGTAATCTAATCACTCCAAAACTGTAAAATACAATGAGAGAGAGTCAATGTTATAATAAGTTAGTAGCTACGTACCCTCAAGTGCTCCTATATTATACTATACACATCTTATTGGCTTATCGTCATATTACTGTTTTAACGTTACCTATGTCGTCAACAAATACCAAATTGCCAAAAATTTATCTGAACTATGTCGAATGTTTGTCAACTGTAGGTTTATGTTACAGCTAACAAAGAACCAAAGCAGTAATTTACATAACACAATAACATCGATATTTTACCATAAGATATTTGTCATGGTAAAACTGTAGTTACTATGATCGATCATGCATGACACAAACAGATTTTGCATAGTTTCCACACTTGCGTAAGCAAATTCATAGGTGTAGGTAAATGAATTGCCTTCTAATTTAATTAACTCTCCTTCCTGTCCTAACATGCATTGCGTCATAAAGGAACCACAAATATGTTTACGCGTAATGTAATACGAGAGAACGTCACAAAGTAGTAGTACTGCTTAAAAAAATCAATAGATGAAGTAGAGTAGAAATAATTGAACGGTACCATTTGTTAAACGAGCCTGCTACTAAAAGGGTTGAGTCAGGATTACTCGTAACAGGAGGCGTGGTGCACATTTGCACAGATGTGACACAAAGGAGTGCAAGTCCCTGTAACATAATGCCGCACGACTGCCCGATAGTCCATCCATCTGTTTTAGACTGCGCTGCACTATTCATGAGCAATTGGTGTCTGTTGTTTTGCGTTACGCTATAACTTGTTCAGGTGAATTCCGCCACCGTCGTATATTACACGAACCTGTAATTTATCGAGTTCGATCTGGCGGCACAATTACTGTGCTAAATAAACGGGCGGTTATCGAGCGGAAGGTAATAGCGTCGTTATTTCAACAAAATCCCTATGTGCTCCTTTAACGAAACCATATAGCGTGCTTTAAATTTGCCTGCCTGCCAATTGACAATACATTTTGCGTGCGTCGGTTCGCGATGTTTCGTTCGAAACGTATTATATTTCTGGACTTGATATGGCACTCTCGTTGAATGGTTCTTATTATATGTTGTGACTGTGACATAAGATTTCCCAAGGAGTGCTACACTGTCAACATTTTAAGTTCACGACGTTTCCATAATAGTCGTGTCTTGTTCGAGGTTATAACTTTAGTAATATTTTATAAAACAGTTCATAACATTACAATAATAGCGTGTGGTCTGCTCGAGTTTAATGCTTAGTTCAATAAGAAGATTCTTTAAAAATGTACCGAAATATCCAGCCAAATGTTTTTATTGTGTGACATACCAATTGTATTAATTCATGATATGAATGAAGCCTTTCTTTTGTAAAAGACGTTGACTGTTATTTACCGTATAAGTACCTATACATGATAAAAATTACATTGTATAACTGACTTCGAATATCATATAAGAAGGATATGAATGCATATTTATGTCAATAAAATAAAAGTATACGGATTATGTAGATGTCATACTCATTTGTTGCAACAATCGCTGATCCACGCAGGTATCCCAGCCGGTCTTGTATCCGTTCGTAAATTATCTTTTATAATGCACTAAGTGCTTGGCTGGATTACAACGGGTTGTGTTGCTTTTGAACAAGATACGGTTGCAATTACACGGACGCGGTTGTCATTCGAGCCTCGGGCATCAGCAGCGAAGTCCCACGCGATCCCACGCTAGCCGGGAAGCTGTGGTCTTTTTCTTTCGACCGCAATAAATAATCCCGCTGAGAAGCCGCAGGCTAACGTACGGCTAGGACATTCTAAGACGATAAAATACAGTTTCGCGCTATTTTTCCATATCAGCATAATAATTTATAGCGGCTTCTGGCGACGTCACGCATGAGATGTGTTTCACAAAACGACGTGATAGGGATAGAAGGATAACTACGTGATGAGACTGGAATACGCGAATTGAGACATTATTTGCGATAAATAGGAATTCCGGAGCTTAGTACGTGAAATGTTGTTATGGTCTTATAAAAGATGCTTTGGAAATGGTGCCTTGAAATTTTTATTACTTATTTGGATTTAAAACGTACATTTCCCTTTTTGGAGACAATGTTAAATGATAAATTGTGCAATTATTATGTCACTTTATTGAACTTTTTGCTGATGTTATTCTGTAATCTACAAGAAAATTCAGGGATTTAGGGAAAAAATACAGTACTTTTATAATACTGTGAAACATCTGTTAAGTGAATTGACTTAATAATAATATAATATTAAATATTATATATTTTCTGTATTCCGCTTTTATTGAGCTGAGCACCGTCGTTTTTCAGTTGTCTTCGAAAGTGTAAACGTTGTTCGCTAGATGGCGCTGTGTGTTTGTATCGTGCGCGGCTTAGAACCTAGTCTAGTTACGGCGTCTACTCATTTATCATATTTACTAACAAAATATTAAAGACGATGTAGTGAAAACAGTATGACCTAAATGTGTAGCCGAATCAGAAGTACAGAATTAATAGTAAGTAAGTACCGTTATTTATTTCTGCATCTCGAACACACTTCGCTAGTTTATTAAGCTTGCTCTAGATCATAACAACGACAATAGACGTGGTCAATTGCTGTGACCAAATTGCTCAGAGTATAAAATTTTTAAACTCTATTGTACGGCTGCTGATAAAAGAACATGTGATATTCATTTTTTAGAAAGAACTTGCTGTTGCATCTATGGCCTTTACAGTAACCGGGAAGGACTGATGTTTTAATATGTATACGAGGGTGAATAAAAAAATTCTTAGAAGAGTTTATAACCTTTTTGGGAGAAGTTCGATATTCAAATTAAAGAGTCTTAATCACACAATATTTACGCAAACAGTCAATTGTTTTTGTCAGTTCGATCGCACGTAATAAATTGTTTTGTGCAACAAGTTGCTAAAAACGCAAAATTATGAATAAAAGTGAGTTACGTGCGGTGATAAAATATCTCAGTTTGAAAATAATTACTAAGAAGGAAATGTTTTCAGACATTCAGTAGACATTAGGGGTTGATGCTGTACCCTATTCTACGGTTGCGTACTGGGTGGTTGAATTTAAAAGAGGTAAAGATGACCCGCGTTCTGGGCGGCCTTCAATCTCCGTTACGGAAGAAAATGTCAAAAGGTTGAGAATCTGGTTTTAGCAGACAGAAGAATAACTATAACACATATAGCTGAGATCCTAAAGATATCATTTAGTTGCGTTCAATCCATTTAAATTGATTCACTGGGATTCAAAAAAGTGTCAGCAAGATGGATGCCACGAATGTTAACCAAAGTAAACAAAAAGCGACGAACGTTTGGAAATTTCTAAGCATAATCTCGAAATGTTCCAGCGTGATTCGGATAATTTTTACCGCCGCCTTGTCACCAAAGATGAAACATGGGTCCACCATTTCGATCCTGAAACTAAGAGACAAAGCATGATCTTCAGTGTTCTGGGATGGTGAAGGTTATTGATTACTTGCCAAAAGGCCAGACGATTACTGGACCCTATTATGCAAATTTAATTCCGAAAGTGCGTAGAGCGATTAAAGACAATCGTCATGGAAAACTGTTATTGGGCGTGTTGTTTCTTCATGATAACGCTCTTGCTCATCGATCGGAAGTTGCTCTCAACGCAATCCGCTGTGCTGGCTTCAATCTCCTTGACCACCCACCATATTCTCCAGACTTAGCCCCAAGTGATTTTCACTTATTCCAAAAATTAAAAGAGGAAATTCGTGGAACTAAATTTCACGATAATGACGCGGTTATGGCTGCTGTTTCGCTACTATGTCATTACGCGATTTAGTCATAATACGATACTTCGTATTATGACTAAATCGCGGGAATATGGATGTGATTATTTGCTACGTAGGTTTTTTGCACTGTAGGTATTGACAGCCGGCCCCGAGCTTTTGGATAGTCAAGAAAAACTATTTTTTTCTCAAGGATTATGGAAGTTAGAAACGCGTTATTCTAAATGCATTGCATTGGAGGGAGATTATGTAGAAAAATAAAATTTTTGTGCTGAATTTTTTGCATTTTTTAATAAATATTCCAAGATCTTTTTGATTCAGCCTCGTACAACTAGTTTTTCTATAGAACTCGCACGATCTCTTGTTTACCTTATATTAGACTAAAAGTAAACATATACATATTTAGGCTGAAAGTTTTCCTGAGATTATTTCTAGTCAAACCTCTTTGCATTTTTTTGGCCTTATTAAAATTATATATCCAGTGGCTGTTTACCATACTATGTCAGTTAATTTGACGCTCCATTTATATTAATTTGTGTTTCGTTCAAATTGTTTTGGCACTGCTAAGTAGGTCAGTCTCATTATTTTTTTCTAGAAACTTTAGAGTTATTATTTAGACACACTGTCAGAAACTTCATTGAGTAAGCCTAATGTAAATTTACATTTTGGCGGCGCCAACGCATCTGTCCTCTTGATAAACCTACACACCGCATGTGTATGACGCAGTCGTAATTACGGCAGGATGCGATAATGTCACTCATTCATTAAGATCGTAATTTAGTGGTAGTAGTAATTGTTTTTGTCTATTAATAAAACCAAGAAGGCCAACGAGGAACCTTATGGTTGTACGAGATTTATTGTGAAGATGATTTTGTTAGCTTCTCAAAGATAGTATTTATCTTGGCTGTGAATATGTATAGGGCTTTTATTTGAAGTATTTTACAGTAGATAGTTCTGATAAAACTATCCATTTAAATATTCTGTATATAAGGACAATATGTTTTTTTTTAAATATTTAATCGTACATTGTCTCTACCTTGTTTATTATTATACTTTCATGTGGTTTTGTATCAGTAATTCATTATTTCTTAGATATTGTCGTCATGATATTACTTATTTATTACTCGTACTAGGTAGGTCCTTGTAATTATTTTAGCAGTAATTACGGCAGGATGCGATAATGTCACTCATTCATTAAAATCGTAATTTAGTGGTAGTAGTAAAATGTTTCTGTTTATTAATACAACCAAGAAGGCCAACGAGGAATCTTATGGTTGTACGAGATCTATTGTGCAGATGATTTTGATGGCTTCTCAAAGATTGTATTTATCTTGGCTGTGAATACGTCTATGGCTTTTATTTAAAGTGTTTTACTGTAGATAGTTCTGATTAAGCTATCCATTTTTATATTCTGTGGGATATGAGAACAATCTGTTTTTTTTTTAAATATTTAATCGTACATTGTCTCTGCCTTGTTTATTATTATAGATTCATGGTTTTTTGTATCAGCAATTCATTAAGTATTTCTTAGATATTGTCGTCATGATGTACTTATTTATTACTAGTAATAGTATTTCAGCTGTATAGTTATTTCAGCAAATACGCATCAAAATCGTACCGTCTTACTTTTTATCAATTTAAGATAATGATATCTATCTAATGATGTACAAAGCAATTTGTAGGTACTTACATTAAATCACTTTAACGATAAGAAAGTACTATGTACTGTAGCCCGTTACAGACGTGTGCCAGTTAATGTTGAATTTCAAAATTAGCACGCTAGTACTTTCGAAATGATAGCCTACATCCACCGTACGGCTTACACACAACAAAAGCGGTAGAGACAGTGTGCTTTTGACTGTACAATTTACTCCATGGAGTCGTCGACTCCGAGCGCGGGCCCGCTTGCTTGCCGTGTCAACAATGGCGCTCTCTCCTTCGCTCCCCTATTCGACGGGTTTTTGTTTGTGCCGCCTCCACAATGCTCCGAGGCTATGCGTGTCTGCATATGGGCTTTATGTATACACGTTACCCGAAGTGGACACTTACCGTTCTCAATTATTTACAGCTAAGGGTAATCCAATTTTTGTTCTCCGTATCGCCGGTCATCACAACATTGTCGTAATCGAAATCAAAATCACTTTGTAACTTCACTTTATTCCATTAGGGTAACGCATTTCACAGTAGTCGTACCGGGCACTGATCACGGAAACCACTATCGTGTCACTTCGACCACTACAGCCGAAACCGGTTCTGGTGTAAGGAGTGCAACAGTGAGCTGTTTACCAGCGGCGTGAGATCGGGCAGCGCAGCGCGTGGTCCCGTCGCGCTCGGCAGCAGCACTGGCGTCGGCCGCGTCGCCCCTCCCGCCACTCGCGCGCCGAACCCGCCGGCCAGCTCCTACCTCCTTGTCTAACGTGCGTGTGCGTCGATGTAGCGTCTCGATACAAAAGCGTTGCCAGTCCTACGATGTTTTTTGTTTTGTGTTGACGCTTCTAAATGAGGGGCCATAAAATAGAAATGGACTGTTGAAAAAAAATAGAGAGAAAAGTTCACTAGTCACTGCACTGGCATATTGAACTTAACTTAATACAGTTGAGGAGTGCCATAATGTAAAATTTTAATTTCATAGTGGTTTTTAGATATATTTTGTCTATAAATAAATTTAGTCATAATCGACTTCTATAATGAATAAAATATGGTTTAGATATTCAGAAAAAACAAGACGTAGTTCAAGTCAAGCAAAACTTTGTGTTTTGGTAATAGATTTGTTCCAAGTTATAAATAACGGAAGACTTTACTCTATAACCGCATGTAGCGATCCCAGTTTATTCTATGCACACCCCTCACTGTGCGCGCCCAGGTAGAGACGATGGGTGAACGCACAAAAAATATACTGCCATAGACACACTACGTTTGATGTAAAAAATGAAACGGAAAGGAACTATTGCAGATTTAAAACAATGCACATAAAAGGATGTTATTCATTTTAAACTTTATTATAGGAACAATTAGAGTTTCTGAATTAAGTTTAACGTACACACTTCGTGACTCATTTCTAAAAAGAAATAAGTGGAAAAAAACTTTCAAAATTAACATTCACGTCGTCGGTTGATAAAAGTACAAAGTTCTAAGCTAAAGATTTTCATAATGAGCATAAATTATGCAATTGTTCATAAGTATAACCATTGTTAAAATATGCCATTATTGATTAACAATTATTATAGCGAAATTACCACATAAATTTGGTAAGTGCACAATGAAGTTCCTATGGCACGATAACTTACTCTGCAAATGGAATGAAATGGAATATTTAACAAGGAATTAAGGGAAATTAGGCATAAGAGTAAAACAGTAGCTACTTCTCTTAATTGGAAACCTGAAAGAGGGAGTAATATTAATACTATGAGAAATAATTAGTTGCACCTCAATTATGGGAAATCCGACTGACTTAAAAGCCAAAATGTTTTGGGCTGTGAGAATATTTGTACGTGACAGGTGCTAGTTGGGACGGTACCTGGGATAATGCTGTTATGCCTTGGTTACCGAACCAAGGGACCTAACGAAATGTTCTGATAACGATATTTTGGCAGTAAGATTTGAAAGAGCAGATATTTCACGCTATATACTTTTGCAGCGTGGGCGTGGGGAAACATACTCATAAGGAAATGTAAGTACTTAAGTACAAAAAGATTTAAGCTTAAAATTTTTCAGGAGAATTCAAAATTAATTTTGAGTAATTTCGTACTTTATTTCCCTTTTTGAAGTAACAATAAGATAAGGACGATAGTTCGCACTTAGTAATAAATCTCTTCAGTCAAAATTGTCGTCAGTGTTAAGTAGTCATAATATACCTACCTACTCTAATCATATTACATTAAGGAAGGTTTTTTCTCAAATGCGAAGATATTTTTGGGAATTTGTGTTGCGTTGATCAATTTGATGCTGAAAGTACCATTATAGTTACGGTCTGACGCGTCGGCATGGCATAATAACCAAAGTTGTCGTCGTTCGGTCTGCCCTTTAAACATGCTAACGTTTTACGTTTGTTACGTCACGCACGAACACAAGCGCCCTTCCATTATTTCTCCCAAAAACGAGCTGGAGTAGATTGATCACTTTGTTATTGAGTCACCATATTGCAAGTCAGCAATTCCATAATTATTTATTATTATATGCAAGCGAATAGGAGGCGTGCCTCACACTGCATAGAACAATGATGTTGTCAATTCATTAAAAACCAACTCGTAAAAATAAACCAATAAGTATGCATAAGTGGACCTGACTTTTTGACGACACAGTTTTGTTATCGTACTTTACTTGCTCAACATTAGCTATGGCCTCTGAGCTCGCGAAAGATTGAAACATCAGCAGTTACATTTATTGTGTTACGTTACGTCACAGTATTATGTACATGACAAATGTTCGCGATAGGGTGCGCCGATAGATTGGCTCACTACCTGCTCGGACTATCAGCCATCTACGGACCTCTTCCTCCTTATCTTTCGTAATACGTTATTCTGGAGAAAGTCCAACGAAGCGTCGCCATTGTATACCATATCGATTGATGGTGGTGTGCCTTTTGTTCTATCACTAAGTATAATATGTATTTTGAAGCATAATCTTTGTTTGTTTTAACATTAAATTGTTACTAAAAAGAATCAATTGCCGAAATGTTTGTACGCGCATTACTCCAGAACGGCACCAATTTGACTGATTCTTTTTTTGTTGGGTTCATATTTGTCAGGTTGTGTAAAAGATTTTTTTTGGAAATTTGTCACACTGGATACAAGGTGTTCGCGCGGATGAAGTCGCGGGCGCGGGCGGGCAGTTAGTTTATAATAATTCCAAATGTTATATATATGACTTTAGTTCAAAATCTAAAGCCTAGTTCATGTGGGACGGCCATTGCCGCGTAGGCTTCAGTGCCTTAGTTAGATAGTTTGTAGAGACCGCCCATAGCGTTCGACGATAATATCATTCGGAACATTTATAGAAGCTCTCTACTGGGTAGTCCCTTTCTTCTCCGAATATCGTTCTTCCGAAAATCGAAATCCCTAACGCGTTTGCTATAATCATCATTATCCATAATGTTCGCGTATACGAAATTTTGTTTTACCTAATCGTCTTTAATTCTAATGCTTTTGTGTCATAACATGGCGTGCTATAATAATTAGATATCCTAATTTTTCTTGCTATAAGTCACATGTCCTAAGTGCAGCTTCTTATTGTAAAATATATGTTAGTCCGAATAGTTAGTCCTAACAATATTATTATAAACCATCATTCAGATTATGGTTTGTAATACTCCTGTAGGTCACGTGATAGGTTAAAAATTTAAGATTACGAGATTTTTTTTTATTAGACAACAGAAATATTGGGTGCGTATCATTTCATTTAATGACAAATGAACTAATTTCAAAGGACAAAACGTTCATTGGATATAATTTTTACTTGTTCTAAATACACTTCCTATAACATGTGTCATGAAATTCTGCTAGCCAAACTAAATAAACATGGAATCCGTGGACCATGTTATAGCTGGATTAAAAGTTTTCTGAGCCAAAGAGAACAGTGTGTAGAAATTAAAAGATACTGTCCAGTAAATAAATGTATGGACTATCTTAAATCGTCATTTGATGTTAATAACTTCGGTGTACCTCAAAGCAGTATTCTTGGGCCTCTGCTGTTCCTATTATATATTAATGACCTGCCTAATAACAGTATATCTCATGGTTGTATACTGTTCGCAGATGATACAACAATTAAGAATATTTAAAGATGATAGCTATGTAACTGTTAAAGATTATGAAGATGATATAAATTTAAGTTTGAACAAAAACTCACAAGAGCTTGGCTAATAGAAAATTGTTTTTATAGTATCCAAGAAAACCTAGATTATAAATAGTTGATAAAATAGATTATAGATACTATAAATAATATATACTTACATTTTGTTATGAAGTCAAGTCACTTCATTAAAATTTTTGTGTAAGTATACACTTGTAAAAGTAGGATAAGTGACACTACTCGTATTGTTAGCTATAAGACCCGCTTTTATTGTACCTTTTTCTTTATATGCCTTACACAATAAAACTTACTTACTTACTTCATCATCATCATCATCATCCACAGCCTGACTTCACCCACTGCTGGGTATAGGCCTCTCTTTGTATGTGCCACTGTTGACGGTCCCGTGCCAATCACATCCAGGTCTTGCCCACGATGTTCGCCACATCGTCTGCCCATCTTGCCGCAGGACGACCGACGTTTCTGTGTCCAGTTCTTGGACGCCATTCAGTTAGCGCCTTACTCCACCTGTCATCACCTCGCCTTGCCAGGTGTTACTTACTTACTTACTTACAACATTACGTATATTATTCATTTAATAATAATACTCATATTCTCTAACAACTTTTTCTATAGAGCTATATTGGTAGAATTGTCATATTCTATAACTGCATTTGATATAATTTTTGCTTATAAATAAAAATAGTAGTTTAACCCTAAATCGATTTCAAATATTGTCTTAAATAGTTAATACGTGGGGTTTTCGTTAAGGTTGTGCCGGTGGAGCCGGCCAGCAAGCCGAAGTTGCGATGGTGAGCGAAAGCCATCTGCGACGAAAAGCTCGCGTGGGATCGCCGGAGTCCCGCAGCGCCCGAGCGTGACAGAAACTATGCCTGCTGCATGCTGCATGCTGCATGCCCGCTTGCATGCTGCATGCCTGCTTGTATGTTGCATGCTGCCTGCATGCTGCACACCTGCCTGCATCCTGCATGCCTGCTGCATGCTGCATGTGCCTGCATCCTGCATGCCTGCTGCATGCTGCATGCCCCTTGCATGCTGCATGCCTGCTTGCATCCTGCATTCTTGCTTGCATACTGAATGCTGCTTGGATGTTGCATTCTTGCTTAAATGCTGCATGCTTGCATCCTGCTGGCATGCTGCTTGCTTGATTTTAATACATGAATAATGTTTATATGATTAGATTATTATATCAAATGTATATTATATCAAAAGTGGGTACATTATATTAAGAATATAAAATTATATTAAATGTTTATTATATTAAGTCAGTTGTTATATCAAATGAAATTATATGAAATTAAATTATATGAAATGAAATTATATTATATGAACGTTAGACCATAAGTATTTATATCAAACATTACACACCCCCGAAATACTAGCTGCCCTACTCTTGTTAGGTCACGTAATAGCGCAGCTTAGCGTCTGTCTTGAATTTCGAGGTTATTTTTTTTATTAGACAAAAGAAATCTAAGCTCTCAGTTTGGTAAAATAATAAAACTACTAATATAATCAGATAATATTTAATTAACATGGATATCAATACTATTTAGGACTTATAATTATTATTTATAGGCGTTTTATGTCTTAAATATTATGGATTGTAATATTTATAACAAACAAATTTAGGGCATACTGTATTTAGGAATTTCAATTTTATGGCATGTGATATTAAGTAACATTAAATTCTAGCAAGTTATCATTCGGACAAAATTAAATGATGATTAGAACAAAAAAGTTATGACACTTTACATTACTTAAACTTAAATAAAAATTTTAGGTGACAAAATAGAGAACCGTATACTGTCTTGCCATATCGTTAAGTTTAGGTATGTGGTGCGACAGGAATACCTATACCTACGTTTACACTTTAGCTTAGTTTACATTTAAGATTTTTTTAACAGAATATTTTTTCAAATCTAAAACGTTACTTCTCAATTTTATTTTCTTCTTTTACCATTTAGTGATCGGTAAACTCGCAAAAAACAATACACATAAAAATGGAAATTTCGAGCACATTATCTGATTTCTCCAAGTTATATTTATCCAAGTTATGGTAGTAGCATTACTATAAGTTGGTGTGTTTTAGCCCCGAATCACGTTATCTGATGCGAAACGGTTTACGATCTTGCCGGAGCTTATTTGCATATCAGTGGCGGGTGTGGGTGCCGCGAGCCGAGGACAATATATTTCAGCGAAAGACGACGTCGCTATCTCCGCCCATTGTACATAACAGGAACGTACCGCTGCGTCTGGCAGCCTGCCATATCCAAATGGAAAAAATGCGCGACAATCCTAGTAGAAGTTCCCTATTATCTTAATAGCTCATGAAGTTCACTTGCATCGCTTGTGACATGTAGCTTTACATGCCCTGTCAAATTATAATGATTTATATTACAATTTAAATAAATAAAAAACAAAAATCAGGCATATTTTGTCCATACATTGTTAGTTAGATTTTTTCTTTCATGTAACTATGTTAGTAAAATATATTAAAATTTATTAAAAAGAATTGAATTTAAATTAAATTTGGTGAAGGGAGATTAATTAGCCTTTGAGGGATTTCTAACGCGCTCGTCATTTCACTTTCCCGTAGGAAATGGCCATAAGTACTTATTTTGCTCGCAGTCGAAGGCCTATGCTGTTGCTATTTATAACAAGTAGTCCTAACATTCATGCTCTCGTTTCGTTATGATACGCCTATTTTTGTGTTGTCGTACCGTATTTTTCGAATTATCTGATGAGGATGACCGATAAAATTGATCACCATGGGACCGCAGCCTTTTTTCTTCTATTATAGTGCTCGTAATATGAGTTGCGTGACCGTAACTCGGCCCAGTATGGTAATGGTTGTTGTGTAATTCATTGCGTGCATCCCGCATTATTATAATATCTTTGTATGACCATGAAATTTTCAACGTGAGGTCTTGATGGCAATCTCTTTTATTTTTTTTTATTTTTTTGTGTTTTCGATCTTATATTGAATTTGGTTTCTTATAGTGTGAAATGACAAGAGTCTCAGAAAAATTGAACTACAAATTAATATGTCATAGAACATGGTCAAAACCTATGAAGAGTATGTATGTTACAAATGCAAAATGAATTCATTAACACCAATAAGCCGTAACTACCTTACATAGGCCGGCAAACAATGATTCTGCATCGTACCTGATAATTACCAACGTATAAAGAAGCCATTGACAATAAGAACGATTAGGCTGACCGCACAGGACGTATGTGAAATCATTAGCGCAAGCCTCGTCGCACACCGATGACAAAAGCCGGCTTGGACCGCGGGTTGACGGTCTAATTCCAAACAAATGCAAATTGAGCGCGGGAACGTTGAGCTGGACATCAGCTTAATGGCAGCATTGTGCGATGCGATAATGACCGCGTAATTGGCACGAGGTCAGCAGTGCTACCTGGCCTGTGGCCCGTCCAGGCCCGTTCTTGCGTCCCATCGCCAATGTCCTTTCGACCGTGATATTTAATTGTGCACGTAATTAAATCCAATGAAGCCTTCGAATCATAACAGTGCCATTGTTTATTGGAACGTGAACGATAGATGGCTTGTTTATCGCAGAGTTCAGTTCGCAGTCGAACTGTTGTCAGACTAGGTGCTGAAAAGAAACTTGTCATCTTTATGTTCTAAACACCGTTGATCTAGGAGCCCTGAAGGAAGTGAATATTGTTATTTTAAGACGCAGTAAGTCGACAATAATTAAGAAAAACTTAGACATCTCCTGGCTAAGCACAGGACCGCCTTAATTGTGGCGTACGTATAGTGGGTAAAATGGGTATACCAGCTGTTCATGATTACGAAAGCATATTAACTATCTTAGCGTGATCACGGTGAATTGTATAGAATTATGGCTACAGATAAGTTTGGAGAAACATCTTATTCTTGAAGGAAACACAGGCGTCTAGTGTCAGCTGACGACTTGACATGTCCTTGTGGTCGCGCGCAGGAAGTCCCTCATTGTGCCTCGCTGACTCGCACGCTCACCAACTGGCGAGCGCGCTGGTGCCGACAGCAGCGATACCAGTCTTACATTTCGGTGTTAACGTAAATCAACAAGAATGGTCGTAAACTTTAATAATTTTTGTATTTGTTTAAGTAATTACCGGAGTGCCTGCCTTTTTAATTATTATTAACTCTTAGGCAAAAATAAAAAAATAAGCCCAAGATAATACAGATCGCGCTTTATCTAACGGAGAAAACTGCCTATCCTAAGTATTAGCAAGCGTAGTAAGTTGCATTTTTTTAGATTTCCTTCTGTTTGTCGTTTATGACCTTATTATCGAAATCTTAGTAGTGTATACTACTATCTAATGGATAATAATATATTATGGAAAGCTTATTAAATTCCCTTTCTTTTGATACAAAAAACTTTTCAAAATTGATTCTATAGTGGCATTTTTTAAAGTCAAAGTTAAGGCGGCCATAACATATACATACTATTACATATATAACAAATAAATATTACATAATTATTAGACGATTGCTAATGTGGGGCATCAACTTGTTCTGTAAGAAAGCTGCGCAACTTTGTTTTAAACACACACCGACTGGTGGACATTCTGATATTCAGAGGGAGAGAATTCCAGAGAAGGATTGGTTTAATAAAGAAGGAAGAGTGAATTATTTCAAAATGGTGAGAGGGATAGATGAGCAAGCGATTAATAGAAGAACGGAGATTATTGTCGTGACTTGAACATAAATTATTGAAAGTGCGAAGAAAGATAAGAAGGAGAATTAGGAGAGCATAATACAAAGAAAAGAGTGGTCAAGGCCCGCATACTTCTACGCAGCCGAATGAAGTTGTTTTAGAAAAAAAGCATAAATAAGCAAAAATATATTTACCTACTAAGTACCTATCTACATAATATTTACCTATCAGCAGAAAATGTGGCATTGCTTGGGATTTATTTTTGTTGCTAAAAATCTATCATCATTGTTTAATAAGTGAAGTAGACGTAGGCAATTACGTAGCCTAGCTGAATAGATTTTTGTAGCAATATTTAATATACCAGTCTATATAATTAAGATCTTCACGTATTGAAATGTAATACTTTATTTATATTGATAATAATCTACTCGCGTTTGTTACCCTGACATAGGTACTATAAGTCCGTGGTCACCGGGAGATACGAGGTGTTAGTTGGTGGTCTCCCGGTTTTACCCTGACATAGGTACTTCAAGTCCGTGGTCACCGGGAGACACGAGGTGTTAGTTGGTGGTCTCCCGGTCAACTGGTTTTAATCGAGTGCGTTCCGTTTCACGTGTCATTGCAATGTGTAGTTTTCGCGCAAACTTCAAACAACAATATCTCTAACCACCTCAGGCTATACAATGATTAACATGTCAATAAACTAGGGAGTGCGTCCGGAAGTTTGCAAGACGTGGTAATTAGCTCCCGTGACGTCACTAGCGGCGTCTCCCACGCCATGCGCCAGTTATCGCGACAATTAAATCGCACTGACCCCCGCCAACCCACGAGCCTCGTAACAAGAATTCTGTTAGGGATAGTTTGCTCGTCCTTACTTTGAAAGTCCGCTGCAATAAATTACAATGGTTAGGCAAGATAATAGATGTTCTACTTAATTATTATCTTCTCTACATAAACATTTCATATTTTGGTTCAATCTATGTTTAAGCACATACAGAATTCTATTTTTTTGAAATTCATTGCATTTTATTTTTTGCCACCATAAAATTGTTTAAAAAGATTGACTTATATTTTCCTTTTTTACTTATTAAGAAATCTTTGTGTAAAGTATAAAACTTCTAGTAATTTCTTGCCGATTAAGAGGGTTTACGCATTTCGGTTTTCCATACAAACTTCCAAGTTGAAATTTTTAAAAACCAATGAGCCAATTTTAATTAAACTTGGCATTTTAAAGTAAAATACAGGGATCTAAATAGTTTGTTGAAAACATTTAAAAAGAAACATTTAACTGAGATATTGCAATTTTAAACTTTCTATAGTACGCAATAGCTCAGCCAAATAAACGTTTTTTAAAAATGTTTTCAACAAACTATTTAGATCCCTGTATTTTACTTTAGCGTGCAAAGTTTCAATAACATAGATTTATTGGTTTTTGAAAATTTCGACTTGGAAATTTGTATGGGAAACCGAAATGCGAAAACCCTCTAAACTCGTATCTTGTAAGTTGATAATATTGTAAGTATAATAATATTTGCTTTCGTGTTGTTATAGCAAATTTTTACACTTGCTTGAAGAGTTAATTTCAATTCAATGTAATGTTACAACGTAAACATTAATCAAAACCCCTGATCAAATCAATCCATGACTGACGGACATTCATCGGAGATTGAACCGCAGATTATTACTAGCACTTGCATGAAAATGTAAGGAAATGTTTTATTATAATTGAACAGTAAACCTTCGGTTCATGTTCCGCCTTTATTGAAGGCACAAACATACACAGAGTTTTGTCTCACTGCACCTTTGTTGCGGAACAAATCATTAGTAATTAAACTTTAATAAGTATCTGGTGTGAGAAACGTGTGTGAGGCGTCGTGAGATTGGAACAACAAAACGGAAAACGACGGTTCCCACATACGCAAAGCATATACGTTGGGAACTCTTTTGTGTCAACGATAAAAACATGGTATAAGTTACTAATACTAATCAGGTAGGACAGGAGGGAGATATAAGGACAATGGGTAATTTTGTTAAATGTTCCCAAAGTACAATCACTGCCTCGCATGGTAGCGCTGATGCTGAGATTTCGCACGGTAGAATAATTTGTCTTGAGAATTTACTAGGAAATATACAGATCTACTACCTTGGAACTTTGGTTTTCCATGAAAAATTAATTTTAATTCCTATTTGTAGGTAGAATTAATTTGAATTCAAGTGAAAAAAGACGACAACAGAAGAAAATATCTACTCTTATCCCAAGTGATTGGGATGACAATGATGAGTTAGTATATTATTTGAATTTCATACCTAAATACTCTTATTATTGGTGGATCTTGTGTTTGCGTTTGTTTTTATATTACGTATTTTAATTTAGTTCCACTCAATACAGCGTCCGTTCTTCCATCCGTCCGTTCCATCATGTAAGTACAATACTTTTCACACTAATGTTATGAATGAGGAGTGTCATGTTTGAAAACAGTAACCGTTCAAATAATGTGCGTGCGAATGTGAACTCACCATGGACGATGTTTTATTTATATAAACCGTTATTTATTATGCAGTTCTATGTAGATTTTAATATATGTTCTCACTACAGTGACGTTGGCGACACCAACAATTAATCCAAAAACATTAAAAGTACAAATTACATCACGTAACAGTCCTTTATGTAAAACATTAACCATTTTTTGATCTGACTTAAACATGAGTTTCTGTATATAACAAAATGAAACAATACTGACGTTGTTTTCCTTTCCCTAAGGAACTTATACCCACACTATTTCTATAAAAGATATCGTTAAGGTAGCAGCTTAAAAGTTTTTCTATTGCTTAAAATATGTAGGAAAAACCTTTTTTTACGTATATTTGTAAGAATGTTACAATCACAATCATATTAAAACTTCCAAGATTATAAGAAGCTTGTATTTATGGTACCTATTATCACCCGGCGACAATAAACCGATTTATACGCAGAAACTTAAAAAAATACCATTTTTATAAGCATTGTGATAGCTACCTTTTTATATAAGACAATAGGGTTAAGAATATTCACGTGAAGCAGCCTGGTTTTAGCGTTTGCTGGAAAAACTTTCACACAAGCCGTTTAAAACATACTATCAAAGTGAATAAAAACGTGCCGTAAAACACAGAGGAAGTTTCGATCGATGTTAAAAATAAACAAAATGCTTTTTAATAAGTATGTAAACACAATCGGTTTATCTTCATCAGTAGTTGCATTGTCTATTAATATTATTATATTAAAACTGTAAAGCACTATAAGTACCTACTATACTTTTAAAGCGACCTACTTATTTGGTAGATCATACCTGGATACCATATTTCTATTAAAATGTATAACTTCATATTTATTACAAAAAATACCCAAGTAAGTATATAATTTTAATGCTTCCGCAAGTTGTTCTGTTTCTGTTACGTGTCAAGAGGACCATGACTAATCCGTGGGAACTGAACGCAAGTATGTAGGAAAATCCTTGCGTATGTGTCTAACTGTAGCGACAATTATGGGAATTATTGTAGGTAAGTATTAGCTATTATTGCGAGCCGGACGTCCGCTGGCCACACGACAAAACACACAAAACATCCCAAAACGGCACACAAAAGAACTGGCGCATGGCGTGTGCAAGATGTTGTACGTATCAACGTTTACAACTGTACGTGATCACTGTCGTCCATTACCAGTTGACCAAATGAATTAATGAGGCACGCAGTTCAAATAAATGTTTTAACAAAATTAATCTGATGTGAGATGAGGTTTCAGCGCCCTTTTACCTTTTGTTGTTGAAACAATGTAACGTGGAAAGGGTTTAGGATGATACATCAAATATCACTACATCGAAACCTGTGACCAAAACTCATAATTTCGAAGACGTTGACTATAATAGAATCTGAAAATTCAGAAAATTATACGTCGTTGTGATCCAAACATCTGTAAATCGACATGTAAAAATGGAATGGTTTTACTCAGATTTTACCTCACCAGAAATTGTGGCTGTTTCCGTTAAATCTGAAAAATCATTCAAACAAGAAAAATATTAAGTGAGATCAACTGAACAGTGGAGGTTTAAAAAAAACTTTGATGTACCTAACTATGTATTATTTTACCAACGTCTCTTACACATTTCAAATGAAATAAATATCAATGTTGACACTGTCACGTGTAATGAGAATTACTTAGTATTTTATAATTCCGCGTGAGAAATGTTTCGAACAAGTCTACTATGAAAAAAGTGTATGTTCAGAAAACTTTGTGTATTTTTATGTATTTGTAAAGTTGTATGTGCATCATCATCCCTTTCAGCCTTTCTTAACCCACTGCTAGGCGTCGGCCTCTCTCTATTTATGCCATTCCTAATGTTAGTGAACAAAATATACATTTAGGTAATTTTGGCTTATAAGATCCCTAGCTCAGTAAGTATTTAGTAAGTTCGACAGAAATTTTAGACAGAAGTTTCTGATAGACAATTTCTAAAGGATCTACAGCGTTCGTGACTTTAAAGTCATTAGACTTATTGTCATTATTATTCAAATTATTTAACTACTCACTTACCTAATTACTCGCACGAAAATTAGTGAATGTGCTATTGCTATTTAACAGCTGTGAAACAAGAACCGGTAGGTAAATGGTTTGCATATTATGAAAGTAACTAGAAAGTTTGCTTGGCTACCACCTATGTATAATTGGAATAATTGATTTTGTTGACTCTAGTTGGGACACGTGATACTTTAGCAACATTAGAAAATTTCAAACAAGCACCTAGGTACAGACACGTAAGTATTCGTGTGTAGAGGAGCGCTCGTTGGGAAATCGTGAACACGAACAAGATGGTGCGTAGCGGCGTTTAACCTAAATTGTTTGATTGCCCATCACGTCTTTCCCGTGGACCCTATCGAGATCTCAACGCGAGTACTGCCTTCACTCTTCTCTCTCAGTTATAGGCCCTAACCGCTTTAGAATGGCGCAATACAGCTCTAGTAAACAACAATTTGAAGAAATTGAGACGAGAATAAATCACAGGCACACATTTCTCATTTTAAGGCGCAGTAATAATTCACGGGTATGTTTTAAAAGATTTATCTCCAGTTTTATCGTCGTAATTTCACGTTCAATTTTTCGTCTCTTATAATTCTGAGAAGCAGACGATATGTATTTATCTAAGCTTGAGTCCGAAAGCTCTGTATACAAATGTATGTGTATACCTTACTTATTTGCATAAGTGAATTCGGCGAACAACACCACCCGGGGATTATTTAATGAGGCTTACCAACACGACAACCAACAAAATAACTTGCTTGTGAATTATTTACGTGGTGGTGCTAACCCAAACATTCTATACAAAACGAATCTTCTAGTTATTACTTCAGCTCTGGTTATGGTTTGGCCCCTTGATGCCACCTTTATTTGCAGGCAGGACGGCCCAAAATGGCGTGTATGGTCTACTTTGATAGTACCCATGTGGGTGAAGGTTGAATTATGTACCCATTGAGTGGATAAGTAGTGAATAATTTAAGTTGAAATTGATGGTGAATAAATTACTTATAGTGTAAGAAAAGATAAACCTGCAGCGAACTAAGATTAAGAGATGTTCTCAAAGCAAGTTCAGAGTGAGTGCGTTAAGAGGCTATACCATTGCAAATGTTTGATAGACCAAACCTATAGGTAAGACATAAACCACGAAGCTTCATAGTTCGCAGAATCTCTAAAACAGTCGATGTATCTGATTGTTGACGTTTCCTTATGAGCGCGGCGGAGTGGGCGGCGGCCGGCGGCTTGCGGCTTCGCATTCGCCAGTTTATGCTTCCCGAGACCAAAATAATCCACAATCGACGGCATCCGCTATTGGACGCGAGTGTACCGCCGGCTATGCAAACCAGCGCGGGTGCCTCGGAAATACTCGTAACACGCGTCTCGCTTGACGTGCGAGCGTTTGATTGAAGTCTCCACCGTGATTCGTTTACGACTCGATTTATACGTCTGCGTCGATGATACGCGGCGCATCACCGCGCATATTTTACGTGGGCGATGTTTGCGTTAATGGTATTGTGTTGATTTGTAATGATCTGCCTGCCTCATAAAAGTTTTGTTTTATTGTCGTCAGTAGATTTAATTTGCCTTTTTTTTCATTGTCAGCCTATTACCGTCGTCCCACTGCTGAACTCAGATCTTTCTACATGAACAATAGCACATGAGGAGATTGTGCCATAACCCACTACGCTGGTCCAATGTCCAAACCCTAACCGGGTTTTTCAACACGAAGTAATTGAAAAAATTGTGTTGTCTTTGTTATAAGTACTTAATAAATAACTATAGGTATGTAAATAAAGAAATAAATAAAATAATAAATGCGGTTTTTTAAGTATTATCGAGTGTCATCTTACGAAACCAACCGAAACCAACAGCTCAACATAGTTTCCGAAGCACGAAGGAGTTCAACTTGAAAAATCCTAATCCAAACGCACAAACCGCTGCACCATCGCACTTTCCATGGCCCAGTAAAGATTAGGAGTGCTTATGCAACCATTATGTAAAGAGGATATTAAAGCTTCCTGCTATTAGCCCAAAATATAGTTCTATCTAGATATTTATAGTTTGTAGCGATGGATGCTGAAGCGAGTTTATGGTTCAGTCATGTCCGATGACTCGGCACGCTGCCGCACGGTCGGAAGTTCCGACCGGTTCTCAGCATTCCTATAAACTCTTATGGCAAACTATTTCTCAGATTTATCAACGCACAGTTGCCAACCAAGTCGTTCACCCGCGGTTTATGCTTCAATGGGATTATTATTTTTTAATGCTTGCATGCTAGTACACGCGAACACCTAGCTACTAAAATGGTTTGTGCATTTCTGTTTTTATATTTTTTAATAATTTAAATAGTATTGATTATATCGATAAAGTGGAAAAATTACCAGCCTGCACGCGACTTCGTCCGCGTGAACACCTCGTAATGTCCCGAGGCGAAGTTCCAAAAAATTTTTTTTATAATATCTACAAACCATGTACCTACTGCCCGAGAATTACAAACAACAAAAAAAATATTTGCCAAATAGATGCAGCCGTTCTGAAGTGCTGCGCGAACATATCTACATTCGATTATTATATAAGTGGATAGATAGACGACACAAAACATATTTTATGTTACTTAGCCGGAAAACGAGCATATCTTCAGCCCACTTGTTGGAAAGTGGCTACAGCAACCCATGCACGCTTGCAACATCGAGGGTTAACAGCACATTCGCGGGTTTCGATCCTTTCTTTCTTTTGCATTTATGCGCTATAATTTCACTAGATCTTATTGGCTGCTCGGCGGCAGAAATAGATATTTGGTGGTCAATAGATCAGAATCAGAAATAGATATCTGGGAAACATGTGAATGGGAGTATACCTAGGTTCGTTCTATCACTAAGCATGCCATGTGAGTCATGTTGTCATAAAAAGGTTGCCTCTCTGAATAAGTCTGGCGCTACTGGTGGCACCGTTTTTCCTGCGGTTATCATAAATATTAAGTAGATATCTAAGTTATTTTTATTAAAACTTTTTTTAAATTTGGTCTGTGATCATGGTGCATGCAACTGCGCCGAAATATCGGGGACTCAAAACCAACAACTCACACATGGTAATAATCTCGTTTTTTCTTAAAAATTATTGTAGTGACCATGAAAGTTTAAAAATATATCTAAGTAAGTTACCTATTTACTTGGTATGTTTTACTATTTTGTTTTGAAAATACCTACTCTTGTTTTTTTCATTTAACAAACGAGTCACATACATTAGGTGCCGCCTGCTGGTTGTTGCTGCGCGATGTTGGTTAATTTAAAAGTAGGCAAGTTTAATTAATATGCACATTTACCCAAATATGAAAGGTAATGGCGCTAAACTCGTTAGACATCTCAATTTATCGACACTTAAAATAATATTGTAAGTCATGTAAACCATATTCTACTTGTTAGTTAATTGAACTGCTTGAAATAGCCATTTGTAATTAATTTTAATTTGGCGCCATTAATTGAGTCTGGAATAATAACTAGTTTCGCAACTATATTTAAATTAGCATTTGATTCAAATCAACAATTGTTTAGGCTACTTATATGAAATAGACTGGTTTTAAAGTACCTATTTGTTGCTCCTGCTTAGCAAGCAGGATATAAAATACATATTTATTCTTTTGTTTCCCTTTATTAAAGGTATTCCTATGTAAAGAAACGATAGGTAGGTAAGTATGTAATATTTACAAATACGACTATTATTACAATAATTTATTTATTTAATTATTTAATCTTCTTTGCATAACAAACTGCAAAAGCGGACTTAACGCTACAAGGCATTCTCTACCAGTCAACCGGTAAGGATGTGGGAGACTTGAAGTTAGGCGATATTCAATACAGTTAGAATAGGTTAATAATAACAATTACAAACAGCATAATAAAAAATATACAGAATACACAGGGCTTACATAAATACTAAATAAATATATACCTACTTACATAAATAAGTACAGCAAAATACTAATATACATAAATACATACAAAATAAATACATACATAACAAAAAAATAAATAAATCAGATAGTGTGACTTCTAAACGAGGTTTAAATAGTGCTCGCGCACCAGTCTTTTAAACACTACTTTGCTCTGAGCATGACGGATATGCATTGGCAGAGCATACCAGAGACGAATAGCAGAAAGAGTGAAAGAGCTGGAGACGAAGCCCGTATGATGAGCGGGAGTTCGGAGAGTAAGGTTGCTACTAGAACGAAGGTCACGCTGATGAGAGGCTCCCAGAAACTATAACCTGGATTTCAGGTATCCGGGGGTATGTGGATCAAGATCAAATAAGTATTAAGTAAATAGCAAACAGACAACTCTAAAGTTCCTGCGCTCGCGCATAGGTAGTAGAAACGTGGTCAAACTTACGCTAAACCGAAGATAAATCGGATACAGCTGTTTAGCAAACGATCCAAACTTATTGAGAAGATTTTGATTAGTGTCAGAGAAACAAACGTCGTTGTAGTCAAGGATTGGGAGGACTAGGGCAATTTTGGTGCTGGATGGGAGAAAAAATTTCAGACTGCCAAAGACCGTAACTAATTGACCACTTTGCGAGAAATCTCGTTAACATGATCTTACCAAGTGAGAGAGCAGTAATATACGGTATGCTGCAATTTCCATTGAACACCAAACCAGACACAGACCTCAAATCAAAAAGGGTCAGCTGCCGGGAACTACACACATCAAAAGTGTCTAGGGATCAAGCATTTTTATGCGGATTTCTTGAGATTGAGATGTGGCTTTGTAATAAATTTATGATTTTATAAATTTATATGGATCCCTTTTGGTGCATTTCATAATTTGAAACAGGAACTTTCAATCAATTTCTAGTAAAAGATGAAAATCAGCTGTCAATATTTTCCCTATAAAAACATACAACGCATTGAAGACATTATTAGTGCTACTGTTTCCCTACTACTGATTAAAACCAACGTTATTATGGAGCGGCGACGTCATTTAAGCAGGGAAGAAATGCTCAGAGCCGTGGGAATGATAGAAGCTGGTTCCCGGCAACGTACTGTGGCTTTAGCTCTGAATACAAGTCAGAGTGTTATCAGTCGACTTTGGACACGTTACCGAAGCACTGGTACCGTGGCTGAGCGCCATGGAGGACGGTATCGCTGCACCACACGGAGACAAGACCGATACATTCAAATTACAACTCGAAGAGCTCCAACAATAACCGCCATGATGTTAGCCGTGAGGCTTCATCACTCTTCAGGGAACTTAATTAGCGACCAAACAGTCAGAAACCGCTTGCATGAAGTGAACCTTCATTCCCGAAGACCGCTAAGGGTACCACCTATAGCAATGCACAATCGTAGGATTCGATATCAATGGGCCCTTGAACACAGAAATTGGGCAGAAGAACAATGGCGTTTCGTGTGCTTTTCTGATGAGTCTCGTTTTGGTATGAGACCGGATACAAGACGTATACGACACTGGAGAACCCCTGGACGCCAACAGCGATCAATAAAATCCTGCCAGGAAGTCCATCCTTATAGTGGTGGAACCATCATGGTATGGGCGGGTATTTGGATCGGCGGAAGAACTGAGTTGATTTGGATCAGAGGCAACCTCAACGCTCAAATTTATGCTGAGACGATTGTATCAGACGTCATCGTTCCTCTACAAGTGCAAATCGGTCCCTTATTTCAGTTAATGCATGATAATGCACGACCGCACACCGCAAGAGTTGTAAGACAGACTCTCGCCGCAGCTAACATCAATGTCATGCCCTGGCCTGCTCAGTCGCCAGACTTGAACCCGATTGAGCATGCATGGGATATGCTACAGAGAAGAGCTCTGCCGAATATGGAGGGTATCCAGTCGCAAGAAGACCTTTTTTTGTTGTTGCAACGAACAGGGGCGGCCATTCCACAGCGTGATTTGGATGAACTCATTTTGAGTATGCCAAACCGATGTTCTTGTGTTGTTAGTGTTCGCGGTAGAAACACGGATTATTAATTGTTTAAGTTACCCAATAAAATTTTAAAGAAAACTGTTATTTCAGTCTTTTTTTCGAACTTTAATGTTAGTGGTTCAAATGTCAAAAATCCCTTTATTAGGAAAATGGCAAATTTCTTTATTAATGCAAAGGTGACTTGGTTTATCGTTACTGTAGACAAACGAAAACACTTTATTTGATGAATCCTTAAAGAAAATTTTAATTAATATCAATCAGGAGAAAAGTTATTGCAAAAATATATGTTGATCCCTAGACACTTTTGATGTGTGTACCAATGATTAATTGCCTGAGGCTTAGCGGCATTGACGGAAATAATCGGAAGCAAATTTTAAAATTCCATTTGGATAACATATTATTTTTCTATCATGATTCAAATTATTGTCGTGTGATTTCAAATAGGTAAATTGAATACCTATATATAAGTACATATAAAATAAAATGAAAATATTTGAATTGAGTTGATTGCAACTCTGAAAACCCGTATTGGATCAGCGTGGTGGGCTGTAGCCCAATCTTCCCACGTGATGTTGGCCATGTGGGAGACCTGGGACCCTAAAAAGGCCACATCGAGCAATTCAAATTATGATTCCAATTCAAATTCATATTTTGCAATTCATCTGTTTGACAAGTTTCTATGGAGATTCGTAAAATGGTTCACAAAGCTAAATTTAATATGTGTCAAATAGCAGAATCATAAAAAGTTACTCAAGGGCAACATATTTCAATTCATATACTTAGTGCATATTTCCAAAAAATAAATAATGGCAGATTTATCCCTATAGGCAATATGTATTGAGCATTCGATGCGAGTGTGGGAGAACTTATTATATCGCCAGCGAAGTGCATCGCTTCGAAAAATGGAGTTAGCATTTGAAATGCCAGAATATGAATTTGTTGGACTAGACTCAATGAAAGCTTGTGTCGTGATCTCATACAGGAGATAGAGCCTTACTTAATCTCTCGACAAGGGGGTATAAGTACTACGTGTAAGGCAAGTAGAAGAATCCATAATTTAAAACATTCCTATGTAAATAATTCATCATCATCAGCCTTTAAACCTGCTGGGCACAGGCCTTCCTACGTAGACAACATCACATGGGAAGATTGGGCCATAACAAACCACGCTGGCCCAATACGGGTTGCAGTGCTTTAAGGACTGCCATCTTACGACAACAACCGGTGCCTTCCGAAGCAATAATAATTTAACTTTTACATAATGGATGGTGTAATTTTTGTTTTCTCATTTCAGGTATTAACTGCATTAAGTTTCTATGCATCTGGGTCTTATTAGAGGTTTGTAGGAGCTAGTGCACACCACAAAATGCGCCAAGTTTCTATTGTTGATTTAGATGACAATTAAAATGACAATGACATCCAACTTGTTGCCAGCGAAATGAAAAATATTTATTTTAAACAACAATGGTTGAATTACTTTTTAGTTACTTATTTTTCATATATTGATTACATAGGTAAGTGTATTTTATTAGGTATTTTAGTTTTTTAAATAAAGTTCTTAATTTCTTCATAAAATCTTCATAAAACAATAGAAATTGTAACGAAACAAAAACCGGTTTTGTTATGTTTTTATTTTTCTCGTATATGGCAATTTTAATACCAAGTATGAATCACATTATGAATTGAATACGATTTTCATTCTTGAATGGCCATTTTATGAATATTAGAGGAATTCCTAAGAATCTACAAGGAGTTCACAATATGAACTGTTTTTAGAAAAATTGCTCGAAGTGGCCGTATTAGATCTCTTTGCCGAATCCCCTTTGCCGAATGCCAACCAGTAGGACGTTTATAGGCTGATGATGGTGATGATGACAACGACGACGAATTACGGTATTACATTGAAACGTTATAGGACACACTTCAAATCTTTAAAAAATAACTCCCTGTTTTGTTTATGTCTCTAAAAAGAAATTTATGATAAAGGTATGGCATATTCTAATTTTATTTTGTGATAAGTATTGTAATTGTCCCTTAGAGTAAAGGTTGATTATATTGATCGGTTGTTCCAGCTGTTCGCGGTACCTACCTATACCACATCCTCTTCCAAACAACCTGCCGAATATCGCTGATTAGATTTTTATCTCAGTATGATTCCACTGTTGTTATTGCGCATACATTTCGCATCGCATGAGGCACGAACATATTTTCCAATTACTTAACTAGGCATGCATTATATACCGTTAAATAGAATTTAATGTTATTTTAATGTTTGCTTTGAAGCAGAAAGTCGATTATCTCTACAATCGCTTCCACGGTCGCGTGATGCGATTGCAATATATAAATTGATGCACAAAAATGACAACGGACTCTCGGAACACTTAACTTTTAAAATATTTTCTTCTATAATCTAAGAGTTAGTACAAAAGATCCATCAACATTAATGCCAATTTTAATTTAGGACACATTGTTCAATATAATAGTAGGTAGTTACGTGCGGTGGATCTAATGTTACGGAGTCGATTTGATTATTACCTTTGCGTTGAGACCTTGCTTGCTTGATGGGTAGTTATTACTAATCACACGTAAAGGTAATGCATTTTTTGTTTTTTCTTTAGATTGCCTTTTGTTTCTTCTTTTACATTTTCATTGCTAATACATTTTTGTTGAGTCGGTGCAGCGGTTTTACGCCTTTCAGTTGAGATTGTCCGATTCGCGCAATCTTCGATCGACCAAGTCGATCATCTTTCGCTATATTGATTCCCGATGAGTGAGTAAATTAAACGATCGCTTCTCCGTGTTACGGAAGACGTGTTAGGCCGTTGCCGGACTTAAAAAATGGGCTAGTGAGCTAGGTGCGCTACGCTCACAAAATTGGCAACTGTGCGCACATTTTAATTTTTAGCAATTATTAATAGATAACTATAGTATCTTTATCAACTAAGGCAATGAATGTTATTTCTACTTTTTACCATTGATGCTGCTATGAGATCGTCAATCAAAATTCAAAGACTAATATTCATTTTATAGAAATACAATATAGCCATTACATCGAAAATTATGTAGCAATCTAATGTTACATTATAATGATACATCTCTCATTCCACATCGACGAGTGGTACAGATTGTTGATTGAGATATAAGAGCTAGAAAAAGTTACTGAGTCGTAGTTCGGTACGTTTCAAAAGCAATATGTATGGAGTGATATAATCGTAACGAGGCAACTAAAATAGCTCGGTATTCGTTCACGTAGTTATTGAATGAAGACGGTAGCTGTTCGTCGAGACGCGGCACAAATTGTTGATTACAAAAGAGCAGCAATTTAGACTCCAGCCACGCAGGAAGCGTCCAGATTGAAACTTATGTCTGCAGCTCAAGACTAGCGGCGGACAATGTATACTTAAATATGTACAAATTCTACTTAACACGTAAGTTTGAGTAACACGAAGCAAGCACATATCGTTACGAAGGTGAGCGGACGTGGAGCGAATTGTAATGCGATAACGACCATAGCTTTGTCAATATTGACATTACCCAATGCAATTCGACAAAGAGCTCTTGAAAAATTTAGTATTGTAAGTGGTTATCATTATACTACCTCGTCATGTCACAATACTAGTTTGTGGATAAGAGTTACGAGTAAATCATTTGGAGCGAACGTATTGTGCTGTGGGTACAATGATATCTAACGAGAAATCATCGTTGTGGAGAAAGTGTACGATATCAAAGAGGCAGTCGCCATTGTTTACGGTGCTTCACTCTTTGCTAATGATTCATGACTGTTAACAACCTTTGAGGCTTGCGAATGTTTTGAATTCTTATCTTACCTTTCATTATACTTGGGAACGGTATGCAACCTTTTATTTCTCTTAAATTACTCGTAGACACCTTCATATAAAACATCTGTTAGTTAAAACAATAATACGACACGCAGAAAAGAAATTTCTATTTCTGACTGACAACGAGCATGCCGTTGTTTGGGAAACATATTTACGGAATCCAAAATAAAATACGAGGGATTTGTTTACGCTATCTCCAATAATGCTCCTAATTTGTTTACTAATGTCGGCGTTTTCGTGCGCCGTAAATCAGTCGGGTGAACTTCTTAATTGGTTGGAAAGCGATGGGCTGCGACTGTGGGCAGCGGGTGAGAGGTCACCGGGCCTCGGGCACTGGAACTCGATTAGATGGAAGTGAGATATCGAAGGAGAAAGCAGATACGTAACAACATCTCGTTTGTGATGCCCGCTGGGAAGAAATGTCGCCGGTGTTGTATGTCGTCTGAATTTGATAGTATGAACTTCTATTTCATTCGGAAATCATAATTATTATAACCAAATTGTTACGTTAAAGATGTCTCACTTTTTCTGTTATTAAAACTGAATAGATATTTTATTTGTCTTATTCGTAGTTCCGCTCTTTTTGGATATGGATGACACGACATTAGTAATAACAGTTTGAAATGCAAGTAAGACTATGCTTGCTAAGTACCTCTTAGGTAATCTCTAGATTGAGCAAGCGAGTGAAAGCTCGGTCAACGGAGCCTCGGGCCGTTATCCGATACTTGGGAATAAGTCGTCTAATGACATTAGTCGACATTTTAAATTACACTTATTTTTGTTTCGAATAACTAATTAGTAAGACATGGTGAAATAGTTACCAACGTTAGGCACGTGTCCTCTATTTGGTTCACTGGTCCGATAAACGTATTAGTTCAGCAAAGCTTCTTCGTCACAACATGCACGTCATAGTTTTAAGCTTTTGAAGTAATTTCTGTTTTACGAAAAACTGGTTTGATCTACCAAGTTAAGTGATGTTTAAGTTCGTTTTAATTTTAAAGAAAGATAACGAAACTAAGTATTATAAAATACTTTAGAAACTAGGATCGCCGCTGGATAGGTGTACTGGTCCTTAAAATTGTTGCTGAAATGCTGATAAATCAGTGCTGTTTAAGACGATACCCAATTGACGATGACTTTTTCATTTTGTTGGTAAGACAGTCCCTGAGAACTTTCGAAGTCACTCCGCAGTATCCGAGACTTCGTTAGACTCAGTGAACAAACTGTCCGGCGGCCGATAGCGGGCGGTACGATCTCATTAGCAGCGCCGATGGAGCCGGGAGTGCTCCAAATTATTTCACGCTACATTAATATTGAATATTCACGCTGATAACATCGGACGCCTAGTTAATTAACACTGTATGTTGCTCCGTGACACGCGTTTAAATCGCGTTTTTTTGGATTATTGATGGTAAAAAGGATTAACGCGAAACGGGTTATTTTGAATTGAGTCCGACGTTGATCACAGCTATAGATCCCAAATTAACTGCTGAAATTGGTGAACCTAATGTTCTAGGCGTCTTTTTTCGTGTATTATAGATACGTTGTACTGTCTCTATCTATCTTTAAACTTATAACGTAGATCTACAGTCCTACACTTAGAAAACAATTTCGAAGATCAGGGCTGTAATTAATGTTACATTTGTTTCAAAAGTATAGACATATTTTTATGTAAGTACTTACGAGCAACTCAGTAACACTGTTTTACTAAGTATTTTAAACGTTTTTAAAGGTTAATAAGTAGAGAAGTATAAGTAATTGTGACTTCACTAATTATTTTCACCATAATTTCGGTATAATTGTTTTCTCTTTACCATTACTTTGGCGTACAATTTTAAGGTCCTATGTGTTGACGTATGTGGCCGTTTACTTTGAAACTAACCTTCGTATATTGTAAAGGCAACGTCGCTCATTGTGCTCAGTGACGGCCGTTTTACAACACAAGCAATTGTTACTTGCTTTGTTGATGCTTTACTGTTTCATTACTATGGCCGTTCGGCCAGCAGGTAGGTAGATAAAGCTAGACGAGTCACACTGAAGGTCGCAGGTTCAATTTTATTACTTGTGTCTAACTATGGCAGTTATAGTAATAATTATAATTATTAATGGGATGCGCAGATGTAGCCGTGCCACTGTACTGAAATATCATCAGAAACTCAAGGACCATAAAACATGATAATACTTAGTCTTTTTAATAATTATTCAATCATTAGTTCGTTGAAGATAGAGTAAGGTATATTATATCCTTATTTTATTTAGGTATTGGGAGTAGTGTGTTATGGATCCTCGATTGTGTTGAGTGATTTTCGATGGAAACCTGTGAAAGATGTAGACTTACGCACACGGAATGATAAGGGAACGCAGATAGTCTGCCTACTTATTTCGATTGCGTCAAAACATAAAAACGAAACGTGATTTGAGATTGAGTAAAAACGTCCATTGTAAAAAAAACTTGTAAAAAAGGTTAAAACCTTAGTGGATTGAAATTTTAAAGAACTATGGGCTGAAACTTTTATACTTTAAACATATGGTATGAATTTTAATTTCATAGACAGAAAAGGTCAAAACGATTTTCACGAAAAGCTAATTTCACTTTGTTATTAAAATTTGTCGTGAACAATATTAAGCGCTGAACAAATTGCTGGTGCGAGCGAGGCGAGTCGGAACCTTATTAACGGACCAGACCCGGTGTCGGGAAATGCTTCAAACTATTTCACGGCACGTTAAAATTGAATTGAATATTCACGATGATATCAGTCAGTAGCTTGAACTCGTTTTGACGGATGAAAATTAGCACATTTTCTTACAGTAGGTACATAACTAGTAGCTAGAGCACGGCCGGCCTGATATTCGGAGGACCTGGGTTCAATTCCTAGGTCGAGCAGGTGTTTCGGATTTCTCGATTCGTAGCCCGGGTTTGTGATAACTACCCCGCATTTGGCAATCGTGGTAACTAAGCCGATTATTGACGATTATACAATTGTAGCAATGACTTAATTTCAATAATGGATGCCTTTTCCTAACAGTGGCTTAGTGTATCGGTTGGGTGCGTCAAAGTTCACCTACATTTTCTCCTCCGATAATCGGAACTCCGAAAGTGTTCTTCCTAACATTTTTCATCCTAACAATCACAATCCTTAGCTACTCTGTTTCTAATGTCCATAATTCCGAATCATTCAACTTCATAATGTCAGTAGCAATAACATCAAACACATACATAACATCTAAGTTTTGTACTATTTTATTTGTTTTCCTATATTTTCTTAACATACCGTCTTTTACACCGTTATTCTGATTTAATAATTTTGATAATTTTTGTTTTAGCCAATTTCATTTATAAGTATTTCTATTTTATAAAAAAATTAAGGCTATGATTGTATTAGTGAACTTTGTAATGTTTTATAATTGATTATAAATGTATATGTTTTTTTTTTAAATCTGAATTGTTATTATTAGTTTTTTTTATTATTGTACCTAGTTTATATTGTCGTTTTTTTATGTAGTGTTAAGTATTCGATTGTGCATGCTGTTTGCACAAATTAGTGGAGATCTAGCATACCTATGACAGATAATGCTGCTATTGCTATTTTTAATTTTGTTGAGACTCTATTTTGTGTATACTTAAATAAATAAATACAATATTATTCAAATGGTTGAGAATACTAGCTAGCTGCCCTACTACTCCTGTAGGTCACGTGATAAGTTTGAAATAAAATTTAAGACAATCGCTGCGCTGCGCAATAGTAACACTGTGGCTGCGCTTCGCGATTGTCTTGAATTTCGAGGTTGTTTAATTTTATTAGACAACAGAAATACCAGTTGCCCTACTCCTGTAGGTTATGTTATGGAATATGTATGTTATGGAAATTATATTTAGGGATAAAAGCGTTATGAAAAACAAAAACAACAGTACAATTTTCGGAAACATGAGTGTTATGAACATCGTCGGTAGTACCTACTACTTACAAATTGTATGAATGAAAACTTTAGAAACAAAAATTTAGGTGAGTGATCATTCGGATTACAAATCAGTAGGAAGAACAATTTCGGGTAAAGAACTAGGTGAGCCAATATGGACCCGTAGGTATCGGTTATGTACTTTATTTACAGCATACGTTCTGTAGGCTTACTGTCACCCCTTAGAGCAATTAAATAGGTATTACTTTAATCTTGTTATGCAAAATTCGTATGGGATAGGAACTTACGGAGGAGATAGGCACCCTACGTAGGAGATAGACACCCCACGTAGGGCCCCTGGACACCTACAGTGCTATTTAATTATTCATGTGGGAAGACGTTGCCCAGTAGTGGAAGGTTTATAGGCTGATGATGATACTCCTACAATATGTTTCATGGTCGACCGTTCGAGGTCGACTGAGAGTTAACAATTTCAATGATACAGTTGCATTGCATAATTTATAAAATGTTTTGGCCTCTGGGTTAATGCCTGTTATAATAATATTTTATCTCATATAACGAAATTTTAATGATTTAGGTACTTTTTGGAGAATTTACATGTTGCAAGCCTTGTTCGTGAATGTTTTGCGAAGCCTAAACTTAGTTTTGATATCAAAAGTAAAGTAGAAAATGTTTTTAAGTAGGTTAAAAAGACGTTTCCACCAATGCTGCACCGCTCGTAAATGTATGCTGTGCTGTCCCAAACGCAGACTTCTAGCTATATCAAGACTAAGCTGGGAATAAATCGTCTGTAGCTGCTATAAAAATAAAACTCTAAGTTATTTTAAAGTCTAATATTAAAACGTGAAGATATAGGTACTTGCGCTCTATCTCTCTCCCCTATTATTCAAAAATAAGATTCCAGTTCCCCCCCAAATCGTCTTACGTTATTAACGAACGGCCCCTATATCGGCAAATTTTGGGCGAATGCTCGCCGCTACAAATCGCTACAACATACGATACGATAATGTCTGTCACGGCGGGTGACGTATAACGCTGTGCGGCGGTCTCGAAGCACGTACTCAGCGTAATCTGTCGGTTATTGTTGCATTGGATTGGAGCCGAGATCTTACCGCCCAAGGGGCCGCCCGCCGCACACAGGCCACGTCACATTTATCCGAACCCAATTTAAATAGGTAACTAGTTGCGCAATGGAACATCGACCGGCCGCGATTGTGGCTCATTCCGATCACTTATGCGTCGTGTGACCATGCGTCCCGTTCCGAATGGGACTGTCCCGTTATACTTGTATAAGTATACGGTATTCCATCCCGGTGGCAACGAGGAAAACTTTAAGACCCAGATTAGTTTAGTTTCAAGAAAGCTTGGCAACAATTGTGACATTTAGGTAAACGATAAATGTTTTTAATATATTTTAGCGTTTTATTATTGTTGAGTTTTATTAATGTACTTACTTAGTCTTTTTTCAGTGTTTAAAAAAATAATATGTTAACATTATAACTATGGTCAAACGACGATGTCCCGTTTTGAGTGAAAATAAAGATGGTCACGTTACTTATGCATCAAACACGTTCCGTCTCCCCTCGCCCCCTCCTCTCATGAACGTACCAACTTTAATAACACTTAATAGCTCCAGTCAAGTTCAAAATGTTTTGAATTTAATTGCCGGCGAGTGCCATAGCCGTATATCAATCAGTTTTACATCGTTAACCAGGTTTATAAAAAACAACCTTGATTCTTAAAGAGGAGATATCGGGAGAACACATCTTTCGTGTTTATGACGATGTGTCTATGTTTTGTCTTTATGGTCTGAATATGTAAAATAAAGTGTGACATTATGGACCTATAACGTGTTTATAGATATTGAACCATTAAAAAAAGTTAGACATAATACGATATGATGAAATCGACAAAATGATACTTAAACATTGTTTTGCAAATATAATTCACACCTACGTTGAAGATTCCGGGAGAAAGGCGTTTTCAACTTTTCGTAACAAAATGAAGTGAGATAAAAGTTCCTTTTGTGTTTTACAAATCACTGCTGTTTTAAAAACAGATCATGTAAGTATAGGTATTAAAAATAAGCAATTATAGAGATAAAAATAAGACTTTCGGATAATATGATAATTAACAATACGAAATAGTAGGTACCTAAGCGTGTCGCATAGCGTTGAAAGAAACTACCACACCCTCTCTTCCCTTGGGTGTCGTAAAAGGCGACTAACGGAATAAAGACCGCACATACATCAAACAGAATTTAAAGCGGCGATGGGCTCACCACCAGTCACGCTGAGCACGTGTGCGGTCGCTATTTGGTGAAAAGTGGACTAGATAGAGGACTGCTTTTGATGTCCTCATTGCTAGTCTCTGACTAATCCTTCGGGACAATAGTAGTGATTAATATATGTAATATCAAATAATAAGCCGCCATCATGCACCGGCTGTGTGGTGGCGGCGCATTATTATAAATAAATACCCATTTCTTCTCTTGGGTGTCGTAAAAAGCGAATAACAGACACAAGACTGCACATATATACATCCAACAGCAAGAAGCGGCGATGGGCTCACCACCTGTCACTTTGAGCACATGAACAGTTGTTATTCGGTGAAACGTGGACTGTGCACAGACGTATAATAAGAGGTACGTCTGTGGAACTGGCAGTGCACTTCCTTCGCGGTCCTCATTGGCACTCATTGCCTAGTCTCTGACTAACCTTTTGGGGATATAAGTAGAATATTCAGTCAACAACGATCTAAATGCAAATGTAAGATAAAAAATACAGTGAAATTTCTATTCATCGGGAAGGTTAATGGATGAAAAGTATTTAATATCAAGTTTAATATGTTAAATAATATATCGCAAGTGGGTTGGCTGAAAAATTTCAGTCAAGTACCTTTAATGATTAATTTAGTATAAAAATTTTTTTTTTTCTTTGCACTGGTTTGGTGTGTGTGTTTGTAATGAGCTTATCTTTATATAAACATAAATTTTATTTATTTAACCAGACGGTTGCAAATTACTAATATTGGCTTACCTGTTTACACCTGCCTACCCAATGTTATGACAGGAAAAAAATAGTCAAACTAACGTTTGCATATTCTATAGGCTTCATGCTTTGGATTGGTGCTTAGGTAATTTATCTATTATCCAATCAAGTGCAATGTTTAAAAATATATATTTTTAAATATTTTTATTTAATCATATACTGGACTGAAATTTTTAAGCCGACCCACTCGCAATATATTTTTTAACATATTAAATTTGATATAAAATACTTTTCATCCATTAACCGGCTCGGTGAAGGTCGTTGTATACTCGGATCCTCTACTAGTTAAAGAAAAGTGGACATTTCAAGAAGTGGTCTTATAGAGAAGTGATAATTTAACGATGTGGTCATTTCAAGAAATGGTCATTTATGTATGTGGCCATTCTTAGAAGTGGTAATTTAAAGAAGTAGTCAATACTAATTGTGGTCATTTTTAACTAATTAACGACTTAGGACCACAATTACTAATTGTGGTCCTAAGTCGCCGAAAGGGAAATAACAATTACGCAACGGCACTGCAAATAATATTTACCTTTATAGCATGTATTAGTTTTAGGTACACTAAACGAACAACAGCTAAGTACAGTAGTACGTTACTTATAGTTCTTATGAAGTCTTGATAATTTGTAGTGCCTTGATAATCTACAGTTAAAACTTCAAGCGATGCAAGCATGCGTCAGACAGTTAGTGAAAAATCGACGTAACTCACGTACTTCGTTGTTAAAAGGCTTACCGCATTATGGGAGTTTCTATAGCACCTTAGCTCTAAGGTTAATTGATGGCTTACAGTTTGTAATGCGTGCAGGAATGCTGCCTTTGCAGATTTAATGCTGTTTGTGCAATAAAACGTTTATCCTTGTCAGTCGAGCTTCTCTGGTTACACGCCCGATCGAGATCTATTCCATTTGGTTTGGTATTGACTAGTTTTTAGCAATCACTGTTAATGGCCATAAATACCGTAATCCACAGAAAAAGAAAGAACGAGATTGATATAAACGATTACATTTTCAACGGTTAATGTTGAACTCTAATTGGTACCGATCGGGACCGGTTATAATGTTATTGAGCAAAGCCACTTGCATCATTATTAGTGATAATTTGCCAACCTCTCGACTATGAGAGTAACATTTTAAGACAGTCAATTATAAATTTCATAATTGCTTCGAATCGAACCACGCCACTTTGAGCTAATGGGACCTTTTGTTTAGCGTTTTTATTTACCTCCGTGAAGATAAAAACACTAAATTTAAGTGTGAAAAGCGCATGTTTAGCTCTATCTGCATGCTCAAAACAGCACAACAAGTTTAAAATGGGATTGCAACAAGGTTATGTATGATTTTACATACATAATTATAATAACGACTATTATCCTTGAAGGTTTAGTCAGAGACTAGGCTATGAGGACAGCAAAAGCAGTCCTCTTTCATAGTCCATTTTTCACCAAATAGCGACTGCACATGTGGTCAACGTAACAGGTGTGGAGCCCATCGCCGCTCTATGCTGTTGGAAGTATGGGCAGTCTTTAGTCCGTTAGTCGCCTTTTACGACATCCAAGGGAAGAGAGGCGGTGGTAGTTTTCTTTCACCGTTACGCGACACGGTTAATGATAATATTAGTATAGTAAATAAAGAAAGAAAATAATAATAAAAAAAGAGCTAACTAGCAACAGGCTGGGTTTAGTAAGCAGATGCTGCGAATGTCCTCGTTCAACATTAAGGCTGAAGATACGGCCGAAGTATAATAGAATGTCTATGCCTAGGGAGATCGTCGGTTGTCTTAGTAGGTAGGTAGATCACTTTAGGAGTGTGCAAGGAGCGTGTCGTGACGCTGGTAACAGTTTAAATTCCACTTCCTTAATGTACCCCCTGCCGGATGGTAACTGACTTGGTACACTCTGACTCATGCAGCGTACTTCCTTCATACAAAAATGATTGTAACGGTCAAATACACTTTTTGGGTTTAAACCATTGAGTTATTATGTACTAAGTACTAGAGAAGACATCTCAACTAGATTGTTTGTAACACGCGTTAGAGCCAGCTCGCTCCAACTGTAGTAGTCTGTGGCAGGCGCTAGACGCAACAATAAGTGTGTATTCTGTGTTCTATTTTATTAAAATATACCTTTATGTGTGCTAAACAACTCAGGAAATACAAATAAAACCAAAGGAATCACTTTTCACCTGGAAAAACGTACCAAATTATCGATGTAACATGCATTTGACTAATTATTTTATCAAATCGCCGAGACATGAAGCGGCGGCCATGTTTCGGTAAAATGCATATAGAGTAACAATATTTCTGTTTTGTGCAGAAGTGACACTTTTAACGCTTTGTGTGAAATAATTACTAGGGTTAAGATTATGGTGGCAGTTTGATTGGGGATTTCGTTATAATTAATAAACTTACCTAAAATACTTTTTTATTAATGAACTTGACCGTTTTTTTCGAGATCATTAGATATATTAATAAATATTAGATATTTACCTTCGGGGTATCACAGGATTCACACGGCGTGGAAAATAACTTTATTCTTTAGCTCCGATGCATCGTTTCTGTGATATTTTTATTTATATTTTAGTACCTACTACCTAGGCAGAAGAAATAGTACGTGTGTAAGTATATAAATGTATTTGGTCATAAATAAACGCAGTTTCTTTCATTTTATCAAACCATAGTATTATCTGTGGTTTAATCTGAAATAATAAAATGTAATAAAGATTGAATTCTAATTAAAGGTAGGTAGAAAACATGCACAACAACTATGTCCGTTCTGCAGTGTAAAATCTATTATCTGTTGCACTACGTTGAATATGGTTGAACAAAACGCGTAAGCGCGCCGTGCAAATGGCGGCGCTTTTGAACTTTTGGCCGCGAGAAAACAACACTCTAGAAGCGGTCTAGCGCTGTTAATTGTATATGGTTAAAGAGTAATATGTTGTCAAATAATACACAATTTCACTCCCATTGTCTGTCACGAAAACACGTAGAGGTTACTAACCATTAAGGTGCAATAAACTAGGAAGACCTGTTTAGTCTTTACCTGCTACACCTTGTTTAGTCACATAGTATTATATCTTAATAAAAGGCTATCGCGTGTAGCATTAAGCCAATTTCAAGTGTTTAATTTTTTTTTAAGTTTATTCATTATTGTACGGTAGATAGAAATAAAATGGAGTCTCACAACACGTGTTGTTGCTAAAAGAACACGGGAGAAACGCTGTTTAGTCACTTCCCAGCGATTACGTTGCGTTGCCTATATAATTGTGAATAATAGGAGTCAAGGACAATTTTTTCCAAAAAGTCGTGTCCTAATTTTAAATAAAAATTGGAACGTGATTTTTTTATTTTACTTTATGGCTGTGAGTAATTAAACTAATATTCGTAAAATAAGTAATTCAGATGAAGCGGGCAGGACTCAAATACGATTTTTATTATCATCTCAATAATGCTTGAAAAATTTGAGCATCTGAATATTTGATACTCAGTAATATTTTTACACGTAGGTAGGTACCTAACTACTTAAATAAATATTTTTCCAAAATAATTGAAAAAGATTTTTTTTTGATTAATGTTTTATATTTTAGCGTTTTATTAACGCTTAAATATACTTACTTAAGTAATTTTTTTTTTAAACACTGAAAAAAAGACGACAACCTCAGGCGGGAATCGAACCACGCACCTTCCGCATTCCGGGCGGAGATTTTTATTATTTTTATGAAATATGTATTAACTAAATTATTTACTTACTTTTATTTTTGGCATTAATTTACTTATTCTCATTTCAATATTACAATTACAACAATCAATAAATATAAAAACTAACATATTAGTTTTTAAACAACATTAACTTACAACTTTTTAGGGGTTAAGTTGCTCGCGTCCGTAGGTTTACCCTTGAGACCCTACACGTGACCCCTGGGTGGTGCTAAATGAGTGACACCAACTGAGTGGTAGAGCCACGCTGCGTTGCAGCACGCATTGGGTCGGCTCGCCCGGCGTAATACCGCCCCCTCACGAATTTTCGGCGTGAAACAATGGCACTCTGTGCTGTTGTGTTTCGTCCGGCGAGTGAGGGTTCCGGAGACCCCTCCCCCCCCCCCCTCACAATTGATATGGCAGCGAACCGTAATCTAGATTTACCCCAGGGGGGTACCGACACATCCAGTGTCGGAGAATCCCCCCCTGAGCGTTCTCGCTCAGGCTGCCCTACGTATTCTGGGGAGAGCAAAAGTTCGGTCGTGCCAGGGCATGCTGCAGGCAGGAGAAAGGCGGGACAATTGGCACCCCCTCCTACGCTTCGCGTGGACTTCTGCAATATCAGGGGAATCCACTCTAACTTGAGCGCCGTCCATTACCACCTCGAGACGGCGAAACCGGCCTTGCTCTTCCTCACCGAGACGCAGATATCCCCCCCTCCTGACATCTCGTACTTGCGCTACCCGGGATACAACCTGGAACATGCATTTGTGCCACGAGCCGGTGTTTGTGCCTATGTCAGGGAGGATATGTGCGTTCGTCGCCTTGGCAATCTTGAAGATAGGGACCTCTCCATCTTATGGCTGCACGTCGACTGCGGACGTCATCCTCGCGTCTACGCGTGCCTGTATAGGTCCCACAGCGGTAACATCGGAACTGACCAACTCATCGAGACCGTCCAAACAGCGACAGACTCCCTTCTCCAACGGATCCCCTCGGCCGAGATTGTGGTATTGGGAGACTTCAATGCCCACCACGTCGAATGGCTTGGTTCACGCACAACTGACCACGCGGGTAGAGCCGTTCATGACTTCGCTTTGGCCTACAGTCTGGCCCAATTGGTAACCGAGCCAACACGGGTTCCAGATGTGGAGGGCCATGCACCTTCTTTATTGGACCTTCTGCTGACCTCGCACCCAGACGGCTATCAAGTTTCTGTTGATGCACCACTAGGCTCATCAGACCACTGTCTGATTCGCAGCACTGTGCCTTTCACAGAAACTTCAAAACCGCAACCAGCGGCTAGCCGTCGAGTCTGGCATTATAGGTCGGCGGACTGGGATGGGATGCGAAGCTTCTTTGCGTCCTACCCGTGGTGGCGAGTTTGCTTCTCGCTGGATGATCCTGATGTCGCCGCTGACTCTGTCGTTGATGTGATACTGCAGGGAATGGAACTTTTCATTCCAAACTCTGTGGTTCCCATTGGCGGCAAGTCCCAACCATGGTTTGGTCGTTGCTGCAATTTGGTCGTTGCTGCAAAATGGCGTCTCGCCAAAAGCGACAGCATTACCAAGCCTGGGCTAATGCAGTGTCATCAAAGGATCCAAACACCAGTGCGCTCAGAAAGAAGTACAACTTTGCCGCCAGATCCTTTAAGAAGGACATTGCCAAGGCGAAGTCATCATTCATAGGTAGAATTGGCGAGAGGCTAGTGCGTCTTCCTTCGGGGACGCGTGCGTTCTGGTCTCTCGCCAAAGCTATCTTAGGGAATTTTTGTCAGCCGTCCCTACCACCATTGCACAAGACCGATGACTGCCTGGCCTATACTGCAAAGGAGAAAGCCGATCTCTTGGGCTCTCTTTTCGCATCAAACTCGACCTTGGACGATGGGGAAAACTCTCCACCAACCATACCGCATTGCGCTTGTACAATGCTAAACGTTCAGTTCCTGCAAAGGTCAGTTCGTAAGGCTCTTTTTTCCCTTGATATCCATAAGGCGAGTGGGCCTGATGCAGTTCCACCCATTGTGCTTCGGACGTGTGCTCCTGAATTGGCACCAGTTCTAACGCGCCTTTTCCAGCTCTCTTACACCACTGGCGTCGTCCCGAGCTCTTGGAAGACAGCCCTTGTCCACCCGATTCCAAAAAAAGGCGATCGCTCAGATCCGTCTAACTACAGGCCAATAGCTATTACCTCTTTACTCTCCAAAGTAATGGAGTCCATTATAAACCGCCAGCTCTTAAGGTACCTAGAAGAGAACCAGCTACTAAGTGATCGCCAGTATGGTTTTCGTCGCGGTCGATCGGCTGGTGATCTTTTAGTGTACCTTACTCACCGATGAGCGGAGGCAGTCGAGAGTAAAGGGGAGGCACTGGCAGTTAGCTTGGACGTAGCGAAAGCTTTTGACAGGGTATGGCACAGGGCTCTTTTCTCTAAGCTTCCATCATACGGGCTTCCTGAGAAATTGTGTTCATGGGTTGCCAGCTTTCTTACTGGGCGTAGCATCAGAGTCGCAGTCGACGGTTCGTGCTCCGACATGAAGCCCGTGAATGCTGGAGTCCCGCAGGGGTGTGTGTTGTCCCCTACTTTGTTTCTTCTGCATATCAATGACATGCTGCATAACAACAGCATTCATTGCTTTGCGGATGACAGTACTGGGGATACGCTCTACACCGGGCGAGCTAATATTTCTCTGGAAAGCGTCATCGAGAGCCGGAATAAACTTGTGACTGACACCGAGAACATGTTAAGTCATGTCTCGGATTGGGGCCGACATAACCTAGTCCGCTTTAACCCCTCCAAAACACAAGTTTGCGCATTTACCGCGAAAAAACATCCCTTCGTCGTACCTCTGAACTTTGAGGGAGCTCCCCTTGATACCAATCCGATTATTGGAATCCTTGGCGTCGATATTTCGAGTGACGTTCAGTTTCGTGGTCATTTGGAAGGTAAAGCTAAATTAGCTTCGAAAAAGCTGGGTGTGCTTAATAGAGCGGGTCAGTATTTCACGCCGGCCCACCGTTTACAACTGTATAAATCACAGGTCAGGCCGCATATGGAATACTGCTCCCATCTCTGGGCTGGAGCACCCCAATACCAACTCCTTCCATTTGACCGCATTCAACGCAGAGCTGCTCGAATTGTCGGCGACGTGGTTATTTCAGGTCGGCTCGATCCACTGGCTCTTCGAAGAGACGTTGCGTCTCTCTGTATATTGTACCGTATATATCATGGGGAGTGTTCTGAGGAATTGTTCGGCTTGATCCCTGCCGCTAATTTCCTTCACCGCACTACACGCAATCGACTGTCATTCCATCCACATCACCTTGATGGATGGCGGTCTACTACTGTGCGTTTTTCAAGAAATTTCTTGCCTCGAACTACAGTGTTGTGGAACCAGCTCTCGGCGGCGGTATTTCCGGACCGTTACGACTTAGGGATCTTCAAGAAACGAGCCTATTCCTTCCTTAAAGGCCGGCAACGCGCCTGCGATTCCTCTGGTTTTGCGGGTGTCCATGGGCGGCGGTGATTACTTTCCATCAGGTGACCCGCTTGCTCGTTTGCCTCCTTCTGCTATAAAAAAAAAAAATAACAACTCTGTAATAAATCTGTATGAACAGTGTGTCGCATCTGCGCTTAGACATTTCTATGACAACTAGGTAAGCCCCGCACCACGGTACAAGTATCATTGTAGCTGTGCACAACTGCACATTTATTGTATGGGACGTCTACTCTAGTATATTTACCTCAATGGTTTAAACAGAATATTCATAAATAATATTTGAGTTTTCACAATTTTTTTTTTTAAGTTTTCAAACTTGACGGTGAAGACTTTATAGATAAGTTATAAGTATATAAGTGGTTAAGTATAGAGAAGATATTGTTTTTTTAATATACAGCGTGTTAGTTAACACGAGGGACATATTTAATTCTATGGTAGTTTATGCCTAGGCAAACATAAACAAATAAAAAAATACTACTCAAAGCATATAAAATAATTCAGAAAATCGATTATAACATTTCATAAAATTTTCCGTAATGTTTGGGCACCCTAGTGCTTTCGACTCATTTACGCATATGGTATTGGTTTTTGCTGTCGTGGTTGGTGTGACCCGTTTTTCCTTCGTAGTTAATCATATTTTATCTTGTCCCGCGCTTAGTGTATAAGCTAACATTATTTAATAGAATAATTTTGCAAAAAATCAGGAATCGACTACCTAATCCGGTTTAACTAACGCGCTGTAAAACAGTCCCCAGTTCACAGTGAACTAGTACACAGAAAATTTACAGTGGTATAATAATAGAAGGAGTCTCCTAATAAACCCATCTATATCATTTAGAATTAATGTCTTTTTTACGTACCCACACGGGCTTAGTAAAAAAAATATACTATTTGTTCTTGCTCTAGTGCAAGCGAGTCGATTGGTAAACCAATCCCCCAGGGAAATAATATCAGTGTTCACATACCGTCGTTTTCACGCACGTATCGGGCGAATGGTCCTCGTATTTTGTGGAGATGCGTGAGGTCACGCGCCGCACGATCGCCGCGTTTGCCGGTGACGTCTCGCGGTCATCCATCATTCAACCATAGCAAAAGCTCGGTCCCGACTCGCGACAACCAATCGTATTGGTGAGCGAAACGTACGAGCGGATGCTTACTAAGAAAATTTGTTCGAGCTTTAATGATTTGCGTTCGTGCGTTCCATATTTGAAAAAATAAACTTTTATCTTTTTGTCTGTAAACTTAAGGGATTGCCCAAAAAGTTCCTAATGAGTAAATTATTAAAAAAGTTTTTTTTTTTTGAATTTGCGTAAGTGTCTGTGCATTTAGCTTTTAGCAGTTTTTACGCACATTTCATAGATACCAACCTGAACCACGGTATCTATTATAATATGCCTGTACCCCGTTTCATAATTATTATAAAATTACAGTTAAGTAGGTATCAATTACAAATAACAAACTCAAGGATCAATAACTTGTAAGTCACGGCTAACTGTAAGTAAGGTTTAAGAAACGTCAACGACTTGCGACAGTCCTATCGTCGTCGGTCGCGTCGGCACTTAATTGACTTTAATGTGAATTTGTAGCACATAGCCAAAGAAAAAAAATACAAAATGTCACGCTGTAAGAAAAGTCATCAATCAAGCTCGGCAAAAAAGAAAGAGCCTCGGAGAGAATAACATCTCGAGCAAACTTTATAAAAAATGAAATGTTTTTCCGCAGCGTTGACACAGGGAATTGAAATATAGATGCTGGAGATACTTCGGAGAGAAATTAGAGCCGAAAGTGCTGGTCTAACGTTTTTATTGCAGAGGCGCGAAGATAAATTGTGTTTGACGATGTATCTTCGTCAACAAGGCGCGTACGATTTCTCTTACGGATTATTTGATTGATATAGCCGTTTGATTGATACGCGTTGTACTGCAATGCAACTGGCTTTCGTTCCCAATCGGCACGTTGTCTTTTCTTATCGTAGCTAACTAAGCATCCTTAGCTTGGGTGTCGCTTTACAAAAGAGCGTACTCGTACTCCCGCGGCACGCTTGCAACACTATAGCTAACCACCAGATTACCTACAAACCAAACGTTGGGAAATTTATTGAGGAAAAAAAGCCACTCCCTCATGTCAACTCGTATGAGCATTTTAAGTATCTATTAAGTTCATTAATTAGCGCGTGTTACGAGAACCAGCGAAGGTTATGCAATTACGGCGCGCGGACATGCGAGTTTCGTGTTTATCATACGCGCAGTGTTGGCGACGTGATAGTTCGCAATATGACCTGCATCGCTTAGGCGAAATGTGATCGGAATAAATATTAACATTACGGAGTGACACCCGACGCGCTCCAAAGGCTGTGCCGTTGGCTTCTGTCGACGGTTACGCTTCGCTAAAGAGAAATGAATATAGTAAGTACAGATCAAAACGAAATCAAAGAATGCTTTTCAGTTACGAATTTAAGATACCTACATTAGAAAACTGTTTTATTTATTTATTGTAATACAAATAACAACATCATAACAGGACTTATTCTGCAATAGTAGGTATAAGTAAGTAATGTTAAACAAGTTAAATTTGAGATTTTTATTGACTAGGTAGCCTTTCGTTCGTCAAATATTCACCATCTAAAGATATTTTCTCTGTTTGACGAATTCCCAAATAATGTTATCGTTTAAGAAAAAAGATAAATCCAATTGTTTGGAAAAACAATAAAACGGTCAAGGGTAACGCTAAAAGATTCGCCTTCCAAAGCCGATCGCAATCTCTATTAGGTTTTGTGACGAATGCCAGCGACGCATCGTATAACGAGGACAGCTATCGATGTTTGAATCATCGATTTCGTAGTGGAAAGACTGAATTAACGATGGGCTGCGAAAGTGTGACGCGGGTCGCCGGCGTCGCGGGACCTGCATCATTTGTAATCGGTCCCACCGACTCCCGGGGATAGGTAGGGCTGCTCCACAAATTTGCTCGCTCAGCCGGCAATTAATCGAATCGCCACGGATCTCACTCATAACGCTGACTACAAAAAAGGTCCGTCGTTAATACACTCCGAGCCGCAGTCCCGACTGAACTGACGGCGATAAATTTCTGAAGTAAACTTTTTCATTTTCCAATACTTTTCTTCCGGGTCTTTAGATGTGAGAAAAAATCGCTTGCCAACCCTGCGCTGGCACCACCATTACTCTACCAACGATTCTTTGTTACCGGATATCTGAAATGTCGCGATCAGTCAACTGTCTATTATTTATAGAGAGATTACCTTTGGTCAAGCTTTGGTACCATTACTTTTAGTCAACGTTCAAAATAACAAATGTATACAACGTTTGTTCTTTCGTCGTGTTTGGTCAATACAACCAAAACAATATTTGTTGGTTTGTTTAGCTTTGGTATATTTTTCCCAATCTTTTTCTCTTTCTTAACTATCGCAAGTATATTATTATACAATACGATTGTCATGAACTCTTTGACAATCCTTAGCTCTTTTATTGAATTTTAACCACTTAACGAAACTGAAAGAAACACATTATCAAAACCAATAAAGAAACTTAAATTAAAGCGAAAGGAAGCGTTATTGTAAAACGAATTTTGTAACCTTCCGAACTGCACTGATCTCACGCCGCATGAGCTCACTAAGTTGGTTAGCTCTAATTAAATCAATTACTGAGCACCTGTTAATTCCCGCGCCCAATGCTGTTACGATGTGGCACTGTGTTTTCGGTGTGGAACACGCCTATAGTTGGACTTCGTGCAGTCGTAAAATAATCGAATAATAAATAAAACAACAAAACGTTAAAACAATAATTACTTAAATGTGTAAGAACCTTTTAAATACGATTTTGTTTTAGAAAAAAGTTTTTGTTTACTTCCGGACACCCAAAAATCATACATTACGAATACATTTACCTATACCTTACCTATTTCATGTAGGCTGACAATGGTTTTGTCTGGATTATTATTGAAATCGACTATCGACCTGCAGTAAACCTGAGTGCAGGCTTTAGCAAATAGACAGATACGCCCTAACCCATCACACTAGCTAGACCCAGACCAAGGCAAGGTATTAACATGGTCTAGCGTGGAACAAGGTACGCAAGTACGTACGCGTAACAAGGTATTAACCACTGCCGTTTTACGATTACAACTGGGATCTACGACTGGATAAGAGCACCAAAACTCGGTGGAGCTCTAGATTATTAAATTTCGTCACCCATCCAAGAAATCACCATGGTGAAAGTAGCTTAGCTTTCACGATGATCACCCAAAAGTGTTAGCAACTGCGCCACTTAACTGTTACTTAAATTTGTTTCTTAATCATGGACCTTACTTTGTCTTGTCTTGTCTCGAGGACTTAATGGCTGTAAGCAGGTAATTTACATTTCCCACTAGTTGGACGGGATGCGCCACAATTTAGGACACGAATCTTATGGTTCGTTAGTGTTAGTAGTTTAATAGAGTTAGTAATATTGGACTAATTAAAACCATATTTCGTAATGAGCCATTGCCAGTTAACATTCCTCTGTAGAGCTTTACTTGGATAAGAATGTTGCTGAGTGTTTCTACGAAATGAGTACCTACTGTACATATTGTATTATATACAATCGTTTTTCAACCTGTTACTTGTTTTTAATTTTATAACTTAACGATGTTTTCGGATTTTCGAGCATAAACACTTAAAATGTACGTAGTACTAACATTTATTGTCATTTGGATTTAGACAACTTGACACAATAGGCCATTTGTTTTAATCTAAGGCCATACCCAATAACTCGATTTAAAAGAAACTCACACCTTCTAAGCAATCGCAGGGTACGAGTTTTTGTCGCATCGGGCTATACTAATTTACGTTAACTCAATAAGTTACGTTACGTATCGTACAACCTACAAACACCAATCCGCATTAAGCTCTATTGATAATAGGTTAAAGATTAAATTCTCAATATTTAGAGTGTTTCGTATGGTTGTCACGGAATGTCGACAGTTCCCTTGGCGCGAATGAAGATGCTTACGCTCTGTGGTTGCATCAACCATTTTTGCATAATACCCGCTTTATTGCAGCCGAGCTGAATGTCAGCTTAGAGGCCGAGTCCTTTTCATATAGAACGCCCTGACATTCTCAGCTGACTGTGTGACTGTGGATGAGATTATTGAAGCCTTTCGTTTCTTGAATGCAAAACGGCTTTGAATATAATGTCTCTCGGAAGAAATTGCTCTATCGCAATTTGTTCATTGTTTGTTATGTGAACAGGTCTGTGAAAGCTTGTGTTTTTATTATTACTTAACTTGTAGAATAAGTCTCGCAATTGTCATTATCACATTCCCAATATTTTAAAGAATCATGTGAAACAGGGACTGAGAGCAGTTACGGTATTAGGTTACGTTACCGGTATGAATTAATTGTACCTGAATAAAATAAAGGTAAGGCTATATGCTTATACCGTTATTTAACCTTTATGCGATATCGGTACCGAAAAACGTTGCATTGACAATTGCGGGGCGCTGGGTGAGAGGTTTTGATCTCGAGAATAAAGCAAACTAATGCAAATTGATGAGAAAAACCAGGATATTAGTCGTTTATGCTTGAAATCATTGTTAGCCGTCTCTTTCATACCGAAATAAACCTTTTTTAGTTCTATACTTACTCAAATGAATGGTAAGTAGGTACCTACCGAAATAAATTTGGATATCGGAATATTTTTCGGTATGACGTCATACCGCAATATTAAGGTACCAGATTTTTTGGGTTATTCAGTCCCTGGCGGAAACTATCAAAATTTTATAATAATGAAAACAAGCTTTAACATAATTTGTTAAGCTTCGATCGTCATTAGTAGGTAGGTACAGTCTGTACGGTAGAAACGTGTCGCTGCAACTGTAAATGTTATGTTCGCGGCTGTTATCTTAGCGTATTTACACGTTGGAATAGTGCCGAGCCAAGCAGTTAAATTTGATGCCGGACAAGTTCTTGTTGTTGCAGCACAATTTCCACTTACTTTGGATTCAAATTTCAAGCTTCATACATCACCTAGCGTGTTAGAAGCTCTAGTTTTTTGTGATGCAATCTTTGAAACTCTGAAATAAATAAGTATTACCTACTAGGGCACAACTAACTCGCTCGAAAATTTTCTCCTTATTTTTTTTGTAAGTAAATACATCGCGTGCACGCAGGCCACCAAACAAGGATTACTGACACTGGGGCTTACCAAGGATCAAATACATACCTGGCATTTCCTGCAGTGCGCCTTTCTACATTTGTGGTTGGTCCCAAAACACAATTAAAATACAATGTCACCAAAACACTGCTACCTGGCAAGAAATTTATACACGTGTCTGGGAGTTTAATGTTTCGATGCAGATTGTGACAAGACTAATGGTTAACTATTATTTGTTAAAGTAGCTGTCTTTTGTTAAGTTTACGAAATTGACATGTTAGTTTTTGTTTGTACTTAAGTACTCCAAATGGTCTCTTGAAGACACCAGTTTATCTTACTGTACGTCTGTTAATATTAATTTACTTATATGTATTGTAAGAGCTTCTTAGTGTCTATAATGTTTGCAGCATTTGCTATAAGTAAGTATTCTATATCTTTACAAATATCTTTATGGGCACATAATTTTTAAGGTAAAAATGTTTTACTATGAGAATACCTACCATTGTAATGCAAGAAGTATTTTAAGAAGATTAAGGATTTATGAATAAGTTAAGAAATTAAGATTTATTCAGACACAACACTCAAGTGTACCTACGTCTCGCTCGAATTCCTTGTACGTCTTGTCACTACGGCAAGACAAAAGAATTGCATCGATAATTGTTCTTGTATGACTTAAATGGATCAGTAAAATTATCGGGAAACATTTTGTGAGACAAGGCATTGCGCTGACTCATGATTTGAGCAAACTGACTCACACGGGGCGCTAACAGATATTCTCAGAATGATTGTAGATAAAGTACTAGAAGATAACCTTGGCAATGAACAATGCTAAAAAAATTTTTAAAAGATTGCTAACAGCACTATGAATCAGATTGTTCCAATACCGATGTTGTAGAACTCGATTTAACAATCTCAATTGCAGCCTCGGTAAAAGAAGTGTTTGTAAGTTTGTATAATCATTATTTAATCTTAATTGCCTCAATTATTTAACAAACATTTTCGAGATTCTTATAACAAGATCGGTCGGTTCTGGGAAAATAAAATAAGTACAATTTTTTCTTACGCTACTAAGTACCTTAATGTAGGCACTTAAGAATCCAGCACTGCCTTTTTTTTCCAACAGTTTCACGGACATTTCTAAGAATAATTTTTCAGTGAGCAATCTTAAACATCTAGTCATTTCTAATGAACAATTTTCTCTACAAATTTTAAGCAGGAAGAAAAAAGATTTCAAATTACTTGTCTGTGCTTTACTTAGAAATGATGAATTTTTTCTACTCCATTATAAAGAAATTGGTTCCCAATAACACCAGGTATTAAAAAAGTACCTTAACTGGAATTTGATGCCATGAAACTAAACTACCGAAGGCGGCCATTGAGAATACAATGATCCTTTCGCTAACTGAACATCATTTATTTTAATCGGTGTGATTTCTCTCACCCATTGTACGAATGTCACAGACAGACGCTCGTGAGTATTGGGCAGTCAATGAGAGTGCCGGTAGCAACCTGACGGCATAGGCACAGTTGAGAATACTAAAATGGTTAATGCCAGGAATAATGATCGAAGCCAGAAACAGATCACAAACTGGGTATTTCCGAATTTAGAGCACTTTACAGATAAAAATGTTTATAATGAATGCTGTATCAATCTATTTTTTTAATCTACTACGTGTCAGCACTTGGCTTTCATATCACCTGATGGAAAGTGAGGATAACGCCGAAGGTGGAAGCGCGCTTCACCCGGAATCCTCAACCAATGCTATCTTATCTTTAAACTGAAGGGACATCAACTCTGTATGGCGCCAGACATTAGATAAGATGGTGGTAGCTAGCCAGGCGGTCTTAACAAGTTTTACCACCAAATAAACCAAGTACACAAAGATGTACCCCTACTGGGAATCGAACCCGGGACCTCTGGGTCTAAGATGGCGGTGGCTTAGCCACTAGAGCGCAGAGGCGGTTAGAAATGTGGGCCCGATAGCAGCAACATGGGTAACGGCATTGTCAAAGTCACGGGCCGTTAAAGGGATGAGAGTTAGGTAAGATCGTGATGGATGGCGCAAACTAAGGTTTGCATATTCATATACATAATATAGATTCACGAATGTTATCCCCAAAGGGTTAGTCAGAGTCTAGGCAATGAGGACCACAGAAGCAGTCCACTCCCATAGTCCTCGTTTCACTAAATTCACTGCACATGTGCTCAGCGTGATAGGTGGTGGGTGAGTCCATCCTCGCTCTATGCTTAATCCGTTAGTCGCCTTTTACGACACCCAAGGGAAGAGAGGGGTAGCTGCATATTCAACAGTGAAAAAAGTACAGCAGTGAAAGAGGATGATATTGCAGACGTCATTCTTAGTACTTTTAAATTTAAATGAGGTAAGGCTGCCTTTATAAGTTGCTATTAAATCAATGGCGTATATTTAAAGTATAGGTAGTTTACGGCAAAATAAAAATATTTTCTCCAATAAACAGTAGTATTTTGTCATTGGTTTAGATTTTAATTTTTCATACAAAATAATTTATAATGTAATAGGTCAAGGATCATAAGACCACCGGCGGTCGCGAATCAATTGATTTTCAATTGTGTCTGGTTTTACGGTGCTCAAGGGGTTAATTGGTAAAAACTGCATCATACTGTAGATGCCTTCACTCACACATGCGACTGCATTGTGGAAGTCGTCGCACTCACACTGACGACTGCGACGACTTCCACAATGCAGTCGCATGTGTGTGATTTCATCGAGGCATCTAATAGTATCTATGATGTAGTTTTTTCCGAATAAATAAGTAATACATTATTTTGTTTAAAAAATTAAAATCTAAACCAATGGCAAAATGTTTTTATGAAATAACGGGATATTTTTACCATGTTTGAGTTGTTTGTTTTTGTGTCCCCGATAATGTCGGCGTAAAACCAACAACTCAAACATGGTAAAAATCTCGTTTTTCCATGAAAATAATTGTTGTGACCATGAACGTTTAAAATGTTATTAATAACAGAATTATTTACTGTTTATTGGGAAAAATATTTTTATTTAGGCGTAAACTACCTACCTGTACTTTAAATATACGCCATTTATTTAATAGCACCCTTTTATAGGCACGTAAAGCCGTTGGTCCCGGTTGTTAGAAGATAGCAGTCGTTAGAACCCACCGACCCGCATTGGGCCAGAGTGGTGGGTCACCTTATGGACCAATCTCCCAAAGTGCTGTTGTCCATCCAAGAAGGCCTGTGTCCAATAGTGGAACGTTTATATGATGATGATGAGGAAATTCTTTGGTATTACATCGTAGTTATATTGTTCAAATAATTTCACATACATTTGTGAACGTGCAATCATAATCGAATGCCACCTGAGGTGGTCTCATTATTCTGCAATCTTGTCTATTTGTAATTGCATGCTTTTCTTTAAGTATTCTGTTACATCGCCATGTGTTTCACTGATGCGTAGTTCAATAGGTATTTCTCATGACTTGTTATTTTTGAGCAATCGTTCACAAAAATGATCTAGCTGTAGTTACGTAAACTGACATACATTATAATAGATTCACGCCTTTATTCTCAAAGGATTGTCAGAGACTAGGCAATGAGGACCGCAGAAGCAGTCCACCGCTATAGTCACCAAATTTTAACTGCACACGTGTGTTAAGTTTCACCAAATTACAACTGCACATGTGCTCAGAGTGAGAGGTGGTGAGCCCATCGCCGCTCCATGCTGTTGGATATACTAACTATATAAAGGATACACTATATAAACTACACATATTATGTGTAGTTTTTATTCCGTTAGTCGCCTTTTACGACACCCAAGAAAAGAGAGTCGGTACCTATTCGTTTAGTAAGCCGCTATACCACACGTAAATTAAATATGAGATAATATGAATACGTGCAAAGGTTTTAATGCCACCCTTTCACGTACAGCTACATCGGCGCAGTGATTGAGTGCTTTAGCCGTGGACGGTGGTGCAGGGCGATTCTGTCGAATAAAGATAAATGGGTCCATGAGTGCGGGTTAGAGGGGCAGGGGGCAGGAGGCAGGGGCTAATTGGCTGTCAGCGATGAGTCCGGTTCCCTGAGTGGCGGCGGCCGTCACCCGCGGGCACTGGCTAGCGTCTCGTGACATGATCGGCCAAACAAAACTACAAAACAATGAGACCGCGGCACACGGCACACCACACCACACACGTGAGCCAGGAAAAAAAGTCGTCACGAATATTGATCACGGCCTAGATGGGGTCGGACGGTAAATCAGATTAATTCAGTGTTACTCGGCTAAAGGGCCGAGTGTGCGGGTGGGATTGACGTTTCGAGTTCGGCTCTGTTCGCATCTCACTCGCGTTTATTTATAAATGCGATGGAGAGGTTTTGTTTACGCGCTCTTCTACAATGATTAGGTATGTTTATGGCAAGTACTTTGAGCGAACTGAGTGTTCCGCATGTTTCTGCGGGATTATCTTTTTAAGATTCATATTATATCTACTTTTTAAGCAAGGTGTTAGAAATATTACAATTTAAAATGCATATGAGGTTGAGCTTACTTTGATACAAACTTCTTTTTAGTATACCTACTTACATCAAAACGTCATCGGCCAGCGCCCCATATCGAAAGCCAGAGAAGGTTTGTCGCTAGATTTGTATCTATAAAACCATCGCTCGTAGCGTAGCGATAAACAATAATTTAGTAAAGTGACGTTCGGAGCCGCGATGGCCGCGACGGCAGCGTCCCACGATCGCACCAGGTGTAGCTTCATTAGCATGATGCATTCATTAACGGGACTCTGGCCCCGCCACTAATCAAACCCACAACACACCTAGTATATTTCCAGTATAAAAACATTTTATTTTTCCTATGGCTATTTAGTGCAGCTTTTGCCAGTGAAGGCTAATAAAAAAGTAACATTTGAATTTCGAACATTTATTCGTGACGTTTGGCGCGCTGCTGTAATAATTGTCAAAAAAGTTTGATTGACTTTTATCTGGCAGTACTCTTTGAAAAGAGTGTAAAAAGTTTGATTGTCAAGTTTTTTTATATAACTACTTACAACAAAACAATTTTAAATCTATTGAAAGCTCAAAACCAATCTACCTACTTGTTCAATTTGTAAATTGTAATTTTAGCTCTCTCTTTTGCTAAGACGATGCATGATAATTGATCAACTACTATTCGAGTGAACTTTAGTGTAAAGTTTTTGTTGTAAAATAGTTTTTACTATAGTAGCAATAAAGTGTATGTAAGGTTTTAACCGACTCTTCAGAATTAATAGCATGCTGTTGTTACGTTTACTGTATAAAACCAGTATAAAAACTTGATCTTGACTGTAAACTGTTATAGTTTTGTAACTTAACATAAAAAAGTGGAGAGTATCTGTTAAATGTAATTTGATTATTAACAAGCCAACTTGAACAACTTCTTGTTTAATTTTTTTTGTTCGACATCGTAGCATTGAAATTCAAGGTCCAACGATTCCATTTGCTAAGGTTTGCTGCACAAATAAAAGAAATGGTATGAACTAAGTTCTGTGATGCTTATCTTTTTATTTCTTAGTATCTGATCAGCTGAACCTCGGTCGATCGTCGCATTAGCATATTGCAACTTATTAAACTCTAAATGCACAGGTAACTTTCAATACAATTGATGAGTACTTATGGCACAACAAAAAAAAACTGTTTGCAGCCATTGAGCTATCAGTGTTTGAAGCAGATAATCCGTGCACACAGAGCAACGCCAATCTCTTCTATATCTGAATAACTCTGAGCACAAAACAAATGTTTATTCCCCGTTTAATCCCATAATCTTATTTATTTAGGGCTTATTACTGCGTGCACATTTCGACAATTTGTACGGGGGAAAAATGCGAGAGAAAAACAGCGCTCGGCTCACATAAATCTGCGGAGACATACAAAGCGTCCGTCCCGGGACAAAGTAATGAACTAATTACATTAGCCTCGGACGGAAACGCGACTAAAATGGATAAACCGCGACTATTAGCTGCTTTATGCCCCGAGAATCGTTCTGTGTTTGTGTTACGGAGTCGGCTCTACGCAAATTAACAACTTTGAAGCTAAATAATAACGTAGCTTCATCCAGTTATGTGGGAAAGAGTTTTGGGATAGAATATTGTTTTAGCTGCTGACTATTTCAAGGTTTTGAGGTAAGTTTCCCTGGTATAAATAGGTTGCACCGACTCCTTCTGGATGGCTACCTGTCAGTGACGAAGGTTCCATACAACTCGATTCCCACCGGCTTCCCTTCAGAAGTTTAGAACACAACCACTCTCTACTTGAATTGAGAAATGGCACAATCAGTAATTAAAAAAGTAAATATATAAAAGAAACATTACAAATTGCCTACACTATGGACATTAAATCAACAAAATTTGCTTTTTAACAACATATTGCTTTAAAATAAGCCGCAGGCGCGATCGGCTTTTAGGCAGCTAAACTTCCATGCAAAATAAACGTCATGACGTCACATAAAGGTCAATAAACCCACCCGCGTATTAGCAGCCGATAAGCCGTCTTTATCCGAGTTACTTGATAGAGACAGTTATACAATTTGCGTACGCGTGAGCGGGACGGAGGAATATCGCTTTCGGTTTGTGTTCTGTTGACAGATAATTTGACGTAATTGCAATTCATCATTGAATGCATGACTGTGTTTTATTAGTATTTGAATTTATTAGTTAGTTTCACCTATTATAATGATTAGTATTGTAGTTGGACTTTGTTTATTTGTGTTGTGTGTAGAAAGTAGTTACGAAGACGTACATTATAATTAGGTATTTGCGGTAAGTAGATATTGTAATAAGTTGAAATTACGTATTTAGAGTAAGTAGATTTGCAAAGTAATCGGTAGAATTGTAAGATGTCGGCATTAATAGCTTTAGATTCTTCCCGGCTTTTATGATAATGTCTTAGCGCACTTTGTTAGAAAGAATAGACGAATAGCTTTAGAGTATAAGTAGTATTATTAGTACTTAGTCGATTAAGTTTTGTTTAATTTACATCATATCATCATTTCACCACAAACGGCTTTTATCAAAGCCACTTCTATTATGCTTGCAAGACACTGTTTCAATATCTCAGTGCTTACACGTATAGTAAAAGTGGACTGAAGATACATCTGCCTATACAAGATTGAAGCCAGGATGCCAATCACAGATTTTCGGTAAGGACTCAAGACTGCGTGCCCGCGCTTGGAGTAGGTAAGCATTTTTTTTTGCTCCGGCTTACCTCTCTCAATATTTCACGCTTCGCCACTGCTACCTGTATCATATCTAGCATTCTGTTGACATGCAGTGGTGTATTTTTTTTATTGTCGATGGTTAATTGACTCCTTAAGCCCGTAAGATCTTCGCGTCTCTGTAATCTAGTGGTAAGATCACCGGTCTCAAACCCATTGATCATAAGTTCGATTCAGGGGTTTGTGTTTGTACTCGGTTTGGTTATTGGTAAGCCTGTTTTAAGTCCACCTGGCTAGCTACCATTATCTTATCTAAATATGTCGCCATAACATTAACGTTACTAAGCATTATTGTTAGAGATAATATATCCAGTTCCTCAGTCAAGGAATCCGGATAAAGTGCGCTTCCACCGGCCTTATGATCGCAAAATATCAGATGAGACGGAGACGAAATGCATACCCTTAGAAGAATACATAAAAGTTAAAGATAATACCGATGACAATGAAAGAGGAGCTCTATTAAATTACGCCTTGTACATTCGGCAGCCTATAGGGCTTCTAAAAGCACATCAAGCCGTTGGCCCCGATTGTCGTATGATGGCAATTATTGTTACGACAGGGCGTTGTGACGGCGTGATGGGAAGTGATTCTTGTGGGATGACCTGATCTGATTCCAACTGTGAGACGTTAATGGGCTGATGGTGATGACATGACGTTTGAACTTGCGGTGTCGTCTAATTAGGCGGACCATCCGAACACGCTCGTTATCCATCTCAGTCAAATAAAAAACGTGGGGATGATAATTACATGTTTAATACAATCAAACTTGGCATTATAACTAAGTATATTCATAAGTTTTGATGCTTACAAAAAGGACATCGTTCATACTGGACCAAAATGTATGGAGGCTAAATGTTCTCCTTTGCATTCTTCACAATTAACGAAGACAATATTGAGACAACTTGAAGATAATTAATAGCATTCAGTTAAGTTAAATAGACAAATTTGTTGGAGTAATAGGTAAGCTTTCTTGTAATTCAGACTATGCCTTCAATCAAATTCGTTGGAAATAGTTAAAGAGTGTTCATAAAAGGAAAATGATGACGAATTTTATAGCGTGCAGGATTAAAGAGGTACCTTCCTCATTCAGAAATACGAGTATATTAGAAGTGGATTATCATTAAAGACAAAATATGGGAAAGTATAAAATTTTGTGGTTTGTCAAAATAAACTGGTACCTATTTATTAGGATGCTGTTATCCAATGTAGAAATTCGAATCAGCAGTAGTAGGAAGTCAGAAATTAGAATCCTAATATGAACGATAACATTGTATAAAACAACTAACAGCTCTTCAAATATTTGAGAGTGCTCCTTTGATCGGTATCGTTCAAGATTACCTTAAAGAAAGAAAAAAGCAGAATCGATTTCGCAAGATTAATATGCCAGATGATGATGATGTCTGGTAAGAAATAATAATTAAATACCCTTTGGACCTTTATGTACACTAAAATAGCAATAAATTAAAATTGCATTTGAAAATAAATTGAAAAAGTGCAGCGGCTGTTGAGAAACAGTTGTCCTGTAAATACGTGTGTGTCTCTTACAGTGTTCATTAGCGGAAGCTTAATGAACATTAATTACGTTGCGAGTTGTCCCCTATGATCTACGTTAAGTCGTGTGAATGAAGCATGATTTATTACTAAGCCTACTTGAAATCCTATTATTATCAGCAGCCTACATACTCTATCAACTCACTAAAGTCAAATGCAAAATTTCTATAACTAATTTTGGCATTAAATACTAATAGCTTTAGAAAACGCTACTATATCGTCTTGAGAAGATTGAGAAAAAACTTAAAACAGGACTTTTTTGTCCCTTTTTCAAAAGCGTTTTCTCTCATAATGAAACTGTTAAGTGAAATCTCCAGTCGATGTAAAAAAAATCTAAACATAACACATCGTCAAAAGTTTAATTCACTATGTCCCGGATAAGACGACCCTTTATGCTAAAGGCTGCACTCCTTCCCAAGGTGAGATTAGATAATTTATTTATTAATGCCGCCGAATGCCTATCCCGAGTTTTTTCTTCGCTGCAATGGCGTGTAGTTCCCAGTATCTTAGTAATTTCTGAGACGGTAATTGCGCAGATACTCCCCGGCTTAGGTGCTTCTAGTGTGCGGATGCCATTATCATACAAATTTTCATATTTGCGGTTATTATTATTCGCATAGCTATCTCTATATAGCACTGGCAGCGAATATAATTTGAACATTTTATGCGCGCTATAACAGTTAAAACGTATTGTTGGTGCAAAAAGATTTAACGCATATTCTCTACAACTTTCGTCTGAAGGTTTTTCCAGGACGTTGTTAAGTGGCTTCGTCGACTCACGTAGTTTTTGTCAGAATATTTTGCGATGAAACATAAAAGTTTTTGCGTACAATCTACTCTCCCTACTTACTAAATATGACATACACATGGGAGATTAATAAAAGAATTCTCTTGAATTGTCTTGCTCTGTTTTTTTCTGTGTCATGGAAGTTTTATTACATTTGGCATCAGAAATATGGAAATCTGTTACGTCGCGGTCTTTCCTTGTTTTGGTTTATGACATGAATGATGATTTAATATTATTTATAAGTTATCTTCCGACTGCGGCTTTGCAGGCGTGAAATTTGATCTGTCACAATAGTAATGTTTAACTGCGATACTTTCCAGGGGCGGCTCCTGTTCTAGCTCATTAGTCCTTCGACTATCCTACCATATCTTTAGGCATAGACGTAAAATCACGTCGATTCGTAGATTTTCTATACGAGAAGAAAGGACAAACAATCATGTTAAACGTTATCACGAGATTAATACAGCAATCGTTTCAGGATGCTAGTGGGGGCTGTTAGATGGGTAAGAAAATTGTATAACCCATCTACTTACTAATTAAGTTTTACTTTGCATCTATTTATTTTATTGAGAGCACTAGCCGTAGTGTACCTCGACTCTGGCTCATTCCCGCATGTTTAGATGTCTATCGTGGCATCCGCAATGAGAAAATCGATTTCATTTAAGATAACAAATCCCTTTGCCGTGACCCATAAGTAGGAACTACGTAACCTTGGTACTATCATTGTGAGCTAGGATTTAGTGCAATCCGTGCGCTGATTTAGAGAGAAATACATCTTTGGTACCTTTAATTTGCGTCTGGAACTAGTATTTTCATTTACAATTCTATTCGATTTTAATATAGAGAACATTTTCTCCCTAGTACCACTGTACTAATAACAGTGACTAGGATGACGGTAATATGCACAATGTATAACTGTTTCGCGACCTCATCATCATTACCATCATAATTTCTGATGAACATAGGCCTCCCTAATGCATGCTACTGTGCTCGTTCTTCGACTCTTTTCATAATCACGCCGAGACCTAACATTCTATAATGGTTATGGGGTTTGGATTAATGTAAAATAAATTCAATCAATAACATCTTAACTTTTCATAGAGCGCGATATGTACTTAGTAATATTTAGATTTATTTGGAAAAAATCTAGTTTATTTTCATTTATAAAACCTGATCGTTGTCCGATTGAAACGTCAGTTTCGTATCATGGGTTTCAATTCTAAGAATCTTGGTACAAAAAAACTACGTAAATCTTGGATTGGTCACTTTCACTTTATTTCTTTTTAATTAATGCACTTGAACTCTGCTTACCCGATACGGGCGAATATTGCCAAGATGGCCGCCCCTCATGACCGCAGCTATCTCCGTAATAAGAATACAGCTACGCGTTAGATCTGCTCCGAGAGCTGTTTCCCCGCCGCAAGAGGCGGAAGACACAGTGTCCCGTTACAGGGGTTAATACATTGAGGTATCATACCTAGAGACGCTCCGCGAAGCAACTCTCTTTGCGCACTGAGTTAGAGTTGCGTGCGACCCATGGGCTGCAAACGCCTAGTCACTACTAAGCGGTTGCAGTGCGTTACTCAGTGCGCAAAAAATTGCTGCGCGGTGTCGACTCTATTTCTTTTATCTTGTGATTTAATACGCAGGAACAGTCGTGCGTTCGGACCGCAAGCCGATCACCGCAGACGCAGCCATTTCTCCTAGAAACGCATTTTGGCGTCGTCACGTCTTGGACGCTAGGTGTCGATAGCACTGCATTACAGAGAAACAAACAAACACAATTTGATCTCTACGTATTGGTATGATACATATCTTCAAAGTACATACATCCCTAGCTGCCTGACTAATATGTTGTTCTTCTTGTCTTTAGTGATTGTCCATCCTGTTGCTGTTTTGATATGAAAATGTATCGGATGTCGTAGTGTCATTTCAAAATATTGGTTTCCTAAGTTTTCGTATAGCCCTAGAATAATATTAGAAAACCGAATAGGTATTTGAACAGTTATCTAGAAACAAGTTCTGTATTCCTCGGTTCCTCACATAGGTTCGATGTGATTTCGTTCGTGACTAGACAACAACAACGACAAGAAAAACCGTTACGTTGTTTTCTTTTTTTTAACATGATTGGTTTTTCTTCTTTACAAGGTTAAATTTACCTACATTTAGTTTATTGTACAACTCCGCCTGATTTAGACATTTTTTTTAAACGTTTCGTTAACTATTGTACAACATTTCAAATTTGATCAAGCACAAGTTTTTATTGACAACTTTGTAAATGATTAGATACTCTGAAGCTTTTTTGTCTTACGTGTTTTTTCGTTACTGTGTTGTCGTCTAAAGGTCTCTCCCAATTTCCTCCAAAGATATAAGGCCTCGTATTGCCTTAAATAAGTAAAATTATAAAAAGGTACAAAACAAAGAATATTGGAACGCTTAGAAATTTGCCAGACAATAATAATGAATGAAAGACGCCTACGTGTCTCTACATGCTTAATGATATTGAATCAGCAATAAGGAAAACCATATGCGGTTCAGTAACATTATCCATACATTAACATTATAACCACAGACATTAAATTCTTACATAATTATCCGCATTTCTAATTTATAATCTTTTTAATGATTTGTAATTTTTGAATCCATAGAAGGATTAAATCAATTATAAAGTGGTGAGAACAACAATTAAACCGTATTAGGTTACCTTCGCGTACTCAAATAGAACCTCTTGATTGATTTGTCTATAAATGTAGGGACGGCTTCTGAGCTGTGGGTAGGCTGCGTAGGTAATACGACATAAAACTAAACCAAATTGAAACTTATTTCAATAGCAATAAGGACGCCAGCAGTGTTGCGTAGAAGGCCAAGTGTACCTACCTTGAAAATAGTATTCGAAGCGAATTGCGCGGAAGCTTTCGTGGCTCACGCGTTCAGCTCACGACTACAAGCCAAATCTAAAATTAATTACACTCGAACAGAACTATTGAAAAAAGACCGGTCTCTTTATAAAAAACAATCCCACTCACCATTAAACTTAATTTATTCAAGATCATTATTCTGTTCACATCTCAAAATGATTTCCGAAGGACAGGCAAAAAATCGTAAGAGAGCAAAAAATATCTACGAATTGCAAATTTATATGATCACCGTATCACATGCGCGTGCGATTACAAAATGGAGTCCGTCTAATAATTGAAAATCCAGATGTTTAATGGTCAAGGCGGTCTCTAAATGGTGTAATGAATAAACCTACACCTCTTTCGGCATAATAAAAAATAATTACACGAGTACAACTGATTCAATTAGAATTGAAATGAATTAAGTTTGGAGTTGATACTTGTCTCTTTCCGGTTGTTTTAATTAATTAAGATTCTACATACTTTTTAGATACTATTAAAGAGTTTTATGGTATCTGCTAGCACCAGCAGGCTTGCCAGACCAAATTTATAAAATTACCGAACATTTCTTGGCGAAGGAAATTTAACATTTATTGAAGAAAATTCACATATATTCTGATGAGAAACGATTACATTTATCAAAATTTGTTCGAAAATATCTATAAATAATTATGGCCAACCATTATTCTGTGGCCAACCTTTTTATACAAGGAAAAACAGTGTGCGCCAGCCCAGTTATTAGCTACTCTTTGTTGATTTGAGTTTGCAAATAAATAAATTTTATTTATTTAAATGAATAATATGCAGGGCTTCAAAAATACCGAACCATTCATACGTCGGTATTTTTGTCATACCGAACACCGAACACGCAGTTAAAATACCGAGCAGTTCGGTAAAAAACCGAACACCTGGCAAGTCTGAGCACCAGGCACATTCGTGGTTAAGTGTGAAGATTACTATTTCCGACTTACATTTTTATTCTCATCAATTAAACTAAAAACTAAAACCTAAGTTAATATTTGACTATAAAAATCACACATTTATAAAATGAATATGATGGTTTTTTGACTGTGATATTCTTGATGTGATGTGCAGGGAGGAAATAGCTATCAATCGAGACAGTTTTCTACAAGTACTTAGATAGGACGAAGGCGTAAACCTAGTTACTGTTTTAGTTACGTGTAATTATTATTTAACTTGTGGTTTTAGTACAATTGATTGATAAATAATTTAATCAAAGTATTAATTAGTTCGATTTCTATAGTAGTATAATAGTTCGATAGCTGGAAATCGAACTTGGGATATCTGGGGTCTGGGTTTTACTGCTAGACCATTTTAAGCCTGTGTAGTTAAACAAACACCAAATTTTAAATTTTTGCTTTTTTGCTACTTAAGATGCGGTCTTACGCTTACACCGGGGCCAGATGGAACCCGGGTTATGTAGAACTCACCTCCCCAGATACCTAGTAGTATGTCTAGTATATTTTTCATAGTCTATGCGGGTGCCTACTTTCTGGATTAGGCTTTTGTCGGGGGCAAAAATCCTTGCGCCTCCCTAAATCCCGGAGCCGTAAAGTCCGGGACAAATTGCGGCCGGGATGAGCGCAGATTGTTATTAATGCGAGCGAGGCGCCGGCTAACTGATAGTTTTCATTATGCCCGATCATGCTTCCGAGTGCGTAGGGACGCGCGAGGATTTATTTTCAAAATGGTTCTGTAACACCTTTCTTTTGTACTTTCACGTACCATTTTGATTGAAATATTATACATTAAACTAAGTACAAAAAAATGTTACAATAGTCAATAGTCAAAATATATTTATTCAATAAACTCAATTAATAAGTACTTTAAAACGTCCAAATATTTTTTTCAGATTTTAAATATGACTGGCATTGAGTTTACATAGCATTGTGACAGTACCAGCCCTATACCTACTCGTATTTCCGTACACAGAAAAATTACGAAACACAGCTTTAGGTGTAGGTACTACAAGGCTTAACGCTTACGGATTTTCACAAATCCTACATCCACCCCCACGCCAGGCATTGCACACACTTCATAAAATTAGTAACAGCACTAATATTAGAAAAAACAAAAAAGGAGATTTTTAATATCACTGCACAAATGAAAACAATTGTTTTGTTAAATAGTGAATACTGACAATTTAGCTGAATTTTTAGTAAAATAAATGAGAATACAATGAGTTAGTTTACCTAGTTATACTTATGCTTTAATACTCATCTGATCTAGGTTAGTGTTTGTAGGCTTATATAGTTATGAAACCGCCTGATACTAGCTACCACCAGTTATGTTAAGAGGCAACTGGCAAACCTATGATAGCGGTTCTATCTTCATCTTTCATCTACAAGTTTATCATCAATCATCATAAATCTCGACGTTTTATTACAAGCACTACTTACATAAAAATCTAACAGTAGTTAGAAGGTACACTAGTTCTCAATTTGTTCAGCAACGTGATTCTTGTAGCAACTAAATAGTGAATTAAAACTTAAACCGTAGCAACGGTACACTGTTAACATGGATGAATTATTAGGATAATAACTATTAATAACACAGCCGTCGATAAATTATGTGGTAAACAGAGCGGCAAGCTGCTGTTCTAACGGTGTCGACAAAGCTTTACCTTAGGACTTGTTCGCACTCTTGGAAGAAGCCCAGCGAATTTTAAAGACTTATGTTAATGATGATTATTTAATATAAAATATGTTATCTTATTTCCCGCATATTTCTTAGACATATGGTTGTGACCGTTCATTAAAAATGAATTAGAATAAAATAAAAATAATGCAGTCGTTCCAGTTTCGTAGGTATCATTAGGAACGTGAATAGAAACCAGTTTGATGCGATTATTAAATATAAAAGTCGATGTGGAATCGTTTGTTTTCGCTTATCTTTGTTATCATTTATAATGATGGTTTTTCTGATTAGCGGTCGAGTTAGTGGTATGTAAATGTAGCATTAATTAACAACATAATTTCGCATGAAAATAGTTTTGTTTTTTCATTGTTGTAAATTTATTCGTTTCCACTAAGTAAGATACTTTTTAATTGGTGTGTCCTCATCATCGGCCTTGAAACGTCCCACAGCTGGGCACAGGCCCACATGGACAACAGCCCGTGGGGAAGTTGGGCCATAACTGACCACGCTGGCCCAATGCGAGTTGGTGGGTTTTAACGACTGCAATCATCTTCTTCTTTTCGATTCCTCTGGGTTTGCGGGTGTCCATGGGCGGCGGTGATTATACTCTCCATCAGTTGACCAGATTGCTCGTTTGCCTCCTTCTTTTATAAAAAAAACGATGAAACACGAGATGTTTTTTTAAAACTTGTCACCCAACCAGAGATCCGGCATTGCTAAAGTTGCTAAACTACGATCTCGTCTGCGCCATCGAGCTCTTTAATTGTGTGTGATATTGTAACAATTTGGCAAGAAAATGACCACTTTTTCTTTAGTCTTGTATTATCAAAAACATGATTAGTAAAAATTTTATACTGGAACTAAACGTTGAAAAGAGGTAGTCATCTTAGGTGGGAATCAAGTGTCCAACCTAGTCATTTTTTTCAAAGTTTCAATGTCTTAAAGTTGGTATGTTTGAGCGTTAATGAAAGCAATTAAGTACATTAAAATTTACATGTCGTAGGTTCTATAATGTTAATTATTCTATAATGTTAAGTTTAATAATTTATGTTTAAATTAGATACGTTCAAAAATTGCTTTGTAGATATGAAGTTCATTTTAAAAATCATATCTTTATTTATATAAGTAAAACTGTGTTCAAGAAGCTATAATTGGTATATTTTCAAACTTCCCCAAACTGACCCATTCGTCTTACTAACCTTGAATACAGTACAAGATTGTATCTTTTTAGTATTTCCAGCGTTTTTATTTTTAGTTTCCAGCTTGCCTACCTAGTAATTTGGGTCGAAGAAAACGTTCCATGATGGATTACTGTTTGTTGTTATTACTGGAAGGCTTACCTATTAGGCGTTGTTTGGAAATCATTATTGATGTAGACACATCTTATGAAGAATTCAATAGGTCGTGTGGCAGCGAGCAGTCGTGGTCTCCTTTGAACGTCCCACTGCTGGGCACAGTACTTTCCCTGACAACATGTGGAGATCGGGCCATACCCTACCACGCTGGCCTAATGATTAGTGGGTTGCAGCGAGCAGTATCGGCCGACAATTAAACCGTAAAAAGTGCGAGCGCGCTCCAGTCGCATTCCCGTTTAACAAAATACGTAGCTTCTCAATTATTCCCAGTAACCATGGCCTGGAATGTCTAATTTGCTCACGTAATTTTGGTCGGAATTCGTCCCCGGCCGACGCGCCACGGGATGTCGGAAACTATTTTTATTGCCTGTTTCCTATTTGCTCGACTCCACCGGGGACAATACAAGTTCTGCGCGAACTCTCGAGTTGTCGGCGCGGGTGCAGGATTGAACGCCAGGATTGTGAGTTGCACGTCGCGTTAAAGGCGCTTCTATTCATCGACGTATTTTGGTCCCATTGAGGTATTATAACCGGAGCTAGGGTTGCCAGGCCCAAAAATTTAAAAGCCAGACACAGCACAGATTCAAATGTAGCCGGACATTTAGCCCTGCATGAAAGCCTGTCATATTGGGGGTTTAAGTTACTCGCGTCCGCAGGTTTACCTTTGAGATCCTACACGTGACCCCTGGATGGTGCTAAATGAGTGACACTGACTGAGTGGTAGAGCCACGCTGCGTTGCAGCACGCATTGAGCCGGCTCGCCCGGCGTAATACCACCCTCTCACGAATATCCGCCGTGAAATAATGGCACTTGGTGCTGTTGTGTTTCGTCCGGCCAGCGAGGGTTCCGGAGGCTCATTCCCCCTCCCCTCTCACAATTCCTATTCCTTCCTTAACCCTATTCCATCCTAAAAGGACGGCAACGCGCCTGCGCCTCTGGTTTTGCGGGTCAGGTGGCGGTGATTACTCTCCATCAGGTGACCCGCCTGTTCGTTTGCCTCCTTCTATTAAATAAAAAAAAAATTAAAAAAAAAGGTATTTTTATCTTGCGTCTGCGAGATCGCGAATTATCGCAAGATAGCTCAAGCGTTTTTATTGGTTATCTTTTGGCACGCGCGAAGGAGTTGAAAGCCGCGGACACCTAGATTAACCAACACTAACTGGAGGAGCAATTCCATACAAAAAATGTGCTCAGATACAAGGTGAAGCGTAGGTCTGTATGGGGCGGCATTGTCAGACATTTGCAGCCCATGGGCTGTAGATCAATGCGTAAAAAATTGCTTCGCGGTGCGTCTCTAGTTATATTACTCTAAAGTTTGGTCCCGTGTGAAAAGGTGTAATACGACTTCATTAATCACGCCCGACATTGTTAGCGCTCCAATACAAAGGAGCACATTAATTTGAAAATAATTAGCGGCTACGTGTTAATATCAATAGGGATGTGTACTTACCCGTCTCTTTTGTTGTGGTGTGTGATGGAATGCAGGCGGTTGGCGAGTTTGGTGTCACATTGCCTGCAACAAAATACAATGATGTTAAAATGAAACGCAATATAGGAAACGAATGTTCTGGCCATTTCACGAATGCTATAATAGGTAGGTACGCTTTGCGAGAAAACAGAAGTTTTAATAATATGACAAAAATAAACATATCTGAGTATATCCGTATAAAGCATTCAAACTTTGAGAAATTTTATTGATAATATTAAGAATAAGAAGACATTATAACATAATTGCGAAATGAGAAACTTTACATGACTTTACGCGCAATGGAACGTAGTATATTGGGTGTCAAGCGAACGGATGGAATCCGAAACACCGACCTACGCTCCCAAACGCAAATCGCTGATGTGGCACTGAAAGCGGCTCAGCTGAAGTGGGATTGGGCTGATCACGTCTGCCGCATGCCAGGAGTGTCATGGGCCAAGTTGGCAACAGACTGGAAACCAAACACAACACGACGACGCCGCGCCAGACCGAAAAGAAGATGGCGGGACGAACTTGATGCATTTCACCAAAGTTAGATACAGTTGGCTCACGACCGCGATCAATGGAGGAAATGGAGGGAGGCCTTTGGAGCAGTGGGACTGTTAGGTAAAGATAATATGATCTGTATCAATTGCAGTGACATAAAATAAATATTAAGAAAATATGTAGGTAGGATTACATTCTTTCCTATCCCTACCCAATCCATATATGGAATATTTTCGATTCTTCGTGTGCTTCGCTGGTGGTCAAGCTGCTCCCCGTTGCGGCTTCCATCCCAGTAACGGTAGAAAGTCATCTCAAAACCAATCTATCAAATCATCCGCGGCCGCGGTACTCGCGTACTTACGTACAAAACCATCGGTTGCGCCAATAAGAAAACTTCGAAGAAATAACACCCCGAGGAGCGACGCCACTCTACAAGGTCAGTCGATTATTCCATCCCTCAATTAACTCTTTTTTTACTCAACATCCCTTCGCTGGTCCTTCGTTCCGAATATCCATGAACCAATCTTATTTAATTATAATCTTTAATACCAACAGTTTTGTCCCGTTTAATAAATAATGCATTAGTCATCCATCAAATTCCATTCTAATAAGTCACTCATTCGCTCACTCCACTATTTCAACGTTTGTTCAAAGTTAGTGACAAAACATCGTGTTATCGCGATAGTGTAGCGCCAGCATTAGTGGACAGGACAGGCAACACTAATGTTCATTCAATCATTCAGAAAAAGTAACTTGTCATTTTTCGTAACTCGCTCGCAATTATTTTTGTAAACAAACTAAATCAACTTCGAACTTCAAATAATTTTACTGTTTTAGCAATAATGACTGATTTTAAAAAGTACACTGTACAGTTTAACATTGCTGCTCGCAACATTCAGGATTTATATAACCTATCATCAAAATTATCGCAAGAAAAATGCGTTGAAGGGTTGGATAAACAACGATTTCTTGTTCGATAGAAGGACTTACCTATTAATAAACAATCATTAGACAATAGCTTTACAAACATTATAGTGAATTTAGACACGGATGAGAAGCAAAGGAATGAGTTCGACGCAAAATACGTACAATTACAGGATATGTTTTATAGTGTGCAGGTTTTGCATTCTGTCATATGCAAAGACAATGCAGGTTCCGGTGGTGGTTCGAAATCTACTGACTTCCATTTACCGAAAATAAACCTTCCGAATTTTAGTGGTATACATATTGAGTGGCCCAACTTTATATCTATTTATAACAGTTTGATTCATAACAACAATAATCTAAATTCAGTTGAAAAAATGCATTATTTGTTAAGTGTATTAGACAGGGAGCCTTTAACTTTGGTGAAACATTTGGTGATCTCTTCGGACAATTATGAGGTTGCTTACAAAATTTTAACGGAGCGTTATGAAAACAAAAGAATGATTGCTGATAAACATGTTGAAGCTTTGTTGAGCTTGCCAGTTTTAAATCAGGTCAATTCCAAGACGCTTGGCAAATTCGTTAATACCTTAAAAGAAAACACACAAGCCCTGAAATCTCTGAAATTCAACGTCGATCAATGGTGTTTCCTTTTACTACACATTGTGCTTAAAAAGTTATCAGTGGAACTACGTACGAAGTTTGAATCAACTATAGACTCGGTTGACATTCCCACTTTCAATTCATTATTAAAATTTTTAGAAAATCAACTGCGTATAATTGACAATGTCTCAGGTTGTCACTTAAAGCCCTCAGCCGGAAATTGTCTTAACATAATTGATAACAATAAAATTAACTTAAGTTCTTGCCCATGCTGTAAGGAAGCTCATGCAATTTATTATTGTTCAAAATTTGATAACATGACTCCCATGCAACGTAAGGCTTTTGTTATTGACATAAACTTTGTTTTAATTGTTTGCGCACACATCACATTCAAAAGTGTACTTCTAGAAGTGTATGTCAGGTGTGTCGTGGTAAGCACCACACTAAGTTGCACATACCCACATCCCAGCATAGCGTTATTAAGCCTATCAGTTCAGCGTCTTCAAACGTCAGCGAGGTTACTGTTCAGCCTCAGTCCTTGCATGGTTTCGATGGAAAATCCACCATGATTCTAGGCACTGCCCTTGTAAATGTTCAAGACAACGTCGGGTACTTTCATTCTGCTCGTGCTTTAATAGACAGTGGTTCTCAAGTTTCTATCATAAGCGAAAACTTAGCCCAAAAATTGAGACTTCCTCGTACCAGATCCGGTACTATTTTAGGCATAGGCGCTTCGTCTGCTAATGAGACTCGAGGTGTCATAACTTGTAGCATTAAAACAAAATCAAAAATACTTGCTTCAGAATTTATTATTTTAAAACGCATTACTAGTCAGTTACCATCTGTCCATGAGAATCCAGAGGTACTGAAGCAATGTGATAATCTGATTTTAGCTGATAAAAACTTTACTGTTCCTGGACAAATTGATCTCCTTTTAGGTGTTGAATTATATGACCAAATTTTTGATGGTAGGAGATTCAGTCTAGGCGACAATATGCCTACTGCCTACTCTACTGCTTTCGGCTGGGTCATTATGGGTAAAACACCGGCAGCATCACCACACTCCCTTTGTGTTGTGTCGATGGCCTGCACCTCTGATCTCAATCTTGCATTATCACGGTTTTGGGAAACTGAAGAGCCACCCAATCAACCTATACAAGATCCAGAGAACATTCAATGTGAAAAACATTTTGCTAACACCTATTCTAGGGATGATCAAGGCCGTTTCATTGTTCGATTGCCCTTCAAGGTCAATCAGCAATCCTTGGGTGACTCTCATCACACAGCGCTAAAAGGTTTTCACAATTTGAAGCGTAGGCTGATAGGAGACGCACGATTACGTGAGCTGTATGTAGCGTTCATGCGCGACTACGAGCAGTCTGGTCACATGCGTGAAGTGTCTTGTCCTGTGACCAAAGATCGTTATTACATCCCTCATCATGGAGTGCTCAAGGAGCACAGCAGCACAACCAAATTACGAGCTGTTTTTGATGCATCGGCCACCAGTTCCAATGGGATTTCGTTGAATGAAATCTTGATGCCTGGTCCTAAATTACAGCAAAATGTTGAGGACATTATTTTACGCTTTCGGTTACACTTCGTTGTGTTCACATGTGACGTCAAGCAAATGTACCGTCAGCTGCGCATGCATGACGACGATTGCAGGTACCAAACAATTTTCTGGCGCGAATCTCCCAACGAACCTCTTAAGCAGTTTGAGCTTACAACCGTCACTTATGGTGTTTCGAGTTCGGCTTTTCAAGCCATTCGTGTGCTTCATGAGTTGGCGCATCTCAATGCTGAGAAATATCCAGAAGTCTCCAGGGTTTTGCGTGAGGATACGTTTGTCGACGATGTGGTCACTGGGTCTGCTAACTTGGATTCTGCCAAAGAACTTCAGAAAAGTCTTGTTGGCGTTCTCTCTCAGGGTGGGTTTGTGCTGAGAAAATGGTCCAGCAATTCGAAGGTATTTTTAGAATCGCTGCCAGAAGACTATTGCGAAACACCTTACCGTTTCGAAGCAGGCGACAACATCTTCAAGGTTCTAGGCATCGAATGGAATGCAAACTCGGATAGCTTTGTTTGTCATGTATCAGAGATGAGCAAAATTTTAACCAAGCGCGGCATATTGTCTAACATCGCGAGACTTTATGACCCGTGCGGTTTCTTAACGCCTGTCACATTCCTTGCCAAGTTGTTCTTGCAACAGCTTTGGTCAATGGGATCAGGCTGGGACGATCCTCTTCCAGACGACATTCAAAGGTCATGGATTGCCTTTATGTCAGATTTTCCCCAACTCAACAAAGTGTCTATTCCTCGTTGCGTGCTCGCTAATCAACCGCTCGTTATTCAACTTCACGGTTTTAGCGACGCCTCTGAACGTGGGTACGCTGGTTGCGTCTACCTACGTGTTTTAGGTGCTGACGGTAGCGCCTTGGTTCGACTGCTGCTCGCCAAATCGCGCGTAGCGCCTCTAAAACAGAAATTAACAATTCCTAAAATGAAACTCAACGGAGCCTTTCTCCTAGCTCGGTTGTTTGAGCGTCTTTAATATTTATAGTGATAAATTCCGACGGGACTCTGTAGTAGCCTGGACCGATTCCAGCATCGTATTGTCTTGGCTTGGCACATCTCCGCATAAGTTGCAGACTTATGAGGGGAATCGTGTATCACAAATTCAAGCACTGGTTCCAAATGCTGTTTGGCGACACGTGCCGTCCCACATGAACCCTGCGGACTCGGCGAGTCGTGGTGTCTCACCTTCAGATTTGGTCAATCACCCGCTTTGGTGGTGCCCAGCATGGCTCGAAGAGGAATCTTCGACATGGCCTGAAACCATTTCACCGGTGCCCGAGACGGAACTACCTGGTGTCAAATCTGCGACTGCTTCTTCTTTCGTCGCAGCTCGCGATGTGGAAGAGCTACCCTTGTTCACGAATATCAGTTCGTTTCCCAAGTTACGAAACGTAGTAGCTTGGTGCAAGCGGTTTCTCCATAACACCGCCATCCTTCAAACCGTCGCTCTGGACTTCTCACGGTTTCTGAGTTGACTGACAGCATGCTCAGCAGTGTTTCGTCGGTTCAGAGGTCTGAGTTTCCAGATGCACTTCGATTGCTGCGTGCGAACCAAGTCGTCAAGGGTACTCTCATGCGCCTCAATCCTTTTCTCGATTCACAAGGTTTAATAAGGGTTGGCGGTAGAATTCACAGGTCGGACCTGCGCTATGAAAGCAAGCATCCGTTACTACTTCCGAAGTCACATCACGTAACTCATCTTTTAGTGGACCATTACCATCGGATGTTTCTGCATCCTGGTCCAAACTCCCTTATGAATTTACTACAACGTCGATGTTGGATTTTATCTGCCCGCAGAGTGATTCGTCATCGCATTTTTCGATGTCATCGCTGCTACAGACTGCGTCCAAAATCAATAGAACCGTTTATGGGCGATCTGCCTGCAGATCGAGTAACCATATGCCGACCGTACCAAAAGGTAGGCGTCGATTTCGCAGGGCCTTTTCTTTTGAAATCATCTCCTACGCGGAATTCCAAGAGCGTCAAGTCCTACTTGTGCGTATTCGTTTGTTTTGCTACCAAATGCGTCCATTTGGAATTGGTCTCGGACTTGTCCACTGAAGCTTTTCTGGCATGTCTCGACCGATTTGTGTCTCGCCGAGGATTACCCAGCGATATTTACAGCGACTGTGGCACAAATTTTGTCGGTGCGCGCAATTATCTAAAGGAAATAACAATTTTTTTTAAACAATCTAATGACGAGATTCATAAATATTTGATCAATCAGCATGTGATTTGGCATTTTAATCCCCCTGCAAGTCCGCACATGGGCGGTTTGTGGGAATCGGTTGTTTGATCTGCCAAACTCATCTTAAATCGTGTCATAGGCGAACGTCCTCTCGTCTTTGAGGAGCTCACCACTGTATTTGCTAAGGTTGAGGCTGCGCTTAATTCCCGACCTATCTGCCCTTTATCAAACGATCCAAATGATCTTGAGGTCTTGACTCCCGGTCATTTTATTATAGGGCAACCGCTTCAGTCCTTACCTGAACACACTCAAGATTCGGACAACATCAGCGTATTAAAGCGTTGGCAGCTTGTTCGCCAAATCAGTCAACAATTCTGGAAGCGTTGGCAGGCTGAATACTTGCACACTTTACAACAGCGTCCGAAATGGCTTGCCAAGCCTGCTAACATCCAGGTTGGTGATTTGGTTTTGGTGAAGGAGCCCAATTTACCGCCACTGCTTTGGAAGAAGGCTAGAGTTTCAAAGGTTTGTCCGGGTTCTGACGGAACGGTTAGAGTAGTAGAGTTGCGAACTGCCACTGGTACCTTACTTAGGCCAGGCACTAAAGTCTGCCCTTTGCTGCCTCATCCACAGTAATTCTCTTACACATTTAATTTAACTTAGTTCTTAGTTTACTTAGATTAATTTTTACTCTCATCTTTAATTAATTGTAAATCAGCATCCCTTACTAAAGAGCTTAGAAGCTCTTTGGGGGGCGGTATGTTAGGTAAAGATAATATGATCTGTATCAATTGCAGTGACATAAAATAAATATTAAGAAAATATGTAGGTAGGATTACATTCTTTCCTATCCCTACCCAATCCATATATGGAATATTTTCGATTCTTCGTGTGCTTCGCTGGTGGTCAAGCTGCTCCCCGTTGCGGCTTCCATCCCAGTAACGGTAGAAAGTCATCTCAAAACCAATCTATCAAATCATCCGCGGCCGCGGTACTCGCGCGCGTACAAAAACATCGGTTGCGCCAATAAGAAAACATCGAAGAAATAACACCCCGAGGAGCGACGCCACTCTACAAGGTCAGTCGATTATTCCATCCCTCAATTAACTCTTTTTTTACTCAACAGGGACAGTGAGGGCTCATATAATAATACATGACTTTTATCATTGACTTGCTCCTTACGTAGCGGCAATAACAAATAAGGAAAGATAAATCAGTGTAAGTATATTTAAAATGTTCACCACATGACTCGTGTTTCTTATACAATCACATTATTATGGCTTTTAGTAACGTGACGTGATTTTGTTTATAGTTAAGCGGTCGTCTGCCGAACTCTAATTAGGTATAGGGAAAACGTACAAACATAGGTACAGTCAGCATCAAAAGTAGCTTAGCATATGAAATTTTCAAATGACTGTTACGGTTGAAATGACTAGAATTGTCTGACATAGCTGTTGAGTCAAAAGTAAGTACATGGCAATATACTTTTGCATTATTGCCTTAACCATTTATTATGAACACAAAAAATGTCATATAGTTCTGTAATGTTTAATGATGGGTATGTAAAGACGTGACTATTACTTTTGCCACCTTGTTTTTGTTCAGTTACTTTTGATGCTGACTGTACATACACATCAATCAGAATCACTCCCGTTTTACGAAGGGTTAGGCAGAGCCCAGAGCTTTTAACTCGCTACGATCGTCACACTTCCTATGATCAAGTATTGATCTACTTATAGCCAATGAGTGGATTAAAAATTTTTGGAAAACTGAACAAAATTTTTTGTTCCGAAAATAACAAAAAAATCTGATTCAAACCTTAAATTAGCGCAACTATCTTGCAGTAATTTGGTATGGTATTTCACACTAACTTTTTAACCAATTAGCTTCAACACTGGTTCAGGCTGCTATTTGGATTACACTGTATGCTTATATAAATACAGTTTCTCTGACTTTAAATGCAATGAAGTCAGTCAAAGAACTATGCTCACAAACAGTTGTTCAGTTTTAAGTCACCTATTTCCAAGTGAAAACATTTGCAACTTCAAAATGGCACGAAAAATTAACATTTTTTTACTGCTAGCGCTACATTTCAGACTGAAATTTTAAAATATAATTTTTTGTAACATTTCTTACATAATATTACCTGCCCAATTGTTAAAGAAAAACTTAATTACTTGCCTCTTAATCCAAGACCTTAGACCACTCAATTATAACAATTAAAATGAACCAGCGAAATAAATCTAGGATTTCGAATACCAAGTACCTACCCAGCATTCATTAGGCCATGTAAATTAATACCGTGGCATGGCTAAAGCCGTTTATTAAAATTAAACTCGGCCTGGCGTGGTACTAGGAAGATTAATGATCCCTTGAATACGAAGTTATGTAAAGAGCAATAGAGTCGGGCCCGGCCATGTCCTGGCATCATTCCAATATCACTTATCTCTCCCTTTATTTCGTTAACGGAACTATAGCGTACGTTGACTTTGCTAATCCATATTTATAAAGCTCTTGTAATAACCGTCAAAATAGAAGCAACAGGGCTTGAACTTGAGATCATTGAGTTACGCCCGGTACCTAAGCTATAAATAGGCCACATTAATCCGTTAGTTTCAGAAGTAACTAGCCGTTGTAAGCGGATATGTTTCGTTGCGTACATTAGTGTGTGTGGTATATTGTGTGGTCCGTTTTCAAGAGTCTGTATTTCAGGTACCTACACCGAAAATGAAATGCACGTACAATAGGAGTTGAATATTTCACCGAATATTCTCTATAGGGTGTTATTGAATCAAGCTTTGAAGTGCGCTGCTTCTTCTTCGGCTTTATCGTAACTTTAAGGTGATATAAAAGTAGATACAACGTTTTTCCCTAAAAGATGTCTCCTTCACAACGCTAGCTGTGGTGTACCAAGAAAGTCTGCGTAATTAATTCTTTACAACCTACATTATACCTACATACAACGCCTGTACGAGTATTACCGAAATAAGTTTATTATGATCTAACTAATAACTGGTTTATGTACTCGTATACCAATGTGTTTTATTCAATTGAAAATAAATTCAGAGAAGGAATTAACAAAAGTGATTCTAATCTACATTCAATTCAATTCTTCAGATAGGTACAGTCAGAGCTCTAATGCTCCAGGAAAGTAGGTCTCAGAATGGACAAGAAACTATTCCAAACGCATAAGCAAACAAGACTGAGCCTAATGCCTAAAACGGTTATCTACAAATTGGCTTGCCACAAATGTGGTTATATTCTGCAGACGGCGTACTTTCATGGCTCGAGTTCACTGTTGTTAGTAATGAATTTACCCAGTGGGGCCTAAATTGTATAAAATTAGATACGGCCCCCGCGAACACTGGGATTTGAGTTTAATTGAAACTGTGATAAAATTATGCTTGGAATTTTCGGGAGGTTTACTTTTGGTACCTATTGGAACTTTGATTTTCTTAACACAGAAGACAGGCACGTGAAGTTTTTCATTAAATAATGGAAATATATTTTGTAGACTTATGGACATTAGTGCTTAGATCTTTCTCAAATTAAATCAAATCATAATCTCTTTATTCAAGTACCTACCATTTTTTATCGTTATGCATATTTTTTACTTCTCTTTATACGAACTTAAATGTTGCTATGCTTATGATAATATTATAGAAACATACATATTATAGGTACTCACGCCTGGTACTTCAAGATGGAACCTATTTTTAACATTTAGAAATTGTTTTCTTTTAAAAGCATTAGCCTATGCTGTATGTATGAGTACAGGATGTTAAGAAAGTTAGATATTTTTTATGAAATAGCGGATTTGAAGGCAATTTCAAATTTAGAAGTTTCACTCCTTTCCTTAATATTAAAAATACACATAATTTAAAAAAAAAAACAACGAAAATACTCATAAGGTAACTACTTATTTAGCTTTATGAAAATCCAACACAACGGTTGCGACACCCCAGTCCCCAAGACAATTTAGAAAGTTCGTTGTTCGAACTCGTTCGGGAATATAACCTGGGACCTTTGAAATAGACCGACGCTTAATTTTGCTTTGCTTTTTGAGTTGCTTTTTTACTAAACTGTCACTTTCATCAAAATGAGAATTAATTATCAATCCTCGGATAAAATTCTATTCATTATGTCCCCAATAGCGTAAGTATCACTTTTGAATGTGCAAAAAAAAGAGACAGATAATAAATAAATGATAACATATTTGTAAAATAGCTGTCTATGAAACGTAAGGACTAATAATTCTATAATATCAGACTAATAATTTGATCTAAAGAATATACATATCTAAAATGTACGTTCGAGTGGCAACCCAAAATATATCTGCTCTATTTTTCAACGATTTTACGAGGGTTCACTATTCTAGTTGTATCATCGCCATAAAATAGAATCATAACTTACTAAAAGCTTGATGCTCGTAACTCTATTAGTGGTCGGACACTGCTGATGTGACGCACATAATGCTAGACTTTAGGAGGGCCCTAAGGGACTGACCCTAAAACACGGCTCCGGCCTTCATCAAACCGTATTTTATGGCAGCCGGCCAAATTCGGGCCGAACACAGGTGTGTAGTATTTTTTTTGGCGGAGCGCTGAACGGGCACCACTTTTGAAATTCATAACGTTGCCGAAGCGAACTTCGCCTAAAATATTAGAGAAATCACACTTTTCCTTAGGCTATTTTAGACATGTGCAGCTGAACGGCGAAGATTTTTTTTATGTATAACTTACAACATTTTGTATGTGTAGGTAATATTATAAAGTTTCTAATAAGCCACTGCACCTGAAGATATGTTTACTTTAATAGATATCTAGGTAGGTCGTGTATTAGATGTATGATCGAGTCGGTATACTTATACGATGCCTAATATTAGAAAATATTAGCAAAGGTAATCTCTGAGGTTTAAGCGAGCACTACACATTGAAATGAAACACTTTTTTACGGACTAACTCGCGTTTAATTTACTATTTAAATAGTTTTCACGTTTCAAAAACTTTATAGGGTGTGTCCGTGGTCACAGGGAGACTGTGGAGACGTGACCACGGACCTTGTAAAGGGTTCGAAACGTCAGGATAATATAAAAAATTATGTAAATAGTAAATTAATCGCGAGTTAGTCCGTAAAAAAGTGTTTCATTTCAAAGGTAATCCCATTCGTATGTATCTTGAAATATTACAGTTCTGTTTATATTGTACACATTGATTTAAACAAAGCCAATTATAGGTTTTATGCGTTAATATTAAGGAGAAAAATTAAGATCGATTATTGCAGCATATTCTTTCGCATTCTATTTTTATAGGTGAATTTGTATCTTTGAATAGGTATTATCCTAGCAGTTATCTTAAACATGTTATCTTACGTACGAGATTATCTTATATCTATACCCTACCTGTTTCATGTCAATTCACACGGGGAATAACAATGTAAAGAAGCTAGGAAGTAGACCCATTCAACTGATTAGTAGGTCGTGATACGGAATTCTTAGTAGGGTAATTTCCTCAGCGTTCGCTAACACTGCTTATACCTGAATGTAACCATGCAATGCGTGATTTACTTGCCCCCAGGGAAATATATCCGAACACTCGGGCAGATTTCCGTAATACCTTAATACGACTAATCTCACTGTCGGCTGTGCTTGTTCGATTCGCACCGTGACTCTTGCTAATACGTACTTTATACATACATTTGCCCACGGCTATTAACCCCGAAGGGTTAGTCAGAGACTAGGCAATGAGAACCGCAAAAGCAGTCCACTGCCCCAGTCCACTTTACACTTAATAATAATAACTGCACATGTGCTCAGTGTGATAGGTGGTGAGCCCATCGCCGCTCTATGCTGTTGGATGTATGTGCAGTCTTGAGTGCGCGAGTTTGCCCGTCTTGCTAATACAGCTAGCTTTATTAACATTATTAGATATGGAGATAACAAACATTAAGAGGGTTAACGCATTTCGGTTTCCCATACAAACTTCCAAGTTGAAATTTTAAAAACCAATAAGCCAATTTTAATGAAACTTTGTATGCTAAAGTAAAATACAGAGATCTAAATAGTTTGTTGAAAACATTTTTAAAAAACGTTTATGTAACTGAGTTATTGCGATTTTAAACTTTCTATAGTAGACTTTAAATCGCAATAACTCAACTAAATAAACGTTTTTTTAAAAATGTTCTCAAAAAACTATTTTGATTTAAAAAAAATGGCTTAATGGTTTTAAAAAAATTTCGACTTGGTGGTTTGTATGGGAAACCAAAATGCGTAAACCCTCTTAACAGAATTTGTAAGAGTTCTTTGAACAGCTTTTTTGGTACATTCAGCAATGGAAGCTAGCTGAACAATTTAGCACCAGCCATAATAACTTTACAAGAAGTTGTGAAACGCCTGTCAGAGTCTTTAGTTGTTTTGACAAAGTACTTACTTAGGTACTGAAGTGTTTGACGACTTTCGCTGTAAACTTTATGTAGGTAGGTAGGTACAGTAAAATTAGGCGGCCTTACACCTGAACTGCTAAGTGGAATTAGTGTGAAAAGTTAAACAGAATAGTTAAGCACATTACATACTTTACATAGGTACATATACTTTTCTGTAGAATAAATACATTGTCAGTATTAGCCGCGGAACCATGACAACAAGCTGCAACATCACACTATGGAAATAGCTAAGCTAATAAACTATTCTTGCCGTTTCAGCATCAGTATAAAGCCTTATTTTTTACTGCGTATGAAGCTGAACGTATCAATATGTGGGTTCCTTGTAAGCGCGAATCCAGTTGAATACCTCAACCATATTATTGTTCGTATTTATTTGTATGTGTGTATATTATTCTGTGGTGCTTACCTGTATTACATGAAGTAAAGAAAATTTTACACTCTTTGTTTTTGTTGAATTCAGTAATAAATTTTATTATTAATAGTGAACTAATACAACAAACACCTTCAGGACCAACACAAACTTTAGACAACGGCAATATAAAAAAATGAAGGTAAACGTGGGCCGTAAGGCATAACAGCTCACTAAAATATAACGACCAACCCCTCTCTTTCCTTGGGTGTCGCAAAAGGCGACTAACGGACTAAAGATTGCACATACATCCAACAGCATAGAGCGGCGATGGGCTTACCACCTATCACGCTAAGTACATGTGCAGTCGCTATTCGGTGAAAAATGGACTATGGTAAAGGACTGCTTTTGCTGTCCTCATTGCCTAGTCTCTGACTAACCCTTCTGGGATAATAGTCATGAATCTACGTACTATGTAAACGTGGGCAAAGTATTAAATTGCGATGCGGTATCCGGTTTCAACTCTCCGGTTTTAATCGCAGCTCATATCAACATGTAGGTAAGTACGCGCGACGAGCGGCCCTAACTAGCACCTACATAAACCTTCTTGGTAACTGACACTTAACTTAGAAGAAAGTTTAACTAGTAAAACTACTAGCGGCCCGCCCCCGCGCCTTCGTGCACGCTAACTTAGAAAGACCGTCATAGTTCAGCCATTTAAAAAAAATATTCTACAAAATATAAACAAAAACCATCCTCAGTTATCGGTCTATCTTTTAGTGAAAACCGCATAAAAATCCATTGCGTGGTTTAGGAGAATAGTGCGGTGCCACAGACAGAGGAAAACGGCGACATTACCTTATAATATGTAAGTAATGATAATGATTTCCAGCCTGTTTTAGTGCTTGTAAGAGTATACGGGGTTCTTACGAGTATGCTTCAGCCACAAGCACAAGCGTAATGCAGGCGGCAAGCGTATTTCTAATAAATTGCGCGTTGGTATCACATAGGTATTCAACGGTAATAGAAATAATGCATGGAACAAAGAAATCGCGCACCGCCGATGGTAGCGGCCGATCGGTGACCGAACTTAGAGGATACATTTGTGGAAAACTTTACGTTAAAAACTATTTCCAGCCAGTTACGATAACTTATAGTGTGATATTGAAAAAGTACGTGATTTTAGTTGCATTAATGACAACAATCAGTGGATGTACTATGAAACGTGTAACACGAAAGAGAGTGAGAGAGTGTTGGTCATCCTACGCTCTGCTCTAACGACATCAGCAGAAACTTTATAGCACTTTAGACTTTACTTAGCGATTCGTTCGGCTTTGGTTCAGCTACGAAAGTTCTTGGAACGAATTCAATACATGTATGACTCCCTATAATTCATTTACTGACGTTTTCCTAAAACGATAAAGCTTTAATTTTGCTAATTTGCTAGAATCCTCATTTTATTTTGGTTTTGAATATAAAATGTACATTAAAGGTTGCTTCACACATATCAGTGAAGCCACAGTTCCGGCACAGTACCGTCACAGTGTTTTTCATACATTCTCTATGAACGCAACCCCACCTGTCAGTGATAATGCTCTCAGTGTCATTTACTGGCAAATCACGGACGTATTCTTTTTGACAAAATTCATAGAGAATGTATGAAAGAATATTTTTCACTGTGCCGGTACTGTGCCGGAACTGTGACTTCACTGATATGTGTGAATCAACCTTTATCCTTTTTTCCCGGGGGGTTAGGCAGAGACTACATTCAACCATATGTATTTATTAATTAATTATCCCATGAGGTCGTTAGTATTGGGTTTGTTCATCATTATTTAGTAAATTTGTATTATTTATAGATATCATTATCATTAGGTAACAAAGATGCTCATTAAAAAGTACTTACGTTCTCAGGACTGTTACTTTCTCCCGTTTCCTTTCCTTTTAAGGAGTAAATGAGTGAAAGTTTCGCTTCATTTGGCAAACTTGAACAATGGCCGACCACGAGAGAGGCTTTGTAGGCTACACAGGGTACCTGCACCCTAGTTAGAAACCTAATAAAACTAAAAAAAACATATTAGGTGTATTTGTTAACAACAGCAATTAACTCTAAAAACATTAATAGCACGACACCACAAAACTGACCAATTAACCAATTTTAGATTTGACCTTAATGCAAATTTCTGTAAAATAAAAAGTGGCTATTAATTTAAACACTCCGTTGACAGAGGTGACGGCATACGATTTCTATGGAACGACTTGGTTTTTGACGGATGCTAAAAAGTTTCTCTATTGACTAACCTGTGGTCTGTGGTCTAACCAATTGGTTTATTTGGATAGATGAGTAACAACAAAAATAATAGAGTTTCACCAGAGTTAATTTTGTAACAATACGTGTTGTGTGATTAATTTTTAATTTAATCCACTGTGTATAATCATCTCAAGTGTACAAATATATTATACCGTACTTTTTAAAGTGGCTTAATCCGTTTACAGCGATACCATTAATTACGATAATTAATTATACTAACAAAAATAATCACGACATCGGTAAGCCCACGACTATACTATTACTTATTCTGTGGTATAACCATGGGGCTAATTGTCTTACTTCATAGATCGCAATCGCATTCAGGTAGAAGTACATTGCTTAGCTAGTTTGCTTATTTAAAACTATTTTTAAAATAATCGAACTAGCGATTGCGATAGATGCTGAAGTTAGACAATTAGCCCCCCGCGTCGAAACAAAACATCGGGGATGAAAAAAGATACCTATATTAAGTAGTTCGCGTTAAATCCTTTTAAATATTGTGTTTGAAAATAGTTAATGTTTTTTCAGTTAATATTTGCATGTAATGGAACTACCTAATATTATTTCATGAGTTCATGACAGTACAGTTGATGCAGTCAACCGCAACATACCTATACCTAATCATTTAGATTTTGGTGCCTCCCTTAACCCTTATGTACCTATGTAAGTAAGTATTATAGTTAAAGGCAGTTTTATTAATGCTATTGATAAACTTAACGTGAAATCGAGCGTACAAATCGCACATACAAATTGAAGTTTTAATTATAAAAAATATGCTAATATGCTAGCCTTCGATCATGCTACCAGACCATATTAGGGTGAAGCCTCCTAGTATCGGCCCTCTCCTAATATCGGCCTTTTCGAGAAAATGAAACATAACTATAAAAATAGCCCTAAAATCATAATAGTTTTTATGCAAAAAGTAACTCTATATCCATACGCATATCCTCCCATATTTTGGTACGGGTACCTCAACATTTGAAAGTTTAATTGGCAATAGAGCACGCGCAGGTACAGACGTGCGTCGTTTGGTGGCATTGCTTAGTCAAATCCCTGAGTCGGCGCATTGCGTTGGTAAGTATTTGAATGGAATTAAACATACCTATGGTATTTTATTGTATTTGATCTTGAAGAAAAACAGTCAAAGTACCGTTTAGATAGTATGTTTTTACATTTATTTGTCTTTTTTATGAAATAATTGTGGGGTCGAGATTAGGGATCTGTATTATTGATAAATCTCAATATCGGCCGAGTGGCCGATATTGGGGAAATGCATGAAAACGTTAAACAACATGTTTAGCTATTCTATATGTTAGCAGTAACATTAATAAGGTTAAAAATTAAACAACAACTCAGTTTGATCAGTAGATCCTAACGTCGGCCGCCTAAAAACGATTTTCATCAGCTACGGCCGATATAAGGGGAATCGATGCATAATAACGGCCACCAAGTATTGGGGCCTTTGGCACTTTGTTACTACCCTCGAACTTTACAATAAAAAGGAAAATATTGACAAACAACGCGAGAAAAGAAAAAAGAATTGAAGAGAATAAAGCGGAGAAAGAAAGAAAAAAATTGGAAAAGAGAATAAAAAAAATAAACCAACCAAAGAAAACAAAAGTAGTAAAGAAGAGATTATTAAAGGACAGCAATAGCGAAACTGACCTCACTGATTTACCTTCTCAAGACATAATGGAAAAGGAGAAAATTCTTTGTGCTGGCTGTGAAGAAGAACTAATTAGTGATGTCGAAGAAGATGAAGACAAAAATTATTGGATGCGACATATGCCCCCAATGGTTTCACTTAAAGTGTACAGTTCATCGTGGGCGAAATTATATTAATGTTGCTAAAGAAGATTTTACTTGGCATCACTGTTTAGAGCATTTAAATTAAAGATACTATAAGTAAAGTTAATTTTTTTGTTGACTTTATTTGGTAATTATTTTTATTTATTAAGGCTAGGTGTTCGTGAAAAATTAAAATAACACGTTCTTAGAATTACTTTTTGAAGCAGTAAACAGTAAAGTTAAAATCTGCGAAAATTATGAAATATTGTTGAGGCTTTTTTATTCTGTGAAAGACACCCGATGGAAACACGATTTGATAAAGTTGGCTTGATAGAATAAATTCACAAAGTTACATATTTTTGTGTCATTTTATCTTCTTTTCCAGTTTTTATTCTTAAAATAAGTCATTTTGGTAAATTACTCATTATATCAAATCTGATATAATGAGTCATTTACCAAAATGAAGTTCATAGATAACTTGAGGAATTATAACCGATCGTTTTTTATTTAATACATCTATCCATTTTTTTAAATATTAAACGCGATTATTAGCGCCTCTTCGCTGTTATACCCGTCCCTTACCGTCGTACCGTCGGGAGAGCGAGAGAGAAGCGCTCGAAATACCTCCCCTTAATAATTTGTTTTCGGAGTTCCTTTCTTAATTTTTCTTAATAATGTTGAATCATTGTGATCTTTAGTTTATAATAACAGAAATTATTTTAATTTTTAAGAGTGAGATTTAAAGAAAAAACTAAATAATGATATATAGGAGTTAAAAAAAGTAATTTGTACTTGAGTTGAAATATAAAACGATATAATTTTTTACTTTGGTTAGTAGTTTTATTGACCTAACTTTACCTTAGAAAAGGTATGCCGATATTAGGGTTACAGGCGGCGGATATTAAGGTGTTAGAGGCCGATATTAAGGGAAATCAGCATACTCGGAAAAAAGCATCTTTATTATCAAAAATAACAAACGATTCGTAATTTTGCGAATGTAGTAATGGAGTTTTAGTATCCCTCTACCCAAAAAAGGCATTGCAAGAAAGCAAAAGCTATTAACGTAAAAATTACAAGCAGTCAAACTTCAAAAAAAGTTGACATGGCCGATAATTGGTGCCACCACCCTACCAAAATCCTACTAATATTATAAACACGAAAGTTTGTAAGTATGGATGGATGTTTGTTACTCTTTCACGTAAAAACTACTGAACGGATTTGGATGAAATTCGGCGTACAGATAGTTTATAACCTGGATTAACACATAGGATACTTTTTATCCAGATATTCCCACGGCAACGGGAACCATGCGGGTGAAACCGCGAGCGGCCGCTAGTAAGTACATAATTATTTTCATAATTTTGTACTTATTATTTTTATTATTATTGTAGGTATTTCAAATAAAAGTATTGCATTGCTTCTTTTTTACGAGCATGTATGATAGAATATTTCGCCACTGTGCCGGTACTGTGTCGGAACTGTGACTTCACTGATACGTGTGACGCGACCTTTAGCCGCTGCGCTATCGAGCAAAGCTAAAAGCTACTCGTTAATATTTTAGGCCTTAAATCTAAACATCGCCGCGCTCCGTCCTAGGGGAAACAAAACGTGGGGTAGTGGGTACGTAGTACGCCAAACCCGAGTTGTTTTATGGCGGTACTAACATGTTTAGTGTCCGCCCATTGCTCACTATAACTGTTTCTGCAGGACATTTTTATTTGTTGTACGATGAAAGCTTGATTTAACCATTCGAAAATTACCCTCGGAGTAACGAGTAAGTAAAACGTTAAATAAAACGCATAATAAAACCTATCGTGAACCTTAATAGTAATGTCTTTAACTTTCTTTAACGATATTCTGGAATGTTTCTAAGTAAATTATAGATTATTCATTAATTATTATGTTCGTCAGTAATTTAATATCAATGCCTACGCATGTGTAATAGAAACACTGGATATATACTCGTAGTGTCATAAAATAAATGTGTTAGATGATAATAATATGATATCATTGCCCAGTGTCTTCGTGTAATGGAAAAGTAAATTATAGATTATTCATTGATTATTATGATCGTCAGTAATTTAATATCAATGCCTACGCATGTGTAATAGAAACACTGGATATATACTCGTAGTGTCATAAAATAAATGTATTAGATGAAAATAATATTATATCATTGCCCAGTGTCTTCGTGTAATGGAAAAAAATATGTATCTGCAGAAAATCAGTGTGGTAGCATTTTATATCCCGACGAGACCTTATTTATTCTATTCTATCTACGAGTTCTAGCTGTTCTGTCCATTCTATTCCATTCTTACTTATTTTCTATAGTATTCTTAAGTTTGTACCGAGTAAACATCCTTCTATTTCTATCATAGCTCTTCTTGAAATGTGCATAACCTTACATTATCTATTAGAAATGTTTGGTTTGCGCTCATGCTCAGTGTTAGTTCTCGATTATATTTTCATTGCGCGCGGTAACTTCGATGTTTACATTTCGTCATGTTATTATGTTTACATTATCTACGAGTACTTCTAATGTTTTATAGTATCTATGTGCATGTAGACTGTACTATAGGATATAGGTAGGTAGTCATATCGGCAGGTACATTAAAAATATTTATACAGGATGTTTGGTAATAGGTATAATTATAATCCCGCAACTGGGCAATTATTATTGTATTGTATGGGAGCAACTCGGAAATTGCAAAAATAACCAGTCATTTAGATCGAATTGTATGTCCAGATTTGTTTGTAACAACTGATTTTTTCGATAAACAATTTATTTATAAACAGGGTTAACTTTGGAACCCCGCTAATTTTTTTTACGTGATCTTATAGCAGCAGTTTAACCAAATAATGAAGTAAAAAAAACATTTTTTATACATTTTTGTCTCAACTTTTCTCACCCAGCGCGCGGCCTATCTATCGCGGTTATCAAAGCGCACGTCACCGCTATTATTCACCCCGTGCACCAAACACAGCGCAAAGTCGCTTTGACCGCGAGGGTGAGCGCACGCACCTAGGACTATAGGATATAAAAAGCAGGCTAAAAATTGTACTTACTCGTATTAAAAAAAGAAAACATTCATTATTTTAACGTCAAATATTTTATTATAACTTTTTTACCTCATATTTACTTTTGGTGGGGGTCCAAAATCAACCCTGTGTTAGGTAAATGTTGCATTGTACTTTCCCAATATTTTAAGAGTGGGAAGGTGGCCTGTTCATCAGTAATTAAGGATTCCTGGTGAAGTGCGCTCCCATCTTGGGTCTTATCAATGTTTACCATCAGGTAATATGAAGGTCATTCGATTCCCCGTGCAATAACAGAAATGGAACACGCATCTAACAATACGTTATGGAAAAAATGTTGTCATATGTTGTTTTTCAAACAAATATTCCTAGCAAGCGTGTAGCAAAACTTGTTTAGGGAGGTTATCTCTTGCAGAAAATTGCTTTGCATCTCCAAGGAAATATCACGTTGAGGGAGAATAGCTTTTTCGTAAGTTACCGAGCCACTTGTAACAAGCGTTTCACAAGTTTGCGGAACACGTGCCGCTGTGGGCCTGCGTCGTACGCGGCTAAATTGTTCAGTGGCTATTATTGCGTTCAGTTTTGTTTTTCATACCTCAACGGGGAAGATTAAATAAATAAATAATTTATAGAATTTTTAAGTATGATAGAATCTGTATAAGTTTACAACTGAATTGTAGTTTCTAGCGCTCTCCTTCCAAAAAAAAAAAATAATAATTAGGTCCTTATTATTAACCATTGCTCAGCAGGGGAAAAGGGGTAGAATAAAAAAGTTTTTGATTCACTTTCTCGTAAAGTTAAGGGTATTTTACTTACTTAATTCTCATCACGAGATGGTTAGCGACAAGACAACTGGTGAAAATACAGATAGAGATTAGATACAAATACAATGAAATTTTAATCCTCAAGCATTATGGGACTGCCTATCTTATCTCAAACTGAAGGAACACAACAGTGCCTGTTGCCTGTTAGGGTACTGTTAACAACATTGTGCATTAGCCGCTGCGCCAACAAGCTCGACGCCATTTGCATTTTTGTACAAAAATAGGTGGTTACTTGATGCCCATTTGTATGGAAAGTCTTATAGGCTGTTTACATGAAAAGATTGTTGTTCGAGTTTGAGCATGTTTTAATGGTAATATGGTAAACAATATGCAGATAAATCCTGTGCACTACCATTTTGCTTTGTTTACTTTTTAAAAAGTAGCTTATTTTGAAATAGGTTCGACAACACTGACACATCTTTGATAGATCTTGTTGGAGAAATAATCAAATATTAAGTTAGGTATATTTAAGACCATTTCTTTAAACGCGACTCCGTTTCCCAATCATTTTATAGGCTCCGCGACCAGAGTTCGGGTGCTTAACATCGAATGCCATTTACGAGTTACGCGTAACCAATAAAATGAGCGTCGCTATAAAGTGAAGAGTAGCAAATATTCCGTAAAGAGGGTCGTCGCAATAAAACAGTTGCGTGCCTGCTAGCCGCGGCGGGCACGCAACGCCCGGCGGCTGTCACTACCACATTACACAGGTAAGTACTCGTGTTTTGGCAGACTATTAGGTACTTTTATATTTTCATACATACACATTACACACGTACAGTCGGCGGCAGATCAATCTACCCAAATCTGTCAAATTTCTTCGATGAATATTGATACTTGTAACCAAAGAGTAAAGTTCAAAATTGATTGTAGAAATTTGACAGTTTTGGGTAGGTTGATCTGCCGCCGTGTGTATATACATTCACGACCCTTATCCCCAAAGGGTTAGTCAGAGACTAGGCAATGAGGACCGCAGAATCAGTCCACTGCCATAGTCCGCGTTTCACCAAATTATAACTGCTGTGATGACCATAACAGCGTGATAAGGTGGTGATGGTGAGGTCATCGCCGCTCTATGCTGTTGGATGTATGTGCAGTCTTTAATCCGTTAGTCGCCTTTTACGACACCCAAGGAAAAAGAGGTTTGAAGTACCTTTTTTTGTATTTGCCATAAATTTTTGTATAGACGAGTTCGAAGGCGCAGCTGCTAGCGGTTGGCGCTCTCGCCAGTTAAGCATCTTTTGCAAAGCCGGGTCACTGGATGGGTGAATAAATTAAAAACATCTCGAGCTCGTCCGTCCTTCGGAAGGCACGTAAAGCAGTTGGTCACGAATGTTTTCGTTAAGAGAGCAGTCGTTAAAACCCGACAACCCGCATTGGGCCAGAATAGAGTTATGATGGCCTATTCCCCTAGTGTTGTTGTCTATGTAAGAAGGAATGTGTCCAGCAGTGCCACGTCTGTAGGCCGATGATATTTTTCATGATACTGCACCGGTAAGAGAGCTACTACTACAGCTGCTGAAGTGACGACCACGACCACTCTGCCAAGAGGATAGCGACGAGAAGAAAGGGCACTTTAGCAACAGCAAGCTTACGTCTGATAGAAAGCGTCCCCCCGCCCATGGACGCTTACCAAGGGTATCACGCGCTTTACCATCAATAAACTTTAGTTCTTATATTCCCATGCCCCGAAGACACTGATTCTATTATAAACCGGAATAGAGCTACACAGAACAATGCTGGGGCAGTAATTGGGTGGTCGTAATCCGTTCGGATTCTGAATTAATAGTTTAAGAAACACTAGAAAAACCCGCTTTTATAAATGCACGTAAAAACAAAAAATAAATTATGAATCGTTCAAGTTGTCTCTATTTCTGGGCTGAAGTGTGAACTATGTGCTTTTAATTATAATATTTGATTGTAAAAGCGTAGGGCGCTGAAAAAGGAAAGACTTTTTGTATAACTTGCTGAGAAATCAAGTTAAGCGATGTTACAGGAAGCAGGTTACACAGATTGGCGCTCTAACTGGAGTTGCAGCACGACAAGCAGGTGGCTCTACATTAAACAGTCTGTTCAAAGTAACAGTTTGTCGAACTCAGACAAAACATGCGCCAGCAGCGAGGAGAGACGACATTCACTGACATTTTTAACGCCTCTTCTTTCAGGAAATTAAGTACGTAAGGGTAAACGTCAACAGTAGCGTCAACAGTGGCAAAATGTAGAGTTCTTGTTCGTGGGCGAGATATCTTTGGTTCCCTTTGGTTACCCTTTGGCGGCATAAAAGTTATGCTCTTGTGCGACCTCATGCAGCTTCCGCCAGGAAGTTAGTATTAGTATTTGTATTTGTTAACAAGAAAGTCTTTCCTGTTCTAGCGCCCCACGCTTTTACAATCAAATATTATAATTAAAAGCACATAGTTTACACTTCAGCCCAGAAATAGCAGAACTACATACAGCTGCCAATTTTCATTACGCTACGACCCTTGGAAGATGGTTAAATTAGTTACCTTAGTTTCCATTGCATAGTTTGTTACATACAGGTCGACCTAATAAAATCGTGTTAATAAGTTCGACCGGTCCTTGCTAGCATAATTATAATAAAATTGTAAAAAAATAATCAGTTTGATTACAGACAAAGACCGAAAAAAACATTTATACTAAGTACATTAAAAAAGGTGAGAAGCACAATCCTAAATAATTAAAATAAGATCAAAAAGCAATTGACACTTTCAAGCTCTCGATTAATTATATACTAGATGTCTGATGACGAAAGAGATTATATTTCTTTCGGTGTTTGCTTTGTGTTCCATTCGGCTTCGAGAAAGTTTTCAACATCAACAACTCATAAGTATACGTGTCTGACATTTGCCGGCGCGCGAAGATGCAAAATGGTGCTTCACGTTTGTGCTTACATAAGTCTGTATGCCTGACGACAGCTTTTATTTCGGAAACATTTACTATACTTTCATTTGTTTAATTTTAACCGACTTTAAAAAAAAATGAAGAATGTTCTCAATTCGACAGGAGCTTTTTAACATTACCGTAATGTTCTTAACCCCTTGTCTGTTACAAAGACTTCTCTAGAGGTTGCTAACAATTGAATTTCGATTGTGGCTGCTATTATGACATTCTATCGCAAGTAATAGTAACTTACAGAAACACAACGGTTTTATTATAAAAATAAAATCAAAAATTATCCTCATCTAATTTAATTAATTGTTGTGCCGTCAGTCGTCGTTTTCCATTGTGCATTTTAGTTAAAACACACTGTGGTATGCAATAGAGACATTGAATCACTGTAACTATCCCCATTACGAAGCATAAACATCATTGTCTCCGTACTCAAAGTTAAAATGAGGCTACTAGCACACAATTATGCACGTTTTAAAAAGAGCAGTACCTATGTAGTACCCTTTCCGTGCGCTGCATTGCTTACCCTTTTAAATGCAGCGCTGCAGCTAATCAATATTCCCTACTAGTTAGGGTACAATCATGGGGTAAAACGGTTCGATTAAACTAGAGGGGAGCCGGAGAGCCCCGTGACTCAGCGGAGGCGGCCAGACGGCGCCGGCGATGTCTTTCCCGCTAGGGATGCCACCCCTACTACTAAAAGTATAAAATATTTTTTAAATAGTTTTTTCACGCTCCCAAGTTTGGCTTAATCGAAATTTGTTTAACTGTTAACTAGATAATGGATTAACTTACTTTAATGCATAGAAAGACCCAGACCCCGAGACAATTTAGAAAAAAAACAGTGGTTTCTAAATTGACCGAACCTGGAATTAAAACCGGGGCCGCGGCGACCGACTCCAGAACAGGCGTGCTGATCACACGACCAAGGAGATCAGACATAGCTTTTAAAGTAAGTTAATAAAAAAACGGTAAGTAAGGTAGGCAAAACTTTACAAAACTAGGTAGGTAAGTATATCTTTGGGTAACTCGTTTCACATGTGACTTCAGAATCAAAGGGTTGAGTAAAACGGAATGGAACATTCGGCACTATCGTCACTTACCATCTGGTGAGATGAAGGCCAAGCGCTTACCCGTTGTAGAATATAAAAATAAACACTTGCGAGGCTAAACAACTTATTTTTTTATATATTTGTTCCGTGAAGGAACAGGCTAAGGTCAGAGACCATACTGCCTACTTATTAGTATTTTATTTCTACTAAACAACTTAATTTAAAAAAAAATTGTGACGTTGACTTAAGCATGTTAATTTAAAAAAAATCGGACGATGATTTTAACAGGTACCTACTATTTTATACTAGAGCCAAATTCGTTATCGAATGTTTGTAAAAAAAATATTGACAATTTTTTGTACAAAAATCTAGTGTCACTCGGATTTTAACTGTATATAACTAAACCCTTCGTGGATAATATGTTTATATGTATGTAGAATTGTAAATAATTTGTGTACAAACATTCTTCATCGAATTTGGCTCTAATATAGTTTTGTGTTTATATGCAATGCTACATATTCCGGATTGCATGAGCTCAAGCCCATATTTCCTATGTCTTGAAAAATGGTGGCACCCCTCCACTCGTTTAAAATAACTGCCTAACGTGGAGTGTGGACTAACAAAACCGCTCGTGACTGTACTCAGTGTCAGGTATTTTTGGGCTTGAGTAATGGGGACAAAAGGGTGGTTTGTATGACATGGAACTTAAGAATGTCTGGCTATTTAATTTATAAAGTCTGCAATTCGTAAATTTTCAACAAAAAAAAACCAAGAGTAGAATTTGAACTTACACCTTTCTAACATAACGGGCCACGTGCACTACAACCACATGAGTAAAGAAACGGTACAACTATGTTACCGTGGCGCTGTCCAGCTCGCTCGCGAAACTAATAATAATAATAAATAGGTAATAATAAATCAATTTATTTTCTTTCCACAATAGGTACTTAAGTAGGTACTCTTAAGTAGATGGTTAAAATAATAGTATTTTTTTTTATTAAAATCTTAAAAAAAGGACTTTTTTTGCTTTTTCTTTTTTCTTTTCTCTCTTTTCTATTGGGGTTGAAGAGCTCTACCCTATTTTTTTCTTTCTTTTATCTTCTCTTTACATATTTTTCTTATTACTATTTATTCTGTACAATATAATTTTCCTATTTCTATTACATCAATTATTTTATTACCTACATATCTATTCTTGCCAACTATAAATAACATGTAAGTACAATTTTTTTTGCATTTTTGACGTGACAACGTCTTATAAATTGGTTTGCCGGGTGACACTTCAAGAAACTGCGTTACGCTCCGCTCACGTTATGCGCTCACAATGAGAGCGAGTGAGAGGCACGCGTCCCTTCCACTCGGGCATGGTTAGCCCGCCTAAGAGCGAGAGAGACAGACATAAAAAGTGAAAGGCACGCGTCCCTTTCCTATTTCATCCTTCTTCCTACTATACGAATGAATATTCACATTAAAATTATTTTACCACTCAAAGTCGTTGTCACGTAAAACTTTCGCCCGTATACCGACTTTACAGGCAACCAATTTATTTGCATTTTTTATTTTATTTTAGTGTTTTCATTTTTTACCTTGGGGCTTGAAGAGCCTAATTTTTTCTCGTTGTCTTTTTTTTTTCTTTTGATTATCTTTTTCTTTCTTTTATCTCTTATGCACTATTACTTATTTAATTACAAAACATTTTCTTTCTCTTTTATATGTCATTCCTTTCTTATACTTACACTAATACATTTCTTTTCTTATTACCATACATTTCCTTTCTCCTTTATTTAACATCCCTTGTTTTATATATCAACTATTTAGTTATTTACTAGTATATTACATTTTCTTTTATCTATAATCCTATTTATCTTGTTTAAATTTACATCTTTGGATTTCATAAGAAATTATTTTTTTAGTTTTTATTTATATTCTTTTTTACCAATTTTAATAAGTAGGTACATTTATATAAGTATTTCATACTTTTACATTTCTTCCTTCTTTTATTCCTAACAATATTGTTTTCCTTTTGATCTTTATTCACACTTGAATTTAAATCCTGCCACATGTGTGGTCTTTGCTTTCCTATATTTTATCATATTTATAAATGCCTATTTTTACTTTTTCCCTTTTGGTTGCCTTAGCTTAATTAGTGTACTATTTTTACTTTTTCCCTTTTGGTTGCCTTAGCTTAATTAGTGTACTTTTGTGATTTTGTGTACCTATCATGTGTGTTTGATATTCTTCTTTTGCTACCAGCGACAAGGGGAGAGGGTGGGTGATCACTAAGGCTGCGCATGTCTTGGCCGTAGAATCATTTCTACTCGGGGTCTTTTTGGGTTCGTACGAGCCAATCCCGTGAAAAAGTGCAGCCTCCACGAATGGAGGGTCGTAAAGACTATCTTTATTACCTCCGCATTCGCTTTGGCTGCACTTCTTCTCGTCACCCTGTGGTCCTCGTCCTCCCCCAATTCTAAGACCCCTGGATAAAAACCGTCGGCCGCAGTGTGCGCCGACTCCCTTGGGCTGATGGTAATGCCGTCCCTGGTACTTGGTACATTTTCACTATTATATTGCTGTTTAAAAGTTAACGCGGGGCCCTTAGCAAAAGTACGCCACCTTTGAGCGAGCCAGCCGGTCCTATTTGCCCCTAATGGAACATGCCACACTGAAAGTGTTGTGACACTTATCCTCCAGGCTGGCTCTCGTGCAGTTCAGGCTGCTGGGGGGATTACAATTACAATAATAGTATTACATCAGACCTGCTACTCTATCGGCTAAAAAATATGAATATGGACATGGGCTTCATTAGACATTTGAAGCCCATAATATGCCCATATAATGACAAAATATTGGCTTCAAATATCAAATGAAGCCCATGTCCATATTCATACTTTTAGCCGATAGACCCCCTGCAATGTGAGAGACTGGTGCCTGATATTGGTATCGAAAAGAACCTGTGACACAGGTCACCAGGGCCCTCTTGCTTAAAAAAATTTTTGTAAAATCTCGTATAAGAGGTACCATGAACGTGAAATAAGAAAATTAATACTATAGCAAAAATTGATACTAGAGCGAATTGCTGTATGTGTGTGTAAGTGTGTGTAACTAGTTAATACTATGTACTTACTTTGAAAGCTAAAAGTTTGCATCACCATTTGCATTATATTACCTATATATCTATAGGTTTCCAGAAAAAAAATATTTAGCAATTACAATACTTATTTATATTAAACTAGCGGACCGCTCACACCTATGTCACCCGGAGATAGTGTAGCTTCCCAACGGTGAAAGAATTTTACAAATCGGTCTAGTAGTTTCGGAGCCTATTTAATGCAAACAAAATCAATCAAATCTTTCCTCTTTATAATATTAGTATAGACAAGCGGCCCGCCAGCGACTTCGTCCGGGTGAACGCCCCGTACCCCGTGACGAATTTCCAAATATTTTCTCTCTCACCAACCTTGTCGTGACAATTTTAAACACAAGAGTTAGCCAGCTTGGTTCAGCCGTTCTAAAGTGATGCGTGAACCAACATTCCTATCGATAGAGTCATATAAATTAAAAGTACATTTTGCACATGTGCAGTGCAGGCGCTATGGTGAAAAGTGTACCACCATATCTACCATAGTTAGGTCTGCTTTTGCTGTCGTCTTTGCCTAGTCTCTGACTACGCTTCATATACCCTTTGGGGATAATAGTCGGTGATTATACTCGTATATGTATTTAAATAATACTTGAAAAGGCAACTATCTTCGGGAATTATGGGAATCATAGCTATAATTATATGTGTAGGTTTGCAATTTGTCGTGATTACTCAGTAAACAATAAATTATTTTAGTTTAAGTTAAAGTTCATTTGATTTAAGTATATATCTCAATCTTAACACATTTGGAGCAAAGCAATAAACATTAATGTAAATCAAAATTAATGGAACATAAGCATGACAACAATACTTTCTCATTTGTTGAAGACCATAAATTATAAAGATATATTGATGATCGTTTCTGCACCGCAAACGTAATGACAATGCGAATATAAGCTTTAAAAATAACAATAATAATGTGTGTCGGTAGATTTAAACGAGAGTCACAATAAACTTTGATTTTAACTGATGTAGACAATACTTTACTGTAGATATTACTTTACATTAGTATTTATCAAATACCAATATTTTTAAATGCGTTCTAGTAAATCTAATAATGACACAATTCTATTTATATCAATTATAACTATATATAATAATTGTACTCGTAAATAACTACTAATCATAAGGATTACGCACTAATTAACCACTATTATGAATGGTTATTTTTACTAGAACAATGGCGAATTTTCTAGGGTATTTATATCAAAAATAATATGATACTTAGGTATCATATCATTTATATTATTAAGTTAGGTACATAATATGTTATTATACAATATTGTTGTCATTCTCATTTAAAAATTATCAATAAACAGTAATGTCTCGCATAAAACAAGAAAAAAAATAGATGTCGTGATATAAAATAACATATTAATAGCTAAAAGAGTTCAAAAAATAACGCAATAGATTTTTAAAACCCTTAAAGAGTTTATCTTTAACGCAGGACTTATCCAATAACAAGACTCAATTTTATCAACGGAAGTCGGTTTAGCATATGAAGGGTTTCAGGGATCGAAGTATTCGATAAGAATTTTATTAGATTCCCCAAATCGGCGAACGCATGAATATTAACTCCACAAGTTTCGTTATTTCTTTATGATGAGCGCGGTTTAGAAACTTTTTGTAGGCATTATGAGGGTGTTAAAGTCAAAGAAGTTTTTGAACAAAAAAACCCACATTTAAATTAAAAGTATTATTTTCCTTACTAGTTACTATTTAAGGACTTTGTTAATGCGTTAAATATTTATCATTAACAAACATACCTGATTGTATTTACCTCGTCATAACAAAATTTCAACCCTGTTTAATTTACAATTCTACTTTTACAATAACTAAAAAAGAGTGTAAAATCATGTACTTTTTACTTTGTATCTTATTTAACTGTTATTAATTTTAATAGAAGATAATGGTTTCAAGAGAAATACTATGTTGACGTACCGCAAAGTCTACGAAAAACTGTATCTACTAAGCAATTAGGGAATTAGATTTTCCAAACACCGGGAGGTTTTACTACCATATCATTAGAAGATGTTCCTATAGCTATAACATTCCACGCTCAGGCAGGAGACGCAGTCCTAGACAGCAATTTGCCAGTATAAGAGCGAGTAATAGGCGCAGACAGCCTACGCACATTAGGCGGAATTAATTTTGTTTAAAATTCATGGCCTAGGGTAGGGGAGGGCGACGGTGGTCGAACCCTGTGCTCGTGTTCGTAACGACTTTGATATGTTAACTCTGCCTTGTAGTTATGCTAATCAGTGTAATATTATTCTGCTCCACCACTGGCGGTTTTTATATGCAATGTGCTATTGTGAAAACTTGCATAAGAAACGGGTGAAAGACTCACTTGACCAGAAATTAGGTCAGTGATTATGAAAAGTACACAACGTTTGGAAAGTAGGCGGTGAGCTTTCAAAATTGTAGTGACAAAACCAGCTCTTAATGCTTATGTCAGCTTTTGTAAAGCACATCATTAGTGGAACCTTGACCGCGCTTTCATCATGTCATTGTCAAACAAAAATGTCGGTGCACTTTTTTGAGGTAGGTATCAAGGTTTTCACGATTTCAACTAATTCACTAACCAAACTGCCCTGCTTGTGATAATATCAGTAAATATGATTTTATCATGGCTTGAGTTAAATAAAGATTCTTAATCAGCGTCCGTCTATCTTCCCGGTATAGTATAAGTGTACGACGAACCAGCTTACTCCTAGAAAATGTACAATTTGTATCTTCTGGTACCTTTTTACATTGTCACAATTTGTTCTTCCAATATCTCAAGCGTGTAACTTTTGTGCATAACAGATACTAGTTCAACATCGAGGTTATGCATTTTCGTTTGTTTAAGATAACCCAAGCAGGAGTTTAGCCTTCAACGTTACAAATGTTTCCTTCGATATTATAAATTAATTCATAAGCCGCGCGCCGGTCGTGCGTCGAATGGGACAACGTTCCTGCATTCGTGCCACGTTGCGGTTTGAACGTTGGTCGTGCCTACAGTGCCTAGAGCACGACCCGCTAATCTCAATATTCATTCAAGAATTATTGGGTAAGCATATCATTCTATATTAACCACGAGAGCTCCAACATATTGGAGCATGCAACCTAAATCTCAAATGTTTTAGTACCATATAGTGAGCTATTTCTGTTATTTTAAATTTTACTGATAGCTGTTGGTGTGCAGACAGTTCGACCGTTCGTTAAAGCATATGTTGGGCCACCTTTGACTTTACAGAGTTATCGGATATCTTATGGGTGAAACTTTGTGGTTCCGTAGCCTTTACGGTCAGCACTCCCGGAAGTTTTCTAATGGTCGGCATATAGGTCCTAATTGGTTTAGGACCTCAGGATTTGGGGAGCTGGATGGATGACTTGATATGATGAAGGTGATGGATGCGGGGGTGCGATTTTTGAATCAGTGCCAACCAAAAAAATCTCACATTCAAAATGTGAGATTTGAAAGTAGCCCTAAATCTCGCAACCCTAGTCGCTACCGGTAAATCTGGAAAACTCTAGTAAAGGCTATGTTCAGTAAAGGACATCTGAAGGTATTTGTGTAGTAACATACAATACCCTCTAAATTCTAAATAAAATAGGTTTAATAATAAAATGTTCAACACTGTAGTTGCGATTTTTCCATAATCAATGTGAATAACGTGACGTGCGTTTTGCATGTTCAATGAAGTCGTTGCCGGTTAGATGCCGCAACGCAAATGCCACGACTTTGACATCAATGGCGGACACCCTCGGCGCTGCTTTGTTTACAATTATCTCGACAGTGTTTTGTTTCTTTCTGGAGGTGGTGGTTAGAGGGAGCCAGATAGCTTGCGGTTGTGGTGGGTCTCGAGTGCAGCATGGCTTGAGGTTTCCTCAAATCGTGGACCGCTTCGTCACGACTTAGCCTAAATCGAGTTTGCTTGATAATACTGTGAAAATCTTGTTCTTTGTCTGTTATAGTCGTATACTGTATACTTCATAACTGAAATACATAAGGCGATTATGCATTGCAATGCATTTAACATTGTTCTTAGGATCGATTGAGATACAATAAACTAGAGAAGACACCGCGAAGCAAGTTTGTGCGCAACTAAGGTGCAGCCGCAAGGTCCACAATCTCTTGAATCACGCGCAATCACTGAGGTGTTTGCAGCCCATGGACTACACCTTAGTGGCGCACATACATGCTTCGTGGTGTCTTGTCTAGTTTATTGTACCTCAATGTTAGGATCACGCATTAAAAACTGTTGTGATAGCCCGAATTTCATACATATAATCACGACTATTATGCCCGAAGGGTTAGTCAGAGACCAGGCAATGAGGACCGCAAAAGCAGTCCTCTACCACAGTCCACGTTTCACCAAATGATAATTGCACATGTGTAATAATAGTAGATTATGCACCAAGGGGATAAAGCAGTGTCTTATGTATCGGGCGCCCCGTATTGAATCCTGAGCAAAACGAAGGATTCTAGCGTTAACTCCTGAGCGTAGCGAGGGTGTTTAGAGATGCCGCTGATCTTATTTTTTCCAATGACTTGCCTGGTGCACTTGCCATTATGATAAGCTACAAAAAATCTGTTACTGTTTATATTAGAGGGGCGTGGAGCTTGGTACTTTTCGATAATTCTTACGTATTCTCCACGGACTACGAATGACCGTTCTTTCTTTGATTTTGAATCTGGCAAATTTACAAGCAAAATATCTGAATGTTTTTCGATATCTTCGGTTTTAATGTTTACGAGTTCATTTTCACGACAAGCGCTATTCACACCAAAAATCAATGCCACCTGTAACAAAAATAGGTAGTAGCTTAGTATTGTAGGAAGGTAACTTACGTAATATTTTAATTTTTATTTAACATGTTATAAACTTTCTTAGATTTGACTGACACACTTATGAGTGTGTTAGACAAATTTAAGAAAGTTAAATTTTTTTAATAACAACACATACCTAAACCTTACGAAGTTTACAATAATAATAATTATTTAACTTAGAGTCGAAACATCACATCAGTAGATCGCACACAAGCGATCGATTCATGAGCTGGTAGCTGTACCTCTACTTACCTATAGTAGGTACCTACCTAAGTATGTAGCTATTTTAGTTGCTAAAAATTAAATCAATAGGTAGGTACTTACTTTTGTGGCAAGAAAGCTGTGGTCAGGGGCTTCATTTAGAAACGTTTCCACATTTTGAGCTGTGAAAACTTTTGATTTCTTAGGACGATGTCCTTCTGATTTCCTTTTTAAAAATGCCAGTAATTTGGTGTACCTATGTATTAATTTGTATATTATTTTTGATGCTTATTGTTGACCTGAGCATCGAATAGATGCACCATAGGCTACTTGGTTCTTTGTACATGATAAATGCTGGAAGTAGACTAAAAGCACTGATTCAGATACAGACTTGACGCCCTTTGTAGTTTTCCAATTGTTAAAATCGTCGTAGGCTTTCATATACGATTGCTTGGACTTTTCTGGGAGTAGATTGTTGTCAATGCCAATGGCTTCGGATTTAATGTACTCCGGAGTCAAATCACTATAGTCACTCGACATTTTTGTGAGAATTTGTAGATATGTAATTTGTTGTTTATCATAGCAAAGCAATTTTCAGTATTCGCGCCTCTTTAAAATTTGTGTTCTATTTTGCTTTTATTTTTAATATACTCGTGGTGGCCAGTTCGATTTTCTAACAATTTATTTTTAACGCAGCTCTAATGGTGAATGCATTGAATTATTATGTAACTTTCTACATTTTGTTCCAAATTCAAATCACATTATTGACCAGCGGGGCATAATGAAATTCAGTACAATATTATTGCCCTGCTAGACCTCAGGTCTATAATGACTTAAGATAAGATAAGATAAGATAATTTATTGATGTAAAAAAACTTAGCCTAGATACAAAAGACTTATGTTAAGAAATTAGGGTTAGTGTATATTATAATAATATGTAATACCTAAGCTAAGCAAACAATATTGTATTAGGTATCTATGCATAAAAGTAGGTTAGTGCTTTTTAGACAATAAATCATTTACCCAATAGCTATACTATAAAATATACGGAAATAGAAACTACAATTATAATATTAAATACTGCTCTACTTAATCAACATTTTTCTCACTCGGTGTTCACGATTACGTAATAACTAATAGTAAGTTCTCTGTGTCAGCATATGTTTTACCTTTTAACCACTCTTGTACGGTTTTTTTACATTTTACTTTGGTCATGGAGTAAATACATAGAGACAAGTTTATTCTGTTATACAAAAAATTACCCAGGTGACAGAAGAATCTGTGAGAGTTTGATCTTCTAAATGGTTCAGTAGAGCATACAATATCTGCACGTCTTCGGCTGGTTTCGAGCGCAGGGTCATAGAGCATTATTGAGTGCTTTTTAGTAATTGTTAGTAAAATAAACAGCTGGCGTACAGATAGGACATCGCATGTAGTAAGGAGCTCTGCCGTCGGGAAGCGCATTGGTCGGAAAGTGCTGACTTTTAGAACTGCTCTCTGTGCTCTTTCTAAGTTTATCATAATAGTTTTGTGTGCACCGCCCCATGATGTAATACAGTATACAAATAATGACTGACAAAGTGTTAGATATATTGATTTTAGTAGACTAGCACATGCAATGTGACGAAGATTTTTAAAGACATAGATTAACTTTCTAACTCTAGATGTAAGTGCTTCAATATGTGGTTTAAATTTTAAATACTTATCAATTATTACCCCTAGGTATTTAATATTGTCAGTGCTGCTGAGCTTAGGGCAGAAGCAAGTGTCAGGCGAGTCCTTGCACAGATGGGCTGTTATTGAATGTGAGTTTGGGATAGGTTGGGATAGTGAATTATAGGAAAAAGTCATATATTTTGTTTTATCTATGTTAAGTGTCAGTAAGTTACTTCTGAGCCACTGAGTGACTGTATTAAATCCAGATTGAGCTAGTTCGTACGCCTCACTCCAAGTGTCCGCGCTGAAGAGCAGAGCTGTGTCGTCGGCGTAAGATATTATTTTTCCGCTTTGAGAAAGGGGAAGGAGGCATAAGTCGTTAATGTATGCGAGAAATAGCAAGGGTCTTATTATGCTCCCTTGAGGAACACCATATTCAACAGTCAATTCGTCACTCATAGTGTCATCTATTATTACACGTTGTGTCCGATTAGAAAGATAATCTTTGATGAGGTTATGTGGAACACCCCTTATACCAAGTTCATATAACTTCTCTAGAAGTATAGATATTGAAATCGTGTCAAATGCTTTTGCGAGATCAAGGAATATGACTAAGCACTTTTTTTGTGAGTCCAGTCGCCTTACAATGTAGTCAGTTAGCTGATGTACTGCATCGTCAGTCGATCTGTCTGCTCTAAAACCGAATTGAGTAGCTGCTAAGAGTTTGTTATTTTCTAAGTATTTTACAAGTCTGTTATAAATGAGTCTTTCTAGGATCTTGGATATTGATGGCAGTATGGCTATGGGACGATAGTTATTCATACAACTAGTATCTCCATTTTTATAAATAGGGCGAATGAGGGCCTTCTTCAATACATTAGGAAAAATTCCTTGCGCAAAGCATGAATTAAAAAGACGTGTAAGCGGGGGAGTAAGTTTATCTTTAAATGTTTTTATGAAAGCACAAGATATTTTATCAATTCCCGTGGCACAGTCATTTCTTAAAGTCATAATAATTTGTTCAATTTCTGTTTCGTCAGTGTCGAATAAGGCAAAAGAGTTTAAAACTGGTAATTTGGAAGGGGGTGCAATACAGGAAGACGGCTGCATGTGACTGAATTTCCCTTTGCAGCTAGGTTTTTTCCGATGTTTACAAAGAAATTGTTTAATCTGTTTAGGGAATGTGCAGGCGTAGCGGAATTTGCAATGAGTTTATGAACAGGCGGTTCGGTTTTAGTTGTGTAAGTAATGTTTTTTATGACTTTCCATAATTTCTTCTTGTCGTGACCCGCATTTTGAATTTGATTCCTTTCATATTGTCGCTTTAATTTTTTTAACAAATTATTACAATAATTCCGATATCTGTAATAGGTTACTTTATTAATTTCACTGTCTGGGTTTTTATTGAGTGTTCTGTGAAGTTTATCACGATGCTTGATGCAGCGTAAAAGTCCAGGAGTTATCCAAGGTTTCATGATTTTATTACGGCGGGTTAACAAAACAGTGCGTGTATTAAATTCAATAATTTTAGTTAAGGATGATAAAAGGTATTCGGTTGATTTATTAACGTCATCCGAGTTGTAAATAGTAGACAAGTCTAGGTTCTTACTTTAGGTTAGGTTTGCATGACATATAATTTGACGTTGTCGAGCAGGTGGTGTGAAAAGGTAATAATTATTGATATTGATATTATTATGACAAGTAAACGAAACAAAGTTAAAAAGCTAAATTAAAAACACTGCATCAAAACTGTTTGATTCGGCGAACGTATTTCCACTCGACTATACGGCAGCCGGACCGCAACATCTCAAGGGAGTCTGGCCGCTATTCTTGTAACAACGAAAACAAATCATTTATTTTGTTAGTTTCTGCTATTGGCGTTTCAAAACCCTTACGCTGTTATTCTAAAACGTGAAGTGAAGTTAAGCTTTATTTTAAAATGATGCTGTTTCTCGATGTTTTAATGATAAGTATAGCAATTTTATTTTGTTAGTTTAGTTTATGACTATTATTTGTTAAGACAACATAGTACTATGAGTTCTAATGTTTTATGTAAAATTAAGTAACTCTTTGCCATGTTATAATTTTTTTAATAAACGCGTGTCAAAGTGCGTTTACCTGCCAGGATTGCCTAGGCACCTTGAATTTTAAACGTTCGGCTCATTTCATTTTTTGCAATATTTAAATGCCCTGGACGCTGTATTATGTTTGGCATTGTGACACGAATGCCTGATGCTGACCACTAAAGAAATCCAGTCAAGACGGCATAAGGAGCCTTAAAGTTCTTACCATCTATAAATGCGATTATACGCTCTAAAGGCGGCTGTAGCAGTTTTTCGCATAAAAGGTAAATGTGCGTAATTGTAAAACGTTTCAAAAAACCGCGTTTTATAGCCCGTTCATCTGAACATATCCTTAATGCGGTGAATATATTTTATTTTCCAACAAAAACTAGGCGGAGACGGCGCGGCAGACGGTCGCGCACGCGGCATCTTAATTTAGAACAGGCGCCGCAAATAAAATCGAATCAGACGCGTCGCGCCCGCCCGCGGAATAACATATGTCCTACCAAATCAGAACGCCAATCCAATAACAACCTTATGAGTTATACAATAAGACACTGCCGCTGCAATCCCAAAAGTTAATCTAAGAACTTTTACTCCAATGGCCTGCCGCTAACAGCGCAGTCGTCAAGACATATCCCGCGTATCGTACAGTTTCAAAACGATTAAGGCGATCGTACATTATCATATTTCACTAATTTATGTAATAATATCCATTCACCGAGGGAAATGGGTCGCTGGCTGAGTCGCTCGATAATTTTGCTCAAGCTTGCAGTAGTGAAACTACGATCACATTCATATTGTACCTATTTGCTCGTAATTGTTGTTACGAAACGTAATGTAACAATAGTGTTGACTTTTTCAAGACTTGATATACTTAGAAATTATATGTACTTATCTGATGAAACTTAGTAAATTAAATCATAGTTAATACAAAATGTGTGAAAATTAATTACAAGGTACTAAATTAGAATATCCATTTAAGAATTTAGGTATTGAAATATCGTTAAGAAGGGTTTGTCCTTTACCCTTATTATTTGGGCAAGCTATTTCTACACTTTTTGTGAAGGGCGTATCGTAAAGTAATCTTGATCAAGTACATATGTGAAACGGTATTGTCAACGAAAATACTAGTCACCGACATTAACAAAAGCACCCAGCCACAAAGACATTTTTACGATGACTCGCTACGAAACGAATTGTACTTACATGCACGAAAGACCAACGTTATAAATATTTATATCGAACATTTTTTATACAGAAACTTCATTGTTCCGTTCAATAAAACTGTTCCTTTGAAAAGTCATTGACGCAAAATAAAAGGAAAAATATTCTACTATTATTGAGAGTAGTAGTAGACAATTACTTAACACAAAACATGCCGTTTATGTAGAGGTACGTAACGTTTATATTAATAAATATTTATATCGAACATTTTTTATACAGAAACTTCATTGTTCCGTTCAATAAAACTGTTCCTTTGAAAGGTCATTGACGCAAAATAAAAGGAAATTATTCTACTATTATTGAGAGTAGTAGTAGACAATTACTTAACACAAAACATGCCGTTTATGTACATAACGTTTATATTATGTCAAATCTGTCAACCGCCCTGTTACTTTCCGGGAGAAAGTGTGGCTATAATAACGTTGGGTCGGCTGCTTAATGTTCCTCAGCCATTACTTAGTCTCCTAATGGATATTTACTTTTGGAGCAAACATAAAAAGTCACATCTTGGAAAAGTCGATAGCTCAGTTCATTACATAGTACTGTAAGCGTGTATGACATAAGACGCACACTTAAAAGAAACCATAAAGTATGATAAACCTCGGTTCCTAATGCCCTCTTTGACGATTACCGTGTCTCGTAAAGTTTGTGGCAGACACATACATATACACATAATTTGTATTTAGTCGTGGCTTTATTTGAGCCTCCACCGATAGTCGGTACATACAAAGTTATTGATCAACTGGATTTGTGAACCTCAGACTTAAAGGTAAACGATTCTGGGTCGATTCATTACTTACATTACCTGTAACTGATATTATTGCACAAAAGATCCCGATGGGTTGAAGAAGAAAATCTCGGCCGGCCCCACTGTGGTATCCCTATCATTTTTCGGGCAAACTTTTAGTAGAATTACATATTCTCGGACATTATCTATGATCAAGTTCCAATAATTTTAGATTTGTATAAGACTCATTCATTATGTCATCCATACAACAAGTATTCGCATTTGTTTAGTTAACATAACTAATATACATGTAGCCGAAAGTAAAATACTAATATAAGTATTATGCAGGAATATGATAAGGGCAATTGGCGCGATAAGGATCATAGGATGGATTAAAAAGGTTAGGCCAGAACAGACACCAAAATGTGCTATTGTATATGTTAGAAGGTCTGGTGATAACAATGATGATGTTTAAAAAAAGTGCAGAATAAAGTCACAAACGCGTCTATTTGGAAATATAAAAAAATTGTTTTGTTATTTTAGTTAACTAACAGTGTGCTAAAATTTGCTAATTGAAATGAGCCATGTGGCATAGCGACTAATTAAAATTATACTACCTACACCTTTCTTTTCTTAGGTGTCGTAAAAAGCGACTAACAGATTTATACTGCACATACATCCGCTGAGCACATGTGCAATTTTTAATATGGTGAAACGTGGAATTGTCCACGTTTCAGCAAGACCGCAGAAGTAGTCCACTGCCCAATGGCAGGTCTTCATTGCCTAGTCTGACTAACCCTTCGTCGGCGTCGTCGTAAATCTATGTACTTATACCTATATGAGCAAAAATTATGCTTATTTTAGTTGCGGTAACTTTGGTTCGGTCGTCACGTCATGGCTACGCTTTACAATGTCTGGTGACCCTGGATATTGAAATATGCATGCTGAGTTACACGTGCCTGTGGGTAACTACAACTAGGTACACATTATTTTCAGGAAAGTTTTCTGCGCTCACAATTTTGAATGATAACTCTAATCTTTTGTAAATATTAAATTGATAAAAGCATTTCGGCACCAAATACATATTTTCAAATCCAATAAAAAATTAACCAATAAAAATATTTTTTTAAAATGATTAATTAGTAAATTCTTAACTTGAAAGGCGGTCTCTGATTTCTTTTCACTGAATTTACAAAAAATCACCCTTTCAAAAATAACTTAAGCTCTCAAGTTACTCCACTGATTAATTCAATTAGTTCTTTCCAATTTGATGTTCGTTAAATCCAATTTCAGTTGACGACGAAAAGAATCAGTTTCAGACTATGGGAGATGATTGCACGTAGGTACCTACATAAAGTACGTAGTTTAAAATATTTATATACTATAATAATACTTAACTTAAACTTAACGCAAATTTTATTGCGAACAAAATTTTAACCTGCACCTCTTTCACATTCAGGTGGGGTCCGCCCGTTACGGCCCCAGCCCGGTATGCATCAACATTTAAAAAGTTGTTATTCCGGGTTGCACCCGGCCGCGTTGCCCCCATAGTTTCTGTTTTTGTCCTGATCTTCGAATCAGTACGGTTTAGTAGACAATTGTTAAATATTCAGGAGACTGCATTTTTGTTGACAGCAGAGACAGAAATAAATAAGAATAAGGGAAATGAAAAAGCAAACCATTTCAAAAAGAAAAAAAAGGTGCACTCCCACCTATGTTATCGTGGCGCTGTCCAGCCCGCGCTATCAACACTATTTACTCTTACTTTGAAAACCAAAGACGCCTTATACTCGTATATGTCGACAACTATACGTTATCAACATCATAATAATATGTATAATATTTATACAAATAAAAGATTTTACAAATATTAAAGATTAACTATTTAATCCTACTAATATTATAAACGCGAAGTTTGTAAGTATGTATGGATATTTGTTACTCTTTCACGTAAAAACTACTGAATGAATTTGGATGAAATTCGGCATTCAGATAGTTAACATGGATTAACACATAGGATACTTTTTATCCTGATATTCCCACGGGAACATATGAATTTATGTTTGTTACTCTTTCACGTAAAACCTACTGAATGGATTTGGATGAAATTCGGCATACAGATAGTTTATAACCTGGATTAACACATATGATGCTTTTTATCTCGATATTCCCACGGGAACGGGAACCACGCGGGTGAAACCGCGAGCGGCCGCTAGTTTTTAATATTTGTAAAATCTTTTATCCAACATAGCTTGCCTGATCCATAGGAATTAGGCAAAAAGGCGTTTGTCTTTCAAAGTAAGGGTAAATAGCACAGAAATATTTCTGTGGTAAATACTTAGTGTTAATTTAGCGCGGGCTGGACAGAGCTACGATAACGTAGTTGGTAGTGCACTTGAATGTTCGAGAGGTGCAGGTTCAAATACTGCTCGTGGATTTTTTTTCGATGATTAGTGACATTTTAAGAGGTTTTGTTTTTTAACGTTGCTGCGTTTCGGACGTTTACTAGTTCCAGTAAAATTAAAGGGCATAAGAACTGAAGCCGAAATTAAGGGCCCTACACTACACACCTTACACCTCGTAGAGTCGTAGGCCTTTAAACTTACTATGCAAAATTCGTAAGGAAATTTGCATAGTAAGATTAAAGTAATACTGTTTTGAGTTTATGGGAAGGCCCTTGGTCTCCTAGTGTGGGCAATTATAGAATTTAAGTTATCTGTATTTATCTACGTTTTATTATTCAGGGTGCGTTGCGCGCACGCATTGCCCTTGGTGTCAGTCATCACAAGGCTCGTCTGCCAGCTCAGTAACATATTCTAATTAAGTAATGTTCAGGTTTATGAACTTCTTTTAAACTTACTAACCTACATGTTGTAGGTGAGTAGGTATCAAAAACTACTTTTTTCAAACATAGGGCAATGAAAATATTTTTGCCCTCCATATAAATTCTGCGCTAAAACAATTTAGGGCGCTGTGGTTCGACAAATTGCTTGCTCACTTTCGGAGCAAAAAAACTTCTAAGCAAGCGGTCCAATTATTTAAAAAATATTTCTTGAGATTTATTATGTAGCTCCTCATCGCGCAAAAGGACGATAGCACAACATTTTTAACAATAAGTATTATAAATATTTTGTAAAACTATGAATTTTGGAATTTTACAATGATCTGGAAGGCTACTCTTGAAACAGAATTGCATTAATCAATTTCCAATCACAAATCTAAAAAATGTCAAATGGCACTTTTGTAAGCGACAATGGCGCCACATTGGAATTATATTGCGTGGAAATTTATTGAACAAATTATTATCGAGATGGCGTTCCGGAATTATTTTTAATTATCCCAATATCGATACATATTAATCGCATTGGAATTGTATTAAGATTGAGTTTGCGTTCGAGAGTAACCCCCCTGTTTAATTTACAGCTGTGAATATTAACATGAAATGAGAATAGTCAAAAATTAAAAAATAAGATGGAGGTTGTATTAGTCGATACGATTGACAATTTTAGTTCGCAATTTTATTGTAGTTACCCTCGAGCTAAGGGATAGTAATGATAATGAGATAATAATATTATAGTATGTCATTGATACTGTAAGACATTGTTTATTTATATTTAAATTGATGAATACCTGTTTTATATATTTTTGTATGTTGCTGTGTTTGTCTTGTAAACCTTCTGTTTTTTCTCTTTTGTTTATTTTTACTCATTTATCTTGTAATGGGAAATGTCCTTCTATGATAAGGAGAGCACTTTCCAATTTGATACTTGACGCTGTAAAAGAATCGTAGAAAAAAAATGCTCTTGCTGAGTTTTTGTCAGTTCTTACGAACCAGACGAACCATGCAGTTGCGCAGTGTCATTCACAAATACTCAATGATTGTAGCTACTAAATACATGATATTGAATTGAATTGAATTGAAATTGATACTCACCTACCGAAATATATCGCTATTTCCAGTTAGCTAGAAAATTGCTACTTCACGACTCACGGTTTAATAGTAGCAACAAGAGCATCGTTTACGCGGCCTTGGGGTACAGCTGCACGGCTATTCCTGAACACCAGACGTGCACTCATGGCTGCTTTTACAACGTGCGTCGCCGTCGGAAATGCCAGGCTTACCAGTAAGTATAACATAAATATATTACAGCGGCGGTATTTCAAGACCGTTACGACTTGGGGATCTTTAAGACACGAGCCTACTCCTCCATCAAAGGGCGGCAACGTAGCTAAGTTGCCTCCTGTTTTTATGAAAAGAAATACATAGAGGAGCACGATAGCGCAGCGGTTAAGGCGTTGGGTTCCCGATTTTGCCAGTTAAGCTACTTTTACAATATCGGGTCACCAATGGGGAGGAGAGGGGAAGAACCAAATTAAAAAACATCTTGATTTCCTCCGTGCTTCGCAGGGCACGTGAAGCCGTTGGTCCCGGTTGTGGTCATAAAGCCTCATACCTCCTTCCCCGTTCCATCATTGGACTACTAGACGGATGGAAGGCTTTCATCCCTATGTTGTCGATATTTCACCCGCCCGGACGAAGCGATTTGCTTCTAGTTTCCTCATTAGGACATCTGTTTTTTCCTGAACGCTACAACTTGAGCGTCTTTAAGGCTAGAGTGAACAGGTATTTACTGACTGCGCGTGCTCCATCTTCGTCCACTTTCAACAGGTGAAATCAAAACAATCGCGCAATCAGTCTTCAAAAAAAAAAACGCAATCGTTAAAACGCACTAACCCGCGTTTGGTCAAAGCGGTGGGTTAAAGCCCTGTCTCCACATGTGTAGTTTACCATTTCTGTAGGATACTAAGTTGATAATGATGATGATATTCATAGATATTACTAGTAGAAAGGCTGTATTTCATTTTATTTTACTATGGCATTTTAATTAGGCATGGATTTGGTTTGCCAAAGATTAACCTAAGCTCATATCTCCGTGGGTAGTACTGATTGGGCGTATTTTATATTCGATTGTGTAATTTGGGAGACAAAAATATCTTCAAAAAAAATCTGTTTTTAGTTTTTGTTCTACATTCCAATTAATTTGAAGTAAAAGAAAAAGTTAACAAATGAAAAAGATAATAACCGAATGTTGAATCAACTAAGGTAGTAGTCGATCACTTCTTAAAGCTGCGACGGGTACTTGCATAAATAAAGTAAAACATTTTTAATGATAAACGGGGATGCACTGGAACTTTGTATGATACAGACGATGTCTGACTACTGTGACGTGACAATCTTTATGCATGTTAATTCGTGACAAAGCTCCATATCCACCCATGTGAAAGGTTATGCGCATAAGGCTATGTTGGGTTAGAAAAACCGAAGAAAAGATGATAGACTATGTGAAAAGATATATGGCAAGGAAGGGAGTAAATGACGGTCAAAAGGAGAATGACATATTTTGTGCCGACCTCAAATATGATTGCCTATAAATATAAAGGTATTTATAACAATTTAAATGCCTAAGGCCATAACAGAGCTCATGTTTTAAGGTATGTCTAGGTTATCCTAGCCTTAATAACGCATTAAAAATAAATTTTAATTGAATGAAACTTCACAAGTCCCCCATTGCTTATATATACCTCCACGGAGCAAATACATCAACCATCTCATCAATAATATAGACGTTTGTTTTTCATATCGATTACATTTGTTATTGGCCAACTCGTCAAGGCCTACGTCGATCGACCTAATTTGCCAGTGAACTGCGAGTCAATTGGAGCAGCCCCGACAGTCTGTTTGCTGTCGACCGGGAACTAGATTTCACGCATTTCAATTATCAATAGTTATTGTAATTGTTTATTTATTTTAGTGGCTTGGTACAACTTGCAAGATTTAAAATTCAACATCATTTATTCAGTTTAGGTTACAATATTTGAGCAGTTGAAAATGTCACTACGCTTTTGCTTCGTAAGGGCGGGAAACCGTGTACTGAGGAGAGCCGGCAAGAAAATTAGCTAGCACATTTATAGCAAGCTAAGGAGATGTTGTAGAATATTATCTTTGTTTAACAGTGGATGATGATAATGAGATTAATCAATAAAAAAGTTGAATGCTAAATGATATTCCCTCCAAACCCTTTCAGTTTCAGTAAAGATGTGGTGTGATAATGAGATATTGTAAGGACTTAAGAGAATTTAAAAAGTGACGTGTTGCACAGTTTTGTTATATTTATACCTATTGATTTAGTTAATATTTCACTATTAGTTTAAAGTTCAAAATACCGGTTAAGAAACACAACATTAAAAAAATAAAACCAACTGCAATCGTCTTGCTTCAATTTCCCAAAACTTTATAAATAATATAAAAACAAAAGCGTTGAATGTTTTCGACAGGTCTAAGTAATATCATGATTGCAGAGTGGTCAACACAGCGGGTTATTGTACATTTGCCACAAATTAAGTTTGTCACAGAAAACAGTTTGTGTAAATTTGCCACAATTCTATATAAAATGAATTCGTCATATTTCAATTTGGATTACTTATTGTAAATTCGTCACATTGTATTGAGGATGACGTGGGTTCGATTCAAAAAAATGACTACCTTAGGTGAGGGATTCTTGTTTAACGTTCGTTATTTTAAAATCGTATGAAACCGCATCTGAAGCAGTCCAAAATTTTAGAAAACAGGACATACCTAAATGCCTATCGTGACACTTCCCTTTCCCGCCAAGACGTCCTTATTGATAGTTCTGTGGCATTCAGGTCCAGTTGGCAATCGTGTTGCGGTTAATTACCGGAGGTGGCTATAACGGAGTGTTGTGGCACCTCACTGGCCGCGTTACCCTCCACCGCTGTAATTGCAGGATGGACAGAAGGAATCTGGGTCTTGAGGACCGCTAAGCTAATTGCCAGCTTAGATATTTAAACCCGTGTATGTTGTCAACAGTAAATTGTAACCGATTTAGATGATTTTCATATAATAAATATAAAATATACACTACACGGATGTGCTCCTCACTAATTCCAGATTGTTTTGCATTTGGTATATATTTTATTTAAGACCGCAGTTCATGTTGGCTTACTGCTAGATGCTGCTATAAACTGATTATTTGGAACTATTTTAAAACGGTCTGTGGTCACAGGTGGTTCAGTAATATCAATCATATTCAAAATGTATTTAAAAATCATAATCCGATTTCGTAAGTCTTATTTTATTTACATTAAGTAGGGATAAAAAGTAACATTAGTAAATATTAGGAAAAATAAAAAGAACGTCATTAAATTAGTCAAATCAAAACAAATGAGCTATTGATTGATCTATTGTTAGATATTAAATGATTCGTAAGAATGAATCACTGTGATTCATGAGATAATTGATTTTCCAATTCTATAATTATTGGACAGGAAACCTATTAAGCACTAACTCTATTGTTTTTTTATTCGCTTCCTCTAGTAGAGTAGAGACTTAGTTCCAGATAAGATATGCAGCTATTCTCAGTGTAGTGTACTTCAACGTTCGACCTTATCACAATTTTATTTTTTATAACGGCGGCGTAGAACTTTCCCGTTGTATTATAAAAAATAGGACAAGCTTTACATCGCTGAAATGACCTTAAAAGCAATACCTAAATTGCTCAGCCGACATTAATTAAACCTTCCTGCATGTAAATTAAGTTGTTCTATAGGTCAAAGTCAACGTGGCTGCCAAGTCTTATATGCAATGCGGTGTGTAAATATAAATTCAAAGCATCTGCCGATTGTTGCGCTATTAAAATTCGCCAGGTGGGTGTCACCTTCGTGTATGGAAAGGTCACGTGATGAAGATGCAGGTGCTAGGTGCTGACACCGCGACAGCTGTGTTGCGCACGCGCCGGTAATTAGAAACAGCGTGTGAGGCGCGGGCGTATTATGATATTCGAAATTAGATAAGTGGAAAATCCATGGATGTGAAGGCGTTCTAAGGTTGACGGTGTTGAAGCTGTGCGCGATTTGGGAGCGCGCTGTGTGTAAAGAAAATACACAAACAATTTTTTTTTGAGTTTTGCAAACCTCTTTTAATGTTGAACAATCCTTTTGTGTAGCTAATCAATAACAATCATTTTAACTTAAACATCTTTACACTAGTTAGGTTAGGTACTTAATGTTCTATACTTACTGGCGGCAGTCATTATAATGAAACACAATTAATGCAATGTGTGAATATTTATATTTATTTTTTAAAATCAACATTTTTAAAGATAGTGACAAAACCACTCTAATAGTTGTAGTAGCATATTTAATAGAAGACTGCCGTGCTTAAAAATACGTTTTAGTCTTTGAATTATAAATGGACAGTCTAGACTACAAGTTTGAAAGTTCATTATTCGTAATAGGACTTCCTAACAACTTTATGCAAGTGCTACACATTATTTTAGTTATAGGTAGGTAATTACTTACATTTGAATTTCAGATCAGCATTTAGCTACCCAACTAGTTTTTATTCAATAATGTTTTCATGCAGCTTAATGTTATAGGTATTGGCTGATAAATTATGGAGATAAAGTGCATTCCTGGATTCCTGCATTATAGTTATGAAGTAGATATGGTTTCTATCGCATGCGACTTTATAGAGAATCAAGAAATAGCTGTATGAAGTTTCCCCTGCGGCTTTATCTGCTTAAAGTTTGGTTTGTCACAATAACCTTCATCTATCTCACGCTCTTTTGTTTTATTTTTTTATAATTAAATAAATCCCTAAGAAATTCCGACGACTCGTTGCTCTGCTATGACCTGTATAAGAAAAACATAACCACACAAACAGTGTGCTACTAATTTATGAATCCGATGAAAAATATTTTTTACTATATTAGGGCAATAACACTTTAAATAAACATTTTATTATTTTCATTTCACTATGATAGTATTTTCTTATCTCTGATAAAATTCTTAGTATTTAAATATTCTCAAAAAGTATTAACGTAACGGTGGAACAGTGAAGAACATAATGAGTCCAATTAGGTCTGCCCTCAACGCATCTCGATGACTTGGAAATTGATAAAATTATATCGTAATCCCATTATCCTGGAGCTTAGAGCTTAATACGATTTAAGCTCGATGCTAATGGGAGGTTACATTGTGCAATAAATTTACAGAAATTATTTTATGTTATCTAGTCTATTTACCTTATATTTGGTATAAGTATATAAAAGTAAACTATTTCTACGTTGGGATGCATATACATTTGATGAATGTATGCATATTGCTAATTTACAGTTTTAAGTTACAAACAGACAAAGGCAAAGCCGCTGGCGGAAACAACAGACAAAGGCAAAGCCGCTGGCGGAAACTAGTTTATAACATAAGTCAGCTATTTAAGTTGTTAATCAGGTAAATATATAATATTAATTAAATATTGAAACCTAACTTTGCATAATATTTTAATGGCCAATATGGAAGTAAGTGTCTGGAAAAAGATAGTACACTATTTCCTTCCACCCTGTCAAGGAAAGTTGTGACTAAAAGCATCCGTAAAAGCGTTAACGAAACGAATACTATCTACATACATAAAGCATTTTTTCTTCGTCACTCAGTAAGGGTGCATTTTGAAAGTAGTTCAGTGGCAAAGCAAAGCTATTCTCAGAGCTCGGGAGTGGTAGGTACATATTTCAAATTTGATCCTTATTCGCCCTGTCCAGACTACAAGCATCAATCAACGTATGTACCTACAGCATTCCGACATTTCCCGAGAGTGCTTCCATCTCCAGTATTTCCATTACAATAACGTATTGAAATATATCGAATGGAAATAGATCACCATATTTCACCGCACTTACATACCTAATGAATGAGGGACTATGTGCTTAAAGGGGTAGGCAGTGCAAGATTGCAGTATTAATAATTTTTAAGGCAGTCCCTCTATCAATAATAAAATTATTAACTGTGTTGCGTAGTGGTGAAGATTACTAGCACCCCCTCTCTTCCCTTGGGTGTCGTAAAAGGCGACTAACAGACTAAAGACACACATACCTATACGATGGACTCACCACCTGTCACGCTGAGCACATGTGCAGTTGTTATTTGGTGAAAAGTGGACTATGGTAAAGGACTGCTTTTGCTGTCCTCATTGCCTAAAATACGAAAAATCCGAAACATACTTTGTCCGATCTGGAATTTTAACCATGGATCTCCGGATATAGCCACCGGATTTGCCAAATGAGAACTATGAACCTAATAACATACATACATACATATATAATCACGGCTGTTATCCCCGAAGGGTTAGTGAGAGACTAGGCAATGAGGACAGCAAAAGTAGTCCCCTGCCATAATCCACTTTTCACCAAATAACGACTGCACATGCACTGACAGGTGATGAGCCCATCTGAGCTGTTGGATGCATGTGCAGTCTTTAGTCCGTTAGTCGCCTTTTACGACACCCAAGGAAAGAGAGGGGTGGTAATATTATTTCACCGCTACGTGACACGGTTAACCTAGAACCTTAATAACGAGAATTTTGAATCAAATGCTGAGTAACTAACTAAGCAACAGAGCACAACTACTACTAACTAACATTAGACTAGTTACTTAGTGGCTTTGATAATTGATACTAGTCACTAGTATCAATTATCAAAGCCCACTTGGCGCTACAGCACAGGATAGTTACTATAACTAGTTATGAAATGACACTTGTAATCCCTTTTTTTTCAACTTACTAGGCTCACCTTGTTAATGTTTATTCACGCGCTTTAAGTTACTAAAAGTTAAGCTACTTTCATTGCTTGAGAACTTTAAGTTTGTCATGGCAATAATACTTAGATCATGTCATCCGTGCCGATTTCAGCTACGGCGACAAGTGTTCATATCTGTCACGGATTCTATAGCCTGATCTAGTATATAACTTTACTTCTGCTGACACTTATTACTTGTGCTTTCGTAGTCATAAAACCTTGACTGACTGACTCCTAGTCGTAAGACAATAAATGAATGATGTAACAGATACACACAAAAACAAATAAACCTAATGGTTTGTTTGTTTTGTTTAACAACATAAAAAAATAAGAAGGATCTTAAAGTTATTTTTATATGTAGGCACGCAGACGACAACTAACTCTCGTGCGTTCCTAGAAAAAATGCACAAAACTTCCTCGTATGATTTAAAATTCTAATTACTTAGGTACCTACCTACGTAACTTAATGAAATTGGACGGAGAATGGCGGTCGGTGTCACACTCCTTTTATACATATCTTAATTGTGTTGGGATTAGGGAATGCAATCCCGATCTCGTGGGATCCCGATCTCTCGAGATCTCGTGTCATTTTTCGGGATCAATCCCGAAGCATAATATGACGAGATCTCGTTCGACATTGACGAGATTGGGCAGCGGTAGTCAGCGATAGCGACGCTATTCACGCAAAGGATTTAAATTTACGTGCTGCTGCAAGAACCAAGATTGCTGCAAAAACCAAGATGACTCTCAAAAGCATCTAAAAGCCCTTTTTTGCGTGTTTCTACTAGTTCAGATAGGCCACTATAAAGAAAGAAGTGGATTTGTATGAGTGTCGGGGAACAAGAGGAAGCTTTTTACAGTTCGCTTATAATAGTTTACTGACGCCAACCACTGTCGAGTCAGAGAGGGCATTTTCAGCTGCTGGATACATACCCAACTAGTAAATTGGTCATATAAAAACTGTGCTATGCGACTTTCGGTTATATAACTATTGAATTGATGTTATTAGACAACTACAACGTTGTGTACCCGTTATTCCTACAACGATTTAGTCCCGTAACTAAATGGTCCACTAAATAAGTTGAGTGAACGTTTTTACGACTACTTTATACAACGTCGTAACAAGGTACAAAAATATAGGTTAAGTAAACGTTTTTTACGACTGTATTATACAACGTTGTATAGTGGTGCCTGTGTATAGGTTAGGTAGACGTTTATACGACTGATTTATACAACGTCGTATAGTGGTGCCTGTGTATAGGTTAGGTAGACGTTTTTACGACTGATTCATACAGCGTCATATAGTAGTGCCTGTGTATAGGTTAGGTAGACGTTTTTACGACTGATTTATACAACGTCGTATAGTGGTGCCTGTATATAGGTTAAGTAGACGTTTTTACGACTGATTCATACAACGTCGAATAGTGGTACCTGTGTATAGATTAGGTAGACGTTTTTACGACTGATTCCTACAACGTCGTATAGTGGTGCCTGTGTATAGGTTAGGTAGACGTTTTTACGACTGATTCATACAACGTCGAATAGTGGTGTTAGAGTATAGGTTACGTGAACGTTTTTACGACTGCTTTATTATATCGTCGTATTATGAAGCCAGGTTGTAGGTCGGATAAATAAAAAAAATATGACACCATGTATAAAGGGTTTATTTAAATTAAAGGTTATCTGTTCATGTTTATTATCTCACGGAACTCTAAAATAATTTATCATGGCCGACCATCTTGGTCGCAAGAAACCGCATTATGCGACCTTTTCATTCTATAATTGATGTATAGAAGTCGTTTCTTAACTTAGACAAGGTGGCTGCTATTTTAGTATGTAAACAAATTTTAAGCAATAGTCTACAATAATTTAATTTCAAGAAATTCGAAGGGGGCGTAAAAAATTTCACAACAACACACCTATATTTCACCACAAAACTAAACGTCCCATAAGAACTAGGTGCACTGCACACATTTATCCTTACACTCTGTTCGTGTATAATATTGTTAAAGTAAATGTAAAAATAATTATAAGTAAATTATGACTTATAAACCGTTTAAATTTTGTATTTGATAACACGCACTTTCAAAAACAGCACAGGAACGAATGAATGGAATGAACATCAGTTCATTCCATTGTGTACAATAAAAGTCGATGTTAAACACTTAACCGACATTACAGTCATCTTTTAATGTCTATGCAATAGTTATAGGACTTCAGTGGTTCGATAACAGTCGGTCGAAAACTTTTATGTAACATTTAAAAGTTCTTGACTGACGTTAATTTAACTTGTAAATAACAATAATGTCATTTAATATGGGCCGATTTCGCTTTGTATAAACGTCTACGATACGTTTATATGACCCACTTTATAGAGCCAAAAGGAAATGTAAAACGTTTTCTCAACTATTATGCAACGATAATTTGTTACTTGGGTAGCGACTGAATAAGATGCCGTTTATCAGACAACACTTTCAACACTATTTGTTTTTAAGAAGCTATTTCCAAAATGACCCCTAGAATTTAGAATTTTTGTCCTTATTTGAGTGACGACAATGTTATTATTTTTATTATGTTTTTTACTAATTGTTTAATTTCCAAATAATACGGGTAATTATTAAATAACTTAACATAGTAAGTTAGATATTATGTTTTATTAACCTCATGATTACTACCAAGCAGTTTTCAACGCTTTTTATACGAACAAAATTATAGAACGTTAAAGCTCATTAATGTTATAGAAGCAAGACGCTCTGTTAAAAACCTTTATGGTACAAACAGTCACAATGATTACCATTATAGGCCTACTATATCACTGTTTGGTGATAAAATACCTTGGTTATAGAAGCTTTTGTTACTTGGGTAGGTACTACCCTCATTTCTTCCATTGGATGTCGTAAAAGGCGACTAACGGACTAAAGACTGCAACTGCAACTACATCCAACAGCATAGAGCGGCGATGGGCTCACCACCTGTCACGCTGAGCACATGTGCAGTTATCATTTGGTGAAACGTAGACTATGGCAGTAGACTACCTTGGTCTCTAACTAACCCTTCGGGGATAATAGTCGTGGATATGTGGTCTAGTGGCTAAGCCACCGGTTTTAGACCCAGAGGTCCCGGGTTCGATTCCCAGCGGGGGGTACATCTTTGTGTGCTCGGTTTAGTTGGTGATAGGGCTGTTAAGTCCGCCTGGCTAGCTACCACCATCTTATCTAAGTCTGTCGCCATAACAACGATGTTTAGGTATAGCATTGTTGTGTTCCGACAGTTTGAGATAAGATAGCCAGTTCCTCAGTGGATGAGGATTCCGGGTGAAGCGCGCTTCCACCTCCGGCCTTATCATCATACCATCAGGTGAGATGAAGGCCAACGCTTACCCGTTGTGGATAAAAAAAATATATATATATGTATTTATGTGTCTTAATACGATGGTATACAACTGCCGCATGTTGTACAACGGCCCGGGGTCGAATGCGAGATCAATTGTGGTTTATGAATAATGCTGTTGGCCTCATCGACGGCTTGCAACAAATTGTGGCACGTATGTTATCAAACTTTTAATATACGGTGGGTATACATGGTGAATTTTAATTGGTTTCAGAGATCGAATCACGCTTTATATTACTCGTCAATAGACCCGAATTAGCTAATAAAACAATAATTAAGACTATACAGTGAGAATGCTTCCATCCATCCATCCATCGCAGCCTCTATAATACCTTAAAAAACACTTACTTACTTTCCAGCTTATATCAACTGTGTAAAATTTACTTATTTCTACTTACAATCTGGGTCTTCACGTCGCGTTGGGGGCGTTGAGATCGCATCCTAGCACTGCTGTTTATTTGCATTAGTGTTTTGTCACTCCTTAAGTTATTCGGGCGTTTTGAAATGAACATTTCGGTTGTCAAAACGTGAAATTTGGCATTGCATTCGTGGCAAGCGCATGGGATTTTCTTTGGCGACGTGGCGGTCGAGATCGAGACGACAGAAGAAGACGTACCCTACGTGGACAAAAAATGTCAATGTCAAATATGACAGGTGACAGTTTGGCTGCGTTCAGTTCAGTGTACAGTCTGTCTCGCCAGCTTTTATTTGTTTATGGCATATACGTCTGTGGTTTATGGTGATTTATTATTATTATTATTTTTATTTTATTTAGATTTATCAGTTGAACGCACAGACGATACGTCTGTGGTTGAACGATGTTTTTATTTTGTATATTTGTTTTTTTATTTTTTGTATAGATAGTGTTGAGTATGTGTTTTTTAATTTATGTATATTTATAAGCATTTAAGTTTTTTACAATATTCAGATATCCTTTTAATAACATTTTCTTATTTATTCATTTTTGTAATCTTATTAAAATTAGAAACGTCACCTCGGACGAGCCCTGCCAGAATACCAGTGCCGTTGCGATGTGACTTTGTCACACCGTAGCGGCATATGCTGAGGTAGGGTCCTGATTGGCTCGTCACACTGTTGTTTTCTGTTTGTAGCATTTTCTGTACCTATATGTGTATTTCACGTCTTTTTTTTTCTTATTATTCTATATTTTTTATTTAATTGTGACAGTTAATAAATGTTTTTTCTTTCATTCTTTCTATTGGGTCCGCCTTCGGACATAGGCCTCCTCTCCATTCCTCCATGCCTGACGATCCATTGCCGTTTTTCATCCAGTCTTGGCCGGCTTGTTGGCAGATGTCGTCCTTCCATCTCATGGGTGGTCTGCCTCTACTACGAGTATTGGCACGGGGTCTCTATTCCAGAGTTCGTCTTGCCCAGCGACCGTACTCCATCCTGGCAATGTGTCCTGCCCATCTCCACTTCCTGCCTTCGATCTCCTCTACCACATCTCCAACTCTGGTAACTTTTCTGATCCACTCGTTCTTTTTTCGGTGCATTAAAGTAATCCCGAGCATTGCCCTTTCCATTGCTCTCTGCGCAACGCGGATTTACTCAGCCGACTTTTTTGTTAAAGTGGTGGTTTCCATTCTGTAGGTAAAGACAGGCAGGACGTGTGTCCTGCCAGGTTAAATACCTTGGTTTTGAGACGTTGGTGTATGTTTTTCGATCGGAGAACCGCTCCGTTTGCTCCGAAGGCAGCCCAGGCTTGCGCTATCCGTCGATCCACCTCGGCAGTCTGATCCTCCGAACCAAGCATGATTTTATGCCCCAGATATACGTAATGATCGACGACGTCTACAGGTAAAATGTAGTCACGGGCCCCCGGTATATTGGTCATGATTTTAGTTTTAGTGACATTCATTTTTAAGCCTATCTTTTGTGATTCCCGCTGCAGATCTTTGATCATGACTAACATGTCGTCAATATCATCCGCAATCAGTGCAATGTCGTCCGCGAAACGCAAGTGAGTTATGGCGCAATATCCCCACGTGCACAATAGGTGCATGTTTGAGGCCTGTGCCCACCAGTGGGACGTTTATAGGCTGATGATGATGATGATGTATTGTTTCAGGGCCCGCCGCCGCCGCAGCCGCCGCCGCGCACGTCCCCGCCGGCCGCGTGAGCGCCGCCGCCGCGCGAGTACGACGCCGACGGAATGCTTAGTAATCCACAAATCGCCGTACTGCGGCGGCAGTACTCGACTGCCCGCGCGAGCATAGCACCAAAATCATTATTGAGTTAGGTACGTACTCTAAGTTTTCGAAAAATGTACATAAACCATAGGCTTGCTAGCCGCTTAACATCAGACAGGTAGAATGCACCTCAGTGGTACCTACATTATTGAAAAAATTATGTTGCGAGGTAGTTTTGCCAATGTAGGTAAGTACTAATATTAGCCTAGTACCAAAGCACATTTGGGTCTACACCACAAGAATAGTTATTAAGAACAATCAGTTGTAATTAGTTTTTTTTTAAGTTATCAGGCTCATCGTGTTGGTAATGTAAAGCACGCCTAAGTAACAAATTATTGTTGCATAATAGTTGAGAAAACGTTTTACATTTCCTTTTGGTTCTATAAAGTGGGTCATATAAACGTGTCGTAGACGTTTATACAACGCGAAATAGGCCCATATTAAACAACATTATTGTTATTTACAAGTTAAATAAACGTCAGTCAACAACTTTTAAATGTTACATAAAAGTTTTCGACCGACTGTTATCGAACCACTGAAGTCCTATAACAATTGCATAGACATTAGAAGATGACTGTAATGTCGGTTAAGTGTTTAACATCGACTTTTATTGTACACAATGGAATGAACTTCAGTTCATTCCGTTCATTCGTTCCTGTGATGTTTGCTGGAAAAGTGCGGGTTATCAAATACAAAATTTAAACGGTTTATAAGTTATAATTTACTTAATTATTTTTATATTTACTTTAACAATATTATACATGAACAGAGTGTATGGATAAATGTGTGCAGTGCACCTAGTTCTTATGGGACGTTTAGTTTTGTGGTGAAATATAGGTGTGTTGTTGTGAAATTTTTTACGCCCCCATCGAATTTCTTGAAATTAAATTATTGTAGACTATTGCTTAAAATTTGTTTACATACTAAAATAGCAGCCATCTTGTCTAAGTTAAGAAACGACTTCTATACATCAATTATAGAATGAAAAGGTCGCATAATGCGGTTTCTTGCGACCAAGATGGTCGGCCATGATAATTTATTTTAGAGTTCCGTGAGATAATAAACATGAACAGATAACCTTTAATTTAAATAAACCCTTTATGATAACCTTTAATTTAAATAAACTCTTTATACATGGTGTCATATTTTTTTTTATTTATCCGACGTACAACCTGGCTTCATAATACGACGATATAATAAAGCAGTCGTAAAAACGTTCACGTAACCTATACTCCAACACCACTATTCGACGTTGTATGAATCAGTCGTAAAAACGTCTACCTAACCTATACACAGGCACCACTATACGACGTTGTAGGAATCAGTCGTAAAAACGTCTACCTAATCTATACACAGGTACCACTATTTGACGTTGTATGAATTAGTCGTTAAAGCGTCTACTTAACCTATACACAGGCACCACTATACGACGTTGTTTAAATCAGTCGTAAAAACGTCTACCTAACCTATACACAGGCACTACTATACGACGCTGTATGAATCAGTCGTAAAAACGTCTACCTAACCTATACACAGGCACCACTATACGACGTTGTATAAATCAGTCGTATAAACGTCTACCTAACCTATACACAGGCACCACTATACAACGTTGTATAATACCGTCGTAAAAACGTTTACTTAGCCTATATTTTTGTACCATTATACGACGTTCTATATTTTTGTACCATTATACGACGTTGTATAAAGTAGTCGTAAAAACGTTTACTCTACTTATTTAGTAGACCATTTAGTTACGGGACTAAATTGTTGTAGGAATAACGGTTACACAACGTTGTAGTTGTCTAATAACATCAATTCAACAGTTATATAACTGCAAGTCGCGAAAAAGTTTTGGTCACTAAATGTTTACGTACCAAATTTTGGTTTAAAAACAACAATGCAATATATACATAAGTAAGTAGAAATAATAATGACGACCTCCGTGGTCGAGTGGTTAGCACGCCGGGTCTGGCGTCGCGCCATATCTGAGGTCCCGGGTTCAATTCCCTGTCGGGTCAATTTAGAGAAAAACTGTTTTTCTAATTGATTTTGGTTCTGGGTGTTTATTATGTATACTCGTATATTATGTATATTTATCCGTTATCTTACCATACCATTACCACATTAACGAGTTTTAAAAGAATACTCATCTTGGTCTAGATACTTGGTGTGAGCGTAAACAAATTTAAATTTAAATTAATTTAATTTAATAATTTTGTTGAAGTAACGTACTAAAAATGTTCTGCAAAACTTACACTGAAAACTTTTTAGTTTATTGTACGCTGTATAATGTGGACGTCCCACTGCAGGGTAAAGTGCCCACAATAGTAGAGACACCCTTTCAAACAATAGTACTACATAGATAGATTGAGACTTACCCCAACACGCTAGCCTTGGCCGAAGCACGCCGATTGGTCGGCCATTTGCCAAGTAATAATTCCCAATATTCTTTTACATAAAAAACAAAATATAATTCATAAAGAACTAAAGCAATTTTAGGGCGAACTTTCCCAAGTGTGTAAGAAATTAAATTTTATTAATATTTCACTAACATATTAGGGCCAACATGCCTTTCATATTGGTAAAGTTCGAAGGTTGAACAGAAAGTGCTGAATAGTTCTTACTTTGTAATTTGTGTGTCGGTCCCTTTTGTGAACGAAGAATCTGAGGGGGTGAAATCAATTGCTTGCTTCACTGAAAGAAAAAGGCCCCATACTAAGATATAATTTGTAACAACAAAGAAAAGGTTTAAAGAACGGTTGCAATAACAAAAAAGTAAATTAAAAATATAATCATCAGTTATAATCTTAACAGTAGCAGTGGCTTTCCGTAAATGAAGGTGCGTTTATTTTAAAATCGGTTGTTCTCTAACCCTCGTCAGGCAGTAAAGACCGGATTAGCGGCTGAAAAGTTAATTTTATTTCGCTCGATTAACGGTGAGATGCGCTGAATTTCACATGAGCGGACTTTAAATACTTTTTTTAACATACCGATATAACAATTCGCTGTTGCGAAGCGTCGAGCAGGCAACAATACAAATGCTAATACCGACATTTGGCGGGCGACCTCCACTTTTAATTTCTCACTCGGAACCAAAGTTTCTGTGACGCGCGGCACGACACAATTTCACAATCGCCGAACTAAATTTTAATATTCCGATTTCATATTTCACCGTTCGGTCCCGTAATTTCGCAAAGTTATTATGAATACGTAATTTTTGACAAATATCTCAACAGATGTTGGGAGCGCCTCTAAAATGTTAGGTTGATTGATTTCGCACTTATGCCTATAGTAGATAAAAAGAGATAAGCGTCTAAAACTAAGGAGAGTGTCTAATAAATATTTTTACAATCTTTTTCTTCAAGCTTGAGGAGAACCGATAAGCGATCGAGCATTTACAGCTTCGCAATATAACAAGTCCGCAGACTAAGCTATTTGTCAGCAATATTCTAAAGTAAAGCGAGCTAGCTGCTTGTCGCCGGGAAGTCTGTAATAGCACATTTAATAAATCTAAGGATTTTCTTTCTTTACCTTACAGCAGAGAAATCTACTCACTATTAAAAGTAAAACGTTAGAATACAGACAAGTGATTCTGCACATTGGGTGACGTCTAGCGTGCGTATGTCTGTTTAGGAATAAGGTGAAGCGGAAAAGTTTCCCAAACACATGTCACGTAGCTCCTAGCGCAATAACGTGTCGCCACAGTGTCTGTTGTAGCCAATAAATCTAGACCGTTTTCCTCCTACGTATATACCCACGTCGAATGCAACGTTTTCCAGTCCCGATGGTGGCTGGCTGCTTACCTTGAGCAGCGCATTCTGTTATTCTGTTCCCCTAGGTATGCGCACGTGGACCTTCCAACTAATTATACACTGGCTCCGATGCAATTGAACAGGCGTCAATCAACTTCAATAGCGGCCGGCGTGGTTCAAACTCGATTGTTGTATGTATTAGTTGCGCAAGACACTCGAGAATGTTTTCCAGGCTTTATTTACAACGAATACTTAGTATTGATACGTACGATGTTTTGTGAGCTGTAAAAAATAGATTAATTATAGGCTTAATTGGTTATCTATCTATAGTCATTAATCACTTAATAAGGCGTTCCTTATTAGCCAGGCCAGGCCAGCCAATTGTGATTTTCCAACTTTATGAAACTACACTAAAAATAACAATTAGACTAGACCGGGTCTTAGAACTCATACAATAGCTAACGATAGCAAGATAGTCTAAATAAACCTATCGTGAGGTAAGTAGTCAGTAATAGCTAGATTTAAAACAGCAAAAACGTATGGAAAAGCGAAAGCTTTGCGAAAATACAAAAATTGAGACAAAAAGTCTTTATGAACAATTGACAATGCAAAATGTACAATCGCTTTTCTTTTGTCAACCTTAATTTCTTTGACAACTTTTCGTAGGATTTCATTCTGAACTCGGGTGAAGTTTGCGACGACGTTTGTACTTTGTTTCGGAAAGCAAAGTACCAACACACGGTGTTTGATTTTCACAAAAGAGATAAACCTTTGACTGGAAAATTCAAGGAGTTCTCATCTCAAATAAAACGCCAGCACACTCGCCTTACGGTGACGCACCACAGACAGTGTTCCCGTTACTACATTAATAGTCCCTTTTATCTCTGCACACACTTCGTATTTACGAGTTTCTGCTGTCACTTGAGTCTTGTAAACTTTATTAATTCAGTGTCATCGGTACGCTCTGTAGAGGCGAAAGGAGCGACTCCATTTAAACAATACGGAGTGGATGTCATTATACAGTATAATTTCGAGTAGCTTAATTCGTGTTCGGAGATTTATTTACATTTACGCACGGGATAATAGCGAATCAATTAAACTTTCATCATCCTCTTCAGCTTTTATACAACCTGCCACTGGGCTCAGTGGGGCTTCATGTTTTTTGACTATGTAACAGGGAGAGGCAAAGATAAGGCGAATTTTATTAAATTACTAACTCATTATATTCGGTTGTAACTTATAGACTCATATTCGTAATCTTGAGATCCGTAATCGAATGAAATTTTAGAACATCGGTAATATGGGAATATTAATGGTTCGTTATCGAAGTGGTTTTAAAAGTTTTTATCATTTCGATCGTTTCTGTAGGGGCCCCGTTTTTAACAAAAGTGCGACATGCCGATTTTTCTGTTATTTCTGAGTCAATATAGTTAATTAAGCTGTCAAAATATTTGTATTAACGACTGATATAGTCATATATTTCTTTCATAAATTAAAAATAATGCTCTAAAATGGTAATTTCTTGGTGTACCTACCTTGTGGGCCCAATATCTACTCTTATTTATGATATTTTTTACATTATCTCAACAGGTACATGTTCAGAAACGTTATATCTCGGGATATTTTTCGATGTTTATAAAAATAATAATAAGTTTGGGAGTTATGACGATTTTAAGATTTAGGTTTGTGCCTCTCGGGCGCGTGGGTTTTGTTCAGAAGTAACATATTCGGGGTTGTGATATTATAATAGTTATGGTATTCATTATATTTTTGTAATTTTATTAATAATATTTACAAAATTTTAAAAATAACGATAAAAAAATAATATGAATTGTGAAAATAGTTTAAGTTTGAAAATAAAGTAAATAATTATAATCTCCGTAATATTTAAAAATTACTTATTACTATTACGTGAAACCTGAAAATTAAGCTTTTAATTAGACCAGTGGTTCCGGCGGCAGTACGTTGATAAGTAAGCCAGTTAACAAACAAACCCCTGAAAATTATTTGAACAAATTGATACCTGCCTAAGTTAAAAGCAACCGATTTCAAATGCAAAAAACTACAATTTTAATATTTTTGTTAAACTGATTGTATACACTAAAGAATTATTATTTAAGACATGACTACCTGACTGACACAAGTTTCGGGTGCTTTGATTCATCCCCACCAACACCCCCGCACCGTATGCTTTTATAACAGTGCCGTGTACAATGTCTAAGCACAAAATAGTTTCTTAAAGTAAATTAGTTTTTTAAAAAATACAATAAAAATAAGTATACATGTTACAACAAAGCTATAGTAGATAGAATTAAAGTAGTACCTACTGAAATCTCTGTATATTAAATAAATGTACAATATAATTATTTCCTAAAATGTTTCATGATACCTAACTATTTTCTGTAGTAGGTATGTAGTGTAGAAGTAGTATTAAAACCTCTATAATTTCTAAAAGTAAAGTAGTTTTTTAAAAGTACAATAAAAATAGTAACCACAAAGCTTTAGTAGATTGATTGATGTAGTACTGAAATCTCTATATTTTATTAAATTAAAATAATGTTTGCAAAAATAAATATTACATGTTCGTACAACAAAGCTGTAGACTGTAGTATGAGTATTATTGAAACCTTTGTATTTTCCATTACGAATTAAAATAAAACATTTTGAAGAATAAAATAGATTTTCTGTTTTTTATTACCGAAGTTCATTTCCAATGCTATTGATGGTCATGTGGTGCATAAGATCTGTGAATTTTTTAACTAGGTGGCGCTGATTCAATCCTAAACAAATTGTGAGTCCATTTTTTACTCGAAATGTGAAAAAATCTTGAACCAGACACCATTCCGCCCTATAAAGCATAGACATTCATGGTGTGATCGGGACATTACCTACCTCGCTAGTCTAAGTTATTAACGGCTAACGACTAACTGATGGGACAAGCAGGTAAACCCTGCATCAGACGCGCGACGAGACGATATATGAAATCAGGTCACCCATCTGATGACTTGTAATTTCAAAAGTTTCTTAACTTACACGATTGCAGCCCGAACGCGCTGGCCGCCGCGCCAACGAGCTCTTTCATTTAAACTTTACGAACGCAACATTAATTACAACGGTGTCTGGCGGGTAGACGTAAATGTACGAACTGATTTACTGTGGATTGTACGGTCGGCAACCAAAGTCGCTGAACACTAGTGCTAAATATCAAAGTAACGAAATATTCTAACAAGCGCGTGTCAACTTCATGTAAAGTTATTATGACTTTATGGTGAGGAGTTTGGCTACTTTTGTTGCTGACCGTACTATATTAAACATACTAAAGCTTTCCCTTCACCTTTTCCGCCCGCGCTCCGAGCATCTCTGTGATTGCTTCAAATTATTAATTTGCTATTCAATTTTGTTCTCGATCGTAAAATTCAGGAAAGCTGAGAGTAACACGTCTGCAAAAGCGTGCGTCTGCAGTATGCTATGATTAAAATTTGATAATATTTCTGGGGGGAGGGGTGCTGTAAAGACGTTTGTTTGTACTAAATAAAAACTGAAGATTTTAGGGGTTTATGGAGGAAAACTAATATTAGGGTATTCTTTTGCGATTGTTTCAACATTAAGTGTTTTTAAGGTTACCTATGTATTTACATAACCTTTTAAGATTGCGAGAGATAATTATATCTCTCTCAATCTCTCAAAAATCGTTATCAGAAAGTGTGTTGGGTTACAGGTACTACCAGTAAGTAGTCTCTGAGTTAGTTCTAATTAGTTTTTCAGTTGACTGAGCCGGCCAACAGTCTCCGGTCCACCATCGCTATGAGTGTAACTTGCGCTTAGCCGACCCTGGAGTCTTAGTTATTATGCTTATTTGTCTGAATCCTTTCGATCCGCCTTTGTGGCGTAGTGGTTAGACCACCGGGCTCATCCAGAGATCCCGAGTTTGACTTCGCTTCGCCTTTATTGTCCTTTAGGTAAAAAAAATCGCCATGCAATTCCGCATTTCGAAATAAAAAAAAATAATTAAATTTTTTTGATGGTGCAGCGATTATGGCGTTTTGTATGCGATCTTGTGTGTTATGTAGTTTAGGCTCTCTGATGGGGTTCGACTCAAGATTCAATATTTATTTAGTTTTGGTTACATTATGCGGTCCTAATTGCCTAGTCTCTGACTAACCCTTCGGGAATAAAGTCGTGATTATATTTATAATTTGAGCATTTGTGAATGTCATTATACTAGCTCGTAAGCCTATAGGGCTATTCCTCCTAACTTGTATTAAAAAGAACTGGCAAGAAACTCAGCTATGGCATTTATTTTCTCCCTTTCTATTGCAGCGATAAATATAAATCAAAATTGAAAAATGGTGTCCCTATCATACAAGGACACTTTCCAATGGAAATAACTACTGAATTAAAGGTTGAATTACCGTATTAACATTGATGGCAAATTGACTTCGGGAATCATCTAACCCAGTAAATGGAATGAATGGATATTCCATATTAATCTGTGCAGCAGCTGTCAAACGGTCTTACCTATTAATTACTATAATATTCCGGGTCGAGTCGTTATGTGATCCACCACGATGTAGGTTCTGAAACAAAGAGATTAATATTTGTTTAATAAGTTACTATAAAAGTAACTATTATAACTATCAATTGGAACGAGGAATCGATTTCAATGTTTGGAGACAATGATTGGGTTTCCTTAGCGCTGAGACAGTATTATATGCTATTTACCTACTATTACGTATGTCTCTTCATCACACAAAGAAAAGCAGTAAAAACTAAATGAGAAAGGAGGCATGTAAAGCTCTCATGACTCTTTGAACGTCCCATATAAAAGGCAAAGGGGAATTAGTTTAAGGCTTATTAAAACTAATGAGCTTGTTGGAGGAACTTTTAAAAGTACTAATTATGAGGCATTTGTAAAGGGTAAATAGGTATAGTTCAAAAATACTTTTGTACGGACATGCATGATATAAATACATCATCATCAACTTATTAACATCGTACTCCGATCCTTTGCACCTAAACACTAATAAGTACATGGGGAGATCAGAACAGAACATTACTATTTTTTTTTTGTAAATGTTTTGCTTCTGTGCGCTATGGTTTCTTGCGTCCGTTCTTTGCCACAGCTAAAAAATGACGTCCTGAATGGGTGGTAGGTTAAAAATGGGAAATAATTTTTTCAGCTTTTATTTAAATATTCGAGATGTTATTATGATCAGTTGAAAAACATATTGAGCAGTTATTTAATTTAATGGCGGTTGATTAATTATTGCGACAGTAAAACATTGACAGTAATAAAAAATCAATTAAGTAGTCGGTTATTTAATCATTTAATGTCAATTCTAAAAATAATTGAGCAGTCCAATAACTGAATGAGCGGTAAAATGATGGAATGAGCGGTTCGATAAATAGGTTATAGAGTACCATAGTAACAGAACCGAAGCGGGGGGACGGGGGGGGGGGGTGCAGCCCCCCTCGCGGGGGCAAACCCCCCGCCATGAAAAAAGTCTCAAGAGTTAATTAGGTTAGGTTAGGTTAGTATGTTGACCAAAAACGCGCGAGCCGAGCGAGCGAAGCGAGCGGAGCGTGCCGCGGGAGCGGCCGGCGAAGCGCCAGAAACGACATTTATGTAAATTTCCATATTTAAAAAAAAATTACATAACTTAAAAAATACTTGTCTAATTAATTTACCACCTCATTGTATAAAGAATTTCTTAGAATGAGATTTCATACCGACAAATTCCGATTTATTACTGCCCCCACGTAACCGCTCCTTCAATAATTTTTAGCGCCCATTTAATTATTTTCCTGTTCAATTATATATTCACTGATCCATTTCATTATTTTTTATTACTCATTTTTGTTTACTTTACTGCTTAGTTTTAACTGCTGAAATAGTTATTAAACGTGCCATTTATAATTTTTAACTTACCAAAACCGCTATTTACAACTGCCTCTTTAAATCAGTGCCGTTAAAAATGATTTGAGCGATTTAAAGTATTTATAACACATTTGCTCGTAAAGTGGCTCTTATTACACCGATTTCAGCATCGTAATGTAGCTTATTACACTCTAGTGCGGTAATGTAAAATTAGTAATAACACACTAGTGCGGTAATGTAAAATTAGTAATAATTTGCATCTATGGACAACACAGACCACGCCCACACAGTCCACGCCTCAGCAAGAAACAACTGCACAGTCTGCACAAGTGCTTAGATGGTGAGCCTTTAGCCCGTTAGTCGCTTTTACAACACCCAAGAAAAGAGAGGGGTTGGTACCTATTATTATTTTGAAGAGCCCATCACCGCTCTATGCTGTTAGATGTATGTGCAGTCTTTAGTCCGTTAGTCGCCTTTTACGACACCGAAGGGAAGAAAGGGGTTGGCAGTATTATTTTGATGAGCCCATTGCCGTTCTATGCTGTTGAATGAATGTGCAGTATTTAGTCCTTTAGTCGCCTTTTACGACACCGAAGGGAAGAAAGGGGTTGGCAGTATTATTTTTATGAGCCCATTGCCGTTATATGCTGTTGAATGAATGTGCAGTATTTAGTCCTTTAGTCGCCTTTTACGACACCGAAGCGACGAAAGGGGTTGGTAGTTTTATTTTGATGAGCCCATCGCCGCTCTATGCTGTTGGATGTATGTGCAGTCTTTAGTCCGTTAGTCGCCTTTTACGACACCCAAGGGAAGAAAGGGGTTGGTAGTATTATTTTTATGAGCCCATCGCAGGTCTATGCTGTAGGATGTATGTGCAGTCTTTAGTCCGTTAGTCGCCATTTACGACACCCAAGGGGTTTGATGGAAAGACTTCTTCACATACCTATATTTTGTCGATTCAAACAGCGGCTTCTTGTTCAATAATTAGGTACTTTGAAAGTTTAAAAATAAATATGTCTAGATTTAGCAATGAAGAACTAAACTTCAGTCTACACCACCGGAAATAATTAGTGAAGCACAAAATGTTATTGACAGCCTATTTACCATGTAAGTCCAAAGAAAAATATGTTGGCTTACCAAAAATTTTACACTAGAAAAACAACAAAAACACGCAGTCATTTTCAGAAAATGTGTTTTCCTCGCAAATATGTTATAAAACGTCGTATGACATACGTGCGCTTTGATAATTACAGCCTCTGCTTTCTTGTAGCCCTCGCCTACGGCTCGGGCAAGCAATATCGCCTCTGCTGTAATTTTCAACTTACCGCACTTATATCATAATGTACTATTATTAATGAGTTTATTTAATAAATATATTTTGAGTTTACCCACTACGTTGGCTTGTGTGGGTTGGTGGGTTTTGACGACTGCTGCCTCACAGCTCGATGGCGCAGCGGCTAGCGCGTTCGGCTTGCGATCTTGCTCGCTAAGCAACTATTGCAATGCCGGGTCGCTGGATGGGTGACCAAATTTAAACATCTCGAGCTCCTCCGTGCCTCGGAAGGCACTCTAAGCCGTTGGTCCCGGTTGTTGTCGTAAGACGGCAGTCGTTAAAACCCACCAACCCGCATTGGGCCAGCGTGGTGGGTAATGGCCCATATCCCCACGTGCTATTGTCCACGTGGGAGTCCTGTGCCCAGCAGTGGGACGTTTATAGGCTGTTGATGATGATGATGATCTTACAGCAACCAAAATCAACGGCTTAACTATTCTTCCGAAGCATTGCAGGTTGAAGGCCTCCCCCCATACATAATAGATACAATCACAGAGAGACCACATCTTTCTTTTTGCATCTTAACTTTAAAAACAATGATACTTAATTGTTATTACAAAATAAAAAATATAAATAAATTGGTAATTTTACATAGATACTCGTCCAATGCTAAAATTACAGACGTGTTTAAAGGAGATTCGCGACCGCGCTGACACTTACAAATTGACGGCAATGAGTGATACACGCAAAGGTCTTTAAAGTTTTTCACGGAGAGGTCATGTAGGTTACGTAATACGCCGCGAAGTTCTTGTTAAGCAATTACCTTTTTAATACGAAGCTTTGTAATTGACACCATTATTTTATTCGGCACATTCTCATTTACCACGTTTTTGGATATTCCATAGAAAAAGTCATACTTTCATTGGGAAGAGCATTAAAAGTTAGCTACTGTTCGATTTCGAGACATGGACTTTGAAGAAGGCCGATAGAAGCCGCATCGACGCCTTTGAGATGTGGTGTTGGAGGAAGATGTTGCAAATCCCTTGGACTGCCTTCCAAGTCAAGTCAAGTCAAGTCAAATGTATTGAATATGTAAACATATTTCAGTAATATTTTATAAATTCATAGTGCTTTAGTAACTAGTTTACGAGTTTAAATAATTATAATTAAATATTATATAGCTTAATGCCAAATACTTAGCTCTCTGGAATCTCTCAATTCGCTTCTCAATTCGCTGTAGCAGCAGCTGTAAGTTTTGTATACTGTAACTGGTTTCAGTAAATTAATTATTTATGCATTTTTTTTGCCAAAACAACTCTCTGCCAATCTTTAAACCGTAGTTTGAGTCACAAATACTTGCAAAAAATAGAGGGATTCAGTTTTATCAATTTTGGGCAGTAATATTATGGTACATTTTGCTAAATACGCAATTGTATTTAATGATCCTAGGTATGTATTTTACTGTTTTTTAGATTATTTAATACAAATAGACATAATTAACGAAAAAGTATGAGCCACGTTATTTGAAAAACGATACTCTCAGATACATAGATACAAATAGTGGGACTCAAGTAACTCCGAAACTACTGGTTAAAAAACTGGGCCTTAGCATTAATTATGTTTCAAATTGAGTAAACTTTCATGTGCCGTGGTTATTTTTGCTAAATACTTAAAATAAAAAAATTTACACGTTTCTGAGAAGAGAACACATAATTATATGTAGTTACTTAATCCTTATTTTTAACAAAAAATACAAATGTAAGGTAGGTTACGTTTTTCCTTATAATTGCAGAAGTAGCACCTGTATCAAAAGAAGCCAATTCAAAACGCAAACATTCAAATGGGTCTAAGAGGGAAGCTCTTTCGGTCGCATAATCTCTTTCGTCATAATGCAGTTTGGCATAGATAACAGTTTCAGCTTAATTTTTTTTTGCATAAACTATGATAAGCACAGTGTTATAAACCCATAATGATTTCATCGGCATAATTTTAACTTATTATAATTGTCTTCATCATAATTTTAATCAGCATAAATGTAAAGAACATAATTGCTATACGTCTAATTTTAATAGTCGTCTCAAAATTTATTTATTTTCTTTTTTCGTCAACTAACTGTCACTTTTAGACTTTTTTTATTTCTGAAACAGAACTGTTCTGTATTCCAACAAAACAGACCAAAGAGATCGGACCTCATACTACAGCTGTTATGAAATAGACAAATTTCTGAACGCACCTATAAGTATTTGACAACCAAGTGTCAATTTTTTATTTTTAAAATGACGAAAGTCAGCTAGGAACATTTTGTATTGGAAAATTAAATTGTCGTTTTTAGTATTTTTGCGTAACTTATAATTTATGTTTCTCGCCGTTTATAGCTTCCCTGAGCTTCCAAAAATATTTCAAAATCGAAATTAGCCAAATCGGTTCAGCCATTCTCGAGTTTTAAAGGAACGAACAGTTATTTATTTTTATATATATATATATCGATTAAGTGATAGTGTTTTGTTTTCCATTCGAATGGGTAATGAAAAAATCATAGGAGCCGTCTCTTATCTGTCTTGTCACCCTTAGCTGTAGTAAATGCCTTCACGCCTCTCCTAGAGGATGTCGTAGGAAGTTAAAAGTTGGTACCTCAGCTGGTGTGTCATGTCATACCAACAAAAAAAGGTTTTTTTTGTTGGTCTGAGTGTGTCATGCCGAATAATTTTAACTATATTCGTGACGAGTTAATAACAACGGTTAATATAGAGAATCTTCACAGGCTCTAATATGTATGATCACCACATAATAATATGTGGGTAGTTTAAAGTAGGTATGCTTAAAATAATATTGATTACATAACCTATAAATTATCTTACACTTTCACAAATTCATTTATCATGTCATCTATAATCCTAAGTTAGTAGTTTGTGAGGCGTTCGCAGGGTCACCAGTGACTTGACACCGGGGCGTTGTGCAATCAATTACTTAATAAGTCTGGGGCACTGACGACGCCGACGCGTCAGTGGCTCATAGCCACGTGCACGGTCTCGTTATTAATGGAAGTCGGTGTGTATTGCCTCTATATATGTATATTTCTTATATGCCTTGGTGCGGTTTGCATGTTTAGTCAGTGTCAAGTATGAATGATACCATATAATAATAATAATATAATATAATCTTTATTACCATAAAAGAAATGGGTTCCAGATACATAGAAATCCTTAATGTAAATGCTAACAGGTATGAACTAATGTTAAAATATATATAAATCAAATGCATAGGGAAACCTTTATGAATTTAACAGCGGCCGCTGCACTAGACTCTAGGCCTGACCCGCAGGAGCCATTACAATTTCAAAGCCACAGTTACCGGCTGGTTCGAAACTAGACTCAAATACCTTTACAAAAAGTTGAAATAAAAAATAAAAAAATTTAATTACGTAATCTAATATTAATATATGAATGTATTTATTAAGGAGCCATGTTTGTGAGTGTGTGTGTGTGTGTGTGTGTGTAAGCGTGTGTAATGGTGTGTGTGTGTGTGTGAATGTGTGTGTGTTTGTCGCATTAATGGCAGGCCATTAGTAATCTTTCAATTTCTTCATAGTTGAGACTCTTCAACCAAATGTTAAGGGAACGTTTTAATTGATTTGCCGTCAGCTGTTTTACATCTATTACTTGTCTCACTATTTTATTATATACGTACATGTGGGAATAAGGTGGAAAACGTCTAGTAAAACTTGTACGTACGGGAGGGAGATTAATTTTAAAGGTACGTCTTGCAACCAAACAGGGAAATTCAGGAGAATTAATTATTCTTTTATGTACTGTTAAGGCTACCTTTGTGATATAAAGTTGTCTCACTCTAAGAAGATCACACTCCCTGTACAGGTCATCTGTGGAAAATCTGAAAGGCTTTCTTAACATCACCTTGAGTACTGCTCGCTGTGCTCTTTCTAACTCAATCAAAGTAGTTTTGGCTACGCCGCCCCAAGCCGATATACAGTAAAGCAAACATGATTGGCAGATAGCATTATAGACCATGATGAGAGTCTTTTTACATGCAGAGTTCCGCAACGACTTCATTATGTAAATAGTTTTCCTCTTTTTACCAGCCAGAGCTGATATATGTTGCCTAAAAGAAAAATTCTCATCCAGAATCACACCTAAATATTTAAACGATTGCTCTTGTTTAATAGATGGACAGTTACATAAGGTGTGACAACTGGAGTCGCCAGTATTAGTACATGAGTGTATAGTAAGTTTAGGTATAACTTGCGGTTTGGATGCGCTTGTTTTATAAAAGGTTAAGTATTTAGTTTTATTTGAGTTTAAAGTTAAAAGATTTTTATTAAGCCAGTCAGAAATAATCAGAATACCTTCATTCGCTGTCTCAAAAACGGTTTTCCAAGATGAGTCACGAAACAATATGACCGTGTCGTCCGCGTAGCATATCAGGTCAGCTTTTTGTATAGGTAGATTTAGGATGTCATTAATGCTAGAAATAGTATTGGACCGAGTATGCTACCCTGTGGCACCCCGTATTCAACTGGAAGGGGCTCGCTCACATCTGATCCAATTCTAACACATTGGTAGCGACCTCTGAGATAAGAGCTGAACCAGTCGAGTGCCAGACCCCGAACACCCATGCATTCCAATTTTTTTAGTAGGATTTGGAACGAAACCGTGTCGAATGCTTTAGCTAAGTCGAGAAAGATGGCAAGGCAGCAAGCATTTGGATCCAATAACGAGGTTACTGTTTTTGTCAGCAGTACCACAGCATCCTCAGTTGACCTGTTACGCCTGAAGCCAAACTGTTTCTCAGAGATGAGAGAGTGGTTTTCTAAAAACGTAACTAGTCTTTTGCTAACGACTTTTTCCAAAAGCTTTGAGAAGACACTCAGCAAGGCTATTGGTCTATAATTGCTAGGTGTAGATTTGCAGCCATCTTTGTGGATAGGAGTTATTAAACCTAATTTCCACCTTTCAGGGAATTTTCCAGTAGACAAGCTTAAGTTGAAAATATGAGTAAGTGGTTCTAGTATCACTGGGCAGATTTGTTTAATTAGACGAGGGGTACATCTATCTATACCAGGAGCACTGTCAACTTTAAGTTCCTTTATATACTGAGAAACTTCTTCCTGATCAGTGGGAAACAGGAACAGAGAGCTCACAGGGTGACCGTCAAGCTTAAAATTAGCAGCTAAATCCTCTTCGGATACATTTATTTTGGTAAGTGTCTCATTAGCTAGTCTTTTACCAATATCAGCAAAGTACCGATTGCAATTATTTAATGACTGTGCTGGATCCGCATTTTTTGTTAATTCCATTGCATCATTACGAGTTTTAGTGAAGTTACAAATATCTTTAATAGTTTTCCAAAGTTTCTTTGTATCATTTTGATTAGCTGTAAGCTCTTGGTTTTCGTATGCTGTTTTTAGTCTGTGCAACAAATTGTTTAAAAAATTTCGATATCTCCTATACGTAATCTGTGCGATTTCATTTGTTGGACTTTTCCTAGCTTGGAGATGTAAGTAGTCGCGATGTCTCTGGCATCTTATTAGTCCTGGAGTTACCCATGGCTTAATATTAAATTTGGAACGTGAGATTTTAATTGGTTTAGAATTAACTGAGACCGCGGTATCAATAATTTCAGTGAAAAAGGCTATATAACCAGACATAATAGGAGTTCAATGTTAGTAACACAAAAGTAACCTTTAAGACTCTTTGTGACAGACAAGGGTTAATATAGATGATAATGAACGATATTATGATTACAAATTGAAAAAGACAGTGTCAACAATTTTTTTTGGCTTGGCTTGGCTTACAGAGTCAAAATAAAGATAGTGTTGATTAAGCTCAACTGGAAAGAGCACCTGGCTCAGATTGCCAGAAAGGTGCGGGTGCGAATCCTGCTCGTGGAAATTTTTCAACACTGTCTTTTTCGATTTGTAATTTGTTCGCAACAAAATTTGCGTTAAAATTATATAAACAGTAACTTTATAGCAATAAGAATGTTAAATTTTAAATGATATTTCTCCGTTTCATTATAGATTTAATTTTATTACCGATATCTCACACGGAGTTCTTGAGAGAGTTTGAAAAGTGAAGTTGCTATGTTTTGTTTTATTCGCCAACACTCGTGCACGTTTACACCCTCGCACTTAACGATTAATAACCGTTCACCATTCTTTTAAATCCACCAACCAGCATAACCCACCAACACAGTCTCACTGCTGTTGTCCACATGGGAGAGCTGTGCCCAGCAGTGGGACGTTTAAAGGCTGATGATACATATATTACATACATATATATAACCACAATTATCCCCGAAAGGTTAGTCGAGACTAGGCAATGATGACAGCAAAAGCAGTCTTCTACCATAGTCCACTTTTCAACTAATGAAATAACGACTGCACATGTGCTTAGCATGAAAGGTGGTGAGCCCATCGCCGCTCTGTTGTTAGAAGTATGTGTAGTTTTTAGTCCGTTAGTCGCCTTTTATGACACCCAAGGAAAGAGAGGGGGTGGTAGTATTCTTTCACCGCTTATTACACTATATTATACGCGACTTGGTTAGGCTGATGATGATTATTTTAAATTAACATTCGTCAAAATACAAAAACAAAACTGAAGTAAGTAATGGCTCTTCGCTTTTCCGCCAAGAAGTCTTTTGCCTAGGAGTATTAGTACTTTATGTCAATTGTTGTAAGTGCAGGAAGGAGGTTTTGTCAGTTTAAATAGGTTTTTATTTTAAGTGCTTTTTGCCCAAGTCTTTGCCTGTGTTAAAAGCAGCCTGTCACCAACTTTATTTATAATAGTTATAGAATATGTCCAACAGGTATTTTCAGAATATGTACCTATTGAAAAAAAATGTAATTACCTCCTACATCTAAACTTACAAATATTACCTCTTTACAATATTAGTGCAGATATAGACACAAATTATAAACTTAGGCACATAGGATATTGAAATAGAACTCAGTCATTCATGTATCAGGTTTTAGTTTAAAATTTAAAGCAGTTTACCAAATGACTCTACAACATCTTCTGAATATCTTCTTCTAAATAAAACATATTCCAAAATTGTATGCATGTATGTATTCAGTAAATTATACATAGAAAACAAGCTGCACAAAGAAATAACAGTGTTTTATAATGGAACTGCAATAGGTCGATCTTTTTTATGCCCCTGGATACCACGTCGGTTCACTGAACAGCGTTCTACATACAGTCCAGCCGAGTTTTGCGCAGTTTCAGAAAAGTACTGATAGTAATTTTACGCCGGAAATCGGCGAAACTGATAACAACATAATTTTTTTAATACATTGTGATATATGCGCAATCAGTTCATAAGTCTACAGCGGAAGACCTACTGAGAAGACTCGAGAAGTAGAGCAAGAAAGAACAAGTGTGTACTTAATCTTCTCCTCCTTTTTATTAATGTGCAGTCGCTATTTGGTGAAAAGTGGGCTATGCAGAGGACTGCAGTTATGCTGTCCTAAACCAAAGTTTTGTTTCACCCATCAAGGCTCACCCAGCCTAAACTATGATGTAGACGAGAAACAAGGAACTTTATTTTTAAGACATTTGACGGGTTTACGCGAACCAAGTCACCACTGTTACATTATTTTTTTCTCCTAAACATTATTTTTTCTTAATCATCTTTTATCTAATTATGTAATCGGACCATTTAGACATTCAGTCATGTGAACAGCCAAGTCCCGGAAGGTTTGGTAACGACATGTTGTTTTGTAAATGTCGTTACTTCTATATTATTTTAAAGCTGTGGAGTTTCTTGTGCCCGTTCTTCTCCACAGCTAAAAGACTTCCTGAATGGGCTTGCCCATCCATCTAAATAAATTTAGACGATTCAAAATACTTATTTTAAGTTTATTGAATAAAGAAATTTTGAGTTTGAGTTTGAGTTTGACTGGTATAATATAATTTCATTGTGTAACCATTTCCCATTAAAAAACATCAATAATATATTAATAAAAATCAATTGCCGAAATGTTTGTAAGCGTTTCGCTTTAGAACGGCTCGACCGATTTGGCTGATTCATTTTTTGTGTTCGTAATTGTCAGGACAATGTTTGTGTGAAAGAAAGTTTTTGGAAATTTGTCGCGAGATACAGGATGTTTTCGCGGACGAAGTCGCGAGCCGGGCCGCTATGAAAGTAGGTCTGCGCGTACGATTATATAAGGTGACTTCTAGTCAAGTGTTCAAGTGTTTTAAACATGACAAAAATGTGGTCTCATTGCAGACTAACGTAGGTACTTATCGCCCAGCTGACGGGGACGGGTCAACAGGCGGGTGGGCCAACGGCCGTCCGTTGCCCGCGCGTTGTAAATAATCGTAAATAATGTAAATAATAAAAAAAAAGTTATTTATTAGATTAGATTAGATTTTCATTGTTTTTCTTATGTTATTGCTTTAAAATAAATTAGATACTCATAGACTATCCAATTAAAATTCACAAAATGAATTATTTAATTAAAAATGAAAAAAGCACTACTTAATTTCTTTATTGTGATTTTTGTCATGTTTAAAACACTTGACCTGACCATTCCTCGAAGTATCTTGCGGTTTCTAGCAGTCACCTTATATTTCGTTCAACAAACGTTGACGTTGTCTAGATTCTGTAGCATGCCAAATTAGCTCACGGTAATTCTGATCACTGGTTAGCATTTGTGAGGCGAGATAGCATAATATACTCGTAAAACTTCTTCGGTTAATACTGCATTCTCAAACAATTGACGCACAGTTGTCTTTAACATATTCTACGATTGTGTATAATCATTTCGAATACACTACATTGTATCACGTATTATGCATAGTGTTATGAGCAACACTGCCACTTGACTGTCGTTATGAATCACTTTACGTTTGTTTTAAAATTAAATCCGTTGAACATCACTACAGTGTTAGAAACAATTATAATTATTATCTTTCTAAGTTTTTTCCTTTGTAGTTGAACTAGGACTTAGTTTTTAATTTAAATTAACAATACTTTGTTAATAAATGAATACTACCAACCCCTTCTCTTCCCTTGGGTGTCGTATAAAGCGACTAACGGACTAAAGACTGCACATACATCCAACAGCATAGAGTGGCGATGGGCTTACCACCTATCACGCTCAGCACATGTGCAGTTGCAATTTAGAGAAACGTGGACTATGACAGTGGTTTGCTTTTGCAGTCCTCATTGCCTATATAGTCGGACTACCCCTTTATGTCCTGGCGGGAGTTAACCTATCAATATTCAGACTTCTATCCCATTGCTGAAAAACTAGGCCTATCCATCGCATTTAACTTTTTTTAGTTATTTCTTATTAATTTGTTTCTTTTGTCTTTTCTAGACGACTGTACTTCTGTCGTAACGCGAATCTGCCCTAAAGCGAATCTGTCTTAAAGCGAATCTGTCATAAAGCGAATCTGTCGTAAAGCGAAAACTCGTTGGGGATAATAGTCATGAATCTATGTATGTAAGTATTAAGTAAGTACTTCGTAAATAAATAGTGTGCGAAATTACTAAACCGAATCTGAGGGTATACTCTCTTTCACCAAATCGAAAGTTCGGCCGAGTTTCATTTGCTATTTATAGCGCTTGCTATATAAAGCGCTTTATAGCGATCAGATTCTTTATTTACATAATATGAGTACATAACAGATGAAAAAATAAATAAGGTCCTTTTATATTTTACCTTCTTTGGGTGTAAGTTATAAAAAAATATATAAATATTAAAACATACTAAATTTTTTATTAAAACAATAACAATTACTTACTTAACATTACATTCTATAACAATACATTATACAACAAGACATACAAAATTTTCATCTACAATATTATTGAATAATTTAACTAAAGAATATATGTAAAATAAGTAAATGTCAATAAGTGATTAATCTTATTAAATGTCAGTCATAAAAAGTCCATTATTATTGAAACTTCAAAATTTCAATTCGAAAATTTCAGCCGAAATTTTGTTTCGGAGAAAGATAGTTTGGCCCTCTGTTGTCGGAGGTGGGATGTGTGCTTCACCAACGCAGTCAAATAAAAGAAACCAATTTAACTTGTTACCTTCGTACCTTCTGTTTACCGACTTAGTTCCGTCGTGTCTAACCAGTATCTTTACATATATACAACGTATACATATACATAACGTCTGTTTCGCCGATGGGTAGGCTTTTCCATTTACAACGATATTTTCTGTACTTACTTGTGGTACTACCGATGGTACTACTGGTAGTAGGTGCCACGGGAAATTTTTTTTTGCCCGTATTACTACTTACCCTGTCTGGTAGTACCACGGGAGATTTTACATTACCCGTGGTAGGTACTACTTATCAATTTAATATTCCCTACAAACGTATTTCGAGGTAAGCTTAAGCTTGTAAAATCGAGTGTTATAGAACCTTTTTCAAATATGTTGGTACTGGTTAGCTGTGAAGTTTAAAACAAAAAAAAACAAAGCAAAAAAACAAAAAAAAAACAAAAAAAAAAGGTTCTACGACACTTGATTTTTAATTTATATGCATACCTCGTAATACGTTTGTAGGTAATATTAAAATGATAAGTAGTACCACGGGTAATGTAAAATCTCCCGTGGTACTACCAGTAGTACCATCGGTAGTACCACGGGTAAGTACAGGATATTTTACACTTCCGACCAGTATCTTTAAATAGCAAAAATGCGTGTTAAAAGGAAGCCAAACGAACGTTTAATATACTGAAATTAATAATTAAAGTAACTTAATTAAGCACTGTTCGCTAATAGCATTATCGCTAATACAGGTGTTTGTAATAATTTAAGTAAGTCTCTTATAACGCCGAAGGTTGTTCCTTATTGTGAAATTTAATAAAATTATACAGGTTGTTTGGTAAGAGGTATTAATCCCACAACTGGGCCATCCCACTAAGTGCAAAGAACAACTATTTGTTATGGGAGCAACTCCGAAATTGCAATAAAAATAAGCTGTTCCATACATTTAGGTCGAATTAGTATTTGCAGTTTTGTATGGCAAGGCTGAAATTCTTAAGCCCGTGTTTTAGTGCCTTAAAGGTCACCGGTGACCGACAGACAGGTTAATTTCTATTGTTTCTTGTTTGACGCTGTTAAAGTGTTAATTAGCTTTTAAAATGGACACGCAAGAATGTCAAAAATCCAAATTGTCTTATTTGATTAAGTAATTGTTTTGTTTGTTTCTCTAATCGTTTTGTTGTGTCGTAAACTTTAGAACGTTAGTGAGATGTGATGTTTTGGAATGCGATAATGGAATATTAACGAACGCTGAAATGTTTGTGTGGTATAAGCAGTTGTTTTTCGCCAACAAAATTAAATAACTAAGCAAGAGTATCGTATTTTATTGCTAAGAAAGCAACGTCTCATTTAATTGATTTCGTTTTATTGGCAACGAAACAAAACAGAAAGTAAATAATTGTGTAAGGAGAGCAAATTGGCTTCTGATCTACGCGGTCTACTGGCGGACTCAATTAGGATGAGGTTACGCAGAAAGTATTCAAACAGCCAGTTAGTTTATTAGGCCAAGTTTATAATAAATTTAATAGAATTCTAGGTACAATTAAATTTAGTTAAAATTTACATTCAGGCAGTTATAGTCACTCAGAATTATTTGTTAAAGAGGCAACAGCATGCATTTGATCCATTGATAAAAAAATAATAATAAATGAAAGAAAATAAGTGTGTCTAAATCGTGGCAAATAAAAGGTCTCTGGCGCGTGATGTAGAAAAAACATAACTTGTAATACTCGAGCCCACGACCTCTCACTGCTCTTCCAATTGATAGACAGTTAAATACCATCTGAAGGCAGTCGTTTTTTAAAATGTTTCTTTAAAGTAATTTTATATATAAACTGTGAATTTGAATAGTGTGTGCCATTGTGAATACAAAAAAACTACAAACAATACTGCCTACTTTTTCTAATTCCTAGTTTGATTTAAAATAAAACCAAAATAGTTTAAAAAAGTGCCGTCTACATAATTTTTCGTGACTTATTACAGTCGCATAACTCATTCCGATTGCAGTGTCAGAAGCGCCGGCTTTATACACGTCGTAATCAAATTTCACGGTTACTTAAGAGTGAAGAAAAAGGCCGGTGCCGGGTTGTGCCGCTAGTGAACCGTGGCCGGGTCGACGGATTTCAGCTTACGTCACCCCCGGCCTGCGTAACTGACAATTCGCTGGATTGTTTATTATTGAAATATCAGTTGCAGTTGTTTTCGTGATCTACCTACTTTATATAAATGTTATTGGGTAAATCTTGTGAAGGAGTTCGATGGCACAACGTCCAACGGTTTGCGCGTTTGCTATCATGCATGCTTGCATGTTTAATTGCATGTTTGACTGCATGCTAGCTTGAATGCTTGCTTACCTGCTGCACACATACGTGCCGGCTTGCTTGCATGCTTTGCTATTGATTGCATATTCGCTTGCATTCTGCATACATACTGATTTTCAGGTTTCATGCTGATTGCAATCAATGCCATGTGTGGTCAGTATGTATATTCAGCTATATTAGTTGTGTCGGTAAGACATGAGACGGTACTGTCAAATAAAATTAGGACGAAAGAAATCATTTAAATCAACTCATTATTCGATTGATGTGCATTTAATGAATTGAGCCTTTTGCCAATCTGCCATTATTGAGGTGTTTGGAGTTTGGACGATTTAAAATTGTTTGGTGAATATTTAACGAAGTAACTAGATTGATCCTGAGAATGATGCGGCGTTGCCGTCATAACTTCCGAAGTTGGCAGGATGCCGAAGAGCCGGAGCGAGCGTTTCATCCGTGTTTTGTTTTTTACCGATAAATGGTACACAGAACTGTCAAAATTCTCCAATCGATTTTCCCCTTTAGCTATAGGACAGTTGCGTTCAAAATTGATTGCAGAACTTACTGACGTTTTGGGTAAACCTACTGTACCTACGGCTTTTGTGAAAAATTAATAACGTGCGAAAATTAAGAATGTGCTGTTATTGCCGGACCGATTTGTTTATTGCATTTTTGTTACGACCCACCGCGTTCCGGTACATCCGTTCGTTATGTTACCAATGTTTATTGTTTTGAACATGAATAAATGTTTATTTATTATTTATTTCGTTTTGAATGTGAATTGTTAGTGTTGTTGTTTTGCACCATGTATACCCAAATGTTGAATCTTTGGATTATGTTTAGTTCAAAGACTGTGTAGGACAGGATGACGGCAACGTGACAACGCTTCCGGTATAATCGGAACCTTTAATATTATTATTCACTATTACACACTTATCATTATTAGAACACGGCGTCACTTCATAACTTAAAAACTTCATAAAACAGGTGGCTAATTATTGGGTAAATGTGTAACGTTTTATAACAAACTTCCACTAAATATTACTGAATGAAATGCCTTAACATTACATACTTAACATACATTTTAAGCACATGTTAAAAAAAACCCTCATGAATAGGTAAAGGTTATTAAAAAGTGGAAGATCTTGTCAATGACAAATATGTATGCACATAATGCATGTACGAGCATAAGTTATTAATTAGTAATTCTATTAATATAATATATTTAATGTACTTTGTATGACTTGGTGTCGACATTGTAATTTTTGTTACTAGAGGGAGAAAAAAGTAAGGCCTCTTGAGTTTCTTGCCAGTTTCTTCTCAATCGAAGGCTCTCCCAAAATCCGAACTGGTGGTAGATTAGTTAGGTATGTAGGTAGATTAGGTAGATAGGTAGTTAAGTTAGTTAGTTAGATTAGTTGTTAAGATTTAATTACATTTTAGATAAAGGTTTTTTATATACATATTGTAATTGTACTTGTAAAGGTTTATATTGAATAAATCATTTGACTTAGACTTTAATTTATGTCTTTATCACTCTTCAGCGAGCATTACAAAATTTGTTTACTGCTTTAGATGCAACATCAAAGAAGGTCAAACAGGGTTCTAACTCGTCTGCAATAGTTAAGTTCATCACCATGCTGCTTTCAAACAGTTTATGAAAAACAGGGTTAATAAGATTCGCTGGCAGCCGCTGACGGCTCAATTACACTATTGAGGGAGCCTGGCCGTTTAGCAACCGCTCATCAATCTATCTCTCTACCTGTTAGTAGGTAATATATTTACTAAACTGTATAAGCAGAGTTCGTCACTATCAGCCTTTTTTTTATTGTGGCACGCCATAATGGCCTCACTCTGCCTGATGAAAAGCAGCCAGTGAAAGCCAAACCCAAGAAGTAAAAGCGTTCATCACAACGCTACCACGCTATGCCGAACGCTCATACTATGGCGGCCTGCATAAATGCTTTTTCACGCCCCGCTTAAATAACCCGGGAGAGAAAGAGGAGGGAAACACGTGTGCGGGAAGCGCATTCCACATACGGGCAGTTCGGCAAAAGAACGATTGTCCAAACTTTTTGGTACGTGTCTTGATGGTCAGCACGGTATGAGGGTGGCTTCTAAGACCTGCACGCGTCGATCTGGAAAGGAAAGGCGATGAGGTCAAAGAGCTCCTCAGAGCATTCACCGTGGTAAAGGCGGTCCTTCGGTCTTTAAACGTCCCACTTCTGAACAGCAGGCTACAACAGCACATTAGGAGGTTAGGGCATAACCCACCTCGCTAGCCAATGCGCGTTGTGGTGTTAACGAAGGCCATCTTACGACCACAACAGGGTCCAACGGCATTACTTGCCTTCTGTAGCACGGAGCTCGGAAAGTTTTTTGTAGTGTGTGTACAGTATAGCCGGCACGCACACATCTCTTAACACTATATATACTCTAATTACCAATATTAAAGAGGATTAAGATCGCAGTCAGTCTTTTTATTTACGTTGCGCCGAACCTAACATTGCATGGCGACCCTGCCAGTGCTGCCCATCGGCGGCGCTGGGCAGATGGTTAGGAATAGACTACATTATAATAATATGTAAAGTGAAAATTTGACTATTCAATAAATCAGATAAAAAAAAAACAATAAGTGAGCGTGTGAATTGTGGACTAGCAAACAATGACTTCATATAGGATTGTGGCTTTATAATAATATAAAAGCGATTAATAAAATAAAACTCTTCAAAAATGTAAAGAAAATTCGTGTTTGTTGTGTGGTGTCGTTATTCTTCGAAGTTGTTGGCGAAGAAGATTTAGTACCCAATGATGGAGAAAATAACAAAACTTTGGCAAAGATACAATTATACTTATGGTTACTGCAAGTGCAAGTTGGTTGCTGATGTGATGGTGGCGATGGTAAAAAGCTGGGTGCCGGGAGATGTAGGAGTCGGAAGTGGCGCAGCCAGCAGATGTTCCAGCCAAATTGAAACGTGTTATTTTCTGAAATGGATCGTATCACGTAACTTTAAATTCATCAAAATGGTAAAATTGTTTTCTTTGTTTGAAATTTTGTATAAAACTATTGTAATAAAATCAATTAGTTTTTGGTTTAAAGTGATGTTTGGTAATAAAATGTAAATTATGTAAAGAGAAAAAAAGTGTTTTGGTAATTAATTTTGTGTTAGAATTGATCATTATTGCTTCAATTGAGTAAAGTTTCTATTATTTTAAATTAAATGTGAATTATGAAGAGTAAACACGGTTTTGTTTAGAAGCTTTGTTATTTAATTTTGTGATTGAATAGATAATTATTGTTGTAATGAGCATTTTGAAGAGTTTATTTTAGATTTTTTTTATTACTTATTTAATGTAGGTACCTAGTTACGTAATTGCTACACTGTACGATGTGTAAAAGTAAATGTCATTAAGATTAAAGATAATTTAGCTAAACGGTTGTTGACGACGAGTGAACATTTTTAAATTGATTTATTATTTTAGAAATTGTAGAAAACATTGAGAAACTATTTTTTTATTGTAGTTACTTAATGGTATTTTTTAATGTTTTGTTGTGTATTTTAGTGCATTCCTAATGTAATTTTATCAGGTGTTTTGTAATTGATTAACTAAGGACATTAACTAACATGTTAATAAGTGGTTTTCTTAATTTAAAATTGCGGTTAGAAAAATTGTTCAATGATTTACTTTTGTGGTAATTTATTTGTAAAAGTTTTGTAACATTGGTTTATTTTAAATTTAAAAACATAAGATTGATGTAAGTAAAACAAAATATTTCATAACTGATTCTAAATTAAGATCGCACGTAGACCACCGAACATTCCACAAGTTCGTTTCAGTTTTCATTGTGTCAGCGTAAAGTAATGCGCAGGCGCATGACTGCCGCAAATAAGTAGTGCATTTGACATGTATGTTTTAAAGTATTGAATGAAATTAATAGGAATTATGACACACTTTAGTCTTGTCAATTCGCTTTAGAAATCTTAGTATTATAACATTGGGATAAATAAATTTGTTTACTTCGGGAACATGCATAGAAACCTACTATCTTACCTACATAAGTTTTTTTTAGACTCTATCGAGATTTTATTTTTGTTGTTTATTAGATACAGATGAGAGTAATGATAAAGCTCAGACTTAGGACTACTTACTGGATATGACTATGAATAAATGATAATACGAGTATTATGAACATAACGAAATATGGAATTAGGAAGGTGCTGTGAATTGTACAGTTAATGGTTTTAAGGAATGAGTATAAATTATTGTGTGATAGGACTGATAGGAATAGGTTTTTTTAGTTTGGCTTTTGATTGTTTAGGTATGTTAAAAGTAGGAATAAAATTTAGTTATTCGGAATTTCATGCTGGTCTGATCAAGTACTGACTTTCTGTTTAGTAAAAGTTTGGATTGTTTTGTTTGTTTTGAGTAGGCATGGTTCGAAATGAAGGAAAAGACAATACAATAAAATAAATAAAATAATATAAGAGACAATGGTACTAAATAGGAGAACTGATCCTTCATTCGATCATGGCAGGAACGAGCTTCCTCCGTGAGAATAGTTGGAGGCAGCTCACGACGAAGGTGCGCGAGTACGCAGCGTCTGAGTAGACCTTAAAATAAAGTCCCTTTTTATGTGTACAAAGTCGACAGAATTATAAACAAATAAATGTGTGTAATACACAAATAAATATAATTAAAAGTACCATTGTAAATAAATATAGAAGAATGGATCGACTATAAATAATAAAAATGAGACGTCTTTAAATATGAAAAGAATTCAAAGATAAACGAGAATTGTATAAGTACTTAGCTACTTACTTTTATGTGACAAGTATTGTGGACTGGCCATCCACACTATTATGAATGTGACTGTACATTGACTAAGGATTAGGAATGTATTTTATTAAGACTCAAAATGTTCTATGAGAGACAAATATGTTACAATGTTATGACGGTTTTATATGAGGTAAAATAAGGATAAGTGAGTACCATAATGTGACATTTAAAAGTGTGTTTAGATAATAATATAATTATACCCTAAATGTGAAAGTCGTCAACAACTCGCTAAAATTTAAATTATAGTCGTTATTTAGATAATCATGTAATGTAATGATTTCGAGTTTTTAGTTTTATTTGTTTATGCAGTTTAAAAGTTTTTATTTGACAAAAAAAATATGTACTTACTTGTATTAATATTTTTTTATTGTTTACGGGGGAGGTGTAGTGTGTGTACAGTATAGCCGGCACGCATACATCTCTTAACACTATATATACTCTAATTACCAATATTAAAGAGGATTAAGATCGCAGTCAGTCTTATTATTTACGTTGCGCCGAACCTAACATTGCATCTTCATTTGGCCACCCATCCACCACCCGGCATTGCAAAAGTTGCTTAACTGGCTGGATCGCAAAGCGAACGCCTTAGCCGCTGCTCCATTGAGCTTCACAAAGCTAACAAGTAATCATTTACAAAACGGAATGAGCGGAGTCCATCACCCATTATGATTATTGCAATAATAAATAATTGCTTAGATAAGTCATTTTAATAATTTATAATAAAGGAAGAAGCTTCCTTTATTAGAAATAGATGGCTTGTTAAAAAGTTGTTGCAATAGACTTTCAATTACTGACGTTAGATTTCAAAATTGATTTAGCGTTAGAATTTGATTAATTCATGGTGTTGTTCTCACAACGAAATATTTAACATCTTTAAATGCGTTACGACAATGAGCATTTACTCGTAGATTGGGGATGTTCGAGGAATGACAGCCCCCGGGAGATAGTTGTGATAAATGGCTAACTCTCTATCTATCTGTTGATTTGCCTACGAAGTTAGAAATATTACTTTATTTGTCTTAAGTTCACGTCACTAACTTAAGTAGCTAAACAACAGATAGATACCTAGTTAATTGTAATTCGGCCCGATTACCAGACTTGAGAGACGTCATCGGGCGTTTTTAATTGACAAGAATTCGTATGGACCCTTTTAAAACCAAAAACGTGTTTCAGGAATTAATCACACTATGTTATACAAAGGGATTTTTATTATATTGCTAAAGTTTATACCTACTTAATAATAACTCTCGGCAACAGAGGTGAGGACCCAAAAATCTTAAATAATATTGATAATGTGTTATAGCTAGATCTCTAAAAAGAGATGTCTATGTTCTTGATGAAAGGCTTGAGACTAATAGCTCTCAATAGTTCTCACAGCACAGCAAAAATATCACAATTACAATCTTTAAAATCATTATACAGCAATGAGCGTTCAGATTGGGGAAGTACTCGTAACGATCGCCCCGGGAGATAGTACCATAATGGTGGTCTTAATCGCTAACCTCGGGAAAATCGAGGTGTAATTAACATTAATCATAGCAACGTGGATTCTGAGGACTAATTGTGGACATCACTCCTCGGCGTGGAGCAGAGCGGCCGTGCGTGCTCCCCCGTTATAGATGAGCTCGCGACAGAAGAAGCGTTATGGAGATGACGCGGACTAATAGACGGACAGTGTCCAGCTAAAGGGATCTACACACAAAAGCCGACGCAGCCCGGCTTTGTGGTCAGCGGGTCAGAAGGCGGTTTTAACTCACGCCAAGTTGGAAAGTCAAGAAATCAGCAACTTTTTTTAGGAAAATAGTGATTGCCGAGTGTATCGACATTAAGGGTGGGTCACCGCACCTTTGACATTGTTAAGATTCTGGAGACCGACAGCACGGAGGGATGCTAACCAGAATCCGACTATTTCTGACCATTGTTTTACATAGCTGTGTTTCGGTATGAAGGAAAGATGTAGTGAAATTATAAGGTATGGAGGTATAAGAATTTGAAAAGCTTCAGAGTCGACAGCGCGCGTGTTGTGCCCCCGGCATCAGGCGTGCCCTATGGCTGAGATGGCCAGTTTTCATTAGGCGGTATACGCATTTGAAGGTTGAGTCACTTAAACAAAATGTCGCCGGGTAACACAGGCAAGCATAATCGACCACATGATTGTCGGAAATAAAGCTGCCGTCAACCGTCCCGGTTATGTCGGTGAGTGGGTGTGTTAGCGTGTTTAGTGTGTAGGTTCCTTAAGAGCATCAGTGGAACGGGCGCTTTATCTTCGCCACTAATTAAGTTCTATAGTGAGGAACCACGTTCATGTTTTTTAATCAATTCTGATAATTCTGTGTCAGAAGTAATAGGACCAGCAGTACCGACGTAATGACTGGAACAGCGCGCTCACGAATTGTTCTTATTTCGCAACGGCATGCACGAGTTTTCGTAGATAAGCGACTAATGTTAGTTAATCACCTAATATAAGTTTCTCACGAAGCAAAGCTTATGATAAATGCTTAAATAAATTTTGCTTTTATTAAAAGCTTATGAAAAATAGTTGGTAGGTACTAAAAATTAAAGTTTGTACAAAAAACCTTAATTTGTAGTATAACTATTTTTCTGTATTTTATACGCGGTAGACGTAGAATAAAATTAATTGATCGTGAAAGTGATGAGGAAGGGACGTCTTGGCGCTGCAGTGGGAGAGTACAATTTGTAAATAGAGCAAGATCTTATACAGGATGGCCAAAACATTGACGTCCAAAAAAAAAGTTAGGTCCCTCGTGTCGTGGGGTATCCGAATCATCCCCAAGTATGATCCACGATTTTTCATAGTTTTCGAGTTATGATTTTTTTTCTGAATTTCTGAAATTTTTCGACCTGTCCAATTAAAAATAAAATTTTCAAAAAAAGTAGAAGACTCTGTCGAGACTTTTTTATTGCAACTGAATCTTCATGAGTAGTACTTTTATGGATAAATTAATTAGCTTCGTAACTATGATGAAAGTTATGAAAATGTTGGTCTACAGTGAAAAATGTACGTTTGGTGAATTATGACTTAAATTATCAACTTTAAATAAAAAATCTGAACAGGTGACTTTATGGTTCCTAAGTAGGCTTCAACAATACGCCAGACTCTCAGCTTTCATTATCATTTAAAAAAAGTAGTACTTTGGCTAAACTCGAGCTTCAAAGACAGCGAGGTGAAAAATTCTTAAAATTAGTCAATTGATATTTTTGCTTTATCATGGCAACGAATGCAGGCCAGTAGTCGCGGGCGACCTGTATGCTCTATGCTAGCCGTCACAGTAACAGTCACCATTTAATAGTCCGATGTAAAATCGAATTGTTAAGACTGCCTTAATACTTGGAGTAGAGTTACTCTTGCCTTAGTCAACGTTTATTAATAAGACAGTTTGTGTTTACTGCTACTCGTGCCTCTATTTTGACTTTACCACACTCGCGTTGCCCACGGACCCCGATGCTTTCTTATTTGACTACTTTGCTCGTTTATTGGACTTTGTTTACTTGAAAGTGTAAGAGATGAGTTACACGTTAAGTGAATATGAGCAGAAATGCATTATTTTTATGGAGTTGCACGAGGAAACGGCCGAGCAGCAGCGGGACCGTATCGCGAACAACGTCAACGTCGTGGTGGGCCACAACCTGAGCGATATCCCGACCATCGTGTTTTTGTGAACACGCACAACACATTAATGGCAGGCCGCATAGAGCTGACCCAGATCGTAGAGAAACGGTGCTGGAAGAAATTCAGCAAAATCCGTCTACGAGTACGAGAGTTTTAGCTCGTAATCTGGGCATCACAAGGACTTCTATCCATAACATACTCCGCGATGAAGGATACCATGCGTTCCACATCCAACAAGTCCAAGCTTTACTAGAGTCTAGCGAAAGCTGAACCTCGTAATTATTTGATTGTCAACACTTTGTCTCTATGTGTGTCTATCTGAGGTGTCATGTCGTATGTCAAATTGATTTTTTTCTGAGAAAATTGCAGCTGTTTAAGTGACCCTGTGTTACCCAGTTATGATTCTTTTAAATTGCCGCGTTTTTCCTGGTTCAGCTTTCGTTGGCCAGACTCTACCTACAGATCATCAATTACGCGTTAATTTTTGCCAAACCATGTTACGAAAGGAGGAAGAGGATCCTAGATTTTTTAATAAAGTTTTATGGTCAAATGAGTCACGATTTGAGCGATTTGGATTATTCAATGTTCATAATTATTACACGTGGGCGATTGAAAATCCACACCAAGTAAGCGCTTCAACGTTTCAACATCGTTTCAGCGTTAACTGTGGTCTGGTATCCTCAATGGCGAATTAATTGGTCCGTTTGAACTGCCGTCCGAACTTAATAGAGAAACCTACAGAAACTTTTAAAAAAATGAACTTCCAATGTTGCTGTTAGATGTAAATCTCGAACTTCGACGAACCATGGTGTTACAAAATGACGGCGCCCCATGTCGCTACGTTACGGAAGTCCGAAATTACTTAAATGAAACATACCCCAACAGATGGATCGGACGCAACGGACCAATTAGGTGGCCTCCACGCTCACCTTATCTCAACCCCATAGATTTCTTCATTTGGGGCTATTACAAGGAAATAGTATACGCTCGAGAGTGTTCAAGTGAGCAAGAGCTGAGGCAGAAGATTGCAGAAGCCGAACGTGTCGTGAGAGAGAACAGAGAAGAGGCTTTTAGACAATTGAAAGACATTTTTTTACGTAGGTGTAGAATGTGTATTGCTGCTGGAGGAGGCCACTTTGAAAACCTTTTGTAAATTAAAAAATAAATATTTTTACTTTATCATCTGTGTTTTATTAACAAAATTTCTTCTTCGTACTTACAACTTGTCTTATGTAACCTCTGAAGCTATTTGTTGGTTAGTTTCCAGTATTATTTTCACTAATTAAACTTAGGAATGATAAAATAACTAAAAAAATGTTTTTATCAGGTGGCTAATTTGAAGAAATTTTCATCTCGCTGTCTTTGAAGCTCGATTTTAGCCAAAGTAGCCCCCATTAAGGACTACTTTTTTAAATGATAATGAAAGCTGAGAGTCAAGCCTTCTTAGGAACCATAAAGTCACCTGTTCAGATTTTTTATTTAAAGTTGAAAATTTAAGTCATAATACACCAAACGTAAATTTTTCATAACTTTCATCATAGTTACGAAGCTAATTAGTTTATCCATAAAAGTACTACTTACTCATGAAGATTTAGTTGCAATAAAAAAGCCTGGACAGAGTCTTCTACTTTTTTTTTAAAATTTTATTTTAAATTGGATAGGTCGAAAAATCTCAGAACTTTAGAAAAAAATCATAACTCGAAAACTATGAAAAATCGCGGAACATGCATGGGGGTGATTCGGATACCCCACGACACGAGAGACCAATTTTTTTATTTTGGACGTCATTGTTTTGGCTATCTTGTATAGAAATGTAGGTAGATATAGGTAGATACTACGTGGGCGAGTTCAAATTAAGCATAATTTCATTGTTACGAATAACAACGGTACGGTTAATGTATTGCAATCTTAAACCGACGGTAACACTGATAACTCGTTTCTCCAAAGCCAATTGAACATCTTAAAAAAAACAAATGAACATCCCAACCAAAATAAGTGCAGCTAACCCCAAACGCAAAGGCACAGTCGCAATTTTCATAATAAACCGTGTACATTTTTGCGGGGTTCCCTCGGCCGAGCGACGTCGCGTGACGCGCCCGTGCCTGGCTCCGGGCTCCCGGCCTGTCATGTCCCCGGTCACGCTCGCCCCCGCTATGCGGATGCCACCGCCATACCTAGCTAACAACACAGGCGGACAGTATACAACCTCCGTGGAAGTGGTGAACAGGGAAATTTGCAAAAAAACAAAAATATCGAACCAATTTATTGTTTCGACCGCAATTTCGAATGATGACACGTTTCGAAAAAGGTTTAGTTTTCTTTATGTTGGTGCGCATGATTTCTGATCTACTGCTTAATTCGGATAGGGTATTTTTCATTAGAGTAAACGAAAAATGTCTTAAAATAATTAGTGTCACGTTGCCGAGATAATTGTAAGTAATATCGCCATTATGAGAACAATAAATATTAAAATTAACAAATTACGTAGCTACTTATATTATGCGTTAGAATAAATTCAAATAAGTTTCCAGGTTGATTTAGTTATTAATCTTTAATCGTCGAATTATTATATCAGCTTCAAAAATAACCAAACTTTGTTATTTTCTCTCTAGGGGACGGACGGACGGGCATGATGGAGAGGGCGGGCATAAAGAATACTTATTCTAGTTTACCGCTTCATTGATATAAAGAGACAAGTATAGTTCTACTTGTCGCGTCACACGTAAGCGGTTACCGGTCAGTGCAACGCCGACTGCGCAAAGTGATAAACAAGTTTATACGAGCACGGAAAGGATTTTCGTTAAAAAATTAAAAACAGCTGTAAGTACAATCTATTTGTTTTATTGTGTTCAGGACTATCCTGTTTTTCTATTTTTAATAAAGTTTGATGTAATTAGACACGCAAGAAACATTATCGTCTTAAGTTTTCGTTGCACGGTTTTTATTTGATGTTTAGGTTATTTCGAAAAGTACCTGGCGGGCAAAACGAAGCCCGGTAAAAGGAATAGTGTTAAAGATGAGAGAAACATGTGAGAAAGAAACATGATGCTGACGCAGCGAAAAAGAAAGTGTCCTTCAATTCCTCTGGTCCATCAAATGTTAGAAAAAGGAAGACACGTGCTAAAAGCAGGTCAATCTAGAGACAAAGAAAACCAAAAAAGAGACTTCTTTTGCACTGTATGCAAAGAACAATATATTTATCCCCCAATCGAAGATTGGATACGGTGCAATGATTGTCGAGAACGGACCCATGAAGCATGCTCGTCATATTCTAGAAGAGGGTCTTATTTCTGCGATGATTGCCTCGATTAGCTTACATTTTTCGTTTTGCCCGACCGGTGTATTCATTTTGCCCGCCATGGGTGGGCAAAATGGATAATTGTCAAAATTTTAAAAAAGGGTATTTAATTATGGAATAAGTTATTTTTTGTTGATTTTTTAAGTTTCGAATAATAGTCTAATTAGCAAAGATTGTAACCAGAATAGTCAAGTACAAGTATGAATCCGATAAATATTTTTTCTTATTTTTTAAAATTAACATATCCTTCCTGCCCGTCCGTCCCCTACATACCTACTTATTATGTACAGTTGTCAAGTTGAACGACTGACACTCCAGTCGAGAGCTTGATTTTGTAGACCAAATGTGTAATTCTACTAGGTAACCATACCGTCAGATCAATTTAAAATTTGTTTCGAAAGATAAGATATTTTGTCAAATTTCAATAAGTCCAATAAGCCCTATAGAACATTGGCATTTGGCCCTCTCAAACAGCCCTCAACTGGAGTGCCCCGTCGTTATGCTCCACTCTGCATACGTTTTACACAGATTAATTGTTTTCTTATTGTTATTGTATTTATAATTGATTCAATTGTCATCGTGATTTCTTACTATTAATTTAGGTTTAGGTATAATTTGATGATGTATAACTGTATCACTGAGTAAAATAATTTATATATATTTTATCACTATAACACCTGGTTTTCAAGCGTATCAAACAAAAACCCCCTCAGTATTCGACAATACACAAAGGAGATAGGTAATTTTGGGCCACAATGAGTTGTTCGTTACAGAAATAAAAATGGTATAGAAAATATGGTCTTCTTATTGTATTATTATTGGTTTCTAAAATAAACCTGTAACACTCCGCAAAACCAAGATAATCAAAAAAAACGGATATTCGAAAATAACACTTAAACATACTTTGTAAACACACATATAGTCAGTAACAAATCGATTTATCGAATTCGATATACTTTTGTCTTACTGCAAATACTTATTGAAACAGTATTTAATTAAAAATAATGAATATATGAATATACCAATTCGTTAGTTCTTGTATTTCGTAGACTATCTGAATTAACAATCATGATAATAAATACAAAAAGAAAAGTAAAATAATAATTTAAATCGATTTTTAAAATCGATTATTGAAATGTCATGTCAGGTCTTAATATGTCATTTGTCAATACGATTGTCATCCACTCATTCAATTTCTTTGCTCCATGCATTGTAGAATATTTTGTGCCGTCTTTTCTTTCTAAATAGTTATTTTCTCACGACATTTTATGTTAAATTATACCCCTGAATACAGAATTTAATCTAGATCAATAAAAAAATAAGCTTCAAATTCTACACAACTAACTAAGAAATAGTGTAAAAGCAGAACAAGGCATCAAGGTAAGCAACTCACGTGAATCCTCTATAACTCTGCGGAGTTGTACATGCAAAATAATGATGCATCTGTAATGCTAACATCATTCCCTTCAAAATGCAGTAATTGTTATGTCTGTAACACAATTTAATATAATGGCCCAAACGTCCATACAAGCTGCCCTATCTCCTTTTAGAACATAAGACAAAACTACAGACATGACGCTTCACTTTCCCGCCAAGAAATCCGTTAAAAATCACAAGAAAATAATGTTGCCCTACTCTGAGACCTTAAGCACGCCTCTATGTACAGTGAAGAGGTCGTGGAGTTTACACATTTGGACTTGGCATCGTTCTCTTGGCGACGCCCTTGACCACGCCAATATTGGAAAATCTGAAACACCCTGCTTTTCCTGGGAATTCACTGATTGATATTTACACACATTGGTTCACGACTATTATGAGCAATGATCTCCGCAGAAGCAGTACTCTGCCATAGTCCACGTTACACCAAATTACAACAGCACTTGTGCTCAGCTTGTAAGGTGGTGACCCCACCGTCGCTCTATGCTGTTGGATGTATGTGCAGTCTTTACTCTGTTAGTATAAGGGATGATTTATATTAGAGCGCGACGTGCACGGTGTAATATGAACTGCTTCATACAAATTGTATGCAACGTCTGAAATCAGTGGCGCCGTCCGGTCCCCGTGCGGGCCCGGACGGGGCACGCTCCGTGCACGTCCCGCTCTAATATAAATCATACCTAAGGCCTTTTACGACACCAAGGAATTTTTTTAGTGAACCGCGATACCACACGTCTCTGATTAATACTTATATTTTTTAAAAAAAATGTTTTTTGTTGTCATTTTTTCCTAATATGTACAGCATTGTAAATAAAAAAAAATTAGCAATGTAGATACTTACCTTCAACACATAATAACTGAATTACCTTTGTCTTATACGCATCCAAGACAATGCTCATAATTATATTCGGTGTTGGCGTTAAAAAGTAGAGGCAACAGAATGACGAACAGCTAAGCTCATATAAATATGTGAGTGTCTCAAAACTCCAGTGACAGAAAAAAAGATGTATTCCCACAGAAGAACTACTTAGAACGGGTACTTTAAAAGCTCAAATAGTGTGTTTCCTTTCTTTAAAAGGATTTTTGTTGTTATCAATACACAGCCTTTGCAGCTATCGGTTGTCTAAGTAAGACGTTAAAATGTATGGGTTAATTGTCACGTCTAAGTGACAAACGAGCTATGGTGGAATTATAGAATAATAACTAAAGCATAGAAGGAGTCCAAATGAGACTCGTAAAGTTGTCCTATTTATTCAAATGGGCCATAAACATTGAAAGAAAAGAGACAAAATAAGTTGCCAAAACCGTCACGTCTAGCGAAAAAAAACCTGTCACCATTTATGATACAAAATTCAAAAGCGACCTATACAAATGTAGTTCGAATGGTGACCAAACGGAGTGCCCACTCTAATGTCATAGTGAATGATTAGTTCCTGACTCGCCGGATTCCTGATTCGCCAGATTCTTGTATCGCCGGATTCTCGTTTCGTCGGATTTTTTTGTTGAAGGAAAACTATCGAAATATCGCGGCTTTACCTATCTATTAAATAAAAAGCAGATATTTCGGTACATTAATAACAATATTTATTTGTTTTTAATTATGTCTGTTACGTTATCTGATAACGTATAATAACGTCTGTTATACGTTATCAGATAACGTAACAGATAAAAAAAATTTAAAGCAAAATCGTCATTTCTTTGAAAATATGAATCAAACCCATTTCAAAGTAGATAATTTAAGTTATGTCCGATAGTGGCAAAAAATAATAATTCATACAATTATAAATATACCTACTTACATGTTTTCTTTACTTAAGTGATGTTATTGTCTGTTAATATTGATAATGATAATATATGAAACGAAAATCCGGCGAAACAAGAATCCGGCGAATCAGAATCCGGCGAATCAGGAATTAATCACTCCTTAAATGCTTTAGTTATTATTCTGAGGGTGGAATTCATAAACGACTGTCTATCGACATTTGTATGTGTGCACTGGGAAGGCGCCAGAGAAGAATGGGAGCATAATCGTGAAGGAGGTCACTACTGCTGAAGTGACGACTACAACCACTCTGCCAAGAGTTAGCGACAAAGAAGGTAATCACCACCGTGGTACCTAGATCATACTCATCATCAGGACTGAATGCGAGATTTATTAGTAAATAAAAAGGCCTGTTCTGACTAGCGACCCGCGTGGAACTTCGTCCATGTGTACCACGTGACGAATTTCCAAAAAAAATATTTCATACAATTACTATGACAAAAATTACGAACAAACACAACAAAAAGGAATTCGCCAAATACGTTCAGTTGTTCTGGAGTTGTGCGCGAACAAACATTCGTGACAATTATATTTGTATTTATTTACTTAGATAGAATTTATTTTTATACAGATTCACACTAACGAAATCGAGAATTTATATGTCATTGAACATAACATTTATTTATTTGTTAAGATAATCAAAGATAACGAAACGTTGAAAAAATGTCTACTTCAAGTGGGAATCAAACCCACGTCCTCCGCAATCCGAGCGACTGCGTTGATAAATGAGGAGTGTTGCAATGGTGTTGCGATAAGAGCTTTTATAGTAATTTCTATTTCCTATATTCGTTATCCATTCTTTAAACGCCGTGCGAGGCTCTTGCTGTCTTAGGACAAATCAAATGCTTTCCAACACACTGGAGTTTAAATAATATGATCACCCATCTCGTGACTAAATACTGTAAAAGTTACTTAACTAACGTTCTGGTCACTACGCCCATAAAATCATCCAGATTCTTCTTTTCTAATTACCTACCTGATTGAATTTTTCTGAAACTTTATCCATCGGTTTTACTGAAGGTACCTCTATACTGGCAAATAATATTTACACTTTTTCCTCTGAAAATGATTTTTTTATTCTCGTTTCCGTAAAAATTTCTATACCTACTGACGGTGGCGATCTACTATGCGGGTCATTACAGCCATCCGTCTTTGTAAACCCTCGCTTTGAAGAGCTCTTTATGAAAAATGTGTCCAGCAATCTTCATTTTTATGCCATTGTATAGATACAAATTGTATCTGTTTAATATTACGATTTAAATAAAAAAATAAGTTTCTTAATTTAAATTATTATTAATGTAGGTAAGTAATAAAAAGAGGTCCATATTGGCTCACATAAAACTATTATTCCTATTTTTTGTTTCCCTACCGATTTGTGTTCATAATAATCACTCTTCCTAAATTCTATCCTCATACTTTTTTTGTTCATAAAATTTTACTACTACTATCGGAACTCATACCAGACAGTTATCATATTTTTTTTATTAATACTGTCATGAATATGAACAAGTTTAAACTGATAATTTTTTTTTACATAATTGTTTTCTTCATAACAGACAATTATCATAATTTTCCTTTTTAATAATATCATAACTAAGAAAATATTTGAACTCATAATATTGTATGGTATGAGAAATATTTTCGGACTTCCGATAATAGGACTTTAAAAGTTATGTGAGAAAATGCGCACCCAATAAAAAGATAATAATATGATACAATTGAACCTTACCACTCACTCGTGGCACTTTTCTAACAATAAAATTGGCGCAACTGTCAACGTCACATTTGACAGAATCGAGCATAGACTATGCGATATTTTGCGATAACAATGCATATGATACCTACCTACCACAGAACCGAAATAACCAAACTTGTTCATACTAAAGTAGTCTGTATAAGTCTATGAACACACGGTTCAAAGTCAAGTGTGTTTTTGTAGGTGCGGTCTCATGCGACCGCTTGGGGACTGAGGGGTCAGTGCAAATATTAATTACGATTAAATTGAAACCATCTCTTCCCTTGGGTGTTGTTAGAGACTGCACTGCACATACATCTAACAACAAAGAGCGGCGATGGGCTCACCACCTATCACACTGAGCACATGTGCAGTTGTTATTTGGTGAAACGTGGACTATAGCAGAGAATTGATTTTGCGGTCCTCAGTCCTAGTCTCTGTATGTATGAAATTGAAAAAGAGTAGATAGGTACTATGTTGTTTATTGTATTGAACTTAGTCTTATAGTTTTTGTGAATAATTGCTTAACGATTATGAATTCGTGGTTAAGTGGATGTTAGAATTCTTATTCTAAGCAAGGTTTAATTTTGGTCTTAAAAACAACAAAATTCAACGGTACGAGTAAAAGTGGCATTGAATCAATTGTGAAACTTTTGAGTAGGTACTTACAGATTAAAAACATTACCACAAATAATGAGGTGATAAGAAGAATAAGTCAAATATTTAAAGAAAACATTACCTACATCCTTAGAATAATAACGCTATAGAAACCAAGTTCGCGCGCCTATTTTGAAGCACATTAATTGGAGTCAGAAATGGCACCAAACGCCGGACCGCTCCGTAGTGTTCAATGTCACAGCGCGCCGAACGTGTCTCGCGAAAACAAAAAAAAAATGACGGTTTGTGCAGTTAAATTGTGTCACAACACATCTGAAAAACAAGAGAAGTGTAATAACATCACTTTTCACAGGTAAGCTTTCAGTATTTCATTCTTGTAGTTAATTAGGTCAAAATAAAAACGTACTGCAGTGTGATTCTCTAAGTTAAAGCCTCGGTAGCAGCGGCCTGCGCAGTGCTGTCTCTTTCATATTCATAGAATTGGAAAGAGACAGCAGATCACGGCCATGCGCGCACGTCACGCGTGTGTGAATCGGTTTAATACTTCATTTTTGACAGAGCGCTTGTATGAAGACTATCTTTCTATAGCGTTATTATTCTAAGCCTACATCTGATTATGATTGATTAGTGATTCAAACTCAAACTCAAAATTTCTTTATTCAATAAACTTAAAATAAGCATTTTGAATCGTCTAAATTTATTTGCATGGATGGGCACCCGCCCATTCTCCCCACTCATTCAGGAAGTCTTTTAGCTGTGGAGAAGAACGAGTGCAAGAAACTCCACAGATTTATAATAATATAGAAGTAACGACATTTACAATACAATAATAAATAATTACACTTAAAACTGTTAAGTAGTGGGTCTTTTCTTTTCATTTGCGCGACCTTTTATTTAAATTAGGAATCAAAACGAAATAATGAAAGCTGTCTGTGAGTGTTCACTATTAAATAACACACATTAATTAAATGTTAAGAAATAGAAGAAATTAAATTACTACAATTCAACAAATCTTTTAGGTGCTACTCAATGCTGCATGTATGTGATAACAATATTGTAAATAAAGTTTGTTAATGAGCTTAAAGCCCGACTAAAAATCCGTCAATTTCACTATTGAATTACTTAAAGTTCAAAAAAGATAAATCTGCGTCCCACCATACGCTAACTGTTAGGTGACAGTCTTTATGAACACCTTGCGGTGATATTTCGTTTCACGTCTGCCTTTTTTGTACATGCTAAGCATTGACTTCCTACAGTTCGAGAACAGGCAGATGTACGGCTCCAAACTGCGGTAAATCAGCGCTTACGCATCTTTTTCAACCAATCACGCACGCCGCCACACCAAACGTAACAGATCATGGTGTGACATTCGATTTTGAACCTTAAGTAAAAGAGTTAAAGACCAGTCCGTATGTTCTGCGGTTAAAGTGGCCACCTAACAGCCAACACTACGTCATTTGCACCTGCCGACTAAGGAAGTTCTAATGAAGCCAGTTGCATATTGCATTTTGAGAGTTACAATCTGGAAACGTATAATTTGTGAAGAATGTAATTGCGAAGATACGTGGAGGAATTGAATTGATATTATTCTTTGTTGCAATTACTTCTCATAAAAAATAAGTTGGGAGACATCTTTACACAATATGCTAAATCAATATTATTTTCAAAACTATATTTGTTTGAAGTTATTAATTTTGGAAACAAGTTTTGTTATTCTAAGGTTTTAAGACTAGTTTTCTATTTTTTAAACTTTGACTAGAGAGTGAAGTTAGAGAAAACAAAATATTTAAGTACCTAATATTATTTTCAACTTTTGGATTCTACTATAAATAATTTCTTTCACATCATATCACCAATACGCTATCTTTTGAATAAATTGTTTAATTTATTTATGTATTAATTAGGTATACAAAACAGATATAAATTAAAAAATAACAAAAAAGCATGATAAATTGTATGTATTTTTCATTCTGTGTATAGTGGATATAGATGTGTGTTGGACGTGAGCACAGCTGTAGAGGAGGCCGGTGGGCACAACGGGGCAGCTCGAGTGCACATTATCATTTGCAGCTTAGTGAAGTACTTACCGCGCTAAAACAACTCAAAGCAAAAAGATCTGCAGGACCTGACGGTATTCCACCGTTTCTTTTCAAAGATTGTAGGGTAGCACTTGCGGAGCCATTGCTTCACATATTCAATCAATGTTTGAGTTTAGCTATATTTCCGGATAGGTGGAAAATTACAAAGGTTGTACCAGTTCCAAAAGGAACCGCGGGAACAAGTGTCGATGGTTATAGACCTGTAGCAGTACTATCAACTCCGGCGAAGGTGTTTGTGTCAACTATACACAGAAGCTTATATCAACAGATCAACTCACAGTTGTCGGACGCGCAACACTGGTTTAAACCAGCTCGTAGCACTACGAGCAACCTTCTTGCGCTCGTGGCCGATCTAATACCAACAGTGGATGGCGGGGGACAAACCGATACTGCATATTTACTTTTTTGACTTTAAAAAAGCGTTCGATCTAGTAAATAATGATGTGCTCCTTAACTCGGCGCTGCTTGCTTGCTATGGGTAAATTTTACCCAACCGTACTTATGTTTTTAATAAATTACAGCTTGCCGTGCTTCTAAGTACCTTCGAGTTGTGTCTTTGACTTGCTATTTATTACTCAAGGCGTCGCTCAAACGTTCAGTTTGAGCGACGCCTTCGCGAGTTCTGGATGTGCAAAGTGAGTATGGATATTTTTTACCCCTTGCGACTATTTGTGATATGCATTTATGAAACAAATTTTCTTCTGTTTCTCAGATTTAGTTATTTTTCGTACCTATTTAGTGTATAACATTACGCCAGCAAATAAATGATGAAGAAATAAAACAGTATTTATAGTTATGCCACAGCAGTTCTTATGAAATTGTCGATTTTGTAGAGTTTAGTTACAGGGGTGAGATTTTTCAAGTGTCAGATCATCAGATGATGCGATCATTGTTGCTGTACAGACAACGTCGCATTCGCCTGATTTCATGCCTGAATATTTGAATAATGACTCTGTAAGTAGCTAATTACAGTGTAGATATTATTCAGAAAATGATTGAATATTCCGATGGGATATTTGTACCTCAAACCAAGTGGTATTAACATCAAGACTTTGGCATTAGCACTTATCAAGCCCCAGATCAACTATATCCAATTTATCTGTATTTGAAAGAAAAGATAAAGTTTGAACTTCGTTAATGATATAAAGGAAAGGGAACAAAAGTCCAAATAATGAAGCCACCACATCGACTTCAAGAAGAAGTAATATCAAGATGCCAAGTATGCCCCACCTAAAAAGGATCGTAAGCCCAACTCTTGTTATAACAAAATGTAATCAAGTTGTCCTCAAAGGAGTTCTGCGCCCATACATTGCTAGCCTAAGAACCAACAATTATGAAATATTATTTTCTAGGTTCGAAATTGCAAGTAAATTACTGTAAACACAAAGATTTTTGACGGACACTCCTGAGAACCTAATATCTGGAAAAGTTGAGGTTATGTTTCATTACAGAATTTGAGAAGTGATGTTGCACTCTTTTGTTTTATTTGCCAACACTTATGCACGTTCACTAACACTTAAATAATCCATCATTATTTCACATTAATATTCGACAAAACACAAATTGAAGAAAATAAAACAAAACTGCAAACATGACTTCACTTTCCCGCCAAGAAGTCCAGAACGTCAACTTTTTTTTTCTTGACCATGGATACTAGTCTTTTAGTCGTATTATTAGAGTTCATTGATTATGCTTAAACTGATATTAATGATGAGTGATGTGATGATAATATTATGAACGTTTAATGCTAAATGATATTCTCCCCAAACCTCTTAAGTTCCAGTAAAGATGTGGAACTTTACTGAGATCTCGCACGGACTTCTTGAGAGAATTTGAAAAATGATGTTGCACTATTTTGTTTTATTTGCCAAAGAACATCAACTGCACAATACAGCAGACTACAGTAACATCAGTCATTGAGTGACACAGCATCGCATATTAGTAAAATTCTCCCTCATTGGAAAAGCAAAAGAATCTTAAGTCGACTAAACGTTTACAGTTTAGAATAAAATGCGATGTATCGTATTCTAATGATGCTTAGAGTATTTGGCCCTAAGTATATCTAGTCAGGCATGCATGCATAATATTATTAGGTTTGTTTGTACATATTATAAATATTTTGGTCACGAACCTTTAATTCACTGGCTGAATGCACTGAACTCTCAATACCCAACCCATAATAAAAAATGATACTAAAATATTAATGTCCAAAAAGTTCTTTTTAATAATGTTACTTATCTAAAAGTGTCCGCCAAAATCTAAAAACTGTTATCTGTCGTAAAAAATAATCTAAGAATTATCATGTATGTCATGTTTGTGTTGGTTCTTAGGCTAACTTCAACAATGTTCTTTGTAATAAAATGGTGTGCCGAGAGGATGCGGTACTTGTTTGTGCTAAATGCATCAAAAAACTTTTGTATTTATTATATATTTAAGATATTTCCACGGACAAAAGGCTAATTAGTAGTTCTTATTGTAGATTTTATTATTGTTTTATTCATGATAATTTTTATGAAAATGTAAACCAAAAGTAGAACATTTTTGGTTTAAATTCAAAGCTATACTATTATATCATAAAATAAGATAATTAGTTTACACTTTTTCTAAGTAAAAAAGTTATTTTTTTTTAATTATTAAGTTGGGGGTAACAATTCATTGTAATTTTTTATATATTTTGTTATCTATTTTTAATAGTCATATAAAAGCATTGAAATATAACTTGTTATTTAACACTTATAATTATACATTACGGTACGGTATTATTTAACACTTTATTAAGCATACTTCAGGTATACAATATATCTTAAACCAGTAAAGCAATAAATATTGATAAATACCTAGTTTAAAACCGGGGGTATTTTTTACCCATAGCGAGTATTTGTGTTACTTATAGGGGTGCGACGAGCGCCGAGTTAAAAAGATGGCAAATTTTGGTTTCACCCCACATCTATTGAGTTTGTTCGCTAGCTACATGACATATAGACAGCAGTATGTGGAGTACAAGGAGCAAAAGTCAGAACCGTATTTTACATGGTCTGGTGTAAGTCATGGTTCGAACTTGGGACCTTTTGAGTTCTTAATCATGATAAATTACTTACTTACCTAATGCCGTAAGGTATTCAAAATGTTTATTATTTGCAGATAACCTTGTTGTCATTGTCAATCATTCACTGGGAGATGCCGAGCCGAGAAATTCCCAGACAAATTTTTTACATTTATGTATTTTTATGGAAAATATGTCGATTTTGTCATTAAGTGCAACCAGTTCATTGTATAGACGGCTCATTCTGACAATGGGATTTTAATATGATGTATTATTTTTATAGACATTTAGTTCAAAAGTCTTAGGCACCCGGGTTCGATACAAAGTATTTATTTGAATTAAAAAAATCGCAACATTTTAAACAAGTAAATTAAATTAAATTAATGATTTACTCACGTTGGCTTAACATATTAATTTAATTGCGTTTATGTTTTCTTTGCTCTTTATATTAGATACATAATAATAAGTTATAAGCACTCTGACGTTCCAAACCCGGGGAAATGTAAAATAAACACGTGTTGTTCCGTACAAAGTCTAATTCATTGTGTAGAAACAATGAGCGAAAAGTTTTTCTAAACAGAGCTTTAAAATTATATATTTTCTTCACAAATTGACTAGAAATCTTGAGGGCAACGGAAGCGTGTTTTTTTTTTTATAAAAGAGGGGGCACACGAGCATGCGGGTCACCTGATGGAAAGTAATCTATCTATTCGTGCGGTGACGGAGAAAGAATACCAATCGCCGCCCCTCTCTCCGTCCGGTGGGTGACGTAAGAAGCGACTAACGGACTCTTTCGAGCGATGATCTGCTCCACTGGTGGTAGGGCTTGACCCGTCTGGTTGGTGACCACCGTACGCATGGTGTAAAACCCGTCAAGTGACTGCTTGTCGGTCGCGTTTCGGGATCAGCCAGCGTATAACCAGAGCTCGAGAGGATGATGCTGCGATGTATTTGGTCTGTGGAGGCTTCCGTCAAACCAGTGCTAGGAGGACTTCGTTAACCTGCCGACCAGGGAGACCCGTAGAAACGGTTGTCCCGCTGGCCGCCCGTGGCACAGTACAGGGGCCCAAGCGAGCCTAACCAGCTCGTGAGGCTGTCTCACCATGCCACGCATAATCTCGGGGTGGTCCGTCGTGCCGGTTGGTGACCAGAAGGTTGGGTCCCGGCGGCCATTCCCGGGGGGGTTCGGGGGCCCTTCCGTTCGGCATGTTAATAATACTCGTCTGTGGGCAAATTCCTGGGGAAACAGGCCACCACACTTTGACCATTCGCATCGCAGCATCATTTTCTCGATTTACGCCTCTCTCTTTCCACTCCTAAAATGACAGCGCCTAACAACAAAACTAGTTCTACAGCGGTGCACACCCCCACCACAACCTTACCGTTTGAGGTGGAGTTCGCTAACATCCGCGGACTCCATGCAAACCTCAATGCCGTCCACCACCATCTTGAGACGGCACGGCCAGCAATGTTGTTCCTGACGGAGACGCAAATAATCCGCCCGCTGACACCACCTACCTGAACTATCCCGGCTTTGTGCTTGAAGAATCCTTCAAAGCCAAAGCCGGAGTTTGCTTATTCGTTCGGGCGGATGTTTTCTGTCGCCGTCTGCGCTGTCTGGAGGACCCTTCCTTCTCCCTCATAGTGGTACACGTCGACTTAGGCTCTCATTGCCGTGTCTACGTCTGCGTCTACCGATCCCATAACGGCGACATGGAGACAACTCGACTAATTGAACATCTTAGTCGGGTAGCAGATGATGCGCAGGAGCGGTTTCCATCGGCGGAACTGGTGTTTTTGGGGGACTTCAACGCCCACCATGAGTTGTGGTTAGGTTCCTCCAAAACAGACCATGCTGGTAGAACTGCCCACGCATTTGCTCTCACGCATGACCTGACGCAACTGGTGAACCAGCCCACCATGATCCCAGACATAGTTGGCCATGCGCCCTCCTTACTCGACCTTCTGCTGACGAGTCGCCCAGCTGGATACCGGGTGGAGATTCGAGCTCCTTTAGGTTCCTCGGATCACTGCTTGATATCCAGCACAGTGCCCTTGGCATCGCGCCCGCCAACAGCGGTTTCGAAACGCCAGATTTGGCACTACGCGTCGGCAGACTGGGACGGGATGCGGGAGTATTTTGCATCCGTCCCTTGGAGGCAGCGCTGCTTTAGTGGGAAGGACCCGACCGCTAGCGCCACTGCCGTTGCTGATGAGATAGTATTAGGAATGGAATACTATATTCCACACTCCTATGTCATCAGCAAAGGCAGACGCAACCGCTGGTTCAATCGCGAGTGTGCCAGCGCTGTTGAGAGCAAACAGACGGCATACCGCGCTTGGATCAGAGGTAAAGCTCATGGGGCTCCCGAAACTCGCTCGCTAAAAGCAGCCTATAATAATGCCACCAAGTCGTGTAAGAGGGCCTACATTAGAGCGGATGCCCAGCGCGTTGCACGAGTAGGCCAAGAACTCCTGACGCATCCTACGGGCAGCCGTAGCTACTGGCGTCTGGCCAAAGCCGTGCAATCCAACTTCTGCCAACCCTCGCTGCCACCACTGAGATGTCTTGACGGAACTTTAGCTCACAAGCCGCAGGAAAAGGTCGATCTCCTGGCCAAACTCTTTCCGGCTAACTCCCGGATCGATGACTGTGATGCACAGCCACCCTCAATTCCGCACTGTGGCCACACAATGTCTGATATTAAAATCAGGCAGTGTGATGCCCGTGCGGAAATGCAGTCAATCGATGTCCGGAAAGCTAACGGTCCTGATGGCATCCCAGCAATAGTCCTGAAAATGTGCGCAGCGGAGTTGTCCCCTGTGTTAACGCGTCTGTACCGTCTCTCGCTCTCTTCGGGTTGTGTGCCGGAATCTTGAAGAGAAGCTAATGTGCAACCGATCCCTAAAAAAGGAGATCGGTCAGATCCGACTAATTACCGCCCTATAGCCGTAACTTCAGTGTTGTGTAAGATCCTAGAACGAATATTGAACAAACAGCTTATTCGATACCTAGAAGATCACTCCCTAATTCACGATCGTCAATATGGGTTTCGGCCAAAACGGTTTACGGGTGATCTTCTAGCGTACGTCACACATCTCTGGGGTGCGGCCATTGACAAGCGTGGCGAGTCACTGGCAGTAAGCCTTGACATAGCCAAGGCTTTTGATCGGGTCTGGCACAAAGCTCTTCTCTCCAAGCTCCCGGCATACGGTTTGCCCGCTCAGTTCTGTACCTGGATTGCCAGCTTCCTGCATGAGCGTAGAATCCGTGTCCTTTCGGATGGATGCGCTTCGCGGTTCATGTCAGTGAACGCTGGTGTTCCTCAAGGCTCCGTTCTATCCCCCACGCTGTTCCTTCTGCATATCAATGACATGCTTCCTCTTGGAAACATTCATTGCTATGCAGATGATAGCACAGTGCATGGGGGATATAACGGGCACCCAACGGCTGGGCGGGTAGACACCGAAATGAAGCGAGCAAATCTTGTCATTGAGCTCGATCGGGTGTTGGACCTCATTTCTAAATGGGGCTCCGATAATCTGGTGGAGTTCAATGCCAAGAAAACACAGGTGTGCGCGTTCACAGCGAAAAAGTCGCCATTCCTTCCCCTTCCCTCTCTTCAGGGTACATCTCTAGGCCTGCAGAGCAGTATTAACATGCTCGGTATGGATATCCGCTGCGATCTGAACCAAAAGGACTACATCGAAACGGTGATTAAAAATGCCTCACGTAAACTCGGTGTCCTGAACAAGGTGCGGCGATTCTTCACGCCTAATCAGTTGTGTCTATTATACAAGACACAGGTGCGGTCTTGCGTGGAGTATTGCTCTCACCTTTGGGACGGCTCCGCAAAGTACCTTCTCGATGCCTTGGACAGATTGCAGCGCCGCGCTGTGTGCATTATCGGCAATGCAGAGGTCACTAAAACTCTCGAGCCTTTGCATATTGCGTCACTCAGCGTCTTTTACCGTTTATACCATGGCGAGTGCTCTGAAGAACTCTTTGACCTCATCCCTCCTTCTCCCTTCCTCCATAGGAGTACGCGTGCTGCTCTGCGGAGTCACCAATTTACAGTCTCTAACATTCCATCTCGCACAAAGAAATTTGGTGACTCGTTTCTTTGCCGCACTTCCAAAAGATGGAATAGTCTACCAGCACACGTATTCCCTCCTACCTATGACATAGGGTCCTTCAAACGAGGCGTGAAGAAGCACTTTGTGGGCCGGCAGAGTGAGGATGACTGATGCTACGTCTCTTACGCTGCACCAGTTGTCCTCGCGCCTGGACCTCATTTCCAATTAACATCAGGTGGAGTGGGGTCATTTGCCGGGCTTAATATAAAAAAAAAAATCACCGCCGCCCATGGACACCCGCAAAACCATAGGAATCGCAGATGCGTTGCCGGCCTTTAAGGGAGGAATAGGTTTAAGGAAGGAATAGGAATTGGGAGGGGGGGGGGGGGGGGGAAGGGGCCTCCGGAACCCTCACTGGTTGGACGAAACACAACAGCACCAAGTGCCGTTATTTCACGACGAATATTCGTGAGAGGGTGGTATTACGCCGGGCGAGCCGGACCAATGCGTGCTGCAACGCAGCGTGGCTCTACCACTCAGTCTGTGTTACTCATTGAGCACCACCCAGGGATCACGTGTAGGGTCTCAAGGGTAAAACTACGGACGCGAGCAACTTTAACCCCCAAGTGTCTGCTAACTACCGTACTAGCACGAGTTTACCTTAATGCTAGTCCCTAGCGAGTGCTTAAATAGATTTATATAGTTTTTTTATCCACTACACCAACCTCACATCAACCTCAACCACTGAGGAACTGGCTATCTTATCTCTAAACTGTTAGAACACATCAATGCTATTTTTAAAATTGTTGTAATAGGGCCAGACTTTAGATAAAATGGTGGTAGCGAGCCAGGCGATTTTAACAAGCCCTACCACAAAGCAAATTGTACTTGACACAAAAATGTACCCATCTCGCTGGGAGTCGAACCTACTTCTAATAGCCACTAGACCACTGAGGCGGTTAAACCGCTCTAACTGTTAAGATATCGAGACCCCAGAAGACTAGTTGAATTCTTTCTAGTAGTTGTAGTATTTCTTTCGACTGAGAGGGTAAGTAAAAACCTTCACAGTGACGTAGGTACTATACTTTAAGCATATTGAATTATTTCTAGTACTGTTGTAGTATTTCTTTCGACTATGAGGATAGGTAAAAACCTTCACAGTGACGTAGGTACTTTACTTTAAATTTCGAAATAATATCGAGTACAGACAGACAAAGGTAAGGTGCTGAAAGTTTTCTGACATCTTTCAATGCTTAAAATTTAGATGCGTCGGTGGTCGAACTTGCTCGGCGGCTTCAATGAGGGAGATCGTGATTCAATCTCCATAGATACGTTACACTACTGACGTAAACCTATTTCTAACACTGGCGTATTAACTGGAAACCTGAGGGCCCACTCTCTTTCTCCGAAGCGAAAATTCGGCAGATTTTCGTTGGCTATTACAATATTAACAATGTATTTATTTACAACATTATTTATTTACATTAACTTAAAAAATATAACTATTTTATTTTTGTGATTTCTTTCAATTATTCAAACAAGATTCCATTAAAATACTCATACCATCAACAAACTTGCAGAATTTATACATGGTTTACAGAGATAGAGACCGTGGGTTCGACTAACCGGGAGTCGAGATTTAACAAAAAAATTGAATGCAGTATTTATATACCTTAGTAATCTAAAATCGAAACCATGGCACTAGTCATGGTTCCTTGAAACAGATTTCCCTATCTCTTATAGTTATTGATTTCTCCCTACTGACCCATTTGGAATGATCACCCTGTATAAACAAAGCTATCTGTTGCAAGACTTGCAAGCGCAAAACGTTACTACCATAGGGCGTTTGTTCATTGAAGCTTTCTGTCGCAAACTCATGGTATAACTCGCAAAGACTGCCGCCTTTTCAACTCGCAAAAGATTAAAATTCAAACCTTGTAGAAATGTAATTACTTCTTCATCTGGTCAGAGTTCCGACGACTTTTATTCGTAGTAATTAAGTTTTATGCCTCCTTTACATCTCGAGACGGGTGTCGATTCGATTCCGAGGGTAAATCGGGTGATTAAGGCCACCGCAACTTTTGATATTGTTCGAGAGAGCGGATACTTTTTTCGTGTTTTCTTACAAATGACAGTTGGATAAATCCATTATATCAATAGGTATAGCTAGCAGTAGCTTTAGCTATAAATAGGCATAGGTCTATAACTATACCTACTTCTAGCTAGTTGTACTATTAGTACCCAGATAGCTACTATCTAGCTATTGGTACTACTACTTCTCTTCGAAACTTTATTCATGTTCCCTGCCTAAGTTCAGATCTAAATATACCTAGACCTAGAGCTATTTGAGAAGCTTACTATTATTTTGTATCATAATGCTATATAATTAATAAAAAATAGTGATGAGGCTGAAGGTAAAAGTGTAATATAGCAGAAATCCTTAATTTCTAAGTTAGGTAGAGGCACTTGCCGGAACACAACAATGCTACTAACTTACATTTTGCTAATAACAACAGATTTAGATAAGATCATGGTAGATAGCCCATCAGTGGGAAATGACGTTTATAGACTGACGATTTGATGATGATTTAAGATAACAAGGCGGACTTGAAACAAGTCCTTGGTAACACTAACCAATAGTGTACCCCCTGATAGGAATTGAACTCGGTACCTCTGCATCTAAGACAGGTGGGCTAACTGTAAGACCATAGAGGCGACTTTTCTTTGATTGTTAGGGTACATAAGTTGAAAATAAACAAATGACAACAGTCTGGGGTTTCTCTTACTTCGCTCAGGTGCTCTCCTCATACAATTTGCAGTAAAAAGGAACGAACTAAACAATTCTAAAAATTGTAATACTGTGTGTTACAAATACTAAGAAAGTTTATTTTTATCTTGCAGTCTTTTATTACTCCTCTTCTTCTAACGGAAATGTATATGTTTTAGGGTTCCTTACAAGTTACATCTAATGACATAAATCCGGAACCTCGTAATATCACTTTCGATCAATCTTTATTTGTCTGTCACATCACAACCAATTTTCTCGGAAACTACTACCTTGATGGATAGACTTGAAATTTGGTCCTACAAAACGTTCTAGTTTGTAATCCAAAAACGTGTAGTTTGTAGTCCAAACATTGACTATTTGAGTAAATATACCATTGATGATATTGGAGATTTATTTTGAGTGTTTATTATTGGCAAAACAAAGGGCTAGTTATAAAAGATACAAAAATATTAGCTATTAAAAGCTGTTAAGCAATGCTGCTACATATGCTTTTTACAGGCTGTCTAACCAAACCATTACCTGCGATAATATTATAGGAACTGAACCCGAGACCTCTAATGACCGTTGGTCTAACCAGTAGAACAGAAAAACGATATTACAAAATAATAATACTTACCACTCATACAAAATCGCCGGAAATGAAACAAGATCACAAATGGCTAAAACTACAAATGACTAGGATTTTAAAAAACTGCACGCCCGACAGCGTTGATTGCTAAGTTTCGTGCCGGCAGTCTTAAGACCGAGCATTTAATATTTGGTCTTAAGACCTAGGTAATGACAAGCGCCCATTCCCGGTTCCCGCTCGAAACCTGTTCAGCGCGAAACAAACATAACTTAGCGCGTGATCTTGGTACTTAAATCCGTTTGTTTACTTTACCGGAGCTATCGTTCGCGTTTTATTTACTTAGACGCCTCACCATAAGTTCGAAGACAAACAGATTTCAGCGCGCGAACATCTGATAAGTTTTCTTGGAACCTATCGACTTGTTGTGTGCCTTTCGATTGTTTACAACGCAATTGCCAGTATTGATGGCACGCAACTTCGATAAACTATATTTGTTGAAGGCACGCCACTTCAATTAGTGATTGCCGATGGCATAACAGAATTAAGCAGATCAGTCAATGTGCTAGCATTACGGCTAATGCGATCCGATAACATCTGAACGGATTTGCGCCATGGCCAAATGTGCGTTACTAGCGTGGTATACACGCAATTTCCACGATATCTGTTGTATAAAATTTGGTACCTATATTTTTGAGATTTAATCTTGATGGTACTTATGAAACTTAGTTAAAACAACAACAGTTAAAATAAGTTTTAAAATAAAGATTAGATTAGATAACTCTTTTATTGCAACAGTTTACATAAACAAATACATACAAAACAAGAAAATAGGTCATAATTTGGCGGTCTTATCGCTATAAAGCGATTTCTTCCAGACAACCAATAATAAAATATTAATTACTTTAACAAAAGCTTTAATTGATAACATTACGTAACGAACTGAATGGGCTAAAATAAATGTAAGTAAGTAAAAATAAGAGATTAAATGTCGTATTTATAAAAAAATTAAAACAACAACAGTTAAAATAAGTTTAAATTGTTAATTACTTTATCAAAAGCTTTAAGTAGGTACTTCAAAACATTACGTAACGAACTGTATTGGCAGCAAAACTAGATTGTAAGTAAAAATAAGAGAAGAGACTCAACATTTAAAAGTGCAGTAAGTAAACATTATTTTTGATAATACACACACTGCAAACAAATGCTTTAATAAAAAAATATTAAATAGAACAACAACCAAAAGCACAAAACAACAAAAAAGTATAGCAATGAATAGGCCACATAGCCGCAGCAACCTACACAAATAATAACATAGATTGAACACTTATAGAAATAGGTACTATTGAATGTGAAATATAAGTCTTGTGTGTTTAGATCAGTGACCTTAGACTTAGTAACGATTGCAATGATTAGATCATATTGCGTTTTAACTCAATGCGGGCGGTCATTGGACATTTTGTAGAGAACGGAGCAGAACAACGAATGGACTATTAAATCACTCGATATCGATACTCGATACTGTGTCTTATGCAAGAAACGGCTACCAATTTAGATGGCCAAAAACAATTAGCTAGGAACGCTCTTTGTTCGAGTAATTGGTGGTATTTAAGTTTGCGTATATTAGCTAGTTAGCAATCTTAATGTTACTTCGTTTAATAGTAACAATGCAGCATTACACAGATAGCTCCAATCAGATACACGTCCGTCGTATCGTAATCGTACGTAAATTCCAAAGTTGAGATTAATTGCGGTTGGAAGACCGCTTGGCGTCGCGCGCGCAGGTGCGCGTTGCATCAGACCACATCGCATTCCATAGGGCGGCTAGCCAACATATTTTAAATATCCGTTATGATGTTAGAATTGGAACGGTTAGAATGGACCACAGCCGTACCTATTTTATTGACAGTAGTCTGTAATGGCTAAAGCTGCTATAAAAATTATACAGTACTTACTACTTACTTACTTAATTAAATTTTTATTTAAAATGTTGGAATTAAAATGTACCGTACCTAAATATTAGTATGTAATATCTGTTGTGTAAAGATTTTACTGGTCTCAAACCTAAAGGTCTCGAGTAGAAAACCTGGTTTTGATGGCTGGCTCAAGCATGGCTAGCTAGTAACTGCCAACATCTTATCTAAAATAAGATGACCAGTTCTTTACCCACAGACTAGGTGAGAGTTTAGTTGTGCAGTATCTAATAAAGAAGATTTATCTTTCTAGTAACCGTGTCGCATAGCGGTGAAAGAATACTACTCGTAAAAGGTGTCGTAAAAGGCGACTAACGGACTAAAGACTGCACATACCTACTCCCAACAGCATAGATCGTTTAATAGCCCATAATATGGGCTTGCCACCTGTCACGTCAGCGTGCTCAGACACATGTGCAGTCGCTATTTGACGAAAGGACCTAGTCGGGGATAATAGTCGTGGTTATTATGTGTATGTTTATATGTTATCTTTCTAGTTTGAAAACTTAGTGAGCTACGCGATTCGGGACGTGACTTAATCCATGAGCCTAGATTTCATCACAGCTTTATGACATCAGGTATTTGTCTCTTAGGCGAGAATCGGCGAGATAGACCACAGATAGCGCACTGCGGCACTGCAATTATATTGTCACATCAGCTATTCAAGCGATTCTGATGCGTATAACAAAGTAAAAGGAGTCAAATTTGCTTAGTCACTTTTCAGAAGTCTGGCACAAATACAATCGTCATAAACATAGTGTATTTAGCTATTAAGATAAAAATTAGATAAACTTATTAGCTGTTGAGCGCTTTGTTTTGTTTTAAAAAGTTACATTAAGATTTTAGTGGCCCTTTATAGGACCAAATTCGATAAACAACATTCATACATATAATCACTATCATAATCCTCGAAGGGTTAGTCAGAGACCAGGCAATAAGGACCGCAGTCCTCTGCCGTAGTCCACTTTTCACCAAATAGCAACTGCACATGTGCTCAGCGTGACAGGTGGTGAGCCCATCGCCGCTCTACGCTGTTGGCTGTATGTGTCATCTTTAGTCCATTAGTCGCCTATTACGACACCCAAGGAAAGAGAGAGGGTGGTAGTATTCTTTTACCGCTACGCGACACAGTAAAAATTCGATAATGAATGTTTAAAAACAAATTATTTACATTGACGACGTCCTTGGTCGAGTGGTTTGTACACCGGTTTTCATGGTGTCGCCGTCTCTGAGGTCCCGGGTTCGATCCCCGGTCAGGTCAATTTAGAAATTATTGTTTATGTAAATTGTCTCGGGTCTGGGTGTTTTCTTTGTATAATAAGTATGTATTTAAGTATTTTAAGTATGTTTCTCCGTTGTCTAGTAACCATTTAACGAGTTTCATAATGAAGCTTCTCTTGGGCTAGACAATTGGTGTGAGTGTAGAAAAGTTTATTTATTATTAATTTATTATTTCTTTGTGCATAAATTCGTTTGACACCAATTAAATAGATACACAAAGATTTTTGATAATTTGCACGATCACTTAGTTCCTTTAACATTGATTTACAATAACTAATTATATGCTACTTTAGAGATACATTTCCATTGTTCTCTACTAGTTTAGTAAGTAGGCTATTATAAAGCAGTGGCTTAGTTTGTCAAACATATAGCCTTGAGCCTTGAGTTCGCAGACTGCGTGCCTCCAATACAAAACATTCGCTACATAAGCGGCCTATATGTAAGGATCCTACTAATATTATAAATAATACGCTCGGATGACTTTTTGTTTTTTTGTTTTCTGAAAGCGACCATACGGCATATTCTGGATTAGCATATTGAATAGTTTTGTCTCAGGAATACACTTAGTCCTTCTTAATGTTTTGCTTTATCATCATAACATGATGATGATGATGAGATAAAATTATTATGCATTTTTAAACGTCCCATTGCCAGCATGAAGCAGCATTGCTCAGACCTTGGAACGTAGCCTAAAGCGCCAACGTGGTGGTTAAATTTTGGTTAGGGTTAATAGTGAGTCTAACTGCTACGTTAACCACTGTAATCAAAGGCCTAAAGTGAATTTATTTAAACAGAGCCAAATAAAAAGAAAGGTTAATGAACAAATTATTCACTATTCTTTGTGCATACTACATCTAGTGTTAGTCGACTTATTACTAATTCTTATGAAAGATTAACGAAAAACCACTAATAATGGTGACTTTCTCACTCTCTGCATGAAACAGTAAATATTCAGTGACACTCATTAAGTTACTTTACCTTCCGCTAGGTATAGTAACTATAAGGTGATACTAGATGTATGACCAAAAATTGAAAATAATTTAATAATAAACATTCTTTAACGAATTTGGCTCTATTATACCTATCCACTAACCCTATTTTACTCAAGCGAAGCCGCGAGAGGAAGCTTGTTTATAAAATATAAATTAATGTAGGTACGATTTATACCTAAACAACAATATGATAAACTACGATGCGTCAGTAACCATAATCAATGATTGTTTTTATACGTAATATGTTCTTACCGCACAACCTACACAGAAACGAGTTATTTTTTACGAGCAAGATGAGATGTCTCTCGCCAGTTCGTGTAACCTTTAGTTTGTCCTTATAACCTAACCTATTCAACAAATTAACACGATTGAGTCATTAAGTGTGTTATTCAACGATGATTGATAGTTTGTCTTAATTGTCGAGGGGGCAATTAAAAAGAAAATGGACATGCAAATAATTATGTATTTTTAAGAAACAGTTTTGTAACGTTTTTTTTTCTTTGAGTTGAATTTCATAATGTCGCAGATTCGTGGCGAACTCGCCGGTTTTTTATTTGGCCAAAAAAAAGTTGGTGCATTAAGAAATGGTCTCGCTTTATCCGACACGAATCGATCTAAAAGTGAAGTTAAACCAACACTCGAAGGCTGAGCCTGACACTAATCGATTGCCAATACCGAGTTATGATCTTGTTGCGGCCGTGAAACTTGAAAATGTCCACTTTACGCTTATTTTGTGTTGCGGCAAATTGTATTCTTAGAAGGTAGGCTATGAGAAACTTTGTCGTTGCTTTAAATATAGTGCAAGCCAGCTACTGCAATAGATAACCAAATTACGATCCTCAATTTGGTAACATTGAAAGTTGAAAAGGTACACTCGTTAATACGATAAACACCAACAAATGTAATTTATAAACTTCTAATAAGTATATGAATATTAAATTGTCACGTAAACCAATTTCACATGCTGTCTTAGAGTTAAGTAATACATCATCTGCCTGTACAAAATTGTATTTCACTTCACGTACAATATTTTGCGCTAACAAAGCACTTCTAGTAAATCTAGAAGTGGATATACTGCCTGTATATTTAGATTAGCACTGTATCGACAATATCTAACTGCTTCTCTAAATAAACGAAGCCATTTGGTGTTCAAAGTTTGTAGCAAATTATAGCAAATGACCACCTATGTGCGTCACTTAATCGCTCCAGCAAATATCGAACTGAAGTACGTACAGAGAGAAGCGCAATTTGTGTAGGGATAGTAGTTTCTATTCTAACCTGTTAGGGTATAGAATGGTTTGAAAGTGTTACTTCTAATGAGGTGGTAGCAGAAGCAGTTTGTTATCCCATGTTAAATGCCTCCAAGCCAGTATAAACAGATTGTGTTGCGTTTGCGGTTTAGTTACAGTTCGAATGTATCGGTCGCCAATAGTCAAACAGTAAACGTCGAGCACGTCTGACCTGCCTGCCACTGCTAGGAGTGCGTGCTTTCTATACAAGCGGACTAGATGCCCATATTCGTATTCACATTGAGAAGCAAAACAATAAGAATCCCATTCACATAAAAGCATCATTTGTGAAACAAACGAACGCTCGTTTCCACTAGAATCGACTTTCGGTTCAATGGAAAAGTAGCAGGTCATGCCAGCTATTCTGTTTTCACAACACCTCAAGGCCACAAAGACATCGTTAAATTTTTACTTAAGTTAAGTGGGCCGACACGACAGGGTCGATATACAAATGATTACATTTACATTATTATCGCTCTTTATTTCACCATCGACGAATAACCAATGCCATTTCAGGTCAGATGAGGGTAAAAATAATTCTTTTCATCATAAAAACTTTTACAGTGTTCATTGGTGTATTTTTTGTACTTCTATGCATATTAAATAGGTATGTCTGTATCCTTGGTTAGAGGCGTAAGGAGAGGTGTAAAAACCCATGCATGAAACTGACACAATATGCTCTCCGACTATATTGAATACCTTTATATTTTCATAGCGTGGCAAAATGTTAAAGCAGAAACTGCCATTAAACATAAATACAAAATACCAAAAACGACTCCTACCCGAAAATCTATATACCTAGAGCTAGGTGCGAGTCTCCGTTTTAGCTAGCACGTATTATAGGGCTAGGGAAGCATCTAATGACTGAACCCTCAACCGCGGCGAATGTTCCGAAGAACTATTTTGTACGAAACTAAGCCGGCACTCGTTCACGGCAGCAGGCTGGCGGGTTTTCAGGTTGTCGCGCTTGGCACCGAGGTCAATTTTACGGTGCTCCTCGAAATCGCGTACTTTGTCCTGATCATTCTGCGCCACTCAGGGCGCTGTGCAGCCAAACCAAAACACTAACTAAAACACTGAGAAGGCTCGATGTTGCATCTTTGTGCCGCAATGTAACTACTCTATTCCTTTATCCCTAAATCCCTCCTTCTTCCTTTTTTCACATGACCACGAGTGCTCCTCGTAGATACACACATACGGATTAAGTTCCTGAAAATATAATATTAGTAACAGTAACAAGCGTGTGTCTGTCATCTTCAGCTTTAAGTCTAATTATTATAAAAACACAATCTCATTTGTTAATCTTGTCCATGGTTTAAATTTATGCTTATTTATTCGAATTATCGTATCAAAATAACAAACACCCGTCCATGTCATAAAAATGATCTTTCACTTTTCTACTTTTTATTTCAGTGTTTTATAAACATGGATCGATGAAAACTTTTCCCTTTTGTCACCCGAAGTATAACGTATCTCTATTATCTACTCTATTACAATCTCAGATTCAAAGGTCCCTTGTAATCTCAATTAGTACAGAGATATTGTTTACTTAACTGAACTTTAATTATGATTACGTTAGGATTAGTATTAAAAGCTTGAGTGTTGAAGGTCTGCCGCGATTGATTATGGTGCTGGCTCCGTTCCACTTGATGATATGATTACACATTGTGAGATGAACAATTAAATAGCAGGATGTGCGTCAGTTGCGTTGTTGTAAATTTAATCATGATATCATAGTTAACTATTTCAAATCTGTAATTAAAGATGTGTGCGACATGAAATGGCTATTGCATTCTTTTTAATAAAATAAAAACTTACCTAATGCACCAGTTATTGCAAAACTGTTATAAACGAAGAAAACTTGTTAAAAAATATTACAAACTCATAAAAGGAATTGTTTTTTTTTCAAATGAAAGCTTAAGAGTTAAAAAGCAACCAGTATGAAATATTGTGAAATAAAATATTAATCGTATCTATTAATGTGTATTACTTTTTATTAGACTGAGTCGCAATAATAGCAATACTACGGCCTGCCTAGTGTAACTATTTAATTATTAGTACTTATTTGATGAATAAACATTAATTCTATTTCTATATGAGGTAGATACAGCAACACCACGAGTATAGCCGGCGCAATACAGAGTCTAAACCTTTTTTATTATCCCTCTCTGTCCAGTTATTTTGAAGGATCTCATTACCTTCAAACGGAAATAGAGCTTTGTAGGACATAAATTTTGCTGCTTGGCAGCAGAAATAGGTAGAGCCGTCCATAGACGAGTTGTGTGGAATCTCTACCTTATGGCTTGTTTTTTGTATTGTATTGAAAAAAAACAAGAAAAAATATATTTATAGGGATTTGCTACAACTAAGGCATTCTGGAAGTTGATTCAGTACTCGAAAAATTATGTAAATAGCTTGTTTTTTTTTGTATTGTATAAAAAAGTAAGAAAAAATGTTTAAAGGGATTTGTTACAACTAAGATATTCTGGAAGTTGATTCAGTACTCGAAAGATTACTTTCTCTTAGTGGAATGTAAATAGCTCTGGTTGTTGTGTCCCTAGTGTGTGTGTGTGTGTGGGGGTGTGTGTGTGTGTGTGTGTGTGAGTGTGTGTGTGTGTGTGTGTGTGTGTGTGTGTGTGTGTGTGTGTGTGTGTGTGTAATGATTAGGTAAATACAGAGAGATTGCTCTCGAAGTGGACAATTGTGGGCAATCTGCGTTTTACGGATAAATGGATGTGGGTGGTCATCATCACGATTTTTCGTTTCTTATCTTTATGCGAACACGTTAAGAACATATAAATGTAATAATGTAATAAAAATAATGGCCTGTTGTAAAAAGTGACATGGAAACCTTAACGAAATTCATCTGTTGTAAAACGTGCGAAAATAAAAAAGCTGCGAAAAAACACCGTCATTTCGTATTAGTATAAAAACACATAACATTGTTTTATGTACTGGCTAATATTAATGGTTGTTCCTGTTATTCTTTTCAGGTTGCACGCCAACTTGAAGTAGCGCTTCACGCTCTCGTCTATAATAAAATAGTTTACCTTCACAGCACCAACCACCAAAAAATAAACTTACAATGTGTCGCCCGAGAAGCAGTTTGTGCAACAAAGTGGCCTTAATAAATATCGTACAGTTGTGAGTTATTTATTTATCCATATTTTGCCCGTACCTGGGTTCGGCCCGACAGAACATTACCTAGCCGCTTGAGTAAGAATAGATGAATGTGCACTGCCTTATCAATTCACCTAATTGATAGATGAATAAATGTCAATTTAAGTCAGCGGCAAGAGTATAACAAGTGGCTGCCATTATTTAGTTTCTGGATAGTTATTGTAATCTGGTATGAGTACCTACGTAAAAAGGGTGACTTACCCATAATAATAAGAATAAGAAAAAAATTATTGACAATCACACACAGATTCGCGCAATACATTAACAGTACTGTAATAATATTATATGACAAAAAAATTGTTGTGTGAGGCCAATAAGGCCATTAGGAGAATTCTTATAGCAGGGATCCGATTTTTGAACCGGTGACGGTGTCATTGTGAATTATGCATCGTCATCAGCCTATTACGTCCCACTGTTGGGCACAGGCCTTACCACGTTGACCCATTGCGAGTTGGTTAAAATAATTAAAATAAAATCATTCATACAATTAAGACGATATTTCATAGTGTATTTAAGCCATTGCAATTTCATCACCGATATTATTCAAAAATCTTGTTGTTTTAGGGATCCATCCTATAAATTATTCATGTAAAAGCAATCAACTGCGGAGTGATACATCGCTAAAGTGACAATACAGTTTTTTCACTCAATGAAATGATATTTCAATAACAAAAGTGTGGTCGATATAAAAACACTTAAGCGGTCAAACAATGTGACTCGGATGACACCTAAGCTGTCCCTTAGAACAATGGCCCGGTTTACAGAAACAACGTCCACTTGCAGCCAGAAGCCCTGTTTAATCAATCATGGAAAACATTTAAATTGGAATCCTTTATTCTCAAACTGCACAGTGGCTAGTTTCGTTTAAAAAGTTTAACCAAACGGCAACGACATTTAGCACTGTCACAACCGGTCCGCTAGGGTTGTTCATACGTATCTGTGTGCGCAAGTCCAGCGATCCATAACCTAGCATGCCGCAGACTCGTTGTATAAACATGAAGTTTTATTGCTTGGCTGTGTTCCACGCACGGACGTTAAGCCCGCCCGAGCCCCGGAGCTGTTGATATTTACTGGACGGTTTGTTGTGGCGCTGCATGATATTGGCAGTGGGCGCCGGTCCAAAGTGCGCCTTGATCCGCCCGTCTGCTCGCACGCTCCCTGCATAAGTATGGAACGCGTGCGCCGCACGCAGCTCTAATCCTCATTTTTTTTAAATGTGCAATGAAGTAACGCTTGCCTGAAGGCTCATCTGGTAGTAGGCAAGTAAGTAGTAGGTGATGATAAAGCAAAAGCAGATTTCACAAGGAATACTCAAATCTAATTCGCAATCAATTAAGCCCGACATCGGTGATAATAACCACTTAGACCACAGGTTAGTCACTTCCAGTCGAGCCTTAGGTAATGCCATAAACGTAGCATAATATAATATTTAATAACGTACATCCTGAGTGAAAGACTTACTTACTCAAACACTCAAGCTAATAGGAAAGTTTTTAATAGATACACCATTTCCGAAGGTATTTATTGCAGTTGCGAGAACGTTACCGGGTTCAGAGTAATCGACGATTAAATTAAATTCATCTATGTGTATCTTGGAAACGTCCTATCAATCTCAGTCTTTCTGTAAACGGACTCGCTCACATAACCGGGTGCAGGTTAAATATGAGACAGGCTCGTTACTGTTTTTATGGGCGCAATCGATCTGGACGGTTTTTTACTTTGTATCGAGCCGCTGAAATGTCTCCCTCCGTAAGTCTAGTGAGTCGATTACAATGGGCAGTAAATCTGGTTGCAGAAAGATAAAAACTGCAAATCGATCGGACCCGCACCGCCGGCTACAAAGTAGCTCCAGGTAATTGGTCATAAAACACTGACCTAGACAATCGAGAGCAAATCGGTGGCGCGGCGACACTCCTAAATCAATAGTCGATTCAGTAATGGCAATGAACGTTGGGAGATTTAGGAAAAAGTTAAAAAAAATGTAAGTGTGATATTCAAATCTGCAATATAGGAATTGTAAATAGTTAGTAACAAATGTTGCGTAATATTTTGGAATATTCAATAAAGCCGAAGAAAGTATATATGGTACGTAACGTACAAGTACCTTAGATGGGATTCGAACCCACGTAATTCAAATACGGATGGCAAAAAATACAACGATATCGGTATTAATTCTCAAAACACAACAATGCGACTAACTTTTGGTTGGTGGTAGAGCTTGTTAAGTCCGCCTGGCTAGCTACCACCATCTTATCAAAAGTTTGACGCCGTAACAACAATGTTAACAGCATTGTTGTGTTCCGACAGTTAGAGATATTAGCCAGCTCTTCAGTGGTTGAGGATTCCGGGTGTAGCGCACTTCCACCTTCGGTCTTATCGTCACTTACCACCAGGTGAGATGAAGGCCAATAGCTTACCTGTAGTGTATAAAAAACATTATTGCTTAGATGATGCTCTGGTAAAAACTTACCTACATAATTATGTTGTAATAGTAGCCAGGTGGAATTATGTATAAACAATCCATCTCACCAATTCAGCTGAACACAAAATCAAATGCAACCCCGCCCGGTGCGATTAGAGTAAGGATTCCAGATTTTAGATCAGTTGTCTTGTCAAGTAACCCAATCAACAAAATTTTATCGTACAGAAATTATTTATAGGCCTGCACCACTAATAACGGTCTCCTATTCTAGATTTGCTGCCACGCTTATAATAGCATGCTCGGAGTCTGTTTGGCCTCATAGTATAATGCTCTTATATGTTAATTTATTATCGTCTATAGTCCTAAAATACCAGCACAGTATAAGTTATGAAGTCTTATTAAAGTATTGCAAAGGTGAAGAATCATTATTACACGTTTGAGAATAGGTGCTCTGCTATGCGATTCTCTAAGCGACACATAGACGCTGCGCGCATGGCTGTGATCTGCTGTCTCTTTCCAATTCTATGAATATGAAAGAGACAGAGTCATTTGTCAGCGCTGCGGCAGCCGCAGCTATCAAGGCTTTAGCTTAGAGAATCGCACGGCTGTTAAACTATACTTATTATTGCCTACAAGAATCATTTCAAATCTATTATAAGTAAAGTATGCTTATAAGAGTTTGAAATAGAACTGAACGTACTGGAAACCATTTGCACTTGTTACTTGAACTTATAAGGGTTAAAAAGTTTACAATGTGGATCAGTAATAAGTAAGTTTGTTCTATAACGGCTTATTCGAAGAGTAAGTGTACTTGGTTTTATTTTGATTTGTCGAACGCTGTTATAATCTTGATGCGTGTATAAAGGTTCCGACTGCCGTCCCTTAAAGAGTACAATTACTTTTGATGGTCTCGCAAATACTTTTAAAGTATTATCGCGTTCATTTTATTGTGTTGTGTCGTTAGTTGTTAACAATATGGCGATGCTGTAGTTCTAATGCAAACCACTTTGAAACCTGCGTCTAAACGGTTCTGTAATGAACTTCAGAATGCTAGCTAGAAATAAATGGCGACTTTTCATTGTATGTCTTATAAAACTAATATTATTTAAAATGCAACTTAATAAAAAAGCTAATTTCAAGAGGCGAGTAAAAATTTTGATTTGAAAAATAATATACTCGTCCTTTACCGAATGTATACGTTTGCCATGCGAACGCATCTTATTATTGTGTGATACATTTAAAATTGAACATATAGAACATTAACTGAGATATTTTTTTATCAAATATTTTTTTATGAATATCCAGCAACCAGGAACGCCATTCACAAATTCACAACTGTTTTTGAAAGAGCTTGTAACAGAAGCACGGAGTACGTCAATAGTCGTGTATGGTTCTGCGCATAGAGTTGGCTCAGCGGGAAGCAGTTAGTTCTATGTAGTCCAAATATAAGGATACTATTGGTTTAAATGGTAGTCACCAAGTCTACTATGGGTGTCTTAGAAGAAAGAGTACGCCCTATAAATTGGGCCCTTTTTCGTTGTTATAAGAGCTTACTATCCCGTTATAGTCCTTACAAAATTGTGGTTCCAGGAAAATTATAAAAATAAACAATTTTTGCTGCTTGGGAAGTCACAAAGAAGAGACGTAATGAAATCAGTCGCTCGAACGTTACGTTATAGTAACCTTTCACAACACGAAAATTGCAAAATAATTTCCCAACCAACAATGGAATGATCGAAGCTATTATTCTTTGCAAGTTCTGTCTGTCTGAGCGAGAATGACAAAGTTTTCATTGATTTCTTGTTCGCGATTGAAATTATTTCAGTAGGTACCCTGTTGATATTTTTGATTTTTGTATGTGAAGGAAGGTGACCCAAAGAACATTCTATCTGTAAAATCTTGTGCTGTCTAGACTAAAACCGTAGAGGTTAATAACGAATACAAAATAATTATACATTCCATGTGAATTATAGGTAAACAAATGGCTTTAAAAGTTAAATACTGCTGTCTCATTAGGTCCTACCCGAAGAGCACATTATTTTTCGCGATATATCTAAATTGCGAGTATAACATAAATTACCTACCTATTTTAAAATTGTAACATGGGCCACCGTGGTGGTTTACCCGATCTCCTCATGTGCTTTGGAGGCTGTGCCCAGCATTGGGTCGTGGACTGATGATAAAGTAGTATTGCAAAAACTGAAAATATAGTCTTAACAACTGTGTAGCTCTGTGTGGTGGCGGCTTGATAAAAGAATACTACAAACTGCTACCAACGGGTTCTTCCCTCTTGTCACCACTGGCTTCGTTCCCACTTTTGTTTCCCATCTCTCCTCTTGGGTGTCGTAAAAGTCTACTAACGGACTAGACTGCACACAAATCAAATAGCATAGAGCGGCGATGGGCTCACCATCTATCACACTGAGCACATGAGCAGTTGTTATTTGGTGAAAAGTGGACTAGTCTATGGCAGAGCATTTTGGGTCCTCATTGCCTAGTCTCTGTCTAATCTAACCCTTAGGGGATAATAGTCGTGGTAGGGTGCTTAAAAACGACGAACTACCTCAAGGTGAGACTTAAACCTACGTCCTTTAGCAATCGGGCCGACAGCTCATCCAGCTGAGTAGTCTTATTTATGGGTACACTACATAAATACGAAAAACGTAATTCCGAAACTCATAATCACGAATTTCAAAACTCCGAATTTTATAATTCCGAATGGTTTAGAATTAGGAATATCACAATTCCGATATATCATAAATCTTTTTTTTATAAATCCGAAATTACAAAGTCCCGAACGTTTAATATTACGAAAATCAAAATTACGAATTTCAATATTCCTAATAATTAAAATTTCGACTCAACAATAATCCGAAGTCTCAAAAATATGAAAAATTCCGAATTATTGAAGATTCGAAATTTCATTTTTCGGACTAATAACTTTCCGGTTTTTTGTTTGTTCGGACTTATGAAAATCGGAAAATTGCAAAATCGTATTTATGATACTCGGAATGTTGACGTTCGTGATTTTAATTTTTCGGAAATATGAAATTCGGAATTAAGTTTTTCGGAGTTTTAGGGTGTTCCTCTTATTAATTTGTACGTATACGTTTTGCAAGTGCTATTTATAGTTATTTCTTCAATATCGTGTCTGTTTCCAACTTCGAACTTCGCCATATCGGCCGAGTGTCATGGTTCAGCTCCCGGGTCGGGCCAAGTGTGTTTTCGGATTGGTCGACACATAGCCCTGGTTCGTGATCACCAATCAGCATTTGGCAAGCGTGGTTATTAAGCCAATACCTTTTGTTTCATCCGGCCATTGAGAGTTCCGGAGGCCCCTTCCCCCCCTTTTCACAATTCCTATTCCTTCCCTAACCCTATTCCTTTCTTAATGGTCGGCAACGCATCTGCGACTTCTCTGGTTTTGCGGATGTTCATGGGCGGCGGTGATTGCTCTTTATCAGGTGACCCGCCAGCTCGTTTGCCTCCTTCATAAATAAAAAAAAATACCCATCAATTGTAGCGATGACTCGATGAAGGCCTTTGCCCAACGGTGGGATATTCACTTGACTTTTTACTTTACTCCAACTTCATATGCCAACGGAAAACGGAAATGGAAATGTTCAAATCCATATTTTGATGTTGTATAATCTTGCGAGAGTGTGACATAACTAGTTTAATAACAGCATTTTACTACGCGCTCCACGTTTATTCTACACTATCACGTCCTGTAGGTAATAAGCATGGAAATAAAGAAAGAGTATCAACTACAGTTTGTACACTATTGTGCTGTTGCACAGTAACTGTTGTCTTGTCGTTTGTTTTCATTTAAAATTTAATCCCGTGGAGTTCGAAGTCGCAGCACAATGTTTAGTGTGTTCGAGTAGCATCTTTAATATTGGTGAGCAATCTTCGCAATGTTTGGTCACAAGATGGGTGACCAAATTAAAATACTGTCGTGCTTCGTAAGGCACTTAACTATTGGTACCGTTTAAGATCGTAAGTGCAGTCGTCATAAGCCTGCCAGACCGTCCAGCGCGATTGGTTGTCGACTTGTCGCTCGATCTTCTCATGTGCTTTTCTTCACATTTGAAGGACTGAGCAGCAATCAGACGTTATAATAGGCTTTTGATGATGATGATGATGGATGATGATGATGATGGATAATGATGATAAAAATGTAATCATGTGTATATTTTTTACGAAATCTTTATCAGTGTCGTATTCCAAAATATAGGCAGGTACTTATCATCGTTGCTTTAGCATTACCTAAATAAAAAAACTAACAACATAGGACATTTTATTAAATTAAATTATTTTGTGTCAATTACTAGAATGATTGTGATTGTGGTTTTGAAGCCGGTGTCAATGAAATAAGATGTCTTTTCTTATTTAAATTTTGACGTTACTCATAACATTGAAAACATAACTTAATAAAACGAAATAATGATAATAAATGTCTACTTTAAAACGGCACTAAAGCTTCAACACAAACAAGGGAAGCCAATATCTCCGGATGATTAATCCTTCCTCTGTTAGCACAGAGCTGCAACAATCAATAAATGCCTCGCCGGTGGGCCGGCTGCTCGCGGTTCCTTCGAACTACTCCGAACGTTACAAATGGTGCAATGCCAGCCTGCTAACAAATGAGGCTGGGCCACAATGCTTCCACGACAAAATGCTGCACCTCCCGATAACACAGCGGCTCGGTGCACTTGGAAACGTTTTCAATGATCTCGAATTCAGTTTTGTGTTTGTTTTTCTTATAAAAGACTATTTGGTCATTGAAATGTGACTCAGCCTGCTAAGAAATCAGGCTGGGCCACAATGTTTCCACGACAAAATGCCGCACCTCCCGATAACACAGCGTCTCGGAGCACTTGGAAACGTTTTCAATGATCTCGGAATCAGTTTGGTGTTTGTTTTTCTTATAAAAGACTATTTGGTCATTGAAATGTGACTGCCAGCCTTCTAACAAATGAGGCTGGCCCATAGAATAATAACTAATATTATTCTGAGGGCTGGCCACAATGCTTTTACGACAAAATGCAACCCGATGTCAAATCGGATGCAGTTGGAAACTTTTTCAATGATTTTGGAATCAGTTTGGTGTTTATTTTTCTTTTATCTTCTTACAATAAAACTTTTTGGGCGAAACTTTCTTATCGATAAAAATCAGTCCTGGTTAATTTTAAAAAGTAAGTTTAAAAATAAAAGCTTTTTTAAACAGACGGCATTGCGAGCATGATAAGAAGTGGTCATCGCTCTTTATGAAAATCTGGAAGCAGCATATATGGAGAGCCTTTGCGTAGTTGACCGAAGAGGCTCGTTCCACTTCCTATTAGTTAACTACTATTAGTTAACACCCATAACATTCATAACTCTTATATTTGGTGTCCAAACTGGCACAAAAACATGACGTCTCGATCCAGTTGAAAAAGTTTTCAATGATATCAAAATTAGAGGAGAGGGGAGAGAGAGGGGGCGCTGCTGTGCCAGGCTAAACATCTGCTCCGTACTAAAAATTTTATTTAAAAAAAATCCTATGAGTTATTATCTTTATATATTCCAGTGTTAGAAAGTGTCGTATCTAAATATTTCGCATAAAAGTTATCTCTTAAATATATCAAGTGTGTGTGAAAATAACGCATAACAGAAACTATCAACTGTTGTGAAGATCAGAAACAAGCATATTAATTGTATAACCGATATTTATGGACTATTGCGAGTGAGGAGAATATCAACTGGACTAATAATAGCGCAGTGAGTAAAAAAAACAGCCATAAAACTAAAATTAAGTTAATCATCAGAATTTCCGTTGTACAAAAGTTCAAATACAAACAAACATCAACCGACTTACGTATCGATCAGCTGTAACAACTCCTTCATCACTAGTAACGACATCTTGCGATAATTAAAGGAACAACTGATATCACCGCACACGCACACCATCAGATTGCTACACTACACTACTGTTTTTTCCTGTTTGGTTGGAAATCAACCTATAATTCAAATGGATAATTCACAAGAGAACGTAACACAAAGACGCCGTACACTAAGGTCCAAGTCAATAGACAGATCTAGATTCTACAATTCCAGCTTAGAACGGGACTTCGATGACACTACTATTTTTGACACAACAATGAAAAGTTTGACGAATGATTCTTCCTTAGACGAAAGTATGACAACTGAATTAAAATTAAAACTAGACGAACTAAAAACACAACTATGCTCAGCGAATAGAGAAATAGAAACATTAAAACTAGATAATAACAAACTCAGAGCGGAGTTACAGAAATACGCACAACATCTACCCACGAAATCGACATTACATTGTCAAGATGACCCACAATTAATGACAACGTCAAATGAAATATGTTCAGAGCCACTTATTGATTATACTCGTTGCTGCTCCCGTGAGGACTTAGCCATGACAAACTCAATCGAATCCTCAAAGCATCGTCAAAATACTGACCGTTTCACCGTACTACCACTAGATGGCGCTTTGCAGGATAATTTGACCTTAAGATTAATCAATTACGAAAAATCTACTGAAAAATGTCTGAAAAATAATGTATTAATTTGGGCGACCAACAAGCCCTTAACCTGTCAGAGTATTTAAACAAAATATATAACAACGATAGTCGCATAATTACCTCATTTATTAAGCCTAACGCCAGCAGTTTTGATGTTCTTAATACTGAATTACATGAGACATTAACTAGTGACGACTTTTTGATTCTATTAATTGGTGCAAATGATAGAATACCCACTAAATTATTTTGCGATTTATCTGTATTTTTGGCTAAATGCAAAAACACACAAATACTATTAATTCAAGCAATAGAAACCAATTATTTAAATACAAACGCACTCAATAATCAACTTAAATTAATAAGCAGAAACTACAATAATTGTAAATTTATATCATTAAACCAAATCAAGCAAAAAGTGTCATTAAAAGATATAAGCTATAAAATAAAATTAGAATTTGATACTATTGATTACTATAAAAAATCTATGAAAAAACTAAAACATTGCATCTCAGAAAAAAATATAAGTAAAATGAATATCGATGTGGTAAAACAAAAAAAAGGAACAATTCCATATTATTTTAAAAAACAAGAAAATAAAATAATGTTACAAATTACCAAGTCCCGTGACGTAAACACACCAGAACCGCGTTCACAAAAGCAAAAAAAGGGAACAATTCCGTACTACTTTAAAAATAATCATCTTCCAACAGTAACCAACAAAAACACTTTTTTTCGTGAAAACCAAAAAACATAATTTCTTTTGCTTTCATCAAAACATTTGCAGTACTTATTCTAAAAAAAAAGGATGAATTAGAAATTGCCCTCAACAATTTTAAAAAAAGCTGCAAATCCATGGACATAATCTGTTTCTCAGAAACTTTTATCAAAAGGGGACATGAAAAAAACTTAATAGTGACTAATTATAAAATGGGATCTTCATGGTCACGCGACTATGAAAAAAGAGGGGGTACTTGTATTTTGGTAGCCAATCATATTAACTGCATAAAGCTACAATTAGCAGATACACTGTCTGAAAAAAACAATTTTGAATGTTGCGGTATAATTATAAAAGGTATAAATTTATTCGTAATTTGTGTATACAGAACCCCATCTTCAAATATATCTGTATTTTTCGATAAATTAGAACAACTTTTAAGCAAAATCAACAAAAAACCAAGAAAAATCATAATCTGTGGGGACTGGAACATTGATATCCTAAAAATAAACAAAAATACTCAAACTTTAATCGGTATCCTCCAGAACTATAATCTAGATATACTAATAAAAACACCAACTAGAAAAAACGCCTGTTTAGACTTGATAGCTACCAATTTAGACGAAGCAAATGGATTTACAAAAGAGTTATCATTATCTGACCATACTAAATGCCAAGTTTTATCTGCCCATATAGAAAACTATAGTAAAAAAATATACTGGTATGAACTACAAAGAGATTACCACGTTGAAAATAAGGCAAAATTTATCGGACATATCAACTCCCTGACATTTAATGAAGTATTAGAACAAACAAACACTGATGAAGTGTTTAACACTTTTCATGACAGTCTTTCCCTTCTTTATAATCTTTGCTTCCCTATTATTAAAGTAAGAAAAGATCATAATTTTAAGAAACTGAAATGGCTTACCAAAGGTCTAAAAAAAAGCTGTGTGAAAAAACGTAAACTATATTATAATTATATACACTCACATAAAATAAAGAAAGATGAAAATAAAAAGAAATATATAAAATACACAAAGTTATTACAGATATGTATAAATGCTGCACAAAAAACCAACAATTCTAAATACATACTTAACGCAAAAAACAAATGTAAGGCGTCCTGGAGAATAATTAATAATAACATTAACGAAAATCCAACATGCAATGAAATAAAATTAATAAGACATAAAAACGACATTATTTATAATAAGAACGACATATCTAAATTATTTAATGACTATTTTATTGAAATAGCCCAGAATACAAGAAATAGATTAGTAAATACAAATAAAAAACAAATAAATAATAGCATATTTTTGTACCCAACAAATAAAAATGAAATACAAAAAATAATTATGAACTTAAAAAACACAATATCAGTAGGTTATGACGAAATTAGTACTGATATTATTAAATTATGTTCTCCAGTGATCAGTATTCCTTTAGCCTACATAATAAACCTTTCTATGGAAAATGGTACTTTTCCAGCAAAATTAAAATTAACTGTAGTTAAACCTTTATTTAAGAAAGGAGATGAAAGCGATATGGGAAATTACAGACCCATCGCATTAATACCAATCATATCAAAGATTTTTGAAAAAGTTATCGCCATACGACTACATGACTTTATTAACAAACACAATATTATAAACAAGCAACAATTCGGTTTTCAGGAGGGTAAATCCACTTCATTAGCATGTTTCTCATTACTCAAAAAAATCACAGAATCAATTAATGATAAAATACCAACTGTAGCACTATTTCTAGATATGTCTAAAGCTTTTGACCGTACTTCTACAGAAGCTCCATGATTACGGTATTAGAGGAATAGCAAATCAATGGTTCGCCAGTTACCTAGCGAATAGACAGCAGTGTGCCGTAATAACGCAAACAGTTAATAAAACCAAAGAATATGTCCGATCTAAATATCGTCAAATAAGCAATGGAGTGCCTCAAGGCAGTATCTTGGGACCACTGCTGTTTCTTTTATATGTTAATGACCTCCCAGATGTGACTAGCAATGATTGCTTCTTATTTGCTGATGACTGTACACTATTGTTTCAAAATAAAAATATTGACATAATTAGAAATGACATTAATAATAGCCTCTCTGATGTAATTAAATGGTTAAATAAAAATAACCTGAAAATTAATATATCTAAGACTAAAGCAATACAATTTCATACATATAAAGCGAAAAAACATAATATTGACATACAATACAATAATAATAAAATTGACATCGTAAATAGCACAGTATTTTTAGGTATAACTTTGGACGAAAATTGCAATTGGAAAGCACACATAGACATCTTGTGCGCAAAAATAAATAGGTTTGTATTTGCACTATATAGAGTCAAAAATATTGCGTCATTTCAAGTAGCCCTTCAAGCGTACCACGGATACGTATCTTCTCTGCTGCGTTACGGTGTGGTAATGTGGGGTAATAGCGTTGACATCGAAAGGGTATTTAGAGCTCAGAAAAAATGCATTCGTGCGATTTGTGGAATCAAACAAACAGATTCATGTAAACTCCTATTTACAAAACATAAAATACTCCCTCTACCCTGTATGTACATACTAGAAATGTGTCTATTGGTTAAGAAATACCCAGAATATTTTGTGAAAAATAAAGACATCAAAATAAATTTACGGGATTCAAGAAAAAATAAATTGGCTATACCTAAATGTAATTTAGCCTTATTCCAGAAAAACGTATTTTACATGGCCATAAAAATATTTAATAAATTACCGTTAGACATGATGAATCTCCCGTTAGAAAGAAATAGATTTAAAAATAGTTTATTACAATGGCTCCTAAAGCACAATTTCTACTCCGTCAAGGAATATTTGGAAATAATGTAACATCTTGCTTTTAATTATCATTGACATTATCATAAATAATATTGATTTTTAATAATTGTGACATTTTAATGAATTATAATTTAATTGTATTGTTTGTATAAATTGTACAGACATTTTGACATTATCATTAACTTTTAATTTGCAATAATATTAATCTTTAATAATTATGACATTTAAATATATTGTAATTTGATTGTATTGTTTCTCGTAATTTGCAATAATATTGATTTTTAATAATTATGACATTAGAATGTATTGTAATTTAATTGTATTGTTTCTCGTAATTTGCAATAATATTAATTTTTAATAATTATGACATTTAAATGAATTGCAATTTAATTGTATTGTTTGTATAAATTGCAAAGATACTAGGTAACATTAATAACTAATTTCAGACAAAAAGTCAATCGATGTAGTTACAATTATGGATATTTGCATGCCTACATACTTATGGCAGAATATTGTTGATACTTTAAATCATTGTCTTACATCTCAATGTTGTGTACATGATATTCGGCAAATAAATGATTTATGATTTATGATTATGATTAGTTTTTTTTTAAGGTTTTGTTTCAGGTCACATCTAGTAAATCTAGGATAGATACAGAAGTTGAAACGCACTTCAAGTTCTATGTTTATCTTGCTTTCTTGCCTCTAATTATAAGACGGTTGTATTGTAACTGCCAAGCAGACTTTATAACAAGTAACAACCAACCAAATCGAGTAAAACGAAATCAAACACGGGACCCCTTGGTCAGACGGACAGAGGCGGTTAAATAGCAGGTTGATAATAATTATGCAAGACGGTTTCCTAATAGAATTAATATTACTTCAATAGATGTGTAATCCTTTTGCATTTGTGCGTCCAAGCAATAAAATTTTGACGCTTGATCAACCACTGTCCCAAACAACTATAAGCATTGGTAGTGATTGGTTAATATACTAAAGACCAATGATTGGAATAGGTGGAGTTTATATGCCTTAGCAAGCTTCCACACGATCGACTTTTTGTAGGACCGATTGTCAATAGTCCTTTATTATATTAAGTTATTTAGTTTTGACTAAATGAATACTTATCTTACATACATGAATGAATGAAATTTCTTTGAATGAATGAATTTATTTATTAAACTTAAAAAATTTACAAGGTTACAATCATAGCCCCACAAAACTATATTAATATACATACAATCACGACTATTATCCCCGAAGGGTTAGTCAGAGACTAGGCAATGAGGACCGCAAAAGCAGTCCTCTACCATAGTCCTCTTTTCACTGCGACTGCACATGTGCTTAACGTGACAGGTGGTGAGCCCCTCGCCGCTCTATGATGTTGGATGTATGTGCAATCTTTAGTCCGTTAGTCGCCTTATACGATACCCAAGGGAAGAGAGGGGGTGGTTGTATTCTTTCACCGCTACGCGATACGGTTAAAACTTATCTTAATTAATAAATTAAAAGTAAAAATAAAATTAAAAGCAGATTAAGTTTGTACGGTAGAACGGATTAAAAATGGAGTCTTAACACGTGTTGTTGCGAAAAGAACACTGGAGAAACTTCCATTATCTTATTTTCTTTCTGTTTTTTAACTTTTTAACGCACGTAAACTCAGTCGAATGTTACCTTTTTCTCCGACAAACGGGTCGGAGGAGAGTCAGACGCCGATTTTTGTAGGACTAATATTTTGTAGGACGTCTGCTTTGGTATATTATGGAATTAAAACTTTTCCACTCACCGACAAAAAGGGATACAAGAAGACAAGAAGTTGTTTAAACCATCAAATATATGAATTTATTTTTGTGTTATTCTGATATGCAACTGTGGTATTCCGAATCATTAGGAGTAAGTAGAGCACCTTTACAGCGTACATGAACGCAATCGCTAGCCCAGTAATAGACCACGATCTTCGGTTAGGATGTGTGCTTTTTAATTAATTCCTATTTATTATTCAGACGTCGTCTCTGCGCTTGCAAGTCGGTGTACCTGAGGGCAGTGCAGACGAGGTACAGTCCTTCTCTTATTTTTATTCCTCCACTTATATAACCCTTGGTCTGTTGAAAGAGCTCTAGAAGCTCTGTGTCAAAAAACCCCTGTCTGTGAACAGAGCTCCTGGAGCTTCATTACGTATCGACCGTTTCTTTTTACCGTAAAACGTCGTAAACTGTAACTTTCTTTCTCTAACTTGCGCAAAGTGTAGGGAAAAGAACAAGGATGGTTTGAAGTCGCAAACTTACCCAACAAATAAAGTTTCAGCTACTTTTCAACAGCAAGAGAGAGAAAAGGGAATGGAACATCAACACGCCTTTCATTATTAACTTTTTAGTTATTTTTTATTAACGACTTATAAAAAGCTTGTTTCTTATCGTCAACCGACTCGAACCCCCGACCGAAGAATCCAGGGACTGAAAGCGGTTACGGTATAAGTTTACGTTGCTGGTATAAAATAAGTGTACCTTAATAAAATAGATGTAAGGCTGTACCGTTATTTAACCTTTATGCGATATCGGTACCGAAAAACGTTGCATTGACAGTTGCGGGGCGCGGGGCGAGGGGTTTTGATATTGAGAACAAAGGAAACTAATGCAAATTGATGAGATATACCATGATATTAGTGGTTTATGCTTGAAATGGTTATTAGCCGTCTCTTTCATACCGAAATATAGGTACGTTTGTTACTTATAAACTCAAAATTACGGTACCGAAATAAATTTGGATATCGGAATATTACAGGAACCGTTATTTTTTGGTATGACGTCATACTGCAATAAAAATATACTATATTTTTTGGGTTATTCAGTCCCTGGAAGAATTTAGTAGAGACGTCCAGTGCACTACGGCTCGATGAACCTCTCGTTCATCTAGCCTCGTTTCTCGCCGTACCGATGAGGGCATAGCAATCTCTCTTAAGACAATAAAAATACAAAGTTTCCCTTACGATGTGGGCATAGACAGGTATCTCTTTAGACAATAAAAGACAAAGTTGAGCCGTGTGGTGGCTCATTATTAATAGAATACTACCGACCTATCTCTTCCCTTGTGTCGTAAAAGGAGACTAACGGACTAAAGTCATACAAACAGCATAAAGTGGCGATGAGCTCACCACCTGCCTTGATCTCATGTGCGGTTGTTGTTTTGTGAAATTTGGACAGTGGCAGTGGACTATTTCGGCTTAGTTTAAGACTAACCTATAATAGGCGTGACTGTAGGTATGTATGTGTGTTTGCACAAAAGATCCCTATCCATCGACATGCTACTGTGAGAGAGACCTACGAAAAAAGACAAAAAAAGTAAGCCGGGGACAAAAAAAGTAAACTTTTAATTGCCTCGTCTGCGCCGGCCTTATAAGTTACGAATGCAGACTTCTAAATGTGCACCGCGATCGTCTTGCGTCTGGCTATAAGCATGAGCTGCGGTTTATTCTATGTCCATTTGTTCCTGTGATTTGTTGGCATCGACGACCGAAGTTTATTTCGGTAACAATAAAGATAGACACGTTTGGATAACGCCTTGCGATACAACTGTGTCTATCTTGTGAAGTTGTTTGCTTGTTGCTTGAAGAGGGTGAAATAAACCATCAATGATATGTTTCACCCACTTTCCCAAGTTTTACTACTGGTATAGGATAGGACCAACCTCGAAATCGCGAAAATATTACTTACCATCTTGATCAGTTTTTAATTAAAGTTTACATGAGTTTGTAGCTGTATCAGCTATAAAGTGGCAAAAGCTTAACATTTGACTTAGTGGTTTTTTGTTTAATGATGTTATAAACCTTAATCTCAACATTGCATATCAGTTTGTTGACAAAACCTTGTCATTCTTAATATATTGCAGTCAGATAACTCATTAACCAACCACACCCATACCTTTGTCTTTAGATAATGTCTATTTGCTACCAGAATTTCAACTTTAAGATTGAATAATTGAAACAATAGGTAGTGCACAAAGGTTCTCTTTGTAATCAATTCCATTATCTGTTTGATCTCAATTCTCAAAGGCAACATTTATTTATTCATAAGGACGCGAAAGTAGCCCGAGTTTTATCTATCTTTGGTACGCAATGTAATTTGGCTTTGACACGCAGTTAAATGCCCAGACAAAAAAATTGTTTGGCAATTGTTTAGTTACATTTAAATATTTGTGTTAACGAGCATTCGCTAAATAGTTTCTCATTTATTCTGCTTATTGCCTTTTCATCCACTTATTTATCCCGAAACAAAATGTCCTGGATTGGGACCAGTATTATACACTTTTAAACTTTCGCGTTCCATTATAAATACACATTTAGACGGGGATTAACGCTAACTACATATTATACCTTTTTATACCCGACGTTTCGACCGAGTTGCACCGGTCGATGGTCACGGGCGGACTGGTGTCGCGATGTGCTGCCTCCGTATGCGCGGCTGAGTCTTCGTCCACCGTCACATTTTTGTGCAACTCAGTCGAAACGTCGGGTATAAAAAGGTATGCGTAGTATGCCTTTAACATGTAGTTAGCGTTAATCCCCGTTTAAATGTGAACCCTGTATCTATCCAAAATACCATAATCCAATAAATTCTTTATAAGTATATATGTGTAGGTACGGATTTGTTTACTTCATTGTTTTACTTAAACTGTAGCCATAATATGTATGCTTTTCGCTAGTTACCAGAAAACATGCTACCAAAAATCTACACCATAGCGGATGGGTCATATTCATCCAAAAAGTTTTTTCCACAGTTCAGTCACGACTGCGCTCGCAGAATCGCGCGCTGAATTAGCTTGACTTTCGCAAATGGAATATGGCCAGTGTAACTACTGCACTTAGCCTAGTCACTCTGACACAGTTACTGACTTGTCAATCCAACTACAAATTGCAGTGGCTCTAAATATAATCGCGCATTGGCATTCGCGGCGCGGCGCCGGCTGCCGGGCGGCACGCATCCAAATCAGCCGGACTCCGCTGGCCTACGAATGAGTGCTTAGAGCTGTTTCAGACTAGCGTTTTTTCGGCGAGAAAAGGTTTGTTTTTAGAGGTCCGTGTGTAGGCGCGTATGTGCACGCCTTTTGTCTCACGGTTAACCCGAGCCGGGGATACCGTCGCTTTACCACTTTGCAGAAATTTTCGGATGAATCGCGCCGCCCGCCCGGGTGCGTGTCCGTACCAAATAGATGACGCGGTGTGCAAGGGATTTTGACCTTTACAATGGTAAAGCGACGGAGTCCGCGATAGTACAGTGCCTGAAGAGGCGGTTTTCCGCTAAGTAGTCGCTCGGCGCTCGAGCTGTGTGGTAGGCTTATCAAAAGAATACTACCGATCCATCTCTTCTCTTGGGTGTCGTAAAAAGCGACTATCGGACTAAAGACTGCACATTGATCCACATTATGTCACGTTGAGCACAGTGCAGTTTTTATTGCTGAAACGTAGACTACGGCAGAGGACTGATTTCGTAGTCTTCATTGCCTAGTCACTGACTAACACGTAGGGGATATTAGTCGTGAGTGTATGTGTCACACTTGTTCAATAAGTCCTGAGACTAAATACTAAAGCAAAGTTTTTAACATATTTTTTTTTATAATAGAAGGAGGCATTGCCGGTCTTTAAGGAAGGAATAGGTTTTATGAAAGAATAGGAATTGTGAAGGGGGGGGGGGGGGAAGGGCCTCCGGAACCCTCACTGGCCGGGCGAAACACAACAGCACCAAGTGCTATTATTTCACGCTGGATATTATTGAGATATATGCGCCGTCTCCAAGTAAGTCTCGGGATTTATTGAACGATCTAGTATGTATGCATAAAGCTCGTTTTTAAAAGCGCGTGTAGGCGCGTGTGTGCACGCCTTTTGCCACCCCTACGACACGGTTAACCTGAGGTACCGTACCTATAAAGGTTTTTCCGCTCTAGACAACCGACTTGACCCCCGGACTCGATCTCGATGCCACCACGATCCTTAAAGTCCGTTTACACTGTAAAGGTCATCTCGAGCGAAAAAAAACGCTTCCCAAAAAAAAACGCGCGCTTACGTACGAGCATTGACGCGCTTATAAGAGCGTGCTGCATCCTTAATAACCCTTATGTTACTTACTATTTAAAACGCAAAATGTGGCGCGCGATTAAACCGTGTTCCCAATTAATTTATTATAATATTTATCATAATTTATATATCGTAATTAAACCGAGTAGAGTAGAGTACATTGCTTCGCTAGTTTGATTATTTTATAAAATTCGTTTTAGTATTTATAGCTCGTAGTGCGTACGCCGTACATCGTAAACCCGCTACGAGCTTTCATAATACGCTAGGAAAAACGCTGGTCTGAAACCACTCTAATGTTCTGGATAGTAATTCGTTTTAAAAACAATAGCGTTGAACACGACGTTGACAACATACTTATTGTATTAATATTTGCATTTTTAGATACTAGCCACAGCTATTAAGTTAACGTTTAAATGGTCGTAAAAATTTTTTGGGAAGTCATAAATTTATATTATTATTCTGTAGATATATCCAATAACTCGTTTTTTAATTATGCTTTTAAAGATTGAGACTTAATAAGAATTTAAGGTCAATCTACACTCACACATATTATAGAGGTAAAATGTATTTGAGGATAATATTTTTCTCTGAAACAGATGAACCGATTCTTATAATTATTTGTCGATCTAAAAGCTATATATAGTCTCCTTACACTATTCAGGTTAATTTAAAAATGATTTTATACCGTTAAATCGTTATACAACCTTATTTTTTCTTTATACAAAAACAATTAATGAGGTGAGTTCCAAAAAATTTCGACCTCCCATACAAATCGAAAATCGAAATATTTTTGTCATTTTTGCACATAAGTTTCTTGGGGAAAGTTGTTCAATTTCATGGGTGGAACTCACCCTTAATTGTTTTTGTGTAAAGAAAAAATAAGGTTGTATATGGCACCAAAGGCACGCGGAAAAGGTTTTTACTTACAGACAAAGACTATTTTTTTTAATGTTTTATCTATTCAATAACTGTTAAGGGCTTACAGAATCACTACATAAGTACCTAAGTCGTGTGTGTATACCATAATGTAAACGGCGGATTTCTCTCCGGCCGTTTAATGAAGAGATTTGGCACGACCGCGCGGCTCTAACATCCCACTATCGTATCTACATGCGTAGTAAGTGACGCTGTGTAACTACGGCTCAGATACGAGGGCCGGGGATTATGCAAAAACCGTATCTACTATCTACACTAACAACCACATACAGGGGTCGTCCTAATTTGCAGATTAGTGGCATGAAAAACGTAACGGAATATTCGAGCGTCGGTCGGCGTAGTTTGAAAAGAGATGCAGCGTTAACCGCAATCCTAAAATAAATGAAAGGTAACATAGAAAAAGTTTTTCTATTTTCTAGACTATAATGTGCCTACCTAGTACCTACGCGTTATTTCCCTGCGCGCTCTGGTATAATCGCAAATAAAAGAAGCAATTTGCATGTATGTAGATTTTAGTTTTAGAAATTGCATAGAGGGTATGAGGCAAATTGCCTTTTAACTATATTTCATAACTTTTGCGATAGGTTGTAAAAACATTTTCATTTAACTTTGAACGGTATGTATGAACTGGTATGTTTATATTTTTATAAGCTTTGTTATTTTTGGCATCGAACACACAATTCCAACGTGGTTTATCCGCATACAAAAGACAACGCGGTCGTTTGTGAAAGACGAAAAAGCCAATCACCTATGTTTTTGAAGTCATAAATAAAAAACAAAAAAGAAATCACCTCATACAAGTTCTGTATGAAGGCCTTACCTCGATTCTGGCATTTTGAAACGTACGCTATCGTTTCTCAGGATTCTCTATTTTTTTTTATTGTTCAAATGTCAATAGTCTATTGAGATACAGTTGAACGTTTCCAAATAGTAGAATTAAGCTCGCGATGGAGTACTTTTGCAGTTCTCAGTCAGGCTAGTCCTAGTATGGAAACTGCAGATAAAACTCCCACTTCAGTATATTACGGTACGTACTTTTGTAAATATTATTGTCATCTTAAATTTGTTTATCTTGAGCATTTGATGTTTATCTATCTGAATTAGGTGTCACTTTTTAGAAATCCATGGCATAGGTATGTACAGTCACGAGCACCAATATGTGTTCACTTTGGCTCTTATTCCATTATTAAGAGTTACAATTGTTTACATATTTATGCTCGTGACTGTACCTACCTACCAGAATGCAATAAACTATAATTATCTATGAATTTCGCAAACTAGTTCCTCAAATGTATGCGTGAAATGTGTGCACATTTGCAGATAGAAGGGCAGTGCTTGCATACTCTTTCCAAGCATAATAGACTGTGATTGAGACGAACTAACTCTACATATTTTAATGCATTTTTGTTATTATTAAACATATTATAAGTAGGCAATTATTATTGTATATCTGTTTTGCGCCGGTGGACAAGAAATGCCAATCACTTTCATCATCATCATCATCAGCCTATAAACGTCCCACTGCTGGGCACAGGCCTCCCACGTGGCCATAGCACATGGAGGTATTGGGCCATCACCACACTGGCCCAATGCGGGTTGGTATGTTTTAACGACTGCCATCTTACGACAACAACCGGGACCAACGGCTTAACGTGCCTTCCGATGCACGGGGAAGAAGAATCACGTTCACGATCTGTTATAAGCGGTGTTCCCGTTTCGTGCAACGGCGCGGCTTACCCCTTTTAGACACGATTTTATTCACTATTTATAATTATTTTTTATTGAGCAATGAGAAGGATTGTTCTTTTTATATCCCCTTCTTAAACTAGCTCACAAGAAACACCTTTAGATGATTCATATATAGAGTTAGCAACACAATAAACTGAACCCAGATTTGTTGTCGAAGGCATCCATAAGCTTGATACCAACTAACTATACAATGTAAGTATATAGGTACCATTCTAAGTGGGCTTAACCAGCGCACCTTCAACACAGATCAACAAATTCCCGACCGCTTAGGCTGATTTCACAGTCACGCGTTTGATCTGCGCCGGCCACACGCGCGCGGTTACAATTACACTAGATAGTAGTTGCGTTTCATAGTCATCACGCAGTTCAAACGCGCAACTACTATGTAGTGTAGACCGTGCGTGTGGCCGGCGCTGATCAAACGCGTACAGTCACGCGTTTGATCTGCGCCGGCCACACGCGCGCGGTTACAATTACACCAGATAGTAGTTGCGTTTCATAGTCATCACGCAGTTCAAACGCGCAACTACTATGTAGTGTAGAGCGCGCGTCTGGCCGGCGCTGATCAAACGCGTGACTGTGAAATCAGCCTTAAAACGTTATCGGTTTAGCTAAACCCGTTAAACATAGCCATAGGTATGCATAATTGCCAGACCATAATTATCATCAGCTTAAAAACGTCCCACTGCTGGCACAGGCATTCCCTTAGTACATGGGGTGACTCACAACCCTTAACGAAGACTAACGTTAACTTCCGGGACCAGCGCGAAGGGACAAACGCTCGAGATCTTTCTAATTTGGTCACACATCCAATAACCCGGAATTGTACAAATTGCTTCACTGCAAAGTTCGCAAATCCATCATTTGCCTTAGCCGCTGCGCTATCGAACTCGATAACTACACCCTTTTTTCTTCAACTTGGTAAACTGCTTCCCGCACACACCGAGGCCTGGGGCGACCTCGGGTTATGTGGGACTTTCCCCAGTTAGAAAAACACAAGGGAGGAAAAGCTTACCCACTAAAAAACCTAGTACCGTTCCTTCTACGCCATGGGGATGACTCTGTACCACGAACGGCAAGCACGAGTTCCATCCTTGTAATCGAGTTACTCCCTAGATTTGCTGTTGAAAGCACCTATAATCCCAACGACAATATACAATGTACCGTTCCAAATAAGCTCTCCAATACATTGATCAACAATTCCCGTCGTTGCTGATTCAGCAAGCCACCGATTGCTTGCCTAAAGCGTTCTCGGTTGAGCTAAGCCCGCTCCACATAGCCATAGGTGCGCATAATTGGCAGAGGACAATGCAAAGCTGTATTGTGCCTACTTCCAATACGTCTTATTTGCATATTTGTGTATGCGTGCCATCCTGCCCTGGTACGCCCTACAGCCTCCTCTGCTATTAGCTAGATTACACGTTGACGTGTCGGCGGCGTGGGTACTTATCTCATCGACAACTATCCTGTACAATACGAATTCGTAGCATGTAGGTATTCAATGGTTTCGATATTGTAAAAAAAAGTTTCAGCTACAATCTTTGAAGCATATGAATGCCACTACACCATCTTTTCGTAAGTCTGCGGGGCTTTGTTCTAAGAAGAACCGACAAGAAACTCGGCAAGGGCATTTCTTTATTTCCTTCCTTTTATACAGCGTCAAATATTGGGAAATGGCATCCCTATTAAAGAAGGACACTTTTCATTAGAGTCTTTCCATATTCGTTATTTTTATGAAATTTCTACAACTTATATTTTTACGACTCTTCAAACAAGTGAATTTTAATTAAGTAGATACGAAAGTTTACAACAGTCAAATATATACCTATAGGCTTTATTTCAAGATGTAGACACTTAACAGTCTACATCTTGAAATAAACCCTTCAAAGTGACACGAAAGGAGACCATTATTCTTACATGGGTTAGATAATATACTTATAAAAGAGGAGTCTCGTTGATACAAAAAGTTTAAATAGATTTTTATAGCCTTAAACGCGTCTTAGAAACTGGAGGCTAAGCGCTTCCAATGATGCAGTTGTAAAAGGTGAAACCAGTGGGGACAATTACAAAAACGACAAAAAGGTTGGATGCAATCCAGCGGGCATGCTCTTAATTGGATGAGACCACTTCCTATAAACGAGTCGCTCGGCGCCGCCGCCCGGTCCTGCCTTTCATATCTAACTGTTAGGAAAATCTATCTACAGCTTGCCGTACTAGGTGGCTATCTTCTATTAGCTGCAATTCCAGTAAGTAAGCTTCCTAGAATGTGCTTTGATGTTGGCAGTTTGAGAAAATTTGTAAGGCTTAAAATTTAAACACAGTTATTTAAAAAAATAAAACCAGGATGAAGGTGAGAAAAAACAACAACGGAAAAACAACTAAATGTGTAATGTCATTATTTTGTAAGTAAAAGCAGGTTTTAAACCATGTTTACCTTAAGGCCCTTCGTACACAAAGCTACGCAAATCTTCGATACTAATATTGTATACTACATTAGTATCAAGTCGCGAGTATCGAGAGTAGCGCACAGTCCGTACACAAGGCTACACAAATCTCCGATACTATCCTACTAATATTATAAACGCGAAAGTTTGTAAGTATGGATGGATGTTTGTTACTCTTTCACGTAAAAACTACTAAATGGATTTGGATGAAATTCGGCATACATATAGTTTATAACCTGGATTAACAAATAGAATACTTTTTATCCCGATATTCCCACGGGAACGGGAACCACGCGAGTGAAACCGCGAGCGGCCGCTAGTGTTGTATTTATAGGCAAGGATATTTCTCCACCTCAGAAACAAATTTAATATTTAATGATTGCTCTGTCATCTTGGAAATCGCCGCGACTTAAGTTGCGAATATCTCGACTGGCAGGAAGCGCGCGACTGGCGCGACGCGAGTCGCGAGACAAATGTCAATGGATTGACATGTCAATGAACCTCAATGGATTTGTATGGCGGTAGTCGCTTGGAGACTAAAATCGTCAAGTATCGGAGATTTACGTAGCCTTGTGTACGATGGCGCTTAGTCTACGTTTTGGAAAAACAGGGTAATTATGAGGCTGAAAATCTGTGGCATATTAGAGATTTGTTGTCGATTTCTTTTACAAAGTTAATAATGCGACCATTCAAAAGGACACCGTCGAAAAGTTCTATTTCATTTTACAAAATGAATTGACTTATTATTTACAAACTCTGAAATAAATGCGAATTGTTGGGAGAAAAAATTTAAGTAGCGAATATCTCGACTGGCAGGAAGCGCGCGACTGGCGCGACGCGAGTCGCGAGACAAATGTCAATGGATTGACATGTCAATGAACCTCAATGGATTTGTATGGCGGTAGTCGCTTGGAGACTAAAATCGTCAAGTATCGGAGATTTACGTAGCCTTGTGTACGATGGCGCTTAGTCTACGTTTTGGAAAAACAGGGTAATTATGAGGCTGAAAATCTGTGGCATATTAGAGATTTGTTGTCGATTTCTTTTACAAAGTTAATAATGCGACCATTCAAAAGGACACCGTCGAAAAGTTCTATTTCATTTTACAAAATGAATTGACTTATTATTTACAAACTCTGAAATAAATGCGAATTGTTGGGAGAAAAAATGCATTACAACCAATTACAATCAATGTTTGTTGGTATTGTATCACTTATTAAATTTTACTACTTTATTTACTTTTACAAATACAGTTAATTGTAAAGGATTGTCTTTAATTATTGTTCAACTGTTCTCTTTGCGATTCGATTTAAACTAACGCGACGTGGTTCACGTTCTGCATCGCCAACTACGAGTGCTATTTTCTAAGCTCACTCATGTCACGGCAGCCATTGTTCTGGGCCCTGTCAGGTACACGTGCTAATAATATTTTTGTGTACACGCCAGTTGTAAATCGAATCAACCAGTTCAAGGACCTCAATATAAGAACCATTGGAGACAAAACCGGTTGCACTAAACACCTCTTACGTTTTCTATGTTTAAAATTCAACATTTCAAATAATTTCTTCAGTTTTCGCTAAAATATAAGTCTCCGGGACGGGAGACATTTAAAATATTTGAATCCGATTGATAATAAGAAAACAAAAATCCCAATATGCGTGCTAACTTCTGGACATAAATATTTTTAGTAGTAGTAGTGTTAATATTACAACAACATCTTTTCAAAAATATTATTGGGCTAGTAAGTACATTTTCATTGTAGTGAGGGCAACAAAGCAACGTATTATATTATGTTTTGCTAAAATAAGCTTTAGAATATACAAATTTGAAAACAGAAACTTGTCGACCGACATCACAGATCACAGGACTTCGAAAACATAAGGCATGTAGCGGTCATTGCCACAGGCGGTATACGACTCTATAAATAATACGAACGGCGTACCTAACTAGAATAATAAAATAACCATTCGTGAACACGCTTATACAAATTCAATGATACACTTGAATTAATCACATTTTGTAAGTGATTGTTGTCTTTACAAAGAAGTTGTTTGCTTTCGTTGTTTCATTCAGACTCAACTTTGTCTTAATGAGATTAAAGACTTAAGAGATTAATGAAAGGATTAAATTAATACATCTTAAGTTAAATAATTACATATAAGGTTTTATTATATTCCGAATGAGCTTACTGATCTCTTCTGAGATGTATTGCAAGGTAGTTAAATACTCTGTGTAAATACTTAGTTCAAAGAAGCGGAGGTAATTGTGTTCTAGATTTATGCTGTTAGTAGCTGTTCTGAATTACATGTTATTATTATTTGCAAAACTTAAATCTTGCTAGCTTCTTAAGAAAAAGTATGCTAATATTTTTCTAGATTTTCATATTTCAAAATAGCTGCATGCAGGCTGGCAGGAAGACAGTCGGGTTATATAAGCACAGGACTTTATGATTCAAGAAAGACGTAAGTTTTCAAGACATCTTGGTAAACTATAAACAGTGTGTATTATAATTGTGACTAAGAAGACGGAATAGTGAGTTAACATAAAAACATTTATACGTAAATCTCATAATTATATCTTACACCGTTTATGAACAGTAAAAGTAATTCAAAGCTCAAAAGAAATCAACATAAATGTAAATGTAAAATACGCTAGAAGCATAACAAAGATAACACATTATTTCCACTAGTCGCATAGCATTTAGAACAAACAATATCTTCGTATAATTAAATCTTGATATTATCATAGAAAACACTGTTTCAGAACATACAGCTGTCTATGCCAACAGCGAACGTTTGCTAACGTTAATTTAACTACATTACAAGTTTCACTGCACGAGAACAAAAAAGGCTACGTTTATACCAAGTTCCTTTATTCTTCTTATAAAACGAATGGAAAATCTAATGGAATGCACTCCCAGCACACGTGTTCCTTCTTACAGTATTGGGTACTTTAGAAGTGCTGTGATATAGAGGCACCTTTCAGGTCGGAAAGGCACGGCTACATACCTATTTTTTTTATGTGACTCGTCATAGTGACTACATCCTGCCTGATGGTAAGCAGCCGATGCAGTCCAAAATAACGAGCACGGTAACAAGCGCACCCATTTATGACGGCCTGCATAAATGCCGTTTCACGTCCCGCTTAAAAGACCCGGGACTATAGGAGCTGGGAAACACACGCACCGGCAGAGCATTCCAAAGCCGAATGGTCTTACACAAAAACGACTTGCCAAATTTTTTGGTACGAGCGCTGATAGTCAGCACAGTATGATGGTGGTTCATAAGGCCAGCACGTGCAGTCCAGCACAGGAAAGGAGAGGGCGGAATTTGATCAAAAAATTCTTCAGAACACTCTCCGTTGTAATTTCGGTAGAAGACACTGAGAGAAGCTATGTCTCTACGCAGCTGGAGGTCCTCAAGAAAGGCTGTAACCTCAGCATCTCCAATAATGCGTACCGCTCGCCTTTACAGTCTATCAAGTGCATCGAGGAGGTATTACGCAGAGCCGTCCCATAGATGAGTCATAGAGTAGAGTACATACATACATAGAGTCACGACTATTATCCCCAAAGAAGCAATCCTCTGCCATAGTCCACCTTTCACCAAATTACAACTGCACATGTGAGCGTGATAGATGGTGAGCCCATCCCCGTCTTTAGTCTGCTAGTCGCCATTTACAACACCAAAGGGAAAGAGAGGGTTTCGTAGTATTACTTTAGTGAACAGCTATACAACACGGCTACAGCGGTACAATCCTGCTTCACTAGCTGTATTCGCATCTGGACATCGCTTCCACTTAACATCAGGTAGAGCGCAGTCATTTGTCCAGACGGACATAAAATAAGTCTAAATTTTGGACACTGCAGCTCGGTACAATGTTTAGGTATAGCAATCTACCTCTGTGACTTCAGTGATCAGTATGGATGTATTATTTAATATACAGATTCAAAGTAGATATAGGGAAAGCGAAGTGTATGATGAGAATATCCTGGCTCAAAAACATGCGCCAGTGCAACAGCACACAGCTCTACATTTCGCTTTCCCTATTGAACCTTAATACATCCATACTGATCACTGAAGTCACAAAGGTAGATTGCTCAAGGATATCATGACATGATAAAACATAAAAAGGGCTATAGAACCATGATAGAGATAAGGAGAATTTATTATCCGTTAAATGGATTTCCTTTAATCTACTGTTTAATTAACTGAGACAGGCGTTGATTGAGGAATGGGCAGATATTCCTTAGCATCGGATTAGCTACTTGCTCTCGGCGTGCCTAATTAATTAGGACTGAGGGCTCTAAGGCAATACAAACAATAATATCGAACCAGTTTTTTTAGGATCATTAAAATTGGTTCTGTAATAGGTCAAGTCAAAACCAGTGTCGTGACACTTCGCGGCTTAAGGTGAGCGGAGACCTTTTTGGTACAAAATTGTTAGTTAAGGTATTTTGTTGTGTATTGTTTTTTTTTGTATCAAATAAACATTTTTCTATTCTATTCTATTCTATAAGTATCATAAGAACGCCGGCGGTCGCCAAACAATTGATTTTCAATTGTGTCTGATTTTACGGTGCTCAAGGCGTTAAACATTGTCTTTCAAACACACTGAACGTTTTCCTGAAACCAAACGCTTCTCTGATCCTATTTGTTTCCGTGATGCTGCACATCAAAACTTTAGTTTCAAATTACAAAAAAAATATCGCGTTCAATCGATTAAACGTTAAAATATTCAAAGGAAAATCAACAATACGTTCTTATAGCAGAAAATATTTTTTGTGAAGTTTTCTGGTGGAAAGTTATTTCCTCGAGGAAATAACTGAGTAATTTACGGTCTACGTTTTTAACTTTAAGTATGACAATTCCCGGGGGTGTCGTGAGCGTCTACTGGGGGTCTAATAAACATCTTGGAGCGGCGACAGGCTAGGCGTTACGGTGGATGCGTCTGAAGTGGAGTTTCGGTAAAGTGTAACACTGTACTGACATGTTAATACAATTTTGCTCATGTATGTCTACGTATGATCATTATAAGTTGATTTACACCCGAAATTAATAACCTATTAATTTCGGGTGCGGGGCGGGGCGAGCGCAACCACTCGGCCGATATTGCGAAATTCGAAGTTAGTGACCTAAGCTCTATACAAATTATGTCGAACTTCTCACTCTTGTAGGCCAAACATCAGACAGATTAGGTTATAAATTTTGGGCATTAGAGCACCTCTTTGGGAAACGTCTGTAAGATATTTCGCAGCCCGATTGTATAATATACTGCACAGTAAAGCTGGCCGCCTTATAACATCATCGCAAAATTTATTAAGATCTTAATTTATGTTTACACTAGCAGCGGCCGCTCGCGGTTTCACCCGCGTGGTTCCCGTTCCCGTGGGAATGTCAAGATAAAAAGTATTCTATGTGTTAATCCAGGATATAAACTATCTGTATGCCAAATTTCATCCAAATCCATTCAGTAGTTTTTACGTGAAAGAGTAACAAACATCCATCCATACTTACAAACTTCCGCGTTTATATTATTAGTAGGAAGTTATGATTACAATTTTGTTTTTTGAAAATTAATTGCAAAGATAAATATAGCCGCTTTTTAATACAGCACTGTGTTTGGTAAGGCTATAGTCTTTGCGTAAACAAGCGTAATATACAGCCGGACTGAGGCATATTATGTACTCATACAATAATAAATTTGTCAATTCAGTACCCAACTGAACCCTAAAAGTGAGTAAGTATTAAATACGAGACAATGGCATGTTCAGTCAGTACACACGTATGGGAAAGTAGCTCTGGGTTTCTATTCGTGTATTGTAACGCCTTTACAAATAAGAAGTTGTAGCTATTCATTATTTATTGTATGATAATAGAGAGTACTTTATGTCGACTTGCGTGTGATGTAACTGTTACGTAAGTTCATAAAGTAATGTACATTGTTATTAATGTTGTATGCTATAACTCAAACTCTTATTTGGTACCGGAACGGAAGGAACTGGCGACGACGACGTTTCCCATGAAAAAATGCTCGCTTTTTTGCACTTTTCAATGAATACCCGATTGTTTTGTGTGTCCTCTAATTTACGTATGTAAGGTAATGAATGCTTGATGCGATAGAATTTACGTGATATTTCTTTTACATCATTTTCTGCATACATATTTGATGTTTCTGAAAGAAGTTTGTACGTTTCTAGCAAGTGAAATCGAATGCCGTAATTATGGGCTTGGAAAACTTAAAGCGAATAATGTCCGCGGTTTTGAATAATTTCTGATTTATACTGAAAACTTCTGTAGACTGTAGTCTACCAATAGAAGTACAAGTAGAATAAACGGTACTTATTATATTGAGAACAACTTCGCAATACCTACAATTTGGCATTGACAAAAAGGGTGGCCTAACAAAACATTCTCTGGAAGGTAATTTTATCCTTTTACCCAGATAGTTGTCCTAAGATAGTAGTTGGTTCCCCGCATTGGTTATATTGGTTCTAAATATACCTTCCATATGCGGTGATGAGATCAGCATGTGGACCTTTGCAGGCAGCCGTCAGCATTCAGCATTCAGCCATAGACTGAAGGTAATCATATAATTTTCCTACATACCATGAAAATCTCACTACACAACTACTTGATATGTTCATGAAATATCATTGTTTGACTCTAATCACAAGTGTTAAAGAAAACTTATCTACGCTGATGACGGAAATAGATACGGAAATATATTCTATTGTCGGAAATTGAACTTGTTGTTTATGCAATGTCGGAAGTTGAAGATGCAAACAAACACCTTGTTCTCATTATGACAATTGAACTCCATCTGACTGTTAATGACACCATTTAAACAAAACAAGCGCGCTGAATAGACGAATTGGACGAATGAATAGATGGAAGCGACAAGTTTGGACAATTGGCATCATTGCCGGTTGTCTTCGGTGTGACGGCCGCGCCACGTCAGCTGACCTGTTTACGGCTATTGTCACTGATCAATTGCAAATCATTCATCTTTGTGACGACAGGCAGGCGTGTTGACCGAATATCTCGGCCGAATATTTGCATAGTCTCACAAGGAAGTTCTTAATGAAGGAAGCTTTTAATCAATTGAGAAGCAGAAAGTTCTGTGTAGAATCAGGCACACCAAACTTTCTGCATCTCATCGTTTATAGTTGCCCCGTAGCTGTTATGAGGGGATGAACCGAATTCAATGCGGATTTTTATAGTGTTTTCACTTCTATCATTAACCTTAACCTCTCGTCTTCGAGAAAACCTAAAATTGGTTACTAATAATTGAATTTCTATTGTCTGTTTTACGGCAGCTCTGAAAGGAAGTACGTTATATTGTTAAACAGTTTACTTATAGCTAATTTTGATGGCAATGAGATTAATATGGATATGCCAAGATATTCAGTTCAGCACCCAGATAAAGTGATCTCGGGTTAAATTTCATACAGCCAATTTTTTATGCTGTGTGTGTGTTATACGTATAAGTACCTAAGTTGATTTACAAGACTTCTGTCGACACATATTACGATTAGAAACGTAGTAGGTAACCCAAGGAGAAAATATTATTTGGAAGCCCACGCGATATCCAATTGAAGACGCGGAGTCGCGACACTTTTGTGGCCTCCACGAAGAATTAGTAATGACATTGAGGCGCCTTAGACCTTCATGCAGGGGCTTGCTCCTATGCGTGTGCCAGTTACAACGTACCTATTATGTATTGATGAAACCCAAATGGTTCTGTTATTTATTACGAATGTACACAATACATTGACATACTTAATTACAATACTCACGAGTATTACCCCCTAAGGGTTAGTCACGAAGCAATGAGGATCGAAAAAGCAGCCATAATAGGTCGGTATCAATGGTATTGATACTATAGGTAGGTACTTATACTTATATCGTAACTAACAGCCGCACGCGGTTTCACCTGCGTGGTTCCCGTTCCCGTGGGAATATCGGGATAAAAAGTATCCTATGTGTTAATCCAGGTTATAAACTATCTGTATGCCGAATTTCATTAAAATTCATTTAATAGTTTTTACGTGAAAGAGTAACAAACATACACACTTACAAACTTTCGCCTTTATAATATTAGGGTGATAGGAAGTAAGATAAATAGGTATTCGTTATTTTATCTTTTTGTGACGGTATTAGGTATTTGTGACGAAAATGTTTTTGTATAGAATGGTGAGTTAAGTATAAAGATCTGGATTTTCGAGGGAAGTGACGAATAATCGACAGTGATAAAAGGAAAGCATTACACACTGATTCTTATTTCTTGATAAAAACACATACTGTAATGCTTTCGTCGTATAATGTGTTTCCTTGAACCAAGATTAACCTTGGAGATGTTGTTGAGAGCCACACACATTGTATACATTGTAATCTATTCCACACGTTAAGTTGTTAATGTGTTTCTTTTTCATACTTACAACGGAAAAATAGAATTACTTATATCTTTTTAAGGTGAAGTAGGTACTTTGGTGTTATACCTACTCAGAAGTGATGGAATATCCTTGGGTATTATGGGGGCTATGTGGTATGGGCTTATGTCGTAAAAAAATTGAAAACTAAATGAATAATTTTGAGCACTTAATTTTACCCGAGTTTGAAGAATGAGTAAATAAATTACTTAAAACTTTTCCACTTTCACACCAATCATCTAGCCCATGTTACCTAAGCTTACAAATTAAACCCTTAGCCTAAATTAATATACTTATACAAAATAACTTAACGATATAAACCGATAGGAATAATCTCAATTCTTCACTAAATTTTTGGTAGTTAAAGGTTTGGTGTTAAAGTTACCAAAAAGTCCGTGTCGCGTAACGGTGAAAGAATACTACCACCACCTCTCTTCCCTTGGGTGTCGTAAAAGGCGACTAACGGACTAAAGACTGCACATACATTAAACAGCATAGAGCGGCGATGGGCTTACCACCTGTTGTCACGCTGAGCACATGAATTGTGCAGTCGCTGTTTGGTGAAAAGTGGACTATGGTAGAGGACTGCTTTTGCTGTCCTTATTGCCTATTAGTCTCTGACTAACCCTTCGGGGATAATAGTTGTGATTATATGTATGTATATGTATGTAAGTATTACCAAAAGTGCGGTAACTCAAGTGTCAAACTTCGGTGCTGGGATACTACGGGGCCATTAGGGATATATGCTAATCGATAGATCTAATAATGTTCGTCTAACAGTATAATAATATAACTTATATCTGACGACCTCCGTGGTCGAGTGGTTAGCACGCCGGGTCTGTGTCGCGCCATCTCTGAGATCCCGGGTTCAATTCCCGGTCGGGTTAATTTAGAGAAAATCTGTTTTTCTAAAGTTGATTTCCGGTCTGGGTGATTTTTCTATGTCTATTTCTCCGTTATCTTACCATATTATCGAGTTTCTAAAGAATACTTATCTTGGTCTAGTCTAGATAATTGGTGTAAGCGTAAACAAATTTAATTTATCATTTATCTAATAATACGTATCTATCAACATCTTGCAGATCGGCAGTTAAGATCTCCGATATTCATATTCAAGTTAGACTCCCACAGAGATAATAGACCAAGTTCAACAACTTTTGTCATTAGTAAACATTTGTTAAGCATTATGTTAAGTAATAATTAGTAATCGGTTAAAATTTACTGTATTGGTACAAATATGGAATCACTCCCCATGTTAGAGTATGTGAATTTGACATTCATGAGTTATTAATATCATAGGTATCAATACATACATATTAAATCAATATATAATACATATCTATATTATTATAGACTAAAGCAATAGTAACTTTATTGTTATTATGTTGGTTTATGTAGCTAGTAATCTTGCCAAATAGTCATGTGTTCTATTCGACAAACGTTAACTAACTAACTAATTTGACTAAGGTAATCGTCACTCTATATTATTATCATCTAAAAAAGTATATTATCTTGATTGTTTTGGTATAATTTCCCATTCACATAAGCTATTAAATTACTAATTAGAACCTTCTGACGTTCCTTTTTCACTGTCAATTGTTTTTTTGTGTTCATCGCAAGAATGCAATACTTCTGTTATTCTTTCATCCATTTTAATTAGATTTTATCTTGTTTCGTTGCCATCGATATTAAGAATTAAGATCTGTGAACCACAGGGCATTATACGAGTATATAGATCAAGGACAGCTTTTGTTTCTTTTAATACGCGGTAACATGATCTTTCTATTTACATCTTTAGTTTTAAGACTATGCTGACGATGTACCCAACTTACCTATTCAAAAATGTAAAACTTCTCGTATCGCTATTGGTCCTTATAACCAAGCCATAAAGTTCGAATTTAACGACGTAAGTTGACATTTTGAAGTAGATTGAGCTGCTGACGTGTGTATATCGTCAGCAGAGACAGAGACTGACACTGCTATAAAGAGGTCATGGCTAAGTCATTATACCAGCGCAGTGCACGTCACCATTATATCATCACTGGAGGTGAGTTGCTTTCTTAAAGGTCAGTAGGCAACAGTGCGTTGTAAATCGCACTCTCTATCTTCAAGTCGCCATCAACTACATATTAACGATGATATCGATGCAGGTGCATTTCTATAGCAACACGTTGTACTGATTTTGTTGTATATAGGTACAGAATGCTTGGTTATACAGCCTGTATAATCTGCTTTTGCTCTGATACTCAATAAACGAAGTACTAAAATTCATTAATATCGATTCATGTATACGATTCCGAAAACAGCTTTAAAAATTATGTATTTTTTCCATATTCAATGTCCTCTTTCCAGGACAGTATCTGTACAGCTGTAGATATGGATGCCGTCAAGCAGCAGTCCGTGCCCTACGTGTTCCGCTTTACAAAGTAACATATACTGTAGTACCTACTTACGATAGAGGCATAATATTAAGATTTCGGGGCTTGTATTTGGTATTTGCTTGTTTCTGGTGCACTGCTTGTCGCTCATTTTCTGTTGTCCTATGCCTTAGAGTTTGTCTGGAAGAGATCGCTTTAAGCAATAAGACCGCCTTTGCCCACATTAGTTTAAAATTGCAAAATTTTTATGTTTGGGGTTTTGTGTGCAAAAAAGCGTTTTATCTATCTATCTGGCAATGCATTCGTTATATCCTATCGACTCACAGTTTTATAATGATGTTAAAAAATGTAGATATTCAGATTGTGGTGGACGAAGGCGGACTTATATCAAGCCTTACCCCCGACCCGCCAAAACGACAACATTATCCAAACTGGAAATCTAACCCGGATCATTTGGGCGAACACTAGTCTTAGGCTCGTATTCTAAAACCAAACTCACACTCAAATCTCTGCTTACCAGCCTAAGGCTCGTATTCTAAAACCAAACTCACACTCAAATCTCTGCTTGAGTACAGTTAGAAAGGGATGGCGGTATATGCGATGAATAGCACCTCTGAGTACAGATGCGGTTATTGGCTCAGTTGGAAATTTACAAAAAATCGTACTCAATTACGGCAGTGTATTTACATATACAGTGTGATAATTAATATCACACAATTAATTATAATTGAGAAACATGTTACACCTATGTAGGTTCCGAATGACTCAAAGCAATAAGCTTAAATCACATATTCTTAATGGTCCATTACAATAACAAACTGCTTCGTATCAATCATAATCAATTTGGTAAACTTTAATTTAGCGCGTGATTACCGCTTGTATAGATTCTAATTACAAAAGTTTTTCAAGTGCACTAATGATCTTTGTGCTCGGCTCGTGTGAGGAATACGTCGGATAATTGAAAGAGCCTTTTATAAATCTAAGCAGTTATAGAATTAACTTAATTGGCCTTACCTTCACGTTCAATGTTAAACTTGGTCGCGCAACGTTTCCCGTCACTTATTCTCAACGCCGATTTCTGATAGTCACCCACTTTCAATCATGTAGACCGGTTTGCACAAAGAGCACACTGTCTCTTTGTAGCTTGCCAATGGTACACATGATTCATATTCATTCAATGTTAAACTTAACTAATGGTTCAACAAAATGGGAGTTAACAAAAAACTTCAATTGATAAAAATTAATCTCTTGTTTATTATTATTGAAATTAAACGCTACATTGATGTGACTAGTATTTCTTATTTCCCAGACTTTTATGAAGAGTTTAATACATCAATATGTAAGAAAGTAAGTCCGTGTATGTAAATAAATTGTGAAGTGTCCACGTAAACTTTATAAAACAAGAATTAATTTCGACTCCAATAGGCACTTACCCAGTTTCAACACGACAGCGAATGTATGTTAATGTGTTGGCATACGCACAATCGCAACAACATTTATGAGTACTACATAGTAGAAATGTGGCAAATGCTCGGAAAATATCAATGAATTCACGTCATACATACAACAAATACAAACGTCTCACACACGGAACGTAGACGCAGTCGACTCGCGCGCTTCGGCTATACTCGGCATCCTCGGCTGCCTCCGTCCGCCCTCGGCTCCAGACGCGCGTACAAAAGGAACACGAAGTTGCCCCATCCCGCTCACACTCGGGACAATGGCTGTCTCCAGATTAGATCAGTGAACTAAAAAGAAACAGAAACGTCTCGGCGTTCGGCTTCGGTGACTTGGAACCGGTTGCGTATTGTTAACTTTTTAAGTCCTTATAAATGAAAAAAGCTCGAGTCCATGCATAGATAATCGTTCAACCCACTCTTTTAACGAGCTTTACGTAAGGGGTAGCGCTTATACGAAGGAAACTGTTACTGAACGGAAATGGACATGAGCAGGGACTCATTAAAATAAAATAAGATTTCTATAGAGTTTTTATGATGCATACACTCGACTCTTGGTAATTCAAGCAAGCAGGTAATATCGTGAAATACAAAAGTAAATTGTCCTTTTTTATTTTAATTTATTAACTTATTGTATGAATTAACTATTGTTAACTATAAATATGATAAAATGTGAACTCGGTTGAATCTGCGTATTTCATAACCGCAGCTTACTAAAATATTCTACAAATTTTAGGATATCTACTCGCTAATGATTAATTTTCTCATATTTCTAATGATTTCACGATTTATAGCTAATATCGTCTCATTTAACTAAAACGCCGCATATTACAAAATTAAATATCTAGCCGACGAACCCTATTACATAATAACAATTTTATACCCGCGCCATTGTTTAGAAACCGAAGCACGTAGCGCCATCTCTATCTTGACTACGAAACTACCGGTTCATAATGAATTTACATACAGCGAGCAGCACTCAGTATGCTCACAATGTAGGCTGATAGGCTGACCGGCAGTAACCTGCTCACTCACAAATCAAACTTTGCCTCTCAAGGGGGCCTACTATCACTACTTACTATCACATCTTGAGGTAGCTCTATCACACACATATACATTAAGTTATAAATAACAATGCTGGCACGAACGGATTGCTGCATTATTTGACGGGCACAAACATTTTCATTTGTTTCGAAGAGATGTTGTGAAATTTAGGTACATAATCTACAGAGCCTTAAAAAGGGTTAAATAACGGATAGTAAATACCTATGTGACATTTCTATCTTTCTATTTAGCAAAGCATTCTTGTAATTTGAAACTGACTTTGTAAAGTTATAATAACTGCTCTAAGAGGTAACGGTAGGCCTCCGAGCACCGGTAAAACTACGTCGGCATTGTAAATACTCCGGTCCAGTTATATTAACGACAGCATTTAATTTGTTTAAACTAACTGTGGCGGTGAACATCTGTGTTAACGTCAGTCAAAACTTAAACCTGTTGGAACTCATACGAGCCATAACTAAGTCTTTGGATTTGTGAAATTTTGATGTCGGTCAGCGATTTTTATTATTTTTGTAAAGGCAGACTCTTTTTTCTTTGCCTTTCTTTCGTTATGCAATCTTACGACACCGAGGCCTGAGGCGACATTAGGTAATGTGTTAGTCTCCTCTCTTCCCTCTTCCTCGCTCAGAGAAAAACTTGATCGGGAAAGGGAAGGTCTACCCACTAAAACCTAGTACCATTACTTCTATGCCATGGAGATGGCTCGGGACCACGAACGGCAAGTACCGAGTCAATAAGTAATCGTACGACTTACCTAATGAATTAAGAGGAAACACTACGTCGAAGTGGCATGCAAAATTCTCATGCAAAACACAGAAAAACGACGTTTCGTAGTCCCCTGTTTCCTCCTTCCAAGAACTGGACCAGTTTTATTACTTTTTCAGTATCTGTTGAATAAAGAGAGAAAATCTCTTTCTATGTTTGATTTTTTTTTTAAACCAACCACTTAATATTTTTGAAGACGTCTTAAAACGGAGTGATTTCGCAAAATTTTTAGGGCTACTGGTTATTAAATAAATGACTTAATGCAAAAAAATCAAACATACAGGCATAGAAAATCTCTTTCTTTACCTATTGCTGAAAAAGTTATGAAAATTGGTCCAGTTCTTAAGAAGAAAACGGGGGACTACGAAACGTCGTTTTTCTGTGTTTTGTATGAGGATTTTGCATGCCACGACGACGTAGTGTTTCCTCTTAACAGTAGGCTTACTCTTGAAACACAATTGCATTAGACAATTTCCAATTACAAATCTAAAAAATATCAAATGGCACTTATGTAAGCGACAATAACGCCACATTGGAATTAAATTGCGTGGAAATTTATTTAGAAAATTATTGTCGAGATGGCCTTCCGGAATCATCTTTACTTATCCCAATATCGATACATATTAATCGCATTGGAATTGTATTGAGGTTGAGTTTGCGTTCGAGAGTAACTCCCCAGGTCGGAAAAAGTGTTTTTTGATTTTTCAGAAAAGTGTGGTGCACACCACAGTCTAGGTTACAGATCACCAACTCGCATTTGGTAAGCGACGTTTAAACCATACTTATTAATTGTCGCGAATTAATTTCAATGATAGTGGCTTTTGACGATGTGGCGATCATCGCGGGCAAGACCTGGAAGAGATTGGCACGGGACCGTCAACAGTGGCACATACAAAAAGAGGCTTATACCCAGCAGTGGGTGAAGTCAGGCTGTGGATGATGATGATAGTGGCTTTTGCCCAGCACTAGGACAATACAGGCTAAAACATTACGAACGTGACTTATCGACGCGTACCCTAATTGCTAAGCATGGACAGCACTAATCAATAAACCGGGAGATATGAGCAGGGGTTCACTTGGACCCTCGACTGCACTCCCTTCATGGGGGTTGTAAACTGATTAAAACGTACGATATTATTGAAACGTGTATGCGCCACGATAAAACATTTCATTAGGACTATTTTCAAACGAAGGAACGTTTTACTCTAAATATGGGTAAAATCTCTATGAAAAAAATGAGGATTGATAATGGACCGACTTTGGTTATTCTTTTTGAATTACAACGGGGATTCCCTTTGCACATATCGTATCTGATGGTAAGTAATAGTATGGATACGATAAGATTATGACAATTAATGAGGAACTGGCTATCTATCAACGATACGATAAGATAGACAATGACTGAGAAACAACTGCTGTCTCTAACTGTCACAACAGTTGTAAAATTCCTGCTACCACCGTCTTGTCAAGTCAACATGGTAGTAGCTAGCCATCCGGAATTAGAACAAACCCTATAAACAAAACCGAGGACAATATACCTATAACCCCCGCTAGGAATCGAACCGAAAGAGACCTCCTAGACCGGTGCGCACCAAAACACTCCGCTTCACTGCTCTTTGACAAACATGGATAGAGGTTAAGACTTTGAGATTTGATGAATTACCTGTTATGTGCCTACGACGACGTGCAGTTACCTGCAGGCCTGCTTACCCGCAAGATACATTGGATGAGTTTGAGCAAAGTAAAGCTCTTGGTAACCCGTCGTAGATTTAATAATGGAGATTTTAGATGGCAATATCATATTTCGATTAAAATAAGTTTTATTTTTATTATTATTAATAATATTTAGGTAAGTACGACACAATATTCCTACATTTACTGTATTGCCGAGATTCACGATCGATACTGAGGGAAGATCTTTTTAGCACTAACTTGTTTTAAAGTTAATATTTTTGCCATAATAAAAAAGAATAACCGAGTCGCGTAGCGGTGAAAGAACACTACCATCTCATCTCTTCCCTTGGGTGTCCTAAAACGCGACTAAACGACTAAATACATCCATCAACTTAGAGCGGCGATATGGGCTCAGCACCTGTCACGCTAAGCACATGTGCACTGTGCAGTCGCTATTTGGTGAAAAGTAAACTATGGCAGAGAACTGCTTTTTTGCCTAGTCTCTGACTAACCCTTCGGGGATAGTCGTAATTATATGTATGTCGTATGTATTTAAAAAAGAATTATTATTTTATCCTATTCCTAAGAGTGAAGATTGTTTTAATACCAACAACAGTTAGTATCAAATGTTTAATTAGCACTACCACCGTAAAGCTCCATCTTAATTAAGCGAGCTCGAACTAAACTGAACAAGCACCATTCCAACTTGATGCAATAGACACGACCACTTCCCCACCCTTTGTCTAAATCAGTGTCCTAAACATATAGAGAGTTTTCCACTGTTTTTCCTGACTCCGTGCCACAGTCGCCGCTAGGTTTTACCAAACCCGAACAAATATTAAGGGTGAGAACTGAGGCCCGGTTGATGTTTTCATTTGTCTTACGAGGGGCAGTGCCATATTACCATTCGTTAGAGTTGTGTTTTGTTTAGTGATTCGGGTGCCGATTGCATTTGTTTCATGGTTTCAGGGCAGGACAAGAGACCGTTAACGAGAGCGGCGTTTGTTTGTTTTCCCACGCCTCTTGAGTCTTGACGGCTACGGCTGGCCGAAGCGCGGCTGGCACGACTACGAGGCACAATCATTGTACAACTAGAGACCGTACCGTGAAGTAAGGTTTTGCTCACTGAGTTGATCCAAGCGATTATAGACCTTGCGGCCGCAAACAGTGTGAAAAAAATTGCTTTGCGGTGCCATCTCTAGTTGTATTACCTCAATGGGCACAACGACCGATTCGTCGACGGTAATTACCAAACAAAACGAACTACCGCAATGTCAATGTGGTGCAGCGATTTTCGTGTTGTCGCCTCAAAGGTAGTTTGTACAAGAGCGTTGTAAAGTTATCGGCGCTTGACCGTAATTCCGCTTAATTATGTTATTGACCTCTGTGGCCTATGTACCTTTGTCAAGATGATAGTTAAAGGCCCCCTTGATCAACATTGATGTGTCAGCTGGCCTATCTATGTGGTTAATCTCTTTTATTTTAATTATAAGATTATGTGTAAACTATCTAACTTATAGGAACTTTTTGTTGTCCAGAATAGCTGGCTACTCTGCTTGGTTTTCATAGGCCAACAACATTTGTTAGCCTATAAAAAAACCGTTGCTGATCCTCTTATTTGTAACACATTAGAAACTGGAAATCGCATGAAATATTACAGGTAGCTATATACATTTTCAATTGTCAATCCGAGTCAGATGCTCCTATCAATGAGGCTGTGTTTGACCTCTTCATATTTAGTCTTAATCATTTCTCCACACTTTTTCTGCCCTCACCTGATGTCACCTGATGGAAAGTAATCACCGCCGCCCATGGACACCCGAAAAACAAGAGGAATCGCAGACGCGTTGCCAGCCTTAAAGGAAGGAATAGGCTCGTTTCTTGAAGATCCCTAAGTCGTAACGGTCCGGAAATACCACCGCCAAGAGCTGATTTTACAACACTGTAGTTCGAGGCAAGAAATTTCGTGAAAAACGCAAAGTAGTAGACCGCCACCCATCAAGGTGATGTGGATGGAATGACAGTCGATTGCGTGTAGTGCGGTGTAGGAAATCAGCGGCAGGGATCAAGCCGAACAATTCCTCAGAACACTCCCCATGTTATATGCGATACAATTTACAGAGAGACTCAACGTCTCTCCGAAGAGCGAGTGGATCAAGCCGACCTGAAATAACTTAGTCGTCGAAGATTTTAGCAGCTCTGCGTCGAATGCAGTCAAAAGGAAGGAGTTGGTATTGGGGTGCTCCAGCCCAAAGATGGGAGCAGTATTCCATATGCGGCCTGACCTGTGCTTTATACAGTTGTAAGCGGTGGGCCAGCGTGAAATACTGACCCGAGCTTTTTCGAAGCTTTACCTTCCAAATGTCCTCGAAACTGAACGTCACTCGAAATATCGACGCCAAGGATAACAATAGTCAGATTGGTATTAAGGGAAGCTCCCTCAAAGTTCAGCGGTACGACGAAAGGATGTTTTTTGTCTGTAAATGCGCAAACTTGTGTTTTGGAGGGGTTAAAGTTGACTAGGTTATGTCGGCCACAATTCGAGACTTAACATGTTCTCGGTGTCAGTCACAAGCTTATTCCGGCTCACGATGACGCTTTCCCGAGAAATATTAGCTCGTCCGGTGTAGAGCGTATCCCCAGTACTGTCGTCCGCATATAGCAATGAATGCTGTGGTTATGCAACATGTCATTGATATGCAGAAGAAACAGAGTAGGGGATAACACACACCCCTGCGGGACTCCAGCATTCACAGGCTTGATATCAGAGCACGAACCGTCGACTACGACTCTGATGCTACGCCCAGTAAGAAAGCTGGCAACCCATGAACACAATTTCTCAGGAAGCCCGTATGATGGAAGTTTAGAGAGAAGTGCCCTGTGCCATACCCTGCCAAAGGCTTTCGCTACGACCAAGCTAACTGCCAGTGCCTCCCCTTTACTCTCGACTGCCTCCGCCCATCGGTGAGTAAGGTACACTAAAAGATCACCAACCGAACGACCGCGACGAAAACCATACTGGCGATCACTTAGTAGCTGGTAGTAGCTGCTTTTATTAAACTGTCAAACTTTGGTAAATTGTTTATTAGCTGTGGCACCCAATACCAACCAGGCCTTCGTGGAGGGCCACACAACCCTGCGCAAGCAAACTAACGCTATCTCACGCAGGGGTTCGACGTTGGTACCACTATTACTCACAATCGTGTTCAAAGTCACCGGTGAGTCACCGGCGGTAGTGACTAGTTTGACACTGAATACTAGATTACTCTAAATAATACATACACTCACGACTTTAATTATTGTCCCCACCAAAGGGTTAGAGACTAGCCAATGAGGACCGCAAAGTCATTCAAAATCAAAATCAAAATTTCTTTTTTCAGTAAGCTTAAAATAAGCATTTTGAATCGTCTAAATTTATTTTTACTTTTATGGATGGATGGATAGGCATAGGAAAACACCCATTCAGGACGTCTTTTAGGTGTGGAGAAGAACGGGCACAAGAAACTCCACAGCTTTATAATAATATAGAAGTAACGACCTTTACAAAACCATATGTAGTTACCAAATTATACGATCAATAATTATAAAAAAAATTAAATTATAAGAAAAGATAAAAACAAAAGTGAATCTCTAAGTTTTACTCGGGCACTATGAACGCATTAGAACAATGTGTGCGAAACTAGAGAAATGTTAATTCTATGCATTTTTGTCATTGATGTAATCGCTTACAGTGTAAAAGCCCTTTTCTAAAAGTCTGTCCTTAACATGTGTTTTAAATTTGTCAAAGGGCAAAATTATAACATCGTCCGGGATTTTATTGTAAATTATGACACTTTGTCCCATAAATGATCCATAAACTTTCTGAAGTCGAAATTTAGGAATTACAAGTTTATACTTATTTCTGGTATTTAGTTTGTGTATATCGCTCTGCCATAGTCCACGTTTCATCAAATAACAACTGCACATGTGCTCAGAATGACAGGTGGTAAACCTATCGCCGCTCTTTGCTGTTGGACGTATATGCAGTCAGTCTTAAGTCCGTTGGTCGCCCGCCTCTAAACGGACACGTTTTTCAAACTGACATAGAAAGCCGCTAGCTGCAGCACTGCAGCTCATGATCGCATAACGGTATGTTTGGTGCCATAAAAGTCATGCGTACTAAATATGACGTGTATCCGATTGTCAATTGTTTCACGAACAATTGCACGAAAAACAGCAGCACGTCGTCGTCAGTATAACCCAAAAGATAAATTCTGCAAAGAATTTTGAACTCAACACCCATAAACTAAAATTGAAAACTGATTAAAGAATTTTACAAATTTGTATAGCATGAAGGGTTGTTTGTAGACGACAGTACTTCAACCTACCACAAATGTCAAACTTCTTCAATAAATTATGAACTTTGTCACTGGGGCATAAGAATTAAAAGAGACTGGAGAAATTAGATAGTTTTGGCTACTTTGGCTTCAGCTGTTAATGTACAACACGCAAAATGCTAACTGCACGCATAATGTGCAAACAGTCAAAATGTACATACGCAAAATCTACACCATGACAAATGTACAGTACGCAAAATGTACAGTACGCGAAATGTACTACAGTACTCAAAATGTACTTACGCTGAAAGCACATAACGCAAAATGTGTAAAAAGAAATTGACACATTTCGCGAAATGTTTAGCCGACCGACACTTTAAAAAAAATGCGATGTTTTTATGGCGTGCAACCGATTGTCAATTGTTTCACGAACAATTGCACGGAAAACAGCAGCATGTCATCGTCAGTATAACCCAAAAGTCAAATTCTGCAAAGAGTTTTGAACTCAACACCCAACGGGTCTACCTTTTATCGCAGAACTTTTAATGTCATAATTTCATAATGCACAACCAAATGAAAATCATTTGGCACACACTCATTAATCATACATTCAAAACCCATAATTTTATAAGTCGGATTCATCTTTAGGCATATATTTAATATCCATAATAATTAAGAGGCAGAACTGTCATATCGCAGAAAGTTTACATTCAGAATCATCTTTATGCATAAATTTGATATCCATAATATTAAGAGGCAGACCCATCATATCGCAGAAAGTCAATATTCAGAATCTTTTAGCATACTTTTCATTTCCATAATAAGCAGCATGCAAGCAAGCAAGCAGCATGCAAGCAAGCAAGCAGCATGCAAGCAAGCAGCAAGCAAGCAGCATGCAAGCAAGCACGCAGCATGCAAGCAGGAATGCAGCATGCAAGCAGGCATGCAGCAGGCATGGTTTCTGTCACGGCTCCGGCGCTGCGGGACTTCGGCGGTCCCACGCGAGCTTATCGTCGCAGATGGCTTTCGCTCACCACCGCAGCTTCGGCTTTCTGGCCGGTTTCGCCGGCCAGCCTCAGCTGCGGCGGCGAGCGTTAAACCCAACTGCTCCTCAGCTCGCGGGTCGCCTCGCCCCTCCGCGCCTACGCGGGCTTAAATTACACTCTAGCGTAGGGCAGACAAGTCTACGTGGAGTCGGTTTTGCCGCGATTCGCTTCTGTCACTGACTTTTTTAGCACAACCTTAACAAACACAACGTATTAACTTTTTAAGACAATATTTGAAATCAATTTAGGGTTAAAATGCTATTTTATTTTATAAACAAAAATTATATCAAATGAAAATATAGAATATGATTATTCTACCAATATGGCTTTATAGAAAAAGTTGTTAGAGAATATGATTATTATATCAAATGAATAATATACGTAATGTTGTTATAGGAAGTGTATTTAGTAAAAGTAAAAATTATACCCAATGAACGTTATGTCCTTAGAAATTAGTTTATATGTCAATATATGAAATAATACACACCCATAAAATTCATTAGAAATAGTATGCCTAATGAAATTATTCCAAATGGAAAACTGCCATCATCGATCGTAGTAAATTATGCCGAGTAATGGTCGCACTAAATAAGTGTTATGCTAAACGAAATTATGCGTAATGATATTTTGCTAAATGAGATTATGCCTAGTGAAACTCGGCCATCTTAAAAGTATGCCATTGGGAATTCGGACACATAAACATTCGCCCAAATAATAATTATACTAAATGATTTTTATGCATTGAACATATTCGTTTAAAGAAAATTATGCCAAGTGTGTTATGCCTAATAAAATTCGGAACAATAAAATTCTGCCAGATAGAGGAAACCCACACCCAACAGCTAAAATTGAAAACTGATTAAAGAATTTTAACAGTTTTGTATAGCCTTCGTGTGTAGACGACAGCACTTCAACCTACCACAAAATGTGAAACTTCTACAATAAATAATGAACTTTGTCACTGGGGTATAAGAATTAAAAGATATACTTATATAATATAATAGTCACACTTTTATCCCCGAAGGGTTAGTCAGAGACCAGGCAACGAGGACCGAAAAGCAATCCTCTGCCATAGTCTACTTTTCACCAAATAATGACTGCACATGTCCTCAGTGTGACAGGTGGTGAGCCCATCGCTGCTCCATGCTGTTGGATGTATGTGCGGTCTTTAGTCCTTTAGTTGCCTTTTACACGCCCAAGGGAAGAGTACACGGTTAATTAAAGGAGACTGGGAAATTAGATAGTTTTGGCTAGGTTTATCTGCATTTGTGTGGTGTGTACTTACACAAGACAAGTTATACGAACGTACGAAGCTATGACTATGAGGCTTTAGTCAGCTGCCCATTCGCGTCACAATCGTTGCGAATTGTGGGCGACATACAACAATAAACTTTCATTTCCCATGACGTGTCATTACTGCTTGAAAATCATAAACAAAGCAGATTTAATTAAAAGATTTCCCACTCGTAATTGTATGCTGAATGAAATGAAACGTACCTTCAATAGAAGGAAGAAATTCACAGCGTAAACATGGTGGCTCAGTCAAAGATAACCGTGTTATCATTTGTTACTATTCTTGAAATCATTTGTGAGAAACTCTCCATTGATAGTAGTGAGATAGCATCTTACCGCCATAACATTTATGTGAGTGTGTTAAATAAGATATGAAAAATAATGATGGAATTTTTTTGCGCTATATTCCCATTTTGAACGACAAAAGTGCTTGGCTTTCATCGCCTCTGAATGCTCCTGATCTTAAGTAGCGGATATGTTAAAAATGGAAGCGCAAGTTGGGCAGTATACTAACGTAATGTATTAATTAAGTTTAGAAACTAATCTAAATTGTACTATGTTGATTAAATGCGTTGTTTTTGTTTATAATAATTGCCTAATCCGACTTGGAATACTAACTAAATCAAGTACAAGTATCGAACCTTTGACCGTCGCGTTTAAGACCTAAGGAACCCAGAGGTTAACCCCTAGACCAAAAAATGCAACATCTTTTGAATTTGAATGTTGTACTCTTCTTGTATTGAAGTAATGAGTTTTGGTGCAATCAAACTGTAGAAAACTATTTTTTAAAAGACGTTTGGTCCTGTTTTATTAAAAAAAATGTTTTCTCAAAGCAACAAGGTTATTTAATTATGTCTTCCGTAGGTACGGCAGTTTTCTTACAAACTGCAAAAGCTATCGTAACACCAGCCTCAAAAATAGTGGACGAGTAAAATAACAATGTTGAGTTTCACTTACCTCTTCAGGAAGATTTGCGAGTAGCTGCTGTTGCTCCAATGTCGACTAACTTCGAGCAAATCCGAAAAGTTTTGTCTAGACTAGTCTATAACACTTCGTTGCTGAGATATAAGGAAGACTAGTTTTAATACCACACTGTTCGACACGCTTGAAAATTATATGATTACAAGCTGAAAAGGAGAAGATGAAAATGCCAATATTTTAATTGAAGGTTTTACTACTACCTACTTCACTTTCTCATGTACATTGAACCTGAAATGAATCTTAAGAGGGTTTACGCATTTCGGTTTCCCATACAAACTTCTGAGTCGAAATTTTTAAAAACCAATAAGCCAATTTTGATGAAACTTTGCATGCTAAAGTAAAACACAGGGATCTAAATAGTTTGTTGAAAACATTTTTAAAAAACGTTTATTTAGCTGAGTTATTGTAATTTAAAGTCCACTATAGAAAGTTTAAAATCGCAATAACTCAGTTAAATAAACATTTTATGCAAAGTTTCACCAAAATTGGCTTATTGATTTTTAAAAATTTCGACTTGGAAGTTTGTATGGAAAACCGAAATGCGTAAACCCTCATAAGCATACTGACTTAGGAGGGCAGTTACAAAGATGAAGTAAACAACAACACTCATGATGAACTAAAGAAAAAAGTACAGATCGTTTTTAAAGAAAATTTTTGCACATTCTGCAAGGTTTACTACAAATATTTACGGACAAAGGACAAAACACAGGCTCATAACACAGAACAGAACCTCTCTCTTCTGTTCTGTGGCTAATAACGGATTAGGAAAACCCGCCTAATGGAGCCAACTGGGGTGAAATTAAAAAAAATGTGACAACAACGGATTATGGTTCTTTGTCATGGTATTTGCTAAGTAATATTTTGATTGACTTAAAAAACCAATCTGGAAAAAAACTAAAGCATGTCCACAATAATAATAGATACCTACTTACATCTTGATAAAAAAAAATATCAGTTCATTATAGTTATAAGAATAAGAAATGTTAATAAGGTCTAAACTCGAAACTCAACTTGAATAACACGACCCTTTTGATATTTGATATAGGTACCCTTTGGAATCGAACTATGTAATAACCTATTAGTCATACAGCTACACCTGATATTATTTTATTATTGAACCAACTGATGAGACTAACTAATTAAGATAATGAATTTGATAACAAACACGAAATGTCGATTCCCAATGACAAAAACATAACTTAATTAGCATATTTAATTCTATTATAAATATAATGAAAAAAATAATGTTTATTTATGATGAGACTGAAATAAATGCCTAAAAATGAATAATTAATGATGATGTCATGTTCATAATTATCATAATGTAAATTTGTTTAACAGAATAATATTTGCATGAATTCACGTTAAGAAAGGTCAAGAACAAAGTCGTGACGGTGCCCATTCTGACTCTACGGTAACAATAACAATTGTTACCGTAGAGTCAGAATGGGCTCGAAACAAATACCTAGTCGTTATTTATTTGTCAATCGTTTCGAATCGCTCAGTGTGCTGACCAAACTTCGTCGTCAAGTTCGCGCACTCACTAAAACTGTTCACGTCTCGTATTCGGGGAGAATGGAGTGGTGACGTCATACACGCGATCGTCACGCTGGGCGGCTGGCGCGGCACTGGCCGCTCCGCCCGCCCTTGCGCAAAGTTCACGGCGACGAACCGACTGACTTTCTGTTTGGTGACATTATTATATTTCAATCGTATCGAATGTTTGTGGAATAAACATGCGAGATATTTTATTTCTAAAGGGAATTGGATCATTGCTCTTTATAAAACACGACGGAAAGCTTGTTAGAATCGACGCGGGCAAATAGCGTCGTGATTTCGTTGGACTCTATGACTGGCAGTTTATTATATATCAGCTTATTACTTTAAGGGCTTGGCAAAATTTTCTTTTCCCTATGAAAATCTAATGTATTATTTTGACAATTTTGGGTATTTTATCCCTACATTATTTATTATTATACTGCGTACCATTCTGCCTATTTCTAATAAGGTCTAAAACGTTTTGTACCCATTAAATAATTGTGTACTTTTTGATTCCTAAGTTAAATATAAATACATCGTACTGCTCGCTAATGTTGTTATGTTATTAGTTATATTTCGTGTGTTAACCCAAGTTCAGACATTTGTTTTACAAGTTGGTAATAAAACCGCCCCAAAGGATCCATTATTTTAAACACTACATTTATTGACCAACATTAGTATGATGTTGTAATCTGAAGTTGGGCGTATACCTATCTATTGATATTGAAAAAAAATACTTTACTCTCGTTTTTAACATTGTAACAATTTTCAAAATCGGCAAATGGATACACAGGCAGCAGAGAGAGTAAAAAAATACTAATTTAAGCACTCACCGACTTAGCAAAAAATTCTAAAGCACAAAATATATTGGTACGATAAGGAAAAGTTGGTTGAAGTTTCCGAACCAAAACCAAATAAAACACGTTGTAAATACCATTAATACTACATTCTTAGCTGTAATCGAAGATTCTAGGTAATACTTACGTATCTTTGAGACTTTTTTCGAGGCCAAGACACAAGTCGAGCTACATTTTTAAGGAAAACGCCTTAATTTAACAATGTAATAGTCAAACAAAAGCGCTTTGTCACGCCACTTTGTAACACAATAACTTTGCGATAACACGTTTTATAATCCATGAAGCGTACTAAACGTCTATATTACAATTTAACGCCTCGCAAGTAGGAGCTCGTGCGTGAAATTTGCCATAATATTAAAAGGAAAGTTGGTTTCCTTGTTATTCTCATCTTTCCTATTCCATTTTATATTGTGTTTTGTACGTTACAGGGTTAAGGATATGATACTCTTTGTTGGAACAACCACTTACAGTCTTATGAAATGAATCAGGGGCCCAAGTCTGCTAATTTACGAATGGCAAAATTCAATCGCAATTGGATCGCATTGGAACTGTTTGACACATTTGGTATTCTCTTACTCATTTAAGACCAATGGTTTTCCAGTGACATTCCATTGAACTGCCATTGGACTATGTTGCTAGTCTGCTCTTCAATCGTGTTCCGATGTAACTCCATTGTGGATAAATGGCATTCTAGTCCGTGTGAGATCTCAGTAAAGTCCCACATCTTTACTGGAACCAGACTAGTATAAATGGACGCAATAAATTAAAAAAAAATCTATTGCGTTTCCATTCCGATTAGATTGTGACTTAACTTCTAAGTTTTTGCAGACTACCCAATTGGTGTTAATCGTAATGGAGTCGTAATTGAATATCAATAGCATGTGATCTTAACAAAATTAGTAGACTTGGGCCCCAGATGTCAATCGACTTGCGTGTTTCATTTGAATTGATTTCTTAAGTCCGTTGTGTATTCCACGTGTATGATATCCTAGCGATCGCTCGCAACTTTGTCTGCATGAACACCCATATCTGAATCTCTCGTGATTCCGAGGGAAAATAGAGAAAGGTAACTTTTAGGGCCATGATGATATGAATGAAAGAAATATGTAAATAATTTATAAAAATACACTTAAATGTCTATAATCAAAATAAAGTCATTAATATATACTACATTTAAAAACTTATCAATACAATAAATTTTAATTTTCTTTATAATGTTATAACTGTCCTTTCGGACACACCGCACGCAGTTGCTGTTTTTTTGTACTAAAATTTCCAGAGTCTATTTAAATCACACAGTTTAAAGTACTTGAAAACGTTATAAATTACTTTCCTTCTCCACTATAAATACCGAACCACTTTTATTTTTACGAATAGGGTGAGGTCTTCGATCAGTTGGTATTGTTGATCGAAGGGTGAGGTAAAAGAATAATTTGTGTAACGTCGATGGAAAGCACAGGATACAACAATTGCGTTCGAAACTTGACTTTCTAATTAGGAACGATTTAATTGGTTAGTGGGCGTGGCTAGACCGACGGACAAGTATGACATCACTGCATTCTTAACGCGAACCAACTATACGTTCGCGTTAACAATTCATTGACGTCAATAGTAAACTGCAGGGTACTCGTTTTTTATAAATTGTTTCATCACCATCGTCATCCCAAATGTCCTAGCTGGGTCAAGGCGTTCCTATTACAGGCAACAGAACATGATGCGATATCGGGCTCACTCAACCCACCCCGATAGTGCAATGCGATTTGATGGATTTATATAAGATGGTAGCTTACTACTTACCAGCCCCCTTACTCTCGAAACCGATCGCTATTGGATCGGATTGGTATTGTGAATTTTCGTATTTTTAAGTTACGACACCAGCGCTAATTTGGATTCATATTGGGTGAACTAAATGGCATTAAGTTTTGTATTTTTTTCACTCAATATCCACGCAATATTAATCCATCTTAGCTCTGGTGTCGTACCTTAGGAGTACGAAAATTCACAATACCAATCGGATCCAATAGCGATCGGTTTCAAGAGTAAGGGGGCAGGTGGTCTTAGACCTACTAACGACCAGCACCACTAAGCAAAGACGCTTTTTTACTGTAGTTAGCAACAAGTGACACACTAGCCGTTTTAACACACCCTCTCCCTTACTGTCACTCACTACCTACGGGTCTTATAGGTGGTGTCCGGTAGTTTAACCAATAAACAAAGTAAGGGTAATATTTCCCTAAAAAAAAGTTTCGTCATTCTTTGCCATCTCCGAATGCTACATAGCCGCTAGCCGTCGCGTCGTCCATTTCGTCGAGCCACGTCAGCATGCCGCGGTGAGTCGGACACGTCGTCAGTCGTCGGATTCCCGGCAGGTCACGAATACCTGGAATACCTTGGAGCTCTACCCGGCTTACAATGCTGCCTTAAATAACACAACTCCCGTTATGCCTGCTGTAAAGGAGCGTCCCACGAATGTTTAGAAGTAAGAAAGCCTTGCGGAAATACAATTTAAATGTTACTGTTATTATTATCCACACGAATTTATAATAATTAGTTTGATTCCAGATCGGAAAACATGGAAGAAGGCAAGGCCTTTTTTCTACTGTAGAATACATAAGGCTTAATGTTATTTCAGCTACAGTGTAGCTAAGCTAATACCTAACATGCACTACTTAATTCTAATTATATTTAAATAATTCTTCTAAATTAATAAGTGTTAAGTACAAAGCGACATTTCTATTTGGTCTCCAAATTCAAATCTTTATTGCGTGTCGAGCGTGTCATATATTAGTTATCTCAGTACCTACACACAGTATAAAGAAAGAGAATGAAAAAGTAGGAATACTGAAAGCATCTGAGAGAAGGGAGATGTTCATTAACTAATGACTACGTTGGAGATGGGCCATGGCATCATGTTTTTTGTTAGTAGCTTATCGAATCCTAATGTATGTTCTTAATCAGCTCTAGCAGATATTTCATCATACGTACTTTTGGACGGCTTTTATTTGCAGATGCAACTGCATTTTTTTTATGTTTCGCTTAGAACAGGTTTCACCAATCATGATTTATACCCAGATAATTTAATTTATACCCAGTGGAATATCATTTTTTTTTAAATTATTGGCATGGAGTGTACCTACGCTAATTTTGGGTTATTGTCTAGTTTCATCATGTGGAGTATGTAAGCTCTGGTAATGAGGGTAATCTGTGAGTGTATATATCTTTTACAAATATATAAATAAACTAGCGGCCGCTCGCAGTTTCACCCGCGTGGTTCCCGTTCCCGTGGGAATATCGGGATAAAAAGTATCTTATGTGTTAATCCAGGTTATAAACTATCTGTATACCGAATTGTATCCAAATCCATTCAGTAGTTTTTACGTGAAAGAGTAACACACATCCATCCATACTTACAAACTTTCGCGTTTATAATATTAGTAGGATAAATAAGAAGAATAATGTATGGATGAGATCAGATGCCTTAAAACCAGACACAATAGAAATGTTTGTAACCTCTACAAGTTTTCGTGACAGACAAATGTGTATAAATATTAAATACTTATATATCCCAAGACAGCTTAAATATAACTTAGGTCACTAATGGCAATGCGTCTCTCGAACGAATGGGATGATCGCTGAACACGAAATTACTTAAGTTAAGTATTCAAGCGAGTGTGACGCTTAAATTCAAACAAAAACACATTTAAGTTTCGGCCTTAATTTCAATAAGAGGAGCACTTCAGAACCTTTCAATTTTGTCTTTGAGTGGTCGAGTTAAAATTAAACGTTATAATTTGTCGAGAGACTTTGGAAACGGCTTACAATTTATTAGTTGAAAACAATGAAACTTAACTTAATATCAAAATGCGCAAGTGTTTTGTTTGTTTGTCTTTCCTGTACGTCAAGCAACAAAGGTTCGACTTAAAATATTTAACTTCATCATCGTCATCATCAGCCTATAAACGTCCCACTGCTGGGCACAGGCACGTGGGGATAAAAAGCAAAAAAATAAAATAGATAATAATAATACATTGGCTAAAGGCGCAACAACAACAAACAAGGCATTTTTGCACCTTTTATATCTGCAACAATTCTTGTTTGTCCCACTAAGTTTGTTTGTTGTAGTTTCGAGTAAGTATATTCTAAAGTTTATGCGAAGATTGTTTTTTTTACTGATTTACACTCTTTACAGACTTCATATACCTATTACGTTTTATTATCAGTAAATTTTACTAAGCATTCTGAGCAGACCTCAGGGTCGGCAATACGCAAGTTACATTAATAATGTTTCAAAGTCAAAGCAAAAAAAGTGTAATAAAGACTTTTTTTGCTTTGACTTTGATAAAATGTTCATTTAATCAGTAAGCAGTTTAGAATCAATGTTACAAATGTCAGCAGACTGCGACGATTGCTTACAACCTAGTAAAAAGGCAATAAAAAACTAACTCCAATTAAGTGAAAATATCTTTCTTTTGCTAGAAATAGCTCTAACAACCGCCATTAGGCTTACACACTTTGGTTCACTTTATTTAGTTTCGATTTGTTCAATCGAAATAAATGAGATAAGTTTGTGGCAAAGTTTATCAATGACTTTTCCGAAAGTTTCGACCTCTCTGTGACAACATAGAAATATTAATATCTTTATGCCGGCTGGCTTTGGAACGACAATAGATTGATCAACTATGGAAATAGTTAAGCTTATTTCGTAAAGTTTATATTGCATTAAAGTGTAAGTGAATTACTTATTAAAATCTTAGAAACAGTAAGGCACTTTCTAGGATAATTTAAAGTAAGAATAAATTATGTTTAAAAGACATTCTTTAAAATGTGTATTTAAATTATACTATACCTACCTACACGAACTACCTACCTAGAAGTTGTTATACAGTTTAAAAGCAATAAAGAAATTCTATTCTATTCACGTCTTTGTAGATCGGCAAACCGCTCGGTCCGATGTTCGTAGGTCCTGTGTTCAATTCCTCAAAGTGTGTTTCGGATTTTTCGTTGCATAGCAAGGGGACTACTTTCAAAACCCCCTAAAAGCACTCTTTTACAAACGAAGATAATTCATGTTTAAATTTTAATACAAAACCGCATCAAGCATCGTTCGCGACGACAACAATAACGCCTATTAGCGACATACTGTTCTAAAATTACGTGTCGTAATAAAGCTCTGCTATTGGGCAACTCTATTTTAGTGGAATTTGATAGTGAAAGACTGGTGTCTTAGTGGGTTATGAATTATGATACAAAATGTCATTTTTCCTAATGGATTTTACACGTGTTTTAGTGAGATTTGTTACGGAATTATTAGTGGATCATGGAAGGAATTCATTGCATTTTGTTTTTCTGGTAATAGTTAAATTTCGACCAATATTCGTTTTAGGGGGTTTTGAAAGTAGACCCCTACTCAGGTTTGTGATCACCAACCCAAATTTAGAAAGCATGACTTAATTACAATGATGGAGGCGTTTGCCAAGCAGTGTGACAATATTACCTATATCAGCTATTACAAATCCTTTACTACAAGACCTTTTTATTTGCTTTTAGGGCTAAACATATTTATAAGCTATGGCACAGCTATAGTCACGTAACGGTTTTCTATTTTCGTTTATTTGCTATAACACGTAACAATTTCAGCTTTATGTGAGTAAGGGATGGATCTCGGTCAATAATACCAGGATATACGAGCGAATTCGTAAGACGTGATATGGTGTTTTGTCACGAGGGGGAGTTAAATCTTTCTAAGCGAATACTTATACTGGTGCCGCAAAGCATTGGACTGAAACTTGCGGGTAAGAGTCGTAAATAATCCGATTTGTTTGATCGTAACATCCGAATTTCAACCAAACAGGTGTGTAGTCGTAGTAGGTACAGATTGGGCTTAACTTCAGGTGTTCAAATAATGCATGGATCTTCTTTTTTTTCTCTGAATATCTACCTATAAAATGGCCATCAATTCTTTTTATAGCACAGGTTATCATAGAAATATGGGTATACTTTTTGTCTGTAAAAACAAATGAATTAACACCTTTTTTGTGATGCTACTTGAGTCGTCTTAATAATGGTCTTTGATAGCTGGCATATAGTTTATTATGATTTTAAAGTAAAAAGTTTAGGGTAGCCCCTGATCAGGAAGTTAAAGAACCGACCGTAATTATGCAGGTAATAATATTCGGGGCGAACCATGATATTATGATTTATTTTAATGAAAGAGCACCGCGCGGTAGGTTTTCCGTGGCTACAGTCACAGCCACGAAATAATATTTTTTTAGCTTTCGAAGAACTTAGTTCCAGTATCCGACGTGATTCACATTCGTTTAAACTTGTAGAACTTCAACAAGGGTAAAATTTAAGGTCAAGCGAAAAGGTAGAATATGAAATAAAATGAACCTTGAACCCCTTGCGGAGATCGATGACGCAGTGGTAAGTGCGTTTGGTTTAAGGTTTTTGCAAGTTAAACAACTTTCACCCATTCAGGGTGACTAAGTAAGAAATATCTCGATGTTATTTAGAGGCCTATTACATCTAGACTGTGATTTTTGCGTAAAATGGCCAATTTTGGCGTTATGGATCTCAGAAACAAAAATACATTAACAATTACGACTTCTTGAATAGTGTAGAATAGCTATTGGAATAGTGCGTAGCGGCCTTGCTTTTTGTAAATTTTCTTAACTTTTTAATTAAACACAAAATTGCATAGAAAGATTTTCATAAAGTGCGCGAAGGCACTTTTTTGAGCTCATCGATTGAACTACTGTTCTAAACAAGTGGAATAAAAAAAAATATAATGTTATCTCTTATATAGTCAAATAGTGCGTAGCGGCCTCGGAATTTTTAGATATCATTGAATTTATATAGGAAAAAAATCTTATTCTAAACCAAAAAACTTCGAAAATCGCTACAAGTTAACTGTGAATTTCTCCTATCTACGATAATATTATTGAGCAAAATTTATACCAGAGTAATTGTTACTTCATGAAGAATTGATTAAATGAATATGAATATGAATATGAATAAAGGGGTGAATTTCCCGGGACCAAAAATTGCGTGGCATCGATGAAACCGGTACTTAAAAACATAGTTATAATGTTTTAACATTTTTTTCTGGTTAGGTGAAATAGTAATCTATGTGTAGCACTAAATAATTTTAATAGGTTCTCCAAAAAATAAATTAAACCTCGAAATCTATCATTTCCGTGTATGTCCACACGTCAACTTGATGTGTATTATACCTCATTGATAAAAATCTACTAGTTATTTATATTAAAACCTAGTTTTATTTGATTCGTGAATAGTTAAAGCATTGTAACGGAAAACATTTATTTAAATATTTAAACAATACAATGAATGGTTAATAAAAATTCATTTGTCCCAGAACTACCTTTCATCGCCGTGTCCTAAACATGTTTAAGAATATTGTTTTATCTAACGACTTGCGTCCTCCCCCCTGTGCGCTAAACGTTGCATATCAGTGCCACCTAAGTGCTCGACGTGGAAGTACGTACACACGTGCCTGCGTTTTCGCGCCGTAAATGTAAGTATTCCATTATTTTATCACTGGACATTTTTCCTTTCATCGCCGTAGATAGGTATAACTTCTATTTGAATAAGTTTGTCCTCTTGAATAAGCATTCAATAGAACGCCATTTCCCTTATGTTTGTTTGTGAAGTGTTTATTACTTCGAATAATTAATAGATTTATTGTTATTTTATATTTTTGCCTTGATTTTCATTGCCGTGCTTTCATTTCCGTGGTTTCCGTGGCCAAAATTTGCTATAGCAATGAAAAAAAAGACACGGAAATGAAAAAAAATCATTTCCATGCCTTGTATAACCGATTAGTTTCATTACCGTGGCCAAGTGTTTCATTTCCGTGACTTATGTTTTCATCGCCATGGTATGATTAGGCAAAGAAAACATCTTTACCTGTAATACAGGTAGTACCGAATACTGACAGTACAGGACTCGTCAAGTTAACCTTCTGCAATACGATAAAAGACTTAAGGATAGATTTTATGAGTTTTTTACTGTACAGTCAACTACAAAAAGATGTTTCTATCTTACCTTACAAAATGATGTAACATTTGGTACCCCATCACACGTATCGTCGCCATTCTGCTAAAACCATTGAAATGCACAATAATGCAATTTGAGATAAATCAATTTGAAAGTTTACTGTAGATTGTTTTGTTAAATACTAGCTTTCATTAATTTTTTTAGATTTTAAGACTAGTTGATTCAATTATCTTTATAGAAAAATAGTATTTTCGACAGGAGTGCATTTAATCACTTTTGACTAGCAATTATCAAAAATAGTTATTTGATAATTTAAACCTTGAAGTCTATCAATTTTGAATAATGCATAGAAGCAGATATTTATTTTACCATTATACATAATGTAGAAAATGCTGTGGCTATTGAATATTATCAGAAGAACATAAAAAAGGAGTTGGACATAATTTTAGTCAGTTTTGCCTTACGAACGAAAAAATTTGGGATTTTTCATTTATTCTTTTTATACTTATACATTTTCATTACATTTTATATACATTTTTCTGGACACGTATATCCAAAACTAAATAACGGATTTATATGAAATTTGGTGAGTAGATTGATAAGGCAAAAGATTAACGCATAGGCTACTTTGCACTACACTGCTGGACATTGCTATTGAGCTATTAATCTTGATTATGAAATCAATGATCGAGTTTCAACATTTAATAGCTTTTGGCTGGAGAGACTTTATTTAATAGAACCCTTAATGACTTTAGCCAAAGTAATTAAATCATTATTTCATCTTGCGTGTTAAGGGCGCGTGCCAAAATGAGTTAAAGTTAATCATTTAATTTTTGCTGACATATGATATTAAAGTTTTCAGTAAGTAAATAATTTTCCGAAACCGCCTAACGGAGTTTGAAATACTTTGGCAGAATAAATCATCTGTGGAGCTGCTCCAGTGCGTAAATGAAAAAAACAATTAAACGTTTTTAATAATATTTAGCAAGCGTTATATCGTTAAAAAAAGTTGATCGTTTTTGTCTGGCGACTTTTTACATAAATGGATAAATTAGCCGTTATTTGCACAGAGTAACTCTGCAACTATGGGTTTCGACGTCTAATATTGTCAGACTACAGAATTTATTACTACCGATTCCTCCATTTGCAATATCTATCCAAATCTTACTTCCATACACAAACGTTGGATGGAACGAAGACTCATATCGACAGCCATTGTTGACACTCGTCTGTGGTACGAGATTGTGTCGGCCGATGCGAGGAGGAAATTAAGAAGAGAGTAAAACTAGAGAATCAAGTTAATGAGCCCTTGCATTCTGTAATAAGTAGGTAGTAAGGTAGTAATAAGTAATAAGTAGCAAGAATAAATGTGTGTCTAAAAGGCATTAAAAATAACTGTTTATATGAGGTCTTGGTGCCAACAATTGTATGGGAGTAAAATTTTAGTAGGAAGAAATCATAAAAGAAGAATAAGAGTAGAATAAGTAAGTAAAAGTAAATAGAATATGTATAGGAAAGACTGTGGACTGATATATATCCAAATCTTACTCCCGTACACAAATTTTGGGTGAAACTAAGACATTACTTGTGGTATGGGATGAATTTATAGGATCCGATGGAGAGACACAGTCTGGGTATGCCTTTCCCTCTCAGAGACAGGCGTGTATCTATTGTATGTAAGTATAATACTCAGGTAAGTATATAAAATATTATGTTTTACGGATTTTCATTTCCATCGATTGATTCTTTCATTCCCGTGGCACAGTTCTTTCATTGCCATGGACGCTTGTTTCATTTCCGTGCACGCATGTTTCATAACCGTGGCACGAAATTTTTAAACTTGTATATCCCGTTAGTTTTTTTAAGTTATCTGCTAGATATTAAGCAAGAATACATAATATTATCAAAGACTTTAATAACCGCGAAAATATTTTTCAAAAAACTCAAAGATAAAAAAAACCACGGAATTGAAGATTTTAATGGACTTGTTGAAATTCACCCAAAGATTTTATAATGAATTTATTATCCTATTTCAATAAAAACGATAAATACAACTGCAAAATTACTACATAATGCGAAAATGGGCATTTTACGCAAAAATCACATTCGAGATGTAATAGGCCTCTAAAACTGTTGTCTTCGTAAACATTAAAACCGGTCAACCTCTAAGTCCGCGTGGTAGGTTAATTATGGGTGGTCATGGTCCGATCTCTCCTTTATTTATGTGGGAAGGTCTAAGCCCAGCAGTGGACATTCATAGGCTGATTTTGATAATGAATCATCATCATCATGAGCCAAAGGACGTCCCCTGTTAGATAAAGGCCTCCCATACTCCACCACGACCAGTTTTTTGCTGCTCGCATCCAGCGGGTACCAGATCGTTGGTCCACCTTGTTGGAGGCCTGCCGTACTGACACTGCGTCTTCGGGTGCGCGGTCGCCACTCAAGAACCGTTCTGCCCCAACGGCCGTCAGTTACTACGAGCGATGTGCTATGTCCATTACAACTTAGCCACAGCTTAGCAATTCTGAGGTCCCGGGTTCGATCCCCGGTCGGGTCAATTTAGAAATTATTGTTTTTCTAAATTGTCTCGGGTCTGGGTGTTTTCTATGTATTTAAGTATTTTAAGTATGTTTATCCGTTGTCTAGTAACCATTTAACGAGTTTCTTCGAAGCTTCTCTTGGGCTAGATAATTGGTGTGATTGTAGGAAAGATTTACTTATTTTATTCTTCTTGCTACGCCGGCTTTTTATCGGTATTACCCCCAATGAGTTGATGATGAATGCAACGTCCAAATATGTCTATTATATTAACGAAAGCCTTCCCAAAAGAGCGCAAACCATCCCTTGGGCAGTCCGCATCCATCCATTGCCAGAAAATCCATCTATACATAGATGGCGTTCTGATATTGTCGGTCCATTCCGATTGCCGGTCTCCGAGACTCTCCACTCTAGAAAAAAGTCAAACGTGCAAAGGTGTTGTTGTAACACGCTTTTTACTGCATACAACAGATTTGTGTTGCGTAATACCGGTACTTAGCCAACGCTTTTTGTCCCACATAAAAAGAGGCTCGCGACTCGCGAGTGTCATTAACGACAACGACAAACTAACGTGGGTCGTCGCGTAATCCTTTATGTGTCTTTGTCAAGCTAATAGTTATTAAGTATAACAAAGTACTCCAGCGTGAGGGCTTTTATTAATAGTCTTTGCAAATCTCAAGGCGACGGTAGTAAAGGCTATGACTGACATGAAACGAGTCGCCGCGAGCTGTACTTAAATCCAATTAGCCGACCTTGGCTCTATTTGCTAGACACCAAAAATTATTAGGTGCCTCTACATCAAAGAGGTTCAACAAAGGTATGATGAATACAATTTAAATTTTCAAATTAATACCTAATAGATGGGGGTGTAAAGAAATTTGTTCGTAGAATTTAAGTATTATGGTTAATTCTTTCTTAAATTATGTTGATTTCGTTTAATGTTTAAGCCGTTTTATGCGTAAATGTATACGCATAAGATACCTATATATACGATATATCGTATTAAGCTGTATTTTTAAATAATAGTAAAAAAACACATTGCAAATTGTCTTGTGTAATCGTGTCGCTCAAAGCGGCGTATGCGATTTGACTTATTTACTTTAACAGACTGTGCCATACATAATAATAGAGAAAAAAGTAAATAAGTATTTATTTTCTCAACATGTTGTACCTGGATACACATAATATAGGTATTGTTTGCTTCCTAAAAGTTATGCTAACAATACACATTGAAATAACCATTTCCGAATTCGTGGTCTTCCTTGACTATGGAGTTTGAAAAGTCATTATAAAATAATTTGTTGAATAGCAAAAAGTGATTCATTCCAATACAACTAGGTACATCTACACCTACATGAGTTTCTGATCCAACAAATATTAAAATGACTAATGTACGAGTACATCTGACAGTTAAAATGATTGTGACCTCGTACACAGAACTACTCGTACGTAAGCGATTGGCCGATTGTTACGTTGGCTGTACGAATCGGAACTTATTTAACAGACGATGACAGCCTCTTTGGGTGCGATGACAGAACAATGGCACCGCTCTAATTTTGGTGCATTCTCTTCATCCGGTCGCTGGACATGTAGTCCAGAAGTAGGTTTGGTATACTTGGTACTCAATATGACAATTCAAAGTAACGGCCTTAATTCTTCGATCAAAATTTTTATATTTGATCGAACGTTACGTTCCCTAAAACATGGTTGAGCGAAAAGCGATGGCTTATTCACATGTCAGTCATACTCGTGAACGGGTGCCGCCTGTGGAAGCTGGTCTGCTCTTGCAATCTTATTTTTATTTGTTCTTAGTTGAAATAGTCTTTTATTTTTCTTGTTCCAAAGATACTGTAAGACGTTGTTCATTTTATTTTAAATTGAGCAATACTTTTTTTTATTGGATATTTTTTTGTATGTACACACGGCGTCAGATCAACCTACCCAAAACTGTCAGATTTCTACAATTAATTTTGAACTATATTGTTTGGTTTTAAGGAACAATATTGATTGGAGAAATTTGACAGTTTAGGGTAGGTTGATCTGACGCCGTGCGTACGTGTTGTCTTCTAATCGTATAAAAAAAAAATTATGTTGTAATACAAAATTTCTTTCTATGATAGGGAGGGTATTTTCCAATTTGTATTGACGCTGTAAAAGAAAGGGAGAAAAAAATACCCTTGCTGAGTTTCTAGCCGGTTCTTCTCAGTACAAGGCTCCCGCCCCAAGTTAGGACTTACGAACCGATGGCATAGCAACATGCATAGGTGCTCAATTGTAGCCTAAATTGAATAAATTATATTGAATTAATATGACCAGAAAACAGAAAACCGGTGTCATACCCAAAGGTCCCGTGTTCAATTCCCCGTGGGGGGTACATGTTTGTAGGTAGGTACTCGGTTTGTTCAGTGGTAGGGCTTGTTTGAAGTGCACCGCGGCTTGCTAAACAATATCCACGACTATTATCCCTGAAGAGCTAGTCAGAGACCTATGCAGCCTGCAGGCAACGGAACCGCAATAGCATCCTCTCTCCTTAATTCACTAAGTTTTATTTGTACTGGCACCTCGAGACCAACCGTTAGGTTATGCAAGAAGTGCCAGTCGTCCCTGCGCCAGTAGAACACTCGCACAGGAGACCATCTGCGTTAGGTCTTGACGCCAAATCAGTGTCCGCCGAAGCGCGCTCTTCATTCGGTACTCATAAGACTAGTGTTTTGGAAGAGTCTCCCCGTGAACACGTGTAGTTCACTGCCTATTGTCCAGATAGGTAACCGGAGCTGTCAAGCTCGCTCACTTCTCGTTGCACGAAGGGCACAACTCGCAGTTGCCACTGCTAGGTCGTCGACTCTAAAGTCGACTCCCAAGTGTCCACCTTGGTAGCGGAGTAGTAAGCACACTCATTCTCGGAACCCATCCAACCGCCTAGCCAGTTCCCACGTCCTACGCGGCTGGCTGGACCGGAGGCTACGGTATCTAGGGGGCCGCCTCTACTAGTTATCCATACTAGTACCGGAGATGTCAACACCAATGTCCAATGAGAACCACCGGACAAAGCTGCCAACTATAAGGGAAACTCACGTTCCCCGCATGTCTTTTCGCTTCTGGCCCCTCAGAGACCGCTACTAGGCTCCGCTCGCTGTGCGCGAGTTTGGAAGTCCTGGCACACAATAAGGAAATAAATTAATACTATTTTTTATGATATGCACTATAAGTTTGTTCTAACAAATTAAATAAATTACTGTAAAAGGTGGCAACCCTAGCCGCAGTCCACGTTGCACCAAGTGATAACTGCACATGTGCCCAGCGTGACAGGTGCTGATCCAATCGCCGCTCCATGCTGTTGGATGTATATGCAGTCTTTAGTCCGTTAGTCGCTTTTTATGAAGAAAGAAAGAGGGGGGTTGGAAGTAGGTATTCTTTAAGCGAGCCGCTTTACAACACGACTAACACAACGGAAGCCTTACTCTGGTGCTTTATCAACCGTGTAGCAGCCACATTTCACAGTTGACAATACAGCAGGTAAAACGCAATGTTTATGTGACTTGTCACGATACTTCCACGGCGGAGCAACGTTACGTTGCTTGAGTAACGACCATTTTTCAGTCGCGTTTGTCTACGTGCTACAGACATACCAATAGTTTAAACGAGGATCGAATGTAGCTTTTCTGTATTTTATTAGATCGCATAGAAAATAAATACTTTGCTTTTACATCGCAATCATTTTTCTATTATGCATAATTTATATGCAGGCGGTATATTTTAATTCGAAAATCAGCTTTCATGTTTTCAATACATGCACGTGGCATGTCACTCGTATATATATTTTTTTCATTCTAAGTAAACTGTTTCTAACCTCCATCAAATGACTAATTCTAATTAAACTGTATTATATTGAATAATAATAAAGTATACTTTAATATATACATACCGATAAAGAAGAAAAACAAAGTGATGCGAATTTACTTCAAAACAAATTACTATCGCCTTACTCAATCAAGCCACACCGCGTGTGTTATGGCACTCTTATGTTACTTTATTAGATAGATACAATTATGGTGGTTCCCGTAGCGGTTTAGGTTTTGTAGCGCATTTCGGTTTCCCATACAATTTTCCAAGTCGAAATGAAATTTTTAAAGACCAATAAGCCAATTTTAATGAAACTTTGCATGCTAAAGTAAAATACAGGGATCTAAATAGATTGTTGAAAACATTTAAAAAAAAGGTTTATTTGGCTGAGTTACTGCGATTTAAAGTCCACTATAGAAAGTTTAAAATCACACTCAGTTTAAAAAAACGTTTTTTAGAAATGTTTTCAACAAACTATTTAGATCTCTATATTTTACTTCAGCATGCCGATTTTCATCAAAATTTGCTTACTGGTTTTAAAAAATTTCAACTTGGAAATTTGTATGGGAAACCGAAATGCGTAAACCCTCATAAGACAAATGAATATTGTCATCTTAACTTTCAAAAGATAAATGGAACACAGCGACTGTCCATTGTTTTACCAACGCGAACTCGTGTCGGCCAAGTTTCGAACACTCGTAACTAAAGCAAATGGGCCGAGCATATTTATCAGAACAACAATCCTTAATTAGTGCGATACCTTGAGATTGTTCGAGGCCGCGAGTTATTAGCTAACAGCCGTAAAAGAACAAGCGAAACTCTTAACAAACTTACCCCCATAAAAAGTGAAATTAGGTATGAATAAATGACCCCACTTCTAATTACTGACAGACGTATCGCGGCTTCCATCTAAAGTGCCCTAAGGGCTTGTACCCTATTCTATAGTCGGTTGCGAGTTACAACGTTAATATCTATGCTTTGTTGTAATATAAAAAGCATATCGAATTGATAAGTCGTTTCGACATTCCAAAGATGATTATAATGAGTAAGGTGGTTCGGGAGCCGAAAACAAATTGCTTTATATGGAGCGTCGAGTGTTACAGCGACGGATGGGGTCCGATACAATGAAAGCCTTGGGAATGTAAATCACTTTGGTGAAGCATTGCTACTAACTACAATAAATGGATTTCATGTCAGGTGCAATGCACCTGCTTTGAAAAATATTTAATTAAGTATTTTTAAAGCTTGATGTATTATTTTTTTTTATTAACCTATAGTGTCCTTGACCTGGGCAAAGGTCTCCCTCACTTCCTTCCAGCTCTCTCTTTCCTTAGCCACCTCTAACCAATTTCCGTCGAAGGCATCGAGGTCGTCGCACTACCGCTTCCGAGGACGGCTTCGACGCCGACGTCGGTGTTTGGGTACCTAACGCGTGCTGATGTTCGCCTAACTCTCTGGGTTCATTCTTACCATGTGCCCCGCCCAGTCCCACTTGAGCATTGCAGATTTATGTCCAATATCGGCAACACCTGTCATGGAACGCAGTGTGGTGTTTCGGACATGATCGGTTCTCTTGATGCCGAGAATGCTGCGTTCCATGGCTCTTTAACAAACCTTGAGTCGGGACTTTTGTGATTCGGTTAGCGACCAGGGGGGTTACTCTTGAACGCAAACTCAATCCTAATACAATTCCAATTCGATTTATATGTATCGATATTGGGATAAGTAAAGATAATTCCGGAACGCCATCTCAATAAAAATTTGTTCAATAAATTTCAACGCAATTTAATTCCAATGTGGCGCTATTGTCGCTTACAAAAGTGCCATTTGTCATTTTTAAGATTTGTGATTGGAAATTGATTATTGCAATTGTGTTTCAAGAGTAAGCCTACAGGTTTGTGCACCGTAGGTAAGGATGGGCAAGATACATATATCGACGAGTCTGCGCTTCAGAGAGATTGGAGGGTCTCCCTTCATCAGCGTCTTCATGGATGTATGATAGCCATTTAAAATATCGAGTCAACTAGCCCTAACTAGTGTAAGCTATAACTACAATAAAACTACTTACTTATCTACTAGCTCTAACTAGATGATAAGTACTAGAAACAAAAACACTAAAAACCAACCATTTTTTTCAACAGGTTTTCTCGTTATTCTCCCTCAAGAAACAGTAAAAATCCGAGCGACACTGATGTGTAGCTACTAAAAACTGTAATTAATTTGTTTTTACGTAAACATTTACAAGTAAACACTTATGAGTAAACATTTTTCATCGAATTGGCTATAGAATAATAATATTTATTTAAAAGAATATCTTCTACTGATATCAAAAGGAAACCTGTTACCACGTCGGAAACTTGAACACGTTCGCGTCTCACCACCATACGTGTAATAAGACAAAACACTATCACGAACTGGTATTAAGAGAAAGCCACGCAACTACAATTAAAATCTTTGCCGTGGCGGTTACTAGTTAGTGGCAGTCTTGCTTCCATTCGTTGCCTTCTTTCTATTCCCGTTAACTAACACTGCTGTACTTTTTTATCCTATGCGTGCAAGCACTTGAATTTAATCTCACCTGACAGTAAGTGTCGATAAAGCCGAAGATGCAAGCACGCTTCACCCGGAATCCTCAACCTCTAAGTGCCAGGATTTAAATTTTACTTAATGTTTAGAAGTAGAATGGATATAGTGGAGACAAAAGAAAGGAATATATGTAAAGAGTAAGATAAATATGTACTAAATAAAATAAGTAAAGAATAAAGTAAGTAAAATTAAAAGTAATAATAGTGTATAAACCAAAGAAAAACGTATATTTAGATAAGATAAGGAACACAGATTATGTATAATTTATGGAAAAGAAAAGCATTAGAAGTAAGAAAATGTATTAGTCTCTACGAAAGAATGTAAAAATAAAAAATGAAAGAAGAATGTATAGGAAATATAAAAAGAGACAAAAGAAAGAAAAAAAATCAAAAGAAAAGAGGAAAATAAAATAAAAGAAAAATAAAAAATAGAGCTCTTCAGGCTCCAAAGTATAATAATAGAAATACCAAAAAAAGACATAAAATGCTTTAATAAATAGCATAGATATATTAGCCTGTAAGAATAGTAATGATTAATAAGTGAAAAGAAATGTAATAGAAAAAAACTATATTGTATACAACAAAATAGAAATAAAAAGAGATGTAAATGAAAAAAACAAAAAAAAATAAAATAAACTAAAAATCAGAGTAGAGCTCTTCAAGCTCAAGTTTACTAACCCCAATAACAAAGAAAGAATAGAGATATAACAAAGAAAGAAAAAAGATATAAGTAAAAAAGGCCTCCAAAAACGCAGGGAGCAACAGCAAAAAATAATCCCCAACTGAGGAATTGGCTATCTTACCTCTAAACTGCCGGAACACAACAATTGATTTTATGCCGTGAGACTTTATATAAGATGGTGGTAGCTTGCCAGTACTTAAAGAAGTCCTACCACCAACCAAACCAAGTACAAAAACATGTACCCCCCCTGGGAATCGAACCCGGAATGGTTGGACTTATGGGTGTGTTAGACCGGTATGGCTTAGACGCCCGCGGTCGTGACCGGGCCACGAAACTTTACGTATACGCATAGAAGTACAGGAGTTTAACTTTGGCTAAAACTTTACTAACTTAAAAATCTATCTTGACCTAAATAAAACTGGATGGAGGTAGCTATGCACTAAAGGCAAGATAATGTGAAATTGTGGAATTGCAGTTAATTTGCCTCTCCATTGCATTGGGTAGTCAACCGGTAATAAAAGACGAAAGCACAAATAGAGGAGTGAGACTTGTATACGAGTAAAATACATACAACTACGTAATAAATCGCAACGTCCTTTGTTTTCATTATTATTTTATACCACGTCCTCCTTGGTCAAGTGGTTTGTACACCGGTTTTCATGGTGTCGCCATCTTTGAGGTCCCGGGTTCGATCCCCGGTCGGGTCAATTTAGAAATTATTGTTTTTCTAAATTGTCTCGGGTCTGGGTGTTTTCTATGTATAATAAGTATGTATTTAAGTATTTTAAGTATGTTTATCCGTTGTCTAGTAACCATTTAACGAGTTTCTTCGAAGCTTCTCTTGGGCTAGATAATTGGTGTGATTGTAGGAAAGATTTATTTATTTATTTATTTTATACTGACGTAGGTACGTGTAGTTTTTTTTTATAAAAGAAGAAGGAAAAGGAGCAGGCGGTTCACCTAATGAAGAGTAATTACCGCCGCCCATCATGGACCCCCCCGCAAAAGCAGAAGAATCGCCGGCACGTTGCCAGCCTTTAAGGAAGGAATAGAGTTACGGAAGGAATAGGAATTGTGAGAGGGATTGAGGGCGGGAAGATAGGCCTCCGGAACCCTCGTGGCTCACACACGTGAACAGCGTGGCTCTACCACTCAGTCAGTACCACCCAGGGGTCACGTGTAGGGTCTCAAGGGTAAACCTACGGACGCGAGTAACTTTAACCCCCAATGTGTAGTGCATGTAGAGGTAGCGTTACTATCTTCTGATTAACGCCATAGAATGATTTTGATTTTGGTTGAAGTCATGCATGTACACCGCACATGGGAAAACTGGGCCATGACCCACCACGCTGGCACAATGCTGGTGCCGGTTTTTAACGACTGATATCTTACGAAAATCACCTAACCAGGTGCTCTACGATGGGTAGGTAAGCGATTAGCCTTCATAAGGCCTGATTATAAGTGACGATACGGACGAAGGTGGAAGCGCGCTTTACCCGGACTCCTTAACCACTAAGGAACTGGCTACCTATCTCTTAAATGTTGAAACACAATAAACTAATAGAGCTTGAGATGTTTTTTATTGGGTCAACCATGCAGTAACCCGGCATTCCGAAAGTTGCTTAACGACGACCGCAAACCGAACGTCTCAACCGGTGTGCCATCGAGCTCCTCATGTTTATGTTTTAACATTTAACTTTTACGTAATTATTATTATTGACGATTCCAACCCTATATTCAACACGTAGTTTAAATACCTCATAAACAACGATATGAACATCTATTAATTTATGACGTATACGATACATCTGGCTGGCGAGAAAGTATGGCTATCTACCTCTATCTACTCAATGCAGCTAAACGGTATCGCGGAATAAGACTGCAAGAAGTGGTAACAATCTCGACCACTCCGGATGTCTCTTTGCCTCGGGGAAGAGCTCATAATTGATTCCGCGTACTCTCAGTCTTTGAGGTATTTCAACTAGAGACAACACCGGGAAGCAAGTTTTTGCGCATTCCGTTGCGGCTGTGCAGGAAGAGGCCCATTAATAGATCACTACCGCCCCATCTCTTTTCTTGGGTATCGTAAAAGACGACTAATTAATTAATAAATAAACTTTCCTACACACACCAATTATTTAGCCCAAGAGAAGCTTTGTTATGAAACTCGTTACATGGTTACTAGACAACGGATAAACATACTTAAAATACTGAAATACATACTTATTATACCTACATAGAAAACACCCAGACCCGAGACAATTTAGAAAAACAATAGTTTCCAAATTGACCCGACCGGGGATCGAACCCGGGACCTCAGAGATGGCGACACCATGAAAAGTGGTGTACAAACCACTCGACCAAGGAGGGTCGCTACCAGCACAGCATAGCCGCAACGGAGTGCGCAAAATCTTGCCTCCCGTTGTCGTCTCTAGTTGAAATACCTCAATGCTCAGTGGTCCTGTCAGCCCGCCATTACGGGAAGTGCCGGGATCTGCCCGGAGACATAAGGCTAAGTGGGTGGGTACCTACCTTTTTCTAATTTTGTAGCAGTGCGCATATGTAATCGGTCGTGTTTGGATGTTATATCGATTGAAAGAGGATTCAATGTTTTTAATTTCATACACATATAAAGCTTTCTAGCTACTGTCTGTGCACTTTCTAAAGCATTACAGAGATAGTATAGTAGCCAACTATTTAGATAATAGACAATTTGACGTCTATAATAAAACAAAATTAAATGAAGGTAATTTAGATAAGCGTTTTTTGGTTTAAAATCGTTTTGTAAATGTATGTGTTGCTTGAGCTGTTTAACGTCAATAATTTTTTAGCTAAGCGTAAGTAGTAGCGGTTAAGTTTTTTTTATTCGACCACACTTGTTAACAATAATGGTTAAGTTTTGTGGATTTCGCATTGACATAATCATTAGAATAACTACTATTCTTTATAACATAATATGTAAAAGTTTTTATATCAGTTAAGTTTAGTTTTTGCCAGTGTCCGACGTAGGATTCAAAGTGCTGTTAAATATTTTGTGATAATTTGATTTTGATTTAAAACTAAGGCGCTTCTAACAAAACTAAATTATTCCATGCGTAAACTTTTGGAGGTCATTCTGTTAACGTAGAATTAACAAATTAAAATTTCACTTTTATAAGTAGGTACTATAAAAAAACACTGTAATTTTATGACTTTCCTCATTACGAAGCTACAATTTTATTTGGTCTTGTAACTGTTCGCTTTATTAATGTAGATTAAGAGACCGTGACACTTACAGAATGTTAACAGTAATTACTGACTTTAATGAAAACACGTTTGTAGTGTGAGAATAAATATGCTACTTAGCAGCATAATTAAGTACGTTTATAGTTCAGTAAGATTGTCAGTAAGATATAAAACCTTATTTTAATTATTTTTTGAATTTATCTACGGGTCATTGCTTGGCCTTTCACCTGATGGTAATATGACATTAAGGCTCAAGGTGGGTGTAAGCTCACTTATAAACCTAACTACTGAGGAACTGGATATTTCATCACTCATTGTGGGAATACACTAATACCTCTACTACTAAAATTTTTAATGGCGATAAACCATAAAATGGTATTAAAAAGCCAAGCGGACTTAAACAAACCCCTTCCACCAACCAAGCTGTGTAAAATTTGTACCCCGCACTCAGAATCATACTCTAGTCTAGCTAGCTGTTATAAAATTTCTTACTGGCCATACTACAGTGCAGGAATTGAAACTTTGTTTAAGATGTTTAAAACAAAATAAGTACCTATATATGTACCTACATATAATTTGTATGCATTAGTACAATCGCTTTAGGACTTATGTGTATCGCAATGATATAGGCATATAATTACGCAACTGGGCCCTCCTAATACCGCGTCCACACGCTTGGCAAACCTCAACAAGCCGTCACAAATACAAACGTATGGATAAAGCGTTTGGCTTGGTTTGCGTAGGTTTGCAAGCGCTTGTAGAGGTTGTAGAGGCATCCAAACGTTTGTAGAGGCATCCAAACGTTTGTAGAGGCATCCAAACGTTTGTAGAGGTTTGTAGTTTGCGGCAAGTGCCAAACGTGCGGACGCGGCATAATATTTGCAGAGAACAATTGTTTATATGGGGTAACTATGAAATTACGAATAATAAATCACTTTACATATACTCACTGTTACTTACCTATTATTAGCAAACACTGCATATTATTAAAATATTAGTTAAATATTAGTTACTGTGTCGCGTAGCGGTGAAAGAGTACTACCACCCTCTCTCTTCCCTTGGGTGTCGTAAAAGGCGACTAACGGACTAAAAACTGCACATATATCTAACAGCATAAAGCGGCGATGGGCTCACCCACCACCTGTCACACTGAGCACATGTGCAGTCGCTATTTGGTGAAAAGTGGACTATGTCAGACGACTGCGTTTCCGGTCCTCATTGCCAGGTCTCAGACTAACCTTTCGGGGATAATAGTATTAATTATATGTTATATCTGTGAAGTTATAATATTATACTAGGGTAATAATAGGCCGAGTTGCTGACTCCCGTTAGCCCGTGACCAGGGCCGGTGCAACTCGGTCGAAACCACATTAGTAATGTTACTCATGTGGTCGAAACGTCGGATATAAAAGACATGCGTAGGATGCCTTTACTTATCCATTTAAATGTATGTGCATAATAATGGTACGCGAAAGTTTAAAAGTGTAGGTATATAGGAATAGAATGTAGTCTTCACACGTGTCGTTATGTTCTTAACTTTGGTTTGCTTTTGCCTCATCCGCTCTTGATCGATAGTTTCCTAACAAAGCTTTCCAGCTACAGCAACTGAAGCGATATCGTATAGGAATTAAGTTCAACACTTTCTACTGTTGGCGTTGTTAACTTTTCTTTAGTTTAGACCCGGCGGGGGATCGAACCGGGACCTCAGAGATGGCGACACCATGAAAACCGGTGTACAGACTAAGAAGTTCGTCAAAGTCTTTACTTCGTTAGTTGCCTTTTACGACATCCAAGGGAAGAGATGGGTCGTCAGTATTATTTTATGAGCCGCCACCGCTAGTGTTGACCAGGACTCGAGTTCTTTAAGTCCTATTTTAGGGACTGGCCTCGAAAATGAGAGCTCAAGCCTTTTTGTCAGTGATAATACTCACGAGTATTATCACTGACTGAGAGAGACCCCTGTGACAACATTTATCACAGTAATAGACACTATCACGCTCGCTGACATTTGTTAGTAAAATTATTGAGAGGCTTTTAATTACATCTCGACTGCGATTTTTCCGTAAAATGGCCAATTTTGGCGTTCTTGAGCTCAGAAACAAAAATACATTATCAAAAATGACTTATTAAATAGTGGTATATAGAATAGCTATTGGCATAGTTCGTAGCGGCCTCGCTTTTTGTAAATTTTGCTTAGCTATTTAAATAAACCCAAAATTGCAGATAAAGATTTTCATAAAATGCGCGAAGGCACTTTTTTGAACTTCTATATTTAACTACTGTTGTAAACAAAGGAAATAAAAAAAATAGAATGTTATCTCTTAATAGACCCAGAGGTCCCGGATTCGATTCCCAGCGGGGTCAGCTGTATAGTTCGTAGCGGCCTCGGAATTTTTAGATATCATTGATTTTATATAGAAAAAAAATCTTATTCTAAACCAAAAAACTTCAAAAATCGCTTTAAGTTAACTGTGGATTTCTCCTATCTACGACAATATTATTGAGCAAAATTTATACTAGAACAATTGTTAGGTATTTCATGAGGAATAAAGATTTTATAATGAATTTATTATCCTATTTCGATAAAAACGATAAATAGAACTGCAAAATTACTACAAAATGCGAAAATGGGTACCTTAAGCAAAAGTAATAGGCCTCTTAATTCCTAGCGGTGATAAATAAAATAATAAAAAAATCTTTCTTCTAAACCTTGTCCTGACATAAACAAAAACAACAAAAAATGATCAGCCAAAAAACAAACATTAACTTATTGCTTAAATATCGAACAAATTAGTTACTTAGGTTAATTGCATTGAATTAAACAAAGCTCAATTTGGCAAAAGTAACTTTGCCGCAACCCACTTTCGAAACGTTTCACTCACCCAACATACAGACTTGGACCTTTGTCCTAACTTGTAAGACGGAAGAGCTCGCATACATGATTCAATTTGGTATCGTCGGCATATCGAATTTAAATTAATTAATTAATTAATGTGACATATATCGTGTTACAACCTCTTCGTAACGGCGCGGTGAGAGTTAAATTATTCAGGGCACGTCGGCCTAACAGTTCCTTTGCTGTCTCTATGAATGCCAAATCACACTGTATTCAATAACCATTGTCTACGGATGCTCAGACTCAGATCGCCACGTATACCGCTAGGCCGAGTAAAGCGAACGATACCTATTACATTGGGCGCTGGCCGAGAGCCGGTTTAGCAGCTACAGAGACCAGCAAGACATGCAAATTGCGTCAGTATTATGTGACGTCGGATGCTCCGGTGGGATTAACATAGGAATAGGTAGGCGACGCCGGTGGCAGTTAGGCGCTTCCGAGCGAAACCTCGCAGCCCGCTCCTCGCAACCCGCTCCTCGCCGCCCGTTCCTCGCCGCCCCGACACACCAGAAGATTACAGGCGCGAATCAGGAACGCTCATTCATAACTCGGTACGCGAAAATGTTCGCCAACTGAAAATCTGCATAAACGTCCCATTACGTTAGTGGAAATCTAATTTTCAACGTCGAGTTTTTTTGAATTGCAAAAACCGGGAACTATATGGACTCCGCTAAGAAACACTGCAATTAATATGCAGATGTTGAAGAAGTGCTGGAAAGTTATGTTTTGATTAACACAGAATGAATGCATTCTTCGAGTAGTAGACGAGAAGTGGTTCGATACTTTCCAGTTACAAGGAGAACTGTTTCTTGACAAATACACTGGCAGTTTCATCACCGAGTGTTCATAATGTAGTCACTATTGCTGTATTACCTATGGATAGTAATTAATTTGGCGAGCGGTCAGTGAGTGCTGTGAAGGCGTGGTTGTGTAACTAGTGACGTGGGGCCTGCGCCTGCGCCGGCCGCCGCCGCCGCCGTCGTAACCGATTTCTGCATTAACCTTGGATCAGGCATTCGGTTAAGTGCTTGGTCAACTTGGTTTAAATAACAAGCTCTCGGAGGAATTTGAATAACTACTTCTAGAACAGTAGCTCGTAAATATACACGACTATACTTTCATTCTTTGTTGTTTTTTCCACCAAGTTGTAGCATTGTGTTGTAGTAGATTAAAAAAAGTAATTTTTGCATTATGACTTTCTATCTCAGAAAAAATTGTTATCTATTTTATTACATAAAACTATTGTAATACGTATAAGATAGCATATTAAATTGTCTACCTTAGATTCGACAAGTAAATACTTTTTCTTATTTGTTGTTTTATATGTTGAAATTAATTATTAACCCGTTTATAATTACTTTTATACTACCTTTAGAGCTACTTTGCCACTGAGATGAATTTGGATTTAAATAATTTGTCAACACCAAGAAGTTTCAATATCAAAACTAAAGCAATTTAAATTACAAAGTTCTCGTAGCTTCTTATGCTCGGACCGCTCGCCACTTAATAGCTAGTTGTGTGACCCATTCACTTATCTGTGTTATCGATACAGAAACGTTATTGTAAATGAACAATAAAATATACAATAGCACCCCGATAGCGCACTACTTATTTAGATAGACCGATCCCATCGAGATAAAGCCTTCCGATTGTCTGACCGATTGTCTGGCAGTGTGTTGTAACATCAATCAAAAAGTACCTACTGTATATCTGTCGGCATCCGAAGAATGTTGCTCTGCATTATTTTGTTTTGCATTTAATGGTACTGGACTGGCCGGCAACAACCTCTTCCGTAGATAGTATTAAAAAGAAAATACATTGGTGTTTTTAAACAAAAGAGGTTCGATTGCTCAGTCAGCCATTTTGTTCAGTGGTACGCAAGACAGCGCAGTGGTATTGGCGTCGTACAAATAGGGTAGGTACGTGTCTTTTTTTAAATCTTTCTAACTCTCACTCATCAAGAGCTGTTCTTGCATTAGAGAGTCTTTTTAACAATGCACTAGTTGTCCTTGCCCCTGGACTTTATTTACACTTAACATCAGGTGGAGTGGATAAATTTGCCGTAAAAAGATAATGACCTGAGTAAATCAGTAATAAGAAGCCAAATTGTGTTAATACTTAATTTGAAAAAAGGTTGTTTGAGCAAATTAATAATACTCGGCGTCAAAAAAATCGCACCTTTTAAAAATCATCTTTAAAAATTCTTAAACCTTATGTAGAGGATAGTGTTGGGTATCATTAGAAAGGTAACAAAAAGGAGTATCAAAAAACAATTAAATTTAACTTTCTGTTTAATTATAATTATACAAACAACATTAAAATTAATAAAATAATAAAAATCCTTAATTAAGTCCTAATTAACAAAGAAAAATGTACAAAAAGTGTCTTAAAATTAACTTAAAATCTAGTGTTACCCCCCCTTGCCCTGATCACGGCTTCCATACGGTCCCTCATGGACCTCACCAACTTCAGGAGCTCTTCTTGAGGGATAAGCCCCCATTCTTCAATCACCGCGTCTTGGAGCTCCTGTAGAGTCGAAGGAGCTGGATCCCGAGATCGAACCTTACGTTTAAGATGGTCCCAGAGGTGCTCTATAGGATTCAGATCCGGACTTCGCGCTGGCCACTGCATCACAGAGATTTGGGACCTCTGCAAGAAGTCGCTCACGATGCCTGCAGTGTGAGCGCGAGCGTTGTCGTGCATTAATGTGAACCCCTCGCCAAAAGATTCGGCAAAGGGGACCACATGCACTTCCAGGACCTCAGTGACATAGCGGCGAGCAGTCAGCGACCCTTGTCCGCGAGCACCTCCAGTCCGGGAGACGCAGACAAGGTCGGTTTTGCCGGCAGCAGACATACCGCCCCAGAACATGCAGGATCCGCCACCATATTCCACCGTCTCCTGGATGCAGGCTTGGGCGAAACGTTCACCCTGCCTCCGGTATACTCTTCTCCGTCGGTCGTTGCAGAAAAGACACACTCGCGTCTCGTCTGAGAAGAGAACAGCTCTCCACTGCTCAAGGGTCCAATCGACGTGGTCACGAGCAAACTGCAAGCGGGCTCGCCGATGCGCTGCAGTCAATTTTGGACCCGTAGCAGCTCTGTGGGCCGCTATCTTCTTCTCCTTCAATCTTCTTCTAACCGTAGATACGCTTACGGTGCGTCTGCGAACTGCCTGGAGCTGCTGTTGCAACTCAACAGCGTTGGAGAAACGATTTCTCAAAGAGTTCGACACAACGAACCGGTCGTCTCTTTCCGAAGTGCAGCGACGTCTACCCGAACCGTGTCTGCGGATATAGCCACCGGTCTCTATGAAGCGCTGGTACACTCTTCGAACGGAATAACGGCTCAGGTTCAGTTGCCGGGCGACATCACACTGCCGCACCCCTGATTGCAGTAGTGCAACCACTTGAGCGGCTTTATCAGCTGTGGTATCCATCAAAATATGTGCGTGTGTCCTCTTCAACGGTTGAATAGCGAATGACCCACATTGAACCCGTGTTGACCGTTTTATACCCACAAAGGAAGCGCAACTAGCAACTCTCACGGGTAGCAAAATTTGCATCGAATTTTTGTGACACTTTATTTGTTGCATTAGGTTTTATTTGATAATGAAAAGTAATGTTTTTTATTAAGTTAATTAAGTAACCTTGTAATTAAAATCATAATTAATGCGACTGCATGTGCATATCAAGAGTAAATGACATTTGAAAGTGATTTTCTAAGAGGTGCGATTTTTTTGACGCCGAGTGTAGTACTACAATATCGCCGATACCCAGCAGCAGTAATTTTGGGTTAATAGTGAAGTGAAATTTCATGATTGTATATCATGAAATTTCCATGAATGTTTTCCATTATTATCCTATTTATTAATTATACCTTTATTACAATTAAATTAACCGTGTCGCGTAGCTGTGAAAGAATACTACCACCCCATCTCTTCCCTAGGGTGTCGTAAAAGGCGACTAACGGACTAAGGACTGCACATACTTCCAACAGCATAGAGCACCACCTGTGCAGTAGCTATTTGGTGAAAAGTGGACTATGGTAGAGGACTGCTTTTGCGGTCCTCATTGCCTATATAGTCTCTGACTAACCCTTCGGGGATAATAGTCCTGATTATTGTATGTAGATGTGCAATTAAAAAGATCCACAAAATTTTAAATAAGTACCTACTTACATTATTTTAATATGGGAACTAACGATTATAAATTGCATAATTTATTAAATTAAGTTAACGCCCTATAGATAAACTTATAATTATACCTATATTGTTAATTTTTATTAAATCGTAAGCGATTTTATGTTTATTCATTATAACTCCCATTTTGTTATTGCGCGGTGGGTCAATAGATTGATAAAAAGTCGCAAATGTTTTGCCCCTTTTCACTTAGACAAAGTCGCGAGCATAATTAAGCTAGTTTAAAGTATATTCGAACAGGTTACCTAGTACCTTTAGCTATTGAATACGCGCCTGGTACGTTCTGTAAAATGGATAAGATAAAGTCATTACATTATCAAATCGCTATTAACTATTAAAGCAATTGACATAAAGTATTAAAGATAACGTTTATTCATGGACAAGTATAATGTGTCTTTAACTTAATGTACCGTTAGTCGAAACTCATAAATTCGACAAAGTATTTAACAAATGTCGCGAAGGTTATCTATTGTGTAAATAATCCGATTAAGTGTGTGATTAAGTTAAACAATCAGAACATTAAGTTAGAATCAGACAGTGAAAGTGAGAACCAACAACACGTTAACATGATAGAGTTATATTAATGGGTGACAGTACTGGTTTTGAAGCAGCAGTTTTAACACAAAAATACTTAAGACTGCCTGCTGTGTATATAATATGTACTTATGTACATTTTAATTTATTAAACACAGCGTCTGTAAGTTTGGTATTTTTTTAATAATATAATTATAATATAAGATAATAATGCACTTAATAATAAAATAAATAATTTTATATGTAAGTATCTGTATTTTCTTCGATTTTATAAAAATTTGTTGTTTGTTACCGCATTGTTTGCCACAATACCATCTTATTTACTTACTTGATTTATCAGGTGCTCTTATGATTATCTTATATATATCTATATATATCTTATGATTTATATTAGATTTAGATTAGATATGATTATCTTTGTATTTATGAATTTAACATACCTAATATAGCCTTCATTACGTTGTTCCAATATATTGTGACAAGGTTGTTCAAAAAGTGTACAGGATAATTTATTGAAGATGATCAACAAAATTTTCCAATACTGCAAACATTCAATGAACTTTCACGGCAATAAAAATCATCTATCGGGCTGGTGCTTTTCTTGGCCAGAGAATCAGTATTGCCATTCAGCGTGGCAACGCGGCCAGTCTTCTGGGCACGTTACCCAATGACAGTGATGTGGACCAATTTTTTGATGCCCTAAAATGTATAGTTTTTAAATTCTATTTGTACGTAGGTTTAGTTGTATTTATTTAGTTATAGGAAAAACTTTGTAAATATTTAGATTAGAAAATGTATTTTAGTATTTGTGTAAAGGAATTGGTATGATTCTACCAAATAACCTACCGACTTTAAAGGACCTTTAAAGTAAAATCAGTCAAAGGATTAAAACCTATCCGCCGGCTGACATATTTAAAAAAAGGGCTGAGAGTTAATAAACAGAGATGGACCTTCGAGCAGGATATCACGGTTGACATGTAATGGACGCGATTATCGCGCCGCTGCCGGCCGCCAGTTTCTGGTCGCTTAGCATGAAACCAATAGAGTCGAATTATTTTTTTATAAAAAAATACAATTACTTACAAAAAAGAAACATAATATTAAAATCTTATTTTAGGATGTTGTAGTTGACTACTTGTGTTTTTATAGCTTTTACGTGTAATTATTTTGAGGAAGTGGGAATGCCCAGTCAAATCGTAACAATACTGGTACTAGTAAATAATTCACAATGATCCTTAAGTTTATATTTTACTAGTAATTATAATAATTCGTATTAAATAATGTTAAAACGATTGCGCATAATATTAGGAAACAATTATAATTTCACTATGAACGTGTCATCATCATCAGACTGTAAATACGAACCAATGTTGGGTTCAGGCTTTCCCACATGAACAATTGCTCATAGATAGATCTGACCATGCATGGCCACAGGGATCAACGGTTTATTGTATCTTCCAAAGGATTCAAGATATGTTTAATTTGATCACCCATTCGACGATCCGGATTGCGAATGTAGCTCAACTTGCAAGATTGCAACCCGATCTTTGGCCGTTGCGCCATCGAACGCCGTTTACATTGTAAATTGTACAAACTGTCCTTATTTTCATGGTCCATTATGGTCAATAGGATTGTCTAGCAACTACTGCATAAGGCCCCGGACCGGTGAGACCAGTCTTAAGACTTGATTGGCCACAGATTGTTAACTATACAGCCTTAACAGTTAATAACACTCCCGCGCTTTTACGACTCATGAGGATGATATATTCCTGATTTTATTACATATTTTATGGTTTAATTTTTATTGCTGTCTGTCTTGGTAACGCTTTTTATTTGTCTAGTTTGGGTTATAAGGAGTTTTTTTTTCGGATGCCAGGTAGCGATGGAAATGAATATTGGAAATAAATATTCATTTTGAAATTCTAATTCGGATAACAGTACATTAAAGTTATGGGTTTTTTTTTGTATACAGCCAATAGTCATAGCGGAAACACGCCTCTAGGTTTACGCTCTAGTTGCAGTTTATAAATTTATTCTTCCAAATGCTTATAGCAGGCACCACTCCTCACTTATTTAGAAATAGTAAAACATCTTAGATCAAAGTACATTGCTTATTCGTGCCTCTACCAATTGTTCAAGTAGATACAATACAAAACGAGCAGAGTCCATGCACACATATGGAGTCTACGAATGTACCTATGTTCATGTCCTCTACCTACGTGTGACCCTTAAACTTACATATTCCTACAATAAAAATACGTTTTTTTCGCTTGTTCCTCTGGAGAATGCTTTGTTCTATTACAAAAAAAATTACGGCGGGTGCACATTCAGCCAAAAACACATCAACACGACATAAGTTTGCGGGCCATAGTTGATCGCTGAGCGTCTGCCACGAAACTGTAGTGGCCCCTACCATTAGTTCAAGCTGACGCTATGAGAAGTTGTTAAGTTCGAGTTTGATATTTTGTTGGCGCGGTTTACCTACGGCAATGCACTCTCGGTTGATTTTGCTTGTTGCTCATGTGGGTGAATGTGTTTTTGTTATGTTTTAATTCAGTTATTGTTTTCTGAGGTAAACCTCCGAAACCAATAACCTCACATCCACAGGGAGACTGTGACCACGGACACTGTAAAAGGTTCGAAACGTCAGAATAATATAAAAAACTTTGTAAATAGTAAATTAAACGCGAGTTAATCCGTAAAGAAGTGTTTCATTTCAATTTTAATTTAGTTTGTACGCGTTGCCTAATAATTTTTTGCATGCCCGATTCGCTCACATTTTTTTTAAATTTTGTAATTGATGACTGTGGTCAACGTTGTTAACGGGTAAGTAACGTTAAGTTTATGAGTAATGTTAACTACATATTATATAGGATCGCAGCAGCGCCACCCAGCTTCGAACTTATGAAGACAACTTATAACTGCTCCGATGCTAACTTGCTCGAATGGTTAGTAACTCGAACTAGGTACTCTGTACTCGCTAAAGAAGAAAGCGTTTCCATTTTGCACAGCAAAGTTATGTGCCGCTTTCTGATACTACTCACTATACAAGATTAATTAATTAATTGTAATTTGTATCCTTACTAAGCATTTCGCTGTCACGTGACAGAAACAAATTGGTTGGCAATTTAATGAATTTTAATGAATATCTAATGTGTTTCATTCTCCATTCGATCACAATATCACATTACCTAAAGTAATTATTGGCCTCGGTGACAAACGAAGTGAGTTGCAATTTTGGCCCAACAAATTCTTGTTTTCGTAAACGTAATTGAACACAATTACGCAGTTGTTAGCGAGATGCGTATAAATATAGACTCATGGTAGGGCCACAGGTGACTGACCCGTGAATAAACCACGTAACTTAGCGACTGGTTATATATTACGAAATTATGGCTGGCATAACACACATTGAAAATAAAGAAATAGAAGATAAACTTAGGTACTTAATATAATGTCGCAGTCATAGTAGCAGTAGTACCCATAAGTAGGTACTTAACAAATAAAGTTTGTGGTAAAACCCGAAAAAGTGGGGTATTCCTCGAAGCGCACCCAATATGAAGCGCACCCAAACCAAGCGCACCTAATCTATTCCTCCAAGCGCACCCGTTGGGTGCGCTTCAGAATAGGTAATTAAAATATTAATTTTTCATTCCTCGAAGCGCACCCATGGACAAAAATAGAGAGGAGCTTAAAAGATTCGTAATATTGATGTCGATAGAGACTAGGACTAGGTGCTTAAGCAAAATACTACGTCAATAATAAATTGAATCATGACAGTGATTTTGATCTAAAAGTACCAGGGAGACATAAATGAAAAGAGGTAGATAGGCGCGTTAGCGATCTCACTTACTTTTAACTATCAGGAAAAAAGAAATGAACGAGTAGTACCTAGTAGTTAGTTGCCATTAATCAATAAAAATAAACGTACGTTATTCGTTAGCGATATTTTCTGATAGTTACTACATCTCTTTCAAAATTTTTTCCGTGGGTGCGCTTCGAGGAATGAAAAATTAATATTTTAATTATCTATTCTGAAGCGCACCCAACGGGTGCGCTTGGAGGAATAGTTTAGGTGCGCTTGGTCTGGGTGCGCTTCATATTGGGTGCGCTTCGAGGAATACCCCGAAAAAGTGGTTTGTGGTGGTTAGTAGTTTTTGTGACAATCAATTAATATTGAATAGCGGCAGATATTCAACTTAGAGCTAAGCTTAGATTAAAACAAAAAGGGAAGCTAACTAAGAGCGTTAACTGAGGATGGTTTTTGTTTATATTTTGTAGATATATTATATTTTTTAAATGGCTGAACTATGACGGTCTTTCTAAGTTAATGTGGAAGAAGGCGCGGGCGGGCCGCTAGTGTAGTACAAAGAGTATCTATTTTAAAGTATGTAGCACACCACCCCTAAATAGGTGGTCAGTTGTCTCCTCGGCACCTTCACGACCATTAACTTTCACACATATACCTAGTCACCACCACCACGGCCACCGCAGCTCCCAAAACCAACAGCTTTCGTGACGATTATTGGACGCAAAAATTATTCGGTCAACGACTGGCGCCCGTTAAACTTTTATATACGATTAAAAATTCACTAGACATAAAAATAAAACACTAGCAAAATAGCGAAAAACATGCAGCGTTTATCTTTGCTTTCACGCTTTAAAAATGAAATGTTTTAATTTGTTTTGGAGTAAATTCTTACACAAACAGTTGAGTGTTTATACAAAGTTTTAACATGAAAGAGTTAAAAAAATACCTAATTGATATTTATGAAAATCTTATATGCCTATATAAAGTTTGGAAAGTTCATAGTTAATTAACTATGAAATGGAACAAGGTATGGCAAAATAAAACAAAACGGTTTTATTTAACATTACAACCACCTGTACTGATAGTCTTTACATTACAACTGTACTGATGTTCGTAGGGACAACGAGCGCTTACAAAGACGAGTATGACATTAACGCTACATACCTATATACAGTCCAGTGTAAGGAATTGTAGGAATGTTCATTGCTTATTGCATGCAATTTTTTACCTGTAACGTCGTACACAGCATAAGAACTCCTATTTTGCCTTTCGACTCTATGATACATTCATACATACTTACCTACATAGAATCATGACTATTATCCCCAAAGGGTTAGTCAGAGACTAGGCAATGGGGGCCGAAGAAGCACTCCACTACCATAGTCCACATTTCAGCAAGTTACAACTGCACATGTGCTCAGCATGACAGGTGCACGGTGAGCCTATCGCTGCTCTATGCTAATGTATGTGGTGCAGCCTTTAGTCGCCTTTTACGACACCTAAGGGCAGAGAAGTGGTGGTGCCGCTACGTGACACGGCGGCCACACTAGCGGCCCGCCCGCGACTTCGTCCGCGTCAACACTCCTTATGAAATTCCAACCTCCAAAAATTTTTTTTTCTAAACCTTGTCCTAACTGTAACAAACACGACAAAAAAATAATCAGTCAAATCGGTCGAGCCGTTCTCGAGTTTTGCGCTTATCAACACTTTTACGATTTATTTTTATTTTTGAAGGTGTGTGTCACTTTGGCGCATGATTGGCCGCTAGCATTTTATTTTGATTTGGAATTCAGTCAATGACGATAAGTAAGACTAAAGATGTAAAAGGCAGAACGTTATGAGAGTAAAAGAAGAAAAATTATATCGTAGCGAATGGTCAGCTGTGGTCTCTGCCTACCCCTTCCGGAAACGGGCGTGATGTATGTAGGGTTGCCACCTTTTTTAGGACGAATTAATAATTTTTAATTTGTTATAACAAAAATAAAGCAGGTACATAGCATAAAAAAGAGTACTCGTATTTATTGATTTGTCCTTAAAACGTAATTTTTGTTGTTGCAACGCTTATTTTGAAACTTGTTGTTATTGGTTAGATAAAGGATTAACATACTTGTTATACAAAGAAAACACTCAGACCCAAACCAATTCAGAAAAAGAGTTATTTTTAAATTGACCAGATTGGGATTCAAAACCGTAACCTCCGAAATGGCGATGGTAGAACAGGCGTGCTAACCACTCGACCACGGAGGTCGTCAAAGATAATGGTAGCTCGCCAGGAATACTTTAAAGATTTTTTTTTAGAAGGAGGCAAACTAGCAGGCGGGCCACCTGATGGAAAGCAATCACCGCCACCCATGGACACCCGCAAAACCAGAGGAGTAGCAGATGCGTTGCCGACCTTTGACATTTATTTATTTATTTATTCATGTTTTATGTTTTTAATTTTAATAATGTGATTGTTTTTTTCTGAAAATTGTACAAGTACTATGTTATTTTTATTTGTCACTAGACTTGCCTTGTAACACACCTTGTTATGTTTATGGCCAATAATTGAATATGAATATGAATATGATAAGAAAGGAATAGAATTAAGGAAGGAATAGGAATTGTGAGTGGGGGGGGGGAGGGGCCTCCGGAACTGTCACTGGCCGGAAGAAACACAACAGCACCAAGTGTCATTATTTCACGCCGAATATTCGCCGGGCGAGCCGGCCCAATGCGTGCTGCAACGCAGCACAGTTGTCACACGCAAAGATGTCTAACTTAATAGTTAGACATCTACCACCACCACCGACCAAATCAAGTACATTAACTTTATATATAACACATACATACATTAATCACGACTATTATCCCCGAAGGATTATTCAAAGAGTAGGCAGTTGAGGACCGCGAAAGCAGTCCCCTGCCGTAGTCCACTTTTCACCAAACAGCGACTGCACATTTAATTTTGCACAGCGTGACAGGTTGGTGAGTCGAGCCCATCGCCGCTCTATGCTGTTCAATGTATGTGCAGTCTTTAGTCCGTAAGTCGCCTTTTACGACACCCAAGGATATAGAAGAGGTAGTAGTATTCTTTCACCGCTACGTGACACGGTTAACTTAACTTTATGTACCCCGCAAGTAACCAAATCCGGTTATTAATTTCGGGTTTAGGCACTTTTTTTTTCAAGATTCATTAAAGCGTAGGCGCACCCTCTCCGTTTCCGCCATTAAAATCATGGCGACGATTGTGTTTGTAGATAAACAAATTAATACAAGAACCCGTTTCAAAGAATTAAATGATAATATTTTAAAAATGTTTCCGCTAATCTATTCTGACAAAATGAACGAATTTATATGACAATAGCCTTTTTTGTGGTTTGTGAGAAACTATCAGGTCTTATGAATACATAATAAGTACTTTAACAACTTGTATTTTTATTGTTATCCAAACATCCTCGAAGGTTATTTGTGGAAAAACTTTAAATGTATTGATTGACACGTGTATAGGAATATATAATATAATTATTTATGATTTACGGTATCAGACAGAACAACAAAACAAGTAAAAATAGCTTCTGTTTTTATTTTTACACTGCTTCCGAACGCTGCTTTGCCCTCGGTTTATCAAAATAGTAGATTATGCACCAAGGGGATAAAGCAGTGTCTTATGTAGCGGGCGCCCCGTATTGAATCCTGAGCAAAACGAAGGATTATAGCGTTAACTCCCGAGCGTAGCGAGGGTGTTATGCTCGGGAGTTAAGACAAGAATCCTGAGTGCAGCGTGGGATTCAAGGTCGCCGAAGGCGAAGGCACCTGTATCCCCGAGGAGAATACTTTACTTTTCACACCATCTACGAGACAATAAAAAGCAATAGTACTGGAATCAAAGTATTTATTAAAATTACACTTAGTAAACCTATTTAAAACAATTAAATGTTAAGGGTAATGTTTGATACATTAGACCAGTTGTGAAAAGACAAAGTTATGTTTTTATTCGGTATATTTATTGAAGTTGAGGTAGACTTCATTTGAGCGAGGGTGTTATGCTCGGGAGTTAAGACAAGAATCCTGAGTGCAGCGTGGGATTCAAGGTCGCCGAAGGCGAAGGCACCTGTATCCCCGAGGAGAATACTTTACTTTTCACACCATCTACGAGACAATAAAAAGCAATAGTACTGGAATCAAAGTATTTATTAAAATTACACTTAGTAAACCTATTTAAAACAATTAAATGTTAAGGGTAATGTTTGATACATTATACCAGTTGTGAAAAGACAAAGTTATGTTTTTATTCGGTATATTTATTGAAGTTGAGGTAGACTTCATTTGAGTATTACCGTTATGTAAAATTTCAGAACCTTGGGTCTGCTGAGGACTATTTTGGATCGTGAAAGTTGGTGAAGGTGGTGCTTGAGGCAGCGGGTTAGATAAATAGTGTTTTGATGTGGAAGGTTGAGGTGACAAAGGTGTCCAAGGATCAGTTATAAACGGTGTTTTAAGTTTGATGTTGTCACCAATGCGGCAGCTTATTTTATCTTTATTTTGTATTGAATTTTCAATATAGCCCTCTGCTACTACATCAGATTTCCAGCCACCGTGTCTTTTAATCTGGGTCATGTCTGCTCCTGCATCCGCCAATAGAGTAGCCGATGTTCTCCTGTAACAATGACCCGTGTAGAGCTCGGCATTTGTCAATTTCAGGCAATTCGCAATTTCTTTCGGCATGCCGCTGATCTTATTTTTTCCAATGACTTGCCTGGTACACTTGCCATTATGATAAGCTACAAAAAATCTGTTACTGTTTATATTATAGGGGCGTAGAGCTTGGAACTTTTCGATAATTCTTACGTATTCTCCACGGACTACGAATGACCGTTCTTTCTTTGATTTTGTATCTGGCAAATTTACAAGCAACAAATCTGAATGTTTTTCGATATCTTCGATCTTAATGTTTACGAGTTCATTTCCACGACAAGCGCCATTCACTCCAAAAATCAATGACACCTGTAACAAAAATAGGTAGTAGCTTAGTATTGTAGGAAGGTAACATACGTAATATTTTAATTTTTATTTAACATGTTATAAACTTTCTTTGATTTGACTGAAACACTCATGAGTGTGTTAGACAAATTTAAGAAAGTTAAATTTCTTAATAACAACACATACCTAAACCTTACAAAGGTTTACAATAATAATTATTATTTAACTTAGAGTCGAAACATCACATCAGTAGATCGCACACAAGCGATCGATTCATGAGCTGGTAGCTGTACCTCTACTTACCTATATTAGGTACCTACCTAAGTATGTAGCTATTGTAGTTGCTAAAAATTAAATCAATAGGTAGGTACTTACTTTTGTGGCAAGAAAGCTGTGGTCAGGGGCGTCATTTAGAAACGTTTCCACATTTTGAGCTGTGAAAACTTTTGATTTCTTAGGACGATGTCCTTCTGATTTCCTTTTTAAAAATGCCAGTAATTTTGTGTAAGTATAATTAATTTGTATATTATTTTTGATGCTTATTGTTGACCTGAGCATCGAATAGATGCACCATAGGCTACTTGGCTTCTTTGTACATGATAAATGCTAGAAGTATACTAAAAGCACTGATTTAGATACAGACCTGACGCCCTTTGTAGTTTTCTAATTGTTAAAATCGTCGAAGGCTTTCATGTACGATCCCTTGGACTTTTCTGGGAGTAGATTGTTGGCAATGCCAATGGCTTCGGATTTAATGTACTCCGAAGTCAAATCACTATCGTCACTCGATATTTTTGTGAGAATTTGTAGATAATAATATGTAATTTGTTGTTTATCAAAGCAAAGCTATTTTCAGTATTCGCGCCTCTTTCAAATTTGTGTTCTAATTTGCTTTTATTTTTAATCTACTCGTGGTGGCCAGTTTGATTTTCGAACAATTTATTTTTTAACGCAGGTCCTAATGGTGAATGCATTGAATTATTATGTAACTTTCTACATTTTGTTCCAAATTCAAATCACATTATTGACCAGCGGGGCATAATGAAATTCAGTACAATATTATTGCCCTGCTAGACCTCAGGTCTATAATGACTTACTTTAGGTTAGGTTTGCATGACATATAATTTAACGTTGTCGAGCAGGTGGTGTGAAAAAGTATTTTCGTACCACTTGCTCAAAAAAGTGACATTCTATGCCACAAAAAGCGAACATAACAATAGTCATTTTTAATCTGTTAAAAACAGGGAAAGAAAATTGTACTGAATTTCATTCATCCTCTAGGGGGAGAATGTGATTTAAGGAATACTCACCGAAATTTATACTGAACTACATCTGTGTTTACACCATTGAGTTTGTATATAAAGCATTATACATCTTTTTGAAAAAGGAAATAAATCAAATAAAAAAAAATTAAAAAAATTATAAATAAACTCATCAAAAATAAATGTACCAAACAAAAATGTAACTCTCTCTATCAATAATTGGACCAATGTTACGAATGTTAACTTTTATTATTACTTATTACATATTGTCATTACTTTAATAAATGCTTATCTCATATTATTATTAAGTTAATTTTTTCGCAAATGGTACGAAAAGTAGAGTATTTTCCTCGGTGATAAAGCTGTCTTAGTCTTGGGTGAACTTAAATCCCTCGCTACACTCGTGAGTAAACCTCGAGTCCTTCGTTACGCTCGCGATTTAAATCGTCACCCGCGACAGAAGACACTGCCACAGTATAAATGTGACACTGCTTTATCCCCTTGGTTAATAATCTACTATTATCGCATGTCAGATGGAACTAACTATTTTACAAGCTTTTATTTAACTTGCAATGTATGTTTGTATGTCTTGTTCGTGTGGAATTTTGAACTCAATTTCGACCCACTTCCCGGTTACCGATTGAGCTGAAATTTTGCATACATGTGTAAATCGCGTGACAATGCAATATTATGTCATCATAACCATGCAGATCAGCACCATGTCATCATGGTGCTGATCTGATGATGGAGCTGGAAGGCGGTTATAGGAACTCTGTAGTGAAACGATGCAACCCCATCGAGTTTCGGCTCGTTTCATTCGTCTTGACGAGTACTTTGTTTTTAGATGGTTACCAGGGTTTGATCTGACGATGGAGCTGGAATGTGGTCCTAGGAACTAAGTAAAGAAACGATGCAACTCTATCGAGTCTCGGCTCGTTTGATTCGTCTTGACGAGTACTTTGGTGCTAGATGGTAACCAGGGTCTGATGATGGAGCAGGAAGATGGCCATGGCCATAGGAACTCAGTCATTAAACAACATGACCCCATCGAGTATGGGCTCGTTTGATTCGCCTTGACGAGTACTTTGGTGCTAGATGGTAATCAGGGTCTGATGATGGAGCTGGAAGGTGGCCATAGGAACTTCGAATGAAATAACACAACCTTATCGAGTTTGGGCTCGATTGAATCGTCTTGAAGAGTAGTTTGTCTTTCAATGGTAACCAGGGTCTGATGATGGAGCTGGAAGGTGGTCATATGAACTCTATAATGAAACGACGCAACCCCATCGAGTTTCGGCTCGTTTCATTCGTCTTGACGAGTACTTTGTTTTTTGATGGTTATCAGGGTTTGAGCTGATGATGGAGCTGGAATGTGATCCTAGGAATTCAGTAAAGAAATGACGCAACCCTATTGAGTCTCGGCTTGTTTAATTTGTCTTGACGAGTACTTTGGTACTAGATAGTAACGGGGTCTGATGATGGAGCAGGAAGATGGCCATAGGAACTCAGTAATTAAACAACATAACCTCATCGAGTATGGGCTCGTTTGATTCGCCTTGACGAGTACTTTGGTGCTAGATGGTAACTAGGGTCTAATGATGGAGCTGGAAGGTGGCCATAGGAACTTCGCAATGAAGCAACACAACCTCATCGAGTTTTGGCTCGTTTGAATCGTCTTGATGAGTAGTGTGATGTATGGAGTTAGTATGTAAGACTATCTATTTAAAAGGCATGTATCAATAAATTATATTCAGTATTTATCCAGCACTCATGTGTATTATTTCACTCCCGGCTCACGACCTTACATGGCGACCCTGCCAAAAGTAGAGACACGCGCGCGAGGATCCTGACACCGCCCGGCGCCCGCCGCCGCTGCGCCGCCGCCGGCGCCGGCCGTAAAAGGACTAGTTTCTGTAAATATCGGCCTCTCGGTGTGTTTCAATCATGGATGAAACAATTCATTTTAAAACTTTCAAGTGTGACAGTTGTGTATCGCAAACTTTAAAATGGGAAAGCAGCAGTCAAAAGAAGAAAATATTGTAATAGCCCAAAACGCAGCTGGGGGCCAAAATAGTGCGCCAGTCGACGAGATCCGGTTCCATTTGTCCACCACAAATATTCTGATGCTGATCATCGTGCTCTGCGTGCTTCTTGGGGTACTGTTCTGGATATTCCGTATATATCGGAAGTGTCACTTGCGGTGGATTCGACAAGAGGTCGAGCAGAATGGAAACAATAGAGGGCAGCGATTATCCTTTCGACGGCGATTCAACATGTACCCGGATTTAAACGTGGAAGATAGTAAAGTTTGAAAGTGCGGTTTCTTATACGTATCTATTCATGTGTGGTGCGTAAAATTGTGCAGTGCGGTTTGTGCGGTATATTATAATATTTTTACGTACTACGCGTAGGCGCGACATTCTACTACGAGTATAATAAAATAAATAATAATGGACACTATTTAATGGACACTATTTAGAAAATATGTTTAACCTGTCATAGAAATTAAAATTGTATTAATCTTTATACCTAATAATTAATGTTGTAATCGAGCAAAGGTACTAATATTTTACATATTACAGCTAAATACAATGAAGTTCTACGTCTTGACAATGATAAAGGTGCGTATTTTAATGCTATGTTATTATAACTATTGTATTTAAATTTAATTCTTAAATTCCCCTATTCGTAATATATTTTTTTTGTTAATAATTCTTAAATTCCTATGGCCACATATATAAAGGAATTGTATGAAGAGTTATTTGTAATAAGACAGTATTTAATTAAAATTGGCCCATCTAGACGACAGGGTAATATTTTACAGAAAAAGCTTAGTGAAGCCAAGTTAATCGGTGGCCAATATAATACTTATATAGAAAATATTAATAAAGTAGGCCGGTTAGATGAAAAGGAGAATATTCTAATAAGAAAGTGTTGCGAGGATTTTAATAATTTATTTAAGGAAATTACTAAATTGTGTGAATATTCCGAGTCTTTAGATTACGTAACCAAAATGGACAAATTCGATCTGAAAGTGGCTTTGACCTTATTACCGGTTATGAATGACGAAATTTCTAATACAAAACAGCTGATGGACGGTATAGAATATTACAGTTCAGCCATTAATGCTGAATCACAGTCGCAATTAATTTCTTTTATTCTTAAGAGTAGGCTGTCACAGTCTGCCAAGTTAAAGTTAGGAACAAACTATGATACTGTTCCTAATCTAATAAATGACATGAGAAAATTATTATTACCTAAAAAGTCAGCCAGCGCATTGCAAAAGCAATTTTTAAACTGCAAACAAAATAATTTGTCAATTGGTGCTTTTGGGAAAATGTTGTCCGAAATGTTTGTTGAACTTACCGTTTCCCAGTCCGACGGAGATAGTGAAAAATTTAACGTTTTGAAGTCAATCAATGAGAAACAGGCAATTAGACAATTTAGTGACGGATTGAGAAACCGTAGGATCGGTACTATTATAACTGCACAAAATTTTGATAATTTAAAAGATGCAATTCAGGCCGGGGTAGACGAGGATGTTTCAGGTTCAGATAATATGGCTGAAGTCATGGCATTTAGACGTAATAATAATAGAAATTTTAAAAACAATTCCAGGCAGCCTCAATACCAGAACTACCAAAGAGGTACGTACAACGCGGGTCGCGGCCGTGGTTCCAGCAATTGGCATCAACCTCGAGGGGGTGCCAGGCAGTGGTTCCAGCAGCCGCCGTCACGGGGACATACGTCCCGAGGCAGACATGCGTATCGAGGTAATAGTTCCAATAATAATTATAGAGCTCAGAGACAGTTTAGAGAACAGATAAGGTTAGTAAATGATGATTCACAGTCGCAACCCCAGGCTAGTACGTCGACACAGATTAGAGAAGCTGAAAGTGAGTTTTTCGTGCCTAAATGTTATAGTATTCTAGCTAGTGACAGTAGTTATTGTGTCGAATTATTTTATAAAGACATTTATGCGTTTAGTTGGCTCATTGATACGGGGGCTTCAATTTCGGCAATAAAATACAAATGTGTTCTTGATTTTAATATTCCACTTTACAAAGAGAACATAATTATAAACGGTATAGGTGGCAAAGTGCCGGCAATCGGATATGTATGTTTACCGTTGTCAATACATGGCCATAGTATTAATCATAAGTTTTATGTATTTGATACTCTGCCGTGTAAGTCGCATGGTATTCTAGGACAGGACTTTTTAGGAAGGTATGGATCGGTTTTCGACATGAGGCATAACACTTTAACGTTATGGCCCGATAAAAGTAAACAGATTGTTTTAAAATTAATGAGTTCATCTAACAAGTTAATGTCATTGCCCCCTAGGTCAGAATCTATACATTATATTAACACTAACTTAGTAGAAGATTGCGTAATTTGTACAAAAGAAATATGTGAAGGAGTGTTTGTTGCCAGTATGTTAGTTAGCCCCACTAATGGTAAAATACCAGTGCGAATTTTGAACACAACCACAAAAGAATTAAATTTATCAGAAATAAAGCTTGATATTCAAAGTATAAGGGAATATTCTATTTGTAATTTTGAGGAAAATGAGAAAAATGCAGTCCGAGTTAAAAGTTTGTTTTCAAAGTTAAATTTAAGAAATTTAAATAAGGAAGAAAAAATAAGTATAGAAAGTTTATGTGCAAAATATTCCGACATTTTTTATTTGGAAGGGGATAAGTTGTCAACCACTGATATTTATCAACATACTATTAAATTAAAACCTGACACACAGCCAATTTATTCAAAACCGTATAGATTACCGCATGCTTTAAAACAGGAAATAAAAAATCAGATTGACCATATGCTGAAAGAAAAAATTATTGAGCCTTGTCAAAGCGAATGGTCTAGCCCTATTTTGCTAGTGCCAAAGAAAAGTGACCAAAACGGAAACAAAAAATGGCGTTTGGTTGTTGATTATAGAAAATTAAACAATAACATTCATGATGACAAGTTTCCACTTCCAAATATAACGGAAATATTAGATTCTTTGTCCGGTTGCATGTATTTTTCTCATTTGGATTTACATCAAGGATATTATAATGTTAGTTTAGACCCAGACAGTCGCAAGTACACTGCTTTTTGTTCGGGACAGTTTCAGATGACGAGGATGCCCATGGGTCTAAAAACTAGCCCAAGTTCGTTTTCTCGCATGATGACGATGGCAATGACTGGATTAACATATGAAAAATGTCTAGTGTACCAAGACGATTTGATCTGTTTTAGTAGAGACTTATCGAGTCATATTAGTAACTTACAACATATTTTCGAGAGATTACGTAAAGTAAATTTAAAATTAAACCCTCAAAAATGTTCCTTTTTACAGAAAGAACTGCTTTATTTGGGTCATATTGTCTCAGCTGACGGCGTCATACCCGATACCGAAAAAATAAAGGTTGTTCAGAATTATCCGGTTCCTAAAAAAGTAGACGAGGTCAAACGATTTGTAGCTTTTGTAAATTACTACAGAAAGTTCATTCCAAATTTTGCTACAAAAGCGCATGCATTAAATAATTTATGTAGAAAAAATGTAGTTTTCAATTGGGATGAGAAGTGCCAAAAGTCTTTTGAGTTATTGAAAGAAAATATAATATCTCACCCTGTGTTACAATATCCTGACTTCTCAGAGCAAAATCAATTTATTTTACAAACTGATGCATCGGGGTATGGCGTTGGAGCAGTTTTATGCAATGGTGATGGAAGGCCTGTAGCATACGCTAGTCGAAGTCTTAACAGAGCAGAAAAAAGGTATCCGACTATTGAAAAAGAATTACTTGCGATTGTGTGGGCCGTAATGCATTTTCGACCATATCTGTATGGCAGGACGTTCAAAATTCAAACTGACCATAAACCACTTATTTATTTATTTGGAATGAGAGATCCATCCAGTCGTTTAATGAAATTTAGATTAAGATTAGAGGAATATAATTTTATATTAGAATATTTGAGAGGCAAAAATAATGTCGCTGCTGACGCTCTATCTCGTTTGCAAATAACGTCGGAAGAGTTAAAAGAAATGAATCATGCGCGAAATCGCTACAGACAGAGGTACAGAGTTTCTGTCAACTACAATGAAGGAGGTTTGTAAACTTTTACATATTAACCAATTACAGTCTACCGCGTACCACCATCAAAGTATCGGTGCTTTAGAGAATTCACACAAACACATGGGAAACTATTTACGCATCCAAACAGGTAATCACCCAGAGGCATGGAGTACTTGGCTTCCCTTTTGGTGTTTTTCCTATAACACTTCTGTTCATACGGAGACTAAGTTTACTCCCTTTGAGTTAGTATTTGGTAAAAAATGTACATTACCGTCTAATCTAAATTCAAGAATGATTGATCCTCTGTACAACTTTGATAACTATCCCTTAGAATTAAATTTTAGAATTCAAACTTCACAAAAAGAAGCACGTGACAATTTAATAGCTAGTAAATTAAATAGAAAGGCTAGGTACGATCGTAATGTTAATCCTGTATCATATAAAGTAAATGATTTGATTTTATTAAAGAATGAAACTGGAAATAAGTTTCAAAGCCTATATTCTGGTCCGTATAAAGTGTTAAAAGAATGTCCACCAAATGTTGTAATTATAAAAGACAATAAAAGATATGTTGTTCATAAAAATAGGACAAAACGTTATTATTCAACAGTAGAATGATTTTATATTAAGATAAGAAATGTTGTATTGCTGTCAAATTTTTAAAGATATGTATATTATCCTATGTACCTACTAAAGACTTTATTAAAAATATATATGTTTTAGACAGTACCTAATATAAGTACTAGAATGTTTAATATTTGATGTATTGTAGAAAAACCGTTATCATTGTATCGTTAATATGTTTAAAATAAAATAAAATGTATCCTTTTATTTTATTTTCTGTATGGGAAGGAGGTGTGATGTATGGAGTTAGTATGTAAGACTATCTATTTAAAAGGCATGTATCAATAAATTATATTCAGTATTTATCCAGCACTCATGTGTATTATTTCACTCCCGGCTCACGACCTCACAGTAGTTTGTCTTTCAATGGTAACCAGGGTCTGATAATGGAGCTGGAAGGTGCTCACAGGAACTCTGTGATGAAACGACGCAACCCCCTCGAGTTTCGGCACGTTTCATTCGTCTTGACGAGTACTTTGTTTTTAGATGGTTACCAGGGTCTGATCTGATGATGGAGCCGGAATGTGGTCCAAGGAACTCAGTAAAGAAACGACGCAACCCTATCGAGTCTCGGCTCGTTTGATTCGTTTGAAGAGTGTAACCTCCCCCCTCTACCCTTATACTCTGCTATACCTTAAATCTAAACCTTTTCCACCTATATGCCTAGCTACCTTATAATGCATACACACATCTTCGCCGCTTTTACCTTAACTTAACTTATTATCTAATTCTTAAACTAATTAACCTAATTTATCTACAATCTAATGGTTGTGTCTGGAGTTTTGTAGAGTGTGTAGCGTTTGTATGAAGATGGAACCTTAGCATAGCTTAATTCTATTTGCAGTGAATTTCAGTCAAGCAATGTAATATTATAATAACTACTATTTTGGCCAGATCGTCTAGTGAACCCTCCGTTGTTAACCGCATTTAAGTAACTCAAGTTCTTTCGTGAAAGTTTAGTAATTGGCTTATCCCTGTGTTAAATTATTTTCTCCTGACCTAATTACCTACCAGTCTATAAATCATAACATAAATATGTGTAGCCTAGCAATGACTCCGTCTGAACTGTGACCTAAATCCTTCACTGCAGCTGCGGGGAAGATTAGTAGCCACTCAAAGGTAATCAGATGATAGCTTAGCTTGTAGGTATTATTATTTATTATCAGTAGTATGATACATAAGAAGCCTGGTGCAATTTATATAAAGGTTTAGTGGAATTATAAAAGTCTTGTGGAAGTATAGGAGCTCCATCCTCGCCCCCTATCGTGCCATTCAACGCATTCGTCCTTCAGGCCCCGCCACTCCAACTTCATCTTATAAAGAGTCATCACAACTTATGACTTATTTTCTCTCATATTAGGAAATATATGTTAGCATTTTAATTATCTTTATTCCTCATAAATCAATAGTGTTTACCCCAAGGCTGGCTATCATCCAAATATCCTTCTCACATTAAGAAGTTAATTGTTTAATGCAGTAACTATGTCTTATGAATTTACTTTTAGATATCTTTGACCTTCAGGAAGTGAACTTAAGTTAATTACTTTTCCATTAACTTCCTCCCTTTGTCTCTCAGACTGAGTGGTTAATTTGATAGACTACTAAATCATAGTCAGTATACTTTTAGTAGGTAGTTAATTATCCCTGTTAATCATTAAATCAATTACATTTAAAGTTATCTTTTACTCACTTTAATAGCTGTAAATTAGACGGTACTAGGTATTAGTCTTATTGATTTAGATTGTTCCCATCAAATATTTCTATGTTTCAGATTATTAGAGTTAAGTACTTACATATCTTAAGAGGTCTATTCAAATGGTATTAGTAGACCATTGTCAGGCTAGTTAGCTGGTTGTTATCAATCAATTATTTCTATGTTTCAGATTATTAGAAGCTCATAGCTTGCAATGTCTTCTTTCAACGACTTATCCTAGGTTCTAAACTGGTTTTAGTTGTTCAGTTTGTATCAGCTTATTTTTGCTAAGGTATCGGATGTAAAACTTTAACACCTTGAAGAGTGTAGCGATATGAGATCGTATTGCATCCCAGGGAAAGCTAAAAAATGCCTGTTTGGTCATTTCAGTATTAGAAATCAAACATCACAGTACGGCTAAGCTTATTTGCTATAACTTTTTAGTATTTTTCTTGTAATAGGAAACCAGTCTAGACTTTTAGGTACTCCAAAGTGATGATGGTACAATATTATCATACTTCTGTTAATTATTTAAAATGAATAATTAATTGGTAACAACTTTAGGAAAACAATTAGAATTTTACCGGCCTGCGGTAACAGATTACTTGCCTAGCTAGGACCCACATCACTTCATCATAATTTTATTTAGCGCCGTAACTTAATTATCCCTACCTTATTAGTCTGAATTAATAACTAACCATATATATATCCGCCTACCTATAGACTCCTACAACTTTCCTCACTTGAAAGGGCCTATATTTTGTCGAACTAACAGTCCCTTTTGTGTACCTTGCAAACTAGGCCAAGCCTCATTTAATTTAAATTCGTGGTGTGTGGTGAGAGTCGCATTGCCCCTGAAAGCAACTAACTCCTAAATGTTCTATCAGTCGAGCCAGTATACTCAGTGTGTTATTTTCCTATCACTACACTGTATGTATGGAGGTAGACTCGAGATTGGACTGGGTCATACGGGTCTACCTCCAGCTAAATGGTGTCTGACCTATCTTCAACTTTCACTAGGGAGACAACTGTCTCTCCCCCATTACTCCGTCGAAGATAGTGTATTGTTTAGCGTAATGATGTAAAACGCCGATCTTATTAAATACAATCAAAGATCATCCAGACCGAAATCTGTTGAAAGGTACATAGGTTTTCGTTGCCACCGTTATGCGTTTCCGCCGATGTACCCCGGAATACTTCATTCCGTTAACGGATTCGAGTTGCGACCGCAATAGTTTACTTTATTAATCACTTTCAATTTCACAAATCTTAATTAATATCGCAGCTCGAATATCACTTAGCGCACTATCAAAGTTCGGACGCTATTTTTCCCGTATGAGTAGTACCGCACTCTTAAGTTGGACCGCACCGCCGACGTCCCAAAATTGAATGCCCGCTAATTTTCCGCCCTTTTCCCAAGCATCTTAACTTTCGCGCCACACGCCTTCGACATTTTTCCGCGCGAGACCGCTTTTCTTCCCTTCAACCAATCGCTAGCTGTTTCCCCGATGCCCCCCGCCTTCGCGTCGCGCCACGTGGAGCTATCATCCGACCTCTCTTTCTGTCTTTTTCTCAACCTCTCGCTTGCTCATTGCCGCTTTCGCCGCGCAATTCTAAAATTTTTCCATAATCTAACCAAATCTCGTCCGACAGCCAATATTTCATCTTTGAATATCTAAATGTAGTCTTCTATTAACAATTCCCTCTCAATAATCCTCCACTTAAGCCAATAATCCTATATTTTGGGAAATTATCAAAAGTTCCGTATTCCGACCATAGATGGCGTCCGCCCGTAGGTGAACCACTTTCCCGACCCCAGAGCAGTCCCCGCGAAATTCAAAATAAAAATACGGTCCTAGTCAAGCTCACAACCATGACTCCCGCTAGACGCCGCCTACGTCGCAAGGGACGCGCAGAGCGGTCCCCGCGAAATTCAAAATAAAGAAGTCAAACTAGCAACCTTATGCGAAGCTCAAGTAAATAACTCACGCTAGATGGCGCCTATGTCGCAAGGAGCACACAGAGCAGTCCCCGCGAAGTTCAAACTAAAGATAAAGCGTTAGACCACGGACCATTATTCTGAAATAGTTTATTATTCCCTTTTTCATGCTTATTATATTAATGGTGCTACGCATTAATATTTATGTTAGTGCTACTCCCACACATTCCTTACTAACGGACGGATACCATTCATTCTGTACCGTTACAGCCGCCCCCGATAGAATTTAAGCAGATAAAGTACCACTCTTATCTGCGGCGAATTATATCTAAACCCTGTACTTAATTAAGTACAAAATAGCACGTCCTTCCTTGCTAACCCCATTGTCATCCTAGCCCTCTTCCTCAAAGATATTCCTACTATTTATAGTTCCTTCCCAATCCCTAATGACTCCTTCCTCCATAAGCTTTCTTATTGCAAAATAGCCCACACCCCTCATTCTATTCAACTGACACAAAATCATAATCGCATACCCAGTTCTCGTGTTCGAAACGAAATCCCAGTAAACTTAGTCTCGGTAAATATTTCCCAATAACTTAGACATCTACCATTTCTTTAATCATACACAACCTCCGAATAATGATTTGCCTTTTGTTTACCATCATAACAACAAATCATATTATAATATAAATCAATATAACAGTCTCTTGCGCTGTCTACTAACGCCCCCTAGCGGAAACTCTTCAACTCTATGACGATTCCGACGTAAAGTTTATAACATCTTCCGAACCATTCAATTATTCTATTCTTTAAATTATTTTCCTAGAATAATTTCAAGTACATCTGTCATCATGGCCTTCTTTTAACTTACGTCTTTTCTTACAACTTGTTCCGCATCTAAATGTTGCAACCTAGGGATCGAACCTGGGATCTTTCGTGGGTGAAGCATCAACCACTTCGCCGTCATGGCTTTAGTTCCAACTAGGCCAATGAATAATTATTAATAATTTGAATTAAAACTTTCCTTCATACTTCAACGCTACCAATCTCATCTTAGCTTATATAATTACCTAAGATCACGAAACGTCGGAACAATTGTCTACCTCAGGCAGGGATCGAACCCGCGTCCTCCACAATCCCTAATTAGCTACTTCTTTTAACGGAAACCTATTTTCCTCTCCGCGGATAAGAAATCTTAACCAAACCCCCATATCAACCAAAACCAGTAGGCATACCATCATCGCCCAAGAGTTATAACTTTATTTTAGATGAGATACATCTATGTCTAATCCTACAAATAACCGAGATAGAATACTAGACTCGCTTCCGTCCGGTACGCAGTGACACCCACTCACCGTGCATACAAATAGAGGTCTTAACGCCTTACAATAAGGTTGTCGATCGTAAATACTTAGGAAAAACTCATTCACTCTAAGGGGGTACGCATCTCGAAACACGTCCTTGAGTTTTGAACTAGCTACCCCGTAGTTCAGATCTATTAGAAGTTTGTGTGCTATGTATATCTAACTGTCAATGTATGCGTCATCGATAAGTACTTGTTAATACCCCGGTACGCGTTGGACATTGTATACTAATTGACAAGTACTGAGCTTATACGTATAAGCAAATACTTATGCCAAAACCTATCTAGTAACTATGTCTCATCCCTAGTTATTACTATGTACGAAAGACAACATTTAGTCTCATTTGCTAATATATAATACGTCAATATCCCCTTACTTTCCTATACCTTTGAAAAATATCATTTTCTTATTAAATTAAACAGACCGGTAACTATCTTATCCGCCCCCACAACTCTACTTAACTTCCTACCTTTTATATTACTAATAACGGTCAAATCGGTAAATAATAAGTCATTAAAGGTGACACTTCGTCTTAGTATTCATGGTAATTAATATCGTGAGTTCCTTCTCGTATTTACTGAATTCCAAACTGCGTGATTCAATAGTGCTAGTTTCTTTTTATTTTTATTTTTTTTATTAGATGATTTTAATTTTACACTCGCACAAGACACATTATTAAGATGGTAATCTCCCGAATGTTTGTAACTCTAATTGGTTACTCCTTAATTACTCTACTCTACTTTCAGCCTTCCGTCCAGATTGTAAAATTCCCCAGTAGCGCGAGTTCCACTGATAACGCTAAAATGAAATGCTATCAATAACCTCATTTCCGCAGCTACCGGTAATATCTCTCTGTTGTTTAGTCAAGCATATTTACCCTGGTCCACACTCCATAAGGCGTCCTCGAATCGAATTACCCTACAGCAGAATTCTCACAACTTTTAGAAAGGCTAGTTTAGGAAATGAAGCTAAATGGAAACCACTTGATTTTATTGTGTGCTGAGTAATTCCCACTTCTACAGCACAGTTCCGAAACTTCGATTCAATTACTTCACCAGGTAAATCAAACAACCCACACGCTTAACTAAGTTCTATTTGTGCCCAGTGCGACTAAAAATATTCGAACACCCTAAACAAGCTACTTTTACTAATTTAACAGTGCCAATTAAGAATGCTCCCTTGTGTCATCTATAATTTTATTGTGTGCATAGACGACCAAAGACCTCGCTTTCAGCATGCCTTCTTCGTTGGACCCGCTTAGTTAAATACTCTAATCAAAATTCTAAAGTTACAATTGAAAATGTCAAAAGTTCGAATATTATGCAATAGAGAATTTCTCTAACATAGTTACTCCACCTCTTCGCACTATTTAGTCAGGCATAATGCAATTCAAGTATTTATTTTAATTTATAATGACCTATCTTCTCCACCCCTGTTCACATACTTTAGCTATCCCTATCCACAGCTGCGGTGAAGATAATTAGTTAATGAACAAAACATACTATAAACATTCTATGTTACTACCGCAATCACAAGAAATATTTACTAGAAGGATTATCTATCATACAGCTGACTATAACAAAATGAGTCCCCCTTATCTTTCTCCGTTCCTCTTCTAACGTAGAAGACAACAACAGACAATTAACAATTAATTACTTATAATTTAGAACAACCCTAGGTAAAACGCTACCACAAAACTAGTATAGAACAGAATAATACTAACCGAAGTAAACTTTTGTATTCACACTTGCAAATAAAATATCTTTATCTTTCCGTGATGAATGATTTTGATAACACTATTTCATCAACTCAATGTCCCGGCCTACATATGTGAAAACTGTCAATTAATTAGTTTGTATAAAACAATCTAGATGCAACATGCAGTTCACATTAACTAACAATTTTAAGGTTGTGCCATAACTTCGACAATAACCTACCTTAGCACTAATTTTAATCATCTACAATTACATCACGTACATATTAGATGCCAATAATCTAGATTATTTAAGAATTCTAGCAATTCATAATAATAAATAACCAAGCAAGATAATCCCGCTGTGACAGTCTGCGCTGACCATGCCACAAGTCAAAAACGCGTTTCGTTCGTCCTATCATTTCTAAACCTGTAGACATTTACTTTGTACTAAACAAATTCTTGAGTTAATAATTATTTGCCAATTGTTAAGCAAACCTATTTAATTTCATAATAACAATTTTAATATAGCAGTATTAGAATATTATTATAAATCCCGAACATCTTTATTTATTATAATCAACATTACCGGTTAAAGTATTTGAATGGCCTAGTGTGAACTAGGTTTCAGGTCGCACCTCGGGAAAATAAATTTACTATTGACTTTAAAATCTACTACTTATAAATTTATTATTTTCTTCTGACATATAAAGATAGGCTATGACTCTAGGTCGGGTTTAGTAAACTTTGAACTATGGCTACCTCCACAATAATCTCGATTAAATATATATATCCGCAAAACGAATTATGTCTAATTCGGCCGATTTTATTAAATTTAAATTATGCTACTAAACAGTACGTATCCTAAGAACGTCACACATCCGAAACCCATTTCAGTTCTAATTTCTTTACCCATCTAAATTAAATTTTGTACCTGTCGACGCGAGATAACATCTAAATAATTACTTTGTATGATTCGAATTGTGATAGTTGATTTTGTATTGTAATCTCGATAACGCAATATCAGGGATTTACTTATTAATAAATTTTACACTAAGAAATTTATTCTCAGCTCGCAATATCATCGCTTTATTTCCGGCTTGAATGTTTCTGCGGACTATGAGTTTAAATTTATCCTACAACTTAAAATTGTGGTATATAAAATCGATCACTGTTTTATAAGTAGCTTGCGTTAACTTTTAAAATAATAGAACGAGTTAACTATTGATTATGACGTGACATCCGCCCGCAACTCGCCTTTATAATTGATGTGATAACATACGCTATTGTTATCCCTATAGCATAACAGTGCTATAACTCGTTAATTTTGCAGTTAAATCTCGACTTCAAGCCAGTCAACTATATATTTTTTTTTTCTACTATTATTTTTTTTTTTTCAACATCTTAATCGTTCAACGGAGATAGACAATTGTGAAAGGTACCCTTCTTAATAGGCTAATCCAACCCAGTGAATTTAATGATTTATCTATCTCTACCTATCCTAACTAATTAGTCATGTAGTAAGGTCTTTTCTTTTCACCGCTCTCCCGACTTAGATATCTCTAGGTAACTCACAACTGATAATATTAGGTAAGTAGGTATAGTAAGCTGTGCCCAGCGAGCTTTACTTCTGCGTACGTTAACCTCATCTTAAGCTAATAATTATCCTTTATAAATCTTCATAATTAACTATTTATCACGATTTCAACTATTCGGTAAGAAGCAATGATTACCGGTAACGACTACTTACAACGCTGCAAGAGTATTACAATTATACATATTATTATTAGACAGCACCCTTTTACCATCATCCAAAATAAAATCTTTTATTGATAACCCAACGCCATCTAGCCTCGCTAATAGGTAACCTCCCCACAATAGAGTAGATATTAGATAGTTGTTTCCAGACGGTAACGACTTTTATCGCCTACTAGACGTATTTATCCGTTTACATTATGCATCCCAAACTACGTTGCTTTTAAACCAAAATTCCTACTAGCAATGAATAGTCATATGATTCTATCCCCTACATGACATCCCTGCTACTTGTTATTACTTATAATCGCGATTCCTCATCAACGCGTGTATTTTGAACCGTAATACTATTTTATGTTACTTTTCCTAGGATTTTAGCGAACTAACAAAATGAAGCGGCATTTCCCTTGTGCAGAGCAATTGTCCCCATCTACATGTCACATAATAATAATTCCACCACAATGTCATTGCATTCTAATCTACTACGTGATAAGTATTAGGAAAATCTCTTTCAATGTAAAAATCGCAGGTATTAAAAATAACAGGTATGGAAAATAACAGGTGATTCCGCTTGCTATAACAAAATCATATGATTACGCGACAAGGAAGTTTCCTCTCCGATTGGTTTTATGACGTCATGTTTTATAATCATTCCTAATTCTAGATTGTTTATAGTCTAGCTAAATCATATGTCTATGGTCCAACCATAGACAAATGATTTAATAGTCCCTGACTAGCCTAAAACTACTCTATGGATTTCAGACGTGAGACTCAAGTACATTATTATATTTTTTTTTAACATAACCAACAAAATAAAATATAATACGTGGAATAGCACATCAACTAAAAACCGCAATCGCTCAACGATTATTAGTCAAAATATAATTATTATTAGTTTTATATTATGCTGTTAGCGTCATAACTTTATAATATTGTACAGCATATCGCCGTCCTATAATATAAATTGAATCCAGCAATAATTAAGTTGGTTAATTCTGTCCAATCTCGCCCCCTTGCCTTCCCATCCGACAGCAATAATAATTAAACCGCCCCCTATTCTACAAATCTTTCTAAATCAATAAATGTTGAACTATGTCACCCTATCGACCTTTTACGATCCTAAAAATAACTCAACACAAGGCTGTATGAACCAGTTGCCTATGCCTATATGAAATCTATCACTAGGAATAGAAACAAAACTACAGTTACCATAGCTCCTAACGTCAACAATTATTATCTTAGCGTCCTATCAAAAATTGGATACCTGGTTTCAGTATTCATAGAAAACAATTACTAAAGGTTTCAGTATTCACAGATAACTCAACAGTTTTAAAATTAATACTCCCGGAATAGTTTGGTTATTGACTATATCTAAGTACTTTGTTCACTCATTAAACTTTGGAAAAACAACAACGCCACCAGCCGCACGGTACCTGATGCTGGCGAACTCCGCCATTAAATAAAGAAGAAAAAGATAATGACTGAAAGGTATTGTATTTCAAATAATACTCATTACATTATTGTTTTGTAGTTTTATCTCCTTTGACCTTTAACCTAACCTGAGAATCTTTTTGTTACAGATTTCGTACAACAAAATTTTAGCTCCAGCTCTCATTGCGACTGTCTACAATATTGGTCTTAATCTATTATCAAGAACCCGTAATACAAAGTGTATGAATCAACTTTAGAAGATAACAACGTTTATTGTGAAAAGTGTCAAATTATAATTCACCCATTATCAAGAGCCCGTAATACAAAGTGTATGAATCAACTCCAGAAGATCCAACAAAGTTTATTGTGAAAAGTGTCAAATTATAATTCTTCAATATCTCTGAATTAATTAATCTTCATTGAATTATTCCCTATTAAGCCAATTCTAAACTCACGCATCGCAACACGACAACAATTTGTGGGAAAAAATCCCACTTCTAAATTAAAGTATTACCGCTTGACTGAAATCCAATACAACTATATTAATGATAATTTATAACTTAACTTTCTAATCCTGGTAACGGCTTACCAAATTGTAACCTCCCCCCTCTACCCTTATACTCTGCTATACCTTAAATCTAAACCTTTTCCACCTATATGCCTAGCTACCTTATAATGCATACACACATCTTCGCCGCTTTTACCTTAACTTAACTTATTATCTAATTCTTAAACTAATTAACCTAATTTATCTACAATCTAATGGTTGTGTCTGGAGTTTTGTAGAGTGTGTAGCGTTTGTATGAAGATGGAACCTTAGCATAGCTTAATTCTATTTGCAGTGAATTTCAGTCAAGCAATGTAATATTATAATAACTACTATTTTGGCCAGATCGTCTAGTGAACCCTCCGTTGTTAACCGCATTTAAGTAACTCAAGTTCTTTCGTGAAAGTTTAGTAATTGGCTTATCCCTGTGTTAAATTATTTTCTCCTGACCTAATTACCTACCAGTCTATAAATCATAACATAAATATGTGTAGCCTAGCAATGACTCCGTCTGAACTGTGACCTAAATCCTTCACTGCAGCTGCGGGGAAGATTAGTAGCCACTCAAAGGTAATCAGATGATAGCTTAGCTTGTAGGTATTATTATTTATTATCAGTAGTATGATACATAAGAAGCCTGGTGCAATTTATATAAAGGTTTAGTGGAATTATAAAAGTCTTGTGGAAGTATAGGAGCTCCATCCTCGCCCCCTATCGTGCCATTCAACGCATTCGTCCTTCAGGCCCCGCCACTCCAACTTCATCTTATAAAGAGTCATCACAACTTATGACTTATTTTCTCTCATATTAGGAAATATATGTTAGCATTTTAATTATCTTTATTCCTCATAAATCAATAGTGTTTACCCCAAGGCTGGCTATCATCCAAATATCCTTCTCACATTAAGAAGTTAATTGTTTAATGCAGTAACTATGTCTTATGAATTTACTTTTAGATATCTTTGACCTTCAGGAAGTGAACTTAAGTTAATTACTTTTCCATTAACTTCCTCCCTTTGTCTCTCAGACTGAGTGGTTAATTTGATAGACTACTAAATCATAGTCAGTATACTTTTAGTAGGTAGTTAATTATCCCTGTTAATCATTAAATCAATTACATTTAAAGTTATCTTTTACTCACTTTAATAGCTGTAAATTAGACGGTACTAGGTATTAGTCTTATTGATTTAGATTGTTCCCATCAAATATTTCTATGTTTCAGATTATTAGAGTTAAGTACTTACATATCTTAAGAGGTCTATTCAAATGGTATTAGTAGACAGAAGTAGGGTTTTGAGAGTTCTGGCACACTCAAAACTGATCTGGTCTGGCCACCGCTGGGCTAGTTCAAGTCGTTTCCAAAACTAAAAAAAAAAAAAAAAAAAAAAAAAAAAAAAAAAAAAAAAAAAAGGAATACCCCCCATTTGAATCGATTGCGCTGGGTCCCAGAGCGATATCTTTAACCGTTTCCGAGATACAATTTTCGAGCGGCAGCTCTCAGTTCATTTACTAATGAATCGTTAATGACTCCTCGGTCTTAATCACCATTCCCGATGCACATCATTATCTAATGACGTACCGTTGCCACTGTACTTTTGTTCAGTTGATTTACTAATAAATGACACCTCGGTCTTAATCACCTTAACAACTATGCGATTGTATTTTATTGATTCTTCAGGAAAGCGCTTTGTCTTCATCTCACCTGATGTTAGGAGATGAAAAGTAAGATCAAAGGCATAACTTCACCTGGAATCCTCACTACTAAGGCGATGGATAAACTAAGCTCTTTCTTGATGTTATATCTTAATTACGAATAAATTTATTCAACATTATATTTCTTTGGTTTTTTTCTTTATTACTCCTCTAGGTTTTTCTGAGGTAGGGGAATCAAGTAATATGCAAAACATTTTGTTATGTACAGTTTTATTTCAATTTTTTTTTTTACTTACAAATTTAGCTTACCTATGTTATGAAAGTCTTAAACATTTGCTTTAGCATTACATCATTTTGAATAGTATCATCAGTAAACATATCAATAAAATCTGTCAAACCCATATCTCTAACTTTAAAATACAAATAAAGTAAACAATATTCACCACAAACAGATGAAAATACACTTTGAATAACTTTATGATTATAAATCCATCTATTGGTATTTTTTCTTAAAAATGATAAATGATAACTTTCAGGTTTACGACCAAAAGTATCAAAGTATTCGCCAACTCCTTTATTGTTGATACATAATGCTATCCAATGTGAACCAGGTCTAGTATCAGGATCAAGATTACTAATCATGTAGAAAGGTGGTGTAACATGTATAGGAATGCGATTAGCTGCGTAAACATTGAACTCCAGTGAATGACATACTTTTTTCAAACATTTTGTTATTTCTAGGGTATTCATAATAATATAAAACATGTGTCTTCATACACAATTAAAACTTAACTACTAAAATCTACACTTATGTTCCTATTTTTATCTATTTCTATAATGTTATCAAACTCGGCATAAACAATACAATTAACAGTTTGTGTTAGAGCTGCCTCAAATCTAACTTCTAACCGAACACTTCCATGTCGGATAAGATTCCAATGAGCTGTTGAATTGGCTGATAAATCTGGAGTTAAGTCAAACGCCATCAAGCAGTATCCATTAGCGTAATCGGCTCTAGAAATACCGTTACCCTCATTTAGGAAATGAATTCCTGTTCCAGAGAACAAAGTATGATAAGTTGATGTAAACAAGTTGTTGCTAAAAACAGGTTGTAGAGCTTTGGAAGGAATCTGTGTTCCGTCGATGTATAAGCAAAAAGAACTAATACCATAATGATTGAAATCAAAAGGATTTTTTGTAAGACACCCATTAAACGCTGTATTATCTACAAATCCTACTATACATCTTTTTGGTACTTGACCGAGGAAAATATTATCAAGAGTTTTTCCCTGAATACCTGCTGGAATGGTTAGAACTTTTACTTCAGCCCTAGTAATAGGATATTTAGCTGAGGTTGATAATAAAACCTTTTGATGGGCAAGCAAAACAGTAGGGTTTACACGAGCTTTTCGAATCATAAGTGTAGCATCAATAATGGAAACTTTTAATTTTACATCATCAGAGGAACACAATAAATTAAATGTATCTCGAGAACGTACTAATTTTACACACATTTCAACACCATTAATCAAAAACTTTTCTTGGTTGAATATGTCTCCATGTAAATGTCCTATCATTTCGACCTCCTTACTCTCCTTTACCAATTTTTGTCTAATAGTGAATCCTTTATTTGACTCATCAGTTGAATTCATTTTTCCTGTTGTGTCTTCATACCAGAGTCCACATGTTAGGTGTGATTGTTTTGCTGATGGTGCATAATTTAGTAGTGTTTCAATGTAAGCTCGATAACCATAAGTATTATTCGGAGGTGTTATCAGTTTTTGATTCAAATAAACATCTAACTGGCTAAAGAGTGAGTGTAACCAATTATTAACCGGAGCCACAGTAGTTGTTGCTGTCAGAGGTGTTAAATCCTGATTTAGAATTTTTGCTTTTATGTGTATCAAAGTGTGTGATAAATCTATGTAGTCATCACCACTTCCAGGAATCTGAAATTCGATTGGTCCATCATCACTGAGCGATGAAATTGGTTTGTAGTGAACCCACTGACCGCTTTCGATACTAGTTTGAGTTGATGGTAATGCAAATAAATCCAACTCGGACTTAACACATTCACATGAATGATTATGCAAAAAAGACATTTATTAAAATATATTTTTTAACACTCTGAAAATATGTCGTTAATTTTTAAATTATTATTCTTCTTCGTTTTTTTCAATGCTCTTCGTTTTGAATGCTGCGACTGACTGATACTTTGTAACTGTTGTCTTTTACTTTTATATCCCGAACCACTCATGACTTGATCTATTTTTTCATCGGATTTCCTTTTTAAATTTGAAGTTGCTTCCTTAACACGATTTTTTAAGGATTCATTAAGCGGTCTTGTGTGTACCATGTCGGATAAAAGTCCTACACCAGCATTTAATGCTTCTTTACCAATAACTTTAGCCCCACTCGATAATAAAGGTAATACTGAACGGAATAGTCCACCTAAGAAGCTTCCTATACCGTGTCCACGTTGATGTGCTGCGCCCTTATAAATCACACCAACTCCGGAACCAGCTTGATGTGTATAGTAATGTTCATAAGGACAGATATTATTGTATTTTGGATACATTGTTATTTCCGTTTAAAGTGTAGTTTAACACAAGTCGTTCCAAATTGGAATGGTACGTTTTCTCCTGTGTTCGTTCTTATATCTACTTCTATCGTATCGAACTCTCTTCGCATAACAGATACATAATGTGGAGGTGAGAAGATATGCATTTTATTTGATCCATACGTATATTTAGCTGGATCCAATGGTATAATTCTTAATAATGAACACATAACATCACCAACCATCTGGGGTTCGATAATATCACAGTACACATATAACTGTGATGGTAAACCGAGATACAAATTAGCAGGAAATTTACTGACTCTTTTAGTAACCACATTAGTATTTGGATCAAATCCAAGTTGAAGACTTAACTTTGGTGAAAATTGTAAAGAAATAATTTTTTTATCTTCATTAGTGAGAGTGACATATTTCGATATCTTATCATAACGTAATCTAAAAGTTTCTCTCGAGTTACATGCCGTTAAAACGTCTTCAATGTTTTCGTAACTGGATGCTGGTATATGAGTTTTGTATGTTACTACCGACTCATTGTCTTCATCACCTGGAACTTGCATTCTTTTGGTAATGTACATTAAATTTTCATGATCTTGAACAGTAAACATGGTACAGGGATATTGAAACTCTACTATGCCCACATACCATTCTCCTTCTAATTTAATCGACTTCGGTAATTTTGTACAGAAGTTAGTGGTTCTGTTTTCAGGAAAATATGACATTGAACTGTTACTTGGTAACGTTAAATAAAAACTGTCACTAGTCATATTTTCTCGATACTTGAAGCTAATATCCAACTATTAAACTTATTCGGATAACCTTTCCATTTGACCAACAATTCCTTTCTGAGACCAGAGTATCGAGTACGCAGTATTTTATCTATTTTATACTTCGAAGAGGAATCATGACTAACCTTTTGCAATTCTTTTTCATAGAAAGTTCCAGTAATCGTTTCATTTTGTAAATCTTTAAGGGTGTATACCACCCAAGGTGACCTATCTATAATCGATGTAATAACAAAGATTTCATCACTCCAATTAGTTTCATAACCTTTTTGGAATATGTGTTTATATTTTGTGATTCTAACGTAATCACCAATACTAAATTTTGGTTTGAATGTTTTAGATAATTTTGTACTATCACTATACAAATTACGCCACACAGTCATAATATTACTTGAATTAACATCACAAGGTCTCATTTTTATACTTCTATGAAAACTGTGATTATAGGAATATAGCAAATTGTCTAAGATATCAATGTAACGATAAGTATTATTATGTGTGAAGTAGCGCCACATTTTCGTCTTCAAAGTTCTTTGGAATCTTTCGACTATACTTGCTTTAATATCAGGGTTATTAGTTGTGTAATAATTTATGTTATAAGTTTTTAAAAACATTTGAACATCTTTCGAAATAAACTCAGTCCCTTTGTCTGATTGCAAATGTGTGGGAGTCACCTTTGCTTCAGATAATATACTTGCAAGACATTTTTTCACTGTAACAGAATTTTTCTTTCTCATTGCTCTTGCATATGCATATTTACTGAATACATCAATGATACACAAAATGTAATTAAAACCATCATTATATTCACTATAAGATCGCATATCACTTAAATCGACTTGCCAAAGTTCATTAAAATTAGATAAAATGTATTTGTTTCTAGGAAATCGTCGTTGGACAGGTTTATGTAGAGTGTAAGTTTCTTGAGATTCTAACCAGTTTTTTACTTCCTTTCTTGTCATTCGATTTTTCATAGCATCTGTTAATTGATTTAAACTTCCATAACCAGCAGGATGAGAGATGTCATAGTAAATATCGTTAATTTCTAATACGGAGTCCATTTCTGCCAATCTATTTTCTTTTTGACTTTTTCTTTACTTGTTATGGCGCTTGAAGGTGGTGTAGAATATTCGAAATCTTTTTCTAAGTTAGATTCAAATCGTCTACCAAAATTCGGAGTACTAGAGATATCATTGATGTAAGTTGCTCTTCTTGGATTACCGATGTAAGTCAAAGGTACTCTTAATTCCTTTAATGCTCTAGAAAATTCTGACCACCCGTTTGGTGAAGTGTTTTTCAACGGTCTTATAACATCACTGAGTAAATCAACTATGTCGCTCTTATAAATTTCCTTGTTGTCGATGTAAACTGTTCCTTTATGATCCCAATAAATTTTTTGTTTATTTTTTAATAATAAATCTATTAAGAGCTCACCTTTTGTTTTGTATGTCTTGGGTAAAAGGTTTATTAAAAGCCTTTTAGAATAATTAATTTCGTTGTCTTCAGCGTTGGGTTCGACTATCTTCGAGGTGTCTTGTGTTGCTTCTGGAGGATGATCCTCACGACTATCTTTTTTTATAATTTCTGTTTCATTAAACGATATTATGGGTATTTCTAAAGGCTTTCGATCTTTACCAATAAAATACAAATATCTTTGTAGTGTTTGTAAATATAAGGACCATTTTTCTCGATCATCTATTTTCTTTTTTAAAACTTGATTCATTTCTTCGTCGAGTCGTGATAAATTGTTCACGTTTCTGTCTGTGTTATCATTTTTTAACTTTTCTATTATTTCAGGTTCAATTAATATCATTTTTTTTGTATTCTCCATAGTGGTTATTTGGTGACTGATCCTAATAATGCACTCAATACGGCTCCCAAGATAATCGGTAAAAATGCGCCACCTTTTTGTATGATAATATTTTTTCTCGTTCTATTTGCTCCTTTTGAAATAAGCTTTCTTAAAATATGTTTATATTTTTCTAGTTTGTGTTTTTCTTTTGTAGGAATTGATATTTTTCCTTGAAGAACGTTGTAAATGCACTCACAAATGCAATGTATTTCTTCTTGGTTACAAGATTTTAATAATGCCTTTCGAAACTTTGGTTTAAGCATATGTAATGCTTTTAAAAAGTTTGTATGCGTAGTAAAGTGGTGCCTATGGTTAGTCATGGTAAATTCAACTTTCAATTGTTCAAAAGATATAACAATGATTTGAGCGTAAACATTACGAATTGGTGCCTATGGTTTAACATCAAATGAAATCGTATAAATATGTATTTTTTCTTTACATGTGGGATTGATTATGAGGTGTTTATGTTTTATGTTTTATTTACTAACTATTAAAATTTTTGGTCATACTTCTTTATCACTTGGGACAGAGTAGACGTTTTTTTATGATTAATAATCATGTATCATTTTGAACACCCATTCACCGCAATTGTTGCTGGTCCAAGTGGTTGCGGTAAATCGATCTTTGTGTGTGAATTCCTAAAAAATATAAATCAACTATGTAATACAGAGTTTAAAAATGTCTTGTGGTGCTATGATGAAATGCAACCTTTGTACAACCTAAGTGGTGTTACTTATTATCAGGGAATTCCTGACTTAAGCATGTTCGATGGCAAGGATCCTCAACTTATAATAATTGATGATCTGATGAGAGAGTGTGATGGTCGGGTAGTTGATATCTTTACTAAGGGAAGTCACCACCGAAATTTAAGTGTATTTTACATAACTCAAAATTTGTTTCATCAGGGTAAAGGACAGCGTGATATTTCCTTGAATTCTAGTTACATAATATATTTCAAAAATCCTCGAGATAGGACACAAATTCGTTTTTTAGGTCGTCAAATTGCACCTGAGAACTCAAAACTGGTTGAAGAGGCTTATAGAGATGCCACTAATAAACCACATGGTTATTTAATGATTGATCTCAAACAAAACACTGATGACGTATATCGGTTCAAAACAAATATATTTCCGAATGAGTATACCATTTGTTATGTATCTAAGAAGGGGTATAAATACAGTAGTAGCCAACATGAAAGCTTCATTCCATAATTATGAAACCAAGAGTTACTACGCATACAAACTTTTTAAAAGCATTACATGTGCTTAAACCAAAGTTTCGAAAGGCATTATTAAAATCTTGTAACCAAGAAGAAATACATTGCATTTGTGAGTGCATTTACAACGTTCTTCAAGGAAAAATATCAATTCCTACAAAAGAAAAACACAAACTAGAAAAATATAAACATATTTTAAGAAAGCTTATTTCAAAAGGAGCAAATAGAACGAGAAAAAATATTATCATACAAAAAGGTGGCGCATTTTTACCGATTATCTTGGGAGCCGTATTGAGTGCATTATTAGGATCAGTCACCAAATAACCACTATGGAGAATACAAAAAAAATGATATTAATTGAACCTGAAATAATAGAAAAGTTAAAAAATGATAACACAGACAGAAACGTGAACAATTTATCACGACTCGACGAAGAAATGAATCAAGTTTTAAAAAAGAAAATAGATGATCGAGAAAAATGGTCCTTATATTTACAAACACTACAAAGATATTTGTATTTTATTGGTAAAGATCGAAAGCCTTTAGAAATACCCATAATATCGTTTAATGAAACAGAAATTATAAAAAAAGATAGTCGTGAGGATCATCCTCCAGAAGCAACACAAGACACCTCGAAGATAGTCGAACCCAACGCTGAAGACAACGAAATTAATTATTCTAAAAGGCTTTTAATAAACCTTTTACCCAAGACATACAAAACAAAAGGTGAGCTCTTAATAGATTTATTATTAAAAAATAAACAAAAAATTTATTGGGATCATAAAGGAACAGTTTACATCGACAACAAGGAAATTTATAAGAGCAACATAGTTGATTTACTCAGTGATGTTATAAGACCGTTGAAAAACACTTCACCAAACGGGTGGTCAGAATTTTCTAGAGCATTAAAGGAATTAAGAGTACCTTTGACTTACATCGGTAATCCAAGAAGAGCAACTTACATCAATGATATCTCTAGTACTCCGAATTTTGGTAGACGATTTGAATCTAACTTAGAAAAAGATTTCGAATATTCTACACCACCTTCAAGCGCCATAACAAGTAAAGAAAAAGTCAAAAAGAAAATAGATTGGCAGAAATGGACTCCGTATTAGAAATTAACGATATTTACTATGACATCTCTCATCCTGCTGGTTATGGAAGTTTAAATCAATTAACAGATGCTATGAAAAATCGAATGACAAGAAAGGAAGTAAAAAACTGGTTAGAATCTCAAGAAACTTACACTCTACATAAACCTGTCCAACGACGATTTCCTAGAAACAAATACATTTTATCTAATTTTAATGAACTTTGGCAAGTCGATTTAAGTGATATGCGATCTTATAGTGAATATAATGATGGTTTTAATTACATTTTGTGTATCATTGATGTATTCAGTAAATATGCATATGCAAGAGCAATGAGAAAGAAAAATTCTGTTACAGTGAAAAAATGTCTTGCAAGTATATTATCTGAAGCAAAGGTGACTCCCACACATTTGCAATCAGACAAAGGGACTGAGTTTATTTCGAAAGATGTTCAAATGTTTTTAAAAACTTATAACATAAATTATTACACAACTAATAACCCTGATATTAAAGCAAGTATAGTCGAAAGATTCCAAAGAACTTTGAAGACGAAAATGTGGCGCTACTTCACACATAATAATACTTATCGTTACATTGATATCTTAGACAATTTGCTATATTCCTATAATCACAGTTTTCATAGAAGTATAAAAATGAGACCTTGTGATGTTAATTCAAGTAATATTATGACTGTGTGGCGTAATTTGTATAGTGATAGTACAAAATTATCTAAAACATTCAAACCAAAATTTAGTATTGGTGATTACGTTAGAATCACAAAATATAAACACATATTCCAAAAAGGTTATGAAACTAATTGGAGTGATGAAATCTTTGTTATTACATCGATTATAGATAGGTCACCTTGGGTGGTATACACCCTTAAAGATTTACAAAATGAAACGATTACTGGAACTTTCTATGAAAAAGAATTGCAAAAGGTTAGTCATGATTCCTCTTCGAAGTATAAAATAGATAAAATACTGCGTACTCGATACTCTGGTCTCAGAAAGGAATTGTTGGTCAAATGGAAAGGTTATCCGAATAAGTTTAATAGTTGGATATTAGCTTCAAGTATCGAGAAAATATGACTAGTGACAGTTTTTATTTAACGTTACCAAGTAACAGTTCAATGTCATATTTTCCTGAAAACAGAACCACTAACTTCTGTACAAAATTACCGAAGTCGATTAAATTAGAAGGAGAATGGTATGTGGGCATAGTAGAGTTTCAATATCCCTGTACCATGTTTACTGTTCAAGATCATGAAAATTTAATGTACATTACCAAAAGAATGCAAGTTCCAGGTGATGAAGACAATGAGTCGGTAGTAACATACAAAACTCATATACCAGCATCCAGTTACGAAAACATTGAAGACGTTTTAACGGCATGTAACTCGAGAGAAACTTTTAGATTACGTTATGATAAGATATCGAAATATGTCACTCTCACTAATGAAGATAAAAAAATTATTTCTTTACAATTTTCACCAAAGTTAAGTCTTCAACTTGGATTTGATCCAAATACTAATGTGGTTACTAAAAGAGTCAGTAAATTTCCTGCTAATTTGTATCTCGGTTTACCATCACAGTTATATGTGTACTGTGATATTATCGAACCCCAGATGGTTGGTGATGTTATGTGTTCATTATTAAGAATTATACCATTGGATCCAGCTAAATATACGTATGGATCAAATAAAATGCATATCTTCTCACCTCCACATTATGTATCTGTTATGCGAAGAGAGTTCGATACGATAGAAGTAGATATAAGAACGAACACAGGAGAAAACGTACCATTCCAATTTGGAACGACTTGTGTTAAACTACACTTTAAACGGAAATAACAATGTATCCAAAATACAATAATATCTGTCCTTATGAACATTACTATACACATCAAGCTGGTTCCGGAGTTGGTGTGATTTATAAGGGCGCAGCACATCAACGTGGACACGGTATAGGAAGCTTCTTAGGTGGACTATTCCGTTCAGTATTACCTTTATTATCGAGTGGGGCTAAAGTTATTGGTAAAGAAGCATTAAATGCTGGTGTAGGACTTTTATCCGACATGGTACACACAAGACCGCTTAATGAATCCTTAAAAAATCGTGTTAAGGAAGCAACTTCAAATTTAAAAAGGAAATCCGATGAAAAAATAGATCAAGTCATGAGTGGTTCGGGATATAAAAGTAAAAGACAACAGTTACAAAGTATCAGTCAGTCGCAGCATTCAAAACGAAGAGCATTGAAAAAAACGAAGAAGAATAATAATTTAAAAATTAACGACATATTTTCAGAGTGTTAAAAAATATATTTTAATAAATGTCTTTTTTGCATAATCATTCATGTGAATGTGTTAAGTCCGAGTTGGATTTATTTGCATTACCATCAACTCAAACTAGTATCGAAAGCGGTCAGTGGGTTCACTACAAACCAATTTCATCGCTCAGTGATGATGGACCAATCGAATTTCAGATTCCTGGAAGTGGTGATGACTACATAGATTTATCACACACTTTGATACACATAAAAGCAAAAATTCTAAATCAGGATTTAACACCTCTGACAGCAACAACTACTGTGGCTCCGGTTAATAATTGGTTACACTCACTCTTTAGCCAGTTAGATGTTTATTTGAATCAAAAACTGATAACACCTCCGAATAATACTTATGGTTATCGAGCTTACATTGAAACACTACTAAATTATGCACCATCAGCAAAACAATCACACCTAACATGTGGACTCTGGTATGAAGACACAACAGGAAAAATGAATTCAACTGATGAGTCAAATAAAGGATTCACTATTAGACAAAAATTGGTAAAGGAGAGTAAGGAGGTCGAAATGATAGGACATTTACATGGAGACATATTCAACCAAGAAAAGTTTTTGATTAATGGTGTTGAAATGTGTGTAAAATTAGTACGTTCTCGAGATACATTTAATTTATTGTGTTCCTCTGATGATGTAAAATTAAAAGTTTCCATTATTGATGCTACACTTATGATTCGAAAAGCTCGTGTAAACCCTACTGTTTTGCTTGCCCATCAAAAGGTTTTATTATCAACCTCAGCTAAATATCCTATTACTAGGGCTGAAGTAAAAGTTCTAACCATTCCAGCAGGTATTCAGGGAAAAACTCTTGATAATATTTTCCTCGGTCAAGTACCAAAAAGATGTATAGTAGGATTTGTAGATAATACAGCGTTTAATGGGTGTCTTACAAAAAATCCTTTTGATTTCAATCATTATGGTATTAGTTCTTTTTGCTTATACATCGACGGAACACAGATTCCTTCCAAAGCTCTACAACCTGTTTTTAGCAACAACTTGTTTACATCAACTTATCATACTTTGTTCTCTGGAACAGGAATTCATTTCCTAAATGAGGGTAACGGTATTTCTAGAGCCGATTACGCTAATGGATACTGCTTGATGGCGTTTGACTTAACTCCAGATTTATCAGCCAATTCAACAGCTCATTGGAATCTTATCCGACATGGAAGTGTTCGGTTAGAAGTTAGATTTGAGGCAGCTCTAACACAAACTGTTAATTGTATTGTTTATGCCGAGTTTGATAACATTATAGAAATAGATAAAAATAGGAACATAAGTGTAGATTTTAGTAGTTAAGTTTTAATTGTGTATGAAGACACATGTTTTATATTATTATGAATACCCTAGAAATAACAAAATGTTTGAAAAAAGTATGTCATTCACTGGAGTTCAATGTTTACGCAGCTAATCGCATTCCTATACATGTTACACCACCTTTCTACATGATTAGTAATCTTGATCCTGATACTAGACCTGGTTCACATTGGATAGCATTATGTATCAACAATAAAGGAGTTGGCGAATACTTTGATACTTTTGGTCGTAAACCTGAAAGTTATCATTTATCATTTTTAAGAAAAAATACCAATAGATGGATTTATAATCATAAAGTTATTCAAAGTGTATTTTCATCTGTTTGTGGTGAATATTGTTTACTTTATTTGTATTTTAAAGTTAGAGATATGGGTTTGACAGATTTTATTGATATGTTTACTGATGATACTATTCAAAATGATGTAATGCTAAAGCAAATGTTTAAGACTTTCATAACATAGGTAAGCTAAATTTGTAAGTAAAAAAAAAATTGAAATAAAACTGTACATAACAAAATGTTTTGCATATTACTTGATTCCCCTACCTCAGAAAAACCTAGAGGAGTAATAAAGAAAAAAACCAAAGAAATATAATGTTGAATAAATTTATTCGTAATTAAGATATAACATCAAGAAAGAGCTTAGTTTATCCATCGCCTTAGTAGTGAGGATTCCAGGTGAAGTTATGCCTTTGATCTTACTTTTCATCTCCTAACATCAGGTGAGATGAAGACAAAGCGCTTTCCTGAAGAATCAATAAAATACAATCGCATAGTTGTTAAGGTGATTAAGACCGAGGTGTCATTTATTAGTAAATCAACTGAACAAAAGTACAGTGGCAACGGTACGTCATTAGATAATGATGTGCATCGGGAATGGTGATTAAGACCGAGGAGTCATTAACGATTCATTAGTAAATGAACTGAGAGCTGCCGCTCGAAAATTGTATCTCGGAAACGGTTAAAGATATCGCTCTGGGACCCAGCGCAATCGATTCAAATGAGGGGGTTTTCCTTTTTTTTTTTTTTTTTTTTTTTTTTTTTAGTTTTGGAAACGACTTGAACTAGCCCAGCGGTGGCCAGACCAGATCAGTTTTGAGTGTGCCAGAACTCTCAAAACCCTACTACTGTAGACCATTGTCAGGCTAGTTAGCTGGTTGTTATCAATCAATTATTTCTATGTTTCAGATTATTAGAAGCTCATAGCTTGCAATGTCTTCTTTCAACGACTTATCCTAGGTTCTAAACTGGTTTTAGTTGTTCAGTTTGTATCAGCTTATTTTTGCTAAGGTATCGGATGTAAAACTTTAACACCTTGAAGAGTGTAGCGATATGAGATCGTATTGCATCCCAGGGAAAGCTAAAAAATGCCTGCTTGGTCATTTCAGTATTAGAAATCAAACATCACAGTACGGCTAAGCTTATTTGCTATAACTTTTTAGTATTTTTCTTGTAATAGGAAACCAGTCTAGACTTTTAGGTACTCCAAAGTGATGATGGTACAATATTATCATACTTCTGTTAATTATTTAAAATGAATAATTAATTGGTAACAACTTTAGGAAAACAATTAGAATTTTACCGGCCTGCGGTAACAGATTACTTGCCTAGCTAGGACCCACATCACTTCATCATAATTTTATTTAGCGCCGTAACTTAATTATCCCTACCTTATTAGTCTGAATTAATAACTAACCATATATATATCCGCCTACCTATAGACTCCTACAACTTTCCTCACTTGAAAGGGCCTTTATTTTGTCGAACTAACAGTCCCTTTTGTGTACCTTGCAAACTAGGCCAAGCCTCATTTAATTTAAATTCGTGGTGTGTGGTGAGAGTCGCATTGCCCCTGAAAGCAACTAACTCCTAAATGTTCTATCAGTCGAGCCAGTATACTCAGTGTGTTATTTTCCTATCACTACACTGTATGTATGGAGGTAGACTCGAGATTGGACTGGGTCATACGGGTCTACCTCCAGCTAAATGGTGTCTGACCTATCTTCAACTTTCACTAGGGAGACAACTGTCTCTCCCCCATTACTCCGTCGAAGATAGTGTATTGTTTAGCGTAATGATGTAAAACGCCGATCTTATTAAATACAATCAAAGATCATCCAGACCGAAATCTGTTGAAAGGTACATAGGTTTTCGTTGCCACCGTTATGCGTTTCCGCCGATGTACCCCGGAATACTTCATTCCGTTAACGGATTCGAGTTGCGACCGCAATAGTTTACTTTATTAATCACTTTCAATTTCACAAATCTTAATTAATATCGCAGCTCGAATATCACTTAGCGCACTATCAAAGTTCGGACGCTATTTTTCCCGTATGAGTAGTACCGCACTCTTAAGTTGGACCGCACCGCCGACGTCCCAAAATTGAATGCCCGCTAATTTTCCGCCCTTTTCCCAAGCATCTTAACTTTCGCGCCACACGCCTTCGACATTTTTCCGCGCGAGACCGCTTTTCTTCCCTTCAACCAATCGCTAGCTGTTTCCCCGATGCCCCCCGCCTTCGCGTCGCGCCACGTGGAGCTATCATCCGACCTCTCTTTCTGTCTTTTTCTCAACCTCTCGCTTGCTCATTGCCGCTTTCGCCGCGCAATTCTAAAATTTTTCCATAATCTAACCAAATCTCGTCCGACAGCCAATATTTCATCTTTGAATATCTAAATGTAGTCTTCTATTAACAATTCCCTCTCAATAATCCTCCACTTAAGCCAATAATCCTATATTTCGGGAAATTATCAAAAGTTCCGTATTCCGACCATAGATGGCGTCCGCCCGTAGGTGAACCACTTTCCCGACCCCAGAGCAGTCCCCGCGAAATTCAAAATAAAAATACGGTCCTAGTCAAGCTCACAACCATGACTCCCGCTAGACGCCGCCTACGTCGCAAGGGACGCGCAGAGCAGTCCCCGCGAAATTCAAAATAAAGAAGTCAAACTAGCAACCTTATGCGAAGCTCAAGTAAATAACTCACGCTAGATGGCGCCTATGTCGCAAGGAGCACACAGAGCAGTCCCCGCGAAGTTCAAACTAAAGATAAAGCGTTAGACCACGGACCATTATTCTGAAATAGTTTATTATTCCCTTTTTCATGCTTATTATATTAATGGTGCTACGCATTAATATTTATGTTAGTGCTACTCCCACACATTCCTTACTAACGGACGGATACCATTCATTCTGTACCGTTACAAGAGTACATTTTTTGCTAGATGGTAATCAGGGTCTGATGATGGAGCTGGAAGATAGCCATAGGAAATCAGTAAAAACAACATAACCCCATTGTGTATAGGCTCGTTTGATTCGTCTTGACGAGTACTTTGGTGCTAGATGATAACCAGGGTCTGATGATGGAGCTGAAGGGTGGCCATAGGAATTCAGTAGGTAATTAAGCGACACAACTGCGTCGAGTTTGATTCGTCTTAATGGGTGGACCGTTTTTGATGGGTAGTGAGTGGTGGTGGTTTGGTGGACGTGAATAAATTTTGTAAGTATACATAAATATTTGTATTCAGTGAGATGAACAGATGAATAACGTGTCCAGAGATAACTAAAAAGTAAAAAATAAATTAAAATTAAAAAAGTTTTTTAAAAAACAAGCTTTCATTGAAAAAAAGATTATTGAAGAAAAGAAAAAAATAAACTTTTAGTTTAAAACTTTAACTATCAACTTATAACGTCATTACTTAATTTATATGATATCAAAAGTTATCCCACCTATCCTTCCTATCTAAAGGAACGCTTCAGTTTCCTTTATTGTTCATCCTCGCGCTCCTTACGGTCATCAGAAAATCTGTCCCTTAAAACCCCTGTTCACAACACTACCTTTTACGATTGTTCCTTCACCGTTGAAGCTGTTCGTCTCTGGAACTCGCTTCAAGTTGCGATCAGGCGTGCTAAAACAATTCACGCATTTAAGGTGCACGTGAAGAATTTCTACCTTTCCTAAAGGGAAAGGTACCCTATCCTGCTGCATAGCTGTCATTGTCCGCTACATCCTACCTGAGACTATTATATTTAAGTATGTATATATTATATTTGTTACACCCTATTTTTTATTTATTTTATAATGTTATGTATTTTATTATAGTTCTTTTTAATTTGCTTTTGCTTTTAATTGTTTAACTGTGGTATGCACCTCCAATCTTTGAGTGTATAAGTTCTCTCCATCCGAATGGTTGTCTGGCAGAGATCGCTTTAAAGCGATAAGACCGCCAAATTGTTACTTTGTGTTTGTGCTCATTGTTATGTGTTATGTAAATGTTTGTGGTGTTAAGTTACAATAAAAGTATTGTCTATCTATCTATCTATATATCTAAATAGGTACATAAGTAAGTAGGTACTTACTTGTAAAGATGCCTGTCTTGCTTCAATGCAACCATGACATGACAAACAAATAAAATTGAATGTCCTCGTGATGTCGGCTCTCACGCACCGGTTTTTCGAAAACTCGAATCTTTATGTTTATTATTATGGTATTTATCCAAGTGGAGACCTTTTTACATGTTATTATCGGCGTATCTCTATATATTATGTAAATCGAAATGTATTTTTTTCATGTGTACAATATTACCAACTCCATCGTAATCTTTACATATGTTTACATTTCTTTTTTCTCGTAGTTAATAGTATTTTTAGAACCAGACCTTGGAATCAATGACAGATAATTTCTCCGTTCCTTTTCTAATAGTTTTTGATTTAGGTTTATGTATAGGTATTATATTAATTTTGTTGCCATTTTTTTGATACCTTACCCTTATTAACCGTGCAGTCCATAATTATTATCTGTACAACATGGCCTTATCTTCAATGTAGGTTATTATTCTTTACAATTGATTGTGTTATAATAATGTCACGCATTATGTTTTTTATCTTGCTAATCAATACAGGCATCGAAATAACTTGACTAAGGGCCGATTTTTCAACAGTCAGATAAAACTTATTTGTCTGTTAAAGTATTGCGCAACCATTTTGAAAATCTATTGTCATCAGCTCGGACCAAATATCATTGGTCCGAGGTCATCAGTCTTTTATTTCTTTACAGGTGACATTTAAGTTTGATTGTGTTATACTTTATCAGACGGATAAGTTTTAACCGAGGATTGAAAAATCAGTACTAAGACAGATTGACAGTTTTTATCTAATGTCATAATGTGACTTTGAGGATATTATGAAAGTGAAAGTGTATTTATTTGGTTAGTTATTTGGTTCCTCAAACTTTAAAATAATGGTTATCAGTTAACGTTCAAAATAACTACCTAGGTATATTTTGTAATCACTGAATCCTGAAAACTAAGGAAGTGGCTCAACAATGACATTATCATAATTCTTGATCAGATTGGGCCATAAATAGTCGACCACGCTGGCCCAATGCGTTTTGGTGCATTTTACGACTGCCGTCTAACGACAACAACCGGGACCGGGACCAATAGCTTAACGTGTCTCCCGAAACACGCAAAGTGTTTGAGATGTTTTTAATTTGGTCACCCATCTAGTTAACCGGCGAAAGTTTCATAACAACGAGCGTAAACCAAACCTCTTAACCGATGGGCCATGGAGCTCCTCAACATTATTGTTATGTTTGGTAGCTAGCCAGCAAGCTAGACTTAGAACTACCAACCAACCTAACTATAAGGACTCCGGGGTATGTTGGGCCAAGTGTCAGAATGTCCAAGGTGACATAATGTCCGGATGTTATAAAGACCGTTAGTGAATATGTACAAGTGTAAGAATCTAAGTACCTATGTACCCACCGCTGGGAGTCGAACCCAGACATCGGGACAACAACGCCGAAAACCGGAAGCGTCAAGCAAGACACAAAACGCGGTCAAAAAGCAAAAATGTTTCCAATCCAGTCCGTTCTAATAATGTTCGGATTGGTCTGAAAAATAGTATTAAGACCTAGACGACGACAAACAAAGCCGCATCGAACGCAGTGAAGAATGACAAGTAGAAATGAACGCACGAGAAAGCTTTATTGATTTTGGGAAATAATCTGTTGGCATGGTCACGCGGTCGGTCGGCTGAGCCGAGACGAAATCTCTCATGGCGTAGCCATTGTTTTGATTCAGTGACGTCAGTTTTGAATACTCCACTTCTGTTTATTTTTGGAATGGTTTTCTCCTATTTCTTTTTAACAATTTTAGTTGATGTTTCGGCACAAATATTCCCTCAAAGGGGTAGGTCAAAGTGTTCATAGGTGCATAGGTAGTACTTCAGGGTTTATTTAAAATCATTTGCTTAATTCAATATAAGTCTATTCTTAAATCTAAAGAACGATTGACAATCTATGATTTGACACATGTCATGTGTCGGGGACTCGGGGGGAGAAGTAAGACGGCAGTCGGTGACTCGGTGAGTGAGGCATTCTGGCTTTGGCGCTTGTACTGTGCGGATGGTTAAACGGTGTTCATACTTTATACTGTGTGTGACTAAATGTAAAATACTGGTTGTTGAAGAAGAATAAAGAATATCTTTCCTGGTCAGTAGCGTTTTACTACAAAATGTAGGGAGGTTTTGTGTAGTGTTTGGAATCTTGTCAGAGGAGGCAGTCTCCTTCTCGGGTCAATCTTCATACCTTGTTGAAGGTACAGCCAGAACTAACTGGATGTGCCATGGTAGAATTGTGCGCAAGCCGATTTAATACCAGGTGGAGATTGTATTTTGAGAATGGGGTTTGTCTAGACTGGCAGAGGACAGCATACTAGTCGAAAGCATACTATAGGATAGGCAGGAAATATTAAGTTAATCATGATTCGTTAAGGTATGGTTGCGTGTGCTTTTAATTATCTGTGATTCCATCATAGATATTTTGACTAAAACTGTTTTGAGATAATTACTTATTAATATCTGCGCTGGGTATTTTAGATTTTCATCAAAAGACTTAAATTAGGTGACTACTACTATTTAAAATACAATACTACCCTCTTGTTTTTGCTAAGAAATGTTATAATCCCCTACCGATTGCAGTTTAGTTGTAAAGTCTAGGTCAAGGTCATTTGAGGTCAAAATTAAGTGTATGTTCAATTCAGTGGGGTCTCTAAAAGGGTAACGAAATTTTCGTCCGTTTCGCGCTAGGACGCCCCGTTTCCGAGATATCTTGCATTTTTTTGGTAGAAGGAGAAAACTCATACAGATTTTGTTTTGTGTTCGAGCGCCAGATAATGGAGCAAGACGGGAACGACGAAGGACGCCGCTAGCGCCGTCGCGTCGTCGGGATCTGGCGAGGGCTGCCGATTGCGGACATCGCGGGTGTATGGCTGTGACGGCGACGACGACGTGAACAGCTGGAGTAGAACCATCTGCGTAGCGTGGTGCAGCACAGCGGGAATCGGCGCTACGAACGGTTAGAACGCAAGCGAGATAGCCGGGCAGTTGGAGAAGAAGTTGTGAATCGGTAAAGTAGGTAGATTGCTATATTTGGAAAGTGATTAATTATGAGTTATTATAGCCGGCCGGAAGAGTAAAAACTTTGTTTAATAGAGGTGAATTTTATGCTTTGTTTAATAGATGTATAGCATTTCCAAGATCTAGAATCTTCAGAACGATACTTTGTTGGGTTGCAGAGTTACTTTGATTGGCTACAGAGCTATATCGTATTATTAAATGTAAATTGGTCTAGGTCATGTATGTACCCAGGTGGGCACTATTGGATCTTTATCGACATAAATTAGCTTCCATTAAATATAGATTTCGATGAATAGTTAGATAATGCGACCGTGACAGACCGAAGTCCGGGCGGGCAGAGCTTGTATAGGTGTGGGTATTCGGGCAATGTTCTACGTTACTACTCCACGCCTACCTACTAAGCTGGACAGCTGGAGTAAGCAAAGTGGTGACCACGAGAATAAATAAAGTACATAGATTTAAGACTATTATCCTCAAAGGATAAAATTAGGCAGTGAGGACCGCAGAAGCAGTCCACTGCCATAGTTCACATTTCACCAAATTACAACTGCAATGTGCTCAGCGTGACAGATGGTAGGCCCATCGCCGCTCTATGCTGTTTGATGGATTCGTAGTCTTTAGTCCGTTAATCGCCTTTAACGATAGTCAAGGGGAGAGAGGGTGGTAGTTAGTATTCTTTTAGTGAGCCGCTACACGACCCGAAATAAACAAAAACTTAAAATAATTAAGTACTAGGTAGGTATCGGCTTTATTTGCAGACAGTAATAGCACAGTATTAGAAGCTAAGGCTGTGGTAATAGTTATAATAAGTGGAGATATATTTCACGTCTGTAGATTGTTATAGATTAATATAAACTGTGGTGAAACCACTTACCTTTTCCACTTCCTAGGTATTATTTCATGTAATCATCTCATATTTTAACTTCGTCTTATATATTTGCTTTTATTTTTCCTCGCTTCTGCAACGATACATAATGTTTTAGTAACTACACACTACACTACACACATCGCAATTCCTTTATCTAAACACATTTACTTGCGTGATCTAAATCACGAAACTTCGGACACTATTTTTCGACACTTTTACGTATCCCACAAGTTTCGGATCACTTCGATAATCTTATTATGCGTTTTTCCTTGTAATATTTAAATGTATCTCACTTTAATTGTTTTCTATTTACTAAATATTGTATTTTGTTTACGTTTTGAAGTATCTGACAACTTATTTTTGCTTCGTTGCTATGCAACTTATCAACATAATCCAATCAAAACTTTTTGACTTTCTTATTTATACATTTGGCCATCTAGATTTCTCGTTTTAAAAATATTATTTTGAAATTTATGCAGAACTCAGAAACCGAGGTTTCTTTATAAAGTTCAGCCGACGACTAATCATTACATCTCTAGCTTTGGATTCAAAAGGTTTACTCTACTGAGACGATCACCAGCTTCCGAATTGGAAGGTCAAGACTCCTTACTTGCCTCTTCCAAATTGGAAGGACTAGTCTTCAAGTACAAACACCAGCTTCCGAATTGGAAGACTACGGCCTCCAGACATCGCGCGCGCCTACGCCTGCCTGAGCCTGTCTCGCCTGTCAGCCTGCACCTTCGCCTGCCTGCGCCTGGTGGCGCCTGCCTGCCTGCACCTTCGCCAGCCTGTGCCTGCTGGCGCCTGCTGCCTGCGCCTGCCTGCGCCTACCTGCGCCTGCCTGCGCCTACCGGCGTCTGCCTGTCGGCGCCTGCCTGTCGGCGCCTGCTTGCCTTCGCTTGCCTTCGCCTACCGGCGCCTGCTTGCCTTCGCCTACCGGCGCCTGCCTACCGGCGCCTGCCTACCGGCGCCTGCCTACCGGCGCCTGCCTACCGGCGCCTGCCTACCGGCGCCTGCCTACCGGCGCCTGCCTACCGGCGCCTGCCTACCGGCGCCTGCCTGTCTTCACTTGCCTGCGCCCTTCGACGTCTGCCAAGTTCAGCGCTTGCCTCCACACCTTCGCCTGCCTCCACGTCAGCTGCACCTACCCCTTCACTTTTTATATTATCATCCTACATTTTAACCATCATCACCTCCATACTCACCATCCTCACTCACCTTTTTATTTTAACTTTGTTTGTAATTTTATTTTGACTTATAAATATTTGTAAATTTCTTATCATCTTTTCTTTTTTAAATGTCGCTTCACGACATTTTGGCGCCCAACTAGCTTTTAGATTTTAATCTCTTCTTTCTTTTTACCCACTCCCTAGAGATTTTCTTTTTTGTATTTGCTTTCTTTTTCTTCACCATCTATGCATTTTTTTTTCTCTCTCTAAATTCTAAAACAACACTTTGTCTAGTGATTCTACAGTACTTTACACATTCACCTACTTAAACTCTTTTCATTTAATATTTTTATTTTCAGTTTTACTAAAGCTGAAAATATTTCTCCTCTTCAACATCCCGCAGCAGCCGTTCCAGAACCTGCTCTTACGACTCCTGCTGCCCTTCCTCTCCAACCTTACTGTCAGGTACCTCCTCAAACTATTCCAAACCTTCATCTTTTCAAATCTTTAAAAAAATTTAACTCTTACCTGTATATTTTTTTTTAAAATCTTTATATTTTTTTCTATATCTCTAACTTTTTATATCTTTATAATCTTTAACTTATCTTTGTGTACTTTTTTTTTGGAGACCCTATTTGTTCGACTGGCAGATGGCACTTTACATTCCGCTCAATCTTAACTTCTCCTTCATCTTCCAAATTTAATATGGTATATATGTTTTAATCACATTCACATTTTCATTCCATTAACTCATTAACATTTTTGTTTCTTTATTTTTTTTTTTTACTTAGTCTGTGCTCTTAAGCACACTTTAACGTTCTATAACGTTACTCAAGATCTATCTATTGATCTTCTCTATAACTTTAGTACCTAACTACTTTAGTTATCAAGCTTTGAACCCTACCGTTCTTAGCTACTTTATTGCTTCGAGCCCTACCGCTCGTAGCTACTTAAAATATTATGCTTTGAGCCCTACCGCTCTCAGCATATCTTATTTAACTTCATTTTTATTTTCATTTCTTTATTTCTTTTTTTTTCCTTTTTTTTGTTAGGAGCGGCTGACTACTCCCTAAAAAAAGCCTTAGGTCTAACTTTCCACTTATAGAGCGGTCGACAACTCTTTAAATAAGCCCTAATCGTCATTTTAAAACACCCTTCTAGAGTGGTAGTCATTGAATGTGAACTCCACCCTTATTGAATGCAGATGATAGTATGTAAGAGAACGTATGTCTGTTTGTTAGGCGATGTATGTCTGTGTGAAGTTGTGTTTTACGGTTTCTTTAGAAATATGCTTTAAAAATTTTCTCTGAGTCAAAAATTTTCTGGGGTCGTGGGGGAAATGTGGTGAAACCACTTACCTTTTCCACTTCCTAGGTATTATTTCATGTAATCATCTCATATTTTAACTTCGTCTTATATATTTGCTTTTATTTTTCCTCGCTTCTGCAACGATACATAATGTTTTAGTAACTACACACTACACTACACACATCGCAATTCCTTTATCTAAACACATTTACTTGCGTGATCTAAATCACGAAACTTCGGACACTATTTTTCGACACTTTTACGTATCCCACAAGTTTCGGATCACTTCGATAATCTTATTATGCGTTTTTCCTTGTAATATTTAAATGTATCTCACTTTAATTGTTTTCTATTTACTAAATATTGTATTTTGTTTACGTTTTGAAGTATCTGACAACTTATTTTTGCTTCGTTGCTATGCAACTTATCAACATAATCCAATCAAAACTTTTTGACTTTCTTATTTATACATTTGGCCATCTAGATTTCTCGTTTTAAAAATATTATTTTGAAATTTATGCAGAACTCAGAAACCGAGGTTTCTTTATAAAGTTCAGCCGACGACTAATCATTACATCTCTAGCTTTGGATTCAAAAGGTTTACTCTACTGAGACGATCACCAGCTTCCGAATTGGAAGGTCAAGACTCCTTACTTGCCTCTTCCAAATTGGAAGGACTAGTCTTCAAGTACAAACACCAGCTTCCGAATTGGAAGACTACGGCCTCCAGACATCGCGCGCGCCTACGCCTGCCTGAGCCTGTCTCGCCTGTCAGCCTGCACCTTCGCCTGCCTGCGCCTGGTGGCGCCTGCCTGCCTGCACCTTGCGCCTGCTGCCTGCGCCTGCCTGCGCCTACCTGCGCCTGCCTGCGCCTACCGGCGTCTGCCTGTCGGCGCCTGCCTGTCGGCGCCTGCTTGCCTTCGCTTGCCTTCGCCTACCGGCGCCTGCTTGCCTTCGCCTACCGGCGCCTGCCTACCGGCGCCTGCCTACCGGCGCCTGCCTACCGGCGCCTGCCTACCGGCGCCTGCCTACCGGCGCCTGCCTACCGGCGCCTGCCTACCGGCGCCTGCCTACCGGCGCCTGCCTGTCTTCACTTGCCTGCGCCCTTCGACGTCTGCCAAGTTCAGCGCTTGCCTCCACACCTTCGCCTGCCTCCACGTCAGCTGCACCTACCCCTTCACTTTTTATATTATCATCCTACATTTTAACCATCATCACCTCCATACTCACCATCCTCACTCACCTTTTTATTTTAACTTTGTTTGTAATTTTATTTTGACTTATAAATATTTGTAAATTTCTTATCATCTTTTCTTTTTTAAATGTCGCTTCACGACAAAACATTCAAATCATATTCTATGCATTCAACAAAACAGTTGATAATGTCGTGCCGTGGCTTGCGAGGATGCGCGGGAGCGACTTCGATTGGTGAGGGGACGTAATGCTGTATACTATTATATTATACTGTGGCTCAGCTGTTGTAATACCGGACACGGCGGAGGCTCAGTTGTTGGCGGCCTCTGGGAGTCTTCATGACAGTTAAGGGGATGGATAAACATGTGATAGTAACAAGGGCTTTATGATATTAACAATGACGGTAGAAGACCTAACTAGACAGCGGCAATTAATTTTGATTAGTTTTGCTATACATAATGGTGAAGGGCGCGGGCCTCCCATAATACTGTGTCTCACTTGTGATAGATTTGATCATCAATCCAACTATTGTGCTGTGAGGCCTGGAAGTGAAAATAGAATTAAAGTCGATTTTGTAAATAATACTTAATTGCTCAAAATAGTGATAGGAGATCCCAATGGGTCGACGTGCTGCTGCGAGAAGGAGATTTCTGCAGACCTCACTAGATAAGACAAATAAAACTTAAACGTTGTCATTACAAACATATTTAAATTAATAAATAATAAAAGGTCTGGGTTTGTCGCGGTATTAGAGTCATGCCGGGTTTAAATGTGTTCTTAGTGCAAGGCCAAGACCTTCTATAACACATGATAGTCCAGGGTTTAATAAGATAATCCACAGTTAATAAACGTGAGATGCTAATTTTCCATTCGTTCGTACAATCATCATTCAGTTTACCGTTTCGTTTTACTCACAGGTTTTACTAGATGTTCATACTTCTTTTTAGTTAAATTATTTAGTTTACTAGTCATACAACAGGTTAAGAGTGAATCACAAGTTAAAATATGTCACAATTTGTCTTTTGGTTGTATTTCAACCTAATTGATGTGAGACTTGTGATTTAACTTTCATTTTAGACTAGAGTTATATCGTTGAAAGCACTATCTAGATTCTAGCTAGCGTGAGTGAGGCTGCGTTGCAATCACTGTGCGCACGTGATTCAATACTGTTTAAACATTTTGTCAGAATTATGAAAATACCTCCGAAAATACTTATGAGTGTTCTTAGTTTATTTTGTTGCATTAGGTTGAAAGCGCTATGCGCTCTTATAAGGTATAGTGTGTTCATGTAAAAAACAATGAAACACAAAAAATATATATACTGTAAGTAATATAAATAGTATGTAATCCTGTTGAAAATGGTTGTGGTTGTGCACCAATGTAAATGGTTTTTAATATTTGACGGTGATTTAAATAGTTAATAGTTAAAGTCGGGGTCGAATTCATTTGTTGCAAATTGTTTCGTAACAAATTAATATCACGTCAAAATGTTTTTCGGTTCAAACAATTTCTTTTTATGTTAGTATTTACAAAACTTGGTTTTTGCAAAGCCTAAAGATTTGGTTTGTCTGCAAGTGCAGTCCCAATTAATAGCAACTAGTCTGATTTTGATATTTATCAAAATGATGTAGGTAAACATAAATAAAATCATCCACTAGAGAACGCGTGGGTTTATCTGCAGCACCGTAGATGGTTCATGCAATCATGCATGACTTCCGACTCAAACTTAGTTTTGTAATAACGTTTTCATTATTCCTGGGCTTAAAGTTGGAAATCTTTAGATCATGAACATTGACTTTAAAAGTGGTTTGGAAATTAAATTGTACTTACTATCGTTTGGAAGTGTTAGGCTGTATAGAAATTGATAATGTAGAAGCTGATATTATATTTCTGGTGGTTGGGGACTAATTCCTAGAAGTACCGGCGCACATTTGACAGTCGTTAACTAAATAGAAACACGTGATGGTGCCTAATAGCTCTGCTCTGTTCTTTTGGGAAATAAGGGGAAGAGTAGATTCCTATACAACTTCTTTATTCCCACATAGGACCGTACCTGGTAGTCACAGTATTTAAAATGACCGTATGTAGGTTTGGTTCGATAATCGTTCTCACAGATCACAGGCACTAAAAACACTCAAGACAGTGGCAGTTGTTGATCGAATTTTACACATGAGTCACATGATAAATAATAACAATGAAACGCTAGAGATAGTATAATTAGACAACTGAAGTACTTATTTTATGATTTTTTTTTTGTTCTATTTTAAATATGTTGGTGTAAATCTTCGATCAACAAAGGTTTAAATAGATTACGAAAGTTTAAAAGTGTACATGTGTCCGTATGTTCTTGCACAGTGGATGTTTAATAAAATAGAAATCATTAGAATATTTATTGTTGAATTCAATGAGAATCTTGGTTGGGATACATTATTGAACGCTAAAAAGAAAAATACGATAGTGATACGATTAACTTAAAGGAGCTTATATGATTTATGTAACGTAAAATGTAAAGTTAATGGATGAATTTCCTTATTGCTTAATATTTATTTATGAATTAATTACTAATTTGAAGATAATGAACAAACTGTTTCTCAATTGTACGGAGAATCCCTGGTAGAAGTGGATGACTTAGCAGAGATTATTATAATTTACAATGGGAGAAGTATGGGAGAAATGTATGGGTTCACATAAGGGACTGTGTTTTCTTATTGTTGTGGATTCATTTCTTATTTGGTTGGATCAATAAAAAATCCTGTAAGAACGTAGGATGGGTTTTTACAAGATTCTTTGGTTTCTTAAATTTTAACGTTATTGTTTATCTTTACAATATACCTTATAAGTTCTTATTCATTTTAATTTGGCACTCGGTGATTTGTGCACAGAGAAAGTAGGATGAGTTTTTACAAGATTCATTGGTGGCTTAAATATTAATTGTTATCGTTTGTCTTTATAATATCCCTTATAAGTTCTTTTTCATTTAATTTGACACTCGGTGATTTGTGTACAGTTTAGGTGATGGTCATGGATCGGAGTGAGTGGAGTTTCCTGGTATTGGCATTCAAACGATAATTATCAAATACACACATCAAAAGTGTCTAGAGATCAACATATATTTTTGCAATAACTTTTCTCCTGATTGATATTAATTAAAATTTTCTTTAAGGAAGTGTTTTCGTTTGTCTACAGTAACGATAAACCAAGTCACCTTTGCATTAATAAAGAAATATGCCATTTTCCTAATAAAGGGATTTTTGACATTTGAACCACTAACATTAAAGTTCGAAAAAAAGACTGAAATAACAGTTTTCTTTAAAATTTTATTGGGTAACTTAAACAATTAATAATCCGTGTTTCTACCGCGAACACTAACAACACAAGAACATCGGTTTGGCATACTCAAAATGAGTTCATCCAAATCACGCTGTGGAATGGCCGCCCATGTTCGTTGCAACAACAAAAAAAGGTCTTCTTGCGACTGGATACCCTCCATATTCGGCAGAGCTCTTCTCTGTAGCATATCCCATGCATGCTCAATCGGGTTCAAGTCTGGCGACTGAGCAGGCCAGGGCATGACATTGATGTTAGCTGCGGCGAGAGTCTGTCTTACAACTCTTGCGGTGTGCGGTCGTGCATTATCATGCATTAACTGAAATAAGGGACCGATTTGCACTTGTAGAGGAACGATGACGTCTGATACAATCGTCTCAGCATAAATTTGAGCATTGAGGTTGCCTCTGATCCAAATCAACTCAGTTCTTCCGCCGATCCAAATACCCGCCCATACCATGATGGTTCCACCACTATAAGGATGGACTTCCTGGCAGGATTTTAATCGCTGTTGGCGTCCAGGGGTTCTCCAGTGTCGTATACGTCTTGTATCCGGTCTCATACCAAAACGAGACTCATCAGAAAAGCACACGAAACGCCATTGTTCTTCTGCCCAATTTCTGTGTTCAAGAGCCCATTGATATTTGGATTCGTCCTACGATTGTGCATTGCTATAGGTGGTACCCTTAGCGGTCTTCGGGAATGAAGATTCACTTCATGCAAGCGGTTTCTGACTGTTTGGTCGCTAATTAAGTTCCCTGAAGAGTGATGAAGCCTCACGGCTAACATCATGGCGGTTATTGTTGGAGCTCTTCGAGTTGTGATTTGAATGTATCGGTCTTGTCTCCGTGTGGTGCAGCGATACCGTCCTCCATGGCGCTCAGCCACGGTACCAGTGCTTCGGTAACGTGTCCAAAGTCGACTGATAACACTCTGACTTGTATTCAGAGCTATAGCCACAGTACGTTGCCGGGAACCAGCTTCTATCATTCCCACGGCTCTGAGCATTTCTTCCCTGCTTAAATGACGTCGCCGCTCCATAATAACGTTGGTTTTAATCAGTAGTAGGGAAACAGTAGCACTAATAATGTCTTCAATGCGTTGTATGTTTTTATAGGGAAAATATTGACAGCTGATTTTCATCTTTTACTAGAAATTGATTGAAAGTTCCTGTTTCAAATTATGAAATGCACCAAAAAGGATCCATATAAATTTATAAAATCATAAATTTATTACAAAGCCACATCTCAATCTCAAGAAATCCGCATAAAAATGCTTAATCCCTAGACACTTTTGATGTGTGTATATAGATAAGCTTCCGAAATTACATTTTGAGAGAGATTAATTTCCCGTATTCATTTGTTTGTCTTAATAATGGGTTAGTCATATAAAACACTATTCACGCAGTTACATTATCTGAAAGTGCTATTTACAAGTTTAACACGCTATTGAAATTGAAAAAGTGAATATGAAATTGATACCATAAAATTACTTAAAGTAATTCAATAACAAAAGTTATAATGTACGAAATGATAAGAAATCACTTGTTTCATATTATTTTATGGCATTTTAAATAAATAACAATGTTTGTCTGGACATATCCATATTAGGCGGTCGTTGCAAAAGTGCAGAAATAGGTCCTGCCTATTCCGATCTACGGTTACAATATACAACATTACATCCAACAAATTATTTGTTACGTATGAAAGAATTCAATTTATTGTAATTTTATTTTATTTGCTTAGGTACTGTTGATATACGTTTTCTCTTTGCTAGGTAAATTGCTCGCTGAAAACAAGTCCGTAATTAGTATGGTTTACTATGACCAAATGCTTTGTTACTAAGGTATTGTATGAAGAAAAACTATAATATAAAAAAACTTCTTTTTGAACAATTAGAATTTGCCATAAGAATCAAAATGTTAAATGGAAAATGTAAAAATATTCAAAACATTTGTAAAGAGAAAGACTTGCCAAATGTATGTTTGTCAAGTGATTGTTAGTAAAATGAAACATTTGCGCAGCATGTTGTTATTAAAAATGAACATACTAGTATATGAAAATTGGTTGTATAGAAAAGGTTATCTTGTTTTATAATTAAGATAATTGGATGGGTTTAAAGTCGGGGTTTTCCTAGCCGCAAGAATCGGATGGGTTTGCGGCTAGAAGAATGTAAAAACTTATTAGAATTTTGGATGTGTTTACAGGATTATTATACGGTGTTTTCCTAGTCGCAACAATTTGATGGGTTGGCGGCTAGAAGAATTTAATAAGCCTGTGGGAATTGGATGGGTTTACAATGAAATGAAATAGTTCATTTGCTTTCAAACACAGGATTTTTGGTAACTTTTAATTTGTTTTTGAATCATGTAAGAGTTGGATTGGCAAGAATTGGATGAGTTTGCAGCTAGGAGAATTTGATAAACCTGTGGGAATTTGATGGGTTTACAGGATTTTTGGTACTAAATATTTAATTTGTTTTTGAATCATGTAAGAGTTGGACAGGTTCGCAGGATATTGGTAGCTTATATTTTAAGTAATTTGTTTTATGTATAAGTTGTTAATGTATTGGTTGCTAATGTAAGTACTTACTCGCCGAGCGTAAGGTCTGGTTATTGTCTTGAATATTAGCGTGCCTTCCTGGCACCGTGTATGAGGACGTGATGAGGACATACACGAGGTCAGGATGGACGAGTGTAAGGTATATTTAAAATCATTTGCTTAATTCAATTTTAGTCTATTCTTAAATCTATAGAACGATTGACAATCTATGATTTGACACATGTCATGTGTCGGGGACTCGGGGGGGAGAAGTAGGACGGCAGTCGGTGACTCGGTGAGTGAGGCATTCTGGCTTTGGCGCTTGTACTGTGCGGACGGTTAAACGGTGTTCATACTTTATACTGTGTGTGACTAAATGTAAAATACTGTTTGTTGAAGAAGAATAAAGAATATCTATCCTGGTCAGCAGCGTTTTACTACAGTACCTATAGTTGTAAAATGTCGGAAACTTTCCATAAGTGACGGTCATTAACGATAAATGTCCGGACAGTTTCGACATCTATAGACAAATTGGACATTTTCATTAGATTCGTTTTTAGATACTAAAGCTTAGGTCCTTTTGTACTTTGTGATCTAACTTAACGGATTTCCCGTCAAATTTAACGGATTAGGGTCAGGTAAAATATATGTTTTTGCCAAAATGAAACGTTTTCTGACATTAGTGTAAGTACTAATCATTGTCTTTTGTAATAAAATTCAACTCGAATGTTGATTTAGATATTGCTAATTTCATAGTTTTTAGAATAATACGCAAAAATTAATACTTACTTAAAGAAGAAATGAGGAACAAGTTAGAACTGATTAGTGACTGATTAGGTAATTAATTTAAATAAAAGGTTTACTGGTCAGTGTCGCAAAAGGTGCACACACTAAAAATTGCAAAAAATATATCGCCTAATCACACCTTTGGAACCCGGGGGGAAGTGGGAGTTGAAGGGGGGGACCTAAGGGGGAGTCACACCGGGTGATCTTGACCTTTTTGAGGACCAAAAACCCTGGATTTTTCGTGTGGTGACCTTGTCCTATAGTGACCTTGACCTTTGATTAAAACTATGATTTATTTAAATGTGGTGACCTTGACCTTTTTTGACCTTAGATATATTTCTGTTGTCTAATAAAAAAAATAACCTTATAATTTATAACCTGTCACGTGACGTACAGGAGTAGAGCAGTCATAAATTTTTTGGACAATTTAGCAGTTTTCTCCCCGCAACTCCACCAAAAATGACTTTACAGCAAAGGGACCTTAACGAAAGTAGGTCCCCCACGAACCCCCCACCCAATGGTATAATAATAAAAATAGGGTGTTATATAGGGTCAATTTATCGACGAAAATTATTCTAAGTACCAAACGCCTTTAAAATAAGCTTTAGTTTTCACCCCCAACTCCGCCAAAAATTACTTTACAGCAAATTGAACATGCCAAAAGTTGGTCCCCTATGGACCCCCCACCTAATGGTATAATAAAAATGAGGTGTTATATAGGTTTCATTTTTCGATTCCTACACTCCAACCGTTTAATGTAATTAAAATATCTTAAAGTTTGTTTTTGTCCATATATACCTAAATGCATATTATAGTGCTTTCAATGTGAAAATTTAATTAAAATATCTTAGTTTGATTTTGTCGTTTTTGTCCATAAATGTCAAAACTGTCCAGACATATATCAAATATGTCCATTATGCTCAGACACTTTCAGCAGACATATTGAATCTGACCTGACACTTTACAACCCTAGTAGTACCTACTCTTTCAATAAACCGTTTTTTGTTGAATGTGTAAACATAGTCTTCAAACAATGTTTTACGAATTGTGAAAATTGATGTCAGTTTCCTTTTAAACGCCTCGGTGGCCAAATGACAAAACGGGTGCAATTCCCTCGTTGGCCAAAAATATGTCTCGGATCTTTTGCTGCAAGCGAGAATGTGTTCACCAAACGTGATAATTAAGCCCATACCTACTCATCAGTTGTAGCAATTACTTGATTTGACAAGCCTATTCTTATAACTATGGAGGCCTTTACCCAGCATTGGGACAGAGATAAATGAAATGGAAAAATTGTTTTCTTGTACGTTTATGTTTATTTACGTTTATAATAATTTACCAACCAAATGCAACCATAATACAGGCGAATTGTCGTAATGGTGCCCTAATCTAAATTCAGCATTCAAAACATTTGACAAATTATATCCGAGCAAAATTCGCATGAATAAAATGCGTTGGACGTGACCTGCAACCTTAATAAGTTAAATTCATTCGGGCGAAACGCGAGCGCGGCGCCGCTTTTAAAACTGCGATAAAAACATCGCAAGAAAACAATATGGGTCAGTTCAGTTGCTCGGCTTCGATACCAAAATGAACGAGTGCAAGTGAAAAAACAAGCTTGTTATCTTCAATTAGTTTCCGATGAGCGGCGCCGCAGCCAGAAACATAAAGAGGGCGCAATATTGTCGGGAGGCGCCCGGTGGAATGAGAATCCGGTTTGAAAAACACCAGCTTGCGGTCTTGCAGTGCCTAAAAGGAAAAAGGGTTAAGTTTCTTACTACAGCGCTAGCGTAGTGCAACCCTACACCTAACGTAGACATAAATACATACGCGGACGTACAGACCACGCATCATCAGGGAAGGGCAACCAAAAGCGAAGTCAAATACAACTTTAATGCTATACACATATGGCTTAAATTTGAATGGGAGCATTATAGAGGGGGTCGGTCGTGCCTAAATAAAGGTCGAGCTCTACGGCAGGCAACTGAATATTTTAGCAAGCCGACGATCCCTCAAACTTAGACCGTCATCAATATGAGTTTAAAACTTTACCACAGCGGTAATAAAATAAAGTGAAATTTAATTTCTGCAACGTTCAGTTCATTAGCAACAACGTAGTAAGTGCATGTCATACGCTCATTAAAGTGGGGATCTGTAATAACTAACTTTGGACAGTTTTATTTCAGTTCATACTTTAGTAGAAGTACAGTTTAAAGTGTTACCTAAAGAGTTAACAGCTTTTCTTCTGAGTGAACCACAAATATTATTGTGGTTCACTCAGAAGAAAACGCGATTATAAAAAAGATTTAGAAAAAACTTCTTTATGTTTTATTATGGGATCACAAGCAAGTTTTTCAGAGTTGCTTCCATACAAATAGTTTTTCTTTGCACGTAATAGGATGACCCAGTTGCGGAATCATACCTAAAACTAAACACCCTGTACTAGCACTCTATCAGCAGTGCATCAAATTAAGCGGAGACCGACCTCCTTCTTCAAATCCTTCATTCAAAAGGATCCCCATTCCACGACACGGAATACCTCATTTAATAGACGGAACCTTATGGACTGATCCACTTGTATGCGGTTGGCACAGCAATTACTACTTTTTGCACTCGTGGCCAGTCATGTGCGCAGTTCCTTTACTGCGACTGGTTTTTTTATGATATTTCATTACGCGGTCGTCGTACGGTGTAACTTGACCTGTGGCTACCTGGTGACACGGAAAAAAAATAAACTTTTATATTGGTTTCCATAATCTGGTCTCTTTTATTGTTAACTTTTTAATTTAGTTTTGTATTTTTGTAAGTTTAAGATAGTATATTATAAATTGTGACATATATTATAAATTGTGACGTATATTATAATTGTGATTTATGTCGCAGCATCACTTCTAGGCTGTCGCATTATTCTTCCAATATAACACGCTATTTATTGAGCTATGTCAGATTAAATTAAACGGAAACGGCAAGTGTCTAATAGACACTTGGGTAAGGTCGATACCTCAGAACAATGCTTTATTTATTCTTCTTCTTCTTTTTGTGCAGTGGCGTTTCCCTTTGGATTTCGCCAATATCCAGTTTTTGCTTTATTTATTGTTCTGAGGTCGATACAGCGGCGATGACATTGACAGTTGTCTCTGGCTGACAAGTGACAGTGACTGATGAGTGGGGGTTGTCCATTCGAGTTAACATTAGGTGCGACGGGGGAGACCGCCGTTATTCTTGTTACGGATGTGCTCACGAACGGTTGTGAGTTTGGGTCTGCGTCGCTGTATCTAATTTGCCGCGTTTCCTAAAAGAGATCTCTCTCAATCTGCTTAATCCTTAATTATTTTATACCAAATTGTGTTGCATTGTGAAAATAGACGCCTGTACTTTATCGAGAGCCTATTATTTCAAAATCCAACGCCCCCTCCGGATTAGTTAAATAAAAGCATAATAAAGCCAGTTGTTAAGGACCGAAAGGAGGTCCCAAATACGAAATGTATTAGAATAAGTATAGCGTTAGTAAATAAATAGATAACAATGATGTAAGCTAAGTTTAAGAAAATGTAGTAGAATTAAGCACTTTGTCAAAATTTGTAATAAGAATAGTCCCTGAGCTGAACAGCTCTATGAAAAACTTATTTTCCCAACCTAGTATATCATAATAATAGTTAAAGATGGTCAAGTTTTAGGTTATACAGTATAGAGTAGGAAACGGGAGTCCTACCCGTAAAAGTGTAAAAGATGATGAATGGCTGTGAAGTATGAAGTGTGAAAGTGCGAAAGGCATATAAGCGAGAACTGGTATGAAAGAGAAATAGCTAATAAGACGCTCCGATAATGTTGGTGCAAAAGGCATTAAACATTTTTTTTAAAAAAAGGCCCCCTTCGATATCTAGATTTTTGTGGAGTCAATAAAAAAATTATTCGACCAAACAGGTCTATATAGAGAGCTACTTATTTATAAAAAGACCACCATTCACGTGAATATGAAAGACTGGAAACTAAAAAGCTTAGAGATTTAAATACAAACGTTCAAAGGTATCTTACCTCCCAGGATTGTGCCTCGAGTTCCATCTTGAAACTGGAGTGCTACCCGATTTCGATTAATCGCCAAAGAGCACGTTTCACGGTTCATATTTCTGAGTACTTGTCGACTCTTTAGGAATACTTTTACTTTGACCAAGTTTATACCATTACGATCTGTAATGGTATAAACTTGGTCGCCGCTTGATAACTAACCGCCCATTCACTTCATGATCTACTTATTGTTTTTGATCCTAGAATATTAGGTTTAATAAAAAGGTATCAATCTTTAAAATCAAGCCATCGCTACAATTGAGGGGTTATTGGCTTAATCACTAAGCTGAACAAATGCAGGTTGGTGATCACGAACCCGAGCTATGTCTCAAAAATTCGGAATCACGCTTTGCAACCACTGGGAATGGAACCCGGGATCTCCAGATATTGAGCTGAGCGCTTGACCATTTGGCCACCGAGGCGTTAAAAGGAAAATATTAGGTTTTATATTAATTAAATACTTTCATAGCGTTTTCTACGGTTCATACGAACACTACACATTGACCACAAACCCTGCCAACAAATTATATCTACAGAAACGTGAGTGGTGAGATCCGCGTCAAGTGTTAGGTATGTACTTATTCGAAATGTTGTAACTTATAAGATTTAAGACCGGGACTTTTACATTCAGCCATCACTTTCCAATCTGACATATTTTTATAAAGTTATAAAGACATCAAGACTGGAGAGTTATTTAAACCAAACAAACACATAGCTCTCTTAGGCTGGATTCGACCAAACTGAAATAAGACTTACTCCGAGATTAGTCTATACAAATTAGGCGTTTAATCTAGGTATAAGACCTAATTCCAGTTTAGTCGAATCCACGCTTAGAGACGCATTAAAGTATGATATGAAATCAGTTGTATATCTTAAATTATTACTTTTATCTTACAACTACTTTAAATACCGTATTAACTATATGCGATAAAAACTTGCATTTCAACGTGTGTGCTTCAGTATCGTATACATTTCCGTCTGAATCGATTCATCTCGTTGGCGAAACAGAAACCGCTATGCACATTGCAGCGCATCGTTTCGAAAGTCTCAGTGAGTCAGTCATCAGTGTGACGTGATCACGTGACTTTCATTCATGTCGGCACGACGTTCCGGGAATCGGACTACCGGATTATAGACTTTTCATAGTGATTCACTCATAATAACATGACTGTTTGCGGCCACAAAAAACCCGCACCTACTAAATATAACCCTAATCTGTAACAGGTAAATGGCGAGTCGTGGTGGTCAATTAAGCATTTTTACTTTAAGTAAGTCAATAAGCAAAAAGTCAAAGATTTCTCAAATTGCGCTTTTTTTCAGATGTGACGATGCGGTTATACGGGCTTCTGAATTGGTGAGCATTGTTTAAACTGTTTAAAATTGATGGCTGGTTTACTTAACGGGTTGAGCGCGGCGCCAGACACAGTAGAAATTTTATTCTTTGAGCACTCCGCGCGGGGATTCCGACAACCAACCCGTTAAAGCAGTTACTGGCGTCAGTCGCCAAAGCTGACCCGGTACTGAAGGCCCGGTACCTCTCTAAGCGCATCCGAAACTTCTTTGGCCTGTAATTCGTCGTACAGGATCCGCGTAATGCCCCCTCTTCACGTCAGCAGACGCATCCGCAGACATCATCTGCAGATGCGTCGACCGACGTGTAGGGGGGTAATTTGCTCTAAATTGCGGTATTTGCGTCTGTGGTAGGTATTTAGCGTCTGCAGCAGACGTTAAATACCGCAATTTTTAGCGCAAATCACCCCCCTACACGTCGGCCGACGCATCCGCAAATGACGTCTGTGGATGCGTCTGCCGATGTGAAGAGTGGGCATAACATCCGCAAATGACGTCTGCGGATGCGTCTGCCGATATGAAGAGTGGGCATAAGACAAATAAGGGACCAACGAAGTTCCGGATGCGCTTAGAGAGTAGGGTCTCTGATGTGCCTGTAAACAGCCTACATATCAGCAAAGCGAAAGCCATAGGATGCACTGGCGCCGGTAAATGCACTGTTTAAATTAACAATTCTATCACACAATAGAATTTCAATTGGACTCTTACTGTGTTCAAGATAAAAGCTAAACTAGAAAAGTCTTTGTTGCATGTATTTGTATAGCCATTTGCTTATTACGCTGGCGAAAGTTTTATTTATTTTTGGCATTGTTAAGTCCAGCATTTAGTCGTAAGCTCCTATTACTTTTGTTTAGAGCTCAGAATCGTGTGTATTGTTGACATTGGCTTATTCGCAATAGCATCATACTTTACTTCTGTTCAACTTACATAACAATGTTATTATACAATGACAAAAAATACGCTTTTGTACTCTCATATAGGTTTTATAACGTTTACTCGACTACATATAAAATGTTTTAATTATGACCTAAAATTTATAACCCTACGTCCAAAGTCTGTCGCTCAAAAGCATAGCCCCCCGTAAAGGTATTCCTGGACGTTATAATTTAAATGTACACTTCCTTTGAGCAGAGAATTTTAGGATATTCACTTAGGACAACGTAGTTTTATTACAACAACGTGAAAAGTGTCGTATTTAATAGTTCCTTGCTTTAGATATAACGTAATAGTATGAACGTTGCACCTATTTACCAATTTTACCTAGAAACAAATTTTTTAGACATTAATGAGTTTTGACGGTAACATAAAATTTTTCACATTTTTGGGCCAGGATGGTGGGTATTGGCTGAAGCTCCCGTGCTGTTGCCCATGTATGGGAAGGTCTGTACCAAGCAGTTGGATGTATATGGCTGATAATGATTATCAACCTAACCTTAAACAATGTATTTTACCGGTATTCGAACTTGAATGTAGAGCCGGTCACATAGAAAGTAGTGTTACAGTGAAGTAACTTGATTAATTAGTATAGATTTGAATGTTAGTTGCATTAATAATTTTAAATTTGAATACACAGTCTTTCTATTTAGGTCATTACTACATACTTAATGTACAAATGGCGTGTCTGGTAATTTGTTTCAAAAATACATTTAAAGTGTTAAGCAACAAGCAATACGATAGTGCATTTAACGTTCACTTTATTTATCAGGCCATTCGATCGTATGAGAAAATTGAACCGTTTAAGCCACCTCACAATAGCGATCTCGGGGCCTATTATGGCAATCGAAATTAGGACAATACACGATGATAGATAACAAACACCGACTTATTCAGGATTTTTTTTTGTTGTTCTGTGAGCATGTGTAAAAACACAGTTAGGTACTTGATTATTTTTGTATCAAACGAATTCTACTAATTGTTCCTCTAAAAAAAGTCTTATTAGAAGTACACACAAGCGTTAACAATTTTATCTGCGAGGGGTAGTTGGAGACTGGACCGGTTTGCGTAAATAATACAAAACTTCAGGATACTGCGGGAAAAATATTCTTGAAATATATTATTCTACCTTTAAATGATGATTTGGGGACGAAGTCATTACTAAAATAACTTTGATTTTGTAATGAAATAAAGCAGTTTCTAAGAAATAATTAATTTAAATTATTTCAATAATATTTTTACGTAAGTAATTTTTGGTTTTTGTGATTTACCTCTAAAACGCCCACATGTCTCATATGACATGCAAAGAAGATATTGAACTGAGGGAACAAACTCTCAAACAAAGTCCTGCGCAAAAACAAATTCAGCTTGATTAATACGCGCTTCTCAATAATGCCTTAAACGAGGGCAGTATTATGAACGCGAGGCCCACACATTAACCTCTCGAAATGGTGAACTTCTCAAATTGTTCGCGTAATTGCACCGTATGGAGGGGTGATTAGCCTCTGGCCTAACCGGACCGAGACCAATCCTCAAATTGCGACTTCGCGGGAACTGACCGCGGCAGTTGTTTCCGCGATTTGACCGTGACAGCGGTTTGACTTAACTAGATGTAACGACGGGCTGGTAAAGTTCAGAAGGCCAACCATCTTTGTCCGAAACGAAATTTCGGCCGATTTTCGTTTGATGACAATAATTGAAAATATTGGATATACTAGTTCATAGTAATCAATATTGGATATACTAGTTCATACTAATCAAATTAATCTTAGCACTGAATTTCTTTTTCCATTTTTTACATAAGTACTAAATATTTTATAAATTAGCTAACTATGTATGAAAAATGAAAAAACAAATCAGTGCTAAGATTAGTTTGATACTCTCAAATTTAAAAAGTACTTTCACCTACTTTCACTTTTTTTGCAATTTAATATAGAATCAATTTTGTCATTATTGTCGTAGTGTCATCATTGACACTACGACAATAATGACAAAATGACAAAATGAGCGTCGTCTTGCCGACTATCGGAAAAGACAATTAAAATTCAATTGCGTCTGGCCCGCGACGCTCAACAGGCATAACGCTTTCCATTATTTTTGAAATTTCAAACAATTTTCTAAAAATTAGTAATCTGAATGTCAAACCTATTTTGTATGAACGAAATTTCGGAAGGAATGGAAACCGTTGTAAATGGCAAACGAAAATCGGCCGAAATTTCGTTTCGGAAAAAGAGAGTAGGCCCTCTGGTTGACTGTTGACTAACAGTCAACCGCTTTTGCGGTGAACAAAATAATTAAGTAGTCGATAGTGAAACCGCTTGTTACGCCTTTCTTGAAGGGGAATCAATTTTGAGATGTAACGCTGACTGGTTATTAAGCGAAAATATACTATGAATAATTAATTGAACATCTTATCTGCTTACCTATTTTGCTTACTTAGTAACAATATTTTTTTCATTTTAAATATGCTATTTTAATCACACTAGCACCCCGCACGCGCCTTCGTCTACGCTAACTTAGAAACACCGTCAGTCATTTTCTACAAAATATTTATTTACAAATTATATTACAAAAATCGTTTTTTATTAGAATTTCTATCAGCGAAAACCGCGTGGAAATCCAATACGTGGTTTAGAAGAAAAATGCAGAGCCACAGGCACAGGAAAACGCGACGTCATTTTATATGTAATTATTAGTAATAGTCCTTTTGACCCAGAAAGCTAAACACGCTTACGTCGATGTGGGCTGAGTTCAGTAACTGTAGTCTAACGTTGCTATCCCTATGGATAACGGCGATATTTCGCTTTCAATCCGAGCATCTATTCCTTCCCGACCGAGACGGCAATGCTTCTATTGTCTTGTGTTTAAAATCTATACTAACTTAAACTGTTATAATATGCCTTATCGTGGCCTCATACCTATTTTAATTCGAAGTTAATTGCTAGCCAGAATAAAAGGCTCTATGAAACTAGTTTATTCAACTTGCCAATTCCTCAGCAGTGGATGCCGGGTAAAGAGATTTTCAACCAGCAACCACATCGTCGTATATCCACCATATGATGGTAGGTGACGATAAACCTATTCTTAAATGCCTTAGTTATATTATTATAGAAATGCCTTCCCTAAGGCGGGCCAAAAGATGCTGGTTTACCTTGTCAAATAAAAAAATTGTACAAAATACAGTCCATATGACGGATGTATTTATTAAACTAGGAAGTGTCGAAACGATCCACGAGGATCTTTTGTACCCTTTTACACGTGTGTACTTTCACACAGGTTACTTACACAAAAAAAATTATCACACGGTCCTGGACATAACTAAATGCTGAGGATCCTTTGTGTCGCTATATTTGTCGACCCTCGAGTAGAAGAAAGCAAGCAACGGAGAAGAGTGGGCGAGCGTGGGCGATCGTGTGGGCGCAGCGGGTTAAGCCGTACACATTAATGTTGTTTTATTTATGGCACCAGCGACAGTCGTCAGCAAATCTGAATTATTATGATAGCGCACTGCTCTAGAAGTCGTGTCGTTTCGCATTCGTCGCACGGCGGGTGATGAATAATTTTCGTGCTGGATCTATATCCGTAAAATCAGTTGTCAGGAAAAGGTTTGTGTAAAAGTAAATTTTGGGAACACGTCACGGGTAAAGGGTGTTTACACGGACGAAGTCGCGGGCTGGACGCTAGTCACATCACACTTCACACTAATATTATAAAGGCGAAAGTTTGTGAGTGTGTATGTTTGTTACTTCTTCACGTCAAAACTACTGAATGGATTTGGATGAAATTCGGCATACAGATAGTTTATAACCTGGATTAAGACATAGAATACTTTTCATCCCAATATTCCCACGGGAACGGGAACCACGCGGGTGAAACCGCGAGCGGCCGCTAGTGAATTATAAATGAGGAAGTACGTAGGAGGTATAGTATACCTACATCACGCCTGTTTTCCGGAGGGGTAGACACAGATCACAATATGCCGCTTTCCACTTGAAATTTTAGACATTCATGGTTACTAAAATAACATGAAAAGAATTCACAGATTCGCAGTCCCCGCATGCTCACATTCGCATTGAATATGAATACTAAAATTTACGAAAAAAAAATTTTTATATTGAATTCTAAATTTCTTATTATTCAACATTACAAGTTGAATAATAAGAAATTTTTATTGAGATATACTTCCCTAAAATTACACTACTACATTACTTACAAGTCAAATTATATCATACGAATGTACGAGTATAACACTGCACAACACAGAGATTAAAATTTTCTTTTCTTTTACAACCTAAGTGAAATTCACTTAAATTTTCGAAATTCCAACTAGAATGCACCACTACCATGACGATCGGTCAATAATCGTTTACCCGTTTCGAAATACCCGTTTTTCTTCAATTCCAAACCTAAAGGCATCACCTACCACAGGTCACAATTATTAACCGATATTCAAAATTTTTTCGCTATTTTGTAGCTTTAATTTATTGTTAAGTCTGTTTTTTTACCGAAATATTTACAATTTAGTAAACATACACCCCCCCAAAAAACTCGTAACATTTATTAAAATTCCAAATAAAATATTAATACATAAATAAAGAGCATTTATCGCGTTCATAACACTGTACGTGTCTACAATTAACAACGTCGTAAAATACAAATACAACAGTTGATTAATTAAAGCTTTAACGATCCTGACGTAACAACGCTGCACAAAGCTGGAAGCCTTGCGATGTAAGTTTGCGCTTAATAAATATCTGTTTCAACGGAAAAATGTTTTGAAATGCGTCGTGACAGACTGAATTTCCACTGATTTCCATTTTTACCAATCTACACTATTATAATTAATAAAGAGGTAAAGTTTGTATAAGTATGGATGTAGGAGGTTACATTAAAAAATCTTTAGACACATCTCTCGTCTAAAATTGTTTCACCATTATTTAGAATGGAGTTTCTGGGTGGACAAAGGCTGTATTATACCTAAATAGACAAGTTTTCACGCAGTCGATAGTCGCGGGCAGAATCTAAGTATTAGGCATAAATATAAAATTCAATTAATAAAGTGCAGTGTCGCGTATAAGAATATCGGCTCCTTATAAGAATACATCAAGCCCTCTCTTCCCTTGGGTGTCGTAAAAGGCGACTAACGGACTAAATACTGCACATACATAACGTTTTATGTTTTTATTATTGTAATGGAAAGTGCCCTTCTATGATAGGGAGGGCATTTTTCAATTCAAATTGACGCTGTAAAAGAAACGGAGAAAAGAAATGCCCTTGCTGAGTTTCTTGCCGGTTTTTCTCAGTACAAGGCTCCCGCTCCATAGTTACACTTACGAACCGATGCCATAATGACATTCATAAGCTGTAAGCTAAACATAGCCTAACCTGAACAAATGATATTGAATCTTGAATCTTGAATCTGGAATCTTAACAGCATAGAGCGGCGATGGGCTCACCACCTGTCACGCTGAGCACATGTGCTGTCGCTATTTGATGAAAAGTGGAGTGTGGCAGTAGACTGCTTTTGTGGTCCTCATTGCCTGGTCTCTCTGGCTAACCCTTCGGGGATAATAGTCGTGAATCTATGAACGTATGTATACTAGTGATGGACCGAATGTGGTTTGAACCGAATACGAACTTCGGCCGAACATTCGGTAAAAAATCAAATTTCGAAGTTCGGTTCTTTTCACAGTGCTTTCTCTATTACAACTACAACACATTCTAACTAGTTACGCGCTACCTTCAATTCTTGGTATTGCATCCCGCCCGCAACTCAGGGTGGATTCGACCAAACTGGACTAAGGTCTTATACCTAGATTAAACGCCGAATTTGTATGGATTAATATCGGAGTAAGTCTTATTCCAGTTTGGTCGAATCCACCCTCAGCCGCATGCCGCAACGCAACCCGCGACAATAGTTATTTGTTATACAAGAGTGCAAAGTTGCTTTTTAACCGCGTGCTCAAATTTGATGACCGAGCGAGCGAAGGATTCTAAAATTGAATCACGAGCGCAGCGAGTAATTAAAAAATTAGAATCCTGAGCGTTAGCGAGTCAATCAAACGAGCACAAGGTGAAAAATCTTTGAACTCGAGTGCAACACGTAACTTTTCATCCCACATCAGCGAGGAAATGACTAAGCAAATTAAAAAAAGTATACCAAAATGGTTCCGAGTCTGAGTTTTTAACCAATTAAAAAAGGTAGTATGATAAATTCGGAACCATGGCGAGAGAAGTAAATAGGCTAATTGATGTTTTGAATTCACAAACTTAGTGCACACGATGTTCTAAATTCAATTTACTTTATCTTCTAGCGAATAAAAACGGCCTTTGCACTCAGATATCGAAGAGTAAAAATACTCTTTCCGAGATGGGGGGATGAAAATCCTCTTGTCTCCCGTCCCGGCCGACCGGCAAATATGTTATCCACGCGACAATTGCGTTAATGTTTACATTATTATCTACGTGATTTTAAGTGAATTAACGAGGTAAAGTAATAGATATATTTTCTTGTTGCAAATACAATGAGTGTAAGAAAAGATCAAGTTAGTGTTATTTCAATAATTTCTTGTGCCGAAATTCGGTTAAACCGAATGTGAAACGAATTCCGGCCCATCCTTAATGAATATGTATGTAAGTAATAACTAATAACCAAAGTTACTGGGCAAACACCAACCACCAACGACCAGTTTAAACATGACCGGGAGCTCGCGATGTATATTGTATCGCCGCCGGACAACTCGTAATTCACCCGTTATCGCAAACCCGAATCGATACAGTTTCTAAATGTAATCGAGTATGGATAATAGAGTTGGGCTGTGATCGATAACTGCGATGTTGCAGCGAAACGTAAATACATACATCACACTAATATTATGTTTGTTACTCTTTCACGTAAAAACTACTGAATGGATTTGGATGAAATTTTGCATACAGATAGTTTATAACCTAGATTAACATATAGGATACTTTTTATCCCGATATTCCCCCGGGAACGGGAACCACGCGGGTGAAACCGCGAGCAGCCGCTAGTACATTATAATCACGACTATTATCCCCGAAGGGTTAGTCAGAGACTACCTACCATTGTGGATTACTTACACAACACACATAACTGATACAATACAATGTATTTAATGCTCTTGATTGTACTTTATAGAATAGTCAAGTAATTTTTCACTATCTTTAATCACATTTTCTTTGACCCAAATTGCAATGACACAGTGGCTAAAATCACACATAAAGGAGAGTGCAACGGCTATGCACATTTACAGCTGAGTAGGTATTCTAAAAGAATAAAAATATATTTTTTTACAGCGAGGTTGCAGCCAAACACGACCGGGCAATTATTTGAAAATGCGCATATTGCCTCATGTTAGGAGATTGCATAAAAGTTGTGACAAAACGCATTCTTTGAGTGAATTTTACATTGCTGCAAACATACCCTTACAGAAACTGTACAAGGGAATTATGTAAGTGTTTTACTTTTTAACTGACAAGCGTTTAATTTTTTTTGTGAATGGTAGTGATATTTACAGTAAAGGGTAATTAGATAATGGTAAAGGTAATGAGAAATGATAATTATAAATCAAATAGCAAGAAGACAAAAGTCTAAACTATTATTTCAAAATATAGCAAACCATTTTTTTTAACAAACTAAATGTACTTACTTATCAACAGTCGTAAAAAAATTAGAATTTTTAATTTTTTTTAAAGTTTAATATCCGAAATAACAAAATTATCAACTAAGACACGATTTTAATAAACACATTTTTTTATATATTTTAATCAGCCTTAATATAGCCATAATTTCTTACTTGGTAGGTATTAAACAAAGTAATAAAATTTTTAAAAACAAAACTCAATGAACTTCTTGGTAAGTAAGCGGTAAAATAGCTAAAAATATACACTTCAATATTAATCTGAAGATTTTGTTTTATACGAAAGGTTAATTCTGCAAAAAAAATCTTATCTATTATTAATCAATGAAATGAACAAAAATCAATATAAAAGAAACAAAAAACCAAAACGTCTTGGGTAGCAATTAAAAATAAGCATCCAACTCAAAACAAAAATAATGACTTATTAAAGAAACTAATTAAAAAATGGACTCACAGGATTAGAAGAGACCTTGAGACAGACATGATTGAGACCTTTAAATAAAAAACATACAAAAATGTTGCAAAACTAGTTTTAATGATTATTATTGATAAAATGTTTATAATTTACTTGAAAATCCGTTTTTTTAGAATCATTATTTTTGTAAACAGGAGGCTTTTTGCTATATTAATTCGAGAAGTCGAGGGAGTCTGTGGGTCTAAGTAATAAATTCTGATCATGTCAATTTAGTGCTGCTTTGATCGTAGCTTCAAATTATTACTACTTGTCTTTAAGGTTAATTTAGATTTTGATGATGGGATTCTCTAATATCTCTTGTTTTGTTTGCGTTGTGAAATTTCTGTCAAAAATACTTAATTATAGTGTAATAGTAGTGTAGTTTAAAATTTTCATTGAAATAAAAAATTCATACGGATTTAAATCGCGAATTGAACTATCTGTGATTTCCGTATATTTTTTACGGAACTTTCCAGATAGCTTCCTAATTAGTATTTGTTTTCGATAGTGCACAGCACAAGAATCATAATTAAAAAAATATTAAAATTACCATTTCTAAAATTTACTCATTACCATTTGCTTTAGAGTAACGGAAAATACGGTAATTATGCAAGTGGTAATTAGGATTTCAAACATTTTGTTGATTAAACAGTTCTTTACAAGAATTATAAAATTTTTACCTAGTTTACCTAAAAATGGAAATTATAACAACTTAAATAAACGTATCAGTTAAAAAAAACAATCGTCTATTTATCATAAAAACGGAAAATGGTGATTAGACGATATTTCGACAAAAGCACTACCACGAGGAGAGATTTGAATATGGTGCCAAAAATTCCGGTCTTTGATAGATGTATTATACTCGGGCACCGAGCGCAGACAGGTGCAAACTTGTTAAGACAGTAAAGGGTACGAATTTTCTAATTTGAAGGTAGTAAATTAAGGCGAATATTTTTTAAACGGTAATTATAAAGTTATCCGAGGACATATTTTAAGAGCATTAATTCTTAATAATTTATGTTATTTATGTTAAACAACTTGTGTATAGGGCTAAGAAAACTATTCCTATCTAAGAATATTGAACTATTATTACATTCTTCAAAAGGGATTTAGCTATATTGAATAAAAACTTAATGAAAATGTAAAATGGGACATTAATGGTAAGTAATTAGAATTTGGATGCTTGAAAACAATTTTCTCTAAATTCAATATACAAATATAGTTTCTAATAGACTACTTTAGATCTGTAATACTTATATTCATAAGGTAGTATTATCAAAAGAAAAATATTTGCACTGTAGAAGATTCTTTATCATCCGCCGCGTAATATGCACATTCTTAAAGAATTGCCCGACCACAAAATAAAGAGAAATCTAAACCCAACGCATACATCGGTTTGGATGCGAAAATGTTTGTACATAAGTGATATTTTAAATTTATATTTAATTATTTTTACTCATACATATACATCCATACGTACATGTAATCACGGCTATTATCCCCGAAGGGTTAGTCAGAGACTAGGCAATGAGGACAGCAATAGCAGTCCTCTAGTCCACTTTCACCAAATAGCGACTGCAAGTACTCAGCGTGACAGGTGGTGAGCCCATCGCCGCTCTAAGCTGTTAGTCTTTAGTCCGTTAGTCACCTTTTACGACACCCAAGGGTAGGGGGGGGTAGTTAGTAGTATTCTTCCACCGCTACGCGACACGGTTTTACGTAAATAGCATGGGACAACAATGCTTGTAATAATGCAATTATTTTCTTTACAGAATGAAAATAATTGAAATGACGTATAGGTACTTATTTATCACGACTTCCATGGTGGAAGCACGCCGGTTCTGGCGTCGTCGTCGCCATCTCTGAGGTCCTGTGTTCAATTCCCGGTCGGGTCAGTTTAAAAATAACTTTTTCTTAATTGATTTCGTGTCTGGATGTTTTCTATTAATACTTAATAAGTATTTTTATAATGAAACAAGTTTCAGAAGAAGCTTAACTAGGGCTAGATTTTGGTGTGAGAGTATAACTTTTATTTATCAGAAAAGTACATTTCAATGGGACTAATACGAGACGACTACTTTCAATACCTAGTCTATCTAATTAAAATAAAAGTTCTGACACACTCACTGACTGATTCATCACGCCCTCGCGATGGGCTAACCCAAACCCTTAGACCTATAGCTAACTGAAATTACACACATAAGTTTCTTTTATGTAGCAGACAAGGAATAATGCCCAATGACCTTTTATATAATGCCGGATTTAAAAAAATCTGTCTGGATCGCGGATTGCTAGTACTTATATTTTGTAAATTAGGTATGTGCCGTTCCGATGTTCGTTGCGTAAGAACGATTAATCGAAAAATCAATTCGATCGAAAATCAATTTCGACGACCTACTTGGTCGAGTGGTTTGTTCGCGCATCACTTTAGAGCGGCTACACCGATTTCGCTGATTCTTTTTTGTTGTGTTTGTAATTTTTTTTGGAAATGGGTCACTTCATACACACCTGTATGTTCACGCGGACGAAGTCGCGAGAGGGCCGCTATAGTTATGTAATAAGTTCTTAGTACTCGTAGTACCCACCACCAATCCGCATATTCCGCATTGGGCCAACGTGGTAGGTTATGGCCCAAATCCCCATGTACACGTGGGAGCCCTGTGCCCATCAGTGAGACGTTTATGGGCTGATGATGGTGATTCAAATTCAATATTAAATTGGTTTACGCTCACACCAATTATCTAGACCAAAATAAGTATTCTATTGAAACTCGTTAATTTGTCAAGATAACGGATAAATATACCTAGACATAGAAAAAACACCCAGACCCGAAATCAATTTAGAACAACAGTTTTTCTCTCAATTGACCTGACCGGGAATTGAACCAGGGACCTCAGAGATGGCGCGACGCCAGATCCGGCGTGCTAACTACTCGACCACGGAGGACGTCAAAAATAACTATTATGAATCTTAGTAGAACACCACGTCGAAAAAAAAATCGGTTTCCCAATTTTCCCATACAAACTTCCAAGTCGATATTTTTAAAAACCAATATGCCAATTGTAATGAAACTTTGCATGCTTAAGTTAAAAAAACGTTTATTTGGCTATGTTATTGCGATTTTAAGTTCACTATAGAAATTTTTAAATCGCAATAACTCAGTTTAATAAACGTTTTTTAAAAATGTTTTTAACAAACTATTTAGATACAAGTATTTTACTTAAGCATGCAAAGTTTCATTACAATTGGCTTATTAGTTATTAAAAATATCGACTTGGAAGTTTGTATGGGAAACCGAAATGCGTGAACCCTCTTAAGTATAAACATTGTACGCAGGATAAAAGAAAAGCAAAAACTTTAACAAAGTAAACATTTTTGGTGCAAAGAATTCGACGACTACGAAATATTTCGAATATCATAACGGGAACAGCTTGATAGACGGCTGAGTATAACCAAATTCGTAAACTAACGAAACATAAAATTACTTTTTCGCGTTTCTTATTTCCCATGGGCGTGCGTATACCGACTTAAGACACCAAAGAGATGTAACGTTACTGCTAATACATATTCTTAGAAAAGTTCAGAATACAAACATTGAATAATATGTGTGTGTAATAAATAAAATCAAGACGAACGAGTGTCAACCCTCGTCGAATGAAGCCCACTGTCTGTCTGTATTTATTGGAAGTGTCATAAAAAATATAATAAAACATATTAGCCGCTGTGTTAGGACATAAAAAGAGTTACCTACATAATATGTGACCCGTTTTATGTATAGGCGCCAGAAAAGTTATGATTACTTAGTTTCAATAGGTCACAACTCACAACTATAACCATGTCGCGTAACGGTGAAAGAGTACTTACCACCCCCTCTCTTCCCTTGGGTGTCGTAAAAGGCGACTAACGGACTAAAAGACTATTATAAGATTGCACATAATCCAACATCATAGAGCGGTGATGGTGGTGAGCCACCTGTCACGCTGAGCACATATGCAGTCGCTATTTGGTGAAAAGAGGACTAATGGCAAAGGACTGCTTTAGCGGTCCTCATTGAGTCTCTTGACTAACCCTTCGGGGATAATAGTCATGTTTGTATGTATGTACAACTATAAACTAATCAACTTTCGATATTACTAGGTCGTGTGCGTGGCATCAGACCTAGCTGGAAGACTTCGGAAGACACTTTGGGTCGTTTGATCCTGTTTATTATCGTAAGATGGCAGTTACAACCCATAGTTTCGCATATTAGAGCAGGTCAATATTAATAAAACAAATGTAGATCTCAATACGAATTTAAGTATACCTAGGTAGAGAATCGGAATAGGAATAATCAGTCAATAAGCAATGCAGCATTTTATATCCTCAGTGGTTGAGGATTGCGTTTAGTCCACTCTCGTCCCCTCGACCCCCAATAAATAATGTGTCCACTGGACCCCTAACTACAGTGTATTCTAGACCCTCGGGGGTCGAAAGTAGATTTTATTTTCCAGCCAAATTTAAGTTTTCTCTCGACCCTCAAGATACAGTTACGATAATAAATGATTAACGAAACCTTGAAAAAAAATTCTACCTTAGGTGGGAATTGAACCCACGTCCTCCGCACAACGTGCGATCGTGCTTCGTTATCTTCTGGTTTATTTGAGCGTTATTACCGCAAATATTCCAAACATTAAATAATAATAATATCAATTAAAGAGTTTTACTTTAAGTTTGTTATGTTATTACTTGTTGTAATTTCTTATTTATTTTTAACAGACTAAAAAAGGAGGAGGTTCTCAATTCGTCCGGAGCTTTTTTATGTATGTTCCCTGATTTGTCAAAGACGGTTGAACCGATTTAGTTAATTCATTTTTTTGTTTGAAATTATGTTCTATCTTGTTGGTTAAATTTTCATCAGGTCAGGATCCTAAATAAATTGAAGGAACTCTTCGAATATTACAGGCACACCTAAAGCGATTTAGGTATTATTTTTGTCTTCGGAAAGTACCATTTAGTTAAGTGGAACTGACAATGAAGACCACAGACGGTCACCGAAATTACGATATACTAAATGTTTAAGGGGTTTAATATACAATTACAAACTTTAAAATAGTTGCTAAGCAATTTATGTTCGCCACAATGCATCATGGTGAAGTAGAGCTAATGGTATACCATCAAGAGAATATAAAAGCAGGCATTAAATAGGTATAAAGGAAGAGGCATGATATATTTCGAGACTTGGCACTGACTTCAAAAGTATGTAAGTTTAATTATAACGGTAGGGATTAAATTTAGTTATTCAAGACAACACTATTATTTAGTTCTTTTTATTTATTTTATTTTTTTTGAGGTCGGTTCTTTTGGACCTCAGCTGGGTGGGAGTCGCCAGGATAGCGAAACGTCCTGGGTCGAATCCCAGCTGAGGGCTAAATGAGACTTGTTGTTTTTATTTTCTAATGTAATGTTTTATTAAATATAAAACTATACTTTAAGTATTCTCTTATATTGCTTGTTTATTATTTTTTATTTCAAATTCTTGCCTTTATTCTGTACCTCATTGTACCAAAATATTAATTTTAGGTAGGTACTTACCGAATTAGGGGTTGAAAGTAAACAAGTCCTTAGTATGAAAATTCAGTCTCACCCCCTGGGGGTCGAGTGTGAACTATGTTTAAGGGTTGAGAGGAAACAAATAAACAAATCTTTTTTTAGGGGTCGAGGGGACGAGAGTGGACTAAACGGAGGATTCCGGGTGAAGTGCGCTTCTACCACGGGCCTTATCGTCAATTACCATCAGGTGAGATGAAGGACAAATGCTTAGGTACCCGTAGGGGTTAAAAAAATACAGATTGTTCGAATTAGGGTAAGGTAAAGCAAAGTGACACAGCCCCGCACAGTAAAACAAAGATAAAATGTCGTCCTTTCGCTCACCCCACTAAACAGTATTGCTCGTAACATAATATGGAAACGGAATACACCAGGGGATATTCTTCAGTGTCTAATTAACGAACTGCCGCAGAACATCCACTATCCTCAATTACAAGGAAAAAAACAGGATGATTTGCGATTCCAAACTGGTTGATTGGTGTTAAACCGGAATCAAAATGGCGGAACCGTCCTTTACGTGGTGTGCTTACGAAAACTACTGCTGTTTACACGATTCTGGGTCCCATACAATACAACTGAAGGCTCGTGCACAAAACAGATAGGTACTGTTTCGTGGCTCGTGTTTTTAGTGTCATCTGTTTTATTGACCATTTGATTAAGTTAACGAAAACGAGAATTTGTATGTCTTTAACTTTTTGCCTATGGGTGTTCGGAAACTGACGTGATTTTTGAATACGGGGCATTCTACGCACGTCGAATTAATTTAACTTTACGATTTTTTCATTAACTATAAGGATTACCGAAGTGAAGCGTAAGTAATTAATAAGATAAGATGGAAAGTGGAAAGACACTTTCCGTCAGTCAAACTTTAAACTAGCAACGTTAAAAATTACATTTGTAAAAAGACGGGTATGGGGTTTTCTTTAATATCAGTTTAATGTACTAGGTACTTAATTCTAAGACATGTTAGATTCGACACAAAAATAATTGTTAATTTCATCTGCTTAAAAAAGCTGCACAATTTAGTACAAACAGGCAAACAGTGTCACGTGAGCATAATGACGTGCTCAGTGACACCGATGGCGGGAGGCTGCGCAGGTCGCGCGGCGGAGCGTGAACCAGATACACGGAAGGAGCATCCGTGTGGGAGACAAGTTTATTAATAATACCTAACTAACAAACGCTTCCGAAACATCTATTAGAACTGCTATTTTCACACTTTACACTTCCTTTTATACATATTTACTAGTAGTAGATAGTAGATATAAGAAATCTTAGGTCGATTCAAAAGTACAAAATAAGTAATTATATTATAATAATAGGCGCGTCCGCTCTCTGCCGCTGCTGCTGCTGCCGCCGCCGCTGCCTGTCGCTGGTAGCTCGTCACGCTTGGACAGTCACCAGCATTAAGATATGATGATGCAAAAATATCTGATCATTGGTGGAAGGCATATTATAGGCATATAATATTATATGCTTCCACCAATAATCAGATATATTTGTAGGCCGTCGATAGTCACATCTTGATGCTGGTGACTGAACAAAGACCTATATAGCTTGCTGTCCCATGAAAATGAAAAATGAAATGAGCCAGCTTTAAAATCTTCCCATAATCAATAGAATCGTCCACGCGATCTTGTATATGCTTTGTTGGTGTTTTGCGTAAGCGATTTTTTCCAAGTTAGGTGTTTTGCGTAAAGGTGGTGTTTCGCGTGTATGGTTTTATGCGTCTAAAGGCACGGGACAGCTACCCACCGACGCCACTATGAGTCGTTTTGTACTAGTTTACACGGTCTACGGATGCGGCCGACATTGAATACTACTAAAATGACGCAATTCATAAATCATATATCAATTTCTAAGCCGGGAAGAGTATACTTCGGTGTGTATAACCCGCATTTAGCAAACGTAATCATTAATTAATCCTATCAATTAAAGCGATCACTTGATTTCAAGGAAGGTGGCATAATTTGCCGAGTAGTAAGATAGTTTATGGGGAACCAAAACGAAGAAACAAACTGTACCCGGAGGAAAAGACCCTAAATATTAAAGATAACCATTTTGCACAAAGGATTCATTTTTTTATCTTTCTAATAAAGCTAGCCTGAGTCAGTAATCGAACCAACTAAATTTTTGTATAAGACGAAACGAAGCCTACTAAACTCTACCACCGGTTTTTGGAAAACAAACTTCTATTGGTTTATCCCTCAGAAGTCCTAAAGAGATAAAATTTATAATTCTTTGTAAAGTTATAATTTATGATAGTATACAAGAGCAAACCCGACCGGTGGCACATGTTCGCGAGCATGACAAGAATCAACCATCGCTTCGTTTAACTGTATTTTAGGGCACTCTACCAGGCGCACACGCTACCACCGCTCACCGCTAAAACAATATAAACCTTCGCAGCTCGCTGCTTATGTAATTTCTATGTTAACAAAAGCACGTATTCATACGAAAGTATCTAATTAAAGAAGTTTATACAAGCGACGAGTTGTTCTCCGCGACGAACGAATGTCAAAAATCCTCAGCTTTTACTCTGAAACCAGGAGAAAATAGATATAGATATCGCTATGACACGCAAAAGTTGAACGCAGAGTACTCTATGGCTAAACCTTTAACATACATACATGCATATCTATGTATATATGTATACATATAATCACGAAGAAAGTGAAAGAAGGGACTACGTAGTCTTAGTCAGAGAACGCAATTAGGACCGCAAAACTAGTAGTTTTCCATAGCGTTGTGTTAAATTTATGCGCAGTTTTTAGTCTGTTAGTCGCCTTTTACGACACCCTAGGGAAGAGAGGGGGTGGTAGTATTCTTTCACCGCTACGCGACACTGTTAACCTTTAACATATTTATGCTTTATTCGTCAATATAAATATACAATTTACATGAAGTTCTGATTTACTTACTTCAGCCTAAAAAAACACAGAGATGTTTGAAATATGCTCATTCACTCAGCGACCAGACATTTCGAAAATTTATTAACTTACAAGATCTCAACTAAAATGCACTAAAGTTTCAAACAGCCAGGTAATCACTAAGAACAAATTATTTCCTAATCAGTAAATACGCGATTCTACCGATTTCAATATAAAGCTCTAAAACGCCTCAAATTCGGTCTGGAATCTAGAGGCATGTCTTACAACTTGATGTTTTCCCAAGGGATACATGCAAATTAAGTTTGGTAATTAGGTACTTTTTAATGTTTTTACCTACTTTGTTTAAAAATAACAATTATGGAAAATACACCAACCGTTCACATGCATGACTTCGGCCATTACTCGTTCAACATATTCATGCGAGCCATCTCAGATATACACACTTTGTTCTCACAGCTTATTTTATTTCATTGTTAACAAAAGCACCGTGTGTTAACCGTGTGAAAGAATACACCACCCCTCTCTTCCCGTGGGTGTCGTAAAAGGCGACTAAGCACAGTGTGTTGACCGTGTCGCCTTGCGGTGAAAGAATACACCACCCCTCTCTTCCCGTGGATGTCGTAGAAGGCGACTAACAGACTAAATACAGCACTACATCTAACAGCATAGAGCGGCGATGGGCTCACCACTTGTCACGCTGAGCACTTGTGCAGTCGCTATTTGGTGAAAAGTGGACTATGGTAGAGGACTGCTTTCGCTGTCCTCATTGCCTAGTCTCTGACTAACCCTTCGGGGATAGTAGTCGTGATTATATGTATACTATTGTTATAGAACATAATTATTGGTCAGTAATCATCGTAATCAGATTATAATCGTCCCACTGCTGGGCACAGGCTATCCCAATTCCAAGAGGGACAACAGCACGTGGGAACATGGGGTCATAAGCCAATACGGGTTAGTTTTTCCCACTGTCATCACAACCGGGCTTAACGGCTTGACGTGCCTTCCAAATCTTAGTAATCACTATAAACGAAATGATACATAGGTACATACTTACATATAATCACGACTATTATCCCCGATTAACCCCTCAAGCCCCAAGCGTCCATTTTTGGCCGCACCTAAAAACTCGTTATTCCACCCGGCCATATATGGCCGCGCTGGCCGCGCTCTCCACTTGACTTTGTACCTTGTTTTTTAATACACTTAGAGACTACTTTAGTATGAACAAGGTCGATTATTTCGGTTCTGTGGTACCTTTTTTGCATCTTGAACGCAAAATGTAACATGAAAAGCGTTCGATTTTTTTTTTTTTCAATTTCCGTAAATTTAAATTGCCGCCAAATCGCACCTGCTGTCAAAACTTTTAGACATTTCGTTGCCAAGACTGAGAGGTTAAGGGTTAGTTAGAGAGAGGACAACAAAAGCAGTCCTCTACCATAGTCCATTTTTCACCAAATAGCGACTGCACATCTGCTCAGCGTTGCAGGTGGTGAGCCCATCGCCGCTCTATGCTGTTGGAAGTATTTGCAGTATTTAGTCTGTTAGTCGCCTTTTACGACACCCAAGGGAAGAGAGGAGGTGGTAGTATTCTTTCACCGCTACGCGTCACGATTAATCATAACAAAATGATTTCCTAAGTAAATGCGTAACAGTTCTACCGATTTCAATATGAAGCGCTATGTAGGCTCGAAGTCTGGAGTCTGCAGGCGCGTCTTTGAACTTAATGTTCTCCTAAGGGATACACGCTAATTAAGTTTGATGAATACTTCTCACTGTTTCTCCCTAGTTTGTCTTATTACTTGTAAAAGCGTATTATTATGCGTTTAACTTTAGTAATGAACTTAATTGTAAGTCAGGAGGGCTTATTATGAAAATCTTTTTATCGATTAGCCTCATTTACCGTACTTATTAGAAAAAAAATTCAAAATTTTTGTTTTATCTCTATATCTCACGGTATATTTTTTTATTTGTCAACCATATACTTAAATTATTATTATTAGAACTTTGGCTTTATTGATTTGAAAAATAAGGACCTCTATTGTTTGTTTAATGTATAATGGCTTAAGACTAAACATATTCAAATGACATAGCCAGTAAATAATAGTAGAAAAATGTTACGTTTAGTTACGCCGTTTGCCAAACGTAGAAATAGCCGGCGATTTTCAATAATTTGGTTTTAGTAGTAGCCCCTAAGCCCGAAGCTAAGTTCGGCGTCGTGTTACATAAAGGTACCATTTAATAACACTGCTTTGGATTAACTAATATAAATTCCACAGATATTATATTTCTCAAAAGTAGCTGTTTGCCGACTTTAAAAGAAAATATGGTATAAATTGTCATTTTATTAAGCAACGTACATTAGAGTTTGTGGTATTAGTTCAAATGTATATCAAAGGCGCGTTAGTTAAACCGAGGGACATATGAAAGGAGGACATAGGTAGTCGATTCCCGATCCGACTCATTAAAAAAAATCCTAATTTTATGCATAATTATTATTCTATTAACCACTCTCACGTCCATGGTGACTATACTCACCCAGTGACATATAACCCCTTACGTCCAAGGTGAGTGGTGTAGGAAAACGGGTCACACCGACCACGACAGCTACTTATTCAATACCATACGCGTAAATGAGTCGAAACCAAGGTGCCCAAACATTCCGGAAAATTTTATGAAATGACAATGTTCTGCGCCCGTACATTGTTAGCCTAAGAACCAACAATTATGAAATATTCTTTTCTAGGTTCGAAATTGCAAGTAAATAACTGTAAAAACAAAGATTTTCGACGGACACTCCTGAGCACCTAAATTAGGATTAGGATTAGTTTAGTTTATTAATTAGGAAATCTTATAATTATTTTGAGGTTATGTTTAATTAAAGAATTTGAGAACTGTTGTTGCACTGTTTTGTTTTATTTGCCAACACTCTGAGCACGTTCACTAACACTTAAATAATTCATCATTATTTAACATTAATATTCGACAAAACACAAATTATAGAAAATTACGAGCGGGCTCCCTAAAATAATTCCAGCGCTAGCTCCGCCCAGCGCGCCCCGCCACCCGCATGTCACACTCGTTACACTAGCGATACAAATCAACAAATTCAAAATTCGCGCGCTCGCAGGTCATCCGAGTTCATGATCCAGGAACATAGAATGAATAGAGCATTTTCGACAATTTTTTTTCAACTTTATTCAGTAATTTTAAAGACAGATTATTCAAATTTTTTATGAGCAGTAGTATGTTAACTTTGATTATAATACACACATCAAAAGTGTCTAGGGATCAACATATATTTTTGCAATAACTTTTCTCCTGATTGATATTAATTAAAATTTTCTTTAAGGATTCATCAAATAAAGTGTTTTCGTTTGTCTACAGTAACGATAAACCAAGTCAAATTTGCCATTTTCCTAATAAAGGGATTTTTGACATTTGAACCACTAACATTAAAGTTCGAAAAAAAGACTGAAATAACAGTTTTCTTTAAAATTTTATTGGGTAACTTAAACAATTAATAATCCGTGTTTCTACCGCGAACACTAACAACACAAGAACATCGGTTTGGCATACTCAAAATGAGTTCATCCAAATCACGCTGTGGAATGGCCGCCCATGTTCGTTGCAACAACAAAAAAAGGTCTTCTTGCGACTGGATACCCTCCATATTCGGCAGAGCTCTTCTCTGTAGCATATCCCATGCATGCTCAATCGGGTTCAAGTCTGGCGACTGAGCAGGCCAGGGCATGACATTGATGTTAGCTGCGGCGAGAGTCTGTCTTACAACTCTTGCGGTGTGCGGTCGTGCATTATCATGCATTAACTGAAATAAGGGACCGATTTGCACTTGTAGAGGAACGATGACGTCTGATACAATCGTCTCAGCATAAATTTGAGCGTTGAGGTTGCCTCTGATCCAAATCAACTCAGTTCTTCCGCCGATCCAAATACCCGCCCATACCATGATGGTTCCACCACTATAAGGATGGACTTCCTGGCAGGATTTTAATCGCTGTTGGCGTCCAGGGGTTCTCCAGTGTCGTATACGTCTTGTATCCGGTCTCATACCAAAACGAGACTCATCAGAAAAGCACACGAAACGCCATTGTTCTTCTGCCCAATTTCTGTGTTCAAGAGCCCATTGATATCGAATCCTACGATTGTGCATTGCTATAGGTGGTACCCTTAGCGGTCTTCGGGAATGAAGGTTCACTTCATGCAAGCGGTTTCTGACTGTTTGGTCGCTAATTAAGTTCCCTGAAGAGTGATGAAGCCTCACAGCTAACATCATGGCGGTTATTGTTGGAGCTCTTCGAGTTGTGATTTGAATGTATCGGTCTTGTCTCCGTGTGGTGCAGCGATACCGTCCTCCATGGCGCTCAGCCACGGTACCAGTGCTTCGGTAACGTGTCCAAAGTCGACTGATAACACTCTGACTTGTATTCAGAGCTAAAGCCACAGTACGTTGCCGGGAACCAGCTTCTATCATTCCCACGGCTCTGAGCATTTCTTCCCTGCTTAAATGACGTCGCCGCTCCATAATAACGTTGGTTTTAATCAGTAGTAGGGAAACAGTAGCACTAATAATGTCTTCAATGCGTTGTATGTTTTTATAGGGAAAATATTGACAGCTGATTTTCATCTTTTACTAGAAATTGATTGAAAGTTCCTGTTTCAAATTATGAAATGCACCAAAAAGGATCCATATAAATTTATAAAATCATAAATTTATTACAAAGCCACATCTCAATCTCAAGAAATCCGCATAAAAATGCTTGATCCCTAGACACTTTTGATGTGTGTATATTGAAGATCATGTTTGTACTTTGTATACCTATTTAATTTTTTTATTTATGTAAGTTAACTTTATCATTATGAAACTACTTCGGGAAAAGTAGTGTAAATTATATTTGTCAAGCCGAATTGCAATGTAAATAATTGTATTATTATAATGTTGGTGTTCTTTTTATTTGTTTTATTATAATGCACAAAAACACACTTCAATTTTACATATTTTATTAACCCCCGACGCAAAACTAAGGGTTTTGCAAGTTTAACGTGTGTATTTGAGTAATTTGTTTAACTTTACGAATTATCGTATCTCCCGAACGAATGCACCGATTTTGATTTTGTTTTTTTTTTATTTGAGAGGTGTCTTGATCGAGAGTGATTTTGAGCAATACATATCAATTTTTTTTACTTTTTTAAGAAGAATTATGTTTTAAGAAAATCTGTTTAGCCTTTTGAAGATCATTATCTCTACATAGTCGAGAAAAGGATTTGAGCAACTTTCATAAGTCTAATCGATTTTAAAATTTGATTTTCTAAATTCATTACTGCTACGTATAGCTATAATGTACGTGGGAGTGATTGTTTTAGCCGAAACTTATTCTGTATATCCTTCGGCTTGATAATACCAATCCGATTTATTATTTACAGTAACCTAAAAAATATAAAAAGAGACGAGATACTTATACGAAATATGTGATATATCTAATTATTGTGATTAACTGATATAATAATATATTATATTAGTATTATATTAGTTTAAATTAATACTCACTTGGCCATTCCTGTCACGCTTCCAGAAATTAACTTAATATAAAAAAGCTATAAAATTTTTAGTGGCTCTGTAGAATTTAAACTTACAACCTAATACCTAAGTATATCGAAGCTCAAGAAACAACAAGATAACTGACACCGAAACATTTAGCTAGACCACTCACAACTACGGGTAACACTCCGTAATTCGGTCGACTTATTCACCTACACGCTCGTTTCCCCCGGGTGGACATTTCACAGGGCGCACGCTACGCAGGACACGACCGATTATTTGGTTTTCGCAAGTGGAAAGTTCACAGGATGGTGATACAAAAGCGTTACTGTTCTGCATTCGGATGCACTAACACGAAATTTAAAGATAACGATTTAACCTTTCACAGACTTCCCAAGAATCCTGTAAGGTAAGTAAATAAGTAGGTACTTGTAATATTTATAGACAATTAATAATAATATGATAATGATTTAACTAGTTTGATGAGAGAAGTAGACAAATTCAATGCAGTTATCGTTGTAGGTTAGGTATATAAGGTACAGTTTGTCTATAAAGTCGTGAATTTAAATAGTGGCAATACTGTATGGAGTGTTTGTCAAAACTGACATAAACCAACTGCGTATAAAAAGTAAATTTACTCAATTTGTCAGCGATCACGCTTGAATAGATTTTAAGTTCGTAAATAGTTTATTGATTAGGTACTGATTGCGGTCGACCTTAACACAAAACGCGGTTCAAAGTTAGACTAGGTTTAGTAGACAGGTACTGTGGTTAAGCATTAATAACGCCCCTCTACGAAAATAAACCTAGTGGTAGTCCTTGGTAAAATTACACCATGAATTATCATCGGTAGGTATTTACCAATGGAATGATGGATTCAGGCATTTAAAATTTGTATCTATACGTACGGTTTTTATAGGTATGTAACTATGTATATGAAAAGCAAATGATCTTGTATTTGATACTAGTGGCCCGGGGACGACTTCGTCCGCATGAATGTCGATTATCGCGCAATGCGAACGTAATTTAAAAGTAGCTCATGTCCGTCGATTTTGTACCAAATTACTTTAGTAGGCATTACCTCAGTAGACGTGTCCCATCATCTTTAAGATGGCAGAATATGTTAGTCAAGTTGGTCAAGTGTAATATTAGTTAGTTTGTAATCGGCATCAAGGTTCCTGGTCTCTATGTAAGTGTGCGAGATCGGAAAATGGATTGTACGCTAGTTGGTCTACGTGAATTCTTCTGACCGCCCAAGTCAACTAATATCTAAGTATTTATGTTCTGTTATTCTGTTTATATAGCGCTTAAAATACCTATCTACCTACATAAATATATTTCGAGATTGTAGGTTATGTAGGTTGATCTATTGCCGCCTGTACTTACTTTACATAAGCACATCATAGTAAGACATAGTAACAGAAGTAGATACTACAGAGTATTAATATGTACCATAACTACCTACTTCAATGTTTGGTGGTTAAGTATTACTTACATAATAATATTGTAATTTATTGATCATTATCAAACAAACCACGAAAAAGCGTAAGTATGTATTTTTTATTATAGGTAGGTACGTGGCGCAAGTGCTTTATATTTGCAGTATTTGCATTCAACCAACCCTATGAGCAACACGCAGCCGGGTTACGTCAAGCTTGCCAAGCAGGATTTTGTGAATGCAGCGGCTCGCGCTCGTACCGCCTTAGATATAAGATTTACTTTCGATTGTCCCGGCCGTTGAAAATGTTAGGTATGAGTACAGGTGCAGAGTTATTTTGGACCGTATTGGCGTGCACCGTAGGTTGATATTGTATTGCAATTGTGTTGATAGTGTCGTTTCTGCTACTAATATTATTCTGTGCTATACGGGTATAGAAAATAGACCGAAACGTCAAATGATAGGTAAGTAACTGTTTAGAGTATGTAATTTGTCCTTGCGTTATCCCGTACAAATCAAACTTGTTCAATTTGAAACGCTGAAATGTATCTTATGTTTAAAAACAACAAAATAAAAAACGTAATTGAGTTAGATCTTCACATATTTTAGACAGTAATGGAATGGTTGCGCTTTGAACATTAGCGTTATTTTTGCCAGTTCCTGGGCTTAGGAACGTTAAATTAAAAAATATCAATTCAGGTTATTTGAAACAAACACTAATACAGTATTTAAAATTAAATATCGAAATAAATTATAAAAGTCCTAAGTATCAAATTAATAAAGACTTTTTACTTTAAAAATTGGATTTGTATTAAAAAAAGTAGCTTTGCTGAAATTATCTATTAAGATACTATTTGATTTGAATAACACTTACCTTTCCTCTAAACAAATTGGATTCGGTAATAAATGTATTAGTTTATTTGGCGACTCCACGCGTTGTCTTTGTTCCGAAGTACAAATTGTTCCTTTAGTTAGAGAAAGCGTATTATTTTGTTTATGCAAAGCGCTTAGTATCATTTTTATTATTGTATGTACATTGATTATTAATTTTGAAGGACTACAGACTATCGTGGCGATGGTTTAACAGCCTTAGTCAAATATTTTTTTTAAATAGCTAAGTCAAAAATTCTTAACAAATCTGCTTTTAGTTTTAGGACTGATCGCAGATTAGCACAAAAAAATAAGTTATTAATTTTATGTGATAGACTACGGCAAGACACGATAGGTACCCAAAATTTACTTACTGAAATGGATTCAAAATTATATATACTTCGAATCCCCTTTTTTATTCTCGAAACATATTTTTTATTTTTCTTGTTGCCCATAATTTGGCTAGCACAAACGACTTGCTAAACAATTAGTAGTACCTACCTACGTAATAAAATAATAACGTAAGCAGCAAGAACGCGTACCTATCTCTGTCACGTGCGCTAGCGAGCTGCACAGGTCCACCGTTCATGACGCGCATTGCGGGACTGAGAGTGCGCTCGCGTAGATTTTAGAAAAGTTCTATTTCTGCAGTCGTACGGTAGAATATTGCGTGCGCCGCTTCAACACGCTTAGCGCAGAAGTAAATGACGTAAGTCACAAAACTGTTTTCATTTATAATTCGATTATTAAGTACTCAATTGAAAAATGGTCTTACCAGTCCCTAACTAACTATCTTAGTAATATATTCGTTGTATTTTTATACGTAAGGCTCTATACCGTAAAAAGAAATACGTAATAATATCTCAAAAACTCATCATTTTCGATAAATTAAAGTATCGTACATAAATCAATATTTTTTGTTTTTGCTTTGCTCAAGCCTTAGTCAACTATACAAAGAATCATATACTTAAATTTGATATGTCTAGTATGCTGTACACATATGATAATTTATCTTCAAAATCGCTACTCGTTTAGGCAGCCGCCTCTTAAACAAAACTGCAGACACGACGCTTCACTTTCCCGCCAAGAAGTCCAGAACGTCAACTTTTTTTTCTTGACCATGGATACTAGTCCTTCAGTCGTATTATTAGAGTGCATTGATTATGCTAACTGATGATAATGATGAGTGATAATAAATATGAACGTTAATTGCTAAATGATATTCCTCCCAAAACCCCTTGATTAAGATGTGGGACTTTACTGAGATCTCGCACGGACTTCTTGAGAGAATTTAAAAAGTGATGTTACATTGTTTTGTTTTATTTGCCAAAGAAACTGCACAACTAGTGTTGTTAGATCTTAGAGCCAGTATTCCGTAATAACTACCAAATCCCGTATGAAATCCGTATGGGAAGTTTTATTTTATTGTAATGCACAAAACAAGTTATAGATAGACATGTAAAATACAAACAAAAATATTTTATCTTAAGGTCTAAGTTGAAACTCTAAGGTATGTATGTACATACTTACAACTATATATAACTATATCAATGAAAGTAATAAGATATGAATTACCAACGGCAAAAACACACTAAAACAATATGGATGTCAGACAGACACAAATGATTCATAACAAAGTGTTTTACGTCTTGCTTGCACTAACACTAAATCACACAACTAACTCTTACTGGCTCTCATTCTCATATTAGCCGACCAAGAAAATACTTATATATATCTCAATGGGAATCCTCAAAGCCATAATTTTTACTATTAGTAGGTACTAACTTATTAAAAGTTATTACTCATTAAAAGCATTTGCCTGAAATCTCCGTATAAAAATCCGTGTGTATTCATTGTCCGGTTTGAACATTAACATTATTTTACGGACAAGTCCGTATATATGGCAACACTGTGTATAACAGACTACAAGTAACGTCAGTCAGCGAGTGACACAGCACCGCAGGTTAGTAAAATTCTCCTCATTGGAAAAGCAAAAGAATTTTAAGTCGACTAACGTTTTCAGTTTGAAATAAAATGCGATGTATCGTATTATAATGATGCTTGGAGTGTTTGGCACTAAGTATATCGAGTCAGCCATGCATGCATAATATTATTAGGTTTGTTTGTACATATTATAAATATTTTGGTCACAAACCTTTAATTCACTGGCTGAATGCACTGAATTCTCAATTACCCAACCCATAATAAAAAAATGATACTTAATATTAATGTCCAAAAATTCTTTTTAATAATGGTTACTTATCTAAAAGTGTCCGCTAAAATCTAAATACTGTTATAAGTCGTAAAAAATAAGCTAAGAATTATCATGTATGTCATGTTTGTGTTGGTTCTTAGGCTAACTTCAACAATGTCCTTTAACATCGATTTTCTGAATTATTTTACTTATATGCTTTGAGCAGTATTTTTTTATTTGCTTATGTTTACCCAGGCATAAACTACCATAGGATTAAATATGTCCCTCGTGTTAACTAACACGCTGTATAAAATAAAAAAATTAATTGCCACGAATGTTTGTTTATCACTTCAAAACGGTTGCACCTATTTGGCTAACTATTTTTTGTTGTGTTTTTAATTATCAGGACAAGGTTTGTATGAATGAAAATTTGTGTAAATTCGTCATGGGGGCGGGGTGTTCAGCGAGGCGGACGAATAAGTCGCGGGTGGGCCGCTAGTGTGTATATATGTTACCGGAAATGTATGAAATGTAGGAATTGTATACAACTCCTAGGAAATGTATACAATTCCAAAGCTTTTTAGGAAAAGTGTCAATTTTTTTTTTCCAATAATTATTTAATACATAACTACATATCCTGAGAAATGTATAAAAATAATGCTTTCTGTAATAAAACACGTTGTTAAAATCAGAATAAGTAATATTTTTTATTAAGGCACTCGTTGAGACAATCAGGTATCAGTCATACCGTAAAAAGTCTTAAATTTCTGTTGTAGTATTTCTGTTGACTAATAAAAAAAATAACCTCGAAATTCAAGACAATCGCTACGCTGCGCTTCGCGATTGTCTTAAATTTCTATCCTATCACGTGACCTACTGGAGTGGGCAGCTAGTATCCCCCACTATCCCCGCGTACCCATTGATATGTAAAATGTTTTACATTTCCGAATGCTATTTAGAAAATGTATCGATTTCCTAGGAAATGTGTCTTATATAATTTACTAGCAGCCGCTCGCGGTTTCACCCGCGTAGTTCCCGTTCCCGTAAGAATATCGGGATAAAAAGCTTTCTATGTGTTAATCCAAGTTATAAACTATCTGTATGCCAAATTTCATCCAAATCCATTTAGTAGTTTTTACGTGAAAGAGTAACAAACATCCAGCCATACTTCCGAACTTTCGCGTTTATAATATTAGTAGGATTTCACACATTTCCGGGCGATTTTAGGAATTACGTACATATCCCAGGAATTGTGTTAACATATAAATTACATGAAAAAACTTTGTTAGCCTGTCATATGTATGTTCCTTTAACATTCTACTAACACCAGTTTCAATCTTTTCCACACACACATTTAATTTCCACCCCCGACGGTTTAAGAGTTTGAAAATCGTCATGGGAGGCGCGAACGAAGTCGGAGGCTAGTCGCTAGTAAGTAACGATGCCTTTGTTTAAAGTATGTTCGTTATAACTTGGTAAATTAGTATTAAATTACGTCGTTAGATAACGTTGTAATTGTGTTAATCTGATATGTTTAGTTGTTTACTTGAAGTCGCGTCTAGGTTTTCTAATTGAGATTTCTCACTCAAGGGCAGATTGACAACGAACCCTGACGTCGAAATTGATGTAAATAAACTTAAAAGATTATGCGTACAATAAGAAGTACAGTTTTCTAAACACTTTTTGCCACGTGTGTCCCTTATCCCATTGTAGTAAGTGTTAAAATTGCTTTCATAGCTGTTCTAAGTCCCACTATGGTAAACTCGTGACGGAACAACTTTAACTTATTTTTTCTTTTTGTTCCAAACACATTTTTTTCGCTCGTTTGCCGGTTTAGGGTGGATTTGACCAAACTGGAATAAGGTCTTATACCTAGATTAAACGCCGAATTTGTATAGATTAATATCGGAGTAAGACTTATTCCAGTTTAGTCGAATCCACCCTTAGTAACACAAAAAAACTGCGGTGAAAGAATACTTACTACCACCCCCTCTCCTCCCTTGGGTGTCGTAAAAGGCAACTAATGGACTAAAGACTGCACTTATATCCAACTGCATAGAGCGGCGATGGGCTCACCACCTGTCATGCTGAGCAGATGTGCAGTCGCTATTTGGTAAAAAGTGGAGTATGGTTGAGGACTGCTTTTGCTGTCCTCATTGCCTAGTCTCTGACTAACCCTTCGGGGATAATAGTCGTGATTTTAAGTATCGTACTTACTTTTGTATTTTTAAAAAAATCGACATCTTTACAATTGATGGATTAACTTGAATATTAAAAATAATTTAAATTAATAATGTTTGCCAACTAAAGGTTGATAACAAACTCAGCGGGCCTAGCATGCGCAACACGAGAAAATTTTCTCGACCCGTTTTCTCTATATTATGTCTATACACGATATGTCAAAAATAGACATAATTGTAGTTTTTGTTTGTCAGTCGTATCTTTTTCTACGACCCTAACGTGCAACATAATTCGAGTTATGACAACTGTAAAGGCCCCAGTATACAATGGCGTATGATGGCTCATTGCCGGCCATCGCCATTGTGTAGACGGGGTAATGGTGTACTTACAGTGGCGGGCAATTTATCGATAGTGGCGCGCAATTTACCCCGTCTACACAATGGCGTTGGCCGGCAGTGGGCCAGCATACGCCACTGTGTACTGGGGCCTTAACCGAGATAGTTTGTCGTTCCCGCCATCGGCGGGAGAGAGAATATCGTCAGCGACATAGGCATCTCGTGTTGCGCATGCTAGGCCCGCAGGGTTTGTTATCAACCTATTTATTTATTTTTAATTTATTTTAATGAACCACAAACAAGTTTACAATGCACACTTACAAAAGTATCCTTATTTATAATTATTGATTATTGTAATCTCAAGTAAAATTTTTTAAACACTGAAAAAAGACGACAACCTCAGGCGGGAATCGAACCACGCACCTTCCGCATTCCGGGCGGCTGCCTTAACCACTTGGCTACCGAGGTCTGGCTTTCAACCGTCGAAATTTGTCAGTGCTTGATGCTTATGTTTTTAGTCAACATTGCTTCATCAAATCTTAGAAGTTTTCACCTCTGAGATCCGAAAGAAATATTTTTACAAATATTTGAACATTCGGTTAAGATGAAGCTGCGTTTATAGATTAATGTTTTATATTTTAGCGTTTTATTAACGCTTAAATATACTTAAGTAATTTTTTTTTTTAAAACACTGAAAAAAGACGACAACCTCAGGCGGGAATCGAACCACGCACCTTCCGCATTCCGGGAGGCTGCCTTAACCACTTGGCTACCGAGGTCTGGCTTTCAACTGTCGAAATTTGTCAGTGCTTGATGCTTATGTTTTTAGTCAACATTGCTTCATCAAATCTTAGAAGTTTTCACCTCTAAGATCCGAAAGAAATATTTTTACAAATATTTGAACATTCGGTTAAGATGAAGCTGCGTTTATAGATTAATGTTTTATATTTTAGCGTTTTATTAACGCTTAAATATACTTAAGTAAAATTTTTTAAACACTGAAAAAAGACGACAACCTCAGGCGGGAATCGAACCACGCACCTTCCGCATTCCGGGCGGCTGCATTAACCACTTGACTACCGAGGTCTGGCTTTCAACCGTCGAAATTTGTCAGTGCTTGATGCTTATGTTTTTAGTCTACATTGCTTCATCAAATCTTAGAAGTTTTCACCTTTGAGATCCGAAAGAAATATTTTTACAAATATTTGAACATTCGGTTAAGATGAAGCTGCGTTTATAGATTAATGTTTTATATTTTAGCATTTTATTAACGCTTAAATATACTTAAGTAAATTTTTTTTTTTTAATATTTTTAAGAAGCAATGTTGACTAAAAACATAAGCATCAAGCACTGACAAATTTCGACGGTTGAAAGCCAGACCTCGGTAGCCAAGTGGTTAAGGCAGCCGCCCAGAATGCGGAAGGTGCGTGGTTCGATTCCCGCCTGAGGTTGTCGTCTTTTTTCAGTGTTTAAAAAAAAAAAAATTTACTTAAGTATATTTAAGCGTTAATAAAACGCTAAAATATAAAACATTAATCTATAAACGCAGCTTCATCTTACCGAATGTTCAAATATTTGTAAAAATATTTCTTTCGGATCTCAGAGGTGAAAACTTCTAAGATTTGATGAAGCAATGTTGACTAAAAACATAAGCATCAAGCACTGACAAATTTCGACGGTTGAAAGCCAGATCTCGGTAGCCAAGTGGTTAAGGCAGCCGCCCGGAATGCGGAAGGTGCGTGGTTCGATTCCCGCCTGAGGTTGTCGGCTTTATTCAGTGTTTAAAAAATTTTACTTTAGTTTATTTAAGCGTTAATAAAACGCTAAAATATAAAACATTAATCTATAAACGCAGCTTCATCTTAACCGAATGTTCAAATATTTGTAAAAATATTTCTTTCGGATCTCAGAGGTGAAAACTTCTAAGATTTGATGAAGCAATGTTGACTAAAAACATAAGCATCAAGCACTGACAAATTTCGACAGTTGAAAGCCAGACCTCGGTAGCCAAGTGGTTAAGGCAGCCGCCCGGAATGCGGAAGGTGCGTGGTTCGATTCCCGCCTGAGGTTGTCGTCTTTTTTCAGTGTTTTAAAAAAAAAAATTACTTAAGTATATTTAAGCGTTAATAAAACGCTAAAATATAAAACATTAATCTATAAACGCAGCTTCATCTTAACCGAATGTTCAAATATTTGTAAAAATATTTCTTTCGGATCTCAGAGGTGAAAACTTCTAAGATTTGATGAAGCAATGTTGACTAAAAACATAAGCATCAAGCACTGACAAATTTCGACGGTTGAAAGCCAGACCTCGGTAGCCAAGTGGTTAAGGCAGCCGCCCGGAATGCGGAAGGTGCGTGGTTCGATTCCCGCCTGAGGTTGTCGTCTTTTTTCAGTGTTTAAAAAATTTTACTTAAGTATATTTAAGCGTTAATAAAACGCTAAAATATAAAACATTAATCTATTGTAAACTCGACAACAATGGTTACAGTTAACATAAATAAAAAATATATTGACAGTGAAACCCAGTCTAAATTAATTAAGTTATAAATAAGTGCCAATTTAAGTAGGTATTTTGTAAGAATTGTGTAATGTTAGAAATACGAAATCAATGTAAGTATATGTGCGTGTGTGAGAGCGTATGTATGAAATCAATGTTAATGTGTGTGTGAGATGTGTAGTAATATATAAGGTTATGTGTTAGAACCTATAGTTGGCAAACATTTTTAATTTAATAAATCAAAAAATCCGAATCACACTCTCGACCTGAGAATTTAACGCTAAGAACGCGGCGCCACTAGACACTAGAAATTCTATTTAGCACTGATCAGTGCGCGGCCGCAGTTAAAAGGTTAATAAGGACCTCCGGATATCGCGGACCAAACGCCTTGCCACTCGTTCACTGTGATGGTAATAACTAATATTACTATATCTTGATGGAGCTCAATTATGCTAATGACTTGAAAATTATGGTCCCTACCAGTCACATAACTTACGCAGCATCGATGAAGGCTCCGATAGTGTCGACGGCAGAAACTGTTATCAATTAATTGGCATTAATTAATGACCCATCATTCCCACCGGGTGTCGAATAAATCGATTCGCTGATGATATGATTAATAGAACAACAACATTTGTAGTTATACTAACGTGGTTAGACTAACTTAATTTTGTAGGTAACGCAAATTGTAAGATTGGACTACTTTTCAAATATACATTCTGATTACAAAATGTAGTAAAGTAGTTAGACAATAAACCGCTTTTGTTATTAACGTACAAGTGTTTCTGTGGTTTAGCAGTTACACCACCGGACTCAGCAGAACTTGATGTAGCGGATAGAGTACAATAATATTGTACTCAATTTTCTTGGTGTTAGGGATTCTTATACTTCAGCTCCATTTGGATAGCTAACACCATCTTTTCTAATTCTTGAAGAGTTTTGCCAGTTGAGAGATACAATACTTCAGCTCTTCATGGACCTTATCGTCGCTTACAGTCAGGTGAGATGAATACATACATCATCAGCAATGAGAATCGCAAACGCAGTCCTCTGTAGTCCACTTTTCACCAAATAGCGAGTGCACATTGCGACTGATGGTGAACCTACCCCGCTCTAAGCAGATGGATGTATGTGCAGTCTTTAGTCCGTTAGTCGCCTTTTACGACCCCCAAGGTAAGAGAGGGGGTGGTAGTATTCTTTCACCGCTACGCGACGCGTCAAGCTCTACCGCCCGTTGTAAAAAAGAATAGCTTATAACTGTCCCACTGCTGGGCAAAGGCCTCCACCATTGAAATCAAGTCTTCACTACAATTGGTGGATATCAGCTTCGGTTTAACAGTACACTTCTTGAGTGCTTTTTAGCGATAAGGCCGCCAATTGTATGTTACTTTGTGTTTGTCCTTTTGTTGTTAATTTGGTGTACAATAAAGAATATTTTATCTTATCGTTATCTTATATTTATCTTATCTTATCTTTATATTACCTTTATCTTATATTTATCTTATCTTATCTTTATCTTATCTTGCCAACTTCGGGTTGGTGAGCACAAATCCGAACTTTGCATCCGAAAATCCGAACACACACCGACGACCCCCAATTGAACCTAGTACTTCCCCGTTCTCTACAAACATTCACGTACAACGTACATTCTGAAATGAAACACTTTTTTACCGACTAACTCGCGTTTAATTTACTATTTACATAGTTTTTATATTATCCTAACGTTTTGAACCCTTTACAGGGTCCGTGGTCGTAGGGAGAGTCTCTTCCTGTGACTACGGACCCTGTAAATAGTAAATTAAAAGCGAGTTAGTCGGTAAACAAGTGTTTCATTTCAATGTGTAGTGCTCGCTTAAACCCCAGAAAACAACGTACATTCTATAGATTAGCAGAAATAGAAGCGAAACACTAATCACTTGTGTTGTTGAAAGTACACACGCCCGCAGATGAACCTATCCAAAGCTGTCAAATTTCTCCAATCGATATTGATCCTTACACACCAGGGACAAAGTTTAAAATGTATTTTAAAAATTTGATATTTTGTTGTAGGTACAATTTTTTTTTAAACATAAAATATGTAATGTACATACAGTTTTTGTTGCTTTCAACTCGTTCGTAATGATTGTATTACGAGTATAATGCCTAAGGGCATATAAAATGGCTTTCTCATCGCACATAAGCTGATTATTGATTACTAAAGTTATATGGGCAAAAGCACCCGCCCCGTGACAGACTTCCATTGTAGCCCGTTGGAACTTTATTCGCCCGTGTATAATTATCCAGGGTAATTTATCACGGCGGCTATTAAAAGTATTCTTAGCATTAACTGCCTCTGTGGTCTAGTGGCTAAACCCTGAGACCCAGAGGTCTCGGGTTCGATTCCCAGCGAGGGTAAATCTTTGTGTTTTTCGTTGGGTTGGTGATGGAGCTTGTTAAGTCCGCCTCTAACTACCACTGTCTTATCCAAAGTCTGGTCATAACAACAATGCTGATTGCATTGTTGTGTTTCGACAGTTAAGAGATAATATAGCCAGTTTCCCAGTGTTTGAGGATTCACTTCACTTTCCATCAGGTGAGTTATACCCGTAGTGGACGAAAAAAATAGCTTTCCTAAGCCAATTCACAATGTCAGACTAAGAACTTTTGACTTATTCGGTCACAGACTTGTTAGAAACTATAAATATTATTTAGCATCAGTGGCAGACTGCAAGTTTATTAGGGGAGGTAGGAGGTAACGACCGTTGTTACAAAACGGTCCTTGAGTGGCGACCGCGCACCGGAAGAGGCAGTGTAGGCAGGTCTCCAACAAGGTGGACGGACGATCTGGTAAAGGTAGCGTAGCCGCTGAATGCGAGCAGCGCAGTACCGGTCATGGTAGAGATCCATGGGGACGTCCTTTTTTTTTTTTATAGCAGAAGGAGGCAAACGAGCAAGCGGGTCACCTGATGGAAAGTAATCACCGCCGCCCATGGACACCCGCAAAACCAGAGGAATCGCAGGCGCTTTGCCGGCCTTTAAGGAAGGAATAGGCTCGTTTCTTGAAGATCCCTAAGTCGTAACGGTCCGGAAATACCGCCGCCGAGAGCTGGTTCCACAACACTGTAGTTCGAGGCAAGAAATTTCTTGAAAATCGCACAGTAGTAGACCGCCATCCATTAAGGTGATGTGGATGGAATGACAGTCGATTGCGTGTAGTGCGGTGAAGGAAATTAGCGGCAGGGATCAAGCCGAACAATTCCTCAGAACACTCCCCATGATATATACGGTACAATACAGAGAGAGACGCAACGTCTCTCCGAAGAGCCAGTGGATCGAGCCGACCTGAAACAACCACGTCGCCGACAATTCGAGCAGCTCTGCGTTGAATGCGGTCTAATGGAAGGAGTTGGTATTGGGGTGCTCCAGCCCAGAGATGGGAGCAGTATTCCATATGCGGCCTGACCTGTGCTTTATACAGTTGTAAACGGTGGGCCGGCGTGAAATACTGACCCGCTCTATTAAGCACACCCAGCTTTTTCGAAGCTAATTTAGCTTTACCTTCCAAATGACCACGAAACTGAACGTCACTCGAACGTCAGTCCTTCCGCTGATGATGATAATAAACCATGCCCACAACCTCATTGTCTACATCATTAAGGGTTTAATGATGTAGACAATAGGGTTGTGGGCATTAAGGGTTGATGTAGACTTACTATAAGACCAGATTTTTTCACAGCTCTCTCTTGGTATCACGGGATTTAAAGAGGGAGCTTTGTTGGGGCCGTTCATTATAAGAGAATACTACCAACCTGAGGAGCTCGATGGCGCAGCGGCTAGCGCGTTCGGCTTGCGATCTTGCTCGCTAAGCAACTTTCGCAATGCCGGGTCGCTGGATGGGTGACCAAATTTAAAAACATCTCCAGCTCCTCCGTGCTTCGGAAGGCACGTTAAGCCGTTGGTCCCGGTTGTTGTCGTAAGATGGCAGTCGTTAAAACCCACCAACCCGCACTGGGCCAGCGTGGTGGGTTATGGCCCAACATCTCCACGTGCTATTGTTCACGTTTATAGGCTGATGATAATGACTTCCAACCCATCTCTTTCCTTGGGTGTCGTAAAAGGCGATTAACAGACTAAAGACTGCACAGCATAAAGCGGCGATGGGCTCACCACCTATCACGCTGAGCACATGTGCATGTGTTATTTGCTGAAATGTGACTATGGCAGTGCACAGATTTTACTGTCTTCAATGGTCTGAACCAGGTCCTGGACCAGGGGTTTTTGACCTAACCCTTTGAGTATAATGTATTGAAGTATGTATCAATGGATCCTGGTATTAACGCAGACGAAGTTCCGGGCGAGCGATCGCTATTTTTTAAACAATGTCGTGGCTATACTGAATTAAAGGGGTGCCGCACGATCGCAAAAACTGACTTCAAAGCAAAATCAATCATGAACAATTCTGCTTTGAAGTTTCAGACCTAGTAATTTGATTAAAGCAATAGTTTTATTCTGCGAAATGTGCAAAACCATCACGGGCTTGTGTTAAAAAAATTAATTCGTTTTTATAAAGAATATGCGGAATATGAATACAAATATTTTCATGTAAGAATTATTGTCTCATGCGTAAAATCACAGAATAACTAATAGTACTAGGTAAAATTAAGAAAGTTGTCGAAAAAATATGTTTTAGGAGTCATTACAACATAGTATGTAGTTTGTTAATTGTTTAGAGAATTTATTTCTTTCAACAAGGCCATGACCTTGTTGTGCAATGTTCAGGCTAACTTACATAAGTTCTTTTAATGTATTTAACTAATTCAGCGCCTAGTGCAAGTGACTTAAAAATACGTAAATTTTCACAATTTCGTGCAGGACCCCCAGGTTAATGTTTTTTATTAATTTTTATTTGAGATACATCAAGATGAATACTTTTATATAACGATGTAAATAATAATTCAAAGCTACATTTTACGTGCACGCGGAAACAGGGTAACCTCATAAATATTGAAAAATCAAAAACCGTAAATAAAATTCGATGGCAGCAAACAAAGGCTTCGACTCCCAATATTTCAAATGTAAATATATGACTGTGATAGGCGTTGACTGTCTCTGTATAGTGATCAAACTAGTTGTCTAAAACACAGAGGTAGCGAGTTCGATATTTAGCTGGGATAAAGATAAAGTGACGATAATGGGGGTATGACACAACATGCTTACCTAATCAACCACTAGTAAGTGGCGGTATGCAAAATTGAGTTGGTGAAGGTGATAAGATGCATGCATGTGGATTTATGTAATATTATTGATAAACCCCTCAAGCCCCAAGCGGCCATATATGGCCGCGCTCTCCACTTGACTTTGTACCGTGTTTTGATACATTTAGAGACTACTTTAGTATGAACGAGGTCGATTATTTCGGTTCTGTGGTACATTTTATGCATCGTGAACGCAAAATTTAACATGCTGCGTTTGATTTATTTTTTTCCATTTCCGCATATTTAAATTCCCGCCAAATCGCACCTGCTGTCAAACCTACACGTACACGTGATCCCTGGGTGGTGCTAAATGAGTGACACTGACTGAGTGGTAGAGCCACGCTGCGTTGCAGCACGCATTGGGCCGGCTCGCCCGGCGTAATACCACCCTCTCACTAATATTCGGCGTGAAATAATGGCGCTTGGTGCTGTTGTGTTTCGTCCGACCAGTGAGGGTTCCGGAGCCCCCCCCCCCTCCTCCCAATTCCTATTCCTTCCTTAAACCTATTCCTCCTTGAAAGGCCGGCAACGCGTCTGCGATTCCTCTGTATTCCGTGACGAATTTCCAAAAAAATATTTCCCACAACCCAGTCCTGACAATAACGAACACAACACAAAAAAAGAATTACCCAAATGTTCAGTCTGAAGTGATGCGCGTGTACCAAACATTTCGGCAATTGGTTTTTTATTATAAGTATAGATTATCCGTTACTTATTTAAAAAGTAGCCTTCATAAGTTAAATCATACATGAAATAGGTCTTATTAAAACCACCTACAGTCAAAATAAGAGGTCGTAGTAGACCCTTATTTTGACTGTAAAAATTCACCATTTTCTTAAAAAAAGCTACTGTTAACAATATTTATTTAAAGAGATACAAACACAGGCAATTCTCTGTACCTAATTGTATTCTTCAAGAAACATGGGTTGCTATAAGCAAAGTTAAGATGTGCTTAATTAACATAAAGGCTAGACTGCAACTGCAAGTTGTTTATACTTTATCGACTGCATAATTAATTTGGCAACGGTTTTGCAACGGAAGGCAACACGTACCGGGGAATGAGCGTGCCATTCGTGATTAAAACGTTTTTCTTTATCATAAATGAGCTTTAAATTTAAACCGAACAAGTCAAATAAACTTTTTTTATAGTATAGCGTCTTGTAATAAAAGTGTCGTAGAAGTGTCATACCAGATGGACTTGAATATCCCCTTATTTGTCTAAAATACTTATAGGAGTAAACCATCATACCCACTACTTTCTATATTTTACAAAGTAATTGTACATTCAAAACAAGTAGTATTTTTCTTGAATGTACTATGTGAGGAAATGTCTTGCATGAATATGTTTAATAGACAAAAAGGCTCAAACATGGAGTGACACCGCAAATATTTCACAATTGTTACATCGAATTGCTGCAAATAGAGAAAAAAATCAGCAGTAGGAATCCAGATCACTCACGCCACGACAGCTTTTTACCTCAATTACGAAGAGCGAAGGCGTATAATCCAAACGCATTCCAAGACTCTCGAGTAGTGCAAATTGCTCGCTAGGTCAAATAAATCTAGTTTAAGTATGCTCAATTCGAACAAATCGAGGTAAGTAGGACACATCATTGTACGATGATGACTTGTAATGCACAGCGTAACATTCTTATTTTTTAATGAAACGACGTAACAAAAAAAACTGTCACAAACACATCGCTGGCCCCGGGCAATAAAGCGGTAATATCAAAAATCTAATTTTACAGGAGAAAATAAAAGAAGCTAATTTGTTTATAGTTCAGCGTACAGTGATCCAAAACAGGCGTTCAATATGTCAAATGAAAGCTAATTTTTTTATTAATTTATTCTTTTAATAATATTTGTAATGTTATAAATATTTAATGAAATAATTGAAAAAATGTATAATACAAATTATAGACGATACAGTTTCAATTATAACATCATTAACGACTTTATAAACACACCGACTACTGAGGTTCAGGAATGTAAGTATATATAATACGACGTAATTTCCACTTTAGATCAGGAGCGTAACGGCCGATTACCACCTTCTTCAGGGAAATATTGTAGCCAAAGCTTAGCTGTATCATCTCTCAATAATCGCTATTTTAGAATCTTATCAATGAAACATATTTTTAAGTAACCACTGTAACAAACTGACGTTACATTATAATTTATTTTTATTTTTAACCATTTTAGACAGTATTTTATGATATTTATTATTTTTTTAATGTAAGTACTACCTCCCTAATTTTTGTTTAAATATAATAGCTGTATCATTCAATAACCGCTATTTTAGAATCCTATCAATGAAACATATTTTTATGTAGCCATTGTAAAAAAACTGACCTTATATTGTAATTTATTTTTATTTTTAACCTTTTTAGACAGTATTATTTTTATATATTTTTTTAAATTATGCTACTACCAAATTTTTGTATAACTAAATAAAAACCTTTAAAAACACGGGCGTGTCAAACTTCAACTTTTTGGTTATTATCCTGGCCTTGGTTTTGTGTGGCGCGAAATTAAGTTTATTTAACACACCCCATTTCTGGATACGGGAGAGAGCGGCATTGGCTTTAATTGCCACCTCATTGGATGTGCTGACTTCTACTATTAAAATAACGTCGTCCGCGAAGGCCAGGCAATAGACACCGGTTCCGGCACGAAGGCCTGGCAATAGACAACGGTTCCGGCTAGTAGATTGAGCAGGGTATATATCGAGTATAAGATTCCAGAATAAGGGTCCGCCATTGAACCTTGGACGCAGCCCTTATTCGTCCCCTTACTATACTCTTCCCCCGCATACTTCCATCCCTTTTCTTCTAATTGAACTCGGATCTGTGGCCACCACGCATTGTCGAAGGCCCCCTCAATGTCCAGCGAGACCAGAGCCATAATCTTCTTCCCCTCAAGATTACGTCTGATCCGCTGGACCATGTCATAGAGGGCATCCTCTGTACTGCTCTGTGGCACAAATCTGTACTGCGCGGGATTCAGTTTTGGCAGCACATGCCATCGTACTCTTCTTATTAATAATTTCTCTAAGATTTTACCCAAAATTGCTAATAAGCCTATTGGACGATATGACTTGCTGTGTGTGAAGTTGTCTTTACCGGGTTTTCTGAGGAGAATTATAGTGGCTTCTCTCCAGGGTTTAGGGAAGTGGGAGAGCTCTAGGCATTTGTTGTACAACGCCAGGGACAAAGGGAAGTCGGTATTTATTGCGGCCGCGCATATATCGGCCGTAAAGCCATCCTTACCCGGGGCTTTTTTGGAGTTGAACGAGGTCACTACGTGTTAAAGTTCAGCCTCCACGAAAGGAGGGTCGCAAAAACCATTTTTACCACCCTCATTCGTTTCGGCTGCCCTTCTTCGCGTTTCTTCATGGTCCTCGTTCTCCCCTACTTCGGTATCCTCCGGGTAAAAGCTGTCGGCCATTATGCGGACCGACACCCGTGGGCTGGTGTTTTTGCCGTCCCTGATTATTGGTAGATCCTCAAATCTGCTCTTAGTTTTACCTATAACTCTATATATCCCCTCCCACGTCGTTTCCCTATCCTGTTTACCACAAAACTCCTTCAACTCTCGATCCTGGCCCTGTCCATAGCTTCTTGGTATTTCATTTTCTCCGCCACATACTGTTCTATGACCCATGCCTTTCGGCTAGGAGCTGCCCATCTTATTCTGTTTTTAAATCTATTTTTCTTCCTTTTTAGCTCCTCTAACTCCTCGGACCACCACGGTATTTTGATACTCTTTTTTCTTTTTTAATTTTTAAGACTCTGTTGCATGTGTTGTCTATGGCTTTAATATGTTTTTCTACTGTAACTTCCAATTCGCTAGCTTCTTTAATTATTTCTATGTCTTTTTCGTTTATTTCCTCTTTTGCCAGCTCTTCCCTACACTCTTCCTTAAAGTTTCCCCAATCTAATTTTTTTGTTATATACTTCCTGTCGTCCTATTATTATTTCTTTCTTTGATACTGTTTGCTTTAGGGAGCTCAGTCAACTAATCGTGCGCTCTGCCCACCTCATAATATGTGGTCCAGAGAGGTCATCGACTGACTTCCCTAATAGCGAGTCTCTGCTACCGTTTTAATTAATACTAAACTTAAATGACTAGGTACTTATAATTAAACGAAAACGACTTACGTACTAGTCTTCCTTTGAGACACGCCGCTCAGCCCGGTGCAGTCCGCCGCGCCCAGGCCGCTGTGGTAGTGGTCGACAGCGCTCATGCGCGGCTTCTGGCTGGTGCTGTGGTGGGTGGAAAGGCCCTAAGCGTCCCGTCGCCTACCCCTCAGTACTGATAAACCCAAGACAGATACACACCACCGTTGCACAATGACACTTAGCACGGTTCACGCCACGTGTACGTGTCAACCAACAAATCACTGATTTTAGCTAGCCTACCCTGGTACTAACTTAACTAATGTTTTTCACTGTTTATTAATTATTACGGGCCCCCCGAATCAACTTATGTGCCCTTCATACCAAATTATCAATTTACTTTTACACGTCCTCGCGAATGATGTCTGTTCTAACGTGAGAACCTCAAATCTCTCCCGCTGACAGCCGTCTGTCCAATATTTTTAAAACTACAGCGGGGGCGCACGAATTGGCCGTTTTGTTCAATACAGATACTGTTTAGTTTTATTTTTATTATTATCGCGTTGTGGTCCGAGATCGTTAGGTTAGTATCCACTTTCCATTCTTAAACACCTCCCACCATCTTGCCAATACAGCATGTGACGTCTACGCTACTCTTATACCTTTTTCCTCGTCGCCATGAGTCGAAAGTTGGAGTATCCCCCCTCATTTAAAATATTTAGTTATAGTTCATTTATTACACCGATTAGTTCCACAACAATATCGTCAATCCTTACACTGCCCCACCACTCACTTCATGCATTTGCGTCGCCTCCAATAACAATCCTGCCACTCCCCAACTCCCTTATCATCTCCTTCAGAAGCCCTACGTAGGGGGCAATGTCTATGGTGCCGGGTTCAAAATAAAAAGATATAATGCCGATCGTCCAGTCCGTTGTTCTACGGCTCCTGAATGAGTGCGAAGCTGATCCTCATCTTTTTTGCTTCAATAAGGAGATCGGATGTTGCATTTTTTTCGCGTTGGAGGTTCGCTTGTATGACCGTGTATACTCTTTTTTTCTCTTCTTGAACTGACGCGGGCCCTTAGCACCTGTAGGCTACCTTTGCTCGAGCCAGCCGCTCCCACATAGCTCGGATTGGACATACCATATTGAAGGTGTTGTGGCAGTCTTCGAGGCCGGCCCTCTTGCAATTCAGACAGCTGGGGGATTTTCTTTTTTCTCACACGCGGCGTACAGGTGGTTACCCCCGCAGTGGCTGCAGCTGTCCAGCTGCTCCTGGCAGACCCGCTTGATGTGGCCGTAGCCCAAGCAGCGGGAGCACTGGATAAGCGGGGTCTGATCTTCTACTTTGGAGACTCCCCATTGCAGTTGAAGAGACCCCGCCTCTGTCAGCTGCTGCCATATAGCTGGGGCCACCTTGACCACCATATGCGCCACGTGTGGATTCCTTGTTTTCTTTTCATAAATTACTTCCATTTGCTTCCCTTCTTGGGTTCTTGTCTTTCCTATCTTTCTCTTTATAGCTTGCTCTACTTGTTCTTTCTTTTTATCCCCCCTTAAGTGTCTTACTATTACTAGCGAAGGGTCTTTTTTTCTCGTAATTGTTTCGCCATATGGAAGTATTTTCGTAATATTCAAAACCACACAATCGCGCTAAAAGAACATTATTAGCGCAAGACGTTAAGTTACTCTATGGCACTGACACTGCCCGCCGTTGTATCAATTGTTTACCTAAAAATGGTGTTAGAAAGCAAGCGGTATTCATTTATGCGTAGGAGTGAAAGGGATGACGTTCTGCGTAACATGACAGTACGTCTCCGAGGCTTCAATAAATTTACGGGAAGAAAGGCGTAATCGCTTGTACAGAATAAAATGTCCTGTGATTACTTCGTATTAGTGTTTACAGTTTATTGAAAAAATAAGTTTATTTTATAAAACGCGGTTAAATGTATTACTGTTTCTCTTTATTTAGAAATTTAGTGTAAAGGTTTTCACCGGTGTTTTGTGTTATGTTTCTTAGAGTAATGCATTAATATACAACTTCGTCTTAAGTGAACTTTCCATGCAATAAAGCTGTTATTGTCATTTATTCTATAGAAATATTAAATGAAAAAAATAGGAGTGATAGATTGATACTGTAACCTCCCCGCCCCCCTATAATTTCTATACCTAAATCTAATGCCTTTCACACCTATATGCCTAGTCTACCTTATAATACATACACACATCCTCGCCGCTTTCACCTTAACTTAACTTATTATCTAATTCTTAAAACTAATTAACCTAATTTATCTACAATCTAATGGTTGTGTTTGGAGTTTTTGTTTAGTGCGTATTGTTTGTATGATGATGAAACCTTAGCATAGCTTAATTCTATTTGCAGTGAATTTCAGTCAAGCAATGTAATATTATAATAACTACTATTTTGGCCAGATCGTCTAGTGAACCCTCCGTTGTTAACCGCATTTAAGTAACTCAAGTTCTTTCGTGAAAGTTTAGTAATTGGCTTATCCCTGTGTTAAATTATTTACTCCTGACCTAATTACCTACCAGTCTATAGATCATAACATAGATATGTGTAGCCTAGCAATGACTCCGTCTGAACTGTGACCTAAATCCTTCACTGCAGCTGCGGGGAAGATTTGTAACCACTCAAAGGTAATCAGATGATAGCTTAGCTTGCAGGTATTATTATTTATTAAAAGTAGCATGATACATAAGAAGTCTTGTGCAATTTACATGACATATTAGAGGATTCTGGTAATTTAATAGCTCCTCCCCGCTATTAGCATGCCGATCAGCTCATTGTATTATATCAGCCCTGACCAGATTGAATTTAACTTTAATCATTAGCTTGTGCCTTTAATTCTTTAAACTGAGAATTTACATCTCTCCTCAAAATTTAATTTCATTTTACATTATGAACTATGTGTTAGCAATTTAAATTCTTATTATTCCACATAAATCAATAGAGTTTATCTCAAGGCTTGCTATCATCCAAATATCCTTTTCACATTAAGAACTTAATGATTCAATGCAATAACTTATATTCAGTTCCGTAAAGGATGGATAATTTAATCAAACGCCACTTCAGGCGGTGGCTAAAGTAGAATGCTATTAATACAGGTAAAATTACTTTTATTTACTCTTAGTATTTATTATACAGGTCTTATAAAGTTCCAATATAACTACATTGGATTGGCTGCATTGGCAGATTATCACATCTTAAGTTTATTAAAGGATGTTTCATTCATTCAATATCCTTGACTTTTAGGAAGTGAACTTAAATAGAATACTATCATTTGAAGTAAATTACTTTGGGTTACTCTTAGTGTTCATTATACAGATTTATAAAGTATAAGTACATCTCAAGTTTATTGAAAGATGTTTAATTTATTCAACATCCTTGACTTTTAGGAAGTGTGTGATATAGTGAATTACACTATCAGCACGTACTCAATAGTACGTGATAATTAAGGTCTTCCTGAGTGACAAGGCGTCCTTCCTCTAGTCACGTATAGATGTGATGTTAATTAGTATTTAAGATGATACACTAGAGGATAAAGATTGTTGATTCAACGCAAGAAATTGTTTCATTTCGGGTCTCCGTCCCAACGCCATTACATGGCGACCGTGACATGGTGTCACAAGTCCGCGCCGCAAAATCGCTAGTTGAAGTCTACAAAATATCAGGAAAATAGTGCTACACGGGCCTACAAGAAGGACGAAGGAAATAAGAAGAAAAACTGTAAGCCAAAATTGTTTAACTATGGGAAACCCACTTAAATTTTGTAATAAAAATAATAAAGAGAAAATGGTAATAACCACTACAGCATCTACTTCTTTTGAAAAATTATATTTAGATATTGTGGGGCCGTTGGAGGTCGATAATTTGGGTAATAAATACATATTAACAATACAATGCGAATTGACAAAGTTTGTAGAAGCTTACCCAATACTTGATAAGTCAGCTGAAACTGTTGCTAGGGTTTTTACTGAAAATTTTATTTTACGATATGGTACTCCCAGGGTTATTGCGACTGACTGTGGAACGGAATTTATTAATTCCACGTTAGAAACAGTATGTAAATTGCTAAATATTGATAAGTTAAATTCAACACCCTATCATCATGAGAGTATAGGTTCGCTAGAAAACTGGCACAAACATCTCGGATGTTACTTGAGAATACAAACACAGAATCAGTCGGCAAATTGGAGTACCTGGATACCATATTGGTGCTTTGCTTATAATAATTCTGTAAATACTAGTACCAAATACTCCCCTTATGAACTAGTTTTTGGGAAAACATGTAACGTACCTAGTAATTTAGTTAGTAAAGTTGATCCCTTATATGTATACGACAATTATCCATCGGAGTTAAAATTTAGATTGCAAAAAGCTCATAATGATGCCAGGAACAACTTATTAATATCAAAACAAAGTAGAAAAACTAATTATGATTTAGATTGTAAGGAAGTACACTACAAAAAAGGTGATCTACTCTTGTATAAGAATGAAAACTATAATAAATTGAATGACTTGTATTTAGGTCCATTTGAAGTTTTAGAAGAGCTAGGTACTAATGTAAAAATATTAAAGAATAATAAAGAATATATAGTTCATAAGAATAGGACTAAGATATTTAGAAAATAAGAGTTTACTTTTCAGGGAAGGGATGCCTAGCCTTTTCAGGGGAGGTGTGATATAGTGAATTACACTATCAGCACGTACTCAATAGTACGTGATAATTAAGGTCTTCCTGAGTGACAAGGCGTCCTTCCTCTAGTCACGTATAGATGTGATGTTAATTAGTATTTAAGATGATACACTAGAGGATAAAGATTGTTGATTCAACGCAAGACATTGTTTCATTTCGGGTCTCCGTCCCAACGCCATTACAAGTGAACTTAAATAGAATACTATCATTTGAAGTAAATTACTTTGGGTTACTCTTAGTGTTCATTATACAGATTTATAAAGTATAAGTACATCTCAAGTTTATTGAAAGATGTTTAATTTATTCAATATCCTTGACTTTTAGGAAGTGAACTTAAATAGAATACTATCATTTGAAGTAAATTACTTTGGGTTACTCTTAGTGTTCATTATACAGATTTATAAAGTATAAGTACATCTCAAGTTTATTGAAAGATGTTTAATTTATTCAATATCCTTGACTTTTAGGAAGTGAACTTAAATAGAATACTATCATTTGAAGTAAATTACTTTGGGTTACTCTTAGAGTTTATTATACAGATTTATAAAGTATAAGTACATCTCAAGTTTATTGAAAGATGTTTAATTTATTCAATATCCTTGACTTTTAGGAAGTGAACTTAATTTAATTATTTTTCCATTAACTTCCACCCCCTGTCTCTCAGACTGAGTGGTTAATTTGATAGACTACTAAATCATAGTTAGTATACTTTTAGTAGGTAGTAAATTAGGTAGTTAATTATCCCTGTTAATCATTAAATCAATTACATTTAGAAGTTATCTTTTACTCACTTTAATAAGTATAAATTAGACTGTACTAGGTATTAGTCTGATTGATTAGATTGTTCCCATCAAATATTTCTATGTTTCATATTATTAGAAGTAAGTACTTACATATCTTAAGAGGTCTATTCAAATGGTATTAGTAGACCATTGTCAGGCTAATTAGCTGGTTGTTATCAATCAATTATTTCTATGTTTCAGATTATTAGAAGCTCATAGCTTGCAATGTCTTCTTTCAACGACTTATCCTAGGTTCTAAACTGGTTTTAGTTGTTCAGTTTGTATCAGCTTATTTTTGCTAATAGGTATCGGATGTAAAATTTTCCATACCTTGAAGAGTGTAGCAATGTGAGATCGTATCGCATCCCAGGGAAAGCTAAAAAAATGCCTGTTTGGTCATTTCAGTATTAGACATCAAACATCACAGTACGGCTAAGCTTATTTGCTATAACTTTTTAGTATTTTTCTTGTAATAGGAAACCAGTCTAGACTTTTAGGTATTCCAAGTAATGATGGTACAATATTATCATACTTCTGTTAATTATTTAAAATGAATAATTAATTGGTAACAACTTTAGGAAAACAATTAGAATTTTATCGGCCTGCGGTAACAGATTACTTGCCTAGCTAGGACCCACATCACTTCATCATAATTTTATTTAGCGCCGTAACTTAATTATCCCTGTTATTAGTCTGAATTAATCCGGCCTGGCCTTGCGGCTCAAGCACCCATCCTATGTACGCACTGCGTGCAAATACCTTGCCTCCCATAACTAACCATATATATATCCGCCTACCTATAGATTCCTACAACTTTCCTCACTTGAAAATGCCTATATTTTGTCGAACTAACAGTCCCTTTTTGTGTACCTTGCAATCTAGGCCCGAGCCACATTTAATTTAAATTCGTGATGTGTTGTGAGAGTCGCATTGCCCCTGAAAGCAACTAACTCCTAAATGTTCTATCAGTCGAGCCAGTATACTCAGTGTGTTATTTTCCTATCACTACACTGTATGTACGGAGGTAGACTCGAAATTGGACTGGGTCATACGGGTCTACCTCCAGCTAAATGGTGTCTGACCTATCTTCAACTTTCACTAGGGAGACAACTGTCTCTCCCCCATTACTCCGTCGAAGATAGTGTATTGTTTAGCGTAATGATGTAAAACGCCGATCTTATTAAATACAATCAAAGATCATCCAGACCGAAGTCTGTTGAAAGGTACATAGGTTTTCGTTGCCACCGTTACGCGTTTCCGCCGATGTACCCCGGAATACTTCATTCCGTTAACGGATTCGAGTTGCGACCGCAATAGTTTTACTTTATTAATCACTTTCAATTTCACAAATCTTAATTAATATCGCAGCTCGAATATCACTTAGCGCACTATCAAAGCTCGGACACTATTTTCCCCGTATGAGTAGTACCGCACTCTTAAGTTGGACCGCACCGCCGACGTCCCAAAATTGAATGTCCGCTAATTTTCCGCCCTTTTCCCAAGCATCTTAACTTTCGCGCCATGCGCACTTAACATTCGCCCGCGCGAGTCCGCTTTTCTTCCCTTCAACCAATCGCTAGCTGTTTCCCCGATGCCCCTCGCCTTCGCGTCGCGCCACGTGGAGCTATCATCCGACCTCTCTTTCTGTCTTTTTCTCAACCTCTCGCTCGCTCATTGCCGCTTTCGCCGCGCAATTCTAAAATTTTTCCATAATCTAACCAAATCTCGTCCGACAGCCAATATTTCATCTTTGAATATCTAAATGTAGCCTTCTATTAACAATTCCCTCTCAATAATCCTACACTTAAGCCAATAATCCTATATTTTGGGAAATTATCAAAGGTTCCGTATTCCGACCATAGATGGCGTCCGCCCGTAGGTGAACCACTTTCCCGACCCCAGAGCAGTCCCCGCGAAATTCAAAATAAAAAATACGGTCCTAGTCAAGCTCACAACCTTATGACTCCCGCTAGACGCCGCCTACGTCGCAAGGGACGCGCAGAGCAGTCCCCGCGAAATTCAAAATAAAGAAGTCAAACTAGCAACCTTATGCAAAGCTCAAGTAAATAACTCACGCTAGATGGCGCCTATGTCGCAAGGAGCACACAGAGCAGTCCCCGCGAAGTTCAAACTAGAGATAAAGCGTTAGACCACGGACCATTATTCTGAACTAGTTTATTATTCCCTTTTTCATGCTTATTATATTAATGGTGCTACGCATTAATATTTATTTTAGTGCTACTCCCACACATTTCTTACTAACGGACGGATACCATTCATTCTGTACCGTTACAGCCGCCCCCGATAGAATTTAAGCAGATAAAGTACCACTCTTATCTGCGGCGAATTATATCTAAACCCTGTACTTAATTAAGTACAAAATAGCACGTCCTTCCTTGCCAACCCCATTGTCATCCTAGCCCTCTTCCTCAAAGACATTCCTACTATTTATAGTTCCTCCCCAAATCCCTAATGACTCCTTCCTCAATAAGCATTCTCATTGCAAAAAAAACCCACACCCCTCATTCTATTCAACTGACACAAAATCATAATTGCATACCCAGTTCTCGTGTTCGAAACGAAATCCTAGTAAACTTAGTTTCGGCAAATATTTCTCAATAACTTAGGTATCTACCATGTCTCTAATCATCAGTGGTCGGAGTAGGTATATTGATTTTAGATACTTGCGTCATGATATCATAACATGGACATGCATTTCTTCCGGAATGTACCGGAGTTTCCAAAAATTTGGTAAATAGAGTAATAAAATAAAAAACCATATGTAAGCAAACAAAATTGTTTATTGTTAATACAAATAATCATTATTACAGTTTTATTAAAAATAATTATTTTTAATCCTCATCGGTTACAAGTTCTACATTTTGATTTTCTGTCTCTATACAATTAAAATAAATAACTATAATTTTTTCAATATTTTCTAATTTTAAGCTATTTCTTTTAACATCTAAGATCCATTTGTAAGTGGAAAATGATCGTTCAACATCTGTAGATGTCAATGGAGCGAATTTGAAATAAAGTTTCTGATTATTTGCTACGCTTTTTTCAATACTCTCGCTGTATTCTCTAATTGTATCTAAATCTGGATTTCGTTCCATAACTGATTCTATTTTATTTTTTATATTCTCATTATTGCACTCGTTAAGCGTAGCCCTTACTTGATCAAATACTAAAAGTGAATCAGCTAGAGATAAATTTTGTTTTTGTAACTCTTTTAGGGCTAGTAGTATAATAGAGTAATTTTCTTCAATATATTTTAAATCATTTTCTAAATTTTGTTTTTCCAAAATGTTTTTTGCGTTTCGTATGGCTATAGCATCAGAACTGCTCAAGCAGGATAAAACTTCTTTTATTTTATCTAAATGTTGAGCGTAGTAAGATGCTGCCTGTAACCAAGTACCCCATCTGGTAATGACTGGTTGCGGAGGCAACGGTAAGTCAGGATATTTTTCTTTTAAAATGTTTACCCTACTAGGAGCCTTTAAAAATACTTTTTTAACATTTGATATAAGAATATCAACATCGTTGTATTCTGACCTTATCTGCTCACTTACACGATGAAGAGCGTGCGCCAAACATGTCACATGCTTCATTTCAGGTAAGTAATGTTTTAAATTTCGCCCTGCAGATAGCATGTACGCTACACTGTCAGTGCAAAGCATTAAAATATTGTCAACTTTCGCTTCAAAAGTGTTTTGCCATAAATTTTCTAGACATTGCAGTACAAATTGTGTTATTGTTTGTCCATTTACTGCTGTTAGCATTTTACAAGCAATCAAATAAGGCCGGCCTGCACTATTACTAGGATGCAATGGTTTTATTAGGAAATTGACTATGTATCGACCAAAAATGTCTGTTGTCTCATCCAGCGATATCCATAGTTTCTCATTTTTATTAGTTTCATAAATCGAATTGATTTTATTCCTATAAAACTTCTCCAAATAAACTTTTCGTAACTGTGATTCGTCAACCACTTTACGATTGGTACAAACGCAACAACAAGTACTGCACATATATTTCTGAAAAAACTCTTTGAACGCTGGATTTTTCATTTGCGACCAAGGAATATTGCATAGAATCAGGAACTTAATGAGGTCGAAGTAAAATTCCTCTTGCGGTCTCTTAAATTTTCCTTGATGTACAGCGCCTTCAATGTGTTTGGTAATGTTGCCTCTATTCACAGCTTTCAAATGACTTTCACACTTTGTACAGTATATAGTGCCACTAGCGTTATCGTAAAGTAGCTCAGGATAGTGCAATAACCACTTTTGCACTGTTTCAGCCTTGACCTTTGCCATATTTATTTATATCTCACCTAAAACAATGATTTAAATTTACAATATATACATACACAACTGTAAAGTCGATAATGAAATTCTGTTTCATATAAAGTGTTTTTTTTAACTGAAGCGGTGATAGCCCTGCGGTGTGCGTACCGGACTCTCATGCGCTGTGATGATTGCTATAAAGTGATTTTTTTAACTGTTTCCAAGTTCTAAAACCTTCTTAAATAGTGAAAATAATTAAAACTTACCCGTACAAAAACAACTTCAAATGGGCCCAATCCAAGAGTAATAAATCGATGTCCGTAGTTATAAGCCAAATTCGTCGTTTTAAGTAGATTTCAGAAGACAGTAAACAAGCCAGGGTCAAGTCAAGATATTCACAACACATAAAATAAGCGCACTCCACGAACCGAAATAAGTGAGTGAGCCACTTGGTCTGGATGTCGGTGCGAGCGCATTGTTTTCGAACAAACAGTCAATGAGTCATCCTGGATACTTGATTCTAATTGGTCAGATGCGTTGAGCATAGAGATAAGAGGACAAAAGACCCTGTTTGCCGGATGTCGTGTGTTGAAATGAATATTATTATTATATCATTTTATACATGCTTAGGCTTTTACTCCAACACTTTTACTACAACAAGGTTTTTACACACCAGTCATTTTTTACTATTAAATTCTGGTCATCTACGCCACTAGCAGCATAGCGTTGAGAGTATTGATACATTTTTAACTAGTTTCATGTAATAATTTCGATGTTTCGGTATTTTTATCATAATAATCCGGAAACTCGGAGGAGTATCCATATTAACATATACGTTTGATGTCAGTGACCTTAATTCAATATACCTACTCCGACCACTGCTAATCATACACAACCTCCGAATAATGATTTGCCTTTTGTTTACCATCATAACAACAAATCATACTATAATTTAAATCAATATAACAGTCTCTTGCGCTGTCTACTAACGCCCCCTAGCGGAAACTCTTCAACTCTATGACGATTCCAACGTAAAGTTTATAACATCTTCCGAACCATTCAATTATTCTATTCTTTAAATTATTTTCCTAGAATAATTTCAAGTACATCTGTCATCATGGCCTTCTTTTAACTTACGTCTTTTCTTACAACTTGTTTCGCATCTAAATGTTGCAACCTAGGGATCGAACCTGGGATCTTTCGTGGGTGAAGCATCAACCACTTCGCCGTCACGGTATTTAGTTCCAACTAGGTTAATGAATAAAATTTATAATTGGAATTAAACTTTCCTTCATACTTCAACGATACCAATCTCATCTTAACTTATATAATTACCTAAGATAACGTAACGTCGGAACAATTGTCTACCTCAGGCAGGGATCGAACCCGCGTCCTCCACAATCCCTAATTAGCTACTTCTTTCAACCGAAACCTATTTTCCTCTCCGCGGATAAGAAATCTTAACCAAACCCCCATATCAACCAAAACCAGTAGGCATACCATCATCGCCCAAGAGTTATAACTTTATTTTAGATGAGATACATCTAATGTCTAATCCTGCAAATCCTAATTCCCGAGATAGAATACTAGACTCGCTTCCGTCCGGTACGCAGTGATACCGTGCATACAAATAAAGGTCTTAACGCCTTACAATAAGGTTGTTGATCGTAAATACTTATGGATAAACTCCCTCACTCTAAGGTGGTACGCATCTCGAAACACGTCCTTGAGTTTTGAACTAGATACCCCGTAGTTCAGATCTATTAGAAGTTTGTGTGCTATGTATATCTGTCTAACTGTCAATGTATGCGTCATCAATAAGTACTTGTTAATACCCCGGTACGCGTTGGACATTGTATACTAATTGACAAGTACTGAGCTTATACGTATAAGCAAATACTTATGCCAAAACCTATCTAGTAACTATGTGTCATCCCTAGTTATTACTATGTACGAAAGATAACATTTAGTCTCATTTGCTAATATAAAATATGTCAATAACCCCTTAACTTTCCTATACCTTTGAAAAATATCATTTTCTTATTAAATTAAACATACCGGTAACTATCTTATCCGCCCCCACAACTCTACTTAACTTCCTACCTTTTATATTACTAATAACGGTCAAATCGGTAAATAATAAGTCATTAAAGGTGACACTTAGTTTTAGTATTCATGGTAATTAATATCGTGAGTTCTTTCTCGTATTTACTGAATTCCAAACGGCGTGATTCAATAGTGCTAGTTTCTTTTTCTTTTTTTATTAGATGATTTTAATTTTACACTCGCACAAGACACATTATTAAGATGGTAATCTCCCGAATGTTTGTAACTCTAATTGGTTACTCCTTAATTACTCTACTCTACTTTCAGCCTTCCGTCCAGATTGTAAAATTCCCCAGTAGCGCGAGTTCCACTGATAACGCTAAAATGAAATGCTATCAATAACCTCATTTCCGCAGCTAACAGTAATACCCCTCTGTTGTTTAGTCAAGCATATTTACCCTGGTCCACACTCCATAAGGCGTCCTCGAATGGAATTACCCTACAGCAGAATTCTCACAACTTTTAGAAAGGCTAGTTTCGGCGGTGAAGCTTAAGTGGAAACTACTTAAATTTTATTGTGTGCTAAGTAACTCCCAATTCTACAGCACACTTCCGAAACTTCGATTCAATTAGTTCACCAGGTAAATCAAATAAACCCTACACGCTTAACTAAGTTCTATTTGTGTCCAGTGTGACTAAACAATGTTCGAACACCCTAAACAAGCTACTTTTACTAATTTAACAGTGCCAATTAAGAACGCTCCTTGTGCCATCTATAAATTTTATTCAATTTTTTTTTCTTTATAGTTTTATTGTGTGCATAGACGACCAAAGACCTCGCTTTCATCATGCCTTCTTCGTTGGACCCGCTTGGTTAAATACACTATTCAAAATTCTAAAGTTACAAATGAAAATGTCAAAAGTTCGAACATTATGCAATAGAGAATTCCTCTAACATAGTCCACCAACCTCTTCGCACTATTTAGTCAGGCATATTGCAATTCAAGTATTTATTTTAATTTATAATGACCTATCTTCTCCACCCCTGTTCACATACTTTAGCCATCCCTATCCACAGCTGCGGTGAAGATAATTAGTTAATGAACAAAACATCCTATAAACATTCTATGTTACTACCACAATCACAAGAAATATTTACTAGGAGGATTATCTATCATACAGCTGACTATAACAAAATGAGTCCCCCTTATCTTTCTCCGTTCCTTCTCTAACGTAGAAGACAGCAACAGACAATTAATATTTAATTACTTATAATTTAGAACAACCCTAGGTAAAACGCTACCACAAAACTAGAATAGAACAGAATAATACTAACCGAACTAAACTTTTGTATTCACACTTGCAAATAAAATATCTTTATCTCTCCGTGATGAATGATTTTGATAACACTATTTCATCAACTCAATGTCCCGGCCTACATGCCTATGTGAAAACTGCCAATTAATTAGTTTGTTTATAACAATCTAGATGCAACATGTAGGTTACATTAAAACTATCAACTTTAAGGTTGCGTCATAACTTCGACAATAACCTACCTTAGCACTAATTTTAATCATCTACAATTACATCACGTACATATTAGATGCCAATAATCTAGATTATTTAAGAGTTCTAGCAATTCATATTCCTAAATAACCAAACAAGATAATCCCGCCGTGACAGTCTGCGCTGACTTTGCCACAAGTCAAAACCGCGTTTCGTTCGTCTTATCATTCCTAACTTGTAACCAAATCATTGAGTTATTATTTATTTATTAATTGATAGGCAACCCTATTAAATTTCATAATAACAATTTTAATATAGCAGTATTAGAATATTATTATAAATCCCGAACATCTTTATTTATTATAATCAACATTACCGGTTAAAGTATTTGAATGGCCTAGTGCGAACTAGGTTTCAGGTCTCACCTCGGGAAAATAAATTTACTATTGACTCTAAAATCTACTACTCATAAATTTATTATTTTCTTCTGACATATAAAGGATAGGCTATGACTCTAGGTCGGGTTTAGTAAACCTTGAACTATGCTTACCTCCACAATAACCTTGGTTAAATATATATATCCGCAAAACGAAATATGTCCAATACGGCCGATTTTACTAAATTTAAATTATGCTACTAAACAGTACGTGTCCTAAGAACGTCACACATCCGAAACCCATTTCAGTTCTAATGTCTTTACCCATCTAAATTAAAATTTGTACCTGTCGACGCGAGACAACATCTAAATAATTACTTTGTATGATTCGAATTGTGATAGTTGATTTTGTGTTGTAATCTCGATAACGCAATATCAGGGATTTACTTATTAATAAATTTTACACTAAGAAATTTATTCTCAGCTCGCAATATCATCGCTTTATTTCCGGCTTGAATGTTTCTGCGGATTATGAGTTTAAAATTATCCTACAACTTAAAATTGTGGTATATAAAATCGATCACTGTCTTATAAGTAGCTTGTGTTAACTTTAATAATAAAACGATTTAACTAACGATTATGACGTGACATCCGCCCGCAACTCGCCTTTATAATTGATGTGATAACATACGCTATTGTTTTCCCTATAGCATAACAGTGCTATAACTCGTTAATTTTGCCGTTAAATCTCGACTTCAAGCCAATCAACTATTTCTTTTTTCTACTATTATTTTTTTTCTTTCTATTTATTATTCTTTCTTTACTATTATATTTTTCTTTCGACCCCTATTTTGCTCCCTAGCTCAATTAATATCCACCTTCCACAATTATCCATCATCCGTCAATCTTAGATATCTTCGAGAAGTAATTTTTTTTTCTCTCTACTAATTTGCCTATCGTATTCCTACTAACATCTCTTTAGCATGCATAATTTCTATCGTTCCTTAAATATAATTAAATGCCGGCTCTAAGATAATTATAAATATAATATTTTAGTGTTGTGTGTGTATAGAATCAAACTTCGACTAGTCAATGATCCCTAGTAAGTCGGCATGGTTGCCCTAGAAGAACCACCAACTAATCAAAGCTAGCGTCTGGGATACACGTCAGAATATTCTCCTTCGGCACTACCCGATTAGTTAATACCAGCCTCTTGTACAAGTGCCTCTTTCGATTTACCCACAAGCAAAGCTGCTGGCTTATGTAGACGCGGTCAAGCATCTGATTCAATGTTTTTGTCTGTAAAATGGGTGATTATGTTTTGCTTTGAGTACTGTAATTGAGTATTGTAACAAGTACTGATTGGATATGATTTATAAAATATTTATATATTTTGTCGTTGAATAAATTCACTACACCCTATCCTGTGCAATGCTACCACTAGTATACTTCCTACACTTCCTCACCCACAAGAGTATCTCCGCCCAAATATATTTATATAAAACCAATAATTAAATATAACCAAGTGCAGGTTCTAATGTACTTATAAATATAATAGATTAGTGTCATGTATGTATAGAATCAAACTTCGACTAGTCAATGATCCCTAGTAAGTCGGCATGGTTGCCCTAGAAGAACCACCAACTAATCAAAGCTAGCGTCTGGGATACACGTCAGAATATTCTCCTTCGGCACTACCCGATTAGTTAATACCAGCCTCTTGTACAAGTGCCTCTTTCGATTTACCCACAAGCAAAGCTGCTGGCTTATGTAGACGCGGTCAAGCATCTGATTCAATGTTTTTGTCTGTAAAATGGGTGATTATGTTTTGCTTTGAGTACTGTAATTGAGTATTGTAACAAGTACTGATTGGATATGATTTATAAAATATATATATATAATATTTTGTCGTTGAATATATTCACTACACCCTATCTCGTGCAATGCTACCACTAGTATACTTCCTACACTTCCTCACCCACAAGACTTAACTAGTAATATCATTTTTTTTTTCCACATCTTAATCGTTCAACGGAGATAGACAATTGTGTAAGGTACCCTTCTTAATAGGCTAATCCAACCCAGTGAATTTAATGATTTATCTATCTCTACCTATCCTAACTAATTAGTCATGTAGTAAGGTCTTTTCTTTTCACCGCTCTCCCGACTTAGATATCTCTAGGTAACTCACAACTGATAATATTAGGTAAGTAGGTATAGTAAGCTGTGCCCAGCGAGCTTTACCTCTGCGTACGTTAACCTCATCTTAAGCTAATAATAATCCTTTATAAATCTTCATAATTAACTATTTATCACGATTTCAACTATACGGTAAGAAGCGACGATTACCGGTAACGACTACTTACAACGCTGCAAGAGTATTGCAATTATGCATATTATTACTAGACAGCACCCTTTTACCATCATACAAAATAAAATCTTTTATTGGTAACCCAACGCCATCTAGCCTCGCTAATAGGTAACCTCCCCACAATAGAGTAGATATTAGATAGTTGTTTCCAGACGGTAACGACTTTTATCGCCTACTAGACGTATTTATCCGTTTACATTATGCATCCCAAACTACGTTGCTTTTAAACCAAAATTCCTACTAGCAATGAATAGTCATATGATTCTATCCCCCACATGACATCCCTGCTACTTGCTATTCCCTATAATCGCGATTTCTCATCAACGCGTGTATTTTGAACCGAAATATTATTTTATGTTACTTTTCCTAGGATTTTATCGAACTAACAAAATGAAGCGGCATTTCCCTTGTGCAGAGCAATTGTCCCCATCTACATGTCACATAATAATAGTTTCACCACCATGTCATTGCATCCTAATCTACTACATAAAAATCGCAGGTATTAAAAATAACAGGTATGGAAAATAACAGGTGATTCCGCTTGCTATAACAAAATCATATGATTACGCGATAAGGAAGTTTCCTCTCCGATTGGTTTTATGACTTCATGTTTTATAATCATTCCTAATTCTAGATTGTTTATGGTCTCGCTAAATCATATGTCTATGGTCCAACCATAGACAAAGAACGTAATAGTCCTTGACTAGCCTAAACTACTCTATGGATTTCAGATGTGAGACTCAAGTACATTATTATATTTTTTTCCTAACATAACCAACAAAATAAATTATAATACGTGGAATAGCACATCAACTAAAAACCGCAATCGCTCAACGATTATTAGTCAAAATATAATTATTATTAGTTTTATATTATGCTGTTAGCGTCATAACTTTATAATATTGTACAGCATATCGCCGTCCTATAATATAAATTGAATCCAGCAATAATTAAGTTGGTTACCTCTGTCCAATCTCGCCCCCTAGCCTTCCCATCCGACAGCAATAATAATTAAACCGCCCCCTATTCTACAAATCTTTCTAAATCAATAAATGTTGAACTATGTCACCCTATCGACCTTTTACGATCCTAAAAATAACTCAACACAAGGCTGTATGAACCAGTTGCCTATGCCTATATGAAATCTATCACCAGGAATAGAAACAAAACTACAGTTACCATAGCTCCTAACGTCAACAATTATTATCTTAGCGTCCTATCAAAAATTGGATACCTGGTTTCAGTATTCATAGAAAACAATTACTAAAGGTTTCAGTATTCACAGATAACTCAACAATTTTAAAATTTAATACTCCAGACCCCCGGTTATTAACTATATCTATGTACTTCGCGCACATAAGATACTTTGGGAAAACAACAACGCCAACAGCCGCACAGTACCTGATGCTGGCGAAATCCGCCATTAAATAAAGAAGAAAAAGATAATAACTGAAAGGTATTGTATTTCAAATAATACTCATTACATTATTGTTTTGTAGTTTTATCTCCTTTGACCTTTAACCTAACCTGAGAATCTTTTTGTTACAGATTTCGTACAACAAAATTTAGCTCCAGCTCTCATTGCGACTGTCTACAATATTGGTCTTAATCAATTATCAAGAACCCGTAATACAAAGTGTATGAATCAACTTTAGAAGATAACAACGTTTATTGTGAAAAGTGTCAAATTATAATTCACATATTATCAAGAGCCCGTAATACAAAGTGTATGAATCAACTCCAGAAGATCCAACAAAGTTTATTGTGAAAAGTGTCAAATTATAATTCTTCAATATCTCTGAATTAATTAATCTTCATTGAATTATTCCCTATTAAGCCAATTCTAAACTCACGCATTGCAACACGACAACAATTTGTGGGAAAAAAAATCCCACTTCTAAATTAAAGTATTACCGCTTGACTGAAATCCAATACAACTATAATAATGATAATTTATAACTTAACTTTCTGATCCTGGTCATGGCTTACCAAATTGTAACCTCCCCGCCCCCCTATAATTTCTATACCTAAATCTAATGCCTTTCACACCTATATGCCTAGTCTACCTTATAATACATACACACATCCTCGCCGCTTTCACCTTAACTTAACTTATTATCTAATTCTTAAAACTAATTAACCTAATTTATCTACAATCTAATGGTTGTGTTTGGAGTTTTTGTTTAGTGCGTATTGTTTGTATGATGATGAAACCTTAGCATAGCTTAATTCTATTTGCAGTGAATTTCAGTCAAGCAATGTAATATTATAATAACTACTATTTTGGCCAGATCGTCTAGTGAACCCTCCGTTGTTAACCGCATTTAAGTAACTCAAGTTCTTTCGTGAAAGTTTAGTAATTGGCTTATCCCTGTGTTAAATTATTTACTCCTGACCTAATTACCTACCAGTCTATAGATCATAACATAGATATGTGTAGCCTAGCAATGACTCCGTCTGAACTGTGACCTAAATCCTTCACTGCAGCTGCGGGGAAGATTTGTAACCACTCAAAGGTAATCAGATGATAGCTTAGCTTGCAGGTATTATTATTTATTAAAAGTAGCATGATACATAAGAAGTCTTGTGCAATTTACATGACATATTAGAGGATTCTGGTAATTTAATAGCTCCTCCCCGCTATTAGCATGCCGATCAGCTCATTGTATTATATCAGCCCTGACCAGATTGAATTTAACTTTAATCATTAGCTTGTGCCTTTAATTCTTTAAACTGAGAATTTACATCTCTCCTCAAAATTTAATTTCATTTTACATTATGAACTATGTGTTAGCAATTTAAATTCTTATTATTCCACATAAATCAATAGAGTTTATCTCAAGGCTTGCTATCATCCAAATATCCTTTTCACATTAAGAACTTAATGATTCAATGCAATAACTTATATTCAGTTCCGTAAAGGATGGATAATTTAATCAAACGCCACTTCAGGCGGTGGCTAAAGTAGAATGCTATTAATACAGGTAAAATTACTTTTATTTACTCTTAGTATTTATTATACAGGTTTTATAAAGTTCCAATATAACTACATTGGATTGGCTGCATTGGCAGATTATCACATCTTAAGTTTATTAAAGGATGTTTCATTCATTCAATATCCTTGACTTTTAGGAAGTGAACTTAAATAGAATACTATCATTTGAAGTAAATTACTTTGGGTTACTCTTAGTGTTCATTATACAGATTTATAAAGTATAAGTACATCTCAAGTTTATTGAAAGATGTTTAATTTATTCAACATCCTTGACTTTTAGGAAGTGAACTTAAATAGAATACTATCATTTGAAGTAAATTACTTTGGGTTACTCTTAGTGTTCATTATACAGATTTATAAAGTATAAGTACATCTCAAGTTTATTGAAAGATGTTTAATTTATTCAATATCCTTGACTTTTAGGAAGTGAACTTAAATAGAATACTATCATTTGAAGTAAATTACTTTGGGTTACTCTTAGTGTTCATTATACAGATTTATAAAGTATAAGTACATCTCAAGTTTATTGAAAGATGTTTAATTTATTCAATATCCTTGACTTTTAGGAAGTGAACTTAAATAGAATACTATCATTTGAAGTAAATTACTTTGGGTTACTCTTAGAGTTTATTATACAGATTTATAAAGTATAAGTACATCTCAAGTTTATTGAAAGATGTTTAATTTATTCAATATCCTTGACTTTTAGGAAGTGAACTTAATTTAATTATTTTTCCATTAACTTCCACCCCCTGTCTCTCAGACTGAGTGGTTAATTTGATAGACTACTAAATCATAGTTAGTATACTTTTAGTAGGTAGTAAATTAGGTAGTTAATTATCCCTGTTAATCATTAAATCAATTACATTTAGAAGTTATCTTTTACTCACTTTAATAAGTATAAATTAGACTGTACTAGGTATTAGTCTGATTGATTAGATTGTTCCCATCAAATATTTCTATGTTTCATATTATTAGAAGTAAGTACTTACATATCTTAAGAGGTCTATTCAAATGGTATTAGTAGACCATTGTCAGGCTAATTAGCTGGTTGTTATCAATCAATTATTTCTATGTTTCAGATTATTAGAAGCTCATAGCTTGCAATGTCTTCTTTCAACGACTTATCCTAGGTTCTAAACTGGTTTTAGTTGTTCAGTTTGTATCAGCTTATTTTTGCTAATAGGTATCGGATGTAAAATTTTCCATACCTTGAAGAGTGTAGCAATGTGAGATCGTATCGCATCCCAGGGAAAGCTAAAAAAATGCCTGTTTGGTCATTTCAGTATTAGACATCAAACATCACAGTACGGCTAAGCTTATTTGCTATAACTTTTTAGTATTTTTCTTGTAATAGGAAACCAGTCTAGACTTTTAGGTATTCCAAGTAATGATGGTACAATATTATCATACTTCTGTTAATTATTTAAAATGAATAATTAATTGGTAACAACTTTAGGAAAACAATTAGAATTTTATCGGCCTGCGGTAACAGATTACTTGCCTAGCTAGGACCCACATCACTTCATCATAATTTTATTTAGCGCCGTAACTTAATTATCCCTGTTATTAGTCTGAATTAATCCGGCCTGGCCTTGCGGCTCAAGCACCCATCCTATGTACGCACTGCGTGCAAATACCTTGCCTCCCATAACTAACCATATATATATCCGCCTACCTATAGATTCCTACAACTTTCCTCACTTGAAAATGCCTATATTTTGTCGAACTAACAGTCCCTTTTTGTGTACCTTGCAATCTAGGCCCGAGCCACATTTAATTTAAATTCGTGATGTGTTGTGAGAGTCGCATTGCCCCTGAAAGCAACTAACTCCTAAATGTTCTATCAGTCGAGCCAGTATACTCAGTGTGTTATTTTCCTATCACTACACTGTATGTACGGAGGTAGACTCGAAATTGGACTGGGTCATACGGGTCTACCTCCAGCTAAATGGTGTCTGACCTATCTTCAACTTTCACTAGGGAGACAACTGTCTCTCCCCCATTACTCCGTCGAAGATAGTGTATTGTTTAGCGTAATGATGTAAAACGCCGATCTTATTAAATACAATCAAAGATCATCCAGACCGAAGTCTGTTGAAAGGTACATAGGTTTTCGTTGCCACCGTTACGCGTTTCCGCCGATGTACCCCGGAATACTTCATTCCGTTAACGGATTCGAGTTGCGACCGCAATAGTTTTACTTTATTAATCACTTTCAATTTCACAAATCTTAATTAATATCGCAGCTCGAATATCACTTAGCGCACTATCAAAGCTCGGACACTATTTTCCCCGTATGAGTAGTACCGCACTCTTAAGTTGGACCGCACCGCCGACGTCCCAAAATTGAATGTCCGCTAATTTTCCGCCCTTTTCCCAAGCATCTTAACTTTCGCGCCATGCGCACTTAACATTCGCCCGCGCGAGTCCGCTTTTCTTCCCTTCAACCAATCGCTAGCTGTTTCCCCGATGCCCCTCGCCTTCGCGTCGCGCCACGTGGAGCTATCATCCGACCTCTCTTTCTGTCTTTTTCTCAACCTCTCGCTCGCTCATTGCCGCTTTCGCCGCGCAATTCTAAAATTTTTCCATAATCTAACCAAATCTCGTCCGACAGCCAATATTTCATCTTTGAATATCTAAATGTAGCCTTCTATTAACAATTCCCTCTCAATAATCCTCCACTTAAGCCAATAATCCTATATTTTGGGAAATTATCAAAGGTTCCGTATTCCGACCATAGATGGCGTCCGCCCGTAGGTGAACCACTTTCCCGACCCCAGAGCAGTCCCCGCGAAATTCAAAATAAAAAATACGGTCCTAGTCAAGCTCACAACCTTATGACTCCCGCTAGACGCCGCCTACGTCGCAAGGGACGCGCAGAGCAGTCCCCGCGAAATTCAAAATAAAGAAGTCAAACTAGCAACCTTATGCAAAGCTCAAGTAAATAACTCACGCTAGATGGCGCCTATGTCGCAAGGAGCACACAGAGCAGTCCCCGCGAAGTTCAAACTAGAGATAAAGCGTTAGACCACGGACCATTATTCTGAACTAGTTTATTATTCCCTTTTTCATGCTTATTATATTAATGGTGCTACGCATTAATATTTATTTTAGTGCTACTCCCACACATTTCTTACTAACGGACGGATACCATTCATTCTGTACCGTTACAATACTTAGAGAAACCAAAAATCAAATAACATTAAAAAAGGGCGTAACCGGCGCTTACCGCTATATTGCCCGGGGCCAGCGACATGTTTGCGACAGTTTTTCTTTTACATACATACATTATGATCACGACTATTATCCCCGAAGAGTTAGTCAGAGACCAGGCAATGAGGACCTCAAAAGCAGTCCTCTGCCATAGTCTACTTTTCACCAAAAAACGACTGCACATGTTCTCAGCGTGACAGGTGGTGGGTGAGCCCATCGCCGCTCTATGTGTTGGATGAGTATGTGCAGTCTTTAGTTCGTTAGTCGCCTTTTACGACACCCAAGGGAAGAGCGGGGGCCTGGTAGTATTCTTACGCTACGCGACACAGTTTTTTTGTGTTACTAAACCGACAAACGAGCGAACGACCCGCCAGTGGCCCTACCACGGTAATATTGTGGCCCTACTGTCACCTCGAGAGAGTATTACTTTAACCTTACTATCCAAAATTAGTATGGGAATTAGCATAGTTAGATTAAAATTATACTGCTCTATGAGTAGATGGCAATGCTCCTGGCAGAAAGCGGTCACTGCCGCCCATTTTAGACGCAAGTGACACCAAGGACTTCACGCGTACCTTGAAGTAATGAGTCTTTATTCCTGTAAGCCCCGTAAGTTCACTGGATATACCCTTTAAACCAGAACTGTATTATTAACCAGTATTAGGGAGGTCGATATTCTGGACAACTCCTACCAGCAGACAAATACAAAAAAAACACATAGAATTCTATTCTATGTTTCGACTAGTTTCACAGTTTTGTTTCAATATGTTTCGTAAGGGATACGCTTTCTGAAGTCTAGCCAGTGGCCAACGGAAAAATTCAATGTAAAATTCAGTAGTTGCCTGCAACATCGCTAAGAAACACCGTTTCGAAAGAGACGATGCATAAATCACATTAATACTCCCAATGCATCTTCGGAAAGCAGGTAGATACCAGATATACCTTGCTATTTGGTTCTTATTTTATAACAAACATTAAATGCTTGCCACGTATTAGCTGCCAGTGAAGATAAAATAGATTTTTAGAAGTTTTATGTTAAAGTGGTGGCGACTCATGTGGTCTGTAGTTATTACAAATTAAATACAAAATTTATTGCAATAATTCACGAGTCTTAAAGTTATAATTGTTAATGTTATTATTAAACGATTTTAAGGGTTAACCCTTAAATAAATTCTAGACACCCAAATACTTCATCTTCCTCACATAAAGGGTCTTTTGCGCAATGTCCAGCGGATGCGTGGAATGCTCCAGGGTTTCAAGGCCTCTATTACGCAGACGCTTTATGATCTGTAATTTTTGGATCTTTATTACGGTCACATTTACTGTCGAATATAAACAAGCTTGCAATTCAGTTCGTTTAAATGCTATGTAATCATATTTTCTCTCCCTTTTAGATCAAAATGTCATTGCTAACGTTTGGGATATTATACTTTTACCCAGTATTAAAAGTGAGGTCATTATTTATATTTCAAATAAAATGGAGTAAACCTGTGCGGCAGTGGATCATAAGAGTGTCATATCCATTCATAACGCTATATCAAAACAATAAACTATGTAATTTTGTTAAAATCAAGTAGCTAATTATAGTAAAGTTATATCTATCAGCAGTCAGTGCTAATCCTTTTCAAGATTCAAATTTATTATTTTTATTTAATTAAACATTTCTAACTATTTTTATTTTTAAATCATAATATCACATAATAAATGTTCCCACCTACATTTATTTATATCAATGGGTGTATAAAATGTTGTCGCGTAGTACTTCTAAAATGCATGAGCTACCTCAAATCCATATAGAATTCATATGCAATTCGTCGAACGCAGATTGTTCGTGTTAGTAGTATGAATATTAATATGTTCGAGTCCAACCATACGTGATTGCGTTAAGTCAGTGGTTCTTTTGTTTCGTGTCCTTGATTGCCTTTAAAGTGGTAGGAAATGCGCGACGCGCTTTATAAGGCATTGCAAATATGCAGCCTGTTTTGTTTTGTCTACATAAAATTTTGGCCGAGGCTTTTTATAGTTCTTCCTTAAAGATCCAGATCCTCAAGTTGAATAATGGTTTAAGTAGTTCATTGGATTTGTGTTGATGCCCAAAAACTTATTGTTCGATCTGAGTTTAAGAGGCAAGATTGATGAGACTCTCGTTATTTTAAGGTCAAGTGCACTCCGATATTATTATGTGGACCACAGATGTCCATTATAATTTGATTTAACCAATAAACTTGAAGTATGAATGGTTTGAACAAAATGATTGAAGGGTGCCGTTTGTCTGTCTGCTTTTCTATGATAGGGAGGCATTTATCAATATTTTGACGTTGTGAAAGATTTGCGAACAATCATAATGATTAAAGTTGAACATAATTTGCAGAATCAATTTTAGTGAAGTATTTAAAGTTTTAGGTAGATGAAACTATGAAATATAACTATAATTTAACCAAAAATGTAATTAAGATATTTTTTAAGATCATAGGTATCTACTTAATATAAAATAAATATTACTTAGCGAATGTTACTTATTATGTTTTTGAAAGCTCATTCGGCATAACATTCGATAGCTTCACATTATTTGCAGTTCACATGTTTAATTTGTATCTATAAGTAAGATTATAGTAAAACACAGACAATGTAGTAAAAAAGTCGTTGAAAGTAGGTATACTTAAGACAAATCTATTTTTAACTGATTCATGAAAAAAACAAAAGGCTGAGGGGTCGTCTTTAGAGCCGAGAGAGGACCAACTCGAAATTAGAATAAAAATCAATTCGCGTTTACGAAGATCCAAGATAAAATCTGCCAAAGGGTAGATAGAGTTCTTAAGTTTACTTTTATGATAGCAACTAAGGCCCTTTGTGAGACTATTTAAGGTGACTTTACAACATAGGTATAGCACACATTATCTAATGTGGCACGTTCAGTTTGTAATTTACCTAATGCATGTGTTTATACGACATACAATGATTTATGCATTCCACGCTGGAGAACCTCACTGAAGGAGAAATCTGTCGACTAAGGTCACTGTTATTAATCTTATTAGACACGCGAAATTACATCAAGCACGGCCCATCTCTAGCAGCGGGCCACTCGATCACAAGTCTCGTACAAGCTGTCTCAGACTCCCCACAGTGAGTGGTTACCGAAGAATATTGATGCTGTCAAATTGCAGTGCTTGCTAGTATTCCGCTGGACCTAAATTATTATTAATCTTGTGTTATACAATGTGATAGGGATGGTACTTCTAACCCGTTAAGGCTTAGTACTACATCTAAATTCATCGACAAAAAAAATAATATGGGGGGTTAATAATAATAATTTGTCCCCCTATAATTTATGACCATTTTTTTTTTCAATGTACTGCGGCGCTATGCGATATCAAAGGCTTCATATGTCGTAGAAACATGAAAAAATGGCAAACGGTAGCTAATGACACTAGTTAGCTATGGTCTGTTCTAGTTATTAAGTACTAACATAGGAGTTAAGCTTTTGTTATACTAACCACAATATGGATCATTGTTGTCCGATAAATAAACATTTAATAATAATAAACAATTACTTTCTTTCGTATGTTTGAGATTATTTTGGTTAGAAAAAAATCATTACTTAATTATTATGTGATATAAAATCACTTTTTGTATGTTTTCACAGATTCTTTAAAACTAAGTTGGACCCCTCATGTTATTTTTTTTTGTCGATGAATTTAGATGTAGTACTTAGCCTTAACGGGTTAGAAGTACCACCCCTATCACATTGTATAGCTGTTGCCGCTAGCTGTTATAATATTTGACAAAACAGCACCGTAAGTAAGAAGTACCCAATTTAGTAATTACCTATGATATTTTATTACCACAGTCGTGAAAACTGCTTTTGCTGTCCTCATTGCCTAGTCTCTGACTAACCCTTCGGGGATAATAGTCGTGATTTTATGTATGTACGTATACCTAATGGCTTAGTAAAAGTATCTTATACCCGGAGCTCCTGGGTTCAATTCCAAAGTCGCGCAATGTGTTTCGCATTTTCAACGTGTTTTGTAATCACCAATTTTATCAAGTGTTGTGATCAAGCCAAACCTATTAAATATGAGCGACGAGTTTATTTCAATGATGACTACCTTTGTGTGGTACCAGCAGTGAGACAGTAGGACTATTCACATATCATTGATATCTTTGGTTAAATTGTCACATAAAAATCTCATATTCGCAAAATGTGTCGAGACACGTGTCAGCAGACATGTAGAGCGACGTCAGGATGCCGGGCGACATCCCCATACAACTCGTACTATGACTTTATTGGTTCACATTCAAAATTTGATTCTAGCACGCTCAAAGAGGAACGTAGAGGTGCAACAAAAAACTCGTGATATAAAATGTCTGGCGAAAGCATACGAAGCTTTAGATATTTACGAGTATGTACTGAAGTTAACATAGCATGAACTTGTAAAATATTAGTACCTACGAGTAGTCATAATTTTATTTGTGTAGAAGTACTATCAGCCCCAGTACACTACATAAATAAATCGTCTGAAACAGACGCAGGGTCAAATGATGATAATTATTTGTAACCTGTTTTAAAAATTCACTCAAACAGAAAAAGATATTTGATACTTTTTAAGAAATAAGGATTTACAGCTACGGTAGATCGCGTTTCAAATAATTAAAATGAAAACGAAGCCCACTGCTCTTTTTATTTTTGCGTACGCTTTGTTTTGTTTTGTTTAAATCTACCTTAAATTAAATTTACCTTTTCCCTCAGTCATTTGTTGAAAGGATTTCACGTTTCCTCAAACATAAGTCTATTTAGGTACTATCTGCAAAAATAATCTAACTTCATAAAACCACTTTCACTTACTTACGGTCATGTAATAAAATGGAAGTAGGTACCGCCCGAACTGGTATTTGTTATCGCGCTAACCGACACTGGTATTCCGGTGGAGTGGCGCCTACCGCCCAAACGACAGCAGGTCGGGTTCCGGTGCCTGTCATTGGACCCTTCCGTCGAGCCCTATCAGCGATATCGAAAACACATCAGCTGCAAATAGAAAGCGAAACGGGAACTGAGGGCCTACTATCACCTCTTAGAGCAGAAGGTATTACTTAAATCTTACTTTGCAAAATTTGTAGGATAAATTGACAAAGTAAGATTAGAGTAATACTGTTCTAAGGGTGGATTCGACCAAACTAGAATAAGGTCTTATACCTACATTAAACGCCGAATTTGAATAGATTAATCTCGGAGTTAGTCTTAATCCAGTTTGGTCGAATCCACCCTAAGAGGTGAGAATCAGCCCCCTGAACAGGGAATAACTTTACCCGGCGGCCCCGGCGCACTGTATATGGACAACAACGTTTACTTAAAACCTGTCATATAAACTTTAAACTACACAAACCTTTTGGAATGGAAAGAAAGGCGTTGTCTATCATAAGTATTCCAAATGTTGTTCTTCATAATATATTTAAAAAGTAAAAGTTTAAAAACTATGAAAAGAAAATTAATGTTATCTGAGTGTCTGGGTATTCATTCAAGGAATTTTCAGTACGTTTTCATAAAATTTATTTGCATGGTTAATAAATTTTTGTGTTAATATTTTTCAGACATTTCAGGCTGATCATTCTAACATTTCTGATTTACAAACTTATCTTGAAAAGCGAAGACACGTCCTTGACGATAAATCCATACAGATTTTTTACCTCACAAAATACCACACCGATTCCCAACACGCCGCCCCGCCTGTGTGTGCTGAGAAAAATGAGCGCTCCTAATCTTTATCCGGAAATTTGTTTAGCTTTACATCTGTCGTGTCTTTCCACCTCGTGAGCTTTACAACATTCGCGTTAGCAAAACGCAAGGAAGCCAGAAAAATGCCACTGAAAGAGCAGTCAAATATAAAACGGTTTCATCCTTTGTTCCACGGGAAGTTTGCAACGAGCCCGTGTAAACAAAGGAATGACCCCGCAGACAAAGCGCCCGTTGGTCAAGTTCGCCAATTTGCAGCAAACGGGCCGCGGCGGCAATATCTCCGCTGCCCGCAACCGCATTGCGACCGACCATTGTAGCGCTCACCCAAACACCATTATGCAAAATAAATCGCTTCGGACCTAGGTAATGAATGCGGTAATTATAACATTACCTAACGGAATAACGCCAGCGAAGGTTGCATGGCATAACACAAGTTATATTAGCAACGGAAAGAGCTAATATATCAGCGCCAACTTTGGAGCGAATACAACTCGTTAATCGTGTAGTGGGGATAACAGATTCGCAACATGCGACAATGGCGGAGCGGCGAGATTGCCGCGGGACACGCCGACACCGAGGAAATGCGAAAAGTTACAAAACTTAGCCGTCATCCAAAAACGGTTCCGGACATCTGCCCTGAGAACGTGCCAAATGTGGAAAAAGTGGACTTTAATAGTGGTGCGCCGCAATTTGTGATCCACTTAAAAAGTTAAACAGCGATTGCAAACATGGGGCGAACTTGGAGTTTTTAAACAAGTGGGAGTGTGGTTTAGCGAAGTAACTTTTTATTGATCAGTGCTGATAGTTCCTTTATAAGATGTTTCGTTCTCAAGTATTATTTATTTCTTGTAGCTGATTTGATCATGATTTTGAATACTGCATTAAGAAATCTAACACTTTTTGTTATACGATGATAAATGTAACATTTGATACAACATATAAAAAGTATTCAAAATGTATTATCAGTGTGTATCGCAATATGAATTTGAGATGAATAGTCAGCAGGCACCTGTGAAACAGATACAACTTCTACGCACTGCAACTTATCTATAATCTAATAGAATAAAACAGATTCTCGAACCCACTCAAGTTCGGAATAGATTCAATGAATCTTGTTTGAACGAAGTTATGTTTCCTTGGCATTATCTGTTCTTGTAAACATTTGCGCCTTACAATCTCGAATCAATTGCGTTAACGACCCAGCTGGAGTGTTACCAGCATTTTTATGCGCTATCTGTGGGCGAAGCAGATGCAAGTCGTACAGCTAACACCACAAGAAAAAAAATACTTTTAGCCATTTAAAATATGGTTCAAAAAAAGTGTTTGAAGCTTGAAGTGGTTCTTGTAACGAGCTGCTAAGTGGGATATTATTTTTAGATATTTCGATAAGTAAATGAAGTTCATTTTGAATAAAGATGTACCGGGGTAAAATTGATTATAAAATCCTGACAACGCTTTTTAAAAATATGTTAACACAGTAAAGAACAAAATTTAACGAAACTTTTTATCGTAAAATTTTGTTCTTTGCTAACTTTTTTAACGAAACGTTTCGTTATCGTTGAGTTTATTTAAGCGTTTTTTAACGCAAATAATCAAATATTACGAACAAAATTTTAGTTATAGGTTTGTATTTTGCTGTTGATATATTTTGATGCTGAATAAATAATTTCTATTTTATTCTACTAGGAATGGGTTTTCGACAGTTATATTCTTACGGTGCTACGGGGATTGTACCACGATTATCTTGCATTCAACCTTAGCATCTATCCGTTTTCTTTTGCGTTTTGCGGTTTACGTAAACACTAGATCTGGAACTACGGATTTTCTCGAATTTATTTTACACTTTACGTTTAAAACCACAGATGATATCAGTGAAATAAAAAACTGCTTTATACTATATCTTGTTTACTGACATAAGTACAGCGTGTTTGTTGATAGGTAATACATACTCTCGCAACTGGACTATTTGTATGACTAGATCAACATAAAAAATGTATAAGTATAATTATTAAGCTTCCTGAGAAAAACTCTTGTTAGCATATTTTCATTTTGTAGCTCCCGTAACCGTTACAAATACTCGAGCTTAAAGCTAATTTTATGTTTAAAAAGAACACGAGCACCAAACAGGGAAGATAAATATTTGGCGGCTTAGCAACCCTTCGGAGATATCCCAAAGCATCTTATTAAAAGTAATACGCTATAGAAAAAGCTACGGAATAAGGTCTTTCGCGTTCGGATTATATGGGAAATATCTCTTTATGGTCCCAACCACGTATACGAGGAAAATATAAAACCAGATCGTTCCGTTTCACACGTAAAACTAAAATTATTGTAAATAACCACTGCATGTTACAGTCCAAATCCCGGTTCAAGTGAGAACTCGTTTTAACTAGGCAAAACTATGAATTATTGTGTATTGTATATTGTTATACGACCTCCTTGGTCGAGTGGTTTGTACACAGGTTTTCATGGTGTCGCCATCTCTGAGGTCCCGGGCTCGATCCCCGGTCGGGTCAATTTAGAAATTATTGTTTTTTTAAATTGTCTCGGGTCTGGGTGTTTTCTATGTATAATAAGTATGTATTTAAGTATTTCAAGTATGTTTATCTGCTGTCTAGTAACCATTTAACGAGTTTCTTCGAAGCTTCTCTTGGGCTAGATAATTGGTGTGAGTGTAGGAAAGTTTTATTTATTTATTGTTTAATATAGACTCCGGCCCTGGGTGGACCTGGGACTAGACATAAGACAAATCTTACACAACCTGTCTAGCCGAAGCTTTCTAGCCGCTTTAAGTTCAGATAACAATGTGTTAATTATGGACTTGCCTTGCTTTTAGTTATGCCTAAACAAAACCAGTTACAATAAAACATACACAATATTATAACCGTTAGTCGCGTATGAAAGAATACTACCACCCACTCTCTTCCCTTGGGTGTCGTAAAAGGCGACCAACGGACTAAAGATTGCACTGGATGTATATCCAACAACATAGAGCGGCGATGGATTCACCACCTGTCACGCTGAGCATATGTGCAGTCGCTATTTGGTTAAAAGTGGACTATAGTAGAGGACTGCTTTTGCTGTCCTCATTGCCTAGTCTCTGGGTTACCTATCATAAATTCGAAATTTGCCTGTACGAATTTTATTTGGCCGAATACGTTTTGTAATTTTTTGTTTTCCATAATTTTCTTTTTACCGAAAACACAATTTACAAAGTTTTGAAATGCCGATTATCGCTTGTTATTTTTTTCAAAATCTCTATATTTTGAAATCCCACTCAACGTTTGGCCGAAGCTATTAATGCTAGACGATTCATTTTCCAGAAACACGTTTCCAATATTATTAAAATACAACATTTCAAATAATTGAAATCCATAATATCATCAAACAACTTGTAATCGTAGTAACGTTTAAGCATGCAAACAAAAACAAGCATGCAGCATGGAAGCAAGCATGCAGCATGGAAGCAAGCATGCACCACGCAAGCAAGCTTGCAGCATGCAAACAAGCATGCAGCATGTAAGCAAGCAAGCTGCGGCATGCATGCAAGCTGCGGCATGCATGCAAGCATGCAGCATGCAAGAAAGCATGCAGCATGCAAATAAGCAAGCAGCAAGCAACCAAGCATGCAGCAAGTATGCAGCAAGCATGCAGCATGCAACCAAGCATGCAGCAGGCATGGTTTCTGTCACGGCTCCGGCGCTGCAAGGCTCCCGCGGTCCCATGCGAGCTTATCGTCGCAGATGGCTTACGCTCACCACCGCAGCTTCGGCTTGCTGGCCGGCTCCGCCTGCCAGCCTCAGCCGCCTGCTCCTCAGCTCGCGGGCCGCCTCGCCCCTCCGCGCCTACGCGGGCTTGAATTACACTCTAGCGTAGGGCAGACAAGACTACTTGGAGTCGGTTTTGCCGCGATTCGTTTCTGTCACTGACTTTTGAAACACAATCTTACCGGAAACATAAAATATTAACTTTTTTAAACATTTAAGATTATTCACCTAATAATATGAATATATGAAAAACAAAAAAAACTGGGTATAAGTATGATATTTTAGAAGAAAAGTTACTTCGAATTTTAATACTTCTAGATATTAAGTTTATTGTAAACAAAACATCTTCTAAAAGAAAAAAAGTAGTTTTGATAATCGGCTAATAGTTTTTCTAGAAAATGAAACGTATGTATGATAAGTTTAAGGATTAACAAAATTATGTAAAAGCAACGATCTGGTATTTAAAACGTCACGTTTTCGAACAATTGAAATTCGTACAGGAAAGTTTCGAATTTATGATAGGTTACCTAGTCTCTGACTAACCGTTCGGGGATAATAGTCGTGATTATTATGTATGCTGTACATACACAAAGAATTGTGATGTTTTCTATTACAATTTATGTAGCTGATAATTTGAATATATTTAAATCCAAAACCAACGTTTATTATATTTAATATAGGTGTAGGCATTTAAATATCCTTCAAGCACCAAGCATATTTCACGAATAATTCGTATATTCCACAATAATTAAACCTGTGGTAAAAATCTGTGGTGAGCTAAGTAATTTAAACTTCAGCTTTTTATTATCATAATTGATACGAATCTCATTTAAAAGCTTACTCAAAAAAATAGGCAACAGCTCAAAGTTAAGCCTCGTTCGCACTACATTCATTCTAGTAGCGAGTACATTGCTTCGCTAGTATGATTATTTTGTTATAATTAAGCAGAATAACCTTGTTTGCACTTAGTCGAAGTAAGTTACTCGCCTAGTGCAAACGAGGTTTAACATTATAGAAATTATTAAAACCTGTGACACATTACGAGGAAGCTTTTCTTCAACAAATTATTACTGTTCCAATGACATTTGCGCAACGTGTAGGTACTATATATTTTTATTGCACGCAATAAAAACAGGTACAAATAAACACACGGACAAAGTAAAAAATAGACGGACTCATAGTCATAGTAAAAATCATAGAAACATGATATAAATAGGTCCACGATTGTCTGATCTCATGTTTTATTCCGTGTTGCAAACAAAGTCCACAGTCGGAAACATTAAAGGCACTAATGTTTTCATATTATCAAGATCCGCTTATTGCGGTAACAGTAATAATTTCAGGAGTTATCTTAATAACTTTCAAAGTTTTAATGATAAGTTTATATTATGGAGTTTAACGAAGTGCTTTTGTGAAGTTGCAACTTCTGTTAGTAAAGCCCGCCTAGATTTCGATCTGCACAATGCAGCGGGTGATCATGGCCGGCCGGTGCAGTTGATGGATGCCAAACTGAGCTCATAATATTATAAGCTTTCAGGATATTTTATAGTGAAAAGTTGCCTGGTCATTGGCAGGCAACAGATTCCACTTGACTCTTTATAGTAGCGACGTAAGCGGAAAAAAATTCTGCATCACTCTCTTTTGTTTACCGCGGTAGAAAGTCAATGAATCGTTTATTCCTTATCGATTTTAAAAGTAAAGTAAAAGTAATTAGTAATTATACTGTCCTACTGCATAGTAAACGCCTTTATCGTTAAAATTAATCCATCTCTACAATTGATGGATATTTTATCGTGAGCTTAATAATTGTCACCAATTTCCTAAATTCAGGATGGTAATCACAAACCAACGAGGCGTTAATATTAATTGGCATAAAATATTGTTTTCTAAAGATAGTTCTAATTGGAGTATCTCAGTAAACAAATAAATAATATGATTTCACTAAGCTTTATATTATGATGTTTACAATATTATTTTCGCACTGCAGTTTACGAGCGAGTCTATTATCAGAACTGTTGTTAGCTCATCCTCGGTTCACACTCTGTAGACAATAGGCCATTGTTATGCCCCCAGACTTTCAACTGCACTTTGCACGTACACAAATATTTTTAGGAGTAAGTATGTTCTAAATTAGCAATAAGTCACATGTAACTTTACCGGTAACTACATATATTCACAAATATTCACAATAAACGTACCAACCTTTATCTAATTATTCTAAATTGACGATCGTTATTTACTGATCAATAACCCGAAAACATAATAAAACATTAACTGCCGTACCACAAAACTACGTCTTATGTTAAACACTACCTAAAACAAATTCTCGCACTCTTTTGCTAATTAGTTTAAGAAAGAGACGCAACGTTTTTTTTAAATACACCTTAAACGTGTGGCTAACTTGTAACATCGTCCTGTATAGTAAAGCCCTAAAAGGTTTAAATAACGTCCCCTGATAAAATATTAAACTTCATAATACTGTTTAAACAAACAAAGCAAAATTAAGGCCTACTTATTGACTTTCCTGTCTCACTTTCATTAACAAATGCCATTTATGAAGAGTCCATAAAAAGGTGATTGTTCGTTTTCAAGCACAAAAGTCAGCCGAATCATTCGAAAATCCCACGACCGCCGGCGACCTTTGCCACTCACAATTTCATTGTCATTTGAAGCTATTACGTCCGAAGTTGGTGTTTGTAGACTGTGGCTGGTGGCTTCGTGATACCATACTTTAAGTGGATCCCCATTGACGTAGGTCGTTCGCCGAGCCCCCCGCCTCGTCACGAGCCAATAACTTTTTAGCTTCGCATTAATTAAGTTTGAAATTCGTTGCCTCATTAAAGAACCTCGTTGACCAATGCGCTGTTGAAAACTCTTTACAATGAATTTCGCAAGTGCTCCAGTTTTTAAAGTTCACGTTTCACATGTACCTTGTGCCTATTTTTACAAGTAAACTTTAATGAAATGTCATTTTGATAATTTTCAGCGTCATTAATTTAAATTATGTTTTTGTTCCAAAAAAGGAAATGAAATAATATACTTACCTTTTTGTTGTCGAATGCATTTAATGAATCCGCATAACTTTTCTAACTTTTTCTGTTTAATTTTACTTAAAACCTAAACCTCAAAGGCCTGTTAGGGCTATTTAGAAAGGAGGTTTTTTTTCTCAGCAGTTATTTTCAAAAGAAGCGACCGGGTAAGTGAAAAAAATCTATATTCGCCAGCAAATTTTCTCCCGGTACATCCTTCGAGTAACGTCGGTGGCAGGCAATCTCGAACCGCTGTAATTCAGTGCCACCCTAACAGGCACATGTATTACCGCAGCTCTCGATGGACTCCCTGGTTTCCACGAACTTCTAAATTCCCACTTTTATTGCCTACTCGACCGCTTTGGTCAATTCTAGCTCATATCGTTTTCATAATTTGCAGTACCTACCAGCTGTGGAGGTACATTGCGTGCGTTCCAAAAAGTGAAAAAAGGATTTTGAGATTCGAATGTAAATTTTTTCACCACAAAGTTTTTTTACAAACTATAAAAATAAAATTATATTGTTTTAGCTGCCAGACATTTTTTAATTTGTAAAAAATAACATTTATCAAAAAATAAAATAGTTGTGAGAAGTCGCCTAATCTTTGGATGTCGCGGTCTATGCTGCTTCATACCATTTCGAGAAAATAATTATTTCAAGATTAACTTTTGAATGTCTAGAGGAATGTTTCGCTTAACGTGTTTTCCCATTTGCGATCCTTAGCTATATTAATTTTGTTGCACGTGATGGCGTAATTACCAAAGCAGTTCAAAACAGACTCGAGATCTGTACGGAAGTGCTCCATTTAGCGCTATTACCGTTTCTATCACTGAGTTGGCTGACGATAGCCTTCTTGATCAATTCACTGAGATTACCATAACTTTATCGTTCGAAAACGATCGCAAAAAGTACGGTAACTCTTGCAATTATTTTTAACTTGCTTTTGCCCGCGGCTTTGCACGCTTGCAATCGGTATGTAATATTCTGATATTATGCATTAGATAACGTATTTCTAGTGTTAATCTTTTATTAGTAAAATAACACAGATAAATCAAAAGCAATTGCATTGAAGCGATGAATTGATTTTAATGTTGGAGGCCTTTGCTTGCGAGGCAAATGCAGGTTAGAATTTATGTAGGCTATAAGTTATAGCCTATAACCCTAAATAAAATATGAACAATAACATACATAAATACATTACCTAAAATAATTATTACAAAAATAAACATTACTTCTGTTTTAAATAAATTTTTTAATAATAATTTTTAGGAGTGGTCATTACGCAACGGAGATGGCTTGCCAGCTGGCAGCTCAAGTCTTTTTTGAAACCGTATGATAAGCATTTCTTTGCAAGTCTTAAAACTATAAGAAATAACTAAATAAATATAAAAATCATTCGTTTTCTTTAATAATAAACACTAGCAGCCCGCCCGCGACTTCGTTCTGCGTGAACATCAAATATTGACAAATTTCCAAAAAATAAAAATCATACAAATCCTGTCCTTGTCCTGACAATTACAAACACAACAAAAATAATTAGCCAAATACGCGCAGCCGCTCTGAAGTGATGCGCGAACATACATTCGTGGCTATTGATTTTATTATATAGATAGACTATCGGCCCGTCTGTCTCGTCGCGTCTGCGTTAACAACTAAGAGGAAACACTACGTCGTCGACGTGGCATGCAAAATTCTCATACAAAACACAGAAAAACGACGTTTCGTAGTCCCCTGTTTCCTCCTTCAGAACTGGCCCAATTTTTATTACTTTTTCAGCAATGTCTGTATGTTTGATTTTTTTTAAACTAGCCACTTAATGTTTCTGAAGACGCCTTAAAAAGGAGTGATTTCGCTAAATTTTTAATACTCGTGGTTATTAAATAAATGTCTTTATGCAAAAAAATCAAACATACAGACAGAAAAGACAGAGAAAATCTTTTATTTTAACCGATGCTGAAAAAGTAATAAAAATTGGGCCAGTTCTGAAGAAGGAAACAGGGGACTACGAAACGTCGTTTTTCTGTGTTTTGTATGACAGTTTTGCATGCCACGTCGACGTAGTGTTTCATGTTTAACACCTCGTACCCAGTGACGAATTTCCAAATATTTTTTTTCCACCAAACCTTGCCCTGACAGTTACAAACACATCAAAAAAATAGCTAAATAAGTGAAGCCGCTGTTATTATTATTTTATTTTATTTCAATTTTAAATTTAATTCCTAAGGTTTTTAATTTAATTTTTAATTTTTAATGGTCTTTAAATTTTATTTTCAATTATTTTTTATTTATTTTTCAATTGTATTCAAATTTAATTTGATTTTCATATATTAAGTTATTAGTTTTATTAGCTGTTATTAGCTTTAGATTGGTACATGCTGTGGCTTACTTAAGATTATAATAATAATAATAAAACTTTCCCACACTCACACCAATTATCTAGCTCAAGAGAAGCTTCGATGAAACTCGTTAAATGGTTACTAGACAACGGATAAACATACTTAAAATACTTAAATACATACTTATTATCATAGAAAATACCCAGACCCGAGACAATTTAGAAAAACAATAATTTCTAAATTTACCCGACCGGGAATCGAACCCGAGACTTCAGAGATGGCGACACCATGAAAACCGGTGTACAAACCTCTCGACCAAGGAGGTCGTCAGATTTGTGTTTAGCTATAAGTTTTGATTGTTATTTTTTCTTATTTAATGTATTGATACAAGTCTTGTTGGCAGTCCTTAATAAAATAAATAAATAAAATAAAATAAACAAAAAAGTCCGCTCTGCCATCGAAAGCCGTTACGTCATAACATAAACCTTTAAAATAATGCTATTGAATAATGACTAATCATTTTGATGAATGTGACGAGTCATTGTGCACTATCAGCTCAGGCCACACGTGCATTTTTTTAAATACTGTTTTTTGATTGAATGCGTGTTAATTTTAATTGATTGATCTATCTTTGTTGATATGGTTTTTTGACAGTAACGCGTTTGTTTACGTAAATGTAAATCGAAATTTGTGTAGCCAGCAAAAAAGTTAGTAGTTTACACACATAATATGAAATAGTTCCAAAATGTAAAAAAATATGCCACTAGAAGAAAATAATCTAAGGCTCGTATTCTAAAACCACACTCACACTCAAATCTCTGCTTGAGTATAGGTTAGTAAGGGATGGTGCTATATTTATCGCATATATCGCCATCCCCTTTCTAACTTTATTCAAGCATGGATTGATTTAAATTTGGTTTTAGAATACGAGCCTGAGTTAGATACAGATACAGTCACGACTATTAGCCCCAAAGGTTAGTCAGCGTAATGTCTTCGCCGTTGGTGAACTGATTAAGTATAAATTATTATCTTGTCCCATAATCATGTTATCAACATTGGTTCAGTATATTAGCAGATTGAAAAAGTGTACCAAATTTTTATTCATTCCAATTGCATTGAAGTCGGTTGTTTTTAACTTGTTTCTTTACATATATTTGTTTAGATTTCCGGATCGAAACCAAAACTTAAAACAGAAATGGATAGCCGTCATTTGTCAAAGTCGAAAGGAACTATCATGGCAAACAACGTAGTTTGTTCAGCACATTTTAAAATCGAATATTTTTACTACACCAATAAAGGTTTACGTCGAGTTGTAAAAAACGGATATCCAAAGGTTAATTTTTTAATAATTAACATTTATTGTGACAATTGTACGTGGCATGTTGGTGATATTAACGTGAAAATACGTTTTTTTTATCTTGTAATGGAAAATGTCCCTCTATGATAGGAGGGCATTTTTCAATTTGTAATGATGCTGTAAAATAAAGGAAGAAAAGAAATGCCTTTGCTCAGTTTCTTGCCGGTTCTTCTCAGTACAAGGCTCCCGTCCCGCCGCAAAGTTAGACTTACGAACCGATGGCATAGCGACATTTATAAGTGCTCAATTATTGTAGCCTAAATTGAATAAATAATTTAGATAATTTGGATAAATAATAACAAGTTTTATTTCTGTAACAATTTTTCCATTTCCTTTCTCCTATCGCCACCACTTTTAATCGACAGTTTAGGTCGGAATGAGTCACTTTTATTTATATCTTAAGATTACATTTTACTATTTACACAATTTACTATTTACATAGTTTTTGACGTGACAACGTCTTAAATTAGGTTGCGGCTGGGAGTCACTTATGAAAAAGTGTAACGCTGGGTAACGTTACGATGAGTCACCGAACGAGAGAGAGGCCCGCCGAATGCCTTGCGTCTCTCTCCCACTCAACTATGATAAATTTGTGCAATTCTTATTTTCATTCAATTCCTTGTTCCTATTGTGCAATTTAATTATATTCATATCAATAAATATTCTACCGAGAAAAAGACGTTGTCACGTAAAATCTTCGCCCGTAAAACCGACTTTACAGGCAAACAATTTTTTTATATTATCCTGACGTTTCGAACCCTTTACAGGGTCCGTGGTCACATGGAGACTGAGGTGTTAGTCATCTCATTGTTAGAAGTTATTTGCCTACCGTCAAAAATTTTTATATTTAGGTAACCGGGTGCGTTCAAGTTTACACAATACGAGCTAACAATATTTTTAGGTCTGGCAATGTGTTGGTGTTGGGGCTGGGATTTGATGACCTGTATGATGGGGTCCCAGGCAGGTGGTAAATTCCAACCATCCTCTCTATTGAAATTACGATGTTTTTTAAATTCAATAGCCTCGCGTATCATCCTAGGGATGAATCGTTGTTCCTTGGCGAGTATTTGAGGTTTGTCAAATCTGATGTAATGGTTGGGCCCCTCGAGAGCATGTTTACATACTGCAGACTTATTTTCGCGCCTATGCTTGACGTCGGCTATATGTTTTTTTACGCGGGTTCCTACACTTCTCTTTGTTTGCCCAATGTACGAGAGCCCACAGTCGCAGTCCAGATTGACATTAATAAATGACTGATCTTAATTTATAAATCGATCACCACAATTTTGTTGCTGACTGTATAGTCTACGTTGACATTGATTGCATTAATTTAAACTATCTGCGATTAGTCACAAAAACAAGCATATTACAGAGATAACAATTTGATCGATTTATGTACACTTAATCTTTGGTTATGGTATATATATTTGAGCAAACCAAAATATGTCCATAACCACTTTCAACCATGAAGATTTTTGTGGCATTCTTTGGGCTTTTGGCACGTAAGTATTTCACAAATGTTGGTTAATAGAAAAATATAATTTTTTAACTTATTTACATATCTTTTGTCAATCCCTTAGTCTAACGAGTATATATGTTTGTAGCATGTAGGTATATAATATATCTACACATTTAATATTGTATCTTTTTGTGTTTATATCAACTTAGTTTAAACTATTATTTTTTTGCTTTATAGTGACAAAGATATTTTGGTAAATTATTTAGTATCGAATTGTAATTTTCTCGAAAACAAAACGTGATTGGTTTTTAGTATGCAGTGGCGGTTCTATTCCCCTGGTACCTGGGGATAACAGCCACTACGTGGAGGGGGAGAGCCGCTACATCTGGATGCCGGACGGAGAAGGAATACCACACCTGGTAGACCTCCACGAAACCGTCGACCATGAGCTACTCAAATCAAGGAACGGAGCAAACAATCAATACTGGTTATTCACCAGGTAAATCATGAAACACACTTTTTGAAAAATATAAGATGTAGGTATATTTATAACTTTAACGACTGCCGTGATTGAGTACAAACAAACAGACAAACAAAAATTCAAATAATTGTTTGTTTTAGCTTCTATTGCTCTAGGACTCCACATTGTTTTTTTCAATATCTAATAATGTAGAGACCTTTTACAATTTTGTTACATGTACCTATATTGAATAGATTAACGCCACATCTATATAAAGTTTTTCTTTTCAATAATGATATACATTTCCACAGACAAAATCAGAACAACCACCAAGTCATAGTGAATGGTAATGCCCAATCGATTTGGAACTCCAACTACGTGGCCAATCGTCCTTTGAAAGTTATTGTTCACGGATGGAACAGCAATGGGGGCAGTGATTTGAATCCTGCCATCACGTCTGCATACTTGGCGGTTCAGGACTGTAACGTAATTGTTGTTGACTGGCGTTCGCTCGCCAACTCTGCCTACAGCACCGCTGCTAATGGCGTCCCTAATGTCGGCCAGTTCCTTGGCAACTTCTTGGTGTGGCTCATTAACACTGCTGGAGGCAACTGGAACAACGTCCACCTGATCGGCTTCAGCTTGGGAGCTCACATTGTTGGCGTTGCGGGACGCACAGCTGGTGGTAGACCGGCCCGAGTCACTGGTGAGATGATCATTAATCTGCTAAATCATATCGACCACTTCATGAACTTAACACTTAACTTAAACAACACTTATTTTGATTTCATATGCAAATCCTGTATTAATGATTATAGAAAAGGTTCATTTATTTTAATTCCTGTAATAATTTAAATTAATAATTTGCGCTATTTACATAGCCTTTTTCACCGTTTGTTGTTATCATTAAATCCTAATCGTTGTTAAATAACCATAACTTTTTTAAGTACTTTACATGAACAATGTATTTCAGCAGCAATGTATCCTATTAATCGATTTATTTTGACTTTTTAGGTTTGGATCCTGCTGGTCCTCAATGGGGTGGGAATTCTAACGCATTGAACCGAAACTCAGGCCAATTCGTTGAGACTATCCACACTGACGGTGGCCTTCTTGGTATCTTTGACTCCATTGCCGATGCGGACTTCTACCCGAATGGTGGCAGGAATCCTCAGCCTGGATGCTGGATCAGCACCTGTTCTCACAGTCGAGCACATCAGTTATTCGCATCCAGTGTTCGAACCAACCACTTTGTTGGAAGGCAATGTGGTAACATCAACCAAGCGCAGAATAATCAATGCACTGGTGGTACGCTTCCTATGGGCAATGGTATTATTTCGAAAAGAGGGTAAGTAATTGTTTTGTGTATATAAATTTTCCTTGTTGTTCCATACAAATGAAGGGCACATGAAAAGAAGGAGCTCATTAATATTCTCATATGTCAATAGTCAATAGTCAAAATATATTTATTCAATAAACTCAATTAATAAGTACTTTGAAACGTCCAAATATTTTTTAACCTACCACCCATTCAGGACATCATTTTTTAACTGTGGCAAAGAACGGGCGCAAGAAACCACAGCGCACAGAAGCAACGACATTTACAAAATATATATATATTATATGTCGTTACCAGGTCACAAAATACAAAATATGAATTTGAATGTAAATAGTTTAATTAAATATGGTGCTCTATATAAATTAATTATAGGCAATTAGAAATAGCTGTTGGAGTAGGTACTTGGAGCATTTCAGACCCAAGCTGTTTTGTCTTCTGTATAATCCGACACTTTATAATAAGCTTTTTTATAAAGCTTTTCTTTGATTTTGATTTTAAATTTATCAAGATCTAATTTCTGAATATCATTTGGTACTTTGTTGTATAATCGTACACACAGACCCTTAAAAGAATTATTTATTTTATGGAGCCTAGTATAAGGCACTGCTAATTTGTTCTTACTTCTAGTATTTAATTTGTGAATATCACTGTTTTTTGAAAACATTTCAATATTTTTATGAACATACACAAGATTTTCATAAATATATTGTGATGCAACTGTCATTATACTTATATCCTTAAATCTCTCTCTGAGAGAGTCACCAGCCTGTAGGTTATATATTGCTCGAATAGCCCTCTTCTGCAGCACAAAGATAGTTTGAATGTCGGCAGCATTTCCCCACAGTAAAATGGCGTACGACATTACACTATGAAAGTAACTGAAATAAACTAATCTAGCTGTATCAACGTCAGTTAACTGACGGATCTTCATTACTGCATAAGCCGCAGAGCTAAGTCTATTCGACAATTTAGCTATATGTGGGCCCCACTGAAGCTTGGCATCCAACGTGATGCCTAGAAACACAGTGGTGTCCACAGGATTCACATTCTTATCTTTAATTTGTACACTAGTTATTACCTGCTTAACATTAGGCAATACAAATCTTACACATTTGGTTTTTCCCTCGTTTAATAGCAAGTTATTAACACTAAACCAGTGAACAATCTTTGAGACCGCATTATTCACATCGTCATAATTTGGGTGTCGTCGTTTCACTTTGAATAAAAGTGAAGTATCATCAGCAAACAATACTATCTCATGACTGTCTTTTACAAAATAAGGTAAGTCATTAATATAAACCAAAAACAAGAATGGACCAAGTATTGAACCCTGCGGAACTCCCATTTTAACCACTGATACCGGAGATCTTTTACCGTTAATGTCGACCTTTTGAATCCTGTTCCTCAAGTATGAGATCAGAAGGCTCAAAGAAGCATCCCTAATTCCATAGTGGTTAAGCTTCCTGACCAAAGTTTCATGTAAAACACAATCAAAAGCCTTGGATAAATCACAAAATACCCCTAGGGCATCCTGTGATTCCTCCCAGGTATCAAATATTTGGATTAAAAGCTCAACACCGGCGTCAGTTGTAGAGCGACCCCTAGTAAAACCATATTGTTTACAATGTAAAAGTTTATTTTTATAAAAATGAATTTGCATTTGATCTAGCATTAACTTTTCAAAAATTTTACTAAATGTGGGTAGCACAGAAATAGGTCTAAAGTTAGAGGGGTCAGAAGTGCTACCTGATTTAAATAATGGAATTATTTTACTATATTTCATGAGGTCAGGAAAAACACCACAGTCAATGCATTCATTAAATATGCAAGCTAAAACTGGAGCTATTGTCATAATTACAGATTTAGCGACGTCCACGGAATTACCCCACAGATCAGCAGTTTTCTTTTTATTGAGAGTGTTAAATGTTTTTATTATATCTATAACACAAATTTTGTGAAAACTGAAATTATTTTCACAATCTTTAACATTCTCCTTCAAAACAGATTCAGCTACAGTGGGGGAGGAAATCAAGGCTTTTGTAGTTGAAACTGGAATGTCAGTAAAAAACCTCTCAAATGCTGCAGCAACATCAGCATCAGAAGTCAAGGTTTTATTATCACAATTTAAATTGTACTCATTATTACGACTTTTGACCTTTCCTGTTTCACTATTTATAATTTATTTATAATTTTAATTTTTTTGGAATAAAAGTTTTATTAAATTCTGAACAATAAATGTTAAAAAAATTATTATAAAAGACATTAGGGTTGTCATTGTATTCTAAATAATTTAATGTTGTATCTAGATTGCTTTTAAAGCGTTCCAGCCGACCTGCAGTTTTTGGTACAACAGTGATATTCTTTTTCGTCACTTGTTTACGCTGGTGTGGAAAGCTGACCATTTGGCCACAATGATCAGAGTCCAGGTTATTAATAATTTGCTTAGCCAGTGGTTTTACATTTGTATATATGTTATCAATACAGGTGGCCGAAGTGGCAGTTATTCTTGTCGGCTCCAAAAATAAATTATTCAAGTTGTATGATAGAAATAGGTTTTTAATTTTAGTTGACATCGTGGAATTTTCTAACAAATTAATATTAAAATCCCCGCAAACAATTATTGTTTTACCTACATTACGGACTTTATGTAATGCCTCATCCATAACTTTTTCGAAATAATCATATGATGCTGAAGGAGGTCTGTACACACTTAATACAACAAACTGCTCCAACTCCACACAAGCTATTTCTATTGTTCGCTCAACCGAGAGGCTCACTATGTCTTTGCGTTCCTTTAATTTAAACTTCTTACTAACAATAATTAAGGAGCCACCATGTATTGCATTTCCTCGACTGAACGAACTTCCTACCAAATGATTCTTAAAATTGAACATGAACTGATGGTCTTTAAGCCAGTGTTCTGTTATGCAAAGAATATCAATTTATTACAGTTCATGAACAATTCAATCTCCAAATCTTTGCCCATCATTCCTTGGATGTTCTGGTGGACAATGTTTAAAGATTGTACATTTTTTAAATTTAATATTTGACATGGGCTTTTGCTAAAGCTATTTTTACATTCATTTAATTTCATTTTATTAACAAACATTTCGCAAGAGTTTTCCTCTTTTGTCATATAATTTAATTTAAATAATTAATTGGAATGTCAGTAGAAACACTACTGACGTCTATGTCATATATACATTGCTCAATAGAAGCAACTTGTTTAGCCAAGTTTTTGGCTGACGTTTGAATACAATAGGATAGCGATAAAGCTATTTGTCGCTTAAAATAATTTGGCAGATAATAACTATCTCTTGTCAAATAAAAATTACTAACATAATTGTTAGTGTCAATTAAATGCATTATGTCATTTTTGCAAAATAAATGTAATAAATGTAATGTCAGGTTATGTTCCGAGTAATCAAAGAATTAATCCATAAATTTCAATTTCTACACTTTTACACCTCTAATGGAACTTGATTCGTTCCTTTGCAACGAACTGATACGAATCAAATTCCAGTAGAGGTGTAAGTGTAAAAATTGAAATTTAAGGATTAATTCTTTGATTACTCGAAACAAATGAGAATGTTAATGAGCTCCTTCTTTTCCTGTGCCCTTCAACTACTAATAGACTTAAATGTATGGAACAGCTGATTTCTTTTTGCTATTACATTTGCATGTTTTGCTCATACTTAAAACGATTTCCCGTATTAAAACTTGAATTCTGACATGTAATAATAACATCATACTTTTCATACTTTTTAATGTCGCAATGACATCGCACAAAACATAAATGTTGGAATTTTTAATATTTTTTGTTTTACAAGTATTGCCGTATTCATTTCTTTTCCTGCATACACAATCTCGGAGAAACATTTGACAAAGTTTGTGTGAATGTGTATGTTATTAGGAGAGTAATAATATTTTTATAGCAACGGCAATTCTTAGGAACCGTACTAACGTAAATGCGCCTTTTCGCTCTAGGTACCCATAAACGTTTGAGTGGAGTTCATAGGTATTATATTTCGTGAATTCTAAAAAATAATAAAGGTTTTGTTCTTGTTGCAGCGCCGGTCTATATGGACTGTCTACAGGGAACTCGTGGCCTTTCTAAGTTGGACGTATTGGACCCGGACTATGCTAAAACTACGCAAACTGGACTGGCTTTCAATTAATTGACCATGGGATCTGAACTTATTTTATTTATTAAACCTTGTACAGGTTGTGCATAATATATTTGTCTTTTATTTAATTTTTCAAGTAAGTAGGTAAGTATGTATTTTATTATTTAGAATTAATTTTTAGTTTTATTATAATAGAATATTAGCTCCTCTAATAAACTCACTAACTCTACAAAATTGCTGTATCCGAAAATGGCGACTAAGTATTAAGTTTCATTTATATCTGTTAACACCTTTTTGTACTCTTGGTGTACAATAATGATTTTGTGTTTGTATCTTTCATAAATCAAATTAATTACCACAGGTCACACCAATGTCTTGCGTCGTTATTCTGTTCGTCGTTATGTATTGTTATTATCAAAAGTCTTAGTGGCGTGTCCTCGGGAATATTGCATTTAATAGGAATTGTTAGATTTCTATCAGTAAATTAACTTTAGACGGATTGGAGACGATCTCGTGAAGGATCAGATCAAGACCTTTAACCGGAAAAGGAGTCGATTTCGCTTTCGTGCCAAAGGGCGTTATGTATATGTACGAGTATGTGTATGTAATATTAGTGTAGAATTCATACATACATACTAGGGATGGGCCGAATGTGGTTTGAACCGAATACGAACATTCGGTAAAAAATCAAAATTCGGCCGAAGTTCGTTTCGTTTCACATCGCTTTCTCTATTACAACTACAGCACGTTCTAACTTTTTGCATCTTTTTGCATTGCATCCCGCCCGCAACTCAGCTGCAACCCGCGACATATCCCCTCGTCTCCCGCCCCGGCCGACCGGTCATTAGCAAATATGTTATCCACGCGACAATTGCGTTATGTTTACATTTTTATCTACGTGATTTTAAGTGAATTAACGAGGTAAAGTAATAGATATATTTTTTGTTGCAAATACAATGAGTGTAAGAAAATATCAAGTGTTATTTCAATATTTTCTTGTACCGAAAGTTCGGCATTTGAACCGAATGTCGGCCGAATGCCGAATTTGGTTAAACCGAATGTAAAACGAATTTCGGCCCATCCCTAATACATACATACATACATGTAACCACGACTATTATCCCCTAAGCCAGTGTTAGTCAGAGACTAGGCAATGAGGACCGCAAAAACAGTCCTCTGCCATAGTCCACGTTTCACCAAATACAGTTTGCACATGTGCTCAGTGTGATAGGTGGTGAGCCCGTCGCCGCTCTATGCTGTTGGATGTATGTGCAATAATATAGTCAATTTTTGATCTAGTTATCCAATTTTCTTTTTGCCAACACGGCGGAGCAACTTAAAAAAGTTTATCTCACCTTTCCGATCCGTTTTCTGGGTGCCATCATTAGTGTCACGCAATCTCTGCGAGTTGCGGTAAGCTGTGAAGGCTGTGCCGCCCAGAACTTTCTTGGCGAATACATTTTCCCATTAATTCACCCCTAATGAGAAACGAACTCTGCATACAATAGTAGGCAGCCTAGTTTGCTTAACAAAAAGTTTTGTCGATGCTTTTTAAAAAATAGACTTTTTCATTTGATTATATTTTACTTTGGTGTACTTTTGGTAGTGATGGGAAATTCCCGAGAATGTTCTTTCATTGAGAACTTTGCTGTTAAGTTTTCGAGAATATTCTTTTGGAAGAGAATTTATAAATTGAATGACTATCTCAATAATCTGATTAAGTTTATAGAACTGCGATTGTATTTCTGCTTTATTTATAAATATTTCACACATAAAATTTAAATTATTGTCTTCCCTGAGGTTAAGTTCTTCTAAGAGAGAATATTCTCGAGAATATTTCGAAGAAAATTCTCGTAAGTTCTTTTTAAATTTCGTGCAATGTTTAATAACTCAATTTGGCGATGAAATAGACACATCTGTATTTTCAAACAATCAGCTTAAGAAAGATCTCAAGATTTAACAACTATAAATAATTCAAATTCTTCGAAGTCATCATGAAAAAATCCTAATTTTTTTTGACTAATCATGACAAGAAATTTTAATAACAGGTAATCTTAAATACGAAAAACAGTAAACTTATTATTAGTGCGTAGTGCCATATCATCATTTTTGCGATCTCTTTCACGACGTGTGAGAGCGAGAAATGAGAAATTTATTTTCACTTTGAACTAAAGGATAATGGCCAAAGAAACCCAGGCCCCGGCGGAAAAAAATGAATCTCAGATTTTTACTAAAAATGTGTTATTAAATAATGCATAGTCAGAATCGTCGAAATATTTTACTAAAACTGTAAAATTAATTTTCGAAATTGAAAATTTAAATTAAATTAAAATTAGTAAAATGATCGGGTAGCTTCCGCCTTCGTTTTAGTCAGCGGTGTTAATCCTGGTCCTTATCTATCTACCTACCTACCTTCGTTGTACCACAGAATAACTAATAGTACTACCGTACAGAAGGTTCACTCTCTAACGACTTTCACGCAAAATTGAAATTTATCGTGTGACCCGAGACGCTGACTCGATATCGATTTGACGTCATGACGTCACAGAGCGTAGGGTTTACGCGCGCGCGCAGGGCGCGATGTGGAGCGTGCGTCGTGAGCGGCGACCTTTACTGCCATATACGCCTAGGCGGCCTACCTGGAAGGTGCATATTGATTCCCCTAGCAATTTTCCTCTAAATGATTTTATTTAAGCTGCGTGTCGTATTTATTAAAAACCAAAACAATGTGACATTTAAATAAAAAGTGAGAAAAAGAGGTTAAGTAATAAGTAAGTAATATAATATAGTAATATTTGGATTATACCCCCTAATACTAATAAGCAGTGGCTTAACACCCATTTTAGCAATTTATGATTCCTTTACTAAAACATTAATGTGACCCCTGCAAAACTTTCAATAGCAAATTTATACATTTAGAAGAATATTTCGGCGGTGTCCCTTAAGCAATAATTAATTACTCAACATTACGGCCAGTATTTTGAGGAACATTTCTTTTGCGCCGGGCCTGGGATTAAATTTCATACTACGTGACCATTGTCCTTTCTTTCCATATTTCTAATAAAAAAATATTGTACGCCTTCTTCGAAGTATCCTTTAAAAAAAAATCAGTCTGGTTAATTGTATGTTATTTTTAAAATGCTTGAAGTGAAAATAAGTAATTTCGGCAATTTACAAACTAGCGAGCGTTTGCAAACAGACGACGCCCGCCGTTTGTAAAACGCCGAATTATACAATCTGCCTGTGACATATATATTTTCACTGCAAACTTAACGATACTTATACAATATTGATATTATGAAACCATAACAACCGCAACTCAATATTTTCTCGGCGCTGCCCCTTATTTCTCGAGACGTTTTCCGAGGTGGGTGACGTCACTGGCAGGGTATCTCAAGTGGTGGTAATTCAGTGCCACCCTCAGCACCTGTGATGGTTCCATGAACTTTCTTATCTACTTATTGCTGACTCGCCAGTATTGGTCGACTCGGGCAGTTCACAGAAGCTTGGCACAGCTATTGAATAACGTCAGAAATTTCAATGGCGCACTAAGTTCTTGTGTTATGTTTTAGTATACTTTATTGTGGAATAATAAAAGTCGTACAGTTGTAGCAAACAGCTTTAAGTTGGGGTATGTGTTTAATGTACACTAAACGAGTAAGTTTTTACGTTTTATTGCTATGTGGATTACGAAATAAAAAAAATTACGCGATACTGAAATACGGATTAAAATAATTTACAAACCACTGTTCCATATTTTGTCACACTATAACTTTATATAATACTCTCGAAAACTCGAAACTCATAAAATACCACCGAAAATAACAAATCCGTTATCCCACTTTCCGTATTATAACATAAAATTATCACGACAACTCAAATCACTATATTTTCTACCCGCAAGCAATATCAAAGATTCATATTTACGTAGGGCGAAATAAACAGAGCTATTTTTCGCCTCCCGGTTTTTCACTTCATCTGAATCCGCCATTTATAGCTCGGCTAGTGCGAAAAGACTCATAAAAATGTCGATAAAAACGGTCTATCAAATCTCAATACTCGCTCGGGCAATTACATTCAGATTTTGTTTTTGCATTCGCTTAGCTGTTCTGGACGCCTGAAATCCTACAAGGAGTTTGTAAAATTAACTTTAATACAATAATTCAGGGCCATAAAACCCATTAAAGATAATTTATATTAGCCGTTTTAGGAGATATGAATGCTCCCGAACGCACCTCGAGTCACGACGCAGCCAGGGAGAGGTAACCTCGTTACTTACGGCTGCGACGCCCGCCGACTAGATTTTGCAAGCAAGCATTGCCTCGGTAATTCATTATCCGCTACCGAGTCGATGCGGCCGATCATTTGTGCGCCGTTCTCAGTCGTGATTACGGGAAGGGCTCAATGGGAAACGATTTCCTCTCGTGCACTCTCATTGAACGCCACTTCTCGAACGCGTTATCACGCCAATGTATCACTTCTATAAATAGTGCTTCCTCGCGACCGCAGCGCAGCACCCGCTTGTGCGCCAATTTACGGCATCCGTGTTCTTTGCCGCTCACTCATCCCGCCCGCTTCAGACGGACGCCGACGTTAAATAACAAATGCAACACGATTTCACACACCGTTTTTATGGTACATTAGCATGTGATAATGAGGCTGGCAGGTCGGTTTGTTGCCGCTAGTGTCTACCCAATAGGCAGTTTAGATGAACGCGGCTCAGAGCTCGTTCGTATCAGCCCGCGGGCGGTGGTGGCCCGACCGTGCAATCCCTTTTGAATCGACTCCACTTTATTACTAAGGAGATATTGAAAGTCGCTTGGAAACTGACGAAAGTTATTACAGTGCTGATATAAATTCTAGATAGAGCCTCTTTGATAGTTTTTACCAAAATAGTTTTTAAATCAAACACACTTTCATAGACAGAGATTAAAAAATATTTCAAGTACCTAGGGTTCGTTAACCTACCTAAGGTTCGTTATAGATTCGTATTGTTAAACTCCATTGAACTCTTCAAATACAGTATCCTAAATTGTGAACCTCGAGGGTCGCAACGCGTTGGTGGCTATTTTGGAATTTTACTACATTATTAGATAATTAAGTACAGCTTTTTAAGTCTTATTGCTTTATAATTGAATATAAACTCCTAAAATTGCTATAATTAGTACTCGTAGTAACACTTTGCATTTCACCTAATTTACGAAACAGTAGATAGGTAACTGCTGTTCATTATACTACTTGCTATTTTATAAACAATATTGCAGTACTTACCTGTGAATGGTGATTAAAGGCACCAAATACTTTTAAGAACTTCAAGTACACTTAATTGGTAATAAACGAAGGTAGGTATTTTTTCACTATGACTACTTACTTAGATATTTTAAAATTAGATTTTCCTAATCCTTGGGTGGCCATAACAACCAGTTCGGTTATATGTGTTGTCGGTTATTGCAGTGCATATTGCGTTGCATTCATCTCCATGTATACGGAGTGCTCAGTGAGTGGGGTTGAAAAATGCAGTCGGTACGACCATAGTGCAAACAGAATAGTATAGCATTGTAAATCTATCCAAATTTCCATAAACGCACAAATCCTAATAAGAGAAGACTCTATTTCTGAACTAAGATCGATAATTAGGAGCCCGCATTATTTATTGCAATCTTGATAGACAGTTCAGCTAATGTTGCATACAAACCATACGCGAAGTATCTGCTTGTAACTTTAGCAGTTCTTACTTGTTATTATAAAAGTTAGCATACGCGATGATTGGATATGTTAATACAATAGCGCCACCAAGTGGTCATTTTATGAACTAAACTAAATTTAGTGAACTATACAAACTGTTTGGGTTATACCGTTCCAATACGTGAGCGTCTCGCAAGTTGCAGCGCGCTGCGCTCGTGGCCGCTCTCATCTACAATTACAGACAAGATTAGAAAAGAGAATGTTAAGGGTGCGCTTCCATCAGAACTGTGCATTTAAACTATACTCGCTTAATTTACCTTGCCTGGCTCAAACGGTGTAGCGGAAAGCAACTTAAGGCGAAAAGCCAACAGACATGACGTCTGAAACGGACATGGCACGGGCGTCTCGCCGTCTCGTTTAATGTTAGGAGTGGAACTCCCTCACTGCGTCTGTGTTTCCGAGTACATATAACCCGTCCATCTTCAAATCAAGAGTAAATAGGCACCTTCTGGGTTAGCTCGCACCATCATAGATCCTGTCTTAGCCCCTGGGCTTGATTGGGATCAAGAGCAAACCCATACCTAGTAAAAAAAATGTTGTACTGAACAATGCACCATGTTAATTTCAGCACTATACGCATGCCATGCAATAGAAACCACTTTGTATTTTACAAGTGATTGGCACAGTACACACACCCAGCACTGTACACAACAGTTACGGGCCAGCGAAGTCACAGAAGCGCTCAGAGAGTTTACTCTAGCTCTCGCCTCAGACACCACACACACACGTGAGCTTTGCGCCATCATGCTTACTAAGCGCGAGATGACCTGCTGTTGTGATCATACTATGCCGTGATGCACAGTGCAGCAGTGCATCGTGCATGCGACTGATTAAAGGCCCGCACATTTCAAATCAACTCTTCGTGAACATCGGTTTTGAAAGCGCTTTGTGACTGAAATTGCTATCTGCGTACTTGCATTGCATATACACCCCCATTTTTATTCATTTTAATGAAATTAAGGGTGAGTTCCACCCATGAAACTGAACAACTTTCCCCAAGAAACCTATCTGCAAAAATGACAAAAAAATTGGACCTCCCATACTATTGGCGTCAGCTGATCGGACAGTTTTAATTACTGAGTTCCTATGGCCATCTTCCAGCTCCTCTCAGCTCAGCGACTCTGGTTACCATCTAGTACCAAAGTACTCATCAAGACGAATCAAACATACCGAGACTCGATGGGGTTGCGTCGTTTCTTTACTGAGTTCCTAGAACCACTACCTTCTAACTCCAGCATCAGATCAGACCCTGGTAACCATCTAAAAACAAAGTACTTACTCGTCAAGACGAATGAAACGAGCTGAAACTCGATGGGGCTGCGTCGTTTCATTACAGAATTCCTATGACCACCTTCCAGCTCAATCATTAGACCCTGGTTACCATTGAAAGACAAACTACTCGTCAAGACGATTCAAACGAGACCAAACTTGATGAAGTTGTGTTGTTTCATTGCGAAGTTCCTATGGCCATTTTCAGCTCCATCATCAGATCAGCACCACGTCATCATAATATTGCATGGTCACGCGATTTACACATGTATGCAAAATTTCAGCTCAATCGGTAACCGGGAAGTGGGTCAAAATTGAGTTGCAAAATTTCACCCCAACAAAAGACATACTTGTACATACATTGCAAGTTAAATAAAAGCTTGTAAAATAGAAAGGAATCTCATAATGTGCTGTTGTTTATCGAAACGCCTGTGCCTTGCAGTGGCAGCAGTGGGAGTGGCTAAGCGCTCGGCCCGATAATCGGAGGTCCAGGGTTCAGTTCTCAGGTCGGCATAACCCGGGTTTGTGCTCAACAACCCACATTTGTCAAGCGATTAATCGAGCCATTTATTACCATTCAATTTTAGCGAAGAATTTATTTCATTGATGGAGGCCTTAGTCCAGCTGTGGGACAGTACAGTTATATATTTTACTTTTTTTATTTTACCATAAATGTGACATAACACTTTTGTCGCCGACAGTTAGTTCGTTAGAACCGTATACGTATAGCGAGTTGATACGTATGCATACGGGTAGTAACCCACAGATATAGATTTATCTGTGGTACTAACCGCCCCGGTACGTATGTATACGATACTCGGTAGTTACTGTATAAGGGAGCAGTCGCTGAGCTTGTGCGCAAATAAAAAATGCAGGCGGGACGACGAAGCTGCGAGCTGCAGCGTCCGTTGAGGTATTATCATCACATAACTAGAGCAGCTATTCCATACATAAAATGTGCGCAGCTAAATGACAGCGTGCAACGCGTGGGGCGTAAGATTTAGTAGGTAAAAGTCGTTACTTTTGTCACAGAATAAATAATAGTACTCTTTTGTCTATTGCTGTGCAGTTTCATTCTTGCGCCCGTTCCTCTTCACAGCTAAAAAACGTCCTGAATGGGTGGTAGGTTAAAAAAGATATTTATTGAAGTTGTAAGGCGTTTGCAGCCCATGGGCCGCAACTCAGTGCGCAAAAACTTGCTTTGCGGTGCGTCTCTAGTCTCTATTTATAATACCTCAATGGCAGTGTCTATGCACGTCTCGTCTGCGCGACACATTTCAAATGCTTGCTCCTGTTTCATATGCTTCAAGTTTCAAGCAAAGATATTTAAATAGTAATACGCTCGGCGCCGGCGTCACAAAAATCGCACCTTTTAAAAATATTCTTATAAAATTCTAAAACCTTATTTATAATCAACTAAGAGGATGGTATTGGGAATCGTTAGAAAGCTAAAGAAAAGGAGTATCCAAAAACAATTAATAAAAATTTATTTTATTGGAATTATACAGAAAAAAATATATTGAAAAAGCAATAAAAATCCTTAATTACGTCTTAATTGACACAGATAATTTTACAACAAAAATATACAAAAAATTGTTTAAAACTAAACTTAAAATCTATTGTACCTCCCCTTGCCCTGATTACGGCTTTCATACGGTCCCTCATCGACCTTACTAATTTCAGGACTTCTTCTTGTGGAAATTGGCCCATTCTGCAATAACAGAATCTTCGAGCTCCTGAAGAGACGTAGGAGCGGGATCCCTAGACCGCACCTTCCTTTTAAGATGGTCCCAGAGATGCTCTATCGGGTTCAGGTCCGGACTTCTCACTGGCAACTGCATGACAGAGATTTGGTATCTTTAAAGGAAGTCCCGTACAATTATTGCTGCAGTGTGCAACCACTTGGGCGGCTTCGTCAGCAGTGGTATCCATTTCCCAGGTGCTTTTTCTTCTTAAAAATCTTTGCGTGTGTCCTCTTCGACGGCTGGATAGCAAATGACCCACATTGAACCTGTATGGGCCTTTTTATATCCAAAAAGGTAGCGCAACTAGCGCCCTTCGCGAGTAGTATAAAATTGCATTGTTTTTTTAAAGTCACATTATTAGTGGTTATCAATTTTTTTATCAATAAAATGATACGTTTTTTTAAGTTTAGATAGATAGATAAACACTTTATTGCACATACACAAGGAACAGTTACACGTGACATAAACTTAAAACTAGTATTACTTGGTCTTCCGATTTTTTGACGCCGAGTGTAGTTTAATCTTTTTGGCTTCAAGTTAAGGACAAGGTTGAGGATTTATAGATATCAATGCTATTAGTCTTACAAATGCAAATAAATGGCTGAGTACATTTAAGTAGATGAAAAATGTTCAGCACAATTAGGCTCTACTATAATAATTAACGGCAGTATCTTTACAAAATTTTGATATTTGATTTTTTAAATAATAAATAAATAAGCTGTCAGCTCCCGTAAAACCAGACACAATAGAAATTAAATTATTAGTAACCGATTTAAGGTTTTATCACAGACGACAGGATTACTTACGGCCTTAAATTTTAAACGTTACTTAAATATAAGTGTTACGTAAGATTTGACATCTTAATTAATTTGTACGTATAGATATCAAATCTTAATTAATGTTTTTTAAGTACATACATCATTGAGGTACAATAAACTAGAGAAGACACCGTGAAGCAAGTTTGTGCGCAACTAAGGTGCAGCCGCAAGGTCCACAATCGCTGAATCATGCGCAAACACTGAGGCGTTTGCAGCCCATGGGCTGCACCTTAGTGCGCATAAAGTACATACATACATAAACTCACGCCTGTTTCCCATAGCCGTGTGCAGAGACTATGGATTGCCATCTCCTACGGCCCTTACACACTTCTTTCGTTGGACATTAAAATCCATCTATTTTTCATGTTTTTTTTAAGTAACGTTTGTAAGTAAGGGTTATTGTTTTAGCATAAAGAGTGAAGTTCTTTCTATTCTGATTTTAATAAGCTCTAATGCCGTTAACATTTAAACATTTAGTAACGTCGTGTCTCATAAATTTCAGTAGTAACATTAATTATCGAAATTAGCTCTTACTTAGTGTACTGTTTTTCTATTAAACTATTCTATTAAACTTTAAAATGCTTTGAAGTGTTTGATTGAAATGTTTTGGACGTCGCATCGTCCGTAAAACTGATAAATCTATAATTATAACGTACACATGAATTGCTCTTCAAACTAAGAAGCTTTGTAGTATACATCTCGAAGGTATAAACGTCCGTCGTAAGATATATTGGTATACTTTAGAACCACAGACGTATAATACGAAGTTTAGAACGCATGTCGGGAATGAAAAATGGCGTCGCGACGAGGCAGGGCCCACATCCCAGCGACTGATTACGGAACCGCAATCTCTGCCGATCGTTACCATGGAGTCACCATGGAGTATCGTCGGCCTGGAACAGATACGCATGCCAGCAGATCAACATACATACAGATTCATAAAATCACGACTATTATCCCCGAAGAGTTAGTCAGAGACTAGGCAATGAGGACAGCAAAAGCAGTCCTATACCATAGTCCACTTTTCACCAAAAAGCGACTGCACATGTGCTCAGCGTGACCGGTGGTGAGTCCATCGCCGCTCTATACTGTTGGATGAATGTGCAGTCTTTAGTCCGTTATTCGCCTTTTACGACACCCAAGGGAAGAAAGTATTCTTTCACACGGTTATCAACCCACCTTAAACTGTCAGAGGAGATGGTCCATATTTACCCCAAGTTGTTTCATGTTACGATTATAAATATTCGGAGAATTGCACACATATTTAGACGGGATTTAACGCAAAACTACTTAGTAAAGGCATTCTACGCATACCTTTTTATACCCGACGTTTCGACCGAGTTGCACCGGCCGTGGTCACGGGTGGACTGCTGTCGCGGTGTATCGCCTCCGTTTGCGTCGCTGAGTCTTCATCCACCGTCACATTATTTATCCAACTACCGTCACACACAACACTAACGGTGTCCCTATTCCGTATACAAGCCTTATTCTGGTAGTTAGCCGATTGCAGACTAAAACGAAGTGGCGTTTTTGCAAACACTGGATTCCACGCTGATGATAGTTTGTGACCATCTTCCCGATTGAAATTGTTCGGATGTTTCTTAATTTCAATCGCTTCACGCACTACTCTTGAATAAAAGTGGCGATCTGTGGAGAGGACTTGCGTACGATGAAATTCGATCCAATGATTTGCGCCTCTTTCAAGTAAATGCTCCGCAATGGCTGATTTGTTAGACTGGCGGTTTTTCACAGCTGCAATATGTTCCTTGACCCTCTCATGGATAGTCCGTTTTGTCTGGCCTATGTAGGAACTACCGCAGCTGCAGTCTATCTTGTATACGCCTGGTGTTTGAAGTGGCAAAACATCCTTTGGGGAGCCCACAATGTTGTTGACCTTTATGCCTGGAGTGTATATTGTCGGTATCGAGTACTCACGTAATATGTGGCCGATCTTGTCCGTAACTCCTTTAACATAAGGCATATAGGCTGGTTGTCTTCTAACTTCGGGATGTTTGTCACTCTTAGTCGGCTGCTTCCGTAGTCGATTCACTCGATATCCGTTTTTATTGAGTACCTCCTGAACATGATCCAGCTCACGCTTTAAATGCTCAGGGTCACAGAGGTCAAATGCTCTGTTCTTTAGTGACGTTATCACAGATTGCAAGTGTCGAGGGTGGTGATGTGAGGTAGCGTGTAGGTATCTGTCCGTGTGCGTGGGTTTTCGGTAAACACAGTGTGTTACGGACCCATTTGGTCTCACGGTCATCTTGACATCTAGAAAGGCCAACGACCTATTCGCCTCCATCTCATATGTAAACCTCATCTTCCGGTGAAGGGAGTTGAGATGTTGCATCCACTGATCCACTTCCTGCTTGCTTCCTTTAACGACGCTGAAGATGTCATCTACGTATCTTTTCCAAAGTCGGATGGTCTTCGGACCGAGGCTCAGTGCCTTCTCTTCAAAATGTTCCATCCAGATGTTGGCAAGTACCGGGGCGACTGGGCTTCCCATTGCGACACCATCAATCTGTAGGTAATATTGACTTTGGAAAAGAAAATAGTTGCCGTCCAAACAGTGTTTAAGCAGATCAATGTAATTTCGCGGCATTTCGTTGACCTTCAGTTTTTCCCGGACTACGTCCAAACACTCCTTGATTGGAACATTGGTGAACAACGATTCCACATCGAAACTCACCATAATGTCGTCCGGTTCCAATATTAGGCTTTTTATAGTTTGGACAAAGTGGCGTGAGTCCTTGACGAAAGACGGTATTTTACCCACAAGTGGCCGCAATACTGACGCAACGTGCTTTGCAAGGTCGTAAGTAGGAGAAGCAATTTGACTTACGATAGGCCGCAACGGCACGTTGGATTTATGTATTTTGGGCAGGCCATATAATTTCGGTGGTTGATGTGATTTTGGTCTGTACAGTGACTCATACTCGTCTTCGGTAAATAGGTCTTGGTTGTCATTAATAAGAGATCGTATCTTACGCGTTACTCTGGCCGTGGGGTTGTAATTTACCGGTTTATATACCTTTTCGTCACATAGCAAGGTCTGTATCTTGTGTTGGTAATCGATAGTATTCATCACTACAAGATCGGCCACATATTACGCGAGTACTCGATACCGACAATATACACTCCAGGCATAAAGGTCAACAACATTGTGGGCTCCCCAAAGGATGTTTTGCCACTTCAAACACCAGGCGTATACAAGATAGACTGCAGCTGCGGTAGTTCCTACATAGGCCAGACAAAACGGACTATCCATGAGAGGGTCAAGGAACATATTGCAGCTGTGAAAAACCGCCAGTCTAACAAATCAGCCATTGCGGAGCATTTACTTGAAAGAGGCGCAAATCATTGGATCGAATTTCATCGTACGCAAGTCCTCTCCACAGATCGCCACTTTTATTCAAGAGTAGTGCGTGAAGCGATTGAAATTAAGAAACATCCGAACAATTTCAATCGGGAAGATGGTCACAAACTATCATCAGCGTGGAATCCAGTGTTTGCAAAAACGCCACTTCGTTTTAGTCTGCAATCGGCTAACTACCAGAATAAGGCTTGTATACGGAATAGGGACACCGTTAGTGTTGTGTGTGACGGTAGTTGGATAAATAATGTGACGGTGGATGAAGACTCAGCGACGCAAACGGAGGCGATACACCGCGACAGCAGTCCACCCGTGACCACGGCCGGTGCAACTCGGTCGAAACGTCGGGTATAAAAAGGTATGCGTAGAATGCCTTTACTAAGTAGTTTTGCGTTAAATCCCGTCTAAATATGTGTGCATAATGAAACGCGAAAGTTTAAAAGTGTATATAGCAAACCGCTATTCGGAGAATTATTACTTTACTATTATGACGACCTCCTCGGTCGAGTGGTTTGTACACCGGTTTTCATGGTGTCGCCATCTCTGAGGTCCCGGGTTCGATCCCCGGTCGGGTCAATTTAGAAATTATTGTTTTTCTAAATTGTCTCGGGTCTGGGTGTTTTCTATGTATAATAAGTATGTATTTAAGTATTTTAAGTATGTTTATCCGTTGTCTAGTAACCATTTAAGAAGTTTCTTCGAAGCTTCTCTTGGGCTAGATAATTGGTGTGATTGTAGGAAAGATTTATTTATTATTTTATCATATTAGGATTATTAACATTTTTCAATAAAATTAGTGCTGTGCTGGTAGCGGCTCATTAATAAAATACTACCAACCCCTCTCTTCCCTTGGGTGTCGTAAAAGGCGACTAATGGACTAAAGACTGCACATACATCCAAAAGCATAGAGCGGTGCTAGGTTCACCGCCCGCCTTTAACGCTGATCACATGTGCAGTTGTTATTTGGTGAAACGACTATGGCAGAGGACTTCTTCTGCAGTCCTCATTGCCTATACTATACTAATAGGGAAACACCAGCAGAAAAAAAATTGCAGATTTAATCATTAATAACGTCAAAAAAAATATGTTGTACATCAGGGTAGAAATATCTCAAATATTCAATAAAAAACATCTTGTAATCTGGTGAGAACCGATTTTTTTTCCTGGCGGTTCCTGGCAGGTCCCTTGGTGATTTTTTTTCTTTTAAATAATGGCTTCGTGCGATCAGCACATTTAGCCATTGTCAAGTGTTTTAATGGTAATTATTATTTTCTTTACATTAAGTAGATGATAATGAGTGACAATGAACGTTTAACGGTAAATGATTTTCCCCCAAACCCCTCGAGACTCAATATAGCAGTGGAACTATATTGAGGTCTCACACGGACTTCTTGAGAGAATTTGAAAAGTGATGTTGCACTGTTTTGTTGTATTTGCCAACACTCATGCACGTTCACGAACACTTAACACTTTATCCACCATTATTTGACATTAATATTCGACAAAACACAAATTATAGAAAATAAAACAAAACTGCAGTCGCTTTACTTTCCCGCCAAGAAGTCTTGGTGAATATTTTTTTTTAAATTATACGCATCAGGCTTGGACCACCTGTATAGTCTCTGACTAACCCTTTGCAGATAATACTCGTGAATGTATGTATGTATGTATGTATTGTCGGCGTAGAGCAGGTACTATCGGCCTTACTTTAGAAAAATGACACTTTAACTCGCTCGGTACAATCACGCCCGTGCAATCATTATGTCTTTACGCATTAGTTGTCATTGGTTTGGGGTATTCCTCGAAGCGCACCCAATATGAAGCGCACCCAGACCAAGCGCACCTAAACTATTCCTCCAAGCGCACCCGTTGGGTGCGCTTCAGAATAGATAATTAAAATATTAATTTTTCATTCCTCGAAGCGCACCCACGGAAAAAAGGTTTTTTTTTTTTTTTTTTATTATTATGGTTAACAAATGAAATGCAACGTAGCCTAGTAACATTAACAAAACTTAGAGAGTATACATACATAACGTCCATTCTAATTAAAGTGAACACAGCATGCATTGTGTGGACATGTTCGAAAATTATCTTAAAAAAATAAAAATATTACTATACTACTAGTAAAAAATGATTGACAAATTATTCTATTTCATTGCCAGCCTAATGCTGGCCTTAGCCGAGGCCAAAGATCCGTGGAAGATGTCGAAAGAAAATCGAATACTGTTGTAAGTCGTGGTCATTCTGTACAGGGGTGAATGCTGACCAGCTACTGTCTTACACCGTGGGGTTATGAATGTTTTTCTGTTATGCAATCGACTGCTTGACCTAGGGATCACCAACCCGATTTCCTTAAGAATGTCTGGGCAGTTGACCAGCCCACGGATCGTCTTAAACAAAAAAAGTACATCCGAAGTCTTTCGACGTTTGCATAATTGTTCCATTTTATAATAAGTCAATCTGCTTTCGTACGAGTTAAGACTTCTGCACTGGTTATTAGCAAAAGAAAGCTGGTAGAGGAACCTCTTTTGGATCCTCTCAATTCGGTTGGAGTGAACCATATAACCAGGGTTCCAAACTGGACTGGCGTATTCGACAATACTACGCACTATACAGCTGTACACAGGGAGGATAATACCCGGATCCTTAAAATCTTTTATCTGTCTAGATATAAACCCAGACATTTTTGACGCTTTTTTTGTGACTGCATCGACATGGTCCCTAAAACTCAAAGTACTGTCTATGATAACGCCTAGGTCTCGAATTTTGCTCACTTCTTCTAATGGCTCGTTGTTTAGTTTATACACGACTGTAGTTTTATGCTTTTTCCTAGTTAAATTTAGATAAAAGCATTTGCTGATGTTTAGAGTCATAAGGTTCTGAGAGCACCATTGGTTTACCTTGTCCAGTTCTTCCTGTAATAAGACCATATCCAAACTAGAACGTATTGCCTTGTAGAGTTTTAGGTCATCGGCGTACATTTTAAAATTACATTTTATTATGTTCGCCAGATCGTCTACAAAAATCAAAAAAAATAACGGACCAATATGGGATCCTTGGGGGACGCCTGAGGGGATTTCTTTAGCTCTAGACGAATATCCGTGCAGCTGGACAAGCTGGGAGCGATTTTTGAGGTAGGACTCACACCAACGTAGCAAAGAGCCGTGGATGCCCATGTGCATGATCCGCTTTTTAAGAAGATCGTGGTCTATGAGGTCAAAGGCCCTGCTAAAGTCAGTGTATATGCTGTGGACCTCACCACCTTCGTCCAGCTCTTTTGACACTAAATTGGAGGCAGTAGATCTTTTTGGCAGAAAACCATGTTGTTCAGGATGCAGGCGCTCTTTCACATGCCAGTAATTTTTTTTCTGTACTATAGATTCTAGAACTTTGCCTGGGGCCGGGAGTATGGATACAGGCCTGTAATTTGATATTTCAGTATGGTCACCTTTTTTATAAATTGGGCTAATGCGCGCCTTTTTCCACAGATCTGGAAAGATACCCTCCTTAAGAGACGCATTGAAAATATGCGCTAGTGGTTTGGTCAGCATGTCAGCGCATCTTTTCAGAATAATAGGAGGCAGACCATCCAATCCATGACCTTTCTTGCTATCCATTTTTTTAAGAGCTGTAAGTACCTCATATTCGGAAATCGCACAAGTGGCGATAACCAAACTATCGTTTACGTAACGATCTACATCGTTATTGGTAACCGAGGTAGTTGTGGACTTGCTGTTAAGATAGACTGATTGGAAGTGCTCTGAAAACAGATCGCATACCTCTTGCCCGCCCATGGCGGTTTTGGAAGCCAGTGTCATTTGTGCTGGTAAAGTGTTACCGTTTCTTTTTATACTATTGACATATGACCACATGTATTTAGGATTTGTTCGCAAATTTTCAGCTGCATGTTTTTTAAAGCTAGCAAAGCAGCTTTTCATAATAGAATCGCATCGATGTCTTAGAAGTTCAAACGTCAATCTGTCCAAAGGGTTGCCGTACCTCTTATGTTTCTTAAAAAACTTTGCTTTTTCTTTCAGACACTTTATCAGTGGCGTGCTGTACCAAATTGGGTACCTGCCACAGTGAGACTTTCGAATTGGCGTATTTTTTTTGATTATGGGTAACACTGTATCATAAAATTTTTCAACTTTGGAATTAACTTCGGGAATGTTAGTCCAAATCTCTGACCATGCTATATTTGACAGTTCCAAATTGAGGGCGTTAAAATCACATTTTGAAAAATGAAGAGACGGAAGACGTTTATCTTTAATATAGTTTTTGCAATTTGCCATACAAATACAAACATCGAGTGCTGGATGATGTGGATCCAGCTCGACCATGGGCAGAGCTTCAGTTATGTCTATGTTGTTAACATTATTATTAATCAAAACTAAATCTAAGATGCGGTTATTAACATTAGGTACGTAGTTGCATTGCTTAAGATTGTTAAATGCAATTTCATCCAAAAACATGTTTTCCAGTGTACCACTGCATGGCCCTGTAGTGCTGATGCCAGAAATATCTGTTCGATTCCAAGTTAAATAGGGAAAATTAAAATCTCCTATTAAAAGTGTTACACTATTACTTGGTGTCTTGTTATTGATAACTCCAGTAAGATTATTTAAGAACATTTTTAAATAATCTTGACCAACAGGAGGTGGGATATAGACAGTGCATATACTAATGCTAGACAAGTTATGCCCTAAAATTAATGATACCCATAGCTCTTCGCATTCTGACTCCCATCCCAGTTTCCTTGTCGCCTTAAAAAAATTTTTTATCGCTACACATACACCGCCTCCCTCCTTTTTGGTTTGGAAGGATATAGTGGAACCACGATCACGCCGAAAAACATCGTACCTATCATCAAATAGTTCTCGGTCAAAAACCGAATCATTTATCCACGACTCAGTAAGGACAATTATATCATAATTGTTTTGTAAAATGTTTAAATGCAATTCTTCACACTTGGTTCTTAGGCCTCTTACATTCTGGTAATAAATTTTAATATAATAAAGGAGTTTGTCGGGATAATAAAGAACATGTTGTTAAAATAAAAGAAAAACTAATAATAAACGTAAACTAAAGAGAGCTAATGCAGTCTATATTTTTGACAAGTCTTGATGGCGAAGTGATGTCTTTCCGCACGAAGATACGTCCATTACGCACCCAAACAAACATGTATCCGAGTTCTCTGGCTCTAGTACGGGTCGCTGCGTGTAGTGCCTTGTTTTCCGGTGATAAGTTTTCCACGACAAATATTGCAGAATTGTCTTCGCCGGTTATTCCCAAATGCTCGAGTTTAATTTGTTTTTAGGGTTGCTCTTGTTGTATTTAATTGTTGCAGCCAATAACGAGTCTCTGAGACGTGGATGAGTCAATTTTACAAGAATGTTGCGTGGTCTAGGACTCTTTGGGTTAATTTTAGCCACCCTCGTGCAGTGGGCGATGTCGGTCTCATTCACAGGACAGTTTACAGTGAGACCCAGTTGTTGAACGATTTTAATTGTATTCTCGTTTTTGTGCTCTGGTACACACTGCAACTCCAGGTTGAAAGAGATGTAGTAACTATCAGAAAATATCGATAACGAATAACGTACGTTTATTTTTATTGATTGATGGCAACTAACTACTACTACTCGTTCATTTCTTTTTACCTGATAGTTAAAGGTAAGTGAGATCGCTAACGCGCCTATCTACCTCTTTTCATTTATGTCTCCCTGGTACTTTTAGATCAAAATCACTGTCATGATTCAATTTATTATTGACGTAGTAAGTTGTTTAAGCACCTAGTCCTAGTCTCTATCGACATCAATATTACGAATCTTTTAAGCTCCTCTCTATTTTTGTCCGTGAGTGCGCTTTGACGAATAAAAAATTAATATTTTAATTACCTATTCTGAAGCGCACCCAACGGGTGCGCTTGGAGGAATAGTTTAGGTGCGCTTGGTCTGGGTGCGCTTCATATTGGGTGCGCTTCAAGGAATACTCCATTGGTTTGACATGGTACTAAAGTGTAAATCTATTTCTGAGGCCGATATTTTTCAATATGATACTCTCTTGACAATTATGCCTTTTAATTTTAGTTGGGCGTACCTTATAAAGGTAGGTACATATTATAGGTTAAACACGTATCTACTCTTTTGTCATACCCAGCTGTGCACTACTGGCCATTACAATCATGGTCACCATGCCCAAAACGACAGACTGCCCCGAGCAGACTATTGTTTTTGTTCAAATACAAGAAAAGGGTGATCCTGCAAAGTAATTTTTTCGAAATTTCGGAGTTGCTAGCATACAAGTATTTATTACGTAATTTTGCACTTTATAAGATAGGCCCAGTTATACATTTATACCTTATGAGCAAACACCCTGTATAATAATTAGCACTTCTTCACGCCCGAAATTGATAACCTGCCTATCTATAGATTGTTTAGCCTACTAGAGTGAGAAATTTTACATAATTTGTATAGAGTACGCATTTAGAAGGCTAAATAATCTATAGAAACGTTATTCATTTGGGCGTAAGGAGACACCTTTAATATCCTTGGCAATATAGAGAGAGATTGAATTGAGTAACCGACAAACATAATTAATTTATGAATAAACATTACGTTGGGTATCGTTCCAACGAGATTTGAATCCGTAACCGTGGATTTCTCTTCAATATCGCTAACCATTGGTATTTTTGTTTCTATATTCTATACTAGCGGCTCGCCCGCGTCTTCGTCCACGCTTACTTAGAAAAACAGTCATACATCAGCCATTAAAAAAAAAAATTCTACAAAATATAAACAAAAACCATCTTCAGTTATCGCTCCATCATTTAGTGAAAACCGCATAAAAATCCATTGTGTGGTTTAGAAGAATAGTGCGGTGAAACAGACACAGTAAAACGGCGACTTTATTTTATAATATGTAATGATGATTATGTTTTCTATGGCAGTCGTTAAAACCCACAAACCCGCATTGGGCCAGCGTGGTGGGTTATGGCCCAATATCCCCACGTGCTTTGTTCACGTGGGAGGCCTGTGCCCAGCAGTGGGACGTTTATAGGCTGATGATGAAGATAGAATCTGTCAAACGGTTCTTGAGTGGTGATCGCGCCATTGATCATGAAGGCACTTAGACATGCTAGCCGTCTGATTGATATGCAATGACTGAAGCATAGACATTTGCCATACCAGAGGGTCGCTTAGGCAAATTTCATTTTTATAAAAGATTTAAAAAGTCTAGCCAGCCACTATATATCTTTAAAGCAGCAACATTCATCAATTATTAAGATCCATCAATCGTGAGTGAACCACCATATATTTCCGAATGCGCTTACTAAAAGCGGTTGTCAGCGATGAAAAATGCTAGCGGACGCGTCAATGCGATTGATTGCACCTAGAGATCGGAATCAAACTCGACAGTGCAGTTTATAGATATGCACTCTTCGTAGTTATATCGGGCTAACAAAATACTAAGTTAAGTAGTGTATATTACATATATTCCTTAAATTTCAAAGTAAAAGCTAAGTAATAATTTAAGCCTGAAAAGCATGCTCATTATTTTTCGTTTACAGTGCTTTTATGTAGATATATAGATACATTTGCACATACTCTAGAAACAGTTACACATGATATGTATTGTGTTATCACGGAATAGATAAATAAGTCAAGATAAACGAGCCCATTTAATTTTTTGTGTATCAATTTGCAAGTTTAACTTAACTCTAAAATTTTATAAAACAACGGGGAAGGATACTTGCAGTCATCCACTAAGGATCTTTTCTCTAACTATCGGTCTCGAACCACAACAATGCTACTAAAAACCCTTTATTGCTTGGTTACCGCCTTCTTAACATTTTGAACATAGAATATTCTCCATCTCTTGGTCTCAAAATAATATCATCAGAAACATTGAGGTACAATAAACTAGAGAAGACACCGCGAAGCAAGATTGTGCGCAACTAAGCTGCAGCCGCAAGGTCTAAATCCGCTTGAATGACGCGCAATCACTGAGGCACAGTATAAATGAGCTAAAGTATATTTTTACTGTGACTGAGGTGTCTGCAGCCCATGGGCTGCACCTTATAGTGCGCACAAACTTGCTTAGCGGTGTCTTCTCTAGTTTATTGTACCTCAATGAACAGAAACAATAAAAACAATATAAACTATCAAAGAGGTTGCATAACCCTTCAAACTTACGTTCACAGCATGGTTCTATATTGGTTTACCCACATCTTGGCCCCACATAGAAACGATGTATAAACCTAGCTTTTAGTTTAGGAATCGCTATAGTATACTATAGCGTATTAAAAACTGGTATCGCGCATTTTCCTATTTAATATATAGTTACTTACACTGTGCAATAACGACAGTAAAAATGAATGGGAAAAACATTGTGCCCCGTTAAAATCATTACACCCCGTTCGTCCCGAGTATTGGAGAATGGAGAGAACTTTATATGGCAACACTGTCCCATCAATCGTGCGTGAACAGTCATATATTCCCGCATGCGTTTGTGTACTAACAAAGAACGGAAATATGCATAGTGATATTGAGTGATTCTTATTACGAAGGTAGTAAGGTGCATTATGTCCAAAATGTCCTGTAGGTTAAGCGTTTGTCATGAATGACAAACTTTGTTGGGGTTGGGGATGAAAAATGCAGGCGCGCCGCGATTTCATGCCCATATGACTAATTATAATCGACCCGCAGCACAAACAGTCGGTAGACCGTGCGTATTTTATTAAAATCGTTGTTCTAGATTTAATAGCTTCATACAGTGAGACTTTATGAAAGTGATACTGTGTTATTGACAAGTCTTGAGGTTTCATCAAAGCATTACGACCGTGCGCTACGACTGGCGCCGGCGGTCTAATGATCCTTGACCTATTAAAAATATTTTCTACTACTAACTAAACTATTAGAACTAATTAATAAAGTAGTAGGTATGTAGCTAAACCTCAAAATTAAAGAGAAGTACTTAAGAGGAAACACTACGTCGACGTGGATTGCAAAATTCTCATACAAAACACAGAAAAACAACGTTTCGTAGTCCCTTGTTTCCTCCTTCAGGACTGGACCAATTTTTATTACTTTTTCAGCATCGGTTAAAAAAAGAGATTTTCTATGTCTGTATGTTTGATTTTTTTGCATTAAGTCATTTATTTGATAACCAGAAGCCTTCAAAATTTTAGCCGCCTAAGCCGTTTTAAGGCGTTTTCAGAAATATTAAGTGGCTGGTTTAAAAAAAATCAAACATACAGACATAGAAAATCTCGTTCTATAACCGATGTTGAAGAAGTAATAACAATTGGTCCAGTTCTGTAGGATGAAACAGGGGACTACGAAACGTCGTTTTTCTGTGTTTTGTATAAGAATTTTGCATGCCACTTCGACGTAGTGTTTCCTCTTAATGCCTAGAAGTATATACTTTTGCCTAGTGGGACAATATATATTGCCCCACTAGGCAAAGGCCTCTATTATAGAAATCAAGTCAACGTTACAATTGACAGGAATGCTTAATCAAAAATAAATCTCAAAAATAAATCTAAATGAAAGAAAAATATAGGTAACCTCAAATCGAAAGTTCCCTTTGCACCGACATCCATCCCCAAGTTTAATTGAAACAAACACCCTAGTACTTAGCCCCCTCGTGTTGATTGCTTTGTGGAAACGGCCATTGTAAGCTGCTAGTGTGGAGAATAGCCCGCAAATGCGGTTTAAGTATGCAATTGATTAAAAAAGGTACCTACCATTTAACTAAAAAGGATTCATCTTTTTTGCTTTAAACGTATTTAAAACTACTACTAGTACTACGTAAACTAGTTACTAACTAAACTTCTTGCATACGCTAGGGGGCGTAGTAACTACATAATTTGTATTAAGTATTATAAATCTTTTCACAATTACACCATGGACCCCACAGTTTTATGTAACTTCTCATACATTTTAGGTGAGATAAGTCACCATCTCCAATGGTTTCGTTCTTAGCAGAAGAAGGTTTAGTAACCTAAACCTCGTTCTGTTACCGTTACCTTAGCTTTTTTTAATCAATTCCTCAAAAATAAATGTTTAATTGTAAAGAAAAAAACATAGATTTCAATTTATTTAATCGTTTGAAAGTTGTAAAGCTGCACACATCACTAGTCGCATACACGCGTGATCGTAACTCAGATATTGGATGCTAAATATAATAAAGGCCGAATCAAATCACTCGAAGCTCGCTGAACATGAATGGTGGATTATTTCTAACCATTACGTCTTAGTACGTGACTCGGGGTCCTTACTAATATTATAAATGCAATAGTATAATTTGTTTGTTTTTCTTTCCTTCATGTCCCCTCCTAATCCTCGCTATGCCATTTCACATGCAAACACACTACACAATGGCACATTAGCCTAGGTTCAAGACAGAGTTCACACCCTTCGAGAATCTAGTAGAAGACGGACGCTGCATCCCCGCTAGAAAACATCCGAGGATCCTCATCGATCGTCTAAAAACCTGTTAAGCTGTATGTAGAAGGCCAAAGCCGCCAAGCAACGTTAGCAATCCCTTAAGACAATATCACTTCTTACTATTCTTACTTGCTCTTACGAGTATTACCATGAGAAGATGCGACGACTAAAACTGCATACGTGTCTTTCGAAACAGAAAGGAAAATGACACCTTTAAATATATCTTGGTATACTTACAGTTTAATTCAATAGAATAGTGTCACCCCTGGATGTGTCAGCCCATCATTTACAGTACGCAGCATCAATCATCCAGGAAATCCTGCAAAAAGTTAATCGAATAATGCATCATTCAGGAAAAAACTGAAAAGAAATGATTTGATTTCATTATGTGTCATCAAGAGTGAAAATACCTAAAAATCAAGCCAAATAGTTCAAACTTACGTAATAATAATTGATAAAAAACTGTATTTCATAAACAAATGAAAAAAAAAGATAAAAAGCATTTGGTTCCCGGTTCATTTTCGTATTCATGCCAAAAAGAGGTTTTTATAATTACTACATAATATTTTAAACCCTAAACAAAGTTTAAACAAAGGTTAAAGAAAAGACGTTTCTAACTAAGACTAAGAAGGTCAAATGGTCTACAAAATTATATGATATTCGTCTTGTCTAGAGTTAATCCGAACGATAATGTTAACGACGTTATAATTTAAGGCTTATTGTTATCAAAGATGGATTACTATTCCTCCAATTCCCTCACACTTGATAGATCACTTCAATGATAATGTTCACAAGCACCATCAGCGAACTTAGGTAAGCCCATGTCAATGATTGAATTGTTTTATTTTATTTTAATAATTAATTTGTATCAATAATAGAGTTTCTCGACAAGAAAAGTTTTAAAGACTGCATTCCCAACTGGTTGTAGAATCATTACTACTTATTAAAAAGTGTTTTTAAGAGTAAACTGAATTGAATAGAACTTTTAATGCTTCATACGGTAATTTACATAATTATGAAAAATTGACAAGATCACAAAGGGATCAATACAAACCAATTAATGGACTAACAAGTGTAACAAAGACAAACGTAATTGAGAAGCGCACTCGGTTTGTCCCAAAAATGCCTGTGTGCTGTAGCAGCGCACAGGTCGGCATTCAACATCAATATTTGGACGAGATGACACGAGCCAATCAGCTGCAACCAGAAAATATACTACACTGCTAATTTTTGCTATTGTCGCATATTTTATTTAATCAAGAAGTTACCAGCTTCATTTAACTTATTTTTTACACGCACGTAAAAAGTGAATAACTATGAAGAACTCGTATATCTACCTAATAATAATTGATTGTTAGTAAAATCAATACGCGAAAACTAAATTGGAAAAACGTTAAAAATGAAAATGCACTTTTACGTTTATTGTACATCGGCAACCCAACATCTGACTACAATACAATATCAAAATTCCTGACGAACATGCGCTTTATGTTTCTACACAACGCTTACTACAATGTTAGTAGCAGGCTGTATTTGCCGATGTCACCCTCTAACAGTGAATCCAAGGAAAGTTTAATAGTATAATAATAACAGGCAGTTTCGGAATCGGATAACTTTTTAGCAGTCCCCAAAGCTGTATTGAGTTGACACCGATCGATGGTCTTTATGCGGTCACTTTCGGCAGGCCACCGCTGTGTTTGATCAAACTTGGTCCAGCTCCCGCTACAAATTGATTGTTGCTTTGTTCTCTGTAGTCATGACTCGTTGGCTCACCCGATATATTTCAGTGCACGTTTTGTAAATCAACCAGTATCGGTTTCTTACCTCCAATCAATTGTTTGCCTCTGTCTGTTGAGGCAGATAAAAAGTAGTTCTTCCTTTACAAGAGGTACGTTAAGAGTTTGCAAGGATAGTTAAACTCATTACAATTCTTAATCTTGTACAATTTTCTGCACCTATGTATATATGTAAGGCGGTTGTTCACATCAGGCTCGAAGGACCAACGTTTAGCCCGAAGCTAAGTATTAAACGGGGCTTCACGTAAACTACTCAGTATATGACATTGTATCGTAGGCATACCTTCCAAGTAACGTCGTCACGTTTCAATTGGATTTAATTACAACATATTAATTATTACACTATTTTAAGTTGTTTATGGCAATACTTAAAGTGTAAATGAAATCCACTTAAATACAAAGTAATAATACTACATACTCTATACTACACTTTATTAAGTTTATTCATCATTATAAAACCTAGTTACTGTATTTGACGTTGTGCAGTATCAAAACCGTAAAGTATAACCGCTGATATCAAAAGTTATAATAAACACTACACGGAGTTTTTATCAGGAAAGGCCCGGTAGCACTGCAATAAACGTTCATTCAACTAACTGATTATGAGATCAGATCGTATCAGCTGCTCATTCAATTATAACTTATGGGCTCCGACCGCGATTGTGAATTGCACCTAACGATGCCCATAACGGCACGGTGGGATACTGATCCTTATAAAAAATGTTTTAGTCGAACATTCTAGCTGTAACCATTTTAATGTACGTTATTCGTAAGTATATTGTTTTTGTCGAGTTGTCTGGTGGCGACTCTGAATACTATTGAACTACTCTTTTGGGTGCCGTAAAAGGCGACTAACGGACTAAAGACTGCAGCACTGCACATACATCCAACAGCAAAGAGCGGCGAGATGGTCTCACCGCCTATCACGCCGAGCACATGTCAGTTGTTTTTGGTGAAACGTGAAATAGTATAAGATCAGAGGCAAAAAACTGATTTTGCGGTCATTACCTGTCTCTTGACTAATCTCGTGAACATTCTTTAACGAATTTGGCGTTTTTATATTATTATCATTTTCAATTTCACCATTTGTTTGATTTTTTTCATAAACAGATTTTCTAACGGATTAGTTCATAAAACAACAGCTGCTCTCTCATCTCGTTGTTAATAGATAAATAATACAAAAACGTACGTTCGGAACAAACAAACACTATACAAAGGTCGTACCGTACAGCTAAAAAATAATAAGTGATCTTTCAAACTGAACCTTTTCTTCCAGATTCTTACCTGCTGTTAGTTCCGGTTTGTAACTAATTTGATTACAATATAAAGAAGAGTTTGAAATCTTCTTCAAGAAGGTAATTTTAACAGTTTGCTTAGAATCGGATAAACAAGATTCAAATTCGATTCGACGATTTAATCCGACAAGGTTCAAATACAGTCGAATTTATTATTAATCGATTGAACGATCGGCCTTAATGTAAGTAGATATAAGTACTACAAAAGCCGTCACTCTCAGTTCAAAACCGATTGGTTTTCTCTCTAAACTAGGGCAGCTTCCTGTAACTGAACGCCAATCATAGATAATTCGCTCTATTATTGCGGTACTTAAATAAATTGCAACTGTCGTTTGTTGTGCAATAATTTCATGGCTTTGTATTTATATATTTGGCTCTAACGTTGTTAACCATGTCGATTAGCGATGAAAGAACACTACCTCCCCATCTCTTCCCTTAGGTGTCGTAAAAGGCGACTAACGGACTAAAGACTGCCAAGATTTGCTCGCTTCATTTCGGTGTCTGCCCGACCAGCCGTTGGGTGCCCGTTATATCCCCCATGCACTGTGCTATCATCCGCATAGCAATGAATGTTTCCAAGAGGAAGCATGTCATTGATATGCAGAAGGAACAGCGTGGGGGATAGAACGGAGCCTTGGGGAACACCAGCGTTCACTGACATGAACCGCGAAGCGCATCCATCCGAAAGGACACGGATTCTACGCTCATGCAGGAAGCTAGCAATCCAGGTACAGAACTGAGCGGGCAAACCGTATGCCGGGAGCTTGGAGAGAAGAGCTTTGTGCCAGACCCGATCAAAAGCCTTGGCTATGTCAAGGCTAACTGCCAGTGACTCGCCACGCTTGTCAATAGCCTCACCCCAGAGATGTGTGACGTACGCTAGAAGATCACCCGTTGACCGTTTTGGCCGGAACCCATATTGACGATCGTGAATTAGGGAGTGATCTTCTAGGTATCGAACAAGCTGTTTGTTCAATACTTGTTCTAGGATCTTACACAACACTGAAGTTACGGCTATAGGGCGGTAATTAGTCGGATCTGACCGATCTCCTTTTTTAGGGATCGGTTGCACATTAGCTTCTCTCCAAGATTCCGGCACAACACCCGAAGAGAGCGAGAGACGGTACAGACGCGTTAACACAGGGGACAACTGCGCTGCACACATTTTCAGGACTATTGCTGGGATGCCATCAGGACCGTTAGCTTTCCGGACATCACACTGCCTGATTTTAATATCAGACATTGTGTGGCCACAGTGAGGAATTGAGGGTGGCTGTGCATCACAATCATCGATCCGGGAGTTAGCCGCAAAGAGTTTGGCCAGGAGATCGACCTTTTCCTGCGGCTTGTGAGCTAAAGTTCCGTCAAGACATCTCAGTGGTGGCAGCGAGGGTTGGCAGAAGTTGGATTGCACGGCTTTGGCCAGACGCCAGTAGCTACGGCTGCCCGTAGGATGCGTCAGGAGTTCTTGGCCTACTCGTGCAACGCGCTGGGCATCCGCTCTAATGTAGGCCCTCTTACACGACTTGGTGGCATTATTATAGGCTGCTTTTAGCGAGCAAGTTTCGGGATCCCCGTGAGCTTTACCTCTGATCCAAGCGCGGTATGCGGTCTGTTTGCTCTCAACAGCGCTGGCACACTCGCGATTGAACCAGCGGTTGCGTCGGCCTTTGCTGATGACATAGGAGTGTAGAATATAGTATTCCATTCCTAATACTATCTCATCAGCAACGGCAGTAGCGCTAGCGGTCGGGTCCTTCCCACTAAAGCAGCGCTGCCTCCAAGGGACGGATGCAAAATACTCCCGCATACCGTCCCAGTCTGCCGACGCGTAGTGCCAAATCTGGCGTTTCGAAACCGCTGTAGGCGGGCGCGATGCCAAGGGCACTGTGCTGGATATCAAGCAGTGATCCGAGGAACCTAAAGGAGCTCGAATCTCTACCCGGTATCCAGCTGGGTGACTCGTCAGCAGAAGGTCGAGTAAGGAGGGCGCATGGCCAACTATGTCTGGGATCCTGGTGGGCTGGTTCACCAGTTGCGTCAGGTCATGCTTGAGAGCGAATGCGTGGGCAGTTCTACCAGCATGGTCTGTTTTGGAGGAACCTAACCACAACTCATGGTGGGCGTTGAAGTCCCCCAAAAACACCAGTTCCGCCGATGGAAACCGCTCCTGCGCATCATCTGCTACCCGACTAAGATGTTCAATAAGTCGAGTTGTCTCCATGTCGCCGTTATGGGATCGGTAGACGCCGACGTAGACACGGCAATGAGAGCCTCAGTCGACGTGTACCACTAGGAGGGAGAAGGAAGGGTCCTCCAGACAGCGCAGACGGCGACAGCAAACATCCGCCCGAACGAATAAGCAAACTCCGGCTTTGGCTTTGAAGGATTCTTCAAGCACAAAGCCGGGATAGTTCAGGTAGGTGGTGTCAGCTGGGCGGATTATTTGCGTCTCCGTCAGGAACAACATTGCTGGCCGTGCCGTCTCAAGATGGTGGTGGACAGCATTGAGGTTTGCATGGAGTCCGCGGATGTTAGCGAACTCCACCTCAAACGGTAAGGTTGTGGTGGGGGTGTGCACCGCTGTAGTACCAGTTTTGTTGTTAGGCGCTGTCATTTTAGGAGTGGAAAGAGAGAGGCGTGAATCGAGAAAATGATGCCTCGATGCGAATGGTCAAAGTGTGTGCCTGTTTCCCCAGGAATTTGCCCACAGACGAGTATTATTAACCTGCCGAACGGAAGGGCCCCCGAACCCCCCCGGGAATGGCCGCCGGGACCCCACCTTCCGGTCACCAACCGGCACGACGGACCACCCCGAGATTATGGGTGGCATGGTGAGGCAGCCTCACGAGCTGGTTAGGCTCGCTTGGGCCCCTGTACTGTGCCACGGGCGGCCAGCGGGACAACCGTTTCTACGGGTCTCCCTGGTCGGCAGGTTAACGAAGTCCTCCTGGCACTGGTTTGACGGAAGCCTCCACAGACCAAATACATCGCAGCATCATCCTCTCGAGCTCTGGTTATACGCTGGCTGATCCCGAAACGCGACCGACAAGCAGTCACTTGACGGGTTTTACACCATGCGTACGGTGGTACGGTCACCAACCAGACGGGTCAAGCCCTACCACCAGTGGAGCAGATCATCGCTCGGAAGAGTCCGTTAGTCGCCTCTTACGACACCCACCGGACGGAGAGAGGGGCGGCGATTGGTATTCTTAGGTTTAGGTATGCCGCGCCTCCGCCGCCGCCGACTGTTCAAAATTTCGCGCCGACTAGACTGTTCCAATGTGTAGGCTCTTGTAACAATCATCATTCATCATTATCAGCCTATAAACGTCCCACTGCTGGACACAGGCCTCCCACGTGAACAATAGCACGTGGGGATATTGGGCCATAACCCACCACGCTGGCCCAATGCGGGTTGGTGTCTCAGTTTATTCTTTACTCATATGGGCCGTGCGGGCGCCGCGCGGGGCGTCAGCTCAGGTGCTCGATGAGGACGAAGACGACCCTATTTCCGATCAAGAGGGAGAAGAATCAGAAGAACGCCCTTTGTTTAAGGGACTTCGCGAACGTGCCTAACGTTAAGACGTCCACAACAACGCGTTGGCATAGTATCTTAGAAATGTTGGGGCGTATGGCACACTGTTGTAACTGTAACCGGAACCCCGTCAGCTTTCTTAGCCTGAGCTATAGGTAATACAAATGGGTGCGAAAAATTTGGAAATATCTTTATTTCCACCGCTGATAAAGCCTGACGGCTCACTTTCCCACACTGCAGCTGAGAAGGTAATTCCACTCTTTTTTGCAAAGAACTCACGTCTGGAAGTCGCTAGCAAGGTTCCACCTAAGTTGCCTATAGCCGACCTCTCCATGGGAGACCCTCACATCAGCAGCAAAGAGGTACTCAAATCTCTCCGTACTCTAACGTGAATAAGGCTAGTGGTCCTGATAGAATCCCGGCCATAGTCCCACGTAAGTGTGCACCTAACTTGTCTACTGTTCTAACACACCTGTATCGCCTCTCACTTGAGACTGGTCTAGTTCCTCAGTCGTGGAAGCTGGCTAATGTGCAGCCTGTGCCCAAAAAAGGTAGCCGTGCCGATCCATCTTACTGTAAGACGATTTCAGTCAAGTCCATACTCTGCAAGAATACGAAACGTGTACTGAACTCTCGGCTGCTGGCATACCTTGAGACCAATGATCACCTCAGTGACTGCCAGTTCGGATTTCGCCTATTATAGATCTGAGAAGTTGGAACTCACTGGCGCATTGGAACTAGAAATAGTGGAAAACTTTATATACCTGGGTTCCAACATCAGTAACGATGGTTCGTGCGAGAAGGAAGTGCGCAGTAGAATTGGCATGGCTAAGAGCGCCATGTCTCAGCTTGCAAAAATCTGGAGAGATCGCAATGTTTCCGTAAAAACCAAAACCAGAATGGTACGGACTCGTGTCTTCTCGATCTTTTATACGGCGCTGAGACTTGGACACTAAAAGCTGCAGACCGCAAACGCATTGACGCTTTTGAGATGTGGTGCTGGAAAAAGATGCTCCGTATTCCTTGGACAGCATTTCGGACTAACGTCTCTATATTGCGAGAACTCAAAATCTCCTCGCGGCTGTCATCCTCGGATGTCTACGCAAAATTTTCGAATACTTCGGTCACATTGCAAGGAAAGACGGTGACAAACTCGAGAAGCTCATAGCGATCGGCAAAGACGGGAAACGGCCTCGAGGACGCAGCCCAATACGTTGGTCTGACCAGATCCGCACCACTCTTAACTCTTCAGTTCACAGCGCCCTCCAGACCGCCAGATACAGAAACAGATGGAGGAAAACCATAAGAGAGAAAGTGATGCAGAAGGGACGTCACGACCCTCAGCATTGAGGAACACGACGCATGGAGGAACTCCATTATCAAATTATAATTACTTAGTGACTTTTCGCTCTATGGCGACGATATAATGTTTGGTTGTTGAAATCTTTGTGAAACCAACACGGTTTTATTTATCACTCTTATTTCTACCTTTAATTACATAACCAAAAACGACTTCAAAAATCTCACGCCGCCGGCTTCACGCCGCCGGCGCGCATATTTTTAAGGCGCGCCGCCGCTGAATTATTATTACTCGGCGCCCATGTCTAATACGGAGTGTTCAATTCCCGGTCAGTCAAAGTGTGTTACGGATTTTTCGGCGCATAGCCCGGGTTTGTGTTCACCAACCTGCATTTTGGCCTGCGTGGTGACTAAAGCTAATCACACACTACGCAGATACGGTAATATTTTATCTGCGTATAAAAACTTATATATCTGAAAGCATCACACACTAAACAGATACGATAATATACGAGACGATACATTCACTCGGAATCCTTCAAACTGATGCCTATACGGCAGATGTTATCTGCAGATATATTTTGTTACATTTGTGATTTTGTCCCTTTTGGGGAAAAGGAAGAAAATTCCAAATGCAAGCTTCAGTGGGTTGTTATCAAATAAAACCATAAAATGTTCAACAGCTAGGCAGTATATTGTAAAAGAACACACACTAATATTTTGTCCAACAACAATAAAATAAAATTAATAAATTTTATTTCACTCTTATTATTCAAAAGAGGGGGTTAGTCACAATTTTCCCTTATATTATGTTAGGTACAAATCATCTACGTTACACCTTTTAATTTATTTAGCCGAAAAAAACAAAAAAAAACTATCAGTTGAAATTGACCCTAGGGTCAATCTCAAATGAAAGTTCAACAACTTTCTATTAATTTTGCCAACTATAATTTACTGTTTAAAGTAATCTAAACCTTATTCCAAAGCTATATCAACCCCTAAAACACACTAAAATCCTAAGAGTCAAAAGTGACCAAGCGGGTCGGTGATAATTTTTATTTCAAATAAATCTTATAATACTGTTCCTACTACTGCCTAACCAGCCAGCTAATATTTCAGTCGTGCAAGCTATGGTCGTGGGGGGTCGGGATAAAGCCAATACCGTTCGGAGTATGAAGTGGAAATTAAAATTAAATTACTCCGTCTATAAAAATATTTAAATTAAATGTTCTAATCCGTTTAACCGTATCAAAACTCTCACACGCTTAAAGCCGATACTCTAGAGAACCGTGGGGTTATACCGATATAAAATTAATAATTATGGACGCCAGGATCGTATAGTCGATCCGAATCTGGAGACGATGTCACCATACAACTTCACCCAAGTCGAACTCGCAGATCCTCAAATCTTTCACAACTTCACCAACGCTTGGTGTAGTTGGATATAAAAGAAAATACTTGGTTAAGGTTTCGAAACCCTAATGTAAAAATATGTTCCTGAATAAAGAACGATTAAACCCAGAGTAGGGGTACAAAAACCGTCAACGCCTGTGCGGCGACAGCTCGCTGGCAGCAGGTGGCCGCTGGTGCCCCGAAGAGGCAGGTCTCGCGTCCAGGCTTTAGGGCCCAGCTCTAAATCCTGGCGGCGAGACGGGCCTCTCGAAGCATCTGAAATTATCAACACGGGGCCTAATTATAACACTGCACACCTAGTTCAGATCTGTTACATAAATTAGGGTCCCGCAGTCTGCTATCTGTGTATCTGGGGCTGCAACCTATCATAACCAGGGACTCGCAGCGCCGTTGTTTCACATTTAACTAGTACCCAAGGCACTACACGGCTACGATATTCCAATAAACATAACTAAACAATGCCAGACTACTGTTGGATGGGGCAATATCCACTTAATAAAGGGGTTTGACACGTCTGCCACATGGCCAAGAGCCTTGCGTCGCCTGGCGACAGGGCAGGATTCAGACACCATGAAATATCGATTTGCTTTCCTAGGATGACGGCTTATTATATTTAAACAATGCTATTGAGATACTTACGCGTTGGGATATCCTATATTTACGCGTGGCTGCCAGCGGCGTCACGACCGGTTGGTTGTGGCACGGATTCCTGTAAATAAACCACACACTTGTTGACTATATTCTCAAGCTAATGACGCCTCAAATCCACTACATTATTACGACCTCAGATTAAAACAAAAGGTGACTACGACTCATGCCTACCTGAGTGCATTGATCTCAACTCATCGCACCACGTCACGCCAGAGATTGAAATCGTTTCGGCGTCGCAACTCGGCAGCTTTCCTTTCGCCGGAAACACTTATAAATCGAAGGCCAGCTTATGATTTCTACTCCCATTGTCGGGTAATTCATAAGATTGTTCTTTTAGAATTTTCCTTCAAACTAACAAAACGTCAAATATGACGTCTGTCACAACTCGCCCTCTGCTAACAGAATTTGCCAACAATAACAACACAAGACCTAAAAAAAAATTAACGTTTAGCAATGTGAAATGCATTTTTCTTTAATTTAAAATTATTTTTTGTTATATTTAACTCACTAATTACCCTGTCTTAATATTAAGGAGTATTAGTTTCCTCTCTGGTAACCCCTACGGGCAGAGACAATATCCATATAAAAAATATTACTCCCGTTCGAATGTTCTAGATAAAAGTCCTTATAGAAAAAAAATAGTTCTATTTCCGGATTTGCTTGAATTAAATTTAATTACTTAAAGTAATTATTATACATATTAATTTATTATGTAATTTATTATTAGAACTGTTTCGACTATTTTTTAAAATTGAATCTTTTATGTGAAATTAAAAGCTGACAGCTACTTCGCCCCGCTACCGCTAGGCGTCGCTACGGTGGCTGTCATTTTGTCTATGGTGTTATGTCAAATACAAAACGTAAACACGGAATAAAATCTCTTTAGATTTAAGTTTAAGTCTTACTAAAACTGATTTAGAAATATGTTTTAATTGAAAATGCAAGAAAAGTGTGTCTTGTAATGTGTCAGCCAAGGCTCCATGTCTTTAATGTGAAGAAAAATGGATTTAATTCAAACAAGCTACACGGACTAATGTTTTTGGACATTTGATCATTCTAAAGCAATGATTTCAGGTAAGTACTATTCAACCATTGCGAACTTCTTTTGTAGATTAGTAAAGGCAGACAGGGCCCTGAATTTACAACGTAACAATTTGTATACGCAGATAATAATCTCACAGATACTGTACGATAAAATATAAATTATCTGCGCTGTGTGTGATGGTTCATATGATTTATATAGAGAGCGATATTGAAAGATATCTGCTCAGATACAGATATCTTACCGTATCTGCGTAGCGTGTGATTAGCTTAAGGCAGTTAACACACTACCACCACAGTATAACTTATATTTAGACTGTGCTACCACGCACAACGCTGCATGTTGCGTGTCGATGCACCACTGACGCACCTACGCGCTTATAGTAGAGGATCCGAGTATACAACGACCTTCACCGAGCGGTTAATGGATGAAAAGTATTTTATATCAAATTTAATATGTTAAAAAATATATTGCGAGTGGGTTGGCTGAAAAATTTCAGTCCAATATAATATGATTAATTAAATAATTAAAAAAAAAAAATTTAAATATTGTACTTGTTTTGATAACACATAAATTCAATAGGTAACAATCGAAAGTGTGGAGCCTTTAGAATATGCAACTGTTAGGTTGACTATTTTTTTCCTGTCAAGAAATTGGTTAGGCAGGTGTAAACAGGCAAGTCAATATTAGTAATTTGCAACCGTCTGGTTAAATAAATAAAATGTATGTTTATATAAAGATAAGCTCATTTCAAACACACACACACTAAACCAGTGCAATGTAAAAAAAATATTTTTTTTAATATTTAATTAATCATTAATGGTACTGGACTGAAATTTTTCAGCCAACCCACTCGCAATATATTATTTAACATATTAAATTTGATATAAAATACTTTTCATCCATTAACCTTCTCGGTGAAGGTCGTTCTATACTCGGATCTTAGATTATTAGGTTTATATAGAAAACACTGCCGCACCTACGCGCGTATACAGTATACAGGCTGTAAGTACTTCACTTTACTTTATAACTGAAAACCTTCGACATGGAATTTTTAAATATCGAGAATTATTGGTTATTGGTAATTATAGTACCTACCTATCCGTAATGCGGAAGTGAGATAAGATGAAAAGATACCATGGTAAGTCGGCTGGCCAAAATTTGGTACAGAAAGCCCAAAATAAAATGAAGTGCCCCCCCCCCCCCCCCCCAAATTGATCAAAGGCGGCTTGAGATGATGATGACGAGATGTGCTTCGGAAGGCACGTGAAGCCGTTGGTCCTGGTTGTTGTCGTAAGATGGCGTCGTTGAAAGTTATGTCCCACTTCTGGGAAGATCTGTGCCCAGAAGTGGGACGTAAAAAAGATGAAGATGATACTTCTTATTTATAAAAATTATAGATATAATCACGACTATTATCCACGAAGGGTTAGTCAGATACTAGGCAATGAGGACCGCAAAAGCAGTCCACTGCCATAGTCCACTTTTCACCAAATAGTGACTGCACATGTGCTCAGCGTGACAGGTGGTGAGCCCATCGCCGCTCTGCTGCTAGATATTTAGTAGTCTTTAGTCTGTTAGTCGTCTTTTACGACACCCACGGGAAGATAGGGGGTGCTGTAGTATTCTTTCACCGCTACCGCGACATGGCTATTATTAAGCAGTAAAAAGCCAACTTTTTTTTTCCGTACTTATTTATAAAACTCAAGAAAAATAATATTTTATAATGCTACATCACATTTACATTACTAGTAGGTATTATATCAACAGTAAAAATATATTTAAGTGTAAAAGTTATAATGACACCTAAGGTCACTCTGTATTATGAGAGATTCGGGGCCTATAGGTCAGGTATTACATAGCTAAGCTTCGCCGTTACTTTGCTTATTATATTGTTCAGTGTTGTTTATAGATTATTTATAATTAATTTATTCATTTAACTTAGGTCAAGCCAAATAACAGAGTAGAACCGAACCGTTTAACTTTCAAGATGTCTCGGGGTCGTCGCAATCTTGAATTTTAAATATGAGGAGACATAATTCATCACGATTCACATTTACGTTTGTATGTCAATAGATGTTTAATTACATAACAAATATTTAGATATAACCAGTTTAATGTAATGTTAATGCAACGTTTTAAGCACGTTCATTAGGTTGATCTGAGGTATTATAAAGGTATATATTATTTAGTATGTAGTTATTTATTAACATTAGTAACACTTTATAACATAAAACTAAGTTAAATATTACATAATGCCTATATTTCAATCAAATTATTTAAAAATGGTACAGGTTAAAATAACTATGTACGGACTCCGTCGCTTTACCAGTCTAAAGGTCAAAATCCCTTGCACACCGCGTCGTCTATTTGGTACGGGCACGTACCCGGGGCGGTCGGTGTGCTTAACTGTGCTTCATACGGAAATCGCTGCAAACTGGTAAAGCGACGGTGACACCGACCGTACATTCCTACAAGTCCACAAATGTGACCTGAGGTAGACATTTTTTTTTAAACTTCTGTTATCTTCGAGTTTATTAAGCGTGTCGCCTAGCGGTGAAAGATACCACCCCCTCTCTTCCTTTGGGTGTCGTAAAAGGCGACGGACTAAAGACTGCACATACATCCAACAGCATGGAGTGACGATGGGCTCTCCACCTGTCATGCTGAGCACATGTGCAGTCGCTTTTTGGTGAAAAGTGGAATATGGTAGAGGACTGCTTTTGCTGTCCTCTTACCTAGTCTGACTACCAACCCTTCGGGGATAATAGTCATGATTATATGTATATATGTACCTATATAATGTATGTATCATTTGAGCGTTATTAACGAAAATAATTAAATATTACGAAAGTTAAAATAAGAGAAATAGTAGTAGTAAAAGGCTATATAGTGTCGCGCTGCTGCTGACTTTATCATTAAAAGAAAGACATGGCTACAATTATTATTGATGTGGCTTAACCTATTGCCTACTTTCACTATTATTTTAATATTATATTAAAAGAATAAATAGGTAGGTCAATCAATAGCTAAATGCCACAGTACAATGATACTCGTAACTCTTTGTCAACGTTCTGTCATTTAGTTATTGCATAATATACAGTTACAGAAGCACAAACAAGTATCAGTAATTGTGACGAGCTTCATCCTGCGAACAATATCGATAATTATTTTGACAGCCTATTGGTTATACGGCGCCGAATCATTCGATTTATTGATAGTACCATCGATATTGCAAATTAGGTAAAGCATTCATAGTCTCGACCCAAAAAACAGCAACGTTAAGCAAACCAACCGATAAAGGAGAATGACCATTTTACTACGGGAGATAGGCTAGTTTTTTAGCTAGCTAGCGTAACACAGCGCTTTAATGAAATAAATAGTAATCAATAGCAGCAATGCTCTTAATTATGAAGAAAAAATTACATTACAATATCATGCGGTAGTTTGAAGCTACCTTCATTTTTAGCTTACGACTTTTTAGGTATTTTAATGTTATGACTACTGTTATCGTATGACTATCAGTTCAGTTCAGCATTTATTTATCACTTGACTCTTAACGCGGCGTTCTATAGAAAAACTTTTTTTAACAGAAATCATTATAACTTAAGAGAACACTTTTGATATGTGAATCATTAAGACGCAATAGATATCGAATAGGCTGGTTTGGTCATTCTCCTTCGTTTAACGGTTTACATATTTTTTTAAATCAATCACCTACATTCTATAATGTCGATTAGCCAAACGGATAAAAGCTCAAGCTGAAAGCGAGAATCTACAGCCTACTGATGTGAAACCTAAGCTTACTAGCTTTCGGGATTATCCAATGGTATTAAGTGACAAGGCCGCACTTCACCCGGAATCTTAATTCACTTAGCTCTGTCTATTTTATCTCTAACTGTAAAAGCACAACAAAGCTTCTAAGAGTACAATATACCCCCGCCGGTAATCAAACTCGGGACTCTTATGACTCGGGATGTCTTAACCAGTACACTACGGAGGTATCGCAGTTGGGGTCGCCACCGGGATAGTTCAATTAACCGTTTACCGAAACGGAAAACATTTGAGCTGTTCAATACAAACTGGGCTCTCAAGGGGAATTACTTGCAGGCTAGCTGTTACTCCAGCTGCTAAATGCTCATTTACCCATTACCCGTGTCCTAAACAAAACACAGATGAGTAAATAACACCCTTTTAAAAAGAGAAATTGGTCTCTTGAGGCATTTTGTTTACTTCAAAGAGGGGCCACACTGTGTTCAGTGTTCGTTATTATGACCGACAAAGTTATACCGAACGTTTATTCTTCACTTAACGTTTTTACGCGATGTGCGTTACGTGCAACGTGTTTGAACATTGAGGTATTATACTAGAGGCGACACAATGAAGAATTTTTATCGCAAATCTTCGATACTCGACGATTTTAGTCTCCAAGCGACTAGCGCCATAGAAATCCATTGAGGTTCGTACACGAATCGCGTCGCAGACATTTGTCCCGCGACGTACTATTATTTATTCTGTGCCGCGACTCCAATTTGTATGGCGGTAGTCGCTTGGAGACTAAAATCGTCGAGTATCGAAGATTTGCGTAGCCTTGTGTACGAAGGGGCTTAGTTGCAGCCTAAGCTGCAAACGCATCGCAATCGCATAACAGACGTTTGCAGCCCATAAACCGCAACTCAGTGGTCAAAAATTGCTTCTGTGTCGTCTCTAGTTATAATACCTCAATGGTTGGGAAATGTAGAGATTATCGACGCGTCCTCAATGACAAAAATCAATAGACAAACCACGTATATTGTTAGTAACAGTTACGAAATTGTCTTGTCGGTCCTACGTAAACTTTTACAAGCATTAGTAGGTAATACATTTGTGTATGTCTTGTTGGGTCGTGTCGCAGCGATTATAAGAGTGAAACATCGAAGTATAGTTTAAAAGTTACCGAGGTATATTGTAATCATTGTGTTAATTTCGATATGTGGAAAGATTATCTTGTGAAAGCACAATACGAGTATTATAGATGCATGCTATTGGTACATTATTATTATCAAAAGAAGTTACTAGAGCTTTGTGATTTGTGAATCTTCTATTTGTTAGGGATCTTCCTATAAAAAAGGAGATTTTGCCAAGAGCTTTCAAACATTTTTGAGTTAGTATAAGTAAAATAAAGTACACCTGTATACTGTCCCACTGCAGAACAAGGCCTTTATCATTGAAATCAAGTCATGGCTACAATTAGGGTTGCCACCTTTTTTTAGGACGAATAAAGTAGGTATTTTTAATTTTGTTAGAACAAAAATAGAGTACATAGCATAAAAAAGAGTATTATTTGTCCTTAAAAACGTATTTTTTGTTGCTCTTTGCGACATTTAACAAATATTTGTCTTTTACGTAAATAGTTTGACGTAAATAGAGTATTTTAGCGTACTTAATTGGTGTCGTAGATTATAGAGTACGCCTACATGAAAAAGAGGTCAATACTCTATTTTAGAGTACGGGTGGCAACCCTAGCTACAATTGATGAGTATGGACTCAATCATCACGATAATCAACATAATTTCCAAATGCGGGTTGGTGATCACAAACCCGGGCTATGTATAAAAACACTAGTGCCCTACCTAGGAATTGAACCCGCGGATATCGAGCCGACCGAATCGACCGATTGACTATTCGGCCACCAAGGCGTGTGTGAGTGCTGTTTCCTTAACCACTCACACGTGGCACTTTTCTAACAAAAAAATTAGCGCAACTGTCAACGTCAAATTTGATAGAATCGAGCAAAGACTATGCGATATTTTGCGATAACAATGCATAAAATGTACCACAGAACCGAAATAACCAAACTTGTTCATACTAAAGTAGTCTGTAAGTCTATGAAAACACGGTACAAAGTCAAGTGTGTTTTTGTAGGTGCGGTTTAATGCGACCGCTTGGGGCCTGAGGGGTTGAATGACATACATTAAATAAATTTACATCCAACACGTAACCACAGTATAAATATGAGCATTTATACTGTGACGTAACCGTGTCGCATAGCGGTTAAAGAAAGATAAGTTTTCTAATACGAGACTATCGTTCTATGCGTTATTATTCTATGCCCTACAACGAATTTCCCTGCCTATACAGTATCCCACTTTCAACACTGAACCATTTTGATAACTCACCCAAGTGTATCATAAATAGATTTCGCTCTTGACAGCATTAAAGGCCGGTAATGCCACCGTCGAACTTTAAGCACCTGAAAACAAACAACATTACCTTATCGGAGCAAACAGAGAGTCCGAACGCGGTCTCTAATAACGGTACCTACGTGACTCCGACGCGAAACGTGTAAAATTGCACTAGAGCCCCTGTTAATTATCACTAAGCCAGTGTAATGAAGTAGATTAGGCCCGCGTTACCCCTTTCCGGTTCGCAAATTAGCAAATAATTTTGCTATTACATGTATAAATGCGATTGCAATAATTTTTGCTAAGCCTTGTTGTTTGTAATTTCAAAGAAAATCTATACAGTTACGTTTAGATATGTAATGGAAAAAGGTTTAACTGTTTTGTAATTATGAATTTATTTGTTTTATAATTATTAATTACTTTTAAATAAAAATACTACCTTCTAGTTTTAAATGTAAAGACTACACTACATTAAATTAATACTACCACCTCCCTCTTCCCTTGGGTGTCGTAAAAGGCGACTAACGGACTATAGACTGCACATACATCCAACAGCATAGAGCGGCGATGGACTTACCACCTGTCACGCTGAGCACATGTGCAGTCGTTATTTGGTGAAAAGTGGACTATGGCAGAGCATTGCTTATTCTCTAACTAACCCTTCGGGGATAACAGTCGTGTGTGTATCTATGTTTTTTTTTATTTATTGACCAAAAAGTAAACGTAAAAGACATTATACACACAAAAAATCACGGAGATTTGTCTCGTGTGCTAGAGGAGATACACACATATTTCACTGCATAGGTACGTCTACATTCTTATTCACATCACACATTCACACTAATATTATAAATGCGAAAGTTTATGAGTGTGTATGTTTGTTACTCTTTCACGTAAAAACTACTGAATGGAGTTGGATGAAATTCGGCATACAGCTAGTTTATAACCTGGATTAACACATAGGATACTTTTTATCCCGATATTCCCACGGGAACGGAAACCACGCGGGTCAAACCGCGAGCGGCCGCTAGTTCAATATATTCTCTAAATAAATAATGCAACACAAACACTAATTGCAATAACAGTTAGGTATACTTATGTATGTAAATATTTATATTTAGTATTCGCTTGTATAAGTTAGCTTACATAAGCACCATAAATTAAGCTAATTTTCAAGTTACGCAACAAGGAGCAGTCTCCGATTTAACTGGGCACTTTTGGGTTAACACACCCACGCATCGTTGCGCCCTGCACAAAAGAGGACACCACGAGATCCCATAATGTTCTCGTTACATTTGCATTTATTGCGCTCTTGTATCAGGACGCGGTTCTTTATGAGATAGCGTTGTTGTAAAATCGCGAGGATAACAGTTCTAAAATATTCACCCTTCTCTCTCTCTCTCTCTTTAATTTTCACAAAGTAATTAAAATAGTTTATTTCCAACTAGATACAGATTCCGTGTGCGCTTTTACCTTCATTTAGAGCTGTGTGGTTGCGGCATGAGCAAAAATCAATCAGAAAAAAGTATTAAGTATGTTAATAGTAGGTATACTTTTCTTTAATTAGGAGGCTAACGATCAGGCGCGTATAATCACCGCCGCCGCCTATAAACAACCGCAAAACCAGATCAATCGTAGTTGCGTTGCCGGCTTTACTACTAACTATATACCAACACATTTCTTCTTGTAAGTGTCCTAAAAGGCAACTAGCAGACTAAAGACTGCACTACATCTAACAGCATGGAGAGGCGATGGGCGCACCGCCTGTCACGCTGAGCACATATGTAGTTTTTGTTTGGTGAAATATGGACTGTGGCAGTAGACGGCTTTTGCGGTCCGCAATTCCTCATTGCCTGGTCTCCGAGTAACCATTCTGGGATAAGTCGTGAGGATAAGACAATGTGTAGTCTGACGGCCCGGTGGTCGAGTGGTCAGCGACTAGGGTTGCCAGGTGAGTCGCGAAAAAATACCGGACAACCTTAAACGGGGGGGGTTAATGCTAGGTCGAACAAAATACGGGTTTTTTATTTAGTAACAAAATATAATGCAGTCATAAAATTGCAGTGAGTAAGACGGGTATACAGTGGTGAAGTGAGAGCCCGCAGACGCAGATACAGACAGCGAGCGAGGAGCGCGCGTGACTTTTGCGTTCGTCAAAATACCGGACGTTGTTCTGTCCGGTATGGCCATTCATTTTTTACCGAACAGGCCTCGAAAATACCGGACTGTACGCTTAAATACCGGACATCTGGCAACCCTATCAGCGACCCTGACTAAGTAACTACGCAACCCACGGCACAGAATAACTATATAATAGTACGTGCTCACGCGGTCCCGGGTTCAAACCCCGGTAGGGGCAAATGTCTGTGTGGTGGGCACGAGCATTTGTGACTGAATGTTTGTTAGGATTTATGTATGTTTATCCGTTAGTCAGTCACCATAGTTTGGGCTATGGTTAGTTTGGGGCTGAATAATTGGTATGACAGGAACACGTATTAAAATCCCGAAAATTCCATAATACTTACAACTAAAATACCTACCTACGTTTTTAAACATCGAAAATCAAAATACCGAATTTTATAAGACCTAATTTTGAGGTTATGTTTTTTATTAGACAACAGAAGTACTAGCTGCCCTACTCCTGTAAGTCACGTGATAGGTTAGAAATTTAAGACAATCGCGAAGCGCAGTTTCGAGGTTATTTTTTTTACTATACAACAAAAATACTAGTTGCCCTACTCCTGTAGGTCACGTGATAAGTTAGAAATTTAAGTTACATTGTAAAAACGGTTAATCTGACTTTCGGAATTTTGAACTTCGGCACATCAACGGTAGGTATATAAATCTTTGGGATTTTGAACATTCGGGATTGGAACTTTCGGGATTTGGAACATTCGGGATTTTGAACTTTCGGTATTTTAAAATTCGGCATTTTAATACGTATCCGTGTGACAGTTGTAAAAATATTAAAATAAAAATATATAAGTATGTATTACCTTCACAAATTCGAGATGGATGGCCTCCAGCGCTTCCCCGTTTTAGAATAAAAATGTAATAAATTAAAGTGATTAAAGAGATCACGCAATTTAGATTTAATAGAGCGAGCTCTATTCTATTGTAATCTCTAACATTGTGGCAAATCAAAAGTCATCCACCAGTTTAATTAAATGTGATTATATTTAAATGGTATCTAGTACTTCACAACATAATAGCATTTATGAAATCGTATACAGACCTAATAAGGTGTTATGACATCTCAGAATGTTGTTATTAATTAAAGTTACTTATTTAGGCTCGCAGCTGACAACTTAATAAACAGCTCCAATTATTATATTGCGTTGTCCCATCTCCTTATAATAGAAAAGAGGATTACTTATCGTGTTTATTTTGCTATGAATCAACGTCATTGTCTAGAACTCGTAGCGTTTATTTAGATAATTAAATTGTTAGCTTCACATCGCGATTTGTGAGTATATAACATGAACAATGCAAATATCACAATTAAATATCTACATAATATTTCATACTTGTTTCAAAACAATTAAATCATTTGTTTCGTCTTAGCATTTTCAAGTAATTGTTTGAATGTTTCTTTATGTTGTGCAAGGTGTATTACCTAAACTTAAATGAAACAATGATATAGACATGTCTAGATACGAGTACTCGTAAAGTTCCATAGCAAAACCGGTGTGTTGGTTGGTAGGTTAATAGGAAGACCAGCAGCCAAGATCGTAAAAGGTCGTGTGTTCCTATCCTACACGAGAGAGAATTACTCTCTTCCAGTGTTTCTTTTTTGTTTTTTATCAATGAAGGTTTCGATCATCTAATTCTGAACAATGGATACAAAATCCCATATCAAATACGTTTTAAAAAGTGGTTCCAACTATTCTTTACAATTTTTTTTTTTCGAATAATCACAACTAATTTTGATACTCGTCGATTTTGATAATCATCCATCACCTTATTAGGTAGAGTCTGGCCAACGAAAGCTGAACCTCGTAGTTATTTGATTGGCAACACTTAATCTCTATGTGTGTCTATCAGAGGTGCATTGTCGTATGTCAAATTGAAATTTTACTGAGTAAATTGCAGCTGTGTGAGTTACCCTGTGTTATCCAGTCATGATTTTTTGAATTTGCCGTGTTTTTCTTGGTTCAACTTTCGTTAGCCAGACTCGGCTATGTCAAATGACAACTGACAGCAATCCAATGCTTATACTGTTGTTTGGAGCCACAGACCATCTGGTCTGTGTTTGGAGCATTAGTTCGAGAGCGCTAATGCTGTACCTACCTATCTAGTGTTTAGTGAAGGTTTTTGATTTTAAATGTGCGTTTAAAGGGACAGCCAAATGCGATAATGCAAATGGTAGTTTCACTTTTGAACGCGACGCGCTTTTGAGGGCGACGATCACGCGAGTCGTGCGCCACTATTACATGTAAATTTGATAGGTATGTTAATTGGAATCAGTAAATTGTCAGGATCCCATGAGTTGTCCTAATCACGGCAACGGACAGTGCCGTGCACAATACATTTGCATAATGAGATTACAATTTGGCATGACGAAGTGCGGCATTGGCTGTATTGCCAGGTGGTGGAATTTTAGCGTGCGCTTTATTACAGAGCGCCGTAATTACCAGTTAACTAATGATGGCTCGGTGTGCACTAGGGTTGCGTATAGCCTGGCTTGACCTCTGACGTGTGATGTTTGGCTTAGGCACACGACAACAACCTAACTGAGAGGTCAAACTATTAACTTGCGCCTTTAATGTTAAGTGTATTGTCCAATACATTCCAATGATGGCTATGTTAGGTAACGTCGTCGATGTAAGCGCAGTTTCAATAGTTATGAACAACGTGATCAAATCTTCTTTATAATTCTTCTGCGTTTGTTACTTGGATTAGTAGGTATGGCTTACTTTCTAAATTGTCTTCTTTTGTAAGTGTGATTAAAAAATTGTGAATTTGCCATTCTTTCAATTAAGACGTGGCAACGGCACAGAATAAATAATAGTATGCAACGGGTCGACGTGATTTTTCGGCGCAGAAATGGTTGAAGTTTCAAAGGGTTACTTATTGCCACGGTCCAATACATTTATACAACATATGTTAATTAAAAGGCTCATAACCCCAGACATTCCAACTTATTTTTATTATAAAAAAATATTATAAATACTAATAAATTTTCGCGGATTAAGAAAACTTAATTGATTTTTTTTTCTTGCAAATTAGAGAAACTCTATGTTCTTTATTACTATACATACATACATGTATTCACGACTATTATCCCCGAAGGGTTATCCACAGACTAGGCAATGAGAACCGCAGAAGCAGTCCTCCTCCCTACCATAGTCCAATTTTTGCCAAATAGCATGCACATGTGCACAGCGTGACAGGCGGTAACGAGCCCATCGCCGCTCTATGCTGTCGGATGTATGTGCAGTCTTTAGTCTGTTAGTCGCCTTTTACGACACTCAAGGTAAGATAGGGGTTGTTAGTATTCTTTCACCGCTACGCAACACGGTTAATCATGCTATAGGTATTTATGTGCATCTAAAGCTGTTCATTTGAGGTTTTGTTATGTTCTGATCCATTTATCAATTAGAATTTATATTGTGGAGCGCGGTGGGTCGGCAGGTGTGTGCAATGCAACAGCATTCCCGAGCGCTAGAAAAACTGGATTCGAAGCCATTGAGCTATTATAACAAGAGAGCGTGAAGCAATTTTTTGCGCACTGATTTAAGGCCGCAAGCTCCGCAATCGCTTTTATCAATAACAATGCCTCAGTTTGGCATGGGCCACAACTAGGGTTGCCAGGCTCAAAAGTAGAAAAACCGGACACTGATACATGTTTAGCCGAACATTTTGCCCTGAGAGCGTAACGTAATTTCAAATAAAAACTGTATTTTTATTTGATTATCACACGGTTGTGAGATCGAATTATCGCTTTTGGTATCTTTTGGCGAGCGCGACGGGTTGACCAAAAGCCTAGCGAAGCCGGACACCTGGCATCCCTAGCCGCAATTCAGTGTGCAAAAAGTTGCTTCGTGGTGTCGTCTCTAGTTATAATACCTCATTGCCCGAAGCCCGGTCGCGACTACCGAGATTAGATACATAAAGGCGATAGGAAATTTATTTTACAATCACCTCCGGCGACATGGGAAACGCTCATTGAAGTGAAACCTTATACCTTATAGCTGGACAACTCCGAACGGCCGTGCAGAACTATCGTAAGTTTTTCGGAATAATTGTGACGGTTTAAACTGTTCGACGTAATGCTCGATTACATTTTTTATAATCTTATATAGGAGGCATATACATGGCATGTACCATTGATCCGATTGCGACGATACCTTGTATGTAATTGTGAATTAATTAATTCACAACAGACAGCTTGTGCAGGGCATGCGGAGAAAAAACGGAGTCCCTGCAACACCTACTGTGTGTCTGTGACACTCTTTTTGCCAGGAAAAGACTGAGTCTCCTGGGATCGGCCTACCCGAAATCAGAAGATTTTAGGTTCTTTGGTCTCAAAGACTTTGCCAAGCTTAAAAAACGTGGTGCAGTCGTACAATTCGGCCGGTGTAGGTCTCCAGCACAGAACTATAGTCTGGATGTCTACCATCCTTATTTCTATTTCTGGGCAAGTGTCATGAATTGCCATGTGCCTGTTCGAAGCAATACTTTTTTTTTATTCGATATTCTTTAATTTGTATGTGTTGTGCTGTCTTGTTTTTTATGTTGTAATGGAAAATGTCCTTCTATGATAGGGAGGGCATTTTCCAATTTGTATTGACGCTGTGAAAGAATGGGAGAAAAGAAATGCCCTTGCTGAGTTTCTTGCCGGTTTTTCAGTACAAGGCTCCAGCTCCATAGCTGGACTTACGAACCGATGGCATAGCGACATTCATAAGTACTCAATTATTGTAGCCTAAATAGAATAAATAATTTTGAATTTTGAATTTTTTTAAGGGTATTAGTAAAGTCACCAGCATTAAGATGTGACTATCGACGGCCTGCAAAAACATCTGATCATTGGTGGAAGGCATAAATATGCCATGCCTTCCACCAATAATCAGATATTTTTGCATCATTACATCTTTATGCTGGTGACTGTACCAGTAAAACTGGGCCTACCCATCAATTGCAGCGATTACTTGATTTCAATGGCCTACCTGTTCGGCTAAGGACTCCATATTTTTGCTCAAAAATACAATACAACAATCAGTATTTTACCAGGCTCTGCAGTTATACGACCTTTGACATCAGGTCGTTTTAATTTGTTTATATACATATAATAAACATAAAACAACGGAAAATGCGTTGTATACGATGTCATAAAATTATTTTATAGCATGTCGAGTTAATTCGTTTACATTAAAACTATTTGTTTAACAAAGAGTGTGTCATAAAAATTTACATAACAAAACAACGTAATATTTTTATGTTTTGCAGTATTAATTCTTGTCAAAGTCCCAATGCCACGCAGCATAATCTTAATTCTTGCGTGATTTATTGTGTAATCCTTCGTAAGTATACAGAACTCATCAAACAGAGAGTAGATAGTAATTATACTTATTCCGCCTTTAGTATAGTCCGCTTTTCGTATGACCAGCATGCCAAGTTTAATTCATATCTTCCTTAAGGTTTTGTTTTCGCCATAGGCTGTCAAAAGTCACTAAAAACTAGATAAAACGTGTAAATAATAGATTGATAACTAACAAGACGAAATTATCATCTAAATACCATATAATATATTGGTATTTGGAAAAAGGCATGTTAAAAATAATTCCACGATTAGGATTTAAACCTAAACCATCCTATATACCCTTAGATTGAAACAAAAAGGGTTTTTGTTTTAATCTAAGTAAATACCGGGTTAGGCGCATCTGTCTACTTTATGCTGTTTCTACACTTTATTTTGTAAGTCAAGGGCGCCTTTATTCAATGTCAACTATTACGTGATCAACATCCGATCCGAAAACATCAAGGATTAGGTACGAACTAGACAAGCTACTATTTTCATGTAAATTTAAATACCATTTTGAAATTATTATTACGCAGTACTATCTACCTGGAATTTGAATGACTCCATTACTATATGATAGATTAAATACAAAGATGGCACACAGATCTGTTAGTCTAAATAACTTCATAAAAATGTCAAAATCGAAACAAAACACGGCGAACACAAACCAATGCGGGGGTAAACTGGGTTTAGAATTTACATAAAATTACCTTTGTATAAACGATCTTGACTCGGATCAATAACAGGTTATGTAAATGCCGTGCTAGACCCAACGCAGCTGTCGATAATCCAAAATTTCGGGTTGCATTCAGGCCACAAAGCCTTTCCTTTCAACCGCCTGTTCGGAAGACATTGTCTCAGTATATTTCAATTTATGTTTTTGATAGTCTGCATGGTGCCGAAGGGTTATTGTTGTCCATGTCAATATGCGTGTACGTAATTAGTCATTATGCGAGTAATCCAATCAAAAGACTTATATATCAAAAACTATACTACAAAAATTATACTACCAATAATAATAGTAATGTTACCGCCCAAGTAACACACATAGGCTGAATACTAGATGAATAATGGATTACTGTGTACTTAGCGCTGAATAAAATTACTGAATAAAAGCAGAGTAGCATGCTATTCAGCCACTACACTGCTTAAATGGGCACAAATTATTCTTTAGTTTGCAATTGCTGAGTAATATCATTATAGTAACGTTATAATCGCAGTATAAGGTGTAACAGGTGGTAACAAGGCAAAATACTAGCAAATTAAGGAAACACTAGTTACACTTTATTTAGACAATTGTCGTCAATGTACGCTTTTATATTTATAGTAATTAAGTTAAAGGATCACGATTTGTTCTGTAAGAACGTCTATTAATACTTTTGGTGACAGATGATTTATATTTATGACAGTGAGAGAAGATAAGTTTTTAAAATAATTGTATGATATCGGTATATGTACCTTTTGCTAATAACTTCATTATTTTACGTGAAAGCTAGTGGGAATTCAAAATTACTGTTAGAGTATACATATATTTCTAAGAAAATTTTCAAGCGCCAGTATATAAATCAGTTTTTACTACAAATTATACTAAAATAAACACATTTAATCGAAAATATTTCGGGTAAAAATTGATTGATTGTGTCATTATTTTAGTCTGTCACCAATAATCAAGTAAGGAATTAAAAATATTTATTTTTAATTCCTTACTTTACTAAGTTCGTGCTAAATAAATAAAATTATGTATACCAGTGTAGATATCAAAGGTTATACAGAATAAAAAATGGTGGTGAAATTAAAGAGCGATGTGAACCGGTATACTTCTACATTACTGTCGTAGCCCGCGTAATGGGGCACATATGTCTGCTTATTCAAACTTAGCCGTAATAAAGTCTTACATATAAATCTATATACGGCAATACACTGATTACTGGCTGAATATTCGTTCGAACTATCAACGATAAAATGTGTGATAAAATACACTTTTAAGGATCCGCATAAAATAGACTGATCCATTTTAGGGACTTGTTACGTAAATGAATTGATCCGTGACAAGATTCACAGGGATATACTTATTCAGTCATCACCATATTAAATTAACTGATGTGAACCTCTATTAAGCAATATACGTTATAAAACACTTGAAGTGCTCTTCAATAGTAATAATAACGTTCAGATGAACTTGTAAACAGCCACTATTCAGTCGTAAATAATAGCAGTATAGATACGGATCAACAGGGAAATTTTACACCATTTACTGAATAACACACGAAATGTACTCCTTTATATATCATATATCTGTGTAACAGTACACATGTACTCCCTTTTAGAAGGCAGCGTTTAGAGGTACACGTTTACTCTATTATACAGCATATGGCATATTTGCCACTACTTAATTGCCCATATTCAGTAAGTAGGCTTGAAAATTTAAAACGGCTGAATAAAAGCGTAGGTTATATACCAAATAAACGCATCTTGCTGTTTAAGGGTGAAGAATATCTACCATTATTTAGTTCTTATTCAGAATATAGCTCCTTGTGTACTAATATTCAGCTTAAGGATCACCAGTGAATTATAATAACGGTTTTAATTTATTTTTATTTTTTTATAGCAGAAGGAGGCAAACGAGCAAGCGGGTCACCTGATGGAAAGTAATCACCGCCGCCCATGGACACCCGCAAAACCAGAGGAATCGCAGACGCGTTGCCGGCCTTTAAGGAAGGAATATGCTCGTTTCTTGAAGATCACTAAGTCGTAACGGTCCGGAAATACCGCCGCCGAGAGCCGGTTCCACAACACTGTAGATCGAGGCAAGAAATTTCTTGAAAAACGCACACTAGTAGACCGCCATCCATCAAGGTGATGTGGATGGAATGACAGTCGATTGCGTGTAGTGCGGTGTAGGAAATCAGCGGCAGGGATCAAGCCGAACAATTCCTCAGACCACTCCCCATGATATATACGGTACAATATACAGAGAGACGCAACGTCTCTCCGAAGAGCCATAGTGGATTGAGCCGACCTGTAATATCCACGTCGTCGATAATTCGAGCAGCTCTGCGTTGGATGCGGTCAAATGGAAGGAGTTGGTATTGGGGTGCTCCAGCCCAAAGATGGGAGCAGTATTCCATATGCGGCCTGACCTGTGCTTTATACAGTTGTAAGCGGTGGGCCGGGAAGCAAACTCGCCACCACGGGTAGGACGCAAAGAAACTTCGCATCCCATCCCAGTCCGCCGACCTATAATGCCAGACTCGACGGCTAGCCGCTGGTTGCGGTTTTGAAGTTTCTGTGAGAGGCACAGTGCTGCGAATCAGACAGTGGTCTGATGAGCCTAGTGGTGCATCAACAGAAACTTGATAATTAATAGAATCAGGTGTTACTTTGTGGAAATCCATGATATACAAAAATGGAATAAAAATATCTAGTGTTAATTCCGCTAACTCACTAATTTATCAAGCTTGGATGCTGCATGCAAGCACCGCCCTCCCGCCCGCAATGTATGCACATGCAAAAGGAGCGATGGATGCTAAATTAGGCATGCAAACCGAAACCCGACACGTGTTTCGCCCCTCCACGGGGCATCCTCAGGAGCTGTTGACTGGTCGAGAGCTGCGCGCCGACTGAAACGGCTGCGAAGATCTCGGCCCCTTATATAGCGCCACCGTTTGGCATTTGTGACGTACTACCCGCAATAAGACGCAATAATGGGGAGGAAACTAAATTTGTTTGGTCATTCAACAGTGTGTAATTATTATTGTTATGTTTTATAATTTCTAACTGCTCCAACACACACAACCGGAAACTCTTATTACATACATGCAAAATATTATATGTGTGAATGTCGCCCAAGGAATGGCCGGTGTCAATTAAATGTTTTGCGAAATGTGACTTGTCTGGATGGCCATTCCTATGTGCGGCCACATGTTCCTTATATCTAATTTCAAAATTACGGCCTGTCTGACCTACATAGACCCCATTGCATTCATTACAAATTAACTTATAAACACCGGATTTTTTGGAATTTTCTAAGCGATCCTTACTTTTACATAAATGACGCACGTTTTGATTTGTCCTAAAAGTAGTAAAAATGTTGTTTTTTCTAAGAATATTCGCGATTTTATCTGAGATAGGGCCTAAATAGGTCAGACTACCCACATATTTGTTAATACGTTCAGGGGGACACGCATAAAGTAGTGAACGGACCCTTTTATTCTGTTTATTTAAAATTAAACTGTCAATAGTTTGTTTAGAATAACCGTTAGAAACCGCGACTTGATAAAGAATATTAAGTTCTTTGACATAACTATCTGCGGACAACGGCATCGTCATTAATCTATGGACGTAGCTGCGGAAGGCAGCTAACTTCTGTTGTAATGGGTGACAAGAGGAGGCTGGAATAATAGTGTCAGTATGAGTGGGTTTGCGAAAAATTTGGAAATCTAGTTTATTGTTAACTCTAGTTATGGTTAAATCTAAAAAGTTGAGTTATTTGTTGGACTCTAACTCTAATTTGAATTTTATTTTAGGGTGGACAGTGTTAAGTTTATTAACAAAAGTGTCAATTTGACGATTAGTACCGGTCCAGCAGATAATTAGGTCATCAACATATCTATAATAAAACTGAATATTGGGTTCGTTCACCACGTTATTACGTTCAAAGTGATCCATGAAGATGTCCGCCATTAGTGGACTTAAAGGTGAACCCATTGTGCCAAACCTTCCTTTTGACGGTAATATTGGTTATTAAACCTAAAATAATTTTGTTCCATGCATACTCTAGTAAGGTTAAGTAGATCATTTATCTCTCCAGGGTGTAACCGCTGTCTCTCAAAATGGTCCCCCAACACACTAAGACACTCCTCATAGGGGACATTAGTAAATAAACTATCAACATCTAGAGATAACAATTTAGAATAAGGGGAGATGTTGATATGTTGAACTTTCTCAATTAACTGTAAGCTATTTTTTAAACTGTACTGTGGTTTAAAAGAAGACTTTGATCTTAGAAGGTTGTTTAGGTATTTAGCCAAATCGTATGTTGGGGCACCAATATAAGAGACAACGGGCCGTATAGGGATATTATCTTTATGTGTTTTAGGTAAACCGTATGAAAAAGGTGAACGCGGGTTCATAGGGACTTTGTATTTTAATCGTTCTGGAGAAACATATGATGCACTTTGTGTATGTAATTTTTTGATGTATTATGTAATTTTTTGTTGGGTCGGAACTAAGACATTCAAACTCCTCCCCCTGGATGACGTCGTTAACCTTTTGGTTGTAAGCAGCTCTATCCAAAATTACTACTGAATTACCCTTGTCAGCCTTTGTGATAATTAAATTATTTTGATTAATTTTGTCTTGTAAAGAACGAAAAATATGAATTTCAGAAGAATTTTGACTAATTGAGTTGATAACTAGAGTTAACAATAAACTAGATTTCCAAATTTTTCGCAAACCCACTCATACTGACACTATTATTCCAGCCTCCTCTTGTCACCCATTACAACAGAAGTTAGCTGCCTTCCGCAGCTACGTCCATAGATTAATGACGATGCCGTTGTCCGCAGATAGTTATGTCAAAGAACTTAATATTCTTTATCAAGTCGCGGTTTCTAACGGTTATTCTAAACAAACTATTGACAGTTTAATTTTAAATAAACAGAATAAAAGGGTCCGTTCACTACTTTATGCGTGTCCCCCTGAACGTATTAACAAATATGTGGGTAGTCTGACCTATTTAGGCCCTATCTCCTTAGATTAAAACAAAAAGGGAAGATACGGCATGCTCCTACTTGTAGTCATTCAAAATATAGTCCTACTCAACTACTTAAGCAAACACTTACACACGCACATCTACAAAGTGTAAATCGAGCGAGCGAGACAAAGCGGTAAGTTTCAACGTCAGCGCGAGGGAGTCAGCGAGTAGCGCGTTGACGTCTCGGTCGCTGCGCAACAGACGAGTACGTACGACCGATTACGACCGATTCCGACGCCACTGCGGAGTAGCGTCTTTCTCTTTTTCACACAGTAGAATATCTGCAATAGGGCGATGTAGCCTGTTCGCTCGGCAAATTGTGACTGTAGTGAAATTGTGCCTTTAGGCCTAATTTTGGCGGCTCACTCACGAGACGCTAATGCCGTATCTTCCCTTTTTGTTTTAATCTAAGCCTATCTCAGATAAAATCGCGAATATTCTTAGAAAAAACAACATTTTTACTACTTTTAGGACAAATCAAAACGTGCGTCATTTATGTAAAAGTAAGGATCGCTTAGAAAATTCCAAAAAATCCGGTGTTTATAAGTTAATTTGTAATGAATGCAATGGGGTCTATGTAGGTCAGACAGGCCGTAATTTTGAAATTAGATATAAGGAACATGTGGCCGCACATAGGAATGGCCATCCAGACAACTCACATTTCGCAAAACATTTAATTGACACCGGCCATTCCTTGGGCGACAATCACACATATAATATTTTGCATGTATGTAATAAGAGTTTCCGGTTGTGTGTGTTGGAGCAGTTAGAAATTATAAAACATAACAATAATAATTACACACTGTTGAATGACCAAACAAATTTAGTTTCCTCCCCATTATTGCGTCTTATTGCGGGTAGTACGTCACAAATGCCAAACGGTGGCGCTATATAAGGGGCCGAGATCATCGCAGCCGTTTCAGTCGGCGCGCAGCTCTCGACCAGTCAACAGCTCCTGAGGATGCCCCGTGGAGGGGCGAAACACGTGTCGGGTTTCGGTTTGCATGCCTAATTTAGCATCCATCGCTCCTTTTGCATGTGCATACATTGCGGGCGGGAGGGCGGTGCTTGCATGCAGCATCCAAGCTTGATAAATTAGTGAGTTAGCGGAATTAACACTAGATATTTTTATTCCATTTTTGTAGAAACTTGATAGCCGTCTGGGTGCGAGGTCAGCAGAAGGTCCAATAAAGAAGGTGCATGGCCCTCCACATCTGGAACCCGTGTTGGCTCGGTTACCAATTGGGACAGACTGTAGGCCAAAGCGAAGTCACGAACGGCTCTACCCGCGTGGTCAGTTGTGCGTGAACCAAGCCATTCGACGTGGTGGGCATTGAAGTCTCCCAATACCACAATCTCGGCCGAGGGGATCCGTTGGAGAAGGGAGTCTGTCGGTGTTTGGACGGTCTCGATAAGTTGGTCAGTTCCGTTGTTACCGCTGTGGGACCTATACAGGCACGCGTAGACGCGATGATGACGTCCGCAGTCGACGTGTAGCCATAAAATGGAGAGGTCCCTATCTTCAAGATTGCCAAGGCGACGGACGCACATATCCTCCCTGACATAGGCACAAACACCGGCTCGTGGCACAAATGAATGTTCCAGGGCCCCAATTCTCATTTTTCGAGATGTAGTCTCGAATCGAGTTTTGATTTCGATTTCTATCTCGATAATCGACATTTTGTTCACGAATCTCCTATTCTCAGCGCTAATCGAAATAGACTTCGAGTTTTTTTTAAATAAATATTGCCATTCTTTTTAATGCAATCAATTCGGGATGCGTTCCGTTTGACACGTTTCATCCGGTTTTAAACCGGTTGCAACTATGTACCTCAAATATTTTTACTGTAAAGGTATTTAAATGTATTGAACTTGCTTTTTAATTAAAGAAGTAAATTTTTAATAAGTATCGAAAAATCATTATATTTAATGTGTTGTGATCAAATTTAATTTCCTTAAACAACTTGTATTGTTTAAAACGTGACGTATCGTCGATAAATTTTATGTTTGTTGTTTGTGGTTGTGTGCTTGTTTGGTGACGAAACGATCTTTTTAGTATTCACAAGACACACACAACGTCACAATGTCAACAAAAGATACCCAACGCCACAGCAGAAGCAGCTTCTTCTACAAATGTTGGAAGCCGATATACAGTAAAGGAGTGGAAAGTTTTCTTCCACCTTATAAAAAAAAAGAGAGCGAGCTCTCTCAATATTTTAAATCACTTCCACGACAAAATTGGAAATTAACTCCTCCATATCCACCGTAATTTCGCCGCTATTTGACGTTTCATTAGCTACTCGTAGTCGAAATTACGTCTCGACCACTGCCGACCACTCGAAGCAATTCGAGCGGCTCTCCTTCGAGAAATGTCGAGTTCGAGATGTTCAGAATAACTAAATTGGATTACCACTCGATAAAGTTCGAATTCGAATCAAACTCGAAGTCGATTAGCTCTGAGAATAGGAGATTCGTGAACAAAATGTTAATAACGAGATTTTATGGTCGAGATAGAGATCGAAATCAAAACTCGATTCGAGACTACATCTCGAAAAATGAGAATTGGCCTCCAGGTTGTATCCCGGTTAGCGCAAGTAAGAGATGTCAGGAGGGGGGGATATCTGCGTCTCGGTGAGGAAGAGCAAGGCCGGTTTCTCCGTCTCGAGGTGGTAATGGACGGCGCTCAAGTTAGAGTGGATTCCCCTGATGTTGCAGAAGTCCACGCGAAGCGTAGGAGGGGTTGCCAATTGTCTCGCCTTTCTTCTGCCTGCAGCATGCCTTGACACGAGCGAACTTTTGCCCTCCTCAAAATACGTAGGGCAGGGCAGCCTGAGCGAGAACGCACAGGGGGGGATTCTCCGACACTGGATGTGTCGGTACCCCCCTGGGGTAAATCTAGATTAAAGTTCGCTGCCATATCAAATGTGAGGGGGGGGGGGGGGAAGGGGTCTCCGGAACCCTCACTCGCCGGACGAAACACAACAGCACAGAGTGCCATTGTTTTACGCCGAATATTCGTGAGGGGGTGGTATTACGCCGGGCGAGCCGACCCAATGCGTGCTGCAACCCAGCGTGGCTCTACCACTCAGTTGGTGTCACTCATTTAGCACCACCCAGGGGTCACGTGTAGGGTCTCAAGGGTAAACCTACGGACGCGAGTAACTTAACCCCCAAATAATACTCTGTAAGCAGCCATTATGACCACAAGTGATTAAATATACAGCTTTCTGTGTTACTTGGGCGTGCTTACAAAACACGCATTGGGTCTGCGTGGTGGGTGGACCCATAAAAAACAAAGATAAAATTAGATGCGTTAATAATTTACAAAACCTTTTAGCATAAAAGTTTGTAATACATTCTTGTTCGAGCACTAAACTCTAACTGCGGCTAACACTGTGATTTACCCCCTCATACTTTTTCACCAACAAGCGTAACTTAAACTGTCTCCAAGAAAAAAATCCCTGCTAGCACCCTCAGACGACTTTGCCAATTTATTTTTTGCTGGCAACACTGTAACTAGTTTAGTTGTAAACTCGTTTAACTATTAGCCGCGTGTAGCGCCAATACATCATAAATAAAAGTTTGGAACACATTACCATGTTATTGTCGAACGCGTACCGAATAGAGATCGCGTGATCGACAACTCGCCGAACGTTACGACCTTTTAAGGCTGCCGCACATTAGAAGCGGAGCAGCTTGTAGGCGGGCCCGCGCGAGTTGTAAATTACAGAACGATATGCCACGAGTAAGTACCATGAAATATCTGATATGGGCGCAGGCTCGTAAAACAACTGCTCATTTTCAAATGCTCATGCTCAACTGCTGATTATTTTGCCTACGACAGGTCTAGTCCATACATACATCCATTTATTATTATTATATTATATTAACTGAATATGTCCTGAATATTTTGTAGTTGCAAGTTTGTAAATAGATAAACAAATAATATTCGATTGGGTGTACTCAGAGTGAGTTCGCAAGGATTGCACTTCTTGTCATTTGATATACAAATGTAAATAGGTTAGGTCGTCTTGTTGTTTTAAATAAATAAATAAATAAATAAATGTAATCACGACTATTATCCTCGAAGGGTTAGTCAGGCAATGAGGACCGCAAAAGCAGTCCTCTGCCATAGTTCACTTTTCCACCAAATAGCGACTGCACATGTGCTCAGCGTGATAGATGGTGAGCCCATCGCCGCTTTAAGCTGTTGGATGTATGTGCAGTCTTTTGTCGCGAGGCGCGAGGCAGACGTTAGCCCGAGCAAATAACGCGCAATAACTGCTTAGTGTTAAACGTATGTTAAAGCATAACTGTTAAAGTGTAACTGTAACACTAACTGCTGCACTCAGAAACATCATTCAACGGTAGTGAGTGATCCCTATGCACCTTTAAGCACAAAATTTTGGAATAAAAAATTAATAGTATTAATATGTCGTTAACGCTAATGGGCGTTTCTGTGAATGGCATCGGCAGTAAAACCGCCATGTTGACTTATCACAACTTATTGACGCAGTCGTAATGCGGGCACGCTATCAAATTGCAGTTTGTGGTTGTCTCACTTCTGCCTGCTTTTAGTATGAGGGAGCCTTTAGAAATACTTAATTCTATCTACGTGTATTTTCGACGAAGTTGAAACAAAAAAAAGATGCGGGCATGCTACGAAAATCGGAGTATTGATCTTCCTCTTTTTGTTTTACGTTGCAGCGTGTGTTGTTACCGTTACTTTTGTAGTGACGACACGACACGTAAGCTAACAGTGCCATGTATGACATACATGAGATGTTGATGTATCATAGATCGATTTTATACTAAGATGATAAGTTGACTCAAAAAGTTACAAGTAAACTGACATATTGGCTTATTTGCACTGCTAAACTGGGGTTGTAAATAGAAGAAAAACATTTATTTATCTGCATGTCATAATGATGATGTAAACGAATATCAACAAACGGACAATTCTTTCGCTGGATGATATATGTACACATAATCAAAATAACTTTTTTTAAATTGTATCTTAATAGCTTTTTTCTAAGAAAAAAAACCCTTTCTAACAACATAACATTATATACTGGAGCTTTTATTATATTGCATAACATGGAGTGGGCGAGAGGTAAAATAAGAAAAGTCTCAACCATCTTTAATTATCAATGACGTCACGAAAACTAATCCATCTATCAAACCTACGCATTTTTAGTTAGCTTACTGCTGTGTCTGCAATCTCACTTCGTCTAAAGAAGTAAATCTTGTATATATTTTTAGTAAGCATACAAAATTTAAGTGTCTTGTTAGGTCTTTGTAGGTGTTTAAGTTCTAAAATGAGTCTGCTAGATAGAACTGTTAAACCTTTGATGTTACTATATTTTACAAATTTCGAATAACAAATATTTCAACTTAAGGGCCCTATTACATTTTGACTGTGATTTTTGCGTAAAATGGCCAATTTTGGCGTTCTCGATCTCAGAAAAAAAATACATTAATAGTTTTGACTTATTGAATAGCGTAGTATACTCGTAGCTATTGGAAAAGTTCGTAGCGGCCTCGCTTTTTGTAAATTTTGCTAGTTTTTTTAATTAAACCCAAAATTACAGAGAAAGATTTTCATAAAATGCGCGAAGGCACTTTTTTGAGCTCATCGATTGAACAACTGTTCTAAACAAATTAAATAAAAAAAATTGATTGTTATCTCGTATATAGTCGTATAGTGCGTAGCGGCCTCTGAAATTTTAGATATCATTGGATTTATAAAAAGTTTACTGTGAATTTCTCCTATCTAAGACAATATTATTGAGTAAAACATATACCAGAATAATTGTTACTTCATGAAGAATATAGATTTTATAATAAATTTATTTTCCTATTTCGATAAAATTCGATGAATACAACTGCAACCACAAAATGCGATGCGCCGGCCGTCCGAACTCAACTTATTCTCACAGAGTGGATATTTGTAATATTTATTATCCTATTTCGATAAAAACGGTAAATACAACTGCAAAATTACTTCAAAATGTAAAAATGGGGATTTTACGCAAAAATCACATTAGAGATGTTAATAGGCCTTTTAATAACTGTTTAAAAGTAACGAATATGCAGTGGTTTTACTCTTTCACGGATCTAATTGTTTTTTTCTCCACAAATCAGGGTTGGCATGGCAGAGATATTTTATAGCGATAAGTGCACAAGTTTTTTTCTGTTCTATATTTTCATTTATGTGTTTACGTCATTCGGTTTCCCATACAAACTTCCAAGTCGAAATTTTTAAAAACCAATCAGCCAATTTTGATGGAACTTTGCATGCTGAATTAAAACACCGGGATCTAAATTGTTTGTTCAAAACATTTTTAAAAAAGGTTTATTTAACTGTGTTATTGCGATTTTTAACTTTCTATTGTGGACTTTAAATCTCAACAACTCAGCTAGAAAAACGTTTTTTAAAAATGTTTCTAACAAACTATTTAGATCCCTGTGTTTTACTTCAGCATGCAAAGTTTCATCAAAATTGTCTAAATGGTTTTTAATAATTTCGGCTTGGAAGTTTGTATGGAAAACCGAAATGTGTAAACCCTTAAACTTATACTCATTATCGTATGTCTACAACTTAAAGATCTTTACTTTATATAATTATCTATCTAAATAGCAATGGTACTCCAATCTGGAGCTCCAGTTCCAACACTATTAATTTACAAACACAGAATGGAACTAAAAGCGATCTCGATTAATTACCTAATATGCAAATACCGTCTAGAGCAAAGAGCTATTGTCTAGCTCAAGGGCCAAGACGCAGGCACAAGCCAACATGTTGGAACTATTATATCATATAGTAAGTACGTATAAGGGCTATACCATCCTAAGTAATATTACTAGCCGTCTGCCCGCGACTTCGTCTGCGGTAAACATCCCGTACCCTGCCCCCTGACGAATTCACAAAAACACAGCAGTAATTCGGATTCATTGACCCTGCCCATTTGCTTCTTTTTCACATAAAAAAAACTATTCCAATATAGTTTTCATAAGTAAATGAATCGTAGAGTCCAAGATCGACTATCACTCTAATGCCATGAAAAACAATAATTCATTGTCAAGTTTTACAATATAGTAATATAAATTAAGGTAATATTGACGTATTTCCATAAGAAATCTGGTTGTAAAGAACTATCATCACTTGATAAAAAAGAAGAAGGACAAGCAATTCCTCCTCGTAAATTGTTGGAAATAAAAGCTTAATAACATTTAACGGGAATCACTTAATGAACTAATTAATTAACTGAAGAACACGACTTCCCCGAGCCCTAATTGTGTAGGTAATTGGTGTGAGCGTTGGCAAGATTTATTTATTTACTTTACTGCCAGCTTTTGCCATTCATTATAATAAAATAAGCGTGGCGCTTACACTCCAATTATTATATTGCTATATTGTATTGGCTTTAGGCGCATCTTGATTCATTAATAGAGGATAAATACCTACCTATTTTTAGCAAGATCTGTACGAAAAAACAAATTATAACTACATACTTAAAATTTAATTTAGGTGAAACAATATTTATTTAAAAAATATTTCTAAATGTTATCAATCATTTTACTTTACATAGCAGGTATGTATCTTATCTACGATTTACGTGTAACTACTGGGCCCTTATTCTGTAACGATTCCTTGTTTCGAAACCACGTCAATTCCTTAAAAAGTTACGATATCTTCCCAAAAACGTATGCGTTTGACATTTGTGCGCGGTAAGGTTTAGGTGTGGAATGTATAGATTGCGATACAGAATCAGGGCCCTGTTTTACTACAGTAAATTATCTAGTCTGACTTGATATAAGTATCAATTGTAATACTTATTTTTAAAAGAAAATTAGTTTAGGCATTGCTGCCAAAGTCTTTTGTCTCATGTTGCAAGATTTCCAATCCTTAGTATACCTATCAGTAGATACTCATTAGTATCATCATCAGCGTATAATCGTCTCACTGCTGGGCAAAGGAGAACACATGCAGAACACAATGAAGATCGGGATATATTAATAAATTGGGATAACAGCTCACGTGACATTTTTAGACGCATTTGTATAAAAATCTTAAAAAGGGATTTGAAATCTGCGTAAATTAATCGTCATAATCATGTATACAGTGGCGAATAATAATTAAATAAACATAATAATTGATTTGCGTTTCATTAAAGTTTCTTATTGTACCTAATTCATTTAAAAATGTGTTAATACAAATCTTAAAGGTAGGTGATTATAAATAAAATATATAATATTAAAAAAATACATTATGTTTTACTTAGTTATCCTAAATAAAATACTTAATTATATAAAAATATAGCGCTAACAATTTGACGACTATTCCGTACGACTATTACCTAAGTACTTAAATTAAATACGTCTCAGCTACCAGCCTAACCATAATCTTAATGTCTCAGCTCTTACACCTTTAATATGCTGAGCCAACCGCGTAACAAAGGTGAACTGGATATCACCACAATTCCAGTTTGCAAACCAACAAATGTTCGTATTGGAATCCTAATTAGAATTTCATGTTTATCGGATTTGTAACAATGATACAAGAGGTCTATTTATTCAAATGATTTTGATGAAGTACCTACTCTACTAAATGTGATCTGATCGAACGGCGTTGTCAAAGTGGGTTACCTACTCCGTAAATGTAAGAACACAAAATTATAGGAATTAACAATTTCCATGTAGGTACTTAGGAATGGCAAAGTGCATTTAAACAGCGATTTAGTAAACGTCCGTCAGATTCCACTTTCGTCAGAAGCAGAGCAACAGTTACTATAGTAATTTTTTTTTGTTCGTGTTGAGTAGTAACTAGTTAGATTCATAATACTTAACTGTTACCCAAAAAATTTTAAATATACATTCCATTGATGGACGACATAGTATCTATTGAACCAATCAGCTACCCTAATCTCGTAATATGTAGATACTCTAACTAAGATATTGAAACGTTGAAAAAAGTTGACTACCTCAGTTGGTGATCGAAAACACATCCTCTGCAATCCGGGCGGCTGCGTTGACCGAAACGTTGCGTTGCGTTGCGTTTGCGAAACGTAGCGACCGACCGTTGCGTTTTACGAAATAAAAATCTTTGAGAAAAATCTGAGTTAGTCAACTTTTATCCACCTTTTTAAAATCTTTAAGTATATTTGAGCGTAGCGCTGCGCATATTGTACGTGCGTATTACTTACTTACTCCATAATCAAATTGTTTTAGATGATGCTCATAATTTGAGCAGAAAACGTTCTACAAACAAGAAAAAAAATTAAAACATGGTACGAATACAAAAAAAATCGTAGCCCTTACAGCTTTTAAAACTCTATGAATATATTACGCTACCTATTTCAATGATGTATTTTGGTATATTTGCTAAGTGATTTGGTATAATTTAAACAAAGACTCTTCTTTCAAAGAAATAACCAATTAAGATAAATGGCAAAATGTTAAATTGATATATGATTTATAATTTAAGCAGAATATTTCAATATTTCATTGTAAGTAAAGTAGGTACTTCGTATACATACTCGCATATGTTTTAATCTTTAAATTCAATACTTAGTTTTTTTTTTAATTTAATAAAGATATATAAATTGTAGTAACAGCCATCATCGCAGCTCTCTTTGAATTAAACATCATCGTTTTATTTTTTAATTAATCTTGTTATCTCTACCTTTATGTTTTCTTCTTTTGTTTGTTTTTGTTCCTCTATTCAGAATCAATTTATTTTTAGATAATATCTTGAGTTCTTTTTATTCAAAAATAGAAGGATAACATCAAATCATTGGGCACTGTTATATATTGTTTCAAATGTATTAAAAACGTAATAATTACGTTATATTGTTTATATCTTCTGTTACTATGTTGCTCTTTTAATATAGAGATTTTTAATATTGGGCATTTTAAAAAGCCCTTAAAGTAATCGAGGTCTAAAAAGTGAAACTTATCGTGGTTGACAAAGTAATCTTATTTTTTTAAATAAAACGAGTTTTTAAACCTTTTCTTAGTCACGCTCACGATCACTTGATGTGTAAATCTTCTGGGGAACGGAGATTCTTAATTGGGAGGTCTATCTTCAGATTCTTTAGTAATAGCATAAACAAATTAAATAATAATATCGTCCTTGGCAATAGACAAATTGGCTTCGATGATATTGATTACAAATAACGCGTTTCTAGCCAAACGGGGAGAAGATCGGGTGAAATGTGAGAAATCGTGGTGTCTTCAATAAGAGTTTATTATTTCTTCTTAACAAGGGTTTATTTGACAGATTATTCTTTTTTTTTTTATAAAAGAGGGAGGCAAACGAGCAGGTGGGTCACCTGATGGAGAGTAATCACCGCCGCCCATGTACGCCCGCAACACCAGGGGAATCGCAGACGCGTTGCCGGCCTTTAAGGGAGGAACAGGTTTAAGGAGGGAATAGGAATTTGGAGGAGGGGGGGAAGGGGCCTCCGGTACCCTTCTGAGATCATTCACCATTTTATTGTTCTTTAATGCACTTTCATCATCATCATCAGCCTATAAATGTACCACTGCTGGCCACAGTCCTTCCTACATGGACAACACATGGGGAGATTGGGCTATTGACCCACCAAACTAGCCCACCACCAATCCTCAATTGGTGGGTTTTAACGACTGCCATCTTAGGACAACAACCGGGACCAACAGCTTTTTGTCTTCCGAATAACGGAGGAGCTCAAGATATTTCTAAATTTAGACACCCAATAAGTGACCCGCAATTGTGAAAGGTGCATAAATGGCAAGGTTGTAAACGAATGTCATCGCGCCTAATAAAGACATTAATTGAATAAACTTTCGGGTAGGTATTTGTTTACGAATCTTTCAGTTAGAAACACTCATTGCCGCAAATAATAATCTCGTCGTGATCTACACATCTGTTTGACTCCTGTGTGTATTAAATAGAATCCGATGCATGCTATATGTATTATGTATCCTTATACATCTAAAAAAAGCACGTGAAAAGTTTTGATACGACGCCGACGCGGCGCGTCTGTTTGGTGTTTTTGTGCGAATGTTGTGTATGTTTGCCACTTGGATGATAAACTCAATCCGAAATTACAAAAGCAAAATTTACTTAATTAAAGTAAAGCATAATACTATCCCACAGATGGACACTGAATTGAAAATTTATCTTTTGTCTTTTTTTTCTGGCCTCTTGGTACATACTTTTTTACAGTAACAATAATTAACCTATATTAATATGATTATGTATATATGTTACCGGCAATCTGTGTAATTCAGGTATTCTATACAATACCTAGGCATTGTATAGAATACCTGGGGCGTCCAGGCAATGTAAGAAATATTAAGTATATTATTGTCCATTACATACTTTACCTAGGTAATGTATAAATATCCTAGGGATTGTATAGACTACCTGCTGGTCCACCGGCGATTTGTAAAATAAATAGATTTTGGTCTTTATCTCACAATGTTATTCAGCCTACCTATAAAATGACAATGAAAACAACTTTATTAAAATTAACAATTATGGTGCTTCTTAAGAATATTCTTTATAAAAAAGGTATTTATTTAATCTTAAGTTAATAAAAGGGCCTATGCAAGAAAATATTAGACATTTAAAACATGAAAACTTTTTAGTCCTAATAAACTTTTATATAATCAATAAATAATTCTAGTAAATACTCTTCAAAAAAGCACCTCAGTAGTATCTTTCTATTACTACAGTAAAATCACGTTAAAAATAAAATGCAACTAAAAACTCTTCGGTCTATAAGTGACACAATGTAATCTGCTTACAACTACTTAGGTAAGTCGTAATAAGTATAAAAAACTTAAGAAATAAAACAATTCTGTAAGAATAATAAGTAGGTATTGCCTTTTCACACATTACCGGATGCGCATTCGGTATTGTTTAAAATACCCAGGCAAAGTATAAAATAAATATATTTCATACATTACCTACACGTTTTAGGTATTCTGTACATTGCCTAGGTATTGTATAGAATACCGGATTATACAGATTGCCGGTAACATATACATTCATAATTATAATAAATAACACAAATCAGAAACAACCTTCTTAATCGTTGAATGACAGAAAATCGGATAAGCTAACAAAATATTTATCTAGATCTTGAATACTAAAATTTAAAACTCATAAAGGAACTATCGCGTTCAGGTAGAGATCTTTCAAGTTAAGCAACTTTGGCAATGCCGGGCTACCGAATGGGTGACCTATTCAGAATATCTAGAGCACAAGCAAGGTTCTTCAGAATATTCATTAGAAGTAGTTACCAGTTTTGATCGTCAAAAAATAGCAGTCGTATCGCAGTGTAATAAGTTATGATGGCCCAATATTCCCAAGTTCTGCGTTTATAGAGTAAAGAAACATAGCGAGGATAGACTTGTAATAATGTAGTTAAAAAAACTCTGCCAACCCTATGCTACTGTAGAAGAGTTGCTTATTTATAAAGTCGTTGACGATATTACCTCCCTGAATTATGACCTACATCGTGCTTTACTATCTAGTTTCTAATATCGGAAACATATTTGCAAGAACAATTTAGCATTTTAATATTTAAAAAATGAAATATGTTAGAAATTGATGTAAGAAAAATAATGTTTAATAGTTAATGGTAATGTCCGCGTGGGTGGGTGGGCGCGACCCTACAAAACCAATAAATCATTACTTTGCAGTATCTTTCCTGTATATAAATTACCACTTTTCTAAAAATCTGACATAGGTACATGACTAGTCATATTCTTCCATGAGTACCTAGGTACTCATTAAAGAATGTTTACATCAGATTTACAAAATATTAAATTTAAAACCATCAGCATTGCGTCGCTACCTTACTTATGCTTTCTGTCAACGGACAGATGGTTTTTAAGAGTAAAGAAAAACTAAATTTAAAAGAAACAATTCTATTCAGAAACATGAAATTAAGGACTTTTAGTAATATCAAACAACTGGTCGATTTGAAAGTTTGGTACTAACTCAGTCCTAATATAAATATAATTTTAAAAATGGCTTAAACGAAATTGTTAAGGATATCAAACACAAACAAATCATTTTTTTTGCAAGAACTCATAGTCATTCTTGACTCCTTTCCCTTCGTACATACCTATCACTTATCTTCGTACTTCGCATATTTATTTGCGGATAATTTGCTTCAGACTTATTATTTTAGTGGTGGGTAAAGCCGAAACATTACATAAGATTAGCTGGAGGGAGAGGGACGCATAATAATCAAATTGTTATCAACCTACCCCACGTCTCGAGCTAGTCGTTTGAGTAATAAGACATTATGAATGCCTAGACACGCGCCTCTTAGACTATTTTCATCTTGTATATTGTTACATGTACATGGTGTAATCGTTGAATGTCGCCATGCGATTATTCCGTAAACGTAAGAGAAATAAAAACCTCTAAATTGCTACCGAAAAAGTGAAAAGGAAATTTTATTTATAGTGTATTCTATCTTCTTCAGCGTAAAATAACCCCAACTTTAATAAATTATAAAGTACTAAGCTTTCGCAACACTATCCCGCGATGGTTTCGTTCATATATTATCTATCATACATTACCTTTGTTTCATATAAAAATCCGACTTTCTATTTTGTTTTTTTTTTAAATTCTTTTATATAATCTTCGCCTGACAACTACGAACACAACTTTTAAAAAATCATCTAAATCGGTCAAGCTGTATCACGTGATGCTCCGTCATACATATGGCAAATGATTTTTATTTAAATAGAAGACAATATAAACTTAAGTTATCTTATCTAAACAACGATTTGTTGTGTGAAAATAAAAGTATGAGTGCAAACGAGATACCTTAATCCCTTTAAATGAAACAAAGCATGCTAGAGCGTAGGTGTGAACCCGTTCATACGGGGATTGCAGATGTCGCGGCTGACGGCTCAGATGCTGCGCGCACCTAAATCACATTAGCTTGTGTGGGCTTTATACTGGGCTCAATAGAAACATACCATACATACATTTATTCAAGACTACTATCCCCGAATGGTTAGTCAGAGACTAGGCAATGGGGAGTCACTGCCATAGTCCACATTTCACCAAGTTACAAATGCACATGTGATCAGCGTGACAGGTAGTGAGCCCATCACCGCTCTATGCTGTTGGATGTATATGCAGTCTTTAGTCGGTTAGTCGCCTTTTACAACTTTTACGGCTATAATATACACATATTCATCATCACTGTGCCATCTTCAAAATTAAGTTTGGAGGTCAGTTGGCAAAATTTCTTGCGGTCCCATGAAGTAGCTTTTAACTGACGATAGCCAAGTCCTGTAGGCTTACTCTTGAAACACAATTGCATTAGTCATATTCCAATCACAAATCTAAAAAATGTCAAATGGCACTTTTGTAAGCGACAATAGCGCCACATTGGAATTAAATTGCGTGGAAATCGATTGAACAAATTATTATCGAGATGGCGTTGCGGAATTATCTTTACTTATCCCAATATCGATACATATTAATCGCATTGGAATTGTATTGAGATTAAGTTTGCGTTTAAGAGTAACCCCCCTGTCCACTGTTTGATATCGTCCAACCATTTTGTCTAGACGTCCCAGGCTCAGTGATGAGCAGTGGTCGGAGTAGGTATATTGATTTTAGATACTTGCGTCATGATATCATAACATGGACATGCATTTCTTCCGGAATGTACCGGAGTTTCCAAAAATTTGGTAAATAGAGTAATAAAATAAAAAACCATATGTAAGCAAACAAAATTGTTTATTGTTAATACAAATAATCATTATTACAGTTTTATTAAAAATAATTATTTTTAATCCTCATCGGTTACAAGTTCTACATTTTGATTTTTTACTTAGGCCTTACACTTTTATTTAGGCCAAAGAGCCGGCTCAACATTAGCCAACAGGTCGAAACAATAAAGCTTTGGTCACCTATCCGTTGACCGGCCTGTGTGAGAGTGACTTAACCTCTACAATCAACGACCAAATGTGCGGCCAAGTGAGTCAATGAGTTCCAAAGGGGAAATAAGCCCAACAAATCTATAAACTACATTTCCTAAACTAGTTAATCGTTACTTACCCTAAATAATTATTAAAAAGCGACAATTATTAATAATTGTACCATCGTGATGGTTGGTTATCGTGAGACGGGGGTTTTATAAAGGGGGGACAAAATTTCGTCCATTTTAGCGTAGGACGCACCGTTTCCAAGATATTTAAAGATTAACAAAAAAAAATCACTAATAATAATTTAAGACGTGATTTCTTTTCTTTTGCGAGATTGAGACAATGGATACGGCCAACATTAGAGATGGAGACCAGCGCCACTAGCAGCATAGCGTTGAGAGTATTGATACATTTTTAACTAGTTTCATGTAATAATTTCGATGTTTCGGTATTTTTATCATAATAATCCGGAAACTCGGAGGAGTATCCATATTAACATATACGTTTGATGTCAGTGACCTTAATTCAATATACCTACTCCGACCACTGGTGATGAGGAATGAAGCAAGCGTTCCATTCCATTAAAGTGAAATTGTTATGTTTCTTATTGAAGAAACATTTATTTGTTTTTTGCGTTTTTAACGCTCAAATATTATACTATCAAATATTATACAAGATAGTAAAACATTAATAAAATTACTAACCAATAACTGTTTTATACCTTTCCCACTTCTTCTTCTTCTTCTTCTTTCATGTCATTTTTTTTTCGATGTTTCACTAACTTCGTTTGTTATGTTGATTGATAAAAGATCAAGTGTTTCATAATCAAAATTATTATTTGCAGACTTCGTGCTTTGTTTGTTGTTGTACAATCTATTAATAGACATTCTGGGGCATAAATATGGTCCTTCGAGCAGGATAGACCAATATGGATTGGTGGAAAGTGAAACATTAAACGACTTCCATCTTGGTTGACAATTATTTAGATACCCACTTATAATGTTTCTCAGACCTGTCGTAAATCCCATTTTTCAATTACAGATAACTATTCAGATAAACAATGTTCCAAAGGCCGTGCACGGGCGCGGCTTCTACAGAAATTGGAAATGTAACCAATATCAGGAATGTTTTATCAGACATGTCCCATAAATCGTTGAAAGCCTCTGGACGTGAACTCGGTAGGTAGAATCATTGCTCTCTAAAAGATTTATTTTAAAACTATATTTTATTTGAAATGCAAGTTAAAATTATAGTGTAGGTACCTACATAAAAATAGTTTTTGATCAAAAAACAAAACCAACTTCAAAGAAAGCTGTTAAGCAAACCAAAATAAAAAAAGAAAAAACTTAACCACTAAAATGTAAAAAATAATATTACCCACACAATTACAAACAATATTAAAATGAAAAAATCCAACGAATTAAAAATAAGACTTAAAAACTAATAATTATTCTAAATCTACACTCAAAAATAACAGAAAACAGTACATATCTACATAAACAAAAAATAATTTTCAAAACGAATTTTGCAGTCGGGCGGTGGGTGGGGTAAACGGTATATTGTAAACGGCTTGTCAGTAATTCATTTTGCCTGTCATTGTCTTTTCAGTAGACTTTTGTGTTTTAGTATTTGTTAAACTCGGTTTTTTTATTAGTAAAGAGTTACGTCCCTAGAGATGGCGCTATCCGCAGCTGACTCGCGCTATTAGTTATTTTCCTACACACAATATAGTCTTCGAGCCTTTTCACGTTTTCACTCTTATCTCCTTGAGACAGTGCCTTTTGCCTATGCGGATTGCCTCCCCGAGTTCGAGTTTTTCTTCATCGTTTTATTATAACACCGCGAGCACAGCATTCTCACACCCAAATGTTTGTGTAGGATTTTTTTTTATTGGCAAAGGGTAAGCGCTTGGCCTTCATCTCACCTGATGGTAAGTGACGATAAGACCGAAGGTGGAAGTGCGCTTCACCCGGAATCTTCAACCACTGAGGAACTGGCTATCTTATCTCAAACTGCCGGAACACAACAATGCTATAAACATCGTTGTTATGGCGACAGACTTAGATAAAATGGCGGTAGCTAGCCAGGCGGACTTAACAGCCCTACCACCAACCAAACCGAGCACACAAAGATGTACCCCCCGCTGGGAATCGAACCCGGGACCTCTGGGTCTTAAACCGGTAGCTTAGCCACTAGACCACAGAGGTGGTTGAAAAGTAACCTTAAGCGAACTTAACCTTCAGCGAAAGTAGCTGCTAAGAGAAAACAGCGTCATAAGGAGACTGGTGTAGAAAAGACTAAGCGGCTTCAAATGAACAGAGAGCGTAACGTAAACATTCGTACCCTTGAGAACATAGTCCAGCGTGAGAACAGACTTTCACAAATGATAGCTTACGCCTCTTATCGTTTGTCGCGTTGAGCGAGGAGGGACGTATAGCTACTAATAGCCACACACATATCGTTACAATGTTAACTGCTAATAATATTTTATTTGAAGTATGTCACATGATTATTATTAGATTGTGCACTTTCCATGCTTACTCCATACTAATATTATATAAGAAAATTATGTTCGTCTGTGTGTGTCGTCTGTCACTTTTTCATGCGTTAACCGCTCTACTCTAATCAGATTTTATGAACTTTCTGGAATATCCTCGATTTTCCTGGATTCTACCATCGGATCCTAACTTGGTTACAATGGGACCACCACAGGAGCATACTTATTCAAATAAAAAAATAATCATTGAAATGGTCAATAGTTCGCAAAGATTGTGACGCGTAAAGCAGTAACAATAAGTCGACAACAATGTGTTTTTTCAGGATTCTGAAAAAACTTCTGAACCATCTACTGTAAATTTTTCATGGAACCAAATTGAAACTTTGGTCTATTACATAAAAGAAGAATGATCAAAATCGATTCACAATTGGTGGAGCTATCGTGTAACATACATAAAAAAATTCAGACGACTTGAGAACCTCCTGTTTTTTTTGAAGTCGGTTAAAAACAAAAAAAAAAAAATTATTTGTACTTAGCTGGTTTTGGAACTTTCGGAGGCCTGTATAGTTTTTCATTTTATTTTAAGAGTTATAAATTATTAATTCATAAACTTCTTTGTTACTCTTTAAACATCTAAAGAATTGGCATAAAAATATTTGACTTTATACTTGCGTCGCCGTGAATTGCCCAAAGCTAACACCCTCATCTCGAACATCACGAGAGGCATGAGAATCAATCGTTTTACCCAGGGTGTGACTGGACTGCCTCGTCTCCTTTTTCCGTACGCCTGGTGAAAGACAGGCACTCGAAAAGGTTTCCGAAACAAACCCCTACAGCCTAGCGGGTCGTAAAACTAGCCTATGCTTCGGTAGGACATTCGACTGGTGCCCGCATAAAACCCTGCCGGCAAACAGCTGTAATTTATCAGACTCACAGTTAGCTGCGAATAATCCTAATAATTCTGACAATAACATGTTCCTATTCTTAGGAACATTTAGGACGATAATGCATGCCCAATCAACCCGTAGCAAAATGCTATTTTATTTTTTATTTATTGTACGTACATTATTTTTACTTTATACTACTTTTACTCGTTCTTATTAGTCTTGTTTTAAGTAAATATATCGCTAATGTACACAGGTTTCCTTCTGAATCTGAGCTCAGCTATTGTAACAGACACAATAGAAATTCAATTATTAGCAACCTCAGGACACCTCTAGGAACTAGGGGACAGGCAATGGGATATGATGGTCCAATTAGTCGATCATGTTTACTGCACTGGGAAAAATGTACCCCTGGTTTTAAAAGGTCGTCTGCACTCCGTAACAGGAATATCTCTTAAAAACCGACTAGGCGTCCAACTAAAAAATTAACAGGAAACCTGAACAGAATCATGATATATCCTGTTATATCTGTACTGATATTACAACAGGAAATTTCCTTTTAAAATATCGGTACATCGTAATGTTAACTTATAATGAATGTGTTAGATAATATGATAGGTTGTCGAAACAAAGACACATACATATTACATACCTACTTTACTCTGTACCAAACATTAAGGGCACGATGTTTATTGCAAAATGTCACAAATAATGTATCCAATTATAGACCTAAACACATAACAATGTCAAATACCGTAGTTTTGCTGGTCCTCCCACGCACGTATGAGAAAGGCGTTTTGCCAGGTGCAATATTGAGGCACCTTTAATGTTTAACTGAGAAACAATGAAACAATGTAGTATTACTAGTTTTTTGTTTTTTTAACATTTGTATGGAAACTATTAATTATTTATTTATATATTTATTAGGTACACAAAACAGATAGAAATTAAAAAATAACAAAAAAGCATCACAAATTGTATAAGAGCTGAATTCCTATCTAAAACATGTGTACACAGCACGATTAATAATAAGCGTCCATATTAAAGTTTATCTAATCTAAAACTAATATTCAATTAAAAACTAATTATATACATAGAATGTAGAATAATAAAAATCAAACAAATCGAAAACTTATTCTAGATTAATGTTGACAACTATATGTTAATAAGTTTAATGTTAAGGTTTATGTCTCACTGTATCAATCTATTCTGATTTATTGTATAGGTGTTTGGGGTAGCTCATGTAAAACTAGCTTCATTAAACTAGAGAGAGCTCAACGTGCTGTTTTGAGAGTTATACTCAAGAAACCATTTCGATATCCTACGGACTCTTTACAAAGAAGGCGAAATACTTCGAGTCCGACAGCTAGGTATACGTGTGCCGGGTCGGCTGTGATCAACATAGGAAGGTTATGAACTTGCCGCATTACGAATCTTTGGTTAAAAGGCGCATCTTCAAGGTTCCTCTGCCTGCCGTCCGTACTTCGTTTGCCAAGCGTTTGCCCCTTTTTTCTCACTCGTATGTCTACAATAGTATTAACAGGAAATGTCCCTTAAATAACATCTCCTTATGTAAGGCCAAATCATTAATTAAAGCCTGGCTGATGGACCTAAACTATATACAAACAGAAAAACTTCTTCCGTCTGCTGGGTGACTTGCTGTTTACACTCATCACGAAATACATTTCACACACCTAACACTACTCATTCACACTATCATACCCACTTTTTTAATGTAATTTTAAATTGATTTGGCTTGTTTGTTTGTTTTTTTTTATATATTATTTTTAAATGCTTAATCGAAGATTCTTTATAACTTTTTTTATTTTTTTTTATTTTACAAATTATTTGTATCAGAACCGGAGCTCCATACAAAGTTTAAATCAAGTAAATTCGGCAGATCGCTCTCTGGTTACAGCGTTTCAGGCCTGCGAGCCTTGTGCGGTGACCACTGAAATTACCTGATACACTCTAGTTTTTTTTTAAATATGTAAATTCCCTAAATAAGGTCTACTGTGTAACTACTGTGTACTAAATAAGGGCCGTGTGTATATGTATTGTTCTTTGTCAAAATAAACGATTATTATTATTAAGTGGGAGATGCCGAGCCGGAGAATTTCCAGGATTTTTTTTTAAATTCATGTATTTTCATGGATAAATGTCGATGTGGTTATAAGCGCAACCAGTTCATTGTTTATACGGCTTATTCGAACAATGGGATTTATAATATGATGTATTATTTTTATAGACATTTAGTACAAAAGTTTTTGGCGCCCGGGTTCGATACAAAGTATTTATTTGAATTGCAATTGCCTATGATGTGGTCTGTGCTTTGACCACTGGCCTACGATTCAGACTTCAGGGTAGTGTACATGTTTGTACTACGTTTGATTGGTGGTGGTGTGCCGGTTTCAAGTCCGCCTGGCAAACCCCCATCTTATCTAAATATGTCGCCATATCAATGTTAGTACTTAGCAACATTGTTGAGTTTCATCAGCCAAGTCCTTAGTAAAGATTCCGAATTACGCCTCTACATCATTCATGTTCAGGTTACAGGGAGGCCAAGTGCGTAGAGAAATAAATAAAGTATCACTAGATCACTAGGTATACTATAGATACACTATCCATTTACTATCGTTCTGTATTTAGTATTGCCTAATACTACCACCACCTCATCACCACCACACATCCACCAAGCTTGCTGCAACTTCGACCTTAAAATTAGTGTCAAGAAGACGGAGGTGATGTCTTTGGACGCACATGGTCACGAGACACTGGCCATACAGTTTGGGGAAGACTGTGCGCTCACGTGCCCTCAATGTGCGCGGGGGTTCACCTACAAGAAAGGCTATGTCAGTCATTTACAGGCGCACAAGCGCCTCACCAACTAAGGAGTTCAAGCAGTCGCCATGGCCGAAATCGGCCGGATGGATCATCATCATCATTGCCAAATATTATCCCCAAACCACAGTACTTGCAATTTACAAGAGAACAAGTTGCGAATACTGCAAATAGGGTACTTTAGAAAAACAACTCAGATATCATCTACCTACTCGATTGTTTGAATTGCAAAGTTTATCTAGTACAGTGTAACTGGATCTGGACTGGTTGAATTTTTTTATTCAGGTTTTTTACATATTTTCAATATTCTTTATGAGTATAAACTCTACAATACTCTTTATTTTGTATGCCAATTTTTGTTTTTTTTTTAACCTTTGCAACTGTTGTTCTTCTAACTAGTTCCCTACTTCATAACTATCATCACAGTGTGCTGAAAGAGACCTCTTTTCGAAGATAAGCTTACCTACTTACTACATTAACTTAAAACTATAAATAAAAAATGTCTAATTTAAAACTAAAATCTATAAATAAAAAATGTCCTCCATCTGCGTGCACGCAGGTACGGTCCCAAGAATGCTGGTACCATTACCTATTTGAATTGCCAGGCTAATACGCTGGCAGAGGTAGCTGCCAGCCTTGTTGTCACCGGAGACCTCAACAAGACGTGCACTTAAATCTTTTACAAGGAGAAAACTCGAGTTTAGTTCTCGGGGACCTACAGAGTTTGATAACTCAGTTTGGCGCAATAGATTTGGAACTAAATTTCTCGAAGTCTGACTTATATTTTTCAAATACCGTGGCCCCGCAACGTAGAACTCAAATAGTTTCTGATTTCAATCTTTTGGCCCCCAACCTCAAAATTCTCAACGACAACTCGTTATTTTTATAAGGCGCACCGCTTCTTGATGCTGCCATCTCGGCTTTCATAAACGATGCCATTAAAAAATTCAATTCATCTTCAGACCGTCTATTCCAAACTAATTCACACATGGCTCTATTTATCATACGTTTTTGTCTTTTTGTTCCAAAATTTATATTCGTTCTCCGGTGCTCCCAAATCTGGCTCTTTCCTTCCTTGCTTTCGAACCTAGATAATCTCATTAGACAGACTCTTATAAAAATTCTTAATTGCCCCATGAATGACCGCGTTTGGCAGCAGGCTACCCTTTCTGTACGATTTGGGGGCGTTTTTGTCATCTGCTCATAGCACGCACAATCTCTACCGGAAAATTATCAACCCATCCTTGGGCAAACCACCTGTCCAAATTCAAACCTCCCTTTGTTACCACAGTCGCAGAGGCATGTGGCCGAGCCTATATGCAAACAAATTCTCGAATGGCTTCTATCTACTTCTGATAACACGGCAGAACTCGCTCGTCTCACTGACGTCTCCGAGAGAGAGTCAGGTCATTGGCTTCAGGCATTACCCTTTGCTAATGTTGATACGTTGCTGGACGGGCCGTTACTCACTCTAGCGGTTTGCCTCCGCCATGGTGCCAGGGTGGTCCACCCTCATCGCTGTGTGTGTGGGGAGGCTGTTGACGAGCTTGGCCATCACGAGCTCTCATGCACCCACAATGCTGGACAGATGTTACGGCACTCCTCGCTCAACAGCATAATCCGCAGTGCTTTTGCCACCGTTGGCTTACCAGCTGTCTTAGAGCCGGTTGGTATTTCTCGCAGCGATGGCAAAAGACCTGACGGTATGACCTCGCTGCATGTCGGGGCTGCTGCGGTATTTAAGCGCCGAAAATCGCAAACGGCTCAAATACGCGGACCTGGGACCTAATTATATATTTGTGCCGTTAGCGGCGGAGACAATGGGTACGTGGGGGCCGGAGACTAGGCATCTCTTACTACATTTGAATTTCAAAATGTTATTAATTCTCTGTTTTTCGTACGAATTAATAAAGAATTAACAAACATTGTTAACGATCCAAAACAAACATCACTTAATTATTAATCGCTTCCTTTATTTCACAGTATGACGTGACAATAAAAAAAATAGCTGAATGAGTTCCTTATGAATAATTGTTTGAATCAGCAATCATTATCGGCGCCGGCATACTGCACACTCGAAATACAACAAGGAAGCTTCCATCTTATTTACATGACATTAACATTCAGAATCGGAGCCAAGCGCGAACACCGCTTCATCATTATAAAGTACAAGAAACAACCGGCAAGGAAAGCGACTCAACTTAATTACCAATAATAATAGTTTAAAAAACACTAGAAAAACACTCTTTTATAAATGCACGTAAAAACAAAAAAATAAATTATGGATCGTTCAAGTTGTTTCTATTTCTGGGCTGAAGTGTAAACTATGTGCTTTTAATTATAATATTTGATTGTAAAAGCGTGGGGCGCTGGAACAGGAAAGACTTTATTGTTAACAAATACTAATACTAACTTCCTGACGGAAGCTGCATGAGGTCGCACAAGAGCATAACGTTTATGCCGCCAAAGGGTTACCAAAGGGAACCAAAGATATCTCGTCCACGAACAAGAACTCTACGTTTTGCCACTGTTGACGCATCATCACCCTTTTGTACTTAATTTCCTGAAAGAAGAGGCGATAAAAATGTCGGTGAATGTCGTCTCTCCTCGCTGCTGGCGCATGTTTTGTCTGAGTTCGACCAACTGTTACTTTGAACAGACTGACATTGGAAGATGGTTAAATTAGTTACCTTAGATTCCATTACATAGTTTGTTACATATAATCGACCTAATAAAAGCGTGTTAAAAACAATAATATTGAAGCGTGTCCGTAGTAACCCACCAACGCGCATGGGTGAACGTGGTGGATTATATGGCACGGAATAGATAATTCTCTCACCGCGGTGAGAGAATTATCTGTCGCGTAGCGATAAAAGTATACCACCACCCCCTCTCTTCCCTTGGGTGTCGTAAAAGGCGTCTAACGGACTAAAGACTGCATATAAATCCAACAGCATAGAACGGCGATTTCTCACCACCTGTCACGCTGAGCACATGTGCTGTCGCTATTTGGTGAAAGGTGGACTTTGCCTAGTCTCTGACTAACCCTTCGGGGATAATAGTCGTGATTATATGTATGTTTGTATGAAAAATGTTTAAGTACTATAAAAAAAATCAACCCGTCTCAGTAAAGCTCGAATGGGACTCGAACCCATGACCTTTGGATAACCGGTCCACTACTCCAACCACAGAGAGACCCCAGAAGTCTCGTTGAATTCTTTCTAGATAGTAGATGATTTACGCTGCAAGCCAGCGGTTTTTTTCTAGTAAAGATTTTTCCTATTCTCTCTATATAGCATTGTGAATGCAAAATTTCAGTAATAAAGAATTATGTATGTATGTTCTGTGTAATTATGTATGTATGTCATTACCCAGCTGAAACTCCCCATGTGCGTTGTCTGCGTGGAAGACCTGTGCCCAGCAGTGGAAAGATTATAGGATATGATGTGTAGCCAAACGGATATGATCGAGTTGAATGGAGATATCGTGGTATATAAACTTTTCTAACAATATACTATATAGAGCAACGCTAACGAATCGTTTTTCTAAGGGGGCAGGAAGGCGCTACACAAAGACGCCCAAAACATTTGATACCTAATTTATACTATTATCCCAAAAAGGTTTGTCCAAAACTAGGCAATGGGTAGGTACCGCAGAAGCAGTCCTCTTTTTTTTTCTCCAGTGAATCCTCCTTATGGATACCCTACCCCTAGAACGGAAGCAAGGTTATGTGGGGCTCCATCCGTCCCCTTTTCACACTGAGAGCGTAATAATCAATCAGGGATGAGAGGGAGGGAAGTTTACCCACTAAACACTGGAGGACAGCAAATTCGAGTGAAGTGGAGGCCGCGGGGCCTGTCCACTAGGGAATTGAACCACGGATGAGAAGAAGCAGTCCTCTGCCATACTTCACGTTTCACCAAATTATAACTGCACATGTGCTCAGCGGGATAGGTGGAGCCCATCGTCGCTCTATGCTGTTGGATATATGTGCAGTCTTTAGTCCGTTATTCACCCTATATGACACCCAAGGGAAGAGAGGGGTTGGTAGTATTCTTTTAGTTTTTTTTTATTTCACAACTAGTAAGCGCTTGGCCTTCATCTCACCTGATGGTAAGTGACGATAAGGCCGAAGGTGGAAGCGCGCTTCACCCGGAATCCTCAAGCACTGAGGAGCTGGCTATCTTATCTCAAACTGTCGGAACACAACAATGCTATAAACATCGTTGTTATGGCGACAGACTTAGATAAGATGGTGGTAGCTAGCCATGCGGACTTAACAGCCCTACCACCAACCAAACCGAGCACACAAAGATGTACCCCCCGCTGGGAATCGAACCCGGGACCTCTGGGTCTAAAACCGGTGGCTAGCCTCTAGACCACAGAGGCGGTTAAAAATTATTTTACTAACAAAACATTGTGTTTTATTTGTATGTATGTTAGTCCGTAATGTATACACCCTTAATTTTATTCGTTTTAATGAATTTAAGGGTGAGTTCCACCCATGAAAATGAACTGCAAAAATGACAAAAAAAATTCGACCTCCCATACAAAACTGTCCGATCAGCTGACGAGAATAGTATAGGAGGTCGAATTTTTTTGTCCTTTTTGTACATAAGTTTCTTGGGGAAAGTTGATTAGTTTCATGGGAGGAACTCACCCTTAATTTCATTGAAACGAATAAAAATTAAGGGTGTGTATTGTATGGGCTATGTAATTTACAGATGGTAAATAATGTACATTTTGTTGCCTAAAATAAATTATTATTATTATTTAGTAAGTCGCTATACTTACCACAGGACTCTCTCAACTAATTGAAATTTAAATATCACTTCGGCTGTAGTGGAGTCACCGAACGTGGTTTAGACAGACTTGGTACTTACCAACGGAAAAAAATATTGACGATGTGCTTTATGTCGCAACAGTATGTACATCCTTTATCGTACTACATATAATAAGTTTTTTAAGAAAAAGTGTTGAACTCGCACTCGAGTTGTTTAGTTCCCGAGTGACATAATTATTGCAAATCTTTATCACTGTGTTGTCGTATCAAGTTCTCGGAACCAGCTTCACTTCAGTTCGGGGCCGCTCTCGCTGCGACCTTTATGCACATCGGCAACCAGTGTCGCAACTTTTTACTTTTTGCCCGTGCGTGAATATCGAGGAGTTTTCCTGTTCGCACACACAGAATATGATGTTTGAAACTCACAAAGGCTTTAGAATTTAGTACGGCAACCTCTGTGTTGTTATTGTACAACGGAAACGCCTGTCCTCAGTTTCACCTAAATGATAAATGAATATTTATCGTACCTCCTCGTATCCTTTTCTATTTTCATTTACTGACAAAAGCGACTCTCATCAAAATAGGTAAGTACTATTAATTTTTCAGTAGTTGGATCTAGTTTTATCGTATTATATTGTAATATAATTAAGGAAGTGCATACAGTGCCACAAGCGGCACTGTATCTCAATCGTTACGGGAACCGTAAGTTTTGCGGTATAATAGTGACGCCGCCTAATCTGCCATAATGTTTTTTGTCAGACAACAGAAATACTAGCTGCCCTACTCCTGTAGGTCACGTGATAGGTTAGAAATTTAAGACAATCGCGAAGCGCAGCATAGCTATCTACTATCTAACTCCATACAAAAAAATCTTTTGAATGTTATGTCTTCTGAACATCATGCAAATAAAAAGTATGTTACGGTTCCCGAATCGATTGAGATACAATGCCGCTTGTGGCACTCTATACACTTTGTACTAGGATGCCGTAATTACGGCATCTTAACCGATCGTACTATGTTGCCGCTTGTGACACTCTATACACTGCCTACACTTTGTACTGAATGCCGTAATTACGGCATCGTAACCGATCGTTCTAGAATACCGCTTGTTGCACTTTATCTACAGCCATAATTAAATGGAAAATTAAATAGAGGAAGTCCTAAGTCGGTTTTTTTCAATTATATAACTTGCTTTAATTTAATTTAATTGTTGTCTTTAGAAATGTAATTGCAAAAGATACAAACATGTAAATTAAAAAAAACTAGTTCGAAATATCTGTCTACTCTGTCTCTGTCTTTGGGAAACAGACGAGATAACTAAACAGGTAAGTAAATTATTGTAACTTTAAGAAATAAAATACTACATAATTGCCTTATATTTTATTTCGGAGGTGGGCGCTAGACTGCAGCTCCTTTCTACTACCACTCTATCGTAAACACTTTTTGTATTGTGTTTTTGTTTTAATAAAGAAATAATTTATTAGTAAGTACTAAAGAATAGTTGTAGTTATCCTAAAAAAACTTTGATCATAACAGATAAAAAATAAGTATAAAACTTTTGCTTTCTTCTTGTTGCTCGTTCCTTTTGTAATACCAATTAGGCAATCATAAAAATTTAACGCATTCGCGACAGACAATTGAAATGAAATCGTAATAGCCGTAATAAATTATGAGTGTCATTAGTGCCGCCATATCAATTAATGCTAGGTTTAATAATCGTGACTGCAGCAGACCATGCCACCCTACGCATGCTGTCTAGCATGGTAGGGTTACCAGAAAATACCTTAAAACGTATTCATTACCAAATTGGAAAGTTGAAAAACTGATAAGAGATAATGCAATTATGTGTCTACGTTTTTGTATCTGTAAAAATTATTATTTTTCTTCTATAGACATGTGCATTCCGTTTTTTTTTTTAAATTAAACACTTCACATAGAACTACGCTTTTTGGATAATTAGTTTTGCTTGATGTTCTGAACTATTTGCAGGGTTCGCTGATTAATGAAGTTAAAGTTTATATCGTTATATCGTATCGGATCAGCGTAGCAGACATCCGCATAATCGAGAATGGATAGTAAAAAGAGTCTGTGCCAGAGTTATTTTAGTGCTAGTCGGAAAAAAATCACGAAGGCGGTTGAGGGAACCGTAAGCAGCAAACACCATTTTCCGACGGCCTCCACTTGGGGACGCCAAGTGAGGCATTAGTCAAAAGTAATTCCTAATTTTTTAACAGTTTTTTGCAAACGGAATATCGGCGCCCGCGAAATAGAAAGTCAAAATTGATTCTAAAAACGAAATATGGACTGCCGATAATAATTGACTGCGTTTTGCTAGGATTAACAGCAAGACCATAAGACTTGCTCCAATTATTTATGATGTCAAGATCTGCATTAGTAACTTCCACAGCATGTGAAAGATCCGATAACGGTGTCAGTATGTAGATCTGGAGATCATCAGCATACAAGTGGTAGGAACATGAAAGCAACTGTGAAATTGAATTAATAAAAATTGAGAAAAGTAGGGGAGATAAGACGCCACCCTGAGGGACACCAGAACCAATATTGCTCCATGTAGAGAAAGATTCTTCAACACGTTGCCGCATGCATTGCCGGCGCCCCATCAGGTAACTTCGAAACCAATCAACCGCGGAGGAGGAGAGATGCCAATAGAACGTAGAACACTGAGGAGAACGTCAAAGTCCACTAAGTTAAAGGCATTACTAAAGTCTAATAATGTCAATAGAGTAAGATGACGATTCTCCATGGCATGATGAATATCGTCAGTAATTTTAGTTATGGCTACGGATATGGAATTTAATACAGTTGAGTGGCAGGATCCTGTGCCAGTGGTAGGTAAATTCTAACTACGTTATTCTTATCTATAATAATGTTTAGTTTTAAAACTCGTCTTATCGTAGGAGTTAGTGTTGTTGATTTTCGTTGATTTTCTTTTCGCATAGTAGCACTAGCACTGTGTAATTTACAAAGGCCAAATGAAAAAAGAAAATAAATAAATCAAAATCTTAAACGTCCAGTTAAAACCTCCATAACAACAACGCCCGGTTCCTAAAAATAAAAGCCGTTATGACGGCTTAATTAGAGTCAAATGTATAGTCACATAGGTATATTTACAAATTCAGTAACGTAAAGAAAATAAAATTAATCTCTCGTTTTTCACGCCCATATAGAAATTACATCAATAGTCTATTTTAATTTAACACCACGAAAACTTAAAACAAAAGCCATCATTACTGCTTAGTCAAATAAATTCTAGTCAGATCTACGAGTATTTAGACATTCAATAAGGTAAAGAAAATAAAATAAATCTCCCGTTTTCACGCCATCAAGACTTTGTTAAAAGTTATAACAGCTCGGTGGTATCCTAAAACAAAAGCCGCTACACTGTTTTGTGACGTAGGTGTGATCGGACCTCGGACCTCGTTTTTCATATCCCAGCTTGGTGAGCCTACGCGCTGGAAGCCATAAATCACCCGCCAGTCCGGCGCCCCTCATAGTGCATCCGATTGCGCAATCGGTTGTGACCGCTGCGAATGCTGTGATCAGCGTGTTTTTAATTGCCCCCGCCATTTTGAAAAGGCGCCGGTGGCGGTGTAATCGAACTTTAATCATTGGTATCAGTCTGTGATTTCGCAAATTATTGTTATCTAAGCTTTGTTATAGAACAATCTTCGATCATATAAACTATCAAACAGAACAGACTTCTTGGAGGGAAAGTAAAGCACCGTGTCTGCAGTTTTGTTTTTTTGAAATAGTCGTGGATTATTAACCGTTAAGTGTTCGAGCATGAGTGTTGGATCTCTAAGCAACGAAAATATTTACCATTACCTCTCTTACTTGACACTGTCTAAGTGTTCTCTCCGCACCAAGCCATTATTTAAGAAAAAAAGAAACAATGAATGGATTTACGGGATTTAGTATTATTTTTTAGACATTAAGACTTACGTTTCAAATTCTTTACAGTTAGTAATGTAAAAAATGTAACTTATTTAAGTACTTAAATAAAATTTTAAATAATCTTAATTCTACCTCATCGAATCAGAATGCATCGCAGTCATCCATCAAGAGGACCCGACAACAAACTCATTATGTAGTTGCTTCTTAAATAATAAAATAGAAATTATGGTTAATTAATATGTTTAAAACATTTCTAACATTTTGGTTAGTGGTCATGGTCACGTCACACGCCAGCCGTGCGATTCTCTAAGCTAAAGCCTTGATATCTGCGGCTGCCGCAGCGCTGAGAAATGACTCTGTCTCTTTCATATTCATAGAATTGGAAAGATACAGCAGATCACAGCCATGCGCGCAGCGTCTATGTGTCGTTTAGAGAATCGCATAGCAGTATTTTAAAGAAAAACGTAACACTTACCTAAAACCTGTGTTTCCACATCAGCTCTAATGAGAAACTGTATTTCTTACCGCAACAGTGTCGTCGGTACACAACAGCTTTACCTAAACGTTGTAATGTCAAAAAAAATTAAAACCAAAATCGTTCTTAAGTCTGTGACCATGAACTCTAACTCTACCACAGGGAGACCTTAAGAGACATTACTTACAGAAGTAAATAGTGTTTGAAACGCCTAAATAAAATGGAATAAACACTTTGTTCAAAGGTAAACTAGCTAGACGATATTTATCCTCTTTTTATTACGACTGGATTTGTAGAAAGAAGTTACCTACTTAAATATTTTCTAAAAATATAAAATCTTAAATATAATAAGTACGTAAAGATAAACATTTCTCGAATACACAATTATGTAGAAGTAAAAAGTTCTTGACCTCTAAACCTTACTTTGTAATATTCGAGTTTAACAGTTTAGGGAGATTGGCGGAAGTAAAACCTCTTGACTGAGTTTAAACATTAACCTCACCTACCAACCTACACTTACCTATAATTAATTTCACAGTTAGACCTACCAAGCTGCTGTAATTACTTTAATTTCCAAGGCTACCAAACGACAGAGACATCAGTCTTATCAAAACCTTAAAAGTTAATTTTTTAATTAGTCTTTTAACGATGTTTTTGTTTCTTAGAGGGAGAAAAAAGAAAGGCCTCCTGAGTTTTTAGCCAGATTCTTCTCAGTCGAAGGCTCTCCTAAAATCCGAACTGGTGGTAGATTAATTGTTAAAATTTAACAACATGTTATTTATCTGTTATTTTATTAGTTTTGACGTCTTTAGGTGCCTGTACCAATAATGAATTAAAAAATTACTTGACATTGACGCGTTTTTTGCAAAATAAGCTTCGGTGTCGAGAATCGCAAACTTAAATAGTGAAAAGGCTTCCAGTGTTATTTATTTATTGTACATGATTATTACACGAAGCTAACAAACTGTGATTAATAACGTCATTTAGAGCAAAGTGTAAATGATATGAAAATTGGCAAAATATAATACAACTAACGCCCTCTCACGGCGAACCGCAAACTTATTTAGTACAGTGATGCTTGTTAAACAAACGCAGTGGACAAAAGCATGCTTATAATGATACTTTTTACCGTGCTTTAAGAAAACAAAAGCATGAGTTGTTATTGTCCTATCATTATTTTAAGCTAGATGGCATTAACGACACCTTTTTCTGGATTGTTTTCCAGATGATATTCTTTTTCCAGGTGTATTTAAAATTTATTCAAGACTACAGAAAGTCAGGAAAACAAAAGAAAAAAATCAAAATAGCACTTCTATACATAAATAAATCACACATTATTGACAATAACATAAGAGAAATTTTCATTTCCGATTTAAAGCATTGTCAGTGCAAATTAACACATTATTCTTCGTAAGCATTCTTCGATCACATGAAGAACACATTGCTAGTTCATAAACTTATTGGCCTGACAGAGTTGCACAATTACCTACCCCTACACCCACCCCCAGTTGACTTATTATTGAAATAATTTAATACATTATCATAATATATTATATTGACAATCTTTTCTATTCGTAATAAAAAACTTTATACAATCATATAACTATTAGCAAACACAGTCGTTAGGTCGAAAACGAGCCTTCACGTTACGTAAGGAAACCTTAGAAGTTACAAAGCCTTTTATTTTGCTAGGTATAATCTTTTGCAAGCCTAGAAAATCTATTAAATTCCACATATCTTGGTTGGAGCTGAATCAGATTGAATATGCACCACAATTAGATTCGTATAGAAAACAAAAGGCTGTTAAGAAAAAAAGACATCTACATCAGAATTATAAAAAAATTAGACGCAAAAAACTTATGCTTAAATTAAGTAAATCATGTATGATTAATCTACCAAAAAGGCAATACTATCTAGATTTTACACCAGCGCTGATGTTTTTTGTTTTATTTCATTTTTATTTAGTTTAGGGCTTTTGTCCACATGGATATGCCAGCCTCATTGTATCTTCCCAATAACAGTCTTACACTAATAAAATACATGATTAATTGTTACAGGACCCACTGTTCAGCTGTTTTTACAAACATAAATATTTTTTAGCCAGATCTGATTTAGTTTTTGATAAAATATTCTGAACTAATCCAGCTTTAATATTTAATTTAAATTCGCATATGTTGTACGTCTTCAATTTTAGTACAAGAACTGCTATTAGGTGAGTCTGCTTTTTTCATTAAATATGCAAACTTCGCAGATGGATAGTGTCCCGAACGCAAGCGTATAGCCATTTTAATATAGTTTCTCTTCAAGTTGGTATCTTCAGACCATGGTATACGAGTGGGTTCTCCTTGTATAGATTTATACCATATCCCTTTGTCCATAGAAACTATATCAAAATACTGTTTCCCTTTTTTTAGACATATTTTTTTTTTAAATTTAGGCACATATTTAGAGTAATCCGGAAAATAATTACACAAGTCGCCCTGACTAGCCGCTTCTTTCGACACTAGGTCTGCAGTCTCATTGCCTATAAGACAAATATGGACTGGAACCCATTGCAACATCAGCTAAATATTAGTATGCCTTAAGCTGTGAATATTTTTTAAGATATTGTAGGCGATCGTTTCGCCTCTGAAACCATAGGCGCAGCGAGCCAAATGCTGTGAAGCACTTTTGCTGTCCGATAGAATAACAATTTTATTAAATCTTTTGTTTATCGCATAAGTTAAAGCTTGAAATATTGCGATGAGTTCCAGCGTCATGATGGATACATGTACAGATATTTTAAAACCAGCTTTTAAATTATTTTTTTGATCAAAATAGCCAGCACCCAGACCTTGGGGACTTTTTGAGCCATCAGTAAAAATCATATGATAACCTTCATAGTTTTGGTAAACTGTAATAACATTATTCTTTAACAAATTAGGTTCGTATAAATGTTTGTTTTCTTGAACACAGTTCAGACTAAGTTTTACATATTTATAAAATTCAATACCAGTTACCCAAATGTCCAAGCTGAACCTAGATAAAATTTCAGCGAAAGCATACTCAAACTGAGACACTGCACTGTAAAAATTGCGACATACACAAACTAAATACTAGAAATAAGTATAAACTCGTAATTCCTAAATTTCGACTTCAGAAAGTTTATGGATCATTTATGGGACAAAGTGTCATAATTTACAATAAAATCCCGAACGATGTTATAATTTTGCCCCTAGACAAATTTAAGACACATGTTAGGGACAGACTTTTAGAAAAGGGCTATTACACTATAAGCGATTACATCAATGACAAAAATGCTTGGAATTAACAATTCCTCTAGTTCGCACACATTGTTCTAATGCGTTCATAGTGCCCGAGTAAAACTTTTAGATTCACTTTTGTTTTTATCTTTTCTTTTAAATTGTTTTATGAATATAATTTGGTAACGACATATTGTTTTGTAAATGTCGTTACTTCTATATTATTATAAAGCTGTGGAGTTTCTTGGGCCCGTTCTTCTCCACAGCTAAAAGACGTCCTGAATTTGGGTTCCTTTGCCTATCCATCCATCCATAGAAGTAAAATTAAATTTAGACGATTCAAAATGCTTATTTTAAGCTTACTGAATAAAGAAATGTTGATTTGATTTGATTTTGTACTTATATACTTTTGTGAGTAAATGTTTTTCCTTGTTTTGGCAGTAGCTATTTTGATCACACAAGTCACTCAGCTCAGACAATTGATCAACTGTTACATTATTAGACATTGAAAAACTTTCTAGTATAAGTAATATACTTAAAGGCTAAATAAAGTCTGCGTATAAATAAAGGTGGTATACCTACTTAATTCGCTTTGCATGACATGAATAGGAGTGCTTTTTATAAACCCTCCTATCCTCAAAACTAATAATAATTGTGCGATATACAGTCAACGAATATGTTTGGTATGCATTCCCCAAGAGCTTTATAGATTTAGAAATTTTGAACACTTATCCATTTTTTCTCCTTTAGGCTTCTGTCTAACCACATCCCTAAATATTTAACATATTCCGATGAAGTTAGTTCTTGTGCATACATTTTAATAGTTGGTTTAATTATTTTTCTGCCTCTGCTAAACACACAAAAGTTAGTTTTATTTCTTGACAGAGATAGCCCGAGTTCATCTAACAATCCAATTGCAGTGATTAATGCCTCTTGAACATATCTTTAACTTTTTTTAATATCTTTGTTACTTACAAATTGGACAAAGTCGTCGGCATATTGGAATACTAAATATTACATACATACTTTAATACTTACAATACGTTTAATAATTGATGACAAATTTTATGAGTTATTACGTTAAATATTAGAGGGAGAGAGCACGGAGAGAGGGTCGCCTTGGGCCAAACCCTTATTTGTACATCTTGTAATAATATTATCTTTAGCGCTGATGTTTAAAACCTAGGGTAACTTCATTACTTTAATTCATGATCGTTATCATTTTTTTTCGCAATAATATATAACGCATACAATAATTAATTAATACCGCAATAATTTAAACATATTATAATACATCCATATTCGTTTTTCTTCTTCATTCATTCATATAGATAGACTAACAGCCACCATTCATCATAGCTAAGTATCGCTCGAGGGTCTTTCGGGCATAATACAGCATATAATACTTCGGCTATTCCAGTTCCTCTCATAACATAACCGTATCTTAGAACTCCTAGGTAAGTACCTAAGGATGTGGCGTAGTGGGCTATGGTCTGATCTTCTCATACGACACCCATGGGAAGAGAGGGGGTGTTAGTATTCTTTAAATGATCCGCTAAGCGACACGGCTCACAATAATAATTATTATAAATCACTTATTTCTAGGAATATGGTAAAAAAAATGCTCTTCCCGATGTGGGTAAGGCTTGTGATTCTAAAAATTTTAGAACACATTTATACCTTTTTTTTTTTATTCCCCAGGGGAACTCGTTACGAGTACCGGAGCCTTGAAGAGGCACCCGGTTATGTGGGACTCGCCCGTCCGCCTTTCCACACCCACTGACAAGGAGACAGGCTCCAGGTCAGCTGCCAGGACTGAGTCCCGGCTGGGAGGGCGAGACGGAGGGGAATACCCACTAAACCCCTGGGGGCCCACAATCCTAAGCTGAAGGCTGAGGTGGATGTCGCGGTACATTCCACTGGGGATCAACCCGCGACGGTCACCCCGTCGCCCGTGTGCCAACCTGTGACCGCAAGCGGTCACGCGCCGACACACGCGCGACCTCGCGCACGGCACAACATAAAAAGCGTGCCCACCCTCTAATGGGCACGCAATCCCCCAAAGACATATACAGACAACACATGACAACACCTGACAAGGCACAACAAAACACAACAAAGACACATTGGTCCTCCGACCCTTGGGCTTTGGGGATGTATGGTGACATACCCACGCCAAAGACCATCCCCACTCACAACGTCCCCAAACGCTCTACCCCAACGGGCAGCACACCCAGCACAAATTAGGCTTTTGGGGAAGTATGGTAAAATATTTACACCAAAGCCCGTATCACTCGCAACGACGTCAAGCGCCCCACCACAACAGACAACACACACAACTACACACAACAAAGCGCACAAGCGCTCCACCACAAACAGGCAACACCACAAAAACACAAAACACCCAACAAACAGCGCGGCCTTCCACCAGCCCGCCTTATCCTCCTCGGAAACCCGGACCCCGACTCAGACCCAGAAACCGCCCACGAAACTGGCTCCGACTCGGACCCCTAGCCCCACCAACACCACCCCACCAACCCTCGACCTCGGGCCCGGGACCCAAGATTCCGGAAACGAGGGCGGACCCCCGGTCAAAAACCGAGAAGTCAAGCCCCGACGATTCCCAGTGTGGCGGGAGCCTCTCCAGTCTAAATCGTAAAGCTACGGCTTTCACGGGCTTTAAGCCCGCTACTCGCAGCGGCCGCTAGCGAACACACACCGGGGTCTCGAGTCCGACGCTCGACTCCCGGTGCCCGAGGCCGTATCCCACACAACAACATACACCCCCATAAACGCCACAAACACCAAACACCAAACACCACAACACCACCCCACCAACCCTCGACCTCGGGCCCGGGACCCAAGATTCCGGAAACGAGGGCGGGCCCCCGGTCAAAACCGAGAAGTCGTGCCCCGACGATTCCCAGTGTGGCGGGAGCCTCCCCAATCGGCCCCCCCCGTAGCTTTCACGGCCCCATACCGCTACTTGCTACGGCCGCTAGCGATCACACACCGGGGTCTCGAGCCCGACGCTCGACTCCCGGTGCCCGAGGCCGTATCCCACAAGCAACAAAGTCCCACCGAGCAACACACACTACAAACAAACAAAACAGACTACACAATCACCCAAAGCACACACAAACTACACCGACAAACAAAGACGCGCGGCCTTCCTCCAGCCCGCCTTACCCTCCTAGGCAGCCCGGGCCCCGGCCCAGACTCAGACACTGCCCACGAGTCTGAATCCGACCTGGACTCCGACCGACCCCCCCGCAGACAGATACCCTACCAGCCCACAACCTTGGCGCTCGACCCTCGGGCCGCGACCCAGGGCATATCCCCCGCGATATCCCCCGCGATATCCCCCGAGTGACCCCCCGGCTATGGTGCCGGTGGTTTTCGCGACGGTTCCCCCGGACACTTCGCAGCGGGCCTGGCGAGGACCCGCTACTCGTCACAGAGGTGGCCGACGTTACTCTCCCACCGGGACCCACCAAACTCCGGGACCCAAGTTTGTCCGAGTTTGTCCCCCGAGCCCGACACCCGACCCTCAACCCCCAAGGTCATGTCCCACCAAAGCAACCCCACAAAGGACGGCGCTCAGAAGGAGCGCCGCCGAATCTCTTCTCCTCAAAGCCGCTCAGAAGGAGCGGCGAGCGTGCGACCCAGAGTGGACACGCACGTGGATGTGCAGGGCCCAGAAGGGGCACCGCCAAGAATTCGGCGCCCAGAAGGGGCGCCAGGGATTAGCATAAGGCCCCTTTACCCACACTGGTCGCGGGCTTTCGCCCCATGGGTCGAGGTTCCTTATCCCAGGGTGCACCACGAGGAGGTTCCCAAATTTGCACCCCAGAACACATATACCTAACTTGTGCCGTGTGGGTAACACTTGGTTCAATTAGTCCCGAGACTAAATACCACAACAAAGATTTTTTGATAAAATTATTTTTAATTCATCAACATAGTCTTCTTTAACTGCAATACGTCTCTCCAACGCTTTTCTAACTTTTCTATTCCATGAGCGTAAAGATTTATCTTTGGCTTTTAAATAAGCCTCCGTTGCTGCGATTACTTCACCATTTAAGTCCAATTTCTTGCCCTGGATTATTTTTTTTTAAGTCTGCAAACAGCTAATAATCACTGGGGGCCAGATCTGGAGAATACGGTGGATGAGGAAGTAATTCGAAGCCCAATTCGTTTAGTTTGGCCATCATTATCATGGACTTGTGACACGGCCGCATTGTACTGGTGAAAGATCACTTTTTTTTCTTAATTTGAGGCCGTTTTATCCGCGATTTCGTACTTTAATCGCTCCAATAATCCTATGTAATATTCGCTTAATCGCTATTTATATGTTTCACTCTATCAAGATAGTCGATGAAGAGTATTCCATGCACATTCCAATCTACGATCTAGTATATCGATCACTAAGATAATACTATCAACCCGTCTCTTCCCTTCGGTGACTAAAGACTGCACATACGAGTATATACCTAATAATATGATGTCACACTATCTGATGTATTGTATTTATATATGTAGGTATTTATATTTCTATGTAAAATATTTATTTATTTATTATATTATATATTATTTTATATTATATTTTGAATCTTTGTTATGTAAGTATAGTGTATTTTTGTAGATCTGTGTATTTTGTATATTCTATTTATGAAGTTGGTTGTAAGTTGTTGTTTTTCATTTTACATTCATTAATGTAACTTTTTTGATTTATCGCCTTACCTAAGTCTCCTACATCCATACCGGTTGACTGGTAGAGAATGCCTTGTGGCGTTAAGTCCGCCTTTTGCTGTTTTTATTAAATAAATAAAAATAAATACATCCAACATCATAAAGCGGTGATAGGCTACCTATCACACTGAGCCTATCAGTTGTAATTTGGTGAAACAAGGACTATGGCAGTGGACTGCTTCTGTCCTCATTGCCTAGTCTCTGACTAACCCTTTGGGGATAAAATTCGGGAATCTATGTATGTCTTCCTTTAACATTACCAGTTGTCGCTCCCGTATTGGCCTTACAAGCCGCTTAAAAATGCCAAGTCTCACAATTGGAAGCTGTTTAAATTATCTTTTATATGTAGATGTAAGAGGCCTATGATGATAATGTGTATAATAACAGATGAATCTAATTTCTCTTTACCAAGCTACCACCATGTTGCTCCATCGCCGAGCTCGGTCGTGATGACGGCATTCGGGTCACCAATCGGCGGTCGCGGCGGCCGGCCAGGCGTGAACGGCGGTGAGGGTGGCAACACTGGCAACCCGATACTTACGGAAGCCACTGTCAAGTCGATAGCTACTCGAGTGACGGTCGACGGCAGCGCGTAGGGTTGCCGACGGTTCAGAGTACCAGCCACCCACTCTATTTATACTATACGAATATTTTTAACAATTAATGGCATTTCTTTGTGCAAATATCTAGTGTGGCAGCTGCATCTGAAAACATAAGCTTAAAAAGAAATTATTAATTAAGTTTTGTTATTTCACATATAAATAAATAACTTAATACTTGTAAAACAGTTAAACATAGATAATATAATACATACATACAAAGATACATAGATATATTAAATAACTTTATACTTAAACATAATCAAATAAAATATAATAAGTAAAACTGTATAAAATGTCATAAAGTGCACTAACTTATTCATAAAGATCATAAAGCATCAATTTGTAATAGATTAATTCATTTAATATTGAATGTGTAAGTTTATATTCTTTTTGTTAAATTCATAAATCTAAATAACGTAAACAAGTCAATTTTTCAATATTTGTAGCTTACGCTAATTTGTACTACGCACGACATCAAACTATCCTTTTGTTCTCGATTTATTTGCGAAAAACGGCGGGTAGTTCGGCCTCCTGCGGCGCTTGGACCGCAGAGACATAGCTTACGTCTGATGTGATACATTGTCGTCATCTTGTATGCGCTTCCCGCTAATTTACTTGTTGTCGTGCTGTTTATAGTGCTAACTGTGATCTAGTGTTTAGTTAAAGTGCTAAATAATGTTATTTACATGATTGTGGAACCCAAATACAGGAAGCAAACCCGATTTGTGTATATCATTTGAGTGAGTACTTCCCATATAAACAACAATAGTGCCACAACTGGTGACCCCGAAAGAACGAAAGCAACCTTCAGGATTTACTGGAGCAAGGATTCCACTCGCCAAGATGTCCAGAGGTACAGAACCTAGAACACCTACCGAAAACGTTTTGTTTAACCTGCAACAATTCGGCACTCCAACGGCCGACGGCCAAGAGAGAAATGGTGTAACTCAAAATTTTGAAAAATCGAGTGAGATATTTAAAGTTGGTGTCCGTATACCACCCTTTTGGCCAGACCGTCCAGCTTTATGGTTTGCACAAATTGAAGGACAATTTTTATTGTCAGGCATAAATTCAGACACTACCAAATTTTATTATGTCTGCGGTAACCTGGATCATCAATATGCTATAGAGGTCGAAGATATTATTCAGAATCCACCTAAAGATAATAAATACCTCACTCTGAAAAATACCCTTATCAACAGAATTTCCGCATCACAAGAGCAAAAAATCAAACAACTGCTAGATTATGAAGAACTTGGTAATAGAAAACCATCTCAGTTTCTGAGACACTTACGACATCTTGCTGGTCCTAAGACACCTGACGAGTTCATAAAAACTATCTGGTCAAATAGACTTCCGGCTAATATCCAACCGATAATAGCATCCCATTCTGATATGAACCTGGATAAACTAGCTGAACTCGCAGATAAAATTCATGCCATTACATTCAACGCTCCAACCGTATCAAAGGTAACTCCATCCTCTTCTTTTTCACTAGTGGCACAGACAGCAGCAATGGAGGCGATGGAGTTGCAGATCGCAGAGCTGACTAAAAAAGTTCATGCACTGACTACAAATCAAGGTAGACCTACAACAAGACTACCATTTCGAGGACGTCATAACTACAGGTCACGTTCCCGATCCAGGTCTAGAGGAGATGGCATCTGTTGGTATCACCACAAATTTGGAGCTAAAGCCACCCGCTGCACAAGGCCTTGCACTTTTAAGCCGGAAAACAGCAACGGCAGCCACTAGTGGCGGCTAACGACTGCCTTGCTTGTAATGGCCGCCTCTTTATAACAGACAAGAGCACAAAACTAAAGTTTCTGGTTGACACAGGGTCAGACTTGTGCGTTTTTCCTCGAACGGCGACGAAAGACAGACGAGCCAAAACTAAATATCAGTTGTATGCAGCTAATAACACCGTTATACCTACATACGGATACATAAGTCTCAAGCTAGACCTTGGCCTGCGTCGCGATTTCACCTGGCGATTCGTGGTAGCCGATGTTACGAAACCAATAATCGGAGTCGACTTTTTAAGTCATTATAATTTATTAGTCGACTGTCAGCATCGCCTTATTGATAATGTGACCACTCTCTCAGTTGCGGCAATCCATTACAACGACACATCGAGCGAAACTGTGGCCATTAAAGCTGTAACTGGAAATTCTGCTTACCACGAGCTTCTGCGACAGTATCCAGAAATCACCAGACCATCAGGTACACCTTTGAATCCAAAGCATAATACAAAACATTACATACGCACCACACCAGGACAACCGGTGGCAGCTCGTCCACGTCGCTTGGACCCAGAACGCCTGAAGATAGCTCGTAAGGAATTTGAAGATATGCTCGTTGCTGGTACAGCCAGGAGGTCTGATAGTCCATGGTCTTCTCCGCTTCACCTGGTCCGCAAGAAAGATGATGGATGGAGACCCTGTAGGGATTACCGTGCCTTAAATGCGAGAACCATACCAGACCGTTGTCCAGTCCGACATTTACAGGACTTCGCTTATCAGCTAAGTGGCGCCAAGGTCTTCTCGAGAATAGACCTGGTTAAAGCTTATAACCAATTGCCAGTGCATGAAGACGATATCCCCAAAACCGCCATTACAACACCGTTTGGAATGTTTGAGTTCCCATATATGACCTTCGGTTTGCGAAATGCAGCTCAAACATTCCAGCGGTTTATAGATGAGGTACTTCAGGGGCTAGACTTCACTTACGGGTACTGCGATGACATACTGGTATTTTCATCATCTGAAGAAGAGAACCTGAAACACCTGAAAGTCGTATTTGACCGCTTCAAACAATATGGCTTATTGATAAACACCTCGAAGTGTGTATGGGGCGCAACGCAAGTTACCTTTCTCGGCTATGACGTCTCATCTGAAGGCACCCGTCCACGTCAGGAGAAGGTAACGGCTATTCTGGAATACCCGTTTCCCAAGACAGCTAAGGAGTTAAGAAGATTCCTCGGAATGCTGAACTACTATCGTCGTTCATTCCACGAGCGGCTGAGATCCAAGGTCCACTTAATTCTGCTCTAGTTGGTAAGGCAAAAGGCTCATCGCCTATAGAAAAAACCAATGAATTGTCGAAGAGTTTTGACGAGTGTAAAAGAAGCTTATCTGATGCTACTCTACTCTCTCATCCAGACTGCAGCGCAGAACTTGCCTTATTTACAGACGCATCAGATCTGGCTATTGGAGCTGTACTCCAACAAAAGAAAGACGATTCCTGGACCCCAATAGGATTCTTTTCTAGAAAACTTTCATCATCTCAAAGAAAATACAGTCCATATGACCGCGAACTTCTTGCGATTTACGAGGGGATAAAATATTTCCGCTATATGATCGAGGCTAGGAACTTCGCAGTCTTTACCGATCATAAGCCTATAACATTTGCTTTCCAAACCAAACGAGACAAATGTTCTCCACGCCAGTTTCGGTATTTGGATTACATATCCCAGCACACCACCGATTTAAGACACATTTCTGGGACAAAGAATGTCGTTGCTGACGCACTCTCAAGAGTTGATGCAATAACTCCTGGAATAGACTACAATCATCTCGCACAAGATCAGGAACGAGATACCGAACTGCATGATCTTATAAATAAAGAAACAGGCCTAATATTACAGAGGGTTTCTCCTCACAACCTGTACTGCGATCTTTCATCAAGCAATCCTCGTCCATACATAACACCACAGTTCAGACGACAAATTTTCGCCAGTCTACATAATCTCAGCCATCCTGGATCCAACGCGACAGTTAGACTGGTGACTGACAGATTTGTATGGCCTGGAATCAAAAAAGATTGCAAAACCTGGGCTCAGCAATGTACAGATTGCCAACGCAGCAAAATTACCCGATACTCTTCATCTCCTTTCGCCCGCTTCCCAGTTCCTTCCACAAGATTTTCCGATGCCCATATTGACATAATTGGCCCTCTGCCATTTTCGTCTGGTTTCAGGTACTGCCTCACCGCCGTCGACCGGTTCACGCGATGGCCTGAAGCTTACCCCATGATCGACATAACAGCAGAAACGTGTGCCGCAACCTTCATATCTGGCTGGGTTTCACGCTTTGGATGTCCTCACACTATTATCACAGACCGAGGTTTACAGTTCCAGTCACATCTGTTCCAGACACTCTCAAAGTTGATCGGTGCCAAGCACAATTCAACGACAGCTTACCATCCACAATCCAATGGAATGGTCGAGAGGATGCACCGTCAATTGAAGACTGCAATCACGTGCCACGGTGATCCACAATGGACTGAATCTCTGCCCTTGGTACTTCTGGGTATGAGAAGTGCCTGGAAAGATGATATCAAAGGTTCCGCTGCTGAGTTGGTTTTTGGACAGCCCCTGCGCTTACCAGGTGAATTCTTTACACCAGTTTCTAGAACCACTTTAGACCCAGCAGATTTTGTGACCCGCCTGCGACGCCACATGGAGAGGCTATCACCGACGCCTGCATCGTCCCACAACAAAAAGTCATTCTACGTACCCAAGGACATGACGTCGGCAGAGTACGTGTTTCTACGGCGAGGACCTGTAAAGAAAACCTTTGAATCACCATATACCGGTCCATACAAAGTTTTGTCCCGTGATGAAGGAGGAAAGACCGTAATTATAGATATCCAAAGCAAAGAGACCACTGTATCCATTGATAGACTTAAGCCAGCATACATGATACAAATACCTGCTCCAGATGTTTCTCCACCAACTCCAGACGCACATCCACCTGCTGCAGAATCACCAACACTTGATGATACTCCACCTGTAAGAAAAACTAGAAGTGGCAGGACGGTACATTTCCCTAACCACTATCGACCGTGAAACGGTCTCGGCAGGGGAGTGTTGTGGCAGCTGCATCTGAAAACATAAGCTTAAAAAGAAATTATTAATTAAGTTTTGTTATTTCACATATAAATAAATAACTTAATACTTGTAAAACAGTTAAACATAGATAATATAATACATACATACAAAGATACATAGATATATTAAATAACTTTATACTTAAACATAATCAAATAAAATATAATAAGTAAAACTGTATAAAATGTCATAAAGTGCACTAACTTATTCATAAAGATCATAAAGCATCAATTTGTAATAGATTAATTCATTTAATATTGAATGTGTAAGTTTATATTCTTTTTGTTAAATTCATAAATCTAAATAACGTAAACCAGTCAATTTTTCAATATTTGTAGCTTACGCTAATTTGTACTACGCACGACATCAAACTATCCTTTTGTTCTCGATTTATTTGCGAAAAACGGCGGGTAGTTCGGCCTCCTGCGGCGCTTGGACCGCAGATACATAGCTTACGTCTGATGTGATACATTGTCGTCATCTTGTATGCGCTTCCCGCTAATTTACTTGTTGTCGTGCTGTTTATAGTTCTAACTGTGATCTAGTGTTTAGTTAAAGTGCTAAATAATGTTATTTACATGATTGTGGAACCCAAATACAGGAAGCAAACCCGATTTGTGTATATCATTTGAGTGAGTACTTCCCATATAAACAACAATAGTGCCACACTAGTATCACTCGGATTTTTACTTCTTCTTGAGAGAGTTTTTCGAGATAACAGCTAAAAATGGTGTCTTTCTTTCAATAATCAGTAAAAATCGAGTGAAATTAGATATTTACACAAAGAAATGACAGTAATTTATTTTACAAACATTCTTCATCAAATTTGGCCATAGTAGATACTAAATGTATACGCAAGCTGCGAATATCGTTGCGTTGCGTTAGCGTTTGTTAATAAGTAGTTAATTGGTAGACATATTGACTAATTTGTAATACAAATTTTACGTTGTCATTAACGAGATCGTGATGAAATGGTTAATGAAACTCACACTAGGCCATCTGGTTTTGGGGGTTATACTCAGTCCCCTGGATGGTGCTAAATGAGTGACGCTGTCTGAGTGGCAGAGCCACGCTGCGTCGCAACACGAATTGGGCCGGCTTGTAGGCTTACTCTTGAAACAGAATTGCATTAGTCAATTTCCAGTCACAAATCTAAAAAATGTCAAATGGCACTTTTGTAAGCGACAATAGCGCCACATTGGAATTAATCCGTTCCGGAATTATCTTTACTTATCCTAATATCGATACATATTAATCGCATTGGAATTGTATTAAGATTGAGTTTGCGTTCGAGAGTAACCCCCTTGCCCGGCGTACCGGCGTAATACCACCCTCTCACGAAATATCAGCGTGAAACAATGGTAGTCGTTGCTGTTGTGTTTCGTCCAGTGAGTGAAAGCATCGGAGGGCCATTTGATTACAGCCGAAAGGAAGTAGCTGTATAGCTATCTTTTCACTACGACTGAATGCGAAAGAAGCGATATATTATAACGTTTTGTCTGATCTACAATTGACAACCCTAGCAATGAGTGTACTCCATCGCCCTAGAAAGAGCCAATAAGGCTGCTATATGTAAATACAATTTGTAAGTATACCGTTTTTGTGAGCTGCTGCTGAAGCGATGTACCTACCTATTTATGTATGTCATAATAAATTAGTATTTATAATATGCGTTAACATTTACTCAAAACTTGTTTATCTTGGTTAAATATAGGGCTTTTTAAGACAGCCAGGCAACGACCGGTTTCCAACGTTACTCGCATGGTTAAGTTGTTGACAATAAAACATAAATTAATACATATTTAATTTTTTTTAAATGTCATCTTGTGCTTCGGGAGGCGCGTCAAGTTGCTGGTACCGGTTTTTGTCGCACCATAGGGCCCGGCGTAAAATGTTAAAACCTTATGCCGCATCCGCACGCTTGGCACTTGCCTTGCCGCAAACTCCAAACCTCTACAAACGCTTGGATTTGTGATTTGTTCGACGGATCGCCTACAAGCGCTTGCAAAGCAAGCCAAACGCTATCCACACGTTTGAATTTATGACGGCTTGTTGAGGTTTGCCAAGCGTGTAATCGCGGTATTTCGATCTCTCCACGTCTTTCACGTGGACAGGGAAGTTCAAGGGCCTCAATCTCTAAACGCATCCGAAACTTCGTTGGCCCGTATTTCGTCGTACAGAGGACCCCAAACGTGTATGATAAAAAAAACTCTGTGTACTTCTATGTGGGAAAGAACATTTATCAGAATTTTTATTGTTTATAGAGCCAGAAAATGTAGAAAAACTGAACTCCACACATTTGTACTACTACATTTGCACACTTCATTTGCCTTTTTTGGCCTTCATTTAGTTAGAGCGTCTAAGGCAAGCTACGCCACTGCTGCTACGTGTACGACAATAGTTCTTCATTTGGCACTGTGGTCAAATATTATTTCCAATATTTAATCCAAGATAGGAAGTGAAGAAAGGGAGAAAAGAAAGTCAGTTTCTTCTATCATATAAACACTATAATTGAGCACTTCTGAAAGTCAATACGCCATATCGGTCTGTAATTAAGTCTTTAAGGCGGGAGACCTTTTACTTCTGTGCTTTTACTGTGAAGAACCGGCAACAAACTAACTTTCTTATCTCCCTTTCTATGCTCTCATGGATTAAAATTAAATAAGTATTGGATATCGAAGGCTAACTTGAATAGAAGATATTGAATCTTGAATTTCAAATTCACTCCACTACCCAGCCATGTTGTAGAGTAGACGATCACTACTGGTAATCTACGTCCTACACATGCGTATTTTAGTTGCCCTAGATTGGCTAAATGGCCTATAGCAATGCAATGAATGGTCTTAGCTTCTTCTAATCAACATTTTGCTCCAGCTTCCGCTAGTAATTGGTGCTTGCCTATTGGACTTCCATGTTCCATATCTATATAATGTACTTATTCTCTTGTTTCGATTGTATCCTCAAAAAGGAAAATGTTATATAAAAAAGTCCCAAAAAATAATATAGCACGTACTCAAGGTAAACGTGAATCGTTTTCCAATAACTAATTTAACTAGGTACCATGGACATAATAATTAAAACAATATTAATCCTGTATTTCTTTTTCCTTTTTGTTGCTTGTTTGTCCCTAAACATTACGCCTAAACTTATTGCATACATTTATAATTTCTTATCCAGAAAGAGAAAGTAGGTATTGTGAGATTCGGGTTTAAATGGAAGTTTTGGTTACCTGTTATTACCATACCGTGTTATTATTAGAATTTCAAAACTGAGATGCATATCTCCAGCAGAAGACAATTCTATCCAGCTGGGCTGTTTACGACCATCACCGCTTTCAATTGTTTTTATTTCAAACAGATTGCGTTGTTTTTCTTTACGCAATTGTTTTTCTTTACGTAACATTACGGTATGGGCTGAGTTATATACCTCAGGTCAAAGAACGGATCCGCTTAATAGACAAACTGTCCGAGTAATCAACTGGTATTAGTTATAGATGGTATAATATTCCGTCGCGGGCTTCTAAACCGTTGTCATATGTCGCTGGGCGAGCCGGCGTGGTACACGCGCCCTCTTCAAGTAAACCGATACCACAGACAGTGAGTGTAGCAGAACAATGAAAGCCATATCGTGCGCCCGAACTTACAGAACTTACATCTAATAACATAATAACTAAAACCTCAAACAATGTGTACGGTTACTAAATACGGTTCAACGGATTTGCAAGAACAAATTCTGAAGAAGGATGTGGATGCTCCCAATGTGGAAATTATAAGGTAATCAGCTATTTAGCGTTTCCCATCGCAGGCATTATCTAATCTAGCTCAGCACAGCAGCTTACAAATTGCACCGTTTGACACGCCAACTGAATCGTACAGCCGAGTACCGACAATGAGTGCGAGGCATTGGATGAATCCTCAAGTGGTGCCGACTCTTTTGTGATGTGGAGTTGTGATAGAGACATTGTTGAAGTGACTGTGATTCTACCAAAGTTATGTCTAAAAGTGGTACGGAGCATGACGATTTGTCCCTAAGGTATGTCGTGTCGATTTAGGTGGAAGTCACTTGAATTTCTATTGTGTTCTGTTTTAACAATGTGTGGAGTTCATTTCTTCCTTGGAGATTTACATTGTTTATTGTTACAAATTAAGTACTTACTTACAATTTAAAATCTACCTTTTTTATAAAGATTGAGTAAACCTTTTGGTCACTTTGCCATACCATAAAGGTAAATTAAGGAAATCTAGGTGAATCAGTAATCATAAAAAATATGATCTGAATCAATTAATTTAGCAGTGATCGAGTTGAAATTTACATGTTCAAGTATATTTTCGAGGAAGTTTACCTAAAACTTTTCTAGTTTAATATAGATTTTAAAAGGGATGTTTTTTAACTGTCTTAGGTTTTATTTATATTCTAAGCTTGTAAATTGGAAGGGGCAAGGTAAGTATTGTAATGTACCAACTTGGTAACTGAAATTTCTTACCCGGATGGATGACACACATTACCGAAACATCTCGTACTTACAATAAGTTGATAATATTGGGTTTGAGTCGTTAACACCCACGTCTCAGTAACAATACCGTGACTTTGATCTGCGTGCGGAATTTAGGTAGAAACTCGCCATGTCCTTCGAAGCGGAAGGCCTAGCTCTTAATCCTAAAACGTGGGACGTCAAATGTCTATTGATTTATGCTGCGCGACGGTCTGTCTATCTTTTGTAGTGCTTTTATTACTAATACAAGTGTGCAAACTTAAAAGCGAAATTGTCTGACTGACTGACTTATCATGAAATCCAAACATCAAAACCTTAAAATTTGTTAAAGGTTCACAGAAATTCAAGCCCAAGTTAAGCTGCTTTTGTGACTTGTTTTTATTGATCCGTAATATTTGATTATTTACGTTAAAAACCGCGCTAATGATCTCAAAGATAACAAAACATTTAAAAAAAAAAATTCCCACCTGTGGTAGACTTTTTTTTCGACGTTTCGTTACCTTTTTTTATTGGTTAGACAACGAATAAACATAGGTATCTTCTTATTTTACAAAGAAAACATTTAGACCCAAAATCAAATTAAAAAAACACTTAGGTATTTATATCTAATTTGACCCGCCCGCGGGAATCGAACCCGGGAGCTCACAGATAGTGACTTCGGAGGACATTAAATAACTGCTAAGAAAAAGTTTTTACAATTGCTGCGGAATCACAATAATATCACAGACGACAAGTCGCGGCAGGCCGTTTATTTGTCTAAATAATACATACCTACATACATTATCACGACTATTATCACAGAATAATACCTATTATCCCCGAAGGGTTAGTCAGAAACTAGGCAATGAAGACCGCAAAAGCAGTCCTTTGCCATAGTCCACTTTTCATCAAATAGCGTCTGCACATGTGCTAAATACCCAGATCAATCCGCAGAACGGACTACCTACTTCTTTGATTTCGCGGATTCGATTTTTAGAACCTAAAAAACTAATTTTAACAGGATTTTTATTAATCTAATAATCGTTAAATTAGTCACGTCACAGAAGCGTAATATAATTTGCATCTTCCCTGCGACCCAATCCCAATACAAGTTCATACCGCAAACCAAACTGTAAATTATGGATTTGTAATTTTGACAGTAATAAAAATTGTTACGAAAGTTAATTAAGTAATTATTATATATTCATTTTACCCGACTTTGTGGTCTAGTAGTTATACCAACGGTCTCGGATCCGGAGGTCCCGAATTCGATTCCTCCCGAGCGGTACGCGTTCATAGGTACTCGGTTTGTTTGTAGTGCTTGTTTTAAGTCCGCCTGGCTAGTTACCACCATATTATCTAAATATGTCGCCAGAAACATCAATGTTATTATTCTATAGTGACGGATATGGATATCTTAGCCGCGCCGCTGCAGCTAGTACTGTGAACTAAAACGCCTACAATTATGAGAGCAAGTTAACTGGCATGGCACTGTCTACGCTGGTCGCGCAACGATTTTACGATGGGTGTTTACCAACATTTTCTGAATAGTCCGCCTGGCTAGCTACGCCAGAAACATCAATGTTACCTAATCTTCTATAGTATTGTTATGTTTCGAGAGTTAGAGATAAGATAGCCAGCTCCACAGTAGTTGAGGAACCCGGGCAAGAGTGCCATTTACCGACGGCCTCATTAGCACTTAACATCAGGCGAGATGAATGACAAGTGCTCACTTGTAGTGGCTATAAAAATAATTGATATTTTTCATTGATGATAACAATAAGTATGTCTTTTCTTTCGGCAGCTGTTACAAGCACTGCCGTGCGATTCTCTAAGCTAAAGCCTTGATAGCTGCGGCTGCCGCAGCGCTGAGAAATGACTCTGTCTCTTTCATATTCATAGAATTGTAAAGAGACAGCAGATCACAGCCATGCGCGCAGCGTCTATGTGTCGCTTAGAGAATCGCATAGCTGAACTGCAAAGCCTGCCAATTTTCAAAGTATTTTTACCGTAGTAGTAGGAACAGAATTGGTAATGTACTTAGTAGATTTGTCATAAAAACAAAACTGGTTTTATCGACGAGTTAAAAACAAAAACAATACTTAAGAGGCCTATTACATCTCGACTGTAGTTTTTGCGTAAAATGGCCAATTTTGGCGTTATAACTTTATATAACTTTTAAATTAAACCCAAAATTGTAGAGAAAGATTTTCATAAAGTGCGCGAAGGCACTTTTTTGAGCTCATCGATTGAACTACTGTTCTAAATAAGTGAAATAAAAAAATTATAATGTTATCTCTTATAATAGTGCGTAGCGGCCTCGGAATTTTTAGATATAATTTATTTTATATAGGAAAAAAATCTTATTCTAAACCAAAAAACTTCGAAAATCGCTATGAGTTAACTGTGAATTTCTCCTATCTACGATAATATTATTGAGCAAAATTTATACCAGAGTAATTGTTACTTCATGAGGAATAAAGATTTTATAATTAATTTATTATCATATTTCGATAAAACCGATAAATATAACTGCAAAATTACTACAAAATGCGTAAATGGGCATTTTACGCAAAAATCACTTTCGAGATGTAATAGGCCTCTTAAGTTTGTGAGTGAGTTTGTTTGTGAACTATTTTTATATACTTACGTGTAAACTGGTTTTAAATCCTTAATTTTTTTTTTCTTTAAATAGGTACTTTATATGTCGCTTTAGTAGGTGTGTTGGATAGTTAATTTTAGTTTAAAGTTTATTTATTTATTTATTCAGATAGGCACACTTACAGCAATACATAATATACACTTAGAAACTAATTACACATTAAAAACACGCATTACATGTTTGCCACTTAAAAGTGTTCATAACATTCAAAAGTAAAGACATAAAAAAGAGGCAAAGGCGGTTCCCCCAGCAAACGACCATGAGCAATTTGTTCCTCGCACCCCACCACCCGCTACAATGTATCGCTAGTACCTACCTAATTGATAGTAGTAATAAATAGTATTTTATTCCCGACGTTTCGAACCCTTTACATGGTCCGTGGTCACGGGGATCGGTCAGTCTCTAATACAATTTTATTGATGCGTACAAATTGTACTTAATTATGTTTATTATTTTGTACTTAATTAGATCTATTACACTGTAATGTAACTTTTGTTACTTAGAGGTACTATTATTTATTCTGTGCTTAGAGGGAGAAAAAAAAGGCCTCCTAAGTTCCTTGCCAGCTTCTTCTCAGTCGAAGGCTCTCCCAAAATCCGAACTGGTGGTAGTATAGTTAGGTAGGTAGGTAGAGTAGATTACGGTCTGTGCCAGCTAGATGTGCATTATTATGGGTCATTTACCCACCTTTTACCAGGGGGGTTTCACTCCGCAGTTTAGGTACCTACCTACGTTCGGCCGGCGCGCCTCCCAAGCAGGCCGCCGCGTAGTGTTGTAAGAAACTCGAGTCTTGGAAGACTTGAGCTGTTTTTGAAGACTCGAGTCTTAAAATAAAACTTATAGCTCAAGTCCTTCAGAATTTGAAGTCTTTTGTAAAAAGACTTGAGTCCTGCCAAAAAGAACTCAAAGTCGGAGTGTTTTAAAAGAACTCATGACTGAGTCCTCTAAATCCGAATGATGCGAATTATATATATATTATAAATTAATAAAAATTTAGTAAAGAGTTGTTTTTTGTGTTTGTTATGTTATTTAGTCAATAGTGTTTCTTGTGACCGTTTTACACACAACTTACCCTAATAGCATTTTTTGTTGGCATTAAGTTGGGCCACGTACCTTCGGTTAGTTGGCCAACAAGTATAATTGGCGCGCAGTTTACGCGTTGGGCCCATAAGTGATGGCCAAAGTAGGATTACCTACAAAGGCCCAACTATCAGTAGGGCCAACGATGGACTCGATTATTTAGGCCAATTTATGGTCGATTGAGTATTAGATAACAGGTGCACCTAGTATCAAATTTACCTAGTACGAGTAGTATTATGACCCATCTCTAGTAGGTACTGTCCCATCCAACGAACGGCCACTTCCCTGAAAGGAAGGAGGGAAGGACGATGGCGACGGAAGTAGTCCTCAAAAAGAGAGATCGTAAATTAAAAGTAGGAATGAAGTCCCGACCGATCTAGCTACCGTTCCAATTCCAATTGACGCGACACCCAGATGCAATATTCCAGAGTCCAGCAAGACTTGATGATTCGAATGTTACCATGGGAATATACAAAAGGCCACAACAATCTCGTCACCGCGATTTAGAAATGGTATAAAACAGTACAGCGCCATCTATGAAAAAATATCGGAACTACATACTTTAAGGATCTTAGTATATAACTTTTTTAAACTTTGTCCCCTGCCCCCTCCCCCCGCCCCTCTCCTCTCCCCTGCATCACACCCTTCCGGGTCTCAGCGCGAAATCCCAACATTATTTTGCTGAAATGCCTACAGTCATTACCCGACGGTAGGAATAACATGGTAGTAATGGATAAAGTTTTTTTTTGTTGTTACATACATATTTAAGCTATTATTCAAAGTAGGTGCTTACTATTAATGTTTTATATTTGTATTAAAGTATTAAATACCCTTTTAGTAAATAGTAATATATTTTTACATGTGTTGTATTCATCGAGAAATTGAATATTTAAGTCAAGCTTTAAACATAATTAAATCCGAGCAGAATTGTGTTTTTTTTTTTTTTTTTTTAGATTTTATTTCATATATTTTCGTAGAATATGTTTACCGCGCCTTTTAAAGTATACTTACCCATTATAGTTGAACGCTTTTAATTCTATAAAACATTTTTTTAGTGAACCAAATCATCAAGATTTACGTTAGGCGGACTTAAGAACCCATTTTTTTATTAAGTATAATTTTTTCTGTCACATTTTATTTATTTTGTTTTATTTTTGATTCAATGTTTTACTTTTGATTTATTTTATTTAATGTTGCCTATTTATGATTTTAAATTTTTATTCAATATTATGTACATTTGTTACTGTATAACATAGTTTTAAGTCTCAATTGTCAAAATGGTCTGAAATAAATGATTTTATTATTTAATAATAATATTAGTTATGCCTCTCCTCACATACTCCTTTGGCATACTAAGATGGACTTAGACCGAATTGGACGCTTTGGATAGACGAGTCCGTCAAATGCTCACGACTTCCAGAACTTTACACCCGCGCTCCTATTATTATGAGGCTGTACATTCCGCGGAGATGTGGGGGTCGCGGCTTTTTAAATGCCAAGGACCTACATAACCGTGAGGTGTGCAGTCTCAGGGATTATTTCCTTAACAGTGAGTGCGGGATGCATTTGGATGTCGTGGCAGTTGATAGACACTTTACGCCGCTCTTGCCAAAGGGTAACAGAAAACTGGCACAAACCAGTGGTGCTAAGCACTCTCGATCGCAAGGACATATGGAAGAGCAAGGTGCTACACGGGCGCTACTATCGGGCTCTAACTGGGCCTGATGTAGATTTGCCTGCCTCGGTGAGGCTACGTTTCGGTGACCTCTTTGGGGAAACCGAAGGTTTTGTCTGTGCATTGAAGATTAAGTTATCAAGACGAATAACTACCGGAAATATATTATGAGGGGCGGTACGGTCGACATCTGTCGGGCATGCCGCCGTCCAGGAGAATCACTCCGACATATTATTTTCGGTTGTTCTTATGTTGCTAACGAAGAGTATTTGCACAGACACAACCAGCCAGACGTAGCCAGAATAATTCACCAGCAACTTATGCTCTTCGATATGGCCTTGTTGAATCAGAGGTGCCGTACTATAAGTTCGCGCCTGAGCAAGTTCTCGAAAATGGGCATGCAACGCTCTACTAAGATCGCTCTATCATCACGGAAAGGACTATTGTCGCTAATAAGCCTTATATCGTGGTGATCGACCGACCTCAGCGCCAAGCAATATTGGTTGATATCACCATACCTCATGATGAGAACCTCGTGAAAGCCGAGAAGGACAAGTTCAGTAAGTACCTTGACTTGGCTCACGAGGTTGCCGCCATGTGGGATGTGGATTAATCTATTACTGTACCGATAGTCGTTTCGGCACACGGTCTTATAGCTAAAAGCCTCGATCAACATCTAGAGAGGCTCTCCCTAAAAGGTTGGATCAAGGGTCAGATACAGAAGGCAGTACTCCTTGACACGACACGGCACGTATTGTGAGGAGGTTCCTCACTCTGCAGCCCTAACCACCGATAGCTTGGGTCTATCCCTGCTGCCGGTGGCAACCAAGGTTAAGTATTTTATAATATTTTATATTGTAAAAATGATATATATAAAATATTGTAAAAAAAATCGATATATGTTTAAATAAAGACGATAACAATAATAAAATATACTTTTATTGCACACAAGAACATATAACAGAAAACATTTATACAGTGACATGACAGTACAAAACAGGCGGCCTTATTGCTAACAAGCAATCTCTTCCAGGCAACCTTGGGTGATAGAAATATAATAAAAAGAATATAGAAATGGGTGCAAGAATAAGATAAATAAGAAATAGAAATATAAGTATAAAATTAAATCGATAGGTACAACGTACAACAAATAAATAAATAAATGAGATAAAAAGAGATCATGCAATATTATAGGTACATTAGGGAAATAAATAAAACTAAGACGATATACGTAAAAAATGACTCCGGACCTGTCCTTTGAACGAATCCTACGTGCGAGCACGCCTGATGCTCTCTGGTAGTGCATTCCATAACTGGACAGCATGAACAGAAAAGGAGTAGGAAAGGAAATCAGTGGAGTGAAATGGAGTCGTTAGAGAAAGGTTGTAAGCTTCGTAGATAAAGAGGAGAAGTTGGTAAAAAGAGGACAGAATATAGAAGGGAAAGAACGTGTAAGTCCATATGCCGACGAATTAGCAGCCAGTTAAGTCGAGCTCGATAATACGAAACATGGTCATATTTTCTTAAATTAATAATAAATCTTATACAGACATTCTGCAGACGCTCTAGCTTATTAAGGAGTTCCTCCGAAAGATTAGCGTAGCAGACATCTGCATAATCAAGAATGGATAGTAAAAGAGTCTGTGCCAGAGTTATTTTGGTGCTAGTCGGCAAAAAATTACGAAGGCGGTTGAGGGAACCGTAAGCAGCAAACACCTTTTTCCGAACTGCCTCCACTAGAGGCACCAAGTGAGGCATTGGTCAAAATAGATTCCTAAATTTTTGACAGTTTTCGCAAACGGAATATCAGCGCCCGCGAAATTAACACGAGGTAGAAGGTCATAATTGATTCTAAAAACAAAATATGGACTGCCAATGATAATTTTCTGCGATTTGCTAGGGTTAACAGCAAGTCCATAAGACATGCTCCAATTATTTATGACGTCAAGATCTGCATTAGTAACTTCCACAGCATGTGAAAGATTCGATAACGGTGCCTGTGTGTAGATCTGGAGATCATCAGCATACAAGTGGTAGGAACATGAAAGCGACTGTGAAATTGAATTAATAAAAATTGAGAAAAGTAGGAGAGATAAGACGCCACTCTGAAGGACACAAGAACCAATATTGCTCCATGTAGAGAAAGATTCTTCAATATGTATGCGTTGCCGGTACCCCATCAGGTAACTTCGAAACCAATCAACCACGGAGGGAGAGATGCCAATAGAACGTAGAACACTGAGAAGAACGTCAAAATCCACTGAGTTAAAGGCATTACTAAAGTCTAATAATGTTAATAGAGTAAGATGACGATTCTCCATGCCATGATGAATATCGTCAGTGATTTTAGTTAAGGCCGATGTCGTACTATGACCAGTACGGAAACCAGATTGAAAGGAATTGAGGAGATTGTTTTTATTTAGGAAAGTAGTTAGTTGACGATGAACAAGTTTTTCAATGACCTTAGAAAGGAAATGTAATATGGAAATAGGACGGTAGTCGGAATACAGGGTAGGTTTGGACTTTTTAGGAAGTGGAATAACAGAAGCATCCATCCAAAATGACGGAAATGCTAGAGACGCTACTGAAGTATTGACGATGTGAGTAATAATGGAAGTAAGGAAGGATATCCAATAAAGGAAGTATCATATTACGACTTACAAAATCGTTACCCACAGCACTAGAGCTTATGGAGAGTATTGTTCTCTTAACATTATTCTTCGTAAATTGATTTAAGACAAACGGGGATAAATCAGGTGTTGGTAAATTAAAAAGAGGATGCAAAAGTTTCTATCTTGCAATGGACGTCAATAGGCGATGATGAAGTAAAAAAAGAATTGAGATTATTATATTTTGGTTAGTTTTGGGACTGCAATATGCTTATTAACAAGGTTGGGAGAAGAAACAATCATGAGATCTAGAAATGAAGGGGAGCAATTGGGAAAACGGTGAGTCTTCCGTAAGGGAAGAATATGTAAGTTACAAGAGTTGACTAAAGAAAGTTACTTACTAGAACGAGAATTATACTTTAAGAGACAAGTATTAAAATCACCCATTATAATGGTGTGGTTATAAACAGAAGTAAAATTTTCAAGAAATTGTTCTAAAGACGAGAAGTAGTCCACTCTTTAAGGAGGGACTGTAATAAACACCCAAAAGAAGTTTGGTGTGACATAAAGAAATTTCCAAAAACAAATGCTCGGCAGAATTGGTGGGTGGCGGCTGGGGAGATCGACTAAGGATAGAATAAGGGATATGTGAGCGAAGATAAATGTCCACCCCACCATGAGAAGAACTTACACGGTCATTTCGGACTAGTTTAAAACCAGGCAGGGAGTAAGACGTGGACATAAGTTGAGGATTGAGAAAAGTTTCAGAAATAAGAATTGCCTGTATATACATTTTTTTGGGGATAGGAAGACAAAACCGTAAAGACGTACTTTTGTGCAGCTCTTGTTTTATTTTTGATTTAAATAATGATATTGGTAATTAATACATATTTTTTTCTTTATAAAAGTATGTGTTAGCGTGCATAAATACCTGCAAATATTAATTCCTTTAATCATAGCACTACTTATATATAAAACTGCACTATCGTTTCACTTAGCAAGAAGCAATTGAGATGGAAGAATTGAAGGGAACATTGGAATCACTGTCACAACCTTTTGCAACGCGGATGGAAGTCGAGTTCAAGAAGACTCACACACCTCAACCAGTGTCTGTTGCCTCTCTTGCTGCAGATTTTGAGAGCTTTCGCAGCTTTGTTCTGGCAACCTTCAAACCTTTGGAGGGACAGGTTGCTATGCTAGCAAAGGAATGCGGTGGCATTGAGATGCGGAGTCGACGTGGCATGCTGTTGTTTCATGGAATACCAGAACAAAAGAACGAGGATTCTTCTAAGGTTTTGTTGAGCACAGGGGAGAAACACCTGGGTATACGTAAGCTGGCAGCAACAGATGTAGGCCGAGCTTTGCGACTGAGGCGTCCAACTCAGAATAAACCACGACCTTTGCTTGTTAAATTTCAAACCGAGTCTATTCGTGACAGCATTTGGTATGCAAAGACGGGCTTCAAAGGCTCTGGTGTGACCGTTTCAGAGTTTTTAACAAAGGTCTGGCATGGTATCTTCATTGCTGCCCGTGAGCGTCTAGGAGTGATGCAGTGAGGCAGGGTTATGCGGGCCTCATCCGTCCCTCTTCCACAGAAAGGGTAAGAGGGAGGGAAGTTTACCCACTAAACACTGGGGAACAGCAATTCGAGAAAAAGTGGAGGCCGTGAACCAGTCCACTAGGGAATTAGACCACGGGGGTTACTCCTAGGGTTACTAACCATTGAATTTCTATTGTATCTGGTTTTACGGCATCGGCAGCGGAGCTCATAGATTGAAATTAAAAATGTCAAATAAATCAACTACGTTTACCTAAGTGCTACAAGTAGTACAATATAAAATGCATAATTAATTATTATTGAAAGTAGCGATGCCTTCATCCCATATAATTCGTGGTTAACTTGACACTCAGTCACGTTATTCAGTAAATTGTACTCAATTTGCAAGGAACGCGCGCCTTAAGCGGGTAACATATCTTCCTATTTTGCTTATATCTATGAACACTTATCTCTTTCCAGTGAGCCCACAAGACGGTGGCGATGGCGAGTGGGCCAGAAGGTGTTCTACGGGCTGGGCCACGTGTACAACGACCTGTGCGCGGCCATGTGGTTCTCCTACATGATGCTGTTCTTCCAAGCTGTGTTGGACATGAGGGCGGCGGTTGCCGGCTCTATGCTGCTTCTAGGTTGGTCATTATCTGTATAAAAGATAGAGAGAGAGAGAGAAACATTTATTGACACAAAGAAAATAATAAAATAAATACATACTTTATAAAGACAATTGTCAATCAGGACCCCGCCTCAGCTTGTTGTTGCGAACGCAACGGGATGTATCGCAACAACGCTGGTATTATTTCAGAGTCTGTCGGTGTTCGGTGCACGAACAACATACAGACATGAAACACACACACATTACATGAAACTATACATAGACAATACTAACAGACAATAATAACTTAATATAACGTCCCTCTGTTAGGCTAAGGCCTTTTCTACAAAATGATTTTGTTAATTCTAAGCTGTGCTGGGTATGATAGCGGCGATCTAACGTGCTGCTTCAAGGTAGGTTTTCATCTGTCTATAAATGATCCAATCTGAGGGGCTCAGGTCTTCTGTCCTAAATTTTAGCAGTTGAACCAATCTCCTGTATGATGCTGTTCTTCCAAGCTGTGCTGTGCATGAGGGCGGCGGTCGCAGGCATCATTTTGCTTCTAGGTTAGTCATTATCCGTAAAAAGTCCCTCTGTCGGGTTAAGGCCATTTCTACTAAAGGATTTTCTGTTATTTTTAGCTGTGCCGGGTATATAGCAGTGATTTTAGGCTTCTAGGTAGGTCTTTATAGGCCGAAAAACGTTCCTCTGTCGGGTTCATGTCATCTCTACTGAATCTTAGTAGTTGACCCATTCTCCTACATAATGCCGTTCTTCCAGGCTGTACTCAATACGAGAGCTAAATCTCTGTCGCAGGCACAATGCTGCTTCTAGGTAGGTCTTCTACACAGTCAACAAAAGCCCCTTTGTTGGGTTCAGGTTCAAGGCCCTTTTCGTGTATCTGAGCAATTGACCCATTCTCCTACATAATGCTGATCTTCCAAGCCGTGCTGGGCATGAGAGCGCCGAAAGGCTCTTCTGGAAAGAATCTTCTGGGTAGGTCGTCATCACCCAATAAACGTCAAAGACATACAAATTCTCGTATCGAAGTGAATAAAGTGAATTAATCGGTAAACAAATAAACGCACTCAGGAATACCCCGTGACTCGGTTTTGCAGTGAAAAAGAACAAGCGAACAAATAAACTGTTTCACATTTATGTAAGTATGTAAGTATAGAATAGAATAGAATTCCTTTATAGCTTAAACTGTGTAACAAGTTCTTAAAAAAAAAATAGTATCAACCGTTTGCCCATGATCAGGCATGCAATGTACACAAATAATTAATATTAACAAAATTCATCGTGAATAATTAGTTAACAATTAATTAGTCTTGAAACTAAAGTATTCATTTAGTACATAGAAAACATGATTAAATAACCAACTTTTTAACTTAAATTTAAAATATGACCATTCAATGCCTTTAAATTAGTAGGTAAATGATTATACTCTTTAATACCATGTATAAAAGTACCTATACTCTTATCATAAAAATTATTATTGACAATTGGTAAATTTAAATTATATCTATAAGTACTTAAGACGTTGGTTACGGAGAGATTGTATAAATGTATGTACCTATGTATTTGTATGGATATACACTCGGCGTCAAAAAAATCGCACCTTTTAAAAATCATCTTTAAAAATTCTTAAACCTTATGTAGAGGATAGTGTTGGGTATCATTAGAAAGGTAACAAAAAGGAGTATCAAAAAACAATTAAATTTAACTTTCTGTTTAATTATAATTATACAAACAACATTAAAATTAATAAAATAATAAAAATCCTTAATTAAGTCCTAATTAACAACAGATAATTTACAAAGAAAAATGTACAAAAAGTGTCTTAAAATTAACTTAAAATCTAGTGTTACCCCCCCTTGCCCTGATCACGGCTTCCATACGGTCCCTCATGGACCTCACCAACTTCAGGAGCTCTTCTTGAGGGATAAGCCCCCATTCTTCAATCACCGCGTCTTGGAGCTCCTGTAGAGTCGAAGGAGCTGGATCCCGAGATCGAACCTTACGTTTAAGATGGTCCCAGAGGTGCTCTATAGGATTCAGATCCGGACTTCGCGCTGGCCACTGCATCACAGAGATTTGGGACCTCTGCAAGAAGTCGCTCACGATGCCTGCAGTGTGAGCGCGAGCGTTGTCGTGCATTAATGTGAACCCCTCGCCAAAAGATTCGGCAAAGGGGACCACATGCACTTCCAGGACCTCAGTGACATAGCGGCGAGCAGTCAGCGACCCTTGTCCGCGAGCACCTCCAGTCCGGGAGACGCAGACAAGGTCGGTTTTGCCGGCAGCAGACATACCGCCCCAGAACATGCAGGATCCGCCACCATATTCCACCGTCTCCTGGATGCAGGCTTGGGCGAAACGTTCACCCTGCCTCCGGTATACTCTTCTCCGTCGGTCGTTGCAGAAAAGACACACTCGCGTCTCGTCTGAGAAGAGAACAGCTCTCCACTGCTCAAGGGTCCAATCGACGTGGTCACGAGCAAACTGCAAGCGGGCTCGCCGATGCGCTGCAGTCAATTTTGGACCCGTAGCAGCTCTGTGGGCCGCTATCTTCTTCTCCTTCAATCTTCTTCTAACCGTAGATACGCTTACGGTGCGTCTGCGAACTGCCTGGAGCTGCTGTTGCAACTCAACAGCGTTGGAGAAACGATTTCTCAAAGAGTTCGACACAACGAACCGGTCGTCTCTTTCCGAAGTGCAGCGACGTCTACCCGAACCGTGTCTGCGGATATAGCCACCGGTCTCTATGAAGCGCTGGTACACTCTTCGAACGGAATAACGGCTCAGGTTCAGTTGCCGGGCGACATCACACTGCCGCACCCCTGATTGCAGTAGTGCAACCACTTGAGCGGCTTTATCAGCTGTGGTATCCATCAAAATCTGTGCGTGTGTCCTCTTCAACGGTTGAATAGCGAATGACCCACATTGAACCCGTGTTGACCGTTTTATACCCACAAAGGAAGCGCAACTAGCAACTCTCACGGGTAGCAAAATTTGCATCGAATTTTTGTGACACTTTATTTGTTGCATTAGGTTTTATTTGATAATGAAAAGTAATGTTTTTTATTAAGTTAATTAAGTAACCTTGTAAATAAAATCATAATTAATGCGACTGCATGTGCATATCAAGAGTAAATGACATTTGAAAGTGATTTTCTAAGAGGTGCGATTTTTTTGACGCCGAGTGTAGTTCACCGGGTTAGCGACCCCTAGCGCAATTGATCGCCCTGCCTGCGCGCCGCCGCGCCGCCGCCCGCGCCCCGACTCGAATCACAATTTACTACTTAACTCACTATTCATACGTAATATCCTTTCTTTTTACAATCCCTTCGTTTAAAAAGTTTACAGAAATGAACTTTATAACTTTTTTAGAAAACAGTTTTGCTGCATCGTGTCGCGTGGTAATAAACTAAATTATGTAAAATATATCGAACAGTTTTATTAATTACTTACTTACCTTTTATGATCAAAAAAATTAAACGAAAAAAATACAATAAAATTTAAGTAGATTTAGAACTTAGCAATAAATCACCTAGAACAAATTAAATACTATTACAAAAGAGTTTCTTTGTTTATTTCAGGACAAGTTGTCGATGCTTTAGCGACTCCAGCTGTGGGCATTCTAGCTGACCGATATGGCACAAAAAAGACTTGGCATTTATCAGGTAAACACTATATTTTAAAAGCATAACTATAACTAGTACCTCGTCTTATCAATGGGTTGCCGTCCGAATTAATAGATGGTGTCACTCAGAAAAACATCAAGTTTAAACTGAAACAACATTTTTATAATTTAATGTAACTAATTTTTCTTTTTATTAACTTAATATTATGTGTAATTAACTTTTTATTATTTTATACCTACACCTAAATATTAATCATATTTACACAAATTGTAAACTCGCGATAGCATAAGTTTAAACCTTAGTGGTTTTTTAAATGTATCGCATGTCATTACATTGTAATTGTTTGTTTACAAGATAAATAAATTAAAAAAAAAAAAAACTATTAAATAACCGTGTCGCGTAGCGGTGAAAGAATACTACCACCCCCTCTCTTCCCTTGGGTGTCGTAAAAGGCGACTAACGGACTAAAGACTGCATATACATCCAACAACATAGAGCGGCGATGGGCTCACCACCTGTCACGTTGAGCACATGTGCAGTCGCTATTTGGTGAGAAGTGGACTACGGTAGAGGACCGCTTTTGCTTTCCTCATTGCCTAGTCTCTGACTAACCCTTCGGGGAGATATAAGTCGTGATTTTATGTGAGTATGTATAAATTTAACTAACTTTGTTTTGACATTGTACGCTACTCTACCACCCATTTCTTTAGCAGTGGCTTAGCTTGTATCAAAATTGATTCATTTATAAAGTAAGTTAGTATTGTTACTATACAGTGTTACATTTTTTCCAGGTAGTATTCTAGTGTCATGCACATTTCCCCTCCTCTTCATAAGGTGTTGGGGCTGCAGGGCTAGCGAGGACGCCGCCTACCTCTCCTGGTTTATGCCCTTCTACTACGCAGCCCTGATCATCTTCTTCCAGATAGGATGGGCCATCGTTCAGATCTCCCATCTGGCCATGATACCTTCGATCACAGATAATTTACAGATTCGGTCAGAGTTGACTTCAATAAGGTAATTATGAATGTACACATGGCGTCAGACCAACCTACCCTAAACTGTCAAATTTCTCCAATGAATATTAATCCTTAAAATTAAACAATAAAGTTCAAAATTGATTGTAGAAATTTGACAGTTTTGGGTAGGTTGATCTGACGCCGTGTGTACCTACCTACCATTAAGTAAGTAGGTAAGTACCTACATTATAAGAGGTCAGCTGTAGTAATACCAGACACAATAAATTTAAATTAAATTAAACTTGTTTACGCCCACACCGAATATCTAGCTCAGGATAAGTATTCATTTTGAAACTCGTTAACATGGTTAGATAACGGATTAATATACGTAAACATAGAAAAAACACCCAGACCTGAAATCAATTTAGAAAACAGTGTTTCTCTAAATTAACCCGACCGGGAATTGAACTCGGGACCACAGAGATGGCGCGACGCCAGACCCGGCGTGCTAGCCACTCGACCACGGAGGTCGTCAAAGCAACCTCTAGGCACAGTATAAATATTTAGCTCATATTTATACTGTGCTCTAGGAGTCTTCGTGACAGAGAGCAAACATTTAGTTTTCAATAGTTTATCAATCGCCTTTATCTACTCTGACTGAAAGAACCGCTAGGTTCGATTCCCAATGAGGGTATGTTGGTTCGGTTTTGTTGGTGGGCTTAGTGAGATGAACACCAATCGTTTCTCGGCTATTTCTCTGCCTCGGAAACATAAAATCTGTTTCGTTAAAATACTCTCTTACCAACAGAACGATATACCTACAACCTTTTACCAAAATTGTGTGTAATTACAAACATTTTACCAACGATATTAATTATGTTTTAGGTACATGGCTTCAGTGGTCTCTAGCTTAATGGTTTATCTAATCACATGGGTTGTATTGAGAGCAACCAATTACAGCACATTCATTGGACCGACAGATGACTACAAGTTCAGAGTTAGTATTTTATCGATTATTTTCTTTTTTTAAACCTAAAAAAGGTTGATTGTTTTATTATTTACTTTTCTCTTTTAGGATGTATCACTAATAATTTCATGTATTGGCATCGTATCCTATACACTATTCCATATAGTTTTTAAACTGAGGCCCTCAAAAGATCTGAAAGCAAACGGGCATGGTGTAACTAATGGAACGGCGACGTCGTTGGTAAAGGAAGATGAAGAAGCCGTTATACCTACCAATACGAAGATAATGCATTTTGTTAGAATGCCGTTATTGTACCAGGCTAGCCTGCTGTAAGTACCTATCTAGGTTTATAGAAGCAATATTATCAGAGACCAATAAAAATATCAGAAAAAAACAAACATATTTGACACATTTTTTCACTGAGACCTCCGCTAAGATACCCATCCGTGTTTAGGTTAACAAAAATGAACCTAGTGCGATATTTTGTTACAGTTAAAAAGGTAACTTCAATTGGTGTTGTAAAAGCGCCTTCGAGTTAGTTTCATAAAAAGGCAGCTCAGAAGAAATGAAATTTCGAGAAAAGACTAACTTTGTCTACTTTAAAGGGAAACAGACGCGACCAAAGGGTTAGTCAGAGACTAGGCAATGAGGACCACACCACAGCAGAAGCAGTTCACTGCCAAAACCATTTATCACTAAACACAACCGGCGATGGGCTCTCCCATCACGCTAAGCACATGTGCAGTCGCTATTTGGTGAAAAGTGGTCTATGGTAGAGGACTGCTTTTTGCTGTCCTCATTGCCTATATAGCCTCTGACTAACCCTTCGGGGATTATAGTCGTAATTATGTAACAACCGGTGTATTATGTAATACTAAGTAATTTATAACTGGTTACTAATTTAATATTCCATATTTATTCTTATTTCAGATACGTGTTTTCAAGACTCTACTGGGCGCTAAGCCTAGTATACGTGCCTCTGTTCTTGGAGGAAAGATTGTCCTTCAACCCCAGCGCGGGATCAGAACTGGTGGCGAGCGTGCCGCTGGCTCTGTACATTTCTTCTTTCTTTTTCTCGCTGCTTCTTAAGAGCAACATCAGTAGATGTGGTAATCAGGTATGAAAATATATACCTACTATTATGTAGGTAAGTGCTTAAATACCTTTTGTACCTAATAATTAACAACAGCATGATGTGCCTTGCATATCAAACTTTGTTCTCTTTACTAATACTTCTCTAATTGGCGTAACAATTTTGGTCAAGGTTTCGGGCGGAACCAACGGTTCTTGCTTTTCCGTTTCCGGTTGTTGTGGAAGATGGCAGTCATTTTCACAAACCTAAGCAAAACCCACCAGCCGCTTCACGCCTCGTTTGGCGTCTTTTAAACGACGCGTGAAGCGGCACTTTGTGGGCCAGAAGGGTGAGGGCAGTGAGGGTGACTGATGCTACGTCCCTACGCTGCACCAGTTGTCCTCGCGCCTGGACTCCAACTTCCATTTAACATCAGGTAGAGATTGTTGGGCTTTATATAAATAAAATCCCACAAATTACCAGCATGCATGGTGGTATAAGGCTTGATGTCCCTTGCTATTGTTCAAGTCGAAGGCCCTGTGCTCAACACACTCAGCAGTGAGACGTTTATATGCTGATTAAGATGATAAACTTAATGTTTTGTTATCTTCAGGTTGCGTACTTGATTGGAAGCTCTCTTAGCTTCATCAGTTGCTTATGGATAGCGCTAGTCGTCGATCCAGAGGCTAGCATCGTGCAAATATATTTGGTGGCTACTTTAATAGGTGAGTCAGCTCAACACGAAAACAAAATTAAGCCGGAAAACAATATTATTATCAAATAAACAATAAATAAGTATAGGGAATTTACTGAGCACAATAGATAGGTACTGTACGCCGGTAGTTGATTTGCTCATAAACTAGAGGGCGTTGTATTAGTATAGTAGTTAGTACAATCAATCCTTTATAACAGCTTTAAAAACCATTTTTGCAGGTGCTGGCAGCTCAATAACTCTGGTGTCCAGTCTGTGCGTGACCGCGGACATGATAGGCCCCCACTCGCACCAGGGCGCGGCCATCTACTCCATCGTCACGTTTGCGGACAAACTCGTCACCGGGATTGCTGTCGTCGCCATTGAGAATTAGTGAGTAACCGTCACAAGGTTTACCCTTGAGACCCTACACCCTACATGTGACCCTTAAGTGGTGCTGAGTGACACAGACCCTACTCGTGACCCCTTGGTGGTGCTAAATAAGTGACACTGTCCAAATGGTAGAGCCACGCTGCGTTGCAGCACCCATTGGGTTGGCTTGCCCGGCGTAATACCACCCTCTCACGGAATATCAGCATGTAACAATGACACTCGTTGATGTTGTGTTTCGTCCGTCCAACTAAACCAAAGATGTGCCCCCACTGGGAATCAAACCCTTGTCCTCTGGGTCTAAGACCAATGGCTTAGCCACTTACCACAGAGGCGGTTAAGCAGTAAAAAGTTAGTTACACAAGTTCGTCACTAGGTGGCGCTAATCCAAATTTCATTGCTAAAATTACATAGGTACAACCGTTGTTCCACTTAAACATATATTTTTTGTTTCGTACAATCTGTCTCAATTCTTTGTTTTTTTAGAGTCCTAGCTAAATGGACATAATAGCGGTTAGATACCCACGTCGTACTTAGAAGTCATATTTTAATTCCCGAAGTTTTAGGTAAAGTTTTCGATTAGGTATTATAAATGTTGTTTTCTTTGCAGCAAATGCGATGATTCGTCAGAATGCCCACAATACTACAGGGGGGTGCTGACATACGCTTGTGGGGGGAGTGCAGCCCTCGGTATTATCTGCTTATCTCTCATGAAACTGTACCGGAGGAAGCAAGACTCGATCTGACTGAAACTCTCATTGACAATAAGAATTTACAACTAGTAATTATATAAAATAAAACATGATATAAAAGTGCTCGTTGTTTTAGTAATTGTCTAATACCTAAATTGATACTAGGTACGAATATAGTAAGCACTCTTATTTTAATTTTAAAGGAACTAATTATTTATAATAAATAGGTAGGTACTTAAATTTATGGCCTGCGCAGACGATGAATTGATTTTTCCTCGTCAATATAGATCACATAAAGAATGTTAATTTAACATAAAGTTTTACAAAACGGCGGATTACTTACCTACTATAAGTCCGCGTCTAATTCTATTGAGTGATCTAATTGTAAGTATTGTAACGGACAAAATCACGCCGGAGACTGTCCCCCGTCTGAAAAGGCCTTTTTTTATTTTTTTTATTTGGACAACCAACAAGACATACACCTTACATGCTAACATTTCATTTTATATTATGTAACAAAGGTGCTGATTTACTTAAAGGCTGCCACGGAAAGCATATTTTATAAAATGGTAGGGAGCGGAAGGCGCCCCACTGGCAAGTGAACTTATCCATTTGTCATAAATCTTAAGGGAAAAATTATGGTATCCTTAATTAATTATATATTAAGACTTATTATACTACGACTTAAGTAAGTATTTAATACTTAAAAATACAACCACATCCCAACAGTAGGTGGCCATGGCAAGACAATTAAAGTATATTTATAGGTTAAGTAGGTATATTAGACAACAAGTGATGAATTTAAATTTGTATGACGTCAAAGCTAGGAGCCATAGCCACTATGAGGATCAGAATCATCATCAATTTTATAACAACAAGCCCGACTGGGAATCGAACCCGGTAACACAGAGTAATAGCCGTAACCATTTCACGTAGCGGTGAAAGAATACTACCACCTCTCTTCCCTTTGGTATCGTGAAAGGCGACTTACGAGCTAAAGACTGCACGTAAATCCAGAGCGGCCATAGGCTCACCACCTGTCTCGCCGAACACACGTGCAGTATTTGGTGAAAAATAGACCATGGCAGAGGACCGCTTTACGGTCCTCGCATCCCATTCTCTGACCAACCCCACGCCACGGGGACAATATTCGTAACTACTTATATGTATATTAATGTGATTGTAAGTCAAAGTCGGAGACGCCCAACGTTCGGCGTACTACCGACTTGGCTTTGGAGTTCAGCTATTTTTCTTTTAAATTTTGAAAGGTTTAATCGAAAGATGTCGGTATCGGTATCTACGTTTTTACTAACAGCGTCGAAATGTGCTTGTAGCCTGTTTAAGGGAGAGTTAAGGTTTATTTCTTCAAGCGTATTACGCTTGGAAGACGGCAAAGCACGCCGGTATTTTTGACAATAATATCCCCAAGCAGCAAACTAAAACGAGCTACCGTCGTCGCCTGCGTTAGCGCGTACAGTCCAGCAGTTGCGTCTTTTGCTCGCCTTAAGCGTTGGTAGGTATAGTATAAGAAAACCTTCGTTCTATCGTTCGCGACGAAATAGTAAAGACTGGCCCGCCTCGCCATCTATGCCAGCTGCAATATGGGCAGCAGTCAGTCCACAACCAATTGAAGCAGATATTATTGTAAAAAAAGTAAATAAAATGTTTACTAGAAAAAAATCAATCAGTCTCAGGAAGCTCGAGTGGGTTTTTTTCTATTAGTAAACATTTTATCCTATATCTATATAGCATTGTGAATGCAAAATTTCAAAAATAAAGATCTTTATACTTAAGCAATTACGTCTTTATCGATTGTTAAATGCTTGCAATAGTATTTCTTTCGAATGTGAGGGTAGACTTCACAGTGACGTAATACCGCTGGCTTGCAGCGTAAATCAAACTACTAGGAAAAATTCAACGAGTCTTCTGGGGTCTCGGTAGCTCAGCGGTTAGAGCAGTGGACCGGCAATCCAAAGGTCGTGGGTTCGAATCCTACTCGAGCTTCCTGAAACTGGTTGATTTTTTTTCTAGTAAACATTTTATCCTATATCTATATAGCATTGTGAATGCAAAATTTCAACAATAAAGATATTTATAAGCAATTACGTCTTTATCGATTGTTAAATACTTGCAATAGGTAGTATTTCTTTCGATTGTGAGGGTAGACTTCACAGTGACGTAATACCGCTGGCTTGCAGCGTAAATCAAACTACTAGGAAAAATTCAACGAGTCTTCTGGGGTCTCGGTAGCTCAGCGGTTAGAGCAGTGGACCGGTAATCCAAAGGTCGTGGATTCGAATCCCACTAGAGCTTCCTGGTCTGGTTGATTTTTTTCTAGTAAACATTTTATCCTATTTCTATAGGTATAGCATTATGAATGCAAAATTTCAACACTATAGATATTTATAAGCAATTACGTCTTTATCGATTGTTAAATACTTGCAATAGTATTTCTTTCGAATGTGAGGGTAGACTTCACAGTGACGTTATACCGCTGGCTTGCAGCGTAAATCAAACTACTAGGCAAAATTCAACGAGTCTTCTGGGGTCTCGGTAGCTCAGCGGTTAGAGCAGTGGACCGGCAATCCAAAGGTCGTGGGTTCGAATCCTTAATATTTTTTTCTAGTAAACATTTTATCCTATATCTATATAGCATTGTGAATGCAAAATTTCAACAATAAAGACATTATTGACTTTACCCACCAACCAACCCACCAACATTGGGCCAGCGTCGTGGGTTATGGCCCAATCTACCCACGTGCTTTGGTGTTGCTGTGCTCCATGTGAGAGACTTATTTTACCCAGCAGTGGGTCGTTTAAAGGCTGAGCTGATGTATGAAATTGTCCGCAAGGGATTCAAATCTAAAGCTATTATGAACAATGTATGATTATTACAATGAAAAGACACTAGTTAACTACATAGGTACAATTTATTATTTGGATACAAGTACACAATAAGTCAGTTTAACAAAACACATAATACCTACTTAATTATAATTTTATGCAAATGATAAACCAGGTTTGATAGCAAAAACATTAAACACTTCAAGAGAAGGTTCGTAATTTAACCCATAAATGTCGTTGGTTAATAAAATTTGACATATATTTACGTTTATTTGTGGTCTCCCACGCGCTATTTTGACATCTTTAAACATACGTGTTACTTTTGCCTTATTATTATCAGTCATACACGCCTTAATACATATATTGTATAAATGTTCACAATTTTCGAACAGTACAGTTGGGTCTGCCAAAGTAGTATATTCAGATGATTGGTCAAGTATATGGATATTCTCTAACGTTTTACATTGACTTAATGATAAGAAAAATGTGCTATAATCGAATCTTCGGTCGATCAATCGAATGTTCTTCAAAGTCTTACTCAATGGTATAGACCTCGCTATTGGTGAGATACATGGCGAGATCGGTGGAGCCACCACATCCAACGTTTCAAGATTGTTACAACATCGAAACAGAATATTGAAAAATTCTACGCTGTAACGCACTGTCCCACTTAAACTTAGAAAGGTGAGTTTTGACAAGAACTCACAATTTGGTGATAGTGCTACAGGGTTGACATAATTATCACTAAACGTCAGGGTTAACTTCGCCTTATGTCTATCTTTAAAAATGGTATCATAGTTTATCACATAGTTTGGGTTAGCAATCCTTTTTTTCTTAAAAACAGGAGTGTCCTGATCATTTTTAGGCACCGAATTTGCTATGACAAGCGGGTAAGAATAAAACCAATCGTAGTTATTTGGAACTGGATGTTGTTGAAATTCAGTTGCAAATACATTTGGAAAATATTCTTTTACTCTATTCAATAATCTGTTAAAAAATACTGTATCAAACTGGACAGTAGCTTTATTGAAGATCATAATGCCAATATTGCCAGTAAGGTAATTGTCATATTCTGTTATGTTATGAGCATTAATACAAAAATGATCTTTGAAAAATTGTTTAAATATTGGTGTTACATACACCGCTATCAGATCCACAGAAGATGCATTGACAATAATTATCTTTTCATAGCATTCAGTTTTTATACCTTGAAATAAACTTGTTGTGTCATAATGGCCATAGTTTGCTTCTAAATTCATGAAAAATACATAAAATTCCTTAAACTTCACTAAACCTTCAAATTCCTCATCATATACCAGGGGATATCCAATTTTACGATGAATAACAGTCAATTTAAAAATATTTAAATTTGATTTCCCCAATATGTGAAGTACCAAATTTGAATACATCAAATTAGATGTTGAACCAATAAAATGAACATTGTCTATGTTCTTAAAAATATTTTGATATTTTTCAATGATTCTTTTGCTTTTCTCATAAACACTATGTTTCTCAAACTCAAAATTAATGCATATATTCCTAATGGTATTACAAGCTTTGTACATATCATCAAAATCATATAAATTGAGATCAGTATAAGAGACATCTAAGGTTTTTAAATTCTTCAATTGCCTAAGCGCTTGTACCATGCTTGTTTTTCGTAAATCAATAACACCGCATAGATTGAGTTCCTGCAAATGTCCAGCAACCTCTCTGAAAAAGTCGCTTTTCATATATTTCATAGTAGCCATAGAACTCATTGACATTTGCCAATCTTTTACAACATTAGGTAGACACAACACTTGTCTTGAATATTGACAGGTATTATACATATTGTAAAGGGACTTTAAATCTAGTTTTTTAATTATCATTATAAATACTTCCTCTGGTAGGTCCACTAAACCCATTTTGAGAATGATAACCTAAATATTTTTTAGTGTAAAGGTAACTTCTTAAGGTAATATATAAAGCTTCTCAGGTGTTATACTTAACTATCATATTTTCTAATACAAGAAAAATAACATGTCATTTAAATATTCAATGAACAAGCATGAATTAATCAAGTGGATTGTATGATTCATGATTAACGCAATAGAGTTAAAACAAGACACTTTTGTGTTCCAACTCAACTCAATTCCAACATCAAACTCGACCCAATCTGTAATAGAAAAATATTTATAATTAATTACTGAAATAAATAAATAATTATCAAGCAGCTGATTTTACAATTTAAAATAATCCTAGAACTTTAACAATTTGTTTATAGAACTTGAAGACAAAATAGTGTCCTCTCGCCTCTTAAATCTGTTTGAGAGCAGACGTGTGTTAATGTCGCTCCGGTTATCAAAATTATCGAATAAGCAATTATCTTTCTTAAATACATAACGATTAGTTTCAAAGTTAAGTGATTCGTTTGCATCCACACTTCGTGTAAAGAAGACGGGCTCCGTTGACAAATATTCGTCTCGCTTCCACTACGCTGTAAGTAATTGTTCCTTCACTGGTGCATTCAACTACCGTGTTGTTCCTATTGTCAAAGATTACTCATCGCAGAAAAGACATAATGTTAGGCTCGCCGGATAAGCAGTACAGCTCAAACCCCGATTTGTCTTCATCGTCGGGACAGATCACGACTCGTAAGCGTAAACACGATGATGACCTCCACGAATCTTTTAGTCAATTCTCTAGAGACATTATGTCATCGTTGAAAGAGTTGAAGTCTGATTTTGATACCAATTTATCTAAAATTAATGACAATGTAAATAATGTAATACGAAATGATATCGTGAAATTAACAGAAACTACCTTGGAAATAAAATCGGAAATGAAAACTATACTAGATGAACATAAAAAACTAAAAGTAAATATCCAAAACATAAGCACAAAACAAAATGTTTTAGAAAAAGATATAACAGATCTGCAATCCTCAATGCAATTTAGTTCTGAGCAGCAAGATGATATTCTTAAAAAAATCGACTGTTTGTCAGCTCAAGTCAAAAAAATTGAGTTATTGGAGTTGGAAATGGTTGAAATGAAGCGTCAGAATCGTGGATTAAGGCTGGAGGTCAATACGAATGATCAACGGGAAAGACTGATGAATCTGGAAATAACTGGGATTCCTGAAAAAAAGGGTGAGGATCTGAACGAGATCTTTATTAATGTAATAAAAAAGTTAGGCATTACAATTACAGAGAATGACTTTGTTTATGCCAACCGTGTGTCCCCTAGAGTGAGAATAAATAGTCGACCTAGGGTCATTATTGTTAAAATGAAGACACGACTACAAAAGGACAATATACTTTCTCGCGCTCGGAAGAGTGATCTGACCACACAAGATTTAGACATTATGGGAAACGCACTCCGAATATACATTAATGAACACCTCACTTACTCAAACAAACAACTATTGAAAAGATGCAAAGAAATAGCCAAAACCAAACAATACCAATTTGTGTGGGTAAAAAATGGAAGGATTTATATGAGGAAGAACGACCTTTCCCCGGCCATGCCGATAAACAGCGAAGAGGATTTTTCAAAATTAATCTAAAGAAGTTTCAGACTCCATTTTTATTTGATTCACATTTTTTATTTATTATTAAATTTTTAAGTACTATCTCAAACACTTCTTTAAAAACTGGTAACAAAAAGATATGTTGTAATGTATTACTGCCTGCTTTGTATATTATTACTATCAATACTGTTAGTTTGTTCAATGTACTGCATGTTAGCTTAAGTTGTTTAAATTATTATTATTTAAATGTGTCTGTATTCTATACTATAGTAAATGTATCTCATTGTCGCTTCGAGCCACTTCCAAGTTACCTTTCTGTCTGTCATTATTCTTTGACACTGCACGAAGGGTACCAGGTATACTCACTAAGTAGAATGATTTGTGTTAAAAGTGCATTAGAGAACCGCGCGAAGAATGTGCGAGATTTGATTCATATAATGCGCGTTCACCGTAATAGTAATACTACATGTTTTCTCTCTCTAGTATTTATTAAAACAAACGTAGCATATTTTTTGCGTTTTATAATTAATTTGTTTTCATATTGTTGTGTAAAAAGCACAATTATTTATTACTTATTATCAATTTGTAAATGTTATATTAAGATTCACTATAGTGTAGACACAAACATATTAACATTATTTGACAGTATAGCATATGGCTTACACGGTGCGACAGTCAATTTAAATTTATCAACTCAACATCATCATAAGCACTCACCATCTTTTAGCGACCGTACTGTACCAGAGTTAATTCGAAACTTTTTGTGCCGATACCTGCACAATGCGATCCCTGCATTTGCATGCCACCAACATAAACCAATAATAACGTTATTACCACTTGTTACCGCACGCAGTCGTCGTTGTAGAAATACATCTTTGTATGATTTATTGGGATGTGAATTGAGATATAGTAAAAGCTGTGATTGCCACCTTTTGGCTAATTTAAACTTACTTAATGCTGAACTGTTTTGTGTATTTTGTTTGTTGGAATGTGTGTCCTGTGCACGCAGTCGTCGTCGCAAAAATACATCTTTGGGTGATTTATTGCGATGTGAATTAAAATACAGTGATAGCTGCGGTCACCGTCTCTTAACTTACTTAAAGTTAGTTAATGTTAAATTGTGTTTTGTGTTTTGTTTGTTAAAATGTGTGTCGCGAGATGGTTTTAAATACATTTTGTCGGATAAATTAAATATAGCTTTCAAAATATTATATTTAGGTACCTACGTTTGTATCTGCCATGATCACTTTAAATTAAAAAGTTTATATAAAGTGTTATTAATATATTTTTCACTCCTCTTGCTCAAAAAGACCGTCATTGTAGCGTTCTAGAGCGGGGCTAAAGTAGCTTTTCTTGCCCTAGGGGAAAAAGTAATTTTTTTTAAAATTTTTCCTGTCACATGACAATGAGCCTACAAAAACGAAAAAGTATTTAGTGTTATGTAGAATAATCATGAATAAAGACTCGACTTGTTACTGTTTACTTAGATCAACAACTTTTTTGAGATAGTTATTATTGAAGTTTATGGTAAAATTAGTAATTATTTGAATCTATGGACAACACAGACCACGCTTCAGCAATAAAAAACTGCACAGTCTGCACATATGCTTAGGTGGTGAGCCTTTAGCCCGTTAGTCGCTTTTACGACACCCAAGGGAAGAGAGGGGTTGGTAGTATTATTTTGATGAGCCCATCGCCGCTCTATGCTGTTGTATGTATGTGCAGTCTTTAGTCCATTAGTCGCCTTTTACGAGACCCAGGGAAAGGGAGGGGCTGGTAGTATTATATTGATGAGCCCATCGCCGCTCTATGCTGTTGGATGTATGAGCAGTCTTTAGTCCATTAGTCGCCTTTTACGACACCGAAGAGAAGAGAGAGGTTGGTAGTACTAATTTGATGAGCCCATCGTCGCTCTATGCTGTTGGACGTATGTGAAGTCTTTAGTCCGTTAGTCCCCTTTTACCAAATCGAAGAAAAGTGAATGGTTGGTAATATTATTTTGATGAGCCCATCGCCGCTCTATGCTGTTGGATGTATGTGCAGTCTTTAATCCGTTAGTCCCCTTTTACCAAATCGAAGAAAAGTGAAGGGTTGGTAATATTATTTTGATGAGCCCATCGCCGCTCTATGCTGTTGGATGTATGAGCAGTATTTAGTCCATTAGTCGCCTTTTACGACACCGAAGAGAAGAGAGGGGTTGGTAGTATTATTTTGATGAGCCCATCGCCGCTCTATGCTGTTGGATGTATGTGCAGTCTTTAGTCCGTTAGTCAACTTTTACCAAATCGAAGAAAAGTGAAGGGTTGGTAATATTATTTTGATGAGCCCATCGCTGCTCTATGCTGTTGGATGTATGTGCAGTCTTTAGTCCGTTAGTCGCCTTTACGACATCCAAGGTAAGAAAGGGGTTGGTAGTATTATTTTGATGAGCACATCGCCGCTTTATGCTGTTGGATGTATGCGCAGTCTTTAGTCCGTTAGTCGCCTTTTACGACACCGAAGGGAAGAGACGGGTTGGTAGTATTATTTTGATGCGTCCATCGCCGCTCTATGCTGTAGGATGTACGTGCAGTCATTAGTCCGTTAGTCGCCTTTGACGACACCCAAGGGAAGAGATGGAAAGACTGCACATATCTACTATACAACAGCATAGAGCGGCGATGGGCTCATCAAAATAATACTACCAACCATTCTCTTCCCTTGGGTGTCGTTAAAGCAACTAACGGGTTAATTTTAAATAAAATAAACCAATTCATATTGTATTGGATTGTTTTATTTTCTCGCATTCGTAGTGAAAAGCAGAGTGTAACACTCGGCGCTAAAAACCCATTAAAACTCGGTTTCTATTTTCTCCCTCGCTAAAGCTCGGGAGTAAAACTACCTCGTATATAATGGGTCATTTTAGCCCCTTGTATAACAATCTACTATTAATGGCGAACAATAATTTAAACGTTTATTATCAGAATGTTCGTGGTCTCAGGACTAAATGTATTGAGTTACGTCTTAACATTCTGAATAACGATTACGACGTAATAATATTGACGGAATCATGGCTGCACAGCGGAATTTTCGATGGTGAATTATGCGACAATAGGTATGACGTGTTTAGGGCTGACCGAGATTTGAGTGCCAGTGGTAAAAAATCGGGTGGTGGAGTATTGATATTGACACGGCGCTCGCTCGGTGCAATGCCTCGTGACCTTGGCTCTTGCTCGCCCACAGAGCTGTTGTGGGTTACTATACCTATGCGTGCCTGTGCCTCGGGTTCCGACATACATTTTTGCGCGACATATATTCCTCCTAATCCTCGGCAGATATCCTCTGACTTAAACAAAGTTCACAATGTTTTTAAAAACATCATTGAGCTATGTCCTAACGACAATTTTGTATTGATTGGCGATTTTAATTTGCCATGCTTTTCGTGGAGCGTAAATGCATACTCAGTTTTGAAAAGAGGTTCAGTAGAAGTACAGGATGCCGGTATACAATTTATAGAAACGTTAACATTCTATGGATTGAAACAATATAATGTTTTAAAAAATTATGTAGGTAACACATTGGACCTAGTATTTTCTAATCTCCCTTTAATCATAACCTCCCAGACCAAACCACTCGTCAAGGAGGACTGCGCACATCCATCGTTTTGTTTTACTGTTTTAGATTTCAATATCACTCCTTTACAAGAGGCCTCAACATCTAGACAAAATTTTAAAAAAGCGAATTATGATGATATTAACAACAACCTTCTTAGACAGGACTGGCAGTCTCTCTTATCTACGGGCACTATTGATGAGGCCATTGATAAAATGTACGAAATCATAAATGATTGTGTAGATTTGTACGTTCCTCTTACTCGTAACTATGGAGGGCGAACATACCCTAAATGGTACTCACGTGCGTTAGTCAAAATTATTAAAGAAAAAGCTAAAGCTCACTCGCGCTGGAAAAAATATGGTAACAGTTTGGACTATGATGAGTTTTCCTTATTACGGTCAAGAGAACGCCGTGTGCAACGAGAATGTTTTAGAAAATTTACATCAAACTGTGAAAATAATATTAAAAAACATCCTAAAGTGTTCTGGACTTTTGTAAAGGCGGTACGTGGTGGATCAACTTACCCAAAGAAATTACATTTAGAAGGCGTGGAGTATACAGATGGGAAAGACATATGTAACGCCTTTAGTAAATACTTCCAGAGTGTTTTTGGTGAACCTCTCAGCAGTTATACTCTTTTGCAGGAACCGCCATTAAGTACCAATGTGGTATCTAAAATGGAAATATCTTTAACTAGAGTGGAAAAAGCATTAACATCCTTGGACACAAATAAGGGCGCTGGTAGTGATGGGTTACCTGCCATATTTTGGTCACGATGTGCTAAGTCACTTGCCCTTCCCCTAACTATAGTATTTAATCGTTCCCTGCTAGAGGGTGTCTTTCCGAATAAATGGAAGTGCGCTCACATAGTCCCTGTGCATAAGAAAGGGTCGCGAATGGACGTTAAAAATTACAGAGGAATATCAATATTAAATACTGCTGCAAAGTTGCTAGAAAAAATGGTGTACGACAAAATTTATTTCACTTTAACCAGATCAATCCCAGAACAACAACATGGGTTTCTAAAAGGGCGTTCTACAACTACTAACCTAGCATGTTTCTCTAACTTTGTGCTTGGAAATATGGATCGTGGCGGGCAGGTTGACGTGATTTACACTGATTTTGAGAAGGCCTTTGATCGTGTGGACCACGTCATCCTGCTTAACAAGTTACAAGTACTTGGCATCCATGGGGATTTATTACGGTGGATTAAATCCTACCTATCTAATCGTTCCCAAACAGTGGTAATGGGTGGTTATCGTTCTAACTACGTTAATATACCTACGGGCGTGCCGCAAGGCTCGCATTTAGGGCCCCTCTTTTACAACGCCTATCTGTATGACATAGGTTCATGCTTCGAGAGTTCTAACTTTCTCATGTAAGAGGATGATAAAAAGATCTTTTCCAAAATAAACACAGTTAATGACTGTCTCCTAATGCAGAGAGATTTGGACCGGTTATTTCAATATTATAAAAAAAATAACATAACAATCAATGCAGATAAATGTGAGTGCATTACATTCACGCGGAAGCCAAGGCCTACTTTTCAAAATTATTACTTTAACGGAGTACTAATAAACAGGAAACATAGTGTTAGGGATTTGGGTGTGCATTTTGATCAAAAGATGACACTTTCAGATCACATCGAAAATGTCATTATCAAAGCATATAAAAATATGGGCTTTGTGTTTCGTGTGTGTAAGCCGTTCTCGGAGATATCTGTGATTAAAATTGTCTACGCCGCATACGTGAGAAGTATTTTGGAATTTGCAAGTCCTATATGGTCTCCTCTCTACATCATTTATAAAAATCGGCTTGAAAGAATTCAAAAAGCATTTGTTAACCACCTAAATTTTCGCTGTCGTAAATCTTTCGATACGTACGAGGATGCTTGCACTGAACATGATCTACTAACTTTGGAGCAGAGGCGCATTGTGTTGGATATGGGTCTTCTGTACGACATAGCGAATAGTAAAGTTGATAGTCCGTATCTGGTATCTGAAATTACATTTCGTACTCCTAAATACCGTACCCGTAACACACCCTTACTAGAAATTCCTCGCCACCACACTAATTATTTACAAAACTCGGTACTGTTACGGATTGCTAAGACATATAACGCACAGTTTAATAGCATTGACCTTTTTGCAAATAACAAACGCAAATTCAAAACAGAAATTGTTAAAGCACTGAAAGAGTTTAGGTAGGTAATGTTATTGATATAATTCAAAATTAAGAAAAAAAAATATATATATTGTTTTTAAAGCTATTTGTTTTACGCACGAAACGCATATTGTACGCAGCAAGAAATGATAGTTTATTGTAAGTATATGTATAAGCGAATTATTTTGATAACATCAACATGTAACAAAAAAAAGGGAAATCAGTTATTGGCCTTACTTATAGTTATGTACTAAATGTAAGTATTTGTATGTAATGTGCTGTTGATTTTCTTAATAAATAAATAAATAAATAAATAAATAAACAAGTGGGAAGTGGAATTTTGCATACCCTTCGTTCATTACTTAAGAGTATAGTAAAAAGATATGATTTTATTATTTCTTTTAATGTGCGTGGTCAGTAAAAGTAAAATTAAATGCTTTTAAAAAAGTAAAGTCGTCATTAACTGAATACAGCTTTTGAGAACTGCTTGATAGCAGCGCTTTGGGTCAGAGTGTTGTTGTGCTCCATGATACTACCGGTCGGAGTAAATCCAAATTACACAAATTTATAACCTGCAAAGCAAAGTGGAAGATAGCATCGCAATTTGGAGTATAGAACTTTCTCCACTCACCATCAATAAAGTAACCCGAATGTGCAGGCTGACTTCGTAGCTATAGACTTATTGATAAAATGACTGCATCTTCTCTTTACTCCATGCAAGTAATCTATGCACATTAACATGACCTACTAAAGTCCTGAAATGATTGATTTAATAATATGAACATAGTTCATGATTCATTTAAAATGCAAAGTGAATTAAATACCAAAATCCTAAATAAAAACAAAATTATTTAAACATGCACAGAAAATAGACTAAATAAAAATACCTTTGAAAATAATTTTAAATAATACGTTTGTAATTTTGCTTACAAACGTAGGTATTTCATGCACAAATAACTTAGTTTTCACAGTTTCTTTAATGAATTTATTTAATGTACAAACAGAGTGTGACGGACGATTGTTATTTTTTTATTTATTTATTTGTTCCGTGAAGGAACAGGCTATGGTCAGAGACCATACAGCCTAATCATTAGTTTTTTTATTTTATTTTTCCCTAGATGATAATGATGTGATTAAGATGATGAATGATAAATGATATTCCCCAGACCCCTTGAGTCCTCAGTAAAGATGTGGGACTTAACTTAGATCTCACGCGGACTTCTTGAGAAAATTTGAAAAGTGATGTTGCACTTTTTTGTTTCACTTGCCAACACCCATGCACGTTCACAAACACTTAACGGTTAATAATCCACTATTATTCTACATTAATGTTCGAAAAAACACAAATTTGAGAAAATAAAACAAAACTGCAGACATGACGCTTCACTTTCCCGCCAAGACAAGAAGTCCCCGAATGTCCCCGATGACGTCAAGTTATTTTTTTATTTATTTTTTATATTTGTTCCGTGAAGGAACAGGCTAAGGTCAGAGACCATACTGCCTAGTCATTAATATTTTTATTTATTTTTTTTCTTATGTCTGAGGGCCTAGTCAACTGGCAAACGCTCGACCGGTGACAGCGTCAAAATCGCTCATCAAATTCGCTAGGCTACATCGATATCGATAAGCTAAGGGATATAGAACATACAGGCTTGTCTTAGTATTTTTTTGTTTGATGATAATGTAACGCTTATGTAAGATTAATAAAAAGGTAGTAACCACACCGATCCTTTTGAGTTTTAGTGAATTGAATGTCACTTTACTAAGAAATTCGGGTAGACTCCTTGAGACAATTTGAAAAATGAATCAATCGCTTTTATCGCCGGAAGTTCGCCAGGCAAGCACGTTTGTAAATAAGTACTTATAATGATGACGAGTGACTTACCTACCATAATATGATATTGATATGAGACCAAACCCATTTTTCAGCTTATAATATAAATAAATTAAGACTGAAGACCACAAGCAAACGCTTGCTGCCAAGAATTTCTCAAATATTAACAACTTGACGTCCGTCTGTAATTAAATAAGTGATAACACTAAATGTTACAAACCGCGCGAACATTTAAACAGTTTGATCTTAGATGCGAGTACCCACTAGGTAGTGATTAAAACGTTTGCATCTTGTATGAGTACATCGCCTAAAGTAACTCTATGGCGTAGCGGCTAAGGTTTTCGGGTTTAGTTGTCTAACTACAAAACCTATCACATTACTTTTCTAATTGATTATTGTCCTAAATAAAATAAAATAAAAAACATTCCAAGTACATGGTTTTGCTAGTTAAATTAAAACTAATTTTAAAATATGCAAACTAGCGAAGCAATGTACTTACTGTTACTTGAAAGGTAATGCTAGAGGTTCAACTAATGCAAAAGGTCCCCGCCCGCGCCGCACCGGTTTGTGATCTTGCCAGTTAGTTACGCAACTTTCACATTACCGAGCTAAAGGATGGGTAACCAAATAAAAAGCGTCTCGAGCTCCTCCGTGCTTCGGAAGGCACGTAAAGCACACTGCGGTTGTATTGGCTCAGGGCTTAAGCCTGTTATAGCCCAGTCTGCCTTAGTGCTGTCGTTCATGTGGGAACTTTCAGGACGTTCATAGGATGACGATGAAGACAATATCGCCTTAATATAGGATTGTTTCATTGTTACTTATTTATAGCGGTAGGTACCGAAAATAATTGAAATTAAAAGTCAAATCATTTATTAAATATACGCCTTCACAGACACAATGACATGATCGTGGTCTCTACGCGACAAGTTAAAATATTTATTTATTTTACATTATTTATTCACTGCCATTCATTATGAGTTGGTTGATAATGTTTCGAAATAAAACATAGGATTATTTATATGTTTACCAAAAATAATTTTAAAACAATTAATTTTATATAATTACCCTAGTATGTTGATAATGAATCAAGTACAACTTTAAGCCATGTTTAATGCAGTTTCATTGTTGGATACGACATGTGGTACACATCCCTTCTTTATTGTGAGCCTGATGCAGCATTAAATATTGGTGTTATTATGATTAACCATGCTTTTTGAAGGTATCCAGAATCTCCTAAGAAATTGGAACAATATACTTACTTATAGAAAATTATCATACATAAAAAGTTAGTAGGTAGTATATATTTACCAAAAATAATTTAAAAACAATTAATTTTATTTATTTATTTTATATTCACAGGTGAATCGACAGTTCTATAAAAAGTATAACACTGAAAATGTTTAACAGCAAACCATTTACAGATTCACACAAATAAAAATGTGATAGTAACATTACAAACTCAAGCAACAATTACAATCGATTACTTCACAATCGCCAAATTGATAATAACTAAACTATTACAGAGTATGCTAGATATGGAACTTAATTTGTATTATATGTATAACAAGCCACCTTATGTTAAGCCACCTATTTAAAGAAAAAACAATATTATAACAAACACAATAGAACCCACCAGATTTAATAATCGGATAATAATAATGCAAGTTTATACATATAATTACCTTTGTATGTTGATAATGAATCTATTACAACTTCAATAGCTTAATGTTATGACTAGTAGAAATTGATATAAGTAGGTACTTAAACATTATCTATAGGTACCTACTGCAAGTAAAATTAAATATCAAGTAAAAAGTAACATTAATGTTGTATTTCTTAATATATTCTTATTTCCTTACCTAACTCTCTCAAAGTCAAAGTTTATTAAATATGAGGCTTCACTTTCTCTTATTGACATTAAAACTATATGTGTATAAAAATAAATGCCAATTGTGTGTAAAAGAAGGTACTGTTTTTTAGTATCTATCTAAGTAAATCTTTTTAATAAAGTACAATAAACTTAGAACTAAATTAACTTTATACTTAATTTTTCCCCATCATATAAATCACTATTTTATGGGTTAAATATATTTATGGCACACTGTTCCTTTTCTTAAAATAAAAATGTTGTCAACGAAGGTTTTTTTGTACATAAGTAAATCTTTTTAAATAAAGCACAATAAACTTAGAACTAAATTAACTTTATACTTAATTTTTCCTCATCAAATAAACTAAATTACTATTTTATGGATAAATATATTTATGGCACAGACTGCTCCTTTTTGTAGAATAAAAACGTTGTCAACATTAGAGCTCCACAAAAAAAATATCATATAAATAACTAAATTCAACGATGCCAAAGCCATGTTCAATGCAGTTTCATTGTTGGATATGACATGTGGTACACACCCCTCCTTTCTTGTGAGTCTGATGCAGCATTAAATATTGTTGTTATTATCATTAACCATGCTTTTTGAAGGTATCCAGAATCTCCTAAGAAATTAGAACAATATACTTACTTATAGAAAATTGTCATAGATAAAAAGTTAGTAGGTAAGTACCTATGTATTATACAAAATTGCTTGATATTGTTTTTTACCAAATAACCATGTTTGTTCACCATTCTGAGGAAGTCCATCCTTCAAATTATGAGGTAACATTTAAGATTTTTGAATCGTCGTCTCAAATCTGCAAAACCACATAAAATAGTTTTATCTTTATGTCAATACTCTTTATTCTAGCAATTTTAACAAAACTGACATTTCCTGGTAAAACCCAATATAATAATAGGCATAATACTTACCTTTATATGTAAGTAATAATTTATTTATTAAAACTTACCGTTTGAACGTAAGGACTGATATCTTTTCCTATTAAGAAAGATGCTTGTCTGTATAAGATTTATAGGGTATAGTCAATAGGTACACCTTACTACACTTAGAGCCTTGGTTTAATACTCTAAGCTACCTGGCAAATTAAATCTTCATTGGAACCTGTAAAACAAATAGGCAATCTAAGTTATAAATTGATAAATGGACATTATGGATAGGTTACATTTAATATTTATACAAAAAGTCCCTTACTGTTGTCTTATTCTTGACCTTTCTTGTCATGATTAAAGGTACTTAGGTGGATTTATTTGGCCCAAATGTTTGTATGGTTTGAGAGCCCCTACAAATTGTTATGCAGCGACTTGCTCTTCGTTGCGGAAAATGTTGCATGACACACATTTATTTGGTCACTCACATCGCAACAACTATATCAGCACGCAATTCCCGGCAGACCTTAGTTAGATATTTGAAAGTTCGTAAACGAGAACTCCGAGAACTATTCACAAGTACAACAAACTCGATTTCGTTAATTTGCTCCAAGTAACGTAGGGAAACATTTCTTCCTTAGCGCCTGAGCACTTGATTATCGCAGTCCACAATAGCCCTAAAAAGAGCATTTTAAACAAAACTTTCAACACAACACAACTATTCCTTCATCAGCTGATCAAACAATCGCCATTTTGTGTGAATTTTTATCTTCAATGTTTGAGTGATCGCTAGATTAGCGATTCTTGGCTTGTCAAACTGTCAATTAGGTCTATTTTAGCGTAAATTTTACGTCGTAGGTAACTTTTGCTTATGTCAATCCCATATATTCGGTTTATCGTAGCGAAGATTTCGTAGCGTTTAATTTGTTTGCCAATTGACTAGGCCCTCTGTTCCATTGAGCTAATTAACTAGTCTGTTCAATATAGCCTCAAAACAATAACACAGACACAGACTTAGGCGAAGGCTACACGTTCAATAAATATTGTGATCCACGGCTATTTATTCCATATCGTGATATTTATTGAGCGTGTAGACTGAAGTATTGACGGATCGCGATACGGATCACAGGATTTCTAGAAATCCGAATTACGGATTGTCAGTCCATGGATCGTGATAAATATTGAACGTGTAGACGCGTGGTCAATATTTATCACTTCAGAGGGCCTAGTCAATTGGCAAACAAATTAAACGCTACGAAATCTTCGCTACGATAAACCGAATGTATGGGATTGACATAGGCAAAAGTTACCTACGACGTAAAATTTACGCTAAAATAGACCTAATTGACAGTTTGACAAGCCAAGAATCGCTAATTTAACGATCACTCAAACATTGAAGATAAAAATTCACACAAAATGGCGATTGTTTGATCAGCTGATGAAGGAATAGTTGTGTTGTGTTGAAAGTTTTGTTTAAAATGCTCTTTTTAGGGCTATTGTGGACTGCAATAATCAAGTGCTCAGGCGCTAAGGAAGAAATGTTTCCGTACGTTACTTGGAGCAAATTAACGAAATCGAGTTTGTTGTACTTGTGAATAGTTCTCGGAGTTCTCGTTTACGAACTTTCAAATATCTAACTAAGGTCTGCCGGGAATTGCGTGCTGATATAGTTATTGCGATGTGAGTGACCAAATAAATGTGTGTCATGCAACATTTTCCGCAACGAAGACCAAGTCGCTGCATAACAATTTGTAGGGGCTCTCAAACCATACAAACATTTGGGCCAAATAAATCCACCTAAGTACCTTTAATCATGACAAGAAAGGTCAAGAATAAGACAACAGTAAGGGACTTTTTGTATAAATATTAAATGTAACCTATCCATAATGTCCATTTATCAATTTATAACTTAGATTGCCTATTTGTTTTACAGGTTCCAATGAAGATTTAATTTGCCAGGTAGCTTAGAGTATTAAACCAAGGCTCTAAGTGTAGTAAGGTGTACCTATTGACTATACCCTATAAATCTTATACAGACAAGCATCTTTCTTAATAGGAAAAGATATCAGTCCTTACGTTCAAACGGTAAGTTTTAATAAATAAATTATTACTTACATAATAAAGGTAAGTATTATGCCTATTATTATATTGGGATTTACCAGGAAATGTCAGTTTTGTTAAAATTGCTAGAATAAAGAGTATTGACATAAAGATAAAACTATTTTATGTGGTTTTGCAGATTTGAGACGACGATTCAAAAATCTTAAATGTTACCTCATAATTTGGAGGATGGACTTCCTCAGAATGGTGAACAAACATGGTTATTTGGTAAAAAACAATATCAAGCAATTTTGTATAATACATAGGTACTTACCTACTAACTTTTTATCTATGACAATTTTCTATAAGTAAGTATATTGTTCTAATTTCTTAGGAGATTCTGGATACCTTCAAAAAGCATGGTTAATGATAATAACAACAATATTTAATGCTGCATCAGACTCACAAGAAAGGAGGGGTGTGGACCACATGTCATATCCAACAATGAAACTGCATTGAACATGGCTTTGGCATCGTTGAATTTAGTTATTTATATGATTTTTTTGTGGAGCTCTAATGTTGTCAACGTTTTTATTCTACAAAAAGGAGCAGTCTGTGCCATAAATATAGTTAATTTAGTTCTAAGTTTATTGTGCTTTATTTAAAAAGATTTACTTATGTACAAAAAAACAGTACCTTCGTTGACAACATTTTTATTTTAAGAAAAGGAACAGTGTGCCATAAATATATTTAACCCATAAAATAGTGATTTGGTTTATATGATGGGGAAAAATTAAGTATAAAGTTAATTTAGTTCTAAGTTTATTGTACTTTATTAAAAAGATTTATTAAGGTAGGTACTAAAAAACAGTACCTTCTTATACACACTATTGGCATTTATTTTTATACACATATAGTTTTAATGTCAATAAGAGAAAGTGAAGCCTCATATTTAATAAACTTTGACTTTGAGAGAGTTAGGTAAGGAAATAAGAATATATTAAGAAATACAACATTAATGTTATTTTTTACTTGATATTTAATTTTACTTGCAGTAGGTACCTATAGAAAATGTTTAAGTACCTACTTATATCAATTTCTACTAGTCATAACATTAAGCTATTGAAGTTGTACTTGATTCATTATCAACATACAAATTATATGTATAAACTTGCATTATTATTATCCGATTATTAAATCTGGTGGGTTCTATTGTGTTTGTTATAATATTGTTTTTTCTTTAAATAGGTGGCTTAACATAAGGTGGCTTGTTATACATATATTACAAATTAAGTTCCATATCTAGCATACTCTGTAATAGTTTAGGTATTATCAATTTGGCGATTGTGAAGTAATCGATTGTAATTGTTGCTTGAGTTTGTAATGTTACTATCACATTTTTATTTGTGTGAATCTGTAAATGGTTTGCTGTTTCACATTTTCAGTGTTATACTTTTTATAGAACTGTCGTTTCACCTGTGAATATAAAATAAATAAATAAAATTAATTGTTTTTAAATTATTTTTGGTAAATATATACTACCTACTAACTTTTTATGTATGACAATTTTCTATAAGTAAGTATATTGTTCCAATTTCTTAGGAGATTCTGGATACCTTCAAAGAGCATGGTTAATCATAATAACACCAATATTTAATGCTGCATCAGGCTCACAATAAAGAAGGGATGTGTACCACATGTCGTATCCAACAATGAAACTGCATTAAACATGGCTTAAAGTTGTACTTGATTCATTATCAACATACTAGGGTAATTATATAAAATTAATTGTTTTAAAATTATTTTTGGTAAACATATAAATAATCCTATGTTTTATTTCGAAACATTATCAACCAACTCATAATGAATGGCAGTGAAATAAATAATGTAAAATAAATAAATATTTTAACTTGTCGCGTAGAGACCACGATCATGTCATTGTGTCTGTGAAGGCGTATATTTAATAAATGATTTGACTTTTAATTTCAATTATTTTCGGTACCTACCGCTATAAATAAGTAACAATGAAACAATCCTATATTAAGGCGATGTTGTCTTCATCGTCATCCTATGAACGTCCTGAACGTTCCCACATGAACGACAGCACTAAGGCAGACTGGGCTATAACAGGCTTAAGCCCTGAGCCAATACAACCGCAGTGTGCTTTACGTGCCTTCCGAAGCACGGAGGAGCTCGAGACGCTTTTTATTTGGTTACCCATCCTTTAGCTCGGTAATGTGAAAGTTGCGTAACTAACTGGCAAGATCACAAACCGGTGCGGCGCGGGCGGGGACTTTTTGCATTAGTTGAACCTCTAGCATTACCTTTCAAGTAACAGTAAGTACATTGCTTCGCTAGTTTGCATATTTTAAAATTAGTTTTAATTTAACTAGCAAAACCATGTACTTGGAATGTTTTTTATTTTATTTTATTTAGGACAATAATCAATTAGAAAAGTAATGTGATAGGTGTTGTAGTTAGACAACTAAACCCGAAAGCATTAGCCGCTACGCCATAGAGTTACTTTAGGCGATGTACTCATACAAGATGCAAACGTTTTAATCACTACCTAGTGGGTACTTGCATCTAAGATCAAACTGTTTAAATGTTCGCGCGGTTTGTAACATTTAGTGTTATCACTTATTTCATTACAGACGGACGTCAAGTTGTTAATATTTGAGAAATTCTTGGCAGCAAGCGTTTGCTTGTGGTCTTCAGTCTTAATTTATTTATATTATAAGCTGAAAAATGGGTTTGGTCTCTTATCAATATCATATTATGGTAGGTAAGTCACTCGTCATCATTATAAGTACTTATTTACAAACGTGCTTGCCTGGCGAACTTCCGGCGAAAAAAGCGATTGATTCATTTTTCAAATTGTCTCAAGGAGTCTACCCGAATTTCTTAGTAAAGTGACATTCAATTCACTAAAACTCAAAAGGATCGGTGTGGTTACTACCTATTTATTAATCTTACATAAGCGTTACATTATCATCAAACAAAAAAATACTAAGACAAGCCTGTATGTTCTATACCCCTTAACTTATCGATATCGATGTAGCCTAGCGAATTTGATGAGCGATTTTGACGCTGTCACCGGTCGAGCGTTTGCCAGTTGACTAGGCCCTCAGTTCGCTCCGCGGCAGCGATGGGTGACGATGTGCCAGAGCCATGCGGGGTCGACGATGCGCCGGCGCGCCGTCACCCGTGCTTGTAGAACCTTATGCAAATGACCAAAAATACCTGAAATAATTTATTCTCAACCTAGAAATAGGTACTGCCCAAACTGTGGGATAGTTCATACACTTATTACAAAAAGAAACGAAGACCTAAGCAAGTTACTGGACAAATATAAAAAAATAAAAGAACGTATTTATTGACGGTGTCAGAGAAAAAGGGGTCTCGGTAGCTTAGCGGTTAGAGCAGTAAACCGGTAATCTAAATAGAATAGAATATAATAGAATAGAATAGAATTCCTTTATTGCTTAAACTGTGTAACAAGTTCTTAAAAAATATATATAGTATCAACAGTTTGCCCGTGATCAGGCATGCAATGTACACAAATAAATATTATTAACATTAATATTAACAAAATTCATCGTGAATTTAACAAGTAAGGGTCATGGGTTTGAATCGCATTCGAGATTTCCTGTGGTTCGTTGTTTTTTTCTAGTAAACATTTTATCCTATACCTATATTATAGCAGAATGCAAAAATTTCTATAATAAAAAAAATAGTCTACGGTCCAACTATAGAAAATAATTTTTCATCCATCCCTTTCTTTTCACTATTTTATTTATCGATATTTCTAAAATAATAGCTATACAGGCTTTAACTTTTCTTGTTGTATCCATGGTAGCGTTCGCACGGTCCGCACCGCGCAAAGGAAGCCGCAATACTGACGTGATAAATATTGAACGTGTAGGGTGTGACCGTGATCCTCTACGTTAAGTCAATCCAGATCGCGATATAGATCACGATAAATACTTTACGTGTAGCCTTCGCCTTAGTAGAGATGTTCTGTTAAAGCTTGATTTCTGTGACAGGCACAGGTGTCAAATGGATGACCATTTGGCATAGCCCTAGGCATGAGCCTAGGGTTGAGACATTACAGACGTAATTGAATCAAATGATAATTGATGTTATCAATATTGAATATCATTATCTGTTGTTAATCATTTTTTGCTTCAAATTAACATTTCGGATGCTACTTTGATCATTTAATTTTTAAAATTACATAATTAATACGCAAATAAAAATACGTTAACAGATTTTGAATGTTTTAATATGAAACAAATTCATAATAATGTATGGGTGCACAACCTAAATCATCACAGTAATTACTTGAGTCACTAGAACAGTCCTTGTCAAATTTTACTACACGCTCAAAATTACTTTTTAGTTCTTTAATTTTATAAACCACTTTTTTCCAATCATCAAGGGTAACATGTTCACATGCATCATGTAGTAATGTTACCGTTTTATTTGCTGTAAAAGGCGGCTGGGTGTTATGTCGAGCCGCTTGACCTGAACAATATACATGTATTACATACATCATTTATTAACTGCAACTGTTGGTCAACTCTACCCAAAGAAAACTCTATGAAGTTATAAATAATAATAATAAATTTCACAACTGTCACACCAATCATTCAGCACCAAACAAGCATAGCCCGAACTATGGTGAATGAATAACGGATAAATATAAATAAATACTAATAAACATCCATGATTCGGTCACAAATGCTCGTGCTCACCACACAAACATTTACCCCTACCGGGATTCAAACCCGGGACCGTTGGTTGCGCAGTCAGGGCCGCTGACCACTCGACCACTCGGCCGTCCGAGCGTTCAGTTGTAAAGAAAATCCCACCCACCCCCACCCAACCCGTCACAGATGCAGTAGAGCGAAGTTCATTTCCAATAAAATAAAACAAAGTGAACATCGAAATGCGACCGAATTTATTGAATTTATTGATTTAATTTGAGCATAGTATTGTTTAAATCTAATGTGCAATTCAATAACTTTTCAATTTTTTAAATTTAAATATAATCGTCGTTAAACTCAAGAAAATTAAGTAAAGACGAGGTAAAGACTAACAAATCAATTATTACAGTTAGAATTATAAATACAAATTGAAGTCAAAGATTGGTAATTGAATATTTCATCGTCTGACACTCTAAAAGGACAGTCGCTGTGATTATTTACCCTTAACTAAAACGACTACCCTCAATATGACAAAGTGTTCAAAGTGTAATAAAACTATACTGAAAAAATCCCCGGGGCTTGAGTGCAAAAATTGCAGCAAAATAGTACATTGTACCGTGGAATGTGCTAATCTTACAACAAAGCAGCTTGCTGCAGTGCGTACTGCCGAGAGCCTGGATTGGACTTGCCGGGAATGCTTGAAAACAACGTCGAAACGGGGGTCCATTATTGTGCCTGAGGATTCCGAAGAGGATGACGAAACTGATGACGCGATGTTAGAAACGATGCCAGTAAAAAAACTGCTGGCTGGAGTCGAGAAAATTGTCAACAAAGCTGTACAAAAAGAATTGGCATCTATAACAGATTCACTATCTTTCTTCAGTGAGAAAATCGACGAGTTCAACGAATGCATGGAGGCCTTTCGAGGAAAGATAAAGGACTTGGAGAAGAGAAATATTCATCTCTCTAACGTCAATTCTCATCTAGAAACCAAGCTGAACGCCGTCGAACAACGAGTACAAGAACTTGAGCAAACGCAACTTCGTGATAGCATCGAAATCATAGGGATACCACAGACAGAAAAAGAGGCGCCGATAGAGTTGGTGAAGACTATAGCACAAATACTCAAAGTGGATGATGTACCGGTTAAGCAAGTAAAACGTTTGAACCAACGCGCTGATCAAGCCACTTATGGTAACGCTACAAGAAGGCCAGCGAAGTCGGTGGATTAAGCAGTCAAAAGAAGTGAAAGTCTCTCTTAGGGACTTGGATCTTGTAGGTACACCGGGTGCAATTAATATCTAATATCTACATCAGAGAAGTTCTGACTCCATATAACAAATCATTACTGTGGAAGGCGAAACAAGAACTGTCATCATCAATACATATGGTTCAAGGATGGACTCATTCGTGTACGTAAAGAACCTAAATCCAAGGTATTTATCATTAGAAACGAAAGTGACATAAAAAGAATATTGTCCTAATTATTTATTGTAAAAATGTGGGTAATAAATTTGTTTAGATAATTTACTCTCTATTTAACTTATTTTCAAAAATTAAAATGGATTACGACCTAAAAGATTCATTAACTGAACATAAAAACTGTAATAATCTAACTGATTTACTAAATGTACTACCTAAAAAGTAAAATTTACATGTATACATATAAACATACGTTCGCTAATCAAAAACTATGATGGCTTGTTGCAATTTATAGAAAACCTACAAAACATAATCGACGTTATTGTTGTCACGGAGGTGGGTATTCAATACACTTCGAATATTAGTTCGTTATTCAATATCGATAGATTTACAATGTACACGAGGTTGAGGACAGAACGTAAAGGAGGCGGTGTTATTATGTACATAAATAACAAACACACCTTTAACGACACTAATAGAAAGGCACTAAACTTTGAATGTATATTGGGCACCGTGTCAACTCCCTACGGTCATGACTACACTTTGTGTGCACTGTATCGACCACCAGATCCTAGAAAGAATAAACGATATTTTTTACGAGAACTGCGCGGTATTTTGAGGAGATACTCACTAACGGATAACTTTATACTGATTGGCGACGTAAACATAAACATTAAATGTGATAATCTCATACGTTCTGAATATTTGGACATGATGAGCATGTTCGGTCTTGTTTGCGGGATCACACAATACACGAGGGTTGAAAAACGTCTAGATTTAACTACTAAGTCGTGTATTGATCATATATTTGTGAGATCCAGCCAACAAGATGCGTACACCGCGGCACTCGGCACCGTACTGGCGGATCATCGCATGATTGCAATATCGTGCATTGTTCCGAATTTTAGCAACTAAAATAAATCATAAGAAATTGCATGATGAGTTGGGAAGGGTGGACTGGGAACAAATCGATAAGTTAGAGTGTCCTAATGAGATTTATAACTTTATTAACAAAAGGTTTAGTGACTGCTACATTAATTCAACATTTAAGACTACAATTAGTTCAGGCAAACGAAATAAGTTACCATGGATAAATAGCAATATTAACAACTTGTGCTTAAAACAAGATAAGTTATACAATAAATGGAGAAAAAACCCCAGTGATAAAATATTGGCATTAGAATATAAAATAATAAGAAACAGAACAAATAAAATAGTCAATAAAACGAGAAATAAATACATCAAACAATCTATTAGTGATTGCAAGGGTAACATAAAAAAATTATGGGAATTACTTAACACTTTAACAAGGTACCAAAATCTGTAGACGAAAAGGTGTTGAAAGCTTTCCTAGAAAACAATATGGAAAATAAAGTAATTGTAAATAACTTTGCAGACAGTTTTCAAACAACTGTGAACAACATCATACCCAAATGTTCTCAAACCTTATTAAGCTCCCATAATTATAAGCTACCCGCTAATGTTTCTATACGTTACAAGCCTGCTACAATAGATAAAAAAAAAATAAGGTAATTAAATCAATTAGTGGAAAGAAAGCACCTGGAATAGATGGAATTAGACCTGTAGACATTAAACATGTAGCGAAAAAAATTGTACATGCTATAGTTAAATTTATAAACACTAGCGTAAAATGTGCCGTATACCCTGACAAGCTAAAGACGAGTGTAGTCCGTCCTATATACAAACAAGGTTCACACAGCGATTATGCAAACTACAGACCCATTTCTATCCTTCCAATATTAGATAAGATTACGGAAAAGTACGTATGTGAACAAATCCAAGATTTCTATCAAAAAAACGACATACTATCACCGAATCAATTTGGGTTTCAACCAAAATAGAGCACTACGTTACTTCTATCTAAATTCACTAATGAAATCAATACATACCTAAATGAAAAAAAACACGTACTAATAGTTTTCATTGATTATAGTAAGACATTTGACACACTACAACATGATACACTGATAGATAAGCTCAATACTACAGGTATTAATAGACCGCTGCTTGAATTGAACAAAGATTATCTAAAAAATCGTAAATACATGGTTAAAGTTGCAAATACATATAGTGACAGTAAAACAGTAACGGAGGGCACCGCTCAAGGCTCAGTACTCGGACCTTTGCATTACGTTGCTTACGTGAATGACATTAACAATATCATAAAGAAGTGTACAATCTACCAGATCGCAGATGACACATGTCTTATAGCAGCTAATCGCAATGTCCTTACAGCACAGAAAACACTACAGCATGATCTATCATTACTTAATGAATGGTCGCATAATATGGGCCTAGTACTTAATGCACAAAAAACTAAGCTCTTGCATGTACATTCAAGTCACAACCACGCGTTTCACGATATAGCCATAACGGTACACAACCACGGATGTATGCATAAAACTGATCCGATTTGCAACTGTGAACACATCGAACAAGTAAACGAACATAAGTATCTGGGGCTTGTCATAGATAATCGCTTTAACTGGGGACCTCACATAGAATCAGATTGTCAGAAGTTACGTGCCTTGCTAGCCAAGTTTGCCATTTTGAGGCACAAAATACCATTTGCGGTGCTGATAACTTTGTACAAATCACTAGTGGAACCTATAATATCGTACAGTATTACCAGCTATGGGCGTACCTTTAAAACATACCTAGATAAAATTTATAGATTGCAATTTCGGATAATTAAACAGATAGTCGGTAGAAAAAATCGAGAAAAATACAAATATAACGACAGAGATCTCTTTAGGTACTGCAAAATAATCCCGGTAACAGAAAAAATCAATTATACACTACTCACTGAGCAGCTCCATGCAATACCATCGTTACCAATGGTCAATCATAAAATACATACGAGGCAGGTTACAAATAAAAAGTTAAAAAGGGCTATTTCCAGAAATTTCTACGGAGATAGAAAACTAAGTAGTATGTTACCAACAATTATAAATAAATTACCTATTAACGTAAAAAATATATTGCACGAAAAAAATGCTAAAATAAAATCAAAACAAATTTTTCAAAAAAACGAACATTCAACAGGTAGTGTTTAACGGATGCGCTCTTCATGATCATCCTGTAGATTCACTTACACAATAGTTGTGCTCTCCCACCAGGAGAGCTTTGCTCGTCCGGCGCTACCACCATGCGGACTCGTAAAACCCGCCAAGTGTTCGGTGCTCGACACAGGACGCGTTCCGGGTTCAGAGTCGTAATACCGGAGCTTGGGGAGGTGCGATGGCGGCAGGGTCAAGGTCTGGTGGGAGTCTTTGTGGACGCATTGTTCGATTGACGTGGGTTGATTCGCCTGCAAGGGAGACCCTGGTGCCGCTGGCTGCCCGCGGCATAGTACAGGAGCCGAACTAGGGCGAACCATCCTAGGAGGCTGCTCCACCAGGTCGCGCATAATCCCGAAGTGGTTCGTTGTGCCGGTTGGTGACCGGATTGGTGGGACCCGGCGACTACTTTCGGGGGGTACGGGGGCCCTTCCGTCCGGCGGGTCGTTTAACGTCTTACCGAACAACTACATGCACCAGTTCATGTTAGTCTCCCACACTTTGTCTTTTCCCCCTTGCCACCACAGCATCTCCTTTTACTCACGCCCCCATCCAACCACCATGTCAGTGTCTAAAAACAATGCAGGTCAGACAGCGGCATCCCACTTCCCCACGACCAAGTCGCTTTTGAGGTGGAGTTCACTAACATCCGTGGACTCCATTTAAACCTCAACGCCGTCCACCAACACCTTGAGACGGCCCGGCCTGCATTGCTCTTTCTCACGAAGACACAGATCCGCCGTCCTGCCGAAATTGCATATCTGCACTACCCCGGCTACGTGCTTGAGGAATGCTTCCTCGCGAAAGCCGGAGTATGCCTTTTCGTCAGAACGGACGTTTGCTGTCGACGTTTGCGCTGCTTGGAGGACCCCTCCTTCTCCATCCTATGGGTACACGTGGATCTTGGTTCCGAGAGCCATGTCTACGCTTGCCTGTACCGTTCCCACTCCGGAGACCACGAGACAACTCGGCTATTCGATTACCTGAGCCAAGCAGTTGACGACGTACAGGAGCGGTTTCCGTCTGCCGATGTGGTACTTTTGGGAGATTTTAATGCCCACCATGAGAGCTGGTTCCAAAACAGATCACGCAGGCCTAGCTGCCTACGCATTCGCTCTCACGCATGATCTGACTCAACTGGTTCTCCAGCCCACCAGGATTCCAGATATATCGGGTCAAGCGCCTTCCCTGCTAGACTTAATGGTGACGAGTCGACCAGCCGGGTACAGAGTGTCGATAAGTGCGTTGGGCACTTCTGACCATTGCCTGGTTGGTGCCACCGTACTGCGCCGTAAAAGTTCTCCCTCAGTGGAGTCTAAACGGCGTTTATGGCACTACTCGTCGGCAGATTGGGATGGTATGCGCGACTATTTTGCGTCCATCCCGTGGGGCCAGCGCTGCTTTGTAGGTAGGGACCCATCGGAGAGTGCCTCTGCTGTCGCTGACGAGGTCATGTTGGGGATGGAATATTACATTCCCTACACTGATGTCGTCAGCGGAAGTAAGGCGCGCCCTTGGTTCAATCGCGAATGCGCCAAAGCTGTTGAACTTAAACAGGCGGCGTATCGCGCTTGGACCAAGGTTCGCTCAACGATCGTAACATCTCTTCCCTCAAGGAAGTCTTCAACATGGCTACCAAAGTCTGCAAGAGAGCTCTCTCGAGAGCGAATGCCCAGCGCGTTGCTCGTGTTGGCCAAGAGCTGTTGTCGCACCCAACGGGTAGCCGAAGTTATTGGCGACTGGCCAAAGCGGTGCAAGCCAACTTTTGCGCGCCTTCTCTGCCCCCACTGCGGTACCCTGATGGCTCGTTGGCCCATCGGAAGCTAGACAAGGCTATCCTCTTCGAAGCTCTTTGCGGCGAATTCGCGTGTCGATGACTGCGGCGCGGAACCACCTACCATCCCTCACTGTTGTTCCTCAATGCCTGACGTCCAAATCAGACAACGTGACGTCCGTGCCATGCTGCAGTCACTTGATGTGCGGAAGGCTAGCGGTCCTGACGGTATACCGGCAGTCGTCCTTAAAAAATGTGCTCCCGAGTTGTCTTCGGTACTGACACGCCTATACCACCTCTCGTACTCTACTGGAATTGTGCCGGAGGCTTGGAGAAAGGCGAACGTCCAGCCGGTACCCAAAAAAGGAGATAGGTCCGACCCAGCCAACTATCGACCTATTGCTGTCACCTCTGTCCTTTGCAAGATTTTTGCGCGAATCATAAACCGGCAACTCATTCGCTACCTAGAAGATCACTCCCTGATTCATGATCGACAATACGGGTTCAGACCGAAACGATCAACGGGTGATCTCCTGGCTATGGGGTGAAGCAATGGACAAGCACGGGGAAGCACTGGCTGTTAGCCTGGACATCTCCAAGGCTTTCGATCGAGTTTGGCATCGTTCGCTTCTCTCCAAGCTTTCGTCATACGGCTTGCCACCTCGCCTATGCGATTGGGTCGCCGGGTTCCTGCATGAGCGCAGCATTCGCGTACTCTGCGAAAGCAGTGCCTCACAGTTTCTGCAGGTGAACGCCGGAGTGCCGCAGGGTTCTATAATATCGCCCACGCTGTTCCTTCTGCATATCAATGATATGTTATCCTTGGGTAACATTCATTGCTATGCAGACGACAGTAGAGTACATCGGCGTTATTTGGGTCACCCTGCGGCAAAGTAGGCCAATGTAGTGGAGTCGAGACGGAAGATTGTCATTGAGCTGGACGAGGAGTTAGACCGCATCTATAAATGGGGCTCTGATAACCTGGTCCAGTTCAATGCCAAAAAACACAGGTCTGCGCTGTCACTGCTAAAAAGTCCGCATTTCTCCCCCAACCCTCCTTCCAGAGCAACCTATTACCCATCCAGACTGGTCTCAGTCTCTTAGGTATGGACATACACAGCGACCTCAACCCGAAGAGCTATATTGAGAGCATTATAACCACAGCCTCACGTAAACTCGGAATCCTGAACAAGGTGAAGCGGTTCTTCACGCCGGAGCAACGATGTCTTTTATATAAGACTCAGGTGCGCTCCTGCGTGGAGTATTGCTCTCATCTTTGGGACGGATCCGCCAAGTACTTACTCGAAACTCTTGACAGGTTGCAAAGACGTGCTGTCCGTATTATCGGTAACGATGACGTTACGACCAGTCTGGAGCCGTTACAGCTACGTAGGGATATTGCTTTCCTTAGTGCTTTCTACCGCCTTTACCACGGTGAATGCTCTGAGGAGCTCTTTGACCTCATCCCTCCCTCTCCATTCCTTTCCAGATCTACGCGTGCAGGTCTTAGAAGCCACCCTCATACCGTGTTGACCATCAAGACACGTACCAAAAAGTTTGGACAATCGTTCTTTTGCCGAACTGCCCGTATGTGGAATGCGCTTCCCGCACACGTGTTTTCTTCCTCTTTCTCTCACGGGTTATTTAAGTGGGGCGTGAAAAAGCATTTATGCAGGCCGCCATAGTGTGAGCGTTCGGCATAGCGTGGTAGCGCTGTGATGAACGCTTTCACTTCTTGGGCTTCATTGGCTGCTTCTCATCAGGCAGAGTGAAGCCATTATGGCGTGCCACAATAAAAATAATAAAAAAAAATAATCACAAAAAGTAATTGTAGTATGATAAGTGATGGATTATACAAAATAATATTATTTAATGTAGTCAAATATATTCATACGCTTTTACAAAGTCACGTCGTCGTTTTTGATGACGTCTGTCACAGGTATCAAGCTATATTAAACAATGAGTGGTGATTAGGATGATGAATGATAAATGATATTCCCCCAAATCTCACGCGGACTTCTTAGGAGAATTTGAAAAGTGATGTTGCACTATTTTGTTTCATTTGCTAATACTCATCATGCCCGTTCACAAACACTTAACGAATAATAATCCACTATTTTTTCACATTAATGTTCAAAAAACACAAATTTTAGAAAGTAAAACAAAACTGCAGACATGACGCTTCACTTACCCGCCAAGAAGTCCTAAAATAAATACAAATTAGTCAGTGTTGCCGTTAGGACAATCTAGTTTGTGGCTACAAAAAATAAAAAAGTGGCCAGTTTTATAAAAAAATCGCTTTCGAAATGTTGCTAGAAGTGGCTAAATATCAAAGCATTCTTTGCCTACTTTAATGTTCTATTACTATGACAATATAATATTATTAATATTATACAAAGATAGGGATAAGTGGGTTTAAAACAGAATCTCATACAATGTAACCTATTAAAAATTTACAATAAAGTTTGTAGCTAATTACTACATAATACCTAGTAGTAACAATTAAAAATCTATTTGTAGGTCTACAACGTCATCTGGTTATTTAAAAAACGATATTCCAGGCACTTGCCACTCACTTCTATTACTACAATGTTTGACTGAACAACTCATTGTTCAATTAAGCTCAACGGAATAATATGTACACCTAAAATATAAATATACACATTCAACTAAAAAACAAATAATTATTTGGAAGGTAAAATAATGACAGCGATTTGTTTGGGGCCAAGTGTCGCAGGCTCCATGTAAAACGTTGCACAGTTTCACCGACTCCGGTCCTTTCATCCTATGTTTTGTCTTTGTTTTACTTAGGGCAAACATGATGTGCCGAAACGGAACCAAAATAGTAAGTTTTGTTAATCTGGTTTCGTGATGATTATTATCAATTTACCATGCAAAATTTATTTGTTTCTATTCAAAATGCTAATAAATGTTTGTAAATCTCTGATTCTAGTCTTAAATATGTGTGCTTTTGGTTTAATACGGAAATTTCATCAAATAATTTCAACATAACCTGTAATCAGTATTGTCAGGTACTTGGCAAAGTTTACCCCAAAAATATTTAGGTTTTAGTATTGAACGAATAGCATAAAATAAATTATCTAATTGAATTATATCCACCTGTACTTTTTACCTTTCCTATCTATTCGAGCGTCAGACTGAGCGTGGTAGAAAATACTAAATTTAGTTTTAAGGTTTTAGGGGCCTCACGAGAATCAAGCCAGCCTAGTGTAAATTATCTTTTATATTCTATTTATTTTAGATTTCCAAAGGACAATACACTCAAAAAAATGATAATGGAGACATAAAAATTAAGAAAAATGAAATCTTAGCAAAATCGCAGCCACTTATCAAAACTTGATAACACGAACAATATTGAGGACTTGAATACTGACAATAAAAATAATCTAGAAGTAAGTATCACAAATCGTAAAGTGTGTCGCTTCTGAGATTTTGGTGTCAAAACTTGCATTTTTTATTATTATTACATATATTTTTCCCTTAACATCAAAATTTTTGTTTGTTTTTAACTTTTCTAATGGTTTTATCAGTGACCGCGATTTCCCAAAATTCTCCTTTATTTTAGTATGAAATTCCACAAAGTCAAGATGAAGTATTTATGTTTCAGGTTGTTTAATCTTGCAGTAGTTGCAGTACTGAAGAAACATTAGAAACAAAGCAGCAATGCATCTTTTTCACTTAAATAATCTTGACTTTGTCAGATTGATACTTATCTAGAAACAGCGATTAAAAGTTAAATTTACGTTGAAATTAATGTTAGAAAGACACAATTTAGGCCACGGATTGTTTCATATATAAGAGTCATTATAATTGGGTTTCACGTGTTATTTTATTTTATATTGTATAAAATTTCTCAAAGATTGATTGATATTTTATCCACAATACATGGTTGTTTATTTAATATTTTTGTTTCTTTTATCCTAACCGTTCTACATCCGACACAAAAATGAGAGGTGTTATGTCGAGAGGTCGAGACGTGGTATTTGTTCTTGACATTGTGTATCATTTACCCATATTTAGGGAGTGACAACTGTGAGCTAGCAACATTTTAGTAACGCACACATAGGCGCCTTTTCTTGTGCATGTTTGAAAATTTTGCACATCGAAGTTACCTTTCCATATAACTATCTGAATGAATACTATCAATACAATCGATAGAATCGATAGCTCAGAGGGCTTAGTCAACTGGCAAACGCTCGACCGGTGACAGCGTCAAAATCGCTCATCAAATTCGCTAGGCTACATCGATATCGATAAGCTAAGGGATATAGAACATACAGGCTTGTCTTAGTATTTTTTGTTTGATGATAATGTAACGCTTATGTAAGATTAATAAATAGGTAGTAACCACACCGATCCTTTTGAGTTTTAGTGAATTGAATGTCACTTTACTAAGAAATTCGGGTAGACTCCTTGAGACAATTTGAAAAATGATTCAATCGCTTTTTTCGCCGGAAGTTCGCCAGGCAAGCACGTTTGTAAATAAGTACTTATAATGATGACGAGTGACTTACCTACCTAATTATGATATTGATATGAGACCAAACCCATTTTTCAGCTTATAATATAAATAAATTAAGACTGAAGACCACAAGCAAACGCTTGCTGCCAAGAATTTCTCAAATATTAACAACTTGACGTCCGTCTGTAATGAAATAAGTGATAACACTAAATGTTACAAACCGCGCAAACATTTAAACAGTTTGATCTTAGATGCGAGTACCCACTAGGTAGTGATTAAAACGTTTGCATCTTGTATGAGTACATCGCCTAAAGTAACTCTATGGCGTAGCGGCTAATGCTTTCGGGTTTAGTTGTCTAACTACAACACCTATCACATTACTTTTCTAATTGATTATTGTCCTAAATAAAATAAAATAAAAAACATTCCAAGTACATGGTTTTGCAAGTTAAATTAAAACTAATTTTAAAATATGCAAACTAGCGAAGCAATGTACTTACTGTTACTTGAAAGGTAATGCTAGAGGTTCAACTAATGCAAAAAGTCCCCGCCCGCGCCGCACCGGTTTGTGATCTTGCCAGTTAGTTACGCAACTTTCACATTACCGAGCTAAAGGATGGGTAACCAAATAAAAAGCGTCTCGAGCTCCTCCGTGCTTCGGAAGGCACGTAAAGCACACTGCGGTTGTATTGGCTCAGGGCTTAAGCCTGTTATAGCCCAGTCTGCCTTAGTGCTGTCGTTCATGTGGGAACGTTCAGGACGTTCATAGGATGACGATGAAGACAACATCGCCTTAATATAGGATTGTTTCATTGTTACTTATTTATAGCGGTAGGTACCGAAAATAATTGAAATTAAAAGTAAAATCATTTATTAAATATACGCCTTCACAGACACAATGACATGATCGTGGTCTCTACGCGACAAGTTAAAACATTTATTTATTTTACATTATTTATTTCACTGCCATTCATTATGAGTTGGTTGATAATGTTTCGAAATAAAACATAGGATTATTTATATGTTTACCAAAAATAATTTTAAAACAATTAATTTTATATAATTACCCTAGTATGTTGATAATGAATCAAGTACAACTTTAAGCCATGTTTAATGCAGTTTCAATGTTGGATACGACATGTGGTACACATCCCTTCTTTATTGTGAGCCTGTTGCAGCATTAAGGGGAGGTATTTCGAGCGCTTCCCTCTCATTCTCTCGACGGTACAACGGTAAGGGACGGGTATAACAGCGAAGCGGCGCGAATAATCGCGTTTTATATTTAAAAAAATTGATAGATGTAATAAATAAAAAACCATCGGCTATAATAACTCAAGTTATTTACAAGCTTCATTTTGGTAAATGACTCATAATATCAAATCACTTATTTTAAGAATAAAACCTGGAAAAGAAGATAAAATGACACAAAAATATGTAACTTTGTGAATTTATTCTATCGAGCCAACTTTATAAAATCGTGTTTCCATCGGGTGTATTTCACAGAATAAAGCCTCAACAATATTTCATAATTTTCGCAGATTTTAATTTTACGGTTTACTACTTCAAAAAGTAATTCTAAGAACGTGTTATTTTAGTTTTTCACTAACACCTAGCCTTAAATATTGGTGTTATTATGATTGACCATGCTTTTTGAAGGTATCCAGAATCTCCTAAGAAATTGGAACAATATACTTACTTATAGAAAATTGTCATACATAAAAAGTTAGTAGGTAGTATATATTTACCAAAAATAATTTAAAAACAATTAATTTTATTTATTTATTTTATATTCACAGGTGAATCGACAGTTCTATAAAAAGTATAACACTGAAAATGTGAAACAGCAAACCATTTACAGATTCACACAAATAAAAATGTGATAGTAACATTACAAACTCAAGCAACAATTACAATCGATTACTTCACAATCGCCAAATTGATAATAACTAAACTATTACAGAGTATGCTAGATATGGAACTTAATTTGTATTATATGTATAACAAGCCACCTTATGTTAAGCCACCTATTTAAAGAAAAAACAATATTATAACAAACACAATAGAACCCACCAGATTTAATAATAGGATAATAATAATGCAAGTTTATACATATAATTACCTTTGTATGTTGATAATGAATCAAGTACAACTTCAATAGCTTAATGTTATGACTAGTAGAAATTGATATAAGTAGGTACTTAAACATTTTCTATAGGTACCTACTGCAAGTAAAATTAAATATGAAGTAAAAAATAACATTAATGTTGTATTTCTTAATATATTCTTATTTCCTTACCTAACTCTCTCAGAGTCAAAGTTTATTAAATATGAGGCTTCACTTTCTCTTATTGACATTAAAACTATATGTGTATAAAAATAAATGCCAATTGTGTGTATAAGAAGGTACTGTTTTTTAGTACCTACCTAAGTAAATCTTTTTAATAAAGAACTAAATTAACTTTATACTTAATTTTTCCCCATCATATAAATCACTATTTTATGGGTTAAATATATTTATGGCACACTGTTCCTTTTCTTAAAATAAAAATGTTGTCAACGAAGGTACTGTTTTTTTGTACATAAGTAAATCTTTTTAAATAAAGCACAATAAACTTAGAACTAAATTAACTTTATACTTAATTTTTCCTCATCAAATAAACCAAATTACTATTTTATGGATAAATATATTTATGGCACAGACTGCTCCTTTTTGTAGAATAAAAACGTTGTCAACATTAGAGCTCCACAAGAAAAAATCATATAAATAACTAAATTCAACGATGCCAAAGCCATGTTCAATGCAGTTTCATTGTTGGATATGACATGTGGTACACACCCCTCCTTTCTTGTGAGTCTGATGCAGCATTAAATATTGTTGTTATTATCATTAACCATGCTTTTTGAAGGTATCCAGAATCTCCTAAGAAATTAGAACAATATACTTACTTATAGAAAATTGTCATAGATAAAAAGTTAGTAGGTAAGTACCTATGTATTATACAAAATTGCTTGATATTGTTTTTTACCAAATAATCATGTTTGTTCACCATTCTGAGGAAGTCCATCCTCCAAATTATAAGGCAACATTTAAGATTTTTGAATAGTCGTCTCAAATCTGCAAAACCACATAAAATAGTTTTATCTTTATGTCAATACTCTTTATTCTAGCAATTTTAACAAAACTGACATTTCCTGGTAAATCCCAATATAATAATAGGCATAATACTTACCTTTATTATGTAAGTAATAATTTATTTATTAAAACTTACCGTTTCAACGTAAGGACTGATATCTTTTCCTATTAAGAAAGATGCTTGTCTGTATAAGATTTATAGGGTATAGTCAATAGGTACACCTTACTACACTTGAGCCTTGGTTTAATACTCTAAGCTACCTGGCAAATTAAATCTTCATTGGAACCTGTAAAACAAATAGGCAATCTAAGTTATAAATTGATAAATGGACATTATGGATAGGTTACATTTAATATTTATACAAAAAGTCCCTTACTGTTGTCTTATTCTTGACCTTTCTTGTCATGATTAAAGGTACTTAGGTGGATTTATTTGGCCCAAATGTTTGTATGGTTTGAGAGCCCCTACAAATTGTTATGCAGCGACTTGCTCTTCGTTGCGGAAAATGTTGCATGACACACATTTATTTGGTCACTCACATCGCAACAACTATATCAGCACGCAATTCCCGGCAGACCTTAGTTAGATATTTGAAAGTTCGTAAACGAGAACTCCGAGAACTATTCACAAGTACAACAAACTCGATTTCGTTAATTTGCTCCAAGTAACGTAGGGAAACATTTCTTCCTTAGCGCCTGAGCACTTGATTATCGCAGTCCACAATAGCCCTAAAAAGAGCATTTTAAACAAAACTTTCAACACAACACAACTATTCCTTCATCAGCTGATCAAACAATCGCCATTTTGTGTGAATTTTTATCTTCAATGTTTGAGTGATCGCTAGATTAGCGATTCTTGGCTTGTCAAACTGTCAATTAGGTCTATTTTAGCGTAAATTTTACGTCGTAGGTAACTTTTGCATGTCAATCCCATACATTCGGTTTATCGTAGCGAAGATTTCGTAGCGTTTAATTTGTTTGCCAATTGACTAGGCCCTCAGGTTGGTAAACTAGTATCGTTATACTGCAATACAACTTTCGATAGTATCGATAGTATTGAAGCTCAATCGTATTTACTATCGATAGTATCGGCTATGTGACTATTGTTACAACCTCAGAACAATAACTAAAGCATAGAAACCACGCTAAAACAGCAAGCAAATACATATATTCATCCTTCTTCTTCTTACGAGTCATGCTAATGAGTTAGAAAGAGATGAAGAATGTTTGACTTGTCCTAATTTGTGAAGGTGGTCACTATAATCCTCGGACCAAATATGTAATATTTGGTCCGAGCTTTAATCTGTTCATTAAAGCTTGATACTTATGACAGGTGTCATCAAAACGACGACGTGACTTTGTAAAAGCGTATGAAATTATTTGACTACATTTAAATTATATTATTTTTTATAATCCATCACTTAACATACTACAATTACTTTTTGTGACTATTTATTATACCTTAGATTAGGTTTTATCCGAATAAACTTACTTATCACACATTTATCACAATTTTTAAACATTACAATAAAAAAACTTACCCCTTCACAAGGTCATTCCAATACAAATAAATACTTGTGTTGGGATAGTAAATCAATTTAAGTTCAATTGATGTTCAATAATCAATCGATTGACTTTAATTTTGTATTTATATTTCTAGCTATATTAATTGATTTGTTAGTCTTTACTTATTTATCTCGAGTTTAATGACGATTAAATTGAATTAAAGCTATTTTAACGGGACCTAACACGATTAATTTTTGTAAGTAAGTACATATCTACTTACTGCTTGACGTTTTGGCTGCGATGCTGCGGCCGTGGTCACAAGCGAACTGGCGGTGCGCGGCGTCGTCGGCTCGGGCAGGTATTTGTTTCTTCATCCACCCTCCCATTTTTACTTAAATTGCCACAGTGTAATGAATCGTCAGCATCACGACTCCGGCACACTACACTAACAGTATCGGAGTTTCTTTTTATAGACAGATGTCGCGGTTTGCATTTGCTAATCACTGGATTCCACGCTGATGATAATTTAAACCCGTCCTCCCGATTGAAATTTTTATATTTTTTGATCTCAATCGCTTCATGTACTATCCTGCTATGATAATAACGATCGGTGGAGAGGATTTTAGGATCATGTAACTCCATCCAGTGATTAACTCCAGCTTCCAGCAGATGTTCAGCTACCGCCGATTTGTCTATTTGTCGATTTTTGACAGCTGCGATGTGTTCCTTGACACGTTCTGCGATAGTCCGCTTAGTCTGTCCAATATACAAACTACCACAGCTACAATCGAGTTTATAAACTCCCGGTGTTTGGAAAGGTATGACGTCTTTAGGCGACCGCACTTTGTTCGATATTTGGCATAACGGAGTATATACAGTCTTAAGAGGCCTATTACATTTTGAATGTGACTTTTGCGTAAAATGCCCATTTTCGCATTTTGTAGTAATTTTGCAGTTGTATTTATTGTTTTTTTTCGAAATAGGATAATAATTTGTGCATAATATTACAAATCTCCATTCTGCGAGCATAAGTTGAATTCAAACAGCCGGCGCATCGCATTTTGTAGTAATTTTGCAGTTGTATTTATCGTTATTATCGAAATAGGATAATAAATTCATTATAAAATCTTTATTCCTCATGAAGGAACAATTACTCTGGTATAAATTTTGCTCAATAATATTATCGTAGATAGGAGATATTCACAGTTAACTTATAGCAATTTTCGAAGTTTTTTGGTTTAGAATAAGATTTTTTTTTCTATATAAAATTAATGATATCTAAAACTTCCGAGGCCGCTACGCACTATTCGACTATAAAAGAGACAACATTATAATTATTTTATTTCACTTGTTCAGAACAGTAGTTCAATCGATGAGCTCAAAAAAGTGCCTTCGTGCACTTTATGAAAATCTTTCTCTGCAATTTTGGGTTTAATTAAAAAGTTAAGCAAAATTTACAAAAAGTGAGGCCACTACGCACTATTCCAATAGCTATTCTACACTATTCAATAAGTCATAATTGTTAATGTATTTTTGTTTCTGAGATCCATAACGCCAAAATTTACCAATTTACGCAAAAATCACAGTCGAGATGTAATAGGCCTCTTAATGGAGAAGTTTCTTAGTATGTCCGTTATGCCTTTTATGTAAGGTAAAAACGCTGCCTGGCGACTCACTTCTGGACGATTTTTCTTTCCATTCTGCTTTTTCCTCTTCTGTGACACCCGGTATCCGTTACGTTTTAGTACCTTCTGAACATGAGCAAGCTCAGACTGAAGATGTTCAGGGTCACACAGGTTCTGAGCTCTGTTGGTCAGTGAGGTCATCACAGACTGAAGATGCCGAGGATGATGATGAGAAGAGGCGTGTAGGTACCTGTCCGTGTGAGTGGGTTTGCGGTACACAGAGTGTGACAAAGTACCATCATCTCTTACCTTTATCTGCACATCAAGGAAAGCCAAAGATCTGTCCCGCTCTATTTCATAGGTAAACCTTACGTTTGGGTGGATTGAATTTAGGTGTGCTATATATTGTTTAACTTCTTGCTGGCCTCCGCTGATAATGCAAAACACATCATCTACGTACCTCCTCCACAGTTTCACAATTTGGGGTCTAGTTGCTAATGCTGTGTCTTCAACGTGCTCCATCCACAGATTTGCAATAACCGGGGCCAGTGGGCTACCCATTGCAACACCATCGATCTGTAGATAGAACTGGTCTCTGAAGAGGAGGTAATTCCCATCAAGGCAATTTTCAATTAGAACAATATATTCGTTTGGCAGCTCCTTATCGCAAAGTTTGACCTTTATTAACTCCAGGAAATCCTTCAAAGGGACATTTGTAAAAAGCGACTCCACGTCGAAACTCACCATAATGTCGCCAGGTTCCAACCTTATGCCCTTTACAATTTCCCTGAAGTGGTAAGAATCTTTCACAAAAGACATTGTATTCCCAACTAACGACTACAATACTCCAGCAACATGTTTCACCAAGTAGTAAGTCGGTGAGTCAATTTGACTCACGATAGGCCGCAGTGGTATGTTGCTTTTGTGTATCTTTGGAAGTCCATAAAGTTTGGGAGGTTGTACAATCCTAGGTTTGTACAGAAAACTGTACTCGTCCTCTGTGAAGATGTCCTTGTGCTGGTCGATAAGGTTTCGAATGCGTCGTGTGACCCTGGCCGTAGGGTTGTAGGACACAGGTTTGTATACATCGGTGTCCGACAGCAGATCCCTAATTTTGTTGTCATAATCATCTGTATTCATTACTACAGTAGCATTTCCCTTGTCAGCCCTTAGCACTAAAATCCTTTCGTTGTTACGTAACTGTTGTATGCTAGACGCTCTTCCGTAGTAATGTTACTTTTAGGTAGCTTTGACTTCCGCAAAATTACGGCGACATCTTGTCTTAAAATATCAGCGTCCGCAGGTGGTACCTTGTTATGTATAATAGTCTGCTCTACTCTGTACACTTTGTCCTCGTATGGAATTCGCTTAGGTGTTAAAGCAAAATTCATACCCTTAGCCAAAACATTCATAGATGGTCCATCCAGTACTTCATCCGACAAGTTGATCACCGTGCGCTCAATGTCCGCGGTCGAGCGTGTGTCGCTCGCATCGCAAGTGGGTATCTGCGACTCCTGCTCTCGACGTTGGCGGGTACATATTTTTTTATATTTGCGCTCGTGTTTTTCTGCACACAAACGTACGTTCGTGACGCTTTTAGATTGGTGATTCTATCGCACTTATCGAAATCCTCACTAGATAACACTGCACTGCATTCCTGATGTAATTGAAACAACTCACTTACTGTTTGATTCACTGCACTGTGGCCATTAAGTATAAGTTGTCTCGATAGACGAACACTCGCGTTATTTAGAATCCTCCTGGAATGCGCTTTATCACTACGCGGTTTTATGCGTACACAAGTAGGTAGAACTGCACTATCCCGACACTTTGTAAGAAATATTAAAGATGTTTCTAAGCGCGCTCGTTTACACCGGAGGAATTCTAGGCGTTTGATTTTTGTCACAATATCCGGCCCGTACCGGTTTGTAAGATAAGACTTTAAACTATCGCGTTGCATTGCATTAAAGCTATTTTAACGGGACCTAACACGATTAATTTTTGTAAGTAAGTACATATCTACTTACTGCTTGACGTGCAGTGCTCGTCAAGCAGTAAGTAGATATGTACGGTACGGGCCGGATATTGTGACAAAAATCAAACGCCTAGGATTCCTCCGGTGTAAACGAGCGCGCTTAGAAACATCTTTAATATTTCTTACAAAGTGTCGGGATAGTGCAGTTCTACCTACTTGTGTACGCATAAAACCGCGTAGTGATATAGCGCATTCCAGGAGGATTCTAAATAACGCGAGTGTTCGTCTATCGAGACAACTTATACGTAATGGCCACAGTGCAGTGAATCAAACAGTAAGTGAGTTGTTTCAATTACATCAGGAATGCAGTGCAGTGTTATCTAGTGAGGATTTCGATAAGTGCGATAGAATCACCAATCTAAAAGCGTCACGAACGTACGATTTGTGTGCAGAAAAACACGAGCGCAAATATAAAAAATTATGTACCCGCCAACGTCGAGAGCAGGAGTCGCAGATACCCACTTGCGATGCGAGCGACACACGCTCGACCGCGGACATTGAGCGCACGGTGATCAACTTGTCGGATGAAGTACTGGATGGACCATCTATGAATGTTTTGGCTAAGGGTATGAATTTTGCTTTAACACCTAAGCGAATTCCATACGAGGACATAGTGTACAGAGTAGAGCAGACTATTATACATAACAAGGTACCACCTGCGGACGCTGATATTTTAAGACAAGATGTCGCCGTAATTTTGCGGAAGTCAAAGCTACCTAAAAGTAACATTACTACGGAAGAGCGTCTAGCATACAACAGTTACGTAACAACGAAAGGATTTTAGTGCTAAGGGCTGACAAGGGAAATGCTACTGTAGTAATGAATACAGATGATTATGACAACAAAATCAGGGATCTGCTGTCGGACACCGATGTATACAAACCTGTGTCCTACAACCCTACGGCCAGGGTCACACGACGCATTCGAAACCTTATCGACCAGCACAAGGACATCTTCACAGAGGACGAGTACAGTTTTCTGTACAAACCTAGGATTGTACAACCTCCCAAACTTTATGGACTTCCAAAGATACACAAAAGCAACATACCACTGCGGCCTATCGTGAGTCAAATTGACTCACCGACTTACTACTTGGCGAAACATGTTGCTGGAGTATTGTAGTCGTTAGTTGGGAATACAATGTCTTTTGTGAAAGATTCTTACTACTTCAGGGACATTGTAAAGGGCATAAGGTTGGAACCTGGCGACATTATGGTTAGTTTCGACGTGGAGTCGCTTTTTACAAATGTCCCTTTGAAGGATTGCCTGGAGTTAATAAAGGTCAAACTTTGCGATAAGGAGCTGCCAAACGAATATATTGTTCTAATTGAAAATTGCCTTGATGGAAATTACCTCCTCTTCAGAGACCAGTTCTATCTGCAGATAAAGGTAAGAGATGATGGTACTTTGTCACACTCTGTGTACCGCAAACCCACTCACACGGACAGGTACCTACACGCCTCTTCTCATCATCATCCTCGGCATCTTCAGTCTGTGATGACCTCACTGACCAACAGAGCTCAGAACCTGTGTGACCCTGAACATCTTCAGTCTGAGCTTGCTCATGTTCAGAAGGTACTAAAACGTAACGGATACCGGGTGTCACAGAAGAGGAAAAAGCAGAATGGTAAGAAAAATCGTCCAGAAGTGAGTCGCCAGGCAGCGTTTTTACCTTACATAAAAGGCATAACGGACAAAATTGGAACAGTACTAAGAAACTTCTCCATTAAGAGGCCTATTACATCTCGACTGTGATTTTTGCGTAAATTGGTAAATTTTGGCGTTATGGATCTCAGAAACAAAAATACATTAACAATTATGACTTATTGAATAGTGTAGAATAGCTATTGGAATAGTGCGTAGTGGCCTCACTTTTTGTAAATTTTGCTTAACTTTTTAATTAAACCCAAAATTGCAGAGAAAGATTTTCATAAAGTGCACGAAGGCACTTTTTTGAGCTCATCGATTGAACTACTGTTCTGAACAAGTGAAATAAAATAATTATAATGTTGTCTCTTTTATAGTCGAATAGTGCGTAGCGGCCTCGGAAGTTTTAGATATCATTAATTTTATATAGAAAAAAAAATCTTATTCTAAACCAAAAAACTTCGAAAATTGCTATAAGTTAACTGTGAATATCTCCTATCTACGATAATATTATTGAGCAAAATTTATACCAGAGTAATTGTTCCTTCATGAGGAATAAAGATTTTATAATGAATTTATTATCCTATTTCGATAATAACGATAAATACAACTGCAAAATTACTACAAAATGCGATGCGCCGGCTGTTTAAATCCAACTTATGCTCGCAGAATGGAGATTTGTAATATTATGCACAAATTATTATCCTATTTCGAAAAAAACAATAAATACAACTGCAAAATTACTACAAAATGCGAAAATGGGCATTTTACGCAAAAGTCACATTCAAAATGTAATAGGCCTCTTAAGACTGTATATACTCCGTTATGCCAAATATCGAACAAAGTGCGGTCGCCTAAAGACGTCATACCTTTCCAAACACCGGGAGTTTATAAACTCGATTGTAGCTGTGGTAGTTTGTATATTGGACAGACTAAGCGGACTATCGCAGAACGTGTCAAGGAACACATCGCAGCTGTCAAAAATCGACAAATAGACAAATCGGCGGTAGCTGAACATCTGCTGGAAGCTGGAGTTAATCACTGGATGGAGTTACATGATCCTAAAATCCCCTCCACCGATCGTTATTATCATAGCAGGATAGTGCATGAAGCGATTGAGATCAAAAAATATAAAAATTTCAATCGGGAGGACGGGTTTAAATTATCATCAGCGTGGAATCCAGTGATTAGCAAATGCAAACCGCGACATCTGTCTATAAAAAGAAACTCCGATACTGTTAGTGTAGTGTGCCGGAGTCGTGATGCTGACGATTCATTACACTGTGGCAATTTAAGTAAAAATGGGAGGGTGGATAAACAAACAAATACCTGCCCGAGCCGACGACGCCGCGCACCGCCCAGTTCGCTTGTGACCACGGCCGCAGCATCGCAGTCAAAACGTCAAGCAGTAAGTAGATATGTACTTACTTACAAAAATTAATCGTGTTAGGTCCCGTTAAAATAGCTTTAATGCAATGCAACGCGATAGTTTAAAGTCTTAGATTAAATTAAAGTTAAAATAGTACATTGTTAGGGAAGGGAAGAGCCCTCTCTTCCCGTTGTTTGTATTATTTTGATGAGCTCATCGCCGCTCTATGCTGTTTGATGTATGTGCAGTCTTTAGTCCGTTAGTAGCCTTTTATGACACCGAAGAGAAGAGAGGGGTTGGTAGTATTATTTGATGTGCCCATCGCCGCTCTATGCTGTTGGATGTATGTGCAGTGTTTAGTCCGTTAGTCGCCTTTTACGACACCGAAGAGAAGAGAGGGGTTGGTAGTATTATTTGATGTGCCCATCGCCGCTCTATGCTGTTGGATGTATGTACAGTGTTTAGTCCGTTAGTCGCCTTTTACGACACCGAAGAGAAGAGAGGGGTTGGTAGTATTATATTGATTTGCCCATCGCCGCTCTATGCTGTTGGTCGTATGTGCAGTTTTTAGTCCGTTAGTCGCCTTTTGCGACACCAAAGAGAAGAGAGAGGTTGGTAGTATTATATTGATGAGCCCATTGCCGCTCTATGCTGTTGGTTGTATGTGCAGTCTTTAGTCCGTTAGTCGCCTTTTACGACAACGAAGAGTAGAGAGGGATCGGTAGTATTATATTGATGAGCCCATCGCCGCTCTTTGCTGTTGGTTGTATGTGCAGTCTTTAGTCCGTTAGTCGCCTTTTACGACAACGAAGAGTAGAGAGGGATCGGTAGTATCATATTGATGAGCCCATCGCCGCTCTTTGCTGTTGGTTGTATGTGCAGTCTTAAGTCCGTTAGTCGCCTTTTACGACATCGATAGTACTACTTTCCACCCACTCCTCATGGAACTTTAGACCTATTTTCCGAGTATGAGGAATGAAAAACTTTAAAAGTTATTGAATTGGCACATTAGAAAGGAACAATACATCATTAGGCTCAATTTAAATCGATGATTGCGGTCGCGTTTTGATGTTCACTTTGTTTTATTTTAATTGGAAATAAACTTCGCACTATTGCATCTGTGACGGTTTGGTTGGGGGTGGGAGCCATCTTGTTTTGATACAAGTGCCAAAGTCTGCGTATGCGTAACGTGTTTTCAGTTTTCCTATCGTAGTATTTGCTATTTTTTTCGTTTGTTAAGTTTTGTTTAGTTGTAATTGTTTGTTAAGTTTGCTAATTTGACGTATTATTTGTTATTTTTATTCGTTTGTAAAGTTTTGTTCTGTTATAACTGTTCGTAAAGTTTGTTGTTTTTACTGATACAATGCTTAAAAGGTTAAAAAAGACTGTTTTGAACAGCGAAAATCGTGAGTTTGTAGTACGCTTGCGAAATTATTTCGAGCGTGAGAGCCCAAACAAAGGTCCTCTACTACCCTTAAAGCAAGTGGTTGATCGCGTTGCGGATGCCCTTGGTATAGGGTGTGCTACAGTGTCTCGCATCTCGAAAGAATCATCATATTTGATCATGCATCTACGAGTACGGCAACCACCGAAGAAAATAAATTATCGACACCTAACAAAAAAAGGAATGTTCCAAAATAGACTATTTTGATAATGCAGCTGTACTCGTACGTAACCATATTAATTATTCGTACTATTCACAAGGTACTCTCACTCATAGTCACTCATACTCACTCTAGTACTTACAGTGATGATTTAGGTTGTACACCAATACATAATTAAGAATTATTAAAACATTCAAAATCTATTCACGAATTTTATTAACATATTATTATTATTATGCATTTCAAAAAATCTAGTGATATAAATAGCATCCAAAATTATAATTTGAAGCAAAAAACGATTAACGATAGATAATGAAATTCAATTTATAACTTATCATTTGATTAAATTACGTCTATAATGTCGCAACCCTAGGCATGACAATTTGACACCTGCCATACGTATCAAGCTAAAATGAACAGAATAAAGTTTATTTCACACTAGGGACGTCATTTCTCGGCATTTTATATCGACAAAAATAAAACTAAATATTGAACATCTAAATAAATATGGAGGCGAAGGATAAGCGCGCCGTCAATTTATTTCATTTTATTAATATAGTACGTTTACAGGGCAGGCGAAAAAGCCGACAATGACCGAAGTATTATGTTAGCATCGAGAAGACAGAATTTGCATTGCTTTCCATGCACTATTGTCATTCTGTATATTTAGTTGCGTTTCACTACACGCACTAGATTACTCACAAAATGCACTTCCACGAGAAAGCGATTCATAATGACAGAAGTGTATGGAGAGCGATACAAATCCTGTCTTCTCGACACTAACATAATAATTCGGTCATTGTCGGCTTTTTCGCTTGCCTTGGAAACGTTATAAACTAAATCAGACAATTTTTTAACCCCTATAGTATTTTATTGAATAGCTGTAGGTACAGCAGCGTCAAATCAACCTACCCAAATCTGTAAAAATATCCCAATCGATATTGAAATCCTAATGTCAATCATGTAGAGTTCAATATCAATTGGAATATTTTGACAGATTTGGGTAGGTCGATCAGTGGCCGTGTGTACACACACTACTTTAAGTTCTATTGTTAGGCCAAAAAATTGTTAACGGTAAAAGTGGTCACTTTTGCCTTCGGCAAGTTTTGCGAGTTAATAACGAGAAGCAGTGTACAGTCAGTGTCACATCGGCCTACCCTTATCTGTCAAATTAACTAGATGGATATTAAACTTTATGCTTTGAAAGTAAATCAGAAAATTGATACGAGGAAAATATAAATATGAAGGAAAGAAATAAAAAACTTATAAATAAATATTTAAAACATTTTTATTAAATCACTGCCTCTTAAATAAGAAGGTTTTGGTTAAAAAGCTTCATAATTTGTCACGAGGCGCACATTCCTGTAATTCCTGTTTGGTATTCGTATTGTCAAATATAACTTAGGTAATAGGCCGTACCTATCAATAATCATTATGATTCTGTGATTGTCATCGAAACTTTGTTCTAGAGAATGATTAACAAGATTGCTCAAAATGCTTGTTGGTACAAATGTGTCGCAGACATTGTTCATGATGATTGATTAATCGTAAAATGTTTGGAACATATATGACTGCGTTTATTCCATATCCAATTTAGTCTTCTTACACGCCGGCCGTGGCCATTCTTTATTTATATCATCATTTTTTGGAAACCTGTAACCGAAATGTAGAATTTTTAAAATTAGTGAAAATGCAGATAAATGGTGGTAGGTAGTAGTAATCAAGAAGACCATTCAATTATGTATATTTTTTAAATTATCAATAGGTAGGTACTTTTAAAGTTATAAATTATTAATATCATGTTAAAAGTAAAACAAGTTGTAAATGAGGCGTATACATATTATAATTTAAAGATAGATGTGCCAACCACTTACACAAAATACTGATATATCGATATAGAAATGCACGTCACTAGGTGAAAAAACATAACCTTCAATATTTGAATAAAATTTTATTGATAAATGCCTTAAATCAGCACAGAACTGGAGACGATGACTATTTAGACAAACTATTAGTGTGTTTTAATAGATTCATGCCATTAATTATGTTTAGGTAAAACGAAAACAGTCTGAGCTCACCGATAAACGATTATTGTCTCTTGATTATTTTCTTTTCTTATTATAAGGGATTTACAGCCCTCAATCACACAAGACATTTTGTCACACGTAACGCATAAATATCACTAAATGCCATGGCTAGTTTATAAGTTTCTTCGGAAGAATACCTTGCAAATTATTAAATTTATCTGAGAGGAGCTACAACTTAGCGTGACAATAATCCGTCATTATAATGTAACCAAGTTAGGTTGCCAATTAATTACACAGCAACAAAAAGAAAATAACGACACATGAAATTGATGAGAAACTTTATTTTAAGCAATACATAGATTCACTTACTAAAAGAACTAGAAGACATGTCCACATTATGCGCCTTCTTCGAATCTCAGCTGATAAAAAACTACTTACCACTGTTTATACAACATTATGTCAATCAATGCTGAGCTACTGCATTCCAGTCTGGGGAGGCATAGGAAAATCAACCATGATACATATACCGGGAGGCTTCTGTCTTGAATGTACGACAACTTTACATAATCAAGGTGTTCGTTCTAGGACATCAGGCGACTCTTAATTCTCCTGAATACGCAGGCCTTATACAAAGGAGGGTTTTCCGTATTCCGCAAACCACGGACAAAACGGCCTTTGGTAAAAACCATCTTTACTTTAAATTGCCATATATTTACAATGTGATTGCACGAGGCTGTGATATAAAGTCGTGTTCAGTAACTGAAGCTAAAAAATGGGTTCTGGAGTGGCTTTTAACCTTATCCTACACTGAAACCGAAAACTTGTTAAGAATAACACAATAATAATACCAACCCTTACACGCATACACCCTGCCAGACACATACACACACATACACACACACTCACTCACACCTTTCCACACACACACACACACACACACACACGCCGCTGCTGCTGTGCGAGCCGCTGCAGGCGCGCCAGCAGCCGCCCTACCCCACGGGACCTGCCCCCGGTACACACACACACACACACACACACACACACACACACACGCCGCTGCTGCTGTGCGAGCCGCTGCAGGCGCGCCAGCAGCCGCCCCCGCCCCCACGGGACCTGCCCCCGGTACACACACACACACACACACATACACACGCCGCTGCTGCTGTGCGAGCCGCTGCAGGCGCGCCAGCAGCCGCCCCCGCCCCCACGGGACCTGCCCCCGGTACACACACACACACACATACAATCACACATAGGTACTAAGCATGAAGTTGCACAAAAATATTAATAATTATTAATAATTGTTTAATTTTGAATTAAAATCATTTTTGGATTTACTATACAATTGATGGTTAAACAAACTTACCTGAAGTGAAGTTTGACCGTAATTGTACTTCGACGTTGCATCCTCGAGATTTATATTCACAAGGTAGTCCACTCTTCAATGCACCAGGCATCCAACACATATTACGAGCTATCTAAAACAAATTTTATTAAAAAAACATAAAACGTTACCCATAGTATATTTGGTCCGAGCATAGTATAGACACAGGCGCCATCTAGTGAATACCAACCGAGTGCACGAGTTTGTCACCCGCGCTGTCATCGTCATTCACTTTTAGAGCTTTTTTGCAAAATTAATTAGGTACCAGTGACGAAGGTTCCATACAACTCGATTCCCACCGGCTTCCCTTCAGAAGTTTAGAACACAACCACTCTCTACTTGAATTGAGAAATGGCACAATCAGTAATTAAAAAAGTAAATATTTAAAGAAACATTACAAATTGCCTACACTATGGATATTAAATCAACAAAATTTGCTTTTTAACAACATATTGCTTTAAAATAAGCCGCAGGCACGATCGGCTTTTAGGCAGTTAAACTTCCATACAAAATAAACGTCATGACGTCACATAAAGGTCAATAAACCCACCCGCGTATTAGCAGCCGGTAAGCCGTCTTTATCCGAGTTACTTGATAGAGACAGTTATACAATTTGCGTATGCGTGAGCGGGATGGACGAGTTTTCGGTTTGTGTTCTGTTGACAGATAATTTGACGTAATTGCAATTCATCATTGAATACATGACTGTGTTTTATTAGTATTTGAATTTATTAGTATTTTAATTTATTAGTATTTGAATTTATTAGTTAGTTTCACCTATTAGAATGATTAGTATTGTAGTTGGACTTTGTTTATTTGTGTTGTGTGTAGAAAGTAGTTACGAAGACGTACGTTGTAATTAGGTATTTGCGGTAAGTAGATATTGTAATAAGTTGAAATTACGTATTTAGAGTAAGTAGATTTGCAAAGTAATCGGTAGAATTGTAAGATGTCGGCATTAATAGCTTTAGATTCTTCCCGGCTTTTATGATAATGTCTTAGCGCACTTTGTAAGAAAGAATAGACGAATAGCTTTAGAGTATAAGTAGTATTATTAGTACTTAGTCGATTAAGTTTTGTTTAATTTACATCATATCATCATTTCACCACAAACGGCTTTTATCAAAGCCACTTCTATTATGCTTGCAAGACACTGTTTCAATATCTCAGTGCTTACACGTATAGTAAAAGTGGACTGAAGATACATCTGCCTATACAAGACTGAAGCCAGGATGCCAATCACAGATTTTCGGTAAGGACTCAAGACTGCGTGCCCGCGCTCGGAGTAGGTAAGCATTTTTTTTTGCTCCGGCTTACCTCTCTCAATATTTCACGCTTCGCCACTGTTAGGTACCATATTAGTACAAACCAGTATTATATATTATAATATTATAATGAATGATAAGCTAGACATTAGTCAATGTAAATAGCCGCTGCAAAGCATTATCGTCATTCTCAATGGTAAGGGGTCGATTGTAAAACCGTGCAAACACCAGAGAATTACCAGTCCATCCTGCAGTTATTGAAAGGCCTTTTCTGTTTGCTGCCGAGGTGGACGTGGACGTGTGTCTTACACGTGTGTGCTGAGAATAAAGAAGTGTCAATACCGCTGTTAAATAGGGTGTTTTTAAACTAACGACTTAATGTACAACTATGAATAGGCATTATGAATAGGCTTCAGGTGAGCAATAACCTTTCCGTTCTAGGTTTATCTCTGTAAACTTTAGTCATATCTAAGTAGGACAGTAATGTTTTTGCAGGGCAGATCTCAATCTTATTTAGAAAAAATGGTATAAATAAACAAGGCGGTCGTCGCCCTGGAGCAGATGTTTTAATTAAATCATCCACAATGGTTTCGACATAGTTATTATTTATTTTTAAATTATAAATTCGAAGATAACGTCTGTACTCGTTGTGCGGTTGACAATGCGAGCAGAGTTACCAATTTTTTAGTAATAAACTCCAGAGCAAGTTCCTCATTTGGATATAAATTACTAAGGTGATCGATTACAATCTTTGGATCTCACGTCTCCGAATATTTCGGATGACTAGGTTTAGTCCTGTAAATACCTTTAATAAATCGAACAACTAAATCAGCTTCACTATAACGTTTGCCCTAAATAGCTAGAGCAGAACGCCGAGTGTAAGTTGAAAATGTGCAAACGTTACTATCGCGTTTGAGTTAAGAGTGGGGATAAATATCACAATAACTCCACCATTTCGTAAAAGCGACATTGTATTGTTTTAGTGAGGATGTAGACAATGAGGAAATCATCACCTCGATGGTTTCATTACATAACGATTGTCTTTGAAATGCTTTTCTGATAATTTGTATGCTACCAGGATAAGTTTCTTGCAAAGGGGGTGCTGGGCCCTGAAAGGTGATAATAACATATCGTCACTTGAGCCGAAGTATATGGTGGTGAGCTACTGAGGTAAGTAGGGGATACCAGGGTTGACTCGGCCAATACGATACGACTAGTACACCAGTGGCTTCGTCGTTAATTATTTTCCTGAAGCATTTTAATATGAGCGAGAAAGAGGGAAAAGCATAAATATAAAATATATTCCAATTTAAGGTGAATGCATCTATGTCAAAGGCGTAGGGGTCTCGATGCCATGAGACGTATTTATTGCATTTATAATTTTGGTAAGTAGCAAAGAGATCTTTAAGAGGTGTCCCAAACGATTGAACAATTTTTTCGAACACAGGTGCCGACATTTGCCATTCTGTATCGATATTCATACGCCGTGACTCCTTATCCTTATACGTACGTACACTCCTTACACTTGTAGATTTTGAAAGATAGTGAAATATTAAAACGCCTTTTTCCGTGTAAATCAATAACTAGGTATATTAAATAAATATAATCAAAAAACAAAACCTAAATAAAGCTAGAGGTTTATAATATATTGTAATCAAATCTTATTATTAACATTTTATGATTATCATCAATCTCTGACAATGGACATGGCAAAGTCTGGTTCAGGTTGGATGTTTCTATGATAGTGTTTTGCAAAAACAGAAGAGTTAGCACTCCACCCAGCAGTTTTGCGAATAGTATCGATACTGACGCCTGCTCTATGTGCAGCTGAGGTAGTAGCATGCCTCATGGTGGAGTGAGCAGAAAATAAAGAAGTGTCAACTCCGCTAGCTAATAATGTATCTTTTATCCATCTACTAACAGTATTAGAATAAACTGCTTTATGAGGTCTTTTGAAACATAAAAGGATTATTTTCATGTCAGTGTCATTAATGCTTCCGCTGGACATACTTCTGAAAGTTCTCTGTAAAAGGGAATATTCAGATGAGGCTGTATTGAACGTGGACAAGATGTCTTAATAATGTCCTGTATCTTAATAAAAATGCAAAGCTGATTATTTATGTGCACCTTGTGTTACAAGTATAAGAAATGTAACTTTTTAAGTTAGCTGTTCTAGATTTAAAGAGGTATTGGGATGCAATTTTGATAGGAAATTTAAGACTATTGATAGGTATACCATATTTTGGGGCTGAAGGACGAAGTCTGTAGAATCCTTTGAATAGTTTTGTGATACGGTCATCAGACTCTACTCTTGATCCTAAGATCAAAGATAGAGCAAAACGATGGCTGATTAGTGAACCATATTGTAAGCTCGAATAGAAAAACTTTGTTAAAAAATAAATTACGTGCGGAGTTGGCACCTCGTATAGATCCACACTGTGATCTTTATAAAAGCTTACCTAGCAACGGATTGCAACATCATATCGTTTTATTGAATTATAGGACAGAGAAGCGATTATGATATTTGAGGATGATGGTGGTACACTCATCTTCAGTAATGCCGTTCGGATAACCTTCCTGCAATCAGTGTCCGCTTAGGTAGGCTGTTGGAAATCGACATTAACACGTTATCGCTGGGCACAAATTGTACCAACTCCCAACAGAGAAGATCTTGGAACAACAACAATGCCTTCTGCGTGATCCGTTATTATTTTTCTTAATACTTTTAGTATAACAGCGAATGGCGCGAATGTGTAAAATAAAAGATGATGCCAATTTAACCTAAATGCATTTGTAGCGTAAGCTCCAGAATCTCTGTTCCAAGAGACATACCTACTTCTTACATTTATAATTTGTTCTGGATGCAAAAAGATCATTATCAGGCTTACCTAGAACTCTTACTATTCTATTAAAAGCATTATCTATCAACCCCCTTCAGTGTCAGGATGTAATTTTCGTGACTCTGCATTTGCTATTACATTATCTTTTGAGCTGGTGTACGAGTACGAAGCGAAAACGAATATTTTTCGGATTTCGCACCAAAGCCACAACCTCTTAGTTATTTCAGTAAGGTGTGAGAACCTAACTCCACCCATACGGTTTATATAAGAAATAGTTATATTATCAATACGTAACAAAATTTGACAATTTTTTTAAGTTTCTTGCAATTGTTTGTAAGCCCAAAAAGGAAGCTAAGAGTTCTAAATAGTTTATGTGCTCAACTGATTCTACAATACTCGACTGACCACTAGCAGTCCCCACAGCACCTGCCGCCCCCCCCCCTTTTCTTGCTTGCATCAGAAATAGAAATTCTAAGCAGTAATTATCTTGCCTGATAAGATTATCTACCCTTCCAATAGATTTTAACCACCAAGAAAAATCGTCTTTCAAATACGGTAACGACGTGTAACTATCGTAGATAATCGTATTATAAATTGCAAGATATTTACACGTTTCCATTTGTTTGGTGTATAACCAACCATATTAGACGGCGGGGCAAGATGCAGTGAGAAGTTCTACTAGTCGTGCAAAGTGCCTAATTTTACATCGTTCTTTAATTTTGAAATGTTGTAACACTTTTTTGATTATGTTTCTTTTGTCATTGGTTAAACTTAATTGAAATTTTGTCGTATCTATTTAAAAAAAACCAAGATATTTGCAGACTGTATTAGGGACTGTACAGCTCTTTTTGTCATTAATAATGAAACCTAAAGATTCTAAAAATTTTCTTGTTACCAAGACATTATCGAGACAGTTTTTATAATCTCTAGCAAGAGCGCAGATATCCTTTTAATAGATCGTTGAGAAATAGCCCAACGACCGAAGAAGACACATAACTGGTTTTAACAATTTCGTAAAAACAAACGGTGCTGTGTTAGGACCAAATTAAAGTAATGAATTTCTTCAAATCGGATTCGCAAATATTTTTATGGCTGGGTGAATGCCGACTAAAAAATAAGCATCTTTTAAATTCAGGGTAGCCCTGAAGCTATCCTTTGAAATTAGTTTCATTGTTCTTAAATGTTTAATTTTAAAGTGTTCAGTCGTAATATGCTTATTTAGTAATTTTAGATTTAATATAAACCTATTTGTGCCGTTGGGTTTCTTGATCAGAAAATAACTAGACAGAAACTGACCTTCACAAGGTTGGCAAGGAGAAGTGGCGTCTGAATCGATTGATTCAAAATATGGCCACTCTGTATTATAAGATAATGAAAGTAAGCGTGGTTCGTGTAACTGAGAAACACGTTTAAAAAAAAGGGTATTTTATAACCTTTTACCCAGCAAAAAATAACCGGATCGTCGATTATTATTCGCAAACTATCGTAAAAATAGAACAGCATACCTGCAGAATGTACCGGATCCAGCGACGAGGGCCGGGCTTCTGAAAGCGCCGCGGCGATCGCGGCGGCTGCTGCTTTTTGCCTGGCTACCGGAAGAGGAGGCCTCTGGTTTAAAGGCTGGTTTGGAGTTTGTTTGGTATACAGCTGATCCTTAAAATCTTTCTATAATGTTGAACATATGAAACTCCTTCTCGTCATAGACTCATTATGCTGTGTATCGCATAGCTGATGACTAGTTTCAATCAAGAACTTTGTGACAGCTTGGTCACTATGTTCCAATGAAAGCAACTTGGTCAGAGAGCCTCCAAATGTAGGAAATGGCAGCCGCCAGTTGAGCTTACTTATATTCTAACGCTTTGTCTTTCTTGATCAGCGTTTAAGCTGCCAGATAAAGCTGCTCAGATAAAACTGCCTTTTTCTCTGGCTCTTGCTTTTTCTCTTTTCAGGTGGGTTATTTAGGTGAAAAGGTGAAAGTTATTTAATCCACAATCGTTTTTAAACATAAAGTATAAAAAGTGAAGAAAACATTCCTTCTGAATCATCACTAATTAAAATGATTTTAATTCTTATCTTGTCAAAATACGGTAATAGTCCTTATAAACTATACACACTATTTTCAGATAAGTAAACATTCCTTCTGAATGTGCACATCACTAATTAAAGTAACGGTTTTAAATAACGTGAAGGCAACATCCCATTTAGATGTACACAACACAAATTAAAATTATTTTAATTTTTATCTTGTCAAAATACGGTAATAGTCCTTATAAACTATACACACTATTTTCAGATAAGTAAACATTCCTTCTGAATGTGCACATCACTAATTAAAGTAACGGTTTTAAATAACGTGAAGGCAACATCCCTTTTAGATGTACACAACACAAATTAAAATTATTTTAATTCTTATCTTGTCAAAATACGGTAATAGTCCTTATAAACTATACACACTATTTTCAGATAAGTAAACATTCCTTCTGAATGTGCACATCACTAATTAAAGTAACGGTTTTAAATAACGTGAAGGCAACATCCCTTTAGATGTACACAACACAAATTAAAATTATTTTAATTCTTATCTCGGCAAAATACGGTAATAGTCCTTTTAAACTATACACACTATTTTCAGATAAGTATAGTTGCACACCTTTCTTTTAGATTTACGATTGTCAATTTAAAAATACGGTACTAGTCCTTACAGCTACACATACTATTTTTTCTTAAATAAGTATAACGGTAGCACTTCCATGATAATGCACAAAATTAATTATCATATTTGAATCGTTTTGATTAAGTAACACACTGAATTACCTTCAGATCGTAACGATACAGGCTGTGGCGGCGGCGAGTCCCACGCCGACAAACTGCTGCTTTTTATGCGCAAACGTTTTTCTTTCTTTCTCATTTTCTTTCTATACAATAATCACTATCGTCGTCACTATAAACTCGTTTAGGCATCGTAACACTACATGAGTATGTTAAAGGGGAAAAATCGTGGTGATTGGCGAAGCACAAAAACGCGAATGAGCGGTCGTACAATCGAGGCACAGAGGAAAACAACTACCCTACAAAAAATTGTTTTTTTTTGCTTTTAACTTAGTGGATGAAAGGCGACACGATACGTGTTACTACAAGTGTTACCTAATCGCAAAGGACGAAACAACGAATGTATAATTATTTAATTTTGGCATAAATGTAAGTATATATAATTTTTTCTTGTAATCTTGTTTGTTTCATGTTTGTCAAAATGAATGTTATATGTTTATGTTAATAAAGATATTATTATTATTATTATTTAATCTGATGGTGTTTTATAGACATCCAACGGGCGATTTTCCGAGATCAAAAAAAAAAGAAATTGGTTTGTAAATGACTTCATAGATGGCGCTTAACATAGATTAGTATGGCGCATGGTAAAAGGCGGGTTCATGAAGAGCACGTGTATGGCTGCGTAATATTTATTCTATTCCAAAATAGAAATAGGTTCTGGATGTCCTGAATATAAATAGGTAAGGACTTACTATTTTTTTATTATTTTGGTAGACAAGTAAAAGTGTAGAATTTATTACAGCCCTTAGGTAGGTACGGCTTTTATAAAACGACATCTATCGGGTGTTTTTGAACTAATTAATACTTTTTAATTTGGGCTGTCAGAAAATCGCCCATTACATCCGTTTGACATTTACCTTGTGACAATCTAGAAAAAATAGAAACGAATGTGGATTAGAGGTTTCATTCACTCTCGTTACAGAATTAAATGAAGTCATATGAGTAAGATAGCTGTTGTCTAGTTCGTCCTTTAGCGTGGTTTCTATGCACAACAATCAATAGTATTGATACTATCGATATGTTTTCGCTATCGATAGTAGGCTGTGACGATAGTATCGATACTATTGATAGTGTCGCTTGATAATCTTAGAGCATTTGGTTGATAATGCATTAATCAGCTTTGGTTTATAATGCATTAATCAGCATTATCGAGCTCTAAGTTGATAATGCATTAATCAGCATTATCGATACCATCGATAGTGCCATCGATTTTGAGCTTCGATAGTATCGATACTATTGCTTTTCACAATATTTAGGAGGGTAAGTATATAATAATCTTGTAATAAAACGGTTAAAGGTAATCCCTGTGTGTGAATATATAATAGTGTGCATCTATTTTATGCTAGTGTTTAATGATGTTGTCGTTTGCGTGCGTACTAGCGACTTCATTAAAAATGCATAAGCTACATAGTGTATTCAACAAATTTATTTCTATGTGCGTTTCCTCGTCGCCTGCTAAAAATTACAGACTTTTTTGCACAGAATTTAGTGCGCGTCTCCTCTTTCGGTTGGTTTAATGCTCTAAAGGCTCGCTCCACTAGGCTCGTCGAGCAGAGTCGTATCCTCAGAACAATAATTTAGTTATTGTTCTGAGGTCGTATCGAATCGCAGAAAGTTGCCTCCCATAATATTTCTATGAAACTGCGTCCACTAGCGACGAGCCGCGGCGCGCCGAATTGAATCGACAGCGTGAATTGCTCGACAGACGAATTTCTTCGCCGATGCGCTTTGATTTGACTCGTCGCGCCTCACGCTTCAGTCAACGCGGAGAAGCGAATGCGCGCCAACGTACTTTTATTATTTCATAAAGGTATCGTTGAAAAACTTAAACTTTAACTTTAACCGCGTCTGTGGTCTAGTGGCTAAGCCACCGGTTTCAGACCCAGGTACATCTTTGTGTGCTGGGTTTGGTTGGTGGTAGGGCTGTTAAGTCCGCCTGGCTAGCTACCACCATCTTATCTAAGTCTGTCGCCATAACAACGATGTTTATAGCATTGTTGTGTTCCGGCAGTTTGAGATAAGATCAGGTGAGATGAAGGCCAAGCGCTTACCAGTTGCCAATAAAAAAAAAACTCATAAAAATGTTTGTTTAAATTAAAATTATTTTTATGAAATACTTCATCAAAAAGAATTTTAAATAAAAACATCTCTTCTTCTCATTGCTCAATGCTTCATCCGAGTTTTCCATGACGCAAACACGACCTACAATTTGATGAAGAGTTGCGATGAATGTGCAATTCGATTCGATTCTTCTGAGATGGACACACTAGGAATAAATGCGACTCGCTTCGCGCGTTTTTACTGTAGTCGACGCCAGGCTTAATGCCCGCCTTCCACTAAGAGCGGAGCGGGCTCCGTACGGACTGCGTTTAACTCGCAACGGCAATCTTCATAGAAGTGCTTCCACTGGGAACTGGGAAATTTCTATGAAGATTGCCTTTGCGAGTTAAACGAAGTCCGTACGGAGCCCGCTCCGCTCTTAGTGGAAGGCGGGCATAAGGGTCGTGAGATCGAATCTCATCTGAGTTTACAATGATAACAATTTTACTCTGTCAAATAACAATTATTTTTATACAACAATCGATTATAACTTGTCGTTGTGTCCTCTATATTTTATTCTCTTTGGTTCTGTTGTCGTACTAGGAAATGACGTATTTATAGGAATAGACAATTAAAAGTTTGGCACTAAGAGCCATAGACAATTGCTAGTGAGTCCGTAATCTGAAAAACATTTATCCAAATCGATAAAAGTTCGTCATATTTCAGCATGTTATGTGGATCATTGTTCAATTTCATTATTATCATTATTTCTTTCAAAATACGTCTACTGTTATCTATAATTCCCAAAAGGGCCTACCTTAGTGGGATAACCCCTAGTTTGTCACGAAGGCAGTGGTAGCTATCGACTAGTGTTTGCATTTGCCAAATAATCAATATTGACTATTTAGAAACGCTAATGACACGACACGGAGCATTTGTCATTTCTCTAGGGAGGCAACACCCACAAGTGGAATTACGAATACAGCGTTTGCCACTTGTCTAAGTGGGCAAAACAACTAATCTAACTAGTTTAAATGTCAAAGAATGCTATTATTATAAAAATAACTAACTGCCGTACTCAAAGACGTCAATTAAGTTTTAAATTAAAACTTAAAATTAAAACTTAATTGACGTCTCTGAGTATGGCGCGGTAAGTGTGCTAAAATCCAACTTGAATGACGTTTTTCAAATTCATAAAGTGTGCGCTACTATTTTAATTATTTTATGTATTTTATTTGTTAGTTTTAAGTGAAAATTGACTACTTAATAATGGCATGTGGCATGTAACATTTTACATTGGCGTTACGTCACTCGCTAGTATATGTCGGCTTCTACTCCAAACATGTTGTGCGGATAATGTGTACGGCGGAAGAAATGCCGCCTACCTTCTACTAAGACTAATAAACAAGCTACTGCATGAATTATTTGGTACTTTAATAAAGACGAATAGATTTTATTATCAAACCTAAAGCCTACTTTTAAAGCCACTCCAAAATCTTTTGTGAATGTTCCTAAGTTGTATACCCATTAAGTAGTAACTTTATAGGTACTTGATAATTTAGGAGTTGTGAATGCAATCGCGTTAAGTAAGTAACATTGTACACTAAAGGCATACACACGCAGGCGGCTGCGCCGCCGGGTTTATGCCGCGCGGACTATGTTTGCTATTGCGTGCTATTGTGCGGCGAGCCCGGAGGCAGCACGAATACCCGCCGGCATTGTGTGTAGGAGCTATAACGTTGGCTGACCTTAATTAAATAAATAAATAAACAAAAACTATGAATGACAAAACTTAGTGTTTTGAAAATGTAATAGATATTTTATTATACAGGGTTAATTTTAGACCTTCCGCCAAAACTAAATATGGGGTTAAAAAGTAATAAGAAATAAAATAATTGACGTGAAAATAATGAATGTTTTCTTTTTTTTAATACAATCATTTTCCATCTTTTTAAATCCTATATTTCTAGGTGCGTGCATTCACTCTTGCGGTCAAAGCGACGGGTGCGCCCCGTCGCTTTCATTGTTGCAAGGGTTGAATAATAGCGGTCACGCCGCACGCTCATGCGCTTTAATAACGAGGCGGCCCGAGCTAGGTGACAAGTTTAATATTCTTATAAAAGAGTTGAGACAAAAATGTAAAAATAATATTTTTTTATTTAATTATTTGGTTGTACTGTGCTGCTGCTATGGGATCACGTGAAAAATTTTAGCAAGGTGTCCAAAATTAACCATGTATAATTAATTATGGATATTATTATTTATGTATGATTTAATTATGGGAAATTAAGAAAAAAATGTGTCTTTGACTCTTCGTGCAAAAATAGGTCAATGAAAATCGGACAAACCGTTGACTATGTGTTCCATGGTTTTCAGTGTCTGCTCTAACAAAATTGCACTTCATAATGACACAAAACAATAAAAAATTCTGAAATCTTATTCTTTATCTTATCACTACAGTGAATAGCTTGCGCTATAAAATAGGCAATTATTTAATAACTTTGTGGTAGAGTAGTAGTAGTAGAGTAGAGGTTATTATAAGGAAAAATCCTTATAATAACCTCTACTTTTAGTATTAATTATATTATGTACATAGCTGCGTTTATTAAAATAAATTCATTGAAATATATTGCAAAGCAGTTTTGTATAAATATATTAATTTGCATTGCTGTATCTGAATTAATTTATAGAGAACTTTTAAATTGATCGTACTTACATATTGGGTGTGGCCACAGTTATGGGTGATTTATATTAGACGGACGGGACACGCCCCGTGCACGGCCCGCTCTAATATAAATCATCCCTTACAATCTGCAACCATCACATTCGCCGCAAATAATAATATTATGATCTTAGAATTACTATGTAATACTTAGCATTTGTAATAGTTTTGTTTGTAAAATAATAATTGAGAAATCCATCTATATCGAATAATTCTGTTACACTGAACAACTGATCTTCCTTTTTTATCTGAGAACTGAAAGCTGATTTTTCCTTTTCAGTGAATTGTTACTTAAGTTCATTACACAAAATTACAAGCCTTTTGATCGTAAAACCACTTGCTATTTGTATGTAATTCAAAATTTTAATCGATTATCATAAGTGGTCAACGACTGAGTCTACACATTACACATCACTATTTTTGCGATAGGCAGCTGGCATTACGGCAATATGGCTGTAGCTTTCGAGTTTCGCTGGTAGTGTGCGGTGCTCGATTCGTTTTCAACACAACGTAGTATTTCCGACGGCTCCAAAGTTTCATTTTTGATTTTTTTGTGGTTATCGTTAATTTTTACTTTGTTTTATCTAAATTTGTGTCGGGAAATAACCCATTTTTCTTTTTCATCGTCACCAGAATTCATGCGACGACAAAATGGCGTCGCTTGACAAGATTTTCTTGCAAAATCTTTTTTTGAATTTTGTTGCCTTACATTAGTAGTACGATGGATATTATTGCATAAAATGGTTTTTACAAGCTTTTCTCTATAATTTCGTTTAATTTTGTGGATTTCCGTTGCTTGTACTACGAGTAATAGTGTATTCGTTAAAAATACCACAAAATGCTTCTGGTAAGTGTTTTTAATGCATTTTTGTTATTGTTTACGCGTTTTTATTTAGTTTATCATGATTCTGTGCCCTGAAATATTTGAAGAATTGTCTAGGTGTGCGGGGTGTGGCCATGGAAAAGGAGAATTTTTTAAGACGTAATTCTTAATTTCGGTGTTTCTGTGATTGTTTACAATATAAAATCGTGAATTTATGTATGAAAATATTATTGTCCCACGTTTAAAGGCTTTTCTAAAGTTTCTTGGTTACGTAATCTCTCTATAGAGGTCAAGAAAATGAATTTCTGAATGGGACCCATTTTCGCAATTTAGCTTTGAAAATTAGTCTAACCATTGAGGATACATGTTGTGGAGGTTATGTCGCTATTTTCTGAACTATTACCACATCTTCAGATTCCATTAATTGCTTAATATTAATGATTTATACCTCATTGTGTGACTTCAATGATTTGTCCTCTTTTTGAAGAATTTAAGGTAGTTTTTGGCAAAAAAAAGAGTTTGTATCATCCGGACTACAATTCCTGTTGTATGAGAAGTACAATTTCTTAACTAATAATTCATTATGTTAGATATTTTACACATTTATGGGGTTTATTAAGTAAAAAATATCATAATATAGATGTAATGCTGCTGTTATTGATTGATTTCTTGTGCGCAAACATCGTTTTACATGTTAGGATCGTTGTCCTTGTATTAGCAGTGATTTTATATGCATATTGAGTTCTTTTAAGCTATATGAATATGTAATTGTAGTACTCTGTAAATTGATCTGCTCTCTTTTTTAGAATTAAATTTAACGAGTATTTCTTGATTGTATTTCAAATGTATTCCAGCGGAGAAATTTGTCTTACTGTGCCTATTAAAGATTATTCAATATATTTTATTAGTACTTATGAGCATCACTTTCATTAGTTTTCCTGAATTGTTTTTTTATTATAATTAATATTAATTGTTACAGAAAGGATTCATGAATGAATCCGGAGGTGAGTCAGCTAGTGAAAAAGGAGATTCAAGTGGTTCTGGTTCAGGAAGTGAAAGGTAGATGAAATAGTGTTAAGTCACAAAAATATTATACATTAATTAGTATGGTACATATTTTAAATTAAATTCAATTACAGTGAAAGTGGATCCAGTTCTTCAGGATCAAGATCCGGTGGTAGGTCAGGATCTGAAAAGTCTTATGCTGCTGAAAGAAATCATCATAGTGATGACACAAAATCTTCACCAAAACATAGTAATGCTAATTCTTCAAAATCTGACCATCACACTGACCAGGATACTTCCGATGACAATTCACCGTCAAAACCTAGATCTAGAGGTAGCCATGGAAGAGTTAAATCAGACCTGTGGGAAGATAATCCAGACATATACGGAATCAGAAGATCTGCTAGATCTAGGAAAGAGCCAGATAGACTTAAACTTGCAGACAGCGATTCAAGTGAACATGGAAGGTCACATCATAGAAAGAACAGAAAAAAAAGGTAAAACTGAACATCATACATGTTTTAAAGAATAAAATGTCTCTTTTAGCTATTTAGTCAGACTACAGTAATTATTTACTTATTTTTAGTGATTCGTGGAACTCGGATTCGTCAGATAGTGACAGTGACATGAAAGGATCACCACCTCCACCTTCAAAGAGACCAGGCCAAAGAAGTGTACCTCTCAGAAAAAAGAAACCAGCAAGAAGAAGAAGATTTACAAGTGAAGAAGATGAATCTACAGAGCCATCGGATGAAGACACTCGAAGGTTTGCTATTTCCATCAAGCATTACCTTATTATAGATTTAAAGATTTGAAAACATATACAAAATGTAGAATAATGAAACACAAACTCTTAATAACATGGTATGAATTTATGTAATATATTATCTAAGTAATTTAGTAATTTATTATCAATTAATGATTTTCTGCTGTCTGCAGCCACATCCCATCTTGACTGTTTGAAAGTGTTGCACAACAAATAAAATCTCATTATTAGATTAATTACTGCAATGTTCCTATACATTGTGTAAATATTAGAAATTATTGTTTTAGTCGAACGGGAACCCGTCGCACTGGGGCAGCCGTGAGCTATAAAGAAGCTAGTGATGAACAAACAGATTCTTCTGATCTTCTGGAAGTGGATGGTGAAGGTGAAGCTGAGCCTGAACCAGAAGATAATAGTGAGACTATTGAGAGAGTTCTTGGGAACCGCAGAGGGAAGAAAGGAGGTAATTTGTAACTAATTTTATAAATATTAATTCTGAATAGTAATACCTATTATTACCTGTGCATGTATAATTTAACCTGTTTTTACATTTTTCAGTCATGTCTCACACATTGTTAATATTTTATTGTCACAATCTTATTATAGCACTTGTATTTTAGCATATTTTTAAAATAGTTAATAGTTCCAAAATCTTTTTATTGTACTGTTTTCTTTTAGAATACAGAACGGGTACAAAATAAAAACCTAATTAAATAGCATTCAATTATTCATTAAAAATAGCAATTATTAAAACATCAAATTATGTAAAATGTGGTAAAGTGGCAACTGTGTTCTTCCATTATATTATAATTATTACATTTTTTTAATATATAATTTTTATTAGTGATCAAATCTGTTAAAGGTTTCATTCTTTATATTAAGCATTGCATTTTTGTGCCAATGGCAATGTGATATTAAATTTTAGCTAATGTCTTCTTATCATTATGCAGTCACTGGGAATGTGACTACAGTTTACTATATAGAAGAAAATGGAGATCCTAACGAAGGGTGCAATCCAGATGATGTTGAAGCTACTGAACCGCAGTACTTGATCAAATGGAAAGGGTGGTCACATATCCACAACACTTGGGAGTCCGAAGCATCACTCAATGAACAAAAAGTTAAAGGGCTTAAGAAACTGGAAAATTACATAAAGAAAGAAGGTGAATTATCATGGTGGAGACAACAAGCTGGCCCAGAAGACATTGATTACTTTGAATGTCAATCTGAATTACAACAGGAGTTAGTTAAAACATATAACTATGTGGAGAGAATAATAGGTAAGCATGAACATTTTTATTAATCAACTAATAATTAAATTTAATGCTTGTTGTCTGTAGTAGTTACATATTGTAAAGTTTAACATCTTAATTAACAGATGTGCTTAACTTTTTAATACATAGTGTAATGAAATAAGTTCAATATAATTAACTAACTATTATGTGGTTTGTGGATGTCATGATGTTTAAGAAGCCAATTACATTTTTTGTTATTCTGTGGCCAATTATATGGGGAAACAAAATTTTAACAGTCTTTTAGAACAGTTATCAAGACTTTATTGAGACCTAAATACATACATCATCATGAGAATATCGCTATAGCGATGTTTTGCTCCTTTTTAATTGCGAATAATCGGGTCGGGCGCGGATTCCCTAAATCGTAATTAGTCTGATTAGCTAAGTTACCAGTTTCTCACTTCGTACACATCGCAAATCGTCTTAGTCGCAAAATGACTATATTACCAGTTTCTCAATTTTTACACATCGCAAAATGTCTAAATAACCAGTTTCTCACTTCGTACACATCGCAAATCGTTTTAGTCTCAAAATGTCTAAATTTTAAAATAAGTATGGATCGGGTCGGGTCGGGTGTGGATTACCCAAAACTGAATTTTCTGAATTATATTTGACTCATATTTCGACTTTTTCCAGTAAAATTATGAAACCTCTTTTAAACAAGCTTTTATTTAAATGCGCTAAAAAGAAAAAATAAACTTTTACTGTCAACTTATAGATTAGTTCCTGATTCGCCGGATTCCTGATTCGCCGGATTCTTGTTTCGGCGGATTCTTGTTTCGTCTGAAATATTAATATACAATAATATCAGAAAATATAATATATATAGATAAAGAAAATCTGTACCTAGTTATATTTATTATTGTATGAATTATTATTTTGTTGCCACTATCGGACATAACTTAAATTACCTACTTAGAAATGGGTTTGATTCATATTTTCAAAGAAATGACGATTTTTCCTTTTAACATTTTTTATCTGTTAACGTAACAGACGTTATTAAATTAAGAACAAATAAATATTTTTATTAATGTACCAAAATGACTGCCTTTTATTTAATAGATAAGTAAAGCCGCGGTATTTCTATAGTTTTCCTTCAACAAAAAAATCCGGCGAAACAAGAATCCGGCGAATCGGGAATCCGGTGAGTCAGGAACTAATCAACTTATAACGTCGTTACACAATTTATATGATTTATAAGGTTGTCGCGAGATTATGTAAGTATTCGTATTTAACTATACTTAGATTAAAAGTTTAAATCAATCACGTCAAGTTATTTAATTTACTTTTTTATTTACACAATTAAATCGCGCGACAACCTTTTATATCATATAAATTGTGTAACGACGTTAAAAGATTATAGTAAAAGTTTATTTTTTTCTTTTTAGAGCATTTAAATAAAAGCTTTAAAAGAGGTTTTATAATTTTACTGAAAAGGTCGAAATATGCGTCAAATATAATTCAGAAAATTAGGTTTTAGGTAATCCACACACTACCCGACCCGATCCATACTTATTTTAAAATTTAGACATTTTGCGACTAGGACGATTTGCGATGTGTACGAAGTGAGAAACTGGTAATTTAGAATTTAGACATTTTGCTACTAAGACGATTTGCGATGTGTACAAAGTGAGAAACTGGTCGAATTGCGAACTAGGGAATCCGCGCCCGACCCCTCAGTAATACAAAAATAAAAACCTACTACAAAGAGGGTTGCACGTAGTGTACTTATGACAATATTGATAAAAACTAAATAACTAATTTTGTCGGATATGTACGACCTAACGGAAATGGACACGAAAACATTTTGTCGGATTAATCCGACTGGCGGGGAAATGGTTAATTATGAATTATTACTAATCTTAAAATTAAAACTAATATGAATGTAACTTCAGGTTTTTTGCTATTATGTCTTATGATTATTAATTTATTATAGCGGAACAAACAAGAGAATTAGAAGGCGGTGGAACTGCACATGAGTATTTTTGCAAATGGGAGTCGTTACCTTATGCTGATGCTACATGGGAAGACTCTTCATTAATTGAAAGAAGGTGGCCCACCGAAGTAGAACATTTTAAGTATAGAGAGGCGGCTAAAAGTACTCCATCTAGACATTGCCCTGTTCTAAGAAGAAGGCCAAAGTTTCATCAATTAAAAGAGCAACCAGAATATATGGGGAAAGATGAGGTGAGTAAGTTTTTACTTATTTTATGACTTTTCAGGGTTTGCTATGACAATGAATCTGTCAATCTTTGTGGTTGTAAAAAAAGCCTTTAGGTGTATAGTTCTCAATCTTTTAATTGTTTTATAATAATAAATTGTGTAAAAAAATATTTTAACAAAATATTGAAAAATTATGGTCTTTTGTTCTGAAAGTGCACTGGAATTATTATCCATTCACTCTACTCTTTTTATACTAAAATATGTATCTATAAGAGATTTTAAATCTTTTTTAACATTTTCGATAAAAAATTAATAAAACAACCGCATATTGGAACATAAATAAATAAAAAGATTGATTTGATTGATTTTTTTAGTTTCATAAAAATTGTATTTGCGTATTGATCACCTAAAATGGCGTCCGGTTTATAGCACGAGCGCCATCTATTAACGTGCTATGGAATTAGCAAGCTTTGCCTTTTGCTTTTAGCATGTCGCCTTAGTTTGCTGTAAACTAACTAGTAATGACGCAACTGTTCTAAATGAAGAACTAACGATCTGAAGATGTAGTTTTGTGTTAATTATCGAAGTAAATACATTATACGAGACAAAACCAAGGTCTTTTTAAAAATGTATTATTGTCTGTTTGAATATGTTAGTGTTGTCACTATTCTAGGTATACAAATACTTTTAATTGATCAGTTGCTAGGAGGGATAAACGGTGTTCTTTATATTAGTTTATATTGTTTATTTCCAAAATATAATAATGTTATTAATAAAGAAAAAAAATATAATTGTTTAATATTATTTCGAAATAAAAGGATGTTGCACTTTTTAATTCTGAATATTAGGACAAGAATTTCCTAAAGTTTAATTATTATTTTGTTTCAGACATATTTTTTGAGAGATTACCAAATGGATGGTCTTAACTGGTTAATACATTCCTGGTGTAAAGAAAATTCTGTCATTCTAGCTGATGAAATGGGATTAGGTAAAACAATCCAGGTATAATACAACTCCTATTGCATAGATTCTTAATATATTATGTTTCATGACAATTCAATTGACCTGTGAATTATTTTTTGCAGACAATATGTTACTTGTACTACCTTTTCAAATCACAGCAACTTTATGGTCCATTCCTTTGTGTTGTGCCATTGAGCACAATGACTGCTTGGCAGAGAGAATTTCAGCAATGGGCTCCTGATATAAATGTTGTTACGTATATTGGTGATGTTGTTAGTAGAGATATTGTAAGTATTTAATCATATAAAATTTTTACATATAATTATTATTTTATTTACATTTTTGAATGATATGTTATGATACCAATTTATTTTACAGATCCGTCAGTTTGAATGGAGTTTCGCTAGCTCAAAAAGACTAAAATTCAATGCCATTTTGACAACATATGAAATTTTACTCAAAGATAGGCAGTTTCTAAGGTCGTTTAGTTGGGCGTGTTTATTAGTTGATGAGGCCCATAGGTTGAAAAACGATGACTCACTTTTGTATAAGGCTCTTAAAGAGTTTGACACAAACCATAGACTGTTAGTTACCGGCACCCCTTTACAAAATTCACTGAAAGAGTTATGGGCACTTTTACATTTTATAATGCCAAACAGGTGAGTGATCGGTCTTTATAAAACGTATTCGTCACATCTTATATCTACTAATAACAGTCTAAGAGATATTTAATTAATTTTTTTTTTTCTAGATTCGAGACATGGGAAGAATTTGAAAAGGACCACGAAGATGCTGCAACAAAGGGCTATGAAAAATTACATAAACAATTAGAGCCTTTCATACTAAGGCGACAGAAGAAAGATGTAGAAAAGTCTCTACCTGCAAAAGTGGAACAGATATTGAGGGTAGAAATGACTTCAATACAAAAGCAGTACTATAAATGGATATTGACCAAAAATTATAGTGCTTTACGGAAAGGTGTAAAAGGCTCCATAAATACATTTATAAACATTGTGATAGAATTGAAGAAATGTTGTAACCATGCACTTTTAACTAAGCCAGAGGATTATGAATCGAGAGCCTCCCTAGCGACTACAGATGCCGTTGAGGTAATTCATTTACTTGTAAAATTCAAAAGAACTACATAATTATATATAGTTGTTTTACTCAATTGAATTTTATTTCAGAAACTTTTGAGAGGCTCTGGAAAGTTATTGCTTCTAGACAAACTTCTCTGCAGGCTAAAAGAAACAGGGCATAGAGTGCTTATATTCTCCCAGATGGTGAGGATGTTAGACATATTGGCGGAGTACTTGCAGAGGAGACATTTTCCGTTTCAACGGCTCGATGGTAGTATCAAAGGCGAAATCAGGAAGCAGGCTCTAGATCACTTCAATGCAGAGGGATCCACAGATTTCTGCTTTCTGTTGTCGACCAGAGCTGGTGGTTTGGGTATAAACTTGGCAACAGCTGATACTGTCATAATTTTTGACTCTGATTGGAATCCACAAAACGACTTGCAAGCTCAAGCTCGTGCACATCGGATAGGACAGAAAAATCAGGTACTTTGGACTGAGAATTTTATTAATGATATTATCGTATTTTTGTTCTAGGAAAATATTTCTTGAGACTTTTTATCTTTGTGTTAACAGGTAAATATATATCGGCTAGTCACAGCTAGATCTGTTGAAGAGGATATTGTAGAAAGGGCCAAGAGGAAAATGGTTTTAGACCATCTTGTCATACAGCGAATGGACACCACCGGCAGAACTGTGCTCAACAAAAGAGAGCCGTCTGCAACCACGGCGAATAACCCCTTCAATAAAGAAGATTTGAATGCTATATTAAAGTTTGGTGCTGAGGAATTGTTTAAAGATGACGAAGAAAATGATGAGGACCCTGTCGTAAGTTCACTCTTTAAAAAGTCATTGTATGTGGCAGCATTTTATATATAAATTATATTTTAAAGTTGTATACGACTGCTGCCATAAAAAGGCCCTTTTAATTCGGACAAAACTTAATGGTTTTCAATGTTTATGATTAGTTTTGTGTAATGTAATATATAATCATCTAAAATAATAGTCCTTGTTTCGTTTCAGTGTGATATTGATGAGATTTTGCAACGTGCTGAGACGCGTGATGAAGGTCCTACTATGGTAGGAGATGAGTTGTTATCTGCGTTTAAAGTCGCCAGTTTTGCCTTCGACGAGGAGAAAGCTGTAATGGAGGTTAAAAAAGAGAATGCTGAAGAAGAGAGCAAAGATTGGGTAAGCATATATTTAAATATTTTTTCATCCCACCATCTCGGAAAGAGTATTTTTAATCTTCAATATCTGAATGGAAAAGCCATTTTTATTCTCTAGAGGATAAAGTAAATTGAATTTAGAACATCGTGTGCACTAAATTTGTGAATTAAAAAAAACATTAAACCTATTTACTGCTATCTCTATGGTGCCGAATATATCATACAACTTTTTTTTAATTTGTTAAAAACTCAGACTCGGAACCTTCTTGGTGTTCTTTTTTCAATTTGCTTTGTACGCGGTTCTTTACGCGGCATTTTTTGCATTTAGTCACTTCCTCGCTGAGGTGGGATGAAAAGTTACGTGTTGCACTCGATTGCAAAGATTTTTCACCTCGTGCTCTTTTGATTCCCTCGCTAACGCTCAGGATTCTAATGTTTGAATCACTCGCTGCACTCGTGATTCAATTTTAGAATCCTTCGCTTGCTCGGTCATCAAAATTGAGCACGCGGTTAAAAAGCAACTTTGCAGTCTTGTATAACAAATAACTATTTTTAAAATAGTCTTAAATAATTACCATGGAATTTTCAATATTTATATATTAACAGGACGATATCATTCCCGAAAATGTCCGCAAAACTATTGCTGAAGAAGAGAAGAACAAAGAAATGGAGGATTTGTACTTACCGCCCAGGAGAAAGCATCTCCAGCAAAATGATGATGAAAGTAAGTTATATAGGTATAATAAAACAAAGTTTCTTAGGCATTTACCGTTTGAGTAAACAGACAACAGCTTTTTTATTAATTTAAACATCCTAGTGTGTTTACTGTTTATGGTACTCTTGACCTGACCTTTCCAGAAAACATCTCCGGTCTTGGTCTAAGTATGTTTCCTAAGGTCTCCTCCTTCCAGCACTTTCGCCTCATGTACTTTGTGTCTTTTTTCATCAACATATTATTGTAATTCCGAAATGTGTGTTCAGTTGTTTTATTTTATTTGGTTGTATGCAATTTAACAACGAATGTTGTGTATACCTACAATTAGTGTAAATATAAACCAAATAAAAAATATTGTGTAACTCCCTCAACTGTAATAGACTTCGTGGCGGGAAAGTGAAGCGTCATGTCTGGAGTTTTGTTTTATTTTCTATAATTTGTGTTTTGTCGAATATTAATGTGAAATAATGGTGGATTATTGTTAAGTGTTCGTGAACGTGCACGAGTGTTGGCAAATAAAACAAAACAGTGCCACATCACTTTTCAAATTCTCTCAAGAAGTCCGAAAAAGTCCCAGAAGCATTTACCATTAAACATTTAGTATCTTATCATCTATTTTATGCAAAGAAAATATTGAACTACTTTAATGTCTTACTTGACACTGGCTAAATATGCTGATCGCACGAAGCCATTATTAAAGAGGGAAAAAAAACAAACTGTAATGCTACCGTGTCCAGAAGGCGGTCGCAAGCGGCGCGGGCGCGGCTCGGCCGAGGGCGCGGACGGTGATGGCGACGGCGACGGCGAAGGCGAAGGCGATAGCGACGCCTCCGAAGGCGACGCCAGCGCCGACGACGACCGCCCTAGGAAGCGCGGCCGCCCGCCCGCCTCGCACCGCGAGAAGATCAAGGGCTTCACCGACCAAGAGGTAGGAAACTGGGCTAAGTGCTGTGACGTATGAGTGATGAGTGAGGAGCTTGGTGGCGCAGCGGCTAAGGCGTTCAGTTTGGGAGATGTTTAAAGTGACAGTGACGACTCGGAAGGCGATGCCAGCGCCGACGACCGGTCTAGGAAGCGCGGTCGCCTGCCATCGGGAGAATATCAAGGGCTTCACCGACCAAGAGGTAGGAAACTGGGCTAAGTGCTGTGTGATGACGTATGAGTGATGAGTGAGGAGCTTGGTGGCGCAGCGGCTAAGGCGTTCGGTTTGGGAGATGGTTAAAGTGACAGTGACGACTCGGAAGGCGATGCCAGCGCCGACGACCGGTCTAGGAAGCGCGGTCGCCTGCCATCGGGAGAATATCAAGGGCTTCACCGACCAAGACGTAGGAAAACTGACTGAGTACCGAGTGCTGGTGATTGATGACTGATGTGTGAGGGGCTTGATGGCGCAGCGGCTAATGCGTTCGGTTTGCGATCTTTCCATCAACTCTCGCAGTGCCTGGTCACTGGATGGGTAGCCAAATTAAAAAAAAATATATCTCGTGTTCCTTCGTACTTCGGAAGGCAAGCAAAGTGCAAACGACTGCGTTTTTACAACAACAATCGGGACCAAAGAGACCCGCTTGTTGTTTTAAGAGTGCAGTCGTTAAAACCTACCAACTCGTATTGGGCCAGCGTGATGGGTTAAACGTGTCGCGCAGCGGTGAAAGAATACTGCCACCCCCTCTCTTCCCTTGGGTGTCGTAAAAGGCGACTAACGGACTAAAGACTGCACATACATCCAACAGCATAGATCGGCGATGGGCTCACCACCTGTCACGTTGAGCATATGTGCAGTCGCTATTTGGTGAAAAGTGGACTGCTTTTGCTGTCCTCATTGCCTAGTCTCTGACTAACACTTCGGGGATAATGTGTATGTATATGATGGGTTACGGTCCAATCTTTCCTTGTGCTGTTAAGTTGTCCATGTGGAAATGCCTGTGCTCAACAGTTGTACGTTTATGGGCTGAAGATGATGCACTAAATGCGGGCTATTCTCTATTCGAGTTAACGATAGCTAGAAGCCAACGCTGCCTAAACAAAAACGTGATGAGTTGTAGTTTTTCCATTCAATAACTTGTTTTCGTTAACATGATCGAATGGGGGAGTAAAACTCGTACTAGGCACTCAGGACTTCTTTTTGCTATACAGCCAATTTGTTTTGCATAATAGTTCCCAACCAATGTCAAGATCAGTCAAGAGTAACTGATCAAGAGCTAGAGAAACTCTTTGGCAACAATTCTACAATTACAATTTTTATAATTTAGTTTAATACTAGGTGGTTTTCTAAAGCGTCGATGAGCGCTAGTGAATAATATAAACTTGACCTTATAATATTCAATGCTTTGTTTGCACATCTGTAACTGTTATAGACAGTTCGATTCGTCTACCTATCAAACTACCTGACGTATATTGTTCTGATCCCAAGCTAAACACTTGAAGTCTAAAACAACGGCAGTACCACAATACCCACAAACAAGCTACGGGATCTTTAATTTAATTTCTTCCTTTATTTTTATAGATACGCAAATTCGTCAAGAGCTATAAGAAATTCTCTGCGCCGTTGAAACATCTAGACAGTATAGCATGTGATGCAGAGCTCCAGGAGAAGCCACTGGCAGAGCTAAAGAAATTGGGAGAAATTCTAGAAGAAAGATGTAAAGCTGTACTGAATGATAAAACGGAAAAAACAAGTGAGTATTTTTACCCCTTATGAAATAAATGTTAGTGTAAGGGTCTTTTTTTATCTACAACAGGTAAGCGCTTGGCCTTCATCTCACCTGATGATAAGTGACAATAAGGCCGAAGGTGGAAGCGCGCTTCACCCGGAATCCTCAACCACTGAGGAGCTGGCTATCTTATCTCAAACTGTCAGAACACATCAATGTTATAAACATCGTTGTTATGGCGACCAACTTAGATACGATGGTGGTAGCTAGCCAGACGGGGTTAACAGCCCTACCACGAACCAAACCGAGCACACATAGATGAACCCCTCCGCTGGAAATCATACCCGGGACCTCTGGGTCTGAGACCGGTGGCTTAGCCACTAGACCAGAGGCGGTCTTTGTTTATTGCAGCAAATATACCCTTAAATAAAAATAAAAAAATTTGTTAGTGCTGTGTTTCTAATATACCACTTTATATCTTTGTTATTATTCCAGATGAACAAAATGAAGGTCGTAAAAATACGAGAAAAACTTTCAAGCTTGGCGGTGTACCAGTTAATGCAAAGACATTGGCAGCGTGCTTGCAAGAATTGGCACCGCTGGATGATTTCTTGCCACAAACAAAAGAAGAAAGGTTGAAATGGCAATTGGATTTCAGGTAACAATCTTATAATCAAAAAAATTGTATTTATACCATAACTTTTAAAAATAATTATTTTACTGACTTGTGTACAAAACTTATTCTAGAACAAGACCTGCCAACTTTGATTGTGAATGGAGTGTTGCCGATGATTCCAAATTACTCGCTGGCATTTATCAATATGGTATGGGTTCCTGGGAGGCTATAAAGATGGACTCTTCTTTTGAAATAGGCGATAAAATTTTGACGAATGAAGAGAAGAAACCTCAGGCTAAACACTTACAGTCCAGATCAGACTATTTATTGAAGTTGATAAAGAAATTACTAGATCAGAAAAATGGGAAACAGAAGCAGAGAAAGCCAAGAGTGAAACGTAAAGAACCTGTCACTAAAGATATCGTCGAAGATGACGGCAGTTCGGGAGATGAAAATAAAAAGGCAAACAACAAGGCTATGAAAAATGATATAAAGGTTAGTATTCCTTATCACATTATAATACCATAGTAAAAAAGATATACTTTAGTAATTAAATTTTTTTTTATTTATTTTTGTTTCTTACAGGCGAAACTAAAATTCGAGGACGAAACTCATGACGAAACATCAAATGATAAAAAAGAAAATCTTAAGAAACGCACAAAAAAAGACGGCAAAGATCGTAGCAAAACTGATAAAGTTAAAGGTCGCAAGAAGCCCGCGGGCCCGATGCATTTCACTGCGAACAACGAACCGCGGGCATTAGAAGTATTGGGCGACTTAGACCCTTCTGTCTTCGAAGAGGTAACTGAGATCTTGATAGAAGCTTTTGTAGCGAATCTTTTTCAGTATAACTGATAATGTATTGTCATACTGTTTCATCACCATCGTCGGTTAATAAGGTCCCACTATTGGGTCAAGTCTTTCCATGTTGACAGTGGCAGATGGGAAGATTGGGCCATATAACCAACCACATGGACCAGTTGCAGGTTAAAATTAATAAACTGAAATAACTTAAATTAAAAGATTTGATTTTTTATATAATTTACTATAACAATCTTGTATAGGCTTTCCTTGAACATAGCCTTCTCTAGGTCCTCCTGAGATAGACTAGCAAGCCTAGAGGCTGAATCTGATCTATTTTTAATATTTTTACAGTGCAAAGAAAAGATGAGGCCAGTCAAGAAAGCTCTCAGAGCACTTGACAACCCTGATCAGACATTGTCCGAATCTGAGCAAGTGACAAGAACGCGAACTTGTCTCACTCAAATAGGAACCCAAATAGACATTTGCCTTGAGGCATATCCAGATCCTGAGAAAAAAGTGGAGTGGAGGAGCAATCTCTGGTACTTTGTATCGAAGTTTACCAATTTTGATGCAAAACAATTGTATAAGTTATACAAATATGGATTGAAGAAAAGTGATGGTAAACCGAAAGGAGGAAAACATAAGGTTAGAAATGTGCAATGGATGAACGACGAGTTGCATTGTTTGCTTTTAATTTTACATTACTAATCCGTTTTGTGTTTTAGAACAACAAGAATAGTCGTAACTCTAACAATCATGTTAAAGCGAATAAAAAGATTAAAAAAGAAGAACCAAGTGAGGACAAAAAGAAAGAGAAAAAGCCTAAGGTCGAGCGAGACAGATCGGAGGGTAAAACTAATGATAAGAATTCACACTCGTCGGGAGTGAAACGAAAATTGGAAGAAGGGGAATGCGAAGAGTTAAACGAGAACAAACGCCACGAAAGGTAAATATATATCATTCATATCACGACTAACAACGTCCATCTTCACCGTAACGTATCGCATCGCTTGCCTGCTTTACATCGTTGGGTTCTTCATCGCTAACTCTTCATGTATGCTCACCACCGTATCGCTTCTTCCATCCCAGCAGACATAAACACAAACACAAGGATCGCAAGGATAGAGATAGCAGCCTGAAGCGCGACGATTTGATGTACAGAGAGCGGAGCCGCACGGACCGCGACAGGGAGCGGGAGCGCGACCGCGAGCGCGACCGGGAGCGGGACCGAGACCGGGACCGGGAGCGGGACAGGGAGCGGGACCGGGACCGCGACCGGGAGCGGGACCGGTCGCGCACGCGGCGTGACAGCGGCGGCGCGGGCGGGCCGCGGGCTCGCGCGCCGTACTCGATGCCGCACGCCGCCGCGCTGCACCCCGAGCACGCGGCGCACCCCGCCTACCCCGCGTACCCCGGCCCGCGGCAGTACCGCGGCGACCGGCCCGAGCGCCCCGAGCGCCCCGAGCGCAACGCCAGGCCGGGACACGACAAGAGAAGGTGAGACGCCGACACCACCTTACTTGCCATATTGAAGTTTTCTAGTTAAGCTTTGGTCTCTTGATCGCAACGCACAACGCTGCGTTATGCGGCACAAACGCAGCGTTTACCGTCTCTGCGGAGAAGTGGTCAGCTGATTTTGCCGCAAAGTAGACGACAAAGAAGCAGGCCGAGAAACATGTTTTTACAACGGAGGGGTGAAGGTTGTTTGGAAACTTTATTATAAAGGCATTTAAATGATTGTGAAGAACCAGCCAGCGACGCATACCGCAGTTCACCGCACTTCACCGCGCTTGCCCTTCGCCGCTGACGCATACTGCGATGGAACAAGAGACCATACTAGACGTTTTTGATACTGCACCGCATGCCGCATACCGCAGCGTTGTGCGTTACGGTCAAGAGACCAAAGCCTTACAAATTGATCCTTTTTTTTTATTATCTACATTTTATTAATGTACTTTTGTTTTTAGAAAACATGCCAGTCCCATCGAACCTTATAAACTTAAACCTATTTATAATTCCTTAAAAACTCAGCCTTCGTTTCACTTATGTATTTTCTTCTTTGTCTTTTTTATTGTTAAGCACAAATTATTCTGATAGTATAGTAGCGGAAAATCATGTTCGGAATTCCACCGCGGCTGTACCAGTATTTTAATTTTGCGTTTAATCGAACTGATCCGAGCTGACCGCCATCAAGTTCCTCGACATAGTAAGACAATGAAGCATTGTTGTACAACTTTTGAAGATACAAATGAAAATAAGTACTGCCCTTTCTATTGCAATCCAACGATATGTTATTGATTTAACAGGTCTACTGTCCCAAAAACATAGTAATTTAATCAATTTTATGTGACATAATAAAATTATCTGCAGAACAGTTAACCAGTTAAGATTAAGAACTACGAAACGGGAAGGTTATTCATTCGAGCAAACAATTAGCAGGTATGGCGGTTTCGGTGCGATGGCAGGCCCCTATGGCGGCTACTACGAGAGTGCGGCCATGGCCAGTGGCATGGGCTTTCCGCCCGCGCGCTCCTACCCCGAAGACTGGCGCGGCTACGCCCAGTCGGACTACCAGTACGACGAGCGGGACTACGAGCGCGAGGTCTACAGAAGGGACTACGATCGACGCGCTCCCCCCACCTAAACCCCTCACGAAGCACTCTGCTTCTTTGTACATACTTGTAATCTATTTGTAAATAGTCGGTAGGAGATCTCTTTCCGTGGATGCTGGTCTTACTGTGAAACTGTAAAGTGTAAGTGACAAAATAGTGCTGTGTTTTTATCTATGTGATAAGCGAAGCGCATCGATTAAACTAGACTTATTAAAATAGTGACTGTGTTTTATAAGTGAGACTGTATAGTAAATTTATTTATTACCAAAATCTGTCGATTGATTGTTAGTGTACAGAATTTAGACAAATACCATTAATTTTTATATTGTTTCAATTTTGTTGCCGGTATTCCGGTAATAACTAATATTTTTTTATCTGTAATCTGATTTTCTATTTATTTCATGCCTATCACGATTTATATTATTTACCGACATGTAATTGACAGAAACACAGGTGATATACTTTTAATATAGTTCATAGTAAATGTACAAAAAATAGCAATTGTTAGTAGGTTTGCATATAATTCAAAATCATGTGCAATTTCAAAAATTGTGTATAGCTTTAACGAGAGGGGCACATGAAATTTGTCATTTGTCATTGCATTTTGGCAGTGGACAGGAAAGAGCGTTTGATTTGTGCATTCATTTCTCATTCTATGTGCATTTCCGAGTCATGTCAGGGCTCGTACAGTCCTATTTTTATACATTATGTAAAGTCTTATTCTCTGTTACATGCGATTAAATGTAATACGAGCGGATCGTCTTAAATGGTGTAAGCCATGATAATAAACATATTAAAGTTGAAAAGTGACTTTTGATTGGAATCCTCTATAACTACCTCACAACATATAAAAGCGACACAGCCTAATTATACCCTTCGGAGCATGTACAAAAAGCAAAATGAGCACTACACTCAAAATGTGCAAATCGCAAAATGAAGAATTTCGGAATGTGCAAAACGTAGAATGAGCACAACACGCAAAATGAACAAGTAAGCGCACGTTCATAGGCAAAAGATTCTAGGTAGGTAACCGTGTCGCATAGCGGTGAAAGAATACAACCACCCCCTCTTCCCTTGGGCGTCGTAAAAGGCCACTAACGGACTAAAGACTGCACATTAGGGCATGTAATATCGGAATCTCGTAGTATTGTAGTATCGGAATCTCGGACCACTAGATCCGGTACTACAGTTCCGATACTGAGTGGTCCAGTATGGTCAACTTTGGACACAAGTTTCAGCCGATTCTCCTGTGTGAAAGTCCGAGGCACATTGGTCTTCCGATGTACAGGGCGTCTCCCGTACTTTCATCCGCATAGCAATGCAGTATGCATCAATGTTAGCCATATCATTGATATGCAGCAGAAACAGCGTGGGAGACAGAACCGAGCCCTGGGGAACGCAAGCATTTATGGGCATGACATCAGAGCAGCAACCGTCGACAGCGACCTTAATGCTGCGCCCACAGAGAAAGCTAGCGACCCATTAACATAGTTCCACGGGTATTCCGTATGTATGCTGGTAACTTCGCGAGAAGCGCTCTGTGCCAGACCCTATCGAATGCTTTTGCAATGTCTAAGCTAACCGCTAGAGCTTCAACTCGACTCTCTATGGTCTCTGCCCAACAGTGTGTGAGATATACCAGAAGATCAGCCGTTGACCGCCCATGACGTAAGCCGTATTTGCGGTCGGAAATAACTGGTGGAGATATCCTAGGAGCTGCTTGTTAATGATGCGCTCCGTGACCTTTGAGAGGAAGGATGTGATTGCTATGGGCCTGCAGTTCGAAGGGTCTGATTGATCTCCTTTTTTAGGAATCGGGTGCACAAGAATTAACTTCCACGAAGGCGGAACACTATGGACTTGGTATGACAATCGACATAGGCGTGCTATTACTGGTGTCAACTCGGAAGCGCACATTTTCAGTACTACTGCAGGTACACCGTCAGGCCCACTCGACTTTCGTATATCAAGGGCAGAGAGTTCACGTTTAATTGCCTTTCGTCTAAATCGACTCTCTGGCATAGAACTTTTTTGCTGCAGGATGTTTTGGTGGCATAGTTCCCTTGTCGTCCAAAGCCGAGTTTGAGGCGAAGAGCCATCCCAAAAGGTCGGCTTTTCTCTTTTACACTATGGGCCAAATCAGTTTCAGATGTACGCAGTGGGAGTAGGCTGGACCGGCAAAAATTGTTTTCAGCAGCCTTGGCGAGTGACCAGAAGGCACTTGATCCGGATGGATACTTGGTCAAACGATCACCAACTTTGCTGATGTGGTCAACTTTAGCCTTGGCGATTGCTCTTTTATTGGATCTTGAGGCGGCATTGTATCATTGGCAAGTTTGGGCCTTTACACTGCCTTGCCTAGATGAGAAACTTGTGATTTGTTAAACCTAATTTACTAAATGCAAAAATGTTAAGTAGACTGATTTGGAAATAAGACTTTATTTCGTATTGTTAAATATTGTTCGTATCGTTAAATTATATTATTTAAGAAAAATAAAAATTTTTAAATTAAGTACCTGAGTACTTAGGTATGTACCTAGTTTTAAACAGAATTGATATTTTTTCCAGTTAATTTTGAACATATCTGACAGTGCTAGCTAGTCAATTGCATTGCATACAAGGGGTACATTTAATATTAGATATTATTTAATTGTTTTGAGATTTATGTGATTGTGAGGAGCAAGAGACTTTTATTTGAAGTCGATTTTTTAATTATAAAACAATTTGATTTCAAAATATTATGGATTTAACTGTGTGTAGTTCCGATACTAGTATCGCAATTCCGATACTAAGATCCAGTATCGGAAATCAGTATCGATACTGAAAACTTTCCGATACTACATGCCCTACTGCACGTACTTCCAACAGCATAGAGCGGCGATGGGCTCACCACCTGTCACGCTAAGCACGTGCAGTCGCTATTGGTGAAAAGTGGACTATGGTAGAGGGCTGCAAGGAAAAAATTGCCTTGTTTTTCTTTAAAAAATTATAATTTTGAACTTTGTTCCAACTAGCTTGAATCTAGCGAGCCTTCAAGAATTTATACTTTAGTGTCTAAGTGTAAGGTTTTCTTTACAATAAATGTATAGGTACCTATCTAATCTCGTTTGATTTTTGTGATCTATGGACACGTATGTTTTTACACGGGGACATTATTTAAGTTTGATTTTGTATGAGATAGTGCATCTATTGTTTATAATATAAACATTTATTATCCAAGGTTTACTCGTATAAATTCAATGAACTGCCGCCTCCAAAGCCCACTTAAAATTGTTGAAGACAATACAATGAAGCACTATGCAACAGCATAAGTACTTAGATTACATGACACAACTAAATAAAATTTATCAATTAAAAATTTGCCACACACGATGAAGTTAAATATGAACTTAATTTTATACCTACAAAGAATGCATGCTTCTTTGATGGATAGTGACTGAGACTACGAAGAGGCTCACGCATAGTGAATATGAATGGGCTCTCCTGAATGTAGAATCTGTACAAAACTCTTTTCAAGTCTGATACATACTTGTAGGTAGGTGCTTATTTATATGCACGTCTGAGCTAGGTATAAGGGCAAAGGCTATTGCGCATGTGCACTGCCGTTCATTCAGGGAAGGTCTTACTTATGACGGCAGTAACCCCCCGACCCGAGGGCGGGTAGTGCGTCAACAAATGCAAGCACATTTTCTTTGCTCCGATAACAATATGATAGTTTTGTGTACACTGTTGCGTCAGTGTTTGCTGAACTAATCCACCTCCGCTGCGGTTTATAAGCCTATGTGCATTAGGTAAGTAGTAAAGAGTTATTTTTGATTTGCTTGCATATTTAAACCTAAGATGCCTAATTAAATTTCGAATGACACCTGTATGCTTTTATTGATCTGGTGAGGTATTCGTATTTTATTTGGCTTCTATCATGCGTTTTAGAAAAGTGGTTTTATGACGAGTAGCGAGTTGCAACATTAATATCGATCTCTTTCGAGAAAAAGATAAATTGGAACCACTTTTTAGATCCCCTTTGTTTGATAAGTTTATTCTTGTTGTTGTTTCTAAATTATAATTCTAAAAGCTTTGCCGAGAGTACTACCAAAAGTATCTGTTAAAAATATCTTTTTGTTTTGTGTACTTTTTAATTTAATTTTATTCCATCCCCAGCATATTTTATTGGAACTTTTTGAAGGGTTATGTCGACCTTTAGAAAACCTGGGTTTGATTGGTCAGTACAGCTTCTCGGCGCCCGCACTCTTAAAACCGGTTACGCTGTAAAGGACCGAAGTGCCCAATAGCAATTTCTTTCCCAAAAAATGTTATTTGTCATTTGTCGGTCTCACGACTTGTTAACTTGCATTGTTTGAGTTATCAATGTCATCATTCATCAATAATATGAGCTCAGCTGTCGTAATACCCGACACAATAGAAATTCACTATTGTAGTGTGTGTTAGCAATCTCTAGCAGTCTTATTAAAAATGGCCATATGTTACACCTCGGTATAGTGACGCTGTCTCGTTTTTGTTAAAGAAGACAGATAGAGACAGCGTCAATTTAATCTTAAGTGTAACTTTAATCAACGTTAATTAATAACAGGGTTAGAGTCTTTGTAACGGACAAGGGGATATACCTACAAAATCTTATTTATTTTTCTTGCTGTAATAAATTATCTGATGATTTAGTTTAACTTGTTTTGTTTTTCTTGAGAGTAGGTATTTATTTTAATAAGTATTTAATATTGACTCTTCCACTGCCATTGAGGTATTATAATACATACCTACTTATCAGAAAAAAAGCGTTGGTATGAGCTACACACGAAGTTAAACTGTCATAATTCTCCAATCGATATTTATCCTTAAAACTAAAATAGAGTTCAATATCTATTGTAGAAATTTAACATATATCTTGGTAGGTTTTAAGTACTGGCGTGTGTACGTAAATATTGCTATATCTTCATAGTGCTTGTTCACGTTGGAACGCGCGGGCGCGGTGGCGGGTGCGGGCGCGGTAGACGTAGCGATGTCGTGTTCACAGTGCGTTTGTGACGTATTCTTACCTGATTTCGCGAGTAAATCGCGCGCTCCGCCGCTTGTTCGACGTGAACACACACAAACGTCTCAAGTGCTTGATACTGCCGCGAGGCATCGCTAGCTTGCCCGCTACTTACACCGCTAGTGCGTTTTGTATGTGAACACTTGGATGGAACGTCATAATATGTTTGATATTTCGTGACCGCGCCCGCCACCGCGCCGGCGAGTTAACGTGTCTCAACACATACTGTTTCTATGTTAACTAAGTAACAGAGGGTGCCATGCGGTGGTACGATGAGTGATGGTGGCAGAGGGGCGCAGGCGCAGTTCGGGCGGACGATGGTGACTGGCCGGGCGGCGGTGCTGGCGGCCCTGGTGGCGGTCACCGGCGGGTGCTACCTGTTCCCGAGCGGTAAGTATTGTTTTATATGGTTTGGTATGATACCTAGATGCTACACTTATAAATATTCCCCATAGGGATAGTCAGAGACTAAACAAAGACCGCACTAACAGTGCACTGTAACTGTTCACGTTTCACCGAACAACAAATGCACATGTGTTATTATGACTTCTTACTGACTTGACAAAAACGTTTTGCTGTGCTGAGTCATTGGATAGGTCAAGATAAAAAATGTCGACCTTTTTTAAGTTTCATAAAACACGTGAAGGCGTTGGTTCTAGAAAATCGCATTCGTTGAAGCTTAAAGCCCGCCAACTCGAACAGGAGTAGCGATCTCCACATGCTATATTATCTAAGCCCTATGAGCGTAATGGGACGATAATAACCTAATAACTTCGATCTCATACAATAATATGTAGGTAATCGAAGCGAAGCCTAATAATGATGAACATTACCATGATGTAATGACATAAAAATGGTAATATAGATTCTTAAACGTGACATTCCTAATCTCCGTTTGTGCTCACTAGTGCTTAAAAAGAACTTTATTGCACAATATGATATGATCATTATGATACTCGCAGACGTACCAGACCCGTGCCGCGGCGTGGTCTGCGGCCCCGGCGCGCTCTGCCGGCCTACAGCCGACGGACACGCGTACAACTGCGAGTGCCCAACCTCCTGCCCCAGCTACGGCGACCACGAGCAGTCGCGACCACTCTGCGCCAGCGATGCGCGCGACTACCCCGGCGAGTGCGTGATGCGACGCGCCGCCTGCGAGTCCAACGTCAATGTCACTTTCAAGTATTACGGCAAATGTGGTGAGTGTCTCGTGACATACCCAGATACTGCGAGTGCCCAACCTCCTGCCTCAGTTACGGCGACCACGAGCAGTCGCGGCCCCAGTGTGCTAGCGATGCGCGCGTCTACCCCGGCGAGTACGAGATGCGACGCGCCGCCTGGTAGTCTAATCAATGTCACTTTCAAGTATTACGGCAAATGTGGTGAGTGTCTGGTGCCATACCCAGATACTGCGAGTGCCCAACCTCCTGCCCCAGCTACGGCGACTACGAGCAGTGGCGACCACTCTGCGCCAGCGATGCGCACGACTACTCTGGCGAGTGCGAGATGCGACGCGCCGCCTGCGAGTCCAACGTCAATTTTACTTCAAGTATTACGGCAAATGTGGTAAGTGTCTCGTGCTAGTTTGATACTGCGAGTGCCCAACCTCCTGCCTCAGTTACGGCGACCACGAGCAGTCGCGACCACTCTGCGCCAGCGATGCGCAAGACTACCCCGGCGAGTGCGAGATGCGACGCGCCGCCTGCGAGTCCAACGCCAATGTCACTTTCAAGTATTACGGCAAATGTGGTGAGTGTCTCATGCTAGTTTGATACTGCGAGTGCCCAACCTCCTGCCCTAGCAACGGCGACCTCGTGCAGCCGCGGCCGCTGTGCGCTAGCGATGCGCGCGTCTACCCCGGCGAGTGCGTGATGCGACGCGCCGCCTGCGAGTCCAATGTCAATGTCACTTTCAAGTATTACGGCAAATGTGGTGAGTGTCTCGTGCTAGTTTGATACTGCGAGTGCCCAACCTCCTGCCCTAGCAACGGCGACCTCGTGCAGCCGCGGCCGCTGTGCGCTAGCGATGCGCGCGTCTACCCCGGCGAGTGCGTGATGCGACGCGCCGCCTGCGAGTCCAATGTCAATGTCACTTTCAAGTATTACGGCAAATGTGGTGAGTGTCTCGTGCTAGTTTGATACTGCGAGTGCCCAACCTCCTGCCCCAGCTACGGCGACCACGAGTAGTCGCGGCCTTTGTGCGTCAGCGATGCGCGTGACTACCCCGGCGAGTGCGAGATGCGACGCGCCGCCTGCGAGTCCAACGTCAATATCACTTTCAAGTATTACGGCAAATGTGGTGGGTATTTCGTGAGTTGAGACATACCCAGGTACGGTTTGCATGCACACTAATTTAGGAAGAACATCCTAATATTATGTAATTGGCTGGAGTTATCCCAATCCAACCGAATAAGGAAATAATATTAACTGTACCTTATTTGGGTTTTATTATTCCTTAATCAAATAAGGTACAGACTTAAGGTTATCCGCTATCATCATCCGGCTCGCAGGTCCCGTAGAATCTAATTAGCCATCAAGGTACCTACCCAAAAAAGAACTTGAAGGTTAAATTTGTATCTTCGAGGTCCCGCCACTGCCGTTGCCATCCAGTTTACGACCTTCGTCTCTCGCTGGAATAATTGCTCTCCTCCGCCGCACTGCAAGCTTAAAAATATTGCAGAGATCTGTGGATGTGTCTGAAAGAAATATTCTAGCACTTTTTCAATTTTCCACGGTACAGGTAATCCGCGACCGGCCCAGCAAGAACCAGGCTCGAACGTCCTAGAGAATATTGTCTCTAGTTTTATCTTTATATAATGTACTGTATGTGATTGTGTGATTGTCAATAAATGTCAATAATTAAATAACAATTGTATAGTAGTAAATAAATTGTGAATAGTAGTTTCCTACAAAGGGCACTACTACAAGAACCAGACCCCGAAATGTGCAAAAGTGCATGTCTTCGAGAGCAATATTGACCAATTCTTATAGGTCAGGGTAGATTATAATGGTCCCAATATTTCCATACCTGTTCCAGACCCGTGTGCAGGAGTGACCTGCCCCGACCCGGAGGTGTGTCAGCTAGACGAGCGGCGGGCGCCGTCGTGCCGCTGCGCCGAACCGTGCCCGCTCGAGTTCTCGCCCGTGTGCGCCTCGGACGGGAAGACGTACTCCAACGAGTGTCAAATGCACCGCGAGTCTTGCCGCGCTAGGAAACAGTTGAAGATTATCTTTAAAGGCCAGTGCAGCTCTGGTAAGTATTTTACGTTGTCTTTTCTAAGGAAGATCTCTTCGTATTGTCAGGGGGGTGTCACTCCGCAGTTTAAGGCACGTTCGGCCGGCGCGCTTCCCGGGTAGGCAGTATGGCAGTAGGTTGCTGCTCGGCTCGCATGCTCCACGTCGCGCGTAAAACGAACGATCATTTCTGTGATTTTTGTGCACCCAACAATGACTACTAAACAATCTTATAATCCATATAAAAGATACTGTTGTGTTTATAGGTGTCTAAATAAAATAAAGAACAATTAATGTGATTTATTTTAATACATACCTTAATACATCCATGAGTAGAAACCCTGCCGTCAAATCGATATCGAGTCAGCGTTGCTTAACGGAATACGAATGTTCGGGTCACACTATAAGTTTCAATTTCGCGTGAAAGTCGTAAGAGTAGGCAATTTTTTATACCTAAACTTGACTTTAGTTAGAGAGTGAACCTTCTGTACTGTAGTACTATTACTTATTCTGTGGTATTGTTGCTTGTGTATATAGCAGCCTTATTTTTTTATCCAACGTTTTAACACTTAGCTTAAGCAATATTCAAAAATTAAATCAGTAAAATGCAACGAGCTATGTTGAAGAAGCTAAGCATGTACTAGACTATATTATGACATGTTGCCAAAGGCTGGAGTTCTCTCTCGTGTGTGCGTCGGACGGGAAGACGTATTCCGACGAGTGTCAAATGCACCGCGAGACTTGCTGCAGTAGGGAACAGTTGAAGATTATCTTTAAAAGCCAGTGCAGCTCCAGAGCTGCACTGGCTTTTAAAGTAAATAAAAAAATAATCTTTTAAATGACCAGTCATTGTAAGGAAGATCTCTTCTTGTTGTCGCTAGTGTTTAAGTATATTTTATTTTCCTATTATCATTATTGTATCAACTAAATAAAATAACTGTTTAGTATTTATTGCCTAGTTATTACCTGTTACCTGTTGAAATAACGCATGCCGTGTTTGCCTAGAATTGTTTATCGCCGTGTATATTTTTAAGTTTAAGTTTTTGAGTAGGTTATGGTGTAAAAATGTTAAATACTACCAATTAAAATAAAACCAACACCAATTAAATACTCAAATACCGCAGCCTTATTCTCTTTAAGATGTTTTAACACTTAACTTAATCAAAATTAAGAAAATAAACAAACCAATAAAATGCGAGGAGCCATGTGTGTAGCCATGTATCCTTACCCAACTTTAAGAGGAGAGGAGAACCTCGGCAGGCCGTTCATAACATAATGCTAAAAGCGTATTGTGTTTTTTGCTAGGTGTAAACCCGTGCGCGGAGGTTGAATGCCGGCACGGGGCTGAGTGCCGCGTTGAAGGCGGAGGCGCTGTTTGCGCTTGCCCGCCGCCCTGCGAGCCGGTGCTGCGGCCGGTGTGCGGGTCCGACGCGAGAACGCATGACAGCGAGTGTGAATTGAGACGCGCCGCTTGCCTGCTCGGCCGCGAGCTGCGAGAGCTGCACGCGGGGGCTTGTGGTATGATTAGAGGGCTTTTCGTATATGCTACCTTCTAAGGTAGAGGGAATGGGACTGGGTTATCAATGGGATACGCAAAATAGAACTGAAAGAAATTAGAACACTAGTCATAATACCATACCACATACGACGCTTCTATAGCATCACCCGTCATTCAAGTAAGCTGCTGCCGAGCTGCACGCCGGGGCTTGTGGTAATACTAGACCTTATTATCTATGCTTCTTCCTTAGATGGGGAAGAAGGGACTGGATTGTTAACGCGTTGCGCAAAATAGACATACCTACTACGCTTCTATTGCATCACCCGCCATTGAAGGCCCCTCATGTAAGTATGACGACAACTGTCATCTACTCTAAGTTGACACTGCGCTGCCTGAGATGCGGCTCAGAGGGGGACAGAGTAGTGTGCGCGTGCCAGCGGCCTTGCGAGCCAGTACTGTAGGGATCGGATGCAAGTGCGTATGATAGCGTATATAGTTGAGGATTTTGGTTAAAGTGCGCTTCTATCTTAACATAAGCGTAACTTAAGAATTTGTATTGATTTGTTTTCTCTAGGCTCCAACGGCGTGTGCGCGGGTCGCGTCTGCCCGCACGGCGGCGAGTGCGTGGCGTCCGGCGGCCGCGGCGTCTGCCGCTGCCCACGCTGCTCCAACGAGTTCGCGCCCGTCTGCGGATCGGACGGCATCTCGTACGGCAACCGCTGCAAGCTGCAGCTGGAGGCGTGCCGGCATCGGCGCGACGTGCAAGTGCTGTACGACGGACCTTGCAGTGAGTAATATTGCAGGCAGCGGCGTGAGGTGCTGTGTGCCGACGTTGAATTCTTTGTATCAAGCTTTAAATACCTACATAAAGTGTGTCTATGTCTGCCCTGCTCCAACAAGTTCATGCCCGTCTTCAGTTCTGGCGGCATCTCGGCATTTCAGTGAATAATATCGTAGGCTGTAAACTTGATGATGGCGGTTTTAGCAGCGGCGTGGCGAGCGGTGCCGACGTTCAAATTGTTTGTATCAAGATTTAGAAATGTAGCGTCTGCCGCTGCCTGTTGCTAGTTCGCGCCCGTCTGCAGCTCTGACGGCATCTCGGCCTTACAGTGAGTAATATCCTAGACCGTAAACTTGATGACAACGGTATTGGCAGCGGCGTGTGTGGTCCCTGCGGTGAGTGTGTTCTCTTAGTTAGCGTCCTAGCGTAGTTAGCGCAAGTCAACCTACCTACCAAATGGCAAATTTCTTCAATAAATTTTGAACTTTATCGTTTGGGTAGAAGGATCAAAATTGGTTAGAGAAATTTGTCAGTTTTGGGTGGGTTGACAGCAGTCAACCCACCAGCAGCAGCTGGCGTGTGTACATGGAACTAATATTCGACAAGAATACGTGTGTATGTGTATGTTTGATTGTTAAGTTGAATAACTTTAATAGGGACTAATTCGAGTTAGTGTTATTATTAACTTCATTGGTTGTTTCAGACGGCTGTGAGAACAAGAAGTGTGAATTTTACGCTGTTTGTGAGAGCGACGGCGTGTCTGAAGCAAGCTGCGTTTGTCCGAAACATTGTGAGGAAGGCACCGTAAGTATTATGCTTATGTATTAGTTGTTTTTGATTTGACCTGTTACTACATTTTAGGCGTCATTATACCCCTTGCCTTCCCACGCATTAACTTTAATTTAACATAATTTAAATTATTTGTCCTACTGTTAGTATGTTACATCGATTGCCGTGATATGTTTTATCGATTAATGTTTTATATTTTAGCGTTTTATTAACGCTTAAATATACTTCAGTAAAATTTTAAACACTGAAAAAAGACGACAACCTCAGGCGGGAATCGAACCACGCACCTTCCGCATTCCGGGCGGCTGCCTTAACCACTTGGCTACCGAGGTCTGGCTTTCAACCGTCGAAATTTGTCAGTGCTTGATGCTTATGTTTTTAGTCAACATGGCTTCATCAAATCTTAGATTTTCACCTCTGAGATCCGAAAAAAATATTTTTACAAATATTTGAAGATTCGGTTAAGATGAAGCTGCGTTTATAGATAAATTTTTTATATTTTAGCGTTTTTTTTATAAAATTTTACTTACTTAAGTATATTTAAGCGTTAATGCTTAAATATACTTAAGTAAAATTTTAAACCTCAGGCGGCTTTTTTTTCAGTGAAAAAAAAGCCACCTGAGGTTCAAAAAAAGAGTCTCAAAAAATGAGAGTCAAAAAAACATAAGCATCAAGCACTGACAAATTTCGACGGTTGAAAGCCAGACCTCGGTAGCCAAGTGGTTAAGGCAGCCGCCCGGAATGCGGAAGGTGCGTGGTTCGATTCCCGCCTGAGGTTGTCGTCTTTTTTCAGTGTTTAAAATTTTACTTAAGTATATTTAAGCGTTAACAAAACGCTAAAATATAAAACATTAATCTAAGTCCTAATGATTTGACAAACTTTATCTCTTCTGTCTCATTTTTACTTGTTTAAAACCTTATTACCTTATTGCAGGAGACAGAAGAGGTTTGCGGTAACGACAACCAGACGTATAGCAGCGTGTGTGCATTACGCGACGTAGCTTGCCGTGAGAAGAGGCGGCTCCATATTAGACACATGGGGTCGTGTGGTGAGTAGCTAATTATTTAGAAGATAAGTAAGATAATGTTTTTTTATTGGGCTATATTTGGCATTGTAACTGTAACTTCATTCCCTTGTAATAAGGTCGAAGACCGATGAAAAAAACTAGTTTCGTTTTACTTGATGGAATAAGGTTCTCTATAATAGGTTTAAAATTGTCTTCCTAGTCGTTAAAGATAGGAAAACGTTTAAGAAAAATACTACATTTACCAGCGAATGGAAGGTGCTGGAAGATGAGGAGACCCCATCCGATTATCTATATATACGGATAGAGGTCTGCAATAATCCGGTAGCCCACCTCTCCCCCGAAGTAGGGGTTAGGACAGCTCGTTTTAGGAGGTGGGCCCTCACAAGGCTGAATAGGGAGATGGCGAATGACGCGGCTCTTGTGCGGAGCTGGTGCTTGGCGCCACCCCTGAAGCAGACGGCAACATACAGGCGGTCGAGTTCCGAAAGAACCTAAACGTCATATATGATGCCGCAATGGCCCGAGCGGGTGACCGTCCGACGCAGAGGGCGGTATACTGGTGGTCACAGGAGATTGCTGACCTGCGTATCGCCAGTATACTTGCGCGTAGGGACCTCCAGCACTGTCGACGGAGAAGGCATACGGATGAGGAGGAGGCGGCGTATTACGCAGTATTTAAAGAGACCCGCAAGCGCCTTCAAGTTTTCATTGTCCAGGCTAAAAGTAGAGCCTGGAAAGAGTTCCTGGAGGATCTGGACCGGGACTCGTGGGGGAGACCTTATCGCTACGTCAGAAACAGGCTAAAAACGGCGGCACCTCCCACAGAATTCTTTCGTCCGTAGCTGCTGGCACAGGTGATTGACGGCCTGTTCCCTAATAGGGTCTATGAGGCCGTTCCATTTGTGGCCCCAGCGTTGGACGAAGCGGCTAATTTAGATACCATCCCTGAGGTTACCGTCGAAGAAATGCGGTTTGCGGTGGATCGATTGAAGTCAAGGAAAAAGGCTTCGGGTCCCGACGGCGTGCCAGGTAAGGTCCTGGCGATCGCCCTCACGTATCCCGTGGCAGGCTAGCCGTCATCCTTTCCATCTGTCTGAGGCATTGGAAGTTTCCCGCAATCTGGAAGGAGGGCTGGTTATGTCTGCTGAGAAAAGAGGGCAGATCGCCTGATTCACCGTCGGGGTACAGACCCATCGTGTTATTGGACGAGGTAGGCAAGTTGTTTGAGAGGGTGCTAGCTGCCTGCATTGTCCAACATCTGTATGAGGAGGGGCGGAATATTGCGGATGCCCAATATGGGTTCCGCAAAGGCAGGTCCACTGTGGCCGCCTTGTTGGCCCTAAAATTCATCACCGAAGAAGCAAAGCAACTAGTAGGGGGGAAAGGGTCTTGGCAGTATCATTAGATATCGCCAATGCTTTCAACACTCCTCTATAGCTGCATAAGCCAGGCCCTAATTTATCATAGAGTTCCTGGCTACATTCGTAGAGTCCTGGAAAATTAATGAAGGAACAGAAAAATTCTGTTCTTAGAACAAGATTCGATGACAAGTGCGGTGTTCCACAGGGTCTGTTCATGGACCACTCCTGTGGAACATCAGATACAACTGGGTCCTAAGGGGGTCTCTCCTCGAAAGGACGGGGGTCATCTGTTACGCGTGTGACACTCTAGTCGTCGCGAGGGGCGACAACTTCCGGGATGCGGTGCGATTGGCGTCGGTATTTGCCAGTCTGACCATCGGAAGGATCCGTCTGTTGGGGCTGGAGGTAGCTGTGATTAAAACGGAGGCCATGGTCTTTAATGGCCCCGGCGCAAACCATACAGACTAGGGAACATCACTGTAGACAGTGCCAAAGTGAAAGTGAGCTCCCAAACGAAATATTTGGGACTGACACTTTATAGATGGGCGTTTAACGCTCATTTTACTGGAATGGCGCCTCGTGTGGTTGGTGCCGCGATGGCGCTGGCACGCCTGCTGCCTAATGTGGAAGACCCGGGCGATGGCTGCTGCAGATTATACAGCAACATGCTGCGAAGTATGGCGCTTTACGGAGCACCCGTTTGGTCGGACGCGCTCTCCCGCAAAAACGTAGCCCTTCTGCGAAGGCCGCAAAGATTGGCTGCGGTGAGGGTGATCTGTGGGTACCAAACGGTATCGTTTGCGGCGGTCACCGTTCTGGCGGGAACAGTTCCGTGGGAGCTCGAGGCTAAGGTTCTTACCGAAATTTACGAGCTCCGCACGGAACGAAGAAGGAGTGGAGAGCGCCCTGCGGCGTCTGAGATAGAAGGAGAGAGGCGACTTGCACGTGAGATGGCGCTATGGCTCTGGGAAGACCAACTCGAATCCCCAGAAGCCGGTGTGCGTGCAGGTAACGCAATTCGCCCCATCCTGCCGGCGGCGGCGTGGCTAGATAAGCTTTATGAGGTGTTGGACTACCACCTGACGCAGATGCTTACTGGGCATGGATACTTCGGTAAGTATCTGCATCAGATTTGGAAGAGAAAAGACGGCCACTTGCCACGAGTGCGGCGCTGCCGAGGATAGCGCGCAACATACCCTTGAGGTATGCGGCGCGTTCGCCCCGCAGCGCCGGGCTCTGGAGGTGGCAATAGGGGGAGTTGGGGGCATCTCTCTGCCAATCGTCGTGGAGGCGATGGTGGCGAGAGACTCCGTCTGGAAGGCCATGGTTCGGTTCTGCTCCGAAGTCATGAGACTGAAGGAACAGGTTGAACGGGCCCGTGAGGACGCAGCAGATGCGGCACCATCGCGAAGGGGGAGGACGGCAGGAGACGCAGACGATACGCGGACCTGCAACCGCCGTAGCATGTCGCATGTCGCGTGAAATGTCTGTATGCTAGTGCATGGCTTTATGGGGTGTTGGACTACCACCTGACGCAGATGCTTACTGGACATGGATACTTTGGTAAGTATCTGCATTAGATTGGAAGGGAAGAGACGGCCACTTGCCACGAGTGCGGCGCTGCCGAGGATAGCGCGCAACATACCCTTGAGATATGCGGCGCGTGTATGAGTGTAGCTGTCCACAGATGAGCATACGTGCGTCAGGGTGGATCCCGTGGTTCAATTCCCTAATGGACAGGCCCCGCGGCCTCCACTTTACTCGAATTTGCTGTTCTCCAGTGTTTAATGGGTAAACTTCCCTCCCTCTCATCCCTGATTGATTATTACGCTTTCAGTGTGAAAAGGGGGACTAATGGAACCCCACATAACCTTGCCTCCCCTCTGGGGGTAGGGTATCACTGAAAAAAAAGGTGGTCATTGTCACTATTGGAAGAGTGGGATATGCATGGTCATTTAAAATTATACCCATTTAAAGTGTTCGCTTTTTCACAATGAAATCGCGCATACCTAATTAACTTTCATGAGTGCTCAACTATTGTAGCCTAAATTGAATAAATGTTGTTAAATCATTAAATATAATTATTTAATCTCTTGCTCCCACAGAATCGTGTGCCGGCATCCAATGTCCGGCCGGCACATGGTGTGCCCGCGGTGCGTGCGCGTGCGCAACCCCATGCGCCGAAGCCGAGCGCGAACCGGTGTGCGCGAACACTCGCCAAACGTTCGTGCACGAATGCGCGTTGCAGAAGGCCGCGTGCGAAGCGCGAATGCGCGGCGACCAGCTCTTGCACGTCGCGTACTACGGCGAGTGTGCAGACGCGCAGGACGATAACACTACTGCAGGTGTGTTGAGCTATATACGAGTATAATATCGTCCGTCTATTAATCACCTGAGGCTCGGAAGAGGGGGGAGGGGGTTCGGCAAAAATCACGAAATATATAATATCACAAGGGGGTAGGGGGTGTAGTAAGATATCACGTGTATTTATTTTTTTCGTCAAACGCGCGGTTTCTAAATCGAAAGCGCGTGTAGCGTGACCATGATCGCCGTTGAAAAAAAACAACCTGCAACCTTTCTGGCTAGACATTTTTATAATGGTCCTTAATTTTCTAGAATAAAATTAGATTATACTTTATACCTGCATTTAAAGATAATATTTTAAAAAATTTAAGATTATTTGTAGGTACTAAAAACACGCGATTTGGGTGGGGGCTAAAAAAACATCACGTGTTTAATGGACGGCCCCTAGCGGCCAACCCGCGCCATCGTCCACGCTAACTTAGGAACACCGTAATACTTCAGCCATTTTGTACAAAAAAATTACAATTTATGAACAAATACCATCCTCAGTTATCGCTCTTACTATTAGTGAAAACCGCATTAAAATTATTGCGTGATTTAGAAGAATAAAGCGGAGCCACACATAGGAAAACGGCGACTTCACTATATAATAAACTAGCGGCCGCTCGCGGTTTCACTCGCGTGGTTTCCGTTCCCGTGGGAATATCGGGATAAAAAGTATTCTATCGATCCAGGTATCCAGGTTATAAACTATCTGTGTGCCGAATTTCATCCAAATCCATTCAGTAGTTTTTACGTGAAAGAGTAACAAACATCCATCCATACTTACAAACTTTCGCGTTTATAATATTAGTAGGATATTTAAAGAAGCTTAGAAAGTTACTACTGCTAGGTAGATGCCACACGCAGGTCGTATCACATAACATAATATAGCACAACGCTTGTCTAATACGGGAGGGCATTAACGGCTGCGACATACAGTGATATTTAAACAGTAGCCCTTTGAACCTGATATCAATATCCATACGTACATTGCGCACATAATATATCAATGAGTATTTTAAATAAATCTGTTTTTAATGAATTGATATTCAGGGGTAATACGCCTATATATCAATTTCGAGGTTTATGCCTCATCCTCATCATCATCATCAGCCTATAAACGTCCCACTGCTGTGCACAAGCCTCCCACGTGGACAATGTGGAAAGGCACGTGGGGATATTGGGCCATAACCCACCACGCTGGTCCAATGCAGGTTGGTGGGTTTTAACGACTGTCATCTTACGACAACAACCGGGACCAACGGCTTAACGTGCCTTCCGAAGCACGGAGGAGCTCGAGATGTTTTTAATTTGGTCACTCATCCTGCGACCCGTCATGCCAACGCGCTAGCCGCTGTGCCATCGAGCTCCTCGGTTTTGTGCCTGAATACCTGAAACTCAAAAATTCCTTCTCCAGGTTCGAACAGATCAGCTAAGATAGTCGACAGCAACGACATTCGCATTGATGAAACGGAGAGCTCCAGCGAGCCCGTCGCCAGTACGGCGGTGTGCGCGCGAGTGCAGTGCGCTTACGAAGCTACCTGCGCTGTGGACGCCAACGGCCAGCCGAGGTGAGTAGCCATGATAGCCTATAAGGATTATACACCCTCAATTTTTATTCGTTTTAATGAAATTAAGGGTGAGTTCCACCCATGAAACTGAACAACTTTCCCCAAGAAACCTATGTCCAAAAATGACAAAAAAATGTTGACCTCCCATACATTGTGAGTGTAGGAAAGTTTATTTATTTATTGTCGTCAGCTGATCGGACAGTTTTGTATGGGAGGTCGAATTTTTCTTGTCCTTTTTGCACATAGGTTTCTTGGGGAAAGTTGTTCAGTTTCATGGGTGGAACTCACTCTTAATTTCATTAAAACGAATAAAATTTAAGAGTGTGTATATTCACACAAAATAGAGTAACTTCATTTTGGTTGGTGGTAATTTTATGTAACTAAACGTCCGTTTTGCCAAACTCAGGGCACGTAAATGTAAATTAAGATCAAATTAAACGCAATAATTGTTGTAATAATAACATATTCATAATTAACTTAATTAATAATATTATATAGGTTTTTGTTCAGTGGTATAAATCATTTCATTTTTAGCCAGCCGGCCTAGCATGCGCGACACGAGAAAATTTTCTCGGCCCGTTTTCTCGTGTTAATACACGATATGTCAAAAATAGACATAATTGTAATTCTTGCTTGTATGTGGTATTTTTGTGGTACAAACCCTAAAGGCCCCAGTACACATTGGCGTATGTTGGCCTACTGCCGGCTATCGCCATTGTGTAGACGGGGTAAATTGCGTGCCACTATCGACAAATTGCCCGCCAATGTTCACCATTACCCCGTCTACATATTGGCGATGGCCGGCAGTGTGCCAATATACGCCAAGTGTACTGGGGCCTGAACATGCAACATAATTTTATCGAGTTTTGACAACTGTAACCGAGATAGTTTATCGCTCCCGCCATCGAAGGAAGAGAGAATATCGTCCGCGACATATCTCGTGTTGCGCATGCTAGGCCCGCTGGAGATAGCTATCTGTCATACCCGTATGTGTCCAAGGCCTCCTGGAGGTCGCTCATTCCTCGTTATATTTAAAGTTGAATTGTGCTTGTAAAACTATTGCTATTTCTTTTTTACTTTGCCTTAATGTATAGAGTGGGACAAAGACGGCATTACAAAGACACAAATGTTTCAAGAACCGGATATATACAGGAAGTAATACGGAAGTCATTGGACACAAGCGCCATATTGGTAAGATGGCGCCGGACATAGGAGGGGATAAAAGCATAATGTTTTAATCAATAAGATAACGATTAAGGATAAATGATATTCCCCCAAACCCCTTGAGACTCAATAAAGCTGTGTGACTTTATTGAGATCTCACACGGACTTCTTGATAGAAACTGAAAAGTCTGATGTTGCACGGTTTTGTTTTATTTGCCAAAACTCATGCACGTTCACGAACACTTAACAGTTATTAATCCGCCATTATTACACATCAGTGGCGGTACCTTCATACAAGCCGAAAAGCCCGGCTTGCCCTAACAAAAACTCAATAGCACTACTGGTAAAACGCAATTATTAAATTCACTTAATATTTTTACCATTGTTAATTTTCTTTTATCAGCATTCAAATTATCAATTTGATAAGTTTCTTATATTAAGTATCACCAAACAAATCGCATAAAGCTGCTTATAAATCGTGCGATGCTTTACATCTCTCTCGCACAAGTTGGCTTGCAACCGGGCTTCGGATTTAAAGTATATCCGCTCTCTTCAAACTTTAACAAAATTGCTACTCTATAAACATAATACTGCGTAAGTATGTATAGATTCTATGAGAAATTCATACTCTTCGTCAAAGTCAGCTTGCGTTATGAAGTTCGCAAGTAAGGCCATCTCCAAATCAGGCTTTATTTCTACCGAATCACGTGCAACTTCAACGCGGGCGAACCAATCAGAGGCGACCGACGACAGCTCGAGCTCGGGCGAACCAATCAGAGGCGAGCGTTAACACGCGATTGTGCTGTGCAGCAGCCACAGGCTGCAGTCAGCCATTTTTTATTCTTTGTTATTGTCACACTTCACTTTGTTTGAGCGATTGTTTTTATGTAACAAGTGTTTTCGTAATTTGTGATAAAAAAAATGTGTTCTGAGTTCAGTTCGTCGCTTTATTGGTCTCTGTGACGAACCTAGATGTGTTGGGCATGTGATGTGTTGCAAACAAATGTGTACTTAAACGTGTTGATGATTGTCATACCTACCTACGAAAGGCAGAGGTAAATAAATTCTTTGAACATCACACATGATTTATGTATTTCGCAAACTATTAAAAGTCATCTAAGGCATTAAATAAAATAGGTCTATGTAAAAAACTCTTTGGATTGTTGGTTGCTTCCATTCAAAATAATTAAGTAATAATTAATAAATTAAGTGTAAAGGCCTACATATCGACTGTGATTCCCGCGCAAAATGCCCATTTTCGCATTTTGTAGTAATTTTCCAGTTGTATTTATCGTTTTTATCGAAATAGGATAATAAATGCATGCTTAATATTACGAATCTCCACTCTGTGAGAAAAAGCTGAGTTCGGACGGCCGGCGCATCGCATTTTGTAGTAATTTTGTACTTAGTTGTATTTATAGTTTTCATAGAAAAATAGGATAATAAATTCATTATAAAATTTTTATTCCTCATAAAGTAACAATTATTCTGGTATAAATTTTACTCAATAATATTATCGTAGATAAAAGAAATTCACAGTTAACCTAACGCGATTTTCGAAGTTTTTTTGGTTTTGAATAACATTTCTATTCTATATAAAATCAATAATATTTAAAAATTCCGTGGCCGCTACGCATTATACGACGAGATAACATTCTCATTTTTTTATTTCATTTGTTTAGAACAGTATAGTTCAATCCAGGAGCTCAAAAAAGTGCCCTCGCGCAATTTATTAAAATCTTTCTCTGCAGTTTTGGGTTTAAATAAAAAGTTAAGCGAAATTTACAAAAAGCGAGGCCGCTACGTACTATGCCAATAGCAATTCTACACTATTCAATAAGTAAATACTGTTAATGTATTTTGGTTTTTGAGATAAAGAACGCCAAAATTGGCCGCAGTAATTTTTTTTTTAAATTTTATCACAAAAATCACATTTAAGACGTAATAGAACATTGATATATATACACTAGATTAGCAATTACCGCGCGAAAGCGTTGCCACCTCACATAAGGCCACAGCCTTATGCCTAGTAATGTCAGTTCAGTCCTCAGTGTGACGCCGCCCAGGTTGAACCGGACGGAAAATGCGTAAATGCACAGTGAAAGAGTGCGATTAAAGGTCACAGAACCATCTTATCTCAAGCGAAATTACTTTCCATACGTATGTACATTGTAAATGTATTGATATTGACGTAAAAACACACAAAAAAAATAATTAAATAACAAATATTGTGATTTATGTTCAGTGTTGCCATTAAAAACCTCGATTTGGTTTCCCACTTTAATAGAAGCAACAAATTAATCAATGGATGCAGTTGTAACCTCCGATTTTAAATAATAATATGTAATTATATTTTAAGTTTCGTTCAAAAGATAAATAAGCAATCTTATTAATTTGTAGTATATTTAATCAATTAATAATCTAATAATCATATTATATTTTCTATTTAATATGATCAATTTTGCAGGTTGCCTAAATATGCAGGACGCCGTGAGAAGAAATATCTAAAACAAGATTATAGCATGAAAACATACAAAAAGGAGACTAAACACAAAACTAATGCTTCATAGCGGAGTTTGATTACTGTTTGAATAAATAAACTACCATTATGGCTAGTGATGCGTTTACGCCCGGGCGTTTTGGGTGCATTGGATAAATGCCCGATAAATGTCTGTATATGCCGAATAAATGTCCATTCACTGGGCAAAAACTATAAGAGAACATTTATAATTTTTTTTCATTAAAATAGTGACATTTTATCTGCATGATATGCATGAGGAAATACCTACATAAAATTAGATTATGACTAGATTATTGACATATAAATTACTTAACTTCTCAAAATGAAAAAATGGAACTATGTTTAGTAATTCAGAACACATTTAACTACTTCTTACTAGCGAAAACGATAGAATTTCGAGGGCAGGAGGATTATTTCATTACTTATTCTTACTTTTATGTATCTAGTAAGCAAGACATGTTATTTAAATAATACTAGCTGTACAACTTTATCTTCGTAAAGTAAATAATAAATAAATAAAGATATTTCAACAATCACACCAATGAGCTAGCCCCAAACTAAGCCGAAGCTTGTACTATGGCGGCTAGTTAACGGATATCCATACTTAAATACATATAAACATCATATTAAAACTATGTCAATGGGATAAATCGCGACACACATTGCAAGCAAATGCCTACTTAGTACTGCTTGACATTCGGCCGCAGCACCGCAAGCAGTAAGTAAGCATTCACTCAGAAAACGCATCGCGTCCTGGGGGGCTATCACGCTAAATAATCTCAACCGAACCACAACTGAAATGTAGTCGTTAGACGTACTTTTATAGTGCTATCACGTTTGACACATGCGTTTGCGCTATACGAAGTCGGCTGAACGGTAAAGGTATAGTTTTGGTAATATCGTTGGTGCTTAGTGGGATTGAGGCCCTGTCCTGCTAACATAGTTTCAATTATGTTAAAATAGTAGCATATTAATGGTCAAAAATAATATTAAAATCGATTCAGTAGTTCCCGAGTTTATCGGCTACATGCAAACAAACAAACAAATAATTCCTCTTTATAATAATAGTATTATTTAAATTCATGTATTGTATAAAACAATTGCTTTCAAAAATATTCTATTTTTATTTCTTATTTTGGGGTAAAATTCATATGGCAGGCAACACTGGCCCGCCAGCGCATGACTATGTATCTGTCTTTGTCTAATTTTAGTGACAGCATGGTTCTTGCGACTTGTGTAGATGAGACAGTTATATGTTTACATTAAAATGTTTATTGGTTTCAAAGCTACGTCGTCGCGGTTAAATAGTGGTTACATTTTTTAGGACGCGCGGTAATGAAGTTTGCTTCTCTATTAGTTTATCTCAATGTAATAGAAGGTAATAGGCTGTTTTTTTTTACAAACGACAAGAACGTTTGGAATGCCACGGCCTATGACGGTTTGAGTAAAAAATGTGGCTAGTGTCACAAATGGGCACCAACATTGTACCAGGTAGCAAGATTAGGAACTTCAGGTTTCGGGCTTGCCCCAATCTGAAGCCCTAGGTACGCCACTGTTACACATTAAAAGAAAATAAAACAAACTGCAGACATGACGCTTCACTTTCCCGCCAAGAAGTCCACTTTTACACTTTTTTTATTTCTGAAACAGAACTGTTTTGTATTCCAACAAAACAGACCAAAGATATCGGACCTCATACTACAGCTGCTGTTATGAAACAGACAAATTTCTGAACGCACCTATAAATATTTGACATCAAGTGTCAATTTTTTATTTTTAAAAGGACAAAAGACATCAAATGTTTCACAGCTAGGAACATTTTGTATTGGAAAATTAAATGTCTCTGGAGTTTCGCCCGTGTTCTTTTCGCACCAACACGTGTTGTGAGACTCCATTTTAATTCAATCTACAGTACAATTCTAATTTTACTAAAAATATAATACCATTTGAAATAGGCTTAATGCTAAACGCGAAGCCATGAATTATTATTAAGCTATTATAATAATAATAATAACCGACACGACCATTTGCCAACAAGTCCGGCGGAACAAAGGGGCTCTCTCCACCGCCTGGATTGACTATAAGAAGGCCTATGATTCGGTGCCTCATACCTGGTTGGAGAGGATCTTAGAGCTGTATAAAATTAATACAACTCTGAGATCTTTTCTAAATTCTTGTATGAGACAGTGGACCACAGTCCTTCGTCAACCGGGTGGTGGGGACAGCCCCTCTGGTCCGCAGGACTTCATAAGGATTGAGCGAGGCATCTTCCAGGGTGATAGTCTGAGTCCGTTGTGATTCTGTCTAGCCCTGAATCCTCTCAGCACATTGCTAGAGGATTCAGGGCTGTGCTATCGGTTTAGGAGACAGGGTGAAGTTATTTCGCACTTGCTGTACATGGATGACCTCAAGCTGTTTGCACTGAAACGTCATAAATTGATGGCGTTACTGAAAGTCACTGAGACTTTTAGCAGCGCCATCAACGTGGGGTTCGGTGTAGACAAGTGCGCGGTCATGCACATACAGCAGGGGAAAGTTGTAAATTCTACGAATTTGCAACTTTCTGAGACGATGACTTTCAGATCTCTCTCCGAAGCTGACACCTACAAATAACTTGGTATGCCACATTCATTGGGTGTAGAGAGTGGGGGTATAAAACAGTCGGTGAAGGAACGCTTCTTTGGTCGCCTGACAAAGGTACTTAACAGTCTTTTATCAGGAGGCAACAGGGTGCGCGCTTTTAACGGCTGGGTTATGCCCTTACTGGTATACACCTTTGGCATACTAAGGTGGGCTCAGGCCGAGTTAGACGCCCTCGACAGAAAGGTTCGACAGCAACTGACATCACATCGCATGCTCCACCCACGCTCGTCTGTTATGAGACTGTACATCCCGCGGAAATGGGGTGCTCGAGGCTTTTTAAATGCCAAGACCCTCCACAACCGTGAGGTGTGCAGTCTTCGAGAATATTTCCTCAGCAACGAGTGTGGCATGCATCGCGATGTGGTGTCGGTTGACAGGACCTTTACGCCTCTCTCCTTAGGCAAAGAGAAATGGCGCAAGCCTCAGGTGCCGAGCAACGAAGACCGCAAGGACGTATGGAAGAGCAAGGAGCTGCACGGCCGGTTCTATCGGGCCTTAACAGGGCCCGATATGGACCTGCTCGCGTCGGTGAACTGGCTACGATTCGGGGACCTCTTTGGGGAAACCGAAGGTTTTGTCTGTGCAATTGCGGACGAAGTTATCAAGACGAACAACTACCGTAAATATATCATGTGGGACGGTACGGTCAACATAATAATATGTAGAGCATGCCGCCGTCCCGGAGAGTCACTCAGGCATATTATTTCCGGTTGTTCTCATCTTGCTAACGGCGCGTACTTGCACAGACACAATCTTGTAGCCAAGATCATTCACCAGCAACTTGCTCTTCAATACGGTCTTGTTGAGTCCGAGGTGCCGTACTATATGTACGCACCTGAGCCAGTGCTCGAAAATGGTCGTGCTTTGCTCTATTGGGACCGATCGGTTATCACGGACAGGACTATTGTTGCCAATAAGCCTGACATCGTGATAGTCGATCGGTCCCAGCGGCGGGCAGTGCTAGTCGACATCACCGTCCCACATGATGAGAACCTCGTGAAGGCTGAGAAGGACAAGCTGAGCAAGTACCTTGATTTGGCTTACGAGGTTACCGCCATGTGGGATGTTGACTCGACTATCATTGTCCTGATAGTCGTATCTGCAAACGGCCTAATAGCGAAGAGTCTCGACCAACATCTCAAGAGACTCTCGCTAGACGGCTGAATCAAGGGCCAGATACAGAAGGCGGTACTTCTTGACACGGCACGCATCGTCAGGAGGTTCCTCTCCCTGCAGCCCTAACCACCATTAGCTTGGGCCCTGCCCCGCTGCGGCGGCACCCTAGGTTTAGGTTTTTTATAATGTTAAATGTTTTATATAGTAGTTTTGTTTATTATTTTTATATGGAATATTATAAAACACCTAGACTTAAGAAAATAAATAAATACGATAATAATAATAATAAATTGTCGTTTTTAGTTTTTTCCGTTACTTATTATTTATGTTTTTCATATGCCGTTTGTAGCTTCCCTGAGCTTCCACAAATATTTCAAAATCGAAATTAGCCAAATCGGTTCAGCTATTCTCGAGTTTAAGAGAGACAAACGCACAGCTATTTATTTTTATATATATAGAAGATATAGATAAAATAAATCAGTGATAAAACTAGGGCCTATTTGGGGTTCTTTCAACGTTTGCAACATCAACGTTCTAGGACTTTTATAGTAGGTACCAAATTTTGTTGCTTGGAAAACGATTCGAAAGTGCTTATTTATTACGTTTACTTGTGTTGGGGGTCAAACTAAGAACTTACATCGGATAGAAATGATAAAGTGATAACTGATATAAAACAAAAAGTGTATATTTAACTAAAGCTATAAAATAACTATGAACAAAGACATTATGACTATAAAATCGTCATTGTCGTTAGATGTGCTTGCCTCTTCGATTGCGCGGCAGCGGCGGCCGCGGCGGCGACGTCGGCGCCGGTCTGCGCGTCCGACTTACGTCTGTATCCCACATTGTGTCACATGAAGTTGGAAGCGTGCCGGCGACAGGAGGAGTTGAGGTTACGCCCTTTGCCATTGTGCCGCGGGTTAGAGGTTAGTTATGGTTTAAGTGCTTTATGTCTCACTAGCTTAGAAATAGCGTTATAGTTCCGCTATTTTTTTTTACTAAATATCTATTGCACAAGAGATCCCAATGGGTCGACGTACTACTGCGTGAGGAAAACCTCTGCAGGGCCCACTAAGATAAGACAATTTGTAGATATTTTATCTTGGTACAAATTGTTACATACAAAATCTTCCTCCTTTGTCGCTCTTTCTATTAGTGAAAACCGCCGAAAATTCATGCATGACTTACGAGACAAAAACGGAGATACAGACGCAGGAGACAAAACAGCGTTATTTTGTACTATGGGAGGATGAAATTCTTCAAAAAACAAGGCCAGAGCCAAACCTGATTACTGCGATTCTTAAAATGTATGCAAGCACTGTACATCATTATTATCGGCCTATAAACTTCCCTCTGCTGAGCTTAGGCCTTCCCACATGAAAAACAGAGCAGAGGGAGAGATTGGGCCATAGTCTACTAGATATTTTGTAAAGGAAATCAATTATCTTTAATCTTTTCTATCTGTTTCCCCTCATAGTTTCGCCCTTGCGGCGATGATGAAGCGGTGATGGACGCGGATGGTCGTCCAGTAGACTGTGGCGGAGGCCCGCGGCGAAAGGATTGCCCCATCGGCAGTTACTGCCACCACACTGCTAAAGCTGCGAGATGCTGCCGAAAAGGTACGAACATTTACAAAACTAAGGCCAAATCTTGTATATTATTAACATATTAGACCTTGGACAACAGGTTGGTTTATAGTTTTGGTATATAAACACTTTACAATATTAAAATTTTGTCTACGTACCAATACATAGATAGATAATTATGATGCCAGTTTCTCGGGGGGTAGGCATTAGGGTTTCTCATCGAGAAGTCTCGAAGCGGGAATTCCTGTGAAATTTGGCCTTAGTCGAGACGGAAAAAAAAGAATTGAGTAACCGTGAAGTCGAGAAATTAAAAAAAAAACTAAAAATAATAGCAATTAGACGTTAATTCCCGCGTTACTGAAAGGTACTAGTATGGAGAAGTCGAAAGTGTGGAAGTATTTTTGAAAGAATAAAGATTTGTTGACGGCACAATGCCTGAAATGCCCGACAGCTCTCTATAAAAGGCTCAAACACAAGCGGACTAATAAAACACTTGTAGAGCTTGTACACAAAATTTCGGTAAAGACACAACTGGAGCAGAAGAACCAACTCCATTTTCTTCTGGTTCAACCATCCATACGGAAGATGATCAACCGCCAGCATCAAAAAAAATCAAAACGAGACATTCAGCAAAATCTAAACTTAAAATAAAAAAATAAAATAATGTCTGTGATTTATATTTTGTTAATTTTAAAGATTTTAAAATTTTTAAGTAAAATTTTTTTTTTGATTCTCGCCTGAGGTTGTCGTCTTTTTTCAGTGTTTAAAAATTTTACTAAGTATATTTAAGCGTTAATAAAACGCTAAAATATAAAACATTAATCTTTAAAGATTTTACTTATATTGTATTTTAGTTTTGAAACTCTGTGGTTATAAATCAAAATGATCATATTTAATTTTGTCAGTAACATCTAATTAAAAAAAAATCTGTGATTGATACTTTGTTAATACTTTAATACTTTACTTTACTTTTACTTTTTATTTTTCTATGTATAATAAGTATGTATTTAAGTATTTTAAGTATGTTTATCCGTTGTCTAGTAACCATTTAACGAGTTTCTTCGAAGCTTCTCTTGGGCTAGATAATTGGTGTGATTGTAGGAAAGATTTATTTACTATTTTATTTTTAATTACAAAGAATTTACTTAAATTTTATCCTAGTTTTAAAACTCTGTGGTTATAAAGGAAATTAAGAAGGCATATTTTTTAGTTAAGTAATTGACGAAGACTGATTAAAATGAACATACTCGTATTGTTGATTACGAAAATGTGGAGAAGTACATTTTATTTTAAAACCTTTTTCATACATTTTTATTGAAGTTAATCAAATTCCCGACTTCTCGGAAATTCCCGGGAAATGGTGCTCGTGAAGTCTCGGTATCCGGGACCAAAAAAATTGTCAGGAAATGAGAAACCCTAGTAGGCATAGACAAGACACACAGCCCTCCAGTTGTTACGATCCCGACAATAATAGTAATTTACACTCAAAGTAAAGTACCTACTTATTCTATCCCACTGCAGGGCAAAGCCCTCTATCATTAGTCATCACAATCAAGTCATCGCTACAAATGATGGGTATTGGCTGTGATTTTGGCCGCTTGCCAAATGCAAACCCGGGCTATACATCAAAAAATCTGAGACACTTTGCCCGAACCCTGTAACTCCGGTTATCGGGCCGAGTGTTTAGCCACTGAGGAGTAAATTAAATTACAGTATCAATAATTTTGTATCACCAGAAAAAGGTCTAACGGAGAGCAAAGGCTGCCAGGAGTCGTGGCACGGCTGCTGCGCTGATGGGGTGACACCGGCGCGCGGCCCCGGCGGCGTCGGCTGCCCCTCCCAGTGCGGGTGCCACCGCCTGGGCTCGGTCACGGAACACTGCGATGAAACCGGCCAGTGCGCCTGCCGCCCGGGCGTAGGGGGGCAGAAGTGTGATCGCTGCGAGCCTGGATACTGGGGGCTGCCGAGGATCGGCGCTGGATATGCTGGTTGTATCCGTAAGTGTATAAGTTTGTTCGATAAAGAGGAGCAAAAGTGCAACCGCTGCAAGCCGGGCTACTGGGGGCTGCCGAGGATCGGTGCGGGATATGCTGCTTGCATCCGTAAGTATAATATGTGGGCATAGTTGACTTAGTGTCATCGAGTCGGCTCTGTGACAGAGCACTGTGATGAGAGCGGCCAGTGCGCCTGCCGTCCAGGTGTAGGGGGGCAGAAGTGTGATTGCGACGAGCCTGGATACTGGGGGCTGCCGAGGATCGGCGCGGGATATGCTGGTTCCATCCGTGAGAATATGAGGCCTTTTTTGTGTATTTATGTGCGGGTGCCAAAGACTGGGCCCCGGCAGCGTCGGCTGCCCCTCCCAGTGCGGGTGCCACCGCCTGGGCTCGGTCACGGAACACTGCAATGAAACCAGCCAGTGCGCCTGCCGCCCGGCCGTAGGGGGGCAGAAGTGTGATCGCTGCGAGCCTGGATACTGGGGGCTGCCGAGGATTTGCGCTGAATATGCTGGTTGCATTCGTGAGTATAATATGTGGGCATAGATGACAAGTGTCATCGAGTCGGCTCTGTGACGGAGCAGTGCGATGAGACCGTCCAGTGCGTCTGCCTCCCGGGCGTAGGGTGGCAGAAGTGTGATCGCTGCGAGTATCCCTACTGGAGGCTTCCGAGGATCGGCGCGGGATATGCTGGTTGCATTCGTGAGTATATGAGGTCCTATGTGACTTTGAAAGATCGGATAAGGTATAGTGTGATAAGAGAGAAGTGTGGAATGAATGAAGATGTAGTGACAAAAATGGAGAAAGGCATGCTAAGATGTTTTGGTCATGCAAAGAGAATGGATTAAAAATAAATTACAAATAAAGTGCTGGAGGCGAGAGTGAATGGGATAGTTGAAAGGGGAAGATCTCGACGAAAGTACTTAGATCACATCGGTGACCTTCTCGTTAAAGTTCAGGCCAAGAGTACCCTAAACCGACGAGCATGTATGAAGAATGTTATGAGAGTAAGTGAAGCAAAGGATGTGTGTCAGGATCGTAGCAGATAGAAATCTGTGGTCTCTGCCTACGCCTACCCCTCTGGGAAGCGGGCCTTATGTATGTATGTATGTTAAGGTCCTATGATAGTGAGAAATAAAAGTCCAATCGCTGCGAGCCGGGCTACTGGAGGCTGCCGAGGAACGGCGTGGGATATGCTGTGTGTTACTCGACTCTGTAACCGAGCACTGCGATGAGACCGGCCAATGTGTCTGCTGCTTTAGTGTTGGGGTTGGGGGTGATGTTAATGGCGCTGGATCACTGTCTTAAACTCCTAATACAGTGTTTCACTTTTATAAGGTTTATTGGAAAAAGTTGTTTAGTATGGAATCTATTGTTTTGTGTTAGCCTTTGTTTTAAAACTCACTTCACAATGCACTAAAACTGAACGTTGGTCGTTGGTCGAATTGAGTGAATTTCCTTTTACCTGCAGCTTGCGGCTGCTCAGCCTTTGGATCGGTGCGCGAGGACTGTGAGCAGATGACCGGCCGCTGCGTGTGCAAGCCCGGCATTCAAGGCCAGAAGTGCACGATCTGTTCGAACCACGAACATACTCTTGGACCCAATGGATGTTTTGATCGTAAGTGGTTTCATTTTTATTTTCTGGCTTACATAATAGTCTTACCGTGTTGCGTAATGGTTAAAGAATACTACTACCCCCTTTCTTCTCCTGGATGTCGTAAAAGGCGACTAACGGACTAAAGACTGCACATACATCCATCTGCATATAGCGGCGATGGGTTCAAAACCTGTCACGCTGAGCACATGTGCAGTCGCTATTTGGAGGAAAAGTTTTTTTTTATATTAGAAGGAGGCAAACGAGCAGGCGGGTCACCTGATGGAGAACAATCACCGCCGCCCATGGACACCCGCAAAACCAGAGGAGTAACAGATGCGATGCCGTGAAGATAAGGCCGTGAATAAAAACCTAATTCACACTGTAATAACGAAACGAATAATCGGGAAACAAGGCCTCAATCGATTACTTAAATATCACCCGACATTACCCCGCACACGAACCAAGGACCTCAGGGTCTGAAACTTAACTACAGAGGCGGTTGATGTCTATTTCTATACATCTTATTGAATGACTCTATTTCTGATTATTCTATTACATCGCATGCTTATTGTAAATGTTTATTTTATTCTCTTGCCAGCCGAATCGACTCAACTGCCAGCAACCAGTTGCGACCACATGACATGCTACTTCGGTGCGCACTGCTTAGTCCGCAGTGGGCTCGCGACATGCGATTGCGCCGCCACCGAATGTCCGCCCGCCGAAGGACCTTCAGTATGCGGCAGCGACGGAAGAACTTACCTCTCAGCTTGCCATCTCCGATCACACGCGTGCAGGACGCAATCGGACATCGTAGTACAGGCATTCGGCCCTTGCGCGGACGAAACTCCTCACGTGAGGCGAGGTAGCCGCTCCGCCGATACTCGCTCGACCCTCAACCGTAAACATCGAGAGCACATCCACGCTAAATCTCTTGAGACACACGCCAAACATTCTTCCACCAACTCCCTGCAGTACACCGACGCTTCTGTAGACACCAGCGACAGCGGCAAACCAGACAGTCCTGACCCCGAGCTCAGTTGTATCGACATTTTACCACCAGTCGGATACCGCTAGTCTTAACAACCGCTAGACTTTGTAGACTTCTGCACCCATTGTTACTTATGTAGATACAAAGGCACTTTATTATATAACAATTTTAAATATTAGCAGTATTAAGATGTTGTTTAAACTGATTCGCAGAAAATAATGAAAACGAAAAAAGTGTTGAGGATAAGCATTGTATCGTCAAGACAAAAGAGAAAGTTCAATTGGAAGAGGATGACGAAGAAGAAGAGATGACCAACGAAGTGGAAGAGGATTATTTGCTTTACGAAGAGTACATTGAGGAGGAGTTGAGTGATATGTACAAGGTGCCGTTGTTCGACGGCATGGCGCATATGACGGCTCGGACGCGGCTGCCGGCGAAGCGATTCGACATTTGGGCCGAGGTGTCGGCTGTTTGCGGGGCAGGGGTGTTAGTCAGTGCGTCCGGGTCGAAGGACCATTTATGGCTGGGCTTCGTCGACAATAGGGCGGTGTTGCGTTGGGACGCGGGCGGGGGGCTTTTGGAGTTGTATTCGGGGAAGGTGAAGATAGATGGCAAGTCGAAGATATCGGCGCGTCGGTATAAGAAAGACGCGGTGTTGAGGCTCGGTTCAGCGACGGCGGGCGGCTCGGCGCCGGGCCGTATGAGCTCGCTGGACGTAGACCCGTTCATATACATTGGTCGTCCGCCGGATAACGTTACTAAGTAAGTGTAATTTCCTAATTGTATATGCTAGTAATATTATTGCCTAGGTTGGGTTGTAACTACTTTTCGGTTTATTGCGTTATGGGCGTTTTTGCATTCACAGTGCCAAGTTTTCTATCGATAATTTATACACTTCGCTTCAGGTGGGTCTTACTTATTTTTGGAGTGCTCTTCCAATTAGCTACCGATACTTTGGTTGCGCTGTTTATTTTTTTTCTGCTTACTTGATTCGTAAAGATACATCAATGTTTCAATAAATACACATTCAACATACGTGTTCCTTTTTTTGCGATATTTTAATACTTTTATGCCAGATAAGTTATTTGTACATTATTTTAAGGTTATCCAGCACACCATTGCATGGTTTCGTGGGGTGCATCCACCGGCTGCGCGTGAGCGGTCGTGATATAATCCCTCGCAGCAGAGGCTTGTCGGTCACTGGGCACGGTCTACGCCCTTGCACGCCCCAAAATTTAGCCCGTCTCGTGTGCCCGTGAAGGATTGCAGAGATCATTATAATGTATATTAACAATTTAATAAAGGAACATTACGTGCGCGGACGTATGCCTGTGAATCGACCTTACTTATAGGTTATTATCATCTACTTAGAGAGAGAGAGAGAGATAGAGAGAGTTTCCCATGTGGGGAAGTATATTATCGTGTGTTGCATTTTAAATATAAAGGCCCAAGTCTTTACGTGCACGTACGCATGCGTGTGAATCGACCTTAAGGTTGATATAAGTACTTACATCTATTTAGAGAGAGAGAGAGAGAGAGACCCTGGTAAAGGAAGTATATTTATATTCTGTATGTTGGACGTGCTCTGATTGACATTATAACTTGTATATTTCAAAAGTATTTTTTATTCTTTTTGATTCTATTAAATATCTAAACATAAACGGAATGCTAGCTATTTATTGCAAACAATTGAGCAATTTAAAAAGATTCTAGTTTCACCTACCTAACAAAATTTTATGAATGACATAGATAGTCGATGTTTGAAGTAATTTCTGTTGAAGTATATATATTAAGTTATTGATATCGTTTTCCTAGTCAGACCATGAAGTTTAAGTTCCATGTTAATTTAATTATAATATGGCTATTGTATCAGTATTATAACTATGATAATATTAAAATATTATAATATTATACGAATTTAAATAACAGCCAATACAATTAATTGTTAAAAATGAAATAGCAAGAACTTACGCCTAAACTGTGATCCCCTATGATTAATCTTTAGCATTGATTTTGACTGTGAAATTAGGCTATGTAACGTTTAAACAATATCATCTTAAAATAATTGACTATTTAGCTAAACTATTTGTATATACCGATAAGGCTATATGAACGTGGAAACCTTGTCATAATTAAATGTGCAATTTGTTTTTTATTATTCATTTGATAAAGCTAAGAATGAAACATCGATACTTAGTTGTTAAAAAAGGTTTATTATATTGTTTTTTTTAGCTTATTATTAAAAATATCTTGAATTTTAAATATCTTTAGAAATAGCGTAGACTTTTGTAGATAATGGAGATATCTACCCGAAGAATAAATACTTAAATGTTTATGACGTCATAACATAGTTTGTTCCAATTTCGGCCACGTTCACATAAAGCCTTATCGGACTTCTGTGAAACTATCGAACTTGAATGTGATATTCCCTACTTAAATCTTACTACTGTTAACTTTAACATATCTAAATCTATGCGTTTTGTAATGAACGACCATCTTTTAAAATATATCGCAGTTAAGAAAGGTTGAACGTTTCATTTATGACCCTTCGCTAGTTTTACGTTACATGTAATGCTTTTAACAGGAACGTTGCTAACGCGCAAAAAAGTGAGTATTTATAACATAACTTTTACGAGTATTTATTTACTTTATAGTGGGCCAAGTCTACCGCATGTCAGAGCAACTTTGGACTGAAGCACCTCCCACGGCAAGAAGTGGTTTGAGTCACCCCCAAAGCAAGATGGCGGCGCGTGGCAGACCGGGGCTAGCTTTGATTTAAAGAAAAAACTTCGCTACTGAGATATTGGTTTTATCCAATGATATTGGTTCTATCTGTCAAAATTCTTACGCTTTTTACTTTTTTTATAGCTATAGCCTGTTCCTAAGCAGGTAACTAGTTGAGCAATCTCGTTTTAGGTACTCTGTCAAAAGCAACTATCCTAACCGTTTTAGGTACAGAAAAACGATAGTTTGGCCAAATAATTACTTAATTAGTACTACGAGTAGTACAGGACAGTACGTAGGTACCTAATGTACACAACTACTGTACCTACTGTTTATAAGACTATTTTATCTTTATTATTGAAATTTTGCATTCACAATGCTATATAGATCGGCAATCCAAAGGTTATGTTCGAATCCCATTCAAGCTTCCTGAGACTGGTTGATTTTTTTTTCTAGTAAACAACGTTTCTTTCATGCCAGCATTCCTGTTTATAAGATTCAAAAGTCTGTGGGACCTAACTGATCTAACTGCCGTACTCAGAGACGTCAATTAAGTTTTAATGACAATTAAATGTCTTTCCTTCTCTATTTAGCACTATACATAAGAAAGTGACAGCAAGACTTCGCTAAACCTTTTCGCTGCGAATTTCGTAGCAAGTTATTTATATAATAAAACCAGTCAGCCACAACTAAAACGGTTAAGCTTTTCGTTTGACATTTCAATGTATAACACGTTCATACTTAAATGTGGACATTAATTAAAATTTTCTTGCTAGATCATAAAGAGCCAATGAACACCATCTTGATGAACCAAATCGCATTTTATGTTGATACGTAATAAAAGGGCGGATAAATTTCCAGTCATTTCTCTCAGTTTTCATCGTCGCCCCATTATTTTCTTATCTACACTTCGCCCCCTCGTGCCTTTTATAATCCTCCTTATCGCAGTTTTCTTCATAAAAGACAGAGCTTCAAAATTTAAAGCCATTATTCTGTTAGACGAACAACTGAAAGCAAGTCGTAAAAAGTTCCTTTTTTACAAGTCTTCCTTATCAATAATGGAGTAGCGACCGCCTAACAGATTGTAATCAAGACAATAAAAGTACGCGGAGTTGGGGAATGATATGAGTTGAAATGATACACTTTATATCACATCATTAGCCTTTATTATGTTCTGTTGGTGGTCTCAGGCACTACTACGTGGGAACTGGTCCAGGACTTCTTAATTGGCGGTAAAATTGAAGCGTTTTGTCATGCAGTTTTGTTTTATTTTCTAAAATTAGTGTTTTGACGAATTGAGTTTTGTTATGTGAAATAATAGTGGGTTACTCGTATTAACCATTGAGTGGTCGTGAACGTACAAAATGTTGGCAAATAAAACAAAACAAGTGCAACATCACTTTTCATAATCTCTCAAGAAGTCCGTGTGAGATCTCATCATCAGCCAGAAGACGTCCACCGCTGGAAAAAGGCCTCCCCCAAGGATGTCCACCACGACCGGTCTTGTGCGGCTTGCATCCAGCGGCTACCCGCGGCCTTCACCAGATCGTCGGCCCACCTTGTTGGGGGCCTGCCCACACTGCGTCTTCCGGTGCGCGGTCGCCACTCGAGAACCGTTCTGCCCCAACGGCCATCGGTTCTACGGGCGATGTGCCCTGCGCATTGCCACTTGAGCTTGGCGACTCTTTGGGCTATGTCGGTTACTTTAGTTCGTCGACGAATCTCCTCATTTCTGATTCGATCACGTAGAGAAACCCCGAGCTTAGCTCGGGGTGAGATCTCAGTAAAGTTCCAAATCTTTACTGAAATTGAAGGGGTTTGTGGGATTTATTATTAACCATTAGATTAAAATTCATATTATTAGCATGAAATCATTATCATCTACTTTACGCTAAGAAAATATTAACTTCATACTTACTTAAAAATTTTCACGACTATTTGTCCCCGAAGGGTTAGAGACCACGCAACGAGGACCGCATAAGCAGTCCACAGTAAAACTAGCGTAGTAGCTTTTGGAATGGGTTCACAGGACTATTATTAATGTGTAATAGCATACTAATAAATAAGTAATAATAATAATCTTCTAGTGATATATTGAAGGTACTAGGTACTTATACGTTGACCCTAGTTGTCAATTAGGTACAGATCGCAGATCTAACGCAGTTTGTGTTGGTACCAACATCAATATTGTCAGCGACTGCAATCTTACGATAAAATCCTGAACCATCGGATTAACGTGCTTTCCATAGCACGGAGGAGCTTTAGATAATTAGATAAGTTACTCATCTGGAGACCAGCATTCGCAAACGCTGCTAAAGCTTCCACGATCGTGTTGAATGAATTAGTCGCTATGCCACAGAAATAGGATTTAAATAGAAGCCGCATGTGTACGTACTTTGCGTGTCAAAATAGTGCCAAAAGGATGGCAAAATCCCTTCTACCGGAAATAAGAGGAGATTTAAAAAAATTACCACTTGCGTCGTATCGAACAGAAAAAACTGTTACAAGAAAGGTTTACCGAGATAATCAACTAGATTTCTTTCGGGAAGTAATTTTGTTCTTAAATTATATATTTTTAACCGCCTCTGTGGTCTAGTGGCTAAGCCACCGGTTTCAGACCCCGAGGTCCCGGGTTCGATTCCCAGCGGGGGGTACATCTTTGTATGCTCGGTTTGGTTGGTGGTAGGGCTGTTAAGTCAGACTGGCTAGCTACCACCATTTTATCTAAGTCTGTCGCCATAACAACGATGTTTATAGCATAGTTGTGTTCCGATAGTTTGAGATAAGATAGCCAGTTCCTCAGTGGTTGAGGATTCCGGGTGAAGCGCGCTTCCACCTCCGGCCTTATCGTCACTTACCATCGGGTGAGATGAAGGCCAAGCGCTTACCCGTTGTAGAATAAAAAAAAATAATAACAGACAAAAGTGATACGCTTGGTTTTCATATAATGGAGCTAACATGCGGCTTCTTTTTAGATCTATTTCTGTGCGCTATGCCTTAAAGGGATCGCTTATAAAGGCCTCCGCAGACGAGGGACTTAGCGAACTTGGCGTAGGTACTTTTTTGTCTGCGTTAAAATAGATCATCATCTTATAAACTTCCTACTTCTTAGTACAGGCCTTTCCACATAGAAAACAGTACATGGGAAGATTCAGCTCGCAAACGCCTCGGTGGCAGAGTGGTCAAGCGCTCGGCTCGATATCCAAAGGTCCCGGGTTCAATTCCACGGTCGGGCAAAGTGTGTTTTCGGCTTTTCGATGCATAGCCCGGGTTTGTGATGACCAACTCGCATTTGGCAAGCATGGTGGATAAGTCAGACCCCATCAATTGTAGCGATAACTTGACGATCTTACGACAACTACCAGGACCAACGGTTCTACGTGCCTTCACCTTCAGAATAAAATAGACACTTTAATAATAAATAATAATAATAAAATATACTTTTATTGCACACAAGAAGATATAACAGAAACATTTATACAGTGACAAAGAACAAAGCAGGCGGCCTTATTGCTAACAAGCAATCTCTTCCAGGCAAACTTGGGTGATAGAAATATAATAAAATGAATATTGAAATGGGTGCAAGAATAAGGGAAATAAGAAATAGAAATATAAAATAGATAGGTAAAATGTACAACAAATAAATGAGATAAAAAGAGATCATGCAATATTATAGGTACCACATTAGGGAAATAAATAAAACTAAGATGATATAAGGTACTACCGGGTGACAAGGCCCACAGTTTTCCAAGGCCCAAGCGCAGAAAACTATGTTAATTACATTTGATCCGTGCCAACTTCGTAGCATGCCTAAAACGCAGCAGCGGACAGCCAGCGGCCACCATCTTGTCAGTGACACCCGTTAGTTCGACGACATTGGTCGCGGCCGCTCATATTACTAATTTTGGCTCCTAAAAAACGTCAGTTTTTACTGGTTTATTTATACTACGATTTGTTAGTAGTTTTTTAATATAGTGTGTTTATTTGATCATTACTCTTTTGATATTTACATAAACATGTGCGATTTTATAGCTTTTTATTTCGTAAATATTCAAGTTGTGTTGTAAAGCCCACAACGGTTAGGAAGGCCCACGACGTAGTTGCTTGGGCCTTAATAGGAATATAAACAATAATTACTTAGTTTTAGCATAAATAACAATAATTTATAAGTAAAATCTAATATTAATACAATAAACTCTTAAAAATTCGATACCTCGGCTGTTTTATTACATAGTGGAAAAGTATTTTTTTGTAACAAAATATTGATCATTTTGTATCCGATTGCTTTTATCGAAGATTATGAATGCTACAGTTTTGATGTGTAGGTATATATCCTTATGGTCTTTAATGCTTACTTTTGCTCCAAAAGACTTAAAAACGGCACGGGCCTTATTGGGCATACCATGTAGTAGTAAAGCCCAAAATAAGGGTTTTTAAAAATGTTTAAAAACCTAACTTACTATCGTTGTAGCTTCAATAACTACTTCTATTTGGATTTTGAAATAATCATAGCTTTCATTGTAAACTCTCTTTTTCTTCTAAATGATGAAATATAGGTTTTATTTCAATTTGTAAAAAAGTGGGCCTTGTCACCCGGTAGTACCTTACGTAAAAAATTACTCCGGACCTGACCCTTGAACGAATCCAACGTGCACTCCTTTATAGTTAATAAAACTTGTAGCGCGTAACCCACACGACGGACTAAAGCCGTTTCTAATATCTAATTGTGACATACAAAAGTAAGCCGAGGACTGTCCCTCGTCTACCCAAGACTTAAATCGTCACATTTCTACTTCATAAAGGAATCTTTTAAGCCTTACGTTATCTACTTAGGTCACATTTCTTGCTAAGAAGGCACAAGCAAGCGTTTTCTCCACATAAATGAAGTCTACAGCCGCGCCGCCTTCGCGTTTTGCCATTTATTAATTAGTGTTCTAAATAATATGCGTGGAACTAATTTCTCAGCGTTGTACCTCGTTTATCTTCGCGTTTTCACACTTGCTGCAGGTCTGCCATAGATTAATGTTCTGTACAATTAAAGGTTCCACTCCACGTAGAACCTTTGTGGAGTATTGTCATGCATTCATACACGCGGAATGTTCGCTTCCTTTTATTTCTTTGGAATGACGTGTTGTGTTATGTATGATACTTACACACCAACACTCATTCAGACTGCATGTTGGATTGTATAGGTTATATGAGGAGTGTCTGTTTAAAAGGTCCTATTTCCATGATAAACAAATTTTACAAGAAACAATAAAAAGTATTTCAATTGTTTATTGAAATATAATAATAATTGTTATTATTGTATTTAACGCAAATTAGACTTTTTGATATACTTACATGTACATTTTAATTTTAGTTTTTTACTGTATTTCTTTTTTTTAAATAATTCTCATTTGGAAATACGACTTTATGATCGCAATTACGAGAAATAAGTCTTTTTGGTCAGAATATTCTAGAAATAAGTCTTTTTGATCAGAATATTCCAGAAATACGACCTTTTATAGAACAGTCTTTTCGCTTCTTTGCTTTAGTTGCCACATTTAATGTATGTACTGTTACATAACCTTCATTCATTTTAAAAAAAAGCGATTTAACTCTGTATTTTCAAATAATACACTCAAAACAAAGAAGATACGCAAGCGACGCCCTCTAAAATGTTCCACATACTAATAAACTTCTACTAAGTCTCATTTGTTTTTCTTTCACGGTTGACAATCAATAAAGCAATTGGCGATTTAGAGTATACTTACATCCAAAACATCGATTTTATTAATCGAACAAACTCGATTTTCGGCAGGCAATAATGTATAGCAAGATTTAATTACCTTTTGAACAAAATTGTTTCATAAAACATATTTTTGTGTGAGAAATAAGACTTTTTGATCGAAATAGGTTTTATACACAGAAATAAGCCCATTTTGGTCGGAATGTCAAGGTTTAAGATTTATTTTATATTGGAAATACGTGTTTATCGATCAGAATTTTATCAAATATGGATAGGATATGTGTAACAATTAAGAGAAAAAAAATAAAAAACAATTTCTTTCTACAGGGAAATAAGGCCTTTTGAACAGACACTCCTCATATGTTATTGAGTTGCGTTCATACCTATAACAGTAAATATTGTAAACAAAGTAATTGAAGTAGGTAATTAGCTACTGTCCCACTGCTGGGCGAATTGAAATCAAGTCATCGCCATACTTATTTGATGGGTATTTTATGTACCTATGGATAGAAAGGTCCCTAATTTTCTTTGCCCGACCACGGAATTGAACCGATACGTTTATTAATTAGTATTACCTGAGCGGCGACCGCCTCAAGTGAAAAAGAAAAGTAGCCTAATTCATGAGGCTACTCCTGCGGCACCGCAAGATGATCGTCTCGACGAAGAGGGCTTTGTCAAGGTGGAAAGGAAGAAGAGGAAGCCCGCCTCTATCGAAACCTGTGCGGTGTTGCACCGACCGGACCGAACCACCTGCTGCGTCCAGCTATACCGACGACGCTGCTGTACGTGTCCCGACTGCATTACTCTACGAAGGCAGAGGAGATCGAAGAGTATATCAGAATCAAGAGCAAATTCTCTCTGAGAGTCGAGCGATAGGAGTCCCGCCATAACGTGAATTTTAATTTATTTGTGGTAAGAGTACTGACCGACGATCTGTCGACTCTAATGAAAGAGGAATTTTGGCCGTAGGGTGTCATGTTCCGGCGGTTCCGTGGCCGGCTACCTGACACCACGCTGCGTCGCACGGCGCCATGTTTACGTGCAAATTATTTTATTTTTTATTTTCGTGTTATTATTGTATGTATGTTAGTCTATAAGGTATTTATGTTGCTATGGGCCATTGTATTAAATAAATAAATAATCAAAAAAAAATTAAAACTAGGAATCAAGCCCCAAACATCCTACGGGCACGCTGTAATAGTAGGTACATTATGATGCGAGCACGCGTTTCATACGACGTTTTTCAACACACTTGTGAGGAAAATACATTTTCTGAAAATGACTGCAAGTTTTTGTGGTTTTTCTAGTGTATAAATCATTGGTAAAGCCAACATATATTTTTCTTTGGACTTAGATGGTAAATAGGCTGTCAATAACATTTTGTGCTTCACTTAATATTTCCGGTGGTGTAGATTTTTAAACTTTCAAAGTAAGTAATAAGTAAGTATTGAACAAGAAGCCGCTGTATGAATCGACAAAATATATGTATGTGAAAGGTAGGAATTCTTTCTATCTCTTCCCTTGGGTGTCGTTAAAGGTGACTAACGGACTAAGACTGCACATACATCCTACAGCATAGAGCGGCGATGGGCTCATCAAAATAATACTACCAACCCCTCGCTTTCCTTCGGTGTCGTAAAAGGCGACTAACGGACTAAAGACTGCACATAGGTACATCCAACAGCATAGAGCGGCGATGGGCTCATCAAAATAATACTACCAACCACTCTCTTCCCTTGGGTGTCGTAAAAGCGACTAACGGGCTAAAGGCACACTACCTAAGCCCATGTGCAGACTGTGCAGTTGTTACTTGCTGAAACGTGGACTCTGTGGGCGTGGTCTGTGTTGTCCATAGATTCAAATGATGACTAATTTTACCATAATTAGGACTTATAGACTTTTTCGTTTTTGTAGGCTCCTTGTCATTTGACAGACAATAATAAAAATAAAACGTTTTTCCGTAGTGGAAGAAATGCTATTATTTCCTTGCTCTGGTCGAAATTCTATTTTTAAACTACATTACCGCACTGTATAATAAGCTACATTACGATGCTGAAATCGGTGTAATAAGAGCCACTTTACGAGCAAGTCTGTTGAAAAAACCATATATAGGTTGTCATCAGCAATTATAATAAAATCAATTCTGATTCGTTTCAAGTATCAAGAATAATATAACCTACTGCATCCTTAGTTCGTTTCGAAGTCAGAGCAAACCGCTATCTTAAGAAATCGTAATAATTACAGCAGACATATTGCAGCTGTTGTTTCAAGGTTAGCTTAGGTACTACACAAAACATTAAACACATAAGCGGATAGATATATTTGTAAGGTTTTAAATTTTAACATTTATGTTTGAATAAGTTTAATAAAGTATTATTTATTATTATTACTGTCCCCAGCTTCGATCATACTACTTTGTCAAGAAAGTACCGGGAAAAGATCACAAAATGTTAGTTTTTCATCCAAATTTATTTTATCGCCTTCAAAGTATGCTCCTTCAGAAACGATACACTTACGTCAACGAATAATCCAATCATCAAAACATTTTTAAAAGCTTTTTCCGGAATTGAGTTCAGTTCTCGCCGCGAATTCTCCTTTATGTCTTCTACCGAATGAAAACGGGTACCACGAAGTGGTAATTTGAGTTTAGGAAAAAGAAAGAAGTCGGAGCCATATCTGGTGAATAAAGTAGTTGCCCGATGGTATTTTTTTGAGTTTTTGGTCGAAAATTCGTTCACAATGATGGCCTTGTGCGAAGGCGCATTATAAGTAAGTATATCGTGGTGCAAAAACCAAGATGTATTCAATAAATGTATTTGGATGGAAACTTTTTTGACAGAATGTATAAACGTCCCCAGCCATCGTATCGCTTTTTAAAATGTGCTATTGATAAAGTACTGCTTTTATTATGGCTTTAGAAGAACGAATAAAATGATTGATATGTAAGTAATTGTAATTTTTAATAAGGTCCCGAACTACAGTGCATTTTACACAGTTTCACGGAAGTCATATTCGTAGATTAATTTTAATGAATATATATATGATATAATAAATTAAACATTGCAATAAAGTAAATTAACCTATTCAACGCCAGAGTCGGATTCTCGGATTCTTCGGATTAATAACGCAAACAATTTTGTGTTCATTTCGCCTATGTCGTTTATAATTTGTCTTCTTTTTTGTTTTTTTTCTGCGCAAGGTCGCTGCATGGCAAGAGCTGACGGCTGGACCAAAATAAAACACTGAATGCGCCATACTACTAACTTTACACCAGATACACTTTTAAGAAACATGTAGTACAAGGGTTCTATTGGGCTCATAGACGTGTAGTATTATTTTTTTCTAGAAAGTGATAATGTAATAAATTATGCTTATAATTTGTTTTTTATTATTACCTTTCTGTACATGATTTATTTAATATTTTTGGATATTCCGTGTAAATATTTGTTTTTATTTTCCAAATGACACCTAGTTAGGTACCAAATTATAACACAGAATAATAAAATTATGACTAGGTATTGGAAAAACCGTATAGGCATTCGTTATTTTTATGATAATTATGTTACATTAATAATTATAAAATAGTATGTTGAATGTTTGTAGCGATGAATATTAATGAATAAAGATAATAGTTTCATAATAGGGTACAAAACAAAAAGTTCAATAAAGATATTTGTTAAGGAAGTATTTTTATTTAAAGAGAATTTTATAAAATTATAAAGATTCTTAAAATTACAAAGGTTCCGTTAAAAAAAATTTGAAGGAAGATTTGCGGACGAAAATGATGAATAGCTTACTATTTACCAATTTTCCTCCACTAATTGTCCTTCAGATACTAAATCTGCCAGATCATTCCAGAACTTCTCCCTGTTAGAGGGCATAAGCCTCACCAGCTTATTAATAATCTCGTCTTTTTTAATTTTTTAGCCCTCTTAGGGTATCTTCACTTGCTGGTACTGCACTATAATTGTGTCGTTTTTGCAAAAAATCTACTTCTTTATACTCATCTTTAAAATTTTCTTTGATAAACATGTTCCTTAATCCTCTTTTAAATTTAACTTCAACAATATTCTTTAGTTTTATTTCTTGTAAATTATCATTTTGGCTAGCGTTAAACACGGAACGTGCATGGATAAACCGTGTTTTAAATTTGGGCATGTGATTTTCAGTGTTTTATAATACACTTCTGGACACATCTATTGGCCCACCTTAGAGTTTAGGTTTCTATGGCCCCTACTTAAATATGATTGCTAGATTGAACAAAAACTATTCATGCAGTTTTTAACCGGATACATTTTACCATCTGTTTCGATCGTATTATTTTAAATTTAAATTCAGAATACCACATGACATGGAGCTACGCCTAACAAGTCGGGTATGCGCCTTGATGAAGGCAGTTGATTTTTGAATAAAAAACATGTTTTATCAAATAAAGGTTAAATTTAATTACGCGTGTTGCAGTATGTCCATGGGCATCTACGACAGCTCTCATACGATTAGGCATAGAGTTTATCAACCGCTCTATGAAATTTTGAGGGATCATCTCCCATTCCTCTTCTATGGCAGTTTTCAACTCCTGCATCGTCTGGCCAACTGGCTGACGAGCCCTAACACGTCTTTTTAGCTTGTCCCACATGTGCTCAATCTGGTTCATGTCTGGGCTTCTGGCTGGCCAGTCCATTACTGTGATGTTCACATCCCGAAGATATTCCCTGTCGATGCCGGCCATATGGGCTCTTGCATTATCATGCATAAAAAGGAAATTTGGGCCCACATGGTCCACGTATGGCATCACGTGAGGTTCTAAGCACTCACGAATGTACCTTTCAGCATTTAATGTTGGCAGCCGTGGTCCCGTAATAACCTCAAGTTGAGTTTTGCCGCTCGCGGATATACCGCCCCAGACAGTCCTTGAGCCACCGCCATAAGCAACCCTCTCTTCAAAGCAGCATTGTGCAAAACGCTCTCCCTTACGTCGGTAGACCTTCTTCCTTCCATTATTGCCATGTAACGCAATTTTAGACTGATCAGAAAAGAGTACACGGCTCCAATGCTGCTGAGTCCAATTTAAATGAGTGCGCGCGAAATGAAGACGCGCTGTTCGGTGGGCTCGCGTTAGTTTGGGGCCATTAGCTGGCTTGTGTGGTACCACATCGCATTCTTTTAACCTTCTCCGAACAGTTCGAGCGCTCACAGATACTCCGTGGAAGTTGCGAATTTGGTTTTGTATCTCAATGGAGGTAAGGTGACGATTTCTCAAGCTGGTCGTCACGATAAATCAATCCTGCCTTTCAGTTGTGACCCGAGATCACGGCCTTCGTTGGCGACGAACAAAGCCGCCAGTCTCTAGGTACCTCCGATAAACATTTCGGACCGCAGATCGACTTAAATTAAGTTGAGCACTCACATTTCTTTGGCTGTGTCCGGCCTGGTTATGTGCCACAGCTTGGGCGGCGACTTCAGGCGAAGTATCCATAGATGATTGATAGAACCTCATCTTAATATTAAGAATAAGTAATGTTTGTTGCAAAACCAAAGAGAAAATCACACTTTCAAGAATTAAATCCAAGTAAACCAATAAAATCAAGTTTTCTTAGAATTCGATTGTTTGATATCAACGAACAGGCTCCAAATTGTCTTTTGTTTCTTTAAATTCTGTGTTCGAAATTTAAAAAAAGTCTATTGAATAAAATTATGAAAGTGCCTGGTTCAAAACTGTATAAAAACTTTTTGCTCGACCTAATATAAATTTTTAGCTAGGACTAAACGAAACTGAAAATGCAAAGTGGGCCAATAGATGTGTCCAGAAGTGTAGTTTTATTGAATTTAGTGGCGTATTCAGTGTTTTCACACTTCTGTATGTTAGTTATTAAGGAAGATATTTAAAAAAGGGTCTTCAATTCTGATACAGTCGAGCACGGTATATCCATTTGTCAAAAAATTTCAAAAATAGCAAAATGGCATATTCAGTGTTTTATTTTGGTCCAGCCGTGGATGGGAATGGGAGTAAACGCGGGTCGTTCTCATCTCAGTGGCGTGCTTTTGAAGAGGCCTATGTCCAGCTGTAAAGAAGTGTAGGCTGATGATGATGATGATGACGTGTATATTTTAATACTTTTGTTGGTGTCATTTCTTTTTTTTTTCTATTTAAAAACATCATCATCATAAAACATCTATCTGGATGGAAATATAGTTTGAAAGTCATAAATGAAATCTTGCAAACTATTGTAAAACCAATGAAAAAGTAATAATAACAAAACAATTACGAAAGGCCGTTACAGCTAGATCGAAAAGGCATTATAACTCGTAACAGTCGTAAATAATGTAGGTCTGTAACTAATGAGTATAATAAGTAGATTATGATTATTTTGTCAATCATGCATGTTTAATAAACCACATTGACCTAAATATTTCCATGTACTTAAGTGCAGTCCTTGTTTAAAAATTAAAATCCAAATAAGGTATCGTATTAAGCCAAAAATGGAAGGCAAAATAATGAGAAATACTTCTAGGCCTCACCATTTCGGTAATAACAAGAAATCCGCTTCACTTTCACCTTTTTTTTTTTTTTTTGCTTTTTATCTTTTTGTTTGCATGTAGGACTTCGTCCTTTTTATTGAGATGGACTGATGGTCCACTCCTATCAGAATTGCGGGGCACAATGGGGGGGAAGATTAAAGAGGAAAGAATAGGGAGAATAAGAAATTAGGGGGGAAGAAAGGAATTTGAAGTAATTTTATTTATTTTCAAGATTTTGGGTTTTGGGGGTTAAAATTTTTCTTTTGTTTTATTTATTTATATTTTAAAATTTTAGATTTGTATATTTTATTTTAGGTGTTTATTTTGTTTGTACATTTTTATTTTGATTGTTTATTTTCTTTATATAGTTTAAATTTAAGTTATGTTTAATTTGTTTAGATGTTTTAGTAATTTTTAATTTAATATTTTAGTTATTAAATTGGTTGTAGACTTATTTAGGTTTATTTATTTTATATTATCCAATCTGTTATTATAATAAGAGTTTAAGTTACGTTTATTCGTATAGATATCTACTTTAGTGTTAATTATATTTGTTTTTATTAAATTTTTTTAATTTATGTTATTGTGTATATGTTGTTTTATTTAGGTTGGTTTTGGTTATGTTAGGTTTTAGTTTTATTATTTAGTTATAAGTTAAGTGTTTAAGTTAGTTTTAATTAATTATTTAATTTTGGTGTTGTTTGTTGTATTAGTTTTATTATGTTAGTTTTATTTGTTATAATTTGTAATTAAGTTTAATTTATGTTGTTTTATTGTAGTTTGGTTTAGTTAAGTTAGGTCTAAGTTTTATTTTTATAGTTATAACCCAACTAACAAAAATTATTCTTATAATGGCTTACTTTGCCAAAATTAATAGCTTTGTAATAGCCGTATTATCTCTTATAAACCTGCGTTTGGGCACAAATTATAAGGACAATAACTTTATACCCGCCATATAGTGGATTTATTGTTAGCTTTTTCTTCTTATACGTGTTTTATTATGGCCAGCAACAAGGGAGTAAAATGTATACCAGCAAAGCAAAGTATTTTATAAAGCTGTTTGCCTATGTATGATTCTGTAATAAGTATTATGGATTTACATTTTCGTAAAAGTTAGGCGAAAAATTAAAGTGACAGCGTCAACCATTAAAATGACAAGAACAGTAAGTTTTTTTTAAAAGAATATATGGCCCTATTAGAAACCTTTACATAGCTTTTGAATTTTATATGTCTAAAAAGCCATATAACTAGCTCCTATAATGATACCACATTTTGAACCCTTATTGTGGCAATATTATTTGGATTTATTACCGTTTACCCAACTAAATTACAAGAATAATGGTAGTATTAGCTAGATCTTCTTATAATGTACCATTATGAGGTTCACTGACATATTGATTGCTATTTTAAAACAATTATAAGACGATTGACCTTATATTTTAATTTTATAAGGTGATATTGTTAGTTGGGAAGTTAAGAATTTTGTTAGTTTTAGTTATTTATGTGATTATTTGGTAATTTTATTGTTTACTTATTTTATATTTTGATAAGTTTATTATTTATTTAGGTTTAGTTATATTTGTAAATAATTAATTTGATTTGTGATGTAGATAATCTAATAACCGTAGTCGGTCTGGCTCTGCAGGCGCAGGACCATTGACCGAATACGGGGACATTCGCTAGTGTTCGTGGCATTATGGCCAGTATCAACCCTTGTGCCCATGCGCAGGTTATGGGCCGAGCAGTTGTAGCACTTTGGCCCCTGGGTCTTCTTGGGGCATTGTGCTACTTGGTGGCTCGGACTGTCGCAGTGGGCACAGGGTTTCCTTTCGGACTTACATTTTGCCTTCGTATGGCCGTATTGAAGGCATTCCCGACACTGCATAAAACGGCTTAAGTCCTCAACGTGGACCCTACTATGGTCAACGTTGAGTCTCCCGAACGCTAAGATGGTAAGTCGCATCTCGGGGGTGACCTCGACAACCGCGTTATACAGTGCCGGGTTTCTATTTGATGTCAGGAAGCATATACGAGTGATCGCCACGTCGTTTTGAGCAGCAAGGACCTCCGCTAGCTCCTCGCGGGCAACATCCTTTGAGATGCCCTTCAGGATAAGCAGCGGTCGTCTCTGCTTCGCCTGCTCAGCGGCGAAATTAACACTCTTAGCGTGGCGGGCTATAGTCTCCTCGCATTGCTTCCTGTCATCAAAGTCTACCCTCAATTTGGCCTTGGGCAACGACTGGATCCTTATCGGGGCGTATTTGTGCCTCCGGAATGACACCTCCTGTTTCCAGCGAGATACCACCTCCGGAGGCTTCAAAGTGCAGTCATAAGATGAGATTATGTCTGCGGGGTGGGTTTTGGGCGTAGATGGTATAGCCCTGGCGGCTACGCTAGCGTAGGAGACAGCACTCGGGAGCAAGGCTTCTTGGACTTGTGGAACAGTGTGAGCGCCGGTCGGCGGACCCTGGGCAAGAGGAGCCTCCTTCAGTGCGGCTGTGACCATGTTGGCGGTCAGCCGCACAAGGTCTTCGAGACGCGCCTGCTGCGCCAGCATCTCGTCGACCTTTTGGGTCACCTCTTGCCGGATCTCCGCCGCTGCCTCGCTCTGCATCGCGACTACAGCGCTCACGCTGTTGTCTAGCTTATGGCTCAACTCCCTTACGCTATCCTCGCTAATGTGCTCCTGAGTGGAGGAGAACTCCGGTTCGGGCTCGGGCTCCGGGCAGGCCTCTTTCGCAGTGAGGACATCGATGCAGTATTTCATTCTTGCCGTGGAGTCGAGAATTACCTGCTTGTTGGCTCTCGTCACCGACTTTCCCTCCCGAACCGCCTTATTTATACGATCGATGTAGTCTAGGAGTACGGTTCCATAAGACCTCTTGTGCTCATAAACCGATCTTTTAAACGGCGGGCTAGAAACTTCCGCCATTCTAACTTAGATCAGAGTTAGGTTAGGGTTAGGTTAGGGTTAGGTTAGGGTTAGGTTAGGGTTAGGTTAGGTTTTTAAAAGTTGATTTTTGACGAATTTTAATAAAAAAAATTTTTGTAAAAAGTTGATTTTTGGGTGTTTTTAGATCTAAATAATGTTTTCTAAAAGATTTGGAAAATTTGATATTTTGAAATTTTGGCCGAAAATTTTCTAAGTCTTTTTGGACTTTTTTGTTTTTGGGTGAAATTTAATTTTTTTTCGGAATAGTGTTTTATAAATTTAAAAAAGCTTATATTAGCAATTTGAGGTATTTGGGGTATTTCCTTTCACTTTCACCTTGTCAACGGTTGCAAACATATCGGTTGGTGTTAAAGCTGGGTTAGAGATAACAAACCCACAAACACACTTTGCCCGACCTGGGATTTGAAACTGGGACCTCCAGATATCGAGCAGAAGGCTTGACGACTCGGCCACCAAGGCGTTATCCTATTTATTTATATGTAAATAATACTTATCAAAAAAAAGAAACAAGAATGAAAACATTTATTTATTTATTTAAAACAATAAAGCTTAATACCTACTACTATTACAGATAAAAACTCAATGCGACAGTACAAGCACTTATAAAATTTTCTAACCTAACCTATTTACATTTGTAGCAAATGACGAGCAGTGCAGTCCTTGTGAACATGAATCCACCAGACGATATTATTAAGATCGAGGCTTGCCATATGAGGACGCTCAGCAACATTAATATCGCGCCAACTGCCGCTCAGGCTCAGCCGTCCGCGGCCTCATATTGCTAAAAGCATCTATTCATTTGTTCTTTGCCGCCATCGCTCTGCCGTTAATGCGGCTTGGCGGGACACGTGACAAATATCGAACCCGCTCCTGTTTCATTTCGATAAGTATGTTTTTACGGAGGAGCACGGTTAAATGTAACGATTGTGTTTTATTTGCGAGTAAAGAGGGTTGATTAGGCAGTTGTTTTTATTTAAAAACGAGGAAGCGCTTCATTTTCTTAATTTTACCAGGTAAGTGACATTTGCTGTATCTTATAGTAATATGGGGAAGAACATCAAAAATCCCTTTCCCGCTATTCCTATCTTACATTCTCAAATCTCTTAACAGCTAAGCTTTACAAAGAAACAACTTTAATTTATATATTTATTTATTTTATTAGTTTACACAAAACGGAATTACAGCGTTTACCTACATAGTCATTTTCAGCTTGTCCAAACATTGGTAGACTGCACTTCTAAAGTATGTTCAGACAGCATGCATAAAATAATACACATCGAGATCATTCAATAATTTTGGGAAGGCTAGACTTCCAAGCGCCTAGAGATGAACCATGGATGTGAGGCACACTATCCACTCAATTCAGTAGTGTGTTATATTCGCGACACATTCTGTATCTTTGTTATTGTAGAAAGGCATCGAAAAAAAGTAATTATGTCTAGACGACTTAGATGGGATTTTAAGGCGTATATCCGACAAAAGAGAAGTCGTAATAGTTCAATATTTTGTACAGATAAGTTAAATCATACATCTTACGCCGGACCTTTAAAATTAAAATAGCGCATGCGTGCGTCATAATATGTGAGCTCCCTTTTTCTACCAAACCTCAACGAGACAATCCTGAGAAGACGCCTTTTAGTAGATTCGAGCATGTCCACGTAAGTGTTATATTGAGGCGACCAGACTACGGATGCATACTCGAGTTGAGTTAGGACAAGCGATCTATAGAGCAGCAGCAAACTATTAGGAGACTTGAACTCTCTGGATACACGACATATGAAGCACAACAGCTTGTTGCACTTCTTTGACATTTCTTCATAATGATAGTTAAACTAAACACGCCCAGATCGCGAACCACTGTCGACCTCTCAACCTTTGTCCCCTCAATGGCGTACTCAAACTGATTAGGGTTCCTCTTGTCTTGCGAGTGAAAGATATACGAATAGAACACTTCTCAATGTTAAGACTCATGTGGTTGTCTCTACACCAACCTGCAACGGTGTCAATATCTCTCTGCAGTTGTAAGCAGTCCCTAAATGTGTCAATCAGGCAGAAAATTTTAAGGTCATCTGCATACAGTAGTGAGGTATTTCTGAGTTTTGGGATCAAGTCAATTATGTATAAAATGCACAACAGGGTACTTAATGCGAACCGGGACACCAGATGTGATAGAGACTGGTTTTGAGAGATATCCTTTCAGAGCAACTAGTTGACCACGGTTCGAGATAAAAGACTTTAACCAGCGCAAAAGACAGCCATGTACGCCCATACACTAAAGTTTGCAGAGTAACATTTCATGACTGACTCTATCAAATGCCTTCTGGAAATCCGTGTACACTGAGTCCACCTGTCTATGCTCATTGAAAACTTTGCATATAAAGCTGGCATACTTCAGCAAATTAATTTAATGAATATTACACAATTATATAACTATACGACATGCATACTCATCAGGAAAATACTTAACAACAACATTCACATACACATATATTTCACAAAAAAATGTCTAATACATTACTACCTACGTACGACGCAACGTAGAGGCGACGATCGATCTAGTTTTACCTATTATGAGAACCAACTATAAAAAAAAATCTATTACTTTTGAAGGAATACAGATGTATAACAAGCTACCTTCCTTTCTGACCTTCGGAATGTTTAAGTCAAAGATAGCTAAACATAATGTCTAGCCATTTCTGCTTCTATAAAATGCTTGATTTAAGCACGCTAAATGTCCCCGTACAGTATACAGTATGTGACGACTATAATGTATTTAAATAGTTATAAGTTCTCATGATAGTGATAATTATTGTCATAATGAGAATAAAATCTTTGAGCTAAAGTGACGATAAGACCGAAGGTGGATACCAGCCGCTGGGAACTGAACCAGGGTCTCCGAGTCTTAGACCTGTGTGCTTTAAGTTAGTGCAGAAATAATATAAAAAGTACACAAAAGTAATTAAAAAAGAACTTAAGACTTAAACATTTTGCTTTAAAAATAACATTTTGCTTATAATTTTAAGGCGCTAAGTAACAAAGTAGGTAATGGTTAGGTACCATTTCAAGTTTTAATTTGTAAGCTTTATTTAATAAAACGGGGACTAATGGCAGTGGACTGCTTCTGCGGTCCTCATTGACTAGTCTCTGACTAACCCTTTGGGGATTATATTGTGGGATAATAGTAGTGACTATGTATGTATGTATGTTGCTTTCTGAGGTTTAAGCGAGCACTACACATTGAAATGAAACACTTTTTTACGGATTAACTCGCGTTTAATTTACTATTCACATAGTTTTTTATCCTTTATCCTGACGAATTGAAATGATATTGATATTAATTAAATGAATTAATATTGAAATTAAAAAACATCGCAATTTCAATAGAGAGGATGATTGGAATTTACCACCTGCCTGGGACCCCATCATACAGGTCATCAAATCCCAGCCCCAACAGCAACACATTGCCAGACCTAAAAATTTTGTTAGCTCGTATTGTGTAAACTAACTAACATAAAGGATAAAAAACTATGTAAATAGTAAATTAAACGCGAGTTAATCCGTAAAAAAGTGTTTCATTTCAATACGTATGTACTTATGTTTTATTTCTGATACAGAAACCAGTACCTACAGTATGATCTTACGAAGCTCTGGAAATCTAGCTCTTAGTGACCCAGTTGACCACTAATCCCTACTAAAACAGCTTTAGTTATTTCGGTGCTTCTATAAACAAAGGCAAATTAGCATTTATCCTTTGGCGAGTAAGAAATTAACTTGGACAATTGTAATTTATAGCTCGGTTCTTACGCTGAGAATCGAAAAAACTTTGTGGAGAAACACAGTTTTTTTCACACTCACACAAAAAAACTCTCTCTCTTTTAAACTTTTAAAAGAGATTCCACAAAACAAAATAGTTTTAAGGCGCCGGTGGAAACATCGCGCTAATAAAGAATGTAGTTTAAAGAGCTCTTCAAACCAACTTTTGCTTTCGAGTAACGGCAGACGCTCGAGATTTTCCGATTGTGGACACGGTCAAGTGCCCTGTACTCGGCTCTAAGGAATTACGGGTTGTCAGGTATCATAAAGATTGGATGGATGACAAAAGGAAGTATGCAAGAGACATTGGTGAAACGAAAGACATATTTAATTAATATTTTTTTTAGGTCAAAGATCAAATTTATTTACTTACACTTTTAAATAAGTAATATATGTAAAAATGTAAAAGTAAAAATGCATATGCATTATGGATTTTTTACTTTTGTTTTTTTTTAATGTGACATGTCATAGTGACTACATCCTGCCTGATGGTAAGCAGCCAATGCAGTCCAAAATAACAAGAGCGCTCCTCACCGTAGAACAAGCACAGTAATAAGCACCCATTCATGACGGCCTGCATAAATGCCGTTTCACGCCCGTTTTTTTTAAATTGGAAATGGATATCTACTTTTATGGATTTTATTTTTCGATGCATAGCCCGGGTTTGTGATCACTAACCCTGGTGATTAAGCTATACCTATCATTTGTAGCGATGACTTGATTTCATTGATGGAGGCAATGACCTTTTATTTTATCATTGGATTATATACTTAGTATACAGACTGTACTTTACTTTACTTTATTATGTAATTGCTTTATGACCTAAATAAAATAATAATAATAAAAAACAAAGCTGTGTAGTGTTTGTATTGATTTATATTACTTAATTCATATTCGTATTGGATATTAATATTTTGAAATACTATGTAAAAGTTTCTATCTATCTATAGGTAGTAGCTTAAATACCACTGCTGTAGGAGTCTCCGTGAGAGACAAGGGGATAAAATGTGAACATATAAATTTTAAAATGTAAGTATAGGCACTCTCACAGCCGTCTCCGGCTAACTTATAACCGGATTCCGGAAGGAAAGGATTTGGTCTGACACCTGTACCTACTGCGCACAGGCACCACAGTCCCTTCACATGGCTTACCGACCCTAATTTATTATTAAGGTCTGCATTCGCCGCCCTCGGCTGCGGCAGGCACCCCCCTCAAACCCAGGCGCCTATTGCGACACACGAAATTCGATCAAATTCATAACGCAAACGATAAGTCGTCGTTATGTGGTTTTGCTTGGTGCTGAATCGATTTCTAAACATCTTCATGTCATACCGAATTTGATAATCCTCTTGTTTTAGTTTCATCGAAAACATACATAGGTAATTAAATACACACAATGCACATTTACAGTGCACTAACTGCTTCTTATCTACTATAAAGCGGTGAGAAATTATATTTTTGTATTTGTTCTAAATTATTTATCATCTGATGAAAACGTAATTCAGTAGCTATAGTCTGGCTATCAAAAGTAGTCCCTGGATATTTTAGCAAACTTTTTACATGGTAATGCTAAATGCAATTATGTCAACATCAATTCGCCAAGTTGTCAGTTGTGTGTCAGTTGGTCGTCAGTAGTTTTATGTGATCTTGTTTTATCGATTTACGGGTGTAAAAATTAATAAAACTTTTAAAAGCGAAGAGCAGAAGATGTTGTTTTGCATGATTTCAAATTTTCAAGAAAAACAACAAGAGAAAGACGCCAAATTCAATCAAAAACAAGATTGTTTACGTGTGGTGCTTGATTTCTTAGGTAGTTTGACGCAATTCTTTTGATACTTGGTTATTATTAAAATTTTGACTGTAGTGAATAAAAAAAGTATTATGAAATATTGTTTTTTTCTTTAACTATTCTTACTTAATTCTTAACTTATAAGATAACAGGTGATAACAGGTGTTACAATCATTTTAATATTAGTAAATGATAATAATTAAAAAAAGTAGTTTTTATCTCATTTTAGCACCTGTGCTCTGGCTGACTATAGTATACCGACGATTCGCCCTAGCTTCGCACGGACGCAATCTCTGATCATCCCGTCATAATTTTTTACGAACACAGCAAAACGCACATTATTATTGCGACAATTATTGAATTATTATTGCGTCTTAACCTAAGTATGATAGATATGAGCTCGCAACTTTTTAAAAATGAAATTGACTTAATTTTGATTTCAGATGTACTTAAAAATAATAGTATCAACTTCGTGTATTCAGTGTATAGCCAGTATTACCAGCCGCAGATTTTTTGAAATTGTCACAAGTCATTTATGTATAAAATGCACAACAGGGGTCCTTAATGCGAACCGGGACACCAGATGTGATAGAGACTGGTTTTGAGAGATATCCTTTCAGAGCAACTAGTTGACTACGGTTCGAGATAAAAGACTTTAACCAGCGCAAAAGACAGCCATGTACGCCCATACACTAAAGTTTGTTTTACACAATTATATAACTCTACGACATGCATACTCATCAGGAAAATACTTAACAACAACATTCACATACACATATATTTCACAAAAAAATGTCTAATACATTACTACGTACGACGCACGCAACGTAGAGGCGACGATCTAGTTTTACCTATTAAGAGAACCAACTATGGAAAAAAATCTATTACTTTTGAAGGAATACAGATGTATAACAAGCTACCTTCCTTTCTGACCTTCGGAATGTTTAAGTCAAAGATAGCTAAACATAATGTCTAGCCATTTCTGCTTCTATAAAATGCTTGATTTAAGCGCGCTAAATGTCCCCGTACATAATTCTTAACTTATAAGATAACAGGTGTTACAATCATTTTAATATTAGTAAATGATAATAGTTAAAAAAAGTAGTTTTTATCTCATTTTAGCACCTGTGCTCTGGCTGACTATAGTATACCGACGATTCGCCCTATCTTCGCACGGACGCAATCTCTGATCATCCCGTCATAATTTTTTACCAACACAGCAAAACGAACATTATTAATGCGACAATTATTGAATTATTATTGCGTCTTAACCTAAGTATAATAGATATGAGCTCGCAACTTTTTAAAAATGAAATTGACTTAATTTTGATTTCAGATGTACTTAAAAATAATAGTATCATATATTATAGTATATATTCGTGTATTCAGTGTATAGCCAGTTTTACCAGCCGCAGATTTTTTGAAATTATCACCGTTTCTCAAGGACAGCTTTTATTAGCCAGACTCTATGTGTATTTCATAATCAACATTTCCGGTTAACAGGTATCGACCACGGTAAAAATGATTTAAATTCGATCGGTTCAAAGTTTGTCTATGGATTCGAAATAGCGCCATAAATATAAACAAACCAACACTTCCTCAGTAAAGTAGATAAATCGACAAATTCCGTTCGTTTCTCCACGTTAAGTGTTTCGCATATGTTTCGTAATAAGACCTATGGTCTGTGCAAACGCGAGCCATGGAGGCTTTGTTATTTGATGAATGTGCCGTTCCTAGTGTTATTGATTAGTTTTAGAACGTTACACATCCGCAAACGGTGGCTGTGTAGCCGGGTTTAATTATTTTAAATTGCTAATATGCGTTTACAATTTTACACTACTTAGATTAGGGCTTGAAAATCAGAGTCTTGACACTGATCCGGAGTTGGGTTTCGATGTTCTTTTTATCTAGCAGCAGACTTCCGAAGTTTCGGAGATTAAGAAATGGTTTATTTATTATGTCACCAGTATGTTTGTATTAAACTTAGCACTTTAAAAAATAGTTACGATGTAGGTAAATTGATAATATTACAATATAGGTACCAATTAAAAATTTCACTCTAGCTTTCTAGCTAATTGTTTAACCCTATATTAGCGAAGGAGTAAATAGTTACTTTGACTACGCCAGAGTGTCGTGCTTCGTGCATAACATTTTGCGCAGGGGAGACTAGTGCGGCATAGTTAAAATTTTCCAACTGGTTAATATCAAGCCATAGGAATGTCTCATTATCGCTGTGACGTCCAGGACGCGGCGCTAACCTGCTGCTGACAATCAAGCCGACTTCAAGGGTTGCCACAATATAAAAGTTGGTAATATTTTTTAATTTTAAGAGGGTTTTATGGAATATTATATTATGTTTAAATACCGAAATGTGTAAGCCACACACTTATACAAACATAATATAATATTCCATAAAATTTTACAAACCAATAAGACAATGTAACAAAACTTTCCATGCTGAAAATACAGAGATCAGAAAACCTTAAATTAATAATAAGTTTATGCTTTTCTAAACTTTCTCTAGCACTTTAGCTTTCGACTTTAAGTCGCACTTTAGCAGAATAAACGTTTTTTTTAAACTTAGTCTTAGACTTTTATTTTTGTTACTAAGACGAATTCGTATCAGTAACAGAGATAAATATTTTAGAGCTTTGTATGTTTTGCAATTTATCATCAGCCTTATAATCTTCCCACTGTTGGGCTATAACCCACCACTCTGGCCCAATGCATGTTGTCTGCCATATTTAAGACAACCGGGCCCAACGGCTTTACGTGCCGTACGAAGCACGGAGGAGCCTATGTTTTAATTTGATCACCCATCCAATGAATGCCTTAACCGCTGCGCCTTCGAGTTCCTCTTTTTTGTTTGTGTATATTTTGAACATAACAAATAGTGTATCAAAATTCTGATGATAAAGGGTTGAATAGTCACATGTTTACTTTAATTCATATTTATATACCATACATACATGTACATACATTCTGTCAAAAAAGTCTCGGGAACAGATGATTTGTTTATGATTCAAAATTATTTTTTTTGTTTTATTTTGTTGTTAGATTGGCACAACTGTTATCCATTTTGGCGCGGAGTTTGAGTTGCATCTGTTATTTAGAATAAATACAGTGCTGTCTTTAGGTAGTTTATATCTAGTGTGTGCGAATTTCATGATGGATAAAAACATCGAACAAAGAGTTTGTCTTAAATTTTGCGTCGCCAATGGAATTTCGAGTTCGGAGTCACTGAAAATGTTACAGAAGGCTTACGGTGAATCGACTTTATCAAAAACACGTGCTTATGAGTGGTACAAAGCGTTCAAAAGCGGTCGAGATGTGATGGAAGATTTGAATCGCTCTGGTAGGCCATCAACGTCTTCAACTGAAGTTAACATTGCAAAAGTGAAGGAAATGGTGACTGAAAATCCTCATTTAAGTTTGAGAGATAGCCGCTGAACTCACGAGTCTCACGAGTCGATCCGTACCGTTTTAAATAATTTCTTGGGTATGAAACATGTTAACGCTCGGCTAGTCTCTAAAGACTTGAATTTTCTCCAAAAACTCAAGTAAGAGTCGCTGAGGACATGCCAGAACTAGTCAATTCCAACCAAACATTCATGCAACGCATTGTTACTGGTGACGAGATGTGGGTTTACGAGTTTGACATGCAAACTATAGTCAACAAGCTTCGGAGTGGCGTCTTCCGACTAAACCGAAACCGAAAAAACCACGCCAAAGTCGATCAAAAGTCAAAGTCATGTTGACTGTTTTCTTTGACTATCGCGGTGTTGTGCACTCGGAATTCTTGACGAAAGGTCAAACGGTAAATAAAGAATATTGTTTGAGCGTTATGCGGCGTTTAAGAGAGCAAATTCGACGAAAAAGCCCAAATTTGTGGAAAAAAATTCTTGGATTATGCACCACGATAATGCGCCTTTGCACAAGGCCATCATTATGAACGAATTTTTGACCAAAAACTCAACAAATACCATCGAGCAACCACCTTATTCACCAGATATGGCTCCAGCCGAGTTCTTTCTTTTTCCTAAACTCAAATTACCACTTCGTGGCACCAGTTTCATTAGGTAGAAGACATAAGGAGAATTTGCGGCGAGAACTGAACTCAATTCCGGAAAAAGCGTTTAAAAAATGTTTTGATGATTGGATTATTCGTTGGCGTAAGTGTATCGTTTCTGAAGGAGCATACTTTGAAGGCGATAAAATAAATTTGGATGAATAACTAACATTTTGTGTATTATTGATCTTTTCCCGGTACTTTCTTGACAGAGTAGTATAATCACGACTATTGTCCCCGAAGGGTTAGTCAGAGACTAGGCAATGAGGACAGCAAAAGCAGCCATCTACCATAGTCCGCTTGGTGGTGGGCCTATCGCCGCTCTATGCTGTTGGATGTATGTGCAAGTCTTTAGTCCGTTAGTCGCCTTTTACGACACCCTTTTACCGCTACGCGACACGGTTCTACCACCTTGTATTAAATACCATGTGACATGCATATTAATAAATGAAATAGTTTAAGAAATATGTGCATATCGCTTCAGCTTCATTCTCGTAGTTTACAGGTGCAATACTTTAACGTGGTTAATGAACAGCTGATTACAAAGTTAAAGCTGCTCCGACGCAAAGTTTTGTAACACAGATTTGTGTGCAGCCAAACCTTAAACAGGTTAATTAGAAATTTAGCTCGGTTAAGCGGAAATATTTATGCGCATCAAAGTTCAACAGCCCCGAATCATACACAATTTTAAATATAAAACTAAGGTGTCATTAAAGTAAGTACTTACATCAGGAAAGCAGTTATCGTGGCCTATGGATAGATGGAAGAAGAACAATCACATCACACACACATACTCGTATAATATATGAGTTTGCCTTGCCTGCTAAAACTTTTTTATGTCATCCAAGTGAGCTGTAGCAACGCTAAAGCCCCACGCTAAAGCTGAAGTAAGTAATATTAGCTTTATCGAGATAGGGACAAGATGTTTTTTCAGGATAAAAGTGTTCTATGTATCCCAAAACTTGTAATATGCAACATGATGTGATTGCAAGCAATATAGTTTGATTTTTTTTAATGAGTTAAAGTCATATTCTGTTCTGTGGTTAAAGTTGAAAGGTATATTTATGAAAAAAATTAAGTCTGTGTCGTGTCACGTCCTTTGTTACAAAACTAATTATTTAATATGATACTCTATTATAAAGGTTTCAAAATGCACAACACGTCAGAGTGACACGTTTTAAAATTAAAATTTTAATACTCATTGCCAGGGTAAAGTATTTTTCTATGAAAAACTTTTGCGTCGTTTTATTATTGCCGTGACGGGGAAGGAGACAGCGACGGAATTTCAATTAACTATACTGTATATACATATAGGCACCTTGCCAAGTTATAATTTATTTTAATATGTAGGTGTACCTATCCCGTAGAATTTTTTTCCATATCCTTTAATCCCTCTTCTTTCATAGGACATATAGTCATTCTCTTTACTACGAATGTCAAGAACTAAAATCATTGGTGACTCTTACTCTTCGATCATAGATGATCGAAGCTCTAACTACTTTTTTGTCGGGCTGACAAGAAATAGAATGTTCTCCCAGCATAAAAAATCTAAACGTATGCAAAAATAACGCAACAGGTAGCGTTTCTGCGGCAGCTCACGATACCATAGATTTCACTCATGGCGAGGAATTAGCGCGCAAGCCACGACAATTATTTACGACGCTCCCCACCGCCGCGGAATTACAGCACGCCGCGGTCTTTTATGTTTATTCACGGGTTATAATTCCCCAGCCGAGGGGATTATTTGGAAACGTAAACGTAGGTGCGCTCATATTTCACACAGCCACTGCCTCGTGGCAGTTGTGAAAGTAATCGTCGCATGCACGGGAAATTATCCCCGGCAGGTTTAGACAGGGCTGCCGCGTTTCAGATGCACCAACAGAATGTAATAGTGGCTTGTTGCAGTGCCATTGGCGCGTCGCCGACCGACTTTGAGTAAGCCGAATATCTCCTCTCGTCACCGCATTATTGCTTTGGCGAGTGTTACCTGCATGTCTGTCGGCTGCCTGTGGATTTCGCATTATTGCACCAGACTAACTCCACGTTTAGCCTGTTGATAGTAACAAATGCCGGCTACACTTCACTCTACTCTTCGAATAGCGAATTCCTAATTTCGAATGACCAAAGTGTCAAAACGTAGCCCATTAAATTTGTATAACGGAGTTGTAACGTTTATATTTTGCACGTAATCCCGACGACCGACGTGTAAAATACGGGCCGTCAGTAACTATTAAACTTTGCAATAATTTCGCCTGCGCCACTGTCATAAATATTGTCGGGAGATTTTCATATTAATTGCGACGCCGCTGAAGCACCTTTGTAGGCCCGTGCTGTCATTTATGGCATTACATGATTCTGATTAAAATGGCTGGTTTGTTATACAAAATATTTTGTACCGTAAGTCGATGACCTTCCATTTACAGACACAGTAGATGAAAAACATAGTAGGTATAGCCTATTTATAGCTACTGTCCCACAACTGGGGAAAGGCTTCCATCACTGGAGGCAAAGGCTTCCATTACGGGATTCAAGAAAGAATAAATTGGCTATACCTAAATGTAATCTTACCTTATTCCAGAAAAATATTTTTTACATGGCCATAAAAATATTTTTTCACTTCTCTTGCTCAAAAAGACCGTCGTCATTGTAGCGTTCCAGAGCGAGGCTAAAATAGCTTTTCTTGCCCTAGAAGAAAGTAATTTTTTTAAAATTTTTGTCTTTTACATGACAATGAGCCTACAAAATCAAAAAAGTCTTTAGTCATAAGTAGAATAATCATGAATAAAGACTCGACATTTTACTGTTTACCTAAATCAACAACTTTTTTGAGATAGTTATTATTAAAGTTTAAGGTAAAATTAGTAATCATTTGAATCTATGAAGAAACAACTGCACAGTCTGCACATGTGCTTAGGTGGTGAGCCTTTAGTCCGTTAGTCGCCTTTTACGACACCGAAGGGAAGAAAGGGGTTGGTAGTATTATTTTGATGAGCCCATCGCCGCTCTATGCTGTTGGATGTATGTGCAGTCTTTAGTCCGTTAGTCGCCTTTTAAAACACTCAGGGGAATAAAGGGGTTGGTAGTATTATTTTGATGAGCCCATCGCCGCTCTATGCTGTTGGATGTATGTGCAGTTTTTAGTCCGTTAGTCGCCTTTTACGACACCCGAGGGAAGAAAGGGGTTGGTATGGTAGTATTATTTTGATGAGCCCATCGCAGCTCTATGCTGTTGAATGTATGTGCAGTCTTTAGTCCGTTAGTCGCCTTTTACGACACCGGAGGGAAGAGAGGGGTTGGTAGAATTATTTTAATGAGCCCATTGCCGCTCTATGCTGTTGGATGTACCTATGTGCAGTCTTTAGTCCGTTAGTCGCCTTTTACTACACCCAAGGGAAGAATGGGGTTGGTAGTATTATTTTGATGAGCCCATAGCCGCTCTATGCTGTAGGATCTATGTGAAGTCTTTAGTCCGTTAGTCGCCTTTTCCGGCACCCTAGGGAAGAGATGAAAAGACTGCACATACTATCCAACAGCATAGAGCGACGATGGGCTCATCAAAATAATACTACCAACCCCTCTCTTCCATTGGGTATCGTAAAAGCAACTAACGGGTTAATATTAAATAAATTTAAAAAAATCATATTGTATTGGATTGTTTTATTTTCTCGCATTCGTAGTAAAAAGCAGAGTGTAACAGCCGGCGCTAAAAACCACAATCTACTAAACAAATTACCGTTAGACATGATGAATCCCTCCCGTTAGAACGAAATAGATTTAAAAATAATTTATCACATCACAATGGCTCCCTAGGCGCCCGGTTGGGTTCCGAGAAGTGAGTGTGCTTACTACTCCGCGACCAAGGTGGACACTTGGGAGTCGACTTTAAAGTCGACGACCCGAGCATTGGCAACTGCGAGTTGTGCCCTTCGTGCAACGAGAAGTGAGCGAGCTTGACAGCTCCGGTTACCTATCTTTACAATAGGCAGTGAACTACACGTGTTCACGGGGAGACTCTCCTGATACACTAGTCTTATGAGTACCGAATGCAGAGCGCGCTTCGGCGGGCACTGATTTGGCGTCAAGACCTAACTCAGATGGTCTCCTGCGCGAGTATTTTGCTAGCGCAGGAATGTCTGACACTTCTTGCATAACCTAACGGTTGGTCTCGAGGTGCCCTTACAAATTAAACTTAGTGATGTAAGGAAAGGGACTCCTAAAGCACAATTTTTACTCCGTCAAAGAATATTTGGAAATATGACCTCTTGCTTTAATTATCATTGACATTAGGTATTTTTAGGTAACTCATAATTTGCAAATAATCATCATCAGCCTATTAACGTCCCACTGCTGGGCACAGGCCTCCCACGTGGACAATAGCACGTGGGGATATTGGGCCATAACCCACCACGCTGGCCCAATGCGGGTTGGTGGGTTTTAACAACTGCCATCTTACGACAACAACAGGGACCAAGGCTTAACGTGCCTTCCGAAGCACGGAGGAGCTCAAGATGTTTTTAAATATGGTCACCCATACAGCGACCCGGCATTGCGAAAGTTGCTTAGCGAGCAAGATCGCAAGCCAAACGCGCTAGCCGCTGCGCCATCGAGCTCCTATTCGTATATTAATTCTTAATAATTTGACATTTGAATGAATTGTAATTTATTTGTATTGTTTGTATAAATTGTAAAGACATTTTTAGGTAGTAATAGGTCCAGGATCGTAAGACCTCCGGCGGTCGCGAAACAATTGTTTTTTAATTGTCTGGTTTTACAGTGCTCAAGGGGTTAAGTAAAAATGATACTAACAATAATATTTATTTCAGACAAAGAATCAATTGATTGTAATTATAATTATGAATATTTGCATGCCTACATACTTGTGACAGAATATTGTTGATACCTTAAATCAATGTGTTACATCTCAATGTTGTGTACATGCATGTTAATCCGCAAATAAATGATTTATGATTTATGGCTGAAATCGAGTAACCGCTATACTTGATAGGTATTGTCTTTTTTCACCAAGTTTGCCAAAAGCGGGTTATTGATCTTATAACCAGGGCAAACCCGGCCTCGAAAAATCACAATTACTCGACCTTTTAATTGGACCCCGGCCTTCCAAATATGGGGCCGAGAGGTTAACTGGCAAACCGTGGCGCAGTCACAGGTATCATTTAAATGTCCTGTTGCTCTTGGATACAAATACCTACTACATAAAAACATTTTAAACTTTTATGGTCACTACGATAACTTTTAGGAAAAAACGAGATTTTCAGTTACTCCGTGATCATGGTGTATGCCACTGCGCCGATTTTTTTTATATAAGGAGGCAAATGAGCAGGCGGGTCACCTGATGTAGAGCAATCACCGCCGCCCATGGACACCCGCAAAACCAGAGGAGTCGCAGATAGGGTTAAGGAAGGAATAGGAATTGTGAGGGGGGGAGGGGGGGGGAAGGGGCCTCCGGAACTCTCACTAGCCGGACGAAACACAACAGCACCAAGTGCCATTGTTTCACGCCGGATATTCGTGAGAGGGTATGGTATTACCCCCGGGCGAGCCGGCCCAATGCGTGCTGCAACGCAGCGTGGCTCTACCACTCAGTCAGTGTCACTCATTTAGGACCACCCAGGGGACACGTGTAGGGTCTAAAGGGTAAACCTACGGACGCGAGTAACTTTAACTGAAATATCGGGGACTCAAAACCAATAACATAAACATGGTAAAAATCCCGATTTTTCCTAAAAATACTACTCATCTATCTTAACTACAAAATAATATGTTATACGCGCGACCTTATACTAGTTAGTCTAGGTAAAGACGTAATTTCTGGGCGCTTTTCCCCTCTGCCTAACAAAATCATCCCCAGCTCTAAATTCCGGCTCGAACGTAACGTCGCGGAGAATCTAGAAAGGTAGGGGACGAACCGACGAGGTAGCTGATGTCTGCTTCTAAAATATCTACGGAATTATTCGACTAGAGAATTATTTTAAGATTCTAGCTGTTCATAAATTAGTCCAAAAAAATCGTCAATAAAACGTATCTTCTATTGCAGGAACGAATTACGCACAGTGTGTATTTATGTTGGTACGCAATTGATTTGCGTGACTAGATAAAGCCTTTAAGATAAATGCTATAAAGATATTGGGCGTGATAAGATGTGATCACCGTCTTGCTTAAGGTTAAATTATGCCCGCCAGAACTTACTGCGAAACTCATTATTAGAGAGATAATTTGCGATTTTCTTAACAACACCAATACATTTACGCTTATTGTCTGAGAGGAGACTGATGGATTGTTTCTTAGAAGCTAGTTAAGTAAATCGTCTGTAATTGACTTTAACAAACTAAGTAGGTAAGCCTGTCTCGTCGCAGTTTTCGTTTCTTTGAATAGCGAGCCGAGTCTGCGAGTCTGAACCACCGAAGTAGCAAGAAACAAATTGATTTTTGATGTTCGCGCTAATGATTTGCGGCAGACATTGACGGTTGATTGACAAAAACTTCATCGATAAACTTTATAACCGTCGCGCGAAGGATCTTTTGATTGCCACCATTTTTGTTGTCATCGATTGAATTATGATTACCGTAAGTCAATAGTCAAATACTCGTGTACAAGTAGGTAATCTTCGTATTGTAATAGTAAGGTTACTGAGAATTTTTCGTTCTGTTGAATGAAAAATTATTGATAATTCATGATTATTTTCATCAAATTGCCCTGTCCCTGATACTAATATTGCTTACTTATATAATAGGCTGAAGACAAACAGATATAAGACAGCGAAATATACTTTTACCGAGACCGTGATGGCATTACGGTCATCATCTCTCTCTGATCCGGGTAAATGTCCTACTCACAAAATTTTCCTTATGAGCTACTGACATAATATGAAAAGATGGGGCCCAATGCGTTTCGGAGTGTTAATGATGGCGAAATGACTTTATATGCTCATTTTAATAACCGGGGAGCTCGCGATAATTATGTCATTAAATTTCTAATTGCCTATACGGTATAACACGCGAACGCCTTAGTTACGAGATCAACTTCTTCTATATAGTGAAAAAACTGCTTAGCAACAATTACAGAATAAGGGAACACATGGACCGGTCTATTCCCAGCAGTGGGACGTTTATAGGCTGATGATGATATATTTCTTACAATTCTGTATTACCCGCAAAATCTGTAAAATTATGTACTTATGGATATTCGACATGGGAAAGCATGGGACGACAGCACGTGAGGAGATCGATCCATAATAACTCAACACGATCGCCCAGTGCAGGCACTATACTCGTCCACTGCTGGACATAGGCCTCTCCAAGAACACGCCACTGAGCACGACCCGCGGCCACTCTCATCCAGCTCTTGCCAGCCACCTTGCGAAGATCGTCGCTCCAGAGAGATAATTGCACATTAGTAATTTGAACTACTTATATATATTATTTATTTATTTCAACCAACTTAGCAATTACAGATAAAAACCTAATGCGACAGTACAAGCACTTATAAAACTATTACTTACTACTATTAATGACCGTATTATGTCTATGTATACTGTAATAATAATTATAGGTAAGTAATACAATAAATCCGGGTTTATTTTGCATTTGGAGTCTCAAATATCCTCTAACGAATATCCACGAAGTTACAGGGTCACTAGAGGCATAAGCATTGGGCAAGAGCACTCAACACAATTCGCTGTTCCATTTAATATGAAGTTCCGTACAACCATATGCATACAGAATGTTGTGGTTCCCATTAATTTTCGGTCGTGCAAGAGGTAATCTATGCTATAAAAGTCCGTGAGTTGCACACGGTCGAGCTCGAGAGTCAAATGGTGTATGAATATTGTTCCGTTGCCATTATTTTTCAGAGAATGCACTAGTCCATTTTAAAAGGAGTGATTTTGCAATTTCTCCGCTGTAGATTTTAATCGCAATAGCGCTGGTATTTTCATTTTCCGATGTTGGTTTTTTAATAATTGCTATGGTGGTAACTGGAGAAAAATGAGCCAGAGTCGATATTTTATCCCGGCTTGGTTTAGATCTAATAAGTGTTCGCAACTTTGTTGACTGTTTGTAAATGTTATTGTCATAAATAAATGTAAATAAAATATGGTGGCGGCACATTAAAAGAATACAACCAGTTCATCTCTTCCCTTGGTTATAAAAGCGACTAACGGACTAAAGACTGCACACACTTCCAGAGCGACGATGGGCTCACCACCTAACACGCTGTGCACATGTGCAGTTGTTCTTTGGTGAAACGTGGATTTGGAGAGAACTGATTTTGGGGTCCTCATTGCCTAGTCTCTGACTAACCCATACGAGCTAATACTTGTGTGTATGTATGTATGTATGTAAATAAAAAGAGGTTGATTCTTTAGAAATTAGAGTTTTTAACGGTGTGGTAGAGAATTTATTCTGGACCTTTGCCAGTAGATCACCCTTCGGTACTGCATTACAGTTTATAGTGATATTCCGGTAACAAATGGCCTTTCCATAATGTTGGCGGAGACAAATCAAGATGGTGTCCCGATAAACGTCGCATCCAATCACCAGGTGTCCCATTACAAAGTGCGTGGTGTTATTTACGCGGTACCAATCAGTATGTAAATATATAGGGTAGGTGAATGCTCTGGAGTGTGTGGGTGAGGCTGCGCGCGCGGCTGCCTCCGCCGCGTCTCGGCATAGCGCGCACGCTCATAACTCGAGCTGCACTATTGACGCACTGAGCCCGTGTCGCTAACGATCAAGACCGTTTAATCCTCAACTCCGTTGATCCAACATGAGGTTGACCAGCTCCGCACTCGTGATTCTCGTGTTACACGTCACCGGAGTGCAGCCGGGTCGCGGCGAAATAGAGCGTAACTGCAATAGTGTCGCGTATGACAAGGTGCTGCTGAAACGTGCAACTTTACTGTCGAAATACGTGTTTACGGGCAAAGTGTACGGTGTGAATTACATGAATAGGTCAGGCGTGTATAAAGTGAACATACGGAGGGTGTTGAAAGGTGATTTGGACGATATAGGAGTTGCAGTACGATTCAAGAAGCCGAAATCTCTGCGGTTCAGTGATGCGACTGTGATGGTGGACGGTTTAGTCTCGGTTGGGTGTCGCCCTTTGCGCGTGCGGACTTACGCCATATTTTTAACGGACACGCGTGACGTAGACGTACTGAGGCTGAGCTTGGTAATGCAGCCTGTGGTGCTGACTTTGAGGAACCTCGCCATCATTGAAGCGGCTGTTAAAGGTAAGCAGAGACGATTGTTACAAAGGGACAAAATTGTTTTTGTTTTTGGCAAAATATGTGAATGTCAGTCTTTCTTATTACAGGAAGGGCAACAGGTGTGCAATTGTATTTATAATAAGTAATTAGGTTGGAAGGTGTTTTTCAGTCTGAGTGAATCGGATTTTATAAAAAGACACAAATATGACGAAAGATTCAGGATATTCGGTTCCGTGTATGAAAGTGCTTGTAAGAAAATTACTTTCTTCATATAAAAGAAATCTCGAATCTATAATGTAAAACGGCCAAGCTTATAAAGTCTAGATCTATTGCCAGAAACAGTATAATAATCTGCAACAGCCGTACTCAGGCGAACAAGGCCAGAGTCGGCCATAACCCACCGCGCTGGCCTAATGCAGCACTGCGGGTGCACATTCGTAGTTATTGTATTATCGCCATTTTGCTCCGTTAGCCAGCATTTACGCTGTAACCGGAATGTAGGTGAGCAAAATAGCAATTCCTCTTAAACTGGTTTTACAACATTAAGTATTTGTTGACAAAATGCTGTGGCGGTGCACTTAGAATAATTTTGCATAGACTGAATGTGACTCAGCAAATTTAAATATCGGGTTTCCTCGCTTACTAAGCTTTTAAAGTAAAAAAGGTGAGGGGCGAAGTATTGGGTGTAATTGATTGTTTAGTGTACCTAGCCACTTTATGGAGTGAGTGATTAAGTTTCTTTTATACCTAATATCCACGGGCGTCGTCGTAAGGTTTCCTAAAGCCAACTTTAACCAATTTAAACTCAATATCCCTGTTAATAATAACATTAATAGCGATTTTGACAACAACTACATCATGCATTTCCATGACATTAACAGTTAAAATTGCATCAAATACCGAGTTTAGTCCTTTTTGCATAATTTCTAAATACATTTGTTTTTTTTAGACAAAGTACTCGCTACTTAACTAAAATACTAACGTAGCGAACCAGGCTCTACAGGAAACAAATCGATTCAAATCGAAGCGGGGAGTTGAACCTCTACGGTTTTTCAAATTGGTGATCTAACCGTGTCGTGTAGCGGTGAAAGAAATACTACCACCCCCTCTCTTCCTTTGCGTGTCGTAAAAGGCGACTAACGGACTGGACGGTTAAAGACTGCACATACATTCAACATCATAGAGCGTCGATGGGCTGGCCACCTGTCACGCTGAGCACATGAGCTGTCGCCAGTTGGTGAAAAGTGGACTATGGTAGAGGACTGCTTTTGTTCTCTGCTCTTTGCCTAGTCTCTGACTAACCCTTCGGGGATAATAGTCGTTATTATATGTATATACAATCTAACCACAAGACTTCTCCATATTGTGAAGTTTGCAATGAGATAGACGATGTCGAACAATTGTTATCGGACTGTGAGAAAAACAGGAGTGAAAGGGAGTTATTAGTGCAAAACCATAATCTAAACATGTGCCGCATAGGTGTATTTTTGGAAATATAATGTGTATTTTACCGCAACCTAACTCCGATATGTCCGTGCATGCATTATAATTACGACTATTATCCCCGAAGTGTTAGGCAGAGACTAGGCAATGAGGACCGCAAAAGCAGTCCTCTGCCATAGTCCACTTTTCACCAAATAGCGACTGCACATGTGCTCAGCGTGACAGGTGGTGAGCCCATCGCCGCTCTATGCTGTTGGATCTACGTGCAGTCTTTACTCCGTTAGTCGCCTTTTACGATACCCAAGGGAAGAGAGGGGGTGTATTATTTCACCGCTACGTGATACGGTTGAACTCTGCTGATATAATGTGATATTGTTAATGTGGCCTTAGACCAACAATGGGACGTTTAGAAGCTGATGGTGATAGTTGATGGGGCTCAGCGTTGCCAGACGTGCGACAATTATCGTAGATCCACGATTATTTTGAGGGGCATGCGATAAAAAAGTAATATTTAAGTATCGCACGATAATTCGTATAATTATTCGACTTTCCACGACATTTTTTGTCAGTTCTACTATAATTTTGTGACAAACCTGAGAAACCTGTTTGTGTATCGTTCGTTTAATCACAGTTCGGAAAGACCGAGTCGCTAACCGTATGTAAGGTAAGCAATACTTTTTTGTAGGCGATGACCTTTTTTTTTAGCAAATTTAGAGTGCCCAGACGTACGTAATCTGTCTTTTTCAATACGATAATTTTGCAGTAAATCTGGGTTAGTTTTGACCTACGGATCTGGCAACACTGATGGGGCTTGACTGCCGCGAGCTATACTATTTTATTCTGTTAAAACCTCTCATTCCTACAGGGATTTACGACAGAATTTCACGCGGAAAGCCACGGGCGGTAACTATAATGTTATGTAATTAAAATGAACATGCATAAATAAAGGTATGGAGGTAATCACCCTCAGGGCGGCGACGGCTGCCAGTGGCCGAGCGCTACTGCGATATTAGTAGCGCGATATTAGTAGCGCGCGGCTACTGGTTTCGCTGTCGTACCGTAATGCCAGAAGGTGCTGGTGTGAATCCAATTTAAGTACATATTGAATGTTAAACAATTTATACTTATCTAAAAGTATATTTTATGAGCAAAAAACACAAAATTTTACCAATTTTAGTAAGTAATTTTTTCAACGCTTTATTTTTGTTAATTTTTCAAACTTAGTCAATAAACGTATAACCTATATTATTATACTGTCTCACAGTCCCACTGCTGGGCAAAGGCGATCATCATTGGAAGTCATAGATAAATACATTTTTTATCAAAACAAATAATTCTATTTCTATTCTTGTAGTATACATAGGCTTAAAAAGACAGACATAAGTAACGTCACGCTAAACAAACACATACTTTAAACAAGCGTCAGAAATACTCATGCTTCTAAATCGATAAATTAACTCAGCGTACAACACATTTCCATACTGTGGTATTTAGTACATTTGTCATTTAAGAGTTAGCACTCCGCTTTGTTCAGAACACACTGTAGTTGAGTGATAGCAACAATAAAGTCAAGTGTCGGAGCCAAACGCAAGTTACACTCGACTTCGGCACTTCATAATTATTCTCTAACCTACTTATAATATTACGCCAAGTTTACTTTGAGTAAGTTTATCAGTTGTCGGCTCTGTTAAATAGAAGCGATGTGTCAGACTGTCAAGTTAATAAAAATTGTTACTTTTTAACTTGACGCAATGTTTTAGTCAGTATTTTTAAATAGGTAAATTCATTTTAGATAGTGCCAAGTTATTATTAAGTTAGAGGCATAGATTTGGTTGCTGTTTTTTTAAGGTGAAGGAGTTGGAATTTCGGAGGGAAGTGAGGGTTGGAAGAGATGGGGCTTCGCTACTTTCACTCACAGGATGAAACACAACAGCGGGCGTGCCGGCATAATTCGAGCTGGAACGCAGCGTGGCTCTACCACAGACACTCATTTAGGGATACATAGCCAAATGTGCAAGTCGCAAAATGTGCAGGCTGCGTAAAATGAGCAAATCGCAAAATGTGCAGATCTCACATTGAGCAGATCGCAAAATGTGCAGATCTCACAATGAGCAAATCGCAAAATGTGCAGATCTCACAATGAGCAGATCGCAAAATGTGCAGATCTCACAATGAGCAGATCGCAAAATGTGCAAGCAGATCTTATATTGAGCAAGTCGCAAAATGTGTAGATTTTGAGGGGGTGAGGGAGTGAGGGAGGTAGGGGAGGAGTGTACCCTCCTTAAAGCGGGGACACGCGGAAACCCATAGTTTTGTGATTTAGAAAAATCGAATGAGAAAACAACCGAGTCACATCTTCAGAGTTCTTGAACAAAGTCATATTTTTGAAAAGTGCCTGTTATAAATAAATATTTAAAACATAAATAAAGCACCGTTTGCATGTAGTCGGTAGTAGGTATACAAAATTGATATGAAACTTAAGTTGTTTTTTAATAATAGGTATTACTTTATTTTGTTTTAAAAGTGTAGAAGTTATTCGGCTATAACCATGATGACAATCGCTTGTTGAAATCGAATAAACTTACCCACGGAAGAGTGATAAAGAAATCAATAGTGTTTCGTTTCGTTTTCTGTAAACGATTGTTATCTTGGCTTAGTCTCCAAGTAAGTATGTTAAGTTTAACTAATTGCAATGTTTTTTTATGATAATAAATATTTCATATTATTAGGGTTTATTTTTATTTTTAAAGATTAGTGTGACCTTTGGTTTTATGAGCAAGAATCAAAAGAATTCAGTCCTTTGGCCGCGAGCTCTAGGAGAAATTTAGAGCTCCCGGTATCCGGGTTATATGTGGAAACGTGTAGGTACACTTCTCCTTAACACAGATGGCGCGACTTAGGTAACGCAGTGTGCGTTATAGGCAAACCAAGAGCAAAGGGTACTAACAACCCGAAATACACGGAGCCGCCAAGAAACTTTTCCTCCAGAAAACGGTTAAGTTCAAAACCTCGGATTACCTCTACTCGCCGTGGATCGGACCTGCGTGTATGAGTATAGTGTAAATAAGTGCACATTTTACGATTTGCACATATTGCAACCTGCACCTTCTGCGATTTGCACATATTGCGACCAGCCTCTTCTGCGATTTGCTCATATTGCGACCTGCACCTTCTGCGATTTGCACATATTGCGACTTGCGCCTTCTGCGAATTGCATTAGTGCACATTTTGCGACTTGCACATTTGGCTATGGATCCTCGTTTAGCACCCTGCACCATCCAGGTTAATAAAATTTGTTACTTTTTAACTTGACGCATTGCTTTAGTCAGTATTTTTAAATAGGTAGGTAAATTCATTTTGCCAAGTTATTATTAAGTTAGAGGCATAGATTTGGTTGCTGTTTTTTTAAAGTGAAAGAGTAGAAAATTCGGAGGGAAGAGAGGGTGGGAAGAGATGGGGCTTCGCTACTTTCACTCACAGGATGAAACACAACAGCGGGCGAGCCGGCATAATTCGAGCTGGAACGCAGCGTGGCTCTACCACAGACACTCATTTAGCACCACCCAGGTTTTGCATTGCATGACACGAGATTGGCGATGGCCCAGCGATGCATACAACAACATGGACACCTATGGTGACGCGCACGAAACGGGCGATGCGATCGAGCGGTACACCGGCGACTCGGGAGCGACCGACGATGGCGGCGCGGAAGCGACGAGAACAAACTAGTTTGATTTGGTCGCTCGCGATTACAGTAGTGTTGTGTTGCAAAATATTATACATACAGTAACCTCCTACCTACTGGAAATTGAAATTGATATTGAAGAATTTAGGTATCTCGTATATTTTGTCAAAACCTGCTCTAGGTGACAGTAAACATAAAAACAAAAAGATTGTAAATAAGTTCTATTTTCTCTAAAATGTAATCAAATGTGTGTAAACTCATTCTGGTGTAGTTGTAAAATTTTATTGGATGGCACCTTAGCTCGTAAAAAGGGTAGAAAATTCGCCCAAAGTAGGGGAGGCAGGGGCTTGTTGTAACGGGGGTAAGTAGTAACAGCTTCATAACTCAGTCGGTTTCTAATATTTTGTTTCGATTTTGAACTCAATATGCTCTGTAAGTTAGTGCCTACGACGTAAGCGCAGCCAGTACAGCGAGGGATGGCGGCACGACCGGTTGTCAGCAGTAGTACTGTTTTTTGTCACGTAACCTAAAAGATATTAGTTCGTAAAATTTGATTTCAAGATTAAACAGTGTCTAATTGCAAAATGTTTATATTCATTGTTGGTATGCATTTATTAAACAATCGTATGATATTACTTTCACATAACCCAAGCCAATAAATATTTTTTTATAAACAAAAATGTTAGTAATTTCGGTTTGAGGCTAGTTGTAACAAAATTTTGGGGCAAGTAGTAACCTGTTAACAATTGCCCTAAGCTTGCAATCAATGTTTTTTTGATTCTCTATTACTTTAATGGTTAAACTTAATATGTAATTTGTCACGTTTATTGTTGTATTTCGGGATGCGGAATTACAAACGGAAGTCAGAAGAAGCTAAATCAAAAAATATAGTGGAAATATGTTTTAAAATATATAATTACTCATTTTAAAGCCTTTCTTAATAAAAATACTTAATAGTTTAGTTACTTCATCGAAAGAAGGAAAAAATGTTACAACTAGGCCCTCTCTCCCCTACTTCTTCCTTCATTTAATAGATGAACACCATCTCTAGGTAATAATAACTCCGTTCTCATTAGCAGACTTGGCTCCAATACTGTTCTCTTCGACGTAAACTTGTGTTATGATGACGTGAGATGTTGCTCACAATACTACCTCTAGAGCGACATGGAGCGATCAGTTTCGTGCCCATGCGAGATATTGCGCCTCATCGCCCCGCTCCGCCGTCGCGTCGCCGTCGCGTCGCGTCGCCATCGCTCGGCCATCGCCAATCTCGTGCCTGCAGACTCAAGGGTAAACTACGAACGTGAGTGACTTTAACTCCTATCAACAACAATAATGCGATCAAATCAAAACCGAAGGAATGGCATAACATGGAGGTAAGCATGGTATGCCCAGTTGTGGGTAGGTAGGGCCCAAAAATTTTAATGATGATGAATGATTTATAAAATATATATATTAAGATACTTCAAATGATATGTTGTATTGTATATCTACTTAATTACTTAGGTTTATTAGTGTATGTAAGTGGTATTCACCTGTAATTGTTTGTACGTTTAGCTATGGTATTATTTAAATATATGCATGTATGTAATGGAACAAATGTTGGTGGATCAATAAATAAAAAAAAATAATGTAGCTACAATTACCTTTCAAGAAGATTGTTAGTGAACCATGGCCGTTAAAATGAGTTTCTTTCTACACAGTGCATGTGCTCTATAGTTCTTGGGGTAACCGTGGAGTCTGAAGAACTAGGTAGATAGTGAAAATTCCCTTTTAAAAATATACATTTTAAGTAATGTGGTGAGAGTACTAATGGGCTATGGCACACGTAGTAACTAGGTGATTGATACGAAACCGCGGCGTTTTAGTTGGAAACTGAGTTAATAAAATGTTACGTCTATTAGTTTTTCTATGTTCGAAATATTTTAAATTAAGAACTTCTCTATTTTTTTTTCTTATAACTAAATGGCTTGCTGTGATTTGTACGTAGTCCGTATTAGTAGAGGATCCGAGTATACAACGACCTTCACCGAGCGGTTAATGGATGAAAAGTATTTTATATCAAATTTAATGTGTTAAAAAATATATTGCGAGTGGGTTGGCTGAAAAATTTCAGTCCAGTATATGATTAATTAAATATTTAAAAATATTTTTTTTTAAATATTGCACTTGTTTCGATAATAGATAAATTATATAGGTACCAATCGAAAATATGAAGCCTATAGGATGTGCAAACGTTAGGTTGACTATTTTTTTCCTGTCATAACACTGGGTAGGCAGGTGTAAACAGACTCTCTGACTAACCCTTCGGGGATAATAGTCGTTATTATATGTATATACAATCTAACCACAAGACTTCTCCATATTGTGAAGTTTGCAATGAGATAGACAATGTCGAACAATTGTTATCGGACTGTGAGAAAAACAGGAGTGAAAGGGAGTTATTAGTGCAAAACCATAATCTAAACATGTGCCGCGTAGGTGTATTTTTGGAAATATAATGTGTATTTTACCGCAACCTAACTCCGATATGTCCGTGCATGCATTATAATTACGACTATTATCCCCGAAGTGTTAGGCAGAGACTAGGCAATGAGGACCGCAAAAGCAGTCCTCTGCCATAGTCCACTTTTCACCAAATAGCGACTGCACATGTGCTCAGCGTGACAGGTGGTGAGCCCATCGCCGCTCTATGCTGTTGGATCTACGTGCAGTCTTTACTCCGTTAGTCGCCTTTTACGATACCCAAGGGAAGAGAGGGGGTGTATTCTTTCACCGTTACGCGATACGGTTGAACTCTGCTGATATAATGTGATATTGTTAATGTGGCCTTAGACCAACAATGGGACGTTCAGAAGCTGATGGTGATAGTTGATGGGGCTCAGCGTTGCCAGACGTGCGATTATTATCGTAGATCCACGATTATTTTGAGGGGCATGCGATAAAAAAGTAATATTTAAGTATCGCACGATAATTCGTATAATTATTCGACTTTCCACGACATTTTTTGTCAGTTCTACTATAATTTTGTGACAAACCTGAGAAACCTGTTTGTGTATCGTTCGTTTAATCACAGTTCGGAAAGAACGAGTCGCTAACCGTTTGTAAGGGTACCACAAGCAGTACTTTTTTGTAGGCGATGACCTTTTTTTTTAGCAAATTTAGAGTGCCCAGACGTACGTAATCTGTCTTTTTCAATACGATAATTTTGCAGTAAATCTGGGTTAGTTTTGACCTACGGATCTGGCAACACTGATGGGGCTTGACTGCCGCGAGCTATACTATTTTATTCTGTTAAAACCTCTCATTCCTACAGGGATTTACGACAGAATTTCACGCGGAAAGCCACGGGCGGTAACTATAATGTTATGTAATTAAAATGAACATGCATAAATAAAGGTATGGAGGTAATCACCCTCAGGGCGGCGACGGCTGCCAGTGGCCGAGCGCTACTGCGATATTAGTAGCGCGATATTAGTAGCGCGCGGCTACTGGTTTCGCTGTCGTACCGTAATGCCAGAAGGTGCTGGTTTGAATCCAATTTAAGTACATATTGAATGTTAAACAATTTATACTTATCTAAAAGTATATTTTATGAGCAAAAAACACAAAATTTTACCAATTTTAGTAAGTAATTTTTTCAACGCTTTATTTTTGTTAATTTTTCAAACTTAGTAAATAAACGTATAACCTATATTATTATACTGTCTCACAGTCCCACTGCTGGGCAAAGGCGATCATCATTGGAAGTCATAGATAAATACATTTTTTATCAAAACAAATAATTCTATTTCTATTCTTGTAGTATACATAGGCTTAAAAAGACAGACATAAGTAACGTCACGCTAAACAAACACATACTTTAAACAAGCGTCAGAAATACTCATGCTTCTAAATCGATAAATTAACTCAGCGTACAACACATTTCCATACTGTGGTATTTAGTACATTTGTCATTTAAGAGTTAGCACTCCGCTTTGTTCAGAACACACTGTAGTTGAGTGATAGCAACAATAAAGTCAAGTGTCGGAGCCAAACGCAAGTTACACTCGACTTCGGCACTTCATAATTATTCTCTAACCTACTTATAATATTACGCCAAGTTTACTTTGAGTAAGTTTATCAGTTGTCGGCTCTGTTAAATAGAAGCGATGTGTCAGACTGTCAAGTTAATAAAAATTGTTACTTTTTAACTTGACGCAATGTTTTAGTCAGTATTTTTAAATAGGTAAATTCATTTTAGATAGTGCCAAGTTATTATCAAGTTAGAGGCATAGATTTGGTTGCTGTTTTTTTAAGGTGAAGGAGTAGGAATTTCGGAGGGAAGAGAGGGTTGGAAGAGATGGGGCTTCGCTACTTTCACTCACAGGGGATACATAGCCAAATGTGCAAGTCGCAAAATGTGCAGGCTGCGTAAAATGAGCAAATCGCAAAATGTGCAGATCTCACATTGAGCAGATCGCAAAATGTGCAGATCTCACAATGAGCAAATCGCAAAATGTGGAGATCTCACAATGAGCAGATCGCAAAATGTGCAGATCTCACAATGAGCAGATCGCAAAATGTGCAAGCAGATCTTATATTGAGCAAGTCGCAAAATGTGTAGATTTTGAAATAGAGATAATTCAGCCCACGGGGTTGCTCGGCGGCAGTCGGAGGGGGTGAGGGAGTGGGGGAGGTAGGGGAGGAGTGTACCCTCCTTAAAGCGGGGACACGCGTAAACCCATAGTTTTGTGATTTAGAAAAATCGAATGAGAAAACAACCGAGTCACATCTTCAGAGTTCTTGAACAAAGTCATATTTTTGAAAAGTGCCTATTATAAATAAATATTTAAAACATAAATAAAGCACCGTTTGCATGTAGTCGGTAGTAGGTATACAAAATTGATATGAAACTTAAGTTGTTTTTTAATAATAGGTATTACTTTATTTTGTTTTAAAAGTGTAGATGTTATTCGGCCATAACCATGATGACAATCGCTTGTTGAAATCGAATAAACTTACCCACGGAAGAGTGATAAAGAAATCAATAGTGTTTCGTTTCGTTTTCTGTAAACGATTGTTATCTTGGCTTAGTCTCCAAGTAAGTATGTTAAGTTTAACTAATTGCAATGTTTTTTTATGATAATAAATATTTCATATTATTAGGGTTTATTTTTATTTTTAAAGATTAGTGTGACCTTTGGTTTTATGAGCAAGAATCAAAAGAATTCAGTCCTTTGGCCGCGAGCTCTAGGAGAAATTTAGAGCTCCCGGTATCCGGGTTATATGTGGAAACGTGTAGGTACACTTGTCCTTAACACAGATGGCGCGACTTAGGTAACGCAGTGTGCGTTATAGGCAAACCAAGAGCAAAGGGTACTAACAACCCGAAATACACGGAGCCGCCAAGAAACTTTTCCTCCAGAAAACGGTTAAGTTCAAAACTTCGGATTACCTCTACTCGCCGTGGATCGGACCTGCGTGTATGAGTATAGTGTAAATAAGTGCACATTTTACGATTTGCACATATTGCAACCTGCACCTTCTGCGATTTGCACATATTGCGACCAGCCTCTTCTGCGATTTGCTCATATTGCGACCTGCACCTTCTGCGATTTGCACATATTGCGACTTGCGCCTTCTGCGAATTGCATTAGTGCACATTTTGCGACTTGCACATTTGGCTATGGATCCTCGTTTAGCACCCTGCACCATCCAGGTTAATAAAATTTGTTACTTTTTAACTTGACGCATTGCTTTAGTCAGTATTTTTAAATAGGTAGGTAAATTCATTTTGCCAAGTTATTATTAAGTTAGAGGCATAGATTTGGTTGCTGTTTTTTTAAAGTGAAAGAGTAGAAAATTCGGAGGGAAGAGAGGGTGGGAAGAGATGGGGCTTCGCTACTTTCACTCACAGGATGAAACACAACAGCGGGCGAGCCGGCATAATTCGAGCTGGAACGCAGCGTGGCTCTACCACAGACACTCATTTAGCACCACCCAGGTTTTGCATTGCATGACACGAGATTGGCGATGGCCCAGCGATGCATACAACAACATGGACACCTATGGTGACGCGCACGAAACGGGCGATGCGATCGAGCGGTGCACCGGCGACTCGGGAGCGACCGACGATGGCGGCGCGGAAGCGACGAGAACAAACTAGTTTGATTTGGTCGCTCGCGATTACAGTAGTGTTGTGTTGCAAAATATTATACATACAGTAACCTCCTACCTACTGGAAATTGAAATTGATATTGAAGAATTTAGGTATCTCGTATATTTTGTCAAAACCTGCTCTAGGTGACAGTAAACATAAAAACAAAAAGATTGTAAATAAGTTCTATTTTCTCTAAAATGTAATCAAATGTGTGTAAACTCATTCTGGTGTAGTTGTAAAATTTTATTGGATGGCACCTTAGCTCGTAAAAAGGGTAGAAAATTCGCCCAAAGTAGGGGAGGCAGGGGCTTGTTGTAACGGGGGTAAGTAGTAACAGCTTCATAACTCAGTCGGTTTCTAATATTTTGTTTCGATTTTGAACTCAATATGCTCTGTAAGTTAGTGCCTACGACGTAAGCGCAGCCAGTACAGCGAGGGATGGCGGCACGACCGGTTGTCAGCAGTAGTACTGTTTTTTGTCACGTAACCTAAAAGATATTAGTTCGTAAAATTTGATTTCAAGATTAAACAGTGTCTAATTGCAAAATGTTTATATTCATTGTTGGTATGCATTTATTAAACAATCGTATGATATTACTTTCACATAACCCAAGCCAATAAATATTTTTTTATAAACAAAAATGTTAGTAATTTCGGTTTGAGGCTAGTTGTAACAAAATTTTGGGGCAAGTAGTAACCTGTTAACAATTGCCCTAAGCTTGCAATCAATGTTTTTTTGATTCTCTATTACTTTAATGGTTAAACTTAATATGTAATTTGTCACGTTTATTGTTGTATTTCGGGATGCGGAATTACAAACGGAAGTCAGAAGAAGCTAAATCAAAAAATATAGTGGAAATATGTTTTAAAATATATAATTACTCATTTTAAAGCCTTTCTTAATAAAAATACTTAATAGTTTAGTTACTTCATCGAAAGAAGGAAAAAATGTTACAACTAGCCCCTCTCTCCCCTACTTCTTCGTAATAATAACTCCGTTCTCATTAGCAGACTTGGCTCCAATACTGTTCTCTTCGACGTAAACTTGTGTTATAATGACGTGAGATGTTGCTCACAACACTACCTCTAGAGCGACATGGAGCGATCAGTTTCGTGCCCATGCGAGATATTGCGCCTCATCGTCCCGCTCCGCCGTCGCGTCGCCGTCGCGTCGCGTCGCCATCGCTCGGCCATCGCCAATCTCGTGCCTGCAGACTCAAGGGTAAACTACGAACGTGAGTGACTTTAACTCCTATCAACAACAATAATGCGATCAAATCAAAACCGAAGGAATGGCATAACATGGAGGTAAGCATGGTATGCCCAGTTGTGGGTAGGTAGGGCCCAAAAATTTTAATGATGATGAATGATTTATAATATATATATATTAAGATACTTCAAATGATATGTTGTATTGTATATCTACTTAATTACTTAGGTTTATTAGTGGATGTAAGTGGTATTCACCTGTAATTGTTTGTACGTTTAGCTATGGTATTATTTAAATATATGCATGTATGTAATGGAACAAATGTTGGTGGATCAATAAATAAAAAAAAATAATGTAGCTACAATTACCTTTCAAGAAGATTGTTAGTGAACCATGGTCGTTAAAATGAGTTTCTTTCTACACAGTGCATGTGCTCTATAGTTCTTGGGGTAACCGTGGAGTCTGAAGAACTAGGTAGATAGTGAAAATTCCCTTTTAAAAATATACATTTTAAGTAATGTGGTGAGAGTACTAATGGGCTATGGCACACGTAGTAACTAGGTGATTGATACGAAACCGCGGCGTTTTAGTTGGAAACTGAGTTAATAAAATGTTACGTCTATTAGTTTTTCTATGTTCGAAATATTTTAAATTAAGAACTTCTCTATTTTTTTTCTTATAACTAAATGGCTTGCTGTTATTTGTACGTAGTCCGTATTAGTAGAGGATCCGAGTATACAACGACCTTCACCGAGCGGTTAATGGATGAAAAGTATTTTATATCAAATTTAATGTGTTAAAAAATATATTGCGAGTGGGTTGGCTGAAAAATTTCAGTCCAGTATATGATTAATTAAATATTTAAAAATATTTTTTTTTAAATATTGCACTTGTTTCGATAATAGATAAATTATATAGGTACCAATCGAAAGTATGAAGCCTATAGGATGTGCAAACGTTAGGTTGACTATTTTTTTCCTGTCATAACACTGGGTAGGCAGGTGTAAACAGGAAAGTCAATATTAGTAATTTGCAACCGGCTGGTTAAATAAATAATATTTATGTTTATATAAAGATAAGCTTATTACAAACACACACACACCAAACAAGTGCAATGTAAAAAAATAATTTTTTTTTAATATTAAATTAATCATTAATGGTTCTGGACTGAAATTTTTCAGCCAACCCACTGGCGATATATTATTTAACATATTAAATTTGATATGAAATACTTTTCATCCATTATCGGTGAAGGTCGTTCTATACTCGGATCTTAGACTATATGTACAAAGTCAAAAATAAAAATCAGGCACAAATTAGGATACTGTCAGGGTATAAAATTTAATACTTAGTTTTAAATTCCTCAAGGCAAATTTAAACTCGTACTTCCCGTTTTAACTGAATTAAGTTGCAAGCTTGATACTTTCTAATATAAGTAAGTACTCCTCGTACGTGAGGCTTCGTTTTTAATAAAAATATGGAGCGGCCAAAGTTTTAGCTTCTCGGACGTATGTCAGACCTATGTCAGGGCGGGGTGTTGATATCGTTCCCGACACACTTGCTTAAATCGGATCCCGCCGAACCGAGTGTATTATCTCCTTAAGATATGAATATCCACTCCGGACACGCCCTTCGCTCCCTATCTCATTTAAAACAAGGGTTGTATCATATTTGACGAGACGCATTTCTTACGGTAAAAAAATAAATATTTTCGAAGTTTTGCTATGACTGCACATGTGCTCAGAGTGACATGTGGTGAGCCCATAGCCGCTTTAAGCTGTTGGATGTATGTACAGTCTGTAGTCAATTAGTCGCCTTTTACGACATCTAATAGAAGAGAGGGGGTGGTAGTATTCTTTCACCGGTACTACAGTTTGGGCCATAACCCACCGTGCTGGCCCAACTGGCCGCCATTTTGGTGGGTTTTAACAACTGCCATCTTACAACAAACCGGGACCAACTGCTTTATGTACCTTCTGAAGCAAGGAGGAACTCGATATGTTTTAATTTGGTCACTCATCCAGCGCTTGTTACCGTGCTTATTCCACGGTGAGGAGCGCTCTCGTTATTTTGGACTGCATCGGCTGCTTACCATCAGACAGGATGTAGTCACTATGACTATTTTTTTTGAATGTGATTGCTGTCGGTCGCAGATGACCTTTACTGCTTTACCAGGCTTGTTTGGGGTCGGCGAGAAATTTAAAGGTTCCTCAAGCCGTGATGTTCGAAATTCCCCAGAGGGTTTCCGGCGGGGGATGGCATCTCGCCGCAAGCGAGTCTCCATTCCCCCCCAGAACCTTTGAGGGTTCGAGTCGGTAGGGAGCACCATGACGTGTCACAATAAAAAAATTCCAGAGACCCGGTGTCGCCTAGTTGCTAAATTTTCAAGATTGCAAACCGAGCGCTTTAGTAGCTGCGCTGCGCATAATAAAGACTGCATTTTAAAATAGCAAGTAACCGCTTACATAATAAGCACACCAAACTAAGTATGCTCTAACACGATTTTCTAAACGCACAAACAGTAGTCTGAGCATATCCCTTTCAGTAGTCATAAAGTAGTGCTAATGTGCCAAAGAAAGTAATTTATAGGCGATAAAATGCTCTCTTGGGGATTACATAGTAAGTAACCGCTTTTGGTCCATCCCCCTGTCATATTTACGATCCATTGTGATGGATATTCAAAGAACACAGGCGAATGTAATTTTAAAATTGTGAACTGGAACCGGCCAGGGCTTTAAAGCACTGTTCGTTTTCGTTCGTTTTTTTTGTTAGTTTTAATTTGACTGGAATGTGCTTCTTGCTCATATACCTAAATACTTTAAAGGTAATTAGTTTCACGTTTAGCATTAAACAATTATATGTACATTTTGTCCGTTATATTTGGAAATAACCAAATTTAAATAAGTATTGTATTTATGAATTAGTGTTTATCTGAATTGACTGATAAGGTATTTCCGTTGTCGATTTTTATAAAACCTATAAGAATGGAATCCATAAACGATGTTTAATTATAAAGAATGCTTACCCAGAAAATGGTTACTTAATTCATAAGTAGGCAACTTTTTATGTAACACCAATTATTATCTCCGTTGAGTATGCAAATAAAAGTTGCATTACATTTGACTTGAAATATATTTGGCAGCATACCGCAAGAGCAGCCCTTGTCTGCAAGCATGTAAGGCACCGGGCATACTCTATTTTTAAATTTCGATAAGATTCAGTTCCACACCACGAAGTAGCTACATGCTACGGGAATATTAAATTTTCTGCTTTCATGTCTCCAGAAAGTTCGCTCGCGTCCCGAAGTTCCGTTTACCTGTTCACCGCATCAGGAGATATTAATTTTATGAAAACCCCCAACTAGTGTGTAGTAAGCAAACTTTTGTTGGCAAATGGAAGAATTTGTCTACTTTGCGCTATTTGCCTGAAGTTTAATCATAATGGCAACTTCATATTCGAGCTTCTTATCGCGAGGATAGTGGGAGCAGTTTTAAGATGTTTGTGCTCTGGCTTGTGTGATTTGCGAAACTAGAACATTTTAGTCGAGAAAGGTTTTAAGGTTTTAAGCGCTTGCCCTGTAGACAGAAGTTGTTGTAACTTGGAGAAATATCCATGTTTCATTATCAGACTCTAAAATGAACTTGCGTACGTAGGTATTCGTTTTATATTTTCTCTGTGCCGTCTTGGTGGCCTAGTAGCAGAGCGCTCAGCCTGCATACCTAAGAATTGACCCAGGACGGGTTCAATCCTTAGGTCGAGCAAAGTGTGTAAGGTACTGACTTTTTGATGAATAACCCGGGTTTGTGATCACAATGATGGGTTTGGTTATCACCAAACCCATCATTAACCATCAATTGCAGTGATTACTTGATTTCAGTGATGAAGGCAAAGGCCTCTTGGCTACTATTCTTACGATAAGTAAGTAGTTATACCGTCTCTTTGTTTTAAAAATGTATTGAGGAAGGAGCTCTGAAAGATGAGTTAAAGTGAGTGAGATAAAGACCTCTGGACTCCCGGCACTTCATGAATGGAATATTTGATCATCGATGGTTTTTTGTTTGTTTAATAGTTTTGATGTAAGTACCTTCCTGTTAGTAAGTAATAAAATATACACCTACGAAAAGAGGTGCACTTGACTGTGCAGGCTTACTTTTAGACATTTTTGAAATGAGATTGATCAACATAACGAATATGCTAAACGACTTAGGTTTATACCATGTTATCCGCAATCCGCGTCTGTGTATCACAGTAGTACCTATTATACAGACTTAGGTAGGTAGCAGTACTATTATACAGTGTTAGGCGGTAAGGGAAAATTCCGGGCCCCCGTGTTCTGTTTTTTGGAAATCCAAAACAGTCACGAAATCGAAAAGGTAAATACCTAAGTATATGTTTATGATGTTATATGAATTATTATTGTAAAACGCGGTCATAATGTGCATTTATATGAAATTTTAGAGGTAACTTCAGGATTTTGTTCTATCGAGCAAAATGTTTCCAATCGTCTTTTGGAAACCAGTCCTGCCATCACACATACGTTTTATAATACCTACATATTGAAAACTTCAGTGCGAAATATCTAAAATATTTTGAATAACAGCTAATAGAAAACAGCCAAATTTTCCGTTTTCACCGCCTAACCCGCTCCTAACAAATCTAAACTTACTTAATTGAAAGGCTTTAGGCGGCTTGCCCCAAAAAAATTTAAATCTGGATTTACCTAGTGATTATCTTGCTTGAAACATGATGGTACTCAGTTGTTTAAAGTTAAATGACAATGACATTAGTTGACAATGACATTGCACCTTTTTGCAGCGGATCCTGTACTGTTACTGTTTCTTTTAAGGTGTCAAGCCAGTGCGAGCTGATAGCGGAGTACCATATCTGTCGATTTAACCCCCATGTATGTTAATAGACAAAAAGGAAGATAATATGAAAATCATTTGTAAATAACAAATAGGTTTTAGAGGACGGAAAGGAAACATGAAGTGATGTTAGGGATTCGAAAAAAACGGAATGATCATATAAAGGGCATGCAAAAAAGATATGATTAAGGTCACCGGTATTGTTACCACACCCACAAATGTTACTATCGACGATATGTAAATTTGCAAGATGGGCAGGAATACAGACATGCCCCAGCCTCATACGATTAATGCTTGATGAAGCAATTTGACTAAGTTGAGCGATTTTCTTGCAACGGCAGCTTGATGTGCTTTTTTATTATGAATCACAAGCAATGGAAAAAGAATAGGAACAGGTATAATTTGGGTACGAACGTTTTTAGCAAAACGGAATCAATCATCATTGTGTTGTGAATTAGATAATATTTTATACAAAAACTTTAGTCGAATATCCCGAAGATATTTTGTATTTCTTTTGAATAAAGTTGGCCCTTTAATTACGAAACAGAAGACCATGCTATGAGAGAACCAATTTCTGCATCGACGAAACTTGCCCTAACCCTTCGATTTCTGGCTGCTGGGGATTCATACAAAACTTTAATGTATCTGTTCAGAATTTCTGATAGTTGTATCACACTATTCACTTCACTATCACTTCTATTATAATGTGAAACAATGGTGGATTATTTGCTGTTAAGTGTTCGTGAATGTGCATGAGTATTGGCAAATGAAAAAAAAACAGTGCAACAACACTTTTCAAATTCTCTCAAGAAGTCCGTGTGAGACCTCAATAAAGTCCCACAGCTTTATTGAGTCTCAAGGGGTTTGGGGGTATATCATTTACCACTAAACGTTCAGCAAGACGGAATCAATCATCATCGTGTTGTGAATTAGATGAAGTTTTATTCCAAAAACTTTAGTCGAATATTAGTGAGAGGGTGGTATTACCCCGGGCGAGCCGGCCCAATGCGTGCTGCAACGCAGCGTGGCTCTACCATTTTACCACCCAGGGGTCACGTGTAGGGTCTCAAGGGTAAACCTACGGGCGCGAGTAACTTTAACCCCAAAAACATTCAGCAATTGGAATATATGGAGCAATTATAAGCAATATTGCCGAAATTTTTTGAAGTTGCTCCACATTGCTCCACTAATTATTCCAAATTGATCAATACGTACTGCCAGCAATAATTGAACAAAAAAATGCCCGTGTAAGCGCTCCTTAAGATACAAAAAATTTGAACCTAACTTAAAAACTAAGTTAATCAGAACATAATGGTATTTTCAATTTAAATAAATAAAATTAAAAAAGATTTTCCATAGCTTCTGACTAGTTTTAAAAACTGCCCGACCACATAATATGCTTTCATACTAATACAAAAAAAGATGTACTACATGGGACATTTTCTGCTGAAATCGGTCGTTAAACGTAGTAGGTCGGAAATTGTGTAATTTTCATATTTTATAATTTCTTAGAATTGTCTCGTCGTTGAATCATATAAAATAACGAATAAAAATTATAGCTCGAAAACTACCAAAATCGCTGAACATAAATGGGGGTTCAATAGATAGGTATGGTAGTCCCCTATCACCACACATCGGCTTTACACCTTACAAGAAACATCCTGTATATATTAGATAGGCACTAAAATGTATAAAAGTTAATGTCGCGATGGAATTGCACGTTTGCATAACATCTCTGCAATAAGTCGCAGTGTGTCATAACTCATAACTGAGCCTAGAGACTGTCAACAATATCCCAAAGAATCTCCTCTTAAGATCATCGTTTTCGTTCATTAGCCTAAACATCTCACTGCAGGGCTCCGATCTTCTTTAAGGGGGAATACGGTCATAACCAACCACGCTGACTGACCCAATGCGGATTGACGATTCTAACAAGTAGGAAAATATCATACCAAATTACCCCTTTTTTGCGTTTCTATTTGAATGAATGGTGGTCACTCTATATGTATAACCATAGACAAATGTATACTTATACTTACCTCCAAAATAAATGTATTTCTCCATTACGCCGATCGCCGCAACTTTAGTGTCACAAGGAAGGGCTTAAAAACCCGCCTCTTTTGATGTATAATACTTATTGCTTTTTAACAAAAGAGCCGTCACTCGGAATTTCTGAGCGCGGAGTGGTTTCTTTTCTCTAGGGTCTGGGGGTGGAGCGCAAATTGGTAGCTATGTTGCCACCAAACGTTGGACTCTATAATCTTGGAATAAGGAGTGAAATTTTTTATTATGTAACAGGAGTATAATTTTTATTATAATTTTTGGACGAAAATTTTAATTTTAACCTACTTAAGGGTTAACGTATTCTCCCTGAACGAAAGAGTTTTTTCGAGTTTGATATACAGTCCTTTTAAGACATACTGAAAGCTGATTCGCTAGTGTTTGGATTAATGGAAAAAACACATGTTCCATACATTATATGTCCTATTAATTAATTTTTACCTAGCGGCCCGCCCGCGACTACGTCCGCGTTAACGCCGTACGTACCCCATGATGAAATTCCAAAAATTCTCTTTCATACAAAACTTGTCCTGACAATTACAAACTTAACAAAAAAGGAACTAGCCAATCGGTGGTGACGCCGTTCTGAAGTGATGCGAGTACAAATATTTCGGCAATTGATGTTTATTAAGGCCAGGTATTCCGAGCGCTTCTCTCAAAGTCAAAGTCAAATTATTTATTCAATGTAAACCTTTACAGGCACTTATTGACGTCAATACTAATAATACAAAAAAAAACCGTTAACTAACTTGTAGTTACGACTTAACAACTAATCTAACTAAAACTCTCTCACTCTCTCGCGATACGACGGTATGGGACGGCTATAACAGCGAAGCGGCGCGTTTTATAGGTTTTATTGCCTATATAGGGTCTAACAATATCAATCAATAAGCGAACGTTTAAGGGGAGCATCTATACATCACACTGAGCATGCTCACCAAATTTGGTCCAAAACTACAGGCTCGTTAGAAAAATAATCAACAAAATATTATCATAATTCACCTAAAAATACACCCTTTCCAAACCCGTACAGCTGTACTACACGCACACAAAGATAGCCGAACATGCACACTAAACTCGGAGCACACCACAGACATATTATGTGTTTTTCTAAAACACACAGCGTTTAGGTGAAGAAGCAGTCTGTGAATGTAGCCTTAATCTAATAAATAGCATAAAAAACCTTACCAGATTGTCCATGCATTTGTCTCTCGACCAATCGCTTACCAGCAAGAGCGCTCCTATGCCGCGCTGTCACTGTCAAGTGTCATATAGCGTTTGTGAAAACTTTGCGAGTAACTGCTAAAGTTTTTTCTCAGTGCAAAAAGTTTTAAAAGCCTATATATTTTCAATTGTTTTGTATTGAATAGATGCACAGTGATAAATTACAGACATTTGCGGCTACTCCAGGATTTGTAGCTCTAAAAGTAAATGAAGAACTTTGTCATCTTCAGACTTTAAAAGACTACCTAGCATCTACAGAACAAGTTCTAGCAGGTTTATCTAATGCCATACTTGAACAACGGCAGATGTTACAAACAAATTTACAATCATTAATTAATTAGGCTGCTAATAACCCTCAAGACCTTAACCCCTAATACACTTTTTGATAAAATATCAAAGTCATTTGGACCAGGTACATCCTTATACAGAAACTCAGAACAAAAAATGCAAGTTGTATGTGGAAAAAGGTCACAATGTGTAGAAATACGTCGTGATAACCTTATAAAGCATATTAATAATTCAAATTTAAAAGCAACCTTAAGAAATGTACCTCCAAGTGCAGAACACTTGTTCAGCAAAGATGCATTGCAACCTATTATTACAATCTTTAGGTGGTACTCAGGTGTGGCTTAATACTCCAAGTTAAGGAAACCAAGCACTTCAACACCCTCATCATCATTTTATCAGAATAAATATAATTTTAATAAGAAATATCATCATTCTAAAATAAACAAATCGCAGAATAAAAAACTAAAAACAGTGTTAATATAAAGAAACACCAGCCCTTTCGTGGAGGTTCCCACTCAGAAAAGAATTCACAAAAATGACTGCAGGGCTGCGTTTCGGGGGGGTTGCCTCAAGAATCATGTGGCAGCATGGTCTCAACTCAATGCCAATCAATTTATTATTTGCACAATTACAAATTGCCGCATAAAGCGTAAAGAAACCAGATGGCTTACGGAGGCCGATATTCGACTTAAGAAATCTCAACAACTTTGTCGCAGCTCGACATTTTCAGCTGGTCTCACTAGTAACGATGATGGAATACCAGGATTGTTTGGTGAAGGTAGACCTCCACCAGGCTTATTTCCACCTGCCTATCTCGGAGAACCACCGTCGCTACCTTCGCATCATTTACAAAGGGGAAGTGTTGCAACTAACCGCTTTACCCTTTGGCCTTTCTTCTGCCCCCCCGTACTTTCGCGGCTGTATCGAATTGGATCGCGGAGATCCTTCGAGCCAGAGGTATCCGTGTTCTTGTGTACTTAGACGATTACCTCCTAGTCAATCAGGACCAGTCCAAGTTAATTACTCAGGTTACGGAAATTCAACACATAATACATGTTTTGTTGTTATGCAAAACATTTATATTATACGTCTGTGGAGCACACTGATCTTTTTATTGACGCTTTCGTTGGTAAAGATACAGCATGTTTCATGATGTGCATTTTTTAAATTGATTTAGTTTGTTAGAAAACATAACTTTAAAAAATCACTAAAATACTGGAGCCCATTTTTTGTCATTGTATTCAGAATGATGTCGCAGGGATATGATAAAAACAGAGATTTGGTTAATTCCCTAAGTGATTTGATCAAATCACGAGGATGTTAAAATAACAACACGATTTTATCATTTCCCGAAACAAATCTATGGATTTGAACAAATACCAGAACTGGTTCCGTGAAATGTCCAAAAACATGTGACCTACAGGAGTAGGGCAGCTAGTATTTCGGTTGTCTAATAAAAAAAAATAACCTCGAAATTCAAGACAATCGCTACGCTGCGCTTCGCGATTGTCTTAAATTTCTAACCTATCACGTGACCTACAGGAGTAGGGCAATTTATGTTCTAGTGGTGTTCAAATCCCTAGATTTGTTTAGGGAAATGATAAAATCGTGTTGTTATTTTAATAACATCTTCGTGATTTGATCAAATCACTTAGGGAATTGACCAGCTGTTTTTATCATATGACTGCGACATAGATACCGTCCTTAAACGTTCGCTTATTGATTTTGTTAGACCCTGTATATAGACTTTATAAGATACTCTGCGAATTATCTGCGAAATATTTGTGTCTTTAGTTGAGTACAAAAATGTAATGTAAAGTATCAGGAGTTTAGTCATAATATTGAAAAAACATTACAAAAAGTGGTAACTTTGGGATTTTTTTCTATCGAGTGAAGTTCATTGGATCTTGTAATTAAATGCGACTTTGACTAGATTAGATCCTTAACTAATACATACTTTTTTCCAGAATTTAAACCTTTATTTTCTATGTCTCAGATGGTTTAAAAAAACTCAAAACTCAATACCTAGCCTTAACATCGAAGAGCTAAGAGCGCAGCGGTTAGCACGTTCGGTTTGCGATCTTGTCCAAAAAGCAACTTTCGCAATGCCGGGTCGCTGGATGGGTGACCAAATTAAAAACATCTTGAGCTCCTCTGTGCTTCGGAAGGCACGTTAAGCCGTTGGTAACGGTTGTTGTCGTAAGATGGCTGTCGTTAAAACCCACCAACCCACATTGGGCCAGCGTGGTGGGTTTATATCCCCACGTGCTATTGTCCACGTAGGAGGCCTGCGCCCAGCAGTGGGACGTTTATAGGCTGATGATGATGAATATAGATGTATAAAGCAGGCAAAACGAGCGGGCGGGTCACCTGATAGAATTTATCACCGTCACCCATGGACACCCGCAAAACCAGAGGAATCGTAGATGCGTTACCGGACTTGAGGAGCAGGATCTTTAAGAAAGGAGTAGGAATTGTGAGGGGGAGGGGGGTGGGGAGGAAGAGATGTGCCTCTATGCACTGATAATTGTGAATAATTTGTTTGCAAACATTGTTCACCGAATTTGGCTGGTCATCCACCCGTTTCTGACTATAAAACACTACTACTATATTAATCGTGTCGCGTAGCGGTGAAAGAATACTACCACCCCCTTGGGTGTCGTAAAAACGACTAACGGACTAAAGACTGCACATACATCCAACAGCATAGAGCGGCGATGGGCTCACCACCTGTCACTCTAAGCACGTGCAGTCTCTATTTTATGATAAGTGGTCTATAGTAGAGGACTGGTTTTGCTGTTTTCATTGCCTCTAACCTTCCGGGGATAATAGTCGTGATTATATGTATGTATTAACACTACTACTACATTACTAGACAAGCGGGCTTTATGTTTTATTATTCTGACATTTTAAATTGAAATCATTTAGTTCAATAATCATTGCAAAACCTATTTGCGTGAGCACCGCTCATTGACGCGTTTGTCATCGGCACATCGGCTCATTGTATAGCGTAATTAATTTATTATATAATTAACTTGTTAGGGATGTACTAGTATATTCGATAACGAGGAGTAATGAGTCATTATTGAGTTTAATCAATAAAGCTTTGTGCGGTCATAGTCAATTTATGAGATCAGCTGTAATACGTAAACCAGGCACAATCGAAATTCAATTTGTTAGCAACCTCCAGGAGTCTTTGTGACAGAAAAGGGAAAAACTGTTTGCTGCTGAGCAAAGGTTTTCAGATGAAGAGGCATTCAAATGAGTAAACTGGATGAGGTTTGATTTATTGTTTTAACTTTTTACTGTTAAGGGGGCTTGAATGTGAAAATGGAATAATTGGCTGTTTTCTATTACTTAGCTGTTATTCAAAATATTTTAATTTCGCACTGAAGTTTCAGCTGTTATTCAAAATATTTTAGATATTTCGCACTGAAATTTTCAATGTGTATTACAGAACGTTGTGTGAGATGACTGTTTCCAAAATACGATTGGAAACATTTTTCTCGATAAAAAAAATCTGTAAAAAATAGAAGTTAACTCTAAAATTTCATATAAATACACATTACGACTCTTAAGACATACTGAAAGCTGATTCGCTAGTGTTTGGAGTAAGGGAAAAAAACTTCTGTTCTATACAATTTATGTCATATTAATTAATTTTAAATAGCGGCTCACCCGCGACTACGTCCGCGTTAACCCCGTACGTACCTACCCCATGACGAATTTCCAAAAATTCTCTTTCATACAAAATATTTTCTTATTAAGTATTATTGTTAATCAAAATATTTTAATTACGCACTGAAATTTCAGCTGTTATTCAAAATATTTTAGATATTACGCACTGAAATTTTCAATGTGTATTACAGAACGTTGTGTGAGTTACTGACTGTGACTGTGACTGATGACTGTTTCCAATACACGATTGGAAACATTTTGCTCGATAAAAAAAATCTGTAAAAAAATAGAAGTAAACTCTAAAATTTCATATAAATACACATTACGACCATAATTAATATAAAATCATAAACACAAGGTAAGTATTTACCTTTTCGATTTCTTCACTAATTTGAATTTCCAAAATCTAAATATTTTTATTAACTTTTAGATAAAAATGTGAATGGCGCGGACCCCGCACCGCGCATCACCCGCGAGGCCCCGCGCCGCGCATCATCCAAATTTTCGCTGATCGCCTAACCCCTCTTAAGTTTTAATTAATAACTAGCGGTTCGTCCGCGTGTATACCCGTATAATCTTTGACCAAGTAGTTTTGCGTCAAACTGCGTTCAAATATTTGTGAAAAGAAAGAGACTAATCTTTGACAATGACTTATTTATTGACGAGTTATAAAAACGAAGCCTGTGGATTTTATGTTTACTCTGGTCTTATATTTCACACGTCGTTTGTGAATTATAAGAAGACATAAAAGTTATGGTTTATGACCACGTGAGCGTCCTCCTTGCAGTGGATGAGAGGACAGTAGGTCAACTTCGAAGCCTTTTCGCCACTAGTATAAAATACCAAATTTGTCACGTGATGTTTTTTTCAGCATTTTTAACCCCCCCTCCCCTTGGTGATATGTGGTGAGGTTTAAGTCTAACCCTCCCCTCCCACCCAAAATCACGTGTATTTTTTAGTAGGTACCTACAAAAAAATCTTATAATTTTTTTACAGTAGGTATGTCTTCTTCGGGTGGAATTTTGCAACTCAATTTTGGAGCAGAATTATATTCTTTAACCGATTGAGCTGAAATTTTGCGTAAATCGTGTGACAATGCAATATTATGATGACTTGGTGCTGATTTGATGATGGAGCTGGAAGGTGGCCATAGGAACTTCACAATTAAATAACACAACCTCATCGAGTTTGGGCTCGTTTGAATCGTCTTGACGAGTAGTTTGTCTTCCAATGGTAACCAGGGTCTGATGACGGAGCTGGAAGGTGGTCATAGGAACTCTGTTATGAAACGACGCAACCCCATCGAGTTTTGCTTCATTTCATTCATCTTGACGAGTACTTTGTTTTTGAATGGTTACCAGGGTCTGATCTGATGATGGAACTGGAAGGTGGTCATAGAAGCTACGTAAAGAAACGACGCAACCCCATCAGGTCTCAGCTGGTTTGATTCGTCTAGACGAGTACTTTGGTGCTAGATGGTAACCAGGGGTTGATGATGGAGCTGGAAGATGGCCATAGGACCTCAGTTATTAAAGACATAACCCTATCGAGTATGGGCTCGTTTGATTCGTCTTGACGAGTACTTTGGTGCTAGATGGTAACTAGGGTCTGATGATGAAGCTGGAAGGTGGCCATAGGAACACAGTAATTAAACGACATAACCCCATCCAGTATGGGCTCGTTTGATTCATCTTGACGAGTAGGCACTTTAGTGCTAGCTGGTAACCAGGGTCTGTTGATGGAGCTGGAAGGTAGCCATAGGAACTCAGTAATTAAGCGACACAACCGCGTCGATGTTAATTCGTCTTAATGGGGAGACCGTTTTTGATGGGTGGTGAGTGGTGGTGGTTTGGTGGACGTGAATTAATTCTGTATACCTACACGTTCAGTGAGAAGAACAGATAAAAAACGTGTCAAGGGATAACTAAAAAGTTTAAAAAAATATTTTTTTACTAACACTTCTAACGTCATTACTCAATTATATTATAAGTATAGAAGGTTGTCGCGAGATTTACTATAAAATTAAGTGCTATATACCTATGTTTAAATAAACAAGTAAATTAAATACCTTGATGTGATTGATTTTAACTATAAAAAATTTCAATCTAAGAAAATACAAGTACTTAAATCTCGTGATAACCTTTCAAGTATATCATATAAATTGTGTAATGACGTTATAAGTTGTTAGTAAAAGTTTCTTTTTTTCTTTTTTGCGCACTTAAATAAAAGCTTGTTTTTTAAAAAGGTTTTTTACATTTAATTTTAAGAATATTATCTTTAAATACAGGTATAAAGTTTTGATAAAAATATCTAGACAGGAAAGGTTGCAGGTTGTTTTTTTTACGGCGAGTCAAGATCAGACTACACGCCGCTTTCGGAATAGATATCGCGCTCTTGACTAAAAAATAAATATATTTTTTTTTACTAGGTATGGGTTTGCTCTTGATCCCAATCAAGCCCAGGGGTAAGACAGGATCTATAATGGTGCGAGCTAACCCAGAAGGTGCCTATTTACTCTAGCTTTGACGATGGATGGGTTATATGTACTCGGAAACACAGACGCAGGGAGAGAGTTCCACTCCTTTGCTGTACGCAGTATAAAAGATGTTGAGTAGCGCTTTGTGCGACATTTAGGAATATCCACCAAGAAAGGGTGGTAGTCCGCAGTGCGTCTGGATGTCCGATAGAAGAAGGGGGATGGCGGTATGAGCTCATGCAGCTCCAGAGCACATTCTCCGAAGTACAGTCTGTAAAAGACCGACAGACAGGCAACTTTTAGGCGGTGAGCTAGGGTGTGAAACTTGCTCTTCACCAGTTCTTTGTCACCAATTAGCCTCTCAGCTCTGCGTTGAATCGTGTCCAGTGCAGCTAGTTGGTATTTAGCTGAGCCGTCCCACAGGTGACTGCAATATTCCATGCAAGATCGGACTTGAGCTTTATAGAGAGTTAAAAGCTGTCCCGGCATGAAATATCGCTTGACTTTATTTAAGACGCCCAGCATTTTAGCTGCAGTTTGAGCCTTGGACTCGATGATGGTGCCGAAGTTGAGGTCTGAAGACAACTCCATGCCCAGAAGGACGAGACTATCGGTAACAGGCACAGATGCACCCCGTCTAGACGAGTACTTTGGTGCTAGATGGTAACCAGGGGTTGATGATGTAGCTGGAAGGTGGCCATAGGAACACAGTAATTAAACGACATAACCCCATCCAGTATGGGCTCCACCCCGAAAAGTAGGAGTCAGGTTAAAGGGAAGGGAAGTGAATAAACACGCTTGCGTTTTGGTGGCGTTGAAATTTACCAGGTTACTGTCACCCCACTGGCAAACGTGGATTAACGTCTGGTTCGTACGCTCAACCATCGCCTCTCTCATCAACATCACGTCATCACCACTAGCTTTTGCATCCAAAAGGAATCTCTTTACGACAGTACTGTCATCTGCATACCCAACAATTCCCGGTATCAACAGGTCATTGATGTGCAACAGGAAAAGCGTCGCAGAGAGAACAGACCCCTGAGGAACTCCGGCATCGATAGCCACTGAGTCAGAGGAGCTGCCAAAATATCTTTCTACACCCCCCCTCCCCCCTTGTGATATTTCGTGATTTTTGCCGAACCCCTTCCCCCCCTTTCGAGCCTCACGTGATTTAAATAAAATAAGATAAAATTTTGAGGCGTCTGTAGCCGAGCGGTTTAGTTTCGTTTCGGCACCTTCCCATCTCGGCACCCATGAATTTATGAACTCGATAAATTTCAATCAAGGATATACAGTCACCGACAATAAATAAAATAAAATAAAAATCATTTATTTCAGTCCTGGGTCCATAGTGTTAGTGACATTATTTATCTTAAAAACCTATGTTAGTGCATTATTGTTGTGCCGAAGTGAATATAATTAATTTTGGTGTCTTTGACGAGGTTGACGCGGGTCCAGTGCTGCATGATAGTACTGTCTACGTCCAGTCTCGTCGCGACTGTCCTTAGGAGGCTGTTGGTGCTGCCCCGCACCCGATGCATCAGCGACGCGATGCGCTTTCTAATGATAGCTGAGAGGCCATCAACTTAAGCTGCTGCTAGCATCCCTGATGCACTGCAATGTAAAGGCAGCCCCATCAGCCCCTTGAATGCATTGTTATATTGAGTGCGCAGGGCCACGTACGCTCCTTGGGTATAATTCATCCACAGGCTGCACGTGTATAGTGAGTGACATAAAGAACGAGTGCTGTTTATATACATATTTTGAATAAAAATGCTAAGTTTAATTGTAAAATACACTGAAATATTAAAATGATTGCTAGTGGGAACCGAACGGGACTGTACTTTAGAAGTGGCGTCCGAAGGGTGCCGAAACGAAACTAAACCAACCGAGCGGAATGCTCGGGTTGAACGCAAGAAATCGTGGTTCAATTCCCATCCCAACAAACATTTTGGTCATGTAATGACAGAGTTACATGACTTTAAGTTATTTATAAGTTATATTATAGTAATTTGTTTAACTTTTTGTCGTGTACAGGTGCGTTATTAACCTAATTAGTTATAATTTATATTGTTATATAATATGGTCCTATAGACGTAATGACATGACAGTTATATAGTTATAGTCATGACGACTTTTATAAAACTTATCTATATAACTTTTTAGTCGTAAGAACGTTATGGGCATATAACAGTGTCGGATGTGTCATTGACGTCATGTAATAACCTTTCTTACAACTTATAAACGGGCGATAGTCGTTTATACGTCGTAATGGTAATCATTAAATAATGGTAGAAAAAGAGTCCCCAGTACAACCTGTATACGTCTTCAGGGAACATAAATATCACAATACGACCGTTATTTAACTAATGTCCACGTACAGGTTTTAAAATAAACTTGTATATAACGTGCATGACTGAAGTCCTTCAATCATCTGGCTTGACTTTTTCACAAGCTGAAGAGAGGAATCAGGATGGTTCCGTAGTAAAAAAAACTGAAACTGCAGATATTCTTTTAATTAAAATGCCGGAAATTACGAAGACTAACACTTTTAAAAAGTGGAAGAGATGTTTCAATAATCGTTGTCGATAATGGTCAATATTGGCATAATGAGGTCAATGAATTTTATTTTTTTTATTTTGTTCTACTTATTCATTATGTAAGTGCTTACTCTAAATTGATACTTATAAATAAAAAAATCGGTACTGTTTTATAATTTGTTTATTTTTGTATTTCTTGAAACTTAATTAAACTACATCCTCCAATTTTAAGTACGTTTTTTATTTTCTTCATATCTGTCTTCGATATAAACTTATCAATATCCATATGACATTTGAATCATTTTGTTGTATTTATGAGGATATTGCCTACAAAATTGTCCAATTTACTAAAGTGTCCACATAATAAATAAGGAATAAATAATGTCAAAAGTAATAATTGTCGAGCTTGATAAATCAACTGAAAGAATCATCTGTATTTTTTGGAGTCCTTATATAGTATCTAATTTAATAAACAATAACATAAAAATATACATCGAAATTAAATGAAAACCTTACTTAATATTTTTATTGAAATCTGATTTGTCAATATAAATATCTCACATTAAGGTTAATTCTCAAAGCCTCCAAGAGATGGCGCTGTACATACGCTGAATCGCGCAAACGTTTCGTTTTATTGGCATGATATAAAGGCAGTGATGCATTTGTTAGTTAGTTCCTTCAAGGTGTGTGTTAATAAAGTGTAATACAAGTAAAAGTGTTTGTGAATTGTGAATCCCGACCTTAGTGAAGTATACATGGTGCCGAAACCCGGGATGGACTTGGACTTGGTAATCGTGAGTGAAATTAGAACTTAAAAATTTGAAGTGTTAAAATTAAAAAGACTTGTAAAATTTCGTGATTTAATTCATCGACTTAGAAAAATTTGCTCATTTTCAAAGACTTGTAAAATTTTGTGTTTATTTATATGGACTTAGAAAAATTTTAAGAAAAAAAAAAAAAGACTTGTAAAATTTTCGTGATTTATTCTATGGACTTAGAAAAATTTGCTGCGAAAAGGACTTGTAAAAATTTTGTGATTTGATCCGAAGTTTGGACTTAGAAAATTTTCGTCGAGAAAACACTTGTGAAATTTTAGTGTTTTATTCTACTACGGACTTAGAACATTAGGAAGTTATAAAAAGGGACTTGTGATTTTGTGTTTTCATGTTTTGAACTTTAACTAATTGAAGGGTATTGAACTTAAGCGTGATACATCGAACTTTAATAGGTTATTTTCGGTGGTTAACACAGTTGTTAGTCAATACAATTCATTATGGCGAATAAAAGATTGAAGTCGCAAATCGAATTTTGTTCGCGATTAGAAAAGGCAGAGAAAAACTTTAAGAAGAGTCCAAGAGTAAGAATAACTAAATCTTATTTAGAAACAAGAATACAAACGTTGCAAAGCTTATGTGAGGCTTTCAAAACTAATCATATCAAGCTCATTGAAGATTTATCCGAGGAACAAATACAAATCTTACCCTATTTTACGGAAGATAAATATGATTGGTTTGAAGAAATATATACATCATACATGTCAGATCTCCAGGATGCACTGGAGAAGTTAAAGGAGAACGTGCAGATAACCGAGATAGCTAATATGTCTACGTCTACTGAAATTCAACTTCCAAGAATACAATTGCCAAATTTTAACGGCAAATATGAGGAGTGGCAGACGTACTACGATATGTTTGTTTCACTAATACACAAGAACGAGAAATTATCAAAGGTGCAAAAACTACACTATTTGAAGAGTAGCGTTTCTGGGGAACCGGAGCAACTTTTACGGAATTTCTCGACTACTGAACAAAATTATGATGAGGCTTGGAAACAACTGACAAGACGATATGCCAACAAACGATATAACTCGAATGCAGTTTTTAAAATTTTGTTTTCTCAAAAGCAAATAAATGGAGAGTCTGCACTGGCTATAAAACAGTTGCTAGACACTACGACGTCATGCTTAACGGCTTTAAAGAATATGGAATTTAGTACGGAATCATGGGATCCTATTATCATTTATATGGTGATTTCAAGACTGGATGTGGAGTCTCATAAACAATGGGAAAATCAAATGAGCATGATGATCGACGAGACGCCTACGTGGAGTCAATTAGTAGATTTCCTAGAGGCCAGATTTAGAAGTTTGGAAATGGTTGATGCTGGCAAGAACTTACACAAACCAGTAATGCAGCCAAAGAAATCACTAGGGAAGCCAAAGACATTCCACGCAGCTATTCAAGAGGATAACCAGAAAAGCGAATTGACATGCGTCATGTGCAGCGGCAATCATTATCTCAACTTATGTAATAAATTTAGCCAAATGTCAGTGCAAGATAGACGGAACCTTGTTCAAACCAAAGGCTTATGCTTCAACTGCCTCAAATCGAGTCACGTAGTTGGAAAATGTCGCATACCGATATGCTGTAAGAAATGCAGCCGAAGACATCATACAATGTTACATTATGAAAGAGAAGGATTCACAGAAAACACAAAACAGAAACAGGAACACACACATCAACCTAGTACATCGTCAGCAGAACCAAACATAGTTGTTAATTTTTCAAAGAAGGAGCATCACAGTTTTAATGTTTTACTTGCAACAGCAGTTTTAAAGGCTCGTTCTAGTAACGGGAATAAATGTTTAATTCGGGCATTGTTAGATCAGGGCTCACAAGCTTCATTTGTGACAGAAGCTACTGTTCAATTACTTGGTCTTAAACGCACTCCTGTTAATGGTGTGGTGTCAGGTCTGGGAGAAGGGCAAATGCGTATTAAACATGTTGTCAACTTTTGTTTAGAATCGCGTCATAATCCAGAAATAAGTATCCAAGTAACTGCATATGTATTAGGTTCACTTACCTCGTTGCTTCCTTGTGACAAACTTGACGATCCTGAATGGTTTGAACTGAAAGGATTAGTATTAGCTGATCCAGATTATACGTTACCAGGAAAGATAGATGTTTTATTAGGCGCAGAAGTACATGGCGAAGTTTTGTTAAATGGCTTGATAAAACACCCCAAAGGAAATCTGATAGCACAAAATACGGTCTTTGGATGGGTTTTATCGGGAAAAATCGCTAGTAATTCTGCATCAAAAGACAACGTTACAAGTATGCATTTGAAAATCAGAGAGCCAGATGATTGGCTTAAAAAGTTTTGGGAATTAGAGGCTGAACCAGACAGTATTCAGAAAAAACTATCTAAGGAAGAAGAAACATGTGAGAATTTCTATGAAGCGACAACTACCAGAAATGATGATGGGAGATTTGTTGTAAGGTTGCCTTTTAGAGACGAAGATCCCGAAGTCCAATACGGTCAATCATTGGACAGAGCACGTAAAAGCTTAGCATTTTTGGAAAAGAGATTGGGAAGAAATCCTCAGCTTTATGAAGACTATAAAAAGGTTTTGGCAGAGTACGTGAGTTTGGACCACATGGATCTCGTCAAGGCAAATGAATTGAACAATGAAAAAGCCGTATATCTTCCTCACCATGCAGTTGTTCGTGAGGACAAGGAAACAACAAAGGTACGTGTCGTTTTCAACGCATCAAGCAAAGGTAATAATGGTGTATCTTTAAATGACAATCTGTTAGTAGGTCCCAAACTTCAACAAGACTTACGACATTTAATAATGAGATGGCGAGCTCATCGCATATGTTTAATTGCAGATCTAGTTAAAATGTACAGACAGGTACGAGTGCATGACGATGATACAAATTTTCAGAGAATACTTTGGAGAGCTCATCCAGACATGCCCATCCAACATTATAAGTTACTAACGTTGACATTTGGTACGGCGTGTGCACCCTACCTTGCAGTCAAAACCCTACAGAGGCTTGCTGAAGAAGAAGAGACTAAGTTTCCAGTGGCAGCAGAAATAACAAGAAGAGACTTTTACGTTGATGATATGATGACAAGCTGTAGCACAGAAGAAGAAGCTAAAATAATCTACGAAGAAATGAACGAATTAATGAGTTCCGGAGGGTTTCAACTGCAAAAGTGGAGTAGCAATTGCAAAGAAGTACTTCAGTATATTGATAAAGGTAGACAGCGTAACAATGAAGTTCCAATAAAGATGGATGACACTCTAAAAGTACTCGGGATACAATGGAATAAAACCACCGATCATTTCGAATATACCGTCAACTTACAAGAACCAAAATATCCGATAACTAAAAGGCAAGTTCTCTCCGACATTGCTCGTCTTTACGACCCTATGGGCTGGATTGCACCAGTTGTTGTGTGTGCAAAACTTATAATACAGAAAATCTGGAAAGCACAATTAGATTGGGACGATGATTTGACAGAGGAACTGCGAGAAGAATGGCTCAATTTTCGAGAAAAATTGAAGGAAATCATGGGGATAGGAGTTCCCAGGTGGATTAAGTCGACAAATTACAGCAGATTGGAATTACATGCATTCTCAGATGCTTCTAGAGCAGCCTATGGTGCAGCCGTTTACGTTCGTGTTGTAAATGAAGATCAAAGTGTTCACGTGACGTTGGTGTCAGCAAAAACCAAAGTTGCTCCATTAGAAAAGGAAATGTCTATTCCTCGTTTAGAATTGTGTGGCGCTCATCTTGCAGCGAAATTGCTATCTGAAATCTCGCAAGTCATGAATATACTAACAGAAAATTTATACGGGTGGACTGATTCCACAATAGTGTTGGCGTGGCTTAAAGGCGGAGCAAGCAAATGGACGACCTTTGTGAGCAATAGAGTATCAGGTATACTATCAATAATGGATCACGATCAATGGCGACATGTTTCTACTGATACCAACCCCGCCGATTGTGCATCAAGAGGATTGCAACCCTCTGCAATGACTACTAATACATTATGGTGGAACGGACCTGATTGGTTAAGAAAATTTAAATTAGAACTTACAGAACAGGAAGATATAGAGACACACGAAGAAGAAAGAAAAACATCATTAATAGTGACACAGAATAAAAAAGAAAAATTTGAGTGGGAAAGATTTTCTAATCTAAGAAGGATGCTAAAGGTAATATCATTTTGTAGAAGAGTATTATTGACAAAGACTAAACTTAAACAATATCCAGAATTTATTACCGTAAAAGAAATGAACCAAACATTAGAACATTGTATTAGACAAGTGCAAAGTTTAGAATTTGAAGAAGAAATTCAAATAATTAAGAAAGAAAAAGATTTGCCTAAGAAGAGTGTGCTACATACCCTTTGTCCTATTTTAGATAAAACAGGAATTTTAAGAGTAGGCGGACGCATTGATATGGCCAACGTGAGTTTTGACATGAGACATCCGATTATTATGCCTGCTAAGAATCATCTTACACAGCTTTTAGTAGCAGACGCTCACATCAAAACCCTGCACGGTGGACCACAAATCATGCTTAATTATCTGAGGTCTAAATATTGGATTGTCCGGGCTCGAGAGCAGGTACAAAAATATTATCGGAAATGTACCGTGTGTACTAGACATGCCAAAGCTGCGAGAACTCAATTAATGGGGCAACTGCCACAAGCCAGACTTACGCCAGCTAAACCTTTTACATCTACCGGTGTTGACTACGCAGGACCTATCAACATAAGATTTTCTCCAGGTCGCGGTGCGAAATCTTTCAAGGGATATATTTGCCTCTTTGTGTGTATGACAACACGCGCAGTACATTTAGAAGCCGTTACGGATTTGACTTCGAAAGGATTTATAGCTGCTTTTAGGAGGTTTACATCAAGACGTGGCCATTGTAAGGATATTTTTAGCGACAATGGCACAAATTTCGTTGGGGCTGACAAGCAGTTGCAAGAGATGTTTGATAGAGCCAAATCTAGTTTGCAAAATGAAATTGCGGAAATGCTTACATTAGAATCAACGACGTGGCATTTCATCCCACCTCAATCACCTAACTTCGGAGGTCTATGGGAAGCAGGTGTGCGCAGTGTAAAGGGTCACTTGAGAAAAGTTATCGGCGATAGTACGCTAACGTATGAGGAGCTAGCAACAGTTTTGTCACAAGTGGAAGCTTGTTTAAATTCGCGTCCTTTGTCGGTACTTAGTGATAACGTAAACGACCCACTCCCACTGACGCCAGGTCATTTTTTGGTTGGCGTACCAATACTTAATGTTAATGATGAAAACTACTCAGAATGTAATATTACAGCATTAGATAGATGGAGGATAGTACAAAAAATGGTTAATATTTTTTGGAAAAGATGGTCAAAAGAATATTTGGTTACTTTAAGTCAGAGATACAAGTGGAATTCTAAGCAAACTGAGCCAAATGTAAATGATGTAGTACTTGTGAGAGACGATAATATTCCACCTTGTAAATGGATTATGGGTATTATTGTAAATAAACACGTAGGACCTGATAATGTTACTCGTGTAGTTACTATTAAATGTAAAAACGGATTTATGAAACGCCCTCTTAGTAAAATATGTGTGTTGCCAAAGTAAATAGTATTCTCACGGTGGGCGGTTTGTTGTTAAGTTGATCAAGCAATGTTGAGTTTGATTTTAATATAGTTTTTATAGTATATTTTTGTTTTCAGCATTGCTTTTCTATGTGAATTTGCACTGAAAAGTGTTCATGTTATGGTGGTGGTCTAAATGTTTAAGTTTTAATTTATGAAGGACTCGTCCTTGGTGGGCGGGATGTCCAATTTACTAAAGTGTCCACATAATAAATAAGGAATAAATAATGTCAAAAGTAATAATTGTCGAGCTTGATAAATCAACTGAAAGAATCATCTGTATTTTTTGGAGTCCTTATATAGTATCTAATTTAATAAACAATAACATAAAAATATACATCGAAATTAAATGAAAACCTTACTTAATATTTTTATTGAAATCTGATTTGTCAATATAAATATCTCACATTAAGGTTAATTCTCAAAGCCTCCAAGAGATGGCGCTGTACATACGCTGAATCGCGCAAACGTTTCGTTTTATTGGCATGATATAAAGGCAGTGATGCATTTGTTAGTTAGTTCCTTCAAGGTGTGTGTTAATAAAGTGTAATACAAGTAAAAGTGTTTGTGAATTGTGAATCCCGACCTTAGTGAAGTATACAGCCTACAAAATAAAACTATTAGGTACATACAAAATAAACATAATGGAACAATAAATGGGTACATAATCATAATATTTGTTAGTATTTTTCAATTTTATTTTGCAACTAATGAACTCTAATAGTACAGGAATGGCGTCGAAACACTTTTGCAGAAGACAATTTATACGTCGGGAAGTTATATTGAAGTCCCATAACATAGTTACCGATAAAAATATGATTAAACATTAAATAATACTTAAGCATTTATGAAGCGCATGAAAAATTACTTTAAAACTTACCTTACATTAATCAGTAAACTTTTTTCCACAATAGAAATGGTTGTAGCTGACAAATAACATATTTTAATGTAATGTATATTAATAAGATGGCCGTCGCCTTCGATTGTGTTTTAATCACGACGGAGTAAAGCAAAACTATGCGAAACCAAAATAGTTATATATTATGCTAGTTTTTAAGTTATTATGACATTTACACGACGGTAACACGTCGGTAACATGTCGATAAATGAACAATTACTTGTCATGAAGTCGAGTACACATTGCAGCAGCTAACGTTACTCAACTATTAGTTTAATCGACAACATCTATACGAATATTAAGCGACCAAAAAGGCATTTATATTACTATTATTCGATTTTCTTATGACATTAAGTTGAATAAATGGGCCTAAATGCCGTTGAGTAAACGTAATGACGACGTCTACACGACTACATTTTAAAACATAAAGTTATAATCAAAATGTTTATTCAACCACAAAAATGTTTGTTGGGATAGCTCCGTTAGACTACTGACGTGATTCCACTCCGACACAGTCATTTAGATTAACAGGACGCGTTAACAGGACTATTATTAATGTGTTACACGCACATCCTACTAATATATAAACGCGAAAGTTTGTAAGTATGTATGGATATTTGTTACTCTTTCACGTAAAAACTACTGAATAGATTTAGATGAAATTCGGCATACAGATAGTTTATAACCTGAAATAACACATAGGATACTTTTAATCCCGATATTCCCACAGGAACGTATGGATGGATGTTTGTTAGTCTTTCACATAAAAACTACTGCATGGATTTGGATGACATTCGGCATACAGATAGTTTATAACCTGGATTGACACATAGGATACTTTTTATCTCGATATTTCCACGGGAACGGGAACCACGCGGGTGAAACCGCGAGCGGCCGCTTGTAAATAATAATCTTTAAAAAATCTGTATCGACTGTGAGATTTAGCATTAACTACAGGATACAATGTTTTGCTAGAAAAAAAAATCAACCAGTCTCAGGAAGCTCGAATGGGATTCGAACCCATTACCCTTGGATTGCCGGTCTACTGCTCTAACCGCTGAGCTACCGAGACCCTTAGAGAGCTTATTCTTTCTAGTAGTTTGTGATTTACGCTGTGAGCAAGTTGCATTTAAAAAAACGACGACAAGAGTCAAGTGATTGAAATAAGGCTGAGCATGGCTTTGACTCGTCTTAGTTCTCGTTTATATTAATAAATATCAATTGCCGAAATGTTTGTACGCGCATCACTTCAGAACGGCTGCACCTATTTGGTTAATTTGTCACGGGATATAGGGTGTTCACGCAGACGAAGTCGCGGTCGGGCGCTAGTTTTATTATAAACGTCCGAATGATGGATTTTCGGAAGTAAGCTTAGCTGTAAGCTGTAAGTAACATTTTGTGACTGTAAAAAGATATATCGAATTTCCTGTCGCTTATAAGAATGCATTCCGAACCCGTTATAGAATCAAGAATATTTAAAAATCATATGAGAGCAAGATTGTATAAATACAACTTATTCTGTAGACTTTAAAACTTTGGCGATTGTAAGTAAATAAAAATACATGCAGGTAATATTTGGCCCAAATTCTAATAAGTACTCTACGTTTTGGCTGAGTTGCACCGGTCCGGTTGTTCCACTTATAATATTAAAAACTTTATCTACTTTACCTTTCCACAGACACGTTCTCTATAACTATCTAGCCCTAAGTATGTGTTGCAAAGGCCGTTGCAAGGGTTACGTCTCCCAAAGGTCGTTGGTGAGGAGACGAGCCCGTTCCATTTTAACGACCAGCAGACTTACGCTTAATCTTTATAGCTACTTCACGAAAATGCGATTCGTAATAGAAGGGGCTGAATATAAATTTGGACTGTAATTAATTTGAAGTTATTGAAGTTATGGAGTTCATTTTAACGTTAATTAACGATTTCACTTGTTCGCTTTTCGTTTGTCTTATGGGCCGCTAACGACTTCGTTGAATACTTAATGTAAGTAGCTTTCAGTATTCCGAAATGAATTGGGTTTTGTGGTTGTGACTTAGGTTTTATTCGTAGAAGGTACGATACTGTTTCATAAGATTAGCGCTATTACATAAGTTTGTATGATGTAGTAAAATTATTACATAAGTAAGTTTTTTAAATACTAACCGTGTCTCATAGCAGTGAAAGAATACCTACCCCCTCTCTTCCCCTGGGTGTCATAAAAGGCGACTAACGGACTAAAGACTGCACATACATCCAACAGCATAGAGCGGCGATGGGCTCAGCACCTGTCACGCTGAGCACATGTGCAGTCGCTATTTGGTGAAAAGTGGACTATGGTATACTGCTTTTGCAGTCCCCATTGCCTAGTCTCTGACTAACCCTTCAGGGATGATAGTCGTGAATATATGTATGTAGGATGTATATATTATACTGAATAGAATAGTTTGAGGTATATAAAGTGAGGAGTGACAGAGCAAAACATGCCGACTTTGTTAATTAAAATTTTTAAACATGAGAAGCTCGATGGCGCAGCGGCTAGCGCGTTTGGCTTGCGATCTTGCTCGCTAAGCCACTTTCGCAATGCCGGGTCGCTGGATGGGTGACCAAATTAAAAACATCTCGAGCTCCTCCGTGCTTCGGAAGGCACGTTAAGCTGTAGGTCCCGGTTGTTGTCGTAAGATGACAGTCGTTAAAACCCACCAACCCGCATTGGGCCGGCGTGGTGGGTTATGGCCCAATCTCCCCACGTGCTATTGTCCACGTGGGAGGCCTGTGCCCAGTAGTGGGACGTTAATAGGCTGATGATAAATATGGAAATATCATGATCTGCTTCAAACCTTCAACTTCAGAGGCTATTTACTGCATGAATTAGCATGATTTGAACCACACCAGCCCAACGGTCGATGTAATTTAGATATTCTGTCGAATGACATTTTGCTAACTATTTTTTTGCATTTAGTGGATTTATCATTTTATTGATCGAAGTATTTTTAGTGGTCTAAATAATGGTGCTTTGTGGGCAGGCAGACTGATGCTACGTCTTTTACAATGCACCAGTTGTTTAAATTTAAATTTTTTTTTGCTTGTGTTATGCTTAAGATAAAGTTATGGAAACCTTTGACATGTTGCACCTCCGATTTTAAAGTGTTTAAGTTTTCTCCATCCGACTGGTTGTCTGGAAGAAATCGCTTTATAGCGATAAGACCGCCAAATTGTAACTGTGTAATGTACTTGTTTTTTATGTTTTGTGTTTAATGTAAACTGTTACAATAAAGTGTTTATTTATCTATCTATCTATCTATCTATTTTGTAAGAACGAAATTTCGGAAGGAATGGAAACCGCTGTTAATAGCAAACGAATATCGGCCGAAATTTCGTTTCGCAGAATGCGAGTAGGCCCTCTGGGCTCCACTTCCATTAAGATCAGGTGGAGTGGAGTCATTTGCGTTCTGCAAATGAAAATTATTAAAAAAATATATCTTCAAGAGCACTGACCATAGTTAGGGTCACCGTATCGTCCTGGGGATGGGTGTAACTTGTCCGATCGTAACACAACCGCGTTTGACTCCGCCTTAATTTCAGAAGTTTCAAAGTTTCTTCCTTGAAATTAAAGTACTTTTTACGGATTAACTCGCGTTTAAAAAGTTTAATCTCTGTTCTTATTTTCATCATCATCATATTTCATTTCATGTCAAATGGGGAGACTCGGCCCACCACATTGTAACGACTGCCATCTGACGACAACCACCGGGACCGAGATGTATATTTTGGACACCCTCCAGTGTCACGGATTTCCGAAAGGAGACCTATGCTTATGTTGTATACTTTTTAATTTTTTTATCTGTAATTCATTATCTGGCAATATCTGATGTCAGTTGTACAGCCGCTAGCTGTCAAATCAAAGTCAAATTGCTTATCTGAATGTCAAATTGTAAAATGGAAAATACATTGTTGACATATCACTTTTTTAAAAGCAAAAGAATTATGGTTTATGCAGCCACGTTAGACATTTTTAAAGAAGCAGATGTTACTTTAAAAACATCTGCCTTTTGAAGACTTAGTATTTCCATATTAAAAATATTAATAATTAAATAACTCTTAACTGCGATTTAATAAAAATAAGACAAAACTTGTTTTAGATAGTAAATAATGTTAGCTTTATTCTATGACCAAATTCTATTGTATACAAGTTTAGCATTTTTTCTATGGAAAGTGCCGGTTCTCCTTTACTTAACTGGCAAAAGTACATTAGCCGCTGCGCCATCGGGCTCCATTACATATTCATAGATTCATACATAGGTGCACGACTATTAACCCTAAAGGATTAGTCAGGGATTAGGCAATGAGGACCGCAGAAGCACTGCAGTGCACGTTTCACCAAATTACAACTGGACATGTGCTCAGCGTGATAGATGGTGAGCTCATCGCTGCTTTATGCTGTTGGATGTTTGTGCAGTTTCTTTTTTTAGCGCCTGTAAAGCAGGCACCCTCCCGGACACCGAGGGGAGGGAGGAGATGAACTCTACATGAGTACGACACCAGGCGGCTGGCGAAGTTATGTCAGACTCCTACTGACTAAACACCCCCTAGAAACCTCCCCCCCCCCCCCCCCCGGATGCGGATGATGCAAGCGCTACTCAATAATCTTAAGCGTAATGCGCGAGAAAAATGCAGTGAGGCTGCGCAAGCTGGAGGCTTGCTATTTCGTACGTGGCTAGTATGTGCAGACCGTTAGTTGCCTTTTACGACACCCAAGGGAAGAGAAGGGTTGGTAGATTTTTTTTGGTGAGCCCCTACGCTAAGCGAGTTTTATAATTACATCAAATCAATACACACAGCGGCGCGTAGGCGCAACGCATCGCGACTCATTACGGCCGATCGTTATCGCTCGAGGTGATTTTTAAATGGAATCGTAAAGCATCTAACCGAATCATGTTTTAGTAATTGACTCGTTTCGATTTAAATCATCGAGAGCGGAGGTCGGCCGTACGAGTGCCTACGTTCGGCTCGAATTTATCGGATATAAATCGATCCACCATAATTGTTTATGTGGGATTAATTGTTCGGTCGGTGCGCCGGCGTGCCTCTCGTATATCACTGGTGCGATTCAATTAAAACAGCGGCTGACGGCGATTTGTAAGGTTTCGTCTGCATTCGTGCCGTATTGTTAGCTAATATAGAAGTTTGAAGCGTGCCGGTGCTGAACGGATTCGTGTAGGATGCGAGAAATCGATCGGAATACGTGTGCTGGTAGACTATTCCATCTTTTTTAAGTGCGACAAAGAAACGAGTCACCAAATTTCTTTGTGCGTGATGGAATATTAGAGACTGTAAATTGGTGACTCCGGAGAGCAGCACGCGTACTCCTATGGAGGAAGGGAGAAGGAGGGTATGGTATAAACGGTAAAAGACGCTGAGTGACGCAATCTTACACTTAAAATCATGCAAATACTCGTAAATCATCTTAATCTTGATCAGGTCTAAGTTTAGATGGCGCAACAGCTGTCGCGTTCGGGCTTGCAGACTTTCCTTCGGTCATTGGTTGGGTGACCTGTCCATATTAAAATGTTCCGAGCTTCTCCGTGCTTCAGTTTAGCAGTTTCACAGTAGTTGAGAATAACGAGTGTTGTGCTCTTCCATCCAATAATTTTATATTAAGGCGGGAAAAAACTATTTACGTCTTCAAAATGGCAACGCTTATGAGTCTGTTGATTTAAACTATATATCTACCCTAACATAACCTTGTTGCAGACGGACTTTTACTGCTAAAATAGGATACATTAGTTAATCACCTAGGGGTCCACCGTAGTTAAACTTATGGGTGAACAATGGTCACCGTAGTCGAAATCGGATTTATTACAGATTTTATACTTTAACTAGAGGGATAAAGACTTCACCACCCGCCGTCCCCAACTTTTACTACGTCCAGTGAAGCCATTCGCTTCTATCCGATATGAATTTACAACCACCTTATGGCAAGGTCAAAACAAAAATAATGTACACTCGCCAAAAGATCAACTTATACAAAATTGACAAATTTCTCCAATCAACATTGATCCTTACCCACAGAACTCAGAACACTTAATTCTTTAAGTATTCCATGCTTATACCCAACAGATAAGGTTCAAAATGTATTGAAGGAATTTGACCATTTGTGGTAGATTTACCTGCTGCAAATCCCGGACATCAGCATGTACGATATAATTACCTATGGCTCAGGCGTCGTCGGATGCTGAGGAATTAAGGCAGAGGTCATAAAAGCTAATTAAAAAACAAATGCTTATAAAATTCTTTGTGTTTTATTAATCTAAACCATAAATTACAGTTATTTTAAGACGTGTCTCTAAGTGGAGATCTGAAAACCTGGTCAAGTTCAATGCCAGAAAAACTCAAGTTTGTGCATTCTCGTCCAAAGTAACCTTCCTTCCTTCCTTACTCCTCCCTCTCTTCAGAACTCTCCTTTACCCATTTCAGTTTGCCGCAGCATTCATGGCATGGACATCGGCCAGGAACTGAATCCAAAACGCTACATCGAGAGTGTTATTTTAACTGCATCTCGTAAGTTGGGTATTCTCAATAAGGTGAGGCGGTTTTTCACTCCCGAGCAGCACTGTTTGCTGTACAAGACTTAAGTGCGATCGAGTATGGAGTATTGTTCCCACCTATGGAAGAGTGTTCTGAAGAACTTTTTGATCTAATCCCGCCCTCTCCTTTCCTCTCCCGGACTACACGTGCTGGTCTTAGGAACCACCATCATACTGGGCGGACTATCAGCACTCGTACCAATAAAATTGGCAAGTCGTTCCTCTGTAAGACCCTTCGGCTTTGGAATTCTCTGCCGGTGCATGTGTTTCCCAGCTCTTATAGTCCCGGATCTTTAAAGCGGGGCGTAAAACGGCATTATGCAGGCCGTCATGAATGGGTGCGCTTGTTACCGCCGTTGCTTATTTCACGGTGAGGAGCGCTCTCGTTATTTTGGACTGCATGGGCTGCTTACCATCAGGCAGGATGTAGTCACTATGACGTGTCACAATAGAAAAGAAAAAGATTAAGATGTAACAGTATTAATTTCTTTTAATATTATTGTCTAGTCGATTTATTGACATTGGGCTCTGATGTCGATGTGTTCTAATAAAGATTTATAAAGATGTGGTCACCCATATGGGTGACATATTGTCAGGTCATGCGTGAGAGCAAATGCGTGGGCAGTTCTACCAGCACGGTCAGTTTTGGAGGAACCAAACCACAATTCATGATAAGCATTGAAGTCCCCCGAAAACGCCAATTCCGCCGATTGAAACCGCTCCTGAACATCATCTGCCACCCGACTAAGATGTTCTATTAGTGCGACAGCAAACATCCGGCTTTGACTTTAAAGGATTCGGATAAAATGTTTACTAGAAAATAAAAAAATCAACCAGTCTCAGGAAGCTCGAGTGGGATTCGAACCCACGACCTTTGGATTGCCGGGCCACTGCTCTAACCGCTGAGCTACCGAGACCCCAGAAGACTCGCTGAATTTTTCCCAGTAGTTTGATTACGCTGCAAGCCAGCGGTATTACGTCACTGTGAAGTCTACCCTCACATTCGAAAGAAATACTATTGCAAGTATTTAACAATCGATAAAGACGTAATTGCTTATAAATATCTTTATTATTGAAATTTTGCATTCACAATGCTATATAGATAACGGATAAAATGTTTACTAGAAAAAAAATCAACCAGTCTCAGGAAGCTCGAGTGGGATTCGAACCCACGACCTTTGGATTGCCGGTCCACTGCTCTAACCGCTGAGCTACCGAGACCCCAGAAGACTCGCTGAATTTTTCCCAGTAGTTTGATTACGCTGCAAGAGCAGTGGACCGGCAATCCAAAGGTCGTGGGTTCGAATCCCACTCGAGCTTCCTGAGACTGGTTGATTTTTTTTTTCTTGTAAACATTTTATCCGTTATCTATATAGCATTGTGAATGCAAAATTTCAATAATAAAGATATTTGAAATATTCTTCAAGCACAAAGCCGGGATAGTTCAGGTAGGTGGTGTCAGCTGTTCGGATTATTTGCGTCTCCGTCAAGAACAACATTGTTGGCCGTGCCGTCTCAAGATGGTGGTGGACGGCATAGAGGTTTGCATGGAGGCCGCTGATGTTAGCGTACTCCACCTCAAACGGTAACGTAGTGGTGGGGGTATCCACCGCTGTAGAATCACTTTTGTTATGCAACGTCTAGGAGTCGTCGTGACAGACAAGGGGCTAAAAAAACAAAAGTGAAACGTATACGGCGCGGGCAGCGGGCGGTGCCATTTAAGTAATTGTTAAAAGAGTTCGTATTTCGGCACGCCCGGCGCCCCTGCGCCTGTCATATGGTTTCAACGAAGTGAAATCCTCATTAAATCGTGCGTCAACTTTTTATGAACGACTGACATGGTGGGCCGTGAGTTACTTGACGTACAATCGTTTAAGATAATAACTTGTACAATTTGTTTATTATAAAAACAATTTGCGGTCTTCTTGGCAGGAATGTAAAGCGTCAAGTGTGCAGTTTTAATTTATTTTCTAAAATTGGTGTTTTATCGAATATTAACGTGAGAGAATGGTGGATTCTTAGCCAGTAAGTGTTCGTGCATGTGTGTTGGCAAATAAAACAAACATCCTTATTTTACCTCATATAAAACCGTCATAATATAGTAACATATTTGTCTCTCATAGAACATTTTGAGTCTTAATAAAATACAAGTACAACTTACATTCCTAATCCTAAGTACACGTAAGGTACAGTCTTAATCGGTTATGTGTGGATGACTTTATACACATAAAAAAGGACTTTATTTTAAGGTCTACTCAGACGCTGCGTTCTCGCGCACCTTCGTCATAAGCTGCCTCCAACTATTCTCACGGAGGAAACTCGTTCCTGCCATGATCGAATGAAGGATCAGTTCTTCTATTTAGTACAATTTAATATTTTAATATTATTTTATTCGTTTAATTTTATTGCCTTATCCTTCATTTCGATCTATGCACTCAAAACTAACAAAACAATCCTTATAAATATAACTTAACAGAAACTTGGTTGATCAGACCAGCAATGGGAATCTGAATAACTATTTTTATTCCTACTTATAAACATATCTATACAATCCAAAGCCAAACTAAAAAAAAACCTTATTTCAATCACATTTTAAATTATACTCATTCCTAAAAAAAACCATCAACTTTTCAACACACAGCACATTATTTCTTTACGCTCATAATACTCGTATTATGATTTATTCATAGTCTTATCCAGTAAGTAGTCCTAAGTCAGAGCTTTATCATTACTTTCATTTGTATCTAATAAAACAACAAAAATACAATCTCAATAGATTCTAAAAAAACGTATGTAGGTAAGGTAAGTAGTCTATGCATGTTCCCGAAGTAAACAAATTAATTTATCCCAAATGTTATAACACTTAGATTTCTAAAGCGAATTAACAAGACTAGAGTGTGGCATAATTCCAATTCATTTCTTTCGATACTTTTCTTAGATTAAAACAAAAAGGGAAGATACGGCATGCTCCTACTTGTAGTCATTCAAAATATAGTCCTACTCAACTACTTAAGCAAACACTCACACACGCACATCTACAAAGTGTAAATCGAGCGAGCGAGACAAAGTGGTAAGTTTCAACGTCAGCGCGAGGGAGTCAGCGAGTAGCGCGTTGACGTCTCGGTCGCTTCGCAACAGACGAGTACGTACGACCGATTCCGACGCCACTGCGGAGTAGCGTCTTTCTCTTTTTCACACAGTTGAATATCTGCAATAGGGCGATGTAGCCTGTTCGCTCGGCAAATTGTGACTGAAGTGAAATTGTGCCTTTAGGCCTAATTTTGGCGGCTCACTCACGAGACGCTAATGCCGTATCTTCCCTTTTTGTTTTAATCTAAGATACTTTTAAAACATACTTGCCACATGCACTCCTTATTTGCGGCAGTCATGCGCCTGCGCAATAGTTTACGCTGACACAATGAAAATTGAAACTAACTTGTGGAATGTTCGGTGGTCTTCGTGCGATCTAAATTAAGAAATTTAGAAAAATGCAATATTAATGTGACTTAATAGAATGAATAACCACTAAAGTAAATTTTTTAAACAATGTTTTTAACAGCAATTTTAAAACTAATAAAAACAGTTTTTAACATGTACGAGTATATAAATACCGTTACGCAATTAGTAAAATCTTAAATTTTTAGGAACTCACTAAAACACACAACAGCAAAATTTAGATCATTTAACACAATAAAAAAATCTTTCTCTTACAATGTTGACTTCTATTTCTCCAATAATAATTTTCATTGAGTTACATAAGTATTACATTTTCACGTGTCGCCAACAACCGTTTTGCAAAATTATCTTTAATCTTAATTACATTTACCTACTTTTACACATTGTACTGTACATAAGTACCTATATCGATTACGTACCTATTCATTAGTTAGGTAAAAAAAAAATCTAAAATAAACTCTTCAAAATGCTAAACATTATTACAGCTATAATTACCCATTCAAACACAATATAATTTACTTACAAAACATTTTTTTTTACTTTACCTAATTCACACTTTATTCAAAACAATAGAAACTTTACCCAATTGAAGCAATAATTAAAATAATTTTACACAAAGAATCAAACAACAAAATAACTATTTTACCATTAATTATGTTGAATTTAAATGTTACTTGAGGCTATCCACTTTTGTAGATTTCACTTAAAATTTTAACTGGAACATCTGCTGGCTGCACCACTTTCGTTTCCTACATCTCCCGGCACCCAGCTTTTTACGATATCCATAATCAGCAACAATACTTGCACTTGCAGGAACCATTAGTATAATTGTATTTCTGCCAAAGTTTTTTTTTATTTTCTCCATCATTGGGTACTAAATCTTCTTCGCCAACAATTTCGAAGAATAACGACGCAACATTTTGATTATATTTTTAAAAAGTTTATTTTATACTTATATTACTATTATTGATTATAAAGTCATAATTTATTACGTATTTAAAAAATATTTTTTTTAGGTCTTCAATTCACAACCGCTCACTCATTGTTTTTTATCACTATTACATTTATTAAATTGTCACATTTTCACTTTGTGTAAGTATTTAAAATGTATTCTTTCAATTATTTGTTTTCACTTTCCTAACCATCTGCCCAGCGCCGCCGCCGATGGGCAGCACTGGCAGGGTCGCCATCACAGACCACTTAGTCGCCATGCAATGTTAGGTTCGGCGCAACGTAAATAATAAGACTGAATGCGATCTTAATCCTCTTTATTATGAGTACATGGCGTATATATATAGTGGTAGAGATGTGTGGGTGTCTGCTATACTGTACACACACTACAGCAACATCACTTTTCAAATTCTCTAAAGAAGTCCGAGTGAGATCAGTAAAGTTAAAAAAACAAATCTTTACTGAAACTTTAGGGGTTTTTGTGGATTTTCATTGCCAGTCATCATCTCTATCACCACTTATTATCATCTACTAATACTTAGAGAAAATATTTAACTTTAACCTTTACTTGACACTGGCTGAAAGTGAATTAAATTAGAATTAAAAAAATCAATTTGCAAATCCAACGTTTGGGGTTTTGTTATTTTTTAATATCCCTAACTACTTGGTCCAGCAGTGCCTCAAACCAACTAAGTTTTATAAAACTTCTTCAATGGTGTCTCATTGACCCTAGGATCAAGCATTGATCTGATTTTGACATTGACACTATGAGAAAAAATTCAAAATCAGTTCGCTGAGACTTTTTTAAAATAGCAGAATCAAGCACTGTAACTGTAGTGTACACCTTTTAAACCCGGAGACAATTGATATTGTCACAATTCACAAGTGCCTCTCATTCGAACTTACGGCTAACTATTTTTAAATGAAAGACTATTATCGTGGACTTCAAGAGGTAAATGTAAATGTTAGTAAAATTACTTAGAAATTCCTAGAATGGAGTAAAACAGAATATAGAATAGAATATATGTTTATTAGCATTTATTTGCATAGGTATAAGGTCTTCCCTCTTAAAATCATCATCTCCATAACATTGTATAGTCGTCCGTAAAGTATCTTAATATTTTAATACCATGTAATACCAAATACTGTGTTCATACATATTAGCTGTCCCTGTCCTATCGAAGTCCATATTTTTGTCAAACACGGTCGGGGCCCCTGTCCCCTGTAGCTGATACAGCTAACGCCCCTGTTAATGTTGCACGACCGCGAGCTTTCTGAGCGAGTTAGTGTGACACGATACGATACTAAGAGTTAAGCTACTTCTGATGATGACCGTACTTTTTGGCAGTTGTGCGCTAATTGACAAAGTTTCCACCAAACACTTAATTTTTCTTATGATAGGTAGTTGCTTTGTATAAAAGTTTTCATCCAATTTGTGTTTTTAATTAAAACGGGAACTTAGTTTGCTTTAAAGAAATCACCTACCGGTCGCACGAGTGAGCAAAGAGAAAATTAATTAACGCAATTGTAGCAAACCGGCCGTGTTTGCTCTCATTACGGGGCTAATGATACCGCATGACATCCACTTGGTTATTAATTTGATTTAGAGATAATCGGGCGCATGATATTGGCTAATATTAAGTTATCGACTAGCATCTCCGCCTAGGGGTGGCTGTTAAATCTCGCAAAGATAATACTGGACCGTATTTACGAGAGCATGCAAGTTATGGGGTGATTCGATTAGTTTGATACTACGACGCGAAAGTTTCAGCGCAACGACTGAATTTGGGTTCGGTGCTTGCGTAACTAGGGTGTTTAGAATGTCATTTAGACCTTTATGAGCTTACCATTTAATAGGTGCAAGTTTTGGTTAGCTACTGTCTATATCAAGCTAGTCACCAAACCACAGAATAGTTAAAGAGGGTTATGTATTGTGTTTCAAACAGTGCGGTGGTAAAAAGAGCTTTATTTTTTCTCTATGGAGACTGGTGTAAGAAGATATTTTGTTTACCGTATGTGTACTTTCTAACTTTTTATACTAACACTTGCCTGTATTTTTTACCGATATAATATGGGAGATTTAAGTCTGATTGGTGTCTGACTCTGGACACTGAAAGTATATTAGATTTATAGATATATTAAAGAGATATTTATAGATAGACAGATACTACTTTTTTTGGAAAATAATTTCAAGCTGCAGTTCCTCACAATCTTGGGTCAAAATGATTTTTATTATTATTATTATTTGGTACCTACCGATGGACTTTAACCTAATCCGCTCTGTGCTTTTACATTACTTTATAGTAAGAATTATGCTTTAGTTAATTAAGCTAATGTATCAATCTATAGTGACTGACCTAACTCTGACCTGTCGGAGATTAAGTTATGAGCTATCTAGCTCACAGCATGTACTGTATATGTTGCAGGCAAATTGTATTATTCGGCATTTTACAAATGGCACCGTCTGTTTGCAAAAGCTCGCTGTTTTGTTAAATGACGAAGGCAAATTGATAATCGTATCGTAACTGTTTGAAGCCTCTGGATAGCCGTAGATCAGTTTGGGATCAACTTTTTCTTTATAAATTGATAAATAACCAGGTTGATTTTCCTTATTTGCTAAGTCGCATTTCTTTACATTATTCTTAACTTAACACACGCTCACCTAAGCCTTTTATAGTCCCATTTTGTAAAATTAATTATGATAAAAATAAATTTGCACCCATATTTAGATGAGATTTAACGCAAAAACTACTTAGTAAAGGCATTCTACGCATACCTTTTCAATATTACCTACAGATTGATGGTGTCGCAATGGGAAGCCCAGTCGCCCCGGTACTTGCCAACATCTGGATGGAACATTTTGAAGAGAATGCACTGAACCTTGGTCCGAAGACCATCCGACTTTGGAAAAGATACGTAGATGACATCTTCAGCGTCGTTAAAGGAAGCAAGCAGGAAGTGGATCAGTGGATGCAACATCTCAACTCCTTTCACCCGAAGATGAGGTTTACATATGAGATGGAGGCGAATAGGTCGTTGGCCTTTCTAGGCCAACGACCTATTCGATGTGATGATACGATGAGAAAGATGTCAAGATGACCGTGAGACCAAATGGGTCCGTAACACACTGTGTTTACCGAAAATCCACGAACACGGACAGATACCTACACGCTACCTCACATCACCACCCTCGACACTTGCAATCCGTGATAACGTCACTAAAGAACAGAGCATTTGACCTCTGTGACCCTGAGCATTTAAAGCGTGAGCTGGATCATGTTCAGGAGGTACTCAATAAAAACGGATATCGAGTGAATCGACTACGGAAGCAGCCAACTAAGAGTGACAAACATCCCGAAGTTAGAAGACAACCAGCCTATATGCCTTATGTTAAAGAAGTCACGGACAAGATCGGCCACATATTACGCGAGTACTCGATACCGACAATATACACTCCAGGCATAAAGGTCAACAACATTGTGGGCTCCCCGAAAGATGTTTTGCCACTTCAAACACCAGGCATATACAAGATAGACTGTAGCTGCGGTAGTTCCTACATAGGCCAGACAAAACGGACTATCCATGAGATGGTCAAGGAACATATTGCGGCTGTGAAAAACCGCCAGTCTAACAAATCAGCCTTTGCGGAGCATTTACTTGAAAGAGGCGCAAATAATTGGATCAAATTTCATCGTACGCAAGTCCTCTCCACAGATCGCCACTTTTATTCAAGAGTAGTGCGTGAAGCGATTGAAATTAAGAAACATCCGAACAATTTCAATCGGGAAGATGGTCACAAACTATCATCAGCGTGGAATCCAGTGTTTGCAAAAACGCCACTTCGAAACAACACACATTCGACATTCGTTTTAGTCTGCAATCGGCTAACGACCAGAATAAGGCTTGTATACGGAATAGGGACACCGTTAGTGTTTGACGGTAGTTGGATAAATAATGTGACGGTGGATGAAGACTCAGCGACGCAAACGGAGACGATACACCGCGACAGCAGTCCACCCGTGACCACGGCCGGTGCAACTCGGTCGAAACATCGGGTATAAAAAGGTATGCGTAGAATGCCTTTACTAAGTAGTTTTTGCGTTAAATCCCGTCTAAATATGTGTGTGTTATGTAACCTCTACCCAACATACCAATCCACTGACAATTAGTGTGCTTATGTTATTGTTCTGCAAATACCATTACTCAGACACCAATAACCATTATCGCATTTTTAACGTAATTGTTTTGCAACGCCATTACCCTGGCGCCGCCAACCATTATCCCATTACCTATTGTATGAACTGACGCCAGCATCACACTTTCTTTTGTCATTACCCTTAAGATAAGATTACTATCGTATATTTTAATTGCATGCCTACCCTTAAGTTATCTAAATTGTGCTTTTAAGAAATGCACTGTATATTATCACTACCCTTAAGTTAAGGTTACTATTGTTTATTTATCATAAGTGCATTCCTACCCTTAGCTTTCTAAAATGAATCGCCATCTAACGTTAGTCACTGATTTTTGTAAACCTTTAGGGATATAAATAGTCTGGCTGCGCCCAGAGAGTTCAGTTGTGTACTATCTTCTGTAAGGACAAGAGTTCCCAATAAATCTCGAGTTAAAATCAAGTCTCGCCTTCTTACTTATAACAATTTGGCGCAGTCGGTAGGATCACCGAGGATTCGCTGCGACGAGACAGACGCGTTAAGTATTCGCAAAGTGGACTAACATCGCCGAAGTGAAAGTTAACGCGGTAGCTGAAGGCTTTTAACCGTCTCGCCGAACCATGTTCCTGATGTTGGTGATACTGTGGTATGTGGCCTAATCTTGTTTGCTCGATTCCTATGAACTCTGTCCTAAACCCAACTCTTTTCTATTTCCTTACTAAATCGTTCATAACATATTCCTACATTACAATACTATATTGTGACATTCTGATACCTAAATTACTAAATCCTATTACTAAATCATATTACTAGATCATAAAATAATAATAATAAATCTAATGCAACAAGAAATCAAATACGAACATAACACAATGGCTGAATTAAGCACTCTATTAACTTTAATTCCCACATTTGATACAACGTACCCGGAACAAATCTATAGGTTTATTCGTTCTGGCGATGCCGCTTTTGGTCTAGCCAGTGAGGACAAAAAACCTATTCTACTTGTATATACGCTAAATAAAATCATAGGGACAGGTGCACCCGATGTGCATTGTAGACATTTTTCTAATTGGGACATACTTAAATCATATTTAATTTCTAAATTTTCCAATGTTAAAACAGTGTCGCACTTGATGTTAGAGCTTCAGTCCCTATTTCAAAAACCCAACGAAAACCTAACAGATTACTTTCATAGGGTAGACCTTTGTAGAAGCAAAATAATCGAAAAATTAACCGCGGAAATTATAGGTGGAAGCTTACAAGGCAGAAAAGATACCGCAGAAGAAACAGCCCTAAGCGTATTTGTTAACGGCCTCAGTTCAGATATCGGCACAATGCTCCGAACAAGAGAGTTTAGAGATCTGAGTGCAGCTGGGCAATTTGCCATACAAGAGGATAAAATTCGCGCAATGAACAACGCCCGCCAATCTCTCTATAGGCCTCAATACAACATTAGAAATACAGAAACTCCGAAATATCAACCGCGAACGCAACCTTCAATCACCTATCAAAGACAAAATCCTGCTAATAACACTAATAAAAACATGCAGCTACTGTAAAAATTTAGGACACCACATTTCCGAATGTAGGAAGCGCGCCTACAACGAAAGAAATAACAACCATAACCAAACTAATAATCAACATAATCGACGTGCCTTGCCAGCACCTCCTGCGCAAGTAAATAATTTAAACTCCGAGGCGACCGCCGAGGAGAGCGACTCGACGGAAATCGCGACCAGCTCGCTTACGGACGAGGAAGTGGCAGTGAGGACTAGACCTGGAATCTCTCCAGCTTCAGTGGTAAGCCAACCATTAAAAAAAATCTAACAAAGACGTTTCTACTCAAACTAATTTTAATAATTCACAAAACAAAGCCTACGAACAGGGTAACCAGCCCCAAACTCACGGCTCAACTTCTATTTTTAATTCACAAAACAAAACCTACGAACAGGGTAACCAGCCCCAAACTCAAAGCTTTATTTCAAAACCATTGACTCAATCGTGTACTAAATCTAACACTACTAAACCTAAAACTAAATCAAAACCAAAATCTAAAAAACGTATTTCTACTAAATCTAAATCTTCTAAACCATCAATACATTGCGAGAGCACTAATTCTAAACCTCTAGAATCATACACTATTTCAGCATTAAACGACGTACCTCCTGATAACCTTTTACATTGCACTTTTTATATCGAAGGTGAACCAGTAACACTACTAATCGATACGGGAGCTGGAATATCTATAATCAACAAGAATAAAATAGGGCCGGTCGAAATTAATTATGAAGATAAAATCTCAATAATGGGAGTTTCCAATACCCCCACATCAATTCGCAGTTTCGGAAGCACTAAAATAGCTTTAGATGATTTACCAAAATTCAAATTTCATGTTGCTAATCTTAATATCAAAGCAGACGGTATTCTAGGTAACGACTATCTCTCCAAGTTTAATGCACACATCTTCGTACAATCTAAAACAATGCGAATTCGAAACAAAACCTATAGGTTACATCACATCTCCGAAGAAACTAAACCTAATCTAGAGACGAATAAACAAACCATCTACGGACGCTCCGAAACCGTCATTACATGCAAATCCAACTCTGTTAAATCCGGTACTGCCATAATAAACAAACAACAGATATGCGAAGGCATAATCATACCCCACGCCCTAGTAGAAGTTAGAGACAGCTCACTTATGATTACCTGCGTAAATACTAACGAATCCGACATTACAATTTCTACCCCTAACGTTGCGTGTGATCCTTATACAGTAGAGCAAGTTAATTATACCAATAAGGCATCACTAAATTCCAATAAGATAATTCCAACACAACGAAAGGACATTTTTAGTCTTATAAGAAACGACCATCTTAACGACGAAGAGAAAGCATCCATAGAAAATATAGTTTCCGAATATAGTGATATATTTTACACGGAAGACGAACCCTTAACGTTCAGTAATCATGCGAAACATTCTATTCCTACTACATCCGAAATTCCAATTCATTCCAAGACTTATAGGTTCCCTCAAATTCATGAACAGGAAGTTAAAACACAAGTCCAAAAACTACTGGACCAAAATATCGTTCGTCCCAGCTCTTCACCTTGGAGTAGTCCTATATGGGTCGTCCCCAAAAAACTTGACGCTTCCGGTAAACAAAAATGGCGACTGGTAGTCGACTATAGAAAGTTAAATGACATCACAATCGGCGACAGTTACCCTTTGCCAAATATTAGCGACATTCTTGATAAACTAGGACATTCCGAATATTTCACCACACTAGATTTGGCCTCAGGATTTCATCAAATAGAGTTAGAGCCTAAAGACGTACCTAAAACCGCATTTAATACTCCTTACGGGCACTACGAATTTCTCAGGATGCCTTTTGGCTTAAAGAGCGCACCCGCGACTTTCCAAAGAGTAATGGACAGCGTACTATACGGTCTTCAAGGCGATCGTTGCTTCGTTTACTTAGACGATATCGTAGTGTTTGCGTCCAGTCTGCAAGAACATGAACAAAAGATTAGAGAAGTTTTCAACAGACTTCGTAAAAACGGATTAAAAATACAGCCAGATAAATGTGAATTTTTACGAAAGGAAGTAGCCTATCTAGGCCACATTTCTAGCGAAGGCGTGAAGCCTAACCCCGACAAAATAAAAGCCGTTAAAGAATTTCCAGTCCCTAAAAATTGTAAAGACATTAAGTCATTCTTAGGTCTTGCAGGATATTACCGCAGATTCATTCCTAACTTTAGCAAGATAACGAAACCATTGACAGGGCTTCTTAAGAAGGACATCCCTTTCGTATGGAGTGACAGACAACAAGAAGCTTTCGAAACATGTAAAAATATTTTAACAGAATTTCCTATATTACAGTATCCTGATTTTTCAAAAGAATTTATCCTTACTACAGATGCTTCTATGCACGCAATTGGAGCAATTTTATCGCAAGGGGAAATTGGAAAGGACCTCCCGATAGCTTATGCATCTCGTACACTTAATAAAGCAGAGTGTAATTACTCAACGGTAGAACGCGAACTATTAGCCATAGTTTGGGCCGTCAAACATTTTAGACCATATCTATTCGGACGAAAATTCACCATTGTTACCGATCATAAGCCCCTTACCTGGCTGTTTTCAGTTAAAGACCCCGGTAGTCGCCTAGCTCATTGGAGGCTGAAACTCAAAGAGTTTGATTACCAAATCGTGTATAAACAAGGAAAAAATAATACGAACGCTGATGCACTCTCTAGACCTCCTATAATGAACACAAATAAAATCTTACTACCAAATCCCGATTCTGATTCAGACAAATTCCAATTGGATTATAAAGAATATATAGAAAATCTAGATCAATCATACAATACCCCTCTTTTTAAAATCACGTCAGACATTTTATTTGATGAACGACATAAAGAAATTCTAATTCCAGTTTCAATTAAATTATCTAAACATAACTATCTTTCAGCAGAAGCTCTAGACCTATGCTCACAAATAGAAAGTTATCTTAGTAAACCAAAAGAGCTTTACCAAATCGATCAAATCTCATCTACTAAAAATCAAAGTTTATATTTAGACATTACCCGACAGGATCACTTCGATTCCTGGGATACCGAAAATTATTTTAAAGTTCTATTCTCATGTCTTAGCAATCATAAATGTAGCCATTTGTATATTCCCGACCTAAAATATGATCACACTTGCAAAATGCAAGGTAATGAACAATATCGCGTGTCTGGTTATTTAGCAAATAAATTCAATGTTAATATTACCATATGTGACAACAAAATTTCAACACCCGACCCAGCGGAAATACCTTTGATAATAAAAAATAATCATTCTGAACCATTATCCGGTCACCGCGGAATAATAGAAACCACTAGGAAAATTAGAACAGAATATTATTGGAAAGGAATGAATAATGATATAAAGAATTTCATAGAATCATGTCTTATTTATCAACGTAACAAAATCCAACGTAAAACATTTCAAGCCCCTATGGTAATCACTTCACAGTCCACTGAACCGTTTGAACGAGTTTCTATGGACCTCGTATCATACTCAGATATTACTCACGATTCTAATAAGTACATATTAACACTACAAGACGAACTGACCCGATACATCCAAGCTTATTCTATTCCAGATAAAGAATCAGTAACAGTAGCGAAACAACTCTTGCATTTTTGTCAACACTACGGTATTCCAAAAAGATTCCATTCGGATCAAGGTACCGAATTTATGAACCAAGTTATGAAACAATTAATTAAATTCTTCGGCGCTAGCCAATCATTTAATACCGCATATCATCCTCAGACCAACGGTGCATTAGAGAGATTTCACGGGACTCTGAGAGAACATATTTGTATGTACCACACCAGAAAATCTAGAAATTGGGATAATATAATTCCATTCGCAGTAATATGCCATAACACGTCAGTTAACCAATCAACCGGCTACACCCCGCACGAACTTCTTTTTGGCCATAAGCCACGGCCCTTTTATTCGATGAAACTAATACCCGAATATACAGCTAGCGAATATCTTATAGATTTAAACGAAAGACTGAAAATCTCTCGCGAAGCTGCTTTAAGTAACCTAGAAAAGATGAAAGAAAAAGCAAAAATTCGATACGATAATAATATTAAAAATCCCGTAAAGTACTACATCGGTAATAAAGTAATGCTGAAAGTACCAAATCCTAATAACCTCGACCCTAAATGGGAAGGTCCGTATGAAATTTGTAGAGTAGGTTTTGATGAAAATTATGTAATTAGAAAATCGGGTAAGAACAAGCTATAGTGCATGCAAATAGGCTCAGACCATTTTCCGTAGATTAGAAAGTAATGAAATATTAGTTAAGCAAATTTAATTTTAATTACAGGACAGTTCATCCTGCAAGTGCTCAAGATAACTTGTCCTACCTGTCCTCTATAATGAATAACCCCTATTTAAGCTTCATAATATGTTCTATAGTATAAGTAATATTTTACATTATACTCTATAAATTATATATTCTTCTTAAAACAACGTGTCAAAAACCCGCGAATCGCGAAATCGAAACTATAATATAGCATCTCTAATTCCAGGTACGCCGTAGTCACTACGGCAACCTTAATAGAACCGATACCTTCAAAATCGGGACTATTCTTCGAAAATGAAGGAGAAATATACGTCTCCCAAGGTTCGTGGAAACTAATAGTATACCGAAACCTAGAAACTTTAACAATAGCCAAAGACTCTTTAAAACGTTTAACCCAGGTTTACCAGACCGTAATAACCAACAGAACAATAACTCCTGATTTAGCTACAACAAGCTCTTTTCTCGAACTAAACTTAAATCGTATAGAAAGTAGAATAAGCGAAATTAATTTTTATAGCAATAGGCGAACAAAAAGAGAATTACTAGACGGTCTCAGTTCTGTATTAAAATGGCTCATCGGCACCCCTGACGCCAAAGATGCCAAACATTATGACGATTGCATCAATTTATTAGAAAGATACACACCACCTTCTGAAACAACAATTACAAATAATTTCTTCAACTATAACAAATTTCAATGAAACTATACATAAAATATCTTACGACGAAAATGTCATTAATGAAGATTTATTACGTGTTAGTACTTACCTTAATGAAACCAATAAAGTAATATTCGATCTGGAATTGAGTGAAAAAATATCAACAATATCAATTCAAATTTTAGAACCAATCGTAGAATTAGAACAAGAAATAGACGATATACTTGCCAGCATCTTATTTATTAAATCGGGCGCTATTCACCCTTCTATCGTATCATCTGAACGTTTATACAAGGAATTGCTTATGTCCTCGCATACCAGAACGGACACAACCTAGGTAGCTCCGGTCACAGTTAACAATATTCATGAAATATTAGAATCAGCAACGATCTCGTCTTACATATACCTTAATAAATTAGTATTTTTAATTGATTTTCCATTAATTAAAAATGAACGATTCACCCTTTACCATATCTATCCAATCCCTATACGTCAGCAAAATTCCCGCCTTTATTCCACCATCCTTCCCGAGCACTAATACTTGGCCACAAGTACTACGAGACAGACATACGTCATCTCTGAGTCCGTGGAGAAATGCAAGATCTTCGGGCCAAACAAGAAAGTCTGCAAAGAACTACCTATATACAACTACGAATATCAGCCATCCAATAATCACAGTCGACATCGAAGACTACTGCATCAAAAACAACAAACGGCAAAATCCTCCAGACATCATACCCTTGAAGCTGAACCACATTCGTCTCGATTCTCTGAAAACTTTAAAAGACGAACTAAAACAATACTCAGAAAAACTCAAAGAAAATGAAAAGCCTTTTCTTCAGAAACATGAGAGTACGTTTTCACTAATAAGCTACACAATGGGATTACTAATGCTAGGATACCTAGCCTACAAGATATGCAGCTGCTTCCCCTGGAAACGACGTCCAACACGTTACCAGAACAACCAGACAGCGGATGTATACAAATATTCAACCACTGCTTTGATCGGTCTCGACGACAACAACAAGTAGTTCCTCTCGAGACTCTACGTCATCAAGAAACAACGACCTCCTGCGTGACCGACGACGACTCAGAAGCCAGCCCCACGCCATCAAAAAAATTGCGCATCGCGCAATCTTTATTCTAAGGGGGGAGGTGTTATGTAACCTCTACCCAACATACCAATCCACTGACAATTAGTGTGCTTATGTTATTGTTCTGCAAATACCATTACTCAGACACCAATAACCATTATCGCATTTTTAACGTAATTGTTTTGCAACGCCATTACCCTGGCGCCGCCAACCATTATCCCATTACCTATTGTACGAACTGACGCCAGCATCACACTGTCTTTTGTCATTACCCTTAAGTTAAGATTACTATAGTATATTTTAATTGCATGCCTACCCTTAAGTTATCTAAATTGTGCTTTTAAGAAATACACTGTATATTATCACTACCCTTAAGTTAAGGTTACTATTGTTTATTTATCATAAGTGCATTCCTACCCTTAGCTTTTTAAAATGAATCGCCATCTAACGTTAGTCACTGATTTTTGTAAACCTTTAGGAATATAAATAGTCTGGCTGCGCCCAGAGAGTTCAATTGTGTACTATCTTCTGTAAGGACAAGAGTTCCCAATAAATCTCGAGTTAAAATCAAGTCTCGCCTTCTTACTTATAACATGTGCATAATGGAACATTGATATATTTTATGAAAAAATCGGTTATTTAAAAGAAAAGTCGAAATCAAGTCTAATGTTTTCAGTTTTTACTGCAGTTTTATATAGCATCTTGTTAGTCTGCTACACTTACATGGAAACTGTATTGGCATAAACACTGTTACTTAACTTTTCATAAATGTTGAAGAAGCTGTATGTTTCCTTTATGAAATAAATAAATAAAAGTTTTCATAGGGCCAATAGTCACATATTAGGGTAACTTGGCTTAACTACAAATTAAATAGCTGTCACAATTAAGTCATTATCCAGAATTTTTTCACATGAAAATATCATACTACAAGTTCAAAAAAATCGTAAGGTTTATTTAGGTTATGTTAGAACAGTGATCAAGATCAAGACGCAAGCCGAGCGAAGCGTGCCGCGGTAGAGCCCGGTGAAGCGCCAGAAGTAAGTAGTTTTTAGGGTTCCGGACCCAAAGGGTAAAACGGGACCCTATTACTAAGACTCCACGTCCGTCCGTCTGTCTGTCACCAGGCTATGGCACCGTGATAGCTAGACAGTTGAGATTTTCACACATGATGTATTTCTGTTGTCGCTATAATAACAAATACTGAAAACACAATAAAATAAAAATTTAAGGGGGCTCCCTCCCATACAACAAACGTGTTTTTTTTTGTTCGATAAATGGTACGGAACCCTTCGTGCGCGAGTCCGACTCGCACTTGGCCGGTTTTTTTAAAGATACTCTTTCTGTCACTCCAGAGTGTCTTGCCCAACTTCGGGGTTCTATATTGTACATAATTACCGTTCTTTTTACAAATCAAATAATCTAAGTATATCAGCAATATTCATTGTATAATTATTTTGCATACCAATAAATCTTCGCAGAAGTCCGAACGTCAGTTTTAGGATACTTGGGCATCTTATAAAGAGACCCCCCACACTGGCGTCTTTCGTGCGTCGCGTCGACGCCCCGCGAGCTCTGCACGTAAAGCTCCATACAAAGCCGTGCCGAAACTGTCTGTTACGTAAGTTGATGTTAAGGGATAAAAATATAAAATTTAGTTACTACGACAAATGCAGTTTTCATTTGTGTATTTTTTATTTTTTTATTTCTAAGCATATCTCTTAACATAGGCACCAAACCTAGCTCACGCTCGATTTGACGATTTTTTTACAATACTACACGATAGTTCAATGCCACGTTACTCGAAATTTTTCAACGTAAGTATATGAGTATTATATATTTTTGGAAAGCTTATAGTATCGTTTTATTGTTTCCAAAACAATATTTTATTATGTAGTAGTAAGAAAAGTATAATAATTAATATTATCCAAGATAATAATATTTATGGTGATTTGTTTTTTAACAGAAGGTTTACCGGTTACCGATGCCTGCCGATGTCTAGATATTTATTGTAATGGAATCTCTATACATTACTCAGTAACTATAGAAAAAAAAATTTGCGCCTCATTGCGCCTTTTTTTACAAATAGCAAAATAATATGGCTAGGTAATAAAAATGTAATTTTCACAAAACATTTTTTTTTTAAATTTTCTATTTTGGCAGCGTACTGTTGCCGTTTTCTTTAATTTAATGAATACAAGACCTAGTTTACTTATAAATATTTAAATAAAATGTAGGTACCACAGATAAGAAAAAATTAATTGATCTTTTTTAAAAACAACCACAATATAAACGCTCTTTCTATCTCTCTATCTGTACAGTGGTCAATTCAAATTGTATTTTATTACATAAGAGCAATAATAATGTATAGTTTCTTTACTTATCTTTTAAGGTCAATTTAAAAGCAGGTTTAAGGGAAGAGTGCAATTAATGTGGTTAATTTTGCACATCGCACTATTTATTAGTCTTATATGAAGCGAAATATTTACAGTTGTTTTTATACAATTCAGTTGCTCTTATACAGCTAAAAGTATATACTTACCTACTTACCTATTTTCAAAATTTTGGGAAATCAACCGATTTTTTTTCAGAAGACGCGCAGAAACCAGAAATAAGAATTACAAGAAGAATAGACTCATCATTCTAGAAAGTGTTCAAGAGCGGCTACCAATGAAGACGTATTCCTTTGTTATATACTTCTGATCCATATATATCAAGCTTGAGAACTACCACAGAAAAAATACCAAAGGAGTTGTTGGATGAAGCTAGAAGCAAGGAGAGCCTTCCTTGCTATTAACGAAAATCTATAGGAAAGTTATATAAGTTACATAAAATGTATTTTGTGTATAAATTTCTTTATAAAACATTTAATTAAACTTAGTCGTACTTACGTAATATTATATAAATAAAATTTACTGGGTATATCTTCTATGTGGTTGAAAATTATAACTAAATCTTAGAATAAAGTTTTAAAGTGACCAGACTTCCCAAACTGTTGAAAGTAGGTAGGAAGGTGGTTAATCTTTTAGCTTTACGAAACTATTTTGTCGAAAACTAATAAGAAATACTGTTTTTCTATAAAAATGTATGAATTTTTAATGTTTTATTTTTTTAATAAATAAATAGTACACCAAAAATATATTTTTTTATATCAATTAAGCCTTATATATACAGTAAGGTGTGTGCAAAATTATAGCTTTTTATAGTTGAAAACAACCGAGATATGAAGTTTAATTTGACACGAAACATACGTGATTTTCCCCGAGTGCGCCGGCTCGACGCCGACGTCGAAAGACGCCAGTGTCTCAAAAGGCGTTCAAATTGTCATTTGGGTTTCATGGATTATTACAAAATGACAAGTCATTTAACAATTTGCCTTCAGCATTTTACAAACTGGCGCGCGTTTACAAACAGATGACGCCCTTTGTAAAATGCCGAATCATACAATCTGCCTGCGACATACAGCTGTGATCATATAATTAGGAACTCGTAGTATTCAATTCAATTTTATGAAATCTAGTTCAAATAACTTTGCACTGATTTATTATCAGTTACTTTTAACCACGTAAAAATGTACTATCATTCATGACTAAACTTCCAACTCAGAATATTTTATACAAATCAACTAAACTTATATCATGTTTCGAGACAAACATGATATGTTTTTGCAATGTACTGGCCGCTGGACAAATAATTAGGAAAGCAATAAGTATCATTTCGTTTTTAAATGGTTAAAAATTCAAAATTTATAAAATATTTTTTTATTCTATAATTCGGGAGTGTTTTGGCGCCATTTTTTCGAGTCTACAATTACAATTTGTTAAATATTTTATTTTGATTTATTACAAAACATGGGAAAGCAAAAAAGTTGCGTTTTTTTGACAAGAAAAATTAGCACTTTATGAACGTAACTGGTCTTACATAACGACTTGCTGATCATATAAAATGTTCAAAAACTAAAGTATTTTACGCGGTCAATCACTTTAAGAAAATTCACACTACCAATAACGTAAGTATCTCGAAAACCTAAATCTCAGAAAACGACATCTCAAGAGGATTCTTTGATTGTTCGGGCAGCAAAGGCTGTGATCCCTTTAAGGGCTCAGAAACGATACGAAGGGCAGTTTTTGGCAGCAGGCAAGGATTATCCACATGTAAAATCCGTAGACGATTAAATGATGCTAAATTATTTGGAAGAATCGCACGGAAAGTACCGCACGTCAACAGGCAGCACGTTGGTGCTGCCTGTTGAGCGAGACTGGATTTCGCTCAAAATTATGGCAGCTGGACGGAAAATCAATAGAAAAATTGAGGGAACTCCTCAAATATTGTAGGCATACCTGTAGCGATTTTATTTTCAGCAATAAATCAAGCATTTGCATTCAGAAAGTATTATTTGGTGACGTATAACTGATGAAGAAGACCGCATATTGCCATTGAAACTCCTCAATGATAAGTATTTCACGGGTGGCGATTAGATATCTCGATTAAGATAGTTAAGCGACTATGACCTAGCAAAAGAAGGCAGGTACCGGAACTCAGTTCTGATGATAGGATCCTTAAGGAATTGAGGGAACTCCTCAAATATTGTAGGTATAGCGATCTTAGTATTTTCAGATCCACTCCGGCTATAAATTCTTCCTAACTAATAATGTAAATGCGAAAGCGTCTTTGTTTGTTTGTCCGTCTTTCACTTCAAAACGGAGCAACGCTCGGTGCCTGATTTTACACATAGATAGCTTATGGACCAAATAGTGACATAGGCCACTTTTTATCACTCCTTTTGAAACATTTCTATTAGGATTTAAATATACACTATTCACACTATTAACCTCTCAGTTGATAGCAGGTGCGATTTGGCGGAAATTTAAATTTGAAGAAATGGCTAAAAAAAAAAATACATAAAATGTACCACAAAACCGAAATAATCGACCTTGTTCATACTAAAGTAGTCTCTAAGTGTATCAAAACACAGTACAAAATCAAGTGGAGGGTGCGGCCAGCGCGACCATAAATGGCCGCTTGGGGTCTGACGGAATAGCGAGTTTTTAGGTTCAGCCAAATATGGCCGCTTGGGGCCTGAGGGGTTAATTCTGTCACTTCTTATCTAAATTCTTCTTAACATCTTTATGCCGATGACTTACAAATTTACTCTCAGGTCTCGGCTTAGAACCTCTCTGAAGCGATTGAGCAGATCAATCAAATGGTGACTACGATCTACGATTGTAGCAAGTCAAAAGCGTCCCTGTAGTTTACCTAACGGTAAACCCTAGTAAGTCGCACGCAAGTCATCATCGTAACTATGTCTATACAGCGTTCACGAGTAAGTCTGCCGTCTGTTTTGGATGTATTCCTACTTCGTGATAGGCGTTTCTCGTTTTCTTCGCTTGTCTCATTTAAACGGCGCTGTCTTATACGAGCAGGGCGTTTTGTAGGTTTACTAATATTCGCTTTCGATAAATAGATCGGAACGTATTACTAAAAAGCGAGAAATAAACAAAAATTTCACCAAAAAAAACCCGACCTGATGGAGAGCAATCACCGCCGCCCATGAACACAGTGTCACTCATTTAGCACCACCCAGGGGTCACGTGTAGGGTCACAAGGGTCAAAAAAAATAATTCAAAATTCAAAATATATTTATTTAAAAAACCCAATTAATAAGTACTTTGAATCGTCCAAATCTTTTTAACCTACCACCCATTCAGGACGCCATTTTTTAACCGTGGCAAAGAACGGGCGCAAGAAACCACAGCGCACAGAAGCAACGACATTTACAAAAAAAAAAAAAGAATATGTCGTTACCAGGTCATAAAATACAAAATATGAATTTAAAAAATAATAAATGAAGCGAAACGAAACTACAATACAATGTAAGTATCAATTAATAATAGACAATTAGAAATAGCTGTTGAAGTAATTGGAGTATTTTAGATCCAAGCTTTTTTGTCTTCTGTGTAATCTGACACTTTATAATAAGCTTTTTTATAAAGCTTTTCTTTGATTTTGATTTTGAATTTATTAAGATCTAATTTCTGAATATCATTTGGTACTTTGTTGTGAAATCTTACACACAGACCCTTAAAAGAATTATTTATTTTATGGAGTCTAGTATAAGGTACTGCTAATTTGTTCTTACTTCTAGTGTTTACATTGTGAATATCACTGTTTTTTGAAAATATTTCAATATTTTTATGAACATAAATCAAATTTTCATATATGTATTGTGATGCAACAGTCATTATATTTATATCCTTAAATCTCTCTCTCTCTCTCTCTCTGAGAGAGTCACCAGCCTTTAGGTTATAGATTGCTCGAATAGCCCTCTTCTGCAGCACAAAGATAGTTTGAATGTCGGCAGCATTTCCCCACAGTAAAATGCCGTACGACATTACACTATGAAAGTAACTGAAATAAACTAATCTAGATGTATCAACGTCAGTTTACTGACGGATCTTCATTACTGCATAAGCCGCAGAGCTAAGTCTATTCGATAATGTAGCTATATGTGGGCCCCACTGAAGCTCTAACGTGACGCGTAGAAACACAGTGGTGTCCACAGGATTCACATTCTTATCTTTAATTTGTACACTAGTTGTTACTTGCTTAACATTAGGCAATACAAATCTTACACTTTTCCCTCGTTTAATAGCAAGTTATTTACACTAACCCAGTGAACAATGTTTGAGATCGCATTATTCACATCGTCATAATTTGTGTATCGTCGTTTCACTTTGAATAAAAGTGAAGTATCATCAGCAAATAATACTATCTCATGACTGTCTTTTACAAAATAAGGTAAGTCATTAATATAAACCAAAAACACAAATGGACAAGTATTGAACCCTGCGGAACTCCCATTGTAACCACTGACCCCGGAGATCTTTTACCGTTAATGTCGACCTTCTGAATCCTGTTACTCAAGTATGAGATTAGAAAGCTCAAAGAAGCATCCCTAATTCCATAGTGGTTAAGCTTCCTGACCAAAGTTTCATGTAAAACACAATCGAAAGCCTTGGATAAATCACAAAATACCCCTAGGGCATCCTGTGATTCCTCCCAGGTATCAAATATTTGGATTAAAAGCTCAAAACCGGCGTCAGTCGCTGAGCGACCCCCAGTATAACCATACTATTTACAATGTAAAAGTTTATTTCTATGAAAATGAATTTGTATTTGGTCTAGCATCAACTTTTCAAAAATTTTACTAAATGTGGGTAGCACAGAAATAGGTCTAAAATTAGAGGGGTCAGAAGTGCTACCTGATTTAAACAATGGAATTATTTTACTAAGTTTCATTAGGTCAGGAAAAACACCACAGTCAATGCATTCGTTAAATATGCAAGCTATTGTCATAATAACTGATTTAGCGACATCCACAGAATTACCCCACAGATCAGCAGTTTTCTTTTTATTGAGAGTGTTAAATGTTTTTAATATATCTATAACACAATTTTTTTGATAACTAAAATTACTTTCACAATCTTTAACATTCTCCTTCAAAACAGATTCAGCTACAGTGGGGGAGGAAATCAAGGCTTTTGTAGTTTAAACTGGAATGTCAGTAAAAAACCTCATAAATGCTGCAGCAACATCAGCATCAGAAGTCAAGGTTTTATTATCAAAATTTAAATTGTACTCATTATTACGACTTTTCCCTGTTTCACTATTTATAATATTCCATGTCATTTTTATTTTGTCATTACTATTCTTAATCTTACAACTCAGATAGTTTGCCTTGGCTAATCGGCATACTCTTTTAAATAACTTAGAATAATTTTTAACATATAATTTGAAGTCGTTGCTGGTGTTATAGTTGCGTTCACTATAAAGTTCATAAAGGCGTTTCTTACTTTTGTGAATACCAATTGTAGCCCATTCATTAAAAGATACAGTACCACTAACCGAGATCTTTTTTGGAACAAAAGATTTATTAAATTCTGAACAATACATGTTAAAAAAATCATTATAAAAGACACCAGGGTTGTCACTGTATTCTAAATAATTTAATTTTGTATCTAGATTGCTTTTAAAGCGCTCCAGCTGACCTGCAGTTTTTGGCACAACAGTGATATTCTTTTTCATCACTTGCTTACGCCGGTGTGGAAAACTGACCATTTGGCCACAATGATCAGAGTCCAGGTTATTAATAATTTACTTAGCCAGTAGTCTCTCTCTCTCTCTCTCTCTCTCTAAAAAAATGCACTAAAAAGTAAAAATTTAATTGCGTAGTTTACTTTGTTTACAGCATTTTATTTTGTTATATTGTAAGTATTTCTATTATTAATTAAATAGAAGAAAAAAAAACACTAGTACAAAGATATATAGAAAACTATAAAAAGCTATAATTAAAAGCATTGGCGCAGATTATCCCCATCAGGCAGAGTACCCAGCACACTAGCCGCATTGCCGCGCTGGATGGCAAGTCTTAGGCGTTGACCCAGATAACTGCTGGCTCTGGGGTCACGGGTGGATTCCACCAGTTTTTTTTACAAATATCTCTAAAAAGCTGGTGCGCACCCAAACCCCACAGCCCTAACATCTCTAGTATCTACCCCAAACCCCTCCGCATTAATTGCAGCCGAACCAGCATTGATGCATGATCTTGGAAGATGGGACGTGGCAAGCGTGTTGACAGATATAACATCCCATACCAGTGCCCGTCCCACCCTCCAAGGTACCAGGGTCATGCCGTCCGGCGTCTTGCCATCATCGCCAGCGCTCCGTGCACAGGACAGCCCGTGGTGGGCGAGGGTGTCTATATACCGGTGCGCCACAACGACATTGATGGGGGACGATACTATGGGCGCCAAAACGCAGGGCAGTGGCAAGGCGAAAAGTACAGTCAGTGCAGTCTAGCAAAGTACCCGTGTTCAATGAGGCACTGCGCCTGCAACCAAAGACCCGGCTCCCATCTCCCTACAGCTTAGTAATTGGTAAGAAAATTTACCGCCCTGAGATGTAGAGCCAACAGCAATGGGGGTATGCCACCATCTCTCTTCTTCAGGGCGCAGAGGTTTGCCCGGTATAAAATATCTACGACATCCAATGTTACCTCACCCTGCAGCATCAAATTACACAGGGTAGGGAATCAACGCAACATACGCTGGTGAGATCTTTGAGATGCTGTGGGGAGAGGCCGTCGAGACCGCCTGCAGATCCTGGAAGAAAAGAAATGATGGCTCCGCGAACTGTATCTACTAACGCTTGTATATGTGTAGTTGAGGCGTCATCGGTGGTAGAGTGCGCAGAATTGTGTGTAAGTTGTACCTGCGTAGATGAGGGGTGCTTACTACGTAAGGTGTTGAGGGTTTCTGGGCAGTCAGGAGCGATCGTGTCATTTGAAAAAAGGCGCCGCGCTGCCCCCTTAATGTCTCCCTCACTTATCTTGTTTTCTACATACTTATAAATATTATAATTTAGAGAGGCGGAATAGATACTAATATTGCCATCTAAGCAGTTCGAAATGCAATTTTGCTTAACACAAGAAGTGAGGGAGGCATTATTGAGTGGATCCCTGGAAACATGCAGGACGTGGTAAGCAAATGTTAATTGGTGCTCCCAAGTCTGTTATTGCATATTTTGTGCAGGGCGTATAAACTTACAGGACCCATGGCTGCAATGTCTCCGCTGTGAGTTGGTCTGGTTCAGGGGCTTCTATCGACTTGAGCGAGCCCATGGCGGCTGAGATCTCCGATCGAAAGATAGGTGGTTCCAGAGCTATCTCACTCAATACAGTTGAGTCTTGCGGCGGTCGTTGTTCATGTGGGTTTTTGTAGAGCTCCTCACAGTATTTCCGCCATCTATTGGTTACTGCCTCTAGGTCTTGTATTGGAGTACCATCATCATCATCGATCAACCATACTTTTGGTTTAAACTGTTTAGATAGCAGCATACTTTCTTGAAGAGATCCGAGCTCTGCACCCTAAATGCATGGTTCTCAATTTCCTGGCAGATGCTATAATACTCTGAGTATTTCTCTCTGTCAGCCTGGCTTGACAAACCCCGGGTTTTGAGATCTTTCCTGTCTTGTATTAGTTTCCAGGTGTCATTGGATATTCATGTTGTATACGGTTGGGTGGCGAAGCGTTGCTGATGGTGACGTCCTTAACTGTTCTGTAAATTTGGTCTTTTAGATTTGCAGGTAGAGGGTCGCGAGTAATTTTATTGCGGTATCGAGTGCATGTTTAAATCTTTGCTGTTCCACTGGCATTAACCTGCAAAGAAGTTTAGGACACTTCTTCTTGATAGCTTTCAGGCGCAAGGCAAATTCAGCAACTAAAAGACAGTGGCCAGAGCTGCAATCAGCACCAGGGAATGTCTTCACGTTTGTTACTGACGTTCTCCAACTACTATTAATTAATATATAGTCGATTTGGTTGCGACAGCGATCGCCAGGCGACATCTAAGTGTAAATTCGCCTTGGGTGATGCTGGAAATAGATGCTGATTCAGCTTTAGTAGTATTCATTATTCCAGGCTAATTTAACCCGAATTACAGTGATAATCAATAAAGTAAGAATCGTCAATAACAATTACACTATTGCAAACACCTTGGTTGTGAATTAAACAGGGCCAAAGTGAATACTGACGCATTCATCAAACCGGTACAGAACAGCGTATACTTTCAAAGTCAAAGTCAAAGTGATTTATTGCAATTAAGTGTACAAGAAGTGTAGTTTAAAAAAGTTTATTAGTACCCTCATGTGCGTTAAGATTTATGGGAATCAAATCAAATGTCAAATATCTTACCCGACCCTAGATATCAACAAAACTTACTTCTAAACGCGTATCTTTGAAATTATAAAGAGCAATAGTGCAAAAACAGGGTGGGCCGATTTTTATGATGACCGGTGTATGTAGGTATGTAAAATATTTAATAGAGTTCATCGTACATTTCCACTTAACAATTCGTCGTTGAGAAATGTATGCTCTCCCATTATATTGAGAATACAAAAGTTCGAATCCTCCAAAGTACTTCTTGAAATCTCCGAAACCCTTTGATACTTATCTAACCCTCGCAGACCGTCTGGTCATTTGCAATTAATATGTTGTCTTAGCATAACGCCTCTGTTGACACTGTCCTAAAACAACAGAGAATATTTAAATGCGTACTCTGGGAACAGCGATATGCTTTGAACCCTTTACTAAGTGTCCGAACTCCTAAACGATTCTAACTTTAGTATTAAAAAGATTGCTCGGAAAGGATATTGTGTTTGGCCCGTGTGATTTTTAGGCTTAGAATAATATTATCCTTCATTATTTTACATTTGAAAGAGATTTGCCCATAGCGTTATGTTCTGTAGAGTTTACGCGAACGCTACATATTGAAAGGAAACATTTAATATTGTTTTAGCTTCAGTCAATGAAGTTAGTTTAAAAGTTAGTGTTGAGTTGTGTTAATATTTTTCGCAAAATGATCGTTTAGATTAAAATACATACAACTAGTATATTAGCTATTTCTAGGTTTGTTGATTTGTGATATACAGTGTATCATAAAAAGGACTCATCCACGGTTCTTCAAGAAGCTTCCTCAATTCTTATACTATTCATATTTGAACTTGAACAAATTACTAGATTTTTTTTTTAAATAAGCACAATACTGTTGTTGAACTGTATGAATTAAACTATGGCTGATTTTACTAAAACAACATCAGAAATATAATAATGTTTATCAATCACGCATTACATTGATTGAGTGCACATGAGGCTAATCTAATTCTATAAACATAACCGTTCTCATTTAGGCGAAGCACTAACAATCCGCTTGCCAATATCCAAAGCCACGAATAATTATTATACTGGTCGGTGCTACCAGCTCATATCCGTAATTAGCTCGTATTCAAGTCACTTACGCCGCAAAATTTATGATGTGCAAAACAACTGCACAGATATTACTTTCTGGCAGATTGGCGCTGCATTGTTTTGCGCGGCACACAATACAGGATTGTATGTTTGAGCGATGGCAAATTTTGTAGCGTATTATGTTGAGTCACTAAGACCCTTCACACACTGCGACGTTTAGCAGCGATGCAAATGCGATGCGGACGCGATTCAGTAGCAGTACTATATTTTAATACAATTAAGGATGTGTGCGCGAGATTGGATTTTGATAGGCGAATGGCCGTGACTTGGATATAACAAATCTCTGCGATGAATTTGTTTAGAAAATCTTTAATATTTGTGAATTTTCAAGTCATAGTTTTTAAATAAGTTTGAAACTGTACGACGACCTTGGCTTGTGTTGGCATCAATAAAATCGCAGTGTATAAAGGGTCTACGTCACAAACAATAGCGTCTTGCATTGCGGCAAGCGTACTTCTAGTACATTGCGGAAGTCTTATGTTTACGGTAATAGAAAGTACGAAATAAACAGAGAAAATTGTAAGTCGCATTACGAATCACCATAGGTCCTGACCAAGCTATATATATAATATAGATGGATAGCAAAATAACAAACTAATTTCTTAAGATAGCACATGTCATGTTGGTGGTAGGCTATATCACCAAGTCTAACTCAGTGGTCAACGGTTCGATGTCCAGAGGTGTATTCATAAGATTGCCATAAGTGTAGTCATAAAATTGTTCATAGGTACGCCAGATGAAGTGGAAGTACAGTGAAGGGATACTTAGATGTAGTGATCTAAAAATTAATTATTGACAGTATGCAGGTACAGTGTCAATCATTGTATGTTCAACGATCGTTTTATTCTGAATGCTAAGTGAATAAACGTTTATTAGCTTGTTAAATGTTAGCGGTTAACATTATCCACTTTTTTGCCCGGTAATATTCAGCACGCGGCGGTTACGTGGGACTCTCCCTCTGATGTTATGGAGGGATAACCACTAAAACACCGGGATACCCTCGCCGCATTTCGAGACCACGGGAGCAGTTTCATACTGACATCAGCAACACGCCCCGTTGCTCTCATAACCCACACTAACTACGTACGGACCGCCCGAGTGCACAAATTGAAATCAGTCTCTGTTACGAGTTTACGGGTTCCATTATAACTTTGTGACGTCCGCGTACATGCATGATGATTTGCGTCTACAGCTCAAATATATTTGTACATTCAAAGCAAGAGAGTTTCGTTACTCCACATTGGATTGTTATTAACTTTGTTAGCCGGCTTAGATAATTGGGTGAGCTGTTGCACCGTATTATGAAATGTACAGAATGAGTAAATTTAATTAGACTTCTATTGAGAAGTACAATAATACTTAAATATTTCGTAGATTTGAAAATAAAGCGACAGTCGCGAATGAGTTCAATTGGGCTATACTAATATTTCTAGAAGATTTCAAATGCTGTGATAAAAAAGAGCTGTATGTTGGCGACTCATAAAGTAATACATAAAGTAAATCTTTTAAGCGGGGCGTGAAGCGGCATTTATGCAGGCCGTCATGAATGGGTGCGCTCGTTATCATGCTTATTCCACGGTGGGGAGCGCTCTCATTAATTTGGACTACATCGGCTGCTTAGCATCAGGCAGGATGCAGTTACTATGACGAGTCATAATAGGAAAAAAAATACTACTAACCTTTCCCTTGGGTGTCGTAAAAGGCGACTAACGGACTAAACACTGCACACTCTAACAGTCGTGAATGTATGTATGATAACAATATGGAAATGAAACCGTACTGATTACGAGTTTGAGTCCCACTTGATGCAGTCGTGTTGTTAAAGTGTTAGAAAAAAATATTAATTAATTATTCTGCTGTTATAAAATATAATACTTAAAGCGTATACTTAGCGTAATACTTAAACCCTACCTAATCTACAATTGCCTGAAAATCTTTCCGAGCCCTGGCATTCCAAACATTTCACAATGAGACAGGCACAAGTTAAGTAAGTGTCTTAACCGAGTCGTAATGTGCCCAAAGTATTTCAAATGACCCCGTTAAGATTACAGCTTCGAGTGGCAGTTTAATAATGACGCCGACAATGTGTTTTTATTACAAGTGCATGGAGAAAAGGAGCTCGATGGCGCAGCGGCTAGCGCGTTCGGCTTGCGATCTTGCCCGCTAAGCAACTTTCGCAATGCCGGGTCGCTGGATGGGTGACCAATTAAAAACATCTCGAGCTCCTCCGTGCTTCGGAAGGCACTTTAAGCCGTTGGTCCCGGTTGTTGTCGTAAGATGGCAATCGTTGAAACCCACCAACCCGCATTGGGCCAGCGTGGTGGGTTATGGCCTAATATCCCCGCGTGCTATTGTCCACGTGGGAGGCCTGTGCCCAGCAGTGGGACGTTTATAGGCTGATGATGATGATGATGATGATGAGAAAAGAAGCATCTGTTTATATTTACGGGTGTTTGGAAGTTTGATAATTGTTGTTTGTTAGCCATGTCGCGTAGCGGTGAAAGAATACTTTTTTTTTATTGGCAACGGGTAAGCGCTTGGCCTTCATCTCACCTGATGGTAAGTGACGATAAGGCCGAAGGTGAAAGCGCGCTTCACCCGGAATCCTCAACCACTGAACTGGCTATCTTATCTCAAACTGCCGGAACACAACAATGCTATAATCATCGTTGTTATGGCGACAGACTTAGATAAGATGGTGGTAGCTAGCCAGGCGGACTTAACAGCCCTACCACCAACCAAACCGAGCACACAAAAATGTACCCCCCGCTGGGAATCGAACTCGGGACCTCTGGGTCTGAAACCGGTAGCTTAGCCATTAGACCACAGAGGCGTTGTGTACTACCACCACCCTCTCTTCCCTTGAGTGTCGTAAAATGCAACTAACGGACTAAAGACTGCGCACACATCCAACAGCATAAAACGGCGATGGCCTCACCACCTGTCACGCTGAGCACATGTACAGTCGCTATTTGGTGAAATGTGGACTAAGGACTGCTTTTGCGATTCTCATTGCCTAGTCTCTGACTAACCCTTCGGGGATAATATTCGTGATTATATGTAGGTATGTATGTAATTGTATGGGAGGACAACTATTTCACTATCATCATCATCATCATCAGCCAGTATACGTCCCACCGCTTTTTTTACACTGCTTTTTTACGACCACGGGGTTTTTACGACTGCCAACTTTCGAAGACAACCAGGACCGGATTTACGTGCCTTCCGAAGCACCGAGGAGTTCGAAATACTTTTAATTTGGTCATCCATCCAGTGACGCGTCATTGCGAAAGTTGCTTAGCGGACAAGATCGCAAGCCGAAAGCGCTAGCAGCTGCGCTATCAAACTCTTCTGGGAACAACTATTAACTAACTATTAACGAACTAACTTAATATCAGCTGTTCCATACAGAGTTAATTTTGGAACCCCCGCCAAAAGTAAATATGGGGTAAAAAAAGTAAAATAAAATAATAATGAATGTTTTCTTATTTAATTATAACTTTTTGCCTGCTTTTTATGTCCTATAGTTCTAGGTGCGTGCGCTCACCCTCGCGGTCAAAGCGACGGGGCGCTGTCATCGGTGCACGGGGTGAATAATAGCGGTCACGCACATGCACTTTTCTTATGGAAAAGTTGAGACAAAATGTAAAAAAATAACGCTTTTTTATTTCGTTATTTGGTTGTACTGCTTCTGCAGTAATACATAAAAAATTAATTATGTGACACGTCATAATGACTACATCCTGCCTGGTGGTAAGCAGCCGATGCAGTCCAAAATAACGAGAGCGCTCCTTACCGTGGAACAAGCACGTTAACAAGCGCACCCATTCATGACGGCCTGCATAAATGCCGTTTCACGCCTCTCTTATAAGACCCGGGACTTTAGGAGCTGGGAAACACATGCGCCGTCGTCTCTAGTCCGTTTAGTCGCCTTTTACGACACCCAAGGGAAAAGAGGGGTTGGTAGTATTCTTTCACAGCTACCGATTATATACCTATTACCAATTACCGAACACCCTATAAAGTTAAAGAACATTGGAAAGTACCGCTACACCACTGACGGACTATCTCTGTGGTCTAGTGATTAGACCACGGGTCGCTGACCCGGGTTCGATTCCCAGCGGGGGTACGTGTTTATGCTCGACTTAATAGGGCTTGTTTCAAGTTCGCTTAGCTAGCTACCACCATCCTAAGTTACAAAATAACATACAAATGACAACAATGTACCTAGTATTTTTGTTTCCGACAAAGATGTAAGATGTGGGTGAACTTACTCAATCCAGGTAAGATAAAGACCAAGAAGTAACCCGTATCAGAATAAAAAAAAGAGAAGATATGTATAGTAGACGTGTAATTTGTATATTTATAAAAACTTTATTACATATGTATTACAGGTGTGTAATGTTTGATATAAATACTTATTTTCTAACGTTCAGATAATATAATTTCATTTGATATAACAACTTACTTATATATAATATAACATTCAATATAATTTTATATTCTATAATTTCATTTGATATAATGTACTTTTGATATAATGTACTTTTGATATAATATACATTTGATATAATAATATTATCATATAAAACATTATTCATGTAATAAGCCAGCAGCATGCAAGCAGCATTCAAGCAAGCAAGCAGCATACAAGCAAGCAAGCAGCATGCAAGCAAGCATACAGCATTTAAGCAATAATGCAGCATGCAAGCATGCATGCAGCATGCAAGCCAGAATGTAGCATGCAAGCAGGCATGCAGGATGCAGGCAGTCATGCAGTCAGGCATGCAACATGCAATCAGGCATGCAGCATGCAGGCAGGCATGCAGCATGCAAGCGGGCATGCAGCAATGCAGCAGGCATGGTTTCTTTCACGGCTGCGGCGCTGCGGGACTCCGGCGGTTCCACGCGAGCTTATCGTCGCAGATGGCTTTTGCTCACCATCGCAGCTTCGGCTTGCTGGCCGGCCTTGCTCTGCCGGCCAGCCTCAGCCGCGGCGGCGACCTTTTAACAATCTTCTTTAAGCCCACTTGCTTCTCAGCTCGTGGGCCGCCTCGCCCCTCTGCGCCTACGCGGGCTTAAATTACACTCTAGCGTAGGGCAGACAAGTCTACGTGGAGTCGGTTTTGCCGCGATTCGTTTCTGTCACTGAATTTTTAGCACAACCTCAACGAGAACCCAACGTATTAACTTTTTAAGACAATATTTAAAATCAAATATTGTCTTAAATGCTATTTTTATTTATAAGCAAAAATTATATCAAATGATGTTATAGAATACGAGTATTATATCAAATGAATAATATACGTAATATTGTTATAGGAAGTGTATTTAGAACAAGTAACAATTATATACAATGAAAAATTATATATATATGTCCTTTGAAATTAGTTCATTTGTCATTATATGAAATGATACGCACCCATGCATTACGGACTCATTTAATTTTAACTCACATCCCTTGCTACCATCATTTATTAATAATTTGCATTCAAATTCATGATTTTCATAAACGCGTTTGGATTTTTCAATAACTCTTATTTTCTTAAAAATATATAAAACTAAATAACTTTACCGGAAAGACTATTCGTAGGTACGTTACTGTTTTTTTTATTCTAAACTCCTAACAGTTCTCCAGAAATTGAAAGCTAATGCTCCCGTTAAAGAATTCAACGCTCAAACGCTGATAGCTCCATAAAGGCGAAGTTACGTCGGGTTAATAATTCAAAACGTTTATTGTTTATTCCACCGCTTTATATCGGTAACGAGAGAGACTCGGAAGGGCTGTAAGTAGGTAGTTGAATCGTACGTTATGTCCTTTGGGTGTACCTAGTAAGCGAATGCGAGATGCATGAAGACGTAATTAGAAAATGCGTGCTCCGAAAAATGTCCTGGATTCGATTTTCAGCGTACAGATCTGTGGACTTGGTTTGGTTTAGGATTCCAGGTGAAGCGCAGCCATTTTCGACCTTATCGTCTGTTACCATCAGGTGAGATGAAGGCCAAGTACTTACCCGTAGTGGATAAAAAACAATGAACAAAAACATGAAATAAATACACAATTTTTCGTAAAAATCACAGAAATTATCATGTTACGAGTAGCTTCTCAGTTTTCATTTGATCCTTCACAGTAATGTTATTTTTATTAAACATTCCACCTTTAAAATGAAATGTTTTTAATTTTTAAACCGTTTAAAAACTGTTGCCTCTTCGATCAGGCCATCGAAATATTCTATGAGCCCTTTTGTCTCGCAAAATATGTTAGCGCAGCGAAAGTATTCCGCAACGTACCGTTTTACAACACTAAAAGATTATTGGAAAATTTGTAACGACAAACATGCACTTTGTTATGGTTTAATCATTAAAATAGTTCGCTGTTTACACGCCTAGCAGCGACAACAACCTTGTTTTGAGGGGAAACTATTTTTCAATGCATTGCTATTGCATATGCATGATAGTTTACGGTTCAAATGGGAATGCCATTTGGTGTTCAAGAATGTGAATAGGACATTTTACACTACGTTGAATTAATGATTTATGTAACATGCTTGTTTTGTTTTTAATGGACAAGTAATTGTAATTGGGTACACATTGAACGGATCTACTCGTATTTAATTTTTACTGGCGGCTCGCCCGCGACATTGTCCACGTGAACACCGTGACCATTTTCCAAAAATTTTCTTTCATAGAAATCCAGACAATTACAAACGCAACAAAAAAATTGCCAAATAGATTCAGCCATTCTGAAGTGATATTTAAAAATTTTATATTTTCAAAATCATACCGAAGCGTGTGCCTCTGTGACCACGTTAATAGTAAGCTTTTAACTCGGTGCTTGCTGTTCGTGGTCCCGAGCCATCCTCGTGGCACAGAAGGGATAGTTTTTAGTGGGTAGGCCACCACTCTCCCCGTCGAGCTCTTCTCTTTATCTCTAATATATACAGGTATATTAGAAAAATAATATGAAATTGGTTGTTACAGTATACCAATTTTTTGAGTGACCAACTATATTTTGCCTATTATAGATCATGTGCTTATAAGTTATTGTAATACCTACACCCAGTGGCGTGCCTAGGGCTTCAGATTGGGGCAAGCCACGAAACCTGAAGTTCCTAATCTTGCTACCTAGGTACAATGTTGGTACCCATTTGTATCATAGGCCGTGGCATTCCAAACGTTCTTGTCGTTTGTAAAAAACAGCCTATTACCTTCTATTACATCTTGAATGTGATTTTTGTGAGAAATTTAAAAAAAAAAAATTACTGTGGCCAATTTTGGCGTTCTTTATCTCAGAAACAAAAATACTTACATTAACAGTATTTACTTATTGAATAGTGTAGAATAGCTATTGGCATAGTACGTAGCGGCCTCGCTTGTTGTAAATTTTGCTTAACTTTTTATTTAAACCCAAAATTTCAGAGAAAGATTTTCATAAATTGCGCGAGGGCACTTTTTTGAGCTCCTGGATTGAACTACTGTTCTAAACAAATGAAATAAAAAAATGAGAATGTTATCTCGTCGTATTATGCGTAGCGGCCACGGAATTTTTAAATATTATTGATTTTATATAGAAAAAAATAGTTATTGAAAACCAAAAACTTCGAAAATCGCGTTAAGTTAACTGTGAATTTCTCTTATCTACGATAATATTATTAAGTAAAATTTATACCAGAATAATTGTTACTTCATGAGGAATAAAAATGTTATAATGAATTTATTATCCTATTTCGATGAAAACTATAAATATAACTAAGTACAAAATGCGATGCGCCGGCCGGGCCGTCCGTCCGAACTCAGCTTATTCTCGCAGAGTGGAGATTCGTAATATTAAGCATGCATTTATTATCCTATTTCGATAAAAACGATAAATACAACTGGAAAATTACTACAAAATGCGAAAATGGGCATTTTGCGCGGGAATCACAGTCGATACCTAAGTAGGCAGGCCTCTACACTTAATTTATTAATTATTTTGAATGGAAGCAACCAACAATCCAAAGAGTTTTTTACATAGACCTATTATAATTAATGCCCTAGATGACTTTTAATAGTCTGCGAAATACATAAATCATGTGTGATGTTCAAAGAATTTATTTACTTACCTCTGCCTTTCGTATGCCAATCATCAACACGTTTAAGTACACATTTGTTTGCAACACATCACATCTCCAACACATCTAAGTTCGTCACAGAGACCAATAAAGCGACGAGCTGAACTCAGAACACATGTTTTTTATCACAAATTACGAAAACACTTGTTACAAAACAATTGCTCAAACAAAGTGAAGTGTGACAATAACAAAGAATAAAAAATGGCTGGCTGCAGCCTGTAGCTGCTGCACAGCACAATCGCGTATTAACGCTCGCCTCTGATTGGTTCGCCCGAGCTCGAGCTGTCGTCGGTCGCCTCTGATGGGTTCGCCCGCGTTGAAGTTGCACGTGATTCGGTAGAAATAAAGCCTGATTTGGAGAAGGCCTTACTTGCGAACTTCATAACGCAAGCTGGCTTTGACGAAGAGTATGAATTTCTCATAGAATCTATACATACTTACGCAGTATTATGTTTATAGAGTAGCAATTTTGTTAAAGTTAGAAGAGAGCGGATATACTTTAAATCCGAAGCCCGGTTGCAAGCCAACTTGTGCGAGAGAGATGTAAAGCATCGCACGATTTATAAGCAGCTTTATGCGATTTGTTTGGTGATTCTTAATATGAGAAACTTATAAAATTAATAATTTGAATGCTGATGAAAGAAAATTAACAATGGTAAAAGATATTAAGTGATTTTAATAATTGCGTTTTACTAGTAGTGATGTTGAGTTTTTCTTAGGGCAAGCCGGGCTTTTCGGCTTGTATGAAGGTACCGCCACTGCCTACACCTACATATTATATTGCCATCTAAACGTTTATGTCTCTTATGTAAAACAAAACAGAACAAAGCTGCTAGATCAGGTGATCAGTTATACCTACAATTTGGCAGATTAAAGCATATTCTTTGATCCTTAACCGGAATCCACCAACTGTTATCGACCGACGACAGTAGAGGTACAATACACTATATTATGTGTATTGTGGTAAAGGTAAAGTTGCTTAAGCTTTTGGTAAACAATTCTGTAAAACAGATCTTATAGAATTTGAATAATATTGTGGTTTGCCCCTTTGAATTTCTCCAGTTTTACATGTTTTATTATTTACTTATAACTACTATACTAACTAACTAACAACAACAAATTTTAAATATTCAGTGTAAAAAATATATATTTCTCATTCTACGTGTCGACAATCGTCCTTGACATAAGTATATTTAGCCATGCGTGAATGCACAAACAATAGCTCTTAAGTATTTTCGCTACTGTATTTAAGAATACCAACGGTCCAGAATAATACATAGGAAATTGAAAATTATACCAATATTATTCCGGTTGGTATTCTCGAACGTAGATAAGGAAATTGGTCTAGGGTGACTTTAATAAAACGGCAGTCTCGTTCATCGAAGGCGCTCTTTATTAAGTCTCTAAATTGAATAGATTAAGGATTAAGTTTGACAATACCCTTTTAATCGGGTAGTTAATATGAAAGGAGGAACGGATGCAGACCGAGTGGGGGGTTTATTGTTATATCTCACTTTTATGGAGTTGGCAAACGAGCGACATTGTGCCGCGGCCCGCTCGCTATCGTATCGATTTAACTTGCAACGCAATATCGTATACGAAAACGACAAGTGAACTTGATTACGTTCCACATTGCCCGTTTTCAATGTACTATCAACAAAATCTGCCGTATACCACCTTTAGGGCTATTTTCATTTGCATTTATCCTGTCCCAACATCCTTTTTAAACTTTTGCCACAACATCCCTCTATTAACTCAAAAATCATAAAATTGTGAAGACAGTCAAGATGTTAAAAAAGGGACCTTTTGTTTGTCGCTAATCAATGAAAACAAAAGGCGGAAAGGGGTATGCCAACACTTTCTTTCTTTAAAATAAACGGTTTGTCGTCATTGGTCAACGTTAAACAAAGGGCAGAACGAACTATGGTCATCTTCTGCAAGCAAAATTTTTTGAAAATGGTACTGCATTGGTTTTGTTGATAGTACCTTGTGTGCATTGGGTACGGTTCATTTTAAGTAGTTTTGTTTTTTGCACAAATTGCTCGAGCTCAGATAACGTATTGGTTTCGGATAAATTGAAGATGTTCGGCTTAATAAACTTAATAGAAGTTTTAGTATTTATCTATATCTATAGTAATTCTTTATAAAGAGTATAAATTATTAGTGTACGAAATTACATAAATTGAAAAGCTCTAGATCTTGCGAGCTATGCAAATTTTCAATGCCAACCAAGCATTTTGCCGTTCGCTTACTACTCAATTCGTCAATAATTTGATTTGACCATTTCGTGAATCGTCATTACGCAGTTCGTCAATTTCGAGGCTCGTCTTTATGCAGTTCGTCCATTTCGTGAATCGTCATTACGCAGTTCGTCAATGAGGGGCTTAGTCGTGAAACGAATTCGTTAATTCATCCTGCAGTAGGCTTTAAACCAGCCACTGTAATTTTTAGGGTTCCGTGTCCAGGGGTAAAAATGACATTATTACTAAGACTCCGCTGTCTGTATTTCTGTCTGTCACCAGGCTGTACCTCATTAACACTACACTCTTATTTTTGTTTAAAAAGGAGTACTTATGTATAATAAAAATTATAATGACGTGAAGCTCAGTCTGGGCATAGAGACTGAAGCCGATATCGTAGCTTTACAAAGGGATATTGATGCCGTTTCACAATGGAGCCAAGACAATCATCTCCCTTTCAATACCCATAAATGTAAAGTGATCACTTTTTCCCGTAAACTAAAGCCTATAATTTGTAATTATTATTTATTTGACACTCCTTTGGAAAGAGTATTTGACATTAAAGACCTAGGCTTAGTATTAGATGCTAAATTGGATTTTCATTTGCACATGATCAATATATGTAAGGTAGCACACAAAATGATAGGTTTTGTTATGAGGACGGCCTCACAGTTTGAAAATGTGGGAGTTGCAAAAGTTTTATACAATGCATATGTTCGGAGCAGGCTCGAGTATGGTTCCGTTGTCTGGGATCCCTATGAGGAGAAATATATCCTCATGATCGAAAAAGTGCAGCGCAAATTTGCTCGGTGGCTGTACAAAAAACTATATGGTTATTATCCGTACTTATATCCCTCTCCATTCGTCGCGGGTATGGTGGACATGGAGACTCTTAAGCTTAGAAGGGCTATGCTTTTGATAACACTGTTTCTTTCAATAGTGCACCAAAGGGTTGAGAGTCCGCAAATACTTGAGAGAATCCACATTTTGGTTCCCACAAATATATCGTGGGACTCTGCGGGGCTTGTGGCACCTCGCCGCCGGCCGCGCCTGTTGGCACTGCCAACTGCACGGACGGAGCGTGGTAGTCACGCCCCCACTAATCGTGCGCTGCGTGTTGTAGGGGACATTCTTGCTCGGCACGATGAAATCGACCTTTTTGCCGATAGATTGGGACACTTATGTAACGAATTTCGGAAAATTTTAAATGAAACATGTATTTAATGCCGAAATTGTTTTTATTTATATTTTTGTAGTAGGTATATTGTGTATTTGATGTTTTGACGTTAATTCTTTCGAAATATTTTTGTTCGTAAAAGGCGACTAACGGACTAAAGACTGCACATACATCCAACAGCTTAGAGCAGCGAAGGGCTCGCCACCTGTCACGCTGAGCACATGTGCTGTCGCTATTTGGTGAAAAGTAGACTATGGCAGAGGACTGCTTTTGCGGTCCTCATTGTCTTCTCTGACTAACCCTTCGGGGATAATAGTCGTGATAATATTTATGTATGTATAACTACTAAATGTAAGGCTGTTCCGAAAGCTCAACAACATATGCCAAACTGAATAATCCCAAACGAAAAAAAAATACTGAGGGACGAATTTAGCCGCCACTTATTCAATTAAATGTTTAGGCTAACGCGTGAACGGCGGCGGCGACGCAGCGAAATTCGCTCCATTTACGGCTCCTCCACTGAATAAATTCGGATAATCACATCACATCGGCGGACGATGTCGGCAACATGCAAATGAAGACATGAGCGGCTGGCGTGTTTATGCTCGGGGAGGGCCAGATGTTAACACTAGTCTTGTTATCGCCCTCCCGACCATCTTAAAACAGGTTTTACGTAACTCGATAGCTGTCTACATAAATTTGCGGTTATTCGTTGTCTCATAATTGTGTAATTTGAGGGAGCAAAATTCCAAGTCTCCTATAGTTTTGTGAGGTATTCGGATAATGCGATCCGCGGGTTGGTGCTGAAATTTTGCCGCTGCGATAATAAGGCCTCGGCCTAGAGCACGAGTATTTTGCGATGCGGCAAGAGGTGTCTCGTTCATTGAAATTAAATGAAATTAAACTAGTTCGCCATGTCGCGTAGCGGCTATAGAATACTACCACCGCCTCTCTTCCGTTGGGTGTCGTAAAAGGCGACTAACGGACTAAATACTGCACATAAATCCAACATCCAGCGGCGACGGGCTGAACACCTGTCACGATGAGCACATGTGCAGTCGCTATTTGGTGAAAAGTTGACAATGGTAGAAGACTGCTTTTGCTGTCCTCATTGCCTAGTCTCTGACTAACCCTTAGGGGATAATAGTCGTGATTATAATTATGTATGTTTGTATGAAACTGTATTTTTTATTTAGCTACAACACACGAGTCGACTGTGGTGGCGGACGGAGGTATGTGGAAAAAATGAGGGGAGGCCTTTGCCCTGCAGTGGGACAAAATAGGCTGACAAATAACGACATACGACGAACAACATAACTGTCGTTACAATAACAGCATTGTGCGTTATAGTACTCTACGGTAGTGAACGGTAGTAGAGTCAACGTTAATAGAAAAAACGGAAGGAACAGAGAAATCGTCAACCGTTAGTGGTCGTGGCGGGGCGTAAAGATTTATCAGTTTGTTCAATACTTTATTTAATGATTACTTTTACAATGCGGTAAAACTCCGTCTTTACTTAAAACTATTTATTTAAACCACAGGTATTTAAACATCCGCACAGTTTGGATGTCGAAACAAGAATGCCAAAACAATATAATCATTATAATCATAATTATAATCACGACTATTATCCCCTAAGGGTTAGTCAGAGACTAAGGCAATGTGGACCGCAAAGCAGTCCTGTCCCATAGTCCACTTTTCACCATATAGCGACTGCACATGTGTTCAGCGTGACAGGTGGCAAGTTAACACACGTAAAAATCTTTGTAAGACCTATTTAAACCTATTGCGAACAATGAACCGTATGTCGCGTAGCGGTGAAAGAATACTACCACCCCCTTTCTTCCCTTGGGTGTCGCAAAAGGCGACTAACGGACTAAAGACTGCACATACATCAAATACCAGAGAGCGGCGATGGGCTGTGGCGGGATCATCATCATTCGCCTTTAAACGTCCCACTGCTGGGCACAGGCCTCCCATGTGAACAGCACGTGGGGATATAGGGCCATAACCCACCACACTGGCCCAATGCGGGTTGGTGGTGGGTTTTAACGACTGCCATCTTACGACAACAACCGGGACCAACGGCTTAACGTGCCTTCCGAAGCACGGAATGAGCGTGGCGGGATGAGCAGTCGATATTCGTTGAAAAAGTGGACTACGGTAGAGGACTGCTTTTGCGGTCCTCATTGCCTAGTGTCTGGTTTACCCTTCGGGGATAATAATCGTGATTATATGTAATGTATGTATGTTGATATACAATTATAATTTATTTGAGCGTTTTTAATGCAAATAATTAAATATTAAACCTTGTCCTAACATTACGAACACAACAAAAAAATAAGTAGCCAAATAGATGCAGTCGTTCAGCTATGCGATTCTCTAAGCGTCACAGCCATCACACCTTACGCTGCAGTCACGGCTGTGGTCAACGTTGATGCTGTTTTACTTAGAGAATACCGATTTTATACCTACAAGAAATGTCAAAGAAGTAACTCCCTATCACGCCGCTTACAGCCGTGAGGAGCTAGTGTCGAACAGCGTTGAAAATTATTTAGAAGAATACCAATGGTATGCTCACCGCTGTTACAGCCACCGCTACCAAGGCTTAACGATGTTTGCGCTTAAGCATGTGCCAGACGGTTGTCCATCCAGCGTTCCAACAGGGGTGACCATGGTGGGAGCTTGCTTGTTGCCATCCATGTAGATTGCAGATGTAATCCAAATTATATTATGACCTTTATCGTCCCTGGGGGACGGGCGCCAAGTTTCCACCAAGGTCGGTTTGTTGGAACGCTGGATTACAACAGTCTGGCGCATGCTTTAGATAATCGTACTACTGAAGTAATAGGTGTTGACCAACCAAAAAAATTGTAACAGGTTCTTTTGCCACTCTGAGTTTGGACCTTTGTACCGACTTTCCCTGTTTGTCGACTTTACTGAAATATCATACAACGATTACCCTTATGCCGAATTTTCAAGTTTCATTGAGTTTGGTTCCTTTATGCCGACTTTCACTTGATGCCGACTTTTATAATTAATCCATGTTTAGGTTTAGAATGCCGAAACAATAAATATCTACGGTTTAAGAACCGCAATGCCGACTTTTTGAACAGTTGTGTGCAGTAATGTCACAGTATAAATATGAGATTTATACTGTGGTAATGTCTTGTAAATAGTATAAACAAAAAAATGTTAATTAATGTGCGTTTATGTAAAATAACAAAAAATTAGATCCTTTCTTACGGAATAAAAATAAAAAAAACCATTACTTACATATAAAAAAAAATAAAAAAATATATTTAAAGTTATTAATTATCCAAAGTAGGTATCAAATTATTCCATCCAAGAGGGGGCGGGGCTTGATAAGTAACGAGATCTACTAATTTTTGTTTCAACATCTGTTTTAAGACGTTCGCTAAGTGATCCTCTGAAATGCTATACTCGTACGGCAATTAGAATAAATTATCCGTATGTAGGTACTATGGTTCATGTGCGGAAGGACCCACGTAGCAGTGGCGCGTTTATACAAATACTAGCGTTTGCAAGCGGTTTCACTCGCATAAATTTTTTGCAGGAACATGTAGCCTTTAAACAACTTCAGGGCCTCAATTTTCTCTATACCAAAATTTATCAAAATAGATTGGGCGGTTTAAGAAGGTCTATCAAGCCGTTTTCTCGTTCGCCGGCAAAGTAACATAAAAAACTAGTTTGTAGGTCTATGGCATCGATCTTCTATGACGATCGAAGCTCTATGGCAATGATGATGATCTAGATCTGTTCTCGCAAACTGAAATAGTAATATGAAAATTTTAATACTTAAGCCGTTCTCAGGTTACCTGTCTCACAGAACCAGAGCTCTCATTTGAAAAAAAATCTACATTTAAATTCTATGAGAAAGTGCATTCCAAAATCGATACGACCATTTAAAGTGAAATGAACCATTTAATTTAAATGCCAACAATGGTTGTTATGGTCGCCATTGCAATTACGCGGAGTTCTGGAACGGATAGTAATGCCCACGCGCACCATTGGCCGCAATGCCTCCGCCTCGGCCCTGTTTGTCCGAGTTTCGTTACCGTACCTGATGCGAGCAACGGTAGAATTGTATCGCATACGCAAAATTACAAAAAAAATAACTCATAAATTATTTGTACAATGTTGAAAAAATTCGATATGCAGAATTCTGTTAGGTTTGGTTTGCTACCCGAATTTCGTTTACAGTTCTTAATCTTTTAATACAAGCCACGTTAGAACATTTTCATTTATATAGGATTGAATAGTAGAGCTCTTATTGATATGACGACATCTTTGGATCGTAAGTTTACGGGGCGGGAAGCGTAGTTAAAACATAGATATTGATGGACTTTCCATTACAAAAAAAACATACAAAATGACAAAAGACGTTTACAACAACAACATGCCAAAGAATATCCAATCTTACAAACTCTGTAGATACATTTTTAAGCACGTTCAAAAATGGTTTCGGGTTAAACGGAAACGGGTTAGTATATATATAGACATGCCTAGGAGTCGAATAATACATTTTTACATTCCAAAAAGGATTAAGCAACAAAGAGTAGAAATAACATGAATATAGGATTAAATTATTATTAAAAATTAATATTGAAATTCAACTAACTTTGAAAATCAACATCTTAATCTCAAGCTTTTTGTAACATGCATAACTACTAATCAACAATATTCAATATTTTTTCTAAATATTATTGTAACAATTTACACAAATTTGTTTTGTGTGTTCTCCATAAATAGCGATATTGCATTTGGCACAAGAAATTTTGATTTTTCTGTCCTTTTTCCAAGTACAAAGACCGGAACGAACTTTTCGTCAACTTACTGGTTGACTTGGCTCTGGCGGTGGTTCTACTTGAGGTATTATGGCCCTGATTCGATTTTGTATGTGCTGTGGAATACTTATAATAATCACTCTTTTATGTAGGTATGGTTGAATCATCGTAACAGTCAATAATTTTAGGAAGTCTTTACGTACTAAGTCGTTGGAATCTGATCTGGCTTTATGAATAACAAATGCGTCCACTCCAGCTAGCAGCACTTCTAAGTCTGGACGAAAGCCTTCACCGGTTGAGATATAAGTTGCAATGTATGTTCATTTTCAGAGACTTACATTTACAACGGATGCACAATTGGACTCGGTGGTATAAAAATTTCCCCCTTTCATCACAATCTTGTTCCGAATCTTATTCATGTTCATTTACTTCTAAAAGTCTTCTGTTTCTGAGCAGTCTTCTTCTTTTATTTCTTCGTTCAGGTAAATTTCAATATTTATGCGTTTAGTGCCTTACTGGACGCCATTTTCTACTATAAAACAAGAATACTAATAATATAGTACTTACAGTGTTTTAAATATTTAAAAACACTTACGTATTTAGTTGCTACTGGTGCAACGGACCCATACGCACCTTTTACGTCCACAAAACTCAATCTATGAGTGTTACTCGCTGCGACAACGTATAGTTGTAAAGTATTGAGAGTGGCAACGTCGCAAAGCGCTGAATTCAAAGGTTACCTGCCAATATACCGAGGCCTGAGTCCAGTAGACCCATTAGCGAGTCTTTAAGTGTTAACTCCAATACCAATTATTAAAATAAGAAATTCACTTTCCAAGCGTGTTTAATATTTTCTTTGCACTAAAGGGCAAATTCCGAGTAGCAGTTATAAATTCTCTAACTGGCAATAACACTTTTCAATCGTAAACAAGGAGTTTTATTTACGTTAAGGTCTATATAATCATAACACGAATGTGTTTTAGAACTAGAGTACCTACCTATTTTAAACTATTAAGCTTTTAACATTAAGGTTCCAAAATGTTTTTAATACTTTTAAATATTGAAATTAATAATTTTTATTATTAGCTTCCGATTGTATTGATTTTTTTTCTACTTCTGTTTCTTGTGGATAAATCATATTATTATTAAATATAATGTACTGCATATTATATTTTTTAGTTTAAATTTCCTTACACAAAGTGACATAAAATAACAATAAACATAGTTTAAAAAGATTTCAAAATTGGATTCCTCGTTTAAAAATTTTTTTTTCGATTGTTCCACACTTAATCACAACTAGTTTTCACAATAAGTTTGTGTACTGTTACTGTTACTATGATATCTTATGTAGTACTTATATACTATCAGAAAACATACAATGACATTATTTTTCACTTCTGTCTAACAAATGAATGAATCAAGACAACTGAATTTGTTTTCAAACAAAACTATTATTAACAAACAAAAGGTGTTATCGTGTATAGTTATAGTCAAATGTGTTGTTGGGACATATCCAAAAAACATTGACATAAAAGTGATTTTCTATCGATTCCAGCATAATTGTCTAATGGAATAAGTGACAGCGGCGAGCGATTTATCTCATTGATCCCTTTGCATACGTCTCAGTCAGTGCACGCCAGGGGCAAGTCCCCAAAATGGATTTACGGGGATTCCGTACCAACAGAATAAGGGGATATAGAACCGTTTATGCCGAATTGCTTATACATTTTTGTTAGGCCTTTTGATCTATCCACGGCGACATATGGGTGTTACTGAAAAATTGTGAAGACGTGTAGTTGTGTTTGTACCGTGTTTGCCTAGCTTTTTGTGGTTGGTCTGAGTGACGTATGAAAGTGACTCAGAACAATAATGCTTAAGTTATTGTTCTGAGGAAAGTGATGGCGACAAATCCAATGTGACAGTCAGTTGTTTTTGAATGTGAACAAATCAAACATTCCATATTCTCGAATCCGAACAGATTGATCTTCCAGATGATTGCTAGAAATCGTGATTCAATCCATGAGGACGTTGTATAAAAGAACACTCGGTATAAAAAGCTTGGGTGAAGTTTGGTCTGTCACGAAAGTATTATAGACTGGACAACATACTTGGCCTGATAATTTTACTTTACTTTACTTTACTATTTACTGTAATTGGTGTTCGCACCGTTGTATTTAGAAATAAATAAATAAAATAATAAATAAATAGGTTAACTACCCCCCTCCCCCCCCAGTACAGTTTCATTAAATTAATATTAAATTAAATTTGTTTACGCTCACACCAATTATCTAGACTAAGATGAGTATTCTTTTGAAACTCGTTATTATGGTAAGTTAACGGATATATATACGTCAACATAGAAAAAAACACCCCCAACCCGAACTCAATTTATAAAAACAGTTTTTCTCTAAATTGACCCGACTGGGAATTAAAAACCGGGACCTTAGAGATGGCGCGATGCCAGACCCGGCGAAAAATACATTCGCGCATTGTACCACAAATTACGAATAGACAGGGGGTGAGCGATTGCCACTTGTCTAGGGGGCTGTAGATCTTTCAGGCTTTCCAACTTTCTTCAACAAACATTCGCATTTATAATAGCAAATATGATATTAAAACAAGAATACATAGTCTGACAATTTACTACGTATGGTTTCGTTTTATTTACGTAACTTTCAGTACATTTTGTCTTATATTCGAAAAATTCAATTTCCTTAAATAGCTTTATAGTAAACACGCTCGCCAAAATATTCGATACGGTGAGGTCTAAGCATGTTACGGCTCCGCTGAAGCCTCCGAGCAGCCTAACGGGGCGTGCGACGATAATACCTACTATGTAACACAACATAATAGGTACTTAGATAACTGCTACCTATCTGGAAATTAGGAGCGGTCGGTTATATTCATAGGTACATTTGCCGGAGTAAAATCTTACGGAACTATCCGACACACAATTTAATATATACTCATTTATTCAGTACAATAAGCACTTTATTTACTTACAATCACATAATGACAAACATCATATAAGCGATGCTATGATTCAAGATTCAAGATTCAATATCATTTATTCAGGTTAGGCCATGTTTAGGTTACAGCACTTATGAATGTCATTTATGCCATCGGTTCGTAAGTCTAACTATGGGGCGGGAGCCTTGTACTGAGAAGAAACGGCAAGAAACTCAGCAAGGGCATTTCGTTTCTCCCTTTCTTTTACAGCGACAATTAGAATTGAGAAATGCCCTCCCTATAATAGAAGGGCACTTTCCATTACAATAATAAAAACAAAACAACTACAAGACATAAAAATAAAAAATATATTAATAAAAATAAAAAGTTCAGGTATTCATCAATATAAAATAATCAATGTTATCAATGTCTTACAGTACAGAAAAATAAAAGTAAGACTACTACTACTAATACACTAATAATAAAAATAAGTTAGCAAGAGCAGACCAGCCTCCACAGGCGGCACCCGTTCACGAGTATGACATGTGAATCAGCCATCGCTTCGCTCAACCATGTTTTAGGGAACGTAACGACTCGACGCACATTCCACCACCGCAGAGACACTTTGAGAGAGCATGACACACTCGAGCAACTCCAATGAAGCAAGCAAGAAAACATTTAGGTTACGTTTTACGCAACATAAGTTTTAAGTAGGTACCTCTTGTCTGTAAGACACTGCTGATAAAGGCTATCATACCAGGGTAAAATGAGCTAGTTACAAAGAAAATGGACATAAGAAAATATAATGTGATTATTTTATCATTACCAGGCTGTTTTGTCTTCTAAATATTCTTTAACTGTATAATAACCTTTCTTAAGTAAACAAGCTTTTACATGATTTTTAAACTTATCTAAAGGTAATTCTAGTACAGTACTTGGTATTTTATTATAATAGTGTATACCTTGCCCCAAGAAAGAGCCGAGAACCTTCTGTAACCTGAACAGGGGCATCATAAGTTTTGACTTATTTCTAGTATTAAAATTGTGTACGTCACCGTGTTTAGTGAATGAGTTAATATTGCAACGCACAAAAACTATACAATTATAAATATATTGAGATGCAGCTGTAAGAACACCAACTTCTTTAAAAATATCTCTAAGAGAAGTTCGTGAGCTTAGTCTATAAATGGTTCTTATTGCCCGTTTCTGTAAAATGAATATAGTTTCAACATCAGCCGCTGTTCCCCACAGTAGGGCGCCATATGACATAACACTGTGAAAATAACTAAAGTAAACCGTTTTAGCAGTTTCAACGTCGGTTAACTGCCTAATTTTTCTAATGGCGTAAGCAGCAGAAATGAGTTTGCCGGCCAATTTCGATATATGAGGATTCCATTGAAGTTTTGAGTCAAGGGTTATCCCTAGAAAAACAGCCGAGTCTACCAAATCTAATTTATCACCGTTTATCCTTACATCAGTTTGTTCGGTCTTAACATTTGGTAGTGTAAAATTAATGCATTTGGTTTTTTTAGCATTTAGCTGTAAATTATTAACAGTTAACCAACTGAGTAACTCTGAGAGAGCATTGTTAACATCGTCATAATTTTTCTTAGACCTAGTCACATTAAAAATGAGTGAAGTATCATCTGCAAACAATACAATATCACAGAAATTTTCTACAAAGAATGGAAGGTCATTAATATATATCAAAAATAAGAAAGGGCCTAGGATTGACCCTTGTGGAACTCCCATTTTTACATAAGAACCAGATGACTTAGTTCCATTGACATCGACAGTTTGTGTTCTAGAACTGAGATAAGACTTTATCAAATCAATCGCAAAACCTTTGAGATCATAGTAATTTAACTTCATCACCAATGTCCGGTGCTCAACGCAATCGAAAGCCTTGGACAGGTCGCAGAAAACTCCAATAGCGTTATGAGACTCCTCCCAGGCATCAAATATATGTTTTACTAGAGCAACACCAGCATCAGTAGTGGAACGACCCTTAGCAAAACCGAATTGCTTACTATGTAGAAGATTATTTAAATTAAAGTATTCCACTAACTGTTCGAGAATAATTTTTTCATAAATCTTACTAAGTGCTGGTAGTATTGAAATTGGTCGATAGTTACTGGGGTCCTCTTTATTTCCCGATTTAAATAAAGGTATAACCTTACTAAACTTCATAAGATCAGGAAAGATTCCTTTATCAATACAGTTATTAAATATGTCAGCAAGATGGGGTGCAATAGAATATATAATATTCTTAATTATTTTTATAGACATGCCCCACAAATCACCTGTGTTTTTCATTTTTAGTGATTTGAAAGTTTTAATAATATTTTTAGCGTCAATATATTGAAAATTAAAAAAAACATTACATTTGGGTACATGTTGTTCGAGAAAAGTGCCGCCACTGGTGATGAATTTAAATTTGAAGTTGTTACCACAGGTATATTTATAAAGAATACATGAAAAATATTAGCAATTTGTGCATCTGAATTGATAAGGTTTTCTTTAACTCTAAGAGTGAAAGTGTTGTCCCGTGGTTTTAATTTACCAGTTTCACGGTTGATGATATCCCCAGTGGCTTTTATTTTATTATTAGATTATTGAGACGACAAGTCAGTATATGACACGCCTCCGGGGCTATTCCTGGTTGCGCGGCACGCCGGGAGCTGGCAGCATCTGGTCCAGTTGCCTGGTCCATGTGGCGCCTGCGTCGGTCTGGACCTTATAATGTAGGCGCCCGATGCGGTGCGTCACTGTGGCGAACTCCCATCGATGATGAGGGCGAGTATAACTCCTCACCTGGACCCTGTCATGGGGTTGGAATTTCTTGTGGGCAAACTCGTCGCCAAATAATATATACTCATTTATTCAGTACAATAAGCACTTTATATTCTTACAATCACATAATGACAATCATCATATAAGCGTTGCTATGGAGACGACAAGTCAGTAGACACAATTACTGTTTGGAGTGTGGAAATTGGACCAACGCCTTTTTCGTAATACACTTTGAAACTTTCGCTTTCTGACATTTCATCAAGTCAGGTGCAGGTTCTAATGCTGCTCGTGGAATTTTTTTCAACTTTTTCCATATTATTATTTGTAATTTGTTCACGAGCCGTGTCGCGTAACGACTTTATTATAATTGAAAGAATACTACCACCCCCTCTCTTCCCTTGGGTGTGTAAAATGCGACTAACGGAATAAAGACTGCACTCACATCTAACAGCATAAAGCGGCGATGGCGCAGAATAAATAATAGTGCGATGGCCTCACCACCAGTCACGCTGAGCACATGTGCAGTCGCTATTTGGTGAAAAGTGGACTATGGCAGAGGACTGCTTTTGCTGTCCTCATTGCCTAGTCTCTGCCTTATCCTTCGGGGATAATAGTCGCGATTATATTTGTATGTAATTTGTTTGCAACATATTTTGCCTTACATTATATTAATGATGAAAATGATGATCATAATGATGACGATGTTAATGATTACATACATGCATATAATCACGACTATAATCCCCGAAGGGTTAGTCAGAGACTAGGCAATGAGGACCGCAAAAGCAGTCCTCTGCAATAGTCCACTTTTTTACCAAATAGCGACTGCACATGTGCTAATCGTGACAGGTGGTGAGCCCATCGCTGCTCTAAGCTGTTTGTATGTGCAGTCTTTAGTCCGTTAGTCGCCTTTTACGACACCCAAGGGAAGAGAGTGGGTGGTAGTATTCTTTTACCGCTACGCGACACGGATGATGATGATTCTTTTTTTTTAAATTACTGAGTTGTGTTACAGTAAGAGTTTGATATAGGCCCACATTTAAAATAAGTTACTTATGTTACTTATACTATGCAGAGAATAAAAACTTTTAGACAAAATAGTTGGGTTTAACTTAACTTAAAAAAACTTGAATAAACAGAACTTGTAACGGTACAGAATGAATGGTATCCGTCCGTTAGTAAGGAATGCATGGGAGTAGCACTAAAATAAATATTAATGCGTAGCACCATTAATAATAAGCATGAAAAGGGAATAATAAACTAGTTCAGAATAATGGTCAGTGGTCTAGCGCTTTATCTTTAGTTTGAATTTCGCGGGGACTGCTCTGTGTGCTCCTTGCGACATAGGCGCCGTCTAGCGTGAGTTATTTACTTGAGCTTCGCATAAGGTTGCTAGTTTGACTTCTTTATTTTGAATTTCGCGGGGACTGCTCTGTGCGTCCCTTGCGACATAGGCGCCGTCTAGCGTGAGTTATTTACTTGAGCTTCGTGTTAGGTTGGCAACGGGCTTTATCTTTATTTTGAATTTCGCGGGGACTGTTCTGTGTGGCCTTATGACATAGGCGTAGGTTGGCAAGCCGGTAGACATGCGGGCGGGCGCCACCTATGGTCGGAATACGGAACTTTTTATAATTTCCCAAAATATAGGATTATTGGCTTAAGTGGAGGATTATTAAGAGGGAATTGTTAATAGAAGGCTACATTTAGATATTCAAAGATGAAATATTGGCTATCTGACGAGATTTGGTTAGATTATGGGAAAATTTTAGAATTGCGCGGCGAAAGCGGCAATGAGCGAGCGAGAGGTTGAGAAAAAGACAGAAAGAGAGGTCGGATGATAGCTCCACGTGGCGCGACGCGAAGGCGGGGGGGCGTCGGGGAAGCGGCTAGCGATTGGTTGAAGGGAAGAAAAGCGGACTCGCGCGGGCAAATCTTAGGCGCGCGTGGCGGGAAAGTTAAGATGCTTGGGAAAATTAGCGGACATTCAGTTTTGGGACGTCAACGGAGCGGTCCAACTTAAGAGTGCGGTACGACTCATACGGGAAAAATAGCGTCCGAGCTTGATAGTGCGCTAAGTGATATTCGAGCTGCGATATTAATTAAGATTTGTGAAATTGAAAGTGATTAATAAAGTAAACTATTGCGATCGCAACTCGAATCCGTTAACAGAATGAAGTATTCTGGGGTACATCGGGCGGAAACGAGTCACGGTGACAACAAAACCCTATGTACCTTTCAACAGACTTCGGTCTGGATGATCTTTGATTGTATTTAATAAGATCGGCGTTTTACACTATTACGCTAAACAATACACTATCTTCGACGGAGTAATGGGGGAGAGACAGTTGTCTCCCTAGTGAAAGTTGAAGATAGGTCAGACACCATTTAGCTGGAGGTAGACCCGTATGACCCAGTCCAATCTCGAGTCTATCTCCATACATACAGTGTAGTGATAGGAAAATAACACACTGAGTATACTGGCTCGACTGATAGAACATTTAGGAGTTAGTTGCTTTCAGGGGCAATGCGACTCTCACCACACACCACGAATTTAAATTAAATGAGGCTTGGCCTAGTTTGCAAGGTACACAACAGGGACTGTTAGTTCGACAAAATATAGGCATGTTCAAGTGAGGAAAGTTGTAGGAATCTATAGGTAGGCGGATATATATATGGTTAGTTATTAATTCAGACTAATAAGGCAGGGATAATTAAGTTACGGCGCTAAATAAAATTATGATGAAGTGATGTGGGTCCTAGCTAGGCAAGTAATCTGTTACCGCAGGCCGGTAAAATTCTAATTGTTTTCCTAAAGTTGTTACCAATTAATTATTCATTTTAAATAATTAACAGAAGTATGATAATATCGTACCATCATTACTTTGGAGTACCTAAAAGTCTAGACTGGTTTTCTATTACAAGAAAAATACTAAAAAGTTATAGCAAATAAGCTTAGTCGAACTGTGATGTTTGATTTCTAACACTGATATGACCAAACAGGCATTTGTTAGCTTTCCCTGGGATGCAATACGATCTCACATGGCTATACTCTTCAAAGTATGGAAAATTTTACATCCGATACCTTAGCAAAAATAAGCTGATACAAACTGAACAACTAAAACCAGTTTAGAACCTAGGATAAGTCGTTGAAAGAAGACATTGCAAGCTATGAGCTTCTAATAATCTGAAACATAGAAATAATTGATTGATAACAACCAGCTAATTAGCCTGACAATGGTCTACTAATACCATTTGAATAGACCTCTTAAGATATGTAAGTACTTACTTCTAATAATATGAAACATAGAAATATTTGATGGGAACAATCTAATCAATCAGACTAATACCTAGTACAGTCTAATTTATACTTATTAAAGTGAGTAAAAGATAACTTCTAAATGTAATTTATTTAATGATTAACAGTGATAATTAACTACCTACTAAAGGTATACTAACTATGATTTAGTAGTCTATCAAATTAACCACTCAGTCTGGGAGACAGAGGGTGTAAGTTAATGGAAAAATAATTAACTACATTCACTCCCTAAAAGTCAGGGATGTTGAATAAATTAGGCATCTTTCAATAAACTTGAGATGTATTTATACTTTATAAGATCTGTATAATGAACACTAAGAGTAATCCAAAGTAATTTACTTCAAATGATAGTATTCTATTTCAGTTCACTTCCTAAAGTCAAGGATGTTGAATGAATTAAGCATCCTTTAATAAACTTAAGATGTGATAATCTGCCAATGCAGCCAATCCAATGTAGTTATATTGGAACTTTATAAGACCTGTATAATAAATACTAGGAGTAAATAAAAGTAATTTTACCTGTATTAATAGCATTCTACTTTAGCCACCGCCTGAAGTGGCGTTTGATTAAATTATCCACCCTTTACGGAACTGAATATAAGTTATTGCATTGAATAATTAAGTTCTTAATGTGAAAAGGATATTTGGATGATAGCAAGCCTTGAGATAAACTCTATTGATTTATGTGGAATAATAAGAATTTAAATTGCTAACACATAGTTCATAATGTAAAATGAAATTAGATTTTGAGAAGAGATGTAAATTCTCAGTTTGAAAGATTTAAAGCTACAAGCTAATAATTAATGTTAAAGCCAAAGTGGACGGGGCCATAATTAAACAATGAGATGTAATGGCACGCTATGGAGCGGCGGTTGGAGCTCATAAACTTCCACAAGACTCTTATATTTCCACAAGACTTTTAAACTTCCACAAGACTCTTATATTTCCACAAGACTTTTATATTTCCACAAGACTCTTATATTTCCACAAGACTTTTATACTTCCACAAGACTTTTATAATCCCACTAAACCTTTATATAAATTGCACCAGGCTTCTTATGTATCATGCTACTGATAATAAATAATAATACCTACAAGCTAAGCTATCATCCGATTACCTTTGAGTGGTTACAAATCTTCCCCGCAGCTGCAGTGAAGGATTTAGGTCACAGTTCAGACGGAATCATTGCTAGGCTACACATATTTATGTTATGATTTATAGACTGGTAGGTAATTAGGTCAGGAGAAAATAATTTAACGCAGGGATAAGCCAATTACTAAACTTTCACGAAAGAACTTGAGTTACTTAAATGCGGTTAACAACGGAGGGTTCACTAGACGATCTGGCCAAAATAGTAGTTATTATAATATTACATTGCTTGACTGAAATTCACTGCAAATAGAATTAAGCTATGCTAAGGTTCCATCTTCATACAAACGCTACACACTCTACAAAACTCCAGACACAACCATTAGATTGTAGATAAATTAGGTTAATTAGTTTTAAGAATTAGATAATAATTTAAGTTAAGGTAAAGCGGCGAGGATGTGTGTATGTATTATAAGGTAGCTAGGCATATAGGTGTGAAAGGCATTAGATTTAGGTTTAGATTTAGGTGTAGCAATTTAATGTTGTGGGGAGGTTACAAATTGGTGCCGTGACCAGGATCAGAAAGTTAAGTTATAAATTATCATTAATATAGTTGTATTGGATTTCAGTCAAGCGGTAATACTTTAATTTAGAAGTGGGATTTTTCCCACAAATTGTTGTCGTGTTGCGATGCGTGAGTTTAGAATTGGCTTAATAGGGAATAATTCAATGAAGATTAATTAATTCAGAGATATTGAAGAATTATAATTTGACACTTTTCACAATAAACGTTGTTATCTTCTAAAGTTGATTCATACACTTTGTATTACGGGCTCTTGATAATGGGTGAATTATAATTTGACACTTTTCACAATAAACGTTGTTATCTTCTAAAGTTGATTCATACACTTTGTATTACGGGTTCTTGATAATAGATTAAGACCAATATTGTAGACAGTCGCAATGAGAGCTGGAGCTAAAATTTTGTTGTACGAAATCTGTAACAAAAAGATTTTCAGGTTAGGTTAAAGGTCAAAGGAGGAGATAAAGCTACAAAACAATAGCGTAATGAGTATTATTTGAAATATAATACCTTCCAGGGATGTCCGTTGTTGCGAGAGGCAATGTAAGATAATGACACATCTGTCGATTTGGCACTCGATTTTAGGGGACAATGAAATTGCTTCGGGTGTAATTTTTGTTTTGGTTGAGATTGTTACAAGAAAAAATACTACGGTTGAATGTATGGTGATTGAAGATTGTAGTACTAAGACTTTGTATTCGATTTTGAGACGCTAAGTTAATTGTTGACGTTAAGAGTTATGGTAACTGTAGTTTTGTTTCTATTCCTGGTGATAGATTTCATATAGGCATAGGCAACTGGTTCATACAGCCTTGTGTTGAGTTATTTTTAGGATCGTAAAAAGTCGATGGGGTGACATAGTTCAACATTTATTGAATTTAGAAAGATTTGTAGAATAGGGGGCGGTTTAATTATTATTGCTGTCGGATGGGAAGGCTAGGGGGCGAGATTGGACAGAGGTAACCAACTTAATTATTGCTGGATTCAATTTATATTATAGGACGGCGATATGCTGTACAATATTATAAAGTTATGACGCTAACAGCATAATATAAAACTAATAATAATTATATTTTGACTAATAATCGTTGAGCGATTGCGGTTTTTAGTTGATGTGCTATTCTACGTATTATAATTTATTTTGTTGGTTATGTTAGAAAAATATAATAATGTACTTGAGTCTCACGTCTGAAATCCATAGAGTAGTTTTAGGCTAGTCAGGGACTATTAAATCATTTGTCTATGGTTGGACCATAGACATATGATTTAGCTAGACCATAAACAATCTAGAATTAGGAATGATTATAAAACATGACGTCATAAAACCAATCGGAGAGGAAACTTCCATAACGCGTAATCATATGATTTTGTTATAGCAAGCGGAATCACCTGTTATTTTCCATACCTGTTATTTTTAATACCTGCGATTTTTACATTGAAAGAGATTTTCCTAATACTTATCACGTAGTAGATTAGAATGCAATGACATGGGAAATGCCGCTTCATTTTGTTAGTTCGCTAAAATCCTAGGAAAAGTAACATAAAATAGTATTACGGTTCAAAATACACGCGTTGATGAGGAATCGCGATTATAAGTAATAACAAGTAGCAGGGATGTCATGTAGGGGATAGAATCATATGACTATTCATTGCTAGTAGGAATTTTGGTTTAAAAGCAACGTAGTTTGGGATGCATAATGTAAACGGATAAATACGTCTAGTAGGCGATAAAAGTCGTTACCGTCTGGAAACAACTATCTAATATCTACTCTGTTGTGGGGAGGTTACCTATTAGCGAGGCTAGATGGCGTTGGATTACCAATAAAAGATTTTATTTTGGATGATGGTAAAAGGGTGCGGTCTAATAATAATATGTATAATTGTAATACTCTTGCAGCGTTGTAAGTAGTCGTTACCGGTAATCATTGCTTCTTACCGTATAGTTGAAATCGTGATAAATAGTTAATTATGAAGATTTATAAAGGATAATTATTAGCTTAAGATGAGGTTAACGTACGCAGAAGTAAAGCTCGCTGGGCACAGCTTACTATACCTACTTACCTAATATTATCAGTTGTGAGTTACCTAGAGATATCTAAGTCGAGAGAGCGGTGAAAAGAAAAGACCTTACTACATGACTAATTAGTTAGGATAGGTAGAGATAGATAAATCATTAAATTCACTGGGTTGGATTAGCCTATTAAGAAGGGTACCTTTCACAATTGTCTATCTCCGTTGAACGATTAAGATGTTGAAAAAAAAAAAAATAGTAGAAAAAAAAAAATATAGTTGACTGGCTTGAAGTCGAGATTTAACTGCAAAATTAACGAGTTATAGCACTGTTATGCTATAGGGATAACAATAGCGTATGTTATCACATCAATTATAAAGGCGAGTTGCGGGCGGATGTCACGTCATAATCAATAGTTAACTCGTTTTATTATTTTAAAAGTTAACGCAAGCTACTTATAAAACAGTGATCGATTTTATATACCACAATTTTAAGTTGTAGGATAAATTTAAACTCATAGTCCGCAGAAACATTCAAGCCGGAAATAAAGCGATGATATTGCGAGCTGAGAATAAATTTCTTAGTGTAAACTTTATTAATAAGTAAATCCCTGATATTGCGTTATCGAGATTACAATACAAAATTAACTATCACAATTCGAATCATCCAAAGTAATTATTTAGATGTTGTCTCGCGTCGACAGGTACAAATTTTAATTTAGATGGGTAAAGACATTAGAACTGAAATGGGTTTCGGATGTGTGACGTTCTTAGGACACGTACTGTTTAGTAGCATAATTTAAATTTAGTAAAATCGGCCGTATTGGACATATTTCGTTTGGCGGATATATATATTTAACCGAGGTTATCGTGGAGGTAAGCATAGTTCAAAGTTTACTAAACCCGACCTAGAGTCATAGCCTATCTTTGTATGTCAGAAGAAAATAATAAATTTATAAGTAGTAGATTTTAAAGTCAATAGTAAATTTATTTTCCCGAGGTGAGACCTGAAACCTAGTTCGCACTAGGCCATTCAAATACTTTAACCGGTAATGTTGATTATAATAAATAAAGATGTTCGGGATTTATAATAATATTCTAATACTGCTATATTAAAATTATTATTATGAAATTAAATAGGTTTGCTTAACAATTGGCAAATAATTATTAACTCAAGAATTTGTTTAGTACAAAGTAAATGTCTACAGGTTTAGAAATGATAGGACGAACGAAACGCGGTTTTGACTTGTGGGAAGGTCAGCGCAGACTGTCACAGCGGGATGATCTTGTTGGTTATTGATTAGAATTGCTAGAATTCTTAAATAATCTAGATTATTGGCATCTAATATGTACGTGATATAATTGTAGATGATTAAAATTAGTGCTAAGGTAGGTTATTGTCGAAGTTATGGCACAACCTTAAAATTGTTAGTTAATGTGAACTGCATGTTGCATCTAGATTGTTTTATACAAACTAATTGATTGGGAGTTTTCACATATGTAGGCCGGGACATTGAGTTGATGAAATAGTGTTATCAAAATATTATTCATCACGGAAAGATAAAGATATTTTATTTGCAAGTGTGAATACAAAAGTTTACTTCGGTTAGTATTATTCGGTTCTAGTCTAGTTTTGTGGTAGCGTTTTACCTAGGGTTGTTCTAAATTATAAGTAATTAAATATTAATTGTCTGTTGCTGTCTTCTACGTTAGAGAAGGAACGGAGAAAGATAAGGGGGACTCATTTTGTTATAGTCAGCTGTATGATAGATAATCCTCCTAGTAAATATTTCTTGTGATTGCGGTAGCAACATAGAGTGTTTATAGGATGTTTTGTTCATTAACTAATTATCTTCACCGCAGCTGTGGATAGCGATGGCTAAAGTATGTGAACAGGGGTGGAGAAGATAGGTCATTATAAATTAAAATAAATACTTGAATTGCAATATGCCTGACTAAATAGTGCGAAGAGATGGAGTAACTATGTTAGAGAAATTCTCTATTGCATAATATTCGAACTTTTGACATTTTCAATTGTAACTTTAGAATTTTGATTAGAGTATTTAACTAAGCGGGTCCAACGAAGAAGGCATGCTGAAAGCGAGGTCTTTGGTCGTCTATGCACACAATAAAATTATAGATGACACAAGGGAGCATTCTTAATTGGCACTGTTAAATTAGTAAAAGTAGCTTGTTTAGGGTGTTCGAATATTTTTAGTCGCACAGGGCACAAATAGAACTTAGTTAAGCGTGTAGGGTTTATTTTGATTTACCTGGTGAAGTAATTGAATCGAAGTTTCGGAACTGTGCTGTAGAAGTGGGAATTACTCAGCACACAATAAAATTAAGTGGTTTCCATTTAGCTTCATTTCCTAAACTAGCCTTTCTTAAAGTTGCGGAAATTCTGCTGTAAGGTGGTTCCTTTGGGGGCGTCTTGTGAAGTCTAAATCAGGACAATTATACTTGACTAACCTAGAGAGAGATAATGTCTTAGGCTGCAGAAACAGAGGCCATTGATGGCATTTCATTTTGGCGTGGTCAGGGGATCTCGTGTTGCTGGGGAATTTTACCATCTGGACGGAAGGCTGAAAAGTAAAGTAGAATGCATAATGAGTAACCAATTAGAGTTACAAACATTCGGGAGATTACCATCTTAATAATGTGTCTTGTGCGAGTATAAAATTAAAAACATCTAATAAAAAAAAAATAAAAAGAAACTAGCACTATTGAATCACGCAGTTTGGAATTCAGTAAATACGAGAAAGAACTCACGATATTAATTACCATGAATACTAAAACTAAGTGTCACCTTCAGTGGCTTATTATTTACCGATTTGATCGTTATTAGTTATATAAAAGGTAGGAAGTTAAGTAGAGTTGTGGGGGCGGATAAGATAGTTACCGGTCTGTTTATTTTAATAGGAAAATGATATTTTTCAAAGGTATAGGAAAGTAAGGGGATATTGACGTATTATATATTAGCAAATGAGACTAAATGTTGTCTTTCGTGCATAGTAATAACTAGGGATGAGACATAGTTACTAGATAGGTTTTTTCATAAGTATTTGCTTATACGTATAAGCTCAGTACTTGTCAATTAGTATACAATGTCCAACGCGTACCGGGGTATTAACAAGTACTTATCGATGACGCATACATTGACAGTTAGATATACATAGCACACAAACTTCTAATAGATCTGAACTACGGGGTAGCTAGTTCAAAACTCAAGGACGTGTTTCGAGATGCGTACCCCCTTAGAGTGAATGAGTTTTTCCTAGGTATTTACGATCGACAACCTTATTGTAAGGCGTTAAGACCTCTATTTGTATGCACGGTGAGTGGGTGTCACTGCGTACCGGACAGAAGCGAGTCTAGTATTCTATCTCGGTTATTTGCAGGATTAGACATTAGATGTATCTCATCTAAAATAAAGTTATAACTCTTGGGCGATGATGGTATGCCTAATGGTTTTGGTTGTTATGGGGGGGTTTGGTTAAGATTTCTTATCCGCGGAGAGGAAAATAGGTTTCGGTTGAAAGAAGTAGCTAATTAGGGATTGTGGAGGACGCGGGTTCGATCCCTGCCTGAGGTAGACAATTGTTCCGACGTTTCGTTAGCTTAGGTAATTATATAAGTTAAGATGAGATTGGTAGCGTTGAAATATGAAGGAAAGTTTTAATTCAAATTATTAATTATTATTCATTAGCCTAGTTGGAACTAAAACCATGACGCTAAGTGGTTGATGCTTCACCCACGAAAGATCCCAGGTTCGATCCCTAGGTTGCAACATTTAGATGCGGAACAAGTTGTAAGAAAAGACGTAAGTTAAAAGAAGGCCATGATGACAGATGTACTTGAAATTATTCTAGGAAAATAATTTAAAGAATAGAATAATTGAATGGTTCGGAAGATGTTATAAACTTACGTCGGAATCGTCATAGAGTTGAAGAGTTTTCGCTAGGGGGCGTTAGTAGACAGCGCAAGAGACTGTTATATTGATTTAAATTATAGTAAGATTTGTTGTTATGATGGTAAACAAAAGGCAAATCATTATTCGGCGGTTGTGTATGATTAGAGACATGGTAGATGTCTAAGTTATTGGGAAATATTTACCGAGACTAAGTTTACTGGGATTTCGTTTCGAACACGAGAACTGGGTATGCGATTATGATTTTGTGTCAGTTGAATAGAATGAGGGGTGTGGGCTTTTTTTTGCAATGAGAAGCTTATGGAGGAAGGAGTCATTAGGGATTTGGGGAGGAACTATAAATAGTAGGAATATCTTTGAGGGCTAGGATGACAATGAGGTTGGCAAGGAAGGAGGTGCTATTTTGTACTTAATTAAGTACAGGGTTTAGATATAATTCGCCGCAGATAAGAGTGGTACTTTATCTGCTTAAATTCTATCGGGGGCGGCTGTAACGGTACAGAATGAATGGTATCCGTCCGTTAGTAAGGAATGCATGGGAGTAGCACTAAAATAAATATTAATGCGTAGCACCATTAATAATAAGCATGAAAAGGGAATAATAAACTAGTTCAGAATAATGGTCAGTGGTCTAGCGCTTTATCTTTAGTTTGAATTTCGCGGGGACTGCTCTGTGTGCTCCTTGCGACATAGGCGCCGTCTAGCGTGAGTTATTTACTTGAGCTTCGCATAAGGTTGCTAGTTTGACTTCTTTATTTTGAATTTCGCGGGGACTGCTCTGTGCGTCCCTTGCGACATAGGCGCCGTCTAGCGTGAGTTATTTACTTGAGCTTCGTGTTAGGTTGGCAACGGGCTTTATCTTTATTTTGAATTTCGCGGGGACTGTTCTGTGTGGCCTTATGACATAGGCGTAGGTTGGCAAGCCGGTAGACATGCGGGCGGGCGCCACCTATGGTCGGAATACGGAACTTTTTATAATTTCCCAAAATATAGGATTATTGGCTTAAGTGGAGGATTATTAAGAGGGAATTGTTAATAGAAGGCTACATTTAGATATTCAAAGATGAAATATTGGCTATCTGACGAGATTTGGTTAGATTATGGGAAAATTTTAGAATTGCGCGGCGAAAGCGGCAATGAGCGAGCGAGAGGTTGAGAAAAAGACAGAAAGAGAGGTCGGATGATAGCTCCACGTGGCGCGACGCGAAGGCGGGGGGGCGTCGGGGAAGCGGCTAGCGATTGGTTGAAGGGAAGAAAAGCGGACTCGCGCGGGCAAATCTTAGGCGCGCGTGGCGGGAAAGTTAAGATGCTTGGGAAAATTAGCGGACATTCAGTTTTGGGACGTCAACGGAGCGGTCCAACTTAAGAGTGCGGTACGACTCATACGGGAAAAATAGCGTCCGAGCTTGATAGTGCGCTAAGTGATATTCGAGCTGCGATATTAATTAAGATTTGTGAAATTGAAAGTGATTAATAAAGTAAACTATTGCGATCGCAACTCGAATCCGTTAACAGAATGAAGTATTCTGGGGTACATCGGGCGGAAACGAGTCACGGTGACAACAAAACCCTATGTACCTTTCAACAGACTTCGGTCTGGATGATCTTTGATTGTATTTAATAAGATCGGCGTTTTACACTATTACGCTAAACAATACACTATCTTCGACGGAGTAATGGGGGAGAGACAGTTGTCTCCCTAGTGAAAGTTGAAGATAGGTCAGACACCATTTAGCTGGAGGTAGACCCGTATGACCCAGTCCAATCTCGAGTCTATCTCCATACATACAGTGTAGTGATAGGAAAATAACACACTGAGTATACTGGCTCGACTGATAGAACATTTAGGAGTTAGTTGCTTTCAGGGGCAATGCGACTCTCACCACACACCACGAATTTAAATTAAATGAGGCTTGGCCTAGTTTGCAAGGTACACAACAGGGACTGTTAGTTCGACAAAATATAGGCATGTTCAAGTGAGGAAAGTTGTAGGAATCTATAGGTAGGCGGATATATATATGGTTAGTTATTAATTCAGACTAATAAGGCAGGGATAATTAAGTTACGGCGCTAAATAAAATTATGATGAAGTGATGTGGGTCCTAGCTAGGCAAGTAATCTGTTACCGCAGGCCGGTAAAATTCTAATTGTTTTCCTAAAGTTGTTACCAATTAATTATTCATTTTAAATAATTAACAGAAGTATGATAATATCGTACCATCATTACTTTGGAGTACCTAAAAGTCTAGACTGGTTTTCTATTACAAGAAAAATACTAAAAAGTTATAGCAAATAAGCTTAGTCGAACTGTGATGTTTGATTTCTAACACTGATATGACCAAACAGGCATTTGTTAGCTTTCCCTGGGATGCAATACGATCTCACATGGCTATACTCTTCAAAGTATGGAAAATTTTACATCCGATACCTTAGCAAAAATAAGCTGATACAAACTGAACAACTAAAACCAGTTTAGAACCTAGGATAAGTCGTTGAAAGAAGACATTGCAAGCTATGAGCTTCTAATAATCTGAAACATAGAAATAATTGATTGATAACAACCAGCTAATTAGCCTGACAATGGTCTACTAATACCATTTGAATAGACCTCTTAAGATATGTAAGTACTTACTTCTAATAATATGAAACATAGAAATATTTGATGGGAACAATCTAATCAATCAGACTAATACCTAGTACAGTCTAATTTATACTTATTAAAGTGAGTAAAAGATAACTTCTAAATGTAATTTATTTAATGATTAACAGTGATAATTAACTACCTACTAAAGGTATACTAACTATGATTTAGTAGTCTATCAAATTAACCACTCAGTCTGGGAGACAGAGGGTGTAAGTTAATGGAAAAATAATTAACTACATTCACTCCCTAAAAGTCAGGGATGTTGAATAAATTAGGCATCTTTCAATAAACTTGAGATGTATTTATACTTTATAAGATCTGTATAATGAACACTAAGAGTAATCCAAAGTAATTTACTTCAAATGATAGTATTCTATTTCAGTTCACTTCCTAAAGTCAAGGATGTTGAATGAATTAAGCATCCTTTAATAAACTTAAGATGTGATAATCTGCCAATGCAGCCAATCCAATGTAGTTATATTGGAACTTTATAAGACCTGTATAATAAATACTAGGAGTAAATAAAAGTAATTTTACCTGTATTAATAGCATTCTACTTTAGCCACCGCCTGAAGTGGCGTTTGATTAAATTATCCACCCTTTACGGAACTGAATATAAGTTATTGCATTGAATAATTAAGTTCTTAATGTGAAAAGGATATTTGGATGATAGCAAGCCTTGAGATAAACTCTATTGATTTATGTGGAATAATAAGAATTTAAATTGCTAACACATAGTTCATAATGTAAAATGAAATTAGATTTTGAGAAGAGATGTAAATTCTCAGTTTGAAAGATTTAAAGCTACAAGCTAATAATTAATGTTAAAGCCAAAGTGGACGGGGCCATAATTAAACAATGAGATGTAATGGCACGCTATGGAGCGGCGGTTGGAGCTCATAAACTTCCACAAGACTCTTATATTTCCACAAGACTTTTAAACTTCCACAAGACTCTTATATTTCCACAAGACTTTTATATTTCCACAAGACTCTTATATTTCCACAAGACTTTTATACTTCCACAAGACTTTTATAATCCCACTAAACCTTTATATAAATTGCACCAGGCTTCTTATGTATCATGCTACTGATAATAAATAATAATACCTACAAGCTAAGCTATCATCCGATTACCTTTGAGTGGTTACAAATCTTCCCCGCAGCTGCAGTGAAGGATTTAGGTCACAGTTCAGACGGAATCATTGCTAGGCTACACATATTTATGTTATGATTTATAGACTGGTAGGTAATTAGGTCAGGAGAAAATAATTTAACGCAGGGATAAGCCAATTACTAAACTTTCACGAAAGAACTTGAGTTACTTAAATGCGGTTAACAACGGAGGGTTCACTAGACGATCTGGCCAAAATAGTAGTTATTATAATATTACATTGCTTGACTGAAATTCACTGCAAATAGAATTAAGCTATGCTAAGGTTCCATCTTCATACAAACGCTACACACTCTACAAAACTCCAGACACAACCATTAGATTGTAGATAAATTAGGTTAATTAGTTTTAAGAATTAGATAATAATTTAAGTTAAGGTAAAGCGGCGAGGATGTGTGTATGTATTATAAGGTAGCTAGGCATATAGGTGTGAAAGGCATTAGATTTAGGTTTAGATTTAGGTGTAGCAATTTAATGTTGTGGGGAGGTTACAAACTGAGAGAAAAAAACTTAAGTAAAATGTTGACAAATGGTTTCCAAACACATTTCTTCAAAGTCCACGCACACTTCCATTCAAACTGGTAAACGAAAAGACGCGCGTAAGCAGTGAATAAAGTGGTCCAAAAACCGTTTCAAACGCCATAATTCCCAAATCCGCACCCATATTGTTTAAACTAGGGAAATTATATTTCAAACTGGCATGCTTGCAGCTGAAAGCGGCGGAGATTTCGTCTTTAAAATGGAAAAGTTTGTTTTGTAATTTTTAAAATATGGTCTGCCCCGCTTTCATGAGTAGGATTTATGGCTGAGGATATATCAAGCATGTACCTGCACGTTCTTCATACTGGTTATGTTTTATTTTTGCCGGTGTTGTAGTTATAATGAAATAAAATTGTAATTTTAACGGTAACAGGAAACTTGGAGTCTTGGTGAAGTTCGATTGCGCAACGGCTTGCGCGTTCGATGCAGTTTTGATAGTTAAGTAGCTTTGGTAATGTTGTGTTATCGGATGGGTGACATAATCCGAATACACGGTAAGCAGTTGGTCCCTCCCTGTTGTTATCGAGAGGTGGAAGTTAACCACTTATTCGCAATGGGCCAGCGGAGTAGTGGACTATGTGATACCGTCAATATACTTAAGTACATTGACGGTTACACACACTAAAAAATTAAAATAAAATAATTTATTTGCTTAAATCAGCGTTGTCTTACTTTGCTGCGTTCCGGTATGAAAGGTACCTACAAGATCCAGGGCAAAGAGGCATAAGAACAGAAGTGACTGAGTGAGTGAGTCTCTGGGCTGCGGTGGCCGCTTTTCACCAGCTTTGCGATTCTCTAAGCGACACATAGACGCTGCGCGCATGTCTGTGATCTGTTGTCTCTTTCCAATTCTGTGAATATGAAAGAGACGGAGTCAATTTTCAGCGCTGCGGCAGCCGCTGCCAGGCGGGCCTTATGCTCGTTTGCAAGCTCAGTGTCATAACAAAAATTTCGATTTATGTTTAAATGGGGTCCTTCAAACGAGGACAGTGCAGGTAGGATATATTACTGTAAAGGAGCCTTTTTTTAAAGTGTGTGTTTTTTCAAAAACTGATATTATATCCAGTTGGTTTGGTCAATAATCGATATTTCCATTTTCTTTTTTTTATTTATAACTCAACAGGTACCACAGTCACGAATACTGAATTTAGGTTTCCAAACAGTGATGCTAACACCAATGAATTAATAGATTTCGTTTTACTCTAAATTAGAAAAGCATGAACATGGTAATTTATTTTTTATTTTTCCACAAATAACACAAATAAATGTGATTTATTGGTTTTTGTTTCAACGCTCTTCAGCAGAGAAACTTCGACTCGCGACTGCGGCAGAGGACTACTTTTGCGGTCCTAATTTCCTGGTCTCTGACTAATACTTCGAGGATAAAGTCGTGAATATATGTATGACTAGCAGCTGCTCGCGGTTTCACCCGCGTGGTTCCCGTTCCAGTGGGAATATCGGGATAAAAAGTATACTATGTGTTAATCCAGGTTATAAACTACCTGTATGCCGAATTTCACGAATCCATTCAGTAGGTTTTACGTGAAAGAGTAACAAACATCCATCCATACTTACAAACTTTCGCGTTTGTAATATTAGTAGGATTATTAAAAAATAAGCTTGACGCAATCTCCCCGTGTGCTGTTGCCCATGTTGGATGGCCTATGCTCAGCACGTTGACGTTTACAGGTTGATCAAGCTTGGTAATGGAGAATCATCCTGTTTAAAAGTAAGTAATTTTTCTTAATACAATTAAGTACTTACCTACCTTTAAAGTTCGCACCAATATTTACAAGATAAAAAATATTTAAAGTAGACAGTAACATCATAACGGCCCACTCACACGGCACGTCAAATATTGTATAATCACTCAGATGTGGAATTGTTTGAACTGCCCGCGAGCGTCGAGCTATCAATAATTATGGTAATTGTGCGGAGAGGACGGCATTTCTTGCCAATGTCGCGTGTCGACTATGGTGTACCCACTCGTGCCTACTTCATCAAATGTGTATACATAATATGAGTACACTTTGCTAATGTGCTAATAGTTTAGATGCTTACTATGTCATGCACAGAACAGTCAAACCTTTTTGATTTATTCCGTGATGTCTTGCCAGCAACGCATGTAGGGGCTCCTACACACGAGCAGCAGTTTGCTGTCGACGTATGTAACTGCAGTCGATGTTAGAAGTCGGCGGCTAGCTGTAGACCTGCCCGCGGCAAGCAGTTGAAACGTCGACAGCTTGTCGCCGACATGACGACAGCTTGTTGACGACATGTCGACAGCTAGCCGCCGACTCTAACGTCGACTGCAGTTACATACGTCGACAGCAAACTACTGTCCGTGTGTTAGAGCCATAACGCCATGTAACGCCTCGGTGGCCGAGTGGTCATGCGCTTGGCTAGATATACTTACCCGGGTTCAAATCCCAAGCCGGGCAAACTGTGTTTTCGGATTTTTGTAATCACTGACCCACATTTGGCAACAATGCACATCAATTGTAGCGATAATTTCAATGGTTTTTTTTTATATAAGAGGGAGGCAAACGAGCAGGCGGGCAAAGCAATCACCGCTGCCCATGGACACCCGCAAAACCAGAGGAGTCCAGATGCGTTGCCGACCTTTAAGAAAGGAATAGGGTTAAGGAAGGAATAGGAATTGTGAAAGGGGGGGGGGGGGGGAAGGGCCTCCGGAACTCTCACTGGCCGGACGAAACGCAACAGCACCGAGTGCCATTATTTCACGCCGGATATTCGTGAGAGGGTGGTCGCCGGCCCAATGCGTATTGCAACGCAGCTTGGCTCTACCACTCAGTCAGTGTCACTCATTTAGCACCACCCAGGGGTCACGTGTAGGGTCTCATAGGTAAACCTACGGACGCGAGTAACTTTAACCCCCAATGGTGGAGGTCTTTGATCTGCAGTGGGGCTGCCCACAGCAACATAGTCTGTACTCAATGTAATGTCTGCCCTCTAGACTCATTTTTTTGCTTTTATTATTGTATTTTAAAAGCTTTTGTAATAAAATGATAAATTTTTGGGATTGACGTAAGCTTACGGTATGTCATTTAGCGAACTTTGAATTGGTAATTTTAAAATTTTGAAAAGCTCATTCATGAATATCATTCAGTATTTCGTTGCGAATTATAGATTCCGTGGTAGAAGTGAGTGTTCGTCAAGTGCCGGTTGCCGGCCCGAAAACTTATTGTCATAAGATTGAAAATCTGATGCAGTATTGTGTGCTTGCTACGAAAGCTCATTTTAAGAAGGCATGTGTCATCACTACGTTATAGTAAAATGGTTTAGTTAGGTTGAAATTGTTATTTTTGTTTAATAAATTACTTAAAAACTTTTATAATTATTAGTATCATTAGTGGGTGTTAATTAAATAACGCTCGTCTCGATCACTAGCAAATTTTCTCGTTACCTAACTGATTCCAAACTGTTTTCGACGCTCTCGAGACGCACTTGACTGGTTTCAAGGCAACTTAATTATTTATTACGCAGCCTCTCCCTTGTGATATTGGCAATTAACTAATAAGGCAAACTATGTTCATGGAATATTTTGTGTTTCAACGTTTTTTAATATTTTGCTTGTAAAATGTGATTTTTAATAAGTACCATTAATGTTTCGACAAATAAATAAAACCTTTGTAAAGTATATTTGTACCGAGAACAAGCCGCGAGAAACCTGTTAATTGCTCTAATAAAACACTTTTGGCTTGGCCTATTTTTATTATTATAAGCCTCATTTTTCCCACTGTAGGTCAACTGTAGGGCCTCTGTTTACTTCTTTCATTCCTCCCTACTCGATGAGACCTATATTTTATGAGAAAGTACCTAGTTACCTACATTTGTTAATTTAAAAAAAATACGAAAAATCGGGTATGGTTTCTACTCTTTCTAACTTCGTACCGCCCGTGTACCAATGAAGTAAAAGTTAAATCTGTCAATATTTTTTTATTTTATTAGAAAAATATTAGAATATTTTCCAACTGTCTTCATAACTTAAATCCTCTTTGCTGTTTTCTATGTCACTCACACAAACACTTTATAAGGAGATTTTCCAAATCCAATTTTACACTTTTTTGGACCAATTTTCAAACATTTTCTTACACACACACACACACACCCAGTCCTGACAATTACGAACACAACAAAAAAAGAGTTAGCCAAATAGGTGCAGCCGTTCTAAAGCGATAGCGAAGCGCATACAACATTTCGGCAATTGATTTTTATTAATATAGATGTGGCGTATTTAAATTTCGTCAACAATAAAATTTATGGAAACGTGATAATTTTGAGTGCAACGGATACCACGGCGTCTGCGGAACTGGGCAGATTCAACAATGTACAGACGCCATCAGTTCAACCTACTAGAAAATGTAAAATTTCTTTATACATTTTGAACTTTGTCACTATAATATAAAGATCAATATTGATTGGAGAAATTCGACAGTTTTGGATTTGGTTTGGAATCTTTTTAACAAAATAGATTAATGTTTTATATTTTAGCGTTTTATTAACGCTTAAATATACTAAGGTAAAATTTTAAACACTGAAAAAAGACGACAACCTCAGGCGGGAATCGAACCACGCACCTTCCGCATTCCGGGCGGCTGCCTTAACCACTTGGCTACCGAGATCTGGCTTTCAACCGTCGAAATTTGTCAGTGCTTGATGCTTATGTTTTTAGTCAACATTGCTTCATAAAATCTTAGTAGTTTTCAAAATAGATTTTTTAAGAGATGGTGAAAAAAAATGTTAAATTACCTTAAAAAGAAAACTTCAAGCGCGTCTACTTGATGTTTTGTTGTAATTAGGTTATATTAGTCATGATAATGTAATGGTTAAGTATGTAAGTGTTTATAATACGTTATAATAGGTTAATTTGGTTATTTTTATGTTAATTATAAAAACAATAATATTGCTAAGAGTGCCAACTTGCCAACAAACTGCTTTTGCAGTTTGGCGAGAGACAACAACATTGTAAACTGTATATGCTGTTATGATTTAAATAAATAAAAAAAGGATCGGTTGTAGGTACTGTGGAACTCGTAAAGGTTGGGGGGCGTTTGTTTTAATAACAACAACCTTTATTTAGTATACGAGTTCATTTATTGTATACTTTTATATACATTTACAATTACATATTTACAATATAAAAATAACATGGTCAAGTCTACCCATGTTGGCACTTCAGATCGTTCTCCTCAATTCCCGTTTTGACATCTTGTCAATTCAAATTACGTTTTTTATAAATTACTATAAAGTAAAACCAGCCAGCGCCCTAACATGGTATAAACTCTACATTCCTCCCGACCTGGGGAAAAAAAATTTTTGAAACAAAAAAATTTTTTTCCACCTTTTTTTTTACATTTCTACCCATTTCTAAACATTTCTAAACATCCTAGCGGAAACGGGAAAAAAAAATACATACAAGAATGATTCAACCTAAACCCAACTTGGATTTAGCTATTCGAAGAATTAAACTTCGAAGAACTTGGCACATATAAACCCGTCAAAACTATATACCTATTTCGAATCATCCTCTAAATCACTAACTAACACGACTCACAAACATCACCCTTAACCAAAATTACATAACTAACTTTATCAATCTGCATGTTAAAATATTTCATGTTAATGCAGAGAAAAATTCAAACTCTCTAAGGGTGTGATAGTCGTTCTTAAACTTAAGCTTCATAACAAGACTCAAAGCAGATACTATCAACTTATCAATAGGAAAAAATATTCTACACCATTATATTTAAAACTCTCAAGAAATTAAGAGGCTCAAGTACAAGGTAAGAAATAGAATCCCCAAAAACATGTCAACTATCCCACGTTATGACTTGATACTCAACAATACAATATTCCCTCATAATCTATAGAATTAGGGAATTATTGATTAAACTTTAAGGCAAAAGATAATCCCTCTATTTCCAATCCATTACTTAGGTAGAACTTCTACTAAGTAATTCCGAATGCTTATGAGAATAGTCAATCTATTCTACACCAGAAATTGCTTATCGTGAGAGAATTTTATTAACTCACTACAAACTACTAAAATAACAAACTATTAATTAACCCTATACTACTATTACACTACTTCTATAAATCAAATAACCTACAACATCATACTCCTCCATACTACTAACTCCTTAACCCTTCATAAACTAATGTTATAAATACTCAACCCTTTATCTGCATACTACATACGGCTAACTCCTAAACCTTCACCAACTATGCTATAAATACTCAATCCTTTAACCCTCAGTAATAATAACACACCATTTACAAACCAGATACTAACCCTATATCCCATCATTTATGTGTGTGAAACCCAAATCAGGAATCCATGGCAAATAGCTTATTGCCTAATCATGTTACACCAAATAATAGAATTAGTCGACTAGATCTACCAATCTAAATCTACTTAACCCTTACAACTCATTACCTTTCTCAAATACTTACTTTACCAGCATTCAACATTACAAATACGTTAATAAACCTATCTCACGCTTTTTAACAATATTTTCCTTATCATATCAAACTACTCTTTAAGGTATGTCTTGTATTTGGTCCTCTTTTTCAAACATCAATTGCTACCTAAATTACGTTTTTCATATTTCTCTCGTACATATGAAAACATTAAGACACATATTAGCAAATAACAATGACAACATATAACTTAAAATTAACCTACTAAAGCCTTCCCTTTTTACACAAACTTATGATAATTTACAAACATACATACACAACAATGTCTACAAACACACATCATCGTGACATGAAATGCTTTAGGCGATTTGTATGAAAAACGAACTTTACAAGCCACCAACATTAGACCTCCTATCGCTTTATGATTCTATATGCCATTGATAAAGACGTGCCAGTTTCGTACATCTGAAAATAACTCGCCTTGGAACATAATAAAACTAAATCATTGACGTTAAAGAATACCGGTCTAACTCTTACGTAGTGCCTTCGTAAATGATCTACTCATACGACCTACCTATTCTATCGAATTTTCGTTTTAGGATAACCCGTTCCTAAATCTACATTAGTTACAAAACGTTTTTCCTCCACCGGCAAGGAAAATTCACCACTATTTGCCTTCAAGAAATATACGTAATCATTGTTACGCAATTTCTGAAAATCAATAAAGTCAACAATTGATTGATGCCTGTCACTTGTTGACACATCAATGTTTTTCTTTTCCGCGCCCGGCTCGGAACTTTCTAAAACAATTGCCTGATTTAGAACATTCGATGACCTATCTGACTTTTGTTCTAACTTCAAACATTCTAAACCAATTGTTTGACATGGAACATTCGATGACTTACCTAACTTTTGTCTAACAAGTGAACTCGATTTTTCCGAATCCTCTCTTGCAACAATAGCGGCTTTACCTATTTCGCTCGACACATTTGGCTGAATTAAATGAATATCTCCTAACTTTTGTCTAACAATCGAACTCGATCTTTGCGAATCCTGTCTTGCAACAAAAGCGGATTCATCTTTTTGGCTCAACACATTTTGCTGAACAGAATGAATATTTCCTAACTTTTGTCTAACAATCGAACATCTTTCAGAGTCCTGTCTTGCAACAAAAGCGGATTTATCTTTTTGGCCCAACACATTTGGCTGAACAGAATGAATATTTCCTAACTTTTGTCTAACAAGCGAACATCTTTCAGAGTCCTGTCTTGCAACAAAAGCGGATTCATCTTTTTGGCTCAACACATTTGGTTGAACAAAATGAATTTTTCCTTGGGAAAAAGACACACAATTGTTATAAAAATCAATACACATTTTATTCTTTATTAAAAAATCCTGACCTAAAACTACACTACATTTTAAGTCAGCTATAATTATAAATTCTTGTTTAAATAAAAAATCGCACAAAGAAAATATTATATCGCATTTTCCAACTACTTTTAACCTACTACCATTACTCGCACTAATACATCTATTTTCTACATCTCTACATTTTACTCCTATCTCATCCGCGGCTGCTTGACTGATGCAGGAAACCGTGGCACCTGTGTCTACAAGAGCTACAGAATTAATCTCATTTGTAGAAAATACTAATAATGGCAATAACGTAGAAGAAGGTCTAACCTGTTGACTAGCTTCATCCATCGCTTGCAATTTCACGTCAGATGTGTGCGCTTGCAAAAGACCAGACGACATCTCAAAAACATCACCGTCGCGACAATGGGCCTTCTTTATTGTCGGCGCGGTGGAAAACCCGGCTGCGACTGCGTTTTCCTAAAATTAGATCGTAAATTATAGCTATTTGAAGGTGCAGGTCCTGGTACAACGCGGCATTCATCTTGCACTTTCGTCGTCATTGGCGGACCAATTGGAGTGGGCGTACTACGATCACCTCCCCCACCAACAAACTTATGAACGAACGCAGCAGCATTCTGCGCTAAGTTCATCTGCTCTTCACGTGCTTGTGGATACACCTTCTCCAATTGCAAAATAACCTGCCTGAGGTCTCTTTTACACGCATAGTGGGAATATGCCAGTTTATTCTTGAAGTAAGGCTTTAATCCCTTCAAAAATTGCGTAATGAACGTGGAATCCTTGGTTATATTTGCTTTGCTAGCCAACTCCGATAAATTATAGAAATACTCGCTCAGGCCTTTCTGGTCCTGTTTCGCACTATAAAACAATTCGGAGTAATCACACACTTCAAATTCTTCCCTCAATTTATCCACCACTTCTTCAAAGCTTTTACATGAAGATTTTATTGATCGGAAATAGTGAAGTGCAGACCCTTTTAAAAATGCTGGCAACAACAATAACCGATCCTCAGAGCTAGTGCACTTCTTATAAACTGCTACTGCTTGGAACTGCTCCAGAAACTCTTCCACCGACTCATCAAAATGACCCGTAAAACAAGTGACTACGCAATCCATTTTGCTTTAAAAAATCCTTTTCTTTCAGGTATAGGTTATCTTAATTTCTTTTCTATTCTTCATTCTTCAACACTTAGCTTTTTCACCATTCTTTTCAGTGCTTTCGTGCCACCTGAAAAACGGAAACTTTTCGCGCACGGCCGGTATTTGGCGCCTCCACCATTGTGGAACTCGTAAAGGTTGGGGGGCGTTTGTTTTAATAACAACAACCTTTATTTAGTATACGAGTTCATTTATTGTATACTTTTATATACATTTACAATTACATATTTACAATATAAAAATAACATGGTCAAGTCTACCCATGTTGGCACTTCAGATCGTTCTCCTCAATTCCCGTTTGACATCTTGTTATTCAAATTACGTTTTTTATAAATTACTATAAAGTAAAACCAGCCAACGCCCTAACATGGTATAAACTCTACAGTACCTTTCGGCACATGCTATCCGTTTCCCAAAACACCCGTTCCCAAAACATCCGTTCCCATCATTACATTTTCCTAAATCTGCAGGTGTGTGTAGGATGGCGACTGATTCCTCAGAACAGAAGCACCTGTACCTTCTGTTCTGTGACTGATCCCTAATGTTGAAATAGTTCAGCAAATCTGAAAAAACCATGCCAAAAACGTCAAGTATAAAAAAATGTTGATTGCGCTGTTCTTTTTCTAACGTTATGTTCTAGTAATTATTGAAAACTTCACTAATCTATGCAATAAAATTATATCTTCAAGCTTAATTCTAATGTATTTTTTGCAAATAAGTAAATAAATAAATAAATCTAACAAATGTTGCGAAACGCAATGTGAAGTGTGGGCGACCAAAATATATGGTAACTACGGCCCCTTCCTCCTCTTGTGCTATTGTTCATATTATGGGACACTCATCAGAAAGGACGTTTAGACGATGATGGTTTTTTTATAAAAAAGAAGGAGGCAAACGAGCAGGCGGGTCACCTGATGGAGAGTAATCACCGCCGCCCATGGACACCCCCAAAACCAGAGGAATCGCAGGCGCGTTGCCGTCCTTTATGGAAGGAATAGGGTTAAGGAAGGAACAGGAATTGTGAAAGGGGGGGGGGGGGTGAGAGCCTTCGAAACCCTCACTGGCCGGACGAAACAATGGACATTCGTGAGAGGGTGGCATTACGCCGGGCGAGCAGGCGCAATGCGTGTTGCAACGCAGCGTGGCTCTCAGTTAGTGTCACTCATTTAGCACCACCCAGGGGTCACGTGTAGGGTCTCAAACCTACGGACGCGAGTAACTTTAACCCCCAAAATTATCCTCCAAACTTAAACAATTGTCTAAAAATTAATAATGTAAATGCCAAAACTATTTTGAATGAACGAAATTTCGAAAATAATGGAAACCGCTGTAATAAAAAACGAAAATTGGCAGAAATTTCGTTTCGAGGAAAGAGAGTAGGCTCTCAGGGCAGGGCTTGTAATCACCAGTCCGCATTTGGTAGATAAATAAGCCTGGTAAGATTTAGCCAATACTATCAATTTTAGCGATAATTTGGTTTTAATGATGGAGGTTGAACAGCGATGAGACATTCATCATCATCATCTATTATCTATCCGTTTTTACGGACTCTAACTACTGCCAACTTTACGTATATCGTCACTCCATCCAACTGAATCTAGTGAGACAGTACCTACTTATAAGATAGGGTAAGAAACCTTTATTGACATAAGTATACTTAATAGGCTCAGCTGCCGTAAACCCAGATATTTAAAATAAAAATTATTGAGAAATTTAATTATTAGTAACCTCCTGTAGTCTTCGTAACATACAAGGGAAAGGCTAATTTACTACGACTTATGTACTACTTATGAGAAGCCGTGCCAATCGATAGGAAACTAGCGAGCAGGAGGGCCGGTCACATCGGCCGCAGTTTATTCCAATTCCGAATTGCAGATAATCAGTTTGGGCTGCTGGCCGGCCGCCCATCTGCAGCCCACGTGACCAGCCCATATCTCGGCAGGAATGCAGTGCGCCGGGTCCCGCCATACCTAACCATTGAGCATATAACTAGAGACGACACAACGAAGCAACTTTTGGAGCACTGATTTGCTGCCCATGGGCTGCAAACGACTGACAACCAGTGTTGCCAACTCAAATATTCGAATTACGGTAAATGTAAAACAATTTCAGATTTAAGCTAATAGCTTATAAATTGAATAAATGTTATCTTAATGGTTATTAAAGAGATAGAGTTCACCATCTATAGTTTTAAAACTATAGAACCAACTAAACACTTTTTAACCCCTGATTATCCGATGATCGTTAGCGAGGTTATACTTTTTTAGATGATGCAAAACTTCTGTCAAACCCGTTAGCCGTTAGTGGATTTTTTTATTTCCACCAGATCCTAATTCGCTAGATCTGACGTGAAATACTTCAGTTTGGCAACACTGCTGGCAACAAAGCCTCCGCCCTCTACGCCCCATGCTTTGTCCGCTGTCATGAATCTAGTTAAGCACATTTTTTGTTTACAATACTTAGCTGCTCTAGTTGAAATACCTCAAAGTTCCTAGAACGGTTCGTCAGACGCATATCGACGATCGCGTGAGATTGCGCCTGCCTACAATAAACTGGTGGAGTGGGGATGCGATTCGACCATTACGATAGCGATACAACTATATGCATATATCAAGATGTTTAGAAAGATAAATCGGGGAGATATCTCGCATATATCAGTTTCGTTTAACCACTTTAACACGTCGTTGATCAAATTGTCGTTTTTATAAATTAAGAAAACGATAATTAAAAAATATTAAGGTTAACATCTGGTGATGCAAAAGTGTGTGAAGATGTAGGGCCCTATTATGATAGATATAGTCACAAAAAGCTGTACCATCAAGATCATTAACCTATTAATCCGATATTCAACCAATATATCGTCTTCTATAACAACTGTACTATTAAAAGATGGCAGCCGTTATAAATTGCGTAAATCATTTAGTGCAATTAATTAATTTAAACGAGATCCCGCGAGTGCGCGCGGGAACCTCAAAAGCCGTATTACGCCGGCCGGCGTCATATACGTTTCATATTATACGATTACTGTAATTGCATTCGACACGGCATTCACTGAGTGACGACGAGCACCACTTTTAATAACAATTTTGAATAAAAATACACTGGTAAAGTGCGAGTTTAATTCTAGAGCGGAGGGTATAATACAACAAAAAAAAATTGCATTCACAAATTGAAAATTAAAATGGCACTTACGAAATAAGACTAGGTTAGGTACCTAAGGTGGAACCCAACCGATTACCTTTCGCGATATTTAAGAATTTTGCTGTAGAAACTAGGTCCAATTGAACATTATAGCCACGAAAAGTAGCCGTCGAAACGCAGTAACTTTCAAACGTAATGGCTACCCGAGAAAGGCAAAATTTCCGAAATTACGACATAGTATTTCTTCAAAACGGCACGGTAATAGGCATAAATATCGGTATCAGGAATCTATTGTGCCGCCCATTGTCTGAACACCTGCCCGCACACCATCGCATAACCCGCGCATCCCAACCCCGCATAAATATCCATGATGTTTCAATTTATATTCATGATATTAGTAAGTCAGATGGAACGTATGTACGTCACATTTGATTTCCTTTGTTGGCGATACGAATGCGCCGCAGCCATGATGCGCCTGCGATATTTGGGTGTTCTTCTGCCCGCGTATGGAACTTTGTATACACTCATAATCATAATATCTTTATTTACAAAAATACAGGTACAGGTACAGTTGTTCATTTTCACATTCGAGCCAATGCATTCTACCAATTTATTGGTGTGCAAATATTTAAAAATCTAATTTCACAATATTAATAAGAATAATTAAAAGAAAATTAAAGAATAATTAAAAAGAATAATTAAAAAAAAGAAAAAAATTAATAAGAATACTAGTGATTACTAATTAAAATTGTCTATTTTAAAAATAATAAAAGGAACAAATGTCAAATAAAAAATTAATAATAATAATAACAACTATAAAGAACGAATCCAAACAAAAAATAATAATTAAGACAATCACAATAATAATGAAATAGTAAATTACACAATTAATTAAATCATACAGCATCTATAATATTGAATTACATTATATCATTTATTAATGTCCATTAATCCGTAATATGTTTATAATTATTAAATTCATTCATACTATAAAAACAATTTTCAAGGAGCCATTTGGTTAATTTATTTTTAAAAGTGACAAGAGGTAAGTCTTTAAATGTATTTGGTAGCTTATTATAAACATGAATAGCCATAAGGTAAGCGTTTCTTTTATATATCTCTGATTTGCATACAGGTATATACAGTGTATGTACATGTCTTGTGTTCCTGGAAATGGCATCAGACTGTTTTTTAAAATAATTTGGACACTGTAGTGTGGTCATCCCCATTATTAGCTATGATAATCTAACTGCAAGGCAAATATCGTGTATCTTTATCCCCTTTCGCCTTGTTCAAATTATTTGGTTTTTCGACCCGTTTTCTTGCAATTTTAATGTGCCAAGCTTGTCTGACTTACAATGTAGCGCTATGAAACCCATAACATTACGCAGTAGCTGATAGGCCGTTTGTAAGTTTTTCTTATGTACCTACTGTTTTTATATAATTATACAATTCCTAACTCCAAGAATTGCAAGCTAAGTAATAAATTTTAGGAACGATTAATAATTAAAAGTTGCAAGGACGAGTTAACTACTAACAGTTCCATAAAATCAGAATAACGTGTTCAATAACTCAATACTTTTATTGTTTATTCCATCACGTTATATAGGTAACGAGAGCGGCTCAGAATAAATAGGTAGTTGAATCTCACGTTATCTTTCGGGAGTAGATAACGCATTTGCTTACAGTATGAATGAAGATGTGATCAGAAAATAATATGTGTCTTGAAAATTGACAGCTAAGCGTATAGTTAATTCTATTTAATCTAGTTTTCTGAATTAATTGAACTAGCTTATTAATGATTTACTTAAAGTAGTCGTTGCAAGTGTTAGTAGCCAAAAAGCAAACACTTTTCTTCGTCTTTCAATGTGACGCTCCCTGCGCCAAAAAGACCTTATAGGAAAGACCATTGAAAGCCCACTAAATAACAGGAATTCTGACAAAATGAGGTAAAAGTGATAATTAATATCATTCAGTCTTCGATTATTTTGTTTAATGGTCGGAGCATTCAGTTCTAATAAATATTAACCTCAATTATACGATTAGTAAAATTAAATATTATAATAATTTATTGGTACATTGTGATGTACAATGTCTGAAAACTTAATTTTCACTGATCTTAAAGTTTCCTGTGCTATACTGTACCATTTACCTTAAAATCCGTGTAATAAAATATTTATTAATCGCTACGCCTAAAGATTATGAATTGGAAGTATTTATACTAGTACAGTCACGAGCACCAATATGTATACACTTTGACTCTTATTCAATTTTGTTAAGAGTGATAATTGTTCACATAAATATATTTGCTCGTAACTGTACATACATACATACATACGTATATATAATCACGACTATTATCCCCGAAGGGAAAATCAGAGACTAGGTAATGAGGACCGCAAAAGCAGTCCTCTACCATAGTCTACTTTTCACCAAATAGCGACAGCACTTGCGGTCAGCGTGACAGGTGGTGAGCTCATCGCCGCTCTATGCTGTTGGATGTATGTGCAGTCTTTAGTCTGTTAGTCGCATTTTACGATACCCAAGGGAAGAGAGGGGGTGGTAGTATTCTTTCACCGCTACGCAAAACGGTTATACAAGTATAATCACTGTTTTGAATGCGACGATACTACCTATTTTTAAAGTTTTTCGGTTTTACGAAAAGTAAATGAATTTTATTTGCGTTTTGTTCCGCTCCAAATGGCTTTATGTTATAATGAAAGATCGACCAGCCGATTGGTAATTAGGGAACATTCGATTAGGCGGCAATTCCAAATTTCAGAATTAGTCGGTCGGATTTAATTCTGTTTGGTCACACGATCGACTAACCACGACTCGATTGTCCATAAAACGTAGCGTGAAAGGCTGCCGATAGGTAGATAAATATAATCATTGATACGATGTCCCTTTTTCATGACTGACTGAAATTTCGTCGGCACGAATTTAGCTCAGCCTAATTAGCAGATTAGTCTGACGAGCTGAATTTAGTTTAAAATTTTCCAACAGTAGCGGCATTACTTTGGTTTCTATTTCGATCTAGATTTAGTGACTTATAGAGCGCGATTGTGCTCATGTGTAAATACTGTCATTGGCCTAAGAATAACTTTAATTACTTAAATTGTTTGTAAAACTGGCAGGTGTTAAGGCAGAAAAGCTTTCGAATGGTCAGCGCGCGTACTGACCGCTCGCTGTAAAGTAGGAATTCTTGTTCTCTTGATTTTAGTCGGCTTTTTGGTTTGCTATCTTCGATCACATAGTATAAAATCTATATACAAAATCCCAAACTATAAATATTCGTTGTAGAATAGTGGCAGTTTTGGCATATACATTTAACTAAGGTTTAAGTGTTTTAGCGGAATAGCAATTTTTGAAGAGCATTTCGTCATGTCGACACATTGCTCACACATAGCATTTAAGAATTTGAAAAGTCCTGACAAAGAGCCTGAAATTTCGATAGGGTCCTTCAAACGAGGCGTGAAGAGGTACTTTGTTGACCGGCAGAGTGGAGGTGACTGATGCTACGTCTCTTACGCTGCACCAGTTGCCCTCGCGTTTGGACTTCATTTCCACTTAACATCAGGTGGAGTAGGGTCATTTGCCGGGCTTAGTATAAAAAAAGATAAAAGTCCGGTCTTTTTAGTCACAAAATGGAAACATTACTCACTTTTTATGTTTTGTTTTTAGATAAATGAGAAGTTTATAAAGATTAAATACTTAGTTATTTGACATAACTTAATATGTAGTTTTGGGACTCATATTCCAAAATCCGGACAAATTCCGAACTAGTCTAAAAGTTCGGACATGTCGAGATTAATCCGGACGGACTTACTCGCACACTACCAAACAAAATGCGTAGGTACCTAAACATCTCGCTTGGTACTCTTTTTGTGCGGACGTATTGTGTAAGTATCTGGTTTTTATAAGTGATCTAAGTTTGCAATGTACTATCTTAACTGTCCAAGATCTCGTATGGTGTTAGATTGGTCTTCATTTAATCTCCCAAAAATCGTGCATATAACACATTAAACATGTTTATATTTTTTTATTATTCTTAATAAAGTTACCTACTATTCTAATATTTTTTTTTTAATAGCAGAGCGAACCTGCACAGGTGCCAATCTCGTCGTTATAGCTGGCAAGAAAAAAAGGCATTCTGTCTGAGAGGACTGAAATAGCAACATCTGATAAAAATTTCAGTAGGTAGCTAAGGAATGGGCAAACATTAGACCTTAACTTGATGAATTTAACAGCAATTGTAAAAAACATTAAAAACAGTTCTTTTTTATGTAATAGTCAGTTTCATCAAAGCTGGCACAAAATTAATGGGCATCAAAATGAGTACTTAGTAACTAAAGGTCATCTATGATTTAACCACCTCTGTAGTCCGACAAACATGTCCCGGTGTTAATTAAAGGAGGTACACATGCTAGCAGATCAACTAATCCATAACTGCAAAATGTCTCCAACAGGTGTTGATCTTTATACCCAAAGTAAAGATCAAAATCACTTGTAGAAACTTGACATATTGGTTGATCTGGTGGCGTCTGTACACAGTGTGCTTGGTTTGGTTTACATAATATCTTGTTCTGATTCTGGCTACCACTATCTCATCTCATCTAATCCATAGAGAACGCCAAGAGTGTTAGTAGGTAGCATTTATCATAGTTGTGTTTCGACTGTTAGATATAATGTAACCAGATTCTTAGTATCTATCCAAGAATTCGGGTTGATAGGGTTGATATGTTTTCGCCCTCAGTCTCATTGCTTTTAACCACCAAGAGCCAAGTAGACTATAACCGATTCACCATCGTGGTATTAATAAAAGTTATATTGCATACTATTTTTTTCAAATTTTCGTATACTACTTCTTTGAACACAGTCCGTTTGTGTCAGTTTTACTAAGACTTGCTACGTGGTTAAAGTAGCACGTATTGAAGAATAAACTGTAGCAGCCCTGAGACGTAACTTGTTGTAACTACTTAAAATGTCTCTTTCTTTTCAGGAAAACCTTTCTCGTTCGAATTTGAGTAGTCAATACAACAGAAAATAGTGTAACAAGAGTTTTGTTGACATAATGAATATAATGGACAAATAGGCAAACAACATTTTCCTAAAACGGGATTCCGATTGGATCCTTTGGGTACGGAAACCAAACAAATAGTAGCCAACACATTTATTTGAATTCTAACTATTTGCGTGGTTGTGTCGTGTTACGGCAAACTCTATTAAAATTTATATTATTATCTCTCAGAAACGTAAGATAATTTATTTAACTTTCATTGTTCTTACTTTCCCTTCATTTATTATTTACTGTTTTCATTTTCTTACATTCATTTTTGTACCTTTTAATGTTTTATTAGTAGACAATAATATTTTAGGATTTTGTATAATAATTGTTTTCTATGAATTTTTAAAACTCATTTTGCTAGGTTCTCGCTTTTTTAATTATTTAAAGTATCTTTTAAAGTTGTCACTTTTAAGAGTTAAGTACAATTTTTAGTGCATCTAGTCAATTTTATAATCAGCAAAGTCTCTTCTATTCAGCTACTTAAACAGCGTGGTTTTGTAGATAATAAATGTAAATTGGGTTACGTTTGAGCACAAACGCGGGCGCGCGGACCGAGATTCCCACACCCCACTGAAGAGATTCTGCTCTGCTGAGCGAGCGGAGCGAGCAGTGGCAGACTAATGATGTTCACGGTGGGGGTAATTTGGACTCTTGTTGTTTTCACGGCAGGGCCGATTATTATTACTAGATTATCTAATTATAAAATACTGCATACATATTCATATAACGAGAGAGAGAATACTTGATTATTAACGGTTGCTGTAATTCTCGCTACTAATTAAGACCGTAATTTGTTTTGTTTGTCTAATTATAAATCATGTAATACTCGTACAAAAAAAGCAACAGACGATAAGTCACTTTTAAAAGAGCTACCTATGTAATTCGATATCAGGCCAAGGGGCTTATCTACAAAACTGTCTTTAAAGTTAAGCTCGTGTTTATTACATAAAGTATCGTTTTTCTTGTTTAAAATAATTGACAGACAAGTAACAACATGTGAAATTGTCCTTCTTTAAACATTGCCGGACAAGATAGATAAGTTTTGACTCGTCATCACTTAGGTGTTGTGCCATTCGTATTATTGTTGATGTAACGTTAACATTGAGATCTGTACTAAATACAAAATAAAACTAATCACAAAGGTGTACAAAAAAACGTGAAAATGTTTTCACACATCAGTTATACCTTTGGTTTGCAAATGTCCATAGGCTACGGTAACCGCTTACCATCAGGCGGGCCAAATGACTGATGGCCACTTTAGTAGATTAAAAAATGCATCATTGTCTGTTTATAAAACCACTAAGACACAGGTAGATGATAATATAACCCACCACGCAGCGCCCACTGTGATTAGGTCATCAACATTTCATCAACTGTTTTATCGTCAACAACATCGTCATTGTATAGATGCACTTCAACATTAATTCCAGCCCTTTTAGCCATCCAGCGTACTCTCTGTTTGTTACATTTGTGAACAGATTCTGGTTCGCTGAGCAAACCGTGACAGCTAATGATGTCGGTGTGAGTACAGTCAAGTCTAATAAAATATTACATTTCAATCGGTGACTTTTATAACAAACCTAATGAAGACTCAAAAGCGTCTATACATTTTATTAAAGTCGAATTGAATTAAATAGTCGATTTGATTCGATTAACTTTATATTTTCCATTTGTGGAAATTCTAGATATGTTTATTTAACGATTTACGCGTTTTAGGATGTCACGCAAGTTAAGTACCTTTCAAAATGGTGGGTCACCGCCACCTGAGCCACCATATTAAAATTCGTACTTCGCAGTACCTCAGAATAAAACGCAAAGCCGTTGTTACCATCTACCAACATTTGATAGCGCGGTTAGTTACCCAAATCGCATAATTACGGAAAGCTCGAGCTAGAGAACTAGAGCCTAGCTAGTGTTCTGATGGATGATAAATCATTCATCTCTATGGATTTATATTTTTATAACCGTGTCGCGCAGCGGTGAAAGAATACTACCACCCTTTCTCTTCCCTTGGGTGTCGTAAAAGGCGACTAACGGACTCAAGACTGCACATACATCCAACAGGGCATAAAACGGCGATGGGCTCACCACCTGTCACGCTGAGCACATGTGCAGCGATATTTGGTAAAAAGTGGACTACGGAAGAGGACTGCTTTTGCTGCCTCATTGCCTAGTCTCTGACTAACCCTTCGGGGATAGTAGTAGTAATTATATGTATGTATGTATTTATATTATATTGTAGGTTTAAAGATTTTGCTTTTTTGACATACCTGTTACATATGGCAACACCTCTCTCTTCTCTTTGGTCGCCAACGACGCCACGTTGATCTCTTGTTATCGGTGCTCCCCATGTATAGTACAAGCGTGTATCATTTAGTTATAAATACAGAAGATCCTGTCTGTTATTGAAGCCACCACCCAGTAGTACCCATACATACTGAAATTAAACCACTCTAGCAGCATATAGGTAAATATAGCTATTTACGAAAATTGACTTCAATCTATGATGATGATACATTCTGCTCTTTAGAATAATACTTACACTATGAAAATGAAAAAAACAAATAAGAAAAAGAGAACACTTTCGTTTACATTGTTTTTCGTATACTTTTAATTGTCATTGGTTTAAGCGAGTATGTTTGCTATATATGAGTGTGCGTCACAAAGACGAGGAGAGTTTTAAGATTTGGGTTCTTTACATAGTTGTAAAGAACCCAAATCTTAAAACTCTCCTCGTCTTTGAAAGGCAAATTCCAGGAAGGAACCTTACCAATAGTCGTAATATTAGAGTAATCGAGGTTCTTTTCTTTACTCGGCCAGGTGTCTACCGCCTTTGCTCTGTCACCTTCAGCTCCAATGAACTGCAAGTAGTAAAGACTAATGATGTCTCCGATGTTGAAGCACCCTTATTTTAAGATTCTCTTAAAAATGTATTGAAGTTGGAATTTTGCAGACACTTCTTTGCAAGGTCCTCGTTCAAAGTTTAGTTTGTAAAAGAATTTAGTTTTAAAAAAAACTGTAGCTCTACTGAAGTAAATGAAGATTATGTAAACAAATAGCTATTGTTTGCTAATAATAACTTTGAAATAAAGTTTTTATACAGATTAAATTATTTGTACAGATTTGCTCGTGCTTGTTATATGTATAACTAGCGGCCCGAACGAGACCTCGTCCGCGTGAAACCACGTCCCGGTATCCCACGACGAACTTCCAAAAATTTTCTTTCACACTGACCTGCTACCCTATCGGCTAAAAATATGGATATGAACATCGGCTTCATTTGACATTTGAAGCTCATATTTTGCCCTTATATGGGCATATTTTTTTGCCGATAGGGTAGCAGGTAGGCTACTCTTGAAACACAATTGCATTAATCAATTTCCAATCACAAATCTAAAAAATGTCAAATGGCACTTTTGTAAGTGACAATAGCGCCACATTGGAATTAAATTGCGTGGAAATTGATTGAACAAATTAGTATCGAGATGGCGTTTCGGAATTATCTTTACTTATCCCAATATCGATACATATTAATAGCATTGGAATTGTATTAAGATTGAGTTTGCGTTCGAGAGTAATCCCCCCGGTCAGGATGAAAGAAAATTTTTGGAAGTTCGTCGTAGGATACCGGGGCGGGGTTTCACGAGGACGAGGTCTCGTTCGAGCCGCTAGTTATATTGCCCTTATATGGGCATATTATGGGCTTAAAATTTAAAATGAAGCCCATGTCCATATTCATATTTTTTAGCTGATAGACCCGCTGGTCCTGACAATTACTAACACAATAAAAAAGAATTATCTAAAAAGGTACAGCCGTTCTGAATTGATGCGCGTTCAAACGTTTGGTGCAATTGATTTTTATTATTAATATAGATTTTTCGAATATTTTACCTTGTCTTTGTCTAACAGTGGACATCTTTGGCTGATGTTGATTTTTTGGTAAAAAAGAAATAGAAGACCTACCTTTGAAGTCAGCTTACTTTAACAATAGCATAAGTAATGAAGTAAGTAATCATGTTTTGAACGGTGCTTTTGTACTATTAATCGGATACAATTAATAATTCAAATGCTTTGCCTCACAACCTCTTTGCGGGTTACTGTAAAACATTTCATAAACATATAAACATTTCATTTTACGACAAGCGTTCTACACACTACACTCCATTCAGCGCCAATGAAACGCTACAGTCACGCACAAATCGAAAGCGGCTAACACACGCCGCGACGGTTTCAGCTTATACATCAAACGAGCTCGCACGCTTCCTGTATCGCGAACCTTATAATTGCCCTGTTTACACCTAACGTGCTGACGGAATGGTTTTGCCATAGACTTAATTTTTCTGTCGTAGGGATTAACTCCCAGGTGTAGGCAAAGCCAATCAGTTGTAGCGATGACTTAATTTTAATAATGGAGGCTTTTGCCCTGCAACGGGACGGTATACTGGCTGTTCTTTCCTTTTCTTTTTAGGGATTATGGCATCCAGAGCTATGATACGCATTTGTATTGTCCGTACGAACGTCATAACGGACACCTTTTTAGCGCCTATCGTGTGTCTTTGCCGAAGGTCATAACGGACCTTAGGTAGAGACACACGATAGGCGTTAGAATGTATTCTTGTACAGAGATGCTGTGTGCTTGTAAGGAACACTCGTGGAATCCGTACTTATACAAACTACTACCTGTTGTGCCCGTACTACCCATGTTACTGGACATTAAAATTAAGAATGGACAGTTCGTACGGACCGCCGCGCCGCGCTTACCGCCGTACGCTTTACTCTAAATCTAGTCTTAAAAATGCTATATCTTCCCCCATGACAGTATTATGTGGCTGGATCAGTGCGAGTTAGTAGGCGTTAACGGCTGCCACCATGCAACAACAATTGGGAGTTACTGCGTAGCATGCGTTCTGGAGCAAGGAAGAGCTCTGCATAATTAAACTTTGTCACCCATTTAGTTACGTGGAAATGGAAAAGTTGTTTAGCAGTCACTATTATAACATGAACATGCTAGCTACTGCGCTATTATAGGTTCCCAGCTGTTCTTCTTTAGCTCAGCCGCTTACGTATTTACGCAGTATAGCTTAAAGCAGTGTATCAGCAATACATACAAACTTATATAAAGTAGGATGAAAGATTGATAAACGGGGCAAATATGTTGTGCTAGACGTGTGCTATAAAAATAGGAAAATCATTGTCCAGATAATATTAAACAGCTAAAATTCCATGTTTCCGGTTGGTATTTTAACCTCGTTAATATTTTTTTCTGCTTGTGTGGCGCGGTTCTCTCTTGATGTAAGTCTATGGTTCTAGGTCACAGATACACATACGCTTTTTCCACTTTAATAACGCAAAGGCAATACGGTGCTTTCGCTCGCGCCGCGTTTGCTCAGCACAAATACATAAATTGCTTTTAATGACGTAATTAGGCATATGCCAGTTGGCGTGGTGGAAAATGGGAAGCAGGTTCAAGTGTGGAGTGGTTATTTACTTAATATCAATAAAGAGAACAAGTGAATGCATTTACAGTGCGATTTTAATGCAAACGTGACTATTAAAAATGAGGAATGCCGTATTTTATGAAATGTTGAAATGTAATTCGTATTAATAATGAAGCTTTTACTTTACATTCATCGCTTCTTAATGTTATGATTTTTATTTCACTTTTAACCTGCCAACCAATTTATTTTTATTTCGTATAGTGATTGAAAAAGATTGTTGTTGTAAAAATTATCAATAATTTTCGAGAGGGTAATAAAAAAAGGCGTTCTTATAGTAAAGCAGTCTTCTATCGAAAAGATTCTAGCTAGAACTCTATAGCTGCAATAAAACATTAACAAATTCATCGGAAATCCGAGTAAGGTAAAGATAATGTTATCCAACAAAGAAATCCTTGTGCGATCAGGTCTTGCACCGAACAGCTATTTACATTGGCTTGTACAACATCAGTTTAGTGACGTTCGCTTCCACCTAGGAGGGCGTAATCATAGTGTCACTACGCTGTATATATCAAGACCTCCCACGAGAGTCTCTAATTAAGTTTTCCGATGTAAGTAAATTGACCGCATCAATTCCAGATAACTGGAGGGTTCGCAATGTTACGCCCCTGGCAATACTTTGTCTACTCCATAACAGAATGACTGCCTCAATAAAACGTTTACTGCCTTTGCGGTTTAGTGGTAGTGGGAAGATCACCGGTTTTAGATCCAAGATCCAAAAGGCCTCGGGTTCAATTCGCAGCTGGTGTGCATATTGGTTTGTTAACCTACTCCCATTAGATGTCTGTCGTCGTGATTTGATTGTTGTTAGTATTGTTGTTTACCAACAAGAGGTAAATCGTCAATGGTAAAAGATTACGAACTGGCTAACTTATCTCTAACTTGAACTGGTTGAGAACAGGCTCTACCATCAATCATATCAAGAACATGATGAGATTTTTAGCGGAAGCGCTCAAAATCTCTGGACCTTATGGTTGAGACCGGATTTTAACCACTGAACCACAGAGGCGGTTAAAAACAAAATCTGATCTTAAAAATCGGCAACAGTAATCCTCAAGACATTAAAAGGAGTGGATAATTGTTGTTTTATTTCTCCTTAATTTTTTGTTAGGAGGGAAAAAAGGGAAACCTTATTTTACTAATAGTAAATGTTTTACTATTTGTTTGGCGGCCGTTGTTTGTTTCAAAAATAAAAAGATACAAATGTTAAAATACCTATATGATTTTGAATTAACGAGATAAATCTGTCGTTACATTTCCTTTCTCCTATGCGATCCTATCGTGGCAACAGTGTCACAACCAATCATTGTTTCATAACATGACCAAATCGATGCGCGGGAACCACAAAACTTTTATCCGACGACTAATACGAGCGAAAGCTCGAGTTCAAAATAGGTTATTACAAAACATTAGTATTTGATTTCACCGACTAACGTGCAGCATATAGCTGTTTGACTGAGTGATTTAATATCGTTTCGGGGCTTAAATCTGGATTACCCCGGATGATTCCGAGCTGTGAGTTATTGCGGGGGAATATTGCCGTCGTTTCGGCTATTCGCTTGTTTAGTGCGGATGTCGCGTGGAATTAAACACTCACAGTTGTTGCGTTGCGATGCTCGCGTGTTTCGCAATTAATGGGGGTTTTTATTAACTTTCAACTGTTTCTTCAGTCGATTACGCGGTCGTTTTTCATAAATAGGTTTTCTCATAAAACACTTTCGTTGTTGATAGTACTTCGAGAGTGGGTTGTTTTTTATCAACTTTCAACTGCTTTTTTCAGTTGATTAGGTAAACGTTTTGGTAGGCGAAAGGGTACGGCGAGACTACAGACTTATTTGCGACGATTCTGACACTTTTCTTTTGCTTCATTTTCTTAAACTAGTTTTAATAAACTTTTTGTATGATTAGGGAGTACAAAGATCTAGAACGTTAGTAGACAACATTATATAAATTCTTATGTAATTTAAAGTCTAAGAAGAGTTTTAAATCTCATAAAGTCAGTAGAGTAACCATTTTCTTTTATGGGTGAATTTCCCGGGATTAAAAATGGGATCGATGAAATCGGTACTTATTAAAAACATAGTTATAATGTTCTAACATTTTTTTCTGGTTAGGTGAACTAGTAATCTATGTGTAGCACTAAATATTTTATTAGGTAATGGGATTAATAGGTACTCCAAAAAAATAAATTAACCTCGAAATCTTTCATTGCCGTGTTTGTCTACACCTCACCTTGATATGTATTATACCTCATTGATAAAAATCTACTGGTTATTTATAAAACCTAGTTTTATTTGATACCTGAATAGTTAAAGTTTGTTACGGAATACATTTATTCAAATATTTAAACAACACAACGAATGGTTAATAAAAAATCGTTTGTCCCTGAACTACCTTTTATCGCCGTGTCCTAAACATGTTTAAGAATATTGTTTTATCTAACGACTTAGGTCCTTCCCTTTGTGCGCTAAATGTTGCATATCAGTGCCGCCTAAGTGCCTCAACGTGGAAGGACGTACACACGTGCATGCGTTTTCGCGCCATTTATTCCATTTATATTGTTACTGGACATTTTTTCTTTCATCTCCGTGGCTATTTACGGAGTTTGTCCTCTTGATTAAGCATTCGATAGAACGCCATTTCTCTTATGTTTGTTTGTGAAGTGTTTATTCTTCGAATATTGTAATTTTATATTTTTGCGTTGGTTTGCCAGGCCCCTATTTCACCACGTCGACAGGTGCGACAATTGTCAAGAAAAGATGAAAATTGTCAAATGGTCAGTTTCACCACGCTGACAAGTGCGAAAATTGTCAAAAAATAATTGTCGCGGCTGAACTGTCCTAGAGGTGAAAATGTATCAAGTATTCGTCTAGGAATTTAGCGAACTCTTTTTTCAAATACCTAATTAGAAGTTGTTAAATCAAATAACAATAAGACTTTTAAAATCGAAAAGTCTTCAGACTCTCAATAACTGCCATACAAAATAATGCCTAGTCTTTGATAAAAACTTATTTAAAACTATTAAATATTTTTTCGCCACTTTGCAAGTCACTTCGTGCCTGTGTTTTTAAGTGTTTGATTTAATAAATAATATTACAGAACGAAAAAGATGTCAATCTTAAAATTGATTCCGACAGCATATCGGTGCTTTTTGGTAAATTTGATAACAAATTGACATTTGACATGAAAGTTAAGAAATGGAAAGAAATAGCTCAACGTTTGAATGAAACGGGAGTACCTACTTATAGACAAAGATTGGAAATATCTAAAAGACACAACGTGGCAAAATTGGAGAAAGAGGACTGTAGTAAGTTAGTATTTAACAAGTTTCCATACGTGCACCGATTCTATTTATTGCATATTCTACACTGATTTTGCTAACACGGAATTTTTCCCTAATCGCAAAATCCGTAAGTTTAAAAAAAAAATTAATTCTTTCTTTAAATTTTCATCTATGTACATGCAAAGTCATCAAAATCACTGAACTGTTACTATCACTATCGTCACTACTACTTTCACGGAGAGCCATTTTAAAAATACGCGTATGACCACGAAACTTTACAATTGTATCGCAAGTATGACATAGCTTTTATCTCATGTCAAAATTTACAGATATATCTACAAATATGTCGACTAAGAAAAATAATTTTCGTTTCACAACTTATTTGTCATTTAAAACAATTGTAACAAAATGGCTGTCATGTTTCTAAGCATTTCTATAGAAAATAGTTTTAAAAATTGTCATATTATGTCACCTGTCGCTTGACAATTGTCACTCCACATATGTCACTGTCACTTGTCGACGTGGTGAAATAGGGGCCTGCCGTTTCATTTCCGTGACTTATGTTTCATCGCCATAGTATGATTAGGCAAAGAAAACATTTTTACCTGTAATACAGTTATTTCATTGCCGTGGACGCTTGTTTCAATGCCGTAAGCATGTTTCATCGCCGTAGCACGAAATTTTTAATTTTGTGTATCTCATTTGTTTTTTATGTTATCTGCCAGATATTAAGCAAGAGTTCATACATTATCAAAAACTTTAATAAACGAGAAATTTAAAAGAAAACCTAAAGATAAAAATAATTAAGGAAATGTAGATTTTAATGTACCTGATGAAATTCACCATTATTAAGTACTAGCGGCCCGCCCGCAACTTCTTCCGCGTGGAATCCGTACCCCGTGGACCCCTACCCCGTGACGAATTTCCAAAAAAATCTTCCTTACAAATCTTGTCCTGACAAATAAAAGCACAACAAAAAAAGCATTAGCCAAATAGGTGCAGCCGTCTGAAGTGATGCGCGTAAAACACGGCAAATGATTTTTATTAGTATAGATGTTACGACCTTCTCTACTTCAGAGTTTTTCGTAAGCACACACACATAGTTTTATTAAAATATGATTTTAATAAGTTTAAGATTTCAAAACATTTGTACTTTGATGTTTGTATGTTACAATACCGAATGTATAATTAATTAAATATAGTATTTTACCTGTCTATAATGGACTAGGAATAATAATAGTCAGGAAACGTTTGTTAGAAAATTGCATCAAACTTACGAGGACCGATAGTAATGTTACTAGGTATTGGAAGCAAACAGATATTTTATGATATGTACTAAATACTACGGTTTATGCCATTATGTATCTTTAATTATTGGATGTCATGACACTTCACAATACAAAAGCGGCGTTGATTGCTGTTAGTAGGTACATTGTGTTTGATAAAATTTATTCTCTTATTAACTGCTTTCTATTGTTATAGTGTTGTACTGTTATAAGATACTTTCTTGGCCACATTGAACGTAGACTTTTCCGTTAATGTACCATGTAATTAAGAAGTGGAAAGTGATTAATTTATTAATTGTTATACAATGTGTTAAAATTTTATATAATTAGTATGAAGCTTATGTCATATTTCGAACTTTAGTAGGCAAAACAACATATAGATAGGTTATTGACAAGCCGTAAATCAACTCCAAGACGGAAAATGGTTAGCATTCGGTTCGGGGGCTGTTAGCGACGCGGGGAACACCTAATGAATAGGTGACTCGAGTTAATTTGACGTGGTGATTCATCATCGCCCTGATTGTTTGGGAGCATCGGGATTTTCGGGGCTTCGGGAGTGGCAACGGAACGTGAAAGCGGCGAATAGGCGAATTTCGTTTCCAGTTGTTCCAGCGGCAGTCAGGCTTTTACTGGTTTATTCGCTATAAATAAGGTAGATACATACATACATATATAATTACGACTATTATCCCCAAAGGATTACTCAGAGACTTATTATTAATACTTTATTGCACAAAGAAATTACATTAATACACAAGTTACACAGGACATATACAAAGGTGAGCTTTCTCTAGAAGACCGACCGACCGACGACCTCCTTGGTCGAGTGGTTTGTACACCGGTTTTTTCATGGTGTCGCCATCTCTGAGGTCCCGGGTTCGATCCCCGGTCGGGTCAATTTAGAAATTATTGTTTTTCTAAATTGTCTCGTGTCTGGGTGTTTTCTATGTATAATAACTATGTGTTTAAGTATTTTAAGTATGTTTATCCGTTGTCTAGTAACCATTTAACGAGTTTCATAACGAAGCTTCTCTTGGGCTAGATAATTGCTGTGAGTGTAGGAAAGTTTATTTATTTATTTATTTATAGAGATCTCTTCCAGCCAACCCTAGCTGTGGTGATAAAATTAAATCTGCGGGACTAATTGCGATGTACAAAACATACATAAACTAAACATAATTATATAAATAAATAAACAAACACAAAATATATATATATGAAATTACTTACATAAATACTAAGTTACTGATTATCGATAATGTTGGACAGGTAGTGCTCTTTGAGGTGGTGTTTGAATGATTCTACCGATTACCTCTCACGGATGCTGGCCGGTAGTTTGTTCCACAGTCTAGCTGCAAAAACAGTAAAGGAATTGTGGAAAAACTTGGAGTTGGCTTGTGGATAGGAAAGGGTCCTGGTATCACAGGAACGTTTTGGGCGGGAAGAGACAGGTAAGTGCGTAAAACGGGATCGTAAATAAAGAAGGAGTTGGGGGTAGTGTAGTATTTTGTAAAGGAGGCAAAGGATGTGCATATCACGGCGTTGACGGATTGGGAGCCACTTAAAACTAACCGGAACTCCGAAATATACTCATATTTTCGTAAGCCGAAAATAAAACGGATGGCCAGGTTTTGCAGGCGCTCCAGTTTGTTAAGCTGCTCCTCAGTTGCATCCAAATAACAAACATCAGCGTAGTCGAGACGAGGGAGCAGAAGCGACTGAGCAAGCATAATTTTGGTATTGTATGGTAAGAAAAACTACAGTCGCTTAAGAGTATGATAAGAGTAGTGCATGCGTCGACTCACCTCATTCATCTGTGTCCTCCAAGACAAAGTTTGGTCAATAATGAGGCCTAGATTTTTAGTTTTTAGAAAATGCAATATTCACTCCATTATGTAACCTTGGGGAGTATATTGAGGTCTAGTCTGTCACGCAGCCAGTTGTTACCCACGTTTATTGCCTGTGATTTGGCTGGGTTTACCAGTAGTCCAAATGCGTCCGCCCACAACTTTACCGAGAGGAGATCTTTATTGATAGATTCTATAGTAGAGTGAGCATCAACTGCATCGAATTGTCTGTAAAGTTGCGAGTCATCTGCATATAGGTGGTACGAGCAGGATAACACTTTTACGAGCTGACTTATGAATATCGAGAAGAACAGAGGTGAAAGTACCCCACCCTGCGGTACGCCCGCAGTGAGAGAAGCCCATTCAGAAAATGGGTCATCACACCTGGTAGGCTACTCTTGAAACAGAATTGCATTAATCAACTTCCAATCGCAAATCTAAAAAATGTCAAATGGCACTTTTGTAAGCGACAATAGCGCCACATTGGAATTAAATTGCGTGGAAATTGATTTGAAATTATTATCGAGATGGCGTTGTGGAATTATCTTTACTTATCCCAATATCGATACATATTAATCGCATTGGAATTGTATTAAGATTGAGTTTGCGTTCGAGAGTAACCCCCCTGATCCTCTGGTGACGATTGCGGAGAAAATCCGAGAACCAAGAAATCACCGCAGGGGCAAGGTTAAGGAAGTGGATAATGGCTATGAGGATGTCATAATCAACGGAATTGAAAGCACTGCTTAAGTCTAATAGAATTAGGATCGTAAACATCCGGTTATCCATGGCGTAGCGAATATCGTCAGTGACGTTTAACAGGGCAGTTACAGGACGAAAACCGGATTGATACGGACCAATTGAGTTGTGATGTGAGACAAAAGAGAATAGTTGTTTGTGAACAGCGCTTTCCAGGACATTGGATAGGAATGGTAGGATTGAGATAGGACGGTATTGAGAGAGAGCGGCCTACCGCTCTCTCTCCTAAGAAGCGGACTTAGGAATGGGAATGACGTGGGCTAATTTCCATTCAGAAGGGAATGCGTTGGTTGCCAAAGAGTGGTTAATAATATGTGTAATGATAGGCACAACTTCATCTAGAACGCACAACTTAGCCACAGAACAGTTAAAGAAGATCTTAGCGATGAGAACCGCAGAAGAAGGCTACTGCCATAGTCCACCAAATTACAACTGCTCATATGCTATTGAGGTGGTGAGCTCATCACCGCACTATGCTGTTGGATGTATGTACAGTCTTTAGTCCGTTAGTCGTCTTTTACTACACCTAAGGGAAGAGAAAGTTTGGTGTAGTGAGACACTATACCACACGGCTCAGCAGGGTAGATACACCCTTATTTTTTTTACTACTAAGTCTGTACTAAATGTGAAGGTTTGTAATTAACAATATAGAAATAAGTTGGTAATTTTCTAATTTTCTCTTTCCTAAAAAAATAATTATTATAAGTATGACTTCAAGAATAGCTTCCTCTCATCATTTTACACAACTTTTGCTTTAAAAGCGATACTAAAATTATCCAGTGACAGCCCATGACAGCTGTCACACGATGTACACAGATTGCTTATAGAGGAGTCGTCGTCGGTAGCCGAGCGGATAGATGCTAGGGTTGAGCGCGAGAAATTGTAGTTCAATCCCCTTAGATCCGTTAGACTACTGACGTGAACCCACTTTGACATAGCCATTTAGGTTAACAGGACTATTATTAAGTGTTAAATGCACATCCTACTACCACACTAATATTATATAGGCGAAAGTTTGTAAGTATGAATGGATGTTTGTTACTCTTTCACATAAAAACTACTAAATGGATTTGGACGAAGATCGGCATAGAGATAGTTTATAACCTGGATTAACACATAGGATTCTTTTTATCCCGATATTCTTACGGAAACGGGTTAAACCGCGAGCGTCGCTCTCGCTCTCGCGTCGCCGCTCGTTAATAATAATCCTTTCAAAACAAAATAATAAAAAAAGATCAGAAATCAATGTGTAGTGTTCGCGTAAAGTTAAGAAAACAATAGGTACAAATCAATATTAGCTAAAAATAGGGCAACTGCTAGTACTCCCCCGCTAGCCGTCAAATCCCGTGTAATTGACGTGAATCAGTACTTAGGGCGGGTTCATAATGAGCAGCTCGTGGGAATGAGAGCGAGTGATTAAACGTATACCTAGTTGGGGCCCCAATCTGGATTAGTGTTGGGTGATTCTGAAGCGTGAGTTATTGCGGGGTATTGCGTGTAGTTATTGCTCGCGCCGTTTGGTCGTTTCGTAGTGCCGTACGGATGTGTGCGGATATTGCATTTTCGTCACTGTGTTTTGGGCTTAAAAAATATTTTTTTGTTTTTGTTTTTTAGGATATATGGATGTGTCTATGTTACAAATTGATAATAGCAATAAAAGCTTCTGCCTATTGATCCCAATAAAAATGACAGTGAAAATTAAGTTGATCCGTAACATCGTTTCGAGTTGAAAGAAGAACACCCAAACTAAAAGAAACCAACCAATTAACGTTTCCGCGCTTGTTTTAGTTTTTGTTTGCTAGCCTATACTGTCCCACTGTTGTTCGAAGGCCTCCCCCAAGTCCCTCCATCCATCTCTATTCTGAGCCATCTCATGCCAATTTAAGTTTTCTCTCTCTATGTCGGTCCCTTTGTCTGAGGATCGTGGTCAGCATCAAGGTTGCATCTGGAGCGGATGATCAGCCTCCACTGGCTCCTGTCCAGCGCGTCTCTTATGACCGTGTAAAATTTGGAGGAGGATGAGTCCTTTACTTGATCTTTCCATCTTGTTGGTGAGCTACCACGCGATTTGCCCTCGGTTCTCCCAACCACAATCTGTTTTTCGAGACTTTCGTCGCCTCTGCGTACCGTGTAAGAAAATGCGTCCGAAATATGAAAGAATACGTTGTTGACATATGGTGGAGAAGCGAGTCCTTATTTAGAGCTGGGTCAGGATCGATGCATTGGTGCGTTTTGCTGACCAAGGTATTTTAAGCATTTGCCTCCAGCACCACATCTCGAATGCATCAATCCTTTGTTTTTCTCTGGCTAAATTGTCCACGTTTTCACACAATACAAGAAGATTGGGAATACCAAGGCTCGTATCAATCTGATCTTGGTTTTGATACCAATTCCTCTTTTAGTTTTAATTAACCATAATTATGTTTATTAAGATTGCTTGTTAGCAATAAGGCCGCCTGTTTTGTACTTTGTCACTGTATAAATGTTTTCTGTTATATGTTCTTGTGTGCAATAAAAGTACATTTTATTATTTATTATTATCATGAAGACTTCATTTATAGTGATAATGTCACGTAGTAGCTGCACAAAGTGAGTAAACATTGCAACTGTAAATGTGACATTTAAGCGGTCGCCCGCATATGCGTGGAATTGAGCATAATCCCGTAAAGGCGAATCGCCACAAAGTGTACTCCAAATTCCGTATACAATTATACGCTTTTACGTACATACATAGGTACACTCACAGCTATTATACCCAAAGGGTTAGTCAGGGACTAGGCAATGAGGACCGCAACGGCAGTGCAAGTTTTAACGTCACTCGCGATCAGGGCTCGGAAACCGGTTAAATTTATTAACCGGTTTCGGTCGTTGACCCTATATCGGAATGGTATAAGGTTAAGGTTTCGGTTACCGGTTATTAACCGGTTAATTATATAAACCGGTTTTTTATTAATTTCGATTCCGTTAACCGAAATTAACCGGTTAATTTGAATTCCAAACAATTTGTAAGCAACGCTATCTGTTGTGTTTTGTTTAAACTAATTGAAACTAATGTAATGAGGCTTCCTCATCATTTCTATGAATACGCAACTACTAGGAGATAGTTTTCGACTGTGTTGCTTGCGAGCTGGGCTTAAGCAATATTTTGCGTGTAAAAATATAAAACGCCGAAGTTTCTTCTGAAACATATAAAACATGAATCCTAATTACCGGGCAGGAGTGTTGCCAGATAGTAAAGTATATAATTATTTTCTCTGAAATTGAAAAGAAGTCGTATTTTAATGCAGAGTACGGTAAGTAAAACACAAAGCAAAGTAGTTAAATAAAACAATGATAATATTTTTGTGTGATCTGTAATCAATATATGTAGTTATTATGTGTTTTGGATTACGAATACTCTCATTCACTGATATCATGAAATTAAAATAAGCGTTACAATATAGTAGGATCACGAGAAGACTATATTGATTATAATACTGAAAGTAAAGTTTTACCTCAACGAGACCTACGGAAAAGTCAACCATTATTTTTAACCGCCTCCGTGGTCTAGTGGCTAAGCCACTGGTTTCAGACCCAGAGGTCCCGGGTTCGATTCCCAGCGGAGGGTACGTCTTTGAGTGCTCGGTTTGGTTGGTGGTAGGGCTGTTGAGTCCGCCTGGCTAGCCAACACCATCTTATCTAAGTTTGTCACCATAACAATGATGTTTATAGCATAGATGTGTTCCGACAGTTAGAGTTAAGATACCCAGTGCCTCAATGGTTGAGGATTCCGGGTGAAGCGCGCTTCCATCTTCGGCCTTATCGTCACTTACCACTAGGTGAGATAAAGGCCAAGCGCTTACCCGCTAGCCGTAAAAAAAAAATTATGAATATGACAAGGATACTATTTCAGATTCAGAAAAAGGTAAGCAAAATAAATATCCTAATAGTGTGCCTTCAGTCGTCATAGTAGGAGAGAGTGGGTACAGTGGATCCATTTTTTCAAATAGCTGTAACTTCAATTTTTCTACCTCAATTTTGTGAAGTTCTTCGAGTATGAGGTTAGGGTTTGGGTCTAGAGGCCCCCTCAGTGCCGCTACTAGGGGTTGGTGGCACGCAAGTTACGGGTTTGACGGGGCAAACCCAAGTCACCTTCTCAACGGTACATTCCTCTATTTTGAGGATTTCGGTAATAGTCACGGTGATGGATACCATTGTGGGCTGGCAGCCCTCTACCGATCTGCCCTCAGGTATAAGGTCATGTACAACGGGTTTAGTCTGTCCGACACACTTTTTTATCATTCGACCCCGGTAGACCTTGTATTGGGCTCGGATGTACTCGGATGGATCCTAATAGGCACCCAGAAGGCTCTGGGTCCCTTTTCATTGGTGGCAGTGTCAACTCTTTTTGGTTTTTCGATTATGGGACCAGTCTTTGACGACTCGATTCCGGATGAGTCTAGGGTCATTATGTCGTCTCTTGCCAAAACGATGCAAAGGTTTCGGGAAATTGAGGAACCTCCCATGGTCCCTAGGGAGGCCTCAGACCATGAGGAATGTGAGGCCTTTTGTCAGGCCAGTACGTCACGGTTGACGTCCGGTAAGTTCGTTACTAGGTTCCATTTTATCGCTTCCTCTCCTGTTCTAGGGCAGTCCAGGACATTGGCGAAGAAACGGCTGCTGGCCATGAAACGGCGCATGCGGCGTGATCCCGTAATTCGCGATAAATACATAGAGTTTATGCGCGAGTAAGAGGCATTGGGTTACATGTCTCTGGCTCGAGTTGATTAAAGCTCAACTGAGCACTATTTCCTGCCTCACCATGCCGTTGTATAGGCTTCTTCGGTTAAGCTGAGAACCGTGTTTGACGGATCAGCTCCCACGTTGACAGGGGTGTCATTGAACCAGTGTTTACATTTTGGTCCCAAGTTGCACCGGGAGTCCGGGATGTCATTGACATTATCCTGAACTTTAGGAGACATGGACAGGTGGTGTTTGAAGCTGACATCCGGATGTTCAGACAGACGGTCATCCATCCGGATGACAGGCGTTACTAGCTGATACTCTAGCGTGAGCACCCAGATGACCCCGTGACCGTCTACGAGCTCAACACCAATACATATGGGTTAAAGTCCAGCCCATATATTGCAATCCGATCTTTGTTGGAGCTGCCTGAGCGGGACAGTGCCCGCTTTCCCAGTGCGGCCGCCACATGCTGATACGTGACCTGTACGAGGACGATGTGTGCACCGGGGCCGAAAGAATTGAGGAGGCTCTTACACTGCGGGATGATCTGATTGCACTTCTTGCAGCCGGGGGCTACGAGTTGCGGAAGTGGTTATCTAACGAGCCTGGCTAGTTAAAAGGTATACCGGAAGATCACCAACAAAACCCTAACTTGTTTGCGGAGGCGGAAGACCCCAAAATGATAGCAGTGTTGAACTACCAACCTCAATGACATCTTCACAGGCGGACCTGGAACTCCAGAGGGTCTGAAGTAAGAGGACGGCGCTGTCCACCATTGCTCGCGTGTTTGATCCGAACGGGTGGATCAGTCCAGTGGTCTTCTGCAGCAGCTGTGGATGCTGGGCGTCACGTGGGACAAGCCGCTCATTGGGCCTTCATTGGACACCTGGCTCTAGCAATTTTCTACCATGGAGGAAATCAACAAGGTTGCCTTACCTCGTCAAATTTTGCCGCCGGGCAAATCTCAGATACGGGGGTTCGCTGCGGCAGTATATCTACGAACGATTGATTCCGAAGGCCGGGTCAACATCGTATTACTCTTGGCCAAGAGCAAGGTTGCTCTAATTAGAACTCGTCTGACCATCCCTAAATTGGAGTTGAGCGGGGCTCATCTATTAGCCAGGTTAAGTCATGTTCGTCGTGAATTTGCCGCCACTGTCCAAGATGTCTTTGCATGGTCAGACAGTCAGGTCGCGCTGGCATGGTTGCGCGCGGTGCCACATACTTTGAAGATCTTCGTGGGAAACCGGGTTTCCCAAATATAAAACATTGGAATTCCTATCATCTGGAGATACATCCCAGGTGATATTAACCTTGCGGGCAGTGCTTTCCGGGGCTACACTGCTCCGGAATTGGCGGCTCACCATCTCTAGTGGGGACCAGCGTAGCTGGTGTCGCCTGAAACTTCTTGGCCTGTCCAGCGGCTGGATAGGACGGTCCAATTTCACCTGGGATACGTGTGCATGCCCTGGCCGTGGAGACGGCCCTGGACCCCGACTGGCTGCCTGGGCGGTACAGCTGTCTGGACAAGTTGCTGGTGGTGCCACAACTGTCGACATCCGTGGAATAGATGTTTGTCCCCAGTTGTGACTGCAGAGGAGCGTTGAAGGTCGCTACTGGGTGCTAGGTCCATTGAGTCCGGGTACTGCAGGCGGTCGAGCTTTGGGTTCTGTGTGAGGGTCACGCAAAGCTGAAGGGAGGTCGTTCGGTTGAATCCTTTTACAGATGCGGAGGGGCTTCTGCGTGTTGGAGGCAGATTTCGGAAAGCCGATCTGCCTTACGGAAGTCGCCACCCCTTACTTTTACCGAAGGATGGATCTTTGGTTAAGCTCTTGATGTACGATTAACACATTCGTAATGCGCACGCAGGGTGTGGCGCGTTACTTGACTTACATGATGAGGGCTTCACTCATGCAGCCGCAGATGGGGGGATCTGCCTTTGGACCGAGTCACTCAGTCTTGTCCATTTTTGGGGGTCGCAACGGATTTTGCTGGACCTTTCTCGGTAAAAACTACCACCATTCGCAACGCTCGAGTTGTGAAGGTAAGGTATTTGTATGCCTGGCCACCAAGGCCATCCGCTTGAAAGTGGTTTCGGCGTTGTCCACGGAGGCTTTCGTCGCCGCGTTGAATCGTTTCGTGTCGCGTTGGGGTCTGCCTTGGCTTATTCGCTCTGACAATGGCACAATTACAAAGGTAGATTTACCCGGTTCACCTGCTGGTTTGTCTCAGATAACTATCTATCGGAACGTAGGCACGCGACCAGTTCAAAGTGTCGCCTGTTTTAGTACGAATACTTGATTTAAACTCATTTTTCATTGTGACAGCGTAACAAGAAAATTATCAGTGTTTTAAAAACGGGCCCTAAAACATATCGATTTTTATCCATTAAAGACAATGGTGAAATCATTGCTGAATGAATTCTTTAGAGTCTATAAATTTCACTATTAAAAATACGGATGAAATAAATTCGTAAGATTTTTGAAAGCATTTGAAAAACCTGTCTAAGTCTCGAAGTAAAAACAAGTTTATTTTCTTTGCATAAAGTTAATTTAAATTTAATGGTAAATGATATTCCCCCAAACCCCTTGAAACTCAAAAAAGCCATGGGACTTTATTGAGATCTCACACAGATTTCTTGAGAGAATTTGAAAAGTTATGTTGCACTGTTTTGTTTTATTTGCCAACACCATGCACGTTCACGAATACTTAACAGTAAATAATCCACCATTATTTAACATTAATATCCGACAAAACACAAATTAGAGAAAATAAAACAAAACTGCAGACATGTCGCTTTACTTTCCCGCCAAGAAGTTCAGCTCATTAAAGAATGAAATTGAATGAAATTTCTTTATTAAACTTAAAAAAAATTACATTATTCCACGTTCTTCATTTTTATTTTAGCAAGACGTATTTTTTATGATTTGTTCCTTGAAAGAACAGTCTAATGTCAGAGACCATACTGCCTTGTCAAAAGTTAGTTAAAATCATTTTATTATTATTATAACCCTATATTTTCCCACTGCTGGGAAAAGCCCTCCTTCCCCTCCCTACTTTTTTCGTTGTCTGTTGCTTGTGCTGGCCAATCCTTGAAAGGATAACACAACTAGATAGTTAAGTACTTGTTTCATCCAATTATGTTAGACATAACCTTCAAAACTTTTCATTAGAATATCTTTAATTGTAGACTTACTAGAGAACTAAAACCAAGACCATGTTGCTCAGGATTACAAACTATATACCAACATATTTTTTTCATTTAATGACGCTTATAAAAGAGTCGACAAAAGTTTGTATGGGAGTTCGCCAATGTTCTTTCGATAGCCGTGAGGTATGTACAATTTTAACGAATGTCCAACGTAATTAATTATGAAGAACATTGTTGAGACTCAAAAATATAATTAAATAGAATTTTAAAGTCTAACTTACATGGTGCTTTTAATACTAAAGCCAAATTTGAAGAATGTGTATAAACAATTTACTTATTTGAAGTTCTTTATCAAAGACATTAAACTATTTTAATCTCTTTGTTCTTTATGTTAACTATCTAAAAGATTTTTATAATTTTTTAGAAAATAATGTAGATAGTTTAAACCAAATCCTCGCCCGGAAGGGGTAACTTGGCGGTTCAGTCCCCCAAATTGCCCCCACTGGGGAGGCTTTTGTTTGTTGATCGTAATCGAACATAGAATAAATTTTATTCTCCGTCTTTTGTCCCATGATTTTACGCGATTTACACTTACACGGTGATTTTTAAATAAATTCTAATAATACGAGCGATACACATTACATAACAACTCGACGCAAGAGAATCAATTGGTCTTTGCGAAAACGAACCAACTTGTTACGTACGACGCGTTTCTCACAACTGGGCGTACATGTGAGACAGAGAGCGCATGACACGAAAAAATACGACGGAAGGCGGCGGACAGCACGTTGGCGGCGGCCGGCGGCGCGGCGGGCGGATCGGCTGCGTTTGGCTGAGTCGAGTGCATATGACATTAACCGGTTAAATCAGTGCCAAGTATTGGTTTATCCGAGCTTTAAAATTCCGTTCTCTGTATTAACCGGTAACCAAAAATTTTTCGGTTTTGTTGGATCAGTTTATTTTATTAACCGGTTAATCAATGAACTGAATCATACCGGTTAAAAGAACAATATTAACCGCTATTTATTAACCGGTTCAGAGCCCTGCTCGCGATATTAAAGTTATCCTTTATTTATTCGTTGTTAGTTAAAACCATAGTAATGTAATGCAAGCGGAATTGTCTTTGTATGTAATAGTTGTCAATATTTGTAGTTGAAAATATAGGAACGGAACGTGATTTTTAAGTCATACCTATTTGATGTTTTTTACGTTATTAACGCTCAAGTATACCTACTCTAAGATTGAATCGTTGAAAAAAATTACTGCCTTAGGTGGGAGTTGAACCCGATATAATCACCACGCTTGCCAAATGCGGGGTGATGATCACGTCATGTGAACCTGGGCCATGCATCTAAAAATACAAAACACCATCAGACCATTCAGACCATTCGGCCACCGAGGCAATGAAAAATGTTGGAGTTTGTATTTAATTTTAACACCTGATATAGTTGAACATCCCATTAATATGAAAAATTTCACAGTTAATAGGGAATTAATAATCTTTAAAAAATCTTTAAAAACTTAATAAATATCTACAGCTAAGTCCAACAATAATTATTTCTATGAACTCTTATCTTTAATTTATAGTGTCACTTTCACTAAAGTCAAAACTACTGTCAATGATACCATGATACATCCGTGTTGAGACAAGACAATAAGTATGACTTCCTCAATTAGCCTCCTTAATTAACCGAATCGCGTTGCGGTGAAAGAATACTACCACCCCCTCTCTTTCCTTGGGTGTCGTAAAAGGCTACTAACGGACTGGACATACATCCATCAGCTGAGAGCGGCGATTAGCTCACCACCTGTCACGCTGGTCACATGTGCAGTCGCTATTTGGTGAAAAGCGGACTATGGTAGAGGACTGCTTTTGCGGTCCTCATAACCCTTCGGGGATAATAGTCAGGATTATATGTATGTATGTCCTCAATTAACAAATATCTGCTGATTGGTGGCGCCATACTTAACCCTGAGGCGCTGCGCAAACTTGGACACTTTCTGTGCTGTGCCGACACGGGGCACCATCATACAAAAACGCGGCGTGCCTGCCCCACTGCTCAATTAGATTGCTCAACTAGTTGAGCAGTTGAGCAGCAGGACATGGTTTATACTCGTATGACCGAATATTTTATACTCGATAGCTCAACGATTTATAGATCAACTCAGTTGTTGTACTGGCCACTTATAATTTATTTATCCTTTTTACATTAATATACCTACTCATTTGCAATTGTCATTGTGAATGTCATTTTGTTGATGTAATAAAACATTATAACTTGGTAAATAGATTTTTTTTTTTTTTTTTTTTTTTAATTTAAAATGGGTTTGCGTTTGGCCTCAGTCTCGCCTGGTGGTAAGCGATGACGAGGCCGACGGTGGTACACGCTTACCCAGAAAATGCCTATTCACTCTGGCCTTGAAGATACTTAGGTTGTAAGTATCCGGAAACACAGACGCAGGGAGAGAGTTCCACTCCTTAGCGGTGCGTACTAGAAAAGATGCAGCAAACCGCTTCGTACGGATTGTTGGAAAGTCAACGACATGGGGGTGGAAGCCCTCCCGGCGTCTAGTGGTCCGGTGGTAGAAAGTAGAGGGTGGTATCAGGTTATGTAGTTCCTGCGCACACTCGCCAAAATACACCTTATAGAAGACCGATAGACAGGCGACTTTACGCCGATGCTCCAAACTCTGAAGTTTGATTCCAACGAGCGCATCGTCGCCTATGAGTCTCCTAGCCCTTCGGTCCACTGAGTTCATTGCGTCCAACTGGTACTTGGCAGAGCCATCCCACAGGTGGCAGCAATACTCCATACACGACCGAACTTGTGCTTGATACAAGTGGAGCAGCTGTTCCGGTGTGAAGTATCGCCGAACCTTAAAGAGGATACCAAGTTTTTTGGCAGCAGTTTTTGCTTTCGACTCAATGGAGCTACCAAAGTTGAGGTTAGATGAGAGTTCCATACCTAGGAGCTCGAGATGGTCAGTTATCGGTATCGGTGCATTCAGGAAAGTAGGAGTAAGATTAAATGGACTCCGTTTGGCGGAGAACAGACAAGCCTGTGTTTTGTTGGCGTTGAACTCAACAAGGTTAGCTTCGCCCCAGTCAGACACTGCTTGTAATGTTGAATTCATTCGCTCAACCATGGCCTCTCTAAGTGACTCAGTCTCAGCGACACTGGCGCGGGCACTGGACATATATCGCTCTGTAACAGTGCTGTCGTCTGCGTATCCGAAGATACCTGGGCACAACAGATCATTAATGTGCAGCAGGAAAAGTGTCGCAGAGAGAACAGACCCCTGAGGTACTCCGGCATTTATAGCCAATAAGTCAGAGGAGCAGCCATCGATGACTACCCTTATTGACCGTTCGCTCAGGAAGTCGGATATCCAGGCACACAGTGCGGCGGGAATTCCGTATGTTGGAAGCTTGCTTTTAAGACTGTCGATTGCTTTTAAGATAATTTTACTCATGCAGCAGCTTTCCATTGCCGCTAACCATTAATTTAAAATGTATGGTATGGTGTATGGTATGGTGTGGTGTATACCTCGTGTAAGTCTAAATGAAATAGATATCTACTTATTATTTAAGTGTAGTATATTTTGAAATAGAATTTGCTGTCTGTTTGGTTGCTTACAAATTTATTTACTATGGTTTAGCACCAAGTGAGGAGGACGAGACGATAATCATTAGATTTTAATGATTATTAAAAAAAATCAACTAAGTACGTGTATGTGTTACACGTACCTAATTGAGCAATCTTAGTTGAGCAGTGGGTATGACCCTCTGCTCAACTGTCATGACCAGTTGAGCAGTAGGTCAGTCACGAAACGCGGTTGCAGTGTTCGGTAGCGGCAACTGGACGTACTGCAAATGGCCTTTTTATAGTATGATCGTGTTCGTGTGTGCGACAGAAAGTGTTTATTTTGTTATTTTTTTATTTATTACGCGTAAACACTTGCCCTACATCTCACCCGATGGTAGTGATCTGGTGAAGTGATATTGTCGAAGGTGGAAGTCGTAGAAGTGTTTTTTATTTTTTTTATCATCGGTATTTATAAAAATGACTAATAAGTACCAATAAGCATAATAGTTTTTTTAAACATTCAAATATTAGCAAAATAAAACAAAAAATATCCGCCTACTTTCAGCGCTAATCCACAATCCGAACACACTCATAATAACCATTATCCCTTACCCCTAGGGGATGAAATCGTGATCTTGCGTGTGTACAATATAAAATTCTAGGCCGTCATCAACCTGTGGTTGCATCGGCCCAGTCGTACGTCAATCCCGCATTGTTTATTTATTGTGTAATCTCTCAGCCCGCTGTGGATTCAGAGATACGTGCATAAGATGGTACGAATGCAAGGCGGAGTGTATTGTTCGGTAGAATGATTTACGAGCCAGTTACGTTTTGCGTGAGGGGTTAGATATATTTGGACGGATCTGAAACTTTATACATCTGTACACCCTTAATTTTTATTAGTTTTAATGAAATAAAGGGTGAGTTCCACCCATGAAACTGAACAACCTTCCCCAAGAAACCTATGTGCAAATATAACAAAAAATTTCGACCTCCCGTACTATTTGTCGTCAGCTGATCGGACAGTTTTGTATGGGAGGTCTATTTTTTTTTGTTTTCTTGGGGAAAGTTGTTCAGTTTCATGGGTGGAACTCACCCTTTATTTCTTTTAAACGATTAAAAATTAAGGGTGTATTAAAAAAAAATCAGTTCAGAACGGCTGCACCTATTTGGCTAATTCTTTTTTTGTTGTGTGTAATTGTTAGGACAAGGTTTCTACGAGAGAAACATTTTTGGAAATTCGTCACGGAGTACGGGGTTCACGCGGAAGACGTAGTCGCGGGCGGGCCGCTATACAAAATGATAGGGGTACTTCTAACCCGTTAAGGCTAAGTACTACATCTAAATTTATCGACAAAAAAAATAATATGGACTTATAAAAAAGTGATTTTAAATCACAAAATAATTAAGTAATGATTTTTTACTCACCAAAATAATCTCAAACATACAAAACAAAGTAATTTATTAGTCAGCCAGTGTCATTAGCTACCGTTTGCCATTTTTTTCATGTTTCTCCGACGTATAAAACCTTTGATATCGCATAAAGTAAAAATGGTCATAAATTATAGGGGGAGAGGGTAGGACCCCCCATATTTTTTTTTTGTCGATGAATTTAGATGTAGTGTTTAGCCTTTAGAAGTCGGGTCGGTGTCGGGTTAGAAGTACCACCCCTATCACATTGTATAGTTAATAAATTATTCCTTTTATACCCAAAACACTAATTATCATCCCAAACATAGTCTAAACAAAGTCAATGCATCGGTCTATAAAAATATTGGTTTTAACCAATTGCGGTGGACGTAGGTGAACCATTCCGATTTTACTTAGTCAGATTTTGGAAGGACGTCCTGAGAAACTTGGGTCTGGAGCGCAGTGTTTGTTAAATGTAATTTTATAGATACATATAATCATGACTATTATCCCCGAAGGGTTAGTCAGAGACTAGGCAATGAGGACCGCAAAAGCAGTCCTCTGCCATAGTCCATTTTACACCAAATAGCGACTGCACATATGCTCAGCGTAACAGGTGGTGAGCCTATCGCCGCTCTAAGCTGATGGATGTATGTGGCAGTCTTTAGTCCATTAGTCGCCTTTTACGACACCCAAGGAAAGAGAGGGAGTGGTAGTATTCTTTAACCGTTACGCAACACGGTTAATGTATTTTAAAAACAAATATAAAACCCAAAAACTGGACTGCTTTAGTTTTATCGCTCTAAAAAGTTTGTGATGATATGGCTAAACATAGAAACACTATGTTTTGATCACAACACAAGCTGTTCAGATGTTCAGCTGTTCTTTTACTGACAGAATACAACAATGCTGCTAACATTGTTATTGTGGCTATGCTTACCAATAACTTTGTAAATAAGATGGTGGTCTCTAGCCAGATGATCTTCCATATAGATATAAACTTTTTAAATTTTTTAATAGGTAAGTTGATCTTTATCTCACCAGATGTGAAGTGATGATAAGGTCGATGGTGGAAGCATACTTCATCAGCCAGTTACTACTGTAACTGTCGGAACACAACAATGCAAGAAACATTAGTATTATGGCGAAATTATAATAATAGTGATGGCACCCAGCCAGCCGAACTTAAAACAAACTTCATCACCAAACAAACCTACTACAATCAGGTACTCCTCGCTGGGAATCGAACCAGGGACCTCTCCGGTTCTACCAGAATTACTATACCATAGTTAAAAGATAGTTAAGCGATTTTCAGCGAGTTTCAGCCGAAGTTTGAATTAGCCGAAAGCTGAAAATGTGAAGCGCGTCAGTAGGTACTTATTACTTGCCCAGCTATTTTCAGACAATGTTCTTCACGCGAACATGGTAGGTAGTTGTTAAAATAGAACTCTGAAACGCGCACCAGTAGAGTTAGTGAAACTTTTCGCAAAAATATTAGTTTCATGGAAAAATATGCTGAAAGTTAGTCCCGTAGTTTGTCAGGGACTACACCCTGTCCGAAAGTTAGAAATTCACCATCATCGTCGTGTTTGTTAATCAAATATTACAGTTTAAATACTAGTTTTCCATTTGGCAGGGAAATTCGTTTAGAACGGAATCCTAGAAGTCGGGAATTGGGAATAATACAAAACGTTTTCTTTTTTAAATTATTTTTTTTATCGAACCGTTTATTAAAAATAATAGAGTTTAAAATATTAAAAACACCAAGTAAATCATAGAGCAGACGTGAAAATGTGAAAAAAACAGGCCTAGTGCGAGTCGGATTCGCGCACGAAGGGTTCCGTACCATTGACTAGGTAAACAACAGTAGGTATGTAAAATATTTAATTGTTGAATAAAACTAAATATTTTGTGAATATTTCAAGCGTTTACCTGGTGCTGATTTTAATATCGGGCAAAAAGTGTAAAAAAATCACTTTTGTTGTATGAGAGCCCCCCATCAATATATATTTTATTTAAATTTTATTATTTATTATATAAAGTAAAAATACAACTGAGTGTTTTGCCAATATTTCAAGTGCCTACCTGTTGCCTATATTGATATCGAGCAAAAAAGGGCAAAAAAATCGCGTTTGTTGTATGGGAGCACCCCTTAAATATTTATTTTATTTTGTTTTTAGTACCTACTTATTTATTGTTATAGCTGCAACAGAAACACATAATTTGTAAAAATTTCAACTGTCTAGCTATCGTGGTCGAAGTCAAGGTCTTAGTAATGGGTCCCGTTTTTACCCTTTGGGTATGGAACCCTAAAAAATATGAGGTCAATCAAGAGTCAAAATGTACGCCATCACTTTCTTCGTCAATTCTTTGGTGGAAATGGAAACCAGTACCGAAGAAAGCCACAGGAAATTAGGGCAAAAGGCTGTGTTTTACCAGGAAAAACTAAAGCAAACCTACATAATTATTCAACTTTAACTTACAATGCTTTAGGCGTTGAGCTTTTTTTTAAACGCAGATTGCTTCCAGGGTTGACCTCGACCACGCCTCCCGTCATCAAGCTAGTCAAAGTGCAAAAGTGTGTGCCCTTTTTTCAGGCTTCATGCGGCCGACATGTCCAGCCCAGTTCTACAGATTACCAGGCCGCCTGGCCTTAATACGCTCAAATAAACTCAAAGATAACAAAACGTTGAAAAAAAAAATGTCCGCAATCCGGGCTGCTACGTTGATCTGTAAGTTTATTTGACGCAAATAATCAAAATTACGAATCTATAAAGCAGTCTTATCTTAAGGTTTAAAATATTGTAAAATATTTTCATTCTGATCTCTAACAATGTAAATTCTAAGAGGTTTGCTAAGACTCTGTTGTTATAAAAACATAAAGTCAAAAGCGTTGAAAAATTTCATCGGTCTAACCAATACCTCGGTGGTGGAGTGGTCAAAGCAGCCGTCCGGATTGCGGAGGAAGCGGGTTCGCCTGAGGTAGACATTTTTTCAACGTTTCGTCATCTTTGAGTTTAGTTGAGCGTTTATTAACGCAAATAATCAAAATTACGATGGTATATTTAAATTAAACCGATGAGCCTAAACTATAAATTGGTATTGTTGTTAAGAATATTGTTAAGAAATAATTCCGGCACTGTACAGCATTCTCGTAATATTTATCGAGGTGATATGAACATGAGTATCATCGCTCGTTGTGGTACAGCGTTCCGCCATTAGTTGTAGTTTGTAACGGAGCTGATAACATTCCCGTTTTGTGTACCAACCCAACATTTCTGGAACAGCAATGAAGGTGCCGTTTGCCTGTATTCTGCCTGTATATTATGACCCAACACACGACAAAGGTGCTATTTGCCTGGATCCTGCCTGGATACTGACCAGTATCCGACTGGATAGCGACAATCCTGTAGCGGTGGCTGTCATCTATCCGGCGGGCTTTAAGTGCGTTTGCCATCTCAGTAAAATAAAAGGTTAATTTCAATTAAACCGATGAGCCTAAACAATAAATTGGAATTGTTATTAAGAAGGCTTGTTACGAAATAATGCCGGCATTGTACAACACGCTCGTAATATTTATCGAGGTGATATGAACATGAGTATTGTCGCTCGTCGCGGTACAGCGTTCCGCCATTAGTTGTAGTTTGTAACGGAGCTGATAACATTCCCGTTTTGTGCACCAACCCAACATTTCTGGAACAGCGATGAAGGTGCTGTTTGCCTGTATTCTGCTTGGATATTGTGCCCCAACACACGACAAAGGTGCTATTTGCCTGGATCCTGCCCGGATACTGACCAGTATCCGACTGGATAGCGACCATCATGTAGCCGTGGCTGTCATCCATCCGGCGGGCTTTAAGTTCGTTTGCCATCTCAGTAACATAAGGTATATTTCAATTAACCTATGAGCCTAAACTATAAATTGATATTGTTATTAAAAATGCTTGCTACGAAATAATGCCGGCATTGTACAACACGCTCGTAATATTTATCGAGGTGATATGAACATGAGTATCGTCGCTCGTCGCGGTACAGCGTTCCGCCATTAGTTGTAGTTTGTAACGGAGCTGATAACATTCCCGTTTTGTGCCCCAACATTTCTGTACCGGCGTAGGTATACTGCAATTACACCTTAAAAGATTTGTTGGCTACTCGGGGGTGGGTGTAATTCACAAACGGTTTTGTGGTTGTGGAAAATTTTCATTTAGAATAATTATAAGCGTTAAAGATATTGTATTTTTATTTATTCATTTATTATCAGGCTACAAAATTTAATTAACAGGCCCATAGACCTTATAAACTAAAATTAACATATAAATATAAACAATTGTTAGTATATATTAATAACTATGTTAGTATTTTATTGAAGCACTTGCTTGTGCTGTTCCCGTTGTTGTAAAGACGGTGTAGAAAGTATAAATAAATCATAAAGACATGATACTTATTTCGATAAAAACATTCAAATAGCTAAAACATATATAAAATATACTATTCTTACTTATAATATTATTTTTTAAATATTTACACCTTTTCCGTATATTAGAAATATACTGGCCGGGTTTCATCTGCGTTAATTTGCGAAAAGATAACCTACTGAAATATATTTCATTACATTCCATATAGGCAAAATAGATGAAAGAAAACCGTACAACGTAACTTTCCAAATTATCTCAAGAAAACCTTGTAGGATCTCAGTAAAGTTCTTCATCATTTCTAAGGCTCAAGGGGTTTTAGAGGACTATCATTTACCATTCAACATTTCTATAATCACTTATTATCTTTCATTTCATAACTAACTAAATAACAGTCATCCTGTGATCACGAACCCTGTAAAGTGTTTGAACTCAGAGAATTTCTCTGAGGGTTCGAAACGTTAGACCTAAAATAAAACTCTAAAGTATATTAAATGAACACGAGTTCATCTATAAAAAGTGTTTCATTTCAATATGTTTAGTGTTCGCGTAAACTTAGAAAAAAGACAAAGATAAATTTTTATTTCGCTTGAAATATGGAACATAAGGTTTGCATAGAGAAAACAATAATTAAATAAATTTGCGCAGCTACCCAAAAGTAAGTGTTGGCCTCCGATAATAAGAGCCTCCTCCTGGGTCTGTCCTACGCCACCACCTGCCAACCATCCGCGTAGAGCCCTTACAAGTCCTTCACGACGAATTCCCCAACAGCACCCGAGACGGCCAGCTATTCATTATTAGCTTATATAAACGTCCCACTGCTGGGCACAGGAATTTCCTGTTGGCTCGTTGGTCAAATGCGGGTTTGTGGGTGGGTTAACCAACAATTAAATAAAAAAAATATTTTAAAAACCAAACTGTACCAAAAAAATAAAGTAAAAAAAAATCCGCTTCATCTCGTACCTCGGTGCGGCGAGCGTTGTTCGCGGCGCCACATCCCGTTCGCCCACGCGCCGCACGCATCGCGAGCTTTCACAAGCGTCGCGTAGCCGGCCGCTCGCGCCGACACGTAGCGTACTATACAATACACTAAGGTCGTGGTAAAAACAACTGCGTACAACCGTTTGGAGTTGTAATAACAATTGACGGCACAAAAGTATTGACGATCAGCTGCTATAGATACAGGGGCTTTTCTTTCGTTATCACTTTAACATCGTTTGAAAGTTTAGTATTATGAATCTTTTCGGTTTGTTATTTTAATTTTCACGGTATGGGTAGTAGGTACAATGTAAAGTATTAAGTGAAATACCTTTTTTGTGCTACTATTAGATAAAAAAAGACCCAATACTTAAAATTACTGCATTACTTCAAAGATAAAGTATCATCCCTTTTGTAGAACTGGATCAGCGTTTATAAGGTCTATGTCATATAATAAAATAACCCTTGCCTTGTGTATATATAACATGTACCTGAAAACTGAGCGTTAAAGTATCATTTCAATCACAACATAATGCCGACGATGAATGACTGAGAGTTAAGACAATTAAATCAAAGCTTCTAAGTGATGCTCTTAATTCACTGGGCTTCCCTTATTTGCCGCAGGAGGCGGCGCATGACAGCCTTCAGTCAGCGCCGGCGAGCTGCGCGTGCGCACGCGTACACGACACACTCACTAGCGAGGGACGTCTCACGCTTGTTTACCAACACGGCCGATACCGTGGGAACCACTCCCGTGTCACCCATGCTAAACTCTTGAATAAAAATCACATAATCTCAACGATACTAAACTGATTAAATCTCGATATTAAATATTCAATCTAATGACTTTCTGTTAGTGAGATGTCAACGCCTCGACCCTTTAATAAGCCGTCGCCGCCAGTTTATGCACTCCGGTGGCCGTAAATAACGGACATAATGTGACAGATACATTTGTAGCGGTCGCCTTTAAAAGTGTGTAACTGACAATTCAGCGGGATGAAGCTCTCAATGGTTATTGTTTATGCTATCGCGGCGATCGTCGTCGGTGGCGAGATCAGAATCAAGGGCAGAGTGAGGAAGCGGTTCAGCAATAGGCGGCACCGGGCCGTGCAGCCGCCCTGCAGCTTCAACGAAACTATTATAGAGGACGAGTGGTCGTTGATGGAGGCGATAGGGAAATCAAAATACATTTTTACGGGGAAAGTTTTGAATGTGAAAAAGTTTAAGCCCGTTGACGGTGGCCGCAAATCGAACTTGTACCGAGTGTATTTGCGGAGAGTGTTGAAGGGTTCGTTGAGTGACCTGAGGATGTTTGTGAAGGAAGGCCCTGAGGGTTCGTTGAGTGGTTCGACGCTGGCGGTGGAAAGGCCACTTGCGGCCGAGGCCTGCGCCCCTGGCCCAAGGCCACGGCTTTCTGCGATTTTTCTGAGCAGCGGCGACCGCAACGACCCCCAGCGAGGACCCAATCCCCGTCTGCAGTTGCTGACTGATCCGGTGCCCTTGACTCTTTATCATTTGGATAGGATCAACGCAGCTGTGAAAGGTACTTACGTATATTATTATAAAGCCGTCTTCCTTGTGTTTGTGGCTCCGCTCTCTCCTTATAACCACGCAATGGATCTTTAAGCGGTTTTCGCAAATAACAAGATTGATAGAGGACGATGGTTTTTATATATAGTTTGTAGATATTTTGTATATGATAGCTGAAGTATGACTGTGTTTTTAATTTAGCGTGGACGAAAGCGCGAGCGGGCCGTTAGTAAAATATATTTAAATCAATTTGTAAATACTTTTTCAGCAGCTTTAATTATGTCCGTGATATTTTCTACTTTATTTAACTTTATCATATTGTGTAGATAGAAACACCAACGCAACAGGACTGGTTGGGACAGGCTAATGAAGTTTGTTCAGTAGTGCACATGCATCGGTAGGTATGTGCACTTTTGTGTAATAGTCATTATTCTACATACCTTTTAGAAGTACAAAAAATTGTAAAACAAGTCCAGTTCTTACAATACATAAAAAAAGAAAAACTATGCAGCCACTGAAAACACAATTAAATCAATGCGAACGATTGTCCGTTAACTAAAACATAACGATCTCACACTTAACGGATTATATCCGCCTAGGTATGCGTAATGCTGACCTGCCACCGTGACTGTATTTCCATCGATTACGTTATGTTATGTCACACTTGTAGGTCTATTTAATATCACGAAGTTAACATTCTCTACTCTGTATCGATACATCAGGTGATTTTAACAGACACAGCGTGTCATATACGACACAATGCAAACAGAAGTACCAGGTGTGTTCCATATATTGTACACACGCAAGCAATTTCTCCCACCCAAAATTGACAAATTTCTCAAAACGATATTGATCCTTACACCAAAACGATAAAGTTCAAAATTGTATTAAGAAATTTGACATTTTGTGGCAAGTTGACCCGCTTTGGCGTCTGTACTAGCTCGTAGCGATCTTAAATGAACATCAATGTTATGTTGCAATCTACTTACATTTTTGAGTCGGTGTCAGTTCTGACTTTATGGAATGTTACTACATTATTTAGTATGTAACAGGAATTCTGTATTTGTGCCAGAGCGTTGATTTTACTTATTAAGTAAAGTCAGAGTGACTTTATGTCGTAGGGTTAGGAACTTACACCAAAGTTACAGAAACAAAAATTTCTCAGAAACAAAAATACATTAGGTAAAAGTTTTGACTTATTGAATAGTGTAGAAAAGCTATTGGCATATTTTTTTAATTAAACCCAAAATTGCAGAGAAAGATTTTCACAAAATGCGCGAAGGCACTCTTTTGAGTTCCTAGATTTAACTACTGTTTTAACAAATGATATAAAAAAATTAGAAAGTTATATCTTATGTAGTCCTATAGTTCGTAGTGGCCTCGGAATGTTTAGATAAGTATCATTAATATTATATGGAAAAAAAATCTTACTCTAAACCAAAAACTTGGAAAAACGCTTTAAGTTAATTGTAAATTTCTCCTATCTACGATAATATTATTGAGCAAAATTTATATCAGAATAATTGTTACTTCACGAGGAATAAAGATTTTATAATGAATTTATTATTATATTTCGATAAATACGATAAATACAACTGCAAAATTACTATAAAATGCGATGCACCGGCCGTCCGAATTCAGCTTATTCTCGTAGAGTGGAAATTTGTAATATTATGCATGAATTTATTATCCTATTTCGATGAAAACGATAAATACAACTGCAAAATTACTACATAATGCGAAAATGGGCATTTTATGCAAAAATTCCAGTCGAGATATAATAGGACCCTTAAGTAGGATTAATATATCTTTAGATAACTAAATAGTCTAATACTTTTTGGGATACTAGTTAATCTACTTATAAAACGCACCAATCACTATTCAATATCACTTTAGACGTAAAGAAAAAAATATTAAAATCGAGTATAATAATTCATTCGGGCAACAAGACTGACAAGCCGATTTCAAATTGATGTTCACTTACAAAACAAATCATCGAGCTAAACTGACTGGAAATAAAGCATCCATAGAGTAAAGCATGATAGCAAAAAACGTCATAGCACAGTGTCCCAATGCTATTATCCATAATTAAGTTGTTAAAGCGAGCAAACTGCGCGCACCGAGCGCACAGATACAGTGAACGCAATCGGTTTAGCATCATTGAGGTATCATAACTAGAGCTGACATTCCGTACAATTTTATTGTATATAATATTAGTCTGCAAACGAGCAGGCGGGCCGCCTGATGATGAGCAGTCACCGCTGCCCATGGACATCAGCAACATTAGAGGTGTTGCTTTTGCTTAGCCGACCTGAGAAAAACCTCTTTACACTACTTTTAAAGAGTCCATGTCGTAATTTAATTGGAAAACCTCGGATGGCAGCTCACTCCACAGTTTTGTAGTGCGTGGAATAAAGCACATCTGGAAGCGAACCGTTCGAGAGAACAAAGACTCCAAGAAATGTGCGTGTGCTTTGTTCCGATGGCGAGCGGTGCGATGGTAGAAAGAGGAAGTGGGCACCAAATTAAAGAGTTCCTCAGAGCATTCTCCATTAATACAGAACTATTTAATTTACATTTAATTATACAGTGCTCGGCTACATTATAGCGAGCAATACGTTGGGCGTAGGGAGCGGGGCTTTGTTGTCAGGCGTTAGAAGCCTATGAGCCGTAACTTAGTGCGCAAAAACTTGTTTCGAGGTGTGTCGTCTCTAGTTACAACCTCAATGTTTAGCATCGTATACATTATAATGACGTGTGGGCGCTGTATCCATAATGTACGACGGGGCATTAAGAGCCGATTTTGATCGACATCTCGACAACTGTTCGTTAAGTTAATGGAGTGAATGCTATCGTTGCGTTTGTGCTGAGCGCCGGCCCGGCGGATAGGGTTGGTGAGTTCCCACGAATGTGGGAGCATGAAATGTTGCATCGGAACACGTTGAACTATCGCGTTTATATATAGCGTTTTATTAACGCTTAAATATACTTAAGTAGAATTATTTTAAATTAAGAGAATTATCTTAAAAAGACGACAACCGTCTTTTTTCAGTGTTTCAAAAATTTTCGTTAATAAAAAGCTAAAATAAATAAAAAAAACATTAATCTATAAACGCAGCTTAAAATATTTGTGGAAATATTTCTTTCAGATCTCAGAGGTGAAAACTTCTAAGGTTTGATGAAGCAATGTTGACTAAAAAACATAAGCATGAAGCACTGACAAATTTCGACGGGTGAAAACCAGACCTCGGTAGCCAAGTGGCTAAGGCAGCCGCCCGGAATGCGATAGACGTGTCAGGTGTCAGGTGTGTGTGCAGGCTAGATTCTGCAGTTGTAAAACGTCCAGTCTTGTTATAAAACCTGATGTACCAAACAGTTATTTAGGACTACAGGCAATGAGGACCACCAAAGCAGTATACCGCCACAGCCCACGTTTCACTAAATAACGACTGCACATGTACTAAGCGTAATGTATCATGTGGTGAGTCCATTGCTGATTTATGCTGTTGGATGTATAAGCAGTCTTCAGTCCGTTAGTCGCCTTTTACGGCATCAAACAGAAGAAATGGGTTGGTAGTATTCTTATAATATCAGCCACACAGTTCTATTAATACAATGGTTTTATATTTCGATTGCCATTTATTGACCATTGTACTAAATTCACGTATGGAATAGGATAGAATAGAGTGAAATAAATCTTGATTGCACATCTGTTACATAATTTATAATGCTTGTTATTATTGCAGAAATGAGAACAACAGATACCATGTGATAACGAATGTTCTGTGTGCCCTGTCTGACAGCCCTACCGTTCGGCCGTAAATCTAAATACGCAGGGATCAATCAATACGCGCGTAAAGCTGGTATTGTAGCGGTTAAGGCCTTTAAATTAACCATTGAAAATGGGGATGCGGATAGCAATAAATACCAAAATGTTATTAGTACAGAAATGACGTAGAGATTGAGCTTTTTCTGTTTACTTTTTAATCTTACGATGCCGACCATTGTGTCTGTATTACCTACGAATCTTTGATCAGTAAGAATACTGGGTCTCAAATCCTTTTAATTGTACCAGCAATGCAAAACGTGAAACTATCACTTGGTTACGCCGTACCGACACCATAAGGTCTAAGTTATTATGACAATGCCCTGTAATATAATACAAAATTATTAAATAAAATTTTTAAACACTGAAAAAGACGACAACCTCATGCGGGAATCGAACCTCGAGCGGGAATCGGTTAAGGCAGCCGCCCGGAATGCGGAAGGAGCGTGGTACGATTTCCGCATGAGGTTGTCGTCTTTTTCAGTGTTTAAAAATTTTCCTTAAATATATTTAAGCGTTGATAAAACGCTATAATATATGAAAAACATTAATCAAAATTTTTATTTTTTTTCAAATCACTTGGAACAAATTTTTGAATACCTACTTTACTACTTATAAAAGCTAAGCAGATGCCACGTGATAGTGATGTCAAGGGCTCCTACTACCGTAAATTTTAATATAGACTTTATATATTCTCGCACATATTTAGCACACGCAGCTAAGAGAAGAGGGAGATAAGAGATTGAAATTTTTAAAATGAGCAGTTATTGACTCGTTTAACTAGTCTGTAAGCCTACTAAAATGGATTAATAATAATTGGTTGGTTTATACAGGTGTAATAGATTCTGTTAAGCAAATGATAATCATTAAAATCATTAGTAAAAGATTATGCGGTGCTATCAATTAGGTAGCAGTGATGAAGTGAAGTAAATACCATGTATATACTTCACTTCATCACATATAGCACACAGCTGGGCAAAGACATCTATCGTTGGAATCAAGTCATCACAATTTTTTTTTGGTATTAGTTTTATTACCGCGCTTGTCAAATACAGGTTGCGGTAGCCAAACCTAACAATACACACTTTGATCAACCTAGAAATTGAATCCAAGATTTAAAACTTTTACAGGCGTTTAGTTTATACTACCTACCTACTCACATATTAATTTAAGGTTGTATTTACATATTATGAAATTTACAAATGTATTATTCATGACGAAGATAATAAATTATTAACATTACATTTGAAAAATACAAGAAGTTTAAAAAAAACACTGACCAGAATAACCAAAACAAAACTAATTAATTATTCTTAACAAAATGCTAATAGTAACCGCTTTACAAATTAATGCAAAGCCCCAGTGCTTTCCTAACCCATCAAATTCTAAATCCGTTAAAGACAAAATAATGTAAATACTATTATGAACGCTAAGATGCTCTTTAATTGAATCCGCTGTGGGTCACGGATAGAAATTTATTCCAAGTCAAACACCCCGCAATAAATTTTATTGCGAAAACCATTTTAACCTAAAAATTCCAAGAAGATCCAATTTAAGCCTCGCATAATCCGGCGACGAGATGAGTATCGCTCGTCCGAGGCAGGGAGTTGCGGGTGAGGCATAGCATACATTTAGTATTATCTTGATGCTTCATCGTATCTTCGTTATGTTTAAGTTCCCAGCTTAGTTAGTAGGCGCTCCTACTCAAGCGCCAGTGATACGTATCAACTAGCGCTGCACAACTCGTGAGAGTCCCCGCAGATAATACACCACACTCGCGTACGGTTTAATCTGCTTCATTAGATTGACTGCATCGACCCTCTCACCAACAATGGTAACTACCATTTCTGTATTTGTTGAATTAAAAACTTTTTTACGAAATTATGTTTTGACAATGTATCTTACTACTTAATTGCAGATGTCGTAAAAAGTGATAGGAAAGGCAGTGATAATTCACGTAAAGTTGGCGAAAGGGCACGAACTAGAGTGGTTGTAGGTAGATTTCTAACTGAGTGTACGAGATAAAACATACCATTGGATTTTATGACAATACTTCCTAGTATTTTTTTTGCTCCTGCGTTCCCAGAATAAAATTGCAAAAAAAAATCATTTAATAAGTAAGTATTGCTGATAGTAAAATTATTACAAAATTTGAAGTGTTAATTCCATAACATAAAAAATACTCACCTTTGTCGCCACCTTTTTTAAATGTTCTAAATTATTACGTACTTAAAGGTTTTTGTTACCTTTTACATAATCCACATATATATCCATGTAGATTATTATTTTTAGATGATAAAAAATTGCAAACGTAAGACATAGAATACCGTTTTACGGCAAAATATTAGTTACATCCTTTGCAGCGGCAACGTTCGATATTGAAGAAGGTCACCAGACGACCAATCGAGATCACCACCGATATTGGACCCAAACGTGTCGCAATAAGTGTCATATCGAAGCGGCGCCATCGCAATGCATCACGCTTAACATTTTACCGCGTTCGTATCTAACGCCAGGATCGCGAGACGGTATGGGGTGTAGAGAAAGTAATGGCCAAGTGCATTCGTCACGATAACGCCGCCCCACGCGAAGACTGCGGCGATAGCGCAATTTGTGCCGTTAACCGCCATAAATATTTATTGTTGCATTAAATTTAATTAATTTTGAAATTCTTTGCGTTTTAATGGAGCTTCCTGGAAATGAAACAAAAGTGAAACGAAATTACATGTCACACTCACTTTGCGAATGAGGTCTTTCCATATGGAACTGTTAACAGTGTCTGTGGTTTAGTAGTCATTGCACTGCTCTCAGACTCTAGGTTCTGGGTTCAACTCTTAACTCTGGGTAATTTTCTTTAGAATTCGGTAAAGTTGGTTGTAATTGTAAGGCTCTTCTAACTATGCCTAGTTAGTAGGAGTAAAGAAGTTAACTGTTTTAAAGTTTTTTGCCATATATGATAGCCAGTCAGTTGTAATTGAGGAACCATCAATTGAAATAAGGGTTCAGCGGGAAATACCATCGTAAAAAAATGTTTTAATAAATAAATACATCGAATACCACCGATATACGTGAATGATTGTGACCATATGCGTAACTAACAAATGATTTTGAGATAAAATTCAATATAAAAATGACCTTATTTTGAACAGAACAACCAGTTAATTGTCAGCACCATACAACGAGCTTCCGTAATACCATAAATCATGTTTTGAATTCGGCACAGTTGAAAGAACGGCGCTGCCGATAGGACACGTGTAGGTTTGAAATAAATAGACCTCGGCGCTGGCCACGTGAAAAATGTTATAAAATATAAAGTGCGACGTTTGTAGATTCGTCAGAGAGCGGCGGCGCGGCGGCGGCGGCGACTTGCCCGCCCACGCGCGTAGCACTTTCCAAATTCTTCGTGTAAGCTCTTGCAATCATGTGTTACTGCGGAGACGTCTGGCGACTTTAAAAAAATATAGCGCCATATAATTTCGATACGGAATCCATCTAGCAGATCTATTTTTGGAGTTGCTGTTGGTAAATATTTGGACAATGTAAAAAGTAGATACTTACTTTTAAATAAGTTTGTCTTGTTGTGACTTCGACTTTGCTTGCAGTTGCCAGCCAGTACGGCGTTTATTAATATGCAATTGTTTCTCTTTTACAGTTATTACTGTTGTGGCGATAGATGGAAATATATTTATATTTTTTGTTTTAATTTATTCCCGTACTAAAAATGTATGGACGCAATTACTGTATCTCTTTACTTTATAATCATAATGTGAACGATTTAAAATCCAAATGTAAAGGGCAATTTTTTAACGCATTATACGCAAAGTACTCTATTTATTTTTTTCATAGTGACCTACATTAACCTAGATTTATCATTGACAGTTTTTTTGTCAAACCTGCTCCTGGACGTCATTAGCATATTGTAATTTTTTTTATTTTAAAACTAAAGTAAAAAGGTACTTCGTTCATAAACACCACAGTTAATTCTCATTTGTTTATTTAAGTGCTACCTAAATATCCCAATCACCAAATGGCACGGAGAACCTAATTAACGTAGTAGCAATCCGTACCTACTCAATTTCACGCTTCAATCCCGCCAAAGCCCTGGTACGGAAGGGAGTTTCTTTCAACAAAACAGTTTGATATGAGGGTAAATTTTCCAGCTCGCTAAGATAAAATCGTCTGCCGCTACATTATAATGGCAGTATTCAGGCTTTCATGAGCCAGTTAGCTCCTGGCTGCGGAGCACACTAAATGGGGCGGAGTGGCTTCTCCCGGCCGTGTTAATGCAAATACATAACTCGTTAATGAAACGGGCCCCCGCAACAATGCTGTGTCATGTACCTACATTTTTTCTAGGCAAAATATTTAGCTTACTTCTTTTGTTTTTATAGCAACACAACTTAAAACACAAGAGAGTGTTATTATCAAGTCAGGCGACGAACGTACGCAATGGTAAGTATCAAAGCCAAAACCTATTGTTAATTAAATAAATCAAAATGTTTTGCCTTTGAAAACTTGCCTGACCTAGACTCAAATATTTTTGGTAATTATACTTAATGCTGTATTGTCATGAATCATAGTAAAACTATTTAAACGGCAAATAAATAAAAAAGGTAAATATTTGCCAAAACATTTACGAGGAAAAGGTCGAGTTCGCGATTCACCAATATCGTTTTTATCTTCAAATGGGTAAACCTTATACAGGGCAAACCCAACATACCGAACGTAAACTAGTAAGCTCATCGTCACTTCTAGATGTTTGTCCTCGTTTATTGTCCTTTTCTTACCTTCGACTAAATAAACAATTTATTTTAGAATTCATTTTTAAAAAAAGAAAATGTTTGTATAAGTATAAAAAGTTCTCCGGATTTCTGCATCCGGTATTCGGTGGCGATGACCTGCTATTTTGCCGTTTTTCTTTCATTAATAAACATTTAACTTAGTTCTTTAAATCTTCGTATGTACCTATGTACCTTTACAATGTAAAAACTAAATGTGACCTATGAATGTGTCCTTCAAAATTCTGTATCAACGTTCGCCAGTAAAAAGGCTAATTTAATTCAAACCGTAGCCAATGTTTGGAAAATCTTAGTTAACATTTGCCTTAGGCTGTACTCCGTGGAGCGGCACAGAATCGACCGGGGTGTTCCACCCTCCAGTAAGTACATGAATATTCAGGCGCGCTGTCGTCGGTCGGCGGGCATTCGGCAATAACTGTTAACTTGGGCCAGGTTATGTAGCTCTGTCACATCGGCAGGACGCCTCCCGTTCCGTGTTTCTGGATCATGTCGTTACTATATTTTAACTTTAAACATTCGCTGCGTTGCCTTTTCAGAGGAGAATTTGTTTCAAGGATGTCGCCTAAAAGCTTTGCCTTTGTTTGGCGACGGAACAATAACGTAAGTGGCACGAAACGTAATCTGACTTTTATCAACGCTTGATTATACTCGTAGTACCTACGTATAAGAAACAAGAGAAATACGATCGTCGATTTCAAGTTCGTTAATTGGGTATGCGGAGTCAAAGCAAAACATTAACGTTAGACCACGTTTGTTTACGTTGGTGAAGGTTACATCGAATTGCGAGGTCCCCAGTCTACGCGTGAGGCTGCGCTCGCGCACGCGTCTCGGTGGCGCCACGGCCTGCTTGCGCAACTGTGTCCGCCGCGTTTACGATCTGTCTCAATCAAAAGTTTCCACATAAAAGGCCACTGAAATGGCTCTTATTTATATCCACTTACGTACCGCATAAAACCACACATCGACACACACTCCCAATAAAGATGAAGCTTCAGTTTTTAGTGTTATTGCTTTACTGTCTCACTATAATTCATGCGCAGTTCCGTATTAGGGGTGTCGTGAAAAAGCGGGACACGTTCCGCCGCAAGAAAAACATAAATGGCCCCAAATGTGTTTTAAACGAGACGATAACTAATGACTACGAGATTCTGTCGTCAGCCGTGTCTGAATCTAAATACGTTTTCACAGCTAGAGTCTTGAGCGTGAGGAAGATAAAGCGCGGCAGAAAACCCCACGCGAAAGTGTTCATGTCTTATAAGTTGTACATACGCCTAGTTATGAAAGGGGACGTGGACGAGTTGAAGACACACGTATTTTCAGGAGACGAGCGCAGCTTGAATGGCGCAATTGTGTTTGTTGACTGGCTTCGGACGAATAAATGCGCATACAAGTTGTATAGACATTCCTCTGGTATATTTTTGAGTGACGGTTTTTACGAAGACTTCAACGGTGGGAACGCCCAGCGAATGCGGCTGTTGAACGAGCCTCTTCCACTGTCACTTTACGATTTGGATAGAGTAAATGCCGCGTTGAAAGGTAAATATTTACCGCCGTAAGGCGTAGGCTCGTATGGAAACTTGTCATAACGCTTTGGTGTAAGATGGGTTATAAAATTTTGTAATAGGCACGTCGGCCTTTTTGTCTGGGTTATGAGTCACTAAGTGTTAATTTGAATAGGAAATGGGCAATGATTAGATTTTACTGTTCTGGGTTATTTGTAACTCTGTGTAACCCATCTGTAGTCACTATTACAATATTTTGAGTTTTAGTGCTAAACTTAAGTATATTTTAACATAGCTCTTCTAATGTTGGTCTTCGTATAAAAATATAAAAATTGATTTATGTAGCTTTGAGCCTAATCATATATCCGAAACTACTTAATCGATGTTATTTACAATGATGTATTTAGGTACATTTATTAAAAGGTACAAACAATTAAAACTAGTTTCTACCATAAACTTATACGGCACATACTACTGACTGTTAGCGATTATACATTTATATATTTATATATATATAACTATGTGTTTAAACAAATTTTCATATTTGTTGGCAACTACCACCGACCTGTGAAATATATATTTTTTTTGTAAATAAAAATAAAAGTCCTTATATTTTTTATTTGTTAATACTTTGACAAAATATCTTGATCTACAATATCAAAAGCTACCCGTTTTCTTCAGAATTAACCTCTTCAGAAAGATAAGAAATGTGAACGTTTAACTTAAAGTGGAGAACAAAAAGTGGTTTGATACAAATTTTTGAAGGGTTTGACAGCACAGAGATTTTATCTCGTTTGAAGCTATTCTGTTTTTTTTTGTTTGGGGTAAAAAATAATGTCCGATTTGACATTTTTGTTTTTATTCGGTGCCCTTTGTTTCGGTTTGAATTTGTATGCTATATCATAATTTCCACAACATTTACTCTTGGTCCTTTGTGCCCCAACGCGGAAGAAATACCATTATTGTGACATATTGCAACTTATAAATAGTCAGTATCGGTAACATTTATACATAAACATAGTTAAATTTAAGCATTCAATTTCCATTTTAATTTGGTGCCTGCTTTCATTAATTAATTTCATATTATATATAATCAACATCTCAACTGCTAATTCCTTCGAAAAATAGTTTTTCAGATTTTTGCGCAAGAACGAAGGAGAAAAGACATTTTTACGTAATCTTTCTTTTTAGGAAACTGTATTCATTAGTTTGATGGCAGCAATGGTTTTTAAACAGGCCATTTAGATGTCATTCCGAGTCAGTGTGGGACTGGGCTGGTATACTTTAACGTGTATACTTAAGTATATTTACCTACTACTGTGCAATTTACTCCAAATGGAGCTTCGATGTCTTGGCCAATTATGGAGTGCGGGATTTGAATAATACGTACAGTAGAATGTTCTGTTCCACTTTGCATACTTCATTATTAGCATTCCATTTGAGATGAATAAAAATCTCAGACACGGGTATTGGTGAAATTTTTTTTTACTCGGTAGCTGAACGGAGAGATGGTCGGGTTGAATGAGAGACAGTGGTTCTGTCCTGCAGGTTAAGCCACGTTACATTATTAACGTTAACCTACTCTTTTTAGCACAAGCGTATTAGTTTTAGAGGTAACAGGGGTTAACAAGACATTGTTAAGTAACACTATCTACTCTTACTTTTAAAGCCAAAGGCGCCCATTTAATGTCAACAACTACGTCACCAACATCGTTAATGAATCATGAAACATCATTAACATCATAATTTTGGGGGTTAAAGTTACTCACGTCCGTAGGTTTACCCTTGAGACCCTACACGTGACCCCTGGGTGGTGCTAAATTAGGACACTGACTGAGTGGTAAAGCCACGCTGCATTGCAGCAGACATTGGGCCGGTTAGCCCGCCGTAATACGAATATCCGGCGTGAAATAATGGCACTTGGTGCTGTTGTGTTTCGTCCGGTGAGTGAGGGTTCCGTTGGCCCCTTTCCCCCCTAAAGGCTTGCAACGCGTCTGCGATTCCTCTGGTTTTGCGAGTGTCCATGAGCGGCGGTGATTACTCTCCATCAGGTAACCCGCTTGCTCGTTTGCCTCCTTCTATTATAAAAAAACTAACAAGAAATTATTAATAAACAACAAGTTAACAATAATCTTTATGTACTATTACTTAATCATTGAGACTACTCTTAACCAAGTTTGGTGCAACCCGAACAAAATGGCGGCGTAAGTTAGCTTGTAATTGCTACTAAGAATATTCAATCGCGTTTTGTTTAGTGTGAAATATACATTTACCTGTAACTGTATAAATACAATTACAATAAATTAAATTGGATTTTAAAAACATACAGTAAAATATTGTTAGTTTATTTATGACTTTTACACACATTTATGACTTTGCCAAAGCCTTTAACGCAATAGATATACCTAGGTACTTTCATTAAAATTCTGAAGCGAGCTTAAGACAGAAGAAATTCGTTAATATATAAAAAGTTCATCTTAAAATGAAACCCCACAAATGAAAATGATTGAATGTATGAAAAATTACACTTCAAAAAGCAACGACGTGACAAAAAGACACAATGGCCAAAATTCAACTTCGTTTGATCGTCGGACTCGAAGTAACACGGTAATCGCAAATCGATGGAACTATCGAACAATGTCGTTATTTCGTAGTAGGCCCCCAGCTTACCTTAATCGCTGTGTGGCTTCGATAGACATTGCCTCCACTGGACAAGGATTAGTCAGTAGAAACCGATTATTCGAGTAGGTCTTGTAGACAAGTTGATATGTCTATCGATATCTTGCTAATACAATTTGACAATCTCTTTTCTTGGGCTAAGTGCAGTCTCTTTTTTAATTCAATGTCATGAATACGAAATTGAAATAGCCTTTTGTAAACCTCACTAATATTGTTATTGTTTATTTGTATGTGCCTGATCCAACGACGCGACCTTGAACTTTCAATTTAAATTAATTCGCTTATAGCTATTATTAATAAAATAAAATAAAATAAAAAGTTTTTCACCAAGCATATACTTATTGTACTCGTCTAACAAATAAATCGTCAATGCTTTAGTAAATCTTCTCTTATAACTTGCTGAGTGTTTTCTTCAACCTATCTTTCAGTAGTCGTCTCAGAATCTTTCCGCTCGGCGTTTTCAATATCTCATCGGTGAATATCACACCGCCTCGCAACTGTTTCCAGTGTGACACCTGCGGAGAGACATTTAGCACTTTAACTAGAGCATAGATTTTACCTGCATAACTTAATTATTAACTGTTTTTTTATTATAACCACTGTGTCTGCGTTGTGGGCTGAGAAATGCATGAATCACAACGTTGCGTCAAATGGAGGCGTTACAATTAATGTGATGTTTATGGTTGGAACTAGTTGTAAACTTAATCATAAACTGTTTTGGCATAGTACGGACAAATTTAAGAATCAAGAGAAGGTAGAAGTTACTAATGAATAAGTTGGTATGTGAGGGAAGGTTCTAGCCAATTAGTAAAATATTAATCAATTATCTGTCCATAAAATACAACAATAGATTTTTTTATGTCAGTGATTTATGCGATTAAGATGTGCATATTTAAAACACATATTACGGCGAAAAGATATTGTGATAAAACATAAAAGAACAATACTGATAATGACGACGATGAAGAAAAAAAAATTAATGGAAAATCATTAGTATCTGTATGTTAATGAATGTAGCATTACACAGAAATCGATAACGGGAATGTTAAGAAATACACAACCATAGCATTGATTGTAATAAAAATAAAAATATTATGCAACACTTATAAAATAAATCAATGTTACACACCTTTCTGGCTACGTGTTCAATTATATCTTTCTCAGTCAACTTTTCGCCTATTTTCTTCACAACAAATGCCGTCGGCAGTTCACCAGCGAATGCATCCGGAGCACCTACTACTCCGACATCTTTAACTGCAGGATGCTGGAGGATAATTCCTTCGAGCTCAGAAGGTGCAACCTGTTTGAAAATAGCTATCTTGTTTAATAAGCCCTTAACCATAATGACCGTATCAAGTTACGATCTATTTGCATAATACGTAACTAACTAGAGTTTTACTATCGCAATGTTATTAGCTCTAATTACACGAAGCAATGAGTGGAAAATCAACGGAGAATGTCAATAAAAATATGACGCTTCAGCATTTATAACTATTTTATTTCTTTAGTCTCGTCTAGAGTGTACGCAGAGACATTTAAACTGTTAATTAACCAGTTGAACATTAGCCTGGAAACGTTCGTTTAAAAGCTATAAAAAACTCAATGAAAGTTTCTAACTTATTCAAAGTGGTCATTTTGTATAAATGCCATTATAATACTAAATTACTGCGTTCTGTTTCAATTCCTCCCCTTTATTTTAAAGTCTGTAAATTGACCATCATTAAAAGTAATGGAACTATTATATTAATAATTGCAATATGATATTAAACTTACTTGCCAAGCTTTGTACTTGATAAGTTCTTTTATTCTGTCAGTGATGAAGAAATAGCCATCATTGTCGTAATATGCAATGTCACCTGTTTTATAGAAGCCTTCATCGTCGCTATCATCTTTGATATCTTTTCCTATGTATCCGTTGAAAAGTACATGTCCCTTTACACAAATCTCTCCTGGTTGATTAGGTCCAAGAATTTCCCCCGTTTCGATATCCACAACCTGTGAAAAGTCGTTATGATATAGCTGTAATAAACCTGTTTTAGCTATTGTAGTTTTTCGTTTTTCAAAAAAGAGAAAAATACATTACGTATAATTACTAAACTATGTTTAAACAAAGTAATACAATTATTAAAGTAGAAGTTCTGTTTTCATATTTACAAGCACATAATTCCATTTTCTTATTTTCCTATATACCTAATATTTTTAAATTGGTGCTTGAAAACTTTTGCATTAAGCGTTGGTAAAGTTAACAGTATTTTAGATTTGTAAAGGCTCTTTTATTGCAACAATATTAAACTTTTTACTGTAAAACTAATTACAATCTAAAGAAATACAGGCTAGTGGCCTTGTTTGCGTTTAGTAATAAAATATTAGCACCTTTACTATGTTTCCGGCTACCACCTTTCCTACACTGCCTTGTCTTGATGCATCTTCGTATTCTTCGGTGATAGCTCCAGTAGTTTCAGTCATACCGTAACCTTGGAGCAAATGTTTTAAATTGGAGAATCTGTTAAAATAAATATGGTTTATTAGTATTTAATTTAATAATATTACATAATGTATCGGGGGCTTATGATATAGTTTTTGTATTAATAATAAAAAATGTGGGCTAAATCCTTCACACCTAGTTATCTATGATATTGCGATAGACGCAGCGATCCATGCGATCGCGATGCGATGTTTATATTTTATAAAAGTATTTAACACTTAGCTGTAACCCGCGGCCTTCCTAGCGTTAATTTTTCACAAAAAATGTATATAAGTACGCCTATATTAGTCTCCAGGTTCCCATCGATCTATCTCTATACCAAATTTCATCGAAATCGGTCCAGCGTGCAGCGTTTTAAGCGTTAAAGAGTAACAAACAAAACAAACTCACATTCGCAGTTATAATATTCGTTAGAATTTTGTAAAAGTTTACTTACGTCTTTCTGGCGTCACTCATAACACTAAATTCTAGAGGCGCGCCTCCACAGTAGATGACCTCTACGGAACTGACATCGTATTTGATCACATTAGAAGACTTTGTTAGTAGAACTAGCAGAGGTGGCACCATCAGAAGAAATCCTGCCTTAAATGTGACGAAAAGTTATGTGAAGTAAGACTTTCATGCACCTTTTTTAGCAATTAAATATTTTAACAATTTAAAAAAAATAACATAGTTAAGTTTTTGCGCACGCTCTACACAGATATCACATATCGGCAGTAACTTACCCTGTATTTCTCAATTGCCCTTAAGTAGTTTTCTTCACTAAACTTACTTAAATAAATGCAAGTTACACCAATCAGTACCTCTTTGAACGTGTAAAGTAAGCCTATAGTGTTTGACCATGGAGCGACACTCAAATAATTTAATTTGGTTTTTATTGACCTGTTGAGAAAAAAATTGTTTACAGAATTTTTATATTGAGAAAAATATCATAATTTTTGTTTTGAGTAAAAATAAACTCAAAAGTATTCTTTCAAGATAGTATCCTTTATCAACATATTATTATGGAACTCTTTTTGACCAGTACATTATTGAATGCTTCTTTATTATTGTATTGTAAAAGGGCTGATTTTTACATCCGCGGATAAAACTTATACGTCTGATAAAGTATTACGCCATCTACCATGTATAATGTCAATAGTAAAGAAAGAAAATACATGATATGATAAGACATTTTCAAATGGTTGTGTAATACTTTAAAAGACAATTAAGTTTTATCTGACAATTTGTAAAATTGGTCCTAATAAACATTTTCTTTAAAACCGGCTTTTGTTTTGTAGTTACTGTGTGCTCACCATTTTACAAACATACTATAATCATAACTATTATCCCAGAAGAGTTAGTCAGAGACTAGGTAATGAGAACAGCTAAAGCATTCCTCTACCATAGTCCACTTTTCACCAAATAGCGACTTCACATGTGCTCAGCGAGACAGGTGGTCAGCCCAACACCGCTCTATGCTGTTGGATGTATGTGCAGTCTTTAGTCCGTTAGTCGCTTTTAACGACACCCAAGGAAAGAGAAGGGGTGGCAGTATTCTTTTACCGCTACGCAACACGGTAGGTGTACAATATTTTTTTTTACAAAAATACTTACATCGGTTGCTTCATAGCTGTAATTAAATTAGCATGACTAAGCTGGACTCCTTTGGGCAGCCCCGTCGTTCCCGACGAGTAAAGTATCATAGCAGCTTCCTTGCGACCTTCGAACGAATAATGATTATTTTTAATATGACACTGATTGATGACGTCATTAAAATTTAAATTGGCGGTACAGGTTGTATCAGATATACAGCTTGTTGTCTTTAACGACATGGTCATTATTGATGTCAACAATAATGTATTCAATTTGTATGGCTCTTATGAAGATATAAAATAAAAAATATAAATTTAGAAAGATATTTTGACATAGAAGTAAATGGCTGAAAATTGGTGTTTATCATAATCATCTCGTTATTCTATAAACATCTCCTAGAAATAATAGCCTTCTCACAAAATTAGTAGTAATTAGTACATTACCCTATCTTTATTATTGATTTTTTTTTCATTCACAATCCTTTATGTAAGTACATTACCCTATTATGAACTACTATAACTAAAAAATATTTAAAACATGTAGACCCGCTCTCATAGGCGGCACCCGTTCACCAGTATGACAATTGTGAATCAATCAGCGTTCGATTTGCTCATTTTAGAGAACGCAACGACCCCACTCAATTATACTACCAAGTCCAATTTAATGAAAATAAAATATTTATTGAATGTTATGTGCAACCTAATTTTATTGTCTGTAAGAAGATACGATTGCCTTTATCAGGAGTGCCTGACAAAGGCTATCGTATCAGATATCATTATATCACAGATATCCTTAACCTTAACCCCTACGAATTTGGCCCAAATCGCAGTGCTATCTAACGTCAACCAACTTGTTTATTAAATTCGGTCACCCATCGGAAGCTACTTAGCTTTCACTATCACAACCCAAATGCGGTCGGTCAAAAGCCGTCCACTAACCTCCGCAAAATGCGGAGACATCTCTTTGACGTAGCAAGTTTTCAGTCGAAAATAAACGTCTTGTTTCTTTCTGTGCTACTTTAAAAAAGTGTGTAGGTACTATAAAATTTTGTTTAAGCAAATTAACGTCGGAAATATTCAATAAATTTCGTATTATAACATGCGTGATTATTGTCAAAACTTATTGTAAATTAACAATAAAGGTCTGCGTGAGTGAAGTGTTTACATCATCACCCCAAGAAGCCTATGTTAACAACTCTAACATAAAGTTACACAAACTTACACAAACTTACCCTGAAAGTCCACTGGTTTGAAAAGACTTTTCTCTACGTTATTTACTGAAAGGTTCCTGTAACTATCTTCTCCAAATATGAACAATTTTCTGGTATCGTGTGTATCTTTCATAACCTCAGAGTATTTATCGTATGCATTCGGAGACATAAACATATATTTTGGTTTCGATATACCAATTGTGTGAATTAGTTCTCCTGAAAATAAAAATTATACATCTGTTAAAAAGAATTACCTACATAAACAAGGAACACGCTTAATGTATAATCCATACAAAGAACATCGAACCGAAATAATTGGTAGGAAACATGTAGGAAACCACTTTTATCTATCTAAGTATCATCATGATCATCATTACATATTATAAAGTAAAGCCGCCGTTTTCCTTGTCTGTGGCACCGCACTATTCTCCTAAACCACGCAATGGATTTTTATGCAGTTTTCACTTAAAGATAGAGCGTTAACTAAGACTGGTTTTTGTTTATATTTTGTAAATATATTTTTTTAAATGGCTGAACTATGACAATCTTTATAAGTTAGCGTGAACGAAGGCGCGGTGGGCCGCTAGTATTTAAATAAAAATCAATTAACAGGAGTGTATGTTCGCGCATCACTTAAGAACGGCTGCACACGTTTAGATATTTTTTTTGCTGTGTTGGATAATATCAGGACATGGTTTGTATGAATGAAAATAATTGATGGAGATATCGTCACGGAGTATGGGGTGGACCTGGACGAATTCGCTGGTGCTTGTTTTTAACTCTTGGGGTGCTTGGTGGGTCTGTCAGACCCGTCACTTTAAATCATTATCGATATTTTTTCAAATCTGAAACTCAGCGTGGGTTGCCCCTGAGTAGTTTCGCGATATAGACTAGGACTCATTTCGCCACCGCCCTTGCAACCTTCAGAGCACTCGCGTCCGAGTAGCGCGTTTCTTAAGTGCGTTTGGCTCTGGAAACCCTACCAAGCACGCGGTTATTTTTGTTACCTAAAATAATAATTCTAAACGCATCTTCATTTTGATTGATTAATGAAACTTTTTAATATATATGTATATATGGTTTTATTTTGTATATATTTACAAAAACTTTAAAAATAACAGAAAACATGCACTCTAAAATTTCTATTTTCTATCTTTTCAAATTAAATATTTTATTAACGGGTCCATCAGACCCATCAGGAACACAGTGTGAGTTTTACCCACCAGGCATCCCAAGGGTTAAATAATATAAAACAGCTGTTTTTTATCGCACAAAATGTAATGCGCGCACAGACTGTGCTACGCCTGTGAAAGAGACTTGTGATAGCCGGGGAGGGGTTTATTCTGTACTCAGTTTAGTGGTGCTGTGCTGGTAGCGCTCATTAATATAATACTACCGTTCCATCTCTTCCTTTGGGTGTCGTAAAAGGCGACTAACGGACCAAAGACCAACAGCATAGAGCTGCGATGGGCTCACCACTTGTCACGCTGAGCACATGTGTAGTTATCATTTGGTGAAACGTGGGCTGTGGCAGTGCACTGCTTCTGTGGCCCTCATGGCCTGATCTCTGACTAACCCTTCGGGGATGATAGTCGAGACTCTATGTATGTAAGATGAATATATATGTAAGTTTAGTTTATACAATGTGAAATTTGTGTTTTAAAATTGAGACTTTGACACTTCATATCTCCTGAACCACACGATTCCTAGGTAAAATCTCCGTAACAATGGAATAAATAATGTGTGGCTATTGGCTTCGTTAAGTGTCTTTTTACACCCCGTCTACGAGTATACAGGAGTAAATGATTTGCTTTATGTTGTTATTTAAGTTTATCTTTAGAGTAATAATAAGGAACTGATACTGATAAGACAGTATCTGTTTCTTGGAGTCTCTGTTTGGTCGTGTTTCAGAAAGCATGTGAAATACTTGGCCCAGATTGCTATCGAAGTCATTACGATAAAACGACACGGAATATGGTAGCATAGCGGCTTAATGGCCTGTCCGTATTATTGAGGAAGGCTTGTCCTTAGTTGTGTAACTTATACCGACTGTTAAAGAAAATATATTCTACTATACATACGAGTACATAATAGAGTGAGATGGATTTCATTCGATTACATATTAGAGAGTGCTCTCGTTGTAGTTAATTTTCACTGAACGAGGGTAAATTTGATTATTATAGAGATATACAAATCCTCTGATCCATATAATTTTGTTGCTTAAATGTGTGAAACGCAAATGCACCTGCTTCTATCGCAGTGGTTAGATCTCCAATCTAAATCTCAGAGAAACCTCGCTGATTCAATACGCAGGCAATGTTATCAGTTTGTTGTGTTCTGGTAAGATATTTATAAAAACAATATCAAATTTTACAGAGATAGTGGATGCCTCTTGAGAGAGTGTGTTAGTATTTATACAACGCGTACCTGCTAATGCAAGTCATAATATGGTCATACTAGTAGTAACCTGCTCGCGATTTAGTCCCCCTAAATACCGCGTATCTTGTGAAGAATTACCAACATTATTTTTCATAGAAACCTTGTTGACAGCACAATTGGTGATAAATGCTCCTTGGTAAATTATGGCCGTTAACTTTTATTTATCCGGATAGATAGGTTGTTCTCATTTACCTTTACTGTAAGCGTTATTGAGGAACGTTATAACCGCACCACTGCACATCGCAGCCATGGTCGTAACGAGGAACTCGGGTCGGTTCTCGCTGCATATCCCCACCACATCACCCTTCTCCACGCCCAGCCTCATCAGGGACGACGACACGTTCACAATTTGCTGCACGAATTCACTCAATCGCATTTTCTCACCAGTCTCTCCGTTAATCTGAACATTAGACATTACCCTTGCTTGTTTAGTTGAACACTTTTTGAAATAGCTGCTTTGCGATTCTCTAAGCGACACATAGACGATTCGCGCATGGCTATGATCTGCTGTCTCTTTCCAATTCGATGTATATTAAAGAGACAGAGTCAATTCTCAGCGCTTTAAGTTATAGAATCGCACTTCTGTAGGTAAAATTTATATTGAGGACCACTTACGAATGCATCAGTTTCCTTCGACTTTGATACTGTTTCCAAAAAATATGCCCCGAAATTCAGGTGTGATGGAAAATCTATGTCTTCTCCGCCATAAATGACACCACCGAAATTATTTGTTTTCGACATTTTGTTGAAATGCTTGCCGCCGAATGACTGATAAGATTCGTGTATGGTCGTAAAGTCCCCAATTGCGTTTTTGATAAGAATATCTTTTTTATCTTTCTAGATAGAATGGCCAATTTTTATTACATTACGCTTATGGATGCTATCTTAAAATTATGTAACGTTATTAAAATATTACGTAGCATCATTCTATGTGATTAAAGTTCCTTTTTTATTTTCTATAAAATATTTAAAATAAATATCAAATACAAATGCCACTACTTCACCATGTTGTAATGAAAAAGAGGTTATTTAAAAGAAAATGCTCTTAGTCAATCTCGATTGAATATCGCAATAGCTATTTCTATGCGAGAAAAGATACATTGTCCCAAACGACTTATAAAGTATGTTTTCTGACCGAAATATGACATGTAACTGTTTTTAAACATGCAAGGCGTGTGTATAAGATGGAACAGTGAATTCATAAAGAGGAAACACTACGTCAAAATTGGCATGCAAAATTCTCATATAAAACACAGAAAAACGGCGTTTTGTAGTCCCCTGTTTCCTCCTTCAGAACTGGACCAATTTTTATTACTTTTTCAGCATCGGTTAAAGAAATAGATTTTCTATTTCTGTATGTTTGATTTTTTTTGTAAACCAACCACTTAATGTTTCTGAAGACGCCTTAAAACGGAGTGATTTCGCTAAATTTTGAAGGCTCCTGGTTGTTAAATAAATGACTTAATGCAAAAAAATCAAACATACAGACATAGAAAATCTCTTTCCTTAACCGATGCTGAAAAAAGTAACAAAAATTAGTCCAGTTCTGAAGAAGGAAACAAGGGACTACGAAACTTCATTTTTCTGTGTTTTTGCAATTTTGCATGCCACGCCCAACTAACAAAAATGATTCTTATAATGGCTTTCATTGCCAAAATTAATAGCTTTTTAATAGCCGTATTATCTCCTATAAACCTGCGTTTGGGCACAAATTATAAGGACAATAACTTTGTACCCACCTTATAGTGGATTTATTGTTAGCTTTTTATTCTTTTACGTGTTTTATTATGGCCAGCAACAAGGGAGTAAAATTTATACTAGCAAAGCAAAGTATTTTATAAAGCTGTTTGCCCATGTATGATTCTGTATTAAATATAGTGATTTACATTTTTCTAAAAGCTTAGCGAAAAATTAAAGTGACCGCTGTCACTGTCAACCATTTTAATGACAAGAAAAGTAAGTTTATAATTTATTATAATATGTTGTTACTGATTAAATGCTTGTATGTAGTGAAAACGGTGTGGGCATTCAAATGCATGGCAAAATGTGTTACGCAGTGTGTTATATTATCAACGCGCCCTTGAATTTAGGCCGTTTTGTGATACAAAATTGGTTAATTATTTATTCATGTTTTTATAAGGCTATTATAAGGGAAATAGGAATCGCAAATCATTTATAAGGAAACGTAAGCTTATACTGTTGCCATTTTGTATATATTTAGGGTTCTTTTCTCACTAGTAAAAACCCGTATCCACATTTATTTTAATGCCCCAAGATTTATATTCAAAATTTTACTTTACTGTTTTGTTCATAATTTAATTCTTATTTCTTTTCCAGGATAAAAATATTTTACGGCTGATAAAGCCGAAGTAATAGAAGTGTAATGTGTCCCTAACTATTGAAACAAGGAATTAAGAAAACGCAGAAATAATAGTAATAGACTTCTTTCAGTCTTTTAAGTAGGTAATTCAGCAGCCAGCCAGCTATCAATACGCGCCTAATCGTCTAATTACGTGCTGTAATATTTTTAAATAAATCGCTAAAAGTTATATAATGGAAATATTGATTTTTATTGCTCAGTCTTTTATATCTCTACACAAAAATTTCATTGGATTTAGTAGGGCGACGGAACCCGTGGCTGTTTTTTGTAAAAGCTAGATAATTTCAACCATGATGAATCATGTTTTTGTAAAGTTATGTAGAACACTTGAATATAGGCATCTAGAGAATGACGCTCTTATAAATAATATGTAATCGAATATGGTTTGATTTATTCTTATAAAGACTATGTAAAATGCTTTTACTCTTTTGTCATATAGACATCTTATAATAAGCTCCTATAAATTAAAAAGCATTATAGTTACTCTGTGCATTGCAATTATAAGAACAATTGGCCCTATTAGAAACCTTTACATAGCTTTTGAATATTATAAGGCTAAAAAGCCATATAACTAGCTCCTATAAGAATACAACATTTTGAACCCTTATTGTGGCTATATTATTAGGATTTATTACAGTTTACACAACTAAATTACAAGGATATTGGTAGTATTAGCTAAATCTTCTTATAATGTACCATTATAAGGTTAATTGACATATTGATTGCTATTTTAAAACATGTAAGAGAGTATGGACCTTTTACATTAATTTTATAAGGGTATATTGTTAGTTGGGCGTCGACGTAGTGTTTCCTCTTAATGGTCTTTTGTTGTAAATGCTAAAAATATGCCACTTGGCCCAATCTCCCTTTGGAAGTACTGTTCTTTGGATGTGCTCAGCAGTGGGATGTTTATCGGATGACTTATGCTCAGATATGTAACAAAAAAACACGAACTTTTATTTTACTGCTACTGTTATCTATTTCATTATTGCTACTATCAATCTTTGACTTGTACTCGTCAACTTCGTTCTGTCAACGACTCATAATACTGTTACTTGTCCTTCTATTTCACGAGCTTAAGTAAACCTGAGTGCACACTGAGTATTTCATTTATGTTACGAAGTTACCGTTGTATTATTTATTTTTGAAGAATATATTTTATTGTTAGAAAAGTGCTTTTTGTAATAAAATTATAATCTAGCTTATTTTTCACTTTAATAATACCTACATACTGTCACATACTTACTCTGTTTTTTGTTTTTATAGTGCACTGATATAAAATTGACTAATTTAGGTATAAAGAGTTTCACTTAATTTTCGTCATCATCTTCTTCATCATTTTTTTTCTTGTCCTTTTGAGAAAGAAACTGTCTTTTTGAGAATCTGTTCTTATGAGAATCTGTTCTTATGAGAATGACCCATCATTATCAGCTTATACACGTCCCACTGCCGGGCACATGCCTTCCCACATAGACATTAGTAGATGAGGAGTTTGGGCCATAACCCACCATGCTGGCCTCATGCATGTTAGTGGGTTTTAACAATTGCCATCTTACGACAACAACCGTGACCAATGGCGAGACCTGAATCCTGAACACGCATGGGTAGGGTTACCATTTAGAAATTTGAAAAGTCCTAACGAAAAGCCAGACATTTCGATAAAAGTCCGGACTTTTTTGTCACAAAATGGAAACATTTTATTTTTTTCCTTTTATTTTTCACTTTTTATAATTTGTTTTATGATAAATGAGAAGTTAATAAAGATTTAGACTTATTTGATATTACTTAAAGTGTAGTTTTGTTACTCATTTTCCATAATCCGGACAAATTGAAGAGCCGGACTAGACAAAATCCGGACTAGCGTAATAAAATCCGGACATGTCTGGACTAGAGTCTAAAAGTCCGGACATGTACGGACTAATCCGGCGGGTGGTAACCCTACGCACGGGGATGCTCGAGATCATTTTAATGTTGGTCACCAATCCATTACCATAGCAGTTGCTTATCTGGCGAGATCAAGAGCCGAATGGTTTAGCCGTTGCGTCGTTGAGTTCCTGCCATTTAACTTTCCTTCATAATTTAAGTTTCCCTACTGTCATTTTTGTTAGTACCGCTCCCGACCCGAACACAGACGATTTTAGGCTCTTAGCCCTCAAATATATTGCAAAATTTTAACTTATCAGTAATTTTCACGGAAGAGGCGGAGTGATATGACGGGGATGAATAGAACCCATTGGTTCGAAGTGCTGCGAGAGGGAGACCTCTGCAGACCCCACTATGATAAAATAGTACCGCTCATTCTGCACTATGCTTTACTTTCGGGCCGCTAGTAGGTAAACGTAATTTGTTGGTGCGCCCGCGCGACCGGCCCGCCCACGCGCCCCCCACATCTTCTCACGGAGTGACTCACACAGGCTCTCTTGACCTTTATCCCGACTTTATGCTAATGCAGTAAGAGCTAGATTGGAGAAGTCATATTTTTGCTTGGTTCAAGTTGTGGGTATGTTGTAGTAAGCTTAAGGATTTGATGAGATGATACATCAACATAATCTTCAGTGTTATAAAGATACCACATGGTCTTGCATTGATTTCTTTTAGTTAGTATATCCAGTGTATGAAAACATTTTCAGCGCTAATTCCTTAATTTTCAAGTCACAGCTAGGGTTGGCTAAAAGTGTTTTTTCTATAGATATATTTGTTATATCTATTTATTATTATGTCTTGTTTATGCGTTTTTAGTTACAAAAAAATATTAACTAATATTTTCATAGAAAACGAGAATTCGTAAACATTCATAAGTACACGATCTATGCGATAACGCTCAGACTAACTAATATCGAAAGGATCATTGCAAAACATAAATCTTTAACAGTTTGAAATCGTCGAAAGGCTATATTAATGTGGTGTCAAAGTGTATCTATAATATTTTAGTACCAATCAGTTCTGCACAATAGTTACAAGAGTGTAGAACCGCATTTTCTTGCTAGCGGTGTGCAATTATGTCATTGGACGTTCCTGGAAGAGCTTTCGCTAAACGAGAAATTTAACTTGATGTTGGGATTTATTAAACTCTTTAGAACTTTATCAAGTGATATCGAATACAACATCGGAGCTATTATCGAGGAATATTCAACGATGCGACGAGTTGTGTTACAAAAGCATTTTATTATAGAGACAATGACTTTTGAATTTCAATAAGTATACATATTTTAAATAAATACATTGAATTCTTAATACAAATACTTACTAGGTTAACATTGTGCCTGCTTGAAAGTCATTACTAAACAGTGTCGCGTAGCGGTGAAAGAATACTACCACCCCCTCTCTTCCCTTGGGTATCGTAAAAGGCGACTAACGGACTAAAGACTGGTTGTCTCGCAAAAATAGCTTTTAAGCGATAAGACCGCCACATTGTAACTTTGTATCTTTGCTCTTTTATGTCTAATGTAAATGTTTGTGTTATGTTACAATAAAAGTATTATCTATCTATCTAAAGACTGCAGATAAATCCAACAGTAAAGAGCGGCGATGGGCTCATCACCTGTCATGCTGACTACATGTGCAGTCCTATTTGGTGAAAAGTGGACTATGGTAGAGGATTTTGGATTTTGCGGTCCTCATTGCCTAGTCTCTGGCTAATCTTTCAGGGATAATAGTCGTGATTATAATATGTATACATGTCATTACTTATAAGGCCTCATTATTTAAATTGAAGCGAGGCTTGATGTAATTAAGCTTTATGATAATGTGACAATACCTTGTATTAATTACGGATCTTAATTAGCTAGCACAATTTACTCAGACGTTTCAGTGCATCCATATAGAAACCAGTTTGTAATAGTCTCCTAGTAATCTCGCGCAAAGTAAAATATTAAGTAATTATGTTGTCGCTCAGCGAGACGGCGTTACTATATCGTGATAGTCTTATTTAATTTAATATCGCGAGATCGTCAGTTTAAAGCTGGTGAACCATGTTTTTATATGATTTAGATGAAATCTGAAAACACAGATATTTTTTGCTGGCTATTCTAACATTAACCATGTCGCGCAGCGGTGAAAGAATACTACCACCCCCTCTCTTCCCTTGGGTGTCGTAAAAGGCGACTAACAGACTAAATACTGCCCATACATTCAAAAGCATAGAGCGGCGATGGGCTCACCACCTGTCACGCTGAGCACATGTGCAGTCGCTATTTGGTGAAAAGTAGACTATGGCAAAGGATTTTGGATTTTGCGGTCCTCATTGCCTAGTCTCTGACTAACCCTTCGTGGATAATAGACGTGATTATATGTATGTTTATTTTAAGATGCTGCTTATTAATTTGAATACGAATAGGTACTATAATATGAGTTATTTCATTGGCAATGAATATTGTAAAGTAAAAAAAGATATTTTTTACAGCTTGTGTAACAAATACTTCATTACGAAAATATTCAATTTCTGCCTTTTCATAATTGTACTCCGTCAGTTGTTAAAAGTTTTAAAGTCGATGGAGACAGAACAACATTTTGAGTACGACGTTATCTCGTAGAATTACAAAATCGTTTTATTTTATTTAAAATTTTATGCCTGATGGATGTAGCTCCTTTCGTCGAAGATTACTCAGCCCACTTAACACTCATCTATAAACATTGCCAACCCTTGAGATGTCCAACTGATGTGCTATTCCAAGAAAACTTCCGGTTTAAGCTGCTGCTTTCATAGCGGCATTAGCTAATTTGACATCCGAGGAATTCATTTCATAACGACGACGGAGGCTCATAGTGGACTGGACAGTATGGCTGTATTTCATATTCAGTTTTCTAGTGTTTCACAGAGCTTGTTGAACTTCTTCCATGTATGCTTATGAAAATGGAAATCTAAATAGTTTTAGAAATTAAAAAAGAAGCTTGTATTATTTTTTTTAAACTAGTTTTGGTTTTTCTATTGTAGGTACCTGATATGCATGTCATATTATGGTATTAAAAAAAATTAAAGATTCACTACATTGATATGGAAATGAAATATATTTTTATAGTCGACATCGCCTGTTACTTGCTGCACACAGTCTCTCTGATTAAAACTCAATAAGTAACGATGATTTCAAGTTTCACCTATAAATTTTCGTGTATTACCCCAAAACGAACTTCATAACAATAACGCATATAACAATTTACCACCGTCCCTTATAAGCCGTAATAAAGCATCATAAAACTATCATCACTTCTGCATTGCGTAGCCCGTTAATCCCCGTGACGCGTGACAAACGATAAATAGTGATTGCCTTAAAAGCAATTATAACAGCAGTCGATTCTTCACTGGCTCCGTGTGCGCGACAGTGACTATTTGTTTCCCACGCCAGCACCCGCCCACTATGCGCATAGCCGGAACAGACGCATTTTAACATTTTAGGGTGTATTCCCAAAGGTCCCGCTGAGTTGTCCCGTGACGGGCACACTGGGATTTTTCTTCCCAGAGGTTCTTTTATGAAACTAACTAGTAGGGAGAAAAATCCCAGAGGATTTGGTGCGAGTTTCATTCACTATTTGATTATAGGATAAAATGTTTACTAGAAAAAAAACAACCAGTCTCAAGAAATCTCGAACGGGATTCGAAACCGTGACCTTTGCCAATAACTTCTGACAACTGTGTAACTTTTCACAAACTTTTCTTTTTTCCTCCATGGATGGACACCCATTTTTTTTTTATGTTTAATGGCGCGCACGGTTTATGCTTTAGCCAAGGCAAAAATGGACTGCCATGGAGAAGTAAAGTTTATAAGCTCCACAGACTTTAGGTTGCTTAATTGATTTGACATATTTTTGACATTTTATTGATTATGGTTAATTTATAGTATATTAATTTTGTATTTTTATTGTAATACTAACATAATTGGTTTTTGACAATTTGGAGTACCTATTAATTTTGTATTTTGTATGTTATTAGAATAGTCATTGTTACCTAGAAAATAAAAATGTTAAAGTTATTTGCATGCTACATTATCAGCTGAGAAAGAGAAGAAAAGTAGAATAAGACCAAAAATGTACCTTTCTCAAACGCAAATTAAATATTTCATGTCATATCATTTCATTTCATTTCATTTTATTTCATTTCATTGGATTGCCGATCCACTGCTTTCCTGAGTCTGGTTGTTTTTTCTAATAAACATTTTATCATATATCTATATAGCATTGTAAATGCAAAATTTCAACAATAAAGACTATTTGATTATGTTAAAGAAAACGAACAGAGAGTCTCCCTGTGACCACGGACCCTGTAAAAGGTTCGAAACGTCAGGACAATATAAAAAACTATGTAAATAGTAAATTAAACGCGAGTTAATCCGTAAAAAAGTGTTTCATTTCAATGTGTAGTGCTCGCTTAAACCTAAGAAAACAATAAAACGAACATTTATAATATGGCAAAATTTTAACTCGTTCTTTCGTTATCTGAGAGTCTATACAAATGGCATGAACGCTTAGAGAATAAAGTAATATTTAAATGTATAAGATTTACTTATATCAACGATACGTCATTTAGCAAACTTTAAATTAGTTATTTTACTGTTCAAACAGCTTATTTATGTAACGTCATTATTTATTTATTTAATTATTATATTTAGTGGTAGGGATCGAATGGAGTTGGCATTCACCAAGTATCTATAAACTTATCAAAATGGACTAACACTAACGAAATGGAGCGCTTGCCACTTGTCTAGAGGAGCAGGAGTCACTGCTTCAATGCCATACAAATTCTCGTTTTCGTTAATGCAATCGAATGTAGAACATAACTCCTACTCACTCTAGGCCCTCAGTAGTCCCGTTTGTCTTAACACGCAGCTTAACGTGTAATTGACATTTAGATGAATATAGTCTCTCATGAATTACCTTGATGGAACTTCTTGCTATTAAGCTAATATAAGTGTAATTCAACAGTTTGTTACAATAAAAACCGAATTCCAAATTAAGTGTTTCATTTTGTAGTCTAACATGAGCACGGAACAACTATAGCGGGACTTCTGGGAATAAACCCATTTTGGGTTATGGTGTATGTGCTTTGCTTAAACATAATTACACTTAATAAGTATAATATGTCTAGACAAAATCAATCGCTTAGTTATATATGGCCTCTTTGAACTGCTACAGCATACATACTTTTTAAATATATCGACGCAAAAAAGCGGAAACGTTGTAACCCGCACCTAGGTCAATTTTTTTTATTGCAGATAAAAAAAAAATCTGCGTTTGTTGTTTGACTTCCATGTCTCTACGACCAATAGAACATTTTGTACAGCGTTTTAATTAACTCCTATTTTTTGAGGGATCACATAAACGTTTGCTGTAAATAGCATAAAAAACGCCTTTTTTATTTCATCTTTTGCAAATTATATTATCGTGGTAGTTATAGCGCTGTTGAAATTTTGAACGGTTCGGGATACAGCGTTTTTGCATATCATAAAATAATAACGCTCCACGTTCACTACATTTATTAGATAAGAAATTGTTAGTCGTCGTGGTTTACTACAGTTCACACAAGCATGGTAATATAGACAATTATCGTTTACGCCACTTTAAAAGTAATAATTCTTAGAATTTTGGCATTTTCTTGCGAATTTACCACCATTAAAACTCGCGCCCACGCCTCAAATCGGCGGCTTACTGCGCCACTCGGTCACTACGCGACAGACCGACAGACGAAAGAGTGTGTTGTGTTTGCTGTAACCGATTTTCTCCGCGTGACTGGAGCCGTTTTAAAACGTACAGCCTCTCGTCTGTGGAGTGGCTCAATTGAGCCACAATATTTGTAGCGCCTGTCTGTGGGCTGGCGCTAGAAATCTTTATTCTTACAATATTTTAGGTATTGGGAATGGTTTTAATAGATTAAGGAACTAATGCAGAGTTACTAGTTATCATATTAAGGCTTAATTATGATACGAACGAACGTTTAGGAACGTTTTTAGCGGTAGGTAGCTAAAAAAACCCCTGTCTGTGGAGATGGCTCAATTGAGCCACACAGACTAGGGGCCGCGGCAAGACCGGCTCTCCCACAGACGAGAGGAGTGGAACGCATTTCAGTTATTGGAATAAAATTAGATCATTAATGTTTCGAATCTGGATTTGGGGTATTAATTATTATAATGGACCATTATTTTAATCTATATAAATATCTATTTATACTGAAATTAAGATAATGTGTATAATATGTGAATACCTTGCAGATAATAAAAGCAAAGGTAGAAAAAACAAGGCAAGAAAAAGATAAAGAAAGACATTGAAATAAAAAAACAAAAACTGCTATACGGCAAGAAAATAAGAAAAAGAAGCAAGTGGGTGAACCTTATACCAACAAAGGAGAATTAGTTGAAGTAGAAGAGAAATCAATAAAATCTAATCTATGGGTAGGAAAAAAGTATGGAAATGAGTGTGGAAAGAAATACCTGAGCAAAGGCGCCAAAATTTATTTTCATATTTTTGAACTTCAAGAGTCACCAAAGTATAAAAGACTGGATAGCTCAGTGTGCTGTAAAAAATATATATTAGAAAGCCATCTAATACGATTATTTTATTAGTGAAGGCGGATGACGTAACTCAACGATTTATTCTCTTCATATTAGAAACGATGGGATATGGGCAAGCAATGAAAGTGGAATAAATGGTGGGTCTAATCAAACTAAAGAGAAAGTAATGGAACATGCAAGAGATTTTAAAGAATCTTTGCCAACGATACCATCGCATTATTTCCGAAGCGAGTATAATTTACTGAAGTAAAGAAATGTGTGCAAAAGTATGTAATAATCTATTTGTGATTTGTTTCGAGCGATCTTAAGACCTAAACGATTGGTGAAGATTAATGAAAATGGTACCATTTTAAAGGCTGTACTGTAAGCTTGAATTTATACCATATTTATTTAAATTATACTCATGTTTCAGGAGCTATCCTTCTTTAAGTGAAGGAGTAAGAAAACAGACATGTTTTAAGTTCTTGACTTTGGCGACATTGACCCATTGAATCATTGACATTGATTGGGATAAAATCCCAAGGTACCTGATTTTTTTATTAGACGGCTGTTACATGTTGACTACAACACATCTCCGCTAAATTCCACAAAAAAATGGATACCACACCTACAGAAAGCAGCACAACTGATCACCCTACAACAAGGGCTTAGCCAGTTAGCTAACACACGTCAGCTTCACATAAAAAGTAAAATGCGGTAGGCTCCTAACACAAGATAAAGACATAAATGAACCCTGGCAAGAATACTTTGCAGAACTATAAAACGATGACTTCCAACGAGAAAGGGTGCCGGAGTTAGCTAGGGTTGCTGGTAAAATAGAACCAATAACACATGAGGAAGAAAAATTTGCTATTCGTCGAATGAAGAACTACAGGTCGACTAGGCCAGATTAAATTCCGGTAAAACTCTGGAAAAAAGTATTCGACACCGCCATAGTCTGGTTAGCAAACTTTTTGAACAAAGTTATAGAAGATCGCAAAATGCCTGACATGTGGAGAAAAAGCAATATCATACCTTTCTATAAAAATAAAGGCGACGCTGCCGAATGCGGGAACTACAGAGCCATAAAGCTAACTTTGCACTCCTTCAAAATCTGGGAAACCGTGATAGCTAGAAGACTATCTCAGCTTATAAAATTAACGCCATTCCAATGTGGCTTCTCAAGCGGCGTAGAAACCATAGATGCCATTCGCTCCATTAAACTGCTCTTACAAAAGTATAAATCATCTGGAAAGGACTTACACTTCAATTTTATAGATCTAGAAAAAGCATTTGATAGAGTTTCAAAAGATCTTATATGGACAGCGCTTGGAGCACAGCACGTTCCCGAACAGTATATTAATATAGTAAAAAACATGTACGATAATGTAACCACAAGGGTACGTAGTCGCAGTAGACGAGTGCATTAGGGTTCAACTTTAAGCCCACTTTTGTTTAATACGATCATGAATTACGTAACTGAAGATCTGCAACGTCCTGTTCCATGGACACTACTATATGCCGATAATATAGTGCTCGTGTCAAAATTGTCTGAAGACCTGCAAAACGAACTATCCCTGTGAAGCAACCGTTTGGAAAACTGAGGCCTCAGAGTAAGCCGAACGAAAGCGAAATACTTGCACTGCAATTTCTCTGGCGTAAATGCGAGCGTATCCCCACAACTAATAGATAATATTCCCCTTAGTAAAGTCTCCAAATTCAAGTACCTTGGATCCGTAATAACAAGTGAAGCGAGTACCAAAGAAGACATAGAAAATAGGATTCAAGCTGGGTGGCAAAGGTGGAGAGCACTGACTGAGGTACTTTGTGACTCGCAAATGTCTGTTCGAGTAAAAAGAAATATCTACAAGAGAGCAGTTCAACCTGCTTTTCTGTATGGTGCGGAATGCTGGCCGATGCGCAAGCAAGAGGAGCTTATGATGCATTGTACAGACATGCGAATGCTTAGGTGGGCTGGGGGCGTAACGCTAATAAATAAGGTTCGGAATGAATATATCCGGGACACATTCGAGGTTGCGCCAATACAAGAGAAGATGTGCGAGATGTCGAGCACATGACTAGGAGTGCGCTGAATAACACTGCCGAGGGTAAGAGACACCTAGTTCGCCCCCCTTACGACTTGGACAAACACAATAAATAAGGATATGAAGACAATGGGCGTAAGCCTAGATATGACGCAAAATAGAAAGGAATGGCGCAAAATGATATGGAGAGCCGACCAAATGACCTGGGAAAAAGGCTAGGATGATGATAAAATTATTATAGTACTCGATATTAGAACAGAATAGGTAGTTTTAGAAATAAAAATAAAAAACAAAATTTAGACGTTTTGAACATTAAGGCCATTAAATTTTATAGTAAACATGTTATGGATTTACGAACAAAAATATTTAAGAGTAGAAAGGGAGTACCGTAGTCCGCACTTACGAAAAGTGATGATTGTTTTGCTTAAATTGATTTTAAGTAGGTACAACTCAATGCAGAAGTGATATTGTTTTATTTAAGCTGTTTTTCTTTATGTTTTAATAAGTCTAAATGGCTAACTATTGTTAGTCGTGTGTTATCTTTTGATTTCTGTTTAATATTTTCAATGTGATTTGTAGTGATTTTTATCCTAAACATTTTAAAAAGACGTTAAATAAATGTCATTTTATACTTACATCGCTTAATTTTACTATCAATTGTAACTTTTAACAGTTATAATATTTTAATGTACCTGAATACATAGATATACAGCATTCAAGTCAAAATTAGGGCTATTGAAATATATTGTAATAAGAATTTACCAGTAGGTGACCAAATTAAAAACATCTCGAGCTCCTCCGTGCTTCGGAAGGCACGTTAAGCCGTTGGTCCTGGTTGTTCTCGTAAGATGGCAGCCGTTAAAACCCACCAACCCGCACTGGGCCAGCGTGGTGGGTTATGGCCCAATATCCCCACGTGCTGTTGTTCACGTGGGAGGCCTGTGCCCAGCAGTGGGACGTTTATAGGCTGATGATGAAGTATTTACTGCAATTTGGCTTTATAGGAAAATACTTGATTTCGAGTCGCCCATACAATATCTGTTTCATTTACAGCGTTTAATCGTAACAAAAAAAAAATGTGCTAATGCTGTAACCCGCAGAAATATAGGTCAAAAGTAACTTCTAGAAGATTTTAGGTATTTATTAAGATAACAGCTCAAAAAATAAATTAGTGGTCAAAAATGGCACTTGTAGGTTTAACAATAAAGAAGATATGATTTTTTTCCGAAATGTCAAAGGTTTTTTGGCTCTGGTGGACATTTTCCATTTTGTGGGTTACAGCAGTTCCGCTTTTTTGCGTCGATATGTGTACATAATCCCTTTTTGTTTTTTGTCAACTCTTTTTTGTAATTTTATTTTTCATATTTTTGCATAAAAACAAATAAAAACATATTATGTCATTTACAACAATGTTTTAATCAAACAAAACCTTAAACAATTGACTATCTATTTAAAGTTAAGTATTATTTATTCTGTGGTTCAGGTAGCTATTTTACCCTATTCAATAACGAAGTACCTACTAAGTATATTCACAATTCGTTAGAACCTAACTTAGTTCCATGGAGAGTTGCTGCAACACGGCCAGACTTTTAAAGTAGGTAACAACGTTTAGTTTGTCCCAAGAAACGGTAGCAAAACATCGCAAACTACCACCTTTTTTATATAAAACTATAACGCTTTAGGTGCAAAATTAATGAAAGTAATTTCTAAAAACATTTACATAAAAGAAAATAATATAATTCTCCCGACCATTAAAAATTGTAAAGTAGTTAATACCTATACCTATTTGTACACTTTTAAATACATACTGTTTTGTTTGGCTATGACTTCTATTATACTGTGATAAAGGTGTCCGTCCTTGTAATCAAGTCATGGCTTCAATTGGTGGGTGTTGCCGTAATCACCACGCTTTATTTTATTTATTGAAAAAGATTCACCAACAACATATCCTTAAACATTTAGATATAAACATTTAAAACTGATTTCTTATTTACTAGTTAAATTAACTTAATTAAAAGTAAAATTAGATAAAACAAAACAACTTGATTACAATTAAATTTTGCCACACAGAACCTCTAAAACGCGCGATCAGAAAGATGTCGATATTGCTATTATCCATTTCGTTGTAAGTACGCATGCACCGGTATAATGGAACATTTCCGTTTCCCATACAAACTTCCAAGTCGAAATTTTTAAAAACCAATAAGCCAATTTTGATGAAACTTTGCATGCTAAAGTGAAACACAGGGATCTAAATAATTTGTTGAAAACATTTTTAAAAAACGTTTTGATAGCTGAGTTATTGCTATTTAAAGTCCACTATAGAAAGTTATAAATCAGTTTAATAAACATTTTTTTTTAATGTTTTCAACAAACTATTTATATCCTTGTGTTTCACTTTAGCATGCAAAGTTTCATTAAAATTGGCTCATTGGTTTTTATAAATTTCGACTTGGAAGTTTGTATGGAAAACCTAAATGCGTAAACCCTCTTAAAAGCGGTGATCATGCGGTGATCTACCATATAAAATATCTTTAGCATTTTTTTACTAACTAGGTACATAATACATACTCGTACATACATTCATACATACTATAATCCCCGAAGAGTTAGTCAGAGACTAGGCAATAATAATAATAAGGACCGCAAAAGCAGTCCTCTGCCATAGTTCACTTTTTACCAAATAGCGACTGCACATGTGCTCAGCATGACAGGTGGTGAGCCCATCGCCGTTCTATACTGTTGGATATATGTGCAATCCTACGCCGGTTAGTTAAACACCCAAGGGAAGAGAGGGGGTGGTAGTATTCTTTCCCCGCTATGCCACACGGTTGTGTCTAACTACATAATCCTAACAAATATTATAAATGGTATAGAGATTGATGCGGCCCTAATGGCGGTTATACTCATTTTTCTCGAAGGAAAATAACGAGAGCGTAGCCGCGAGCAAAAGCTAGTTATTAATACAACTTTGCGTTTTTAGGTAGCTTTGCCTAATCGACTAATTGATTGAACGGTGTTTTGTTGTACATTCCGCATTCGTAAGGCAACACAATACGCGGTACATTTCAAAAGCAATCGTTTTCACTGAAATGTTGAATTTATCCCACTCAGCCTACCGTCTCTTACCTCCATACAGTTCTAGTAGTATGTACGGCGATTTGTTTACTGTACAGGCAGTGTGTGTAATTATAGAACAAGCTGCCAATATCTCATAATGAATGCTGGCACTGGCATAATAGGTTCTTTCTCAACGATTTTTTTTAAGTACATTTAACTGTAAATTATGAAAAAAAGACATCTTAATTATAAATAGCTATTTAAATATAAATGATTGAACGTGCTAAACATTATAGCGTTTCTGTCATAATTTATAGAATTCCTTTCGATACTAACATATAAAATTTTTCGAAAATATATTACCTAAATAAAAATAAATTTTAAATACCAAATCTTAAGACACGTATTCGTGGGAATCGCAAGTGAAATGTGTGGACAACGTTAATAGCAATATAGGTCGTAAACAAACCGTACGTAGGTGAAGAATAACGTAATTTGTATTCGACTTTACAAGTATGCTGTGAATGCTCACCGCATCTACTTATACAGCTTTGCCTCACCTACTCCCCATGTCTACTTAGCATCCCAACGCTACTTTATTATTCCCATGTAAGGTACTGAATCTATTACCATTATTGACTATCGCTAACGACGGAAATCAAAACGTGCCGACTGCTAAGCAAATCAATTATAATGTTTGGCCTCACAGTTGGATTGTTACTGCATACGGCTTTGGGACATAAAAGGAAAACGCTTAGGTGCACGACAGTATTGTGATGAAATTTGTCGACCCGAACCCCACTAATAGAGCCTTCAAATAAGTCGGAACGCGTCAGAGTTTACGGCCCAACTACCAAATACAGACAACTGTGGGCATACCATCAGAAACGCCGAAGGGTTTCTCTGAACGCTCCCCGACTGAAAGGGAATTCCTGTAGGTAAAACGGAGTCCTTTTTAAAAGATTTCTCTACGGTTTTATTGCTACAGAAGACGGGTATTTACAAAGGAAAAGTCGCGGAAACGGTTTAAAGGTTGGCGGCGGCGTATTGATCCCCGCTTTGTCGTCCGTCTGTCTATCCGTCACGTGAAATCTCGACTATTGTGGAATATAATATTTTTGTGCTAAACTTCTTTTGGAGTGGAATGGTTTTTCTAATTTTGAGTGTTTTGTTTACTGACCTAATAAACGCCATTACCGTTTTCTTTCTTTCTGATTTAAAATTTAGAATGGTTTGGAAAAATAGATTACTTATTTGATTTTATATTTACAATTTTTTTTTTATATTTTACGGAATTTATTTTTTATATTACGGAATCTTATTAAGTCACACTTTTGTGATAAAATATTCTTGTTGTCCTGATTTTTTTATTGCACTTGTAATATTTAATATAAAATGTTTAAGTCGCGTCTATAACGTTCAACAGTTCAAATCAAATGTTATAGCGATCTAACACTGCAAGTATTACAGTATTATAGCATCATATAAAAGGATATATAATATATATGTCGACAGTTATTGACTGTATCCGAAATTGCTTAAGCCCATTATCACAATAAAACAACTAGAGTTGATCAGGATCGCTAATATATTGTTTCTTGTTATATTGAGGCATTAAGCCGAGCCGATTTATCTTACCTACTGATGGCTGACCAGCCAGTCAGTAATTACGGGATACGAGTATATCAATATCGTAAACCACTTCCTTACCACATTGTATAAAAAAAGGTTAATAATACAAATTAAGGCAGTTTAACGTAGACTGCTAATGGGATAAGGGCTTTCCTAATTATAACATACATACATATAGTAACGACTTATATCACCGAAGGGTTAGTCAGACACCAGGTAATGAGGACCGCAAAAGCCGTCCTCTGCTATACCTAGTTCACTTTTCACCAAATAACGACTGCACAGTGCTCAGCGTGACAGGTGGTGAGCCCATCGCCGCTTTAGAGTTAGGGGAGGGGAGGTGAGAGGGAGGGGAGGGGACGGGGGAGGGGGGTCCAAAGTGCGGAAATGCATAGTTTTAAGATATTTTTATTTTGAGGTTATGTTAGGTTATTTTAGGAAAGAAAACAAATATTCTACTAAGTTACCATTACCGTACCCCCTCCATCCCCGTCCCTTCCTCCCCCAAGATATTTTTGAATGGAGCTAGTTTTCTGTTGTCTAATAAAAAAATAACCTCGAAATTCATGACAATCGCTACGCAAAATAAAAAACCGCTGCTTAAAATGTCATTTGGATAAAATAAGCGATCTTTGGCTTTAAAAAACGGCCGCAATCAGATTCTTCTGCGTTTGCGTCTCTGTAATAATAGTACGAGCAACATCGTACTGGCCAAGAACAACGAGTCCTCTTCTGCATGCGTTTCGGAAGAAACTGATGATAGCCGGGGTTAATCGATCAACGTCGATCGATGGGTTAGACGAACAGTATCCGTCGATCGATTAAAGCTACCACACCTATCGATCAACGTCGACCGACCGTCGTCGATCGATTGGTTAGTCAAACGGTATCCGTCGATCGATTAACGCTACCACACCAGTCGATCGACATCGATCGATGTTGATCGATGCCGTCGATCGACGATCGATCGATTGGTCTGGAACACCCAAATGAAGAGAGTGGTTGGGTAGTATTCTATAGCCGCAACGCGACACGACGTTCCTAATTGGAACCTCAAATTAAACATACATTTTAGACTAACCAATAAAATATGACTTCAAGCAAGATGTCAAAGTTTTAGTTCTGTTCTTCCATTTAAAGAGGGCAATATGCAAAAAGATTATTTTATAAAATAAATAAATACATTTAGGGGTTTTCGTGTATTTCTCTTAATAAATAATTAATAGATATTGGATGATTGGTGGATAACAAAATATGTACCTAATATGAAAAAACTTTTGAATTTCCGAATGTAGGTTTCCGCATCATCGGATGAGTGATGAAATTAGATTATATGACGCTATTCATTTCTTCTGAAGGCGTGTCTATCCATTGGTCTCAGTTATTCTCGTAAGAAAGCCGTCGTTAACCAGCAACCCGTTTTGAGTCAGCGAGGTAGCTTACGTATGATCTCCTCATGTCTTCTTTTCATTTCGGAAGCCATGAGGCCGAAGACCAACCAAAACTTTTTGGTGGTAAGTAGCACGATATTCTACTGAACATTTGCCTATATTTACTGGAAATGCGAGAACAACAAATTAGAGAAAAACGTTTGGACAACCGTGGAATCTAGGTACTTCGGTTATCGTTTCGTTCGTAATAGGTCCCATGTTTCTCGTTGATTTTTTGCCTTTGAAGCGTTTTCCTGTTTTAAGCAGACTAAGTGGGCAGACTCACCGTCCAATCTATTTGGAGGTAGACTGGCAGTTTATTCTCTTATTCTCTAACAAAAAATTTTGATACTGACCAGTATGCCAGAATTTAGATTGTCACAAAACTTTATTTTGACTATGCATCATGTACATGCATATATACTTGACCGAATGTTAGTTTGAGCGATTTTAATAACGTCATACTGTTTGAATAAAATAACTTTTTTTAATGTTACGGAGCCAGCAAACAAGTGTCGTCCTGATAAACAGTGGTCATCATAGATCATGGACGCTTGTAACAGCAAGAGTCCCCGGGTAAGCATGTAACACCATAGACTACATCCTGCTCACCAAGCAGGTTGGTGGTCAAATACTTGAAATAAAATGAGTTTATTCGCAGACCATAGACGATTGTAACAACAATAGTTTCTGCCGATTATTTCTTATGACTCCATGCTCTGCAATTTCACTGAATCCAGGTACCCTTTAAAACGGAACACCGCAATGCAAACAATACTGCTTGGAGCCAGAAATAGGCATTAGTTTGATCGCCGTACCGTCTGATTCTGGGAAAATTCCTCTCACTGGAAATTTACTAAAGCTGGTCGTTTTTTATTCGTTTATTTATACAACTCGAGCTGATTGGGCCGACGTTTGCTTCCACCTTTGATTTTAAAAGAATAATTAGACACGTGTTAGGTGTATGTTTCTTACGTACTAATCAAGGAGGACATCATAGCGTACTTGCAGTACAAGCAAGTTACGTATTACTAAACCCATTCGTTAATTTATTAAAAACACAAGCATTCAAATTATCTAACAAATCGTCCATTATGCACCATCCAACATTAAACGTAGCTTCTAGAATATCCACCCAAGATAACTGGACAAGATAAATGAGCCTAACGTGCAAAACGTTTAAACCCATTTCCAACTAAAATCCGACCAGTCAGTTCCATATATTAGTGGCTAGAGCGCTCCTGGCGCGAATCTTCATCATTAACGATATCCAAATTAGTTGGGCTGAGCTGGGTGTGACCTCATGGAAATTCCACAGTTATTAATTATGTTTAACGAGATTCTATTACACCGCGGCAATTGATCACTTTTGTCCAATTATGTGAGTCGATATTATTATCATAAATAATTTTAACACAAGATCTGGTAATGCACTATTGTAATAGACCCAGCACGAAAAGCTATCGAATCGTAACGTAAACGTGAAGTCGTGATAAAGTCGTAAAACTCAAATGTCAAAATGAAATGACTTCTGTCAATTGTTAGTTCCATTTGTGGATTTTATGACGCTGCTCCTATAGTTTCGTGCAAAATTACTCTTTAACGCTAACGAGTTTCACGCAACGAATGACAGTTTATCGTGCTAGGTAAGGCGGCCATTCTAAAACATTTTTGTTTTTGAATCGTCGCGCGAAACAAAAGACTAACGAAGTATTTAAACCTTATTCCCGCGGAATCTCTGCTCGCAGCAAAATATTTCGTTGGTGTTTAAAATAAAATACATTCAGTAGAACTAGAACAGTATCTAAATATAAAAAAGTCAAAGATTTTTATACTTACTTCAAGTGTAAAATTTTAAAACTCATTTGACAGTTCTGATTTAAACAGTGCTTTCGTAACAACTAACTAATTAACGTATTGTGACTTATTGTTTCAGGTATCGTATGTTTCTCCTTCAGCGAAGTAGTTGTTTCGTGAGTAATATAATTAATAAAAAATAGTTTTTACTTTTTATTGCTTTTTTTTTTATCTGTTTGCCGTATCTACGGCTTGTAATTGTAAATCTGATGGTACTATCATCATACTGCGGTTTATATAAAGTAGAATGATAAGTTTACTTTTTTTTATGTTTCTTAGCCAAAAGCGATTCTTGAAACTTTCCCTATCCATTCGTTTTGAACTTCTCCGTACTAATCCACAAAAAAAATTAACTTAGTAGCTGTGTGTCCGAAAAATATAGTTCGTCGTATATTTACTGTAGGTAAGTACTTAATGTAGGTCATTAATATCGCTCTTTACACCTACTACTCGGTTTTCAATCTGTGAAGTGTTAATTTTATTCTCTGTCTACCGTTTTTAATCTCTGTGGGTACTTATTGTATGCAAGTATCGACACACATCGTCACAATACCGTAGGTGGTCCGCCCGGCAGATATGCCAACATATTTTTATTGAACTGTATAAGGTTTTACTGCGCTGCCCGAGAAATCTTTATTGCGATTGCGACACGTTGAGTGTTTTACTCTAAAACATAAGGTAATTCTATTCCACTAAAATATAAATTATATGTTTTTTGTGGCAGTTTTTATATCAGCTATTTTATAAACTTGTGAGTGCTATTTTATAATGAAACGTATTAAAAGTTAGGAGGTAGGTCGGATAGGTAGGATATAATAATATGCCAATTATTAACAACCCACCGATCCGCATTGGGCCAGCGTGGTGGGTTATGGGCCAATATCCCCATGTAATGTTGTCCATGTGGGCCTGTGCCCAGCAATGGGACGTTCAAAGGTAAATAAATAACGAAGTCAATAAACAATTTAAAATAGGTCTTGCGTCACCAGCTCCCATATTGTACGAACGCTTTCATATGAATGGAAGTTATATTGAACTCACAGACAGAGACTTTCTAAAGTATCAAATAATTGAGACGATTTGTGGGTTCGTCCAGATGGCCGGTCCCTACATAAATGCATTGGTAACTGCTACTTAGAGAGATTAGTCATCACTAACACTCGAAATGCGTTATTAAATTGATTTAAGTGGTGTACACTTGTACACGCTAGCCATTTACATTAGTTAGCATTACACTAGTTTCTTGAACTGTTTATATTCAGAATAAAGAACGAACTAAGTTCATAATAAGACACATACTAAAACTAATTCCTAACATGAAAAAAAAACAAAAAGAAATACAAAAAATCATTTATTCACTTTAGGCTACAATAATTGAGCACTTATGCATGCCGCTATGCCATCGGTTCGTAAGTCCTAACTATGGGGCGGGAGCCTTGTACTCAGAAGAACCGGCAAGTAACTCAGCAAGGGCATTTATTTTCTTCCTTTTGTTATCTATGTCTATAAGTTATTTGATCTACCATAATATATCGTCGTAAATTTGAAAAACAAAAGTTACAATAACAAAGTTTTTACTAAAGCATTTGAACATTGCAATCAAAAAATTAAATCATACAAGTTTCCATTGTCATTATTACAATGTTCTTTTTGAATAAAGCAATAAACTTGCCTCTAACAATTTCTTATTGACAAGTTTATAAAAGCATTGCTCCAATCGTGTATTGATGATACGTCTTTGCGCACGCAATTACGTCGGGCCGGGGTCAATATTTAGTTACCTCAAACGGCTACCGCAGACAGATTTCAATATTTTGCCTTCCCTTTAAATAAGCGACGAAGGTTAAGTGGGCCGCTGTCTGTTTCACTTAAATCGTTGCCCGCAGCCCCGAGCAAACGGTGGCCGCCTTGTATTCACTACATCAGTTATTATGACGGCAACCCCGCCGCTTAACCAAGACTAATAAACAAAAGTGAGACCTCCGCAGATTTGCGTTTTACGATTGAAACTCTTTTTTGCTCTTCTTTTTTTTGCGGCATAGAACGTCAACTTGTAGCGAACACTTTGCGCAGACGCAGAACATTCAGCTACTTTGCTGCGGCGGGGAATTTTATTTCAACACTTACCACAGTTCATACTGAGAAAATTGTATTTCAATATTTCCGTTCTTAAACAGTTTTGTTGGTTCGCAAGTTTGCGGTGGCGGTAAGAGCTCTCGGTGGCACTCGACTGGCGGTCAACTCAATACACACTCGTCCGCAATCGTTTTCACTGCCGACGAGATTACTTAGGTTATTGGTTCTGATTGAATTCACCCGAATGGTCGCCTGCCTCGGACGCCTGACCCGGAAAATTAACCCGGCGAGACAAATGCCTATGTGTGTCAAAAGGCTGCGAGGATGTATTAGCGACATACGAACTCTTTTAAGGCACCCTTCTCCTACTCAAAACACAATGCTCCGCTTTCTTAATTGGTGTTCAGTAAAACAATCGTGTAATCTATTTACAACGGTAGCAGACAGAGGCAATAAAGCTAAGCGAACGTGCGATGAACAGCCGCCAGCACAAAAAGAAACGGTGCTCATAAAAAGGCGAAACATTCTACAATAATGTTTTACAACGAACTATTAATCTCAACTTCGAAAATCGTCAGTAACTTTAAGCGTGAAACCTCCGTGGTTGCAATCGTATAATAAGAATAAGAGAATAAGAATAATTTATTTCTGTATAAAAACTAAGTCTAAATACATCAAAACTTATAAATATCATTCGTCCACATAATAAAAATAATGCATAACAAGAGTGCAGCTATTATTGTAAGTAATTTAAAATTAAGGTTAGTATTGCAAAATAATCGAAATGATACCTAAGCTAAGTAAACTAGTTTGCCTGTCTTTTAGGCATCTAATAAGTGAATGTAGGTTAGTGCTTACTTAACATTTTATTAGATAACAATAAATTATAATATCTTATTAACAATGCTATCATGCTATTAAAGTTACAGTACGTATGTTTTGTAAACAATGATTATAATTATGCTTAGATACTACTAGAATTATGTAATTGAAGAACATTTTAAGAAGCTCACTGATCACTGATTTATGTTCATAAGAGTAGATTATCCTTCATAGTCAATAGAGCTGTGGTACCTAATTTCAGCACTTTTTCTCGCTGGGCATTGTTCGTCTCCCGTTTTGTGGTGGCTGGGCTTGTTAAAGCGCTTACATGTAGCACACGCGGCAGGTTCTATATAATATCTAAATAGTTCAATTATCTCTGTGGCGTTCCGTTATTGATCCTCACTATGATTCATGGCAGTTCTGTTAATTAGATTGTTGTGTTGAATTTTTTGTTGAGGGATAATCCGGCAGAATTAGGATGTCGTAGCAACTAAGTGAGGCTCAAGGGGCCTTTTAATTAAAAATTCCTCTGAAAGCGAAGGCGGAGACAAAGTAACTCGATAATTACGTCAGCCGAAGCCCTAATATACTGCGGCTGTGACGATGTAAGCCCTCAAAGTTGCAGTCTCGTTAGCGTCCCTGGACGTTTGTCACCTTTGCGAGTGCTTTACGGTCTTTCATTTCTTCGCTTTGCGAGAGCAAACCTAGCGACGCATAAATTGAAAGCAGCTTAGAACACAAGTCGCTGTTTGCGTCGCATCAACCGAGACTCGGTTACCTCCATGTCAAAACACTATCTGGAGTCAACATTGAGCAATTGCTTATTACATATTATACAAAGTGTAAGAGTTACGTTCTAGTAAATTTTGTGTTACGATCTATTCTTCAGCTATTTGCTACGTAAAAGTTAACAATACGGATATAAATTAATAACCCACTCGAGCTTCGAAATGGGTCACTTTTTAGTTTGTAGCACTCATACTACTCATTTAGCTAATGAAGCCAAGGTGTTTGGCTCGGTAACTGTGAGTATTGCGATTCATATTCATTTAGATCGTGCATGATAAGCAACTTTTTCAATACCGGATCGTCGGATGGGTGACCAAAAAATGTATATAACTTATCCGTATTTAGGAAGCTACTTTACGATTGTTTATATTAGTTGTAAGTAAGTTGCCAGTCGCTAAAACTTTTCAACCAGTATCGGTAGTACCAAAGGGTAGTTTATGATTTTATCTTCCCATGTGCTATCGTCCGTGTGGGTAGTAATAAGCCCAGCAGTGGGACGTATATAGGCTAATGATGATGATAGTGCGCAAATGGACAAGAGTGCGCAGCTGGCATTGAAACTTACCAAGTTCGATTTATGTCGAATAATAGTATTTGCAGTTTTGTATGAAATAGCTGATTTTTCCCCGATTTCAGAGTTGCTTCAATTCTAATACTTATTCTTTGCATTTATTAAGATGGCCCATTTTCGAGATCATGTATCTTTTATGGAACACCGAATAACTGAATATCGCTCACTTTAGGCCGAATTTAATACATATACCCAAGTAGCACTGAGTTATACGTCTATTATCCCCGAAGGGTTAGTCAGAGACTAGGCAATGAGGACAGCAAAGGCAGTCCTCTACCATAGTTCACTTTTCACCAAATAGCGACTTCACATGTGCTCAGCGTGACATGTGGTGAGCCCATAGCCGCTCTATGCTTTTAGATGTATGAGCAGTCTTTATTTCGTTAGTTGCCTTTTACGACACCCAAAGGAAGAGAGGGGTGGTAGTATTCTTTCACCCCTACGCGACACGGTTCATTTAATAACCTTATTTAATAACCGAGCTATTAGTTGTTTTGCCTTCTAGAGTTAAACAGATTTAAGTTTTCAAAGTACTTTCATACATGGTCTTAAAGTGTATATTCATTTACCTACTAATTTGAAGGCATTCAATGGTCATATATTTAAATTTAAGTTAAAAACTTGGTTATTTAATAATGTTTTCTGTACACTAAATGAATACTTTAGTTTCAAGATTAATTAATTGTTAAATCCACGATGAATTTTGTTAATATTAATGTTAATAATATTAATTATTTGTGTACATTGCATGCCTGATCATGGGCAAACTGTTGATACTATATTTTTTTTAAGAACTTGTTACAATAAAGGAATTCTATTCTACTCTATTCTATTCTAAGCTCCATAGCATTTATGTAGGTCCATTTTCTCACTCTAATAGGCAAAAGAACATTAATAGATGGATTTATTGATTTTGTCCGTAAGTATATCAACGTAGGTACTTCGATTAGCGTAACAGGTGTACAGTCAGCGGTGTTCGGTGTAGCTTTATTCGCCGGCGCGTTGCAAATGAGTGTACGTGATTGCTAGTCTATTTATCGCTAGTAAGATTAATGGGGGCAATATTTCGGGAAAGGCAGAAATTATCGTTTTGCTGTTATGCTGCTCGGACCCGGTTGCCGTATATAACTGTACCGCTCTTAACTGACGGGTACTGATATAATATTAGCGTCGGTGTTAATGTTATGAGGTGGAAGCTTTATTAATATTCTGGATAATAATGTTTGACGTAGCAGCAAACTACTTGGGGTTGATTGCATAATTTAAACGTAACATTGACTATCAGATGATGTGTGTATTTTTGTTATTTTAAATATAAATGTTAAATATCCAAAAATAAAGTGTAAATATTAAGTGATCACGAGCAGGCATGTTGCGTAAACAGACTAGCGTTTCTTAATATATTGTCTCAAGATGTCTGCGTGAGCTGTCAACTAAGCTACGCACCTTTACTGAAAATTAAAGAGATCGTAGTATTTTACATGTATGTATGAAGAATAACACTAACCTTGAAAGTGATAGTTGTGAAAACTAATATAATTAATTAGATATGTGGTATTTCAAACATATTATTATTACAGTTAATGTTAAAAGCATCAATTAACACAGAACATTTTTTAAAATAAATTTTCGTACCAAAAAAAATTTAAAAGCTATGCCTACAATACCCATATAGCAGATTGCGTTTAAAGCCCTTCAAATATTTCGTTCCAAATGGAACGCAAAAATTCTATAATAATATAAAATTCTTCGACCTCCTATAAAATTAACTATAAACATTTGTCGTGCTACAAGGCTCACTCATTCCTAACTAAACCTCCTTAAAGTCCGTTTAAATCGAATTTATCGCTTTACAAGTATCGAAGTGTTATGAACGGTTTCTAAAGTTGATGGGCCCCAGTCCGATAATGCGTCCGCCTCTGTAAGGGAGATGTTGGGCATAAATCATGGCTGAGTGAGATCGGGCCGATGTGTGAGCCAGTAAATCAAGGGCTAAATGAGGCCCAGCTCTGACGGTGACCATCTCGGAGGCATTACATTAATCGGGCTTCCAGTAATACGCAAGTTAGTTTTGATTTAATAACGCTTTATTGAGATGTTACCCGTTCATTAGAAGGGTCTATTATGTTGGTAGTAGTTATCGAGACTTCGATTTTGATATTGGATGCCTTTGTGAAAATTGATGTGTCTATGACTTTCAAGTCACAATACAATGACGTAATGATGATAATGTGCTACTTTTTAAAGTTAAGTACTTAAATACTTTCAATCTCAGAATTTGGTCAAAATAAGTTAGGAATATCAATTTTTTATCAAAATTGATAAAGCTTTCTTATGAGTGTGTAAACGACAGTATCTATTAGGAATAATTTAAACTAAATGCTGTGTGAGCCAGTAAATCAAGGGCTAAATGAGGCTCATCCTAACTTACGGTGACCATCTCAGTATTACATTAATCGGGCTTCCAGTGACGCGCGAGTTAGTTTTGATTTAATAACGCTTTATTGAGATGTTACTCGTTCATTAGAGGGGTCTATTTTGATATCAACGGTCGTATAGAGACTTCGATTTTCACAATAGGTCCTAAAATAAAAAGTTTACTGTGCATGATTGCCTTAGACGAGTTTGAAGTCACAATAAAATAAAGTATTGATGATAATTATGCTACTTTTTAAAGTTGTCTTAAATACTTACTTTCATTCTCAGTCAAAATAAGTTATGGACATCAAAACTTACGAGTGTGTAAAAGAAAGTATCTTTAAGAAATTATTCGAACTAAACGTTGTGTATGCATGCCATTAAATCAAAAGCTAAATGAGGTCTAGCTCAACTGACTGTGACCATCTCTGAGGCATTACATTAATCGAGCTTCCAGTAATGCGCGAGTTAGTTTTTATTTAATAATGCTTTATTGAGAGTTTCATTAGAGGGGTCTATTTTGATATCAATAGTCGTAGATACTTCGATTTTCTTAATAGACTACTTTAAGAAAATTTAAGTGTCCATGTTTGTCTTACGCCCGAAATTAATAACCTCTCTAAAGATGGTTTAGCCTTCTAAATTAAAACTGTTAAGTTATAAGCTCCATAAAAAAATATGTCAAATTTCTCACACTATGGCAGAGAACTGCTTTTGCTTTCCTGAGACGAACCATTCGGGGATAATAGTCGTGATTATGTGTATTATATTGTATGTTCTCACTCTAGTATGCTAAGCTAAAGCAATCTATAGATACGTTATTAATTTCGGACGTTAAACGCTCTTAACGTTACAACATAAATAAGGTATTGAAGAGAACAATAACTGTTTATTTTAAGTAACATTACTTATAGTTTTGAAAATTGTGCTAAATGAAATTATGAAAATCAAAATCTAGATAGATAAAACGTTCTGCCGAGTATGTAAAGGAAACATCACTTTAGAGGGTTAAACGTTAGAATAGGATAGAAAATTAAATTTCTTAAAGCATGTCATTACAATTCATATCATTTTTATATCTTTTCGTACTTACATAGCCTTATCTAATAGTATGCTTAGTTTGGCTTAGTTTATTTTTATTGTTTTCTATATCACCAATAATTTTATACAGTCTAAATCCAGACTAACCGTACGAACTGTAGGTATGTTGTTAATATGCAACTCGTACATGAGCATTGTTCGATACAGTTGGGCAAAGTCCATATTAATAGCTATTATTTATGAGCCACAAGACACCCAGCTGGTCCACTAGCTAGCAACAACTGAACCGCGATATTCAATTACATCGATAGTAGGGTATCTCGCAGTACGTTATACCATTAGCAAGCAGCGCGAGATCGTAAATTCTGCATTTTAACTTCGCGAATACAGTTTTAGGTCGATTCGTCTAGTGATTACGTTTGCGATCGCTAATGATATCATCTGGCTTCGTATTGGTTGCGGTTGGAGCTCATAATAATACTCAACCGATATTGTAGCTATGATTACAAAATGTGTAATGACAGTAAGTATGATTTGCTTCTCTACATTTTAGTGTGATAGGAAACATAATAATGTTTTGTACTTACCTTGCGTATACAATGAGACTAAGTTTTCAATGTTTTGGAAAATACAATAAGTTTGGAGTAACTTAATAGCAATAAACAAAATTTGTAGCTGAAAGAACGAATAAGTCCCACTTAACGTAAGAAAGCGTGTTATTAAAGAAGTGAAAATCATTACTTATCAACCATAAATTTCAACGAAAAGAACTACTTCGATTTCGTGGGAAGTTGCCGATAACGCATGATTAAGGATTAAATGCGCAGACGCTGCCATCTCGAGACGGTCCATGAGAAACGTTCGATTATTACTCTCACGAAATCGGACATACAATTTAAGACTTTTTTGTCCATCATAAATCCATGTCAATTCGTTAGGAAGCAGGTTGTTAAAAATACGATTAATCATTCGCGCATTGCGTATATTATTTGCCGACACGTTTGCAAGGTATTTCAATGATGCACTCGATTATCATACCAACATAGTGTTTAAATCATAATTTACCATCGGTTAAATGCGAAATAAGATCTTTACGACGGTGTTGCCGGTCCAGGTTGCGTCTTGGCGCCATCTATAATATATCAATTTATGTTATCAGCTCGAATATGCTATGAATATGTCGGTGCTTGTTATATTGGTTGGAACACGGTGATCTGGCTTTAAACATAAATTATGTTGTAGACAACGTTGTAAAATGCAAGTGTTTAATGGAAGAGAAAGTGCTTGATAATGGCGCCGTGGGATACTGTGGTACTTTGCCTTAAAATACGGTTTAGGGAGTCATTTGAATTTTACATTGTGAGACGGAACGGACTGGTTAATTAGGGAAATAAATATTTAAAAGAAATTCGTTTTACATTTTCGACTACAAATCGAACACGAAATCCTAGCAGAGCATATAATGTATACTGCATAGGCATCCTTTCCCTACTTACATACGTCTCCTTCTGAGCTATTTTGGGACAATCCAGTCCAGTCAATCCTATTCGACCATGTCACAAAAATAATAATTTAATATTAAGTAAAAAGTTTTCATACACCCTTACAAACAGCTTTAAAAATATCATAATCGTAAAATTTATGCCACCAATTTTATTCTTCCCGCCTCTACTACTTCTTGAAAGCTAATGTACATTATTAAGGTACTTATTATGCCCTTTACACATTTTACATTTCAAAGTCGAAGCGCGATCTTTAATTTTGGGTCACTTAAAATTCTACACTTTGAAAAGGCGTGATGACTGACTGACACCTTGACGGTTGTTCGTTTAACAACGATCCTGTCAGTTTCCCAGCCGTGGGATCGTTAATTACGACAGATGTATGAGCGCTCGAACAAGTGAAACATCTGTACCGATCATTTTTTTATTCTTTAATCAGGAGAATGTTGGGACGTCTTAATGATACGGATTAATTTATCACTGAGCATTGGTGGCCCCTCAGCAAATGTTATGGCTTGTTAGTAGGATGTGTTACACTATTTATTTTATTTATTTACAAAATTAAGCTTACATCTAGTTACAAAGTAAGAAACGGTGACACATAAACCTCTAAAAGATTTTTCTGGACACCGCTGAACATCGTCTTTCTATATAAAAGTAATTAAAATACAATATACTCATGCGTGTGGGTAAGTAACTATTCCGCTCCTTTGTTCATCGACAGCAACGCATTGACAACTTGTTTAGTGGCGGTGGAAAACAAACTATTTTGTTGCCGCCTAGTTACAGCGTGTTCCAAATTGTAGATCTAGGTGCGGAATAAACATTAATTATTATATTAATTAGTTAATACATATCTTTAATTATATTAATATATAATAATAACAATAAATATATAAGTAATTATATACATACAACACATAGATGTCTCAAAATATTACATAGGTAGGTAATTTCTTAATATTGATATTATAGTTTACTTAGGAGGTATTGTTTTAATTTAGGTTTTATATTTATAATATTTAGCTCATCTCTAAGAGATTTTGGGAGACTATTAATAAGCCGAGGAATTATGTACTTGTTTTGATTTTGTCCGTACATATTAGTAATCCGAGGAATAACTAAATTGTCATTGATCGCGCTTCGCAATTGTCTTGTATGAGTTTTCAACACCTGAAAATCTTTGTTAAAGTATTGTTCTGTAAGTAGCATGTAATTCTTTCTTTCATGTACTGGCAATACTTTGCAGAACTTAAACAACTCGTTTTTATTTTTAAAATTAGTTTTCAACTTTTTAGGCACAATAGTATTAAGTATTCGTATTTGCAGTTCGTGTATGTTATCCAAATGCGATCGGTAGGTTCTCCCGTAACTGCTGAGTCCGTATTGTAATAGGGGTTCGGCTAAGGCGTTATAAAGAGACAATAATATTGGATATGGAATTCTATATTTAATTATCCAAAATTTAGCAAATATTGCCCTTAATTTGTTGCAAACTTTATTTATATGATGAACCCATTTGAATCTATTATCTACCACGAGACCCAGATACGTTTGTTGGTTAACCTGATCGACGGTTTCAACACAGCTACAATTTCGTTTGTTAGGGTTATTATGAAGGCAGTCATGGCTGTGGGAAATGAGCCGGAGATTGCATGACGCTCTATTTTGACTTGACGATATGTACATAAAATTTGTTTTAGACATGTTACAAACTAACCCAGCGTCATGAGACCATTTTATCAGTACCGTAAAGTCCTCCTGGAGATGTCGAAGGGCTTGGTGGATATCTTTGTCGGCTGTCATTAAACAGGTGTCATCTGCAAATTGGTAGACTTTACAATGTTTAATTATGTTTGTCACATTATTCACGTACGTCAAGTAGTGCAACGGTCCGATTATGCATATATGGTCTTGTAATTTTTTAGCTGTTCCAGTTGAGAAACCGATTTTTTTTTCAAGAACGGCTAAAATCATATATTGTTTAAGAAGGTCGCCCTCTTTCTATTTTGAATTCTTCTACCTCTCTTTCTTATTTAACTTTAGCCGTGCTGGTTCTGTAGATGTTTTCAATTATTCTTGTGTATTTGTCAACTACCCCCTGAGTTTTCAGTGTTAACCAGATACATACATGTATTAGTCAGTCAAAAGCTTTGCAATAATCTACAAAGCAACAGTAGGGAGGTATGTTGTATTCTTTGCATTTTTCAAAGACTAATGTTTCACTGCTTAATTATATGGTCGATGGTCGATTAGTCACTTCTGAACCCAGCTTGTTCCTTTGGTTGGTTCTCGTCTCGGATTTTAGTAATGCGTCCGAGGATTACTTTTGCAAAGACTTTGTAGATGTTGGACGTTATACTGATGGGTCTGTTTTTCTGTTGCTCTTGACGATTTCTTTTATCAATTTGTTTAATTTTATTTGTACTACTTTTTAGTGTTTCCAATTAAAATGTTGTGAAGTCTATCTATTTTTTGTTGAGTACTCAGATCCTTTGTCGCGACGATGAAACCAGTCGGTTCTTATCTTGTTTTTATAGTTGGTGTTATGGTCGTTAATGGTCTGGGTTTTACTTTGAAGGGTCTATATCTTCTTGCTAATTCGAAATTGAATTTGGATCTGACCATTCTAAGGTTGCTGTTGAATTTTATGTTATTTAATACTCCCCATAGTCACCAAAGGATTGAGGTTTATTAGTAGTAAGAATGTAATCATCTCGTTCTTATAGCTTCCATTAGGGGATATCCAAGTCCATATGCGTCGTTTCCATTTCTTAAATTGGTGTTTAGAATCCGCAGTTTAGTAGGCTGTAGTTTTCATGCGCTAATTCAATCAGTTTACCTCTGTTTCGTGATCTTTTCCCTTCACAAAATGGACCCAGTATTATTTCTTCACCCTGTCGTTTTTCTCCTATCTCTGCATTAAAGTCCCCCATAACTATGAGGTTGCTATAAGTGTGCTCTTTTATAGCATTATTAAGCAGAGCATAGAACATCTCGATGTCTGTGTTGCTTGACTGTTCTGTTGGAGAATATACAAATATATTCTCCAATAAACTACTAAATTACTAACTAGTAACCAATTCTCAGATGAGATACTTATATTGAGAATTGCTAGTGTTTTTTCTGATATGCATCTAAATTCTTCTATTTGATTTTTAAGTTCTATTTTTATCAAAAAACCAACGCCATACATGTCCGGCGTTTCTCCCTTGTGGTACAGTATAAATTCTACGTGCTCCTCAATTTTTCCCAAAATCTTCTAACTTCGCTTAGCCCAATGATTGACCATTTAATATTTTCTAGAGTTGTTGTTAGTTCCAGTAGTGTCTCGTCCGTTCTCAGTGTTAAGGTATTGTTTGTTCCTATGAAAAATTATTTACCTTTGTATTGGATTATTACTTTTATTTACTCACTTCTGTTCTTTGTTTGTTGTGTTATTGTGTGATTCTTTTGTTTTTTACTTGTATTATTTGTTATCAGGTTTTCTTTTTCTAGTCGTTGTTGGTCTAATGCTCTAAGGCAAGGGCATTTGAAGAAGCAGCGGAACTGCGTAAGGTATTATTTTTGGTATTGGTTTATATTTTTACTCCACGGTGACCAACCGGCTTGGGGTATATGTGATGTTGTGTTGTTGCTGTTTATTAGTGTTAAGATTCTGGTGGCCGTTGTCCGTATCCTGTGCGGTTTTTGTTGCTGAGGAGCCAAAAGTAGAATGTGAGTTGTCCCTCTAATTCTCCCTCTCATCACATTAAGTGCATACTTTTTTGAAGCCTTGGGATGCTGTGATTTGTAGGTTGTTCTTGTTTACTGTCAGAGCAGTTGTTGAGCGGTGGTGAAGATGGGGGTATAGAGGTTTTTCTTTTCCCTGTTCGTGCTAGTTTCAGCGCTATCTTGAATTATAAGTTGGTCAAAGTTTAAGATAGCATATTTGACGGATTCTTTGGCTTCTTTCAGCTTTAGTATTAAATTTCTTGTTTCTAAGACATCTTTTGGAAAATCTTCGGTAACATACATACATATAATCACGACTATTATCACTGAAGGGTTAGTCACAGACTAGGCAATTAGGACCTCAAAAGCAGTCCTCTACCATAGTCCAGTTTTCACCAAATAGCGACTGCAAATGTTCAACGTGACAGGTGGTGAGCCCATCGCCGCTCTATGTTATTGGAAGTATGTGCAGTCTTTAGTCCGTTAGTCGCCTTTTACGACACCCAAGGGAAGAGCGGGTTTAAAATTCTTTCACCGCTACGCGACACTGTCAACGGTTTTCTACGTATTTACTTGCGATTAATATTTATATAACAATAAACGTTTTTTTTCCGGTTCCGGCTGTCAATGTGTCATTACGTACCTACGATTTGTGGTGTCCACAAAAAATACGTAGAAAACCGTTAACCATGTCGCGTAGCGCTGAAAGAATACTGCCACCCCCTCTCTTCCCTTGGGTGTCCTAAAAGGCGACTAACGGACTAAAGACTGCACATTCATCCAACAGCATATAGCGGCGATGGGCTCACCACCTGTCACGCTGAGCACGTGCCTTCGCTATTTGGTGAAAAGTAGACTATGGTAGAGGATTGCTTTTGCTGTCCTCACTGCCTTGTCTCTGACTAACCCTTAGGGGATAATAGTCTTGATTATATGAATGAATGAATAAATACGTAGAAAGCCTCACATTACCAATTGTGATTTTGTTCCGTGTGTACCGTGTCGCGTCGAGTGGGCATTTACAATTTGCCGTGCGCCGGATGCGGCCCGGCGCCGCGGAACCCGCCATCGGCAGCCTGCCGCCCATCGGCGTTCCGTAATTCGGCAGAGTTTCAAAGGGAATTAAATGATAGAAATGCTATTTTTATATAACCGTTTTCTTACTCTCACACCAATTATTCAGCCTATGTTTTTTTTTTTTTTTATACCAATTCCGGCAAATGACCCCTCTCCACCTGATGTTAAGTGGAAATGAGGTCCAGGCGCGAGGACAACTGGTGCAGCGTAAGAGACGAAGCATCAGTCATCCTCACTCTGCCGGCCCACAAAGTGCTTCTTCACGCCTCGTTTGAAGGACCCTATGTCATAGGTAGGAGGGAATACGTGTGCTGGTAGACTATTCCATCTTTGGAAGTGCGGCAAAGAAACGAGTCACCAAATTTCTTTGTGCGTGATGGAATGTTAGAGACTGTAAATTGGTGACTCCGGAGAGCAGCACGCGTACTCCTATGGAGGAAGGAAGAAGGAGGGATGAGTTCTTCAGAGCACTCGCCATGGTATAAACGGTATAAGACGCTGAGTGACGCAATATCTCTACGCAATTGCAAAGGCTCGAGAGTTTTAGTGACCTCCGCATTGCCGATAATGCACACAGCGCGGCGCTGCAATCTGTCTAAGGCATCGAGAAGGTACTTTGCGGAGCCGTCCCAAAGGTGAGAGCAATACTCCACGCAAGACCGCACCTGTGTCTTGTGTAATAGACACAACTGATCAGGTGTGAAGAATCGCCGCACCTTGTTCAGGACACCGAGTTTACGTGAGGCATTTTTAATCACGGTTTCGATGTAGTCCTTTTGGTTCAGATCGCAGCGGATATCCATACCGAGCATGTTAATACTGCTCTGCAGGCCTAGAGATGTACCCTGAAGGGAAGGAAGGGGAAGGAATGGCGACTTTTTCGCTGTGAACGCGCACACCTGTATTTTCTTGGCATTGAATTCCACTAGATTATCGGAGCCCCATTTAGAAATGAGATCCAACACCTGATCGAGCTCAATGACAAGATTTGCTCGCTTCATTTCGGTGTCTACCCGCCCAGCCGTTGGTTGACCGTTATATCCCCCATGCACTGTGCTATCATCTGCATAGCAATGAATGTTTCCAAGAGGAAGCATGTCATTGACATGCAGAAGGAACAGCGTGGGGGATAGAACGGAGCCCTGAGGAACACCAGCGTTCACTGACATGAACCGCGAAGCGCATCCATCCGAAAGGACACGGATTCTACGCTCATGCAGGAAGCTGGCAATCCAGGTACAGAGCTGAGCGGGCAAACCGTATGCCGGGAGCTTGGAGAGAAGAGCTTTGTGCCAGACCCGATCAAAAGCCTTGGTTATGTCAAGGCTAACTGCCAGTGACTCGCCACGCTTGTCAATAGCCTCACCCCAGAGATGTGTGACGTACGCTAGAAGATCACCCGTTGACCGTTTTGGCCGAAACCCATATTGACGATCGTGAATTAGGGAGTGATCTTCTAGGTATCGAATAAGCTGTTTGTTCAATATTCGTTCTAGATTCTTACACAACACTGAAGTTACGGCTATAGGGCGGTAATTAGTCGGATCTGACCGATCTCCTTTTTTAGGGATCGGTTGCACATTAGCTTCTCTCCAAGATTCCGGCACACAACCCGAAGAGAGCGAGAGACGGTACAGATGCGTTAACACAGGGGACAACTCCGCTGCACACATTTTCAGAACTATTGCTGGGATGCCATCAGGACCGTTAGCTTTCCGGACGTCGATTGACTGCAGCTCCGCACGGACATCACACTGCCTGATTTTAATAACAGACATTGTGTGGCCACAGTGAGGAACTGAGGGTGGCTGTGCATAACAGTCATCGATCCGGGAGTTAGCCGCAAAGAGTTTGGCCAGGAGATCGACCTTTTCCTGCGGCTTGTGAGCTAAAGTTCCGTCAAGACATCTCAGTGGTGGCAGCGAGGGTTGGCAGAAGTTGGATTGCACGGCTTTGGCCAGACGCCAGTAGCTACGGCTGCCCGTAAGATGCGTCAGGAGTTCTTGGCCTACTCGTGCAACGCGCTGGGCATCCGCTCTAATGTAGGCCTTCCAACACGACTTGGTGGCATTATTATAAAAAAAAAAAAAAAAATTTTGTTTACGCTCACACCAATTATCTAGACCAAGATGAGTATTCTTGTGAAACTCGTTTATATGGTAAGATAACGGATAAATATACATAAACATAGAAAAAACACCCAGACCCGAAATCAATTTAGAAAAACAGTTTTTCTCTAAATTGACCCGACCGGGGATCGAACCCGGGACCTCAGAGATGGCGACACCATGAAAACCGGTGTACAAACCACTCGACCAAGGAGGTCGTCAATTTCGTATTATAGGCTGCTTTTAGCGAGCGAGTTTCGGGATCCCCATGAGCTTTACCTCTGATCCAAGCGCGGTATGCCGTCTGTTTCCTTTCAACAGCGCTGGCACACTCGCGATTGAACCAGCGGTTGCGTCTGCCTTTGCTGATGACATAGGAGAGTGGAATATAGTATTCCATTCCTAATACTTTCTCATCAGCAACGGCAGTGGCGCTAGCGGTTGGGTCCTTCTCACTAAAGCAGCGCTGCCTCCAAGGGATGGATGCAAAATACTCCCGCATACCGTCCCAGTCTGCCGACGCGTAGTGCCAAATCTGGCGTTTCGAAACCGCTGTTGGCGGGCGCGATGCCAAGGGCACTGTGCTGGATATCAAGCAGTGATCCGAGGAACCTAAAGGAGCTCGAATCCCCACCCGGTATCCAGCTGGGCGACTCGTCAGCAGAAGGTCGAGTAAGGAGGGCGCATGGCCAACTATGTCTGGGATCCTGGTGGGCTGGTTCACCAGTTGCGTCAGGTCATGCGTGAGAGCGAATGCGTGGGCAGTTCTACTAGCATGGTCTGTTTTGGAGGAACCTAACCACAACTCATGGTGGGCGTTGAAGTCCCCCAAAAACACCAGTTCCGCCGCTCCTGCGCATCATCTGCTACCCGACTAAGATGTTCAATTAGTCGAGTTGTCTCCATGTCGCCGTTATGGGATCGGTAGACGCAGACGTAGACACGGCAATGAGAGCCTAAGTCGACGTGTACCACTAGGAGGGAGAAGGAAGGGTCCTCCAGACAGCGCAGACGGCGACAGCAAACATCCGCCCGAACGAATAAGCAAACTCCGGCTTTGGCTTTGAAGGATTCTTCAAGCACAAAGCCGGGATAGTTCAGGTAGGTGGTGTCAGCTGGGCGGATTATTTGCGTCTCCGTCAGGAACAACATTGCTGGCCGTGCCGTCTCGAGATGGTGGTGGACGGCATTGAGGTTTGCATGGAGTCCGCGGATGTTAGCGAACTCCACCTCAAACGGTAAGGTTGTGGTGGGGGTGTGCACCGCTGTAGTACCAGTTTTGTTGTTAGGCGCTGTCATTTTAGGAGTGGAAAGAGAGAGGCGTGAATCGAGAAAATGATGCCGCGATGTGAATGGTCAAAGTGTGGTGGCCTGTTTCCCCAGGAATTTGCCCACAGACGAGTATTATTAACCTGCCGAACGGAAGGGCCCCCGAACCCCCCCGGGAATGGCCGCCGGGACCCCACCTTCCGGTCACCAACCGGCACGACGGACCACCCCGAGATTATGCGTGGTATGGTGAGGCAGCCTCGCGAGCTGGTTAGGCTCGCTTGGGCCCCTGTACTGTGCCACGGGCGGCCAGCGGGACAACCGTTTCTACGGGTCTCCCTGGTCGGCAGGTTAACAAAGTCCTCCTGGCACTGGTTTGACGGAAGCCTCCACAGACCAAATACATCGCAGCATCATCCTCTCGAGCTCTGGTTATACGCTGGCTGATCCCGAAACGCGACCGACAAGCAGTCACTTGACGGGTTTTACACCATGCGTACGGTGGTCACCAACCAGACGGGTCAAGCCCTACCACCAGTGGAGCAGATCATCGCTCGAAAGAGTCCGTTAGTCGCTTCTTACGACACCCACCGGACGGAGAGAGGGGCGGCGATTGGTATTCTTTCTCCGTCACCGCACGGATAAAAATGTTAAAAGTTAAAAGTTATGCTTATTTTGAAGTTTTTATTGATTAGATAACGAATATGCATACTTATCATACATAGAAAACACCCAGAACGGAAATCAATTTGAAAAACAGTTATTTCTAAATTGACTCGACCGGGAATCGAACCCGGGACCACAGAAATGGTGCTAACTATTCAAATATAGGTCGTCAAATTATATACCTAATTACTTATAAATTATTATTACACTTAAACACCCAGAACGAAAATCAATTTGAAAAACAGTTATTTCTAAATTGACACGACCGGGAAACGAACCCGGGACCACAGAAATGGTGCTAACTATTCAAATATAGGTCGTCAAATTATATACCTAATTACTTATAAATTATTATTACACTTATGTGTTGTTAAAGTAGATTTTATACTTTTGATGGTCGAGCTTCAGGATCGTAGCAAATGGAAAGCCGTGGCAGAGGCCACGTGCCTTTTGTCACATTAGAGGATGTCTCTCGGTGTACTCGTATGTACATCATACATCAATATAATAATCTAACCCAATATCATGAAATTGAAGAGCTCAAACTCATAGTATATTTATTCAATAAACTCAATTAATAAGTACCTACTTTGAATCGTTTATATCTTTTTAACCTACCCATTCAGGACGTCATTTTTTAACTGTGACAAAGAACGGGCGCATGAAACCACAGCGTACAGAAGCACCGACATTTCCAAAACCAAATGCTCGATGCTGCTGCTCGATAGCGCAGTGACTCGTATGATCTTGCAAAAAAGATATTATAAATTTGTCCTTCCCTCCCACGACTGTATTTGTGATACAATACTTTAAACGCGTTGTATTGCATTAAAACTATTTTAACGAGACCTAACACGATTTATTTTGTTGTTGACGTTTCGGCCGCGATGCTGCGGCCGTGGTCACAAGCGAACTGAGTTCGCGATTTCGATTTTTGTTTTAATTATGTCGCAGACATAGTAAATTGTTGTTTAAAATGTTTATTTTCTCGTTATGCTAGAATTATTTCTCTTTCGCATCAGGTAGCGAACAATTTCTTATTTCTAAGCTCCCACTCGCCAATCACTACGATCCTTGACCTTTCCGCCGACTGGCGTCCCGCTATTCTCCCGATCCAATCCCCACCCCAACATTTATCTGCGACAACGTCGATACGGATTATAATAATGAATTGATAACAATGTCTCAACATCCCCGTGAACGAGGAACGCTGCCATTTGACGCCCGATCTAGAACAACATGAATATTCATCTGGGAAGACGGTTTTGTGTACACTACGCAATGTCGGCTCTGCCGCCACGCGGCGGCGGCTGTCTAAAATTTTTGAATATTAATCGTGTTAATGTGGAACTTTGACCTAGATTTGCCCCAGCCCGCCACTTTATAAACGAATTTTATAGAAGACTAAGAAAATAGTTAATCGAATATTCATTTTGTCAAATAGGTTTTCTTTATGCAGAGTAAAATAATGGTTTATTGTTAAACGTACATCTAAACGGTAAGAAAGATTAGATTATACATATAACAATAACAGAAATGAAATATAAAACAATTTACATACACAAAAATAGTGGTGTTTGTAATAGTCAGGACAAAGTTTATATAAAAAAATTGGAAATTGGCCACGTTATACTGGGTATTTACGCGAGTCGCGGGCTGGCCGCAACTTCTTCAATAAAACTCTCGGGAAAACATCTCTCTCACACACTTCGACGTTTGCAGTTTGCGACTAAATAGATTTTAGGCAGGAAAAGCAGCGAGTGGAATCTACAAAATTACCTAGAACTACCTAGAACTAACAAATTGGAAAGCAGTACTCTAGTACAAGTGTTCAGCGGAAAAACGACTGAAAAAGAAAGTATAGTTTAGTGAAGAGGGTGGATAACTTGCTTGCAACTGAAACTCCAAGACATCACAAAATATGGTAGTAGTATATTTATTTTATGTATACTTATGTGTATTTGTAAAATTTGTTTAATTTGAAATTAAGAATTAATGTAATGTAAATTTATATGTTGGAAAACGCTCTACCATATAATAACAACGCAACGCTTTAATATATAATAATTACATTATGTATTTACTTAACCTTATCCTATGAGATTGTATTATTATAGAGAAGTATTTGTCTCAAGTCTTATTAGGTAATGGATACGTAACCTGTATCCAAACAAGGTTTGTGTGATGCATAAGAAATATTCCAATACCAAAAAGATTAGAAGCACGTGCGCCTTCCCATCTCCTGATAGCGTCGGTCTGGGACGCTGCAGGAATGTATGCATGCCAGACTAAGAAGATCCCGGTCGACCACTTTTCGGCGATATTTGCTTGCGCTCCATTCCGACCGCGCGTCTCAGACCAACAAAAAAAGAAAGACGGAGCATTACAGCATTACTGTATAATTCGATTGTTGCAATACTCAAGGAGGCCTCGGTTGCCACTTGTGTTAGAAGGCAGTACAGGGGGGTTGGCTGTGTCAAGGGTTGGAATAAACACATAAGAGATGCTCATCAAAGGGCAAGGCACTTTTTTCGGGAATGGTGTTTATATGGTAGGCCTAGGTCAGGAGAACTCTATAAGCGGATGTGTGATTCCAGAAGACACTTCAAAGCAAAACTCAAATTCTGTCAAAACCACGAAGACCAAATTAAAATGGACATAATTGCCTTACATCATAATTCTAAAAACTTTGTTCGGTTTTGGAAGTCCACCAATATATTGAATCCTAGGCTAGGCCTGCCAGCCAGTGTTGAGAATGTTAGTGAACCCAGGGGCATAGCCAACCTCTTTCCTCGGAAGACCCCTCGGAAGATGAACACCAGCGTGCCGCAGATGTTCGACACTGAGGCCATCGTGTCCAGGTGATTTGCCTTTTGTCATGTCTTGGATTGACTTTTTAATTTCTGCTGATGTTATTGCCAAAGGACTGTCTATTAACCGGTCATCAGTCTCGAACACGGGCCAACCGTCGTTCACCACCTCAGGATCCACTTTAAAATGGTTCATAAAGAGGTTGGCTATGCCCCTGGGTTCACTAACATTCTCAACACTGGCTGGCAGGCCTAGCCTAGGATTCAATTTATTGGTGGACTTCCAAAACCGAACAAAGTTTTTAGAATTATGATGTGAGGCAATTATGTCCATTTTAATTTGGTCTTCGTGGTTTTGACAGAATTTGAGTTTTGCTTTGAAGTGTCTTCTGGAATCACACATCCGAAAAGTGGTCGACCGGAAACATCCTCAGGAATTTCCGGTCGACCACTTTTCGGCGATATTCGCTTGCGCTCCATTCCGACCGCGCATACGTACAGAAGCTTGCGCGTAGATAGTGTGCAAGCGAATATCGCCAAAAAGTGGTCGACCGGAAATTCCTGAGGATGTTTCCGGTCGACCACTTTTTGGCAATATTCGCTTGCGCTCCATTCCGACCGCACGTACGTACAGTAGCGTGCGCTTGGATAGTGTGCAAGCGAATATCGCCAAAAAGTGGTCGACCGGGAACTTCCTAAGGGTGATTGCGGTCGACCACTTTTCGGCGATTTTCGCTTGCGCTTCATTCTGATCGCGCGTACGTACAGAAGCGTGCGCGTAGATAGTGTACAATCGAATATCGCCAAAAAGTGGTCGACCGGGAACTTCCTGAAAATGTTTCCGGTCGACCACTTTTCGGCGATATTCGCTTGCGCTTCATTGCGATCGCGCGTACTATCGACAAAACTAATACAGTGTATTTAAAAAAAATTTGCTTGCACAAGATGACCATAGTTCGTCCTGCCCTTTGTTTTACGTTGACCAATGACGACGAACCGTTTATTTATAAGAAAGAAAATTGTTGGCATGTGGTGGCCATACTCCGTTCCGCCTCTTGTTTTTATTGATTAACAACAAACAAAATGTCTCTTTTTTAACATCTTGACTGTCTTAATTTTATGATTTTTGAGTCAATAGAGGGATGTTGTAGCAAAAGTTTAAAAAGGATATTGGGACAGGACAAATGCAAATAAAAATAGCCCTTAAGGTAGGTATACGGCAGATTTTGTTGATAGTACGTACAGCAGCCTGCGCTTAGATGTACAAGCGAATATCGCCAAAAAGTGGTCGACCGGGAACTTCGTCGATTGTACACTATTAACATAAATTCTTGCTCCTAGTAGTAGCCAGTTCTTACATCTTGTACTTCGGAGCTAGAGTTACCATTTAGGAAATTGAAAAGTCCTGACAAAAAGCCTCACATTTCGATAAAAGTCCGGACTTTTTAGTCACAAAAATGTTTTTAGATAAATGAGAAGTTAATAAAGATTAAAACCGTTAACCTTATGTACACTTATTTGATGTTACTTAAAATGTAGTTTTGTTATACATATTCTAAAAAAAAAGTCAGGACTAGAGTCTAAAAGTCCGGACATGTCCGACTAATCTGGACGTATGGTAATTCTATTCGGAGGTATGACTGCGAATACTCGGCTTTGATCGCTTTTGATCGCATGTTTTACATTGAAATGCTATTTGTATTTAATTGAAGATACCGTGGGTCGTTTTACGGTGTCATAAAGACTAATTTGGCGAAACCCAATAAATAGATACCTACCACACAAACGTTGTGCCGATCCCGAGTTAGCTAAAACACTTGGACAATGAAAATTAAAAACAATTACGGTACCCACAACCCCCGGAATAAGCAACCGTGAATTAAACCCTGTGAGTCCAATTTACTTTGCATATTAATGCTATCCAGCTTAGAATTATTGGTCACCGATCCGGGTGTCAAACATGTCGTAGTGGCCTAACTATTGCAATCGTCACAAAGGACGAAGGCTCGCGGCGCTATCGACTTATTCAGTAATAATTTTGTAATAAAATTTCATCTTCCATAGATAAACATGTTTGTCTCATATAATTAATTCTAAGAAGCAAAAATTTTGCTTTTTACATGTGTCATAATTAACTTTTTAGACAGTTCTTTGTATTTTTTCTGCCACAGACAATGTTAACGTTGCTACCTACTGGGCAGACGGTGTTGGCTAGTATATAATAATGTAGAATTTAACAGAAAGAAGAATTAAATCATCAATCATCACCTGGCGGATTTTCGGCTGTTTCTGCAGAGCATCAACAGCTCCCAAACACCAGTTTATCATATGTTTCACCAAAGCAACGAGTAGTACCTACCAATGATAGTAAAGTAAAATGTAATTACTTGGGTACTAACAAAATTAAGAAATATGTAAAAATTAATAGGTATATTAGGAAAACAGAAAAGCTTATTAAAAAGAATAATTGTTTTTATAAAAATATTGCGCTTAGGAAAGAACGCATGAGTTTGATGGACTCAATAGACATTTACGATTCTAAACTAAAAGAAAGTAGACAGGTGTATGATCGAGATACCAAACAACTACAATCTGACATACAGAGATTACATGAGTCTCTTGATACTTTAAATAAAAAATACTTGTTGTCGCAAAAAGAAATTGAAGAACACATTAAGTCTGCCACAGAGTTAGTAGATCTGTGCAAGTACAATGCAGAACGATATGACTCTCTTTTGAACAATCAAGTAGATTTGTTGCCATCCGTAACACCCATAAAGAGTGTCATAAATGGTATCCCAGTGGTACCCTGTGCTACATTTGCTAATAATAATAATATATCGAGTGATAGAAAGTTAATAAAATGCAACCTACCTTTAGACAAAGATTCTTCTGTTGAAGGAATGTCTAGAAAAACTCTTATCTTTTCTGACAAGATAGGTCAGGGCCTGGGTCCGCAGCTTAAATCTAAACTCAGCCACGAGCTTATAAACTTTTGCAATCCAGGCCAAACATTCACTAATTTAGTAAGTACATTAAGCAAGCAGGAGTTGAATCATTCAACAAATGCTCTAATACTGTGTGGTGATAGTCTCACAATAAAAAAGCGTGACCTTTTAAAAAGCATAGAGAGTTTAATTGATATACAATCTAAAACTCATTGTAAAATAATAGTTTGTGCCTTTCCCTATGCCTGTAACTTATCGTGGAAACAAAACAAACAGATCTTTGATTTGAACTTACTTTTGTATAACTCCACTTATCGTCACAGTGACAGTATTGTATTTTTTGATACAAATAAATTTATATCTAGTTTTAAGTTGACTACTGATTCTATGTATTTAATATACAAAGACAGGCTACAGATAGCATCATTGCTAGCATATAATTTAAAAGACACAGTTATAAGTAGTATAACAATGTCGACCCAAAATTATCGCACTGTTAGTATTTCTACTAATGTAAATTTAGTTGATAAGTCTTGCACAACCTCTAGTTTAAACTAAGAGGTAAGACAAAAGCCAGCCCTATCCAAATTAAAATAGTTCATCAAAACATGCAGGGCCTGGCCGGCAAAGAGTTAGAAATTGAACTTTTTTTATTACATGAAGATATAAACATTTTATGTATAACTGAGCACTGGCTTAAAGATTATCAGTTAATTTTTAATATTAAAAACTTTCAGCTTTCCAGTGCTTTTACTAGAACAAATGCAATTCGCGGCGGATCCTTAATATTTGTTAATTACAGTAAACATAAGATTACGGAACGAAAGGATGTAGTTTCCCTTTCTATTGAACGCGTTATTGAGCTGTCATGTGTCGAGTTAGAGAAATTTATAATTGTTTGTGTATATCGACCTCCTTCTGGTAATTTTAGTGTCTTTGAAGCCACTATGGAAGATGTAATTAAGAAGATTTGTAAATCTAAAAAGAAAATAGTAATTTGTGGGGATTTCAATGTAAATTTATTAGACAGTCATTCAACTAGTGTAAGATTAATCTCGTTGTTTAAATCATTTGATTTGGATTACCAACTTAGAGAACCGACTAGAATTACAGCAACCACTGCAACCTGCTTAGACAATTTTTTTTGTAACTTTGCTCCTGAGTCTAAGTTCATACTAACTAATTTATCTTCAGATCACTCTGGGCAAAAAATAGCTTTTACTGAATATGGACACCCTAACTCAGAAGAAATATCTTGTAGGCCAGTGACAGAGAAACGGGTTAAAATTTTCAAGCATAACATAACTGCTAAACTTGCATGTTTACCATTTATACAGGAAAATCCAGATGCTCTTTACAAGCATTTTTTTGATCTTATAAACGGTGAATTTAATAAAACTTTCTCTATTAAAAAGTTTAAAACTAATATTTCAATGAAATTTAGGGATTGGACTACAGCTGGTTTGCATAAAAGTAGGGCTAAGTTGTATGACTTATATGAGCAGAAAAATATAATAATAGTCCAAGTTTTCTAGAGTATATCAAAAAGTATTCGAAAACTTTTAGGAAGGCTTGTGCATGTGCCAAGTCATTATTTATTAGTGAAAAAATTAAAAAGTCTGATAACAAAATAAAGGCAACATGGAACTGCATAAACCGCGAAACTGGTAAAATAAAGCCACGTGATACTAAGTTTTCTTTAAGAATAGGCAATAGCTTTTTAAGTGAAGACAATAAAGTTGCTGATGCTTTTGAACAGTTTTTTACAAATATACCAATTGCCACAACTATGTTACTCAACTCTTCACCAAGTAATGCAGAAATTCTGCTAAAAAAGTATGTACCCATGTGTAATGAAGTGTTCAAATTTAAACACGTAAACTGTAAAGACGTACCTAAATCCTTTAAATCTTTAAAAATAAAAAACACTTGTGATTTGTGGGATATTTCAACAAAAATTATTAATAATATTATCGAGTCCATTGCGCCTTTTCTTGTAGTCATATTCAATAGCTGTGTTGACGAAGGAGTTTTCCCAGATCTCATGAAGCATAGCAAAGTTCTGCCACTTTTCAAATCGGGTTGTAAAGATGACCCGAGCAATTTCAGGCCTATTTCGATTTTACCTACTCTTAGTAAAGTTTTTGAAAAACTTATTTTAGATCAACTCGGCTCCCACTTCGCTATAAACCACCTTTTTCACAGTGAACAGTATGGTTTTACCAAGGGAAGGTCTACTACTGATGCTGGTGTAGCTCTGCTAAAACACATATTTGAGGCTTGGGAGGGATCGCAGAATGCTTTTGGAGTGTTTTGTGATCTCTCCAAGGCTTTTGATTGCGTTGAATACAACACCCTTTTAATAAAGCTAAAACACTATGGAGTGCACTCTGATGCCTTGAAATTGATTCAATCATATCTTAGTGGCAGAATGCAAAAAGTTAGCGTGAACGGATCCATATCATCCGGATCTTCTGTGCTAATGGGGGTCCCACAAGGGTCAATACTAGGTCCATTTTTATTCTTAATCTATATTAATGATTTACCATTTTATGCGGAAAACTTTTGCAATATTGTTTTGTTTGCTGACGATACATCTTTGATATTTAAGACTGATCGAAATAAAAATAGTTTTGATGACATCAACAGTGCCCTAACAGATGTGTTGAATTGGTTTACTACTAATAATCTTCAATTAAACGCGAAGAAAACCAAATGTATAAATTTTACTCTACCTAACGTAAAGAATATTATAGGAAATAAAATTAAACTGAATGGTGAACTGTTGGACCTTGTTGATTCAACAGTTTTCTTAGGTATTACCTTAGATTCAAAAATACAGTGGTACCCTCATATTAGCACCCTTGCAGGGAGACTTAGTTCAGCTGCTTATGCTGTTAGGAAAATTAGGCATTTTACAGACGTGGAAACTGCTCGATTAGTCTATTTTAGTTACTTTCACAGTGTTATGTCCTATGGTATACTACTTTAGGATAAAGCAGCAGATATAGAAACCATTTTCATTTTACAGAAAAGAGCAATAAGGTCCATATATAACCTAGGATCACGTGACTCCCTTAAGGAGCTGTTTAAAGAAATAAATATTCTTACAGTTGCATCACAATTTATTTATAACTGTATTGTTTACGTGCGTCAAAACATTACTCATTTCAAAAAAAATTGCGATATACACAAACTAAATACTAGAAATAAGTATAAACTTGTAATTCCTAAATTTCGACTTCAGAAAGTTTATGGATCATTTATGGGACAAAGTGTCATAATTTACAATAAAATCCCGAACGATGTTATAATTTTGCCCTTTGACAAATTTAAGACACATGTTAAGGACAGACTTTTAGAAAAGGGCTATTACACTGTAAGCGATTACATCAATGACAAAAATGCATGGAATTAACATTCCTCTAGTTTCGCATACATTGTTCTAATGCGTTCATAGTGCCCGAGTAAAACTTGTAGATTCACTTTTGTTTTTATCTTTTATTTTATATAATTGTTTTATGACTATTGACTGTATAATTTGGTAACGACATATTGTTTTGTAAATGTCGTTACCTCTATATTATTATAAAGCTGTGGAGTTTGTTGTGCCCGTTCTTCTCCACAGCTAAAAGACTTCCTGAATGGGTGGGGTGGGTGGGTGGGTTCCTGTGCCTATCCATCCATCCATATAAAAAAAAAAAATTGACGATTCAAAACGCTTAATTTAAGCTTACTGAATAAAGTTATTTTGATTTTGATTTTGATTTTGATTTTAAATGTTTTATATGAATTAAAAATCCATTTCTTTTCATTATGCAACATTTATGTTAACAGACACCTGCTGTTACAGAGTTAAATCATCGTTCGGAAATGAGAGACCCTTCGGAATAATAAAATCAATTGGAGCTAGTAATTAAACTTCTCGGCATTCCTCACACGTAGGTAGTTTCCGAACGGAACTCCAAATGTGCCTATTTGTTTTCGGCTAGTTGTAATTGGTTACACATTCTGCTACAATGCGCTGTGTTTTTGCAATATATACTCAAAAAGTAATATGCGGGCGTGGGATGAATACTTTGTAACTTTCAGAGAAATCCTTTCCTATTGTTCCAACTAAAATGTAGCAATCAAAGTAATAGTAAGTAAGTAAGGCTACATTATTCAAAAATTACAGACAGGAAAAAATGACGATAAAAATAAATAAATAAATAAACTTTCCTACACTCACACCAATTATCTAGCTCAAGAGAAGCTTCGTTATGCAACTCGTTAAATGGTTACTAAACACCAGATAAACATACTTAAAATACTTAAACACATAAGTACTTATTATACATAGAAAACACCCAGACCCGAGACACTGTAGAAAAACAATAATTTCTAAATTGACCCGACCGGGGATCAAACCCGGGAACCTCAGAGATGGCGACACCATGAAAACCGGTGTACAAACCACTCGACCAAGGAGGTCGTCAACATTATTAAATAATAATGAAAAAGAAAAATAATAATCATAATTAAATGATACTGTTGGCCGAAAAGGCTAACCAGCTCATCTATTGTTGCAGCTACACTGTTACAGTCACAACGCTGATTTTCAGCTAGGTCTTGAATAGGGGCGACGTCAGTCACAAAAAATATCATATAAAAATTTTTAAAATAGGTAAAAAATACAAGCAAAAGGAATAATAATAACACAAAACCTTACAAAATAAAATAAACTAAAATTAAACTTATTTTAAATTAATAACAACTAGGTACCTAATAATGTTGTGTTACCTGTTTATTAAAATAAAATAAAAAATACCTATATCAATGCGTCTAAGTCTACATTATGTGAATTAAACATTTATGTGCCTGTTTGCCTTATTTCCCTTTGCCTAATATTATACAGAGCAAGCAAATAAGGAAATAAAATACTCGTAAAAGAAAAAATAAAAGTGGCAGAAACGAACAAACAAACCTGAAACAAACCAAAACAATAAGACAAGACACAAGATTGATATTTTGCTGTAATTTATCAGCCTGTGATTCGCAATTCGCATAAATTTAGTGAATTTATAATTGATGACAAACATAGTTACACAAAAATATTTACAAACACAAATACAAATATACCTGGATGGTATCACTAACCACCGGCTTTTGTTTTTAAAATAGGTCAATTTGAATAATACAATTTAGATTAATCAGAAAATATTTTTAAAACAGCTACATCATCACTAACATCAGCCGAAGGACGTTCACTGTTGAACAAAGGCCTTCTCCAAGGATCTCCACCACGATCGGTCTTCTGCAGCTCGCATCCAGTGGCCGCCCGCGGCCTTCACCAGATCGTCGGACCTTTTGGAGGCCTGCCTACTCGTACTCGTCTTCCGGTGTGCGGTCGCCACTCAAGAACCGTTCTGCCCGTTGGGGCAGACCTGAGCAGAACTGGTTGTCGTTGGGCAACCAGTTCTACGTTTGCCTACTGCCACTTGAGCTTAGCAATTCTTCGGGCTAGGTCGGAGGTACTTTAGCCGGTCGAAATTCTGTAGTAATTTATTAATTTAATTTCATTTAATTTAAAATACCATAAACCTAGAAGGCGTAAGTTTCTATGATCGCTTTTCATCAGGCGGTGCCATCTAAATAAAATCACTTTATTTTTCTTTTGGTACGAAATACAATTAACGGTTGATTGAAATGTCTCTGTCTGTCATCTGGTAACAATTTAGAAGTAAATGCCATCTACATCAATTGTGGCTTATCTTTTATATTCACTTAAGCTTTATACTATTTATCAAAGATTATAAAAACCATAATAATTACATGATTTACATCGCTGATGTTGCGTTGGTTGGCCAAGTGCAATTCGATGTTATGATGAGAATATGGTTGCTGGTGTATTTTTATACCACGGAATAGATATTATTTTAACTGTTCCGTGCTTAAATCAATAAAAAATAAACGATGAGTTTTAAGTATTACAATTTCGAAATCAATTGTCGTTGATAGTAATCTCGCCTTGTCACAAGTTTTCTGCCAAATAAAATGGAAAAGATACAGCATTGTTAGATGTTAACCTACGTAACGTCACCGGCGATGAATCAAGTTTATGTGACGCGCTCTGCCACAGTCGAATTTATGAGAATGTGTAACTGCGCTCTCTCTAATGTATTCCTTTAATAAAATTGGAAATTTCTCTTTATCTGACATCTACACTATCTATTGTTTGGCAGTTTCTCCAAAAATGTCTTTATGCACCATGTCGCACTATAAAGTTGGATGAAGTAATTTGCTTAACAAAAACCGTGCCCAAACATGGCGTCTCTTTATATTCCTTGCACACCAGCATGCAATGCATTAAAGCAAACATTATTAAATTTATTATGCACATAAAATGATTGTTGAGCATGCATGAGATATAATGAATAATGGTCTTTAACAACTCAATATTTCCCTTTTGTTCTGTTCCGCCGACGCTACGTGACTCGATTTGAATAAAAATCTTACCGAATTTTAAACACAAAGAACAATAATTAGGGTCGATAATAAGGCTGCATCGCGTCCCGGCTGGCTATGTAAATGGTTATGATAATGTCGAGTTTAACATAAATGGAGCAGAAATTGTGGAGTCATCACGGTGGTATCGGAGGTCTAGTTGGGCCGTGCGGCGCGGCGTCGCGCGTCAGTGCGGGCTGTACGCAACGTGATGCAGCGTATACGCGATGGCGAATGGTGCCAGTTACAAGATAATGCGTGCGCATTGTGGTGATGTTTTTTTTGGTGAGTTTACATGTAAGCGTATAATCCGTCTGATGCTTTTTTTACGATTGTTAGATCATGACCAGAACTTGTGCTAAGGCTACTTTAAACCATACTCTCACATCTTCTAAGGAGTTTGCATGCAAGCGTATAATCCGACTGATACTTTTTTTACGATTGAAAGATCATGACCAGAACTTGTGCTAAGGCTACTTTTAACCATACTCTCACACCTTCTAAGACATAGCACATATACACAAACACACACTTACACATTCACATCTAATTTGTACTTTTTTTAAGTAGTAAACTATTATTTTTACCTTTTGTTTTATAATATTTCAGTATGTTATACTGTATACTGTATATTTAGTTTACGGCTTACTTCGTTTGATCTGTCGCCATCCTGTTTGTTATATTTGGGCCTCGATTCGAGATTTTCCAGTATGGCCGATTTTTTCGGTAATTTTGCATATTCTCCGAATTAATGTTTGAAGCTATCGCCGTCATATAACATTAAGCAGAATCCGCGAACGCCTACCTTTTGAACAAATATAATGTATTATTTTATTTAACGTAGGCGTCAGCGTCATCTTTTCTGTTTTGTATCAAAACTCTTTATTAGTTTGATATTTAAATTTATCTATGAGAAAATTGTGTTGCATCATTTGGAATCGGAGAATTCGATATTATCTGTCGGTTGACCTCAGATGCTAATAATATTAAAGGTACCTAATTGGTTGTTAAGCAATCCATTATTTTCCTAATACGATTTTATTCCACTTAATATGAATATACTTAGGTACAGTAAGAAAACGATTAATTATCAAAGTTTATTGATATATTTTACTACTCACAAGTAGTTATTGCTTCAATAACCATTGACGTAATAGGGTTTATCGACGCGGTGTACCTTGTCGAAGATAGTTTAGTAATTAAAACAGCGGTAGGTGTTTTTACTGGTTTCCGGTATCAAAAGAAAAATGTTTAACTAGTTAGACATCGTAAACTTGGTGGGTTACAAAGGAAATTAAAATATGATCCGAGTATTGAGAACGAACGGGAAATTTTATTAAATGCCATAAAATATAAGCATGTCTTTTGCATAAAATCTCCTTATAAAGTCCTCTGCCATTGTCTACTTTTCACCAAATAGCGACTGCACATGTGCTTAGCGTGACAGGTGGTGAAGCCCATCGCCGCTTTAAGCTGTTGGATGTGCGTGCAGTCTTAAGTCTGTTAGTCGCCTTTTACGACACCCAAAGGAAGAGAGGGGGTGGTAGTATTCTTTCACCGCTACGCGACACGGTTATTAAATGCCATAAAATATAAGTGTGTCTTTTGCATAAAATATTTAATGAACATATTTTTGACAAGCGGCCGCTCGCGGTTTCACCCGCGTGGTTCCCGTTCCCGTGAGAATATCGGGATAAAAAATATCCTATGTGTTAATCCAGGTTATAAACTATCTGTATGCTAAATTTCATCCAAATCCATTCAGTAGTTGTTACGTGAAAGAGTAACAAAAATCCATCCATACTTACAAACTTTCGCGTTTATAATATTAGTAGGATTCAAATTAGTTTAACTATTTTGTTCCCAATTTAGTCATGACTATTATCCCCAAAGGGTTAGTCTGAGACTAGTCAACGAGGACCGCAAAAGTGGTGCCTGCACAAGTCTACGTTTCACCAAATACCTAACAACTCACATGTGTTCAGCGTGACAGGTAACAAGCCCATCGCCGTTTTATGCTGTTGGATGTATAAGTCTTTAGTCCATTAGTCGCCTTTTACAACACCCAAGGGAAGATATGAGGTGGTAGTATTCTTTTTATGATGAGCCGTTACCACACAACTAAATTTGCTCAGCTGGCATTTTGTTCCCATTTTTGAAAGATCGTATCAAATCGATCGACATTTAGACATATAGACCAAGTATGTAGCAAGTTGAACCGTTTTGTCTTTGCCCTTGGCAGACTAAGACAAACTGTTTCACCAGAAGCTGCGCAGGTAGCTTATCATGGATACGTGTCGTTTGTACTAAGCTATGGTTTGATCATATGGGGAAATTCAGTAGAAATAGATAGAGCATTTAAAGTTAAAAAAAATTGTTTTCGTGCCATCTGTAACGCCTACTATGACGACAGCTGCAGGCCTCTTTTCAAATTAAACATACTCCCAATAACATGTATGTATATCAAAGATGTTTTGACATTTTCAATAATAGGTGTTAGTGTAAAGTCTCATCCGCAGTATTGGAAGTAAAGGAGTGAGGTCATTCCGAGGCAAAATAGAACAAGATACATGAACTTGATATATCAGCCTCCTAGCCATAAATATGTATGCGACAAAAATGTTTTTAATTATGTATTTTGATTTTTAACTAGCTTCCTGACAATATAAAAGTTTTTCTGTTTTATGTTCTTGTGTGCAATAAAAGTATATTTTATTTTATTTATTTATTATAAAACTAATAAGTATAAATAAATTTAAAACTGTATTAACAAAATGGCTAATGGGTCATTGCTTTTATACCGTCAGTGAATTCTTAAATCACAGAATGTAATAATTTTGTCATATTAATTAAGATTTTTGCATGCCTACTTGCAGGTTGAATACAATAAATGTAACATCCTAATTTACTGTATTCTAGCAAATAAATGTATTATCTTATCTTATCTTTATGTAAAGGATGGAGCAGCTTTTTTAATTAAAACAGATACTTTAATAAACGCCTATAAAAACAGATTTAAAAGCTTCGAAACAACAAAATATTAGAGTATTTTTTGTACATGTCCAACCTACAGATCGATGTAGTGATCAGCCTCCAATATTTGCATGATTCTAGCAAATAAATGTATTATCTTATCTTATCTTATCTTTAAGTAAAGGATGGAGCGGCTTTTTTAATTAAAACAGATACTTTAATAAACGCCTATAAAAACATAATTCGAGAGTTTTTTTTTATGATTTTGTGATTTTTATAAGTTGCTTAAAAACAGATTTAAAAGCTTCAAAAACATTAGAGTTTTTTGTACATGCCCAACCTACAGATCGATGTAGTGATCAGCCCCCAATATTTGCATGTTAGTTCAGCCGGTCGGGTGGCGAAATTACTACCAGCCGCTGTTGGCGCAAAGAAAACCAATAGCCCAGTTTCACGCCACTGGTTTTATTGAAAAGTCTCGTGTGTATAGGTGCTTTATTTTTTGCTTTTTCATGTTGCCCCAGACAATAACTCAGCGCTCCATCTGTATACGTTTATTAGATTTTTTTTTGTTTTTAAGTTAAGTATTTTTCGACGGCGGCGGGCGGCGCGGTGACCTCCTTGGTCGAGTGGTTTGTACTCCGGTTGTCATGGTGTCGCCATCTCTGAGATCCCGGGTTCGAACACCGATCAGGTCAATTTAGAAATTGTGGTTTTTCTGAATTGTCTTGGGTCTGGGTGTTTTCTACGTATAATAAGTATGTATTTAAGTATTTTAAGTATGTTGATCTGTTGTCTAGTAACCATTTAACGAGTTTCATAACGAAGCTTCTCTTGGGCTAAATGATTGGTGTGAGTGTAGGAAAGTTTATTTATTATATTTATTTGGACTGCCATTTTGAGTGTATCATCATCATCATCAGCCTATAAACGTCCCATTGCTGGGCACAGGCCTCCCACGTGAACAATAGCACGTGGGGATATTGGGCCATAACCCACCACGCTGGCCCAATGCGGGTTGGTGGGTTTTAACGACTGCCATCTTATGACAACAACCGAGACCAACGGCTTAATGTGCCTTCCGAAGCACGGAATAGCTCGAGATGTTTTTAATTGGTCACCCATCAGGCGAACCTTTGAGTGTATAGTTGTAATTATTTTGTTCATTTTAAAACTGTAGTTGTAGATTTTACATACATTGACCACAGCTTTAAATGTGCTACTTACAATCCTGACACATTACTTTACGCCGTTATTCCATGAGAGTATTACTTTACGCCAATATTCCATGAGAGTATTTACCTACGCCGGGCGAGCTGTCGCATTTCGTGCTGCAAAACAGAGTAGCTCTACTACTCAGAGATTAGAGCTTTTGTCCACGGCTTCGGTTGCGTTGATTTTTCTATAATCGTCTTTAGTTCCCCATCGACATCTACCCCTTACTACATAGTGTGTAGTTCCCAGCTTTTAATTTAATGTTGCCACAGGAAAGAACCATGCAACTTGGCATGCTATGCAGTAAGGGGTTAACAAAATTCATCAAAATGGGTTTAGTGGTTTAAACGTGAAAGCGTAACAACAAACATACAAACATTCATACTTTCGCATTTTCCAATATTGGTTAGGATTAGCTTTAGGATGACGCAAACGATGCATCCCAAACAGAACCTTATTTCGCTAAGTAAGAATAAGAACGAGATTTTCACAAAAGCTATTCAAACTTTTATAGACTCTTTTGTTCAAACTGTAGTAAGTTATTATCACTTTTGTTTAGTCTACAGAAATGTCTTCATATCAGCGCTAAGCAGACATTATAAACTTCAAAATAGTGTTCAGAGACATATTTAACAACAAAACAAGTTTGAACTCTCTATAAAGCGAGAAACTGTTTTCATGCACTTACTGGACTCCTTTAAACTCAGTTGGATATCAGTTGGTCCAAGTCGAAACAAAGTAAAGGACTTTTCTTTAAAATTGATTTTTGATTTTTCTGATATTTTCCAACACATTGCCAGCCTATTAAACTATAAACGTTCTACTTCTGGGTACTGGTTCCCACGTGGTTATGGCGGAAATTTTCTAACACATAAATCGGTAAGTATAATATGCGGATCTCCAATTTCTTTTTCTAGTATAATTACCGTTTGTCGTCTAGTTTTTTACAGCAAAATTTGATTAGGAAGGCGATACATTTAAAAAACCTCGGAAGTTTTCTAGGAGGCAGGTGAGTACCAGCCTACAGGGACGCCAACTTTACTAGCATGGAAAGTCGAGTGTATGTGTCATGAATCTGGAGAGGTCGAATTTCAATCTAAAATGATCTTAGTTTATTTTACACCTTTCACATGATGTTGTCAATTCGTTGAAACGGTTTTTTTTACTTAATAGGCAAAAGAAGCAGATTCTTTCTTACTACGGTAAGAAATATAGAATTTTGGCTTAGAATAATCTTAGCATTGTAGCGATGATATAAATAATACTTATCTTAGGTTTCATTAACTCGTATGTTTTTTTACTCTCCTATAAAGTTGTCTCTTTTATTTACTGTGTTATGGTTCAAAGCAGTCGAGATAAACTGAGACAACTTATATGGGCACTATAAAACTTTAATAACTTAAGCGTTTCAATTATCGGAGCGTTCGCAAACATCGACTATGAAAATTTTATTTTCTTCTTTCTGAGATACTGTTTTATGAGGAGCTATTTGAATTATTTATGGTGTGTCATATAGTTATTGAATGACAATTTTTTCAGGCATTAAATTGATAATGAAGCATTTGCTTTGCTAACTGTGAAGCTCTCCAAATAATATAGAGGCAATCGCTGTTTACTTTCGTTTTTGCTGCGGTGGCCGCGCAAGCCTGTAGAGCCTGAGTATGGTTGTTGGTCGCCTCAGTATCATAAATATAGAATGTTTGTAAGTATGGATGGTTGTTTGTTACTCTTTCACGTAAAAACTACTGAATGGATTTGGATAAAATTCGGCATACAGACATCCCCCTCCTTACTTCACTAAGTTTTATTTTGTACTGGCACCTCGAGACCAACCGTTAGGTTATTGCAAGAAGTGCCAGACGTCCCTGCGCCAGTAGAACACTCGCGCAGGAGACCACCAACGTTAGGTCTTGACGCCAAATTAGTGCCCGCCGCAGCGCGCTCTTCATTCGGTACTCATAAGACTAGTGTCTCAGGAGAGTATCCCCGTGAACACGTGTAGTTCACTGCCTATTGTCCAGATAGGTAACCGGAGCTGTCAAGCTCGCTCACTTCTCGTTGCACGAAGGGCACAACTCGCAGTTGCCACTGCTAGGGTCGTCGACTCTAAAGTCGACTCCCAAGTGTCCACCTTGGTAGCGGAGTAGTAAGCACACTCACTTCTCGGAACCCATCCGGGCGCCTAGCCAGTTCCCACGTCCTACGCGGCTGGCTGGACCGGAGACTTACGGCATCTAGGAGGCCGCCTCTACTAGTTATCCAGACTAGTACCGGAGATGTCAACACCAATGTCTAATGAAAACCACCGGACAAAGCTTACAGACAGACAGTTTATAACCTGGATTAACACATAGAATACTTTTCATCCCGATATTCCCACGGGAACGGGAACCACGCGGGTAAAACCGCGAGCAGCCGCTAGTAAAAATATATTTCACAACAATTGTAAACATTATTATGTATTGTATAACGTAACTTAGAAAAAAAATCACATTAAAATGGATTTGCATACTATTTATCTAAATGATCGATACTATAATAATGTATGAAGTGGAAAGGTTTCATTGTGCGATGTTGCATAAACTTTTTGTTATACGGCGCTCAACATTGTTACAGAAATACGCGGTTTATACGTCACTCATCATTTGCATGTCTACAATATGCAAATAGTGTATTTCAACCGAAGTGTACGAACGAGTTTTATTGTTATTGCAGACTTTATTGAAATTTTGTTGGAATTAATTTGCTCTGGCCACCAATAAAATGCGAAAATTTAACACTGTATTTTCTAGTATTTACAAAACCTCCCTTTTAAACCTTTTTTAAACAAGGCTTTTGCTCTCTGTATGCCTATAACGCAGTGTGCCTAAGTCGCTTTATGCCTAAACGTCATTTCAAATAAGCGTTTGGTCTATGTCTCACATTGCCCACTTCGCGATACGACTATGTCGCCATTGGACTATTTCTCACATTGCCCATTTCGCGATACGACTATGTCGCTATTGGACTATATCTCACATTGCCTATTTCTCGATACGACTATGTTGCTATCTAATTTTTACATTGGTTTTAAATTTTTATTTTTTTTTAATTAAAAAAGAAGTCTGTTGTTTTTGTAACAAGTAATTATTTTTGGAAAATCCTATAAGAGGTAAATATAGGCTAATATTGTTTAACGTAGCATAAGGATTATAATTTTGTTTTAACCCCTCAAACCCCAAGCGGTCGCATGAGACCGCACCTACAAAAACACACTTGACTTTGTACCGTGTTTCCATAGACTTACAGACTACTTTAGTATGAACAAGTTTGGTTATTTCGGTTCTGTGGTTCATCTTATGTATTGTTATCGTACAATATCGCATAGTCTATGCTCCATTCTGTGAAATTTGACGTTGACAGTTACTGTCAAAAAAGTGTCAAAAAAATCCAAGAGTGAGTGGTTTGTTTATATTTTTAAGTATAAGTTGAATTCTTTTACAATAGTTTTTTTTTAATTAGCACCTTTTATTATATTTAAGTAAGTAAGAAATGATGTTCATCTCGCTCTTGAACTAAAACTCAATGAACCTTAGTCTCACTAAGCCTATCTCGCTATTGGACTAAAACGGAATTGACCTAAGTCGCAATACGCCCACATTTCGTTTGGTCTAGGCATAACGCGACTTAGGCACACTGCGTTATAGGTATACCGAGAGCAAAGGGCTAAGGCCTTTTTTAGTGGTTAGGCTTTATTTTCTCCCCTTCGAGCTTATCGTTAAGCGTGGGAGGGTAGAAGAGTCCCCCATAACCCCGAGGTCGCCACTGGCCCCGATGTATGCTCAAGCATTTGCCCTAGTCATATTAAAAAGGCTTCGTAGGTGGTTGAATACAAGATCACACTCAGTAAGAACAACAGTCACGCCTTTGAAGTATACTGTTTAGTAGACTCGACTTGTTTGGATTGCGTGCGGTCACGACCGATTTTTAAACTTTTATTGTCTTTAAATCGGTAGGTTGAAAAGTACTGCTATTGTTTTAAAGGAGGCTGTATGATGATAGTTTAGGTGGGCTGTCTTATGATCCACTGTAAAGCGGAATTCAAAATTCTAAAAGAACTGTAAAAAGTAAGAATTTGTCCATTTTAACAATTCTATTGGATTAGAAAATTGCTAAATATAACAAGATTGCTAATTTGGTAGGTACTTCTAAAATATTGTCAGCACCTGATTTCAAACGCACATAACATAAATAAAAATAATTGAGACGACGTCGTCTCTCTGTGATCACGGACGGACCCTGTAAAGTAACCCTATTTTTTTCTGTTTTGATTTTAAATTTTTTGTTTATTTCTCTTTGTTGTATGTACCTACAGTGTTGTTCAAATAAAAAAAACATTCTATTCTTAAGGTTATAATTAGTAATGACCAACGTAAGTAAGAAAAGGCGACTTATTCCGAAAAAAGTGTCTTCTTTAAAAAGTTCATGCGCTTATTTCAGAGATAATTGATTTCCTAAAAGTACGGTCAAACTAAATTTGACTCATACTCTTAAAACACACAGCGGATTAATTTCGAGCAATACCGTACAGTAGGTACTTACAAAGCTAAAAGGTTCTCTAGAACTTTTCCTTCAGACATATAAATTGCAGCGAGCACGGTATGGTAGCGAGATCAATGCGCTGACGTATTGTTTAATGGATTAAACTGGCTTTTGTCCCCAGACAACGATAGAGTCGTACGTAATGGAATTAAATTCCCTATCCACCTGGCAAGAAAAAGCTTCATAAGCTCCGATGTATCTCAGAATCGTAACATTGAAGAAAAGAAAAAATCTGTAGATATATATTTCGTTAAGGCTTTTGATTTTATATCTATGTGTAGCACTTAATGGCGATTACTGTATGTTTATTTTTCATTCTGTCTCCAACTTATTTATGTTTAAACATTTTAAACTATGTGCACTATTCAGTAAATAGAAATAAAAAATGAAAGTATATGATGGTACGCGCATTAGCCTACAAGAACTGTAGTAACAACGTTGTTTACAGTTTTAAATAAAGCTACTGAAAAACAATTGTAAATGAGCAAAAAGAAATAAAAGTTCTTGCTCATTGTTTTTCAGAAATGAGACGTTCTTGCAGTTTTTTCCCGGTACAAGATCTAAAATGCTATGCTGTATTTTTTGCGTTAATTAAACAATGCTATAATGTTTGACTGAAAAATAAATGAATTTATGTATTTTTATATCTATTCTTTATCGGAAATTATATTCGATGTTCTAACGTTACGATCTTACCATCTAAATTATGGGCAAGGCCCACACACTAGTGTTTAGCTATATAAAAAGACTGCACAAGTAGGTACGGTGTAGGTCCTTCGTTCGTATTACAATCGTATTAAACTAATTATTTACGACAGAAGTCACACTTAAATGGACTGTTACATGCCAGAGCAGATCAGGTGCGGAAAAAAGGAGGCGGTTAATCTCCGAGATTAATTGCGCGTTTCCGGTAAAACCTGACTGGTGATTATGAACATCCTCCTGTAATATCCCACTGCTGGGCACAGCACATGGGGTAATGTGCCATTACCCACCACGCTGGCCCAAGCTCGGGTGGTTGTGGGTTTTAACAGATTGTAGATCATCGATTGGTACTGTGGAGAATACGCTATGTTGGGGCACTGGCCGAAGTTGCAATATTATATTACTAGCAGCCGCTCGCGGTTTCACCCTCGTGGTTCCCGTTCCCGTAAGAATATCAGGATAAAAAGTATCCTATATGTGTTAATCCAGGTTATAAACTATCTGTATGCCGAATTTCATCAAAATCCATTTAGTAGTTTTTACGGGAAAGAGTAACAAATATCCATCACTTACAAACTTTCGCGTTTATAATATTAGTAGGATAGTAGGATGGAGAAAACAAAATTTAGAGTCATGAAAAGAATTAGAATGCCAAACGGGTTGTCTAGAATAAGGGAGATCGATTTGAAGTGCCAACATGGGTAGACTTCCCTGACGAAGAAGGAGAAAAGAAATGCCCTTGCTGAGTTTCTTGCCGGTTCTTCTCAGTACAAGGCTCCCGCCCCATAGATAGACTTACGAACCGATGGCATAATTGTTTTATGATTTTATGATTGTATAATTTGGTAACGACATATTGTTTTGTAAATGTCGCTACTTCTATATTATTATAAAGCTGTGGAGTTTCTTGCGCCGGTTCTTCTCCACAGCTAAACGACGTCCTGAATGAGAGCCCATCCATCCATATAGAGAAGTAAATTTAAGTTTAGACGATTCAAAATGCTTATTTTAAGCTTACTGAATAAAGAAGTTTTGATTTTGACTTATTGATTTTGACGCATTTTTATAATTATTATTATGTAATTTTTATATACTTTTAGATTCTAAATAAATTATGTATATGTTCCCAAAGAAAAGGACAGTTTTAATTCCCAAACGTACCCACGTCCTTTAGTACATAGCGTGTTCGGCATGCGATCTTGACCGTTAAGCAACTTTCTCAATACCGGGTCGCTGGATGGGTGAACAAATTAAAAACACTCGAGCTCCTCCGTTCTTCGGAAGGCAAAGCATTTTGGATCTGGTTGTCCTCGAAATATGGCAGTCGTTAAGTCCCACTAATCCGCATTGGTCCAGCGTGGTGGGTTATGATGGCCCAATCCCGCCTGTGCCCAGCAGTGGGACGTTAAGCCCTTAGCTGGTAGTGGCAATATACATGCCACCATAATTTAGACCTCTCCCGTAATAGGATAGAAAACCAATAAAAAATATTTAAAGCAGCACCAGTTAATGAGTTAAGGCTGATGATTTGATTTAATATGTTCCACCAAAGGAATCCTCTTTATGTCATTTCATTTCAACATTGAATAAAATACCTGTAACATTGTTAATGCAAAATGACAATATTGAAATATTAATGTTTTTGTTTTATTTCACTGAGCCGGCTTACTGGCTGACTAATGGTAGCCCTCAGTTTATTGACGCTTGTATTACTATAGTATGACTTGCATGCAGCTGACACTGAAGCTTTAGTTACAATTACTCTATGCCCAGTTATCTGTACGGATCTCATAAGGTAAAGCCACCGAAGAGTGGGCACTACCAAAGAGTACGTATAGCATTGGAGAGACACATTCAATAGAATCAATAAATATTACGTAGTTACAACTTTATTATTTCAAAGCACACCTCGATATATAGACAACTGACAGATAAGTTAGTAACTGATATACCTAATTTATCAATTAATTAATGCGTACCTACCCTGTAGTTCTTAGTTCATGCTCTTTGGTGGCTTTACCCTACTTTTGAAACAGGGTGTTACAAAACTCACTGCTTTCGATATAAGTACACTGACGATATTCATAGATATTTAATACATGATCGATCATTTCATACATATATTCAGGACTGTTATCCCTGAAGGGTCAGTCAGAGACCAAGCAATTAGAAACGTAAAAGTAGTCCACATTTCACCGAATAATAACTACACATATGCTCAGCTTGGTTGGTGGTGCCCATCGCCGCTCTATGCTGCTGGATGTAAGTATGTGCAGTATTTGCTCTGTTAGTCGCCTTTTACGACACCCAAGGGAAGAGGTGGGTCGGTAGTATTCTATTAATGAGCAGCTTCCAGCACAGCACGATATTTTCAAGATAATATAAAACTATACCGTATGACTTGGAAAATCAAAGTAGATACATACTATTTAAGGCGAGTCCTTTCGAGCGCTTCTCTCTCGCTCTCTCGACCGTACGACGGGACGGGACGGGTATAACTGCGAAGCGGTGCAAATAGGCGCAACGCGTTTTATTGGTTTTTATAGGTTTTTTGCCTGTAGGTATAGACTTTATAGGATATAATGAATTAGCAGGTTCTCTGTAGAACTTCAAAATAAATATTTCCATGTAAAAATTATGTCGAAAATTTAAAAAAAAATGTAAGAAACCATCCGTTTTAGACTTTTATTTGGCCTGTTTACAGGATTTTTATAATCGAGTAAAGTACATTTAATCGCGTAACAAATTAGACCATTCTATAGGCAATATCCTTCATAAATATAAATAAATTAATAAAAGCCTTTTATTTCCTACAGTTTACAGTGCTAGGTAATAATTAAAAAAACTAAATTTAAATAATATGAAATCTAAATAAGTAATGTGGTTGTTTTCTTTCTTCTTCTTATATTATTTTTTAATCTGTAAGAACCCCAGATTGGGTAAAGGCCTCCTCCAAAGATGCCCATTTGTCTCTCTCTTGTGCTACTTGGGTCCAGTTCGAGCCGGCTATTCTTTTTATATATCCTTGTCCCACCGTGTCTCGGGGTCTCCCTCTACCTCTTTTACCTAGTGGGCCATTTCACAATGTTGCCTTTACGGTCCATCTCTGGTTTTTAAGCCTTGCGACGTGGCCTGCTCACTTTCATTTTAGTTTATGTGTATAGTTCAAAACATTTTTTGCTTGAGTTATTGCCCTTATTTAAGTGTGTCTTATTTTATCTAGCTTTTTTATGTTAAGCATACTACGCTCTATTCCTCGTTGACAGGTGTTGATTTTGTGTTTTGTTTTGACAGTAAGTATATTTCCAAGTCTGGCATCCGTATGCTAAGCAAGGTAAAAGACTCATGTTAAAAACTTTCGTTTTAGTAGCGGTTGGCATTTTGCTTTTAAATATTTCTTTTAGGCTCCAGTATTTGTTCCATGTAAGTTGAACTCTTCTCTCTATTTCTAATTCATTATTGTTTCTATCAAAACTTATTCTCTTTTTTAGATATATGTAGTTTTGGGCATAATCCAGTGGTTTATTATTAACTGTTATAGGCATTTTCCAACTATGCCATTGCCATTGTTTTCGTGAGATTCATTTCAAGTCCAACCTTGACACTGTTTGTATGTAGAGATTGAATCATGCTTTCCAGCTCCGAGCCTGTCTCTGATAGCAACACCAGATCGTCTGCGAATCGCAGGTGCCTTGTATAATTAGTCCTGTTTTGCTCCAATCTATCTTACTTCAAGACTGGATTCGAGGATGGCTGGAAATTTTTTTGGAGATAGCGGATTGCCTTGTCTTACTCCCCTTTCCAAAGGAAAGCTTGGACCTAAGGTTTCTAGTTTTATTCGCCCTTTATTATTGTTGTATACACTTTGAATGACCTTTATATATATATATCTTCTACTCCTTGTTCTTTTAGGCAATATCCTTTAGTGTATCATATATTTTTATAATAATTTAATAGTAAATACATAAACCATTTGATCTGGCAAAACAGTTGTGCCCCATTTACCGGTGACTCGCCTTAAAAGAGATGATTTCAATAAGTTGTCTAAACTAGCACGGAGATTGTGTCTTCAAAAAGCCGTTTCGCGTAAAGTTACGTTATTAATACATAAGAGCAAACAAAATCATATACCTGTACGGTCGCTGCTTACTTAAATATTTGCAAGATGTGTATGTAAATATTTTTCTGAGCGGCGTTTACTGATGTTGCGACGAGATGGCAATAAAGCCGACAGACGTAATGAGGATGGCTGGTTGTAAACTTTGCCATGAGAAGGTGGGGTTTTAGGTTTCCTTATTTGTAAGGAGGTAGAGTTTAGAATGGTTTTTTTGGGGTGAACCGTGTAATTTTGTGGGGCTAGTCCCCGACGCCGCGGGGCTCTTAGTAACGAGCGCTTGGCTGACGGGCGCCAGCCTCGGAGCCAAACGTTCTAGCGCGCCTCTTTTAAAAATTAGCTCTTGAATTTTAACTTCAATGGTCGCCATCTTTAGAAATAAAACACGAAGCTTTGCCTCCATCTTCACCCTTCGTTGCTCGCAAAGTACTATAGGATAAACTTGCTCTGCCTCCGATGCAGACGTCATACTGTTTTCCCATTTAGGTATATTCTTTTAATAATCGAATAAGGGGATTGTACGAATGCGATTTGAATAAAAGTTCTATCAAAATGATAATGGAACAACAGTATTGAACAGTGCACAGATGCAGCTCAGTTTTTACAGCTCAAATGGAACTTCGCCGCATTCTGGAACATACAGGACAATTTGACAGCTGCAAAACATTACTTTTTAAAAACATAATACCAAAATTATATTATACAAATCTGCAGCCCGAAATTATCTATACGTAACGAGAATATATTATTTGTCAGAAAATCTGTCTGTTTGTTCTAGCTATCTTGAGACAGCTGCAAAAGATATTATTATGACAATCAAAATTACAATTGCTACCTCATCGATTTCCCTTTTGAATACCGACATAATAAGAATAATAATATGTTGTACTACGTTCTGTAATAAGCGCTAAAGAAACGGATTACATTATTACATTCAAGTAAATAATTGAGCTAAATTCACATATCTAGGAATTTACGTAATTTCCAAGTTTTTCTCAAACTTCAACGAGAGCGTAACACATATTATGTTTTTTTACCTTAGCTACACGTAATATTCCTAATTTACATATTATTATCACGTTTTACATCTCAGAAAAAAAACAGCAGAAGAAATTTTTATCATACTACATCCACTGTTTACCTTGCAATACGCAATTAATATTACCCCATTGGCCATTGTGCTTTTGGGAAGCCCAGCAGCGGGACAAAAAATTCTAACAAACTTATTTTACTATGTGAATGAAAATTTACCATAGTGTTAGCATTCACAACGCGCTCTATATGCAGCAGTGTACAACTCCATAATTGTTCCCTAGTTTAACCACTCAAGCCCCAAGCGGCCATATTTGGCCGCACCTCATCATCATCAGCCTATAAACGTCCCACTGCTGGGCACAGGCCTCCCACGTGGCCAATAGCACGTGGGGATATTGGGCCATAACCCACCACCTTGCCTTAATGCGGGTTGGTAGGTTTTAACGACTGCCATCTTACGACAACAACCGGGACCAACGGCTTATCATGCCTTCCGAAGCACGGTTTTTTTTCCATTTCCGCATGTTTAAATTTCCGCCAAATCGCACCTGCTGTCAAAATTTGTAGACATTTCGTTGCCAAGACTGAGAGGTTAAAAAAGGTAAATACATTAAAGCTATCTAGGTATATCTAGTAGTTGGCCGTAGACGAAATAATGTTTCAAAAGAAACTTAATTAGGGCTAGATATTGATATAGGTAAGAGTAGAAGAAAAATATCCGTTGGATACTTTTTTATAAGTTAGATAATATAAATAAATAAATTTTGTTTACGCTCACACCAATTATCTAGACCAAGATGAGTATTCTTGTGAAAATCGTTTATATGGTAAGATAACGGATAAATATACATAAACATAGAAAAAACACCCAGACCCGAAATCAATTTAGAAAAACAGTTTTTCTCTAAATTGACCCGACCGGGGATCGAACCCGGGACCTCAGAGATGGCGACACCATGAAAACCGGTGTACAAACCACTCGACCAAGGAGGTCGTCGAAATTCCTAAAATAGAGCTACATACGTTGGATTACTAGTTATTTTATTAACTCGGCTCCGTATACAACTGTCCCAACTAACAGTCACGAGCAAGACTTAATCCCAAAAGTCTGTTCTTTCATTCCAACGTTCACGTGGAAAACTAAATGATAGTTATATGTGGACTGTTCGAAAGTTATAATTAAAGTGACGCCTTCGTAGTGGAACAATTAATTAGTGCATGCTCCCAACGATAGCGAACGAGTGTGCGACTGAAGTGATGCGCCGCTGTAACTTAGATTAGAAAATGTATCTAAGTTGCAAAGGAGCGGTTGACAGTTTAATAACTTGGACGACTCACTAACTACTTATAATAATTAAAATGTTCTAATACACAGTAGGTAATACTCGTAGTACTTTAAGATAAATGAAAAATGATTCTGTGACGAATAAATGATAATAATTCGCAATTACAGGTAGCTTCTTGATCATGTTTATGTCAGACTGAGACAAATATTAATTAAGCAGTGAATGTTTAATACTTAGTACTTACTTATATTTTATAACCTAATAAGTAACTACTAATTTATAACCTAACATATAACCGTGTCGCGTAGCGGTGAAATAATACTACCACCCCCTCTCTTCCCCAGGGTGTCGTAAAAGGCGACTAACGAACTAAAGACTGCAAATACTTCCAACGGCATAGAACGGCGATGGGCTCACCACCTGTCACGCTGAGCACATGTGCAGTCGCTATTTGGTGAAAAGTGGACTATGGTAGAGGACTATTTTTGCGGTCCTCATTGCCTAGTAATTCGGGGATAATAGTCTTGATTTTATGTATGTATATATGTATGTACTTTTATTTTTAATAGGACTATATGGCAGTGGACTGCCTCTGCAGTACTCTTTGCCTAGTCTCTGACTTACCCTGTGAGGACGATAGTCGTGAATTTTGTAGATATACTTTTATATTGCAATAAGCTTAATAAGCTTATACTCTTACACTTCTTTGTTCAGTACTGTAGAGAGCAAATGTTCAAGGTTATATAATGTAAGTAGCCAAACTTTTAGAAACGTACAACTTGAACCAGAGTGTGCAAGTGTTAGTAAGCGTCCATGTGTAAGTTAGATTAGAAAGTTAGATGAGGTTTATTAAATTCTCACCTAAACTGCTACCATTATATTTATCACCTAGCTACAATTTAGCAACTGCAATAAGTAAATTGCTTATTGTTATATGATATAGTTATGTATAACAGCGATCATGGTGAATATATTATAAAAACAAATTATTATTTTTTAACGGTCCGTACGACACGAGTACGTTTTCTAAATATATTTTTAACGGTTCTTCAACTTGCCATTTATTGGATACTTCTATTTAAATCATGAATCATGTTTTTTGCTATCCAATACTTCCTTACTAGGTTTAAACGCAAAGTGCGAAATGTCCAATGGATTGCATAATGCGCGGAATGCTGGCTGACCTAACTGACACATGTGGCTGACACGCTTTTGCATTGCACCGGCCGTTGCGTTTTTCGGGAGCAATGGAAAAACATCGATGAAATGCTTTAAGCGTAATTGGAGGAAAATAGTTTTTCAACTTAAGTATTTTTTTTGTACTCCATAGTAAAGCAACGTTGATTGATAAAACAATTTAAATGTTGTAGTTTTTTTATTAAAACAATTAAAATTCTGCAGATTTTTTATTAATAGGTACGATAAAATAAGTAAACAAGGAGTTACTTGAAAATGGCCTAATAATGTAGTTTAATATTTAAAAAGCAAAAAAAGCAAAAATAAAGTTCTCAACTACACACATTAAAAGTGTCCAGAGGTCAAGTACATTTTTAGCTATAAATTTTTTTTCTATTAATGTTTCCTAATCTGGTTTTTCAGACTAGTTTTTGGTTTATTTTTTATGTTTTACTAAACATTTTTATACCTATTATGTTGAAAATATTAAGAAAAAATGCATTTTTAACAAATTGGGGAAAACTAGCTCACGTTAAGGGCAATTTACCTAATTACCTAATTGGCAAAAAGAGCAAGAACATTAATTGATTTTATTAAATTTAATTGTAAAATAAAATATTTAATAATCTGTATTTCTACCATTCACACGAGTCACAAGAGCACAGCAATTTGGCATGCTTACCCCTCAAACCCCAAGCGGTTCTGTGGTTCATCTTATGTGTTGTTATCGCACAATATCGCATAGTCCATGCTCCATTCTGTCAAATTTGACGTTGACAGTTACTGTCAAAAAAGTGTCAAAACAATCCAAGAGTGAGGGGTTAAAATCAGCTGCCCGTGATACAATAGCGCGTCCAGGGGCGGCATATGACACTCGTGTAGTGCCAACGGCGGCAGCCACAGTACCAGTACGTTGCCTGAAACCAGCTTCCAACATTCCAACGGCTCTCAACATCTCTTACCTTGTCAAATGACGCCGTCCCTCCATATCGTTGCCATTTTTTTCACTTCCAGAACTTTCAGAAATTGTACTGCATTTTTATATTGCCATTACGATAGGAATTCAGATTGACAGTCGATTTTCTATATTTAAACAATGAAAAAAAAAGACGAGAGAGGCAGTTTTAAAGTGACACCGATACCGGAGAAGGTTTTAGAGAGCCGCCTAAGGTGGTACGGTCATGTCATGCGGCGACCATCGGACCACATGACAAGAAAAGTACTTGACATGAGCACCCAGCCCAGAGGACGCGGTAGACCCCGCCTCACATGGACGTCCGTTATTGATAGAGATTTAAAAAATGCACAACTAACACCTCAGACGACCCAGGACAGAGCGTCTTGGCGAAGATTGACCAGAAGGGCCGACCCTAAATAAATGGGATTAAGTTTGCATCCTTCTTACAATCCTATAGGCACTTCTATGACACCTGAAAAGTAATGTAAAATGCTAAGTAAAGGGATTGATAACCTTTCAATCGCCAGTAACATATTAGTGACAGTTAGTACCATTTTAAAGATACAATACGGTAGCGTTGACACCACTGCCATCTTTGAAATTTATTTGTTCTGAACTTATTTATCGAAAATCTTGACTGGCACCTTTGTAGGGATATTAGCCTATTTAACTGGCCCCTTTGTAAAGCAAAGCCACAAAACGTTTTTTTTTACTTAGCACCTTTGTAATTTCTAGTCCTCTATCAATAACGATTCAAAAAAGTTATAATATTAATTCTATAACGCAACGATACTTTAAAATAAATGTACTTGATTCCTAGACAGTTATGATGTGTGTATGTCAGGAGGTTTCATTTATTTATTAAATACGTTTTAACATACGTTTCGACTAATATGTAGCATACTTTTACGCTTTACTAGAAAAAGCTGCATTGCACATACAAAACCGTACCCCATTTAAAAAATGCTCAAGCACTAATAACATATTTAAAATTGTCATCACAGAAATGAAATCCGGTTAGGGTTGTCGCGATACAGCGACAACACTCATTTTTGCAAATGGAACGGTGCTCCGGAGTCAAGGACGCTTTTTAAAATGCTTATTTCTTTCTAGAGCTAAGTACAATTTTCCAAGCTTTCGGCCCCGGCATTTCACACGAATAAACATTTTGCTGAAGACAAATAAACGTTTCCATTCTTGTTATTATTTCCCATTTGCTGTTATTATTGTTTTTGCACAGTCCTAGGTTGCTGCATGTACGAGTATATTATTGTTTATTTCAGATTTGCTCTCTATTACATGTTCATTATAAGATTTCGTATTTTAATTATTGTATATTACACTTTTAGGGCGCTTTGCCTTAACCTTGTTTACACCTATTTGGCTAATTATTTTTTGTTGTGTGTGTAATTAATTATTGACAGGACAAGATTTTTAAAGAAAATTGAAGTCGCGGGCGGGTTCGCTAGTTTCCTATATAACTGATTTTCACCGCAAGCCTACCGTGTCAGAGCTTGAAACTGATTTACGATCTCTTTTTGAATGTGCGATAGCGGCGGCGGCGGGTAAAGAAATTGAAGTGTTCGCCGCGTCGAAATTATATACGCGACATTGAAAAAGCTCTTGTGCGGTGACCGCGTCCGTTTTGTGCGAAATGTCAAAGTGGGGGGAACAAGAGGCGCGTGATTGTGTTGACGCAGTGAGCGCGCCGGCGGCACAGCCCGCCTTGTATCTGCGGCATCGAAACAGAAGTTAGCTGGTTGGAGATATTTTTTTAACTCATTTTTTTTACAACATTTTTGGGAAAGCATTTGTCTTTTGTCTCACCCGGTGGTGACAAGAAGGTTGAAAATGAAAGCGCGCTTCAACCGGAGTCCTCAACCACTTTTTGGTCATTTGAAAAGTGCTTACATACTCGTACATACATCTAAACACGACTATTATCCCCGAAGGGTTAGTCAGAAACTAGGCAATGAGGACAGTAAAAGCAGCCCTCTACCATAGTCCACTTTTCACCGAATAGCGACTGCACATGTGCTCAGCGTGATAGGTGGTTAGCCCATTGCCGTCCATGCTATTGGATGTATGTGTATTTAATCCCTTAAGCGCCTTTTACGACACCCAAGAGGAGAGAAGGGGTGGTAGTATTCTTCACTGCAACGCGACACGGCTCTAATATACTGCACGGATATAATTTAATACAGCACAAAATAGCTATATTTAAAATCTGACCTTTAATAGGACGAGTTGTACCTAAATAATCGGTAAAAGAATCGCTAGACCCTAATATTATTTGGGTAGGGATAATTTTTTTATATATATAAATTGATCCTTTAATTCGGTCTATCACAATGCTCGAACTGCCAAGAGAATATGATTTTTCCTAGAAAAAGAACCCTACGAGTATTGTATTAATCCAAGATTTGCTACAATGTTGACCGAATCTCATCGAAATCCTTTCTTAACGACTAAACAAGTAAACATCTATAGGTACCTAGTTTTACATTATTTAATACGCTGGCATTTGCCAACGGCTTCGCATTTCTAAATAAATAAATAAATAAATTGCCTATTATTACCGTATTCAGGGTCCTAACTAACATACTTCACACACTTATGTTTAATAACCCAGTCCACGTTTCACCAAATAACAAATGCACAATATGTGCAACACCGTGATGGGTTGTGAGTACATCGCCGCTTTATGTTTTATCGTTCGATGTATGTGCAGTCTTCAGTCCGGTAGTCCGTTAGTCTCCTTTTACGTCACGGTTTAAGCGTGAAAGCGCAACAAACAAACTCACTTTCGCATTTGTGATATTAGTTAGGATTACAGCAATATGTCTTTTTATAACACAATTAGAATTTACGAATTATTACTTTGTCCGCCAGGAATTTCAAAAATGATCCTTTACGTTAACCAAAATCACAGGTACTAAAATTGCACATTTGAAAATCAAGTTAAAACGTAATTGCTAATTCAATGGTGCTGTTCAGCTAGCAGGTAACTGGCTGCTTTCGCTATTTATTACACTGCACTGGCCGCATTAAAATCATGAAATAGGGACCTCATTAACACCGCAAATATGAAGTCCGTTCGTGTAAGCCACTGTAATAATTAAAGGTAACTTATTGCTGAGCGTACGTGTTGGGGGATATTAGACCTGGTACACTTGTGGTTGCTAAAGGTATTGCCAAACTGTACGTGAAGCGGGGCGGGAACAGTGCGTTAACAGTGCGGTAGCCCGTGGGAGTTTTGTTTATAGATGTCTATGGCCTTTCTAAATATCACATGTTATATTTCGCAAAAACACGTCTCCTAATTTTCCTTTCATCCTGAATAATTTCATTACAGTTACACATCTTAAATAAAAAGATTTTTATGAAAGAAATGGACGTAGTCACACGGAAAAAATTGGCTTATTTGGCTGCCTTTCCTTTTCTAAATCCGTCAACATAACCATAATCTTTGCAACATTGTTGTACGACTATTCTGTCACATAAAGGTAGGCCAAGAAAAACAATAATGCTTAGTGGTTGACTATTCCATCTTCGTCTTACTGCACCTGTATTAGCTGAGTGGAATTCAAGCTACCTAGATACAAGTTTTGACTCTGAATGTTATATTTTTCTGAATTAAGTCTTCGTTGGTACTAACGATAAAGGTAAAATTCTATTGCGAATTAAAATTAAACCGCATGACCGCCCCGGCTAGCGGCTGTTTGTCGTATTTCTACCGTGCTCTGTGTGACAGAGTCTTAAAGGCATCTTAGGCGTATTTACTGACTTACTTGCAGCGTGCATAAGAACGGTAAACTATGTCCGTGGAGAGCAATATTGCGACGTTCGCGTTACTCTGCTAGGGCCGAGGGGAATTTGAATGCTTTTTATGGCCTTAGTGGGTATGTGAATAGTTGGCAAACAATGTACTAAGTTGTATTTAGTGAAAATGAGGATATAAACAACCCGCGTGGTGGGAATGGGCCAATCTCCCCACTTGCTGTTGTCCATGTAGGAGGCTTGTGCTCAGCAGTGGGACGTTTATAACCTAATGATGATGATGATGATAATGAGAACATACACAACAAGAAAACGCGTCTGACAACACAGAACGATCGTAAATAATTTATGTCTGTTTAAGATTTCATAAAAAATGTATTATTTACCATCATAAATCATGGATGTTAAATGATGTTTCTGAGAGCAGAAGTTAGAATGTTTTGAAGAAGTAAATAATAGAGAGAGAGTTTTTCATTACGGTGCAAGTTATTATGTAGGCCAAAAGTGACAGGGTTAGATATAGAATAGCCTACGAGATCGTAGTGACGAAAGTAACATAACGATGGACTCGAGTATGTCTGGCTTAGGCGTATTCAACCTCCTCTGTGGTCTATTTTCTAGACACCGGTTTTAGACCCAGAGGTCCCAGGTTCGAATCCCAGCGGGGGTGCATCGGTGTCTACTTGATTTGGTTGGTAGTAGGGCTTGTTAAGTCCGCCTGGCTCGCTACCACCATCTTAAATAAAGACTGGCGCCATAACAACAGTGTTAATAGGCATTGTAGTGTTTCGACAGTTTTAGAGATAAGATAGCCAGTTCCTCAGTGGTGATTCCGGGTAAAGCGCGCTTCCACCTTCGGCCTTATCTTCACTTACCATCAGGTGAGATGAAGTGCTATTATTAGGTAGTAGATAAAAAATGACACATTTTTTTAGGTCGCAAAACTAAAATCACTTTTACTTTTGTTTTAAAATAACACAATGTTGTATGTTGGTCATTATGAATTAAAGAACATTTTGCGTTTTACTGTCCCACAGCTAAGCAAAGACCTTCACCATCAAAATCAGGTCATGCAACATTTTTAAAACTGTTATACTTGCACCATGTAACGCAATTTCTCCATCGGCCTAAAGAAGTTACGCCTCTGATGCGTTCGTCGCGACTCACTACATTTTTAATTAAGTTATTTTGTCCGCTTCGAGGGCACAAGCGCGGACGGGTGGTCCGCGGCCCACTCAGGAACAATTCCAGTGAGACCGTCATCCCGAAGGATAAGCGGCTCATTATTCACTAAAAGCCCACGGCGTGCTCGCTCGGGTAATTGGAGGCTTTGTTCCTTTGCGCTCGGCTTTGACGCCTCCAACTATACGCGACGCGGGCCCAGATTATTATTATTCGCAAAATCAACCGTGCGCTCGCGGCCTTATATTAATCTGACATCTGAAGTATGAATTGTTTGAACGGGGATAAACGTCGCTAGGATTTTTTGCCTCCTTCGCCGCTTAATGCGTTTGTGCGATCGCGGCTTTTTATCGGTCGCAAAAACGAAACGCTCTTCTTGACTGGCGGGTCGCTTTGAGATTCTATTGCTTGGGTTGGTGGCAAACGCCGCCTCTTTGTTTAACTGGTTTAGGAGTTAGCTTTGATGTTGTTACTAACGGAAGTTGTACTATGTCGGATTACCGGGAATTAGTAACTTACGTAGTTGTTCTACTTGACCGATTGCAACCTAGCAACCCGTACGCACTATAGAAGCTGGCTCCAACAAGCACATTCATGAATACATTTTAAAGAAATTGCTTAAAACCTGCAATTAGTTGGTTCAGAATTGAGAGTAGAATTGAATCTGCTGTTGCACTATTGGTGAAATTTTATAAAACATTTTTTATTCCACGTCGCTTTTGCAATTTCATTAATTCTTAGAGCATTAATGACCTAAGGATTAAATCTATCGTCTTCTTAGCAACGTCACACTAACAGTTTGAATGCAATTGTGGCGGCAACATCACCCGCACTCTCTGGCTTTGATCATGCGTAACTACAAGAGAGTTTCAAAGTAAGAAATGCAAAAAAAAGAAAAAAAAACAAATATGTTCATAATTTTCTTTACTTCAGAATTCATACAATCTTTTTTAATAAAAATGAGTTGAGGACTCTGAAGTTTAGAGCTGTTTAATTACAACTTGTATTTGTATACTTATGCCAAAAACAAATACTTAACAATCATTTTTACTTACGTCTAAGTACCATTTTTTTGTCTTTGCGATTTAATTTAAAAAACTAGATGTATCTTCCAAGGGAAGCCAGTAAGTGCATTCTAATGTTGTTCACTTTATTGTCTCCTAATAATTATTTACGCTGCCGGCGTTGTATCCTGGTGCGACAATAAACTATAGGCATAAAGCCGCATTAACGATTCCAATGAATGATCGGCCTCAGCCGGCAACTGCTCACCATTCACTAACTTTTATTGTGGAAACCTATTTTACGGAGAAATGCGAATTAAAAGAAAATTCGTGTTTTACTACCTCGTATTTTCGCTGTTTTGCCAATTCCACGCTTTAAGTGTTCGCAATTAAAATGTTTCATGTTTTAATATAGGAAATTCGCGAAAGGGAAACGTTTTGATGTAACAATAATGGGTGGCAAATATTTTTTTTTTAAATATTTATTATTATAACTTTACTCGTTTCTTTTGACAAACTGTTGTTTTACGTTACTGTGTTAATGTGTGAAGTACACTAGATAAAGTTTAGCTTTACTCATAGTTGGGCTAACTATAGTAACCATAAAAACTAAAGGTTCAGGGGGCCCTTGAAACTGAAGCTGAACTATCACCTTTTAGAGCACCTCCTTTAATCTTACTATGCAAAATTAGTATGGGAATTTGCGTAGTAAGATGGCTGCGTACTATCAGGCGCGCCGTATGCTCGTTTGGCGGCTATTAGGTACTATAAAAAAACTAATAATTGGTAAGGCAAAGCAAGAGCCTAAAAGAAGGCTACCCTAAACTATAGTTGAAGCTCGTAGTTCCAGCTGCGAACATTAGACATATACAGTAAAAGACAAAAGTGAAGTACTTACTTATATAACATGGCATTTAAACAGTCCCATTGGCGGGAAAAGGCCTTAATCATTGAAATCAAGTAACCATTTCAATTGGCTACTTGACAGTTTTCGTAAATGTATTTTAAAAATTACAAACGCTTATTTTATACCTCCTTAAAATATTTTTTTCTCGAAAAAGCTTTATAGTAAAAGAAGAAAAAAATATTTTTCTAAATTAATTTCGAATTTCGCGCGAAAACGGTTGGTCACGTGACATTTTGCCCTGTGACGTCACACTTCAATAAACAAACAAATGTCTTGAAACCTGACAGATAGTTTTTTTTTTTAAATGTGACGTCACAAAGCTCAATCGTGGCCGCCCGTGTTCCGGGTCTTGTAATCCACAGATAAAAAATCGCAAATTTATTTTGTAAAAAAAAAATATTTACAAATTATCTAAATAAAATAACTATTGGACAATTATTGTTAAATTATAAAATACCGTATCCGACATTTTCATATTTTATTGTTACAACTGTCAAATAGTCAATTGTGAATGAGTGTGTTTGTTCACAAACCTGAAACATGCGAACACATATTTTGCCCGACCTGGGATTAAACCCAACACTTTCAGATATCGGACCGAGTCCTTTCCAACTCAGCCATCGGTGTTAGTTGAACGCAAACTCAATCTCAATACAATTCTAATGCGATTAATATGTATCGATATTGGGATAGGTAAAGATAATTCCGGAACGCCATCTCGATAATAATTTGTTCAATCAATTTCCACGCAATTTAATTCCAATGTCGCGCTATTGTCGCCTACAAAAGTGCCATTTAACATTTTTTTAGATTTGTGATTGGAAATTGATTAATGCAATTGTGTTTCAAGAGTAAGCCTACTGCTATGCCCAATAGTTAGGGTCAGTCTGAACTGTCTGGGTGAAGCAGTAAGGCTACGCATTCGAGCGGACGCAATTTGTAGTACATTTCTCTTGAATACCGAGCGACATTGTGCCGACTGGAACTAAAGTATTCTATGGACATGCCGTTACAAATATACGTAGAAGGAGCTAACATATGTTCCGAAGACGAGGGTGAATTGGACGCGATTTCCTTGTCATAGACTTTTATTTCGCATAGAAAAAAAGAAAGCCAGAAAGAAAACATTTATTGACTATCACAAAAAATTAAAAATAGTAAATAAAAATATAAAAAACAGAAATATAAGTTAAAAAAAAATCTTAACATTAAAAAAAAACACTACAGTGTGACGAGCCAATCAGGACCCTACCTCAGCCTATGCCGCTACGGTTTGTGACAAAATCACATCGCAACGGCGCTGGTATTCTGGCAGGGCCTGTACGAGGTGACGTTCTCAATCAATAAATAAGAAAATATGTCCAAATGTAATAAATCAACCTAGATACTTATAAATATATATATATCAAAGTTGCACATACTAAAACACTAGCTATTTATACATAATAAAAACAAAGTGTAGAAAATAATAAACATAATAAATTGTACCTACCTTTTATAAAAGAAAAACCCACAGCTAACTAAAAATTGGCATATCGTCGTCGATGTATTACCAGTATTGGTTTAGTTAGTAGTAAGTAGCAGTTTTAAGCAAGATTAACATACATACATACATATAATTACGACTATTATCCCCGAAAGGGTTAGTCAGAGACTAGGCAATGAAAACCGCAAATGCAGTCCTTTTGACGGCTTTTGCTAAATAGCGACTGCACTTGTGCTCAGCGTGACAGGTGGTGAGCCCATCGCCGCTCTATGCTGTTGGATGTATGTGCAGTCTTTAGTCCATTAGTCGCCTTTTACAACACCCAAGGAAATAACTTTAATGAGCCGCTGCGCGACACGGCTCAAACTCACGGCAGCACGATAAATATTAAAAAAAACCTACTTGATTAAATAAATGGAGGAAAAAAATATACAAACACGATAGAGTCTGGCCAATGAAAGCTGAACCTCGTAGTTATTTCTTTGGCAACACTTTGTCTCTATGTGCGTCTATCTGAAGTGTCATGTTGTATGTCAAATTGAAAATTTTCTGAGAAAATTGCAGGTGTGTGAGTGACCCTGTGTTACTCAGTCATGTTTTTTTTGTATTTGCCGCGTTTTTCCTGGTTCAGATTTCGTTAGCCAGACTTTTTTTTTTAGTTGATTTGTATGATGAAAGCAGGAAAGTAAATTAAATTTAAAGGTATAATAAATAAGTCAAATATTTTTATAACGTAACGTTGCTCATAACGAGAGTTGAATTAATAATATATTAAGTAAATAAAGTTTGATGGCTCATAATAGACTATATTATACTAGATGACTTTTTTTACCGCCAAGAAAATAAACGTGTGAGAAAGGTTAATGATATAGGTGACGATAGCATGATCCACTTTAAAAAAAGTTTAATATTTTTTTTATAAATGACCTATCCTTATAATTATCTAATTCTAAGTTAATTTTGATTAACATAAAGACTACTTAGCCTTTTTTTAAATGTTATGTTAATCAAAATTTAAACTAAAAACAAAATAAAAAAAAATAAAAAATTATGAAACTTTTTTTAATGTGGATCATACTATCGTCACCTATATAATTTACCTATCTCACACGTTTATTTTCCTGACTGTAAAAAAGTCATCCAGTATAAGACAGACTTTTTGCGAAATCTGTAGATTAAACAATTAATACGTCAGCGTACAAAATGAAGTGCATTTTTGTACATTCACAACGGTTGCAGTATACGGACGGTTCATTGGAGCGGACGCAATTTGTCGGCCATTTCTCTCCCGCATGCAGTGCGATACGACACGACTTTTGTCGACTGAAACCAGAGTGCTTGCTCTGTAGACCCTCCAGTTTTGTATCTTATATAAATATTTAAAATGTGAAAGTGTTGATTTAGACACTTTTTTACAAGCGAGGGATGCATAATAATATTGTGCTCGGTTTGGTTGGTGGTAAGACGAAGGTGTTTTAAGTTTGCCCCTAGCACCGTTTTATCTAAAAATCTTTGCTCTAACAACAATGTTGGTTGAATTATTATTGCGTTCCAACTATTAAAGATTTTGGCGGTTTCGTCTTGGTGAAAGCGAGTTTTCGTAGTAAAAAGAAGATTTTATTTGAGTAAAGTTCACATTAATTGCAAAAAACTTTAAGTAATGTTAGCCGTATAGGACGACATATATGTCGTTACAAACTCGCATACAAAATATATTGACCGCTGCACAAATTAACTTTGAATGAAATTTTCAACTTTGTCTAGTTGTCTCTTCTAATCAGGGGCCTACTTGGAAATGAACAAAACTTTTTGTTGGAAATAATTATACGTTGACTAAGTACTTAGCATACATGCATGAAACCAAAATTATATCTAGAAATATTGTTAGCAAAATGTGAAGTCCTTACGATAGGCGAGCGGAAGAGTTTGTCCCCAATTTTTACTATTATAATATGTATGTAGACGTACAGGAGCTAGAAGGCGCAAAAGTTTGCACGTTTCGATTGCAATTTTGCAAGTTAAGCAACCACCGCAATGCCAGATGGGTGACCAAATTAAAACATCTTGAGCTTCCGAAAGCACGACAAGTCGTTGGTTCCAGTTGCTGTCGTAAGATCGTCGTCGTTAAATCCCAACACACATACTTAAACAAATACTGTGTCTATTGCTTAATTGAAAAATTAACGAAACTCCAAGCAAACAAAACAATTCACTAAACAAATGGACTACCATCAATAAAGTTCGCATACAACCCGGTTGGGTTGGACAAGCAGTTACAGGCTAGCGAGTGTGTTTACAGTTTCGCTTAAAAATTCATCGTCGTGATTTTTTCTGGTAAAAGTCAAACGGCCACTTTGTCCCGTGGCCAGCTGCGCATAAAATAACCATTGAATGGGCACCGAGCATTGTATTCAAAGTCAAACGCAGCACGAAGCGCGATGCAATTTGTTGAGCGTTTCTCTCGTGTGCCGCCCGTCGCCCGTAACAAAGCTGCGATTCGGGCTGACGTGACGCTATCGATAACTGTACGGAATTAGTGCCTTTGTTCTTGCTGTCCCCCGAGAAAGACTTCCACTAGTTTTGATAAAGAACGGCCGTGACCGGCGCACTCGAGCGCCGTCTCGTTAGCCCGACGCGATGGACGGCGAAATGATTGCAATAACTCTTAGTGTCAATCGGGTGGAGTAAAAGTTTTTCTCTTAGGTCCTACGTTCCGCGTCGATTTCGAAGCGGATATTTCTTGAATTCGAACTGTGTCCAAGAGTGATAATATCTTTTATGTGTCTTTTTGAATTAGATAATACTTAATGCCGGGGTGCCGCGCGAATGCAAAATCTGACATAAGTCTCTTATTGAACTTCAAAGCAAAATCAATGATATTGATGTTTATAATTAGAACAATTCAGCTTTGAAGTTGCAGACCCAGTAATTTAATTAGAGCAATGATTTTATTCTGCGAAATGTGCAAAACCATCACGTGCTTGTGTTAAAAATTAAAATTTACTTTTTAAAGAAGAGGGTGCCCTGCGAAATATCAATACAAATATTTTCATGTAAAAATTATTGTTTCATGCGTAAAATTAAAAAAGTTGTCGAAAAAATATGTGTTTACTAGTCATTACATTTATGTATTGTTTGTTATTGTTTAAAGAATGTGTTTCAAATTTCAACAAGGTTACGACCTTGTGCAATGATCAGGCTAACTTACGCAAGTTCTTTTAAAGTATTTAACTTATTCAGCGCATAGATAAAGTAACTTAAAAATACGTAGATTTTCACAATTTCGTACAGGATCTTTTTAGAGGAATTACCTATCGTTGTCGAATACTTGACCAATGTCATCGTCAACATCATCAATCAAATGAACAAATAATCTAAGGGGAAAAATGCCCTTAACCAGAAAGTACGTTGGCCTAATTAGGTTGGTGGATTTGTACGAGTGTTGCTGTGACTGATTGCTTAGCGTACCTTAAGCATGGAGGAATTTTATTCAGTTACCTACATTCAGATGTTTACAAATCAAATGTTACATTGATAATATAACTATATGAAAAAAAGCGTTTGCCCACTGTCATTTGTTTTTGACCCGTTTATTTTCTCCGCCGCGACGACACGCCGTGGGGTGGAAGCATTTATAAGGCTGACATTTCAATGAAGTCCAATATTTTAGCGAATGTTAGTGGCAGCCGACAGGCGGTGTTTAATATCGTGGGGCAGGGAGATCTCATTTTTGCGGCAATGGCTGAATGGTGCCAGATCCGACTGCGCCACATGTTCACAAATGACTATTAACTCCCTTGGCTTTGGCCGGGGGTAAAAAATTGGACTTTATGAAGACTTGCTCGGAATCGGTGAGAAAGCTTTTTGGGAGGTGAGATTGTAAGCCAAATCATTGTTAGGTATAGTGTTTGTCATTTTCTACATGTGGTAAAACTTAAATTAGTAAAAACCTTTTTGGGCTGCGATATTATGCCACCTACAATGGAAGTTTCGCCTTTCATTTTCGATGCAGCTGTAAAAGAAATAGATATTTTTAAATACGGGTATCTCTCTCAACCTCTATCTACAAACACACCTCCGTAAACAAATGAAAACCACTTTCTTTATTCAAGCAACGGAACGCAAAGAGAATATCGAAATAACAAAAATACACAATTTAAAAATGGAACAAAACCCTACAAGCTCAGTATTTCGCGATGTTTAGTTCTATTAATCCGCCTATTTATCCGAGCGGCATTTATCTGTAAGAAAACTGAAGTTTGTTTGCGTTCCGCTCCGGCGCGTGTTCGCGGGCAAGTGGAGCTTCGCGACCACAAAATGCAATTATCGACCGCTGTCCGCCGCAGCTATGCCCCGATTGCATTCCGATGTTGCAGCCAAGTATGAGTACAGACTTATGGCACTAGATATTGTCAAACATACATACAATTCACGACTATTATCGCCAAAGGGTTAGTCAGAGACTAGCCCCTTTAGTCTTGGAATTTAAATGTCAAAAATAATGACAGCAGGTACGCCATATTTTTTTTAATATTGCGGATGACGTCACAATTCGCGCCTTTTGCAAAAAAAAAAATTACTTTAAAATCAAACCATATTTTGTCGTTCTGTAAACAACAATATACTAACTGGCAAGAAGGCTGGCAGCTACCTCTGCCAGAGTATTAGCCTGGCAATTCAAAGAGGTAATGTTGCCAGCATTCTTGGGACCATACCTGCGTGCCCGCAGTTGGAGGACATTTTTTATTTATAGTTTTTTAATTTTAAATTAGACATTTTTTTTTATAGTTTTAAGTTATTTTTGTTTTTAAGTCCAAGGCGTGTTGCTTTTATTTTCCTTCTGTTTTTTGTAAGTCGTTAGTGTATTAGTAAAATGTTTTACTAACTGATATATTTCCTATCCATCAGGTATCAAAATAAAATGATGATTGCAACAGTTTATTTATCTTATTGTATTTCTTTAAAAATCACTCGGAAATCGGTAACATGCTAACGGACTTTACACGCTTTATCTAGTAGTAATAACGATGTATTTCTTACAACTTATTATCTAAATACGATTATTATAGTCTCAATAAACATTTTCTAATAAGAAACAGTACTTATAATAGATTAATCCAATAGAAAAAGCACACAAAACTCAGCGACTAATTCACTCCGACACAGAAATTGGCGCAACTGTCAACGTCGAAAATGACAGAATCGAGCACAGACTATGCGATATTTTGCGATCACAATGCATAAAATGTACCACAGAACCGAAATAATCGACCTTGTTCATACTAAAGTACTCTGTAAGTCTATGAAAACACGGTACAAAGTCAACTGCACATGTGCTCAGCTAACAGGTGGTGAGCCCATGTTGGATTTGCTAAAATTAAACCTAAACTTATTTTTGACTTAACTGAGTTGCTAAAGTTTAAGGGGACTTAGTTCTATTCCACCATTACTTTATTGTGGTTTGTAATTTTTTCCGATTTCCAACAGAAGAAATGATGTGATATTTTACATCATACTCGTACAAACATTTATTTAATCTGGACTATTATCCCTGAAGGGTTAGTCAAAGACTAGGCAATGAGGACAGCAAAAGCAGTCCTCTACCATAGTCCACTTTTCACCAAATAGCGACGGCACATGTGCTCAGCGTGACAGTTGGTGAGTCCATCGCCGCTCTTGCTGTTGGATGTATGTGCAATCTTTAGTCCAGTCTAATCGCCTTTTACGACACCCAAAGGAAGAGAGAGGTCGTAGTATTCTTTCGTATTACTTTTATGAAAAGAAAATAACTAAGGTCAGATTGTTGGTATAAAGTGGAAAACCACAAAGTCCTATTACTTTTAGACCGCTGTCCGATGCAGCGGCCCGGATTGCCCAGATTGGCACGCCTACGGGTAATTCAGTCAAGTATGAACGCTGGAAGTTCAGGGCCTTATTTGGATAATTATGCTTAACACGCAGCCTTTTTTATATCCTTTTAATTTATTTTATAAATCCGAAAAGGAGGCAACCAAAGTTGGTCACCTAGTGTAAAGTAATCACCGCCGCACATGGACCCATGAGAGGATGCGCAAACGCCTAGCTGGTCTTGGGGAAGGACCTTTTAAGAAGGAGTAGGAATTGTGAGGGGGATTGTAAGGGGGGGGGGGGGGGGGGCGGAAGTGATGGGCCCTTGGTACTTTTACTCTTTTACTCACCGGACGAAACACAACAGCAATAAGTGCCATTGTTTCTCGCCGAAATTCAGTGAGAGGGTGGTATAATGCCGGGTGAGCTCTACCACTCAGACAACGCCACTCATTTGGCATCACCCAGGGGTCACGTGTAGGGTCTCAAGGGTAAACCTGTGGACGCGAGTAACATTAATCCCCTAACCAATAATTATGAAAGACCTATTAAAACTACGAAATTATAAGGCAACAAACTAATTAAAGGCACAAACAATTTCCAAACACGCACTATATAACTGGGTGTTTTTATAATAGGCTTGTGTCCACTAAGAATAAATCGGGTGGATTGGCGTTTCTAATGATCAATAATTATGATTCATAAAAACCAAATATCAAAAATATTCATAATAAAAAATTGGGATTATTAATATTTTTAAAGAAAAAAATCGACAATAATGGCATTAAGTCATAAGACATTAAACGCAAATTTAAAAGCCGTGACGTCACGGTTTAAATTTGCGTGATGACACCGGCGTGACGCGACGAAAACGCAAAATGAATATTGTAAATGATCGATTTTTTGAAAAATAATGTTTTTTTAGGATAAAATAGGTTTTAATATGATTTTGAAATTTAGTCAACTAGACTATTTTAGATGTTTTTTGCTGTAATAATAGTATCTGTGATAGCGTTCTTTTATTTTACTGTCGTTGGTGTACCCACAGACCACTTATCCCTAGACGTCGCTTTCAGCGAGTTTTACTAAAAGATGCAATCGTAAAAATTCAGCGGGGTGCGGGGGTGTAACTCTGGCTGTGATTGGATATTTAAAGCTCAAACTAGTGACACGTAACACACCATTATCAAATGTATTCGAAATAGTAATGTGGTAAAAGTCGATATTGATATCGATGGACTGTTTTCGTACTTGATGATTAATATACGGTGTTAATAAGTTAATAAAACAATTCTTCTTATTTAAAAGGTACTAACTTTTATATCAAAACTCAAGTTAAGATAGGTATTATATTTTGTCAATCAATCTGTTTGCCATAATCAGTTTCGGAGTAGTTTAAAAAAATAAATATGTAATGGCCGGTTTTTCAAAGGTCAGGCAAAACTTATTTGGTGGTAAGAGTTAATACAACCATTTTGAAAATGTTTTGTCATAATATCATGTCATTCATTGTTTTACAAGACATTTTTAGGTTGGTCGCGTAATATATTATCAGACGGATAAGTTTAACGGTTAAGACGCTTGTATCTTGGACTGCTAAATGTAAAACTTATCTCTAACAAATCGGTATTTGTACTTGGTTGGTTAATTGCTTGATGTTTTATAGTTTTATTATTGGAGAGAAAACTATCGGAGATATGCATATCTGAAGTCGTTGGTATTTCTTGATAATTTTGAATAAAATCCTGCAACAACAAGTTTAATGAAAGTTTTAAACGTATCAAAAAAAATAGAAGTTAGATTAGATTAGATATTTATAGGCTGGTACTTTAAGTGACAAAGAAGATATCATCGATAGTCTATGCTGTAAGGTGGTAACTGGCCTCACTGGTGAACAATATGAAGTTGTGGCTGAAGCAAATTCACCTTATGAAGAACCCTAAAACATTAAAATAGGTTAATATGAATATTCACCTAGTCGCATTATATTGAAATGCATATTTAAATTGTAGATAGTAAATAGATAGGTAAGTACTTCATAGTTAGTTACTAAGCAAATTGAACATAATTACTCACCACAGTTGAAAGCATAAGCGTGGGTTCAGCATTACTAAACAACAGTCGCCGCTTTTTCATATAATGCTATATTTGCTTGTAGCTTCTATCCATTTTATTTTCAAGTTTGGGCATTTTGGAAACATTTTACAACAAAAGTTAGTTATCTTTAAATAATAAATTAAAATAAAGAAGTTAAAACAAAGAGTCAGCATTGAATATTTTGATAAAAAGATAATAATAATTTTAAACCAACTAAAACTGATTATACAATGCCAATAACAACCTAAAAAACTTTATTTTTAGTACATATACACTAAACCTTCCGTTTGGTTACGAAAACTCGAGGTATAGAAATGATATTTTGCTAGAAATTGCTAAAGTCAACATTACATTTTACGTGAAAGCTTCTTATTGTTATTTTTGAATTTACCAAAATACACCAGCGAATTTGATTTCGTTCTCATAACCGAATAATGTCATAATGGTAACAAAGTTCTAAACTTAATAAAAAATTATCGATATTTGTAACAAATTTATCGTCAAGTTGTAGGTTCTAACTTGGGCAACACTCACCAAAACAGAGGGAGATAGTGCTTTATGCATTTACAACAGAATGAAAGGGACTTTTTTAAAAGACATCAACGCGTGCATTTTTCTTAATTTATAATTGAATTTTTACACCAATTTAAAATTTATCCTTTTACGTCATAAAATTGTACTTACCGATGAAATAAAATATTATCTTTTTGCAAGCTAGAAGTTTTGCTTCACCTTACACACAATTTAACAGCGCAATACGGCATATTTATATTAATAATAGATTTTTGAATTTTAGCGTGCCGCGGCGCTGTCAAACTATGACTGAATCTAGGTTTGGGGGCGTGTCACTTACATATGCAATGGATTGCATATGTAGTATGAGTGACGTTACCCTCGTATGCGGAGTCTATGGGATAAGTGGTCTGTGGGTGTACCTATTTGCCTCAGTGCCTGGTGGTGTAGAATTTGGGTGCTAGGCGCTTTTAAGTTCGGCGTCCTTTTCGATACGATACGAGAGAGATTGAACAAGCCATACTTTTACAAAAATTAAACACTCAATAATTAAAGAAATGATTGTGTTCGTGGTCAATACCTACCTATCTCTGTCTCCATACCGATTTTTTTTATTTTCTTTACACGTACCGCACTACCAAAACGCGTTGCGTAGCGTGATGGACTGTGACCTAATCTCCCCCTGTCCAGTCGGTCTCAAAAGCGTACCATGTCACACCTACTAACTCGGATACGTGCTACCAGTATAAAAGTTTGTAATGGCCATAGATATAATCAAAAGAGGAAGATACGGTATGCACGTACTGATATGAATCAAAAATAGTACTACTTACTCAACAACATACGTATTGTAGTGTGACAGCTAGTGTCAATCGAGCGAGCGAGACAGAGCGATTAATTATAACGCTACGCGAGCGGATCAACAAGCTCCACGAAGTTCCACGACGACGATGACGCGCGACAAAATGACACAGGGTCACGGTATTTGGTATATTCCTAAATATCCATCCACATCTCCCTTTTTTGCTTATATCTAAGGTAATGGCAATAAAATGTTAGGCTATTTCTGAGGTCGACCTGAGCTCAGAATATACAAAAGACGCTTACGTTTCGGCTGCTTAAGATTTTCTTAAGTACGGAAAAGGGGAAGCTTAGTCCTGGCTCTATGCCTCTGGCTTTACTAAATACGCTAATGTACGTATCTTTGAATGTCACACTGTTGCAAGATAGCATTCGCTCGAAGACTGTGTACACGTTAGTTTTAATAGCTTTTCTTCGTTCCTCTTTCTGCATCAGATGAGAAACCGGGTTATGTTTAACTTATGTTAATCCGTGTAGTTTGTAAGTAGTTTTTAACCAGGAGTGACTGAAACAAGTTTAGTTGGACAGCTATGATTTTAGTTTCACCGATTGATATTGACCTGAGTTTTAATTACATAATAAAGTACGAGAAACATTTGAGAATAATGACATTTTACCGCGCTATATAATCTTACTGTAACGTTTACTACGTCATACGTATAAATACATAAATGAGACAAATCTCATAAAATTTATCTAACACGTATTAGAAAAAGTCTATTCAAATTTATTTATTATTACATGTTTTTAGATAAGATCTTTCAGATCAAGAGCAATTTAAAATAATGCCAGATACAATGCACATTTATGCGATTTGGTAACCAATAAATAAGGTTAAATAATATTTAACACTGGATAACTTTTTTATATTTTATTCGAGAAGAGGTTACGTTTTAAATATGTAACTTCAACGGCATTATTTAAGTACCTAAAAGCATTATTGTAACAGGAAAAAGCTAATTCTAGTCCGACTGAGTTTCGATTGGGCAAAACTAGTAATTAAAAGTTTGTTTCCAGTGATGTAGTCGCAAGTTAAACCTAAACAAACTACCTCAATAGTACCTAATTTAGATTTAAATAGAGTTGAACGGTAACAAATACGGTTCTAGAACTTTCCTGTAAGAGGAGGCCATTGATGTATATTACATTTATTGTGCTTTATGTGAACGGAGTAGTAAAGCGGCTCACCAAAAAAAAATACTGTCAACCCCTCTCTTACCTTGGGTGTAGAGTTACCATTTAGCAATTTGAAAAGTTTGACAAAAAGCCTGACATTTCGTTATAAGTCCGGACTTTTTAATCACAAAATGGAAACATTCCTTACTTTTTATATTTTGTTTTTAGATAAATGAGAATTAATAAAGATTAAAGACTTATTTGATATTACTTAATGTATAGTTTTGTTACTTATATTCCAAAATCCGGACAAATTAAAGAGCCAGACAAACTCCGGACTAGAGTCTAGAAGTCCGGACATGTCCGGACTAATCCGGATGGATAGTAACCCTACTTGGGTGTCGTAAAATGCGACTAATGGACTAAATACTGCACTTACATCCAACAGCGTAGAGCGGAAATGGGCTCACCGCCTACTGACGCGCTGATCACATGTGCAGTTGTATTTTGGTGTAATGTGGACTATGGCAGTGGACTACGATCCTCATTGCCTAATCTCTGACTAACCCTTTGGGGATAATAGTCATGAATCAATGTATTTGTGTATGTATTTATTATTAGGTAAAGGTAAAATTAAAAATGTATTTTTAGTAGTCGCTACAAAAGACGCTTAGCGCAATAAAAATAGGTCGTCTCAAGATTAAACAGTTCTTGACATACCATCTTAATAGGTACAAATAAGTAGTTTACTCGACGTGTACAGTCGACAACGAAAGCCCGCTAATTTAATACTTTGTCAACTTAACGAAAGAGTCAAAAGATACAAGTAAAATTCATTTTTATTTAAATTGCTAAGCTACTTTATTAGGTAATCGTATTTACTTATTTGTTTTAAAAAGTACGCTGTCCCTTAAAAAATGCTTTCGCTATCGAATCTTGGTGAGAACTGTCTACATTTTATATTGCAAAAAGCCTGTTGCTTGGCCTAGCTATGGGCAAGCGCATAACTTTCCCACTCAAACACTTTTTTCTCTAGCACTCTGAGCTTGTTCAAATTTACTTCAAGCCCATTCTTCGCTCACGTACTTGTAAAACCTAAAAAAAAAACAAAGTACATCTTGTCGCATTGTTCGCGGCGGGCTTGTTTGCGAAATCCGACGTCTCTGAAAGATGTCACCTCGCATTGTGTTCTTAGAACGTATGATGTAGTAAATCGTTTTAGCCGCTCTCACGATCACACCTTGGACCAGAGTCTATTGCGGTGCAGCCCGTTCGCCCACGCGACTACGCCTCATCGGGATGCACGTACTCCTCCGATGTTCTTTGTCAAACTGTCTGTAGTAATACCGACCTTATTCTGATATAACATACAAACGACATTGGTCCAACAGGTTTTCGAAAAAAAGAGCATCGTGTTGCCACTTGTACGTAGCACAGTGAACTTTGGCGCTTACTCCAGGTTTTGATTATGTTCGATAATCTGCATAAAGACCCGTTGAAATAAAACAGTAAATGTGTTTATGGGTCTTCATGCGAATGCTTTAGAAAACAAAATGGAATAAATTGTTTATTTTTATGACAAATTGAATCCAATTTGTGGGTAACAGCCGTTTGCTCTGTGGGAGATCGGTTCGTAGTACCGGCTACTGACTGACTATAACACAATATTGCATTCTGTGGAGAACACCGGCGGTAATGTTTTTTAGATTTCATTTTATTGAAAAATAACGAAGAAGTTTATAAAACGCAGAACTGACATATTTTTTTGTGTCTTTCCTATTCATAAGGCGATTATAAATTTGAAGAAACTATGCTGTTTTCGTTTAACATCATCTATAATTATGTCATATTATGACATAATTATGGATGTCAAATCTTATGTATTAAATTTAAGTAAGTACTTACCTTACTTTTATAAGTAAGGCCGTAAATATATTTACACCATAATCTTTCAAAAATAGTGTAAGTAAATATACTTTCAGCTAAGTTAACGTTAGTTAACTACTTAATACATTTACTTTAGACACCTTTACACGTTTGCGATAAAAGTTTTACACGGTGTCCTAGGCATATATTTTTTTTACACACCACCCTCATTTTCAGTCAGTTCGTTTGCGTTCGGTGTAACTCGAGATGAACGTCTGTTAGTAAAAATAGAATACGTTTATTAAAAAAATATATGTATTTTTTATTTTACATTTACTTACAGAAAACTTGCATAAATACACACGCATTTGGTTCGTATTAAAATAAAATAAGTAACTGAGCGGTACTAACGCAATGATTACGATATCCCAAAATGCTGGTCGACATCAAGTTGCATTGCTACACACTCCCAGTATCAAATTAAGTGATCGTATATACATTCCATATAAATTGTTTTAAAACGTTAACGGGTCCAAGTTCGGGCGACACCAAACATTTACATACAGCTCAAAATGAAGTTGTTGCATCCAACCAATACTCGCACCTTGTTTACCCAACTTAATACTGCCCAAGTGTTTCTGCTTATACGGCGGTACTTAACGCCTCGGCCACGAGAACGAGCTTCTTGCGGCGCGTCAAGCGACTTCATAATCCATCACGTGCTACACTATGGATGTCTTAGTCAACGGTAATAGAAATAACTCAGTGGACCGCGAAATCGCGCGACGCGCCGCTAACCGTTAACGTCCGCGTAAAGGCACAGATCCTCTTATCCGCGTTTTCACTTGTCCTTGGACAACATTCCCACATTCGCATCATATGCATAACAAATTAAAATCCAAGTAAGTGTTGCTTAAGTACAATTTATGCTCTACGCGTAAGCTATGGCCAGTAGCTAATGATGTTGGCGGTTTATGATAGCTCCCCCATTATTCGTCATTATTTTTACGCAGCTTGCTAATGAAATGTCGTTTTAGAAGAGGGTACTGATTAGATGCAATTAAATCGGAAAAATACTTCAGCGTCGTCAAATGGTTTGCAATTAAATTGATGACAGCTGCAACTACAAGTGCTTGTAGTAGAGTCATTACCGTGCCATTTGAATTTTGTGTTCGATCTTAATAATAATAGTATTTATCAGCGTAATATTATCTCTGCACCAAAACCTGATTTTTCCCGAGATAAATCGGTTTTGTATCCACCAAAATATATCCTATTATGTAGGTAATAGATTTTTTTTTGTCCTGACTATTCGAACCCGTTAGGTACAAGGTTTGTGGTGACAGGGAACAATAGTTTCTCATAAAAGTGTACGTTTAGCTTTTCTAATTCTCGGAATTAAGACATTCTACCAATATCATTTAGATTGAGTTAATGAAAAGGAAATTGATAGGTCGAGCTTTTAATCCATAATTATTTTTTATTAAATTTATATAATTTATAAATATTACTTTTAAAGTAACGTTTAATATAAAAAAACTTAATTAAATAAAAAATTATAGCCCAGAGGTAAGTAAACTTACTTATTTAAACTTACACTAATAAAAAGGTAGTAAAACTGATAATAATAATGACGTCATGATTATCGTCTAAAACTGATTAACTACCTAATTAACTAAGTAGAAAATTAACAAAATAATTTTTCGTATTATTTAGTTGGTGGTCGTTTAAGCTTCCAATATTTTCAAGTGTTTACAAAACTCGTAGTGGATAGCTTCAAAATTAACATACAACACAGGTTGCAACTGCAGCGGATGCGATAAAGCCTCTAGTTAGTCTTGGCACGGCGGGCGGCGCGCGCGCATACCCGCGACACGATCGCTTGTCACGATTTCAGTTTACGTCTTCATCGTACGGACGAACATGGAAAACCGCATGCGTAAACACAAAGTGAAAACAACGTTCAAATAATGCGGCAAAAGTTTAAATTTCGAAAAACAAAAAATTAAACAAAACACCATCAAAATGATAAATCTAACCAAAATCACAGTCGTACTGGCGGCCTGCCTCCTCATATCGAACGCGAATTTCGTCATAAAAGGTGCAGTGAAGAAACGGAATACTGTCATAAAAGTAAACGACAATTTCCCGCCGTCATGCTTTTACAACAAATCTATATTCAGAAACAATAACACTTTGAAGCGTATAGTGTTTTCCTCTGAATACATTTTCACGGGGAAAATTTCTAGCGTGCAGAAGAAGCGACGGGAGGGCGGGCGACCGCGAAGCGTGTTTAAAGTGTTCATAAGGCGTGTTTTGAAGGGTGATATTGGTGAATTTGGTGATTTGTTGAATTTCGAGACGAGGACAAGTAATTCGTCGAGCCGGGCGTTCCTCTATGCGGAAGGTGGTGTTTGGAGGAGGGGGTGTGGGGGTAATAGCGGCTGGGCAGCCTTGCTGTTCGGCCAGGGAGAGTACACGTCACCCTTGAAGCTGCTGATTGACCCAATACCCTCGAATCTGGATCATGTTCGCCGCGTGAAGGCTTTAATAAAAGGTAGTATTTCTCTGCCCCTTTTTTATTTGAATAAATAAAGATATTAAAAACATTAAGTACTGCAATACAAGCATCATAAATACAAAATAATAGTTAAAAATGAAAATTAATTGTACTTAAATATTTTATTTACTTTTAAGTCACGATAATGTACAAAACTCCTAAACTAGATAGCGTCTTTTACGAATCACTGTCTGCTCAATAAATATTTTTTTTAGTAAAGTATGTAAAGCAAGCAGTAAAGAATAATTTTAATTAAACATCAATAAATAAAACCCACCAACCCGCATTAGGCCGGTGTGGCGGGTTATGGCCCAAACTATACTCCAGCCAATCTCGAGAAAGAATTTATATTAACGAACCAAATTAAGGTCATCACAAATCTGGGCAAAAATGGATTTGTACTTTTCATATTATTTCCTTGATTACTGAATTTTACATAAAAATAATGAAGACTCATTATTCTCACTACACATTTTACTCAAACCACTCACGAAACGTCGGTAAAAACGAAAGAATACAAAGAACGTTAAAAAATTAAACTATTTTCAGTTGATAACCCTATTAAACAAATGACATTACTAAAATACAGATATTCAAAACAATTTTGCTATTTTATACTAGCATTCTAAATGAAGATGATACTAATATTTTTCTATAGTCTATTATCTTAACTACTCTGAAGTCTGCAGCATATATTGTGCATTTTATACAGACCATCTACGAATATAAACCACGTTCCGTTATATTACGTAAACTAAAAAAATAAATTCTAAATCTATACCTACTGTTAATTAATGCAACACAAAATTTAACAAACCATTTAAAATTGGTATACTTTAAACCTAATTTAAAGCTTTTCGGTAAGTTTGTTTTTCAATTTTCATACAATGTTTATTAAATAAATATTTTATGGAAAATCTTTCCCGTTGTCCGATTGGAAAAGGTTGTTAATATGTGCATGTAATTGGTTGCTAGGCAACGCTTTGTTTTTAAACATTCTTTCTCGAATTAGCTGATGTAAAAAGCCAGTTTCAGCAGTGGGACGTTTAAAGACCAAAGATAAAAATAAAACTCTATACTCTCCGGCAACATACGCTGTTTGTACTTACTTAGAAAATGTAGATCTGCAATACAAAATATGTTTCAATAACTTTAGTCTATAAGATTATAAGAAGATTGTATTAGTATTTCTTTTATTTGTATCCTTTTGTGTTCATATTAGAAGTAGAATACTTCGTAGAAAATAGGTAGCCCAATTGATTAAGTATCAATTGGGCAGCAATAGCACGAATTGCGAAATATCTTTTCTCAGAATTCCATCTTAGGCAGTCAATTGTTTACTAGTTGTGTTTTATTATTAATAATCTGTCTCCTTTTATAAATTCTATGAAAAATATAAAATTAATGAAACTACAAGTAATACTCGTAATATTGAAATATACAACCGCTTGAAAGGTCAGAAAAAAGCTTGATTAATATTAAGTAATTTGTTTTCTCATAAAGTAGCACCTAAAATAGTATACACATATTGTGTATACCTTTAATCTGAAAATGATAGAGAGTTTCATTTCATGAGTTCTTCCACAAGAAAGAGCATGCGAGAGCGTGCAGTCGATCTATGTTGTGCTAACTCAAGTTACGAAAATTTTCGTTTTACTTGGTTTTACGCAGTACAACGATGATTTTGTATTATTTTTGGATGGAATTTAGAAGACAATCCAGGATAATCTCGCAAAAAAGGTTATCCATTTCAATTTAATTAACTAATTAATTGGTTAAGAAATTCCAGTAGGTAACGGTAACTTTAAATTTGGTTCATTGTAATATGAACTACAAAAACCTGCAACAAAAGTCTGAAATAAACGTATTTTATTTTTTCATGTACAATACACGTAAACAAAAGTCGCAAGTATCGTCTAGTTACGTGCCAGTACTGTGTTTATATATACATCACTGTCGAAAAACGATCAAGACTGATCTGGGATAATCCGATTCCTCTGTACAGTTCAGCGCTTACGTTTCTTGTTTTAAGCCTGCAATAAAGCTTTACAGCCCCATTGCCGGTGTTAAAATGTCGAATGAATTTCAATCAAAATATTGTGGCCCGCTCTTTTGTAGCAGACACAAATAGAGGATTTTAGCCTAACATGTTTATTGCAGTGAACGAACAGCGTACCAGCATTTTATTATAGCTGTGGTTGACTGACTTCGTGTCTGCAAAGGTCTGCGTTTATTTGTTTTATCCTTGAAGAAAGTTGTGTACTACTAATATTCGCCACGAAATCCATGGACAAGAAATTTAAAACTTGTCTATGTTTATTGATGATTATAATTCGAATAGTACATAATAATTGTCTAAAAAGGATGGCGTACATTTTTTCTATCCTTTATGATAGTACCTAATGGCAATATTCGTCACATTACGATCCATACAAAGAAATTATCGTTGTCTATATCTAAACTATTTATTATTATTTTGTATGTATGGCAATTCAGTATGCATGAGTCCGAGATGTGTAAAGCTGAATTGTAGAGGGCTGGCCATATCATTTGCAGGGTCGATAACTGCTGGGGTGAGTTCTAGAGTGATCACCGCGACTTAGCCGATTTCGAATGGACGCCGCTGGCTCCGTTTATTATGTCCTGTATAGGTGTGCCAAGTATGAGCCACTGGCGTAGGGTGGGGCACCCATAGCCGCAGTACACGATATACGAAAATCTGCAAGGTACTCTAACTACCCCGGCGTTCGCGGGTGTTTCGCAGAAAGGGAGAGTTTCGTCGTCCCGAGCCGCTTCTGCAAGCTTTAGGATTTTTTTATCCTTCCTCCAACATAGTCGGAGCCTTATTTGTACTGCCTCTTTCATACCAGTTCTCGCACTTATCCCTCATTCGACACATTCATCTATCACCATTCATTCCTTAGCGGTGGGTGTTCCGCTTTGTCTTTACCCTATTCTGGCTAACTGTTTTATAGTGACTTAAGAAGAGTCCCACAGAACTTGCGTGCAGACCTACGCATTTGAAGCAGTAAAAGAAAAAAAAAGTAGGACCGAGTACAAGAGAAATGGCTGGCTGCAGTTGGATGAGAAGAGCTGAAGATGTCTCGGAGACATTGATTGATAGAAGAATACAGCAGCAGCAGTAGACTTTAACGGGTTGATAATGATTGAAGTTGATGTTGCGTGTGTGCCTAACCTTGCAAAGCTTTCGAATAGATTCTGACTTAAAAAATACTTTATACCCTTACTAAAGTAGTACTTGATTAGATTACACTCTATATCACTTACTTCCATCTCTTAGGAGCATAGCAAAATTTTCTCACCAAACTAAAAACCTTCGTGAGAAAAACTATAAAATTTATTTATGATAAGCAATAATGTTTAATAGTCTCTAGTCGCCAAGTAGGTACATACTTTTAATCCACTTCGACGTCTCCAAATTTATGAATCTCACATATCTTTAGATGTCGTAAATGTTCCAAAATAGTTGCCTATTTCACCTAGAGCGTAGGCACACATTAAATACGAACAAATATATTACGAACAAGTGACTTTAAATGTCTATATGAGTATAGTCAACAAAGTTGTTATAAAATCCAAACAATATTTTTTAAAAGTTCTTTTTTTTTTCATATTACAAATTGGTTTACGGTAAAGAGCATTTATAAGGACCAAGTTCTGTAAGAATAGTGTTTTTGTTTACTTTTATTTATTCAATAGATATGTTCGATGTTACAAAATATCCGAAACATACTTTGCGCAGAATAGGTATAGAACCTACCTTCGGATATCGGGACGAGTGCTTTGCCACTCGGACATCGAAACTTATATTACCCTGTCGAAACGTTCGGCGTAAGTTTCGGCACACGTGAAATACGAACAAATATATTACGAACAAGTGACTTTAAATGTCCATATGAGTATAGACACAAAGCTGTTATAAAATTCACATACTTACTTATAAAATTTTGTAAAAAAGTACTTTGTGCAAATTCAGAATTCAAATTGATTTACGGTATCCCAAAGAACATTTTCAAGGGTTAAAATGTGTAAGATCAGTGTTTTTTTTGCTTTAATTTAGTCAGTAGGTTCGATGTTACAAAATATCCGAAACATACTTTGCGCAGAATGGATATATAGAACCTACCTTCGGATATCGGGACGAGTGCTTAGCCACTCGGACATCGAAGCGTTCAGCGTAAGTTTCAATACAACAAACGTTAGTGTTTTATCTAGGGCCATAAAATTCTAATTCGTATCGTAGTTACTCTGATAATATTGTAGGCATAAGTTGGGTTGGCTTTACAGTGCAGAGGCGGCTTATCTTAAAGATGATTATCGTGTGTGAATTGCTGGCCCGAACTGGACTGTTAGTGCGCTTGCACACGTCCGACAAACAGAGTCCGTTTTTTTGTCGGAGAGAATAGCACATAGGAATATCAACAGAAAGGTCCTACAAAAAGACAATACTACAATAAAATTGGTGTATCGACGAGTCTTGTCCGATCCGATAGTCGGCTAAAATGGAACATTTGTCGGTGTATGTAGTCGAGTTGAGTCAGCCAAAAAGTCGGTACAAAATTAGAACACTGACAATCGAACCGTTAATACTTAGGTGGTCCTTCAAGTTATTGGCATGCTGTGTACGCTAAATTTTGGTTATTGTCTAATTTTATCATGTGGAATATGTTTGTAAGCTCTTGTAATGACAGCAATCTGTCAGTGTACCTTTTACAAATAGATAAATAAATAAATAAATAAGGCCCCACTCTGTTGGTCTACGAAGAGGCACTTTGTGGGCTGACAGAGTGAGGGTGACTGATGCAACGTCTCTTACGCTGCACTAGTTGTCGCGCTTGGACTTTACTTCCACTTAACATCAGGTGGAACGGAGTCATTTGCCAGGCTTTTTATAAAAAAGCTCCTACGAAAAGGCGGTCGTGTGCTAGCTCACCTAAACCACGGAGGTATACTGCGAAGGAGGCGGACAGCATTATTATTATAACGAATACGCGTATGTGGCGACGTGTAAAAATGAATGCTGTGTTATACGGAGGTGTGAATTAATGTTGAGGTTGAATGGGAAAATTCAATTTCTTTTGTTTTATCTCACCGGAAAGGTGTACTTTCCGAGATAAAGATGAAAAATATTATTAGTTTACGGTATATTACAAATATCCCTACGGAAGATGTATGCTAAGTCTTACTGAGTGAATAATAACTGATAATACTACTTTTATTTAAGTTATTAATAATTTAATATATTTCTTATTTTATCTAAGTTTTGATGAACTGCTCAATGTTGTGGTCAGGTCTTCTGACGGGGATATCAAGAGATGGAACCGAAACCTACTATGCTATGGCCTACTACGTGTTGTTATTAACCATTATCGCCACAATAGATTTGATTACTACGAAAAACAAAGGTTTAATATGTCTTCCGAAGCAAGGAGGACGTATTTTAATTCGGTCACCTACCATGGGATCCGGCATTGCGAAGCTTGCTGACCTTTTACGATCGCAATCAGTGTGTTCTAGTCACTGCATCATCAAGGTCTACTTGAATACAGACTAAGGTGGTGCTAAATGAGTGACACTGACTGAGTGTAGAGCCACGCTGCGTTGCAGCACGCATTGGGCCGGTTCGCCCGGCGTAATACCACCCTCCGACGAATATCTGGCGTGAAATAATGGCATTTGGTGCTGTTGTGTTTCGTCCGGCTAGTGAGGGTTCCAAAGGCCCATCCCTCCCCCCCTCTCTCACAATTCCTATTCCTTCCTTAACACTATTCCTTCCTTAAACGACGGCAACGCGCCTGCGACTTCTCTGGTTTTGCGGGTGTCCATGGACGGCAGTGATTACTCTCCATCTGGTGGCCTGCTCGATTGCCTTCTTCTTTTATTTAAATAAAATAACATAAGATGGTGGTGATTAGAGCTAGGCAAGGTAGGATACCACTCAACCACCAATCAAACCTAAAATATTGTTATTAAAAAAAAACCTAAAATTATTGTTAGATATTCCTATCTAAAATATTGTATAAGTACACTGTATATTTAGTATAGGAGTAAATACAGTTATTTTGGACCAAAGTGATCTAACCAACCGCCTTAATCTTTTTAACAGGTTAAATTATTATTTACTAGCGGCCGCTCGCGGTTTCACTCGCGTGGTTCCTGTTCTGGGAATATCGGGATAAAAAATATTCTATGTGTTAATCCAGGTTATAAACTATCTGTATGCCGAGTTTCATCCAAATCCATTTAGTAGTTGTTACGTGAAAGAGTAACAAACATCCATACATACTTACAAACTTTCACGTTTATAATATTAGTAGGATTATTGACAGTTTTGGATTTACAACTCTATATAGATATATAATAAAATGTTTACTAGAAAAAATCCTATGCGAGCTTTCCTGACACTGGTTGTTTTTTTCTAGTAAACATTTTATCCTTGGTTAAATTATTTTTCGGCACATCATCATCATCAGTTGGGAACAGACCTCCCACATGCACAACAGCACGTGGGGAGATTGGGCCATAAACCACCACGCTGGCCCAATGCGGGTTGGTGGGTTTCCGGCACCATATTTTGTTTTCAATAAGTAGGTAACACAAAAAGAAAAAAACACCAAGAAAATCCTCTAAAATTTGCTCTTCCAAATCAACGGAAGATAAATTACAAACGGTACGACGAATAGGAGCTGTTAATTTACATCTGCGTGTATTATTTTATGCTACATTAAATAATATTACGTAATAATTCAGAGATGTTAAATTTCTTTAGCACAATTTGCATCATTCACTTACTCATATTATGTTTAAATTATGAACACGGAGTTCCACTCCTTGGTTCTAAAATGTATTTAGTATAGGCGGTCGCGTGGGCGAGTCACGCCCGCCGCACCGTGAGAAAACAGACCCAAAAATCGTACGGTTGTGCCTTTATACTGTCACGGGAAATACAGCATTCCTTTTGTTCGAATCAACTGATACGTTTTTTGTTAGGCCAATTATACTCTCCGAATGGCAGCGTCGCCTCTACCCTCCTAATTACAGGTAAACGTGTTAAATTGAGAAGCGTTTGACGTCTCGGCACTCGGTTGTAAAAACTTCCTTTTACCCTTTTAAAACTGAATGAATTTTGAAAGGACAGAAAAAGAAAAAAATGCTTGAAGGAACAAAACAAGAAAGTACGTTCCGCATCCAAGCATTTATTGCCTATAAAACGATATCAAACGACAAATCAGAATAAAGTAAGACAAGATAACATTGATTCGAAGCGATAAAACATTTAGAAGATATATGTAATGGAGACAAGGTCGGCAGATAAGGACAAACGTCGCGTCGTCCGGAACAAGGGTCCTCCGGGATGGTGGGACAAGCGGGTTTTATCGGACCACCGGTGAAGCTCGCCGCCCCGCCGCCGCCACGGACAAATTTATTGACACTCTTTCAATTAAACCTATTGTTGCCGCGAACAGAGACAGCGGTCACAACAGAACAAAACACGATAACTCGCCGCTTGAATTCGTAATACGTCCCCGCGCCGACCGCCCGGCCATCGTAAAAGGAAATTTATTAAAACTATTTGGAAACTGATTCGATCGGTACCGAACGATTTGACATTTAGATAAAGAGTGAAATTTATTTTTACCTCGGCCGCGGTGCTGCGGCGGAGTGACAATGGAATAAAAAGGTTATAAAACGCCGGTTGCGGGTCGGCCTCGTCCCACGGGTGTTGTGGCGTTGTCGGCTGTTCATGCTGCATATCGTTCGGCTGCGGACTGGCGGGCAGATAAAGGCGAGTGTTATTACGGGGCGGCGCTGCAAGCACGTGTAAATCTATGAGAGCCGAGGACGGCAGATAAGGCGCGCGCGTGGGCGCGGGCCGGCGCCGCGAGTGCCTCGGGCGCCGTCATCGCTTCGCAAACTTCACGCTTTTTTGTAAACAAGCCTTACCTGCTCGCATGCTAATTGGCGGCCAAGGATACTGCCCGCACATTTTACTTTCTAGTGAACACATTCTAACTGTCGCCAACGGCAACACCTTGATTTAACTAGTATCATTTAGATATAATAATAATAAAATAATTTTGATTGATTTTTATCTTCTATATTCTTCTTTAGTTTGTTTACAAATTTTAAATACGAGTTCTGTCAAACTGCAAGAACTTGCGGTTCAAATGTATGATCGATGTTTTGACACAAACTATAGAGCTGAAATATTAGAGGTATGTGTGGTTGGTATGACAATAGATGATTTTATGGTACTATAGAGCTGAAATATTAGAGATATGTGTGGTTGGTATGATACATTAGATGACTATAGTAAACCATTTGGCAACAACTACAACAACTTCAGAATGTCTAACCCTTTGGGTTTAGGATCGTTAGAAAGATAAGATTATAATGATGTGGTTATGTTCTAAAGGTCACCGAAAGATCTCCGCAGGAGTTGATGTAGAAAGCAGATGTAGTTACCTACATGATTAGCATTCTAGCAATAACATTGGTCTGTCTAGCATAAGAACACTCTTAATCAAACTCGAGTTGCAAACTACAAACCGCGAGTAAATAAAAGAATAAAAGTATTTGTATTACATTAAATGGGCTAACTTTTTGATTTATTTATTTTGTTCAACATTAAGTTTCACAAAAAGTAGCTACACCAATTTATAACAAAAATCTTCTTCGTATGAATAGATGTTTTTTGAGTTAATAATGCAGCCTAAAATAATGAAACATTGAGGTTGAGGTTGAGAAGGTACCCATTTGAGGTGGAAGGTTTTCAAAGTTTCACTTTCTTCAAAAATACTTATTATTCTTTTTTTAAATTCGCGATTATTACTATTGTGTACTGTTTTTTTTCGCTAAGAGTCGGTATTGGTGCCCAAGCATTGTCCGTCCACAATAACACACTTTGAGTATTTATTACCCATAACTATTAGTGCCTACTACAAAAGGTAAACATTTAATTAGTAATAAAGTGTATAATAATTTACGAACTAGACTGAAGTTAACGTTATTCACATTATTTAGAATATATGTTAATATCCGTAGTTAACAGTATTATGTTAAAGGTTGGTTAATTTAATGGTTTCGAATGACACCTAGATTACACTTAAGTCTGTATATAAGTTGGTGGTTATTCTAAGCCGGCATTAAATCACCGCTGCAATGTACTCGAAAGGAATGAAATAAATTATTCAAACAGTAAAAGATGAGGTTTCCAATAGTATTGTTTTGTTGAGGTAGATCAGTTTGACGCCGATAATCCTCTTAGTGGACGTGACACAAGAATAGAGATATTTGCTGACGCATTGTTTAGAGGGGCGAAAGTCATCCTCTCAGTAGAGTCAGTACTTGAAGGCTTAAATAATATTTATTAAGCGTAGGTCACACTTTAACTTGTTGACGTTGACGACCTCCTTGGTCGAGTGGTTTGTACATCGGTTTTCATGGTGTCGCAATCTCTGAGGTCCCGGGTTCGATCCCCGGTCGGGTCAATTTAGAAATTATTGTTTTCTAAATTGTCTCAGGTCTGGGTGTTTTCTATTATAATAAGTATGTATTTAAATATTTTATGTCGATTGTTTACTTTACGACAGATTCGCTTTATGACAGATTCGCTTTAAGACAGATTCGCTTTAGGGCAGATTCGCGTTACGACAGAAGTACAGTGGTTTAGAAAAGACAAAAGAAACAAATTAATAAGAAAATAACTAAAAAAAAGTTCAATGCGATGGATAGGCCTAGTTTTTCAGCAATGGGATAGAAGTCTAAATATTATAGGTTAACTCCCGCCAGGACATGATTATTAAAAATAACAGAGCTTATTTAAAAAAATTATAAAATTAAATTAAACTTATAAAAATCAAATAGGTAACCTCCTACATTATGGTTAATACAATTTTTTTTTACAAACTTCGGCGCTTTCCTTTGGAATATGTTTCAGTCCTTCTTATATTTCTATCTTGGTGTTTGGCTTCCTTTTTAAGTAATTGTATAAACCGATTCAGTGCCGTTTTTATAGGAAATCTGCTCTTAAGGCGAGCATGCCATCCTTCTACTGGGTTATTTGTTCGAAATACTTCTTTATAACAGCTAAATATGTCTCGAGTAATCAATCCCATCCACTGCTTTGAAAAATAGTCGCTGAATGCTGAATGATCCCCACAATTAGTCGCTAATACTTGGATGGCCAAGATTCCTTCAGGGCCTAAAATAGGTGGCAACAAAGCTAATTGCATATAAAGTTGTGTAATATAGTTTCCGCCATCATTGTAAGTGGCCATTATTGATAACGAGGAGTTTCTATGCGTCGATGTGAAGGAGTAACCAATTAATATTATTTACCTATTTTTTATATTTTAAAACTCGAAAGCTAAAATATGTACCTACATAATGTGCAGTTGGATGTACAATTTCTGCCCTAAAGCGATTCTGCCCTATTAGTCCGGTCGTGGGACATTAAATTCCATAAAGAAGTTTTGATAATTCTAAAACTTTTCGTTTTTGCTGAGTGGATAGAGTATGTGGATTGTGAGCTACTTTTAAAAAGTTAGAACTTTTATGACTGTGCTTTAGGTATGGTTTAGGTATTTCATAATATTTCGTGTAAAGTAATGTATATAATATTAAAGTTTGAAATGTTGAGTGTTTTATAATAAGAACTATCTTATCTTTGTGTTGTAAAAACTTTAGAAACATAATATATGTGGAACTATGAAAATCACAAAATCACTCTTTTTGTCGTTAAATAAAATTTTAAAATTTATGAAATAATATTTAAGACTTTCAGTGGTTAGTGGTATACATGTTGAACAAAGTTTAGAAAGTTAAGTGGTGTGCTTCTTTGATCATTTCATTTTTCTTTCGTAACACACGCAATAATAAATTAAAATTGACAGAATCGCTCATACATGTCCTTTGTAATACTATTTTATACCACACAAAAAATTAGAAATATACATACAGTGCATTTTGTTTAAATCACGAATAAAATATTTCGCTAACGTACGTTTCTTTATGCGGACGCGGGCGGCTGCGGGCGCGGCGCTGCGGTGGCGGCGGGCAGGCGCGGGGGTGGGGGCATACCTACCTACACTCTATATGACTGATAATCCACTCGTCACGTCAGACGAGTTGAATAGTGGATACAAGGCGAACATAATACAAGAAGACTTAATGCAGGAAAGTAAACTAAGTACCTGCCTACTTACTTTACATCTTAGCTGACAACAAAACATTATTAAATGACAAGTTTTGAGTAGGTAGTTAAGTACAGATCGCGCAATTCTTCTTACAGATAAGATTATTCTACAATTATCCGAATTGGATGAATGGGATGAAAACGTACGTAACGTAAACGGATGAGTATGTAACATATTCTTAATTAAAAATAAAAACTGCAAATGATTAAGTACGTATCTGTTTATTTTTCATTTTGGTTAATCAATCTATCATCCTGTCATGTTCACAAATCACAATAATAGGAAAGTAATTTTTAAGATGCATGATTACAATAGGCTATAGAATTGCGTATCTAGCTAGGGCCACATCATACGATTAAAGTTTTTTCCACAACCCTTACGTGTTTTTTTGACAATTAATCAATTAAGAGCTTCAGGTAAGTATGCAAAATTATTTCCTAAATTATAGTATGGTAAGTAGGTACTCTTTTTATCACTAAATCATTCATCACTACCTAGGTACCTACTAATTATAAAACACAGTCCCCCTGCGTCTGTATGTCTACATAAGTACGTAGGTACCTATTTACTTAATTAAGTATTATAATATCAATTCTACTAGTCACCTGCAATTATTAAGTACCTACCGATATTATTACAATTTACAAGTACTTATCTAGGTTGGTAGTTACTAGGGCTTGCTCCCAGGAATTCCTGGTATTTCTCGGGAAATTGACTTTTTACGCAGTACCGATACTGAGAATTTGTTTCCCGGGAAATTCGGTACTTTTGTTATAACTTCAAATTACGCCAATATTAGGCTCCACGTTTGCGGTAGTCGTTACCGGTAACCTCGGCTAATGCTCTTAGTTGAAAACCATACAAATTTCGTAGCGTTACCAAATTTTTGTCTCCACAGTTCTCAACCGTTACGTCACCGGTACTTTTTCTGGGGAAAAAATTGTAACTAATGTACCCGTACCCTACACCGTACGGTTTCATCGTCATCGCACTCCAATGATTTGATAATTCCATTTAAATAATTTCTTTTTTGTTTGCTAATTTAGCTTTACCTTCCAAATGACCTCGAAACTGAACGTCACTCGAAACATCGACGACAAGGATTCCAATAGTCGGATTGGTATCAAGGGAGAGCTCCCTCAAAAGTTCAGAGGTACGAGGAAGGGATGTTTTTTCGCGGTAAATGCGCAAACTTGTGTTTTGGAGGGGTTACAGTGGACTAAGTTATGTCGGCCCCAATTCAAGACATGACTTAACATGTTCTTGGTGTCAGTCACAAGTTTATTCCGGCTCTCGATGACGCTTTCCCGAGAAATATTAGCTCGTCCAGTGTAGAGCGTTACTCCCTTACTGACAATCGCGTAGCAATGAATGCTGTTGTTATGCAACATGTCATTGATATGCAGAAGAAACAGAGAATGGGCTAACACACACCCCTGTGGGACTTGTTGGGATTACTTTGGAGAGCAAAGAGGTGATGGCTATTGGCCTGTAGTTGGACGGATCTGAGCGATCGATTTTTTTCGAGAATCGGGTGGACAAGGGCTGTCTTTCAAGAGCTCGGGACAACGCCAGTAGTGTAAGAGAGCCGGAAAACGCGCGTTAGAACCAGCGCCAACTCATGGGAGGAACTGCACCAGGCCCACTCGACTTATGGATATCAAGGAAAAAAGAGCCTTACGAACTGACCTTTGTAGGAACCGGACGTTTGGCATTGAACAAGCGCAATGCGGTATGGTTAGTGGAGAGTATTTCCCATCGTCCAAGGCGAGTTTGATGCAAAAAGAGTGCCCAAGAGATCGGCTTTCTCCTTTGCAATATGGGTGAGGCAGTCATCGGTCTTGTGCAATGGTGGTAGGGACGGCTGACAAAAATTCCCTAAGATAGCTTTGGCGAGAGACCGGAACGCACGCGTACCCGAAGGAAGACGCACTAGCCTCTCGCCAATTCCACTTATAAATGATGACTTCGCCTTGGCAATGTCCTTCTTAAAGGACCTGGCGGCAAAGTTGTACCTCTTCCTGAACGCACTGGTGTTTGGATCCTTTGATGACACCGCATTAGCCCAGGCCATGTAATGTTGTCACTTTTGGCGAGACACCATTTTGCAGCAACGACCAAACCATGGTTGAGACCTGCCGCCAATGGGAACTACAGAGTTTGGATTAAAAAGTTTCATTCCCTGCAGTATCACATCAACGATAAAGTCGGCGGCGACATCAAGATCATCCAGTGAGAAGCAAACTCGTAGTAGGACGCAAAGAAACTCCCATCGCATCCCAGTCCGCTGACCTATAATGCCAGACTCGACGTTTTTAAAATTTCTGTGAAAGGCACAGTGCTACGAATCAGACAGTGGTCTGATGAGCCTAGTGGTGCATCAAAAGAAACTTGATAGCCGTCTGGGTGAGAGGTCAGCAGAAGGTCCAATAAGAAAGGTGCATGGCTCTCCACATCTGGAATCCACGTAGGCTCTGTTACCAATTGGGACAGACTGTAGGCCAAAGCGAAGTCATGAACGACTCTACCCGCGTGGTCAGTTTTGAGTGAACCAAGCCATTCGACGTGGTGGACATTGCAGTCTCCCAATACCACAATCTCGGCTGAGGGCATCCGTTGGAGAAGGGTCTGTCGCCGTTTGAACGGTCTCGGTTTGGACGAATTTATATTTTTTACTCACCTTAAAACACTCATGATAAAAATCCATTGTATATAGACTCTTTTAAATTTAAAACATTCAACTCGAATGACCTCTAGCCAATTCCATTCGATAAAGTGATGCCACAGCTAGTATAGCAATTAGCAAAACAATTTTTTTATTATAAAAATTTTGTGTAATATTTTGATTTGCTCATTGATCCATTAATCAAACGTTAGTTACATCTGGGTTAAAAATTCAGTACCAAAAAGTACCGGAAATTTCCGGTTTTCCCGGTACCATAGTAAGCGCCTTTTTTCTCCACAGTACCAGGACTGCAAGCCGTAGTAGTTACTTACTTAATGGAGTAACTGCTAATACTACTTTACGTTTCATAACATACTATGTAACATAATTATACATACGTCTTCTTTGGCAAAAGTCTAAATTCCATTTCGGTATTAAACGCTAGTGTTTATACGTTCTGCTCAAGGTCACCAGCGCTCGAGCTCTCACGTACACGGAGTGTCACTGGTGGTGCAAATAAACATGTATAGGTAGCACAGTAATATATATTATATTACCGTTTAGGTAGTCTGATGTGGCGTTGACTGTACTGACATACCTAGCCTAGGATTATTTGAAATGGTAATTTGTTCACTTTTAAGTACACATTATAAACACCATAACTTGTAGTAAATTAAGTAAGTATTCAGATTAATTATTACTTAAAAGAAGACAACCCAAAAGTCATTAGAAGAGATAAGAGTACGCGATAGAAAGAGAGGCAACTTCTAGGTGAATTTAACTGTAGATAAGGGAGCGGTGTGCGACCTGAATTGCATTTTATTGTGTCTTAGCAAGAGTCGCTATTTATTTAAATGACTTTGCGGAGTGAATCTTCTGTACTTGTACTATTATGTAAGTATTCTATGGTATTATGCACAGATAAGGGGCAGGGGCAAATAAGATAATAACGTCGGCTTACTGCAAGAAATCATTAAAGAGCAGTAATAAAGTAAGTAGCTGCAATAGCTACAAAAATTACAATGTGTCCTAATAGAAATAAATCAACTTGTGACGGGTTGAAACAAATAATACTGCTTTTAGCGGTGTGACCAGTTAGAACAAAATTTTGGTGTAACGAGTTGATGCCCAAATCCACCTGCCCACGTCTGCATGCCCAATCGCGTATTTAGGGTGGATTCGACCAAACTGGAATAAGACTTACTCCGAGATTAGTCAATACAAATTCGGCGTTTAATCTAGGTATAAGACCTTATTCCAGTTTGGTAGAATCCCCCCTTGGTGAAATATTTTATTCGTGTTAAAACAAAATGCACTGTATGTATGTTTCTATTTTTTGTGTGGTATAAAATAGCATTACAAAGGCCATGATGAGCGATTCTGTAAATTTTAATTTATTATTGCGTGTTTACGTTTTCATCCCATTCATCCAATTCGGATGATTGTAGAATAATCTTATCTGAAAGAATAATTTCGGATGATTGTAGAATAATCTTATCTGAAAGAAGAATTGCGCGATCTGTAAGTACTAACTACTGAAAACTAGTCATTTAATAATGTTTTTATTGATATCATAAGATGTAAAGTAAGTAGGTTAAGGTACTTAGTTTACTTTTTCTGCATTACGTCTTCTTGTATTATGTTCGCCATGTATCCACTCGTCTGACGTGACGATTGGATTATCATTCATATAGAGTGTAGGTAGGTATGCCCCCACCCCCGCGCCTGCCCGCCGCCACCGCCGCGCCGCGCCCGCACGGCCCGCAACCGCCCGCGTCCGCATAAAGAAACGTACGTTAGAGAAATATTTTATTCGTGATTTAAACAAAATGCACTGTATGTATGTTTCTAATTTTTTGTGTGGTATAAAGTAGTATTACAAAGGACATGTATGAGCGATTCTGTCAATTTTAATTTTTTATTGCGTGTGCTACGAAGGAAAAATGAAATGATCAAAGAAGCACACCACTTAACTTTCTAAACTTTGTTCAACATGTGTACCACTAACCACTGAAAGTCTTAAATATTATTTCATAAATTTTAAAATTTTATTCAAAGACAAAAAGAGTGATTTTGTGATTTTCATAGTTCCACATATATTATGTTTCTAAACTTTTTACAACACAAAGATAAGATAGTTCTTATTATGAAACACTCAACATATCAAACTTTAATATTATATACATTACGTTACACGAAATATTATGAAATACCTAAACCATACCTAAAGCACAGTCATAAAAGTTCTAACTTTTTAAAAATAGGTCACAATCCACATACTCTATCCACTCAGCAAAAACGAAAAGTTTTAGAATTATCGTAAGTAATTTTTGTCCGGCTACGCGACTATATAGCGAATCTGTCTTAAAGCGAATCTGTCATAAAGCGAATCTGTCGTAAAGCGAACAATCGTTTTATGTACTTATGTTTATCCGTTGTCTTGTAACCAAACTAAAAAAAGAGTGTAGGAAAGTTTATTTATTATTTATTTAGTTTAACTCCTTTTGTAAAGATTCGAGCTGTGTGGTGACGGCTCATCAAAACAATACTACTAAGCCATCTCTTCCTTTGGAGGTCGTAAAAGGCTACTAATGTACATCCAACAGCAAAGAGCGGCGATGGCCTCACCATCTATCATGCTGAGCACATGTGCAGTTGTTATTTGGTGAAACGTGTACTAGTGGCAGAGAACTGATTCTTTGCTTCTCATTGCCTTATCCCTAAACACTCACTTGTGGCACTTTTCTAACAAAAAAATTGACGCAACTGTCAACGTCAAATTTGACAGAATCGAGCATAGACTATGCGATATTTTACTATCACGATACATAAGATGTACCACAGAACCGAAATATTCAAACTTGTTCATACTAAAGTAGTCTGTAAATCTATGAAAACACGGTACAAAGTCAAGTGTGTTTTTGTAGGTGCGGTTTCATGCGACCGCTTGGAGCCTGAGGGGTTCTTATCCCTTCTCCCTAAATCACTAACAACTATAAAAGTTGTGAGTGTATATATGTAAAATTTTATCACTCTTGTGAAGGAGTCCCAGGAGAGCAAATTCCAAGAAAGATAATAATATAACTAAGAATTGTTTCTCTCTTTGCTTTTAGTCAAATAGCAAAATATGAATGTTAGCGAGCAAGCATGAATTTTAATTTAACGATAAAACGCGTCCTATCTACAGATATGCGGCATTCTACACTCTTTAGGTGTCGAATAAAATCCGGAATATCGACAATAACGTTTATACAGCCACTAAGCAGCGAATTCAAAAAGCGTCGTCGCCTCCAGTAACTCTAAATGTTTTCCTAATTTACATATACCTATTGTATCCCGTCGCGTTACCATAAAATTTAACAGCAGCCGACTTCACGTGTCCTGCAAGCGCCCAAGATGCTACTTTATGGCGGTCCTCAAGACCAAGTTAAGGTTATGGCTATAATTCAGTTTTATGAAACCCCTTTCAGGTAACAAAGTGTATATTCGGAAAGTTCTCACATAACTTACATCAAGCGAGTCAATGGTAAGGGAATTTTGAAACGTTTCTAATATAACTTCAACTTGTAATTCTTTTGTCTATTGTGTTACTGAGAAATTATAGTAATTACGTACATGTCTGGGATTTCATGACACAGTAATTTGAAATGTCAATTGCTCTGGTTCTTTGCTGTAATTGGTTTTTGACAATCATTGGTTTATTTCGAGTCATCATTGTTTTGGTAAATGTGTTTTTTTTTTCGATTTGAGTTACCTACGCGTTTTGTTTTCATTTCAATCGCTATAAAATTAAAAGTTTAATTTTTGTTTGCGCGCATCACATAAAAATAAATCGGCACTGCCAAATTATTTTTATTCTAAATACTTTTAGATGTAAACAAACATAGATGGTCTCTGTACACTATTAGTGTTAGCGATAATATTTATTTATTTATTGTTTTAGGATAGCTAACAGCTTATAAAAAGTAATTAATAACAAAAATAGGAACAAAAAGCTATTGATAAGCTACCACATATAGATATTTTCACTAAACAAACCAAATATATTGTTCACTACCGCATGGGCTATATTCACTGCTGAAATAGGTTTTATTTTATTCGCCTGTGTTACGAGATGTTATATCGCAATGAGAAATTCTTAACAAAGGTTTATGACTTCAATAACGAAGTTTACGACTCTCTTTGCGGTTGTAACACGTGTCAGAAGTATAGCATAGACAGCCCGCGAAAAGCATTATTCGCGATAAAATTGAAATTCTTCAAATTAACCCTGAAGAATGCACCGGTATTATTTTGTAGGAAATTATTATTAACCGTTTTATTCAGAAGGCCGAATGGGGAGATTACTGGAAAAATAAGCGGCTTACGTTTTTTTTCTGTCATCGAGCATAGGATTGGCTTCCCAAATTGCGTAGAATAATTGAGGCGGGGTTTGTTTATTAAATTCCATAAAAAAAGAAGTGAGTTTGTGTGCGCCGAAAAAGATGTGGGAATTTAATGGGACCTTTTTGGTATTACACGGTCCAAGGGCGATGTAAATGAGATGACATCGTGATGTAAGGTTTCTTTTAAGTGTTTTTACTTTGGAACAAGCCGGCTGAAGTGGGGTTCGTGGTCGTAAAGCGGTGTTAGTGCGCAGGGTGCTGCCGCCGTAAAGGCGATCGACTGTGTCGCTTAAGGAAATCGTTGGATCGAATTGAAACTATATGACTTGCAGTTTTATGCTTTACTAGTATGTACATTAAATTTATTAGAATAGAATAGCTGAATAGCTTTTTATATAGGTTAGCAAGAAGTTTTATTTCGTCGTTCTATTTACGATTTCAAAGCGGTTAACCTAATCTATCCAGATACACTGTTTAAATTGCAACTGTATTTAGCTTTTGGAAAGAAATGCTTTTTTTTAAACTGTTGATTCGTTGTTAAAGTAATTTGTTTTATAACTTAACCTTACAAGAACATTAAAAGTATTATCCACACAACTCCTATCAAACAAGAGATATTGGTTTAATTTTAATAGCATATCACTTTTATGCTGTACTGCGGCGAGAGTCGTATTCATTTAAAATTGAGTCTTTACTCTAAAGAGATAGAGGCAATATTATATCGTGGTCAATTCCAAAGGTTCGAGGTCGGCTCGCGAGCAGGTAACATTCGGCTGACATTCCAACTCTTTGTTCAACCGACGAATGTCGTTTGCCCACGCGCTTCCGGACGCGTTACAAATCTAAACTGTCTGGATACTGTTAGGAACGTCCATTAATTCCGTTTCGATTGCTTGTTAATATCCTACGCTATTTTGTTTTGCATAACAAAGGATAGATGTATTCGGCATAAAAACAATGCGATCATCGCTCTAGGTTATTTTATTAGTCATGTTTACACGTCATTTTGGGATTTACACGAAATTATGATAATTTTACGGAGTCCTTTTTGATTTGTTGTACCTACAATATGTCGAAAAGTAAAGCATTTTTCGTACAACTTGTTCAAAAAAGTGATATTCTATGCCACAAAAAGCGAACATAATAATAGTCATTTTTAATCTGTTAAAAACAGGGAAAGAAAATTGTACTGAATTTCATTCATCCTCTAGGGGGAGAATGTGATTTAAATTTGGAATACTTACCGAAATTTATACTGAACTACATCTGTGTTTACACCATTGAGTTTGTATATAAAGCATTATACATCTTTTTGAAAAAGGAATACGCATTTATCATGCAGTTATGATTATTAAATAAAATTACGAAAACCGACGAGGCCGTATGAGCTTGATGCCTTTGCTTTTTTGACAAAAAATATTAGTCTAGGAATTTATTAAAACATTTTTTTTTCTCATATTATTATTGTGTTTATTTTTTTTTTTGCAAATGGTACGAAAAGTAGAGTATTTTCCTCGGTGATAAAGCTGTCTTAGTCTTGGGTGAACTTAAATCGCGAGCGTAACGAAGGACTCGAGGTTTACTCCCGAGCGTAGCGAGGGTGTTAAAAACTTAAATCACGAGCGAAGCGAGGGATTTAAGACGAGTCCTGAGTGTAGCGAGTGAATCGTCACCCGCGACAGAAGACACTGCTTTATCCCCTTGGTTAATAATCTACTATAGTTATTTAGTATTTAGACCATAGATGAATGATTGGCCTCGCTGCGCTCGTCTAGATACCGCTACCTATAAACCACAGCTTCGTAAATGCGGCAATTCATTAATGTAGTGTGTTTATGACAATATGCAAGTATGCTAGTGTGCGGGAAAAATTTGTTGCCAGCTGCTCAACTGTTACCCGAGTTAATGGGAAAAATATTTTTGCTGTGATGTATTACTTAAGTTGCTGGTTATAAATGTAGCTCAGAAAATATTTAAAAATTAACAATTAATAGCTAATATGCATCAATATAATTGTATATATTATTATGTAGGTTAGACGTAGGTTTCTTCTGTAGAAAAATGGTAGGAATGTATAGCAATGATTAGACCTCATTTTTTAGTCGTTTTTTTATTACTACCAACCCCTATCTTCCCTTGGGTATCGTAAAAGGCGACTAACGGACTAAAGACTGCACATACATCCAACAGGAAAGAGCGACGATGGGCTCATCAAAATAATACTACCAACCCCTCTCTTCCCTTCGGTGTCGTAAAAGGCGACTAACAGACTAAAGACTGCACATATATCCAACAGCATAGAGCAACTATGGGCTCATCAAAATAATACTAACAACCCCTCACTTTTCTTCGATGTCGTAAAAGGGGACTAACGGACTAAAAACTGCACATACATCCAACAGCATAGAGCGACGATGGGCTCATCAAAATAATACTACCAACCCCTCTCTTCTCTTCGGTGTCGTAAAAGCGACTAACGGGCTAAAGGCTCACCACCTAAGCACATGTGCAGACTGTGCAGTTGTTTCTTGCTGAAGCGTGGACTGTGTGGGCGTGGTCTGTGTTGTCCATAGATTCAAATGATTACTAATTTTACCATAAACTTTAATAATAACTATCTCAAAAAAGTTGTTGATTTAAGTAAACAGTAATAAGTAGAGTCTTTATTCATGATTATTCTACGTATGACTAAATACTTTTTCGTTTTTATAGGCTCATTGACATGTGACAGACAAAAATTAAAAAAAAATCCCCTAAAGAAAAGCTATTTTAGCCTCGCTTTACAATGCTACAATGACGGTCTTTTTGAGCAAGAGGAGTGAAAATATTATTTCAAACGTTGTCTATGAATTTTTTCAAAACGAATACGTCCTTGATTTGCCGGTGGCGGCACTGACACTGAGAGCATTATCACTGACAAGTGGGGATGCGTTCATAGAGAATGTATGAAAAACAACGTGCCGGAACTGTGGATTCACTGATATGTGTGAAGCAACCTTTAACCTATAATATTACCCAAATTATAAGCTATACACCTGTTCTCAGTTTCATTTAAATCCGTCCAGCGGTTTTTGTGTGTGTGATGCGCGTCTAACAAAAAGACAAACATAAATTCCAAAAATGATTCTAATGTTCACGTACCCTTCATCCCCTAGATTATGTTTTTCGCAAATATTTTCAATGTAAGTACAGACACGAAAAGTTTACATTTCAGGAACATATGCCAAAATGAAAAAAAAATAGCTTTTCCACACTTGAGTCACATTTTGTATAGGGAAAAATGATAAATTTTCGAGACCCATGTTCCTTATGGAAAGTTGTTCAGTTTCATCAGAAAAACCCCTTTGATATAGTGTCAGCTAATATATTTTTTTACACCTTATTATAGATTACAAATATAAGTAAACATGAAATAACATAGAACTAGGTTAAGTATATAGTAACTTTGTAAGACAAATAAAATAGGTTACCTATATAATAAAAGACAATAACAATAAATTCACATAATAAAAATCTCAACCACGGGGACTTTATTCTTGTTTAAGCGGTAACACTGAATGGCGTTTATTGTTCATATCATTTTATGATGAAATTTCAAAATTATACGATAATTACTGATGGTATGTGATCCCAGTGTCCTTCTTATTTTTATAAGTATTATTTTTACACAGTTTTAATACGCAAACTGTCATTTTAGTTTGAATTAAGCCCAAAATTTAATAAAACATTCGGGACGTACACGTCACCTACAGATGTCAGTGTGACTGGCTCGGGTACGCCGATTTCGGCGTAGTATTTGTTGCCGCATTTAGCAAGTACGACGGAGGTATCTAGTCGAGCGCAGCGAGACCAATCATTAATCTAAGATTTAGACATGACACACCCATTCATATACCATTGGTTTCGTCCAATTACCGCCAAAATTCATTTATGTTTCAAGCGAGTACAAGTGTAAACCAAATATGTAACGATTTCAATTTCGACATGTTTCATTCTGGCGTATCCTCGGCGAGGCGACTAGCGAGCAATACTTTCTTTTTAGAGTAAACTATCATGATATTATTATGTAGTTTTTTAGTCTAATAAGTTTGTACTAGATTAGGTTTGTTTATGTTCCCACTAAAATATTATTACAAAATCAAACGTAACTTCGCATTTACTCATAAAAATATCTAACTGAATTAAATAACTACTCTGGCCTGAAAAAATAAGTATTACACTTTTAAATTTTTTTTTGTAAATTGTAGAAGATAGATATTTAAAATAAAAAGAGTTTTATAGCAATTTTTATCAGCTTTCTTTTAAAATTAGAGTAAATTATGCATTAGGAACATTTTAAAGTCTAAAGCCATTTTTAGCTTTGCAATTTTAAGAGTGTGATACTTATTTTTGCAGGCCAGTGTAGATGATTATTAAGAACTAAATCACATAAACAATATGGCATTTAGTTGGTGCACAAGCCAGAAAGTGAATCTATCCAAAACTATCAAATGTCTATAATCAATATTAATCCTTAAACCCAAAAGATAAATTCCAAAATTTGTTAAAGAAACTTGACATTTTGTGCGTAGGTTATCTTGTTGGCGACTGTACTTTAACACTACCGATGTCTTCTAAAATTAATCTTTTGTTTGCTCACGCGTGGCAGGTGAGCCCGTTCAGAACCATTAATCTGGGCCCATAATACACAGCATTGTTTTTAGTTTCACCTCTAGAATCCCCAAAAACAAAAACCTCAAAGCTGACAAACAAAAGCAAAATATAATATATAAATGTGAAATAGGAACTTGATCTTGCTGACGGCGGAAATGGGATTGTGCTGTAACTTGTGTTTTGTTTTATTTTTAACAACGTTATGAATCTGTCAACGAATTATAGCAAGATCGTGTTGTTTATTATAAATCTTATAATACCTTAACATTAGTACTTATATCTTTCTAGGGTTTCCAATCTATTCTTGCATTGTGTTGCCTAGTTTGGATCTACTTCTTTATTTATTTTGAGATTTAATTAGTTTACTATATTAGGATGTGGTGGTTAATTAAATTAAATAAATAATGCCTCTACTTGCGTAATTAATCGGCTAGAAGTGAATTATTTCAAGGCTTCAATTTCCACTTAGGATAAAGTGTGTCACGAATTTTCCGCTGCATAGCCGGGTTTGGTTAGATGCATAGCATCAACCTGAGTGAGAAAATTGTATAGTAAAATTGCAGCTCAGTGAGAGTATATTATTATGGGCTGTTGTTTAAAGCATAAAGCTATAAGCAATAAGGAAATGACTTCAAATAATACGCGGGTAGTCAATAATTGAGCCATGAAAGTCTATTCGCCTCACTATTGTGATCGCATGATCGTCTAGCATAACACAGTTGCGCGGCACCCACTCGCCGTGATTTACTTATAACAATGATCCGTGGGCTTATTATTGTTATTATTGGTCTGATGAGGTAACCGTGCTGTATACTAATTGATTTCTTTTTATTGTTACAGGTATGGTTGGATCGTGGAGGCCGTATGTTTTGTTTAAGAGCGCGCAGTTGTGACTTTGCGACATTCACAAAAAGCGTTCTGTAGTGCACTGAAGAAACATCTTACTTCCTACTATTATTATAAACGCAAAAGTTTGTAAGTATGGATGAATGTTTGTTACTCTTTCACGTAAAAACTACTGAATGGATTTGGATGAAATTCGGCATACAGATTGTTTATAACCTGGATTAACACATAGGATACTTTTTATCTCGATATACTCACTGGAACGGGAACCACGCGGGTGAAACCGCGAGCGGCCGCTAGTCTTTAGATATTTTTAAGACATAAATTGTACCTATTTACTATCTATGTGCAAGTAGCAGTTAATTTTAATCAATGCCTAAAATAACCACAATTATCAAAAATAAAAAAAAATCTAGTTGTACGTTTGACAACAAATACAATTTACGTTTCAAAAATATCTATAGATGTTTTTATAGTGCACTACACAGCGTTTTTTGTAAATTCAATTCTAAATTATTATAAGTAAGAATAAACTTAAGTTTTTACAAATTATGAATAAAAATTGTACTTATCTCGTGTTTTGCCGGCGATTTTTAAATGATTGCGTATTCCCAAAAATGTCGAAACATTTCGACGACTGTTAAATCTAATGACAAAAAAGGGATCAACGGCTTAACGTGCCTTCCGAAGCATGGATCAATCGACACGAGATATTTTAATTTAGTCACCCATTTGAAGCTGTTGCTTAACTTAAAATATCTATGCACTAATTACTCGTGAACGTAATTTGTTGCACAAAAACCATGACGTCATACGTACAAGCTGCGCTAAATAACGTTTAGCAAAAAAAGGAGTAAAATAAAATGTTAAAACACCCCAAACAAGTTAGGTTACCAAAGAACAACACGCTCCAGTGAATATTATATCAAAGGTTGGTATGACTGCATTTTAAAGCAGTAATTTGAATTTCGCAATGTATGTTAACATTTTTTCGCTACGGAACAAGCACCGCCACGCCAGGTTACAAAGAGATTAACAGAGCAAAAATTCTTAACACGCCCTCATATTATATAACATATATATGAGGGCGTGCTAAGTCTTTGTATTTTATTAGTGAATTTGTTGAATCAACCGAATGAATTTGTTGAATAAACCGAACTGACGCTGTAGTACCTGTATGCAGCCCCATTGCTGACCCATTGCCTCCATAATACAAATCAAGTCATCTCTACAAATTAAAACCTATGGTGGCTTCAATACCAATCCTCTCTCATAAGAAGGCATTAAGGTCAACCTTCAGGTAAACAATAAAATATATTAGTCGTCACACATCAATTGCGGCTATCATTGCTCACTGTGTTCTTTAAACGGTTTCGTCGAAACCACAACCTCTAAGAGTGCCCTCACTCGTCCAACTTTCCAAAGGTCTGTTTATTGACTATTCTATTTCTACTGTGCGTTTAGACCGATACGTTAACATCGGCAAATATAACAACAGGTTTAAGTGAAATCATAATTGGTGGAGAAACCTCACCGTCTGTAGTAGGTACCGCTACGTCATCATATTTTTGCATATTTAATGCTCTCAGTTTTGTTTCGAGCTCAAGAGTTTGCCGTGCCTCCGTGAATTGGATTCTTTCTACTGTGCACACATTATGCTCAGTGTGTGCTCAGTGCATGCAAATACGGCCGTCAGAACTCGGATTGCTAGTAGGCATTTTAATAAATGTCATTTTAATATGCCTATTTCAATGTGCCTGCCATACTTAAACTTGCAATAGAGTGAAGTGAAAATAAAAAGGTTTTATTTAGGTAAGCTCACTTTTAAACGCGTTGATTGTCGAGATTTAGAATGGAGTCATCTATCGGGAAAAGTTAAAAGCTAGAAGTTACGAAACTGTAAATACGGGTCCTTTTATTTAAATCACTTTAAGTTTGATACAATTCTCAATTATTACGTAGGTAATGCTTAGATTTTTGAAGACTTCCTACTATTTTGTAATGTCAAATATATGCAGTGTAAATTGTGATGTTTATAGCGATTAATGTTAAACTTACTGAGTAGACTCACTTACCCATTAGATATAAGATAAAGACTGGAGAGTTCTGATTGACGTTGTACGATTTGCAAGCAACAAGTCTTATCTTTTCGCTTAATGATAATTATAAATGCATCTCATCTTATCAATCAATCAGTAGAAAACCCATTTACGTCGTTAGCAATCTATTTTATTTTTATTACTACTAAACTGTGGAAGAACTTAATTTTAGTCACTAATATTTAATGCTAATATTATTGACAAATATTGGAAAAGTAAAACGACTGCACCTTAAACCCAAAAAATGTAAAACGACTGCATAATTAGATAATTATTGTGCAGTCGTTTTAGGAGCTTTTACATTTACAACGACTTTTACAATACTTGTCAGTAATATTAGTCAAATTTGATCAAAATTATAAGAAAGAAAAAAGTGTAACTGAATGTTTGCCTTTTGAAACTTACCAGAATGGTTTTTTGTTTACAAACTCTAAATAGTTAGTCAGAGACTAGGCAACGAGGCCGCATTAGCAGTTCACTGCTACAGTCTACGTTTCACCATTAAAAAAATATTTACAATATGTTTCTTTTAATATCAAACATTAAAGTTGGCATAGGATACCGAAATTTATAGCTCTTATGCAGAAACTACCAACATTTTTGAATTTAAAACGAAATAATATATAATGTTTTTTTTAACACAGTTAATTAATTATGATAGGCATAAAAATCCAAAGAATGAACATTGTTGCATAATATTAAATAACATTATACATTACCTACCTATTTAAAATTAATGAGTTACATAGATACCTATTTGTTGCACTAACATCAATATTTATGGAACTTTTCAATACTAGGTTAGCCTTATTGCATACGGTACGGTAGCCTTAAGATGTTTCATAGTGTTGTAAACACGTAAGACACGCGGCAGATTGCGGTCTAACCCTAATGACACTACATCTTAGGTCAGTATTATTTTACTACGCAAAGCAGCCGAGCACAATGAACGATCGCGAAATACTGCTACGCTGCAGCGCAGCAAAATGTTTGTCGTTTTCTAAAGTGTACAATTTCAAATAAGTAACTTAGTAGGTATTGAAAAGTTCAATAAATATAACGTTTTTGGCGCGGATCCTTTCGGATTATTTCCTTTTGAAGTCGTTTTTATTTGAGGTCCTTTACTTTTATAATTCTGTCCAAGTCTATTAATCTCGTCTATTAAATAAGTATAAAAGTTTCTGGCTTACAAAAAACTCTAAAAAGGTGTTTTTAATTCTAATCGACACATTTCCATTCTTACCTCAACAAGAAAACAAGAGTAATAATGCTTTTGTAGCTTTGATTCCCTATTTATGACAAGGAACAGAATAGTGTACCGACATACGTTTCTATAGCTATTATCAAAAGTTTGGTGACAAAGCTAATAATACCATCGGGCAGGAAACTAGCAGACTTGGTTTTTAACATTTGGAAGCTCTTCATTGTTATCAGAATGCAACGCAAAATGCAAAATAGTTTTGCACAAATACCAATTATATTATAATAATTACTCATATTACACAATGTCTTAACAATAACGCAATGCTATGGCTATAAATACAATAGTTTTATCATTAGAACTTTGACGCCACATAAATGTTTTACAATAAAATGAAGTGTCGTGAAATTAAAATTTATTTACCTGTAAAATTGTGTCTTTGTTAATATAATTGTTAAACAAACAACAAATTGTTAGGTACGCACACTATCGTTCTAACAAACCATAGAATTAGTGTCACTCAATGTTCTTTCACAAAATTTTGTTACCTTAACGAAATAGTTAACAATGCTTTGTTAGAAAGACGCCATTAAAATTTATCTTGAAACAAATGAAACGTCAACTGTAAAAGTTAATGATAGAAATAAGGATTCATAATTGTTGGTTTAAAGCATTTTTTTGTGTTAGCATTAAAGCAGCTTGGTGGGCTATGGAATAATTTAATTATAGGTAGGTACTATGTAGGAAAATGAAGGGGATTTATACAACGTCAGTTGAAAAGGGGGTACTAAGCCGAAAGGAGGGTAAAGTATACATGATATTACTATTGTCAAAGAACTTTTCATACAAAAATGATAATTTTAGATTAACAGCTGTTTTAAGATTTCATAAGAAATCTTAATGGTTGGACGCTGTGGTAGCCCTGGCGGTCAGCTGTTTTGAGAGAGAGACAGATTTGAGTTCATTGAGTTCATTGCCGGGGTTAACAAGTGGCGTTAACCCCGCCCCTATTCAGGGTTGTACATTTTTTTAAATTTGAATATGCATAAAATATGAATGATTTTCGCAAAGTTTATATTTGCAATATAACAGTAACAGTTGATTGTAGCACTTTCAGTTGTCCGCGGCTTAGTACCCCCTTTCCGACTGACGTTGTATAGGTAAGCTCGTGCCTAGCATTGAGACAGTGCATTAGTATCACATTCACCAACACATTGACATACACATAATCACGAGTATTATCCCCGAAGGGTTAGTCAGAGACACGTCAGGGACTAGTCCCTAGGGTAGTAGGGACTGCCCACTTTTCACCAAATAGCGACTGCAGATAAAGTAAAGTAATCATTTATTCGGCGTTTTACATACATAAACAGTACATAGGTACAACTATTCTGGTATCAACTAAACAGCTGAAAGGGCTGACTAGCTTAGCAATGCTGTGAATTTGAAAGTCAGCTGGACCCGTATAATAAATGAAAAAATATATGTATATTAGAAAAATAATAAAAAATTGATTGCATCTAACAATATACCAAATTGTTGAGTGACCCACTATTTGCCTAATAGATCATGTGCTTATAAGTGCAGGTCGTGAACCCATCCCCGCTCTAAGTTGTTGGATGTACGTGCAGTCTTTAGTCTGTTAGTCGCGTTTTACGAAACCTAAGGGTAGAGAGGGAGTGGTAGTGTTCTTTCACCGCTACGCGACATGGTTATTATTATTTATGTTGGTATCATTATTAATACTTCACACTAGTACTTTCATCATTAACAGCCCACAAACGTCCCACTGCTGGGCACAGGCCTTCCCACGTGGAAAACTGCACATAGGAACATTGGGCCATAACCCGCCGCGCGCTCAACGTAGAGCCCTAGTATTTAGAAAATTAATTTCTTTGGTACAATGTAGAGCCCTAGTACTTAGAAAATTAATTTCTTTGGCCCAATGTAGAGCCCCTAGTACTTAAAATAATTTACTTCTTCTAGCGATTCGACTCTTTCTGACATAGGTACTCTTTATAATCCGTAAGATATTAAAAGTTGGATAATTTTTTATCGAAAAAAAGTTGGCGCGTCACAATTTGATACCATTAATAACCAATTCTAATTGAACCAGGCAGTTGCGGAAGCAATCGCATTTAATGTAATTGCTTTCAACTTAAGTAATTGAATTCGTAAGTTTGCGAAACTTGACCATAACTTTTCATTTGACTATAGCTGTTACTACTCCGTGGTTTATGAATAATGCATTAGCAGCAGAGATCAATTTAATCCAGACTCCTTAAATTGTTTCCAGCTAGACTTAAGTACCTACCAAGTAAGTTGATAGAACATTATTTCTCATTCAACATAGATGAGGATTCTGAGAAAAACGTTAAAAGCGTTAGAGATTATATAAATATGTAGTGGACCATTAGGAACACTCTTTTTCGTAGTAATAACGAGATAGAGTCGTATGTTACTCAACATTTTATGATTACACTTCTTAAGAAAATATGATTCGAGGAGCTCCACGGTATTAACCATTGTAATTTCTTAATTATCGTAATTATTTAAATGTATAATGTACAGGATAAAATGACTACTAGAAAAAAAATCAACCAGTCTCAGGAAGCTCGAATGGGATTCGAACCCATGACCTTTGGATTGCCGGTAATTAGTTCGAATCCCATTCGAGCTTCCTGAGACTGGTTGTTATTTTTCTAGTAAACATTTTATCCTGTATCTATATAGCATTGTGAATGCAAAATTTCAATAATAAATACATTTATAAGCCATTTTTTACGTCTTTATCAATTGTTTAATACTTGCAATAGTATTTCTTTCAAATGTGAGGTTAGACTTCACAGTGACGTAATGCCGCTGGCTTGAAGCGTAAATTACTAGAAAGAATTCAACGAGTCTTCGGGGTCTCGGTAGCTTAGTGGTTAGAGAAGTGGACCGGCAATCCAAAGGTCATGGGTTCGAATTTTGAGCTGCCTGAGACTAGTTGATTTTTTTAAATAAACATTTTATCCTATAGCTAAATAGTATTGTGAATGCAAAATTTCAATAATAAAGATAATATAATGTACAGTCATACATATAGTGGATGAATGGCGAGCCATCAGTACGCGCTACTACAAGTAGTCCTTAACTAATCTCTTCGAACGAAGCAACCAGTTTAATTATGATAGAACTTCACGTAAGGTAAGTTCGTTTAATCACTAATTCTAAAGGGTTAGTCAAAGATGCAGTCGTCATTGCCTATTGACAATGACGACCGAAAAGCAGTCCACTGCCACAGTACCTACGTGACAAACTATAAATTCTATTATCTAATGTGCTATAAATTCAAGACAAAGAAAACTATCTACTACACGAATGTTTAATTTCAAATAGGGATTTATGGTTGCCGGCAGGGCTAGTTAAATCCGCCTATCCCCACCACTAAGTAATAATATATCCACAATTTATATTTAAATTATCTAAACATGTCGCCATAAAATCAATTTTTTTAGCATTGTTGTTTTCGTTTTTTAACTATTTCACTCACTCAATCACTATATGGATTTGAAATTTGAAATTTCAAAAATGGTTTAGTAAATAAGATTTCAGACTTTTCCGTACTTTTTTCATTTTTTTTTTTACATAAACCTTGTTTAACTATTTCTTCTTGTCATCACTTCACGTCAGGTGAGATGAAAGCCCTGTGTTTATCCGTAAATGAATCTTCTGTTTAACAAAAATAAATTGCCACGAACGTTTGTTCGCGCATCACTTAAGAACGGCTGCACTTATTTGGCTAATTATTTTTTGTTGAGTTTGTAATTATCAAGTCATGATGTATGAAATATTTTTTTATAAATACGTCACGGGGTACGGGGTCGGGGGCGGGCCGCATGTAAAAAATAAATAAAGAACTGTTTCGCAACTTTATTTCAAACAAGAAAACATTTTTTTTCGCCTCCTTTATTAAACGATTGGCAAACGCGGTGCGAATGCGAGCCGTCCACCGTGTTATCATAAATCGACGGATTGTACGCCATAATTATAAAGTTTTAAGGCTGGCAGCGCATTTAATCATTGCTATTCGGTACGGACGCGGGTGCGCCCACGCGTTGTCCACTGGCGCCAATGTCCAGACTCCAGACGTTATCTTACCACAGTGAAGTGAAATATAGTATATATAACCTATTGAGCTTTTATTTTAGTGACCGCGGTTTCGCTTTTGGCAGGTTTCGGCTTAAAAATCTAGTTTGGCCGCGTTGAAACTCATTGCTCGTGGATTGTCATTTTTTTTATTGTACAACGGGTAAGCGCTTGGCCTTCATCTCACCTGATGGTAAGTGACGATAAGGCCGAAGGTGGAAGCGCGCTTCACCCGGAATCCTCAACCACTGAGGAACTGGCTATCTTATCTCAAACTATACGGAACACAATAATGCATCGTTGTTATGCCTTATTCGTGTGACTGTATTGCTTTTTCATTATATTTAATACAAAACAACCATGTTACATGTATAATATACACTACATTTCAGTTTGCAATAGAAATTTTAGCATTTCCAAATAAGTTTCGGTTTCAGTTTCGGCCGAATCTGAGACCAAAAAAGCTTAGCTTAGCTAAAAAAAAACTAAGCAGTTTGCGTTTAGCTAAGTGAAATACTACTGCTCTTATTTTTTGTTTTAATTAATATTTTATCGATATTTTTATAGTGACGAAAATGGCAAAAAATTACCCAAATTTTTAGTCAAGAAAACAAAACATTGTGTTCTTTTCGTTCGTTCGTTTCTTGTAAACTTGTTTGTTTTATGTTTGTCAAAATTAATGTTATATATTTTTAAGTTAATAAAGATATTATTATTATTGCCTACATTACAGATATCATTACTATAAATGGTTGCAATGTTTTATAATAAACCTCCTTTCGGATATCAATTAAAGTGAGTTGGCATTTCCGTAAGCTCGGTTATGTAGCCCGCTATTCCCGCCCAAGATAAGTGTTGCCACTTGCAGGGATGTGGCAGATAAGAACCTCTCCCGCCACATTTTGCGGTTGACAGCCAAAGTTCTGTCGTGAAACCCAAATCTCGTATTACGTCGTAATTACAAAAGCTTTTTGTGGGAGGACTTTTTAATTATGAGCGATTAATTTGCGGCTGTGTTAGCGGCGCGGTGAGTTAATAGGCAGCACAATTGGAGCCGTCTGCTTAGTTATAGGGGTATGAAAAGGGAATTTTTGGGCGGCGAAATTTTTCGTTTTGTTGTTAATTCATTGCGGAAGGGTTGCGATAATTTTCGTATGACTGACAATGCCGTTTTGTCGTTGTCGGACTAATATCTGCTGTATGCTAATAGTGGGAGTTGTATGAATTTTGACATTGAAGAAAATATTTTGGCAATATCCTAGTCGTGTTAAAGTATCGATATTTTTTTAGTAAGTCACCTATCCCAGGACACGTTTTCTGTATTTTCTGATTTCAAAAGGATGTTTATAAGCTCATGATCTGATGAAGCTGACTCTTTATTGCATTTGAAAAATACATATTATCGATTTTGTTTCTCTTTTAGTTGAAAAATATAACGAAATGAAGAAATTCTATACGACGCGACAAGCTAAAACGACTGCGGATCGAGTCCTTATCTCAGATATGGGTTCCCGCTTGATTGCACCACGGCAAAGTAATGACTTAATACAATGCTTTCAGGGAAATTGTACGCCATTATTGCGCAGCAACGTGTCCAGCTAATGACCACTAAGGTCATCAACTTGCACAAAAACAAAATTAATTCGAGGTCCCGAGGTGGTTTCGGTAATGTCTTTACTACTGCACCGAATTCTGAGTAACGAAAAGCACTTTGAAATTGAAAGTTTTTGCATTTAATTGTTAACAAATGGAGCTTTTGTTCAAACGAAATCGCATTTCAAAATTGTTCTGTAAAGCGTGCGACACTAGCTGTAAATTTTGTTTTGTTCGCTGTGAATGATTACTTACAGACATCTTTAATACATTATTAGTATTATTACGTATGTATTGTAAATTAAATGGAAGTGTTTAAGTGAAAGTTTACTTTTAGTGCTGCACCAAACCCTGACTCACGAAAAGCACTCTACCCATTTTAGGAAATTGAAAGTTATTACGAAGCAAACATTTTATTTGATTAGCTTTTGTTTTTGAAACAAATGAAATTCGCATTTGTTAAGTCGGAATATTGTGTACTGAACTGACTGACTTAATTATATTGTAAAATTTATTACGTTTTCTCGCATTTAAATTAATATCTTGGGGTTCATGTACCGTAGGTAAGTATATTGATGTAGGATATTAACATTAAATTTAATGAATTATACCTTTTTTTTATAAAGGCACATATTGTGACTTAATAACTAAAAACATAATTCAATAAATTTAGGGGGTTGGCAATTTATATATTATTGAAACAATTTATACATGACTTTATATTAAAACTTTTATTTCGTCAACGTCCTCGAGCCGCGTTAAACATCTCTAAGTTAATTAAGACAGCCAGTATACCTTATTCAAGTGTACCGCTGCCGTCAAAGCGTTCGAAGTTCCGAATAGTTATCTCCAAAGTTCCGCAATCTACCTTACCGTATGTTGGGCCAATCTCTTTGCAAATGACCGTTTAAGTAGCCGAAGCAGTCTCCATCCCGCCACAACTCAACAGAGGCTGTTATGAGAATCCGTCCTGCATAATAAGAAATAACGGATTGTACACAACGCATAGCGCTGACCCAGCTTTCGCGAGCGGCACAGCTGAAAGCGATTCTCTTTTTATTCGACGTTTCCTCCGTTTCAATTGCGCAGCGCATCGAAATGAAACATTACAAACAAATGCCGCCGCCCAAACAGAAAACTTTAAAATGCAATCTTTGCGGAAACGCAAGATTAATGGGGGGAACGTTTAAACGCTCGTCGCGCCGGGCTCCGCGTCGGTAGGTGACAGTGCCAAAAATGTTCCGTATGTTAGTGCTAGCAAAAAGCGGCGCGGAGAATTCCCTTCATTAACGCGGTGGGGATTAGCGAGCGTTAGTAGGGAAGCACTCGTAGGGTGGCCGCATGCAAGTCATTATGCGGACGATCATTGAATTAATTACCTACGCGGATATTACTTGAACGGAAGCGCCGGGCGCGTCCGCGTCGCTGCGTCGCCGCCTCCGCTGTGATGGTATGCACGCCCCTTGCCCCCCTTCCAATTTGCTTCATCTAACTTTTACGGTCTAAGTGCATTCTCACATATTTACAAGATCGAAGTGTAGGGTAACCTTTTCAATGTGCATTTTGGAATTGGACTCGATTTGTGCCTATTCATTATTCGTCGTAAGTGTTAATAAAAATCTTTGGAACAAAGTTGATTATTCTACATAACGTTAGGTACTTGTTTTGTTTGAATTCGAATTACTAGTTGTATGCGGTAATCGACTAAGGCCTGAACAGGTTACATAAAAAGGGCATAAATATTGCTACTAGTTTTGATATATGGCCTAGTTATCTACCAGTGGCTTAGTTATCATACAACCGGGCGTACCTATGTCCATAAGCATCTCAGTATCATTATGTAAATAAATAGATTTATTGTTACAAATAAAGTTGACGTGTGAATAGAAATTAAAAAGCGACATAGATTCCAAAACCAAACAAAAAGAAACAAATTACAACCGCAATCTAAATGAAATCGCGGCGAACTTCAGACCGCAACACGTGATATAAAACAAAAACCGGGGTCCATGAACAACTAAGGCGTCGCCCAGCAGCGTCGGAATTGCGAATTGATTGTCCTGATCCAAGAGTTTGCATGTCTGAGTATAGATAAGGGGGTTGTTACCAATGAGGCATTAAAACTAGAGACGACCAACTTCTTGCGCACTGATTTGCGGCCGCAACGTCCACAATCGCTTTGACCACTCACAATCACTTTCGTTTCCATCCCAAAGCGACGGTCCAGAAGAATAACGTCATATCTGCCAAACAACTATCTCGTAGATATGACGTTGTTCTTCGGAACCGTCGATTTTTTTTATTTGGCAACGGGTAAGCGCTTGGCCTTCATCTCACCTGCTGATAAGTGACGATAAGGCCGAAGGTGGAAGCGCGCTTCACCCGGTATCCTCAACCACTGAGGAACTGGCTATCTTATCTTAAACTGTCGGAAACAACAATGCTATAAACATCGTTGTTATGGCGACACACTTAGATAAGATGGTAGTAGCTAGCCAGGCGGACTTAACAGCCCTACCACCAATCAAACCGAGCACACAAAGATGTACCCCCCGCTGGGAATCGAACCCGGGACCTCTGGGTATGAAACCAGAGACTTAGCCACCTAGACCACAGAGGCGGTTAAAATTTGTTTTGCGTTTGCAGGCCGCCGTTGTCGTCTCTAGTTATAATAGCTCAATGATTTTAACACCCCGGTACACGGTCGGCGAGTGGCGGGAAGACGGGTAGAATCAAATTAGGTCGGGTGGTCGGGCGATGGTATCTCACTGCACCGCGCACCGACCCGCCGATAACAGTACGTTTGTGCTGATAAGACGTTTGATTACTGCCCTCTAGCTGATGAGGCGAAATGTTTTTCCGTCTTCGTGCCTTATCTTCGCGTCAGTGGTTGTTAAGCCGAATTAGGTACGACTCAGAGGTAAATAAATAGGTAGTCGATACTTTGTAATTCGCTTCGTTTTGACAAATGAGCTGTGGTTTATGTGAATGTCGCTCTGAAGTTTTGTAGCTTGGCATTTTTTATTTTTAAATTGTTACGAATAATTGAGCAGCAATACATTCGAATCAATAGGTTAGGATTGGCAGGCAAACACATCTTACCACTACTGCTCTCAGACCTTTTCTTGAGAAAGAAGAAAAAGATTGAACGGTGATTTACCGGTATACTTACCTAATTTTTATTTAATTTCTAAAAATAAACATAATATATACAAACATATATCGCCCGTTTCCCTGAGGGGTAGGCAGAGACCACCCCAAGCAACCACGCTGCTACGCTTATAATAGCATGCTCGGAGTCTGTTTGGCCTCGTAGTATATGTTTTTTTATATGTTAGTTTATTATCGTCTATAGACCTAAATTAACAGTACAGTATAACTTATAAAGTCCTATAAAAGTATTGCAAAGATGTAAACACGCTTGAGAATAGGTGCTCTGTTAAACTATACTTATAATTGCCTCCAAGAATAATTTCAAATCTATTAATAGTAAAGTGTGCTTATTTGAGTATGAAATAGAACTAAACGTACTGAAAACTATTTGCACTTGTTACTTGAACTTATAAGGGTTTAAAAGTTTACAATGTGGATCAATAATAAGTATTTTCGTTCTATAACGGATTATTCGAGGAGTAGTGTACTTGGTTTTATTTTGATTTGTTGAACGCTGTCGTAATCTTAAGGGTTACGACTGCCGTCCTTTAAAGAGTACAATTGCTTTTAATGGTCTTGCAAATACTGTTATAGTCTCATCGCGGTCATTGTGTTTTGTTGTGTCGTTGGTTGTTAACAAAATGGCGATGCTGTAGTTCTAATGTAAACCACTTTGAAATCAACTACGTTTAAACGGTTCTGTAATGAACTTCAGAATGCTTGCTAGAAAAAATGGCGACTTTTCATTGTACGCCTTATTAAAACCAATATTATTTAAAATGCAACTTATTAAATAAGCTAATTTCAAGATTCGATTAAATATTTTGGCTTCAAATATAATGTACTTCACCGGAAATATACGTTTGCAATGCGAACGCAACTTATTATTATGTGACACTTAAAACATCTTATTAATGTGAGATACATTTAAAATTGAACTTTTTTAATTTTAAAAATGTTTTTAAGAGAAAGACCGTCAAACACGACTCTACCGACCTGCCGAACATCGGCACGCGACGCGCAAGGGCTAGTTTTGACCTGCCGACTATCGGCACGCGACGCGCCGGTGGAAGAACATTAACTGAAATAACTTTTTATTGAATATTTTTTCAGGAACGGCATAATTACAAATTCACAACTTTTTTGAAAGAGCTTGTAACAGAAGCACGGAGTACGTTAGAGTCATGTATGGTTCTGTTAGGCGCATGGATTTGGCTCATCGGGGAGCAGTTAGTTCTACTTAGGGTGGATTCGACCAAACTGGAATAAGGTCTTATACCCACCGGCGCGTCGCGTGCCGATAGTCGGCAGGTCAAAACTAGCCCTTGCGCGTCGCGTGCCGATGTTCGGCAGGTCGGTAGAGTCGTGTTTGACGGTCTTTCTCTTAAAAACGAATACGTCTTCCCTCTTCTAATGAACGGGATTTTGTTTAGGTAGGAATGCGATAGCTATATTTTGACAGTTTTGCTAGTAGTGCAGAGACAAAAAATATCATATGAAGTGAGTAATCTCGTGGCAACTTTCTCAGTGTTCAGTGGAATTCAGAGTGTGTGTTTTTAATAAAAATAACGATTACTTTGAGAAGGAAGAGGCTGAAAACGTAAGTACAATGTATATTTAACTACTTTAACTAAAAGTTTACAGTGCATTTAATAAGTTTCTTTCATATTTTAACTTCAAATACGAACAAGTCCAGAAACCACTTGAAAATTTTGCATTCATATTGACGATTGGCATTCTAAATTTATTATTTTCTTGTAAAACACCTATCGATTGTGTGAACAATATCATAAATCATTATTTAAAACATACATCATGCACAGAATTTATGCCAAATCCACGAATTTAATAACTGTTTAGCCTAATACCTACGCGTGCCGATGGTCGGCACGCGACGCTTCGAGTGTTTAGAAGGTGCAAGCATAATGTTGATAAGACTTTCTATGACTGTTTAGATTCGTTAAAAATGACACAATTTGGCTTTTTTCTGTTGGTGTCTGATATTTTATTCCTTTTTTATTTTATTTTAACATGTCATTAAATCCTATCACACTCATGTACCTACCCGAAACTTCTTCGCGTTCCAGAACTGTTGTCTGTTATTTGTTGAGCATATTTATAACGTTTCCGAGTAAATCGTTGACGTACGTGCCTGTAAAAGTCTATGTTGAATAATTCATTTTCAAATTGAAAACGGTTGTGAATCAGTAGTATTATTCACAAACATAATTTATGCCGTCAGTAAGTGCCTGTAAAAGTCTATGTTGAATAATTCTTTTTAAATTTTGTAAACGGTTGTGAATCTGTAGTAATATTCACAAACATAATTTATGTCGTCAGAAAGTGCCTGTAAAAGTCTATGTTGGATTAATTCTTATTGAATTTAAAAACAAAATACCGTTTTTTTTAAGTCGGTTAAAGACAATTAAAAGTACCTATTTATTTGATTTCCATTTACACATTAACTCATTTCGGTTTATTGACCATTAAATTAAATAAAATACTAGAAACAATCTTTTTTTTTTTTTCTTTTTTTTTTTTAAGAATGCCCACGAGCGGGCGGGTCACCTGATGGAGAGTAATCACCGCCGACCATGGACACCCGCAGAACCAGAGAAATCGCAGGCGCGATGCCGTCCTTTAAGGAAGGAATAGGAATTTCTTCCTAGGGGGGGAAGGGGGGGGGGGGGCTCCGAAACCCTCACTGGCCGGACGAAACACAACAGCACCGAGTGCCATTATTTCACGCCGGATATTTGTGAGAGGGTGGTATTACACCGGGCGAGCCGGCCCAATGCGTGCTGCAACGCAGCGTGGCTCTACCACTCAGTCAGTGTCACTCATTTAGCACCACCCAGGGGTCACGTGTAGGGTCTAACCAGTAAATAGCATTTAAAATGTAAAAATTAAAAACTGATAACATTAACTTTTTATAATAAAAAAATGTATACGTACATGAAATACTGTATCGAAAGGCGTATCCATACTATGACAACGTCACGGATTTTTGGTTGTATGGAAATAGTTGTCATTTTTATTTCGTAAATAAACTTTGAAAACCATAGAAATTGTAAATTATTTTTTTAATGTTAGAAAGGGCATATATTCTAGTTTTTAGAACAGTTAGTATATTTTGAAACAAATATATACTTTTATAGAAATAGCCATGTTTCTAGGACACTATTTTTTTCATTCAGTTAAAAGGGCTTTTTGCTGAGGGCTATACAGTGTCAATATTCATTCTAAACAAATAAAAGTGGCACGTTTTCGATTGTATACATCTAGAACTGTAAGGAAACACTTAAAATATTACAAGTTCTTTCACAGCTATAGCTTTATCAGCCAGCAAAGTAGGTCAAATGTTAGCCCTTTTTTATTGTTACTTATTTTTGTACCTGTTCAAAATATGTTCAAATGTTATACTTTTTATAGGTTTGCGCTGTTTTTGTAACTAATTTATGTAAAGTATGTGTCAACCTTTGTAATTAATATAAATTTTACTACATAATTACATAAATATAGTTTTTATTTAAGTTTGAAATAAAGAATCGGTAAAAAAAAACATAAATATTGTCTTTGATTTAAGATTACTTTCATTTATTTTTCTTTTTTGGCATGTTAGCTACATCAACAGATAGGAAATTTAATCTATTTTCTAAAAATATATAATTTAACAAGGTTTCAGTAACAATATAGCAAGATATCCTTGAAAAACCAAACAAAGTCGCGCGGACCGCAAACTCGAAAAAAGTACCGCGACGCTCAACGGGTTTGGGACGTTTCTGGCCGCCGCGACGCGCGAGAGGATACCTAGATTAAACGCCTAATTTGTATGGACTAATCTCGGAGTAAGTCTTATTCCAGTTTGGTCGAATCCACGCTTAGTCCAACTACAAGGATACTATTGGTCTAAGTGGTAGTCACCAAGTCTACTATGGGTGTCTTAGAAGAAAGAGTACGCCTATAAATTGGGCTCTTTTTCTTTGTTAAAAGAGCTTATTACTATCCCGTTATAGTCCTGATAAAATAGTGAAAAAAGGTGGTTCCAGGAAAATTGTAAAATCAATTTTTGCTGCTTGGGACAATAAAGCTTCTGAACATACTGGTGGTATTGTGTGGAAACGAACGGACAAACTAAGGGAAACTAGTAACCATAAACTACTTGTACTAAGCTTCGAACTGGTGAAATGGCTTACTGTCATTTAAATCCTGTTCTGACCCCAATATGACCCGTAACTAGTTGTACGTTTTATACACAAATCTCGTGCACTCAAAGTATGGTAATGCTGATTTAATTTCTAAAAGCAACCTCGTGAAGCAAGAGTAATACCCTGTTCAAAGGAGTTTTATGTGCATTGCAGGTTATGAGTTAAGTTGTAAGCAGCTTCCACTATGGCCTGCCTTAGGATGGTGACTATTTACAATAAAGTTTATAACTCGGCTTTTATTTCCACTTTTACGTGCCATTATTTCACGCCGGATATTCGTGAGAGGGTGGTATTACGCCGGGCGAGCCGGCCCGATGCGTGCTGAAACGCAGCAAGAAAAAACTCTGCTATGTTAGAAATAATTCTTCGTATTTCACAAACAAATTAATTACTCTTAAAAACAAAACCAATCATCCAAACCTTTGCATATATGTATATATGTGTGAGATAATTAATACATACCTACCTACCTACTTATTTGAAAAAATCCTCCAATTTTTTAGTCGGCTAAAAACCGTCAAGTTTTTTCTTTTATAACAAACCTGAATTACCGTATATCATAATACGTTATTGAAAAGCCTGTCTTATACATAACAATAAAAACCTAAGTATACATATTGCATCAGTTGCAGTTACGAAATAATCCAAGCAGATATGTTCTTAGTAAATGATTTGGAAGGCATTATTTTATTTTATTTTATTTTATTTATTTATTAAGGAACAAACAGTTACATATAAACACATTTTATACAAAACAAAAAAATACTAAAAACCTATAGTTCCATAAAGTAGATATATGAGATAAATAGTTTAGCGTAAAAATATTATAAATTTGGACGCTTTGATGTTGGTATCTGATGCTGAAATTATATCTTAGAAAGCACCTTAAGCTGTAGCAGTCCTGGCGTTTGTCATAATACCACGTTAAGAAGCTTTATAAATACATTTCGGTTTCCCCTACAAAACGTCTGGGTCGCCGATTGGTTAAGAGTAGGTACCAATGGCCCGATATAGGACTGTCCTGGGTTCAATTCCCAAGTAAAGTGTGTTTCCGCCCGACAGATGGTGAGCCCGAGTTTATGATCACCAACGCATTTGGCAAACGTGATGATTAAAGCCTATATCAATCAGTTGTAGTGACGACATGCTTTTAATGATGGAGACCTTTCCTAGTTTCCTTTCCTAGACTTTCCCGGGCCTAGCATGCACAACTCGAGATATGTCGCGGACGATATTCTCTCTTCCTTCGATGACGGGAACGACAAACTATCTCGGTTACAGTTGTCAAATCTCGAAAAAAATATGTAATTATGTTATACAAACAAAAACCACTATTATGTCTATTTTTGACATATCGTGTATAGACATAACACGAGAAAACGGGTCAAAAAAATTTCTCGTGTCGCGCATGCTAGGCCTGCTGGTGTACCTACACACGGCGTCAGATCAACCTACCCAAAACTGTCAAAGGAGATGTTTAATTTTATGCCAAGACCATGTACACCTACTCAAAAAATAGTATAAAATACATGTATTTAGTTGGTAAAAGTAATATTCCGATATGCTTTACCATTTTCGTGTAGAAAAATAAAAATGAAAACATAATTTTCAATAACCTGGCAACTTGATATGCCTTCCTGAGTTAAAATCAAGTGTCCAAAGCTGTAAAGAAGGTAATAAAAAGTGTAACTATCACCATGATTTAAAAAAATAAACCGGCGTTTTTTTTTTCATTCCGGTTTTTTGGTGGTGGATTCTGAGTAGTTGTGGTGTGGTTTTGTGCTGTACTGTTTTTCTATGCTGATTTCATTGAGGTATTTCTGATTTGGAGCGATTACCTGATAACCTGATAGATAACCGTTTACTGCCTCACTTCTTGACTTCTGCCTGCTATCCTGGACTTTCGTTTGCTGCCTCACTTGTTGACTTCGGCCTGCTATCCCGGACTTGGATTTGCATTTGATTGACCTGTTAGATTGTTAATACCATTGTTGCTACTACCTACATTCGTTGTTTTCAGGTGAGTTTTTCGTATTTTAATTAGGCATTTACGAGAGAATTAATAAAATACTTATTATCACTTCTTTACAAGGAAATAGATTCCGAACACTGCTCTATTGAAATAACAGTAACTATAATCAAAGTGAAATACATTAAACTAAATATAATATCTATTTCAGGCAGCAAACAATGTCTTGTGTGTGATGGACAGATAGATGTGTTCGGTAGACCATTATCTGGCATCTGGGGATAGAATTACTAGGTACCTACTAATCTTGGAACAACATGTTGGACATGAGGTTAGTAGTGCATGTAGATAGATAGATAGATAATACTTTTAATGTAACAGTTTACATTAAACATGTAGTATTTATGAAAAACTATTTTTATTGCATTTTTATTTTCCTATTATTTAGAACCTAACACATTCTTCACAAGACAAAATAAATAGTAGTTTATTAACAAACTTCTGAATTTTAGGTTGACACTGATGGAATAGTTTGTCATCCATGTTTCTCAGGACTAGGTGTAGGAACGTCATTAACTGAAAATGAAGCTTCTAGCCATCAAGAACATGTTTGCGTTTGGTGCAGATCAGCATTGTTTCAAAGACGATCACATTCTATCTCAGAAGGACCTTAGAGAGAACTGATTGCTGCTAGAATTTATTCTAGACAGGTATTGATTAACTTTTTTAATACTTAGTATAAATTCATGTTCAAATAATAATAATTGAAGTACTTATCTAGATTTTTTTATGAATTACTTACTGATTCAAATTATGGTCTTTTTTGTAGATTCCTGAAGGAGGATTAGTACGTTACTCATGCTGGGTCTACTTTAGGGGCTCATTAGTCAAAATCCCAGGCCTCCTAGAACTTTGGCATCACAGGACTCAAATGTCTGTGTATGGTGCAGAAGATCACATGCATTGTTAGAAGGCCCCGAAAGAAATAAACTCGCGGAAAGAATTAGTCCAAGACAGGTATCTTATTATAGTTTCATTTTCAAGAGACACAAGTGAGTGATCTAATGTAAAAAAATTACTTTACATTCCTCACATTTTATGATTTCTTTGTTTACAGATACCTAATAGTGGATGTGTTTACTATGCTTGTTGGGTGGCTGCTCAGCGAAATATTCACAGACAAGCTGCAAACAATGCTGTGAGGCAAATAGAGAATGTAATTGTTGATAGGAACGAGGATCAAGCAATCACATATGATAGAAAGGTTTGCGTGGGGTGCAGATCCTATTTGCTCCACAGACCGACACATATGTAGGGAGATGGTCCTGAGAGAAATATAATCTCAGAAATAATGTTTTCAAGAGAAGTAAGTAGTCTTATTTATCAAAAATCTTTTTATATAATTGCCCTGAAACACTATGCCCCATATCTTCGTTCTACTGTACGGGGGGATGACAAAAAAATATTTTGAGCTCACAATTCACTAAATAGTCGATCTCATTTAGTTTTTTATAAATATCTTCAGTGTTTTATAATAGTATAGATAGATGTGGTAACAATTTTGTGTTTTCAGCTTCCAGCGGATGCATTAGTACCTATGTATGGGATGCTGGAGAATGGTGCAGGAGTTACGAGAGAACCCCAATATTATTGCAGTACCAGAAACAAGTTGCAAATAAAATAAACATTAATTATGCTTCATAAATTGTAAAAATGTTTTATTTCATTACTACCAGTTACCTACTCTACCTGTGTGGTAGTGTGGTGTGTTACTTTAACTAGGTATTATTCAATGCATATTAGTACATACACTAGGACTAGTACCATGTTCTCATATGGTTGTGTTCTTTAATGTATGTTAGATTTGATTTGATGTAAGGGTCGAGGTGCTGCTCTTCTGTTATGTGTAGGTGCAGCAAAAGGTAATAAAACGCTGAAATCTAGCAGTCAATTACAATTAACAGCTTAAGTATAACTCTACCTACATGATAAGAAACTAATAGAAGATATAATTGTTATTATTATTCTTAGCCGCAATTGTCCCACTGCAGGGCAAAGGCCACCCTTCCCTTCTTCCATTCCTCCCTACTAGCAGCGATCTGAGACCAATCCTTTTAGGAAAAGGAAAATAATGTTAAGTACCTATAAAAACAGGCTCATCTGGGTAATCTCCTAGTGCCCAGTTATAGGCAGCCAAATAAAGATAAACAATGTTCCTCATAAATGTTTGTTGTACTCGTTTGTTACCCTAGGCACTACTAGTAGTGTCATATGCGTACTCCAATAAGAAAACAATAGGTCTACCTTAGATTAAAACAAAAAGGGAAGATACGGCATGCGCCTACTTGTAGTCAATCAAAATATAGTCCTACTCAATTACTCAACTGACGCGCCTTGCCGTCTCTAGTCTCTCTCGTACGTACACGACCGATTACGACTGAAGTGAAATTGTGTCTTTAGGTCTCTAAGCCTAATTCTAGCGGCTCACTTACTAGACGCTAATGCCGTATCTTCCCTTTTTGTTTTAATCTAAGAGGTCTACAGATGGAATGAATGCCTCAGAAAACTGCATTGTTGTGCAGAGCAGCAGGCAGATGTATGTTTGTCTATTTCTCTTTTATTTTTACACCAATAGAAATACATGCTTTGCTAGTAAAAATACCTGGATTTTACCTGGCCAAGAGTAAGTTAATTTTTAAGTAACATTATCAATGTCAGTATTGGAATATAGAGTTGTTATTAGGACCAAAATTACAGAAAACAATTTACGCTACTACGAAAAAGAAAAGAAAAGTACTTTTGTTTTGACAGCTACTTGACATGTCACATGACGTTGACAGATTACCGCCTGCGATCACGAAAGTTGCTATAATTTGTTAATTAAAATAAATTCTACATGAAAACTATTCATTTATTTGAAGAAAATCATTTCGAAAAAGCTTATTCCATTAATTAGCTACATTTTGGTATTGTGTACATGGTGTTGGCATTTTCTCCATACAAAATTAAACATCTCCTTTCTACAATCAATTTTGAACTTTATCGTTTGGAGCTAAGGATCAATATTAATTGGAGAAATTTGACAGTTTAGGGTAGGTTGATCTGACGCCGTGTGTACAGTTACCTTAAAGTGGCACAGTTAATTATACTTTAGCAGATAATTATTTTAAAGTTTCATTGATTTACAGAAAATAAATTGATAACGTGTGTAAATTTCTATATAAAACCACCACTTTAATACATTTACATCCATAATTTGACACCGCCAGTCTAGGTGTGCCATGTACTTAAATCTATTACTTAGGTACTATTTTATAAAACGGCGATTAGCCTACTCGCAATTACTTAGCAAATTATATTCTGTGGAAACTTCAATGAATATCAAATTAAATTAAAAACCTATTTTGAAGTGTTATACTTCAGTTACAATAAATAATTCTAAGTCTAGAGGTCACAATATCACCTTTACGTTGATATTTTACTCAATTGTTTATGAAGTTACATATTATAAGTAAATTACAAGGCAGTGCAAAAGCGTTTACCACATTAATTTGCAAGTTCGGGAAACCTGCAAATGCTTACTACTAATTCAGATATTAAAAATTCAATTGATTTCCTGATATACAGGCATTTATGCCTAGCTTAGGCATAGGTTTATATTTGTATTTTGTATTTCTTGAACCTGTATAATCTTTGTGGTGAGGAAAATAAACTAATTTATTATTATTATAGACTAGCGGCCGCTCGCGGTTTCACCCGCGTGGTTCCCGTTCCCGTGGGAATATCGGGATAAAAAGTATCCTATGTGTTAATCCAGGTTATAAACTATCTGTATGCCGAATTTCATCTAAATCCATTAAGTAGTTTTTACGTAAAAGAGTAACAAACACCCACCCATACTTACAAACTTTTGCGTTTATTATATTAGTAGGATTTAGGACTGATCGCCATAAAGATGTATTTTTTAATAATTCCACTTAGTCGTCGGTTAACAAGCTTATTGTCCGTTGGTAAGCGGTCAGCGCAGTCAATTCATGCTTGTTTCAACTTAGTGATTAATTTTTTTGCGTTAATAACGTTCATAACTTTAAGATATTAAAACGTTGAAAAACGGTAAAACGGTTGAAAAGTTTTTTCAAAAACTTGAAAGTGGGAAAATGGGGGGTGAACTTTGTGTGAATATTGTTTGTATGAATATTGTCTTGCAGAAATATCTTTTACAATAAATCATCAAAGTCTGCATTTTTATTTTTACAAACTAACCCTAAAATGGGGTTGTATAGGTAATAATAACGCAAACAGAATTGATTGACAAACTCTACAATAACGTGAGCGAAGCCTTAAGCTGCTGACAGCTAGAAAACAAAAGATATGTTCTGTGAATGGTTGCCAGCGCGCAGTAACGAGCATGAACCTTATACTACTATAGGTTCATGGTAACGAGTGCGTGTGTAGTGACGGTGATCGCGTAATCCCTTACGAGGCTTTTCCGCAACAACTGCATTCGCATTGCTGTGTTCCGTTTTCATGGATGAGGGATAATACAATTACGGGCACGCGAAGCAACGCCATCTAGTTTGCAATACAATAAGCTAATTTGGAAAATGTGTTTCGATGTTGGCACACTAAAACTTTTGTGCTTTAGCGAAATGTAAAGTAACTTTTTGAAAACATTTCCAAAGATAGGATTTCTGAGAAATTTAAGTAATGCCCTTGCTGAGTTTTTTTCTGGCTCTTCTCAGTACTTTAATACACTACTTCAGACACTTGTCAGAATCACGGACCGATGATAGCGTAGTCACTTACATAACTGCTCTTTTATTGGAGAAATTGAACATACGACTGTAATGTTGAGTTTGGAACGTGTATCTTCAGTGTCCAGCCCATTGCCTCTTCAACCTTGAAGGTTGGCCGTTAGCTTCATGTCAATAGCGAGACAGAAAGTTCTTCAACAGAAGTAATACCGGTCCGCTCTCAAATGTTCCACAGTCATGATTTTGTCCTTAGCCCGCCGTGCGTCTTCTCCCTTACTCATGTATTATTCGAAATAACATAACATTGCTAAAATATATACATGGTAATTTAGCTTAAACCTTCAGAGTGACACGAGCGTCCTATCTTTCTAGTGTTTTCATATCCGTGTCTCAATGAATTAGTGGCGACCTCATTAACCCATATAAGCTGGCACTTAGATCTTCGTAGCATTAACAATTAAATGAATCGCCCTCGTGGGGTGGGGTTTCTACCGTGAAGGGTTAAGACAGTATTTTATGTCCCTCCGTTCTTTTAGTCCTGGATTTTGAGTTAATGTAAATTGGACGTTAAAATAATGAGCAGATTAATTCTAGTCGGTAAGTTACTTGGAAATGAAAAGACCGAGAGATAGAAAGATCTATTCATGTGTTAGACCTGGTTTAAAAATATTTTGTTTAACTCGGCTAACAAACTAAGAAAAAAAATATTAACAGTAGGTACACAAGCATTTACGACAATATTGATACATGTGTACATAACTCGCGCGTAATACCTAAGCACATAAGCACAGTAATTTTCGGTAGTAAATTATGTTTTACTAAAGTCAACTAACAATGATCTGAACCTGATTGTCCAAAAGGTCAAAAACTGCTACTTAAAAATATTCAAAGGTTTTTCTAATTAGTATAAAAATATGTTAAAAGATTTTACCGTTTAGTCCACTCTCGTCCCCTCGACCCCTAAAAAATATTTGTTAATTTGTTTCCTCTCAACCCTCAAACATAGTTCACACTCGACCCCCAGGGGGCGAGACTGAATTTTCATACTAAAGACAGGCATACCTTGTCCACTTTCAACCCCTAGTTCGGCAAGTACCTAAAATTAATATTTTAGTACAGTAAGGTGCAGAATAGAAACAAAATAGAATAAAGGCATCAATTTGATAAGTATAAAAAATAATAAACGAGCAATAATAAAGAAGAATACTCCAAGTATAATTTAATATCTAATACTTATACCATTACTTTAAGAAAAATAAAAAATAACAACAAGTCTCTTAGCCCTCAGCTGGGATTCGAACTTAGGAAATTTTTATAATGAAATATGGTAAGTATATAAGACCTAAAATATCAAATATTATAAAATAAAATAAAGAACCATCTTCAAATATATAAAATACTTAAATAAAAAGAACTAAATAATAGTCTGGTCTTAAATAACTAAATTTAATCCCTACAGATAACTGTTAAATTAAACTTACAATAATATATACTTTTGAAGTCGGTGCCAAGCCTCGATATATACCCTGCCTCTGCCTTTCTTTATACTCTCTTGATGGTTACCATTAGCTCTACTTCACCATGATGCATTGTGGTGAACATAAATTGCTTAGTAACTATATTAAAGTTTGTAATCGTATAGCAAACAACTAAAATATGTATTATTTCGTAATTCCGTCGTCGTCGCCGTCTGTGGTCTTCATTATCAGTTCCACTTAACTAAATGATGCTTTCCGAAGACAAATGCCCAGTTTCTTGCAAATAATACCTAAATCGCTTTAGGTAACTATGCCAATAATATTCGAAGATTTCCCTCAATTTTCTAGGATCCTGTCATCAGATCCTGACATGATGAAAATTCGACCAACAAAATAGAACATCATTTAAAAAAAAAGAATTATCTGAATCAGTTCAACCGTCTTTGACAAATCAGGGAACATACATAAAAAAAGCTCCCGACGAATTGAGAACCTCCTCCTTTTTAAAAGTAGATTAAAATAGCTATAAAATAACAAAAAGTATAATATAGCATAGTTAAAGTAAAACTCTTTACTTGAAATTGTTATTATTTAATATTTGATTAAGTATTTGCGGTAAAACGCTCAAATAAACTTAAAGATAATGAAGCACGACCGCACGCCGTCGTGCGGAGGTCGTGGGTTCAATTCCCACCTGAGGTAGAATTTTTTTTCAACTTTTCGTTAATCATTTGTTATCGCAACTGTATTTTGGGGGTCGAGAAGAAACTTAAATTTGGCTGGAAAATAAAATCAACTTTCGACCCCCGAGGGTCTAGAAAACACTGTAGTTAGGGGTCCAGTGGACACATTATTTATTGGGGGTCGAGGGGACGAGAGTGGACTAAACGGATTTCGTTACTACATCAAGGTAAACAAATGTATAAATAAACAACGACCGTAAGCATAAATAACGAAATTCGTAATACTTTGAGCGCATTGATAACTCGCATTTTTCATTGAGTTAGGCATCGTTACATTTCAGTCTGTAAATTATTGCCAAATACAAACAATGATAAAATAGGAATAACGAAATTTTCGTGTGCAAAATATTTTTGTCGCGCTGCATATTGAACCTGAGAATTGTTTTATACAATATCATGACTGCAGAATGAGCTTAATTTGGTTTACCAAGAGTTAAAAACTTGATATCATTTGAAATGAAATGGTTTTATTTAAAACACACATACATTTCATTCAAATTGTATTGAATTGATGTATTACCCACCTCCCGCAATGGGCCAGCGTTGGGTAACGGCCCAACCTCCCTATGTTCTGTTGTCCACGTGGGAAACCCTCTCTCCAGCATTAGGAAGTTGATAGGGGATGATGCTAATGTGATGCTCTATAATGACTTATAGCAATAAGCTGTAACAAATAAACGTGGACTTAAGTTACATTCCGGACTTTACTGATGTTGTCACGTTTTTGTTATTACAGACAGATATAGAGACGGCGGTAGTTTGAAACTAGGTGTAACTTTAGTCTATGTATGTTTACTATAATAATAATAAATAAATAAATAAATAAATTTTTCCTACAAACACACCAATTATCTAGCCCAAGAGAAGCTTCGTTATGAAACTCATTAAATGGTTACTAGACAACGGATAAACATACTTAAAATACTTAAATACATACTTATTATACATAGAAAACTCCCAGACCCGAGACAATTTAGAAAAATAATTATTTCTAAATTGACCCGACGGGGGATCGAATCCGGGACCTCAGAGATGGGGACACCATGAAAACCGGTGTCAAACCACTCGACCAAGGAGGCCGTCATTATGTATGTATGTTTACTAATTATAAAGCAACATTATAATTAAATAGGTATAATATGTAACAGACGACATACTTAGAGACATGGAACATTGAAAGCACCAACTTTAAACTAGAAATTTACGTTATCATCTAAATAATTATATACATAGGCTACGGTTCAATATTTCCAGATAAAATAAAATTTCTTACTAAGCAAAGCTTTAAACGCGAGTATAGATAAACAAATGTGAAGTTAAATAAAAGCTTGTAAAGTATAGTTTCATATCAACATCCAGAGTCCGCGTAAACTTTTAGAAAACAATAACAATGCTGTGCAGGTTAAAGGTAACCCGTGGGAAGATAATAATAATGTAGGGCCCAGTGTTCAGGCAATAATAAAATTGGTCAAGGCAATTCGTTATGAGCAAGCGTGGTTGTTCGTATACGTCGTGCGCGGGTGGAACAACGCGGCGCAATCCGCACTGTCGCTTGTAAATCTAGCCGTTCTGATTATATTAGATGGCGCTGATGCCATTGTTGGCTTGTCAGACGAGGTACGCTCGACAACAAATGATTGCTGTGTTTAAAGGAGTTTGGAGAAAATACGCGGATGTATTCCTTCTTTCTGTTGAGATAACAGTTGAACATAAAGTTTTTTTGTTTTATGGTTGTTGGGTGTGATAGGATTAAATAAACTACAAAACTTTAATGATAGATTAATTGATTGTTTGATTGTAAGTTAGTAATAGATATTGTATACGCAACTGTAACAGCATTGAACGATGATAGCTTTATCAAGCTATTGTACAAGGTATGGAATTATTCTTTTGGTGGAATTTTCATTCGCCCACCGCTTAGGGTGGATTCGACCAAACTGGAATAAGGTCTTTTAACTAGATTAAACGCCGAATTTGTATAGACTAATCTCGGAGTAAGTCTTATTCCAGTTTTGTCGAATCCACCCTTAGTAGATAAGCGTCCGAATACAGCGCTTGCTTCACCATGCAAACCGAGTACAAAATCATAAACCTGTTGCCACTGGAAATCGTACCCGAGACCATTTAGTAATAGACCGATGGTACGACCACTACTCCACTGCAGCGGTTATATTAGTGCTTCTAATTCTCCGTAGCAAATGCTTTTACCACTTACAAAAATATTAAGCGTAAGTAAATTTTGCACAACTGGCTCGTCAGTTTCTCCTATTTGAATGAAAACGGGTGGCACTCAAAGTGTCGTTGTTCCCTAAACAGCGCATAACGGCGCAAACACCGCGAAAAAAGTTCATTAATGCAATACATTCAAGTCTGGTGTGTCGTCGGGTGACGTTGGGCGACACAGGTTCGCTGGTATTCAGGGCTGGCGCAAATAAAAATGAAAACTAGTAAAATATTTATTCCTTTGCCTCTCAATACTAAATATACGTAGTTGGGACCAACATATTATGTTAATCAATATACATATTGTATAATTTTTGCATGCTATAGTTTAATACAAATTTTAATGTTTTCTAATAAGTATAATATTTAAGTATCGTTAATATTTTGTATGTTTCAATTTTATTGTAAATTCATGTTACTGTTACTGCTTTTTCAATCGAATAATAATTTGCATGCCGACGATAGAATAACAGTACATAACGCCAAAAACCTATAAACTTAAACATTTGTACAGAGTGCCTAGTTCGAGTTTTGTTTAAGTACCATTTATTTTTTTGTTTGCCACACATATTCTCGTGTTCTTTGACACGAGAATATGTATGCAAAATGTTTACATAATATCTCGTTTTTACCAGGAGGCGCTGCTTTAATGTTTGATATACGTACAAATTCTCATTTTCGTTTCATTGATCTAATGTTGACTAAAACCAGCACTAGGCACTCGGCAACAAACATTTATAACGTAGGTAATTCCCAATAGTAGTTTTGAGGCAATGCACCTTTTGAAAATCTGCCAATATGTCGACCTAGCCCTATCTAATGTTTCGCAAGCGTGTTCTTCCACTGGGGCCGTAAAGTGCACATGTTACGGGAAAGTACCGGCTCACGTCCCAGTAAACCCGTGTCCTTATACATTGGTAATAGGGGTTATATCAAAATGAATATCCGCTATCTTAAAGTGCATGCTCATGCGTAGTATAATGTAATAAACCTTTTAAAAGTTTGCAGAATGTATAATAAGCTATGAATTTTTGTAACTGTGCACGTAAAAACTCGCGGGTGTGTTTTGTGTAAGTTAAGTGAGATGAAATTGTGTTTAATATTTACACCTACTAGGAATGTTTAGTCAATACTATAAAATTTGCCGTTAACATATAAATTGTAATCATGCAGTAGGTTTAAGTGTTTTCTTGATATAAAGTAACGATTAAGCTACTTATAAGGAGGTGTTCAGGCTTGGTCAGACAGGTACGTAAGTGATCATGTTATATGAAAACTATTACCTTTAATATGAATATAGTCAACTATTTATAAATAATACCAACTATTTATGTTAACCGTGCCGCGTAGCGGTGAAAGAATACTACCAACCCCTCTCTTTCGTTGGGTCTCGTAAAAGGCGACTAACGCTCTAAAGACTGCCCATACTTCCAACAGCACAGAGTGGCCATGGGCTCACCACCAGTCACGCTGAGCGCATGTGCAGTCGATATTTGGTGAAAAGTGGACTATGGTAGAGGACTGCATTTGCTGTCCTTATTGCTTAGTCTCTGACTAACCCCTCGGGGATAATACTCGTGATTATATTTGTATGTATGTAAACTATTTATAAATACACTGGCCTGCAAAAATAAGTATCACACTTTCAAAATTGAATTTTTTTCTAAACTATACAAGTTAGAGATATAAAATAAAAAACGTTTTATAGCAATTTTATCAGCTTTCTTTTAAACTATAATAAATTATACAATAGTACCATTTTTAAGTCTTGGTGTCATGTTTATCTTATGTGTACTTTAAAAGTTATTACAATTTTAAAAGTGTGATACTTATTTTTGCAGGCCAGTGTAGAAACAAGTTAAAAATAAACAAATATTTTAAACTGAATTACCGTAATGACTTACATGTATGTAGGTTACCGCCCGTTTCCCCGGAGGGATAGGAAGAGACTATAGATTGCCATTTGCTATGATATTTATTCATTCATATAATCACGACTATTATCCCCTAAGGGTTCGTCAAAGACTAGGCAATGAGGACAGCAAAAGCAGTCCTCTACAGTCCACTATTCACCAAATAGCGACTGCACATTTGCTCAGCGTGACAGGTTGTAAGCCCATCGCCTCTATAATGCTGTTGAATGTATGTGCAGTCTTTAGTCCGTTAGTCGCCTTTTACGACACCCAAGGAAAGAGAGGGGGTCGTAGTATTCTTTCACCGCTACGTGACACGGTTATACGGTTGCTACGATATATCATACTTATTTTACTTCACTTACTCTCTTAACATTTTTTAATTACTGATATATTCATACAATATAGTAAAGCGTTATGCGGCTCTTAAGCTACTAAGGGTGGATTCGACCAAACTGGAATAAGACTTACTCCGAGATTATCCTATACAATTTGGGCGCTTAATCTAGGTATGAGACCTTATTCCAGTTTGGTCGAATCCACCCTAAATGATGTTTAATATGCTAGTATTATTATAGTAGTGATATTTTTATACTGTTACTGACTAGTGCATCAGCATTCGCCTTAAGAATACTATTAGCGCGCCACAAGCCCGATGCGACAAGTTACGTAAACCGATGTCTCGCGGAATTCCGTCGTGAGCCATATTTCTGCTTATAAATAAAAGCTACTACATTCTTGCCGTACTTTACATAAGAGAAATTTAACGTACGAAGTGGAGTGTACAACTGATGATCATATTTTATAGGGTGCATTATTCGTAAAGTTCTATTATAGTTCTATTGTGTATTCCAACTTTGTCGTTTTATTCTGTTAGAAAGAATATGTTACATCCTATAATGAACCGCAAGGGTTAATAAGTACTCAAAAAACATACATTCTGTCAAAAAAGTTTCGGGAACGGATGATTTGTTTATGATTCCAAATTCAATTTTTTGTTTTTGTAAGATTGGCACAACTGTTATCCATTTTGGCGCGGAGTTTGAGTTGCATTTGATATTTAGATTAAATGCAGTGCTGTTTTTAGTTAGTTTATATCTAGTGTATATTGCGAATTTCTTAATGGATAAAAACATCGAACAAAGAGTTTGTCTTAAATTTGGCGTCGCCAATGGAATTTCGTGTTTGGAGTCACTGAAAATGTTACAAAAGGCTTACGGTGAATCAACTGTATCAAAAACACGTGCTTAGGAGTGGTAAAGCTTTCAAAAGCGGTCGAGATGTGATGGAAGATTTGCTTCGCTTTAGTAGGCCATCAACGTCTTCAACTGAAGTTAACATCGCAAAAGTGAAGGAAATGGTGAGTGAAAATCCTCATTCAAGTTTAAGAGAGATAGCTGCTGAACTTTCTGTGTCTCACGAGTCGATCCGTACCATTTTCAATAATCACTTGGGTATGAAACATGTTGCCGCTCGGCTAGTACCAAAAGACATGAATTTTCTCCAAAAACTCAATCGCATAAAAGTTGCTGAGGACATGCTAGAACAAGTCAATTCCGACCCAACATTCATGCAACGCATTGTTACTGGTGACGAGACGTGGGTTTACGAGTTTGACATGCGAACTAGTCAACAAGCTTCGGAGTGGCGCCTTCCGACTGAACCGAACCCGAAAACCACGCCAAAGTCGATCAAAAGTCAAAGTCATGTTGACTGTTTTCTTTGACTATCGCGGTGTTGTGCACTCCGAATTCTTGCCGGAAGGTCGAACAGTAAATAAAGAATATTATTTGAGCATTATGCGGCGTTTTAGAGAGTAACTTCGACGGAAAAGGCCAAATTTGTGGTAATATAATTATTGGATTTTGCACCACGATAATGCGCCTTCGCACAAGGCCATCATTGTAAACGAATTTTTGACCAAAAACTCATTTGTTGAGTTTCAAAAAACTCAACAAAATTACCATTGAGCAACCACCTTATTCACCAGATATGGCTCCAGCAGACTTCTTTCTTTTTCCTAAACTCAAATTACCACTTCGTGGCACCCATCACACAACAACAACACAAAAACTCAACAAATAAGTACCATCGAGCAACCACCTTATTCACCAGATATGGCTCCAGGAGACTTCTTTCTTTTTCCTAAACTCAAATTACTACTTCGTATCACCCGTTTTTATTCGGTAGAAGACATAAAGGAGAATTCGCGACGAGAACTGAACTCAATTCCGGAAAAAGCGTTTAAAAAATGTTTTGATGTTTGGATTATTCGTTAGCGTAATTGTATAGTTTCTGAAGGAGCATACTTTGTAGATGATAAAATAAATTTGGATGAATAACTAACATTTTGTGTATTATTGATCTTTTTCCGGTACTTTCTTGACAGAGTAGTACATACAACATGTCACTTTCCTGTAGGCGTAGGCAGAAACCACTGTTTTTCTTTTGATCCTGACACACTTCAATTACATTTGCATTACTATGGACCAGTTGATTGAGGATGCGGAAGAGGAAGACCAAAGAAAATATAGATGGATTCTGTAAATCGATTTGACTATTCAGGTGACCACTTTTACTTCCATTATGCACAAGTTGAGAAAGGAAGAAAAATACATTTTATTTTCACCGACCCAATGGGAATAGTGCTGGAGGAAGAAGAAGACTACCCAATAAGAAAAGATTAAAGAAGCAAACTGTTCTAATTATTTCGAAGTGCAGTCCACAAGCTATAAACCCTACCATGCCACGGGGTATATCATTAAAAAGGTATCGAATTGTACAATAATTAAAATGAATAATGACAATAGTATAAATCTTGCCCATAAAACTGTGCGTAGGCTGCTCCTAAATGGTTTATTTCACAGACCTCTTACGTATTGGGTCGATCAATCATCCGCTTTTGTTGTACGTAGTTTACGGCCGGCCCGAGATCGCGTGGCATCACTGACTCAACCATGTAGTAAAAGTGAATCGTCGGGTGATGCTCGAGTGGTCGTATTGCTCGTTTCATTTGTTTTTTTTTCTCAGCAGTGTGGTGACGACTCATTAAAAAATACTACCGACCCATCTGACTAAAGACTGCACGCATTAAATGTTCCAGTTTCTCTTTAGAAGTTCTTTTAGGCATGATGTACGTTTTTGATCACGACACGAGGTAAAAGCGACTTGAGTGGTCGAGCACTAAAATGCGAATGACGCTCGTAAGCAGGCAGACTCACCAGGTAAAGTAGGGATACCCACACAAAAATAAAAATAAAAAATACATACATACATCCAACAGTAAAACTGACGATGTGCTCACCACCTGTCACCTCAGCACATGTGCAGTTTATATTTGGTGAACGTGGTCTATGGCAGATGACTGATTTTGCGGTCAACATTGGCTAGACGTGAAAACGTCTATCATTATTGCTCAACGAAAAATCATACCACTCGGTTGCAGAATTTCTAAATGACAAAGCCTTGAAATAGTTAGACATTTACTTGATTTTTAGAGTTTGTAATTACTTATAAGTCTTAAATTTATTTATTAGTTATAAATTTGTATGTGGACATGTTTAATTTTATATTTTCATAATTGATTTTTTTTTATTCGTAATGATTTTGTATTTGGATATAATATCATTGTGTAATTAATTATTATTATTAGATTTTTTGTATGCCAAACAATTAGATATTTGTATGACTTGACGAAGGTGGAAATGTAGTGAAACTAAAATAATTTTAACACCTATGATATTGTAACTAACCTGCATTTCACAAATAAATACTATTCTTTTCTAGACTCTGACTTACCCTTAGGACATAATAGTTACTGTTGTGAATGTATGTATAATGAATGTTTTTTTTTAAATGATTTAGGACTTGGTCTTGTCAATACCTGTTAAAAAGAAAAGTATCGAAGACGAGAGCGCTCTTCACTTAGAACCCTCAATAGTGAGGAACTGGCTGCCTTATCTTCAAGTGTAACCAACAAAGTGAAACAGTTTTCACTATCGGGGCTACAATTGGTGTAAGCAAAACCAACGGAATTAGAAAACCTACCACCAACCATACCTATTCAGTTACTAACATTACCTGACCTAGCTTTAAAATAATTTAAACATGAACGTTAATAGTGTAATTACACACTAATGAACGGAATTCAACCTCTGTTCATTGCTATGTAAGGGACACATTTTTCTAGGGAGTTTCGTGTCGAGACACAATCTTAGTACTAATTGGAATAAGGCATGGCGTTAGGTATATGACGCCACATTAAAATGAGCCATCCAGCTTAGCATATTCTAAGGAGGTCACAATACATTTCTAAAGGCAAAGTCAACAAAGGGGGTTCAAGAAGAAATGGCTGCTAAAATGGCATGCTAGTGGGGCCATGAAAATCATAGAATTATGGCAGGCAATAATTAGATGACGAATATAGACGTCCGTGCGTGCATTTGAGGTTCCATGTGAGCTGGTTTATTCTATTTCCATTCGCGAACGGGTCTAAGGTCGCGGTGAATCAGGTCCACATAATAGGCCACTGTTCGTTTTATGTGCTAAAGGAGGATGTTGTTACAAGCCCGTAAACGTAACGCTTTACGACGGTGAAATCAAAGGCTGCTTTAATTTAATTAACAAAATGTTATAGTGTTGTGTGATTGTTATTATAGTCTTATGTTTATGATTTAAGGCGTTGCTCAAACGTTACAAATACGCTGTTTGCATTGTCCGGTAGCGGTAACTTATCTATTCCGTGACTATACTCGCTGCTATAGAAAATGATCATACGCATCAACGTCATAATTTAATAATAAATTTTGCAAAGGAAATCTTGCAATGCCTTTCATTTAACCTAATGTTACACTTATATGTTGATAGGGCTGAAGGCGAACGAATGAATATTTTTTTTTTATGAGAAGGAGGCAAACGAGCAGGCGGGTCACCTGAGTTAAAGCAATCACCGCCGCCCATGGACACCCGCAAAACCAGAGGAGTCGCAGATGCGTTGCCGACCTTTAAGAAAGGAATAGGGTTAGGGGAAGGAATAGGAATTGTGAGGAGGGGTGGGAGGGGAAGGGGCCTCCGGAACTCTCACTGGCCGGACGAAACACAACAGCACCAAGTGTCATTATTTCAAGCTGGATATTCGTGAGAGGGTGGTATTACGCCGGGCGAGCCGGCCCAATGCGTGCTGCAACGCAGCGTGGCTCTACCACTCAGTCAGTGTCACTCATTTAGCACCACCCAGGGGTCACGTGTAGGGTCTCAAGGGTAAACCTACGGACGCGAGAAACTTTAACCCCCAAATTTTCTTTCTTTCCTATTTCTTATATGGTTTCCCAACATGGTCTTGCTGCTGCGGTATCTGAGGCTGGTAGACGTCTTACGAGGGCTCCGTGGTAGAATTCCCGCAAAGTAGGTAAGCGTCTGAATCAATAAAATATGAATTGGAATAAAAGGGAATATTGTTACTCTCCTACTAATTCTTCTTTACTTTCACACCGCAATAAATTCTCCACAGGGCCTGTGCATAGTGGAAACCACGTAGCCAAATTGGTGCGTGGTCGAAACTCTCAAAATATACACTTTCTCACATGTTAAGTATTACTGTGCCCCAAATTCATTAACTTCCAAACACATTTCTCAGAACTTCAAATTACGCATATCGGAAACAGCTCCGAAGAAATTATTTACGGCTCGTGCCGTCAATAAATAAAAACAGTTTTTAATAAAACCTCCGCGCGCAACTAGCGGGGCATATTGCATCCGCGCGTTATAAATTTGCTAATACGCCTGGACTGGTACGATAAAGCCTAAAATCGCAGAAGTTATTCCTGCCGCCGGAATAATTCTTCGGATTTTTGACAGCGCAATCGAAGTTTGCCGCTAGGCTCTGCCGGTTTAATTAAGAGCAAAACTGCAGTCGCTACGTATTGGCGCTCGAGGGCTTTAAGCGCGCAGCTGAAATCTATCGAAATAAAAGTAAATAACCATTAAATACATTAGTGAAATTGAATCCAGCTTACAGCGCGGCCTGTGACATTTTTATTAGAATAATGAAATTAATATCGTTACCGAGAACGCAAATAAATGAGTTGTGTTCGAATGTAAGTCTGTTACTAATTGTATTAAAATTTTAAATAACACAGTGCCGTAAAAATTGTTTCATAATTGTAATGTTTTGTAAACGTTTGCTTAGTAGGTATAATATTACTCAATCGAAGAAACGAACAATTAAAATGGTGTGTTTTTCCAAATAATTAATTAATATCACTTCATTAGCATGTTTAGTAACTAAAATATTGTTTAAAAGTGAAAATCAATTCGTTGATTTCAGGCATAAACCCCTAAACATACATTAACGCTGAGTAATGAGTAGCCTTTATGCTATCACACGCTAAGTTAATCGCTTGATAAAAGTTTAATCCAGTTTTATATCAAAGTAGTAGTTTGATTGAGAAGTGCCAGTGTCGGAGAAATTTAAAAGAGTGTAAGTTTTTGATGAATTTATTTATATGATTCTGAGTTGGATATGATAATGCACCTTGTTATTACAGTATTTAGTACATTAAATGTCGAGTAAGTTAATACATACATACATAATCACGACTATTATCCCCGAAGGGTAAGTCAGAGATTAAGCAAAGAGGACAGCAAAAGCAGTCCTCTACCATAGTCCACTTCTCACCAAATAGCGACTGCACGTAATTATGTCGTCGGGGTGACAGGTGGTGACCCCTTTGCCGCTCCATGCCGTCTTTAGTACGTTAGTCGCCTTTTACGACACCCAAAGAAAGAGGAAGGGGTGGTAGTATTCTTTCACCGTTACGCGACACAGTTAGTAGGTTGATAGCATTACCTGTGGTAAAAAAGGGCTTGTTAAGTCCGAGTGGCCAGCCACCACCATCTTATCTAAGGCTAGCGCCATAACAACAATGTAACAGCATATTAGAGCTCGATGGCGGAGGAGCTCGATGGCGCAGCGGCTAGCGCGTTCGGCTTGCGATCTTGCTCGCTAAGCCTCTTTCTCAATGCCGGGTCACTGGATGGGTGACCAAATTAATAAAAAAACATCTCGAGCTCCTTCGTGCTTCGGAAGGCACGTTAAGCCGTTGGTCCCGGTTGTTGTCGTAAGATGACAGTCGTTAAAACCCACCAACCCGCTTTGGGCCAGCGTGGTGAGTTATGGCCCAATATCCCCATGTGTGCTATTGTCCACGTGGGAGGCCTGTGCCCAGTAGTGGGACGCTAATAGGCTGATGATGAACAGCATATTGTTGTGTTCCGATTGTTTAGTGATAAGATAGTCAGTTCTTTAGTGGTTGAGGACTCCGGGTGAAGCACGCTTCCACCTTCGGCCTTATTGTCACTACCATCAGGGGCCCAAGTCTGCTAATTTACGAATGGCATAATTGAATCGCAATTGGATCGCATTGTAATTGTTTGCAACATTTGGTGTTCATAAATGAGTAAGAGAATACCAAATGTGTCAAACAATTACAATGCGATCCAATTGCGATTCAATTATGCCATTCGTAAATTAGCAGACTTGGGCCCCAGGTGAAATGAAGGCAAAGTACTAATCCGTATTAAATAAAAAAAACCCGGACAAGTTCGAGTCGGACTCGCCCACGAAGGGTTCCGTACAAAGTAGGTGCGCTTACACCAAAATTATTAGGTACTTACCTATACTTATGAAAAAGGAAAGAGGTTTTTTTCATTCTTCGTCATAAATCGATAACTATACATCATAAAAATAATAAGAAATCTGTTTAAGCTTGTGCCAATGAAGCCCATTCATACGATATCCCACATGACACGGTTAACTAAATTCAAAATTTGGACCGCCGTTCCTGGCATAAAGACCTTGTTTTTTTAATTAAAAATGTATAATTTTCAAATTTTTTCCTATACTTGTAAGTATAAGACGGTAATACTTGCCAAATTTCATAGTTCTACGTGGACGGAAAATACCCTATAAATTATGATTCCTTTGAGTGTCGAAATATACGTTTTTGCGGCATAAACCGCCGTATCTTTTTTTACGTTAACTTAGGAGTTTGATTTTTTCACAGCTTCAAGAGACTGTAGACCTGAGCATATCGTTTAATATTTCAACGCGATACCTCCACGCGTTTCCGAGATAAAGGGTCTTGACAGACAGACAGACGGACAACAAAGTGATCCTTTAATGGTTCCGTTTTTTCCTCTTGAGGTACGGAACCCTAAAAAAACGTAAAACCTTGGCTGCATTTCAAATCCCACGGTAGGTAAGTAAGGTAGGTAGGTAAGAGCACTAATCTTAACAGCAAAAGGTGATTTTTGCGTGTAGCCCGACTTTCTTGATTGGTTCCGTTCGGATCTATAAATAGTCTGATATGGCACAATTACGCCCCAGATACGGGGACACATTCGACCCGAAAGGTTCACCTATTAAGAGCAGTTTGCTTGCGGCGGAGCGCTTGCAGCCAAATCCGAGTGCACACTTGCACAATCAGCTGAAAGGGAATGATGTTTTTATCGCTTGTCCGGGACCGTGTCCGTTGCGATTCTAACTAGCTCATTGGCAATTCAAATGGGGCTGGACTGGCACACCCGTGATCAATAACATTACATGTACGTACGTGCCTCCTGCGCCACAGCAAGACCGACAATTACGGTTGGCGGGGGCCGAAGGAATGGCCTAAGTGGCAGATAAGGGAAAGAGCAGTTTAGGGGTAAAATACTGGGGCGTAATAACCCATTTTCTACCACAAGCTTCATCCAATCTCGTTGTATGGTTTATCGGTCGAAGGTATTGTAGAATTCAGTGTTGATGTAATTGTATGATGGTAGCGTGTGAGCTCGATGTAGTAGCTACCGCGTTCGGGGTGCGATCTTGAAAGTTAAGCAACTGTAACAATGCCGGGACATTGGATAGGTGACCATATTGAGAAGTAATTTGGTTGCTTGTCGAATTATAGCAGTCATTATAATTCGCCAACCCGATTTGGGCCACTTTTAAATTTTTAAATTATTATCATTGCAGATAATTTTACCACAGATAGTTAAAAAAATAGAAAAGAATGTGTCTCCGTGTTTTTTAACCCCTCAGGCCCCAAGCGGCCATATTTGGCCGCACCTAAAAACTCGCTATTCCGTCAAATCCCAAGCGGCCATATGTGGCCGCGCTGGCCGCGCTCTCCACTCGACTTTGTACCGTGTTTTGATACACTTAGAGACTACTTTAGTATAAACAAGGTCGATTATTTCGGTTCTGTGGTACATTTTATGCATCGTAAACGCAAAATTTAACATGAACTGCGTTCAATTTTTTTTTAAATTTTTTTTTCCTTTTCCGCAAGTTTAAATTCCCGCCCAATCGCACCTGCTGTCAAAATTTTTAGACATTTCGTTGCCAAGACTGAGAGGTTAAACTTAATATCTCTTATTATGTTCTAAAGAACACTAAAAGTTAAAATTAAACACATTGTACTAGTCGACTTGCGTTTATTTCACCTTTAGCATTTTATACAGACACATTAACATAAGACATTTGGTAATAAACAAACAACACAATTAAGGAGTTTCTCCCGTGTGCTTTTAGCAACAACACGTGATGTGAGACTCCATTTTGTTTATATCTACCGTACAATAATAAATAAACTTTAAAAATTAAACTACTTGAAATTGGCGTAATGCTACTTGCGATAGCCATTAATAAAGATTAATAGAGGAGCGTCTGTTCAAAAGGAGTTAAATCCACTTTCCATTTTTTTGTTTTTTTTTGGTATTATTGCTCTCTATGTTCGAATACACAACTTAGTGCTTAAAATTGGCTTCAAAAGGCTTTATTTCCAATAGAAAAACGACATTCAAACTCACAGTTTCAATCAAAGAGAGGCATTTCCAAAGAATATTAACAGAAAAATAACACAATAAAATGTTTTGAACAAATGGAGTTATATTTCATACAAAATGACCACTGCCAAAATGATCTGTACAAAAGGAGATATTTTATTTCTGTTTCAATTATTATCTTTTTAATCGATTTGTGATGTCAAACAAGGCAAAATATTCTGTGGTAACTCAGTAAATAGTCAATCCACCTTTATTATACAAAAAAATGCCTCAGAACTATGTATATTATTAATAACTGTGGATCATTAATGAATATTTTTAAAGATTTTAAATATCTTACTCTAATGTATATTTAAATACTATAAATTTCTGTGTTTGTTAGGGAAAATGAAATCATTTTTGTCATACAAATCAATCCAAAAAGAATATACGCTCCCAATATGCTTATGATGTGTGTTTCATTCAAGATTATGGTAAATATGTATGGTAAAGCAAAGGTACTGTGATTATGGTGATAAATATCTTTAATCGTTTACTTTTCATATCAAATCTACTGAAAACCCTCATTTTTAAGGATCCATAAAGAAACGTTGTTTCTTTTTTTCTTTAATCTGTCAAAGATATCAATTTTAAAAGAGGGAAAAGAGATTAATCTGGTTCAAAAGGAGATATTTACAAAGCGTCCTGAACAAAAAGAGTTATAATATAAAATTCTGATCAAAAGGAGATATTTTCAAACTTTAAATTTTTTTTAAAAATACCATGATCAATAAAGAAATATTTTTTGACTTTCTTCTGAACTATTGTGATAATACCTACCTATTACTTTAAAAAGAAAAAACTATAAGCTAAACTTAGCATGATATTATTTTTTCGTGTTTTCTGAAAATTGCTTTATAGTGGAATTATCTCCTTTTGAACAGACGCTCCTAATAATAATAACACAATTAAGTTAGTAAAAATAAAGGCATATTTTTTTTACATCATCATCGTCAGCCTATAAAGTGGGTGAACAATAGCTCGTGGGGATATTGGGCCATAACCCACCACGCTGGCCCAATGCGCTTTGGTGGGTTTTAACGACTGCCATGGTACGACAACATCCGGGACCAACAGCTTAACGTGCCTTCCGAAGCACGGAGGAATCTCGAGATGTTTTTAATTGGTCACCCATCAGGTGACCCGGCATTGCGAAAGTTGCTTAGCGGGCAAGATTGCAAGCCGACTAGCCGCTGCGCCATAGAGCTCCATCGAGCATTTTAATTAAACAGAATGTAAGTTGTACTTACCGAACAACATAATATTAATATGCAGCCAAGCAATTGTAGAAACATTAAAGCAATATCTCGGGCGTGAGACTCTCACGTATAGCAATATTTAACGGCTCACCATTATCTCAAACGAATAATGAAGTGACAATTCTCAAAGTTATAGCGGTTTGAAGTGCCAAAGTTACTTAACTGGAGCGTGTTTTAATGAAACGGGTGGATTAACCAGTTACATGTAGACGATAGTAGTATAGTGCGCGGTTTAAAAAGTATATGTAAATATCAATATCTCGATGCTACGCCGGACTACCTAATAAGGGGGCACACCGGGGCTGATTAAAAAGTCCACCCGATGCCGAGTCGGACCCTAAAAGCAATTACAAAGTATTATTCATTCCGACCGTGGCGCACCGAACGGCAGCAGTCGCGGTGGATGCGAAGAAAATTGCACAAACTAATGATCATATCGCTCCTTGAATACAAATTTAGGTCTTTCAGCGCGGCCGGTCAGCCGGTGGCCTATTGCTCGCGTTAGTCGGCAAATTGAAATGGCGTTATGATTTATAGTGAGACTTCACGAACGTGCATTACGGGCCAGCTTCCTGCGGACGTGACGTGAAATGGAACGCGACGCCAAATTAAAATTAAAGGAAATCACTTTTGAGTGGCCCTTTCTTGCTGTGCCTCTAATAAATCTTTGTTGCACCTTGTAAACACATCAAATTGAACAAAAAACATAAATATGTATAAAACTAGACTTTCCTATATAGGAGATGTCTTGCAGATAACGATCGAAGCAGATAAGTAATCATGCTTTGAAAAGAATAAAATTTTCGTGTAAGGGTTTAAGGGTACTTAACAAGCCATTAATCATCCCATTACTGGGCAGAGACCATGGCATTTCCACATGGACACCTGTACATGAGAAGATAAGGCCAAAACTAAGTATAACCCACCACGCTGGCCCAATGCGGGTTGGTCGGTAAAACCGACGCACTTTATGCCCCCTCTTCACATAGGCAGACGCATCCGCAGACGTCATGCGTCTGTTTTACCGTCATTCGTTTTTCATGTCTGCGGATGCGTCTGCCGACGTGTAGGGGGTGATTTGCGCGTCTGTGGTAGGTATACAGAGTCTGCAGAGTCTGCAGACGTTAAATACCTACCACAGATGCGGTGGAGGTGGGTGCGTGTCGTGTAAAGCCCCCTCTTCACATAGGCAGACGCATCCGCAGACGTCGTCTGCGGATGCGTCTGCCGACGTGTAGGGGGTGATTTGCGCGTCTGTGGTAGGTATACAGAGTCTGCAGAGTCTGCAGACGTTAAATACCTACCACAGATGCGCAAATCACCCCCCTACACGTCGGCAGACGCATCCGCAGATGACGTCTGCGGATGCGTCTGCCTATGTGAAGAGGGGGCTTTACACGACACGCACCCACTGTATACGCATAAGACTGGACGATAGCCACCGGGTCCGGCGGCTTTCCATGCCTTCCAAATCACGAAGTAGCATTAGATATTTTTAATTGGACACTGGTAAGTTCGCAAACAGAACGCGTTTGCCACTGCACCATCGACATACTCATAAACTAGCATAACAATAAAAATTTTAAACACTGAAAAAAGACGACAACCTCGGGCGGGAATCGAACCACGCACCTTCCGCATTCCGGGCGGCTGCCTTAACCACTTGGCTGCCGAGGTCTGGTTTTCACCCGTCGAAATTTGTCTTTACTCCTATTTTCAGTGTTTAAAAATTTTACTTAAGTTTATTTAAGCGTTAATAAAACGCTAAAATATATTAAATAAAACATTAGCGTTACAATTTTGAAACTTGTATTAACCACCAACCAATACTTGGATTACTCTGTGAGAATTCTATTACTAGTTTGTACTACTTTATACTTAACATTGACGGTTGCATCGTTGTGTTTCGAGTACATCTAAACAGTTGAATAGCGTTTAAATTATTCGTCACATAATTATTTCGTGTTGGCTGCCAGTGTTCTGTTCATCCGTTCTGAATATTGCAAACTCGAGAACAGGGCGCCGTTTTCTCGAGGAGCGGTTCACGTGAATTATTCACGGCATTCCGCCTTTATGTGCGGTGCGCAACGATAATATGATAACATTTTGACGAGTGTAAATTCCTTCAGATCCAAATTAAATGGAGTTTCCCGAACGAGGCATTCATATGAAAATGTTCTAAAAAGGTTGGAATACTGAGAGGCTTCTGGCGGCTGCTGTTAGTTTAAAAGTCATATTTAGCTAATTACGTTGCGGCGGCTGCGGTGGCCGGTCGGCTGCGACTCTCGAAAATTCCACTCGCAACTGCAGAATACATTACTAGGTACGGATGGAATGGGCTAGCGACGTTTCGAGACTTAATTATTTGGGTAAACAAATAATTGTTCAGTATTAACAAAAGACGAAAGATTTCGAGTTGTGAGATAATATAGTTAATGTTAAAGATCTCGTTTAATGTTAATAACGTTAGAATTAAAGAAAGCTTGACTAGTGTGTGTAATGAAGGAAGAGCCAGAGAGTTACGGTGTAGTGGATTTGATAAATGTCGCATTTTTTCCTGTATACTCGTATAAAACTTACAATAAACATAGAGCTTTAGATGCGACAAAAATGCTAATATTAATACACTGTTCCTCATAAATTAGCTAGCGTCTAAAATGTTGTTAATAATAGGATCTTACTGAAATTTCCATAATTTCGTAGCACAATTTTGTTCCTGCAGAATGCTAGTACCGCAGGCAGTTGGGTAATATCGTGGTGTTTTAAGAAACTATTATTATGGCTTACATTTTCTTGAACGGAGTGCCTTTGGCGCGCGGCCCAATGGAAGGTAAGTCGGGCGTCCGTGGTCGTGTCGTCATTTTAATAAAACTCTTTACTTCCTTCTTATGAGGGTTTTTACATTTCGGTACCCCATACAAAACTTCCAAGTTCAAAATATTATTGAACAAACCAATAAGCCAATTTTAATATAACTTTGCATGCTATAAAGTTTGTATGCTAATGAAAAATACAGAGATCTGAATAGTTAAAAATAAACTGTTGTTCAGTTGAGTTTATGCGTTTTTAAGCGTTGTACAGAGGACTATAAATCGCTGCACGGGCTTAAAAATTCAGCTTAACAGTTAATGTTTTTATAAAGTTTCATTTCTTTTTTAGTTTTCGTCTTGATAGGGATGCCGACTCCATTGTAACCTTAGTAATCCGACCGAAAGTTCTTATAGTTCATTAGTTTGTAAAATTTTGAAATTATAAGTTTGTGTCATGGGATATCGTACAGTGCAAACAAAAATAGTATAAAACAGTAAAAAATCGTAAAGTGTAAACGCTCCTAAGTTTTTGCTAAACGAAAAAAAAAGAAAAAAGAATTGATTAGTCTTTGTGGTCAGTCGCCCTGCCGTTGGCTAGCTACTATTTGGCCCAGTGAAACTTTAGCACCCGTTTGACTCAGCTAAGAATTTCCTAAGCGTGTTACATTTCAGCAGTGTGCAGGTTATTGCAAATTTTTACCCAAGCAAATTCAAACTTCTTTTCAGCACGATAACGAACATTATGCATATTTAAGTTACACATGTTGCTGCTGCATATTGCAACGCTATCAACTTGTTAAGATCGTGCTAGCTTTTATCGCAAGTAGCAACTACTACATAATTTTATTTGTATATATGTTAGTCTGTAAGGTATATATTATATGGGCCAATGTAATTTACCATCTGTACATTTTGTTGCCTGAATTAAATGATTATTATTATTATAATACATATAATCACGACTATTATCCTCAAAGGGTTATTCAGAGACTAGGCTATGAGGACTACAAAAGCAGAAGATTAGCTTCTTGAAGAGTGAACCTCTTATTACTTTCGTACTACCAAAGACATGCCAATGTACTTTGTTCGAAATTATACTTATCTCATACTTGGTTGCAGTAAGCATCAGAACCAAAATGCGCACGTTATGTTATACACGTTGCCGACTGTACGCCGCATTGGGAATGTAAATCGTTCGGGTTTCAGGCGCAGACGGTAATGCTTTCGCCGCCAAAGCAGATATTTTAGAGAAAACTGAAAATACTAAATCTTAGTGTTCGACTTATAATGTGCTCGAGCGTTTTTTGTTTAGTCAAATATCTGCTCACGAAAACTTTGTTAAGTAGGTAGGTACGAGTACGTCCAAGTTGTTTCATGTCAATGTTTTCAGTTTGTTTAAGGGGTTAAAAACTCTTTTGTTATTTATTTAAAAAAAAGAACATGGTAGAAGGTCCTACTTTTTTGTTAGTTCATACTTTTTATTAACTGTCAACTGTCAACTTAAATTTCATGGTATGAAATATCTGATATCTGGGGGTCTAAAAGGTCTCTAAACACGATTCTGAAGAAAGAATTGAAAAAAGTGGCTGCCATTTTGAATTTCTGTGTTTATGCTCCGATTATGTTAAAAATCGATATCTGGGGATCTAAAAGGTCTCTAAACACGATTCCGAAGATAGAATTAAAAAAAGTGACTGCCATTTTAAATTTCTTGGTTTGTGATCCGATTATGGTCAAAATCGATATTATTATTACTAAAGAATCTCTTAAATTATAAGGTACCTCATTTTAAGGGCGAATTGTTCACAAATATTCTTCCTCCAATTTACGTACACAGGCGGACACAGCACTAGCGCCGGGGTCAAAGAACTCACATGATTCATTTCATAGCCTAGCCTGCGCATGCTTTCTGTCTACTTTATTTTCTGTTTCTATATGTAAACTTTTTTTTGTAAATACATACTTATTATACATAGAAAACAACCAGACTAGTACAAACAAGAATGTTCATGCTCATAAATGTTTGTACTGTGCGAGATTCATTTGCATGCCTACATAATATTGCTGATACCTTAAATCATTGTCTTAAATCTCAATGTTTTGTACATGATATTCCGCAAATAAATGATTTATAATTTATGATTCGAAGTCGCAACCTCTTTCCTTGCTGGTTTGAATCAGGAACGGGAGATCTACAGAAGTTACTAAGGCGACCGACATTATAATAACCTAGAAAGTTGCCAAATTCATTTGGTAGAACCGTGAAAAGATTAAAAATTGAAGAAAAGCGAAAAGACGGGCTACAAATGCGATTCAGTCGCGATTCAGCATCGATACAATCGCGGTGCAGCATCGATACAGTCGCAAATTCTTGTACCGCCTTAATAAAAGTAGCGACACAATCGCGATGCAGTCGCACGACTGTCAAACGCGCGTTTGTAACGCTGAAAAAAGTCGCAATGTATAAGTATCAGTATTACAGTGGCAAGAAAGGAACGGGATGTATACTTACCTAGGTATATGCGGATAAAAATTCCGGAATAGGTTTGACCTTTATAATCAGAAGAAATTAATGTACTTTCCCGTGATGAACCAACATTATCAACCTACCCAAATTTCCAATAAAACAATTTAAATTTATTTATTTATTTATTTATTTATTTATTTGAAACAACAAAACTTAATACTACCATTACAGAAAAAAAATCCAATGCGATAGTACAAGCACTTATAAAACTTTCTAACCTAACCTATTTACAAACGAATATTTTTTATTTATCTATTTACAAACTTACTATTACTATAAAATATTCAGGACACATGACAAATGAAATTAATATGTTAGCGAATAATCAAGTTTAGGTAAATATGCATCCGATTATACGATCTCCAGTGAATACCTGTATATTCAATGAAAAAAAACAATGACAATGTATTTTGATTTATTCGTATCACGTTAAAAAAAATCAATGACCATCCCTCTGTATTTGTTTTTTGAATAATTTTCTTTTAGATTTTGCGTTGCTATTCACATTGTCCAATTTTAATTTATAATAATACCTCACTGACTAGTACTTTTCTACAATCAATCTTATTAAATTAACTTGGTGAAGCATGCCGCAGATATGATCGGTGTCTACTGGAAAAAGATTCACATCTCCAATAATTTTTTTCATTACAGTGGATACTAATTTTGTATAATTAGTGCTTGTCATTACATAGTCCTGTTTAATAAACTGACGAAAACCTGTTTCAATGGTTTTGCAAACAGAATAGACGTCAGATGAGGCATAAATCAACCCACCTTCATCTTTTTTAATAACTACATAATTTAATTTAACTAATACTAACAACCCATCTCTTCCCTTGGGTGTCGTAAAAGGCGACTAACGGACTAAAGACTGCACATACATCCTACAGCATAGAGCGGCGATGGGCTCATCAAAATAATACTACCAACCCCTCTCTTCTGTTCGGTGTAGTAAAGGGCGACTAACTAACTAAAGACTGCACATACATCCTACAGCATAGAGCGGCGATGGACTCATCAAAATATTACTACCAACCCCTCTCTTCTCTTCGGTGTAGTAAAAGGCGACTAACGGACTAAAGACTGCACATACACCTACAGTATAGAGCGGCGATGGGCTCATCAAAATAATACTACCAACCCCTCTCTTCTCTTCGGTGTCGTAAAAGGTGACTAACGGACTAAAGACTGCATATACAACCAGAAGCAAAGAGTGGCGATGGGCTTATCAAAATAATACTACCAACCCCTCTTTTCTCTTCGGTGTCGTAAAAGGCGACTAACGGACTAAAGACTGCACATACATTCTACAACATAAGCAAAGAGCGGCGATGGGCTAATCAAAATAATACTACCAACCCCTCCCTTCTTTTCAGTGTAGTAAAAGGCGACTAACAGACTAAAGACTGCACATACATTCAACAACATAGAGCGGCGAAGGGCTTATCAAAATAATACTACCAATCGCTCTCTTCCCTCCGGTGTCGTAAAAGGCGACTATCGGAATAAACTCTACACATACAACCAACAGCATAGAGCGGCGATGCGCTCATCAAAATAATACTACCAACCCCTCTCTTTAGTGTCGTAAAAGGCGACTAACGGACTAAAGACTGCACATACATTCAACAGCATAGAGCGGCGAAGGGCACATGAAAATAATACTACCAATCCCTTTCTTCCCTTACGTGTCGTAAAAGGCGACTAACGGACTAAACACTGCACATACAACCAATAGCATAGAGCGGCGATGCGCTCATCAAAATAATACTACCAACCCCTTTCTTCTCTTCGGTGTTGGAAAAGGCGACTAACGGACTAAAGACTGCACATACATTCAACATTATTATATTTATATAGCGTTGACCATTTTATACTTTTATAGTCATCATCAGTATACACCATACGCACATTTCAAATGTCATCTACTCAAGAAATATTTATTCTAATTTAATACTAACTCGGGAATTTTGCGTGTCCTAGTGCAGGCAACACAGAAAAATGGCGGGCTACGAATTACGGCAAAATACGCTTCGCTCAAAATTTACGATAAAACTACATTAAGATAATTCAATGTTTTCTTACCGATGGTAGGTGATTGTTTTAATTGTTTTATGTCGACCTTTATAATTTCTGCACACTTTGATAGCGCAAACCGTCATTTTTAGTAAAATTAAAAGGCGTGCAAAAGATGTGCATCATCTGCGGCGACACAAATGGCACTGAGCGATAGGTTTGAGCTTAGCGGCCAACAGTTGGCTGATATTTTTTTGGACGCTTTCTCGCGGTCGAGACACTATCTAGACATTATATAATCAAAGTTTCTTTTATTGTACTGTTTTTTATAATAGGTACAGTTCATTTTCGATTTTCCTACGCCGCTGCTAACAGGTCTTGCAACTATTTGGTGCTTTCAAAGTGGCACAGAGTCGTATATGCTTAAGAAGTTCGCAAGCCAAGTTTTTTTTGTGGAAGCAAACGAAAGTAATTAACTACCAACTAACTTTGTTGCCTGGTTCGAAGTAATATTCTGAAAGAACGCATTGTTGCTTTTTCCAACTGTACTCTGGTCTCGTTAAAATGTTATAGGTAATAATTAAGACTAAACTAACTTTTTTAATTAACTATGCAACTAAGTATTTTTGAACGTCAAAAGTTGCTAACGAGACAGTATACTTGAAACTATTTGTAATTCTGTAATGATAACGATAATACTGAAAATATGAAAATAAGTTAGGAATGTACTCATTAGGCTATCTTAAATATATTTTATGATAATTATGTTTGTTACAAATAATGGTTACGTATCAAAATCCCGAAAATTCATGATACCTACAACTAAAATACCTACGTTTAAAACATCGAAAATCAAAATACTGAATGTTTGAAATATACCTATGCCCGATATACCGAAGCTCAATATGTCAATTTTCAAATAATTAACCGAAAGTTCAAAATCCTGAAAGTTCGAAATTCCAAAAGTTCAAAATCCCGTATGTTCAAAATACCGAATTTTATAAGACCTAATTTTGAGGTCATGTTTTTTTATTACATATATACAACAGAAATACAAGCTGCCCTACTCCTGTAGGTCACGTGATAGGTTAGAAATTTAAGTTACATTGTAAAAACACGGTTAATCTATCTTTCGGGATTTTGAACTTCGGTATATCAACTGTAGGTATATAAATCTTCGGGGTTTTGAACATTCGGGATTTAAGCTTTCGGAATTTGGAACCTTCGGGATTTTGAACTTTCGGCATTTTAATATTCGGCCTTCCGTTCATATGTCTTATGAAATACGGTATTTTAAAATTCGGCATTATAATACGTACCTGCCCCACATAATGTATAACACGCACACACACACACACATAATCAAGACTATTATCCCCGATTAGTCGGAGACTAGGCAATGAGGACAGCCAAACGATGCCTCCAATGAACACTACGCTAACTCCAAAATCGTAGGTATACAGAAGGAGCATTTGAATGAAAAAGTTGATAAAATCTTTATTAATGCAGCTATTTTTATGATTGTTTTTGTGTGTCTAGCTGATTTACTGTTGCTTCATATCCAATTAATAATATATTGTAAATCTTTTTAGTTTTAAAGTTAGCCCTACTTAGCTGAATGTATCAGGAAAAACTCTTATTCAAAATTTGGATACACTACGCTAACTCACAGTTGGCGAAATATATGAGGGAATATTAGCTATTATACAGAACAATAAATTTAATCCTTGTCAGAAAAAACACTTATTATTTTACTCAAAAATCGAATTTGTAACTAATTTACAGTATCTGAACCAATATTTTCCGATAATAAGACCTATTTTTGTCAATTATTAAAAGTTGGCAATCTTCTGCCGTGTTACATATCGCTAACAATTATATAGCGTAATGTAACTCAAAATATGTATCCTACTTAGCGTTTTGTTTTAGTAAGTATCAATGAAAATCTTAGGATAGCACCCAACTATTTTAAGATTTAAAATAACAAGAAAATTAAAATTAAAATTAAATGTTAAATTAATAGTTTTAATATTGATAAAAACATTGTTAAATAAGACTTTAAACTATAGCGTTGCATTGCATTAAAACTGTTTCAAGCAGTAAGTAGAATGTACTTACTTATAAAATTAGTCGTGTTAGGTCCCGTTAAACATTTTTTAACATTGTTAAAATTTTATTTTATGTAGTAGGAAGGTATAATTGGGGCCAAAACTTACATTTGAACAGATATTTATTTTTTTATTTTAATTCGAAGGTCTTCTTACTTATTAAATCACAGCATGTACGTAGGAACTTCTAAAGAGATGTTGAGATCAAGCAAAATGCCATTGACAAATTTGAAATTATATTACAATTTATTATTATTTTACAATATAAGTACCTATAAGTATGAATAATATATTATTATTGTATTATAAATAATAAATAAAATAAAACTTTCCTACACTCACACCAATTAATAGCCCAAGAGAAGCTTCGAAGAAACTCGTTAAATGGTGACTGGACAACGGACGAACAAACTTAAAATACTTAATATACATAGAAAACACCCAGGTCCGAGACAATTTAAAAAAACAATAATTTCTAAATTGACCCGACCGGGGATTGAACCCTGGACCTCAGAGATGGTGAAACCATGAAAACCGGTGTACAAATCACTCGACCAAGGAGGTTGTCATTATAATATATATTATTCATACTCACTTATATTAAATCATAATTTAGAGTTAGGAATAGGAACTTACAAGGCAAACTTGAGATCAATCAACATGTTTACGTAGCTACAAAAATACCCGCAGCACGAGAAAGCCGCTCTTAAATTAGTTTAAAAACATACTGTTAGATCAAAAATCAAAAAAATCAAAATATTTTATTCACAAAAAATACAGGTTATGGCAAATACAAGAAGGGACTCTCTCCCTTTAAGTTAAAATAGTAACCCGCAGCAGGAGAAAGCCGCTCTTCAACTAACACTATACTACACAACTGTTTTTAAAGTTAAATACAATATTTTACTTTCATTTTAATACGAGTAGGTACTTCAATAAAATGTAATACCTACACAAATATATATATATATATACAATATGTAGATTCATATGTAAAATATATACACATCAGTGACGAAGGTTCCATACAACTCGATTCCCACCGGCTTCCCTTCAGAAGTTTAGAACACAACCATTCTCTACTTGAATTGAGAAATGGCTCAATCAGTAATTAAAAAAGTAAATATATGAAAGAAACATTACAAATTGCCTACACTATGGACATTAAATCAACAAAATTTGCTTTTTAACAACATATTGCTTTAAAATAAGCCGCAGGCGCGATCGGCTTTTAGACAGTTAAACTTCCATACAAAATAAACGTCATGACGTCACATAAAGGTCAATAAACCCACCCGCGTATTTAGCAGCCGGTAAGCCGTCTTTATCCGAGTTACTTGATAGAGACAGGGCCCTAATTCTGTATCGCAATCTATAGATTCCACACCTAAACCTTACCGCGCACAAATGTCAAACGCATACGTTTTTGGGAAGATATCGTAACTTTTTAAGGAATTGACGTGGTTTCGAAACAAGGAATCGTTACAGAATAAGGGCCCAGTTATACAATTTGCGTACGCGTGAGCGGGACGGAGGATCGTTTTCGGTTTGTGTTCTGTTGACAGATAATTTGACGTAATTGCAATTCATCATTGAATGCATGACTGTGTTTTATTAGTATTTGAATTTAATAGTTAGTTTCACCTATTAGAATGATTAGTATTGTAGTTGGACTTTGTTTATTTGTGTTGTGTGTAGAAAGTAGTTACGAAGACGTACGTTATAATTAGGTATTTGCGGTAAGTAGATATTGTAATAAGTTGAAATTACGTATTTAGAGTAAGTAGATTTGCAAAGTAATCGGTAGAATTGTAAGATGTCGGCATTAATAGCTTTAGATTCTTCCCGGCTTTTATGATAATGTCTTAGCGCACTTTGTTAGAAAGAATAGACGAATAGCTTTAGAGTATAAGTAGTATTATTAGTACTTAGTCGATTAAGTTTTGTTTAATTTACATCATATCATCATTTCACCACAAACGGCTTTTATCAAAGCCACTTCTATTATGCTTGCAAGACACTGTTTCAATATCTCAGTGCTTACACGTATAGTAAAAGTGGACTGAAGATACATCTGCCTATACAAGACTGAAGCCAGGATGCCAATCACAGATTTTCGGTAAGGACTCAAGACTGCGTGCCCGCGCTCAGAGTAGGTAAGCATTTTTTTTGCTCCGGCTTACCTCTCTCAATATTTCAAGCTTCGCCACTGATACACATTATATGTACATATAAATAATCATAATATAATTATAATACATTTTTATGCTTATTTTGGTAACAACTGATTGCAGTTTACACTTTCAGTAAAATGTTCCATCTACAATATTCAAGGTACTTTCCCTCCATGTGGCATATCCGTGGGACGCCCTGTATATAAGTATGTATTTTTTCTTATTTTATAGCTCGTCGCAACAGGTCGTCAGTATCATCCCAATTCAATATCATCATTAGATGAAGTTTAGATCAATCGATTAGCACATCCCTAATGCCACCGTAACGCACTTTACCGAAGTTTGACAGTTGAGCTATACCTCGCTTTTAGGTAGTTGATGTAAAATACTTTAATGTAATTATAATACCTATATGGTTTTTGTGAATAATTGAGTTTATTCTTATTAATACATACATACATGACATTAGTAGAACACAATTGCCTTGAATAATTAAGATTTTTTTTTACATTTATTTTGTTTATTTAGGTATGTCGCATATCAAAACAAATGTACTTACTTTCTCTGTATTTTCTAGCTTTTATTTTTCACAAGAAATATTTAAGTAAATAATCTTAAATTGACAAAAACAAATCCGATCCGTAACTCTGAAATCCTTGCTCCATCACGTCAACAACCGGAAAACAAGTTTGCTTTAAATAATCAAACAATCCATTAGCGTCACTCACTTAATACAATATCAAACACATCTTGAAGAGTAGGAGAACTTAAATCTTTTGGTTTCCTTTAGGCCGGCGGTATCAAATAATCTAAACATTGACAAAAGGGTTTAAACGAGATTAATATCAGCTAGACCCTTCGTTAGAAACAGACTTAATACTTAAATTGATTTAAGATAAACAAAGCCTTAATCTCATAGACAGGCAGTCGACTTGAAAAATGAGGGTCTGTACGCGATTGTAGTTATATGCAGCCACAGATGGTCTGTGTATGCAGCGGACATTCTAGTCACTATAAAATATGGTATGAATTTTGAAAATTTTAATTCTACACCGATAGTATGAATTTTTCTATTATCTCCCCCTGCCTCAGTTCGTACGTGTTAAAGTCTTTTTTTAAAATATCGACGGTGTCGGTTTATGCTATAACTAACCAATAAAAACAAGTTTCAAACGAAGCTTAACATGGCCCAGATAAATAATGTACTTACATGAGAGTGGAAAACTGGTGTAAGTAGTCGAAATCCGGGCTCAATGTTACATGTCTCTTACGGCCGAAATTAATTATTATATTTTATTTTTGTTTATTAATTCGTAATCAGGCAACGCAGGCCCATAGATACATACCTACCTTAAATACTAACATATTTACGAATATTAAACAATCAAGAAATAAATCTATCTTTTGTTTAAAACTACACTATTAGATATTTGACTTAAGCTCTAATCTACTAATTAAGTCAATTTTCTAACACTAATAGGCAAAACAACATAATAGACAGACAACTAATTTCTGCCGTAAGTCTGCAATTGACGTAGGTAACTGATCACCTAATTAAAAACGTAGTACATTGCAAAATTAGTCTAGCATACCTAACCTGCTCTTTCACGGAATGCATTACAATAATCTGATGCTGAGTACTCCAAAGCCTTTGTGCACGTCCAAAAAGTAACAATAAACTGCTAACTCGTTTCACTGTTTGTGACTGAATAAATTCATGAATAAACTACTTTAATATTCCGAATGTTACGTAAGAATATTTGTACACAAAGTGAGTGTTTGTTTTGATAATGTTTGTACAAAGTGAGCTCCCGCGGGAGTATCGGTTTTATTATGATACTCAGCTGCGCGCTCGCGTCTTACTTTCAGATGCTTTTTATTTTCGTCTCCTTGGTTCATCGAGGTGCTTAGCGACATGAATACTGAACGTATGAGCACCTCGCTTTAATGTAAAATGTTGGGAAATCTTAAAGACTTTTATGAGAAGATTTGTTTACGTAACAATATTGAACTAACAAATTGAAATGTTTCGGATAATAATCCATTCTATCGACATGCACTGCAGAAAGTTAGTCTCTACTAGAAATTTCCGGTTCCAATTTCACTATGCTTGTTGGAGTTAGTTAAGGAACTATTATTAATATAAACTATGGGTTCCTTCTCATGTCGAACTAGCAGCAAACGGGAGGGTTGACGTTTTAGCCAAAAAAGGATCAATGGTCATGAAATCTATGTTAGAATAAATTACACAGAAATTTAAAAAAAAGTTAAAATAAAAGTTAAGGAGAAGTGGAAAGAATATTTTGACTTACGTTCACAAGAAAAAGGTATATGGTACAGAACTCTACAATGTGAACCACCTCGAGTTCCTTGGTTTATAGGAGTTAAGTTTAGTAGACAATTTCTTAAAATAGCTTTTAGACTCCGATCTGGGCATATTCCACTAAACAAATTTGCATTACTTATGAAGAAATCAGACTCGCCAAATTGTAAAACTTGCGATGTAATTGAAGATGTTCACCACTTGCTGGTGGAATGTGCCCAGAACGAGAGTAAGAGACTCGTCTCTCTCGAGTTAATGACATCGCTGAAACTTAATATTAAGGATATAAGCATGTTTCATGGAATTCTGTCCTTCCCCACGGTGCGGAAGCCAGAATTCCTTATAATTTTGTACTAGATAGTCTGGCCAGCAGAACAAATTAATGTGCTAATTCTAATGTAAATAAGGTTATGATGGGGCTGGCATAACCCTATCGTGTTAAAAGCCCCTAAATAAATAAATTAAAAAGAAACTATTGATATCGACAACTAGGTATATCATTATTTCTGTTTGAGCAACTCGATGGCGCAGCGGTTAATGCGTACGGTTTACGATCGTCGTTAAGCAACTTTCGCAATGTCGGGTCACCCATCTTGTGGTGACCGAATTTAAGAAAAACATCTCGAGCTCCTCCATGTTTCGGAAGGCACGTATATAAAGCCGTTGGTCCCGGTTGTTGTCGTATCGGCCGGCATTGGGCTAGCGTAGTGGGTTGCTTGTGCCCAGCAGTGGAAAGTTTATAGGCTGATTATGATACTTATTGTATTTGTGGAGGATGTTGATATCAAAGCAAATACACTCTACAGGACTAACAGCCGTATTCTAGATATAAACTTCTAATGACGTTTTGAACTATTTGTAATAGTCCGCTGTCACAGGAAGGCTGATACATACATATAATCACGACTATTATTCCCGAAGGGTTAGTTAGAGACTAGGCAATGAGGATCGTAGAAAAGCAGTCCTCTACCATAGTCCACTTTTTACCAAATATCGACTGCACATGAGGAACGTCTGTTCAAAAGAAGATAAATCCACTTTCCATTTTTTTTGTTCTATTTTTATTATTGCTCTCTATGTTCGAATACACAACTTAGTGCGTATAATTGGCTTAAAAAGGCCTTATTTCCAATAGAAAAACGACCTTCAAACTCACAGTTTCAATCAAAGAGAGACATTTCCAAAGAATATTAACAGAAAAATAACACAATAAAATGTTTTGAACAAATGGAGTTATATTTCATACAAAATGACCACCGTGCCAAAATGTATGTAAATGTAACTCTGTACAAAAAGTGATATTTTATTTCTGTTTCAATTATTATCTTTTTAAACGATTTGGTGATGTCAAACAAGGCATAATATTCTGTGGTAACTCAGTAAATAGTAAATCCACCTTTATAATACAAAAAAAATGCCTCAGAACTATGTATAACAATAATAATTGTGGATCATTAAGCAATATTTTAAAAAGATTTTAAATAACTCTAATGTGTATTTATATACTATAAATTTGTGTATTTGTAAGGGAAAATAGAAATCATTTTTGTCCTAAAAATCAATCCAAAAAGAATATACGATCTCAATATGCTTAAGATGTGTGTATCATTCAACATTATGGTAAATATGTATAGCAAACCAAAAGTACTGTGATTACCCTTATTTTTAAAGAACCATAAAGAAACGATGACTTTAATCTGTCAAAGATATCAATATTAAAAGAGGGAAAAGAGTTTAATCTGGTTAGGAGATATTTACAAAGCTTCCTGAACAAAAAGAGTTATAATCTAAAATTCTAATCAAAAAGCGATATTTGTAAACATCAACATTTTTGACGTGACAACGTCTTATAAATTGGTTTGCCGGGTGACACTTCAAGAAACTGCGTTACGCTCCGCTCACGTTATGCGCTCACAATGAGAGCGAGTGAGAGGCACGCGTCCCTTCCACTCGGGCATGGTTAGCCCGCCTAAGAGCGAGAGAGACAGACATAAAAAATGAAAGGCACGCGTCCCTTCCATATTACTTCATCCTTCTTCCTACTATACGAATGAATATTCACATTAAAATTATTTTACCACTCAAAGTCGTTGTCACGTAAAACTTTCGCCCGTATACCGACTTTTTTTTAAAATACCATGATCAATAAAATAAAAAAAAAATATTTACTTCTGAACTATGTGGTGAGCTCATCGCGGCTCTATGCATGGTTAGATGTATGAGTAGTATTTGGTCCGTTAGTCGCTTTTACGATACTCAAGGGAAGAGCGAGGGTGGTAGTATTCTATCACCGCTACGCGACACGGTTATTATTATGTTATTATGTGTTTTAATAATTTTTTAGTAATTTATTGGCAGTCGATGGAAATCCATACCACGTACGAAACCATATTATTGGTCCTTTTTGTGCGTAGTTATCACCATCTGATATTTAATTATTACAACGATAAACGTTAACTTATCGCGGCATACTAAATAGCCTAAAAATATATTTCACAGAAATTATTCAGTCATAATAAAAACATACAGTTTGCTTATTCGTTCGGGCTGATGTTTGCTGTCGCCGTCTGCGCTGTCTGGAGGACCCTTCCTTCTCCCTCCTAGTGGTACACGTCGACTTAGGCTCTCATTGCCGTGTCTACGTCTGCGTCTACCGATCCCATAACGGCGACATGAAGACAACTCGACTAATTAAACATCTTAGTCTGGTAGCAGATGATGCGCAGGAGCGATTTCCATCGGCGGAACTGGTGTTTTTGGGGGACTTCAACGCCCACCATGAGTTGTGGTTAGGTTCCTCCAAAACAGACCATGCTTGTAGAACTGCCCACGCATTCGCTCTCACGCATGACCTGACGCAACTGGTGAACCAGCCCACCAGGATCCCAGACATAGTTGGCCATGCGCCCTCCTTACTCGACCTTCTGTTGACGAGTTGCCCAGCTGGATACCGGGTGGAGATTCGAGCTCCTTTAGGTTCCTCGGATCACTGCTTGATATCCAGCACAGTGCCCTTGGCATCACGCCCGCCAACAGCGGTTTCGAAACGCCAGATTTGGCACTACGCGTCGGCAGACTGTAACTTCAGTGTTGTGTAAGATCCTAGAACGAATATTGAACAAACAGCTTATTCGATACCTAGAAGATCACTCCCTAATTCACGATCGTCAATATGGATTTCGGCCAAAACGGTCAACGGGTGATCTTCTAGCGTACGTCACACATCTCTGGGGTGAGGCTATTGACAAGCGTGGCGAGTCACTGGCAGTTAGCCTTGACATAGCCAAGGCTTTTGATCGGACAAAGCTCTTCTCTCCAAGCTCCCGGCATACGGTTTGCCCGCTCAATTCTGTACCTGGATTGCTAGTTTCCTGCATGAGCGTAGAATCCGTGTCCTTTCGGATGGATGCGCTTCGCGGTTCATGTCAGTGAACGCTGGTGTTCCCCAAGGCTCCGTTCTATCCCCCACGCTGTTCCTTCTGTATATTAATGACATGTTTCCTCTTGGAAACATTCATTGCTATGCAGATGATAGCACAGTGCATGGGGGATATAACGGGCACCCAACGGCTGGGCGGGTAGACACCGAAATGAAGCGAGCAAATCTTGTCATTGAGCTCGATCGGGTGTTGGACCTCATTTCCAAAAAGGGGCTCCGATAATCTGATGGAGTTCAATGCCAAGAAAACACAGGTGTGCGCGTTTACAGCGAAAAAGTCGCCATTCCTTCCCCTTCCCTCTCTTCAGGGTACATCTCTAGGCCTGCAGAGCAGTATTAACATGCTCGGTATGGATATCCGCTGCGATCTGAACCAAAAGGACTACATCGATACCGTGGTTAAAAATGCCTCACGTAAACTCGATGTCCTGAACAAGGTGCGGCGATTCTTCACGCCTGATCAGTTGTGTCTATTATACAAGACACAGGTGCGGTCTTGCGTGGAGTATTGCTCGCACCTTTGGGACGGCTCCGCAAAGTACCTTCTCGATGCCTTGGACAGATTGCAGCGCCGCGCTGTGCGCATAATCGGCAATGCGGAGGTCACTAAAACTCTCGAGACTTTGCAATTGCGTAGAGATATTGCGTTACTCAGCGTCTTTTACCGTTTATACCATGGCGAGTGCTCTGAAGAACTCTTTGACCTCATCCCTCCTTCTCCCTTCCTCCATAGGAGTACGCGTGCTGCTCTCCGGAGTCACCAATTTACAGTCTCTGACATTCCATCACGCACCAAAAAATTTGGTGACTCGTTTCTTTGTCGCACTTCCAAAAGATGGAATAGTCTACCAGCACACGTATATCTTCCTACCTATGACATAGGGTCCTTCAAACGAGGTGTGAAGAAGCACTTTGTGGGCCGGCAGAGTGAGGATGACTGATGCTACGTCTCTTACGCTGCACCAGTTGTCCTCGCGCCTGGACCTCATTTCCACTTAACATCAGGTGGAGTGGAGTCATTTGCCGGGCTTAGTATAAAAAAAATAAAAATACATACATAATCACTAATATCCCCGAGAGATTAGTCAGAGACTAGGCAATGAGGACTGCAAAAATGCAGTCCTCTACCATAGTCCACTTTACACCAAATAGCGACTGCACATGTACTCAGCGTGACAGGTGGTGAGCCCATCGCCGCTCTATACTGTTGGATGTATGTGCAGTCTTTAGTCCGTTAGTCTTATTTTATCTCCCAAGGGAAGAGAGGGGTGGTAGTATTCTTTCACCGCTACGTGACACGGTTTTTCATAACATAGCTACCCTTAAATCGAATCAGACACCTCACGACCATCTTTGAAAGACACTGAGAAAGGGAACGCTCGTAAATTATTTGATCTTAGTCCTCACCGGAGTTTAATGATCCATAAAATGAACTGAACTACGGGATAGCTAGTAATTATAAATAAATCTCGACAGACTTACAATGGCAACGTCCGGGTGATAAGAATGTAATTGAAGCGCCGGTAGCTGAACGGATAGATGTTCGGGTTGAATACTACAAGTCCAGGTTCAATCCTAATAGCTTTAGGTGTTGCGCAAACGTTTTTTTTTTTTCTTTTTTTTTTAAAGGGGCTTTTGTATACAAAATTACATGTCAGCCCCATCGTAACTATATAATATGTAGGGACAAATATACATGTTACAATAATTAATTATTTTCTAGCCTAAGCGGAATACTTTGTACCGCGAACCTGAAAGTCAACAACGCTGCTTCGGACGTAGGGTCCGAAAGGATACTGTGGAATACACCGACATCTAGCTGGTTAACCTTCAGCTTAGCAACCAAGTCCTCTCGCATATCCCGATTCCTAGCACACTCCACCAACAAATGTTGGACATCTTCAATTTTTTCACACAGTGCGCAATGAGGCGAACTAACTTTTTTCATTAGGTAGCCAAATTTGTTCAGTGGAATGTGCCCAGATCGAAGCCTGTGAGCAACTATAATAAGTGTCCTACTTAAACCAATATTGCAGAACCAGGGAGTATGTGGAGGCTCCGATTGCATTACTCTGTACCAAATACCGGTTGACTTAGATCTTTCGTCAAAATCGGTTTTCCATCGTGTATAGCACTCGTTTTTGTATTTATAAAGAAATTCATCGTAGCTTGGTGTAGCTTGTAAAGGTTCTCCTTCAGCTGCACCAAGTTTCGCTAATCTGTCAGCCTCCTCATTTCCTGAAAGCCCTATATGAGACGGTATCCACTGCAATACCAGTTCCTTGCTTCCCTGGTTCAGAATTTCAGTCTGCCGAAGTATAGCATATGCTAACGGAGTGCCTCTGTTACCACAGGTACACCCAGCGATATGCTGTAGTGCACTTTTACTGTCAGTTAAGATGACAACCTTATCATATGACTGATTTTTGATGTGATTGAGTGCTTCACTTATTGCTATAAGCTCTAGCACCATAATTGATACCGCAGGCGATACTTTAAAACTCCTTCCATATTTACTAGTGGAATCAAAAAAGGCTGCCCCCGAGCCCTGAACACTCTTCGATCCGTCTGTATAGACTTTATGAAAATTCTTGTATTTATTTTCGATCTCCTGTAGTACGTTACTTTTTAATATATTATAATCATTTGTATTTTTTGATGATCTTACACAAGCGAGCTCAGGATTAATAATTTTGTCTGCTTTAAAATTGGAAACCCATGTTGGTAACGTAAACATAGTTAATGGATAACTAGAGTGAACATTTTCATTTTTTGTTTTGTAATATGTTGTCACCAAAAGGGGTTTTTTCTTATTTTGCCAATACCTATTAGAGCAAAGTGTGTTCAGACTTTCTAATAATAACACTATTGGGTTATTTGTCCAAGATCTAGCTTTTAAACAATATTTAAAAGATAAAAATAGTCTTCTTACAGCTAATGGAGGAATACATAGCTCACATTCCATGGCCTGAATTGGGGTACTTCTAATGAAGCCACCTACGACTCTTAACGCCTGATTCTGAACCCTATCCAGCTTAGAAAGGTGGGTCTTTGCACTGCAATCATATAGAAAGGATCCGTAGTCTATTCGGCTCCTTATAAGAGAGATGTACAATCGGCGGAGGTGTGCTGGATGCACACCCCAACCTGATCCAGCCAGCACTTTCATTAAACTAGTGAATTTTTGAGCCTTTTCACAAGTTTCGTTTATATGTTTGCCCCAGCGCAACGATCTATCTAGCCAAATGCCCAAATATTTAATGTTATCTGTACATTCTAGCCATCTCCCATTAACTGTTAACTTGACTGTTTGTTTTTTATGGCTCCTACTAAATACACAGATATTCGATTTTTCTGCAGACAGCTCTAATCCAATATCGCTCAGAAGTAATAAAAGACCGTCTAGGGCTATTTGGAGTTTCAATTCACTGTTACTTAATTTGTCCGTTGAATATAGAACAAAATTATCCGCGTACTGTAAAATAAAAATATTTTGGATATTTTGGCAGACTTGTAGAGTTACAATAATAAATAATAAAGGAGAGATCGGGTCTCCTTGTGCTAATCCTCTATTTGTCCATCTACAGAGATCTGAATTATCACCTGACTCTAATTTAATTTTCAAATGTCTTTCTTTAAGAAATGAATAGATGTAGTTACAAAATCTGGCCCCTACACCGATTTCGTCCAAGATACTTGCAACTTTTTCAACCAAGACATTATTGTAAGCGTTTTTAATATCCAAGAAGCAAGCTGTTGTTGGTAGACTATTTGAGAATCCCACTTGAATCTGAGTAACAAGTCGTACCAGAGAGTACCTTTAGTAGTACTATCGAGTCATGCAAGTTATTTATAGAAGTAATCTAAAAAATGATTATCAACTCGAAAGCGTGAGAATCGCTAGTTTCTTATACGAGATGTGACGTATTTGGGTACTGCCTGCCGCACGACGAAGCTCCTGTACTAAGTAATATTCTCACGCTTTCGAGTTGATGATTATTTTTTTGATGACTTGAGAACAAAAATATTTTTATTTTCAAAAATAACTCGCATGTTTCGATAGTACTACTAAAGGTAAATCGTTCTGCCGCGGGAAAACAACCCCTAAAATATCTCGGTGTATAGACACTTTCTGTATCCGACTTTGTAGTGTCTTTGCACTGTTAGGTATTCTGATATGAACAAGAGCACATTTTGAGATTGGGCCATTACTCCCCACGCTGGCCCAATACGGGTTGCGACAACAGCCGGGACCAACGGCATAACATGCCTTACAAAACGCGGAGTAGCTATAGTGATGTTTAATTTGGTCACCCATGCTTCGCCATCAGGCACTTCCTATAACAAACAAAAATATTATTATTATTATGTTGAAAAACTTATTACATAAAATAACATAAAATTAATAAAAACATTTATACATACATAATCAAGACTATTATCCCCAAAGGATTAGCCAGAGACTAGGCGATGAAGACAGCCAAAGCAGTCCTCTACCATAGTCCAATTTTCGCCAAATAGCGACTGCACATGTGCTCAGCGTGACAGGTGGCGAACCCATCTCCGCTCTATGCTATTGGATGTATGTGCAGTCCTTAGTCCGTTAGTCGCATTTTACGACACCTAAGGGAAGAAAGGGGGGTGCTAGTATTATTACACCGTTAGGCGACTAAAAAAATTATAAAAGACTGTTAATCTTAATAAAAATAAAAAACAAAAGAATCTCAAATATAACACTCACGTAACATAGTTAAATTCAATATTGAACAGCACACACGATTAACAACCTTGTTCCCAACACCTAATGATGAAAACAATAACAATGTTGTACACAAATTTTGTCCCAGTGACCCTCAAGTTTTGCGCTACAAGTGTCTAGGGGAAACTGTGAACTGTTATTACACGTGAATTTATGAGGGGAATCCTCCTTAGTTCCAAATTTCCCATAAACAACAATACAGAACTTATCCGCTGTTCCGCTGTAATGTGACGCTGAGAAAGAAATCCCGAGTTGAAAAATTTGTGTAACGTCTCCTGTTATGAGACTTTATTCCCTACTTTGTACAACTTTTGCTCATTTTGCGTTAATGTCCCACCGTATCATTTTGGCGGGCGGCTTAAGAATATTATAAAACGCTATTTAGCCGGATGGGAGCGGATAGCCATCAAAACTTGGATTTTTCTTACATTTAAACTTGTAAATTTCATGCATCACTTTTTTATATCTTTTTCGGAATTATGTTAGAATAAAACGTGGTTGGTTTCGGTTTTTCCTTTTCAATTACCATAGTTATTAGACTATTGACGTAAATAGCACAAGCATAGCTTTCCATGTGGGTTGGCATAATATTAATAATAATCTATGAAATAAAAATCAATTGCAACAAAATATGTTAGTTTGCGCACGCACCACTTCAGAACGCCTGCAACTATTCCGCAGTTATTTCGTAGTTTTTTTTTGATGTTGTGTTTGTAATTGTCAAGACAAGTGTTTTAAGCAAGAAAATTGTGAAAATATTGTTCATATATCATTTTAATGCAAATTTTGTTTCGAACAAATTAATTACAAATGGGAGCTCAACTAGAAAGAGCACCTAACCCGGATCGCCAAAAGGGTGCGGGTTCGAATCCTGCTCGTGGAAATTTTTTCGGCACTTTTCAATTTGTTTTGAAATTCAGTAGTATTTCATAAAAGCCATGTTTTCCCTTGCAATTATGTGAGAAAAATCAATAAGTAAATTGTCGCTAAGTACTTCTCGAACGTTTTCCACAAAGTATGTATTATGATTTTCTAATTGGATAACTATAAGCCACGCGGTGTGCCCTGCGAAACGGGTGGCATTTTGGCCCATTTCACATGTGCCATTCATTATGCGAACATGATCGATAGTTGAGAAGCGGCGTGACGTTAGATCATTACTGATACGCGAATGCCGCTTGCGGTCCGCAAACGCCCCTCTGGCCGTTATTAATTGGCGCACGAACAAAAGCAAATGACTCGGCGCGGAGGTGATCCTGCTAGGGCGGGCCGTTATCCATTCAGCCGGTGTAGACGTCCCGAAGAGAAATGTTCATTCACGATAGGAGAATTTATGACTTTGATTTACGCGAAAGTTTTCACGTGGCGTCCTCGAGTGGATGCGCCCCATAAATAGAGAAGGGTCGACTGTGACGTTTGGACGGTCCGCCATTACGGGCGGCGTGAAGTCGCGCGTCTCACGCCGTTCGGCTGCCATAAGCCCCGTCGAATTGATACGGGATACTGGTATTTACATATTGAATGGACACGTGTTGTAAAATGTTACCGCTTATGAGACAGCGTTTTGCGTACGACGGGGAGAGCTTGCCCTTCGCACCTGATGGCCGGTGACGATAAGGTTGGGTGAAGGCCACTTCACTCGCAATATCCGTTATAGTTAACTGAGTAGGTACTGATGTGTACCTATTTGATTCAATATAAATACTACTGTGGCACATAAATACATTATACTATGGCCAAATTCGATAAAGATTGTTCATAAAAAAATATGGGCAATTCTTAGTGCACATAGGTAATAATCATCTAGTCACTCGATTTTTTACTGTTTCTTGAGAGAGAAGAAAATAAACTTATCAAAAAAACTTCTAAATTCGTGTGATACAGATGTATGCACAAGAATGGACAATAGTTTGTTTATTCATTATGGAATTTGTATAGTTAAGACCTCTTTATTTCACTTTAGTTAAGTACATTACACGAAATTAAAAAACGTGTATTTTTATTGTTGAAATTTTGCATTCACAATGCTATATAGATATAGAATAAAATGTTTACTAGAAAAAAATCAACCAGTCTCATGAAGCTCGAATGGATTCGAACCCATGACCTTTGGATTGCCGGTCCACTGCTCTAACCGCTAAGCTACCGAGACCCCAGAAGACTCGTTGAATTATTTCTAGTAGTTGACGATTTACACTGTAAGCCAGCGGTATTACGTCACTATGAAGGTTTACCTACCCTCATTCTTGCAGCTTAAATCATCAACACTACAAAGATTTTTTCTAGTAAACATTTCATCCAAAACTTGTATTGTTAAAAATATCTATCTATCTGACAACATGTTAAAAAACACACCATACTCCATAACAAATGCATGAAACACAACACAACGTGCATTAAACAGTGCAATATTTCCATTTCCGCATAATGCCGGTGTTGAAAAGCCGCGAAACACATTAATTCAGCGGCCGCGTGGAAGGCGCTCAAAAAATATTATATTGCGCGCGGTGGCGGCGGCGTCGTCACATTGTTTGGTTGCAGCAGTTAGGTAGTTTTATCTCACACAATTTCAATTTTTCATCTGCAGCTGTCAGCCGCGCGGCGGGAGATAAGTAACGCCCGCGTCCGTCCTGGCGCGAAAGTTTGCTCCCGCCCGGTTGGCGCTCGGTGCTTGGTGCGGTGCTCCACTTGGTTTTATAAACTTTTTTTTTGTATGAGCCCGCGCCGCGCCGCGATATCAATAATTCTTGCTATTCGCGCGTTGCCAATCTGTAATAGACAGGTTGCCGGCTTAAATTGCGAGTGGTTTAGAAGCTTTTGATATTGATTTGAGATGCATTAAATATGGGAGGGAGGGTTGAAACGTTCGATAATATGTAAACTACATCCCATCAAAATCAAATGCACAACTCTCACAACGCTGTTTTGCCGTAAAAAGTTGCGAAGTCGAATGTATACCAAGTCGGTTACTTCAGTACCTATCTATCTATTGGATATTTAGGGGGTCAAAGTTGCTCGCGTCCGTAGGTTTACCCTTAAGACCCTACACGTGATCCCTGGGTGGTGCTAAATGAGTGACACCAACTGAGTGGTAGAGCCCCCCTCCTCCCAATTCCTATTCCTTCCTTAAACCTATTCCTCCCTTAAAGGCCGGCAACGCGTCTGCGATTCCTCTGGTTTTGCGGGTGTCCATGGGCGGCGGTGATTACTCTCCATCAGGTGACCCGCCTGCTCGTTTGCCTCCCTCTTTTATATAAAAAAAAAAATATATATATACCTATCTACCTGTCTATCCAACTACTTTGTCTTAAATTGATACCTTGTCCTCTTTTTTTCGTTTCACGTATTATATCTTGTGCCTCAGCTGCGGGCTTTCTATAGGGCCACTCTCTTTTCTATGGGCTTTTCTCAGAAGCTTTGAAATATTGATTTTTGACAAGTCTGGACGGTAAATGTATATAAGTTTATTATATTAAAATATTGATTTTTGACAAGTCTAGACGCTAAATGTATAAATGTAAGTCTATTACATTCAAAAATTGCAGACTCCTGCACTTTACAACCAAAGTTGACATTGATTAAATGTAAGCCGCCTGGCCTTGTCACTCTCGAAATTGCCACATAAACCCTTGACCGCATGTGAATACTGAAGAACCAATATCAATGCACTATTATGACTTAGCCTTTGACTCTTATGTATAGTAATAAAATAGGCTATAGGTACATATTGGAAACTGCAAATGGCCGGATTGGCCTCGAGAAAAGGATGGTACAGCCGTGCCCTGGTTTTGCTCGACTTGGCGGGAGCACTTCCATGCCCCCAGATTCTAGTATTTTCCACGGCAATGTAACAGGAGGTCGAAAATAATCAAATCATTTACTTGCCAAAGTGTATTACATTGGTGGAATATAATAGTTTAGTAACCTTTTGCAAGTATTGCAAATATTATGCACTTTACGGTACTGCATTATTATTATTATCAATATTATAAAACTTATTAATACGTACACAGGTTTAATAATAAAAATAAAATAATAATTAACTAAGAATAACAAAATTTAAGTTATATAAATAGCTAGAAGGGCTTCGTGCTTTTTCACTCGACTTGGCGGGAGCACTGCCGTGCCCCCGTGCACAAAAATTGGTTGTTAAAGTCGATTTACAGACGATAATTTTACGTGATAACGTCATAAGAAAACATTATGGAGTGGAAGACAGATAGATGCGTCACAAGCCGAACGCTTAGGCTGATCGTGCCTCTCTATGGCATTGTCCTAATACAGGCGATAACGCGATCATCGCGCGATTAAACGATCCGACCATCGTACGAGTCGACGATTAAACATAAAATTGATCTAGAATTGGTGTCCTAATAGGCGATCGCGCGACTAAAATGTTTATCTATTCGCGCGATCACGCGATGGTCGCATCGTTTAATCGCGCGATGATCGCGCTATCGCGTTGTATTAGAACAATGCCTATCGCTTGTTCCGCGCTCTCGCTTGCGCGCTCGGCTCAGGCGGAACGTGACGCGGAATATGACACTTGCAGCCGAACGTGACTATTGCGTCATGCTTTTTCGTGCGTGCAGCCGGCGTTCATCGATTTATAAGACGTTATCAGGTCAAAAAAAAAATCGGAATTTCAGAGCTTTTCTTTGCTTTATAGGCTGAAAAATTGTTAATTACAAAGTTTGGAGCTTTGTGTCTGCTAGAAGTTCCTTAGAATTTTGATGATCAGTGAGTCAGTCAATGACAAAATAAAGCAACTTTGACTTGCAATAATTCTTAAACTACTGTTTTAAATTTAATGTAATTTGTAAATTATATTAAATTTACGTAATGAACTTTAGGCCATTAAAAAAATTGGCTTCTAGTTCTTTCCACAACGAAGTTATAGGGGTTCGAAAATGGCCCGAATGGCTTCGAGAAACGGATTTACACGGCCGTGTCATTTTTTTGGCTAGACTTGGCGGGGGCACTTCCGTGCCCAAAGATATTACGTCGCTGACACATTTAAAATGTGATACGTGCATTTTTTGAGATTTTGAGGTTTTCTCTGTTTTTACATTAACTCACCTTGAAGCATTTGCAATGAGGTTAGCACTTAGCACGTAAAACCAGCTTTTATACAAAAATGTGCAATGTGCAGATAAAAATAATATAGAGTAGGTAAATATTTTACTACTTTTCACAATATCACAAAGTAATTATATATGTACAAAACAGAAACAGAACAGATATTAAATTAAAAACAATGACATTTAAATGCTTCTTTAAAAATCGCGTTGTGTTAGCCTTTAAAGCTCACTTTACTAGAAAAAATGAAAATGAAAATAGCATTGGAAAAAAGACGCCAAACGCAATCCGGGCGACTCCTCTTGCAATTAAACCACCGAGACCATTGGTAAGCGTGCGTATATTTTGGTATTTGGTGTAAATATACTTAAATAGTGTTGTGAATGCAAACAATATTTGATTATTGTCATTATTTCACAACGGGGAAGCGCTTGGCTAAGAGCTCACATAATTTAAATTATAAGTGATGTTAAGATCGGAGGTGGAAGCTCACTTCACTTCACCTGTGCTTCACTTCGAGTCCTAAACTACTGAGGTACTGGCTTTGAATCATATTATCGAACACTGTTAGACCATGCTATTAAAATTAAAACCTGTTAGATATATAGTAGTTAGTAGTGTTTGTAGAAGTATTTAATATCAAATTTCTTGTGAAGATGCATTTTTTTATAATAGGAATTTTTGAATGGCTTATAGCTGTATACAACTATAATTTTAGACAAACTCTTTAACCCACATACACTTTACAGAGTTTTGAACTCTGATTAGAACTCTGGAATTAGTGTAGCGATCTAATGACATCCACTTAATTAATATAATTATAAGGTACTACGGGGTAACAAGGCCCACTTTTTAACAAATTGAAATAAAACCTATATTTTATCATTTAGAAGAAAAAGAGTGTTTACAATGAAAGCTATGATTATTTCAAAATCTAAATAAAAGTAGTTATTGAAGCTACAATGATAATTAGTTAGGTTTTTAAACATTTTTAATAAACCTTGTTTTGGGCTTTACTAAATATGGTATGTCCAAGTCAAGTCAAGTCAAAATATATTTATTCAATAAACTCATTCAATAAGTACTTTGAATCGTCCAAATCTTTTTTAACCTACCACCCATCGGTCCAATAAGGCCCGTGCCATTTTAAGTCTTTTGGAGCAAAAGTAAGCATTAAAGACCTTATGGATATATACACATCAAAATTGTAACATTCATAAACTTCGATAAAAGCAATCGGTTACTAAAATTATCAATATTTTGTTAAAAAAAAAAATTTCCACTGTGTAATAAAACAGCCGAGGTATCGAATTTTTATGTGTTTATTGTATTAATATTAGATTTTACTTATACATTATTGTTATTTATGCTAAAATTAAGCAATTATTGTTTATATTCCTATTAAGGCCCAAGCAACTACTTCGTTGGGCTTTCCTAACCATTGTGGGCTTTACAACACAAATTGAATATTTACAAAATATAAAGCTATAAAATCGCAACATGTTTATGTAAATATCAAAAGATTAATGATCCAATAAGCACACTAAATAAAAATCTTCAAAGAAATCGTAGTATAAACAAGTAAAAACTGACGTTATTTAGGAGCCAAAATTAGTAATATGAGCGCCCGCGACCGATATCGGCGAACTACCGGGCGTCATTGACAAGATGGTGGCCGCTCGCTGTCCGCTGCTGCGTTTCGGCGTTCATATTGATGTGTTTCATGCATGCTACGAAGTTGGCACGGATCAAATGTAATAAACATAGTTTTCTGCGCTTGGGCCTTGGAAAACGGTGGGCCTTGTCACCCGGTAGTACCTTACTAGCGGCCGCCCGCGACTTCGTCCGCATGAACACCCTGTATCCCGTGACAATTTCCAAAAAAAACAAACCTTCTCCTGATAATTACGAACAATATAAAAATAATCAGCCAAATCGGTCGAGCCGTTCTGAAGTGATGCGCGTACAAACATTTCGGTTATTGATTTTTTTTAATATAGATTATTAAAAAAAATTTTAATTTTTTTTGTGCATTAACCGCCGGCAAACCCATTGATAAAAAGAAATTTTAACGTATTTATTCGTACTCATTATTCTGATTTAAGTGAATTTTGGAATACTCAAGTGTCAGAGTCATTATAACAAGTTAATGTTAAAAGAAAACTACGGAATTTCTTAGAAGCTTATGAGCTTCGAAGTAGTTAGCCAAGTTATTATAACTATAGACATAACTTACTGTCATAAATCGATAGAAAGCCCTCTTAGTCCCAGACTTAAATGTTAGGTGTTAAGGCAGTTTCGGTAAAGCGCTGAAATAATAATTTTATCTGTAACTATGTGTAATTATTTGAAGTTTTTATCACACAGTAATCAACAATAGAAAAATATGCATTAAAGTTGAAACTTAAGAGGGTTTACGCCATTCGGTTTCTTATACAAACTTCCAAGTCGAAATATTTAAAAACCAATTAGCCAATTTTGATGAAACTTTGCATGCTGAAGTAAAACACAGGGATCTAAATAGATTGTTGAAAACATTTTTAAAAAACGTTTTTCTAGCTGAGTTATTGTGATTTAAAGTCCACGATAGAAAGTTAAAAATCGCAATAACTCAGTTAAATACACATTTTTTTTAAATGTTTTCAACAAACAATTTAGATCCATGTGTTTTACTTCAGCATGCAAAGTCCCATCAAAATTGGCTCATTGGTTTTTAAAAATTTCGACTGGGAAGTTTGTATGGAAAACCGAAATGCGTAAAACTTCTTAAAAGCATTTGAAATGTACGACAAACTCGAAGCCACGACTTTTGCGAAATGTATCGATACTAAAATTAAGAATTTAAAGTAACTTTAAAGTTCTTCTTGACCGTTTATAACTATTTAGGTTGTTATATTATTCCGCCGTGCAGCGAATATAGTAGCTTGTTTCTAAGTACCTATCATGATTATGTATCGCAAACTTATGCATAATTAAGTTCCTTTGCGTACCTTCTGGCAAACCTCTATGGTTTAACTACTAGACTTAGAATAATAACGCTATAGAAACCAAGTTCGCGCGCCTATTTTGAAGCACATTAATTGGAGCCAGAAATGGCACCAAACGCCGGACCGCTCCGTAGTGTTCAATGTCACAGCGCGCCAAACGTGTCTCGCGAAAACAAAAAAAAAAATACGGTTTGTGCAGTTAAATTGTGTCACAACACATCTGAAAAACAAAAGAAGTGTAATAACATCACTTTTCACAGGTAAGCTTTCAGTATTTCATAGTATCTTGTAGTTAATTAGGTCAAAATATAAACGTACTGCAGCGTGATTCTCTAAGTTAAAGCATCGGTAGCAGCGGCTGCCGCAGTGCTGTCTCTTTCATATTCATAGAATTGGAAAGAGACAGCAGATTACGGCCATACGCGCACGTCACGCGTGTGTGAATCGGTTTAGTGCTTCATTTTTGACAGAGCGCTTGTATGAAGACTATCTTTCTATAGCGTTATTATTCTAAGCTACTAGACCATAGAGGCGGTCATGTTAAAATTAAATGATATTCCAATTTGCTATACTTATCTACAGTCGTGTATAAAGACCAGCTTACATAAACATTTTAACTTCTATTTTTTATTTATTTATTAATGCAACACAGCAGACATTTGGCACTGTTTAATTTAGTTTAACAGTTTCTGTACCAGTCCAATGTACTCTACGTGAATGGTCAGTGAAATACTGTAGCATAAGAGTATTTATAACACAAAAAAAGTGCATTGCAGTATGAATCTTATTATAGAAATATATACAATCCCTGTATACGTGACGTAATTTGCATAATTTTATTTAATAACGCGCTCTTCGTATAATCTAATAATACGCTCATGACTATATTTCCGACTATGTCAGTCAGACTGGCTATGAAGGGTTGTCAGAAACTGAGTAGATTTCCATTATACCCGTTAATGAAATAACCAAGCACCAACAAAAGTGATAACAATACTTGTGCGTACCGAACAATACCTCGGTGGCCGCGTAGCTGAGTGGCTAAGTGATCGACCCAGTAACCAGAGGTCCAGGGTTTCCCAGGTACGGCAAAGTGTGTTTTGAGTCTTTCGATGCGTGAGGGTTTGTGATCATCACCTGCATTTGACAATTAACCTCTAGAACCCCAAGCGGTTGCATGAGACCGCACTGACAGAGCGCGCCTTTCCGTCAAACCCCAAGCGGTCGCATGAGACCGCGCTCTCCCACTTGCCTATGTACCGTGCCTTCATAGATTTACAGACTACTTTAGTATAAACAAGGTCGATTATTTCGGTTCTCTGGTACATTTTATGCATCGCGATAAATTGTACCGACAACTTGATTTTAATGATGGAGACCCATTGTAAGTGGAACAGTATACCTATAAGAGTTATTTTTTTTTATTCTACAATGGGTAAGCGCTTGGCCTTCATCTCACCTGATGGTAAATGACGATAAGGCCGAAGGTGGAAGCGTGTAATAAGCGGGTAATCCGGAATCCTTAACCACTGTGGAACTGGCTATCTTATCTCAAACTGTCGGAACACAACAATGCTATAAACATTGTCGTTATGGCGACAGACTTAGATAAGATGGTGGTAGCTAGCCAGGCGGACTCAACAGCCCTACCACCAACCAAACCGAGCACACAAAGATGTACCCCCCCGCTGGGAATCGAACCCGGGACCTCTGGGCCTGATACCGGTGGCTTAGCCACTAGACCAAAGAGGCGATTAAAAGAGGTTATACTTTACTTAATTTTTTTTTTCCCACTTAGAAATAACAGCTGGGATCGAGAGGTCAAGAGTTCTGCTCGATATTCCCAGGTCCAGCAAAGTGTGATTTCGGAATTTTTGATGCATAGCCCTGGTTATAACCAGTAACTGTTAACTCACTATCGTACTTCATTGTGAACAAAAAACAGTCAAGAAAAACTCAGTTGATGTACGTACGTACGTCGCAAAACGGAACTCCAAATCCACCGTAATGAATTTAAGTTAACTAAGCGTTCACTGCGACAGAAGTGTAACACTTTAGTCCGTTCGCGGCCATTCTCCACTCGGACCGTTAATTGTAAAAGCAAAACACGGAACGCGTGTCTGGCCAGGAAAATTAATGACCCGCGTGACAAAACGGGAAAATTGCGCTGCATCCTCCTAACAGAATTGCAGTAGGGTAGGCGCGACATAGCTAGTTTATCCACTATAACATTACTCATTCTCATTGTTATACTAAAACAGTGTTTGAAATTGGAAGCGAAAGGTTCGAGTTGAATTCGAGAAATCGTGGTTCTCCGACAGACTGCTGATGTGAACACGTACCTGACACAAGCGATTTAGCCTTTTTATCAACAATCAATTTGAGCCATGGGGTTAAAGCGTTGCACTAGTATACTAGTAGTGTACTAGAATTCTACCAATCCCTCTCTTGCCTTTAGTGTCGTAAAAGGCGACTAACAGACTGGTAAAAATGTTTACTAGAAAAAAATCAACCAGTCTCAGGAAGCTCGAATGGGATTCGAACCCATGACCTTTGAAATGCCGGTATTTTTTCTAGTAAACATTTTATCCTATTTCTATATAGCATTGAGAATGCGAAATTTTCAATAATACGGATAACAGACTTAAGACTGCATATACATATATCCATCAACATAAAGTGGCGATGGGCTCACCATGCTGAGATCATGTGTGCAGTTGTAATTTGCTGAAATGTGGACTATGACAGTGGACCGCTTCTGCGGACTTCATTGCCTATTCTCTGACTAACCGTTTAGGGTTAACAGTCCATATTTTTCTTTATTTTGTCCTTTTTGTAAATAATTTAGGGACAGAATAACAGAAACAAATACTGTTCTGGCATGCATCTTATACTCCTTTCAGTGGAAGACACAAACTAATAGCATTTTCAGGGCAAACATTATGTTACAGCTAAAACGAACGTCACCTGATTTGTGAATTTTTATTTAATTATTTTCTTATTGAAAATATTAAATAAATCTTCTCGTAATATTAAAAAACTAATGTTTTCTTTTATATTGTTTTATGAAACCTTTGATATACCTAAAGCATTAACATAATTAATATTGATATGATTTTAGTTGGAAATCTTTTAATTGAGTCACCTAACCGGTAAACCGTCAAATGCTAATCGCTTAACTTTCATTATTAGAACGCGAATGCGCAAGCTGCTGCACCATTGCAGTCATGAAATTAGAAAGTCTATTCAGAAAACAACATCTATTAAATCAGCCAACAAAACAAACTCGCCGATTCCCTCACTTGTTTTATTGAAAAACTTTCGCGCAAACTTATATCGGACGCTGTCTACCTACCTGTTTGCATTAGTGTTATTTCACGGACAGTTAATTAAAGCAGGTTCTTGCTTTAACTCGGTGGAAAACTTTTACACCGATAACAACGTAAATGAAAACTCGTCTGGATTTGGGCGAAGTGTGGTGGTGACAGGGGCGGGCGGGGCGCGAGGGCGGGCGGGGCCCATTCGGGCAATCGTCAGTACTAGCGGCGGCGCTGTGGGAAGGGTACGCTTTCGCGGCTCCCATCGCGAGCACACGCGTACGCGAAAGGAGCGGACTATTCCAACTCGGCCTCAAACCTATAATGAGGACCTTAGCCCACCTCGGAAAAGGGCACAGTGCGTACAGTGCGTTCCTATGTGTCTCTATACGTATGTGCTGAAGGAGTTTATATGGGTGCTTGGTTCATCGGCCGATGTGGTCTGTCACCCACTTTCAATAATGAGAATTGTGCCGATGTTAAATTGTCATACGATTCACTACGATGCTGTTGTGTGGCTGTCGTACGAAGTTAGGATGTGAAGGAATTAACCATGTTGTTTCGGATTGAGAATCAGAAGTCGGAAGTACAGTCTTTTTTGCATATTATATTATGTAATAACAAAACTCTTCTAACTCGGTTCGGGTACGCAAACTTCCTGGAATCGACTTTTGGGGTTTAACTGTATCTGATTTAATAATTTAATAACAAATGTTTCTATTGCCATTAATAACATTTGCTAACACAAATTTTGTTTGGTAGCCGAGAGAGGTCATTCGTTTGTGTAGTTCCCTTAACGAAAATAATTTATTTGAAGTTGTTTTAACAACTTTGTGAAAAGAGAAATTTTACTTTCTATCTTATTTTTAAATAGCATAGACAATGTATATTTTTGAAAGTGCTTTCAGATAGATAGACAATACTTTCATTGTAACTTAACGCTACAAAAATTTACATAACACATAACAATGAGGTGACAATGAGAACAAATACAAAGCTTTTATTAGTAATTGATGGTACAAATCCATTACTTGACAGGTACTTAAAATAGAATATTCTGTAATATTCTTAGTGTAGATGTGTGACTGTAATTAGTTTCAAGATATTTAAAAAAACATTAGCAGAGTAGGTATGTGAGTTCCAAATTTAAATACAATTTTAATAAACACATGATCTTTTTTGAAGACACCAGAATAAAATCGGAAACATTGAATCAAACAAGGTGATCCGAAATTGCACTCACACCATTGCACCGATTACCTTAGTAAATTGAGGTTGATAGGTACCACACGTGTCGTTGTCTTACAATAATTATAATAATACATACACAATAATCACGACCATTATCCCCGAAGGGTTAGTCAGATACTAGACAATGAGGACAGCAAAAGCAGTCCTCTACCATAGTCCATTTCCACCAGCGATTGCACATGTGTAATTATTATTATTACCCTCCATTGTCCTACTGCAGGGCAAGGCCTCCTTTCCCTCCATAATAATAACTAATAAATTATTTCATTAAAACTTTGAACGCCTGTATATTTTAACAAATCAAGTGAAAACGCAACTACAATGTTATATTTATTTTTCAAATGAAACCGCAACTGTGTAATAATGCTATTAACCCTTTTGAAATACTACGCGATATGGAGCCGAATGATAACATTACTTTTTACTAAGTAAGTTCATAGGAACCTATTTATTTATTAGTATGAGAAACGACTTGACCGAAAGCATATTTTCCATCGTGACGCCAAGACTTCGTGTATATTTTGTAATTAAAATACCTTCATGGCTCGGTTTCCTTTAGTACGTATACTAAAACTGAGGCGGTCAGTTGCGTGACGTGACCAACATTTTCGTAGTGACACGTACGCGCACGCGACAACCCAACCGCTGGAGGTTAAGGTTTTATAAGCGAGGGCCTTCGGTAACTTAAAATATACGACTCATGACACTGATGCTCAAAGAAAATTGGTTTGTCAGAATTACTTAAGAGGGTTTACGCTTTACGGTTTTCCATACAAACTTCCTAGTCGAAATTTTTAAAAACCAATTAGCCAATTTTGATGAAACTTAGCATGCTAAAGAAAAACACAGGGATCTAAATAGTTTGTTGAAAACATTTTTAAAAAACGTTTATTTAACTGAGTTTTTGCGATTAAACTTTCTATAGTAGACTTTAAATCACAATAAGTCAGCTAAATAAATGTTTTTTTATAATGTTATTAACAAACTAGTTAGATCCATGTATTTTACTTTAGCATGCAAAGTTTCATCAAAATTGGCTTATTGGTTTTTAAAAATTTGGACTTGGAAGTTTGTATGGGAAACCGAAATTCGTAAACCCTCTTAACCGTGCCGCGTGTGTAGCAACTCACTAAAATATAGGTACTACCAATCCCTCTCTTCCATTGGGTGTCGTAAAAGGCGACTAACGGACTAAAGACTGCACATACATCAGCATAGACCGGCGACGGGCTCACTCCTTATCACGCTGAGCATGTTTGTTGTAATTTGGTGAAAGGTGGACTATTATCAGTGGAATGCGTCTGCAGTCCTCATTGTCTATAGTCTCTAACTATTTTCTATTTTGGGATTATAGTCGTAAAACTATGTATGTATATCTAGGGTGGCCACCCGTACTCTAAAATAGAGTATTGTCCTCTTTTTCATGTAAATAAGCGTACTTTATAATCTACGACACCAATAGAGTACGCTAAAATACTCAGTTTCGTAAAACTATTTTACGTAAAAGACAAATAGTTAAATGTCGCGAAGAGCAACAAAAAATACGTTTTTAAGGACAAATAATTAAATACTCTTTTTTATGCAATACATGTACTTTATTTTTGTTCTAACAAAATGGAAAAATACTTTATTTGTCCTAAAAAAGGTGGCAACCCAAATGTATGTACCTATAACTTAACCCTTACTTTATTTTGATTTATTCATTTTATTATGCTAACTAATGTTTATTACAAACGCGTTTATTATAAAAAATAAGTTTTAGCTAATTTCTAAATTATAGTAAGTAATTAAAACTTGACTAAATCTGAGGCCGGCCCTTTCTTCACTTGTCAAATGCAAAGATCTATTGGAGTAAATAAAAGTGAAGCAAAGTATGGTCTATATACTGTCCCCACTCCCACTGACAGGCAAGGGCCTACATACATACATATAATCACGACTATTATCCCCGAAAGGTTAGTCAGAGACTAAGCAATGAGGACCGCAAAAGCAGTCCTCTGCCAGTCCACTTATCACCAAATAGCGAATGCACATGTACTCAGCGTGACAGGTGGTGAGCCCATCGCTGCTCTACGCTGTTGGATGTATGTGCAGTCTTTAGTCCGTTAGTCGCCTTTTACGACAACCAAGGGAAGAGAGGGGGTGGTAGTAGGTATTCTTTCACCGCTACGAGACCAGCGATATCTCAATGTACGAGACACGGTTAGGCTTTTGAAATCGGGTCTTCATTTTATTAATTCTAGTAATTCATTTTAGGAATCATTTTAGTAAGTAATTATTATCAATGATAAATGAAAATTGGTTTGACAAATTATACCAACTAACTAAACAGTGTTTTTTTGTTTTCATCGTTTCAGTAGGTAGTATGTTAAATTGTATCCTAATTAATCTTAAACGTTGTACTTTTGTATACTAGCACCTGACCACTAGGCCACCGAGCCGGGGTTGCTTTATAAATATTTACAAAATAACTTTTTAAAATTTGTAAATAAACCTTCAAAAATCCTTTTAATCAAAGATTTACCTTTGATTTAATAAACTGACTAAAGTGGACAGTGGCGTTTTGATGGTTTTATACATTAAAGTTTATAATATCCTACTAATTATATAAACGCAAAAGTTTGTAAGTATGGATGGATGTTTGTTACTCTTTCACGTTAAAACTACTAAATGGATTTGGATAAAATCGGCATACAGATAGTTTATAACCTGGATTAACACATAGGATACTTTTTTTCCCGATATTCCTACGGGAACGGGAACCACGCGGGTGAAACCGCGAGCGGCCGCTCTAGTACTGTATAAAGCCGAAACCATCACTTATCCCGTTAAGAGGCTTATTACATCTCGACTGTGATTTTTGCTTAAAATGGCCAATTTTGGCGTTATGGATCTCAGAAACAAAAATACATTAACAATTATGACTTATTGATAGTGTAAAATAGCTATTGGAATAGTGCGTAGTGACCTCGCTTTTTGTAAAGCTTAACTTTTTAATTAAACCCAAAATTGCAGAGAAAAGTTTTCATAAGGTGCGCGAAGGCACTTTTTTGAGCTCATCGATTGAACTACACTGTTTTAAACAAGTGAAATAAAAAAATTGTAATGTTATCTGTAGTCGAATAGTGCGTAGCGACTACGAAATTTTTAGATATCATTGATTTTTTTATAGGAAAAAAATCTTATTCTAAACCAAAAAACTTCGAAAATCGCTATAAGTTAACTGTGAATATCTCCTATCTACGATAATATTATTGAGCAAAAGTTATACCAGAGTAATTGTTACTTCATGAGGAATAAAGATTTTATAGTGAATTTATTATCATATTTCGATAAAAACGATAAATACAATTGCAAAATTACTACAAAATGCGATGCGCCGGCCGTCCGAATTCAACTTATGCTCACAGAATGGAGATTTGTAATATTATGCACAAATTTATTATTCTATTTGGATAAAAACGATAAATACAACTGCAAAATTACTACAAAATGGGAATTTTACGCAAAAATCACATTCGAGATGTAATAGGCCTCTCAGGGGTTATCACGCGGACCAAGTCGTAAGTTGTGCGCTTGACTCGAAAGCTCAACGCATACGCCACCACAGCAGAAACATAAATAAGCATGACATATTGCTACTTACTGTCGTTATTAATCAAATAAAAAAAAACAAATTAACCTAACATAATTATCAAACTACCAAGTGAGAGCGCACTTTATAACCAGACCGGTATATCGGCATATACGCATGCTGTTTTATTTATACTTATTGCCTATTAACACGCTTTAAATGTACTACAACTCACTGCAGTGCAATCATAATTATGACATGTTTACTCTGTATACTATTACTGTTTCTAATAAAAGTCACAAACTATAGAATGGTGTTGTTTATGACTGAAAATATCAATACGGACTAGACCAACAAACCTATGTCAGTCACGCTACCCTTGTAGTTTTATTACCCTGAACTGCTAGCAAGGTAAGTCAGTTTTGTTTTTGTTTGTTTTGTTGGAGCATCGCAAAAATTCTTTGGACCAGGTTCATCAGGTCATCCTTCTTGTTAGGGTGCCTCTCAAACTAGTGAAGGTTTGCCAACCTGACTGCCGTCAAGTCTTTATATTTGGACCAGTTTTTGGAAAGTTAAAAGGCACTTGGTCTTTCCGTCTACTCCCGAACAAACGACCACAACCTCCGCCTTTTCAAAAAAAATCAAATCATTAACGGGTCTTCCGTAGCCATGAACAGAAATCAGACCTTTTTAAATATACTCTGCAATTATTAAGTACCAACACAAAGAAACGTTCACCATTCGAATGCAAACTACGCACTTACTCCAGTGTAAGTTAGTTTGAGAAATTAATTCGTACAATACAAAATTTAAATAATTTCGTCTGCCCACACTCGGCACAAGGGAATAAACGGTGTCCGCATTTTAGTGTAAAGGAACTTCGTAAGGTCTGTTTGTGTTGCCACCGGTGAAATCCCCACACAGCAGTTCGTACTGCTTTTGACTTAACACTCCTGAATTATTTCTGACTAAACTTCCCGTCAAAAGACGCCTTACGCGGCTACCTACACCCGGTATAATTACACGAGGTAACATTTATTAGCAGAAACAATATGCTGCGTGCTCTCACGGCAAGTTTTGTTCCATAACTAAGTTTAATATTCAATTAGAACGGCAGTTTTCAGCCTAATGAGTCCGCCGCCGGTAAAAGCAACAGGAATGAAAGTATTCATGTGATTATTATTGTACAACCAATGCGGAAGTATTTGATTTATTGTACGGGGTGTTATGGAACAGGGACGGTAGTGGTTACTAATACGAATATTTTGGTTAATAAGAGCTTTTATCAGTAAAATAATTTAAGTTTTTCGAACCAGCTTGTTATGAGAAAATAAGCTTGTCGGAACATAAACACTTCGTTTATGTTACCTACTTATACTTTATTAATACTGAATTTCTAAGCTCAAAGGTACTATCGTGGCGAGATCAAAAATCTCCAGTCAAAGATATTCACAATAGAAACATCATGTTCCTGCGGAAAGTCGGTTTTATTTATTTGTGTTTTCTTTGTACAATAGACGGACTTCATGCCTCAAAGATTTCTTTATTGGGCTAAGTTGACAGGTACGGGCGGTGAGTTATATAAAGTATATTATATTATTTAATAATGAGTAGTTTAGATACATAAATAATGTGATCTATGTAATATAAACTAGCTAAGCTAAATCACACTTTAGAATAACAACGCATGTTCCATGCCCAAGCATACTTTTCCAGTTTCATAATCCTTCGATTTTACGAAATCAGATCTAAAACGATATCGTTAAAAGTAGTTGCGCTTAATAATAATTTCCAGCGGTCTATTTTCAATATAAATTACGACAGTTTAATCACACAATTAACAGACGTGCCGGTATTGAAACTAGTGGTATTCGTAAATGTTGAAAGGTAAGTTTTAAGTTAATTACAGTTGGGAATAATTAAAGATTACACGTTCGTGATATGCTACGTTGTTTGGTCCGGTGGTCAAGCACTATTGTATTGGAAACGGTTAGTGGTGTTTTTAACTATTCAATGTGAATTATTCGGAAAAATTTGTGGGGTTTGTAAGTACTAATTAGCGTTTGCTTTAATGAGATGCTATACCACCATCAATTATTGGGTTTCCAAATTCAAATGGGTCATTACTATGAAAGTGAAAATGTTAGTAAAAGGGAGATTGGTTAGGAGGAACTAGGTTTTAATTTGAAAACTGTTTTCCGAAATTATTCACCATGTTTATTGATTTAGTCGAGGGCTGTGATACCGTGCTTTGTTTTCAAGTCACTAACATATATGTTTTTTTTTCAATGAATAATATCCTTGATAGTTTTCACAATACTAAAATATGAGCTTAGCTATTAGGTACCCTGCTTCAGATCGGTAGTTACCTCTAGGAGTCTTCGAGACAAACAAGGGCACACTTACTTACATACAGCATAAATTAAAATATTTACAGAGAGAGTCAGTGAGAACAATAAAACAAAAACATGTTTTGCTAGTCACATGCCGAAATATATATACATTTTAACATTTACATTAGATTAAAAATGTTCCAGGTATAAACCCTTAGTCTTGTGCCAGCGCCATTTCCCCCCCACACTGTGAACCCGAACAGAATTCCTTGCCTATAAAGGCTTCGAATATGGTGACGTATGGGGACACTCCTACGAAGTGGCATTACCGTTAGGAAACATCTGGGGCAGTGCCAAGACTTTAAAACCCATTGTAATTTTTCCTCACGACCAATTTAAGGTCACATACATAAGAAGGTACTGTTAGAAAAAAAATTGTCCCCTGTCTGTCGCTACCAATTGAATGTCTATTGTGTCTGGTTTAAAGCAGCAGAGCTTTTAAATCATTAATTAGCACATCCCTTATGTCACTGTACCCCAGCACTAGTTGCCAAAGTTTGACAGTTGAGCTTATACAACCGTATTTTTTCTTTATACAGAAACAATTAAGGATGAGTTCCACCCTTGAAACTAAACAACTTTCCCCAAGAAACCTATGTGCAAATATGACAAAAAAATTTCGATCTCCCTTAATATTGTCTTCGGCTAATCGGACAGTTTTGTATGGGAGGTACGAAATTTTTTATGTAATTTTTGCACATAGGTTTCTTGGGGAAAGCTGTTCAGTTTCATGGGTGGAACTCACCCCTAATTGTTTTTGTATAAAGAAAAAATAAGGTTGTATAGCTAATGCGCTTTCGGTGATTGTTGTAAAATTATCTACATATTTGTACCTAACTGTATTAAATGGTTATTGTGAAGATTTGAGTTTATTCCTATTAGTACGATCAGTATCTATGTTAAAAATAAACACGTAAGTGTAGATTTATATAGTTGTATTTCACCAATTCCCTCACACTGCATTTGAGCAATTATAATTCCTCTTTTCAAATAGAATCACGGCTATTTAAAATGCTTCCTTCTATTAAAAAAGCTCTACTTCGTTATTTTTTATTTTGAATGTGCTTCCTCGACAGTACTCTGTTCTAACTTTAAAATGTAGTTTTCACATTCCTAAATTACACTTATAAGTTTGTATTTGTTATACAAGGATCAGATATATTATCAGAACAATAAACAAGTGAAGGTAAATAGCTCCTGTTACAGTAGAAAATGCACCTCCACTATTCAACAGTTTTAAACAACACAGGGACTGAATACGAGATTACTTAAATAGCTATTTGCATACATTCACACACTGCCACAGGCGTCGGCATGCTAGTCGCTCTAATATGTGGACTAGGTACTGAAACTATTGCATGGGAAAACAATCAAGTGGCATGAAAATTAGTATAATACCTAGGTACATTTCTAAAGGAATTTATTTTTTGCAATAAAGGTTCGCGCGAACTGTGAATGGTTCAAAACGTCAGTATTAAATAAATTATCCTACTAATATTATAAACGCGAAAGTTTGTAAGTATGGATGGATGTTTGTTACTCTTTCACGTAAAAACTACTGAATGGATTTGGATAAAATTCGGCATATAGATAGTTTATAACCTGGATTAACACATAGAATATTTTTATCCCGATATTCCCACGAGAACGGGAACCACGCGGGTGAAGCCGTGAGCGGCCGCTAGTCAGTAATATAGTAATTAAACGCGAGTTAAATTGAAAAAGTATTTCATTTGATAACATAACATAGGTATTCGGAAAAATCTTTTTTTTTTGTTTATTAATCATGTCGCGTAGCAGTGAAAAAATACTACCCCCCCCCCCCTCTCTTCGCTTGGGTAGAGGCGACTAACTGATTACAGACTGCACATACATCCAACAGCATAGACCGGCGATAGGCTCACCACCAGTCACACTGAGCACATGTGCAGTCGCTATTTGTTGAAAAGTGGACTATGGAAGAGGACTGCTTTTGCGATCCTCATTGCCTAGTCTCTGACTTACCCTTCGGGGATAATAGTCGTGATTATATTTATGTATGTATGTATTATTTATGATTTTAATAACGTAGTTAGGCCATGTACTTACAAAGGCTCTCAATCGAAATCATCTTAGCTTTAGTCTAAATTCAGGTTCATCGCACCACGTTCCAGCCATTTGCATACATCTAGTCTTGTGTCGGTATGCTCTACGTTGTAATATGTGGCTCGCCCCTGCAACTACCGAACATAGTCTCGGACTGACTTCTAGCGAACGACCTAGTGTTATTACTTAGCTTTACGCTTAGGTGAATTTCATAGAAACATATTGTAGTTAATTGGACTATTCTAACAGTTAGTAGGTACTCGTCATCAACGAGTTTATTTGAGCGCTATTATCGCAAATAATGAAATATTTCGAATCTATAAGGCATACAAACAAACATACATGTAATCACGTAGGGTTAGTCAGAGACTAGGCAATGAGTACAGCAAAAGCAGTAGTCTACCATAGTCCACTTTTCACCAAATTAGCGACGGCACATGTGCTCAGCGTGACAGATGGTGAGCCCATCGCCGCTTTACGCTGTTGAATGTATGTGCACTCTTTAGTCCGTTAGTCGCTTTTTACGACACTTAAGGGTAGAGAGGGTGGTAACGTATTCTTTCACCGCTACGCACGGTTTTATCTTAACTGAATGTTTAAAATATTGTAAAACTAGCGGCTGCTCGCGGGTTCTTCCGCGTGGTTCCCGTTCCCGTGGAAATATCAGGATAAAAAGTATCCTATGTGTTAATCCAGGTTATAAACTATCTGTATGCCGAATTTCATCCAAATCCATCCAGTAGTTTTTACGTGAAAGAGTAACAAATATCCATCCATACAAATTACAAACTTTCGCGTTTATAATATTAGTAGGATTCTATTCATTCAGATCTCTCAGGATGTCAATTCTGAGAGGTTTGTTAAAACGATGTTGTTACAAACACATAAAATACCTCGGTGGCGGAGTGGTCAACGCAGCCGGATTGCAGAGGAGGTGGGTTTGATTCCACCTGAGGTATAAATTTTTTTCAACATTGTTTTCTTCGAGCTGATTTGCTCTGTGGTCAGAGACTAGGCAACGACGATCGCAAAAGCAGTACCTAAGCAATAACAAATTAATCAATCTTTAAGTCAAAGGAGTAAGTTGATAGGTAAAGTAATACTTTGTCGAATACTTTAAAAAGTAGGTAGGTACTAAGTTTAAAAATAGACAGTGTCTAAAATGGACGCTCGCACTTTTTAGCCAATAGTTTATGAAAGAGACGCAACACTTTAAACGTACGTTAAACTCTTGGCTTACTTTAAACACCGTTCTGTAGTAAATCTCTATTGGCGTTGGTGTCGCATTGTAAAACCTAAGCGGTGATCTACTGTAATTTATTATATCTCTATTCTAATCTTTTTCTAACTTACCGCAAAACTAAACGCAAAACTACTTAGTGAAGCCATACTACGCATACCTTTTATGTCCGACGTTTCGACCGAGTTGGTGCTGGTGGACACAAGCTAACTGGTTGGTGCAATTTGATTGAAACGACGGGTTTAAAAGATATGCGATGCCTTTTATAAATAGTTTTGCGTTATATCCCGTTTAAATATTGTGGAAAATGAAACGCGAATGTATAAAAGTGTATCTCACTTATAATACAAAAGATGTTTATTGAAAGCTTTCAATATTAAGATTACTGCTTTTTGGCATTGCGTTACTTAGCACACAATTCAAAAAAGCAGTAATCTTAAATTGAAGAATCTAAGTGCGCGCCTTTGCCCCTCTCTGTTGACTTAAGGTAAAAAGTCCTGCCGTCCCCTGCCGACAGCGCCCTTGCTGACACTAAACTATAGATAAAAGTGTAGGGCACATTTTTTTGCCTACGTCGTCACCTAAGTACCTATATTATGCCTCGGTTATATTTTATGTTCTTTGAAGGGTGCCGCTATGAAAAGCGCTTCAAGAACAGAGGGGTCGTTATGTTTCTAGACGTGTGTTGCCTTCGTAGCGTTACTACGAAGGGTTTGTACCATTAAGTACCTACGTGTTTTTAAACATACGAGTATACTGAAAAGAGAAGCTGAAAACTATGAGAGCAAAAGATAGCAAAATATTGCTCTTTTATTTTACTCGTACATACAACATTTGTATATAATTATAATATATTGTTGAAAACATCCATTGCTTAAGCCATTAACAGTACATACGAATCATTATATTACTGGATTAGGCTAAAATGATCCAAGCCACACAACGCAAAGTAATCCTTTTATCACCTCTTTGATGTCAAGCTAGGTCTATTTTCTTATTCCAAATACTTTTACGAAAAAATAAAGAAGTAGGTAAGTCGAGTCTTTGCGACATCAAATATTATTGTAGGTTTGTTTTATTCAGCAATTTATTATCAATGAACAAAATGTGCCTTAGATCATTTATTTTGATATGACTAATAAGAATTAGGAAATTTCCTTCGTTGTTTTAAGTAAAAAACATAGTCATGCTTTCAATTTCCACGTCAGGAAAAGTCTTTTCGGATTTTTCAATACATCGCCCGAGTTTGTGATATCATGATTTGATCTCAATGATGGAGCCCTTTGCCATGCAGTGGGACAGTTTACGGGCTGTACTCTACTTGACTTTTTTGGGCCGATGTTTTATTCCTCGGATAAAATCTGTCCACCTAATATGTTTGTTAAAACGAACGAATAAGTTTTATCTGAGGATTGAAAAACGGCCCGTAAGAAAAATAAAACATTAAAAATCAATTATTTCATGTAATGTCCTATGCATGTCCTACAATCGGTTGAAGAGAACGTGCCGAGTACGTTGTAACTGTTAAAAAAAGTAATTAGAGGCTTGTCTCTCTTCCCACCTAACCAACTATGACCAAAAGTGACAGATGTTGGAAGTATATATTTTCAGAGGGTTATCGCTCTTCCTGTTAGTGAAAACCGCATAAAAAACTATTGCGTGGTTTAAAAGAAGTTCGACCGAGTTACAAGTGTTGCAACTATACATAGCAATACTAAAATAGAAAAGTGCGTATTAAAAATAAATAGTTGAGATTTTGAACGTCGATAACTTAATTGTTCTTTCAAGTATTGAGATTTCGGTTCGTTGCTCCAACGGTGTTGTTCAACACAAGTATCTAACCCGATTTAGTCGATGCATAGCCCAGGTATGTGATCGATCCCCATCCTTCATTAGGCAAGATAGATAGATAGATAGATAGATAGATAAAAGCAAGCGTAGTGATTAAGCCATTAAATACTCATTATTTATAGCAATAAACTTCATGATGAATACCTTTGCACCGCATTGTGTCAGTAAGTATATTTTCTAGACTAAAAGAATCATAGTAGAAAACATATTTTAATTATTCAAAGCAACCTTCTTACATTGGCAAAAAATTCACTTAGTTACAAGTACCTATACTTACTATGAATGGAAAACAGTTTCCCGACGTTAAACGAGGGAAGAGTTGAAACTGATGCAAGAGTGTGTTACAGTAGTACAGTAACTTGCACTCATGTTGAACTGAACATCTGGAAGTGTGTTTTTATGGGTGCACCCGTGGTAGGAGCTTGGCCCCGTTCTAGGTAGACTAACTTGTTAGCGAGAAACTTCGATGGAATCCATTAACCGTGGATTCCTAAACTGGATTAGGTATGTTATCCGCTGTCGTGCCACGTTGATTGATAATAAAACAATTTGTTGGTCATATTTATAACTGTTAATAAGTAAACCGCACACTGCATCAGTCGGTTTTAAACATATAACATAAACTCTTTCTTATGTTCTGTGGTTCTAACCACAGTTGGATAGCCTGGTTGGCTAGAAGTTACGAATAAAAGATTTTCCCGGCTTAATCGAGTGAAAAACACATACCTGTAGTAGATATTAATATGGTAGGTAGATTTGTATAAATGTACCCACACTAATGATGAATAAAGATCAGTATTCAACTAGCAAGCTGTCTTTTACTACATGGTGACAGCGGTGTCGTTAAAACAGTGAAGTCAAAGTACTTATAATAATATTAATTGTGCGAATAGATACATTACTGTGTTACTTATTTATTACGCTATAAATAAGTGATAGGTATCGTTATAATGGAGCATGCTCGGCCCCCTCCGGAATTATCTGTGGAAGACAGTCCAGCCGCGCGCGCGGAGTCGTGGCGAAAGTGGTGGAAACTGTTCTCGGTGTTTTTGAAGGCGTCCGGTGTTTATAAGGAGTCAAAAGACGTCCAGGCTAGCTTGCTGTTGAATCTCATAGGGGCGGAAGGATATGAAATATTTTCAACGTTCACTTTTACTAAGGATGAAAGCCCGGATGATATTGAATGTTTAAAAAAGAAATTTGACTCACATTTCGGAACAAAGGTTAACGTTACCTCGCTGCGGTTTAAGTTTTTTACCCGAAACCAAGACACGAGCGAGACAATTAACCAGTACGTGACTACGTTGAAGCTACTCAGCCAGGGCTGCGAATTCGAACATCTCGTAGATGGCCTAATTAGAGATCGTATCGTCTGCGGTGTGGTGGATAACGTCGTGAGAGATAGGATGCTGCGGGCGGAGGAACAGACGCTCACGAAAGCTGTGCAGATGTGTGAGGCTGCCGAGATGTCCAAGGAGGAGAGTCGGCAAATAGAGGAAGCAGCATCAGCTTGTGTGTGTTGTGTGGCGGCGGCGGCGGGCGCGGCGCGTGGCGGGTTGAGACAGCGCGGCAGCTGTGTGCGCGCTGCGGCCGGCCCTCCTGCGAGGACGTGCAGCGTTGCCCGGCACTGAAGTCGACGTGCTTCGTGTGTAACGGCAAAGGACATTTCGCTCGCGTGTGCTTTAATAAAGTGATCGGTAAACGAGTTCATTATCTGAGTATTGCGGAGTACACGGATAACTCCGACGATGAAGTGATGTTCGTAAATATGGTAAAAATACGTGAAGAAAAAAATAACGCACCGAAGGAGTGGATTGAGATTATAGACTTTGAAGGTACGCGTATTTTATTTAAATTAGACATGGGTTCGATGCTTAATGTGCTATCGAAAGCAGATTATGTGCAGCTAGGATTAAGTCTGAATAGCTTAGCTTCATACAACAAAAAAGTTTATTCATACACGGGAAATTCGGTTCCTATTATAGGAGAATGCAATATCAAAATAAAATACAAAAATTGTTATCATAGTTTAAAATTTGTTGTTGCAAATATGCACTGTCAAAATATTCTTGGCTTAAATGCATGTGTACAGATTGGAGCTATTCAGAGAGTAGATGCTGTTAACATAAATGATTATTCAGATTTGTTTCACGGCTTGGGAAAATTACCAGGAAAACATACTATTGTTGTAGATAAAAGTGTACCATCGGTTATATGTCCGGCGCGTAGAATTCCCATGGGTATGAGGCAAAAGTTGTGTATAGAACTGAAAAGAATGGAAAGCTTAGGTGTCGTGCGCAAAGTCAGTCATCCTACTGAGTGGGTTAACGCTATAGTTCTCGCTGCAAAGAAGAACGGCCACATAAGAGTGTGCTTAGATCCGCGCGCGTTGAACCGTGCGGTGCGGCGCGCGCACTTCGCGATGCCGACGGTAAGTGAGCTGGCGGCGCAGCTGCGCGGCGCGTGCTACTTCAGCGTGCTGGACGCGCGCTGTGGCTTCTGGATGCTGGAGCTGGACGAGGCCAGCAGTGACCTTTGCACCTTCGGAACGCCCTTCGGAAGGTACCAGTTTTTAAGACTCCCTTACGGTATCAACTGCGCACCGGAAATCTTCCACGCGAGGGTGAGGCAGCACCTGGAGGACCTGGAGGGCACGGAATCCTTCATTGATGACGTCATCGTGTGGGGTACTACTAAACGGGAACATGACATGAGGCTAGAAAAGTTACTACTCAGAGCTAGAGAGGTAGGTATAAAATTTAATAAAGATAAGTGCAAGTTTGGCGTGACTGAAATAATGTACTTAGGCCATATATTCGACGAAAGAGGTATGAGACCGGATACAGCTAAGGTGAAAGCGATAGTGGGCATGCCGGAGCCGCAGGACCGGAAGGCCTTAGAGAGATTCTTGGGGATGGTGAACTATCTTTCTAAATTCATTCCCAACTATTCAGAAAAAGTTGCAGTACTCAGAGGTCTTTTGAAAAAAGATTCTGAATGGCTGTGGGAAAAGCATCATACTGAAGCGGTATGTAGATTAAAAAAAGATATATCGTCTGCACCAGTGTTGACTTTATACTCTAACTCGCTACCGATCGTGGTGTCCGTGGACGCGAGTGCGGGCGCGCTGGGCTGTCTGGTACTGCTGCAGGCCAGTCGAGTTCGCTTCCCTCACGCTCACGGACACGCAAACGCGTTACACTCAAATAGAAAAAGAGATGTTGGCAATTGTGTTCGCGTGTGAACGATTTTACCAATATCTTTTCGGTAGGTGTGACGTCACGGTGCAATCTGACCACAAACCCCTTGAAGCTATTTTTAAAAAAGCATTGTCCGCTGCACCGGCACCGCTACAGCGCATGATGTTACGCATACAGAATTACGATTTTAAGGTCGTCTATACTCCAGGTAAATTTATGTACGTCGCAGATACGCTATCTCGTGCCGCATTGCCAGAGTTAATGCATGAACGTGTGGATGAGGAGGTCGACGCTCAAACATGTTTCATGCTGGAGCATCTGCAATATAGTAACGAAAAGCTTCAACTGATAAAGGAGCACCTAGCGCGAAATAACGAGACTAAAACACTAATGAAATACATATTGAGCGGCTGGCCCAGGAGCCAGTATAACATTGACGTAAGTCTTCGTGCATTCTGGCCTTATAGAGGGACGTTGCAGTACGTGGACAATCTTATATTAAATGATGGTCTTGTCTACATCCCGACGGAGCTACGTGGCGAGATGGTGCGGCGCGTGCACAAGGGCCATCTGGGCATCGACCGCTGCAAGCGGCGCGCGCGTGACGTCATGTTCTGGCCGGGCATGGCGCGTGACGTGGAGCGCGCGGTGCGAGGCTGCGCCACTTGCGCGTTGCATGCCGTGCGCCCACCCCGGGAGCCACTGTTACAGCATTCGATTCCTGACTTACCCTGGGTAAAACTAGGCTCAGATATATTTGAATATAAGAAAAAATACTTTGTAATATTGGTAGACTATTTCTCCAATTACGTAGAAGTAAGCGCTCTAAAGTCATTGAGTAGCAAGACGGTGATTGAGGTTATGAAAGAACAGTTTTCTAGACATGGCATACCAAATGAGTTGATAACCGACAATGGACCATCGTACAGCTCAAAGGAATTTAATGAATTTGTAAAAAGCTGGGAAATAAAGCACGTGACTTCATCTCCTTTGTACGCACAGTCAAACGGAAAGAGCGAAAGAACTGTACGTACGGTAAAAAACCTAATTAAGAAATGTGAGAACTCAGGTCAAGATTATTATTTGGGTTTATTAAATTTAAGAGCTACGCCTCGGGACGGCGTAGATTCTCCGGCTCAAATGTTGACTTACTACGCGGCTACCGATTCATAGATCGTTAATAGAGGCAAAAGTCGACAATAGAAAAAATTACGACGCGATTTGGGAAAAGCGAGCTAAACAAAAGGAGGTTTACGACAGGGGTTCAAGAAAGATTCCTACCTTAACATGTAACGATAAAGTAGTAGTAGCCGATGGAAACAAGCGGGAATTCATGACAGTAGTCAAAAAGGCACCGGAGCCAAGATCGTACATCGTGCAGGACTCAGTGGGACGTAAGTAGGTATAGACGAAACCGTCGAACAGCCGCAGGGCGAGACTGGCGGGGACGCAGGTGAGTCGGCAGACACGGCGCGCGCGAGCAGCGGCGCCGAACAGCACCGCCCGGCATTACCGAATGACAAAGGTACAGTTGCTGTCAGCAACAACGACTCACGGTCGCGCGAATCTAAGCAAAAACTTGGTACAATGGTTACTACTAGGAGCAAGGCTAGACAGCTGGCCAAAAGTATATTAGACACAATGTAATTTAGTATGATTCATTCTTTATTGTATACTTACCTAGATAATTCTGTATAGCTACAGACCTGCCTAGTTGATGTTGTAACGTTGTTTGCTTGCCTAAGAAAGTATTTTGGTCTAGAGTAAGTTTGCACACAGAGTAAGTTTCACAAATATAAAAAATACATAAGTACTTGCTTATTTATGTAGTTAGGTATGCAATTTGATTTTATGAAAAATAGGTAATTAATTGTTAAATAATTGTGTAAAATAAAATAGTGATTTGAAAATTTATTAAGTAGGTACTTATAACTAATAAATATTATCAACAGCATAGTTTATTTTACCTAGGTAGGTACTTAGATAGCATCAATCTTTAAAAGTTTAATACATTGTTATATTACTAGTACTTACCAAGATCACAGAATATTAATAGCCTAGATATATAAGTTGGTGAAGGGATCAAGTAGGTAGGTAAGTATAGTTTGTAAACGTAAAACATAAAAGTAGGTTCCTAATTGTTTTAACCTAGCTAGGTACTTGTTGCCAATTGTTCATTGATTATATATATATAATAAGTATAGTTACATACATATACATAATACTAATTGTTATAACTTTAGCATTAGGATTAAGTTTAATATGTTTTATATTATTTTAAGTCCGAAAAGGGAAAGATGTAGTAGATATTAATATGGTAGGTAGATTTGTATAAATGTACCCACACTAATGATGAATAAAGATCAGTATTCAACTAGCAAGCTGTCTTTTACTACAATACCTATGTATCTGATTGATAATGATACAAAACGGAACAGAAATACATACAAAGACAATTAAAATGGTTACTTTTAACAACTTGCTACTCAGCTTTCAGTCATGGCAAGCTGCTATGACGCTGTAAAAAGATGTACTTTTATGTAAGTACGTTGTTGGCTGACTTTTATATAAATAGTAGAGCATTGAGAGAGGTTGATTGTTGCGAAATAGAGCTACGATTTCTCTTGTCATCATCATCGTTAATGTCATAGTCAACGTCACACTCAGCAGTGCTTTCCCACATAGACAACAGAACTTGGGGAAATTGCGCCATAACCCACCACGCTGACCCAATATGGGTTGGTTCTCTTGTAAATAGTTGGGCAAAGGGGGACATAGTTTATATAGGTTCGGCAGTGTTAAGAGGCCTATTACATCTCGACTGTGATTTCTGCGTAAATTGCCCACAATTGCGTTTTGTAGTAATTTTGCAGTTGTATTTATCGTTTTTATCGAAATGGGATAATAAAGCCATGCTTAATATTACAATTATTCTCTACTCTGCGAGAATAAGCTGAGTTCTAACGGCCGGCGCATCGCATTTTGTAGTAATTTTGCAGTTGTATTTATCTTTTTTATCGAAATATGATAATAAATTTATTATAAAATCTTTATTCCTCATGAAGTAATAAATATTCTATTATACATTTTGCTCAATAATATTATCGTAGATAGGAGAAATTCACAGTTAACTTAAAGCGATTTTCGAAGTTTGTCGGTTTAGAATAAGATTTTTTTTCTATATCAAATCAATTATATCTAAAAATACCGAGGCCGCTACGAACTTTAAACGACTATATAAGAGATAACATTTTAGACTTTTTATTACATTTCTTTAGAAATAGTTAAATCAGGAGCTCAAAAAAGTGCCTTCGCGCAATTTATGAAAATCTTTCTCTGCAACTTTGGGTTTAATTAAAAAGTTAAGCAAAAATTACAAAAAGCGAGGCCGCTACGAACTATGCCAATAGCAATTCTACACTATTCAATAAGTCAAAATTGTTATTTAATTTTTGTTTCTGAGATCAAGAACGCCAAAATTGGCCATTTTCGCAAAAATTACAGTGAGATGTAATAGGCCTCATAATATACCAGTATAGGTTTGTTTTAATAAAAAAATACATTATAACAAAGTGACAATGCACGTCTGGTGACTGGCCGGCGTCAGGCGGATCGGGAGCCAGTTTGCAAACAAAACAGCTCGTGATTTCCTGATGGTACCTATACGAGTATGAAGTTTTATGTTTTACTTTCCCGTCGACAGAGTTTACGCTACAACTTTGTTAGCGATAGTTCACATCTGGAATTTAGAATGAAATTTTGTTTACCCTATTAAGAGTGGTCGCTAATTAGAAATTCGCAAATTAAACTTCGTAATTCGCATTCGCAATATGAACATTTTACATTATCATCATCATCAGAACCAAGTCATGCCATTTCCGTTGGTTTTGAGCTAATTGCATCCAGGTTTTTCCACTTCGCTTGTGTGTCCTCGGCAGCCATTCCATATTTTTTAAATGCATAAGTTGAATACAAATGAATAAACACTTTTTTATATCAACATTTGATTAAGTAGATAATGATATGTATTAGGCACTAGGCATGACTTTTTGCGACCATGGACCATTCAATGAGTTCCAAACACGATTAGATAGATCCTTTTAGGATTCCATTTCAGTGATTTCGTAAATATCAGAAAATAGTAGAGCTTTGTTTCGTAATTACAATTAAGTAGGTATTTGATATTTATTTTTCAGTTTATTTCATATTTTTTTATATATCCCCCTCTCTTCCCTTGGGTGTCGTAAAAACTGTGTCACGTAGCTGTGAAAGAATACTACCACCCTCTCTTCCCTTGGGTGTCGTAAAAGGCGACTAATGGACTAAAGAGTGCACATACATCCAACAGCATAGAGCGGCGATGGACTTACCACTGTCACGCTGAGCACATGTGCAGTCGCTATTTGGTAAAAAGTGGAATATGGCAGAGGACTGCTTTTGCTGTCCATATTGCCTAGTTTCTGTCTAATCCTTCGGGGATAATAGTCATGCTATATATATGTTTGTATATTTCATACGACAACAAAACATATTTTTAAGAGAGTTGATTTTTTTCTATATTACCTACCTGAATACTAACTAACTACGTTTTGTTCATTAAAAACGCTATTGCCATCCAACGAACGCCGTTTTAAGCTGACAATATAAATACTCTATTTAACTTAACAGACACTTTGGAATGAGTCTGTTATTAGTTGGAAACAAATTAGAAATACGATTGTCTATGAAAACGTGACGCTTAAAAGATCAATTTAATAAATAATGACTTAGAAAGTCGGTTAGGCAATTTCAGAAGTGAAATGTCATTTTAGAGCCACAGTCTTTGATCCACCTTTGATCTCATTACAGTTTTAAATTTGTGTGTTAAAATAGGATTTCCAAAAATATAAACAAATTAATAGCAATTGCGACGACTAACGGACTAAAGACTGCACATACTTCTGACAGCATAGAGCGGTGATGGGCTCACCACCTGTCACGCTGAGCACATGGGCTGTCGCTATTTGGTGAAAAGTGGACTATGGCAGAGGACTGCTTTTGCTGTCCTCGTTGCCTAGTCTCTGACTAACCCTTCGGGTATAGTAGACGTGATCATATGTATGTATTTAGGTATGTATGATTAACATCATATAATGGAAACTGTAATTTTTTGTACTTAATACCAGTATTATGGCTGGATGTCAGCACAGAGACACCTTATAGAGTCATCAAATCAATGATCAACTGAAATTGATATTATGAACAAATAAATGTTGAATATCGTGATAACACTAAAAGAGCCTAATCTAAACAAACAAGGAAATGTTACGTACGTCAAATGAATGTTATATAAAACGAGTTAATTGCCTTTTCGCTTTTATTGACGTTAAAAGTTAGACTGTATAATTTTGTTTTTCATTCATTAACGTAATTAAAACGTTGTTCATAATAATTAAATACAATCTTACGTTTTTTAATAAGGTGGAATTAAAGTCAATACGCACCAGATTATGTTTGATTTGATTACACTCAATAAATTTCGTATCTAAACATATTTTGCTCAGGTACATACTAGGGCTTCCAATCTCGGTATATCAAAATCTCGAAATACCGAGATTCTGTACGATTTTTATCTCCCGCTCACTGCGGGATTAGACATGCAGGATCCGCGGGATTTGCGGGAGTAAAAAAGTGTTACGGGTATACGTACTTTCGCGAGCGCTGTCGCTCGGACTGACGAACTAATGGCTACTCAAGCTCTGACATTGCAAGAGGAACTAACTCTACCATGACAAGTTTTTGTCCATCGCCTGCTCAAATACCTCTAATTGAAAACATCTTAAAGAAAGAGATGACTCTTTATGAATCAGGAGGCTCGATATGTAAATATTTAACGTAAGCTCACAGAATGCCCTAAAGTCAATAAGGCCTACAAGCGTAGAAGCGGAGCGAAAGTTCTCCGCTGCCGGTTATCTTCCAAAACGCAAAGTGATTTCAGTATAACTTTTAATTTTCGCAGGATCCAGTTAAACCTGGATCCCGCACCAATGGAAATTCTTGATCCCGCCGATACCGAGATTCCGCAATGGCATGCGGGATTGGAAGCCCTAGTACATACCTACTACGCGTATGTACATCTTAATGTTTGTATTTGAGTACATTTACATAATACGTTTTTTACAAAAGATTTACCTTTTCCGGTACCTATTTATGATTTCTAATCCCAATATAAAACCATGATTATTTGCATTTTCGGCTTTCGCACTTCCGGAACGCTCTTTTTTCATTCCTAATTTTGTATAAAAGGTTAAGCTACGATTCTAACATACCTGTCAGTCAAGGATAACAGCAATGAGAAAGGGATGAAATTCATTGAAAGGGTATTTTATAAAGTCTGATGATGCGATACGGTTGGCGTGTTTATTAAAGAGGAAACACACGGACCCTAACGTAGGAATAAATTTATTACATTATCCATAGTATGCTTTTCACACTTATTACTCTCTATTCTTACACAAAAATTAGACCAATCTGTCTTTTTCAATTTGTGATTTGTTCGCAACAAAATTTGCGTAATAATTATAGAAACAATAACATTATAACATAGCTTGCCTATTTTTTAACTAATCTTTAATTTTTGTGAAAATATTAAGATCGGATGTTGTTAGTAGTTTGTTGACATTGAATCGCCTTTTTTCGCCGCGCAAAATTTGCCTCAAAAATCGCTATAATTGACATATTTAATATCAATTGTAGCGATGACATGATTTCGATTAGAGGCCTTTGCCTAGCAGTGGGACCATTGTGGGTCAGTATACAGACTGTACTTTACATTTTATTAATATGAAAAGAAGAGGATGTGGTCGTAAAGTCAAGTGATGTTGGTGGCTGCGTGGTGGTTTTTTTATTTTACTGAGCCGTCGAACAGTAAAATAAAAATGTCCACCAGATGGAGAGTTGTAAACTTGCGACACCTTCATCATTTGCTGACTAACACTTGAAATGAAAAGAAATAAAATGAAAAATATTTATTTACTGGATCTACTTAGTAACTTTTGAACTGAAACACAACAATGCAATAAATGCTACTTGGCAGCAGAATCTTATCTTATCTTAATGAGGCCTGCAGAGGTCTCCCTCTCGCAGCAGCACGTCGACCCATTGGGATCTTTTGTGCAACCCCGTCCTATCACTCTGTTTCCTCAGTGAAAATGACTAACATAAACTTGGCAATGTCTCTGAGAGCGAAGAGCCTAAAATCTTCTGGTTTCGGGTAGGCCAATCCCAGGAGATTCATTATTTTCCTAGCAAGGGAGTCACAGTCACACAGTAAGTGTTGCATGGACTCCGTTTTCTCTCCACATGCCCTGCACAAGCTGTCTGTTGCTAGTTGCATTCTATGGAGCATTTGTTTTGTGGCGTACGTAGTGCCCGGTCAAGGCTCTGATGTTTGTTCGTGCCTGCCTTATACTACCTCCGCATATTATTATGACTTTACTCCATCCTAGAGTGTCTCCGCCTATGAAGGATTTTGAGTGTTTCATACGGAGTAGCTTTTCCCATACGGTTTTGTGCCTGTTTTGGATTTGGTCTTTTTGTCTCTTGGTGCTCGGTGCCAGTGCAACATACGGCTCAAGACCAACATAATTATAGGGTCTCTGAGTCCTCCCTAGCAAGTGCATCGGCCATCTTATTGCCATGGATTCCCATGTGGCCTGGTACCCAGATCAATCTCACCCTGTTGTGTCCACCAAGAAAGGTGGCAGAAAAAGCTATTAGTCGGCTTCTGGTTTGATTTCTAACATAAGAAGTGGGTTAAAATAAGCCGGTCAATATCAGGTAGGTACTTGTACCTGTTAACCCTTCATTATGCTAAGAAGTCCGAGCAAGTAGAGCCAGTACGTGTAACCACCACTAAACTCTGTGAACACACACTCACAACACAAACCTTCTTAACTGATTGTGGTTATTACAGCTGTTAATGTTTAATGACCACTTTAAACACACTAATTACATGCCCACAGAGAAATACGCATTGTAAAGAAGGCGATAGGGAAATTGTAGTGGACGATATTAAAACACAACCGTATGTAGTTTAAAAAACTAATTTAAAAAACGAAATTATGAAATAAAGTTATGAAGGTTTTAATTTAATTAAATTAACTATTTTAAGTAACGTACGGACTGAAAATATAACAGGAATACTGAAGTAGAACATTAGCTTAAATTAAAACTCCAACGGAAAACATTAAATCGAACGTTATGTAGTAATATAACATAACAGTCACAGTCACATAAACGAGAAGAACGCAAAATGTGTTTTACTAAAACCCTTACCCATTTATATATGGGTTTTTATATACCAAAATGAAATTACAAACGTTGTTACGCGACAAAAGACCCTCTGCGGTTCAGTTCATGTCTAGAATTTCATACACCCTGTTATGCCAAAGAGCACTTTTAAAAAAAAGCCATTATTTTACGAAGGCAAAATATTTTGTTGATTTAATACTTCAAAAGCGGCAGCGACCACCAAATGTACACTATTTTATTGATACATCTAACTACCTTATAGAAAATTCAGACAAATCACGACGCAAAAGTTACTGTCGTCAACTTGGAATAAATGTCGATAGCCCTTAATTTCTAAACTCGATCGCCGTCACAAGTTGTAACTTGCTGTGCCCCAACTTTTATGTAATGACTTTTGTTTGTTTTTAATTTAATTAATTGGGACGGATTATCCTAGCTATCGCAGGGATTCACTGAGAACTTTGTTATCGACTTCGCTGGGAGGTCAACGATCCATTATTAATGCGACAAACTTTTGTAAAGTCAGTGAAAATGATTTAACAGTACTATGACAAGGGACATAATTAAATCAGAGCTTTCTTCAGTACGAACTTGTTCCTCGTTCTACCCTTCGCCGCTTAATCAAATTACATAACTTTCATGTGTCAAAATCAGGCGAATAAATAACGTTAATTTTAGTACGGGAAGTTTGTTTACACACATCGTTACTTCTTTGTCTACCTTCCCTGGTATAGGGCGAGCGCGTTTCTCGACGTAACACAAAAGATAAATACCACCGTCGAACAAGAGCGGTAATTGAGATAAACATATGTGTGTTCTACTCTATAACTTTCCGCCTTCGAGTGCAACGTGTAACAAAATCAACGAAGTTTGTATAACAACTTGTCTTCCTTCCTCCCTTCGATTTGCTTTACGCATGAAGTAATGTTAGGTAACGTTATGTGTGTACCAAATGTTATTCTCGAAGTAGGTACGACATCACAGCATCGTAGCGAGTCAATATGGCTATCAGAAAGTCATTAACTGATTCGCGCACAGCGTCATTAATGATGTCCGCGGCGAGGCGTAAGCTCCAATGAGGCGATTAAGCTTTGAAGATGAACAGGCCGGGCTACGATTACACCGCGCCTGCATCCACCACATATTACGCGACCAATAGCCGGCCGCCGCAATATGAGCGCGGCTACGGGCAGCTAGCAGCCGGGCCCGTTTACAGCCCCTCCTCGCACCCCCTCTCTAATTACGCCGATGTATATGAGGGCAATAACGATACGACGCTTAGAGCCGAAGAGCGGCACTGGTACATAGAGAACCATAAAAACTTACATACGAACTTCGATGTCAACCACGAAGTCATACCTCAAGATGCCAAAATTAAAAAAGACGAAGAGAAAAAAGTTGAGGTGCAAGTTCGGAGGACGGATGCGACGCAGGCCCGGCAGCGGCGGAAAGAGGACAGGTGTTCCTGTGAATGTTGGCCTACCACAGACAATAATATCGTGCAAGACAGTGGAGGGAACGACACGACCAGATCGCTATCAGGAGTGGATATGGTTGCGTCGTACGGTGTATATGGGAATCCGCAAGACGATGAGACTTCTGGTTTCGGCAGGTTGTCTGAGAAAAGTGCAATGTATGGACAGGGCAGTGAGGCTCCCGTGCAAGGTGTTATAGTCAACCAGCAGGGTAACAGTGCCGTGGTGCGGGCGGCGGCGGCCCCGGACTCCGGCTGCGCTAAGTGTTGTCGGTGGTCTTCGAATGCCCCCGCCGCGAACTCAGAAGACTACTGCTGGATCCACTACTGCAGGCCGGCGTTGATAGTTCTGCTGTTGCTGTTTTTTCTTGTCTTGCTGGGAGTTTCAACAGGGTTTTTATTGACAAATAACTGTGAGTATTTATATTTATTATCATTATATCACCTATGAGGAGCTCGATAAACTAAGCAACTTTCGCAATGCTGGGTCGCTAAATGGGTGACCAAATTAAAACGATTTCGAGCTGCGCCGTGTTTCGGAAGGCACGCTAAGCCGTTGGTCCCGGTTGTTGTCGTAAGAAAACAGTCGTTATAACCCACCGACCCGCATTGAGCCAGCGTGGTGGGTTAAGGCCCAATATCTCCACGTGCTATAGTCCACGTGGGAGGCCTGTGCCCAGCAGTGGGACGTTTATAGGCTGATGAAGATAATATCACCTATAAACAATGCTGCCTGCATAGCACAGGCATTATGGCCACATAGGGATATTGGGCCATCATAACCCACCACGCTGGGCTAATGTGAGTTGGTGGGTTTTGACGACTCTATCTTAAAACAACAGCCAGGACCAACGGCTTTACGTGCTAACCGTACGCGTATTTATGTATTGTAATTTTCTATTTATATTCTATGTCTAAGTTTTTATAAATATGGAGTTTTACAAGCCTGAAGTGGCTAACTCGTAATTTATTCACGGAAACGAATTAATATTCGAGGACGTAGTTAGGTGAGCGACGCAGTTCGAATTGCCGAATTCGGCACAGCGGTGTCGCTCGATTCTCCCACTGCCGGATTAATTCGATCAGTTCGATCATTGCTCCCGATTGGATAAAGCCTGTCGATAGAGGTAAAGCTATTCCGTACCCTACCTCAGTTGGCGCTGTTCCTTTTCAACTTTTATTACAAATGCATCTGTGGTCTGGTCTTATTCGTTTTGAGGACTTTCTAATCCTCTTTTATTTTATTCCTACATAGAGCAATTGTAATGCTACGTTCGTGTTGCGCTCAATCAAATATTGAGCGTTGAAAGTGACGTGTTGAAGAACAGCAGTTTACCTAGATAACATTTTATTTTGCTGCAAAAGGTTTATGTTGGACTGTCAAGGTAAAATTGGTAAAACAGCTTTTTTTGGTACAACTTGGTTATTATAATGTTTCATATCCGACAGATAATGGCTCACAAACGTTTACAAGAATCGAGTTTATAAAGTTAAGAACATAAAAAAATTCACTTGAGTACGCAGTGAAACCTTTTTGAAGCAGTATTTCATCTTATAGTGTTGTAAATTTATTTGATTACTTGTATCTTTTAATTTCATATGTATATAAATAAAATTTAATTGCTAAGAATTGAAAATTCGCCACGTTGCGTTGTATAGGGTGTTAACGCGGACGAAGTCGCGCGGCGGGCCGCTAGTGGTAATATAAATTCATCTTCCTATGTGGTTAATTTCAAATTTATCAACTACGAGTACCTATCTACATAACTTATTAGTCAAGAGAGCCTATAAATATACCAGATTTTTACAAATATCAAGGACCAGTTATAAATTACGCAAGCTAAAATTATAAAAATAGGTCATCATAAAATTGTAACTTGATTGCTGTAAAAAGCGATAATCAGTACGTGTACTAACTAGATTAAGCTCACCGATTTGACTGCAGACCATTGGAAAAACAGGTTTATTAAGTTTCTGGATTCGTTTTAGAGTTGATTCAGTTGAACTGAAACGTTACGGGTCGGTGTACGTAGATTCGTTCTCGCCCGTTTTTCCCGGTGGCAAGACATTAATTTCAACAGCCCGCCGTGAGCTACACCGGACCGGATTTCCAATTGCGCCAAATTAAACTATCGGAATTAAGTTTTCATTTGGTTTTGGCGAGTCTTTCCTTTATTTTTAGTTGAGATAATTGTGCGGAATCGGTAGAGTGCGCGGTATATTCAAGTAATTTAAAAGTTAATATTCTTTAGCTAGACTTAGGACTAAATCTACCATTTTGTCATTATCAGACATCTGGGTCTGATTTGGATGGTGTACGCTCGACTACAGAAACAAAAACCACTTAGGGTGGATTCGACCAAACTGGAATAAGGTCTTATACCTAGATTAAACGATTAAAAAAAGACTAATCTCAAAGTAAGTCTAATTCCAGTTGGGTCGAATCCATCCTAAGTGAAATAAAAATGAGACATAGGTAACTCTAGTTTAAAAAAAAATGTATTGCACTAGATTGTGTCAGGTTTAATTTTATTTATCGACAACTATAATTCTGTATGTACGACAAACATGTTGATACAATATGGTTGATGAATTTTAAATTGTATAGATACTTACTAACTAGCTTGCTGAATGCACGAATAATTATTTTAATTTATTTTTTTATTCTACAATGGGTAAGCGCTTGGCCTTCTTCACCCGGAATCCTCAACCACTGAGGAACTGGCTATCTTATCTCAAACTGTCGGAACACAACAATGCATCATTGTTATGGCGACAGACTTAGATAAGATGGTGGTAGCTAGCCAGGCGGACTTAACAGCCCTACCACCAACCAAACCGAGCACACAAAGATGTACCCCCCGCTGGGAATCGAACCCGGGACCTTTGGGTCTGAAACCGGTGGCTTAGGACATTTAAACGAGATTTAACGCTAAACTACTTAGCAAATACATAATAAACTTACCTTTTATACTCGACGTTCGACTAAGTTGCACTGGCCGTGGTCACGGGCTAATGTGTATAAAGCGGCTGAAATCATAATCACAGACAACTTTTATTAGTTAAACAATCACCTATTGTGACACATTTCAAATAGATAATCACGTTTTCATCGGAACTTATCAATCATAATTTTGGTAAAATGCACCATCCCTTTAAATAGATGCATCTGACGTCAGCACACTTCAATGTCAATTAAGTCTATTCAGCCTATTATTCCCTACCGTTTATTTACGAACATAATCCGCAGTTTGCCATCCATAGGCGTTCTATTGTTCTGGCCAGCAGACGAGCAATTTGCTACTTAATTAGATGCTAAATAAATTATTTGCTTCGAAGCGCCAACCGGTGACAGCTGAAACAAGTTTAGAACCAACCCTTATCAGACATTCATAGAGGAAGTGGATTATGGTCCATTAGACGTGTTTATTAGTTTTATGAGCGAAAGTGCGACAGACTGGCTTTCAAGTATGTAAACCTACATTCTTACATATATTCAAGACTATAAATCTTTACATTATTTTCATTATAAATGATGTACTTACGCACATTTTTTTTCTCTTATTCCTTTTGAAAATTAAGTAATATCATACAAGACGGCAGTGACACGCAGCGGGCTGCAGGAATCTTTAGTAACGTAACAATTAATTAAATATAATGTCAGTTTTATTTTATACACTCATATTTGTGTTTGGAAACTACTAAAATATCGTGAAAAGGATAAAAATTACCATGAAAAAACATTATTTTTATTACAATTTTTAAATAATTATAAGCTGTATCAAACAATATTTCATTAATATAATTTACAAAAATGTCAAGTCAATGCTGATTACTAATTTTTGCAACTTAATAAAATAGCACACATGATAATTATTTTCAGAAATACAATGCAACGTTATTCTGAATGCAAAACGCAAAGTTTGGATATGAAACTAATATTGTAGCGGCAATTTCGCAACAATATGCCAGGCAATATTCGAAACTGTATTTACTTTGGACCTATTATCAGACTGTATTGCTTATAAGAATTGGGAACCAAGGTTATTTCAGCTTTTGTCGATATAAACAATTCTTAAATTAGATCTAGATTATATCGAGAAAATATTATATTCTAGGGCACTTCGAAAATTGTAAACATGAAGTAGTCGTACCTTTGAACTCAAAAGTTCTTGGCTCCGGCCTATTTATTTAAGAAACCGCCTCTGTGGTTTAGTGGTAAGCCCATATCGGTCTTTCAGAGTTAAAGGTTCCTGTTTTAATTCCCAGCGGCGGGTACATTTTGTACTTCGCTTGGTTGCTAGAGCTTGTTTCAAGTCTGCTTGGCTAACTACCACCGTCTTAGTGATTGATAGCGGTGACATATTAATAATGAAGGTAAAATTGTCATACAACCTCATTGTTATGATATCTTCTATTGCAACTAATGGAATCCTTATCCTGTTTAATGATGGAAATCCGCAAAGTGTTGTGCATAAAGTAACATTTTCGTGAGTTTACCCGACCAGTGAAATCCATTTCCAAATCCTAAAAGACTGTTATGGCGCTTTGTAAAATACACTTCTCAAAAAATACATAACTAAAGCTTAAGCCTAACCAAAGGCAATACGGAAATTGAAATTCAGAATCGCACGCACACAGTAACACGAGTTAGCCAGGACTATGCGCGATAGATCGACGAAAGTCGAGTCGAATATTTCCTTTTTCCAGTAGCAGAATTCATTTTCACCTCGACTGGGGACCGGTTCCACGAGTCACGCTCAACTTTAGCTTTTAAAGCGGAGCGCAAATGGCTAATCGATCGATTAATTTTCACACCGTTTGAACACAGAGCTCTTGTGGAATGCACAGATACCTATAGTACTAACACGCTTGCTGTGACACAGATTACAGTTTTAATATCTGCTAGCTTTTGTAGTGTTTTTTGTTTGAGCTCAGATAATGACTTGTGTTATGTTTTTACATTCCACGTCGCTTCTATATATCACATCAATCAAATTAATCACATGCCTTTGCGTCTATTACAGACGATTTACGGCGTAGTGCCTGCTAAAGGTGGTTGAACAGTCTGATCAGCTTATGCGACGGTGACGCACCCTGCCATAGGCCTGATAAGCCATACCATATAACTCGTTTTATAATAACGTCTATGTACCGTAGCCACGTTCACAAAAATAAACTCATTAAATCTCGTTCCGGTCGCAACAAATCGTTTAGCTATATTACGGAGTGAAATTCAATATCCCATTTTTACTGTAATCCTTCGAACGCGAAATTAAATAGATATCGCGTAAACACCGATGATTCCCTGCGAGCCGGCCGTTTCAATCGACCGCGCCGAGATTAAGTCCGGCGAGCAACAGGAAACTGGAGTGAGATCGGCCCACGAATCGAGTAGAGGCGGCAGTTATAGCACCGCAACAAATTGAAATTGATACCATCGGTAGGCAGCGGCCGGCGGGCGGGCGGCCGGATATTACGGGTGTCAAGCGCAATCACGCACTTGCACACGGTGCCCTCCTTTGCCGTATCTGAGTCTTTGCTAGATCTATGGATCTTTCCGATCGCTATCTGTTATAAATTGTTTGTCTGTGCCATTATAAACGATTCTTACACGTTTTGGTGATAAATATTTCGAGCTTACCCTAGTCGTTTGTGTTAAATTACAAACAAAACATAAAATTATATTATTTATTGGCCCTTTGGATTATGTTTTATCCGTTTTTGATACTATAGGTAACAGGTATTGGACATAGCGGGTATTAAGTATCGAATTTATATATAACAAAATTGAAAATAATAGGATTTAGGTTTTAGGTTCTATAAAGAATCCTTTTTTGGTTACACTGCAATATCTGGGTCAACAACTAATGCTAGGTCGAAATAAAAAGCCTTGCTATGTAAAAATACAAGGCAAATTCCAATATCGTATCTCATTCCCAAATAAAGATGCTTTCCATCGCGAACTTTCTTTTCACAAAAGGGTTTCCGTCAGACATAATTCAATGTCTTTTGTGCACATTTTTTGTGACTGCGCTACTTATTAAGGTAAAAACCTTCGTGCCACCGTGCCGTTAGTCATATTCATTATCGTTGTATAAATTATAGCTTCATATACAATTATCGTACACCCATGAGACGGACAAGCGTCGCGTGGTGCGTGATTCATGAACTTTAACGAAAACCATCGTTGACATCTGATAACCCGGTAATGATGTCGGATTGATTCTATCTAGCTCATTTCCGTTTTGTCGAATAAACGATATTTTGTAAATGGTACCGGAATATTGTTTTCGGTATCGTTACAACATGAATTATGCCATTTTAATTTGCATATTCGGTCGGTCAGACGCGGCACAGATTGTCGAGTACCTGAAAATAGCATGCAATATTATTCTGTAATGGCAACTCATCGTTCACTCACATTTTAATTTTATGATAATGGTTTTTGTTAATAGCTTTTTGTTTTATAAGGGAGTTTTCATGGTGTGCATGTTTTATGTAGTGACATTTTTTTTATTTTCAGCAGAAGTCGAACTAATCATAGGAAAACACTTAGTCAATTCCACGCTAAATCCGGGTCAAAGGATGTACAGACTAAGAACTACCTTTGCTTTAAGCAGCCATGGCAGCTGTTTTTTTTCCTGGTGGTTTTTGCAGTAATGGGGTGCAGGACTTAGCAATATTCAAACGCTTAAAATTATAGGAATGTAGGTACGCAACGTACTGGAATAATATGTAAAAAAACTCAACATATTTTAGTGTCCCATCTTTCAGCATGTTGCGGTGACTACCACGATTTTTGTTTATTGCCTAATAAAACCCTTAATATCAAAAAACTTTTTGGTAATTGCAACAGTATAATTTTACACTTTAATCACAATCACAAAATACCTAGATCATATTATTGGATATATACCTATAGGTACTATAAAACTAAAATAAATTATGTTTGTAGTAGGTACATTTCATTGTAGAAAAGTTGCTGCATAGGTGCAGAAATAGATGATATTATGACTATTAAACAATTGATAGATTTAACAGCTTAAAACGTAGCAGAGCCAACACGAGCACACACAACAAAGTATACAAAATAAATGTGGGCAATAAATTTTTTGTCAGTCTCATTAGACAAAAAATATTTCTACGTAACTATTTGAAGTCACCTTGTGTCGTGTCAACTCAAGGTTTTCTTTCTATATACTAACTTTTTCCAATTATTTTTAATAAGTATTATTTTTACTTCACCTTTACAATTAAAATGTCGTAACCAAACCAACCTTATCAAAGGTAGAACGGAAAAGCGACTTTACAAGCTCCATTCAAAAATGCAGAGGGTAACAGAGATTCGTATAACGGTGCACTTTCGGGTCCGAATCGGGTGCCATTTGCATAACGGCTATTTCTCTAAACCTTGGTTTCGTGTCAGTGGGGTCTGCTCGTCTAACATTGTATGCAGCTATCGGCTTCGTTTAACACGTGACTGGACACCGGCCGTAGTTTAATGGCCTCGTATATGTAAAGGACAGGCGCGGTCTACGTCCAACCAATTTGCAATAAAACAATATGGCTCGCCCCAGCTTGTAAGCGCGTTCTGCCAACCTCTTGCCGTATTTTATATTTATCCTGACTGCGATACCATTATCCTCGGCCGCTTTGTGTCATTCTGAATAGTTAGGATCGAAGGTAATATTAGGCCGATTGAATCTGCCTGTCTGTTGAAAGCCACCCTTTTTTGTTGGATTGCGATTAAGGTTTGCGGTTGATACGGAACCGTCAATTTGCGGTGTCCCATTATCGAGAGCGAAACAAGACTGCAAACACATCAAGTTTTGCTACGAGTTGTGCATTTGCCGTCGTGTAGATTTTTTTTTTTTAGTTTAGTTATTGTTATTATGTTTTTATTAAATCCAATTTTTACATTGTCTTATTTTTATGTAGTGTTAGGTATTTGTTTATGTATGCAGTTTGCACAAATTAGTGAAGATCCTGCACATACTTCCAACAGCATAGCGACTCACCGCCTGTCACGCTGAGCACATTGCAGTCGCTATTTGGTGAGAAGTGGACTATGGCAGAGGACTGCTTTTGCAGTCCTCACTTCCTGGTCTCTGACTAACCCTTCGGGGATAATAGTCATGATTATATGTATGTATGTATGTAAAATAACTATTTTATTATATTGTGCAACCTAACCAAAGCCTATTTCATCATGATCATCATCAGACAGAGGACGTCCACTGCTGGACAAACGCCTCACCCCAAGGATCTCCACCACGACCGGTCTTGTACTGCTTGCATCCAGCGGCTACCTATTTACATGAAGTATATAAGTTTTATCCATTTCTAATAACTTATATACTTATACTCTTTTAATATTAGCTTCCGCCCGCGGCTATACATCTTCGTGTAATTCGATTTGTCATAAAAGTCTTTATTGCGTGCCTTTAGGCCCTTCTACTAACTCTGTGTGAAAATCATGTCTACGTAGGTTCAGTATCTTTTGCTGAGAAATGAATGAAATGATTCATAAAAGCTACCACTGTTTTTTTTTTTAATTTATTGCAGGTTTGATTTGCTCCTATGTATTTACAAATTAAATTGTTATTACTCAGATTACATAACAAGCACGCTGAGTATTATTATGAGCACTTAGTGGACCGGCAAGGTGAGGACGACTGGTGTTCGGTAGCAAGACGAGCTGCACCAGTTTTCTTCGCGCCTGGGCTTAATTTCTACATAAGGGGGGTTAGGTGGGGATAACGGAAAAATTGGCTGCATATATTAGTTTTTATTCAAAACATTTTAGATACTTCGTACTAAAATTTTCAATAACTATGTATTACAGAACGTATGTGTGCGGGGATGACTGTTTCCAAAACAGGATTGGAAACATTTTGCTCGATAGATAAAAATCCTGAAGCTACCTCTAAAATTTCATATAAATACACATTACGACCGTGTTTTACAATAATAATTCCTATAAAATCATAAACACAGGTATTTACCTTTTTGAATTCTTGACTGATTTGTATTTCCGAAAAACTAAATATTTTCATTAACTTCTTGATAAAAATGTGAATGGCGCTTACGAATTACCGCGGACCCCGCACCGCGCAACACCCGCGAGGGCCCGGAATTTTCGCTGACCGCCTAACCCCCTTGTAGAGTCATCTGTGTGTTACGTATACAAACCAAATAAAATTTATATTTCTGAAGATAATCTAATTAGTGCACATAATTAAAAGCTAGTAAGTACGGATTGACGCTCGCGTTGAGTATCGGTAGGTATTGTAAAAGCATAAATATCTTACTGCGCATCGTGAAATATTATATTTGGTGTGTAAATATAAAAACTAACGTCAAATAACTGAGGGTAAAAAATATTTGTTAAGACATTCGCATGTTCTTCGGGCGAGACCTCCCAAATTCAATTTAGTTGTTCTTTGAGATAGAACGGGATGTGATCCTTATGTTTGATGTACATTGCTGAGGTAGAGACAAATATGTAACAGTAACAGCTGATTGTGATTCTCAGGATGAAATTCGACCTAACCGTGTTACACGCTACAAGCGTTATGAAGGTATAAAGGGATATTAAGGGATAAGAAGGAAATGTAAAAAACAAGTTCGTAGTTAGGTATCGATACAAATAAAAATCTATTGCCGGAATGTTTGTACGCGCATCACTTCAAAACGGCTGCACCTATTTAGCTAATTCTTTTTTTGTTGTGTTTGTAATTGTCAGGACATGGTTGTATGAAAGAAAATGTTATGGAAAATTTGTCAGGGTCCAGACGAAGTCCCGGGAGGGCCTCTAGTATTATATAAATATTGAAGATGATGATATTATAATATTCTGGGATCGGAATAGGAATGGCTAATTTACTTAAAATTTGAATAAGTATGACTTCTTTTTATTTATGTATGAGTTAAAGGGAAGGATCGCCTGTCGTCTTTCACCAAAAATACTACCCGTACAGTATAACTTACTTACTTACTTACAGATAACGTATTAGCTAGTAGTCAGTGAACTAAATTTATGCTAGAGTTTGGTAAAAGTCACCCCTTGTCAATAATCCAACAAGGAAAAGGAAAAATGAAAGCAGTTCATTATGTTGTTACAAATATTTACTGTTAACATGATGTATGTAATTCACACCCCTAGAAATTACATGAACATTAAAAAAACTTAATGTTTCAACAGTTGTTGAAAGAGTTATACTAAATATCAACTACACAACACAATTAAGTAATAAGTTTGTTATTTTGTTGGTGATTTTAAACACTCTCACGTCGCACTCAAATATTAACAAAAGCAAGATCAAAAATTTGAAAAATAATCCAGCTAAGATTTTTTTTATTTTTTTATACCAAGCCCGGCAAATGACCCCACTCCACCTGATGTTAAGTGGAAATGAGGTCCAGGCGCGAGGAAAACTGGTGCAGCGTAAGAGACGTAGCATCAGTCATCCTCACTCTGCCGGCCCACAAAGTGCTTCTTCACGCCTCGTTTGAAGGACCCTATGTCATAGGTAGGAGGGAATACGTGTGCTGGTAGACTATTCCATCTTTTGGAAGTGCGGCAAAGAAACGACTCACCAAATTTCTTTGTGCGTGATGGAATGTTAGAGACTGTAAATTGGTGACTCCGGAGCGCAGCACGCGTACTCCTATGGAGGAAGGGAGAAGGAGGGATGAGGTCAAAGAGTTCTTCAGAGCACTCGCCATGGTATAAACGGTAAAAGACGCTGAGTGACGCAATATCTCTACGCAATTGCAAAGGCTCGAGAGTTTTAGTGACCTCCGCATTGCCGATAATGCGCACAGCGCGGCGCTGCAATCTGTCCAAGGCATCGAGAAGGTACTTTGCGGAGCCGTCCCAAAGGTGAGAGCAATACTCCACGCAAGACCGCACCTGTGTCTTGTATAATAGACACAACTGATCAGGCGTGAAGAATCGCCGCACCTTGTTCAGGGCACCGAGTTTACCAAGCGCGGTATGCCGTCTGTTTGCTTTCAACAGCGCTGGCACACTCGCGATTGAACCAGCGGTTGCGTCTGCCTTTGCTGATGACATAGGAGTGTGGAATATAGTATTCCATTCCTAATACTATCTCATCAGCAACGGCAGTGGCGCTAGCGGTTGGGTCCTTCTCACTAAAGCAGCGCTGCCTCCAAGGGACGGATGCAAAATACTCCCGCATACCGTCCCAGTCTGCCGACGCGTAGTGCCAAATCTGGCGTTTCGAAACCGCTGTTGGCGGGCGCGATGCCAAGGGCACTGTGCTGGATATCAAGCAGTGATCCGAGGAACCTAAAGGAGCTCGAATCTCCACCCGGTATCCAGCTGGGCGACTCGTCAGCAGAAGGTCGAGTAAGGAGGGCGCATGGCCAACTATGTCTGGGATACTGGTGGGCTGGTTCACCAGTTGCGTCAGTTCATGCGTGAGAGCGAATGCGTGGGCAGTTCTACCAGCATGGTCTGTTTTGGAGGAACCTAACCACAACTCATGGTGGGCGTTGTAGTCCCCCAAAAACACCAGTTCCGCCGATGGAAACCGCTCCTGCGCATCATCTGCTACCCGACTAAGATGTTCAATTAGTCGAGTTGTCTCCATGTCGCCGTTATGGGATCGGTAGACGCAGACGTAGACACGGCAATGAGAGCCTAAGTCGACGTGTACCACTAGGAGGGAGAAGGAAGGGTCCTCCAGACAGCGCAGACGGCGACAGCAAACATCCGCCCGAACGAATAAGCAAACTCCGGCTTTGGCTTTGAAGGATTCTTCAAGCACAAAGCCGGGATAGTTCAGGTAGGTGGTGTCAGCTGGGCGGATTATTTGCGTCTCCGTCAGGAACAACATTGCTGGCCGTGCCGTCTCGAGATGGTGGTGGACGGCATTGAGGTTTGCATGGAGTCCGCGGATGTTAGCGAACTCCACCTCAAACGGTAAGGTTGTGGTGGGGGTGTGCACCGCTGTAGTACCAGTTTTGTTGTTAAGCGCTGTCATTTTAGGAGTGGAAAGAGAGAGGCGTGAATCGAGAAAATGATGCCGCGATGCGAATGGTCAAAGTGTGGTGGCCTGTTTCCCCAGGAATTTGCCCACAGACGAGTATTATTAACCTGCCGAACGGAAGGGCCCCCGAACCCCCCCGGGAATGGCCGCCGGGACCCCACCTTCCGGTCACCAACCGGCACGACGGACCACCCCGAGATTATGCGTGGCATGGTGAGGCAGCCTCACGAGCTGGTTAGGCTCGCTTGGGCCCCTGTACTGTGCCACGGGCGGCCAGCGGGACAACCGTTTCTACGGGTCTCCCTGGTCGGCAGGTTAACGAAGTCCTCCTGGCACTGGTTTGACGGAAGCCTCCACAGACCAAATACATCGCAGCATCATCCTCTCGAGCTCTGGTTATACGCTGGCTGATCCCGAAACGCGACCGACAAGCAGTCACTTGACGGGTTTTACACCATGCGTACGGTGGTCACCAACCAGACGGGTCAAGCCCTACCACCAGTGGAGCAGATCATCGCTCGAAAGAGTCCGTTAGTCGCTTTTTACGACACCCACCGGACGGAGAGAGGGGCGGCGATTGGTATTCTTTCTCCGTCACCGCACGGATAGATTGTAAAGTTAAGCTTAAACGAGCTGATAATTTTAATTTTGATGCGAGTACCTACCATATTACAAATTTCACAATTCGCCCTACGGTTTGCTTGCAGACACGTTTTGTATCAAGATGCAGATACCGTTAGTTTAAGTAGCAAAATCAATATGTTGTTGCGAAAGGAATACCGTTTACTATTCCTGCAAAGACGTCTAGCGGGGACGTGGCCTCATATTTTCAGTTTCAAATGGGGGAAAATCGTAAATATTTATGACAACACTTCTGCGTTTCTCAAAAGGATATTCTGAAAAAAAACTGTTAAGACACTCATTTTCGTGATATATATATATATATATATATATATATATATTATTATTAAACTTCTAAATAAAAATACCCGTATCACACTTTTATCGGATCAGTCGACATAGGAATAAAACTTAAAACAAAAGGTACATGAGAAGCTAAATAGAGATCTCAAACATTCTTTAAGAAAGTCTCAGCTTGATTCACGAACACTTTACGTTTAATAATCCACCATTATTACACATTCATATTCGACAACACACACATTTTAGAAAATAAAACCAAACTGCAGACATGACGCTTCACTTTCCCGCCAAGATCATCAGCTTTGTTTTTTTTTTATTTGCCAAACATATTTTACTAACTCGTAACTGTGTGTTCCAATGATTGCTAGGCCAATTCTGCCATACGTTCTACTGAAAATCTTTTGTGCAAATGCGAATTAACAATATTGCAGCTCATTTTATTTAATACAACACAATTGAATCGGTGGGACAGAAAGCTTTGGTGGAAGACCACCACAGTGGCCCGGCACGCGGTTTTGTGTACAATTACGTTACAGTACTGTGGTGCAGGGATCGGTAAATAGCCGAATAAAACCTTAACAACTGGCTTCATTTGTGTTCATTAAAGTAGAATAGTGTTCTAATTTACGCGTTTAAGCGGTGTTATTTAGGTAGATTCGGCGAACGAGTCGTATAATACTGTCGTACTATGTTATAGATTATAGCCTAGATTGTAAAGTGTATTTTAGTCTAGTTTTCGTACGACTAATAATTTTGTTTTGTAAGAGTAGCTGCCACATATTTCTGTGGTAGCTGCTGTGGTTTTTATATAAAAATGTGGATTAACTATACATTTGGTACGTTACATACAAGGAAACGTATGTGGTAGAGTTGCAAGGTTCAAAATAGCTTTCTATTACAGATAGTTAAGAGTATTTTCGGAAAACCCATAGGAAGTAAGATGTCTTAAAAATATGTCTAACAATGCAGACTCCTTTTACGTTTAAAAGGAAAATTTTTTATCAAAAATAATGTTATGGTGCAGTTTGCACATTTAGCCAGTGTCAAGTCAAGGATGTAATTAAACATATTTTTAAAATATATATTTTTGAAAATTCGTCACGAGAACGGTTTGTTCACGCGGACGAAGTCGCTAGGTTTTACAGTTCAACCTACTCACAATGAATATTAATCCTTAGAACCAAACAATTTTTTTGCCCAACAGTGGGAGAATATGGCTAATATAATATTAAATAAATTTTATATATTAATATTAATTTTGATTTTTGATTTCTTTGTTACAGATTTACATTATCAGCCAAGGCCTCCTGCTCCAGAAGGTGCGTAAATTCTTTTATACATTTTAATAACTCGCGCACAACTATTTTATCCCCTAAGTGTTAGTCAGAGACTAGACAATGAGGATTGCAAAGTCTCTGCCTTACCATCCTTCTGCAATAGTGCGGACATGTCCGGAATTTTGGACTCTAATCCAGACTTTGTCCGACTCTTTCATTTGTCCGGATTTTGGAATATATTAGTAACAAACCTACATTTTAAGTAATACCAAATAAGTCTACGGTTAACGGTTTTAATCTTCATTAACTTCTCATTTATCTAAAAAACAAAACATAAAATGTGAGTAATGTTTATCATTTTGTGATTATAAAGTCCGGACCTTTGAAATGTCAGGCTTTTTGTCAGGACTTTTCAAATTCCTAAATAGTAGGGTTCTGCCATAGATCACGTTTCACCAAATAGCTGCTGCACGTGTGCTCAGCTGTTCTCTCTATGGTGTTGGATGTATGTGCAGTATTTAATCCGTTAGTCGCCTTTTACATACATACATAACTATTATCCCCGAAAGGTAACTCAGAGACTAGGCAAGGACAGTAAAAACAGTCCTCTACCATAGTCCACTTTTCACCAAATAGCGACTGCACATGTGCTCAGCGTGACAGGTGGTGAGCCAATCGCCGCTCTATGCTGTTGGAAGTATGTGCATTATGTAGTCCGTTAGTCGCCTTTTACGACACCCAAGGAAAGAGATGGGTTGGTAGTATTCTTTTGAATAAGCCGCCACCACACAGCTCTACACATAAGAAATTTTACTTGTGAAGGTTGCTTCACACATATCAGTGAAACCACCGGTCCGACACAGTACCGGCACAGTGTTTTTCAAACATTCTCTATGAACGCATCCCCACTTGTCAGTGATAATGCTCTCAGTGCCGCCACCGGCAAATCAGGGACGTAACCTGTGGCCTTTCCAATATGCCAATGTACGTCGTGTTAGCAACTGCCAATAACCGAAAATTGCTTTCGAAGCTTGGAGGACCTTAGATGTAATTTAATTTGGTCATATCATTGGTGAAAGAATACTACCACCCCCTCTCTTCCCCTGGGTGTCGTAAAAGGCGACTAACTAAAGACTGCACATACATCAAACAGTATAGAGCGGCGATACCTCACCACCTGTCTCGTTGAGCACATGTGCAGTCGCTATTTAGTGAAAAGTGGACTATGGTAGAGGACTGTATTGCTGTCCTCATTGCCTAGTCTATGACTAACTCTTCGGGGATAATAGTCGTGAATATAATATGAGTATATGATATACATAAATTTGTATTGAAAGGAGCTTTGTGTGTATTGAAAGAAACAAAGTAGACTGTTTACCGTACCCCTCAATATTAGGTCACCTGTTAAAATACCAGACACAATAGAATCTCTATTGTTATCGAGCTCTATGAGTCCTTGCCACAGACGAGGAACTTTTTTCGTTATCTTTCTTTTACTTGTTTTCAAATCTGCTAGTCACTTTTTACGAAACTCCTTGAGTTCACTAGCCTGTATTAGTTTTGGTAACAAGTAAGTATAATAAAAATCAATTGCTACGAATGTACCGTCCGTGCATAAATTCACAACGGCTCCACCTATTTGGTTGTAACAAGTACCTAAGTATATTGTAAAAGCTTTCGATGATGCTTAAAATATATACATTAATATTAATTTGTCAATATTGTGTACCTACTTACTTATATGCTTACTGATTGTTCCCAACACAATAACTTATGCCTGAGGGCAGAGGGTGGAAGTCGACTATCCTGGAAGTAATGTAATCAACTGGAGTGAAACCAGTAATATGTAGCCTATGTAGGATTCGAGTATTTTATATATCCCCCTATCCCTACATTACAAAATTTATTTCCACATAACAATGTAATGGATGTGTAACTATCCTGAATACTTGATGAATAACAACGATTTATCCCAAGCATGATACGCAAGCCTTTTGTGACTAAAAATGTCCCGAATATCAATAAAGGAGAAGATTGGAGTTTATTACCCCACACGCGTAATCATCGTAAGCACATTTTGAGTGCGACTTATAAAAAAAGATATGGCATGTTACAAATTAATGATGTTAACATCACAGTTAGTCCGCTTTATCAACTACGTAACGCTAGTTACGTTAGGCTATGAGGTTCGAAACGTCATAATAAAAAAAGTTTACTTTATTAACCTCTTTTCTGTCCACGAAAAATCACGATCAGCTAAGCTCATATTCCAATTCATTAAGTAAGGTGATTGTTCCTCTAAGTCATGAAAGTAAGTAGGATCATTGCAAATGGTATGTTTACGCTCTTATATCAAACGTTGACCAAAATGTGAAATGGACGTTATGCGAAATTGATGGTTTGCGAAATGGACGTTTTGCGAAATCGACGTTATTCGAAAAGGGCGTTTTGCGAAGTGGACTTTTCGCGAAATGGACGATTTGCGAATATGACATTTCGCGATTTAGACGAAGTGGACGAAATGCGACGAAACGGTTTCTGCCGACCCCTCCGGGTAACGGGGGTATGTATGCATGCGTTGCTAAAAGCCTGTGACGTCACAATTTTATGTGCCAGTAAAGAACGATCGCCATCTTTAAAAATAAATGCACCCCACCCCTTCCACGCGACAAAACAAATTTATTTTTAGATATTTTAAAAGCGATATCCTCGCGTGAAAAAGCGACGCGGCGAATTTTCTAATTTTCTACCATTCACGGAGCATCCGCCATCATTTTTATCTCCCCTCCCGTCTACATTTATCTCGAGCTTCTTCTACAGCGATTCGCGTTCAAACATTTTGTTTGTTTCTTACGAAATTGTTATTTCCGGCTGCTATCTTTTCTTAAGCGGATTCGTCTTCAGCCTCAACATAAAATCAAGGAAATGAGTTCGCGGTGCTTTCCCAATATTTGACCTCTTTCAGAAAGATTCAATTTGATACAATAAAAGTCGACGCCTCCACGCCACGTTTGATATCAGTTTCGGAAAAGAAGCAATTCGAGTGTAAATGATTTTGGTTATCTCGGCGTACGGCCTGGTGATTGTTATAAAATAAAATCACTATCGAAAAAATAAAATCAAATTAAAATTAAAATTAAATTTGTTTACGCTCACACCAATTATCTAGACCAAGGAGTATTCTGTTGAAACTCGTTAATATGGTAAGAAAACGGTTAAATTTACATAACACCCAGTTCCGAAATCAAATTAGAAAAACAGTTTTTCTCTAAATTGACCCGACCGGGAATTGAACCCGGGACCTCAGATATGGCGCGACGCCAGACCCAGCGTGCTAACCACTCGACCACGGAGGTCGGGGAGTATTGATTGAGCCCTTACAATAACAGTAAAAACTAAATAGCTGACATTACAAACAAAAAATACATATTTATGGTTGTCGCAGACATGAAATAGGGCTGATTTCATATAAAATTTAACCGACCTCTGAAATAGAGACACTTTCCTATAGCATATGCTAGAGTACAATTAAAATTTTACTGACCTGTATTATGCACAGATATTGCAAATATGTGTTATAGTAATTTCATTACTTCCGTGTATGTACTTAGTTGCCAACAATATTTTAATACTAAACTTGTTTATGCCTCTTGCACATATTAAAACATTGATTTCAAATATGCATTATTAAGTATTTATAACTTTTTTCTATGTGTTTAAGTGTAAACAAATAAAATAAACACGCCGGTCTCGTTCGGCTGTGTTTCTAGATTCGTTTTGTTGCAGCGTCGTTTTACCGTTTAATAAAAAGTTCGGAAAATTTACTGAAACATAAAAAAGACCTACAAAAGCGTTTTATTTTAAATGTAGACAGGTATTTTATTATTTAATCTTCTTCTTATATACTGTCGATGTGTATCCCTACGTAACATGATGGCTAAACAAAATTATCCTAACGCGCGTAGCCAATAAATAAAAAAGGTTTAATCAAGTTCTTCAAATACACACATGAACTGAAATGTTTACCTTTCTATTAGACACCGATTTGTGCTGCCAATAAGCTTAGAATCGACAGCGCTCCGACTTTGAAATCAAGAAGAAAATTGTAAATTAACTTTCTCCCATCGAGAGCTGTGTGCGCCCCACAAAATCTGCTCAGAATGTTAACTAGACGATCAGTAGTCCCCGATGCCTAACACAATGCTGTGGCAAACGGATGTTCGCATCTTATTTCCTTCCCTTCTTAATAATTTCGTCACAGCCCAGGTGGAAAATTGGAAATTGTGCTATTCTTCGTGCAGTCGAAGAATTGTCGCCTTCAGACTTTCGCTGCTCGCATCTGGCATTATTAGTGCTATTCACAGTGAAATGCGGGGTGTTACATAGGTACTGCCCTTATATTTAAATGTAGGTTGCTGCTTTTTTAAACATTTTCATAGTTCGGTTCGATTTTTAGTAGATTTAAGATAAGGTTTTTTATTTATTATTTAAAATTGAAATATTATTATGTGTCATAGCTAGTATTGTTTGCTAAGAAACATTACTAGTCTCATTAATAATATAATAATAATGATAAAATTTATGTATTTGTCACTTTACAAATTCAACAAACTTAACAATAAATGGCTAATACAATGCAGTAGGTATCTTGAGTCCTAAATTTGTGAAGGATTTGCGCGTTCACAGCAAAAAAGTCGCCATTCCTTCCCCTTCCCTCTCTTCAGGGTACATCTCTAGGCCTGCAGAGCAGTATTAACATGCTCGGTATGGATATCCGCTGCGATCTGAACCAAAAGGACTACATCGAAACCGTGATTAAAAATGCCTCACGTAAACTCGGTGTCCTGAACAAGGTGCGGCGATTCTTCACGCCTGATCAGTTGTGTCTATTATACAAGACACAGGTGCGGTCTTGCGTGGAGTATTGCTCTCACCTTTGGGACGGCTCCGCAAAGTACCTTCTCGATGCCTTGGACAGATTGCAGCGCCGCGCTGTGCGCATTATCGGCAATGCAGAGGTCACTAAAACTCTCGAGCCTTTGCAATTGCGAAGAGATATTGCGTCACTCAGCGTCTTTTACCGTTTATACCAAGGCGAGTGCTCTGAAGAACTCTTTGACCTCATCCCTCCTTCTCCCTTCCTCCATAGGAGTACGCGTGCTGCTCTGCGGAGTCACCAATTTACAGTCTCTAACATTCCATCTCGCACAAAGAAATTTGGTGACCCGTTTCTTTGCCGCACTTCCAAAATATGGAATAGTCTACCAGCACACGTATTCCCTCCTACCTATGACATAGGGTCCTTCAAACGAGGCGTGAAGAAGCACTTTGTGGGCCGGCAGAGTGAGGATGACTGATGCTACGTCTCTTACGCTGCACCAGTTGTCCTCGCGCCTGGACCTCATTTCCACTTAACATCAGGTGGAGTGGGGTCATTTGCCGGGCTAAGTATAAAAAAAAAGGACTAGAGCCTGAAATTGGTTTAAAAAAAACCGGTTACACAGGTCTCCAGCCCCCTTCCGCAGAAAGGATTAAACCTAATGTAGGTACTAGGTAGTATACATTGTAGCTGGAAGTTTCGTTTTGTGAGCAAGAGTGATTTAACGATGACTGGAATGTTGTTGCAAGTAAGTAAGTAATATTAAAAACAAAAAAGATTTAAAAAGAAAACACTAAAGACTAGTTAAAGAACATACCTATTTGGAGTTTTCTTTGTTTATAGTAAGCTCACGAGGGTAACTAGTTAGTACGATTACATAAGAGTTTTTGTCTTATAAAAGTGGTATTCCGCTCGGCCCACTGATCGGTCGGTGTGCCAAATCAGCCAAATGTCGTGTCAAAAGGCTTGGCACAGTTTTGGAGCTAGAGAGGTGTTTTACTCTCTAATACTCCCATTAACGATTCCGTTTATTGATAATTACAACGATTCATTTTGCGTGTTAGTCATAGTATACCTAAGTACTATAGGTAACTAACTATTGTATCACTTGATTTTGTTAGTTTTTTCACTCATCTCATAATAGTCAGAGATTAAAGAAAAAATGTTAATGGATAAAAAGTATTTTATATCAAAATTAATATGTTAAAAAATATATAGCGATTGGGTTGGCTGAAAAAATTCAGTCCAGTACCTATAATAATTTATGAAATAGTTTAAAAAAAATTTAAACATTGCACTGGTCTGGTGTGCGTGTGTTTGTAATGAGATTATCTTTATTTATACATAAATTTAGCAAATTACTAATATTGACTTACCTATTTACACCTGCCAACCCAATAGTTGTGACGGGAAAAAATAGTCAACCTAACGTTTGCATATTCTATAGGCTTCACACTTTCGATTGGTACCTATGTAATTTATCTATTATCCAAACCAATGCAATGTTAAAAAAAATTTATATCCAAACCAGTGTAATGTTAAAAAAAATTAAATATTAATTTAATTAATCATATTGTTCAGCCAACCCTCTCGCAATAAATTTTTTAACTTAATAAATTTGATATAAAATACTTTTCATCCATTAACCGGCCCGGTGAAGGTCGTTGTATACTCGGATCCTCTACTATAATGAACTATTTTAAGAAAATATATAAGTATTTACTAGTGGCAAAACATAAGGACCAGGATTCAATCCCGTGCCTTTCGGCAATCTGAGCCAGGTACTTCACTTTAACACAGGCAAAGTAAATTAAAAATAATAAATTTGTTTACGCTTACACCAATTATCTAGACCAAGAGGTCTCTTTTAAAACTCGTTAATATGGTAAGATAACGGATAAATATACAAAAACACAGAAAAAACACCCAGACCCGAAATCAATTTAGAAAACTGTTTTATCTAATTTAACCCGACCGGGAATTGAACCCAGGACCTCAGAGATGGCGCGACGCCAGACCCGGCGTTCTAACCACTCGACCACGGAGGACGTCAAAGTGTTTAAAATGTCTCATGCGGGACTTGAACTTGTACTTTTTGGTTATCCAAACCAGATTCTACCATTACCATGAGTACTCACGACTAATGTCCCCAAAGGGCTAGTCAGAGACTCGCCAATGAGGACCGCAAAAACAGTGCCCGCCTGCATGCGCTGCCTTCCGAAAAACGGCTATAAAAAAAAAGTATAATTGAGATTTACATCCATATTATGTTAGTAACAATTAAAGCTTATGAACTATGTTAGTATGCCTATCTCTATTTGTGGGGTAGCTATACAGTTTGGCATATGATAATAATCGTATGCAGCCCCGGCGCACGCCGGCACTTGGGTGGAAGCTATCTGATCTGTCATCTGTCCGTCCTGATGCTGTGCCCACTTCGTAAAGATTTCTGAGGAGGTGCACGAGGTGTAGTGGTGTGCCCATGTCTAGTAATGTTTCCCACAACGTTGGCCATCTCAACGAGTCGAACGCTTTGGAGAAATCAACAAAGCATACGTATGTCGGCTACTTGAATTCTCGAGCCTTCTAAATGATTTGACGAACAATGAGAATATGTTCACGGGTTCCTTTACTTTTTACCATTCCAGCTTGTTCTGGCGCAATTTCTCTGGACAAATATGCCTTCAGCCTCTCATTTATGATTATGTAGCATTATTTTGCTTGCGTGTGTAATGAGGGCGATAAGTCGAAAGTTGTTACACTTCTTCGTGGAACCCTTTTTGTGAAGAGGTGTAAAAACTGTGTGGCCCATTCGGAGGGCCTTGGGATTTGCCTAAGCCATGTCTTGTTGCAGATGATGTGGAAGATATGAACGCCACGCTTTCCCAATGCTTTGATGGTTTTAGTTGGGATTCCATCTTTCCCTGTGACTTTCCCATTCCTTAGGTATTGAATAGCAGCTCTTACTTCAGACTCAAGAATATCTGGCTCGAGCATGTCACTGGCAGGCTCCGTGGGTGCGTAGTTTTGTGACTGAGCATCTTGAAACAAAGACTGTCAGTAATTTCTTTATGCTTTCGAGATTTTATCCAGTTCAGCGACTACTTGGCCATTCTGATCTTCGATGGCCCAAGTCTTGGACGGCAGCGTTTTTGTAATGAGGCGGATCTTGTGATACAAGTCTTAAATCTGCCTGCTGCCTGCATTAGCCTCAATTTCTTTGTACATATTGCTCAGGTAGGCATTATGATCTTGTCTGCAATGTTGTTGTATCAGAGCTGACATTTTGTTCAGATTCTTATGATCGGCTCCCGCTGCTTTCATCATCCGGCGTTTTTCAAAGAGCTCAAAGGCGCCATCAGTCATCCAGTGCTGCCTCTTACCTCTTGAGTTTAATTACGCATACTAATTTAATTGGTTTTTATTTTGTTAATAAAAATGTGATAGAAAATACTTGTTACTTAGAAACCAAAATATCTTGAAATACTTGAAATATTCTAAAATATTTGCAAAAGTTAGATTTAGTTACTTTATAATAGTAGTTACTTTTCCGAGAACTGCCAAGTAGCCAATTAAATACAGGCCACGTTCCACCAAATAACAACAAAGCCCGCTGCTTTACGGCCCGGTCACGACTACGGGCGCCTTGCGGAGTGACGAGCGGATTTTAGTTCGTTGCTCTTCAGCAATCGTCAACGGTAATAGAAAGAACGGACGATCGGGCACCTATGCTGCTGGATATATATCCAATCAGTAGTGCAGATCATAAGTGCTGATAATAACGATACCAATTAATTACAGAAGCGTGCGAAAAGACATTCTGCCGATGGGGTGCGGAGTGCGTGTCCCTCGGGGATGGTCGAGCTCACTGTGCCTGCCCGACCAGCTGTTCCTCCACTCCTACCCCGGTCTGCTCTACGGCAGGCCGTACTTACCGGAACCACTGCTACCTAAGAAAGGAGGCTTGCGAACGACGACTCAACCTGAGAGTGAGGAACGAGGGGGAATGCGGTGAGTCATTCAATACATTAACACGGTAGGTTAATTAATAATTAATAAAGGTTCGCGCATACTACAGCTGCACAGGCCGCAGCGCGTCGAATTATACCATCCCAGTGTTTGACAGTGCACACGCCAGCAGATCAACCTATACAAAACCTGTCAAATGTCTTATTAATCGATATTGAACCTTATACACAAACGATGGAATTTTGGAGTCACAAATGCATGTTCCAAGTTGTATCCCGGGTAGCGCAAGTAGGAGATGTCAGGAGGGGGGGATATCTGCGTCTCGGTGAGGAAGAGCAAGACCGGCTTATCCGTCTCGAGGTAATGACGGCGCTCAAGTTAGAGTGGATTCCCCAGATGTTGCAGAAGTCCACGCGTAGCGTAGGAGGGGGTGCCAATTGTCTTGCCTTTCTCCTGCCTGCAGCATGCCTTGACACGAGCGGACTTTTGCCCTCCCCTAGGGCAGCCTGAGCGAGAAGGCTCAGGGGGGATTCTCCGACACTGGATGTGTCGGTACCCCCCTGGGGTTAATCTAGATTAAAGTTCGCTGCCATATCAATTGTGAGGGGGGGAGGGGGGTCTACGGAACCCTCACTCGCCGGACGAAACACAACAGCACAGAGTGCCATTGTTACACGCCGAATATTCGTGAGGGGGTGGTATTACGCCGGGCGAGCCGACCCAATGCGTGCTGCAACGCAGCGTGGCTCTACCACTCAGTTAGTGTCACTCATTTAGCACCACCCAGGGGTCACGTGTAGGGTCTCATGGGTAAACCTACGGACGCGAGTAACTTTAACCCCCAAAAATTATTACTAATGATTACAAAAATTATTTACAAAAAAAAACAGTGTTGTGTTATTTATAGAGTTAAGGAAAATGGCTTTACAGCTGTGACGTCACAAACACAACCTCTAAACAATTTAGGTAAGCACGCAACAAATTATAAGCTGATGAAGTGATTCTTATTTAATTTAATTACTATTTGGATAGAGCACGCTCACTTGCATTAATTAAGTAGGAAGGTACTTAACTAAAAAAATATTGGATATAAATATTCATCAGTCTGCTCTGAGGTAGCATTTAAGTTAATCTTAAATTGAGTTTGCAAATCTACACTACCTTTACTTTCTAATTTAAATAAACGTTGGAGTTCTTTTTATTTTAAACCAACAAAATTAAATGTAAGTAAATGTTGAATAATTTAATTAAATTCTAGGATTTTTTATTTTGTTTTTGTTTTTGATGTAGGTACCTCAGTTTGGGTTTGTTCCATACTGCTCGTTATTGTATTTTAAACTTTTAGTTCTTACAAAATACGGAGCTCTTATTATTGAAAGTCTCGCTCAACATCACTAGAGATGTTACTAGTGGGTGTGACTAAACATCAGCACCACAGAGTAGAGAGAGTAGATACAGAAGACCGCCTCCATACAAATGCGTCTCGAGCAACGCGCACATTCTGAAAGTAATAAGCCCATAATAAACCTCCATAATTTGGTCCAGCATTCGATTCCCAGTAAAGGTACTTTATGTTAATCGGTCTGGTTGGCCGCAATGGACTTGGGAAAAATGAAAAAAAAGTTCATTTTTACTTTATACCATTATAGAAGTCGTTATTCTAAAACCAATCGTTTTTATTTCACTTCGATACGAGAAGTATTTACAAAGTTATTGTACATAAATAATTGCATAAAACACTACTACCTCGCTTAGTTCGCTGGCACACGACTGACATGAGTGACGTCATCGTATCCGATAGCCTCCGCCGCGCCGCCGCTCTCGCCGCCCGCACCCGTCCAATTACATTACTTAACTATTTGCACAATTAATTATTAAGTAATCTGTGGCACAACTGCACTGGTTCATATGGACATATTAAAAAAACGAAGTCGCGCGAGTCGCGCCACCCGTGCGAGAGAACGGTATCCGATGACGTCACGCCGCGGGTTTCGCGCGTATTTTGATTGTCACAAAAACAATAGCGCGTGGTCATTTTTATTAATCTTTAAAAAAATATTGTAAAGTATTTTGAAGGGCTACAGAAAAAAAATTAATGTCATATTTTAAGTTAAAATGTAAATATTTAAAAAATAAATAAATAAAAATACTTTTCCCAAGCTCATTCTAACTATTAGTCCTTGGTTCTGTGCTATCCCTGTGACAGAAAAAAGAAGCTACAAGGATTTTTAGTAAGTAGGCCTGTATATGGGGTGAGTGAGACCCCCCGTCAAACTTTTCGAAGCTTGGCGGGGGTAGGGGAGGTGAGTTACTTAACCTGGGATCGCGTCAAGGGAATCAAATGACTGGCATGATTGAGTTTACAATCATTTTGTATTTCTTTTAAAATAACGTCGAATCTAAAATCAAAATAAAATAAATGAATGAATAAAAAGCAATTGAAAAATATAGTTGTAAAAGAAAACGGCAATGTAATGTATAGAACAAGATAAAACTGCATAGAACGAATAAAAAAAAGAATATTAATATTATCTAAGTGCTCAAAAAAGTACAAGATTTTATGGACAAAAAGTACTTTTTATGCTCACGAAGCTGGTTTGTTTGCGAGTTATGATCGTAAAGCGTTTTAGAATTTTAACCCTCGAAATTATTTTACGACAAAGTTTTATTTACATTCCCCTCCAAAGTCAGCGACAGACTCGCGCCAATTTCGTAATTTTATCACACACTTCTGTCGCTTGAATTAACACGGTTGTAATTATTGGGGCAATGTTGGAAGTTAATTATGGAAACTTTTACTTTAATTAACAGATAATTGAAGGCAAAGTTGTGCTACGCGTACAAGTAAGCCATCGTTATAAGAAACCTAACTGTCGCTATAGTCTAGTTAACCATCGATCTATGAGTCAGAGGTCACTTGTACGATCCCAGCATATTGGTGTACTCAGATTGATGTGCAAAGTGAACCAAGCTATTACCAGGGGGTGTCACTCCGCAGTTTAGGTACGTTCGGCCGGCGCGCCTCCTAGGCAGGCCGCCTAGGCGTATCAAGGATGCAACTCGCGACGCACGCTCCACGTCGCGCGAACTCGTAATCCCTGCGCGCGCGCGTAAACCCTACGATCTGTGACGTCATGACGTCAAATCGATATCGAGTCAGCGTTGCTTAACGGTATATGAACGCTCGGGTTGCACGATAAGTTTCAATTTCGCGTAAAAGTCGTTAGAGATCGAGTGAACCTTCTGTACGGTTGTACTATTAGTTATTCTGTGCTATTACGTAGGAATAGCCTATATTCCGTCCCACTGCTGGGATACAATTAACCACTCACTCTTGGATTTTTTTTGACACTTTTTTGACAGTAACTGTCAACGTCAAATTTGACAGAATGGAGCATAGACTATGCGATATTGTGCGATAACAATACATAAGATGAACCACAGAACCGAAATAACCAAACTTGTTTATACTAAAGTAGTCTGTAAGTCTATGAAAACACGGTACAAAGTCAAGTGTGTTTTTGTAGGTGCCGTCTCATGCGACCGCTTGGGGTTTGAGGGGTTGGGTATTGGCTTAATCATTTAGATCGCCACACCCGGGCTATAAAAATCCAAAACAGACTTTGCCCCACCTTCAAATTGCACCATGGGCATCTGCATATGTGTCCGAGCCAAGTTATTTTACAATAAAAAAGTGTGAGTCCGTCGATGTTGCATATAAATCAACGCTATCGTTCAACAGAAGCCGGGGACCCGTGCACTGCAGTGGCCTGCCCGCCCGGAGCGAGATGTGTAGTGACAGCTGGCCAGCCGGAATGCCGTTGCCCGAGGAGCTGTCAAAGGCGCAAGCCGGTCTGCGGAACGGACGGCCGAGAGTACCCGTCTACGTGTCACCTTGACAAGCATGCTTGCGAAAACCAGCACAACATCACAGTCAAATACCACGGCAAATGCGGTGAGTGACGTGAATGACCCTATTTCTAGCCACTACTACCAAGCTGACGGCTGGCGTTATCCAAAGGAGCTCGTCTACGTGCTATCTTGACACGTAGATGTTATGCTTGAGTGAACCAACACAACGACGCGAGATAAATGCGGTGAGTGATATAAATGACCCTGTTTCTATCACCACTGCTATACAGTGACTGCCGAACAGCCTGAATTCCGCAGCCAAAGAAACCCGTCTACGTGCCATCTTGACAAGCATGCTTGCGAGAACCAACTCAAAGTCACACTCAAATACAAATTCGGTGAGTGACAGAAATTACCCTATTACTACCACCACTACTACCCAGTTGACGGCTGACCAGTCTGAATGCCGCAGCCAAAGAAGAAGATATTTTTAAATCACTCTTCTAAAAATATTTAAACGATTTCGAAAAAGAAAAAAAAATAGAATTTCATAAAACTTTTAGTAAGTACAAGTGGTAATAGAATACGGATAATGAATTCATAGCATGAAAATATTATTCAAATTAACAAGAAACTTAAAGATATCAACGCGGACAGCCCTCGGTATATTTTAATGAGGAAATTTAATTACACTGTTGACCAGCATTGTCAGTTGTGATGTTAAAAAGCGTACAAGGACCTCGTTAAGGACGGTTCGCTCTTTAATAATAAGTGTGTAATGGAAGGTAGAAAAATATCTTGTGTACTCAATGCTTGCAGCGATAACTTACGACTGCCTTGAGCCATTCCAAGTTATTTTTTTCTAATTTTATTCTTTGTCGTATTCTTTAACTTTTGATTTTTTTTTGGTACCTTTACTCATATAAGTTTTCACTACATTCCCATTTTATTACTTATTTCGTTTTATCTTTCTTATAGTATAATTTCATTTCTAATATCATATCTCCTTTCTTTTCAATTAAATTTTATGAAAACGTAACGGCCGTTGAAGGTTAATAACTGTAGTTCTAATAATTCGCTAGAGAAATAAAAAAGGCGGTATCAGCAAATACAAAACTTATACAAAGCCCACCCACACAAAGTTCCAATTGGGTTGCCTACTTCCTTTTTCATAAAACTAATTTAATCTCCTCTACTTTATTTATTATGTACCTACCTACCTACGTTTTGTTAACCCTTTTCACAAAACTTGTCCCGGGTACATTCGATCTGAACTAAATTTGTACAAGACCAAACGCCCGCACATTCCGACATCCTTTGTGAGACTCTGTTTACTTTAGTAGTTCACTTCTCTACTTTTAATAAATCGTACAGTTCTGTACCACTTGCAGAAACTTGTTTAACTCGTTTAGCGGCGCCTGCCTGAAATACTAATGCGTTAATACTTTAATGGAACATATTATGGTTATAAAGCAATCAACTAATAGCAATGCATTTCTTTTCAAGCCACGTGTTATGTGTAACTGTAGGTCGTTAGTTTTGGTAAGGATCTATTTCTATGTAACGAAAATGTTATGAAAATTTTATTTTGTAATTATTATAAATATATTTATGTGCCTACTCGCTGTACGTACTACGACGAATCTGGAATACGTGGAATCTGGAATACGAATAATACGACGAATAATACGACGAATCCGGAACAAATCATATTATCCGTGTCGCGTAGCGGTGAAAGAATACAACTACCTCTTCTCTTCCTTTGGGTGTCGTAAGAGGCGAGTAACGTACTAAAGACTGCACATACATCCAACTGCATAGAGCCGCGATGGGCTCACCACCAGTCACGCTAAGCACACGTGCAGTCGCTTTTTCGTGAAAAGTGGACAAAGCAGAAGACTGCTTTTGCTGTCCTCATTGCCTAGTGGACTATATAGCAGGGGATTATTTTCGCTGTCCTTATTGCCCTTCGGGGATAATAGTCTTAATTATTATGTACCTATGTACATAAATAAAAAATAAACAATTTGTATTATAAATATAAACAGGTGTGAGTTTATAATTAATTATGTAAATTAATATAATGTAGGCCACTTAATATGTTTTTTTTGTTGATGATGACATTGATTAGGCAAGTTAGCCTCTGCCGATGCATTTAATGTTGCCTTTTTAAATAATTCAACTTAAGGCTTTCTTTTAAATTAATAATGTAATTTTATTTTTTTATAGTTTAATGTTTCTTTTTACTGTGTGCTGTTGGATCTAGTAAAGATCTACCAGGTCTTTGATTATCTTTCAAATAATCGATGAAGTCGATCATCAAATTCGATTCGGTGACTGTAAGAAAGGTTGGATAAGCTAAAACATAAATTTACTACACACAAGGTTAAAATTCTTGGTAATATTCCCTCTTTATTTCCATTGCAAATCAATTCATGCAAGCATTCCAAAAATAATTGCATATGTTTTTTTCGTCGAGAATTCGTCGTTTTTGCAATATCTTTTTTCGTCGTAGACCCGTGCTCCGAGCACGAATGCGCCGACGGCGGCATCTGTCAACTGAACGAAGCCCGTGTGCCTGTCTGCCGGTGCGGACCGCAGTGCGACTTGGTTGCGCGATCCGGCTCGGCAGTCTGCGGCTCAGATTACAAGGACTACCCGAGCGAGTGCGCGTTACGCAGAGAGTCGTGCCGGACGCGGCAGCAGCTCACCATCGCGTATAGGGGAGAGTGTGCTTCAGGTTAGCTTAGTAATTTTTTTATGTGTGTGATTACAGTGCCCTTAACATATGGCGCTACAACATTTGCCGGTCTAGTTAGACTTAGACTGGTATACTTTAAGCTTGCTTAGTAGACTTTTGATGATATAAAATTAAATTTATCAGAATAAAATGATATAAAATTGTAAATTATGTTCTGCTAAACTTTGTTCAAGAAGTTTGGATATCCTAAGAAGATTTATATCTTAGCTTACTTCGTTCTTTAAAGTCGATATTCAAACACCTTTTTTATTATAGCGCAACATCCATGCGACTCTGTGAAGTGCGGCGTGCGAGAGCATTGCTCGCTAGACGCTCGTGGTGTTGCGGTCTGCGGCTGCGGGCCCGATTGCGAGCAAGTAGTACGGCCGGTTTGCGGCACTGATGGACGCAGCTATGACAGCGCGTGCTTCCTAGATCGTGCGGCATGTTTGGACAACAAGGATATACGGGTGGCGTATATTGGACCCTGCGGTGAGTGTTTCTGAACAATTATGGATTTCCGTTTAAGTTAGAACGTCTACATCTGTTAGCTTGTCAATGTCAAAATCTAAGTATTTGGAGTGCTTTGCATAGCCTATGTATAAACGAAGATTAATAAAGTAATACTCACATTTATAAATGTTGTTAAGATCGAAGACATTTTTTTACAAACACTTAATTTTTTATGAAGTAGACCATTGCACCATAACTGTTGCAATACAGTAGTTTATATTGCGACTTCAGCGCATGATTATTATTTCGATGAGCATTGCGTGAAAGTACGAAATGTACTAGAAAATATTATACCTAAAATCGTATGAAAAATCACAGCGTATCGTTTTTCTAAAGGCTCTGAAAATCCGTGCGCCCGAGCTACGTGCCCATGGGGCGGCGCATGCATCTCTCGCGGGGGCGCAGCGCAATGCGCTTGCCCCGTATGCGACGCCACACTTGCGCCAGTCTGCGCCACCGACCACAATACCTACGGTAGCGAGTGCAAGATGCGTATGCACGCGTGCCAAGAAGGGATCAAAGATGGCGAGCTGCACGTTTTATACAATGGGACTTGCCGTGAGTGTTTATTTATAGGAAGTGTATACTGTGCCACAAGCGGCACTGTATCTCAATCGGTTCGGGAAACGTAACTTTTGCGGTATAATAGGACGGCGCCTAATCTGCCGTAAAGTTTTGTATTAGACAACAGAAATATTAGGTGCCCTACTCCTGTAGGTTACGTGATAGGTTAGAATTTGTCTTGAATTTTGAGGTTATTTTTTTTTAGACAACAGAAATCTAACTCCTTACAAAAATATCTCTAGAATATTATGTCTTATGAACATTATGGAAAATAAAAAATATATTACAATACCGATTGAGATACAATGCCGCTTGTGGCACTCTATACACTTTGTACAAGGATGCCGTAATTATACGGCATCGTAACCGCTCGTACTATGTTTCGAGTCTTTACCCGTGGTCCCGGTGGGTCGACCCATTACCGGGTCCACGGGTAATTTTAATTACCCGTGGTCCCATGGCACTAGGGATTACATTTGGATAAATATTTCGACTTCGATTATATCGATAATAAATTAATTACAGCCATGAACTTCAACTTAAGATTACCTATGTATTATTATGTACATACATCCTACAGCATAGAGCGGCGATGGGCTCATCAAAATAATACTACCAACCCCTTTCTTCCCTTGGGTGTCGTAAAAGGCGACTAACGGACTAAAGACTGCACTATATTATTATTTTTGTTTATTATACTTAATTACTTATTTTATATATTTTTCATGGTTGTAATTAATTTAATATCGATATAATCGAAGTCGAAATATTCATCCAAGTGTAATCCCTAGTGGTAAATTACCCGTGGACCCGGTAATGGGTCAACCCACTGGGACCACGGGTAAAGACTCTATGTTTCCGCTTGTGGCACTCTTATACTGCCTTACACTTTGTACTAGGATGCCGTGATTACGGCATCGTAACCAATCGTACTAGAATGCTGTTTGTGGCACTCTATCGACAGCCTTATTTATATTATACGCAGTGATTATACGTACAAGGCGTTTGCCGTGTATGCGACGCCACGCTTGCGCCAATCTGCGCCTCCGACCACAATACCTACGGCAACGAGTGCAAAATGCGTAAGCACGCGTGCCAAGAGGTGATCAAAGATGGCGAACTGCACGTTTTATACCTATAATGGGACATGCCGTGTGTATACATATAATCTTTACCCAGTAATTATAAGTGCAAGATGTGCTATGTATGCGTCGCCACGCTTGCGCCAGTCTGCGCTTTCTACCTTGATACGTTTGGTAGCGAGTCGAAGATTCATATGCTGCCTACCATTCCAAATAAACATCAAAGACGGTGGTACTGTTTGTATATTACAATGATACATCTGTATCTAAGTAAGTGTACACTGATTATATTATATCATCATTCGCTTGATCTGTTCTCATATTATTTATGGTCGGCGCAGTAAGTCCTTTTCTTCCATACAACTTGGTCATTCGTCATCAAATCATCCAATTCCTTCTCATTCATGTCATCCCTCACACAATCCATCCAACTTTTTTCTTTGGTCTTCCTCTTCCTTTCCTATCTTCAACACTCATATTCATTACTCTTTTTGTCAAATGGCTTTCGTCCCTTTTCATTTACATGTTCATACCAAGACAAACATACTCTGGGTATACTATAATATAGTATATAACATATTATGTTTAAGAAAAAACATACAACATACTTAAATTATTTATCTAATTTGAACCTTACTAATTTAAAATAGGGTCACATTTTCTCTAGTTTCAAAACATTTTACTTTTCCTTATTTAAAGCGCTAGTGCAATACTGTATCTAATTTCTGATTCTACTGTGCGCTGCTTCCGACATCCGTCTCCGTTACGTTTACGCCAACACATTTTGCGGTCGTTAATTTGTTTGCATGTTTATCTAGATTGTAGTTTATACATTTACACGAGTAGTCTATTTCTAAGACAAATGGCAACGTACATCGATACAATTCACGTTCGTCTAAGTCTTACAATCGGCGACAATGATATCTTTTAATACACAATTCAAAAGATCCAAAGACTTAATAAAATAACGAATGATTTGAACAAAAAAATAATTGCCACAATCGCGAATCCAATAGGCAAGATAAAATAAATTATAACGTTGTGCCTTCAGAAAAAATGCTATCAATTTCCTCCAACTGAAAATCTTTTTCTTTAATGAAATTATCTGGAGACACGCTGATTGCTTGGCGAAAAAATTATATCACAGATCAGCAATATTCGTTTCCAAGCGTTCGTAATACACGACACAATTTTAAATAACAGAATTCCTCTGTTTTGTGTATTATGGAATATTCAGTTTCTCTGAATGAAAGTGATATTTGTCGTAACAATTACTTTGACAACAATAATTTTGATATTAAACGTTGGTCAAAAGTTGATTATTAAAATGATAAAAAATTACTAGCGTACCTAATCATATTTTACCAACTAAAGTAAGTAAATAAGTAGGTACAAGGAGTAAAATAGGCAAGCTTTGTAGAATCAGATGTTAATGTAAAAGATAACATTGCGAACTATGTGTAATTTTCCAGATGAGATAACATCGACAGTACTGCAGCAGTACTCCAACCAATCGAAGCAGCTTAAAATATTTCTCACTTAAAACTAGCGAAGTAGAAAAGTTTCCATGACCGCGTTGAAATATTCGAAACGTGAACGTTTGCATTACTTTAAGAATGTTCAACACAGTTAAGCGTTCTCCGTTCATCCTATTTCTCTTGCGAAGCAAATGCAGCGATCATTTGTTTGGCTTACAGAACGCAGACGTGGCTTGGCGATAAATTATATGGAACCTGCGCTGAAATGTCAATTAGAGATTAAAATGGCTCCGGTGATCATTTAACGCTACACCGATTGATGGTAGAGACAACAGATTAATTTCATAACGGAAAAGTCGATCGCTGTTTTCAATTTATTAATGATGGAGGTTCTCACTGGCCCCATTCATTGTATATTGAAATAACTATTTTTTATATTTTTGCTTACTTATTTGCAATTTGATGATCTGATATATTGTAAATTTATCCATCAACATAGAAAGCTTGCGGGTTGCTCCTGGCCTAGATCCGCACTGTCTCCTCGATTTATCGATCGCAACCTTCGATCACATAATATATAATCACGACTATTATCCCCGAAGTGTTTGTCAGAGACTAGTCAATGAGGACCGTAAAAGCAGTCCTCCGCCATAGTCCACTTTTAATCAAATAGCCACTGCACATGTGCTCAGCCTGACAGGTGGTGAACCGATCGCCGCTCCACGCCGTTGGATGCATGTGCAGATTTCAGTCCGTCAGTCGCCTTTTACGACACCCAAGGGAAAGAGGGGGTGGTAGTATTCTTTCACCGCTACGCGGCACGTTTAGATCATAATAACAATACAGGACTTTTTTTATCTGTGCTCATATATTTTTTTAAATTATAGTGTAACTTAATCTAGAACTACAGATTTAATTAATTTTTTTTTAAAGTGAACAATGAATAAACTAAAATTGATCAAACATTTCCACAAAAATACCGTTAATCATGGTCAATTGACCAGGACCGCGCAATTGAACTCTGACACATTTCGTTTGCCCGGTATCCACGAGTTATTTTTTATTGTACTGGACAAATTAAATAAATAATAAATTAATAAAAAAATGATGTCTCCTAACGTTGCTGATTGATATAAAAAATATGTGCATCCATAAAAAATTCTTCCTGTATATTTAAGTTTAAAAAATTGATTGTGTCTAGTTTTTATATGTAATCGAAGATCGCAACGATAATTGAGGGTTCAGACATTGGATGATGATGTATTTATAATTTGACAACAGAATCATGCGTCGATACGGTATGTCTCGGCGGTGGAGACTGTGCAGTTGACATGGAGACAGGTCGGCCCATATGCCGGTGCAACCACAACTGCACTGATATACAGGTAAGTTGCATTCAAATCACATAAATAACTTAAACTTTGGCTTCTTAAAATTAAATGAGCTCTTGTAAAAAAAATCACAAAACCAGAATATGTATTCGTCAAGTATGTAAAACGAAGCAACCTTTCATGTTTTTATATATTGTTAAGATTTATTTTTGATGTCGTGTTTGTTGTTTTTTATTAACACATTTAATAAAAACAACAAACATATTGTGTCATTTAAATACATACATACACACATAACGACCGCTTTCCGGAGGGTAGGCGGACACCACAGCTTTCCATTTGATACGATCATGTTAGACATCCTTTGCTGCAACTTACGGCCAGCAAAAATTCCGGGCCCTCGCGGGTGTTGCGCGGTGCGGGGTCCGCGGTAATTCGTAAACGCCATTCACATTTTTATCAAAAACATAATAATAATGTTTAGTTTTTTTGGAAATCCAAATCAGTCAAGAAATCGAAAAGGTAAATAAATACCTATGTGTTTATGATTTTTTAGGAATTATTATTGTAAAACACGGTCGTAATGTACATTTATATAAAATTTAAGAGGTAACTTCAGGATTTTTTTCAAGCAAAATGTTTCCAATCGTGTTTTGGAAACAGTCATCTCTCACACACACGTGTTGTAATACATATTGAAAATTTCAGTGCGAAATATCTAAAAATGTTTTTAATAACAGCTAATATAGAAAACATCAATTTTACCGTTTTCACCGCCTAACCCCCCTCCAAATTAATGGTGTCTCCGTTTTTACTGGAGACCGGGTAGAATATGCGAGGGCGAAGTGGACTGTAGCAGCGGGGGCGGTTATCATAATAATATACAGGATTACTGGTTATTAGATCGGATCCATTTAAGAGGTCATAGGGGAGGTCTTTTGCGACCATTTTGAGTACATATCATATTATCCAAAAGTCAACCATTTTCGTGATAATTGAATTTTAAGGTTTTTTTTTAGGAAAACCAATTTAAAACGTTCAAAAATTTATTTAAAAAAATTAATGCTCCGATTTTAATTTTGTTTACAGTTTTATAGATTATAGATTCCGGTTTTTAATAACAAATTATAAAATCATAATAATTCGAATCCATACAGAAAATACAGGCCGTAGTACTTATTAAAAATAAATAAATATTTTTGGAAAACGGTCTACTAAAATGCATGTTTTCACAAAAAAAATACTAGTTAATTTAGTCTGGAAATTATTGAAAAAACATCTACATATTTCTAGCTATCCAACGAGGTAAAAACACTACCCTAAGTTACACATTTGATACAAAAAAAATATTATTTCCTCAGCTAAATTGGGAATCACAAATCGATACTTTATGCAAGAAACTTTGTAAGTCCGCATACGCTCTGCATACATTATCGCCAATAATATACACGGATGCACTTCTTACTGCCTACTACGGCATAGTGGAATCACACTTACGATACGCTATTATATTTTGGGGTAACTCGACCGGAAAAGAAACAGCATTTAAGGCACAAAAAAGGTGCATTAGAGCGATGTTTAGACTTAAAACTACTGATAGCTGTGTTCCATACTTTAAACATCCCCTCTCCTTACTTCACTAAGTTTATATTTGTACTGGCACCTCGAGACCAACCGTTAGGTTATGCAAGAAGTGCCAGACGCCCCTGCGCCAGTAGAACACTCGCGCAGGAGACCACCAACGTTAGGTCTTGACGCCAAATTAGTGCCCGCCGCAGCGCGCTCTTCATTCGGTACTCATAAGACTAGTGTCTCAGGAGAGTATCCCCGTGAACACGTGTAGTTCACTGCCTATTGTCCAGATAGGTAACCGGAGCTGTCAAGCTCGCTCACTTCTCGTTGCACGAAGGGCACAACTCGCAGTTGCCACTGCTAGGGTCGTCGACTCTAAGGTCGACTCCCAAGTGTCCACCTTGGTAGCGGAGTAGTAAGCACACTCACTTCTCGGAACCCATCCGGGCGCCTAGCCAGTTCCCACGTCCTACGCGGCTGGCTGGACCGGAGGCTACGGCATCTAGGAGGCCGCCTCTATTAGTTCTCCAGACTATTACCGGAGATGTCAACACCAATGTCCAATGAAAACCACCGGACAAAGCTGCCAACTATAAGGGAAACTCACGTTCCCCGCAGGACTTTTCGCTTCTGGCCCCTCAGAGACCGCTACTAGGCCCCGCTCGCTGTGCACGAGTTTGGAAGTCCTGGCACACAATACCAGGACAGACGAACATTCCCAAGCTCTACAGCTAACCACACGCCACTACGAGTCCAACCCATGTCCGGAGCCCGCCGGAGGCGCCTGGTTAAAGGCACGACCAGCAGGGGCTTGAACCGGAACCCCGTAGTACCGCTGAAAACACAACCGGACCCGTAGTTCCGGTTGCGATACCCTATCTATTGAGGTCGGTAGATAGGGACTTCTTTCTTTCTTTTCATACTTTAAACAATATAAAATATTAACGTTGCCAGGTCTATACATACTAGAAGTAGCTGTCTTTGTAATGTCTAACCCAAGTTGTTTTGAACGCCTAGCCGACGTAGTCCCACGGAATAGGCGCGACAATAGTCTACTATGTCGACCTCTAGCTAAGACAGCACTTATGCGCAAAAGTGTCTATTGCATGGCTCCAGATATTTACAATAAAATACCCAAGTGCTGGAAAGAATTACCTCTATTGAAATTTAAACATAAACTTCGAATTTTATTAGCAGATAGAGCATATTATAGTGTAAGTGAATTCCTGGATGAGAAACAATTAATAATTGATTAGTTATCTTATTAATATAATAAATTAGAATTTATAATAATTTAATTATGTTTAACATATTTTTGCATGCCTAGTGGTAAAATATGGCTGAATCATTTTAATTTTTTTGTACCACCAATCATGTTCCCATATTTGCAAATAAATATATCTTTATCTTTATCTTTATTTTAACAAACCGTTTTAAAATGTTAACATTTATTAAAGTATTTCACAGAGCGGTCTAATCGCTTAAAACGATCACTGCCATTGAATGAACACAAAGAAACGTCGGATTAGAAGGCGTTTCCCATCAATGTTTAAATATGGCTACAAGAATATCAAATGGTGATTGTGGAATTACTCAACTCATTGAGTTTATGTATAATGGCTTATATTCATCACGGAAATGGATCATTACGGTCACTGTATAATGGCAGTGGATATACATCCTGATATGTAGTTGAATGAAGTAATATCTAACAACGCGCAGTGTGAATTACTTGTACCTACCTACTAGTAATTTAAGCTTTTACTGAGAAATTGGAAAGGTTTCGACTCTTACCTGTTTACTAGATACCTACGTAGGCACTAGCTAACTAGGTTATCAAAATTTAATTTAGAATTATTTATGTTCACAAACACGCATGCGTGTGTGTTTTTATTTCGGTATTTTAAAACATTGTACTGAACGCATTACGTTAATAAATAAGATACATGCATTTTATAAAATTATGGGGCAATGTAGTATTCTGAAAATTAATTTAATTTGTAATACATTTTATTTATTTACCAATATACTTATTTATGGAACATCTATACATTTATACTATACATTCATGAATTAATAGTAATTATAAAGCGAAGTAAAATTAATAAGTACCATGTATCTTGCTTATACTCTACTAATCCTTGATTTTTGTAAAAAATATTAATAATGGATTTCGATGACATAGTTGGCAATAAGTGAGGGTCACTTTGTCTCTCAAAGTAGTAACACGGTTGAGTAAATTTGCATAGCCTACTACTATTGAATAAGTAAAGCGTCTGGCCCTAATTGTAAAAAAGGTGTGGGTTCAAATCTCGCTCGTGGATTTTCTTACAACATGTTTTCTGTATGTAATACGTTTTTATAATTACTCCAACTTTTTGGCTGCTTAATACATAGTTGAGCAACAATAATACACAATAACCGGTCGGTTGCTAAAGCTGGATTAATAACCGGCTTCTAAGTAATATCACTTTGATAATCCCTTCAAGCGTTAATTGAGATTTTCACTTGTCTGAACTTAATTTTATTGACTTGGCATTCCGTAATTGCCTATTATACTCTTTGTATCGGCTTAGTAATGCTAATGGCAGAGAGTTTTGTTACGTAAACGAAACTTAATTATGTCATAGCATTTTAATGATGACAGGGGCGCGGGTAGGATTTTATACTTGGATAAATATTATTACTTCATGATATACTTATTATTATATTTAAGATTTGTATAGTACATTTTATAGAAGTAAGATTTTTTTCTTATTAAAACCTTAATTTAAAGCTGGTTGAAATTTTCCTTTGTTACTTGTCTCCACATGGGTCCGAAAACCTTAGTCCAGTCCTGGTCCAGTCATGTACTTACTGATTTTAAGTAAAATGCTGCAATAATATTTGAAATTTGCAAGTTGACTTTCTATACTTTATCCATGTTAAATGGAATCTACTATTTCTGTCTCACCCACCTGCAGATATTGCATAATAATACCCATTCCAATATATTACCAATAACGCAAATATAGACAAAGAAATTTCGACTGTCGATTCACAACCCCAATTTAGCGACATTAAAAAGTTGCGAGTGCTATTAATATTCCACCGTTAATTAATTTTAGTGACAGAATTCGAATGCGGTATGTGGAAACGACGGTCAAACGTACCCTTCTGCTTGAAACGAATACCTGTCTTACCAACGTGTATGCATTGCATATCTCTAGCAATCCAACGACGCAAATAAAGACCAAGAAGTTCCGACTGCCAATTCCAACCCTCAACTAGCGGCATTTCAAAGTTGCGCGTGCTATTCTATAATTCAACCGTTAATTTGCGTGACAGGAATCGGACGCGGTATGCGGGAACGACGGTCAAACGTACCCTTCTCAGTGCGAGCTCGACTCGACTGCGTGTCGGGAGCAGAGCAACTTGCGGTCGGCGTACAAGGGCGACTGCGGTGAGTACCCATTTTGGGCACTGAAATTGAATTTATTTTGTAATCTCTATTAAGGGAAGAAAGGTGACGGCTTAAGGTCCACTTTTGTGTGGCATTACTTGATTAAATGTAACACTTTAATACGGATATACTTGCGTTTATTATACGTTTTATTTTGTACTGACTTTTCTAACCCTCTGCACTGTGGGCTGTGGGCACGGGGGACTGAACGTACCCGATCAAATATATATATATATATATCTTTTTAATAATAAATGGGCTTGCTAGTTGACATTTGTTTATTAAAATTTAATTTTGAAATGAGCAAGCCTATTTTGTGTTTAAGTACCCATACGAAATTATTTTGTTTTTATTTATATACTTACACATAAATTGTTCCATTTTAGTGTGCAGTGTTTGCGTAAAATTTAGAAAACAATATTATAGTGTATTGCCTTCAGTATTATAATTATTGTATGTCTCATGGATAACTTTCTAATAATTGTTCTTGGTTGATAATTCTTGGTAAATACAAGGGCATCCAAATTGATTAGTAATTCAATAAGTTATTAGTTGGTTCATGTTTCTAATCATAATTAGAGAAAATTCAACGAATCTTATACCATATTGTTGAGGTTAAAGAATTTATTATTTAACTCATAAATTTTAATATTATATATAAATTTACATTCCACTTACTGAGCTAAAGCACGCACTGAATTTATTTAGACTAGTATTTTTTTATGTAACGGCGTGCAAAAATGTACTTATATAAGCAAATAACTAAATACTACTTACACAACTTATATTTTAACTTAATGTATGTTGTTGACATGTTATTTTGTATGATCTGTAAATTTTACTAGAAGATACATGAAATAAAACAATCAACTGAAATCCGCCATAACTTACCTTAACTTATGTAGCTAAATAATAACTTTTAATGGCTAATATAGCTGGTTATGTAGGTTTTTAATCTTTTCTTAAATATAGCTAAGCTGACTGTGTCCAATATCTTTTGGCAAAAAATTATAAATATTGTGCCCCTTCAAAGCTTATGTTTTTCTTGCCGTACTTAGGCGGGGGCCTTTAGACGCATAAAACCGTGAAACACCAGCTCGAGGTTTTGTCGTGTTTTGCGGATTAGTAGAAATAATTAACTCAATTACCAACTACGTACAATTCCACAAACGCAAAACACCGCCTTATTAAAAAAACATATAAGTACGTGAAACACCAACTCGAGATATTGTGGTGTTTTGCGGATGGTGTGTATTAGTTGTAATAAAATCTTTTTAATCTAAATGCAAGTGTTAAAGTGGTAAAGTTAGTTTAGGTGGTCATAAGGTTCGTTTCAGAATAAATTAAGTTTGTCGACGTAAGAAAATCGTATTTGAATATTACTTTAAATATTTTAATTTGGATTTCTGGAAATTCTTTTAAATTTGATTTTGCTGCACTACCTCATACTTCTACTAGATAATCTATATGTGATAACTAGAGAGAAGTAAACCGTGTAACAAAATTTTCGTGGCCGGCATCATATCATCCTGCGTATGGAGCCCAGGAGTGATGACAGTGACAGATATTCTTCACTTTGTTAATGTGAGCCTTCCATGTAAGACCACTGTCAAGTATCAGACCAAGATATTTTGCCTCCGATGATTGCTTTAGTGCAATATTATTTATAGTGAGCACTTGATAATCTAGTATTCTGTTATTCTTGGCTTTAAATAAAATGTAAAAAGTTTTTGTTGTGTTAACCGTGAGTAAGTTAATATACTGAAACCATTTGTTTAGCATGGTTTTCCTGTGCTTGGTTAGTGATTTCTTTTAGTGATTGACCAAAGTAAAAAATGCACGTGTCATCCGCGTACAAGGTAACTTCCCCGTTTAGCGAGAGCTGATTAATTTTGTTTGTTTGTTTGTTTATATAAATTAAAAATAGCAACGGCCCAAGGATTGAACCCTGAGGAATGCCACAAACAATTGGATTAGGAGAACTTTGTTATTTATCATATTTAACAATTTGCAATCGATTTGTTAAGTAGGATTCCAAAATTTTGTTTACTGCTGCTGATACGCCAATACAAGTTAACTTTTTTAGGAGAAAACTATGACTTACTGTGTCGAATGCCTTTTACGTTAGTGTTTTGTTTTGGTATAATGTATTAATAAGCGCCCACATTTTTTTAGGGTCGTTCGAATGTTTATTGAACCTAAGATAATTATATTCTTTTTTTGTCTTCTTGATTTCTTCAGTAGTTTTGTTTCATTTATTCTTGTATTCTGTCTCTAGGTTGATATCGTTTGGGTTCTTTTTGTGTTCTTGCCAGCTAATTTTTCTATTATTTATGTAATTTATAATATCCTTATTTAGCCATTCCTCTTGTGGTATATTCAGGACTTTAGTTTTTCTTGTCGTATTCTTATATAATATTTTCTAATTCGCTGTAGGTATGAATTTCAGTCAGAAAGCACTCTTCTTTTGAACAGTTATATAAAGTATCATAATTAATTGCTACGTATTGTGTGCGCTATTAGGGTTTTGGTGTTTATTTTTGTATTTGTAGAAATACTTTTAAGTGATCCGAAATGGAAAAATCTATCAAGGTCATTTTTAATTTTTTGTCTTTAAGATTGCTATAGATATGATCTACGATAGTATTCGTTGTGGAGGTTGTATGAGTAGCATACATTTTATTTATTATTTTTTTTGTGTTCTTGCATCATACTTGTATATTTATTTACATTTTTATCTATAAGCAATAGGTATACATTAGATTTCTCCGAATATGATAGCACGTTTATTATTATGTATCTGTAGCTTTAGTTCATATACTAGAGCCTTAACATTTTTGTCTGGTGGTCTATTTATTATTATTATTAGATTATTATTATATCGACTGAAGTATAGTAAGAACCTCTTTTTTGTCATACAGTTTACACTCCTCAATATTGCTTGTTTTCCGTTCTAGAATCCCCGAGATAACCACATTTTTTTAGCGATTTGACCTTTCTCTTAACTCAGAAAATAGGTCCTCGCTGTGTACTATCGGCGCCAACTTTTTAATAATACGTATTTGTTGTTTTATTTGGCTAATCTCGTTGTTATACCCTTGTAACTTTAGTTCCATAGTTAAATTCTGGTGTTTGATATCAGTTATTTCATTGGATAATTTACTATTTTCAGTAGTTAAGGTATTCTGTGGCCGACTTTACTTTGCCAAGCTGTTGTTTTATTTGTGAGAAATCTTCACGGATTGAATTTATAAAATCTTTTTGATACGTTTTTATTTCTGTCATCATATTAATCATCATTTTTTGAACCTAGATCAATTCATGTTTACACTCACAATCTCTTTCTGGTTGTTTACGGTTTTTTAATGTTATTTGTAAGTCAGTTTGTTGTTGTTACTTCTATAATAATAATATGTATGTATATAGGTACCTACTTACTTTGTAAAAACTTTTTACATTGTAGACGACATTCAAGTTATTCTGCTTTTGTCTGTTTACAAAACAATGTGTATTGTGAACAACTTTACTGAACAATACTGTTTTGTTCTACACAATGTTTATAAACTTTTATGGAATCCATTTTAGATGTAGAAACAAGTGAAACTCTTTAAAAACACTTGAATTAGAAGGTTGACTTATATGAACTACTAGCTGCTCGCGAGTTCATCCACGTGAACGATAAAAAAATTAAGTTCTGCTCTCGCAGAGGGGCAGGCTATTTATGACCTCCCCTGCTCCTCCATCCCGAAGAGGGCGCCCAAAAAGCAGTAGGGCCGGTGAGTGCACATCCCCCTACTACCTATAAAGCTTTCGCTTTTCTAAAAATTTTTTCGTTGTCTTGACAGTCACACACATAATAAAATAGCCAGTTCCTCAGTAATTGAGAACTCCGGGTGAAGTGCGCTTTCACCTTCGGCCTTATGGTCACTTACCATCAGGTGATATGAAGGCCAACAAAAAAGAATTAGCTAAATAGGTGCAGCCGCTTTGAAATGACGCGCAAACATACATTTATACCATTACATTTGCATTTAAGTAAATATATTGACAAGTTAAAGTTGTCAAGCACTTAAATACAATCCATAACGAGAAAAAAATAAGGTTTTGACCACCAAAACCTCATCGACAATTCAATTACAATGGTGAACTGTTTAGAAATAGCCAATAAAAATAAACTGAAAGAAGGGAGAAATAAAACACCAGCAACTTACAGACAGACAAATGTACGAGTATTATTCAATTGTTCAGTAAGGTTAGTTTAAAACAGCGGCTGCAAACATCAGTATGGAATTGCTCCCGCGGACCAGCCTTAAAATGCGGCGAGGGTATCCCTATGTTTTACTGGGTAGAACCCTTGATATTACGGTATCAAAGGAGCGCGGCGGTCCCACATCCTACCTAAATACAGCCCGAGTGGTGCCTTACCATCAACGCTTGAGCACTATTACTTTAATCTTACTATGCAAATTCCCATACGAATTTGGCATTGTAAGATCAAAATGTGTCATAACCTAGTAGGTTTGTTTTAGCGTCACCCCTACCCTATTTTGTAACCCTATACCCATTACAGCATTGGCGAACCGAACAATTAGCCACACAAATTATACTTCAGGCAATTTCAGCCGACTCGTTTTGTTCCAGGATATTACACCATTACCTTCTGAAATTGTTTTTCAGCACGAATTGACAGAAATGACTGCTAATTTTATGTAGATGTTCTTATTCATGCCATTTAAAATTATTGCTGGATAATTGCTTTTATTTTGCTCAATTGAGAGAGGATGCCAGAAGGTATCTTAGTAAAAATAATCTTGTAATTGGATAATTGGACTAGAGCCTAATTAGTATGAAGCACTATATTTAATTTTAATTTACAGACATGTGAGAGATATTAATCGTTAAATAAATTACAATAATTATCTTCCTTCGATGGAGTTTAATTTGATACGCGCAATAAGTTTTGTATGTTTTCATTGCGAGTACATGTGATCTAGTATACAACAGTTAACATATAGTAACAATAATAAAAAGTAACAATAGTTAACATAGAGCATTTTGTTCTTGTGACGACAGCCGTGACCAACGGCTTAACTATACATATATATATACATACATATAGTCACGACTATTATCCCGGAAGGGTTAGTCAGAGACCAGGCAATGATAGTCCACTTTTCACCTTCACCACATGTGCTCAGCGCGACAGGTGGTGAGCCCATCGCCGCTCTAGGCTGTAGGAGGTATGTGCAGTCTTTAGTCCGTTAGTCCCCTTTTACGACACCCAAGGGAATAGAGGAGGTGATAGTATTCTTTCACCGCTACGCGCACGGTTATATACTACGGCCAAAGTCGATGAAGAATGTTTGTAAACAAATGATTGATATTTCTTTGTGCAAATAATAGTATATACTTCGGATTTTTTATCTTTTTTGAAAGAAATACACTATTGTTATGTAGTTTAATAAATCGCTCACATGAAAAAGTAAAAAGCCGAGTAACACAAAAAAATATCAATAATTAGCTATTTGAGAGTTGTAAAAATAAATTATGAAGTACCTACTTGTCGGATATGGTAGTTTATAATTTAACAATAATTTTACTATCGAATAGTTTTTTTTATTATATTTATATATATATTTATATATTTATATTAGCGATTTTTTATCGGAAAACAAGACCCGAAAGACGTGTGACGTCCCATTTCACAAAATAAACAAAAACTTTCTGTGAGGTTTCAAGATAAAATTTGTTTGTTTATTGAAGTGTGACGTCACAGGGCAAAATGTCACGTGACCAACCGTTTTCGCTGGAAAATTGAAATTAATGAAGAAAAATATGTTTATTTTTCTATTAAAAAAAACCTTATCGAGAAAAAAAAATTGTAAGTATGACGTATAAAATAAGCGTTTGTAATTTTTAAAATACTCCTTTTTCCGAGAACTGTCAAGTAGCCAATTTGTTTACAAACATTCTCTATCGAATTTTGCCGCATTCCGAAGCAATTAAAAACCTGAAACATTTTAATTCGGTCACCGGAACATGCAAGCTGCTATCGTCTCGCCAAGCTCTACGTCAATGTACAGTACGCGATGATATTGCAATATTTTAATGAAAAAACGGTAACAAACGGAAGGAGGGAAAAGTACGATACTGCCGTATTGATATTTTTCATTAGTACAGCAACGCGAAAGCTGACAATGGGGAAGGTGTGAGTGCAAAGCGATCCACGTTAACGCGCGAGTTAACAAATTTATCAATAACTTTTTAAGTACCACTTGGCTGTATGCAAATCGTTTGAAATCGCTTAGACAATATACAAGGTGTTTAGTATATTAGGTATGTAAATCCGCTACGGGCTATTCTGTTATGTGCAATGAACAGCTATTTGTGGGAGCAACTTAAAAATTGTGAAGAATCAGCTGTTACATACAAAACTATAATAACTTTTCGACTTAAGAAGGTTTTCGATATAAAGTCCTATAGATAAAGTTTAAAATCGCAAAAACTCGGCTAAATAAACGTTTTTTTTTTCAATGTTTCTATAAACTACTTAAATCTCTGTATTTTACTAAAGCATGCATAGTTTCATTTAGATCTCTGTGTTTTACTTTCGAATGCAGTTTTATTAAAATTGACTTTTTCGTTTTTAAACATTTCAACTTGGAAGCTAGTATGGGAATCTGAAATGCGTAGCATATTTACACGACTATTATCCCCGAAGGGTTAGTCAGAGACTAGGCAATGACGACTGCAAAAGTAGTCTTCTACCATTTTCCACTTTTCACCAAATAGCGACTGCACATGACTGTGCTCAGCGTGACAGGTGGTGAGCCCATCGCCGCTCTATGCTGTTGGATGTATGTGCAGTCTTTAGTTCGTTAGTCGCCTTTTACGACCCCCAAGAGAAGAGAGGGGGTGGTAGTATTCTTCCACCTCTACGCGACACGGGGGAAATGCGTAAACCCTCTTAAATTTGGAACAGTATTTTTTTCGCAAATTATTTTTTGCTCCGGTATAAATAGTTAGTCTTTGCACTTAATAGGATTGCCCAGTATTGGGATAACATACATAATACCATAGCCCTTGTATGGGTAAATAAGCCTTCGTACGAAACTGAAGAACGCTTTAGCGTGATTGAAACGTGAGGTGTTATTATAGCGTCTGACATGTCTGACCTTTAAGTTGTATTAATTATTTACATGTTCTTGAAGCACCTGGCAGGCTTTCGAGTGTAAATTCATTTAAAACTAAAAATTTGGTATCTATATCACAAATCTGTATTTGGGTACCGCATGCCCGCGGGAATATTGTGTTAATTTTAATCTGATAACTTGGTGAATTCATTAAACTGTTGTATAGTAAATATTAAAATATGTGTTACTAATTATTTTATAACTATGTAGGTATTTGATTTTTTAACAAAACATTGACCGGTGTTAAACGCAAAGTAATTCGTATAAGTGTACCCATATACAACTTGTTATACCTGGCGTTGCGACGATTACTTAAGATTTTTGGTTGAAATGAGGCTAAAAAAACTGTATTTAGTGGGGAAAAATAATTTAAAAAATTCGTTATTAGTACATTTGCGACAAACAAACTAAAGACACTTTCACTACTAGATAAGGAAGAGCGGGATCTCCTGAAACAGGTATTATTTTTTAAATTATACTTAATAGGATGGTTCCAACACTTGTATAAACAAATTGTCAATATTAGTTACGTGAATAAAGATATTTTGAATTGAATTTTTGAACTTTCAAATTTACATATTAATTGTATCATTTCAGGCTGCAAATGTTTGTGGCACATTAATTAGTAAACAAAAATAAAACGGAGGAAATGTTGATGGTACAGCAGGTGCAGCAGCTTGCACGCACGGCTAAAGTATGCAAATAAAGTTTGATTTGATAGTTAAACTTTCGCAATGCTAGATTACGAATGGATGCTCAGTTCTATTTATTAAGAGCTCTTTCGTGCATTGGAACGTTTAACCGTTAGTCCCATTTATTGCCCTAAAAGGTAGACGTTACACCTACAACATTGAGCCTCGACCCATTATTCATTTGAGAATTCTGAGTTCTCTGAGTTCATCAGTGGGAGGTTTATAAACGGCCCATACTGATGATGATGATGATCATGATCTCTCTGGGATCGGTCCCTGTCGTAGGATCGTGGTCAGCATCAGGGTTGCGTCTGAAGTGGATGATCTGCCTCCACCGGTTTCTGTCCAGCGTGTCATTTACGACCGTGCAAAGTGCAAGCAATTCTGAAAGTCTGTTCCATACAAAACTGCAAATATTTCTATCTAAGTGTATGAAAGAGCTGTTTGTTGCGATTTCAGAGTTGCTCCCATATAGTTGTTCTTTGCACTTAATAGGATGGCTCAGTTGCGTGATTATACAGGGTTAAATGTTAAGTCGACCTTTAAGGGGTTCGTCCTCGTCATCGTTCGTCATCGTCCTTTAAAGGGTTGTAATTTCCATAATTTCTTACTGATTTGACTAATAAACACCTTAACCCGAACTTAACCGTTCTCAAGTTATAGTACTTTGAAGTTTTTTCATAATAATTGCCGATCTTTTTGTCTATTGTCCTCTTTTTTAGAGTTCCGTAGCCAAATGGCAAAAACGGAACCCTTATGGATTCGTCATTCTGTCCGTCCGTATGTCACAGTCACTTTTTTCCAAAACTATAAGAACTATACTGTTGAAACTTGCTAAGTAGTTGTTTTCTGTGAACCGCATCAAGATTATCACACAAAAATAGAAATAAAACAATAAATTTTGAGGTTCCCCGTACTTAGAACTGAAACTCAAATTTTTTTTTTCTTAGAACCCATACGTGTTGAGCATTTATGGATAGGTCTTCAAAAATGATATTAAGGTTTCTAAATTCATTTTTTTCTAAACTGAATAGTTTGCGCGAGAGACACTTCCAAAGTTGTAAAATGTGTGTCCCCCCTGTAACTTCTAAAATAAGAGAAGGATAAAACTAAAAAAAATATGTGATGTACATTACCATGCAAACTTCCACCGAAAATTAGTTTGAACGAGATCTAGTAAGTAGTTTTTTTTAATACGTCATAAATTAATTAATTTAAAAAAACACACTATTATTAAAACATCGATCAAAGTTTTATAGATATGGTACGGAATCCTTCGTGCGCGAGTCCGACTCGCACTTGGCCGGTTTTGTGTTTTGTGCCTCTAACTTATTTAGTTTTGGTATTTTTGTGCAGAATATTAGTTGCTTAATTAATCTGAACACTAAAATTGCAAGTAATTGTACCAACTGAGTCGTAGTAGACGATTAACAGTATAAAAAAGAAATAAATTCAGAAAAAAATTGTTATTTCTTTTAGTTGTGCTGCAGATAATCGTAAAAATAGCTACGGTACCTTAGCTTATTATCAAGGTATAACAAGGTAGGGTATTATCAGGATTCTCGGAAAAAACTTTGATAAAAGACTCCCAGGTAGTAATCAAAATAACGGTATTACGTTAATTTACTCCCTGCGCCTATTGTCCTTTATGGAATTTGTACGGTAGTTTGGGATACGCTGTTTCATAGTCAAATCAGTCAGAAATGATGGAAACTACATGCCCGCCCTTAAAGGATATACTTAACCTTTAACTCTGTATACCTATTACCAAACATACTGTATATTTCATTTACGTCATTACAAAATTTATTAAGAGTCCCCAAGTCAACCGGACATGCTAATTAGTTCCTGTTAGCAAACGCTTCGCTAAACTGCTGCCAATATTTCACAACCGCTTCACATACTAAATCGTGTCAATTGTGAATCAACAGTATCCCCTCTAATCCCATTAAATCATAGTGTCAGCCATTCATTCACGTCACGACCGTAAAATATGTATGCGGCCGCGAAATTTGGTCACTTTTTTGTTTTGCGCTTTAATTTTTGCGTGAACAGCGTAGGGTACTGAGTTTTAATTAAAATGTCCAGTTAATACATAACTGGAAATATGTTGCTTGCGTGTTTGATAAATGTAGGTACCTACGCATTAGGTATAAAGGACCAGAGTCAACCTTGAAGATGCATAAAGATTAGAGTGGAGCATGTTCGACGGCATTAACTCGGAGCAAGACCCCACGCGGAAGGTTCCTGGTCTTGACGCTGCGTGAGAAAGATTTGGACCCGACATACCGGTGTAGAACCAACCACGGCAAATCCAACCATCACCTACATAAATGGGGCCTGAGGGAGACGCCACACAGTGAATGTGGTAATTTGGACCAAACTCTATCACATAAATCAATGACTGCCCCCTACATCGTTTCCCAGGTGGTATAACCAAGCTCCACACTATGACGGATGCGGCAGAAACTTAGCTGAGGACTCTAAAAGTAGACATTATGATCTACGCTGGATAATTTTTTCCGTACACAATAATAATAATACGCATAGGTAAAAGAGACTTAATTAAGATTATCCGGAGATTATTGTGATAAAATGGTTGTTTAATTCGATTGAATACGAAGACAGTACCTTGTCGTAATTCAAAATAAGTCTTTTCCTTCGTCAGGTTTTGACACTGCAGACTTAACCACATTGCATGTATAAAATACGAATTTACACAATGATTGACGCGCTTGATATTTTACTTTGTAACTTTTATTTAACTGTTTTTCCCCATTTACAAGATGTCTTATATAAGTTATTTTCACAGAACAGTTTATTATTTATCCGTGGTTATTTTATTTACTTTGGCAAAATAATACGCTTACGGAAGCACGTTATTTTGTTAACAAACGGGAGAACATGCAAATAGCTGAAGTACGCTGTTAAAGGAATATCTATGTAGGTACTTAAACCTCATCATTATATTACTTTTATATTGTAAAATAAATAATTTCCTTTTAAATATGTTGAAGCGTCCATTATAATTTAAGTCTGGTTGTGTAATAGAGATCGCTTAGAGCGATAACACCGCCAAATTTTAACTCTATTTTTAATAATTTTATATTATCGTTATTGTGTTCTATTTTTAAGTTTGTTTTTTAAAAGTTCTATGAAAATCTCTGTGGTGTTGCAAATAAAGAGTTATCTATCTATCTTTTTATATATTATTATATTTAATTATTGTTTTTCTAAATTGTCTCGGGTCTGGGTGTTTTCTATGTACAATAAGTATGCTTTTAAGAATTTTAAGTATGTTTATCCGTTGTCTAGTAACCATTTAGCGAGTTTCTTCAAAGCTTCTCTTGGGCATCTGCTATTCCTCTGGTTTGAGGTGATCGGGTAACACTGCGCAATAGACGGTTTGCCACACTCCTTTTTAAAAAAAACCTATGCTTACTTTGATAATGCGGTGCTGAAACTCGGAGCATGATTTAGTAAAACGACATAAATTATGCTTTTTGTTTTGTAAATGTCGTTACTTCTGTATTAAGCTGCACAGTTTCTTGCACCCGTTCTTCTCCACAGCTAAAAAATGACGTACTAAATGGGTGGTTGGTTAAAAAAGATATTTTAAACGATTCTAAGTGTTCATTTTATTAGTTATTTAAAAGGATTTAGATTTATTTTCGTTTGTATTCTCGAGCCATCCCTATGGTATAGATGGAAATGATACTAGGTTTTAGTGGGTAGGGATCCCCTTTCCCCGTCTAGAACTCTAACCTGGTGGCATAGGAGAAGGAGTGCCCCACATAACCATAAACCGCCGAAGGAGTGTACTACCAATCATATCCTGAATGGGTGATGCCAACCATCCATATAGATAAATAAATTTATGTTTAGACGATTCAAAATGCTTATTTTAAGCTTACTGAATAAATAAATTTTGATTTTAAACCCGAGGTAGTACTAGGTCTCGGTTTCGCTTTGGTGTAAGCGCGAGACACCTTTATAAAAATATAATGAGTGGTTTATTTGGGTCAACCTAAATAAAGAAAAAAAAATCAAATACTCAAGCTATTATTAGCGACGAGGTACACAACCTATTGATTAATAAATACCTGTAAGTGCTTCGGAGCTTGTATTTCGGGATCGGATTAAGGCTCGATAGCGGATTAAAGTGCTCCATGGCCGAGCCGAAACGAAGTCAGATTAAGTTAATCGGCTTTGTGATGAGCGTCTTCGGCTCACTTTGCGGTTAATCGGTAGCTGGCCTGTGCAAACTTTCGCAGGTTCGCGATCGACTGTGGTTTGGTTTTTTTTTGGCGTTTTCTGAAGATGCCAATGTACCTACATGCAGTTTCTTTTGGAAAATCATTTTTGGAAATCCGTCACGCGATACAGGTGTCCATGCGGACGAAGTCGCGGGCGGGCCGCTTATTTTTTTTACAGTTTGCGTTAATATCGGCCAAATATACTTTAAGATTTGGAAACATTTAAAAAAGTTTTCAGCTGAGGTACCTAGTCAACTTTTTTCTACGTTTCATTCTATAATATCTTAAAATTAAAGTATAATTGAGATAAAACAATCACCTCAGTCTTCCTCTGATGACCATGATGAGATAAAAAGGTAGGGTATTTTATCGAATTGATAGATTAAAAATTAAGTGTGTCGCATTGTGTTTGTTTTTGGTAGGTTAGGGCATATCTCTAAGTTTAACCCCGGATTTCAACTTTTATGTACTTATATCGAATAATCTGAACACAACAGAGATGTAAACTGTACCTACCTGCTACTACCCTCATATAATATATTATAATAATAAAGAAATATATTTTTTATAATGATTATAGCTTTCCCATTTCCAATTGATACTTGATACTCGAAAAATGTTAAGATCGGATGACATAGTTATTGACATTCAATAAGATTCACTTTGACCTACAAAGTAAATTGATAGTGTTGACTTTTGCATAAATCGGATACAACAACACTAGTCTAATGATTTTTTTTCTGTATTGAAATGTATTCGCAATGAAATTTCTGTTATTTATCTTACCTATTATATTAATTGACAGCGGTAAACTGATAGAGCCGCTGTTCGGTGTACTGTAGCCAAAACTTTTTTTGCCAAAATTAAAATATTCAAAAAAATTACAATTATACAAATTCATATTTAAATGAATTGGGAGAGAAAGGCTACCTAAAAGCTTAGCAAGCAAAAATGTTAGCCTTTGAAACGTTGTACCGTAACTGATTGAATAAAATTCCCAAAACTTTTACGGTTTACGTCAACAAAGCTTGCGTGAATAAATATTAACTTTTACGCTGGTTGTACACTGACAAAAAGTTGCCTATTATTTTACCAAGCCAGACAATCATTGCCTGGTCTCTGATATTAATCGGGCGCATCACACTTTTTGCTCTTTCACTCTACTCAGAGCGGTGGTAAGCAGCCGTTATTAAATTTGAACGGGTCTGCCTGCCCCCGTTCCGCGTTGCGGGAAGTAGCAAGCCTAATTTTCCTTGACGTGAGAATGAGAAAATGCCATGGGAAACTCGCAATTGTGGGGCGAAATGACATTATCTGTCCGACCATTCGTTTCTCGACAAACTTTAGCCGGGTGCTTACGGAGTCGTAACCTCGCCGGAGCGGTGTAGACGACGTAAAACGTGAATATCTTTATTTATGACTTTTATACATGACGTATATTAAGCACTCAGGAATATTTGACGTTACCTATCATAATTTTTGGAGAGCCAAATGTTAATCAATTTTAAAACATGTCTTTTTTTTTTTTTTGTTTCATTGTGTGAGTCTAATTTGTTTGATTTTGTTAGAGCAATGAACTATTCAAGTTCTCGCATTAAAGAAATCGGAAGCCCTTTTGGTCGTATAATCTCTTTCGTCATAATGTAGTTTGGCATAACAGTTTCAGCATAAAGTTTTTTCGCATAAATTATGTTATGCAGTGTGTTTTAAACCCATAATGGTTTCATCTGCATATTTAACTTACTATAATTAATCTTTATGATAATTTTAGTCAGCTTAAATGTAAAGAACATAATTGATTTACTTACGTCTAAATTTAATTTATCATAAAATACGAAACGCATAATGGATGAAGCGCAGCGTAGCGATTGTCTTGAATTTTGAGGTTATTATTTTTTATTAGATTACAGAAATACCAGCTGCCCTACTCAGGTCACTTGATAGGTAGACGATTAGACGTTATAATCTTGTGATATTCTAAATGTTAACTTTATGGTATTCTATATGTACGACTGCCAATAAATGTTATGATTAGTAATCGTTATTGTAAAAACATTTTTGCAAGAATATTTGATGCTGATATAGTATTATTTTAAAAGAAGTTATGGGGGAAAAAAGTAATACCCAAATCAAAGAAGGACTTGCGCGCGCGCTGACGTCATCACGTGAGGGGTTAATTGTTATTGTGTTTAAATTTGGTAGTGATAAAGTCGTTTCTTTGCAGCATTATGCGAAGGTGTACAATGTGCGTTCGGTGCCCACTGCGCCGCCGGCGAATGCGTGTGCCCAACTGATTGCACGGGGGCGGCGCGGGAGCCCGTCTGTGGTAGCACCATGCAAACCTACCCTAACGAATGCGAACTCCAGAAAGCTGCGTGCCGACTGCCACCACCGGCTACTCTTCATGTCATCTTCTACGGAGACTGCAAAGATAGGCTAGCCGTTGTACCACCTATAGCCATGAGTGAGTAAAGTAATTCGTTACTTATAATAAACTAAACATTAACTATCACTTTTTGTATGGTCTATAATATCAATTGATCAAGGATAAAGGTCTTATGCTTTGTGACATGTTATCAATTAACACACATTGTTACAATCCCAATATTAATTCGAAACATTACTTATAACCAGTGGTCGGAGTAGGTATATTGAATTAAGGTCACTGACATCAAACGTATATGTTAATATGGATACTCCTCCGAGTTTCCGGATTATTATGATAAAAATACCGAAACATCGAAATTATTACATGAAACTAGTTAAAAATGTATCAATACTCTCAACGCTATGCTGCTAGTGGCGCTGGTCTCCATCTCTAATGTTGGCCGTATCCATTGTCTCAATCTCGCAAAAGAAAAGAAATCACGTCTTAAATTATTATTAGTGATTTTTTTTTGTTAATCTTTAAATATCTTGGAAACGGTGCGTCCTACGCTAAAATGGACGAAATTTTGTCCCCCCTTTATAAAACCCCCGTCTAACGCTAACCAACCATCACGATGGTACAATTATTAATAATTGTCGCTTTTTAATAATTATTTAGGGTAAGTAACGATTAACTAGTTTAGGAAATGTAGTTTATAGATTTGTTGGGCTTATTTCCCCTTTGGAACTCATTGACTCACTTGGCCGCACATTTGGTCGTTGATTGTAGAGGTTAAGTCACTCTCACACAGGCCGGTCAACGGATAGGTGACCAACGCTTTATTGTTTCGACCTGTTGGCTAATGTTGAGCCGGCTCTTTGGCCTAAATAAAAGTGTAAGGCCTAAGTAAAAAATCAAAATGTAGAACTTGTAACCGATGAGGATTAAAAATAATTATTTTTAATAAAACTGTAATAATGATTATTTGTATTAACAATAAACAATTTTGTTTGCTTACATATGGTTTTTTATTTTATTACTCTATTTACCAAATTTTTGGAAACTCCGGTACATTCCGGAAGAAATGCATGTCCATGTTATGATATCATGACGCAAGTATCTAAAATCAATATACCTACTCCGACCACTGCTTATAACAGAAGTAGCGTAATACTCGCACACAATGTGGGGTCGGTACAGTCACAATATTTACCGTCTGACCGTCATCAACCCAGTTGTTAGCAGCAATTTCAATAAAGCGACCCATCCTCGATCAATTAACTAACTTTCCGCTTTATCGCTCGACTAACACGCAAATATTTGGGTGGGGTGGGTAGCTACGACCGCGATGACCACTACTGAGGCGGAGGAAGGTTCTACGGACTCGTTGGGCGCGACTGACGTGGGCGGTACCAGCCCATCCGCTTGTCGGGACATACGCTGCGACTTCGGAGCGAGTTGCGAGATCGGAACGGACGGCTACCCTAGATGTTCGTGCCTCTTTGAGTGCCCGCACGAAATGGAATACTTTCCCGTGTGCGCTTCCGACTTCAGACTCTATTCGAGCCTTTGTGCCATGCGTAAAGAAGGCTGCCAGAAACAGCTCGAGCTGCGACTACGCCCATTAGACTTATGCAAAGGTTTGGCCTTTTATTTTATTAACAGTAGTGTGTTTTAAAGGTGACAGTTATTAATTATTAACATACTACACCGTTGAAGTGAAATAATTCGTCTGACTTAATTGACGTTTTAGTAATTCAGTGTGAACACCGCAGGTATGGAGGTGCGGCCTTGTGGTAACAACAAAGCGATGATTGATCCAGCTACTGGCCTTGAGATAGACTGTGGCAATGGCCCGCACCGCCAAGACTGCCCCGCGGGCACCTATTGCCATATAACTCTTACTGCTGCCAGGTGTTGTCCGAAAAGTGAGTTAATTAACAAAATTAACTAATTAAAAGCTATCATGTGGTAATAATTCACTAATACAGTATTATTAAAAGAATTTACCAAAAGTTTTGTAGAATTAAAATTGCTTTAACTCAAATCAATAAAAATAGGCTTTCTGTATTGTACTTCTCTAAATCTAAAAATGAAACTCCAAGAACGCCAGTAGCATTTCTATTTCCGCGATTATTTCATTACTTTATTGTTTACCTTTCGCCGGGAATGTTTGCCGTCTCACGCAAAGCATATTTGAATTTACAATGTAATTTCAAAGTCTCCGTACAAAATTATCACATCCGACTTTGCTCATGCGAAAATCGTACCCTTTCCATGCATATATACGGTGCTTAGCTGGTGATTTGTCAGGGTGAAGATACTAACAGTACATGGCGCCATGTTTTGAATTGGCTACAATCACGCTAGCTGAAACGGATCGAATTCCTTTGTTACTGTCTCGTAAAGTAGCACTTTATGATTTTGTGTGCATGCAAAGATTGTGATTACGGGGCGCTTTGTGCAGATGACTCGAAGATTGAAGAGAGGAAGGTCTCGCACTGTTCGGAGGCACCGTTCGGATGCTGCTCGGATGGTATTACAACCGCAACTGGTGCTAACGAGGAAGGATGTCCAATTACAAGTTCGACTTGTGGTTGTAATAGACTGGGCTCGGTGTCGGACAGGTGTGACGACAATGGACAGTGTGCTTGTCGGCCCGGAGTTGGTGGCCAGAAGTGTGATAGGTGTGAACCAGGATACTGGGGCTTGCCGAGAATCGGGACAGGGCACACTGGATGTATACGTGAGTCGTAATTTGTTTTTTAACACATTGACTACTACGAAACTAGACATAATGGAAAAAGTATCGTTTGTCGGTCTGGTGACTGCCATGGCACTTAGAGGCCTTTTACATCTCGACTGTGATTTTTGCTTAAAATGGCCAATTTTGGCGTTGTGGATCTCAGAAACAAAAATACATTAACAATTATGACTTATTGAATAGTGTAGAATAGCTATTGGAATAGTGCGTAGCGGCCTCGCTTTTTGTAAATTTTGCTTAACTTTTTAATTAAACTCAAAATTGCAGAGAAAGATTTTCATAAAGTGCGCGAAGGCACTTTTTTGAGCTCATCGATTGAACTACTGTTCTAAACAAGTGAAATAAAAAAATTAAAATGCTATCTCTTATATAGTCGAATAGTGCGTAGTGGCCTCGGAATTTTTAGATATGATTGATTTTATATAGGAAAAAAATCTTATTCTAAACCAAAAAACTTCGAAAATCGCTATAAGTTAACTGTGAATTTCTCCTATCTACGATAATAATATTGAGCAAAATTTATACCAGAGTAAATTGTTACTTCATGAGGAATAAAGATTTTTTAATGAATTTATTATCCTATTTCGATAAAAACGATAAATACAACTGCAAAATTACTACAAAAGGCGATGCGCCGGCCGTCCGACTTCAACTTATGCTCACATAATGGAGATTTGTAATATTATGCACAAATTTATTATCCTATTTCGATAAAAACGATAAATACAACTGCAAAATTACTACAAAATGCGAAAATGGGCATTTTACGCAAAAATCACTTTCGAGATGTAATAGACCTCTTAATGGCGATGAAATTTTAAAGGAAAAGCTTTCTGGTACTTATCTTAAATTAAACTCCAAGGACGCCAGTAGTATTTTTACTTCCGCGATTATTTCAGGTAGGTACAGAGAATAGTCAAGCAGGTAATGCGAAGTACTTTTGTGCGTAGCACTTTTATTAAAAAAAAAATGTTTTTCGTAATACGACACGTTCATGCAACAAGCAATTTTCTAGTTTAAAGCTTCTTTAGTACTCAACACATTTCAAGAAATTGTCCTAATAATGGAGCTGATACTTAAATATAAGATTATGTTTAATGAACACAATGAAGGTTATTTACGTTGGAATCCTTACCTATTCATCCTGGAAAACACGAATATTAAGAATCATCTCAAAGGAAAGTTTTACCTTTTAATAGGACTTTATTTTTGGGTTTCATGATTTACTATAAACAAAAAATGTATGGTATCGGTATTTTTTTTTAGCTTGCGGTTGCTCAGCGTTTGGCTCAGTAAGGGAAGATTGTGAGCAGATGACGGGCCGATGTGTTTGTAGAACAGGTGTCCAAGGTCAGAAGTGTACAGTTTGTGCAGACCACAGACGAAGACTTGGACCCAATGGTTGCTCCGATCGTAAGTATTTTTATTATTCTCTATATTTGTTTTATTAGTAAACATGATCGAAATAGGTCAGTGTAGATACGTTTTTAATCATAAGGTAAAAAAGTAGCTGGCGTGCTGGGCTAGCGATTTTGGAATTGAAGCTACTTTACCATCGGCAAGTAACTCGATGGGTGGAGCAATTATAAAATCTTCAGCTCCTCCATGCTCTGGGAAGTACGTTGACAGGTGGTCCCAGTTACAATAAAAGCCCACCTTAACGATCCCCAAAATCGGGTCACGGACACGTCAAAGCTATCATAAAAATATATATTAACAAAACAAAAGTAGAATTGACAACCTTCTATGTCCCTATGAAGTCGTTTAAAAACATCCAATCTCGCCACTTGTAATCTCGCAAGCCTCTATTACAACCTAATAACTGTTTATTCAATCAATGGATCACCAGAGTGTATAATGGATGATGCTTCAATATTCCCCTGGGGTTAAAATTAAAATGTCAAGTGATTTGCCGTGGCTTATCTTCTATCTTTGAAATACTACGGCATCCCGTATTAGCGAAATTCTTAGCCGCTCAACTTTGGAGTTCCGAACTTTATTTAGTGTGTGTAGGAAGCGGAGGAGGCTTTAAGGATTGTTTAAGGAAAACTTTGCGGCTTCATCCTATGTTATATCTGTTTAGAGTTGTACGGATCACGTAATTTTGAGAGATACCGTTGTATAGCTAGCTAGCTATATGCTTTCGCAAGTTCAAAGGGAACAGACAAAAGACTTTATTACTTCAAAAGATTTATTACATGACCTATGATTCAAGTCTGCTGCTGAATTTCATTAACACTTTGACTGCTACAAAACCAGACACTATTTGACACTAGTGTAAAATAATAAATATCGATTGATCGTAATTTTGTCAGTTTTGGATAGTTTACCTGCAGGCGTGTGTACAATAACGCCCGAAATTTATTTAGAATTCTAAACAATCCATAGACAGGACCCTGGTTTATCTATATCCTGTATATACGCCCAAACGGTAACACTAAAATTGTTTTTTTGGATTCCTGACATCAGGTTTACCCGGAAATACCTCATGTATGTTTTGCGATTTTTTTGTAGTTTTCGAGCTATGATTTTTTTTTATAATTACAAGAAATTTCGACTTGACTGACTTTAAATGTATTTTCCGGTATATTTGCATTTTTTTTAAAAGATGCTTATTTTTCAAAGATGCATAGTGTTAATAAAAATGAATAGTTTCCGAAAAAAATATATTTAATTTAAGTCGGTCAAGGAGAAAACTAGCCTTAGCCTTCTAAATTAAAATTTTAGTCTTTAGCTCCATACAAATTAAGTCAAATTTTTCACTTCAGTAGGCTAAACAAACTATAAATAGGTTATTAATTACGGGCGATAGGCATAAAAATCAAGGTCAGCAACGCGTATGTTGCAACGTTGCAAGCATGCAAGCTGCGGCATCTTTTCATTATGCGTGTCCGTACGCTCGTTAAGGGGATCCTGCACGAAATTGTGAAAATGTACGTATTTTTAAGTTACTTGTACTATGCGCTGAATTAGTTAAATAAGTACATTAAAAGAGCTTGCGTAAGTTAGCCTGATCATTGCACAAGGTTGTGGCCTTGTTGAAATTTGAAACAAATTTTTTAAACAATACCAAACAATAAATAAATCTAATGACTCCTAAAAACATTTTTTTCGACAACTTTCTTAATTTACGCATGAAACAAGAATTCTTACATGAAAATATTTGTATTGATATTCTGCAAAAAGTAAATTTTAATTTTTGAACCAAGCGCGTGATGGTTTTGTACATTTCGCAGAATAAAAACATTGCTCTATCAAATTACTAGGTCTGGAACTTCAAAGCAGAATTTATTGTTCTAATTTTAAATATCAATATGATTGATTTTGCTTTGAAGTTCACTATGAGACGTAGATCAGTTTTTACGATCGTGCGGCACCCCCTTAAGAACAAAAGAAAGTTCATTTAATATTTTCCCCTGTAGCGGAAAACGGCGGTGTCGCCGGATCTTGCGCGGAGTTGTCTTGTTATTTCGGTGCGGTGTGCACCGACCGCACTGGGGGTGCTCTGTGCGAGTGCGCGGCGGCGCCATGCCCTGACAGCGATACCAACATGCTGGTGAGTATTATGATTATTACATTTAACTGTTCCATCTTTACTTTAATAATATATGTACACACGGCGTCAGATCAACCTACCCTAAACGTCAAATTTATCCAATGAATATTGATCCTTAAAACCAGACTATTAAGTTAAAAATTGATTGTAGAAAGGACAATGGGCAAAAATGTATGGAACTTGGTCCAAGGTGAGACTGATCCCCCACTGATGAAACTTGTGGGAAATGAAAGTACATACTTTGTCATATGATTTTTGCAAAATATTATCAAAATCCATCCCGGGATTTTTTTTATAGTCACGTTAACCTGACGGGAGTGGACGAGTGGGGAACTGGGGAGGGGGGGCAATTAGGGGCAAAGAAACGAGATACCATATCTTATTTATACAGGCACAAACATGCGCTACACAAAACGTAAAATCTTAAGTATTATTTATAGTCAAGTTAACTTGACCATAAAAAAATCCCTTGACGGATTTTAATAACTATTTGCCAGAATCATATGATAACTATAAACTTTCATTTCACACAAGTCTCATCAGTGGAGGATCTAGTCTCAGCTCTTGGACCATTTTTGCCCATTGTCCTTTGACAGTTTTGGGTAGGTTGATTTGACGCCGTGTGCACAACCAACTTCGGTGATTGGAGCAAAGTTTGCTTGTAGTTTACTTATATAAATTAATTTATAAAAATGAAGGCATCTAATCAATATTGCCCGGGCTAATATGAATAGCCTGGAAAAATGGGAATGAAAATAATAATTAATTATATCTATTTAAGTATCCAGATCCTGATTCACCTGTTTATTTTTATTAAGTGTCACATTGAGGCACTGAATCTTAATTAGATACTAATTACGATAAAGCAAATGTTTTAGAGCATATCAAAAATAATTGCCTTCCACAAACTAAAAAAAAATATTTCAATTGTTACTGATCTACCACACTTTTTATTTAATTTTTATGTGTATCGTATTTAATGCAATATTGATATCATATAAACAATATGATATCAAGATGAAGTGTACATGACCGTGTTATATTTTTTGTTTCCTACATCACGAGTAGGTAGGCGTTTAGAAGAAAATATAGCTTTACGCTAGAGAGAATTTTCCTGAAAGAAAATCGGATTATCCAAACTCAGTCCCTAACAATATATCGAATATCACGTTGTTGTGATTGATTTCAGTGAAACCTTTTATAGAACTTGCCTACTTGAATTACAAAAACCTTTGTAAAAATACACGTTTGAACAATAACAAGGATATATCTTACAACAATTATTTCCACCATTCCTATTTGTCCTATTTGTCCTATTTGTAGTGTAAGGTGTACTGTACCTTACATTCCTGCATACACAGCAGTACTTTAAATATTCGTGCAAAACGGCATTTAACTTGTACTCGAACACAACTAAAACCTACAGGTATGTGGCAGTGATGGAAAGACTTACGAGTCTGAGTGTCACCTGAAGTTGCAAGCGTGCCGCACGCAAGAGGACATTGTGGTGCAAGCGTTCGGCCCTTGCAAGCTGAGCGAAGTAGCGGGCACAGCGGGTCCTCCCAGGCCTTCATCACCGATACAGTTCACCCAGCAAGATGATGGCGCTGCCTCCAAATCTACCAGACACCTTCTAAACCCCGACAAGTACTACAACAAGTATGATTGGACGAGGAAGGAGACGCCTAGCGATTTCGAAATCGTTCTATCCGGACAAAAGTTTAAAGGTAAGTTCGATTTATTGATGAATCACTCATATTAGGATAGAATTATACTTAATTATTTATTTAAAAAGACTTCTAACGATAAATACAGTATTTGATACAAATTAAAAATACAAGTTAAGTGCCATTTTAATTGAAGGTAGTAACGACATGCAATATCAGATAGAATGATTTGTAGAATAGACATTTCTAAAATTCTTTGGTAGAAGCTATACGGTTCGTTGTTTCTTTGTTAATTTTTATTTTGAAATTAGCTTAGTCATTTGAAATTAATGTAGAAAATGTGTAGGGTCGCAGAAAAAGTATCGGACTTTTTAATTTATTTCCTACAGGCTACAACAGCAATAGTTTAAAGAACTTGACGTCAGTGGCTTACGCGTTTGGGTAATGATCTTAAAAATTAAGCAATTTCCGTAATTCTGGGTCACTGGGTGACATTAATAAAATATCCTCCCCCATGCTTTGGGAGACATGACAAGCCGTTGATGGTCCCGCTTGTTATCGGAGGATGGGACTTGTTTCTAATCACGAACCCGCAATCGGTTAGGCCTCTTGTGCTATTTGTATGTGTGTGCGTCCAGCTGTTTGACTTTTATAGGCGATGCAATCGTAATAATATCATAAAGTTACTATACCTAGGTATAGTAAGTTATAGATTTTCAGTTATATGTGTGGCCTTTAAAAAAGTAATTTCGTAGAAACATTTGAAACTGTAATCCACGTACAGGAACCAAAATAATAGATAGTGGCAACATAATTGCAAGTGGTAAAGCAAAACGATATATTTTTTCCAACTGCCCGTATACAATTAATTTCGTAGTGCAGCATCACTATTTCATCTTTTAAATCTGCGTGCCAATATTGGATCGTCAATATTTAAGTTTGCACTCCCTTTTGGAGCAATTTATTTGTGAACTTTGTACGTTGTATTTGTTTTGTTTTTTTTTTCTCTCTATACTCTGTTCTATAAAAGGAAATTGTAGTTTGTGAACCCTGTCAGTTAGGTTTGTTAATGAAATGTAATTAGTTGTTTTTGCTGACTAATGTAATTAAGAATAAACTTAAAAAGTTTGAAAAAATTACCACCTCAGGCGGGAATCGAACCCGCGTCCTCCGCAATCTTGGCGGCTGCGTTGACCACTGCGCCACCTTTTTTTTAACGTTTTGTTATCTTTTTAATGCCAATAATCAAATATTACGAACTAAGAATAATAAATAAGTCTCAATTCGAGCAAACTGATATTTATAATTAACTTATAAAAAAGTCTTCCTAGACAATCAACTTATCTTGATATTTCTTATTTGGTGTGACTGTCATCAATATTTTTACTTACAACTTAACCTCTATATCCTCCGTTTCATTTATTATTTACCTCTAATTATTAACCCTACGAAGGCAAGCAGGGTGCGTTGACACACCGCCGCCATTCAAAGATGTGTCGATACCACGTTTATTATTAACTAACTTGCTGACACATCAGGTATTCACTAATTACGATGCCTTCGCTCTGTAGCCACGTAGGTACCTACTATCAGCAACGAGCCGAAGTTCGCTTATAGTTATAGGTGTAGCGTACCTCCGCGGTACTTTATGCTGACTTTTTGATGATTTTCAATAATATGACTGTTGAGTTGAGTATTCAAAAAGTATTAGCAGATACGTTACAAAAGCAGGTCTGCGGGCTAAAATATAAAAAATAAGGTTTCGAAAAATTCCAGTATTCCATTAGCAACACTTTTATTGAATAATATGGAAACATGTTAGGTAGAGTCTGACCAACGAAACGTGTCTGGAAAGAATGGCGGCAAATTCAAAAAATCTTGGGATGTCAACACTCATTTTAAGTACTCTGAAAAAACGACGTTGATACTTTTTTTTTATTAAACTCTAGATCAACCAAACACATAATTTGTAGTATCTATCAATAAATAAAAATAAATCTTAAGAATAATTGAAGAAGCATTTGTAAAAATGAAAATACCATAATTAATATTAACCGACTTACAAAGCTAATCTTAAGAATAATTGAAGAAACATTTGTGAAAATGAAAATACCATAATTAATATTGACCGACTTACAAAGTAGAATAGAATAATTTTATTTGTTGGAAAATGGGTCTGTCATGGACGATATTGTTTCCAAACATTGCGTTTCACTGGATAAAACTCCTTTTGTTCAAGTGATGTAATATTCTTGATAATCTCTTTAATTTTTAGTTTTGGCTCACTAGTACTTGAAGTGTCTGTACGATAAACAAGAATTGGTTGGAGAGTCAACTTAGGTTATTAATTTTGAATGAAAGGAAAAAGTAAGTAAGTATACAGAATTAACCTAGAATTGTTTACGATTGCGGTATGTACATTTTCAGAATAAAATGTAAAATAAAAGACGAGAACAATAAAAAAGGTACGTTAAGTATCGTTTGACAGCTTAAAAATGTTCATCATCATCATCATCAACCTATATCAGTCCACTGCTGGACGTAGGTCTCTCCCAAGACGCGCCACTGAGCCCGGTCTTCGGCTCTTCTCATCCAGTTTTTGCCAGCTACAAATGTTGCCGTAATAAAACTTTTGAAAATAGACCGCGTCACGTTTCGTTGGTCAGACTCTACCTAAGTTTATCTGGCTATGTATATTATTAGCAGAACGATGTTTCTATATTAATTAGAAAAATTAAAAGGAACAACTAATTATAGACATTTGTCTTGCCCGTAAAGGTTGTGGGGTGACCTAACACCCCACCTTTCTGTTTTAAAAGATCATAATGTCACACAAAGGTTAACCCAAAAATGGTGTAAGCAATATTTTTTTATTAAAACCTTTATTTAGGTTCGCAAACAGCAACGACAGCTACAGTGGGTGCAGTAGGGGCGCTTCTCGGGGATCTGTGTACTGAAGACAGCGACTGTTCAGCTCTGCCTGGTGCGCATTGTACCAGAGGCGGCTGCGAATGCCGTCCAGGGTACGCGCCAACTGTGCACAGAAAAGCTTGCATTGGTAAGTAACTAATTACTACGTAATATAAATAGACATTTCAGTGTTAACTTGTTTTGACTAGGAACAATTTGAAAAGTGAAGTTAGTTGTTAAGTTGCTGTTCGTCATAAGAATACTTGTCAAAAATATTGGATTTGTTACATACTATACACTGTGAATACGATGAGAAATACTAAACTAGCAAACACTCATTGTTATTATAGTTCAACTAGAAAACAGTCAAGTACAAAGAGACCTAGATATATCAGACTGTAGACTCTGAAATGCGGTAGTCTATCAATAAAAATAGAATGTATTTAGTTGATTTATTCACAGATCAATCCACGCAAGAGACTACAGAAGAATATAGCGCGTGCCTATCCGAGCCCTGCTACAACTTAGGCACCTGCATCGACTTGCCAGCTTCGACCTACACCTGTGTGTGCGCCGGCCCTTACACCGGGCTCAATTGCGAATCGCTCGCAAAGGATACGCTAATGGGATCATATATTGAGACGCCGTCCTTTGACGGATCGTCTTATATACGCCTTAAGCCACTAAAAGCTTACCACAAGTTGAACATCGACATCGAGTTCAAAGCGTTTTCCGAGAACGGCGTATTATTGTACAATCAGCAGAAACCCGACGGCACCGGCGACTTTGTTTCGCTCGCTCTGGTTAATGGATATTTAGAGTTTAGGTGAGCAATATTTTTCCAATATCTTCACTTCTGTACCGTTCCTTTCAATCTAAATCTCGCTTTAGTGGAATGATTCGTTAACATTTTTCAGTATTTCAAAAAAGAGCTTCTTCATTTTCTATTTGTTTTTTTTGGAATGTTAATACAAATGGCATTTAAAATGTAATTTTAAATAACGTTATTTTTACTTTTACATTTGTTAGGTACAATCTCGGGAATGGCGTGATAATTCTAACGTCACTCGAGAAAATTGTGTTAAATGAATACCATAAGGTATCAGCGAAACGATACCATCGCGACGGAATCCTTTCAGTAGACGACATGGAAGATGTCGCCGGTCAATCAAGTGGCCATTTGAAGGCTCTGGACTTAGCTGATGATGCTTATATTGGGAAAGTACCGACTAACTATTCCAGGTTCGTAAATTTAATTATTTTCCATATTAGTTTATTTTTTTCATGTCCTAACACTTTGATTTCATCTAACGTTATGGTAATTACCATGACGGTAATAATGACTATGTAATATAATTAGACATGACTCCGTAGCCCATGGATAGCACATAGATAGACACCCTTAGGGCTGCTGACCCTGAAGCTTCAGTTTTGTTTGCCTATGTATATATATATACATTTATACCCTATTTGAATCTAGCACCTATCAAACGGGAACGCAGCAATTTGAAACAATGTTTCTTGGCGGCAGTAATATGTATTATAGCAGTCACCATCTCGTCGGATTCTGGGCAGTGCACACTTATTGCAAGTTTGTATCTCAACTCATGCTCTACCACCAACCAACCAGTGGGCAATATTGAGCTCGCTAAGAATAGACCATGGGATGATTTTGAAATTGTGATCGATGTTTTAAAACCAAAGACGCGGTTTTGATATCGTAAAGAAATATAATATTTCTTCGCCTAATTGAGTATCAGTCAATGTTTGGTTTGAGGAAAGAAATGTCGATTATACCTCACTTGTACAACAATAACATTAAATAAGCCCGTTATAACTATCATCCACTTCTTAATAACCAATCACATCTAAAATAATCAATACATGTACAGGGTTTTCGATAACATCGGCACTCGAAGCGGATTTATTGGGTGCGTCAAGTATTTGAGGATAATACGTCATCAAGTGACAAAGAAGTTGGGGAGGCCAGATTCATTAGTTGTGGGTATTGAAAATGTAAAGGAATGCCAGGCTGGCCCATGCTTGAGTATGCCGTGCAAGAATGGTGCCACGTGCTTGCCGGTGGATGGGTCAGCGACCGAATACACTTGTATCTGCCCTATCGGATTTGAAGGAGGCAATTGCGACGAGAGATTAGATCCGTGCGAGTCGAATCCCTGCGGATATGATGAGGGGCTATTGTGTGACATCGGACCTGAGGGACGCCATGTCTGCCGATGTTTGTTCGGCGGAGAAATTGGCTCGAACGGAAACACATGTAGCAATGGTATGTCGCAATTATTATTAGTGTTATAATGTTTGGTTTTCTTATTTTGGCATTTAAAAAACATATAAATAAAGTCTATATCAAACGTACGATGTTTTTAGATAAAATAATCAGGGCGACTTTTTTTTTCCTAATTTAATTTAGCTACTTTGTGGTGAATTTCATAATAATTTTAAACAACAAGTTTCCTGCATAAAAGTAATTTAAAGTTTTTGATTATTAGTCAATAACGCTCCATGTATTATCATCACACAAAATATAAATCATTCTAAGTTATAAAGATATAGATAATTCTTATTATGCAATATAAAGTTTTTTTGACAACTAAAATAAGTCCCATTATCTCTTTTTGTAAGTACTTCATAAACCGGAAAAACAAACATTGAAAAATTTGTAACCTTCAAAAGAATAATAATGTTACCTCGAGAAAATTTATAAAAAGTATTTACTACAAAAATCTCGTTGGCTCCTTTTAATTTTGTTCCTTTTTTACAGATGTAAATGTAGTCCAGGAGACTTGGTCCCCTCAATTTAACGGAACGAGCTACGTCGAATTACCGACACTTGAAGGGCTGGGTAAAGCGTTCCGCATCGAAATCTGGTTTTTAACGAACCGATTCTCCGGGATGCTCCTTTACACGGGCCAGTCTAATAAAGCCAAGGGGGATTTTATAGCGATTAACTTAGTTAATGGATACCTTCAGTTTAGGTACAACTTGGGGAGCGGGATCGCTAATATTACGTAAGTAAGAGACCTCGGTTTTCGTTATGCAAACTTTGTGGCCACTTGATTTTCAATTGGAATTTTGTTGCTGATATCTGGTATATGCTCTCTTAATAATGAAGTAATAAAATTGTTAGAATAGTTTTATGAACATTCAAAAACTGACAATATATAATGATAAGGCAAAGTGATGATGATTTAAAAATAAAAACGGTATTTAATACTTTTATTTTCATTTACAACTCTGCCATCTGATCCTTTGCTGAACTGTTGTTTATAATTTACTGCAATTCCTTTTTTTTTGTTGTTAGGTCTCCCGTACCAATAACAAAAGGTCGGTGGCATAGAGCGCGTATCACAAGAACTGGTCGTCATGGCTCTCTTCAACTTGATCGCCACCCAACACAGAGAGGGCAATCATCTCCTCCGTTGACGCATCTAGAACTAACGTTGCCTTTGTTCATTGGGTCATTGCCGTAAGTACAAATATATTTTTAACATTTCGGTTAACGTTATGAACTTTGATGTTAATCTGTGCCTCCCCCCAAATTGGTTGTATCAAGCTTTTTAAGACACGTACTATAAGGGTTAATATCTGGTCTCTTAGACTAATACGAGTACCTACCTATAAAATTATTCATAGGTTGAGTTATTAGCAAGTAGTTTTAATTTAATCAGTTTCAATTACTAGTAAATCTAACTAAACATCGAGCAGTCGTTGATAAATTAGAATTTACTTTAAGTTTTTTTATTTAAAAGTAAATTTAATTTATATTTTACTCAATTCTTTACTTATTTAGCTATCCCGAGTAAATAGTGTTTCTATGGCACGTTCATTGAAGAAAGGTTTGATTTAAATTTTTAAGAGGCTTTGGCACCAGCCTTTGTGAATGTTTAATTGTACTGGAAAACAGAATAACTCTGGCTTGATGTTGCTATGTTGTCGCAGTGACAAAATAGCTCGAAATAAATTAGGAAGTTATTATCCAAATATGTGCATATTTCATTTAACACAAGTGCAATTTTAGATCGACCGCTTTATTATGTACAGTATAGGTATTTATTCACTGTCTACTCTAGGTTTACATACATGTAAACAAATGCCATTTCCGTGACAAATACAACCGTTACAAATACACTAAAGTGAATAATACAATTATTGATAAAAATTCTGAAAACTGTATACTTACAAAAGAAGTGTTGTACCGGTTAACTTTACACATTACCGAGGCTTATCTCCGAATTCCTCGTCGTTACTGTCAGAATCAAAGTCTTGATTAATGGCAACACCGGTCCTCATTAGTGCTAGGTTGACGTAATTTATCGTAATCGCCCGACTGGCCGTTCGAGGCTTTGTTCGTCAATTTGTCGAGTGGTTAGCATTCTCGTTTTTTTCCAGGGCCTACATCCGCCCCCACAAAATGTCAGGCGTGACCAGCAGTTTTATAGGAGCAGTGCAACAGGTCTTCGTGAATGGAAACCCTCTGTCATTGTACGGCGGAGACACCGCAAGATGTGCTATAGTTGAAGATGAAGACAAACTCCCTTGTGCAACTGGTGGTGTCGCGAAGTACTCGGGGCCTCCCTGCGGAGATGGTAAGTGCGAGCAAGATATTGTGCACTGAAAATTGCTGTGGTCTAATTATAGTGTCTAGTAAATTGCGTGTTCGTCGAAATTGAAAATACTTGTGATTTTGGGAAGTGTTGTTGCTTTGTAAAACTTCAAATACTGTATTATGTAGGAAAAATCATTTATATCCACTGATAGGATGCATCGTTATTTAAAGTTAATTGGCTATTCAAATTAACCATGTACAGTCTCTTATTCCATTGTATTAAGAGTAACAATTGTTTACATATTTTGCTCGTGACTGTACTACGCAAAGTAATAATAGAATACTTTAACAAACTTTACCATCGAAAAATAATTTGAGATTCTTTAATTTTAAGTACATACTTAACTACTTTGATAGATCGATATAATTGCTAATGACTCTTGACGCCTTGTGTATATAGGTATATACAGGGTGGAAAAAAAGACCGTGGTTGGAGGAAAAGTACCCTTTATATTGATTATGGCAAATTTTACTGAAAGAAAACATTCCCTTATTTTATAAAATATAATAAAACTGCATTTAAATTTTTTTGAAAAATCACCTGCTTGAGCCGGGAATCGAACCCGTGAAATGTGGAAAAAAAAACATGATGTATTTTACGATACCAACCGAAAGAGTCATTCTTAAGGATTAATTTCTTTCAAACCACATATTATCTTAATTTAAAGAAAGACCAAGAAAAATAATGTTATAATGTTTTTATTGTAAAGCTTACTTACTATCTAAAGAAAATAATTCATTATCTTAAAAATTGCTCAAAATGAGACCTATTTTCACGTATGCACAGACGTATTCTTGGTCTTTCTTATATTTAAGATACTATGTTGTTTAAAATAAATTGATCCTTATGAATAACTCTTTCGGTTGGTATCATAAAATACAGGATGATTTTTTCACATTTCACCGGCTTAAGCAGGTTATTTTTCAAAAAAATTTAAATGTAGTACCTATTAATTATTTTAATAAATAAAGGAATGTTCCCTTTCAGTAAAATTTGCCATCATTAATATTAAGGGTACTTTTCCTCCAACCACGGCCTTTTTTCCATCCTGTTTAATATCATGTCGTCATAATTTTTTACCAACATTTTATAAACAGATGTACATATATCACGCTCGTTTCCTGAAGGGATAGGCTGAGATCTTTTATTGTTGTTTTTTTAATGCGAAATACATTACAATATTATTATAAATTATAATATTTACGGCTATTATCCCCAAAGGATTAGTCAGAGACTAGGCAATGAGGACCCCAAAACCAGTCCATTGCTACAGCCGACATTTTCACCAAATAACTACTGCACATGTGATCAGCGTGATAGGTGCTGAGCCCAGCGCCGCTCCATGCTGTTGAATATATAAGGCGACTGCTAGAAACCGCAAGAAACTTCAAGGGCTGGTCAGGTCAAGTGTTTTAAACATGACAAAAATGAATTCGTGTTTTTTTTAATATCATGTCATATTCAATAGCAATATTGTAAGAAAAATAAAATGAAAACAATTAAAAATAACGATTATTTACAACGCGCGGGCAAGGAGTTGACCCGTACGCGTCAGTTCAGTAACCTACGTTGACGGGTCAATGGCCAGACGTCTGTTGACCCGTCCGCGTTAGTACCTACGTTGATGGGTCGTTGCCCGCGAGTTGTAAATAATCGTTATTTATAATTGTTTTTAGTTTATTTTTCTTATGTTTTTAATTTAAAATAAATTAGATATTCAAAGACTTCTTATTATTTATTTAAATAGAAAAAAAACACAAATTTTAAAACACTTGACCTGACCAGCCCTTGAAGTTTCTTGCGGTTTCTAGCAGTCATCACATATTGCATATAAATATATTTAGTTCATAAGTATTCTGTTTACTTCACCCAAGGAAGAAATTTGTTGGCAGTACGTGTTCTTTTTAAATTACGAAATACTTGCAAAAATATTTTAAACTTGATTAAATTAAATTCAAAAGGTAATACGCTTTCCCTTGAACTTGTACAGCATTAAATATTTTTATTGATTTACGATCCTATCACAACTGAATAAGGTTCAAATTATGGTGGCATGTATATTGCCACTACCACTGTTGAAGGGTTAAAATATTCAGCACATATTTTTTACGTAACGTAATAGGTCTGACTCCTTGCAAGAATAATGGCAACTGCATACCGTTGCTCAATGAATACAAATGCATATGCCGGGACGGGTTCCAAGGCAGGAACTGTGAGGTGCAGATGGCCGAGATGCTCAACGACAGGTCCCCGATCAAGTTTGATGGGAACAACTACTACTCGTACAGGAGTAGGGGGAGCCGCAGGTAAGATTGAAGCTTACATTTTTGTAATAAATGTGGAAGGAAATAGTAACAGTGAGATACTTCGATCGCATATAAAAATAAGATACACAATCCCATACTTATTTGTAGCGGAATAGTGACACCTTAGACAGTAATAATTAAAGGAGCACATCGTCATTTCGATGCTTAGGTCACACACTACTAAGAATTTTTTGGAAAGTGTGATAAAACTTCGGGACGAAAGAAGCATAAATCCCAAACGGTTTATGCTTCGTTCGTCCCACTGAGATTCGTCCCACATAAAAAAATCCTGGTTCGTCCCAAGCAATTGCTTCCTTCGTTCCAAAATATTATTTTAATTATTTTATTTGTCCTATTTTGTCCTATTTTATATTTCTTTTAAGGCCCACATTTTTTATAAGTATGCCAAATTGTAATTTGGGACGAAGCACAACTTCAATAGTGATATTATTATGGGACAAAATAAGAATTTTTTGGAATGTGGGACAAAACTTCGGGACAAACGAAGCATAAATCTACCAAACGAAATGAGTACAAAAACATCACGTTAGGTACTGCTTTTGTGCGGACATTTTGAGAGCGTTGATTGTGTGTCTAGTTTTATATATGTGATCAAATGGCTTACTATAAAAATACTACCTTTTAATAATTTTAATTAAACGCTATGTCAAAAAAACAATGCTATTTTTGTTATAAGATTTTAGGAAGAGACAATGTTTTACGACTTGATAAATATACTACATAAGATAAAGTGAATTCCGCAATTAAGTTTTGACCTGACCTGGGGGGTTACTCTTGAACGCAAACTCAATCTCAATTTAATTCCAATGAGATTAATATGTATCGATATCAGGATAAGTAAAGATAATTCCGAAACGCCATCTGAATAATAATTTGTTCAATCAATTGCCACGCAATTTAATTCCAATGTGGCGCTATTGTCGCTTACAAAAGTGCCATTTAAATTTTTTCAGATTTGTGATTGAAGATTGACTAATGCAAGTGTGTTTCAAGAGTAAGCCTACTTACTGACCCTGATCACCTTAAGGGGGTGCCGCACGATTGCAAAAACTGACATAAGTCTAAAACACTCGACGGGTTTATGAACTTCAATGTAAAATCAATCATATTGATATTAAAACAATACTGCTTTGAAGTTTTAGACCTAGTTATTTAATTAGAGCGATGTTTTTATTCAGCAAAATGTACAAAACCATCACGCGCTTGTGATAAAAATAAAAATTTACTTTTTAAAGAAGGGGGGGTACCCTGCGGAAAATCTATACAAATATTTTCATGTAAGAATTATTGTTTTATGCGTAAAATTAAGAAACTTGTCGTAAAATATGTTTTTAGGAGTCATTAGATTTATGTGTTGTTTGTTATTGTTTAAAGAATTTGTTTCGATTTTTTTTTTATAGCAGAAGGAGGCAAACGAGCAGGCGGGTCACCTGATGGAAAGTAATCACCGCCGCCCATGGACACCCGCAAAACCAGAGGAATCGCAGGCGCGTTGTCGGCCTTTAAGGAAGGAATAGGCTCGTTTCTTGAAGATCCCTAAGTCGTAACGGTCCGGAAATACCATACGGAATTTCAACAAGGCCATGACCTTGTGCCAAGATCAGGCTCAACATAAGTTCTTTTAATGTACGAGTATTTAAATAATTCAGCGCATACAATAGTACAAGTGACTTTAAAATACAAAAATTTTCACAATTTCGTGCAGGACCCCCCCTTAAGGTTTCCTAGAAAAAAATATTAAGTACGTCAGTGTCACAGTAGCTTTATAATTGGAAAAACACTGAATTGCGAGACGTTCAACCTCCATTAAACATATTTATCACCAACAGTTGAACATCATTTTGGTGAATGACACAATTAAAATCTAATTTACATTATGAAGTCGGCGAATGAGCAAAAACCGTTGGAATACGACAAGCCTTTTAAAGTTTTAATACGAAACACTCCGTACATCCAGTGGCTCGTGCCAGTCGTAACTTGGGACTTAATTGTTTTACTGACAAATGAAAAGCTAGTCGACGCTGTGACCTACTTCATAAAGAACCACATTTTGTGGTACAGCTTCATTATTGTGTACATACTAACAACATTGTTTAGTACTATGTCCAAACGTTAATAAAAACTTTTTGACATTGTTCAATGCTCATTGTGTTTCGGACAAAGCGGGCTACTGCCATCGAGATAATTCGCTATTAGTCGTTATTACGTATTTCATAAGAAAAAGTAATTTACTCTTTTTGTTTGCCTAATCTGCCGCTAACCGAATTTCTTTTCTAGCTTACGTACTAACAAAGACGGCGGTGAAGGACCTTTCGGCGTAAGATAACATTTGGTGGAAGAGAGAAAATAACACTTAGTTATGTAATAGTGTACTGCAGAAAGTCTAGATTAGGTAATCATGTGATACATAACTGATACTTTTATGTATGTTTCGTGGTAAAAAGGGGACATTAGGTGGCTTTATTGTTTCGTGCCTGTGAATATTTGATGGCGACACGGAAATCGTGGCACTTATGTGTAATTTCGATGGAGTCGACCAAATTTAAACCACTTTACTACGAAACTATCGCGGGAATACAAGAAAGTAGGTTTATTCTGTTATTTAATGAATGATGAGTGTTGATATAATTGCCAGAAAATAGAGTGTATTGTTTTCTATGTGGAGAATTAAATGCAAGAATCTTCGATCTTCTTGATCCAAAGTAAAAATCTTACTTGGTTCTATGAGGCTGTTAAAAAAAGGTTTAAGTTTAAGGGGAGGTATTTCGAGCGCTTCTATCTCGCTCTCTCGACGGTATGACGGTAAGGGACGGGTATAATAGCGAAGTGGCACGAAAAGGCGCGTTTTTTAAGTATTTTAAAAATTGATAGGAGTAATAAAAAAACGATCGGTTATAACACCTCAAGTTGTCTATGAACTTCATTTTGGTAAATAACTTATAATATCAAATCACTTATTTTAAGAATAAAACCTAGAAAAGAAGATAAAATGACACAAAAATATGCAACTTCGTGAATTTATTCTATCGAGCCAACTTTATCAAATCGTGTTTCCATCGAGTATATTCCACAGAATAAAGCCTCAACAATATTTCATAATTTTCGCAGACTTTAATTTTACTGTTTGCTACTTCAATAATAAATTCTATGAACGTTTTATTTTAATTTTTCACTAATACCTAGCCTTAACGATACCGTGAAAAAGTAATATGGAGCAAATCGCAGATTGTAATGGTTCGAATCCTGCTCGTGGAAACTATCCTCATCACTTTTTCCGAAATGTGATAACTTCATATTAAAGAACTCCGTCAAAATACCTTCGTAAAATTGAAAATTGAATTTGAATAGTGTATCCGTTTCAATCGAAAACGTTAGAACCGTTCTGTTTTCAACGCTGCTGCAAGGCTGTTTCATTAATAGTAAATGTGGTTTAAAATTTAGTCAACTGTGAAGAGTGTCTGTGGTTCGGAAAGTAGTCACTTTTCGTTATTTAACAGTTTATTAAAGAAAATCTGTACTAAATCAAATATACCTTAATGTCTTCTTATACGCATGCATTGCACGAATCAACAAGCTTATAATATAAATATCATCATACATTTTTTATCTCCATCATTATAAGAAAATCATAATATTGTCACTTGAAACTTCAATAAAATTCAAGTGCACGAGTCAATATGAAATCCGGAATTCCTACGCAACGGCGAACGGCAATTTATTAAGACACGGTTGGGTGAATACTGGTGAATACGATCGAAAGACAATTGTGTAAAAGCTCTTTGAGGCGAGCGGTTCATTAAGTCAAATGCTAATTGCTTGATAACAAGACCATTTTATTTCTTCCTGATTATGATAAAATTCATGTGAATTTCCACTGCCATGCATAATGATCTGTCTATAGCTTTAAGCTGTCGCCCAATATTGTTTTAGACCTAATAGTCCAAGATCCGAGTATAGAACGACCTTCACCGGGGCGGTTAATGGATGAAAAGTATTTTATATCAAATTTAATATGTTAATAAATATATCGCGAGTGGGTTGGCTGAAAAATTTCAGTCCAGTACCTATAATGATTAATTTAATTTTTTTTAACGTTGCACTTTAATTTTTGGTGTGTGTGTGTTTGTAATGAGATTATCTTTATTTTAGTATACATACATTTTATTTATTAACTAGACGGTTGCAAATTACTAATATTGACTTAGGTACCTTGTTTACACCTACCTACCCAATAGTTATGACGGGAAAAAAATAGTCAACCTAACGTTTGCATATTCTATAGGCTTCATACTTTCGATTGGTACCTATGTAGTTTATTTATTATCCAAACCAGTGTAATGTTTAAATAAAGTAATTTTTAAATATTTAATTAATCATATATTGGACTGAAATTTTTCAGCCAACCCACTCGCAATATATTTTTTACATATTAAATTTGATCTAAAATACTTTTTATTAATTAACTGGCCCGGTGAAGGTCGTTGTACCTATACTCGGATCCTCTACTTTAAGAACCATTCGATTTTCGATACTACACTGGCCTGCAAAAATAAGTATCACACTTTTAAAATTGTAATAACTTTTAAAGTACACAAGATAAACAAGACACACAAGACTTAAAAATGTTACTATTGTATTATTAACTATAGTTTCAAAGAATGCTGATAAAATTGCTATAAAACGTTTTTTCTTTAAAATCTCTAAGTTCTATAGTTTAGAAAAAAGTTAAAATTTTAAAAGTGAGATACTTATTTCTGCAGGCCAGTATACTACTTTAAAAGGTAGACAATTTTATCTCAGTGGCAAACGTCTGACATTTAACCCATACCACAAATGTCACAGTCAGACCACTGAGATCCTGACGAGCCTTACGAAACTTTCCCATCATTGTCAATGACGAGCGCCTCGGAGTATCTAGTGAGATACGAAATCATGGTCGCGAGAATATAGCCATCCCCTAAGAAACCTCCGTGGACTGGTTTGGTCGCTGCGGTTTGAGGAACCTTAAGTTTCTTGCCACCCATAAGTCAAGTTACGCTGTAAAGGTGAAGCAGCTTACTAAAAATAATACAAATACTATCCTAACAGTATTGTGTGTCAATCGATCCTGCGTAGGAATTCCGTAACTTTAAACTAGTAGTTGTGAAAATTCCAAAGCAAATAATTAGTAGCAAACAAGCAAGACTTCCTTACAATTTATTAGCCGACTACTGAATCGAGCGAACTCGCGGAGGGAACCTAATAAGTTCAAACCGAAGTTGACAAATTTGCATAAACACGTTAACAAGTAAATGCCGAATACCGCTTTGGAACTAGTTTCATGCTTTAACTATGTAGGTAAACTAACATCAACTTCTTTAACACCATTTTTGTTCATTTAACTGTTAGTTGTGATTGTTACAATTTGATTTTTTAATAGTTTTCTCAAGTTTACTGTAGCACACTTCATGAAACAACACTTTAAACAGAGCTCTCGTTTATTTAACTTAATATTCCCTACAAAGGGTTTAACCCTTTAAGGGGCATGTTAAAAAATTTCGTTGGTTTTCAACCTTAGCTCTATTTTGTATAAAGTTTAAAAATAGTGGAAAGATACATCCCTCCGTCCAGTGAAAATAAATGTTAAATAAACCTGAGTTGGTATATCCGTCTTTAGTGTTTCCTTTCTTAGATTACTTACTTAATTTGATAACGGCTAGACAACAAGCTGTTATTCCTTTATCATTATTATACCTTTCTGTAATTTTAGATCAGTATTTTTAAGTGTATCATAAACTAATACTTTTCAAATCAGTATTCTACTGCCCAGTATTGCTTCAGAGGTGTCCCGTGAATAGATTGACTCAGTACCTACTTATAATTTTAATATTAAAAAAAATAATTAAAACGTGAATGAGAAATCACGTAATATTTTTTTATTTAATATACTGAGAAATATTTAATGCCCTCTTTATAATATAATATCTAAACACACGATTTATACAATATTTTTATTCATTAAGTAACAAAACCCGACCGCTTTTAGGAATCGCAGCGCCCGCGGCGTCAGGTACGAAATAAAATTTCGCACACACAACGACTCCGGCCTCCTGATGTGGAGGCGGAAGATAGGCATTCGGCCTCGAGACTTCATCGGTCTCGGTGTAAGCGACGGAAAGCTCCAGCTGATCTACACCGACACAGACTTGAAGGAGCTGAGCACTGTGAGAGAGGATTGGTTCCAGTGCGTGGAATCAAAAGTGAGGGTTGACGATGGCATGTGGCATACGGCGACGGTGAGACGACGGAAGCGGCTTGCCATGCTGCAAGTGGACGACACACCGCCGGTTAGGGGGTACTCGCAGTCCCTGCTGGTACCCTCGAAGTCGAACCCCAAGTTGTGGATTGGTGAGTAGTTTTGGAAATGGGCGTATGATCAGCAACGGAACTCTTTGTTCACTAGTATTTCTACGCAAATGGAGTGTGTAACAAGCGTTTGTCAACTTATAGTAGAGGTGTTGCTGTTCAGAGACTATTGATGCTGACTGTGCTTATACATGTGCAGTCACCAGCATTAAGATGTGACTATCGACGGCCTGCAAAAATATCTAATCATTGGTGGAAGGAAGGAAGTAAGGAAGGAATAACTATATATAGGCATTTAATATATTATGCTGTCTACCAATGATCAGATATTTTTGCACATCACATCTTAATGCTGGTGACTGTACTATTTTTACTATACGAATACTTCTACCCTGTTGAAAGTAATTTCTTCACTAGTTTTACTTCTCAAATTCATATAATAATATTATAATTATAAATGTTAGAAAATATAACTAGGTGAACATTTATCAGAAAAAAATATTAAATGTTTCATCTTTTTATTTGATTTATTTTTTCGTCTTAGGAGGTTCACCCACATTGCCATTGGGGCTGCCAGCGGCCCTTTACACGGGCCTCCGAGGATGCGTCGCCAGTGTAAAGGCCAGCGGACGCCACATAGATCTCAGCTCACCCATACGCCCCTCTACCACGATACGACAATGCGACTGACCCAACGAACCGCTACATAAGCTACACCGTTATCATAATATCGTTCAAATTGAAGTGATCGTCATCTTTCGGAGACTAGAACGTATACAAACTTTTGGTTTTCAATTTGGAACAGTAGCCGTTTTTTTTCGGTAAATGCAGACGTGGCAGCTGAGAATTAATATATTGTAGAAAAATAAACTTTTTAAATTAATAATAAAAATAATTGTGGTGTCAATTAGACGCGCCAGATGTGACAAAATACGAGCGTATATTAAGCGAGTCCCGAAATATCATGGTCGGGTAATTTTATCAGTAATATCCAAGCAACCTGGAATTTCGATGAAGCGAATGTTGCCTAGCTATAAAAAGCAATGTGAGAACAAAAGTATTAATCTCTAGTTTTGCGTTATAGAGTTGAAAGTACCTGTTGAAGTACCTACCGATACATATCCGTTCCGTTCGTCTTACTCGATATAGGTCGTCGGAACCATAAAGGCAAAATGCGGTTATGATATAAAAAGTATTCATGTATCTAACCAAAAGAATATGTTGCCATAATACATTATGTTGTAGTTTTTAAGTTAAATGCGTGTTCACAATGAGGACTTAAAAGCTTATGACACCGGTTTCTATCGACGATAGAACATTATCTAAATGGTTCTCTATGTGAATATGTCATGAGTAGGGTAAAACCAACATTAACTATGTAAGTCGGTGCTCGGATTACACATCAGAGGTATAAAAAAAGAAAATTATTAAAAAATGCGTAAGCACTAAATAATGAGAAAGACTTTCAATATTTTGTTGTTATTATGTACTAGATGAAATATATATTACCTAGATAGTAGAGATAGCCCGTAACTGTTCCCATATTGTAAATGGTTGGAAATTAAAAGAAGATTTAAACAAGTATCACTTATCTGTGTATTTAGCATATTATTATGTGTTTTCTCGTGCTTTAACATTCCAATGTTTTATAGGATACCTTTCTTTACGTGATATCATTACAAGTGAGATGTTATAATAATTATGTTCCGCTTGCAGCATTCCCAAGTACGTGAATAATTTATAGTTAACATACAAACAGTGCCATAGTATTTGTACAGTAGCTGTTTTTAGTATTTAATCATACGTTACTTAAGTTTTTTTCATAATTTACTTTTAGTATATTTTTTTTAAATTAGCTTATTGCTACTATTGAAATTAATGTGGGCACTTGCTATGCAAATAGTTGAATTGCCATTTATTTATTATGTTTAGTAAACAAACTATGAATTATGTCCATTATTTTATAATGATTTTTTACTGTTTTGTAAAATATTGTAAATACTAGATAGAATAGGATTTTTTACAAATATAATTCGTTTAAAAGTGCTATAAATGTAATTGGTTACAAAGCTCTGGAATCTAAAAAACTACGAAGGAAGAAACTTTGAGTTCGAACGTAGGTATATTTGTTTCAAATGGAATAATATCGAATTTGAAATGTATTTCTAAGCATGTACATTATTAAAAAAGAAAACTTAATGTTATGTATAGAAACAAAGTATAATTAGCCTAGATGAGATTTAGGTCATTATATTTGATTTTTATACGCTAACGCGAAACGCTCTGATGTAATAATAAAAGCTAACTTGTCTTTTCTACATTTCGTCTAGAACTATTTGTAAAGTATTATACCTAATACTAATTAAAATAAAACAATGACAATATTAAATAATGTATATCAACATCGCATTTAGAGTTACGTTTTTCGTGTTAGTAATGCTTCGTGTTCGGACGAAACATATTCACTTTAACTGATATTTATGCCCTCTCTCCCCTTTAAAGCATCGTGTCGCGTAGCGGTAAAAAATACTACCACCCCTCTCTTCCTTTGGATGTCGTAAAAGGCGACTAACGGACTAAAGACTGCACATACATCCAACAGCATAGAACGGCGATGGCTCGCTACCTGTCACGCAGAGCAATTGTGCAGTCGCTATTTGGTGAAAAGTGGACTATGGCAGAGGACTGCTTTTGCGGTCCTCATTGCCTAGTCTCTGACTTACCATTCGGGATAATTATCGTGATTATAAATGTATGTCTCTCTTTTATTCAGAGCAAAATGAATGATCTGTGGTACAACCGTGCCATAGGGTCTTCTCAGACCTCGTATGGGCATACAGAAGTTTTCGTACGCAGCTGGTTATTAACATTTTTTTAAAGCAATAAATCAGCAACCAAATTTTTATTAATACATTATTTTTTTTTATCTACTGTGCCCCCTACATTCATTGTGTCACATATTTTTTATGAACTTTAATGCTTCAGCAGACGTTACATCCTTATTTTAAAAAAACGGGACAAAAACAAAGTACAATTCTTCCAATAGGTACTTGCATTTTGTGTAGTGCCTAATTGCGTATTAGAGATTCCGATTCCGTAGTAAAAGAGAAAAAAAATAGACGCAAAAGGTTTTGGGGACGCCCGTCTAGTTTTAATTAATTTCAATTGTCAGTTAATCAAACATTGAAAACCATATTTAGCATTTACCAAAGGTAACTTTAGCATTTTCCAAAGTTAACTTTTCAAAGTGATTTTCAAAAAAAAAATCCAATATTTTTTTGATTAAATCTTATTGAATATTATTGACGTCTCAAGCTGCTAATATCACTAAAACCACATTTGTACCACATTTCATTATTCATTCCGTAGAAGTTAAGATTATGTTCATAGATAAAATATGACAGTCTTACTTATAGACACTATAGAAGCATATTTAGTTATTGTTTTGTCTACGTCACACAAACGTCATTTAAAATTTGAAAAAAAGAGACAAAAATACTAAATAATGCTTATAAGTAAGGTCCAGTCTTTATACATAAGGTTAATGTCAAAGGTTTGATAAAATGGAGAGGAGGGCTCACAGCAATAAATAATTAACCTAGTACCTATAGGTACTGTGTATATCACTGGTTTCACATATCTTCCAGTCCAATGTTACGCAATGTGTTTTGATGTAACTATCTTAGTTAAATAAATACAAATGATAAATTAAATGAGACTGCAAACAGAAAATGAGATCTTTTTTTTCTACCTTTATTATTTAACTCCTAGGAGAGAATCAGTAAAGCTTGAAAAAAGATAATTTAATCGTTAGTTTAATTAATAAAGCTTGCAGAAGTTACAAAGAATAGTTTCACTTTGTTTCACAGTAAAAGTTAGATTGAGTTTAAAAGATTACGATCAGATATGACGCTGGTTATAAGGGTGGACTTAGGGGGAAACGATTAATTAAAAAAAACCTCAAGTATCTAGACGTTCCCGTAAATTGAAAAGAGTGTATTATGTTGAGTTTTTCAGATTACGTCGCGATCAGAATATTAAATACTTCATTACTTTTTATTAAAATTAAACCCGCGTTTCACCTCAACCTCAATTCATGGTAAGTGAACATGAGGCTGAAAATGAAGCACACCTAGTAAGAACTATTCACCCTGTCTTTAAAAACTCAAGGTATGATGCGGGATCCACAGCTGCTGCCGACAGGGCATTCCTATTACAAAACTAGCATCAAATCGCTTCATAACGGATATCTATAACAATATCGACGGAGTATCAACGGCATATGTATGAAGGCTATGGTAGAAAGAGAATGGTTGTTCTGGAATTAAAGGTAAGTCTATACGTACGTAAGCGGTAAAAGAATACTACCCCCTCCCTTCCCTTGAGTGTCGTAAAAGGCGACTAACGGACGAAAGACTGCACGTACATCCATCAGCATAGTGGTGATGGGCTCACCACCTGTCACATGAGTAGTCGCTATTTGGTGAAAAGTGGACTATGGTAGAGAACTGTATGTTAAAACGAAAAACTTTAAACAAGTTTTCCGTTTGTTTGTTCCACAACACTTGTTACCACAGAACAGGTAACTTGTCACTATTGATCTCTCTATGTGCGATTGATCACCAATGCAAGTGACAGAACATAAAGCCCTGTTTCTTCTGTTCTGAGATGCAAGTACTGTCCGTGCCCACGATGTAATAACTTTTGCGATAGTTCCGAACGAGACATGATCGCGTATTTTGTGATGGCACGACTTATCTCCTCCGAAATATCATGACTTACAGAACATTCATGAGACGTAAACTCTGTGTGCGTACTTTCGGTGTTCAAGGCTGATTAAGCACTGGCAACCCCGTAAAGCAGTAAGACGTGTCTTATCAGCTTCTTGATCAGAAATTTATGGATAATAAATTAGTTAACTGTTTAGCTGTGCCCTTGTACGTACCTGCTCTAGGTGCCGCTGATATTACAAACGGCCTACGAACACGAACGCTTTTAATTTAATGATTTAGACAACTTCGAGTTGGGAGTGCAACTGTCAGGCCAGCTAAAAGCAAACTGGATTCAGGTAAGTATTCTGATATCAGAAGATTTTTTAATAGGTTTGATACTACCATCGTTAATTCCTGCCCAAAATGATAATTGTTAGCATAGTCATAATCATAATTTCAGCCAGATAACCACTTACTGCTGAGTAAAAATCTACACTTAAACATGCCTGTCTGTCATGTTTGTTTAGTGCTTAAACCTACATTTATTCCTACTTAGTAACTTTAGGCACTCGTTGTCTATAACTTAAGTAATTTAGTTGTGTTATTATTGTATGTAATGACTGTTGTGTGCCAAAATAAAAAGAAAAAAAATGTCAATTTAGTTGTTCTTGTGTTAGCATTGTTGTTCAGAAATGATTATATTAATCAAGTCGTCCGTCAACATCATGAGCCTATAAACTTCAGTTGGCTCAATACTTCTCACATGGATACACTGAGAGAACTACTACTACCCAAAACCACGCTGACCAATGTAGGTTATCTTATAAGACAACTAAAACTCAAAAGATATTTATTCAATAATCTCAATTAATTAATTAAATTAAAAAGTATTTTGAATCGTCCAAATCTTTTTTAACCTACCACCCTTTCAGGACGTCATTTTTTAACTGTGGCAAAGAACGGGCGCAAGTAACAACAGGGCACAACGGTTTATCATGCCTTTACTTGCATGATTGCAACCTGAACACATTAACCACTACGGCAAGGAGTACTTATCTCTCTTTCTCTTTTAAAACAAAGGTAAATAACATAATATATATTAAATATTACTACATACTCGTACGTAGGTACGTGATGTACTTACATACATTGAAAGCCGGGTGGTCTTGTGGTCAGCGACCCTGACTGCGCAACCCACGGTCCCGGGTTCGAATCCCATTAATGGCAAATGTTTGTATGGTGAGCACGAGCATTTGTGACCGAGTTATGGATGTTACGTCCCCGAAGGGCAGTCAGAGACTAGGCAATGAGGATAGCAAAAGCAGTCCTCTACCAAAGTCCACTTTTCACTGAATAGCGACTGCACATATGCTCAGCGTGACAGGTGTGAGCCCATCGCCGCTCTATGATGTTGGATATATGTGCCGTCTTTAGTCCGTTAGTCGCTTTTTACGACACCCAAGAGAAGAGAGGGGTGGTAAGTAGTATTCTTTCACCGCCACGCGACACGGTTATGAATGTATCCGTCATTCAGTCACCATAGTTCGGGCTTTGCTTATTTTGGAGCTGAATAATTGGTGTGACAGTTGTGAAATCCTACTAATATTAGAAACGCGAAAGTGTGTAAGTATGGATGGATATTTGTTACTCTTTCACGCGAAAACTACTGAATGGATTTGGATGAAATTCGGCATACAGATAGTTTATAACCTGGTTTAACACATAGAATACTTTTTATCCCGATACTCCCACGCTAACGGGAACAACGCGGGTGAAACCGCGAGCGGCCGCTAGTAAATTATTATTATTACTCGTACACCACGCTCGTTTCCCGGATGGGTAGGGTGACTGACAATAGCTTTCATTTTGGTACGCTAACTTCGATCAAATATAATAATTTTATGTGATCGAAGTACGATAATGAGTAACTCTTTTTTCTTATTTACTATAGTAACATTCGGACATGCAATTAATTCTAGGAAGTGTATACACGGCCACAAGCGGCACTGTATCTCAATCGGTTCGGGAACCATAAGTTTTGCGGTATAGTAGTGACGCCACCTAATCTGCCGATTTTTTTTTATTAGACAACAGAAATACTAGCTGTCCTACTCCTGTAGATCACGTGTTAAGTTAGAGATTTAAGACAATCGCGAAGCGCAGCGTAGCGATTGTCTTGAATTTCGATGTTATTTTTAATTTATTAGACAACAGAAATCTTACTCCATACAAAAATATATTTCGAATAATTATTATGTCTTCTGAACATTATGCCAAATAAAAAATATGTTACGAATCCCGAACCGATCAAGATACAATGCCACTTGTGGCACTCTATACACTTTGTATTAGGATGCCGTAATTACGATATCGTAACCGATCGTACTATGATGCCGCTTGTGGTACTCTATAATACACTGCCTACACTTTGTACTAGGATGCCGTAATTACGGCATCGTCACCGATCGTACTAGAATGCCGCTTGTGGCACTCTATCCACAGCCTTAATTCTATTGCAAAAATACGAATTTATTAGAGGAGAAACAAATAATCACGAGCGATATTCAAACCCGCAACCGCAACTTTTGGCTGTCCGGGTCAAATGCCCTACCATTGCTATGCTATCATCGGATCCGTGCTAATTAATAAAAAAAACACTATCCATCAACTTAGTATCATACAAAACACCAGATATCACAAATTTATTATCGCCAAGTGCATTAATGACAGAAAAGTATTTTTGGACAGTAATAAAATTTACGACAGTCGTGAAGTAATATGCGTAGCTACAAAAATGGGTCCAGGAAAGAAACAGATTGATATATCATTCCGCGCAGACCCGCCTCTAATCTCAACTAGGCTGAATTATGGTGTAGAAAATATCCTCTCATTCTTTGCATAAGCCATAAATCAAATGGGGTACCGGAATCCCAGGAGGCATTATGAAGGGGAAAAATAAGCAATAGATATTAAGCACGAAGTGGTACATATACGAGATATTTCTTACGTCATGAGATAGGTGACATAGGTACACTTAAAATGCTCTTGACTGTCGCCTAAAATATAGCCCTAAGGGAGAACAGAATAACCTTTGTGACCTAATTTGAATGTAGAGACGGCCACGTGATCTAGGTACCTACTCCCTGTAGGATTAAGGTATTACGTAGGTATAACAACTTATAATATGTTTTTCGGGTCTACCTTTACTTTGGAAGAGATAATTTTATTTGATGAAAACCTCTTTGATTCCCGTTACATTTTCGCCCATTCCGAGACAGGAATACAACGAGAGACTAATGTAACAAAATGAAATCATAAAGATATCGCGTGATAAGCGTAATAACTTTATTAAATGCAGAAAAAGTTTTTACGATTTTGGGCGAAATATTGTAGATACGTTAATATCGTTATATTTTACTTTGCACAGATGAATGAGGTTGTAATAAAGTAACACTATGTGTATGAAAAAAGTTTCGTTGTAGTAAAAATTACTTATGTTGCTACGAGACTACGGCGCGTAGCGTATCGTCGTAGTACGTTTGCTACGAGCTGCATGGAAAGACATTTTCTTATATTGTATTTTTCACAGAAGGTTGACTATTTTGTTGCTATTTAAATGCAACTGGCTTTATTAAACGAGGAAACACATTCGTAGATTCAAAGTTATCCATGTTTAGTGTGTGTATCCACAAGATTTCATAGGAAAGTCGTAATACTGTTATTTTTAGGAACTACATACATATAATCATGACTATTATCCCCGAAGAGTTAGTCAGAGACTAGACAATGAGGATAGCAAAAGCAGTCCTCTACCATAGTCTACTTTTTACCAAATAGAGACTGGACATGTGCTCAGCGTGACAGTTGGTGAACCCATCGCAGCTCTATGATGTTGGAAGTATGTGCAGTCTTTAGTCCGTTAGTTGCCTTTTACGACACCCAAGGGAAGAGAGGGGGTAGTATTCTTTCACCGCTACGCGACATAGTTAGAAACTACATTTTCCAATATTGTATTTTTCACCGAAGATCGACCTTTTTTGTTACTATTTAAATGCAATCAGTTTTATTAAACTGGCTGGCTGGCTTCATAAAAGTAGTTCTAATATTTCTCAAGTATTTTTTTTGTATATTATAAACCCATTTCTAAAAGGCACCATAGATTAAATATACCCATTTAGCTATCATTAATGTTAACAAAACCGAGAAGATTGAAAGTCTACTTCCATTGTAAAACGGTAACGCTATCTGCATACCATTTTACAACTAGTATGCAACGAAAAAGGTCACACCCAGTTAGTTGCAAACTGCTGTAAGCAGAACCCAATCGTAAAATGGCGACGAAACCTTAGCTTGGCACACGATCATGCAGATATTTTTCCTTCAAATCGCATATAAATATCACTAAGGTGAGCATGGAGGTATACGGGAACAGATTCCCGGTCCCCTCGGGATTTGTATCTAGTCTCCCGCATTGTTACGTGTCTGGAATACACAGGCGTTCTCTGCTTACACGCCACCCGACCGAGGCTTAGGTACTGAGAGAAATGCAAATATTACTATGACGGCTTGTGATATCACCCGCGCCGTTTAGAAAAGTCTTACAATGAGTTTGAAAGTTTGTACAAGATTAATTTGAAACGGCATCGGCAGCGCTTTTATGTGATTCGTTATTATAGAGTATTTAAAATTGCAAATACGAATGTAGATTCGGGTGAGATAGTTAGTTTGAAGAATTTGTTTCTTAGTTGATGTATTAAAATAAAATAATATAGTTTTATATTAATAATTCTGAACTTCTTTATATTGCATGTGACATTGATATTATTACGCTATAAATGTTCATCAAAATTTACTTTCACATTTAAACATGCGAATATTAAGCAAATAAAAATAAAATGGTCACTTCCAAATTATTTTGTCGAGAGTTACATTTTAAAATCATCATCATCATTATATTAGCCCTTGCTTTCAGATGTTTTAATTCTAGAATAAACAATAATGTATTTAATTAAGAGTACAAATCCTACCTATAGTTCTAAACTACTCATCCAGCTTGCCGTGTCAACTCTACGGCTGATGTAGTTAAATCATAACCAACATTTCGGGTAGTTAGTACTGAGTCAGCGTATGACCACTGTCGTTGTAGCTCGCTATGTTGTTGTATGTTGTATGTTAACGCCTAGGTGACCTACAATAATAAATTATTATTATTATTATCTTGAATCAAACAAGACGAAAGAAGTGTGTGTAGCAGCTCACTAAACACCAACCCCTCTTCCCTTCAGTATCGTAAAAGGCGACTAACGGACTGAAAACTGCACATACAACCAACAGCATAGAGCGGCGATAGGCTCATCAAAATAATACTACTAACCCCTCTCTTCTCGTCGGTGTCGTAAAAGACGTTATCACTACTTTCTACTATCTAGCTGGCGCGGCAATACGCCTACATGTTTCTTGCGCAATTGTGCCCTATTACTTAACACTGCACATACATCCAACAGCATAGAACCGCTATTGGCTCACCACTAATCACGCAGAGCACATGTGCAGCTGTAATTTAGTGAAACGTAGACTATAGCAGTGGATTGTTTCTAAAATCCTTATTGCCTGGTCTCTGACTTACCCTTTGAGGTTATTAGACATGCCTATACCTATGTATGTAATAAACAAGCGCCTGATGGGAAGCTGCCACCGCAGTCTATATACAATATGTCCAAGGATGTAGTAATAAAACTTTAGGAGCAGTATCTACAATACATTTCATCGACATAAATGGGTATTTAATTAAATTTAAAGGGTTTTAATGGGGGTCAATTCCAAAACCCCACAAGACTGCAGAGGTTAGAGAAATAAACGGCGGTTTGAGTTCAACGTCGTGTAGGGGCTCGATTTTGGTGTTTTTTAAAGGCAAAGGTGTAGGGTAGCTATTTTTAATTGCCGAAATTAGAAAACATTTTTTTATACATTTTTTGTGTGCATTCGTGCACTTTTTGAACAACAATAACAAAACACAAATGACCTTCATTAAGGGGTATAAGATAAAAAGATAAAATATTCTTTATTGTACACCAAATTAACAACAAAAGGATACACACAAAGTAACATACAATTGGCGGCCTTATCGCTAAAAAGCAATTTGTTCCAGGCAACCGTGTTGCACTGGATAGAAAGTGAAATTTTAAATGGCAATTAAGGTGTTTCCATTTAAATAAATTAGAATTAGATAAACAAATAAAAATAAATAAACATGCATAAGTTTATCAATATCATACATACTTATATAAATAGTTACAATAAATACTAAGTTTTCTATCGAAATATACTAAAATCATAGAGACGTTGACAGTGACAGATAGTGTTCCCTAACCAATCGTTTAAAGCTGTCCAAGGATTGGGCACGCTTAATTATGGGTATTTTCGTCGATGAAATATAATAGTGTAGATACTGCCCCTAAAGTCTTATTACTACGTCCCTGGACATCCTACTAATCCTACTAATATTATAAACGCGAAAGTTTGTAAGTATGGATGGATGTAAAAACTACTAAATGGACTTGTATGAAATTCGGCATACAGATAGTTTAAAACCTGGATTGACATATAGAATACTTTTTATCCAGATATTCCCACGGGAACGGGTACCACGCGGGTGAGCGGCCGCTAGTATTGTATACGCGCGCAATACCAAAGTCATCACGCGCGCGTTCCGATTCTGAAGATTCGGTTCTAGTTCTTGTATGCCCTGTATAATAACACTGGATTTTCTCTTCAAAACGAAACGTAATGTAAAACAATGCTGCTTGGCGGCATAAATCGGTATTAGGGCGGTCGCATCCAGTCGTGCAATAATTTCTTAACCTCTCGTCTGTGGGGTGGCTCAATTGAGAAAAAAAACTGTGAGTGTAGATTTCACAGTGACGTACCTAATGCTGCTGGCTTGCAGCGTATCACAAACTACTATCAACGAGTCTTCTGGGGTCTCGGTAGCTTATCGGTTAGAGCAATGGACCGGCAATCAAAAGGTCTTGGTTTCGGGTCCCATTTGAGCTTTCCTGAGACCGGTTGTTTTTCTAGTAAACATTTTATCCTATATTTTGTAGATACATTATGATAAAAGAATAATTTTGCTTTATTAAAAATTTCAAGAGATGTACAGTCACGAGCACCAATATGTATACACTTTGACTCTTATTCCATTGTATTAAGAGTTACAATTGTTTACATACTTTTGCTCGTGACTGTACAATGTTGTACAGTAGAAATAACAAGAAAAAATATCTAGAAATCCGACGAGGCAAGTCTCTCGTTGGTCTCTTGTAAAGCATAGACAACCCAAGAAAAAGTGTTTAAAACCCTCTTTGGAGGAGAGTTCATTAAGTAGTTTAACGCAACTCAATTCACAATCTTAAAATCTTACAACGAAAATATAATTTGAAAGTGTGTCTCGGCACAGTGCTGCACTCCACGCCAATCTGAGAGAAATACGTCTCCCAGGAAACATAATAAACACTTAGACGGTAACTTTTTTTATATTAAATAACTGAGTTACGACTCGTGTGACAATGCGAAAGTTACCCGAACATAATGCAATACCTTCGGAGTTAGAGCGACGACATCGTATAAGAGAGGGTTATGAAAGGTTGAAGAATAAAATAAATCGGGCCTGATATATTGTCCCTCTGGAGCTGCGCGCAAAATGAGCTGCGCTGAAATACGACTGGAGAGAATCTTGTTGCTTTTTGCATGAGTAAATATAGACGTATCTTGAGTGTTTCTTTAGGGTTCAATTGTAAAGCAGAGTTAAATATACACCTTGCTAAACCAAAATTAAGACAAAAGTTAATCATAGTGTAAAATCTTATTGCATTTAGCATGAGTTAATGTAGACGTATTTTTAGGGATTCTTTTAGTGATCAGTATTAGTACAACATACCTTGCTAATCCTAACCGGAGACTAAAGTTAAGAGTGTTATAAAGCAGATAATCATTTCGAATTTGTCATTAGTAAGTCACTTACATACTTACATAATCTTGAATTTTGTTTTAAGTTTTCTGATTAAACCAGAGATATGCATGAGAAACGATGTAAATGTAAAACGAACATTTTGGTACACAATAGACATCTAGTTTCACCTACAACTATTATGCCCAAAGGATTAGTCAGAGACTAAGACAACGAGGAGCGCAAAAGTAGTACATTTCTACTTTCCTCGTTTAGCCAAATAACAACTGCACATGTACACACGGCGTCAGATCAACCTACCCAAAACTGTCAAATTTCTACAATCAATTTTGAACTTTATGGTTTGGTTTTAAGGATCAATATTCATTGGAGAAATTTGACAGCTTAGGGTAGGTTGATCTGACGCCGTGTGTACGTATTTTGAGTTTTCTATAGTAGGATAAAATGTTTACTAGGAAAAAAATCAACTAGTCTCAGGAAAGTTTGAATGGGATTCGAACCCATGACTTTTGGATTGCTGGTCCACTGATGTGGACCGGCAGTGTGAAGAAAGTGGACCAGCAATCCAAAGGTCATGGGTTCGAATCCCATTCGTTCAATAAAATGTTTCCTCGAAAAAATATCAACCAGTCTCAGGAAAGCTCGAATGGGATTCGAACCGATGACCTCTGGAATCCCATTCGAGCTTTCCTGAGACTGGTTGATTTTTTTCTAGTTAACATGTTGTCCTATTATATGTATATATATACAGCATTGTGAATGCAAACATTTTAATAATAAAGATATTTTCTATAGTAAACCAACGTTAGGTCAATACCTGGCTATTCCCCTGCTTTGAGTGAAACTATATATTTTTTTTATCCACAAAGGGTAAGTGCTTTGCCTTCATCTCACCTGATGGTAAGTGACGATAAGGTCGAAGGTGGAAGCGCGCTTCACCCGGAATCCTCAACCACTGAGGAACTGGCTATCTTATCTCAAACTGTTGGAACACAACAATGCTATAAACATCGTTGTCAAGGCGACAGACATAGATTTTTTTCTAGTTAACATTTTATCTTATTATATATCTATACAGCATTGTGAATGCAAACATTTTAATAATAAAAATATTTTCTATATTAAACCAAAGTTAAGTCAATACCTGGCTATTCCCTTGCTTTGAGTAAAACTATAATTTGTGACAAACAAGGGGATACTTTTATTCTAAAGAACCATAATTATACTGAACGAGTTTGACTCACACTTTCGATTGATTTTTTAGAAGCTTATTTAATTTTAAAGTTATATTTTTATTGACCTTAATGATTTTGTACTGTGAGATTGTATTAATATATGGTGTTTAGAAATATTTAACTTTTGTAGAGTTTTATCAAATCCCATTTTTTTATTTTTTACACCAAACATTTATTAACATTTTTATTTATTAAACAAATTGCAATTAATAACAAGTCAAAATACATATTTTGTAATGAAGAATATAGTATATATATAGTCATTATTGACATCGCTAAATACTTTAGACAATGATTTATAGGCGTAGGCACGTTAGTAAAAGTGATATCGTCTAGACGACCTTTAGATTAGAACAAAAAAGATTTGCCAAAAAAATGGGCTAGTCGTCTCGTCGGCGTATCATGGATCATAATTTTCTAGAAAAAGTTACGACAGAGTACACACTTACAAAAACTTATTTACGCCAGAAATTAATAACTTGTCTATTATAAAAATGGTTTATCCTTCTAAATTCAAATTCTTGACTTAAATATTAAGCTCCATACAAATAATTTCAAATTTCTCAATCTAATCTATTGATAGTTCATTAACTTCGAGCGTTGGTGATCATATAAGGACAGCCTTAAAAATCATATTACGTATGAATTTCTTCTTCCAAGTTAGTGAGAATAGCAAAAGCAAGCAAGTTATTACTTTTTCCCTTACTAGGAGTTACATTACCACCCGTAAGTTATCGGGAGCAATCAGCGAACTCGATCTACCTTTAAAGGGTACAAACGCGAAGTTATACATACATTAGTGTTACCAACAACAGTATTGAGGGCCGTGACCATTGAGGTATTATAACTAGAGACGTCACCACGAAGCAATTCTTTGCGTACTGATTTGCGGCCGTAAGGCATCGGTCACTTATTAAAACTAGATGCATAATCAACGCTCTCAAAACGTACGCACAAAAAGAATACCTAGCGAGAGGTTTAGGTACGCATTTCGTTTGGTACTGTGCGAGCTATGTGAGTGCCAACATGATGAAGTGCTCCTTTAAAAATTGCTACTCTGACAAAACACATATACATATAATTGGCTATTTGACAGTTGTAACAATAAAATATGAAATATGTCGGAAATGGTAGGTTATGATTAAACGATAATTATCCAATAGTTTTTTTTATTGAGATAATTTGTAAATATTTTATTTTTACAAAATAAATTTGCGTTTTTTTGTCTGTGGATTACAAGACCCGAAACACGGGCGGCCATGATTGAGCTTCATGTGACGGATTGTGACGTCACATTTCACAAAGTATACAGAAACTATCTGTCAGGTTTCAAGATAAGTTTCTATATTTATTGAAATGTGACGTCACCGAGCAAAATGTCACGTGACCAACCGTTTTCGCACGAAGTTTGAAATCAATAAAGAAAAATATGTTTTTTTTCTGTTAAACAAAGGTTTTTCGAGAAAGAAAATATTGTACGGGGTATAAAATAAGCGTTTGTAACTTTTTAAATACTTTTTCGAAAACTGTCAAGTAGCCAATTATGTCAAAGCTACCACTATTCCGCTACGACATAGTATGGTATTGTGTATCTAATTTTTATATGTGATCGACGCCGCAAGGTCATGATCGTGAGAGTGACATTCCGCGAGTGTGACATTCCGCAAACGTGAGTTTACGCGAGTGTGACATAGCGCGAGTGTGACATTACGCGAGTATGACATTACAATAGTGTAAAGGGAATCGCCAATTTCGGCCTGGTTTGAACAAATTGCTCAGTAAAAAGTATTGTTACGAATAAATATAAAAAATTCATTAATAATTATTGGCGCAACACAGATCGCAGGAAAGTGTTCTGTAAAAAAAGTTGCAATAAAAAGTATTCTCGCCGATTGCACGCACAAAGCACCGCCATTTTTTAGTTGCAGCCTTGCAAGCCCTATTTTGGGTTACCACATGAACGCATAAACGATAACATTAGTTTTATATATGGATAATCGATTTCTAGTACCTACTGGAATTAGAAAATGTTCTTTTTTGTTAGGAACTTTTACTGATCAAGTTTTACAGATTATAGAATAATTTCAATGAATTAGTTTGCCTGGTAGGCCGAAGAACGGTGGGTTGTGCTGCGCTCACGCTATGACAATAATGTGGTATTTCAGCTGGGCAAGGCACGAAAATAATATTACACCACCTGCCCAGTTTCTAAACAATGTTTTGATTACATACGATTCTAAATAAAACCATAATACGAAATAATGTTGTTTTATTTTATCCGCCAATTAGCGGATAATCTTAGTTGAATGATTGGTCTCGCTGCGCTCGACCGCAGCGAGACCAATCATTTATCTAAGCGGATAATATTATATGTAATCGTATAAGATGGTTTTATTTAGAATCGTAAGTAATTATAATATTGTCTAGAAACTCAGTAAACTCAGTCAGGGAGTGTAATAACACGTAAGTGTAATAGTAGTGTAGTAAAAAGTAAGTGTAATAACAAGTGTAATAACACTCCCTGACAATTAGGATATTTTTTTTCTTTTCACACCCTTAAAATTAAACCTATCTATAAATAAGTAAATAAACTTAAAAAATATAAATAAGTAAGTAAACCTCGCATAAATAAGTAAATATATTTTAAGTTAATCTTTACTCAACTTATTTTAGAAAGAAATAATCATTTTTTATGAGTTTTAGTAACAAAATCACAATATTACGCATGGTAGATACGGCATGGTTTTAAAATTTGCTGCAACTTTGTTATGTTATTTAATTTCTTTTAGGTATGAAATATTTAAATAGGAATTCATTTATTATTACAGTTAATGTCCACGCCAGGCCAAAGCACCCTAACAAACTGATCAATTCCCTTTCAAGAGGGACATTCCGCTATTGTGATATTATGCGCCGAGAGGGTTTGTATCACTAACAATTACTGTTAGCGTTTGCAGCCCGTGGGCCGCAATTTAGTGTGCAAAAAGATGCTTCGCGGTGTCCTCCTTAGTTAAAATAGCTCAATGGCCGTGACAGGGATCCGTGACTACGATAAATCGTTTAATTCTACCCGGGTGACTCGGCCGATTGCGAAGGCCAGGCGTCACAATTTACTGCGATTCACTACGCCCGGAATACCTGGAATTGTGCTCTCACCATTTGAATGGCGACAATGCTTGCCAGTCGATAAATATCAATAGCTATTTCGAAATGATAAATTACGGAGGTGGTTTTTTGTGGGTTTTTGGTATTTTTTGTTTTTTTTATATTTGTTTAAAAAATATAAAAAACGCTATTCAGGTCGTGTGAACAATATTCGACTTTACCCGTGAATTTTCCACAAAAACCTTTCATTAAACTTTGTCGTGACATTAAAAGTGTATATTTGTCGTGACAGTTTCAAACACAATGTAGAAAAAATCAGCCAAATTAGTTGAGAGGTTCTCAGTGATGCCTCGATAAATATGTGACAAATTATTTTTATTTAAATTGTTATCGCAAGTGAAAACCATGCCTTCATTTTACTTGATGGCATGTGGCCACAATGCAGCTGAATTTTCTAAAACACTTTCTTGGTGAATGACCATATCCGCATTAATAGTCATAAATTTTAATATATTACATTCCTGAATACCAGAACTATTCAATCTGTCATTGAGTCAGTATTAAATTAGTACTTATTGAGTTACAAATAAGTACTGAAAAACGAAGTATTTCTTATTATTCCATCTTGCATTTACAATTCTATACTTATATCGAAACTGAAAATAGACCTTGTTTCACAATCCAGGCGACAGCTTTCCAACTACTAAAACATTGGATTCCCTGTCGAATTTTTAAAGTGCTTGTTTAATACGCTACCTCAGCCAGGCAGCGTTGTTACATCAATGCTTAGTAAAAGTATTTGAACATCTGAAATAAATGTTTTACGATCGGTCACAAAAAATACTTACTTTTTGTTGCCTTCATAATGTTTTAAAAGACGTTTTGGTGAGAGGTTCCCCTTTTCTTATGATCTTTTTATAAGACTAAGTTCTAATATAAGACGGGAATAGTTGACCACAGGTTATATGGGACTCGTCCCCCTCTCCTGTTCTTTTAGTAGCTACTAAAAGTTTTAAGATTAAACATCTTCCAGCGCCATGGTTGACAAATGATTTAAGAATATTGATGCAGAAGAAAGTCGCAGCAAAAAACCGATTCAAATTACGACCTAATGATCACAATAGGGAAAACTATGCCAAGATTCGTAATCGCTGCAATAGGGCGTGTAGGGATGCGCTACGCCGCCACATCCATAGTTCCGTCGAAAATGTAGACACATCCAAAGTTTGGAAATTCCTCAGGTCGCTTGGAATCGGAAAGTTAAAACAAAATCCTATTTCACACAATATTAATATTGACTCACTGAATCTTCATTTCTCTTCATCATCATGTATAAGTGATGCCGATAAAGCGACTACGTTACACAAACTGTCTACTATACCGGTTCCTAATCTTTCTCCCTTTGTATTTGACCAATTATCGGATTGTGATGTTAAGAAGAGCTTGCTGTCAATTACTTCCAATGCGGTGGGTAATGACGGTATAAGCCGCAATATGTTAGTACCAATCCTTGATGTCATCCTCCTAGTCCTCACTTTCCTTTTCAATAGCTCCTTCTCCAACGCTGTATTCCCTTCCTCTTGGAAAGACGCTCAAATAATTCCTTTGCCTAAAAAAGGTAACCCTAAATCATTTGCTGAATTTCGACCCATCTCCATTCTTCCTTTCTTATCCAAGGTCCTTGAGCGTCTTGTCCACAACCAAATCAGTAAGTTCCTTTCTAATCATAAACTCCTAAACCCACTCCAATCCGGTTTCCGTCCTGGCCATAGCACAGTCACTACTTTAGTCAAAATCACTGACGACATCCGCCATGGAATGGAAAACGGCCAATTGACTGTGCTGACGTTGCTGGACTTCAGCAATGCTTTCAACACTGTTAATTTTGACATCCTCTTAGCTTTGCTGTTCTCTCTTAACATATCTCCAACGGTAATTGAGTGGTTTCACAGCTACCTGTACGGGCGCAGGTAGCGGGTTCGCCTTGAGGAGAAGTTCTCTTCGTGGTGTGACTCGACGGCTGGTGTCCCGCAGGGTGGCGTTTTATCTCCTCTTCTCTTTACTATATTCATCACTTCAATTTCTGAAAACCTTTCTTCTTCCTACCACCTATATGCAGACGATCTACAGATATACTGCCAGGCACCACTTTGTAATCTCGCTGAAGCTGTTCAAACTACCAACGGCGACCTGGGTCGAATAGTTGATTGGAGTCGAGCCTTCGGACTTAAGGTCAATCCAAGGAAAACGCAGGCTATTGTGGTCGGCAGCTCCAGATTGCTCTCAAAGGTCAACTGGAAAACACTTCCCAAGGCCGACTTTGATGGAGTGACTATCCCCTATAGTCAAGTTGTAACGAATTTGGGTGTAGCTATTGATAGTTGCTTGAGTTGGGGGCCTCAGCTGCAAGCTGTCAGCCGCAAGCTTTACGCATCTTCGGCATCTTTAAGAAGACTACGCAACTTTTTACCCACTGCCACTAAAATTTCGCTAGCACAGTCGCTGCTCCTTCCTGTCTTAGACTATGCTGACGCCAGCTATCTTGATCTTACGGAGGACCAGCTAAATAAACTTGAGCGCCTTCAAAATCTTTGTATACGATTCATATTTGGCTTGCGTAAGTATGATCATGTTTTTGAATATCGCGCTAAACTCAAGTGGCTTCCTATTCGTCTTCGCCGGAATACTCATATCCTCTCCCTTCTTTATAACGTATTGTTTAATCCCAATTACCCTAGCTATCTAAAGGATCGTTTTAGTTTCCTTCATTCTTCTCACTCGCGCTCATTACGGTCATCAGAAAACCTAACTCTTAAAACCCCTCCGCACCACACCACCTTTTACGATAACTCCTTTACCGTACAAGCTGTTCGTCTCTGGAATTCGCTTCCAGTTGCGATCAGGCGTGCGCAATCTATCCACACATTTAAGGAGCTCGTGAAAAATTTTTACCTATCCGCTTAACCACATCCTGCTGCAAAGCTGCCATTGTCAACTACTTTCTACCTGAGACTATTATGTTTAAGTATGTATATGTATATATTTACATACTAATATATTTATTTCACACACACTTATTTATGTATTATTTATTTCATTTATTTATTTTATTACATACATTATTTATTATTATTTATTTATTGCTATCTATTCACTTTTATTTAAATTCCGTAAAAAGTTTACACCTCCGATTTTCGAGTTTATATGATCTCTCCATCCGACTGGTTGTCTGGAAGAAATCGCTTCATAGCGATAAGACCGCCAAATTGTGACTATGTATTTTACCTTTTTTCTTGTTTTGTATGTATTTGTATTGTAAACTGTTGCAATAAAAGAGTTATCTAATCTAATCTAAAAGTTCAATGGTTAGGTTAGGTATGGTTAGTCTTCTAATTAAAAATCCTTATACCACCCTTTCTCTGATACAGAGATGGCAAAGAACCAGAGACGTTCCACACGAAGCAAGTCTTCTTGTACTATTTTCAGTTACAGTATAACATTCGAAAATATTCACTGGAATAATTCTAACGTTATCTTGTGATTGCCATATTAATATTGCCCCGAGCAATGAAATGAGCCGTGCAAATGAACACGGCATTTAGCATTGATGACTGTGTCTGCAACACAAATGTGGTATTAGTTTTCAGTGCTCAAATAGGTGTACGGACCGCATTTCAGAGTTTACATTTAATACGCGTATAAAATCTGTATTTCTGATTTAATGATGTGACGATCATAATCCATAATCATTGTGTCAGCTTGAAGTCTGTGTCAATAATGCACTGCATAGAGTAATAGATTGAGCACGTTATAATACAGATATTGAGTTAAAGAGTTATGACCACAGAAATATGTTTCAATTAAGAGATGAGATTTATGTGAATAGACCTAAGTATAGCAGTAGATCGTATAAAGATTGAAAATGATGGCGTTTGACTTACAGAAAGTTGTATTGAATTTAAACTAAGTTTCTTATGGATCAAAGAGTACCCACACATAATAGCAGTACACGATTCTCATACGAGTACAATATTATGGTAAAGTTTGTCATTGATATATTCGTACCTGAAATATACGAGTGTACGACTAAACAATAAAGTTGAGCCGATGTTTATTTACTGAAATGAAACAGAAACAATACGCAAACATTTGAAATGTTGAAACAAGACTATTGTCTTAACATCAATGAAAATAATTATATTAGACGATTCCCATCTACACAGAGTGATGTTGCCCCAAAGCAAAATTATGTACATTATTGTCCATGTCCATAATTATTATTTAAGACACTATTTTCAACTATTGTGATTGTTAAAAGAGCGTGTTAAATGGTTCATATGGGCCTGCAACAAAAGGTATTTTACTTTTAAAATTTCATTTTTTTCTAAACTATGGAAGTTAGAGATTTAAAATAAAAAACGTTCTACAGCAATTTTTATCAGCTTTATTTGAAACTATAGTAAATTATAGCTACATTAGTCACATTTTTAAGTCTCGTGTGTCTTGTTTATCTTGTGTACTTATTTTTTTTTATATAAAGACTCGTCATAGTGACTGCATCCTGCCTGCATGGTAAGCAGCCGATGCAGTCCAGATAATGAGAGCGCTCCCCACCGTGGAATAAGCAAGATACCGAGCGCACCCATTCATGACGGCCTGCATAACTGCCGTTTCACGCCCCGCTTAAAAGACCCGAGACTGTAGGAGCTGGGAAACACATGCGCCGGCAAAGAATTCCAAAGCCGAATGGTCTTACAGAGAACTATCAGTACTCGTACCAAATTTTTTGGTACGAATACTGATAGTCTGTACTGATAATATGATGGTGGTACCTAAGACCAGCACGTGTAGTCTGGGAGAGGAAAGGAGAGGGCGAGATAAGATCAAAAAGTTCTTCAGAACACTCTTCGTAGTAGTTCCGGTAGAAGACACTGAGAGAAGCAATGTCTCTACGCAGCTGGAGTTCCTCAAGGGAGGCTGTAACCTCAGCATCTCCAAAAATGCGTACTGCTCGCCTTTGCAGTCTATCAAGTGCATCGAAGAGGTATTTAGCGGAGCCGTCCCATAGATGGGAACAATACTCCATACTCGATCGCACCTGAGTTATGTACAGCAAACAGCGCTGCTCGGAAGTGAAAAACCGCCTCAACTTATTGAGAATACCCAACTTCCGGGAGGCAGTTAAAATAGCACTCTCGATGTAGCATTCTGGATTCTGTTCCTGGCCGATGTCTATACCAAGAATGCTGAGGTTCACCGAAATGGGTAAAGGAGAGTTCTGAAGAGAGGGAGGAGTAAGAAAGGGAGTTACCTTGGACGAGAATGCACAAACCTGGATTTTGCTAGCATTAAACTCGACCAGGTTTTTAGATCCCCACTAAGAGACACGATCGACAGTCAGGTTCAGTTTGGCAACCAGTTCTTGCCTGTTCACCATGATATCGGCTTGCTTTGCCGCAGGATGTCCTAACTACCGCTCATGCACCGTACTGTCATCCGCATAACAATGAATATTGCCCAAGGACAACATGTCATCAATATGCAGAAGAAATATAGTTGGTGAGAGCACAGAACCCTGCGGCACTCCGGCATTGACTTTGTAGAACGCGGAAGAACTACCCTCACAAAGGACACGAATCCTCCGCACTTCTAGAAAGTCCGCAACCCAGGCGCACAAACGGGGCGGCACACCGAAGGCCGGCAACTTGGAAAGAAGGGAACGACGCCACACTCTATCGAAAGCTTTGGCGATATCAAGGCTAACTGCCAGGGTTAAAAAGTTATTGCAACTTAAAAAGTTATTGCAATTTTAAAAGTGTGATACTTATTTTTCCAGGCCAGTGTAGTTACAGCTGAAGACATAAATGGTAGGGATAAACTATCGATAAAACTAAATAAAGATATTCGGAGTCTTTGAAATCCTTTATTGAAAAAGAGTGAGTAAGTACATTTATTATAGTGATATAATAGACTTGTGAACTGTCAATCCCTTGTGAACTACACAAGGGATTGACAGTCTTTGGCTCTGGATCGGGATCTGTGGAAGAGTTTGGGGGAGACCTTTGCCACTAAAGGTAAAAAAAAACATAGACTTTGTGATTATTATTCGTTTCTATCATTTCTTGATCTTCGCAAAGTCATAATTAGTTGTTCTGATTTTGCTTGCCGCGTCGCGTAGAGGCTCAATAAAAGAATAGGTACTACCACCTCCTCTCTTCCCTTGGGTGTCGTAAAGGCGACTAATGGATTAAAACTGTCCCTATCTACCGGCTGGTCTCGAGGTACCAGTACAAATAAACTTAGTGAAGTAAGGAGAGGGGATGTCCCTATCTACCGACCTCAATAGATAGGGTATCGCAACTGGAACTACGGGTCCGGTTGTGTTTTCAGAGGTACTACGGGGTTCCGGTTCTAGCCCCCCGCTGGTCGTGCCTTTAACCAGGCGCCTCCGGCGGGATCCGGACATGGGTTGGACTCGTAGTGGCGTGTGGTTAGCTGTAGAGCTTGGGAATGTTCGTTTGTCCTGGTATTGTGTGCCAGGACTTCCAAACTCGTGCACAGCGAGCGGGGCCTAGTAGCGGTCTCTGAGGGGCCAGAAGCGAAAAGTCTTGCGGGGAACGTGAGTTTCCCTTTTAGTTGGCCACTTTGTCCGGTGGTTTTCATTGGACATTGGTGTTGACATCTCCGGTACTAGTCTGGAGAACTAGTAGAGGCGGCCTCTTAGATGCCGTAGCCTCCGGTCCAGCCAGCCGCGTAGGACGTGGGAACTGGCTAGGCACCCGGATGGGTTCCGAGAAGTGAGTGTGCTTACTACTCCGCTACCAAGGTGGACACTTGGGAGTCGACTTTAGAGTCGACGACCCTAGCAGTGGCAACTGCGAGTTGTGCCCTTCGTGCAACGAGAAGTGAGCGAGCTTGACAGCTCCGGTTACCTATCTGGACAATAGGCAGTGAACTACACGTGTTCACGGGGATACTCTCCTGAGACACTAATCTTATGAGTACCGAATGAAGAGCGCGCTGCGGCGGGCACTAATTTGGCGTCAAGATCTCACGTTGGTGGTCTCCTGCGCGAGTGTTCTACTGGCGCAGGGACGTCTGGCACTTCTTGCATAACCTAACGGTTGGTCTCGAGGTGCCAGTACAAATATAAACTTAGTGAAGTAAGGAGAGGGGATGCACATACTTCCAACAGCATAGAGCGGCGATGGGCTCACCACCTGTTACGATAAGCACATGTGCAGTAGCAACTTGGAGAGCGGTATCTATTTACTATGCAAAAAAATAATAAGAGCAACTAAAGCCACTAGTTAGTAGGAATAGCCCAAACCAATATACATATTCAATATATTTACCTACCAACATTTGCAAAGCTTTGAATATGTTTGGTACAATAATTATTGATACTAGGAGTTTGTTCACGAACATCAAAATGAGCATTGGCCTTTGAGCGACAATATATTGGATATTTCGGTTGACGTTTCTTTGATCTTTGTACGAAAACGTTTTTCATTCGAGAATAGTTGCTCATCAAAAAAACAATTTCCTCAATACTTGTCACGTCGAACTGTGAGTTATTATTATTAATAATACGTTTATATTTTGATCATTTTCAAATCAATAAATTTAAAAGACGTAGGTATTACCTTAATAAAATCCAGTCAATATGAGGTTTCACGTGATGTGTTAACGCAACGATTCGAATATATCATTTTCACTTCATGAAAACTTTACGCAGGTGCTATATTGACTCTATGCAACAGTTCGGAGATAACTCCGCCGAAAACAGAAGCACTTTATAGTTGTACAACTTAAATACTGTATAGAGGAAATTCGAAAAATTTAGTGGTACTTACATAGAGATATAAATAAGTTCTCCTGAGTAACTATAACTATAAGTTATTTACGACAAACAGTTAAAATACACAGATGCAAAGAAAGTCCCAAAACAGCAAAATGCTGGCCTAACAGTTAGCGCTGATATTTAGTCAGAACAGGAATGCTGCTATAAAAGAAATGCTAATTGTTAGTATAGCGTTTGCTGTGTTTTGGTCACTTGACTATAATTATAATAGTAAAACATGTGGAAATTGCACATACATCCAACAGCTTAGAGCGGCGATGGGCTCACCACCTGTCACCCTGAGCACATGTGCAGTCGCTATTTGGTAAAAAGTGGACTATGGTAGAGGACAGCTTTTGCTGTACTCATTGCCTAGTCTCTGACTAACCCTTCGGGTATACAAGTCGTAAATATGAATGTATGTATTTTTTTTTATACTGGTTATGTGCTATATTACACTGGCCTTCAAAAATAAGTATCACACTTTCAAAATTGTAATAACTTTTAAAGTACACTAGATAAACAAGACACACAGGACTTAAAAATGTTACTATTGTATAATTTACTATAGTTTCAAAGAAAGCTGATAAAATTTCTATAAAACGTTTTTTTATTTTAAATCACTTACTTCTATAGTTTAGAAAAAAATGAAATTTTAAAAGTGTGATACTTGTGTTTGTAGGCCAGTGTACTCGTATTTATCTCATTTTGGTGACGGACGTTACGACCGAAGGATAAAGCGCACTTTATCTAGACCTTAAATTACTTAGAAACTAAAAACCTGTCTACCTACCTCTAAATAAGATGGTAGTAGCTGGCCAGGTGGAACATGATTTTTTAAATAGCGGGTTAGTTTGTCAGTATTTGAAGATCTCATCAACTTAACGGCACTTCTAACTTTAGAATAAATTATCGTCATTGAGATGATAGGCACCTTCTTTGACCTTTTCAGCCGTTAGGCCACGTGTATCTAGGTATATCTATTCAGTAATATTGCGCAAGCTTAGCTGGGTAACTAAGCTTGCGCAATACTACTGAACAGTGGTAAGAAACGTGAAGGAGAGGTTGTTAGCTCCAGCTACTGAGAAGTACAACAACGTCGCACTATATTTTTGAAAAATATTCGCACTTCTTTATTCATGCCCTGATCAGGAAAAAAATTGCATCGATCCAAAGCAGAATTCTTGGCAGTCCCAACAGTATCCTAAGGGTGTTGGCGGGGAGGTGGGACAGTGCGTTGAGGCGGCCCTGGATCACTGCCCCTAAAAACCCGAAGGCGGGGCAAATCTTTTATGTTAACTAAAAACCTAAATTTAAATGTTACTAACAATATATATAAGAATATTGTTACTAACACTAATTAGATCCTAGTTATCTTAAATAAATTTAATTTAATTTATGAAATGGGTTGTATATACCCAACTGTCGCTCCCCGGGTTAAAACGAATAAAGTCACTACGCACTTTAGGGTTCAGGGTTCATTAGGGGGTTTTTGGGTTTGATCATTCAAAATAGACAAACCGTATTTTACATTACCGATTGCGCAGTCAAAGCATTTATTCCGGTCTTAATGCTCTCCGCTACCTACGTATTTGCTTGTCTCGGCCACGTTGACTATTCTATTGTTTGTGTTTGCTCCCAACCTACTCTGTTGTGCCGTACCTACCCCAATTATAGCCCAAGTGGGTCGGACAAAAGCAAATTCGTGCAGCATCGTAGCCAAAACTGGCGTCTTAGTCTAGTTCGATATGTCTCGAGAACTTGCACTAAGTCGTATTTAACTTGGGTGAACACAGCTTGCGTTGCCACCGCGCACCGACAAATTTTGACACCATCTATACTTAGCTATTGTTATGTACAATTAAACACTCTGAACGGAGAAGTTTAGACTATAATTTGCTTTTAAACATTCTTATCTTTAGTTTAGGCGAAAGTTTTACAGCTGTTACGCGGTATCTAACACAGACAATCGGAGTAAGCCAATAAAAAGTTTTTAGTCTTGTAACGACGCGAAGCAGCCTTGCCACTAATAGGTACAAAACTGTAATGGTTACTGATTCAAAACTTAGTAATGCGTCAATCGTAAAAATTAACATAATTCACAGCGAGTCATTATATTTAGGTAATATTTTATTTTTTTAAAGATTTGTTATGTTATTTTAAAAGTTTGTTGTTGATTACATTTTACCTTTACTTTTACGACGTAACTAGATTGAAACATTTGAGACGTTTAAAACGTCTCTGTTGTCGTTTAATTCTATATTATTCCTAATTTCGAGAAGTTATGACTATAATTTAATATGCAAAACAATGTATATAACTAACTTCATACATTTTTTCATTTTTTTAAATACTGGAAAACACAATCAAGTTAATGAGACCATTTACTTAAACAAACAAGGATGTAATACAGGAAAATCGATTAACGAAACGCGGTTGTCGAATCGTCCGTTGGATGATTTCTTGCCATTAATGACGAAATTAAGTCGAAGTTAGTGCCGCTAACCACGGCACGACTTAATGGCCCGGGACATGCAACTATTCAATCACAAACACCGTGTTTCAGCTGTTAATACACAGGGAATTAAGTAAACGCCAACATTAGAACGATTTGACGAAAAGTTTCTGTTGTCAGACAGAAAGCAGTTACAATAGTTATTAAGGAGATTATTACCATGTATTTTGTGAGAGCTGTGTGTGTGGCGACTCATTAAAGGAACACTAATTAACCCATCTCTTCATTCGGGTGTCATAAAAGGCGACTAACGGACTAAAGACTGTATATACATCTAACAGCATAGAGCGGCGATGGACTCACCACCTGTCACGCTAAGCACATGTGCAATCGCTTTTTGGTGAAAAGTGGACTATGCAGAGAACTTAATTTGCGTCCTCATTGCCAAGTCTCTGGCCTAACCCTTATAGGGATACAACTGTACCATGTTCAAGGTCATTTTCTTTTTAGTGCATATTATAGGGCATATAATATGCAATAAAAATGTAATACTAGTAATAAGTATACAATAAATAGGAATAGGGCACAATTGTGCAAGAAAAATGTAGGCGTATTGCCACGCCAGCTAGATAGTAGAAAGTAGTGATAACGTCTTTTATGACACCGAAGAGAAGAGAGGGATTAATAGCATTATTTTGATAAGCCCATCGCCGCTCTATGCTGTTGGATGTATTTGTAGTTTTTAGTCAGTTAGTCGCCTTTTACGATACCCAAGGGAAGACAGGGGTTGTTAGTATTATTTTAATGAGCCCATCGCCGCTCTATGCTGTATCACATCATTCCTTTTTATAATATTAGTATAGATATAGATAAGTCACAACTACACATGACAGTACCTGTCAGAAAAACGATTCTTCCTAGGGCGGAAAAGTACTACTTTCCACCCGCTCCTCAGGCAACTTCAGACCTACTTTCCGATTATGAGGAATGAAAAAACATTGACATTCGACTTTGGCAGCTACAGTTATTGCAATAAACGACAAAATAGTGTTGTCAGGACTTTTCCTTTGAATAGTTCGTTTGTAGAACAATGACCATTGGTTGGATAATAGGTTCATTCACCACGCGCGCGTCGTGGGACAAAAAAGAGTCATTATCACGGATATTATTATACTGTAGATACTGCGGCTCGATATTTAATAACAACAAACATCACCATCAACAACCTATAGACGTCTCACGACTGGCCACAAGCCTTCCTAGATAGGAGATTTCACCATAACACACCACATTGGCCCAATGCGGTTTAGTGCGTCATAACAACAGTGCCATTACTTCTTGGCGGGAAAGTGAAGTCATGTCTGCCAGTTTTGTTTTATTTTCTATAATTTGTGTTTTGTCGAATATGAATGTGAAATGATGGTGGATTATTTACTGTTAAGTGTTCGTGAACGTGCATGAGTGTTAGCAAATAAAACAAAACAGTGCAACATCACTTTTGAAATTCTCTCAAGAAGTCCGTGTGAGACCTCAATAAAGTCCTACAGCTTTATTGAGTTTCGAGGGGTTTGGGGGAAAATCATTTACCATTAAACGTTCATTATCACTCATCATCCACCTAATGTAAAGAAAATAATAATTACTATTAAAAACTTGACACTAGCTAAATGTGCTGATCGCACGAAGCCATTATATAATAGAAAAAAACAACTGCCATCTTATGACGCCAACTTTATCTATTCCGTGACGCCAACGTAGTGGGGACCAACAGATTTGCGTGCCTTCCGATGCACAGGAGGACATCAGGAGCTAGAGATATTTTTTGTTTTGTCACCCAACCAGTGACCGAGTATTGTGGTAGTTGCTTAACAGGCAAGGCTGAAAAGTACTGTTATTAATTATTCCAATGTTAATAACTAACACATTACATACATGTATGTATGCACATTATATACATACATATTATCACGACTATTATTCCCGAAGGGTTTGTCAGGGACTAGGCAATGAGGATAGCAAAAGCAGTCCCCTACCATAGTCCACTTTTCACCAAATAGCGACTGCACATGTGCACAGCGTGACAGGTGTGCACATGTGCAGTCGCTATTTGGTGAAAAGTGGGCTCACCCCATTGCCGCTCTATGCTTTTGGATGTATGTGCAGTCTTTAGTCCGTTAGTCGCCTTTTACGAAACCCAAGAGAAGAGAGGGGGTGGTAGTATTCTTGAACTGCTACGCGATACGGTCAAAGTAACTCATTAATAGTAAATAATTCTGTTTAAAAGGCACCAGGGGTTAATAATGGTTATATAGTTATATTTTAATTATTTATTTTTTTAATTATTCTTAATATTGTTTTCCCTCCTGCCCTGATCTCATTCCTGTTATTATTATGATACATTTAAAAGGAAGCAGTGAAATAGTCAAACCACACTGCGATTTTGTGAACTGGAAAACATAATTCTAGTAACTTTTATGTTCTTTTGGATATCTGATATTGGAACGGTATGAACCAAACCTATAAAGAAAGCTATCGGGAATTTCAAATCGACTGGAATAGGATTCGAAAAAGAAATAGGGTTCAAGCTGATGTCCCCGGTTTTAGATAATAATATTTAGAAAGTTTTATAGGTAATGTTTTGACCATCGGAACACTTTATATATTAATAATTATTATTTTATGGCTATGATTATTTAATGTGATTACATATATACCACAACCCTTCTCTTCCCTTAGGTGTCGTAAAAGGTGACTAAAGGAATAAAGACTGCACATACATCCGACAGCATGGAGCGGCGATGGGCTCACCACCTGTCGCACTGAGCACTTGTTCTGTGGTAATTTGGTGAAATGTGAACTATGGCAGAGGACTAATTCTACGGTCCTCATTGCCTAGTCTCTGAATAACCATTTGGGGATAATAGTCATGCATCTATTAAGTTTTAGGTAATCATATAAGTACGTAAGGAAATACAAGAATAAATTAAAGAGTAGCCGATATAACACAGATTAAAGTTAACGTCGTGTCTTACAAAGATGATTAGAAATCGGCTTGAGACTCTAATCATAATATGAATGAAAGTTACACCAACAAGAGCGTGACACCCAAGTACAAAGAAGTTTGATATAAAATAAATACAGCAAAGGTAATAATTTATAAAATAAGATCGTCTAATCCATAAAAATTAAAGGTTCGACTCTGAGCAACATTTTAAGATCAATATCAGTACTAATTTCAAAGTAAGACAACAAACATGCTGTGTAGGTAGCGATTCATTAAAATAATACTACTCTCTTCCCTTGGGTGTCGTAAAAGGTGACTAACGGACTAAAGTCTGTTCATACATCCAACAGCATAGAGTGCCAATTGACTCACCACTCATCACGCTTAGCACATGTGCAGTTGTTATTTGGAGAACCGCACTGCTTCTGCGGTCCTTATTGCATAGTCTCGGACTAACCCAAACAATAGTAATCGTGAATGTGTGTTAATACAAAAGTGAAAAAAACCCTCATATTTACATATTTACTAGCAGCCGCTCGCGGTTTCACCCGCGTGGTTCCCGTTCCCGTTGGAAAATCGGGATAAAAAGTATCCTGTGTGTTAATCCAGGTTATAAACTATCTGTATGCCAAATTTCATAGAAATCCATTCAGTAGTTTTTACGTGGAAGAGTAACAAAGATCCATCCATACTTACAAACTTTCGCGTTTATAATATTACAAGCGGCTGCTCACGGTTTCACCCGCGTGGTTCCCGTTTCCGTTTGAATATCGGGATAAAATGTATCTTATGTGTTAATCCAGGGTGTCAGGTAACTATATACCATATTTTAATAAAATCGCTCCAGCCGTTTAGACGTGAAGAAGTATCAAACATACACACTCACAAACTTTCGTCTTTATAATATTAATGTGATAGTAGGATTTCCTAAACGCCTACTCAAATCCTACTAGCATTGTAGGTGCAGAGAAACACTGGGTCGCGACGCCACGGTCTGCCGCTTTGCTACGACAAAATGCACTCACGCCTGCCCCGGCCGTGCACTCACGAATGCATTTACATATTGATCTCAAAATCACACTGTCTGGATCGCAAATAAAAGTGCTTTTACGTCGTTTTCGGTGCGACGCGTGTGATTTTGCAGCGGTGTCGCGCTATTGATCGCTTGTTATTTGTTTCTTTAGTTGCCCCCGCTTCGTGGAATATTGAAGTGGGACTGACCGAAGATTCAAATTTCTGGCGACGTCTACGACAGTTTTGAACTTTAAAACTCAAGTTACTGGTAAAGTTTCTGACCTGTGTATGAATTCCTACCTACCTAATTTAATGTTATTAGTTCTAAAGAAATGTATTAAAGAAACAAAAACTTGTCAATAGATAAGTTTTTGTTTTTCTTGTGATCAGAGTTTCATGAAATTGAAATTGTCATTTTAGGAAGTCACTTTTACGCGTATGCAACTTATGTAATTAGAGAAGTACTTAAATTATCACATAAGTTTGTATAAATATAGGCAAGCATCTACAACAGAAAAATAATGCGATCACGGTTTTTTGAGAGATGTCTCTGTTATACCTAATGGGGTATCATTAATTTGGGGACTTTGAAATATTTCATGTTAGAACTCTTTACCTAAACGTGTCTGGTAGCGGTGAAAGAACACTACCACCCCCTCTCTTCCCTTGGGTGTCGTAAAAGGCGACTAGCGGATTAAAGACTGCACACATCTAACAGCATAAAGCGGCGATGGGCTCACCACCTGTCACGCTGAGCACATGTGCAATCGCTGTTTGGTAAAAAGTGGACTATGGTAGGGGACTACTTTTGCTGTCCTCAGTGCGTAGTCTCTGAATACCTCTTCGGGGTAGTCGTGATAATATGTATGTATGTATGTTAGAACTTGATTTTATCAATGATTTCGATCAGGTAAAACCTTTGTCGTCGCATCATCGTGAATATTGCAGTTAGGGCGTAGGTGTGTATGCGAGTTAACTTATAGGTGCTCTTACTTTTTTATAACATACTCTCAGCTTGAACTATCGAGCAACAAAAAGAAAAATCTTTGATTTGGCGACTGTTTTTAAGTAATGTTGCATTATCATGCATTAAAATAAATTATATTCCATACACAGAATGTCATTGAGTGTAACCCTTCAAGAAAATACGAGATCGGTTATCTCGTAGCTACCTTTAGCAGTAATAATAAACAGTTTTAAAGTAGAAAGCCTCCTCTTGAGTACTATACAAAACGACAATAACTTTATAGACTACTCTATTAATACAGTTTGACCTGATTCTACCTGACTCCCCCCGATACCGCCTTTAAACGACCTCTGATTAAAACTTACATCGTAAATATATAGCACTCTTAATTGAAAACCGTTACGAAAATTGTTTTTCACGCGACATTAAATGCCCTACAAAGTATGGATGTTATTACGGCCGGCAATAGCTATTGCCCTATATGGCGAAAGGCTGCATTAAAGTAGAGTGTTCACTGATATAGGACCACACTCTTTGCCCACCCATTAGCGATAGTACATAACGACAAATGAAGATATAATTAAATGCCATTATAACACCGATTCGCCTAGTTGGTATAAATCATGCCTTGTATAAGTACACGTTGTATACGTGTAATTTTAGAATACCTGAAAATTAAGGTACTGCTTAAGAGGCCTATTACATCTCGACTGTGATTTTTGCGTAAAATGGTCAAATTTGGCGTTATGGATCTCAGAAACAAAAATACATTAACAATTATGACTTATTGAATAGTGTAGAATAGCTATTGAAATAGTGCGTAGTGGCCTCGCTTTTTGTAAATTTTGCTTAACTTTTTAATTAAACCCAAAATAGCAGAGAAAGATTTTTATAAAGTGCGCGAAGGCACTTTTTTGAGCTCATCGATTGAACTACTGTTGTAGAGAAGTGAAATAAAAAAATTATAATGTTATCTATTATATAGTCGAATAGTGCGTAGCGGCCTCGGAATTTTTAGATATCATTGAATTTATATAGGAAAAAAATCTTATTCTGAACCAAAAAACTTCGAAAATCGCTATAAGTTAACTGTGAATTTCTCCTATCTACGATAATATTATTGAGCAAAATTTATACCAGAGTAATTGTTACTTCATGAGGAATAAAGATTTTATAATGAATTTATTATCCTATTTCGATAAAAACGATAAATACAACTGCAAAATTCCTACAAAATGCGATGCGCCGGCCATCCGAATTCAACTTATGCTCACAGAATGGAGATTTGTAATATTAAGCACAAATTTATTATTCTATTTCGATAAAAACGATAAATACAACTGCAAAATTACGACAAAATGCGTAAATGGGCATATACGCAAAAATCACATTCAAAATGTAATAGGCCTCTTAAGTTAAATTGCGTAAAGGAATGACATTAATAAGATTTTCTTCCAATTAGTTTTGGCATTTTTTCTGTTTTAGTCTTAAATTATTTTAAAATTATTAATTATTCATAATACTTATTTTAATGCACTCGATGTGTCCTGAAGAGTGACAACGTTTTTATTTTTTGTTATTGATATAATAGGTAGGTACCTACTATTACACGTAGTAACGGAATATCATTAAACAAAAAAAAATACAAATTCGCATTATAGGTATAAACATACTTATACAAGTGCGCGCATGTTAGGAGTTACAATAAAATCAATTTAAAAAAAACTAAAGCATACACATTGAGACGAAACTGAAAAAACAATAGTACCTACCTACCTTGAGCATTATGCGGCTTAGCAGAAAAATCATAATTCAAAAGTATCTTGATATTATGCTAAGGAAACGTTGGTTCAAATTTTACAAAATAAAAAAGAATACGTTGTTGTAAATGTTGTAGAATGTTGAAGAATGGACGATGATATTATTAGAGCAGATTTTTTTTCGCGTACCAGGATACGTATGTTTACACAATTCTATGACCACGGCTTATATTTCGGTTCGACGCGATTCTGTTTCGGCGTGGTGGTACTGGGGGTAGCGATGCGCATTTGTCTGGCACAGACTATAAGCTCGTTAGATTAGTTGTTAAGTCTTAACTATAAGTTAGTTAACTGTTTTTTTTATTATTATTTGTATTGACGTCAATAAGTGCCTGTAAAGGTTTACATTGAATAAATAATTTGACTTTGACTTTGACTTTAGCATGAAGTGCATGAAGGTCAGCGAAAATAATCAGAATGGAAATAAGGTTGACTTATTCTTACTTACTGACGTTACTCAAAGTAAAATAAAAGCTCAGCTCAGGGCTTAAACAAAAAAATCTTCTCAGTAAAATGGTATTTAGCTTCATGAATGGAACAACGTACATCTAAATTCGGATATCGATTAGAATAAAGCCCAGTATAGAATAAATGGGTTGAACTAAATTGTGTGAGCTAATTAATGTTGTCCGATAAATCCTCTTTCATAACCTTTTGAAAGGTTTGCGGGTAGGTAGGTGGGAACATTTTTACGATACCTACATTTTTTTTCGGGTCACGTTGATATATTGAAAACCGATACGAAATTGTTTTCGTGCGACAAAAGCTGTATTATGAGTGTAATTGCCGTCGGCGAAGTAATTGGAGGCCTTTACTTACGCGCAACATTAATGATACGTGCCCCGTTGGGTACGTGTTTTTTTTTGGAATACCTACTTCAGTGCGAAAGCCGTATCATCGAATGTTGTTTGTTCGAATACCTTTCATCGACATGTCTATACTGCGACGCCATGTTAAATCCACGTCGTGTTACTGCGATGTTTCGTTACATCAAAAAACTGTACTGCGAACGATTTTACTGCGAAAAATTATACTGCGAAGCCTTGTTTAATCGACGTCTTGTGACTGCGATGTTATGTTCTATTAAATTCAATAGCAAATTGGCTTAGTGACTATAATTTACTATTTTTTTTAAACTTATTCAATTTAGACCCTTTCAGCAATAATCACATAATATTAACTTCACTTTCTAAAACTATTTTCTAAAAACTAACGTTAGGTACCTACTGTTTTGAAAAGGAAAATCTATGTACTAAGGTAGAACTTAGTTTTCGCATTAAGATCGTTCAAAGTAAGTTATGCTTACGTAACATTACGTCGCAGTAACAAGACGTCGATTAAACAAGGCTTCGCAGTATAATATTTACGCTGTAAAATCGTTCGCAGTACAGTTTTTCGATGTAACGAAACATCGCAGTAACAGACGTCGATTTAACAAGGCGTCGCAGTATAGACATGTCGATGAAAGGTTTTCGAACAAACAACATTCGATGATACGGCTTTCGCACTGAAGTAGGTATTCCGTTTTTTTTGGGTTAGGTGCTAAAAACTGGGTACCCGAAAACAGTAAAGAAAAAAAACTGTTTTCTCTAAATTGATCCGACCGGAAATTGAACCCGGAACCTCAGAGATGGCGCGACGCCAACCCGGCGCGCTAACCACTCGACCGCAGAGGTCGTCATCGGATAAAGCGCTTAGCCATTCCGCCACCAAGGCGTTTTATAAATAAACTTAAATAAACTAAATTGCTTTAACAGATTCAAATCGAGCAAGCACTATCACGCTATTTTTTAGCCTCTCTCTCTGGAGTATCCGGTATGGACTTTGTAAGGCAGGCCGTTTGCAGCCAAGACACTCTACGCAGACTCCAGTGACAACTGATTTACTCCAATAAAATCGTTAAACTGCGAACCAACTGGAAAAAGTGTTGCAATTTTCCGTTGCGAATCACTTCATTCCTTAAAATGTTTCTCTTTTATCTTTGTTGTAAAAGTAATCAAACACTAAAGCACCACGAACGTGGTATATCGTTATAATTGAGCTGAATTCGTAGTAATTAGAGATGAGCACGAGCTCTGCGTCCTTGCAAGCCCCCGAGAATGTAGGAAGAAATTAGAAAGGTTTAGGGATGCTCCTACGAACTGATGCCAACATCTAGAAAATCTAGGGTTGTTCGGGCACCAAGGCTTGTCAACATTTTTGCCTATCACACACAATAAGTGGCATAAGCTTTTTTACCAGGTATTAAATACACACATCAAAAGTGTCTAGGGATCAAGCATTTTTATGCGGATTTCTTGAGATTGAGATGTGGCTTTGTAATAAATTTATGATTTTATAAATTTATATGGATCCTTTTTGGTGCATTTCATAATTTGAAACAGGAACTTTCAATCAATTTCTAGTAAAAGATGAAAATCAGCTGTCAATATTTTCCCTATAAAAACATACAACGCATTGAAGACATTATTAGTGCTACTGTTTCCCTACTACTGATTAAAACCAACGTTATTATGGAGCGGCGACGTCATTTAAGCAGGGAAGAAATGCTCAGAGCCGTGGGAATGATAGAAGCTGGTTCCCGGCAACGTACTGTGGCTTTAGCTCTGAATACAAGTCAGAGTGTTATCAGTCGACTTTGGACACGTTACCGAAGCACTGGTACCGTGGCTGAGCGCCATGGAGGACGGTATCGCTGCACCACACGGAGACAAGACCGATACATTCAAATCACAACTCGAAGAGCTCCAACAATAACCGCCATGATGTTAGCCGTGAGGCTTTATCACTCTTCAGGGAACTTAATTAGCGATCAAACAGTCAGAAACCGCTTGCATGAAGTGAACCTTCATTCCTGAAGACCGCTAAGGGTACCACCTATAGCAATGCACAATCGTAGGATTCGATATCAATGGGCTCTTGAACACAGAAATTGGGCAGAAGAACAATGGCGTTTCGTGTGCTTTTCTGATGAGTCTCGTTTTGGTATGAGACCGGATACAAGACGTATACGACACTGGAGAACCCCTGGACGCCAACAGCGATTAAAATCCTGCCAGGAAGTCCATCCTTATAGTGGTGGAACCATCATGGTATGGGCGGGTATTTGGATCGGCGGAAGAACTGAGTTGATTTGGATCAGAGGCAACCTTAACGCTCAAATTTATGCTGAGACGATTGTATCAGACGTCATCGTTCCTCTACAAGTGCAAATCGGTCCCTTATTTCAGTTAATGCATGATAATGCACGACCGCACACCGCAAGAGTTGTAAGACAGACTCTCGCCGCAGCTAACATCAATGTCATGCCCTGGCCTGCTCAGTCGCCATACTTGAACCCGATTGAGCATGCATGGGATATGCTACAGAGAAGAGCTCTGCCGAATATGGAGGGTATCCAGTCGCAAGAAGACCTTTTTTTGTTGTTGCAACGAACATGGGCGGCCATTCCACAGCGTGATTTGGATGAACTCATTTTGAGTATGCCAAACCGATGTTCTTGTGTTGTTAGTGTTCGCGGTAGAAACACGGATTATTAATTGTTTAAGTTACCAAATAAAATTTTAAAGAAAACTGTTATTTCAGTCTTTTTTTCGAACTTTAAATGTTAGTGGTTCAAATGTCAAAAATCCCTTTATTAGGAAAATGGCAAATTTCTTTATTAATGCAAAGGTGACTTAGTTTATCGTTACTGTAGACAAACGAAAACACTTTATTTGATGAATCCTTAAAGAAGATTTTAATTAATATCAATCAGGAGAAAAGTTATTGCAAAAATATATGTTGATCCCTAGACACTTTTGATGTGTGTACTTTACTTGCAATAGACTATCACGTTGCATTATGATCCAAACTAATAAACCTCTTAGTGGGTGGTGTATAGGCTGATGATGATGATGATGATGATGATTAACTATCATGCTGCACTATGACCCTATCTCACGAACACTTGTTCATAAGTGAATAAACTGGCAACATTGATAAAGACATATTATTATCAATGACTTTTTGCGGTCCTGTCTGTTGTTTTGTCTTATTTTCTAAAATTTGTGTTTTGTCGGATATTCATGTAAAATAATGGTGGATTATTAACCGTTAAGTGTTCGTGAACGTCCATGAGAGTTGGCATATAAAACAAAACAGTGCAACATCACTTTTCAAATTCTCTCAAGAAGTCCGTGTGAGATCTCAGTAAAGTCCCACATCTTTACTGGAACTCAAGGGGTTTGGGGAAATATCATTTAGCATTAAACGTTCATATTATCATCACTCATTGTCATCAGTTTAAGCATAATCAATGAACTCTAATATTACGACTGAAGGATTAAGTATCCATAGTCACGAAATAAATAAATTTAAAAAAACTATCAATCCGCTACGCGTAGTAAGCTGTGGCCTAATCTCTTATATGAAACTTCTGGAAAGGCTAGCTGTCGTTTATAAAAATGTGATAATTTAAAATCGTTATTCGAAGTTTATTACCAAATATAAACATTTTGAGCGTTTTAGCTGTGACTGTCTTCAAACAATACACTAATACAAAAAAATCAACTTAAAAAGTCTGAATATAAAGGATACCTTTATCCAACATTTACTTGCTTCAAATTAAATGAAAAAAAGATTCACGCATCAAAACTATAAAAGGGGGCGATATCACAAGCCATAATCCGATGATGATGCTGTTCAAACTAGCACCACTTCGGCTACGTCATCAAATATTCAAGTGCTCGCATAAAATACCCTTCCATAGCCAAACTGCGGCATTATCATAAAGAACAGCGTAATGGCCACGATAGACCATGAAATGGGGATCAATAATCAAACGTTCCCAATAACCTTTGAAATATCTGCCGAGAAAAAGGCAGACGCACTCCTGAAAGCAAACTGACGGGATGGCAACGCGACGAAAGTTAATTTCACGGGTTGTGAATGCTTCCTCTGAAGTCAGCTCGCTCGAACAATCCACGACTTGGTTGCTATTAATCACCATCTAGACGCAATATCGTTTGCTTTATAGATAGATGCTTCGAAAACAATTGTTTGGAAAAGAATACAAGTTGCCAATTGTTTTACTGACATCGCGCTTTTAATAGCCTGTTCTACAAAGGCTTTCAAATTGAAATCAAGTAACCGCTACAATTGATGGGATTAATAGCCTTAATCAATACAAACACACGTGTTTAGCCATTTCGTCATTTTTGTGGAAATTGTTTTACTTTTTACATTTTTTTGTTGTTGTTTGGTTATAGGTATACAGGGTGTTTGGTAAAGGGTTGTCAAAACGAAAGAGGCAGGTTAATAAGGTTTAGCTATTTTGGTTTACAGTTATTTTAGCACAACATTTTCTTTAAAAACTATGCGGGCTCGTAATTTTTTTTCATGTTTTTATCCACTTCGATAACAATTTTGCTGGAAGATTGCATGACCTGTAAAAAATACGTTATTGAATACGTTATCCAGGTTATTGCGCTTGAACTAGGTAGCAAATAATCTCTTCAATCCGCTTTTATCAATTTGACAACTGTTCCCGCCAAAGCCGGGACGGACTCAGCGGTTGTTGACGACCGCGTCCGCCTGTCTGCCGCGGCGCCACCGCTGCGCGAGCCGCCGCCGCTAGCTTGGTGAGCCGCGCGCGCGACCAGTCTGTTTGCTAGCTAATGCAAGACGCACACAAATTACGCGCGCTGGTATCTACCCTTATTATAGTGACTCCTGAACCTAAAGTGAAGAGCTCGACCTAAACGCCCTTAACCAGTGCCCCTAGTGAACTGTTTAGTGAAGTGACTGTGCGCCAGGAACCAACCTACATCGCCGCCCCTCAAGCCTCGCCGCCCGTGGTCAGCTCGCACGACGGTTCCTGACTCATCATCCCTGTAAGTACATCCTTCAGCCCATTAACTCCGCCGCATGTTGGTGCCTTAAGCGCCAACATTTTTGGTCCAATCGAGCACGGAATACCTCTAAATTTCATGGTCTTTCGACCATAATCAGCCCCGAATCAGCCCTTAACTTTGATTAATTATTTACAGTCCGCTAAAAATAATGTTTTATAATTATATCTATTTCACTTCCTAACATTTATAATTTCATCTTCATACAAAATCTTTTCTGCACGACAGTCGTTGCAAAGTTGACCTACCTACACGAATAAAAATTCGTGTTTCGGGTATCGTGTTCCAAATAAAAGTTCGTACCAGTATCCGATTCGTGCTAACTCCTAGTTAATTTACGCTAACAAGTTTAGTGTTTATGTTGTTGATGTTGATTTTATGGTGTCATACAATGTCTTTGTGATTTGAGCGAGCTAGTGTACTAATTGTGTATTACTTGTACTAAAGATGCGTTAGGTTTAGTAGTTAAATTATTGCGTTACGTTTGCGTTTTACGTTTTTCGGTTGCACATATAACTTTGGTTACGTAATAACACACCCGCGTCTAGACGACGATATTGTTGTTTTTCCCGTTTTATTTTTTAAGGATTTTTTTATGTTCTTGTCGTGTTAAATCGGCTCAGATCTCGTGCATGTTCACCACGCGTGCCAAATAGCGTGCTTTATTTTTTCGCTCGTGTTAATTTTATATCTATTTTTTTATTTTTTATTTTTGCCTTTGCGATCGGCTCATTCTTGGTGCGTGCTCACCACATGAGCTTAGTGTGTTTCATTTAGTTTCATCAGTTTTTTTTATATCGCTTACGGCTATTTGCGTGCGTCGCCTTCGCTTCTACACACGTTAAGTTTAATTAAGTTTTTATTATTAGCTTATTTTTTTTTTTTTTTGTTTGCGACTGACTCATTCTTCGCGCCAGTGTCGGCAACAGGTCTGCCCGATTGTGAGCGCCTTGCCCAACAGTGGGCTACGGATAACGTGATTCTTTTTGTTTTTGTTGTTTTTGTTTGTTTTTTGCTTGCGGTCGGCTAATGTTACGTACGCGCGTTCAATAAGCATACATACATATACACAGACATACCTACACATACACGCGTTTGCCCACCCGTAGGCCATATACAAGGCGCCCCAACTTAGTTTTGCTTTCTTTATTGTTGCGTTAATTTTAGCCCATTTGCCCTTACCTTAGTAAACAAATACCTCCAGCCCAACTATAGAATATATACAGGGTGTTGTTCTTTTTACTGCCTTTAAATTTGTTTAATTTTTTATTTTTTATTATTTTTTTTGTCTCCTTTTATTCGTCGCGATGCCGACCAAGTCACAAGCCGCGATATTTAGGGAGGCCGCCAAAGCTTTACACCAGCTCCTAGAGATGGGATCACTGATCATTGCTGGCGACACCAAACATTCCATAACGGAATTCAACGTGCGTTTCGCACAGATACAGGGCATAAAGGAGAAGCTGGACTCAGTGTATTATAGCATTCTTGACGAGGAGGACCTGGACGAGAAGACCGAGAAGGCATACACTGAGAACCACACAAAAGCCTCCGGGGCGTACATTGGGATTCTTGTGGCTAGGGAGGAAATCTTACCCTCTTCCACGTCATCCCCAACCCATAGCGCTCAGCCCAGTTTCGGCGTCAATACGCCCACAGCCGTCCTCCCCAAGATAGCGCTGCCCAGGTTCAGCTCAAAAGTGGAGGACTGGCCTTCCTTCATTGCGCTGTTTAGGAGTCTGACTGACGACATGGCGACCCTGTCGGACGCAGTCAAGCTCCACTACCTATTCTCATGTCTCAGCGGTGAGGCATTAAGTATGGTGTCCCACTTAAAGGTCACCAATGAAAATTTTGCCGTGGCCATGGACATCCTCACCAAGCGGTACGAGAACCGCCGGGTTCTCATTGATAGTTTTGTGGACATCATCCTGGGGCTGCCAAGCATCCATACGCGCTCGAACATCCGCACACTGTTCCTCACGCCGCTCATATCGGCTCAGTGTGCCCTCAACAATTTAGACTTGCCCATAGGAGACGATTACGTGTTTGTGTCAACAGTGGTGCGGAAGCTCAAGGGCGAGCTCCGCACGCTATTTGAACGCAGGCACGGGTCTAGTAACACCCTGCCCACGTTAAGGGACCTTATCTCCTACCTCGAGGAGCACGCGCGCTGTGTGGAGACAGAGTTCTCCAACATAGCCATGGCTCAACCCATTCAGCCCCAGCCCGGCCCTTCTCGTAGCCGCGCGCCTCCTCAGTTGCCCCATCGCACTTATGCTCAGATGGCTCAGCAACAACCCGACCATTACCGTGGCCGTTCCTCAGCTCCATCGCCTCACCGCGCCCATGAGCAGCCTACTCACCAACCGTTCCGCCCAGCGCAACAAATGCGTCACCGCCCATCCACCTCCCCGGCTCGCAGTCAGCCCTTCCCCGTCTACTCGGCCTACCAGCAAAGCTGCTCCTCATCATCGTCATCGTCCTCTTCCTTACGCTCGACGCCCTACTGTCCCTATTGTGCCACTAGGGGACATACGCTCATGACGTGCAGATGGTACAATGCCCAGCCAACACAGGGCCGTTGGGACTTTGTACAGGCACGCGAGCGCTGCCAGCGTTGTCTCGACCGTCACTACGAGAGCGAGTGCAGGTCAAGGGGGGCATGCAAGAACTGTGGGAGTACGAACCACCACACGTCCCTCCATCGACCAGACGGCCCAACGCACTCAGCTCATTCGTCGTCTGTACATGTGCCCCCACCACAGCTGACAGAGCACTCGAGGGAGCGTCCCAGAAACAGCAGGCGGCACGAACCCGCACATGCCAAACAGGCGCAACCCAGCTCTGCTCACAGAGCCAGCCCGCCCAGGTCCGGTTCGCCAGGTAGACCCCGCGAACGCCGCCAGCAATTATGACTCCCTACTATCACAGAGCACCCTAGCGAAGAGGTAGATTTAGCCCATGCCCAGTCAACCCATGCCCACACAGCTGATACATACTCAGCTCATACAATTTCAGCTGATACTCAATCAGCTCACTCACCTTCTGTGCCCACTGGCACACCCATTTTGTTGCCAACCGTCTCACTAAGAGTCGCGGACGTACATGGCCATCTTCACACAGCTAGAGCTTTATTGGACTGTGGCAGTATGCTGACGTTAATAACGTCACGCATGGCACGACTTTTGAACCTGCCATCAAAACCCACTTCTTTAAAAATTACAGGAGTTGGGAATCAGCACAAACATGAGTCAAAGGCGGCAATAACAATAGTATGCCGACCCACTCACAATGATACTCCTACAATTACTGCCACAGCTCACATTTTAAAAAACGTCACTGGCTACCTTCCCTTAGAGAAGGTAACAAACATTTCCCACGTACTAGGCCAGCCACCCGTGCCATTGGCTGACCAGCTTTACCACACACCAGCCCCGATCGACCTCTTATTGGGGTCGGACGTTCTTGGCCAGGTGTTGGACGGGACTAAGGTCTCGTTGGGCCCGGGCAAGCCCATAGCCTTCGGCACGATTTTCGACTTCGCGTTGATAGGACCCATTGAGGACTTGTATGCGCAGCCGGCGCAGCAGGTTAACTCAGCTCACGTCGTCAGCTCACAACCAGACTCAGCTGAATCAGCCCAGGACATACGTCAGAGTCTGGAAAGGTTCTGGGAGTCTGAGGAGCCCCTCCCTCAATCTCACACTCATAATGATCCCCTGGAGGAACAATGCGAGGAAATCTTCCGCTCTACCACTACACGCGATCCCTCAGGCAGATATACGGTCGCTCTGCCCTTTCTAAAGGACGCCCCTCAACTAGGTAAAACTCACCCTATCGCATTACGCAGATTCCTCAATATTGAGAAGAAGCTAATGGCGAACCCGTCTCTGCGTTCTAAATACGTCGACTTTATGGCCGAATACATCGACTTAGGGCTCATGGCTCCCTGTCACCCAAATACATTCGCCCATAAACCTCACTTCTACATCCCTCACCATGGCGTATTTAAGTCAGGGTCGGACAAGCTGCGCATTGTTTTTGATGGTAGCTGCAAAAGCTCCAATGGTGTCAGCATAAATGAATGCCTACACACAGGCCCCGCCCTTCAACAGGACATTGTGGACATCATCATGTCCTTCAGAACGCATCCAGTCGTTTTCAGCACTGACATCCAGAGGATGTTCAGAAATGTGCTGGTTGCCCCAGACCAGAGACGGTATCAGCTGATACTATGGCGGTCCTCACCAGATCACCCTCTGCTCACCTACGCCCTCAATACAGTCACGTACGGCTTAAGATCAAGCCCATATCATGCAATCCGCACCCTGCTCCAGCTGGCCGATGATGAAGGCCATCGCTACCCTGGAGCCGCTCAGGTTCTTCGCAAGTCTATCTTCGTTGATGACATCTTGTGTGGCCATGACACGGTTGAATCCGCCCAAGCATTTCAGGACGAGTTGATAAGTCTGCTAGACCTAGGCGGCTTTCAGCTCAGTAAGTGGACATCTAACTCGCCTAAGCTGCTCGAGAGATTTCCCGACAACCAATGCGACATGCCCAAGGACTTCGACATGAACCCAGAGTCCACGTCCATTAAGGTCTTGGGTATACAGTGGAGCCCTCAGTCAGACGAGTTCACCTACCGCATCTCTCTGCCCCCCATCACACATGTCACAAAGCGGTCTATTTTAAGCACCGTAGCCTCACTTTATGACCCAAACGGCTGGGTTTCGCTCGTTATCTTCCGCGCAAAGCTGCTGCTTCAGCAATTGTGGCTACTGAAGCTGGAATGGGATGAGCCCACTCCCTCTGAAGTACAAACGGAGTGGCACCACATCTCAGAGGATCTGCCGCTGTTGGCTAGCATTCGTTTCCCTCGGCACATTTGTGCAAACAAAGGCTCAGCTGCATACTCGCTTCACGGGTTTGCAGATGCCTCTGAAGCCGGGTTTGCCGCCGTTGTTTACCTCCATGAGCTCGATGCCTCCGGAGATACTTTGGTACACTTGATTGTCGCCAAGTCGCGAGTCGCACCAATCAAGAACCGCCTCGGTCTTCGTCGGCCGCCACTCTACTCTCCCAGCTCATGATCCGTGTGTCGGTTCAGTTATCGGCCCATATCAGTATACAACAACACATATGTTGGTCAGACAGTACGATAGTCCTGGCCTGGCTCAATACACCGCCTCACCGTCTTCAACCCTTTGAAGCCAATAGGGTAGTCAAAATCAGCTCAGGCTCACCAGAATGTACCTGGCGACACGTACCTTCTGAGCTCAACCCGGCAGATTGCGCAAGCAGAGGAATGTCTGCGCAATCCCTGTCAGCCCACGACCTATGGTGGTCTCCCACGTGGCTTGGACAGCCTTGTGAGTCTTGGCCTGCGATGCCCTTAGCTCTGGGCCATCACGCCCTGCCCGGCCTTAAGCCCAAACACGTCCCGTCACTGGTCACAGTGCCCGGTCTTGACTTTGACCAGCTCACTCGGTTCAGTTCACTAGACAAGCTCGTCGGAGTGACAGCTTGTCTAAAACGCTTTCTGCACAACTGCAGACACCACCCAGATTCGCGACGCTCAGGCCCCTTGTACGTCAGTGAACGAAGAGAGGCCCTACTTTACTAGGTGCGCAGTGTCCAGCACAATGAGTTTGCGGAGGACATCCACCGCATTCAAACTGGCAAAATCTGCTCCGTCAGACTCCAGCGGCTGTCACCTCTCATTAAAGATGAGCTCCTTAGAGTTGGTGGACGACTGTCCCATGCGTCTATCCGATATGACGCGCAGCACCCGCTCATACTTCCCAGCTCTAGCCCACTTGTAGACCTTATCATTGACCACTACCACAAAATACACTGCCACCCTGGCGCTGACACTTTACACGCTATCCTACGCCAACAATTTTGGATATTGTCCGCGCGCCGTATTATTAGACACCGAGTTTTTAAATGCATTAGATGCTTTCGATGCCGGGCCCAGCCGCAAGCGCCCTTCATGGCCGACCTGCCAGCCGATAGAGTTACGCCTCAGCCAGTATTTAGTCAAGTCACGACCGATTTTGCCGGACCATTCCTCGTTAAATCTAGTACCCTACGTAATGTTAAACTCTTAAAAGCGTACTTTTGTATATTCGTGTGCCTCTCGACTAAGGCGGTTCATTTAGAACCGGTCTCGGACCTCAGCACGGAAGCGTTCCTCGCGGCATTACAGCGTTTTATAGCACGCCGCGGTGCCCCGGTTCTCATCCGCTCGGACTGCGGTACAAATTATGTAGGCGCTAGAAATCAGCTCATCGAAGTACAAAACTTTCTTGCCTTGAACAATGATACGATTGCGCACAAGCTCGCTGGTCAGCACATTACTTGGTTGTTAAACGTCCCTAAGGGACCATGGTTCGGTGCGTTACATGAGATCAACGTAAAATCAACAAAGCAACTTTTATATCGCGTAATTGGCGAACAGCACCTCACATTCGAGGAATTCTCTACACTTTTGGCACGAATCGAAGCTGTCCTTAACTCTAGACCTCTCTGCCCACTTTCGTCTGATCCCTCAGACTTTGAGCCGCTTACAGCCGGACATTTCCTCATAGGCCGCCCACTAACGGCCCTTCCCGAACTATCCGTGGAAGATAGGCCGATCTCCACACGTAGACGATTCCAAATGGTACAGGCCCTTTCCCAGCGCTTCTGGACGCTGTGGACCCAGTCCTACCTTCATACCCTCCAAACCCGCTCCAAATGGTTGTCCCCATCCTCCCCTCCCCGAGTTGGCGAGCTCGTCCTCATCAAGGAGGACAACCTGCCTGCCCTCCAATGGAGACTGGGGCGCATTGCTCGCACCCTGCCTGGGAAGGATGGCGTCGTGCGGGTGGTAGACCTGGACACCGCGAACGGACATCTTCGGAGGCCTGTATTCCGGATCGCCAGGCTCCCAGTGGATGAGCCCCCCCTGGCCCCCGGAGGAAGTTCCCGCCAAAGCCGGGACGGACTCAGCGGTTGTTGACGACCGCGTCCGCCTGTCTGCCGCGGCGCCACCGCTGCGCGAGCCGCCGCCGCTAGCTTGGTGAGCCGCGCGCGCGACCAGTCTGTTTGCTAGCTAATGCGAGACGCACACAAATTACGCGCGCTGGTATCTACCCTTATTATAGTGACTCCTGAACCTAAAGTGAAGAGCTCGACCTAAACGCCCTTAACCAGTGCCCCTAGTGAACTGTTTAGTGAAGTGACTGTGCGCCAGGAACCAACCTACATCGCCGCCCCTCAAGCCTCGCCGCCCGTGGTCAGCTCGCACGACGGTTCCTGACTCATCATCCCTGTAAGTACATCCTTCCTTCAGCCTTCCTGCCTTCAGCCCATTAACTCCGCCGCATGTTGGTGCCTTAAGCGCCAACAACAACCCTGTACCAAACACCCTGTATAACCTTGCAACTGGGCCATCTGAAATTGCGTAAATGAAATCAGCTGTTCCATACGAAACTGTACTTACTGACCTAATTGTATGTACCTACTTACCTGCTGTTTATTTTTCGCAATTTCAGAGTTGCTCCCATACGGAACGCGTATGCGATTCCTCTGGTTTTGCGGGTGTCCATGGACGACGGTGATTGCTTCTTTCCATCAGGTGACCCGCTTGCTCGTTTGCCTTCTTCTGCTATAAAAAAATACAAGCAGTTGTTCTAAGTATTTAGAGATAAACCACGAAAAAATGGTACGCTCCTCCACAATTTTGTTTTGAGTGTGTGTGTGTGTGCATATATGTCACATTGTACAGTAAAGCAAATTAAACAGTAAATAGAAGTATACTACTGTACTACTATAGCAGCAATACTACAAAGAGGAAATATAATTAAGCAACCATGCCATAAGTGAATGATAATTACTTAGCTAAGCAAATAAATTCGAGAATCGAACCACGCACCTTCCGCTTTCCGGGTTGCTGCCTTAACCACTTGTGCGTGGTTCGATTCCCGCCTGAGGTTGTCGTCTTTTTTCAGTGTTTAAAATTTTACTTAAGTATATTTAAGCGTTAATAAAACACTAAAATATAAAACATTAATCTATAAACGCAGCTTCATCTTAACCGAATGTTTAGATATTTGTAAAAACATTTCTTTCGGATCTCAGAGGTGAAAACTTCTATGATTTGATGAAGCAATGTTGACTAAAAACATAAGCATCAAGCACTGACAAATTTCGACGGTTGAAAGCCAGACCTTGGTAGCCAAGTGGTTAAGGCAGCCGCCCGGAATGCGGAAGGTGCGTTGTTCGATTCCCGCTTGAGGTTGTCGTCTTTTTTCAGTGTTTAAAATTTTACTTAAGTAGATTTAAGCGTTAATAAAACGCTAAAATATAAAACATTAAAATAAATTCGAATTAATTTTGATTTGTGTGCTGACAGCTCGCTGGCTGACAGTACCTAACAAATTTCATTTTTTGTCGATTTATTGCATAATTAAAGTGACCGCTCGATGAAACGGGCGTGTGTCAGTCAAGAGGTCCCATACTGATAAATTAGTGACTGAAGTTGTCGAAGTAGTAACCTATCGAGCATCAGATTCATGTTTTCGTTTAGGTTCGGTCTACAGTTGCCATAGTTGCAAAATTCACACATCAGCTGCGCTTGAACACCGATGCATTGTAATAGTACATTATGATATGAGTGCAGTAAGTTGAAAATTACAGCAGAGGCGATATTGCTATAAGAAAGCAGAGGCTGTAATCATCAAAGCGCACGTATGTCATACGACGTTTTATAACATATCTACGAGGATAACACATTTTCTGAAAATGACTGCGTGTTTTTGTTGCTTTTCTAGTGTATAACTTTTGGTAAGCCAACATGTATTTTTCTTTGGACTTAGATGGTAATAGGCTGTCAATAACATTTTGTGCTTCACTTATTATTTCCGGTGGTGTAGACGTAAGTTAGTTCTTCAATACTAAAACTAGACATATATATTTTTAAACTTTCAAAGTAATTATTGAACAAGAAGCCGCAGTTTCCATCCAATCCCTTGGGTGTCGTAAATGGAGACTAACGAACTAAAGACTGCACATACATCCAACAGCATAGAGCGGCGCACTACCGAATTACCGCACTAGTGTGTTATTACTAATTTTACATTACCGCACTAGTGTGTAATAAACTACATTACGATGCTGAAATCGGTGTAATAAGAGCCACTTTACGAGCAAATGTGTTATAAATATTATTACGCACACACTTGCCATATGCCAAAAAAACGTGGTTGATCTCATGTTCTAATTGGGGCATTATATAACTATTTCCAAACACCCTGTATATGCGTGTGAGTGTGTATTCCTGCACATCAAATGCGATATTCTATGGTCATCTTTTATCAATCGTCTATGGCCTACTTATAATTAAAACGGACCCACGTAGAAGATGACTACGTACCCTCTGTGTAATGTTGATCAAAAAGTTAAATGTCTCACCAAATATGGGTACTACGAGTATACATGGTTAAATTTGGTAACCTCGAATTTTTTTTACATGATCCTTTTTTTGCAGTACAACCAAATAATGAAATAAAAAAACATATATATTTTTTAATTTTTGTCTCAACTTTTCCTTAAGAAAATTAAAATTATTGTCACCTAGCGCGCGGCCTATCGCGGTTATCTAAGTGCATGCGCGTGACCGCTATTATTCACCCCGTGCACCAATGACAGCGCGCCGTCGCTTTGACCGCAAGGGTGAGCGCACGCACCTAGAACTATAGGATATAAAAAGCAGCCAAAAAAAAATATTTAAATAAAGTCAAAAGTCAAAATATACTTATTCAATAAACTCAATTAATAAGTACTTTTAATCGTCCAAATAACAATTACAATTATAATAACATTTACAAAAAAAAATGTCGTTACCAGGTCAAAAAGATTTGTTAGGAGAATTTCGCGAACGCATTATTCAGTTGCAGCGAATTTTAGAATCGTATTTTTTAGCGAATCAATATTTCATGTTGGAAATATTTTGCGAATGCTTTATTTAGTAGCAGCGGATTTCAGTATCGCATTTTTTAGCGAATCAATATTTCATGTTGGATAAATTTGCGAACGCCTTATTTAGTTGTAGCGGATTTCAAGATCGCATTATTTAAGAGTATCCTGCACAAAATTGTAAAAAATTACGTATTTTTAATCCACTTGTACTTGTAACTTATTCAGCGCCTATGCGCTGTTAAGTTAAATACATTTAAAAAACTTATGTTAGTTACCCTGATCATTACACAAGGTCATGGCCTCGTTGAAATTTAAAACTAGTTCTTTAATGAATTACAAACAATACATAAATGTAATGACTCAAAAAACATATTTTTTCGAAAACTTTCTTAATATTACGCATGAAACAATAATTCTTACATGAAAATTATTGTGGGCACCCGCTCCTTCTTTAAAAAGTAAATTTTAACACAAGTGATGGTTTTCTACATTTTGCAGTACAAAAAGGAGATCGCGAAATTCATCTGATAATAAATTATAGGAACTTAAATAAAGCTTTCGCTAAAAAATGCGATCCTAAAATTTGCTGCAACTGAATAATGCGTTTGCGAAATTCTCCTAACAAACCATAATAAGCTTTTTTATAAAGATTTTCTTTGAATTGATTTTAAATTTATTAAGATCTAATTTCTGATTATTATTTGGAATTTTGTTGTATAATCGTACACACAGACCCATAAAATAATTATTTATTTTATGAAACATAGTTTATGGTTCTGCTAATTTGTTCTTACGTAAAAAAATAAAACATTTATTATTTTTACGCCAAATATATTATTAAGTATTACTTTTGTACCCCATATTTACTTTTGGAGGGGGAGGGGGGGTCCAAAATTAATCCTGTATATACGAAAATCCTACTAATATTATAAACGCGAAAGTTTGTAAGTATGGATGGATGTTTGTTACTCTTTCACGTAAGAACTACTGAATGGATTTGGATGAAATTCGGCATACAGTTAGTTTATAACCTGGATTAACACATAGGATACTTTTTATCCCGATATTCCCAAGGGAACGGGAACCACGTGAGTGATACCGCGTGCGGCAGCTAGTACATACATATTATACTCACGACTATTATCCCGGAAAGGTTATTCAGAGACCAGGCAATTATGACCCCCATCAGCAGTCCACTGCCACTGTCCACGCTTCAGCAAAAAACAAATGCAGAATGTGCTCAGCGTGACAGGTGGTGAGCCCATCGAGTTGGACGTATGTGTGTGCAGTCTGTTGCGCGTTAGTCGCCTTTTAGGACACTAGTATAGTACTAGTAGTAGTACTCTATTAAAAGTACTACCGCCACCACACACGCTCTACGAAAATGGATTATTTTAATTGGCTACGATAATTCTCAACGACCAATAATCCCACAACAAGGAGAAAGATTAACATAATTATGAGGAAAAATAGAATACTTAGTGCAAAAACGGGACCATTGATGTACGAGGTTCTTTTATAATCGTCACTTTCATTATAAGTATATATTTTTTTTTTTTAAGATTAAATTTTACAACATTATTAATCAAAAGTAAAGGAAATAGGAGACACGTAAAACAGTTTTGTACCGCTCGAAAATCTGGTTGTTTATCTCAAAACATACGAGTATTATCAACACTACGTATTACAAATTAATTATGGTTGTATTCCAGCGAGCGATGGAGCGCAGTATTCTGGGAGTCAGATTGTCAGACCGCGTCAAAAACACAATACTGCGCTCCAAAACACTAATCGCTGATGTTGGACTAAAGGAAGCCAGTCTGGAGTGGAACTGGGCTGGACACATCTGCCGCATGTCGGACGAGATGTGGGCGAAAACCACGACTATGCGGATGCCACGCGATGCCAGGAGACAACGCGGCAGGCCCAGAAGGAGATGGCGAGACGAGCTAGACTCTAACTGCAAAGACTGGCCATCAAGAGCCCTTAATCGCGAAGATTAGAAAAAGGGAAGGGAGGCCTTTGCCCTGCAGTGGGACGACCATGGCTGAAATAATAATACCTAATAATGGTTGTTTTATAGATAACTAGCGGCCGCTCAAGGTTTCACCTGCGTGGTTCCCGTTCCCGTGAGAATATCGGGATAAAAAGTATTTTTTGTGTTAATCCAGGTTATAAACTATCTGTATGCAGAATTTCATCTAAATCCATTCAGTAGTTTTTACGTGGAAGAGTAACAAACATCCATACAAACTTTCGCGTTTATAATATTAGAAGGATATTTTGGTAACAGCTATTGTCTATAAAATTTCGGTAGATATTAACAAAACAAACAAACACCATTCACAATTATCGGTTGATTCGTGTCTTTTTGAGAAACCATAACACCTTCCATTATTTAGCTACCAATTTCCTTTCTTCCAAAGAAAATTGCTTCCATGTGAAGCGGCAGATGGTATCAATTAGTAGCTTTCTCTCCCTTTCCATCCGTTCACTGCAAAAACAAAACGTGTTATACTGCTGACATACCGTACAATGCTAATCTATTTGCTTCTGTACCGTAACGTTCTAATTTTGCCATGGATTTTTGTTCTCAGTTATAAGTAGTTCTCAAAACTCTACCGCAGTTATAAATTACGTACAAAGGTTCACGAGTAATCCGTCTAATGTAAAAAGTTTAAAGTTTCTTTAGAAAATTTCGCAGAGCCAGTAGATGACATGAGAAACTTCGCGAACTTAACCTATAAATCATGCAAACCGACCATAATGTGAAATATTAGGTAGATATATAGGAAATCTTAATCTACTTTTCCTGTAAAACGCTGAGAGGGTGCAACTTCGTAATCTCGAAAGAGTTTGGGTGTATGGCGAATAGGAATAAATCTGCCATTTCATTGCGACATAGGATAAATGGCTACTGTCAAAAGTACTCAACCATTAAGAAATGGGTTATAAGGACCGATGCTACTTTATGAGTGGTTGAATTTTATTTTGGTCTACGTGGAAATAGTTGAACATAGTTTTTTAGTATATTAGTATTTGGATGTAGGATATCGGGAAAATCAATAGGTAGTAGTTTTCACAATTAATGAATTATAAAAATATTTATTTGAAGCATAAATATGACAAAATTGAATATAGTAGACATAATTATAAAGCGTAAGCATTGTTATTATATTTTTAAGTTATTTATAGTATTTATTTTTTAGTTTAACATTTTTTTTACGTTTCCGTTGATACGAATTAATAAGTTCTAAAGTTGGAGTTTCTCTTGAACCTTTTATCGAAAGGTAAAATCTTACGTTAATATATAAAACGAATATAATACGAATCCGTAACGAGCTTGGTTTACAGAATCTGCTCTATAGATCAATCTCGTTTCAAGCTTTGCGCTTAGCTGAGCTCTATTGGTAGTTAAGATTTCAGAAGGCTTAGTAGTTTATTTCTATAGAAAACAACAAGATTATTTGAGCGTTATTAACGCAAAAAGACATCGAAAATTATGAATAAGTACCTAATTGATTATTTTCAGTTGGCGGTAGTTATATAAAAAGTTTCGAAAATAAACTAAGCGGTAAAGATTATTATAAGTAATTATGATAACCTTATTCAACATCGGAAATGGAACTGTTGATTTGCTCTTGAAAAACAAAGTTAAGTTGTAGCGTTATTCGCTTTAAAGTTGCTTTTTAATCCAAATATGAAATTCTAGATAGCGTTTTCACTCGGTTTGTTCAATGGTAAACTATAACGAAATAAGTTGATTAGTTTTGAAAGATCAATGATTGATACAACAAAAGCAAGCAACGAAGACTCCGACCGATTCCGAGCGGCTGTTGTATCTAAAAAAGAACCCTAAACTAGACGGAGGAAGCAAGGCACACCATACAGGAAAACTCGTGACCACGCGTCGACCTGTACTGACTTTTAAAGTTACACTCAAAGGGATTCTGGGAAAAACTGACACCGGAGAATATGAAGTATCGGCCCACTGTAGAAAATACCCACTTTGTAGCATGTTACATTTCGTTCAAATTATACAGTTCAGTCGTCACTTTCAAAAGAATATCGATATTTCGCAGAATTTGACGCGTTACTTTATTTTTGAAGATTACTTTTTAACGTAAGCGTTGGTACAATCGACAGTATTAATCATTAGTTTTGTGTAGTAAATAAATAATAGTAAAGGGTTAATTACTTATCGAATTTAAAAATAATAGAGATATGAGTATTCAATTTTATACGGATATTTTAATTATTTTCAATACATAGACTTGTGTAAACTTAAACGTCGTCAGACATTTAATATTTATTTCTACCAAAGTGTTTTCAAGTAACTTGTTTGCAATATTACAAATACAATTCGAATATTGAATCTACAGCTATACTTTTTCCATATTCTAGACGCTCCGTCCATTGGCAGATAATTTCAACAAAATTATTCCGAAACACGGCATCGCAAGGGAGCGAGGTGAGTATCCCGTAAGAATATTGTCGAGTCAATTTTCTCGATGTTCGCCTCCAAACAGACTCTATGCTATCGAATCGAAATTAAGTATATGTCAGCTATATCGCGAGCTCTTGAGCCCGGAAAAAGAACAGTAAAATTGTCTCCAAGAATTGGAGAGCTCAAGTGCTGAGTGAACGAAAAGTGTCGCTTGGATCTCTGGGGATTCCACCAAGAGCGGTTAACTGGCTACATTCCTACGACTTTGAGCTAACAACTTGCCATGTTTCGTTTATTTATTGTCAAAGTATTGCTGTATGGAATTCGCTTTCAAATGGAATTGCTTCGGAAGAAAGACGGGGTAGTTACATACGTAAGGAGATATATTTGGCTCATAAATTGAAGTGCCGTTTAATTCGTATTCTGAGCGTATTGGGGGAGGAATTTAGATTGGAAAATCAACACAACTGTTATTTTATGTATTACTTAGTTATAGTAAATAGACTAAGAGTACGTCTTTGTGATACGTATAGGTATTGCATATATAGGTATGGATATCACCATAGTGGTAAAGTGAAGTTGGGTTCGGTTCCCGGTGAGAGTAAAAGTTATTTCTGTTATATTGTTTTCTAAGATTTATGAAAAAACTAAACATTAAAATGAAATACTTTTTGAGAAATTAATACGCATTTTGAGTCACTTTTTGTGAGTCAACGCAGCCGCCCGGATTGCGGAGTACGTGGGTTCGACCCTCAACTTTGGTATAAAAAAAAGTTTTTAACGTTGTGTTGTTTTTGATCAATATGCATTTAATTTTTACATATTATTATTATTTTGTTAACCCGACTTTTTTAACCTTTTTAAATTAGGATCATTAGTCACAGGAAGACGGAGAAATAGCTTTTATAAATATATGTAGTACATAAAGTTGACATCCAACCTTATAAAGCAAATTCGTAACTAAGTTTAAACTCGTAGCAGATAACCCAAGTCGCGGATCACTGGCTGAATCCGACGCAGTGTTCGCCCTAATGCTTGCGCTTTGCTTTGAAATGTAAAGCTCCTCTACATAATATTACCTGGAGACCGATGGAGTCTACGCGACGTTGCCCGCAAAGCTTTTATAAAGTCTAATTCCCACGAAACATGACGTCGCATACGTTGGTAATCTCAGCGATATAAACAATTCAACTTGATTAGAGTAGTAATGTATTTCCTGTGACGTAGACTGGGCATCTGCTATGCTGTACCTGCAATGATCAGTAGCAAGAAGGTCTTGAACATTTAAATTTAATTGCTTTGACCTGGTGTTTAGTGCGTTTGTCCGTCCCTCTTACTCCCAACTTCAAGTTTCAAAGAGGTTGGAAGAACCTCAGTGCTCCCTTGCCTTGCTTCAGATATAGAGCGGTTCCAAAGAGGCTATGTATGAACCTTTTAAATTAAATTAACATACCGCAATTTTTTGTGCGGATGACTTTTTCTCTCACTTCCAGTTTAAACTATCCTCTTCGGTACGGAAATGGAGATGGCGGAACCACCATACATTCTTGCCTTGCTCCCTCATGGATGTGGGGTATCATAAGGAGGATTCTCTGTGTCAAAAGAAAAAAAAGGCAGTGCACTTCTATTTCACACATTCAAGACTGTTACAGCAAGTATATGAATTATTCAGCTTTATGATTCAACGGAGAAAAGTAATTAAGTTTTCCTTAGCGGAAGAGCTCGCTTGCGGCCAGTACTCTGTTAATTAATCATCCCGGCCGGCGCTTTTCTCCACTTTCTGAAATAGGTTAATAATTCCTGTCTTTTTCGCATCCTTTCTGCCGTTTGCATTATTGAATAAGTAAATAAATAGCCGCAAAATTTTATTAACGAATGACACTTTTTTTGTTTGGGTTAACTTAATATCTATGCAAAAGGGTACCGCGATGTATCACCGGCGAGAAATGCAAATTGATTTTTATTATTGTTTCGGGTGAATGCTTTATGCGCTTTCGGTTGGGAATTAAATGGATATTTCATGATATTTCAATCTTAATATTCTTTTACAGTTTTCGACCTGCTTTTTTAAAGTTAGTAAAACTATCTGTTTTTTTTAAACTGACATCAAGGCACACTGTGTAATTTTGGCTTAGTAGCGGTCACGTATAGTTTATGTGTTTATTCGAAAGAGCATGATATGCCAAGCAATTAATAAAAGTACATTAAATTTCTGTTTACTTTTAGAGATTTTTTTTGGATGACCTCGAAGAAAACTTAATATATTTTTTTACTCCTAAAATATAATTGTTTTGGTTCTAGTTAGTATTCTAAATTATGTAACATTACATTGTCTACTCATATTAAAAAAATAAGAAATGTAGCTGTAAGGCATATTTAGGATTTTCTTATTTTCAGGTTTTATTGATTTTTATTTTAATCTTGTTTCGGTCGCATTTTATTCTTCATTATAAATATGTACAAAATTGTTGTTTATTATGTCCTAAAAATTACACACGACAATAAAAGGAGTAGAGAGATATAGCGTTTCTAAGTACTTATTTTAGAATTTTCTATGGATATAGAATTGTCGAAAATAAAAACTATAAATAAATAGAAGTAGAAATAGTAATAGTAGAGTAGCAGCAGTACTGATATTAGGTTTTCATATTTTATTTTGTTATTATAATAAACAAAATTAAAAAAGTCACCCGTTAATTTTTATTATCGATATTTTAAATGTTAATGATTTATTATCTGTAGATTTTCGATTAAAAAAGAAAATGCAACCATTACGAAACTTTCTCACAAAAAAATTATTTTTGGTATAAACGTTAATTGTGTCTTTTACCGTGATTTATGTAGTTTTTGGCAAGGTTATTCTATGGTTTCTGTGGGTTTTTCTGGACAATCACAACAACTCAGAAAATAATAAAAAAGTGTCTTTGTCAAACCTCTAAAATAGTTACAGCTATCAAATAAACACATAGTGCCTTCTAAATAAACAAATAATAAGCTACGAATAGTTATTCTGTGTTTTGTTCCTGACCTTGTAAACGTAATTTTAAATTAGAGTAAATAAGACAAAACATGGAATCACTATAATTCCGACCTTATTCTATGTTGATTTGTAAGGCACATAAACTATATGTGACGGCAACTAAGCCGAAATTACACAGTGTGCAAGGGTTTAAGATTTTTTATTTATTTATTTAAATAAATAAAACAAATAAATAAAAAAAAATTATTATATTATCTTGGTTATCTTGTGTTGAACATTATTTATTTAAGCGTGTTATAGCGGTCCTGTACCAAAACTTATACATTTTTTTCTATATTTTTCACATTTGTTGTAAATATAGGTGTAGGTAATTATGAAATATTCATAACTTTCATTCGGCCATAAAAATACTTAAAATTGTTTTTTTAGTATGTTACGCTAACCTCTTTACACGACATTATTATTATTATTAGATAAAGTTTTAATAACTTAAAAAAAAACAACTATGCTATAATTACGATAATGTCTGGCAAGAATCAAATAAATTAATATAATAAAGTTACAGTAAAAGAAAAAAGTTTACCATCAAAAAGTTTCTGCCACCATCAACAAATTATTTAAAAAGTTTGACTTTATTTCGATACCAACTTATCGTATCTTGACGGAAAAGTGTAGGTTAAGTTCTAAATTTTGTTTTTTTATTTTTAATTATTCGGTGTGCCAAATATAAATGCAAAATAATAGTACTTGCCAGTTTTTAAGTTTTAAGTGTTAGTAAACGCCTGACTGTTGAAAAGAGCAACATCAATATTTGAAATCTCTCATTAGGTCCGGATTTGGTCAATAAAGTCCCACTACGTCGTTATTGAATTAAAAGGGAAATATAATAATAACCGATTTCTATCATTAAACAAAAAAATTTTAATCCTATAAGTAGTACCTTTTTATTGTTGCCGTTTAAACTAATGTGTAAACTGCTTACAAAACTCACTTCAACAATCCTCTTTTTTTAAAGATAGCTCTATCTAATACGATTACGAAGTCTAGTTATAGAAATTGAACCGCTATTTCCAAATTCAACCCAAGCATCAATACCTTCAGCTAACGACGATTTAAAAAAAAGTACGAGTATAAAATGGACAAACGGCTGTCGCAGTAACTCCGTACAACATTGAAACACGAATAAAGTAACAAAGTAAATAACAAAACATTCCGACATTTTCCTTAAATAAGATCCGGCGCACAATTTAGTTTTCCTTCATTAGCGAGGGACAAATCCTTTCACTACTATTCTCCTTCTAATTGCAGTATTAGGGGAGCTCGATGAGCTATTGTAGAGCGTTTTCTGTCTGAAGACTTACTTATTTACTAACCGGTAGAATGTAGTGTCAAACATTTCTTTGTTGAAATTATGTTTTTATTTCGACTAAGTCAGGAGTCTGCCCAGAATCCGACTACATAGCTACCATCATAGTACTTATTTCTGCCACCAAACAGTGTTGTTTTACAATGCTAGCTATGGTAGTAGCTAGTACCACTCTACCATCTCATCTAAATAAATGTTAATAACATTTTTGTGTTCTGATATTTATAAAAAAAGACTAAGAGTTTAGGATTCCAGTTCAAGTGCGCTTCCGCGAAGGTTCATCACGCTCATAGACTGCATTTTACCATCAGGTTTAAAAAAAAACCTTGATGTTGGCTGGCCGTTTACAGCGTACCTAACCAGGTCCAAGAGTAGTGAGAAACTTATGGTCGCACAATCCGTGGTAACCCAATCGTGATTCGGGAAGTGTCTAAAGAGGCTTACATCACTCATGATGACGCCGGCGCCGTAGCTTACAATATTCACCACGACGTTCCAATTGAAGCACGAGAGTCGACAATTTGACTCTTCAAAATCTGGACCCCCGGTTCAGATGACGTAGAGGAGTGATGAGGAGTACGTACCTGTAAAAAGCACACGATTGAACCAGGTTTTGTACTTTTTGGCGACGATATAGATTTTATTAATTTATCCAAACAAGCATTTGAGTCAAATAAAGCAAAAACTGTATTTTTTATGACATTGCAATTTTAAAAAATATGAAGAAATGTAATAAATACCACCAATATTTTATTAAACTAAAAAGGGAACACTTAAAATAGTTTTTAGTTCATAGATTTTGTTAGAGTTCACATTAAATTGTTCTATCGATGCCAACATAAAGATCTTCGACCTCGTTTTATTTTAAGCTTTAGAGATCTCACAACAGAGGGTTTCAGAACCGTAGCAGCAGAAAAACCAACTTTTTTGTGAGCTGGCAATTGAATTTAGCGAATAGAACTTTTGGTGATCTCAAAGACATGAAAAAATAATACCGAAATAAATTATTTTCTTGATTGGTCTTTGTTAGCACCGAGCACATAAATATTTCATATACTTATTAAGTTTTGTAAAAAAAATATATGTTTTTTATTGTAAAAAAACACTACTGACGAATTGAGAACTTCCTCCTTGTTTTGAAGTCGGTTAAAAAAGCCGCCATCTTGTGCACTTGATGTTGCGAGGTTAGTCTACCATTGTCCGGCCTAGAGCAAGTTTTTTTTATTTTAATTTATTTACTAAAGTATTTACCTGTAAAAGTAAAGTAAATTATTTTTGTTTCCACTCGGTGTGTTATTGTCATTATCAGCGGCTCATTAACAGCACAGTTAACTTATCTTTGAATTTTAAAAATACAGTACTTGTTTAAAACATATGATGCTGAGATTATTAAAGAGGGCGTAAGACATTTTTATTTAAGTGCTGCTTACATTCCGACTTTTAAAGTTAAAATCACAGAAGAACAGAAGGAAGAGTTGTTAAAATTATTACTACTATGTGCTAACGTCAATTTATTATTAAATTCATACTTGTGTTTTTGCTTAAAGTGATAGAGTTAGGTGGTATCGTAGGTATATATCGTATCTCAAGCAAGTTGTAATCTATAACTTTCTATTGCCAAACTAGTGCGTAGGTGGTTCCATAAATCCACAATTGCACTAACTTGGAACTTGTACGTTGGACAGTTTTTGCTCCTGTCAGATACCGTAAACTGGACATATTGAAAAGTATTTGTGTCTTATGCGTAAAAGCTCCGAAGTGAAATTGAGTTTAACTTAAAAAGTCAAAGAGTTTCAAAGCAAGAAGGAGTATTTGTAATGATGTCTGGTTTGATTGCTCTACCATTGGACTTATTGTCACTTATACTCACTGAACTGTTCGTGGTGAACGGACGTGTTAAGCCTTACTCTAAATATTTTTAAATCAATTATTTTTTGTTGTGAGTGTCGTGGGGCTTCGCCCCTTCAGCTTGGTGGAGTCTTTGTGGTTGCGGTATAAATTGGTAAAGACATTTGAAATTTATATATTTTTTTGCGGGGTTTGAACTCAGAACCCTGGAGTTGAAGCCGGTGTTTTGCACGCTCGGCTGAGCCTGCGGTAGCCGGCACCGCCGAAATTAGTGGCTGCTTGCTACGCGGTGATTCGTCGCGGCCTTCCACCGCCACCGGCCGCACCGCCCGCACCGCCCGCGCCGCTGCCGCGCCGTGCCGCCCGTGCAGCCTGCGCCGCTTGTCGGTCGGTATTGCGATACGGTGCAAGGTGCTAGTTGGGCCGCAGAATAAAGAATATTTATGCCTTACTTACGTTACTCGGCGCGGAACGATGGCTACGAGAATCAAAGCACTATGTTGTGCAGGATGTCGCAATGCAATCGACGACGGTAGCGCTTTTATGACGTGCGCTAAATGTTTGCAACAATTTGACATGTTATGTGCCGATTACACTGAAGATATGTACAATACATTTTCATTAGACTTTAAAAAATCTGGGATTTGTATGGAATGTCGTAGCAAAGTTCCAAAAAGTGATAATTCATGTACCCCTGTTCGCCAACACTATGTACAAGACATGAGTCTCGCTAGTGATTGTCCAGATATATCAATGTGCAGTCCTGATAATGTCACTGTACGTACTGGAGCACGGTATGGGCAACCTTCTGGGACTACCGGGAAAAAAAACAATTTAAGTAACCTAATGCAGGCACTGAAAGCATCGATAGTGAAAGAAGTGAGAGCGGTCCATGAGGAATTTGAAGCGCGTCTTACCACAAAGATTAGTACACTACTAACAGAACACCTTCTTGCATTTAAAGCAGAGTTTATTGAAAAAGTTACTGGCCTTACGATGAGAGTAGATGAGTTAGAAAGGAAAGTAAACTCCCTTAAACCTATTCCTCCCTTAAAGGCCGGCAACGCGTCTGCGATTCCTCTGGTTTTGCGGGTGTCCATGGGCGGCGGTGATTACTCTCCATCAGGTGACCCGCCTGCTCGTTTGCCTCCCTTTTATAGAATAAAAAAAATAAACCAGCATCGCACATTCGGTCTCTGCGAATCACCACATATCCAGGTGGAAAGAGTTCGCCGTTGGATACGGAACTAGTCAGAAATGTCTCAGTCATTCCGATTATGTCATACGTCGATTGAACTACACTATTATTAAACATGGTTGTCTTCGAACGCAGACCACGTACATTCTGATAATAGCACTGAAAAGTACACAGTTTGCCATGATTATTACTAGTTTTTTTCGTCTTTGTTGCGAAAGTTTTGCCGGCTTCACACAGATGTCAACAGCCCAATTTTCTGGATTCAAAATAAGGTCAGTTAGCTTTGGTGGTATTGTAAGCTTGAACGACGCGTAGCTTCCCCGCGCCATAAGCGACTCAACCGTACAAATGTCAGCTTCACATATGGTTTTAAGATGATCATTTACTTGTTCAACTGTAGTACCCTCCTTTACATAATAGAGATGTAAGTATGTTTTCTTTTCAGCAGCACAGAGTAAAGTAGCACCTGGTGCAGCAGTACCCCGCAGCACACCAGGCAATGACGCTCGGACAGGTAACGTAGGTTGACGGCGCCTGACTTCAGTCCACTCGTGCTTATTACATACATCATTGCACTTAGGATTAACCACAGGATCCTGCAACGAAACACCGTCAGATCTTGAATTCGGCACCGTCACATTCAGCTGCTTGCGCTTAGATGTTTTCGTTTTCTTGCTTAGTTCGTGTGCTGGCTGTAATGTTTGTTGCTGATGATTAAATGATACTTTGATTACTGGTTGGGGGGGAGTGTTGCTAGCAGTGCGTGATAGTTACTCTGTTCGTGAGGTCACTGACATTGATGGACAGACACCAAACAAGGAACTACTATTTGTTACTATTAAGTGGAATAGTATAAAAGTATTATGTTGTGTCGTGTATTTACCACCAAGTTGTAGCGATAAACATTATTTAAGCACATTAGCGTGTATTGAAAATGCAAACTGTTTGTACCCTGGTTTTGACATTTTAGTTTTAGGTGACTTTAATTTAAATTCGTTTTCAAAAAGCGTTGGAATACAATTTAATTTTTTTTGTGAATTTTGTGAATTGTTCGACCATAATACAGTACTTAATAGCCATGGCGGGAAATTAGACCTAATACTGAGTGATCTTGCTACTGAGCATGTCAATATTTCTATCGCTTGTGAACCCCTAGTACCGATAGATGCGTACCATCCTCCGCTTGAAGTGACTATAAAACTTAGGTGCGGCGCTGGGCCTCCGCTGTCTTCTCGCCCTCGTACCCCGCGACAAGCGGGTAGGTGTCCAAATTTTAACTGGTACCGTGCGGACTACCAAGCATTATACGCAGCATTGGCTGGGATCGAATGGGATGATCTGTTTGAAATTCGTTGCGTTGATGAAGCTGTTGAGTATTTCTATTCTAAGTTATATGAGTGTTTATACGTTTTGTGCCTGTAAAGAAACCTGACCAACGTGATGCGCGGTATATATATCCGAAATGGTATTCTGCCGAAATTATACGTAACTTAAAATATAAAAACTATCATTTAAAAAAATTTAAGACTGAGGGAAAGGTATATAACAAGGAGCTATATAAATTCTATAGGTGGCACGTTAAAAGGCTAACTGATAACGCATATCGACAACATATAGGTAATTTACAAAAAAGTATATTCGCTGAGCCAGCTAAATTCTGGAATTATGTCAAAGACAAAACAAAAGATAGGCATTGCGTTGATGGTTTTTTCTATGGCGCACAAGAGGTTTCTGGTCAAGCTGCTGCTGACGCTTTTGCGCTATTGCGCAAAAGCGTCTTCTTCTTCGCAAAAATACTTCAGCTCGGTCTTCCAACCAGACTTACCCCGTTTAGACCCTGTAGAGGCCACCCGAGCTACCCTTTCACAAGTAAATGCAAGGGACATAACGGTCATGGATTTAAGCAAATCTGATTTTAAAACTGCTGTTAAACAACTAAAAACTAAGTCGGCTGGGGGACCTGACGGCGTACCAGTGTTTCTGGCGGTAGATTGTCAATCGTTTTTTTAGACGCCGCTGCTCTACATTTATAACCTTTGTCTTGACTTCGAAGTACCCGTCGTGCTGGAAACTATCTCGTGTGACGCCAGTGCCGAAGGGAAGTACCAAAAGCGACATAACGCAATACAGGCCAATCGCGATACTTTCAGTGTTCGCTAAATTATTCGAGTCAATCCTTAATAGACACATAAGTCGGCAAGTCGATGGTTTACTGCACATCAGTCAGCATGGCTTTCGTAGGGCTCGCTCAACCACGACTAATCTGGTTGCATTGGTAGATTACGTGTCTGCGGAGTTGGATGCGGGAAGGCAGGTCGACGCTGCTTATTTCGATTTCAAGAAAGCATTTGACATGGTGGACAACGATATACTTCTGAAAAAGATAGCTTTGTTAGGCTGTACTCCAACTCATAAAGTTTTTTGCGAGTTACCTAGAAAATAGACGCCAATTTGTAAAAGTGCAAGGGTTCGAGTCAGCAGAATATTACACTCGATCTGGCGGAAGTCAAGGTAGTACCTTAGGTCCGACTTTATTTTTATTAATGATAAACAACTTACCCGAGACTGTTCGTGCTGCTCAATGTCTCCTATTTGCTGACGACCTCAAGCTATTTTTGGGCTTTAAAGATGTCGCGGATACTGCTGCTTTGCAGGCAGATGTAAAAGCAATATCGGAGTAGAGTTTAGCCAATCGTCTACCATTTGATGACTCAAAATGCAAAGTAATTACTTACACACGTAAGCGTTGCCCAATACTATCATGCTATAAATTACTTGGCGTCAGCATGGATAGAGTTTATGATATTAGTGACTTGGGATTAACAATGGACAGTAAGTTGGACTTTCACAAACATGTGACGGAGACCTGCAAAAAGTCAAATAAAATTTTAGGCTTTATTATACGGACATCCTCCGAGTTTAATGACGTTGCTGTGGCGAAGCTCTTATATAACGCATACGTACGCAGCAAACTAGAATACGCAGCTATAGTTTGGGACCCCCACGAGGACAAATACTCTATCATGGTTGAACGAGTTCAGCGTAAGTTCGCGCGTTGGCTCTATAGAAGGAGTTACGGGTGTTACCCATATTTGTATCCCTCGCTCTTCGTCTGGTCGGTTTGGAAACGTTGAGTCGTAGGCGAACGATGATTCTTCTGGCTCATTACATCTCCGCGTTCCACCACAAGGTGAATAATGATATTATATCTAGGGTAGATCTTCTGGTTCCCACGCGTATTCCTCAGGGTGAGAAGGGGGCGGTGGCCCCGCACCGCCGACCGCGGCTGCTGCGCAAGCCCGTCACGCGCACGGTACATGCTGCAAACGCGCCCACAGTCGGCGCATTACGCCTCATTGGGGACTTGCTCATTCAATGCGATCACATTGACCTTTTTGCTGATTGTGTTGAATACATATGTAGAGAGGCCGGTAAATTTTTAGAATTATGTGACATTAAATTATAATTTTTTCAAATCAGTGAGTGCTCAAGAGCCGTTGACGACATGGAGACCAGAAGTCGTCGGAAAGCACTAATTTTTACTGGGTTTGTTGAGGGAGACAAAGATGATCCAAAGGCTCTCATTTTGGATAGTATTAATGACAAGCTGGGCCTGAATGACATCACTTTGGCCTCTATAAAAGTATGTCATCGACTTGGAGTGGCCAAGCCGGAGCATCCTAGACCAATCCTGGTAAGGTTCTTCAGCTTGGAGCACAAGGCTGCCGTATGGAGAGCGAAGTCAGCGTTCAAAGGATCACCTGTCTCCGTTCGAGAATTCTTAACCAGGACCAGGCAGGCTCTATTTGGCAGAGCTCGTCTTCACTTTGGCATGAGGGCTTGTTGGACGCAGAATGGAATTATTATCATCAAGTCTCCTGATGGAAACCGGCACAAAGTCACATCCATGGAAGAACTCAACCCCATGTTGGCAAAACATCCCAAGAAGTCCAGCCAATCACCTATCAGAGCCAGGAACAAACCTGAAAGAGGGGTGCGTAGATGAAACGAAAGTTTTTGATTTGCTTTATCTAAATTTTAATAACAAGCAACCTAATCATATTATACTTACTTTTATTTTGATTGTTGTTGTTGTTTCTAGGTTTATACCTTTTTATAGGTATAGTTATCTTTTAATTAATTTGAATATTGTGTAAGTTCACTAATGTGGTACCATAATACCCCCAATGTTTGTAATTTCCTTTTTTTTTGTTTTGAACATTGACATGACAACTACATTATATAATTGGAAATGTTTACGATTGAAATGTCAACGTCAAACGTTACGTCATGTACACGCTTCTTTTTTTTCCTTTTCTTCGACAGAGGAAACTGGCCCATACAGCCATTGTCTTCACTTCTTAATTAATTATCATTTTTTATTTATTTTACGTTTGTACATCAACAACATCATTTAATCGCCCTTTTTGTTTTGTGTAAGATTTGGTTAATGTTTTGATTTTCTTGCTTTTACATTTTTTTTTAGTGATCTACTTTTGTTTTTACATTATTAGCTTTTTTTTGTGAATGGTAGACTGGCGGGTGGTGCACGCAGTAAGCACAAGCTTAAAGTGTTTCTCTTCTTTTTATTTATATATATTTCTATAAGTTATTTGTATCTATTTTTTTTTATTATTTGTTTTATAATATGTTATCTGACGATGATTCCTTTCATTCTGCCAATGATTCTGCGGACTTTTCTTGTAACTCAAGTTTCTGCTCGATGCCTGACACTCTTGGTGAATTTCTTTGTCAAAACTTCAATCAACTTAAAAACTCACTTAACATATGCCATATAAATGCCCAAAGCATTCCCAGTCACTATAGTGATATAGTGGAGGCATTTACAGGCGCTGATGTTCATGCCATCCTGATTTCGGAAAGTTGGCTCAAGCCACACCTTCTTTCTACCACCTACCCTCTAACTAGTTTCATTCTTGTCCGAAATGACAGGATTGGAAGGGGAGGGGGTGGTGTGGCCATTTACTTGCGTAGTGAATTTCCTTACAAAATTCTTGCTTCATCTGTCTCAACTTCTTGTCCTTCAACTGAATACCTCTTCCTAGAGATTAGTGTCAAAGGGGTTAAGACACTCCTTGGTGTGGTATACTGTCCTCCTGCTGTAGATTACTTCATGGATCTGGAACTGGTTCTTGAGTCGTTTGGGTCAGAGTATGCGCATCACGTCATCATGGGCGATTTCAACACAGATCTCATCCGTCATTCTCCACGTTCCCGTAAACTCCTTCACATCATTGAAGCTGCTGGCCTTTATGTCCTTCCACTCCAAGCCACCCACTGTAACATTACAGGCGAGGACACCTGGCTAGACCTCATCCTCGCATCCAACTCATCTCTTGTTTCCTCTCATGGTCAATGTCCAGCTCCCGGTTTTTCCCATCATGACTTAATTTTCCTCTCTTACATCCTTAAGCCCCCAAAACCTGTCCCTAAAGTGCTGCGCATGCGTTGCTTTGGTCGTATAGATGTAGAAAGATTGCTCAGAGACGCTTCCCAAATCAATTGGGAACACTTAATGACTGTCTCCACGGTCGACGAGAAGGTTGGTATCTTTAACCAGGAAATCCTCTCACTTTATGATGTGCATGCGCCAGTTAAGTCAGTTAAGCTAAAGCGTCCACCTGCCCCTTGGCTGACCAGAGGGATTCGTATGGCGATGAGACGTAGAAATCGGGCTTTTCGAAAATTTAAAAGAGAGCGGTCTGAGGGTAATTGGTGTCTTTACAAGTCTGCAAGAAACCTATGCAATCAGATGATACGCAACGCCAAACGCCGACACATTCATGAAAATATCTCATTGTCCTCCCCCGCTAATATCTGGAAGTTTTTTGGAACCCTTGGTATTGGCAAGGCTCGTAGTGTTGTTGTTCCTAACACAATCGTGTTGGATGATTTAAATCGTCATTTCACCACTACTGTTAGTATAGATCATTCAACCATTTGTCAAACGGTAGATTACATTGCGGGTCTGCCTCGTCTCATTACCGACACTTTTCATTTTTCTCCTGTTACTGTAGATGAAATCAAAAAGATTATCCTCTCCATCAAATCCGGAGCCCTGGGACATGATGGCATCAGTCGTCGTATGATTGTCTCTATCTTAGATCATGTTATTTCTCCAATTACCCACATCATCAACTTTTCCTTTGACTCTTGTCAATTCCCCTCCCAATGGCGTAAGGCTTATGTCCGTCCTTTACCCAAAATCTCTAACCCGTCCCATCCAACCCATTTTCGACCCATATCCATTCTTCCGTTCCTGTCCAAGGCAATCGAGGTCTGTGTCCAAAAGCAACTTGCAAGATTCATTTACCAAAATAACCTCGTTGTTCCTTTGCAATCTGGTTTTAGGCCTGGGCACAGCACAGTTTCCGCTCTCCTGAAAGTTACCAGCGACATTAGACAGGGTATGGAGGATACAAAAGTCACAGTCTTGGTACTAATAGACTTCTCGAACGCCTTCAATGCCGTCAGTCATGACATCCTCCTTTCTATCCTTTCTCATCTTATGGTTTCATCTGAGGTAAAGGAATGGTTCACCTCTTATCTTCAAGAGCGTCAGCAGTCGGTCCGCATTGATGAGACATCATCAAATTGGCGTAACCTGAATGCTGGTGTTCCACAAGGCGGTATTCTTTCTCCATTATTATTTTCAATATTTATCAACTTTATCACCCACCACCTTCAGTGTGCGTATCATCTGTACGCCGATGACCTTCAGCTTTACACCCAAACACGTGTAGATGACTTATCAGACGCTATTATTAAAATAAATCAGGAGTTGGAAGCTGTTAGCGACTGGTCTCGTAGGTTTGGTGTGGCTGTAAACCCTACAAAATGTCAGGCGATAATTGTTGGCAGCTTGCGAATGACGAATAAAGTGAGGATTAACTCTGTTGCTTCTATAATATTTGACGGTACCATTTAGCACGACCGTTAAAAATCTCGGCATACATCTCGATAATACACTCAGTTGGCATTCTCAGGTCGCTAGTGTCTGTAAAAAAGTTACTTGGACTCTGCGTTCCTTAAATCGTCTGAGGAACTTTTTACCGTTCAAGACAAAAGTAATGCTTGCGCAGACTTTAATTCTTCCTATGATTGACTATGGTGACGTGTGTTATTACGATCTTAATTCAGTCTTGCTTGATAAGCTTGACAGATTGCTCAATAACAGTATCAGATTCATTTGCAACCTGAAGAAGTACGACCACATCTCACAGCATAGGTCCGAGCTAAAATGGTTGCCCATTCGCCAGTGGAGGTGTTGGCGCGCCCTTACCACACTTTTCTCCTTCCTAAATTCTCCTAATGCTCCTTCCTATCTTACTCCCCATTTTCAATATCTTTGCACCTCTCACGACAGGAATCTTAGATCTTCAAATAATCTTCTCCTTCTCTCTCCTTGCCACTCTTCTGGCTTTGTTCATTCTTCCTTTCATATTCAGTCCATACTCCTCTGGAACGCGCTACCTCAAGAAGTCAGAATGGCCAAGACTCGTGACGCTTTTAAAAAGAAAGTCCACATGCTACTTTTTGATGGAACCATGGCAGAATCATCTCAATAACGCCCTATTTAAATATTAGTTAGTGTATGTAAGTATATTAATATTTTTGTAAAAGTATTTATGTATATGCCTACACCTATGTATATATATATATATTTACATCCAGCTACGCATTTGGCGTCATGCATGCTGTGCATCATTACGACGTCCTGCAGTTCAGCTTACAATTTAGATCATCTCTCTGCGAATGTTTCTTAGTTTTTTGATGCCTTTCTCCATAGGATATTTTATTTTGCGATTATTTTAATTGTGGCAATATTCTTCTTGCAGTCGTGCCCAAACATTTATGAACTCCATTTCATGGTGATAAATTTTTGGCTTCCTGGATATACTGATTATCATTTACTTGATGCGCTGACATTTTCACGTCCTCCTGATTTTGTAAAAGCGACGTTGCCAGCAATGCGTTACCTATCTCTTTCTTTCACCGAATATTTTAATGTTGGGTCCAATTTGACAGATGTCTTTAAAATTGTTAACCAATGTTTTTTTTTATTTAAGAGGGTTTACACATTTCGGTTTCCCATACAATCTTCCAAGTAGAAATTTTTAAAGACCATTAAGCCATATTTTATGAAACTTTGCATGCTAAAGTAAAACACAGGGATCCAATCGTTTATTTGGCTGAGTTATTGAGATTTTCAAATCGCAATAACTCAGTTAAATAAAGGTTTTTTAAAAATGTTTTCAACAAACTATTTAGATCTCTATATTTTACCTCAGCATGCCGTGATTCTTAAGTAAAATTTTTGCGGAAGGTGCGTAGTTCGATTCCCGCCTGAGGTTGTCGTCTTTTTTCAAAGTTTAAAATTTTACTTAAGTATATTTAAGTGTTAATAAAACGCTAAAACATAAAAACATTAATGCCGAGTTTCATCAAAAATGGCCTAATGGTTTTTAAAAATTTCAACTTGGAAATTTGTATGGGAAACTGAAATGCGATAACGCTTCATTAAAGAAACTGACATCAGTTTTGGGTTCATCAATGTGATGCCTTAAGGTTTGATCTCGATCTAAATAAAAGTGCAGCGGCCATCATAAATAGCCGCTGCACTGAAGTACACAATTTATTATTTAGCTATAAGGGTCAATATCGATTCGAGAAAATTGACAGTTTTGGGTAAGTGGTTCAGCTTGCATTCCTTGGGTTCTGATTTCCTAAATAAGTACTTATATTCTCTTTTTCCTTTAAAGATGATGTTCTACTAACTATCCAAGCCCTAAGCTGAGGAGCTACCGTACGCCCCTATATTGATATCTGGCGTCCGTTGTTGGCATCTGGCATCCGTATATTCATGTCTGGCGTCCGTATATTGGATATCTGGCGTCCGTATATTGCTATTTGACATTTCACGCCAGCTCTTATAACATCTTGAGCATAATATGTGACAAGTCGGACAGTCCTATTTACAAATTCATATTGCGTAAATGCCTCGGGTTCTGGCTTCCTAACTTAATTATCTTTATAGTTTGAAATACCGGCCCTTTGTTGAGGAGCTACTGTGCGTCTGTATATTGTTATCTGGCGTCCGTATATTGACATGTGGCGTCCGTATATTGATCTCTGGCGTCCGTATATTGGTATTTGACGTTTTGACGCCTGCTCTAACAAACATCCTGAGCATAATTATGTAACAAGAGAAAAAAAGACAAAAACCGTACCGAAATGCTGGAAGCTTGGCAATGTGCAGCCAGTACCCTAAAAGGGAAGTCTCATGCTGACCCATGCAACTACCGACCGATCGCTATCAATTCCATACTCTGTAAGGTCATGGAAAGAGTTCTAAACAGTAAGTTGGTATGAGGAGCTGAGGAGGTCATTAACTTATAGGTATGTACCTATAAGTTAATGACCTCCTCAGTGACTGTCAATATGGCTTCCGCCGAGGAAGCCGGGGATTTCGACTGGGGATCTTCTAGTTTATGTGACGCACTACTGGGGTGGGGCCCTCGAGATGCACGGCGTAGCACTTGCCGTATTACTGGACATCTCGAAGGCTTTTGAAAGGGTCTGGCACGCAAGTCTGCTGCGCAACCTTTCTGCGTATGGTGTCCCCGCTGTAGATATTATTATATGTACTTTTGTAGTTGGGTAGCTGATTTTCTGACGGAACGATCGATCAGAGTAGTCATCGATGGCTGGTCCTCTGACTCAGTGGCTATTGATGCCGGAGTTCCTCAGGGGTCTCTCTGCGACGCTTTTCCTGTTGCACATCAATGACATGTTGATACCAGGAATTGTTGGGTATGCAGATGACAGTACTGTCGTAGAGAGATACCTTTCGGATGCAAACTGCAGTCAAAAAGCTGGGCGTCCTAAATAAGGTCAAGTGATATTTCACGCCGGGATAGCTTTAAACTCTCTTTAAAGCTGAAGTCCGATCTTGTATGGAATATTGCAGTCACCTATGGGACGGCTCAGCGAAATATTACTTGTACTTTGCATCTGTGTATATTGATAGTGACAGTAAAGCGTCTCAAAACTATGAAATTAGTGATTTTTTAAAAACAAAGATTACTACAGTGAACATCTATCGCTGATCGAATCGATCTATCGTGAATATTTGTATTTCTTGTTACTTTTTTAGATTATTATTGTTTAAAAATTATTATCCTAAACATGAAGGAGTCCTACCATATTGTATTTACCTGTAAGTGTTTGTTACACTTAAATAATGTTACAAACTTAATTAAGTAATTTAATGTATCAGTGTAAACAAACGTTGGTGAATTATATAAAAAAAAATACCAAGTAACTGCACTGGACACGATTCAACGCAGAGTTGAGAGGCTAATTGGTGAAGAGCAAGTTTCACACCCTAGCTCACCGCCGCAAAGTTGCCTTTCTGTCGGTCTTTTACAGACCTGGAACTCCATGAGCTCATACGGCCATCCCCTTTCTTCCATCGGACATCCAGACGCACTGCGGGCTACCACCCTTTCTTGGAGGATATTTCTAAATGTCGCACAAAGCACTACTCAACATCGTTTATACTATGCACAGAAAAGGAGTTGAACTCCCTCCCTGCGTCTGTGTTTCCGAGTACTTATCTTAAGTATCTTCAAAGCAAGAGTGAATAGACACCTTCTGGGTTAGCTCGCTCCATCGTGAATCGGCTTGATTGGGATCAAGAGCAAACCAACCAACCAACCATTTACAGAAAAAAAAAACTAGTCGGACAGTCCGATTTACGTATTCATATTGCGTAAATGCCTTGGGTTCTGGCTTCCTAACTTAATTGTCCTTATAGTTTGAAAGGCCTAGGCCCTTTTTTACCGTGCGTCTGTCTATTGTTATCTGGCGTCCGTATATTGTTATCTGGCATCCGTATATTGACATCTGGCGTCCGTATATTGACATCTAGCGTCCGTATATTGATGACTGGCGTCCGTATATCGGATATTGCTATTTGACATTTCACGCCAGCTCTAACAACATCCTGAGCATAATATGTGACAAGTCGGACAATCCGATATACGAATTCATATTGCGCCTCAGATAGTGGCTTCCTAACTTAATTGTCTTTATAGTTGAAAGGCGTAGGCCCTTTGTTGAGGAGTTATTATATTGTTATCTGGCGCCCGTATATTGCTATTTCACAGTTTGCGCCAGCTCTAAGAGCATTCTGAACACAATATGCGACAGGTGGGATGATGAAAGAACATGTACACACGCCAGCACATCAACCTACCTACCACAAAATGTCCAATTTTCTTCAATAGACTTTGAACTTTATGCCTTAAATATATGGTTAAAATGTATTAAAGAAATTTTACAGTTTTGGATAGGTTGCAGGCGTCTGTACATTTAAATTTTTTATTAATTATTTATTAGTTTTATGGCTGATTATTCAATCATTGGATAAAACTTATCCTTCTGATAAAGCATTACGCAATCAAGCTAAAATGTCACCTGTTTAAAAAAAAAGTCATTTATGACAATACATTTTTAATAAGTAAGTATAATAGATTACGATTTATGATAATAACTAGCGGCCGCTCGCGGTTTTACCCGCGTGGTTCCCGTTCCCGTGGGAATATCGGGATAAAAAGTATCCTATGTGTTAATTCAGGTTATAAACTATCTGTATGCCGAATTTCATTCAAATCCATTCAGTAGTTTTTACGTGAAGAAGTAACAAACATACACACTCACAAACTTTCGCCTTTATAATATTAGTGTGATATTGTATTTTAGTAGGCACCAAACATTGAGTAAGCTGGCAACGTCGCATTAGCGGACGCCAAATTTATATGAATACGTCAGAAAAGAAGCGCGTTTAATACGGCTGTGGATATACGCACGACACTAGCGCCGCACCTCTGCTGAGATTTTTTTGGGAACTATCCAGTATTTATTTGCAGCCATTACAATAAATTTTTGGCTTCCATCGATTTTTGTTCTACGGCTAGCTTGATCTTAGAGGCGCCAAGTGTCATCGATTAAAAAAGTGGCGTCCGGTATGCGGACGTCAAATAGCGGTGGACGCCATTTTAAATGTAATTTCGCCTTCAGTGGACGGAAGTTTGCTTGTGGGATATATATATATATATATATATATATATATATATATATATATATATATACAGTCGTGGTCAACTAATTAGGGACATTCAAGATAGTGAAGAGCAATAACCGGTTATGTACATATAAATATAAAACCCTATTGATTTTTCAGCACCTATTATTTGCATAATTTGGTCCGATTACTATACTATAAATGGCTGTAAATAAGAGAATAATTAAATAGAAAAAAGTATTTAATATCAAAGGTTGAACATGTATTAAATTTTAAGGTATAATTATGTAGCTGGACATTTAATTAAGGACAGTAAAGTATAATGATGAATAGAGTTAAACAAAACGAATAATCTCCAGTATTATAATATTTTTAAAAGCTCCATTTTATTACGTGTAAAATCAGTACCCAGTAGCAAAACCTTTGTTAGTAATTACCGCTTGACACCGATGTGGCATAGACATTATCAGTTTCTGACATGTTTCGATAGGAATGTTTGCCCATGCCTCACAAAAAGCTTGATTAAGTTGATCTAAAGTTGTGGTACGATAAGTTGAAACTTTTTTCTTGATTTCGTGCCAAAGGTGCTCAATTGGGTTGAGGTCCGGGCTATTTGCTGGCCAATCTAGCACCGATACTGACTGACTGGTAAGAAACGACTTGACTGAACGGGCGGTATGTTTCGGGTCGTTATCATGCTGAAACGTCCATATAATAGGGAGATGCTCCTCAGCATAGGGAAGCATAGTTTCCTCCAATATTGTTTTGTATTGATGTTGGTCTAAGTTACCCTGAACTTTTCTCACAGGTCCCACTCCACGTCCAGAAAATGAACCCCAAATTTTAATGTTTCCACCGCCATGTTTCACCTGCTTTTTTGTGAATCTTGGATTCATTTCCGCTTTTACAGGACGCCGTACGTATTGCCTTCCATCTGAAGAAATTAAATTAATCTTGGTCTCGTCAGAGAATAATACATGTTGCCATTGGGCGTAGGTCCAATGTCCATATTTACGTGCAAACGCCAAACGAGCATTTCTATGTTCTTTCTTCAACAACGGTACTTTGCGAGCCACTCTTCCGAACAACCCTGCTTCTACCAGACGTCGTCGAACGGTCCTCGCTGATACACCGGCTCTTTCGTCTGCCCCAAACACTTCGTGTTTAATTAAAATAGAGCCTAGAAACGGATCTTTCTTAGCTAACCTGGTTATCATTCTATCTTCTTGCGGAGTTGTTTTTCTCGATCTTTTTGTCCTGGGCACATTTAAAGCTGTGTTATTGCGCCTGAAATGTTGCACTGCATTGCATACCATAGTTTTTGAACAATTTAAATGTTCTGCTATCCCTCGGTATGACCAACCACGCTCGACAAACTTCATGATAATTGTTCGTAGTGTTGGATCGCAACTTTTATTTTTGCCCATATTTCTTCAAAATAATTCTCAAAACTTAAAATTAAAAATCTGGATTGCCGCCAAAACTACCACAAAACAATAAAAGAAGAAATAAAAAAGTATTGAGATTCAAATTTTGAAAATAGAACGCAATATCTCAGTGTCCCTAATTAAATGGCCAGCCAGCATTCTTTGAACAAATAGCACACTGATAATCTATCAGCTATACTGTAAAGAGGTTTAATGTTTAAGAAGTTGTTATTGTTTGTATAATCGGGCACATCAATGACTAATTATACTTACGTGTAAAAGATATGGAATATTGTTAAGACTCGTTGGAAAATAAAAAATAAATTCACAATTTGGCTTAACTAGAGATTGTCCCTAATTAGTTGACCACGACTGTATATATATAATATGCTTAAATATATTTTAAATGTTTTATTTTTACATCTTTTGGCACCGCAGCTAATTGCGCCTACCCTGTCATCTCTGCACCACCCTTTGGTTGACTGGTAGAGAATGCCTTTAGGCATTAAGTCCGCCATGTAATATACTATTGCAAAAGTTTTAATAAATTAATAAATAAATATTTTTTTTATTAGTATGTTGTAATGTTTATTGTCTGTATCAAATATTGTGTTTTTCTGTTCGTGTTAATTTTTATTCTAACAACTTAAAAATTTATTCAAATAAACTAATGTTACTTAATGGAAACTTCCCCATGAAGTGGACTTTAAATCGCATAGAAGTTAAAAAGGTAACTTTTTTTTAAAACTTTCAACTAACTTACTACATGTTTTTATTTCCCAAATGCTCGTAAGCAATAAGAAAGTTTTATAAGAATTGATTTATTAATTAGTAAATTATTAAACTTTGTAGTTTGTATTATACACCGAAATGTATAAAATGCTCTTTCAAACAGCTACTCAGATAACAGTTTCCTAAAAGGGTTTACGCATTTAGGTTTCCCATACAAATTTTCAAGTTGAAATGTTTAAAAAATAATAAGCCAATTTTGATGAAAGTCGGCATGTTGAAGTAAAATATAGATATCTAAATAGTTTGTGGAAAACATTTCCATAAAACGTTTATTTAACTGAGTTATTGCGATTTTAAACTTTCTATAGTGGACTTTAAATCGAAATAACTCAGCTAAATAGACTTTTTTTTAAATGTTTTCAACAAACTATTTAGATCCCTGTATTTTACTATAGCATGCAAAGTTTTATTAAAATTGGCTTACTAGTTTTTAAAAATTTCAACTTGGAAATTTGTATGGGAAACCAAAATGCGTAAACCCTCTTGATCAAAAAACAAAAAAGACAACACCTCACAATTACAAACAGTATACAGTTCTAAGCAGGTGCTTAAATAATAAAAAATATATCGAGTGCGCCCCCGCTATTTGTCGTGAAGCGTCAAAGCTAGTTCAAAGGTACCCATTCGTAGTCGAGCCGTTGAGCCTGCTACGTGAGCACTTATCCCAAATTAGTAGGGGTTCGGAGTGAGCGCAGATCCGCTCGCGCGATCACACGGAAGATCCGCGCTGAGTTAAGCCGCGCGTCTGAACGGGCGGGCGCAGGCATCCATCGCCCGCTGTATCGCACGATCCGTTACCGTGAATATGAACGGCAGTTTGAGAACCGCTGGCGAGCGCTATGTCCTCGCACCGTAATAAATTTATAATCTTAGTATCACTCATTATCATCTATTATACAACATTGACATTGGCTAAATATGCAACACGCACAAAACAACAAGAAAAAATTAACAATTTAAAACTTGAGACAAAATTAATTTACGGTTTTTTTTGGTTCTTTCTCGTTGAATTCTTTAGCATAGAGTTACCATAGCCAGGGAGGATATGCTGAAAATACATACGAAAAGTAAAAACAAAAAAAAAAAATATGGTAAAACCACCGAAAGTAATACACGCTTCCTACTGTCCCACAGTCGGACAAAGGCCCTCATCATTGTATGTAAGTCATCGCAACAATGCTTGAAGATTGGTCAAAATAATCAATATTTATCATGTGGGAGTGTAAAGTACGAATAAAAAAAAATAAAAAAAGACCAAATATACATTTGTTGTTTTAGGTAGGGGTGATAGAATACTACCACCCCTCTCTTCCCTTAGGTGTAGTAAAAGTCGACTAACGGACTAAAGACTGCACATACATCCAACAGCATATAACGGCGATGGACTCACCACCTGTTACGCTGAGCACCATGTGCAGTCGCTATTTAGTGAAAAGTGGTCTATGGCAGAGGACTGCTTGTGCCGGTCCTCATTGCCTAGTCCCTGACTAACCCTTCGGGGATAATAGTTGTGGTTATATGTATGTATGTACGAGTATGTATCTGTTGTTTTGCTACCACTTTTGCCAAATGCGGTTTAGTGGTTCAGACTAAGCGCTTTGCTACATGCCCATAAATAAAAAAAACTACATACACACATATTTACATACACTAAAGACTATTATCCTCAAAGGGTTAGTCAGAGACTAGGCAATAAGGAACGCAAAAACAATTCACTTCCACAGTTAGCCCCTTCGTACACAAGGCTACGCAAATCTCCGATACTCGACGATTTTAGTCTCCAAGCGACTATATACCGCCATACAAATCCATTGAGGTTCGTACACTAGTCGCGTCGCCGACATTTGTCTCGCGACTCGCGTCGCGCTACCTGCTAGTCGAGGTCTTCGCTAGTTAAGTAAGTCGCGGCGATTACCAAGATGGCAGAGCAATCATTAAATATTAAATTTGTTTCTGAGGTGGAGAAATATCCTTGCTTATACTCGTATATACAATATTAGTATCGGAGATTTGCGTAGCCTTGTGTACGAAGGGCCTTACGTTTCACCATATAACAACTACACATGTGCTCAGCGTGATAGGTGGTGAGCCCATCGCCGCTCTATGCTGTTGGAAGTATGTGCAGTCTTTAGTTGGTGAGTCTCCTTTTACGACTCTCAGAGGCAAAGATAAGTTTCTTTAAAAGTAGTATTCTTTCAATGGACCGCCAACACACAAACGGTTTAAATTAGTCAAAATGTAGGTACTTGATTTTTATTTATTTAATTTAATTTTCTTTGCAGAATAAAAACTGCAAAAGGCGGACTTAACGAAACAGGGCATTCTTTACCAGTCAACTGGTAAGCATGTGGGCGACTTAAGGCGATAGAACGAAACGGTTAATTATTGAATACAATCTTACGCGATTACTTAATAAAAGCGTTATACTTAATATTAATCTACAAAAGTAAATAATACAAAACATAAAACAACATGTATTATATAGTAGATTATGCACCAAGGGGATAAAGTAGTGTCTTATGTAGCGGGCGCCCCGTATTGAATCCCGAGTGAAACGAAGGATTCTAGCGTTAACTCCCGAGTGTAGCGAAGGTTTGCTCGGAGTTAAGACAAGAATCCTGAGTGCAGCATGAGATTCAAGGTCGCCCAAGACGAAGGCACCTTTATTCCCGAGGAATATACTCTATTTTTCACACCATCTATGAGAAAATAAAAAGCAATAGTAAAACAATAGTAGATAAAAGGAGCTAAAATTACCCAAACGGACTAAAGACTGCAGATACATCCTACAGCATAGAGCGGCGATAGGTTCATCAAAATAATACTACCAACCTCTTTCTTCCCTTGGGTGTCGTAAAAGGCGACTAACGGACTTAAGACTGCACATACATCCAACCGCATAAAGCGGCGATGAGCTCTTCAAAATAATACTACCAACCCTTCTCTTCCCTTAGGTGTCGTAAAAGCGACTAACAGGCTAAAGACTGCACATACATCAAACAGCATAGAGCGGCGATGGGCTCATCAAAATAATACTACCAACCCCTTTTCGTCCTTTGGGTGTCGTAAAAGGCGACTAACGGCCTAAAGACTGCACATACATTCAACCGCATAGAGCGGCGATGGGCTCATGAAAATAATACTACCAACCCCTATCTTCTCTTCAGTTTCGTAATAGGCGACTAAAGGACTAAACAAATACTGCACATACATCCAACAGCATAGAGCGGCGATGGGCTCATTAATATAATACTTCCAACCTCTCCATTGCCTTAGGTGTCGATAAAGGCGACTAACGGACTAAAGACTGCACATTCATCACACAGCATAGAGCGGCGATTGGCTCATCAAAATAATACTACCAACCCCTCTCTTCCCTTGGGTGTCGTAAAAGCGACTAACAGGCTAAAGCCTGCACATACATCCAACTGCATAGGGCGGCGATGGGCTTATCAAAATAATACTACCAACCCCTCTCTTCCCTTGGGTGTCGTAAAAGCGACTAACGGACTAAAGACTGCACATACATCCAACCGCATAGAGCGGCGATGGGCTCATCAAAATAATACTACCAACCCCTATCTTCTCTTTAGTTTCGTAAAAGGCGACTAAAGGACTAAACAAATACTGCACATACATCCAACAGCATAGAGCGGCGATGGGATCATCAAAATGATACTACCAACACCTTTTCGTCTCTTGGGTGTCGTAAAAGGCGTATACGGACTAAAGACTGCACACCTACACTACCTTTATAGTAAATGTTCGTATGCGATTTCTATTTATGTTCCAAATTCAAATCACATTAATGACCAGCTGGTCATAATGAAATTCAGTACAATATTAATGCCCTGCTAGACCTCAGGTCTTTAATTACTTACTTAGGGTTAGGTTTGCATGACATATAATTTTTTTATATGTCATGCAGATAATTGACATGACATTTAATTTGATATTGTCGAGCAGGTGGTGTGAAAAACTACTTACTTAAATTAATATGATACATAAATATTAAACATAAATAAAAACATAATATACATAACGATATAACTAAACAAATTAGATAGTGTGACATTTACATCGCATTTAAATAGTGCTCACGCCCTAGTCTTTGTATGTAAACGGTGCCATTATCAAAACAAACATAGCCATCCCGATACACGTAGATCCGCGATCAATAATGTTGGCGCATTCGTATTCGCCGCTGAGTGCATGGAGACGCGACGTGAGTGCATTTTGTCGTCAAAGAAACCAGTGAGCCGTGCCCGCCGCTGCATAAACACACGCTGGCGCCGAACAGCTTTAGCCTGATATAATAGATGAAATCGGTATCGGGATAATACATATATTCTAAACAATACGGCTAAACTAAACTAAAACTAAACGATACTCCTTGGTCAAGTGGTTAGCACGCCGGGTCTGGCGTCGCGCCATCTCTTTTTTTTCTATTATAACTCGTCATAGTGACTGCATCCTGCCTGATGGTAAGCAGCCGATGCAGTCCAAAAATAATGAGAGCGTTCCATACCGTGGAATAAGCATGATAACGAGCGCGCGCACCCATTCATGACGGCATCTCTGAGGTCCCGGGTTTAATTCCCGGTTGGGTCAATTTAGAGAAAACTGTTTTTATAAATTGATTTCGGGTCTGGGTGTTTTTTCTTTGTTTATGTATATTTATCCGTTATCTTACCATATTAACGAGTTTCAAAAGAATACTCATGTTGGTTTAGCTAGATAATTGGTGTAAACAAATTTAATTTAATTAATTTAATATACACTCACGACTTATAAGGGTTAAATTAAATTAATTAAATTGTTTTACGCTCACACCAATTAACTAGACCAAGATGAGTATTCTTTTGAAACTTGTCAATATGGTAAGATAACGGATAAAGAAGAACCGGCGCACTTTCCATAAAAGAATTTGGTCATAATAAAAAGCTAAATATTATTTGTACCTAAAACAAGTTTTGTCTTATATTTATCGAATCGCGAATAAGAGTTATTTAATTATTATTATTTATTAATAATTATTTATTATTAATTATTAATATTTTTTAATATGGAAACACTGAGTTTTCAAAAACAGACATGTTACATTCAAAATGTCTAACGTGGCTGCATAAACCATAATTCTTTTGCTTTTAAAAAAGGGAAATGCCAACAATGCCTTCACGTCATGATTGAAATGACAGCTAGCGGCTGTACAACTGTCATTTGTTGACAGACATTGCCAGATAGATATTAAATTACAGATTAAAAAATTAAAAAAGTATACAACTTAAGCATAAAACGCCGGGTCTCCTTTACATAAATATAAAGAAAACACCCAGTCCCGAAATCAATTTCGAAAAACAGTTTTTCTCTAAATTGACCGGGATTTGAACCCGGGGCCTCAGAGATGGCGCGACGCCTGACCCGGCGTGCTAATCATTCGACCACGGAGGTCGTCAAAGGTTTAGGTTAGTCAGAGCAACTAACACTAGGTCCATGTTTCACTAAATTACTACCACACATATGCTCAGCTTAATAGGTGGTTAGCCTTAGAATAATAACATAATAGAAGGTAAGTCCGCGCGCCTATTTTGAAGCACTTTTTTTGGAGCCAGATATGGCTCCAAACGCCGAGTTTTCAATGTACACTACGGAGTTACAAGGGTACGTGTGCGTGTCGCCGAGCGCAAGCAAGTAATCGTCACGAAAGTGTGAGTCGGTTTAGTGCTTCACTTTTGACAGAGCGCTTGTATGAAGACTATATTTCTATACGTAATTATTCTAAGTGGTTAGCCCATCGTCGCTCTATGCTGTTAGAGGTATGTGTATTCTTTAGTCCGTTAGCCGCCTCTTACGACAACAAAGGGAATAGAGAGGTAGCTAGTATTTTTTTAGTTCGCCGCTATACCACGCTGCACATATAATGCCTGCTCATATAATAGACGACGAAATCAGTATCGGGATAATTGTGTTTCGGTATTTTTTTAGCGGAGACACCGGTGAGGGGTTCTGAAAGCTCTCAAAGTCAAATTTATTTAGTGCAAACTCGCGGCCTGCCCGCGTTTCACCCACGTGAGCACCCCGTATCGCGTGATGAATTTCCAAAAAAAAAACTTTATACAAACATCGATGTTTTTGCAAACATCGTACAATAAATAAAACAACCATAAAAACGCATATAAATCATAAAAAAATATATCCGGGCTTAGGAACACATTATTATATTCCAATATTTTTTGTCTATTGACTGTAAAATAATATTTAGAGCGCATCATCTATTTATTTTTATTACGTTTTCTAATGAACTCAAATCTTTGTTCTGGTAAGGACCCATTTCTAAAGTATTAATTACAATTTATTAAACTGTACTGTAGCTCACAGAGTGGTATAATGATACAAAAATAACGCAAACTACTACAACACAATTTTATCAATCTAGCAAAAATCGTACTGGTTGTTTAACTATCCTACCGCTACGCGTGTTTTTTGTAAACACACATTATGTGTCCGTGACATCTAAGTATGTTACAATGTTTCACATATTGCAATGTCAGCATCTTATCTTATTTGTTGGGGCCTACCGAGGTCTCCTTCTCGCAGTAGCATCAACCATTGGAATTATTGTTGCCACCTGTTTTTAGGAAAATAAAGCATTTTTTCATTTTGTTAGAACAAAAATAAAGTACCGGTAGAACGAACCGGTATTTGGTAACCGTAGGGCTTTTTGAAAAAAAAAAAAATTTTTGAATAAAGGCAAACATATTACATGAACGCAACCTATTTATTCTCTAACATTTGGCAACTCCGTTATCTGTCAATCTTGAACAATCAGAGAAAAGAACACCGCGCGTGTGATGTTAAGAACTACATTTAGCGAGAGTCTGTCAGTTTTGTTCCAAATTAGTTTTTAAGTAAAAATGTTAAATTATTTAGTGTTGACTTTTGCATTATTTGAAATTTTTTTAATGTATGTTACCAAATATCGCCGTCCGTGTTTATATTGAAATAAAAACAGTTTATAAAGATATTTTCTATGTCATTTTGTATGCAAACCAAATAACCCCACCCTGGGGGCTATTTGGAAAGGCACCTTCTTTTTTAAAATAAACCTTACTGTTTGTTCACTCTATGTTTTTATTTTTGTATTTTTATAGAGTTATATCTGTATTATGCAAAACATACTTTTTTGTCTGTTAAAAATTAAAGGCAAAATAAATATTCAAATTTTATCCCTACTTTTTTACCAAATAGCCCCGTTCTACGGTACCTACATGGCATAAAAAAGATTATTTATTTATTTATCCTTAAAAAGGAATTTTACTTGCTCTTTGCGACATTTAAGCCAGTAACGATCAGTTTTACGTAAATAGAGTATTTTAGCATAGGTAGGTACTTTATTCGTAGATTATAAAGTACGCCTACATGAAAAAGAGGACAATACTCTATTTTAGAGTACGGGTGGCAACCCTAATTGGGATCCTAAAACATCGATGTTCTATCTCCTCATATCGATATTTATCCCGTAAAATCGACGTTCATCGAGCATCCCTAGCACTAGCAATACAACAAACAAAAAAGTTCAGGTGGTCTGAAGTGATGAGCAAGGAAATGTTCATGGCAATTGATTTATTTATTGATTTATTGATATATTTATTCATTACAGCTCTTTTGCACGCTTTCTTCAAAACGCTGACCTGATAAGAAAAGCTTATAATATTGTACCATAATATTTTTATGAACTAAGTGATCGACTCCCTAGTACTTATTGCATCTGTACCAAAAATTATAGTCTGTAGAATCACAACAACCTTAGTATAGAAAATAAATATAAAAACGGAAATTGGTGCAGTATACAGTACAAATATAACCTAAATACCTAGACAGTAATTGGTAAACGTACCTAGTTTTATAGAATTATTAGGCACGAGAACTTAACGTTTCCATATAATAATTATATTTAAAATAGAAATTCATACTGAAAAAGGCCTAGACTTGCACTTACACAAAAGCGATAACCAGTAACCAGTCCTGAATATTACGACTTCTAACTGAGCTGTTGATGACCGTTCTTTCAAGGCTTTCAAATTACAAAGAATGCATGGATACATGTTAAAACAATATAAACATTTAAAATTTATAAGCATCTGCATATACCGCAAGCAACCGTATCGCGTAGCGGTGAAAGAATACTACCACCCTTTCTCTACCCTTGGGTGTCGTAAAAGGCGACTAACGGACTAAGGACTGCACATACATCCAACAGCATAGAGCGGCGATGGGCTCACTACCTGTCACGTTGAGCAATGTGCAGTCGCTATTTAGTAAAAAGTGGATTATGGTAGAGGACTGCTTTTGATATCCTCATTGCCTAGTCTCTGACTAACCTTTCGGAGATAATAGTTGTAATTATACGTATGTATGTAGGTATATCTGCATATACTGTGGTAAATCTACGTACCATCCATCACTACTAGCTTTAACTCAAACCATACCTCGAGGCGATAGCCGATTTCAACAAGTTTTGAATATTGATGTTACATAAACACGAGAGCGACCAGCGAGCACAATTCGCCGCAGCTTTTTGCGCGCGTTTGAATTTTTCCTAGATTTGAGAGCAATTTTGTGTGAGCGACGTATTTTATGACGCCCCGCCGCCGGCGGTGAAACCGCCACAACCGCATGTGGCCGGGTTATGCTAAACGCTAAGAGAACAACGAAAATTACGAAATCTCGAAATATATTTCAGACGGAGGCAACATCTGTAGCGAATGTATGCATAGACCTACCGTATATCTCACGAGACCTATTCGGTTGTCAATGGCGTTGTACGTTTGTTTATTTATTAGATTTACCAACGTTTGTTTACATTGCTTCTAAACAGATAATACTATAGTAAATATATATATTTAGTTAGGTATATTTATTAGGTATATATCTAACTGTAACAAACATTTACTGCACTAATGTAAAAATTACAAGAAAACAAATTTAAGAAATGTGAGCTTTGACATGAAGAGTGTCTGTTCGAAAGGGGAAAATTACACTTTTTTTTTACATTTATAAGCAATTACGTCTCTATCGACTGTTAAATACTTGCAATAGTATTTCTTTCGAATGTGAGGGTAGACTTCACAGTGACGTAATACCGCTGGCTTGCAGCGTAATCAAACTACTAGTAAAAAATTCAGCGAGTCTTCTGGGGTCTCGGTAGCTCAGCGGTTAGAGCAGTGGACCGGCAATCCAAAGGTCGTGGGTTCGAATCCCACTCGAGCTTCCTGAGACTGGTTGATTTTTTTTCAAGTAACCATTTTATCAATTACACTTTTGACAATTTTTGAGTTAGCGACGGAAATCAGTTTTTTTGCCATAATATCTTAGTGTGGACTTCATGATAACCCATCAAAAGGAGGTATTTTCTATACAAAATCGGTTTTGGATTGACCAGTTTCAATCAAAACAGGACATGTTTACTAAAATTCAAACAAAAGGGGATATTTTTCATACTAAACCAGATAATTTTTAAAATTATGTTATGTAGTTTAATTATGTCATTATGTCTATTAAACTATTTATTACATAAGCTGCAAATTCACTCATGTATGCATATAATTAGGTATCAGTTTTTCTTAATTCGTGAAAATTTGTGTTATAGGTAATTGTCCCCTTTTGAACAGACACTCCACATAAGTAGTTTTTCATGCAACTTGCAGTTTCGTAGATTCAAAGTAGGTATATATTATATATTTTATAATGTTTAACTTTTATCTTGTTGACCATAAAAATAAGTTTTAAATGCAGGGTACGCACTGATAAATTTAAAAGTCTGATCAACTTCAGAATTGAACCCAGAAATTTAGAATAACAAACGGACCGCATTTTAAAAATTCAAAAGCGATCCTGCAAAGTGAAGTTTGATAAACATTTTTGTTATCAACCTCTTACAGCGGCGGAGACGATAAAAAAAGAGAGAAATCTTAAAGAAAACCCGTAGCAGAATATAACGGACAATATTAAATTTCCTTGCCGTAACAACGCTACCGCTCACGTAATAGACAAAACAGATGTTGTGATAATAAACACTTTATCGACCGAACGCCGCGCCGGCCCAAGAGTGGCAACGAAATAAATGGCCTTTAATTTAGACGTGCGAGGGAAAAGAATCGCCTCCAATACGGATAATGTCCTCCGTCCGGAGACCTCAGGCCTGCGTCGAACACTGATTCGAGTTATAACAGAATCGGACCCAGATTTATATCTCGATTTAATGCTATCTCAGTTTGAAAAGTTTCCGATAGTAAAAGTTAACAGTACTTGTATGTGAAGTGAAGTTGATGTACTGTTTTATTGACTGTTTTCTGCATAATAAAATCCTCATAGAAAGTAAATAATTGTCATTATCAGTCTATAAAGTTTTTTACTGAGAGACTCAGGTTTTCCTACATGAACAATAACAATATTATTATTTAATAACAGGGGGTAGTTAAGCCATAACTCACTAACATATCTAAATTCGAAGGCGTAAGTTCTGACGTTTGTCATTTTATGGCAACCGGGACCAACGTCTTCAGAAACACGGGATCAGGGAGCCAGGATCTTAATTCATTTTCATTTATTCACCCATCGGTTGACCCGTAAATCTTGTATCACAGCCACAATTCAAATTTTTTTCAATTGAATTTAGTTAGAGAACGATGACTGTGTCTCTTAGTTTAGAAGCTAATTTTATGAGAATTTATTTGTTTTTCGACAGATACGAGTAGGACAAAGTACAGAAGTTACGCAGCAATAATTCACATCACAACTAGTAATTTTCCGGTTACTATACCATCTACTATCATAATAGGTATATGCTACTCCAGAAGCCGTAAAAATATAGACATCTATGACACACAAAAAATAAGAATAAATAGTTTCAATGTAAGTATAACTTAAATTGTCTCCTCTTCTAATACATTACGGAGCATTCGGAACCCACTCAATAATTCAATACAAGGCGTAAGAAAAACGTTGCTTTGCGTCGAAATGGTAAGTTTTGGCGGCGAAAGGTTGTCTTGAGCGATCCCCAACAACGCGCGCTTTTAACCTTTACCCTCTTCAATGGAATTTAGTGAAACTCGAGGGCACTTAGTGATTATTTTTTTCATTTGATATCTAAGTGGTTTATGGTTCTGAAACTGTGAACAACTAAGCCGTGTGTGTAAGGGCTCACTGAAAGAATACTATCAACCCCTCTATTCCCTTGAGAGGACTGGACGTACTGCACATATCCAACAGGCGTAGATGAGACTCGACTCGAACCTACTGCCTTTTACAATATGGGGCAGCTCTTCCCACTGAGTTACCGAAAGATCAAATATTTCAAGTGCTTATTTATAGGCAGTGTTGCTGTTAGTTTTGGAGACAACACGGCTTTTTTAATTTAATACTAATTTCAAATAATATAAAAAAAACTTACATAAAAGATTAACCGTGTCGTGTATCGGTGAAAAAATATGATCTATTCCTTTCTAATACTAAAACTAATACCAATGGTATTTGTTTATAATCGTGATTAATTTTCTATTCCGGACGAATACCACTTATAAACGAATCCCAAAATACGTTAAATGTAATGAGATACAGTCAGTAACAAAAATGCTTTTTAATGTGATTTTATGGATTTTAAGTAGTTTTTATTTATACAGAATCATTCTTAATAAATCAGACAATCAGACCTATGAAATTGCATAAATACTTAAAGGTATACTTAAAAAATAAAGCTTTTTCAACAAATCAAAGTTATTCATTTTAGTCTTCAAAATGCAACAACTCAAAATATCACTCACGATCAACGATTAACATGATATATAAAAATTATCATTATCATAATAATCATTATCGATATCTGTAATATGAATTTATGTAAGGAACAAATTGTTACGTTTCAGGAGAAGCAAAAAACTATATTTTTATTCTGAGAAAATGCATATAACTTTTTTATTTCAAATAGTGCGTAAAATTTATGTATGACAAAGTTTAATGGAATTTTAAGCTCTTTAAGCCTATTTTAATAGAATCTTTATAATCCTTATATTTTTCAAAATAGATTGTACCTAACATTAGTCTTTTTTTTTATTTTACACTAAGATTTTTACCGAAAGTAATTAAAGAAATAACTTAAAAAAATGTAACTCACAAAAACTTAAAAATATTTAAACGTAAGTATAAACATTTATTATAAAAAAAATAAAGTAGATAATTGTAAAAATAATTTATTCTACAATTTCATACTTGTTTTTCCTTTTTCATTTTTCGTACCTGTTTACTGTTTATATATAATCAAATTTAATTTCATGTAATTGACGTACTTTGCACCCTATATTTTAATTTTGTTTGTTAAAATACGTCAAAAAATAGTTTACGTAAGGGACATTTTTTGAAGATATCAAAATTTTAAATATACCAATCGATAGAGCGCAAATTGCGCTGATCGGTCAGTCAGTGAGTGACAAAATTAAGAAACTTTAACTAGTTATACTTTTTAACCTACTGGTTCAAATTGATCGAAATTTAAAATATACCGTTACGCTACCGTGCCCCCAGATTAGCAAGTAATTCAGATAAGTTTGCTCGTCAGTAAAAATGTCGGGATGAAGTGAATTTGTTGAGATTTAAGATTGCATTACAATCATAATATTAAAAAGCAAATTAAACTGTTTCTGTAACTGTACCAAAAGTTATGTATACCAATAATAATGGTATCGAAATATTTTAAATTTGGTATTCGTTCGGAATAGAACATTAATTCGATATAAAACAAATACCATTGGTATTAGTTTTTGGTATTAGAAAGGAAAATATGACTACCTCTATCTTATCATTATTGTTGAAATTTTGCATTCACAATGCTATATAAATATAGGATAAAATGTTTACTAGATGTTTTTTTTCTAGTAAACATTTTATCCTATATTTATATAGCATTGTGAATGCAAAATTTCAACAATAATGATATTTATAAGCAATTACGTCTTTATCGATTGTTAAATACTTGCAATAGTATTTCTTTCGACTGTGAGGGTAGACTTCACAGTGACGTAATACCGCTGGCTTGCAGCGTAAATCAAACTACTAGGAAAAATTCAGGGAGTCTTCTGGGGTCTCTGTAGCTCAGCGGTTAGAGCAGTGGACCGGCAATCCAAAGGTCGTGGGTTCGAATCCAATTCGAGCTTCCTGAGACTGGTTGATTTTTTTTCTAGTAAACATTTTATCCTATACCTCTATCTTCCCTTGGGAGTCGTAAAAGGCGACTAACGGACTAAAGACTGCACATACATGCAACAGCATAGAGCGGCGATGAGCTCACCACCTATCACGCTGAGCACATGTGCAGTTGTAGGTAATTTGGTGAAACGTAGACTGCTTTTGCGGTCCTCATTGCCTAGTCTCTGACTAACCTTTTGGGGTTAACAGTCGTGGATCAAAAGTCGTCAATCAATCAATCAAATTAGGTCAAATTTCTACAATCAATTTTAACTTTATTGTTTGGTTCTAAGGATCAATATTCATTGGAGAAATATGAGAGTTTAGGGTAGGTCGATCTGACGCCGTGTGTACGTATTGTGAAGAAGTTCGCTAAGTCATCGTCAGTATTCGTCTTTAGCATACATAATAACAAAATAAGTTGCTAAAATCGTGAAATTTAAAGTGATAAAAAAAATTAGATATCTGGTCACCAACCGAATTCAAAAGCGATCTACAAAATGTAATTCGAAGGGTAATATTTGACTTCAAGGTGAGGTATTCCGAGCACTTCTCTCTTGCTCTCTCGACGGTACGACGACGACGACGACGGTACGAGACGGCTGTATCAACGAAGCAGCGGGAATAGGCGCGTTTTATAGGTTTTTTGCCTATATAGGAAAAAATAAGTGAGATAATAAAATGTGTTTTTTGCATTTACTAGATAATAAAAAGTTTCTTCTCATCATCATCAGCCTATAAACGTCCCACTGCTGGGCACAGGCCTCCCACGTGGACAATAGCACGTGGGGATAATGGGCCATAACCCATCACGCTGGCCCAGTGCGGGTTGGTGGGTTTTAACGGCTGCCATCTTACGACAACAACAGTTTAATTTGACAATAAGTTTCTTCTATTGGTAAAAAAATTAAGTCGTTTATTAATGTATTATCTGACTTGCAGCTCTTTTAAAATGTTGACAGAGCTATCTTTTTTATCTATCGAGTGAAGTACCTATTACCAATCATGTTTCTGTCTAAGAGTCATTAGATAATATGTTCAATTTTATTATACTAATTTTAAAACTGTAATTTTTAGATTGGTGGCGGTACATTTACAATCAATCGAAATTGTTAAAAACGGCAAAAGAGCGCCTTATATGCCTCAATGGGCATTGGCAAGGGCCAACGCGCCCGTGTAATTTACATAAGTTATATTTTTGCGTGTGCATGTCGCATTATTTGACAACAAACGGAGTGCCCGCTCAAATGTCATAGCACTCCTTCTATGCTTAAGTTATTATTCTATACAATCACCGAACAATTAAACTTTTTCGACGAAAATTTCATAAGTCACTGTATCAAAATATATCGACACTCGGCCCGCGCAAGCTTGAACGCACAAAATTGGATTTGGGCTCCCTTGGGAATATTCGATCGAAATAGAGGATAGTCTTGATTTTAATCTAAAAGCAATAAAACAAAGAAGTTTACTGGGTTTCTTTTAAATCCCAAGATGTTTATAAAACGTTTTATTTTTCTTTTTGTTTTATAATTCTTTAATTTTGTTGTCTTGAGTATTTTAAGTAATGTTTTATATTTGTATCATTAAATTATTATTAACAGCGATATTTAATATGGCATATTAAAATTTGAATATACCAACAATTAAATATAAAGTGTAAAAATAAGGTTTAAGTGTAAGTGTAAATATAAAGTTAATCGTAAAGTGAACCTCTTAAACAAAATGAACCGTCTCTATGGTTTTTTGGTTACTCCAACGATCTCAAGGCCAAGAAGTCCCTGGGTTGGCTACCAGCGGAAGTACGTATTATTTTGACTCTGTTGTAGACTTATATAAGACTTAAAGGTTAGCTATTTATTTATTATTTACCTTACCTTTCTATCTTACCTTAGTCTGTCGCTATAGCTACGATTCCAACAGTTACAAATAGGATAGAAAGTTCCTCAGTAGTCGAAGATTGCGGGTGAAGTGAGTTTCCACTTTCATCCTTATTGCCACTATGGTCCGGTCCAAGCGATTTTCAATTGTGTAACAAGAACGATGATTACGTAAATAAAAAAAAATAAAAAAAATCTTTTTACTTAAATTTAATTTAAATTAATTCGGCCGCTCCGTATCCCGTGAGAAAATTCTTTTCTTCTGTCTTTATACAAACCTTGACCTGAAAACTGAAAATTACAAACACTATAAAAAAAAATTTGCCAAATGAGGTTCTAAGCGATGCGTGAACATCAATTCGCCGCAATTGGTTTTTATTTACATAGATGTGTAGTCGAATATTTGTACACAAAATTTCGGTCGGATTTCTATGAAGACCAGATAGCCAGCTCCCACTAGCCGAACCACAGTTAATAAAGCTCCGGTGCTACGGCCAGGGCGGTATTTCGGCGAGTGTAGAGGCCAAATTGGCCCCCACTTTCCGGTAGGCCGCAATTAACGCGTCGAAATATCCGTCGAGAACGAGATTGCTGCAAATACCGCCTACAGCGTTACCGTGGTGAACTAAATTTTCTTGCAATTGGTACTTCTAACTTCAAATGTTTTATAGCAGCTAGAAGGTAAAGCTTTTTTAATGTCATCATTTAAATGTTTGAATATTTTTGTCTTAAATTAGTATTCTAATTTTTAATGTGTGTAAATCTAATAAAGTCAATCAGAGTGAAGTTTTTAATAATAATTATTATTTTCTTTACATTAAGTGGATGATAATGAGTGATAATGAACTTTTAATGGTAAATGGATTTTCCCACAAACCCCTCGAGACTCAATAAAGCTGTGGGACTTTAATGATGTCTCACACGGACTTCTTGAGAGAAATTAAAAAGTGATGTTGCACTGTTTTGTTTTATTTGCTAACACTCATGCACGTCCACGAACACCTATCAGTAAATTATCCACCATTATTTCACATTAATATTCGACAAAACACAAATTATAGAAAATAATACAAAACTGCAGACATGACGCTTCACTTTCCCGCCAAGAAGTCCTGCCAGCTTAGAATAATTACGTATAGAAAGATAGTCTTCATACAAGCGCTCTGTCAAAATTGAAGCATTAAATCGATTCACACCTTCATATCGATTACATGCTTGCGCTCGGCGACACGCACACGTACCCTTGTAACTCCGTAGTGTACATTGAAAACTCGGCGTTTGGAGCCATATCTGGCTCCAAAAAAAGTGCTTTATAATGGGCGCGTGGACTTACCTTCTATACGTTATTATTCTAAGCCTGCCAGTCATTAGAATTGGCCTTTATCATTTCTTTTTTCTTAAATAATAGCTTAGTGCGATTTTACAACAAACCTTTTGGAATGTCTTTCAAATACATACATATACATAATAATCACGACTGTTATCCCCAAAGAGTGAGTCAGAGACTAGACAATGAGGACCGCAAAAGCAGTCCTCTGCCATATAGTCCACTTTTCACCAAATAGCTACTGCACATGTGCTTAGCGTGACATGTGGTGAGCCCATTGCCACTCTATGCTATTGCATGTATGTGTAGTCTTTAGTCCGTTAGTCACCTTTTACGAACCGTAGGAAAGATAATAAGAGTAGTAATATTTTTTTTAATTCTACGCGACACGGTTAATCTTTTAAATAAGTCTTTTTTATTTTAAATTAGTGTTAAATAAAAACAGCCGTCTACAAAACTAACAGCACCACTTGAAATATTTGATCTTTCGGTAACTTTGTGGGAAGAGCGCCCCATATTGTAAAAGGCAGTAGGTTCGAGTCTCATCTACGCCTAAATATTAATTTTGAAGTGCCTTTTCGCAATGTACAAATTGTTAATACACAAAAAACTAATTGATATAACCATAAATTTGCTTTATCAGTGGCAGAGAATATAACGGCTGCTAACGTTGGTCGTGCAATTCTTTCCTTGTTAATGTTAGCATTTGTATTAAAATCATAATCCGGCCCGAAGTCGTTTCATTTCGGATGCCCAAAATCCCGGAATAAAATTGAAAGCAAGACAACAAAGAGTTTTATGTCTAAGTCCGTCGAGTTATTGTGAAATTACGACGTTATTCTTCACCCACAATGCCGGCCGTTAGGACGTAGATATTAAATGTTATTTACTTTTATTCCTCGAATGGCGTTGTACTAACGCTTTTGGGTGTAGTCGTAAAAGATAAGCAACTACAGCGATGGTCCGGTCGTAGTAGGTGACCCATAGGTGTGAATCATTAGACATACATTTGTAAGTTTCAATGTATAATTACATTTTGTTAGTAACCATCTGCTGTGGTCTATTAGAATAGCACCGATATACCCCGAGGTCTCGGATTCAATTTATAGAGGCGGTATGACGTGTTCAGTTTCGTTAAAGTATATCTGTCTAATAATAGAAGAATACTGATCTCAGATCGGGTTCTATACAGCGGAGTTATGTTTCATTTAGGGCAGGGTTTGTTCTAAGTTTGCCTGGTGTTCTACTTTACCCTTTAACTTGTGTAAAAAGAAGAAACGGATCAGTCGAAAAAAATAATTGCACTTTCATTATTTGGCGGTAAAAATTTAAGATAGGTAGGTACATGTTTTGTTCGTAGTATCGTTATTTATTTTGTTTACATTACCTACTCTTTAATTACGTTCGATTAATATTGCAGATTTACGTCTTTAAGAGACTAAGTATATTAATATTTACGACTGACAACAGATAGCAACAGCCAACACTGTCGTTAAATGGTGTAATGATGACAATAGTAATTTCAACTTTATTATGCGCCCCGATGGAGTACAGATATTTTCGAATACTGATGAACTTTCGGCTATAAAAGGTAATGAAAACCCGTCAACTCCCCAAATAGTCCATTACAGTACACTTTACGGCGGCAATCCTACTCTTCTTGGCGGAATTTAGTTACGTTTCATGACCGCTAAATCATAAATAAACATTATTTAAATGTAACAAACATTTGCATTTGAAATTAAACAATCTTAGGGAGTAATTCAATTTACTTGGCAAATATTCGCCTCCGTCACGGCGGCGTTCAAACTCGATAATTTAGTCTTTACCAATCTGTTTATTCGCCCCATTTGCTTATTAAAATACTTTAGGTAGTCTTTTAGTCATTTGCAGATGAAAAGCAGAATAGGACGAAAGAAAAAAAATTGATATTAGGAAAAAGAGTTGGTACGGTCCACTTTCTGATCTTTTAATTCTTATAAACAGCATTTTGGTGCTACAAAATACATAGAACAAACATACATATTATTCCCGAAGGGTTAGTCCGAGACTAGGCAATGAGGAAAGCAAAAGCAATACCCTACCATAGTAAACTTTTCACCAAATAGCGAATGCACATGTGCTCAGCGTGACAGGTTGTCGTGAAGCGACATTTAAAAAAGAAAAGATGATAAGGATTTAACAAATATTTATATTACAAAATAAAATAACAAACAAAAAAAAAGTGAAAGAAGAAGTAAATGAGGATGTGGTGAGTATGGAGGTGATGATGGTAAAGATGAAGGTTGATATTATAAAAGTGAAGGGGTAGGTGCAGCTGACGTGGAGGCAGGCGAAGGTGTAGAGGCAAGCGCTGACGCCAAGTAGAAACTGCCGCAGAAAAGGCAGGCGCAGGCAGGCGCAGGCAGGCGCCGTCGGGCGCAGGCAAGTGAAGGCAGACAGGCGCCGGTAGGCGCAGGCAGGCGCAGGCAGGCGAAGGTGCAGGCAGGCAGGTGCCACCAGGCTCAGGCAGGCGAAGGTGCAGGCAGGCAGGCGCCAACAGGCGAGGGCAGGCAAAGGTACGCACGATGACTGGAGGCTGTAGTCTAGACTAGTCCTTCCAAATCAGGAGCTGGAGATGTTATGAGGTGACTACTAGTCCTTCCAATTCAGAAGCTGGAAAAAGTATGAAACTAGACTCCTCCAATTCCGAAGCTGTAGATAGTATGGAGACTAGACCTTCCAATTCGGAAGCTGAAGATAGTATGGAGACTAGACCTTCCCAAATCGAAAGCTGAAGATAGTATGGAGATTAGACCTTCCAATTCGGAAGCTTAAGATAGTATGGAGACTAGACCTTCCAATTCGGAAGCTGAAGATAGTATGCCTAGTCGTCGGCTGACTTTTTAAAGAAACCTCGAATTCTGATTTCTGCATAAATTTCGAAATATTATTTTTAAAACGCTGAAATCTAGATGGCCAAACGTAAAATTGAGAAAGTCTAAAAGGTTTGATTATAATTAATGTGTTTAGATAAAGGAATTGTGATGTGTGTAGTGTAGTTGTGTAGTTACTAAATCATTACGTATCGTTGCAGACGCGAGGAAAAATAAAGGCAAGTATATAAATAAGGCGAATGTAAAATTATGAGATGATTACATGAAATAAAATGATACCTGGGAAGTACAAAAAGGTAAGTGGTTTCACCACATTTCCCCACGACCCCAGAAAATTTTTGACTCAGAGAAAATTTTGAAAGCATATTTCTAAAGAAACCGTAAAACACAACTTCACACAGACATACATCGTCTAACAAACAGACATACGTTCTCTTACATACTATCATCTGCATTTAATAAGGGTGCACATTCAATGACTACCACTCTAGAAGGGTGTTTTAAAATGACGATTAAGTCTTATTTTAAGAGTTGTCGACCGCTCTATAAGTGGAAATTTCCAGGATAGGTAAAATCTATCTGAGGCAAGTCTTCTTCGATAGGAATGGAAGAAGTCAAGATTTCGTCAGCCGGCATTACAGCAGATAAGCGAAGAATCTGTTTTTTAAGAAGTAAAACAGTATTTTCTGGTTCCTCTAATCTAATTCTTACTTCATATTCAAGTTCAGACTTGTTTAAAAAGTCGAATTTAATCGGTCGAGACATTGTTAAAATTAATAAAGATTATGAATATATGTGTACCTTCAGTAAAACTAAAAATAAAAATATTAAATGAAAAGAGTTCAAGTAGGTGAATCTGTAAGATAAAGTAGGATTAGTATGTAGTATGAGTAGACTGTAGTACCACTAGACAAAGTGTTGTTTTAGAATTTTAAGAAAAAAATGTGTAGATGGTGAAGTGAAAGAAAGCAAAAACAAAAAAAGAATATCTCTAGGGAGTGAGTAAAAAGAAAGAAGAGAGTTAGAACCTAAAAGCTAGTTAGGCGCCAACATATCGTGAAGCGACATTAAAAAAAGAAAAGACGATAAGGATTTAACAAATATTTATATTACAAAATAAAATAACAAAAAAAAAAGTGAATGAAGAAGTAAATGAGGATGTGGTGAGTATGGAGGTGATGATGGTGAAGATGAAAGATGATATTATAAAAGTGAAGGGGTAGGTGCAGCTGACGTGGAGGCAGGCGAAGGTGTAGAGGCAAGCGCTGACGCTAAGTAAAAACTGCCGCAGAAAAGGCAGGCGCAGGCAGGCGCCGTCGAGCGAAGGCAGGCAGGCGCCGACAGGCAGGCGCCGACAGGCAGGCGCCGACAGGCAGGCGCCGGTAGGCGCAGGCAGGTGCAGGCAGGCAGGAGCAAGCAGGCAGGTGCCAGAAGGCACAGGCAGGTGAAGGTGCAGGCAGGCAGGCGCCACCAGACTCAGGCAGGCGAAGGTGCAGGCAGGCAGGCGCCAACAGGCGCAGACAGGCGAAGGTACGCACGATGACTGGAGGCTGTAGTCTAGACTAGTCCTTCCAAATCAGAAGCTGGAGATGTAATGAGGTGAATAGTCCTTCCAATTCAGAAGCTGGAAAAAGTATGAAGATTAGACCCCTCCAATTTCGAAGCTGTAGATAGTATGGAGACTAGACCTTCCAATTCCGAAGCTGAAGATAGTATGGAGACTAGACCTTCCAATTCGGAAGCTGAAGATAGTATGGAGACTAGACCTTCCAATTCGGAAGCTGAAGATAGTATGGAGACTAGACCTTCCAATTCGGAAGCTGAAAATAGTATGCCTAGTCGTCGGCTGAACTTTATAAAAAAACCTCGGATTCTGAGTTCTGCATAAATTTCAAAATATTATTTTTAAAACGCTGAAATCTAGATGGCCAAATGTAAAAATGAGAAAGTCTAAAAGGTTTGATTATAATTTGTTGATAAGTTGCATAGCAACGAAGCAAAAATAAGTTGTCAGTTACGTCAAAACGTGACCAAAACACAAACAACTAAGGTGAGATAAATGTAAATATTACAAGGAAAAACGCAAAATAAGATTATCAAAGTGATCCGAAACTTGTGGGATACGTAAAAGTGTCGAAAAATAGTGTTCAAAGTTTCGTGATTTAGATCACGTAATAAATGTGTTTAGATAAAGGAATTGTGATGTGTGTGGTGTAGTGTGTAGTTACTAAATCATTACATATCGTTGCAGAAGCGAGGAAAAATAAAGGCAAATATATAAATAAGGCGAATGTTAAATTATGAGATGATTACATGAAATAAAATGATACCTGGGAAGTACAAAAAGGTAAGTGGTTTCACCACAAGGTGGTGAGCCCATCGCCACTCTATGCTGTTGGATGTATGCGCAGTCTTTAGTCCGTTAGTTGCCTTTTACGACACCCAAGGGATAAGGGAGGGGGCGGTAGTATTCTTTTACCGCTACGCATCACGGTTACTCGTAAAACAAAAAACAAAATGTAATTGTTAATTATTTCGGATAAAATGTTTACTAGAAAAAAATCAACCAGTCTCAGGAAGCTCGAGTGGGATTCGAACCCACGACTGCTCTGCAGTGCTGCAGTGGCCCGGCAATCCAAAGGTCGAGGCGTGGGTTCGAATCCCACTCGAGCTTCCTGAGACTGGTTGATTTTTTTCTAGCAAACATTTTATCCTAAATCTATATAAATAGCATTGTAAATGCAAAATTTCAACAATAAAGATATTGTTAATTTCGTCAAACAAAAACAAATTTTGTGCAAAGAACAAAAAGCAAAGTTTCTTTTATTAAAAAGCATGTTACGTTACTCATTAGCGGGTAAAATGTAGTCCCCGCGTTGTGGTTTTCTTTCATATTTCTCAACCAGGAAGCTAAGTTTTATACATCTCACCTGAAAGAAAGGCAGAAATGAAATGCCCTCGGGGATAATAGTCGTGATTATATGTATGTATGTACTATGTTCTTGATGAATTCTTGCCGACTTTTCTCAGACAAAGTCAAAGTCAAAGTCAAATTATTTATTCAATGTAAACCTTTACAGGCACTTAGTCTTATTGACGTCAATACTAATAATATTTTATTTTATTTCATAGAAAAACTTACAGCTACTAATAAGTTTTCACATATATGTTATAAAGTAGGTTAAATTTTTTTTTTTGAGAACTCGCGGTCTAATTTGTAATCTTGGAGTGCACTACAATGAAATAACAATAACAAGGACAGAAAACGTTATAACAAGAAAAGAAAACGTTAAAAAATAAAAGTTAACTAACTTGTAGTAAAAACTTAACAACTAATCTAAAGAACTTTGATGAATGATTGATACCGCCCTATCTAAAACCCACAGCTCCGTAAATGCGGCAACTCATTTATGACAATTGGCAAGAATGCTGTCCTTCTTATTTTTGTATTATTATTTTTACGCAGTTTTATTACGCTGGCATTTTACTTTAAATTATGCCCAAAATTTAATTTAAAAAAAACGGCACGTACACTTTACCCACAAGCTATCAATGTGATTAGCTCTCGGGTACGCCGATTTCGTCGTAGTATTTGTTGCCGCACCTTACAAGTACGACGGAGGTATCTAGTCGAGCGCAGCGAGACCAATCATTCATCTAAGCTAAAGAACTGTAGTCTGTGCCAGACAAACGCGCATCGCTACTCCCAGTACCACTGCACGTCGAAACAGGATCGCGTCGAACCGAAATATAAGCCGTGGCGATAGAATTCTGTGTAAACAAAAGTATCCTGGTAGGAGACAAAAATGGCGGGCAAGAGTCTCTCCCCTAGCGACAAAAACGGCTAAAACTTATTATTTTATTTAAAATATAAGGTCTCCCCGCCCTAAAGACTCAAACCGATGCATGGCGTAGCGGCATTCATAAGTGCTGAGTGCAGTCATGTATTAAATAAATTATATTATACGACGACCTCCTTGGTCGAGTGGTTTGTACACCGGTTTTCATGGTGTCGCCATCTCTGAGGTCCCGGGTTCGATCCCCGGTCGGGTCAATTTAGAGAAAAACTGTTTTTCTATATTGATTTCGGGTCTGGGTGTTTTTTCTATGTTTATGTATATTTATCCGTTATCTTACCATATAAACGAGTTTCACAAGAATACTCATCTTGGTCTAGATAATTGGTGTGAGTGTAAACAAACAAAATTTATTTATTTATTTATTTATTATATTGAATTGGTAGCTACCTAATACCGTGTCGCGTAGCGGTCTCTTCCCTTGGGTGTTGTAAAAGGTGACTAACGGACTAAATACTGCACATACATCTAACAGCATAAAGCGGCGATGGGCTCACCACATGTCACGCTGAGCACATCTGCAGTCGCTATTTGGTGAAAAATGGACCATGGCAGAAGACTGCTTTTGTTGTCCTCATTGACTAGTCTCTGACTAACCCTTCGAGGATAGTAGTCGTGTTTATATGTATGTATTTTTAAATCTTGAATTTTGAAAGTTCTCGGCTCATAATCTGAACTACATATAATATAAATAAGTCCTCATAATATAAATAAGTACATAAATATTAACAAGTCCTAACAAAATAAGAGTCGTAAGTTTGCCGAGCTGTTCGTAGCAACTGCATAATTAGGAACTATCCAGCAACCGATGTATGACTGGCTGTACGGCGCGTAATCAAGGATCGCAGCTAAACGCCCGGCTATTCCGCATAAACTAGCCAATCGGGCCGCAATGCCAATGGCCGATTCAATTAGTTTGCATTTGTGTGGCATAGTCGGAATTAACACATGATAAGCTAGTGCTGCTGCCGCAAGTAGAGACGTTGGTTAACTATAATAAGTAGTATAACTTAGTTGTTGCATTCCAATTGGGTGCTTTCTGCCTCTTGTTACAGACCTTATTAATTTGAAAACTTGCCTCACATAGAGACGGCAAATTTTAACTGCTGTTGCAGTACAAAAAGGCGCATACTATTTAGAGACTTTTTTACAAAACTAGTAATCAAGGACTTATTGTACTTGGCCGGTTTTTACAATACCAGGCGTAATCAAGTACCGCAGCTAAACGTTTGGTAATTCCGCATAAACTAGCCAACGGGCCGCAATACCAATGGCCGATTCAATGGGCGATTTTCTGACAGCCCAAATTAAAAAGTAAAAATTAGTTCAAAAACACCCGATAGATGTCGTTTTATAAAAGTCGTACCTACCTAAGGGCTGTAATAAATTCTACACTTTTACTTGTCTACCAAAAGAATAAAAAAATAGTAAGTCCTTACCTATTTATATTCAGGACATCCAGAACCTATTTCTATTTTGGAATAAAATAAATATTACGCAGCCATACACGTGCTCTTCATGAACCCGCCTTTTACCATGCGCCATACTAATCTATGCTAAGCGCCATCTATGAAGTCATTTACGAACCAATTTCTTTTTTTTTATTGATCTCGGAAAATCGCCCATTAGTTTGCATTTGTGTGGCCTAGTCGGAGTTAACAAACGATAAGCTACTGCCGCAAGTAGAGAAATCAGTTAACTATAATCATTACATGATACCTCTTTATGTTGTGGCATACTAAAATGAGTGCTTCCTGCCTAAAATGCCAGTGAAATTAATGTGTGCTAGGTCAGTTACGTTAATTGAGGTCACTAAATGGGACATTTAAATTTAAAAGGTATATTTTCATTACTAGAACTAATGTTTCTTACTACTTACTTATGTTATTTATTCTTTGATTTCCACCATTTTTAATTATCTTTGAAGTAAGTACTGGCATAAGTTTACAGTAAGGGGTGTTAGGTGGGAACATTCTAATAATAAGTTTGTTTTTATTGCTGTACAGTTACGGTTGTAAAGTACAGTCAGGTTGACTCTGTACTTTATAAATTCAGAACATGACCTCAGTAGATCATGACTAGGATAGAAAATGACTAAGATAGAACATGACAAACGGAGAACATGACTAGGATAGAAAATGACTAGGGTAGAATATGACTAGGGTAGAACATGACCAAAGCGGAACGTGACCAGTGAGGAACATGACTAAAGCCGTTTATGACTAAAGCCTAACATGACACCATCTAACAACCAGTAAATTAGACCTTATTCTAAACAGTAATATACAACCTGTTGTAATATTTTATTAAAATCCCCATTCAGTTGAAATATATCAAAAAATAACATTTAACATTACTCTACTGGTAGTTGTAGAGTATTTCGTTAAAATCAAGTCATCGCCACCTTCGATAGGTAAGTATAAGTTTTATCACTACGCTTGCCAAATACGAAAACCCACTTTCTCATTAAACCAATAATTAACGATATTAAGACCAGCACCAAAACTAATTCAAGTACTTGTAACAATCGAACTCATACGACATAATGGATTAATGCCGCTATATGTGTTAAGGAAGACATCATTCGGTAGTGCAGTATCCGTAGATCATAACCTGGTGCGTATTATGCAGTAGGTAGCCAAGATACAGTTCATAATGGCCATTCAATGCACTATCAGCAATGCCCTTATACGGAGTATTTCCCACTATGATATTGGTTATAATTGTTATTAGACATATAGGTATTACGGCTTAAGACGTGCCAATAAAAGGACTAAAGACTAATTCTTAGACGCCGGTTTACTTACTTTTTATTATTAAGGCCGGCAACGCGTCTGCGATTCCTCTGGTTTTGCGGGTGTCCATGGGCGGCGGTGATTACTTTCCATCAGGTGACCCGCTTGCTCGTTTGCCTCCTTCTGCTATAAAAAAAATATTAAAGTATTTTAAAAGTAATACTACTACTATAGTACTTTTTAGTCTATTTTTTTAGCTAAGTATGTAAGATGTATCATTGTATTGTAATTCTTAGAACTAAGACAACTTCAAAATGTCGTTCTGCAAATGTTGGTAGCTACCTAATACCTATCGTGGTAAGGTTGGTACCTTACCTTAAAAGGTTTGGTTTCTGTTTGTTTTTGGTTTTTTTAACAAGGTATCGTGTAATTGTCAGTTCCTGTGGTGCCCATTGCCTATTATAGGCTCTGACTAGCCCTTTGCATATTTACTGAACATGGTGGAATGGATTTTTACATACACACATATTAACGTACATACACACATGTTACGTCTTTCTGTAACAATATAATACGGTACGATCAACAACAAAAGCTGAATCATGCAAGAGCTTGTAATTTTATAATAATTGGTTGCTATTGAAAATGTTCAGCGTGTTTCGATGCCATCTGTACCTACATACCCAACTAGCACATTTATCATCAGCCTATAAACGTCCCACTGCTGGGCACACGCCTCCCACGTGAACAATAGCACGTGGGGATATTGGGCCATAACCCACCACGCTGGCCCAATGCGGGTTGGTGGGTTACTAGCACTAGCACATAAGTGATAATTATAGCTAAGTTTATTACTAAAAGATCCATAAACACGCTATATGGGTGGTAAAAGCAGCTTTGTGCTGGTTTGGAGTGGCAAATATGAGAAAATGAACTATCGGTTGTATATTTTAAATCAACATCACTCAGGGGGAGTAAAGCCGCAAAAGTTGCCGCAATTTTAGTACTCAAACCCGCTTTAGAGTTTGACATGCTACTTTAAAGCGTAAAGAATATCTTATTATAAATATTAAATAAATAAAAATAAATATAAAATATCATACCTGTTAATATCTAATAGCTGCAAAAAAGAAGTAGTTAAACACTTTTATGCAAACATTGCTTGAAGGATGCAAAATCAACCAATAAACTACTCGAGTTTTTAAAGGCGTGACAATAATAATGTTTATGCCACTTTAAGAAATTATCGAAATCTGTTCTCCCTTTTTTATACATAACAATCGCAGGAGAGAAGCAGTGTGAAGTGTAATAGAGTCGGAGTTACAGCCGAAAACTTTGTGTAATCGTTTTGTTCTATCGAAGGTTCCGTAGAAAAACTAAATTCGGTATTGAATAATTTAGCCGAGATTCCCCTCCTTTAAATAAAAAAGAACAATTTACGTTTTATAATATTCTTTATTTATAAGCTATCTGTTTTATCAAATATTGTTTAGTTTTTTCCTGGTTCAGATTTTGAAATCATACATTTGGGTATTAAATAAACTTAACATTTTAGTGGATGGACAACAACCAACGTTATTTCAATAAGCATAGATAGACAAAGTAGTAGGTAACAGTCACCACAGAATAGTTGAAAGATAGAAATCCTTTGTTAATGTTTAACACGGGTGGTGACATTTTCGTAATATTTGATTATTTGCGTCAAAAAACGCTTAAATAAACTAAAAGATAACGAAACGTTGAGAAAATATCTACCTCAGGCGGGAATCGAACCCGCGTCCTCTGCAATCCAGGCGGCTGCGTTGACCACTCCGCCACCGAGGTATTGGTTAGATCGTTGAAATTTTTAAACGCTTTTGACTTTATGTTTTTATAGCAACAGTGTCTTATCAAATAAAACTTACATTGTTAGATTGTCTGAATGAGATCGGTCTAACTAATATGTTCTCTAAGACAGCTAATCTCATCCAAAGAGTAAAAAATACGTGTGCTCGATATTGTTTCAATATTCCACCGCGGTAGCATGTAACTCCTTATCTTATTAGGGAAAACATACTGAAGATGCAACACCGGAGGGAGTTGCATCTTGCAACCTTACTGTTTGGTATAATAAAAAGAAAAAAACCAGCTTATATGTACTCCAAACTTGACTGTAGGAATGAGCATAGTAAGTACGGTGTCCGCACTTTGTCCCAAGTGCTGAGCCATCGAACCGCAGCCTTTAGAGGAAGTTTTAAATACAGTGCCACTAAGTGCTGGAATGACCTTCCGCCTCCACTTCGTAATTTGGTTAATGTGTATAGCCTTAAAAATAAGGTAAAGGGCATGCTATTACAGCGTCATAAATCTGGCACTTAGGTGGCTGGTAATTAAAATGACATCTGATTATATTACAATTTTTTATTTGGCCTTAGTTTGTATAGTTTATTTATTTTATAAAATCTGAGCAATTTTTTGATACTTTAAATCTATCTAAGATATTTATTGGTCTTGACATTTTGTTATATTTTGTTAATTTAATTTCCTAACAGAGTAATGATATTAATTTAATAATGCAATAATTTATTTTTATTTGACTACTGATTGCATATATAACTAGTCAATAGCGTGGGGCCACGAGCCACCCATTGATGCTTGGGCTGAAAATCGACGATGTAGTCAACTGCAGCATTATGTCGAGCCTTGGCCTTTTTAACACCACACCGGTTCAATAATATGTATTTCTTTATTTAATTTAATTTTTTTTAAATTTAAGTAATTTTAAATTGTTGTTTTTATTTTACTGTAGGTACATGCCAGATGTTGTTGTTATTTTTTGGTGTATGTGTGTGTGTGTTAAATAAATAATTTATATTTCTAATCATTTCTATTTCTATTTCAATACCTCGGTGGCGGAGTGGTCATCGCAGCTGCCTGGATTGCAGAGGACGTGGGTTCGATTCCCGCCTGAGGTAGACATTTTTATCAATGTTTCGTTATCACTGGTGACATTTGCTTATTTTATTATTAAACTAGCATTCTTAGTAACGAAGAATCATTTTACGCCATTATTTTATGTCGCTAGGTCAACAAATTAATATGATTGGATAAATTAGGTTATCCCAGGGCCTGGGGTGCAAATTTGGGAACCTCCTTGTGGTGCACCCTGGGGTAAGGCCTCTCGGCCCACGTTCAGCGTGGGACAAGGGGCTTTATGCTAATCCCTGGCGCCCCTTCTGGGCGCCGAATAATGTAGGCGGTGCCCCTTCTGGGTATCGCACCCCCTTCAACGCGCGTCCCTTCTGGACCGCACAGCGGGTCACTCTGACCTGCGGGGGGGGATTTCCACGTGCGGTCCACTCTGGGCTGCACGCTCGCCGCTCACTCTCGAGCGGCTTTGAGGGGAGTTTTGACGGCGCCCCTTCCGGGCGTCGTTACACGGGGTGGGTTCGGGGTAGTTCGGCGCCCCTTCTGGGCGCCTTTCAGGCAAAGGCTCCGTCGTTGCGGGGCGCGGCGACGGGCGCCCGTTTTCGGACGGGTTGGTGGGCGGCAGACAGCCCACCCCCTAGCGACCAAGGGGATGGCAAACCTTCATTTCCAAACATTATGAAAGGTTTGAAAAAGAAGGTCGATTTGTCATGTTCTGCGGCTGACGCCCGCCGCTTGGAGATACCCGGGTCTCCAAGTGTGAAATTGGTTACCGAAGACTGCCCTGAGGTAGGCGACCAGGCCTCAGGGACCAGTAATGCCTCTGGAAGAGAGAGTGGGAGTTTGTCCGCAAGGGACAAAGAGGAAATGGGGATGCGGCTTCTTCGCAGTGCTGCAAAGCAGTTCAAAGAGGGCTTGGAGCGAAACGCTGCTGCGCGATTAGCTGCCCAAAACGCGGAGCGAATAGTGTGATATAGTGAATTACACTATCAGCACGTACTCAATAGTACGTGATAATTAAGGTCTTCCTGATTGACAAGGCGTCCTTCCTCTAGTCACGTATAGATGTGATGTTAATTAGTATTTAAGATGATACACGAGAGGATAAAGAAAATTTGATTCAACGCAAGACATTGTTTCATTTCGGGTCTCCGTCCCAACGCCATTACATGGCGACCGTGACATGGTGTCACAAGTCCGCGCCGCGAAATCGCTAGTTGAAGTCTACAAAATTTCAGGAAAATAGTGCTACACGGGCCTACAAGAAGGACGAAGGAAATAAGAAGAAAAACTGTAAGCCAAAATTGTTTAACTATGGGAAACCCACAATCTAAAGACAATATTATTGTCAGTCAATCACCAACTCAATCGGCGGCAGCATCAACTCCCTTGGCCGTTGGGATGCAACTTTCAGAGATCTTTTTACTGACCATCGTCGTTGTACTAGCGGGCTATATAGTACTTAGGCTGCTACGTTACTTCAACGCACGACTATTAGAAGAGGTAGAACGCAGAGCGGTTCGACGGGCAATTGGACCAGCACAGAACGTGTAAGCCAGCACGAATTAATATAACTATGCTACCAAGAATCTATGTGTGTGTGTGTGATTTTTTTTTTTTTTTTCTAAAGTGTGTTCATGGCAAACCTGTCAGAACTCTTGAGTGAGCTTAAGGCTATTAGAGACTCTATTATTAAATTAAGTAAGGACAAACGTTATTCCGCTCAGGAGCAGAATAAGTTTTTAAGAGCAAAGGAAATTAAAAATATTTTTGAACAAATATCTGCAGACTTATGTAAAAAAGGGATATTTGAGGAAATCGAGTCACTCGTTAACCCGCATCATTCAGAAACGATCACAACCATGGCCACGTTCGATCTAAAAGTCGCGCTCACGCTCCTCCCAGTAGTAGATTGCGTCGAAACGCAAATTAACCAACTAATAGACGGAATAGAGTATTATAGTAGTACCCTTAGAAACGAGGACCAGCCTCTGTTAATCAATTTTGTTTTAAAAACTCGTCTTTCTAGCAGTGCTAAAACAAAAATTAATAAGTCTTATGTGTCTGTGGCAGACCTAATAAAAGATATAAAAAATGTTTTAATTCCGATAAAATCATACACAGCCATTTTAGACCGAATGCTACGATGTAGGCAAGGAAACAAGACCATAGAAGTGTTTGGTAGTGAAATCGAAAAAATGTCCAACGATTTAAGTACAGCACAGGCTAATGGAGACGAGTCGGCATTTAATTTATTAAAGCCGATTAATGAAAAAATGGCTATCAAGCGTTTCGCTGACGGCCTAAACAATGCTCGTACAAGCATTATAGTTACGTCTAGGTCCGTAAGCACAGTTAGGCAGGCAATAACTATAGCCTTAGAACAAGAAGACTCGGTAGTGAAACCACCAATAAACAATTATGTTAACTATGTTTCGAACCAGCGATTTGAAAAGATAAATAAAAACTATCATCAACAATATAATAAGTCACGTAACAACAACGCGACGAGTCAGCAAGGTCGGGGTCGTGCCTACTATAACTCGAATAGGTTTCAGGGTCAGCGCAACACCAGGTTTACGTCACCTCATAATAAACGTAGGAATGTACATTTCTTAGTTGACTCAGCAGAACAGTCTAATGACGAGAACGAAAGTGAACGTCAGAGTATACGTCAGAACGAACATCATAGCGATGATTTTTTTCGTTCTGAATAGCGCTGAGGTAGATATTTGTAGTTATGGTAGTGGTAATTACGTTTGTTTTACTTGTAGTCAAACTCAAATTTCTCTATTAGTAGACACAGGAGCAAGCATTTCAATTTTAAAGTTAGATTGGTTAAATAAACTCCGTAGCGTGTCCCGCGACGCAAAGCTAGTAAGGGATGAAATTAAGATTAAAGGAGTATGTGGGGATTTAGTATCAATAGGTTATGTTTATCTAGACTTATGTGTTAACAATTATAATTTTAGGCATAAGTTTTATGTGTTTAGCAACTTCCACTGTAAAAATGATGGAATTTTAGGAGAAGATTTTTTATTAAAATATAGTTGTAAAATTAACTATGAAAATAAGCTGGTTACATTACAGGATAAGATAAGTCTAGAATTAGGCTTAGGTAAAAACATAATAACGACTATTCCAGGGAGATGTGAGGTCGTAAAATATGTTTCGTCAGAGATAAAGGGCGAATGTGTCATTTTAGCGGAGGAAGTTATTGCAGGCGTATTTGTAGCAGGCGCCGTGGTAGTAGGAGACGGGAAAAAGATTCCGGTGCGATTTTTAAACACACGGGAAGAAGATGTAAAATTAAATAACTTTAGCCCGAAAATTAGAAAATACTCGGATTATTTCGTATGCTCTTTTGATACGGAAAACGGAAAATCTGTCGAGAGGGTTAAACAACTATTCGATTTTCTTAAATTAAAAACATATCTTGGTGATGAAGAGAGACGGTCTATTGAGAAAATATGTGCAAAATATGCAGATATCTTTCATATGCCGGGTGATAAGCTATCCGTTACAAACTTATACGAGTACAACATTAAACTGCAAAATGACGCGTCTCCTGTTTATGTCAAACCGTATAGAATACCGCACGCTCAGAAGGCTGAGTTAATAAAACAGGTAGGTAAATTGTTAGAAGAAGATATTATCGAAGAGTGTACCAGCGAATGGTCTTCTCCATTATTATTACTTCCGAAAAAAGCTGACAGTAGCGGTGAAAAAAAGTGGAGAATCGTAATAGATTATAGACTTTTAAATAAAAAAATAGTAGACGAAAAGTTCCCGTTACCAAATATACAAGAAATTATTGACTCACTTTCGGGATGCTTATACTATTCTCATTTAGACCTCAGTTCTAGTTATTACCAGCTAGGGTTATCACCAGAATGTAGGAAATTCACTTCTTTTACAGCTGATAAGCAATATCAACTGAAAAGATTACCTATGGGTCTCAAAACGAGTCCTAGCGTATTTTCTAAACTTATGTCTATGGCTCTATCGGGTTTAAATCACGAGATATGTTTTCTATATCTCGATGACGTAATAGTTTTCGGGAAAAGCCTATCGCAGCATAATACAAATTTAATGAGTGTATTTGAGAGGTTTAGGTCAGTTAATTTAAAACTAAACCCTTGTAAGTGCGAATTTTTGAGGAAAGAAATTAATTATTTAGGGCATGTTATCACGCCAAACGGGGTGTTGCCAGACAACAGTAAAATCGAGGTCTTGGAAAAGTTCCCAGTACCTAAAAATGTAAATGAGATTCGTCGTTTTGTGGCTTTTGCGAACTTTTATAGAAAATTCATAAAAAACTTTGCCACAATAGTGTACCCACTAAACCGTCTTTGTAAGAAACATGTCGAGTTGCAGTGGACGGAAGAATGTGACGTGGCATTTCAGACCTTAAAAAAGTCACTTAGTTCATTTCCTGTCTTAGATTATCCAGATTTTGGAAAAGATAATGTTTTCCGGTTGCAAACCGATGCGTCAGGGGTAGCCTTGGGGGCTGTATTATCAAATGGAAATAATAAGCCCGTAGCTTATGCAAGCAGACAATTAAACAGTTCAGAAATAAACTACCCAACCATTCATAAAGAGTTATTAGGGGTAGTGTGGGCTATAAAACATTTTCGACCATATTTATACGGACGAAAATTTAAAGTATTAACAGATCATAGACCATTGGTTCATTTATTTAGCATAAAAGATCCTAGTAGCCGTTTAACTAAGTTTAGACTTTGTTTAGAAGAATATGATTTCGATATTGAATACATAAAAGGTTCCGAAAATGTAACGGCAGATGCCTTATCGAGAGTCATTATAACATCAGACGAGTTAAAAAATCTAAATTCAATTCTTTTTGGGGGTAGTAACCCGTTCAATGAAAAGAACCATGGAGCAAAATAATGAACCCGCTACCTCTGGAAGTAGCAGGGTTGAGCCCCCTGTTGATCATAGGCAACCAAGAGTGGTAGATATTATGCAGAAATCACAAAATGATGTAAGGTTAGATATTTGTTCGTATGAAAACTTCGTGAAGTTGAGGAAAAAGAAAAGATACATCTCACAGACGGGTGATATGTTATTTAGTGACTCTACTATTTACATAAATCAGGAATCTCTACTAACGGAGGCGCGCCGAGACGCAACGATAGGAGAACTGAGTGCATTATGTAAAAAATATAATATTGTAGAAGTCGTTGTGATTAAAAATGGGTTTAATAAAAAGTTTATTAAAATTTTGACCCAAACTTTCATGAAACATAAAGAATTACCGCGGTTATGTATTATTAATAACCAAGTTGAACATGTTACAAATAAAGACTTGATACGTGTTATACTAAATGATTATCATTTATTGCCGACAAGTGGTCATGTAGGCATAAATAAAATGACTAAGAATATTCGAAAAAAATATTTTTGGAGTAATATGCAAAAAGACATAACTGAATATGTGACTCGCTGTAAAGATTGCCAAAAGCAGAAATTTTGTAATAAAAATAATAAAGAGAAAATGGTAATAACCACTACAGCATCTACGAGTACTTCTTTTGAAAAATTATATTTAGATATTGTGGGGCCGTTGGAGGTCGATAATTTGGGTAATAAATACATATTAACAATACAATGCGAATTGACAAAGTTTGTAGAAGCTTACCCAATACTTGATAAGTCAGCTGAAACTGTTGCTAGGGTTTTTACTGAAAATTTTATTTTACGATATGGTACTCCCAGGGTTATTGCGACTGACTGTGGAACGGAATTTATTAATTCCACGTTAGAAACAGTATGTAAATTGCTAAATATTGATAAGTTAAATTCAACACCCTATCATCATGACAGTATAGGTTTGCTAGAAAACTGGCACAAACATCTCGGATGTTACTTGAGAATACAAACACAGAATCAGTCGGCAAATTGGAGTACCTGGATACCATATTGGTGCTTTGCATAAAATAATTCTGTAAATACTAGTACCAAATACTCCCCTTATGAACTAGTTTTTGGGAAAACATGTAACGTACCTAGTAATTTAGTTAGTAAAGTTGATCCCTTATATGTATACGACAATTATCCATCGGAGTTAAAATTTAGATTGCAAAAAGCTCATAATGATGCCAGGAACAACTTATTAATATCAAAACAAAGTAGAAAAACTAATTATGATTTAGATTGTAAGGAAGTACACTACAAAAAAGGTGATCTACTCTTGTATAAGAATGAAAATTATAATAAATTGAATGACTTGTATTTAGGTCCATTTGAAGTTTTAGAAGAGCTAGGTACTAACGTAAAAATATTAAAGAATAATAAAGAATATATAGTTCATAAGAATAGGACTAAGATATTTAGAAAATAAGAGTTTACTTTTCAGGGAAGGGATGCCTAGCCTTTTCAGGGGAGGTGTGATATAGTGAATTACACTATCAGCACGTACTCAATAGTACGTGATAATTAAGGTCTTCCTGATTGACAAGGCGTCCTTCCTCTAGTCACGTATAGATGTGATGTTAATTAGTATTTAAGATGATACACGAGAGGATAAAGAAAATTTGATTCAACGCAAGACATTGTTTCATTTCAGGTCTCCGTCCCAACGCCATTACAATAGCCGCTGAGAAGTAGTCGACGAAGGGTCGAAAGCGACCCGCCGCCCCGAAGGAGACCCCCGACGAAGACCGGTCGGGGGACGAGTCGAGGACATCCGCAACACCGAAGGTGTCTTCGGCGCGACGAGGAATGGCGAAGGGAGGCCTGACGCTGGGCTTTCCGAGCCGATCGGAGGAGCCATTTCTGCCTGGCTGGTAGGAGGTGCCCGACGATCTCTCGAGCGACGAGGAGGAAATCTGCCGTTCGGACCGGCAGATGGCGCGCGAGGCCAAGGAGAAAGAGCGGAGAAGGGCCGATAGGGCCGAAGCCGCAAGGTCCAAGGCCGTAAACACGGCCCACGAGAGGTTTGAGCACTCCCCTCAAACGTGCGGAACCGACGAGGAGAGGGATACGGCAAGGGTCTGCCGAGGCCGAGGGCATGACGGCTGACGACGTTTTTAGGCGGGGCATGCTGCGCATGCGCGCCGCACAGGAGGTGTCTCGTAAGTCGGGACACCTCAAGGGCACGAGCCAGAAGACCCTCAACGAGGCGTGTCTTAACATCCAGCGGGCGTTGTCCAACCTCACGTCCCGGACCGCAAACGAAGAGGTAGAGCGCATGGAGCGCGCCAACGCCCAGCTGAAGCGCGAGGTGGAGTCGCTCAGGGCTGAGGTGGCGTCCATGCGCCAATTGATGGCCGAGCGCCCGTCCCCGGTAAGGGAGACGCCCGCTCCAAACCCCCTGGGGGAGGAAGCAATCGTCGCGTTGAGGGAACTCTCGGAGACCTTCAGCGCGGTGATTGTGGACCTAGGTGCGCGCATGAGTGGCCTAGAAAGTAGGCTGGACCCAGAAAGGCCCGAGAGGGAGCGCCCGCTTCTTGCGGCTGACCGGAGGAGACGAGAGGAGTTCCCCATCTCCCCCCGCCTAGAGCGGCTCCGCCATCGAGCGTTCGTGCTCCGGCGCCGGGCCTTCCGGCGAATCCGCCCCAGCAGACCACCAGCTGGGCATCGGCTGCGGCTCCCGCGACCGATGGGTGGATAACGCCCTCCCGCAGACGGCGGAAGAGGGCGAACCAGGCGCCTGCGACGGACGGCCGCACGCCCGCCTCGGATCCGAGGGTCCCCCCAGGGCCGGCTCGTCCCGCTGCCCCTGGGAAAAAGAAGATCCGGCTGAAAAGGCCGCGGTCCACGGCCGTGGTTATTCGGCTGCGGCCTGAAGCCCAAGAGGGTGGCGTGACATACGCTCAAACATTTAAGAGGGCCATCGACGCCATTAATTTGGCTGATGTAGGCATTTCTGGCCTGAAGACGCGCACCGCCCAGGACGGTTCTCGACTCATCGAGGTTCCTGGCGCGGATAGTGGCGAGCTGGCCGACAGATTTGCTGCACAGCTGCGGCAAGTCGTGGCGGATGTGGCGGATGTCGTCCGACCAGAGAAAAGCGCTGATCTGCGCGTCTCCGGTCTGGACGACACTATCACGGTCGAGGACGTCGCCGCGGCGATCGCTGGCAGATGTGGCTGCGCTACCGAGCGCATAAAGGTGGCGGCGCTGCGTCCGGGCCCTAATTATACGTTTTCGGCGTTGGTCCGATGCCCCATTCCGGCGGCGAGGACCCTGGGCAAAGAAGGAAGGCTGTTCCTCGGCTGGAACACAGCCAGGGTGACGGTCCTGGGCTCACGTCCGCTGCGCTGCTACCGGTGCATGGGCGTGGGCCACGCGAGGGCGAGATGCACGGTGTAAAGTTGTTCGTGAGGGTGCGACAATCAAACAAGGAGTTCAAACAATGACTGCTTTATTCATGCATCGCACATGCCACTCTGGTTATCAAAGTACCCTCTTAACATTTATCAAAGGACTTACAACTACCTGACATCTTCCTTTCAACAAACAAACAAAAAAAATCCTATCACATTCAATAAGTGCTATAACGATGCAAAATAAAAAAAAATATTAATAGGATTCAATAAATATTATGCTACACATAACTTTATTTAAAACATCATACCTACCTATTACCCTAATAAAAAATTAAATTTAAAATTGTCATGTATTTACATTATATTATTGTATTAGGTTTCTTTTACTGTTACAGTTATTCATTTTACAATTACAATTTGAAAATACTATAAATTATCATAAGTATAATTACATTTCATATATCATTAAATTCCTTGTTTACATTATTACATTTCTATCCAACCAATAATACAATAATTGACTACTCAAATATAATTCAAAATTTCTATAATTTATTATAATTACTCGTAATTCATCAAAAAATTCCTTGATTGCATTATTTATTACATTTATAAACAACCAATAAAATATTACTATACTAGTTCAATCAACAACATTTACATAATTATTATTACCTTTCTATCGTTATGTATACAATTTTAAATATTAACATGCTAGGCTTTCTTCATCACGAATAACCCCATCTATTCGGCGGCCTCACTGTCCTGCCGGAACGAGTTACATAATTAGGCATTTGTACAATGTTATTGTTTACGTGTTGAGAATCAGAGGAACAGGTAATAATGTCATCGTACTCCAAGCTGTAGTGATCAGGCGCGGGCGTGTCGTGCTTAAGCCGCGAGTCTATAATAATATGCCTACGGTTCCTAACAGTTCTCATTCCATTTAGTAACACAATTTCATATGACCTATTTTGTAGTATTCTAGAAATAGTTCCTGATATCCACTTTTTCTTATCTCTGTGTAAAATTTTAACCTTTTGGCCTACCGATAAATAACCTAAGTTATGTGTATTTCTATTATAGTAAAACTTTTGCTTATTTTGCCTATTAATTAAGTTACTCTTAACATTTGTCTGTACCCTAGGCTTTAACAACTTCGGACATATTGGAATCAAAGTTCTTAATTTTCGACTCTGTAATAGTTCCGCGGGAGAAGCTAACTGATGACTCAACGGTGTATTAAGACATTCTAACAGTGCGAGCCTATAATCAGCGCCGTCTTCTTTAGACTTTAGTATTATGTTTTTTACCGTTTGTATCGTTTTTTCCACCTGTCCGTTGGACTGTGGATAATAAGGTGACGATGTTACGTGCGTAAATTGCCATTCGTTGGCAAAATTTTTAAATAACCTGGATGAAAACTGTGGTCCACAGTCCGACATTACAACAGAGGGTATGCCCTGACGACTAAAAATGTTCTTTAAACATGATATTACATAGTCAGATGTAGTACTACGTAACTCGACTATCTCAAAAAACTTACTATAATAATCCACAAGAAGCAAGTAATCGAACCCCTTTAACTGAAATAAATCTACGCCCACTTTAACCCAGGGCCGTTCTGGAATACTATGAGGCTGCAACTCTTCCTTTACATTCATTTTCCTATGTGTTAAACAAATCTCACAATTTGCTATCATATTAGTTAGATCTTGATTAATGTTGGGCCAAAATATTGCTTCCCTAGCTCTCAGTTTACACTTCTCCAACCCCATATGCCCGATATGTACTTTATTTAACATTTCCTTTCTCAGTACCTTAGGAATAACCACCCTATTATTATTCCAAACTAATCCATGCATAAAAGTTAAATTCTCCTTAAAAGTCCAATACGGCATTACTGCAGCCACAACTTTATTTTTATCTAACGGCCAACCACCTAAAATATATTTATTAAATGTTTAAACTCCTCATCCGTTTCAGTGTGTTTTTGAAGCATTACAAAATGTACATCTGCTATATACTTAGAAGTAGCGGGCATCGAATCCCGCATCAAATCGTAGTGAACGCTCGCACCCCCGTCTGCGTCCGCGCAACACGAATGAGTCACCGCCTCGCTTGGTTCGTAGGCGCGAGACAGTGCGTCCGCAATGTATAAATATTTACCTGGTTTGTATATCAATTCGAATGAATAGCGTTGCAACCTTAATAACATTCTTTGTAATCTTAATGGCGAATCAACTATGGGCTTATGATCTGTTTCTACAGTGATATCTGAGCGACCGTATATGTATGTGTGAAAACGCTCACAAGCAAAAAGACACGCGTATAGTTCCTTCTCAATTTGCGCGTATCTTTGTTCCGTTTTCGTTAGCGACTTCGAAGCATAACAAACCGGTTTACCGTTTTGCATTAGACACGCGCCTAGTCCACTTTTACTAGCATCGACTGAGATAATAATCGGTGTTTTCATACAATAAAACTGTAGCACGACGATTAGATAAACATGTTTTTAATTCTTTTGTACACCTATCATGCCTTTCGTTCCAATTCAATTTCTTTTTTTAGTAATTCCCTCAACGGCAAAGTCTTATCAGATAGATTAGGAATAAATGCTCCTACGTATGTAATTAAACCTAATAATCGTTCGACATCCTTTTTATTTTTAGGAGTAGGCATGTTTGTTATTGCCGTAAGGTGTGAATCATCTGGATATAGCCCCTTTTTAGAAATTATGTGCCCTAGATATTTAATTTCCTCTAACCTAAATTTACACTTTTTTATATTTAACTTCAGATTTATTTTTCTACATCTATCTAAAACTTGCTTTAACCTAGCATCATGTTGACTTTTGCTTGCCCCCCAAATGAGAAGATCATCTATATACATCCCTACCCCCTCAAGGTCATCAAAGTTCTCATATATTTTTTTGTGATAAACTTCTGAAGCAGAACATATACCGTATGGCATTCTTAGAAACTTGTACCTGCCAAAAGGTGTATTAAAGGTACAATAAGAGCTAGAATCATCTAAGGCCACCTGCCAAAATCCAGAATAAGCGTCTAGTGTATTAAAATACTGTGCACCTGATAAATTTGATACTATTTCGTCAAGTGAGGGTAACCTGAAATATTCTCTTTTGATTGCAACATTTAATTCTTAAGGGTCCAGACAAATGCGTAAGTCACCATTAGATTTTTTTACAAATGTAATACTGTTAACCCAATCGGAAGGGCCTTCAACCTTTTGAATAATGCCCTGTGATTCCATTTCAAGCAATTTTTGTTTTACACTTTCTTTTACAGCAAAGGTTAGTTTTCGTGGGGCGTGAACTACGGGCACTACATTATTTTTTAATTGTATCGTATATTTGCCCGGTATGCACCCAATACCATCAAACACATCCTTATACTCACTTATAAAACCCGGTAAACTACTGTTGCTTGCATCTAATGCCATGACACGCCTGATCAAGTCCAACTCGATGCAACTGTGACGGCCTAAAATTGGGCAAGAATCTACATCTGCAATTTTAAAATCTAATACATAACATTTATTTTTATAATATACTCGTAAGTGCAACTTTCCAACTACTTTAATATTCTCACCAGCATAAGCACTAATTCTAGTTTTAGTCTCAAGTAAATTTATTTCAGAAATACCTAATTGGGACAAATACTTTAACGGCTTCTGCCGTAACATCCGTACTTACAACATATTAACATCCGCCCCTGAATCTAATTTAAAACGTATAAACTTCGAGTTGATTTTCAAACTAATACTCCAATCATCTACATCTTTATTAATTGAATAAATTACCTTGTCCTCCTCTTCGGATTCACAATGTACATAGTATGCACTTGAAGACGACTTGTTTTCACACATACGCGCATAATGGTTCATCTTCAAACACCGTAAGCATTTTTTCCCAAACGCCGGACAATCGTATCTTTGGTGAACGGTTCCGCACCGCTCGCAGTTTCTTCTCTCTTGGACGACTCGCTGCCCGTTGCCTCGCAATGCCAAATTGTTTCGTGCGCCCCGTATGTGTTGTAGCTGACCCCGGGCGCCGCCGCCGCCGGCGCCGCCGCGCCGCGCCCTTACGTAATCCACCGTATTGCTCGTACCTTCGCCGTGCCATTGTTGCTCCCCGCTTGCAATATATTTGTTGTGGCCGGTTTGTCGTCGGTCCCTTAGCTCATGCACCATGTAGCTATCTTTTTTTATATTATCTGAGTAAACCTTTGAAACAATCGCCACTCGACATATTTCTTGTGCCTTATTCAGGGTTAAATTCTCTTCTCGTAATAGTCGCTCCCGGATCGATGCGTTGTTTATTCCACAGACTAGTTTATCTTTGACCAAATCTTTAGTCAAACTGCCGAATTCGCATGTTTGTGCTAGCTTCTTTAATTCAAATATATTTTGGTCAATTGATTCACTTTCCTTTTGTTCGTGTGTAAAAAACTTGTGACGTTCAACCGTTAAATTCTTCTTCGCTTTAAAGTACCCATCTATTTTTTTTACTACCTCCTGAATGGATGAAAATGTTTGTGGCTGCTCCGCATTCTCAATGATTTCCCGGCATTGTTCACCAACGATATGTAAAAATATGTTTACTTGTATTTCTTGTTATCCAGTTCGCATGCGTTAAAATATATAAAAAATCCTCTTTTCCACTTTTGCCAACTTTCACTTCTTCTGCTCGTGTCCATATCTGACACATCCTCTTCATATCGGAAGGGTGACGGTGTAGATAAAACTGCTTCCATTTATAATAATTTACTTTTCAATTATATTTTAAGTAAAAATCCTACCGACTGCGCCATGTAAAGTTGTTCGTGAGGGTGCGACAATCAAACAAGGAGTTCAAACAATGACTGCTTTATTCATGCATCGCACATGCCACTCTGGTTATCAAAGTACCCTCTTAACATTTATCAAAGGACTTACAACTACCTGACACACGGAAGTGGACCGCAGCGGGCTGTGCTTCCGGTGCGGGTTGCCGGGCCACAAAATGGCCACATGCTCTGCGACGGAGACCTACTGCGCCGTCTGTGAGGATGTCGGACGGCCCCACGCCTATGTTATGGGCGGTAGGAGATGTGACCCTCCCCTGAAAAGGGTGAGGGACGAGGTTCCCCGGGGACATCCGATCGCGCAGAGGGCGCAGCGGAGACCGGAGGTGGAGGAGGCCGAAATGCTGGAGGAGGCCGCGGCTACGGCCAGTGCCCCAGCATCCCGGGAGATGTTGTACTCCCCGATTCCCAGCCCCAATATCTCTCCTTCGAGAGATACCGGGCTGGATGGGGGCGACTTTCCGGACGTCGCGTCGAGCTTGCTCCGCACGTCCAGGCACAGCCCATAGCCGACACCGAGTGCTGAATACATCACACCATAGCCCGAGAGGATAGCCTGAGGGGATTTGTGGCACACAGTGCCACCTGACCGGGGGCTTAACAGCCCGCGACCAGGGAGCTGGGGCGGCAGAGTGCTTATGGCCGGTCCCGCGTCGGCTCTCACCCGGTCACGATGGTGTGTAGTGGAGGTTTTAGTGGGTAGGCCCCCCTCCTCCCGAGTCCCCGCCGAGGCCGCAGGGCCTGGACGGGGAAACGGGAGTTGGGAGGAGAGTCCCACATAACCCGGGCGGGCCCCCACGCGAGGGCCCCGGGTATGCGTAAGGCATTTCCTCCACTCTAAAGAAAAAAAAAAAAAAGGGCCTATACTTGTGAATAAAAAGTCCCTAAAATACCCCTAAATAATCCCATCCTACTTATTTACCCCCTAAAAATGGGGGGGAAACCCCTAGGTTGGCAACACTGCGGGGGAAGGCACATACACAGCGCGGGCAGCGGTGCGGCGAGCGGGATGGCGAACCCAACTCGCTTTAAGCCCGATTTACACTTCAATAAGTACAGTAGCGAGTTAACTTGCGTCATCGGCGAGTTAAGTTGTTATTGTCGTTTGAACGGTGCAAGCGAGTTAACTAACAAGTTAAGTAGCAAGTTTAGTTGAATAGACTGCTGTCCTATTTTTTAGCGAGTCAAGTGCGAAGTAACCCCCTCTCTCACGTCTCCCGCACCCCCGCTAACTTAATTGACAGATGTGTAAACAGGAGAGTTTAGTACAGTGCATTAGTTTGTAAACAGTGAGTGCGCGCGAACACGTGTTATTATTTTAAGTGTAAAATTGAAGTGGTCTGATAATACCTGTACCTTTGCGTTTGTACAAGAGTACCTACCTCAAACATGAGTGTTTGTTTCTGAACAGCAGGCGTAATATTCTCTAATGAAAATAAAAATTAAAGCTCACTCATTTGTAAAGCATATCTGTATTTAACTGTGTCTTCTTTAGAAAATTCCGTCAGAAGGTTATTACCTACTTATTACTTACTGACACCACGTTTATTTTTTCTAGTAATGCCTAAAGCATTTAGGTCTGTTCATTTCTACTTATTAATATTTTATTTTCAATGTGTTATATCAGAATAGACACTATTTCTTTGATTAGGTATCGCACGTTAATTAGTGTTAGGTAATTCAAAGTCAATTTTCGCCAAATTTCGGAGGCGAAGATCATCTTTGAGCAGAGTAAAATAACCGTTGACGCCACTAGTCGCCTTTTCGGATCGGCAACTTATGACGACTCACTTGCTTACATGCACGCTACTGTCTACTTACTACTTATTACTTAACTGACTAATTTCTTAACTCGCTACTGTACTTATTGAAATGTAAATCGGGCTTTATTCGAATTCGAATGTTGATGAGACTGAGGTGTTTGTGTTGTAGTCACTCGTTACAATTTTGAAAAACGTAAAATTATGACTGATATATACCTAAATCTAAATAGTTGAATCAATGTACTATAGTCTCTGGCCTAACGACGATAAATTCCAAATTGCACTTTGTTGATGTTTTTATGATTTGTATTTGAGACAAGGGTTTTTGTTATTGCCAACTGATCCCTTATCTGGTGGTGTCGTATATCTAGAAATAGGCAAATTAAAACTAACGTTTGTAACTTTCACTAATATGGCCCGGCCCTTGTTTGGACACATATTAATTAATAGGCATCGACTTCAAAAGTATGTAAGTATAATTTCAACTGTGGGGATTAAATTTAGTTATTCAAGACAACACAATTATTTTGTTCTTTTTAGTTTCTCTGTTTTATTGGAGTCGGTTTATTATTTTTTGAAAATTTTGAAAATGGCAAAACTCCGCAGTGCCACGTGACGCCCCGCGCGCCGGCGAGACTTGGCGAAGCTGGTCGAGTGAGCTGTCTGTCGGTTGGCAATTACACTAAACAATCTAATTTAATATAATATATGACGTATTACTTGTGAGATACATTGTGTTTTAATGCGATGGCCAAGTCAACCAACTTGGTATTACATGAATCTCACAACTTTTTTCGGTAGAAGAACTATGTTGCGAGACAAGGTTTTTTTACAAGTATGTTTTTGACGACATGTTTTATTCCTGAACCTAAAACTCCACAGATAGGTACATACAATATAAATCTACACACGCCTGCTTTATTTTTGTAGGCGCCAGCCAACCCTAGCGCTCCGCCGTAGGTATAAAACTCAAGAATACGGCCCGGTTAAACTACTGTATATTTTGTGTATTGTTTATGGGTCTAGAGCAGAATATACACCTTGCGTTTAGCAACCTAAGTTACAATCTGATACGCTCCAAAGCCTTTAAGCGACAAGTTGGTGTTAGTTGAGTAGGACACCACTGCTGCGCTCAAGTATGTGACGTACAAAGAGATAGCATGTTCTTTTGTTACAAAGAGAGTATCCGCGGTATTTATCTGCTTTGTGAAGAGTCTCGCTGGTCTCAAATTACGAACCGATACGGCGAGCCAATAGCTTTATTTGGCTCGCAGTAAGGATCCTTTTCAAAAAAGTCCTTTGTGATTGGGCCTTTGTCACGGCTTTTTCATTAACAAGTATATTGTGTAATTTATTAATTCAAATAAAGGTAAAGTAAGGTAAGTATCCTTAATTATTACGAGTATAAATTTGTGTAATTAATTTATTAAAATACTAGCGGCTGCTCGCGGTTTCACCCGCGTGGTTCCCGTTCCCGTGGGAATATCGGGATAAAAAGTCACCTATGTGTTAATCCAGTATAAACTATCTGTATGCCGAATTTAATCCAAATCCATTGGGTAGTTTTTATGTGAAAGAGTAACAAACATCCATCCATACTTACAAACTTTCGCGTTTATAATATTAGTAGGATAAGTTAAGTTAAGTATGTATTCTTTAATAATATACTGTCTTACTAGGACTAAGGCTTCATTGAAACCAAGTCACCGCTACAATTTCAGCTTGTAAAATGCGGATTTTATTATCACGATGCTGGCCTACACATCGCAAAATATCAAACACACTTTACCTGACCGGGCATTGAATCCGGAGCCTCCGTATTGCGGTGGCCACTGGTACACCAAGGCGATTATAGGCAGTAAATAAATGTACCTATTTTATTTTAATAGAAGGTTATTATAATTTTTAACCGTTAATAACCGTGTTGTGTAGCGGTGAAAGAATACTACCACCCCCTCTCTTCCCTTGGGTGTCGTAAAAGGCGACTAACGGACTAAGTGACTGCACATACATCCAACAGCATAGAGCGGCGACGGCTTCACCACCTGTCACGCTGAGCACATGTGCAGTGGTTATTTGGTGAAAAGTGGACTATGGTAGAGGAGCGCCTTTGCGGTCCTCATTGCCTAGTCTCTGACTAACCCTTCGGGGATAATAGTCGTGATTATTTGTATGTGAAATTGGTATCGCAAAGTCCGCTGGTGAAATGCCATCTTGCATATTACGTCAAAGATTCCGAGTTCGATTCACGGTATATTTCCTATAAATTCTTACCAACTAACGGTTGGTTTTAGAGGTGCTCCTTATAAAAAACAAAACATCAGTCGACAACCTACAAACTATGACCACGACCAACAACCTACAAACTACAAACCATAGGTCGAGTCCGAGCAAAATTAATTTGGCTATAATAACCATTTTACTAAGGACTAAGGTTCAGAACAGAGTGAATAATTTCTAGCAACGCTCTCCAGGGGCCAGTCTTTGTTAATTAATCGCTCAGCTGGCTGGTCTCAGAGAGCTCTAGTTACAAGCTAATGTTGCGCTGTTTTATTCTTCATACTTACATTGAAAATAAAAATACAGTGTCCCCAGTTTAATTTAACAATGAAAACCTTGATTAGCGGTATGTTATCTCGGGCATAACTTAATGTAATTGTACGTACAGGCGTACAATAGAACCATAAAGTGGTAAAACAGTCTGGGTAGGAATGTAGAAATAAATCTAGCGATGAGATTTTTGGACCGTTTAGACTCTCAGAACATGATATTATATAAATTTGATGACTCCTAGTAAAAGTCACTTGAGGAAATATTTTGGCAAATTGAATAAACTTTTACTAGGTATCAACTTGTAAGGTCGTTACACATTTTATAATGATTTAAAAGGTTGTCGCGAGATTATGTAAGTACTCAAATTTAACTACTTCTTAGATTGAAAATTTTAATCAATCACATCAAGTTATTTAATTTACTTTTTTATTTACACTAGTAAATCTCGGGACAACCTTTTATATCTTAAATTGTGTAACGACGTTTTAAGTTGATAGTAAAAGTATTTTTTTTTTATTTGTAAGACATACATACATACATTGAAAGTTAAATAAAAGCTTGTAAAATAGTTATTATTCCAGATCAATGAGATTAAAAACATAAGTACCTACCTAATATATCTTGCCATTGTTTGTGTGGTAAATTTTGAGTTATCTGCGGTGATCGTTTTAAGAGGGTTTACGCATTTCGGTTTTCCATACAAACTTCTAAGTCGAAATTTTTAAAAACTATTAAGCTAATTTTAATGAAACTTTGCATGCTAAAGTAAAATATAGGGATCTAAATAGTTTGTTGAAACATTTCAAAAAAACGTTTATTTAGCTAAGTTATTGCTATTTAAAATCTGCTTTAGAAAGTATAAATCGCAATAACTCAGTTAAATAAACGTTCATTAAAAATTGGCTTGTTGGTTTTTAAAAATTTCGACTTGCAAGTTTGTATGGGAAACCGAAATGCGTATACCCACTTAATACCAAGTTATTTCCATTATCACTATATCGCTTGTTTACTATCTGAACCAACATACATAAACACTAATAATATCCCCGAAGGGTTAGTCAGACAATAGGCAATGAGGACAGCAAAAGCAGCCCACCGCTACAGTCCACCTTTCACCAAATAACAACTGCACATGTGCTCAACATGATGGGTGGTGACTAGGCTTGCCAACTCCAAAAAAGGCATTTCCGGTATTACCGCGCTCGACACCCGGGACTTGGGTATATTACGCGGGACACAACCACATATAAAATGGTTAGAAAAAAACAACATAATTATGTTTTTGTAATCGTAGTGTGCTTTCCAGCCTTGTGGAAAGTGTCCCAAATCATCATGATTAAGAAATTTTAATAATGCGTTACAAATTACTCAGGCCTACTACCTAACCCTAGGGTAGTTGGTACGAGATAGATACTTATATCATATTAACACTGATTTCCGGGACAAAAAGCGTCCCGCAATGGGTCACGGCGGGACGGCCCAAAATTCACCCAGAAGCGGGACGTCCCGGAAAATCCGGGACGGTTGGCAAGCCTAGTGGTGAGCTCAATGCCGCTCTATGCTATTGGACATAATGTGCAGTCTTTAGTCCGTTAGTCGCCTTTACGACACTCAAGGGAGAAATGGGTTGGTAGTTTTATTTCACTAAAAAGTCGCCATCACACAGCTCTGATTTTTCTCAAACTATCAAGACTATAGATAATATTCTTAAATAGAGTAAAGAGAAGACGGGCATGGAGAACATGCAGGAATGCTCACGTACAGGAATGTTCTATCTGTGCAATCTAATTTGTACGTGCGGTATAAAAACTGTGGACTTTACTACAATTAAAATTGTGTTTTTAATGTTGTGTCTCTGTCTAAGAGTATCTAAGAAAAAGTGCCAGAATCTGTTTTGTTTTGACATTATTTTGTAGCAAAAAAAAACTTCTTGGTGGCTAGCTCGATGCTTTTTGGTCTCCAGCCATTCCCGTGGAAGAGGAGAGATGGCATTAAGTTTTTTAGTAGGTAAGTTTCACTTTGCCCCGTCGAGCTTTTCTTAATAGGGGAAGGAGAGAAAAGTCCGACAATCTCATTCAATCGGTGTCTAAACTTGCCTCTTTGTATGCGTAAGACAACATTTTACCTTTATATTCACAATAATAGACAGAAAATTATTTGGCTACCATCAAAGTGGTCTAATCTTCCTTAGCAGTACCTAAAAAAAAATACAAACCACCTTATTCAAAAATAGAAATATCCGTAACACCTCTTGGCACTACGATTCGTTAAACTACTCCAATGATATGCGAGCTATAAAAAGGAGACTTCCCCTCTTTTGCAATCAGAAAAAGCTAAGCCCGTTCTTTTTATCGATGCGGGTAACGTTCAGTGCGGATCTAATTTAGGGTCTGTGATAAAATACTCCCCCTCCCCGCCTTTATTTGTAACAAGATGTGATTTTCCTGGAAGGTATTGGTCAAATCAGCTCCGGCTTAAATACCTACGTATTTTTAAATAAGGTATCTACCTAAATAAGGTATTATCCCAATTCGAAGGTCGGATACGATTGTAAATTGAATTCTGGGGTTTCTGATTTGTTGTGACCATTGTAATGCTATGTAGAAAATGTATGTCGTATTCTGTTTAATTTGGTTTTTAATTAAGTAAGAATATACGGTGTGCTTATATTAAAGAGGCCCTTAATTTTGAAATGTTTAACGCATTGCTAGATTTTCGTTATATTAATAAGTGTCGATTTTGTTTTCTGTAACAAAAACTGAAAAAGATTTTTATTGTTAGACTGGTGCAGGTATTTTGTAGTTTTTAGAAAGTTTACGGGTCGCCTTGTTTGCCTTAGTACTCGTACAATGTTTACTTTTCATCAATTTTCACCAAAACAAAAGCTTCTCTATGTTGTCTCTCTTGTTTTCGAAAAATAAATAAACCACAACAGAGGTTCGAGATAAAAGCTAGTTTCAAAAGTAAACAGCAGTCTAGTTTTGAAGTTAGTTGGACTGCAGGCGGATCACGTGCGGCACCATTCGCCAAAATGTTCCACCACTATTTCAATAGTTAAAATTATAACAATTGTCAGGTGTAGTGACTCTGTTTAAATCAACCGTGTGTATGTCGTATCGTACTACCACCCCCTCTCTTCCCTAGGGTGTCGTAAATGGCGACTAACGGACTAAAGACTGCACATACCAACAAATTTAGAAAAAAAACTGTTCTTCTAAGTTGATTTCGGGTCGCGTAGCGGTGAAGGAATACTACAACCCCTCTTTTCTTTTGGGTGTCGTAAAAGGCGACTAACGGAGTAAAGACTGCACATACATCCAACAGCACAGAGCGGCGATGGGCTCACCACCTGTCACGCTGAGCACATGTGCAGTCGCTATATTAATTAATTAGTATCTATATATATTATAAGTTATCTACTTCGACACAGAAGCTCCTTACGTTCAAAACGTTGAAATCATTAAAAAAAACTAACTGATTCTATAGTGAGCAGTACCGCTATTTCATTGAAATATTGACGCTATAAAGTTTGCAATTTTAAAAGAGTAATGGCGGTTTCCAGGTGCTTGAAATCACTATTGGGAAATAAAACGAAGCAAGATGAGCGGATGCATTCCGAGCTATGTGCATTGATTCGGAGCTTGATTCATTATTTAATGTATTTATTTCATTAAGTTAAAACAGTTAATAAAATTTCATGCTAACAAAAGCAAGCAAGAATCATACTTCGGTACGTATATCTAATCACGACTATTATCCCCAAAGGGTTAAGCAATGCGAGGACCGCAAAACCTTAGTCCACTTTTCACCAAATAGCGACTTCACTTGTGCTCAGCGTGACAGGTGGTGAGCCTATCGCAGCTCTATGTTGTTGGGTGTATGTGGAGTCTTTAGTCCGTTAGTCGCCTTTTATGATAGCCAAGGGAAGGGGCGGGGGTGGCAGTATTCTTTCACCGCTACGCGACACGGTTTGAAGAAGCGGTTACCAAGGAAGGAAGAAAGAAAGACATTTATTGACTTCTCAGTATCAGAAACAATAACCAAACAAAGAGAAAGCACAAAAATTAAAAAGTTCACAAAGACATAATACTTCATAAAAAAAAGATAAAATATGTAACTGATTTTAATTTGCTATTGTAGTTTCACATCATTAATCAAACGATAAATTAATTATTTTGCGTTAAGCTACAATAAAGCAAACAATAATCAAATATATATAGGCGCCAGAAAGAAAGAGCTTCTGTTCTATCGTCAGAAAATTGGTAAATTCCCATTAGTTTAAGTTGGAGAATGCGTAAAGTAAAAATACAATATTACCCCCTTGATTATGGCGGATTCTCAAAAACCTTTTTGTATTGCATACTTCGTCATCGTGGCAGACCATCTGCATATGGCCAGGCGATACCGATGGGTGGCTAGAAGGTAGTGTTTAAGTCTAACACTTAAGTCTTACACATAATTAGACTTAATGTGTTTTTTAAAGTGTAGAGGAACTCAAGATTTTTTCAATTCGGTCACCGATCAGTAAACCAAATTGTGAAGGTTGCGAGATTGAAACGCACACAAGCAAGCAAGCCAAGAAGATTGGAACGCAAAAAAATAGCTATTCACCATCACTGGTACATATTGTTTACGAAGGTTTACGAGAACACTACACATTGAAATTAAACACTTTTTACGGATGGAATTTGCGTTTATTAGTACATTTTCTTCAGCACAGGTAACACAGGTACATTTATGTACCTGAAAACATATAACTTCTTTAGGCAGTCGCGTAAAAAAATATTTTCTAACATTGCCAATTTTCGCTTACAGAGGTGTATTGAGGACGTGTTACCTCCTTGCGATTAATTATCCTGCAGTATTGAGTTCCATTGCATTTTAAAACAGATCCATTACTTGTATTGCACGTTTGCAAGGTGCAATGAGGTATGCAGGGCACATGCAACGCTAGCTATCGCCGGCGCTCCGGTGCATACGAGATGTGCGAATTGATCCGATACAAATGCCTTGCAAAGCTGTAGAAGGACCAACTGTGTATATAGTTGGAGCGAGACAAAGATAAGTTAAAGTAACAAATAACGATAACAAATTTAGTAAAGAAAGTTCTTGAGAACGTTTTTCATACTAAAACTGTTCATTGTTGTTTCTACAATTAAATTTAAACTTCGTGTTATGAGATTTCGTAAATCTAAAAAAACAATAAGAATATTATTCTAGGTACTATAAAAAGCACTACTATTTGTTTGTTTTACTATTAAATGGATAAGAAATGAAACAGTTAAATTAACTCTTACTATCACGCTTATTTTCATTTATAATGTTTACGTTGTAACAAAATCTCTAACGATTCATTACTGCAAGGAAACTGCACTTTAAACTAATCTAAAACCAGATTAAAATTGACCCAAGCAATCATTAGAACTTTATCAATTATTACGTGTTTCAATCACAAAACAAAATAAGCGCGGCACACAGTACAAATTGTAATTAACATAGCCAATTCACGAACGGTTCGCGATTTTCGTGATTTATCAGGGTCGACTATAAGTTCGCAGGTACGTACGGACCGTAGATATTGGCACGCCGGGCGTAAAATAAGTCTCAGGTGTAGTTGATAGCTTTTATCCGCACCAGAACTGATAAAATATGCCCCGCCCTAAACCCGGCCCATGTCGTTAGTTCCCTTGCGAAATTATGAAACTTATTGTTGTAACAAGCGCGCGGTATTGTATGACTTTTAATATTAAATTCATTATTAAAAAGTTGATTACGGCGACGAGTTTGATGGCGCAGCGGCTAAGGCTAGTTTTATTTGCGATGTTGCTATTAAAGCCCCTTTCACAATGTTGGTTCAGTAGATGGGTGTCCCAATAAAAACATCTAGAGCTCATCCTGGCTTCGGAAGGCACGGTAAGCCGTTGGCCCTGGTAGTTGTAGTTGTCGTAAGATGGAAATCTTTAAAGCCTACCAACCCGCAATGGGCCAGCGTGGTGGGTTATGACCCAATCTCTTCATGTTCTGTTGTATTGGAAGGCTTTTTGTGGCTAGCAGTGGTGAATTTATTTGATCTATGATGGTTTACGCATTTCGATTTTCCATACAAACTTCCAAGTAGAAATTTATAAAAACCAATAAGCCAATTTTTAATGAAACCTTGCATGCTAAAGTAAAACACAGGGATCTAAATAGTTTGTTGAAAACGTTTTTAAAAACCTTTTTTTAGCTGAGTTATTGCGATTTAAAGTCTACTATGGAAAGTTAAAAATCGCAATAACTCAGTTAAATAAACATTTTTTTTAATGTTTTCAACAAACTATTTAGATCCCTGTGTCTTACTTCAGCATGCAAAGTTTCATCAAAATTGGCTTATTGGTTTTGAAAAATTACGACTTGGAAGTTTGTATGGGAAACCGAAATACGTAAACGACATTCACAGTTTAATATCAATATTTTAATTATTAATTGTCATTTATTTATTCATGTTTTATGTTTTTAATTTTAACAAAAATTTTTTTTTTCTTCAAATTGTATAAGTACTGTTATTTTTCTTTGTAATTGACTTGCCTTGTAACAAACCTTGTTATGTTTATGGCCAATAAATTAAATATGAATATGTGGGACGTTTATAGGCTGATGATGATCGACGAATTTGATGACGTACTTCGTACGACTAGGACCCAGGACACAGAATAGACTAGAATGTTTTGATTTATTTAGGTAAGCTCACTCTCCAAAAATTTTATAATAGGATAAAATGTTATCATTATGATATAAGCTGTATATCTATTTATCATTGTGAATGCAAAATTTAAATAATAAAGTTTATAATATATAGTCGTGATTCTTACACCGATTTGGAGTTAGAACCACGACTATAATATTGGTTACGTACCTATCGAGAGTCCAGTTAGTCTAAAGTGTGTCACAGTATGTTAAAAAGACAGAAATTACAAACCTACTCACAAAAACCAACCAACATGGCCAACGAGGTGGGTTATTTCCAATCACCCCACGTGGTCATGTAGGAGGCCTGTGCTCAGCAGTAGGACGTTTATAGGCTGACGATGACGATGATCATAAAAACATTGAAGCAAATAGTGTACGTAAAAGTACTGCAATCGTAAAAAAGTTAAAAGTTATAGAAAGTCTATTACTGTCCGCTCCATGCAGATTCGTGTGTGTGTTTGTGCGAAATATCTTCCAGTTCAGTTTACAACCCCGATGCATGTATAGATAGATAGAAGCTTTGCATGTTCAATTTCCCTGCAGACTGTCGATATAAAGTAAGTGCCAACTAAAATAGCTTACACTACTAACATCGTAGTAAAACTACACTGCGCATTTAAATCATTATATTTAGATAAAAATTGTCACGTTGCGGAGGAACGAAAGAGTCGATGAGGAGGAGTAGAATGAAGATAACAGCACAATGAGTTCAGACGTATATTATTTTAAATAAATGGTAAGTTATTATATGAAGCACAATTTAAGCGTTAGCACACACACGACTAGGTAAAGGTTTAGGTTATAATTTATTATTATTATAAGGACGTATGCCTGGAACTGCCTAGTTATAACAATGTACTATTCGCAATAGCAATATTTCGGAAGGAAAACAATAATTAGAAGGAGCTCATTCTAGCTCCGCGGATGAATCTGAACTGAATTAACACCAAAGAGTAGAGCTATAATGAAAACAGAGGCTAGACAGAGAATGCAAGTAAATATTTGAATTTTAAATTTAAAACTAAATATAAAAGAATGTCATTCACAAAGAAGGTCACAAAACCAAGGCTTTATTTGCCTTGTTACAAACTGCTATTGACTGACCTTACTTTCACTTCGGAATTATGATCTATTAATTAGTATTAGTACCAAGCCTTCGTCGCTTCTCAAACCTAATACAGCCACGGACGAATAAAAAAGAAGAATTCCGTGTCTTTAACTTAAAAAGGTGAAGCACATAAAGTAAGCTGATATTATTATGTTATATTAACCGTGTCCCGGTGAAAGAATACTACCACCCCCTCTCTTCCCTTGGGTGTTATAAAAGGCGACTAACGGACTAAAGACCGCAAATACATCCAACTGCATAAAGCGGCGATGGGCTCACCACCTGTCACGCTAAGCACATGTGCAGTCGCTATTTGGTGAAAAGTGAACTATGGCAGAGGTCTGCTTTTGCGGTCCTCATTGTCTAGTCTCTGACTAATCCTTCGGGGATAATAGTCGTAGTTATATGTGTATATTATGTAAATACGGCACATTCTTGAACAAAGGTAAGCCGATCGGCCGTCATTGTAATGTCAACCGTCAACCGTCCCCGTGACAGCACACACTCCAACATAAAGGTAGTTTCACTTGTTAGTATTGCGGCGCGGAGTCCTTATTTTTTTACTCATCTGTACCTAGAGCATGCGTTCGCTCGGACGAACAAAATCCAATCGGTTGGCCACGTGTTCGCTCGAGTATACCCACAGAACAGAAGAAAGGGGTTCTGTTCTGTGAGTATACCCCACCCGCCGCGACGCAACTTATTCGTTACATTTAGAAATTTTGCGAGAAATATTTTATTATCTAATTAGTCACCTCTTACTCTATCTACTCCTTAAGTTTGGCACGTTATATAAGGGGCACCCTGTGTGAAGCATTAGATTTTCGATTAGGTAATAAAAATACAATGTTAAAGAACTGTTTTGCTTGTCTTTCACAGACTTACTTACCAATACATCCTATTATAGTCAATAGTCAATAGTCACCCCTCGACCACGGAGGTAGTCATGCAGTGAATTATCTATTCCGCAAGGAGCTAATATGTACGAGTAGTATTTTTTATCCAGTAAGTACTAATAGCAAAAAGGTTTCACATCATTGTTAGTTAACTGGATAGTTCTACTTATAGGAAGTATCCCTAAATAAATTAGCTAGGCCAAATTTCGTAGGTAGTAATAAAAACAATTAATTTTTCACGTTGAATGTCCAATTTCGGTTATATTAAGAATCGGCTATTTTGATAATGTAATATTTTGAGAATCTTATATTTTGAGAATCTGATATTATGCGAATAAAGGGTACTTTGTAGTATTTTAGGTTATTTATTTAGCACACAGTAATCCATTTTTGGACTTTGAACAAAGTTACTATTCCATTTACAACTCTGTGATACAAAACTAAAAGCACTTTACATAAAACCAGACAGATACTAATAGTCCGAAAATACAAATCCAATATTGCCAAAAAGCAAAGTTTTCAAACAGAGCCAACTCATCTCGATAGTATATACATTGATACACCCGTCTATACATTGATAGACTCATCTAAATTCGGTTTGTTCGTGACCTGAAATCCGAAAGCGGACTTTGCTGTAGTTAATTTGTACTAAAACTACCACTTGAAGACGATCGAGAATACCTTTATTTAGTTAAGAAGTTACGGTAAACAATATTGTTAAGACCAACACTCGAACTCGTATAGAGAATGCGGAAACAATGCTACTTGAGGGCATCAACTTAACGTTGAGTAGCAAACACTTTTAGTTTTATTCATTTGTTTCTTTCTTCCTATGTTTATTTGGGTATTAGTGCGCATCGTCATGGCAGGGGGGTTTTAGGGGGGTTAAAAGTATACTACCACCCCCTCTTTTCCTTTGGGTATCGTAAAAAGCGACTAACGGACTAAAGACTACACATACATCCAACAGCATAGAGCGGCGATGGGCTCACCACCTGTCACGCTGAACACAATTTGCAGTCGCTATTTGGTGAAAAGTGGACTATGGTAAAGGGATGCTTTGGCTGTCCTCGTTGCATTGTCTCTGACTAACCTTTCGGGGTAGTAGTCGTGATTATGTATGTATAACTTTGCACAGAACTGTAGCCAGCTGAGCACCACGGCCATATGAGGTGGTGGAACTTATCGCTTGCCAGCCAGGGCGTCCCAAACTATCATCGAGGCAGAAAATAGATGGTACCAACTGGGGTTTTAATTGGTTTGCCTTCCCTCTCCTGAAGCTGGGCAGGTGGAGGGAAGAAGTCCCTTATAACCCAGGATCACCCTGACTTTTTAGGGCGCTCTTTTCCCCTTTTAAAAAGTATTTAGAAAGGTCATCACTGCAAATACCTATAAAGGATTAACCTTTACTTCTTAACCCTGATATTAGAAAACCAAGTTCTCTTCAATACACTAGTCCCATTTTCGACAATTGTTTTGCGTATACTATAAGGTATTCTCTCTGAGTACGGTTTAAGTATAAAACCTAAACCGTACTCCGAGACATCAATTAAGTTTTAATGATAATTAAGTCTCTTGCTGCCACTTTCGTATGTATAATGCTAAATAGAGAAAGAAAGACATTTAATTGTCATTAAAACTTAATTGACGTCTCTGAGTACGGCAGTAAGAAATATAGCATTTTTAAAATAAATTTATTTTTATAAGTTTAAGGCACAACGTGTTCTAGGTTATTTTTATGTGAATAGGAAGCAAATGAGCAGGCGGGTCGCCTGATGGAAAGTAATCACCGCCGTCCATGGACACCCGCAAAACCAGAGGATTTGCGTTGTCGGCATTAAAGAAGGAGTACGATCGTTGAGGACGGAGTAGGAATTGTGAGGAGGGGGAGGGGTTCCGGTGCTTATACTTACCGGACGAAACACAACAGCAATGAGTGCCGTTGTTTGACGCCGATATCATCTGTGAGAAGGTGGTATTACGCCGGCCCAACACGCTGCGTTGCAGTGCGTACTGCACTGCAACGCAGCGTGGCTCTACCACTCAGACAGTGTCACACATTTAGCACCACGAAGGGGTCACGGGTACGGTCAAGGGTAAACCTACGAATGCGATTGACTTTAACCCTTGAAAATTTTGTTTCACGAAAATAACGTGTCATCTACGAATGCAAAATAATTACACGTATGTGAAGTTAGAGAATTCAAATTCACAAAAAGGGTAACTGATGGGGTAAAGTCGCAATCATTGGACCGGCTCTATCTTTGGACCGTTGTGATTCTCGAAAACGAATAACAATAAAAATCAACGGTTGGCCTGAAACTCTACCTACCTATTTGAACTAGTACCCAGACCTACCCTCGCTCCCGCCGCCACGCCAGTGTTGCCTTAAGCTTCGATGGGTAAGTCACAGTGTTTCGCGCGCAGTGTAATAATCCCGTGGCATACATTAAAATGAAAGTACGCTTTAATTGAGGTTTTCAATGAAATTTTTTGTGACTTGCAGACCTTATTATATTAATTTCTTTAACTAAAGGACAATAATAATAATAATAATAATAATAAAAAGTTTATTTTCTCCACAAAGGTAGTTACATTTAAACTTACTACTAATTACAAGTATAGTTCACATAACCTTTGTGAGAGCTGGAGTCTATACCTGGTTTCTTACAAAACCTGTGTTACAGATCACCAGGCTCTCTGCCACCTCGGAGTGGACTAGTGTACGATACTTATAGTCATACTCGTATATCTTATGATTAAGTGCTAACTACATAGTAGAGAAGACTACCCTAAATATGTGTGTGTGTTGTGTGTGTGAGTGTGTGTAAATGTGAGTGTGTGTGAAAGCGTGTGTGTGTGTGTGGGGGTGTGTGTGTGTGTGTGAATGTGTGTGTGTGAGTGGGTGTATGTGTCCCAATTAAGACGGAGTGTTATAAGGTTATTACACTTTCCGTGCTATCATAATCTTGTTGAAGGAGCCAATTGGAAACTATAGTTTTACATTCATTTCGGGATTTAGGGTATAAATTAAGGATCTTATTTAGTTTATTGTAAACGAAACCACCAAGATGCAAAAAACTTCCGCGCGCGAGACGAGTAGTAAGGGAACCAGAGGGACAGACAGCGTGTTTTCGTCGCTTGCCTGCCAATTTATGTGGGTCATAAGGGGTGAGCGAATGTGTTTTCATTATTATATTTAAAATGAATTGTTGTCGGACTGTTAGTACTCTGCAAGTAGAATAAAGGTCAGCAGTCGGATATAGGAAGGGGAGACCCCAACCTACTTTCAGTACTGCGCGTTGCGCCCGTTCTAATTTTAAAAGTGAGGTTTTAGCAGCACCACCCCAGGAGATGATGCAGTAAGATGTTATCGATTCACAAAGAGCCTGGTACACCAGTTTTATCAAAGATTTGTCCGCAATATGGCGCAAGTTCTTAAAAATAAAAACTAATTTACGAATTCTGGATGAGAGTGCGTCAATATGATGGTGGAACTTTAGTCTATAGTCAATTTGTACGCCAAGATACTTAATGGAGTCCGTGCTAGTGAGACTAGGACAACGATGGCAGGGTACTATGGAGATTTTGTACAGGCCTACAATTTTCATGTTTAGCAATGAGACTTACACATTTGGTAGATTATATTATTGAGAATTACTACATAAATTAACAGAATTTTAAATGTTGGGGTTTAAAAGTTATACTTGTATTTCGATAATTTTTTAAGGTTAGGTTTTTCCCTGTATTTGATTGACATTGACAGTTGAGTGACAGGGACGGAGTGACGGGCAATTCTGACAGTAACAAAATAAAAATAATTAAGTAAGTAAGTACCTATGTATTGTTAAGCCCGAGTTAGATTCTAGAAGATAGATAGATAGGATAGGATACCTATCAGGGACTGCTGCGACTGTGATTATTCAGATCTTTGTACTTGGTTATTCAAAACAAAAAGACATAAACTACCCATCTGTGTTTTGATAAATAACAGCAAAATACTTAAAACATGATGAAAGTCATAGATGTAAACAATAGAAGTAGGTATACACGTTCCCACTTTAGTAGTCGCAACTTTAGACTACCTACCTACCTATACCAACATTAAGTTGAAATCATCTCCTATCCTACATTATTTATTATTATAAATGCGAAAGTGACTTGTTTGTCCTTCCTTTATGCCCTAACTAAGCAACCAATTGACTTGATCTTTGGCTTATAGATATTTGAAAGAACGAAGAGTAACATAGGCTACTTTTTATGCCGATATTACTATAGGAACGCGAATCACGCGGGTGAAACCGCGGGCGGAAGCTAGTGGTTAAAATAGTTGTCTCTGAGATAGAAATATTAGTCTACTAGGTACTGCTCAGAATGCATACTGACTTATTACTTACAATCGAGGATCTTCCCAGTAGATACTACTAATAAATTACTTCATCAAAGGCAAACAATATAATATAATCCTAAAAAATATGATGAAAACATTTTAAATAAATCAGAAACTCGACTGGTCTTTCTACAGGGAAGTTTCCCAATTGTACATACACACAGACGAGTAATGTTTTTCCATATTAGCATTTGCTCAGTGGAAATAAAACAATAATTTAGTTTGGTCACATATTTAATAAGTAATTAAGGGCACTCTTAACATAACATCATTGACAAGTGGAGCAGGACTAGTCATGCCTTCATGGCAAGCAAATCTGTGAGCAGCACCCAACAGTTTGTAGCCCCATAATGCAGTTCAAACTCTGGCTGTCCACTTCTACGTGAAGCTCTTTGAGCTCGGAGCCAACAAGGAACACAAGCTTCATTTTCTGAAGAAAGCTGAAATAAACAATCACAATTAATTTACAAAAGTAACAGAGTGTAAATAAAATATTTTTTAATCTTACACTAATTAGCCTAGCCCGCTGACCTCTCTATAATACAAGAATGCTGATCTAAATATTTACTATCTTGAGTGTCTCAGGTAACAAATTGATAGTTTAAGTAGGTCAGTGGCCTAGCCCCAAAGTAAGCACTGTAAGGCTTGTGATATGTTATACTAGGCCAATGGGTAAAAATGCAGTTGTGATAGTAGTAGTAACAGTGGCGAGGGATGTGTTTGGGGAAATACGGCGAAGGTAAGCCGGCCAAGAATTTACAAATCAGACAATAATAAACATGGAATGTTTAACTCATTAGTGGCACTAATTACTGACATAATTATTAAGATCTGCATGGTGGATCCCTGGAGTGGGATTTCTTATAGGGAAGCCGATGGAAATCGGAATGTGTGGTATATATATATATTTAGTAGAATTATTATATAGGTAAATAGTCATGGCCTCAGGTACAAATGCTCGTTTGTACCTGAGGCCATGACTATTCGTCATAGAAACATTTGCCCCTATTGGGATTCAAACCCAGGAACTCAGAGTAGGCATCAGCACGAAAACCAGTGTACATATTACTCCACCATGGAGGTAGTCAATAAGTAAATATATGTAAGGTGTTACCTCTCGTGGTCTAATCCAATTCGAAATTATGTTAGTCATCCTTTGTTCCTCTTCATTTGGCTCTTGAAAGACAACTCTTCGTCTGCTCATTCTTAAAATAGAACGTCCACATACAACACGTCATGGCGATGGCCAACATGCCTTGTAGTTTTACTTTCAGATGCAATAGAATGGGTTGCTAATTCCCAGGAAGCATGACAAATATAATCAGGTGTTGCCTAAAACAATAAGAGCATGGTTATCAATCTGTTACTACTAATAGTAGAATATTAGTAGTAACAGATACAGAGGTGCATTGCTGCACCAAGTATGTACCATGTGTTCTCGGTTTAGATGTCTAAAATGGTTGACGACATATTTCGTACTATGTACGACTTACCTCTCAGGGATATGACCAAAAACGAATAGTGTCAACTAAGGCTTGACTCTTGTTCGTCAGTAAATGCCGCTTGATGCGATCCAATCCAAATGCATTGCATACTCGACCTAATGATGGTAATGTATCACCCAATCAGACAGTAAAAGTATCACAAAAGTGCAGTTATAAGTACTGACTGCGCAATCACAACACAATATTGTTTGTATTCATTTCATTATCACATTCACAAAGCGGCTTTACACAAAATAAGTATGTAGCTAGGAAGGAACTTAAAAATTAAAACACACAATTTACGTTGACCACAAGCTCAATGATTGACATTGACAGTGTTGCAAGTAGTTTCATTCGTCTTCTTACGAGAAACAAATCGATAAGAAAATCAATCTTAGAAATAATATAAATTATAAATAACAAAAGTAAATAATCAACCATTTTAAGACAAAAAGTGTGTAATTTTATAGGTTTAAGCTCTAAACTAGTTGCACAAATAAGTTTTTAATCGAAACTAGATTAACAATAATAACACTTAATTAGCTATTTGAGAATCGATTTCAAAATCGATAAATCGATATTTTTATGCCAGGCAACTCTGACAGCAGATTTTCGTTTTGCGTATAGTATCTGCTAGTTGAAATGCGTTTCGTTATTAGTTTTAGTAATATTATTTAGCTTTACGATTTTTCTTTACCCCTGACTTCTAAAAATATAACATTTAGTGGAAAATAATGAGAAAAAATTAAGAAACCAACCATGCAAATATGGTACCAAAACATGAACATTGTGGGGTTGTACGCCAGTACGCGTTCTCCTTTGTAACGTATGATTTTCAATAAATAACAGTTTTTTTTCTATTCACATTTTTATATTTTAGTAGCGAATTGCCATCAAGTGTTTCTTTTATCGGACTGGTCCAATCATAGCAACTTCTTAAAAATAAATTTTATTTTGATTGTTTCTCATTTCAGCATGTCAAAACGTGGCAAATATTGTGCATGGAACGACGAGAGCATAAAGCTAGCACTACAAGCCTTGAGTAAGCAAGAAGTTGGTTTAAATAGTGCAAGCAGGATATTTATGGTGTACGAAAAGCAACTCTAAGGAGAAGATATATTGATGACAAGAATTTAAAGTCTAAAGGCGAAAAGCATATAGTTGGTTCGATAGGTGATCTTAATCCTGATGTAATCGCCACGTCTGAGTGGCGATTACGCGACGTAGGGAACTGGTAGGTAGGAAGGCTTACCTGGGATGATGATGGGTGATCGGGCAACTGTAGCTGGGCAAAGTGCGGGCAGGGCGTTGAAATGGACTTCACGGTCACACAGTCACTTCACTCCACAATAGGCATGTAGGCGGACTCTTCACATTAGGTTCAGGAGTCACTATAATAAGGGCCGATACCAGCGCGCGTATTTTGTGGGCGTCTCGCGTTAGCTAGCAGACAGACTCGTCGGCGCGGTATCTCACGAAGCCAGCGGCTGCGGGTCGCGCAGCGGTGGCGCCGCGGCAGATAGGCGGACGCGGTCGTCAACAACCGCCTTACCGATGGCGGTATAGTTTGAATGGCCGTCCCGGCTTTGGCGAGAACACCTGATTTGGAACAAAAATAAGTCGATTATATTTTAGAATTGGAACGCTGTTTATATGGAATCACGCTAAAAAGATGTAAGAAGTTTAGCTGTAAAACCTGCATGTTTTTTAGGAATTTGTGTTTAAGATTATAAATGTAGGAAGTATTGATGTTATGTTTTATAATATTGCTATTGAAAACATTGTAAAAGTTTTGACTGATTGATATTCCCAGCGTTGCCTTGTTTTTAATTAAGCGTTAAGTAAATAAATAATTAAAAATTGATAATTATATAGTCTTTTATTTGTTTGAATTCTTATGGTTGCGTGTATTTCCTCTATTTTCGGGCACGTCAAAAAATCTGAAATAATACATGTAAATCCTAGTATTATACAAATGTTAATTCACGTTTCTTCTAATCATCATATTTAAGCTGATATGTCAATTCAAAGTTAAGTGGTCCAAAAGTGAAAATAATGGATAATAAAAAGATATATACCTACGCATTTTACTATCACAAACATTTAAAGGCGAATACTTTACAAGGCTTGCGAGTCGGGTTTAATGTTGCCGGATCCAGTTGATCTGGTATAAGCTCACCGGATTCAGTACAGTTTCTAGCTAGCTAAAATAATAAGAGTCGTGCTCGCTACTTCACGTATTAGTGGTCAAACGTGTTCTTGGTCTGTGAGAGAAGTAATCTATCTTCATTTGAGGTAGGCTGACGACCTATTGTGTAGAAAGTTCCACTCCGATTACAGCTACAAAAGCTTAACCGCGGTTATGCGATTGAAATTATTACCTCATTACGTACTGTTAAATTTTATGTATTTAAGTTTTATAGGTATTTAGGGTTTTATTGGATATAAAAGTTTAATCATTGGTCCTTTGAACAGGATAAATGCGATACAGTGATGTAGACTACTCCACGTTTTTTGTGTTTACGAGACAGCTATTAGTTTTAAAGCTACAGTTTATAAAAAAGCTTTTTTTGAGCAGAGAAATATATATTTTTTTAATAATATATTTTTTTTTAATGTTCACGATAGTACTTACCTCACTTTCTTAAGTTACAATGGTACAATGTACGCAATACAGGAATAAAAAATGTATTATTATTTTGACCCTTCGAACGGGATAAAAGCGGTACAGTGAAGTAGGTTAGTCCACGTATTTTGTGTTTACGAGACAGATAGATAATAAGATTAGTTTTAAAGCTGCGGTTTTTAAAAAAGCTTTTTCTGAGCAGGGAAATATACATTTTTTAATTTTTTTATGTTGACAATATAGTAACTTACTTTCCTAAGGATATGTTATAAAAGTAAGTAATAATATACTTATTTTAATGAGATCCAAAAAAAATTTTTTTTTTTTTTTTTATAAAAGAGGGAGGCAAACGAGCAGGCGGGTCACCTGATGGAGAGTAATCACCGCCGCCCATGGACACCCGCAAAACCAGAGGAATCGCAGAATCGCTTTGCCGGCCTTTAAGGGAAATAGTAAGATATAACTAAAAACATTCTGACAAAATTTAGTTACAATGAAGTAGGTGCCCCAAACAACAACTTAAAGCAGAAAAAGGAAGACAAGCCTTAGAAGGCTTAGAAGAGAAGAATTAGACTTCTGCATAATTAAAAAGAAACTCAGCATACATAAAATACGAATTAAATAAAATTTTGTAAGGTTCAACTGATTTGTTTCACATTTTGCAAAATAGGAATTTAAAAAAAATCTGTCTCAGGAAAGCTCGAACGGGATTCGAACCCGTGACTATTGGATTGCCGGTCCACTGCTCTAACCGCTAAGCTACCGAGACCCCAGAAGACTCGTTTTCTTTTCTAGCAAACATTTTATCCTATATCTATATAGCATTGTGAATGCAAAATTTCAATAATAAAGATAAAAAAAAACTGTTTCACGTTTTTGTTTACTTTGATGTGAAAGCAAAATAAATAAGCTAGCCTACATTGGCAATTTTTGGTTCACTATTGTGCTGCAGGCTAGCCGGCTAGCCAATCATTGGTAGCCTTTTGTAGCGATTTACCACCTGTGGTTGCTATATGGTGAAACGCGGACTATAGCAGAGAACTGCTTTTGCGGTCCTTATTGCCTAGTCTCTGAATAACCCTTTGGGGATAACAGTCGTGATTATGTGTATGTGTGTATTTACAATTTTTTTTTTAATTGCATATACTTTTTATATACGTTTTAAAATGTAGTGATTGATTGGTCTGGAGGCTCAATTAGTCAGCCATAATACAAAATAGTACTACATACATACATATAATCATGACTATTGTGCCCGAAGGGTTAATCAGAGACCAGACAATGAGGACCGCAAAAGCAGTCCTCTGCCATAGTCCACTTTTCACTAAATAGCGACTGCCCATGTGCTCAGCGTGACAGGTGGTGAGACCATCGCCACTTTAAGCTGTTGGATGTATGTACAGTATGTAGTCTGTTAGTCGCCTTTTACGACAGCCAAGGGAATAGAGGGGGTGGTGGTATTCTTATACCGCTATGCGACACGGTTAATAATAGTACAATCATAATATCATAATTATCATATAAATATTACAGTTTAAGACTTTAAACTATCGCGTCGCATTGTATTAAAACTATTTTAACGGGACCTAACACGAATTGCCCGGTCGGGAATTTAACCCTGGTCCTCCGGTTATTGGGTCGAGCGCAACCACTAGACCACCGAGGCGTTGTTACTTATGACTGTTACAAGTTTTATTTAATAATTAGTCAAACATTGGAGTCTTACAGCCGGCTATACAAAAGTGTTTTAATTGACCTACTTTATTATCATTACACTACAAGTTATTTTAACAAACTAATTTAAGATTAAATAAACTTATTTACACACTACTAAATCTATTTAGTTCACCGGGATAATACAATTCACATGGGATTAAACGTTAAATCGAATTAGAGCAGTTTAGAAAGCCGGATCTAGCTTTAAGCATAGATTAAATTAGTCTATACAACATCTTTGGGTTTATCCATTTACGTCCATGGGTTTATCTGACTACAACTTTTTAAACTATCATTGATTGCGAATAAGCTTGTCCAAAAATATGGTTATTACTACGTTAACCGACTATTTTTATTTATTTAGATGAAACTGAACACCATCGACAATAATTAATCAAAGATAATGCAATTTACTCCTTAAGATCTTAAATACATGTCCACTTAGTTATAAATTTGATGAGAGCAGCTAAGGCACCACTGTCATTTGGCTCACTCATAGAAATTCAGAAGGCGCGTGATCGGAATTGCTATGCCCAGATTAAGCTTGGAGCGGGCAAGTTGGCAAGAAGACCTTCACGATGGCTCCTAATTAAGACTTTCCTAATGGAGAGGCATGTTATCTTATTCAGACCGAGCGAATCGCTACGAAAGTTTGCTAGCAAATATTATATTATGTGCTGGTGAATATTATGGTCACAAATTGCAATGTTAACTTAACTTAATTATTGTACAGCGGTCTCTATAAATTTCATCAATGTAATAATTTAACGTTAACTGTATATTTATGTCGCATATTTAATTTTTGCAGATTTTTCGCCATTGTAAATAAAACCAAAATTTTCGAGAACCTACGTTCTCAAATCAATTTAAAAGTGTTGGATTTTCCGAAAGTTATTTTACTTGAAAGATCGCAAGCCGAACGCACTAGGCGCTGCACGTCTGATCGTCTGTAAACGATGTGGTTTAATACAACATTTTTTTTTAACGCGCCTTCAAATGGTCTTTCAACGATTATGAAAGCTCATTTAAAACGCCCCCCTTCGTGCGTGTCGCTATACGTTGGTGTGTATGACTATTTATGCCAGTAGGGGGGGATGTTAAAAGCGATATTTTCCCATCGTGATGTATGGGGATCTTGCCTGAAGCAGTAATGAGAAATTCCGATGTCACAGCTTTTTGTATGAAGCTGGGGCTCCCGGGGCACGATTGGCTTTGATAAGCCGAGTGACTCGCCGGAACTCAACAAAATGACCTTTAATTATGATTTTTGGATAAATGCGGAACGATGATATCGGTCGTGTATGATGAAAGGAGGGTTTTAATTAAAATTGTATGCGGATTTAAGATTTCTATTAGCGTTTTTGTTACAGTTACTAAAACTGTTTACTTGGCCTGCATCGCAGCTGATGGTAAGCAACCATTCGGCCATAGGCAGTTCACTCGGTATCCTCAACTACTAAACTAGCACTCCTTGCCCAAACTATCGAAACAGAACAACGCTTTTAAAAAAATTTCTATGGCAACATTTTTTGATAAAAAGGTGAGACGAGCGAACATGACATTCAAGACAATTGATTTTCAAAAGACGAGTTTCAAAAGAATACTCAATTTGGTCTAGGTTAGCGTGAGCGTAAACAGATTTTTCTTATTATATTATTTATTTTATTGAATTAAAATAGTTATTTTACTTTAGACTTTCATTCAACATAATAGAAAGCTGTCGTGCTTAATAACCGTGTCCGTAGCGGAAGAATACTCTCTTCCCTGAGGCGTTGTAAAAGCGACTAAAGGACAAAAGACTGCACATACATCCAACAGCATAGAGCGGCGATGGGCGCACCACCTGTCACGTTGAGCACATGTGCAGTCGCTATTTGGTAAAAAGTGGACTCAGTCTTGCAGTCCTCATTGCCTAGTCTCTGACTAAACCTTCGGGGATCATAGTCGTGATTATATGTTTGTATGGATAACGTCTTGCTACTCGTGCTGGAAATTATTGTATTGATTTGTCTATTTTGTTTCACAAGTAGTTTGAGGTATTTTCTGACCTGAGTTTCCGACACTCAGAGTCAGTAAGTCAATAGACATATTAGTTTTATGTAATAACTAGAGCAAGCAAAGTGTACAAACGTTCACAACATACATTTTTAATAAAAAAATTAAAAGGAATGCATGGGTACCTAACGTAAAGTATACTTTTAACAAAATCATTTGGAAAAAAAACTAGTTTTAACTAAGCGCATTTCACAACGGTAACCGCGTAATATATACACACATATTCGTATACTCTAAAAGCAATAACGTATTCGGTCGAGCAAGGCTGTTCCAGCTGCAGTTACATCATAGGGCCATAATTCCTCTCATGGAACTTTTATTGGTTGTGTAAGGAGTATTTATGTATCACCATTTAAGAGGTCGGGAAGAGACAATTTGCGGCCCACACTAACTTCAAAGTTAAATTTCTTTCAAATGCAAAACACTTATAGGAATTGTGCTGGTAGCAGCTCATTATTATAATGTTAAATAAATAAATAATAAATAAAATTTTCCTACACTCACACCAATTATCTGCCCAAGAGAAGCTTCGAAGGAACTCGTTAAATGGTTACTAGACAACGGATAAACATACTAAAATACTTGAATACATACTTATTATAAATAGAAAACATCCAGACACCATGAAAACCGGTGTAGAAACCACTCAACCCGAGGAGGTCGTCAAGTCCTCGTCAAGACCTCGTCAAGGAGCTCGTCGTCAATGTTACCGCCCTATCCCTTCCCTTGGTGTCGTAAAGGCGACTAACGAACAAAAGACTGCACATACATCCATCATAGAGCGACGATGGGCTCACCACCTGTCACGCTGAGCACACGTGCAGTTGGTGAAACGTGGACTGTGGCAGTAGACTTGTTGACTTGTCCTTGTTGCCTGGTTTCTGACTTTTTTTGACCTTTTGGGATAAAAGTAAATAATAAATAAAATAAATAAATCTTTCCTACAATCTAGCCCAAGAGAAGCTTCGAAGAAACTCGTTAAATGGTTACTAGACAACGGATAAACATACTTAAAATACTTAAATACTTTTTATACATAGAAAACACCCAGACCCGAGACAATTTAGAAAAACAATAATTTCTAAATTGCCCAGACCGGGGATCGAACCCGGGACCTCAGAGATGGCGACACCATGAAAACCGGTGTACAAACCACTCGACCAAGGAGGTCGTCAAAGTGAGTATACTATCTATGTAAAAAGCCAATGCTTCGTTTTCCACGCGACCAACGACTAAGGGTCAAGTATACGAAACGTAAGGAGTGAAAAATGTATAAAAAATAATGTGCAAACGCGCGTAGATCTAAGTAAGGGCCCGGAAAAGGTGTTTGTAACAAAACTTGTCAAGAAAGCAATCACGTGAAGTGCACTAAATATTTTATCAAAATTTCTTGGGCAAGCGCCACTTTATTTCCTTTGGGACAAGAGCGCTTTTCGCATCGCGATTGTTTAACCAAAGATTTCTTACGAATCGCTCTATTTTTTCATTCGTGATTATGCGAAGGATAACCTCTTTATTATGGTAATATTTTTAACCGCTTTCAGTGAGACCATTTTTCCTATGAAAATGGTTTTTGATATGCGAAATATGTTGAATTACTATGGAAGGGTCAAGTGACAGGAAATAGTTCATTTATGTTATTTAGTTTAATATAAATACTTTTGCATTTACTTAAAGATACTTTAAATATAAAGGTCTTGGGAAAATACTATTTCTCTCGTACTTGTGCTCAAACGTATTTTATCGTGTGTATGGGCGTTTCTGTGGGCAAAAACCATTAACTCTGATGACGCAGCACGAACATAAACCAGTTAATGTTAAACTTTATCAGTTCTAAAATCTAAGTATTACGAAATTAAAGTAAACTACAGAACATCTACAATTTATTCTACTTATACGTTTTTTAATTGCTTGTTTTTACAAAAATAATTACCATACATACAAACATATAATCACGACTATTATCCCCGAAGGTTTAATCAGAGACTTAGGCAATGAGGACAGCAAGACTGCAGTCCTCTACCATAGTCCACTTTTCACCAAATTGCACATGTGCTCAGCGTAACAGGTAGCGAGCCCATCGCCACTATATGCTGTTGGATGTATGTGCAGTCTTTAGTCCGTTAGTCACCTTCTACGACACCCAAGGGAAGAAAAGGGATGGTAGTATTCTTTCATTGCTACGCGTCACGGTTATACAAACAAAAATATTTATTAACCCTTAGCTGGTATCGCTAAAAAAGGCAACGTGACGGTTATAGGGGTAAGAAGTGACCCCATATAAAATAAGCATGATAATTAAGCAAACTAACATAAATATTTAATTTTCTGTTTTATCTAATAAAATAGAACTTATAACCAAAATTCTAAAAAAAATATGATTCCTGTTGGTAAGTTTGAGTCTTAGTGCAGCGTACACAATATTACAAGTTAAACAGCTTTCGCTTTTCCTGGTAATCCTGGGTCATTGAATAGTTGCCCAAATTAATATATCCAACGCTCATTCGTACTTCGAATTGCACATAAAACCGTTGTTCCAGGTTGTTTTAAAGGATATATATATACATATAATCAGAACTATTATCCCTGAAGGGATAGTCAGAGACTAGGCAATGAGGACATTAAATATAATACAACAAACACTAAATAACGACAGCACATGTGATCAGCGTGACAGGTGGTGAACCCATCGCCGCTTTACGCAGTAGGATGTATGTGCAGTCTTTATTCCGTTAGTCGCCTTATTCGACGCTCAAGGGAAGAGACGGTGTGGTAGTATTGTTTCACCGCTACGCGACACAACTGTTTTAAAAGATGAAACCTTAGATTAAAACAAAAAGGGAAGATACGGCATTAGCGTCTCGTGAGTAAGCCGCTAAAATTAGGCCTAAAGCACAGAATAAATAATAGTACTACGCCTAAAGGCACAATTTCACTTCAGTCGCAATTTGCCGAGCGTACAGGCTACATCGTACTATTGCGGACATTCTGCTGTGATAAAAAGAGAAAGACGCTACTCCGCAGTGGCGTCGGAATCGGTCGTACGTACTCGTCTGTTGCGAAGCGACCGAGACGTCAACGCGCTACTCGCTGACTCCCTCGCGCTGACGTTGAAACTTACTGCTCTGTCTCGCTCGCTCGATTTACACTTTTATAGGTGTGCGTGTGTGAGTGTTTGCATATGTAGTTGAGTAGGACTATATTTTGATTGACTACAAGTAGGAACATGCCGTATCCTCCCCTTTTTGTTTTAATCTAAGGATGAAACCCATAAACCGACATTTAACCAGCGTGATGGCTTACGGCCCTATCTCAACATACGAGTATAAGAATGTTATAGCACTGTTCATTTGGGAAGACTAACAGTCCGACAGTGGGTTGTTTATAAGCTATTATGAGGGCTTACGCATTTCGGTTTCCCATACAAACTTCAAAGTCGAAATTTTTAAAAACTACTAAGCTAATTTTAATAAAATTTTGCGTGCTAAAGTAAAATACAGAGATCTAAATAGTTCGTTGAAAACATTTTTAAAAAACCTTTTGTTTAACTGTGTTATTACGATTTTAAACTTTCTATAGTGCACATTAAATCGCAATAACTCCGCTCAATAAACGTTTTTTAAAAATGTTTTCAACAAACTATTTAGATCCCTGTATTTTACTTTAGCATGCAAAGTTTTATTATAATTAGCTTAGTGGTTATTAAAAATTTCGACTTGGAAGTTTGTATGGGAAACTTAAAATGCGTAAACCCTCTTAATGATATCTTTTAACTCGCTTGCATTATCGCATCAACAACCAAACGATCATCAAACGTTAAAAGAAAAGAAATCGAGGCAATTTCCTAAAATTTCACCCGTAATCAGAGATGGCTCATGGGGATTTTACGGTTGTTTAAGGTGAAACGCCGATTTTTCAGTTACAATAAAACGTCGCCGGCCGCGTTTATACGTTTCTTTTGTAACCGGCTGAGGTACGGGAATCACCCTCTCTTTGTAATGCTAATTTTAAAACCAAGGAATTCATTTTTTATTCATAAGTTTTTCTGCTCTAAAGCCAGCAGTCGGAGCATTCGACTTGCCTGCGATGAGTTATATTGAAGAAATATATAAAGTTCGCACAGTCTTTTATTTTCATAGTTTGCTGGGCAAAATAAAGGCAACAAATGAAAGACGTGATCGTTACGCTGCGTAATTAACCGTTTGTGTCTTGTTTCCTTGAGCATTTTAATTCCTCAGCAAGAACAAGCAAGCAAGGACTACAGGATGTTAAATCTTTATCAGTGAAATTAAGTCGTTTTCTAACTTTAGTGTAAAACTTAAATGTTAGCGTAGTATCTCATTTCTTTAAGTGTTAAAATTACATTTACGTACTTACCTACACAAAACCGTTCAGTCACAATTTCGGACTTATCGGCCCGTCACAGCGGCGACTACACCTGTCGCGTGTCCAACCTTAGACGACCACATAAAAGAAATAGAGAGCTCCTGTCTTATTGGATTCTATTATAATATAAAAAAACGCATACTGGGCTATTTGGCCACATCGCCAGAAGTGGCGACAGTAGCTTGGAAAAGCTCATTGTGGTGGGAATCGTGGCCGGAAAACGTTCACGAGGCCGGTCCCCGACCAGGTGGTCTGACCAACTGAAGGAAACACTAACGTCCCGCTTCTACGCCGCGGTGAGGATGGCCATAGACCGGATCCGATAGAGACAGTTCGTCCAATCCAAAGTACTGCCGTGATGATCACGATCCTCAGTCATGAGGGAACGACCGGAGAGAGATAAAAAACGAAGTAATTGTTACAAACAACAAAAAAATAACACACATGAACATTTTTCTTTAATGTATAGTCAGCTACAACGATAACCGCTCAACATATTATTAATTATCTGTCAAAATGACTAAACAATCTAAAAATCTTACAGGCGCTTGTCTACTAGCAAATTAATTAGGGCCTGTTTCACGACAAGTTCACAAGCTTCGATTTATAATAAGACTTTTAAATTGTATTTCACGAAGTAAATACCCAGTGTTGTTTTTAACGGTAACAAAATAGATTATCATTGCAACAATGACATTTGAGTGCACTGGCTGCTAAACATTTTATCTTAATGTCAACGTCACTGACATTACACTCGTACTTTTATGTTTTAAAAATTTCCGATGGTCTCTCAGAGACAGCAATTGACAACAATGAATGCACTAAAATGGCCGCCAACTTGTGATTCTAATGTTCTACAAGAGTAAAAATACAAGAGCTTCTAAAATATGTTTCACAAAAACATTACAAGCCAAGCCTTGTAAATAACTATAATAATATGCCATTTTACAAGTTCTATTGGACGATCTCTCTGAAAAACTGACGACGATAAATTTTCACAGAGATGATTGAAATCGTTGAAAGTCTCCAAAGAGATTTAAATAATATTAGATTAATGCCTTTGAAAATCTCAAACAGAATTCAACAAAAAACTTCACAAGTATGAAACAGGCACCATTTTGTAATTTTCCTTTAATTATTAGACAATCATTTATTTTTAGGATAAACAATGTTTGACAAACGAAGGTATAAAGATTTTGACCCGTTAGTTTCGTTTCAGCATTATTATTTAATAAGCGATACATAAAAATTAGGAGTCTCAACGCAACTACAACTACAAGTGTCAACGCAATTTTTGAGAAACAGAATTAGTTTTACACGTGTAAATATTCACTCGTGAGGTGGATCATTTGATTGAGATTTTATTCTACATACAATTGTTATCTACAGTTTCGTGAAACGCTACACTTGTATGTATTTTACAAGTGTTACTATAGTAACACACGTCTTGTATTACAAGACTTGTACCTTCCGAGAAACAGGGCCCTGAAGCGACTTTTGTGATTTGTTCCGGATTCGTTGTATTCCAGATTGGTTGTATTCCAGATTCGACGTATTCCAGATTTGTCATAATACGTACAGTCAAGTAGGCACATTAATATAATATCCAACGAATCTTTTCACAAAGTTCTTAAAAACGTTTAAAACATATACATAAATATATTTTGTTAAGGTTTAGTAATTTTACATATTTTTACACCTTGACTGTACAATCTTAACAAAATAACTCTTATAAATTGTATTGAGTGCCTTTCTAGACTTTGTGAATTATGAGTTTAATTGTTTCATTTTATGAATATATTGAATTAGTAACAAACTGTTTTTTTCTATCGGGGATAGTTTTTTGTTCCAATATTTATATTTGTTTACTTAAATAAGTAACAATTTGTATTTAGTTTTTTTATTTGGTAACAAATATGATAGGTACTACGGTGGACTGTATTACGACGAATCTGGAATACGTCGAATCTGGAATACGACCAATCTGGAATACGACGAATCAGGAATACGACGAGTCCGGAACAAATCACTTTTATTACTAACTGTTTTTTTTTTTCAAGGAAAGCCCAATGTTGTCTGTCACGAAGTTGCTAACAAATTGAATTTCTATTGTGTCTGGTTTCACGACAGCTGCTTTATTAATGCAAAAATGTGCAACCGAAGTCATAATAAATCCAAATTATCTTGGCCTAACCAATGTAAAATTACTGTTGTGTCACGTAAAATGTCCGAGAAACTGTACGTACGATACAAACCGCGGCATTTAAAATGCGTTTACCGCAATATCTGTCTGTCTGAAAGAGATTTAACTTTTCTGACAAAAATGCTTTGTTTGCTCACAGTCTAAAATATAAAGGAGACAAATAGAAAAGTGCTCAGTAAACGAATTTAATGCAAGCGAAGCTTAAAAGGTATGCTTTTGTTAACGAATGAGTAAGCTTTTCATTTTGGGTGCCTTTTCAAATGAGTTTTGTCTTTACGCTCGGCGTTTACTTGTTGCATAGTTCAACATTGTTTGTTGTATAGTTCAAAGTAAATTGATCCGGTCAACATTAGTCAACCGGTTAACCTAGTTACATAAGCAAAAGAAAGTACCTACTTGAAAATTTAAAAAAAAACCTGACTCGTTACAGGACCAAATATTTAACGGGGTTTAACGCATGGTGCTTAGTATTACGTATCCTTAGGCACCTACCTACCACCTACTGTGTACTACTAATACTACTTACTAATAATACTGCCTGTACCATAATTTCATTATTATGTTTTAACGAACACGCGTTTAGTGTAAGGCTAGGCCAGTGTTGAGATAGTTAGGATTTTAAAAAACATTAACAATAATTGTTGCTATGACACAATTTTAATAAATGTCATTAATTAATTTTTTTTTTTTATTGGCAACGGGTAAGCGCTATGCCGTTCATCTCACCTGATGGTAAGTGACGATAAGGCCGAAGGTGGAAGCGCGCTTCACCGGAATCCTCAACCACTGAGGAACTGGCTATCTTATCTCAAACTGCCGGAACACAACAATGCTATAAACATCGTTGTTATGGCGACAGACTTAGATAAGATGGTGGTAGCTAGCCAGGCGGACTTAACACCCCTACCACCAACCAAACCGAGCACACAAAGATGTACCCCCCGCTGGGAATCGAACCCGGGACCTCTGGGTCTGAAACAGGTAGCTTAGCCACTAGACCACAGAGGCGGTTAAATTCGATGATTTTCTTATTTTTATTTCAAATAAACTTGTTTTTTTTTGATACGGGGGCATCATGCGCACAGCACTGAGTTCATCACGCGCGCTTCGCCAACCCCTAAGAGGCCTATTATATCTCGAATGTGATTTTTGCGTAAAATGACCATTTACGCATTTTGTAGTAATTTTGCAGTTGTATTTATCGTTTTTATTTAAATAGGATAATAAATTTGTGCATAATATTACAAATCTCCATTCTGTGAGCATAAGTTGAATTCAGACGGCCGGCGCATCGCATTTTGTAGTAATTTTGCAGTTGTATATATCGTTTTTATCGAAATAGGATAATAAATTCATTATAAAATCTTTATTCCTTATGAAGTAACAATTACTAATGGTATAAATTTTGGTTAATAATATTATCGTAGATATGAGATATTCACAGTTAACTTAAAGCGATTTTCGAAGTTTTTTGGTTTAGAATAAGGTTTTTTTCGTGTATAAAATCAATGATATCTAAAAATTCCGAGGCCGCTACGCACTATTCGACTATATGAGATAACATTATAATATTTTTATTTCACTTGTTTAGAACTACTGTTGAGCTAATCGATTGAACTACTGTTCAATCGATTAGCTCAAAAAAGTGCCTTCGCGCACTTTATGAAAGTCTTTCTCTGCAATTTTGGGTTTAATTTAAAAGTTAAGTAAAGTTTACAAAAAGCGAGGCCGCTACGCACTATTTCAATAGCTATTCTACACTATTCAATAAGTCTTAATTGTTTATGTATTTTTGTTTCTGAGATCCAAGACGCCAAAATTGGCCGTTTTACGCAAAAATCACAGTCGAGATGTAGGCCTCTTAACCTCTATACTTGAGAGCAATGAATCCGGGTCTCTTAAACAAACCTATTAAACAAATCAATAAATCTCGGAAACTAAGAACTAAATTAAATAAATTGTGTTCAATTAAATACTCCTCTTAAATGAAGGTGTTAAAACTTCTTAGTTATGATTGTAAAGTTGTCATAAAAAAACAAAATTGAAAAAGGGAGACTGGAACTTGGTGTACAGCATGCCAAACCGCGTAAACGCATAATGGAAGCAAAAGGATAAAGAATAAAAAAAAGAAAATCGTAGGTAATGTTGTTCAAAAATGTCGTTTCCCATTTTTGTTTTACGGCGAGATCAACAGTTTTTTTTATGTAATTTTTTGTAAATGAAATGTAGTGACTCAGCAATTTTATTACATTAATTTAAGGAGTATTTAATTGTCTGTTAAACACAATTTATTTCAATAAGCTAGGATTTTTAGTTTCCGGGATTTATAGGTTTCTTTAAGTGACCCGCATTCATTGCTCTCGAGTGTAGTTCATATGCCTCTATTCCCAGTAATCTCACTAGACCTAGTACACTTCAAAGGCTACAATGTAAAATAATGCTAGTCGGCAGAAATAGGTATTAGGGTGGGCGCCATCCAGTCCCATCGGAAATGTATTCTTATTGGAACTTGTTACAAAAACCTCTTTCAGCGTATCAACATAGCAGTAGCAGTTTCCGTAAACCGTCATCGCGCTCCTTTAAACAAACGGCATAAGAATAGCGATAGAGAGACACCTATCTAATTCAAGGGCCAGTTTTCATTGCGAAGAGCCAATATTCGATACTTTCGCCCCAAGTGGCACACTTTTACATTTGGACTGCGTTCCTCATTGACGATTCAACCCTTGCGCGCTCGAACAAACTGGATTAGCCCGGGACATGTTCGCTCGCTAGGGAAATAAATTGATTTTTTTATTTCGCTCTTTCTCTCTCTCTGTTCCCAACTCGCGTCCGCAATAACGGACCACAATGAAAAATAATAACAAAACAGACGATTGAACTGAGAAAACAGTTAGCGGGGACTCGATAAGGTCGGCCAATTCATTTGTGGCAATGTTATTAAAGGACGTTTCACTCTTGCTAAATCACCACTTCACAAGTTCCACAAAGAAATGAAAAACCTTTTAAAATATAGGTTTTAAAAGAGTTTTATGATGTTCTCAATAAAAATATTGCTTGCTCATCCTAGTCTGCTTGCTAGCATTCCTTCTCCACAAAGAAATGAAAAACCTTTTAAAATATAGGTTTTAAAAGAGTTTTATGATGTTCTCAATAAAAATATTGCTTGCTCATCCTAGTCTGCTTGCTAGCATTTCTTCTTTGAACTTAAGAGCCACGCTCTTGGCGGTGGCGCCTCCATTCATCTCTGTCATAAGCTAATTCCTTGACTCTTGATAAGACACGTGGTTCTTCTCTCTTAAACCAGCATAATTATTATGCAAAACTACATTGATTTCACATAGGTAAACTTTTTCACGTTTCATAAGAATCGCATTCAATCTATGTTTATCATATTTGAAATTAAACACTTTTTACGGATCAAAAGTCGCGTTTAATTTACTACATTACAAAGTTTTTTTATTTTTCCTAAAGTGTCAAACCCTTAACAGGGTCCGTCGTCACAGGGAGACTGATATCTATCATATTTTTTATAACTGTATAATTGTACTGTAAATTTTTTTTCATCGGTAGCGTATCTCTCGAAATTCCGATTAAAAAAATAATTAAGAGTAATTGACGGTAGCATGTTACAAATTAATTTTATTACAGGAAGTAAACAAGGGTCCGTTTAAACTGTTTCTTTCATAGGTATTTCTCATTTTTAACTTATAAAGGGTGCTTGTTATTAGGTGTGAGCTGAGTGGCGGCGGCTCCTTAAAATAATACTACCATACCAACCCATCTCTTCCCTTGAGTGTCGTAAAAGGCGACTAACGGACTAAATACTGCACATAGATCCAACAGCGTAAAGCTGCGATGTGCTCACCACATGTCACGCTGAGCAAATGTGCAGTTGTTATAGAAACCCATCAGTGGGACGTGTACAAGGTGAATGTGAATATGATAAATACTTGACGTAATTTAAATGAGATGCTAGTTTTTATTTGCATTACAGAATGGAGAGTTATGGTAACACTCTTTGGTTCTTGCAACATTTATTTGATTGTGGTTGGCTTTCTGTAATTATACTTCGGGTCTCAACCGAAGACGATTACTTATTACATGCAGCAGTACATAATATGGTGCTATCTTCTTCACACTTTTAGATATATCCTAAAAAGAAATATCTTATTTCCGTTCCCTGCACTGGCAACCCCGCGTCACGAGACGTCATTACGTGTTTTTGTGTTATCGGAATCACACGTACTTTTCGTAACAAATTAAATTTGTATTTTATACGATGGGAAAATGTTAAAGTTCGAAGTTGAGAGACAGTGACCATTATGGTATTCTTCGTAAAGTAAAGAAATCATTTTTAATTAAAAAACGTTTATCATCATCGGTGTCGGTGAATAGTGATAAATGTCGTATCAACGATATTACGACACGCAGGTATTGGAACATAACGCTAATTTACCTGGAAAATTAACTATTAAGGAATGTATCATAGTTGTAAGGAACTAAGATCATTTATCATTCAAATTATCTACCCTCATTTTTATTGGTTTTTCTTGGGTTCTAAAATAATGATTGTAACAAAATTAAAAGCCATTTACAACAAGAAATTCTTTAAATGCAAAACTATTTACTTACACACCATTGTAACAGTGTTTATTTTACTAAACGTATGATGTGTCGAGGATATATAACTGCTTAACAGTGTTGATGCTTTATTTTACTCAATGACATTGAATGTCATTGATTTTACTCCATACAAGCCGTATCGAGGTTACTTACACCAATTAGACAGTGCTGAGGTTCTATTTTACACCACGCAAGTCGTGTCAGGGTAACTTACTCCACTTTAACAGAGTTGAGGCTCTACGCATGCCGTGTCGAGGATATTTACTCCACCTTAACAGTGTTGAGGCTCCACGCTAGCCGTGTCGAGGATACTTACTCCACTTAACAGGGTTGAGGCTGCACGCAAGCCGTGTCGAGGATACTTACTTCACTTTAACAGTGTTGAGGCTCCACGAAAACCGTGTCGAGGATACTTACTCCACTTCAACAGTGTTGAGGCTCCACGCTAGCCGTGTCGAGGATACTTACTCCACTTTAACAATGTTGAGGCTGCACGCAAGCCGTGTCAAGGATACTTACTCCACTTTAACACTGTTGAGGCTGCATGCAGGCAGTTTCGAGGATACTTTAACAGTGTTGAGGCTGTATCTTACTCCAAGCAAGCCGTGTCAAAGATACTCACTCCACTTTAACAGTGTTGAGGCTATATTGATGTTGTCAATTGGTGGATACATCAAGAAAGAAAATTCCAAGGAGCCCCTCTGGATTGGAAGCAAAGGAGCCACGCGGTTTTCAGGTCAGACCTCAGCGTTATATATACTTATTAATTGTATTAGAATAATAATTAGACTTACTCCGCGACACAGCGGCTAGACAAGCCGTGTCGAAGATACTCACTCCACTCTACCAGGGTTGAGTGAGGCTATATTTTATTTCAAGCAAGCCGTTTCGGGAATATGTACTTAGTACATTTTAACAGTGTTGAGGCTTTATTTTACTCCACGCTAGCCGTTTCATAGTTTCTAACTCCACTTGAACTGTGTTGAGAATTTTTTACTCCACATTAACCGTGAGAGGCCGTACCTATTTCACCATAACAGTTTCACGTATCTACGTCCTCCGTGGAACAAAGCAGAGTCTCAACATCGTTGAGGACGTGGGTTCGATTTCCACCGGAAGTGGACATGTTTTCAACGTTTCGTTATCTTCGGGTTTACTTATCAATAATGATTTGGTGAAGACATCTTAAACTATGTCATTGATGTTTACAATGACTCAACCAGTAGCGGGAGAAACGAAACTTGGCCATTCGCGCTGCTTGCAGCGCTAGCGCCTGTGCCCGTGCCAGCTGCGCCACTAGGATCTTCGATCTGTCGCCGTATATGACGGTCAGTCCGACGATAGCCTGCTTTCATTGAACACCCATAGATTTTACAATTTCTCAGAGAAGAACCTCATAAAAAATAAAAGGTTACTCATAATAATAATTTAAAAAATAATAATAATAATAATAATAAGTACTTACTTACCTACTTAAATAAATGAAAAAAAAAAATGGTAATAATGTACTTAAGCCTCGAAGCTCCAAAACTAAATAAGGAAATTGAAAAAATAATAATAATAATAAGCTCTGTTGGAGGTAATTATGAATAAAAGTTTTAAAACTTCACTTTCTGAGCATAATAATATTAAGACTCCTAATACCATAATAAAGTTTGTTTCTGAAAGAAAACAAAAATCCAACGCTCTGTACAGGGTCTCGGGCTGATGCCCGGGCTGAAATTGTGATCAACTTCGAGGTTCTTTAAACTCTAGGGGGGGCGCCACTGCGCGTAGTAGTATCATCAGCTATCGAGCTGCGATCAAGCCCACCTGCACCATTCACACCACCGAGGGACTGCCGAGGTTCCGCCGGATATCTGACGGGGAGACGTTGGAATCAGAGCTCCTGCAGTCGCTTGATCTCTTTTTATGATTGTATGACAGAAAGTGTGAGCTTACTAGGGATCGTAATGTTTTACATTGGATTCGTAAATGAATTATTCATTTTCCCGGCAAACCTATACAAAACAACTATACCCCAAAACCATGTCTGTTACTTACTATCTCAATCTATGTAGATAAAAATGAATCGCCAAATGTGATGCTAAGCGCACGAAAACGGCTACTGATTTGTCTGATTCTCTTTTGTTGTGTTTATAAAGGTCAGGAAAAGTTTACAAAAAAAAAAAAGGTAAAGGATCTCACAGGTTCACTTAAAATTTAAAGCAGCTTCAAAATAATTATATTTAAAAGAATCGAACTGCCCTTAAATTATTAAATCACAACTACTATTGTCAACAATTGATATTCAAGATGCTTATTTTTAATTAAGTATCTACTGCAATTAAAGCTGATCGGAAAAAGTTAAGGTTTACTTTGAGGCCTCAGTTGAAATTAATGTTCTTCTGTTCGGCCTATTTGTGTTTGCGAAATTACTGGAACCGGTTCTAGAACAATTGCGCATAATATTTGAATTTTCTACAATAATTGTTTAGTTTATGTTTTGTACCTACGCACGAAAAATAAACTCAAACTATGACGAGTGTGTATTGAATAATAAAACTACGAGTACAAACACCTTTTTGGAGTCATAGGGTTTGTCACAAACACTTACAAAAGCATTACTAAAAAACCGAGCAACAGAACTTATTTTTATACATAAATGTATAATGAGGGATTTAGATGAATTCAGGAATATTTATTATAAATAATTATTTTAAATTTAAATTATAGGAAATTCAAACCGCAACGCTGCACAGGGCCGTTGCGGTTTGAATTTCCTACCTACACCAAGTTGTTTGAAAAAGAGAAATTCTTAGCATTAATTGATTCAGAAACTTTTTTGTATTGGCATCCTACATCCAGTCTTGTGAAAACATTATACGGATATACTTAGATACGGAGTAGGTAACTCTCCTACCATGCATTTTCACATATTATTAGTTTATTGGCAAAGCCATAATTTGACCTTACAAACCTTTACAAACGCAGAATGCATCACAAAATCCTGACCAAGCCATAACAAAAAAAAACACTTACATTTAATACATAAAGCAGAAGGTATTGTTGTGGTACAGATTAGAATTTACATCCTTGGTATACAATGTGGCCCAAACTTGTTGTCCAAGAAAAAATGTTCTTCGGCCCTAAATAATATTTGTTATACCTAATTTCCTTTCAAGGCGAGCCATCCACTTCTAGATAGCCTTATCCAGGTGGCGCCAAATTATTAGTGAATCGTAGACCAGACATGGTATACCACGAGCATCTTGAGATATATGTTTACATCTCTTGCAACAAAATCAGTAACATTAAATCAATACTGTATTTGATAATATCTTGGTAGCTTTATTCGAAAAATAATAACTTGAATCTTTTCAAAGCTCATAGTTACAAAGTTATCATTTCTAACCAAAAAGTTTGAGGAAGGTTCTATATTGTTTAAATACGCATAGGTCCACTTTACCTGTCATCTAAGGGAAGTAATTTACTTTACATAAATGACTGTGTTTAACACAGTTTTGTTAAGTGTACACTAACTAAGATTTATTGCTCCAAATCAAAAATACAATTCAACATGGGACACAAATGTCATGTTAATTAAACCATATTTTCAGGACTATCCTTAGAATCAGATCATAATCATTGATTTGTCACTTATGATTCTTACACTATATTTTCTATTGTTTCTGCTCAAAAAACGCAGTCTATTAGTTTAATCAAAAATAATATATCAATACAAAATTATGTGATTGTGATTGAAATTACCGACTTCATTTAGACTTCAGGAGCCGCGTTTGGCAACCGCTATCAGATTGTCCAATATTTGTAAGAATCCCTGTTATTTGTTGCTGGTTGTGCCAACCTCATAAAAAGGCGGTCAAAAACATTTGTTACAGAAAAAAAAAAAAAGGATTCCAAGACAGTGGACGACATGCCGATACCGATATTTGTCTGTCTATTTGGAGCTCACAGTCACAATACTCGCTCGGCATTTACTGCTCACGCTGCTCACAGATCTAGTCTGGAGGTGTTTCGCAGAGTTGTTGTGGGCTGAGTCACTTAAATGTATTTGTAAATACTGTTGGAGAAATGTTAAATGTTATTGGTACAAATCAGAATGAATTTGTAAATGCATTATTTACACAACAAAATAATAATACTAAATCAAATAAATAAATGAAATTGTTAAAGTCATTGTTTAGAAAACGACCAATGCATCGATGGCCATTGAATGCATCTTTTAAGGTTTAAAGGAGGCATAAGCACCTATAAAAACTACCTTTATATTGTAAAGTTTAAATTGACATAATTTTTTATTTTTATTGTGTTAACATTACAATGCTCTGAACATCTGCATGTAATAAGTAATCGTCTTCGGTTGAGACCCGAAGTATAATTAAGAATCAAACGAACTTACCTTGTGAAGTTTGATTCCAATTATGCGAGGGTCTCAACCGAAGACGATTACGTCAACCCATCCCTCCCAACCCAAAAAATAAAATAAAAAATTGTGGAGGATAACACAAAATTCTCTGAAATAATGACGTCTCGTGACGCGGGGTTGCCAGTGCAGGGAACGGAAATAAGATATTTCTTTTTAGGATATATCTAAAAGTGTGAAGAAGATAGCACCATCTCATGTACTGCTGCATGTAATAAGTAATCGTCTTCGGTTGAGACCCTCGCATAATTGGAATCAAACTTCACAAGGTAAGTTCGTTTGATTCTTAATTATTATTATGATATCTACATACTCAGAGCTCACAGATGCAACGTTACCTAAAATTAAAAAAAATATATAGTTTTGTATCAATAATAGTACCAAACTAAAGATAAATTATTACGTAACGTACACCATAAGTTTTACCGCTTTTTCGCTGTTCGAAATAAGGGAATGGCGGCAAACTTACGATATTGGATGACCACACACTGTTGTATTTTTTTCTCAGGCTATGAAAAATCCATCATAACTTTTTCACGTCGTTAGCGGATATAGGCTCTTATTTAGGAACCGGTAGCGTAAATCTTTGCGTCAACTTATTTTTAGTTTTCAATGTATAAACCTTACAGTATCAATATATTATACACTAAGGTATAAACTGTTTTAGCTTCAATTTATATGCGACATAGCGTGAAGACATATACAATACACTTTTAACTATCGCGTTTCATTATGCAAACATAATTTTATATTTAAACGGGATTTAACGCAAAATGCATAGGCTGCCTTTACTAAGTAGTTTTACGTTAAGTCCCGTTTAAATGTATGCGTGAAGTCAAATGATCCTATTTTCTTACTTTTTCATTTAAATTATATAAAGGCGTTTTAATGACAGACGAGTAGATTACAGCCAAAAAAGTCAAGCTAGAGGATAGCTTGAGATTAGTTTGTGAGGGTGGTCGAAACCGGCTGGCAACACTAGTTTTGAGAGTTGTTAGGTAAGTCTGTTCTTGAGAAGGGTAGCTACAATGGCGGGAAACATCAACTCACTTTACTGATGTTAAGTAAACTTATAATACCAGCGTTGAGCAGCGGAACGGTAGGTAGAGTTGTGATTTGATAATGAAGTCAGCGCCGTAACAATCTTACTGCGTTTATAGTAGTTTACACATCTTTATGCATCCGGCCTGTATAATTTAGTCATAACAAACGTGATTTTTGTAAAAATAATGTATTCAGAGGTATTCCTTCGATTTTAAATCTACGATGGAAAGAGTCAAATAAAATACATTTGATTGAGAAACTGATTCGGAAAATAGTCGGTGAAGATTTTTGTATTTTCATTAAGCTTAGAATTTGATATGCCTTATTATTTTGAGTGACATTTAAGTTGGTATGGAGCACCGTGAGGCGTTAACCTGCTTATTCTTGGAACGTCTGACGTTAATTAAATACATATAAGGATTCGACTGGTTGCCGTATCGGGCACCTTTGTTTATCTGGAAAATGTTCTTAGACTGTGTTCAGCTGCGCACATGTAGCAACTAAACTAACCGACAGTGACATTTTGCAGTTTTCTTTTTTCTGCAAAACACAAAGATAATGCATAGCCAGAGATGATGCTTGTAACGAATGACTTTGTAGATTTATCGCTCATAGAAATTAATATAATTAGATTTTTAAAAGCGTTTGTGATTTAGCCAGTGTAGCGAATAATGAATCATAATGGGCGTAAGTCCAACAGGGTTAGTTTTACTTTTAAAAAAAGTTTATTATTGTACAAGTTTTTTTTATGACAATAAGTGTCAAAGTCGCCGGAGAATTGAGATATAGGTGTTCGAAAAATCTCTAATAATTAGACGATTTTTCAATGTTTTCTAGTCTAAATAATGTAAAGAAGAATGGTCATATGAGACCCAGGCCCGGCGCAAACGAAACATATCTCAGTTAGTTTGTTATTTTGTATACATCAATTATCAGTAGCATTTTTTTTCTGTTTCGTTGGCTAACTTAGTTAAATAGCCTTATCAAAGTAAAATTTTATTTTTCGAAAATCACACCCACTAATCATTTAGCTACTTTTTAAATATATATAATATATATAATAATCTCAAATTGATGACGGAACACCGTTACGTTGAACATAGAACATAAAAATCATATTATTATAACGATTTACATAAACCTGTTTATTAACGTTTTAGGTCAAATCAAAACTTAACAACAATTAGATCGTTTGCAGTGGGCTTATTAATAGCTTTATTATACACAAAAGAACTCTCACACACTTACTTGACACTATTGCTATCTCACTCGCACTCTCTCTCAAAGAGCGAGATAATAGTCTATTGTTTGGGATTTTTACCTGCGCTAGTGATCCGAGCTCGCTTGCGCAGCGTCTCGGGCGTCGGCGCTATTATAATACTATTGTACATGTAATCATGGCAGACGAACGTTAGGTAGCTGTGCTCATGTAATAAGTACCATTTATTACCTAGGGTGGGCTAGACATAGAGATGATTTTCAACATCCTGCACTGGGTATGGACAATGTTCTGATAGATTTTAATATGTTTTAAAAATGTTTAAGTTAATAAACAGTTTTATGTTTTTTTTTTATGCTAAGCCCGGCAAATGACCCCAGTTCACCTGATGTTAAGTGGAAACTAAGTCCAGTCGCGAGGACAACTGGTGCAGGGTAAGAGACGTAGCATCAGTCACCCTCACTCTGCCGGCCCACAAAGTGCTTCTTCACGCCTCGTTTGAAGGACCCTATGTCATAGGTAGGAGGGAATACGTGTGCTGGAAAGACGCTGAGTGACGCAATATCTCTCGGTAGTTTTAGTGACCTCCGCATTGCCGATAATGCGCACAGCGCGGCGCTGCAATCTGTCCAAGGCATCGAGAAGGTACTTTGCGGAGCCGTCCCAAAGGTGAGAGCAATACTCCACGCAAGACCGCACCTGTGTCTTGTTTATTAGACACAACTGAACAGACGTGAAGAATCGCCGCACCTTGTTCAGGACACCGAGTTTACGTGAGGCATTTTTAATCACGGTTTCGATGTAGTCCTTTTGGTTCAGATCGCAGCGGATATTCATACCGAGCATGTTAATACTGCTCTGCAGGCCTAGAGATGTACCCTGAAGAGAGGGAAGGGGAAGGAATGGCGACTTTTTCGCTGTGAACGCGCACACCTGTGTTTTCTTGGCATTGAACTCCACCAGATTATCGGAGCCCCATTTAGAAATGAGGTCCAACACCCGATCGATCGCAATGACAAGATTTGCTCGCTTTATTTCGGTGTCTACCTGCCCAGCCGTTGGGTGACCGTTATATCCCCCATGCACTGTGCTATCATCTGCATAGAAATGAATGTTTCCAAGAGGAAGCATGTCATTGATATGCAGAAGGAACAGCGTGGGGGATAGAACGGAGCCTTGAGGAACACCAGCGTTCACTGACATGAACCGCGAAGCGCATCCATCCGAAAGGACACGGATTCTACGCTCATGCAGGAAGCTAGCACTAGCTTATGAGCACCAATATGACGTTTTATTGCAAATAAATTTCATGTTTTATTTTTTTAGTTCTAATATTGATTGGCCATTATTATGATTATTATATTATTATATTTTCACCGCTGGAAGTGAAGATAAAAAAAGATTTGTAACATTTTCGAAAAAAAAATTTTTACCTTTTGAAGGCGATTTAACTAACTTAGCCTCTGAAATCGAAATAAACAAAAACTGTTAATTAATGTACACAAAATAACAAAAAAAATGAGATGAGTTTCGTTTGCGCCGGGCCTGGGTAACTTTCGTATGGATCGTGACCATTCTTCTTTATAAAACATGTAAATGAAATGTATGGTTTTGTTTATCGACTAATTCACGTCAAGAACCATTAGCCAGGCGACACGTGTTGGAGGAAAACATTCCTGAGCCGCCACATGCTTTTTATTTTTTTATGTACCTAACGGGACGACTAGCCCTTGTATCGGCTAAAAAATATAATATGCCCATTTAAGAACAAAATATGGGCTTCAAATGTCAAATGAAGCCCATGTTCATATCCATATTTTTAGCTGATAGACCCGCAGATCGTGAACCTGATGGTTAGTGTCACGTTTGCCCCGGGATAGCTGCGGTGCCGAACAGTAACTAAGTATGTTCTGTCCTGTGCCCGCTACACCAAGACGAGAGTTGTTAGGTCTCATATACGCAGTAATTACACTAGCTACAGTCCCCTTCCCCCGAAACAACGGTGACGGTTTACGGTGAAACTGCGGTGGTACCCACCTAGACGGCCCAGTACAGGAACCTACCACCTGGACTCACCTGGCAGACATGATAATGAACTGCTTGTAATGCCTATTTCTGTTTTTTTTTATGTAAAATAAAACAAGCAAGATGAATCACTAAGGGCTAGAACTGTGTTAAGTTTTAAAAATGTACCTATAGTAATAAATGTCTTCTTCCTTTCAGGTGGAGTTTGGTTGGTTTGTTTTAGTGTGGGTCTTGCGCCCAAGTTTCATAGCAGTTTGCTCTCTTATTCTTATACTTCTATGCCCATAAACGTACTCAGTTACGGATTTACATAAAATAAATTTATAAATATATATATTCATGTATATATATATATATATATATATATATATATATATATAAATATATATATATTTGTGTTTTAATTTACCGATTTGTTTTACTTCGGTTCACCACAACCCCTGCTATATTGAACATTGAAATACATGTCGACATTATTTAGACATGGTATACTATACACCCTTATTTTTTAGTCACCATAAAAAAAATAAGGGTGAGTTCCACCCATGAAACTAAACAACTTTCCCCAAGAAACCTATGTGCAAAAATGACAAAAAAATTTCGCTCTACCATACAAAACTGTCCGATCAGCTGACGACAATAGTATGGGAGGTCGAAATTTTTTTGTTATTTTTGCACATAGGTTTCTTGGGGAAAGTTGTTCAGTTTCATGGGTGGAAATCACCCTTAATTTTTTTTATGGTGACTTAAAAATAAGGGTGTATATTACAAGAGGTTTTGTTTCTATTGGTTTTACGCCCAGCACCCATAGTGAAATGCTCATTATCCTTTCTAAAGTCTACTTAATTTTACTTTTTTTTCAATCCTGTTTCTAGTAGTTATACACCAACATAGCTGTTTATTGGCAGAATAGATTAGCTGGTAACCTAGTTCAGTCGAGTTCTGTCCAGCATCACACCGTAATCAGGCTAAACCAAATAGAGATTAAAACTCGTACATTATAAATCGGAATACAGTTAATAAAAGTTAAGCCTCATTAGAAATTTACTGATTAAGTTTATTTATTATTACTAACTCAGACGAGCTATAATGGATAAAATAAATAATGCATTGAATAAAATAAAACAATAACACAGACTCGAGAACCTCTGTGTATATTGAAAACATAAATAATAATTTAACAGCTTTCCCATTGTATGAATTTTATATAAGTAACAGCAAAATGAACCACTGAAAGTTTGACGCCGACATCACTACAGATTTGCAAAAGTAAATATGTCACCGAAATTTTCGCACACAGCTTTGTTGTTGACATGCTGCGCCAATAAATTCCACTGACAACATATCAGGATAAACAAGACCTTTTTCCCTCAAATACAATTCAATTTTCTGTACGAGTTTCGTAGTAGTTCGCCAACTCATGAGTGCATATTTGCTCAAGGGATAGAAAATCCTTGTCTGGGAAATTGCCTTTGATCGGATTGGATGACGGGGCGGAGTCGCCGGGAGGGCGCGATCGGAGCGACTGTCATTTGTTTACAGCTGAATCAAACCAGACTGAGCTAAAGACAGCTGATAAAGACGCTAGTTTATCTCAAGGAAAAGGTGCAAGCTGATCGTCTTTTGTTGAAAACGTTGGAGAACATGATTCCATAATCTGCTTATGACTATGTATGTTCAGTGCAGTGTATACATGTATACTGTTATGAACACAATAACGATTAGTGCGAATTATTATTGAAATGTCGTTTTAGTTAAAGACTTTCTTTTGTGGAGTATCAATCCTTCTTATTTTTTACTCTTATTCATAATCTGCAGCTATATCATGATACCATAAAGTTTATGACTCCCTAGCAGAATTTAGATAGCTTGAATACAGTTAAATGAACGTTTCAAAAAGCCAATGTACCCGTCAATTGTACCGAACACTTTGATTTCAATGACGGATAAAGGAGATTGACCATTTTTGTATGGACGTTTTACCAAGAGTGCTGCCCAACATTGAATCATATGTGCATTATGTTCCATAGACTAATACTAGTATGTAACCCAAAGAGCTTGAGAATCTATCTAAAGAGTATTGAGAAAAAAATCTTTTATATAGGTTTTACATTAACGAAAACTAATAACAAACGTCTTATTTTTAAAATAAAAGACGGTATGTATTATAAACAATGTTTATTAATAGAACAACAGTTAGTTAAGGATAGTCATTCAATCAATCAATCATATAAAGCCAAAAGATAAGTTTTAAGATACACTAAAACCCCGTAGATTTTTTTTTTAATTATTTTTTTTATGATCTCTTCATGTAAGGAAAGAAATAAAAGTATTCCCATGCTTGGGCAGCATTTGGTTCAAAATGGTCTTTATCCTTTGTTTGGCATTGCGACGTATCCAATCATTAGGTTCATTATGGTCAACTATTAAGGTACACGACGTATTTCGTAGTTACACCAACCCAACCCACCGATTAACGATTTTTAACAGTTCGTTTGTAAGCATCTGGTTAAATGGATGGTCACATAAAGTTGGATTTTGAAAAACTGGTTATTCACACATGTATCATCGAAGAGTCATCTCGTAATGGCTTGAAGTACTGCAGGTTTGAACTCAGTAAAAAGTTTAAGGTGATGTACCAAATTTGTGGTAGGTATTGTAAATAAATAATACAATTACAAAATGATAATAATCTCCCCATGTTTTTCATATAGGAAGGCCCAGCAGTGGAATGATTATAGGCTTATAATGTTAATAAATAATAATTATTGTGTAGTACCTACTTATCTTTTTTTAACAGATCGTATTATCAATAAACGTGGACTAAACTAACACTGGACTAAAAGTCACGCTCACTCTGTCTTTCTTTGAGAAGGAAAATATGAAACAATTAATTTATCCAATTATTAATATTTTATTATTAATATTTAGTCCAAGTTATAACAGAGTGAGATTCTATAATTAGTATAATTAGTAGTAATTATAATATTTCGAATTTTCATAATTTGATACAAATCTTGTATAAATGACAATGCCAAAACTTCATTGGATTTGTTCCAAACTAATATTTTATGTCAATAATTTCATAAGGATCCTATAGAAAATACTGTAAAATTTATGACTATTTAAATATTTTAAAAACAGCAATAACAAAACAACAACTTAACTTAATAATAATAAAAAAAACTTAATTACTTAAATAAAATTAATCTACCTAAACTAAAGTAAAAAAAAAGAAAAAAAGTTAAAAACCAATAAATAAAAGATGTCTTCCAACTGTGGGCATCATGGGTACGGTACCAAGAATGCTAGTAACGTTACCTCTTTGGATTGCCAGGCTGATACGCTGGCAGAGGTAGCTGCCAGCCTTCTTGTCCCCGGAAGCCTCAGTAAGGCGAGTACTTAACTCTTTAACGAGCTGCTTGGCCTCCGGCCCCCATGGACCCATTGTCTTGCGGCCTAGGTTCGTGTACTTGTTCCGTTTGCGACTTTCAGCACTTATCGCAGCAGCCCCGACATGAAGCGAGGTGGCGCGTACATGTGTGGGAGCCACGGTGTCTGCACAGGTCGCGTCCCACACCAACGACCTGCCAAGCTTTCAAGGTCCAATGGTCATACCGTCAGGCCTTTTGCCATCGCTGCGAGAGATACCAGCTGGCTCTAAGACAGCCGGTACACTAACGGTGGCAAAAGCACTGCAAATGATGCTGTTGAGTGACGAGTGCCGTAACATACGACCAGCACTGCGAGCGCATGACAGGCCGTGGTGGCCAAGCTCGTCAACAGTCTCCCCACACACACAGCGATGAAGGTGGACTAACCTGGCGCCAAGACGGAGGCAGACCGCTAGAGTGAGGGACGGCCCGTCCAACAAGGTACCGACGTTGGCAGATGGTAATGCCTGAGCCAGTGGCCGGACTCTCTCTCGGAGACGGCAGTGAGACGAGCGAGTTTTGCCGTATCAGCAGAAGTGGATAAGAGCTCCTCTAGAACTTAAAATTAAAATTAATTTAAAATTTATGAGGTTTAGAAATAAAATAAAGTAAAAGATTTCCTCGGAGTATCCCGCACTTAACAGTGATATCGCCATAGTATAAGTTATCACCTTTTTATCACCATACTAAGATTTTTCGACTGGGATACCCTTTAAAAACTGTTGGTTAGCCCTCCGGGAATCGGTGTTGTATGATGTATTACTTTGTATCCAACATATATTTACATACAGTAATTAAATTACCAAATTAAACATTAAAGATTAGTAATTATATACATATACATCTACCAATCTCGTCGCGCGGTTAGTTAGACGTTAATTAAATCTAAGATGTTGTGGTTAGCTGACAAGTTTAATTACCAAAATTTCCAAGTGATTGCTTCCTATATGTAACTATAATAAATTTACAGCTCATTATGTATGCTCCTTTCCTCTATGGTGGTTAACTAATAGTTAATAATAGAAGCTCAACGGCGCAGCGATTAAAATGCGAGCGATTTGAGATCTTGCTAGATAAGCAACTTTCGCAAGGTCAAGTCACTAGATGGGTGATCAAATTAAAAAGTTTCAAGCTTCTCCGTTCTTTGGAAGGCACATGAAATCACAGAAGGTTAACTCCCTAACGACTTTCACGCGGAATTGAAACGTATCGTGTAACCCGAGCGTTCATATTCCGTTAAGGCTAGGTGTTAGTAAAAAATTAAAATAACACGTTCTTAGAATTACTTTTTGAAGTAGTAAACAGTAAAATTATAATCTGCGAAAATTATGAAATATTGTTGAGGCTTTATTCTGTTAAATACACCCGATGGAAACACGATTTGATAAAGTTGGCTCGATAGAATAAATTCACAAAGTTACATATTTTTGTGTCATTTTATCTTCTTTTCCAGGTTTTATTCTTAAAATAAGTGATTTGATATTATGAGTCATTTACCAAAATGAAGCTCGTAAATAACTTGAGTTTTTATAACCGATGGTTTTTTGTTTATTACATCTATAATTTTTTTTAAATATAAAACGCGATTATTCGCGCCGCTTCGCTGTTATACCCGTCCCTTACCGTTGTACCGTCGAGAGAACGAGAGGGAAGCGCTCGAAATACCTCCCCTTAAGCAACGCTGACTCGATATCGATTTGACGTTATGACGTCACAGAGCGTAGGGTTTACGCGCGCGCGCAGGGATTACGAGCTAAGCGACGACGCGCGACGTGGAGCGTGCGTCGGCTCGCGGTAACCTTTACTGCCATACGCCTAGGCGGCCTGCCTGGGAGGCGCGCCGGCCGAACGTACCTAAACTGCGGAGTGACACCCCTGATGAAACCGTAGTCACGGTTGTTATCGTAAGATGACAGTTGTTAAAAACTTACCAACCAACATTGGGCTAGTATGGTTGATTATGGCCAAATAAAGTATAGAAAGTAATTATTTTTTTACCTGTTTCGTCATGCGCGCTTATTAACCGATACCTGTTTACGATAGCGGCTTCAGCCTAGTAGCATTACAGTATGTAGGCCATTTCTTGACTTCACTTTACCATTTCACCACCCACATTCTTAAGAACGGATGTAAATCGAGCAAGTACATTTAGTTGGCTGTTTAATTCATTAAGTCAGAACATAATCCGTCAATATCAGGGGCACGCGGCGCTTGAAGACGTATCGGGTTTCTTGCAGCCCCAAGGAGTTTCCTCTTCAGATTAACTTATCAGTTTGTATAACTAATGATTTTCAGTGTAGTTAATGAACCTTATAAAAACATGTTTAGGGGCGTATGAAAAGACATTACATTTTTTGTTTACGGAAGTTTTCGCGAACACTACACGTTGAATTTAAACTCTTTAAGGTTGCTTCACACATATCAGTGAAGTCACAGTTCCGACACAGAACCAGCACAGTGCGAAATATTCTTTCATACAATTCCAACGTTGTCAAAACGAATAGGTACGTCCGTGATTTACCGGTGGCGGCACTGACACTGAGAGCACTAACACTGACAAGTGGCGATGCGTTCATGGAGAATGTATGAAAAGGACTGTGCCGGTACTGTGTCGGAACTGTGACTTCACTGATATGTGTAAAGCAACCTTTAAATGCAAAAAAGGTTTTTATTTAAATTTTAATTTAACATTAAAAGGATGATTTTTGGTTCACGGACTCTGCAATGGTTTTCAATAACAAATTATTACCGTTTATCATCATCATTATTATCCCATCATCATCATCATATAAACGTTACTGGTACAGGCCTTTCCAGCACGTCGACAATAGGAAATAGCCCGCCACCCTGGCGCAATGCGAGTTGGTGGGTTTATTATAACTTTTTATAATAGTTAAATATAGGTATCTACATCACTATGCACTAAATATCGTACCCTTAGGCACAACGCTAACTTGTGCAGATGCCTACAATAACTATTATAAAATTATTTGAATTCCATTTTTTTGTTTTCTTATTTGCTTGTTTCTGGTGCAAGTGCTAGTCGCTCTTTTTCTGTTGTCCTATACCTCACAGGTTGTCTGGAAGAGATCGCTTTAAGGCGAGTCCTTTCGAGTGCTTCTCTCTCGCTCTCTCGACGTACGACGGTATGGGACGGGTATAACAGCGAAGCGGCGCAAATAGGCCCGTTTTGTAGGTTTTAATAGCTTATTTTATGTTTTTTTTCTATTTTGTGTGTGATATAAAGCGTTTTATCTATATAACTAAAACTTCTTGCATAGGTATCACAGCTGTCACAGGCTGACTGTCAGCCCGTGACCACGCCAATGATGGTTGGTGACCACAAATCCGAGGTAAGCATCGTAAAATCCGAAACACACTTTGTCCGTCAAGGGAAGTGACACCCTGGACCGGTTATTGGGCCAAGGGATTAGCCACTCAGCCACAGGTGTTGCGTAGGTATACATACATACATATTATATACTTAATCACGACTATTATCTACGAAGGGTTAGTCAGAGACTAGGCAATGAGGACAGCAAAAGCAGTCTTCTACCATAGTCCACTTTTCACCAAATAGCGACTGCACATGTGCTCAGTATGACAGGTGGTGAACCCATCGCCGCTCTATGCTTTTGAAAGTATGTGCAGTCTTCAGTCCGTTAGTCGCCTTTTACGACACACAAGGCAAGAGAGGGGGTGGTAGTATTCTTTCACCGTGAGCCAACACTGTTTGCGTAGGAAGGTACTTTAAAAATAAATGAAATTAATGTGATAACGTTACCTTCTTTCCTTCACAGTGTCGGTTGGATTTAATAACCTGCACCCCACCGCGGTGTCAGTAATGTATGTTATTATGCATACTGCACTAAGACGCGGCTACCGCGCTCATCGTACCTACATTCCGGGCATAAGCTCCTGTGCTATAGCACACTGTAGCCCAGGAGCCGAGTTTGCGCTTAGTTTGAGCTAAACAATTTTCATTACGGTAGCGTTTAGCTTTTAGATACTATGGTTAACGTTTATTTAGTTAAAAGACGTTTTGAATAGACTAGACAGCGTTTGTATTTCGTTTTATATTAAAAAATGTTAATTAAAAATATACCTACAGACGAATTTAGAACCTACTCCTTATTAAAGTCCTTAAAAATTAGTTTTCTCTTGTTCTCAATTTATTGATTTACGGCCGAAATAACGAATCAATCTGGATACTACTATCTGTTGTTCTGTCAACTAGAGTCAAAAATTTGACTTAATTTCCATACCAAATATTATGTCAAAGAAGAATGGGCGTTTTTGTATGAAAGCCGTCCCACCACTTGTAAGTTCCTAAATGGTAAGTTTCGAAATAAATATGAAAAATAGGAAAAAAAAGAGAAAATAATAATTAATTAAATAAGATAATTGATTGATATTGTGTAACATGCAACCGCACTAATTCACTTCGCTCTAATGCTGCCAATGCATGCGCACAGCACTGTGTTTGTGAATTGTTTGGTTAAGTTTTTATTTATCTACCTACTTTTTTGTAATGCTAGTCGGTGTTATAAATCGACTTCTGTTTAGTTTTTATTTTCTCTATAAGAGGATTTTGTAAATTCTTTTGAGAAAATAAATGTCTTTAACCGTATATTTTGATTGATTATTAAACTTCAATTTTATATTATCGTTATTAATGTTTGTGTTATTATATTACAATAAAAGTATTATCTATCTATCTATCTATTATCATTTATTATTTTAATTTTCTTCTTCTCATTTACTTTTTTCTCCAATACCTGACAGATTTGCTGTCATACAATAAAATGCTTCACTTTTCAAGTACTTTTATTTGATGCATAGATGTACCTAAGTGTTACAAGGGGGGGGACGTTTTGCCCATTCTTCGTTCTAACTCTAGTAGATAAAACAACAGGTAGATTATTTTCAGTTATTAATTGAACCTTTATTAAGTCCATTATGTATAAACGTACACGGAAAGAATTTATTAGTTGGTTTTACCATATTTCAACAAAATTTTAGGGTTAATATAGCACCTACTCTTGAGTTTTGTTGAATGAACAAAAACTATATTGTTGATCAGTTTCGGTAATTTTAACTTATTACATATTTGTTGATTCAACATTTCATTAAAATGGTAAAATTAACCCTCTAAAAAGGGGTTAATATAGCACCAACCCGTGGAATTTAGTTGTTTTTACCAGTAGCACAATGGTAATTTTAACCGTCTAGCAATATGTTAATTCATTACCTACCTTTAGATTTTTGTCAGTTTTACTAGTTTGCACTTGGTGCAAACCTGTAAAAACAACTAAGCATGACAGTAAAATTGACTCTCTAACAAGGTTTGCTTTAACGTATTCGAAAAGTTAAAAATACAAGTATGTTTGTGTTGAATCGACTTGCTTTTAATGGTTAGTTTTACTGGTTTGCACCTAGTGCAAACCTGTAAAAACAACCAACCATGACAGTAAAATTGACCTTCTAACAAGGTTTGCTTTAACGTACTCGAAATGTTAAAAACACGAGTGTGTTTGTGTTAAATCTACTTGCTTTTAATGTTAGATTAACCTTCGAACTCAAGGTTGTGTTAACTGAGTTACGAGTACTATATTGGATCAACTCGTACTATATTGTTGGGTCAACCCAAAATATTTTGGGTATAACCAACAGTATTTTTGCAAAATCGTTTTGTTGATTCGATCAATGTCAAGGTGTTGAATTTACCAACTTAAAAGGTTAAATGTACTTTCAAAAATGGGTAGGGTTAACAGTCCTGCACTGTTGAACCAACTTTTGCTGTAATAGTTAGATCTATATGTATGTTTTGTTGAATTAACCTCAATTAAATGGTAAAATTAACAGTGTAGTTTTGTTGAGGCAATAAGTGTCTTGGTGTTGTATTAACCCATAATCAATAGTAATTTTAACAAAGCAGTTTTGTTGTGTCAACATCTACTATTTTAGTTGGGAACAATCAAAATATTTTGTAGTATCAACCTAGACATAATAGTATTTTCAACAAAACAGTTTTGTTGTGTCAATAGTGCGTTTGTGTTGCATCTACCTGATAAAATACTATTGAATCAACCCTTTCGAAGTAGAGGTTGGATTAACACGAGCTACAATGTTGTATCAACTTACGCTATAATTGTTAGGACTAAAACTTGGATTATATTGTCAAATAATTATTCAACTTAGGGTGAATATACTTAAGAGGGTTTACGCATTTCGGTTTCCCATTTAAATTTCCAAGTCAACATTTTTAAAAACCAGTAAGCCAATTTTGATGAAACTCGGCATGATGTGGTAAAATATAGAAAACTAAATAGATTGTTGAAAACATTTTCAAGAAACGTTTATTTAACTGAGTTATTGCGTTTTTAAACTTTCTATAGTGAACTTTAAATCGCAATAACTTAGACAAATAAACCTTTTTTAAAAATGTTATCGACAAACTATTTAGATTCCTGTATTTTACTTTAGCATGCAAAGTTTCACTAAAATTGGCTTATTGGTCTTTAAAATTTCGACTTGAAAAATTGTATGGGAAACCGAAATGCGTAAACCCTCTTAATGGATTACCTTAACTTGAATTATGTTGAAATTTACCTCGTATACCATTGTAAAGTAGTTAATTTGGCAATATAATTCAAATGGTCCTAACAATTATAGCGCAAGTTGATTCAATATTGTACCTCGTGTTAAGCCAACATTTTCATTGAGAGGTTGATTTAATAGTTTTTTTTATTTGTGAGGCTAGTACGCTAAGTTTTATGTCGGACATAAAGCATTCGTCCCTTTCTGGCAAATATGCGTGTGCGACAAATGTTTTACGTCGGACAATTAACCGAGCGTGCTAGGGGGACAGGTAAATGCAACAAAAAATATTGACACAACAAAACTGTTTTGTTGAGAATACTATTATATCTAGGTTGATAATAGGTACAAAACATTTTTAGTATTCCCAACAAAATTTGTAGAAGTTTACACAACAAAATGGGTTTGTCATAAATACTATAGATTCTAGGTTAATACAATACTAAGACACTAAAATAGAATGACATAACATTATTTAAATCACACAGATAGAAGGTAGGTAGAAAGTAGACACGACAAGTAGACAAACAAAAGTATCTTCTAACTAATACATAGCTATACATATCTTTAGCCTAACTAAGAAAACAAGTTGGTTCGACATAGCAAGTACTGTAAAAAGAACATTAAAAAACGATTCATACGGTAAAAAGTTTATTCTTAAACAATTTGGTGACGGTTTTTACAATCTTTAAACGATATTAAATCATGTACACAGTATTTAAAGTCTATATTACCCAGCCGCGCGTCGCAGCATACTTCCGGCTACGAAAGATTGCGTGTCGCCGAAGACGCCCGATGTCAAGCCGTTCGACGGTGCCCCGACGCGACGACGCCTGGAAAATAAAAATTATTTGAACTTATATAATACACTCACAGGCACAATTAACAGCCCACCTTGTATTTCCTAGGCGAAAAATAAAATAAATGTTTGATTTTAAAAAGTCGTTTAATACAGAATTATGACAAAAATCGATATTTTTAAAATTTCGACCAAAATTAGACATTTTAAGTTTTGAAAAAAAAACGGTCATACTAAAAAAAATTAAAAATTAATAATGGGTGTTGCCGCCTCTGGCCCTTATGACTTCTTGGAGCCGGTTTGATAGTCCATCCATCACATCTTGGATATCTGATTGGGGGTATTGTGCCACTCCTCTACCGCAGTCGTCTTGAGCTCTCCAATGGATGTAGGGGCTGGTACCCTTGCTCGTCTTTGAGGTTGTCCCATATGTGCTCTATTGGGTTGAGATCCGGACTGCGTGATGGCCATGGCAAAACTTGAATCCCGGTCTCATTAAGGTACTCAGTAACCAATCTTGCGGTATGGCATCGTGCATTGTCATGCATTAATCTAAAATTGTCACCAATAAATGGTGCGAACGGTATGACATCTTCTTGGAGAACTCCTTCCACGTATCTTTGAGCATTTATACTGCCTCTGTCGAACACTACAAGATCGGTACGGGCCTCGTAAGAGATACCTCCCCAAACCATTATGGACCCTCCCTGGTAACCCACTGTTTCCGTTATATTCTGGGGCGCGAGCAGGACGAAACGCCCTTAGATTTCTTTAATCGTACGTTCACTCACACTGACGTTTTGTACTTCAAAAAAACGCGTACGAGCTTCAGTAGCGGTAGAAAAGCGATTTCTCAACACGTTGCCGACAACGAAGCGGTCATCTTGAGCCGAAGTGCATCGCTGTCGACCTTGACCTGGCCTGCGAGTGTATGAACCTGTCTTCCGGAACCGTCTGATGGCATCCCGTATGGTTGTTCGTGGTACACCGAGTGTACGAGCGATGCGACGTTGGCTGTACCCAGCGTCAGCTAAGGCAACTGCCCTGGCTACACCAGTTGCATCAAGTGGCATTTTTTGCAGTCACAAACAATAAGCTAACACTAGAAACTCGAATTAAACAATAATCGCACACTATGGCAGAAAAGAACAGGAAATGATAACACAGTAACAGATTTGCAACAATGTCAAAAAAACGACTAAGTTCCAAAAAACCCGTCATTGACACAAATTTAAGAAACGAAATAATTGTTAAAGTGTTCAATTTATTGCAGGACTACCCACTTAACAAAAAACAAAACACTCGATAAGCCATAGTTAACAAAAACAATCAGGGAGACGAATGATATAGGTGGGCGGTTAATTGTGCCTGTGAGTGTATATGTGACGACAATAATTATAATAGGTTTAAAATATTATTTGTTAGTTTTTACAGTAAGTATATTTTTTGTGACAGGGGGCTTTTTAATTTTTTAATTTTACTTTTATTTTGTCCTTTTTAAAGTGATGAACTTCAAACGGCTGATCAGGTCATGGTGACCTTACCATATACTTTCAACATCATTGAAGTAACACGGTACCAAATTTCGAATCGATAGGACATATGGAAGGTAGTCAGATCCCCTCATCAACTATTAAAGAGCTGATGCTCTTCGAACAGCTGATTAGGTCATGTTTACCTTACCAAATACTTTATATATCATTGAAGTAACGCGGTACCAAATTTCGAATCGATAGGACATAAGGAAGTTAATCAAATCCCCTTATCAACTAAAAAAAAAGAGCTGATGATATTCAAACGGCTGAACAGATTTTCATGAAAAGAAGAGTCGGGATAAAATTATCTATGACACAAAAAAAAACTTAACGAAAATCGGTTCATCCGTTTGGGAGCTAAGATACCACAGATAGATAACTTTGTCGAACTTCCAAAAGATGGAATAGTCTACCAGCACACGTATTCCCTCCTACCTATGACATAGGGTCCTTCAAACGAGGCGTGAAGAAGCACTTTGTGGGCCGGCAGAGTGGGGTAATTTGCCGGGCTTAGCATAAAAAAAAATAAAAAAAACAGACAGACACGTTAAGCTTATAACACCCCTCTCTTTGCGTCGTGGGTTAAAAATATTTACAAGTAATGTTTCATTCAAACACTTACGCGTGATATTCTTCAGGATTTCGAGTGTTTGTTACTACGTAATGCCGGGCTCGAGGGCGCTGATATTATATCATAAACATTATCACTTGCTGTTGCCGCCTCCGGAGATGTGCCCTGTAAACACAAACATTTATATAAAGAAGGGAAAACTGTGGTTTTAACGAAAAATAATGTGTTATTTTAACTGATATAGATCAGTTGAATCAAACGCTTTCCTTTAGTTGAAGTAACACATTATTTTTGTTTGATTCAACCGATATATATCAGTTGAATCAAAAGCTTTGCCTTAGTTAAAATAACAATAGATTAGTTAATCAAATCCCCTCATCAACTAAAAAAAAGAGCTGATGATATTCAAACGGCTGAACAGATTTTCATGAAACATGGCTAAGAACACTCGGGATAAAATTATCTATGACACAAAAAAAAACTAAACGAAAATCGGTTCATCCGTTTGGGAGCTAAGATACCACAGATAGATAAACAGACAGACACGTTAAGCTTATAACACCCCTCTCTTTGCGTCGTGGGTTAAAAATATTTACAAGTAATGTTTCATTCAAACACTTACGCGTGATATTCTTCAGGATTTCGAGTGTTTGTTACTACGTAATGCCGGGCTCGATGGCGCTGATATTATATCATAAACATTATCACTTGCTGTTGCCGCCTCCGGAGATGTGCCCTGTAAACACAAACATTTAAATAAAGAAGGGAAAACTGTGGTTTTAACGAAAAATAATGTGTTATTTTAACTTATGTATATCAGTTGAATCAATCGCTTTCCTTTAGTTAAAGTAACACATTATTTTTGTTTGATTCAACCGATATATATCAGTTGAATCAAAAGCTTTGCTTTAGTTAAAATAACAATAGATTAGTTAATCAAATCCCTCATCAACTAAAAAAAAGAGCTGATGATATTCAAACGGCTGAACAGATTTTCATGAAACATGGCTAAGAACACTCGGGATAAAATTATCCATAACACAAAAAAAACTAAACGAAAATCGGTACATCCGTTTGGGAGCTAAGATACCACAGATAGATAAACAGACAGACACGTTAAGCTTATAACACCCCTCTCTTTGCGTCGTGGGTTGAAAATATTTACAAGTAATGTTACATTCAAACACTTACGCGTGATATTCTTCAGGATTTCGAGTGTTTGTTACTACGTAATGCCGGGCTCGACGGCGCTGATATTATATCATAAACATTATCACTTGCTGTTGCCACCTCCGGAGATGTGCCCTGTAAACACAAACATTTAAATAAAGAAGGGAAAACTGGTTAAAACGAAAAATAATGTGTTATTTTAACTGATATATATCAGTTGAATCAAACGCTTTCCTTTAGTTAAAGTAAGACATTATTTTTGTTTGATTCAACCGATATAAATCAGTTGAACCAAAAGCTTTGCTTTAGTTAAAATAACACATTATTTTTCGTTAAAACCACAGTTTTCCTTTCCTTTCCTTTAGTTAACATAACACATTATTTTTCGTTGAAACTTTTCCTTTCTTAAAATACAAAGCTTTGTATTGAACGTGGCGACACGCGGTACTGAAGACCGATTTACACACCCATAAGTAAGTAAGTAAGTAAGTTGAACTTACTACTTCCTTGCTTACTTAATGCGATAGGTACTCGTAGACAGACTTACTTGCCGCCTGGCGTCCACACGTAGTTTTTACTTACTTAAGGATGTGTAAAATGGCTATGAGCTAATGTAACCACGTTTATGAAAAAGGTATGTAACCGATTGCGTCGCGACACGCAGCGTGGCGCTAAGCTTTAGTAATCAGAAAACGAAAACAAAAAACATGTAGGTACCTTCAAAACGTTTGACTGTTTCCGCCGTAATACCCCATTCGGCTAAATATACGAAACATAAAAATAAGTATTTAATTAAGGTACCTAGGCCAGTCGCGTTTTACGGCGAAAATACAATAAGCACGATAAAACTTATGTGCTAGTTGGGTAGATACACGTTTTTATATCAAAACACATTTATATGTCCGCATACTTACCTAAATCCATTACACGCTGAACTGTCCACCTCACCTCCTTAAATACGTACTGCAAACTATATAAGTTAATCGTATGCTGCAAACCATGCGTGCTCTTTATTCGAATTTTCTCGTTCAACTAAGCTGTCGGCATCACAGCGCGACGGCGGCGCGCGCGCGTGCGGGATACGGCAACGTCGCTTCGTCTATCGATAATTTTTGTACAGGACTTTACATGTTTATATTTTTATTTTAACCCTAGCTCGTGAGTTAGTTTAAACTATGTGAATTAGTTGATTTAGTTATAAATCTTGCTGTTGTTTTTAACTGTTTATATTGTTATCCCAACTGTTTATGTAACGGTTAAAACAAACATTTGAAAGGGCCAGCTTATACATAATTTTATCCAGTGCGTTGCAAGTATTGACACGATGAATGTTTCTTTGTAGACTAACGACACGGCCTTTTTGTATACGGTTTAATCTACAAGGCTGAGCTAGATGAAATACCTACGAGCTTGGTTAGGCAGAATATCCAGTTGAACATCTGACGAAAATTCTCCTGGCGCTCACTTATTTTTAAGCTAGATTTAGTTATTAGTCGATAATAAATACCGTAAACGTGATCAAAGTGCCCGTTATTTTAACGGGATCCCTCTTTTTCGCCTAATTTTTTTGTCCTAATTTAATTTGGCATAACGAGTTAGGCATATTTTTATTTGTCATAATTGTATTTTGACCTAATTGTTTTTGACATACTATATCATTAAGCATAAATATGGTTTAGGCTAATGTTTTTCGCCCTAATTTTGATTTCCATAAAGTTCCAAGGCAAATTGTTTATTCGTCTAATAGTTATTAGGCATAAAGATAGTCTGGTAGATAACATAAAACAGAAGGTGAGGTTACAGTTTCAAAATCGGCTATAATTTGAATTGGTTTTTTAACAGGTTTTGTCTTTGCAATATTTTATATTTTAGTGATAGATAATTGAATCTGAAAAACCAAAAGTAGGTATTAGGTATATCTAATATAAATTGGTTACTGTAGTGTAATAGTAGGTTAGGGTGCGGCGTGGGTGTGGCCCTTGGGCGACCCTTATGCCGCCAACATGTTTATTTTATATACAAAAAGTATTTTATCAAATGCAAATACAAAGTTTCCAAACCTTACTTTTTCCCTATAGTATAATTATTATGCCGACAAAAATATGCTTAAATATAATTATGCGTTAGCAAGTATTAGGCTTTAGAATAGTATGTTTAACAATTATTGTGCTAATACAAGTTATCCTTAAAAAAATGTGTCTTAAAAGTTATGCCTAATTAATATAGGCATAACTTTTAAGACACATTATGCGTAACTATTATAAGAATAAATAAAACCTATTTTAACACCCAGGACAATCCATAACAATATCACGATCATGATAAATTTTCGGGCAAAAATTCGTGTCGCATTGACGCGATAAAAACTTCGTGTTTTTCTACGGCAAACTATTCTACCTATATAATTATATAAAATTTTCGGGCGAACTACATAACTACATTGGATCAAATGAAAACAATGGGCCTGCCCCCCCCCCCCCCCCCCCCTCCCTCCCCCGTAAAGACTGTTGCTTTACGGGCCTAGGTAGGTGTATTGGGCTGTATGAAATTCCTTTACATATCATCTTCACTCATCGCACCGGTTACGTAGTTATTTCCAGACCTAATTGAAGTAAGTCATGTCAACATTTTATTGCAAGTTTGAGAAAATATCCCTTTGATGTGCGGTAGGTTCAGCAAACTGTTTGGCTATAGCTGCACGACGCGACAGGTCAAACATTCACCGAATCGCGATAATGTAACCATAACATCATAAGTGTCCACTCACATGTCATTGTCAACAGCAGTGCGGTTCACTTAGTTCGGCTGCCGCAGCGCTGAGAATTAACTCTGTCTCTTTTATATTCATAGAATTGGAAAGAGAAAGCAGATCACCGCCATGCGCGCTGCGTCTGTGTCGCTTAGAGAATCGCATAGCCGAAGTTCTCGTGAATAGACGCCCTTGCTTCTTGAGCGCGCGCAGATAGTAATTTGCAACGTTGCCGGGAGATCAGCACAAATTATTTAAATTGTTATTTCAACTATTTGTGAAAGGGTTAAAACAAACATTTGAGAAGTTTGTGTCCTGTTAAAGCACTAATTATAGCGTAAACATCGAAATCATTAAGTACAGCCGTTTTCGACAATCCATTATAAAATCAAAGCTCGTTTAACAGTAGGGACCTACTTACACTGTTAAGGTAGGTAAGTATGGCGTTTAATTCCACTTTTCATCTTGTTATCTTCCAAAACAAGATCATAGGGCCGGACATACAAAAGCATTTTGCCCTAACTATAAATAGGTATCGAACCCGCTCACAAATTTTCACGAGAATCGGTTGAGAGAGTGACCTATACTATAGACGGAAAAGCTGAACAGCCAAACATACGAAAGCAAATACAAATATAGATATAGTTTCGCTATGTCGGTTTGTCTGTATTGTAGGTAGGTATGTGACACAGTAATTTTATCTCAGATTACTCGTATTTAGCATTTAGGTAGCGTTTAATTTAACAACATACATTTGAAAGCGTTAGCTCAACCATTCAAACTTGTTGATTTAGTTTTTTGTCTTGGTGTTGTTTTTACCTGTTTATATTGCTATCCCAACTGTTTGTGTAACGGTTAAAACAAACACTAGCAAGGGTTGTGTGAATCGTTTTTTTTGTTTAGGACGTAATTTGTTTATATTATTATTTTAACCCTAGCTCGTGAGTTAGTTTATCCATTCAAACATGTTGATTTGGCCTCATGTGTTGCTGTTGTTTTTACCTGTTTTATTGCTATCCCAACTGTTTGTGTGACGGTTCTAACATACATTCGAAAGCGTTAGCTCAACTATTCAAACTTGTTGATTTAGTTTTTTGTCTTGGTGTTGTTTTTACCTGTTTATATTGCTATCCCAACTGTTTGTGTAACGGTTAAAACAAACACTAGCAAGGGTTGTGTGAATCGTTTTTTTTGTTTAGGACGTAATTTGTTTATATTATTATTTTAACCCTAGCTCGTGAGTTAGTTTATCCATTCAAACATGTTGATTTGGCCTCATGTGTTGCTGTTGTTTTTACCTGTTTTATTGCTATCCCAACTGTTTGTGTGACGGTTCTAACATACATTCGAAAGCGTTAGCTCAACTATTCAAACTTGTTGATTTAGTTTTTTGTCTTGGTGTTGTTTTTACCTGTTTATATTGCTATCCCAACTGTTTGTGTAACGGTTAAAACAAACATTTGAAAGGGTTGTGTGAATCGTTTTTTTGTGTGTAGGACTTAACTTGTTCATATTATTATTTTAACCCCAGCTTGTGAGTTAGTTTATCCATTCAAACATGTTGATTTGGCCTCATGTGTTGCTGTTGTTTTTACCTGTTTTATTGCTATCCCAACTGTTCGTGTGACGGTTATAACATACGTTCGTAAGCGTTAGCTCAACCATTCAAACTAGTTGATTTAGTTTTTTGGCTTGGTGTTGTTTTTACCTGTTTATGTTGCTATCCCAATTGTTTGTGTGATGGTTAATACTAACATTTGAAAGAGAATTTTAACCCTTGCTCTTGAGTTAATTTTATATTTCGCACATATTGATTAAGCTTTATGTGTCGCTGTTGCTTTTACCTGTTGATTACTGTTATCTCAACTGTTTGTGTGACGGTTAAAACAAACATTTCAAAGAGTCGTGTCAATCGATAATTTTTGTACAGGACTTAACCTGTTTATATATTTATTTTAACCCTAGCTCGTGAGTTAGTTTAACTATCCGAATTTGTTGAATTAGTTATAAATCTTGCTGTTGTTTTTAACTGTTTATATTGTTATCCCAACTGTTTATGTGACGGTTAAATCAAACACTCTGAAGGGCTAATTTAAACATTCAAACAGGTTACTTTAGCTTTTTTTATTGGTGTTGTTTTTACCGGTGTACATTGCTATCCCAACGGTTTGTGTGACAGTTGAAACAAGCACTTGAAAGGGTTGTGTGAATCGTTTTTTTTGTATAGGACTTAACCTATTTATGTTGTTATTTTAACCCTTGCTCTTGAGTTAGTTTTACCATTCGAACATATTGATTAAGCTTTATGTGTTGCTGTTGTTTTTACCTGTTTAATACTGTTATCTTAGCTATTTGTGTCACGGTTAAAACAAACATTTTAATGGGTCGTGTCAATTACTTTTTTTGTATAGAATTTATATCATTATTTTAACCATCATTCGGGTGTTCGTTTAACCATTCGAACGTGTTGGTTTAACTTTATGTCTTGCTGTGGTTTTTACCTGCTTATATTGTTATCCCAACTGTTTGTGGATCGGTTGAGACACACATTTGAAAGGGTTATGCCAATCAGCTTAGTTCCAACATTAAAATTTACATTAAATCAACTATAGGGAATGGGCATAATTAACAAATTTATTTTGTTGTTTCTGGTAATCGACAAATGGTTGAATATCTTTTGTGGTTTTAACGTATTTATTTTGTAAATTTAACTTTAAAAATGGTTATTTCAACAACTTGAACAGTAAAATCAACAATTACCTATTGAATTATGCATGAATTGTTACGCCAACGTGTACAAATAGGTAAAAACAACTGTTTTCATACCAACAAAAACTTTTCTGTGAAAACAACAATTTGTTCATGTTGCTTTAACCCATCACTTTGTTAATTCAACTAATGTGTCGCCAACCCGTGCAAAATCAACCTTTTTGTTCTTTCAGTGTAGTAGTAGTTAATGTGTATAGATTATTCACACAGATTGCTATAGAAGTCAGGTGTTGAACCCGCGCCGCGCCGTTTAATAAACTGCGCTCAGCTCGTAGTCAGTTATGAATACAGCGATTGCTACACGCTACGCCGGCCGTCTGCCTTAGAACCAAATGGAGATTATTGACCAGGAGCGTGGATGCAGGATTTTCAAAGAAGTGTGCAAGTACACTTTTCTAAGAATTTTGTAACAAAAAATAAGTACTTAAATATGTTCGTAATAATTTTTTGGGCGACTGTTCGAAAAACTGATATATTTTTTAATATTTGTAAATAACACAATAAACTGTTAGTAGGTATGAAATACTTCTATATTTTTTTTATTCAATACTCTTCTGCTAGTAAACATACAAAACACTTATAAAGCTATTATGTACTTAAACAAAGACACAAAAAAAAACCTAAAACAAACAAAAGACAATCGTTCCAAATTCAAGTCAGCATTTCAACCTCCACAAATACTATGGGAGTCTCGCCGCAGGCCCATAGTTTCAGATGCAGAAGGCCCATTTACCTCCTGTAGTGGCTTTGTGCTCGCAGTCTGGCGGGTTAAGCGTCGCGACGGCGGAGGACAATGCCTTGGACCTTTTTTAAAATGCCTCCAGTTCTCAGCTGGCTGCAATTCTCGAAACAAAATAGAATCGGTTTGATCAACTTGGCGCTTAAATGTTTAAGACAATATAAGACGGTACTGCGAAGGCGACGGTGCTGAATAAGAAAACATTAGAGTGGTTTGAAAGTAGTTGCTTAATTATACATTAAATGAAAAACATGGTAAATTCTTAATTCTAATTGTGGGAATATTATGTACTTAGGTTTAAAAGAATCTGTTCTTTATAATTTTATTTTCGACCAAAAAAATATTTCTATACATAGAGAAGTCGTATAACAATATCATTTAATGCCATTTATTCTACGTACCAAAAAAGTGCTAATTCGTATCACTTTTTTTACAAAAAAGCTTGGTAAAAGCACAGAATAGTAAAAGTCATTAAAATTAAACAAAAAAAACATATTACCAACCTTTAATATGACCATGTGTTATGGTTCTAAAGATTTAGCATCAAAATTAATATGAAAAAACAATAACATTGAAACTACACTTCTAAGGGCCAACTATACCTACAGGAATAGACAATGAAAGCACTAATGTCTAAGCCGAGCATTCTGCGTAACATAGTTGCAACCGCGGTTTCATGTCTAAACTAAATCCAATATTGAGTTTGACCCTTGACTTCTCTATTAAGATTAGTTTACGTCAGTTACGCTCTATTTTGCGATACAATATTGAAACGATTATCTAAATTACCGGTTAACCCAGACATCTATGAAGTTAAGGTATGTCACGATCAAATTTATAAAAATGGCGGCGGCGGGCGGTCGACAAAGGGCTCACCACCTGTCACGCTGAGCATATGTGCAGTCGCTATTTGGTGAAAAGTGGACTATGGCAGAGGATTGCTTCCTTCGAGGACAATAGTTGTGATTTTAATAGGTCGCCTGTTGAAATACCAGACACAATAGAATTTCTATTGTTATCGAGCTCTAGGAGTCCTTGCTACAGACGAGGGGATAATATGAATGTAAATTTATAAAAATCAAAGTAAATGACAAGTTGTTTTAGGAAGCTTCCTAAACGATTGTGGCTCCGTCTTATGATGAGGTTGTAACTCTGTTGGGTGTAAGTCTTTTTTACATTTCATATTTTAAGAAACCTCGGTGGTCGAGTGGCAGCGGGCAATCACTAAATTGGTATCAACAGGAGCAGCAGTAGCGTATCTTCATCATCATCAGCCTACAAAGGTCCCAGCAGTGCGGTTCTCTAAGTTAAAGCCTTGGTAGCAGTATTAAACGGTATTTAACGTCTGCAGATGCATCTGTCTCGCAACCGACTGTTGTCGGTTTTTGTGGCACGCATCAAAGGGATTCGGCGCCAACGTCCGGCGCGTCTGTCCACACGTCTGCCGACGCATCAGTTTGATCGGAAACTTTATTGAGCTATATCAAGCTGAAAACTGTCTGTGGAATCCTAAAAATAAATATCACAAGAATAAAAATGTTGTATGTAGGTATACTACCTACGTATAAATCAATATAGTAGTTATTTAACTAAGTACCTACCTATTTCAATTAATTTGTAATTTGTGTAAATCGCGTGACAATGCAATATTATGATGACATGGTGCTGATTTGATGATCGAACTGGAAGGTGGCCATTGGAACATTCTAATGTAAGAGTGCGAGTTGCGTCTGCCCAGAATGAACATAGACTGATCGACCTACAGACGTGTGGACAGCTCGTCGAAATTCATCTGCGTATGCATCTGCCAATGTCCGCGGACGCATCTGTAGACGTGTAGAGGAGACTTTAGAGAATCGCATAGCTGCACAGGTCATCCCACATGGACAACAGTACATGGGGAGATCGGACCATAACGCACCAGGCTAGCCCTATGCGAGTTGGGTTTTAAGACTGTCATCTTACGACAACAACCGGGACCAGCTATAAGAGCTTTTCGGTGTACATTGAAAATGTAACTATAAAGTATCATAACACTATATTATGTTGTACACACCGGTCAAGGATGATAAGACCGCCGGCGGTCGCGAAACAGTAGAATTTCAATTGTGTCTGGTTTTACGGTGCTCAATGGGTTAATAATATGCAAATAAATCAATATGAATATGAATAAATTAAAGCAACAGTATCGCAAGTTTCAAGTTATATTAACACGTTAAATAATCGACAATGACTCCGTTATTAAGTTAAATAATCTCTTAAAAGCTGCCAGCTCGCCGCGTCGACCGGAATTTATTTTCGGCATACATATCGTGCGTTCGGTTCGACCGGAGATAGTGCATGTATCGACACACATCGGCTCCCTGACATATCTGTAAAATTCATTGCAGCCCCAAATATTATCGTGAATTATGTTCAGGACTGACAAATTATCGTGAACGTGGTCATTGTGGATCCCTCGTCTCCAGGGATTGGTTTCGAATAGGTTATCGTGATAGTGATTTAGGTGTTCTATGTGTTTGTTAATATAGGTAGTCACTATAAGACTAAACTATCGCGTTGCATTGCTAAGGGAACGTGTGAGGGTGGATGAAGAAACAAATACCCGCCCGAGCCGACGACGCCGCGCACCGACAGTTCGCTTGTGACCACGGCCGCAGCATCGCGGCCGAAACGTCAAGCAGTAAGTAGATAATGTACTTACTTACAAAATTAATCGTGTTAGGTCCCGTTAAAATAGTTTTAGGTAGTCACTGTTAAGAGGGTTTATGCATTTCGGTTTCCCATACAAACTTCCAAGTCGAAATTTTTTTAAACTATTAAACCAGTTACAATGAAACTTTGCATGCAAAAGTAACATACAGAGATCTAAATCATCATCATCAGCCTATTAGCGTCCCACTACTGGGCACAGGCCTCCCACGTGGACAATAGCACACATGGGGATATTGGGCCATAACCCACCACGCTGGCCCAATGCGGGTTGGTGGGTTTTAACGACTGTCATCTTACGACAACCACCGGGACCAACGGCTTAACGTGCCTTCCGAAGCACGATCTCGAGATCTAAATAGTTTGTTAAAAACATTTTTAAAAAACGTTTAAATAACTGAGTTAATGCGATTTTAAACTTTCTATAGTGGACTTTAAATCGCAATATCTCAGCTAAATAAACGTTTTTTTTAAATGTTTTCAACAAGCTACTTAGATCTCTGTATGTTACGATAGCATGCAAAGTTTAATTAAAATTGGCTTAACAGTTTTTAAAAATTTCGACTTGGAAGTTTATATGACGACCTCCTTGGTCGAGTGGTTTGTACACCGGTTTTCATGGTGTCGCCGTCTCTGAGGTCCCGGGTTCGATCCCCGGTCGGGTCAATTTAGAGAAAAACTGTTTTTCTAAATTGATTTCGGGTCTGGATGTTTTTCTATGTTTATGTATATTTATCCGTTATCTTACCATATAAACGAGTTTCACAAGAATACTCATCTTGGTCTAGATAATTGGTGTGAGCGTAAACAAAATTTATTTATTTATTTATTTATATAGGCTAATTATGACGATTGCTACTAAAAAAATTGCTATTTAGTTTAAAAAAGTTTGTTCTATTTCCTACTAATATTATATTATTATATGGGAAACCGAAATGCGTAAACCCTCTTAAGCATTTGTGATTTACACCTAACTGGCCTACCGGCTGTGGTATGTTATGCACTTAAACTGTTGGCCAAGCCGAATGTTAAAAACAAAAGCTGACCACGAAGATAAAAGACAACGAAATATATACCTTGTTTAATGTTTCTCTCAAAGATGTGATTATTATAAACTTCGTTCAGTCACTCAAAGCGACTGCATCGCGACACTATTTTTTGGTAGAGATTAGCGACTGTATCTCTTCTGTATTGCGATTAGATCACTGCAGTAGATAGACGCAGGTTTAACCACAGAGCAAATATTCCGTAGCTTTAACCGCTATATGGACTCACTAGCGGCCGCTCGCGGTTTCACCCGCGTGGTTCCCGTTCCCGTGGGAATATCGGGATAAAAAGTATCCTATGTGTTAATCCAGGTTATAAACTATTTGTTAACCGAATTTTATCCAAATCCATTCTGTAGTTTTTACGTAAAAGAGTAACAAACTTCCATCCATACTTACAAACTTTCGCGTTTATAATATTAGTAGGATGGTCAATAATGCGCCAAAATTACAGCTGTGATTGTTTACCATTAATTTTACAGAGCCTTTTATTAATTACTTTATTATTATTTAATTATTTTTTAAGTTATTTGTTAGGTAACAACACCCATTAATTGTAGGGGTAATTGTACCATATCCGTGCGGTGACGGAGAAAGAATACCAATGGCCGCCCCTCTCTCCGTCCGGTGGGTGTCGTAAGAAGCGACTAACGGACTCTTTCGAGCGATGATCTGCTCCACTGGTGGTAGGGCTTGACCCGTCTGGTTGGTGACCACCGTACGCATGGTGTAAAACCCGTCAAGTGACTGCTTGTCGGTCGCGTTTCGGGATCAGCCAGCGTATAACCAGAGCTCGAGAGGATGATGCTGCGATGTATTTGGTCTGTGGAGGCTTCCGTCAAACCAGTGCCAGGAGGACTTCGTTAACCTGCCGACCAGGGAGACCCGTAGAAACGGTTGTCCCGCTGGCCGCCCGTGGCACAGTACAGGGGCCCAAGCGAGCCTAACCAGCTCGTGAGGCTGCCTCAACATGCCGCGCATAACCTCGGGGTGGTCCGTCGTGCCGGTTGGTGACCGGAAGGTGGGGTCCCGGCGGCCATTCCCGGGGGGGTTCGGGGGCCCTTCCGTTCGGCAGGTTAATAATACTCGTCTGTGGGCAAATTCCTGCGGAAACAGGCCACCACACTTTGACCATTCGCATCGCGGCATCATTTTCTCGATTCACGCCTCTCTCTTTCCACTCCTAAAATGACAGCGCCTAACAACAAAACTGGTACTACAGCGGTGCCCATCCCCACCACAACCTTACCGTTTGAGGTGGAGTTCGCTAACATCCGCGGACTCCATGCAAACCTCAATGCCGTCCACCACCATCTTGAGACGGCACGGGCAGCAATGTTGTTCCTGACGGAGACGCAAATAATCCGCCCAGCTGACACCACCTACCTGAACTATCCCGGCTTTGTGCTTGAAGAATCCTTCAAAGCCAAAGCCGGAGTTTGCTTATTCGTTCGGGCGGATGTTTGCTGTCGCCGTCTGCGCTGTCTGGAGGAACCTTCCTTCTCCCTCCTAGTGGTACACGTCGACTTAGGCTCTCATTGCCGTGTCTACGTCTGCGTCTACCGATCCCATAACGGCGACATGGAGACAACTCGATTAATTGAACATCTTAGTCGGGTAGCAGATGATGCGCAGGAGCGGTTTCCATCGGCGGAACTGGTGTTTTTGGGGGATATCAACGCCCACCATGAGTTGTGGTTATGTTCCTCCAAAACAGACCATGCTGGTAGACGGCCCACGCATTCGCTCTCACGCAGGACCTGATGCAACTGGTGAACCAGCCCACCAGGATCCCAGACATAGTTGGCCATGCGCCCTCCTTACTCGACCTTCTGCTGACGAGTCGCCCAGCTGGATACCGGGTGGAGATTCGAGCTCCTTTAGGTTCCTCGGATCACTGCTTGATATCCAGCCCTTGGCATCGCGCCCGCCAACAGCGGTTTCGAAACGCCAGATTTGGCACTACGCGTCGGCAGACTTGGACGGTATGCGGGAGTATTTTGCATCCGTCCCTTGGAGGCAGCGCTGCTTTAGTGGGAAGGACCCGACCGCTAGCGCCACTGCCGTTGCTGATGAGATAGTATAAGGAATGGAATACTATATTCCACACTCCTATGTCATCAGCAAAGGCAGATGCAACAACTGGTTCAATCGCGAGTGTGCCAGCGCTGTTGAGAGCAAACAGACGGCATACCGCGCTTGGATAAGAGGTAAAACTCATGGAGATCCCGAAACTCGCTCGCTAAAAGCAGCCTATAATAATGCCACCAAGTCGTGTAAGAGGGCCTACATTAGAGCGGATGCCCAGCGCGTTGCACGAGTAGGCCAAGAACTCCTGACGCATCCTACGGGCAGCCGTAGCTACTGGCGTCTGGCCAAAGCCGTGCAATCCAACTTCTGCCAACCCTCGCTGCCACCACTGAGATGTCTTGACGGAACTTTAGCTCACAAGCCGCAGGAAAAGGTTGATCTCCTGGCCAAACTCTTTGCGGCTAACTCCCGGATCGATGACTGTGATGCACAGCCAACAACCCTCAATTCCTTACTGTGGCCACACAATGTCTGATATTAAAATCAGGCAGTGTGATGTCCGTGCGGAACTGCAGTCAATCGATGTCCGGAAAGCTAACGGTCCTGATGGTATCCCAGCAATAGTTCTGAAAATGTGTGCAGCGGAGTTGTCCCTTGTGTTAACGCGTCTGTACCGTCTCTCGCTCTCTTCGGGTTGTGTGCCTGAATCTTGGCTTAGAAGCTAATGTGCAACCGATCCCTAAAATAGGAGATCGGTCAGATCCGACTAATTACCGCCCTATAGCCGTAACTTCAGTGTTGTGTAAGATCCTAGAACGAATATTGAACAAACAGCTTATTCGATACCTAGAAGATCACTCCCTAATTCACGATCGTCAATATGGGTTTCGGCCAAAACGGTCAACGGGTGACTTCTAGCGTACGTCACACATCTCTGGGGTGAGGCTATTGACAAGCGTGGCGAGTCACTGGCAGTTAGCCTTGACATAGCCAAGGCTTTTGATCGGGTCTGGCACAAAGCTCTTCTCTCCAAGCTCCCGGCATACGGTTTTCCCGCTCAGTTCTGTACCTGGATTGCTAGCTTCCTGCATGAGCATAGAATCCATGTCCTTTCGGATGGATGCGCTTTGCGGTTCATGTCAGTGAACGCTGGTGTTCCTCAAGGCTCCGTTCTATCCCCCACGCTGTTTCTTCTGCATATCAATGACATGCTTCCTCTTGGAAACATTCATTGCTATGCAGATGATAGCACAGTGCATGGGGGATATAAAGGGCACCCAACGGCTGGGCGGGTAGACACCGAAATGAAGCGAGCAAATCTTGTCATTGAGCTCGATCGGGTGTTGGACCTCATTTCTAAATGGGGCTCCGATAATCTGGTGGAGTTCAATGTCAAGAAAACACAGGTGTGCGCGTTCACAGCGAAAAAGTCGCCATTCCTTCCCTTTCCCTCTCTTCAGGGTACATCTCTAGGCCTGCAGAGCAGTATTAACATGCTCGGTATGGATATCCGCTGCGATCTGAACCAAAAGGACTACATCGAAACCGTGATTAAAAATGTCTCACGTAAACTCGGTGTCCTGAACAAGGTGCGGCGATTCTTCACGCCTGATCAGTAGTGTCTATTATACAAGACACAGGTGCGGTCTTGGGTGGAGTATTGCTCTCACCTTTGGGACGGCTCCGCAAAGTACCTTCTCGATGCCTTGGACAGATTGTAGCGCCGCGCTGTGCGCATTATCGGCAATGCGGAGGTCACTAAAACTCTCGAGCCTTTGCAATTGCGTAGAGATATTGCGTCACTCAGCGTCTTTTACCGTTTATACCATGGCGAGTGCTCTGAAGAACTCTTTGACCTCACCCCTCCTTCTCCCTTCCTCCATAAGAGTACACGTGCTGCTTTCCGGAGTCACTAATTTACAGTCTCTAACATTCCATCACGCACAAAGAAACTTGGTGACTCGTTTCTTTGCCGCACTTCCAAAAGATGGAATAGTCTACCAGCACACGTATTCCCTCCTACCTATGACATAGGGTCCTTCAACCGAGGCGTGAAGAAGCACTTTGTGGACCGGCAGAGTGAGGATGACTGATGCTACGTCTCTTACGCTGCACCAGTTGTCCTCGCGCCTGGACCTCATTTCCACTTAACATCAGGTGGAGTGGGGTCATTTGCCGGGCTTAGTATAAAAAAAAAGAAAAAAAAAGGGGTTTGCCCAGCAGCGAGGGTTGACAGTATATAGGCTACGAATATACTTTACTATACTCTATGTAACTTGCCGGTTTCTAAATACTTCCAAGTGTTACATTGTCAAAACGCTTCTACTATTCCTATACTATTATTCACTTTGGCCAGAATTGTTAAGTTGGTTGAAACAACAATGCCATTCTTTAAGTTGGAAACCGTTACTTCTCCGTTTCTTTGCGGAGAACAATATTTTCCAATTTAAGTGACAAAGTGCACTTAGGTCGGCATGTCTGAAACCAAAACTTCGCCATTTGAACTACAGAACAAGTTACAGCTTTTTTAAAGTTATTTATGCTACTTTACTTGTGGACTTGTTTTTACTGTAAATTCATTATTCCGTTGTAAACTTAATGTAAAACAAGTAGGTACGTGTAACTTTCGTATAGTTTCTAACACTTCGGTTTATTATTGATAAAAGAAAAGTATACGGTTAATTGTGTTAGGAAAGGTAAAACCAAAAAATAAAAAATAATAATAATAATATTACCGTAAATTCAAAATTTTCCTGTATGAATTTTATTCGGCCGAAAACGTTTTGTAATTTTTTGTTTGGCATATTTTTTTTACCGAAAACCTAAGTGACAAAGTTTAGAAATGCCGATTATCGATTGTTATTTTGTTCAAAATCTTTATGATTTGAAATCAAAGTTTGGCCAAAGCTGTTAACGCTAGATGATAAATTTTCCAGAAACAGGTTTCCAATAGAGGAACTGTACCAAATATAGAATACCATAATAGAAACACAAACGTAATCATGAAAAACTTTTATAATAGTCAGTCTTTTTCTCATTATAAGACTAGGAAACATAACCTTTTATAAATCAACTACGAAATGAACTTAATAAAAACGAAACTTTTCTTAATAATCATCTCGATTTAGAAACAAAGAAAATGCCTCTTCTAAAAAACTGTACTAAATATAGAATATCAAAAAAATTCTGGAATTCTGCACCTGAACAATCTACGTGACTCCATTGGCGACAAGAAATGCACTGAATCCATTCCTCACCTTTATAGTCAGTACTTAAAGGACCACAGCAATAAATACACTCAGCATCTGCATCGGGATCTGAACAAGGTTGTAGCTTAAATTTGGTAAATCATCGTCAGAATCTGATGCAATTGAAATTTTCTCATTATCTGAAGAAGATGAAGAAACGTATCTTGGCTTTTTCTTTTCAATTTCTGCTGCTTTTTGGATTGAACTCGGTTATATTCCATATTCGGGAACGAGGCGTGAAGAGGCACTTTGTGGGCCGGCAGAGTGAGGGTGAATGATGCTACGTCTCTTACGCTGCACCAATTGTCCTCGCGCCTGGACTTCATTTCCACTTAACATCAGGTGGAGTGGGGCATTTGCCGGGCTTTGTATAAAAAAAAGATAAGTTGCACTTTAAAATAAGATGGCAGACTGTTTACCAATCGTTCGCAGCACTGAAGCATTGAGATACAACTTCAAACATTAGAAATACGAATAAAAGCAACATACCTAAATATTCGAAGCAAGTATGCCTATGTAAGCAAGCAAGCATTGAGCATGCAAGCAAGCATGCAGCATGCAACCAAGCATGCAGCATCATCCAAGCACGCAGCATGCAGCAGGCATGGTTTCTGTCACGGCTCCGGGGCGCTGCGAGGCTTCGGCGCCAGCGGTCCCACGCGAGCTTATCGTCGCAGATGGCTTTCGCTCGCCGCCGTAGCTGAGGTTGGCCGGCATTGCCGGCAAGCCGAAGCTGCGGTTAAACCCACCTGCTCCTCAGATCGCGAGCCGCCTCGCCCCTCCGCGCCAACGCGGGCTTAAATTACACTCTAGCGTAGGGCAGACAAGACTACGTGGAGTCGGTTTTGCCGCGATTCGATTCTGTCACTGACTTTTGTAGCACAACCTTACTGAAAACACAAAGTATTAACTTTTTAGGAAATTTTAGTTTATTTACCTAATAATATGAATACATGAAAAACAAAAAAAAAACTAAAATTTGGGTAGGTATGATATTTTAGAGAAAAGTTACTTCGAATTTTAATACTTCTAGATATGAAATTTATTGTAAGCAAGACATCTTACAGCCTGGTGATCAGGGCAAACCCAGTTACCTATTGTAAGTTTCGCACCACTTTTTCGTCGATCGATTTCGGGCTCTTGAACAAAGAGCGCATCGACCAACTAACCAAGCAAGGCTAGTAAATCCGGTTAAGTTTTAATTTCTTCTTCTTAACTTTTAATTACAACATCATTATCATTCTCAGTTTCCAACTACACTAGCCACCATAAGCCACTTGTGCAACATTCGTGATAAAATTATGAAATAAGTAGATATCTGCAAAAAGGTTACCATAGTTTATGCAATAAGTAACAAATTTTATAATAATTGAGTAACTGAAGTGGGGTGTGACTCAGCTTCTACTTATACTATTAACTCTTAGTTGCGAGTTTGGAAAGTACCTACTTAAGGTTTTATAAAATGAGGCATCTATCCCACTGCGGCATCTATCCCGGTTTTACCCTAGTAATACACGTAAAAAAGAAATAAGCTTTTCTGATCTCTACCAGTCCATTCGTAATACTTATAGTGTTGTCTGTAGATAGGTACCTATGTGATTTTCTGTGCTGCACAGATTATCCAATCGACGCTATTGTCACGTCAACTGTTGAGGACAATGTGGATCCATCAATTACATTAAGTGAAGATTACGTAACCATCTTATACATACATACATACTCGTACATACATAATATAACCATGACTAACATGCCCGAAGGGTTAGTCAGAGGCTAGACAATGAGGACTGAAAAAGCAGTCCTCTGCCATAGTACACTTTTCTGCACATGTGCTCAGCGTGACAGGTGGTGATCCCATCGCCGCTCTAAGCTGTTGGATGTATGTGCAGTGCAGTCTTTATTCCGTTAGTCGCCTTTTACGACACCCAAGGGAAGGGAGGGGGTGGTAGTATTCTTTCACCGCTGCGCGACACGGTTATCATATCTGAGATTTGGACGATTCAAAGTACTTATTAATTGAGTTTATTGAATAAATATATTTTGACATTTTTTGACTTTTGACGGCTTTACGAGATGTTCTTATTTAGGCCACCTATCCAGTGACTCGGCATTTGAAATTTGCTTAACTAGCAAAATTGCAAACCAAACGCTTTAGTCGCTACGCTATCGAGCTCCTAAGGCGTTTACTATCATATTAGGCGTATGTGAAGAGACCGTTCAAGTGCAAGACTCATTGCAGTAAGGGGTAAGGAACAGACACAATAGTCTAATAAAATGTTGTCATCACAAAATGGACATTAAACAACTTTTAGTTTGCTATGTGGCAACAAAAAATGTCCTCTCGTATCTGAGAAAACCTACAAATAATAAAATTGAATTACTGTAGTGTCTGGCTTTACGGCAGTTATAATTATTACTTAAAAGTAATGTAAAACAATTGAAAAAAATTGGCATTACTTACTATTTGTATTTTATTAATGTAGCTAAGTGAATATGTGCCTACAGACTTATTGTTCTTATTGATAAATAATGTCTTTTTACCGATTAAAAATACCTACCGTATCAAATTAGAAATGAACAAAATGGAATAAATTTCGTCTCTGAAATCTATGCTTGTAATATTTCCGATGAGGTTTATCTATGAAAGGTGAAGGTCGAAGTTCCTTGTAAGTTATAGATCTAATAGTTTATAAATATTATTGTATTAAAATGAACAATGTGTGCCATAAGTTCAGAAATACGACTAAAACAAAACAAAACAACAACAAATAACATCAAAAAATTACATTTTACAATTATGTTATTATTGTTTTGCCACAATTATCTAAATATGCTAAATATGTGCAAAGGTTACAGCTTTTTAAGCTAAGCCTAAGTCAGCACTGCACTTTTCATATTTTTTGTTTAGATAAGAACCACGAGTTTAAACTTAGTGAAAATACAATGAACAGAACTGTTCATCACGTGCCTGTGATCAATAACTCAATGTCGACGCGGACACAACACTCACTTGTTTTTAGGGATTCGCTAAAGCGATCAGTTACAACATTGTTCCAACAAAAATCCATAAACTGGTAGTGCAGACTATCTCACATTTTTGTAGATGCAATTGTTTCAATGAAACATTGAAAAGCTTTCAACGGATTCGCAGCACGCGCGCCTAAAACGAATGATAATTCAATTTTCTAAGCTCATCCACGAATAAACGCTTTGGTGTTGGGACACATTCTTTTTGTGTACACCGCCCCTTCATCCTTTGGCAATTCCATCATTGTACGTGATGCTAATTTCAATCCCACATAAGCAATTGCTAAATGAAATTATTAATTCCGTTTGCCAAGGAGATAATTTTGTAGAATGGCTGCGTTGTTTGACTTTAATTAATTCGAGCCTTGTCAACTGTGGATATAATTTCTGCGCCGCGCCTGTCTGAGGCATGTATTTCGTTACTCTAATCGCCTAACGTTCATTTAGTGTTGATATGACGCGGAGAAAGCAGAACCGCAAATATATCAAATGCTCTAAGAGGCTTCTGCGTTCTGCCAGATTGTGGTGAAGTTTTACTGCAAAGGTTATCGAACCGCGGCAAATCCCAAGCCTCAGATGAAACCTGAGTAAAACGTCGTCGGATTGCAAACAGAAAACAAATGCACCAAGTAAGTTCGATGCTTTCGAGTCGCGAATACCGATAGGTAGACTCCCGACGCACGCTGAGCCAAACGGAATCCGTACCATATTTCATGTTCTCTACGTTATGCGCTTTGTAAAAGAAAATACATTTTTCACTATCTTTAGAGTTTTCGCAGTATATTTCCTTTGTTTGTTTCATTGTGCACCAAAGAGGTTTTTTCCTAACGTAGGTATGTATCTACTAGTTCCATTATTGTATTCTCATTCATAACGAACCGGTATTCGGATGGGCTTAGACGCACGAGACATTTGGGTTATTGCGCTTGCTGAAAAGCAGAAATAAAATTGAAAAGCGCTCGAGTGAGCTCGGCGGGATGATTTCTCGTTTGCCGACACTTGGTAACGATTCATTTGAGAAACTCATTTGCGAGAAACCTCTAGAGAACGATCCTCATTTGCGTAGTGTAAGTGGAGCGAGTGCCGGCTGATTGTGCCGACCCACTGACTAGGGAAGACTTGTTTGTACGTGTCACGCCGACACCGACGGGATAAATTTAAACCTTATTTTTTACCTTGTCACAGTTATTATTGTCATAGCAAACAACGTGCCGCGCAAACCGTCATAATCATAATGTACATCAAACGTTTATTAAACCGCGGTTGGTTGCACACAAAGCAAATATTTTTGTTCCAAGCTTTTATTGCCTTTTTATGTTCTCTAACGTTCATTTGCCAACTGCGTACAACAACCGCCTCCATGGTCTACTAGTGAAACCAACGGTTTCACACTCATAATTTTTGAGGATTCATTTCTCGGAGGAGGATTTATTTGATTTGGTAGTTGATTGGGCTTGTTTGAAGTCCGCCTGGCTCGCTTACGTCATTAAATCTACGTATGTCAGATAGAGATAGCCAATTTCTAAATAGTTGGAGATTCCGGGGGTAAAGTATGATCACACCTTGAGCCACCATCGTCACCTACCATCAGGTGAGATGAAGATAATTAATTATTCTATGCCAAGTAGCGTATTGGATACCCTTTGGAACGGAATACAGCAATGGAAGACGTGACTTATTTGCAGCACAACTACATAATGAGAATATTAGGAATCTAGGCAGATCTTTTCGATTACCAAACTAATAACAATATCAAGATTAAACTGACTAAGGTTTTCCTTAAGCTTAGCATAACATAACACATATCAATGAAATTAGGCACAAATGTTTTTTTTCTTTGGTCAGTGAACTATTCAATAAGAATCATGTGTTTTTGTAACTGATTTTTTCAAACAGTTTACATTTGAATAAAATATTATGTATTTTCATTCGTACTGTTGGAAACACACCAGAGTATTGTTAACCACAATATGTAACTTTTCTTAAACAAAACACAGTCACATCACAACAAAAGACTGTTGGAATCTGCATTCCACATGTGGAGTGGGACTCGACTTTTCGAGTGTGCGGGAGCAGCGGAACACCGCCATCTTCCCTACTTAGCGCCCTCTACCGGCGAAGACGGCGCGTCATTTGAAACAAAGGGTGAAATTGCCCGAGGTGGCAGCATTCAACATGTCTCGGGGGCACTCTGCGTGTGCATTGACCGCACTCGACTCACTGTGGGGTATGCTTTAGTGCCGTTCACAAGACATTTAGGTACTTGATTAACCTACTTTTTTGATTCAAGTGCTTTGTGGTTGCATTGAAAATTATAGTTTCTATTATGCCACGATAGCATATTTGGTAGTGCACCTGACTCCTTGACTGACCTACTTGACTCACTCATCTGCTGTAGTTTCGCTTAAAACGTTTAGGTTGTTGATTTAACCAAGTGATTTGTGATTGCATTGAAAATTATTGTATGTGGATAAATGAATACGATATTAAAGGATAGAGGTACGCCTTGATGGCCGCGTGACAAAAAAATCCTTCGGATACTGAACTATGCATGCAATGCCAGGGTTTGTGAGCACCAAGTTTATCTAGACTTGATTATATTATTGGAGATGCTGAGGTTACAGCCTCTTTTGAGGACCTCCAGCTGCGTAGAGACATTGCTTCTCTCAGTGTCTTCTACCGAAATTACTACGGAGAGTGTTCCGAAGAACTTTTTGATCTAACCCCGCCCTCGCCTTTCCTGTTCCGGACTACACGTGCTGGTCTTAGTAGCCACCATCATACTGTGCAGAATATCAGCACTCGTACCAAAAAATTTGGCAAGTCGTTCCTCTGTAAGATCATTCGGCTTTGGAATTCTCTGCCAGCGCATGTGTTTCCCAGCTCCTATGAACCCGCGTCTTTTAAACGGGGCGTGAAACGGCATTTATGCAGGCCGTCATGAATGGGTGCGCTTGTTACCGTGCTTGTTCCACGGTGAGGAGCGCCCTCATTATTTTGGACTGCATCGGCTGCTTACCATCAGGCAGGAGTAGTCACTATGACGTGTGACATAAAAAAACAATATATAAGGCCTTTGCCCAACTGTGGGGCAGTATCTTACTCTTAATAGACATTTTTGTGAAAAACCAAAATTTTTACCATGTTTGAGTTGTTGATTTACAGTTACTCCGTAATCATTGTGCATGCGACTGCGTCGAAATATTGGGGACTCAAAATCAACAACTGAAACATGGTAAAAATTCCGTTTTTTCATAAAAAAATAATTGTAGTGACCATGAAAGTTTAAAATGTTATTTTATAATAGTCAATTTAATACGAGGACAAGATTTACTCATGACGTAAGTGTATTCTATTGGAGCTAAAACGAGTCAAAACACTCATGTTCCTTTGTAACATTATTATAGCTTATTGTATTATTAGATATACAATTAAAATATTAATTATTATAATGAGTACTATATTTCTCATCATTTATTTTTACCAATTCACTAATTATTATAAATGTAAGGTTTGTGTTATAAACTTTTATAATTAAACAAGTTGTGACACCTTATAGGAATGGTTTTTCTAGTTTTTTTACACTGCGAGCTATTTAAACGTTTCAGCGCGCGGAAGGCAGTTATTCCAATTAACATTTTAATAGCAGCGTTTTTGAAATCTTAGAAATGAAATTGGTTAATAAGGTGGAACGAGAGTAAAAGACTTTTGCGAATGCTCAACGAATACTATTCAAACGATGGTGATAGAAACTAATTAAAACACATAAAGGAACTTTAAGCGTCTATTCAATAAAAATGAAATGTTTAAATTGCTCAAATATTTTGAGATATATTGAGCGTGATTCTACCATCACTTATATGTGCGATAAAAGAATAAATATGTCCGACATAGAATCATGTATCTTAAGATAAGATAAGATAGAATCATGTAGGTACGAGTAGGCCACAAAGTAGACTAAGTAGAGAAATAAATGTTTTTTTTATTATTCTTCTACGGGTAAGCGCTTGGCTTTCATCTCATCTGATGGTAAGTGAAGATAAGGCCGAAGGTGGAAGCGCACTTCAGCTGGAATCCTCAACCACTAAGGAACTGGCTATCTTATCGCAAACTGTCGGAACACAACAATGCTATAAACACCGTTGTTATGGCGACAGACTTAGATAAGATGGTGGTAGCTAGCCAGGCGGACTTAACAGCCCTACTACCAACCAAACTGAGCACACAAAGATATACCCCCCGCTGGGAATCGAACCCGGGACCTCTGGTTCTGCTCTGAAACCGGTGGCTTAGCTACTAGACCACAGAGGCGGTTAAAATCACAACAAAAGAATATTTGTATGTCTATATTTGAATGGTTATTCAAATATAGTCACCCAAAGCTACTAATAAAGTGTAGCCTACCCTTAAACCTTACTTAACTATCCCACTGAAGGGGAAAGGACTCTTTTATACAAAGTATTTGCTACAATTAATTGTGTTGGTGTAATCAGCCAACGCGTTTGCCAAATGCGTCTTGGTGATCTCGAAACCCGGCTATGCATCAAAAAGACCGGAACACACTTTGCACGACCTAGAAATTTAAACCAGTACCTCTGGTTATCGGGCCAAGCTCTAAAGGTTGCTTCACACATATCAGTGAAGTCACAGTTCCGACACAGTACCGGCACAGAGAAAAATATTCTTTCATACATTCTCTATGAATTTTGTCAAAACGAATACGTCCGTGCTTTGCCGGTGGCGGCACTGACACTGAGAGCATTATCACTGACAAGTGGGGATGCGTTCATAGAGAATGTATGAAAATCACTGTGCCGGAACTGTGGCTTCACTGATATGTGTGAAGCAACCTTAAGTCACTCGGCGACCGAGGTGTTCCTCAAAGCAAACTACACTGGCCTGCAATAATAAATATCGCACTTTTAAAATTTATATTTTTTTTTCCTAAATAGAGAAGTTAGAGATTTAAAATAAAAAAACGTTTTTCAGCAATTTTTATCAGCTTCCTTTGAAACTATAGTAACTAACTAACTCTTTTTCTAGTCCTTTTTGTTTCGAAAGTATAATATTGTGTACATAAAAAGTTATTGCAATTTTAAAAGTGTGATACTTATTTTTGCAGGCCAGTGTAGTATAAAAAATATGATGATTGAAAGAGTAAGGATGAGGAATGAAAGTACGAGAGGCATATAATTATTATAGATAGAATTTGAATGAAAGAGTAACATAGCAAATAAATCTCTAGTTCTGTTGGAGGTGTAGTCTTAAAAAAAACTAGTAGTAAGTAACAACGTGAGGTATTTGCCAAACAAAAGAAGTTACTGTCCCGACAACGAACGACATCGGAAAGCAACAAAATGCGTAATTAATTGCTTCGCCGGGGCGCGTGACGTCACGTCTGTAAATATTCAGACGTTCCAAAGTTGACGTCCCATTCAAAGGGCGGATGACTTGTATTTTTTTTAAACGTTAAGTAATATTAACGTCAACAAAAAGGTCTGAAGTGACCCAGCATCAAAGTCAGCTTATGACTGAGCGTGATAGATTGCCTGGCGCTCTCCCGTTTATTTTTTATTAAATGCCTCGGCATCTGGCTTCAATTGCGGTAACAGCTTTTTATAGCACTTCCCTTTATGTTTATGCGAGAGTCTTCCTATTAAGATGTTTTTTAATGTACCAACGTCACACGGCTAGCGTTATTCTCCGTTATTGTACCGTTTTAGTCGGAGACCTAAAAAGTATACTCACATTGTTACTGGTAACAACATTGTTTTGGTTTTCTATTTTTATCTTTTATTTTGTATTCTCTTTTACTCAACCATATTCTTTGGACCCATTTCAAGGATTTAGGTACGATATTATATTAATCTAAGTAAAGTCCGATAATAGAGAGCTCGATGGCGCAGCGGCTAGCGCGTTCGGCTTGCGATCTTGCCCGCTAAGCAACTTTCGTAATGACGGGTCGCTGGATGGGTGACAAAATTTAAAAAAAAAGTTAAGCCGTTGGTCCAGGTTGTTGTCGTGAGATGGCAGTTGTTAAACCCACCAACCCGCATTGGGCCAGCGTGGTGGGATATAGCCCAATATCCCCACGTGGGAAGCCCAACAGTGGGACATTTATAGGTTGATGATGAAGTAAAATCCGATAGGAATTTTGTGAAGAACATTGAAATCAAGTCATCGCTACAATTTGTAGTATTGTTTTAATCACCACGGGTCGGTGATAACAAACCTGTACGGATCAAACCCCAAGCGGTCGCATAAGACCGCACCTACAAAAACACACTTGACATTGTACCGTGTTTTCATAGACTTACAGACTACTTTAGTATGAACAAGTTTGGTTATTTCGGTTCTGTGGTTCATCTTATGTATTGTTATTGCAAAATATCGCTTATTCTATGCTCGATTCTGTCAAATTTGACGTTGACAGTTGCGCCAAAAAAAGTGTCAAAAAAATCCAAGACTGAGGGGTTAATAAAAGTATTACACTTTGCCCGAGCTGGGATTTGAACCCGGTATCGAATTCAAAAAAGTACATAATAATATAACAGGAAAGAGATATAACATCTTATCTCTGTCTCAGTCTTGTCCCAGCTAATTAGGAAACGTTACGTAATTAGGCGGGAAAAATCAGTAAAACGAGAAGGGAACAAACAACATTTAGGGCCGCGGGAACGTGACGCCATTTGCAAATATTTATGACTTAACTCGCGGCTTTATATACGACTTTATAGCCTTTATTAATGGAGTTCAATGGTACAGTAATTATCATTCTAGATATTGAGATGGAGATGATCTGATTCAATAAAAACAATTATGATAGTATGGGAAAATAATTTGAGATAGTTTGCATGTAGGTTACGATTTTCAATAAATATATTATTGTTAAGGGTTCGTAGACACGATACTGCTGCCCTCATTTTGTTTTACTGAATACCAGTAATGATAAATTAGAAACACATAAACAAAAAAGTAGTGTAGTGAAACATCTTTAGATATTTATTCTATGTACAACAAGCAGCTTTTTTCAAATTTGGTAATGGTAGATATTTTAGGCAATTATTTTTTGTGAATTTGACTCTAAATTTATTATAATTAAGGGAAAGCGCTATGAAGGCAGGACTGTCGTGTCTGCGCGCCCTGAAGTACTCGTATTATAAACTCTTTATTGACTTAAGTGCTAATTACGTCTTTATTTAAATGTTCTGGTGGCAGCGACTGAGTTTCTAATGAAGCGCTTCCTAAAATAGACACACGCTCTTTTTTAGAATTAAGGTATTTATAACTAAGACAGCCAAATATACACCTGTATAGGAGTCTTGTGACTTATTTGGTATCCTTATATTATTGGTAGCAATAAATGTTACACTCTATTTCTTTGTTGAGTTTATATCAAAGTTACTTGAAAATTCAGTTCAGATTATATTAGATAGACCGAGACGTTTAGTAGCAAACATTTATTTATAAATTGAAACGTATTTTTTTACAAAGATTTTTCCATGCAACTAAGTTATTTGTCAAAAGAGAAAAACTATTTATTAAAGTCCTTGTTCACTGTCACACGACACGAGCGGTGTCCGATAAAAATTAGCAGGTTTTTAAGTGTCTATTGTTCAAAAGTAGCAAACATATTAACAAAATAAAATGTATTTTTCCATAAACATTTTTCATGCGACTTAGTTGTTTGTAAAAAAGGGAAAAACTATTTAATAATGTCCTTGTTCACTGTGATACGACACGAGCGGTGTCCAATAAAAATTAGCAGGTTTTTAAGTGTCCATTGTTCAAAGCCCACCGCAAATTCTTCCACTTAACTTGGGCACGTGACAAATGTGGGGCCGCCCCTAAATGTTACGTTTCGTTTTAACCCGGGCAACCGTAAAGCGACATTGATAAGTGTTCGATAGGCCACGTAGCTATTCGGTCCGAATCGGAGATAATCTGGGCCTGCTTTAAGAAGAGATTTCAGTTAGCCAGGGCCAGGCATAATTAAAAGACGGATTGTGTACTACAATACGTTTTGTACCTGTGTAGGTACTTATTATGAATTACAGAAATCAAAAATTAAGTTTTTTGTTGAACTCGCTTTTACGCTTACGCTAATACTTATTAAGCTATAAAAAGTAGCTTATAACTATCTCCTGGACCCCTTTTACCTCTATATATAAAATTTTTATCAAAGTTAGGTTAGCGTAACAAACAAACAAAGTCACTATTTCTCAAGTCAATTTTGGGTAAAGTGCGATTTCACTTTTGGCCTTACAATCATTGACTATAAAATTAGAGTGAGTTACCAATTCTCATGTCAATTAAGTCAAGAACAGTCCGGTCATACCAACCATACACTAAAATATGTTAAATCGTAAGACGTGAATTCTAAATAATAAAATGAAATTGACTGAAAATTTTCCCGTAGCATACAAATCAGGACAGCCAGTGGGCAAGCAGAGAATTCCGTCACCACTAAAGCGTATGCCTTCCGTCTAATCGAGTAAATGTTTCCAGCCCAATGGTTTGGACACGTCGCGTAGCAGCTAGAGCTACGAGGCTACGCTACGTAGACGGTGTGGTGTAGTCCCAACAGCGATGTAGAACGTTACGACTGATTTATTTATTTATTTGGGAATACATACATAACGCACACAATGAAGCTTAGAGACATGATATAAAAATTGTGCATATATCAGTGAAGTTTCCACTTATTACAAGGGCATTCCGTTAGATAAATAATTAGAACACTAATTTTAACTAGGTACTACTAAGTTTTAACCGGTTCACAGTCCCGTAGAACACATATGGGCCATAACAATTGATTACCTAGTGTTATATTTCTTGGACAGTGATCCTGTTAAAAGTCACCTTCAGCTCAGAACACATGATTGCGCATTTGTTATTTCGTGACACGTGGACTGTTGCAGTGCCCTGCTTTGGCGATTCTCGGTTCTCATTGCCTTGTATCAGATTAACCCTTTTGGGATAAAGTCGTGAATGTATCTCGTATGTACGAATCATCTTCAAAGTTTTAGTTTCTTAAGGTTTCATATACACACATATATCACGACTATTATCCCCGAAGGGTAGTCAGGTAGAGAGAAGGGGAGTCAGAGTCAGTAGTATGCACTTGTGCCAGCGTGACAGATGGAGAGCCTGAGGGGAGGTCGAGGGCGGCGACGTAGCGTCGCCCTCTTCCCCCCCCTTGGGAGGGCCGCGGCCTAGTGTAGAGGAGCACTAGGCTGCATTGCACAAGCCCTCCACCCGCCTGGGAGCAGTCGGACTTACCGGACTGCTCCCCCTGGCGCAGGGGACCCAGGTACAACTGGGTCCGTAGCGTGCGGCGTCCGCGGGGCGTAGGACCATGGTACCGCGGCGCCTCTATACGCTCCAGACGGTAAGTGTCGGTTCTTTTACCGGGTCGGGCCCGTATGTCCTTACTCACCCGTTTCCCCTACGGGGGGGCGGGTGGGGACATATGGGTTCCAGCCCCGGACAGTGCATGGGGTGTCTCACGCTCCTCTCGAGGCCTCATGCCAGTGCAGAGAAGCATTTTCTCCGACTAAAACAAAGAAAAAAAAAAAGGTGGTGAGCCTATGGCCACTCTATGCTGCTGGGTGTATCTGCAGTCTTTAGTCCGTTAGTCGGCCTTTTACGACACCCAATAGAAGAGAGGGGGTGGTATTATTCTTTCACCGCTACGCGACCCGGTTACGGTTAGTTGGGCGACCAAATTAAAATATTTCAAGTTTCACCTCCTCCTCTTCAGATGGCAGTCGTTAAAACATATTAACCTACTAATGGACTAGTGTAGTGGGTTAGTACCTCATCTGTTATGTGCTATTTTTAAGCGGGTAGGCCAATTAGTAGAAAGTTTTAGGCTGGTGATTTTCATGATATTATCCATTTGTAGAGGTACACTTTTCAAGATTTATCAATACAATATTATTAAGAACGTACAGTTCATGTGTACAACATGGCGAGCGGTAGCAACCTGGCGACATTCCGATTTGAGCAAACATTTGTGCTGCACTCCTTGGCTTGATGGCCAAATTCGAAATGTTTTCAGACACGCTTCACTTCCTTATCATGTTAGGTAAAATTTAGATAAAATGGCCGATTAGACAAGGTAATTTAGTTGAAATTTTAATTTTAAAAACATATTACACCTGTAGTTGACAGTGAAAATACTACGTTTTAATTTATATATTTCTGGTATATGTTGGCATTATTAGGGATTCAGAGTGTATTATTTAGGTATACATGTACCTTGTTACGCGCCCAGATAACGAGGCGCGACATAAATTGTTGCATGAAATACAATTTTAATACTAAAGCAAGAGAATTTTTCAATGATTTATTCTTATTGTAAAAAAAATACAAATTGAGATAAAGATTTATTTGCCTCACAAATAGACACATTAGTGATTAATTCACTAGAGTTCGTAGACTAACGAGTATTGGCTGACTCAATTGAATTGAAACTAATAAAACGAAAATTACTAGTTCTAAACAAATCATTAGTTCCAAATAGACATTGAACAATGCTTTCCAATTAGGCTAGGTACTTCGAAATTACATTTAGGGATTCAATAAGCCGATCGTTTTTCCTTTTTAAACATGAGCTCACCAATTACCATGGACACAAAGCCGAAATTAATGTCACCATTAAGTGATTAACGTTTTGTATGGAAATGCTTTGGAGTTGGAATTTTATAGCAATTATTTCAGTTAAGCAAACAGGCTTTGTTGGTAACATTGGTGATAGCCATTATAAATTATGGCAACCAAATGTATTTGAACATTAAACACGTTTTAATGTGTTGTATGAATTTATATTGTTGTTTTATGTTACATTTTTGATTATGCTGCTATCCAAATCTAGGTATATTCACTATTGTATAACTATTGTAAAACTTTGACGTTTTTTCTTCATGAGAGAAAAAATCTTTAACTAACTTAACTTTTTACTGCTCATGTTCCCGTGACCGATACTAGTGTCGTTCAATATCCGATAGAAATTATTAAAATCCGGCCGGGGACTGTGTCGCCGCACTTTAGCCGTTCCCGAACTTTTTTGATATTACTCAGCACCCGTTGCACGTAAATCTACCCCCACATTGGTCCCGGCAACTTTTTCAATTTAACAGGTAAGGATAAATCGTTCATTCTTTTTATTTGAACATAGAACTGATATAAACTCCCCCAAAAGTTCTAAAGGTGGGAGTCGATATTGTTTGCTTCGTGTTAACTTCGGAAATCTTTTACTGTGGAAGATTTAACTGCTCGCATTGCAAAAAGATTTTAGTAGTTACTTTTTTTTGGATAAAAAGATAAAACTGTTTAGCAAAACTTAGCTTAGATAAAGGTTGTGCGCAGAAGAATATAAGATTGTTGCATTGAAAATGATCGTTTATAATTGTATATATTTCATGTCATAATAATTATGTTATACAAATATTATGTCACATTGACTAAATACAAAAAACTATTACTTGCATTGATTACATTATAATTATTAAAAATAAATTTATTTGAAATGGTTAGAAGACAAACCACGAATAGATGGCACGCCCCTCTACAATTTGTTTGAATGTGTTTGTGTATATACGTCACATTGTTACAGTAAAGCAAAGTTAACAGTAAAGTAAAGTACTAACTGCTGAAAAGATGCAACCATGTACCAAAAAGACGGTTATTGTTATGAATATAACGCATCTTTTCACAATTCTTTAGCGAAGAAAACACTTACTTCAAATAGCAATAAACAGAAACGCATAAATGGCTAAAAATAAAAACATACCTTTTGACGAGTCCATGAAAATGATCGATCTATACGATATTATTTTAAGGAACAAATAGGACAAAAGGCCGCTTGCTATTTGTTCGTTGTAAAACCGTACGAGTGCTATTTCACTTATTTTAACTAAAAAAAAACAAAGAGGAAATATAGAAAATATAATTAAGAAACCATGCCGTATGTGAATGTTAATTGCATGTATATAGTCAAAGGTTAATTGCATACGGCATGCATGGCAGACCAAATAATTTTGAATTAATTTTGAGTTGGCTGACAATACCTAATAAATTTCAAATTCTCGCTGATTTATTGCTCGACTCAAAGCTCGACCATTCAGTAAAGGACCGCTCGATAAGGCGGACGTGTGTCAGTCATACAAAAATGTCAAGAGGTTCCATACTGATAAAGTTGACTCAACCTATCGAGCGACAGATCCATGTTTTTGTTTATGTTCGGTCTACAGTTGCCATAGTTACAGAATTGACACATCTGCAATTGAACGCCGATGCATTGTAAATATTATTACGCACACACTTATCCATGTGACAAAATTATGTAGTTGATCTCTACTTCAATAAATGAATAGTGCAATAATTCATTATTATTTTCCATATTTTAAAGTTTAGGTAGTTTAGTTTTCTTTTTTAAGTAATTAATTTATGTTGTTGTTTTTAATTACTTTTATTTTGTTCTAATAAATTTTCTATTTATAAATTGATAATGATATAGCTTTGTTAAGATACATATAAAAGTTAAGTACTTCACTGATTATCTTAATAATAATCCAATCTACTTACTTTCTTTTATCAAATTCACACCTGACACAAAATAATAAAGCTATCCAATTAAATTAAAATTTGTAGATCTCAATTGTTAGCCGATTAATAGATTGGTAGATAAAAACTTTTTCAATTTAAAAGTTTTCTTATTGATTGTTCCAACGCATTAAGTTCTGTATACATTGTAGAGGCGAAAGCGATTTTATGTTCAGGTTAAAAATAACATAACAAAACATATAATCACGACTATTATCACCAAAGGGTTAGTCAGAGACTAATGAGGACAGCAAAAGCAGTCCTCTACCATAGTCCACTATTCACCAAATAGCGACTGCACATGTGCTCAGCGTGACAGGTGATGAGGCCATCGCCGCTTTATGCTGTTGCAAGTATGTGCAATCTTAAGTCCGTTAGTCGCCTTTTACGACACCCAAGGGAAGAGAGGGGGTGGTAGTGTGGCATGTACGGCCAGTAAAAGTCAGATTAAGAACCGGTATATAGACAAGTACAGGTTCTTCTTTATATAAAAAGGTATGATGCAGAACTATAAAATGATAAATACAATAGAAAACGATGTCATCTCATCTAAATAATTTTGAAGTCTGGCGTGTCAAACCAATAAAACAATGTATGGCAACGACATCACATTCAAATTAAAAAAATTGGTTGCCTGTAAAGTCGGTATACGGGCGAAAGTTTTACGTGACAACGACTTTGAGTGGTAAAATAATTTTAATGTGAATATTCATTCGTATAGTAGGAAGAAGGATGAAATAATAGTAACAATTTAAAACATTTATTTAAACAAAGAATTATATTTAAAACATAGTTGAGTGGGAGAGAGACGCAAGGCATTCGGCGGGCCTCTCTCTCGTTCGGTGACTCATCGTAACGTTACCGAGCGTTACACTTTTTCATAAGTGACTCCCAGCCGCAACCTAATTTAAGACGTTGTCACGTCAAAAATTTCAGAACATGTACAAATTTGATTACTAGTTTCGGATTCAATTAAAGAAGGTTATAAAATACATAGAGTAGGTGGAACAACGTTACAGTAGTATTCTTTCACCGCTACGCAACACGGTTAGTAAACAGGGTAATTAAGTTAAAAACAATGATCCTGTTTTCTCTTACTTATATTTAACCTTGTTTTTTTTCAATAAATGTTTATCTATCTATCTATCTATCTTACTATGATTCAATTTTTAAACGCAGATGTATTCAGTTTTCAGTATTCAGGTTTATTTATTGGCCATATAACAAAACGTTACATTTCATCACATTCACAAATAAAAATAAAAAAAATTAAAGAAAGAAATAATTAAATTAAAAAATTGGTTGCCTGTAAAGTCGGTATACGGGCGAAAGTTTTACGTGACAACGACTTTGAGTGGTAAAATAATTTTAATGTGAATATTCATTCGTATAGTAGGAAGAAGGATGAAATAATAGTAACAATTTAAAACATTTATTTAAACAAAGAATTATATTTAAAACATAGTTGAGTGGGAGAGAGACGCAAGGCATTCGGCGGGCCTCTCTCTCGTTCGGTGACTCATCGTAACGTTACCGAGCGTTACACTTTTTCATAAGTGACTCCCAGCCGCAACCTAATTTAAGACGTTGTCACGTCAAAATTAAACTAAATTAAATTAAAAATTGTTCAAATTATTGCAACAAAAATTGAATGTCAATGTTAAAAGTGTTAAATGTACTTATTGAAAAAAAAAATTATAACAAAAAATAAAAAACATTTAAAAATTGTTCATACAATAAATTACTAGTACTTACTTATAAACGAAATTATAAAAAGAAGGAACATTTATTCTGTCGTAATTGCGTAAAGGGTTCATCAAGACTATAAAACGGATTACATTCGAGAAACATTTTAACTACTTATATGCTTGAAGTTCAAAAACGATAAGTCTGATAACTCAGTGGCAAGGCGTTGTATATAGAGCAATTTTAATAGCTTTCCCCTGTTTTTGACATTTTTAGTATGTACTTTTTAAAATAAATAAAAGTAAGTAAACAAAACTTGTATGGCAAGACCATACTTTGTTGGTATTTGGTTTTTTTTTTTTTTTATACTAAGCCCGGCAAATGACCCCACTTTACCTGATGTTAAGTGGAAATGAGGTCCAGGCGCGAGGACAACTGGTGCAGCGTAAGAGACGTAGCATCAGTCATCCTCACTCTGCCGGCCCACAAAGTGCTTCTTCACGCCTCGTTTGAAGGACCCTATGTCATAGGTAGGAGGGAATACGTGTGCTGGTAGACTATTCCATCTTTTGGAAGTGCGGCAAAGAAACGAGTCACCAAATTTCTTTGTGCGAGATGGAATGTTAGAGACTGTAAATTGGTGACTCCGCAGAGCAGCACGCGTACTCCTATGGAGTAAGGGAGAAGGAGGGATGAGGTCAAAGAGTTCTTCAGAGCACTCGCCATGGTATAAACGGTAAAAGACGCTGAGTGACGCAATATCTCTACGCAATTGCAAAGGCTCGAGAGTTTTAGTGACCTCTGCATTGCCGATAATGCGCACAGCGCGGCGCTGCAATCTGTCCAAGGCATCGAGAAGGTACTTTGCGGAGCCGTCCCAAAGGTGAGAGCAATACTCCACGTAAGACCGCACCTGTGTCTTGTATAATAGACACAACTGATCAGGCGTGAAGAATCGCCGCACCTTGTTCAGGACACCGACTTTACGTGAGGCATTTTTAATCACGGTTTCTATGTAGTCCTTTTGGTTCAGATCGCAGCGGATATCCATACCGAGCATGTTAATACTGCTCTGCAGGCCTAGAGATGTACCCTGAAGAGAGGGAAGGGGAAGGAATGGCGACTTTTTCGCTGTGAACGCGCACACCTGTGTTTTCTTGGCATTGAACTCCACCAGATTATCGGAACCCCATCTAGAAATGAGGTCCATGGTCCATGATTTTTGTTTGTACGAGTATAATTTTACAATACCTACATGAGTTAGCGGGAAAAGTAAAAAATAATCTTAAAACATCTGGTATGAAATAGTTCAGTTTTGTTTAAAATTAAACACGTAATATTTTAATATTTGATGATTTGTGTTAATAACGCTCAAAATAACGAAACGTGGTAATAAACGGGGTAATACCACCCTCTCACGAATATGAATATCCGGCGTGAATGGCACTTGGTGCTGTTGTGTTTCGTCCGGCCAGTTAGAGTTCCGTAGGCTCCTTCCCCCCCCCCCCCTCCGCCCCTCTCATATTCCTATTCCTTCCTTAACGCTATTCCTTTCTTAAAGGTCGGCAACGCATCTGCGACTGAAAAAGCAACAATATTTTAAACATATCGTTACAATATCTTTATTGTTGAAATTTTGCATTCACAATGCTATAAAGATATATTTGTTAAAGGATAAAATTCTCTAGTAAAATTTTCTAGTAAACATTTTATCCTATATCGTTACAAACTGCTATATAGGTTCGTAAGTAATATTTGATTATTTGCGTTAAAAACGCTCAAATAACAAAACGTTGACATTGACCCAACAGTTCGATTCCCAGCTGAGGCAGACATTTTTTGTTCAACGTTCCATTACCTTTAATAACGTAATCTTAAAGTAAGTGCTATCCATCTTTGTTCACTAAGGTAATGCGCTCTTCTTTACTTTAAAGCGCAACGCATAAATGGCTAAAAATAAAAACATACCTTTTGACGAGTCCATGAAAATGATCGATCTATACGATATTATTTTAAGGAACAAATAGGACAAAAGGCCGCTTGCTATTTGTTCGTTGTAAAACCGTACGAGTGCTATTTCACTTATTTTAACTAAAAAAAAACAAAGAGGAAATATAGAAAATATAATTAAGAAACCATGCCGTATGTGAATGTTAATTGCATGTATATAGTCAAAGGTTAATTGCATACGGCATGCATGGCAGACCAAATAATTTTGAATTAATTTTGAGTTGGCTGACAATACCTAATAAATTTCAAATTCTCGCTGATTTATTGCTCGACTCAAAGCTCGACCATTCAGTAAAGGACCGCTCGATAAGGCGGACGTGTGTCAGTCATACAAAAATGTCAAGAGGTTCCATACTGATAAAGTTGACTCAACCTATCGAGCGACAGATCCATGTTTTTGTTTATGTTCGGTCTACAGTTGCCATAGTTACAGAATTGACACATCTGCAATTGAACGCCGATGCATTGTAAATATTATTACGCACACACTTATCCATGTGACAAAATTATGTAGTTGATCTCTACTTCAATAAATGAATAGTGCAATAATTCATTATTATTTTCCATATTTTAAAGTTTAGGTAGTTTAGTTTTCTTTTTTAAGTAATTAATTTATGTTGTTGTTTTTAATTACTTTTATTTTGTTCTAATAAATTTCCTATTTATAAATTGATAATGATATAGCTTTGTTAAGATACATATAAAAGTTAAGTACTTCACTGATTATCTTAATAATAATCCAATCTACTTACTTTCTTTTATCAAATTCACACCTGACACAAAATAATAAAGCTATCCAATTAAATTAAAATTTGTAGATCTCAATTGTTAGCCGATTAATAGATTGGTAGATAAAAACTTTTTCAATTTAAAAGTTTTCTTATTGATTGTTCCAACGCATTAAGTTCTGTATACATTGTAGAGGCGAAAGCGATTTTATGTTCAGGTTAAAAATAACATAACAAAACATATAATCACGACTATTATCACCAAAGGGTTAGTCAGAGACTAATGAGGACAGCAAAAGCAGTCCTCTACCATAGTCCACTATTCACCAAATAGCGACTGCACATGTGCTCAGCGTGACAGGTGATGAGGCCATCGCCGCTTTATGCTGTTGCAAGTATGTGCAATCTTAAGTCCGTTAGTCGCCTTTTACGACACCCAAGGGAAGAGAGGGGGTGGTAGTGTGGCATGTACGGCCAGTAAAAGTCAGATTAAGAACCGGTATATAGACAAGTACAGGTTCTTCTTTATATAAAAAGGTATGATGCAGAACTATAAAATGATAAATACAATAGAAAACGATGTCATCTCATCTAAATAATTTTGAAGTCTGGCGTGTCAAACCAATAAAACAATGTATGGCAACGACATCACATTCAAATTAAAAAAATTGGTTGCCTGTAAAGTCGGTATACGGGCGAAAGTTTTACGTGACAACGACTTTGAGTGGTAAAATAATTTTAATGTGAATATTCATTCGTATAGTAGGAAGAAGGATGAAATAATAGTAACAATTTAAAACATTTATTTAAACAAAGAATTATATTTAAAACATAGTTGAGTGGGAGAGAGACGCAAGGCATTCGGCGGGCCTCTCTCTCGTTCGGTGACTCATCGTAACGTTACCGAGCGTTACACTTTTTCATAAGTGACTCCCAGCCGCAACCTAATTTAAGACGTTGTCACGTCAAAAATTTCAGAACATGTACAAATTTGATTACTAGTTTCGGATTCAATTAAAGAAGGTTATAAAATACATAGAGTAGGTGGAACAACGTTACAGTAGTATTCTTTCACCGCTACGCAACACGGTTAGTAAACAGGGTAATTAAGTTAAAAACAATGATCCTGTTTTCTCTTACTTATATTTAACCTTGTTTTTTTTCAATAAATGTTTATCTATCTATCTATCTATCTTACTATGATTCAATTTTTAAACGCAGATGTATTCAGTTTTCAGTATTCAGGTTTATTTATTGGCCATATAACAAAACGTTACATTTCATCACATTCACAAATAAAAATAAAAAAAATTAAAGAAAGAAATAATTAAATTAAAAAATTGGTTGCCTGTAAAGTCGGTATACGGGCGAAAGTTTTACGTGACAACGACTTTGAGTGGTAAAATAATTTTAATGTGAATATTCATTCGTATAGTAGGAAGAAGGATGAAATAATAGTAACAATTTAAAACATTTATTTAAACAAAGAATTATATTTAAAACATAGTTGAGTGGGAGAGAGACGCAAGGCATTCGGCGGGCCTCTCTCTCGTTCGGTGACTCATCGTAACGTTACCGAGCGTTACACTTTTTCATAAGTGACTCCCAGCCGCAACCTAATTTAAGACGTTGTCACGTCAAAATTAAACTAAATTAAATTAAAAATTGTTCAAATTATTGCAACAAAAATTGAATGTCAATGTTAAAAGTGTTAAATGTACTTATTGAAAAAAAAATTATAACAAAAAATAAAAAACATTTAAAAATTGTTCATACAATAAATTACTAGTACTTACTTATAAACGAAATTATAAAAAGAAGGAACATTTATTCTGTCGTAATTGCGTAAAGTGTTCATCAAGACTATAAAACGGATTACATTCGAGAAACATTTTAACTACTTATATGCTTGAAGTTCAAAAACGATAAGTCTGATAACTCAGTGGCAAGGCGTTGTATATAGAGCAATTTTAATAGCTTCCCCTTGTTTTTGACATTTTTTGTATGTACTTTTTAAAATAAATAAAAGTAAGTAAACAAAACTTGTATGGCAAGACCATACTTTGTTGGTATTTGGTTTTTGTTTTTACGAGTATAATTTTACAATACCTACATGAGTTAGCGGGAAAAGTAAAAAATAATCTTAAAACATCTGGTATGAAATAGTTCAGTTTTGTTTAAAATTAAACACGTAATATTTGATGATTTGTGTTAATAACGCTCAAGATAACGAAACGTGGTAATAAACGGGGTAATACCACCCTCTCACGAATATGAATATCCGGCGTGAATGGCACTTGGTGCTGTTGTGTTTCGTCCGGCCAGTTAGAGTTCCGTAGGCTCCTCCCGCCCCTCCTCCGCCCCTCTCATATTCCTATTCCTTCCTTAACGCTATTCCTTTCTTAAAGGTCGGCAACGCATCTGCGACTGAAAAAGCAACAATATTATAAACATATCGTTACAATATCTTTATTGTTGAAATTTTGCATTCACAATGCTATAAAGATATATTAGTTAAAGGATAAAATTCTCTAGTAAAATTTTCTATTAAACATTTTATCCTATATCGTTACAAACTGCTATATAGGTTCGTAAGTAATATTTGATTATTTGCGTTAAAAATGCTCAAATAACAAAACGTTGACATTGACCCAACAGTTCGATTCCCAGCTGAGGTAGACATTTTTTGTTCAACGTTCCATTACCTTTAATAACGTAATCTTAAAGTAAGTGCTATCCATCTTTGTTCACTAATGTAATGCGCTCTTCTTTACTTTAAAGCCTCACCTTTACTGCCTTCTAGTAGCAACATAATGAGCTACAGAACTCATCCTTTATGTACTCGGCCTTTATCTGTCATCTGGCTTAAGAGGAAAAACTACATCGAAGTGGCATGCAAAATTCTCATACAAAACACAGAAAAACAACGTTTCGTAGTCCCCTGTTTCCTCCTTCAGAACTGTACCAATTTTTATTAGGTACTTTTTCAGCATCGGTTAAAGAAAGAGATTTGCTAATATGTCTGCATGTTTGATTTGCTAATTATGTCTGCCGTAAAACGAGACACAATAGAAATTAAATTGTTAGTAACTGATTTATGGTTTTCTCACTTACGGGAGGTTAATTAAATATATCATGCTATTATAAATAAATCTTTATTTCGGATAATGAAATCCATACAACACAAATAAAATTGAAAACTAATATTAAAAGATTAATTACAAATATAAAATTAAATTAAAAATTACATAATTAAAAACAAATATTTAAAAAAAAAGTTATTAAAAATTACAAAATTGAAAATCAAAAATTAAATAAAATAATATAAGCTATATTTTAAAATCAAAAATTAAAAGTACAAAATTTGAAATACAAAAACTAAATAATAATAAAAAGGTAAACACAAATCAAATCTGTTTTCTCATACATGAATCTATCATTGTTTGCGACATTCAAACAAACAATAACAAACTCATACATAAGAATTTCTTATGTATGAGTTTGTTATTGTTTAAGAAAGAGGGGACGCACTGACGTGCAAATGCATCCACCTCCTCAACAGAGGGGATTATGGTGGCATATTTGGTAGTGCGCCCGCCTGACCTGACATGTTAGGTACACGTTCAAATCCTTATTGTGGTTTTTTTCAACAAAGCATTTTTTCAGATTATAAATTTTACGCAACAATATTTGCGTTAAATTATACACACGCACACAGTGCCAAATACTGAGTTTCTGCTTCACTCCAGAATTTACGGCATGGAAGCTCTTCTTATGCAGCGTCAGCTCGGGTGTGGACACGTCTTCCGCATGGATGACCGTCGGTTACCCAAAGTTGTCTTTTATTCTGAGATCGCAGAGGGTAAACGAAAATATGGCGGTCAGCATCTGCGTTTTAAAGATGTGTTCAAAAGACACCTAAACGCCTGCGCTATTGACTCTACAGGTTAGGAAGAGCTCGCTTCCAATAGGTCTTCATGGCGCTCTACCATCTTTAAAAATATAAAAACTTTTGAGGAAAATCGTCTAAACACACTCCACCAAAAACGCCAAATCCGAAAAGAAATACCCAATCCTATAATTCACAAGAGCAACTCTGTTGTATTTCTTGCGACAGAGTTTTTAAAAGAAAGATTAGAGCTCACTTATGAAAATAAATTATTTTTATACGTTATTTAGTTTATAATAATTATCGTAATCAAGGTGGCCGTCGTCGAAATCGATGAGAATAAATACACACAACACGCTTGCTTCCCGGAAGGGTAGGTAGATTTTTTTTAATATTTAAGAAGGAGGCAAACGAGCAGGCGGGTCACCTGATGGCGAGCAATCACCGCCGCCCATGGACACCCGCAAAACCAGAGGAGTCGCAGATGCGTTCCCGACCTAAAAGAAAGGAATAGGGTTAAGGAAGGAATAGGAATTATGAGGGGGGGGGGGGGAGAAGGGGCCTCCGGAACTCAGAGGGTGGTATTACCCCGGGCGAGCAGGCCCAATGCGTGCAGCGTGGCTCTACCACTCAGTCAGTGTCACTCATTTAGCACCACCCAAGGGTCACCTGTAGGGTCTCAAGGGTAAACCTACGCACGCGAGTAACTTTAACCTCTCAGATAGATACCACAGCTTTCCATTTACTACGATCCTGATACATCCTTTAAATATATATAATTGTATGAAATGAAATAGGCGAAGGAGAAATATCCTACATGTCAAAATTGCTTAACTTAACTTACTTAATTGCTTACTAAATGTCATAAAATTTAAATTCTAATTATGAGTTATTTTATTTGACTGCGATAGTTTGAGCAGGTAGTCGCTTTTGGTTTTACTGATACCTTTAACGTTGAGTTGTAAGATTTGGACTGAAGGTCCGATATCTTTAGTCTTTGAGCCCTGAAAAGGGTCGTTTGTGTGACTTTGTGGGAATCTTGTGGTATTAATTTTTATTATTACGCCTATTTCTTTCGACAGAGCTATGATCGTCCCCAATCCCCCCAATCATCCTTTAAAGACTTCATAATAACACATCAACAAACAAAAAACGTTCACACTCGTACTGTCAATTGAAATGACGTGACCACAATCGCTTGCAAATACTCCGATCAAAGTCGCCGCTATTTAAACGAACGATCCACATTTTCCGTACTTGTGTTTCTAGCGCTTAGCGTGTGAGGGAAATTACACTACAACTGCATGCATGCCACTGCATTTGCCCGACTTTTTACGTAAAAGTGTGTTCGTAATGATTTCGCTATTATTATGTTATTTTTCAATTTGGTTTAAACGGTTTGTTTGAACGTAGCGATTCGTTGAAAGTTCCCGTAATAGTATTATTGTGGTGTTTACACTAAGATTGTATCAATGTTTGTTATTTCGTTTTGATGAATTAAAGGTAGCTTTATGAATTTATAGAAGTATTAACAAAAAAAATTGGTTTGGATTGCTTAAACATTAACAACCTAAATAGTTCATGCTTTCAACATATACAAAGAGATAAATGGTTAGACAAAGATATAAAAGAAAACCAATGACATAAATAAAGGAAATGATCCAATCAACACAAATTAATCCTCTTTTCTCCACTCTTTACTAATGGACTGTACTTGATTGTTCCTTTCGTATTACGTCCCTTTGATCCTTTGATCTCAGATCTGTCTCTCTCATTATAATAATTGAGTAGCTCTTTATTGTAAGAGTTCATGTTTAATTAACAAAGTTTGACTTTATCATTTAGGCGAAAAAAGCGTATAATTTTTTTATTATTTAGTATATCACCCAACATTATAAGTTACAGGATATGATATTGTTTTAAATTCAGACGTATTCATATGTCGGATATTATCGTTATAGACTGTTATTAAAGAAGTATGACTTAAATCTTTTCGTACCTATATTTCGCTCTACGTAATTGGGCTAGATAATTGCTGTAGAAGTGAGAAAGTTATCGAAACTAATATTATAAAGAGGAATGATTTGATTGTTTGTTTGTTTGAATTAAATAGACTCCGGATACTACTAGACTGATTGAAAAAATTATTTAACCGTTGGGAAGCTACATTATCTCCGGGTGACATAGACTATATAATTTTTTCAAAAATTCGTCACGGGGTACGGAGTCCACGCGAACGAAGTCGCAAACGGTCCGCTAGTTCTTTATAATTTACTAGAGGCCGCTCGCGGTTTCACCTACGTGGTTCCGGTTCCCGTGGGAATATCGGGATAAAAAGTATTATATGTGTTAATCTAGGTTATAAACTATGTGTGCCGAATTTCATCCAAATCCATTTAGTAGTTTTTATGTGAAAGAGTAACAAACATCCATCCATACTTACAAACTTTCGAGTTTATAATAATAAATTAGGATAATTGCCATGAATAAGCCATGACAGCGATGACTTTGTATCTTTAGCAGTGGGGTAAGATCTTGACAGTTTACTACTTATTTATGTATAACTAAAGATCCTTACATATTAAACAAAGAAGACAGATATGGCTCGTAATAAAACCCAGTGTCCTTCGTGACTGGATAATGAGTCAACGTCCCTTTATGGTCGGGGAAGGCCTGTCGCACCCTCGATATTAACGAGACCCATTAAAAATAATATACAGGATGTTGGGAGAGTTTAACTCGCCGAAAATTGTGGGTAGAGTAACATCGTGTAACGTGCGCAGATGCATCGGAATGATAATAATATTATAATGGAAAGGGTAGAAACTTTTGTAAACGTAAAACAGAGACTATGCCCGTGATGAGAAAGGCTTAAAATAATGATGATGATGAAAATTGATGATGAAAATAACCGTGACGCGTAGCGGTGAAATAATACTAGCACCCCCTCTCTTCCCTTGGGTGTCGTAAAAGGCGACTAACGGACTAAAGACTGCACATACATATAGTATAGATCGGCGATTGGCTCACCACCTGTTACGCTGAGCACATGTGCAGTCGCTATTTGCTAAAAAGTGGACTATGGTAAAAGACCGCTTTTGCTGTCCTTATTGACTAGTCTCTGACTAACCCTATGGGGAAAATAGTCGTGATTATTATTATATGTATGTATGATTGAGAAAACGACTGTGATCATTTTTTAATAACTATATTTAGACATTTGCTTATACAAATTACGATTCTTTACTTGTCGCATATAATATCTTTTTCACTTGCTCTTAATAGCTTTCAATCAAACATCCAGTAAACTAGCTACATTGTTAAAAATACATTCGACACAGAAAATGACGAGACAATTTCAAATTGGAAATATTATGACAAAATTCTCTGTATGTACCAACTTTCATGAAAGTAAAGTAGTTTTTTTTTATATAATTTATTTATATAATAAAGACACAAAACAGTCAGTATTTTGTTATCTTTTTTTCAATTTACCTAAAAGTGTAGACTTTGGTACATTACATACATACTGACATACAATCTCGACAATTACCCCCGAAGGGTTAGTCAGAGACTATATATAGGCAATGAAGATCGCAAAAGCAGTCCTCTGCCATAGTCCACTTTTCATAAAATAGCGACTGTCATTTGCTCAGCGTGACAGGTGGTGAGCCAATCGGCGCTCTATGCTGTTGGATAAATGTGCAGTATTTAGTCCGTTAGTCGCCTTTTACGACAGCCAACGGAAGAGAGGGGGTGGTGGTTCTTTTAATGAGCCCCTACGCGATACGGCTCGCGACAAAGCGTGTTTCATACTAAAAGTCATTTAAAGGTGATAACCGATTTCGATAATTTTACTAATAATAAAACTGAATTTAGTATCGCCACCGAAATCACTCTAGAAAGTCCTAAAAGAAATCCATTAAAAGTCTCAATTGTTAAGTTCTGGTGTTAACAAAAGCAAACATCAATATGGATTACAATACTGACAACTTTATTAGTAATACAGCTGCATACATTATAACCACGGAATCTACAATAGATAGCGTCGTCGTGGTCCTAAAAAGCCTAAATTTAGATCTTATGTAAGCAAGTGCCGTCAAAATGGGATATTTAACATCAAGATAGCTTATCATACTGATAACGTTATATGAATACAGCTGCGTATATTATGACCACCGAATCTACTCCAGAATGGACCGTCGATCTCCCGAAAAAAGCCTCAATTAAGATCTTGCGTAAACAAAGGCAAACTCCAAGATGGGATTTAGATTATTTGACGTAAGACGTAAGCTCACAAAAGGTTCCCGTCATACTCCACTGTAGAGCGAATGATTCGTTGAGCCATTTTCCAATGGCAGGACGTCTATTTTAAGAAGCATTGACAATGCCGCTTGTCAGTGGACGAAGCTATTGTTGTGCTCGGAAGCCATTATTGACATCATTCAAAGGGCTATTAAACATATTTTTTATTGAAAAACGTTTAGGCAAATTTCGGCGAAAAAAAGCAATAACTCATCGATTGTGTCGCCCGTAAACATCTTAATAATGAAAATGGTATTTTTCCGATGCGCATTAAAGCTGTGTACAAAATATTTATTGTTACCTACTTTAATATTTTTAAATTTTTTATTTTTATTAAATATTTTTATGTTTTGACAATTTCTATTACAGGATAGAGCAGTTTTAAAAACTTGTGATATGGTTTTAGATTTATATACCTAGCATAATAAATCTATGCAGTCGCATTTCCTATTGCCTAAAGTGATAGGACAAAATACAAATTCTTACCAAAAACCAACCGAAACAAATATTTTAATACGGTCACGCCACAATTCAATTAATCAGTAGGTAAGTCATTTGTTTTGAATACAAAACAGTATTTTTCTAATTGAAGATACCGTGGTCGCGTACATATACCTACGTCAAATAGGAGAATGAATTTCCGTCATGCCCTCCGCAATACACCACATGTTTGTAAGTAAGTATACGTATTTGTAGTAGCTTTGGACACGAACCCATTAAGCAACTCAACGGGAAGACTAGTTCAAACACTTTATTGTAATCAAAAATGTTACAGAGCACTTTTCATCCCTTCCAGAGCACGGCGGCTTTCATAGCTGCAGTTAGGAGCTGGAAGGCGCATCGACGTTTAGATTCTTAGCTTCGCAATATCGAGTGGGTGACCAAATTTAAACTTCTTGAACTGCTCCATGCTTCGAAAGGCTCGTAAATCCGTTGGTCTCGGTTATTGTCGTAAGGTGGCAGTCGTTGAAACCCACCAACCGGCATTGGGCTAGCATGGTGGGTTATGGCTCAATCTCCCCTCCTCCATGTGGGAAGGCCTGTGCCCAGCTATGGGACGTTTATAGCCTGATGATGCTACTTTTGCTATGCCGAGTCACTGGGTGAACACATAAAATATATTATCTATAGGCTGATGATGCTACTTTTGCTATGCCGAGTCACTGGGTGAACACATCAAATACGAGTATATCTATAGACTGATGATGCTACTTTTGCTACGTTGAGTCACTGGGTGAACACATTAAATATATCTATAGCCTGATGATGCTACTTTTGCTATGCCGAGACCCTGGGTGAACACGTACAATATATTATCTATAGGCTGATGATGCTACTTTTTCTATGCCGAGTCACTGGGTGAACACATCAAATACGAGTATATCTATAGACTGATGATGCTACTTTTGCTACGTTGAGTCACTGGGTGAACACATTAAATGTATCTATAGCCTGATGATGCTACTTTTGCTATGCCGGGACCCTGGGTGAACACATAAAATATATTATCTATAGGCTGATGATGCTACTTTTGCTATGCCGAATCACTCGGTGAACACATCAAATACGAGTATATCTATAGACTGATGATGCTACTTTTGCTACGTTGAGTCACTGGGTGAACACATCAAATATATCTATAGCCTGATGATGCTACTTTTGCTATGCCGAGTCACTGGGTGAACACATCAAATATATATATAGGCTGATGATGCTACTTTTGCTATGCCGAGTCACTGGGGGAAAACATCAAATATATCTATAGAGTGATGATGCTACTTTTGCTATGCCGAGTCACTGGGTGAACACATCAAATATATTATCTATAGGCTGATGATGCTACCTTTGCTATGCCGAGTCCCTGGGTGAATACATCAAATACGAGTATATCTATAGGCTGATCATGCTACTTTTGCTATGTCAAGTCACGAGCTTGAAGAGGCACGTTCAGCGTTTGATACCGGCTATTTTAGTTTTTGTTCACCAACCAAGGTTTTGCCAGCATTGTGGGTTATGGCCTAGTTTTATCATAATATTGTAAATGTCGAAAAATCTTAGCTAAACAGTTGGACATTTATAGACTGATTAAGATGTTTGCTTGAGTTTAATTAATAATTTATGTAATTAATCTCTTATAAATTTTGTCAACGCTTACCTCTTAACTATCAATGAAAGATAATTCTGCGAAATCCCTGTAGGGAATTTATTGAACATGAAATTTCACCATGATTTCCACTTAAGCCTATTATTATATCCCTGCGAGACGTGGAGCCGCGCGTCTACGTGAGGATATTGCTAAAATTAGTTAGCCCGCACAACATGCTGCGAATGTTGGGACAATACAATAAATATGTAACGAGAATATACCTACCAAAAATAAAACGTTTTATTCACGTTAAACATATTTTTTAGAAAATTGCATTGTTATCAGAACTATTTATTTCACCATATAAGTAATTAAGGTAAAAAATTAAGATTATTATTTTAAAATAAAGGGTTAACCGAGCTTATCGGCTTAGAACCAGATGGTTTCTCACGCAGCGATGACAAAAGACCTGACGATATGACAATTGGAAGTTAGAATATATCTCAAATGTCTGTTTAATCATTCTTGGAACAATCGAACAAGACTGTAATAGAAATCGTCAAAACAAATGTCTCGCTGTTTTATCCATACAGTTAGTGTAAGAGTTAATTTTCCCGAACTTATTGTAACGAATGAAAAATGGTGTTAGGTACGGACACGCGACGAACGTTCCGGTCTCATGATTAATGAGAGCCAGCTCGGTGTTGTTGTGATGCAAATGACTTGAGTCAAGCTACGTGATGACTGTCCTACATACTGACGACGGCTGAATTTACACAGTAGTAGCTGAAAAACAAAACTTATCCAAACATTACTAATTGTTAACCAATTGCTCGTTTGAACAAAATGCTAAGCTACTTAGTAACTAGGCATCCTACGCGCAGGTACCTTTTTATACTCGACGTTTTAAGCTAGTTGCATTAGTCGTGGTCACAGGCTGAAATAAAGGTCGGGTTTAAAAAGGTATGCGTAAGGGTGCCTTTACTAAGTAGTTAGCTTTTATTCCCTTCTAAATATTTTGTTTTTAATTAAAACCAAAATATTTAGAAAGGAATAAAAATACTTTTTATGTTACTGGTTAGAGAACCAGTAACATAAAAAGTATTTTTATGTTACTGATATTAGTACTGTACCTGTACTCGAGCAATTGCCTAACTTGATCAAATAATCAACCCAGTTAAGGACGCTTGAGATACGGGTGTAAGCTTTAGTTCTTATACTTCTATGCCCAGTAGCTTCACTGAATTTTTCACCATCAAACCTCAAAACAATAATGATTGGTATTAGGAACAGGTACTGAGTTGATCACTATCTACTAGGTTTCTGGCAGAATCATACCTACTATCATATCATAATCTACACTTATGTAGTTAAAGGTATGTTCAAAACATTAAGCAAGTAACTATGTATTTTATGTATTTAATATATTGTAGATAAAATAGAATAGAAGTGGAGAAGATGAAAGCTCGGTGAAACTAAAATTCTTGCTGGCAGATTGTAATTTATGAATGTGTCCTGGAGATGTAACACCAACGCGCGCTGCAGTGAGAACGCGCCTGATTTATGTCTAACTTAAAAATAAAAAGTAAAAAAAATGTCGAGCTGAGTGATGGCGGCTTATTAAGAGAGTACTACTGACCCATCTCTACCCATGGGTGTCGATAAAGGCGACTAACGGACTAAGACTGTACATGCATTGAACAGCAAAGAGTTGCGATGGGCTCATCACCTGTCATGCTGAGCACATGTGAAGTTGTTTTTGGTGAAATGTGGACTATGGCAGTGGACGGTCCTCATCGCATAGTCTCTGACTAACCCTTAGGGGGAAATAGTCGTGAGTGTACGTATGTAAGTATGTATGTACTGTGGAACTCGTAAAGGTTGGGGGGCGTTTGTTATTGAATAACAACAACCTTTATTTAGTATACGAGTTCATTTATTGTATACTTTTATGTACATTTACAATTACATATTTACAATATAAAAATAACATGGTCAAGTCTACCCATGTTGGCACTTCAGATCGATCTCTCTAATCCCGGTTTGACATCTTGTCATTTCAAATTATGTTTTTAATAAATTACTATAAAGTAAAACCAGCCAGCGCCCTAACATGGTATAAACTCTACAGTACCTATGTAAAAGGTTTTATCATAATTCTACTTCCTAATGTACTTCCTTAAACGAACAGGATTGAGCTAGCAACTGAAAATATAAGAGTATGGATAAAATGTTTACTAGAAAAAAATCAACCAGTCTCAAAAAAGCTCGAATGGGATTCGAACCCATGACCTTTGGCTTGCCGGTCCACTGCTCTAACTTCCTGAGACTGATTGATTTTTTCTAGAAAACATTTTATCCTTTATATCCTATATAGCATTGTGAATGCAAAATTTCAATAATAAAGATATTTATAAGAGTATATTAAGCTATGTTAAGAAATCGCCAGGATAAAGTAAAACTAAAATGAGAGTTGATATCTAAAACGCTTTTTTTTTGTTTTATTTCCATGTGTAGTGTTCGCGTAAACTTAAGAAAACTAAAATACATACCCACGATTACTATCCCAGGGTTAGTCAGGAACCAGGCTATGAGGACCGCTGAAGCAGTCCACTGCCCCAGTCCACTTTTAACTTTTTTTTTACTCTGAATAGGTTTGCTCTTGATCCCAATCAAGCCCAGAGGCTAAGACAGAATCTATGATAGAGCGAGCTAACCCAGAAGGTGTCTGAATAGACAAGAGTGAATACTCTTGCTTAGAAGGTGGACGGGTTATAAGTAATCGAAAACACAGACGCAGGGAAGGAGTTCCACTCCTTTGCTGTGCGCAGTATAAGGCGATAAGGCGTCTCATGAGCCACTTATTTATTGGAGGTTACATTGATGAGCAGTAGATAGTGATTAGTGAATAACTTCTTAACCTATTTGAATGAGTTTCTTGTAAGACTGTAATCACAGTTTAAGCTACTCTGTTTTTAACAGTGAGAACCTGTAATTGGCTTTCTGACTTTACCTATTAGTTTCTACATTGTAACATAGCTGTTGGTTTTCCTATCAATAAATAAATAAAAGATGTTGAGTAGCGCTTTGTGCGACATTTAGAAATATCCACCAAAAAAGGGTGGTAGCCCGCAGTGCGTCTAGATGTCCGATGGAAGAAGGGGGATGGCGGTATAAGCTCATGCAGCTCCAGAGCACACTCTCCGAAGTACAGTCTGTAAAAGACCGACGGACAGGCAACTTTGCGGCGGTGAGCTAGGGTGTGAAACTTGCTCTTCATCAACTAATCACTAAATTATCTGCATATGAATGTCTTAATACTGTAATGGCACATGTCACTTTTTTACCAGAAATACTTTTTTGTCTGACTTGCTTGGCAATACCTATACACGGACAAGTGCCGTATTTGCATAGAATGGTGGAAATAGGTGTTGCCAAGCGATTTAGACAAAAAAGTATATCGGGTAAAAAAGTGACATGTGCCCTTTTAGATTTATACATTCATATACGCTCGGCATTACGGGTGGTAAGCCCATAGCCGCTCTATGCTGTTGGATGTATTTGTTACTTAGTCGCCTTTTACGACACCTAAGGGAAAAGATGTATTGTCAGTATTCTATAATGAGCCGTAATTGGCAGTATTCTATCAATTCAGTAATTCTTAACTATGGGACGGGAGCCTTGTACTGAGAAGAACCGGCAAGAAACTTAGCAAGGGCATTTCTTTCTCCCTTTATTTCGTCGACCTCGTTGGTCGAGTGGTTTGTACACCGGTTTTCATGGTGTCGCCATCTCTGAGGAGGGTTCGATCCCCGGTCGGGTCAATTTAGAAATTATTGTTTTTCTAAATTGTCTCGGGTCTGGCTGTTTTCTATGTATAATAAGTATGTATTTATGTATTTTAAAGTATGTTTATCCGTTGTCTAGTAACCATTTAACGAGTTTCATATCGAAGCTTCTCTTGGGCTAGATAATTAGTGTAAGTGTAGGAAAATTTAATAAATTAAATTTTAAATTTTAATTATTTTTTAAATTTACAATACAAATTGGAAAATACCCTCCGTATCATAGAAGGACATTTTCCATTACAAACATAAAAAAACATTTAATACGATTACAAGGCTACACAACACATACAAAAGAATATCCAATAAAAAAGAGGTATTGCTCAATTCAAAATAAAATAAACAGCTTATTACAGTATCTTTGAAAAAAAAGACTATTTCTACTACAAATAAAATAAGATTGCAAGAGCAGACCAGCCTCTACAGGCGGCCCCCGTTCACGAGTATGACATGTGCATCAGCTATCGCTTTGCTCAACCATGTTTTAAACTAGAAAACTAGGTATTTTTTTGCCATGTTCTTCAAGATTACACAATTTGCTTCATCATGACCAACATTCGAAAGATGTACTACACTGTTAGATAAAGACTTACTCCAATGATCTCCGCCGCATCCGGTCTCACGCTGCTTGCATCCCGCTTCAGTAAGCAGAAACCACCAGTATTATACAGGGTGTTACAAAAATACCCGCAAAGCCGAATGGTGGTTAAATGGTGGCTTAAAACAAGTCTATTTACAATATTTGAGAACCGTACTACGACTGTATGACTTTCCATTTTCATTGATGTGCAAACCCTATTTCCGTAAAATTAAAGAATAAACTAAGCAGAATGTTTATGTACATTTTTACCTAATTCGTGAAACGATAAGAGACATACTAACAAAATGTGTAGAATTCGATTAGATAGATATTGTAAGTCGAGTTTTGGAAAAAAATATGGAAAAAACACGAAACAATTGTAGAATATCGTTATGAAATTTTAAATTGATAACATAACATTTTTACCGTCTTGACGTTTTTTGAAGCCAGTACTTAAGAGACATGTCGACTGTGATTTTTGCGTAAAATGGCCAATTTTGGCGTTATGGATCTCAGAAACAAAAATACATAACCAATTATGACTTATTGAATAGTGTAGAATAGCTATTGGAATAGTGAGTAGCGGCCTCGCTTTTTGTACATTTTGCTTAAGTTTTTAATTAAACCCAAAATTGCAGAAAAAGATTTTCATAAAGTGCGCGAAGGCACTTTTTTGAGCTCATCGATTGAACTACTGTTCTAAACAAGTGAAATAAAAAAAATATAATGTTATCTCTTATATAGTCGAATAGTGCGTAGCGGCCTCGAAATTTTTAGATATCATTGATTTTACATAGGAAAAAAATCTTATTCTAAACCAAAAAACATCGAAAATCGCTTTAAGTTAACTGTGATTATCTCCTATCTACGATAATATTATTGAGCAAAATTTATACCAGAGTGATTGTTACTTCATGAGGAATAAAGATTTTATAATGAAGTTATTATCCTATTTCGATAAAAACGATAAAAACAACTGCAAAATTACTACAAAATGCGATGCGCCGGCCGTCCGAATTAAACTTATGCTCACAGAATGGAGATTTGTAATATTATGCACAAAGGGGATTGCCCATCAGCCATACAAAAAAATGCCTGAGATAGACAAAAATGAATTCTATGCCATATTGTACTATAAATAGCAAGTTATCCATTACAATTTGAATATTTGTCTAAAAACTCGGGAGAAGCCTGTTTTAAGCATTTTTGCTAAAAGATAGGTTATGTCCACTGACGTAAAAAAGAAAGACCCTATATTGACTACTTGTCAAGAAAACAGGATTTAATTATATTGCACACACTGCCTTCCACCAGCAGGGTGGAGGAGGTGTCAGCACAACATGAGTAATAACACTTAAAAGGTTTTTAACACATTGAGGAATGCTTTACTTGTAAGCGTTAAGTTACGCTAAGTCCAATTTATTATGTTCGTCTATGGTAAGTAAAAACAGGGCAAAATAAACAAAAATTAAATAAGACATCCCTTTAATCTTCAAAAACTATTAACAAGTCATCGATAAACTGTGCAGGGGGATAAATATTTTGGTACCTGGCCCAAGCTAGGTACCATTCTATTGACATAATGTGGGCGCATTCCTTTAAAAATAGCCAAGGTCGTCGTAAATAATATTAAATAGCAGACCGTAATTTCAAGTCGCAGACGATATACAATGAATCGAGTGAACGAATGACAAAATGAAACGTCAATTGTCATACTATGGCCATGCCAAATTGTCAGTGAGTGAGGCAAAGGACATGTGATTTAAATAGACATAACAGCTTTTCTTTTGAGCCCCTTAAAACTAATTGGATTTTATTTAAATAATGGGATGATAAATGATCAGACTTGTTAAAGCACGCTGAATCAAAAGAAGTGATTAAAATACTGTCTTTTGTGATTGTTTGATTGGCCTTTGTCGAATAATATCTTGTCGCCAGGAACATCTAGGAAGTTATGTGACATGTCAACTAAGAACTTTAAGATTATTACTCAATGAATCAAAGTAAATCCAATTGAAATCGAAATAATTTTCCCTAGTTAAACAGACTTGAGAACATTTTGATATTTGATATTTTGATATTTAATTTTTAATGGAATTTAGAGATATATGTATATTCTGTCTATTTCAGGCAGTTTTTGGGCGTTCCCCTTTATTATCCTAATTTCGATTAAAACGATAAACACAACTGCAAAATTACTACAAATTGCGAAAATGGGCATTTTACGCAAAAATCACATTCGAGAGGTAATAGGCCTCATAAGCATAATGACACCTTTGTGGATGAAAAACAGAAAAACCATTAAAGTTGACAATTATAATTAAATTGGAGGTAGGTAAAATTGGTAGGTAGACCTCTCTGTTAAATAATCTATGCTAACTCCGGTTCCCTGACATGACAGCTTCCTAGGGTTGACATTTTTCGCTTTGATATTTTATTATATTTTACGGTGTATTTTGTAACACCCTGTATTACTGGACATTTTTCTTTGCACATTTTTGATAAGAACCTATACAAGTTCAAATAGAAGTTCAAGCTGCCCTAGTTTGAATATAGTTTGAATCTTTAACATCTTTATACATTGTAATTTAATTTTAACGCTATTTACCATTTTTGTTAAGAAACTAGTACAAACCTAGAAGACTATTAATAACTAGCGGCCGCTCGCGGTTTCACCCGCGTGGTTTTCGTTCCCGTGGGAATATCGGGATAAAAAGTATTTTAATATATATTAATCCAGGTTATAAACTATCTGTATGCCGAATTCAATCCAAATCCAATTAGTAGTTTTTACGTGAAAGAGTAACAAACATCCATCCATACTTACAAACTTTCGCGTTTTTATTATTAGTAGGAAGTAGGATGTATATTAACCCTTAGCCTTAGTACCTACCTGTATATCTACTTTGATTTAATTGTGCCTACATCTTAAGAGTTTCGGTCTGGTTTAATGTAAAAGTGTATCATAAGTTAAGTGCATGCTTTAGACTGTTACTTGTTTTGTAAGCTTTAATGAATAAATAAAAATAAAAATTATAACTCGCTCGCTCGCCTTACGTTCGTTACGGTGTAAACACTGCCCCCACTGGGCCAACAGTAAAAGCCACAATGGCTGGGCGTTGCATAGGCCGCTTTCAGGACTCTGATGAAGCGTTCCGACGACGCCCGCCCAACCCATTGTTTACATACATACCGTTGCTCCCTGATCGAAGGACTGTGTGCATTGTGGTTTTATTTCGCAGCTTCAATGACTAACTAGCTTCGTGTGCTAACGCTGCTTCTGTACGACACACTGGGCAATAACTTCCTGAAGATAAATCTTTTACCTTTGACACAATACGTTGAGGAAATAAACAAATTTTTATACTGTCAAAGAATGAAAGCATTGTAATTCATAAATTTCTTGTACTTAATAATTTCTATTGCACTTACCGTCTATTGAGTAAACTTTAAATAATACAATACTGAAATTAAGTTGGTATAATTTGAGGTTTTTATGTTCTTGACGGTAATTTGACACAGAATACATACACATAATCTCGATTATTATCCCTGGAGGGTTTGTCAGAGGCTAGGCAATGAGGACAGCTAGCTTTGGCTGTCCTGAGAGACTGAGGACTGGAGAGACGCTATTTGGTTAAAAATGGCTATATGGTAGAGGACTGCCTCTACTATAGTCCACTTTTCACCAAACAGCGACAAGTGCTCAGCGTGACAGGAGGTAAGCCCATCTCCGCTTTATGCTGTTGGATGTATGTGCAGTCTTCAGTCCGTTAGTCACCTTTTACGATACCCAAGGAGAGAGGGGGGGGGCATAAAATACTTACAAAAGAAAAAACATTATAGCTCAAAAACAAAAATTTTTACAAAAAAAAAACCGACTCCAAAAAATTTTACTGAAATAAATGCACTAAAACGTAAAAAATAATTGCGTAGTTTAGTTTGTTCAATTTACTTGCGATATTACCTTTATTTTACTCAATCTTATAATCTTAAAAAAATGTTTTTGGAGTCGGTGCCAGCCAAGTTAAACATAAACATTAAAAGACATACTATATTATTATTATATTAGCCCATATTGTCCCCATTGCTGGGCAAAGGCCTCCCCCCCCTCACCCTTCCAGTATTCGCGGTCTTTTGCGTGTGTTGGCCAATCCTTCGCGTAAGCATCAAGCTCATCTCTCCACCTCCGTCTGGGTCGGCCTTGCTGCCGTTTAACCCCATTGTCGTTTTTATTTGTATATATTTTTAATTAGCCTTTAACAGTTGTCGTGTTCATTAGTAAATAGATTTTATTATGTATTGCTACATTATCGTATTAAGCTGGCACCGACTCCAAAAATATTTTTTAAGATTTAAGATTGAGTAAAATAACGGTTAATATTGCAAGTAAATTGAACAAACTAAACTACGCAATTATTTTTTACGTTTTAGTGCATTTATTTCAGTAAAATTTTTTGGAGTCGGTTTTTTTTGTTAAAATTTTTGTTTATTTTCGCTTTTTAGTGAATTGTTCCGATCTATTTATTGAAAGCGAATATTGGTAAACCTACAAAATGCGCTACTTGTATGAGACAGCGCCGTTTAAATGCGACAAGCGAAGAAAACGAGAAACGCCTATCACAATCAACATCCAAAACAGACGGCAAGTCACCCGGATTTACTCGTGAACGCTGTATAGACCCCCCTACGATGATGACTTGCGAGTTACTAGGGTTCACCGTTGGGCAAACTAGAGGGACGTTTTTGACTTGCTCCAGTCGTAGATCGTAGCCAAGTCACCATTGATCTGCTCAATCGCTTCTTAGAGGTTCTCAGCCGAGGCCTGAGAGTAAATTTGTAAGTCATCGGCATAAAGATGTTAAGAAGAATTTAGACATGAAGTGACAGAATTAATAGTGTGAATAGTGTATTTTTAAATAGAAATGTTTCGGAAGAAGTGATAAAAAGTAGCTTATGTCACTATTGTTCTTCAGCTATCTATGAGCAAAATCAGGTCCATGCGCAAGTGAGAGACGGACTAACAAACAAACACGCTTTCGCATTTACAATATTAGTTAGGAAGGATTTATAGCCGGAGTGGATCTCATTTGACCTATGGCTAAAAATACTAAAATCGCTATCGGTATGCCTACAATATTTGAGGAGTTCCATTCAATTCCTCAAGGATTCCACCATCAGAACTGAGTTCCAGTACCTGCCTTCTTTTAATTCGCCGTAGTCGTTTAACTATCTTAATTGAGATATCTTATCACCACCCATGATATACTTATCATTGAGGAGTTCCAATGACATTTTGTTGTCTTCTTCATCAGTTCTACTTCATCAAATGATATTTTCTGAATGCAAATTTTTGACTTATTGCTGAAAATACCAAAATCGCTATAGGTATGCCTACAATATTTGAGGATTTTCCTCAATTCCTGAAGAGTCCATCATCAGAACTGGATTTTGATAAAAATGGGACCAATTTGGAAGTATATCCTTTCAAATAAAAAAAGAATTTTCTAAGTCCGTGTATAAATGACTGAGTTCTGAGGTAACAAACATAAAAAAAACATACAACCGAATTGAGAACCTCCTCCTCTTTTGAAGTCGGTTAAAAATACCAAAAAACGCTGAACATACATGGGGGTTCAATAGATAGGTATGGTAGTTGCCTATCACCACCCATCGGCTTGACACCTAACAAGAAACACCATGTATATATAGATGCGACAAAATTAATAAAAAAAATATTGTAAAGTTCATAACCCTTTGAAAGACTAAGGGTGGATTCAACCAAACTGGAATAAGACTTTCTCCGAGGTTAGTCTATACAACTTCGGCGTTTAATCTAGGTATAAGACCTTATTCCAGTTTGGTCAATTTCACCCTAAGTATTACATTTTTAAGCGCCTTTTATTCCTCTTAAAATAAGTGACGACAAGGATAAAGGTAGGAGAACACTTCTCCCGAAGTCTGCAACGACCGAGTAACTAACACAATTTAAATAGTGTAACATTGTTTTTATGGCAAAAGACTTCGGCGAAAGGCGAGTAGATGGTGGTAGCTAACCAGACAGATTTAAATCAAGCTATGATTTATGAACCAAACTTGAGGTGAATTACTATATCTTTTGTAATAAAAATATATTGCCCCAAAAAAATCTTGTCTTGACAAAAAACTACAAACACAACAAAAATACCAATAGCCAACCAAATAGATGCCGCCGTTTTAAAGTGATGAGCGAACAAACATTCGGGGAAATTGATTTTTATTATTAAAGATATACTTAGTCATTAATCTTTAATTACTAACGTAACAGCATCAGTCTTGGACGGGTATCCAATAATAAACAAAAAACTATAAATTAAAAAAAATGCTGCAAAATTGGAAAATGCACCCTAGCAACACATTATAAGAATGTTTCACTATGGACTTCTTGGCGGGAAAGTGAAGCGTCATGTCTGTAGTTTTGTCTTATTTTCTAAAATTTGTTTTGTCGAATATTAATGTGAAATTATGGTGGATTATTAACCATTAAGTGTTCGTGAACGTGCATGAGTGTTGGCAAATAAAACAAAATAGTGCAACATCACTTTTCAAATTCTTTCAAGAAGTCCGTGTGAGATTCAGTAAAGTCCCACATCTATACTGGAACTCAAGGGATTTGGGGGAATACCATTTAGCTTATTATCATCACTCATTATCATCTTATAAGCATAATAAATGAACTCTATTATTTCGACTGAAGAACTAGTATTCATGGTCAAGAAACAATTTATCAAAAAAAAACATGTTTCACTAATAAACGGTGAAAATTATGTCATTTCATTAAGTTCAGCCATTTTATTTTAAAATGGCGTAAAGGTGTTTGAGCACGCTTCGAGTCATTGTTAGAAAATCCATTTTACTAACAAAATCTTTGAGGAAGTAAGTACTCACAATTATTTTTAGCTACTATTAAATTAGTCTCAAAGATTTATGGCGTATTATAATGTTATATTGCTTAAGTTTGCAACATATTTCACGCTTTTGCGGCATGATTAAGGTTATGGTATTAATGCTATTTGTTCGTGTCCATAACTGGATATCTTTTCTAGGATGTTCTATTAATGGACAATTGTCGACAATCTAATTATTTAAGGTTTAACATAGCATGTACTTCTCCATATCTTTCTTTCAATTAGGAAAAAATAGCAAAAGCCACTGAAATATTTGTAGTACTTAGAATTACTTTAAATAATAAAGTATCAGTAAAAAGTCCTAAAGTCTGTTCTATGGGTCCAAACACATATCTGTCTGAAGACGATGAGTATTTGTTGGAGCAATGGATCCTCATGATGAGCATGAAACTTATCCCAATTACCAGAATATCATTTCAAGTTACAGGATTTGTAACTGGGTGTTGTCCATTATTGGGTGTCCATGTCCATCACTTGATTTCTTGTCCAATATTGGTCCAAAAAATAGGGTTTCTATTTTACAAATTATTTTGTAGTTAACGTATTAGGTGCGAACAAATACATTAAAAAACACTTAGATAAAGGTATGCCTAAACAATATCTAAAAAAAACACTAAACTTAATGAGTAATGTACTAAAACAACCAAATCTTTTCTTAACCTGTCCATAATTGGGGTTGTTACCTTACTTATATATTTATTAATAAAAAATAGTCTTTAATTACTATATCTATATTAATCCCTCAAGCAACGTGAAACCAAAACCTTTTGTTTTGCGACCGCCAGCGGTCTAATGATCCTTGAAGGGTTAATAAAAATCAATTGCCCTGCCCCCTTACTCTTGAAACCGATCGCTATTGGATCGGATTGGTATTGTGAATTTTCGTACTCCTAAGTTACGATACCAGAGCTAATATTGATTCATATTGCGTGCGTAATATTATCGTGGATATTGAGTGACAAAGATACAAAACTCAATGCCATTTAGTCCACCCAATATGAATCCAAATTAGCGCTGTGTCGTAAGTTAAAAATACGAAAATTCACAATACCAATCCGATCCAATAGCGATCGGTTTAGTAAGGGGGCTGAATGTTTGTTCGCGCATCACTTCAAAACGGCGGCACCTATTTAGCTATTGGTATTTTTGTTGTGTTTGTAGTTTTTTGTCAAGACAAGGTCTGCAAATATATTTTATTTAAATTTTTCACGGGATACGGCTTGTTTACGCAGGCGAAGTAGCGGGCGGGCAGTTAGTTTATTATAAATGTAACTATGATGCCTTTGCGTGAAACTATGCAAATTGTAGTACGCGCCCCAAATGGTGTCTTGATTACAGAGAGGAGCAAACACCCCCGAATGGACTCATCAAGCTACACTCGTGAGGTAACGATGCACTACAACAACAACAAGCATAAACAGACGGAGGGGCACTTACACTTGCAAGACTAAGGTGTTGTTAAATGCCCTATGGAGTTAGCGTTTTTGCAACAATCTAATGATTAAAATAAATTTATAAGATTAACATATTGTTTTCTGAGGTTTAAGAGCACTACACATTGAAATGAAACACTTTTTTACGGATTAACTCGCGTTTAATTTACTCTGTGTGTCCCTGTGACCACGGACCCTGTATAGGGTTCGAAACGTCAGGATAAAATATAAAAACTATGTAAATAGTAAATTAAACGCGAGTTAAGCCATAAAAAAAGTGTTTCATTTCAATTATAAGATTAATAAAATAATAGAAAGGGATCAACCTTTTAGTAGAGAGCCGAAGAACGAGCTGTGACGAAGGGTAACCTGCATTGAGAGCGTATCCAGCAGTTGCTACTTCAGCCATTTATTTTTAACCTTTTTGCATTTTTTTTTCTCCATTAAAATTCTGGTTATAAGTAAAATAATATTTTTTTTTCTAGAATGTTTATTTGTTTATTTATGTTGTTTATAAAAGTAAGCTGGGAGAGGGATAACGTTTTTTTTTCTAATACAGATTATTTTGGTACTTCAGTCTACGTGTGTGTTGTCACTGCTACAACAACGACCCGTCAAAGAGCCCACACAACGGTACACCGTGTCCCGATCACAGGGAGCACTGCAAACAATGGCTTTAACGAAACCGTCGACTGCGCTCGTGAGGTGACAACCAGTGTTAGTAAGTTTACACTACACGTTGGCAAACTTTCAGAGTGTTGCTGACCTAGTGTTAGTTTTATTTTCCACTAGCTTTTGCACGCGCCTCGCGTTTACACTTTGTAAAAGAAAGAGGCTATAACCGTCTCCAGGATCCATCCTATCTTTAAACTAAAATTCCTCAAATTCGGTTTAGTGGTTTATGTGTACACCGTCCCGATCGCAGGGAGCACTGCAAACAATGGCTATAACGAAATCGTCGACTGTTTTCGTGAGGTGACAACCAGTGCTAGTAAGTTTACACTACACATTGGCAAATTTTAAGAGTGCCACTGACCTAGCGTTACTTTTATTCTCCACTAGCTTTTGCACGCGGCTTAGCTCGGCCTTTTTGTGGAAAAAAGTACCCAGGTCTTCAGGACGCCATCTATCTACTAAAAATCGGTTGATTTCGAGGAATTACATTTTGAGAACCCTCTCTTAACTATACAGTGTGGGTAAACTATTGTAATCATTATGTCATTATTGTGTATTTAAATGCTATATCGTGTTTATGAACTGCATTTATTCTATGTATTTGATTTGATTTAATCAATTTGTACTATCTCTAAAGATGACTGGTAATGGAATATATCAATTAAACAGATTATTAAGGAATGTTGGATGCTGACAAGAGGTGGCGCAGGACAGACCCAGGTGAAAGCTCTTATTATCGGAGGCCAAGATTCACTTTGGGTCACTGCGCCAACTCAGTTAGTTTATTTATGTAAGAACACAATTACATTTAGTTTTCATAACATATTACACAGTATTTAATAAGATATCCCACCTCAAACTTTAAATGTTTTGGGCATAATTATTAAAATGTAGGTACTTTACACTTTAAAATTAATGTGTCTAATAGATAAACGTGAAAGTGACAGTAAAACAAAATATGCTATCGTTGCCTATCTTTGTTCTATAATGGATACTGGCGGCCAGCCCGCGACTTCAGCCCTTTTAATTTAACGGTATAATAGACAAATTATTATATCGTTAACTTCGATCATTTAAACTATAGATACACCACGATTGTTGCTTGAAAACTGGCACCACGGAACAAAGCATAAAAATATGTCTTGTTTTGCACTCTAAGTTACAAAAGAACTTTGTTCCAACTTGCTTGAATCTATCGAGCCTTGTTCTTAAGTGATGTAACTCCAATAATATTTTTAAGAATGTTTACTTTAGTGCCAGTTCCTGCCTTTAGTTTGATTTCGTATTAGACCGTGCATCTATTATTTATATGATTGAAGATCCTGTAAGTCCAGAAATGAATGCTTAATGTTGGTGAAAGAATTTTTGAAATCAAATGATACAATCAACTTGTTTTTTTACTTTACTTTTTTATTATATTACGAATAGTGTAGATCTCAGAATAGAAGAAAAAGGTTCCGTTCTATGGTGTAGATCACTTGCTCCGTGCGTAGATCACTTATTTTGACGATGATTTGTCAGTGGGATAAATAAAAAAAAATAACCAAATCATCATAGTTTGATACTGGCTGTTTCTGTTGAAACAACCAGCACATACGTGTCGAAACGCTTAGCCAACAGCTGTTCCTATTACAGTTCGCAAACAACGGCTTAGCTGAAACACCTCATCTTATTAGGTAAATAGGTTCACTCTACATATTGGTGTATTTTCAGACCTGTCTTTACCTATAGTGTTAGCTTTCTTAAGCAATGATGGAAAATAATTCGCTTTATTAAACCCATTTAAATTATACTTTTTAAGTAATACTTTTAGGATAAACAACGGACTTTATTACATAAGAAATTAAAGGATTTGTTTTTATACAACAATGGATGAATCTTGGCCTTCATCTCACTTGATGGTAAGTAACTATAATATGTTCGAAAAGAGAGGCGCACTTCTGTTAAAATAAATAAAAAACTTTCTTATATTATCATATCATAGTATCCTACTTACACATTTTCGTTACGCATTTCCTGTTTGATTTTACAAAACTCCGGTTAACTGCGAATCTGGTAAGTTGCGAATCTGATGAATTGAGAATCTGGTAAACTGCTCCTGATCACAAATATTTGCCTGATAGGCGTGTAACTCTTAATTAAAAATTCTGCTGACTTCTTATTTGTAACTAATAACTACTAGTAGGAGATAAATCGTTTCAGATCATGTGATATTCCAAATCGGCATAATAGGTGACCGGGCTGTTGTTACGATACGTAAGAGATTAAAATTAAAAAAATACAATTGACACTACTGAGGCAAACAATTTTACTGTAAGTATTTTTTAAAAATCCAATGTAAAAAATAAATATATTTAAACGCAAAACGTTTTGATTTTATTATAATGCTATCACTATTTTTCTTCCAACAATACGGCTCGACATTCTCGTCGCGAGCAATGTCAAAATTTTTATCTTTCATAAAATTTATTGAAAAATTGACCATCCATTTTGTCGACATTGGTAGTGGGCTAGCGCCTGACAATGTTGGAATTAAATTCCTGTGCGGCTTTTAGATTAAAATTTCATAACGATCAAAATTTCTATGAACATTTTTGCTTGAGATTTTTTCGGTAACAAAATATTGCGCATCTTCCATACAGCAAATACTTCGTGTGACTAAATTTTGAAGTAGGTACCTTTAGTATTTTAAAAGATGTACACCAATTTAATAATAATAATAATAATAATAATAATAATCTTTATTGGAAAACTTGACAATATTTACAATAAAAAATTTGTATTTTATTGACATATCTCTGAGTGTCCTCAGCACTAACGAAGCTTAAGTTTAGTGCTGTTTAATGTCTACACCTTGAAATACATTACTTATAATAGAAAATCTAGTAGATGGATGGTAAAATTTTGTTTTAAATGATGTCCATCATTGATCTCATTGCTGGGCCTGTGCCCTGATTTTATGTGTCTTCCCATGTGCATGAATTGCATAGAGCAATCCCTCCTTGACCATGCTGTTTAGATTATTAGATGCTAACGACTAACCAAAGATATTGACCAGGACAAGCTTACTCTTACTGCGCCTACTCTTTCAATAAAAGCTGGGAATACCGAATACCGAATAATAAAAGATGCGCATCTTTTCGATTCCTCCGGTGGTTTCTATGGGTTGCGGTGCCGCTGCCATCTTGCAATACAAAATGAATATCCATGGTCTAAAACCAACGAAACAGATAAAAACAAAGAAATAATAATTCACTGTATATTTAAAAACATTTGTTTTGAAAGGAAACCTTTGTAATATGCCAGTACGCTGTATATTAAATCAATGATGCACTTTGACCAGGGCGCTTATTGTCTAACTCAACAGCTATCGCAACTCCTTTCAAATGCAAGTACATTGCTTTGCTAGATTGCTTTATTTAAAATTAATTTTTAATTAATCGAACTAACGAAGCAATGTACTTCTACTGGAAAGGTATTGCGATAGGTGTTGTAGTTATACAACAAGCCCCCTGTTCTACATACGTTTACAAAGCAGCTTGATCACTGAACATGACGGCTGTTTGCTGATTTTCAGAGGTACACACTGATTTTGTTTGAAATGTTTGATAAACGATACAATAGGAGAGAGGTAGAGCGGTATTCCGGCTAAATTTTGTAAGTTTTAGCTGACTAGCTTTTTTAATATTTTGTAATAAATCCTAACTAATATTATGATTTCGAAATCACTTTCGTTAGTCACGTAAGCATAACGAAATTTTGCAAACACGTTGTCAGGGGTAAAAAAAAGGATATAAGATACTTTTTATCGCGGTAAAAGATTCATGTTAGATAATAATGTACTCTACGGTCTTTATAAATAAAGAGAAGCTGCAGTGGTCGAATGATAATTAAGGTGCTTGGACCAGATGCGGAGGTCCTGGGTTTAATTCCCAGGTTTGGTAGCGTGTTTCGCATTGTTCGATGTGTCGCAGGGATATGATAAAAACAGAGATTTGGTCAATTCCCTTAGTGATTTGATGAAATCACGAGGATGTTAAAATAACAACAGGATTTTACTATTTCCCTAAACAAATCTAGGGATTTGGATAAATACCAGAACTGGTTCCGTGAAATGACCAAAAACATGTGACCTACAGGAGTAGGGCAGCTAGTATTTCTGTTATCTAATAAAAAAAATAACCTCGAAATTCAAGACAATCGCTACGCTGCGCTTCGCGATTGTCTTAAATTTCTAACCTATCGCGTGACCTCTCGTGAACAGGAGTAGGGCAATTAATGTTCTAGTGGCGTTCGAATTCCTAGATTTGTTTAGGGAAATGATAAAATCGTGTTGTTATTTTAACATTCTCGTGATTTGATCAAATCACCTAAGGAATTGACTAAATCTCTGTTTTTATCTTATGACTGCGACAGATAAGCCCTGGTTTGTAATCACCAACCTGCATTTAGCAAGCATAAAGTCGATATCCATCAATTGAAGTGGTGACTTGATTTTAATGTTAGAAGTCTTTACCCAGTCTTTACCCAGCCGTGGGTCAGTAAATACTATGTAACCTTATTTAAAAAATATATTGTTAGTTTACCTAACCGAGGTCAATATTAGTCACAATCGCTACATTTTCTTTCAATAGGTTAATATAGTTAGATTAATGCTCCAAGGATTGAGATGTGTGAAAGGGTTTGTGGGAGGTCTTTGCCCAGCAGTGGGACAAAATAGGCTAAATAGAAAACATACATGTAATCACGACTATTATCCCCGAAGGGTTAGTCAGAGACTAGGCAATGAGGAAAGCGACAACAGTCCTCTACCATAGTCCACTTTTCACAGGTAGGGAGCCAATCGCCTCTCTATGCTCTTAGATGTATGTGCAGTCTTTAGTCCGTTACTCGCCTTTTACGACACCCAAGGTAAGAGAGGGTTGGTAGTATTCTTTTACCGCTACGCGACACGGTTATAAAAAAAAGATACTATTGTGTCTCCGAATTAAATGTATAGTATTGTCCCGTTTATTTAAATGTATAGTATTGTCCCGTTTATTTAAATGTATAGTATTGTCCCGTTTATTTAAATGTATACTATTGTCCCGTTTATTTAAATGTATAGTATTGTCCCGTTTATTTAAATGTATAGTATTGTCCCGTTTATTTAAATGTATAGTATTGTCCCGTTTATTTAAATGTATAGTATTGTCCCGTTTATTTAAATGCACCATAAGCAATGCTTTCTGTACGTACAATAACCAGGGCTTAGTACGTTTGTGCATATCTAGAGCAGCAATACGTGTTATGATAAAGCAACTGAACATGAATACGGGTAAACCAGCACGTTGCATTGTTATTGCTTGGTACAGCGTCTACTGCGTTGTTGGCGATCATGAAAGCGATTAACGAATGGATGCGGTGGTCACAAGCTTAAAGGTTTATTTGATTTAATTGTTCTATTAATTTATTGGGCTACTAACAAAAAAGGGACATGATACAGTTACAAACAGAAGGCTAATCTAAGTACAGTTTTTAATTAAAGACAGCGCACGGCATGCGTTGTGGACTTTGGAATTGTGGACTTTTACAATCTAATGGAATATTATAAGAAGAAGAATAAAGTGGGTGCTAAGATATATTTATCATAAGAACTTTACGCCAAAAACTAAGAATTAAGTAGAATATGTAGCCAGTAGCCACCAAATAAAATAAAAATGAAATAATACACCACTTTAAAAGTGATGGTAAAGGCCTATTTATAACAAGGCCGAGTTAGACCGCCAGGGTAATTTTGCGATAATTATTTCGACTTTCAATGTATACTTATGCCGCCGGGCTAAACCGCCGGCACTAACCCGCCGCCGGACCAGCGGTTTTGTGTGTAGAGGCCTTTATGCAAAATCACTGTTTAACAGTTTTGTCATTAGAGATAATACACGTATAGTGTGAGCCTTAACTGAGGGTAAAGTAATGACCACGCCGAAGAAGCGCACACGTAAAATTAATTGGTCATTAGCCTAAAATCAAATTTTATTTCAACGCAAACCATGATTTCCTATTTATTTTCCAACTCAAGGTACTTTAAAATGCCACATCCAATACAATGCCGACGTTTTAGAACGTAGCTCACGTTGTTCTATACGCCACGGTCCACAATGTCCACAATGCGAGGTGGTTAGAAGCTAAACCATGTTTAAACGATTGTTCACACCGAATTTTTAAGTACATACTTAGTGCAAGCACTATTCTTCGTTTGCTTAGTGTATTTAAGAATATCCTTAAATATCTTTATGTGACCCGAATTCATTGGTCTCGAGTGTAGAAACAATAATGTGAGAGAACGGGAGTGAAATAGTGTTAAATACAAAATATAAGAAATACTTAATGTAATTTATACGTTGCGTTATAAAAGAAATAAGTGCTGGTTAAAAAACAATGCGCTAACTATATAGTTAGCGCATTGTTTTTTCCAGACGAATTGAGAATCTTCAAAAATAAGGAGATTCTCAATTCGTCTGGATTTTTTTAAAATAGTAATATAAAACCAGCAATACTTGAACAATTTACTGGTTTGGAACACAAATCATCTATCAAAAAAGAGCCCGGCCCGGAAACGTGCCCAGAAGCACGGTACTTTAATATCAATTGAAACCAAAAACCAGGAAACCACAGTGACAACCTGGAAAAGCAATTAGAACAAGATAACAAGATGACCGATCGTATCTGAGCGAAGCCACAATCCGAGACTTAAGGTACTGTTTGAATTATCGATGATAGATTTACTGGCTGTGGTCCCACAATCTAGGCAGGGTGATCAATGTTACTTGATTTAGCAAGCTGAGTTAAACTAACCTGTGTATCTAAAGTAAATTGGACAATCAATCAACTTGAAGGCGTTCTTACGGGTATTGAAGTTTTGTTTCGCTTTCCAAGATCGATTAAAACCGCGCTTCCGAACAAGACTGACCTTGTAATCAATATAGCTTAATTACCTACTATCGTGTGTCCATGAAAACCTAATTATGACTTACAGAAAATAATAATGAGTGACCAAAATTGTAAAATATGGGGTAGATAAGTAATGAAACAGCGTACCTACTCAGGATTAGGTAAAAGAAATGTAATTCAAAAGAAATAAACTTGATGACAAGTGAGGATTTGGCTAAGTAAAGGCCGTGCTGAATGAAATTATCCCTGTCAGTGCCACATTTTTCTTAGATTTACGTCACATCGCGTCGTCGCGAGAGAACAATTTGTATTTTGTACGGGACACAATTTGTTTCAGATGAAAATCTTGGACTTAATCTTCAAAAGGCGTACTAATTGAGAACAGTTTGCTGAAAGAAAATAACATTTTCACAACAAAACCTGTAGGTACACACGGCAGCACATCACGCTATCCATTATACATATCTATAACTACGTTGCGGTATGGAGTGTTAGAAAGAAAGTGTCTTCAATTTAATTGGTGGAATTCTCTAGTTTATCAAAATTCCCGAATGGCGAATACAGGCGAATATGTCAAAAACTATCGGCCAATAGTAATTATTCACGGGGGTTGGCCACGCCCCCTGCGCGGCCGCCACCGGGCCGGAATTTTTCTTCTGGCAGTCCAGTCACACGTCACGGCAGCGACGCTCGCGTTTTGTAAACACCATCTCTAAGTCTGTGGTAAACACAAAAATGGCACCTACTTTAAGTAAGGTGGAGAGAGAGCAAATAATTGCTCTAAGACAAAGTGGATGCCGAGTCAAACATATATGTGACCAAACTGGAGTAACGGTGAGTAATTTAACCTACTACAAAATATGATTTGTTAGATGTTTGATGTTAGGTGTTAGAAAAGACAAAACTGCCGCAGGAGACCCGGCTTAGGAGTGTTAGATTAATGTTTATTTGTAAACAAAAATGGCGGTTAACTTAACTCGTATTTTTTATCTAAATAGGTTATCATGATATTTTATTTAGTTTCATGATAAATTAGAGGAAGAAATTTTACTAAGGGATGAATTATATAAAAGCGGGCCGTGCACGGGGCGCGTCCGGGCTCGGATGGCGCACTGATTTGAGACGTTGCATACATTTTGTATCGAGCAGTTCTTATTAAACTGTGCATTCCATGATCCGTGTCCCGTCCGGGGCACGACGCCCCGTGCACGGCCCGCTCTAATATAATTCATCCCTAAACCTGTAATTTTTAGTTTAGACTGCTTGTAATGGCGGCTCCACATTATTAGTGCCGACACATAATAAATAATAAAGTGCCGTGACGCTCCGTAAACAGGCGTGAACGTGAATGTGGACGGTTTTCTTGGGGTTCACGCGCGTTCACGCCTGTTCCCCGATCTGATCGGGGACGGGGAACAGGCGTGATCGCGCGCGTACTATTTTGTCCCGCGACAAAGGGTTCTCGCGGCGTTCACGCGTACAAATCCACATTCACGGCCCCGTACTAGTTTACCAAAGAGGAAATTAATCGGTTTACTCCAGACTATACTTCGATCGGTTACGATACGATGTATTTCAGTCATCTACCATCTTCTTTTTTTTTCTCTACGTCCATTTCGCGGCGGGTTTCACGAACGATTGTGAGCATCCCGTGAATCTGGAGGGCACGACTTTAAGTGCAGGCTTTAAGTGCCGTGAATTCACGCGCGAATTCACGGCACTTAAAGCCTGTATATACTTTGATTAGTGATTAGTGCTGGTGACGAGTGCAAGTGCTTAGTGATTAGGAGTAAACACGTGTGGACTGGGCTGCGTTCTGTCGCTTCACTCGAGCGCACTCCGGCGCGCGCTCTAACCTTTCCGTGGCTTGGTGAAATTTTACTCTGATGGCTGTCAGAGCGTAGTTTCATCGGTTCTGTGCTAGTATATGTGTTCTGTGGTTCTGTGGCTCAGAGCGCAGCAACCAAACAACCATCAAATCGGATGGTTATTTTCACTCTAACAGCTATTTGACGTTTATATCAATTAAAAAGTGTCAAAGTTTGCAATTTATGTCAAAACGTCTCGAAAAATTCCGCCTGTTGTTTGGTTGTTTTGTATTGTTTTACTTTTTAATAATTCTGTTATATATGGTATAAAAATGGAGACAGAAGAATGTTTTCTCGTACAGGACAGGAATACTTCAGAAGAGGTTATAAAAACAACTTGATTGTTCCGTGGCCTGGTTGCAACTCAAACGAGTTAAACCAAACAACTACACTACACCCAAAACGACGGAACGCACTCCAGCGATTGATTAGTGCGAGTGGTTAATATAGTTAATTAAAGTAGCCCGCATAGTAAAGTGATATGTGGGTTCTAAAGTTTCTTTCATTATTTCTTGCAATTGCAAGTGCGCTTCTTGACGTGCGTACTAAACACAGCCACTTGACAAAATGGACACTACTCGCACTACACATCCTGCACTAATCACTCGCAACTAATCACCTGCACTTGCACTGTCGCACTTATCAATGTGAATACAGGCCTTAATGTGGAGCCGCCATAATGGATTTTGTGAGAATGCGGATTTTTCATTCTTCTTTAACCGTAAAGTGTAGTAATACGAGAAATAGTTAGCCATAAAATTATAATTTTGTAAGGTAATCAATGTTTTTACACGGGACGAACAAACTAACACCAACTTGTGCTGTTGTTTTATTTGATAGTAGGTGTTACCAATGGTGTATTAAAACAAACCCTAATTGACGTTTTCTTTCAGCGAAAAACGGTATATTTTTGGCTTCGCCGATGGGAAAAGTCTGGGTCCCTAGAAGCTCACCACCGTCAGCACTACGAGAGGGCCACGACGTCTGAGGAGGACGCGGCCATAGTTGATTCACACTCTGCTGTTCCTTTTTGAGCACAAGAGTGTCTTCTTCTAATTATAGCGTGAGTATATCATAACAATTACCTACCTTGTTTAAACTCTATTGAAATTAACACCTATTAAACAAAAGTGGGATTTAACTTGCTATTCTTTCTACCATTGACTTGGCTGACCAAAAAACCACTTACTGCATGTGTATTTGATAAATTTTTTGATGAAGGTTTTAGTTAAATTATTAAAATAATAAGCTCAAATGCCTTCGCACTTCTTGAGAATGACTTTTTGACAATGAGTAGTTATTGCATAATCTTAATAATTTATTGAGATCCTTTTAAACACGTTTAAAATATCTTTACAAATAAATTAAGTAAAGAATATAATTTATTATTTACTATGACTGTAAAGTTATATTGAACATGGTTTGTAGTAGGGTGATAATGTTGAATTTTTTTTTTAAATATCTTTATAACAGAAGCTATGGCTAGATTAAAATAAAGTTTGAATAAGTATATTTTTCTAAACAAAAACAATTAAGTAAGTACTAGAATTGTTAAGAGGGTTTACGCATTTCGGTTTCCCATACAAACTTCCAAGTCGAAGTTTTTAAAAACCATTAATCCAATTTTGATGAAACTTTGTATGCTAAAGTAAAACACAGGGATCTAAATAGTTTGTTGAAAACATTTAAAAAAAACGTTCATTTAGCTGAGTTATTGCGATTTAAAGTCTACTCTAGAAAGTTTAAAATCGCAATAACTCACTTAAATAAACGTTTTTTAAAAATGTTTTTAACAAACTATTCAGATCCCTGAATTTTACTTTAGCATGCAAAGTTTTATTAAAATTGGCTAAGTGGTTTTTAAATATTTCAGCTTGGAAATTTGTATAGGAAACCGAAATGCGTAAACCCTCTTAAATCAATGTTTCCAAAAAAAAAAAAAACCTCCAACATTTGGGAAAGTTGTGAAGTGCCAGCTATTTATTGCATAATCATAATAATCAATTGGGGGGTCCCAATTGCATGTTTACTACCTATATATCCTTTAAAAAAGTTAAAAAAATTAAATTGATTAATTACTATGTATAGACATGGTTTGTATAGTAGGATGATCCGAAGAATATATTTTTATCAAATATTTGGCTTTGGATACATTTAACTACCTATAATATTAACTACATGCAGTAAAATAATTCAATCAGTGTTTCCAATACCTATTATTTTAAGCCAGGTTACAGACTGTGTGCCAAATTTCATGTAAATACATATTCAGCCTTTTTAACCAACCATAAAATATTTTACATTTTTAATAGAAATATAATTTTAGAGACCGTTGTATATTTTATGTCTACAATAAAAAAGAAACATTGACATAAATTGGGTGAAATCACTAAAAAGTCACACACAATCCTAAAGTTGGTCCTCTGATTCCTGATTAAGTTTTTAAATTTAACATATTTACTGTATAGTTAAAATCTTTAGTTTAATGAATTTACTTTACTTTTTTCTTTGTTTTAGGTTTCCATGGACACTATCCGGAGAAGATTAAAAGAGGCCGGGAAGAAATGCAGCAGACCTGCGAAAAAAATTCAATTATATGAACATCATAAAGAGGCAAGAGTTAGCTTTTGCTTAGAATTTTACAACTTTGACTGGGATAATGATATAGTTATTTTTGTTGACGAAAAAAGGGAAAACGGGAAATAAAGAGGACCCCAGTAACTATCGACCAATTTCAATACTACCAGCAAGTAAGATTTATGAAAAAATTATTCTCAAACAGTTAGTGGAATACTTTATTTTAAATAATCTTTTACATAGTAAGCAAGTCGGTTTTACTAAGGGTCGTTCCACTACTGATGCAGGTGTTGCTCTAGTAAAACATATATTTGATGCCTGGGAGGAGTCTCATAACGCTCTTGGAGTTTTTTGCGACCTGTCCAAGGCTTTCGATTGCGTTGAGCACCGGACATTGGTGATGTAGTTAAATTACTACTATAGTCTCAAAGGTTTTGCGCTTGATTTGATAAAGTCTTATCTCAGTTCTAGAACACAAACTGTCTATGTCAATGGAACTAACTCATCTGGTTCTCAAGTCAAAATGGGAGTTCCACAAGGGTCAATCCCTTTCTTACTTTTGATATATATTAATGACCTTCCATTCTTTGTAGAAAACTTCTGTGATATTGTATTGTTTGCATATGATACTTCACTCATTTTTAATGTGACTAGGTCTAAGAAAAATTATGACGATATTAACAATGCTCTCTCAGAAGTACTCAGTTGGTTTACTGTTAATAATTTACAGTTAAATGCTAAAAAACCCAAATGTATTAATTTTACACTACCAAATGTTAAGACCGAACAAACTGATCTAAGGATAAACAGTGATAAATTAGATTTGGTAGGTTCGGCTGTTTTTCTAGGGATAACCCTTGACTCAAAACTTCAATGGAATCCTCATGTATCGAAATTGGCCGGCAAACTCAGTTCTGCTGCTTACGCCATTAGAAAAATTAGGCAGTTAACCGACGTTGAAACTGCTAAAAGGTTTACTTTAGTTCACAGTGTCATGTCATATGGCGCCCTACTGTGGGGAACAGCGGCTGATGTTGAAACTATATTTATTTTACAGAAACGGGCAATAGAACCATCTATAGACTAAGCTCACGAACTTCTCTAAGAGATATTTTTAAAGAAGTTGGTGTTCTTACAGCTGCATCTCAATTTTTTTTGTGCGCTGCAATATTAACTCATTCGCTAAACACAGTGACGTACACAATTTCAGTACTAGAAATAAGTCAAAACTTATGATGCCCCTGTTCAGGTTACAGAAGGTTCTCGGCTCTTTCTTGGGGCAAGGTATTCACTATTATAATAAAATACCAAGTACTGTACTAGAATTACCTTTAGCCACTCACTCTTGGATTTTTTTGACACTTTTTTGACAGTAACTGTCAACGTCAAATTTGACAGTATGGAGCATAGACTATGCGATATTGTGCGATAACAATACATATGATGAACCACAGAACCGAAATAACCAATTTTGTTCATACTAAAGTAGTCTGTAAGTCTATGAAAACACGGTACAAAGTCAAGTGTGTTTTTGTAGGTGCGGTCTCATGCGACCGCTTGGGGTTTGAGGGGTTAAATAAGTTTAAAAATCATATAAAATCTTATTTACTTAAGAAAGGTTATTATACAGTTAAGGAAGAAGAAGACAAAACAGCCTGGTAATGATAAAATAATCACATTATATTTTCTTAAGTCCATTTTCTTTGTAACTAGCTCATACCCTGGTATGATAGCCTTTATCAGCAGTGTCTTACAGACAAGAGGTACCTACTCAAAACTTATGTTGCGTAAAACGTTGCCTAAATGTTTTCTTGCTTGCTTCATTGGAGTTGCTCGAGTGTGTCATGCTCTCTCAAAGTGTCTCTGCGGTGGTGGCATGCGCGTCGGGTCGTTGCGTTCCCTAAAACATGGTTGAGCGAAGCGATGGCTGATTCACATGTCATACTCGTGAACGGGTGCCGCCTGTGGAGGCTGGTCTGCTCTTGCTGACTTATTTTTATTATTAGTATATTAGTAGTTATAGTCTTACTTCTTTTTTCTGTACTGTAAGACATTGATTACATTGATTATTTTATATTGATGAATACCTGAACTTTTTATTTTTATTAATATATTATTTATTTTTATGTCCTTGTAGTTGTTTTATGTTTTTATAATTGTAATGGAAAGTGCCCTTCTATGATAGGGAGGGCATTTTTCAATTCTAATTGACGCTGTAAAAGAAAGGGAGAAAGGAAATGCCCTTGCTGAGTTTCTTGCCGGTTCTTCTCATTACAAGGCTCCCGCCCCATAGTTAGACTTACGAACCAATGGCATAAATGACATTCATAAGTGCTGTAACCTAAACATGGCCTAACCTGAATAAATGATATTGAATCTTGAAGTTATGTTATGGAATTGTGATAATGAACCCTTGTTTTGAAGTCTGTTAAAAACGCCCAGTCAAATTGTAATGTTCTAAGAAAATAAACTCTTGCCTCTCATTTTATCCCTTAGCCGGCATTTGACGTAATAAGACGTATTTTTAATTTAATAATTACTTTGAAGTATTATAATTAAGTTTATAACCCTAGAGTTACTTTAGATTTGGATGGTTTATTTAAATAAATTTTATAAATGTTTTCGTTCTATCATTTAATTGTTGGAGAATGTTGAGCTTATTGCTCTGTTTCTTAATTTCTTTTCCATGTATTTGTTATCAGAATAATAATGTGATAGGTTGAACCTTTGATATTATATTAGCTATAAGTATCGATCAAATTCGGGGTAATTAATCACCCTGAGTACCTATTTGTGTAATTTATTTAGAGTAGTAAGTTTATTAAAGTTCCTACTATTTTATTGGTTAATAAATCAGGGAGTTTAAATATATTGAAGATTATAATCAATAAATGTTTATTTGTGTTAGTTTATTGTTTTTATTTTTCTAAGTTTAAGTTCGAAACTCGATAAGAGCCTTATTACAATATTTTGACAGTTATTCGTTGACTATTGAACATTTAAAAGATAATAGAAAATCAAAGACCGCGTTGTAAAATTTCTTCTTCTTTATCGAGTGGCTGGTGAGGCCTGGTGTCAGAGTTTTTACAAGCCGCCATTTAGGTCTCTGACTTGACTTGTTGCTATATTTACTACAGCAACTGTGACCAACGGCTTTACGTGCCTTCCGAAGCACGACCAGACCAGAACAAGTATACAAAGATATGTTCCCCTGAATATCGAACCCAGTCCTCCGGGTACCTATGTAAGCAGACTTACTAACATTCAACCACGGAAAAGTCTGTAAAATTAATAAAGCTACAAGTATGCTCTAAGTAATTATCATTATATCAACACTTTTTGGGACATAACAATTAACCCCACGTGCTATTGTCCACGTGGGAGGCCTGTGCCCATCAGTGGGACGTTTATTTGCTGATGATGAACAATTAACCCCTTGAGCATCGTAAAACCAGACACAATTGAAAATCAATTGTTTCGTGACCGCCGGCGGTCTTATGATCCTTGACCTATTATAGTGTTTTCTTACTTTTTGCATGTTTCATGTTTTGCAGAATTCACACGGCTATTAATAATATTTCCCACATTCACACAAAACTGTAAGGCTTGTGATATGGATACTAGGTAACGGATACACTTACATAAACAATACGTAGATAATATAGATATAAATACATATAAACACCGACTCGGTTCAAATTACTCGGTAAAAAATTACCATGTTCATCACACAAACATTTGCTCGTACCAGGATTTGAACCCGGGACCTTTGGGGTTGGAAGGCAGGATCTCTGCCAACGGGCCAGATCGGTCTTCGCTTGTGCTTGTGCTAGAGCACTATGTTTCACTTTATTTATTTTATAAAACATTATGGCCTCCGAGTATCATTTGGTCTTTTATACTTATACCCCAGTAATCACCACCTAACTGTCAAAATAATTTTCGAATTTCTTATCAATTTCTATTCTCTTAATTTTATTATGTTGTTTTAAAGCTGGCCACTGACGATCAGTTTTGCGCGTCAGTCCAGGCGTAAAACTGTGGCGTCACTCCAAGTGGTTTTACGCCAAACAGATTTCCCCACTCACTGGCGTCACTCCGGCTCGTCGGTTCTCGACCGGCCGGTACAATCAATTTTGAACTTTATTGCTTGGTTCTAAGGATCAATATTCATTGGAGAAATTCGAACTGACGCGATTGGAGTGACGATCAGTCGATCACACACGGTCAAGTGAGAGTAGCCTTTCTCTTGAAACAGAAATGCATTAATCAATTTCCAATCATAAATCTAAAATATGTCAAATGGCACTTTTGTAAGCGACAATAGCGCCGCCACATTAGAATTAAATTGCGTGGAAATTGATTGAACAAATTATTATCGAGATGACGTTCCGGAATTATCTTTACTTATCCCAATATCGATACATATTATTCGCATTGGAATTGTATTAAGATTGAGTTTGCGTTCGAGAGTAACCCCCCAGGGGCCCAAGTCTGCTAATTTACGAATGGCATAATTGAATCGCAATTGGATCGCATTGTAATTGTTTGACACATTTGGTATTCTCTTACTCATTTAAGAATACCAAATGTGTCGAACAATTACAATGCGATTAAATTATGCCATTCGTAAATTAGCAGACTTGGGCCCCAGTTTGGCGCGACGCGCCGCCGCCGGCTTGGATTATGGTAGCCACGGAAAATTCCGTCTCGCGCCGTCAGTTAAAACTCTTTAGTGACGATTCGACATTCACGATCAAATTTTGGACTGACGTCAGTTCAACTAATGGGAAAAACTGATCGTCAATTTCTGCGATCTAGCAGTCAAAACATGTATATATAATGAGGTAGAGTCGATCGCTATAGGGCAAGTCACACAGACAAGAGAAAATTCTTTCATTACATATTTATTAAACGTTAGGAATCTCCCCTAAATTAAATCCTCACCACGAATTTAAATTTTTAAATTTGTTGTCTCAAAAGTTTTCTTACTAGACGATATGATTCGCGCAGAGCGCTGTAGGGTTTCTCACCTTGTGTTCCACTTGTCCCAGGTTAAATTCCAGGTCGGGTTAATTCCTAATGTTGGTTTTCTAAACTCCGAGATACCCAGCGTCTCTACCAACACAAGGGTGTTAAATTCCTTGTTGTCTGGCGCATATACAGTAGGTTATAAACCACATCGCAATACGAGCGAGAATTCTCTAAATTCAGTTAAAGAGTGTGTTACGCTATTTTAATACGAGCGAGAATTCTCTAAATTCAGTTATAGCGTGTATTACGCTATTTTACATATGAGTATGTTATTCGTTATCAATTTTAAGATTCATCGCAAATGCAAAAATCTATTTAAGCTACTTCCCAATGTTTTTTTATTTCAACGCGTCGCTTTATTTTTTAGTTCCTCATACCGAATAACTAGACAGAATCAGTGTTACCTAATACCACAATCCCAGGAATTATGAAAATACTAGAAAAAATTCGGACCGAGAATCGAGAATGTAGGTGGGATTCGAAACCGCGTCCCTCGCTTTCCGGGCAAGTGCGCTGACCACTACGCCACCGCGGCCGGCACAAAGATCGTCGAAATTCTTCTAGTGATTTTACTTACGTCCCAAGCCGACGTCATCACAACAATCTACCCTAACACCCGATAGAAACACTTTTGCAAATATTTCTATCAGATAAGTTGACATTTTGCTATGTAGGTATATTTCATAATTTAATTTAACATTAAAAATGTTACTTTTTATTTATGAAAATCCAGAATTAGTTAAATGCCCTAGTGCCTACATCGGCAAGGCATCACAAAAATTATTTCCGAGGTAATGAAGATATTATTATTACACTACTTATAATAAAAAATAGATATGAAAATATGGCTAAGATTTTTATATTTCCATTCCATTAAGTAACGCTTTTAGGAATAAATGAGTCCAAAGTTATTCTAATATTAATAACTAAGATTAATCCTCAAACATTGTTTCATTTTCGCGATTCCTCTACAGAGCGTGATACACACATGCAAAATAACGTATAACGTATGTGTGCAGCGGCAATGCAGCACGACTCATTTGACGTGGGACTGTTATAGGCTATTTATCTCTTTCGCACGATTCTCTCTGTTCAACTTTTGAAGCGCTCAAGGTCAAAGTGTGGTAGGCTGATGTGCTGGCGTGTGTACCTAACCGTTAAACGTTGGAGCAGAAACCTTAAATGATTAGCAAAAAAAACATTTTCAGCTAAGCTTTTCAAAATAAACATTTTTGCGAGGTACTTACTTTTTTTTATTCCCTTAAAACTGCAACAGTATACTTATTATGACAAAATTAGTACTTATAATATAAAATAAACAATAATTTATATAAACAAATACTTATTAATAAATATGTATTTGCTTTCCTCTTCGAATATTATAATATTTTTCTTGTAACATAGCGTAATATCAACTATTTCGGGTAATATCTATTCTGCGTAAACATGAAACGTTTACCAAATAAGCAATAGCCCACGATATTATGGGTATTAAAGAGAAATATGTGGTACGTGACTACGTACTAAGGTCCAGACTAAGTAAAAGTTACTGCTATTGTTTGTATAACTTTTTTGGACGAAAATGTACCTACATGTACATAATTGAACAAAATGTGCTTTAATAAATGTCATTGGTTTTAATGCAAACCAAATATTACATTTTTAAATAGGTAGGTACTTTAATAACTACTACTCTCTTTCTACTTTTAATTACACAAAGACAAGAGTTTGAGTATAGTAAAAATAAAATATAGTTTTAACAAAAAAAAAATTAAATCATATAATAGTAAGTAACATACTTGTTAGCTATAATAAATATACTAGTGTTATTAGTTATTCAATATAGATTTATTTTTACCTATTAATTTCTCATATTTTGAGATCTTTGTTTGCATACAACATAACATGTAAATGCTTTTAACCATAAAGAAGACGTCTCCCTATCTCATTTTATTACATTTATTTCATATTATAACAATTAGTTATTTATTTATAGTCGACTTTCAATAATAATCATTTTATTAATATCATTTGTTTATTACTGGTACTTTCTTTAATACACGTGTATACTTTTAATTTTTATTTATTTATTTAATGGATTTGTTTTAAGGATCTACTCTGACGCTGCGTACTCGCGCACCTTAGTCATGAGCTGCACCAACATCTCCTGGCTCCTGTATCCTCATCCGACACCATCTACTCCCGGCACCCTGCTCTTTACTGTTCCATCGTCCATCATGTCCACAACCAGCAAATTGGCTGATTCTACACATTTTCATCCAAGACGTAACGAATGTTTACGAAGAATCAATTTTGATTTAGCACTTATTTCTTTTATAAGGCAACGTATATATTATATTAAATATTTCTTATATTTTGTATTTAACACTACGAGTATTTCACTCCTGTTCCCTCACATTATTGTTTCTACACTCGAGAGCAATGAATTCGGGTCATTTAAAGAAACCTATAAATCTCGGAAATTAAGAATGCTCCTTTAATAAAAGTAATAAAATTTATGAGTCACTACATTTTATTTACAAAAAATTACATAAAGAAAAAAAACTGCTGATCTAGCCATAAAACAAAAATAGGAAACATGACATGTTAGAACAAAATTACGATTTTCTTGAATTTTAATACTTCGTATTGCCTCCTCGTGCTTCCATTACTGCGTTTACACGGTTTGGCATGCTGAAGACCAAGTTCCATAAAGTCTCCCTTTTTCAAATTTGATTGTTTTATGACATAACTTTACAATAACTAAGAAGTTTTAATACCTTCATTTAAGGAATAATTAATTGTCTATTAAACATTTTTTTATGGTAACTTTAACAAACTTACAATATAAATACAATCAAACAAAATAAAAGTGTGTGTGTCTTGTGTGTGGGTGTGAGTGTTTGTGTGTATAGGGTGGGTGCGTGCATGTATGTTTCTATGTGTGAATCTCATTTGAGCGTACCTACACAATAAATTTTCAGTATCCAAATAATCCTTTTTTAACAGCCAATTTTTTACTTTAATTTTAACTTCAAAATTTGTTAGAGGATGAATACTTAATTTCTTATTAATTATATTGTACAGATATGCCGCCATACAAAAGGTCATTGCCGCCACATGGCACTATTGTCGTCTAGCTGAAGCTGTACGTCGTCTTATGGGCTGGCAAACATTTTAGATTGTTTTTTTTTTATTTTTTTTTATTGGCAACGGGTAAGCGCTTGGCCTTCATCTCACCTGATGGTAAGTGACGATAAGGCCGAAGGTAGAAGCGCGCTTCACCCGCAATCCTCAACCACTGAGGAACTGGCTATCTTATCTCAAACTGCCGGAACACAACAATCCTATAAACATCGTTGCTATGGCGACAGACTTAGATAAGATGGTGGTAGCTAGCCAGGCGGACCTAACAGCCCTACCACCAATCAAACCGAGCACACAAAGATGTACCCCCCGCTGGGAATCGAACCCGGGACTTCTGGGTCTGAAACCGGTAGCTTAGCCACTAGACCACAGAGGCGGTTAAAAAAAGAAATCTTATAAAATAAAATAGATTGATCTTCGGTACATTATTCGGGTAAGTCAAGCAGTATTTAGATAATAGGTACAATACAAATATTCACGACTATTATCCCCGAAGGTTTAATCAGGGATCAGGCAATGGATCGCAAAAGCAGTCCACTGCCACATTCCACGTTTCACCAAATGATAACTGCACATGTGCTCAGCGTGGCAGGTGGTGAACCCATCGCCGCTCTATGTTGTTGGATGTATGTGCAGCCTTTAGTCCGTTAGTCGCCTTTTACGACACCCAATAAAAGAGATGGGACGGTAGTATTTTATCCTTGAGACCCTACACGTGATCCGTGGGTGGTACTTAATGAGTGACACTGACTGAGTGGTAGAGCCACGCTGCGTTGCAGCACGCATTGGACCGGCTTGCCCGGCGTAATATCACCCTCTCACTAATATCCGGCGTGAAATAATAGCACTTGGTGCTATTGTGTTTCGTCCGGCCAGTTAGGGGTTCCGGAGGCCCTTCCCTCACCCCCCTCACAATTCCTATTCCATCCTATCCATAACTTATTCCTTGCTTAAAGGCCGGCAACGCATCTGCGATTCCACTGGTGTTACGGGTGTCCATGGGCGGCGGAGATTACTCTCCATCAGATGAACCGCCTGCTCGTTTGCCTCCTTCTATTGTAAAAAAACGGCTCATCAAAATGACGAATAATAAAACGTTCACGCAAATATTAGCAGTACTCACCGGCATAATATTATATGAAACGAATATAGCACATTGAAAATATCACGAACGTTCACGTTCCTTTGGTAATCTTACTCGTTAATATCGACTATGAGTTTGCTTTCCTAATCATAAAATATGTTGGAATTTGGAACTGAAAGGAGTTATAAAAGTTTGCTGATAAGTAACGTTTACGCACGACTGACCTTTATGGTGCTTATGATAAAAATTCGTCCAGCACTGTGACCTGACATAACGCATGACCGTACAGAACCTCAGATTCTTCAATAGTATTAGGTTTACTTATTTAGTTAATTTGCAATCTAAGCAGCCGTTATCTTACACCGAGTCAGGTGAACAAACGAACTTAACGTGTTCCGAAGTTTAACTTCGGGTCACGTTAAGTTCGATCCTGGTAGTTGCCTCAAGATGACAGAAATATTATAACCCAGCGAGGTAAATGAAGACCTGATCTCCTTACGAGTTAATGTATATGGGCAGGTTCAAGTCTAGCAGTTGGAACAGTTTTGTTTATAGTTTAAATTCAAGTCGAATACATGCGGCATCACGTATGAATTCCTCATACTTATACTAACAAAAGTTTTTACAGTTTATTTTGTAAACAGTTATAACGAGAAACTTAATTACAACTATAACAGTAAATTTTAAAACACTTTCAATTGGTGAACGGAGATACTGCGCTCCTACATACTTTAAACACTGGGCTGAGAAATGCAAGGGTGGACAATTTTTCTGTGTCGCAGTACAAATAGCTGTGGGGGATGACACGAGTCTTAGAAGTCGGTGGGTGCTCTTTCTATTTGCGGGTCACAGTAAAGAAAAATATATTCCAATTTAAAGAGATAGTGTGCGACTCGAATGTCTTATTCCAGAACTTTCCTTTAGGAGACGCGAGCTGGTAACATATCAGGGGTGTTACGTGCACATTCTGTCTTATGGACTCTTCAGTCGCGTAGATTTTACTTAGATATAAAGTAAAGTTTAACATAAGTATTATGTGCTGGGCAAAGGCCCATCATTGAAATGAAGTCTCCCCTTTTATTGAATGGAAGTCATCACCATCCTATCTAATGCGGGTGGTTTTTCTACAAAACCAGGCTATGCATTGAAAAAACTGAAACACACTTGTCCGACTTGTCAATTGAACCCGGACCTCCAGATCTTGAGTGGTTTGCTTTTCGGCTATTTCAGCGTTACTGATATGACATATCATGTCAGTAACGCTGAACGCAAAAAAATACATGTATTTTTACAACTAGGTTGTAATATTCACACAATGAAGAAAGCCTCTTTAAAAATGAAGATGTATAACTGTATCAACAAAACGAATAATAAGGCTTTCAAAAACAGAAAGTGTAAGATAATACTCAAACCTTAAAAGGCAATAAGGGTAGGTAGGTAATAAAGAAAATTTTTCAACACAAAAAAATGTCTCTGATTTTTTTCTTGAAATAACTCTTGTCTGCCATTCTAGAGGCATTAAAAATAAGCACTTATCTTGATTTAGCCTTTTTAGCATCATCAATCATACTTTCAAATCATTTCAAATGAGACGAGAGATATTTTTTGAATAAGAATTTTCTTGAATACTGAGAAGATACGACTACATGATTAGGGTGGATACAAATGTGTTTTTAGTTGGAATAATTACAAATTTGCAAACTAATCTTTAATTTTAATTATTACATTTCTGGTATTTTTTTTGTGTATTGAGTTTGAGATATTCAGGATTTTAAAATATTCTGTCTGTGACGTGCTCTTTGTAATTTACTACAGATTATAATAAAACAAATATTTATTAATAAAGAAATTGTTGTGGGAAATATATGAGTCCAGTTAATCTCTCCAAAATAATCAAAAACTCACAAGCGACAGATGACCATTAGGACTGAGGAAAGAATTAGGTTGTCTTCTTATAAATAACGTAAAATGGGGCTATTCGGGGCATGGTTTGGCATACTTTAGCAAAAATCTTGCTTATAATCGCATTAAATCCTGTTAAAAAAATTGTATGAGTATCGAAATGCTGTGTTGTTTATGTATAATAAGTATGTATTTAAGTATTTTAAGTATGTTTATCCGTTGTCTAGTAACCATTTTAACGAGTTTCATAACGAAGCTTCTCTTGGGCTAGATAATTGGTGTGAGTGTAGGAATGTTGATTTATTTTAAAAAAAATGCCCCCTTACTTAATTAGATTTACGTTTGAAAAAGAGTAGTTATGACCAGAACAGAAAATAAAATAAAACTGATGCTGTCGCAACTATTATTAGATTTCGATTCGAGCTTTGGTGAAAAAGTCAAAGGCTGTGTTTTTTCTTTAAATTTAGGATGTCAAAATTTCTTCCGCCGCGGATCTTCATAATAAGTAAGAGTGTTATTGTTTATTAAAAACATATATATATATATATATATATATATATATATATATATATATATATATCTATTATCACGGTGTTTCCTTGCTTAGTTTGAATTCTGATAAGCTTATAGTTTTTGAATTATGATAAACAATGTGTCGGGGGCTTTTTGGGATACTGATGCGGGCTATTTAGGACAGTATCCCAAATAGCCCCCTCAATTGTGTGTTTTTTTATTTTATTTATTGCTATTATTATGTATTTATAAGGGTTTTTGTCGTTTTCAGATAAAAAAAAAACATTCTTGACGCAAGAACACATAGAAACCTGAGACGAAAACTGAGGTAAACGTTTCATGCCATACAACTCTTACACTATAGATGACTTGAACCAGGCTGTATTAGACGTTAAATCCAAAAGGCTTTTTATGAGACAAGCGCAAGAGAAGTATGCCCAAGTAACACACATAGGCTGAATACTAGATGAATAATGGATTATTGTGTACTTAGCGCTGAATAAAATTACTGAATAAAAGCAGAGTAGCATGCTATTCAGCCACTACACTGCTTAAATAGGCACAAATTATTCAGCTTTAGTTTGCAATTGCGGAGTAATATCATTATAGTTACGTTATAATCGCAGTATAAGATGTAACAGGTGGTAACAAGGCAAAATACTAGCAAATTAAGGAAACACTAGTTACCCTTTATTTAGACAATTGTCGTCTATGTACGCTTTTATATTTATAGTTATTAAGTTAAAGGTTCACTATTTGTTCTGTAAGAACGTTTATTATTACTTTTTGTGACAGATGATTTATATTTATGACAGTGAGAGAAGATAAGTTTTTAAAATGATTGTATGATATCGGTCTAGGTTCCTTTTGTTAATAACTTCATTATTTTACGTGAAAGCTAGTGGGAATTCAAAATTACTGTTAGAGTATACATATATTTCTAAGAAAATTTTCAAGCGCCAGTGCATAAATAAGTATTTACTTTAAATTATACTAAAATAAACACATTTAATCGAAAACATTTCGGGTAAAAATTGATTGATTGTGTCATTATTCTAGTCTGTCACCAATAATCACATTAAAAATATTTATTTGCAATTCCTTACTTTACTAAGTTCGTGTTAAATAAATAAAATTATATATACCAGTGTAGATATTAAAGGTTATACAGAATAAAAAATGGTGGTGAAATTAAAGAGCGATGTGAACCGTTATACTTCAACATTACTGTCGTAGCCCGCGTAATGGGGCACATATGTCTGCTTATTCAAACTTAGCCGTAATAAAGTCTTACATGTGAATCCATATACGGCAATACACTGATTACTGGCTGAATATTCGTTCGAACTAGCATCGATAAAATGTGTGATAAAATACACTTTTAAGGATCCGCATAATATAGACTGATCCATTTTAGAGACTTGTTACGTAAATGAATTGATCTGTGTCAAGATTCACGGGGATATACTTATTCAGTCATCACCAGATTAAATCAACTGATGTGAACCTCTATTAAGCAATATACGTTATAAAATACTCGAAGTGCTCTTCAAGAGTAATAAGAACGTTCAGATGGACTTGTAAACAGCCACTATTCAGTCGTAAATTATAGCAGTATAGAGACGGTTAAACGGGGAAATTTTACACCATTTACTGAATAACACACGAAATGTACTCCTTTATATATCATATATCTGTGTAACAGTACACATGTACTCCCTTTAAAGGCAGCGTTCAGAGGTACACATTTACTCTATTATACAGCATATGACATATTTGCCACTACTTAATTGCCCTTATTCAGTAAGTAGGCTTGAACATTTAAAACGGCTGAATAAAAGCGTAGGTTATATACCAAATAACGCATCTTGCTGTTTAAGAGTGAAGAACATCTACCATTATTTAGTTCTTATTCAGAATATAGCTCCTTGTGTACTAATATTCAGCTTAAGGATCACCAGTGAATTATAATAACGGTTTTAATACTCTGTAAGCAACATTTATGACCACAAGTGATTAAATATACAGCTTTCTGTGTTACTTGGGTAGTGTTCCGAGAAGTGCAATAAACCGTCATCTTAAAGAGAACACACTATATTCAAGACCAGGACATCCTACATTATTTTCGGAGGCTGAAGAAAAAAACATTAGTCGATTATATCAACAAGCATATGGGAGAATGGGGGTTTCCCCTAGATCTCATGGATTTAAGAGTGTTTGGTCGAAAATATGTAAACAGAATAGGAAGAACAGTTTATAGTTTAAAAGACAATTACCGGGTTTAAGATTTTAAGGCTTGTTTATGATTAAGAAGATTTTATAAGAAGAAAAATAGTTTTTATAAAGTTTGTATATTATTTATAGAAGTTTGCTCAATATAAACCAAAGTTAAAACAAAAAAAATATTAATATTGTTTCATATAAAAAATGGTATCTATTTATATTCTATACCTTCCCCTAGCACATAACGCAAAAAGTTCTCAAAAAGTTTTTAAAATAACGCTCACCAAGTTTCGTAGTCGCATTTTCCGCCACGCGGCGTGAAAGGACAAAGAACAAAAAGTCGAAGCTTTTATGTCACTTAAACTGTATTTCTAATGCACTCTTGGTAGGCTGTGGTAGGAACGATGTCTATTACTGTTTTGTATTGCGTTACAGGTCGATTTAAAAATGTTGTTTTACAACATCAATATTAAACATTAAATAGTAGTATTAATGACATGTTGAAATTATCTGGTCACCCTATTTTGAAGTGCTTATTACGTTTCAAGCTCGCTTAAGCTTTGCCGCTTATTCGTATCTCTGGATACTTGAATGGAAATACATTAAAACCAATTTGAATAGGGAACACCCTTGATGAAAATATATCTTGTTTGTGAAAAGAATTTATCGTTAGTTGGAAATTGTAGCTTCAAGATACTTTAGTTTAGATTCGTATCGAACACAAGAAGCTGGACTATTGGAAGCTACATTACTTGTCAGTTTTTTTTTGTTTCCTAGCTGTTGAGCTATGCATGTTATGATCCTGTATACGTGTCCTGCACGCTCCCAATTCAGTTCGGCAGCTTCTTCACACATCTGCTGTTCTGATTCTGAGGGAGGATAGTGTTTCTAACTTTGACGATTATAGCTATAGCTCCATGCCAAATTGTAACTCGTACAAATAAATAAATAAATAAGTACTAAGTAATATTTTTACCTGTGGTGTCCCACAGTGAAAAACTAGGAGAGAAGTGACTGTCTCCCCTGAATTCTTTCACAGATCTCGGTCTATAAATGAATGAATTAATCTTAAATGTGGTTATCTCTTCCTGGACTTTCCTCTTCGACGATTGCGTCGATGGATTGTCGCCTGTGGTTATAGATACCCTGTTGTGAACCACAGAACAGAAGATAAAAGTGAACACACAGAGTAACAATTTGGCATGAAGCTGATTGTCAAAGTAAAACATTAGATATATTCCTTTTTATAAACTTCGTAATTATGTAAGTATTCGTTAGTTGGTAATTATACTCGATTCTTCGATTATAATTATAAAAACATGCCATTAGTATTTATTACAAAGAAAAATGTATTCCAATTACCAAAAGAATCCCTTTAAGTATGTATCTTCGTAATAGTTTTATTATTCAGACCCTTTTCATCCTCATAGTTTGTACATGTCAAAATTAAGTTACATTTCGTAACCTAATCATACATAAAAGCATAATCACGCTATTAGGAACTGCAAATGCAGTCATCTGCCATAGACAACGTTTCACTAAATAGCGACTGCATGGTGTGCTTAGCGTGACAAGTAGTGAGCCCATTGCCGTTTTATGCTGTTGGATGTATGCTGTGGGTGTATGCAGTATTTAGTCCTTAGTCGCCTTTTACGACTCCGAAGGGATGAGAGGGATGGTAGTATTCTTTTAATGAGGCGCTATGCAACACGGCTAATCAAATCAATACATTTTTTTTGTTCTTATTCAAACTTATAATACATTAATAGCTATTTCAAGTAAATCTAGTCACTTCGCCCATGAAATCAGACGAGACAAAATGGAAATGAAAGCAGCCTTACATTTGCGAAAGGGAGCATCTTGGGAGCGCATTTTTGCCTCATTTGTCTTCTATATGGCCATTACTCTAATGTTTCCCTGGAGGAGAACACTTCTCAAAAGATATTAAATAATGGCGGAAATGAACGTTTCGATAAATTATATTGAATTTTTCGCATTAGGGGCCGTGCTCAACCGAGTGGATGGGCTTCGTTAAGATAGAAACAAGTGCCACTTTCGTCGTGTAAACCTGGCTCCTTTCTCCGTGAATGATGTCATCCGCAGCCGTTGCGTTTTATTTTGTGAAAGCACCCTTTTGGCTCGATAAACCATAATTTCGTTAGACAATACTGTGACGTTGTGAAGCGATTTACACGAGTGCTGTCACGATTGTTTTTTTTTGTAATAATTGTCCATATGGAAAGAAAAGGTTTGTTTGAATTTGCGCAATGTAATCGGTTATGTCCACGATTGTGATTTTGTATTTTATTTTACAGTAATTATTTATCGGAACAATAATAATTCTGATTATATTTTGTTATGGCTTAGTTATGGGCGGAAGCATAGCTGTTTGCATACCATAGGATATTCATCCGCCACACGTTGATGTTAAAGACTTTTTTCCATTTATTTTACATTTCGATGGAGCAGTGGTTTGTGGTCTAGTAACTTTGTCGTCGTCAAGAAGATTATAGTTATAAAAACCAACGAACGGCTTTTGGCTTGATCTCTCAATTTGCCGATGTAAATGTAGAAAGACTCAATTCTTTTATATGAATGTTTATAATCTAAAGATAATAATGACCAATCTACATACAAAGTTAAATAATATGAATACCAAACAAACAAAAACGAAACGCCAATTTTATTAGTCGATATGAGTGGCGGTCAGCAACGCTCTGTTGGCCTTTACAGGGTTCTAACTTTTTTCGCAATGAAACTCCTGAGTACATCGTATATACGACGCTATCGTATACAAGAAGAAATATAATCACGCATATAAAACTTTACTGCCAGTTGACGTCGTAACGATTTTTATATTATAACTCTTCGCGCGTTAATCTCCAAATATCCACTTGTTTGCCTTGTAACATCTGGTCGGGCAATAATTTACAAGTACGACGGCTTTAATTTTTTTCTAATAGCCAAGGAGCCTTGCTCTTTAATGTTTGCGGTCGTAAATCTGGGCAAATTAAGCTGGAATGATTAAGCTCGGTTGTGGAGCACTCCGTTGGACGCTGACCTAATTTTACAACTTAAACACTTCTCATTCACTTCTTATCTGCATAATTATATTTAAATTGGTGTTGTGTTTTTTTTAAACTTAACTAAAGCTTCTGTAGAAAACATAAAAATTTAATTGTTATTATGGCATGGTATGGTATTACTAGATCTGTTTTGTTTGGGTGTTGTAAAAGGAGACTAACGGACCAGAGACTGCACATACATCCAACAGCATAGAGCGGCGATTGGCTCACACCTGTCACGCTAGCTTATTGAAATGTACTTAACTTTATCTTAAATATTGCAAAAAAAACAAAGTATTTTACTAAAAGGTTCAAACTAAAAAAAAATTACAAATGTTATTGACATTTACCAAATGGCTTTGAATGAAATATCATTCTTATAATAATTACCAAGATCAAATTTTCATCACCCTAATAAGATTTCCAAGTAGGTATCAATTTATTTCTTTCAAGAAATATAACGAGACAAAGCTGTGTCAATCAGCCGTATTCGAGTCGATATTTCGTTTATTTAGCTGCCACAAATTGCTGAGGAGCCCTACCACTTGATTTGTTCTCGATACATAGAGAAGTTTAACACAGCAAATATGACTTTAAAGAGATATTGTTGCCTGCCTATGCTTTTTACAGCGTAACCGATTTTAGGGGCGATGAGAAAGTTAAGGTTGCTCCAGCCGTAGTGACCGCCGAACAATCCACGGAGGTCGTAGCGGAGATGGCATTTCTCTAATGAGTCCCCGTCCTGTACTAGATTTTACGGGTGGTTCAAGGTGACGAGGGCGAAAAACCCGATGGCAACTCTAAAGGACCTCAGCTCGGGATAACCATGTCGTGGGGGTAGCAAAATGAACCTTACGCTTGTAACGTAGCGTTACTTAAAACGCATAATATTGTTGCGCTGAGCGCCCGCGACACTAGACACCGTTCCGACGAAAGGTGGGGGCTGCGGGCGCGGGGTGAGACGCGGGGACTGCGTATGCTCACCACGCCGACCGACCGCCGCTCCCCTCTCGCGGTTTCTACCTCATACCCAAACTGCCTCGGAAGCAACCGCACGTCGCTCTGATGCGCGAGCGCCTTGCATAAACTGTACGCTAACGATTTTTTAAACTCGATTCCTTCTCATATAAACCTTTAAGTGTATTAGTGTTCCCATACTGGGTAAGTTGTGCAAATAATGTTTTCTCGCTTATTTTGGTGTGTTAGAGTATTGAATTACGGTAGTGAAGAAGTTATGATGATTGTGCGCTTTAAAATTTAAATCTATAACGGCTCCACTGTAGCGTAATTATAATTTGCTTTGCCTTAGTTATCAGATTATCCTTTCATTATCTGACCGTGTGTGTATATAATGAAGATTAGTGCTTATGTGTGCCTAGCATTTGTAACCGTTTCTGCCTTTTTAATTTATTAAAACCGCCTTGAGTCACCTTTCACCTTACTAGCGCTAAGGCAGTAGTCTAGTTGCCTCATGAACCTAGGTTTCCCTTGTTCCTTGGCTTAAGCGGCTCAAGTACTAAATGCGTCCTCGCGTTCCAGGAACTCCTACCGGGGTAACTAGCCCCAAGCAATATCCGAAGCCTTCATAGTGGAGATCGGTTATCGTGGCTCCCGTCCACAACTACTGCCGGTGCCCGTTCGCAGCGGCTGGACCAGTGAAGAGGAGGACTGCCTTTCGCCTTCGTACCGGACTCGGGAAGAATCAGGGGAGTGCGGTATTCTGGGCCGGAACTAAGTGTGAACCTGGCCGACCTTTACGAACGACCCTCTAATAAATTTGTAAATTTTTAATAACTGTTTTCTTTATTTTATTACTGTTTTCGTTATTTTATTTATTCTTAATTGCTCACGCACTAGAGACGTGACACGCTCTAGCAACAACAAAGGTTGCAGCGTTGTTTGCTGATAAATCTTTTCATTAACGTGTCATGACGGAAACTCTGTTTGATATCTAGCTGCTTGATTGCTTTCAAGTTTCGTTTCGTTTGCATCATCGGAGATATCAATCGCAAGTTGCTTACATAGGTAAATCAGTATTACTCTATCTAGTGGCTTACTCCCTAAGCGCATCCGAAACTTCGTTGGCCCGTAATTCGTCGTACAATGCGCGCTCGTTTTGTTTACAAGAGATCGGCACAGTACCAACATACAGCAGTGTACGACTAATAACGAGATTCAGTATCATTTATTCTGTTTGGGCTACATTAATTTGATTACTTATGAATGTAGCTACGCCATCGGTTCGTCAGTCTATAGGAGGGCTTTGAAAGTGAGACCCCAAGAGCGTGAACAGTTCTGGATCTAAGTTACTGTTAATGAAGCAAATAGTAGGGCCGAGTTGTTTGTATTCGGTACGTAGGTAGCGACTGTCGTTCGACTGTCCTCGTTAGCCAACATGCAGCCGAGCCAACCGCACCTGGATTACTCTTGAGTTGCACTTAAAACTTGCCAAAATGTAAGGCGGGTATCCTCAAATTGTGTATGTTGGTTGAATTTGCTGGAATTCAGGGAAATAAGAAACGTATAAACTTAGCGTTGGATATAACACATTTAGCGCTATAGCCTCTGTTTACATTATGTTTTGAGGTTATAAAATTACCTAAACAAAAATCCTCTTCAAAAATGTTTTGCTGGTTGACAGAATTGATCTGAAAGTCGAAAACAGATTCAACTTTAATCAACGATTCATCCTAGATCTGTGTTAGTTGTTTTACAGCTTAGGCTAAATTGACCCGAACGGGAATCGAACACGGGACCTCAGAGATGGCTATAACCGGCGTGCTAACCACTCAATGACGAAGGTCGTCGGGAACAAAATTTGTATATTCCGTTATTTAATTAATTTATAAGTAATAAATCAAACAATAACTCATCAATTAATATAATTATGACATATATATACTGCCTGATTCATTCGGAACTCTTATTTCGAAATCGTCTATATTGAGAGAAGAGTCTCCAGAGAAGGCTTAACCTTAACAAGGGTAAACGAGCAACATAGATTCAAATGGCTAACTTCAACTACTTAGAATATTAAAGTTATAGTAACACAAACTTGAAGGTCCATTGAGGAAGCAGAACGACTTTGAATAATCAACATCTCCATCCTTAAGGATACTGTCGCGCCGTTGTCGCTGGCCGCTCCTTCGACATTTTAGATCGACAAACCGTTATTAACCCCACGGGAAGCCAAAGTTTCACGTAGATTACCCACTATAACTAAATTACGTCAGTGCTCCGTACAAGTGGCCTATTCATAGTCGCCAGTCATTGGTTAATTAAGCAAACACAAACAAAACGGCACTGTTCAAATTGTTGTGGTGTATATTGACGTTATATTGTCAGATTTAATTTTGTACAAACAACGGGTTCGGCGCAGCTGCAGGAGTCGGACTAATTTCGTCTCGACATGACAAGGGTATTAGTTGGGTCGACCCTTTTTATAACTCAGGTTACTAGACTACAAAACCTTCCAAATAATTGTCGCTGCAAAATACGGGTATAATGCGGATCTAATTTCATAGGAGAGCAGTCGAGTGTAAGGTTTTCATGAAAAATTATTGTACGACTGAATCTCTACTGTATTTTCTTATAAGCAATTTTGATTATGAAAGAAAGAAAAAAGAAAAAAAAAATACATTTATTAACAAACACACTAACACAATAAAACATGATGATGATACAAAGAGATAGATAAATAAAATTTATTAATAGATTACTAACATTTAAAAAAATATATAGAAGTGGCCGTAGCTGACCGGATCCATAGAAAATACCGTAAATAATAATTGGACCATGTGCAATTAGTATGCACACATAATTACAATCAGTCCGTTAGCCTATACAAACCATTTAATCCAGCTTCAGTCGTAGCTCGTGCCGAGTGTAAACGCTAATCCTGATTTAAAACTGCTAAATTATGCATTAATTTGTCCTGAATTAAGGGCTTGTAAATGTTCCCAAGTGTATAGTATTTGAGACTCAGCAAGATTTAAGAGCGTCGTCGCAAAACTGAATGAGATAACAGTGGATCGCCCTAAGCTGAAGCGTGAATTACCGTCGCTTCTTTGTACGGCAGAACCGGCTTCAAGTTCGTCTCTTGGAATGGGGATAACTTGCCGTATGTGCCCGAATTTATTTAAATTCGCAGCATACCTCGTCCCTACTCGAATAAGTGAAGTTACTACGGCATCATTAACTCGGCAATAATGTTAATGAAATGTTCCGTGCCGTGACCCAGCTGTGCCGGCGCGGAAGACGATATTACAGGCTTTATCACAATTTAGGAGTGCTAAGCTGCCTTGAATTTCTTCATTACTCACGCGGAATACAGCGGAAAAGAAACACCGTCTGTCTGACTGGAGGCAATAAGGAACGGTGTCAGTTTCGCCGTATCTGAACGTCATGGAGGGGCACGTAGGGTCACGCCTTATATACATATAGATTTTTGTGACAAATAACACATTGTCCTCATAAGAAATTCACCCTTGTCGCTGGCGCCGGGCGGGCCCTCGTGAATTATAACATCAGAAAGCGCCAAGTTTTTGTGCCGAGATTAACTGCGTATTACAAGCCGAAAGTATGCCAATGAGCTGGTGTTTCTCGAACTTCTTAATTACTTGCGAAGGGTTTTTTGTTACGACCGTCTTTTTAAAGCGAATTGTTTTCACGTTTCAAAGTGGGACCGACAGAAGAAGTTTGCATAGCTAACGTTCACTGTAAAAACTTTGTTGAGGTGGAACTTCTTGAGCACCTATTTTACTAGATGTCTACTTAATTATTTTTTCGTACCAAAGTACTGAAAGTTTGGTAAGTTACTAAAACTTACCAAACTTGCAGTACTTCGGTTTACCTAGAACGAACTGAAATCAATTTTGATTTTAGGAAAAGCATTCATATTGAATTAAACTAACACAATATAAAAGAACAACAGTAACTACTTAACAATTTGTAACTATTTCATTTTTGTTTAAAATTAATACGTGCTTTTTACACTTTTTATGTTGTTTACATTATTGTAAGGAGACGCGTGGTCGCAAAAGAAGAAACTTTCGATTATAGTACGCGGTACGAAATGCGTGTCAAACGCACAAACAGTAAGATATCGTATACCATGATGGGCGGGCAATCACAATAACGATTTTGTAAAAGCTTCAAAATGATGCGACATTATTTATTCTGCTTTACAGTCCTAATCGACTGACATGGTGTCGTAATATTTGATTCATATATACAAGTTGTAATCGTTAAGTGTGCACAGGCGATTATTCCGAAACTATGAGAGATATAAAAAACTTAAAACTGATAACGAAAGAACGTTATCTAATGAGTAAAATGGCATCAATAACTTTTTAAAAATCAAACGAGAACTATCCAAAATTTTGACATTAAACACTCCCATACATTTAGTATGAGATAAGTAGAAAGGTTTTAGTTTCCTTGTTTTAAGTGGTCTAGTATTCATTTTACCTTAATCATATTTTATGATTACGTATGATATGATAATTATGATTTTCAAGTACGTACACGTGTAGATTAATAAGGTATCTTACCACTTCAAACTAATAATAAACCTTGTTTCAATATCGCATTAATTTGAACTGGCATGAAAAGCAACGCACTACAAAAATACAAAAAAAAAGTAAGTTTTTGTTATTCATTCTAAATTCAAAATCTTGATCGCGGGTCGGAATATGATTAAGGTAAAATGAATACTAGACCACTTAAAACAAGGAAACTAAAACCTTTCTACAAATCTCATACTAAATGTATGGGAGTGTTTAATGTCGATTTTTTGGATAATTCTCGTTTGATTTTTAAAAAGTTATTGATTCCATTTTACTCATTAGATAATGTACTTTCGTTATCAGTTTTAAATTTTTTGATATCTTTCATAGTTTCGGAATAATCGCCTGTGCACACTTAACGATTACACCCTGTATAGTCACGACTGTTATCCTCGAAGGGTAAGTCCGCAAAATCAGTCCACTGCCATAGTCCACGTTTCACCAAATGTTAGCTGCACATGTACGGTCGGGGTCACCGTCACTTTACCACTTTGCAGCGATTTTTGTATGAAGCGCACCGACCGCTCGGGTACGTGCCCTTACCGATTAGACGACGCGGTATGCAAAGAATTTTGACCTTTAGACTGGTAAAGCGACGGAGTCCGCTGTTATACTCAGCGAGACAGGTGGTGAACCCATCGCCGCTCTATGCAGTAAGTCTTTGGTCCCTTAGTCGCCTTTTACGATACCCAAGGGAAGAGGTGGGACGGTAGCATTCTAATATAAGCCACTACCAGCACTGCATAGCTTGAAGATACTAGTGAATACTCACTGCTTTCCAGCAGGTCCTTATTATATCTCTCTCAGCTAAGTGTTAGCGACTCTTCCTTTGTCATCCTTTTTTTTCAGTAAATCCACCTTATGGATACCCTACCCCCAGAAGGGAGCCAAGGTTATGTGGGGCTCCATCCCCCTTTTCACACTGAGAGCGTAATAATCAATCATGGATGAGAGGAAGGGAAGTTTACCCACTAAACACGAGAACAGCAAATTTGTGTAAAGTGGAGGCCGCGGGGCCTGTCCACTAAGGAATTGAACCACGGGATCCATCCTGATGCACGTATGCCCATCTGTGGACAGCTACACTCATAACCTGCACGAGCGCGCTTCACCATCCATGCACTAGCATACAGACGTTCCTCGCGCTCTTTCGCCATCCTACCAACAGCCTGAACGACCAAGGTAACCTCGGCCAGTTCTCGTTCTCCACCATCATAACAGAGAAATTATAACCAGCGCTAATATTGTAATCATAGGGAGAGGAACAGCATCACTAATCAGCTCGCGACATTTTGACGTGACGACTCGCCTTCGATCAGGCGAAACGTCTGAATCACTCTCGTGTGGCTGAAGCCATTCACGGCGCCGAAGTTCCGCTACCAGTGATTAATGGTGCCGCGTTCCCCTGACATTGTGTTTTTGTGATGCAAATAACTCGAGCCGTCGGAACAAGGGGAATTGAGTGGGGGGACCGAGCACTACCGCAGTTTCAATTGCTATGCCGCTGAATACTGATGAACCGTTTCAGTTAAAGGTATTATCTTTGTTGTAACGTTTAAGGCGCTAAGAGGTGCGACAGCTGCTGTCGAATGCTGAAGCCGAAAAGCTCTAATTTTGTTAGTTTCATTGTTGTTCCGTTTTCAGTGTTAGCAATTTATTGGCGTTGCGGTGACCATGTCGTCGACGGTCATGTCTGCATACACACATACATACTTAAAATCACGACTATTATCTTCTAAGGGTTAGTCAGAGACCATTTACTAGCGAGCTCAGTTTTTATTCGTACGCCACAAGTTAAAAAAAGCAAATAAAAGCTTTGTTATTAAGTAGTGTAAAATTTAAAATGCTTGCGGGCAATAAGGCTAGGGAAATAGCGGAAGGCAATCAAAAGGTAGGTTGTGCATTATTAACCTATTGCTTCATGTAATTCTCTGGCGTTTTAAAGTAATTTTTCTTATAAACAATGTTGTTAGTTGCTTTACTGAATACTATTAAGATAATTTTTGATTCACTGCGACCAATTTGATCCTGTTTAAAGTTGTTTACGAAATTTTAGATTGTATTGCGTAATTTACTTGCAAAAGTTGTAGGTTTACGTAGACCATAAAAAAATATTAAAGTATACATAAATGAATAAAAACTTGTAGAGCTAACATTAATTTCAATAATATTCTTTAATCAAAAAAGTTTTCATAAAATAAATAAAAAACTTATTTTTTAATCATTTGCACGTTGTTAGGTTTAATTCATTGACAGCCTTCACTGCATTAGCTTCATGAAACTATTTGCCTGCTTTTCGCTATTTGTATTAAATTGAATTAATAAAACACACAGTTTATCGATAATGTAGTTGAATTAGTATTTAAATACTCTAATTTTTAATTAGACGGACTAAAGTGACATTAGTAATGATAAAACCTAACGGCAAATAAAAAATAGTGTTGTACCCTTACTCAAACGAAGTTCAATACTCTAATTTTTAATAAGACGGACTAAAGTGACATTAGTAATGATAACACCTAACGGCAAATAAAAAATAGTGTTGTACCCTTACTCCATCGAAGTTCAATTGTTGGTTCAATTCACTTATTGGTAAAAGCAAAACACTCGAACTGTGTTATCTTGATATAGAAGCTACTTAATTAGGAAACATAAATAAAACCCAGTTATCACTTTACTAATTATTTCAGAAAAATATTTTTTAGAATCTTAATTGGTTCAAATTAATTTCATTGTGTTTTAATTGATCAAATTTGTGCCAAAATACTTTTAAATGAAAATTAATCGAATGATGCAGTGACCACACACCGTTTTCAATAATTTTCAAAATAAATTGGCTTTTCGGTAAATTCTGAAACCGTCATGTGACTTAAAATACTTTCGGACTTCAAAATACTGGCTTAAAAGGACAATCATCAACAATAAATCCCAATATAAAAAGGCATTCGCCATTTTGTTTTTAACAGATAACCTATGTCAAAGTTATAGGTCGCGCGCGTCACTCGTCTCCCTTCTTCGCTCGCGATTGGTTGTACGAATATTCCTTGCGCTCATAACTCCTGTTCTTGTTGTTATTGATGTTAAGTTTTTGTTATATCTTTCCTTGTTATGTTGTTTTTTAAGTGTTGTTGTTCCTGTTTGTTGTTTTTTTTGTAAAACGACATGGCAGACGCTCAACCGAGTACCTCGGGTGCAATTATGTCTCCTAGGAAAAGGAGACGGCCCGCTCATCTGAGTGTCACAGAGAAGACAATGATGCAAAATGTATTTAAATACGTATTCAACGAAGAGGAAAAGAAATTGGATACGCAATTATGTGTCAAACCTAATAAGCGCCACTGTGCAAAGAAAACAGCAAACATTTTGGGAATCGGTGTTACCACTGTTTTTAATGTTCTAAAGGACTTAAAGGAAAATGTTTTACCAACTCCACCGCAATGATCTAGTTTCGAGTTTCGATGATTGTAAATTATTGATATGATTGTTAATATATGTTTATAAATTAAAAACAAATTATCAAAAAAATGTAGTTGATGAGCTCGTTGCGTACGGTGTCACCGTCTTAAGACTGCCCTCTTACCACTGCGAATTAAATCCAATCGAATTAGTCTGGGCACAGGTAAAGGAGCATGTCGCAAGACATAGCAAAAGTTTTAAAATGGCCGAAATTAAAGAATTGTTTAGTGACGGGTTACAGTTGGTGACACCACGTGGTCGAGCTGTATCGATCATGTCATAAAAGAAGAGAGTAAAATGATGCAACTCGACCACCTTGTTGATGATGTAACAGACGAATTCGGACATCAGCGAAAGCAACAGTGAATATTCAGAAATAAATAGTGAATAAAAGTTTGACTTTTATTTGTTTTTCCATTTACCTACTCATTTAATTTAAAAACTTTCGGAAAAAGTCAATTTAGCATTTTACCCTTTGTACCGCACCCTAGGTTAGAAATTCAAACTATACAATTTGGAATTGTACCATAAGTTGTGGTCCATTAATCGCTAAAAGTAGTTTACATTAGTGTTTTTGACAGTCACCATACTTCAAATGTCAAAAAGGTTACAGTTAGTAACTTACTAAATGTCAGTTTGGTATGTAATCTAATAAAATAGCGTTTTTGACAGTCACCATACTTCAATTGTCAAAAAGGTTACAGTTAGTAACTTACTAAATGTCAGTTTGGTATGTAATCTTATAAAAATCGAAGTATTGGGAAAAATATAACAAAACAAAAAAGCAACCAACCTTTATGAGCGCAAGAAATACGTACAACCAATCGCGTGATGAAAGGGGGACAAATGACGTGTACTACACTTGGTCATCAACAAGGGTGGTAGTGCGCGTCACTCGTATAGGTATTGTGTGGTTTCTTTCTTTGTACGCGGATTCATTAAAAACGTCTACTTATTACGTAAACTTGCGAATAACCTGTACTTTTTAATAATAATATTTTGTTAAATAATTATTTATAGCCAAGTCGATGACTCAATAATTCAATTTAACCGGTAAAATCACTCGCGTCACAACACTTCGCTCTTCAGTTGGCAGTATTTAAAAAAATTAAGTGCGCCGGCAGCTGTCACTTTAGTCCATCTAATTAAAAATAAGAGTTGATTCTACTGCGTGTTTCTAGGTTTTAAGCTGGATTCACGCTTGCAATGGGACCCACATATTGATACCTTGTCAGGAAGACTGAGTTCAGCTGCATACGCAGTAAAAAAAAGGCTTTTAACTGATGTTGAGTCGGCCAGAATTGTTTTTTTTAGTTATTTCCATAGTGTGTGTTTGGTGTGTGCATGTCTTATGCTTCCTTCCTGTTGTGGAACTCCGCTGCTAATATTGACTATGTATTTATTCTACAGAAAAGGGCAGTCCGCGCCAAGTACCAAAACTAAAGTCTAGAGACTCACTCAAAGAGGTGTTTAAAGTAATCAATATATTAGCTATTGGATCACAATTTATTTTTAAAAACATTATGTAACTATGTCAAGAAGTATCAAAACACATTTGTTAAAAATTGTGATCTTCATAACTTTAACAATCGTAAAAAATAAGCTTGCCGTCCCTAGTTTTAAACTTCATAAAACAGGTAGCTCATTCTTGGGTAAATGTGTAATGTTTTATAACAAACTTACACAAAATATTACTGAAATGCCTTCAACTACATACATGTAAAAAAACCCTTATGAGTAAAGGCTAATAAAAAGTGGCAAATTATGTAAATGACAAACATTTATAATAACAATAATAAGTTTATTATATAACATCAACACATAACATTAAAAATACATTAGTTTTTTCTTAAAATTAGGTATTACAGTGTGTTAACATTGCACCGACAACGCATTTATAGACATAGTGGTTAAACGAGTATAACTTATTAGTTATTGTATTCGTATTTCTTTTTAAAATCATGTTTTGTACGTTTTAAAGAGCTTATATACTTACGTGTGACTTATAGGGGGAAAAAAGAAAGACCTCCTGAGTTTCTTGCCAGGTTCATCTCAGTGGAAGGCTCTCCCCAAATCCGAACTGGTGGTAGATTAGTTAGGTAGGTTGGTGGATTAGTTATATAGTAAGATTTGCTTTTAAGATTTGTTAGTTAACTGTTATTTTTGTTTTATACGTCAATAAGTGCCTGTAAAGGTTTATGTTGAATAAATAATTTTGATTTTGATTGATTTTTGGCTCATACTAAGCAAACAGATGCTTCTCTGTATTTGTTCAGTGCAATAAAATTAATACTTATCATATTACTGTTAACGAAATAGTGAGCCGTAAGTAATGGTTCCAAAATAACATTTGTTAAAGGGTCCACATACAAAAAACAAAATATTATATGAATATCGCACTTTCCCGTATAATTATAACAACATAACAAGAGTGATGGTATTTTGTCACGCCAATAACGTTAGCATCAACCAACGGGACTTAATAGCGCACATTTACATACCTAGACGATTTTCTCGCGCTCAATAAGCATGTCACATGGTATAATATCTGCTTATGCGGGAGGGTGGGACCACAGAAATAGATCTAAAAATAGAGGCCGCATATTATCTTAAACGTATGAAAACCAAACATGTCACTTTTTTCTGTGTTAATTTAATAACAAAGAAACTTACCGAAAGGAAACTTGTTGTTTATCTCGGTTAACCTTTCTTGTACAGATTTTACAGTTCGATACGACGCAAATATTTTTTTTTTAATATTTCATGTCCGGTGCTGACAACAGTTAAATGAAACGCGGTTATAAGATGTGATTTTACCATCCTTTTGGCACTATGCTAAAACGCAAAGTAAGTACACATGCAGCTTCCATTAAAACCTATTTCTGCGTGTGGGACATATAAAATTGGTCTGTTTACTATTCAGGCGAGAGACAGCTGGATCTACTGTTCCATCATTTTGAGCGTTCCGCGGTTTTTGCTATCTCTGTTATGGCTGCCATTAGTCATGGTGCCACATTAAATGCAGGTAGCGCAACCCTAGTGTGATTTTGTTTTGTAATTTACTTCTGGTCTGTTTGTTTTAATGGCTTGCACTGTGGTTAGATTAAATGTGAGTTGTAGTTTTACTGATGAACGTGGGGCGGCATATAACATCATCACTATGTTTTTGTACGCAATGAAAGGCCAAAAGGAAATCTTCGGGTGACTGACATAAACGGTTGTTGTCAATCACGTCGGATTCACCACTGTAGGGAATTGTATGGTAGATAGAATGGATGTCACATTGTAGGAAGGCCAAAAGGAAGATCTTCCTCCGAGCTGGGTAATATAGCTCGGGGACCGAAGTAAGTATCCGTGGATGGTGAACAATCTGAACCCTTCATAGCGCTATTCGGTGTCCCCCAGGGCTCTGTTCTGTGCCCCTCTTCTTCAACGTATTCCCCAACTAACAAAAATGATTCTTATAATGGCTTTCATTGCCAAATTAATAGCTTTTTAATAGCCGTATTATCTCCTATAAACCTGCGTTTGGGCACAAATTATAAGGACAATAACTTTGTACCCACCTTATAGTGGATTTATTGTTAGCTTTTTATTATTTTACGTGTTTTATTATGGCCAGCAACAAGGGAGTAAAATTTATACTAGCAAAGCAAAGTATTTTATAAAGCTGTTTGCCCATGTATGATTCTGTATTAAGTAAGATAGTGATTTTAGACGCTTTCGAGATGTGGTGCTGGAGAAGAATGCTGCGAATACCGTGGACAGCCAAACGCACTAACATCTTAATTCTGTCGCAATTGAACGTTAAGGACAGATTGTCTACTTTATGTGATCGTCGCATACTGGGCTATTTTGGCCATATCGCCAGACGTGGCGACAGTAGCTTAGAAAAGCTCATTGTGGTGGGAAACGTGGAAGGAAAACGTGCACGAGGCCGGTCCCCGACCAGATGGTCTGACCAACTGAAGGAAACACCAACGTCCCGCTTCTACGCCGCGGTGAGGATGGCCACAGACCGGACCCCATGGAGACAGTTCGTCCAATCCAAAGTGCTGCCGTGATGATCACGATCCTCAGTCATGAGGGAACGACCGAAGAGAAGATAGTGATTTACATTTTCCTAAAAGCTTAGCGAAAAATTAAAGTGACCGCTGTCACTGTCAACCATTTTAATGACAAGAACAGTAAGTTTATAATTTATTATAATATGTTGTTACTGATTAAATGCTTGTATGTAGTGAAAACGGTGTGGGAATTCAAATGCATGGCAAAATGTGTTACGCAGTGTGTTATATTATCAACGCGCCCTTGAATTTAGGCTGTTTTGTGATACAAAATTGGTTAATTATTTATTCATGTTTTTAATAAGGGAAATAGGAATTGCAAATCATTTATAAGGAAACTTAAGCTTATGCTATTGCCATTTTTTATATATTTAGGGTTCTTTTCTCACTAGTAAAAACCCGTATCCACATTTATTTTAATGCCCGAAGATTTTTATTCAAAATTTTACTTTACTGTTTTGTTCATAATTTAATTCTTATTTCTTTCGCAGGATAATAATATTTTACGGCTGATAAAGCCAAAGTAATAGAAGTGTAATGTGTCCCTAACTATTGAAACAAGAAATTAAGAAAACGCAGAAATAACAGTAATAGACTTCTTTCAGTCTTTTAAGTAGGCAGGCATTCAGCAGCCAGCCAGCTATCAATACGCGCCTAATCGTCTAATTACGTGCTGTAATATTTTTAAATAAATCGCTAAAAGTTATATAATGGAAATATTGATTTTTATTGCCCAGTCTTTTATATCTCTACACAAAAATTTCATTGGATTTAGTAGGACGACGGAACCCGTGGCTGTTTTTTGTAAAAGCTAGATAATTTCAACCATGATGAATCATGTTTTTGTAAAGTTATGTAGAACACTTGAATAAAGGCATCTAAAGAATGACGCTCTTATAAATAATATATAATCGAATATGGTTTGCTTTCATTCTTATAAAGACTATGTAAAATGCTTTTACTCTTTTGTCATATAGACATCTTATAATAAGCTCCTATAAATTAAAAAGCATTATAGTTACTCTGTGCATTGCAATTATAAGAATAATTGGCCCTATTAGAAACCTTTACATAGCTTTTGAATATTATAAGGCTAAAAAGCCATATAACTAGCTCCTATAAGAATACAACATTTTGAACCCTTATTGTGGCTATATTATTAGGATTTTTTACAGTTTACCCAACTAAATTACAAGGATAATGGTAGTATTAGCTAAATCTTCTTATAATGTACCATTGGTTATTTGACATATTGATTGCTATTTTAAAACATGTAAGAGAGTATGGACCTTATACATTAATTTTATAAGGGTATATTGTTAGTTGGGTCATCAATGATATAGCAAGAATTATTAAATACTGCAAAATTTATATTTTCGCTGATGATTTGAAGCTGACCAGGACTGATATTGTTTGCACGAATATATTAACAACCTTTAAGAATGGTGCAGCAAAAATAAAATGTTTCTGAAGGCTTCTAAATGTCACCATATCAAGTTTACCAAAAAACAAACGAAGCTTCTCACCGAGTATTCAATTGCTGTTGAAAAACTAAAAGAAATAACTTCCATCAGAGATCTCGGAGTGATAATTAATTTGTACTTTGGTGTAATTTGATATGTGGGGCACATAGGTTCATTCGGGAGGGGGGGGGGGGGGCGTAGGAATTACTTAACAGTATAGAACATAGGTTTAGTTTGTAACCAGGGCAGCCTGATTAAAATCAGTGGTTTGGTTGACACGGACACGTGGCGTGCTAAGTGGTATTGTGCAGTGGTACGTATTTCTCTGGGGTTTGAGAGCTCTCTTGGGGTAGACGGGACGCTTAGGGCCTTCTACCCACCACAGCAGCCAGAGCAGTCGCCGGGGAGGCAAGCTACGTTCACCACTGCAGCCGGCGGCCGGCGAGTCCCCGGCACCTCCGCGAACAGCGCGGCGTACGAGAGGAAGACTAGTACGTAAGTTAGTTTATATTTCTTATAATTAGGCGTTAGTTTTAAGTAAAAAGGTAGCAGAGCAACTATATTTAGGGAGGTTGGTGAATGACCTCTCTGGACCACACAGTTTGAGGTTAGCAGAGCGCAGGGACATTGATTGACCTCTCTAAATCAAACATTTTTTGGTAAACAGAGCGTAGGTTTTGTCTACGGACCTTATTAATTAGTTATTAGTTTTAACGTTGGTTAGTTGTACCAACCAAATACTTAGAATAGGTAGTGTTAAGATTGTTTGTAACCGCATATTAAATTGAATTAAATCGCATTTAGAATGCAATGTAATATGTAGTTTTCTTTGTCTGATTATTGTGTGATCATAGCAAGTAGGCACCTAGTGTAAGATTTTCTCACTGCGGTCAGTGTAACGGTAATTATCTTGGATCCGTTGTCCCGCATTTAGAATGTGTTTAATTGTGTAAGATTATTCCACTGCGGAAAGTGTTGTCAAACCTAACTTGCTATAATTACAATAAAATAGTCATATAAATATCATAGTGCAATGTAAACATTTGGTTTTGAATTACACATTTGGAATGTAATTACTTGCTTAATAGTGCAAGGTAAGCATATGTTTCTTGGTTTGGTATACATTTAGAATGTGGTTAACTATGGTCAACTGTTAGTTGGATTAAAATCATATCACAGTACAGTATTTACTTGCTTTGAATTATTTGAGTACTATCTACTCACCGGGGCGGTGTAATTGTCAGACAACTTTAATGTACTTACTGATTAAAACTGTTTGTGGCAGGTTATTGTTGTTTTGTTGTCTAACTTTAATTTAGAATTAGTCTCGCTAGGGTAGTGTGAATTTGTGACAACAAATAAATGTTTTAATTTTGGTTGTTGTATTTGTTGTGCAAACTGAATTTTAAGATTCTAGCGGTTTGCAAATAATTAAACATTTGTTTGTTCCTTGATTGCTTAAAAACTAAATTTGGAATTTAAAGTTAAATCATTGAAAATTGTGGAATATTGATTTGGTTTGTTGTTTCATTTTGAAAACATATTTAAATATTGTAGGCATTTGATTCACAATATTTGTAGTTTGGTTGTCTAGCGATTGCAAAGCTGTAGACACATATATTAATATTGCAGTTAGGTACCATATAAATTGTTTGTTTACATAGTGAGTTTGGCCTATGTATGATTGATTAACATATTTTGTTTATTGTAGTTCTCTTTGGGAAACTAATTTGAGTTCCATTCATTTGTAACATTTGTTTGTTAAATGACTTGTTAACATAGTAAATTTTAATTGAACATTAAATGTTAACTTGTGGTAATATCATGACTGGCCAACGTACATTATATAATTAATATTTTTATTATTTTTCTTGGAAATTAATTCAAGTTTGATTCATTTGCTTATCTATGTGTATTGGTTGAACATCCATTGGTTCATTGTGGTTTCTTTGACAACCAGTTACCTGTTATTTTTTGATACATTAGTTGCAGTTTGCTTCAATTGTGGCATAACGACTTAGGCAATTTTAGTATTAAATTTGTTGGATTATTACATAACAGTTTATGCAATAATAGTAATAGCACATCTTGTTTTGTTGGGACATTCATTTGAAAACCCATTTTAAATGTATTACATTGATTGAAATTTGGTTGGATTATTATATAACGGTTTATACAATAATAATAGCATATTTTGTTTTGTTTGTGCCTTCATTTTTTAAAACCAATTTTAAAAGTTAATTGGATTATTACATTGGTTTAAATTGGTTGATTTATGCATAGGGACTATGTAATAATAATAGCACATTATTTGTAGTGCGCTTCTTGTTGCAAACCCGTTTAAGTTTTTTTATGTACTTATTAATTTTGGTTGTGGCTACATTGTAATTAAAAGGCTACATTAGTAGGGAACATTGCCCTGTCTTTGTGCTATTGTTGGACATATAATCTAATTCCTCGTTATTTGTTTTTTGTTGACAACGCGATGGCGGAGGCAGTCTTTGCAACGCAGCTGCGCTGGTTCGTGCATACGCAGGATCTGCTGTCTCGGAGGGGCTGCGATGATGACATCCTCGAGCGAGCCAGGCAGTTAAGGCAGCGGGTGTCTTCGGTTGAGACCGCCATGGTGGTGTTGTCGGAGACTGCTCCAACGTCCAACAAAAAGGTATGGTCGGCATACGAGGAAGAGTTTGCCCAGATCATGGAAATAAATGATAATGTCATCCAGGCGGCCTGCGACATTAAAAGGCGATGGATAGGGGATGTCCAGCCATCCATACCGCCACCAATGGGAGGGCCTGCGATGCCTGATGGGCTTCCTACGCATCAGTTAGGAAGTTTGGGTGGCGCTGTGGAAGAGGGGTCGTATGTAGACGCACATGCGCGTCAATTGTTGTCGCTACCTAGGGTAGCTAATCAGGCGGACTTAAAGACGCAACTGTTGACGCCAGTCACAGTTGCGTGTAATGCGTTGCGACAATTAGGGTTGCCACTAGCCGAGTGTTCGCTGCTACTGGTACACATTGTGTTGGACAAGCTGCCAATGGACGTTCGTTCCCGGTTTGAGCGGGAAACGGCAGAGAATGGGGGGGCTACTCTGCCGGGATTGGAGGAACTTTTAAAGTTCCTCGGCGATGAGACGGGGGTCATAGCGACCTCCCAGCCTGACCTGCCGCCATCAGAGGCGCAGGTTTCAATGGGACGCCAGGCGAATCCCACGGTACAGCCGCAGCCAAGACACACTACGGCGCGGCTGGCGGCGCTGACTGCAGCAGCCGGCATGGACCCAGCTTGTACACACTGTGGCCAAACAGGTCACACTACGACGCGGTGCCAGGACCAACAAGGGCTGCCTGTAATTACGAGGCGGCGTATGGCAAGGCGCAGCGGCCTTTGCTTTAACTATAGGTCTCAACGCTGCATTGCATTTGGTGGATCACTTCATTTATTATTGTTGTGTGTCAACAGATCAGGAGCGGCTTCACCGACCACACAACAGCGGTGGCAGCGTTACACGGGCAGGGGTGCTCCAGCGCGGAGCACACACCTACCAGCGGACTGGAGGCCCAGTCATGCGCGAGGCGCGCCCCCACACCGGAAGGTGAACCATGCGCAGGCGCGCAAACCCGCGCCTGCAGGTTACCATGCCGCCGGCCCGAGTGCGATTCGGGTATCACACGGGCGGGGGCCCGGTGGTGTCACGAAGGAGGGAGGGGTCCCTGCAACTAGCTCTGTGCGCGCCAGCGTGCAGCCGCGATCGAGCTATGCCGCAGCGGTTATCGCACCACCCGCGGTATCACACGGGCGGGGGCCTTCTTTGGAAATGGGGGACCCGAGCAGGTCATAGCTAGCCTGCCCCTTTGCGAGAGAAAAACCACGGACGGTTTTGCTTTATACTACGGCGGCCGCGGTTTGAAAGATTTTAACGAAATCTTAGATTTGGAATTTTAATTTGTGCCACATTGTTTGGTGGCATGCTTACTGGGTGTTTGACGGGGCAAACCCAAGTCACCCTCCTCGGTACATGCATCTATGTGAGAATGTCAATTTCGGTAACGGTAATGAAATTCGCCCGCAGGGATAACGGCACATACATTGGTCTAGATCGGGCAGACCAACACTTTGTCACCTGGCCCAATTGACCTACTCTTGGGCTCGGGTGTACTAGGACTGGTCCTACTAGGCACCTAGATAGCTCTGGGTCGCTCTACACTGCTGGCAGTGCCAACTAATTTTTTTTGTTTCTATTATGTACACAGTTTGACGACTCGACTCAGCATAGTCTAGAGTCATTGTGTTTGTGTACCATTTCCTTAACTATGCATAAGTTTGGGAAATTGAGAAACCTCCCATGGTCTACATGGTAGCCCATGCCCATGAGGATTGTGAAGCCTTTCAATAGGCCAGTACGTCACGGTTGACGTCTGTTGGATGTGTTACTAGGTAACCTAATTTGTAATTTTGAATATTGTTTGTCCGAAGAGCTACATTTGTGTAGTGCTGTTTCGGTGTTTATTTTGTCACAGTGGACGTCTTCACCCGTGCAGCCGCAGACGGGGGGTCTGCCTTCGGACCGAGTCACTCAGTCTCGTCCGTTCTTAGGGGTCGCACGCAACGGGTTCTGCTGGACCTTTCTCGGTAAAACCGATCAAGCTTCGCAACGCCCGAGTTGTAGGTAAATATTTTGTGTTTTTTTTGTGCCTGGCTACTAAGGCCGTCCTCTTGGGAGTTTCTTCGTTGTCCTCGGAAGCCTTCGTCGTCGCGTTGCATCGTTTCGTGTCGCGTAAGGGTCTACCTTCACTTATTCGCTCCGACAATGGTACAAAATGGCAAGGGCACGGGTGTATCTAAATGATGTTTGTAAATTTTTAGAAAATAAGCTTTGGTGAATAAGACAATTTAGCATTATTTTAATTTGGCTAATTAGATTTAGTATGTTGTTGAAGGAGAATGACTTGCTCTCCTTGCTTGTAGCTAGGGCAGCATTGTAAAGTTGTTTGTTGGCGAGTATGGGACTGCGGTTCGATTCCGCGATGAGCCGCAACAACTGTCTCTCCTTGTCCGATTGATTGAGCTAACGATCGGAGCCTCCCGATCGGGGCAGGGGTGTGTATCGAACAAAACGGCCAATTCGTGCGCCCCCGCTGTGGTTTTAAAAATATAGTGACAGACGGCTGTCAATGTCAAAGTGACACACTCACGTTGGTTTTTTGGTAAGGTTAGGAACCGAGAACGCGGGGTCGTGTGAAATTAATTTGTACTTTGGTGTAATTTGATATGTGGGGTACATAGGTTCATTCGGGGGGGCCGTAGGAATTACTAAACAGTATAGAACATAGGTTTAGTTTGTAACCAGGGCGGCCTGATTAAAATCAGTAGTTTGGTTGACACGGACACGTGGCGTGCTAAGTGGTATTGTGCAGTGGTACGTATTTCTCTGGGGTTTGAGAGCTCTCTTGGGGTAGACGGGACGCTTAGGGCCTTCCACTCACCACAGCAGCCAGAGCAGTCGCCGGGGAGGCGAGCTACGTTTACCACTGCAGCCGGCGGCCGGCGAGTCCCCGGGATCTCCGCTAACAGCGCGGCGGACGAGAGGAAGACTAGTACGTAAGTTAGTTTATATTTCTTATAATTAGGCGTTAGTTTTAAGTATAAAGGTAGCAGAGCAACTATATTTAGGGAGGTTGGTGAATGACCTCTCTGGACCACACAGTTTGAGGTTAGCAGAGCGCAGGGACATTGATTGACCTCTCTAAATCAAACACTGTGTTTACCCCTAATTGTAAGAGCAGTTAGCTAAAGCAACCTTAATTTTAAGAATAAAGAATTTTAATGCTGTTACTTATATCGGTGATCCAAAATTTATAAATAAAAAAATTAACAAGTTCTACGGATGTTAGTTGGAGTTACTATATATAGCGAAGGAGATGGAAAATTCTTCGCTACCGTGATGCAGGCTTCCCTATACTGTTTTACTGTCGTAGTATGGAGACGTCGTTGGTATACGTTTGTGGAGCCATCTATTGACACGGCTGAGAAGGTGTTTGCTTGATGTCGAACTATGTGCGGCGCCATGCGGTATGTGGCGCCGCCACACAACAAACCGTGGTTGCGAAACATTCGGGAGGGGACGGGAATAGCGAATGCCGCTAAACTCTTTCGCCTTGCCAGAAACAAGTTCAAATATGCAGAGCTGACTGCCTACCTTTACTAGTTAGAGAGGCACCATAAGAAGAAGAATCATGTCCGGTCAATGATATTACATTTTAAAGGGAAGAAGATAATTATGTTACTACGCGGCTTGAGTTGAAGACTCATTAATAGCCCAATTGTCTCATGTCGCAATCAGTTGCGTCAAAAAAGCCATAAAGCGAGTCATCCGTGACAGCTGATTGTCACATTCGAAGCGCAATGGCTTAGAATACATTGTTAGAATAGCTGTCTCTTTTATTACTCTCGAGCTCACTGTATCTTTGTTCATCATTCATTATATGTAGTTTCATAAATTATGTAGTTTTATAGCTATCTATAATAATACGCAGAGCGACGTTTTTCAAACGCAATTTACTAGGAACGTAACCTATCTATACAATGAAATATCATTGTGTCCGGTGCACCGCTCCGCACTGCGATCTCGTCACTATACTCACTCTGAGGCCTTTCGCTCCAGCTACTAAACACGCCAGTAATACATTTCGCCGTCCTCAACGAACAGTATGGTAAAAGAAAAATACAGATTTTACAGGAAACGGCAAAAATTGGTTTATTGCTAATATCTCTAGAACTATGAACCTCTATAGACCATTCTTTTACCAAAAAAAATCCAAGACTGAGGGGTTAAGGTCAGAGGCTACCTTGTTGTTGTAACGCATTACTTTGGGAATAGCGTTGCTCTTCTCTCGTTTACTGTATTGTGACTTGTGACACAGAAAAGATATCAACTCAGCATTTGTCAAGACACTAAAGGTGCCCCGACGCTGATTTTCCGCGGATACCTAGAGGAAAACAGAAAACATCTTATAGTGATAAAAAAGTGTAGACGCGATTTTAAACATCAATGTTACTTTTATTAAATTTAATAATTTATTCCATAATTTTTTTTGTGAATATACACCTTAATACTAGTAAATAACCAGTACTTACATTATTGAAAGTTTATGTGGCACAATCACTTAAACTAAAACATCACCTGCCAGCTCATTCACAAGCACATAACACAATTTGAAATAGCAATCTTCTTGCACAATGGCTCAACTGGCAGACATCCAATCAGCACAGAAGGACCTTGAAGAGTGCTTCATGAAAAAATTGGGCGAGCTTGAAACTCAGATTCGTGGTGCGGGACCTACTATGGACACTGTGAGCAGAATTGCAGAGGAGTTTCGCTCGTTCCGAGAGCTCATGTTTTCCATGCTGGGTCTACTTCGGAGACAAATTAACGAGTGTTCAAGAACAGTTGATGAAATGGAGACTAGGAATCGACGTAAGGCCCTTATCTTCACGGGCTTTGTTGAAGAGAGCAAAGAAGATCCCAAAGCCCGCATATTGGAAATTCTTAATAGCAAGCTGGGCCTAAATGACATTTCTTCAGCTTCCATTAAAGTCTGTCATCGACTCGGAGTTGCCAAGCCGGAGCATCCCAGACCTATATTAGTTAGGTTTTTTAACATGGAACACAAGGCTGCAGCGTGGAGAGCGAAGTCCGCTTTAAAGGGAACAACGATCTCTGTCCGGGAATTCTTGACTAAGACCAGACAGGCTGTATTCGGCAGGGCTCGTCTTCATTTCGGTATGAGGGCTTGCTGGACGCAGGACGGTGTAATAATGGTCAAGTCGCCGGATGGAAACCGTCATAGAGTCACTTCATTGGAGGAGCTAAACCCAGTGCTGTCCAAGTTTCCCAAGAAGTCGGGTGATTCACCGAGCCAAACCAGGAACAAGCCTGAAAAAGGTTTGCGTAGGTAAATTGTTACAATTTATCAATGTTAAAGATTCTTTGTTTTTATTTTCTTTGTTTAGCCTCTAAACCTTCCTTGTAGGTAGGTACTTACTTACTTGCACTTTCATTGTTGATGTTTTGGTGGTTCATAGGTATGGGTAGTTATATTTTGTATTCTTACTGTTTCTGTCTTTATTATATCCTGTTGTGTTACCATACCTTCAATGCAATATTGTTTTTAGCTTTCTATTTATTTTCGAGCCACCAACTTTAGACCATAAAATTTAGCTTTTACTAACTGACACTGACAGTAATGACAGTGTCACATGTCATGTCAATCAATTTTTTTTTTTGTGATCTTTTTAATTTGTAAGTAAGGCCATACAGCCACAAGTTACTTCTATCATAAATGTTGTGTCCATATGTTATGTTATGTCAGTCCAACTACCTACCGTTAGACTATACGTCTGTGAGACAAATTGATCCTAAACTGTCAGTGATTTGTGCAGGGATTGGTACTGGTATTTGATTTCTTTGTAAATTCCTATTATTATTATTATTTTATTTCCTTTTTTATTTTGTTACAATCGATACATTTTTATTAATTGTTGTGATTGTGAATGGTCGGCTGGCGGGTGGTGTAGAGTTCGCCAAACTAGGAATTGATAGTATTTGCATATTTATATTATTTTTATTTATCTAATTTATTATTTTTATGTTATCTGATGATGATTCTTTCCATTCTGCTACTGACTCTTCGGACGTATCTAACAACGCTAGTTTTTGCTCTTTGCCTGACACGCTGGGTGAATTCGTTCGTAAAAACTGTAGCAACACAAAACACTTATTAAATATCTGTCACATAAATGCGCAAAGCGTACCCAGTCACTACAGTGACTTAGTGGAGGCATTCACTGACACTGGTGTTCACGCCGTCCTGATTTCTGAGAGTTGGCTCAAACCTCACCTTCTCTCTACCACCTACCCTCTTTCTGGCTTTATACTTGTCCGAAATGACAGGATTGGACGAGGGGGGGGTGGTGTGGCTATCTACCTGCGTAGTGAATTTTCCTACAAAATCCTTGCTTCTTCCGTTTCAAATTCTTGTGCTTCAGCAGAGTACCTCTTCCTAGAAATTTATGTCAAAGGGGTTAAGACCCTTCTTGGCGTGGTATATTGTCCTCCTGCTGTGGATTACTTTATGGATCTGGAACTGCTTCTTGAGTCGTTTGGGTCAGAGTATGCGCATCACGTCATCATGGGCGATTTCAATACAGACCTCATCCGTAATTCTCCCCGCTCCCGTAAACTCCTTCATATCGTCAAGGCTGCCGGCCTACATGTCCTTCCACTCCAAGCCACGCACTGTAACATTACTGGCGAGGACACCTGGCTTGACCTCATCCTCACGTCCACCCCATCTCTTGTATCCACTGACGGTCAATGTCCTGCTCCTGGTTTTTCCCATCATGACTTTATTTTCCTTTCATACATCCTAAGGTCCCCTAAACCAGTCCCTAAAGTGCTGCGCATGCGTTGCTTTGGTCGTATGGATGGAGAAGGGTTAATCAGAGATGCATCCCAAATTAATTGGGATCACTTGTTAGCAGTCCCCACGGTTAATGAGAAGGTTGACATCCTGAACCAGGCTATCCTCTCACTTTATGACGTTCATGCACCAGTCAAGCCAATTAAACTTAAGCGACCACCTGCTCCATCGCTGACCAGAGGGATTCGTATTGCTATGCGACGTAGAAATCGGGCTTTTCGGAAATTTAAACGAGAGCGATGTGAGGAGAGTTGGGGTCTATACAAGTCTGCGAGAAACTTATGTAATCAGATGATACGCAACGCTAAACGCCGACACATCTTTGAAAACATCTCCTCGTCCTCCCCCGCTGATATCTGGAAGTTCCTTGGAACCATTGGTGTTGGCAAGACGCGTAGTGTTGTTCTGCCGAACGCAATTTCGTTGGATGATTTAAATCGTCATTTCACCACAACTGCTAGTATGGATCATGCAACCAATTGTCAGACGGTAAATAACATTGCAGGTCTACCTCGTCCTAGTATTGACCCTTTTCATTTCTCTCCTGTTACTGTGGATGAAATCAAAAAGATTATCCTCTCCATCAAATCCGGAGCCCTAGGACATGACGGCATCAGTCGTCGGATGGTTATCGCTATCATAAATTATGTTATTTCTCCGATTACCCACATCATCAACTTTTCCCTAGACTCTGGCCAATTCCCTTCCCAGTGGCGTAAGGCTTATGTGCGCCCTTTACCTAAGATCTCTAATCCGTCCTTGCCTTCCCACTATCGACCCATATCCATTCTTCCGTTTCTATCCAAGGCAATCGAGGCCTGTGTTCATAAACAATTTTCAAAATTCATTTACCAGAATAACCTCGTTGGTCCCCTACAATCTGGTTTTAGGCCTGGGCACAGCACTGTTTCCGCTCTCCTGAAAGTGACTGGTGACATTAGACAAGGTATGGAGGATACGAAAGTCACAGTCTTAGTACTCATCGACTTCTCAAACGCCTTTAATGTCGTCAGTCATTGTTACGGCGAAAGGCGTTCGCAGTAACAGCGGCGAAATAAAAGATGTGGGTTGGGTAGGTTATGGATAGTGAAGTACTTACAGGGATACACAGGAACCTGGAGACGAGCTGTCCACGGTCGGCGGGGTAGGTTGAGTTCCTGGCGCACAGTCACTTCACTAAACAGTTCACTAGGGGCACTGGTTAAGGGCGTTTAGGTCGAGCTCTTCACTTTAGGTTCAGGAGTCACAGCGCGCGTATTTTGTGGGCGTCTCGCGTTAGCTAGCAGACAGACTAGTCGCGCGCTCGGCTCACCAAGCTAGCGGCGGCGGGTCGCGCAGCGGTGGCGCCGCGGCAGACAGGCGGACGCGGTCGTCAACAACCGCTGAGTCAACCGCCATACCGATGGCGGTACGGTTTGAAAGGCCGTCCCGGCTTTGGCCGGAACATCCTCCGGGGGCCAGGGGGGGCTCATCCACTGGGAGCCTGGCGATCCGGAATACAGGCCTCCGAAGATGTCCATTCGCGGTGTCCAGGTCTACCACCCGCACGACGCCATCCTTCCCAGGCAGGGTGCGAGCAATGCGCCCCAGTCTCCATTGGAGGGCAGGCAGGTTGTCCTCCTTGATGAGGACGAGCTCGCCAACTCGGGGAGGGGAGGATGGGGACAACCATTTGGAGCGGGTTTGGAGGGTATGAAGGTAGGACTGGGTCCACAGCGTCCAGAAGCGCTGGGAAAGAGCCTGTACCATTTGGAATCGCCTACGTGTGGAGATCGGCCTATCTTCCACGGATAGTTCGGGAAGGGCCGTTAGTGGGCGGCCTATGAGGAAATGTCCGGCTGTAAGCGGCTCAAAGTCTGATGGATCAGACGAAAGTGGGCAGAGAGGTCTAGAGTTAAGGACAGCTTCGATTCGTGCCAAAAGTGTAGAGAATTCCTCGAATGTGAGGTGCTGTTCGCCAATTACGCGATATAAAAGTTGCTTGGTTGATTTTACGTTGATCTCATGTAACGCACCGAACCATGGTCCCTTAGGGACGTTTAACAACCAAGTAATGTGCTGACCAGCGAGCTTGTGCGCAATCGTGTCATTATTCAAGGCAAGAAAGTTTTGTACTTCGATGAGCTGATTTCTAGCGCCTACATAATTTGTACCGCAGTCCGAGCGGATGAGAACCGGGGCACCGCGGCGTGCTATAAAACGCTGTAATGCCGCGAGGAACGCTTCCGTGCTGAGGTCCGAGACTGGTTCCAAATGAACCGCCTTAGTCGAGAGGCACACGAATATACAAAAGTACGCTTTTAAGAGTTTAACATTACGTAGGGTACTAGATTTAACGAGGAACGGTCCGGCGAAATCGGTCGTGACTTGACTAAATACTGGCTGAGGCGTAACTCTATCGGCTGGCAGGTCGGCCATGAAGGGCGCTTGCGGCTGGGCCCGGCATCGAAAGCATCTAATGCATTTAAAAACTCGGTGTCTAATAATACGGCGCGCGGACAATATCCAAAATTGTTGGCGTAGGATAGCGTGTAAAGTGTCAGCGCCAGGGTGGCAGTGTATTTTGTGGTAGTGGTCAATGATAAGGTCTACAAGTGGGCTAGAGCTGGGAAGTATGAGCGGATGCTGCGCGTCATATCGGATAGACGCATGGGACAGTCGTCCACCAACTCTAAGGAGCTCATCTTTAATGAGAGGTGACAGCCGCTGGAGTCTGACGGAGCAGATTTTGCCAGTTTGAAGGCGGTGGATGTCCTCTGCAAACTCATTGTGCTGAACACTGCGCACCCAGTAAAGTAGGGCCTCTCTTCGTTCACTGACGTACAAGGGGCCTGAGCGTCGCGAATCTGGGTGGTGTCTGCAGTTGTGCAGAAAGCGTTTTAGACAAGCTGTCACTCCGACGAGCTTGTCTAGTGAACTGAACCGAGTGAGCAGGTCAAAGTCAAGACCGGGCACTGTGACCAGTGACGGGACGTGTTTGGGCTTAAGGCCGGGCAGGGCGTGATGGCCCAGAGCTAAGGGCATCGCAGGCCAAGACTCACAAGGCTGTCCAAGCCACGTGGGAGACCACCATAGGTCGTGGGCTGACAGGGATTGCGCAGACATCCCTCTGCTTGCGCAATCTGCCGGGTTGAGCTCAGAAGGTACGTGTCGCCAGGTACATTCTGGTGAGCCTGAGCTGATTTTGACTACCCTGTTGGCTTCAAAGGGTTGAAGACGGTGAGGCGGTGTATTGAGCCAGGCCAGGACTATCGTACTGTCTGACCAACATATGTGTTGTTGTATACTGATATGGGCCGATAACTGAACCGACACACGGATCATGAGCTGGGAGAGTAGAGTGGCGGCCAACAACTCTAACTTGGGGATTGTGAGGCGGTTCTTGATTGGTGCGACTCGCGACTTGGCGACAATCAAGTGTACCAAAGTATCTCCGGAGGCATCGAGCTCATGGAGGTAAACAACGGCGGCAAACCCGGCTTCAGAGGCATCTGCAAACCCGTGAAGCGAGTATGCAGCTGAGCCTTTGTTTGCACAAATGTGCCGAGGGAAACGAATGCTAGCCAACAGCGGCAGATCCTCTGAGATGTGGTGCCACTCCGTTTGTACTTCAGAGGGAGTGGGCTCATCCCATTCCAGCTTCAGTAGCCACAATTGCTGAAGCAGCAGCTTTGCGCGGAAGATAACGGGCGAAACCCAGCCGTTTGGGTCATAAAGTGAGGCTACGGTGCTTAAAATAGACCGCTTTGTGACATGTGTGATGGGGGGCAGAGAGATGCGGTAGGTGAACTCGTCTGACTGAGGGCTCCACTGTATACCCAAGACCTCAATGGACGTGGACTCTGGGTTCATGTCGAAGTCCTTGGGCATGTCGCATTGGTTGTCGGGAAATCTCTCGAGCAGCTTAGGCGAGTTAGATGTCCACTTACTGAGCTGAAAGCCGCCTAGGTCTAGCAGACTTATCAACTCGTCCTGAAGTGCTTGGGCGGATTCAACCGTGTCATGGCCACACAAGATGTCATCAACGAAGATAGACTTGCGAAGAACCTGAGCGGCTCCAGGGTAGCGATGGCCTTCATCATCAGCCAGCTGGAGCAGGGTGCGGATTGCATGATATGGGCTTGATCTTAAGCCGTACGTGACTGTATTGAGGGCGTAGGTGAGCAGAGGGTGATCTGGTGAGGACCGCCATAGTATCAGCTGATACCGTCTCTGGTCTGGGGCAACCAGCACATTTCTGAACATCCTCTGGATGTCAGTGCTGAAAACGACTGGATGCGTTCTGAAGGACATGATGATGTCCACAATGTCCTGTTGAAGGGCGGGGCCTGTGTGTAGGCATTCATTTATGCTGACACCATTGGAGCTTTTGCAGCTACCATCAAAAACAATGCGCAGCTTGTCCGACCCTGACTTAAATACGCCATGGTGAGGGATGTAGAAGTGAGGTTTATGGGCGAATGTATTTGGGTGACAGGGAGCCATGTGCCCTAAGTCGATGTATTCGGCCATAAAGTCGACGTATTTAGAACGCAGAGACGGGTTCGCCATTAGCTTCTTCTCAATATTGAGGAATCTGCGTAATGCGATAGGGTGAGTTTTGCCTAGTTGAGGGGCGTCCTTTAGAAAGGGCAGAGCGACCGTATATCTGCCTGAGGGATCGCGTGTAGTGGTAGAGCGGAAGATTTCCTCGCATTGTTCCTCCAGGGGATCATTATGAGTGTGAGATTGAGGGAGGGGCTCCTCAGATTCCCAGAACCTTTCCAGACTCTGACGTATGTCCTGGGCTAATTCAGCTGAGTCTGGTTGTGAGCTGACGACGTGAGCTGAGTTAACCTGCTGCGCCGGCTGCGCATACAAGTCCTCAATGGGTCCTATCAACGCGAAGTCGAAAATCGTGCCGAAGGCTATGGGCTTGCCCGGGCCCAACGAGACCTTAGTCCCGTCCAACACTTGACCAAGAACGTCCGACCCCAATAAGAGGTCGATCGGGGCTGGTGTGTGGTAAAGCTGGTCAGCCAATGGCACGGGTGGCTGGCCTAGTACGTGGGAAATGTTTGGTACCTTCTCTAAGGGAAGGTAGCCAGTGACGTTTTTTAAAATGTGAGCTGTGGCAGTAATTGTAGGAGTATCATTGTGAGTGGGTCGGCATACTATTGTTATTGCCGCCTTTGACTCATGTTTGTGCTGATTCCCAACTCCTGTAATTTTTAAAGAAGTGGGTTTTGATGGCAGGTTCAAAAGTCGTGCCATGCGTGACGTTATTAACGTCAGCATACTGCCACAGTCCAATAAAGCTCTGGCTGTGTGAAGATGGCCATGTACGTCCGCGACTCTTAGTGAGACGGTTGGCAACAAAATGGGTGTGCCAGTGGGCACAGAAGGTGAGTGAGCTGATTGAGTATCAGCTGAAATTGTATGAGCTGAGTATGTATCAGCTGTGTGGGCATGGGTTGACCGGGCATGGGCTAAATCTACCTCTTCGCTAGGGTGCTCTGTGATAGTTGGGAGTCATAATTGCTGGCGGCGTTCGCGGGGCCTACCTGGCGAACCGGACCTGGGCGGGCTGGCTCTGTGAGCAGAGCTGGGTTGCGCCTGTTTGGCATGTGCGGGTTCGTGCCGCCTGCTGTTTCTGGGACGCTCCCTCGAGTGCTCTGTCAGCTGTGGTGGGGGCACATGTACAGACGACGAATGAGCTGAGTGCGTTGGGCCGTCTGGTCGATGGAGGGACGTGTGGTGGTTCGTACTCCCACAGTTCTTGCATGCCCCCCTTGACCTGCACTCGCTCTCGTAGTGACGGCCGAGACAACGCTGGCAACGCTCGCGTGCCTGTACAAAGTCCCAACGGCCCTGTGTTGGCTGGGCATTGTACCATCTGCACGTCATGAGCGTATGTCCCCTAGTGGCACAATAGGGACAGTAGGACGTCGAGCGTGAGGAAGAGGACGAGGACGATGATGAGGAGCAGCTTTGCTGGAAGGCCGAGTATACGGGGAAGGGCTGACTGCGAGCCGGGGAGGTGGATGGGCGGTGACGCATTTGTTGCGCTGGGCGGAACGGTTGGTGAGTAGGCTGCTCATGGGCGCGGTGAGGCGATGGAGCTGAGGAACGGCCACGGTAATGGTCGGGTTGTTGCTGAGCCATCTGAGCATAAGTGCGATGGGGCAACTGAGGAGGCGCGCGGCTACGAGAAGGGCCGGGCTGGGGCTGAATGGGTTGAGCCATGGCTATGTTGGAGAACTCTGTCTCCACACAGCGCGCGTGCTCCTCGAGGTAGGAGATAAGGTCCCTTAACGTGGGCAGGGTGTTACTAGACCCGTGCCTGCGTTCAAATAGCGTGCGGAGCTCGCCCTTGAGCTTCCGCACCACTATTGACACAAACACGTAATCGTCTCCTATGGGCAAATCTAAATTGTTGAGGGCACACTGAGCCGATATGAGCGGCGTGAGGAACAGTGTGCGGATGTTCGAGCGCGTATGGATGCTTGGCAGCCCCAGGATGATGTCCACAAAACCACGGCAAAATTTTCATTGGTGACCTTTAAGTGGGACACCATACTTAATGCGTCACCGCTGAGACTTGAGAATAGGTAGTGGAGCTTGACTGCGTCCGACAGGGTCGCCATGTCGTCAGTCAGACTCCTAAACAGCGCAATGAAGGAAGGCCAGTCCTCCACTTTTGAGCTGAACCTGGGCAGCGCTATCTTGGGGAGGACGGCTGTGGGCGTATTGACGCCGAAACTGGGCTGAGCGCTATGGGTTGGGGATGACGTGGAAGAGGGTAAGATTTCCTCCCTAGCCACAAGAATCCCAATGTACGCCCCGGAGGCTTTTGTGTGGTTCTCAGTGTATGCCTTCTCGGTCATCTCGTCCAGGTCCTCCTCGTCAAGAATGCTATAATACACTGAGTCCAGCTTCTCCTTTATGCCCTGTATCTGTGCGAAACGCACGTTGAATTCCGTTATGGAATGTTTGGTGTCGCCAGCAATGATCAGTGATCCCATCTCTAGGAGCTGGTGTAAAGCTTTGGCGGCCTCCCTAAATATCGCGGCTTGTGACTTGGTCGGCATCGCGATGAATAAAAGGCGACAAAAAAAAAATAATAAAAAAAAATAAACAAATTTAAAGGCAGTAAAAAGAGCAACACCCTGTATATATTCTATAGTTGGGCTGGAGGTATTTGTTTACTAAGGTAAGGGCAAATGGGCTAAAATTAACGCAACAATAAAGAAAGCAAAACTAAGTTGGGGCGCCTTGTATATGGCCCACGGGTGGTGCAAACGCGTGTGTATGTGTATGTCTGTGTATGTGTATGTATGCTTATTGAACGCGCGTACGTAACATTAGCCGACCGCAAAACAAAAAGCAAACAAAACAACAAAAACAAAAAAAATTACGTTATCCGTAGGCCACTGTTGGGCAAGGCGCTCACAGTCGGGCAGACCTGTTGCCGACACTAGCGCGAAGAATGAGTCGGTCGCAGAAAAAATAAGTAAACAAAATAAACAAATAAACAAATAATAAAAACTTAATTAAACTTAACGTGTGTAGAAGCGAAGGCGACGCACGCAAATAGCCGTAAGCGATATAAAAAAAAAACTGATGAAACTAAATGAAACACACTAAGCTCATGTGGTGAGCACGCACAAAGAATGAGCCGATCGCAAAGGCAAAAATAAAAAATAAAAAAATAGATATAAAATTAACACGAGCGAAAAAATAAAGCACGCTATTTGGCACGCGTGGTGAGCATGCACGAGATTTGAGCCGATTTAACACGACACGAACATAAAAAATTCATTAAAAAATAAAACGGGAAAATAAATCTCTCGTCATAATACCACACGCCACGTAATAAAACGGGAAACCTTCAAACCTTCTCTCGTTATAATACCCTACGTAACGTAATAATTTAACTACTAAGTTACCGAACAATGTAATATTAGACAACGATCGTATAGGTTCCTACACATAGATCTGTGATCAGACAACCGGATGCATACACGAGATCAATATCAAAGCAACATGCAGAAATAATTGCGTTAAAATAATTCGGATGTTGTGTGGTCGCGATCCTAACACAATCGATTCATAACTACCTGACGAGATTTTTATTGGGACAGGGTAAGGTTATGTGAACAAATGAATTTAGAAATGATGGCACGAATTAGATATAAGATTTAGAAATAGAATAAGAATATGGGCGGAAATAATTATCTTTAGCGGACTGTATTAAAATTGAAAATTAAAAGAAAGTTAGGTTCTGGTTACGGGAAGGTCGCCGGTATCTAATATTACCGGTTCGAAGATGACCAAAATGTTACGGCGAAAGGCGTTCGCAGTAACAGCGGCGAAATAAAAGATGTGGGTTGGGTAGGTTATGGATAGTGAAGTACTTACAGGGATACACAGGAACCTGGAGACGAGCTGTCCACGGTCGGCGGGGTAGGTTGAGTTCCTGGCGCACAGTCACTTCACTAAACAGTTCACTAGGGGCACTGGTTAAGGGCGTTTAGGTCGAGCTCTTCACTTTAGGTTCAGGAGTCACAGCGCGCGTATTTTGTGGGCGTCTCGCGTTAGCTAGCAGACAGACTAGTCGCGCGCTCGGCTCACCAAGCTAGCGGCAGCGGGTCGCGCAGCGGTGGCGCCGCGGCAGACAGGCGGACGCGGTCGTCAACAACCGCTGAGTCAACCGCCATACCGATGGCGGTACGGTTTGAAAGGCCGTCCCGGCTTTGGCGGGAACAGTCATAACATACTCCTTTCCATCCTTTCTCATCTTATGGTTTCATCTAGAGTACAGGAATGGTTCTCCTCTTATCTTCAAGAGCGTCAGCAGTCCGTCCGCATCGATGACACAACATCAAATTGGTGTAATTTGGATGCTGGCGTTCCACAAGGCGGTATACTTTCTCCATTATTATTTTCAATATTTATTAACTCTATCACCCACCACCTTCAGTGTGCGTATCATCTGTACGCCGATGACCTTCAGCTTTACACCCATGCAAGGGTGGACGAACTATCAGACGCCGTTGTAAAAATTAATCGGGATTTGGAAGAAATTAACGACTGGTCTCGTAGGTTTGGTGTAGCTGTAAATCCCACAAAATGTCAGGCGATACTTGTTGGTAGCCCGCGATTGACAAGCAAAGTGGGGATTACCTCTCTTCCCCCTATAGTGTTTGACGGAACGGTCATACCGTTTAGCACGACCGTCAAAAATCTTGGCCTACATCTCGATTCTACACTCAGCTGGCATTCTCAGGTTGCTAGTGTTAGCCAAAAAGTTACCTGGACTTTGCGCTCCTTAAACCGCCGGAGGAACTTTCTACCGTTCAAGACGAAGGTGATGCTTGCGCAAACTTTAATATTTCCTATGGTTGACTATGGTGACGTGTGTTATTACGACCTTAACTCAGACCTGCTTGACAAGCTCGACAGACTGCTCAACAACAGTATTAGATTTATATTCAATCTGAAGAAGTATGACCACATATCACAGTATAGGTCCGAGCTGAAATGGCTGCCCATTCGCCAGCGGAGACGTTTACGAGCTCTGACCACACTCTTTTCGATACTAAACTCTCCTAATGCTCCTTCTTATCTAACTCCCTATTTCCAGTATCTTTGCTCTTCTCATAGTAGGAATCTCCGGTCTTCTAACAATCTTCTCCTTCTCTCTCCTTCCCATACTTCTGGATTTGTACATTCCTCCTTTCTTATTCAGTCCATTCTTCTTTGGAACGCGCTGCCTCTCGAAATCAGGATGACCACTGGTCGCGAAGCATTTAAAAAGAAAGTCCGCTCGCTCTTCTCTGGAAAAACCATGGCAGAATCATCTCAATAACTTCATATTTATAAATTATGTATTGTATGTTTATGTATAAATTTATATTATATTTATATTATATTTATATATGCATATATTTAAAGTGATGTGTACCTACTTTCAAAATATAGTGTTTATAGATTTTACTACTTATATGTTTTTGTATTAAGTATGTTTAAAATATTTAAAAGTATACCTACGCTTCCACTTTTATTATCGCACCTAAATGCACCTACCATGTTATCTCTGCACCACCCTATGGTTGACTGGTAGAGAATGCCTCAGGCATTAAGTCCGCCATGTAATGTTATGTTGCAAAAGTTTAAATAAATAAATAAATATTTTTTTTACATATTATTCTTATAATTTATTGAAATGAAACACTTTTTTACGGATTAACTCGCGTTTAATTTACATAGTTTTTTTTTTATATATTATCCTGGCGTTTCGAACCCTTTACAGGGTCCGTGGTCACAGAGAGACTGAGGTGTTGGTCGTCTCATAGTTAGAAGTTATTTGCCTCGAAATTTCAATAGAGAGGATGGTTGGAATTTACCACCTGCCTGGGACCCACAGACCACTTATCCCATGGGACCCCATCATTCAGGTCATCAAATCCCAGCCCCAACAGAAACACATTGCCAGACCTAAAAATATTGTTAGCTCATATTGTGTAAACTTGAACGCACCCGGTTAAATATAAAAATGATTGACGGAAGGTAGCTTCTAACTATGAGACGACCTAAACTCAGTCTCCCTGTGACCTCGGACCCTTAAAGGGTTCGAAACGTCACGATAATATAAAAAACTATGTAAATAGTAAATTAAACGCTAGCTAATCCGTAAAAAAGTGTTTCATTCCAATGTGTAGTGCTCGCTTAAACCCCCGAAAACAATATGTGATCCAGTACGGACTGGAAATAGCTAACAAAGTGCATCGGTTGGAAGATCTAAAGATTAAGAGCGCAAGAAAAGTTACATCCCTAAATTTCTTAAAGAGATGCGGTGATCATGGTCTCATCTCACCGTGTGTCAAGATATCACCCAAAAAGGACATCCGAGGAGCGCCAAGATCTTACAACAGGCCAGTCAAAAATTGCTCCGTCATCTTATCTACCGACATCGTTCCGAGCTAAGTACAATTAATAATAAGATTGAGAATTTGTCCAGTGGGTTAGGATTACAGTTGTCGGCGTCAGATTTTACTAATTGCATTAATCTCCTCAATAAACGCGAAACATCTAAATATAATGAATGCAAACATAAACAAATAAATAAATTACAAACGTTAGTAACAAAATTAAATAAAAAGTTTGTGAAATGGAACACAACTAACAATACAACATCAACCATAGATAACAAACGTCAAAACAAAATTGATGAGCGGAAAATTGTGAACTTATCAAAACAAACACTGGACGCATGAAAGCATCATTAGTAACGTAGAGGATTTCTTAGTTAAAAATAATATTAGGAAGGCTGATGCTGAAGCACTACGTCAAGACATATCGTCTGTCTTGCAAAGTGCCGAAATCCAACCTTCCTCGCGGTCAATACTTCGCCTTAGAGAACCTGCGAGCTAAGCCAGAATTAACCATCCTTCGTGCTGTTAAGGGTAATGCTACGGTAGTTATGGATACGTCAGATTATAACGAATAAATAATTCAACTTTTATCGGATGACAAGACCTACAAACGCGTTATATGCGATCAAACTAACAAAATATTTTAAAAAACCAGTGATCTTGTCAAACAACACTCCGAAACGTTAAATCTAGATACTAACTATTTAATACCTTCCTGCCCTAAACCACCTAAACTGTATGGGTTACTTAATATCCACAAACCCGAGGCTCTGCTACGTCCAATTGTAAGACAGATCGACTCACCAACTTACCGATTGACCCGGCATGTAGCAAAAATACTTTCCCCACTAAGAGGTAATACAACAGCTTATGTGAAGGATTCTTAACAGTTTGTCAGTGATAATAAAGACCTACATCTTGCTGACATTGAAACCATGGTTAGTTTTGATGTCCAGTCCCTATTTACATGTCTACCAGTATAGGACTGCATTGAAATTACCAAGAAAAGACTAGTTGAACAAAATATGCCCAATGAATATGCAGTACTATTAGAGCATTGTCTAACATCTGGCTACCTTTTGTGGATTGAAGTTTACTACTTGCAAGTAGAGGGTGTTGCTATGTGGTCCTCTGTATCACCCGTTGTCGCCGATATTTTCATGGAAGACTTCGAGGAGCGGGCCCTAAGCACAGCACCCGTAACCCCAAGGTTCTATAAGCGGTACGTAGATGACACTTTCACTATCATACCAACTGATAAAGTATCTGCTTTTCTAGGTCATCTTAACTCCTTACACCCTAAAATACAGCTCACAATGGAGTTAGCGGCAGACAATAAGTGAGATTTCTTGGACACTTTAATCATCAGGAATCCAGACCATAGTTTGAGCCACACTGTGTTTCGTAAAGTAACCCATACAGATAGGTACACACGGCGTCAGATCAACCTACCCAAAACTGTCAAATTTCTACAATCAATTTTGAACTTTATAGTTTGCTTTTAAGGGTCAATATTAATTGGAGAAATTTGACAGTTTAGGGTAGGTTGATCTGACGCCGTGTGTACCTCAATGGTGATTCTCACCACCATCTGTGACATCGTGACACCCAACACCTGGCTGCTGAACTTCAGCATGTCAAGCATGTACTACAGGATAACAAACTGCAAGTACCGCGGCTTCGTCACAAAAAACGCAAGAAACCAACCACAGTCGAGCGCCAACCTGCAGTACTTCCATATATGAAAGGCGTCACTGACAAGATTGGTCACATCTTGAAGCTAGCTTCAATCAATACATACTTTAAGCCGCCAAAGAAGATCAACCAATTCTTACGACCTGTCAAGTGCAATATACCCCTTCAAGGTGCAAGCGTGTACAAACTGGACTGCGACTGTGGGCTCTCGTACATCGGGCAAACAAAGAGAAGTGTAGAAACCCGCGTAAAAGAACATATAGCCGACGTTAAGCATAGGTGCGAAAATAAGTCTGCAGTGTGTGAACATGCTTTCGAGGGACCCAACTATTATATCAGATTTGACAGACCTCAAATACTCGCCAAGGAACAACGATTCATCCCTAGGATGAGACTAGGCTATTGAAATTAAAAAACATCGAAATTTCAATAGAGAGGATGGTTGGAATTTACCACCTGCCTGGGACCCCATCAGGTCATCAAATCCCAGCCCCAACAGAAACACATTGCCAGACCTAAAATTATTGTTAGCTCATATTGTGTAAACTTGAACGCACCCGGTTAAATATAAAAATGATTGACGGTAAAGTCAAAGTCAAAGTCAAAGTCAAATTATTTATTCAATGTAAACCTTTACAGGCACTTATTGACGTCAATACTAATAATAATAAAAAAACAGTTAACTAACTTATAGTTATGACTTAACAACTAATCTAACGAGCTATTATAGTCTGTGCCAGACAAATGCGCATTGCTACCCCCAGTACCACTGCACGCCGAAACAGAATCGCGTCGAACCGAAATATAAGCCGTGGTCATAGAATTGTGTAATATGATTTCCAATTATCGTATTTATACTGTGGTAAGTAATATAAATTGGAGAGTTTTTGAAGTAAAATAAAGTAGCGGCTGAAATGAGTTTTGGAAAACATTAGTACCTAACCAATAAGGTTGACATTTTTAATCATTCAAATATCTTTTTTTATAAAAACTTAAGCATAAAAAAACGTCAAAAATTAATAAGCATAAACTTGTGTGTTTTAAAATTGTTTCGTTTTTCGTCTTGGTACAAGCACAGAATAACTAATACTACTACCGTACAAAAGGTTCACCCTCCAACGACCCCCACGCGAAACTGAAACCTATCTCGTGACCCGAGCGTTCATATTCCGATAAGCACAGCCGACTCGATATCGATTTGACGTCCGTCAGGAGCGTAGGGTAGGCAAATAACTTCTAACTATGAGACGACCAACAACACCTTAGTCTACTTGTGACCACGGACCCTGTAAAGGGTTCGAAACGTCAGGATAACATAAAAAACTATGTAAATAGTAAATTAAACACGAGTTAATCCTTAAAAAAGTGTTTCATTTCAATGTGTAGTGCTCGCTTATAATTTATTGCGTAATAGTTTTTTTTTAAAGAAGAAAATAATAAAAATATACTTTACTGAAAAATATTATAGAATTGTCACGCTTTAAGATAGTGCTCGTCGGAAATCTAGATGATATCGATTCAAATCGTTAGATGATATTGCAATTTTATTAGCTGATGTTTCTGATATCAATATTACATTAAAAACAAATTACTTGTTTGTTCAATGAAAGGAGAATGACCAAACCAGCCTATTCGATATCTATTGCGGCTTAATCACATTTGAAAAGTGTTCTCTTAATGATTACTGTTAAAAAAGGTTTTCTATAGAACGCCGCGTTAAGAGTCAAGTGATAAATAAATGCTGAACTGAACTGATAGTCATACTATAACAGTTGTCATAACCTCAAAATACCTAAAAAGTCTTAAGCTAAAAATGAAGATAGCTTCAAACTCCCGCATGATATTGTAATGTTTGTTTTACTACATAATTCAGAGCATTGATTACTATTTATTTCATTAAAGCGCCTAAGCCTAACTCCCATAGTAAAATGGTCATTCTCCTTTTAAAAAGATCTAAAATAGGTATGTTTTATTGTACGTAAATTAAAGCCAAATTACTTTTAGGTTAAAACTTCTTCTCTAAAACATATTTTGTAAATGATACTGGGTGGGATCAATATTGATTTGTCGATACATTTGAAGGACGTCGCATAGAGCTATAAACTCATATGATCGAAATAACACTAATATTTCGAATAGACTCTGCTGTACTGGTGGTCTATTTCGCAAAACATCATTGAGGCTAAAATCTGATTTGGTTTTTGCGCTCCCATCAAAGTCTAAGTTTTGTTGTAAGGCAATGCTCCCTTAAGATTGAATGATGAAGCATAAAATAAAATATTGTTGATCAAAATTTCTGATGATGTTAAAACTTAGATTAAAACAAAAAGGGAAGATACGGCATGCTCCTGCTTGTAGTTATTCAAAATATAATCCTACTCAACTACTTAAGCAAACACTCACACATGCACACCTATAAAGTGTAAATAGAGCGAGCGAGACAAAGCGGTAAGTTTTAACGTCAGCGCGAAGGAGTCAGCGAGTAGCGCGTTGACGTCTCGGTCGCTCGCTTCGCAAATTCGCAACAGACGAGTACGTACGACCGATTCCGACGCCACTGCGGAGTAGCGTCTTTCTCTTTTTCACACAGTAAAATATCCGAAATAGTGCGATGTAGCCTTTTCGATCGGCAAATTGTGACTGAAGTGAAATTGTGCCTTTAGGCCTAATTTTGGCGGCTCACTCACGAGACGCTAATGCCGTATCTTCCCTTTTTGTTTTAATCTAAGTGTTAAAATCAATGATTTTTGCTTGCCCCAATTCTAGATACGCCTCAATAAATTCAGAGTAAGTCTCTTTCAGCTTGGGGTCCGTATCAAACCTTTTTGTAAGGCCATTCAATCGCTGCAATGCCAAATCAAATGATTTGCCGAACTTTAACTCCGCCATAGATACTTTAAGCGGTAGCCGAACCTAAAATCGATTATCGATTAACTGTACCGAGTTTTGAAATTCGGTCTCGCAGATATGCGGATTTGATGTATCCTCCCTTTTTATTTCAGGAATATGTTGTTCTTCCCAAAGAATTTGTAGGAGGAGATCTACATCATCTTGATATGAGACGGCACGCCAAACTAAAAAGTGACTAATATTTTATTTTTATATTGCCAGATAATATTTAGCTGAATTTTGTTGATAACATGCAAAAGCTTCCACCAGATAGATATTTTTTTTCTGATAATACTATTCTAAAAAATACTTCAGAAGAAAGCAAAAATTAAATTTGGCTTGAAATGTAAAATTCATTGTCGGCTAAATTGATATTACTGAAAAGATCAATGTTATTTAAATTAAACTTAGACTGTGGTAGAAATGATGTCAGTTATGTTTTCTACCACTGAAAATAATGCATTGCAATTATAATAATCGTGCAATGAATTGAGCATTACATTTGTAGCCATGGATAACAATTTTTTTTAAATAAAAGACGGAGGCTAACGAGCAGGCGGGTCACCTGATGGAGAGTAATCACCGCCGCCCATAGACACCCGCATAAGGATGGAATAGGGTTAAGGAATAAATAGGAATTGTGAGAGGGGAGGGGGGAATGGGCCTCCGGAACCCTCACTGGCCGGACGAAACACAACAGCACCAAGTGCCATTATTTTACGCCGGATATTCGTGAGAGGGTGGTATTACGCCGGGCGAGCCGGCCCAATGCGTGCTGCAACGCAACCACTCAGTCAGTGTCACTCATTTAGCACCACCCAGGGGTCACGTGTAGGGTCTCCAAGGTAAACCTATGGACGCGAGTAACTTTAACTTTCTTTTTCCTTTTGACCCAAGGGTGATATTTTTTGACAACGTGCTTGAAGGGGATTATTCGGTGGGTAACCTAGTTTGCACATTAAATCGGAGGTAATAAAAGAAGTTTGGCTTCCTGTATCTAACAACTCTTTGTCTACTTATGTCTAGGAACCATTTTAGTCATTAATCTTTACATTGTTAGTAGGCAAGAGTACCATGTCAGAAGAAGCAGTGTTATTTGACAACTTGTTTATTGTATTTGCTCTGAATGTAGTACTGTGATAAGAGACTTGCTTTGGCATATCCCACATTTAAAAAAAACTTGAATTTTTTGTTGTGAATGTTAAGGCAAGCCATGCACAATTTATTATTGTCAACAAAATCTAACTTTTTATTGATACTCAACAACTGAAACTTCGCTAATGAGACACATGATTGCCAAATCCACTGAAAGGTGGGCAACTATTTCAAGGTGAATGGCTCTCGGCACCAGGCAGGTAAATCGTGCCACCCAGCGCTTCTCTCGCCGGCGTCCCACAGCGACTGTAACAGGCCCGAAAAAGTCAACACCGACGCAAGTAAAGGGGCGCTGATTGTGACGAAGCCTAGCTTCAGGGAGCTAAGCAATTGATCGCTCGTCGCGGCACGCCCAGCGAGATTTGTTCTGAAAATCGGACGGCGTTCGTCGGAGCCAGTCGCCAGCTTCGTACTCTATACGACGCAGCAGTCTCCTAATTTGCCGCTGACCAGAAAATTAAGTGCATTTCATTGCCCCCTCGGCGCCCTTCATGGGTACGGCGTGGGACCATGAAAATAGCCCTGAAGGTGACCGACCCTCCGAGAGCGGGCTCCCTGCGAAGAAGTTCTCTCCACCATGCTGGTCGAAGCAGAGGCAATCGTCAATACGCGCCCGTTGACTCACGTGTCACCCGACGCAGACTAAAGCGCTGACTCCTAGTCATTTTCTGATCGGGAGCTCATCAGGACGCTCGTTTCCTCATGAGGATCTGTCGGACGTGGCTCTGGTGGGTAGAAGCGGTTGGCGAAAGGCTCTACGACTAGTAGATCATTGTCAGATTTTCTATTGTGTCTGATTTACGATTCTCAAGGGGTTAAGGGCAATTGTTTTCCTAGCTGTATAAAAATGTATAATAGGTTGCCACACTCTTTGTGCCTATATTTAGAAATATGCTATTAAATTGGTTGAAACTGAAATGTTTTTATTCAGTAAAAAAAAATTAAATTGTAAAATTGACGTTTGATAAATAATTATTGGAATATTTTTAATAATAATGTAATTTAATTTACTTATAAATATAATTATTATTATTTTAGAGGATATTACTTCAGACTGTTACTATTAGTTCATAGGGTGACAAAGGAAACTCGGACTCCGAATCAGAAAAATTAATTTATTATAGTTAGCGCGTGTTTACATAATACCGGTCGATATCGGACTGTCTTCCGTTACACCGCATACATATGTACATACATGTAGTTACAATATTCCCCCCCAAAAAAATTTTTTGGTACAAAATCATCAAATGTAGTCTAATAAAATTCAAAGTAACCAATCCATCACTATACATATAAGTTACAACATTTTTATTTACTCGAATACAGTTCTCACCAGTTTGCTGAATCTACGAAATACAAACACAAAGTAAATAACATATTAATTTAAAATTACAGTATGCACTGGCATTAGATTACTGTGTCATTCAATTGCGCAATAACAGGAATGCGTCGATAAAAATAGACATTAGATAAAACATTATTTATACATTTGGAAGCAAAATCAACTTTAACATTGTAAATTTAGAAAACGATATTCGCTTTTTACAAACTTACAGAATACATAAACCTACATTATTAATACAGATTACATTTTTATATACGTAATAAAACATAGAGAAAAAAAAAAAAATCTATCCGGCACTATACCTCTGATAACACTACTCGTTGCACTTGAGATTTAATCAAGAGATAATAAATTAACACTTAAAAAATTTCTATCTTCGCGGGTGGCTTGTTGGGCGTCTCCCGCGGTTTGCGAAAACTTTCCCGGGCAGCGTGCGCCATGCCCAATGCTTGCTCTTGGACATTTCTAACTTGCTTCAATAACCACTTTTGTATTTTTGTTACTCCGAGACGACAGCCACAATAAATTATTATAGTCACGACGAGAATAATCACGATAGCCCAACCAACGTAGGATTGTATGGTGGCTATTCTAATTTGCTCTGTAACTTGTGCAATATTGTTTGTATTATTTACTTCTTCTTTGTTAAAATTGTTACCCATTTTTTTAATAATACGTATGTACTAGACACGAGGAAAAAATGTAATGAAAATATTCGATAAAATTCTTGATTAAATCTCATTGCATCTGACCTACTATTAGCTACAAATTAAAACGTACGGGCTTTTTTACTAATCGGCCGCTACGCGTAGTGCGGCTGAGCGGATTTGCATTATCCGCTCCTCCTAAGCTATTCTGTGTTTCACTATTATTGATTTTTTTATCATAAGTTTGTATAGGTGCCTTAGTATTATTAGTACAACTAGATTTAGGGAAATTCTCATTGGTGTATGCGGGTTTTAACCTATCTATAGATATATTTACGTTACCTCGAGGCAACTGAATTAAATAAAACTTATTATTTCTATCTATGACTTTAAAAGGTCCTTCGTACGGCGGTTGTAATGATTTTCGCACGAGATCACTTCGTACGAAAATATGACTGCAGTTAATTAGGTCGGAATGAACAAACACTGTGCGCGCATCCTTACCTGACGTAGGTTTCGGCTTTAACCCGCTAATTATCTTCCGTAAATGTTCGATATATTCGCTGTAATTTAAAATAGTTTGGACTTTTCCGTCAAAAAATTCTCCTGGTAACCGTAAAGATTGACCATACGTCATTTCAGCTGCGCTGACACCAGTATCCGCCCGCGGCACCGTTCGTAGTCCTAACAAAACTATAGGTAACTCTTCCACCCACGTTTTAGAATCTAGCCTGGCCATTAAAGCGGCTTTTAATGATCTGTGCCACCTTTCCACCAACCCATTACTTTGGGGGTGGTAGGGCGTAGTACGGGTCTTATGTGCCTAATAAGACCCGCCTAAATATGCCTAAATACCTCATTAACTGCTGAAAAATGTTGCTCTCGAATTGTCTACCCTGATCACTCGTGAGCTGAACAGGGCAGCCAAATCGCGAAACCCATCCTTCCAGTATGACCTTCGACACAGTTTCAGCCGAAATGTCCTTCACCGGGAACGCTTCTGGCCAACCTGTTTGCCGATCTATTATAGTAACTAGGTACCTATAGTCCTGTAAGGAAATCGGGAGAGGGCCGACCAAATCGCAATGAATATGAGAAAAACGATCTGCTCCCGGGAACTTGCCTAGCGACGACTTAACGTGTCTATGGACCTTAGCACGTTGGCATGATATACAATTTTTCGCCCACCTTCCCACATCTCGGTTCATATTATTCCAAAAGAATCTATCCTGTAAAAGCTTACGCGAGGAACGGATTCCCGGGTGACTGAGATTGTGAACGTATTCGAAAGCTCTCCGCCTAAACGCTTCCGGTAGGTAAGGCCTGGCTTTATCAGTGGACATCTCGCACCAAACCGGTAACTTAGAACCGGGCAACAATATTTTTTTTAAATTCCATTTATTACTCGAATCGTTTCGCAAGTTGGTCAAAGTCTCATCGCTTGCTTGCGCATCGCTTATAGCTGAGTAATCTAATTCCGTCGAGCAGCTCACGGCCTCGATACGTGATAACGCGTCCGCTACTACATTGTTGTCCCCAACAACGTGGATAATGTTCGTAGTGAACTCGCTAATGAAAAGTAATTGTCTAATGCGCCTTGGTAATTCACTATCACTACCGATTTTCGAAAAAGCGAAAGTTAAGGGTTTGTGGTCCGTGTAAATTACCAAGTTTTGACCCTCTATCATATTGCGAAAATACTTAACGGCAAGGTAGATTGCTAATAACTCCCTGTCGTAAGTGCTATATTTCTGCTGTGCAGGTGTCATTTTCCTGGAAAAGTATCCTAGTGGCATCCAAGCATTGTCACCACGCTGTTGCAAGACTGCGCCCACGCTCGTATTCGACGCGTCCGTCATAAGAGCGAACGGAATATCGGGTTTAGGGTACGATAACGTAACCGCTCGCTGTAAACTAATTTTGCATTGAATAAATGACTCGTTCGACTTTTCTGTCCAATTAATTTTAGTTTTATCTTTTTTCTTAGAAGACTGCAAAAACTTGTTTAATTCCATTTGATGTTCTACGGCGTTGGGTAAGTGTAATCTATAAAAATTAACCATACCCAAAAATCGTCGTAGTTGGTCAACAGTTTCGGGCCTAGGGAAACTAGAAATAGCATTGACTTTGTCCTTCAGAGGACGAATACCCTCAACCGAAACTTCAAACCCTAAAAAATCTACTTTACTTTGTCCGAACGAGCATTTATTCAAGTTTATAGTCAAACCAAATTTGTTCAACCGCTCGAAAATTAAGTTTAAATGTTTTTTATGCGAAACCCTATCAGAACTTGCAATCAATAGATCATCAATATAACAATAAACAAAATCTAACCCCTCTAAAACCGTGTGATTCATAAACCGCTGAAAAGTTTGCGCAGCGTTGCGCAAACCGAACGTCATACGCGGAAATTCGTACAAGCCGAAGGGTGTTATTATGGCAGTCTTCTCTACATCGTCAGGTGCGACCATTATAAAATGATACGCGCGATTAATATCTAACCGAGTGAATACACTTTTACCCTCTCATAAGTATGTAAAGTCGTGCAGTCTCGGTATCGGATACCTATCCGGCTTGGTGATAGCATTAAGCGCTCTGTAATCGCCACATGGTCGCAACTGCCCGTCTTTCTTGGGCACAACGTGTAGAGGACTTGCCCAGGCACTTTTCGACGGTCTACAAATCCCTAACTGCTGCATAACCCTAAACTCTTCTTTAACTTTAGCGTATCGGTGAGGTGGGAGCGGTCTTGCTTTCGCGTGCACGGGCGCGCCACTAGTTTCAATATAGTGAAAAACAGAATGCTTAGGCGGTTCCTTAAAAGATACGGGTTTAGTGATATCAGGGTATTTAGCCAAAATGTCATAAAATGGATGACACTCGTCTATCGTTTTAACTGATTGTTCCTTACTGCAAACAATAGAGGCCGACACATTTATCTTAGTTAAGTCGTCAATTAATCTGCATGCATAAACATCAACTAATAACTTATAATATGAAAGAAAATCTGCGCCCAGGATGGGCTGCTTAACTTCCGCGATAATGAAAGTCCATTGAAAATCTCTCCTTAAGCCTAAATTTAAATTTAAAGTCTTAACACCGTATGTTTTAATTGGCGTACCGTTTGCCGCATATAAACTATAATCCGAGCACTGTTTATTGATAGATTTTATGTGCACTTTATTTCGCGACAAAACAGACACATTGGCACCGGTGTCAACTAAAAATCTTAAACCACTAAACTTATCTGTAACACACAAGCGATGACTGGCGATACCTATGCAGCTTTCCACCGCTACATGCTGCATGGCGCTTAGTTTTCCGGATGATGGGCCGTCGATCCTGAAGGGGGTGCGCCTTTCCAGGCACATGGCTGAATGCACCTGCGTGCGTTGTCCTTGAACCTAAAATGGTAAAAACACAACCAATTCTCACGCGGTGCGGCACGCTGCGGGGCGCCGCCGCCGCGCTGACTATGCGAACGGAAACGTTGTTACGTTGTAAATTCGTGGCCCTGTCTGCCTTTACTAATCTACAAAAGAAGTTCGCAATGGTTGAATAGGACTTACCTGAAATCATCCTTTAGAATGATCAAATGTCCAAAAACATTAGTCCGTGTAGCTTGTTTGAATTAAATCCATTTTTCTTCACATTAAAGACATGGAGCCTTGGCTGACACATTACAAGACACACTTTTCTTGCATTTTCAATTAAAACATATTTCTAAATCAGTTTTAGTAAGACTTAAACTTACATCTAAAGAGATTTTATTCCGTGTTTACGTTTTGTATTTGACATAACACCATAGACAAAATGACAGCCACCGTAGCGACGCCTAGCGGTAGCGGGGCGAAGTAGCTGTCAGCTTTTAATTTCACATAAAAGATTCAATTTTAAAAAATAGTCGAAACAGTTCTAATAATAAATTACATAATAAATTAATATGTATAATAATTACTTTAAGTAATTAAATTTAATTCAAGCAAATCCGGAAATAGAACTAATTTTTTCTATAAGGACTTTTATCTAGAACATTCGAACGGGAGTAATATTTTTTATATGGATATTGTCTCTGCCCGTAGGGGTTACCAGAGAGGAAACTAATACTCCTTAATATTAAGACAGGGTGATTAGTGAGTTAAATATCACAAAACATAATTTTAAATTAAAGAAAAATGCATTTCCCATTGCTAAACGTTAATTTTTTTTTTAGGTCGTGTGTTGTTATTGTTGGCAAATTCTGTTAGCAGAGGGCGAGTTGTGACAGACGTCATATTTGATGTTTTGTTGGTTTGAAGGAAAATTGTAAAAGAACAATTTCTTATGAATTACCCGACAATGGAAGTAGAAATTATAAGCTGGCCTTCGATTTATAAGTGTTTCCGGCGAAGGGAGAGCTGCGGAGTTGCGACGCCGAAACGAGTCAATCTCTGGTGTGAAGTGGTGCGATAAGTTGAGATCAATGCACTCAGGTAGGCATGAGTCGTAGTCACCTTTTGTTTTAATCTGAGGTCGTAATAATGTAGTGGATTTAAGGCGTCATTAGCTTGAGAATATAGTCAACAAGTGTGTGGTTTATTTACAGGAATCCGTGCCACAACCAACCGGTCGTGACGCCGCTGGCAGCCACGCGTAGATATAAGTTATCCTAGCGCGTGAGTATTTCAATAGCATTGTTTAAATATAATAGGCCGTCATACTAGGAAAGCAAATCGATATTTCATGGTGTCCGAATCATGCCTTGTCGCCAGGCGACGCAAGGCTCTTGGCCATGTGGCAGACGTGTCAAACCCTTTTAGGAGTGGATATTGCATCATCCCACAATATTCTGGCATTGTTTGGTTTTGTTTATTGGAATATCGTTGCCGTGTAGTGCCTCGTGTACTAGTTAAATGTGAAACAAAGCTAAAATTAAAACATAGTGTTAAATGTTAGTGTGGGAGTGTGAGTTTTTAGTTGTGCAACAGCGTTGGGAAGCTTTTGATAACCCATGGCGCTGCGAGTCCCTGGTTATGATAGGTTGCAGCCCCAGATACACAGATAGCAGACTGCGGGACCCTAATTTATGTAACAGTTCTGAACTAGGCGTGTAGTGTTATAAATAGGCCCCGTGTTGATAATTTCAGATGCTTCGAGAGGCCCGTCTCGCCGCCAGGATTTAGAGCTGGGCCCTAAAGCCTGGACGCGAGACCTGCCTCTTCGGGGCACCAGCGGCCACCTGCTGCCAGCAAGCTGTCGCCGCACAGGCGTTGACGGTTTTTTGTACCCCCACTCTGGGTTTAATCGTTCGTTATTCAGGAACATATTTTTACATTAGGGTTTCGAAACCTTAACATAGTATTTATAGTATTTTCTTTTATATTCAACTACACCAAGCGTTGGTGAAGTTATGAAACCTTTGAGGGTCTGCGAGTTCGACCTGTGTGAAGTTGTATGGTGAAATCGTCTCCAGATTCGGGTCTACATCCAGACCCTGGCGCCCCAAAATTAGTAATTTTATATCGGTATAACCCCACGGTTCTTTAGAGTATCGGCTTTAAACGTGTGAGAGTTTTAATACGGTTAAACGGTTTAAAACATTTAATTTAATATTTCAAGAGACGGAGTAATTTAATTTTAATTTCAACATCATACTCCAGACGGTACTGGTTTATCCCGACCCCCCATGACCCTAGCTCGTACGACTGAGATATTAGCTGGCTGGTTAGGCAGTAGTAGGAACAGTATTATAAAATTTATTTTAAATTAAAATTATCACCGACCCGCTTGGTCATTTTTGACTCTTAGGATTTTAGTGTGTTTTAGGGGGTGATATAGCTTTGGAATAAGGTTTAGATTACTTTAAACAGGAAATTATAGTTGGCAAAATTAATAGAAAGTTTGTAGAACTTTCATTTGAGATTGACCCTAGGGTCAATTTCAACTGATAGTTTTTTTTTATGTTATTTCCGGCTAAATAAATTAAAAGGTGTAATGTAGATGATTTATACCTAACATAATATAAGGAAAAATTGTGACTAACCCCCTCTTTTGAATAATAAGAGTGAAATAAAATTTATTAATTTTATTTTATTGTTGTTGGACAAAATATTAGTGTGTGTTCTTTTACAATATACTGCCTAGCTGTTGAACATTTTATGGTTTTATTGGATAACAACCCACTGAAGCTTGCATTTGGGATTTTCTTCCTTTTCCCCAAAAGGGACAAAATCTCGAATGTAACAGTGGCGCCCAACGTGTGTTTTGGTTAGGGATAGTGGTTATGTCTTATGCTGTAACTAAAAAGCCAGAATACCGATAGCGTTCTAGAACCGTGGGGATTATTAATTTTAAGAAAAACCGTCACGCGTGCATTGGCACGGATTCCTCCCATTTTATTTTAATAACGAATTTTTATTCGTTATTATTTTAAAATATTGTATTAATAGTGCATTTTTTTTAACGTTCATAACACTTTTTTATATGTATACAAGTGTTAATTATTTAATTATTGTACTCAGCTGAATTAAATTATTATTTTATGACACAATAGGTTATGTCACAATTTTTATTGGAATACAAATGTTTTATTAATTTTTATTTTTTCTAATACAAGCGTTAATGGTGGTGTTAGTGTATTCCTATAATTAAAATATTATTTGAACGATATTGACTGAGATTGACTTAAACACAATTATTTATGAGTATTATTATTGTAATACTGTGTTTGCTGCGGTTGTTACTGAATTCTATGGACTATTACTTACTTAAATTTAAATCACCTAGTGAGAAAGCCAGCTCATATTTTAGTAGTTTTTTTTAAATTTTAAAATGCCACGCCTTATATTTTAATTTTTTTTGACTAGCATCAATTAAAATTACTTTTTACATTGCAATAAATACCTTTAAAATGCTAATACTATTAAATTTACTTTGCAATTTACGATTTATTGTTTGTATGGTGAGTTGAAAACCTCCGTTGTGGTGTTTTTGTTTGTTGTTAGGGGTTGAAAAGTGACGATGGAGGGCTGTATATGCCTTGAAGTCACTCTATTTCAGCGCTAGTGGCTGTATATGCCACAGTGCTGGAATCCCTTGTGGTGTTTGGTTTCTTGTGAAGGGGGTTAATGGTGACGATGGAGGGCTGTATATGCCTTGAAGTTACCGCTGTTTTAGCGCTAGTGGCTGTATATGCCACAGTGCTAGAAGCCCTTTCAAGGGAGCTTGTTGTTTAAAAATTTTTGTGGTTTTTGACGTTTATCTACAAATAGGAAAGTCGACTTTTGGCGTGGTATCACAGTTCTTTTGTTAAGCTGGAGTTTTGTTTTTGTTTCTTTTTATTTTAAGTTTGGAGATTAGACACCATATTGAATGGGTCCAATCTCCGGACCGTTGGTAAGGCAACGTGGTGATAGTCCTGAGGAAGGAGGCCATTTATTGGCGGGCGTGTAGGCTGCTTTGACGGAATAAGTTTATGTTGGATTTTCTTTGTGGGCGGTTAGCCAAACCTCAATCTCCGGACCGTTGGTGAGGCAACGAGATGATAGTCCTGAGGATGGTGGCCATTTATTGGCGGGCGTGTAGGCTGCTTTGATGGAATTCGGTTTTTTTTTTGTTGGATTTATTTAGGGGCGGTTAGCCAAACTTTTAGGTGGTGGTGAATATTTGTTGGTTTGGGTTGTGGGTTTTCTTTTGGTTTACGGCTGCCCAGCCGTATAAGAAGTTTACTGGGCATTACTTTAAAAATGTGCTTATAGGTAGGAGCATTTAGATGTTTGTGTATTGAGGAGGTATCGTTTGTCAGGAAGGGTAGACTTGGACGTGTAGACGATTCTTACATGTATTTATTATTTTATAGCTCTTTGGGTTTCGTCTTTTCCATGTTTGTAAATGGATCAGACCTTACCTGTAGAACATATATAAACGTTTGGTGTATATATTTATTATTTTGTGCCTCTCTGGGCTTCGTCTTTTCCATATTGCTTAATGGATCAGACTTACCCAGTGGGATAACTGTAGGTCTATTTCAGTAACCTGTATAGTTAAATAAGCCATTCACCCCAGCGGATTGGTGACTGGTACCAAAAGCCTTAACGCGAGGCGTCAGTGCGGCTGGTGACACTGTAATAATAGGTTAACTGTATAGCCACCAGTTTTTATGTTTATGTAATAATATCATTATAACCATAATTAGTGTATTTAATATATATAAAGTAATCCATCATTTATAATCTAGTATTTTAGTAATATTCATATTGAACTCCTAAAGGTTTGTCTTTTCCATATTGCTTAATGGATCAGACTCACTTTGTGAGTCTATTGTGGTGACTTTTCAGTAACCAGTATTGTTAAAAAAGTAAGCCATACACCCCAGCGGATCAGTGACTGGTACCAAAAGCCTTAACGCGAGGCAACAGTGCGGTTGGTGACACTGTGATAATATGTTAACTGCATAGCCACCAAGTTTTTAGATTTATGTAAGAGTATATTATAATTGATATTATTATATTTATTATGTACATTAGTTTATATTCATATAGAAGTTTGTATATTTTTTGGGATATACAAACTATATATATATGGGATATTTGTATATTTAAATATATATATATATATATATATATATATATGAAGAATTGTCGTACACAAGTCTGCGTTTTGTTGTTTTTTTTACTGTCATAGCATATTGTATAGCTATTTACAGGAAAGTTTTGAGTTATTGTGTAGTGCAGCTACACGGGTAGGTTTTCTTTTGGTTGTTTGTGCTTGCTTGGTTGTTTGAAGTGTAGTGTGACGCTGGAGGGCCAGCGTCGAGATTTGCCCTGGTCGGTCAAATCTCTGGTGGTTGGGGAGGTACTGTTACGTTGTAAATTCGTGGCCCTGTCTGCCTTTACTAATCTACAAAAGAAGTTCGCAATGGTTGAATAGGACTTACCTGAAATCATCCTTTAGAATGATCAAATGTCCAAAAACATTAGTCCGTGTAGCTTGTTTGAATTAAATCCATTTTTCTTCACATTAAAGACATGGAGCCTTGGCTGACACATTACAAGACACACTTTTCTTGCATTTTCAATTAAAACATATTTCTAAATCAGTTTTAGTAAGACTTAAACTTACATCTAAAGAGATTTTATTCCGTGTTTACGTTTTGTATTTGACATAACACCATAGACAAAATGACAGCCACCGTAGCGACGCCTAGCGGTAGCGGGGCGAAGTAGCTGTCAGCTTTTAATTTCACATAAAAGATTCAATTTTAAAAAATAGTCGAAACAGTTCTAATAATAAATTACATAATAAATTAATATGTATAATAATTACTTTAAGTAATTAAATTTAATTCAAGCAAATCCGGAAATAGAACTAATTTTTTCTATAAGGACTTTTATCTAGAACATTCGAACGGGAGTAATATTTTTTATATGGATATTGTCTCTGCCCGTAGGGGTTACCAGAGAGGAAACTAATACTCCTTAATATTAAGACAGGGTGATTAGTGAGTTAAATATCACAAAACATAATTTTAAATTAAAGAAAAATGCATTTCCCATTGCTAAACGTTAATTTTTTTTTTAGGTCGTGTGTTGTTATTGTTGGCAAATTCTGTTAGCAGAGGGCGAGTTGTGACAGACGTCATATTTGATGTTTTGTTGGTTTGAAGGAAAATTGTAAAAGAACAATTTCTTATGAATTACCCGACAATGGAAGTAGAAATTATAAGCTGGCCTTCGATTTATAAGTGTTTCCGGCGAAGGGAGAGCTGCGGAGTTGCGACGCCGAAACGAGTCAATCTCTGGTGTGAAGTGGTGCGATAAGTTGAGATCAATGCACTCAGGTAGGCATGAGTCGTAGTCACCTTTTGTTTTAATCTGAGGTCGTAATAATGTAGTGGATTTAAGGCGTCATTAGCTTGAGAATATAGTCAACAAGTGTGTGGTTTATTTACAGGAATCCGTGCCACAACCAACCGGTCGTGACGCCGCTGGCAGCCACGCGTAGATATAAGTTATCCTAGCGCGTGAGTATTTCAATAGCATTGTTTAAATATAATAGGCCGTCATACTAGGAAAGCAAATCGATATTTCATGGTGTCCGAATCATGCCTTGTCGCCAGGCGACGCAAGGCTCTTGGCCATGTGGCAGACGTGTCAAACCCTTTTAGGAGTGGATATTGCATCATCCCACAATATTCTGGCATTGTTTGGTTTTGTTTATTGGAATATCGTTGCCGTGTAGTGCCTCGTGTACTAGTTAAATGTGAAACAAAGCTAAAATTAAAACATAGTGTTAAATGTTAGTGTGGGAGTGTGAGTTTTTAGTTGTGCAACAGCGTTGGGAAGCTTTTGATAACCCATGGCGCTGCGAGTCCCTGGTTATGATAGGTTGCAGCCCCAGATACACAGATAGCAGACTGCGGGACCCTAATTTATGTAACAGTTCTGAACTAGGCGTGTAGTGTTATAAATAGGCCCCGTGTTGATAATTTCAGATGCTTCGAGAGGCCCGTCTCGCCGCCAGGATTTAGAGCTGGGCCCTAAAGCCTGGACGCGAGACCTGCCTCTTCGGGGCACCAGCGGCCACCTGCTGCCAGCAAGCTGTCGCCGCACAGGCGTTGACGGTTTTTTGTACCCCCACTCTGGGTTTAATCGTTCGTTATTCAGGAACATATTTTTACATTAGGGTTTCGAAACCTTAACATAGTATTTATAGTATTTTCTTTTATATTCAACTACACCAAGCGTTGGTGAAGTTATGAAACCTTTGAGGATCTGCGAGTTCGACCTGTGTGAAGTTGTATGGTGAAATCGTCTCCAGATTCGGGTCTACATCCAGACCCTGGCGCCCCAAAATTAGTAATTTTATATCGGTATAACCCCACGGTTCTTTAGAGTATCGGCTTTAAACGTGTGAGAGTTTTAATACGGTTAAACGGTTTAAAACATTTAATTTAATATTTCAAGAGACGGAGTAATTTAATTTTAATTTCAACATCATACTCCAGACGGTACTGGTTTATCCCGACCCCCCATGACCCTAGCTCGTACGACTGAGATATTAGCTGGCTGGTTAGGCAGTAGTAGGAACAGTATTATAAAATTTATTTTAAATTAAAATTATCACCGACCCGCTTGGTCATTTTTGACTCTTAGGATTTTAGTGTGTTTTAGGGGGTGATATAGCTTTGGAATAAGGTTTAGATTACTTTAAACAGGAAATTATAGTTGGCAAAATTAATAGAAAGTTTGTAGAACTTTCATTTGAGATTGACCCTAGGGTCAATTTCAACTGATAGTTTTTTTTTATGTTATTTCCGGCTAAATAAATTAAAAGGTGTAATGTAGATGATTTATACCTAACATAATATAAGGAAAAATTGTGACTAACCCCCTCTTTTGAATAATAAGAGTGAAATAAAATTTATTAATTTTATTTTATTGTTGTTGGACAAAATATTAGTGTGTGTTCTTTTACAATATACTGCCTAGCTGTTGAACATTTTATGGTTTTATTGGATAACAACCCACTGAAGCTTGCATTTGGGATTTTCTTCCTTTTCCCCAAAAGGGACAAAATCTCGAATGTAACAACGTGCTTGACTTTTCCCACGGGCTGGCGTCCTGGATCTTCTTTGGAATGACATCTTATCGAGCCGCTTGTTAATCTTCGCTATTTCCGCGATTATTGAGGCGTTGCCTGAAGAAGTTTCCACCTCGGCCACTGTGATCGGCCGAACTGACTCCATCACCTTATCCGCGACGGTCGCCAAGGTCTTGAGGTCCTTGGTATCCGTGACCACTAGGACAGCACGTACTGATGCAGGCAAATAATTTTGCCAAAGAATATTCAAGGTGTCGTTGTTGATCTTGTCCCTCGCTAGCTCTCTCATACGCCGGAGGAGTTGAGATGGCTTCTGGTCACCCAAATCCATTTCACCTATCAGTTTTTGGATTTGGCGTGACTCCGACTCCTCATAGATGGCCAGCAGGGTTGACTTGAGGGTCTCATACTTTCCTTGCTCAGGTGGCTTTTCCAGGAGATCTGTGATTTGCTGAATCACCTGTTTTCCTAACTCGGAGACCACCAGATGAAATTTGGCAACATCAGCTAATTTTTGGTTAAAGAGCACGGATTCTATTTGGATGAACCACGTGCGCGGCTGGTCCTCCCAAAAATCTGGAATGCGGGACGAGACAGTCACTTGACCCAACTCGGAGAATTGCGCAGTCCCTGTAGCCGACGATTTTATAAATGAGAAGTTAGTATTTTATTATTTACAATGTTGTCTACCTAAGTATATGCATGTGCTATAAAAAATAAATAAGTAACTTAAGATTCACACGCCCTGCGCTGGCAAGATAGACGAACTTTTCGCATCATACTTCATCTTTATATCTCTATTTTATGTGAATAAGTTATATTTCATTTCATATTTCATTTTATTTCAATGTTTTTAAAAAAATTACAATAATGTATTAGGGTCTCAGCATAGCGAATCTGCGATAAAACTGAATCTATCGAATCGCTATTACCAAAGTGTTCGTTGGGGACGACGATTTTATGTATTTAAAAAAAAAATTACGATTATTATAATGATGAAGGCCCTTACCGAGCAGTGGAACAGTGTAATAGACTAGTACTTTACCTTTTTTTTACATCTGCCATTGTAGAAAGAATGTATGTCCAATTTACGAAGTAAAAAGTTAATATTCATTCAGTAATGTCTTTCAACTAGGTAAGTTACATTAGCTTTTACGTGTACATGACTTAAACAATGTTACTTTACCACAAATTATTTCAGACAACTTTACTATATAGACACTCTATTTTTTACAAAGTAACAACGACTACCTACTATTATTTGGGAAAAAGTATTTAACTTATTTGTAAAAAAACTAATTGTCTGCCATGTACCTATCTGTTAATAACTACTAAACGGTTTTTGAATCACCTAACCCGCATTGCCTTAGTGTGATCGATCACAATTCTATTTTGTACATGTAAGATAGCTTAGCCCAGCTGTGGGGAGTGAAGACCTGATGCCAGTTGCAAAGAAATTTTTCGCTTAGAACCTACCTATTTTCGTATATGCCTGCTTACTTGTTTTGGTTTTAAGTCTTATTGTACAACTATAGTTTTAGTCGAGTCACTAAACAAAAACAATATATTTTTTATTTTATGGAAACCTAGTTAATCTTTTAACCGAAACGAAATACAAAATTAACCCCTTTTACATCTAAACTATTAGCCCTTTTAAAAATGCCCCACCGTAATTTGGCATTTAACTTTTAAACATAATATTTACTCCAGCTCTGCAACCGACTTTTTCGCCGTAACTCTCATAAATAATGTCAACATTTGGCTGCCGAAATAACGGCAGGCGAACAAAGTGGGAGCGAGCTATAAAAATAAAATCCAACAATGGACATAAACATAAATAATCCCTCCATAATTCGCAACTATATACGACGCTCGAATTGTCTGAGTCTATACTTTAAAAGTTTTTTAAGTGCCGGAACAGGCCTTCGTTTTAATTGCGCCAACCGGAAAAGGGGGAGATGAATGGTAGGAAACTGGTGCTGCCTTGCCAACCGGCCTACATTATTAAAACTTGCCTCTTAGGCTGTGTACAGACGAGCTGTGATTCGACTGCTCGCGATGCTAAGTTGAATGAGAATCGTTAGGAGCAGGCTGTAAATAGTTCAATGTTCAGAGCGTTGCCGTTGAAACAATATTAAATCGTCAGTGCATAATAGTGACACATTCAGACAAATTTTTTTTAAACACTAAAAAATGTTGACTAAAAACATAAGTATCAAGCCCTGACAAATTTCGACGGGCAAAAACCAGACCTCGGTAGCCAAGTGGTTAAGGCAGCCGCCCGGAATGCGGAAAGTGCGTGGTTCGATTTCCGCCTGAGGTTGTCGTCTTTTTTCGGTGTTTAAAAAATTTTCTTAAGTATATTTAAGCGTTAATAAAAAAAACGCTAAAATATTAAAAAAAAAAATTAAACATTCAGTCAAACTTGTATCGTAGGTCGTAGAATAAAGTTTCATACAAGAAAACATATATTAATATACATACTTAGACTCACGACTATTATCCCCGAAGGTTTAATCAGAGACCAGGCAATAAGGACTGCAAAAGACTGCCACAGTCCACGTTCATCAAACATCGTGGTGAGCACATCGCCGCTTTATGCTGTTGGATGTATGTGCAGTATTTGGTCCGTTAGTCACCTTTTACGACTCCCAATGGAGTAGATGGGTAGGTCGTATTCTATTATTGAGCTGCCACTACACAGCACAAGGAAATACAAAAGAGCAGTAGAGTAGAATAGAATAGAATGTCGTCAAGAGCGTCAAGTTAAGTCACCCACGCAGATTTTTTTTTATTGGCAACGGGTAAGCGCTTGGCCTTCATCTCACCTGATGGTAAGTGACGATAAGGCCGAAGGTGGAAGCTTTACCCGGAATCCTCAACCACTGAGGAACTGGCTATCTTATCTCAAAATGCGGGAACACAACAATGCTATAAACATCGTTGTTATGGCGACAGACTTAAATAAGATGGTGGTAGCTAGCCAGGTGGACTTAACAGCCCTACCACCAACCAAACCGAGCACACAAAGATGTACCCCCCGCTGGGAATCGAACCCGGGACCTCTGGGTCTGAAACCGGTAGCTTAGCCACTAGACCACAGAGGAGGTTAAAATTTAGAGGTTGATAATATTTGACAATTTTTATCCTTCGCTTAGCTAAGCATGCAGACAAAATACAGCGCGTATGTACACTCCACTTCACACTTCACGACTCGGCCATAATGAAACGTGTATCTCGAACACACTCCATATTAATTCGTTCTGTGAATAACTTCGTTAACGAACGATTTTCATTAATGACAAGAAATTTTAAAGATCTCTTCTTTACTGGGCTTCAGACTGCGTCTGTTCTTATACTAGATAATGCATTTGCACGCGTGAATTTAAGATTGTTCGAGAATATTATGTGACCTGAGTAAAAGGCAGTTTTTTTTATATAATATTGATCAGTCACATGAGGTTACGGTGGCCACATATTTGGTAAATCATTTTGCGGGCTCAGGATCAGATGTGTTGTGGGTAGACAAATAATAAATCAGTTGTAAAACCAAACTCGTGGCTTTCATTACACTACATGGTGACAGCGGTGATTAAATTGGATTATCGCGATAGTGTAATTGTTTTTTGTAGTTTTAACGACGCACAGTGTTGAGGAACGTGTGGTGTATTGTTTTTTATTATGGAACACGCTCGACCACCGCCAGAATTGAGTTTGGAAGGCAGCTCCGTCGGCCGGGCTGACGCGTGGGAGCGTTGGAAGACGCAATTCAATTTGTTTCTAAAAGCATCGGGGGTGCATAAAGAAGAAGGTGGTGTGCAGGCTAGCTTACTGATTAATCTCATCGGGCCTGAAGGATTCGACGTATATGAAACGTTTACATTTGAACAAGACAGTCAAAGAGATGACGTCACGAAATTGTTTAAAAAGTTCGATGAATATTTCGGTGTTAAGCCTAATATCACCTTAGCGAGGTATACCTTCTTTACAAGAAACCAAGAGACAGGGGAATCCATCAACCAATACGTCACTGCATTGAAGTTATTGAGCAAAAACTGTGAATTCAAATCGTTGGAAATGGAACTTATCCGAGATCGTATCGTATGCGGCATAAAAAATACAGTAGTGCGAGATCGCTTACTAAGAATTGAAGATTTGACATTGGATGTAGCCATAAAAATATGTCAAGTGGACGAAATATCAAGCGATAGTAATCGTTTGTTGGAGAAGCGGGGCGGTGATATGTTACCGGTTCAAGTGAACGCAGTGTCAACACGCGGCGGCGGCGGCCGAGGGCGCGGGCGCGGCTGGCGCGGGCGCCGGGGGCGAGGCCCGACAGCCGCGGCCAGCGCTCCGCGCCGCACACTGTTCTACGTAGTAGAAGTACGTAGTAGAAGTAGAGTAGTCCCTATCTACCGACCTCAATAGATAGGGTATCGCAACTGGAATTACGGGTCCGGTTGTGTTTTCAGAGGTACTACGGGGTTCCGGTTCTAGCCCCCCGCTGGTCGTGCCTTTAACCAGGCGCCTCCGGCGGGATCCGGACATGGGTTGGACTCGTAGTGGCATGTGGTTAGCTGTAGAGCTTGGGAATGTTCGTTTGTCCTGGTATTGTGTGCCAGGACTTCCAAACTCGTGCACAGCGAGCGGGGCCTAGTAGCGGTCTCTGAGGGGCCAGAAGCGAAAAGTCCTGCGGGGAACGTGAGTTTCCCTTATAGTTGGCAGCTTTGTCCGGTGGTTTTCATTGGACATTGGTGTTGACATCTCCGGTACTAGTCTGGATAACTAGTAGAGACGGCCTCCTAGATGCCGTAGGTCTCCGGTCCAGCCAGCCGCGTAGGACGTGGGAACTGGCTAGGCTCCCGGATGGGTTCCGAGAAGTGAGTGTGCTTACTACTCCGCTACCAAGGTGGACACTTGGGAGTCGACTTTAGAGTCGACGACCCTAGCAGTGGCAACTGCGAGTTGTGCCCTTCGTGCAACGAGAAGTGAGCGAGCTCGACAGCTCCGGCTACCTATCTGGACAATAGGCAGTGAACTACACGTGTTCACGGGGATACTCTCCCGAGACACTAGTCTTATGAGTACCGAATGAAGAGCGCGCTGCGGCGGGCACTAATTTGGCGTCAAGACCTAACGTTGGTGGTCTCCTGCGCGAGTGTTCTACTGGCGCAGGGACGTCTGGCACTTCTTGCATAACCTAACGGTTGGTCTCGAGGTGCCAGTACAAATAAACTTAGTGAATTAAGGAGAGGGGATGTTCTACGTAGTATGGGAAGCTTGGCCATAAGTCAAAATTTTAAAAATTACATTTATACACATTGGTCGGTATCTGAGGGTAGTTGGATATATTGTGCATTAAACAATACTAATAGAAGGTATGTATAATTTATGTTCTGTCGTAACGAGCACAGTTTCACGAGACGCTAGTTGCAGTGCAGTAAAACAAACAAATTATTGTGTATATTCGTGTCCCATTTGTCTGTAATATAGATAAGATTTATAATTATTCATAATGGATTCTGTAACTGCAGGTATGTATTGTTTGGTATGTCATATTGATATCATAAGTTTCAAATAAAAATAAATTGTTACTTGACTTCGCACAAAACGAGGTAAAATTTATTATAATTTCTTAAAGACGAGCGTTTTAGTTGATGTTCTGTACATTTCTGTGCTATAGTTTGTTTCGAGAAAACGTAGCTTAGTATGTCTGTTATATATTTCTGTTAAAAAATCTACCGCCTTTTACCGCCACCCATACAACTTGTGCTAGAACACGAACATTTAATTAAGGGTGCCCTTCGGTTCGCCTAAAATTGTTTGTCCTAATATGGTTTGGCCAAACCGTTTTGGCCTAAACTTAAAACGTACAATTATTGTTTCGCTTAAAAATTGTTTTGCCACCATTATAGTTTGGCCTAAGAATTGAAAGGCCTAATTTTAGAATGTCTAATGTAAAATAGCCTAAACTATATTGGCATAACCTTATATTGGCATAACTTTATTTCGCAAAATTTATAAAAGCTCTAATTTTAGCATATCTAAAATTAAATGTGCCAATAATGTATTGGAATATAAGCATAGAATTTTATTGAGAAAATAAATCGACAGAAGTGAATCGCTGCAAACTCGACTCCACGTAGTCTTGTCTGCCCTACCCTAGAGTGCAATATAAGCCCGCGTAGGCGCGGAGGGGCGAGGCGGAAAGCTCGCGTGGGACCGCCAGAGCCCCGCAGCGCCGAAGCCGTGACGGAAACTATGCATGCTGCATGCTGCATGCCTGCATGCATGCTTCATGCCTGCATGCATGCTGCATGCCTGCATGCATGCTGCATGACTACTTGCATGCTGAAAGAAAGAAAGAAAGAAAGAAAGAAAAAACATTTATTGACTGTCACAATAAAATAAAATATAGAATAATAAGAAAAAAAAAAAGACGTGAAATACATAAGGGTACATGCTACTAACAGAAAACAACAGTGTGACGAGCCAATCAGGACCCTACCTCAGCATAGGCCGCTACGGTGTGACAAAGTCATATCGCAACGGCGCTGGTATTCTAGCAGGGCCTGTACGAGGTGACGTTTCTAATTTCAATAAGATTACATAAATGAATAAATAAGAAAATGTTATAAATAAGGATATCTGAATATTGTAAAAATCTTGAATGCTTATAAATGTACATAAATTAAAAATGCACATACTAAACACTATCTATCTATACAAAGAACAAAAAATAAAAAACAAATATACAAAATAAAAAAACATCGTTCAACCACAGACGTATAGTCTGTGCGTTCAACTGATAAACCTAAATAAAATAAAAATAATAATAATAATAAATCACCATAAACCACAGACGTATATGCCATAAACAAATAAAAGCTGGCGAGACAGACTGTACACTGAACTGAACGCAGCCAAACTGTCACCTGTCATGTTTGACATTGACATTTTTGTCCACGAAGGTACGTCTTCTTCTGTCGTTTCGATCTCGACCGCCACGTCGCCAAAGAAAATCCCATGCGCTTCCCACAAATGCAATGCCAAATTTCACGTTTGAACACAACCGAAATGTTGATTTCAAAGCGCCGAATAACATAAGGAGTGACAAAACAATGCAAATAAACAGCAGTGCCAGGATGCGATCCCCAACGCCCCCAACGCGACGTGAAGACCCAGATTGTAAGTAGAAATAAGTAAATTTTACACAGTTGATATAAGCTGGAGAGTAAGTAAGTGTTTTTTAAGGTATTTTTAAAACGAACCAATTGTCCGCAGATCACGCATCGGCGGCGGGAGATCATTCCAGCACCGAGTGGCTGCGAACTTAAACGACCCACGGAACACCCTAGTACGATGTTTAGGCGTCATAAAAATGTATTTGCAGGCTCTCATCGGGTTCCTATTGACGCTTTGAGCCCACGTAAGTTTATTGTATAAATATATTGGCTTCCCAGATTTAATGATGCCAAACAACAGAGTAGCGAGATGGAACTTTCTGCGAGCCTCCATTTTTAATGAGTTTGAGTTGTTGAGGAATGGAGTCACATGAGATCGTGGCGGTATATGGAAACAGTAACGTGCACAGGCATTTTGCACCCGTTGTACCAGCTTAGATGTTCTCGCCAGAAGACATGGTCCATACACTGTAACGCAGTAGTTAAGTTTAGAAAGGATAAGCGATTCGCATAGCGTGATTCTGAGCTGTTCATCGAGATACTGACATATTTTGTAAAGTAATTTGAGACGATAGAAACAGCTGCGAACGCACTCAGAAATATGGGTTTCAAAATTAAGGTGGCTGTCCAGAGTTAAACCCAGATTTCTACATTTATCCACACGATCGATAACTTCGCCATTAAGTTCCACATTGAGGTTTATGTTGTCTAGTTTCTTTATTTTATTTTTAGTACCTATCACCATTAATTTTGATTTTTTTGGATTGAGAACAAGACAGTTAGACTTGCACCAATCAGCTATTCTTGATAGATCACTGTTAATTAGTTTTACAGCATTATCGAGATTATCAGGACTAAAAGAAATATAAAGCTGTAGGTCATCTGCGTAAAGGTGGTACCTACAGTGTTTTATGTTATGGACGAGGTCAGCGCTATATAAAATATAGAGAATAGGGCCAAGTATCGAACCCTGCGGGACTCCCCGGTTCACTGAGGTGGAAGATGAGTGCGATTTGGTGCCCTGGGCATCCACTAATTGAACATACTGTTGACGTTGACTCAGATAACTATCGAACCATTTCACTGTAGCTGTGTCTGCTCCATAATAGGAAAGCTTGGATAACAGTAATGTTGTATTTAAGGTTTCGAAAGCGCGAGAGAAGTCAAGAAGCACGAGGATACTGACATCACCCTGATCCTGAGCTGAGAGAATATTATCAACTACATCAGCAAGAGCAGATGCAGTACTGTGACTCTTGCGGAAGCCCGACTGGAAGCAAGGTAGAATGTCATTTTCTTCAAGGTAATGAGTAAGTTGGTCACAGACCACCCGTTCCAGCACCTTAGACAAACATGGCAGGATGCTTATGGGACGGAGGTCTTGAAGAGATGACGGTGGGTTGACCTTAGGCAAGGGTTTGACGACAGCAGTTTTCCAGATGATAGGAAATGAGCTCTCTGTTATTGACCTATTAATCATAACTGTGATGGCATATAGAGTGCTAGGAAGTGTCAATAATAGCATATCTAGCGATAGCCCGTCGCAGCCCTTAGCGTTAGATTTTTTTTATTTTTTTTTATATATAAGAGGGAGGCAAACGAGCAGGCGGGTCACCCGATGGAGAGTAATCACCGCCGCCCATGGACACCCGCAAAACCAGAGGAATCGCAGACGCGTTGCCGGCCTTTAGGGGAGGAATAGGTTTAAGGAAGGAATAGGAATTGGGAGGGGGGGGGGGGGAAGGGGCCTCCGGAACCCTCACTGGTCGGACGAAACACAACAGCACCAAGTGCCATTATTTCACGCCGAATATTAGTGAGAGGGTGGTATTACGCCGGGCGAGCCGGCCCAATGCGTGCTGCAACGCAGCGTGGCTCTACCACTCAGTTGGTGTCACTCATTTAGCACCACCCAGGGATCACGTGTAGGGTCTCAAGGTAAACCTACGGACGCGAGCAACTTTGACCCCCAAATTTGAGGTTTTTGATAATCTTCAATACCATGTCCTCATTAACAGGCCCCAATGAAAACACAGATGAGCCAAGTCTATGATACTCAAAATATGTGAGTTGAGATAACAAAACAAAGTTATGTCCGGGTGCGTTAAGAAAGTGGGCATTTATGGTATCAGGGTTGTCGAAGCTAGGAGGAAGTTCAGATGATTTCTCATTATATAGTACAGTATTTTTTAGATTCTGCCAAAGTCTTTTGGGGTTTTTGTAGTTGGAATTTATGTGCCTGTTGAAGTAACATCTCTTCTCTCGCTCAATGGCTTCAACAACAAGACTTTTCATTTCTCGATAACAAGCTTTATTTGACTCAGTCTTGTTACTTTTGTAGGTGTGCAGATACTTGTCCCTGATATGCATCATTGATCTTACAGTGTCTGTAATCCAAGGGTGGGGAGGATGTTTAAACTTGCGTGTTTTGACCGGAGCATGCAAATCGAACTTTATTAAACATGTTGTAAAGTTTTCTACCAAAGTGTTGACACATTTTGCATCACTAAAATTACTCCAGTCAATTCGGTTAAGATCAGATTCGAATAATATCTGCAATATATTTTTTATTGGCCGGTATTCCACCCACCGAGGGCATATCCTCTCTTTTTTTATTTTAAACTCCGCCACCACCATAGCGTGGCCTGTTAGGTCAGGGGGGTGTCTGACTGTGACCCTTAATGTGCGTGTGTCAGTGCAGATTATGTCAATTAAACTATTACTGTGATCAGTAAAATGAGTTGGTTCTGTCACCATCTGACTGATGTTCAGCGTCTTAAAAAACTGCGACAGCAAACGAAACCCACTGCCCGAAGCAGCAAGCAGGTCTATATTAAAATCTCCCACCAGTATCAGCCCGTCACACCTGGCAAAAGATGTGATTGAGTCAGTGATAGCATCCAAAAAGAGACTAACATCAAGCCATGGCGGACGATAAGCTGTGCCTATAATTAAGACCTGGTTCAGCAAATGCACGCTCAACCACATTTGTTCTACCAGTGGAGCCGTGGGGTGGGGGCATGTGCGCGCATTCACGCCCTTGCGAACGTAAAAACCCACTCCACCCCCACGCCCACCCCGAATGTGATCTGGCCTAGGAGAATGTCGAAAGCCATAGCCAGCCAGCCTAGGTGCTTTGTCCATCCCACCCTTCCTCAACCAAGTTTTGTTGATGGCCAATATATCTGGGTTCAACTCCTCGACAGCCACTTGAAATTCCTCATGTTTTGTAGAGAGTGAGCCAGCGTTAAAAATACCAACTTTCAGGTTCTTGTACTTATCGTATGTATGTGTATAAATAATAAATAAATGTGTATATAATAATAAAAGTATAAAATAGTAATAAGAACATAGTCATTTTAATTATATTATTTGTAGTAATTTTGTAAATATTTAGTTTTAAATTTATGATAATATAAATGTTATATTTGTGTAGATAATAAATATAATAATATAAAATAAATGTTATAGTGAAATGATTTAGATTTGTATTTACTGGCCCCCCACACTGGAATTCTTTCAGAGTGTACGATTGCAAACAAAACAGACTAAAATTAGATAATATTACAATAAACAAACAGGCAAGTATGACAATTGAATATAAAAACAAAGTTTTATTTTGTGCGAACTTTAAACAATTAACATATATAATTAACATTAAAAACAATTTGCAGGTTAAGGTGAGTCACGATGACTGAGCTCCAAAAACCCGCGCCAGGTCCTCCTCAGAGCGAAACCGAACGACAGGCTTACCATCACTATGGCGAGCGAAGATACGACCCTGCTTCGTCCAGGAGTATCGCCAGTTCAGCCGACGGCACTCCGCGCGGACCTGGTTGAACAGCGCACGATTCGATCGAGTGAGGCGCTCGTTGACGTACACACGGCCCCCCTGAGAAGACTTAACGGTGCGGCGAACGCGGGCGGCGCGCAGTACCTCGTCGCGCAGGTGGCGGCGCGTCAGGCGCACCATAATGCGGCGGGCGCGGCCGCCCTCCGCGGGGGGCGCACCCACGCGCTCCGCAAACACCACGTCGCGCTCGTCCAGCGCCACGCCCAGTTGGGCGGCCAGCACGGTCACGGTGTGCATCACGTTCTCCCCCTTCTCTTCGGGAACGTGGCCAATGTCGAGATCCGCCAGCAGAGCCTCCTGATCCCGCTCGTTGTGCTCGAGCTTCAGTGTGGCTATGGTGCGCTCCAGCTCCGGCGCCAGTCCAGGTCCATCTCCAGGCTCACGGCTCTCGAGGGCCTCGATTCTCCGCTCCATGCCATCCAGTCTGCAGTCCACGCTGTTGAGCCGCTCCGACATGGCCGTGATTGACTCCCTCAGCAGCCTCATCTCATTCCGAAACTCACGCATTTCTGTCATGCCGTCTGCGAACTCTCGCTGAAAATTACTTATTTCGATATCGCTAGCCTTATTTGAGGGGAGTGGAAGAACAGCTGATGCCGCTCCCGTGCCGGTCTTCCCCGAAGGTAGTAAAGTGGAAGTTGATGGTTCACCAATGCTTTTCACCGGCGTCTGGCTGTTGTCACCCTTACGGACGCCCTGCTTACAAGACGGGCAGACCCAGTCCTTAGCAATTTTGGCCTTTTCCCTCAAACCCACACAGCCCTTGTGGTAAATCGTCGGGCACAAGCTACAAGTAGCGGCACCTACCGCCGTCAACGGGTCTTCACAACCTCCACACTTTGGCATGACTGATGGATTGTGTCGATGTTGTAGAAGCACCGCACTAATCGAAGCTGCTTCGCTACAGCAAACAAGTTCGTTGCCGCTAGGTCAGATGTCGCCGCGCGGTGCTATTTACTGTGTCCGCGCGTTGGTACCGCCGACGTGCACTAGATGGCGCTGGTGGACAGTGCGATGTAAATAGTTTTGGGGGTTCGTGTATAAATAAGGACCTTTAACCACCCGCCAAACGATAAATTAATATATTTTGACTATGAAAAAGTCTTAAAAAACACCACTATTCCACCGTTAATTATGGAATCCACACTTGCACAGCTGCACCAACACTTCACGGTACTTTGTAAACAGTCACAAGATGTAAATAAACGGTTTTTACGATAACATGGATTTAATTTTTCGGCACAGTGTTGCTCGATCCAAGTACGAAACGTCACTGCTGCATGCCTGCTTGCACGCTTACATGCTGCATGCCTGCGTGCTTGCATGCTTACATGCTGCATGCCTGCACGCATGCTGCATTTCTGCTTGCATGCTGCATGTCTGCATGCATGCTGCATGTTATGCTGCATGTTTTGCATTTTTTATTTTGTGCGAATTAATATTTAGGAATTGTAAACTTTAGGGATTACGAATTGTTCTGCCAAATGACGCATTTGGTAAATGACAATGTGGCGATAAAAAGTTAGGCGAAGTGAAATTAGGGCAAACACGATTCTGAAGAGTGAAATTAGGCGAAAAAATTTTAGGCTTTTCGTTTGGGTGCCATTGCAAATTAGGCGTACAAAAAATTAGGCGATCCGATAGAGACCCTTTAATTAACTGAATATTATGTACCATTTCATGTTTACTATGACATTACTCTTTACGTTTATTATACACTAGTTTCCTGTTTTTAAACTTGGTAACTTATTTGTAACTTATAAGTACCATGTAGGTTACTACATTCACGAAACGTATTTACTATTGATTGACAGATAAATGTATTTCGTTGATTTTTTGTCATTTTGCTTTTAGGTACTTTATCAATGACTAGGTTGGAGTTGGCCGAATATTGTTTTTCACGTCCAGAGAAGTCGTTTGTAAGCAAATTTAAATACCTTACACAACATATTATGGAAAAAACTCAATGCCCACCTGAAAAAATACATGGAACACACATTCTAAGTAATTTTAGAGCTGGATTCGAAGTACGCTTTTCTAAAGCACAGATGAAAAAAAGTAGATTTATTCTAAAAATACGGAATGGTTACAAAAGCGGAGACTTTTCCTATGTATTCATGTAGGTCTGTAACAAAACCTGGTAGGCCTAATTTATCTTTTCAAGAAAGCAGCGACCGGTCTAAACGACGTAAATGTGAAGTTTTACGGCAGTCAACTTCAACATCCGAATTATGTTATGCTGCGTCTATGAATTTAAGAAGTGCCGGTCAGCTTGGAGCTGTTTATATTATCAAAGTTATTGCTATTTCACCAGAATCTTACAAGTTAAAAACGTCTGCAAAACCAGTAGAAATACATCAGCTGGCCCCAGAGAAAGCCTTAGCATTCTTTATTAATGGTCGATTTTCGGTTAATCAGTATAAATTGATAAGGAAAACTGACCGTTTTCGTTTTCCCAGTTATAATGTGGTACAAGAAACAAAAAAGGCATGTTTGCTACCTAAAGAAAATATTAATATAACTGAACGATGTGCAGCCGTGACATTGCAAGCCCTCTTAGATCATACTGCAGACAGGATCATTCAGCTTCAAGATGAAGTGTTATCGTCTTTGAGATGGGATTGATCGGAAACCGTACAATTAGTATTAAATCTGGGATGAGTACGTACAAGCAAAGATTTGAAGATTCGTCAACGACAGATGCAAGTATTTTTCGTACTTCTATAGTTCCAATACGGTTAGGCCTAAATGACACAATTTTGTGGGCTAACCCAAAACCATCATCATCTAGATTCTGTCGTCCTGTTAAGTTAGAGTACATACATGAGACAACAGCTTCTACACAAGCAGAAATAACCCGAATCAATACTGAAATTGATAACCTTGTTCTATTTAGAAAGATGATAGGGAATATATCGTTCACAATGACATATAAGCTACTGTTTACTATGATTGACAACAAAATTTTGTAATGCAGCCACAGAAACAGCTTCAAGCCAAAGGTGTTATTTGTGTCAAGCCACATCCAAACAGTTCAATTATCTAAATGCTGTATTGAGAAGGGAAGTTAACACGTCTTATAGAAAGTTTGGACTATCTCCTTTACACTGTTGGATTAGATTGTTTGAATGTTTGCTGCACATATCGTATAACTTGCCCTTTGAGAAGTGACAAGCAGCAAGTAACGAACTTAAAAAAAATAAACTAGAAAGGAAACAAGACATCCAAGCTCAATTTTTTGAAAAACTTGGTTTTATAGTAGATAAACCAAAACAAAACTACGGGTCATCAAATGACGGCAATACAGCACGTAGATTTTTTCAGAACGCCGAAATTTCTAGTCAGATTACAGGGATAAATAAAAATTTGATTATGCGTTTCCATAACATACTCATCGCCATTTCATGTGGATTTAATATTAATTTAGAAGTGTTTCGCAATTACTGTTTAAAAACAGCAGTTGTTTACCTAAAACTATACCCCTGGTATTTTAAGCCCACTTTTTTACACAAGTTGTTAATACATTCAAGCGAAATTATTGCACATTTTGCAATTCCAATAAGTGCACTATCTGAGAAGCACAGGAATGTCGCAATAAAGACATTAAACACTACAGGCAATCGTTCTCAAGAAAAGCGAATATAACAGACATATTTAACAGATTACTGGTTTCATCAGATCCCCTGCTGTCAAGCCTGCAAGAATTACCCAGGTTTAATAGCAAAACAATTCCTCAGGATGTAATAAAAATGCTTAAAGCTCCTGAAATACCTGAAAGCGCTCCTTTTTCAAACTTTGTTTCATCGGACGAAGATCATGATAGTACTTAATTAAACAGATTTATTGAGCATAGTTATGTGTTTTAATTTAACTTGTGTATCTTGAAAAACCTTTTTAACATTATATTTTAACAAAAACTAATCGTGTGTATCGAAATTCGTACATAAACATTGGTAAATAATTTTGGCCAAGCTTCTCATACTACGTAGAACAGTGTGCGCCGCCCCGAGCCTTCAGATCCAGGTTATCAGTGCCCTAGGTGTGGGGGCCAGTGTGCTGATTTCAACCAATGTCCTGCTAGTTTTGTGCAGTGTTATTTATGTGAAAATCATGGTCATTTTGCTAGGATGTGTAAGTTAAAGAAGAATGTCAAGAAAATGTACGAGATTGGATTACGTAATGAAAAAGGCGACGACGACGATGACTGTGAGTCGTTTTATATATCTACATTGTTTAATGTGTCCGAGATTAACTCTTCCTCTGAGGACTGGTATGAAGTTCTCAGCGGTGAACATGATTGTGAAAAATTTAAATTAGACAGTGGGGCGGATATCAATGTTTTATCGTTTAAGCGTTTTTTGCAATTAGGTTATGAGCCACGATTTATTAGCAGTAATCATAATATTAAAATACAATCTTACAGTGGCGATTTTATTCCCATTAAGGGAATTTGTTATCTAAAATTTAACTATAAAAATGTCCAATACAATCTAAAATTTGCAATTGCTACTATTGATTGTCAAAGTGTATTGGGGCTTCAAGCTTGTTTGAATTTAGGATTAATAAAGAGAATTCATAACTTGAACTTTACAGACAACAATGATTTGTTTTCCGGGTTAGGTTGTTTACCGGGCGAATATCACATAGTAGTTGATAAGAATGTGATGCCTGTGGTTTGTGCTTCGCGAAAAACGCCCTTAGGATTGCGCGATAAGTTGCAAGAGGAATTAAATAGGATGATACAGTTAGGCGTTATTAGAAAGGTGACTCATCCTACACAGTGGGTCAACTTGCTAGTAATAGTCGCTAAGAAAAATGGTAAATTGCGCGTGTGTTTAGATCCGAGGCCTCTCAATAAAGCTATTCAACGAGCTCATTTTCAGCTTCCGACTGTTAATGAGTTGGCGACTAAGCTTCACGGAGCTAAGTATTTTTCTGTTTTAGACGCTTACTCAGGATTTTGGTCTGTAAAATTAGATGATGAGAGTGCCGACCTCTGTACATTTAATACGCCGTTTGGGCGGTATCAGTATTTAAGATTACCGTTTGGTTTAAGTTGTGCACCTGAAGTATTCCATGCTAAAGTCAAACAACTGCTGGAGGGGCTAGAGGGGGTAGATTCTTTTATCGATGACGTAATTTGCTGGGGTAATACACGCGAGCAACATGATAAGCGTCTAAAATCATTATTTAACAGAGCGCGCAAAATAAATTTAAAATTCAATAAAGACAAGTGCCGCATCGGTGTAAAAGAGGTCACATATCTTGGTAATATTTTTAATAAAGACGGAATGAAAGTGGATTTGGAAAAGGTGAGAGCCATCAGTAACATGTCTGAGCCGAATGATAGAAAAAGTTTAGAACGGTTTTTAGGTGCTGTTAATTATCTATCAAAGTTTATACCAAACTATTCAGATCATACTTACCCATTAACAAGATTATTAAAAAAAGATGCTATGTGGAGTTGGGAATTAGGTCATAAAAACGCATTTGAAAAATTAAAACAACTCATATGTAATGCACCCGTTTTGGCTCTGTACGACGTGGGGGCACCCGTAGTGATGTCCGTGGACGCGAGCAGCGTGGCGCTGGGCGGCGTGTTGCTGCAGGACGGGCGGCCCGTCGAGTACGCGTCGCGCACGCTCACTCCCACGCAGACTAGGTATGCGCAAATTGAGAAGGAGTTGCTGGCCATTGTCTTTGCATGTGAAAAATTTCATCAATACATTTATGGGAAAAAACAAGTCATTGTTGAGTCAGATCACAAACCACTTGAAAGTATTTTTAAAAAGTCTTTAGATTCAGTCCCAGCACGCTTACAGCGTATGATGTTAAAATTACAAGCATATAATTTAACAATAGTGTATAAGCCAGGAAAATTCATGTATATTCCGGATACATTGTCGCGTGCGCCTCTTCCAGACTTATATGACGATAAGATAACTCGAGCCATATTGAACCAGCTTAAAATGGTGATAGGTACTGTGCCAATGTCTCAAAGTAAACTAACTTTAGTCAAACAAGAAACTGTGAAGGACAGTTTTGAATCAATTGCTTGTATATATTAACGAAGGATGGCCTAACCACAAAAATAATTTACAAAATGACTTAAGATATTATTGGTCAATAAGATGTGAACTATATTCTGTAGACGGTGTAATTTTTAGAAATAAGCATGTATTAATACCTCATTCGCTTAAAAGTATAATGTTAAATCTCACTCATGACGGGCACTTAGGAATTGATCGTTGTAAAAGACGCGCACGTGAAGTTTTGTTTTGGCCAGGAATAACAAAAGATGTTGAGGAATTTGTTAAAAAATGCAAAGTGTGCCAGGAGAATTCAAACAAACCAAGTAAAGAGCCAATGATTCCGGTTTCTATTCCAGACACGCCTTGGAATAAAGTGGGGACAGATATTTTTGAATATGGGAAGAAAAGTTATTTAATTCTTATTGATTATTTTTCTAGTTTTATTGAAGTTGAAAAGTTACGAGATACTTCTTCAAATTCAATCATTAATGTAATAAAAGCTAATTTTGCACGATACGGTATACCTGAAACAGTGATAAGTGATAACGGGCCACAATATTCCTGCAAGAACTTTCAGATATTTGCAAAGGAATGGGGGTTTCAACATATAACTTCATCACCATATTATGCTCAATCTAATGGGAAAAGCGAGAGGGCCGTGCAAACTATAAAAAAAATTTTAAAGAAGTCTATAGAAAGTAATACTGATTTTTATTTAAATATTTTAAGTTATAGAAACACTCCACGAGATAATTTGAATTCTCCAGCGCAATTAATGATGGGTCGTAGGTTAAAATGTCGTTTACCAGTTCATCCAGACTTGTTAAAACAGAGTACTTATATTGATAATGATAAGCAGCATAAGATATTGTTGAAAAAACAAGAGAAAAATAAAATGTATTACGATCGAGGCAGTAAACAACTGCCCGAGTTGAATGTTGGCGATGACGTCATCATGTTAGAAAATAATAACAAGCGTATCCGTGGCACGGTCATGGGTAAGGCATCAACTCCGCGGTCCTATACCGTAAAAAATAAAATAGGTATTTACCGTCGTAATCGTCGACATTTAATAAGGTGCGGTCAATATAACAAGCCAGATAGAAACAGTGATGCTGGTAGCATTGTAGCTAAACCTGTTGTAGTATCTGATACCACATTGTCGGATGAAGATGACTTTGTTTCCGGGGAGGAGGATGAGAGCTATGAACCGAGTAGAGAAATAAATAAAACCTTTTCTCCTCCTCTGACTCGAAGTAAAGCTAAGCTAAAATAAGTTATATAAGTATATTATACTTATTAATTGCATTAGTTTTAGTAAGTAGTTTTTACTTGTGTTTTGGATTATTATGAGCTTACTTATCTTAACTTTTTACCTGATTAGTATTATTAATAAATGGAACATTTATATGTAAAAGGGGGAGATGTTGTGGGTAGACAAATAATAAATCAGTTGTAAAACCAAACTCGTGGCTTTCATTACACTACAAGATGGTCGAAAAATTGCAGGCGAAAGATCGGCGAAAGACGCGTGTGGCACCCCTGGAGCACCGCAGTAAATAATTGAATGAATTTACGAGCAAACAAAAAAAATATTAAGCTGTAGATATAAAAAACGATTTAAGTGAGAATACATCTGATATAAAGTAATTATTAAAATAAAAAAAAACAAAAACAAAATTTGAGCCCAGCAAATAAATGTAACTAGTTAGAAAATAACGGAATAATCACGATGTGAAAATGAGGCTTTCCCCTCGTATAACAATATTACTTTATTTTTATTACACAAGGAAGGGGAAATTCGCCGTGCAGCAAAAGTGCTCTTTTATGAACATGAATATGAATGAATAAACGTGTGAAATGGGTCCATCTGGCGCTAAAAAGGTAACAAATAAAATTTTAACACCTGCCTTGCATTAGTGGTTCTGTTTACCGCATAACGCGTTACGGGAACGCAGACTAATTGCGTCCTTGAAACGAGAGGCTCCGGGTAAACATTGTTTATAAAAGGTATGAAATAGACGGCCGCTGTAATACTGCGATAGTGGTAAATATGTATGCGGCACCTTAACTTACGAGAAAATGACTGGCAAATTTACAAGTCATTGTAAATATTTGGTGTTTCTTTTTGTACGACAGTTAATAATTTTTTTATAAAAACTAAAGACTATTAAAACTTTGGTTTTTTTTTAAGCTCGTTCGTTAGCAACTTTCGCGATACTGGATCATGGAAGAAATGTGTGACAAAAAATCTCGAACTCGGAATCGTTAATATTTAAACCGTTGGTCTCGGTTGTTGTCTCATTCATGACCAACGCATGAGAATTTGGTTAACTTGGAATGAAATAAAAATTGTATATTTTATTAATATAGACGACAAGTACAAGTCTTTAAAAATATATTTAAAATATTACTTATCTCTATTATAAAATAATATCTGGTTCAAGAACTTGTTTTTACTAAGAAGAACCCAGCAAGCAACTCCTTTTTACTTTTTTTTATTTCACTAGGTAAGGTATAGGTTTGTTCTTGATCCCAAGCAAGCCCAGGGGCTAAGACAGGATCCACGATTGTGCGAGCTAACCCAGAAGGTGCCTATTTACTCTTGCTTTGAAGATGGACGGGTTATATGTACTCGGAAACACAGACGCAGGGAGGGAGTTCCACTCCTTTGCTGTACGCAGTATAAAAGATGTTGAGTAGCGCTTTGAGCGACATTTAGGAATATCCACAAAGAAATGGTGGTAGCCCGTAACTTCTCATCATCATCATCAGCCAGAGGACGTCCACTGCTGGACAAAGGCCTCCCCCAAGGATCTCCACCACGACCGGTCTTGTGCTGCTCGCATCCAGCGGCTACCCGCGACCTTCACCAGATCGTCGGACCACCTTGTTGGAGACTTGCCCACACTGCGTCTTCCGGTGCGCGGTCGCCACTCGAGAACCGTTTTGCCCCAACGGCCATCGGTTCTACGGGCGATGTGCCCTGCCCATTGCCACTTGAGCTTGGCGACTCTTTGGGCTATGTCGGTTACTTTAGTTCGTCTACGAATCTCCTTATTTCTGATTAGATCACGTAGAGAAACCCCGAGCATAGCCCTGCTCTTTGCGTGACTTTGAGCCTGCCTATAAGGCCCATAGTGAGCGACCGCGTTTCGGTACCTTTAACTTTTACTTTTAAGAATGCAGAAAGTAATACATTGTCGTAGTCGACTTAAAGGGCACATAATAATATAAATATTTTATTAATTTTCCAAGACTACCAAGCGGAGGTACTGCCACCGCGTTGACTGCACCGCGACCGCCTTATTACATTGCGCGAGTACCGCCACAAAGCCTCAGCCGTGCCTTATCTGAGGACCACGAGAGCCTCCTAAGCCCAGGTTGTTACCTCGAAACACATTGTAACACATTATGCGCCTCGACCTAACGCCCCGTTCTCGAGTAATAAGAATATGTATTCTTATAATGTTGCGCTCCTTGACAATTTGCCGTTATTCTATTCTCTATGCATATAAGATGATGTTGAGCCAGAATGATGTTGTAGGTAGGTACGGTTTTGAAATTGGAATTAGGTTACACGAGTAGTACCTACATTGTTATTTTGCACTTGCACTGTAATTTTTCCCTTTCGGCTTAATAAAAATATGGGTGACGACACGATGGTCGTATGAGCTTTCTTAAGTTCAAAACTAAGAAGAAAAGAGAAAACATTATTATGAAACAAAGGTAAAGACTATAAAATCTTTGTTTTTTATTAGGTAGCTTGTTCGTTAGCAACTTCGCGATGCTGAATCACCGAAAGAAATGGGTGACAAAAAATCCTGAACTCAAAATCTTTGAAAGGACGTTAACACATTCAGTGCGGTACCGGTCGTATTTGTCCTGTGCAGGACTTACCGCCAGTGCGTAGTGCTATTTCGCGTTTTTCCCCTGGTGCGGGGCGTGTTTTTAAGGGTAATTGTATAAGTTAGAAGGGGACAAATATACATTTGTGTGGCTCACTCATAATATAAACCGAATTTATTGTTAAACTGTACAGGAACTATACGATGAGTACGCACTGAAAAACAAATATTGTAATTCAGTGCGGTACTGGTCATATAGTTCCTGTATGAACCAACCCGGTATCGCACTGCAGGAACAAACTTGTTTACATTAGTGAGGCCTTGATTATCGTCTAGTCAGCACGTCATTATCATTCCCGCTAAATAAATTTGATGAAGCGATCTCGTCGAATGTTATCAAAGGTGTTTGTACAGGATAACAGTAAAGAAGATAGTGAAAATGGTGAGGTTAATGATAAACGAAAATTACCTTCGAGTTCTTTTAACCGTAATAAAATTCGAGTTTTAGAAGACGTCGTAATACGCCCTCCGACCAAAAACATATCGGTTGATGAAAACAGTATATCTAAAAGAAATGATTTCTTAAGTCCTACCACTGGTAAAACTTATAAGTCGCTTGAAAATGTGAGTTTTCCTGATACATCTAGTCGTTTTGGTTCGTTAAGTGATATAAGTGTTAATAATCTGGTACCTTTCGACCAGTCACTAACAGAAGAGCAAATCAAAGAATTATTGTCAACACCTGGTTCTTCACGAAGTTCAAGAGTTAACACTCCCAAAGTGCAGTTGCAACGTGAGGCTGTTGAAAATTCAGCATTTTATGCTCTAAGCAACCAAAAAGGTACAGTAATTGACTTATCACATTTAGCGACTCGAAGTTTGACACCAATGCAAAATCTTGAACAGGAAATGCCAACACTCGCCGATACAGTTCCTTTACCGCAAGTTAGTTCACAAGACACTCCTCAGCAGAATAAAGTTAGAAGTAAACCTATATTTTCAGAAACTGGCAATGATTCAGAAAGTACGTCAATAACTTCTTCTTCATCTGATACTGATTCTGGTAGTAGTGATAGTACCGAAGAATTATCTCTTCAAGAAACAATTGAAATACAAGAAAACATTCCATCACAAGAAGAAATTCAAGATGTTTGGGTAGAAGAGATTTCAACTGTTATGCCAAATATTGAAGAATATGCCGAGAGCTATAAAGTTAATGTACCTTCAGATGTACAATCGCCTATTGAATTTTATAAATTATTTGTAACTGACGAAATTATTAACAAAATGGTTTGTGAAACCAATCGATATGCAGAGAAATATATTTCAGATATTACACTAAAATCTAAATCACGAGCAATGAACTGGAAACCTACAGATTATGGAGAAATATGTAAGTTTATGGGCATTTTGCTAACGATGGGTTTAACTAAAGTTCCCAGTTTGGCTTCTTATTGGTCCAAAAAAAGGTGTTACAAAAATGAATATATAGTGTCTTTAATGACGAGAGATAGATTTTTCTTACTTCTTAAATTCTGGCATTTTAGTCATGGAAATATTGAAGGAGATAATGATAAGCTGCATAAAGTTCGAGACGTTATGGAATTAATTTTTCGAAAATTTAAAGAAATATTGACTCTCGGGAAATGTCTAGTAATCGATGAGAGCATGATTGCATGGAAAAGACGGCTGAAATTTAAACAATATATAAAGAATAAAGCTCACAAATATGGAATCAAACTATATAAAATGTGTACCCCAGAAGGTTATACCCACTCTGTCATAGTTTACACTGGTAAAGGTGTAACAAGCAATAAAAAACCACATGCCCATGAAATAGTAATAAAACTTATTGACGGATTAGAAAATCAAGGCAGGATAGTAAAAGCAGATAATTTCTATTCATCTGTGGGTCTAGCAGAAGAACTTATTAAAAAAAAACAATGTATTGCGGCACAGTACGCATAAATCGAAAAAGACTTCCGAAAGTTGTTACGAGTGCAAAAGTCAAAAAAGGAAATATCATAGGAAGAATGAATGGAAATGATGTAAAAGTTATAAAATGGTGTGACAAAAGACCAGTCACTATGTTATCAACATACCTATACAAAACATGATGCGGAAATTAAAGACACTGGCAAAAAGAAACGAGGGACCGGAGAGGCAATTATGAAACCAGATTGTATTTCCATGTATAATAATAATAAAAAAGGGGTGGACTACAGTGACCAGATGCTATCCTACTATTCTACCCTTAAAAGAGGTTTAAAATGTTTTAGGACGTTGATGATGAATTTATTGTTTGGCACTTGTATGGTCAATTCTTGGTTGGTTTATAACACTGTGCGTAATGATGATAAGAAAACAATGTTAGAATTCAGTGAGTCTATAATTGTATCCCTGACTAAAAAAAAACTAGCAGAGGAAGAAAGAGTACCACTAAAAAAGTACCACACCTTTATGAAAATTTCCAAAAGGAAGCCATGCTGTGAATGCTATAAGGAGCTTCGCAAAACCATGTCTAGTCGTCAATCAGACGGCAAAGTAAAAAAAGTGAACACCATATGCGTTGAGTGCAATAAAGGAATGTGTCTTGAATGTTTTAACAAAGTCCATTTAAATTCTATGTAAATTAGTAAATTGTTAAGTTGTATTATTTGGTTGATTAAAATATTCTCTCGATATCGATTATTTCATTTTATGTAGAAACATCACTAAACCTTGTATACAGGACAAAAGATATGCCCAATATTTCAGTGCTGTACAAGCTATTTTTAATAGGTATACAATTTTGTTTATAACTTTCTATATATTCAAAATATCCTGGTGCTGGCTTATCACATGTCTCATTATATTATTAGGAGCACATATAATGATTTAAAAATTAAAATTTTGCAAATACCATAAAATTATACGCTTTGGAAAAAAAACATCGTACAGGTCAAAAGCATTATGTATCGCACTAGAAGGAAGTACAGGACATATCACATAGGTCCTGTATCGCACGGTCTGACAGTATTATAAATATTGTGTCGCACTGAATGTGTTAAACAAGGCATGGAGCATTAGTTCGTTTGGAATTAAACGAAAATAATACATTTTTCAATTTAAGCACTTAATAATTGACGACAAGAACTTAAGTACTTAAAATGTGTGACAACATGATGGTCGTATGAGCTTTGTTTAAGCTAAGAAAGCTAAGAAGAAGAAAAACATCATTAAAAAAAAGATTTTGATTAAAAATTTGTGTTATGCTGTATACATTGACATAAATAATTCATTTACAGATTTGTAAAAAGGCGATAAAATGTAATAATATGTCAATAACTAATTGTTTCTTTTTATTGTTACAGAAAGCGTCAGGATCTAACTTAATAACTTTTTTAAACATATTTAAATACTACCTTCAACCACACTCCAGTGAACACAAGGATTGTGTCTTCACATATCAGTTCCTACTTTATTATCCAACTAGCTCAAAACTGGTAGTTCACTCACGAATGGGAAATTGTTTAATACAATGTTGTGTTACGGTATAAAAGAGAGGTAACTATAAAAGGTAAATTTTAAGTTGTTGCTACATAACTAAAGCGGATCGGAAATGGGACAGGCTAATATATTTCGTACATTTTTTTTTAATTCTTTGTAGGTGAGTATTTGACCGCAATCTCACCTGATGGTAAGTGACGATGCGGCCTAGGATGTAGCATAATTGCCTAGATATTGCCTGTTCACCCTTGCTTTGAAAATGTCTAGGTTGTACGTGTCAGGAAACAGATCCGTTTGAAACATTGACCTTTCACACATAGGTACAGTCACCACCATTAAGATGTGATGAGCAAAAATATCTGATCATTGGTGGAATGCATAAATATAGGCATATATATGCCTTCCACCAATCATCAAATATTTTTGCAGACCGTCGATAGTCACCTTAATCACAGTATAATTATACTGTGCCTTAATGCTGGTAACTGTACATGTTACTATTATCGCTTGCGCGATATACCTACATAACAATCATTGCATGAAACTTTTTGCATTCACAATGCTATATAGATATAGGATTAAATGTTAACTAGAAAAAAAAACAACCAATCTCAGGAAAGCTCGAACGGGATTCGAACCCGTGACCTTTGGATTGCCGGTCCACCGCTGGCTTGCAGCGTATCAACTACTAGAAAAAAATTCAACGAGTCTTCTGGGGTCTCGGTAGCTTAGCGGTTAGAGCAGTGGACCGGCAATCCAAAGGTCACGGGTTCGAATCCCGTTCGAGCTTTCCTAAGATTGGTTGTTTTTTTTTCTAATAAACATTTTATCCAATCATTGCATGAATTTGGTTTTTAACTTAATTTATTATTTCTGTTAACCTTGTCGCGTAGCAATGAAAGAATACTACCCCCTCTCTTCCCTTGGGTGTCGTAAAAGGCGACTAACGGACTAAATACTGCGCATACATTCAACAGCATAGTTCGGCGATGGACTCACCACCTGTCACGTTGAGCACATGTGCAGTCGCTATTTAGTGAAATGTGGACTATGGTTGAGGACTACTTTTGCGGTCCTCATTGCCTAGTCTCTGACTTACCCTTCGGGGATAATATCAACTTATTTTGTTTTTTTTTTCAATTTAATTTGTCCAACTGTATCTCTAACCTTGACGAATACCTTTTTGGCTTTCCCACCAGTTTTCCAAACAAGTGGACAGAAACCTATCTTACGCCACAATATCTTCAGATTTTGTAGTGCATCTAGTAGATCCCAGGCGGGTAGTGAATTATTTTTTTCCCTATTCTCTACTAACCCTTTTTTTCCTATTGATATTAATTTGTATGTTTTTATCTCAGTAAACACGCTCTAACTAGATTTAAAATAATATGTACAACATCAGCTCCGTAGATTTAAACAGTATTTTCATTAAAAAGTTTTATTGTCTTTAAAGATTTATCGCAACCGATCAAGCCACATTGGCCACCCATAACCCCATGTGATATTGTTCGTGGGGGAAGGCTTGTACCCAGCCGTGGGACGTTTATAGGCTGATATTGATAAAAGTTTTTTTAGAATTTACTAGTAAAACAGCATAATCACGACTATTATCCCCGAAGGTTAGTCAGACTAGGCAATGAGGATAGCAAAAGCAGTCCTCTACCATAGTCCACTTTTCACCAAATAGCGACTGCATATGTGCTCAGCGTGACAGGTGGTGAGCCCCTCGCCGCTCCATGATGTTGGATGTATGTGCAGTCTTTAGTCCGTTAGTCGCCTTTTACGACACCCAAGGGAAGAGAGGGGGTGGTAGTATTCTTTTAATGAACCGGTACGCGACACCGCTCGTAAAAATAGACGCAAAAGAAATCAAGCCGGTCCGCATACTCGTATTAGATACTGCCTTGTCTTTGTACCAACAATCCTTTCCAAAGTCCGCGGTCATAATCTGGATACAAACGAGCGGTCAGCGCCACAATCGCAGAGAGACGTCAATCACAAGAGTTGAACCAAGGATGGGACACGAGGGTTGGATTATAAGGGTCTAATTCTCTGAGGCAACAGGATTATTAATATTCAGGGCCACGGATGATGGCCCTAATTTACTTTTATTTAATATTTAATTACAGGTTGGTTTTTGCCCATCGCGGGTAAAATTATTCGGGCTTATTTCGAAGGTTCGCTCGCTTTGAATGCGTTTCGTTTTACCTGGCGGTTTTTATGGGGAATTAGCCAGGATGAATCCAATGCCGTTGTTAATAATATTTTTGATTGTGACCAATTAATGCACTGTTGTTAAATTGTGGTTAAACAATTGTGTCAGAGATTCCAGATTCCTATGTAGGTAGATACTCGGTTTGTTTATGTCTTGTTCTAAATCTGTCTAGATAGCTACCACCATCGATAAATAATAGTTTTTTCCTAATGTGTGCATCTTAACTTACGACACGACCTCTGAGTCTCGAATAAAAAGGAGAACAGACCAAGTTTATGTTTACAGAATATTGTGTAATTTAATTTATACAATTTTGAAAGAGCTAATTTAATCATATCCTCTTAATTAATTGCCTTTAGAGATGATACTAAACGAAGAGAAAATCATTCACAGAGCTCGTTCCATTCGTGAAATTATATTAAAAACTATCATGTCTGTACATAAATTTGCCAAAGGATCCGTAAATCCGATTAACCGTCTCCGTGGCCTAATCTTAACAAAAAGTTAATAACAATATTTTACAAAAAGTCTTGCAAAAAAGCCAAGTTTTGGGTTTGTCTGCATATACAGTCTAGTTAATAGTAGTTGTATAGTAGCAGTACTTTTTATTTAAGAAAAATAGAATAGTACATAACCTATAAATAAGAATAGTAGATAAGAAATAGGGCAGTTATGCCATAAAAATGGAACCGTGCAACTGGATTCTTATAAATAAGAATAAGAAATTAAAATAGTATAGGGCATTCAAGATGCAAGAAAAATGTAATAGTTTTATGCAATAAATAAATAAGTAGTAAGTAAGAGCAACAGAGTAGATAGAGCACCCAGCGTGCAAGAAAAATGAAAATAAAAGAGTTAGAATATTATATAGTTTTTTTTAATGAAGGAGGCAAACGAGCAGGCGGGTCACCTTATGGAGAGTAATTACCGCCGCCCATGAACACCCGCAAAACCAGAGGAATCGCAGACGCGTTCCCGGCCTATGAGAAAGGAATGGTTAAGAAAGGGTTAAGGAAGGAATAGGAATTGTGAAAGGGGGAAGGGGATGGGCCTCCGGAACCCTCACTGGTCGGACGAAACACAAAAGCACCGAGTGCCATTATTTCACGCCGGATATTAGTGAGAGGGTGGTATTACGACGGGCGAGCCGGCCCAATGCGTGCTGCAACGCAGCGTGGCTCTACCGCTCAGTCACTGTCACTCATTTAGCACCACCCAGGTGTCACGTGACCCTACTCAAGGGTAAACCTACGGACGCGAGTAACTATAACCCCCAAAAGTTTTACAATAGGAAAAGAGTGGGATAGGGCATAAACGTTTCAAGGAAATGTAGACGCAAAATCATTATTAGTGGTTTTGCACCTACATTACATAACCCGCGTCGGGGAAAAGAATTATAAAAAAAAACATAACTTGTAGTATGTTAAAAAAATTAAGTTACAAAATAGTTATAATAGTAATAAAACGTCATTAGATATAAGCCAAGCCCAATGTAATCATATTTTTATTTGCTTCCTGTTCTAAAACGAGTCTGTCCAAACAAGTTCAGAACGAATTTTCTATTAATAAAACATAATTTTAATTTAAAGTTGCAGTGGACGACTGCAAAACGGATAAAATAGGGATAAATTGCACAATTTGACTTCAACATCAATAATTTGGAACATATTATTATTACCGAGCTCAGAGTAACACGAAAAATATTACTATAATGAGCTGCATGTAAGTTTCACCCAAAAATAAAGGAATAAAAAGTTTTTTATTTATTTTTCGAGTGTATTTTTATAACCGTGTCTCGTAGCGGTGAAAGAATACTACCACGTACCCCCTCTCTTCCCTTGGGTGTCGTAAAAAGCGACTAACGGACTACACATACATCCAACAGCTTAGAGCGGCGATGGGCCCACCACCTGTCACGCTGAGCACATGTGCAGTCGCTATTTTGTGAAAAGTTTTTTGAAAAGTTTTGTGAAAAGAAAAAGGGGGTCAAAGTTGCTCGCGTCCGTAGGTTTACCCTTGAGACCCTACAAGTGATCCCTGGGTGGTGCTAAATGAGTGACACCAACTGAGTGGTAGAGCCACGCTGCGTTGCAGCACACATTGGGCCGGCTCGCCCGGCGTAATACCACCCTCTCACTAATATTCGGCGTGAAATAATGGCACTTGGTGCTGTTGTGTTTCGTCCGACCAGTGAGGGTTCCGGAGGCCCCTTCCCCCCCCCCCCCTCCTCCCAATTCCTATTCCTTCCTTAAACCTATTCCTCCCTTAAAGGCCGGCAACGCGTCTGCGATTCCTCTGGTTTTGCGGGTGTCCATGGGCGGCGGTGATTACTCTCCATCAGGTGACCCGCCTGATCGTTTGCCTCCCTCTTATATAAAAAAAAAAAAAGTGGACTACGGCAGAGGACTGCTTTTGCGGTCCTCATTGCCTAGTCTCTGACTAACCCTTCCAGGATAATAGTTGTGATATGTATGTATGTATTTTTATGAGAATAAAATTCTATAGCCTGATGCGTTTTAGTCCATACGTGTCTTAGTTTTTATGCGTTTTAGTCCTAATGCGAGCATAGTCTGACAGCGACACGTGGGCAATTGGGCATACAAAGAATTATTCAGTTTGCGATATACATTTTGTGCGTAATAAGCTTTGAGCGGATGTAGACCAACGGCGCGGCGTATTAGTAATAAGCATACAGCGAAGAAAGTTTAAGGATGTATTATGTAACTTTTACCGTTTGCCCGCGAGAGGGCGCTCATTTGTCATTCGCTCTAATTGAAAAGGCTATTCTGCGGCGAGTCGGTGTGAAAACAGCACGCCAATGGCGGAATACTAAAAATGTGAAATGAATAATTTAGCGACCGGCGCCGGCGTCATGTGAATTGCAAATTGAGCGGAAGATTCTATTTACGTGAAATTGTTCGAGCAAATCTTGCCTAACGAATTGTTTGCTCCTCCCAAACTTTTGCAATAAGAATATTGAAATTGAGGAACACTTTCCTCTTTTATTAATGAATTTTGGTGACACGCACAACTTTTTAATTAATATTCTTAATTAATGTGAACAGCTCTCATTATAACTGTGTCAAATGTAATTAATATGTATTGGTGATTGAGGGGATCGTGTCGAAACAATTATTAAAATAACTTTGCTCCCATTTTTATAAGCTTGAAAATATTAAACAATCTTACAAAAGGACAATATGAGCCAATTGAAAATCTCTTTGTTTTGATAAACAATAACATAATTATTTTGTTTCTGGGATACAATATTGTGATAACTGCCGCTCTATAAAACAAAGATTTACTCGTAAGAAAGCCAGTCCCTTAATTTATTGTTTTTATTAACAATTTGAAAAGTGTGCGAAATTTGTACCTACATAATACCTAATTTGTTAGTTGAGGTTGAAAAAATAATACACGACAGTTTTAAACACACAGACCACAATGACATAACACTTCCATTCACCACGCGCTATTCTTTTGCTAAATTCATTTTGATGTCATACAGTTAAGAAATTGGGGTTAAGTGCCCTGCCATTTTCTGCTTTATCTGCACTTAACACGAGGTAAGCAGAAAGCCAAGAGCTTCCAAATTGTGAAACATAAAATAATGGTAAGAAATCTCACATTCAGTCGTCAAATGAAACTTAGACCTATTATAACATACATTTTATTTTAATAAAGTTTTTTTTTTTTATAATAGAGGGAGGCAAACGAGCAGGCGGGTCACCTGATGGAGAGTAATCACCGCCGCCCATGGACACCCGCAAAACCAGGGGAATCGCAGACGCGTTGCCGGCCTTTAAGGGAGGAATAGGTTTAAGGAAGGAATAAGAATTGGGAGGAGGGGGGGGTGAGGGGCCTCCGGTACCCTCACCGGTCGGACGAAACACAACAGCACCAAGTGCCATTATCTCACGCCGAATATTCGTGAGAGGGTGGTATTACGCCGGGCGAGCCGGCCCAATGCGTGCTGCAACGCAGCGTGGCTCTACCACTCAGTCAGTGTCACTCATTTAGCACCACCCAGGGATCACGTGTAAGGTCTCAAAAAAATCTAATGTTGTACTAAATTTGCTTATAATTCTGAATATGAACACATTTTAGAAAGGGGAAAAAAGAAGAGAAATCAGGAGGATAGAAAATGTTAAAAATAATACGGTAAAAGCTGCGGGCGGTCGATAGTAAAATTAATTATAAAAACTGCTTTATCAATCAAGATATAAACATAATCAGAAAATAATACAAAGACTTTTTTCCCGATTTTACACACATGAATTTAAGTCACATCACAATTGGCTACTTGACAGTTTTCGAAAAAAATATTTAAAAAGTTACAAACGCTTATTTTATACCCCGTACAATATTTTCTTTCTCGAAAAACCTTTATTTAACAGAATAAAACATATTTTTCTTTGTTGTTACGAAACGGTTGGTCACGTGACATTTTGCTCGGTGACGTCACATTTCAATAAATATAGAAACTTAACTTGAAACCTGACAGATAGTTTCTGTATACTTTGTGAAATGTGACGTCACAATCCGTCACATGAAGCTCAATCATGGCCGCCCGTGTTTCGGGTCTTGTAATCCACAGATAAAAAAACGCAAATTTATTTTGTAAAAATAAAATATTTACAATTTATCTTAATAAAAAAAACTATTGGATAATTATCGTTTAAATCATAACCTACCATTTCCGACATATTTTATATTTTATTGTTACAACTGTCAAATAGCCAATTATATTGTTATTTTAACGGTGTGCTTTGTGTGAAGACCGATTTACACCAGTTAGGTATTCAGAGCTCTCAGAGGTTTTGAGGTATGACGCCGGTACAACAGACTCGCTCGTCAAGCTAACATAGCTTCCAAATACTAAATTGTGTGGTAGCCCATTAGTGTTTACGTATTGTTTGTGTTAAAATACTATTTCGCAGACGGCATATTCTTATATTGCGATTGTCTCAAAAGTGTGTTTGGTTATTCTTTATTTACGGCTAAGTGGAACAACGGATTGACGTGTTTTTTGCACGTATGTACGTATATACGTACGAACAGCTACCTTATTGTCGTAATGAAGTATATAATATTATTATGATGTAGATAGATACTTAACACTATATTGTAAATCACCAAATTGTTGTGCGTAGCAGTGCGCTCTTTAGCTTTAGCACTTTTTTAGTTTTAGTGTAGGTATCTACGGAAGACCAACGTCGTGGCCATACCACAGAATAAATAATGGCAATACTTGCTACGACACAATGCTGAGTAGATGCCTTTTCAGTGTCACATATTATTGTTATTTGTAATTTTTATGTTGTGTTTTTGATGCTGAATAAATTTATTTCTATTCTATTCTATTGTACCTAATTAGTTTACATTTTACAACACGAAATATAAAATGCAAGTACCTACTTACAGTATACAGTTACAATTTGGCAGTCTTATCGTTATATAGGTACGTATATACGTACGAACAGCTACCTTATTGGCATAGCAATGAAGAATATAATATTATTATGATGTAGATAGATAGATATCACTATATTGTAATTAGTTTACATTTTACCACACGAAACATAAAAATGCCATACGTATGAACAGCTACCTTATTAGCATAGCAATAAAGTATAAATAATATGACGTACAATATATCGAAAGAGCATTATGAACAGTTAAGGAATCCTAGATTTTTTTTAGTTATTTTTTGACATGTTAAAATACGTATTCTTTAACTTTCTATAATCTTTCATATGTTTTTAGAGTCACAGTGTAATTATTCTATATTTAGATGATAAGTGATATCCGTTTCGCGTATATTAGCGGTGAAGAATACTACCACCCCCTTTCTTCCCTTGGGTGTCGTAAAAGGCGACTAACGGACTAAAAACTGCACATACATCCAACAGCTTAGAGAGACGATTGGCTCACTACCTGTCACGCTGAGCACATGTGCAGTCGCTATTTGGTGAAAAGTAAACTATGGCAGAGGACTGCTTTTGCGGTCCTCATTGCCTAGTCTCTGACTAACCCTTCGGGGATAATAGTCGTGATTATATGTATGTATGATATGTTGAACTAATTAAATAACTTTGTCAAACAGTGGAAACGTTTCGGCCACTGCCAATTCGGGTCAGAAGATGCGGGTTCCAATCCGATACGTGGAAATTTTTCAACAATTTTCTCCAAATTTAAATTTGTTAGCATAAAAATTTGTTTTCATTCAAAATGCGTTAAGTATTTTCTTTTTTTTTTGCAGTTAAAATTAACTATTTTGTAATGTTTATTTCAGGTAGTTGTTGTAAAACATAAAATATTTAAGTACGTACACTTTTAAAACTTCACGTTTTACTAGGAACAAATTAGCACAATTACTTAGTAAATGCATCCGACTGGATGCCCTTTTGCGTTAAACTTCAAATATCAGTTACTGTTGGTAGTAGCTAATCTTCATTACAATATATTATTATTATAAAGTAAAGTCATCGTTTTCCTCCGTCTGTGGCACCGCACTATTCTCCTAAACCACTTAATGGATTTTTATGTGGTTTTCACTCAAAGATAGAGCGTTAACTGAGGATGGTTTCTGTTTATATTTTGTAGATAATTTTTTTAAATGGCTGAAGTATGACGGTTTTTCTAAGTTAGCGTGGACGAAGGCGCGGGCGGGCCGCTAGTACCTCTATTAAATAAAAGTCAACTTATGAATGTATATTGGTATGGAAGTGCATCACTTCAGAACGACTGCATCTATTTAGCTAAACCCTTTTGTTGTTTTTGTAATTGGCAGGACTTTTGTTTTTTGGAAAGATGGGGCATTTTTATGCTATATTTATATGAAAAAATATCTTTATAATCAATCATTACGGGATACGGTTGTCCATACAGACGAAGTCGCGGGCGGACTGCTAGCTTACAATAAAAAAGTATATATTACTGTAGACTGAAGGCTACAAACCTTAAGCTCATAGGAAAGTAGATAAAAACCAGAAGGAATCTCTACCGTCAAAGCTCATTCCAAATAGCCTTCGCAAAAAAGGTGGATTTGAATATTTCACAAACGCCAGCTTTTTGCATTCTTCCGTTTTATTTCCCGCCGTGTAACACTCAACTCCAGATTGTTTTATGGTAACTTTTTTTAGAACGTGGAGTTTTTGCATAGCTCCGTTGTGTTTTATGAATTGCGAATTCGCAAAAGGGAAAGTTTTGTTTAATTTCCTAAAAAAATAAAGGAATGTACTGTAGGATGCCGCCGTGGCACGATGATACTTTTGAATCAAATGTAATAGTTATCACTGCTATATAAATGAGGTAAAGCATAAAATACATACATAGGTGATAATAAGGCCGTTGGTGGAACCGGACTCCTCATCTGCTGAAGAACTGACTATCTCATCTCTTATCGTTGGAATAACAACAACTCTGCTGACAATGTTGTGGTAGGTGGCCAGGCTGACTTAAAAAAACATTTTTTTTCTACTAGGGAAAACTTATTAGTATTATCGAGTACCACCGGGTCTCCCCGGACAGGTTGGGTTGGTTTTTTTTTACTCTCGGCCCAGCTTTCGCATACCCACTAAAAACTAGTACTAACAGCCCTTCATTTGCTGCTGGGGTGATCTGGGAGTGGAACCACCTTTTATGCAATCACCAGAGTTCACTCAAACAGCGGCCTGCTAGAGGTAACACGCCCGAGTATGTTTTGGCGTGTTTCAGATGTCCTGAGGCTCGCGACGGCTAGCGGACTCCCCATCCCCCAAAGTCACCTCCTCTAGACTTAAAACCACCCTACCACCAACCATAAACATACATAACTAATATGAATACATATACTCTATACCAATACTTACGTTTCTCATTCATGTGTACTATAATATTATGAAATGTATGTATAATGTATGAGATAATAAAGTTTAAAGGGACAAACCTAATTGAACGCGGGAGAACGAGATGAATTAATATAAACGAGATGAATAGCTTTAAACTCATTATTGTTATAGCCACTTAAGTCCCGTCGTCGTTAAATAGTCTTGACGCTGATTTGGCATTGAGGCGATCAAACCAAAAACAAACTGCTCTTTTATTTGCGGAACGTGGCCTTTATAAGACATTCTAACTAATAATTTATTATTATAAATGCAAACGTGACATGAGATTCATTGTTTTTATGCTTTCATGCTTAAACCGTTTAACGATTCTGATAAATTGTGGTAAATATATAAATAGCATTGTTTTGTTAAGACATTAAATAAATAAATAAACTTTCCTACACTCACACCAATTATCTAGCCCAAGAGAAGCTTCGTTATGAAACTCGTTAAATGACTACTGGGCAACGGATAAACATACTTAAATACATACTTAAACCATAGAAAACAGAAAATCAATAATTTGAAACACCATGAAAACCGGTGTACAAACCACTAGACCAAGAAGGTCGTCAAATTAGAGAAAAGATAGTCAGCTCTTCAGGAGTTAAAGAATCTGGGTGAAGCTTCTATCATCGACCGTATTATCACCTAACATCAGGTGACGTGAAGTCCAAATGCTTCAAGGCCAAATGCTGCATCAAGTAGAAAAAAATAAAAAAACCCAATTCTATTAATCCATCGGCCCCGAAGTTCAACAGTTATTTTTTTCCATTCTGAAATTACTCACGCCTTTTAGAAACAATCCGGTATTAAAATTCTATTGTTAATTGGAACAAAGGAATAATGTAGCTGTAAGCACGAACAAATTTTAATAAACGTGCTATTCAATTTGTTATCTGTCCCTTTACACATTGTTTCATGAAAATCTAATCAAGCCAACGAATAACACAATAGACCCAATTTTTGATATCTGTTAATTAAAATCAATCCTTCCGCTACAAACTGGGTCTTGATAGGACGCCGCGCGCCGCAACAATATATTTATTTTTTTGTTGTTACACTTTTACCAGGTGTACTTGTAAAAATAATTACATTTATACATACAATTACGTGTATTATCCCCGAAGGGTTAGTCAGAGACTAGGCAATGAGGACAGTAAAGGCAGTCCTCTACCATAGTACACTTTTAACCACTCACTCGTGGCACTTTTCTAACAAAAAAATGGCGCAACTGTCAACGTCAAATTTGACAGAATCCAGCATAGACAATGCGATATTTTGCTATCACGATGCATAAAATGTACCACAGAACCCAAATAATTAAACTTGTTCATACTAAAGTAGTCTGTAAGTCTATGAAAACATGGTACAAAGTAAAGTGTGTTTTTGTAGGTGCGGCCTCATGCGACCGCTTGGGGTTTGAGGGGTCCAAATAGCAGCTGTACATATGCTTAACGTGACAGGTGGCGAGTCCATCGCCGCTCTATGCTGTTGGAGGTATGTGCAGTCCTCAGTCCGCTAGTCGCCTTTTACGATACCCAAAGGAAGACTGGGGGTGGTAGCATTCTTTCACCGCCACGCGACACGGTTGGTTAGTTAGTTAGTTAGTTAAAAATAAAATTTTCAAATAAAAATTAATAGGTATCTATTTATTTGTTGGTCCCTTATGCGTTTCGATACCATTCATACGTTTGCGGATAAAACTTCGATAAGTTGTTGTACACAAGCTCGCTAAGGTTTTTGAGTTGGCAAAAACATTCACGTCATCATTTGACGACCTCCTTGATCGAGTGGTTTGTACACCGGTTTTGATGGTGTCGCCATCTCTGAGGTTCCGGGTTCGATCCCCGGTCGGTTCAATTTAGAAATTATTGTTTTTCTAAATTGTCTCGGATCTAGGTGTTTTCTATGTATAATAAGTATGTATTTAAGTGTAATAAGTATTTTTATCCGTTGTCTAGTCACCATTTAACCAGTTTCATAACGAAGCTTCTCTTGGGCTAGATAATTGGTGTGAGTGTAGGAAAGTGTATTTATTTATTTATCACAGGATACGGGTTGTTATAAGGACATAGTCGCGGAGTGGCCGCGAGTTTCATATGAAACTCTTCTGTGACCTTTTTCATCGTCATCATCAGCACGAAAGAGTACACTGCTGCATAAGAACCTCCCCAAGAATTCCCACAACGTTGTGTTGCTTACATCTAGTAGCTACCCGAGACCATATCGTCGACCTTAAAATTATCAAATCACTAATACCACAAAGAGATACTCGTATATGCGAAAAAACGGAGTTCATGGAATATTATTGTGACTCTCTTGACCGGAAAATAACGAATCTCCTGGGATCGGCCTATCTGGAACTAGAAAATTTTAGACTCTTTGCCCCCAAAGACATTGCCAGATTCATAGGAATCATTTTCACTGAGACGTAGAGTTATAAGACGGGTTTGGCGGGAAAGTAAAGCGTCATGTCTGAAGTTTTGTTTAATTTTCTATAACTTGTGTTTTGTCGAATATTAATGTGTAATAATGGTTCATTATTTACTGTTAAGTGTTTGTTAACGCGTGTTGGCAAATAAATTACAACAATGTAACGTTATTTTCAAATTCTCTCAAAGTCCGTGTAAGATCTCAATAAAGTCCCACAGCTTTATTGAGTCTCAAGGGGTTTGGGGGAATATCATTAACCCATAAACGTTAATTATCACTCATTATCATCTACTATAAAACTAAAATATTCACTATTGAGTATATCTCACTTGACACTGCCTAAATGGGGTCTGATACTCTAGTTCGTACGACGTTACCTCGATGGTCACTACCTCGATGTCTCTACCTCGACGGTACACTTCACCGATGACTCGTTACCTCGAAGGATCAATAACTAAAAGTATCTCTTCCTCAACAGGCCTTTTCTTCGATGGTACATTTAATCGATAGGTTGTTACCTCGAAAAAATCATAAAAAGTACAATTATAATTCCCATGACTTTTAGAAGTCTCCTTTATCTAAAACAAATAAAGATCACGTAATATATTTCGTAAACAATTTGCATTTTAAAAACAAAATAGTTAAGTAGGTACTTACGAACTTTCGATCGCTTTGTGTATTTTTAGTAACATTTTGATAAAAGAATAAGACAAAAGTGTCTTATGAACCATAGAAATTGTAAATTTATATGCAGAGTGATAATAAATGTTGCCTCTATGATTATATCGATATTCAGTTCAATTCACTAGTATTTTACACCTTTCAGTTACACACACAAATACTTTACATTTACTGTACTTTTGATGATTTTTTCGAAGTAACAACCCATCAATCAAATGTACCATCGAAGAAAAGACCCGTCGAGGAAGAGATCCTTCGAGGTATTGACCTTTCGAGGTAACGAGCCATCGGTGAAGTGTACCGTCGAGGTAACGTCATTCGAACTAGAGTATCAGACCCGCCTAAATGTGCTGACCGCACGAAGCCGAAAACGAAGAAAAAAAAATTAAACGCAGGAGTGGAGTGTAAAAAAGCTGACAGTCATGACTTAGTTTAATGCTCTATGGTCATGACCAATAAAAATCATTACTTACGATAAAGTAAAGTCTCCGTTGTCCTGTGTCTATGGCTCGCTTTCTTCTTCTAAACCACGCAATGGTTTTTACGCGGTCTTTACTGATAGAAAGATAAAGGACCGGAAAACCACCCGGTTTTTAATAAATAATTTGTACAAAATATTAAGACAGTGAGTTAGAGTAAGTTAGTTATGACAGTGTTTTCTAAGTTATAATGGATGAAGTCACGGGCGAGCCGCTAGTAAAACATAAATACGATAAATCATTATATAGGTATCTTTATTGGTGAGACGTAACCACTAGTGAGACGTATACAAGCTGAAGATAATGATGATCATGAATCGGGTATTAACTGACTGTTCTCATTTGAATATTTCAAACAACAAAATACTGCTGTATTCACAATAAGCACGAAATAATGTTCGGTGGACGTGCTCAAAAGTTTTGTAAATAAAACTACCACTACAGAGGAAGTTTCCGCTAAGTGTTTTGCATAGTTCCCCAAGTGGTAGCGGAAACTTAACAATATCCTTTTTCCATTCACCCTTGTAATATGAAACCGCAGTTTTCCTCACTATGCAGCATGCAATAAGGTGTGATTACAGTGACTTGATTTTCTATTTCACATTTTTCATTTTTAGGTATGTCTTTCTTATTGTCTTAGATTTATGGAGTGAAAGAAGAAGAGAAGAGATTTGAGAATTCTTTAAAAAAATGGAGAAAATCAGATAGGACACGGATCCACGTCTTCCGCATACCGGGCCTGACCTCCCTGCCAACGAGGTATTGGTTCTTCTCTCAGAATTCTACAATTTTGAGCATTTCTAATGCAATAAATATCAGAAAATAAGATTTTCTACATAAATGGTGCGAGTATGGGATGACGGCCGATGGACGAAGGCAGTCAAAGAATTGTGGCCAATTGAAGCAAACTCCTTACTCAAGGGTTCTTCTTCTATCTCAAAGCCAGCAACACATTCTACTCTTCTGGTTTTGCTCGGGTGTCCATGGGCGGCGGTGATTACATTCACAGGTGACCCGCCTGTTTATTTGCCACCTTTTCACACTACAAAAAGATATAGGCTGATTTTATTAGAAAGATAGATAGCGAGTGAGTTAAGGATGCCCTTTGCTCTGCACTAATAATGTAATGGTTCTTTTGGAGTGTTTGTAGTTTATAAGCTGTATAACGTTGTATTTAGAGGGTCAACAACTTAAAAAGTTAACCTAAGATCTAAAGTACCGGCAGGCCACTGTTTAGTTCAAAGTCTAGCCACCCACAGACGCCTCATTTAATTGAACGCTGGTATTATATTACAGATCAAACATATGGTATGTTTCGTGGGGAGAAAATTGAATGCGTCGGACGCAGGTTCGATTCCCACCTGAGATACTTACTAATTTTTTTCAATATCTTCATTATAGAAATTTTGCATTCACAATGCTGTACAGATAAAGGACAAAATGTTTACTAGAAAAAAAATCAATCAGTCTCAGGAAGCTCGAATGGGATTTGAACCCATGACCTTTGGATTGCCGGTCCACTGCTTTAATCACTAAGCTACCGAGACCCCAGAAGACTCGTTGAATTTTCTCTAGTAGTTTGATTTACGCTGTAAGCTGCTTTTTTTCTAGTAAACATTTTTTCCTGTATCTATATAGCATTGTGAATGCAAAATTTCAATAATAAAGATATTTATAAGCAATTACTTCTTTATCGATTGTTAAATATTTAGTTATTATTATACTAGATCAAAATTGAATAAAAATAATATAGTTGTCATACATAACACATAATTTACATACATTATAATCACGACTATTATCCCCGAAGGGTTAGTCAGAGACTAGGCAATAAGGACCGCAAAAGCAGTCCTCTACCATAGTCCACTTTTCACCAAATAGCGACTACACATGTGCTCTGCTTGACAGGTGGTGAGCCCATCGCCGCTCTATGCTGTTGGATGTATGTGCAGTCTTTAATCTGTTAGTCGCCTTTTACGACACCCAAGGGAAGAAAGGGGGTGCTAGTATTCTTTCACCGCTACGCGACTCGGTTAAATGATGATCGAATCCAGTTAAATAATATTTGCGTTCATTTCAAACAACAGAGTTTATTAAAATTAACACGGCTCCAAATCTCTACAAACAAACGAACGCTCTCAATACTAGCAAGTTCATAATAAAATGGTAACTGAATATCCGAACAGGAAATTAAATGGGAATCAGAACAAATCCCATTATAAACTCTCATCAATCACTAAATCCCCGAAGGTTCAGTACAAAGAGGTAGAACCGGAACACATTGAATGACACAGCCATTTAATGTATTCAAGTTTAAGATTGACTACACTCAAGGGTCTTTAATTATCGAAGATCTGAAAGAATCAGACTTTTGATGCAAACCAATCTGTAAATCATACTTAATATTATAAAATCACGACTATTATCCCCGAAGGGTCAGTCAGAGACTAGACATTGATGACAGCAAAAGCAGTTCTCTACCATAGTCCACTTTTCTCATGCACATGTGCTCAGCGTGACAGATAGTGAGCTCATCGCCGCTCTATGCTGTTGGACGGATGTGCAGTCTTTAGTCCGTTAGTTGCCTTGTACAACACCCAAGGGAAGAGAGGGGGTGGTAGTATTCTTTCCCCGCTACCCGACACGGTTATCACATTACACTAATATTATAAATGCGAAAGTTTGTGAGTGTGTATGTTTGTTACTTCTTCACGTCTAAACGGCTGTAGCGATTTTAATGAAATTTGGTAAGGAGTTAGGTGACACCCTGGATTAACATATTAGATACTTTTTATCCTGATATTCCCACGGGAACGGGAACCACGCGGGTGAAACCGCGAGCGGCCGCTAGTCAGAGTTATAATGCAGACCAATATGTAAATCAGCCTTTACTGAACTGGACCTAAACTGGGATACTGCAGACCAAACTGGATGACAGAACCACTAACTTGTCATGATACGGTTGTAAACAAAAATGCCGATTATAATTGGTTAAATTGACTAAGTATGAAAATGTTGTTTTCTAAAACGAAATGGTGTCAAGTTGAGGCACTTCACTTAATTGTGATATAAAAGAATCTAATAACATTTAAGCTGTCATGGTCACTACAATAATTACTTTCAAGAAAAAAAAATGATTTTTATTCCCCGATATTTAGGCGCAGCTGCATGCACCATGATCACGGAGTAATAGTTACTCCGTGCTCATATGGAGTTCATATCACTGGTAAAAAATCCATTTTTTTTCTAAAAGTTAAGTATCAAAGCTCTTTAGTACTTTTTATCACATTTTTAATACGTTTTAAATCTGTTTCCTTTATCAAAGCATTATAAAAGGGTGAAAATACGTCACATTTCACTTAATTATCTTTAAAGAAATACTCCTCGATTTGAAAATTTAAACATTTCCAACCGTTTAATAACCAATCCAAACAGAAGCTACAAGCAAAGGGGTAATGTACCCCAGTCAATTTGTCTCATGGCATTCCCCTTAAGTGTAATTGCGTTTCGTAATAAGTAATTTGGGAAATTCTCTTCTCGGGGCTTGCTCCCACGATGGTATAATTAGATACGTCGTTAATTAGTAGCAGCTCTACAAGAGCACTCAAGCGCTTTCGTTTACTTTCGTTAGCACTAGGCTGGCCTCTGGTGCTAGCTTAAATTAAATCAGAGTTGAAATTTAATTTAATATGCGATAAAGTAGAGTCAGTTTTAATAGTGCTACTCACTTAAACGTTTTAGGTTTCCTTTTGACTTTTAAATATTAAAAAGATTGATGATTTCGTCTAGACGTGTTAAGTTTCAATGAACGTAGATTATCGTAGAGATTAGTTTACTTGCCAAATTTTATAAGTAATAAAAATGTTAACGTCAAAATTACATCATAATAACATAACCACCACCTTAAACATAATAACATAACGTCATAATAACAATTTGTTTTTTTACTTATAAAACAATAGAATAAATCTTCTCGTATAGAAAATGAGTGGTCCTGTGGCTAGTGTTGTAGCATAAACTCTCTTTATGGTACTTATAGAATTTTAGGTAAGGTCATTTATTTTGAACTTATTTTTTGACGTTGACTCAAACGTTATAAAACACATTTTTTAATAACTCACTCCAGTGCAACTCAATATCAAAATTACATATATGTAGGGAAACACCCTTAATTTTTATTCGTCTAAAAAAATTAAGAGTGAGTTCCACTCATGAAACTAAACAACATTACCAAGAAACCTAAGTGCAAAAATTACAAAAAAAATTCGACCTCCCGTACTATAAAGTCGTCAGCTGATCGGGCAGTTTTGTATTTCTATTTCGATTTTGTATTTAGAGGTCGAAATTTGTTTTTCATTTTTGCACATAGGTTCCGTGGGGAAATTTGTTCAGTTTCATAGGTGGAACTCACCCTTAATTTTTTTTAGGGTGGATTCGACCAAACTGGAATAAGACTTACTCCGAGATTAGTCTATACAAGCACAAGGCACAAGGCCGCGTGGAAGGTCTCCCATGCGATGGACGGACCAAATTAAGTCAGCCGTGGGAGGTCCATTAAACGACTGCAGCAGGATGACCTCCAACAGAGAAAAGTGGCGCGCTGTCGTGAGGCGAATAACATCTGCCCAAATCGCTACTACATGACGACCACGACCGCTCTGTCAAGAGTGTAGCGGATAAGAAGAAGAGTCTATACAAATTCGGCGTTTAATCTAGGTTTAAGACCTTATTCCAGTTTGGTCGAATCCACCCTTAGACGAATAAAAATTAAGGGTGTATACAGAGGGGTAGGCAAGACCACTGCTTTCCATTTCCTACGACCCTAACTCAAAATTTAATATTATCTGTGACTCTCGGCTTTCAAAATTTCTTCCATAAAATGATACCACTGTTTTCTGCCCTGTGCGACCTAAGGCTGTATGGAAACAAAACAGCCTTGTCCAATGCGTAGGCTTAGCTCACTAACAATTAGTTGATGTTGGGAGACAAATAAATGGAGCGACAACGTAATTGTTCCGTCAGTGTGAGGGTATGACCCTTGTTGTCAGTTACTGCATTCCTGAAGTTTAGATAGATAGATAGATAATACTTTTATTGTAACATAATTACACAAACATTTACAATGCATTTTCAAAAAAAAGAAAAACAATGTTACAATTTGGCGGTCTTATCGCTTAAAGCGATTAGAGGTAGGTAGGTAGGTCTTACTGTAACGTACTGCCTGTAACGATCTCACTGCAGGGCGAAGGTCAAGTCATCATTGAAATCAAGTCATCACTTTTATCTTTTATCTTTTTATCTTTACAATTGATGGGTATTGACTTAAGGGGGTGCCGAGCGATCGCAAAAACTGACATAAGCCTCTTAATGAACTTCAAAGCAAAATCTATCTTAATGATATTTAAAATTAGAACAATTCTGCTTTGAAGTTTCAGACCTAGTAATTTGATTAGAGCAATGTTTTTATTCTGCGAAATGTACAAAACCATCACGCGCTTGTGTTAAAAAATTTACTTTACTTAAAATTTACTTTTTTAAGATGGGGGTGACCTGCGGAATATCAATACACATATTTTTATGTAAGAATTATTGTTGCATGCGTAAAATTAAGAAAGTTGTCGAAAAAAATGTTCTTAGGAGTCATTACGTATTGTCTAAAGAATTTGTTTCAAATGGGACGACAAGGCCACGACCTTGTGCAATGATCAGGCTAACTTACGTAAGTTCTTTTAATGTATTTAACTAATTCAACGCATAGTACTAGTAACTTAAAAATACGTAAATTTTCACAATTTTGTGTAGGACCCCCTTAATCACCACGCTTGCCAAATACTGATCACAGACCCGGGCTGTGCATCGAAAAATCTGAAACACACTTTGCCCAACCTGGGAATTGAATCCGGGACCGTTGGATATCGAGCCGAGCACTTGATCACTCGCCCACCGAGGCGTTATGTCTAACTAATATTACGAAATAAACAAAATGAAACTTGATAATTGTAGATAGCTTTTAAGAGAGTTTAAAACACAAGTTAAAAACACTAGCCACAGGATACTCATTTATATACGAGAGCATCTATTGTTTTATAAGTAAAACTAATTCGTTAATTTATCTACTACACGTCATCACAAAAATCGACCCACTCTGTTTTTGCACTATTGCTCATTATAATTTCAAAGATAAGCTTTTAGAAGTAAGTTTTGTTGATATCTAAGTGGTGAATGAATTTAGTGACGTCACTGATATTTACTGTGGCTCCCCTAATAAGCTCCGTCGCATCGTTATGAAGCACATTGTGACAACATAGATTAATAAATAAATAGAAAGGTTGTTGTGTTGTTGAATTGCCTATATGTATGTATGGTTATGTATAAAATGAGAAAGGAATTTATTGTAGACATATTTTTATATATTTTATTATTTAATTTTTAGACTTAATTGCATGTTGTATTTACCTGTAAGTGTTTGTTACATTTAGTTATCTGTTTACCTAAGTACCTACGATCTATGTAGAAACAATGTAAACAAACGTTGGTGAATCTAATAAATAAATAAAATATCTAGGGTCTGGTAAGATTTTTGACATTTGATTCCTATAAATCTTAACGCACATGAGGGTACTAATAAACTTTTTTAAAGTAAACGCTGCTCTGTGCCGGTTTGATGAATGCGTCAGTATTCACTTTGGCCCTGTTTAATTCACAACCAAGTGTTTGCAACAGTGTAATTATTATTGACGATTCTTATTTTATTGATTATCACTGTAATTCGGATTAAATTAGCCTGAAATTATAAATACTACTGAAGCTGAATCGGCCTAAGTTGTGGCTTTGCTGCGAGAGGGTTTTAGTCAACGTGTTATCGCTCGAAGATTACATCTCAGTCGATCTGCGGTTCGGAGAGTTTACCAGAGGTTTCAAGAGGCTGGGCAGTACCGTAGAAGAACTAAATCTGGAAGGGTCACCACTCAAACAGATGCTTTATTGTGACATCGTCTTTAAGAAATCGGCATCTTTCTGGTGTAGATCTCCAGCGACGGCTGCGTGAAGTGCAGGGTGTGACTGTAAGTGGCAGTACGGTGAGAAGAAGGACTCAAAAACTGAACTCCGACAAACGTTTTTTCGACAATACGCAACTCTGACACTATGTTACTCTGACAGTACTTTACTACGACATGACTTAACACAGACGCTATTTTACTCCGACACTATGTTAAACCGACAAGATGTTACTCAGACACTACGTTTCTTCGACAGTACGTGATACCGACATGACTGCACTCCGACACTGTTACTCTGACAGTACTTTACTATGACATGACATGACTTAACACAGACGCTATTCTACTCCGACATTATGTAATACCGACTTGACTTTACCAGTTTTCCTAGACAACTAGTTTACTTCTTTGAAGCCATAATAGGTAATTACTACAATAACCGACATTAACGCCTGCAATGGTCACACTGCAAGGGTTAGGACGTTGCCTCAATACGACTAGGAAAATCGGCATGGATAAATTATTAGTTACTTCCTCTTCTTAAAAATGTTCTTACTTAAAAGATAATGATAAATAGTTATTCTTTATAACATTCTACTAAGTATTACTTAAAATTTATTTAAATTACATAATTTATTAACTTGAAATTGATATCATGGTGAAATACGACTCATCCGCACTTTCTGTGATGAGGGTCGAATGACTTTATACGGCTCTGATGGGCGCCGTAATGTCATACGAATGTAATACTTTGTAAATTTTTTTTTTTTAATTATTAAAACATGAGTTTTCGTGTAAATTGTAGGTGGACCGATTTTTGCGATGATGTATATTGTTAGTGTTGCATATTTTTTTTGAACTTTTGGAATACTACAATTTTAATAATCTGTCTGGTGTCCCAAAAATGCATCAAAATAGTAGGTAGCACTTGTAAGATTTGAAGCTTCGGGCTTCGGGGCTTGCCCTAATCTCAATCCCTGGTCACGCCACTGGTTACACAACGGTCAATTTTCATTTATGCAAAAGAGACAAAACGATATTTAACTAAATAATGCTTAAATAGTGCTCATAATCAACTGATTAAACACAAATCTCTTCCTTCCATTATCCATAATATTGTATACGAATACAGGCAACACCCATCATCTTTCTTACGCTCTTGACACGGTACACTTGACCTTACCACAGTGTTACCTTAAGCAGGATGGATATTTGAGATGGGGCAGCTACAATAGCCTCCATGACCGTTGTAACTAAGGAAAAACGATTTTACAAAACTTTTGATTTGAAGATTTCTATATTGAAAATTTTATTTTATAACACGTAATAATATTTTTCAAATTATAAAATTACAATGGAGCACCTACTAAGTAGAATTAATATTAAACATATATAATTAGAAATTATAAAAGGACTTGTTCAGCACGTGTTTCGTTTGGAATATTTATACACATATAAATATTACAGGAATATTAAAGGAATATTATAATACTCATGTCCTAGAACGTTACAGCGCCGTAATGAAGTCACTGTGGTCTAGATAGCACCGGTGTCTGATTTAGAGTTTCCAGGTTCGATTTCAAGCGTATTTTTTTTAATATATCAAGTACGGCAAATGACTCACTTCACCTGATGTTAAGTGATCCACTTTCACTTACGGCGAAAGGTCCACTGGTGCAACGTGCGAGACATAGCATCAGTCACCCTCAACTGCCGGCTCATAAAGCGCCTCCTTAAAACCGCCTCGATAGAAGGACCCAAATGTATTAGTTGGTGGTAGGATTCATTTAATTTTTAGGGTCCACCAGGAAATCGGAGTCTGGCTAGTTCAGCTACCCACCATCTCGTTTGGACAAGTATGTAAGTCGCCATAACAACAATGTTACTGGGTTGATATTTTCTGACAGCTAGATATAACTTATTAGCAGTCTAGAATTCTAGGTAAAATACATTACCAGTGGTCTTATGAGTACCTTATGGTCAGGTAAAATAAAGGTTAGGGTCTTCATAGCAGTAGAATATTATAATTAACTATATTTACGCTACGTTTTTGAAAGAAAGAAAGAATCTCTTATTCTTGTTTTGCACATGGCTATTTAACAAATTTATAAAACAAACATTATGAATAGCCGGTACTATAAAGCCGAATCGGTGAATGTTAGCAGCCCCGACCTGGTAGAAATGAAAAATTACTGTTATAATTTTCCACGAACACATGGCATGCCGAGAACATAGGGGAGAAAGCTATTCTGTTAATGGAGGTACAATGGAAAAGAAAACTCAATCAAGCGCACGAGTCACCGTGATTTCTACGCCTAACTAGGTACCACCGACCTCTTAATAAATAAGCTTGCTGACACTACTATAGTCTTTATTACCGAAGCTTAGAGTGCATCTGTCTTTTCGCAACGCGCGGCTGGTCGTATAGGAGATATATTGTGGGCTCGGAATCGTCATTAGCTAGGGAACGCTACATCGCCCACAGAGGGCGGAAGAAATTCTTCTAAATAACCTTTACGTAACTTTTCATATGTGAGCTTGATTTAGCGGTCGCCATCACGACTTGAGCCCGGATTTTTTGCAGTTATGCCGTTAATTGGACGTTAACTGTCTGCGTTTGCGGGCTTATTACATTTTTTGTGGGGGTTAGTTGTTATAAAGACGGCGACATAGGATGGGAGATAGACGCCCTTTCAAAATGCTGCAGAAAATGTTGCGTTGCTTAGGCCATAATTATATTTAATTGTGAGGCTAATGATATTTGTATTTACGTGTAAAAATGTGTTTTATGGATATATATTTCAAAGAGATAAACTGATATAAAATGTATTGTATGTTTCGCAATACAAGCGTAGATTGAAGTGTATCAATACTATTTGGTTATTTTATTGGTACTTATTTATATCTAAAAATACCTATCATTAACTTATTAAAATACAATACATAACAAAAATCTTTGTATTTCTATTATAAGTCCCTTAATTGTCCCTTAATTGTATTATTCTTCAGAACAAATTGCTATGAGTTATAAATTATTGTTTATATTTACATCCTTTAACAGTGCTTTAACAGCAAGGCGTATATTTTTATATATTAACCAAATTCATTTTTCAATGTCTGATTATCAGTATAAAGAAAAAGAATCCCCACCCCATCCAAAACCAACCAACCGAGAGACCATAATATCTCACACGCCAACCTCCTAATACACCGCCGCCAGTGAGCATTTATCACATCAAGAACATCAAGGATCATTTCGTATTGTAATGTCGTCTTTACGACTACTTATACATATTTATAAGGCAGGTTCCAGGCTGTAGGCGCGGCACGTATGCGCGCGTGCGGGATGAATTGAACACGCCCGCGCCCGTCACACGAGATCAAAAAGTAAATTTTAAAAGACCTGCACAGACTTAAATGTTCTACTTTATTAACACCTTGGGATACGGTGTCATTGTGCTTTGATGCAAATAAAGCATGGGAAAAATCGCAACAGAGACAGACAAACTTATCAACGTCTTATGCCAATTGGTGCGATGTGTAAGCACTCGAGAGCAATGAATCCGGGTCACTTAAAGAAACGGAAAATCTCGAAAAAAATAAATCTCGGAAACTAAGAATAGCTAGCTCAATGAAAGAAATTGTGTTTAATAGACAATTAAATACTTCTTATATGAAAGTGATAAAATTTATGAGTCACTACATTTTATTAACAAAATATTACATAAAGAAAAAAAACTGCTATAAGAAACATGACATTTTTGAACAACATTTCAATTTACTTGAATTTAATACTTCGTATTGCGTTCTCGTGGTTCCATTACTGCCAACGCGGTTTGGCATGCTGTACACCAAGTTCCATAGAGTTCTATTTTTCAAATTTGATTTTTTATGACACAACTTTACAATAACTAAGAAGTTTTAATACCTTCATTTAAGGAGTATTTAATTGTCTATTAAACACAATTTATTTCATTAAGCTAGCATTCTTAGTTTTCGACATTTATAGGTTTCTTTAATAGGTTTGTTTAAGTTTGTTTAAGACCAACGATCGCAAACCGAACGCCATAATAAATCAAGGATCATAAGACCGCCGGCGGTCGCGAAACAATTGATTTTTATTTGTGTCTGGTTTTACGATCCTTAAGGGGTTAACCGCTGCGCCATCGAGCTCCTCAAATGCGGGAATATGACTTTAATTTGGTCACCCATCCAGTTACCTGGCATTGTGAAAGTTACGTAATACACGATCAGTTCGCCAGCAGGTATCGGCCTGTCAGTTAGAAGTACAACGCACGGAGGCAGCGGCGGCTGGCCCTAAGGGCCAGAGCAGACATGCTACTTTTAGCATAGGCGATCGGCGGTTTAGACGCTTTTTAGAACGCAGAGAGTCGCCGAAACGCGATGTTGCATCGATACAGTCGCTACATCGCCGATCGCCGATGCTAAAAGTATCATGACATGTGTGCGGTGGCTCTAACTGACAGGCATACCTGCCGGCGAATTGATCGTGTGTGAGGCCTTTTAGACACTGTGTCATCGAGCACCGCTCTTATTTTTATATACTATATACTTCTATGAACGTTGTCAAAACGAATACGTCCGTGATTTGCCGGTGGCGGCACTGACACTGAGAGCACTAACACTGACAAGTGGGGATGCGTTTATAGAGAATGTATGAAAAGGACTGTGCCGGTACTGTGTCGGAACTGTGACTCCACTGATATGTGTGAATCAACCTTAAATGTTTATAATATACTATCAATTATTCTTTTTAGTCCCATTTTGACTTCGAACGAATCTCGACGTTTTCTTAAATTTGCATTTAACACCGTTATTAACTTTGTTTAGATAAAATGCGATTTTTTATAAGTGCAGACTTACAATGACGTACTTCCTAGGTTTAAAGATAACGAAACGTTGGAAAAATATACCACCTCAAGTTTATTTTCATGTCGACGTTTAAAATCGTTGAAACGTTAACGGAGTTCAGTGTCTGGTACTTTTCCTTCGTGATGCAAGGGCTTGTACTGAAAATCAGCGCTACGTGTCCTGATCCCGTAGCACATGCTGAGTGCAGGCCCTGTTTGGCCACACTGTGCATGCAGCATCGTATGCTAGCTAAAGTATCGTTATTTTAAGTTAATTTAAATTTTGATTTTGACTTTAATTTGTTTGTTTATTTCTCTTTGTTGCATGTACAGTGTTGTTCAAATAAAAATATTCTATTATACTCTAAATAAGCTCAAGTTTATATAACGTCGGCGTTTAAGAGTCAAAAGCGCAACAGCATTATGATATCGGTGTCCCAACTGTATATAATGTTATACGTACATATTTTTGAGGCAGATTCATTCCGTTTGTCAGGCGCCACACGTACTACGGTCGTGTTGGATGAATTGGGGGATATAACGCCTAACCGCGCGCCCTGCATGAACTGCCGAATTAAATGTTAAAAACTTTGACCATTAAATATTATAGAATGTGTGAAATTGGCTTGGTAAGTTTTCAGTTTTACGACCGTATTTCATGTCGAGTTGATATATTCTGATTTATATTAAGGCACTTTGTCTCACGCAATATAAGCTTTAGTGGTTGAATTAATAATAAGGGCTACGTTAACCCATCATTGTACAGATAATGCTTATAACTAGGTGATTTAAGTGCCAAGCACAAGCGGATGTCGTAGTTATATACTACTTTAGTAGATATCAATGTAAATAGCATTATAATAATGCCCTAAAAAGAAACAGAAAATATGTATTCTCCATACTTATTACTATAAAAACTACAAAAACCAAATTATAAGTCATTATTTAACTAAGTTTAACAATCAAAACCTGACGAATAACGACGTTGTACCGTTTGTTCGTTTTAAAATCATCAATTATACTAGCTAAGGTCTACAATAGCTTGAAAATTATTTTTTCAAACAACTAAGTTGCCGCACCCACTTTTCTCACAATCCATTTACAAGAAAGTAAAAATCGCAAAATGTAAGTTGTTACAAAACTCGTAATCCCAAAAACGTCTGTTCCTAATTTCTTTCCCGATTTTAAAAGAGCCATCTTTCATTTACGACGACATTTAGAACAAGAAAATTTCAGGCTTCGACACGAAGTTTTGCCAATTTCCGTATACTTTGTGACGCTTTTTTGTGACCCACACTTTGGCGTTAATCTTTCGTGCAAAAAGCCCGCTACACTCGGCGACTTGTTACAGTAACTGTTTAAGTCGACAGATTTAAATTGCCAATTCGTTAGGGCAACGATTAAGTTTTTTGACCCACATAATTGCCCATTACCTTCAGACTTATGGCGCGAAATTAATATTCTTACCGACATTAAGCTTTGTGCCTCATTTGCATTGATAGGATTACATGGCATATTATTATACATATTACGTTCATATCTATTCAATATTGTAAAAGAGGTTCTCACTAGATTTTTTATTACGGTTGTAAGGGATCGTTCACTTTCACCATTCGAGGTTATATTCAACCCGAATTTGTCCAAATGCGGACACATTTTCAACGTCGCCCAGAACACTTCTCTCTTTATTGGAATGTATATTTCAGGAATTTCGGAATTTCATCGGTGCACTACATGATTCTACCAAATGTTATTAGATATATAATACTTTTAACCGTCTTAATAAATGTTATGTATTAAAAAACCTACGTTGTTTATTTTGTATAGCATTCGAAAGAATGTTTACTTCAAATCAAATTATGTCGTTTACGACATGTCTCATTACAGAATGTGAAATGGTAAAAACTATCTTGCAATCGAAAAGAAAGGGACAAATTAAAAAAAAATGCTTTTTATTATTCAAGAATAAAAACCCATTTTGATTGTATTTCGACTTCCTGTTAAACAGGAAGTAAATTTACTTTTGTTAATTAATGGGTATTATTTTTTAATTATGATCCATATAAAGATTATAAATTTAATTGTAGTAATATTAGTTGAATCATTGTTATACTTATAAAAGTTTCTAGACAATAAACGTATACATACTCCACTTTTCAAGTACAACATTTCAAAACCCCATTTATAATATGACCGGCTTTATAACATTTTAAGTATCTCCGCCATCGGCTACTACATCGGAAATTGCTAATATATTAGATACTGCAATTTTTATGTTTCCCTGGTTTTTATAGCCCCATTTATTAAGCTCTTACCACACTGAAAACATTTTGAGACTCTTACGTTAATAGGAATGTAAATATTTAAAAAAAAGACTCGTTGTAAATTTTAAACTCGTCCTCAGAAAGTACTTTTAGAAATTGGAATAACTATTAACTACTTAAATAATTTATATTTTTTGATCTTTTTCCTTTTCAATTGCCTGGAAGATTTTTTTAGTATTAATATTTACCCTATTGTGATATTATCCCTGTGGGAAGACCTTTGCTCAGCAGTGGGGCGTTTATTCGAACCCACCAACCCATCTACCCGCGTTGGGCCAGCGTGGTGGGTTATGGCCCAATATCCCCACGTGCTGTTGGCCACGTGGGAGGCCTGTGCCCAGCAGTGGGATGTTTATAGGCTGATTGATGATGATGATGATGATGAATATTGACCCAAATTTTAGATTAGATAGGTATTCTATTATGGTATTTATAAACGAAAAACTAATTATCCAGTGCCATACTTAGCAGGTGAACTTATCCTTTTCAGCCATCCTAAAGCGGAGTGGAGTTTGATGTACAGTCACGAGCACCAATATGTATACACTTTGACTCTTATTCCATTTGTATTAAGAGTTACAATTGTTTACATATTTTTGCTCGTGACTGTACTCTTACAATCCCGAGCAACAAATCCATACTGACATACTTGTTACATCCATAATTACTAATTAGTTAGCTAAAAAAATGAGTAAATATCCTAAATGTTTTTTTTTTATATTATTATCCGATAGCGAATTACTATTTCACTTAACTTTTATGTTTGTGTATTTACGGCCCGCCTCTTCCGTGTAGGCGGTCGTAACAAGGACTGTTGTCTGTTGGAAACCAGAAGGATTTAGTACAGCCTGAGAATACAGAACAGTCGCACAGCCAGTGCAACAACGGCACTACACCAAAATCAAGTTTGTCGGGACATTGTTACAGGGAATGCCGTGATAAATTGCAAAATTTTAAACAAAAGCATTTAAATTTTTTAAGGTTATTCGTTTGACGCCATTGCCTTGATTGTGCGGCGCGCTGTATCTATATTGATTAAAATAGTTTTAAAGTAATTTTTTTTGAAAGTTTTTAGAATGTAATTTTTTATTTGTAGAAGAATTACTTACCTACATTAATTTCTTATTTTTCTGTTCTTTTCACTGTTTTTAAAGCCTATTTAAAATTGACATGTGAAAATAGTCGAGAACAATGCCAGTGTGACTTTGACACCAGAAAGCCAACTGACTCCCATCCTTAGAACAATATTTAGTTATTGTTCTGAGCTCCCATCACATTTATTTGTTACACCTTAAAAACTAAATGGAACGTTTTAAAACATTTGAAAACCCTCGTATATTGTGAACTAAGATGAATTTAACACCAGATGCGGTTTAGTTAGCTTTAGCTTACATCGCAACTTTGTGCTTTTATACTGTTGTACGATTTTTTGTTATTAGTTGGAATCTTCTTTGCTGTTCTGTAGTCGGAACGATATTCGTAAAACTATGAACTTGCAATGTCAGCAAGGAAATGGTAAAGTATGGGTAAATGTAGTATTTTTACATGTTCTTGATTCTTTTGCGTATTTTAGGTTTAACCTAAAACCTTCAACTTTAGTACAACAACAAAATTCTTGGTTAATACGACTAATTTCGCATAGTTCACGGCACCAAAAACCTGTAGCAATCGCAGACACTAACTTGATCTAGTTACGGTAGCAGAGCTTTTTGTTTCCGCAACAACTGGAAAAAAATTACAAAGCGTTTATTGTGACTTTCTTAGGCCATTTTTTTCCTCAGTGTACCATAATATTTGCTTTAGCCGCATGCATCCCGACTTCTGGGCAGACGCCGCCGCCGAGGTCGGTCCATAAAGAGGTGGCGCGAGGATCAGGGGCCCTACCGTCACTTGTTAGAGCAGCATTACCTTAATCTTACTATGCAAATTCCCATACGAATTTTGCATAGTAAGATTATAGTAATACTGCTAAGAGTTAATGTTAAGGCCCCTGGACGTACACCAAACTGATAGGCATGAGGTGGCCAGGATAGAGATCGATGGAAGGACTAGGGGGAAGCCTTTATCCTGCAGTGGGGCAGCGTGGGCTAGAGATACAATCTTCTTTTCCGCGCCGCCAGCGGTAGTGAAACAAAAGATCTATGTCACACGCACAGAACAGAAGAAAGAGTTCTTATGTTCTGTGGCCACCGTCATTCACATATAGAAACTAAATACACAATCCCACACATAGTGGCGAAATAGTAGCAGCGTCGCCATATGTACAGTCACGAGCACCAATATGTATACACTTTGACTCTTATTCCATTGTATTAAGAGCTACAATTGTTAACATATTTTTGCTCGTGACTGTACATTTGACGAAAGCCAGTTTGAAGGAGCATTTTGTCATGTTTAGCTCGCACACTATCAAACGAAATGCGTACCGAAACATCTCACTAGGTACTCTTCTTGAGAGCGTTAATAGTTAAGTTGATTTTATAGGTTTATAATTTTTACAAGCTTTTATTTAACTTGCAATGTATGTGTATTGTTCGGGTGGAATTTTGCAACTCAATTTTGATCTACTTCCCGGTTACCGATTGAGCTGAAACTTTGCATGCATGTGTAAATTGCGTGACAATGCAATATTATGATGAAATGGTGCTGATCTGACGATGGAGCTGGAAGGTGGCCATAGGAACTTCGCTATGAAACAACACAACCTCATCAAGTTTGGGCTCGTTTGAATCGTCTTACGAGTAGTTTATCTTTCAATGGTAACCAGGGTCTGATGATGGAACTAGAAGGTGGCCATAGGAACTCTGTAATGAAACGACGCAACCCCGTCGAGTTTCGGCTCGTTTCATTCGTCTTGACGAGTACTTTGTTTTTAGATGGTTACCAGGGTATGATCTGATGATGGAGCTGGAAGGTAGTCCTAGGAACTCAGTAAAAAAACGACGCAACCCCATCGAGTCTCGGCTCATTAGATTCATCTTGACGAGTACTATGGTGCTAGATGGTAACCAGGGTCTGATGATGGAGCTTGAAGGTGGCCATAGGAACTCAGTAATTAAGCGACACAACCGCGTCTAGTTTGATTCGTCTTAATGGGTGCACTGTTTTTGAAGAGTGGTGAGTTATGGTGGTTTAGTGGACGTGAATAAATTTCGTATACATAAATATACCTACCTACCTACCACAAAACATTACCTTTAGATAACACCAAACTTCAAAAAAGACGGTGCCATACCGTAGCTCCTTCATACCCTGCTCGTACTGTCTTTGCCACTCGGCAATTTATAGCTCAAGCTCCCTATGTGTAAAACAAAATACATCGTACACTAAGTATTTACCCCATGCAACTGTTTAAGTGTAGAAGGGTTTTAACTGAGTGGCTTTTAGCCCTTAGTTACGATGACGTCGAAGACATTTTGGTTAGAGTAACTTGATGGAGTTGAAACTTATTGTTTTTCACACAGACGCTACATAAAGCAGGTTTTATATCAGTCACCTCATACATCTACATAATACACACGCTAAAGTACATATACACCTCCCACACACACTCACATATACTTACCTCCAGACACACACATACCCACACGCTCGCACGCACACACACACACACATACACACCCATACACACACACACACACACACACACACACACACATACACACACGCACGCACCCCCCACACACACACACACACACACACACTATCTCGCAAAGAAATTTTATCTTGTATCACTCATGTAAATCGAAACTGTTATGTTTACGTAGGAAGAGCGAGGCGTACCCCACACAAGTGTCCTCTGACTACTTTCTGGGGTAGCCCCGGTAACTTAATTGACTTTTGTACTATTTGTGACTATTGAGTATTTACCTGAAATAAATACATTTTTATTTATTTTTATTTTTAAATATTTGTATTCAGTGCGGTGAACAGATGAAAAACGTGTTCAGGGATACCTAACTAAAAAGTAAAAAATATATTTAAGTAAAAAACCTTTTTAAAAAACAAGCTTTTATTTAAATACGCTAAAAACAAAAAAATAAACTTTTACTTTAAAACTTTTACTATCAACTAATAACGTCATTACATAATTTATATGATATAAAAGGTTGTCGCAAGATTTACTATTATACCTACTATCATAATATGTGTAAATAAACAAATAATTTAAATAACTTGATGTGATTGAATTTAACTATTAAAGTTATCAATCTATGAAGAGTAGTTAGGTATTAACTTAAATCTCGCGACACCCTCACTTACCACCTTTTATATAGTTTAATATTTTGCTAAACTTGTAACAACAAAATTGATTTCTGAAACTTTAGATAATTGTTTTAGCCAAGTTCAAGGCAACGACTTTTTGAAACAAATGAAGCAGTTAAAATTTCTCTCTCTTCTCTCTATCTCTCTCATTTCTGTTGTTTTACTTTTGCGGGGTAGCGACCCCGTGATAGTAAAACAACAGAGCCCTGCCAACGCACAGAACAGAACAGAAGAAAGAGGTCTTATATTATTTGGCCACACGTGACTAAGAAGCAATATTTGTACTTACCTCACGATCCTGCCTACCGAGCGGCGAGTGGTCATTCACGGCACGCCGCCGGCCGCCCGACCCCAGCCACGAAACGGCAACCATTTGCCGAGATCAGTCACGCTGCTGGTCTTGCCTATATCACTTCACGGGATTTCTCTATTTTCATCTACGTCTAGTGAAACAAAAGAGCCCTGTCACACGCACAGAATAAAAGAAAGAGGTCTTAGGTTCTGTGGCAACACGTAACAGTTAATTGCCATCGTTATACTATCCCAGCGACTCGGCCTACTGTGTGCGGCGTGTAAATAATGTATACGAGTATGTCAAAGCTGCAACTATTTTGCTACGTTTCAGCATTGGATTGTGTACTGGTTTTTAGGAGACCGAAGCCTGTCACATGCACAGAACAGAAGTAAAAGCTGTTATGCTCTGTGGCCACACGTAACTGCGACCCCGCCTACCGTGTCCGGCAAGTGGCCACCTCGTAAAGTTTTACGGCTCGCCGCGTCCGCCCGTGCCGCCAGCGGGCCACAGCATCACAAAACATTTACCAAGATCAATCACGCTTCTTAGCTTCTTATATCGCTACACGAGATTTTTCATCTTCGCCTAGTGAAACAAAAAGATCTGTCACACGCAAAGAACCGAAGTAAAAGGTGTTTTGCTCTGTGGTCACACGTAACTGCGATCCTGCCTACCGTGTGCGGCGAGTGGCCACCTCGTAAAGTTTCACGGCACGCCGCGCCCGGCCGCGCCGCCAGCGGGCCACGGCATCACGAACCATTTACTGCAATCAATCACGCTCCTGAGCTGGGAACTCTTGCTTATATCACTTCACGGGATTTTTCGCTGAGCAACCAGAGTTAGGGCTTACAGAGGCGATCGACCTTTCGTTTTCAGCGTGCGCATTTTTGAAGCGTTCGGCTTTGAATCTACTTAGATGTTATGTGCTATGTATCCTAGAAAAAGTGTGTTGAATTTCTCTTATCAATCATCAGATAGGAACTATTGCTTATATCATTTCACGGGGTTTTCCGCTGAGCAACCACAGTTAGGGTTTACGGAGACGGTCGACCTTTCGTTTTAGGCGTGCGCATTTTTTAAGCGCTGGGCTTTGAATCTTCTTATATTTTATCCCCTTCTGTGGTCTAGCCGCTAAGCCACCGATCATGAATCCAGGGAGTCGAAACTAGGAGGCATAGAAGGCTTTGATTCCCAGCGGGGAGTACAGTCCGCCGCAGATTCAGTTTACCTGGCTAGCTAACACAATCTCATCTAAAGTCAGGCTGACAACAATGTTAATAGCATTGTCGTGTTCCGACAGTTTAGAGATAAAAGTTAGCCAATTCCTCAGTGGTTGAGGATTCCGGGTAAAGCGCGCTTCCACCTTCAGCCTTATTGTCACTCATCCATCAGATGAGATGAAAGCGAAGTGCTTACCCGGAGTGAATAAAAAAATGTTATGTAATAATTATGTATCCTTGGAAAATAGTAAAATTGGTCGTTAGAGTTTTTATGAATTTTATCCTCAGCAGTACAAAATATTAATCATATGATTGCTGAACGACAACTACGTAATAACACAATATTAAATGTATGTAACTTCATCTCAACATTATAAGTGGAAGAGATACGTAATAAATGACAATATTATTACTCCAAGTGCCATTATAATTAGTATTAAAACGCCCTTCAACTACGAGACACGTTATTTGAATTGAAAACTACGATCATCTACACGTGCCACTTATCAAATATATCTTAAGAACCATTGATATTAGGTGTGATGTGAGTGTTCTATGTACCTATACAGATGTAGCTCTTTACAAATTATATACCTACAAGTGAACGGCCATATAATTTATTCTAAAGATTATTTTTTTCTCACAATATTGTCGCACTCTTGCCACCCTTCGTCAGTATCCAAATGACTGTTTTTATTCAATTTGCGAAGCTTATTCAAGTTTAAAGGGAGTTTTGGAGGCAAATCTTGATTGATGGCTCGCACGGAAACCCATCAATTTTTACCCGAAGCTGAATTTGCACTTTAATGGTACAGGCATGTTTGTTTAGCGCCGTATCTTTTGTTTGGTCATGCTCTGATTTACTGTAATTTAACGATATAAAAGCATAATTTGATTTACCTCCGTTTCTTTAGGTATGTATAACAAAAATCCATGATTGAAAAATAATAGAGCAAATTATTTTCCGTCTTTCAACAATCTCCAAAACAAATTAAAAATAAATATATCTTCGTAACAATTAAGTGGAAACATACAACTACAAGTATATACAAGTTTAATACTGTAGATTTCATTACATACTCGTACCGTCGTTTCATTTGACCGCTATTAGCTCACAAACAAAATTGTAATATTGTACAAATCTACTATGACAAACTGTTTACGACCCGTACGGAGATAGGGAGCGGTAGTAGCCTTCAAAACATCAAATGTGGACATATTATTCTGTATGTGTACCCGACAGTGAAGCGACTAACGACCTCCTGGGAAATGGCCCGAGTACCCTACAATCAACAATAAAGATACACATCTACATTCAATACGGTTTGCCTTCACCAAATTTTGCGAACACATTTCACATCGGGTTACTGTGTAAAGCAATAAATTAGCTTGAATCAGCATGCGAAATTAAATAACGCCACGCTTCGATCTTACTTGTTAACCGACTTTTGTATTTATAACTCTGTATTTGTCGATTCCATTTGCTACGTCGAAATATGATAACGCATAACTTTCAATTGCGGATAGCACCTGAAAAAAAATTTTTGAAGTGCCCGTGATTTTTTTCTTAACTTATAAAATTGATTAAATCATGACGACCTCCATGGTCGAATGGTTAGCAAGCCGTCTAGCGCCGCCATCTCTGTGGTCCCGGGTTCGATTCCCGGTCGGGTAAAGTTGTTTTGGTTTGCTTTAAAGAATAACTTACATTATCTTAAGCTCCAATACAATGTATCTATTCTTTTTGCTTCTCGATTGCTTGTTGATTAATCTACCTACTACACGTAAACCTGCTAGAAACATTACAAAAGTTAAATTTCCCAAAATTAAATACTAATACGTGTATAACAAACGAACATGCAGCATCCGTTTCACGTGATTTTGCATGGAAAACCGTAAATTACAAACCTCACTCGGATGGCAGCCCAATTTGATTATCAAATTCCAAATTTGCAGTATGTTCAGTTGCCCCCCGAAGCAATTATTTTCAGCTGAAGCTCCTGACAGTTTGTTAGTAACTTTTTTTATTATTTAAAATATGACCTCACATCGGCGCCGAAGTTGCACGGGGAATTATTAAATAGACGTCAGATACATAATTGCTTTTTTCGGAGTCCAAAGAGCTTGCGGTGTTAATGGCGAAAATCGTCACTTTTTAATAAAGTATTTATTTTATTTTAAAGAAAAGAAAGGTTTACAGCTTCAGTGTCTATGAAAACTACAACATTTTTGGGTTTTGGGGGTTAAAGTTACTCGCGTCCGTAGGTTTACCCTTGAGTTTACACGTGACCCCTGCGTGGTGCTAAATGAGTGACACTGACTGAGTGGTAGAGCCACGCTGCGTTGAAGCACGCATCGGCTCGCCCGGCGTGAAATAATAGCACTTGGTGCTGTTGTGTTTCGTCCGTCCTCCCCCCCTCACAATTCCTATTCCTTACGAAAACCTATTCTAACCTATTTAAAGGCCGGCAACGCATCTGCGATCCCTTTGGTGTTGCGGGTGTCCATCGGCGGCGGGGATTACTCTCCATCAGGTGACCCGCCTGCTCGTTTGTCTCCTTTTATTATAAAAAAAAACAAAACATCAAATCTAAATCACATCACAATTACTATACTTACATATACATTATGTCATGCCTGTTTTCCTGAAGGGATAAGCAGGCAGACCACAGATTTACATTTCCTACAATACTGATACAGTTATTTTGCTTTATACACTCTTAAACATTATGCATATTCGTCAGTTTAAGGTGACCTGACGAAAACGTCTCCCGATCTTTGGGCGTAGACAAGTAGCATGGAGCAATTTTGGTCCTTCCAAAACCCAAGACTCGATCTTAAGCTCGATCTTGAATCCGCAGTGATTTATCAAATCAGATTTCTCTAAATTCTACTCTACACTAACGTCACCCATGAACGTGAGGGTCGAAGTGAGCGGCGAGTTCACGATAGACCTTCAGAATCGATATGCTGCTCTGGGTATACGTTAGCACAACAGCCGTGGGGAAATTGGGTTATAATCCAGCACGTTAACCAATCACAGTACCTTCTAAATGACTAGATCTTAGAATGGATCCCTATTTTTTTGCATACAATTGTTGTCATAATTTAACATAGCATACTTTTACTTATCCTAATAATAGTTACGCACTAAATTAATATTAATTTGGCATAACGTTTAGGCACATTTTTTTGAGCATAACTACTATAAGCATAATAATCTTTAAGCATATTTTTGATAGGCATAATAATTATATAGGTAAAAAGTATGTTTTGAAAATAGTGTATTTGCATTTAATAAAATACTTTTCGTATTTAAAATAAACATGTTGGCGGCTAGGGGTGGTCCAATGGCCACCCCCGCCGCACCGAAACCTACTTTTACACTATGGTACCCAAGTTATATTTGATATACCTATACTTATTTTTTGTTTTTCTGATTCAAATAGCTATCAATAAAATAAAAAATAATGCATAGTCAAATCCTGATAAAAAATCAATCCAAATTATAGCGGATTTTGAAACTATAACCCCAAAATCTTTATGCCTAATAACTATTAGACGAATAAACAACATGCCTTATAACTTTATGCAAATCGAAATTAGGTTTATTGAAATAGTATGCCAAAAAACAATTATGTCAAAATATTATAATGACAAAAAAAATATGCCTAACTCATTATGCCGAATTTAATTAGGACAAAGAAAATAATTTAAAAAAAATGGATCCCTCTTGGCATGCACAATAACAGATCATCGTCAACATCATCCGAAAGACGAACACTCTTGAACAAAGACTTCCCCCAAGGATCTGCAATACACAATACCTGCTTCATCGATTATAGTTTCAGCATTTATTATTTCCACCGCGTGCAGTTTATCCTCCCATATTCGCAGCTCCAGCTGTTTACCTAAATTTTTATCGGTCGAACGCTGTACAGTCCACAGCCGCATGTCGCGAGCACTTGCTGGCGTAAATTATGGGCCCGGCAGACGCCTAACTTGCTGTTTTTGTTTCAAAGATTAACGATGAACAACGGCCCTCGAAAAAACGTGTCACAGAAAACGGATATTGCCCCAAAAGTTTACGGTATAAATTTTCTTTTGTTCACTTTTATGGCGTTCTATGTAAATAATGAAACAGTTCTTTTATGGTATCGCCGCTTCCTACTCTCGCGCGCACAAAGTAAAAGTTTTCAGCCTTTTGTGAGGGAAAGTGCAATCTTTGGAACTCTTGGAAATTATAACAAACAATAGCGCGACACGATGAAAGAAGCCGGGTACCTGCCGACTGTGTTACAAGTTGTTTTCTTTTTTGATCTTATCAATTGTTTGAAAGTAACTGAATAGAAAATAAGTTTTTTGCGAACTGATTTAATTTTGTCGGGTGCTATAACAGTGTATCACTAAACTAAGAAAACAAGACATACCTAGTTTGGGATTTAGTTGAGAGTGTAACTTATTAGCAGCGTGTGGCTATGCGGTTTGTAATTTGAATCGAACCCTTGAAAAAAAAGAAGATTTTCTTGAATTCCTAATATTATACAGTTTTAATAATTTCTTTAATGCTTAACTCGGCGCTCGTCGCACCCCTAAAAAGCAACACAAATACTCGCTATGGGTAAAAAATACCCCCGATTTTAATCAAGGTATTTCTCAATATTTATTGCTTTATTGGTTTAAAATATTTTGTATACCTAAAGTATGCTTTATAAAGTGTTAAATAATACTAATAAGTTATATTTCAATGCTTTTATTTGACTATTAAAAATTGATTACTAAATATATAAAAAAATACAATGAATGTTAATTTTACCCCCAGCTTAATTATTTGAAAAAAAAAACCTTTTTACTCAGAAAAAGTGTAAACTTATTATCTTATTCTATAATACAATAGTGTAGCTTTGAATGTGAACCAAAATTGTTCTACTTTTGGCTTACATTTTCATAAAAAATTTACATGAAAATAACAATAATAAAATATACGATAAGAACTACTAATTAGCCTTTTGTGCGTGGAAAGATATTTGTGTCTAATATTTACAAAGTTTTTGTGATGCATTTAGCACAAACAAGTACTGCAAGTATACCATTACATTGTAAATAAAAGGGGTTTTTTTACAAATTTGAGAACAATTTGATTACTTTTTATTACAACAAGAGTTGGTCTTACGATCCTTTTTAGGTGGGCATTCTTGGCATATTGATGTAACTTTTTCTTAAAGTCGATGCGATGACTTTTCATTACATCATTCACAAAGTTTAAACTGTTTAAAAGTATATTGTTTTTCAAATACAGATAAATTGGATATAGTTGATCTGGAGTTTGATAATAGCTAATGCCAAACTCTTGGTCTGTGGTACAAATATCCCATTGGGATAGTCAATCCTTTTCTAAATAATATCCACACTGTAATTAGCTACTTACAAAGTCATGATTCAAATATTCAGGCATGAAGTCAGGCTAATGCGTCGTTATCTGTACAGCAATAATCACATCATCTGATAAAAGTACTTGAAAAATCTCACCTTTAAAATTAAACTATTCAAAATCGTCATTCTCATAAGAACTGCTGTGGTATAACTGTAAATACTGTTATGTTTCTTTATCATTTATATGCTGGCGTAATGTTATGTACTAAATACGTACGGAAAATTACTAAATCTGAAGAAACAAAAGAAATTTGTGCTAAAAATACATATCACAAATAGACGCAAGGGGTAGAAAATACCCAGACTCACTTTGCACATCCAGAACTCGCAAAGGCACCGCTCTAACTGAATGTTTTACAGGTAAATAGCAAGTCAAAGACACAACTCGAAGGTACTTAGAAGCACGGCTCGCTGTGATTGCTTAAACAAATATTTGGGCAAAAACATATACAGTTAGGTAAAATTCACCCATAGCGAGCAGCGCCGAGTTAATGACATAGATTTTATCTAATTTCATTTTACGTATAATTATAAATTTTGTAATCAGAATCGACTATGCATCGAACACGTCCTCAAACGGTCAAAATTAAGCGAAAGATATTCATGGCATTAAACCTAAATAACCTCCGAGCTTAACTACCAACACGACACGAAGTAAAATGGACGCTTTAGTAAACGATACCCTTACTGACGTTGAACCCGCAGCTCGTTAACTCAATAACGTTTAGTTGGGAGTTTCTGCTCCGCTGTTTGATAACAAGCATCGTGCATCTAAAGCTTACGATGGACCTTTAAATGAGAAGCTGTATTTTAGAAGTTTAATTTATTAACGGTGGTGCATCACAGCATAGGAGGTTGACAACTTTTGCTGGGTCCTTGGTAGGATGTAAATGAAAACATTTTGAAGTGGTAAACCACGGTTCTTGTCGTTAGTCAGTGGATGGGATGAGCATGGTGAGATACGGTCCCATCTACTCAAAATTACGATCAATCTATGTAGGAAAGGTTTACGCCGAACAATGATGCAAAGAAACTGCCGATTGCTGAACCAATTAAATAATACTTCCTGAATAAGTTACATAGATCATTGAATTTCAGTAGTAATGTCGAAAATTTTCACAAACACTTATCACATTTCGTAACTCTTGTTATATTATAAAATTTCTCGCTTGGAAAAATAAGAATTGGGAAGTAATCGCTGACACGGTTTTAAGAGTCTTAAACTACCAAAAATATTAAAGTCGTACAAATTGTAACATTTAGTTGGAATTTCTGTAGAGCAGGCTACGTTTTCCATGTGTTAATCCGAATTTGTTATAGTATAGGCTTGATCTTCGATGATATCGTTATTATCGAGTCTTATTTTGTTTAAAAGGAGATATAGCGCAGTCGAAATCATTTCTGCACGTCTGAGAATAGTAATTTGATAATTATAGTTGGTCCAGTGGTTTCGTAGTATTCCACTTACAAGATGAGAGATGGTGGAGCAAACAGCCAACACAGCATGTAATGATAAAAATGGTCGCATCTGCAGTTCACAATGCATAATGCAAGCTGGAGGTATTTGAATATTTTATATTCTAATGGTATTTGGCGACTTGAGGATTTTTCTGCTAACTTAACTGTCTAACTTTTAACACATTTTGTATTATGTTAAAGGTCAAGTAAACTGGTCACAATTATAAATATTTGTTCACAGTTTTAAATATTAAGTTGTACTTATTTAGAAATGTAAGATATATTTATTACCGCAAATAAATAAAGTACCCTCGGCTTATAATGTTTCTATGTCATCTGTCCGGTTATTGAACCGTTAATATTAGAATTATTTACAACTTTTAACATTTTAATTAGCGTTTTGTGCGTGTGTGTTCTTAACCGCAAAAAACAATAAGTCACCTGTTTAGTTTTGTTCTATTTGTAGGTGTAAAGTTTTATTACATAAAAAAATATTTTAGGAATACGTCACACCAGACTTCTACCCAGAAGAAACTGCAACACGATACAAGAATCTACTTTAGTACTAATTTAATTTTTTTTTCTCATGCACACAATTATGTAGTACATAATCTATTCATAGTCCAATACTTATTAATTTCTTAGAACCTTTAACAGGGGGCTTAAGCGTAATACCTTCTCCGAGCCGGGATTAACTAGGTTTCATTTTACAGCGGAACAATTAAAAATTTATTGCACTCATTTGCTGTCTAATTAATGTTTCTTAATCATAATTACTCAGTTAATTTAAGAAACGCTCCAAGGCGGAAAGCTTGTTGATAATAGCATTATTTTATAATAAACTTGCTCGGAGAGTTTCAATATTTAAAATCGACAAATTGCGCTGATATCAAGTTGGGGCAAGCAAGTTATCGTGGCCCATCAAAATTTAATACTCGCCAAGAAGCGTTGTTTCCCATCAGGAGAGCGGGAATCACAATTCGAGGGGACTATTACTGCGTTTTTGTTTTCCATTTGTACGCTTTACGGTTACGACTCTGGTCTGGCGACTGGCCTCGGGCATAAGAAGGCTTTGCGTTACATAGAGTTGTAACAATATTGTAATAGCTGTAACAAAACTTTTTTTTTTTTATATTAATTTTCTGTACTGCTCCTATGGCGGAATGGCAAAGCGTTTGGTCTTATACTCAGGTTGAGAAAAGTGTGTTTGAAATTGGACCACACATGATTGTATAGCCAGGGTTTATGATCAGCAACCAGCACTTGGCAAGGGTGATGATTGATTTGGTTTGATTGAAGATTGATGATTTCAATTATATGTTTGCCTTTGCTCTACAGTTTGGTAGTATAATGTATAATGTTATTACTTTTTACTACTCTTTATGTAAAGGGAATCCTGTACGTTATTGTGAAAATTTACGTATTTTTAAGTTACTTGTACTATGCGCTGAATTAGTATACATAGCCTGATCATTGCATAAGGTCGTGGCCTTGTTAAAATATGAAACAAATTCTTTAAACAATAACAAACAATACATAAAGCTAATGACTCCTAAAAACATTTTTTTCGACAACTTTCTTAATTTTACGCATTCAAACAATAATTCTTACATGAAAATATTTGTATTGATATTCCGCAGGTGATGATGAAAATTTACTAAAGTAAATTTTAATTTTTAAACCAAGCGCGTGATGGTTTTGTACATTTCGCAGGATAAAAACATTGCTCTGACTTTTGTCAGTTTTGCGATCGCGCGGCACCCGCTTAATACTAGAAAGATTTTTAGGCAAGACTTTTGCAGTGTGATAGTATATTGTAAATATTATTACTTTTACTACTTTTTATGTTAATACGGGATAGATTTTTAGGCAAGACCTTTGCCCAGCCGGAACCAGATTCACCGGATGAGTGAAGTAGTAATAAATTAGGAAGTAACTATACCAATAGGAACATTTGAGACACATTTAAAAAAAACTCTACCAGGTATTTTTTCATTGGTGGTTTTTTTCCTTTCAACTAACGAATAGGATTACACTCGACCACAAGTTGCGTTCCAACTAACAGATTTTCCAACATTTTTCAGTGCTATGCAATCAAATGTTCGTGAAATTGCTCTAACTGGCAATTGCAAGCTAGCATTGTTTTGCTACCAACGTAATTAAAGAGAACAGCATTTTTAATAACGATGATATTCTCAATAAAACTCTTTTTATATTATTGTACATTTATAAAGACTGTCGTGTCGTTTACCGGTGAAAGAATACTACCACCCCCTCTCTTTCCTTGAGTGTCGTAAAAGGCACATACATCCAGCAGCATAGAGCGGCGATGGGCTCACCACCTGTCACGCTGAGCACATGCGAAGTCGCTTTCTGGTGAAAAGTGGACTATGGTTGAGGACTGCTTTTACTGTCCTCATTCGTAATTATATGTATGTATTTAAAGCGGTTGAACTGCATGGTGGCTTATTATTAAAAGAACACTTATATCAACCCACCTCTTCTGTTGGCTGTAGTAAAAGCGACTAACGGACTTAACCTAACCTACAATAAAATACTACATGAAATACCCCCCTTCTCCCGTCCTCCATAGGAGTACGCGTGCTGCTCTCCGGAGTCACCAATTAAAAGTCTCTAATATTTCATCACGTACAAAGAAATACAGTTATTCGTTTCTTTGTCGCTCCTCCAAAAGATGAAATAGTCTACCAGCACACGTATTCCCTCCTACTTATGATATAAGGTTTGTATAAGGTCCTTCAAACTAGGCTTGAAGTGGCACTTTGTGGGCCGGCAGAGTGAGGGTGACTGATGCTACGTCTCTTACGCTGCACCAGTTGTCCTCGCGCCTGGGCTTCACTGCCACTTAACATCAGGTGGAGGAGGGGCATCATTTGCCGGGCTTAGTATTAAAAAAAATGAACATGAACAGGAGACGTTGCGGTAGGCTTAGAAAGAGATGGCGAGACGAGTTCGACTCTTGCTGCAGAGACTGGACATCAGAAGTTCTCAATCGCAAAAAGTGGAAAGAGGGAAGGGCGGCCTTTTCCTAGCAAGCAGATGATTATCGCTGAAAAAAAAACTATATATATATATATATATATATATATATATATATATATATCTATTAATACAGTGAACCAGCTTGAGTAGTAGAGCCATGCTGAGTTGCAGCACGAACCCTTTCACGAAATATTGGCGTGAAACAATGACACTTGTTGCCGTTATGATTTGTCCGGTGAGTGAGAGTACCGAAGCCGCATCTCTCCCCCCACAATTCCTACTCCTTCTTCAAAGTCCTTTCTTAAGACCGGCAACGGCATCTGCGACTCCTCTGGTTTTAGAGGTGTCCATCGGCGGCGGTGATTACTTTACATCAGATAACCAGACTGCTCGTTTGTCTCTTTTCACATAAAAATATGATAGCTGGTATTTCATACAGGGCAGTCTAAGAAGCAGTATCCTAAAGGGAGGTAGATATCATACCTCTGACGTAAAACAATGCTGCCAAGAATATTCTTATAGCTACAGTGAACCAGTTATCCATATTTCATATGGGACGGAGTGACAGGCGGTATCATGAAGAATACCTCAGAAGTAAAACAATGTTGCCAAGAATATTCTTATAGCTAAAGTAAATCCGTTATCCATATTATATACGAGACGGTGTGAGAGTCGGCATCCTAAAGCAATAACAACACTGCCACGCCGTCCGGTCGCGCCATTAACTACTGCATTATCTCGTCTCTCCTCTTTCCAAATATTTGGACATTTTATTTGCCGCACTGGAGCTGCGATGTACAAGAACTTTGTTACAATTAAAGTATTTGCTTACTTTTTAAATGGAAATTTTGTGGGTGGTTTCGGATAACTGTTTTTCTTTTTTTGCTGTTTACTCGGGATTGAGTAAACATACCAACATATGGGTAATTCACGTCGGCTTATTACCTTAGTAAATAAAAAAAATTAACTTCTGACGTCTGGGTTTACGTGACAAAATCAGCAAATTGGCACTGTCTTCTCTTCAGCAGCATGTATTTTTCAATGCAGGGCATATTATGCCTCTTCAATTGTCCGCCATGTATTTCGTTTGCTGGTCTTCCGGGACCACGCTGAACCCAGTGGGTTTTTATATCGTCGGACCATCTGGCAGGTGGTCTGCCCACACTCCTTCTTTCGACTCTTGGTCGCCATTGGAGGACAGCTTTGCTCCACTTTCCGTTTCCCCTACGGTACAAATTGGGACACTAGAACGTAATCTACCACGGTGTGGACTATGGCTTAGACAGTATCTGCAGTCCTCCATGCTTAGCCTCTGACTAACCCTTTCTGGATAGTAGTCGCGAATTTATGTAAATATGTTTTTCGTAAGACATTTAAATAACTAGTTTTTTTTAATAAAGTGTACATACACACATTCAAATGAAATACTGATAGAATATAAAGATCGAGGTACGTTAGTAGTCGCGTTTATTTAGCACTAGCGGCAGCTCGCGGTGTGACCCGCGTGGTTCCCGTTCCCGTAAGAATATCGGAATAAAAGTATCCTATGTTATAATCCAGGTTATAAAATATCTGTATGTCAAATTTCATCCAAATCCATTAGGTAGTTTTTACGTGAAAGAGTAACAAACATAGACACTCACAAACTTTCGCCTCTAAAATATTAGTGTGATAGTAGGATAGGATATTGTTTAAGACTGACGTTTTGAACCAGTCTAACAATGTAGACGAATTTAATATTCAAAGTTACGCTTAAACTGGTCAACGTAAGTAAATTTCAACTGGTAAACCGCAATATAACGTTTAGAGTGCAGAACTTACTGAAACAGTAATAAAATAAAATGCGAAATTGTTCTTTGGAAGTTTAGTCGAAAATCAGTTTGTTACCATGCAGGTAAGGGAAATTCAATTATAGGAACAATGGGCCCCGTCGTGAACGCAAACTCCCCCTTACAGCATTTTAAATCAAGCAAATATGGTTTGTGTTTCAAAATGAAAAAGTTTATTTCATTCACTTTTTGAGAGTACAATAATTTCAATGAAAGGCTACTGTTAATTTTATTTACGACTAGCTTTTGCCCGCAGCTTCGCTTGCCCTAATGTAGTTTTTGTCAATCAGTTCCGTTTGTCCATCGATACAGGGAAGCATTGACGAAAAACGTTACGTAACTTATTAATTCGGGTAGTTGATACCTAGACGTATATACGTTATAGTCGAAATAGTAGTTACAACAGGCAAAAAGTGTGCTAGCGGAGCTGTGTGGAGCTGTGTGAAGCTGTGTGGAGCTGTGTGGAGCTGTATGCAGTTGTGTGGAGCTGTGTGGAGCTGTGTGGAGCTGTGTGGAGCTGTGCGGAGCTGTGTGGAGCTGTGGCAAGCTGTGTGGAGTTGTGTGGTGCTGTGTGGAGCTGTGTGGAGCTGTGTGGAGCGCTGTGGAGCTGTGCGGAGCTGTTTGGAGCTGTGTGGTGCTGTGTGGTGGCGGCTCATAATTCAAAGAATATGTAAAGTGTCATAGAAGGCGATTAACGGACTGAAGACTGCACATACATTCAGCAGCGTAAACCGGCCAGGGCTCACCATCTTTCATGCTGAGCATATGTGCAGTTGTCATATGGTGAAACGTGGACTGTGGCGGTGGACTGCATTTGCGGTCCTCATTGCCTAGTCTCTGAATAACCCTTTGGGGAGAAAATTCTTGAGTATGTATGTAGGAAAAAAGTGAATAATAGAGTAAGGTTCTGCCTTGCCACAAATTGAAGATCCCACTTCATTGAAATTTTATTTAACCTTTTAACCGTCGCGCCATACCGCAAGAACGTGCCTCTAGCGCCAACATGTATTTTCATAGTGAAAGTATAGTGTTGTAACACATCACTACGATAAACTATATATTTGATTAAAATAAAAGGGTTTGGATGAAAAAATTACGTTTGTTTTACTTCATTACTGTAAAAAATCAACCTATGTTTAAATAAACAGTATCCAATATTATATAATCTAGCTTAAAAATACTACTATACCATAGATAAAGATAATGTACATTCTTCGATCATATATAAAAACTAGATGCACTATCAACGCCTTCAAAACGGCCGCACAAAAAGGTAGATACAGTCACCAGCATTAATAAGTGTAATTTGGTGATTTGCAAAAATATGTGATCATTGGTGGAAGGCCGTCGATAGTCAAATCTTAATGCTGGTGACTGTACCATGTTTAGGTACAGTCACCAGCATTAAGATGTGTTGTGCAAAAATATCTGATCATTTCATAAAGGCATAATTATGCCTTCCACCAATGATCAGATATTTTTGCAGGCCGTCGATAGTCACATCTTAATGATGGTGACTATACGCATTTTCTTTCGGTAGTGTGCGAGCTAAGTGTCAACATGACAAGGGCCTCCTTCGAAAATTGTTTTTTTCCAAAACACATAAACGTCAAATAAAAATGTAAACGCTGCCACTTTTCCGCTACGATTTAGCATGGAATTGTGTATCTAGTTTTTATTATAATGGTACTGAACCATTCGTGCGCGAGTCCGACTCGCACTTGGCCGGTTTTTATTCATCACTGAAGTGACTTGTCTATCATGTTCACGGATGGCAAGTATGACTATAACGCGGTAGATGGAAGCGCACTTCACCCTGAATAGACCAATTTCAATTTTTAACCGACTTCAAAAAAAAGAGGAGTTTCTCAATTCAGTTGTATATTTTTTTTAATGTTTGTTACCTCAGAACTCCGTCATTTATACACCGATTTAGAAAATTCTTTTTTTATTTGAAAGGATATACTTTCAGATTGGTCCCATTTTTATCCAAATCCAGTTCTGATGATGGAATCCTTAAGGAATTGAGGGCACTCCTCAAATATTCTAGGCATACCTATAGCGATTTTCGTATTTTCAGCAATAAATCAAGCATTTGCATTTAGAAAGTATCATTTGATGAAGTAGAACTGATGAAGAAGACCACAGAATGCCATTGGAACTCCTCAATGATAAGTGTTTCACGGGTGGCGATAAGATATCTCGATTAAGATAGTTAAGCGACTATTTCATCCGTGCGGTGACGGAGAAAGAATACCAATCGCCGCCCCTCTTTCCGTCCGGTGGGTGTCGTAAGAAGCGACTAACGGACTCTTTCGAGCGATGATCTGCTGCACTGGTAGTAGGGCTTGACCCGTCTGGTGGGTGACCACCGTATGCATGGTGTAAAACCCGTCAAGTGACTGCTTGTCGGTCGCGTTTCGGGATCAGCCAGCGTATAACCAGAGCTCGAGAGGATGATGCTGCGATGTATTTGGTCTGTGGAGGCTTCCGTCAAACCAGTGCCAGGAGGACTTCGTTAACCTGCCGACCAGGGAGACCCGTAGAAACGGTTGTCCCGCTGGCCGCCCGTGGCACAGTACAGGGGCCCAAGCGAGCCTAACCAGCTCGTGAGGCTGCCTCACCATGCAACGCATAATCTCGGGGTGGTCCGTCGTGCCGGTTGGTGACCGGAAGGTGGGGTCCCGACGGCCATTCCCGGGGGGGTTCGGGGGCCCTTCCGTTCGGCAGGTTAATAATACTCGTCTGTGGGCAAATTCCTGGGGAAACAGGCCACCACACTTTGACCATTCGCATCGCGGCATCATTTTGTCGATTCACGCCTCTCTCTTTCCACTCCTAAAATGACAGCGCGTAACAACAAAACTGGTTCTACAGCGGTGCACACCCCCACCACAACCTTACCGTTTGAGGTGGAGTTCGCTAACATCCGCGGACTCCATGCAAACCTCAATGCCGTCCACCACCATCTTGAGACGGCACGGCCAGCAATGTTGTTCCTGACGGAAACGCAAATAATCCGCCCAGCTGACACCACCTACCTGAACTATCCCGGCTTTGTGCTTGAAGAATCCTTCAAAGCCAAAGCCGGAGTTTGCTTATTCGTTCGGGCGGATGTTTGCTGTCGCCGTCTGCGCTGTCTGGAGGACCCTTCCTTCTCCCTCCTAGTGGTACACGTCGACTTAGGCTCTCATTGCCGTGTCTACGTCTGCGTCTACCGATCCCATAACGGCGACATGGAGACAACTCGACTAATTGAACATCTTAGTCGGGTAGCAAATGATGCGCATGAGCGGTTTCCATCGGCGGAACTGGTGTTTTTGGGGGACTTCAACGCCCACCATGAGTTGTGGTTAGGTTCCTCCAAAACAGACCATGCTGGTAGAACTGCCCACGCATTCACTCTCACGCATGACCTGACGCAACTGATGAACCAGCCCACCAGGATCCCAGACATAGTTGGCCATGCGCCCTCCTTACTCGACCTTCTGCTGACGAGTCGCCCAGCTGGATACCGGGTGGAGATTCGAGCTCCTTTAGGTTCCTCGGATCACTGCTTGATATCCAGCACAGTGCCCTTGGCATCGCGACCGCCAACAGCGGTTTCGAAACGCCAGATTTGGCACTACGCGTCGGCAGACTGGGACGGGATGCGGGAGTATTTTGCATCCGTCCCTTGGAGGCAGCGCTGCTTTAGTGGGAAGGACCCGACCGCTAGCGCCACTGCCGTTGCTGATGAGATAGTATTAGGAATGGAATACTATATTCCACACTTCTATGTCATCAGCAAAGGCAGACGAAACCGCTGGTTCAATCGCGAGTGTGCCAGCGCTGTTGAGAGCAAACAGACGGCATACCGCGCTTGGATCAGAGGTAAAGCTCATGGGGCTCCCGAAACTCGCTCGCTAAAAGCAGCCTATAATAATGCCACCAAGTCGTGTAAGAGGGCCTACATTAGAGCGAATGCCCAGCGCGTTGCACGAGTAGGCCAAGAACTCCTGACGCATCCTACGGGCAGCCGTAGCTACTGGCGTCTGGCCAAAGCCGTGCAATCCAACTTCTGCCAACCCTCGCTACCACCACTGAGATTTCTTGACGGAACTTTAGCTCACAAGCCGCAGGAAAAGGTCGATCTCCTGGCCAAACTCTTTGCGGCTAACTCCCGGATCGATGACTTTGATGCACAGCCACCCTCAATTCCTCACTGTGGCCACACAATGTCTGATATTAAAATCAGGCAGTGTGATGTCCGTGCGGAAATGCAGTCAATCGATGTCCGGAAAGCTAACGGTCCTGATGGCATCCCAGCAATAGTCCTGAAAATGTGTGCAGCGGAGTTGTCCCCTGTGTTAACGCGTCTGTACCGTCTCTCGCTCTCTTCGGGTTGTGTGCCGGAATCTTGGAGAGAAGCTAATGTGCAACCGATCCCTAAAAAAGGAGATCGGTCAGATCCGACTAATTACCGCCCTATAGCCGTAACTTCAGTGTTGTGTAAGATCCTAGAACGAAAATTGAACAAACAGCTTATTCGATACCTAGAAGATCACTCCCTAATTCACGATCGTCAATATGGGTTTCGGCCAAAACGGTCAACGGGTGATCTTCTAGCGTACGTCACACATCTCTGGGGTGAGGCTATTGACAAGCGTGGCGAGTCACTGGCAGTTAGCCTTGACATAGCCAAGGCTTTTGATCGGGTCTGGCACAAAGCTTTTCTCTCCAAGCTCCCGGCATACGGTTTGCCCGCTCAGTTCTGTACCTGGATTGCCAGCTTCCTGCATGAGCGTAGAATCCGTGTCCTTTCGGATGGATGCGCTTCGCGGTTCATGTCAGTGAACGCTGGTGTTCCTCAAGGCTCCGTTCTATCCCCCACGCTGTTCCTTCTGCATATCAATGACATGCTTCCTCTTGGAAACATTCATTGCTATGCAGATGATAGCACAGTGCATGGGGGATATAACGGGCACCCAACAGCTGGGAGGGTAGACACCGAAATGAAGCGAGCAAATCTTGTCATTGAGCTCGATCGGATGTTGGACCTCATTTCTAAATGGGGCTCCGACAATCTGGTGGAGTTCAATGCCAAGAAAACACAGGTGTGCGCGTTCACAGCGAAAAAGTCGCCATTCCTTCCCCTTCCCTCTCTTCAGGGTACATCTCTAGGCCTGCAGAGCAGTATTAACATGCTCGGTATGGATATCCGCTGCGATCTGAACCAAAAGGACTACATCGAAACCGTGATTAAAAATGCCTCACGTAAACTCGGTGTCCTGAACAAGGTGCGGCGATTCTTCACGCCTGATCAGTTGTGTCTATTATACACGACACAGGTGCGGTCTTGCGTGGAGTATTGCTCTCACCTTTGGGACGGCTCCGCAAAGTACCTTCTCGGTGCCTTGGACAGATTGCAGCGCCGCGCTGTGCGCATTATCGGCAATGCAGAGGTCATTTAAACTCTCGAGCCTTTGCAATTGCGTAGAGATATTGCGTCACTCAGCGTCTTTTACCGTTTATACCATGGCGAGTGCTCTGAAGAACTCTTTGACCTCATCCCTCCTTCTCCCTTCCTCCATAGGAGTACGCGTGCTGCTCTGCGGAGTCACCAATTTACAGTCTCTAACATTCCATCTCGCACAAAGAAATTTGCTGACTCGTTTCTTTGCCGCACTTCCAAAAGATGGAATAGTCTACCAGCACACGTATTCCCTCCTACCTATGACATAGGGTCCTTCAAACGAGGCGTGAAGAAGCACTTTGTGGGCCGGCAGAGTGAGGATGACTGATGCTACGTCTCTTACGCTGCACCAGTTGTCCTCGCGCCTGGACCTCATTTCCACTTAACATCAGGTGGAGTGGGGTCATTTGCCGGGCTTAGTATAAAAAAAAAAAAAATGTGACGAAGCAAAAGAAGGCGTACCGGAACTTAGTTCTGATGGTAGGATCCTTGAGGAATTGAGGGAACTCCTCAAATATTGTAGGCATACCTTTAGCGATTTTGGATTTTTCAACCTTTAGTCAAATGAGATCCACTCCGGCAATAAATCCTTTCTTACTAATATTGTAAATGCGAAAGCGTGTTTGTTTGTTTGTTTGTTCATCTCTCACTTATGCATCGACCTTATTTTGCACATAGATAGGTGATGGACAAATATCTATAATATAATAAAATCTGGGGGGTTAAAGTTACTCGCGTCCGTAGGTTTACCCTTGAGACCCTACACGTGACCCCTGGGTTGTGCTAAATGAGTGACACTGACGTGAGTGGTAGAGCCACGCTGCGTTGCAGCACGCTTTGGGCTCGCCCGGGGTAATACCACCCTCTCACGAATATCCGGCGCGAAATAATGGCACTTGGTGCTGCTGTGTTTGGTCCGGCCAGTGAGAGTTCCAGAGGAGGCCCCTTCCCTCCCCCTCCTCACAATTCCTATTCCTTCCTTAACCCTGTTCCTTTCTTAAAGGTCGGCAACGCATCTGCGACTCCTGTGGTTTTGCAGGTGTCCATGGGCGGCGGTGATTGCTCTCTATCAGGTGACCCGCCAGCTCGTTAGCCTCCTTCTAATATAAAAAAAAATTGTTACATAGGCCACTTTTTATCACTCCTTCCGAAACATTTCTATTAGGATTTAAAAATACACTATTCACACAATTAATTCCTTCACTTCTTATCTAATTTCTTCTTAACATTTTTATGCCGATGACTTACAAATTTACTCTCAGGCCTCGGCTGAGAACCTCTCAGAAGCGATTGAGCAGATCAATGGTGACTTGGCTACGATCTACGACTAGAGCAAGTCAAAAACGTCCCTGTAGTTTGCCTAACGGTGATTCCTAGTAACTCTCAAGTAAGTCATCATCGTAGGGGGGGTCTATACAGCGTTCACGAGTAAATCTGGGTAACTTGCCGTCTGATTTGAATGTAGATTTCCTATTTTGTGATAGGCGTTTCTCGTTTTCTTTGCTTGTCGCATTTAAACGGCGCTGTCTCATACGAGCAGCGCATTTTGTAGGTTTACCAATATTCGCCTTGTAACGGTACAGAATGAATGGTATCCGTCCGTTAGTAAGGAATGCATGGGAGTAGCACTAAAATAAATATTAATGCGTAGCACCATTAATAATAAGCATGAAAAGGGAATAATAAACTAGTTCAGAATAATGGTCAGTGGTCTAGCGCTTTATCTTTAGTTTGAATTTCGCGGGGACTGCTCTGTGTGCTCCTTGCGACATAGGCGCCGTCTAGCGGAAGTCATTTATTTGAGCTTCGCATAAGGTTGCTAGTTTGACTTCTTTATTTTGAATTTCGCGGGGACTGCTCTGCGCGTCCCTTGCGACATAGGCGGCGTCTAGCGGAAGTCATTTATTTGGGCTTCGCGTAAGGTTGCTAGGTTGACTAGGACCGTATTTTATTTTGAGTTTCGCGGGGACTGCTCTGGGTAGATATGAGTCGTTGCGCGATTCTAAAGAAACGAAACGTAACCAGTTATTCCGATGTCGTCACCTGTTTCGAAACGAGTGATTTTTCGTAACCAGTGATTTTTACAAGTGATTTGACAATGATTAACCTTAACCTAATAACAGCCTGACTAGTGACACCACATGCATGAGTATGCTGTAGCTAGTTACCGTCATTTAGTTATTATCGGAACTTAGTGACAATTTAAACAAGTTTTATATATTTTTATATTTTTGTGTGTACAATAAAGCGTTATATCTATCTATCAATATAATTATTGTAGAAGTAATTATGCATTGATCTAATGAACTTCCTTCATACTTTATCCAGGCTTAGGACTAACTGCATTAACTATGTAGGAAGGATAAATTGTATTTAAAAGTTCATTCTATACAATGATTTGAAATTAATACAATAATATACAGTTACGAGTATTTAAACATTTTCACTTAAAGGTTTTAAAAGTTATATAAAGAATCGTTTCTGTCTTTTTACACCTTTTGATTATTAACAAATTTTCATAGTTCTTTCTAGCCTTTTACACATTTTTACATTAATTCCGTTTTTTTGTTCTTTGTTACATTACGTTTTTTTGTGTCAGTCACATTTGTCACCGGTCGGCGTTACACGCGCTTTGTGCATAACGTCGTTGCTCTATGAAACTGGTTACGAAAAATCACCGGTTCATTGTTCAAGCCGAAACTAGTGATTCCGTTACAGGCTGCATAACCTGTTACTGAAACTGGTTACGTTAAATAACGCCCATACCTAGCTCTGGGGTCGGCAAAGTGGTTCACCTATGGGCGGACGCCATCTATGGTCGGAATACGGAACTTTTTATAATTTCACAAAATACAGGATTATTGGCTTAAGTGGATGATTATTGAGAGGGAATTGTTAATAGAAGGCTACTTTTAGATATTCAAAGATGTAATATTGGCTATCTGACGAGATTTGGTTAGATTATGGAAAAATTTTAGAATTGCGCGGCGAAAGCGGCAATGAGCGAGCGAGAGGTTGAGAAAAAGACAGAAAGAGAGGTCGGATGATAGCTCCACGTGGCGCGACGCGAAGGCGGGGGGCATCGGGGAAACGGCTAGCGATTGGTGGAAGGGAAGAAAAGTGGACTCGCGCGGGCGTATGTTAGGCGCGCGTGGCGGGAAAGTTAAGATGCTTGGGAAAATTAGCGGAGATTCAGTTTTGGGACGTCAACGGAGCGGTCCAACTTAAGAGTGCGGTACGACTCATACGGGAAAAATAGCGTCCGAGCTTGATAGTGCGCTAAGTGATATTCGAGCTGCGATATTAATTAAGATTTGTGAAATTGAAAGTTATTAATAAAGTAAACTATTGCGATCGCAACTCGAATCCGTTAACAGAATGAAGTATTCTGGGGTACATCGGCGGAAACGAGTCACGGTGACAACAAAACCCTATGTACCTTTCAACAGACTTCGGTCTGGATGATCTTTGATTGTATTTAATAAGATCGGCGTTTTACACTATTACGCTAAACAATACACTATCTTCGACGGAGTAATGGGGGAGAGACAGTTGTCTCCCTAGTGAAAGTTGAAGATAGGTCAGACACCATTTAGCTGGAGGTAGACCCGTATGACCCAGTCCAATCTCGAGTCTATCTCCATACATACAGTGTAGTGATAGGAAAATAACACACTGAGTATACTGGCTCGACTGATAGAACATTTAGGAGTTAGTTGCTTTCAGGGGCAATGCGACTCTCACCACACACCACGAATTTAAATTAAATGAGGCTTGGCCTAGTTTGCAAGGTACACAAGAGGGACTGTTAGTTCGACAAAATATAGGCATTTTCAAGTGAGGAAAGTTGTAGGAATCTATAGGTAGGCGGATATATATATGGTTAGTTATTAATTCAGACTAATAAGGCAGGGATAATTAAGTTACGGCGCTAAATAAAATTATGATGAAGTGATGTGGGTCCTAGCTAGGCAAGTAATCTGTTACCGCAGGCCGGTAAAATTCTAATTGTTTTCCTAAAGTTGTTACCAATTAATTATTCATTTTAAATAATTAACAGAAGTATGATAATATCGTACCATCATTACTTTGGAGTACCTAAAAGTCTAGACTGGTTTTCTATTACAAGAAAAATACTAAAAAGTTATAGCAAATAAGCTTAGTCGTACTGTGATGTTTGATTTCTAACACTGATATGACCAAACAGGCATTTGTTAGCTTTCCCTGGGATGCAATACGATCTCACATGGCTATACTCTTCAAAGTATGGAAAATTTTACATCCGATACCTTAGCAAAAATAAGCTGATACAAACTGAACAACTAAAACCAGTTTAGAACCTAGGATAAGTCGTTGAAAGAAGACATTGCAAGCTATGAGCTTCTAATAATCTGAAACATAGAAATAATTGATTGATAACAACCAGCTAATTAGCCTGACAATGGTCTACTAATACCATTTGAATAGACCTCTTAAGATATGTAAGTACTTACTTCTAATAATATGAAACATAGAAATATTTGATGAGAACAATCTAATCAATCAGACTAATACCTAGTACAGTCTAATTTATACTTATTAAAGTGAGTAAAAGATAACTTCTAAATGTAATTTATTTAATGATTAACAGGGATAATTAACTACCTACTAAAAAAATATACTGACTATGATTTGGTAGTCTATCAAATTAATCACTCAGTCTGAGAGACAAAGGAAGGAAGTTAATGGAAAAGTAATTAACTTAAGTCTACTTCCTGAAGGTCAAAGATATCTAAAAGTAAATTCATAAGACATAGTTACTGCATTAAACAATTAACTTCTTAATGTGAGAAGGATATTTGGATGATAGCCAGCCTTGGGGTAAACACTATTGGTTTATGAGGAATAAATATAATTAAAATGCTAACCTATATTTCCTAATATGAGAGAAAATAAGTCATAAGTTGTGATGACTCTTTATAAGATGAAGATGGAGTGGCGGGGCCTGAAGGACGAATGCGTTGAATGGCACGATAGGGGGCGAGGATGGAGCTCCTATACTTCCACAAGACTTTTATAATCCCACTAAACCTTTATATAAATTGCACCAGGCTTCTTATGTATCATGCTACTGATAATAAATAATAATACCTACAAGCTAAGCTATCATCTGATTACCTTTGAGTGGTTACAAATCTTCCCCGCAGCTGCAGTGAAGGATTTAGGTCACAGTTCAGACGGAGTCATTGCTAGGCTACACATATTTATGTTAGGATTTATAGACTGGTAGGTAATTAGGTCAGGAGAAAATAATTTAACACAAGGATAAGCCAATTACTAAACTTTCACGAAAGAACCTGAGTTACTTAAATGCGGTTAACAACGGAGGGTTCACTAGACGATCTGGCCAAAATAGTAGTTATTATAATATTACATTGCTTGACTGAAATTCACTGCAAATAGAATTAAGCTATGCTAAGGTTTCATCATCATACAAACAATACGCACTAAACAAAAACTCCAGACACAACCATTAGATTGTAGATAAATTAGGTTAATTAGTTTTAAGAATTAGATAATAAGTTAAGTTAAGGTAAAGCGGCGATGATGTGTGTATGTATTATAAGCTAGCTAGGCATATAGGTGTGAAAGGCATTAGATTTAGGTTTAGATTAGGTATAGAGAATTTATAGATAGGTGTAGCAATTATATAAATGGGGGGGGAGGTTACAAATTGGTGCCGTGACCAGGATTAGAAAGTTAAGTTATAAATTATCATTAATATAGTTGTATTGGATTTCAGTCAAGCGGTAATACTTTAATTTAGAAGTGGGATTTTTCCCACAAATTGTTGTCGTGTTGCGATGTGTGAGTTTAGAATTGGCTTAATAGGGAATAATTCAATGAAGATTAATTAATTCAGAGATATTGAAGAATTATAATTTGACACTTTTCACAATAAACGTTGTTATCTTCTAAAGTTGATTCATACACTTTGTATTACGGGCTCTTGATAGTGGGTGAATTATAATTTGACACTTTTCACAATAAACGTTGTTATCTTCTAAAGTTGATTCATACACTTTGTATTACGGGTTCGACCAATATTGTAGACAGTCGCAATGAGAGCTGGAGCTAAATTTTGTTGTACGAAATCTGTAACAAAAAGATTCTCAGGTTAGGTTAAAGGTCAAAGGAGGAGATAAAGCTACAAAACAATAGCGTAATGAGTATTATTTGAAATACAATACCTTTCAGTTATTATCTTTTTCTTCTTTATTTAATGGCGGATTTCGCCAGCATCAGGTACCGTGCGTTGTTGGTTTTCCAAAGTTTAATGAGTGAACAAAGTACTTAGATATAGTCAATAACCAAACTATTCCGGGGGTCTGGAGTATTAAATTTTAAAATTGTTGAGTTATCTGTGAATACTGAAACCTTTAGTAATTGTTTCCTTGAATACTGAAACCAGGTATCCAATTTTTGTTGTTGACGTTAGGAGCTATGGTAACTGTAGTTTTGTTTCTATTCCTGGTGATAGATTTCATATAGGCATAGGCAACTGGTTCATACAGCCTTGTGTTGAGTTATTTTTAGGATCGTAAAAAGTCGATAGGGTGACATAGTTCAACATTTATTGATTTAGAAAGATTTGTAGAATAGGGGGCGGTTTAATTATTATTGCTGTCGGATGGGAAGGCTAGGGGGCGAGATTGGACAGAGGTAACCAACTTAATTATTGCTGGATTCAATTTATATTATAGGACGGCGATATGCTGTACAATATTATAAAGTTATGACGCTAACAGCATAATATAAAACTAATAATAATTATATTTTGACTAATAATCGTTGAGCGATTGCGGTTTTTAGTTGATGTGCTATTCCACGTATTATAATTTATTTTGTTGGTTATGTTAGAGAAAAAAAATTATAATAGTGTACTTGAGTCTCACATCTGAAATCCATAGAGTAGTTTAGGCTAGTCAAGGACTATAACGTTCTTTGTCTATGGTTGGACCATAGAGACAAATGATTTAGCGAGACCATAAACAATCTAGAATTAGGAATGATTATAAAACATGACGTCATAAAACCAATCGGAGAGGAAACTTCCATAACGCGTAATCATGTGATTTTGTTATAGCAAGTGGAATCACCTGTTATTTTCCATACCTGTTATTTTTAATACCTGCGATTTTTACATTGAAAGAGATTTTCCTAATACTTATCACGTAGTAGATTAGAATGCAATGACATGGGAAATGCCGCTTCATTTTGTTAGTTCGCTAAAATCCTAGGAAAAGTAACATAAAATAGTATTACGGTTCAAAATACACGCGTTGATGAGGAATCGCGATTATAAGTAATAACAAGTAGCAGGTATGTCATGTAGGGGATAGAATCATATGACTATTCATTGCTAGTAGGAATTTTGGTTTAAAAGCAACGTAGTTTGGGATGCATAATGTAAACGGATAAATACGTCTAGTAGGCGATAAAAGTCGTTACCGTCTGGAAACAACTATCTAATATCTACTCTATTGTGGGGAGGTTACCTATTAGCGAGGCTAGATGGCGTTGGGTTACCAATAAAAGATTTTATTTTGGATGATGGTAAAAGGGTGCTGTCTAATAATAATATGTATAATTGAAATACTCTTGCAGCGTTGTAAGTAGTCGTTACCGGTAATCATTGCTTCTTACCGTATAGTTGAAATCGTGATAAATAGTTAATTATGAAGATTTATAAAGGATTATTATTAGCTTAAGATGAGGTTAACGTACGCAGAGGTAAAGCTCGCTGGGCACAGCTTACTATACCTACTTACCTAATATTATCAGTTGTGAGTTACCTAGAGATATCTAAGTCGGGAGAGCGGTGAAAAGAAAAGACTTTACTACATGACTAATTAGTTAGGATAGGTAGAGATAGATAAATCATTAAATTCACTGGGTTGGATTAGCCTATTAAGAAGGGTACCTTGCACAATTGTCTATCTCCGTTGAACGATTAAGATGAAATATTTCTCGAGGATACCTAAGATTGACGGATGATGGATAATTGTGGAAGGTAGATATTAATTGAGCTTGGGAGCAAAATAGGGGTCGAAAGAAAAATACAATAGTAAAGAAAGAATAATAAATTGAAAAAAAAAATAATAGTAGAAAAAAAAAATAGTTGACTGGCTTGAAGTCGAGATTTAACTGCAAAATTAACGAGTTATAGCACTGTTATGCTATAGGGATAACAATAGCGTATGTTATCACATCAATTATAAAGGCGAGTTGCGGGCGGATGTCACGTCATAATCAATAGTTAACTCGTTTTATTATTTTAAAAGTTAACGCAAGCTACTTATAAAACAGTGATCGATTTTATATACCACAATTTTAAGTTGTAGGATAAATTTAAACTCATAGTCCGCAGAAACATTCAAGCCGGAAATAAAGCGATGATATTGCGAGCTGAGAATAAATTTCTTAGTGTAAACTTTATTAATAAGTAAATCCCTGATATTGCGTTATCGAGATTACAATACAAAATTAACTATCACAATTCGAATCATCCAAAGTAATTATTTAGATGTTGTCTCGCGTCGACAGGTACAAATTTTAATTTAGATGGGTAAACGTAAAGACATTAGAACTGAAATGGGTTTCGGATGTGTGACGTTCTTAGGACACGTACTGTTTAGTAGCATAATTTAAATTTAGTAAAATCGGCCGTATTGGACATATTTCGTTTGGCGGATATATATATTTAATCGAGATTATTGTGGAGGTAGCCATAGTTCAAAGTTTACTAAACCCGACCTAGAGTCATAGCCTATCTTTATATGTCAGAAGAAAATAATAAATTTATAAGTAGTAGATTTTAAAGTCAATAGTAAATTTATTTTCCCGAGGTGCGACCTGAAACCTAGTTCGCACTAGGCCATTCAAATACTTTAACCGGTAATGTTGATTATAATAAATAAAGATGTTCGGGATTTATAATAATATTCTAATACTGCTATATTAAAATTGTTATTATGAAATTAAATAAGTTTGCTTAACAATTGGCAAATAATTATTAACTCAAGAATTTGTTTAGTACAAAGTAAATGTCTACAGGTTTAGAAATGATAGGACGAACGAAACGCGGTTTTGACTTGTGGGAAGGTCAGCGCAGACTGTCAAAGCGGTATTATCTTGTTTTGGTTATTTATTATATTAATATGAATTGCTAGAATTCTTAAATAATCTAGATTATTGGCATCTAATATGTACGTGATGAAATTGTAGATGATTAAAATTAGTGCTAAGGTAGGTTATTGTCGAAATTATGGCACAACCTTAAAATTGTTAGTTAATGTGAACTGCATGTTGCATCTAGATTGTTTTATACAAACTAATTGATTGGGAGTTTTCACATATGTAGGCCGGGACATTGAGTTGATGAAATAGTGTTATCAAAATATTATTCATCACGGAAAGATAAAGATATTTTATTTGCAAGTGTGAATACAAAAGTTTACTTCGGTTAGTATTATTCGGTTCTAGTCTAGTTTTGTGGTAGCGTTTTACCTAGGGTTGTTCTAAATTATAAGTAATTAAATATTAATTGTCTGTTGCTGTCTTCTACGTTAGAGAAGGAACGGAGAAAGATAAGGGGGACTCATTTTGTTATAGTCAGCTGTATGATAGATAATCCTCCTAGTAAATATTTCTTGTGATTGCGGTAGCAACATAGAGTGTTTATAGGATGTTTTGTTCATTAACTAATTATCTTCACCGCAGCTGTGGATAGGGATGGCTAAAGTATGTGAACAGGGGTGGAGAAGATAGGTCATTATAAATTAAAATAAATACTTGAATTGCAATATGCCTGACTAAATAGTGCGAAGAGATGGAGTAACTATGTTAGAGAAATTCTCTATTGCATAATATTCGAACTTTTGACATTTTCAATTGTAACTTTAGAATTTTGATTAGAGTATTTAACTAAGCGGGTCCAACGAAGAAGGCATGCTGAAAGCGAGGTCTTTGGTCGTCTATGCACACAATAAAATTATAGATGACACAAGGGAGCATTCTTAATTGGCACTGTTAAATTAGTAAAAGTAGCTTGTTTAGGGTGTTCGAATATTTTTAGTCGCACTGGGCACAAATAGAACTTAGTTAAGCGTGTAGGGTTTATTTTGATTTACCTGGTGAAGTAATTGAATCGAAGTTTCGGAACTGTGCTGTAGAAGTGGGAATTACTCAGCACACAATAAAATTAAGTGGTTTCCATTTAGCTTCATTTCCTAAACTAGCCTTTCTTAAAGTTGCGGAAATTCTGCTGTAAGGTGGTTCCTTTGGGGGCGTCTTGTGAAGTCTAAATCAGGACAATTATACTTGACTAACCTATAGAGAGATAATGTCTTAGGCTGCAGAAACAGAGGCCATTGATGGCATTTCATTTTGGCGTGGTCAGGGGATCTCGTGTTGCTGGGGAATTTTACCATCTGGACGGAAGGCTGAAAAGTAAAGTAGAATGCATAATGAGTAACCAATTAGAGTTACAAACATTCGGGAGATTACCATCTTAATAATGTGTCTTGTGCGAGTGTAAAATTAAAATCATCTAATAAAAAAAATAAAAAATAAAAAGAAACTAGCACTATTGAATCACGCAGTTTGGAATTCAGTAAATACGAGAAGGAACTTACGATATTAATTACCATGAATACTAAGACGAAGTGTCACCTTTAATGACTTATTATTTACCGATTTGACCGATTATTAGTAATATAAAAGGTAGGAAGTTAAGTAGAGTTGTGGGGGCGGATAAGATAGTTACCGATCTGTTTAATTTAAAAAGAAAATGATATTTTTCAAAGGTATAGGAAAGTAAGGGGATATTGACGTATTATATATTGGCAAATGAGACTAAATGTTGTCTTTCGTACATAGTAATAACTAGGGATGAGACATAGTTACTAGATAGGTTTTGGCATAAGTATTTGCTTATACGTATAGGCTCAGTACTTGTCAATTAGTATACAATGTCCAACACGTACCGGGGTATTAACAAGTATTTATCGATGACGCATACATTGACAGTTGGACAGATATACATAGCACACAAACTTCTAATAGATCTGAACTACGGGGTAGCTAGTTCAAAACTCAAGGACGTGTTTCGAGATGCGTGGCCCCTTAGAGTGAATGAGTTTTTCCTAAATATTTACGATCGACAACCTTATTGTAAGGCGTTGAGACCTCTATTTGTATGCACGGTGAGTGGGTGTCACTGCGTACCGGACGGAAGCGAGTCTAGTATTCTATCTCGGTTATTTGTAGGATTAGACATAGATGTATCTCATCTAAAATAAAGTTATAACTCTTGGGCGATGATGGTATGCCTACTGGGTTTGGTTGATATGGGGGTTTGGTTAAGATTTCTTATCCGCGTAGAGGAAAATAGGTTTCGGTTGAAAGAAGTAGCTAATTAGGGATTGTGGAGGACGCGGGTTCGATCCCTGCCTGAGGTAGACAATTGTTCCGACGTTTCGTTATCTTAGGTAATTATATAAGCTAAGATGAGATTGGTAGCGTTGAAGTATGAAGGAAAGTTTTAATTCAAATTATTAATTATTATTCATTAACCTAGTTGGAACTAAAAGACCATGACGGCGAAGTGGTTGATGCTTCACCCACGAAAGATCCCAGGTTCGATCCCTAGGTTGCAACATTTAGATGCGAAACAAGTTGTAAGAAGGGACGTAAGTTAAAAGAAGGCCATGATGACAGATGTACTTGAAATTATTCTAGGAAAATAATTTAAAGAATAGAATAATTGAATGGTTCGGAAGATGTTATAAACTTACGTCGGAATCGTCATAGAGTTGAAGAGTTTTCGCTAGGGGGCGTTAGTAGACAGAGCAAGAGACTGTTATATTGATTTATATTATATTATGATTTGTTGTTATGATGGTAAACAAAAGGCAAATCATTATTCGGAGGTTGTGTATGATTAGAGAAATGGTAGATGTCTAAGTTATTGGGAAATATTTACCGAGACTAAGTTTACTGGGATTTCGTTTCGAACACGAGAACTGGGTATGCGATTATGATTTTGTGTCAGTTGAATAGAATGAGGGGTGTGGGCTATTTTGCAATAAGAAAGCTTATGGAGGAAGGAGTCATTAGGGATTTGGGGAGGAACTATAAATAGTAGTAATATCTTTGAGGGCTAGGATGACAATGAGGTTGGCAAGGAAGGAGGTGCTATTTTGTACTTAATTAAGTACAGGGTTTAGATATAATTCGCCGCAGATAAGAGTGGTACTTTATCTGCTTAAATTCTATCGGGGGCGGCTGTAACGGTACAGAATGAATGGTATCCGTCCGTTAGTAAGGAATGCATGGGAGTAGCACTAAAATAAATATTAATGCGTAGCACCATTAATAATAAGCATGAAAAGGGAATAATAAACTAGTTCAGAATAATGGTCAGTGGTCTAGCGCTTTATCTTTAGTTTGAATTTCGCGGGGACTGCTCTGTGTGCTCCTTGCGACATAGGCGCCGTCTAGCGGAAGTCATTTATTTGAGCTTCGCATAAGGTTGCTAGTTTGACTTCTTTATTTTGAATTTCGCGGGGACTGCTCTGCGCGTCCCTTGCGACATAGGCGGCGTCTAGCGGAAGTCATTTATTTGGGCTTCGCGTAAGGTTGCTAGGTTGACTAGGACCGTATTTTATTTTGAGTTTCGCGGGGACTGCTCTGGGGTCGGCAAAGTGGTTCACCTATGGGCGGACGCCATCTATGGTCGGAATACGGAACTTTTTATAATTTCACAAAATACAGGATTATTGGCTTAAGTGGATGATTATTGAGAGGGAATTGTTAATAGAAGGCTACTTTTAGATATTCAAAGATGTAATATTGGCTATCTGACGAGATTTGGTTAGATTATGGAAAAATTTTAGAATTGCGCGGCGAAAGCGGCAATGAGCGAGCGAGAGGTTGAGAAAAAGACAGAAAGAGAGGTCGGATGATAGCTCCACGTGGCGCGACGCGAAGGCGGGGGGCATCGGGGAAACGGCTAGCGATTGGTGGAAGGGAAGAAAAGTGGACTCGCGCGGGCGTATGTTAGGCGCGCGTGGCGGGAAAGTTAAGATGCTTGGGAAAATTAGCGGAGATTCAGTTTTGGGACGTCAACGGAGCGGTCCAACTTAAGAGTGCGGTACGACTCATACGGGAAAAATAGCGTCCGAGCTTGATAGTGCGCTAAGTGATATTCGAGCTGCGATATTAATTAAGATTTGTGAAATTGAAAGTTATTAATAAAGTAAACTATTGCGATCGCAACTCGAATCCGTTAACAGAATGAAGTATTCTGGGGTACATCGGCGGAAACGAGTCACGGTGACAACAAAACCCTATGTACCTTTCAACAGACTTCGGTCTGGATGATCTTTGATTGTATTTAATAAGATCGGCGTTTTACACTATTACGCTAAACAATACACTATCTTCGACGGAGTAATGGGGGAGAGACAGTTGTCTCCCTAGTGAAAGTTGAAGATAGGTCAGACACCATTTAGCTGGAGGTAGACCCGTATGACCCAGTCCAATCTCGAGTCTATCTCCATACATACAGTGTAGTGATAGGAAAATAACACACTGAGTATACTGGCTCGACTGATAGAACATTTAGGAGTTAGTTGCTTTCAGGGGCAATGCGACTCTCACCACACACCACGAATTTAAATTAAATGAGGCTTGGCCTAGTTTGCAAGGTACACAAGAGGGACTGTTAGTTCGACAAAATATAGGCATTTTCAAGTGAGGAAAGTTGTAGGAATCTATAGGTAGGCGGATATATACATATATGGTTAGTTATTAATTCAGACTAATAAGGCAGGGATAATTAAGTTACGGCGCTAAATAAAATTATGATGAAGTGATGTGGGTCCTAGCTAGGCAAGTAATCTGTTACCGCAGGCCGGTAAAATTCTAATTGTTTTCCTAAAGTTGTTACCAATTAATTATTCATTTTAAATAATTAACAGAAGTATGATAATATCGTACCATCATTACTTTGGAGTACCTAAAAGTCTAGACTGGTTTTCTATTACAAGAAAAATACTAAAAAGTTATAGCAAATAAGCTTAGTCGTACTGTGATGTTTGATTTCTAACACTGATATGACCAAACAGGCATTTGTTAGCTTTCCCTGGGATGCAATACGATCTCACATGGCTATACTCTTCAAAGTATGGAAAATTTTACATCCGATACCTTAGCAAAAATAAGCTGATACAAACTGAACAACTAAAACCAGTTTAGAACCTAGGATAAGTCGTTGAAAGAAGACATTGCAAGCTATGAGCTTCTAATAATCTGAAACATAGAAATAATTGATTGATAACAACCAGCTAATTAGCCTGACAATGGTCTACTAATACCATTTGAATAGACCTCTTAAGATATGTAAGTACTTACTTCTAATAATATGAAACATAGAAATATTTGATGAGAACAATCTAATCAATCAGACTAATACCTAGTACAGTCTAATTTATACTTATTAAAGTGAGTAAAAGATAACTTCTAAATGTAATTTATTTAATGATTAACAGGGATAATTAACTACCTACTAAAAAAATATACTGACTATGATTTGGTAGTCTATCAAATTAATCACTCAGTCTGAGAGACAAAGGAAGGAAGTTAATGGAAAAGTAATTAACTTAAGTCTACTTCCTGAAGGTCAAAGATATCTAAAAGTAAATTCATAAGACATAGTTACTGCATTAAACAATTAACTTCTTAATGTGAGAAGGATATTTGGATGATAGCCAGCCTTGGGGTAAACACTATTGGTTTATGAGGAATAAATATAATTAAAATGCTAACCTATATTTCCTAATATGAGAGAAAATAAGTCATAAGTTGTGATGACTCTTTATAAGATGAAGATGGAGTGGCGGGGCCTGAAGGACGAATGCGTTGAATGGCACGATAGGGGGCGAGGATGGAGCTCCTATACTTCCACAAGACTTTTATAATCCCACTAAACCTTTATATAAATTGCACCAGGCTTCTTATGTATCATGCTACTGATAATAAATAATAATACCTACAAGCTAAGCTATCATCTGATTACCTTTGAGTGGTTACAAATCTTCCCCGCAGCTGCAGTGAAGGATTTAGGTCACAGTTCAGACGGAGTCATTGCTAGGCTACACATATTTATGTTAAGATTTATAGACTGGTAGGTAATTAGGTCAGGAGAAAATAATTTAACACAAGGATAAGCCAATTACTAAACTTTCACGAAAGAACCTGAGTTACTTAAATGCGGTTAACAACGGAGGGTTCACTAGACGATCTGGCCAAAATAGTAGTTATTATAATATTACATTGCTTGACTGAAATTCACTGCAAATAGAATTAAGCTATGCTAAGGTTTCATCATCATACAAACAATACGCACTAAACAAAAACTCCAGACACAACCATTAGATTGTAGATAAATTAGGTTAATTAGTTTTAAGAATTAGATAATAAGTTAAGTTAAGGTAAAGCGGCGATGATGTGTGTATGTATTATAAGCTAGCTAGGCATATAGGTGTGAAAGGCATTAGATTTAGGTTTAGATTAGGTATAGAGAATTTATAGATAGGTGTAGCAATTATATAAATGGGGGGGGAGGTTACAGCCTTCGATAAATAGATCGGAATGATGATGACTAAAAAGCGAGAAATAAACAAAAGTTTAACAAAAAAAAACCGACTCCAAAAATTTTTACTGAAATATATACTAATACTAAAACTTAAAAAAATAAATGCGTAGTTTATTTTGTTCAATTTACTTGCAATATTAACTTTTATTCTACTCTATCTTATAATCTTAAAAAATATTTTTGGAGTCGGTGCCAGCTTAATACGACAATGTAGCAATACCTAATAAAATCTATTTACAAATGAACACAACAACTGTTAAAGGCTAATTAAACATATTTACAAGCGAGGTCGACCTAGACGGAGGTGGAGAGATGAGCTTGATGCCTGCGCGAAGAATTGGCCAACACACGCAAAAGGCTGCGAATGCTGGAAGAGAGGGAGGGAGGCCTTTGCCCAGCAATAGGACAATATAGAATGTCGTTTAATGTTGATGTTAAATTTACCTTGGCTGGCACCGACTGCAAAAATATTTTTTAAGATTATAAGATAGAGTAGAATAAAGGTTAATATTGCAAGTAAATTGAACAAAATAAACTACGTAATTAATTTTTTACGTTTTAGTGCATTTATTTCAGTAAAATTTTTTGGAGTGGGTTTTTTTTTGTTAAAATTTTGTTTTAATTTATTTAATGAAAAATGTTCCGATCTAAGTAGTGGAGCACAACATTGTTTGTTATTGCTACAAGCTTAGATATGAGATAGTTGTAACGAAGAAGCCAGGCTCAGAACAAGGTTATCTCATTTTTATTAGCAACTACCGCATACACAAAAAAAACATGAAAAAATCACAAAAGTCTCATTCAATTTGAATTTAAGGGGATCCTGCACGAAATTGTGAAAATGTACGTATTTTTAAGTTACTTGCCTACTTTGCGCTGAATTAATTAAATACATTAATATAAACGTGGCCTTGTTGAAATTTAAAACAAATTCTTTAAACAATACATAAATCTAAAGACATCTAAAAACATTTTTTTCGACAACTTTCTTAATTTTACGCATGAAACAATAATTCTTACATGAAAATATTTGTATTGATATTCCGCAGGTCACCCCCATCTTAAAAAAGTAAATTTTAATTTTGAACAACCGCTGAATGGATTTGTACATTATGCAGAATAAAAACATTGCTCTAATCAAATTACTAGGTCTGAAACTTCAAAGCAGAATTGTTCTAATTTTAAATATCAATATGACTTATGTCAGTTTTTGCGATCGCGCGGCACCCCCTTAACACTTATATTTAATTAGATCTATTCTGACAACAAGATTTTTATGTTAGTTCAGCTGTTCATGATTTTAGGGCGGGTTTGTGATCACCAACCTCTTATTGTTCATCTCAGCTTCATCCATCAATTTTAGCGAGGACTTGCTTCTAATGGTGGAGGCCTTTGCCCAGATTTAATTGACTTTACTTTTAAGCTTAGTCTCAAATACATACATAAATTTACGATTAAGAAAATGTCCGTCAGATTCCACTTTCGCCAGAAGCAGTTTTTTATAATTTCAGTTCAGTTACGTCATGAATGACGGATGTAGATAACGGAAACGCCGAAACATGTTGAAACGTCTGAACGGATTTGGCTGAAACTTTGAATACAGATTGACCATGACAAAGACATAAGATAATTTTACATTGAATGATATTTCAAAGGAGTCATGAAAATTGCTGTTTCGTCACCAGTTTTATAATTCTGACCTATACAGAAAAAAGAAGTGATCTGACGAAAGTAGGATCTGACAGACGTTTTCTCAATCAAATTCACGACTATTATCCCCAAAGTATTAGTCAGAGACTAGGCAATGAGGACTGCAGAAGCAGTCCACTGCCATAGTCCACGTTTCACCAAATTGCAACTGCACATGTGCTCAGCGTGATAGGCGGTGAACACATCACCGCTTTATGCCGTTGAATGTATGTGCAGTATTTAGTCCGTTAGTCACCTTTTACAACACTCAAGGGAAGAGATGGGTGTTGGTGGTAGTATTCTTTTTGTTAGCCGCTCACCTTAACACGGCTGTTTACAACTTTCAAATAGTCATAGTAAATAGCTCAAACAGAGCTATTTACTAAAAAAAAACTGTCTTTAATCAATCTGAAATACAAATAGTTTAATTGCTGAAACTGTGTACACGTATCCAGAAATCACGAAATATCTGGAACTTACAATTAATGGCAAACAAAACAACACGAATGAAGCAATCCGAACAAAAACCATTCGCCGCGGGATTCTATTGTACGAGCACAATGTTCAACTCACCTGTAATTAAAGCTAGCGGGCGGATAATATCGGCTCTTATTACGGCCAACTAGTAAATTAGAAAACGAAGCTATCTCCCGAGATCAGATGGATTGTGAAGTTAGAACTATAAATTGCACACTGTCTGTGGATTGTGCCTTACCCGCCAAGCCAAGAGCCAGTATTTATAAAAGTAAGAATAGGACCTCAAAAAATTTTTAAGAAATTAGCATTTTTCCTACATGACACTGCTCCGTTAATTAAAAGATAATGATAAAGAAAATTAAAAAAAAAATTGATAAGCTCATATCCAGAATAATTTTAAGTCATCAGTAATGGTTATCAATCTAATGTATGGCCAACGAAAGTTGAATCTCGTAGTTATTTGATTGGAAACACTTTGTATTTATGTGTTTCTGTCTAAGGTCATGTCATGTCGTATGTCAAATTGTATCAGAGAAAATTGCAGCTGTGTGTGTGACCCTGTGTTACCTTGTCATGTTTCTTTGAAATTGATGCGTTTTTCCTGGTTCAGCTTTCATTGGCCAGACTTCTACTTACCTGATTGCTCGATTCTCCTCAAGAGGTTTTTTTCTTTTGTAGAGAACGGGTGCCTAAATAGCCTTAGCGAATCCTGTTGACATGTTGGTCTCATTGTGAGACCCCCTATAACCCAACTACGTCATTCAATGTACGCATGCACCCGTGTATCCTTATCAACTAACGCTGAACATCGCCACATTAGAGGCCAGCAGGGAAATGGGTGGTGATTCCGGCTCCCGCTCTGAATATCCTTTCAGTCTAGAAGATCTCAGAAGAAGACCATCGCTTTCCCAATCCGCTTTACTGTAGAACATGCAGAAACCGTTAATATTACGATTGAACCATTTTCGGCGAGGTTATTTTTTTTATAATAAAAATTTACTTGTTCTCCTTTTGTTCACCATCTTGGTGTATAGTTTTAAACTGAAATTAAAGGGGAGAAGTATAACCTTCATAATAAATTACCACACCGAGAAAATCCCTGCGGATTCTCGGATACCAGCATAGGTCGAAGATTTACGGCTTAACCTAAGTCTGTAGTCTCATGTTGGTTTTAACTTTATTAGTTGGTATTGAACTACTAAATTAGTTTATATCTATTACGTTTTGTTGTCTTACTATCTACTTATTATATATAATATTAAGGTTTATTTGTTATATAAAGCTTACAAAGGAGAATGCTCATGAAGTATGGAAAAAAACCCAGGCCCGGCGCAAAAGAAAAGTAACTCAAAATATAGGGGAAAATATATAATTAAATACTGCATAGGGGCCATCATCGAAATCGAAGGCTGTATGTGTGAAATTGCTATTCGAGGTTTAACAGGGGTAGCATAATGTATCTGTAAGAGGAGCAGCAAACAGATACAGTTGCGGTTTAAAAGCGTATACATATAATTACATTTTCATGGCAACTTCTCTACCGCTCTACCACCTACTTTAAAAAGGAAATCATTAAAAATAGTGTCAGATAAAATAAAAAAAACACTGTAAAAATGATCTTTTTATTTAAATAATTACGCTTAAAAGTTAACGTCTAATACGACATGATCCAAAAATAATGCGGGGTGCTCTAACTGTTCCTCATGTCTAGCCCACCCTAAGTAATATAAAACGCTCATGACGTGGGCGCAACAGCCCAATATTCTCCTCCCGTGAATACAGGAACAGTAATATCCTGATATGCCATTTCTGCCATTTTCCCTTTTAGAAAGAATGTAGGTGTAATAGGTCTTGCTTCTTACGTGTTTCGATTGTATGCGCAGGATGATGAAACACTTCAAGCTCATTAACACCTGTTTGCTTGATATGCTCACTGTAACAAGAGCGGGCGATTTTCAGATGATAAGAATTATGCCAACAGCAATCAAAATCAAATCTTCATGTGTTAGTCTTGGGAAGTCCGTCAATTCAGGTACATCGGCTTGCATCCGTATAAAAGCCACCCTTTGTCGATTTAGTTTGTATTCAAGCACGAAATCACAAATGATTGTGATTATTTACATTATTTATTATTTCAATGAATTTGGTTTGTTTACCTGCTGTCCTCGTAGGGCTCTTGGAAATAGTTGATGATGGCAGCGGCTATCTTAAAATCCTTATTTTCATCCATTATCTATATCCATTTCCTCGATAACAAATCGATCAGCAAACTCGGAATCCAAAAAAAAAAGCAATAGGTACCTAGTCGTTTAAAATAGAATCGGTTAAAAATGACAGGAAAAAACGCACAGATCACAACGAATACTGTGCACGTCGACCGACGAAGATTATTACTTGCTCGGTGTTCCAGATGGCACTTTAAACCATAGCTCCCTAGCTGCATAATTATGTTACCCCTGTAAAACTTAGAAAAGCAATTTCACACATATAGCCATTGATTTCGATGATACCTCCTATGCAGAATTTAATTACTTATTTTTACCTATAATTAGAGTTACTTTTCTTTTGCGCCGGGCCTGGGTTATTTTTGAGCATTGTCCTTTACAATTTCAATTTGACATATTTTTTTTTTCTACGATGGGTAAGCGTTTGGCCTTCATTTCACCTGATAGCAAATGATGATATGGCCGAAGGTGGAAGCGCGCTTTACCTGGAATCCTTAACCACTGAGGAACTGGCTATCTTATCTCAAACTGTCGGAACACAACAATGCTACAAACATCGTTGTTATGGCGAAAGACTTAGATAAGTTGGTGGTAGCTAGCCAGGCGGACTTAACAGCCCTACCACCAACCAAACCGAGCACACAAAGATGTACCCCGCTGGGAATCGAACCCGGGACCTCTGGGTCTGAAACCGGTGGCCTAGCCACTAGACCACAGAGGCGGTTAAATTTTAATTTTAATAAATTAATAATAATGTTAATATTTAAAAATTTAAATCAATTGCTAAATGTTTTTGTTGTGTTAGTTATTGTCAGGACATTTTTTTTTGTAAATTCACGGCGAAACCCAGCAAGTAAAGACAGTGTCAGAAACGACTGCAAAGAAAGAAAACCAACTGCGTGTCCGGCCTGCAAGATTCGTTTTTCACAATTTTGCAAGTTGTCATGTTTTATATAAGAGGAAAACGAGAGACAGGAGAGATTTTTTGTTTATAACTCGAAAAAGAAATGAACATCTAAAATTACTAAGTAAGGCCACCATTACACATTGACTACTTATTACAACAAGGGTTTTTCGCATTCTAACAAGATTTAACCGGTTGTTTTAAACTTGATCGAGGACAGGAAAGAGGAAACCCTGAGTATATTTCATAAAACTATGACCTTTGCATCGGTTCTCAGGGTTATGATATAGAAATACAAAGCCTGTAAACGTCCACGTGGGTACAGGTCTTCCCAGGAAAAATAGCAAATAGGAAGGTTGGGCTATAACCAATCAGGCTGGCCAAATGTATGGTAGAATAAAACAATAGCGGCAATAAAAAGTCTACTTCAGACATGACTAGCATTACAATGCTCAAGAGCTGTTCCAGTCCTTATTGCCACTCTGCTAACGTCGTTATTAAACTTGAACTTGACGCCCAAGAAATAAACTTTGTAAACAGGCTTCTTGCCTTTGTGCCCTCCTAACATTGTCCCCAGTGATCTCGGTATCATCTGATGCTAATTATACATTCTTCCGTCGTGTTTCATGAGTAGGGTGCCTCAAGTGGAAAATTGGAATTCTCTACTGTCGTTTTTGTGACGGAATATTAAAACGTTCGCGAAATATTTAATTTCCCACTAAAAATTGTCGTCACGACTTAACCTGGATCTGATGTGGCTTGTGAAACGATTATTTTCAAACACAGGGAGAGCGAGCAGAGATGTTCCTATGATGGAAGGTAAAACTTTAGAATAACATTTATTTTTATTTTTACGAAGTAAATAAAGTAGCTGGATTTTTTTATAGTAGTAACCTACATAATACTCTAGCCGTTTTATTTTTCCAAATGTTACACCTCGGTTTAAAATGGCGCTGTCTCGTTTTTGTAAAAGATAGAGACAGCGTCAATTTAATCCTAAGTGTAACTTTAATCAACGTTAATTAATAACAGGGTAAGACTATTATCCCCAAAGTGTTGTCTTTACATACACATAACCACGACTATTATCCCGGAAGGGTTCGTCAGAGACTAGGTAATGAGGTCAGCAAAAACAATCCTCTCCCATAGTCCACTTTTCACCAAATAGCGATTGCACATGTGCTCAGCGTGACAGGTGGTGACCCCAACGCCGCTCTAAGCTTTTGGATGTATGTGCAGTCTTTAGTCCGTTAGTCCCCTTTTACGACACCTAATGGAAGAGAGGGGGTGGTAGTATTTTGTCACTGCTACGCGATACGGTCACGGTTTGTCTTTACCAAATTGACATTTATGTTTAAATACACTTTCTGCTATTAATATTTAGAAGTTACTATATAATATAATATCTTTAATATTTTTCCAACGAATTTTCACAATTTTTGGAGTCCGATCACGATACCTTCTAATTATAAAAAAATCTAATGTTCAGATAGAATATTTGAAGCTGAGTGACAATTTGTAAAGCTAATTAGTCAAAAATATGATTTCGGCGAAACAAAAGAGTCACGTTTTTACCAACTTTGATATAATGTCATGATAATTTGGTATTCTTTTGGCAAACTTTTCTACTTAATTTGATTCATAAGAAGTAAGAACCTAATTTACGTATTCAGGACTTTTATAGCTGATTCCACGATATAGGTTTTTAATTGTATTTATTTATACACTAGTTTTTTTTCTCTTAGTTTATTATAGAGGGATTGATCTCGTTGATCATTCACAATGAGGTCTGTGCCCAGCAGTAAGACGATTATAAGCTGATGATGGTTATGATGAAAAATAAAAGAATACTGGAAAACTGATTATAAATAATATTATTTAAGTACGAAATACAATTTTAATGAAACAACGTCTGTAAGTAAATTAAAACAATCTAAACTTTGGGCAGCACAGTTGCAGGTCATCCTTTGCGTAACTCTGGTTGAATACCAAATCCCGGGGCGGGCGGGTCCTCAAACAGGCTTGTCATGCCGGTTATTGGTTCGGAGGCATATCTTCCATTTCTATAAATAAACATTTTAATACACTAACTGGTTATATTTATATTAATCATTTGAGCCATGTTCGTCTCAGACAAAGTCTGACTATGTCTTTTTTGCGTAACTTTTATAGTCTCGATGAAAAGACTTATTTTAAAGTGTACAATGCAGCTAAGAGGCAGGCAAACTGCGACCTCCTTCTCCTGACTCGTCCAACCCTCCGCAGCCTCCTTGATCGAAACAACTGCTTCGCAGAAGGGCCTCCTTCTGCAAAGCAGTTGTTGACACTGACACTCCATAACCAGTTTTAGTTTGGCATGGCTTTGGCCAAACATGTTAGCGAGAGGTCCTCCCTTCACATTACGCATGCCCCTACGTTCCGGAGAAACGCAAATGATGATGATTGACGCAGATGATGATTATGTGTAATTTATACTTACTGTGGCCCTGGCGGTGGTATCTGCCCGAATTTGATTGCCTTTATGATATTGTAAACATCAGAAACGTTGACGTCTTCCTAAAAAAATAATCAGTATCAGCACAGAGTTGATTTTGAATTTAAAATGGTCTTCAGTAGGCTCGCACACAGCCAATTTTATGTAGGACAACCACCAGACCGGCGGTATAACGTGCCATCCGAAGAACGGAGGAACGCAAGATATACAACTAAGTCACCACACCTCCCAAGTCTTAAAAATTTTTAACTTACGAAAAAGTCTACAATTTCGTAAGTAAAAATTTTCAAGATATTTTACTGTGCTAAAAATTATTAAATTAGATGGTTGGTGGTAAATCGTATTAGAGCAAAATTGTTATTAATGTAAACAATATATATATTTCAATCATCTATACGATGTACATGTAACACAATTATGTTTTTTTTTCAAAGTTAAAAACTAAACCTTTAGATTATGATGATTTAGATCTCACTTTCGCATTAAATTAGCCTTTCCAGAACTTACTCAAAAGTCTACGACAACTTTATGATTCTGGGGCTATATGCTCTTGTAACACAAGTCCAAATAACGTTATATCAACTCTTGTTAGCGGCTCCTATGTTGTAATAATAAACTATTCGTTTTAAAACTTATTAATCATTTTCAAGTACATAATATGACCAGATAACAAAGCATTAACCTTTTTATGAGTCTTATAACACCTAAAGGCATTTTAACAGCCTAGGCCCGAAAGAAATATTACTTGGGCTGAGGACACGGCATAGCGAAAGCTGCTTAACTTGCAAGATCGTAACTGAAAGAGCATCTCGAGCAGACCTCGTCGTAGAGCATTTTTCTTTGTACGTACTTAATATATAAGGTGACTGCTAGAAACCGCAAGAAACTTCAAGGGCTGGTCAGGTCAAGTGTTTTAAACATGACAAAAATGACAGAAAAAGAATTCGTGTTTTTTTCCGCGTCAGCTGGGCGATAAGTACCTACGTTGACGGGTCAACAGACGGCCGGCCGGCCGGCCAGCCGTTGCCCTCGCGTTGTGAATACCTAATCGTTATTTTTAATTGTTTACATTTTATTATTGTTATGTTATTGCTTTAAAATAAATTAGATACTCAAAGACTATCCAATTAAAATTTACAAAATGAATTATTTAATTAAAAATTAAAAAAACACGATTTTTTTTATCATTTCTGTCATGTATAAAATACTTGACCTGGCCAGCGTTTGAAGTTTCCTGCGGTTTCTAGCAGTCACCTTATATTCATTATCCCCGAAGTGTTAATCAGAGGCTAAGGCAATGACACATGGTATTTATTCATGTGGTAATGAGGACCGTAAAAGAAGTCTACTGCCACAGTCCAAATATTAACAAATAATAATAACTGCACATGTGTTCAGCGTTATAGGTGGTGAGCCTATCGCCACTTTATGCTGTTGAATGTATGTGCAGCAGTCCTTAGTCCGTTAGTCACCTTTTACGACACCCCAGGGAAGAGATGGGTTTGTGTGTTTTATTAATGAGCCTCCACCACACAGATCATTAATGAGTCAACTTCCTTTTTACTGAAACTGAATGCGCGGTAAACCACGAGGCATTGAGCCTTTGAAACGCGCACCGTCAATTGTTTTGAAACGCTTAACTGCGCAGCTCCATAGAACCACAATTCCAACGGAAAGCTAAAATTAGCAAAGCGAACTACTACTACGTTTTGAGGTCGCCTGAATAAGGTAGCTTACTCTAGCCATTAAAGCTACCATGGTAGTCTTTTTTTTTCGTCTTTCACTTAAAAGTAAAAACGAAGGAACACAGCGCAGTGCCACCATCCTAACTATAGGTGTTACCACCCAATTGATGTATTTTAGATTAATGTATTCTAAGTACTATAAAGATCTAACGAACTCATAGATTATAAAAGCATCAGAACTGAAGCTAGTCATTTTCTTCGTTTTCTTCTTATTCCTAATAAAAGTCTACCATTGTTGCACGGAGGAGGAGCACAACAGATATTGTTCTCTCAGCATAGTGTGCGGGCCAGATAAAACAAAAATGTTATGTAACTATGTCTTTTAATACGCCCCCTGGCACTCCACCGTGTCCACTCCAAAGAGGCCGTCTGCTAAGAGGCCGCCGACGGTGCAGCAGATAGCCTCTTTAGCAGCGCACAGGATGATGTCCGACCCTCGTGTCATGCAGGGCGTGGTGATAGACACTCCAATGTCTTTGAGAATGAAGATCCTGAAATGTTCTGATTTCGAATAGGGCGGTCCTAGGAGGCTCATTGATTTTCCGGCAAGAGGGTCTGGCAAATGGGTTATATTCACACAATAGGTGCTGCATGTTTGGGGGCCTTTACCCACTAACTCGCATTGGACCAGGGTGGTGGGTTATGGCCCAATATTCCCATGTGCTGTTTGTTTTCCATGTGGGAAGACCTGTGCCCAGCAGATGGACGTTTATAGATGATGATGATAATGGACTGCCTTACGTAGTCGTTATCAATAACGAGCACTGGTGCGTTGACACACGCGCCCTGGCACTCCGGTCCACTTTAAAGAGGCCGTCTGCTAAGAGGCCGCCGACGGTGCAGCAGCTAGCCCCTTCAGCAGCGCGCAGAATGATGTCCGACTCTCGTGTCATGCAGGGCGTGGTGATTCATACTCCAATGTCATTGAGAATAAAGATTCTTAAATCTTATGGTTTCTGATAGGCCGATTACAGGAGACTCATTCTTTTTCCAGCAAGAGGGTCAACAGCAGCAGCAGCAACCCACATTGAGCCAGTGGCCCAATATTCCCATGCGCTGTTATCCATGCGGGAAGGCCTGTGGCTAGCAGCAAAACGTTTATAAATGATAATGATGATGGATTGCCTGGATTCAATGGATGCCTTACATAGTAGTCGTCATCAATAATGAGCAGTGGTGCGTTGACACACGCGCCCTGGCACTGCACCGTGTCCACTCCAAAGAGTCCGTCTGCTGAGAGGCCACCGACGGTGCAGCAGCTAGCCTCTTCAGCAGCGCGCAGGATACTATCTGACCCTCGTATCATGCAGGGCGTCGTCATGCACACCTTCACGTTATACTTTCCGCGAAAGTGGCTAGAAAAAAAAACGTATGTACCTACCCTTATGTTTTTAATTACTACAATAATTTTAGGGATCGTTTCTGCGCATAATTTTGACATGATGAGCACACAATGTTAAAAATGTTAGATACACATAATATTGTGGGTAAATGCTGTTTTTGTAATGACTTCAAGAGTTGGTCCCGTAGTAAAAGTTGTGCAAAATAATATGCAGAAACTAAGTATCCTGATGACTTTGTACTAATTAAACTACTACTACTAATTAAATAAAATAAGACTCTTTATGGCAGCTAAAAGAGCTTTACATACCTTTATATACTGAAAAAAACATCATTCGCTTAGTTGCTGCTTACATAGTCAAGTAATATGGAGCCTTACGGAGGACACGCATTTATTATTACCAACGAGCTTATTACTGTTACAACAAAGAATTTTATTGAAACTAAGTGAAATTGTTTCTGTACACATGTAATATCAGGATGAAAATAAGAGATTTTCCTTTGTTAATATCAATAGGCAGGTGAGTTGGTAAAGGAGTTCACTAATGAAAAAGCTAGGGGATAAGGTCAGGAGGACATAATGAATATTATTTTTCATATATCGGAAACGTGTCCCGGTCGACCACCTTCCGGCGATATTCGCTTGCACACGATCTACTCGCACTCTACAGAGGGTCTACTCACTTTCTCCGTAACGAAATTTCGGCAGATATTCGTTTGAGATAAGCACTTTCCATTATTTTTGAAATTTCAAACAATTTTCTAAAAATAATAATCTAAAATGCCAGACCTATTTTATATGAACGAAAGGAGAATGACCATTCTGGACCAAATGCTGCCCAAGCACGGGAATACTTTTATTTTTTTCATAGCATGAAGAGATATAAAAAAAAACATCCACGGTGTTATATTGTATCTAAAAATTATCGTATGGCTTTATTTAACTTTCGATATATTTTTCTAACGTTGCCGTTTACGTGAAATAATATTATTAACTTACTTATATTCTACCTCTCGAGTCCAGTCCCAAACTCGCTGGTCTCGCTCGAAGCAAGTTTTTGTTTGTAAGCTTTATACAAAAATGACAGATTTGTATAGCGCTGTTTAATTATAGACGGCGATGAGGATGACGATTAATTTCGTATTTTTTTTCTAATGTTTATATGACGCCTAACATAGAGGTACATTTATTATAATGTAAACCTATGTAACGAATATATTATGATTGTTTGATTGAATGACTATCCTTAACTAAGTGTTGCGTTCTATTAATAAAATCCATTGTTGATAATATACCGTCTTTTATTTTGGAAATAAGCCGTTTGTTATTATTTTTCGTTAATGTAAAACCTATAGAATAGATTTTTTTTCTCAATACTCCTCGGATAGATTCTGAAGCGCTTTGGATTACAGACTAGTATTAGTAAAAGGAACATTATGCACTTTGAATCAATGTTGGGCAGCACTTGATCCAACGTCCATACAAAAATCGATAATCTTCTTTAGAAAGGAATAGAAACCGCTGCAAATAGCAAACGAAAATCGGCCGAAAATTCGTTTCGGACTAAGAGAGGTAGGCACTCTGTACGTACGCACGGTCGGGCTCAAGCCAATATTGCCGGAAAGTGGTTGATCGGGAAGTTCATTGATTGTTTTTTTCTTTATTTATTTTTTTATACTAAGCCCGGCAAATGACCCCACTCCACCTGATGTTAAGTGGAAATGAGGTCCAGGCGCGAGGACAACTGGTGCAGCGTAAGAGACGTAGCATCAGTCATCCTCACTCTGCCGGCCCACAAAGTTTGTATGTTTAAGTACCGTTTACACATGGTGTAGAACGTGGCCCATTCGTAGACCCTCATTCTTGGAATGCTCAGAATCTCCGCGACCTTGTGCATAGCAGATACAGGCACCCATCCAATCTGCCTCTGTACCAGGTCTAACGCCGGGCCCAGGGCAGAACGCTGCGCGCCCACCGGGTAGTTCTGGATCAGAGCTGCTAGGCGCTGCAACAAATACATCCATTATACATATAGGTATAACCATGAGGACAGCAAAGCAGCCCTCTACCATAGTTCACTTTTCACCAAATAGCGACTTCACATGTGCTCAGCGTGACAGGTGGTGAGCCCATCATCCGTTAGTCGCCTTTTACGACACCCAAGGGAAGAGAGGGGGTGGTAGTATTCTTAGCCCATCGTAACTGAATAATTATTATGTTGTTTATAACTATTATTTTTAAGTATGTATTATTGTGTATTATATATTTATGTATATTTATTATATGTGTGTGTATTTATATATATTTATTAAACCCTAATAATAAAAGCAAAAAATAATAATAATGTTATTATTTTTATTTTTTGCTTTTAATTGTGTAACTAAGTATGTTTTCAATGTTTGCACCTCCGATCTTAGAGTATATTAGTTCTCTCCATCCGACTGGTTGTCTGGCAGAAATCGCTTTAAGCGATAACACCGGCAAATTATGACATTGTTTTTAGTTTTTTTTCTTTTTTATGTAAATGCATTGTAAATGTTTGTGTTATTATGTTACAATAAAATTATTATCTATCTATCAAATCGTTGAGGTGGATCAGTGGTTTCACCAATACCATAATATGGGATACATATTACATACATAGATAATTGATAATTGATAATTCTTTATTGCTTACACATGTGGTACATAAGAGGTGTTAAAAACAGGTGAAGATCAACACATGAACCCTGCAAGGGTATAACAACTTAGATATAATTTATATATAGTTAAACAAAGAAAAAACAAAATTTATTAATAGGTGTTACTTATGACACGTTAGTATAATATTCATTAAGTTTATAAAAGCATTTATCTATTAAATAATTATTTAAGGATGTTATAAATTTTTTATTATCTTCTATTTCTCTTATTGTGTTTGGTAATGAATTGTATAATTTTACTGCCATGGAATAAGGTCCTGATCTCACTATAGATAAATTAGTTTTAGGTAGAAGTAGCTTATTTTTCTGTCTGAGTCTTACGCTTTTATTTTCAGCTCTCAGAAACAAGTCAATATTTTTCCTCACTAATTTGCATGATTCTAATATATATAATAAAGTTACAGTTAAAATTTTATAAAGTTTAAAATACGGTTTGCAGCTAACTAATGTGTCTATATTTGCTAATATGCGAATGCATCTCTTTTGGACAACGAATAGCTGTTGTAGATTGGTGCTGTTGCCCCACAGTGGGATGCCGTAGCGCAGCCACGCGTGCGCGTATGCGTGGTACGCCGCTTTGGCTGTGCTCGTGTCTGTGCATCTTTTTATTTCGTTTAGGGCGTATGTAAATCTAGACAATCTGCCTTGTATATATTCTATGTGGCTTTTCCAGTTTAAATTACTATCTATTTTTATGCCTAGCAGTGAAAAGCTATCGACACATTCAAGTTTAATGTTGTTTATAGAAAAAATTATATTTAATGCTTTTTTTTGGTATGGTTTGAAAATCATTAATTTAGTTTTATTGCAGTTTAATATTAAATTATGATCATTAAGCCAAGAGGTGATCTCATCTATAGTAGTTAGTAGTTTTTTATTTATTTCTATTTCATTTTTAGTGGACAATATAACTGACATATCATCTGCGAATAATATGCATTGTTCATTTATATTTTTAGGCAAATCGTTTATGTACATTAGGAAGAGAAAGCATCCGATAACACTACCCTGGGGGATAGACTTTGTTACCATTGCTCTCTCTGATCTGACATTTGTTATGGTATTTAAGTTTGTATACTGTACTTCTACAAATTGCATTCGATTTTTAAAATAAGAGGTAATCCAGTTATGAGCGACCCCCCGGATGCCTGCGCCGTATAATTTTTGAAGTAGAATATTTGGCAGTACGCGATCATAGGCCTTACTTAATATGTTCATTTCTGTCCAATAAGATCCCCACTGCGTAGTTTTTATTATTTATAATATCTAAAATTTTTTGTGTATATTTAAAAACAGCTGTTGTAGTAGACCTATTTTTCCTAAATCCATTTTGGCTATCTTCAATTATTTTAAATTTCTCGCAGAAGGAATACAACCGGTTTGTCATGGCAGATTCGAAGATTTTAGAAAAGGATGGTAAAAGTGCTATAGGTCGGTAGTTATTCATTAAGGTAGAGTCTCCTGACTTGAGTATTGGTCTAACTATTGATATTTTTAATTTATCCGGTACTGCGCCCTCATTGAACGACTGATTTATGAGAAAGGCAAGCGGCTCTGCTAGTTCTTGCACGCATTTCTTTAAAAGCATAGGGGGTATTTCATCAAAACCATAGCTTAATTTATTTTTCAGATTTTGTATGATACGTATTATTTCTTTAGTATCTACTGGTTTTAAATAAAAGGAGTTTTGAACGCAAGGGGTTGCCGGCCTTCCAGTTGGTGGCAGTGCACTGCCTTCGGTCGTACCTACTGATATAAAGTACTCATTAAAACTATTGGATATTGACTTAGGGTCATCTATCAGGGTTTTGTTAATATTAAGTGACAATTTCTTTATACGGCTTTTAGTTTGTTTGTTGTTTTTTTCCTTTACTATTGACCACATAGTTTTATTTATATTTGTTGATTTTCTCATCCTTTTTATATAGTTTAATTTTTTTGATCGTGTTACTGTATCTTTTAAAATTTTTGTATATTGTTTGTAATGTTTCTCTAGGATAGGATTTTTACATTGAGATATCATGAGTTTTAATAGTCGTTTATGTTTACATGATTTTTTTATACCTCTCGTTAACCATATTTTCTTTTTTGTATTTTTAAGGTTATTTTCATTTTAGGTATATATTTATTTTGGAGTTTACAAATTTTTTGTAAAAATAAATTATAGTTTTCGTTTATTGCGTTATTTTTAAATATAGCACTCCAATTAATTTCTTTTAGATGTTCTTTAAATACATTTATTTGGCTGTCTTTGTATAATCTTTTGTGCATATACCTGACTGTTTTTGAATCTCTCGACATGTTTTTAATATTTAAAATAATACCTTTATGATCCGACAGTCCGTAATCATGTACTTTTATATTAATGTTCAAATTATTTAAGTTAAAGTTAGTAAATAATAAATCCAAGCATGTGGAGCTGTTAGTGGTAACCCTAGTTGGTTCCTTAATATGTTGGGTGAAGTTATATGAGGCCATTATGTTTAAGAGATTCAGTTGGTGTTGGGATTTGCATAAAATATCAATATTAAAATCTCCACCTATTATTATATTACTGTTAGGACTTTTGTTTGACAGAATTTTTAACATATTTTCAAGAGAAGTATAAAAGAGTGTAGAATTTCTATTTCTCATGGGCCAATACATATTTACAATTATAATATTTAACACAGGAATTTCAACACAACACACCTCAAAGTTATGTTCGATTGACAGGCTAGTTATGTTATTATATTCCTTATATTCTAAATTACAATCCAATAATATACACACTCCGCCCCCCTGATGGTTTTCCCTAAAAAATATCGAAGCACATTGATAACCATCTAACTTTAATAAGTCTAATTTATATTTAGTTATCCATGTTTCGGTTAAACATATAACTTTCAAATTTGCATCATCATGTATTAAATTTTCTATTAAATGTGTTTTATTTTTATAGCTTCGAATATTTTGGAATAATATTTTAGTCTCGAAAGGATTTTTTTTTCCTTTCCCTAACAATGGTAGGTAAGTCATTGACTGAATGGCAACCCTCAACCATTGATAATTCTGATATAGCTAGGATTTGATTATGTACGTCATTTACAATATTTTTTATACCATAGTTGTTTACATTTCCATTATATCTCAAAAACATACTATATTCGAGATTCTTATTAGAATCCAACACGTAACAATATTTATGTTTTACATTGTCTCTATAAAGTAAATTATTAAACATTTCTATTCTTCTATTAAATATATTATTATGGATACAGTATCTAAATGTAGGTAAGCATATTATTACATGCGTATGTTGTACTGTCAAAAGAGCCAGTTTTAGGTTCTGAACTAATAATACATAATTCTTAGACATGTTAAAATCAGTATCGCCTATCATTATTATACAATAGTCTTCTAAAGTAAACCCCTTGAGTTTTTCTTGTAGTTCGCTTGTCAGTTCGTTGACCCCGCCGTTTGGGATGCGGTAGTGGCACAATTCAAAATCTTGGAAATTATTTCTAATAATTTTGGCAGAGCTTTCGCGGTTTATGCTGGTGATTAAACATATCTTGCTATTTTTATTTTCTTGCCATAGTTTTGTGTTTTTTTGAAATGTACCTATGTCATTTTTAGTAGAAGTCTTAGCAGCAGGTAGTGGTGTCGACTTGAAATCCATGTTCATTTCTGCCGGAGCTCTACTCGATGAACTTATCAAGATTTCTTTTCTAGATGCGGTTTTATATTCATTTTGGGGTTTTTTAGACGGTTTTTTTGACGGTGTAGACATGCAGGATCGACTGTTTGTCGCAGTCATATTAAGTTCACCAGTGGTGTATATTTTTATTAGAGATTCTTTTTTATTTTTTAGATTTATAATTTCTTTTTTTGCAGTATCTAATTCATATCGCAGTTTCATTTTTTCTTCTTCTAATTCCTTGCTAGTAGTGACATCTAGTTGACTATTCGGTAAAGTATAATTATTATCGTTTGCTGAGTTAAAGGATGCTGATAAGTCTGGTAACGAATTTTGTTTTTTCTTCCGTCGAAGTGTAACAAAGCTTTCATTTAGTGCAGTGTTATTTTCTTCATTTGATAATATTTCAAATGAATTCTTCATTGGGATTTGTGTTTGATCACCAGCAACATTATTTTGATTGTGGTATCTGCAACTGTCACACATAGATTTTTTTTGATTTTCTGGGCTCATTAAATAAAATAGCTTTTCACTTATACTAGTGCAATCAATATGGAAGTTTAATGAGCATCGTATACACGTAATATAGTCTCTTCTTTGAAATTCTTTTTTGCGTTTTTCACACACTAATGCCATCTCCACACAACGGTACGTAGCTGTTGTCGAACGCTGTATTACGCTGTTCTACGTTCTTAGATCCACAACTATCATCCCCAAAGGCAAGCAGTCCACTGCCATAGTCGACGTTTCACTAAATTACAACTGCACATGTGCTCAGCGTGACAGGTGGTGAGCCCGTCGCCGCTCTATGCTGTTGGATGTATTTACAGTTTTAGCCGATGGGGGTTTTGAGAGTAATAACACCATCTATTCTTAAGATTGGAATGAATTTATTGGAAAACTTAACCTAATATATACAAATTTTACATGTTACAACTAGAGGCGTATATACAAAGAAGTTTATTAAGTGTTCATCAATGAACGCTAGGGTGCGCTACGTTTGGCATGACGCAGCGGCTGAAGCGGCTCGCGGCAGTCGCGTGGCTGTCGATGCGCGCCGCATATAAATATTCGCGGCGGCTCTGTAAGCTCGCTATTGCGCGGCGGCCATCGGACGAGACATTATGTAACATCGAAGCGCCGGAACGCGCGTCGTAATTTATGTCTTGTAGCTACACAGTCTTTGGTACGTTAGTCGCCTTTTAACGACACCCAAGGGAAGAGAGTGTTTGATAGTATTTTTTCAGTGAGTCCACTATACCACACGGCTCTATATAAGTTATCTTTAGGGTTAACTTGAGCTCCAAAAAGAAAAAAATTGTTTTGTTTATTACTTTAGACCAATAGCAAACTGCCAATATTAACTTTAAAAGAACTCAATATGCATCAATAGAGATTAATACAATATAAATATTAAATTTTTTGCACTAGCATAATTACTTATATTTCCCGTTGCGCGATGTAAAGGAAATCCCAACTGAGGCAGACCCATAAAGGGCAAGTTGTACAAACAATTAGATACGTTGGCAAATAGAATTTTAGTTGGTAACAAAATATTAGAGCTGAAATCGTCCGTTCACGACCCAGAAGGTCCGATTGCGGTCCCTCTGCAAACAACTTGTTAGGTAATTTTTAGCCGTAAGCAAACTTTAATTGTGCAACCTGTAGGGAATATTCTGATAGTGATAACAAATAGCTAAAGTTTAAATGCGAGTTCCAAGATGACGTCATAAAGTAACCCCATTACATTCCTGTTCACAGCGTCTGTGCAAGACAAAGGGAACTAACTCCCTTTATTATCCAAGAGCGGACGTCTGCGATTTCGCCTAACGTTTAGTTTATTTTAAGCTACATTTCGTAAACAAAGTGTAACTTGGGCAAAATACCGGTAGGCGAGCGGAATCCGTTAGTTTGAACTCACTGGTCACTGGTTAAAATTAAGTTAGACTACCTTTTTTCACAATGCAGTATTGGGGTAAAGGATAAATAATAAAATAACATGATTATCCGTTTTCGTTTCTTCAAGCCAAGTAGCCATTAAAACCCAGCTGAGTAACAGAAAGGGAAGAAAATCCGAAGATGCCAGAACACTTTAACCGAAATCTATCTATCTTTGTGACAGATTGAAACTCACGGCCGGGTTATCTGACGCTTGTTAGTCTTTGACAATATCCAAAGCTAGGCGTCATCATCAGCTTATCCCAGTCTGCTGGACATAGGCCTCTTCCAAGGCGTGACACTTAGCCCGGTCTTCGGCACTCACATCCAGTTACTGCAAGCCCCTGCGCAGATCATCGCTGCATCTGGTTTAGGAACGTCTCACACTGCGTTTCGCCCAGTCACCGTCGCCACTCCAGAACTCGTCTACTCCAACGGTTATCGGTTCTGCGACAAGTGTGACCAGCCCATTGCCACTTTCGTTTAGTAAAAACATGACCTTTGTTAGTTACTTTAGTTCTCTGTCGAATTTCCCATGTTGGAGACGTTTCAGAGCTAGAGTTATGTTCAGTAAAACCCCTGTCCTCTTCGACGGGCCTAAAAGGGGAGATGACTGCATGGAAATTCTGGTACCCCTCATAGGACACTTGAAATCACCGACATCGTCTAGTAGATCTGTTAGTAGTACGAAATACTGACTCCATTGTTGGGTGTTTGTTAAGTAAGGGGTTTCAAATAAAAATTAGAGCTTCACAGTAACTCTATCAAAGTCTATGGATTTTATTTTATTTTTGTTATACAAATAAACTTACATTTTCATGACTATTATCGCCGAAGGGTTAGTCAGAGACTTGGCAATGAGGACCACAAATTAAAAGCAGTCCACTGCCACAGTCCACTCTTCACCAAATAGCGCACATGCATATGTGCTCAGCGTAACAGGTGGTGAGCCCATCGCCGCTCTATGCTGTTGGATGCATGTACAGTATTTAGTCCGTTAGTCGCCTTTTACGACACCCAACAAAAGAGAGGTGGTAGTATTCTTTTAATAAGCCGCTATGCGAAACGGCTCGGTAATAAAAATAGTCAATTATAATAGGATACTTACAGCCATATTAGGCTCTGTAAACTCAAAAGGGGTATTAGCATTATTTTTTGAAGAGTCCCTATGTACAAACGAGTGTTCAGAAAACAGTCCACTTGAAGTCGAGAGCTTCTTAAATAATGAAGGCACCTGGAAACAATAATAAACTTGTTAAATTGTAACAAATAGGTAAAAATCTTATTTTGAAAGCTTGTTAATCGCTAACTGATTACAAAATTTCCTATTTTCTGAGAGTAATTTTCAACAAAGTAAATCTGTTTTACATAATGTTTAAAATGTTTATTTATACAAAGTTGTTTTTAATCTTGTATTGCATTATATTATATATGTAGACAAATGTTATTTTATAAGTTTTATGTATTTAGTCTTAAGTTTTACACAGCAAATATATATTTTTTTTCTTATTATTAATTGAATTGAATTATGAATTATTAATTGAATCACCATCACATTATAAAATTCCTATTACTGGGCCTTTTCACGTGGACAATGGAACAATATACAATGGACATAATACATATAATCACGACTACCATCCCCGAAGGGCTAGTCAGAGACTAGGCAATAAGGACAGCAAGAGCAGTCCTCACCATAGTCCACTTTTCACCAAATAGCGACTCCACATGTGCTCAGCGTAACAGGTAGTGAGCCCATCACCGCTCTTTGCTGTTGGAAGTATGTACAGTCTTTATTCCGTTAGTCGCCTTTTACGACACCCAAGGGAAGAGAGGGGGTGGTAGTATTCTTTCACCGCTACGCGACCCTGTTGACCAAAGGAAGGTTATAGGCCATAACCCACCACGCTGGCCCAATACGGTTGGTGGACATTAGCGACTGCCATCTTACGGCAACAAATGAGACTAATGGCTTGACCTTACTTTCAAAGCGCAAAGGAACACGAGATATTTCTAATTTGAAAAGTTGCTTAGCTGGCCTTAGTAGCTACGCCATCGAGCTCCTTAATTTCTCATACAGAGCTTCTAAAACACCCTTATATATAGGACTGCGTGGATTTATTTTCTTTTGTGTATTAATAACCATCCTGAGTTTGAAGATAAACTTTAAAAAAATGACTAGCTACCTCAGGTTGTCAGCGTGACCACTGTATCACGTGATGGTTTTAGGAAGCCAAAAACATAAGTCGCAATGTGATGAATGATTGGATCTTAGACAAAGGGTTGGAATTGGATGAATGGCGGGGCTAACAATTTAATTTATCTAGATTGTGTTAGGTAATAATATTTTATGATACACTTACGTTGGGCACATATCTTCTTAAAGTAATCATGCTTATCAGATTACTTAGGAATGTAGGTATGTAAATTATTTATTGATAATTTTATTCCTTTAGAAATTTAAGATATGTTTTGTCAGTTTGACAGACCATAAAAGCCTTAGACAGAGAATATAAAAGCCATAAGCAATGTAAATAGAATGAAACTTCTTTCCTCAATGACATTTAATATAATATTTATTTTAACATTGTCTTTCACTATTTTAGTCCAAACAAATAGTACCTATAAATGCTAAGTGAGTCTGTATACCTGTTTCTTTGTAACGCCTTAACCACTTAACACAATTTGATAAATTTGCGTATAGAGATAGATGGGGCCCTGATGTTGGTTAAAGGCTTATTTGTCTTGCAAAAATTTACACGAGTGAAGCCGCGGGCAAAAGCTAGTTTATTATTAATGAAACCTGATACATGATTGCTGTATTGTTTTATTTTCTAACAGGTCAATACGGTAGGTAATTTATGATCAGATCTCTCTATGTGGGAAGAATAATGCAGTAAACTCATTATAACAGTTACAGAACACCAGCATACAACGCCCAAATGTTTTATTTAAAACCGGACGATCTAATATAGCTATTCTCAGCCTCTAGCCGCGCCGCAAAAAACATTAAGGAAAGTGTTCCCAACGACCGCGAAGTTGTTACCGAACGAACGACCAATATTAACGGATATTGGAAAAAGATGGTAAGAGATGGCTGCCACCGGATCAAGACTAGTAGGCACTAATATTCCCTGGTGCAATATCAGGGCTCTTCCCATAAAACCGCTCTAGGCGATCTAGCGAGCGTTATTGACCCGGCAGTATTTCGATGAGGCAGATATGGCCTAATTTCAACAAAGTAAGTGATGGTTATAGTTGGAGAGGACGACCTTTTATGGAGCTCTGATCGAATACTGTATGGTAATGGGCTTATTGGTATTCTTCTCTGGTTATGATACTTTAGAGTAAGTAATTAATTAACCGTGTCACGTAGCAGTGAAACAACACTGCCGACTGGACCGATGGCGACTAACGGTCTAAAAACAGGACATACTTCCAACAGCATATAGCGACGATGGACGACCTGTCACGCTAAGCACATGTGCAGTCACTATTTGGTGAAATGTGGACTATGGTAGAGGACTGCTTTGTTATCCTCATTGCCTAGTCTCTGTCTAACCCTTCGGGGATAATAGTCGCGATTATATGTATGTATGTGTAATTAATTAAAAATAATTAAAATTTATCTGCCTATCGGTAGAATAAAATGGTGCAGATGCGAACATCGTCACAATGTCAATAAAGTTCTATTACAAAATTATTACTCTACCACTATGGAGCTGACATAGTGTTAAGTAGCGATAAACTATTAATTTTAAAAAAAATACGTATTATAAACGTACTTATTACACTTACCCATATCACCCATTCATATTGATTAATACCTGTGAATGGTGCCTGGTATAAAATTTTTATCAAACCCCTTCTATAATTATGACTAAAAGTGACAATGTTTTCGCAAAACTTTGGTGATAAAAGCTAGCCTAAGAGGCCTGTCAAGCAAGTTACTAGGTACTAAAGTACCAATGTTAGAGCAACCGTTGCGTCTACACACTACAAAAGCCTAACGTAATTTCAAACTGAACACGTAAAAAGCTTTCTCCGTGGAAATGCAATAACAACGCTTCCTCCTTTTAAAAGGAAAAATCGGCGCAAAAATTTAATCGGAAAATTTAATTTCTTGTTGACTGCGGCTGGGCCGCCGTTCGTTAGATTGAAACAAATTTTCAATCAAGCATCGGGATTATTCGGCCGCAGTTTACACGACGCCATTCACTGATTGATCAATATCATCAACCCTACGAAAACAAGTTCGATTCGAAATCTTTATTGCAATCAGATTTCGTAATCCGCATTCATTTGTTTGTGGGATGCTTTCACACAATTTGTTTTCTAAAGCATACACTTCTGTTGAAATTAAACACTTTACATATTTAAAGTAAAATAAACGTTTTTACTGTGTTATATTAGTTAGTATTTTATTGTAATGGTTTTATACAATTAGATCACGCTTTTAGTGATAAAGCAGACCATTGCACGACTTCTAAAAATTCGTTATAACGTGTAAGTATTTAGTGTACTTATAAAGTACCTACGTCATATTCTATTCGGGTTTTATATAAAATAAAATTTAACTTTTTTAATATGTAATCTTACTTATGCGGCGATTTATCGTTAATTACGCATATTACAAATATATTAACAATAAAATCTGAAGCTTCTAGTAAACTAATTTTAATTACAAAACAAATAATCATAGCAGTAGTTGTGTGAAAGAACAAGTAAAATATTCACAACAATAAAGGTACCGATAGACATGCTCATTACTAGCACGAAAGCATGCCACTATTGAGCATTTGCTACTTAGTAGTATGTGTGTCAAAGCGTTGCTAGTAATTAGCATGCTTATTACGTATACGCTTGTATTAAGCATGCTAATAAGCATACTTATTTAGTAGCACGTCTATCAGTACCTCTAAACTGAGTGTACGGGAAACATTAAACAGAGAGTACATAAAACTGAAATGTAAACAGAAAGCCAACGTTATTTTCCAAATGTGTATTCTCTTGGAACATTTGAGTGCGTCTTTGAGCAGGCTTCCACAAAGCAAGTCGTTTGCAATGGAAACTGAATCGTACAGCATGCTCTTTGATATAATACCGACAGATGGCGCTCTAGAGCTTGATGGCTACTCGGGCACGAGAGCGTCGAGTCCACTACACTGAAGAGCTTCGGATAAGGTCAACCGATAACAAATATTTGGTCACTTTTAGAAGGCAGGCACAATTCTTACGGGGAGGAAGAAGAAAACGAAAATATTTTGCTACAGAATAAAGGAGACCTTTCCTCTTCCCATACAACTACGGCCACTCATGTACCTAAGATTCAAAGGTACCAAAATGTAGGAAAAAAATCGTAAATTCCAGAAATATAATTGTATTATATTTTTTATTATAATTGTACCACCTAAAATTATCATTAGAAAGGTTTGACGGCTTGCAACATTGGATTAATTTAACTGGCAAGCATAACCTCTCGCTGTCGGGTGCGTTTCGTTAGCTTACTTATGGGCCAACTAGTTATTAGATAAAAGCCCTAGAGTAACTTATTTTAACATAAACATAACCTGGTTTTAGCAAAAACATGATAAATAGTAACAAAAATAAGCGTTTTTAACTGTTTTGATTTATTTTGTGCGTTTGATTATTTTGAGAGTGACAAATATTAGTAGACCGACTATGTGAGTTTATAGAAAACCATATAATTTAAACTAGATTTTGCCCCTATTGATTATCCATTGTGAGATATTAAATAAAATAACTTAATTAATGGCTTCGCGTTTAGCATCAAGTAGTAAGTACCTAAATACTTATTTTTAAAGTACATTTAGATTTGTACAGTACATTAAAATAAAATGGAGTCTCACAACTCTCACGTGTTGTTGCTAAAAGGACAAGGAAGAAACTCCAACATTGTTTAGATCTCAAAAAATATTTTTTGTTCATCCACAAACTGTCACCACCACAAAAAACCAGTAAGTATGACAGTTGTCACTGTCATATATTCGCCCTTTATTTGCACGTTTCGTTTCATGTTTACGATTTCTTAAACCATATTATGTGACTTTTTATTTTCCATAAAAATACTAGTTGCGGCGTGTTTTATAGAAAAATGATATCATCAGAGGCTTCTGCATAATTATTAGGATATTTTAAAGTAAAGTGTACCTCGGTACATTTTGAGCCGAAATGGAAAGGTCTCCTTTGGTTATGAGATTTTGATAAATCATTGAAAAATGGTAGATGTGAAATTAGTGTTGTACCTCTGTGGTCCAGTGGCTAAGCCTCCGTTCTAAGACCCAGACAAAGTCCCAGGGTTCGATTCCCAGCGGGGGGTACATGTTTGTGTACTTGGTATGGTTAGTGGTAGGGCTCGTTAAGTCCGCTTGGCTAGATACCACCATCTTATCTAAGTCTGTCACCATAACAACAATGTTAATAGCTTCATTATTGAAATTTTGCGTTCACAATGCTATAATAATAAAATGTTTAAGTACTAGAAAAAAATGACTCCGGGGTATGTTGGGCCAAGTGTCTGAATGTCCAGTGTGTAAAAATGTCAAGGCAATAATGCCCAATTGTTAAAATGACCAGTTGTCATAATATCCAGGTGTCAAAACAACAAATTGCTAAAACGTCTACTTAAAACGAGTCTTCTGGGATCTCGGTAGCTTAGCGGTTAGAGTAGTGGACCGGTAATCCAAAGGTTCGAATCCCATTCGAGCTTTCCTGAGACCGGTTGATTTTTTTCTAGTAAACATTTTATTTTTAGTGGTAAGATAGCCAATTCCTCAGTGCGAGGATTCCGGGTGAAGTGTACTTCCATCTTCTATCTTCAAAAAAATTGATAAAAGATAAAGCAAAAACAGTGTTTAAGTATCGTAGCAGATGGAAAGCTAAAGTATCCTAAAGATAAAAGATAAAATATGCTTTACTAGAGGCCGCTCGCGGTTTCACCCGCGTGGTTTCCGTTCCCGGGGGAATATCGGGATAAAAAGTATCCTATGTGTTAATCCAGGTTATAAACTATCTGTATGCCAAATTTTATACAAATCCATTTAGTAGTTTTTACGTGAAAGAGTAACAAACATCCATCCATACTTACAAACTTTCGCGTTTATAATTTTAGTAGGATTGTACACAACAGAAAACACATAAAAGGACAAACCCATTACATACAATTGGCGGTCGTATCGCTAAACAGCAATTTTTCCCAGGCAACCATGTCGGACTGGATAGAAGAAATATTAAAAAATTGAAAGGGCAATCATGGTGTTTATAATGTACCGATATATTATATCATTTTTATATTAAGCTTGTACATAAATCATACATATACTTAATACTACCTACCTACCCCTTCGGACATGATGTATGTTTGTGAAGTAAAAAGTAAAGTTCTATCTGTAAACTATCCCACTGCACTGCAGAGAAAGACTTACTCGTAAAAACTCTCAAAAATAACAATCACCAAACTTTGAGATGAGTGATAACACAATGACAGTCATTTTACAGATGCAACTTTACACGATCTAAGAGTACCTACGAGTCTAATATAATTACACACAGGGTGATGTTGAGGCTGCAGAAGCGTTGAAGTGCCTCGGGAATGTTCGCGGAGGCGCAGACAGGCTTGCTGTTATTACAAGGAAACGGTCGCGCCTCATATGCAAACACGTATCCGTGGTAGCGCTTATAACTTACAACTACAGTGTATTTTAAGACCGGTGGGACATTCCGCTACTACGGAGATTGGTACACCTCCCACATTATTATAATAAAGTATTGTAAAGTACAGCCTGTATACTATCCCACTTGTGGTGAAACCACTTACCATTTCCACTTCCCAGGTACCTTTTTTAATTTCATGTAATCATCTCATATTTTAACATTCGTCTTATTTATGTATTTGTCTTTATTTTTCCTCGCTTCTGCAACGATACATAATGATTTAGTAACTACACTACACACATCGCAATTCCTTTATCTAAACACATTTACTTACGTGATCTAAATCACGAAACTTTGGACACTATTTTTCGACACTTTCACGTATCCCACAAGTTTCGGATCACTTCGATAATCTTATTATGCGTTTTTCCTTGTAATATTTACATTTATCTCACCTTAATTGTTTTCTATTTACTAAATATTGTGTTTTGGTAACGTTTTGACGTATCTGACAACTTATTTTTGCTTCGTTGCTATGCAACTTATCAACATAATTCAATCAAAACTTTTTGACTTTCTTATTTTCACATTTGGCCATCTAGATTTCAGCGTTTTAAAAATATTATTTTGAAAGGAGACCCGGCGTTGTATGTTTAAGTTGTATACTTTTTTAATTTTTTAATCTGTTATTCATTATCTATTTAGCAATGTCTGTCAACAAATGACAGTTGTTGACAAGTGACAGCCGCTAGCTGTCAAATCAAACATGACGTGACGGCATTGTTGACATTTCCCTTTTTTAAAAGCAAAAGAATTATGGTTTATGCAGCCACGTTAGACATTTTTAAAGTAACATGTCTATTTTTTGAAGACTAAGTGTTTCCATATTAAAAAATAATAATAATTAAATAACTCTTGTCCGTGATTCGATAAAAATAAGACAAAATTTGGCTTACGTAGCAAATAATATTAGCTTTACTTTATGACCAAATTCTATTGTATACAAATTAAGCATTTTTCTATGGAAAGTGCCGGTTCTCCTTTATGCAGAACTCAGAAACCGAGGTTTCATTATAAAGTTCAGCCGACGACTAATCATTACATCTCTAGCTTTGGATTCAAAAGGGTTAGTCTACTGAGACGATCACCAGCTTCCGAATTGGAAGGTCAAGACTCCTTACTTTCCTCTTCCAAATTGGAAGGACTAGTCTTCAACTACAATCACCAGCTTCCGAATTGGAAGACTACAGTCTCCAGTCATCGCGTGCGTCTACGCCTGCCTGTGCCTGTCTCGCCTGTCAGCCTGCACCTTCGCCTGCCTGCGCCTGGTGGCGCCTGCCTGCCTGCACCTTCGCCAGCCTGCGCCTGCTGGCGCCTGCTGCCTGCGCCTGCCTGCGCCTACCGGCGCCTGCCTGTCGGCGCCTGCCTGTCGGCGCCTGCCTGCCTTCGCTTGCCTTCGCCTACCGGCGCCTGCCTGTCTTCACTTGCCTGCGCCCTTCGACGACTGCCAAGTTCAGCGCTTGCCTCCACACCTTCGCCTGCCTCCACGTCAGCTGCACCTACCTCTTCACTTTTTATATCATCAACCTTCATTTTAACCATCATCACCTCCATACTCACCATCCTCACTCACCTTTTTTTTAACTTTCGTTTGTAATTTTATTTTGTCTTATAAATATTTGTTAATTCTTATCATCCTTTTCTTTTTTAAATGTCGCTTCACGACACACTGCTGGGCAAAATCACGTAATCGCTATAATTGATGGGCATTATACGCATTATAATACCGCTTTTTCCCCACTGCTCAACTGTAAGTGCCCAACTGAGAAAAGTTGAGCAGTGGGGAATCCCCAATGCTCAACCAAACTTCCCTACTGCTCAACTAAAACTTTAAAAAGAAGTTATACTAAAACTTCATACGTCAATAAAATAGCTGACTGTCAAAATTAAAACTGCTATACCTAACCATTATGAGGAGTGTACTAGTGCAGCCGCTAACCACCAGTCGAGCAAAACTAATCAAGTAAAACTTTTGCAGGTTAGCTTTCGTGTTTTTAATAGATGTTTATAACCGTTTTGCGTAGCGTTGAAAGAATACTACCACCTCCTCATCTCTTCCCTTGGGTGTCGTAAAAGGCGACTAACGGACTAAAGACTGCACATACATTCAACAGCATAGAGCGGCGATGGGCTAACTACCAGTGACGCTGAGCACATGTGCAGTCGCTATTTGGTGAAAAGTGGACTATGGCTGCTTTTGCGGTAATCATTGCCTAGACTCTGACTAACCCTTCGGGGATAATAGTCGTGATTTGTAAGTATGTATGTATGTTTATAATTAGATGTAATTCACGTCATTCATATTGTAACGACATGTTCTTTTGAAAATTTTGTTAATCCGAATTAATATTACTTATAGGTAAATGCTATAGTGAATTGTTTGATTTACCCTTTCACGCTTAAAACTAAACCGATTATCATGAATTTTGGTACATCGATAGACGATGCCCTGAAGACGGTTATAGGCTGCTTTTTCTTGCGAAAAATTACCCGAAGCTATGTTTCTGGCAAAAACACTCTGTATAAAGCTGTAGAGTTTCTTGCGCTAATTCTTCTCCACTGCTAAAAGACAAAATATTTTTTGGGGAATTCAAAGCGCTTTTTAAAAGTTTAGTTGAAAATAGGACTTACGACTTAGACTGCAACTTTCGAGAGGTCGTGTCATATGGAGCTTTAAAGCCGTTGTTCTCAGTGGTTGTCATAAAATAAACGTCCGTCGTAAATCATTATAATAATATTTTTTTCCAGTCATAAGACTCCGCAGTTTTAGCAACAAAATGTGATCTTATAAGCTGCAAGAAGTACCTACAAGATGTAAACATACATATCATCATCAGCCTATAAACGTCCCACTACTGGGCACAGGCCTCCCGCGTCGACAATAGCACGTGGGGATGTTGGGCCATAACCAACCACGCTGGCCCAATGCGGGTTGGTGGGTTTTAACGACTGTCATCTTACGACAACAACCGGGACCAACGGCTTAACGTGCCTTCCGAAGCACGGAGGAGCTCGAAATGTTTTTAATTTGGTCACCCATCCAGCGATCCGGCATTGCGAAAGTTGCTTAGCGGGCAAAATCGCAAGCCGAACGCCCTAGCCGCTGCGCCATCGAGCTCCTCATCAAACATACATATACGAAATATAAATTTCAAATTCTGCTTTTATCATAAAACTGTATCGACAATAAGACTAAATAAAAAAAATCTAAGTATTTATTACAGTAGACAAACATATTAACGCCTGAGTACATATTTGGTTAACATTATTTGCTAGACCGTAATCCAGAATGAGTGTACACAGCATGATAAATATTTATAGTTTGAAACGTTAATGTTACTATAATAATAATTGAAATAAATGTCATACCACGCCAAAGTCTATAGGTAAGAGCTTTACTTTAAGGCTAGGTGTTAGTGAAAAATTTAAATAACACGTTCTTTCAAACCCAGTGACCAAGTCTATGCTTCATCTTTGATAAACGAGGACCTGGATCGGATCACTGCCTGGTGTAGGTCTAACTGCCTGGTTCTCAACCCCAAAAAATCCAAACTTTTATTCATTGGTACACGACACAGTTTACAAAGGTTCGGTAACAACCCTCTAAATATTCGGATAAATGGAGAGGCTATAGAACGCGTCAACTTAGCCAGAAATTTAGGGCTAACTATTGACAGCAATTTAAACTTTGAAAGCCACATCGCCGAGTGCTCACGCAATTGCTTTTTCAGGTTAAAGCTGCTATACAAAATTAGAGATTACTTGAGTGAGGAGGTAAGAATCACATTATGCGAGTCACTTATATTATCTAAACTGAACTACTGCGACACAGTTTATGGTCCGTGTCTTCTGTCCAGAACAGCTAAACTCATACAGCGCGTACAGAATGCCTGTGCACGCTTCTGTTTCAGCATTCCGCCTAGATCGCACGTAACTCCCTTTTTGAATGCGGCCAATGCAATAAAAATGGAGGCCCGCAGGCAGCTTCACCTGGCCACTATGTTATTCGGCATCATTAGGACGTGCAGACCACCGTACCTCTATAACAAGCTGGTATGGACGGCGGATCTCAGTAGGTATCCAAAGAGATCAAGCACACACATCTTTGTGACAGCTAAACATCGGACGGTAGCATTCCGAGGATCCTTTAGATTTGCCGCCTCAAAGTGCTGGAACGACCTTCCGCCGCCGGTGCGTGACCTGGAAACGGTACATACTTTTAGAAACAGACTCAAAAAGATTCTGCTTGATAAACAGAAATCTGTAGATTTACCTCTGGGTTCTTCACGTCACTTGTCGCAGGTCCCGTCCCAGCACTATTGAGGATGGCTACCAGGCTTGGTGCCTACTTATTCTGCGTTGGTCCAGCACGCTTCTTTCGCTCCTTTGGCCCTTGTTGTTGTCTCCCAATGTCCCCCATATCTCGCGAATCTTGCCATTATATGTACACTCTCCGTTACAATTCACACTCAGTTCTTTCTCCTAAACACATTTTAAAACTTTTTATTATTTACCGCACAGTAAAAACAATAGGTTAATAAGTGGCAAAATCTTTCACAATTTAGGTGTGGCAGGCAGCAAGTGAGAAGTGAGTGAGCGTGTAATGTGTCATGTGTCATCATGTGTGTCTTTTTTTTTTTTATTTGTATACACTAATTGCTTTTTTTTTTCTCCTTAGTTATCGGTTGAATGCTTGGTTTGTTCCGCTTCACCACAGTATAAATATAAGCATTAATACTGTGGCTTCACTATTGTTTTTTATATTATATACTGTCACTGTTAATTTTATTATAGTTGCTACTTTTTTTTTTATTCTTTTATTCTTAGTTATTTATTATAATGTAATGCATGCACTGACCTATATTAATATTTTAATGTCGGTCAGTGAATGCGACGTGCACTCATAAGGTGCGGTCAGAATACCAGTGCTGCTGCAGCGGCTCTCGGGCTGCCGCAGCACATGCTGAGGCACGCACCTTATTGACCAAAATTAACAATATCCGTTGTGCACAGCACGTTACGTACCTATACGACCACTGCGTATTTATTATGTATAAGTTCATAATTAAGATTTTGTGTTATTGTTGTTATTGTTTTTTGTGCTGTGCTATTTGTTAACCTTGTTTTTTGGTCAATAAATGTTTATCTATCTATCTATCTATCTATCTTCTTAGAATTACTTTTTGAAGTAGTAAACAGTAAAATTAAAATCTGCGAAATATGAAATAATGTTGAGGCTTTATTCTGTGAAATACCCCCTTAGAGCATTCAACCAACTGCTCTAAGAATACACCCGATGGAAACACGATTTGATAAAGTTGGCTCGATAGAATAAATTTACAAAGTTGCATATGTTTGTGTCATTTTATCTTCTTTTCTAGGTTTTATTCTTAAAATAAGTGATTTGATATTATGAGTCATTTACCAAAATGAAGTTATAGATAACTTGAGGAATTATAACCGATCGTTTTTTATTTATTACATCTATCAATTTTTTTTAATATAAAACGCGATTATTCGCGCCGCTTCTCTGTTATACCCGTCCCTTACCGTCGTACCGTTCAGAGAGCGAGAGAAGCGCTCGAAATACCTCCCCTTAATGAAAAACTTATTTTTATTTTACTTACAGGTAAGCAGTGGCCGTGTCGCGTATCGATGAAAGAATACTACCATCCCGTCTCTTCCCTTGGGTGTCGTAAAAGGCGACTAACGGACTAAAGACTGCACATACATCCAACAGCAAAGATCGGCGATGGGCTCACCACCTGTCACGCTAAGCAAATGTGCAGTCGCTATTTAGTGAAAAGTGAACTATGGCAGGGAACTGATTTTGCTATCCTCATTGCCTAGTCTCTGACTAACCCTTCGGGGATAATAGTCGTGATTATATGTATGAATATATGTATGTAAATACTGGCCTTCATCTCACCTGATGTTAGGTGATGATAAGGCCGACGGTAAAAGCGTTCTTTACCCCGATTCAAACAGCCAACCAAATCCAGTACAAACATGAACCCTGGGATTCAAACAGGGAACCTGCGTCTGAAACCGGTGTTTTTAACCATTAGACCAGAGAGGCGGTTAAAATGTATTAATAAATAATGATGAGTCTCCATTTCGGCGTATGTCCACGAGGGAAGGTGTAAGAACAGTCGGTCAAATAAATTAAATTAAAGCAAATTGTCTTTGCTATCAGCGTGACACGTGGACGCTGAATGAAAATAAACTTTTTCATTTACAAAGCAACAAGCACCAGCTTTGCAATTACATTGTCGCTTTCAACTGTTTTGTTTATAATACGGAACGCCGTTCACGGACTGCTTTGTTATATTCCACAGTGTGTCACCCTACCATTACAAACATCAGAGTAAAACTCCGAAATTGATATGGCTTACAGATATTCTGGAAAAAAAATCAAAGTTTGCTTATAACTCTTAACCACGAAAAAATATTTAAAAAATTACTATGTCGTGTTATTTAAATTTTGATTATTTCAATTAAATATACATACAATACTACAACAATTATTTATAAGGAAATATATATTTTTTTCTTTTTTGGTTTCTTTCTTTAGACGATAGCTTAAACAAACCCTTATGAGCAGTATTAAATTCACAATCTAATACCGCGTTATCCAGAAGTTACAAGTACTTAATACAAATAGATCGGTTTTTTCTGAATAACGCAGTATTATATATTACTTAGTGAATTTAATACTGATCATAAGGACTAGTTTAAGCTATAATTTAATATAAGAATCTCGTTTTAATACGGCGTTATAGTGGAACAAAAAAATAAAACCGAAAATGAAAAGTAAATTTATATTTTTTGATACGATATTAGTAACTCTACAAAAACTTGTCAAAAGATGTAATATTGTATGTATATTTAATTGAAATAATCAAAATCAAAATATCACGTATGTTTTTTTTTTTAATATTTTTTGTGGATTTCCGGACCCAAATAAGCAAACTTTGATTTTTTTTCCAGAATTAGATATTCTGCCAGCCTAAGCCATATCAATTTAGTGAAAAATAAATAAATTTTGGTATGTTAGTTTTAATTCTGATATGTGTCAATAACCGTTTGCTAGGTAAACAAAAAAACGTTCTATTCTACCGGTCTGCCGCGAAACTCAGATATATAGGGAAAAAGGGAGGACACAAAACGGTTCATTCCCTTTGTTTTATGAGACAATTAAGAGGCGAAGGGACGCTCAGTGTGGAGAGTAAATTTTTGTTCAAAGTAATAAAAGAAGAGGAGCCATTCAGATAGCAGATTGAAAACTCCTAACGATCTATGTAACTTTTTAAACAAAAGATTTTCATGAGGTTGTACCGACAAATTTTATGAACTATCCCGCGAGTGAAATTAACCCCTTTAACGATGGTACAATTTCCTTTGAGAAACTGTTTGTAAAAAAAAAACACATTAAACAATTTAACAGAGCACTCGGGCCGTGTTGCTTGGAACTAAAACTTTTCCATTTAAACTTAGAGATAGCTTCGTTTCATTGTTAACCGCTCTAGATTATACCCTTTTTTCCTTTTACTTGGCTAACGTGTTAGTTAGATTATGTGAGTACCATTGTAGGAAAGTTAAAAAAATAGTTTCGTATTTAGTCTTTTTACGTTTGCGAAAGCCCTTAGTAATTGCATACGCTAATAATGTTTCTTATAAAGCACGCAACACAAGTCTGATTTTATAAGACAGAGCTCTAGATGACACAAGGCTTTGCCCTTGGACTACAACTATTTAATATTGTTTCATTGTTATACTTAGTCTTACACGAGTAAATTCTTCATTTAACTACATATGAATTAATTCCGTGTTGCTTATGACAGCATCAGACTTCAGAGGTATTTCTACCAATATTGGTAATTTGCAGTATTAAAATTGCAAAAATTATTATATTTTGTATTTGTATCAGCCATAATATTACTGCATCTCAAAGCTGAAGGACTGGAACAGGAATCCTGTCGTAGCAAGACACGGCACTATGTTTTGCAGCAAAAATGTGCAATTTTGTAGGTGGTTTTTATCTAATTGTTACCGACTCATTACCTCACTTACATCATGTTCATAGACAGATTTAGAAACACAGTTTTTTATTTTATTTGAGAAAGTACCATTACAAACGGATAAACGGATAAATATTTTATTAACGTTGCGTCGTTTTTTCATTTCCGCTTTAAAGCGTTCACAATTTTTATGATAACGCAGAACGTCATCAAAGGGCAACAAATTCAAAAGTATGGAACCACACGTTGGTCGTTATAAATAAAAAGGGCAATTTTTACAAGAGCCTTTAGGTCCATCTTATGAATTTTAATTTTTCATTTATGCACCGAGCTATGAAAAAATTATAACATGTCACAAATTATAACACTCCAGCTTAACATTAACGGGGTTGTTAAAAGGTTTACGTAAAGAGCGATGCCTTTGTGTCCTTACGACCCTCGTCAAAAGTAATATCGTTATATAGCGATTAATTCGTGCACATTTTTTGCGACGTGTAAAGTGTTTAATTGATTTTTGAAGATACTTCCAAAAACATTACTTCTGTTTTCGTTACCTCAGACTCGAGTTAAAAAGTTGATACTGCTTTTGTTGGAGAGCTGTTTTTTATTTATTTAAGGACTTTTAAAGTTCATGTAATTCTCGATGATTGTTACTATTGATATTACGAGTATTTTTTGGATTTATTAAATTACCTTATTATTTATTCTAATTATTATTGTACTTTTTGACCTTTACAGATTGTAAGTATGTTCTTAGACATCCGCTCTTTCAATATTGTAATTTAATATTTTTACTTTGAATCTTATCTTATCTTATCGTAATTAGATATATTACAGCTAAACCATGCGCATATACTCAGAACACTCGGTCCGACTAGTCCAACGATAGAAAGACGAATAAAAAAAAGTTATTTAAAAATATTAAAATATTTCTCATTCTGAAATTCTTGAACTTTAATATAATGTGCCTACCCTCATAAGGAATCCACCAACTCGCATTGGGCAATCGCCGTAAGTTATAGCCTAATCTCTCCATAATACATACATATAATCACGATTATTATCCCCGAAGGGTTAGTCAGAGACTAGGCAATGAGGACAGCAAAAGCAGTCCTTTACCATAGTCCACTTTTCACCAAATAGCGGCTGCACATGTGCTCAGCGTGATAGGTGTTGAGCCCATCGCCGCTCTATGCTGCTGAAGCCTTTAGTCCGTTAGTTGCCTTTTACGACACCAAAGGGAAGAGAGAGGGTGGTAGTATTATTTCACCGCTACGCAAAACGGATAAATTAAGCTTTATATAACAACATATATTTTGAAAAAAAAGGAGTGACTAAATTTCTAAAAGTCTGTTAAAGGTACCCCATAACTAGCTGTCCCATTGGACGCTTTCTGAAAGTCTTGATCTAACTACTTCATTCCTTATTACTATTTATTTAAAACATATTGACTGAAATAGATGGTGTTAGCGGCAACTGTCTAAAAAATATTTTATTTGGTTAGGTGCAAACTTTTTCAGCATAAATATTATATTTAATCTTTGAAGCCTCAATAATTTTTATTAATAACTAAAAGATTCCACGCACAAACGAATACACCAATCTCAAACAAGCCTAAAACAGATTAACGAATCAAATGCGGGAATTGATTCAAAATCAGACTGTGACGTTTCAACGGGAGGGACAAGGTACAAAATTTAGGCTACAGAAAATAAGCTTATCTTAGACCCTTATAATCCCTACCCGCAACTTTGATCCGCTCAAAATGGAGCAGACCTGCAGAGATTGACGTTTACAACGTTATCTGTACCACCAGACGACGCTTTTGAAACTACTACCCTTCGAATATAATCATCGCACTCACAAACTGGGACACATGTGTGTCATAATGTAATTCCACCCTTTGTCTCCGATGTGCCTATATAAAAGATACAGAGTATAGTTTTTGTTACGTTTCTGTAATGGATTCTGAAAGGACTCCACTCGTTTCGACTGTACAAACTTTATGTTGGCCTGTATCGGTTATATTAATAAAGTTCGATCACCAAAATTGCTCAGAGAATCAAAAAATATGAATAGGTAAGTGAAGTGGAAAAATGAGTTCAACTGACTACTTAAAAATTTAAAAAAAATACCACATCAGTTTATAAATCTATATAGATATTATTCAATGGCCTTTGTAGTGCCTACTAAATAAAAATACGATGAATACAAAACGTATAAAGCTCAACCCAGACCGTAGAAATAACTATGACTACAATATTATTCTGTTTGAGTGCCTCGATATTTCGATTCTCGTAAGGATGCTACTTTACTTTCAATAAGGTTAGTCAGACGTGCGTTATTCTTTTATCCATTATTTCGTAATATAAATATGAAACAAAGCTCATATCACATTTTCTTGCATTCACATCAGATAGATAAGAAGTCGTACATTGAATATTAATGAGAAAATAAACAGTTCTCTTTTCTCATACAAAGCATAAAATGACATACATACATATAATTAAGACTATTATCTCCGAAGGGTTATCCCAGAGACTAGGCAATGAGGACAACAAAAGCAGTCCTCTACCATAGTCCACTTTTCACCATATAGCGACTGCACATGTGATCAGCTCGCCGCTCTATGCTGTTGTGTATATGTGCAGTCTTTAGTCCGTTAGTCGAGTTCTACGACACCCAAGGGAAGAGAGGAAGTGGTAGTATTCCTTCACCACTACGCAACTCGCTCTTTTTTCATACAAAGCATAATATGATCTGAAAGGGAATGATTAGTTTAATAGATGTAACTATGCTTGTGCTGTAATGTAAGTGAATTGTGCTTTTTTGTTTTATTACACTTCACACTATTCAAGGATTATTGAACTTTGCATGCATGGAGCATGGAGTAGTGTGGTGACGATTTCTACCGACCTTCTTTATCTCTTCCGTGCTACCTACCCATATCATCCTTTGGGTGTCGGGAAAGGAGACTAACAGCACATATATCCAACAGCATAAAGCGGCGTTGAACTCACCACCTGTCACGCGAGCACATGTGTAGTAGCTGTTAGGTGAAAAGTAGACTATGACAGAGGACTGCATTTTGCGACCCTCATTGTCTAGTCTCTAACTTAACCCTCGGGGATATAGTCGTGAGTATATCAAATGGAATTATTATTATAGTTTAATATTATTAAACATTTATGTTATGGAATATTGACATTTTTTTATAAAAAAGAAGGAGGCAAACGAGCAGGCGGGTCACCTGATGGAGAGTAAGGCCTTTAAGGAAGGAATAGGTTTATGGAAGGAATAGGAATTGTAAGACGGGGGAGGGGAAGGGCCTCCGGAACCCTCACTGGCCGGACGAAACACATCTGCAAACAGTGGCATTACTTCACGCCGAATATTCGTGTATAATAAATATTTAAATATTTATATAAAATGACCCGGATTCAGTTCACCTACTATCAAAACATCTCAGCTCTTTATCAGTTTATCATCTTCAGTTTATTGGCAAAATCTTTTCATTAGCAATACACAAATAAGTCTATTGTAGTCATAGGAAAATCATAGTCAGAGGAAAATACCTTGTTCTTACCGTGTACCGCAACATTTAAGAAAATTGCAATTTTTATTTTCCTCGATCACTCATTGATACCGGCATTGTCATGGATCAGTCAATCAATCCTTCGTTTAATTTTGTTTTGTGCTCAGAATATTATTGCTTTAGATAATATTCAATGGTTTTGAGTGTCTCTTGATGAGTTTCTCATTTATTGATGTTTTTTTTTCTTTACATAAAATAATCCGGCCTTTTCTTAGGCTGTATACTTATGTAAACCAATATTTAGATCCTTGAAGGATTCGAAGTTGTCAAATAACTATACTCGTACTATAACAGTTCTAGCGAAATTACTTTTTTGCTAATGTTTTACTAATTAAAAATGATGTAAAATAGTGACTTTTGAGTAGTAAGTCAGGCAGATGTCTTGTATTAAATACTAGCTCGCATATCAGCATGGTACTGATAACGCGGTCAGCTACAGTTAACATATTATCCTCAGCTATATCCTACCCAAATATGTTGCATCTCAACTGACAAACAACGTGGAACAGTGATATCCCAGCGGGAGCCCACCTGTGCTGTACTACCATTAGCAAATGACATCAAACATTCCATTAGTGAATAGAACCAACAAAGCCAATGTCAAATCAACGACGCGCACGCCCGTAATTATAGACAGAGGGATCGATGTCATATTTTTAACTTTAGGGGCCGGTTTGACATTGAAACTTATTTGGTGTTCATAGTATTATACAACCCTTTTGAAAATGTATTGTCCTAACATGTCTTTTCTTTTTTTACAAGTGACATTTTAAGTTGAAGTAATGATTTCGCTTATTATATTTTAGCAGAAAAGCGCTCTTATAATAAGTTAAGAAAGGGCCTAGAGCACTTCACCCAAAGTTCTTAATCAAAAATCAACCGGCTACCTTACCTTTAACTGACGAAACATAACATTGGTGTTTAAATTATTGTAACTTTACGCTATATTATGACGACACAACAAAGAATTATAGAGAAAATGGTCTTAAAACAAACACGGCCCAATAAATTGAATAAAATAGTTATATAATACATAAATCTCTCTTAACACAGAGAACTATTTAGCATTCTATACTCAGAGCTGTAATAGAGGCTTCAACGTAAGCTCCGGGTATCTAAAATATCATTGGATTTAATCCATCTGTAACATGGTGCAAGATTACACGCGGGGAAGATTTCATCACTAATCCTTGTATTTGGTTTGACCCCTGTACCAAAGTCCCTTGTGGCTGACATGACATCTCCTCTCTCAAAGGAGCTTAGTTAAAATTCAGCGAACCCTTAAATTAATATGATCATGCTCTACTTTGACAAGTTTTGTCGAATATCAGCTAATGAGATTAAAAGATTAAGCCTTCATTGTTTCTCTCTCGTATATTCACATAGACATAATTTGCGGAGTAGATAATTTCTGGATTATACAATGGTCTTGCTATGCCGTGTGGTGAAGTCATCCACACCATTTAAACGTCTCACTGCTGGGTTCTAGGCCTTCCTGCTCCTGCATGTACAGCTCATGCGGAGATTGGGCCAAAGCACTATTTGTGTTTTATTTTAGAGGAAAGAACGTGGCCTTCATCTCACCTGACGGTTAGTGGCGATGAGGCGCGAAGGTGGAAGCGCGCTTTACCCGGAATCCTTAACCACAGAAGAACTGGCTATCTTATCTCTAAACTATTGGAAACGGATCGGGTCCCAGGTTCGATCCCCGGTCGAGTCAATTTAGAAATTATTGTTTTCAAAATTGTCTCGGGTCTGGGTGTTTTCTATGTATAATACGTGTATTTAAGTATTTTATGTATGTTTATCCGTTGTCTAGTAATCATTTAACGAGTTTCATAACGAAGCTTCTCTTGGGCTAGATAATTGGTGTGAGTGTAGGAAAGTTTATTTATCATTTATTTATTATAATTATGGCGCCAGATTTTAGATAAGATGGTGGTAGCTAACCGTGTCGCATGAGCACATTTGTAATCACTATTTGGTGAAAAGTGGACTATGGCAGAGGACGGTTGTTGCTGTCCTCAAAAGCCAAGTCTTTGACTAACCCTTCGGGGATAATACTCGTGATTGTATGTATGCTTGTATGGTGGTAGCTTGCCGACATAACAAACCCTACCGCCAACCAAACCAAGTAGAATAGAAAAGAATAGAATGTTTTTTTTTATTTGAACAACACTGTACATACAACAAAGAGAAATAAACATAAAATTTTAAAACAAAACAAAACAAAAAATCAAAATCAAAACTTAAAATAACGATACTTTAGCTAGCATACGATGCTGCATGCACAGTGTCTCTTCAAACAGGTCTTATTTTACAGGCAAGTACACCAAGATATATTCTCGCTGGAAATCGAACCAGGGACTACTAGGTCTAAGACCGGTATTTTTAGCTTAGCCCTAGACCACAAAAGTCGCATATCACGCAATCCCAAAACAGGGTGGTGAATTCTGATATTTTTGGCATTCCCGTCGTCTACGCTTATCAATTCATCATGCAATAAGTATGAAACACCTAAGTACATAATATTTTTAATGTAAGTAATAAAAAAAACTCGAGGAGCTCGATGGGGCAGCGGCTAGCGCGTTCGGCTTGCGATCTTGCCCGTTAAGCAACTTTCGTAATGCCGGGTTGCCTGATGGGTGAAAAATTAAAAACATCTCGAGCTCCTCCGTGCTTCGGAAGGCACGTTAAGCCGTTGGTCCCGGTTGTTGTCGTAAGATGGCAGTCGTTAAAACCCACCAACCCGCATTGGGCCAGCGCGGTGGATTATGGTTCCACAATATCCCCACGTGCTATTGTTTACGTGGGAGGCCTATGCCCAGCAGTCATCATCATAGCGTATGGCAATCCCTGCTTGGATCAAATGTCTATGTCCAGATTTTTCAGCCAGCTCGGCGATGCCTCCGGGAAAACAGCGAAGTGGGCATTTATTCACTACGTGGGAAAGAGTTTGGTCAGGTGCTCCACAGTCGCAATTTGGTGACTCCCTTAGACCCCATTTGTGAAGGAGGTGATTTGTTCTCCCGAGGTTGGTTCCGAACCGGTTTAACCGGGTCCACGCTTTTCTGTTGGCATTAAAACCGGGTTTTTGGCATTAAAAACTGCTTTTTAATAAGCCCCATTCCGATTGCCACGCTTCATTTACGGAGCTCTTGTGTTTGGTGCAGTCATCAGTCCAAATAGGTGACCTTGATCGGAATCGATCAGGAGGCAAATCATCCAATGTGTTTCTAATGGGCATGGCACCGGAACGGTTTTGCTGAGAGCATTTCTCCCATTCTTTAGCAGTTGCCTGGTGTCTACGTAGCGCGGGCGGAGGTATGTGAGCCAAGACGGGAAGCCAGCAGTGGGACGTTAATAGGCTGATGATGGTGATGATGATGAATAAAAAAACGGTTCATATTTGTAATTTTATTTAAATGATTTTGGACGAAATAGCAATTCTATATCACTAAAAAGCTTAAAACTAAAATGAATTATATATTTATATAGTAATTACACTTTTAAAGTTATATTTTAAGTTTTTACTTTGCGAAGATTAAATTAGCTGTGACAAAGGTCCAGACGCTAAGCGGACTGACAGACAGCCAGACGTGAACTTAATTTAATCAAGAAATCGCGTTAGTAGGTAATTAGTAACAAGACATTTAGAATTGTAGTTCATTTCTTAAAAAAATAAACTATTATTATTTTTTTTTTTTTTTTTAATTTATTTAGGAAAATAAATTTTGATGATTCGGCATGAAAATATAAAAATATATATATGTAATTACAATTGTGTTATCTACGGGCATTGTAAATGGGTCAAACCGTTCAAATATTAAGTGAAATTTACGCAAAAACAAAAAAAAAGTGTTTCCTTTCATAGCGTTCACATAAACCATCGACTAGGAGCTATGGCGCAGCGGCTAAAGGTTTTTACGATCTTGCCAGTTATGCAACTTTTGCCATGCGGTGCACTGGATGAGTTACAAAATTTACAAAAAATATAATTTTAACCGAGTCCTGCTGAGCACGTGTGCAGTCGCTATTTGGTGAAAAGTGGACTATGGTAGAGGACTGCTTTTGCTGTCCTCATTGCCTAGTCTCTGACTAACCCTTCGGCGATAATAGTCGTGATTATATGTATGAACTAGCGGCCACTGGCGATTTCACCCGCGTGGTTCCCGTTCCCGTGGGAATATCGGGATAAAAAGTATCCTATGTATTAATCCAGGTTATAAACTATCTGTATGCTGAATTTCATCCAAATCCATTTATTATTTTTTACGTGAAAGAGTAACAAACATCCATCCATACTTACTAACTTTCGCGTTTATAATATTAGTAGGATAGTAGGAAGTAGGAAGGATGTATGTGTGGCGCCGCCGCCTACCTCATACGCCGCACATTATTCGACACGAAACAAACACCTTCTCAACCGTGTCAACCAATGTCGCCATACTACGATAATAAAATAGTACGGGAAGCCTGCATCGCGGTAGCGAAGTTTCACCATCTCCTTCGCTATTTAAAGCACCTCCAACTAACATCCGTTGGACTTCGGTCCCCGAGCTATACCACCTACCTCGGAGGAAGATCTTACCTTTGGCCTTCCTATAATATAGCATCCATTCTACCTACCATCCGCCTCCCTACATAATGTATCATTTTGAAATTCTCCGTGCTTCGGAAGGCACGTAAAGTCGTTGTTTTCGTAAGATGACAGTCGATAAAACTTACCAACCCGCATTGGGCCATATCCCCCTGTGCTGTTGTCCGTTAGCGAAGGCACGCGCCCAGCAGTGGGACGTTTATATGATGATTGACTGATGATGATGAATCCTTAGCAAGAAGTTATTCAACTATAAGAAAAAATTATTAGACTAACAACCACAGTAGTAATCCTATCCCTGGAAAATCCGTTAAACACTCGAGAGGGCAAGCGTCAAAACCCAGTACCTACTTTAGATCTGGTATACTATAATATTCAGAAGGGATGTACTGTAAGTGCTATATAATGTGTGGTAATAACAGTCCATTAGACTCCATTATAATTATTTACATTTTGAAAATCGTAACTAAAATCGACTATGGACCGGTTTTATGTCATGACCAATTTTGTATTCACACTTTTTTTACAGACACCATTTTTATACTGTATGTGCGTGCGTGTGTATGTCGTGGCGGAAATGAAATCTTCATTTAAATTATTATGGGTTTTTTTTCTTTAACTAAGCCGATTCAGCTGATAGACAAATTGTATCTTGTTACTCCGCAAACAACGTTGTAGGTTAAACATTTATACGAAGCATTGCTATTTCGCCGCACTACTTTAAAATGTGTAACTGTTTGTTATTCCTGATAATAAATAAATAAATGACCAATGTCACCACCTTGTTTGTCACGAAGATTCCTAGAGGTTGTTTACAATTGAATTTCTATTGTATCTAGTTTTGCTGAGCTTTTTATCTCCTGTCTTTAATTTTTTTACAGGTGACATATTTTTTATTTTTTTTTATTTACGAGAAGGAGGCAAACGAACAGGCGGGTCACCTGATGGGGGCAATCACCGCCGCCCATGGACACCCGCAAAACCAAATATAGTATAGTCTAATTAGTCGAAAAATATTTAACTGATCAGGGGCATAAAAAGATACACAGCGCCTTTCGTTATCGCACAATTGATGGCATGGGTATTGGCTTAATCTTGTACCTACTTATGATTATTTCAATGATGGAGGACTTTGCCCATCTGTAGGGCAGTATACTGTCCTACAAATGGGCAAAGTTCAAAGAAGTATCCTCCTCTATATACACCGAGATTTTCCATTGGTTTTGGAGCCGAAACCCTGTTCATGTTTATCATCAGTAGAAGCTATTTAGCTTGTAAAACTAAAAGTATGAGCATAAGAAAATCATTTAAAAAACATCAATATAAAATGTAAGAACCCTTAGTACCGGACGATCTTATCAAAGTCAATGACCGAGGCGCTTCAAACACATCTTCAAACGCTCCGCCTACCCCCGGCCCCGCCGCCTGCGCCCCGCCGCCGGCGCAGGCGGCCGGTCGGAAAAGTTCATAGGGGTCACGGTGTACTAGTAGATAAGGAGAACGTTACTACGTATTTTCGACAAAAAGTCACTTTTACAACTTTTTTTTCTTTGCTCGTAAAGCGATTATTATTTCATATATAGGTACAACACTTTTTTTGTATTATAATGTTTTCGGCCAAAACCAATGAAAAATCTCGGTGTATAAAGAGGCTAATATACTTCACTTTACGTCTTTCCCCTAGTTATGTCGTGCAACGAACTAGAAATCCGGTAGCAAAATGGCTTTTAAAAACATTTCGCAAGAATATAATTTAGGTCCAGAATAGAACACACCTTAACGATCGCAAATCATTCCGACACTCTCCGACGACGGAACCAACTCGTGCGGCAGATTACTTACGGCCCTTAAAAGACAATTTTAGCACACGCCACATTGCTGCTGGATAAAAGAGATCTCGACTTATAGAGATTGGTGTTCCGTAGATTTTTTTTGTGTTACTTTTTCTGTCATCCGGTCTCTCCGAAACACTGGACGATGGAGGATAGAGGACGAGAACGTCCAGGGGTTTTTTTTTATTCTACAAGGGGTTAGCGCTTGGCCTTCATCCCACCTGATGGTAAGTGACGATGGAAGCGCGCTTAACCCGGAATCCTCAGCTACTGAGGAACTGGCTATCTTATCTCAAACTGTCGGAACACAGCAATGCTATAAACATAGTTGTTATGGCGACAGACTTAGATAAGATGGTAGTAAGCTAGACAGGTGGACTTAACAGCCCTACTACCAACCAAACCGAGCACACAAATATGTACTTACCCCCGGTGGGGGTGGTAAATTAATATTACATACAAATTAATGTACGTGTTTTGCATAGTAAGATTAAAACACTGCTCTAAGAGGTGAAACTCGAATGAACGAACGGAGAGATTCATCGTCATTCCTCGGCGTACTGACGCGTCGCTCGAGGACGCATCACATATGCGTCCTCGGTCATGTCGCACGGTGCGCGTCTTTCGACGTCCGGGGACGGCATGCACTTCTCTCTTAGTAATGCATCGCGACCGACCGAAAACGTTTTTGATCGTAACTCAAAAAATAATATGTAGCTTAATTACGCATTTTGTTCTTTAACTAGATACCTATCAAATTATTTTCAAAAGCGGTCAGCGGTAAAATTATATTTACCTACTTTAATGTGTTTATTTTTATATTAGGAACATTTTAATTTTTTTGCAACCTATTCTTTTATTCAAATTCTGTTAGGCGAGGTGAAATGTCATTTGTTGCCGCGATAAGAGTGGACTACTTATTGAAATGGTCAATATCTTGTATCATAGTTATAGGAAATAGGCAAAAAAGAAATTACCCCGCCTATAGCGAGGGTGCCAATAGTATTATTCTGTGCCAATAGTTCAAGGGACTAAATAAGTCTTTCACAAGAGGTAAACACTGATTTTCATTACGAATACAAAGAAAGTAACTAAAAATAAAAACATGAACAATAAGAAAAAATTAATGAATTTAATTTTCAATAAATCAACATTTTATTTGAAATATTTATTTAAAGTTTATGGTAAAATTAGTAATCATTTGAATCTATGGACAACACAGACCACGCCCACACAGTCCACGCTTCAGCAAGAAACAACTGCACAGACTGCACATGCGCTTAGGTAGTGAGCCTTTAGCCCGTTAGTCGCTTTTACGACACCCAAGGAAAGAGAGGGGTTGGTAGTATTATTTTGATGAGCCCATTGCCGCTCTATGCTTTTGGATGTATGTGCAGTCTTTAGTCCGTTAGTCGCCTTTTACGACGCTCAAGGGAAGAAAGGGGTTGGTATTTTTAGTATTATTTTGATGAGCCCATCGCCGCTCTATGCTGTTGGATTTATGTGCAGTCTTTAGTCCGTTAGTCGCCATTTACGACACCCAAGGGAAGAAAGAGGATGGTAATATTATTTTGATGAGCCCATTGCGCTGTATGCTGTTGGATGTATGTGCAGTTTTTAATCCATTAGTCGCCTTTTACGACACTCAAGGGAAGAAAGGGGTTGGTAGTATTATTTTGATGAGCCCATCGCCGCTCTATGCTGTTGAATGTATGTGCATTCTTTAGTCCATTAGTCGCCTTTTACGACACCCAAGGGAAGAGAGGTTTGGTAGTATTATTTTAATGAGCAAATCGCCGCTCTATGCTGTTGGACGTATGTGCAGTCTTTAGTCCGTTAGTCGCCTTTTATGAAACCAAAGGAAAGTATTTTTGGATCATAGTAGCACAGTACAAAGAGACAAAAAAGTGATAATTAAACGAGTAACTTTTTGTAAAAAAGTTGCCGCACATTTCAATGTGGACCCCTGAAACGCACTAAACGCTTTAATGGATTGCGTAGGACGACGTAAATCTACAGTGAAACACGCGCAAATCCCTTTTTTCGTTGATGCCTTTTTATTGCTGTAAGTGTTTTCATATTCACAGAAAAAAAATCAAATACGGGAAGATGTCCTTTTAAATTATAGTTTTATATATATGCTAGTAGGGATTTGTCTGTCGTGGAATAAATTAGGTTGACAATAATAATAACAGCCAAATAAATATTATGTTTAAACCTATACCTGTGTTTTACTTAAAATACCGTTCTTATAAGACCGTCTAGTAAATTTGCAATAGAAAACACACACATACACACACACACACACACACACACACTCACACACACATACACCATAAACTTTTAATGTAGCTAGTTATGTTTTTGTGTTGTTATGTTTATGTGTTGTTAGGTAAGTATATTTATTTTATTAATAGGATAGGGTAATCTAATGTTTATTGAAGTATTGTTGGAGAGTTTTAGTTTGGTTGATATTGTTTTTACTGGAATGTTTTGATATATACCTAATGTTTATATTGTTTTTAATTTTACCTTTTTGAATTATTTTTCATAGGCGAAGTAAGTCACAGAAAACAGCATAATATATGCTATTTTCTGTCGTTTTCTAGGTATCCGCGTAAAATCAGCGTCGGGGCCACCTTTGGTGTCTTGACTAATGCTGAGTGGATACCTTTTCTGTGTCACAATAACCATTGTTTTTGTTTTTAAAATTGTATTTACATGTGTGTGACACGAACAAATTATTTTCATTTCATAGCAATTCAAAAGGTTATTTTTATTGTAAACTGTATGTACCTTAAAAATAAACAGAGAATAAGGTCAGAATAGTTATTCCGTGTTTTGTCTTTTTTACTCTAATTTAAAATTATTATTTTTTTTTTTTTTTTTATACTAAGCCCGGCAAATGACCCCACTCCACCTGATGTTAAGTGGAAATGAGGTCCAGGCGCGAGGACAACTGGTGCAGGTGCAGCGTAAGAGACGTAGCATCAGTCATCCTCACTCTGCCGGCCCACAAAGTGCTTCTTCACGCCTCGTTTGAAGGACCCTATGTCATAGGTAGGAGGGAATACGTGTGCTGGTAGACTATTCCATCTTTTGGAAGTGCGGCAAAGAAACGAGTCACCAAATTTCTTTGTGCGAGATGGAATGTTAGAGACTGTAAATTGGTGACTCCGCAGAGCAGCACGAGTACTCCTATGGAGGAAGGGAGAAGGAGGGATGAGGTCAAAGAGTTCTTCAGAGCACTCGCCATGGTATAAACGGTAAAAGACGCTGAGTGACGCAAAATCTCTACGCAATTGCAAAGGCTCGAGAGTTTTAGTGACCTCTGCATTGCCGATAATGCGCACAGCGCGGCGCTGCAATCTGTCCAAGGCATCGAGAAGGTACTTTGCGGAGCCGTCCCAAAGGTGAGAGCAATACTCCACGCAAGACCGCACCTGTGTCTTGTTTAATAGACACAACTGATCAGGCGTGAAGAATCGCCGCACCTTGTTCAAGACACCGAGTTTACGTGAGGCATTTCTAATCACGGTTTCGATGTAGTCCTTTTGGTTTAGATCGCAGCGGATATCCATACCGAGCATGTTAATACTGCTCTGCAGACCTAGAGATGTACCCTGAAGAGAGGGAAGGGGAAGGAATGGCGACTTTTTCGCTGTGAACGCGCACACCTGTGTTTTCTTGGCATTGAACTCCACCAGATTATCGGAGCCCCATTTAGAAATGAGGTCCAACACCCGATCGAGCTCAATGACAACATTTGCTCGCTTCATTTCGGTGTCTACCCGCCCAGCCGTTGGGCGCCCGTTATATCCCCCATGCACTGTGCTATCATCTGCATAGCAATGAATGTTTCCAAAAGGAAGCATGTCATTGATATGCAGAAGGAACAGCGTGGGGGATAGAACGGAGCCTTGAGGAACACCAGCGTTCACTGACATGAACCGCGAAGCGCATCCATCCGAAAGGACACGGATTCTACGCTCATGCAGGAAGCTGGCAATCCAGGTACAGAACTGAGCGGGCAAACCGTATGCCGGGAGCTTGGAGAGAAGAGCTTTGTGCCAGACCCGATCAAAAGCCTTGGCTATGTCAAGGCTAACTGCCAGTGACTCGCCACGCTTGTCAATAGCCTCACCCCAGAGATGTGTGACGTACGCTAGAAGATCACCCGTTGACCGTTTTGGCCAAAACCCATATTGACGATCGTGAATTAGGGAGAGATCTTCTAGGTATCGAATAAGCTGTTTGTTCAATATTCGTTCTAGGATCTTACACAACACTGAAGTTACGGCTATAGGGCGGTAATTAGTCGGATCTGACCGATCTCCTTTTTTAGGGATCGGTTGCACATTAGCTTCTCTCCAAGATTCCGGCACACAACCCGAAGAGAGCGAGAGACGGTACAGACGCGTTAACACAGGGGACAACTCCGCTGCACACATTTTCAGAACTATTGCTGGGATGCCATCAGGACCGTTAGCATTCCGGACATCGATTGACTGCAGCTCCGCACGGACATCACACTGCCTGATTTTAATATCAGACATTGTGTGGCCACAGTGAGGAATTGAGGGTGGCTGTGCATCACAGTCATCGATCCGGGAGTTAGCCGCAAAGAGTTTGGCCAGGAGATCAACCTTTTCCTGCGGCTTATGAGCTAAAGTTCCGTCAAGACATCTCAGTGGTGGCAGCGAGGGTTGGCAGAAGTTGGATTGCACGGCTTTGGCCAGACGCCAGTAGCTGCGGCTGCCCGTAGGATGCGTCAGGAGTTCTTGGCCTACTCGTGCAACGCGCTGGGCATCCGCTCTAATGTAGGCCCTCTTACACGACTTGGTGGCATTATTATAGGCTGCTTTTAGCGAGCGAGTTTCGGGAGCCCCATGAGCTTTACCTCTGATCCAAGCGCGGTATGCCGTCTGTTTGCTCTCAACAGCGCTGGCACACTCGCGATTGAACCAGCGGTTGCGTCTGCCTTTGCTGATGACAAAGGAGTGTGGAATATAGTATTCCATTCCTAATACTATCTCATCAGCAACGGCAGTGGCGCTAGCGGTCGGGTCCTTCCCACTAAAGCAGCGCTGCCTCCAAGGGACGGATGCAAAATACTCCCGCATCCCGTCCCAGTCTGCCGACGCTTAGTGCCAAATCTGGCGTTTCGAAACCGCTGTTGGCGGGCGCGATGCCAAGGGCACTGTGCTGGATATCAAGCTGTGATCCGAGGAACCTAAAGGAGCTCGAATCTCTACCCGGTATCCAGCTGGGCGACTCGTCAGCAGAAGGTCGAGTAAGGAGGGCGCATGGCCAACTATGTCTGGGATCCTAGTGGGCTGGTTCACCAGTTGCGTCAGGTTATGCGTGAGAGCGAATGCGTGGGCAGTTCTACCAGCATGGTCTGTTTTGGAGGAACCTAACCACAACTCATGGTGGGCGTTGAAGTCCCCCAAAAACACCAGTTCCGCCGATGGAAACCGCTCCTGCGCAACATCTGCTACCCGACTAAGATGTTCAATTAGTCGAGTTGTCTCCATGTCGCCGTTATGGGATCGGTAGACGCAGACGTAGACACGGCAATGAGAGCCTATAAGTCGACGTGTACCACTAGGAGGGAGAAGGAAGGGTCCTCCAGACAGCGCAGACGGCGACAGCAAACATCCGCCCGAACGAATAAGCAAACTCCGGCTTTGGCTTTAAAGGATTTTTCAAGCACAAAGCCGGGATAGTTCAGGTAAAATTACGTTTACATGACAGGAACAAAATACGGAACAACTAATCGTAGCTTATTCTATGTTTATTTGTAAGGCACTAAGGGTAGATTCGACCAAACTGGAATAAGGTCTTATACATAGATTAAACGCCGAATTTGTATAGACTAATCTCGGAGTAAGTCTTATTCCAGTTTGGCCGAATCCAGCCTTAGTATAATACTGCCCTACCTCTGGTACTCTTTGGGGCCGGGCGTTGTTATCCTCAGCATCATACTCGTATAAACTTTTAAAAATGTAACTATTTTCGGTTTAAATTTTTTTTTTTCTATGACGCGCCGTTGCATTATAGATGGGTTGAGAGAAGGAGGGAAGGACGAGCGACCTTTGCCTATCATTGGGACAGTGCTAGCTTGTATATAGTAAGTTACATGAAAAAGTATATTCATAACTCTCAGGGGCTGTTTCACAAATTGCAAGTAATTTTATTTATTTTTATTTATTTATTTATTTTTACTTTAATTAAAACGGTACCAAAAACCAATTACATTAATTAAAGATAACAATCTAGCAAATAAAATTAATTATAAAAATAAAATAATAATAGTAAAAACAGGAACTAAAAAAAATAATAATTACATTAATCAATGACATAAATAATTACATTAATTACCATTTAAAATTAATTAACAAGTTAACATTTTTACAATTAAATAAAACCACATAGAAACATACACTCACACACACATTCTTACCTTTCTTTCACAGTAACGCAGGCAGTCCGACAATATCTTCGACCATCCGTAAGTAATCCGTAAGTTAAGACGACCTCCGTGGTCGAGTGGTTAGCTCGCCGGGTCTGGCGTCGCGCCATCTCTGAGGTCCCGGGTTCAATTCCCGGTCGGGTCAATTTAGAGAAAAACTGTTTTTCTAAATTAATTTCGGGTCTGGGTGCTTTTTCTATGTTTATGTATATTTATCCGTTATCTTACCATATTAACGAGTTTCAAAAGAATACTCATCTTAGTCTAGGTAATTGGTGTGAGCTTAAACAAATTAATCCCTCAAGCCCCAAGCGGCCAAATATGGTCGCACCTAAAAACTCACTATTCCGTCAGACCCCAAACGACCTTATATGGCCGCGCTCTCCACTTGACTTTGTACCGTGTTGAAATACGCTTAGAGACTACTTTAGTATGAACATGGTCACTTATTTCGGTTCTGTGGTACATTTTATGCATCGTGAACGCAAAATTTAACATGAACAGCGTTCGATTTTTTTTTCTCCATTTCCGCAAATTAATATTTTTTTCTATTACCGCTAAATCGCACCTGTTGTCAAAATTTTTGGACTTTTCGATTCCAACACTGAAAGGTTAAATAGCTTTATCATTATCTTATTTTAGAAGGTATTACAGTTACAGTTACACTTACAAAGTGGTTAAATGTGTGTCCCCCACACACATCTTACCACTTTGGAAGTGTCTCTCGCGCAAACTATTCAGTTTAGAAAAAAACAGTTTAGAAACCTCAATATCATTTTTGAAGAGCTATCCATAAATACTCCACACGTATGGGTTTCATAAAAAAAATGTTTTTGAGTTTCAGTTCTAAGTATGGAGAACCCCCAAAATTTATTGTTTTTTTTTCTATTTTTGTGTGAGAATCTTAATGCGGTTCACAGAATACATCTACTTACCAAGTTTCAACAGTATAGTTCTTATAGTTTCGGAAAAAAGTGGCTGTGACATACGGACGGACAGACAGACATGACGAATCTATAAGGGTTCCGTTTCTTGCCATTTGGCTACGGAACTCTAAAAATAGTAGTGGTTTCGTTTCAAAGTTAACGTTTCAACTGATTTGGATAACAAGAGCAAAGCTAATTCAAACATTAGACATTTTACGTAGAAAATATGGGTGTGTATCATTTCGTAAAATGACAAATGAATTAATTTCAAAGAACATAATGTTCTTTGGATAATTTTTACTTGTTCTAAATACACTTCCTACAACAACATGTACCTAACGCATATATTCATTTGATATATTATGTTGAGGAGCTGAGGAGCTCGATGGCGCAGCGGCTAGCGCGTTCGGCTTGCGAACTTACCCGTTAAGCAACGTTCGCAATGCCTGGTCGCTGGATGGGTAACCAAATTTAAAACAACTCGAGCTCCTCCGTGCTTCGGAAGGCACGTTAGCCCGTTGATCCCGGTTGTTGTCGTAAGATGACAGTCGTTAAAACCCACTAACCCGCATTGGGCCAGCGTGGTGGGTTATGGCCCAATATCCCTTCGTGCATTGTCCACGTGGGATGCCTGTGCCCAGCAGTGGGACGTTTATAGGCTGATGGTGATTATGTTGAGATATTGTATACTCATATTCTCTAACAACTTTTTCTATAAAGCTATAATACTATATAACTTAGCTTAAAAATAGCACTTCAACCCTAAATTGATTACAAATAATGTCTTAAAAAGTTAATACGTTGTGTTTTCGTTAAGGTTGTGCTACAAAAATCAGTGACAGAAACCGCGGCAAAACCGACTCCACGTAGACTTGTGTGCCCTACGCTAGAGTATAATTCAATCCTGCGTAGGCGCGGAGGGGCGAGGCGGCCCGTGAACTGAGGAGCAGGTGGGTTTAACGTTCGCCGCGGTGGTGAGCGACGAAAAGGTCGCGTGGGAGCGCCGAAGCCGTGACAGAAACGATGCCTGCTGGATGCTACATGCCTGCTTGCATGCCGCATGCCTACTTGCATGCCGCATGCCTGCCTGCATGCTGCATGCCTGTTTGTATGCTGCATGCCTGCTTGCACGCTGTATGCCTTCTTGCATGCTGCATGCTTGCTTGCATGCTGCTTGCTTATTATATGAATAATGTTTTTTTTACCATTAGATTATTTTATCACATCAAAAGTACATTAAATCAAATGAAATTATATATGAAACGAAATTATATTATCTGAACGTAAGACCTTTGTATATCAAACATTACATAGAAACAAGAAAGGATGAAACTTATGTAGGTATAAAACACTGTTACAAATTGAAAAAGACAGTGCCGAAAAAATTTCCACGAGCAGGAGTCGAACCCGCACCCGACATTTTCGACACTGCCTTTTTCAATTTGTGATTTGTTCGCAACAAAATTTGCGTTAAAATTATATAAACTATAACATTATAAAACACTGTTTAATACATAAAGTTACTAAACCTAGCTGAAGGTTTAATCAGGGGGTGTCACTCCGCAGTTTAGGTACGTTCGGCCGGCGCGCCTCCCAAGCAGGCTGCCTAGGCGTATGTCAGTAAAGATGGGCGCTCGCGACGCACGCTCCACGTCGCGCGTCGTCGCTTAACTTGTAATCACTGCGCGCGCGCGTAAAGCCTATGCTCTGAGACTTCATGACGTCAAATCGATATCGAGTCAGCGTTGCTTAACGGAATATGAACGCTCGGGTCACGGGTGCAAGTAGTTAGAGAGTGAACCTTCTGTACCTAGTACTATTAGTTATTCTGTGTTTAATACAAGTATTGATGGATGGCAAGAAAGAGGGAGACAAAAGAAAAGATGGATGAAAAGGGAGCCATAGAAAAGAATGGTAGTTTTATTTTTGCCAACCCCAAGTAAAATGGGACATGGGACCAGGGCTGACAGAAAAAGAAATTAAAATTAAGATACTATTTGTGTAATTTTTACATAATTATTATTTCATCATAAAGTTACAAACTCTTACAGTATACAAAGTCCTTGGTAACAGTGTGGTAGAAGGTTTTTGTTAGCCTAATTATCAATTTGCTCAATAATTTGCCCAACCTGTGATTGTAAGTGTTGCCGACGCAAATTAAATAAAAAAATGTTATGACACTCAATTATAAGGTACCTACATTATCAAATACCTTATTTATCTTTTTTTTCTTTTATAAAACGAGGAGGCAAACGAGCAGGCGGGTCACCTGATGGAGAGTAATCACCGCCGCCCATGGACACCCGCAAAACCAGAGGAGTCGCAGGCGCGTTGCCGTCCTTTAAAGAAGGAATAGGAAGTGTGAGAGGGAAAGGGGGGGGGGGCCTCCGAAACCCTCACTGGCCGGACAAAACACAACAGCTATTACTATCTATGACTAGCCCGCCCGTGCCTTCGTACACGCTAACTTGGAAACACCGTCATATTCAGTCATTTTGTACAAAATATCTAGGTACAAAATATAAACAAAATCCATCCTCAGTTATCGCTCTTTCTTTTAGTGTAAACCGCATAAAGATCCATTGCGTGGTTTAGAAAAATAGTGAGGAGCTACAGAAACAGGAAAACGGCGACTTTTTTATTATGTAATGATTTTACTGTAATATCAGTTGAACAGCAAAAAAATGGTAACGGCCTCCTCGTTTAAGTATTTCGTGCTCTACCCCCCCCCCCCCCTCTTATAAAAAAAATGTTTTTAATAATTTACGAACCTCATAAAAGATTTTTACCTCCTACGCACCGTTAGATGCTTTATTATGACAAGGACCGATTACGGCCTAATTAAAAGGAAAGAGTATCCTCATCAACGTCCTCATTGTAATTTAATTGTCTGCTTGTTTATTTTTAATGAATTACCCAACTTAACACGTTTTGTTAAGCGGTTTTAATGCGTAAATTGTGTATATTGTGAGATCTTTCATGTTGACACGTTGTTGTAGACGTTTACTAATTATGCATTCGTAGTATCTAATTATTTTTTGTCACTCTTTTCAACGTTTCACAATCTTTACAATTTTAAGTAAAGTCCCTATAGCAGTTACAATATCTAATGCTATACTTTGGACAAAGAAAAACGCTGTTCATCATCATGCCCTGTAAAGCCTAGCCTTTCCAAATAAATACCCACATAATACATGGAGAGTTTGGGATATAGCGGGCTGGTAGCATTTTCATTGACTGGATAGTTCAATAGATGAAATCTCAAAATCCAAGCCACAAGAACACGCTCACATTAGACCTGAAAGTAAAACGGAATCAGCCTTCAGTTATCCTAGGCCAGTATGTAAAACTCAACGATAAAAAAAACCACCGCAGTACACGTGTAACGACTAGCGAGGACATAATGGGTGTCTTAAAACTGCGAACATAAATTCCAAAAGTTTTCCAATTTGAATTTAACTAACAACTTGAGATTTTCTTGGTGGAATACTAAAAAGTTTTAGTATTCTAACTAAGCTTTGGGTACAGTGTAAAGGAGAGACAATCACGAAAGTCCAAGATTTACTGTGCAAATGTGGCTACGTGTTACAAGTTCTCAGCTATATGCGGATGTTTCCGATTTAGGACTATCTGAGACTAGTTCGATTCATTCACGAAATTATGGAATTTTGTTTTAAATTATTTGATTTTTATTTGTAGTGTGTACAATGTGTGTACATCTAACATCTACCTATATCTGTAATTCATTTTAAAATACTTGTATCTTGTATTGATAGGCAAAATTGGTGAAATATAAATACATAAAAAAGTGGATATAAGAGCCGAAAACCGCGCTGAATGGCAAACATTGAGCGATGCCTATATGGGCTGCAGTGCAGAGACATGTGGAAAAATGCAAGTATAGATTTATTTCATACGAATGTTAAATAGGTAACACTTAAATACAGAAGAAAATGCATTACGCATAACACGGCGATGCCTATGGAGATGCAGATGGATAATAAAATGTGAGAGTGCTCCCATCAGAAGATTGTGTCACCTACAGTGTGCTGTATACCTATGCTGTTGCAATAGACATAACATTTTAATTTTGTTGTACTGTGCTTAGTAGTTAAACCAATAAATAAACAAAATGATGGAGTGGTTCTAACGAAGTCACCATTTCAACTATACCTACATAACCAGTACAATATTTGTGACTTGGAAAATTTAAAATTAATCTAAAAGCTCATAGGTATTCAACCTATTATAGTATCTGTTTAGCAGTATCAATATAGATAGGATTTAATTATAAAGCGAACAGTAATCTGTTGACCTTCTAAGGATTATCCGTATCGACTAATTACGTAATGATACATCGTTAACGGGGTATTATGGCGACACTATCGTTCATCATTATTAGTGCACAAATATTGTTCTGTGTGAAAATTAGTTTGTATTAATATATATGCAGGTGCATTTACGATTGGAATATTCCGCCCTGTGCCCCTGGATCTGCCACTTGGGGCACAAAACGGAAAAAATCTTCCGTTTTGTGCCACTGTGCGTGGGCTGTAGCCACTGGGGTCACAATACGGAAGATTTTTTCCGTTTTGAGCTCCTGTACTAGGAAACTGATAGTTACAAATTAATGAAACATACGAACAACATGCATTTTAACCATTACCCTACAACATTTAAAATAATGGCCACATATGACGAAGGAGATTGTTATCTAGTCTTTTCTAATGCACGTTGAAAAGACAAATCAATGTCATTCATTTGCCATTATATTATTGATATCTTACTAATATTATATGGATGGATGAATATTGTATGGATGGATGTTTGTTACTCTTTCACGTAAAAACTAGGTACTGAGTAGATTTGGATGAAATTCGACATACATAACCTGGATTAACACATAGGATACTTTTAATCCCGATATTCCCACGGGAACGGGGCACACGCGGGTGAAACCGCGAACGGCCGCTAGTGTTTTTTATAATTTTATTAAACAAGCAAGCGCGATACATTTTTAAATACATTTTAAATAAAAAATAAGTAATAGTCTATCGTTGCAACTTGCAATTCAAAATATAAAAATAACAATAATATATTTTTTTGTAAAAAAACAACTTCTAAAATAAAAATAAAATATTAAAGTGGAGTACACTTTATTTTGAAATTGCTTAACATCAGTTTCCTAGTACAGGAGCACAAAACGGAAAAAATCTTCCGTATTGTGACCCCAGTGGCTACAGCCCACGCACAGTGGCACAAGACGGAAGATTTTTTCCGTTTTGTGCCCCCAGTGGCATATCCAGGGGCAAAGGGCGGAATATTCGTTAGGATTTCATACTTTTCTACTCTTGAGGATGATTTTAAAGTGGCTCGAAATTAATGTTCCCTAAAATGTACCTACCATGTGATCTATGGTAGGTACTGTAGAACTCGTAAAGGTTGGGGGGCGTTTGTTTTAATAACAACAACCTTTATTTAGTATACGAGTTCATTTATTGTATACTTTTATATACATTTACAATTACATATTTACAATATAAAAATAACATGGTCAAGTCTACCCATGTTGTCACTTCAGATCGTTCTCTTCTAATCCCGGTTTGACATCTTGTCAATTCAAATTACGTTTTTTACAAATTACTATAAAGTAAAACCAGCCAGCGTCCTAACATGGTATAAACTCTACATTCCTCCCGACCTGGGGAAAAAAAAAATTTTAAACAAAAAAACTTTTTCCAACTTTTTCCAACATATAAACCCGTCAAAACTATATACCTATTTCGAATCATCCTCTAAATTACAAACTAACACGACTCATATACATCACCCTTAACAAAAAATACATAACTAACTGTATCAATCTGCATGTAAAAATATTTAATGTTATGCAGAGAAAAATTCCAACTTTCTAAGGGTGTGATAGTCGTTCTTAAACTTAAGCTTTATAGCAAGACTCAAAGCAGATACTATCAACTTATCAATAGGAAAAAATATTCTACACCATTATATTTAAAACTCTCAAGAATTCAAGAGGCTCAAGTACAAGGTAAGAAATAGAATCCCCAAAAACATGTCAACTATCCCACGTTATGACTTGATACTCAACAATACAATATTCTCTCATAATCTATAGAATTAGGGAATTATTGATTAAACTTTAAGGCAAAAGATAATCCCTCTATTTCCAATCCATTACTTAGGTAGAACTTCTACTAAGTAATTCCGAATGCTTATGAGAATAGTCACTCTATTCTACAACAGAAATTGCTTATCGTGAGAGAAATTTATTAACTCACTACAAACTACTGAAATAACAAACTATTAATTAACCCTATACTACTATTACACTACTTCTATAAATCAAATAACCTACAACATCATACTCCTCCATACTACTAACTCCTTAACCCTTCATAAACTAATGCTCTAAATACTCAGCCCTTTATCTGCATACTACATACTGCTAACTCCTAAACCTTCACCAACTATGCTATAAATACTCAATCCTTTAACCCTCAGTAATAATAACACACCATTTACAAACCAGATACTAACCCTATATCCCATCATTTATGTGTGTGAAACCCAAATCAGGAATCCATGACAAATAGCTTATTGCCTAATCATGTTACACCAAATAATAGAATTAGTCGACTAGATCTACCAATCTAAATCTACTTAACCCTTACAACTCATTACCTTTCTCAAATACTTACTTTACCAGCATTCAACATTACAAATACGTTAATAAACCTATCTCACGCTTTTTAACAATATTTTCCTTATCATATTATATCAAACTACTATTTATTGCCCTCTTTTTCAAACATCAATTGCTCCCTGCCATCATTAGATTACCTAAAATACGTTATTCTTATTTCTCTCGTACATGAAAACATTAAGACACATATTAGCAAATTACAATGATAACATTGATAACATATAACTTAAAATTAACCTACTAAAGCCTTCCCTTTATACACAAACTTATTATATTTTACAAACATACATACACAACAATGTCTACAAACACACATCATCGTGACATGAAATGCTTTAGGCGATTTGTATGAAAAACGAACTTTACAAGCCACCAACATTAGACCTCCTATCGCTCAATGATTCTATATGCCATTGATAAAGACGTGCCAGTTTCGTACATCTGCCAATAACTCGCCTTGGAACATAATAAAACTAAATCATTGACGTTAAAGAATACCGGTCTAACTCTTACGTAGTGCCTTCGTAAATAATCTACTCATACGACCTACCTGTTCTATCGAATTTTCGTTTTGGGATAACCCGTTCCTAAATCTACATTAGTTACGAAACGTTTTTCCTCCACCGGCGAAGAAAACTCACCACTATTTGGTGCCTTCAAAAAATATACGTAATCATTGTTACGTAATTTCTGAAAATCAATAAACTCAACAATTGATTGATGCCTGTCACTTGTTGACACATCAATGTTTTTCTTTTCCGCGCCCGGCTCGGAACTTTCTAAAACAATTGCCTGATATACGAGAGAACATTCGATGACCTATCTGACTTTTGTTCTAACTTCAAACTTTCTAAACCAATTGTTTGACATGGAACATTCGATGACTTACCTAACTTTTGTCTAACAAGCGAACTCGATTTTTCCGAATCCTGTCTTGCAACAATAGCGGCTTTACCTATTTCGCTCGACACATTTGGCTGAACTAAATGAATATCTCCTAACTTTTGTCTAACAATCGAACTCGATCTTTGCGAATCCTGTCTTGCAACAAAAGCGGGTTCATCTTTTTGGCTCAACTCATTTTGCTGAACAGAATGAAAATTTCCTAACTTTTGTCTAACAATCGAACATCTTTCAGAGTCCTGTCTTGCAACAAAAGCGGATTCATCTTTTTGGCCCAACACATTTGGTTGAACAAAATGAATTTTTCCTTGGGAAAAAGACACACAATTGTTATAAAAATCAATACACATTTTATTCTTTATTAAGAAATCCTGACCTAAAACTACACTACATTTTAAGTCAGCTATAATTATAAATTCTTGTTTAAATAAAAAATCGCTCAAAGAAAACATTATATCGCATTTTCCAACTACTTTTAACCTACTACCATTACTCGCACTAATACATCTATTTTCTATATCTCTACATTTTATTCCTATCTCCGCGGCAGCTTGACTGATGCAGGAAACCGTGGCACCTGTGTCTACAAGAGCTACACAATTTACCTCATTTGTAGAAAATACTAATAATGGCAATAACGCAGAAGAAGGTCTAACCTGTTGACTAGCTTCATCCATCGCTTGCAATTTCATGTCAGATGTGTGCGCTTGCAAAAGACCAGACGACATCTCAAAAACATCACCGTCGCGACAATTGGCCTTCTTTATTGTCGGCGCGGTGGAAAACCCGGTTGCGACTGCATTTTCCTAAAATTAGAACGTAAATTATAGCTATTTGAAGGTGCTGGTCCTGGTACAACGCGGCATTCATCTTGCACTTTCGTCGTCATTGGCGGACCAAAATGAGTGGGCGTACTATGATCACCTCCCCCACCAACAAACTTATGAACAAACGCAGCAGGATTCTGCGCTAAGTTCATCTGCTCTTCACGTGCTTGTGGATACACCTTCTCTAATTGCAAAATAACCTCCCTGAGGTCTCTTTTACACGCATAGTGGGAATATGCTAGTTTACTCTTGAAGTAAGGCTTCAATCCCTTTAAAAATTGCGTAATGAATGTTGCTTCATTGGTTATGTTTGCTTTGCTAGCCAACTCCGATAAATTATAAAAATGCTCGCTCAGGCCTTTCTGGTCCTGCTTGGCATTATAAAATAATTCGGAGTAATCACACACTTCAAATTCTTCCCTCAATTTATCCACCACTTCTTCAAAGCTTTTACATGAAGCTTTTATTGATCGGAAATAGTGAAGTGCAGACCCTTTTAAAAATGCTGGCAACAACAATAACTGTTCCTCAGAGCTAGTGCACTTCTTATAAACTGCTACTGCTTGGAACTGCTCCAGAAACTCTTCCACCGACTCATCAAAATGACCCGTAAAACAAGTGACTACGCGATCCATTTTGCTTAAAAAAATAATTTTCCTCTTCTTTCAGGTAAGATTATCTTTATTTCTTTTCTATTCTTCATTCTTCAACACTTAGCTTATTCACCATTCTTTTCAGTGCTTTCGTGCCACCTGAAAAACGGAAACTTTTCGCGCACGGCCCGCTACCCGGCTGCGACTCCACCATTGTAGAACTCGTAAAGGTTGGGGGGCGTTTGTTTTAATAACAACAACCTTTATTTAGTATACGAGTTCATTTATTGTATACTTTTATATACATTTACAATTACATATTTACAATATAAAAATAACATGGTCAAGTCTACCCATGTTGGCACTTCAGATCGTTCTCTTCTAATCCCGGTTTGACATCTTGTCAATTCAAATTACGTTTTTTACAAATTACTATAAAGTAAAACCAGCCAGCGCCCTAACATGGTATAAACTCTACAGTACCACAGATCACCTACACGTTAGGCTAATACAGCCAGCATCAATATACAATCTTAAATCAACAGTATGATGAATTGGAATCTTTTGTAAATGCAGGAATAAAATGTGTGCAACAACTCGATGACTGAGCTGACTGAGCTGGCAAGCGCTTGGCCCAATATCTGAAGGGCAGCCTGCGTTCAATTCTTCACAGTTCGGGTAAAGTATGTTTTACATTTTTTTGTTATGCTTGTGCCACCAATTTGGATTTTGGCAGTGTTTATTGTGCTGTTCGCGCCTGTACTTGTTTGCGCCTTAATTCAACTACGCAACTAAAACACAACTATGCAAACATTTATTGTTATCTTAGAAAACAATACAATTTGCTTTTTTTACAAAACTTTGTTTTAACAGCTGTTGCTGGTTTTTCTCAGTACAATATTTTGCGACGTGTAGATACACGAATCGAGATCGGGCGTAGTGACATTCATAAGAGTTCAAAAGTAGCCTTATTTTGAATTCAGTTGTTGTTGCCCAATAAACTTTGAAATGGTTTTGCGTATGTTTTTTTATGATGAAAGTAAAACAAAGCTTTTGTCGGCAATATCTGTTAGAATATTTAGTAGTCTTTAGCATTGCCTTTGTTTATACAAAATTAGTTAAACCTTTTTCACATCAGCCCATTCAGAAATTATTTGGACAGGTGAATTAAACAAACAATGTATAATAATATGCTTGTGTAGATTAACACGCTTTTCAATTTTAATATTGAAATACTTTAGGTAACATTTCGTAAAAATTGTTGAGTGGAAGTTTAATTTCATCGAGTCTCGGTGAGTCGTATTATATTACTGAAGTTTCAAAGTTATTTCATTTCCAGCCTAAGGGATAAAAGTTCGGGTGGATCCATCAGCTAATGTCTAAACAAGTAAAGCGTCAATACCGGTCACAATGGACGTAAGTAATTAAATGGTATCTCTCGGGTGTTCAGCTCTCCTGCGGGAGAACTTTTGACTGGTATACAGCCTTTGATTGCCATTTGGCCCCAACTCCCACACAATTACTTACTTCAAAACTTACGCTTTCAATACTTTGAGATAGATTTGAAATTAAGATGTTCCGATTATAAACAATTTTGTGTTCATAACTTTTTAATGCAATATAATTTTTTTTTCGAACCGTGTCACGTAGCGGTGAAAGAATACTACCACGCTCTCTCTTCCCTTGGGTGTCGTAAAAGGTGACTCACGGACTAAAGACTGCATGTGAAACCAACAGCATAGAGCGGCGATGGGCTCACCACCTGTCACGCTAAGCACATGTGCAGTCGCTGTTTGGTTAAAAGTGAACTATGGCAGAGGACTGCTTTTACGGTCCTCATTGCCTAGTCTCTGATTAACCCTTTGGGATAATAGTCATGATCATGTATGTATGTATGTAGATTATGGTAAACAAAATCTTGTATTGGTACATTATTAGGCTTCTTTCACAGACTAAATAAGTGGAGCTTAGGGTCTGAAGCATCAGTTCGGGATGATTTATCCGAAGTAAGTAGGTTTACGCTATTCTGTATTGGTTTAGAAAGCCCTCTTGCGGAAAATTACATCCACTCCGCGAGAAAGGCATCGTAATTTTTGGAGTCAGACGGGATTTTTATATTTGTTAGAACATTTTTCTATCAAATATTGTGACCGAAATGATATTATTACATTTTAAGTATATATTCCGTGTGTCGTCTAGAAACTCCATTAAAGTAAAAGTCAGTGTTAGATGTTTTAGTGTAAACAAAGTAAGATACCCGACAACAAACATTCATAGGAAGAAAACTCCTTAATATGCACATCGAAGTATCAGTTTCATCATCAGTCTCTTTAGTGTCCTTCATTAACCTCCCACTACTAGGTGCAAATAAAGCATTGATTTAATTTCACTGGATTCACTACCCTTTCTATCCAGGACACAGCCATGCAGAACAATACTAATTAAAAAGCTTAGGTTGTCGCAATTTAGTCGAATTTTGAATTCTATAGAATTCAAAAGTTTGTTATATTATCAGCGATTATGTTGATGTGATTTTCTATTTCAAAATTGTACATACATGATTCGTAACTAAAACCTTCCTTTTATTTCTAAATTTTCTGTGCACTGTTTTGTACTGTCATCGATCAACTATACACGACATGTCGAGCGCTCCTAAAAATAGTTGATTATCCAGTTTCGAGACTGTACGAACAAGTCCCCATTTTGGCAATCCTACAGGTGCATGTCCAAAACTAGGCTCATCTGGAAGCGAGCAGAACACACTGAACTTTTTACTTTCAGTGATTCGGTTCGAAATGAAAATCACAAGTCATGTTTTATGTATGCTCGTTTGTGAGGTACTGGAGTTATTCGGAATATTTTATTCATAACTTTCTGTTTGCGAGGTATTTTTAATGGTTCTATTTTTCTGGCCGCACAAATACACAATTATGTTGGTCCTAAATCGACACGGCAAGTATTTTTGGATAAAATTAATAGAACTTGGAAACGGCAAGGCCTACTGTTTTTAAACAGTTTGCATATGAATGATATTGAAGGTGTGTGAAAATGTTAGCCACATTAAATATATTTTAAAATCCAAATTCTGACTGATCTGGCATGCCCCGCTGGTTGTGCCTTAACCGGTGCCTCCGGCGGTATTCCGGACATGGGTTGGACTTGTAGTGGCTTGTGGTTAGCTGTAGAGCTTGGGACTGTTCGTTTGTCCTGGTATTGTGTGCCAGGACTTCCAAACTTGTGCACAGCAAGCGGGGCTAATAGTAGCGGTCTCTGTGGGGCCAGATGCGAAAAGTCCTGCGGGGAACGTGAGTTTCCCTTTAAGTTGGCAGCTTTGTCCGGTGGTTCTCATTGGACATTGGTGTCAACATCTCCGGTACTAGTCTGGAGAACTAGTAGAGGCGGCCCCCTAGATGCCGTAGCCTCCGGTCCAGCCAGCCGCGTAGGACGCGGAAACTGGCTAGGCTCCCGGATGGGTTCCGAGAAATAAGTGTGCTTACTACTCCGCGACCAAGGTGAACACTTGGTAGTCGACTTTAGAGTTGACCCAAGCAGTGGCAACTACGAGTTGTGCCCTTCGTGCAACGAGAAGTGAGCGAGCTCGACAGCTCCCGACCTATCTGGAAAATAGGCAGTGAACTACACGTGTTCACGGGGAAACTCTAGTCTTATGAGTACCGAATGACGAGCGCGCTTCGGCGGGCACTGATTCTCTCCAGATGGTCTCTTGCGCGAGTTGGTTTACTGGCGCAGGGACTTCTGGCACTTCTTGCATAACCTAACGGTTGGTCTCGAGGTGCCAGTACAAAAAATAAAATTAGTGATGTAAGGAGAGGGGATGATCTGGCATATAAATTTTATTCCAGTGCACCTGATGGAAAGCGACCATTGCGACCCGTGTTGTGAATGTCTATGCGCGTCGGCACGCTACTCCGAGAGATGACGCGCGAGATGGCGATGCCGAACCTGAAACTTTAGTTCTTATGCCTCTATGCCCTGTTATTTCATGGGATCTATTGTCAAAGATTTAGTCTTACAATAATAATAGAAATAAACAAAAAAATGCACACGGTACAAAGACACCCACCATAAATATAGGTACTTGCAATCTGTGTCTGCCACTGTACAAAAGCACTACAAAATGTACACTTATTCCGTAGGGATTCAAACAGATTGTGCAACCAAAGGATGAAGTAGCGTCTTATGCGTACAAAAGGTACGCTAACAAAACGTCTCTATGTCTTCCAGTTGCACAATGAAAAGGAGTGGGAATCCATTTCATTTTGTGCAATTCTAAAATTGTGGCAGCTTGGGTGGTGCAATATCGTTTTGTACGCTCTTTTAGCAATGTTTGGATTTGGTTGTGTAATGCGGAGTTATGTAAGCTTATAAAGCTTTAGAAAACAGTTTATAAACTGTATTTATAATGTAGTAATTCTGGTGTTGCAAACGTACTTACTTACTTACACAGGTTACGGTACCGTTTAAAATCAGAAGGAAGTTAATTATAAATATTAATTTTGCTAAAATTTTCAAACGATAGTTTAATTTTGGTCTGTTTGTAAATTAACTAAACGCATTGGAAACTTTACTTGAGACATCTACAGTATACATTTTCAATTGTGATTAATCCAAATATACGATGTGATGCTGTTAAAACTAGAAATCATCGAAATCATATGTTGTTTTTCTTTCTATTTATTAGTGTGTTAAATAATAATATCCTGTCAATAGGCTTAGGTATCATGCAAGGAACTTATATTGGCCTTATGTTGTTGCTTTTTATTTTTTTAAACAAAAAAATCTTGACAGTTCTTGAATCTTAGGCTAGTGACTTACTAAGATTAAATCCTTCTTATCTTATGGGGTCATAAAAGCTGACACCCGCCTACCCCGGGAGCCATTCGGACAGCTCCATTAATACTGACAGTGGGGGCTTAACACATTCGCGCGACATTCATTGCTCATGTTTGTTACAGGATCTCATAAAAAGGATCAGGCGGGCTTAGCTGACTCGCGGCCCTAAATGAAACATTTTCCTTGGACTTTGTAGGTATATGTAGCCTTTAGCATTCTTTGTGATAAACTTTTAGCGCGTGACATCATCCGCTTATATATCAAAAAGTATGTTTTATGTGTCATTGATTCCAAAGTCTCGGGTTAAATTCCCAGATCGGGCAAATTATGCTTGACATTTTTTGATTCGTGCCCAGTTTATGATGACCGTATTTGGCAAACGTAGTGATTAAGCCAAAACAGCTAGCTATGACAGGCACACATCAGCATCACATATTGAGCTGAATCTACGATTTTGTCAAGGCAGTTTTTTTCTGTACTTTTTTCTAAAACTATGAACCCCTGTCAAATGAACAATGCCAAGAAGCTTTTGCAGACTGACATTAAAACAAAAACGTCGTCAGAAGGGACTTTAATATTTCACTAGCTGAGCCGTGGACTTGAACCTATGCAATTCAACAAAATTTATAAGGGTAAATGAATATATTAAAAAATAGGCAAACCAATTCTTTCCGCAGGGCTATACAAACATGGCCGCAGACCAAGGCTTGGTTGGGAAAAAACGAGGACTCTTTGTCACCGTTCCATTTGGTTTTCATGTAGTTTGAATAATAGTTTTTTTCTAGGTTTCAGTTGAGTATTGGATTGGATACAGTATAATACGGATTTAAAGAAGATAGCCCCTAAGTATCTTTATTAATTCCATAATCTACAATCAGTAATAATTAGTATTGTTTTCATTGTACTTACTTACAATTTCCAGAATCTACTTAATATTGTTAACATTACTTAATGGCTTCGCAGTAAACGCATTATGGAACAGTCGTTATAAATAAAAGAACTAAGGTGAAACTCCTAGAACTTGCATAATTGCAGATGGACGTCATAATATTATAATCTATCTTTACCACACATTTTAAAGGTCGGGCATTGCGTTGCTCTGAAACAAAACGATCATCAACTCAGATACTAGAAGATAACTTTGCAAATAAAACGAACTGTAACGGAAGCAGCGCTACAAAGATATACTTAAATAAAAATGAGCTCATAGAAAGACCAGCCCGGCTATACTGGCTCGCAGGGCAAATAAAATATTTTGTTAGAGCAGAATATCTCCTTGGAGTGGTACAAGTATCACGCACGAGGGGTCCTTAGGTGCTTATCCGAACGATCTTTTTTCTTTCCAGCTTAAGATCGTGCACATTACCCTACATTCATTGTGAAAACTAGCGCACAGTGATACACCATTGCTTTGAACTTGGGCGATCGCGAAAACAATGTTTTTCCTTTTCTTGTTTCAGACTGCATTTGTTATTTGCGATTATTATGCGATTTTCTTTTCTTTTTGACTAACAAAGTAGGTGTAATCTTAATGATTAAATACACACCTAATTGTACATATAAACATACATACATAGTCCACTTTTTACCAAATAGCGACTGCACGTGTGCTCAGCGTGAGAGGTGATGAGCGCATCGCTGCTTTATGCTGCTGGATGTATGTGCAGTCTTCAGTCTGTTAGTCGCCTTTTACGACACCCAAGGGAAGAGAGGGGGTGGTAGTATTCTTTCACCGCTACGCGACAGGATTAGACGAGCTAATTTTCATAAAACGAGCTAATTTTAACACGCTAATTTAATATGGAAAATCAGTTGTCCCGCTGTGTTTCCCTATTCAACAAATTTTTGACGTGACAACGTCTTAAATTAGGTTGCGGCTGGGAGTCACTTATGAAAAAGTGTAACGCTGGGTAACGTTACGATGAGTCACCGAACGAGAGAGAGGCCCGCCGAATGCCTTGCGTCTCTCTCCCACTCAACTATGATAAATTTGTGCAATTCTTATTTTCATTCAATTCCTTGTTCCTATTGTGCAATTTAATTATATTCATATCAATAAATATTCTACCGAGAAAAAGACGTTGTCACGTAAAATCTTCGCCCGTAAAACCGACTTTATTTTATCTGTTTACGTAATTTTCATTAAATGAGTACTGATGTGTGTGTGTATCACTTTTAATAATAATTGTCTATTATGTTCTACTTTTTTTAATCTAATATGAATTGACTCCTACGGCAATCGATAAAATATAATTAACTAGCGGCGGCTCGCGGTTTCACCCGCGTGGTTCCCGTTCCCGTGGGAATGTCGGGATAAAAAGTATCCTATGTGTTAATCCAGGTTATAAACTATCTGTATGCCGAATTTCATCCAAATCCATTTAGTAGTTTTTACGTGAAAGAGTAACAAACATCCATCCATACTTACAAACTTTCGCGTTTATATTATATATATTATATTATATATATTACTATTTTGCTTGTATTCAGCGCGACGCTCGAGAGGATACATAACGTTACAAGAATTCTGTTAATTTATTAAACAAATTAAACATTTCGCACTGTACAATTGGCTTTTAACACCTGAACTGATTTGCGTGGAATTGAACGGACCACCAAATTGAATTTCATTCAACTGAGTTCCAATGTATCGGGAATAATCAGAAAATGAACATTCCGATTTTGATAGACCTCATAAATAAGTGCATGAAACGTGCGCGGACTATACGCTGCACGTAATTTTTAATACATATTTATTCAGCCGTGCCTGTGTGGTTATCGATTCGCTCATTCCTGTGGGTTGGAGTATGGGCATATAATAATATGTCGAGATATAGGTACTTTACCTCAATTTAAGGATTTGTGTGATTTGGGTACCAAGTTTGGGGAGGGACATGGTTACAACAGCTAAGAAACTTTTTGCAGTTGTCAATACTAAATGGGTAATAAATCAATTGCCTCTGACGTATGTTCGCCCATCACATCAGGACGGCTAAACCTATTAGGCAAATTTTTGTAAATTGTATACTTAAATAAATATAATAAGGTATATTGAATAGGTTAGAAACTTAGATGAATGATTGGTCTCGCTGCGCTCAACTTTAGATACCCCCCTATCTAAAAACCACAGCTCCGTAAATGCGGCAACTCATCTATGACAATTTGCAAGGATGCTGTCCTTCTTATTTTTTTGTAGTGTTATTTTTACATAGTTTTATTACGCAAACTGGCATTTTACTTTGAATTATGCCCAAAATTTAATAAAAAATTCGGTACGTACACTTTACACACGCTATCAGTGTGACTGGCTCTCGGGTACGCCGATTTCGGCGTAGTATTTGTTGCTGCGTTTGACAAGTACGACGGAGGTATCTAGACGAGCGCAGCGAGACCAATCAATCATCTAAAGTTAGAACATACCAATAAGAATTAATTTCTATTAACTTAAGAAGTGACAAAAAAATCTCGTTGCGTGAAGCTTGATGACGCAGCGGCTAAGACGCTCCGTGGTTTGCGATCTTGCCAGCTTAGAGACTTTCGCAGTGCTAGGTTGCTAGATGGTCGACCAAGCAAAAAAAAACATCTTGAGCTCCTCCGTGCTTCGGGGGAAACCTAAAGTCGTTAGTAAGTCTTTTAGTGGCGATTTTATATAGTACATACTTAGTCTAATCTTTGGTTTAAATGTTTAAATATTATTCTAAATTTTTTTAATGATTGCAAACTGTTGTTATTATTAACAATGGACCAACAAAACTCATCGAAATATCATTATAGGTTATATCCAGGTTCTCTCATGTGAAAGGCACTTATACACAGTTAAAATAAACCACAAATGTTCATGCCGAATGGGACGTAGGTACACCATTTGGGAGTAGGTAGTTACCATTTGGTACCAACGATATTAATATATCTTCTCAGTCTTCTCTAGTAAAATTAATAAGTAGATACTTAAAAGTTCAAAAAAACGTTTTGTTTTTGTGTGAAAAGGATGTAAAAAAGATGCAAACGAGTAGGTTGATTATCTGAAGGGAAGTAATCATCGCCGCCCATGGGCACACCCATGGACATGGCCAACCCAGAAGAGTTGCCGGGTCACCTGAAGGAAAGTAATCATCGCCGCCCAGACACACCCATGGACATGGCCTACCCAGAAGAGTTGCCGGGTCACCTGAAGGGAAGTAATCATCGCCGCCCATGGGCACACCCATGGACATGGCCAACCCAGAAGAGTTGCCGGGTCACCTGAAGGAAAGTAATCATCGCCGCCCAGACACACCCATGGACATGGCCTACCCAGAAGAGTTGCCGGGTCACCTGAAGGGAAGTAATCATCGCCGCCCATGGGCACACCCATGGACATGGCCAACCCAGAAGAGTTGCCGGGTCACCTGAAGGAAAGTAATCATCGCCGCCCAGACACACCCATGGACATGGCCTACCCAGAAGAGTTGCCGGGTCACCTGAAGGGAAGTAATCATCGCCGCCCATGGACACATGGACATGGCCAACCCAGAAGAGTTGCCGGGTCAACGCAACAGCTAGCAGCGAGTCCAATTTTTTTACGCTGATATTCCGTAAGAGCGTAGTTGTGTGGTATTATTTAGTTTTGTTTCCAATCATTTTAGAATTTTATTTGTAGTCGTAAGTTAAGTTTATATGAAATGGTTAAAATTGGTTTATGTCTTTGAAAAGGCTTGAAAAGGCATAGAAAATTTAACTGTTGTAATTAAACTGTACGAACATTGTTTGTGTAAGTACCTTTCAAAATATAATAGTTAATGTACCTTTAAATTACAAGGAATTTAGAGAAGGACAAGTAACCAAGCAAGTACGTACAAGTACACTCACTCAGTGCTTCCCGTGACATTATCTTATCATGATGAATCACGTGATATTCTGAAACTAGATTTTTAGTTGCACAGCGTTGCTATACAGACGAGGTTAAGGGGTATTACACGGATGAGATAAGAGAGAACACTCTGTAAATGGAAAAGCAACGGGTCAGTAAACCCGTGATTTTTTTCACGTTCGTGACGTGATAAATGGCCGAAGAGTAGGTGCGCCATGATTTTTCTATGTCGGGCAGGATAAAGACTTGTGTTAAAATATTTGTTGCTGTATTAAGACTTTTGTCTTTCAGTTTCAGTGTACGTAGAAAGCTTCGTTAGTTTGCCAATCTTAGTAAATCATATTCTGCTCTTTCTTATTAAAATACATATTTAGGTAACCTATTCGAATCTATTTCTATTAATACAAATAATTGGTTTAGCTTTTATTTGACTTAGATCTAGGACAATTTTTTGAAGTATAACATTGAATACTGCTACCTATCTTTGAATTTGACTAAGAAAAACCTATGGTAGTATGATCCAGAATCTATTTAGTGTAAGAGACTAAATAGATAGATAGATAGATAGATAGATAATACTTTTATTGTAACAGTTTACATTAAACACAAAACATAAAAAAACAAGTACATTACACTGTTACAATTTGGCGATCTTATCGCTATAAAGCGATTTCTTCCAGACAACCAGTCGGATGGAGAGAACTTAAACACTTTAAAATCGGAGGTGCAAACATGTCAAAGATTTCATAACTTTTTAATTACTTAACACAAAAAAAAACAATTAAAGATAAACAGACATACATAAGTACATACATAGTGTGTAATGTAATATATACATATACAATACTTATACATAATAGTCTCAGGTAGGGAGTAGCGAAATTTGCAGCCTTGCAGCGGGCTAAGGTTAAAAGGAGAGGTAGAATTTTATCACGAGCTCTTTAAAAGTGTTCACAGCACAGACTGCGCACGCCTGATCGCAACTGGAAGCGAGTTCCAGAGACGAACGGCCTGAACAGTATATGAACAGTCATAAAAGGTGGTGCCGTGCAGAGGGGTTTTAAGGCTCAGGTTTTCCGATGATCGCAATGAGCGCGAATTGGATGCGTGGAGGAAGTTAAAACGTTATTTAAGGTAGCAAGGATAGGTGGGATTAAACAGTATGTTGTAAAGAAGGGCGAGGAAGTGAGTATTCCGGCGAAGACGAATAGGAAGCCACTTGAGTTTAGCGCAGTATTCAGAAACATGATCATACTTGCGCAAGCCAAATATGAATCGTATACAAAGATTTTGAATGCGCTCAAGTTTGTTTAGCTGGTCCTCCGTGAGATCAAGATAGCAGGCGTCAGCATAGTCTAGAACGGGAAGCAGCAGAGATTGTGCTAGCGCAATTTTAGTGGCAGTGGGTAAAAAGTTGCGTAGTCTTCTTAAAGATGCCGAAGATGCGAGAAGCTTACGGCTTACAGCTTGCAGCTGCGGCCCCCAACCCAAGCAATAAATATAAATACCGATCTACCTATTTCTTTAGCATCTACTAAAAATCTAAAGCTACTGTTATTATTGTCGACCTCCTTGGTCGAGTGGTTTGTACACCGGTTTTCCTGTTGTCGCCATCTCTGAGGTCCCGGGTTCGATCCCCGGTCGGGTCAATTTAGAAATAATTGTTTTTAAATAAATTGTCTCGGGTCTAGGTGTTTTATATGTATAATAAGTATGTATTTTAAGTATGTTTATCCGTTGTCTAGTAACCATTTAACGAGTTTCACATCGAAGCTTCTCTTGGGCTAGATAATTGGTGTGAGTGTAGGAAAAATTTATTATTATTATTATTATTATTATTCTTTACTACCAACACTACCAATACCAATTTAACTGTAACTTCAGTAATTTAAATTTTATTTTTATTGCAAAAACTATACTTACTAACTCAAATTTTAACTTTGTGCACTTGCCATAAGATTGAAAGCTGATAATCCTAGTTCAAAGTGAACCCCACAATCGCACAGAAATCCCACAGAACTTCCAAATGTTGGAAACCCTACACTGAACGCAGCGTTTGGGTGCCCAGACTCGGCAAGCGGTTGTCAATGGTGCGAGAAATTGCCGTTATTTTTCTCATCTCCTTAGAAATGTTTCAGCTATTACTATTGATTTTTGCAACACAAATAAGTTTAAATTACTTACTACAGTTACAGCGATCAATTCAATAAACCTTTTTTTAACGTTTTGGATGTGTTAGTAGACTAATTATTTCGACATTTCGATTATAGGAAAACTAGCTTGTGCCTGCGGCTTCCCTAGCGTTTTTTCACGGAAAAACAAGGAGCCCATAACTGTCTGATATTATGAAACCCCGGGCCCTACGTATCTCTAAAACAAAATTCATCCAAATCGTTGTAGCAGTGAAAGCGTAACAAACAAACAAACAAACTCATTTTCATATTTATAGTAAGGTTATATTCTGTGGTCGTTTTTTTTTTCATTTTTGTGGTCATTACCTAGTTGCAGGGTATGTGAAGAGTGAAGACCTTGGTAAATGTTATAAAACCGTCCGTCGAATAAAAGAGATCCTAGAGATCAAAAAGTCGTAATTTTTCTGAAACCTTGCAAGTTTTTAGAAGTACTATCAAATTTTCGTTAACCTAAGCGCATAGTCATATTTGCATAATAATAATCACGACTATTATCCCCAGAGACTAGGCAATGAGGATAACAAAAAGAGTTTTCTACCATAGTCCACTTATCACCTAAAGACTAAGTTAAGTATGGCTTTCAAAACTTAACATAGTTTATATCAATATTAAATATTGGTTTGGTTTATCTGCGAATTGGATTGAATCATGGAAATATTACGAACTACCTACGCGCTATCTAGCGGCAGTTTGAGAAACTTACAGTCAAATGGCGGTGTACATACAAGTTAGCACAACAAAAGCAGACGAAAGCACTTAGCAAGAAGTTACTAACGAGTATTGTCAAGACGGTACTAGATGGCGCTAGGCGTCATTTGTGATTGGTTTGTAACTTTCTACAGGCTGTATTATAACTTCGATAGTGGTGCTATCTACAGAAAAAATAATAAAAAACGCCTTTATTTTTAATAAATAAAAACTTTTTAAATAAATCAAGAATAGTAAGTAATTGATCTTAACTGAAAGGTCCTATTTTTTAGTAAGTAGGGTATTACATTACTTACAAGTTTTAATGTTAAATTAAGTGAAGCCGTAGCTTGAACATTTTGCTGTTTTTAATTTAAGTATAGCACGATAAACCTTTAATATTTTAAAAAGTAGAACATGTTACTGTGCCTTTTAAATTTATAATATTGAGATTATTATTTAGAGGTATACCCGGTCCTTTTTTAATATAAACAAAATCTACATTATGTCAAGATAATATAACGTAGTTTTTAATAAATAAATAGACAAGATATACAGTATGTAGACGATATATAAATATTATAATGATTTTTTTAACATAATAATAATTATGTATCATAAAAAGTAAAGTAAAAGCTTACTGCTGGGCAAAAACCTATACTTACATCATTGACATCAAGCCTTCGCTACAATAATTGATGGGTATTGGCTTAATCATAATAATATTATACAGGGTTAATGTTTGACTCCCCGCCAAATTTTTTCATGTGGTCCTATAGCAGCAGTACAACCAAATAATGAAATAAAAAAAAGTTATTTTTCTTTACATTTTTTTGTATCTTGATTTAAAAATCAGGCAAAAAAATGTGTTTAAAAAAGAAAATATTCATTAATTTTACGTCAATTATTTAAGTATTACTATTTTTACCCTTTTATTTACTTTTGGCGGGGGATCAAAAATTAACTATGTATAAAAGTAGTAATAGAAATATGTTAATAAGGTTTGATTAGGTATAAATATCTACATGTGGTCTGTGTATCTACAGCACGTGCTTTTTTGTCTCTGACTGAGCAATAAAATTTCGCAACTGTCACCGGCAATTTTTAAATATTTGCAGCTGCTACAGCAAAAAGTTTAAGCTTCATAGGAAGCTGGCATCTCGGCGGTCGTCCTTACTTCCTTCCTTGAGTTTTTATCAAGCATAAGCTAAGGACCTTTGTGTAGGTACTCAAGTTTGTAAAAGGCTTCACATTTTTGTGTCGGTATTATTTGGCACGTAGGTTAGGTATTCCTAGGGCCTTCTCATAAACAGTTTAAGCATTATTTAATTAAACATTGTTTTGGTGACGTTACTCAAACGTTATTTTGAATTTGAGCAAAGTGACAAAAATATGGCTTAAATAGTGTTTATAAGTAGGGCTATTTGTTGAAAAGTGGACTATGGCAGAGGAATGCTTTTACGGTCCTCATTGCCTAGTCTCTGACTAACCCTTCGGGGATAATAGTAGTGATTATATATATGTATGTATAAGTAAAGCAATATAAAAATAGTATAGTATTATTTTGCACATTTTTAACCGCCTCTGTGGTCTAGTGGCTAAGCTACCGGTTTCAGACCCAGAGGTCCCGGGTTCGATTCCCAGCGGGGGGTACATCTTTGTGTGCTCGGTTTGGTTGGTGGTAGGGCTGTCAAGTCCGCCTGGCTAGCTACCACCATCTTATCTAAGTCTGTCGCCATAACAATGATGTTTATAGCATTGTTGTGTTCCGGCAGTTTGAGATAAGATAGCCAGTTCTTCAGTGGTTGAGGATTCCGGGTGAAGCGCGCTTCCACCTTCGGCCTTATCGTCACTTACCATCAGGTGAGATGAAGGCCAAGCGCTTACCCGTTGCCAATAAAAAAATAATAATAAAAAAAAAATATACATACATTGAGGTACAATAAACTAGAGGAGACACCGCGAAGCAAGTTTGTGCGCACTAAGGTGCAAACCCATGGCCTGCAAACGCCTCAGTGATTGCGCGATGCGCGTGATTCAAGCTTGCGGCGGCACCTTAGGTGCGCACAAACTTACTTCGCGGTGTTTTCTCTAGTTTATTGTACCTCCATGACACGGTAGTAGTATTTTCGGAAACTGGTGGTAAAGCACCAAGGATAGAGATGAGTGGAAGGGTATTGGCCTTTGCTCAGTAGTAGGACAAAAAAAGAGTGAAAAAAAGTAGTTTTCGGCACTTTTTATTTCCCTAACACCTTGCCTTGCATTTCAGTTTGAATTGTACTATTCCCGTGAAATTACAAGACATAATGCATCAAAGTCCAAAACTTTACCCATCATAGGAACTGAACTTAGCTTAACAGCTTCTGATATCGAATCGAGAAACATTATTTTTATAATATAAAACATAATTTAATTATGTAGATTCAATGTAGAATAGGGTTGAACTCAACTCAACTCTTGCTTAGCTAATTTGTTAAAGACTATTCCCAAAAGGCAAAAACTGAAGTCAACCTTCGCGTTCTACTCCTTTCACTGTATATATAAAGGCTTACTGCAAATAGGATATTTGTCAACACTTAAAAATGGATCAATGTGGACCTTGTGGCTTGTAGATCACGTCTTTTACACCAATTTACTAGAACGACAACGGACAAATAAATACTGCCAAGGCTGACTTGAATTGACTTTCAACAAAAATAGTGCATTCAAAGTAACCGGTCACTTCATAAATTTTCATTGAAGTAGGTACTGGTTAACTAAGTATATAGCACGAGTATTTCTGGCAAAAATTCTATGATAGCAATAGTAGTATTAAGTATAAGTATAATACATAAAAATGTATGTTTCGTATTGATGGTCTCAAATGCTTATTTTGAATATTGAATGTGTTTGTTTTTAGATTAAGTTAGTTAGTATTTTTCTAATGTTTTTTAACTCTGTTTCGTTATGTTTGTGCATGCCGTGATACTACTATTATTATATACTATATTTGAGACAGCATTTAGTTATGAGTCAATCAATTGTATTCTATACTTTTATTTAACGTATGTCTTGTTGGTTGCTCTATTTACATAAAATAAAATAAAACAAAAAATAAGTAGTAGGCCTTTCTAGTACTATGTCCAAAGTACGTACGAGTAAAAGCACTGAATGTTGGCAGGAGGCTTATAAGCAGCAGTTGAGGTGGTTTTTTGACCGCCTCTGTGGTCTAGTGGCTAATCCACCGGCCTCAGACTTAGAGGTCCCGGGTTCGACTCCAGCGGAGGGTACATCTTAGTGTACTTGGTTTGGTCGGTGGTTCGACTTGTTAGGTCCACCACCACTACCATCTTATCTTATGTACCTACATACATACATACATAAAAATAACGACTTATATCCCCGAAGAGTTAGTCAGAGACTAGGCAATAAGGACAGAAAAAGTCCTCTACCATAGTCCACTTTTCACCAAATAGCGACTGCACATGTGCTCAGTGTTACCGGTGGTGAGCCCATCGCCGCTCTAAGCTGTTGAATGTATGTGCAGTCGTTAGTCCATTAGTCCCCTTTTACGACACCGAAGGGAAGAGAAGGGGTGGTAGTATTCTTTCACCGCTATGCGACACTGCTAGAAACTTATCTAATGTCTGGCGCCATATGATAGCGACCATTATTTTATTAGGTTGCATTTTTATGTTGCTACAGATAAGAGATAAGATAGCCAGTTCCTCAGTGTATCTAAACCTTATTGTTAATTAACGTCTCCAAGTGCTGCCAGTAAGACGTGGTAAGACCAATGACCTTTAATATAATTGGGTAAGACAGTCAACTGTGAACTACTTAGATAATAAAAGAAAGTCTATTTGTATTTGGTATCGTGTTCGTGACTGACAAACATTGACGGAATTGCTTAGTTGACTTTATCCAACCTTGGGAAGGAAACAAGGTTAAACGGACGATATTTTGCTTAGTTGATGGGACGATGTCAAGGATATGACTTACTGATCGTTGTCACGACATTTTTTGTTACGAAGCATCTATAGTTTTCAAAGAATATTATTATTACCTACCTTTCGCTGTGGATTATGTTTCGTGTAGATCACTAGACCATACACAGTTTGCAACTAGCAACAAACAGCTTGTGCTAAAAAAAAGGTATCCATGCAACGCCTATTGTGTGTGACTCTCTTGCCAGCAAAAGAATTAGTCTCCAGGGACCGGTCTATCCGAAGGCACAAGATTTTATGCTCTTCGCCCTTTGATAAGCTTAAGGCAGTATTTTCAATAAGGGGGTAGGATGAAGATAAGATGGATTACACAAAAGAACCTGATTTGTTGACGTGCTACTGCGAGAGGCTGACCTAAGATACCACTAGACTACAAAGCTGATCTTTAACTTTTCAACTGCCGCCGCGCACTGATCAGTTTTCAATGAATATAATTTGTATTTTGTGTCTTTACAGTGGCGCCGCCTATTTCACATTAAGCACTGCACTCTGGTTCCACTATAGTCTTTCTTAGCAAAGGCCGGATGCTGTCACGGCCTCATTAGCCGATGCATCGGGTTGCAAGACGTCTCGCCTTCTAGGATTATCCGCTTTTCTATATGTAAGCTATTGTGCAGCAACGAAAGCCACTGAACATTTTAGCACTTTGTCATAGCAAGTTAGATTAGAAACGCTCGTCAACTTCAAGTAAATAAATTTATATCAAATGGTAAAGTTGGCGCTGAATTGTAGAATAGGCAATTTAAGCACTTTTCGATGAAGCTGTTATAAGTACCACAGGTTTTATGTGCTTTAACGTACAGCTATGCGATTCTCTAAGCGACACATAAACGCTGCGCGCATGGCTGTGCTGTGATCTTTCCAATTCTATGAATATGCAAGAGACAGAGTCAATTCTCAGCGCTGCGGCAGCCGCTGCTGCCAAGGCTTTAACTTAGAGAATCGCACTGAACACCTATATCCCGCGATGGTATTATCAACTCGGAACCATACGCAATCGTGCTCACAACAACTTACTAAAGTTTTAACACAATCGGATTAGTCATTGCTTCAAAAATCAAATTTGAAAAAGGGAGACTTTAAGGAACTTCGTCAGGATGCCAAACCGCGTAAAAGCGGTAATGAAAGCGCGAGGAGGCAATACGAAGTAAATTCAAGAAAATCGTAATGTTATTCAATATCATGTTTCCAATTTTTTTTCTTATTTTCTCGGCGAGATCAGCAGTTTTAGTTTGGCATAGCATTCTTAGTTTCCAAGGTTTATAGGTTTCTTTAAGTGACCCGAATTCATTGCTCTCGAGTGTAGTAAAGTAGGTACTTATAGCCATACTTAATATTATTATAAAGTCTCACTGATGGGCAAATGGCTCTATTAGTTAAATATAGTCATCGCTACAGTTGAAGGCTATTGGCTTAATCACCACACTTGCCAAATGCTTTTTTTTAATTTATTGAGGACAACAAACAATTACACTGTATTCTTACTTAATAATCTTAAATTAAATTAATTACTGACAGTGTAACCAGCGGTGTTATCCACATATTACTAACAGAAATACACTGATCAAATGCTAACACAGTATACAAAACAGGGTTAAACCGTATTGTAATTTAATACGTAAAGCCAACTTTAAAAAAAAAATTAACACAAAGTATTCGTTAGTTATAATAATTAGAATTTTGAATTTAGGCAAAAACGTATAGGTATAGGTAATGATCATTAAACCCAGGCTTCTTCTTCTTAGTCGTTACACTCTTGGCAGAGTGATCATGGTCATCACTTCAGCAAGCTGCTATCCACAGCTATTTATTCAAGTTTAAGGCTATTTATCGAAAAATCACAAACACACTTTGTCCAACCTGGGAATTGAACACGGACCTCCGGTTATCAGGCAACGCGCCTATATAGCCAATTGACCACCGAGGTGAAATAATTCGAAACTGATTCTGTAATTTTTTGACAGTCTAACACGTTATCATAATAAATCACTGTACTACAATACAAACCAATATTTCTGAGAACATTAATTTGCCATTATGTCGGAATTTGTTTAACCACAGTCAATATATTTGTTTAAAGTATTGAAATGTAGGTGTACAAGTCTTACATCGCTCGTAGGTATGTTGTCCAAAGCTTTTAAAGCGTTTAGCATTTTCTATATCAATAGGGGCTTCCACACAACTCTCGAGGGCCTCGTTGGACTTTAGTTGCGTGAGTTCGCTGCTCGTTTAAATACAAGTACAATTTTATTTTGGCTAAATTAATTTAACTAAGCACTTTTGTACTGTTTGATAAAAAAAATTTGATAATCCTTTTTTTAAACAATCTTTAAAACTGAGTTTTGTAAATATTTTCTGTTAAAAACATTTAAGTCTATAGTACCTATCTCATTATAATCGTACAAGTTATCGTTGAGTTTAGAGCATAGTTTTATGAAATAGTAACACTGTGGTGTGAGTGTGGTTTAGAGTCACTGATAGTAACTAAGGTCACAGGGTCGGCAACGGAGAAGTTATATTCATGTTACTAGTTCGTCAAACAAAAGGCAGCTTCGTACGGTAGTGTTAGCAAAATAAAATCAATATTACCAGTGGTGTTTGGGCCGGCGTTATTCATGGTCTATAAATAAAGACACCATTCTCAATATAATTATGCAATCTTCTGTTAGCGACTGTAACAAAACATTTGGCTGTGGATAGAGTGCCGCTAGCGGCATTCTAGTACGGTCGGTTACGATGCCGTCATTACGGCATCCTAGTACAAAGTGTAGGCAGTGAATAGAGTGCCACAAGCGGCAACATAGTACGATCGGTTACGATGCCGTAAATTGACGGCATCCTAGTACGAAGCGTATAGAGTGCCACAAGCGGCATTCTTCTCAATCGGTTAGGGAACCGTAACATATTTTTTATTTGTCGTAATGTTCAGACGACATAATATTCAAAAGATATTTTTGCATTGTCTTAAATTTCTAACCTATCACGTGTCCTACAGGAGTAGGGCAGCTAGTATTTCTGTTGTCTAACAAAAACTTTACGGCAGCTTAGGCGGCGTCACTATTATACCGCAAAACTTACGGTTTATACACTTCCAAAACTTTTTGTACCTCCGTTGTTAGTTAAATCTTTAACAAAATTTTAATTACCTGTCTTTGTACCGATCACGCCATTAAGAGGAAACACTTCGTCGACGTGACCTGCAAAATTCTCATACAAAACACAGAAAAACGACGTATCGTATTCCCTGTTTCCTCCTACAGAACTGGACCAATTTTTATTACTTTTCAGCATCGGTTACAGAAAGAGATTTTCTACGTCTGTATGTTCGATTTTTGTGCATTAAGTCATTTATTTAATAACCAAAAGCCTTCAAAATTTAGCGAAATCACTCCGTTTTAAGGCGTCTTCAGAAACGATACTTAAATGGCTGGTTTAAAAAAAAGTCAAACATACAGAAATAGAAAATCTCTTTCTTTAACTGATGCTGAAAAAGTAATGAAAATTGGTCCAGTTCTGAAGGAGGAAACAGGGGACTACGAAACGTCGTTTTTCTGTATTTTGTACGTTTAAAACCAGCAATGAACTGCAAAACTGCAAACCTGCAATGAACATAAAAATAAAACTGCCAGGTGACATTGACATTCGTATGTCATTCACTTCACATAACATTGTTGTTCGGAAGACGGAATGGCGGAACGGTCGGCTTACGGGACGCTGGTTAAATTCTATCGGTAGAATAGCATCACATCTTCGAAAACGGTTAGAATACCCCGCGAGAATTGGTTGCGTATGAGATCCTGACGACAGGACCACGCGCTCGCGTTTATTGTAAATTCGATGTGATCACTTGGGAAACTTACCACGTATCGGCACGCGAGGTTGTGAATTATCAGTTAATCGTTTTAAATCTTAATAATCTCCTTGTAAACAGCCGTCGGAGGCTGCGGTGTAATTTATCGGACGGACGAACGCATGAGGCAGGGTATATGTCGCAAATCATTGGCGGATTAGCACGCGTTATTGTGAGTGCTCGTGGGATACCAGGCCATCGGAGGCCTGAGGACTGGGTGTGCACGGGTCGGTGGAACGGCCGTGTGTACGGAGGCGATTTGGACGAGCCTTCGAGGAGTCGGCAGGCGAGGCACGCTACCACCAGGCAGGCGTCACATCGCATCACAGCAGCTGGGCTGCAACCATCCTGATTCCTTCCTCACCCATGTCCTTTCCTATGGTTGCAAGGCGGGTCAACCAACGTATCATTCGGTGAGTAATTTAGTCATAAATTTTGGTAAGATCAATCGCTGCGTATCGCAGCTAGCTTTAGACCCCTGATTGGAGGCCTCAGAAGGCCCAGGGCTGTCTAAATCATTGTATGAGAATTTTGCATGCCACTTCGACGTCGTGTTTGCTCTTAACATTTTGTGATTACAGGTACAAGGAAAAGATTACTGCAACGTCAAAAATCTTTTCAAATTGAATCTTTAATAAGATCACACAGAATTTATATAGCACTCCTTATTTTTCAGCCAGTCTCGAGTTCGCAGTCGCTATCATATTGTAAATCGTTCTCGATCAAGGTAACGCCAACGCACTTTCAATTACAACTTTAATGAGATTCCTTTGAGAATTTGCAACTTCATAGCGAGGACACTGGCATGCCTTATCAGTTATCAAAGTCGTTACCGACGACCGAGACTTTAAAAGCCCGTTTTATAATTAAACCCCATTTAGGTGGATGGTTGCTTAATACCTTCAGCGGGTACTGTGATGATAATCTTTTATTATTTAACGCGTTTTGTGACGATACATTTTACCGAAATATTCGTAACGACTGTTTTTGATGGGACTTTTTTTAATGACTGCTCAGTGCTCTGCTTTAATTTTGGGAACGCGACTTAAATATTTTTGAGTACCTTTTCAACTAAAAATATTACTTGTACTAAAATATGGAACATGAAAAACGTATTAAAAGAACATGACGTCTATAGCTACCGAAAACATTATTTAACTTGTCACGAACGAGGAGAATATCTTGGGTTGAATAACAGTTTTAACAATTACAAGTAGAGATTTTAACTATCTACAACTAGGTGTTTCTAACTGCCAAACTAGTTACTTACGCCCGAAATTAATAACGTATCTTCAGATTGTTTAGCCTTCTGAATTCATATTAAATGTAGTTACATTTTATTTAATTAAATATTTTAAAAAACTAAGTCACAAAAAAAATATTTTATCTTTATTTTTGTATCAATTTCCACAATTACGTTTACGTTACGTGCGAGTATGTTGTATCCGGGTTCCCGGGTACGGGTAGTACCGCAACAAGTTTTAAGCAATATGGTTAAATGAGTCAAAATATGATCGCAATGAAAAAAATGCGTTTAATAAGCAAGTTACTATTACTTACCTATATCTTATTTTTGCTTTGTATTATTAATATTTACATCAAATATTCAAAACACTTTTAAAAGAATAGTACTCTAAATGTACATAAAAATGTCTAACACAAGAATGGGATTGGACGATTGGACATTCAAGTTACAATACCTTTGACGTAGCACGTTCAGTATCTTAGAAACCCTTGGGAAGCAATTTTGAAGCTGACATTGTCCTTCGCTTGGTCGGCTTGTTTTTTTTCTTTGTGTTATTTTTGTAGATACTGATTGTATCTATAACATAACTAGCTGGTATGGTAATGTAGCCTCCTACATACTTAATCACTGGAAATGTGAAATTAAAATTGAAATAGCAAAACTGAAACAGAAATATTTTTTAATGGTAATTAAGACTCCTTTTTAATAACATTCCTAAATGTATCGTTATTGCACTGGAGATATACTTAATTGTAAAAATAAAATAATAATTATTACATACTTATAAATACATACTCGGACTACCATCATCCCCTAGGGTTAGTCAGAGACCAGGCAATGACGACCGCAAGATCACTCTACCATATTCCACGTTTCACCAAATAAAAACAGCACTTTTTCTCAGAGTTACGTGAGCTGATCGCCGCTCGATGCTGTTGGATATATGTGTAGCCTTTAGGGTGGATTCGACCAAACTGGAATAAGACTTACTCCAAGATTAGTCTGTACAAATTCGGCGTTTAATCTAGGTTTAAGACCTTATTCCAGTTTGGTCGAATCCACCCTTAGTCCGTTAGTCGCCTTTAACGACATCCGAGAGATGAGATGTGTCGATAGTATTATTTTTAATGAACCGCCACCACACAGAACCACACAATAATTAATACGGTATCCAATTTTGACGTGCAACATTATCAAAGTACCTTTATTGAATTCGTTTAACAAACTCAGAAGTTACCCTTGACTTTGTTTCAAGTTCGATATTGATTTAGGCGGGCCCGTGAGGCTGCTCAAGTTTCTCAGATTCGAACATGATTAAATTTTGACTTAGTTGTCAATAATTTCTCTTTGATTTCATATTGTAGCTAACGATTTACCAGCTACCTAAGTTAAATTTTACTGAAGGACCTATAAACATAGAATTATTAAACTTTTCTACAAAACTAATTATCTTTACAATCAGATCTATAAATTCATAAAAATTTTGGCAGAAATATTTTTAAAACCTTAGATTAAGACCGACTTGCTACAGTAATGTGGTAATAGTAATCTTTTATTCATAGAGGTATTTACGTTAATTTGTCTGTATGTGTTAAATTTACGGTCCGAATTAAAAAAAACCCCGAAGTTTGATACAAAACTCAAGTTCCAGATGTTTTAATATTACACAGCTCTGAAAAAGTAACGAGTAATAAATTTCTAAATATGTAAAAAGGTATTTGTGCATATATACCTTCATTGTTAAAAAGTTCTCGGAATTTTCGACATAAAAGCACAAGTACAACTTCCCATCACAATCCATGTACCACCGAGCTCCACAAAGCAGCAATAAAATGCAACGTGGAGCGCTATTTGACGTATTTCAATAAGAAAAAGAAAGGTTAGGTCGTTCGCCTCTCGATCAGCTGTCTCGCGTCTAGTAGCTAGATGCCTCGCCAAGGCTGTATGCAAGGCAGCGCGGCCGCATACCGCGCGTGATTCGAGATCACTATCGCCATCTCTCTCCACCTCACCGGATCTGTGGGAAACCCTTTGGCTGGAATTCTCGGCGTGCCATTCAACTGCAGAATGTGAAGTAGGTTGGGTACTTATGATTTTGTTGCTCTTTTTTGTTAATGAGTTTCTTCGAGTTTTTGTAATCGACATTTTTAGAACATAAATAGACCACTCAGTATAGTTTACTAAGGTATAAGTTAACTTACGAGTAAACTAAAAAACGGCCGATTTCAATTTCGTCTTTTCAAGCTTTGATAAACACAATTGGTGACCTTACATTTTTCATAATTAATTTCGTGGAATTGGTGTTTTATAGGAATAAATGTTTACTAAAAAAATATCAACCAGTGGGTGTTTTATGATCAAATTCAAAATCATTGGCATTGATGGTAACATTTCATAATCCACAAATAATAATATCATGTAACGGCTCAAGATTACACTGTCAACTCTACTACTGATACCCTTGCGACCGCTAAAACCACAATCCTCGTAAAATGATGCTAATTAATTAAAACTGTCTTGCATACGCTGTATAATCGTTCCGTTAACTTTATAACTTCTACAAGCTTTTCAGAGCCAGCCCAGCCTGTACCTAGGTATCGTGCCTTTAGGTCGTTTAGAGCCGCCCAAAGAACACACCCTCAGGCACGCAAACGGTCTACGTGAAGGCGTGATATTCAAACTATTTATAACTTTCCCTAACGTTTTTAAAATACTTTGTACTTGTGTTTACAAACACGTTCCTTTTTATTTCGTTTTTTATTTAAAACTAACAGCCCACCCGCTGCTTCACCCGCGTGAACATTCTACATCCCGTGACGAATTTCCAAACAGTTTCATTTCAATTACAAACTCAACAAAAAATAGTTACCTAGGGAAAAAGGTGCAACCGACTGCAACCGTTCAAAAGTGATGCGAGAACATGACATTCGTGGTAATTGATTTTTATTTATATACACTCAAGAGCAATGAATCCAGGTCACTTAAACAAACCTATTAAAGAAACCAATAAATCTCGAAAACTAAGAATGCTAGCTTAATTAAATAAATTGTGTTTCATAAACAATCAAAATACTCCTTATATGAAGGTGTTAACACTTCTTAGTTATTGTAAAGTTATGTCATAAAAATATCAAATTTGAAAAAGGGAGACTAAGGAACTTGGTGTACAGCATGCCAAACCGCGTAATCGCAGTAATGGAAGCACGAGGAGCCAAAACGAAGTATTAAAATTCAAGAAAATCGTAATGTTGTTCAAAAATGTCATGTTTCCTATTTTTTTGTTCTAAGACGAGATCAGTTTCTTTTCTTGTAATTTTTTGTAAATAAAATGTAGTTACTCATAAATTTTATTACTTTCATTTAAGGAGTATTTAATTGTCTATTAAACACAATTTATTTAATTAAGCTAGCATTCTTAGTTTTCGTGATTTATAGGTTTCTTTAAATGACCCGGATTCATTGCTCTCGAGTGTGGATTTAACAAAATTCACAGCCCTTTATATAAAACAATAAGTTCTTACTAAATTCTTCCTTTCGTCTAACGATACTTACCAAAGTTTTATCGCTATTGTATGAACGGTAAAGGTCCGCCCACGTCTTCGTCTGCTACTACCCGCATTCCGTGAAGAGTTCACCAACTCAGTAAGATAAGCTCATCAACTTACCAAAATTCCATCGCTATTGGATGAATGGTAAAGATACGGAACAAAGGGCAAACTCACACTCAAATCATATGGAGGTGCTTATAGATTACGTAAGGTAGCTTTATGATGTTGATGACACACACAATTAAAATAACTTGATGCTTGTGCTTGAGTGAGTTTCAGAGTCAGCCCGGTTTCGTACCCGTGGCGGCGGGCGTTTGGTACGACCTTGCTGATTCCTTGAAAGATAATGGCTTTATAATTAAATAAGTCAAACGAAAATGCTGAGACGAGAAAGACAAAATATGAGGGCGAGCCGCGCAAGTGCTACAATATAATATATATCATGTACATTTAAAAAAAAAGTAAACTTTTTACATAATTTTAAATCTAATAATTATAACATTTACTTTTTAAGTGATTTACCAAAGACAGAATACTCTGTAGGTCGGATTTTATAACATTGTCTATCTCAATATTCAAATTCAACCGACAATAAAATTTATCGACGGACTCAAATGTTGAATACATTCAGCTAAATAAAGATGTGTCATTCATTTATCACATTAATTATGTCAGAATTTCTATCTCTAGTAAGGTTGATAAATAAATCATAGACACAGAACAGTAAATCAAAGAAACGTAGGTAGTTGTTTGGACGTAACTGGTACGAAACTAGGATGATATGCCGTGATCATAACATCATAATAATATGATTTGGGGTCGACCTCGAAATCTACTTCAGATTAGGTTTTTTGTTCATTCATCGGCATCAGCCTATAAACGTCCCACTGCTGGGCTCAGACCTTCTTACACAAACAATAACACATAATAGTTTTTTTTTATATTTACAGTTAATTTATTTATTCAATTATATATTCCTAACCGTGTCGTGTAATGGTAAAAGAATACTACCATCCCCTCTCTTCCCTTGGGTGTCGTAAAAGTTGACTAACAGACTAAAGACTGCACATACATCTAACAGCATAGAGCGGTGATGGGCAGTCGCTATTTGGTGAAAAGTGGGGTGACATATTGAAACGCAGAATGTTTATTGCCATAATTTTAATTAACATACATCATATGGCATACAATTCAAAAAGCATAATAGTTTGTAGCAATTTTTCTATTAAGCATAAACATAATAACGCAGAAGCGTTGAAAGACATATTAATAAAAACCATAATCATTAAAATCTATATTATTGTTTGTCATAATTTTATTAAGCATACTTTATAACGCATAATTGTATTATTCATAATTTTGTTAGACATACTCTTACAAAGCATAATTCATAAAAGTCTTAGTTTTATAAAGCATAATTGTAAATGTCCGTAATTATTATTATGATGATACGTTAAACAGTAAATTTGTGCTTAAAAAATCAGTAATAGAAACAAATCGCGACTAAACCGACTTCACATAGTCTTGTCTGCCCTACGCTAAAGTGTAATTCAAGCCCACGTAGGCGCGGAGGGGCGAGGCAGCCCGCGAGCTGAGGGCTTGTCGCCGTGGCTGAGTGAGACTGGCCGGCAGAGCCGGCCATCAAGCCGAAGACGCGGTGGTGAGCGAAAACCATCTGCGACGATAAGCTCGCGTGGGACCGCCGGAGCCTCGTAGCGCCGGAGCCGTGATAGAAAACATGCCTGCTGCATGCATGCCTGCATGCAGCACGCTTGTTTTCTCATTACATCAATAAGTTTTATATCATTAGATTATTATACTAATAATCAAATGTATATTAAATCAAATGTACCAAATGTATGCTTTTTGAAATTTTGGTATATAAAATAAGTGTTATCCTGTAAGAGTTTAGGGATTTTGTCAACTATTCTTATTGCATGTATGCTTTTTGAATATTATGTCTTCTAAACATTATAGCAAAAAAATATGCCTTTTGTTACATAGGCTTATCGAAATTATGCCTTTCTATGGTTATGCCTTTTAAATTTTGACCATTTATGTCATGCGTTATGAAGTTATGCTATATAGACATAATATGGCAAGTGACGATTATGGCCATTAACATGATGCATTGGCGGTTTATGGCAAAAAACTTTATGCGTTTCAATAGGTTACCGAAAAGTGGTTTATTGCAGAAGATGTGTTTCCCATTGGCGGCAAGTCCCAACCATGGTTTGGTCGTTGCTGCAAAATGGCGTCTCGCCAAAAGCGTCAAGATTACCAAGCCTGGGCTAATGCGGTGTCATCAAAGGATCCAAACACCAGTGCGCTCAAAAAGAAGTACAACTTTGCCGCCAGGTCTTTTAAGAAGGACATTGCCAAGGCGAAGTCATCATTCATAGGTAGAATCGGCGAGAGGCTAGTGCGTCTTCCTTCGGGGACGCGTGCGTTCTGGTCTCTCTCCAAAGCTATCTTAGGGATTTTTTGTAAGCCGTCCCTACCACCATTGCACAAGACAGATGACTGCCTGGCCTACACTGCAAATGAGAAAGCCGATCTCTTGGGCTCTCTTTTCGCATGAAACTCGACCTTGGACGACGGGGAAAACTCTCCACCAACTATACCGCATTGCGCTTGTACAATGCCAAACGTTCAGTTCCTGTAAAGGTCAGTTCGTAAGGCTCTTTTTTTCCCTTGATATTCATAAGTCGAGTGGGCCTGATGCAGTTCCACCCATTGTGCTTCGGACGTGTGCTCCTGAATTGGCACCAGTTCTAACGCGCCTTTTCCGGCTCTCTTACACTACTGGCGTCGTCCCGAGCTCTTGGAAGACAGCCCTTGTCCACCCGATCCCAAAAAAAGGCGATCGCTCAGATCCGTCCAACTACAGGCCAATAGCTATTACCTCTTTACTCTCCAAAGTAATGAAGTCCATTATAAACCGCCAGCTCTTGGGGTACCTAGAAGAGAACCAGCTACTAAGTGATCGCCAGTATGGTTTTCGTCGCGGTCGTTCGGCTGGTGATCTTTTAGTGTATCTTACTCACCGATGGGCGGAGGCAGTCGAGAGTAAAGGGGAGGCACTGGTAGTTAGCTTGGACGTAGCAAAAGCCTTGGATAGGGTATGGCACAGGGCTCTTCTTTCTAAACTTCCATCATACGGGCTAGCATCAAAGTCGCAGTCGACGGTTCGTGCTCCGACATGAAGTCCGTGAATGCTGGAGTCCCGCAGGGGTGTGTGTTGTCCCCTACTCTGTTTCTTCTGCATATCAATGACATGTTGCATAACAACAGCATTCATTGCTATGCAGACGATAGTACTGGGGATACGCTCTATACCGGGCGAGCTAATATTTCTCTGGAAAGCGTCATCGAGAGCCGGAATAAACTTGTGACTGACACCGAGAACATGTTAAGTCATGTCTCGAATTGGGGCCGACATAACCTAGTCCACTTTAACCCCTCAAAAACACAAGTTTGCGCATTTACCGCAAAAAAAACATCCCTTCGTCGTACCTCTAAACTTTGAGGGAGCTCACCTTGATACCAATCCGACTATTGGGATCCTTGGCGTCGATATTTCGAGTGACGTTCAGTTTCGTGGTCATTTGGAAGGTAAAGCTAAATAAGCTTCGAAAAAACTGGGTGTGCGGGTCAGTATTTCATGCCGGCCCACCGCTTACAACTTTATAAAGCACAGGTCAGGCCGCATATGGATACTGCTCCCATCTTTGGGCTGGAGCACCCCAATACCAACTCCTTCCATTTGACCGCATCCAACGCAGAGCTGCTCGAATTATCGACGACGTGGATATTTCAGGTCGGCTCGATCTACTGGCTCTTCGGAGAGACGTTGCGTCTCTCTGTATATTGTACCGTATATATCATGGGGAGTGTTCTGAGGAATTGTTCGGCTTGATCCCTGCCGCTGATTTCCTTCACCGCACTACACGCAATCGACTGTCATTCCATCCACATCGCCTTGATGGATGGCGGTCTACTACTGTGCGTTTTTCAAGAAATTTCTTGCCTCGATCTACAGTGTTGTGGAACCAGGAGGTCTACTACGAAACGCCGCAACTTAAAGTATCGGCCGATTGTTCGCACGTTTCTTACTACGAATCTCTATCGTTCGGTCGGTCGGCCCGCACTTATCATTCCTTCCGACCGAACTTCGTTTGACGTTTGAGGCATCGTAAACCCTACTCTGAACGCACGAAGTCCAAACGATAATTTGAATTTGACAAAAGTTTCGTCGGTGATTTACTGTCAAAATTCACGATAGCAAAATAGTTACCTTGTGATTATCGTAAGTAGAAAGTTTTTTTTAATTAACGCAATTATGAGTGTTTTGTTTGTTTATTTTATCGTTAAATGTGATTATAATTGCAGTAAAATGGCAGCACGTATGTGTTTAGTAGAATTGGCCCTCCTTGAAGAGCGTTTGGAGCGCCGAAGAGATCGCAGACGGACCCGCGACTCTTTTACTGTAAATTTAGTGCCCGACGTAGAATTCATGTCGAATTACCGCCTCAGTCGGGCACTTTATGAGGATTTCTGCCAGGACGTGGTGCCTCTTTTGCCAGCAAAACGTAATCGCCGTGGAATAGACCCCGCGACTAAGGTATATAAAACACTTTTTTTTTACACTTAAAGGCTTTTTTTGGATATAATACATTAGACTGTTTTGTATTGTAGATTCTTGTTGCCTTGAACTTTTATGCTCGGGGCAGCTACCAAGGTTCTGTGGGGCAAAATAATGACGCACCAATGGCCCAGCAGACTATCCCCCGCTGCTTGAGGGAGGTCACAGATGCCATCAATACACCCAGCATTCTACGGAAGTACATAAAATTTCCTCAAAACGCAATAGAGAGAAACGTTATTAAGAGGAAGTGAGTTATACTTAATGATTTTAGTATATTTAAGTAGTGCTCTAAGCTATATTTTATTCCCGATATTCCCACGGTAACGAAGTCGCTAGGAAACAATAATTATTTAACATTCACTTAAACATAATTTTTCTTACAGATTTTATGAGCGTTATCATATACCGGGGGTGATTGGGTGTATTGATTGCACTCATATAGCCATTGTAAGGCCTAATGAGCAGGAGGAGAGGTTTTTTAACAGAAAACATTTTCACTCCATTAACACACAAGTAGTAAGATAATGGCATACATTTAGCAGCTTTAAAATACTATATTAATGTAATGTATGACATAAAAGTTAATTTTATTTAATGTTTTTTCAGATATGCAATAGCGACTGTGAGATCCTTAATGTGGATGCATCATATGGTGGAGCGACCCACGATTCGTTCATATGGCCACAGAGTGAAATTAAGGGTCATCTGGAAAGTCTGCAAACAGAAACAACATACCTATTAGGTATATATTTATTGGATATACTAATTAAATATAATTTGTTTCCATTGGCTCGCTACCCACTCTGCTGTACTGTTCACCTATGTAAAAAAATGTGTGAGTGAGGTTTGATCCACACTTATTGATATTGATTGTGAAGCTATTCAAAAAATGTAATGAACATATTAAAATTAATTGTTAATGTACTCGTAGGGTCGATTTTGGTTTTTCCAATTTGACTTTACATAGTTTGTTTGTTTTGTTGTACTTACTTCACACAAAACCTTTGATAGGTTAATATCAAATTTCACTTGTATATTAACCCTACAATTACATGCATGTGTACGAACCATGATACGAAAACACAAATTTTAATGACAAATGTTTCACTTTATAGGTGATTCAGGATATCCTTTTCGAGAATATCTACTGACACCAATAGGCAATGCTGTAGAAGACAGTCCAGAGTGCCGATTTACCGCGGTACATCGGCGTGCTCGCTCCACCGTTGAGCGCACATTTGGCATATTGAAGGGTCGATGGAGGTGTCTTCTAGCAGCAAGGAAGCTACACTACCGTCCAGAGACAGGAGGCAAAATAATCTTAGCCTGCTGTGTCTTGCATAATATGTGCATAACGGCTGGACTTAATGCTCCTGAGCTTACTGAGGATGATCTCCAGGTTGAAAACTTGCTCCAAATCAGTGAGTCAATGCCACTATCATCAGTCATGTCATCTACGGAAGCACTGAGAAGAGGACAAAGAGCAAGAAAGAGAGTCGTACAATTATTAGATAGAAATTAATCCTAATTTATTTATTTTTATTTACCACAAATTGTTTTAAGTTACTAAGTTGTACTTAAAATTAGTAGTGTAATCTTTACTTTTTATAAAACTTGTTTATTACTTACTCATAGTTACTTTATCAGTTAGTTTAAATAATGCTGTTAGTAATTATTGTTTAGTTAGTATTTTTTGTTTTTGTACTGTTTATTGCTACTATTGATAAAGTAGTGAAGTTAATTGCACCCATTTCTTCTTCATAACTAAAACTAAGTTCTGAATGGGTGAAATATGAATAGGACTATCCAAAAGAGTTAAGCAATTATGTTACATAAATGAAAATATTTTAACTTTTACTAAAGTAGTTTGTTTTTAATGTGTAAGTAAATAAAAAATACACAGGTAGGTCCTAGATTTTTATTTACTATTGCAAATGTTGTCTAACAAGACTACACAGCTCCAACAGAGCTACCCTGATGCCCGCCAGTTCCCTAATTGTCCGTTCCTCTCGCTCAGCGCGGTGGTCTTCAACCCGAAACAGCCGGTCCCGCACTGAGCCATCACCTCGAGGGAGAAGTTGCCTACTAGGTCTCCTAGGATGTGTGGCTGTAAGAGAACAACAAGTTTATATTAAAGTCATGTTTTAATTGTATTCTGTTGTAAACAAAGTTCACAAAAGGTATTTAAGTACTTGTAAAAAACATATAGATTGTCACAAGATTTTTAAATTAAACATCAAATAAAAATAGACCATTTACAATAAGTCTTTCTTCCAATTTTTTATTTGTTCGCAACAGTATTTGCGTAAAATTATATATTTAGACCATTCAGTTTTATAGAGTTAAAAAGTTGAAAATTGTGAAAATTTATATTATACATACAACGAACTGGTACTGTTCCACTTTGGTCAGGGATAGATAGGTCAGTAGGTCTCTCTGCTGTTTCCTCTCCTGACTGCGGTTCCAATAGCAAAGGATCTGTAAAATTATTACACCTCCATTAATTATGAAGAGTAACTACAGAATGCAGATTACAAAAATTGTTTAATACTAGGTAATGTATATGCCGTTTTCCTATACTTGTCCAATTTAGTATACAATCTTGATATCATGTCATTAATAAAATTAGTAATTAGAAAAAAAGGTGAATACAGAGACGGTATTATTATTATTATCATTATTTAAATAGTCCTTTTGTTCCAACCAGAATCCTTTTTGTTTTAATTATTAGTTTATTTTATGCACTCCTATTTCAATAAAAAGATAATACTATGCCAAGATTGCTTACTTATGTGAACAAGTAAGTTATAAAAAATTGACTATAGAGAAATATAAAAATGAATTTGTCTGTAATTGGATAATGGAAATTAATAAAAATTGTGAGATCTACTGGGGTCAGAGTAGTATATGTTTAACCCAGTTTGTTATGAAGTAACCATTAGCACAGACCGACCCTAATGTACAATAAATTAGGTATATTTTTATTTAATTTTACATACCGTGAATGATATCTCTTTCCTGTAGTATCTCCAAAGAGTCAGCAGGCGGTTCGTTTCTTATTTGCTAGAAAATACAAATTATTGCATTACAAACAAAACTCGATTATTAATTACTTATATTATTTTTAACTTGTATTTATTTAGGATAAAATATTTATTTATTCAAAATCCATATCTATTAATTTTCAAAATTTAAGTTCTTGTCTTACAGCAAATTATAAAATCTCCCAAAGTTTATTAAAATACATTTATGTAAGAGAAGAGTTACATAATGTATATCAATAGTAAGTATACAGTACATACACACAAACATTAAAGTTCATTATGCAATGCTTCAAAGTACTTACCTCATCAAAAGCAGGCACTCTCGCTGTAGTCTGCGGTTCACCAAATCCCTCTCCCATAATGGAAATCACTTTAAGTTCACACTGGGAGAGCTGTGGGGCTGTAGACGGGCCACCACCAGTGGCAGCCGCAGACTTCCGTGCAGCGGCTGCTGCCTTCTTGGCCAGATATTTTTTATCTGTCCATACCTGTAATAATATAATGATGTTATAGGTACATAATGGTTATTATTAATAAATTCTTATAATGTTAATAGGTAAGTATATCAAGCATACAGTCATTTTACAATGGATAGAACTTACTTTGTGCCACTGCTTCGTGGTTTTAGTGCACCCACCCATGGCATTAAGAGTTGTGCACATCTCTTCCCACAGCCTGTGGGATCGCACTCGGCCCTCCACACTCCTTAAACTTCCTCGGGCCAAGTCGCGATGCTCGTTAAGGAAATCGAGGAGTGTCTCTATTTGCGCCGCTGTTGGACTTGTCATGTTGCTCCAATAAACGAATATTTTAAAATGAGCTTCATTTCCAAACTCCCAACACACGTTCATATTCAAAACGATAAATCAAAAGGCACAAACACTTCAGTCTTATTATTTAGTGAACGTAATGAATAAGTTGCTTGTTTTTGTTCACATTTCTCAGCCAACCAAAGTTTAACACACTTGAAGTTTCACCACTTGGTAAATGGTTAGCGATAACGATTTACTAAAGTGTCTCAAACTGCGCTATCGAGTTTTTGTAACAAAATATGGTTTTTTGCGCTTTGAAATGGAAGGAAAAAAACAACCCCACTGTTTTGTTTACTTTATTTTACTTTTTAAATATCTCAATGGACAGAAGACAAAGGAATTAATAGTATACGGTTTTAATTTCGTTAAATATTCTAAAACTTTACAAATATTACAGTTTTATTGTCTTAAAACAGTCAATGTGACACATAGCTATCTAATTTGTCTAAAATAATTTAATTTAGTCATTAATTTGATGTATTTCTTTAATTAAAAGACTCAAATGAGCATATCGATAAAACATCGATATTTTGATTTTCCCTATCACTTCGTTTCATTCGTTCCGATGTTCATGGGATGATTGTCTATGGTTTTGAAGGTTTGTACAGAATCCGAACAAAGTTCAGAGTAGGGTCATAATGTAAACATCGGTCGAGTTTCGGTCGGGCCCGAATGTTCGGAATCGGCGTTTCGTAGTAGAACTCCAGGTCTCGGCGACGGTATTTCAGGACCGTTACGACTTAGTGATCTTCAAGAAACGAGCCTATTCCTTCCTTAAAGGCCGGCAACGCGTCTGCGATTCCTCTGGTTTTGCGGGTGTCCATAGGCGGCGGTGATTACTTTTAATCAGGTGACCCGCTTGCTCGTTTGCGTCCTCCTGCTATAAAAAAAGACTGCTTTTGCGGTCCTCATTGCTTAGTCTCTGACTAATCCTTCGGGTATAATAGTCGTGATTACATGTATTCTGTGGTAGCGATCGACTAGAGTTAGTAAGTATTCGCGAAGTATCTGTCTACCAATTTATTATTGACAAACGCTAACATAATCGACAATAATCGGTAGCCATTTGTCTAGGGGGACTGTTCAGTATTCTGTAATAAGAATCCCAAACCGTCATTCAACCAAACTGGAATAAGACTTACTCCGAGATTAGTCTATACAAATTCGGCGTTTAATCTAGGTATAAGACCTTATTCCAGTTTGGTCAAATCCACCCTAAGTGCGATACTAACATAAAAGAATAATTACAACGGTGTAAGTACTGTGGGTTTGCCTACCTACTCGGCCATAACGTTTATATTAAGGTAGTGTTGCGTAATCGGCCCGTGTAAATGTGGGTATGTGTAAGTGGCAGTTACTAGGTAGGGGTGCCTCGAGCTTAAAAATAATGACTGTTTTTTTTTACAATGAAGTAAATGAAACAAAATAAATGTGTCAGGATCGAAGTAAACGGAAAGTCGTAAAAGCGCTTGTGATGACTGTATGTATTTTAAACTTTTGACTTAGATCTATAAAAAAGTAAAAAAATACAATTACGCTCATTATGTGACGTGTGGGTAGTAGACATTCCGCTCTGTTGTTCATTCGACATCAGCTACACATTTTATAGACGTAAATATGATGTCGGTAGCTAGCCAGGCGGATTTAGAGCAAGCCCTAGACGACGAAACCAAACACAATACTAGAAAACAAACAAGTCGGTCTGCGGTGATATCTGATACCATACATACACACAAGACTATTATCCTCAAAGGGACTTTGACAGAATTTAGTCCTTTTAGTCGCCTTTTATGACACCCATAAAAAGAGATTAGTAGTATTCTTTTAATAATAAGCTGCCGCTACTGCGCAGCTATCTGAGACCGGTGATAAAATATCGCGTAATGATTTTCTTTCACGTGAGATTAACTTTTATAAAAAGCGTTAAAACGTTTATAAAAATAACTACTTTGTATAGATTCTATATAGGATCGTTGGATAGCCAAGCGGGATTATTAGAGCGGTCAGAATAACACCGTTAAAAGGAACAACAAGTTTAGTAGTGTATTTAATGTGTTAACAAAATTAATTTAATTTGTTTATTTTCAGAAGTTTCTAAGATGCTTTTAGATCAATATTCTGAATTACGTAGAACTGACTAAAAATTATAATAACCTAAATCTCTTTTAACCTAAATAAATTTTAAATGGTGGTTTTTCCATGTTAGTATATATGATTACATTTTTCTTCACGTTATTTTTTTCGCACGAAAAAGTAGTCTATAACCTTCTTCAATCAAGCCATCATTTTTCTCTACATCACTTTCGCAGAATATTAATATAAAGATAAGATTTTTCTAAAAAAGGAATCGATTAAGAATTGCCAGCCCTACTAACAGTTGAACACGCTACCCTGTCGGCGAGCGGCAACAGTATTTTGCCATGTGGTCAGCATTAACGGACACTCGAATTCCTCCCTGGGTCAACAAGCCGGCCCATTAAAGATGCCCCCGATGTGGCTGGCCGCAGATCTTATCACTGACCTCCGAATATCGATCGGATAGCAATTCGCCAGAAATCTGAGATACGCCTGCGGAGGTTTTATGATAAAATCGTTTGTGAAGCTTTATCTTTAATCGAGATAATTAATTATTGAACCTTTTTCGATGTTAGCGTTTTGTATCTTTCATCTGTTCGTTTGGTATTGTTTTGTTATCATGCTATCGCAATGAGATATTTGTTTTCTTTTGTAAGTACATTGAGATTGCGTGGGTCGATTTCCAGATGAGAATTAATTTTTAGAAATTTTCTTGGAAACGTGTTTTTTTCTGATATAATTCTTATTTTATTACACATAGATAAAGAATAGAATTTATCTTGATTGTTACTTACCTTGTCTTTTCTATAATATGTTTGTTATTATATTCGTTTATTGTACAAAATTAAGACTTTTATGTTAATTTTTTCTTTTAGTTATTTCTGATAATATTTTATTTTATATTTCGATATGGTATCAGAATTTATTACTTGGACATTTATTTGAATGTTATTTGAAATGTGTCCTTTACCCCCTTAGCGCCAGACACAACACAATGCGCCAGCTTTCCTATGGTTTTATGCCAACACTAAGTTTAGGGTTACCGCCATGGAAGCCGTATCGAGTCGGCTGCGGCAACATTGACTCAACTGGGGATACATACTTACATCGTACTGTACTGACATAGTGGAAAAAGACTGAGTACGAAACATGGTTGGTACTGCTTCGACATTTTTTTACATACTATGGGGCCAGGAGCGACCCAGGGCTGAGACTCTCGTCCTTTGCCTGGATACGAAGAACTTGACTGAAGAGGTGACCTACCTACTTGAAAACCTATGTACGAACCCTTTTTGACCCGGCCCCCCGCACATTATTAGCACGGCGCGTGTATCGAATGTGGCAACGGAACCAATTTTTTTAGGATTAGGTAAAAACGGATAAATTGGCCAGCGTCTGCCGGGTGGTTTCCCTTACGTTGGAACATAACATACATAATATAATCACGACTATTATCCCCGAAGGGTTAGTCAGAGACTAGGCAATGAGGAAAGTAAAAGCAGTCTTCTATGTAGGAACATAACAGTGACACTAATATTGTAGTTAAATAGGAATAGACGCCCAAGTTAAATAGAAATGGAACCACTATGTATGAGACCGGTAGTCTAACCATACCATAGAGATCAGGGACTGAATAACCCAAAAATTAAGGTACCTTTATATAGCGGTATGGCGTCATACCGAAAAATAGCGGTTACCGGAATATTCCGATATCCAAATTTATATCGGTAGCGTAATTTTGAGTTTTTAAATAATAAAGGTTTATTTCGGTATGAAAGAGACGGCTAACAACCGTTTCAAGCATAAGCGACTACTGGCTTTCTTATAAAGCTTTAGTTTGGATTGTTCTCGTTGTCAAAACACGTGCGCCGCGCATAGGTTTGAATTTTTTACTAAAAGACAGGATATACCCACAAAATATTCTTTTCGGCCAAAAACACAAACAAGATTAATTTTGCCAACCTCTAAACTTCACTTACACTCTAAAAGTCCGTTAGTTATGTGTGTGAAAATATATAATAAATTACCTACTTCTTTAAAAAATATACCCACTTTCTTTAAAAAACTGAAAGACCTACTTTTGCAAAATGCTACTACACGCTGGAAGATTACCTAAAAGATCGCCTATAAAAATATAATAATGTATAATAATAAAATAATTATTGATAAATAAATAAAATAATATGTAGATAATATTTTGTATATGTATATATATGTATATAAATATATGTGCATATGTGTATATATATATATATATAGAACAATACCTGTACCAGATTGGATGCAATTTTATTCCTATGTACAATAAGTCCTACTCTCGCCTTACGTAATTATATTTATTTAAGTAGAATCACAGAATAATATTGTAGAACAATGCAACTGCCGTGCACACGGAATTTTAAAAGTACGCTTGCCGGTAGGTATATTAACGCCAACTCAAGCTAGTGTCTGCTAATAAGCGGACGGACTTTTACTTAACCCTTAACCGATTCATTGCGTATCCCTCTTTTAATGACTTTTGTGCATGGCGGCTAACAAATATTCTGTGACGCCTCCGTGCGTCAGCCGCCACCCATTAAAGTGACGCGCTTGCGCGTCTTCAGCCATGAGTGAACATATTTTGCTTTTTGTTATGATTTTGGCTTGTTTACACGTGATTGCATTCAGTCGGAATCGGATGTCAAACGTAAAGGGTTTGCTAATTCGTTTAGTGTATTGTAAAGTGACTTATCTACGCGATTTTGCTGGAATGGCTGCTAAGTGATTTATTTGGATCAGTGGTTGTAAACCTTTTGTGTATTTTTAGTAGAAGTTTACAAAAGGGTGTGAAAGGAGTATCTTTATTTAGGTTCTATACCGTAGTGTTGCGATGCAGCCACTATAACGAGTCAAAATATAAAAAAAAAAAAATACGCATGAGTAGGTGTCGGAACTCTTGTTCTCATTGTTAATGAGCAATGTAGTCCAATGAAATGGAAAATGGGTCGGGTGGTTCAACTTCATATTGAATAATCGCTTGAATTTGAATTTGAAATAAAATCAGTTTTCAATCTAGCCGTTTTTAATAGTAGATACACAAGTTGCTAAAATGACATATTAAAACGAGGTATTTTAACTCCCGAGCTTAATTCGATTGCAAGAAAATAAAATAATCCAATACAATATTTAAAATAAATAATGTACAGCCACTCAGGGCTTGTTTACTAGTCAGCAGCCAGTACATAGGAACCGTTTTATTTAGGGTTTTTTCTTTTAAACAAGGAGAAATCCTATTTTCGGATACACAGCGGGCCTGAGGAAGCCCGCTGGTTATGTGGCGACTCTCCCCCCTACGCCCGCTTCCCTGTCCAGGTCCGAAGGCCTCGACAGGGACTCGGGTGAAGAGTGGCCTTACCCACTAAAACTCCTTATACCATCCCATCACTTGTCGTCAGGGTGGTTCGGGACCACGGACAGCAGACTCCGAATTCCACCCTACGACGGCCCGCCAGTGGGGAGGACGCCCGGGATAGTTTGGGCGCCCTGCAGATTCCCATGAGTTTCATGCAATGCGGCTATGGGGTCTCCCACCCCACAGTCACGCAAGCCTCACTGCGGTGGAAGGAGGTGGGCAAAATGCCGCCTTCTCCTACCGACTCGCCTGCGTCGGATCGGGTCCGCATGGAGTTGCTCCTCGCGGACCCTCTCCGCGGCCTCCTTCTGTGAAACAACCGCTTCACTGATCAAGGCCATGGCCCTCCATGATCTGTCGCTGTCTAGCATGGCTTTTACCACGCTAGGCAGCGAGAGTGTCTCCCCCAACGACCGACATCAGACTGTGGCGCTGCGCAGCCCACGACCCGCACTCCTCAAGGGTGTGCGTTTCTGCGTCCTGCGCAGCTCCACAGCTGTGGCATTCTGACGTCGACTCCCCTCGGTGCAGGTAGTGTCCAAAGCATCCATGCCCAGACAGCATCTGCTCCAAGTGGAAAGATAGAGTCCCATGTCGCCGCTGTAGCCATCTCCCCAATTCTGGTTGGATGACTCGACACAACCGGGAGCCGTAAGTCGATGACCGCAAATCATCGGCCCATTTGGCCAGCAGCTCTTGGTCAGCCAAATCTCGAGCCTGTTTAAGCTCTTCTTAAGTATGGTTTCTACCCTGTTCTTTAGCCTCTGCCCGCTGTCGGTACAGTTCCGCCAGCTTCACTGCCTCCAACCCCCATGGCGGGATGCCAGCCAGCGCACAAGCTGCAGCATGAGACACTGTCCTGTACCCTCTGATGGCCCTCAACGCTATTATCCGCTGTGCGGCACGAAGATGTTGTTTGTTGGTAGCGTTGAGGGCAGTCGCCCATATAGGGGCTCCATAAAGGGCCATCGAGCCCACTACTCTAGCATAAAGCCGGCGAGTCAAAGCGTTCGGCCCACCAACATTCGGCATGTTGCGTCCCAAAGCGGATGCCGCACTGACGAGAAGAGGGGAGAGTTTGCGAAAGTGCTCCTCGAAGCGCCAACGCCCGTCCAGAATGAGACCCAGATACTTCATCCGGACCCCAACCCGGATCCTATGCTCGTCTATATCTAGGTGGGTTCCAGGCGGCGGTCCTCGTCGAGGCCCATGGAAAAGTAGGGCCTCAGTTTTACCGATCGCTACCTCGAGCCCCAACATATGGATTCTGTCCACCACCAGAGATGTTATGACGGTGACCAGTCTCCCTGCCTCTGCGCAATTTCCGCCCCGGGCCGTGATCAGAGTATCATCTGCATAACAGATTACATCGGCCCGTGGGCCTACCCAAACATTAAAAAAACCTGTTTCTAAAAAAACAATAAAATGGGTATTGAATCAATTAAACGGTTTATAGAGGTTTTTCTTCTTTTTATAAGTACCTAAACACACCGGGACAACACGAGCGCGCGAGTGGCAAAGCGAATAGCGACCTTCCATACGTAGACATGAATTATATTTGCCTGAAATACCGCTCTCCCAAAGTGAGCGCGCGAGTTTTAAATCGACTTGCGAGCTAATGTCTACACACGGAAGGTCGCCATTAGCCAAATCGCCTCGCCAGCAGTAGGTACATTTCGCAGCTTTGGATTAAACTGGTTTATTTAGGTTTTTGAAGCCCTCTCATTTACATTGGAAGCGGTTTTTGTAAAAACCTTATTCAATAACCGGGATTTTTTAAACCGGTTCGAAGCCCTATCGTCACTAATTCAATTTATAATTAGAAAATATTAATAAAGGAAAGATGGCGAGCCAGTTTAAACCTTTACATCGTTGTTCCATAATAAGTCTTAACGCGTCAAAAACGTATGCCGCATAATCGCGTTTATCGTCCGGCATAGAAAATCGCGTAGCGAATTATTTATTACATCAAGCAAATCCTCAATATTATGAAAGTTCTGCTAATTAGCACTCCCTAAAAAGTAATTCTACAAAGTTTCAGTGGAATTTTCTTTATGACGCTATGTGGCGTCATACGCCATACACAAAAGAAGTAAAATTAGGGAACAAAAAGTTTGCAACAACTGAAGTTTTTTAACTGGCGCTATCTCCTAAAACGATCAATACAAGCATAATCTACGTGTCAAATAATACAAGTTCTGTTAATTAGAACTCTCTAAATAGTCATTCTATAGAATTTCAGAGGAATTATTTATGACGCCATTTGGCGTCAAACGCCATACGTAAAAGATATCAATGAAGCTCCATGGCGTCATACGCAATGAATCGGTATGCATCGCAAATGGCAACACGTAATGATAGACTTATTATACTAGTGCAGTAAGTTGGTTTTCACAGACGAGTAGACTAATGTAAGGCTTACTATTGACATGAGTTTGTAAATACCAATTTCCGCACTAGTGTAAAATAATGTTTACACGCGCACATTTTTTACACATTTTTGCGCGCGACACGCAACAAAAACAGGTTTTTACTCGTCGCCTCGCAAGCAAAAGCAAGTCTCACCCCTCACCCTGCGCCCCGCAACTGTCAATGCAACGTTTTTCGGTACCGATATCGCATAAAGGTTAAATAACGGTAAAGCCTTACCTTTATTTTATTAAGGTACACTTATTTTTTACCGGTAACGTAACCTTATACCGTAACCGCTTTCAGTCCCTGATAGAGATAGATCATAGAGCATAGAGGCGATTATGGTATTTAAACACACCTTACCACACATGAAGCATCATCGGTGAAACAAATTGCCACTGCAAACATACAGCCACTGCAATGCAAAAGATACCCTACTACCAGCAACTGTATGAAGCTACCTACAATCGTTAATATTTGCTTTGTGTAGCGGCAAAAGACTCTTTGACGTACTGGAAGTTCAAGTTGACATAGTCGGAACCAATACAGCTCGTCTTTTGTACCTCGGAGGCAAAGTTTGGTGGCTGCTTTACCACCCTAGATAAACGCTTCGTGTGCATTCTATTGCGTTAAGAAATCCCTTAGCGTTCCCGACAGTTAATTGGTGCATAAGTCATTGCCACAGAACATTTGATCGATTGATTTCGCTATAAAAAAAAACGAATGATGTCCGAGATTTAGGTCTTTATAATATTATTAAAATTAAATATACATAATATTATCACGACTATTATCCCCCAAGGGTTGACTAATCAAAAACTAGGCAATGAGAACAACAATAGCAGTCCTCTACCATAGTCCACTTTTTACCAAATAACGACTGCACTGTGCTTAGCGTGACAGGTGGTGAGCCCATCGCCGTTCTAAGCTGTTGGATGTATGTGCAGTCTATAGTCCGTTAGTCGCCTTTTACGACACCCAAGGGAAGAGATGGTAGAGATAGTATTTTTTTCATCGCTACGCGACACGGTATTATAAGTACCACTTTAATTATTATTTTTTATTTTAACCGCCTCTTTGGTCTAGTTGCTAAGTCACCGGTCTTAGACCCCGAGGTCCCGTATTCGATTCCCAGCGCGGGGTACTTACATCTTTGTGTATTAGTTTGGTCGGTAGTAGGGCTTGTTAAGTCCGCTTGGCTAGCAAAACTTACCTAAAGTCTTGTGCCATAACAACAATGTATAATAAATAGCATTGTGTTCCAACAGTTTAGATATAAGATAGCCAGTTCGTCAGTGGTTATGAGGAAACACTACGTGAAAGTGTCATGAAAAATTCTCATACGAAACACAGAAAAACGACGTTTCATAGTCCCCTGTTTCCTCATTCAGAACTAGACCAATTTTTATTTCTTTTTCAGCATCGGTTAAAGAAAGAGATTTTCCATGTCTTATGTTTGATTTTTTTTAAACCGGTTACTATGTGTTTCTGAAGACGCCTTAAAACGGAGTGATTTCGAAAAAAAATCAATTTATTTTGACCTATTCCTTCCTTAAAGGCCGGCAACGCGCCTGCGATTCCTCTGGTTTTGCGGGTGTCCATGGGCGGCGGTGATTACTTTCCATCAGGTGACCCGCTAGCTTGTTTGCCTCCTTCTGCTATAAAAAAAGGCTCCTGGATTTTAAATAATTGACTTAATGCAAAAAAATTAAACATACAGACGTAGAAAATCTCTTTCTTTAACCGATGCTGAAAAAAACATAAAAATCACAGGGTTTTTTTCTTAAGGACTCCGGTTGAAGTGTGATCACACATTCGGCCTTATCTCACACCATCAAGTAAGACGAAGGCCAAGTGCTTGCACGTAGTTGATAAAAAAGAGCTAAATTAGCTCGCCAAATGACGTACTGTTGGCTTATGTTAATCCCATACATTCATCATTCTATCCTACAAGCGTGTATGCTACTCGTACAAGAGTCGTACAAGCCTGAGCCCTTCGGTTAGCTTTGACATGGCAATGTTTGCGTAAACAACGCGTACTGAGAATGTTAGCGGTCACCTCGCCGTTTGTTAGGTTTGTTAATTTATGCTCACGTCCTCACGTGCTTAGTGAGCGCAGATCGATTTGTTCGTTGAACATTGGAACAAATTAAGGTTTTACCTAGACGAATTGTATGAAGACACACCTATTAGTGAATGTTGTGATAAGAGTTATCCGTGTGCTGATATGGGAACACATTTATATAAATTTATCCAAATAAAGAACACTATAGTAAAAGTTGAGGAGCTCGATGGCGCAGCGGCTAGCGCGTTCGGCTTGCGATCTTGCTCGCTAAGCAACTTTCGCAATGCCGGGTCGTTGGATGGGTGACCAAATTAAAAAACATCTCGAGCTCCTCCGTGCTTCGAAAGGCACGTTAAGCCTTCGGTCCCGGTTGTTGTCGTAAGATAGCAGTCGTTAAACCCACCAACCCGCAATGGGCCAGCGTGGTGGGTTATGGCCCAATATCCCCACGTGCTATTGTCCACGTGGGAGGCCTGTGCCCATCAGTGGGACGTTTATAGGCTGATGATGATGTTAATGATGGTAGTAAAAGTTGAGAGATGTAAGATGGAGGTTAAACTCTCCGTTACGATGAAGCTTAGACAAAATATATACATACATATAATTACGACTATTATCCCCGAAGGGTTAGTCAGAGACTAGGCAATAAGGACCGCAACAGCAGTCCTCTACCATAGTCCACTTTTCACCAAATAGCGATTGCACAAGTGCTCAGCGTGACAGCCCATCGACGCTCTATGCTGTTGAATGTATGTGCAGTCTTTAGTCTGTTAGTCGCCTTTTACGACACCCAAGGGAAGAGAGGGGGTGGTAGTATTCTTTCACCGCTATGCGTCACGGTTACTATAAAAAAATACTTCCAAAGTAACACAATACATAACCATGTCTGCGATTACATCCCCATAATGGTTGGCGATCTAATTACAGCGTTCGATGGTGTTGCTCTTGCGCCACTCGGTGAGAAGTCAGTTGCGTAACGGCTGCCGCTGTGATACATCACTTTCTCCTCGAAGTTATCGGACCTCCATTTGGGTCGCACGTTCGGTGTAATCCCAACAGCGTTAGTTTATCAATGAATTAAGGAAAAAATGGAAGTATAATAAAACCGTGACTAGTGTTGCAGTTTTGATTCAATGAATAACGATGTTACAGATTACCTCTTTACATACATACATACATATATACACACATACACTACATACATACATACATACATACATAGAATCACGACTATTATCCCCCAAGGGTTAGTCAGAGACTAGGCGATGAGGAAAAGCAGTGCTCTGCCATAGTCCACTTTTCACCAAATAGCGACTGCAATGTGCTCATACACATGTGTAACTGTGTCGCGTAGCGGTGAAAGAATACTACCACCCTCTCTTTCCATGGGTGTCGTAAAAGGCGACTAAGGAACTAAAGACTGCATATACATCCAACTGCATAGAGCGGGCTCACCACGTGATTACCTCTTTTATTACTAATCATAATTATTAGTAAGTACCTACATAATTAAGAAAATGTGAAACGTCACGAAAATCATTAAACATCCATACGATATGAATGACATCAAAATACATTAAAATAATTATTGTTTGTAAGATTTTTAACTTTTATTACATACGAGTATGTTGAAAGAACGGTGTAAAGCTACGACCATGTTACTAATACCAAGTTAACATATTAAACCAATAATTTTCACATATTTATTTGTAGACTTACGGAAACAGTCAGTCGTATCCTTAGAAATGTTTTTTGTTTTAATCTAAGGTCTTATCTTTAAATGATCCAAGATGAGTCCCCCTAATTGAATAACGACAAAAAATACTACCGTTAAAAAGATACAATCGTCTACTTGACTCATACTATACTTACAAGCTATTGGGAGCTTATGATCCTGATAGCGAGCCATTTAGCTTTAAGCCTTACTCATCAATTAAGAACATTTCTCAATATGTGACGTCATTCACGATGCACACGATTGTACTGTGAATGAAACGAAATGTCGTTACACATAATTATCTAACTAAGCGACAATGGTTTGAACTCGAGAACGTTCAGTGTAAGCCGACCTGTCTATCTTGACTGCCTAGTGAAGTTAACGTTATATGTAGGCAACTTTGTATTGAAACTTAATTAACGTTGAGGTTCTAAACAATTTACAGATATGCAAATTGGAGAAAAAAAATTGTGGATGAAGTCAGAGTATACAAGTATAGCGCAAGATTATAAAGGAAATGATATGACAAATAACCCAATAACAATCCTAGAAACGACATAAGAAGGAATCTTTTGATACTATAGCATAGAAGTTTAGACGCATGATGGTAAATTAAATTAAAACGCTCAGAATGAAATCACTCAACTTCAAAGCGCATGAAGCAATATATCAAAAGCAGGCATTACCATAACTCACTGAACTGTTACACCTCTCCGCAACTATTACGGTCACGTACAGAAACGAAGCACAATACAAAATTAATGACCACTTTACGTGATGCCGCCGACGCCACTATTGAACCTATAGAACCCCGAATAGAAGCACTCGGCAATAATACAATCTGGAAACCATAAGAAGGAACACTTTACAGGATCAAAAGAAAATTTGCATCTATTCGATGTTAACACGGAGACTTCAGTAAACTAATTTGATTCAGTATCTTGATTACTCAAAAATTTTATCACGAATACTGTCCAAGTTTTCCATCAAGTTCATCACAAGTATTGTATTTACTAATTTACGCGCTTAATTTAATATTGCATTCAACACTTATTCATACTAAGCCCATCAATAGAAAAATCTCAAGCAAAACTCGCAATTTATAAACTGGGCCAGTTCCTACGTTCTTTCATACGAGCGCTTGAATGGGAATCTCTCGAACATCGCGAACGAGTTAATTCAATACTATTTGCATCGATGCATCGAGTTCTCCATTCGTTTCGCAGTATATATTGCCTGGAGTGTAATCGAAATGTCTTTACGGAACAAAGCAACTCTATTAGCTTGATAGTTGCATCGATGCAATAGAACGGGCTTGAAGATAAATTATAAGAAAGCGTGTATATCATTTTTCAATTTAAATTTAAACTTTCCATTTTCTTTCTATTTTCAGTGGTTGTTGAACTTAAGTTACCAATTATTGCATTTCTAAATACTAAACTATGTATTTGTGTTCTAAATTGGTTTCATAAGAAACCTGTTGGTAAAAAAATTAGTTGGATTTGAATTCAATAGTTAAATGGTGCTTTTACAAAACGATGTCGATACAACTTCGATGATTTACCGAGTTAGCCGTACCAATAGGTGTATAAAGACTGTGCAGGTTCATCTAGTTAGATAAAAAAATCAACGAGCGTACAATACTAATTGCTCATATTCCCCAGCTGACGGGCATCCGCGTTTTTGTTCAACAGCCATTCTTGGACGAGTCTATAGTGTAGCAAATATCTATTCTCCGTCTATAGCCCATTGTCCTTGGATGCTTGCCGGAGGTTAACAACTGCGCTTTTTCCTCTTTGTAATGAGACGTGAGGACTTCTTGGCAGAAAAATTAAGAGTTATGTTTGAAATTTTGTTTTTATTTAAACAAAATGTTTTTAGTTTTTAAGTGTAACATAGTGGTAAACTATATTTTAAATGACTACTGAGAGAGGAAAACTTCTGCGGGCCCCACTAAGATAAATGTTCTAAGTTTAATAAATAAACCAATATGCAATCTTTTTATTTAAAAAAACTTGAATAATCTTCACACATACCTACATAAATTATTTGTAACATTACAGTCCTTCTATTTATCATTGTGGTTGTTTATTATATAATGGGCCTTTGATCTAGGCTAATGGTGTCTGATGTCATTTTACAACCATAGCTTTATCGTAATGCAATCCTAATCAAAATGTAAGCATTAACCCATTTTAACAAACGGAGCATGTTCTGTTTTTTCATTGGCTTACAATCTTATTACAAGTACATAAGATTCAGTTTTATGTGAATACCTCTTAACACTAACTGACAAAGAGTAATCTCAAATTGCTCGATCTGCACATTAATGTCGATGCGTTCCTACGTACCTACCCCTTTTATTTCGGACTATCATAAAGACTTATTCATCTGTTTATGTAGGTATTTATTTACACGAGTTCGCATGAATTCGTAATTTTTGCGAACAATATTTCAATACTTACGGTTGTTTTTGGTAGCAATTTTATCAATATTACAGCGATGTTTTGCGAAACTGCTCTGTAATTTTTCTATGCCAATGTTGTTTTTTCTCAAGCTATTTGTAGAAATTGCAATATGTTGTCGCTGAAACTGGCTTTTTATGTCATTGCCAGGAAATTGAGAGCTCTATCCGCAAAATCCCTCAAAATAATACCTAAAGCAAAAATCCAGTTTGTGAATCTTGTGATTGATTTTTTTATATTGAACCGAAACTTGTATGTTTCGTTCTACGAGTATAGAAAATTTTTCTAAGTGACTTATCGAGCAAATTACAAAAAACTATCAGTTTCACTAAATAATTAGATTACGTTACCAAAACAGTTTCACTTAATTACCTTATTTTATTATGTGTAATAAGGCTTTTCAAAATCAAAATTGAATGTCTCATTCATAACGTTCTCTTTAAAAGAATAAACCTTAAGAATACCATATCAAAACCTTTTTATTTGTTCGCGCTCGCCGCCACAAAACCACAGTTAGTCTAAACGGAGTCATCAGTCATCTGACCACGTTGAATGGTGGAATACCCATTAAGAGTTCCTTTTCAGGCACAACAGCTAACCATATTGGATTTCGTGAGCGCTAGTATTTACGCCCCATAAAAACTTCTAAAAGCATAAAACTAAAAAGGTGCTTTACTTTTATAACAATTACATTATATATTTGGATAGTTTATATATGCCCAACAGCACGTTGTCAGTTCTTTAAGATAGCTCGATATTTTTTGCCTCTCATTACACATCACATAGCGAAAGTTACTTAACTTGCAAGATTGCAACCTGAACGTGCAAGGAATCCAGAACAAATTCTTAATATTAGTAGGCCGTTAAAACACAATAACTGCTGTTTTTTTAATGCTTTCAGTGCCCATGTCGCCGCTAGAAATTTTAATTTCGCTGGCATTCTCATAACCCTCGCTTCGGCAGTCATGACCTCCCGCTTTATTGAATTCCACAGTTTCCAGTACTTTTTGGTTGTTCCTTATTCATACACGGCCTATATAATTTCACGGTTTTTTTTCCGGCTTTCATTAACATCAAACAGTCAAAAGCAATGTTTGCCTAGATGCGACTGCTTTGGGGGTATAGTTAATAACAGTCTAATAAGTCTATATTGAGTCATTCTACTTACTAAAAATACTATTTTGTTAATTTTGCACCTAGTTTTCATAATTGGTTAGCACGTTGGTTCCGGAAGACGCTGACTAGACCTAAATACTTTCCACTTAAACTAGTTTTATATTGAAAAAGCTTTTTCATTAAAATAGTTCTAAATCTCTTCTTTAAAAAAGCTTCCAACATGTATAACTTTATTATTTACGTCGATGATCCCTCATCGGCGTTTGTTTTACCAATCCGCATAAGGCCAACTTAGCCCACTTGTAGAAAGGCCTATGCCCGGATGTGATTTTATTCAGAATTTTGACAATAATTAACATTGTATCGTATCGTATTGACATCGTATTCAATTCACAATTAATATTTAGAAATGCCGAAAGTGACCACTTAGGGTATCTTACGTCTTCCAGAAACTTTCTGGAAGAACAACTTAAAAGGTTTACGTGGTATCTAAATAAAGTAAATAGACTACGTAGCTGTACGCTATAACATAATTCCGTATGTCGTGTAATTTGACATTGAATGATTGGCCGTCGGTCGTGCAGATGATGTGCACATGGGCTAGTCCCTTGGCGTCATTACTTTCAGAAATTGCGTCAACTGCTGTTGTTACCAGCTTTTATTTTTTTCACACATTTGTTCAACGAATTAGTATTGACTTTTTTTGTGAGTTGTTTTGTTTGTTCAATTAGCTAAAAGTCTAAACTATGTTTGTGTGTCCGTAGTTCTTAAAGTATGCACCAATTTAATTTAGATATATTAATTGAAAGCTTCGTCTTGACTTAGGGTGATTATAGTTAGTAATTAGCTTGATGGGAAGGAGCATTCTGCTTTCGTGTATTTTTATTATCTACGACTGAGAAGCGATTGGTTCTTAGATCACGGTACGTGACGATAAGCCAAAAGTAGAAGCGCACTGCACTTCACCCGGAAGTCCCGGAACCCTGCAGTCGGAACGGAACATTGCCATTAACATTGTTGTTATGGCAACGGACTTAGATAAGTTGATCGTAGGTAGCTAGGGTTACCCTAAATAACTTACCACCTCCACCACCAACCAACCCCGACCATAAAAATATGTACTTACCTACTATTTTAATTCATTATCATATTATAAAATGAAAATAAAAAAAAAATGACTGTACTCACAACTCACAAACTCTCGTTCATGAACCTACACTAATAACATTGGTTTATGCTCCAGTTATGTTCCTAAAAATCGTTATAAGAGTTTTTCTTTCTTAAAATGAACCTTGCCTAGAGTTTACAAATTTCTAATTCAAATGGAAACAATTTTTTTTTTAAGGAGTTCTACAACAAACGTTACGCCTACGCGTACCTAATCTAAAAAGTTCGATCCAAAACTACGCGCCGCCCGTCAATATTTGCCAACAATCAAACTTTCGTGCCCTCGACCAAGGTAGCGGAAACTCCAACCCACCCCAGGACTCGAACGAACCCGACGACCGTCGACGGGAGCCGAGCACTTCCGAACGAACAACCACAGCAGTCGACACCGGCCGATCGTAATACGACTACGTCCCGTTCATTTAGAATCGGAGTAAAGTTGCTCTCATCGTCACAAATTGTGACTGAAAGTGAAGTGAATTACGAATTCTAAAGCTAAAGCTGTCCGAAGAAGTTGATGAACGTTTGTGTTTTGTTAATCGAAGAGAAGTGTAGGACTTATTGGGCGATTAGCATAGTTTTTAGTGACAATTCTGTTTTGTTTGCATCGTTACGCCGGACACTAATTGGTGTTTGTGGAGGTAAGTCAACTTTTACTTAGCTTGTTGATTCAAACGCTAATTGTCTTTACATTCTATAAAAGGCTATAAAGAACTATAAAAAGTGTATGCCTGCTATCAAGACTATCTTGAACATTTTTGAATCTATCTACGGCAATTTCTCAAGTCATCGCCGCGCGCCGGTTGAATCGTCATTCATTCCTTTTATCCTTGTTCAACAGGCAATAAAAAAGCTACCTTTTGCATGTTTATGTCTATCGGCCCGCCTCGGCTCGGAACCAGTTCTTGGTCAGATGATAGTTTGTTGTTATTTTTTTTGGTCTTGACGAGTATCTGAGACGTCGTAATGTACAGCAGCCGATATCTGGATAACAACTAGCTGATAAGTTCTAACGTTGTGTTAGTGTTTTCTTCGTTGAGGTACTTAAAATAAATCACATCATCAACACATCTACACATAACCATTACTTTGGTTTTCTTAGTTTTATTCACAGAATAGAAGAATTCTTTCTTCTGTTCTGTGGTATTATTAGTAAAATGTTGATACGTTCGAAGCTTGGTTTGGTTATAATGATAGTAAGAAAAGAACCTACTTAGCGTTTCATTCGTCCGTTAAATATCTAAGCATTCGGAAGTTTCGACGATTAACTTATATTTGAATGTGACATCATGGCAGTCTCATTGACTTTCAGTAATTTGTAGTTTTTAATATACCCATTCACAAGTTACATTTCCGTTATCTAAATTAAATTAAATAGCATTTTACGTAAACTTCTTTGGTGTTCTAAAACTAAATGTATTACTAAAACACAAGTAGATACACTTATCTGTTCACAAAGTAAAATTAAAAATCATTGTTCAATAATATAATAATATAACATTTTGTTTTAGTTGTTTCTTTCCGAAACGATTTCATCATAGTCATCAGAATTCACAGCATCAATCGCAAAAACGTTTTTAAAGCTAAACCCAAAACGTATCAAATCAATTTACAGCTTAATTAACAAGGCAAAAGCGTACAAAATCCAACACGCAAACGATAATCACGTGTTCCAAATGTCTAATTTATTCGTCGATCACATCTGTTACCGCATCAAAGATTGTATTTGCATCGTAATGTTGATTGTTAAGACCAGATACGGCTTGAGTGCAACCATTGTTCCGTATAATAGTAAACAATAATCTGCAAAACGTTCCTCTGCCAATTGTATTTTGATACACATTGGGTCATTATACACTATAATTTCTTTAGGTAAACAGTATTATCTGTTTTTGAATGATATACTTAGATGAAAGTTAGGGCAAAAATATTGACTCATAAACCTTATATATATGAAATTTATAATAGTTTAAGAAGTTAATAATTATTTCACTTAAGACCTAAATAAATACAGTATTTATAGTTACCTAAATAATGAAATTGAAACAGTTTAAAATACTTGCAAATCATAAGAAGACAAAGTAGGAATAATTTTAAATGCGGGTTGATAAGACGAAATCTTACGACAACAACTGGGAGTACTGGGACCGACGGCTTTTCGTGCCTTCCGGAGCACGCAATAGCATTCCAAAAAACCAACGTCAAATAATTTTTAGTTAATTTCTTCGATCACATTATTAAATCGATAATTTTATTATATTGTTCTACGATCATTGTCATAGATCTTTTGTTTTCTCTCTGCTTCATGTGGTCGTTCTTTGTATGTTTTCCTAATAACTTAAGTTTTATGCGTGTATAGATATTTTCTTAAATACAGTCCACTTTAGTATTTTCCTTTGCCTCCATTACATTTGCATTCAGTTTTTCCAAGAAAGATTGATGATCATAAAGCAAGTTCGACGTCCAGATTAATCACTACAACGAGTAGCACGACTTAATCGCCGCAGTGAGGGTGATCGGCGCTAAAATCAATTAAAATTCTATCTTAGCTCCGGCGATTGGCATAACTCAGACAGGAAATACACAGTTTTTCCCAGCTGTTTTGCAGTGCCTTGGTAGCAGCGGCTGCCGCAGCGCTGAGAATTGACTCTGTCGAGAGGTGAAAACTTCTAAGATTTGATGAAGCAATGTTGACTAAAAACATAAGCATCAAGCACTGGCAAATTTCGACGGGTGAAAACCAGACCTCGATAGCCAAGTGGTTAAGGCAGCCGCCCGGAATGCGGAAGGTGCGTGGTTCGATTCCCGCCTGAGGTTGTCATCTTTTTTCAGTGTTTAAAATGTGACTCTGTCTCTTTCATATTCATAGAATTGGAAACAGACAGCAGATCACAGCTATGCGCGCAGCGTTTATGTGTCGCTTAAAGAATTGCATAGCTGGTACAAACTGAAATCATTTTCTAATACGCTATCGGCATTATCATTATTAGCCTATAAGCGTCTCACTGCTGGGTTTAGGTCAGAATTGTCGTTCACGAAGACTCCTAGAGGTTCAAACAATTAAATTTGTATTGTGTCTGAGCTGAGCTTAAATGGTGAGATTGGGTAATAACTAATCATGCTGGCCTAATCTGGGTTGATGGGTTTTATTTTAACTTGCTTTCAGGCTTAACTAGGATAGTTATCGAGTGGAGGAGCTTTTCTATTTGGTCACAAATCCTATCGGATGGCATCCTGGCATCGTTAAAGTTGCTTAACTTGCGAGATCGCAATCCAAACGCGCAATCCGCGGCGCCATCGAGCTTTTGAATAAAATCACGTAGTTTTATTGTATTCGAACGATATCATTTAATATGACATTATACCAAATCGGTTGGCATTGAGTTAGTTATGTCTTCTTTAGTGTCAGTGTAGCAATATTTTTCTGTATTTTGTCACGTCCCGTTTTGGGAAAACGTCTTTTTAGAATTCATTCAATTCTTGTGCCTCGTTTGACAAACTAATTTGTGACTTACCTAAATCCGAATGTTGAACGATCACCTTCTATGTCATGATAAATGGTTTCTTTAGATATATATTTATGATGTTTGCTTTATATGATCCAATATTTATGTTGCTACTGGTTTATCGCACTGTTGATATTTGATTTAAGTGCTCATAATTGCATCCTGTGTCAACATAAATGGTCGTACATCTTTCGTATGTCGTCTGGGAGTGATAATGTCATATCCTGTTACTTATTACTACTGTCGTTGAGGGTACTGAATGTAGCAAATAACGTGCTATCTCCAAGACCTGACCAGATAAGGCAGAGCAATGTCCTAAAGATGTGTCTTCCACCGACGACGCAACGGACTTTACCGACAAAGTTTTATAAGAAAGTGTTTATATGGGAAATGCTAACATGTTTTCGCATAGAGTAAGTTTTCCCGAAAAACAGAAACATAGAAGCTACTTACCTATGTATAGTGATATAACATTATAACATAGGTCATAGGTATTTCTTGTTTGCAAGGTAATTTTAAAATTTTACATTTTAAAGTATATTATTTTTCAATACTTACTTTGTTAATAGATTGGTGGTGATAATATGTTAATGTCAATAACAATAATAATTGTTTTATTATTTACTAGCGTTTGCTCGTGGCTTCGCTCTCTTTAACTTTTTGCGGTAAAAGTAACTGTGTAACCGTCCTTATCCCTATCTTTATCCGTGCGGTGACGGAGAAAGAATACCAATCGCCGCCCCTCTCTCCGTCCGGTGGGTGTCGTAAGAAGCGACTAACGGACTCTTTCGAGCGATGATCTGCTCCACTGGTGGTAGGGCTTGACCCGTCTGGTTGGTGACCACCGTACGCATGGTGTAAAACCCGTCAAGTGACTGCTTGTCGGTCGCGTTTCGGGATCAGCCAGCGTATAACCAGAGCTCGAGAGGATGATGCTGCGATGTATTTGGTCTGTGGAGGCTTCCGTCAAACCAGTGCCAGGAGGACTTCGTTAACCTGCCGACCAGGGAGACCCATAGAAACGGTTGTCCCGCTGGCCGCCCGTGGCACAGTACAGGGGCCCAAGCGAGCCTAACCAGCTCGTGAGGCTGCCTCACCATGCCACGCATAATCTCGGGGTGGTCCGTCGTGCCGGTTGGTGACCGGAAGCTGGGGTCCCGGCGGCCATTCCCGGGGGGGTTCGGGGGCCCTTCCGTTCGGCAGGTTAATAATACTCGTCTGTGGGCAAATTCCTGGGGAAACAGGCCACCACGCTTTGACCATTCGCATCCCGGCATCATTTTCTCGATTCACGCCTCTCTCTTTCCACTCCTTAAATGACAGCGCCTAACAACAAAACTGGTTCTACAGCGGTGCACACCCCCACCACAAGCTTACCGTTTGAGGTGGAGTTCGCTAACATCCGCGGACTCCATGCAAACCTCAATGCCGTCCACCACCATCTTGAGACGGCACGGCCAGCAATGTTGTTCCTGACGGAGACGCAAATAATCCGCCCAGCTGACACCACCTACCTGAACTATCCCGGCTTTGTGCTTGAAGAATCCTTCAAAGCCAAAGCCGGAGTTTGCTTATTCGTTCGGGCGGATGTTTGCTGTCGCCGTCTGCGCTGTCTGGAGGACCCTTCCTTCTCCCTCCTAGTGGTACACGTCGACTTAGGCTCTCATTGCCGTGTCTACGTCTGCGTCTACCGATCCCATAACGGCGACATGGAGACAACTCGACTAATTGAACATCTTAGTCGGGTAGCAGATGATGCGCAGGAGCGGTCTCCATCGTCGGAACTGGTGTTTTTGGGGGACTTCAACGCCCACCATGAGTTGTGGTTAGGTTCCTCCAAAACAGACCATGCTGGTAGAACTGCCCACGCATTCGCTCTCACGCGTGACCTGACGCAACTGGTGAACCAGCCCACCAGGATCCCAGACATAGTTGGCCATGCGCCCTCCTTACTCGACCTTCTGCTGACGAGTCGCCCAGCTGGATACCGGGTGGAGATTCGAGCTCCTTTAGGTTCCTCGGATCACTGCTTGATATCCAGCACAGTGCCCTTGGCATCGCGCCCGCCAACAGCTGTTTCGAAACGCCAGATTTGGCACTACGCGTCGGCAGACTGGGACGGGATGCGGGAGTATTTTGCATCCGTCCCTTGGAGGCAGCGCTGCTTTAGTGGGAAGGACCCGACCGCTAGCGCCACTGCCGTTGCTGATGAGATAGTATTAGGAATGGAATACTATATTCCACACTCCTATGTCATCAGCAAAGGCAGACGCAACCGCTGGTTCAATCGCGAGTGTGCCAGCGCTGTTGAGAGCAAACAGACGGCATACCGCAATTGGATCAGAGGTAAAGCTCATGGGGCTCCCGAAACTCGCTCGCTAAAAGCAGCCTATAATAATGCCACCAAGTCGTGTAAGAGAGCCTACATTAGAGCGGATGCCCAGCGCGTTGCACGAGTAGGCCAAGAACTCCTGACGCATCCTACGGGCAGCCGTAGCTACTGGCGTCTGGCCAAAGCCGTGCAATCCAACTTCTGCCAACCCTCGCTGACACCACTGAGATGTCTTGACGGAACTTTAGCTCACAAGCCGCAGGAAAAGGTCGATCTCCTGGCCAAACTCTTTGCGGCTAACTCCCGGATCGATGACTGTGATGCACAGCTACCCTCAATTCCTCACTGTGGCCACACAATGTCTGATATTAAAATCAGGCAGTGTGATGTCCGTGCGGAAATGCAGTCAATCGATTTCCGGAAAGCTAACGGTCCTGATGGCATCCCAGCAATAGTCCTGAAAATGTGTGCAGCGGAGTTGTCCCCTGTGTTAACGCGTCTGTACCGTCTCTCGCTCTCTTCGGGTTGTGTGCCGGAATCTTGGAGAGAAGCTAATGTGCAACCGATCCCTAAAAAAGGAGATCGGTCAGATCCGACTAATTACCGCCCTATAGCCGTAACTTCAGTGTTGTGTAAGATCCTAGAACGAATATTGAACAAACAGCTTATTCGATACCTAGAAGATCACTCCCTAATTCACGATCGTCAATATGGGTTTCGGCCAAAACGGTCAAGGGGTGATCTTCTAGCGTACGTCACACATCTCTGGGATGAGGCTATTGACAAGCGTGGCGAGTCACTGGCAGTTAGCCTTGACATAGCCAAGGCTTTTGATCGGGTCTGGCACAAAGCTCTTCTCTCCAAGCTCCCGGCATACGGTTTGCCCGCTCAGTTCTGTACCTGGATTGCCAGCTTCCTGCATGAGCGTAGAATCCGTGTCCTTTCGGATGGATGCGCTTCGCGGTTCATGTCAGTGAACGCTGGTGTTCCTCAAGGCTCCGTTCTATCCCCCACGCTGTTCCTTCTGCATATCAATGACATGCTTCCTCTTGGAAACATTCATTGCTATGCAGATGATAGCACAGTGCATGGGGGATATAACGGGCACCCAACGGCTGGGCGGGTAGACACCGAAATGAAGCGAGCAAATCTTGTCATTGAGCTCGATCGGGTGTTGGACCTCATTTCTAAATGGGGCTCCGATAATCTGGTGGAGTTCAATGCCAAGAAAACACAGGTGTGCGCGTTCACAGCGAAAAAGTCGCCATTCCTTCCCCTTCCCTCTCTTCAGGGTACATCTCTAGGCCTGCAGAGCAGTATTAACATGCTCGCTATGGATATCCGCTGCGATCTGAACCAAAAGGACTACATCGAAACCGTGATTAAAAATGCCTCACGTAAACTCGGTGTCCTGAACAAGGTGCGGCGTATTATACAAGACACAGGTGCGGTCTTGCGTGGAGTATTGCTCTCACCTTTGGGACGGCTCCGCAAAGTACCTTCTCGATGCCTTGGACAGATTGCAGCGCCGCGCTGTGCGCATTATCGGCAATGCAGAGTTCACTAAAGCTCTCGAGCCTTTGCAATTGCGTAGAGATATTGCGTCACTCAGCGTCTTTTACCGTTTATACCATGGCGAGTGCTCTGAAGAACTCTTTGACCTCATCCCTCCTTCTCCCTTCCTCCATAGGAGTACGCGTGCTGCTCTCCGGAGTCACCAATTTACAGTCTCTAACATTCCATCACGCACAAAGAAATTTGGTGACTCGTTTACTCAGATTAATAGTATCTATTATGTTTAAAAAAAATTGCAGGTTTCGTGTGTGTGGGCCCTTGTTTATTTAATCTTTATTGCACATCAATAGGATGTACAAATGGCGGACTTATTATTATATTATTAATTATAATTTATATTTCGTTTCAGAAAAATGACGTTTAAAATAATTTCAACACATTTCAATTTCATTCAGATTTGTGTACTGTGCCGACCCAATGAGAGAACAAAGAACAACTTCGATGGCCAAGATATAATGCGGATTTATTAATTAAGTAAAGACAGCAGTGTCCAACCTCGCGCAGATTGGCTTACGATGAAACAAACAAACAACGCAAATAAAACATTTTATCGAAACGTTAATTTTATTTTCTTGTATTGCGTTACCTTCTGCTAATAAAATAACCATATCAGAAATGAAATTTTCTGTATACTTAAATTTTTAGATCTTTCGGTTTTCTAATCCCAAAATCTGTTATATATTTTTTTGGGGACAGAACTCTCATCATTAAATGGAAAACACGCTTGCTGATTGGGACCGGGTTCAGTTTTGTTTAAACTATTTTCACAAATCCTGTCATGATCATTAATGCTGATGACACTTGGACAATTACTACTGCTGATATTTAAATATTTTTTTAACAATTTTCTTTCGATATGAACGGTTCTTTACGCTTTTGCCACGACTTTCGATCCATGATTTAAACAACGCATAAAATAAATATGTACAATAATATTCTAATTGCTGGTATTAAGCTATGGGCGCTATATCAATACAAATGTGGTCTTTAATTTGAATAAGTTAGTTGAAACTCTTTATTATACTGAAATAAGATTATTAAAAACACGAATAATATTGTTTATTCAGCAGCTGAATAATTAGTAAAACATAGAATCTTATACAGTTTTAAGATAAATTAAAAACAATTATTTAGTATCAAGCTGTATACCAGAATTATGTAAACAATATTAATCAGAAGGTGATACTTTATTCAGCAATTAGCTGTTTCAAACGCTACAAGCTTAGTACTGCATTAATAATAGCAGTATAGATTATTGTTAATTAGATAAATGCTGCCGAAAGCACTGTTTTTCAAATTTAAGCCACTTGGAATGCGTAATAACGTTAATAACGTCTGTCTAATAATCTTACGGAGATTGGTTATTAAGCGTAAAGAAGGAAAGGACAGAAATACAGAATTTATTAAGCGTTAAGTATTTTAAGGGTCCGTACTCAACCTTATTCAGTATATGGCTATTCCCAAAGCTCTTACACAAACCATATTCATCTTTGAACTGTTAGAAGTTCTAAGTGTGTACTGTTATCTTGCTTATGTGTTACTTGGGTACCGCCTCGTGCTAACAAAAAAGCTAAAAACAGTAAGAAATAATCGAATAAAAAACAATAACATTGAATGTAGGTACTTACCTAAACAAAAATGTTTTTATTTACTCAAATGAATCACTTTTTTGTCTTTTTTTTAGTCTTTGTTTTAGTCCTGACGTTTCGGACCCTTTACAGTGTCCGTGGTCACAGGGACACGATGTGTTCATCGTCTCAAAAGTTAAAAGTTACGTCGTCAGGGCTAAACAAAATACCTCAAAAGTAGTAATAAACGCGAATTAGATCCGTAAAAAGTGTTTCATTTCAATGTGTAGAGTTCGCGTAAACCTTAGATAATAATATATTATTACTTCTATATTATAAGGGTATAATAGGTACTTACTTAAATATAGGTTATTATAATCCCTACTTAAATAATTTGTACACCAATTAGGAGGTACTTATAAAAATATTAATTTGTCGGGAAAAACCTATGTCCAACAAAGGACTGCTATATTATAGGCTGATACATCATTCATCTAATCATGAATAATTAAATATTTTGCATCGTGAATAAAGCTACTTATTTAATTATCAAGTTGTACTGTATACAATGTAGATGGGTGATTAATTGATTAAACAATCTTCATAGTTAATTTGAAACTAATTTTGATAAATTAATCGAAAAATCTATTTATTGGCTTGTTTTTACCACAGATCTTTCATTACGAATGGCGCTAAACGTTAATTTAATTATCGTTGCATTACTTGGCTTGAAGTTTAAGTGGCGCCATAACTGTTGTAATTATTAATAACACCTATTGATACTTAATACCAAATGCATCATGTAATATGCTCATCTTTCTTAATAATAATAAATCTGCAGATACACTTTCAATAAACACACAAAAAGTGTAAATCTATACTTTAATCTACTTTCGCTTAAATCTGAGGTGACAGATTAGTCAAACTGTTTTGTTAACAGGAAAATATTTTTAGAGTTGGTTTTGGTACCTACCTAAGAAATACATTGGAAACTAGATCACGACGAATGCTTTCAAAAATAGTAAGTCTGACCTAGAATAAAACCTAAGCTTCGATGCTCGACTCTGAAATCGATACTTGAAACGATGGAATGTGTACCATCATTCTGTATAAGTCAGGGATATTCTATTTAAGTAAGCCTTTTTTATGCCATTAGTAAGGTCAAGGATCAAAAAACCGCCGGCGGTCACGAAACATTTGATTTTTAATTGTGTCTGGTTTTACGATCCTCAAGGGGTTTAGCTAAATAATTAATAACTTGATATTACGATTCCAAGTTAATAACAACTGGGTGTGGCAGACATTTTGTCAAAATGCCATAAATTCACATACAGACTGTTTGTGTTTGATGTTCCATACATCTAAGTCAAACTATTTACAGTTTTGTATGAAATAGCTGACTTTTTTAATCGCGATTTTAGAGTTGCTCTTAAACAATTAAGTAATAAATAAATCTAAATAAATAAATAAATCTTTCCTACACTCACACCAATTATCTAGCCCAAGAGAAGCTTCGAAGAAACTCGCTAAATGGTTACTAGACAACGGATAAACATACTTAAAATACTTAAAAACATACTTATTATACATAGAAAACACCCAGCCGCGAGACAATTTAGAAAAACAATAATTTCTAAATTGACCCGACCGGGGATCGAACCCGGGACCTCAGAGATGGCGACACCATGAAAACCGGTGTACAAACCACTCGACCAAGGAGGTCGACAACGAATAAAGGCTTTTTGCACTTATTGGGATGACCCGTTTGCGGAATTATTTATACACCTATTTCCAAACCTGTTTAAATCGTCATTACTTTATTTTAATAAAAACATGTACCTAGATATTTATTATATAAACACCATTATAGCAAGCAATTTTGCTACAAATTCTAAGTTTAAAAAAAAACTATTTTTGTCTTTTTCACAACCTACACCTGTACAACAATAACACGCTTCAAAGGTAACTAAATCTATACCAATTGCATCATTCCCATTCATTGTGACTTTCCTAATACAATGCTAAATGCAACAGCAACAGTAGAAACGGATACCTGACAGCGTGGGGGTGACTAGCGATATAAATAATTCGCTAATTTCAACGGCCCGACGACCGCTCGCTGACCGGGTTGCAGTAGCGGACCGATTATACCCAAATGCACCTTAATTTAGAATCATAAAGCCTAAAATTAAATGGAGGTTATGGGCTTTTAGGTCCATTTATTAATAAAAGACACCGTGAAGGGACGAGTTCTTGAAATAATTACTTTTGTCAAGCTGAAAGTAACTGCATATAACATTCTCATTTTTAATTCTCAGATGTATGTGATTAGTCAGATATCGTATCATGTCTTCATCTTCAAAATGTGTAAAACGTGCATAATATCGTCTTTTGTCACATTTAATATTTTTATTTGATTGGATAATACTTTATCAAGGCTTGAAAAATCAGCCCTAATTTAATAATAGATATTATATATTAGCAATATTCGACATTGCTTTTAACGGTGATCAAAGATCTATAAAGTATGTTTTTATATTTTTATATAATAATATATTTTATTATATATATAATACCATAATTCATTGACAATAAAGTGTGATAATTAAATGATATACTTTAAAATATTGAATTATTATTCCTTACTAACTTAAAATATTCAAGTTTGAGATTACGTAACTGTTCAGTTGTAGGAGATTTTTATGTCTTGTACAGCCATGATCGAACGAGTTCGTTTGCAAAACACTCGGATTAGAAGAGAACTACGCAAGAAATCATACAAAAAAATATGTATACTTTTCGTATATTTTTTTTAAAAATAGATTATCTCTATTCCATACTAATATTGGAACTAGCGGAAAATCTTGTTAGAGCTTTTGTCACGTCAAAACTGACGGCTAAAATGTGGTGAGGATATGTCTACATTACACGCAATCCTAATTTCAAATGTCAACGTACGTATTAAAGTTAATTTTCCCTTGCAAGCGGTGTTATGGAGCAGTGAACTTTGCTGAGTGCTCTTCACACACCTGTGGTTCACTCACACAGGCGTTAGTTCCGACAATTTAAAGTTTTAACGCATCCGTCTCTCACGCTATCTCGTGTTTTTTAAAAGCTTCTATGCGAAAACTTAAATGTGGTGATCATTAATGTGCATCTAGTAAGCAAATGACGCAATCTTAATTAATAGCTTTTTATGATACTTACTTACTGTGCCGGCAAACGAGCATATCACCTGATGGCGAGCGGTCATCATCAGCATCATCAGCCTATAAACGTCCCACTGCTGGGCACAGGCCTCCCACGTGAACAATAGCACGTGGGGATATTGGGCCATAACCCACCACGCTGGCCCAGTGCGGGTTGGTGGGTTTTAACGGCTGCCATCTTACGACAACAACCGGGACCAACGGCTTAACGTGCCTTCCGAAGCACGGAGGAGCTCGAGATGTTTTTAAATTTGGTCACCCATCCAGCGACCCGGCATTGCGAAAGTTGCTTAGCGAGCAAGTTCGCAAGCCGAACGCGCTAGCCGCTGCGCCATCGAGCTCCTTTAGCGAGCGAGCGGTCACCGCAGCACTTATACGTGACACAAACGGTATAGCTACAACGCACACTTAGTCTACCCTGTGGCTTCTCTTTAAAAGCCACGCCACAAAAAAAAATCAGTTCCACGCACGACATGGGCAGAAACATGATTAGGACTAAAAACTGTGAAGGCCTTTAGCTTACAATTTCATCGGCAACAGAAAATAGGTATTAGGATGGTCGTCATCCAGTCGGATTGTTGGTAGAATTCTATCCACAAGAAAATAAATAGATATATAGAAACAAAAAATCACATGGTTGTAAATTTTTTGTACTGTTTGAAATAACATTATCAATATTATCTAAAGATCGCAAGTCACCGATAGCAATAACGCTAAGATTTCACGGTAATTGGTTATCAATCATGATTTCGGAGCTATGTAGTGGGTACCAATTTTTTATATGTCTTTGGTGGGTAACTATTATTTGGACTGCGTTGCAGCAAAGCGTTCAACTTTCAACGCTGTGTGTAACGGTAAGTAAGATTGTCTTACGAAGTAAGTTTATAATATAAGAGCAGTTAAAGGCATATCCGTACTTGACTTTGCTTGCTGGGAATACACTTTTCTATAGATGATAAAAAGCATAAAGTTTGTAAAATAACTAACATAAATGTTATCATCAGCAAAATCGTTGTTCTTTTGTTTTCAATAAAGATAATAGGATTTACATTTTCTTATAAGCTTACTTACCTATGTCTATTTTGTTTCAAAAATTTATAGCAGTAAGGTTTAATGAAGCATCACATAAGATTACATCTCTCGTCATGATTTCGCTGGGATCTTCTAGACCATTCCGTTCCTAACAAATTAGTTCCAGTATAAAATTAATTGTCTGTGATTCTATAAGCTTTGGTGAATAAATTCATTTTGGAACTCTTGTTCTTTTTTCAATTATTTACGGATTATTTGTTTAAATTGCTTCTCACTGTAGTTATACAAGTTGATAGCAAAGTATATAGAAGAATAACAAATAAGATAACTTTTATTGTTTAGCTAAAAAAATGTTGAAAGCGTTACTCAAACTTGTTAACAAATCTGGTGGAAAAAGATATAATAAAATAATTTCCCATTAGTATGGTGTTGTAAATAATATTGACGCGACGATAGTTAAATGCCTTGTTGTTTCTTATTTAGAAGGTAATGGAATGAAATGCCCCTAACCATCAAATTAATTACACTTTTTCTGTAAATTATTTCTCCCTAAGTCCTTTTCTGTGAATTCCTACAACAAATTCCTTTTAGTAACAAATATTTGCTAAATTTAATAGCACATGCTTAACTTTTAATATATTATATCGGAAGAGGCAATTTACTCCACTCCGCTTATCTTTAAACGGAAATGGAACCCTAATGCGAGAACAGCTAATAATGCATGCTGTGCATCATTAGACTCCTCACCGACCCGCGAGCTTCTCAGTGTACAGGTCTGATAAAACTTGACAAAACAGTATTAGGAGATTCACGAAGACACTTTTCTGACGATGTTACTGATTCACTTACTAGTTTTCTGAGAACCCATTAAAGAAATTTGCCTCTTTATCATTTTATTTAGCCTACAAGTGCTTCAACAACCTCTGATATTGAACTCAAGCTTATCTGAAGCTGTAAAGTAGAAGAAAAAGGTATCTATATAATTATTATTATATTTAACAAAAATTTATTAGAATCAATCACTTAATGTAAGTGAGCTAATATAAATTTTAGATAAAATTCTTCCTCCTTCGTCATCGCAATTAGTGTTTAGTTAATCTTTTTCTTTGAGAAACTCTTTGTTTCCAATTCCTTTTCTTGCTCTTAAACGAACAGATTTATTGTTTTCCGCTATTTAATTACAAACGATGTGAAAATTGTAACGACAAGATTATCTAGTATTAAATAGGTACTATGCTATTGTGTTTATTGCAAGAAGTTCTATGAACTTGCAAGTTTGTTAGGTTATTGTGAGTGATAATCATTGGCCAAGTGCATTCGTGCGAACTATACGCGAATAGGAACTTTTATGTAGTATATTTTGAGAATCAAGGTACTACATTCTAACTTTGTTTCTAGAAACTACAGACCAGAAGAAAGAGGTCTGGAAACTGTCATTATCTCTTTATAGTTTTGAGACCCCGTAACTTAGTTAGTAGATGTTGATTATTTACATTTTCTTGAAAATGTATTTAGTTTCGGAACATATTATTTGAAGTAAGCGGTTCCAAAACAGTAAAATCAAAATAGTGTCATTGTCTTCGACAAATGTTTAAGAAGCGGTGGTAATTTAGAATCTATACAAATTAATATATGTACCTAAAATTAGCCCGTCTATAAATAAATAAATAAAAAGTTTAGAAGCCGTCGGAAGAAGTCAGTACAACTCTCAAGAGTATAACTCTTAAATTAAACTTCACTTTCCAGTCAGTTTCTGGACAAAATCCTACCACCGCACATTTTAGTGAGTTTGTGCAATCTGGCTAAAAAGCAAACAAAACAGAATAAAGTATAATAGGTATATAGGTATGCCCTAAAATGCTACATTTACGCAAATCGTGGCCATTCGTCTTGTAACGGATTTATATTTAGGATCTAACCGTGAGTGCCAACAACCTCCGAGTGCTAATGAACTACTGCGATTACTGGTGTTAGTCGACATTTTGTTGCTAATGATGTCTTGAGCTCGACGACGCAGCTGCGGGTAAGATCGTGCAAGTTAAGCAATTTTGCGATGTCAGGTGGGTGACCAAATTATAATATTTTTTGCCATTAGAATATTATTAAACCCTTGCTCTAGTTTGATGTCATGAGATTGTATATAGACGTTGAAACCCGTACCTAGTAGGACAGTATCGTACTGTTACAGTATTTGATGGATCGCCTGTAAGTTATTATTTTTGTGTGAAGGCCTTAACCCTGCAGTGGGACATACTGATTTGTATCTGATGATGATTAACACTTCAAAAATAATTATGACTGACTAGTTGGGACTATTACCCACCTGATGCTGAGACGCCATCATTCTATTGTTTGGTGTTTTAAAAGGGTTAGTTGTTTCGACTTATTATGGTAAATAGGTGTCCTCTGTGTATACATAGTAGTTACGTTTAGGTGTGTCTACTTAGTATTTTTAACCTTTTTTATTTATAAACGCACGTCAACGCCCGCTTAAAAAGCTTCAAATCTATTGCAACTTAGGGACATGCAAAGATTAACGATACAAAGTGGTTAAGATTTCCAACATTTAATTTTCTTAGTCAAACAACTTAACTGTTACATCATTCTAAAACTGTTATCTATTTAATGATGATTCGTTTAAGGAGGTATCTTAAATTTCGATATTAGTTATCATAAAAAAACTTCTGGAATTAATTGGTAACAGGCACTTAAATATTCACATTAGCCAAAAGAGAAGTGTTAAAACGAGTTTCATGCCTATTTCGGGACCATCTTTCGCATCTGGCTTATCAATGTGCATAATATTAGTACACGTAGGTATTTCGTAATTATTTTTGATTGACACCCGTACAGAAGCCACTTGACAAGCTATCATTATTGTAATAGCCAGTTATTTCAATCATAAAAAGAGCCGCTATTTTATCGGGACTACAAACGTTACATATACGTAATTTCCTGAGCGCACGTTTTAATAAATAAATTTTAAATATAGTAGCATTTTGACCCATCAATTTGTAGCGATGACTTGAATTCAATGATGGAGGTCTTTGCCCTGTACTGGGACAGTAAATAGGCTATACGTAAGAGGGTTTTCGCATTTCGGTTTCCCATCATCATCAGCCTATAAACGTCCCACTGCTGGGCACAGGCCTCCCACGTGAACAATAGCACGTGGGGATATTGGGCCATAACCCACCACGCTGGCCCAGTGCGGGTTGGTGGGTTTTAACGGCTGCCATCTGACGACAACAACCGGGACCAACGGCTTAACGTGCCTTCCGAAGCACGGAGGAGCTCGAGATGTTTTTAAATTTGGTCACCCATCCAGCGACCCGGCATTGCGAAAGTTGCTTAGCGAGCAAGATCGCAAGCCAAACGCGCTAGCCGCTGCGCCATCGAGCTCCCCATACCATACCAATTTCCAAGCTGAAATTTTTTTAAACCAGTAAGCCAATTTTGATGAAATTCGGCATGCCGAAGTAAAATATAGAGATCTAAATATTTTGTTGAAAACATTTTTAAAAACGTTTATTTAACGGAGTCATTGCGATTTTAAACTTTCTATAATGAACGTTAAATCGCAATAACTCAGCCAAATAAACGTCTTTTAAAAATGTTTTCAACGAACTATTTAGATCCCAGTATTTTACTATAGTATGCAAAGTTACATAAAAATGGCTTATTGGTCTTTCAAAATTTCGACTTGATAGATTATATGGGAAACCGAAATGCGTAGATTCCTTTTAAGTATTTTAAGTAAGTACATTTTATAATTTTATATGGCAGGGGACTGTTTTTGCGGTCCTCATTACCTAGTCTCTGATTAACCCTGATAATAGTCCTGTTGAATGTATTTGTGTAATGTTTGTGTGTTTCCTTCCTCTTTCTCTCCCGGGTTATTTAAGCGGGGCGTGAAAAAGCATTTATGCAGGCCGCCATAGTGAGAGCGTTCGGCATAGCGTGGTAGCGCTGTGATGAACGTTTTCACTTCTTGGGCTTCACTGGCTGCTTTTCATCAGGCAGAGTAAAGCCATTATGGCGTGCCACAATAAAAAAAAAATTAAGTATGTACATTTTATAATTTAAAACCACTTTCATCTGTAATCTCCGTACTAATGAATCGCATGTGTGAATAGTCACAAAGTACGTGTACACCTAGTTGGAGGGCCCTTCTGGTACTGACTGCACCCTTGTTAGGTTTGCTGCACACTAATTACAGCTTGTAGTGGTGGCCATAATTGCGCTACACTTAACACTGCAAAATTTTACCTGCATTAGTTTGTAAAAGACCTCGCATTTTAGCAAAACGCTGTTTTAATGTGACAGTGTATGATGTACCTTAATTTAATTTTGTACGTAGGTGAGGTTCGTAATTGTTTTGTAGACTACATTGTACTTAAACATGAGCTCAGTTGTCGTAATACCAGAGACAGTAGAAATTCAATTGTAATAGCAACATCTAGGAGTCTTCGAGACAGACCAGGAGTTGTTTGTAAGTATTTCTAGGGTCTAAGCATATGGAACACATGGAAAACTATACTAACTATACTAGTTTAAATGCTGTTTCGTAACAAAGTAAAATTACTTTTAAAACAATTCATCTCATCTGGAGAGTCTTCTCATTTCGAAGTCTGTATTTTTATGACAACAAATAAGTGAGATCCTTCGGAATTCCCAATATTTTTTTATTTGTTCACCAATTCGGTTATCTAGCTAAACGAAAGTGCTTAGCTTTTTTCAAACTCACCTGCACCCATTCCTGCACCTTTTAGTGAGCTTCTCGAACAACTTAAAATAGTCTGAATGATATATTTCCAAAAACAAATGTCAGATTCACGTTTGAACAAGCATCAAATTAAAAAAAACACAAAAAAAATAACAATACAATGAATTTGATACGGCCAAATTGTACAATTAACATGGGAAAGAGCGAGGTCTTCAAATTACAACAAACAATAAACATTCCTCTATCCAAATATGAAGCCTGAAATTTGAATATAATGCCTCGGCCAGACTAATGTCGATCAAATGGCACTACCTCGATAAGTCAAGGACCTGACGATTGTGACGATTGACGTAACTCACGAACGATACAAAACGTTGACATTTTTGTACAGAAATATTAAAGACGTTTATTAAATAAAGATTAAGTATATAATATAAATTTAATATACTGCTTTTAGATTACGTAGTGTATTAGGTAGTTCCTAATGCAACTTAATGCTTTTTTATACAAATCAATAACGTGTCGCGTGAAAATGGACAAATTACCTAATAGGTTTTAATTACACAAGGCCAAGTAGGTAGCATTAGAAAATCAAAAAGATTAAATTCCAAGGTCATTATTAGAATATGTATAATAAAAGGTTGAATTAAATTAATTAATTAAATTAATAATTAAATTGTTTATTATTAAAAAAAAGTAGGAAAATAGGATAGAACTCAACGTTATCTATCAGCTCGATGTCGATGTATTGTATGTAATAAGAAACCACTTTTGCACTTCGTCACTGTAACATATTTGAGTTAAGATCGAAGGAGCTAAGTTATTTTTATTTATTGATATATTGTGCCATGACCACCAAGAATAGCGAGTGGCAAAGTACCTACTAATCACTGACAAGTAAAAAAATTCACAGATTTCGCACTCGCCGCAAGAATCGGAACATTGAAAATGAATACGAAAATTTACGAAAAACATTTAAGTATTTTATTTTGAATAACACATTACAAGTTGAATAATAAGATTTTTTTATTGAGATATACTTTACTAAAATTACACAACTACATTACTTACTTACAAGTCGAATTATAACACTGCACAACACAGAGAATAACATTATCTTTTCTTTTACAATAGTGAAATACATTCATCGGGCGCCCCCTTCCTTACTTCGCTAAAATTACACAACTACATTACTTACACGAGTTACAAGTCGAATTATAACACTACACAACAACCTAAGTGAAGTGAAGAAGTGAAGCAAGTGAAATTCACTTCACTTAGATTGTAAAAGAAAAAGAGATTTTCGAAATTCCAACTCGAATGCACTTCTCGCCAGCATCCGCATCTTTTAACACCAACATGACGATCGGTCAATAATCATAATCTTAAGCTATATTTTATATTCGGAAATACCCGTTTTTTAACAACTCCAAATTTAAAGGGCGACCACCTACATTATTAACCGATTTTCAAATTTTTTCGCTATTTTGTAGCTAAACTAATACCCTAAGACCCTTTTTTTACTTTTTTCATAAGTCTGTTTTATTCCGAAATATTTACAATTTAGTAAACTAAAACCCCCCTAAAAAACCTATTTTTTTAATTCCAAAAAAGGTAACGTTTTCGTAATTCAAACGCTCACACGTGTCTCGATACATTCCTCAACTCTTGGTACTATTCCCATCTCGATCCACCCAAAATCCTCGGAGCTATGGCCAAAAATACGTCTCAGGCAATTAGCATCTGATAACCATTTTCAATGGTAAAAGAAGGACTCCGCACCGCGATATGAACAAGTTTAGCAACATTTATGTTGGTGAGTGTGTGTCGTTACGGAGACGCTTGACGTTACAATGACGTCCGATCGGCTTACCTTTGTGTAAGGGTGTGCCGTGCCGTATTTACATAATAATACTGGCTTACTTTATGCGCTTCACTTTACAGTAAGTGTCGCGGAGTCCTTTTTTACTCGTCCACCGTGCTACTAATACGTCATATTATTGAACTGTACCTATAATACGGGACACTCAGAAAGTTTTGAGAAACAAAAAAATTAACTTCTATGGATACAATATTTAAATTAAATCTTTTCGAAGAACTCTCCACCAGCCTCTATACCAAGTTTCATGCGTCTGATCTGAACCAATTTTCGAAACATTTTTTCCAGTCTGCTGCAGACACCTCCACGGCCTTTTCGAACGTTGCTAGCGCGTCTTTCGGCGATGAAAACTATACCTATCCTATTTAGCTGATTTTTTATTTTAGGGAATAAAAAGAAGTCATATGGTGCCCGATCAGGACTGTAAGGAAGGTGACCCAAGAATCTGACCGGTGTGGTGTCCAGGAATCCAAGTGTCATGGCGAAGCTGTACCCCGCGGAGCCCGGTGTTCGGTCGCTTGTTGCTTATTGCAGACAAACCTTCTGACAGGCATTTTGTGGTATACCATTCGGCGTTGATGCTGCTTTGGTCTCGTAATGGAATTGAAACCAGATAGGTACTCCGTCAAAGTGAAGAATCTAGCGATCAAAATTTTCCCTGCGCTGCTCGATCGCTTCACTATCGTAGGCGTTGGTTCATTTTAAAACAGACAAACTGTCGACTGACGCTTTGTTTCAGGATCGTATTGATAAATCCAGGATTCGTCACCTGTCACAATGTCGTAAACGCGCCGAGACGAGCCTGCTTCTAATTTTTAATCATATCACGGCACTACTCCTCACGGGCCTTCTGAGCTTCAAGTGAGGTTGTGCGGCACCCAGCACGAAACTATCCTCCTGACGCGAAGGTGCTCGTGTAGAATCTTGTGAACGCTTCCCGATCCAATCTGCAGAATATGCTGAATCTCTTGGTATGTAATCCGCCTATTTTCTTTAATTATTTTTTTTATTGCTAGCACACTTTCTTCCTTGACGGCCGTCGTAGCACGACCACTCCTTTATTCATCCCCCAAAGTAAGGCGACCGCGCTTGAACTCGCTATACCAACCGTAGATGGTTGCTTTTAAAGGTTCTTATCCATAAAAGCCATTTGAAGTCGATCAAATGACTCATCGGGTTTTAGGCCTCAAAATCAAGAAAAATCAAAATCATGGCACGAAAATGTTCTCGATGCATATCCATTTTTAAATAAGACACGATAGTTTAATTTGGCTATCGAAAATGTGGAGGGAAATTCGAAATTCGAACAATGGTGTTTTTACTTATAAATAACCAAATTTTTCAAAAAATTACAAGTGGCCAGTGCATTATAGATAAAACTTTTTTCGCAAAACTTTCTCTGGTACAGATAGATGACTTTCGCTTCGTCTGCGGTCTTTTAGCCCGCATCGTAATAAAAAAAACACATTACACGGCGATACGCAAATTGTTGTCGGAAAAAGTAGTATTAATAAAACATTACCTACTGCTTTACTAAAACTTACAAAATAATTACTAATACGATTTATTAAGTGATAAACAAATTAATTGAATCGAATTTCTTAGATATAACTAGGTCCATTTTACTTAAAAAATACAGGCTGTCAAAATGTTCATCATTACAAGCCGATAAAAGTCCACTGCTGAGTTCGTGTCACCACAGCACATGGTGAGATCAAACCATAACCTATATTTTTCCCCATAATAAAAAATGCCTAAATTAGACAACTGAGACACGATCACAGAAGAATCGATATCCAGTCCAGCCTCACCAATATCGAAGCTTTCATTTGCAAAACCATTTGGGGGTTAAAGTTACTCGCGTCCGTAGGTTTACCCTTGAGACCCCCCTACAAGTGACCCCTGATTGGTGCTAAATGAGTGACACTGACTGAGTGGTCTACCACTCTACCACCACTAGCCACGCTGCGTTGCAGCACGCATTGGGCCGGCTCGCCCGGCGTAATACCACCCTCTCACGAATATCCGGCGTGAAATAATGGTACTTGGTGCTGTTGTGTTTCGTCCGGCCAGTTAGGGTTCCGGAGCCCCCCCCCCCCCCTCTCACAATTTCTATTCCTTCCTTAACCCTATTCCTTCCTTAAAGGACGGCAACGCGCCTGCGATTCCTCTGGTTTTGCGGGTGTCCAAGGGCGGCGGTGATTACTCTCCATCAGGTGACTCGCCTACTTGTTTGCTTCCTTCTCTTATATAAAAAAAAATTGTGCTCAAATATTTGTAAATATACGAAAATCTAATAGTTCACGACTGAGATGACTTTAGACAACCTTTACGATACAGCCACATATTTCTGTGGTTACAGCAGTATAAATTTACTTCGCCCCATCCTACTATAATCAGACTACCTACTGAATTTTTTAAAGCCTAATCTACATAAACAGTTTCGCGTTGTAGAAGATAAATAAGCGAAAGCTATTTCAGTGCCACCCGCTCCAATATTCATGTAAACTTACAAACAACTTTGGTAAGTAACATTATGTTATACTAGCGGCCTCTCGCGGTTTCACCCGCGTGGTTCCCGTTTCCGTAAGAATATCGGGATAAAAGGTATCCTATGTGTTAATCTAGACTATAAACTATATGTATGCCGAATTTCATCCATATCCATTCAGTAGTTTTTACGTGAAAGAGTAACAAACATCCATCCATACTTACAAACTTTCGCGTTTATAATATTAGTAGGATATTATGGTATGACTGTCTAGATTTTTTAGCTTGTCGTTATGTAGCCTATTTTATTCTTATTATATATAATAACGAGTAAATAATTTAGTAGGAGTAGTGTTCGTGTAAACTGTAAGTAAATGTAAGTAAATTGAAAAAATATAATAAAAGTGACTGCTTACCCTATCTAGTAATGGAGAGGCAACATAAGAAGAAAAAGATTCTCGTAAATATTAGGTAGATATATTATTTGTCCGAAGACAGCAATACTATTGACATTGTTGTTATGACAGACAGATTATTTAAAAACCTGAAGTTTTCTTCCAATTAGAACAATAGTTTCTAACCTATTATCGCTTAGGTTGGGTACTGTACAAAAACAACATTTTAATTACCTAGTAAGGCAGGAAACAGGTGTCTGTCGGTAACCGCCCTCCAACCGAAACCGTTAAATAAGCATAATAATTATGATGTAACTTTTTACAGAATAGGGAATGACATTTCAAAATGCTTTCTGTTGCTTAATAACTAAGGTCTATAATACTCTCCTCTGCACTGCACACTGCTTATAGTAGAAATTCCAGAACTTAAAGTTTGCCAAGCACTTTGATTTCATCTAACCCAATTGTAAGTGATGATAACGCAGGTGGATAATTCTACCTCATCCACTTCATCCTTCATTTCCACTATCCGGAATTAACAACTACTGAGAAACTGGTTATTTTATCACTTACTGAATGACGGACTGAAATGCTACTTACATTTTCTTTACGGTGACATTGTTTGTTATCCAATAGGACGTATAAATAAGTTCTGTCATCTTTATTAAGAGGAAATAACTACGTCGAAGTGGCATGCAAAATTCTCATACAAAACACAGAAAAACGGCGTTCCGTGGTCCCCTGTTTCCTCCTTCGGAACTAGACCAATTTGTACTACTTTTTCAGCATCGGTAAAAGAAAGAGATTTTCTATGTCTGTATGTTTGATTTTTTTAAACCAGCCACTTAATGTTTTTAATGACGCCTTAAAACCGATTGATTTCGCTAAAGTTTGAAGGCTCCTGGTTATTAAATAAATGACTTAATACAAAAAATCAAACATACAGACATAGAAAATCTCTTTCTTTAACCGATGCTGAAAAAATTATAAAAATTGTTCCAGTTCTGAAGGAGGAAACAGGGCACTACGAAAATCGTTTTTTGTGTTTCGTATGAGAATTTTGCATGCCATATCGACGTAGTGTTTCCTCTTAAGCAACTATAGCAATTACAAAAGTAAATTGCTGCCTGAAACAGCTTAAGTGCTCGTAAAAAGTTAGGTGTGACAAAATTTACTTTACCTAACTAGAAGTTGTACACCACCCGTCTGTTAGCAACTCGACATATAGGACAAATACGACGCGACAAAATTGTACGGATTCTGTTGTTTTTAGGGTTTCTAACCTCAAAAGGAAAACACGGAACCATATAGGATCACTTTGTTGTCCGTCTGTCGTGTCTGTCAAGACCCTTTATCTCGGGAACGCGTGGATGTATTCATTTGAAATTAAAACAATATACTCAGGTCTACGGTTTCTTGCAGCTGTGAAAAAATCAAACTTTTAAGTTAACGTAAAAAAAATACGGCCGTTTATGCAAAAAACGCATATTTCGACAGTCTCAAGGGAATCAAAATTTATAGGGTATTTTCCGTTGACTTAGAACTATGAAACTTTTCAAGTATTAATGTCTTACACTACAAGTATATATGGAAAAATCTGAAAAGTATACATTTGTAATTTAATCATTAAAAAACAGGGTCTTTATGCCAAAAAAATCGACACACTCAAGGGAATCATTATTATAGGGTATTATCCGTTGACCTAAAACTATGACATTTGGCAAGTGTTACCGTCTTATACTGCAAGTATAGAAAACAATCTGAAAACTATACATTTGTAATTAAATCATTAAAAACAAGGACCTTATGCCAAAAAAAACGTATATTTCGACAGACTCAAGTGAATCAAAATTTATAGGGTATTTTCCGTTGACCTAGAACTATGAAATTTGACAAGTATTACCGCCTTATACTACAAGTATAGGAAAAAATCTGAAAACTGTATATTTGTAATGAAATCATAAAAAAACAGGGTCTTTATGCCCAAAACGAACTATGAAATTTGGCAATTATTACTGTCTTATACTATAAGTATAGATAAAAATCTAAAAACTATACATTTATTATTAAGCCATTAAAAACAGGGTCTTTATGCCAAAAAAACGAGTATATTTCGACACTCTCAAGCAAGGGAATCAGAATTTATAGGGTATTGTCTGTTGACCTAGAACTATGAAATTTGGCAAGTATTACCATCTTATACTACAAGTATAGGGAAAAATCTGAAAACTATACTTAAATCATTAAAAAACAGGGTCTTCATACCAGGAACGGCGGCGGTTCAAATTTTGAATTTAGTTAACCGTGTCATGTGGGGTATCGTATGAAAGGGTTTCATTGGCACAAGCTTAAACAGATTTTTTATTTTTTTTATATAGTTTTCGATTTTTGACGAAAAATGAAAATAAATAATTTCATAATATGCACCTACAAATTTGTAAGGAACCCTCGGTGGCGAGTCCGACTCGCACTTGTCCGCCTTTTTCATTTTTTTTGAATTTCCAATATTGCCATCATAGAACAAAGTAAGTGTGACATGTCAAGCGAAACATGATACTTGGGAATTAGTAAGCAGTACAATGTTAATAATTTTGTCATCGAATTTGCAAATATCTAATTATGTATGCAATACCTTGCTATCCACATTAAACGTCGATTCACCTTAAGATCCTGTTCCTTTAGTCTGACACAATTATCCGTTTGAAAAGCAATTAAGGAAGAGTAGGAGTGGTCAATAAAGCAAGTAATTGGATTTCTCTTTAAGTTATTCTCTAGGGGAGGGCTGTTACTCAATAGCGTAAACAGATTTAATGTATTTTAGATCTTTTGTTCTTAAGTTAATGCAAACACTACGAACAAAACATTTTATATAATTTACACTTCCGGACCATTCTATCGGCCCACCTAGCATTTTAAGGATTGACGATACGTTGATTAAAATAATGTTACATTAAGCAAAACGTTTTTACGCAGTGATGAAGCTGATTTATTAGCCATCTTTATCGTATGTTTTTTTTTAAATTTCGAATTTGGAATTTTATAGAAACAAAAGAAAATTGGAGTCTGTTTATCGTTTTTAACAATCTAAGGGATGTGAAGAATTTTTTTATTACGCGATTTAGATTAATTTTCTAATTAATGGTTCCATAAGAAGGATACCCTACGCTTTGAGTCAATTTTGACTGCAGGCTGACATAGCCAAAGAAATGTGAGTGCACATCTGAATTTAAGCCGTACTTACTACTCGAAGAGTTTATCAGAGATTCTTGGAGACTGGTGCTTTGTTCGTCGTCAAGGAAAACCACGATCTCGTGTGACAACTGAAAGGCTAGACCAGTTCATCTTTACGGCCAGCTTGAGAAACTGTCACTTGACTTCAGTTACAAAACCAACTACGCGACTTCCATGGAGTATCTGTGACTGTGAGTGCCTGAACATTTCGAAGAAGACTGTCATGGACAGTCTGGGGAGAATTTCCGCAAATGCGAAAACCGAACTTGTGATTGTTAGTGAACCACGACTTCTATCATTAGATGGTCACAGGTACATTCGTCAGTGTCTAGAGCCACATGTAATGCCATTCGCTGTATGTGTTGGCCCAAACTTCATTTTAATCACGATAATGCGAGAACAGGAATGGGAGATGATACCACAGAAATTCATAGTCAGACTAATTAATTCCATGCCTAATCGCATTAGGGCTGTCGCAGATGCCTTAGGAAACAATACCTCTTATTAATTGAACATTAATTTATAGTGATAAAACGTTTGATTTCTTTAAAACTTCAATACCTACTACTCTTGCCCTTCACTGAGGCGCTTATACTTGATTTTTACGCAATAACTCCTATCCAATTTTTTAAACCTGATGCAGATTCAGCATTCATAAGTATCAAACAAATGTTTAAAAAAATATGCGGTATCGAATAAATTAATGTATAAAGGCTCTAAACAGGTTTTATTTTTATTAAGTATCTTTAAGTTAACCGTGTCGCATAGCGGTGAAAGAATACTACCACCCCCTCTCTTCCCTTGGGTGTCGTAAAAGGCGACTAACGGACTAAAGACTGAACATACATCCATCAACATAGAGAGGCGATGGGCTCACCACCTGTCACGCTGAGCACATGTGCAGTCGCTATTTGGTGAAAAGTGGACTATGGCCAAGGACTGCTTTTGCGGGCCTCATTGCCTAGTCTCTGACTAACCCTTCGGGGATAATAGTCGTGATTATATGTATGTATCTTTAAGTTACTAAAGTTTATTGTGTTCCTATAGTTAAAGTTTATATCGATAATACATTTAAGGTGTAAAGCGTTTAAGGTTCCGGGTAAAAGAGCGTTCCATCTTCGCTCTCATCGTCACTTACTATCAAGTGAGATATAGACCTAAAACAAAAAAGAACGTTTTGAAATAATAGGGCTCGTGGCAGCTCCATCAAATAATATGCGGTATAGGGTTCAAATTCCAGTGCGTTACTGGCAGTGAACGCTACAGATAATCCGAATCCGATGGACGCTCCCGGCGGCAGGGGCGTTCAGGAAGTGACCCAGCGAGCGCCGCGCGCGACTGAGCACCACCTTTTATTTCCTCCACGTATAGGTAATCCCTCTGAGCCCGTTTAGCGAGAGTGGTGTATCGCGTTCTGTTTTGTTTTTTATTTGTTTATTGTTTTTCATACTCACACTAAGCGAGCCTGTAAAAATCCGAACTCAAATTAGAATTCACTTAGTCTGTACAAATATTACCTCCATGGTCCAAATATGCGTCACGCTCACGTCACGTCCATATAAATGAGTGATCTATGCATGCAATGTCAAAATCTGACTTGACTTATTTAATTTAGTAATAATTTAGTGCGACTAGATTTTGTTCGACAAGCTTACAGTTTAGAATTTGACGCAGATGTGTTCTTGAACTCGTGGGTGATTGGTCGAAAGCGTCTAGTAAACTTCTACGTCAGACGGTGAGACGCAACAACAAAAATTAACCAATTAAACGATTTGACTAGTCAAATATCGTCATGACAAAAATTGGACTACGATAGGTTTAAAAAAAACAATAGTGTACAAGTGTACGAGTATGTGCTTCTAGCATTTTTATAAAGAATAAGTATTGATCGTATTGATAAATAAAACTGGCATTCTTCAAATATTAAACAATGACACACGATGCAGTCACTTCACTTGAAACTGGTTATCGTAGTTTGTAAACAATACCAAAAACGTGTTTAGGTATTTGAAAATTAACAAGTTTAAAATAATGTTTACGTAAACGTATATTCCCATGTTACTCAAAAGAGTGTGTAGAATTGTTAAGTGCCACGTCTGTATTCCGAAGAATTAGCGAATCGCCGTCACATTGTCTGTGTGCTTATGATTACTTAATATGGATTCTACAAACAACGTCCATAAATCGCTTGCTCTGCGAATATTACGGTACTACGTGCCGTCGTTATAGTTTGACATTACAATTATGTATGCTGGGTACGCCTAGCATCAAATATTCATCGTACAGAGAAGTACTTACTTACCTATTTGTATTTAATTTGTTAAGATAGGCGTACTCATAATAGTGATGTTATAGGTATGGGCGTTATTTAACGTAACCAGTTTCAGTAACAGGTTATGCAGCCTGTAACGGAATCACTAGTTTCGGCTTGAACAATGAACCGGTGATTTTTCGTAACCAGTTTCATAGAGCAACGACGTTATGCACAAAGCGCGAGTAACGCCGACCGGTGACAAATGTGACTGACACAGAAAAAACGTAATGTAACAAAGAACAAAAAAACGTAATTAATGTAAAAATGTGTAAAAGGCTAGAAAGAACTATGAAAATTTGTTAATAATCAAAAGGTGTAAAAAGACAGAAACGATTCTTTATATAACTTTTAAAACCTTTAAGTGAAAATGTTTTAATACTCGTAACTGTATATTATTGTATTAATTTCAAATTATTGTATAGAATGAACTTTTAAACACAATTTATCTTTCCTACATAGTTAATGCAGTTAGTCCTAAGCCTGGATAAAATATGAAGGAAAGTTCATTAGATCAATGCTTACTTACTTCTACAATAATTATATTAATAGATAGATATAACGCTTTATTTGTACACACAAAAATATAAAAATATATAAAACTTGTTTAAATTGTCACTAAGTTCCGATAATAACTAAATAACAGTAACTAGCTACAGCATACTCATGCATGTGGTGTCACTAGTCAGGCTGTTATAAGGTTAATCATTGTCAAATCACTTGTAAAAATCACTGGTTACGAAAAATCACTCGTTTCGAAACAGGTGACGACATTGGAATAACTGGTTACGTTTCGTTTCTTTAGAATCGCGTAACGACTCATATCTAAATTATTAATCTTACGATATCCTTCAGATTTCATCAAGAGCCGCCTGACGCGAGAGAGTCCACAATTTCATCTGGAAATTATTCTAAAATCAAATTTGCTCACGTGCGAGAAAACCCGCCTGACAACGATTTCAGACGTTCGTCTGTGACGCCTCTAACAAATCATTTAACACCAAGTACACTGCTGAGGTAACTACTGTAAGCGTTATGTCTTGTGATGGTTACACAGCAGTGGAAGATGTTGTAACCGATGTTGTAGCAAGTACGGTCGCACCGTTCGTCCGCATAGCCGCGACCACGATGCCGGCTAAATAACTTTAGTTCTGTGTCGCGTTCTCGCTGCAGCGAACGTTTTGCCGCCCGATCGCACTTCTCTATATCATAAAACGGACATTTGATTAGTTTATATTCACGTAAATGTTGTTCTTGTGATTTGTGACATCATATTGATCGTGCACTTAGTAAGTTAAGTGTAGTGTCTTCAATAAGGATAAGCTTTTGAATTGATAGGAGCACCAATTCTGTTTGAACTTTGGAGGTAAGATTTTCTTTCATTCAACTTCTTGTTCTTGTCTCGTAGTCTTAGCTGTATGGATAGCATTAATAAACAATTAGTTAAGCAATTTGTTTGAATTAATGCAAACGTGTTTGACTTCTCTAAAATATTCGTCAGCTTGTTATGTTAATTTAATGGTTACATCAAGCATAATCGATTGATTTTTAATTTAAAAATTGATATTTTCTGTTTATCCCATGTTTTTTTTGTGCTTTGTCGCTGATTTACAGATACCGATTGAGAATTTATTGTTTTTGTTGTAGCATTTGCTTAAGCAAATAAATTTCATTAAGTTCACTTGTCTTATTATAAACAAAAGAAGAAAACATTATTTTGTTTTGTTTGATGTATTTGAGAAAGGTGTGGTGTTATTATCTGAAGTCAATATTTTTTTCCATTCATGAAATTATAATTTTTTCCATTCATGAAATTATCAAATTTAGGTAGGTCCCTACTTATGTCATTGTGTGCAATTTTAAATCAAAGGTGCTTACGACTAGGTTTTGTTTTATTTATTTATTTGGACTTTATTGCCTATACAATGCCGCAAATGGCGGACTTTATGCTATAAGGCATTCTCTACCAGTCAACCAGTAAAGATGTACAGATTTTTTTATAGGCGGTGACATCTAGAGACTACTTAGGTTTTGTGTGTGATAAGAGTTTTTGTCGGAGAAATTTGATCGCTTCATACAAATTTTGAATTTAAATATTTAGCAACTAAATTTTGTGGCTAGCAATCGATAATTTTATACTACTTATGGTCGTTTCACAGAACGTTAAACATATTTGTATTAAAAGACACGTCATTAATAACAAGAATCTTGAAATGCTCAATTAGAATAGATTATCGCATTAACTTTACGACATACCTACCTCTATCTAGTTCCGATCGATTAAATAAATTACTTATTGTTATAGTCATGATTTTAACATTTCAACAACGGATATACCTTGAAATGATTTAATAGGTAACAAATGCACACTTATTTTATCACTTACCGATAAGAAAAGGGTGCAAATAATCTTAACATTATATAGTATCATGCTCAAATAACTTAGGCAAGTTTATACTAGCATAACTTAGTGTTTGAAAGTCGTATCTTCTCAGTACTTTGAATCACAATTTACCGAGTATTATTTCATAAAAAACTATTTGCATAATCAGCTTGGTATTCTGTACGACTTTTATCTTCCTTACAAAGTTGTTGGGCAGTAAACTGTCAGTGTTATGTAGAGGAAGTAATGTTGACTCATAAAATCTTACATGGGTATGACGTGTCGCTAAGGTCACTTTTGCAATTACTATTGTGGTCTTTTTTAATTACCTACTGAATCCGACCTCGGTTTTATGTGAGAAAATTGTTTCAAATTAGATTTTTTGCGGATTAGTTTGACTCATCTTTTACTTATCGTTTTGTATAAGTTGAATTTGTTTGTATTTTAAAGCTAATTTATAACAGAAAAGTAGTACATCACTACTTATATTAAACAAATAACGTACATATTTAACATATGGTACGAAAAAAAACAGCAAAAAGCATTATGGTATACACTATTAAAACATCTAAATACTTACATTCTTTATAGAGTAACATAAATGGAGCAATCACACTGGTAATTTAGAATGAAAGAAAGCATGACGAGCTATGACTCAAAAACAAACTAAAAATAACTTTATGATTAATAATAATAGCTTCTTTTGAACTTTAACTAGGAGATGAAGGTCGCAACGCATCGGCACATACATACCGCGGCGTGATTCATAACAACAATCATTATAAATCAAACGAGCGCAGGTACATAAGACAAATCACTGATGTTACACCATGGTTCCAAATAGCTTCATATCAGTTACATCTATCACTTTATATTGAATGCATCTGGAGTACGAACCTGTTTTGTAACTACAGAAGTCAAGAAGTCTACATTTTTTTTGATAGAACGTAAAACTTAATTCGTATTCTTCTATTCAAGAATCTTATACGTTCAGACAGAGGTATTAGTTCCTCGGTTTTATTAATGACCAACCAACCATATCTTATCTTATCTAGTGGGGCCTGCAGAGGTCTCCCTCTCGCAGCAGCACGTCGACCCATTGGGATCTTTTGTGCAACCCCGTCCCATCACTCTGCCTCCTCAGTGAAGATAATTGCCATAAGCTTGGCAATGGCCTTGAGGGCGGAGAGCCTAAAATCTTCATCAGAAGATTCATTCTTTTTTCTGGTAAAAGAGTCACAGTCACAGAGTAGGTGCTGCATGGACTCCGTTTCCCCTCCACATGCCCTGCACAGGTTGTCTGTTGCTAGAATTTGTGGAGCATTTGTTTTGTAGCATAGTGCCCAGTCAGGGCACCAAGCTTTTTTATTGTATGCCTGACAAACCAACCCTAAAGTCGTAAACAAGAATTAAAACAAATCAGGAAATAAATAAGCCAATAAATATTCAATACTGCAACACCCGGATTGCCAGAATTTGCAGATTTAAATCCTGAAAACTGAAATGAATAAGGACAACCTTTTTGAATAAAATATTGTTTTCAGTTAAATTGGTAAGACAAATTTACTTGTATAAATACTTTTAACCTTGCTAACTCAAAGCGTGACCGTCACAGATGTTGCTAAAAGATTCACTCGCATGACTTAAATTGTACTCGTATTCTTATCTTCAAAGCACGTTAACTTGAGCGGGACACAAAAGGATGTTGTTTTTGTCAAAATATCATACAATATTCATAAATGACTTCATCTTTTCATTGTAAAGAATAAAATATAATGCTTCATATTTAGTGTAGGTACTTACATTGACTTAAAATTAGGTAAATGTTGCTAGCAGTTTAATATAAGGTAAATTAACTAGCGACCATTTGCGACTTCGTCCGCGTATCATGACGTGATCCTTATCCTTGCCTTATCAGATGTCCATAGACATCCGGCCGTCACGTCAAGGGCCCATAGGGCATACCCTGTACAAAACATACTTGCGGAAATAAAAGTTTGTAGGCTTTACAGTTCTTGGGATTTCTGGATTAGTCATGCAGCAAGTGTTATTTCGCTTTCATACATTTACTTTTCCTTTTGGATAATCATTGTAAAAATTCCGACTCTGCAGGCAAATGATTGTAATAGCTGTTACCAACTAAACCTTATATCTTTGCTGATGGTCGTGGTGATCTTTAAAACTTTTCAATTTATTAGGTCACCTGTTGAAATACCAGACACACTTTGACTATATACATCTTTATAATTAATGCAAACACAATAGAATTTCTATTGTTATCGAGCTCTAGGAGTCCTTGCCACAGACGAGGGGATATGCAATTTATGTAACATAGGTAATAAACAAGAGCATTCCAAGTTATCATATCAAATATAATTATTATAGGTACTTGGAATGCATAAATAAACTGCTTTTACTTATAAAATAAAACATTACGGCATACCTCTAAGGATATCTCGGACGTTTGTGTCAACACGACACAACTAAACTCTTTATTTTTTATTTTGTTATTAAAAAGGTTACCCAACCGCAAACCAGAACATAATGATGTAAATAATTATTTCTTTGAACTTAAAAGCCACTATCTTTCGGTGCAGCCTCCTCCTTCTATCTTTGACTTCTTGATAAGACAAGACAAGACAAGACGTTCACCTTATCTTTAATCTTCTTTTTATAGCCTACTAAATTTTGCCCGAGGTTTCGCTTAGAAAAGGAAGCCGTCTAATGGTTACCCAACTGCCTCTATACCTACCAAAATTCATCAAAATCGGTTTTGAAAAAAGCGTAACAAACAAGCATACAATAGGTATTAGTTAGGATTATAATTATTGGTCATCCTCTTTCTTTTTATCTTCCCTTCCTTGATGTTTTTTTATGAACTCATCGTGTCTTAAAAAATGTAAGTATTTAAGTACTTACTCTAAACATTATGACCAACCAAGAAATGCCCGTTAATAAAAATAATCACGGTCAATTAACTACCCATTAACAGTTCTGCTCATACTGTATGAGACTTTCATTAATACGACAAAAAGTAGGAACAGCTTACGTGAGAAAGTCGTAGGTTTTGTAATAAATGATTCAACCTCTTTGTACTCAAAAGCAGTTACTATAATTACCACCGGTTATGTGAAATGGTTGAGGCATAGTCGCGAGTGAACAACGCGTCTCATCTATCTCTTAGCGATTACTGTGACCACACTAAAGCAAACCACAGGTTTAGGCAAAAGAATATTTTAAGATGATTTGAACTAACATTGACCAAAATTAATAGTCAACTGCAAAAACTTTAAAATAAATGCGACTGCACATCTGTGATTTATTTATGCGAACTATTTGGTAGCATACTATGATTTATTTATTGTTTTAGATAGCATACGTGACGGAAAATATTTTATTGTTTTTTTATTATATTTTTTACGATTGACTTTTAATGTTGACTCGATTATCAACCAAAACCTATTTACTTCAACCAATAGCATCCCTAACGTTAAAATGATTAAACGCCTGCTCACATTAAAGTTATAAGTAGCTACAAGATTCTGAATAACAATAATAATCTTTAAATCAGTATACTAACATCCATGACTAAAGACAAATACTTATGTAGATAATTGTCTGTCACAAAAACATTTGCTCCTTGATAGCTAAAAATCCGTGACAGCGGTTCGAAGTCTAGATCGCTAACCATTTGACTTTCGCAGCAGTCAAACGTAATGAAAACATTTTATAACTTTTTAAGTACTGCAACTGTGCAACGCATAGATATCCTATCTACTCTAAGCTGAGTAGCTTAAGTCGATACAGATTGTCAGCTCATACGATACGTTTACTTTCACTGCAATAATATGTCACGACAAATATTACAGGAACTACTTCCACATCGGTAAATCGAAACAATCTCAGTATTAGAAAGCAGATGCTATTAGCTGTGTCGTTTGTGTATTGGCTGTTAGTGTAACAAATTGTGCAAAATATGACGCATTATGATAGGACAAGCGTGAGCTAACGCAGATGAAGAAACTTAGAGGAAACCGACCTGGCTCGTTATAGACATATAACGAGAAGAGAAGATCAGTATGTGACGAGAAAGGTTGATCCTGAATGTGGCCAGCGAGCGATGTGGGAAGGAAAAAAAAGAGGGATAGAGAGAGGGAGGGAGAGATAAGTATGACAAAGAAAGAAATAAATGTTGTGATTAGACAGCTGATTGGAAAGAATGGAAGAATAGAGACAAATTGCAACGCACCAAAATAAAATTGCAGGGCAGGTGGATGAATGAAACTGAATGAAAATGGAACTTAAACTGCTCAGTCGCTAACATCAAACAATCAAGAATTATCCTCTCCTCTGTGAGAAAACCAACTAACTATAAAACAATTGAATTACGATTGTGTCTGGCTTTGCGGCAGTTGACAGCTTATAGGTCCCAAAACATTGTATACCTCACCACGACCTGATGATGGCTCTGCGCGAGCTCAACTCAACCCCAACCACAATTATCGGCACAAGAATCAACAGCAAGTACTTATGTTATGAATTCACTAGCGACTTATCACTGTACGTATACATAGGGATCTAATAGCGACTTAAGATCGTTGAAATGTGGTTACCCTGTGATCCTCTGGTCCTTGCGACCTTGAGTTCGAAATGTCAGGATAAAACAGTAGTATGTTAAATAACAGCCATTTCATGTTTCAATACAAATCGTAGTGATTGCGGATACTTTAGAAAACAGTGCACAAAAATATTTAATGGGCAGTAGTTCTTAATTCACCTAATAGGTACAGTTATTATTTTTTATACCATGAGTATGTATAAATAATAGCTTCCCTTGACATTCAATAATCGCTCAGCAATTAAAAACAAGCAAAAAAAATCGTAGATGATCACGGCAAACCTATCAAGGCTCGACCTTTCGATTTATGCGAAATAAAGCAGCGTTGTAAAATAATAAATGTTTCCTCAGTGACATAATCACTTAGCATTTTACTAGGAAACCAACGTTTCACATTTTAGATAGATTATTTATGCAAAGAAATATGGTTTCTATCTCAGAACAATCTTGCGAGAACATTTTGATTAAACGCGAGGTAAATTATTTTGAAATCCTACTCACCAAGCGACTGGAATTATTATACCCAACACTTTTGTTTCACTGCTTGAAAAGAGCTTTGCCTATTAAATTTTAAATTTACTTGAATAAAGATATTTTGACTTTGCTTAAGAAGAATATTCCTTGGTTCGGAGCACAGCGGAAATGCATTTTGTACTCGGTACTGTTGGTTTTGATAGAGCTTAATCTTTGTTCGTTTGGCTATAGTCTGACCGCTACCGCTGTACCGCGCCTTGGGTATGCGAGCGGCGGGGGGGAACGGGATACTGCGAAAAAACTGTAAGAAATGTAACAACTGCGGGAAATTCATCAACTAATTTGGGCCGACTGAAATTTAGTTCACCAAAAAAACAGAAAGTTATAAAGAAAAAACATGTTATTGATGATTTTGATTTATATTTCCAAGAATTTAAGATTTATTTCATTTATATTCTTTAATTGTACTTAACTAAAAATCATATTGGACAAAAACGGATTGGATGTAATTATACTCGTAAATATAAAGCTTCAATAAACTGTGCTTCGATATCGTACGAATACGATACTACGAATCTTATGTGAGTTCATGCTCTTTACTTCCCACTCCCCCCACCACCCGCGCATACCTAAGGCGCGGTACAGCGGTTGCGGTCAGGCTATAGTTACTACTATATTTTCCAAATTCTATGCCATTGTAATAATGTTAATACATAGTATGGTTGTATTCCAACACTTAGGCATTCAGGCAGTTCCTTACAGATTAAGGTTTTCAGATGAAGTGCTATACAATTTATACAGGGTGGCCCAAACGGTGACACTAAACATTATACTACGATTTTTTTTTTAATTTTGAGAATTTTCGATTATAAGATATAATTTAAGTCGAAAAAGTCAAAATTCTCAAAATTAAAAAAAAATTGTTTGAAAACTACAAAAAAATTGCGGTACATACATGGGGTATTTCCGGGTAAGTTCACCTAGATGTCAGGAATCCAAAAAATCTTTTTTAGTATTACCGTTTGGGCCACCTGTATAAAAATGAATAGGCATAGCTTTCCGTTGAGGAATTAAAAAGGAACAATACACTTTGAAAAACATATAAGTAGGTTTGTTTCAATGCAATTTTGCTATAGAGAAGATTAAGACCATAGGTAAAAGTAATTACTCATTACAAAATTATAATCCAAAGACCTATAACTTACTGCTACGTTTACAAACCTGCAAATTTATTTACGAACTACCAATTTATTACGCATAAAACTACAATACTAACGCTGCATACCTTTACCTTTAAACGAGTGTGCGGAATTATAGGAATGTCAATTCGATGCATTTTGATCGTTAACTTTATCATAGTCTAGTATATACTTACAAATTCATGTTTTTGAAATCTGATTTCAATATGCGCCTTCAATTTGACGACCATGAAAAAACTTATGAGTTTAATGTATTATTTATTTATGTATTTATTTTATTTTGGACCATCAACAGAGATACATGAATTCAAGCTTACTCACTCGTAGAAATTTTCTGACACAAAAATTGGCGCAACTGTCAACGTCAAATTTGACAGAATCGAGCATAGACTATGCGATATTTTGCGATCACGATGCATAAAATGTACCACAGAACCGAAATAATCAAACTTGTTCATACTAAAGTAGTCTGTAAGTCTATGAAAACACGGTACAAAGTCAAGTGTGTTTTTGTAGGTGCGGTCTCATGCGACCGCTTGGGGGCTGAGGGGCTAGCTGAGAGGCTACATAAAAATATTATAATATTAGCATTATAGTGCATGCAACTCTAATTATAGATGGCCACCGTGCGCCTAAGACTAAAATGATTAACATAACGAGTGCCTTTTACAAGTTTGGATAATGTAATTATACAGATAAAGACAATAATTCGTACACACGGCGTCAGATCAACCTACTCAAAACTGTCAAATTTCTACAATCAATTTTGAACTTTATCGTTTGGCTATAAGGATAAATATTCATTGGAGAAATTTGACAATTTAGGGTAGGTTGATCTGACACCGTGTGTACTTACAAATTATTGAACGAAACATATTCAGGAGAGAAATGGATTTAATATACTTATCAAAAAAAAAATTTTTGTAAATCGATAGACTGTTGTGGTACAAGTCTATGGTATTATCCTTTTTAAGGAATTCTCCGTACAATCTACTCAATCTAGCCAAGAGAGAGGGGTGTCCTAAAATTAGTCCTCTACGTTTTATGTGAAAGTGGTGGCACCGGACAGCGCGGCAACCTTGATGGAATATTAAGTTTTATCAGACTATAATAGGTTGCATTCGACCAAACTGGAATAAGGTCTTATACCTAGATTAACGCCGAATTTGTATAAACTAATATCGGAGTAAGTCTTATGCCACTTTGCTGAAATGCGGCAAAATCAGTCTAGAACTCCATTTACCAATTTATATAAACATAACAAATCGTGTATTTTTTACGTATTTGTAGTTTAAGCATATTATATAGTACTAGTACAGAATAACTTGGTACTAGCGGCCCGCACGCGACTTCGTCCGCGTGAACGACCTGTACCTACCCCGTGACAAGTTTAAAAAAAAACTTTCCTAACCTTCTCCTGACAAATTACAAACACAACAAAAACAATTAGCCAAATAGGTGCCGCCGTTCTGAAGTGATGTGCGTACAAACATTTCGGGCAATTGCTTTTTAAATAATAAATATATTATTTATTATGTTTGAAATGTCTATTAAACGAAATTCCATTGCCTAATTGTTAAATTTTGGTAAGTAACTAAAGTATAAAGTCTTGAAAGTCTTATAATCTTAAAGTTTGTTACATAGGGTCCTTGTTATGTAGACATCTGTTAAAAAGGATTTATACAAATTCCCCCAGGATTACGCTATGCGGGTAAAGAGGTACCTAAGTAACTAGTAAACAAACGCTTGTAACATAAAATGATAAATTAATGTAACCATCTGTATTCTTCACCTGTATACATACATTAAGCATCATTTATACGCGCTATCATATTTTCAAGATTAATTGTACATTTTTTTACAATGTTTCGCTCTTTTCATTCGCATAATGTTTGAAGCAAAAACCTTGAAGCATTTTCAAAACATATTTTTATTTTACCTGTCATGGCTAATAAAATCAGCCCGTATCAGTCCACTGTTGGTCATATGCATGTCACTAAGATAAATCTTCAGCTTTTTACATTCAACTGCGTAATAATTTACGAGATACTTAGTTTTATTATTATAATGGTTTTAATCTCCTCTTCAGTACATGTCTACCAATTATATCAATTGAATAATGATTAGTACGAGCTTGATACCTATGTAAAGGATTGGCCAGCACAAGCAATAGACCGCGAAAAGTGGAAAGAGGGGAGGAAGGCCTTTATTATTTATTCTGTGCCTTTGCTCAGCAATGGGAAAACATAGGTGTATAATAATAATAACAATAATAATTTGTAAATATTTAAGTACATAAATTCTCTTTTTTTTTTTTTAATTTTTATAGCAGAAGGAGGCAAACGAGCAAGCGGGTCACCTGATGGAAAGTAATCACCGCCGCCCATGGACACCAAAACCAGAGGAATCTCTACAATGCATGCTGTACTTTAAGTATTTAAAAGTACCTATTCGTGATTTACTATACCTAGGAAAACGGTTAAGTGAGTAATAATCATAACATTAGCAGTTTGTTTTACTTTTCATAGTACTCTGTTATTCTTTCTTATTGAGACGGCGTCAAGTAATTAACTTATTTCGGCATTCTTATATATTTTGTCGCAAAAATGAGGTTAGCACAGGTGATTTAGCAAGCGTACATTTCCTAGAGCGGTGCGTGGAATGGAATATCTTCACATAGTCGACCTCCTTGGTCGAGTGGTTTGTACACCGGTTTTCATGGTGTCGCCATCTCTGAGGTCTCGGGTTCGATCCACGGTCGGGTCAATTTAGAAATTATTGTTTTTCTAAATTGTCTCGGGGTCTGGGTGTTTTCTATGTATAATAAGTATTTTAAGTATGTTTATCCGTTGTCTAGTAACCATTTACCGAGTTTCTTCGAAGCTTTTCTTGGGCTAGATAATTGGTGTGATTGTAGGGAAGATTTATTTATTATTTATAGTTCACGAACTAAAACTTCGTTACATGAAATATTCATATTATATATGTCGGAGGGGGCGTTTTTTTTTGAAATAATAGGATCTGCATAAAATACAGGCGTCTATTTTTACAATGCAACACAATTTATTACAAAATAAGTAAAATAACGATTAAGCAGATAGAGAGAGATTACTTTTAAGGAAACGCGGCAAGTTAGATACAGCGACGCACGCAGACCCAAACTCAGAACCGTTGGACGGGGGAGACCGCCATCATTCTTGTTACGGGTGTGCTCACGAACGGTTCTGAGTGGTTTTACTACGCCATATCGAATGCCAATATATCGAATGCCAGTTGATCGGTGACAATTAACCGAAAACCCAATATATCGACATGCCATTTGATCGAAATTTCAATAAATCGATTTTTAATAGATCGCTGTGACGTTAAAACGAAATTTCAATTAATCGATTTTCAATAGATCGCAGTGTCATTAGATCAATATTACAATAAATTAATGTGCAACATTTTTGTCCAAAGTACATTACTCTTTGGTTAATTACCGTTTCACATGTCACGAATAATACACAAATAATACACTCTATCGTCATAGTTTGTATTACTTTGTGTTGTCTTTGGCATAAATAATGCCAAACTAACATGACTGTCATTCATATACTAATTACAAAAATTGAATAATTATTGCGTAGGTAAATAATTCAATAATTAAAATAGTTAGTTTATTGGGTGTGATGAAACGAGTGATTTACTATGGCGCAGGTTGATGGTGGTAATGAATAATAATAAAAAACTATAACAATAATAACAAATTGCAATTCGATCTAATTATCGTTTGATCTATTGGAATAACGATCTATTGATCTATCGATTATTTGTAATTCGAACAAATGGCATGTCGATATATTGGGTTTTCGGTTAATTGTCACCGATCAACTGGCATTCGATATATTGGCATTCGATATGGCGTAGTAATAACGCGACAGCCTAGAAGTGATGCTGCGACATATACATAAACATTCATAGAGTCACGAGTAGTCACGACTATTATCCAGTGTAGGTACTGCCATAGTCCAAGTTTCACCAAATTACAACTGCACATGTGCTCAACGTGATAGGTGGTGAGTCCATCACCGCTCTATGATGTAGGATGTGCAGTCTTTAGTCTGTTAGTCGCCTTTTACGACAACCAAGGGAAGTGAGAGGTTGGTAGTAGGTATTATTTTAGTAAAGCGCTATACCACACGGGCCACACGGCTCATATGCATATTCGATATTTTTTTATTCTACAGTAGGTAATCTTCCGCAGGTAGGGTTACCAGGCCTAGAAATAAAAAATCCTGTCTGCCAAGTCTAAAAATCCTGATTTTGATAAAAAAAATCTGCTACGTGTATAAAATAAAAATCATAGTAGGTAAAAACCATAAAGTTACTATACCTAGCGGAATAGAGAAACAAAGGGCTGAGGGAGCGGGATGTCATTAGCAACAACACTGTGGTATAAAAAGAGATGCGTGATGCGACGTAACAGAACCGTTTTTGGCTACTGTTTGACAGTTGGCCGCACTTATCAGCACACTGAGAATTTGGATTTTGTGAATTTTTCTGATTTTACGTGAAATCGTGAATATTTTTGAGAAATAGTGCTTTAGAAACATGGTGACTCTTTCAGTGATTGATTGTTGTACAACACAGCGAAATAATCCCATAAAATTTTCATTTCACAGGTAAATTATTACAAACCGACACCTTCTTACCTAGGATTTATTTATGCCAATGCGCTTCGAATTTTAACCACGAAATGTGATAATTCTCTTCTATAAACATTTATTTATGCAAGAAGCAAAGATAGAGTATACATAATGCAGAATTTACGAATAATTTGTATACAGAAATAATTTTCATTTTACACTAGGGCTGTATCAAGTTATCGATATTTCGTGTCCACTGTCTATCACGTAAACGAATATGTATTATTGTTATTAAAGTACCTTTATGACGTTTAGATATGAATACCTGGGAATGTAACCACATTTAAGATACTTAGCCGATCCATAGGTATCAGGTTTTGACTGTTAGAATAGGTAATAACATTAGTAGGTAATTTATGTATCTTTTAGATTTCATACTAACTTGGAAACTAGAAATACATGGCTTAGGCTAATTGATCGTCCAAACTGGATTCCCAAGAAAAGTACATGTTTTCAAAAGTTCCAGTTCATGTAAGCATTTTGAAGAAAAATATTTACAGACGCGAAACGAATTTTGATGAAATCTGCAATTCCAACTAAGTTAGTTTCGGTAAGCTTAAATAAAATTATACTTTTCTTCTGCTTATGTTTCATTAGATAGTAATGTCTACTTAGCACCATGTACCTAGGGATCCCATCCTATTTTAGTTCTATTAATACTACTGTTAGTAATAAATATTATCGATATCGATATTAATGTGAAAAGCGACATGACGTACATCACTGAACGCATTTTTAAACAATTTGACATACACAAATGCCATCCTATTTCGGTTTTGTTTGACAGCTCATGTGTGTTGCTCTATTCCGTTAGGTATAGTAACTTTATGGTAAAAACATAGGTAAATATAGGTAAAAACATTTTAACCAAAAACAATACAACTGAAAAAGTGGGAGTCTTTTAGTATTTTTATTTGTTCTTATATTTTTGGTTGCTAAAGTTTACTTATTTCTTTTGTTGCTCCATTGAGAAGTCATCAGAGAAAAGACTCGCTCCACATTTGCATTGTGAGGAAAAATACTAAAGAAATACTGACAAATCTTCAGAAGTTCTGAAACTCTTGAGCTGTCGTTAATTGTATTTATAAACATACACCATGCTTTTTGAAAATTTGTTTGAAATCCGGGCGGAGTCCGGTCTAATCACAGACAATGCAATGAAATGGTTGTATTGTCTGTGGGTCTAATATATAAAAATCCGGTCAAGACTGGCTTTATCCGGTCAGATGGTAACCCTAGCTGCAGGTAGCGTTGCCAGACATCCGGATAAAGCCGGACATAAGGTTAAGCTTTTTGATTGCGTGTCCGGCCAAAATAAACGGTGTCCGGCACAGAAATAGATCCTTTCTATGGTGCAGCTTGTCCGGCTTTTGTTTAGGCGGGTGTCCTGCGACACTGTTTTGTGTTTGCTAACACCTAACATCAAACATCCAACAAATTTGGGCGTAGCCTACGTACATATTTTGTAAGATGTTTGATGTTAGGTGTTAGAAAACACAAAACAGTGTCGCAGGAGACCCGCCTTTAGGCTTTTTACATTTCGCAGCGAATGCCGAGCGTGGCCGAGCGCAGGAGATTCGACTGTCAGTCGCTCCTGCTCCCGAAAATGTAGTGTGTCCGACCTTTTTACCCAAATGTCCGGCCAAACTGGCTGGTCTGTCCGGCTATTAGGTTTGGCGACCTGGCAACTCTAGCTGCAGGTGATGTAGAATATTATAATCTACTGGTACCTAATAAGGTACGATAAGGCTGAAAATAGAAGCGCATTACACTCGAAAACTTTAACAAAAACACAGACTACTACAGGAACTGGCTATCATATTTCTTACCGTCGGAAGTAACAAAGCTACTAACGTAGTTATGACGACAGACTCAGATAAGATGGTGGTAGCTGTACATTAAACTAGTCTTATCTTCAACTGAAAGGAGCCAGGCGTGTGGTATAGCGGCTCTCTTCCATTGGGTGTCGTAAAAAGCGAGTGACAGACTAAAGACTGAACATACATCCAACGGCATAGAGGTAGATTCACACATATCAGTGAAGTCACAGTTCCGACACAGTACCGGCACAGTGCGAAATATTCTTTCATACATTCTCTATGAATGCACTGAGAGCACTGTGTCGTCACTGACACTGAAAAGTAGGTAAGCGTTCATAGAGAATGTATGAAAGAATATTTCGGCACTGTTCCGGTACTGTGTCAGAACCGTGACTTCACTGATACTTAGAGCGACGCGACGACGACGGTGAGATCACCACCTATTACGCTGAGCTACTGACAGTTTTCGAAAAAGTATTAAAAAAATTACAAATGCTTATTTTATACCCCGTACAATGTTTTCTCTCTCGAAAAAGCTTTATTGAATAGAAATAAACATATTTTTTCTTTATTAATTTAAAATTTCGTGCGAAAACGGTTGGTCCCGTGACATTTTGCTCTGTGACGTCACATTTCAATAAATATAGAATTTTTTCTTGAAACCTAACAGATCGTTTTTGATAATTGTGTGAAATGTGACGTCACATGAAGCTCAATCATGGCCGCCCGTGATTCGGGTCTTGTAATCCACAGATAAAAAATCGGAAATTTATTTTCTAAAAATAAAATATTTACAAATTATCTCAGGAAAAAAAACTATTGGACAATTATCGTTAAATCATAAACTACAATTTCCGACATATTTCATATTTTATTGTTACAACTGTCAAATAGCCAATTATGCACATAATTGGTTTTTTTTTTTGGTAAAACGTGGACTGTGGCTGAGGACTGCTTCTGCGGTCCTCATTGCCTAGTCTTTGACTAACCCTTCGGGGATAATAATCTTGAATCGTGAATATATTATGTAATGTATCAAAAGAGATAAACACAATTCAACGTAGGTACCCCTTTTGGGAATTAAAGCCTCTGGGTCTGAGAGGTTTCAGTTTCAGAAGAATTCACTAAGTATATTGTAAAAAAACAGATAAATCTAATCATCATCATCATTTTCATTGGCCAAATAATTGTCCCACTTCTGGGCACAGGCTTCCTACATGGTCAACAGCACGTTGAGGCGAATGGGCCATAATCTTCCGCTATGGCCCAATGCGGGTCGGTGGGGTTTAGTGACTAACATCCTACGACAACAATCGGCACCAACGGCTTACTTGCCTTCCGAAGCACGGAGGAGCTCGAGATGTTTTTTAATCAGGTCACCCATGTAGTTACCCGGGTAACATTGCGAAAGTTGCTTGGCGACGATCGCAAACTAAACGCCTTAATTGCTGTACCATTGAGCTCCTCCGTTTAAAATCTAATCTACATACATATATATGTATATGATCTGATATGATATATATGATCACGACTATTATCCCCGAAAGGTTATTTAGAGACTAGCCAATGGGGACCGCAAAAACAGTCCTCTACCATAGTCCACTTATCACCAAATAGCGACTGCACATGTGCTCAGCGTGACAGGTGGTGAGCCCATAGCCGCTCTATGCTGTTGGACGTATGTGCAATCTTTAGTTCATTAGTTGCCTTTTACGACACCCAAGGGAAGAGAGAGGGTGATAGTATCCTTTCACCGCTACGCGGCACGCTTAAAATCTAATCTAAATAAATAAAAATCAATTACCTACCTTGAATGTTTGTTCGAACATCACTTCAGAACGGCTGCATTTATTTGGATATTAATTGTTTTTTTCTCGTATTTGTAATTGTCACGACAAGATTTTCATGAAAGAAAACTTGTGGACATCCGTCTCGAGATACGGAGTGTTCACGCGGACAAAGTCACGGGCATAGTAGTACCTACGTATAATAATTATGTAATATCCATACAGCATTTGTATTGGCATTCTCTACATCATTGGTATTGAAAGGAGAGCAGTGAACTTTGTTGTGTTCGTTCATCCTTCATTAGCTTCGAATCAAATGCGATCAACCAGAAACTCACCTGTTCTACACATCGCAACACCTCTACGGGTATTGGTGTAAATAGTTTGCCGCCGCTATTTTTCAATATCATTTTTATATTTTCGCTTCATTTTAGATTCAACTGAATAAGTTTTAGCTAGAATGAAAGTACCCTGTATGATGTTGATGGTGGTGACACTGTGTAAAGGTTTTGCTCGTGGTGCCAAAAAGTATAAGGTACTATATTATATTATCTTACTGCGGAGCCAAAGGCTTAATTAAAAGGTAAGGCAGTCATTGAAATCAAGTCATCGGGTAATGGCATTGATATTCGCTTTATCATCACGCTATACCCATCATTGTACCGATTTCAATAATCAAGTGAGTTGGTGACCGTTGCGATAATATTATGTACCTAATTACAATTTTATTATCCAACTCAAAACCCTACAATTTATGACGCACTTTTCTTTTTAATTTCGATGTGGGTTGAGTAAGGAATACTTGTGGGATGAGTAGGGATTAAAAATTAAAATATTGCTGTAGAATGAGTAGGGAAAAATTTATTAGTGGGTTGAGTTCATGTGGGCAGTTACACCTGTCAGTATGAAATCATAGGCCACTTAATATGTGGTCTGTGTAAAATATACTTTTAACAGGGTTCGTGTGTCTTGTAATTGAATAAAAGTCTTACATATATACACCTTTAAAAAATACAAAAACAAAAATAAATATCCTCTTTTGTTTCTCAGCATTATTCACTTGTCTCGGAGACTCTTTGTGGCAATTGTACAAGTGAGTTACTATAGGCAGGCCAAAATGAATTTCATTACCAACCTTTGCCGCCATTATCTTGTAAATGCCCGTGTTTGCCGTCGAGTTTCACAATCTGGAAAACAAAAGCCGCTTCAGATTATGCCGTGTTTTGTTCAAAACGGTATTTGAAAGGAGTCAAAGTGCTATCCTACACGCGGTGTGTAGCGTGTAGCAATGAATATGCATAAGGAAAAGCGCTTCACCTGAACAACTGTTAATAGGAGTTAAATTATACATTATTAACATAAACAGATACGTCATTCAAAAGTGTACGCTGCATTTGCATGTCTGATGAGAAATTACGCAAGTACATAAGACGGCATACGTTAGTTTACACTTGGTCTGCCCATCTGATTTATCGGGTTGTTGTACATTCGCCACAAAGTTAGTTTGCCAAGATTTTGTAACTTTGTAAACGTTGAAAGTAAATTCGCCACTGGGTAGGTAAGAGTTATTGTAAATTCGCCACAAGTCTTCATAGTACATAATTTTTGCATCAAGTACCGGTAGCAAGGAAAGTTCGTTTTGAGCGCTCGAAATGAAAGATAGTTATTTTCTATTCTAAAATTATTGATGTTTTACTTCACTTATTGTTTGATTTTTCTGCTGTCTGTGTCGAAAATAAAAGTGTGGCGAATTAACTTGATAAAAATAGAACTGTGGCGAATTTACACATACTTTTTTCTGTGGCAAACTAACATTGTGGCGAATGTACAACAACCAGATTTATCAATAATGTAAGTAGGTAAGTATATAAGTAAAATAAAATGGTGAAACGTGGAATGTGGCAGAGAACTCATTTTGCGGTCCTCATTGCCTAGTCTGCGAATAACCTTTAGTTAGGGTATATTATTAGTCGTGAGTGTATGTAATTTAATGTGTAAAATAAAAATACACTTCTTGTATAATATACCGTTCATACCTATAAACACGACTATCATCCCCGAAGGGTTAGCCAGAGACCAGGCAATGAGGACCGCAAAAGCAGTCCTCTGCCGTAGTCCACTTTTTACCAAATAACGACTGCACATGTGCCCAGCGTGACAGGTGGTGAGCCCATCGGCGCTCTGTGCTGTTGGAGTGCAGTCTTTAGTCCGTCAATCGCCTTTTACGACACCCAAGAGAAGAGAGGGGGTGGTAGTATTCTTCCATTATTATTGAAATTTTGCATTCACAATGCTATATAAATATAGGATAAAATGTTTACTACAAAAAAAATCAACCAGTTTCAGGAAGCTCGAATGGGATTCGAACCCACGACCTCTGGATTGCCGGTCCACTGCTCTCTCTCAGAGGACAAAAAAAATGGTATTAGATTAAACGTTTACTAGAAAAAAATCAACCAGTCTCAGGAAGCTCGAATGGGATTCGAACCCATGACCCTCTCTCTCAGAGCAGTGGACCGGCAATCCAAAGGTCGTGGATTTGAATCCCATTCGAGTTTCCTGAGACTGGATGATTTTTTTTCTAGTAAACATTTTAATCTAATATTTATTTTTTTATGTAAGGGTGAATAAGATGTTTAATAGTAATTTCAAGTGTGGAGGTCATCATTAGCCGCTAAAGAGCATTGCTAAAACGATTATACAATCCAGTTAGTGTAGTACCTATAACTGGCATGAGGCACTATTACCTTTACCTACTAATTACCTTTAATTTCGCAGTCTTCGTTTATTTTTTATTACTCATCTGTTCTTTTTTTGCTGTCCATTTGTATTATTTATTATTTTTCTTTTTCTTTTGTATAAATGATGTAAGCGTGTGTATGTTAATAAATTATTTTCTATTCTATTCTATTCTATTACCCACAAGCATCATTAGGGTTTCGAAGAACGCTTACCATCAGGCGGACCTATTGTTTCTTTGCAGGTCATTGAAACAAATGCAGGTCAATACGTAGCATGGAGGTATCTACACGACAAAATGCAAGTTAACCATTTGCGAATCAATAATAACCTGACTTTTGAGTATTGTTTGCCTCGCAATGATGCAACGGTATTTTGCATCACCAGTAGGTATATATTATAAGTATGACACAGTTTTTTTTTGTCTGATTTGCAGTTGACCTTTAATTGGCACTGTCAAAATAACTTGTCCATCCAACTCTGCTGAATACAGATACTTGAATGTGAGTACGCTACTAGGGTACTCAAACCTGATTGACTGGTATTTTAATATTTGCATCGCACCTTTATGACTCCGGTATGGCAAACAACTTTCAGTTAAAATTATTATAAAGCTTCCACCAATCTAAAAAGATAAAGGAAAATACTTAATTAGGTTAGGTACGAGCCGTTTCTGCAGTACTGGTGCCACGATGGAAATCGTACTAAACGATATTTGAAGTTTTCCATTTTGTAAACTGAGTGACGCAAAGAAAAAACCAAAAGAGGAAAAAACAAATGATTGCGTAAATAGCTGTTTAAATTTGAAATTGGAATTCCTAACCAAAGAGGAGATATTTGAGATCAAAGTGGCCAGTACGACAAAACGCCAATTTCATATGTAAGGGCCTCAAAAATGCATGATAGCAATTTAATGGTACAAACTTTGATTAAATAAATATATTACATTTAAAAAAACGACTTTATGTTCCTCCCTTAAAAACGCCAATTTCATACGTAAGGACCTAATATTAGATTGTACAAAAATATGTATTGTTTTTTTGTTATAAGATTGTTAATGGTCAGATATGTTTAAAGATGAAACAAAACACGCGCGCTAAAAAAACTTCTTGGGTTATTGACATCATGGACAAACTAGTTTTGTACCCAGAATAATTAATTGTGAGACCAGAGACGCGAAATTATCCAACAAAATCTACTAGCTCAGTTAATTACGGCACAAGTCCCTAAACACAATTTTAAAGGCCATGATTAAATAATAACAAAGACCAGTAATGTGACTTTCCGAGTCGTAAAACCACGGATGCTTTTGTGGCTATCTTTTTTACGTAACTGTATAAAAACAGAACTTGTAAAATAAAGTCACTCTGTGGTACATAAGAGGGTACAATGGGATGTCTTCACACCGTAAACTTTGATTAAGTTGTAAAACGGCAGACATTTTGGGTGACTATGAAAAAGATAGTAAGAAAATTTAACAGCATGATAATTTGCTAGTTTGTAAGAGAAAAGTTTGTAAAAGTATGCACTAATGGTACACAAATAGGTAACTACCTGAATTTAATCATTAGAATAAAGCACAGCACAGTCAATTATCAAAGTAACTTAGTTACTAACAAACCTTTAAGTGCTGCTTAAGAATGCCGTTAATAATGTGACTAATTATGATAATTGCTTAAAACTTCATTTAATGTATTTGTTTTATATTTTAAACTCCTTTCCACATTAGGTTAAAAAGAAAGCAAAAACTTTTCCACTAAGTACCATTTTTAATAGAAGGTTAAATAATTGAGCTAATGATTATGTAATAATTAAGCTAAAAACGTTTACAAAATCCACATTTAAAACGCAAGCGATGAAAACCAATGAATAAAAAATATATCGAAGTTTGTGTCAAGCTGAATGGCTGAGTGCGGTTCATTGAGGTTGAACCACAATGTGGTTCTATAGGAGTTGGCAAAGGCGAGAGAGAACCTTGTTCTGGAGCGTGAAAGCGTCAGCCAGTTCAGCTAAAGAGCAAACAGCCGTCGGAACAGTGATGCGACTAGAAATATCGAGTGACACTGCAAAGTTATAAGTATTCGAACATATTTTTCCTAATAGTGCTACTATTGAACAAGTTCTTACTTCGTTCTACCGCCAGGCAGTATTATTGTGTTCCGGCTAAAGGGTTTTTTTTAAGTTCAAAAACCCTTTAAGCCGGAAGACAATGCAGTTTGAAAAGATTTTTAAATTACAGGAAGAATCAGCTCTTAGGTATGCGTTATGTCCTTTTTGTCGCTTTTCACCAGACCATACAAAAGTAAAGTAGAAATGAGGAGTTCTTTTCTATCAGATAGACATAAACAATCTACAGATTGACTGTCAATTAATTGTCAAAATATTCAACGAAAACGTAAGTCGCAATACTCACGATCCTATATATTTTGTTACTGTATTTCTAGACATCGTATTTGGTAAAGTTCACAACGGAAGTTAGATATTATACTAGCAGCCAACATATCAGCTCAGTTACGATTGACTTAGTCATAAATTAGATATTGAAACATTATTTAAACAAATAAGTATCCACGTTACACTTTTTTTTTCATTTGCCAACACTTATACATGTTCACGAACAACAATTAATAATTACCATTATTTAACGTTAACTAATTTTGGATACTTAATAATCAAAACTGCAAAGGCGCTGCTTTACTTTTCCACCAAAAAGTCCCTTTAAATATGTTGATATTACGTTTGAAAACAATTCCTAATATCAATTAGTTACATAAAGTACATCAGATCCTTATGTTACATAGTTCGTTTGTAAAGTATGTTACATAATGAAGTTAGGACTAAACATCCTAGAACAATAATTGTTCAAACAAACATTCTATTTAGAACACAGTCGTTCTTCTGTTATGATAATTCGAGCTACTTTCAATACTGAATTTTCCATAAGGCTTCTGTCAGTGTGTTTGCACACACAAACAAAGACATAAAGTAGGATTTTAACGAATTGATTATAATAAACTAGATAATGCCAAACCAAAGGTCCACGCATTATAATTAAATAGGTCGAGATAAACGTATTATGTTTACCCAGATACGATTATTTGTTAATGATTAAAACAGATAGATATTCAAAACATTCGGTAAGCATTTAATTTGTTTATGGCAAAGTACACTGACAGTAGGTAGCTGTACAGTACAATATACCTAACAAATATTAGTAAATGTAAACAAGACTTTAATTAAGATACGCATATAAAATACCATCGTTGCTTGACTACTACCTAACTTTAAAACAATTTAGAAATAATACTTTAACAAGCAATAACATACATGATGATACAACAATAACCACATAGAAAATCTCATACCAAAAAGTATTTCAAAGTAATGTGATATTGATGTGAGCGATTTTAAAATATCAGCAAAAAACATGCCTATACCGGCAGATGCCATTGAAAAATATCCGCTTCTTTTATAAAGGGTACAAGTACTCCTTGAAAAGATTGAACCATTGCGTTTTATATGCCTTTATAAATTCTCGTTTTTGTTATTGCGAATTATTAGGTATTTTGAGGTTCACCTTTAGTAAGATGGATTTATAATATTAATAATGGCTTTTAAGGTCTGCACTAAAAGCTTTTATTTCTGAGTGCCACTGCTCTTCATATGAAGACAGGGAAATGAAATATTAAAAATAAAAAAAATTAAATGAGTAAGTAAATATTTTTTTTTAAATCGATAAATCGTGTCTCGTAGTAGTGAAAGACTACTACAACCCCCTCTCTTCCCTTGGGTGCCGTTAAAGGCGACTAACGGAGATAAAGACTGCACATACATCCAACAGCATAGAGCGGCGTTGGCTCACCACCTGTCACGCTGAGCACATGTGCAGTCGCTATTTGGTGAAAAGTGGACTATGGCAGAAGACTACTTTTGCGGTCCTCATTGCCTAGTCTCTGACTAACCCTTCGGGGATAATATTAAATAAATAAATAAACTTTCCTACACTCACACCAATTATCTAGCCCAAGAGAAGCTTCGTTATGAAACTCGTTAAATGGTGACTAGACAACGGACAAACATACTTAAAATACTTAAATACATAGTTATTATACATAGAAAACACCCAGACACGAGACAATTTAGAAAAACAATAATTTCTAAATTGACCCGACCGGGGATCGAACCCGGGACCTCAGAGATGGCGACACCATGAAAACCGGTGTACAAACCACTCGACCAAGGAGGTCGTCAAGATAGTCGTAATTATATTTACGTATGTATGTACTGTATTTTTGAAATCCCTTTTTAGAGTTATGGTGTTACCAGACTAATCGATCGATCGTCGATCGACTGCATCGATCTACGTTGATCGAAGTTGATCGACTGGTCTGGTAGCTTTAATTGAATGACGGATACCGTTTGACTAACCAATCGATCGACGACGGTCGGTCGACGTTGATCGATAGATCTGGTAGCTTTAATTGATCGATCGACGTCGACTAATCCATTCTACCATCGATCAATGCCCTCGATCGACGATCGATCGATTGGTCTGGTAACACCCTTACGCTTACCTGTTGTAATAAAGTACATTACAACCTCAACCAGAAATACATTTAAACAAACATTTACCACGCCTGTTTCCCGGAGGGGTATAGGCAGAGACAACAACGTTTCATTCGATACGATCCTGACACTCATCCTTGTCAAAGTCAAAGTCAAAGTCAAATTATTTATTCAATGTAAACCTTTACAGGCACTTATTGACGTCAATACAAATAATAATAATAAAACAGTTATCTAACTTATAGTTAAGACTCGGCTTCCTTTACTCTTCTAACGAAACGAATCAGAAGTCAGAACTAAATATTACTAATTAAGGAAGTCTTAGATTGCCTATTCACAACTTTTGTCAGACTCATATTATTCATCATCATCATCATCAGCCTATAAACGTCCCACTGCTGGGCACAGGCCTCCCACGTGAACAATAGCACGTGGGGATATTGGGCCATAACCCACCACGCTGGCCCAGTGCGGGTTGGTGGGTTTTAACGGCTGCCATCTTACGACAACAACCGGGACCAACGGCTTAACGTGCCTTCCGAAGCACGGAGGAGCTCGAGATGTTTTTAAATTTGGTCACCCATTCAGCGACTCGGCATTGCGAAAGTTGCTTAGCGAGCAAGATCGCAAGCCGAACGCGCTAGCCGCTGCGCCATCGAGCTTCTCATATTATTATTATAGCTTAATTAATGACTTCACGTTTAGCAATAAGCCAATTTCAAGTGTTTTATATTTTTAGTACATTTAGTATTGTACGGTAGATTGCATTAAAAAGGAGTCTCACAACACGTGTTGTTGCGAAAAGAACACGGGAGAAACTCCGTCAGACGCATATCCAAATAGATCTATAAACATGAGAGACAAATAAATGCTCCTTGAATCTTCTGACATGCGCCTTCATTCTCAGTTCCCATACTAAAATAATAATAATTATGTTGTTTGTGTCCTACTTCGTTTGTTTTTATTTCATACCACAACGGTAACAAACAAAAAGCGTTGCAGTGAGTAAAAAAAAATGAAAATAAAAATGAATATGAAAAAAGTTTATTGCAACACTCACCAATATGATTAACATATACTTTATTTTTCTTTACTTTTATTGAAGTGACATAATTGACGACCTCTTTGGTCGAGTGGTTTGTACACCGGTTTTCATGGTGTCGCCATCTCTGAGGTCCCGGGTTCGATCCCCGGTCAGGTCAATTTAGAGAACAACTGTTTTTCTAAATTGATTTCTGGTCTGGGTGTTTTTTTCTATGTTTATGTATATTTATCCGTTATCTTACCATATTAACGAGTTTCACAAGAATACTCATCTTGGTCTTCTAGATAATTGGTGTGAGCGTAAACAAAATTTATTTATTTATTATTTATTTATATAGGCCTTAACATTAAAAAAATTACCTGTGTTACAAAAGCCAGTTTCTTCATATCATGTTGACTAAACTCACTAGATTAAAAAGTATGAGTAAACAAAACAGCCTCAATGGAAATAATCCATCGGATGGCGTCCATAAGCCCATCCCTTATTTCATACAAGCGGCCGCTCGCGGTTTCACCCGCGTGGTTCCCGTTCCCGTGGGAATATCGAGATAAAAAGTATCCTATGTCTTAATCCAGGTTATAAACTATCTGTATGCCGAATTTCATCCAAATCCATTCAGTAGCTTTTACGTGAAAGAGTAACAAACATCCATCCATACGTTCCCGTGGAAATATCGGGATAAAAGTATCCTATGTGTTAATCCAGGTTATATACTATCTGAATGCCGAATTTCATCCAAATTCATTCAGTAGTTTTTACGTGAAAGAGTAACAAATATCCATACATACAAACTTTCGCGTTTATAATATTAGTAGGATGAGTAAACAAAATAGCCTCAATGGAAATAATCCATCGGATATCGCCTATCCCTTGTTTCATATGCGTCACAGCTAATCTTAGCTCGGCGCCTCACGATCCACCTGATTCACGTTCCTAATCCAACCACGACAGTCATCACGAGGATTGTTCGGTAATTAGCAGAATCAATATTCATCTTGATTAGGCAAATCAAATTCAAAACATTTGCGTTCACGGCTCGATGAACTGCGATTACGTAATGTAACTATTGCAAAGAGTTATCTATCTTATTTTCGGAAGCCAAACGGATAATCGGAGTAAATACCCATAGCTATTGGGGCCAAATTCGATAAAGTATGTTAGTAAACAGATTTTTGACAATTCTTCGTGATAATATCTAATCTAGTCTTTAATATTATAAATCTCAATTTAATTTGAATGTCTGGTTTTGTTTTGAAATCTTTGAACTTTGTATACACATTTATTCAAATACCTACTCAACATAATTATTTACATATCAAACTTAAAATTTTAATTAGGTATTTATTTTTTTCAAAAACTAATTTTATGCATTAGCACCTTCATAGCAAAACTATGAAACTGTGAAAAATATTAGAACTTTTGTTAGTCATATTAATACATTTAAGGCTAGGTGTTAGTGAAAAATTAAAATAACACGTTCTTAGAATTACTTTTTGAAGTAGTAAACAATAAAATTAAAATCTGCGAAAATTATGAAATATTGTTGAGGCTTTATTCTGTGAAATACACCCGATGGAAACACGATTTTTTAAAGTTGGCTCTATAGAATAAATTCACAAAGTTACATATTTTTGTGTCATTTTATCTTCTTTTCCAGGTTTTATTCTTAAAATAAGTGATTTGATATTATGAGTCATTTACCAAAATGAAGCTCGTAAATAACTTGAGTTATTATAACCGATGGTTTTTTATTTATTACATCTATCAATTTTTTTAAATATAAAACGCGATTATTCGCGCCGCTTCGCTGTTATACCTGTCCCTTACCGTTGTACCGTCGAGAGAACGAGAGGGAAGCGCTCGAAATACCTCCCCTTAACTAGAAAGACCTAAAATAATTACTGCTTTCAGTACCTCTGTAATCTAGATTCGAGTCTATGCTATTAATCCTTTTGGTACTTAATATAAATTATTACAATGCCGGTCTTGCAATTAAAAATAAATGGATTGGTCATTAATTTTATAATAAGTATTGCCAACAATCTGGTTCATAGCTTGTTAATTCAATCGAAATAAATGAGTCGGTTAAGTTTACGGGTAAGAACTTAATTTGTAATGTTGATGAATTCATTGACCTAAATTAAGACGTTCCATTTATTTATTATTATTTAAAAAAACGAGATAATTAAATCTGAGTAATAAACACATCTCGGGCTCCTCCATACTTCGGAAGGCACGTACAGCCGTTGGTAATGGTTGTCATCGTAAGAAGGCAGTCATTTACTCTCTTCAAACTGCAAGGGGCCAGCATAGTGAGCTGTTATGCCTAGTTCGCACCTGTGCTAGTATTTTAGCCGAGTAGAAGTACATTGCTTCGCTAGTTTGCTTATTTGAAAATTCATTTGAAATTAGCAAAGTGACCTAGCAATGCATCTCTCTACTAAATTACTAGCACAGGTGCGAACTAGGCTTTATCGTAAGTAAGATGCATACACACTTACATACATACATATAATCACGACTATTATCCTCGAAGGGTTAGTCAGGCAATGAGGACAGACAAAGCAGTGCAGTCCAGTCCTCTGCCATAGTCTACTTTTTACTAAATTACGACTGCACATGTGCTTAGCGTGACAGGTGGTGAGCCCATCGCCGCTCTATGCTGTTAAATGTATGTTTAGTCTTTAGTCCGTTAGGCGCCTCTTACGACACCCAAGAGAAAAGAGGGGGGGGGGAGTCGTTAAATCCCACCAGCTGTTGAATGTATGTTTAGTCTTTAGTCCGTTAGGCGCCTCTTACGACAACCAAGAGAAGAGAGGGGAGGGGAGTCGTTAAAGCCTACCAACCCGCAATGACCCAATCTCCCCAAGTGCTGTTGTCTAATTGGGAAGGCCTGTAACTAGCAGTGGAACGTTTATAGGCTTAAGATTAGTGTTTTTCTCATCATCAATGATGCTATGGACTGTTAAAAATCACAAGAAAATAATGTTTCCCTACTCTGAAACCTTAGGCACGCCTCTATGTACGGTGAAGAAGTTGTAGAGTTTACACAATGGAGTTTTGCACCGTTCTTATTACAATATCGCCTCCTTCATTTATATCGGCTTGCCTCCCTCCCCCCTGGGCCCTCGGCTGGCGACGCTCTTGAGCACCAGTGTTAAGTACCTACTGTCCATGTTTTAGAGTATACTGTTACAGAATAACCGTGTCGCGTAAAAGAAAGAATACTAAAGCCCCCTCTCTTCCCTTGGGTGCCGTAAAAGGCGACTAACGGACCAAATACTGCACATACATCCAACAGTTTAGAGCGGCGGGCGATGGGCTCACCCACCACCTGTCACGCTGAGCACATGTGCAGTCGCTATTTGGTGAAAAGTGGACTATGGTAGAGGACTGCTTTTGCGGTCCTCGTTGCCTAGTCTCTGACTAACCCTTCGGGGATAATAGTGATTATATGTGTACGATACACGTAATTGTACAGGTTAAGTAATTTCAACACTTAGGATATGTGTGCATATGCATGCATGTTACAGATTAGGATAGGATACAGATTTATACAGGTCTGTAATAATTGAATAACAACAGAATAATAACTAAAGCATAGAAGGAGTGCTATGACATTTGAGTGGGCACCCCGTTTGGTCACCATTCGAATTACATTTGTCTATGTCGCTTTTGAATTTTGTATCATAAATAGTGACCGGTTTTTTTTTTCTCTAGACATTTGACGTTTTTGGCAACTTATTTCGTCATTTTTCTTTCAATGTTTTGGCTCATTTGAAAAAAAAAGGACAATTAAACGAGTCTCATAATATGATTATACGACAGCGCAGCCCCACGGATTGCGGAGGACGACTCCATTGCGGAGGACACGGGTTTGATTCCCACCCGAGGTAGTAATTTTTTTCAACGTTTCGTTATATTCGAGATTACTTGAGCGTTATTTACTTCGATCATCTAAAACGCAAAAAAAAATATATTATAACAACTAGAGTTTTTTCATCATCGTTAATCTATAAATGTCCCACAGCTGGGCTTAGACCTTCCCACGCATACAATAGCACAAATGGTGTATTATAATCATAACGTAATATAGGTCAAAAGATATCGTTGTATCAATACTGGTTATCGCCCCATGCATTTTTTCATATATAATAATAGTTTGGTATTCCTTATCTGAGGAATTTATGTCAATGTTATCGAATATCATGATAATCATCATTTAGTATCACCAGTAATGTCAATCAACTTGTCACAATCAATCTAATAAGTTTCTGCAATAAAAAGCCTTAGGTACTATCTTTGTTTTGTTGCTTTTAATAAGAAGATTCTGTTGTCTTTTTATGATTTAATTTTGATGGCATAGCGACACTCATAAGTGTCAATTATTGTAGTCTAAATTAAATAAATAATTTTTTCATCCCCCCATCTCGGAAAGAGTATTTTTACTCTTCGATATCTGAGTGCAAAAGCCGTTTTTACCCGCTAGAGGACAAAGTAAATTGAATTTATAACATCGTGTGCACTTAGTATGTGTATTCAAAACATCATTAAACCTATTTTCTTCTTCCTCCATGGTGCCGATTTATCATACGACCTTTTTAAATTGTTAAAAACTCAGACTCGGAACCTTTTTGGTGTACCAACTTTTTTAATTTGGTTGGTAATTTCCTCGTTGAGGTGGGATGAAAAGTTACGTGTTGCACTCGAGTGCAAAGATTTTTCACCTCGTGCTCTTTTGATTCCCTCGGTAACGCTCAGGATTCTAATTTTCTCGTGATTCAATTTTAGAATCCTTCGCTTGCTCGGTCATCAAAATTGAGCACGCGGTTAAAAAGCAAGTTTGCACTCTTGTATAACAAATAACTATGAATTTTGATAAAGAAAAACAGGTTATCTTATTTAATTCCAATTCAATGTTTAATGTCACGTATGTAGGCATATTAATCTTAGAATTACATTCAACGGAAGGTTGAAAATAAGGTAGGTGGTGGGTACCTATTTATTTATACGCCGCAAGGAATAATCCTATAGATGTTAACTGCAAAGAAAATCGTCTGTAAAAATAATTTCTTTGTTCTTTTGAAGAAATACGCGTACCTTCGTGTTGGTTGGATCCGACCGTTTCAGGAATTGTTAGAAGTTAATTAGTGGATGCGCCGTAACAAACGTATCAAATACCGTGTTACCGTTAAAATTGTCCGAAAAGTGATTTTTAGTCTTAGTTGTGTGATACGTACCTATGGATAAGTAAATACAAGTTAAACGTCCGTATTGCATTAACTAGTAAAATTAACATCGAATCTAGGAAAAAATGCAGGAAACTTAGCAACTAAGTAAGTAGTGTTCATTTGAATTAACAGAACGATGGTTTTGGTTGTCTTTAACTTTATTTGTGTTATGTTACATTACTTTAACTTTAATATTTAGAAAGATAATAATTTTATTTTAACACCACAAAAAGAACATCCAATATGGGCCCACCCCCCTGGACAATCATATTGTAAATTAAGTAATTTACAACTAGTTTTGTAAATTTTTTTATTGATTATCGATCACTATTTGGGAGTATCAAAATAATTATAATAAAAATGAATTTTACCCGATATGGTTAATTGACTTCCTATAAAAGGCGCGCTCATCTATGACTTAACTGTGTTGCCTAGTGAATTAATAATTGAGCTAAGTTGTAAAAAGCGATTGAGAATGTAAATCCTGGTTTTAAAATAATAGCTACTTGATAAATTATTTACTTACTTTTATTACTTTTTACGTCTTTAATTCCTATGAGGTTAATACGTATTAATAAAAAAATTTAAATATAAGTGTCTCGAAATAGGTTATTTTATACACTATTATGTTAAATCTGTCATCCAGCTTCCCAGTGTCATTAATTGCCGCTCGATCTTGGGTTTTTAACCTATGTTGTATTATTCAACCAACCTGATACAAAACTTCATTTATTTATGTTTTCTACATAATATAAGCCACTTAAAACAATCAATAACATTAAAATATTTAACTGTTCACTGTCCATATATCCAAGGACCTATATAAAGTGGACGGTGCCCTTTACATAAAACAAAATTGAGACTTTCCTAAAGTGTATCAGATTTAAACGTGCCTTTCCTTTTGTTTCCCGTATAAATATTATTTTAGTCAAATATATGCAATAAAAGCACGCGTCGAATGGAGACGATATTTCAATTTGCATACAAAAGGTGATATTTTAGACACCTCATATCCATAATAATATTTTGGCGCCCATCTTAAGATTCAAGGAGGAATATTACCTGAGGCTTCACATCCGCGCCGTTCCACATTTTGATCTCGTTTGTATTCTAATACATCCCCGCAGCCGCGGCCCCAATACTGATGCCGAAACAATACACTTCCAGAATGATTTTTCACTAGAAACTCCGATTTCGAATCGATGACACGTCCGAAAACGATTGTGAGGCTTTCTTACTCGATTAGCATTTAGTTGTTGTTAAAAAAAAGTTGCAAGTTGTAACAATTGACATTATAGTTATTCAAAGAAAGTTTTTTTTTTTACATTCCAAAGTACCAGAGCGAGCTTCCAAGTATGCTTCCCATTTCATCATATTCCTTGTATAACAACAAATTCCGCAAAATCTTTATGCGAGCAATACTCGTAAAACATAAGATTAATGTCTCCAAGTGAACAACAAACAAAAGATCCTCATATACAGACCCTTTCTATCTTAAGAACAGAATTAATCCACTTACTCCAATCTCCATTGTTATGGCAAATGTAGTCGGACACAATAAATAACCTCTCTGGTAAATATTATGCATTAAGGCTGAGCTCATTTACTTACTGAACATCAACAATGTGGAACTAAACATAATCCTGGAATTGTCCGTCTTGTATTGTATTTGAACACGAGCCAACTTTAGGGACAGTTAATACAGTTAATAACTGTAATATTGCTTTTATTTATGAGAAGAAGAAGTAAGTATGCCAGTTTATATCCTTTTAGAAATAAGAATACAATCAATTCAGGGCTGTTATTTCTAAAAATAATGATTCGACGCGAAATACTTTTTTTTGTATATAAAATAAAAAGGCTGTCATGTTTTGTATATAAATAATTGACTAATTATAGTAATCGTATAATTTGCAAAACTGTATTTCAAAAACTATTTATTTAAAAAACGGATAATAGTATCTATCTAACTATCTACTATAGTTCTACTGAATTTAAATAAAAAGAAACTGAATTTGACTACTTATTAGACAACTTGATGACAACCAACGATCTGAAATTTGGTAAAATACGGAATTAGTCTCAAAATTGTTTCCAACCATTTAACACCAATGCCAAATTTATGAATTAGTGCTTTAGTCTAGTCGAATGTAAGTTTTATTTAAGACTTTGTCCAAAGCCCCACAATCCTAATTTAATTGTCTTGTTTATAATTTACGTCACTACGAAGGAAATTAAGGCACTCAAATGTTTACAATTCACTCTTTGGCATCGTAATTTAAACCGTGTTCTAGGAATACGCAGCTAACCGATCTTAAGTGTAAAGGGCTCCCATTTCGGCAGTACAGTTGGTTTCACACGTCCCTTTTCTTTTCCGAGAAGAGATCTTTCGAATTGGTGCTGTTACGTAATTGCCCTCGCTCGTATTATGGGAATGCTGGTGTAACACTGTCCATTGGTATAAAGTAGATTTATCATAACATAAAAACTGTAATCATTGTATGTAGTTCCCATGGAGTTAACGAGATTCAGCCGTTGAACCTCTAAATTTGTTTAAGTAAAATAGTTTCTTTTAATGCTCTTTTGAATGTTTATTCATTAAGATTAGTCAACGCCGTATTTCTTTTATTATATTTTAGAGAATTAAACTTAGGAGTAACACTTTTTCATTGTTCATGATATTATCTTAATTTACCGCAAACAAGTTTTATTTCGCTTCATAAACTAAAGCAATTCTCAAATATTTTTAATTGCCAAGAATTCACGATTCCGTGGGAATAAAAACTTCATACACATTAAAGTCAAGGGGACTATTACAGAGGTAATGATAAAACGATATGCAATAATGTCTGCAGCACTTTGCCAATAGACGTTACTTACACAAACGTCTACTTATGGAGTTGTAATTAAAAACTTGAAGACAATTTCGTGTCGAAATATATTTGTGTTGACGGACATGACAGGCAGCCGTATTACAACATACATAAGATTACTTCATTGCATACCGATTTGATTTGACTGCGCGCGATCGAGTACGGAATACAGAGATAAGAAAGCAAACGAAGGTTCTCGAGGTAGGGATGGGTAGGTCACGTTGTCTGCAAGGAGCAGGTGAAGCAGAAAATTATTGTGTGTAAGATTTTAATTTAACTAAATTGTTTTAAATTAATTTGATATTGGAAAAACAGGAGCAAATTAATAATATGTATAGTAACACTGACAGGAATGACGAAAACAGGACATATCCGGACACAAAAGGTTGTATCGGAATAAAAAGGCAACAAAATAAAAATGAACCAGTAAAGTAGGTAAATATTTCGTAGCCAGGAGCAAAAATGATCTTAATACTCTGGTGCATACATGATTAACAACAAGTAATGAAGCAATTAAAAGCAAGTCACCAATTTAAAAACAATCAAGTATCTACCTCAAATGAAAAACGGTCAGAACCAAAACATGGTGATTTCTATTTAATACATACATTTAATAATCACGACTATTATCCCCGAAGGGTTAGTCAGAGACTAGGCAAGGAGGACCGTAAAAGCAGTCCTCTGCCATAGTGCACTTTTCACCAAATGGAGATTGCCCATGTGCTCAGCGTGACAGGTGGTGAGCCCATCGCCGATCTATGCTGTTAAATGTGTGTGCAGTCTTTAGTTCGTTAGTCGCCTTTTACGACACCCAAGGGAAGAGAGGGGATGGTAGATAGTATTCTATAGACGCTAGGCGACACGGCATCTTTTATTTAATAAAACATTGAAATTTATATTATTCTTACTAGTGTAATTGAAAAGGGGAGCTGAGGTGCTAGTGAAACTAGAGCTCCACAGCCATAGTTAAATTAAGCCTTGAATTTGATGTCAAACAGTTTGCCTCTAGCGCCCACCCACTTAAAGTACTATACGCAAACATTTGCGAACTTTGAAATCACTTCACTTGTATATTTCTAGTTTCGTAGATACTAAGAGTCCTTGTGAACCATAAAAAATGCTGATGTCATGACTTCTTAAGAGATAACACACTTCGTTTTAACATTTGCTTCGTTGAATCTTATGTTGATAGTAATAAAGTCTACAATTATTTGCAAAACTAAATGCACTTACATACTGACGCGCCAATGTCGATGCCCACGCGCAGTTGTCAGATAATACTCATAAAAGTAAACACTTACAATGTAAGAATATGGATAATAAGTGACCTATGACCATATTGAAAAGTTTTAACAGAAACAGGGATTTAAGTAGTAAATAAAAATTTGGATAATTTTTGTCAAGATGACATTGCGTGTAGATAATTTGTAACTACTACTACGTCTTTTTGATATTTTTTTGTTGTTCATATGCTAGGAGTACTCCTAGTCCTACGTTTTTGGATCTTATTTATGATAACTAAAGGCACTTTAATCTGACTTATCTGATTTAACTACAAACATTGAAATAAACAATAAACAAACTATCTTTGTCGGTAAGATTTAGTTATAAACGAAACATTTAAATTGTCATTATCAACTACTATGAACAAAATTACAGGCAGGTAAAATTCATTATGTAGGTACTTAATGACATTGTGCTGGCAACGTAGTGAAGCTGGCAACTACCGCACGTCACTAATGGCAATGTCAGTATTATTCGTTTCGCGGCTTTTCGTTCGATACTTATAAGAAAAGTGAATATTATTAGAGAATTATTAATAAAAATAATTCAAGGGGTAAATTAATGGTTGATTTATCATTAAAAGAAGCTCAAAAACAGAATAATGAACTTGTAAATACTCGTACCTATTAAAGTTATAAAGTGTGTCAATTAAATTAAAGTTTGTCAGTTTTATTGCAACCAATGTATACATAAACGTGTGTGATTCCTTCCAAAATTTTATAACAGCAAAATTACAAAATTTTAATGATACATTAGTCTGCCTTTTCAAAATTAACAGTCACATGGCTTTTTACTTTAATACGCTATTCCCTTTTCGTTCTTAAGTTCACGTACCTATGTCCAGTGGCGTGCCTAGGGCTTCAGATTGGGGCAAGCCACGAAACCTGTAGTTCCTAATCTTGCTACCTAGGTACAATGTTGGTACCCATTTGTATCATAGGCCGTGGCATTCCAAACGTTCTTGTCGTTTGTAAAAAACAGACTATTACCTTCTATTACATCTTGAATGTGATTTTTGTGAGATATTTTTGAAAAGACAAAATTACTGCGGCCAATTTTGGCGTTCTTTATCTCAGAAACAAAAATACATTAACAGTATTTACTTATTGAATAGTGTAGAATAGCTATTGGCATAGTACGTAGCGGCCTCGCTTTTTGTAAATTTCGCGTTAAGTTAACTGTGAATTTCTCTTATCTACGATAATATTATTGAGTCAAATTTATACCAGAATAATTGTTACTTCATGAGGAATAAAAATGTTATAATTAATTTATTATCCTATTTCGATGAAAACTATAAATATAACTAAGTACAAAATGCGATGCGCCGGCCGAACTCAGCTTATTCTCGCAGAGTGGAGATTCGTAATATTAAGCATGCATTTATTATCCTATTTCGATAAAAACGATAAATACAACTGGAAAATTACTACAAAATGCGAAAATGGGCATTTTGCGCGGGAATCACAGTCGATACCTATGTAGGCAGGCCTCTACACTTAATTTATTAATTATTACTTAATTATTTTGAATGGAAGCAACCAACAATCCAAAGAGTTTTTTACATAGACCTATTATAATTAATGCGCTAGATTTTTTTTTTTTAATTGGCAACGGGTAAGCGCTTGGCCTTCATCTCACCTGATGGTAAGTGACGATAAGGCCGAAGGTGGAAGCGCGCTTCACCCGGAATCCTCAACCACTGAGGAACTGGCTATCTTATCTCAAACTGCCGGAACACAACAATGCTATAAACATCGTTGTTATGGCGACAGACTTAGATAAGATGGTGGTAGCTAGCCAGGCGGACTTAACAGCCCTACCACCAACCAAACCGAGCACACTAAGATGTACCCCCCGCTGGGAATCGAACCCGGGACCTCTGGGTCTGAAACAGGTAGCTTAGCCACTAGACCACAGAGGCGGTAAAACTTTAATAGTCTGCGAAATACATAAATCATGTGTGATGTTCAAAGAATTTATTTACTTACCTCTGCCTTTCGTATGCCAATCATCAACACGTTTAAGTACATATTTGTTTGCAACACATCACATGCCCAACACATCTAAGTTCGTCACAGTGACCAATAAAGCGACGAAATGAACTCAGAACACATTTTTTTATCACAAATTACGAAAACACTTGTTACAAAACAATCGCTCAAACAAAGTGAAATGTGACAATAACAAAGAATAAAATTAAAAAATGGCTGGCTGCAGCCTGTGGCTGCTGCACAGCACAATCGCGTATTAACGCTCGCCTCTGATTGGTTCGCCCGAGCTCGAGCTGTCGTCGGTCGCCTCTGATTGGTTCGCCCGCGTTGAAGTTGCACGTGATTCGGTAGAAATAAAGCCTGATTTGGAGAAGGCCTTACTTGCGAACTTCATAACGCAAGCTGGCTTTGACGAAGAGTATGAATTTCTCATAGAATCTATACATACTTACGCAGTATTATGTTTATAGAGTAGCAATTTTGTTAAAGTTAGAAGAGAGCGGATATACTTTAAATCCGAAGCCCGGTTGCAAGCCAACTTGTGCGAGAGAGATGTAAAGCATCGCACGATTTATAAGCAGCTTTATGCGATTTGTTTGGTGATTCTTAATATGAGAAACTTATAAAATTGATAATTTGAATGCTGATGAAAGAAAATTAACAATGGTAAAAAATATTAAGTGATTTTAATAATTGCGTTTTACTAGTAGTGATATTGAGTTTTTCTTAGGGCAAGCCGGGCTTTTCGGCTTGTATGAAGGTACCGCCACTGCCTATGTCTTGCAGTGTTGTCATCTGTGGAAGTTCCTTGACCTTCTTGCCAGCTTAGATAGCACCTTAAAACTTACACTCTCTTCCATTTTAAACATTAACTTCTACGACCGCTCTTGGACCCAAGCATCATTTCCAATATTTAGATTCGATGGCCTAGGTATCTGTAAAACTACTGACGTTTCCCTCCCGGCATTCTTGTCCTCGGGCCATGCTTCCCTTTTTTCTTTGTTTTAGTCGGAGAAAATGCTTCTCTGCACTGGCATGGGGCCTCAAGAGGATGGTGAGAACCCCATGCACTGTCCGGGGCTGGAACCCATATGTCCCCACCCGCCCCCCCGTGGGGGGAACGGGTGAGTAAGGACATACGGGCCCGACCCGGTAAAAGAACCGACACCTTCCTTCAAGGCGCAGTGCGACGCCGCGGTACCACGGTAACATGCCCCGCGGACGTCGCAACGCCACGGACCCAGGGGCCATGCTTCCCTACCACTTATTAACAAAATACTGGAACGAACGTCAATTAATTCCTTTTTGATGCCTGCGTGGAATACAGGTGGAATCGGCTTGTGTAATTGGCTGAAAGTCATCAAACCTGCGTGAGAGACGATTAGTTAAAACTCTCGAGAACAGCTTATAAAGCTTAAAGAACAACACAACCACACTTTCATGCCACACTTCTGGCGTTCTACCTCCGAGTACGACAGAATTATGTAGTTTCTGAAGAGCTGCGAGTACCGGTATTTCGCCTGCTTTCAGAAGCTCAGCCGTAATTCCGTCAGCACCCGATGCCTTGCTGTTCCTAAGCTGCTTGAGAGCCATACCAATCTCGTACAGACTGATGTCCGAGACATCTTTGCCCGTGTTCTGATCGTCCAGCCAACACCTCCTCCCAAAGGCTTTGGGACGGGCCCCTCTGCGAACTGTTGCGAAATAACATTATCAACAAGTCTTCTTGTTACGCAGAGCGTGGCCGCTTTTTAGCTGTAGGCAGATGGGAGTCGGGTCTTTGGTTACAGGCTACCCTTATTGAACACGGGTACTTTGCTAGTCCGCAGTACTTTTCGCCTGGCCACTGCCCTGCATCTTGGCGCCCCCAGTATCATCCCCATCATTGTCGTTGTGGCGCACCGGAAGACACCCGCGGCCACCCCTGGCAGTCCTGTGCACGGAGCGCTGGCCGCATTGCCCGCCATCATTCTTTGAATGACATCATTCGTCTGTCACACGTCACAATTTGCTACCTTTGTCTGCAGCAAAAAAGGAGACCTTGTCAAACTGTGCAATGCTTGTCAAATACCAGAGGAACTAATTCAATGGTACAAAAGTTTGCCATCATCAAGTGGTGGCTCAGATTGCGTGCTTCATTTGATGATAGTGATGATGAGAGTGATGATAATTGAAATTAATAGTTGTTTTTTTAAGACATTTTTAATCTAATAACATTTTGTAGTTTCATTAAATATCTGTACAGGAGATACCTACAGACAGGTAAAACTCCTTAAGTACATTTTTATTAATTACTAATAGAGTTGTGAACTTTTTTATAAAATGTATTTTCGGTTAAGTAAGATATCCTTTATTTTAATAGTCACCACCATTTCAAAGATTTAGATGCAAACACTGAATTTTGATAACAAAATATGTTTAAATTCTCATTATCTCTCGTTAGCTCATAATGCAATTAATGAGTTTTACTTGTCACCCTACGTCTGTTGTCGTGATTTAATATTGTATCTCTTTTCAGATGAAAGCCTATTTCATTCAACTTATTTTAATATTCTAAGATAAGGTGAATGTAAACCATTATTATCGCCTAAATAATAACTTATTTCACACATTACGTCAAGGATTATTTTCATTTGTTTCGGGAGTGATTATCTTGTTTCGAGTTTCAATATAAAACACTTTTTACGCACCTCCTTTAGATAGAAATAAATAATTTTAAGGCAATTACAAAACAGTGTTTAAAGTTTAAACTCGTGAAACGAAACGAAAGGTTAAGTGTTGTGCCTTTGTCTAAAAGTATTGAGAAAAAGTGCGACGACCTGTTCTAGACATTGTCTAACTTTAAAAATAGTTTCCTAGTAAGTCTACAACAGTCTAAACGTAGTAAGACTAAAAAAGTGTAAATATAAAATAATTCAATTCTTATTCATAGAGATCTTTACGGCGGGCGCTAGACAGATGCAACCGTACAAATGTGTTCCGTCCGAAGGACTACATTGCGTTGCGATAAAGCAAACACGTTTTTTGAGAACACACGAAACCATTCTACCTACCACAGCTCCGCTGACCAGAATGACAAGTACTTTCTGGATAATTTATTGGTTTGGACTCGTAAACCACGGCTGACATCATCGTGGGCCGGCATGAATCATTAAATGTCGTTTCCCTGTTCCTCAACACCTTACTTATACATCAGCTCGCCTGCATGTATAAAAGATATCACGCAAGACACGTGTGAAAGTCCATAAATATCTAATGTGGAAAAGTGTTGGCGGAGTAAAGAATATTCCATAAAAGTAACTGGCGGAGACATTAACCATCTTCCCATATGGCTGGAGCGTGCTCTGGAATGGAAATATTTTGGCGTAATGTTCAAGAATTTAGTTATGTATTATAAGGGAGACACATATTATAACAAATCTTAAATTGATGACTGATGCTAGGACACGACTTTTTAAAATAGGTATCTATCTTTATTTGCCAAGAACAATATTAATCTAGCGATCAGCACAAACAAGGACATTACAAGGAAAACTGTGTTATAGACACGTCGTGTCCGTCCTGTATAAAATAAAGTGTTTAACTGTTGATCGAGTCATAATAACTAAAAAATCTATCTGAAATTTTGCGATATCACTTGTGCTGATTTTGTGAATGAAATAAGTAAAACTAGCTATATGGTTTCTTGCGCCTTCTACAAAAGGTAGTTTGGTAATGTATAGTCCGACTCTTCGTCGAATGCATTTTCTGATGCCATGAGATATTTTTGATTTATCTGTCTACTTTTCTGTCCCTACACTTTTCCTTAGAATTTCTACAATGAAGTGATTACGGTTACGTTATTTAATAAAGCATGTTCATCATACGTGTCTGTTTCAAAGCCATTCTTCACCCGGAATTCGTCGGAATTGTAATACGATTGTTGCATAACCTCACTACATAGTAAGATGAGAAAGTTGGAAGTGGTTTTCTAGAGTAGCATCAATAAAAGTGACGGTCGATAGTTATACCCTATTGTTCTAGAGCCATTAGGGTTATCGGCATCTTGGCAGTTTCCGTGATCGAGTTGCAATTTCATTGACTTACTGTGGGTTTTCAATCTTTGTAATTCGTGTATACAATTACCTCTATGTTATGTGTTAGCACTATTCACAGTACTTATTTGAGTATCAGTACCTAATCTCCTCATATGGTCGCTAAGCTTACAACAAAGGGAGTGGCATTTTTGGTGAACCACAGTCAGAAATAAGATAGCCCTACATCTATTATAGTTGAGTATTCCGGGTGCAGTGCGCTTCCACCTTGCTGGCCTTCTCATCACTTACCATCTAGTGTGATGAGGGTCAAGTAATTTCCTGTTGTAGTAGTAAGAAATAATAAGACGACTGCTTTGTCATCAATATGTTTAGTCACTTATCCGAGAAGCTATTGCAAAAATATTATGACCTGAAGGCGTTTACAGTTTTAGTGGTTATTGGAAAGCTACGCAACTCCTACATTAAATCATAACTATGCGAAAGATACAAGAGAAATGGGGTTTAAGATTGTATCATTCAATACCAAATCTTAATTGAAATACTAATAATAAATTTTATTTGGAATGTATTTTAAAAGTCTGTATTTTAATATTAATTAATTAACTTTGCACACGTTAAAACTATTATTAGTTAATTGTTTTCTTTTTCTATTCCATCGGAACTTAGGATTTAAACGTCAAAGTTAGAATTTAAATATTTCTTGTTGAAATCTCCTGAGGTGATTCAACGCGTTAACAAGAATGGTTATAGTTTATAACAAGTTTATAATATTTATGTTTTATTATATCCTGTGATAAGAAACTACGTTTATTTCATATCTAAATTTCACGTGACACAAATAGTTCGAGTAATTTTTATTTACAGCAACCATAAGGAATGATTAGTTTCCACTAAAGTGTATCAATAGCAAATCAAATAACTATCCAGCATAATTATGTTTTGAATAAAGTGCGGATTATTAAGTAACATAAATACTTATCTAATTTATATTTTTCTAAACTTTTTGAGAACAGTACACATTGAAATAAAACTTTTTTTTTAATAATTTAGTTTACACACTAGCTGTCCGCCCGCTCGCCATCACCTTATCTTGGAAACACCTTCATACTTCAGCCATTATGAACAAAATGTCTACAAATTATGAACAAAAACCATCCTCAGCTATCGCTCTGTCTGTTAGTGAAAACCGCATAAACATCCATTGAGGAGCTCGATGGCGCAGCGGCTAGCGCGTTCGGCTTGAGATCTTGCCCGCTAAGCATTCCATGGCCCAATATCCCCACGTGCTATTGTTCACGTGGGAGGCCTGTGCCCAGCAGTGGGACATTTATAGGCTGATGATGCGTGATTTAGAAGAAGAAAGCGGAGCCACATGCAGACACAGGAAAACGGCGACTTTACTTTATAAATTAATGATGAATAAAATGTTTTAACGTATAAAGGTATAAACAAGATTATGTTCAATGAAACTTTTAACCCTATGACATCATAAATTGAACTTTTCATTTTTTTTATTGGCTACGGGTAAGAGCTTGGCCTTCATCTCACTTGATGGTAAGTGACGATAAGGCCGAAGGTCGAAGCGCGCTTCACCCGGAATTCTCAACCACTGAGGAACTAGCTATCTTATCACAAACTGCCGGAACACAACAATGCTATAAACATCGTTGTTATGGCGACAGACTTAGATAAGATGGTGGTAGCTAGCCAGGCGGACTTAACAGCCATACCACCAACCAAACCGAGCACACAAAGATGTACCTCCCGCTGGGAATCGAACCCGGGACCTCTGGGTCTGAAACAGGTAGCTTAGCCACTAGACCACAGAGGCGGTTAGATATATATATATTTGAAACAGGATTAAAAATCAACGGAGAAGAGGCATTCACCGCATACACTAAAGGCTGCTAAAGGGTAGATCAGATCGTCATTACAAAACGTTTTACTTTATATGGCTGTTTACATGCTACAAAATTCTGCATACAAACTTGCAAGTAAAACTGACGTCTGTATTTTGATTCTCTATCACTTTCTATACACGCCTCCCTTCTTATAGGGTGCCTTGTCTCATAAATACGTCATTACAAGTGAGAGTGCCTCGAGTGACTCCCGGTAAGGACATCGTTACTGCAATGAATGCCGACGTGTTTCTTAAGTATTTCTACTTTTTTTATTGACCACTTAAGGCGGAATTACCTGAGAGTTGAATTATGTACTTACCTAGACCGCATTTCTTATGTGCCCCGTTGTTTTCTAGAATACGTACGTGTATTTACTTTTTTTGTCGACTGTTTACATTTAAGAGGTGCAACTGGGTAGCCAACAGAGCAGATGGGTCTGTTTTCTTACGTTTAGGTATTAATAGAGATACTGTTCAAAAAGAAACGGCTTCAAATACTGTTCTGCTACAATACCACTACCGGGTCCAACGTCTCAAGTCTCAACCTACCTTTAGCACGAAGGTAATTGAGATTTATGTGGGATCGGAATTTCAGGAGTGAGAACAAACTGAATGAAAGGGATAATATGTACACTAGAGAGATGAGTGAAAGAGACAACATTTATATAATACTTTAATAGTTTGGCAATAAGTTTTTTCTTTTGGCAAGTTGGCCACATTGTTTTTTCTGTCGCATGGTTGTAAAAGACGCAGACGAACGTGAAAATTTTGTTTTATATCTAAATAAATTAGTAAGTACCTATAAGAGTTTTTGCGCTTCTTATTTGCCCACACGACCTCCCACATTTATATGGTTTTATGTATAATAAACCTTAAGACTTTTTATGTATCACATAACGCAATAAACGATATCTATCTATCAATACCGGTATGAAATCTCTTACTCAGTATAAAGTATGCTTTTTACGCCAGCAAAAAAAGTACAATGGCTACGTTACGAACTTTTTATGTGTTCAAATCCCTTAATGGCCAGTCTGAAGCAGCCTTTCAATGTTGCAAAAACATGAATCCATTACACAACAGCCGCCAGCAAGGTTACCAATTGTTACGTGATCGCAAACGGGGCAGGTTACGGTTTTAACGCTCGGCCACGACCTATGGCGATTTGCGACGCGACTTGCGATTTCTTTGTCCATTCATCATCAGTGAAGAGCTCAGCTGCCGTTCAACCAGATACAATAGAAATTCAATTGTCATTGTTTAATAGTCTTCGTGACAGACAAGGGGTTAAAGCTACATCATGGGACGGCAAGAAATTTTTTAAATAACTTCCAAGCTTTTTTCATTTCCTAAAATTAAAAACCAGTTGAAAGGGTTTCGAAAATTGGTTTAGACGCATGAAACTTCCAGGCTGGTGGAGAGTTCTTCGAAAAGATTTAATTAAAATATTTTATCCAAAAAAGTTAGTTTTTTAGTTTCTCAAAACTTTCTGAGTGTCCCACGTGTTTGGATGTGCATTATTTATATTTATTAGCTATAAAGCTGTCCTAATAAATCGAGTAATTTAGTAGAGTTGCGAGTACACTGTTTTGCTAGTTTGGTTATTTTTAAATACATTTTAAAGTAGCAAAATAATGAACTTACTATTACTGGAATAAATTACTCGCCTAGTGCTAAAAAAGGTCGCCACGCTTGTCAGGCGGGTTGGCGTCCTGCCCATCCTCTGGGTTGAACCCTCACTTCCTTGCGTTCTTTCTATTACCGCTGCATTTGACTACCGGGGTATAACACGCAATGAAGACTTATAGACTTTCGTCCTCTCTGCCTTACGGTATCGACAGATCTTGCGTTGCAATTCAATGCTTGATATTTTGACGCCTTAATCGGGTTAATTAGGCGTCATGTTGTCGTTACCGTTAACCTTATGACAAAGATAAGGCTAATTAAGTTACACGTTGATAGATCTATTTTCTAATTAGATTATAGTACATGTTGAATAGCTAGTAAGGTTCGGCTCTTTGCCCTCATAAACATTGCAAGCAAAACATTAAGGCACTCATCTTTATTATGGAAGAAGAATGAAAGATGGCGTTGCACAAAAGATTTCGATGGGTCGAAGTGCTACTGAGAGAGGTTAACCTGGAAAGCCCTTAATATAAGAATACGAATAACATAAGCTAACATAACATACCCGTTACGCGTAGCGGTAAAAGAGTACTACCACCCCCTCCCCCTTTCTTCCCTTGGGTGTCGTAAAATGCGACTAACGGACTAAAGACTGCACATGCATCTAACAGTGCGGCCACCATGGGCTCACCACCTGCTACGCTGAGCACATGTGCAGTCGCAATTTGGTGAAAAGATGGCAGAGGACTGCTTTTGCGGTCCTCATTGCCTAGTTTCTGACTCACTCTTCGGGGATAACAGTCGTGATTAATATATTATTATGTAGCATAACATATGAAAAAGAAAAGAAAACTATTATAAAAAGTTCGTCGTCATCATTGTAAGGTACAACCGGGTGCCAAGGCCCACAGTTTTCCAAGGCCCAGGCGCAGAAAACTATGTTTATTACATTTGATCCGTGCCAACTTCGTAGCATGCATGAAACACATCAATATGAACTCCGAAACGCAGTAGCGGCTAGCAAGCGGCCACCATCTTGTCGGTGACACCCGGTAGTTCACCGACATCGGTCGCGGCCGCTCATATTACTAATTTTGGCTCCTGAAAAACGTCAGTTATTACTTGTTTATACTACGATTTGTTAGTAGATTTTTATTTAGTGTTTTTATTTGATCATTACGATTTTGATAATTACATAACCATGTGGGATTTTATAGCCTTTTATTTTGTAAATATTCAATTTGTGTTGTAAAGCCCACAACGGTTAGGAATTCCCAACGAAGTAGTTGCTTGGGTCTTAATAGGAATATAAACAATAATTACTTAATTTTAGCATAAATAACAATAATTTATGTAAAATCTAATATTAATACAATAAAACACTTAAAAATTCGATACCTCGGCTGTTTTGTTACACAGTGTTAAAGTATATTTTTGTAACAAAATATTGATCAATTAAGTATCCGATTGCTTTTATCGAAGTTTATGAATGTTACAATTTTGATGTGTATATAACCTTATAGTCTTTTATGCTTACTTTTGCTCCAAAAGACTTAAAAACGGCACGGGCCTTATTGGGCATACCATGTATAGTAAAGCGCAAAATAAGGGTTTTTAAAAATGTTTAAAAACCTAACTAATTATCGTTGTAGCTTCAATAACTACTTTTACTTGGATTTTGAAATAATCATAGCTTTTACTGTAAACACTCTTTTTCTTCTAAATGATAAAATATAGGTTTTATTTCAATTTGTAAAAAAATGGGCCTTGTCACCCGGTAGTACCTTAATATGCGTCGCGCAGCTGGGATTAGTCTTTCTAAATTAAATAGGTAATTAGTTTTATACAACTATTAATTATACAATGTGATGGGGGTGGTACTTCTAACCTGTTAAGGCTAAGTACTACATCTAAATTCATCGACAAAAAAAATAATATGGACTTATAAAAAAGTGATTTTAAATCACAAAATAATTAAGTACCTAATGATTTTTTTTACACCAAAATAATCTCAAACTTACGAAACAAAGTAATTTATTAGTTAGCCAGTGTCATTAGCTATTATTAATTAGTGTCATTAGCTACCGTTTACCTTTTTTCATGTTTCTCCGACGTATGTAACCTTTGATATCGCATAAATTAAAAATGGTCATAAATCATAGGGGGAGGGGGTAGGACCCCACATATTATTTTTTTTCGATGAATTTAGATGTAGTACTTAGCCTTAACGGGTTAGAAGTACCACCCCTATCACATTGTATAAGCTGTTGTTAAAAATTTTCATCACATAACAGTAAGATTACTTTTTTGATCCTTTACATTTTAGTTTATTTTGCTATGACCCATCACTAAAAAGTATCAATATGCTGATTATTTTGCTATGACCCATCACTAAAAAGTATCAATATGCTGATGATTCCAAATACAACCTATTTATTCGTACCCGTGCCCAATAAGTAACATGTCCCAGATAAATATTCATAAAATGTCGTCACACTGCCAATAATATACTTGGGCAGGTGCATTGGTATGTGCAAATAGTATTTGCTAATGATACTTATCGTAATAGGTGGCTGACGAGTTAGGAAACAAGTTGAGACTTAACGATTTAAGCGTCTCTTAAGTAGCTTAGTTAGTAAAGAAGATTGTGGAATATCAGTAAATTCGTCAAAACCTTTATTTTATTAGTAGTGACAGAGTTTAATTTTCCAAGCCTAGCGATTGTAATATAAGTCAATTATGTAAATGTTGGTCAGCTACGATGATACATAATTGAATTTTTCTTTGACATAACTTTTTTCTATTTGGTGACGAAATCTCATTTTAAATCGTTAATTTCGCCCACAAGTCTGGCAAAAAGAAGAACCATTTACATTATTTGTTCTCCTTGAGCAACTAAATTCTTAAAATAAAACCAGTGGTAGAATATACGTAAACTTTTTCAAAAATGTGAAATTGAGCTTGACTTTCAGCATTTTTTTGTGTTAAAAAGGAAATAAGAAAGTTTACCATAACTGGTACTTTCAGAAGGCTCAATTTGCCAGTAAAGTTATAATGTTCGCCAACTCTTCATTCTTTTTTTTTGTTCTGGTTGCAGAGTGAGCAACATGGTGTAAGGGGGGAGGATGCGGTGGTTTAAGAAAGGCGAGCCGCCGAGGCTGCTTGCCGTCTCCCCTGAAGCTGAACCAAGATCCACTCGAAGATCGAGGATTGGTGAGTAGTACACTCATAACATATTAATAATTATCCTTACTTTTGAAATGTTTGCATTCACAATGCTATAGAGATATAGGATAAAATGTTTTTACTAGAACAAAATCAACCAGTCTCAGGAAAGCTCGAATGGGATTCGAACCTGCTAAGCTACCGAGACCCCAGAAGACTCGTTGAATTCTTTCTAGTAGTTTGTGATTTAACGCTGCAAGCCTGTGGTATTTCGTCACTGCGAAGGTTTACCTATATACCCACAGTCGAAAGAAATTCTATTGCAAGTATATAACAATCAATAAGGACGTATTGTTTATAAATAATTTTATAAAAAAAATATTTCTAGTATACAATTTATCCTATATCTATAGCATTGTGAATGCAAAAATTTCAATAATAAAGATATATACAGTGTGTTCAGGATAGGGCTAGCGATATTTTAAGGTCATGCTATACAATCAATTTTGTGTAGGAAAGCATCCCCCCTTTGAGCATTTATGGCCCTCTGATAAAATGGCCGCTATTTTAAATTTTCAGGATTTTTTTTCTACAGCAACAGAAAGAAAAATCATGAAAATTTAAAATAGCGGCCATTTTATCAGAAGGCCAAAAATGCTCAAAGGGGGGATGCTTTCCTACACAAAATTGATTGTATAACATGACTTTAAAATATCGCTAGACTTATCCCGAACACACTGTATAAGCAAATACGTCTTAATCGATTGTTAAATACTTGCAATAGTATTTATTTTAACTGTGATTTACGCTGGCTTGCAGCGTAAATCACAAACTACTAGAAAGAATTCAACGAGTCTTCTGGGTTCTCGGTAGATTAGCGATTAGAGCAGTGGACGGCAATCCAAAGGTCGTCGGTTCGAATCCCATTCGAGCTTTCCTGAGACTGGTTGATTTTTTTTCGAGTAATGATTTTCCTACTAATATTATAAACGCGAAAGTTTGTTAGTATGGATGGATGTTTGTTACTCTTTCACGTAAAAACTACTTAATGGATTTGGATGAAATTCGGCATATAGATAGTTTATAACCTGGATTAACACATAGGATACTTTTTATCCCGATATTCCCACGGGAACGGGAACCACGCGGGTGAAAATTGTCCTTCTAAGACATGAGTCCTATGTGAACCTTTGACATTTTTCAAAGCAAGCACCCTGGTTTGTGACCACTAACCCGTATTTGGCAAGCGTGGATGATTGAGTCAATACCCATCAATTTCAGATTGACTTGAATGACTTAATTTCAATGATGGAGCCCTTTGCCCAGTATAAGGAGGCTATACTTTTAGGAGGGTTTATTCCCTTTGGCCCCCGATCTCGTCGTCACCCGTCTCCTTGGCCCCTGATTTCTAGTTTTCTTGATAATGTCGAATAAAAGTAAAAAAATGCTTAAAAGTACCATCAGCAGGAAAAGCGTTAAAGGATTTCGGTAACACTTTGTAAATAGTTAAACATCAGATGCCGGCAGATACCCAAAAACAATATTCACACCTTGTAGCACTTTTTAACTCGACGGTACAAGTTGAAAATAATAAAAAAATGAGCAAAGAAACTGTAATGAAATTTATAGAAATCGGGGGCCAAGGAGACGGGTGACAACGAGATCGGGGGCCAAAGGGAATAACCCCTTTTAAGACTCATTCACTGGGCCTCAGTAGCTGGACCCACTAGTAGTCGAACACAGGTCCTCTATATCTTAGTAGTTTAACCAATAGATCACAGAACAGATAGACGTAGAAGTACTTCCCGTATACTGCACTGTCACACTGCAGGGCAAAGGCCTTTCGAGCTCATACCACCATCGCCCTTTTACCACCGAACCTCCAGACGTACTGAAGGATATCGTCCCCACCTAGTAGAAGTTCCACTATGTCGCACTAAACGCTTCATGTCATCATTTTTGCTGCGCACTGGCAAGGAGTGGAATTCTCTGCCATCGTGTGTGTTCCCAAAAACTTATAACAGGAATGCCTTCAAGGCGAGAGTTAATAGGCATCTTCTGAGGCAGCTCGCTCCATCGTAGACCTCATCTACGCTCACCATCAGGCGAGATCGAGCTCAAGAGCTGTCTTATTAAGCATAACAAAACCGGCCAAGTGCGAGTCGGACTCGCCCATGAAGGGTTCCGTAGCAGCAAGTAACATCATATAAAAGTTCTTGTAGTTCGTTGCAACTTTGATCGATGTTTTAATTTAATAAGGTAATAGTGTATTTTTTTTAATTAACTAATTTATGACGTATTAAAAAAACTACTTACTAGATCTCGTCCAAACCAATTTTAGGTGGAACTTTGCATGGTAATGTACATATATATTTTTTAGTTTTATCATTCTCTTATTTTAGAAGTTACAGCATTTTACCACTTTGGAAGTGTCTCTCGCTCAAACTATTCAGTTTAGAAAAAATATTATAAGAAACCTCAATATCATTTTTAAAGACCTATCCATAGATAACTCACACGGATAAGTTAGATGAAAAAAAATTTTTTGAGTTTCAGTTCTAACTAAGTATGGGAAACCCCCAAAATATATTGTATTTTTTTCTATTTTTGTTCAAAAATCTTAATGCGGTTCACAGAATACATCTACTTACCAAGTTCCAACAGTATAGTTCTTATAGTTTCGTAAAAAAAATGGCTGTGACATACAGACGGACAGACAGACATGACGAATCCATAAGGTTTCCGTTTTTTGCCATTTGGCTACGGAACCCTAAAAGGCAAAAGGCCTTCATAATTGAAATAAATTGGCTTGGTATTGGTTTAATCCCCACGCTTGCCAAATGCGGGTTGGTGATCACAAACCAGGGCTATGCATCGAGATATCCGAAAACAAACTTTGCCCGAACTGGGAATTGAACCCGAGACCTTCGGATATCGGTCCGAGCTTGACCGCCACCGAGGAGGCAGAACAGATAACACTTGAGTAAATATTAACAAAGTACACATGAGTCATCGGTTAACATTACCCCCTAAAGTGTTTCATTTGTTTTATTTTCTTTTAAAAAAAATCTAAAGCGTTCCACAGTGTAATTGCACCTTTTAATTTGCTCTACAATATTTATTGCGGCAGTAAATCGCGCCGTTACATCGCAGTGGGACACAATCGCCCACCCGTGTCTGTCGCTTTACACCTTAACCGCCTTAACTGCTTTCGTGTTGGCGTAACCGAGCAATGCAATACATTCGCTGAACACCTACGGGGTACTCCAAATAATTGTTGGTAATTGTGTTTTGTTTTGTGCGAGAAACAGGCACTGTTACTGCGACAGTTTTGTTTTCTTAAATAAGGATTTTGAGGATTTCTTTGTGATGTTGTTTGTAACAGTTGTAAACAACTGTTTGCCCCTCAAGTTTCTACTATTAATTGTTACCTACTCTATAATTAGTAGTGCCTTCTTTGCGTGATCGGGTTTCAATCTTGCAACATAAGCAGCTTCGCAATGTCAGGTCGCTGGATATAGTGTGACCAAATAAAAATGTATCTAGAGGTTAATCAGTTCATCAAGTTAAAGTTAATAAGTCTTTAATGTGATAAAATATTTTAAAGTATTTTTGGATAATCCAATTATTTTTTATTTACTTATTTAAGTTTTTTTTAATATCACCAATTCAATATGTATTTTAACTGCATGTGGAGAAGGATGGGCGTAAGAAACTCCACAGCTTTATAAATGCACGTTAGTCCCGGTTGTGGTCATAAAACCCATAAGACGTTGATGATGGTGATCCAAAGTAAGTAGTAAGTGAGTAGTCTTATATCTAGGTAGCCTACCTAGATGTAAGACTTGCTTTATATCTATTCACATTATTATGCTTTATCCTGAACATGTTTGAAGAAACTGTCGGATAGCGATACTATTATAGTAAAACCAGGTTTTAGCGAGTCAAATCACGCTGATACCACTCTAAAATTTAATTAGTAGGTCACCACAACACACACTATACAGACGTATAGACTATACTAAATGCGCTTTAAGCTATATGAGCTATCCATTGGCGCATACATAGTTGTCAATATTATTATGAAATCAGCATCAATAAAGTCAAAGATGATTTACGTTCTGGCCGCGATAGGCAAGCGCCTGGTACAGTTAAAAGGCAAAACGGTCAAAACAACACTACTGCAGCAAATCAGGAGGCAGTAATTGATGTGCGCTATAAATTATACTTATTGCGTTTGGCGATAAATATTTACTGCGTTTCGCGATAAGCATGTATTGAGTTTGAATACTTTAAAGCTCTTCGAATACGTTCAGCCGTTCTCAAGTGATGCTCTTGCCAATGAACAAATTTTATTTTTATCTATGTAGACATAGATAATGCATACTTCAAAAGACGATGCAACTAAAAAATCGGTCGCAGCGATACTGGTGGTTGGACAGCACGTGCGTCGTAGCCGCTCGAGCGCGCCGAAAGCCGCGCTCTCTTTTGTTTTATTGATTGATGAGGTGAGGTTATCGAAGTCTCCTATCAAAGATCGAAGTAGTCTAGTTGTGGGCGAAAACGACAACCATGTAGATGCCGCGCAATACCAGAAGGCCTAGCATGCGCAACACGAGAACTCTTCTCAACCCGTTTTCTCGTGTTATATTATATAAGGCGACTGCTAGAAACCGCAAGAAAATTCAAGGGCTGGTCAGGTCAAGTGGTTTAGACGTGACAAAAATGTAAAAAAGTGTAGAAATGATACTCCCGGTTTAATAGCTTATAAGTATTTATTCTTTATTAATTATTACTATTTAACAAAATGAATGTGTCTTTGACGCGAGCACGGTGGAGAGAGAGTTTAGGCAGATCAGAAAATGGCGGCGTTGCCAATTGACATTAATTGTACAACTAAGTAGTAAGCGCATCTGTCGCTAGATGGCGTTAGTGGTATTATATTTATTTAGTTACAATATCCTCCCTTAAATATAATCCCATCTTCCCGGAGAAGTATTGAAGCTTGGCTTGTGGGGTGGCCTTGGTGAGAGCATCGGCAACCATCTCTCCAGTCGTCACGTATTGCACATGAATCTTCCTTTCACTGACTTTATCCTTCACAAAGTGGTGACGGACGTCTATGTGCTTAGTCCTGGGATTGTAACCATCGTTACCTGAAAGCAAAGTTCAAAGTTCTTTATTGCGTTCATGTTGTACATAAATAGGAGTTAAAAAAATAAAATAAAAGAAACAAACATGACCCTGCAAGGGCACAGCAAGTACATAATGTTAATATATTAAATTACATTATTACTACATTATTATTATTTTATTATCATTTTTATAACAAATTCTTAAATCTACATTTAAAAAATATATATATATATATATACTAAAAATGTTTAATCCAATTACTAAAATAAAAAATAATTCTATCATTAACAATGTCAAAAATCCATTATTTTATAAGTTATTTATAAGCTTAATACAACTTTGATTATCACAATAGATAACTATACTGCGATGTTTGAGATGTGGCCAAAACTGTTCCTGCAGTTGTTTTAGCCAAAGTGCTTCTTGAGTGCAGGCCGACAATGACATGTATTCGGCCTCTGTTGTTGACAATGCAACAGTAGGTTGACGCTTTGAGTTCCAACATATGGATCCTCCCTGAAAAATAAAAGTGTAGCCTGTACATGAGCGTCTGTCATCTTCGGAATTAGCCCAATCAGCATCACAGTAAGCATGAGCTATATCTTCATCTTCGCATCGTTTGTATGTTAGGCTGTAGTCTTCAGTTCCCTTTAAATATCTTAATACTCGTTTCAATGTTATCCAATGTTAAATTTCTGGTTTGTTATTAAATTTACTTAAGTAATTAACTACATAGCTGATATCAGGCCTTGTGCCTTGTGACAAGTATAGTAAACATCCAATAATTTCTTGATAAGGAATGTCTTTCAGTATTGCATCTTCTTCACAAGTTGAGTGCAGCTTTGTAAGTGGATCAATTGGAGTTTTGACAGGTTTACAGTCTGACATACCATATTTCTTTAGTATTTCCTGTATGTATTTCTTCTGATCAATATACATGATACCTTTTTTCTGTCTCTTGTAACATGTAGTCCAATACAGTACTTTAATTCTCCTAAGTCTTTCATGTCGAACTTTTCACATAATTTTTGTTTTACATAGTCTCTGGTAGAATTGCAGTTTGTAAACAAAATCAGATCGTCTAAATATATAGCTACAAATAGTATTTGTGTCTTGCTAGTTATTTTATAATAAATACATGGGTCAATAATGGAACGTGAAAGACCTATTTCATTAAGTGTAGCATCTAGCTTTTTATTCCAGTTGCGGCTGGCCTGTTTTAGTCCATATAAGGATTTTTTTAGAAGGCAGACCTCTGCGTCATTACCGGTTTCATACATAGGTGGCTGTAGCATGTATATCTCCTCATCAACATCTCCTTGCAGGAAAGCTGAAACGGTGTCCATCTGATCTATGTCCAGATCGTATTTCGTAGCCAGTGCTAGTAAGTATCGGAGTGAAGTGTACCTTATGACAGGTGAATAAACTTCTTCATAGTCTATACCTTTTTTTTGAGCACATCCTTTAATTACTAAACGTGCTTTATATTTACTTATGTTTCCTTTTTCATCCGTTTTTGTTTTGTACACCCATTTACATGGTATTGCTTTTTTTCAAGTGGCAGTTGGGTCAATATCCAAGTATTATTTTACATCAGTGAGTTAAATTCTTCTTCCATGGCTTGTATCCAATGCTGTGATTTTTTACATGATAAAGCTTTCTCTAAGGTAGTCGGATCATTGCATATAGCCAGACATGCATGATAAAAGTTGTCGTCAGAATCATCAGTGTCTTCATCTCGCTGCATAAAATTCCGCCTTGGTCTGAGTGTGATATTAGAATGTTCAAACAAACCTTCATTTGCTGTCTCTTCGCTGGAAAGTATGTAAGTCCTGTCATTTGGATCTGGTGCAATTGCACTATATTCTTCAACTGTCTCATTTCTTGAAAAAGAACTATCAGAAGTAGGTACTTGTGTCTTTCTACTTGTTGTACTTTTTGACAATTTTAATGAAAGTGTTTGGTTATTCTGATTTGTACTAGTAGGTGTTGTTTTGATACTTTCTCGACTTTCTTCTATAAACACAACATCTCTACTTTTCACTATAATTCTTTTCTTCATGTCTAATAATCTATAACCTTTTGTGTTATTACAATAACCTACAAATATCATTTCTAATGATTTACTGTCCCATTTCTGTCTCTGTTGTTTCGGTACATGAACCATGGCCTTACAACCAATTATTTTCATATGGCTCAAGTTGGGTTTTATTCCTGACCACTTCTCTTCTGGCGTCATGTCATTAATAACTCGAGATGGGGATCTATTTATTATATAAGCAGCTGTTGACACAGCTTCAGCCCAGTATAGTTTAGGTAGATTTGCATCACTGAGCATGCATTTGGCGCGTTCCACAAGAGTTCTGTTCTTTCTCTTGCTTAAGCCATTCTGCTCTGGAGTGTAGGGTGTCGTCGTTTGATGCTTGATGCCAGAATCTATAACATATTTAGCAAAATCTTTGTTACAATATTCGGTTCCGTTATCTGTACGAATAGTTTTTATTTTTTGTCCTAACTCATTCTCTACTTCACATTTTTTTTTTTTTTTTATATTAAGCCCGGCAAATGACCCCACTCCACCTGATGTTAAGTGGAAATGAGGTCCAGGCGCGAGGACAACTGGTGCAGCGTAAGAGACGTAGCATCAGTCATCCTCACTCTGCCGGCCCACAAAGTGCTTCTTCACGCCTCGTTTGAAGGACCCTATGTCATAGGTAGGAGGGAATACGTGTGCTGGTAGACTATTCCATCTTTTGGAAGTGCGGCAAAGAAACGAGTCACCAAATTTCTTTGTGCGAGATGGAATGTTAGAGACTGTAAATTGGTGACTCCGCAGAGCAGCACGCGTACTCCTATGGAGGAAGGGAGAAGGAGGGATGAGGTCAAAGAGTTCTTCAGAGCACTCGCCAGGTATAAACGGTAAAAGACGCTGAGTGACGAAATATCTCTACGCAATTGCAAAGGCTCGAGAGTTTTAGCGACCTCTGCATTGCCGATAATGCGCACAGCGCGGCGCTGCAATCTGTCCAAGGCATCGAGAAGGTACTTTGCGGAGCCGTCCCAAAGGTGAGAGCAATACTCCACGCAAGACCGCACCTGTGCCTTGTATAATAGACACAACTGATCAGGCGTGAAGAATCGCCGCACCTTGTTCAGGACACCGAGCTTACGTGAGGCATTTTTAATCACGGTTTCGATGTAGTCCTTTTGGTTCAAATCGCAGCGGATATCCATACCGAGCATGTTAATACTGCTCTGCAGGCCTAGAGATGTACCCTGAAGAGAGGGAAGGGGAAGGAATGGCGACTTTTTCGCTGTGAACGCGCACACCTGTGTTTTCTTGGCATTGAACTCCACCAGATTATCGGAGCCCCATTTAGAAATAAGGTCCAACATCCGATCGAGCTCAATGACAAGATTTGCTCGCTTCATTTCGGTGTCTACCCGCCCAGCCGTTGGGTGCCCGTTATATCCCCCATGCACTGTGCTATCATCTGCATAGCAATGAATGTTTCCAAGAGGAAGCATGTCATTGATATGCAGAAGGAACAGCGTGGGAGATAGAACGGAGCCTTGAGGAACACCAGCGTTCACTGACATGAACCGCGAAGCGCATCCATCCGAAAGGACACGAATTCTACGCTCATGCAGGAAGCTGGCATTCCAGGTACAGAACTGAGCGGGCAAACCGTATGCCGGGAGCTTGGAGAGAAGAGCTTTGTGCCAGACCCGATCAAAAGCCTTGGCTATGTCAAGGCTAACTGCCAGTGACTCGCCACGCTTGTCAATAGCCTCACCCCAGAGATGTGTGACGTACGCTAGAAGATCACCCGTTGACCGTTTTGGCCGAAACCCATATTGACGATCGTGAATTAGGGAGTGATCTTCTAGGTATCGAATAAGCTGTTTGTTCAATATTCGTTCTAGGATCTTACACAACACTGAAGTTACGGCTATAGGGCGGTAATTAGTCGGATCTGACCGATCTCCTTTTTTAGGGATCGGTTGCACATTAGCTTCTCTCCAAGATACCGGCACACAACCCGAAGAGAGCGAGAGACGGTACAGACGCGTTAACACAGGGGACAACTCCGCTGCACACATTTTCAGGACTATTGCTGGGATGCCATCAGGACCGTTAGCTTTCCGGACATCGATTGACTGTATTTCCGCACGGACATCACACTGCCTGATTTTAATATCAGACATTGTGTGGCCACAGTGAGGAATTGAGGGTGGCTGTGCATCACAGTCACCGATCCGGGAGTTAGCCGCAAAGAGTTTGGCCAGGAGATCGACCTTTTCCTGCGGCTTGTGAGCTAAAGTTCCGTCAAGACATCTCAGTGGTGGCAGCGAGGGTTGGCAGAAGTTGGATTGCACGGCTTTGGCCAGACGCCAGTAGCTACGGCTGCCCGTAGGATGCGTCAGGAGTTCTTGGCCTACTCGTGCAACGCGCTGGGCATCCGCTCTAATGTAGGCCCTCTTACACGACTTGGTGGCATTATTATAGGCTGCTTTTAGCGAGCGAGTTTCGGGAGCCCCATGAGCTTTACCTCTGATCCAAGCGCGGTATGCCGTCTGTTTGCTCTCAACAGCGCTGGCACACTCGCGATTGAACCAGCGGTTGCGTCTGCCTTTGCTGATGACATAGGAGTGTGGAATATAGTATTCCATTCCTAATACTATCTCATCAGCAACGGCAGTGGCGCTAGCGGTCGGGTCCTTCCCACTGAAGCATCGCTGCCTCCAAGGGACGGATGCAAAATACTCCCGCATCCCGTCCCAGTCTGCCGACGCGTAGTGCCAAATCTGGCATTTCGAAACCGCTGTTGGTGGGCGCGATGCCAAGGGCACTGTGCTGGATATCAAGCAGTGATCCGAGGAACCTAAAGGAGCTCGAATCTCCACCCGGTATCCAGCTGGGCGACTCGTCAGCAGAAGGTCGAGTAAGGAGGGCGCATGGCCAACTATGTCTGGGATCCTGGTGGGCTGGTTCACCAGTTGCGTCAGGTCATGCGTGAGAGCGAATGCGTGGGCAGTTCTACCAGCATGGTCTGTTTTGGAGGAACCTAACCACAACTCATGGTGGGCGTTGAAGTCCCCCAAAAACACCAGTTCCGCCGATGGAAACCGCTCCTGCGCATCATCTGCTACCCGACTAAGATGTTCAATTAGTCGAGTTGTCTCCATGTCGCCGTTATGGGATCGGTAGACGCAGACGTAGACACGGCAATGAGAGCCTAAGTCGACGTGTACCACTAGGAGGGAGAAGGAAGGGTCCTCCAGACAGCGCAGACGGCGACAGCAAACATCCGCCCGAACGAATAAGCAAACTCCGGCTTTGGCTTTGAAGGATTCTTCAAGCACAAAGCCGGGATAGTTCAGGTAGGTGGTGTCAGCTGGGCGGATTATTTGCGTCTCCGTCAGGAACAACATTGCTGGCCGTGCCGTCTCAAGATGGTGGTGGACGGCATTGAGGTTTGCATGGAGTCCGCGGATCTTAGCGAACTCCACCTCAAACGGTAAGGTTGTGGTGGGGGTGTGCACCGCTGTAGAACCAGTTTTGTTGTTAGGCGCTGTCATTTTAGGAGTGGAAAGAGAGAGGCGTGAATCGAGAAAATGATGCCGCGATGCGAATGGTCAAAGTGTGGTGGCCTGTTTCCCCAGGTATTTGCCCACAGACGAGTATTATTAACCTGCCGAACGGAAGGGCCCCCGAACCCCCCCCCCCCCCCCCGGGAATGGCCGCCGGGACCCCACCTTCCGGTCACCAACCGGCACGACGGACCACCCCGAGATTATGCGTGGCATGGTGAGGCAGCCTCACGAGCTGGTTAGGCTCGCTTGGGCCCCTGTACATGCAGTAGATTCGGATTTTTTATGACCTCTTGTAACAGCTTTGTTTTAATAGAATCTGAATTTATCTTGACACCTGAGCTTTCTAGACCCATAATCATCGGTTTGTACTGTTCTGGCAAACCTGCTAACATTAAAGTACCCAGCCATTCATCATCTACTTTAAAACCAATATTTCTTAGCTTATAGTTGTAGTTATCTTATTTACGTAGTCCTCAATATCGGTACAATTAACTAAACTTGTATTAATGAGATCTCGTAATAAAGCCACTCTTCTATTTAACCCGGAGTCTTCAAACACAGACTGAAGCTTGGTCCATACTTCACGTGCATTTTGTGCATCTTTTATATGGTGGTAATTACTACAATCAATAAGGAGAATTATCTTACTCTTGGCTTTCACATCTTTTGAGGGATCAAAGGGTACCTTTCTGGCGGGGTCCACGCATGCCCATAACTCCTCGTGCTCTAAGTAGGACTGCATAGCAAATTTCCAGTTGTTGTAATTGTCTCTTCCGGTCAGTTTATTTATATGCACGGTGTTGATCGACATTGCTTCGGAAACTGATTGTTAAAACTGAAATGCTGAAAAGAAAATCCTAGCCGGCGACCTAACCCTACTAATTGACACGCGGTACTTTTCGGTAAACTAAAAAACTTGGTAAACGAAAATTTATCATGGGATCGGCCCATAACCTGTAGAAATGATACTCCCGGTTTAATAGCTTATAAGTATTTATTCTTTATTAATTATTACTGTTTAACAAAATGAATGTGTCTTTGACGCGAGCACGGTGGAGAGAGAGTTTAGGCAGATCAGAAAATGGCGGCGTAGTGAGCGCATCTGTCGCTAGATGGCGTTAGTGGTATTATATTTATTAAGTTACAATAAAAAGAAATTCGTGCTTTTTTATTTTTCATTAAATAATTCATTTTATGAATTATTTTAAAGCAATAACATAAGAAAAATAAAATGAAAGAATTAACTATAAAATAACGATTATTTACAACGCGCGGGCAGCGGTCGGCCTTTGACCCACCCGTCTGTTGACCCGTCCGCGTCAGCTGGGCGATAAGTACCTACGTTAGTCTGCAATTTTTTTGTCATTTTTGTCATGTTAAAACACTTGACTTGACCAGCCCTTGAGTTTCTTGCGGTTTCTAGCAGTCATCTTATATTATAAACTATAGATATGTTACGTTCATAGTAATTTGCGTTTTAAATGGGTTCCAGGCTGCACACATTGACAAGTTTCACTGATAAGTAAAACAAAAGATACGAAAGAGCACGCAAATGAAAGAGATAGGTATAATTTTAACGATTGCACTTCAAATGTTTCTTGTGCATAGAGTTACATACAGGACGTCCCAATTGGGACGTATTTGAGTCTTCACTTCGCGCGTTTATAACATCTGCTTCTTGTTTTATATAATATCATTGTTTATCTCTAATGTCTATCGACACTAAATACATGGATGCGCTTAGAACTCTACATAATATGTCAAAAATAGACTTAATAGTAGTTTTTGCGTAAACTGTGGTATTTTTGTTGACAACTTAAAATGATTTGTCGTCTCTCGTCCGCGACATGTCTCGTGTTGCGCATGTTAGGCCTTCAGAAGATGTCGGGAAGGAGATGGCAGGACTAGCTTGACTCCTACTGCTACGTCAGAGACATTACAAAATCGCGAAGAGTGACTGGAAAGAGGATAGGAAGGCTGCCTTTTGCTTTTTACCCTGCAGTGCGACGACTACACCTGACAATGACAATAACAATCTATCTATTTAAATAAAAATCAATTGCCACGAACGTAATGTTCGTGCATCACTTCAGAACGGCTGCACCTATTTAGCTAAATCTTTTTTTGTTGCGTTTGTAATTGTTTGTGTAAAAAAAAATATTTTGGAAATTCGCCTCCTCATACGGTGTGTTTACGCGGACGAAGTCACGAACGGGCCACTAGTAAAGAATGTATTATTATATCGCGACGTTTCAAGCCCTATCATTACAAAATACCAATATTGCCGACGCGTACGCGTTTTAAACTAGGTTTTCTATAAATAGAGCTGCACTGGTTTGTTAAATTAGGCTAAACATGCATTCGTAACGATAATCGATAAATACACTGTTACTCGTTACCGATCCGATTAGCATTCGATTTCGCACGCGTTCATTACGCATGACAACATTTTTGTCATCGCTAATTATTATTACGAGGCAGTCACTTGTCTTATGTAACGGACGCGCTATCGTAACCGGTGACTTATGTTTATGTCACTGTAACAGCTTTAGGTTTAGTAAATAAGTCATAATGTGACCGTATTAGTGTTGACTTTAGCTTTGACGGTGTTAGTCAAATATAAATACTTATTTTCTAGTATCATTTAGATTATTTGGCTAGGATAATTTTGTTTTGACACTTGCTTTTTTGAGAACCAAAAAGGGATTTTCTAGTAGAGTCATTATTTAGTTCGTTAAGGACATCTGGCTTTTTTCGTTTATTATTAATTTAACTTATTTATTATAGGCATGTTTGATAAGAAATGTAAGACCGGTACTATTGTAACATAATGTTGGAACTAATTATACTCGCATGCTTTTAAAATTATCATGCTGCAAGATACACTCGTTCCGGATTACCGTCTAGAAAATAAATTGAATATGTAGGTACCTACTAAGGTATTGACTTTAATCTGTTAAAAAATAAATTCAATCCTTACTTAAATAATGTTTGTAAATAAAAGTCATCTTATTCGATAACGAAAATGTTTTAGAGTAAAATACTAATTGAAGCTATAACAGTGAAATTAACCTTTATGAGTACATAAAGGTTAATTTCACAATATGTTATAGCTTCAATTAGTATTTTAACGTAAAGAGAAAGCACACCTGAATTAAGTACCTATACAATTATTACTTCTCTGCATAAGTATAAATGCCTAACGGGAAAAGCTAAAGCTATGTTATTTACCTAGCAAGTGCAAATTGTTTCCGTGAATCCGATATGTTACTAAAATATTATGTAAATTGCAGAGTACCTAGTCACTTTGCAACACTAATTGAAAAACTATTTATTTTTGGTTTTTATTTTTAAAAGCACTAAGCTGTCATATCGATTTAATTTACTATGCTTGTTTTGTGATAAGTCATTAATTTATTATTAATTACAATAGATTACTTACCAAAAGCCAAAATGCAGTTTGTAAACAGGAAACTTAATTTACTTAATGGGCTAACATGTTAATGCTATTAGTCTTTACTGTGTGTTTTGAATATTATTTCCTTTAACACACCGTCTTAATTAGGTCAATAAAATAGAAGCAGGAAAAGTCAGGTCTATCCTATCCTTCCTACTAATATTATAAACGCGAAAGTTTGTAAGTATGGATGGATGTTTGTTACTCTTTCACGTAAAAACTACTGAATAGATTTGGATGAAATTCAGCATACAGATAGTTTATAAGCTGGATTAACACATGGATACTTTTTATCCCGATATTCCCACGGGAACGAGAACCACGCGGGTGAAACCGCAAGCGGCCCCTAGTATAATATAAATTCAAATTGAATTTAGTTTCCTTACTAAACATCCTCCTGGATGTCTCTTGAATCAAAACGGAAGTATACTTGAACAAAGTGATCACCACTTTCAATTTTAGGTGATTTTTTTCTGGTTTTCTCTTCGGTCATCTAAACACGGTTTTTTTCTTTGAAAACCTTGCGCATTATTTAGGCTTTCTCAATGCTGTAGTTTGGACTCGCATATTCGAACTAAAATATTGCATTGAGATCATTCGAGTTGTAATTGTGACAGAGAAGGCACTATAGCCATGTCAGGAAGGACCCTGGGTGGGTGTTTAATTTAATAAAAACCAGCTCTTCCGTGATTCGGATGACACATAAAATAATATAATAATGTAATGTAAGGTTGATATAATTTAGCACGTGCCAACCCGCATATTATCACGATAATGATGAATTGTTGATTATCTTTTTTCATCATCATCATCATCATCATATCATCATAAAATCACGACTATTATCCCCGAAGGGTTAGTCAGAGAATAGGCAACGATGACCTCAAAAGCAGTTCTCTGCCGTAGCGTGACAGGTAGTGAGCCCATCGCCGCTCTATAAGTACTGTTGGATATATGTTGCCTGAGACGCCATTAGACGACACCCAAGGGAAGATAGTGGGTGGTAGTATTCTTTCACCGATACGCGTCACGGTAACCTTTTTCGATAGAGCAATGTACAATAATATTTTTTCCTCTATTCCAGATTTATCACCAGTGAGCCACCCTCAAAGAAAAAGTAGCAGCAGCTCAGTCGAAACCAACTTTTACAACCTTAGCGACCAAATCATTATCGTTGAGAAATCACCTCATCGTTTCCACCGAGCCGGTGAGACTCCCGTAACTCGCCGCATATCACTGCAGAACGGTTCCACATCACCGCACGAAGGCTATAAAGCAACGCAGAAAAACCGCTGTGGCTCTTTAGAGAAGGAGTTCTCAATTTACCGGGAAAAACGAAATCCATTACTCGATAAAGTCAAGAACACAAAATTATCGTGTTTTAAATCTAACGGACCTTTACGACACGCGGAAGATGCCGCATCGACTTCGGGAAGCGACTGCAGTGGCTTCGGACACGTGGACGATCAAAATCACTGCCGTTACGTAAACAACTACGCTGATACACATTTAGAATTTGAAAACCAAAACCCTTGGGTGAAAATGCCAAACTATGATGATGACGTATTCATTGCCAAAAGCACAACTAGTCCTATCGAAAACCAATGGCGGGAAGGTAAATCATTTACGAACAGAGGCGCAAGGTGTTACAGCTCGGGTTCAGAGTGTGATCGCTACCACGCCATACCTAAAGTCGGTGCAAAATTATCTAAATCAAGTGACCAAATCTTTAACGATGATTATGAGCCTTATAATGGACCCATAGCTATGAAGTCTCAAAATAAGACTGATAGATATAAGAGTAATAAAAATGAAAAAGATACCATAGGTCCGAGTTCCTGTCTATCAGCGAAACTAAGAGCAATGTCAGATCGTTACTTGAAATCATCAACTAATAAATTTCTGTCAAAATTATACAGGCCTAACGGTGAGAATGAAGACGAAGTAAGTGGAAGTAACGATAACATTTTAAAATCAAGTAGTGCAAAAAGCCGAAAGAAAAGGGGTGGAGTTAAAGCAAAACTACGAAGCTTTTCGTACGGAGCATTACCTGGTTTAGATGAATTCCAAAAAGGACACAATTCCGTTTTCCATGACGATGTTTATCAAATGTCATGTGATGACGAAAACGTTTTAATACAAGACTGCGAAGATGCTGATTCGGGTATTCTAGTCAATGAATCTGCAGCTTCATCTATTTTCGACAGTGATAGAATATCCTCTCGTTGTGAAAGTTCCGCTTCATATGTAAATCCTTTGGTTCCATGTCATGGTAGAAGCATATCTAATGATCAAAGCTACCCTAACAAACCTAGGTCATCTGGCAGATTGAGCAGGGAAAGAAATGATAACCCTAAATCTAGGTCACGACAAAACCAAAGAGCTCTATCTTTAGACCGCAAAGAGATCCTTAGGCGTATGCCAAAGAATAATAATGAAGAATACGCAGAACCTCAATTTCTACAGCTCACAGAAAAGCAAAAAATGCGTCAAAGAGATATCAGTTTAGGGGATTCAGGAATGCCCCCCATACCTCCGTGCAGAAAGCCAATAAGAGGTGGTAAAGTTGAGAAATCTGAATTTAAAGTCGTAAGGATTTTAAGAAGGAATCCATCTGATGAATTGGGTATTTTTATCGCTAAAACCAAACTATCTGATGAAGGTCATATAGGTTATTTAGTTGCGCACGTAGTTCCCGGTGGACTTGCGGAAAAGTAAGTATCATTTTTTTTTATTACAAACCGTTACAAACCGCACTAATCAATACCATAAGAAACTTACCTTCTAAATCAAAATAATTTAGAATGTTGCACCCACGAAACTCTTTTAATATAAAATGTCCTATTTTAAAGATAAACGAATGATTATAAATATTTTTTAATCAACTCACTACGAAAATCAAAAGCGTTTGAGGTGGTTTATATAACAATTAGTTACTAAAATTATAGAAAGCCTTATTTAACAAGAAAATACTTTTTTACATTATGTTTTAGTTTTAATTTTAAGATTTTTCACATATATAAGTGATCCTTTTATTGAAGCCTCCCCGGTGACAAGAAGGCTGTCAGCTACCTCTGCCAGCGTATTAGCCTGGCAATACAAAGAGGTAATGTTGCCAGCATTCTTGCTACCTGCGTGCCCACAGTTGGACATTTTTTATTTATAGTTTTTAGTTAGACATTTTTTATTTATTTATAGTTTTAAGTTAGATTTCTTATTTAGACCAACTTGTGCTGTTTCTTTATCTTTCTGTTTTTCTAATATTACATGTTAATATTTGTCAAAATAAAGTACTTATTTCACATATTTCTTTAACTTTTCAGAGAAGGAACACTGAGAATCGGCGATGAACTTTTAAACGTAAACGGCCGTCGTCTTCGAGATATCACGATGCCAGAAGCAAAGGACGCACTGAAATCTGGTTCATCCGAAATCGATATCGTGATATGCCGACAACGTGAGAAAGCCTCCGACATCAGGCAACGAGAGCCCTCGCAGCGTAGCATCAACCTAATGCGGGAAAGTTCGGTTGACTACGAAAACGCAATCATTTTAGGAAAGGAAAAACGCATCGATAAATATGACGTCAGGATAGACCGGCGACGGTCGCAGGATGAGTCGGCTTGTAATCGCGCGCTATCAGCTGCGGACGAGCCGGCCGACAGCGCGTCGCTTGCGCACACACACTTCCTCAAGGGCCAGAACGCGAGCTATAGCAGCATGAACAACAAGTTGTTGCGCCGGCAGGTCGTCAGTTACGGTGGCGCGAACAAGGACGCCTTAGCGCTCAGTTGTGCCGGAGACATTGTCGACGTTGACGTTCCTGACAGTGCAGACAGGTGCAAAGAGAGGCAAGACAGTGAAAATGATATACAGACACCAAACGCGGCCAACTTCTGCACACTCCCTAGAAGACCACGAGCGCCGACGCACACCTATCACACAATTACGTTTGAAAAGGGACACGGGAAGAAACCACTTGGATTTACTATTGTTGGCGGCAGGGACTCACCCAGAGGACCACTCGGTATATTTATCAAGAGCATTCTTCCTCAAGGGCAAGCTATCGATGACGGGAGATTGAAAGCAGGTACGTTTTTTATTCATAACACTTGGTATTTTCTTTATTATCGGTTTTCATTGTGCGTCCTGTGGAATGCCATTTGATAAGAATAGGAAGCAGTGCAGTGTCTATACAAACAAGTACTTAGAAGTACAATAAAGTGTTTACATTACAATAACGACATAATGTAATCGGTAGACGATTGTAACTGGAATGGACAACGACACGAATATTTGTATAACCGCGATGTGTTATTGCATACAATGACTAATAATTCTGTACGACCCGTTTTGGTTAATTAAACTTAATACACGATTACACAACCATTCATAATATTCAGGTAGGTGTTTTGAACAATGCGTAACGCTACAATTTATTCCATCTGTTTTAAAGTTTCAAACTTCATTATTTTCTCTTGTATCTTGTTTCCTGTTGATAAATAAATTCATAGAACACTGTTATGTATTTATGATCAGACGCTAGTAGTTTACGATGAAACTAAATCTCACAATAGATGTTTACAACGTGATTGAGGGACAATGCAAGGCTTTGGTGTGATTCTTTTGTCCTAGGTTATAAGGTTGTTATTAACATAGCACCTCAGTGATATAAGATCTCTTATATGATTTTAGGAGACGAAGTCCTAGCGGTGAACGGGCAGGCGTGTCACGAGCTCGCGCATGTACAAGCATTGGCATTATTCAAGTCTGTAAGAAGTGGACCTATAGAACTGAGAGTATGCCGAAGAGTGAAGACTCAGTAAGTATATAATGAATTGCAACACTATTTTTTTTACCCATGTGGTTCCATAGAAGGATTCTCGGCTCCAAAGGCACTAATTTCTCGAGAGGTGTATTTTAATAAGTCTGCTATATCATCTACGTCAGTCGCAATTACAAAAATGTAAACAGAATAGTTGTGTTCTGACAATTTTATATATACTCTTTATTGCACATAAACACACATACAGAAAAAAATATAAAAACAATAGTGAGCAAAGGTGGACTTATCTCTAAAAGAGATGTCTTCCAGCCAACCTAAGGTGGAATGGGCGTGATGTATTAGTGAGAACAACAAAAGTGCTAATTAATTAATAACATATTGTTTTCTAAGGTTTAAGCGAGCACTACAGATTGAAATGAAACACTTTTTTACGGATTAACTCGCGTTTAATTTACTATTTACATAGTTTTTTTTATATTATCCTGACGTTTCGAACCCTTTACAGGGATAATAATATGTCAGATAGGGATATGTCAGGATAATATAAAAAAACTATGTAAGTAAATAGTAAATTAAATAATAACAATAAAACAAAAAATATAGGCAATAAATATATATAAAAATAATACTCCATACTATTAGGTACTTACTTACTACATATAATTTAAAAAAATACATCAAGTAAATAATATAATAATACTTACATAAATAATATAAATTAAAATAAACATTGTTGTCTATGATTGCGATGAAATTAGTGTCAGAAAGTGGTCCTTGAGCCTTCTTTTAAATGATGCAATTGTTGAACTATTCTGTATGCCCGTTGGAAGATTGTTTCAAAGCTGTGCAGCCCGGACAGTATATGACTTCTGAAAGAAGTTGGTGTTGACTCTAGGAATGTTAAGCGTCTTGGTGATGCAAGCACGTCTTGAGCGACAGGGTGGGGGCAAGAGTTGGAACCGGGAACGAAGTTTTTGAGTAAGATAACCAGTGTTTTATTCATCAGTTGAGGATTCCGAGTCAAAGTCAAAGATCATTTTTTCACTTTTTTCTAAAGTGCTTTTGAACCGTCTAAACATTGTTTGCCTTCAGGACGTCTTTTAGCTGTGGAGAAGAATCGGCGCAAGAAACTCCACACCGCTTTATATACAAAAAGCAAATTACATCTGACACATTTACTTCAATTTACTGCAAAATGGCGTCTCGCCAAAAGCGTCAACATTACCAAGCCTGGGCTAATGCGGTGTCATCAAAGGATCCAAACACCAGTGCGCTCAAAAAGAAGTACAACTTTGCCGCCAGGTCTTTTAAGAAGGACATTGCCAAGGCGAAGTCATCATTCATAGGTAGAATCGGCGAGAGGCTACTGCGTCTTCCTTCGGGGACGCGTGCGTTCTGGTCTCTCGCTAAAGCTATCTAAGGGAATTTTTGTAAGCCGTCCCTACCACCATTGCACAAGACAGATGACTGCCTGGCCTACACTGCAAAGGAGAAAGCCGATCTCTTGGGCTCTCTTTTCGCATCAAACTCGACTTTGGACGACGGGGAAAACTCTCCACCAACTATACCGCATTGCGCTTGTACAATGCCAAACGTTCAGTTCCTGCAAAGGTCAGTTCGTAAGGCTCTTTTTTCCCTTGATATCCATAAGTCGAGTGGGCCTAATGCAGTTCCACCCATTGTGCTTCGGACGTGTGCTCCTGAATTGGCACCAGTTCTAACGCGCCTTTTCCGGCTCTCTTACACTAGTGGCGTCTTCCCGAGCTCTTGGAAGACAGCCCTTGTCCACCCGATCCTAAAAAAGGCGATCGCTCAGATCCGTCCAACTACAGGCCAATAGCTATTACCTCTTTACTCTCCAAAGTAATGGAGTCCATTATAAACCGCCAGCTCTTGGGGTACCTAGAAGAGAACCAGCTACTAAGTGATCGCCAGTATGGTTTTCGTCGCGGTCGTTCGGCTGGTGATCTTTTAGTGTACCTTACTCACCGATGGGCGGAGGCAGTCGAGAGTAAAGGGGAGGCACTAGCAGTTAGCTTGGACGTAGCGAAAGCCTTTGACAAGGTATGGCACAGGGCTCTTCTTTCTAAACTTCCATCATACGGGCTTCCTGAGAAATTGTGTTCATGGGTTGCCAGCTTCCTTACTGGGCGTAGCATCAAAGTCGCAGTCGACGGTTCGTGCTCCGACATGAAGCCCGTGAATGCTGGAGTCCCGCAGGGGTGTGTGTTGTCCCCTACTCTGTTTCTTCTGCATATTAATGACATGTTGCATAACAACAGCATTCATTGCTATGCAGACGATAGTACTGGGGATACGCTCTACACCGGGCGAGCTAATATTTCTCTGGAAAGCGTCATCGAGAGCCGGAATAAACTTGTGACTGACACCGAGAACATGTTAAGTCATGTCTCGAATTGGGGCCGACATAACCTAGTCCACTTTAACCCCTCAAAAACACAAGTTTGCGCATTTACCGCAAAAAATCATCCCTTCGTCGTACCTCTAAACTTTGAGGGAGCTCCCCTTGATACCAATCCGACTATTGGAATCCTTGGCGTCGATATTTTGAGTGACGTTCAGTTTCGTGGTCATTTGGAAGGTAAAGCTAAATTAGCTTCGAAAAAGCTGGGTGTGCTTAATAGAGCGGGTCAGTATTTCACGCCGGCCCACCGCTTACAACTGTATAAAGCACAAGTCAGGCTGCATATGGAATACTGCTCCCATCTTTGGGCTGGAGCACCCCAATACCAACTCCTTCCATTTGACCGCATCCAACGCAGAGCTGCTCGAATTATCGACGACGTGGATATTTCAGGTCAGCCCGATCCACTGGCTCTTCGGAGAGACGTTGCGTCTCTCTGTATATTGTACCGTATATATCATGGGGAGTGTTCTGAGGAATTGTTCGGCTTGATCCCTGCCGCTGATTTCCTTCACCGCACTACACGCAATCGACTGTCATTCCATCCACATCACCTTGATGGATGGCGGTCTACCACTGTGCGTTTTTCAAGAAATTTCTTGCCTCGATCTACAGTGTTGTAGAACCAGCTCTCGGCGGCGGTATTTCCGGACCGTTACGACTTAGTGATCTTTAAGAAACGAGCCTATTCCTTCCTTAAAGGCCGGCTACGCGTCTGCGATTCCTCTGGTTTTGCGGGTGTCTATGGGCGGCGGTGATTACTTTCCATCAGGTGACCCGCTTGCTCGTTTGCCTCCTTCTGCTATAAAAAAAAACTTAAAAAAGATTTAAAAATTTTTATAAAATGTTTTACTTCATCGTGCAAAATTAGAGTAATCTTGAGGAGTGAAGCATCTTTGACTTAATTGTCTTTTAGACCTTAGAGTGAGATACAGCCCAAATGCACAGAAATAACAAGTTTTTCATATTAAAAACGCTGTTTTGGTCCCAACTACCTATTTTTTACAGTATGTACAACAATATTGAATATGTGTTTGAACGAATATTTTTTTGCTTTCACAGATCAACTAAAGCCAAATCCTGCACAGATCTACTCAACGACGAAGAATAATTTAAAAAGCTGTTTACTGCGAATCAATTAATTGTGCATGTAGAGCAACTAAACAATGTTATATGCAGTTCTGATTGTTGTTATGTCTACCCAATTATAACATTTTGAGCTGCCAATCAAATCTATGTAAATAATAATTTTGTAGCAAATATTATGCAAAGTTTATCAAACACAAAAATATTCTAGAGTGAACACTTTAGAAAATGCAATTTTAATTATTTATATATAGCTTTTAAGTAAGTGTAGCAGTTGTTTGTAGTGTTGAAATTTACGCAATTTGAGCAATGTTAATCATAGTAAAAAAATTAATGGATAATATCTTAAATATTTTTACTGGTTTGTGATTGAATAAAATATGCATTCTTGTGCCATTTCATTCTAAATCTCAATATTTTTATGGAGAAAAAATATCAATTAAATTCTGTACCTGACTTATTTCTTTCTTTCATTTTATATCGAATCTTAAATTAAGTGTAAGACTTGGAAACAAAATCCAAAGATACGTTTTAGATATTTCTATAATATGTCTTGTATCGGCATAAAAACTGATTTGTTTATTTCTTTGTAAACTGCACGTAGATAAATATTTCTTGTTTAAAATGGCAATGCTCGTGTGTTTTACAAGTCGGCAATTATTAATAGATAGAATAATTATGTACACTATTAAAAAAGAGATCCATCTTTTGGGAGCACTATTTTAAAACTAAAACTAACTTTAAATTAAAACCTCAAAGAGTTTTTAGAGATGCACTAATTTTATAAATCGTTACTAGATGGATCAATTTTTTATATTCATTAATGTAAAATGTAAAGCTATTTGTGTGCAATAAGATTATAAAAAATCCCTTTAAATTTTATTTTAGTTTGAAGAAAGATCTGTCTTCTGTGATAGCCCGATTATGATCTACTATACGCAAATTATCGTTAACTAAATGTTTTTGTGAAGCGATGAAAGGGTAACACCTTAAAAGAGATTCTTAAACAGTTTACCAATTCTCGCTGTAACGGCACTGATCTTTTCCGTCATTTTTCCCTGCTTGTTTATCGCTATTCAATTCAATTTCATAAAAGACGTCTTTTGATAGATTGTGGGTGTGCACGTGATGTTATCTTATTACCAAGCAATAATAAAACGCTGATCTATTGTCACTTGACGGTACCTACTGAGAACTAATGTGGCAGCTGGTAATGTGTCAATCTAAGGCTAAGTCAACTTCGATATCAATGTTAAAATGAGTTCTCGGTAGGTAGGTACTTTAAATAAACATAGGCCACTTTTTCAGTATAAATTACAAATCAGTGTCTCCAATATGACAGCTGGTTAATGTGTCAAACTAAGTCTAGGGTTAGCTAACTTCATTTTGATAGTAATGTCAAAATTAGTTCGCGGCATTATCTTGTAATTAGTGAAACCTTTTCAGACTTAAGTATTACAAATCAGTGTCTCGAAGACATAATTTTCTTGGTTACATGATGAAATTGTCTTCAAAACACGTAATTATACAAGGAGATATTGTAGTCAGTAGCTTGTTTCAGATTAAGATACGTCAAAAGAAAACATTTAACTCTCCATAAAAAAAGAGGACGATCAGCTGACCGATTTAGTGAAGGAGGTCAAGATTTTGTTGTAATTTAGAGTAATGTTTATCGACAAAAGTCTTTTAGTGTTATGAGGGGACCAACATATAACAATTTGGCAACTGATTACAATATCACTCTGTATAAAAGAAGCTAATGGTATGGTGTTTACCCACATATTTCATTTCTTTTCTCCATTATTAAAATAAACAATTTGAACCTACAAACTAAATGAGCACAATTAATTACTGTACAATTTAAATGAAACCTATCTATTTTTCTATTAATTTATTTGTAACTTTAAATTTGTTAACGTTGTCCTTGTATTGTGTATTTCCAGTGATATTTTTAAAAGTTAAACTTGTTTTAGCCGCGCTAAACATACGTCAATCAATGTTTAATTTAATTGATTGTAACATCTGAATCAGAGACTCTCAATGACAAATAATCAGAAATAATTTTCGCATGACTGATTTTTTATATGAAATTGTCTAACATTATACATACATAGGTACAAAGATATAATCACGTCTACTATCCCCGAGGGGTGAGTAAGAGATTAGGCAATGAAACCGCAAAAGCAGTTCTCTGCCATAGTCCACTTTTCACCAAATAGCACTACTGCACATGTGCTCAGCGTAACAGATGGTGAGCCCATCGCCGCTCCACGCTGTTGGATGTATGTGCAGTCTTTAGTTCGTTAGTTGCCTTTTACTACACTCAAGGGAAGAGAGGGGGTGGTAATATTCTTTTACCGCTACGCGACACGGTAAAAAATTATAAATTAATTTGAAAATATTAAATTTTTACATTTAATGGCGGAAACAGACTTAGCGAGGCATGCGCCGCAAGGTGTGTATTCTGTGGTGAGGCATGTGCACGAAGCAATATTTGTTACATGGGCATGTGCTACGCACGAGCGATGACGACCAATGGATACAAAAGCATTCGTTGTGCGTCATGCGCAGCGCTTGCTTCGTAAAGTCAGTTTATAAGCGGCAGTAATTCAGAATTGCAACTCACTTCGTTTGTCATGTCAGGCTGGCGCTGCTTCAATGCCATACAGTTACTCTTTTTCGTCAACGTGATCAAATGGTGAATAAAACTAGTAAGTAGGTACTTACCTACTTGGCACTTAGTCAAAAATAGAATGGATCACATGTTATTCCAGAAATATTAAAAAAATTCGAGTTGATTTTTCATATTGTAAACTGCTCGTGTTTTAACGAGTATTATTGTATTTAATTTAAAAATCTTTATGATATAATTAATTAGCTATTGTTAATAAATCTATTATTCCTTTCTAGTGGTTTTCATATACATATCAATTTATTAGTATCTTAAATAGTGTCTGTTTAATTGTTCAAAAATAAAACGATGTATAATATTGTTGGTACTTTTATTATTATTACTAGGTATATCTGTTTATATTGTCCCACAGAAGGGTTAGCACTTCTAAAGCCCTTCGAATTTTAAAGGAAGGCCTTAGGGCCTTCCTTTATTATTCTGCTTGTTTCTGTCAGGCGTCGTCGTAGTGGACCAATCAGCAGTGCGATTGCGTAAAGTCAATCGTATTCATTAGACCTCGGAACAATAACTAAAGCATATTATTCTGAGCAATAGACAGTTCATATCGTCTTCCATCGGCTGCAATTTAAATTGTTCTGAGCATTAGACAGTTCATATCGTATTCCATCGGCTGCAATTTAAACTAAAGAATATGAACTGTCAAATGAATACGATTAAGGGTGGATTCGACCAAACTCGAATAAGGTCTTATACCTAGATTAAACGCCGAATTTGTATAGACTAATCTCGGAGTGAGTTTTATTCCAGTTTGGTCGAATCCAGCCTAACTTTACGAAATCACCTAGCAGGTTTGTTTAATGTATCCTTAGATTGTATCTAACATTCTGACGCGCAAAAAAAGGGGATGCTTAAATAAAAAAAAAGTTTACAAGAAAAAATGTTACAGTTATAACAAGTTTTTAGTTAAAACGTATCCTATGACGTCATATTTTGTAAGTTAGAAATAGCATTTAAGTAATACAAACAAACAAACATTTAAAAACAAATTACATCAAAGTAGGTATCAGATTGTTGCGAGCATTTTGTCTCTGTTGAGCAAGTTAAGAATAGCGCCATCTAGCGTACAGTTTGAAATTTACCTACCCACTCTACGGTATACCGGTGCCGGATGCAATCGTGTATTTTAGTATTCCATATGCTCACTAGATGTCGTACTAGTAGTAAAATTACACTATAAACAAAAACGTGACTGACCTTACCGTAAGTACTCAGAGCCGGCAACTATAGTTATAGGTAATTATATTTAACACTTTCATTCTTTAAAGAAATATTCGAGTAGCGTTGAATGTATCATAAGTATAAAATAAATAAATACCTACATAAATATATATTGCTTCTTCACTTTGCTTATTTACAACGACTTATAAAATTATTACTTCTCAATTCAATATGTGTATTAATGTAGGCTTAAACATTAGAGCCATAATGTTTTGATAAAAACTAGCGGCTCGCCCGCGACTTCGTCCGCATTCCGTTACGAATTTTCAAGAAATGATTTCATGCAAACCTTGTCCTGCCTATCGGCTAAAAAACATGAATATGGACATCGGCTTCATTTGACATTTCAAGCCCATATTTTGTCCTATTATGGGCATCTTATAGGCTTCAAATGTCAAATGAAGCCCATGTCCATATTCATATTCATTAGCCAAATAGGTCTGGCCGTCCTAAGTGATGCGCGAACCAACATCCGTGTTAATTGTTTTTTATTTTACTTACTAGCTGTCCCGGCGAACTTTGTACCGCCCAACAATCAATGAATGCAGTGTCAACTTTTAGTCAAAATTTATTTAGTGTTTATTTACGTTCCAAAATGAATACCTACTAACAATTTGTTAAAACTACGAAAGAAACTGAACGATAACGTCAAGCTGTCGATAAAGAGGTCACTTCAACCAAAGTGGCCCAAACCACAATTAGTGTTTTTTTTTGTTGACCACGGTAATTCCCCTGTTCAAACCCAGAGTGGCTCAAAGGTAATTTTAGTTTAAATACATAGATGGCGTTAAAAAAAATTGTTCTGGCATTGTGATTTTTAACTCAATATTAATAGAGCATAGTGGCCCAAGCTATATGTTCCACCTATCTATCACCCCTTGTATCAACAACTAAAAGTGTCCTCCAATGCAGGGAACGAAATAGATGGTGCAATTAGTGATTCTTCGACTGAGTAACAGACTGACTAACTTACCAAATTGACATGTAATGTCAAAGGTAGACTTAAGTTCTAATATTGTGTATAAATTTTAGGCAAAATATGAACGGCTTAAGGCGAGTTCTTTCGAGCGCTTCTCTTTCGCTCTCTCGACGCAGTGGAACGATTGTATGGAGAAAAGGGCGAAATTAATAACTCAACAAATATTAAAAAAAAGGCTGCTTTTTAATTTTTGTTAGTCACATATTTCATGATTTTTTTAAAAAAGTAGGTTAACATTTTTTTATTAATATTTTATGTCATGAAAAGAAACAAAATTATATAAAATTATTGCTCTTGAGATTCTGCACTTTCAGTGTCGCAGAGATTTAACTGGGCAGATAAATTAAAAGAGTAAGAGGGTTCTGCAGTTTCTGACAATAGTGTCTTTATGGGTTTTATTTCTTTTGATTTTCCTAAGGGTAGATATAAATGGATCAGATGTAATGAGCATAATATTAATTAAATCTTTGTTGCAATCGAGATGGTTTTCTAATATGGAAAAGCCGATTTCTTCGAAATTCTTTGTGTCTTGCTTCTAAAGCTTCTTCTCACAAGATTCCTATTGGCAAATCAAAAGATGATATTATATCTGAACCATGAATTAATAGTTTATGCATGCTACTTGGCATATAATGCCACTCATATTTTTCTAGATAAAGTTTTTTGTATTATGAATTAGAATTTTGAACTTTTCCATTACTATATTCTGTTCACTAGCAATTACTCTCAAAATTATATTGAAATTATTTATGAAATATTCATTAACCCCTGTTATTTCTGAAGATAATTTGGCATTACTAAAAAAAGTTCGAGCAGTATTCCCGTCATTCGTCGTACCATAACCTGGTTTGGGAATATCAACATTCAATCCCATTTGAAAGTTGAATGCAGCTTGGATAACTCTCTTTCTTTCGAGAAATTCAGGTTTTTTTTCACTTTTAATTTGCCACGTTTTAAAAGTAAGTCCGTAACTAACATTCAACATACATTGAAAACATCTGATTCACAAATGTAACGAGGAAAGATCAAACTTGTAATGGTCCGTATTTGATGGCCGCTGATTAACGGATGGCAAATTCATTTCAGTTGGTTTTGCACCACATAAATAACAATTTTGGGCTGCATTAGTACGAGATAATACTTTAATTGCACTTCAGTCTAACGTGGTGAAGAGCATTTCAAACCCAATTTTTATATTTTGTCCATTATTTAAAACAGTAGTGAAATCTTCAAGTTCACCAATAATTGCATTCATCTTAGTTTCTCCTGCTATAATCACATCTTTATTTTATTTTAAAAAATCTAATTTTACTGGTCTACAAAATAATGTTGAACCTGGTTTAGGATTTGTCCAAACATCATTTATTGTGATTTTATTAATTAACTTCAGAGGTACCTACTAAAGCAGTAGCAAATAAAAATAACTATCAGTATTTCTTGCATCCACGAATATTTGTTTGTTATTACTTTGTCCACTATTTCCATCAAAGCCCCACTTGCAAATCAAAGTAAATTCTCGGTAAATGTAACTGCCCAACTAACATTTTGGTAATAAGAATAAGAGCTACATGAGTGTTAAAGTAGAATTTTAAAAACCTAAGGGGCCATAAAGGCACTAACAATTGGTGATATAGCGTGCTTTAACTTTCTTATAAACCTTATTTGGGCCCACAATTTTATAGCTTAAAGTGATATAAGGGTTATAGAAAAGTGATATTTGAGTGATAATACATAGTTACAATAGTGCTATTGGAGCAGTTATTACCACTTTAAGTGTTTTGTGAGGTATTATTGATAGGTCACAACAGCTAGCTTAAGTAGTACATGAGTCATAAAAAAAACTCTGATAACTCTTTTGACAATACATTAGTGATTAAGGTAGCAGTGCATATTACTCAAAGCGCTAATTAATTGTTTAGTATCAACATTTTTATATTGTTGTTACCGCCAACAGCGTAATTTTCATTAAGTGCAGTGAATACTAGTGTTAACACTCGTATTTGGTGAAAACAGCAAATGAAAAGTAAGTCAATATGTATTTTGGATAACTGGTGTTGTAGATGTGAAATCTTACTGCGGTGTTCAGTTTTCTGTAAGAATATATATTAGTTTTCATTTCAATTTTAATGCGCCACTGAAATAAACTACTTTTGATGATATTTTCTAGAAAAGTAAATATTGTCTCAGTTATTTTTTGCTTCAAGTATGGAAAATAGTAACTTCTGGGAGTCTCTACTAGTTTTTAAAAGAAAAGTATCAATAGTTTGATTCAATAAGTAAAGCAATAATGTTTGAAACAAGTTTTCTTCCTGTAATTTTTTGTAGGTTATCTTTATTTTAATGGCGTCAATTAGCAATCACTTAAGGTTCCTGTTAAGTCTGTTATTCCTTACAATAGTGATTAAAGAATGGTAGTTAGTACGTCTATGCCACTTGTAGTTTTACAATATGGTAATAAACAGAACCAACGATAAGTTTAGCTTGCATAGAGGTCCTATGTGAAGCAATAAGCTGATTTTTCTAGGGATCAGTTATTGTTTGAACATCCATTTTTGATAAGTATATGGCGATTAATATTTAATAAATACAAAAAAGGAAAGAAATATTTAGCCACAGACATAAATAATCGCAAGCAAAATATCAAAACCTATAGGTTTAATTATTTATCATCCTAAATTTTTTAAGATTAGCTTTCATGTAGGTAAGTATTCTATCTTAGGGTAAAAATTTTGAATAGCTGTACATAAATTAGATAGGGAGAGGGGGAGACGATGGAGGAGGGGGAGGAAAGGTTATCTATTAGTGGTACTCCCACTCTGCGGAAATGAATACTTTCAGAGATAAAAAAAAATTAAAATTTGTTAATCCTAACCTAAAAATCAATAATTTATCGCCCTAATTTCGGTCCGTGGCAGCTCCGGCGCTGCGGTAAGTGCAGCTTCTTCGCCCCTGCGTAACAAAACGTAGTGTACCACGCTCGCCTATCAGCCACTGCAGCTCGTGCGGGTCACTATGTGTTGTTTGTTACAGCAGGCCCTCCCTTGGGGCCTCCGGCTTTTTATATACACTCTAGGGTAGGGCAGACTAGTACCACGTGGAGTCGGGGTTGGCTAAATCGATTCTGTGACAGTTTTACTCACCTATATAACAAAACAGTGCAACATCACTTTTCAAATTCTCATAAGAAGTCCGTGTGAGATCTCAATAAAGTCCAACAGCTTTATTGAGTCTCGAGGGGTTTGGGGGAATATTATTTACCATTAAACGTTCATTATCACCTATTATCATCTACTTTATGCAAAGAAAACATGCATTTTAATATCTTACTTGACACTGGCTAAATGTGCTGACCTCACGAAGCCATTATTTAAGAGAAAAAAAACAAAGAAAAATGGCGGATTAGACAGCACACAAATGACACAAACCATTATAAGCTCAATGACACAAACAGTACGTTCAGAAACTCGTGTAAATATTAAGGTTAAAAAAGACCAAAAAAAGCAGATTATAATTAATACGTTTTAGTCAAAAATAATAAAAAATGGCGCTTTTTAGTTGAAAAGAACAAAAAATCAATATGTTAATATGAACTATTTTGTCATTTTTGGCAAGTTTTAAAACGAAAAATTGTCTCATCTATTTAATCTGTAAACGTTAAAACGTTCGATATTAATTGTTCTAAAAAATAATAAAATTTTTAGACATTTAACTCGAAAACAAATCATTTCCGCAGACAATGAGTTTGTTGATATTATGATTTACATAGATAGGTATAATTGTTTTATATCTACATACTTATTCAAAAAATTTGACTATTAAAACCAATCCTCTAATTTTGTAGGTACCTATATTTTGCTATCTACCTCTCATCGCAAAGAAGACGCCCAATTTTTTTTAAAAGTTTAGCAATAGCACATTACATGTTATCCACCACCACCATCCATCCATCCATCTACCTATAACTTAATATGTGCCGTTCTCATCCAAAGTAGGTAGATAGTTAGGTGCGTAACATAGACCTACCTATTTTACATATTTTTGAGTGATAACCTGAGTTTCATATTTTCAGAATGCCTTTCAAAATCGTTCAGACCTCTGAATATAATGAAAACAGATTGTTTGTTGTACCTTCCGAGTGGGAAGATCAAAACATATTAAAATGGCAAACATAACAAGTTTGAACAATTCTTCGAAAAATAACAAAACTAACATACAGAAAAACGTAAGGTCCAACAAATGGAAAAGAAACAAGACAATTTAGAGATAATTATAACAGGTTCAAAAGAAAAAGAAGAGGAGGAAAAAGAAGATGAGAAGGAGGAGGAAGAAGAAAAAGATGACACTACGATCAAAGAAATGGAAAAAGAACATCACGATGTTGACAAAGTTACAAAGGATTCTGTAGAAGAGATTAACTCTGAAAATAAAGAAAATAGGTTTTAGGTTTCCCTTTTCCATAATAAATACCAATGATAAATGGATCACTTTTACATTCAAACGTGTTAGCCAATATAGGCCAGAATTCATAATTTGAGCTTTTAAAAATAGGCAAGCCATCAATATTAATATTCAAATAAATGTTTTTTGGCAACAGTGTACAATTTTCAAGTATATTAATGATAATGGCTTAATAATCCCATGATGCCAATATTCACCACCTTCGATTGTTTTAAGACAAATTTCTGTCGGTGTTTGTAAAATAGTTCGAGGGTCAGATGGTAAAATATCTGTAAATCTCGTGTTTAAAATTAAAAGCAAATCCTTCAAAGCAGTTTGACTTATATTTTTTTGTAGAGCCCATGTCCGTAAATCATTTTTTAAATTTATATTTTTCATATATTCATATTCTTGTTCAATATATTAGACTCATCATCAGTAATATTACTTTCCTTTTGTACGGAACCCTGTTGTATGTTTGCTGCTTGCGCTTGATATACGTCATCGAGGTCTGAGGTATTGTGAATATAACTTCTATTAACATCAGAACAGGAGCCTGGAATCTCATCAGAACTGTTACATGAAATCACATTAGAACTGCTTCCAGGAATAACACAATTATAATTGCACTCATTTTTTTCCTCAATTAATGTAGGCACGTTGCGGTTTTGTGATAATCTAATCAGAAATTTATATTATCTTAAAGATTTTCGCTTGACTCCGCCGGTCCTTTTTTAACTTTCCAAGGTGGCATGGTCGACACAAATAATATTTTCGTAAAAGCACACAGCTCTCAGCGTCACACAGTGCAAACAACGTAAAATATTTTTATTCAGGTAATATAACCTATTGATGTATTTACTTAAGTGATTTTAATTCAGCAACTCAACATAAAGTGATATTTAAAAGTTATAAAGTTTGTACTACCACTGTATTACCTGAAGTTGACCGATTAACCCCATTAAGTAACCTGCAATGATTTAAAGGTGGAATCCGACTTTTGAAGCATTTAACTCTATGGGGTTTATAATTAACACTTTTAATACACTAATAGCATTCTTGTTACCTCTTAGAGCGCCAAAGAACTTGTTAGGTGGTACAAGGTATTTAACTAACTGTAACTAACTTTTTTTTAGAACATAAAGTGTTCGTAAATAACTGACAAAATCTTTTGGTGTTTTACTCTTCCTTAAGCTATAAGAGTAACCCTTAAGGTGTTACAAGGCATTGAAGTAACTCTATTTGACAATATCAAATGTTAGTAAACACCTGTCAAAAACTGTTGGTGCTTTACTCTTCCATATGCTGTAAGAGTAACCCTTAAAGTTTTACAAGGCATTTAACTAACTCTGTTTAATGACATCAGTCGTAAGTAAGCGTTAGACACCTTATAACTTCTTTTAGGGTTATATACTTCTTAAAGCTATAATAGTTAGTTATATAATGATTTCGACTAACTCCATGCTATCGTCGTAAGTTATAAAGTTTTCTTTAATTTCTTTTATTCCTCTTGAATGTTTAATTATTTATCCTTAACACCACAGTAGAGTTCACTGCTATTATCGGAGCTTTTCTAAACCATTTATAGAACTATGAGCATTAAAAAAAGGTTGTCCTTAGAGCCAAAATGTTTGTTGGGTGACTTACTCAGTAAGATATTTATGATACTTTGAGCAGTTTTGTTTAAAAGGGACTTGAAGTTAACTTCCATTGTAGTTTCTGTTATTATAATATTTTCGGGAACAAGGCCGTCTTTGCATTGTTTTAATTTGTAATAACTAGGAAAACAGTCTGAATGAAGTGAGTTCACCACAGATCTTAAAATACCATACTTTCTCTTTGATAAATCTAAGTCTAAATATAATGCCAGGGTTTGCTAAATAGTTAAAGATTTTTCCTGTTTTGATGAGGACGCTGACAGGCGCATAGATAAATCAGCTGCGAAACGTAGTTCGTCTGTACTTTTGCTTTGTACTAACTCTTCAACACGAAGTTTTTTTGTTTTTCTACTACACTCTTCAAATGGTTTCTGAAGCCTACCCCTGCTGATACTTGGGACACATGGTATAGCTGTCGTAGATAAATAAGACTGTACGTCTTCAGGAAGGCTCAAGGTCTGTTTTAGCCACGCACCATTTTTCACGTTTACGGGAACCTGCTTTCCATTTATAACCAATTCTTAAAGAATAAAATTCCGATTATTTTAATATTTTTTGGCAAATATGGTATGGGCATTTATGTATATGCAAAAGCTCCTGTATTCAAAGGCTACTACAAGAGTTTTTTCTTGTTTAGGACTCTGAGGCCAAATTTCGAATAGATCTTCATTTTTAATAAGTTGAATTGATCCTAAAAAAATGCAAATACTTAATCATCAAATCTGCCAGTTTCCGCAAGATTTTTTTTTGTCAAAATACAGTAGACACTTCAACTGAACATCAAATAATAACATTCCCAGAGAGGGTTTTTGATGTATTTTTGAAAACTTTCGTCAAAGTTGAAAATTTCTTTTGATTTAGTATCTAAGTTTATATCGTCCCTAATAACTCTTAAATCAAAATATAATATTATTGTATATCAGATATATCCTCCATAATAATATTCAAAACTTATAATAACACAGCTTACAATAAAAACACCGTTATTATTAATTGTTAGTTGTACACACGGCGTCAGATCAACCTACTCAAATCCGTCAAATTTCTACAATCAATTTTGAACTTTATATTTTGGTTATAAGGATCAATATTCATTGGAGAAATTTGACAGTTTAGGGTGGGTTGATCTGACGCCGTGTGTACTCAATAACGTAGCGAATGACGAGATATTTACACGACAGACTTCACTGAGTGATAACTCATAAACCAAAATGATGACATCTATTATTTTATGTTAATTATAGAGGGTAACTATCTATCTTAACTTACCTTTATTTGAAATCTACCTCTCTTTTTTAGATTTTTTTTATTTTTAGGTATGGGACGTGCCACTGTGCGACGGTATGACAGTAAGCGGAGCAAATAGGCGCGTTTTGTAGGTTTTATATGTTTTTTGCTTATATAGACTTTATAGGATTTATTGAATTAGCAGCTTCTCTGTAGTACTTCAAAATAAATATTTACATGTAAAAATTATGTCGAAAATTTTTAAAGAATGTAAGAAATCATCAATTTTAGACTTTATATTTGGCCTGTTTTCGAGATTTTATATAATCTAGTAAAGTACATCTAATCGCGTGACAAATAAGCACATTCTTTAGGCAATATCCTTTAGTGTATTATACATTTTTAATGAGCGTAATTTAATAGTAAATACATAAACCATTTGATCTAGCAAAACAGTTTTTCCCGTAACTCGCCTAAATAAAAAAAATACTGTACAGTAAGTAAAGAAGCTAGTAATAAAGTTATACCTATTCCAAAGCCAGGGCGCGACATTCAGTCTCCCTTCCCCCTTAGTCTTTGTAATAAACAAAAGATTAAAATGGTTTGTCGCAAAAAACAATTTACTGGCTAATGGTACTACTTTAGAAGAGGTTACTCAACTCTAGACAATCTATCCAAATTAGCGTCTAATATTCAAACTGGGTTTCTGCAACGAAAATTTACACTAGCGTGTTATAGATATTGAAAACGCTTATAATTATGTTGATATCTTGTATCTGTTAGAGATATTGTACAATATCGGTGTAGGTACACAAATGTGTTAATATTTAGAGAACTTTTTAAGGGAAAGAAAGCTCAAAATTTTGTTCCACTATCACTCTGTCTGTCGAAATACACAACGGGGCTAAATCCTCTTTGCAGTCTTCTAGGTAACTTTATATGGAGAATTTTTTTACACTTTTCCATACTAAGTACCTATTTACATTTTTTTACACAAACCTAGTAGTGACAATTACGAACACAACAAAAAAATAATTAGCGAAATAGGTACAGCCATTCTGAAGTGATGTGCGTACAAAAATTTCGGAAATTGATTTTTAGGGTTCCGTACCTCAAAAGGGAAAAACGAAACCAGTATAGGATCACTTTGCTGTCCTTCCGTCTGTCTGTCAAGACCCTTTATCTCGGGAACGCGAGGAGGTATCGAGTCGAGATTAAAACGATATACTCAGGTCTACAGTCTCTTGAAGCTGTAAAAAAATCAAACTCCTAAGCTGACGTCAAAAAAAGATACGACCGTTTATGCCACAAAAAACGTATACTTCGACACTCTCAAGGGAATCAAAATTTATAGGGTATTTTCCGATGACCTAGAACTATGAAATTTGGCAAGTATTACCCCGTCTTATACTACAAGTATAGGAAAAAATTTAAAAACTATACATTTGTAATTAAATTATTAAAAAACGGTATAAGTATATGCCAGGAACGGGCTGTCCAAATTTTGAATTGAATTAACCGTGTCATGTGGGGTATCGTATGAAAGGACTTCATTGGCACCAGCTTAAACAGATTTTTAATTATTTTTATGATGTATATATAGTTCACGATTTATGACGAAGAAAAAAAAATATTATAATATTATTATGCACCTACAAAGGACATTGGCGAACTTCCATACAAACTTTAGTTGACTTTTTTATGCGTCTATAAATGAAAAAAATGTTGTAGTAAATTGTAAATAAAAAATAAATGTATAGAATTTGTAATCTTGAACAACATGGTCTTGATTTTACTTCTTTAGAAAGTCTACAATTAAAGATATTCCAATTAAACGTTTTGGAGTCTATGTCTAACCTTAATTGGATAAAACAAGTAGGTGCTTACCTATACTCTGATTTTTAATTAGATGGACTAAAGTGATAGCTGCCGGCGCACTTTATGTTTTTGATGTTGCCAACTGAAGAGCAAAGTGTTGTGACGCGAGTGAATTTACTGATTAAATTGAATTATTGAGTCATCGACATGGCTGAAAATAAGTATTAATAAAATATTATTAAAATGTACATGTAATTCGCAAGTTTACACGTGATATATAGAAGTTTTTTATGAATCTTCTTCTTCTTCTTCTTTTTTATGAAAGAAATTACAAAAAATACCTACACGAGTGACGCGCACCACGACCCTTGTTGATGACCAAGTGTCGTAAGTAAACGTTATTTCTCCCTCTTTCGTCACGCGATTGGTTGTACTAATTTCTCGCGCTTTTATGGTTGGTTGTTTTTGTTGTTTTGTTATATTTTTCTTGTACTCTGATTTTTATTAGATTACATACCAAACTGACATTCAGTAAGTTACTAACTGTACTTAACCGTTTTGACATTTGAAGAAGTAACTGTCAAAAACGCAAATGTAAACTTCTTTTAGCGATTATGGACCACAACTTAGGGTACAATTTCAAATTGTGTAGTTTGCATTTCTAATCTAGGGTGCGGTACAATACAATGGGTAATATGCTCAATTACCTTTTTCCGAAACTTTTAAAATTAAATAAAAAGGTAGGTAAATGGAAAAATAATAAAATACCAACTTCTTAAATCACTATTTATTTATGAATAATCACTGTTGCTTTCTCTCATCCAATTTGTCTTTGATCGTCAACTTTGGACCAGGGGCCCAAGTCTGCTAATTTACGAATGGCTTAATTGAATCGCAATTGGATCGTATTGTAATCGTTTGACACATTTGGTATTCTCTTACTCATATAAGAATACCAAATGTGTCAAACAATTACAATGCGATACAATTGCGATACAATTACGATTCAATTATGCCATTCGTAAATTAGCAGACTTGGGCCCCAGATCGAATATTCATTCGTACAAGTCGTACCTACAACCAATCGTGAGCGAAGAAGGGAGACGAGAGAAATATAAAATGGCGGATGCCTTTTTCTTATAGCTTTGGGTGCTTGTCCTTTTGAGCCAGTATTTTAAAGTCCGAAAGTATTTTAAGTCACTTAACGGTTTTAGAATTTACAGAAAAACCAATTTGTTATGAAAATATTGAAAACGGTGTGGTCACTGCATCATTCAATGAACTTTCTATTACAAGTGCTTTGGCACAAATTTTATCAAACAAAACCGAATAAAACACAATGAAATTAATTTGAACCAATTAAAATTCGGAAAATTATTTTTCTGAAATTATTAGTAAAGTGATAACTGGGTTTTATTTATGTTTCTTAATTAAGTAGCTCCTTTAAGGCCTTAAGAGGCCTGGGTGACCTTGAAGATTCGACGCTCTCATATTCTTTTGCCGATGGTGCCGCCGTCTAGCGGAAATGTAAGGTACTGCTAAGAATAGTTCAAAGACTAGTAAATTGCAGAGGGAATAAGTTTTATGTTCTGGAATACTGCCTATTTTATATGAGAATCACCGAGTCATGCGCGTCTACGGTGTATTGTGGATGCCAAGACAGTCGTTAGCCGAAATTCATTTTAGGTACATACAAGCTTTTTCATCCCATCTATTCGAAAAGGACGACTTGGTTCTGCTTTAATTTTTAGCGGGCAGTAATGAGTTTGTGCGCCGCAATTATCTTTGACGCGCACTTTTTGTAGTATTATTTTGATGTGCCCATCGCCGCTCTATGCTGTTGGTTCTATGACGTGCAGTCTTTAGTCCGTTAGTAGCTTTTAAGACACCAAAGGGAAGAGAGGGATTGGTAGTATTATTTTGATGAGCCCATCGCCGCTCTATGCTGTTGAATATATGTGCAGTCTTTAGTCCGTTAGTCGCCTTGAGAGTTGGGTGTCGTAAAAGGCGACTAACGGACTAAAGACTGCACATACATCCAACAGCATAGAGCGCCTAACAGAATTTGTATGTAACATTAGGTTGCAAAACAATTTAAATGGTCCGAATATAAAAATAAACACACTAAAGTAGGTAACTATAATTTTACTGCTGACCGCTTTTGAAAATAATTTGATATCTAGTTAAAAATCAAAATCTATCTTTTATTAATCTATTATTTTTTGAGTTACGATCAAAAACGTTTTCCAAACTTTAAAGTCGTTTTACTAAAAATGATACTTTTTATACATAATACATTACATAGGTGTACCCACGGCAGCACAGCACTTTACAGTTTTAAAAGGTCTGATCTTATTTATTCTATGATTAATTACAAACAATAATTTAGCTACAAGCAGTATTTACAGCTGTTAACATAGAGGTATCAACTGAACTAAGTATTTCTATTAATATGTATGTGTACAATTGAGTGTAAACTCTTCAAAATCTATAAAATGTTATCTGAAGTCGCTCCGAAACCGGCGCGCAGTCCACTCTCGATGAAATACGGAAATGGACTGCCAGCAGGGCTAGCGGGGGATTACAGGGAGACGGGGCAGGCACTCTCGCGCCGATAAACTTCAATTTTCGTGTTTTAATTACTTTTCACCAGTGAAATACGGAATGAAAATAAAACTCTCAATTAAAATTATTTGCATCGTTAATACCTTTCGTTTAGTGTAAAAACTAAATAAAAAGCTTGAGCCGATTTAGAGAAATTTTGCAATTTATGACTGAAATAGGGATTCGTTAGGGATTTTTTTTCTAAAAAGTTGTTTATGAAAATACAATTTCACTCAATTTGCTTTGCGGGTGTCCATGGGCGGCGGTGATTACTCTCCATCAGGTGACCCGCCTGCTCGTTTGCCTCCCTCTTTTATAAAAAACAAAAAAAAATTTAAAATGTTTATTAGACATTCGTTCGTCATTGACAATTTTTTTATTCGAGTTAAATAGACAGTTATTTGGATATTTTGTTTCAAACATTCAAATATTTAGGCATTTCACCCCTCTTAAGGCATTAACAAGATAACACAGTTCGAGTGTAATGCGTTTACCAATAAGTGAAATTGAACCAACAATTGAACATTGTTTGAGTAAGGGTACAACACTATTTTTTATTTGCCGATAAGTGGTTTCATTACTAATGTCACTTTAATCATAATCATATTATATTTATTTGCATTTAGTCCATCTAATTAAAAATCAGACTAGAGTTGTGTATTTTTTATCGACTTGTAGCATTACCAAATATTACCATTTTAAGTGGTAATCAAATAGCACCTATTTTCATATTTAGTGGTTATGTGTTTATAATCTTCAATCACATATGATTTTAACTAATTCATGACAAGGCTCTGACCTTAGCCTGTTCCTTCAAGGAACAAATTATAAAAAAACAGTTATGCCAAAATAAAAATAAAAACTCATAGCCGTAGACAGAATAGCAATAACTAGTAACTTACGAGTCTTTTAAAATTGTTTTTATTCCGAGACTTAGACAGGTTTTTTCTATGGTTTCAAAAATCTTACGAATTTATTTCGTCCGTATTTGTAATAGTAAAATTTATAGGCGCTAAAGAATTCATTCAACAATGATTTCGCCATTGTCCTTTGTACGGAACCCTCGGTGGGCGAGTCCGACTCGCACTTGTCCGGTTATTATTAATATACTTAGATATACTTACCTAGTTGTATATTTAACTATTTACTATTATTCGTACGCAGAATTGAGAGTTTTTATAACTATCTGCACAAACCTCACCAAACACTCAACTATTTTTCAATGAAAATTGTCTCATCAGTCCAATCTTCATTTCCTTTTATTATTTATGGGTGCCATCAATTTGTTGTGACAGTGAGAAACTTTCGCTTTCGACATTTTCATATGAAACAATGGAACAACGGGTGGCGTGTGCAAATCGTAGATTACAACTTGGTAATCGTCAAAAGGGTCGGGAAAAAATTGTGGCCTAGCGTGACGGCGCCGCCGGTAAGTTTACGACTGTCTTTTGTTTATTTGCCCGTTTTGTCGCTTTGGTAGTTGTAAATCCGTAATTGCTTTTGTTTTTTTTCTTTGGTAATCAAGTGAAATTACGCGTCTAATATGTTATTGTTACGATATGGATACCTATGTGATAATCGAATTGTTTTTTATTTATTATTATGGTAAGCACTTGGAATTCATATCACCTGATAGTAAATAACGCTAAGGCTCTGGGTCTAAGACCGATGGCTTAACCACTAGACCACAGAGGCGGTTAATATTTAATCCAGCGATTTATTTTATCAGCGGATTTTAAAATCTCACTTCTGGGGTTAGGCTTTCCTAAATTTCTTTTCCTAAAAATTACCTCATGAATCTTTCCAATCCGGTTTTCGTCCCGGCCACTGCTATGCAATTCTCTGAATGACACATAGACGCTGCGCGCATGGCTATGATCTGCTGTCTATTTCCAATTCTATGAACATGAAAGAGACAGAGTACATTCTCAGCGCTGCGGCAGCCGCTGCTACCAAGGCTTTAACTTATAGAATCGCACTGCAGTACTACTACAGCTTTGATCAACATTACAGACGATATTAGATTGGGTATGGAAGATGGTAATCTTACGGTACTGTCTTTGATTGACTTTAGCAATGCGTTCAATGTCGTTGATTTTGACATACTACTTGGAATCTTACGCTCTTTTAACATAATTATCTCCAAATGTGGTTGATTAGTTTCGAAGTTACCTGTTTGGCCGCCGAAAGAGGATTCGCATCGAAGAGTCCTTCTCATCCTGCATGGTGCAACACATCTGCCGGTGTGCTGCAGGGTGGCATATTATCTCCTTTACTCTTTGCTATTTTTATTAACGAAACTTCAAGTCAATTAGTTTCCTCCTACTACCTTTATGCAGATGATTTACAGTTGTACACCCAAGCACCTGTAGAGGAGATTCCTGAGGCTATTACTCTACTAAATAGAGACCTAGAACAAATAAGTGAATGGAGGAAATCGCATGGACTAAAAGTAAATCCTATAAAAACGCAGGTCCTAATAATTGGTAGTTCTAGAACTAGGTCTAAGCTTAACTGGTCGCAAATCCCTAATGTTGTTTTTGACGGTGCTATAAGAGCTGTAAGCGACAAAGTAAAAAACCTTGGCGTATATTTTAACCCTCATCTATCTTGTGATCCACAACTGCAAGAGGTCAGTCGCAAAATATTTGCTTCGGCCAGATCTCTGAGGCGACTTCCCAATTTCCTACCAACTGCCACTAAAGCTGCACTCGCACAGTCTCTTCTCTTACCTATCCTTGATTACGTTGATGTCAGCTATCTAGACCTTAGAGACGATCAACTAAAATAATAAGCTTGGGCGACTTCAAAACTTTTGTATTAAGTTTATATTTTGTTCGCGCAAATATGACCAAGTCTCTGAATTTCGCGCTAAGCTCAAGTTGCCAATTCGTCTTCGCCGGAATGCTCATATACACACATCAAAAGTGTCTAGGGATCAACATATATTTTTGCAATAACTTTTCTCCTGATTGATATTATTTAAAATTTTCTTTAAGGATTCATCAAATAAAGTGTTTTCGTTTGTCTACAGTAACGATAAACCAAGTCACCTTTGCATTAATAAAGAAATTTGCCATTTTCCTAATAAAGGGATTTTTGACATTTGAACCACTAACATTAAAGTTCGAAAAAAAGACTGAAATAACAGTTTTCTTTAAAATTTTATTAGGTAACTTAAACAATTAATAATCCGTGTTTCTACCGCGAACACTAACAACACAAGAACATCGGTTTGGCATACTCAAAATGAGTTCATCCAAATCACGCTGTGGAATGGCCGCCCATGTTCGTTGCAACAACAAAAAAAGGTCTTCTTGCGACTGGATACCCTCCATATTCGACAGAGCTCTTCTCTGTAGCATATCCCATGCATGCTCAATCGGGTTCAAGTCTGGCGACTGAGCAGGCCAGGGCATGACATTGATGTTGTGATATAGTGAATTACACTATCAGCACGTACTCAATAGTACGTGATAATTAAGGTCTTCCTGATTGACAAGGCGTCCTTCCTCTAGTCACGTATAGATGTGATGTTAATTAGTATTTAAGATGATACACTAGAGGATAAAGATTATTGATTCAACGCAAGACATTGTTTCATTTCGGGTCTCCGTCCCAACGCCATTACATGGCGACCGTGACATGGTGTCACAAGTCCGCGCCGCGAAATCGCTAGTTGAAGTCTACAAAATATCAGGAAAATAGTGCTACACGGGCCTACAAGAAGGACGAAGGAAATAAGAAGAAAAACTGTAAGCCAAAATTGTTTAACTATGGGAAACCCACAATCTAAAGACAATATTATTGTCAGTCAATCACCAACTCAATCGGCGGCAGCATCAACTCCCTTGGCCGTTGGGATGCAACTTTCAGAGATCTTTTTACTGACCATCGTCGTTGTACTAGCGGGCTATATAGTACTTAGGCTGCTACGTTACTTCAACGCACGACTATTAGAAGAGGTAGAACGCAGAGCGGTTCGACGGGCAATTGGACCAGCACAGAACGTGTAAGCCAGCACGAATTAATATAACTATGCTACCAAGAATCTATGTGTGTGTGTGAGTGATTTTTTTTCTAAAGTGTGTTCATGGCAAACCTGTCAGAACTCTTGAGTGAGCTTAAGGCTATTAGAGACTCTATTATTAAATTAAGTAAGGACAAACGTTATTCCGCTCAGGGGCAGAATAAGTTTTTAAGAGCAAAGGAAATTAATAATATTTTTGAACAAATATCTGCAGACTTATGTAAAAAAGGGATAGATGCTGTAGAATTACAAATAACAAAAGCAATATCGTCAAAGTTTTTATGTAATTTTGAGGAAATCGAGTCACTCGTTAACCCGCATCATTCAGAAACGATCACAACCATGGCCACGTTCGATCTAAAAGTCGCGCTCACGCTCCTCCCAGTAGTAGATTGCGACGAAACGCAAATTAACCAACTAATAGACGGAATAGAGTATTATAGTAGTACCCTTAGAAACGAGGACCAGCCTCTGTTAATCAATTTTGTTTTAAAAACTCGTCTTTCTAGCAGTGCTAAAACAAAAATTAATAAGTCTTATGTGTCTGTGGCAGACCTAATAAAAGATATAAAAAATGTTTTAATTCCGATTAAATCATACACAGCCATTTTAGACCGAATGCTACGATGTAGGCAAGGAAACAAGACCATAGAAGTGTTTGGTAGTGAAATCGAAAAAATGTCCAACGATTTAAGTACAGCACAGGCTAATGGAGACGAGTCGGCATATAATTTATTAAAGCCGATTAATGAAAAAATGGCTATCAAGCGTTTCGCTGACGGCCTAAACAATGCTCGTACAAGCATTATAGTTACGTCTAGGTCCGTAAGCACAGTTAGGCAGGCAATAACTATAGCCTTAGAACAAGAAGACTGGGTAGTGAAACCACCAATAAACAATTATGTTAACTATGTTTCGAACCAGCGATTTGAAAAGATAAATAAAAACTATCATCAACAATATAATAACACGTAACAACAACGCGACGAGTCAGCAAGGTCGGGGTCGTGCCTACTATAACTCGAATAGGTTTCAGGGTCAGCGCAACACCAGGTTTACGTCACCTCATAATAAACGTAGGAATGTACATTTCTTAGTTGACTCAGCAGAACAGTCTAATGACGAGAACGAAAGTGAACGTCAGAGTATACGTCAGAATGAACATCATAGCGATGATTTTTTTCGTTCTGAATAGCGCTGAGGTAGATATTTGTAGTTATGGTAGTGGTAATTACGTTTGTTTTACTTGTAGTCAAACTCAAATTTCTCTATTAGTAGACACAGGAGCAAGCATTTCAATTTTAAAGTTAGATTGGTTAAATAAACTCCGTAGCGTGTCCCGCGACGCAAAGCTAGTAAGGGATGAAATTAAGATTAAAGGAGTATGTGGGGATTTAGTATCAATAGGTTATGTTTATCTAGACTTATGTGTTAACAATTATAATTTTAGGCATAAGTTTTATGTGTTTAGCAACTTCCACTGTAAAAATGATGGAATTTTAGGAGAAGATTTTTTATAATCTAAGAAAGAAAAAATAAGCTGGTTACATTACAGGATAAGATAAGTCTAGAATTAGGCTTAGGTAAAAACATAATAACGACTATTCCAGGGAGATGTGAGGTCGTAAAATATGTTTCGTCAGAGATAAAGGGCGAATGTGTCATTTTAGCGGAGGAAGTTATTGCAGGCGTATTTGTAGCAGGCGCCGTGGTAGTAGGAGACGGGAAAAAGATTCCGGTGCGATTTTTAAACACACGGGAAGAAGATGTAAAATTAAATAACTTTAGCCCGAAAATTAGAAAATACTCGGATTATTTCGTATGCTCTTTTGATACGGAAAACGGAAAATCTGTCGAGAGGGTTAAACAACTATTCGATTTTCTTAAATTAAAAACATATCTTGGTGATGAAGAGAGACGGTCTATTGAGAAAATATGTGCAAAATATGCAGATATCTTTCATATGCCGGGTGATAAGCTATCCGTTACAAACTTATACGAGTACAACATTAAACTGCAAAATGACGCGTCTCCTGGTTATGTCAAACCGTATAGAATACCGCACGCTCAGAAGGCTGAGTTAATAAAACAGGTAGGTAAATTGTTAGAAGAAGATATTATCGAAGAGTGTACCAGCGAATGGTCTTCTCCATTATTATTACTTCCGAAAAAAGCTGACAGTAGCGGTGAAAAAAAGTGGAAATCGTAATAGATTATAGACTTTTAAATAAAAAAATAGTAGACGAAAAGTTCCCGTTACCAAATATACAAGAAATTATTGACTCACTTTCGGGATGCTTATACTATTCTCATTTAGACCTCAGTTCTAGTTATTACCAGCTAGGGTTATCACCAGAATGCAGGAAATTCACTTCTTTTACAGCTGATAAGCAATATCAACTGAAAAGATTACCTATGGGTCTCAAAACGAGTCCTAGCGTATTTTCTAAACTTATGTCTATGGCTCTATCGGGTTTAAATTACGAGATATGTTTTCTATATCTCGATGACGTAATAGTTTTCGGGAAAAGCCTATCGCAGCATAATACAAATTTAATGAGTGTATTTGAGAGGTTTAGGTCAGTTAATTTAAAACTAAACCCTTGTAAGTGCGAATTTTTGAGGAAAGAAATTAATTATTTAGGGCATGTTATTACGCCAAACGGGGTGTTGCCAGACAACAGTAAAATCGAGGTCTTGGAAAAGTTCCCAGTACCTAAAAATGTAAATGAGATTCGTCGTTTTGTGGCTTTTGCGAACTTTTATAGAAAATTCATAAAAAACTTTGCCACAATAGTGTACCCACTAAACCGTCTTTGTAAGAAACATGTCAAGTTTCAGTGGACGGAAGAATGTGACGTGGCATTTCAGACCTTAAAAAAGTCACTTAGTTCATTTCCTGTCTTAGATTATCCAGATTTTGGAAAAGATAATGTTTTCCGGTTGCAAACCGATGCGTCAGGGGTAGCCTTGGGGGCTGTATTATCAAATGGAAATAATAAGCCCGTAGCTTATGCAAGTAGACAATTAAACAGTTCAGAAATAAACTACCCAACCATTCATAAAGAGTTATTAGGGGTAGTGTGGGCTATAAAACATTTTCGACCATATTTATACGGACGAAAATTTAAAATATTAACAGATCATAGACCATTGGTTCATTTATTTAGCATAAAAGATCCTAGTAGCCGTTTAACTAAGTTTAGACTTTGTTTAGAAGAATATGATTTCGATATTGAATACATAAAAGGTTCCGAAAATGTAACGGCAGATGCCTTATCGAGAGTCATTATAACATCAGACGAGTTAAAAAATCTAAATTCAAATTTTTTGGGGGTATTAACCCGTTCAATGAAAAGAACCATGGAGCAAAATAATGAACCCGCTACCTCTGGAAGTAGCAGGGTTGAGCCCCCTGTTGATCATAGGCAACCAAGAGTGGTAGATATTATGCAGAAATCACAAAATGATGTAAGGTTAGATATTTGTTCGTATGAAAACTTCGTGAAGTTGAGGAAAAAGAAAAGATACGTCTCACAGACGGGTGATATGTTATTTAGTGACTCTACTATTTACATAAATCAGGAATCTCTACTAACGGAGGCGCGCCGAGACGCAACGATAGGAGAACTGAGTGCATTATGTAAAAAATATAATATTGTAGAAGTCGTTGTGATTAAAAATGGGTTTAATAAAAAGTTTATTAAAATTTTGACCCAAACTTTCATGAAACATAAAGAATTACCGCGGTTATGTATTATTAATAACCAAGTTGAACATGTTACAAATAAAGACTTGATACGTGTTATACTAAATGATTATCATTTATTGCCGACAAGTGGTCATGTAGGCATAAATAAAATGACTAAGAATATTCGAAAAAAATATTTTTGGAGTAATATGCAAAAAGACATAACTGAATATGTGACTCGCTGTAAAGATTGCCAAAAGCAGAAATTTTGTAATAAAAATAATAAAGAGAAAATGGTAATAACCACTACAGCATCTACTTCTTTTGAAAAATTATATTTAGATATTGTGGGGCCGTTGGAGGTCGATAATTTGGGTAATAAATACATATTAACAATACAATGCGAATTGACAAAGTTTGTAGAAGCTTACCCAATACTTGATAAGTCAGCTGAAACTGTTGCTAGGGTTTTTACTGAAAATTTTATTTTACGATATGGTACTCCCAGGGTTATTGCGACTGACTGTGGAACGGAATTTATTAATTCCACGTTAGAAACAGTATGTAAATTGCTAAATATTGATAAGTTAAATTCAACACCCTATCATCATGAGAGTATAGGTTCGCTAGAAAACTGGCACAAACATCTCGGATGTTACTTGAGAATACAAACACAGAATCAGTCGGCAAATTGGAGTACCTGGATACCATATTGGTGCTTTGCTTATAATAATTCTGTAAATACTAGTACCAAATACTCCCCTTATGAACTAGTTTTTGGGAAAACATGTAACGTACCTAGTAATTTAGTTAGTAAAGTTGATCCCTTATATGTATACGACAATTATCCATCGGAGTTAAAATTTAGATTGCAAAAAGCTCATAATGATGCCAGGAACAACTTATTAATATCAAAACAAAGTAGAAAAACTAATTATGATTTAGATTGTAAGGAAGTACACTACAAAAAAGGTGATCTACTCTTGTATAAGAATGAAAATTATAATAAATTGAATGACTTGTATTTGGGTCCATTTGAAGTTTTAGAAGAGCTAGGTACTAATGTAAAAATATTAAAGAATAATAAAGAATATATAGTTCATAAGAATAGGACTAAGATATTTAGAAAATAAGAGTTTACTTTTCAGGGAAGGGATGCCTAGCCTTTTCAGGGGAGGTGTGATATAGTGAATTACACTATCAGCACGTACTCAATAGTACGTGATAATTAAGGTCTTCCTGATTGACAAGGCGTCCTTCCTCTAGTCACGTATAGATGTGATGTTAATTAGTATTTAAGATGATACACTAGAGGATAAAGATTATTGATTCAACGCAAGACATTGTTTCATTTCGGGTCTCCGTCCCAACGCCATTACAATGTTAGCTGCGGCGAGAGTCTGTCTTACAACTCTTGCGGTGTGCGGTCGTGCATTATCATGCATTAACTGAAATAAGGGACCGATTTGCACTTGTAGAGGAACGATGACGTCTGATACAATCGTCTCAGCATAAATTTGAGCGTTGAGGTTGCCTCTGATCCAAATCAACTCAGTTCTTCCGCCGATCCAAATACCCGCCCATACCATGATGGTTCCACCACTATAAAGATGGACTTCCTGGCAGGATTTTAATCGCTGTTGGCGTCCAGGGGTTCTCCAGTGTCGTATACGTCTTGTATCCGGTCTCATACCAAAACGAGACTCATCAGAAAAGCACACGAAACGCCATTGTTCTTCTGCCCAATTTCTGTGTTCAAGAGCCCATTGATATCGAATCCTACGATTGTGCATTGCTATAGGTGGTACCCTTAGCGGTCTTCGGGAATGAAGGTTCACTTCATGCAAGCGGTTTCTGACTGTTTGGTCGCTAATTAAGTTCCCTGAAGAGTGATGAAGCCTCACGGCTAACATCATGGCGGTTATTGTTGGAGCTCTTCGAGTTGTGATTTGAATGTATCGGTCTTGTCTCCGTGTGGTGCAGCGATACCGTCCTCCATGGCGCTCAGCCACGGTACCAGTGCTTCGGTAACGTGTCCAAAGTCGACTGATAACACTCTGACTTGTATTCAGAGCTAAAGCCACAGTACGTTGCCGGGAACCAGCTTCTATCATTCCCACGGCTCTGAGCATTTCTTCCCTGCTTAAATGACGTCGCCGCTCCATAATAACGTTGGTTTTAATCAGTAGTAGGGAAACAGTAGCACTAATAATGTCTTCAATGCGTTGTATGTTTTTATAGGGAAAATATTGACAGCTGATTTTCATCTTTTACTAGAAATTGATTGAAAGTTCCTGTTTCAAATTATGAAATGCACCAAAAAGGATCCATATAAATTTATAAAATCATACATTTATTACAAAGCCACATCTCAATCTCAAGAAATCCGCATAAAAATGCTTGATCCCTAGACACTTTTGATGTGTGTAGTTTGCTTACTTTACAATATATTATTTAATCCCACCACCCCCTTTTATCTTAAAGATCGCTTCCAATTTTTACACGACTCCCACTCCCGCTTCTTGAGATCATCGGAGAACTTGAGTTTGCAAATTCCAATGCATTCTACGACATTCTACGACAAGTCCTTTACAGTTCACGCTGCCCGTCTGTGGAATGCTTTGCCTGTTACTGTAAGACGTGCAAAGTCGCTGCAAACCTTCAAGAAGCTTGTGAAGGATCACTACTTATCAATGTAAATCCACTATTTGTTCATTATTTATTTTTATTTATTATGTGTTTGTCGTTAAGTATTTATTTTTGATATGTTTGTGTATGTGGTATGTATGTATATATTTACATCCAGCTACGCATTTGGCGTCATGCATGCTGTGCATCATTACGACGTCCTCCAGTTCAGCTTACAATTTAGATCATCTCTCTGCGAATGTTTCTTAGTTTTTTGATGCCTTTCTTTATAGGATATTTTATTTTGCGATTATTTTAATTGTGGCAATATTCTTCTTGCAGTCATGCCCAAACATTTATGAACTCCATTTCATGGTGATAAATTTTTGGCTTCCTGGATATACTGATTATCATTTACTTAATGCGCTGACATTTTCACGTCCTCCTGATTTTGTAAAAGCGACGTTGCCAGCAATGCGTTACCTATCTCTTTCTTTCACCGAATATTTTAATGTTGGGTCCAATTTGACAGATGTCTTTAAAATTGTTAACCAAAGTTTTTTTTTATTTAAGAGGGTTTACACATTTCGGTTTCCCATACAATCTTCCAAGTCGAAATTTTTAAAGACCATTAAGCCATATTTTATGAAACTTTGCATGCTAAAGTAAAACACAGGGATCCAATCGTTTATTTGGCTGAGTTATTGAGATTTTCAAATCGCAATAACTCAGTTAAATAAAGGTTTTTTAAAAATGTTTTCAACAAACTATTTAGATCTCTATATTTTACCTCAGCATGCCGTGATTCTTAAGTAAAATTTTTGCGGAAGGTGCGTAGTTCGATTCCCGCCTGAGGTTGTCGTCTTTTTTCAATGTTTAAAATTTTACTTAAGTATATTTAAGTGTTAATAAAACGCTAAAACATAAAAACATTAATCTATGAACGCAGCTTCATCTTAACAGAATGTTCAAATATTTGTAAAAATATTTCTTTCGGATCTCAGAGGTGAAAACTTCTAAGATTTGATGAAGCAATGTTGACTAAAAACATAAGCATCAAGCACTGACAAATTTCGACGTTTGAAAGCCAGACCTCGGTAGCCAAGTGGTTAAGGCAGTCGCCCGGAATGCGGAAGGTGCGTGGTTCGATTCCCGCCTGAGGTTGTCGTCTTTTTTCAGTGTTTAAAATTTTACTTAAGTATATTTAAGCGTTAATAAAACGCTAAAATATAAAAACATTAATGCCGAGTTTCATCAAAAATGGCCTAATGGTTTTTAAAAATTTCAACTTGGAAATTTGTATGGGAAACTGAAATGCGATAACGCTTCATTAAAGAAACTGACATCAGTTTTGGGTTCATCAATGTGATGCCTTAAGGTTTGATCTCGATCTTAATAAAAGTGCAGCGGCCATCATAAATAGCCGCTGCACTGAAGTACACAATTTATTATTTAGCTATAAGGGTCAATATCGATTCGAGAAAATTGACAGTTTTGGGTAAGTGGTTCTGCTTGCATTCCTTGGGTTCTGATTTCCTAAATAAGTACTTATATTCTCTTTTTCCTTTAAAGATGATGTTCTACTAACTATCCAAGCCCTAAGCTGAGGAGCTACCGTACGCCCCTATATTGATATCTGGCGTCCGTTGTTGGCATCTGGCATCCGTATATTCATGTCTGGAGTCCGTATATTGGATATCTGGCGTCCGTATATTGCTATTTGACATTTCACGCCAGCTCTTATAACATCTTGAGCATAATATGTGACAAGTCGGACAGTCCTATTTACAAATTCATATTGCGTAAATGCCTCGGGTTCTGGCTTCCTAACTTAATTATCTTTATAGTTTGAAATACCTAGGCCCTTTGTTGAGGAGCTACCGTGCGTCTGTATATTGTTATCTGGCGTCCGTATATTGACATGTGGCGTCCGTATATTGATGTCTGGCGTCCGTATATTGCTATTTGACATTTTGACGCCAGCTCTAACAAACATCCTGAGCATAATTATGTAACAAGAGAAAAAAAGACAAAAACCGTACCGAAATGCTGGAAGCTTGGCAATGTGCAGCCAGTACCCTAAAAGGGAAGTCTCATGCTGACCCATGCAACTACTGACCGATCGCTATCAATTCCATACTCTGTAAGGTCATAGAAAGAGTTCTAAACAGTAAGTTGGTATGAGGAGCTGAGGAGGTCATTAACTTATAGGTATGTACCTATAAGTTAATGACCTCCTTAGTGACTGTCAATATGGCTTCCGCCGAGGAAGCCGGGGATTTCGACTGGGGATCTTCTAGTTTATGTGACGCACTACTGGGGTGGGCCCTCGAGATGCACGGCGTAGCACTTGCCGTATCACTGGACATCTCGAAGGCTTTTGAAAGGGTCTGGCACGCAAGTCTGCTGCGCAACCTTTCTGCGTATGGTGTCCTCGCTGTAGATATTATTATATGTACTTTTGTAGTTGGATAGCTGATTTTCTGACGGAACGATCGATCAGAGTAGTCATCGATGGCTGGTCCTCTGACTCAGTGGCTATTGATGCCGGAGTTCCTCAGGGGTCTCTCTGCGACGCTTTTCCTGTTGCACATCAATGACCTGTTGATACCAGGAATTGTTGGGTATGCAGATGACAGTACTGTCGTAGAGAGATACCTTTCGGATGCAAACTGCAGTCAAAAAGCTGGGCGTCCTAAATAAGGTCAAGTGATATTTCACGCCGGGATAGCTTTAAACTCTCTTTAAAGCTGAAGTCCGATCTTGTATGGAATATTGCAGTCACCTATGGGACGGCTCAGCGAAATATTACTTGTACTTTGCATCTGTGTATATTGATAGTGACAGTAAAGCGTCTCAAAACTATGAAATTAGTGATTTTTTGAAAACAAAGATTACTACAGTGAACATCTATCGCTGATCGAATCGATCTATCGTGAATATTTGTATTTCTTGTTACTTTTTTAGATTATTATTGTTTAAAAATTATTATCCTTAACATGAAGGAGTCCTACCATATTGTATTTACCTGTAAGTGTTTGTTACATTTAAATAATGTTACAAACTTAATTAAGTAATTTAATGTATCAGTGTAAACAAACGTTGGTGAATTATATAAAAAAAAATACCAAGTAACTGCACTGGACACGATACAACGCAGAGTTGAGAGGCTAATTGGCGACAAAGAACTGGTGAAGAGCAAGTTTCACACCCTAGCTCACCGCCGCAAAGTTGCCTTTCTGTCGGTCTTTTACAGACCTGGAACTCCATGAGCTCATACGGCCATCCCCTTTCTTCCATCGGACATCCAGACGCACTGCGGGCTACCACCCTTTCTTGGAGGATATTTCTAAATGTCGCACAAAGCACTACTCAACATCGTTTATACTGTGCACAGAAAAGGAGTTGAACTCCCTCCCTGCGTCTGTGTTTCCGAGTACTTATCTTAAGTATCTTCAAAGCAAGAGTGAATAGACACCTTCTGGGTTAGCTCGCTCCATCGTGAATCGGCTTGATTGGGATCAAGAGCAAACCCATTTACAGAAAAAAAAAACTAGTCGGACAGTCCGATTTACGTATTCATATTGCGTAAATGCCTTGGGTTCTGGCTTCCTAACTTAATTGTCCTTATAGTTTGAAAGGCCTAGGCCCTTTTTTACCGTGCGTCTGTCTATTGTTATCTGGCGTCCGTATATTGTTATCTGGCATCCGTATATTGACATCTGGCGTCCGTATATTGACATCTAGCGTCCGTATATTGATGACTGGCGTCCGTATATCGGATATTGCTATTTGACATTTCACGCCAGCTCTAACAACATCCTGAGCATAATATGTGACAAGTCGGACAATCCGATATACGAATTCATATTGCGCCTCGGATAGTGGCTTCCTAACTTAATTGTCTTTATAGTTGAAAGGCGTAGGCCCTTTGTTGAGGAGTTATTATATTGTTATCTGGCGCCCGTATATTGCTATTTCACAGTTTGCGCCAGCTCTAAGAGCATTCTGAACACAATATGCGACAGGTGGGATGATGAAAGAACATGTACACACGCCAGCACATCAACCTACCTACCACAAAATGTCCAATTTTCTTCAATAGACTTTGAACTTTATGCCTTAAATATATGGTTAAAAATGTATTAAAGAAATTTTACAGTTTTGGATAGGTTGCATTTAAATTTTTTATTAATTATTTATTAGTTTTATGGCTGATTATTCAATCATTGGATAAAACTTATCCTTCTGATAAAGCATTACGCAATCAAGCTAAAATGTCACCTGTTTAAAAAAAAAGTCATTTATGACAATACATTTTTAATAAGTAAGTATAATAGATTACGATTTATGATAATAACTAGCGGCCGGTCGCGGTTTTACCCGCGTGGTTCCTGTTCCCGTGGGAATATCGGGATAAAAAGTATCCTATGTGTTAATTCAGGTTATAAACTATCTGTATGCCGAATTTCATTCAAATCCATTCAGTAGTTTTTACGTGAAGAAGTAACAAACATACACACTCACAAACTTTCGCCTTTATAATATTAGTGTGATATTGTATTTTAGTAGGCACCAAACATTGAGTAAGCTGGCAACGTCGCATTAGCGGACGCCAAATTTATATGAATACGTCAGAAAAGAAGCGCGTTTAATACGGCTGTGGATATACGCACGACACTAGCGCCGCACCTCTGCTGAGATTTTTTTGGGAACTATCCAGTATTTATTTGCAGCCATTACAATAAATTTTTGGCTTCCATCGATTTTTGTTCTACGGCTAGCTTGATCTTAGAGGCGCCAAGTGTCATCGATTAAAAAAGTGGCGTCCGGTATGCGGACGTCAAATAGCGGTGGACGCCATTTTAAATGTAATTTCGCCTTCAGTGGACGGAAGTTTGCTTGTGGGATATATATATATATATATATATATATATATGTGTGTAGGTATATAGATATATCGTATTTATCGTAGTCACTTTTTTAACGCCTCCAACTGTATCTGATTTAACTATAATTGTCTCCATCCCTAGGTTGCCTGGAAGATATCGCTTTTAGTAATAAGGCCGCCCATTGTACGACTTCTTTTAAATTGTAATTTTATATTTTCTGTGTTTTCTGTTTTTAGTGTACAATAAAGAATATTCTATTCTATTCTAATTTCTTAGTTATAGGTAGCACCCAAAAGCTGACCCTAACCGGGCTTATGTTTGACGACTGCCATCTTATTTTAACAAGACCGACGGCTTTTCGAGTCTGCCGAGTGCAGATAAGCCTGAGATAATTGAATTTGGGCATCCGTCCGGGGACATAGAAACATTTGACTTTCTGTTTTTACTAATTCAAGAAGACCGCATAATTTTCTTACATTTACTAAAATCTAAAGAATTATCATGAATAATCTTTTTAGAGTGCCATAATACTAAAAAGTATAATTAATAAAACTTTTCTTGTTATAGTAGCGATTAGATTAGCGGTAGTGATAGTCAGCGATTCATTTTTATTTAAATAGATTACGAGTATGTATGACAAGCAAACTACTTCCTTATATCATACACCCTACGCAGCCTTACCAATTAATACCTCCGTTATTTATATCGTAACTGTAAACCTCAATTATTGCAGCTCATGAGCTTTTTCCTTCTCAGAAGCACCTATGCAATCTTCGTAAGTGTACGCGCGTAGTCGCTCTCGGTTCCAAGAAGGCGCGCTCATTAGCCGTCAGGAGCAGAGCCTTTATCAACATTAGGAAACACCACCGTTAGACGATAAGCCAGTAGGATCGGTGTCAACGACATCGCTCATTAAGGATAAGATAAGATGAGCGTAGTTAGTGATATTACTTTGGTAAGTTTGTGAGCCGTGTTGCGCAGCGGTGAAAGATTACACCACCCTCCCTTGGGTGTCGTAAAAGGCGACTAACGGACTAAAGACCGCACATACATCCAACAGCATAGAGCGGCGATGGACTCACCACCTGTCACGCGGAGCTCATGTGCAATCGCTATTTGGTAAAAAGTGGACTATGGTAGAGGACTGCTTTTGCTGTCCTCATTGCCTAAACTCTGACTTACTCTTCGGGGATAATAGTCGTGATTATATGTATGTATGTAAGTTTGTTAGAGACAAGGGCGTTGCTACCGTATACCGTATAGTTAGCCGAATCAATGATACGTGGCCCCCGGGCTAGAGGGGAGTCGAAAGAGTGTGATAAAAATATATCTTAGGACTTCTACGGAACAGGAATCAGGAAAGGATCAGTCTTGTCATTATTGTTTCATAGAGGCAGAAAATCTAAAAAAAACTGAAATTAACTATAGTTTATTGAATTGTTGGCGTAAGATGGCAGTCGTTAAAACTCACCGGCCCGCACTGGACCAGTGAGATGGGTTATGGCATAATTTCCCTATATGCTGTTGTTCATGTCGAAAAGCCCAACAGTGGGTGGGACGTATATAAGCTAATCATGTTTTTTTTGTTTATGCGTATTTGAGAGTTCTTTGGAAACTTTTACTTATCCCTTTTTAATTTTATTCTAGAGCCATAGAGCGAGGATGCGCTTTGTTTTATGTGTGTGTGTGTGTGTGTGTGTGGGGGTGTGTCTGTATGTGTGTTCTATCGTTGTTATTATAAACTTTTCTTAAGAGGAATCGCATTTGTTTTACATTAAAAAACACAATAACAAACTGTGTTATTTAGTCGCGTATAAACGCAACTAAAGAATATTTTTTAGGCTGAATATCGAGTCCTTTGCAGTGTCACAACTTGTTATCTTTGACCTTTTCATAATGGAGCCTTTACAATGAACCAAGATGTCTATTGTCGAAAGAAAGCGTGGACGGACGCAAAAAATGAGCTGTGAAATAAGAAAATTTGGGGTGTTGTCCGAAAATTCTTATATTTACTTGCTTCATTTTTTTGTTTGCATTTCTTGTTGGAATATTTTTTCGTTAGACCAATGAATCTAACAATTCATGTTTAGGTATTTTTTCTGCATGTCTTTGCTGCATGCCTTAGGGAACTTAAATCTCCCCTCTCCTTTATGCCTACCCTCTTTCTATATGTCATAAAGCACAGACTAGACTGCACACACATCCAACGGCATAGAGCGGCGACGGATTTGCCACCTACGCTGAGTACTTTTGCAGTTATTGTTATTTAGTGAAAAGTGGACTATGGTAGAGGACTGCTTTTGCTGTCCTCATTGCCTAGTCTCTGACTAACAGTTCGAGGATAATAGTCGTGAGAATACGTAAGTATGTAAGATTATAAAATATATTTTCACAATAAGACGCGACTGGCAACATTCTTGTTTTTGCTTTATTAATTTTCGCTAAAGTTGTCACCGCAACACAACCACACTGTAACCAGAAACTGTGGGACATTCAATACGCGCGTCATCTGGCTTTCCTCGATGGTTATTATTAAGCAGCTCGTTGCTGTGACATACGCCATAACATAATTAGTTTGTGAAGCGGTGGTGGATACAATGTTGTAAGTTGTCAGTACATAAGTACATCTTTCAAGAAATAGTTTGCAATAAATTAAGTTATTTCTTGAATTAAAAAACTTTACTTATCATGATATCTTACTTAATCAAGAGCTTTAAATTTAATGAGAATGTACAAATATTTTAAATGAAGGACGTAGTAGATAATTTTCTTTTTATTTCTTAACTCTAGTACCTAGGTATACTACTAGCTACGAACAGATTCGATAAAGAATATTTGTAAACAAACTATTGACATTTCCTTGTCCAAATACCTAGACGTGTCACTCGGATTTTTGCTGTATTTTGTAAGAAAGGGACCATTTTTAATGGTTTTTTCGTGAATCTCAAAAAACTGTAAAAATATGAGTGACACTAGTAAAAAGTGTTAGTCTTGCCGTAGACTTGGGTGTCTTCGCTGCAATATAGGGTGGTGTTCTAAATTACAAGATATTACTAAACAGGTTGAACGTATGTTTTTCTAAAAAAAAAAAGTACGACATCCCTTTTTTCCGTTACATGGAAGCGCTTGAGATATTTTAAAGGCTGTACAATTTGGTCCCCCATCTGGCGACTCAGCGTTGCGAAGTTGCCTAACTTTTTAAAATTAAACAACATAACCCCATCGAGTAAGGGATCGTTTAAATCGTCTAGACGAGTACTTTGCTGTTAGATGGTAACCAGGGTCTGATGATGGAGCTGGAATGTGGCCATTGGAACTTCGCAATGAAATAACACAACCTAATCGAGTTTGGGCTCGTTTAAATCGTCTTGACGAGTAGTTTGTCTTTCAATAGTGTCCAGGGTCTGATGATAGAGCTGGATGGTGGTCATAGGAACTCTGTAATAAAACGATGCAACACCATCGAGTTTCGGCTCGTCTCATTCGTCTTGACGAGTACTTTGTTTTTAGATGGTTACCAGGGTCTGATCTGATGATGGAGCTGAAAGGTGGTCATAGAAACTCATTAAAGAAACGAGGGAACCCCATCGAGTCTCGGCTGGTTTGATTCATCTTGACGAGTACTATGGTGCTAGATGGTAACCAGGGTCTGATGATGGAGCTGGAAGATGGCCATAGGAACTGAGTAATTAAACAACATAACCCCATCGAGTAAGGGATCGTTCAAATCGTCTAGACGAGTACTTTGCTGTTAGATGGTAACCAGGGTCTGATGATGGAGCTGGAATGTGGCCATTGGAACTTCGCAATGAAATAACACAACCTAATTGAGTTTGGGCTCGTTTAAATCGTCTTGACGAGTAGTTTGTCTTTCAATAGTGTCCAGGGTCTGATGATAGAGCTGGATGGTGGTCATAGGAACTCTGTAATAAAACGATGCAACACCATCGAGTTTCGGCTCGTCTCATTCGTCTTGACGAGTACTTTGTTTTTAGATGGTTACCAGGGTCTGATCTGATGATGGAGCTGAAAGGTGGTCATAGAAACTCATTAAAGAAACGAGGGAACCCCATCGAGTCTCGGCTGGTTTGATTCATCTTGACGAGTACTATGGTGCTAGATGGTAACCAGGGTCTGATGATGGAGCTGGAAGATGGCCATAGGAACTGAGTAATTAAACAACATAACCCCATCGAGTAAGGGATCGTTTAAATCGTCTAGACGAGTACTTTGCTGTTAGATGGTAACCAGGGTCTGATGATGGAGCTGGAATGTGGCCATTGGAACTTCGCAATGAAATAACACAACCTAATCGAGTTTGGGCTCGTTTAAATCGTCTTGACGAATAGTTTGTCTTTCAATAGTGTCCAGGGTCTGATGATAGAGCTGGATGGTGGTCACAGGAACTCTGTAATAAAACGATGCAACACCATCGAGTTTCGGCTCGTCTCATTCGTCTTGACGAGTACTTTGTTTTTAGATGGTTACCAGGGTCTGATCTGATGATGGAGCTAAAAGGTGGTCATAGGAACTCAGTAAAGAAACGACGCAACCCCATCGAGTCTCGGCTTGTTTGATTCATCTTGACGAGTACTATGGTGCTAGATGGTAACCAGGGTCTGATGATGGAGCTGGAAGATGGCTATAGGAACTGAGTAATTAAACAACATAATAACCCCATCGAGTAAGGGCTCATTTAATTCGTCTAGACGAGTACTTTGCTGCTAGATGGTAACCAGGGTCTGCTGATGGAGCTGGAAGGTGGCCATAGGAACTCTGTAATAAAACGACACAACCCCATCGAGTTTTGGCTCGTCTCATTCGTCTTGACGAGTACTTTGTTTTTAGATGGTTACCAGGGTCTGATCTGATGATGGAGCTGAAAGGTGGTCATAGGAACTCAGTAAAGAAACGACGCAACCCCATCGAGTCTCGGCTTGTTTGATTCATCTTGACGAGTACTATGGTGCTAGATGGTAACCAGGGTCTGATGATGGAGCTGGAAGATGGCCATAGGAACTGAGTAATTAAACAACATAAAAACCCCATCGAGTAAGGGCTCGTTTAATTCGTCTAGACGAGTACTTTGCTGCTAGATGGTAACCAGGGTCTGCTGATGGAGCTGGAAGGTGGCCATAGGAACTCTGTAATAAAAGGACACAACCCCATCGAGTTTTGGCTCGTCTCATCCGTCTTGACGAGTACTTTGTTTTTAGATGGTTACCAGGGTCTGATCTGATGATGGAGCTGAAAGGTGGTCATAGGAACTCAGTAAAGAAACGACGCAACCCCATCGAGTCTCGGCTTGTTTGATTCGTCTTGACTAGTACTTTGGTGCTAAAAAGAAAGAAATTAAAATGTATTTCCATTTCAGGTTATCGAAGATGAGGTTCCACAAACAACAAATAAGGTTGAAGGTCGAAGACTAGTAGATTTTCAATACTTTTTGGACCAAATTAAAATAGTAACCACAATAGAGCCACAGGATGTACAATTGATAATTTACAAGTGATAAAAGAGCATTAAGTAGGCTTATTATCTACATTTTTAATGAAGTATAACATTTACCTTTAGATAAGTCTAAAAATCATGTAAAATCTTGTTTACATAAGAAAGGTCAAAGTGTATTTAGTTGACAATACAGCCTGGTCATAATTATATTTTCACATTATAGTTTCTTAGTCAATTATTTTTAAAACAAATTAATTTTACGCTTGTATGATAGCCTTTAACAGCAGTGTCTTACAGACAAAGGTACCTACTCAAAATTTATGTTGCGTTTAAAGTAATATTCTCTTACTTTCTTTGGAGTTGCTCGAGTGTGTCATGCTCTCTCAAAGTGTCTCTGCGTGGTGGCATGTGCGTCGGGTCGTTACGTTCCCTCAAACATGGTTAAACGAAGCGATAGCTGATTCACATGTCATACTCGTGAACGGGTGCCGCCTGTGGAGGCTGGTTTGCTCTTGCAATCTTTTTTTTTACTGGTAGTATTTAATGGTCTTACTTTTTCTTGTTTCAGAGATACTGTAAGACGTTGTTTATTTTATTTTATATCGAGCAATACTTTCTTTAAACGCAACATTAATTTTGAGTAGGTACCTTTGTCTGTAAGACACTGCTGTTAAAGGCTATCATACCAGCGTAAAATTAATTAGTTATAAAAATAATTGACTAAGAAACTATAATGTAAAAATATAATTATGACCAGGCTGTATTGTCAACTAAAAACACTTTGACCTTTCTTATGTAAACAAGATTTTACATGATTTTTAGACTTATCTAAAGGTAAATGTTATACTTCATTACAAATGTAGATAATAAGCCTACTTTATGCTCTTTTATCACTTGTAAATTATCAATTGTACATCCTGTGGCTCTATTGTGGTTACTAAGTTTTTTAATTTGGTCCAAAAAGCATTGAAAATCTACTAGTCTTCGACCTTTAACCTTATTTGTTGTCTGTGGAACCTCATCTTCGATAACCTGAAATGAAAATACATTTTAATTTCTTTCTTTCTAGCACCAAAGTACTCGTCAAGACGAATCGAACAAGCTGAGATTCGATGGGGTTGCGTCGTTTCTTTACTGAGTTCCTATGACCACCTTTCAGCTCCATCATCAGATCAGACCCTGGTAGCCATCTAAAAACAAAGTACTCGTCAAGACGAATGAGACGAGCCAAAACTCGATAGGGTTGCGTCATTTTATTACAGAGTTCCTATGGCCACCTTCCAGCTACATCAGCAGACCCTGGTTACCATGTAGAAGCAAAGTACTCGTCTAGACGAATTAAACGAGCCCTTACTCGATGGGGTTATTATGTTGTTTAATTACTCAGTTCCTATGGCCATCTTCTAGCTCCATCATCAGACCCTGGTTACCATCTATACACCATATCTATGCACCATAATACTCGTCAAGATGAATCAAACAAGCCGAGACTCGATGGGGTTACGTCGTTTCTTTAATGAGTTCCTATGACCACCTTTCAGCTGCATCATCAGACCAGGCCCTGGTAACCATCTGAAAACAAAGTACTCGTCAAGACAAATGAGACGAGCCGAAACTCGATGGGGTTGCGTCGTTTTATTACAGAGTTCCTATGACCACCATCCAACTCCATCAACAGACCCTGGTTACCATTGAAAGACAAACTACTCGTCAAGACGATTTAAACGAGCCCAAACTCGATTAGGTTGTGTTATTTCATTGCGAAGTTCCAATGGCCACATTCCAGCTCCATCATCAGACCCTGGTTACCATCTAACAGCAAAGTACTCGTCTAGACGATTTAAACGAGCCCTTACTCGATGGGGTTATGTTGTTTAATTACTGAGTTCCTATGGCCATCTTCCAGCTCCATCATCAGACCCAGGTTACTATCTAGCACCAAAGTACTCATCAAGACGAATCAAACGAGCCGAGACTCGATGGGGTTGCGTCGTTTCTTTACTGAGTTTCTATGACCACCTTTCAGCTCCATCAAGAGATCAGACCCTGGTAACCATCTAAAACCAAAGTACTCGTCAAGACGAATGAGACGAGCCGAAACTCGATGGGGTTGCGTCGTTTTATTACGGAGTTCCTATGGCCACCTTCCAACCCCATCATCAGGCCCTGGTTACCATCTAGCAGCAAAGTACTTGTCTAGACGAATTAAACGAGCCCTTACTCGATGGGTTTATTATGTTGTTTAATTACTCAGTTCCTATGGCCATCTTCCAGCTCCATCATCAGATTCTGGTTACCATCTAGCACCAAAGTACTCGTCAAGATGAATCAAACGAGCCGCGACTCAATGGGGTTGCGTCGTTTCATCAATGAGTTCCTATCACCACCTTTCAGCTCCATTATCAGATCAGACCTTGGTAACCATTTAAAAACAAAGGACTCGTCAAGACGAATGAGACAAGCCGAAACTCGATGGGGTTGCGTCGCTTTATTACAGAGTTCCTATGACCACCATCCAACTCCATCATCAGACCCTGGTTACCATTGAAAGACAAACTACTCGTCAAGACGATTCAAACGAGCCCAAACTCGATTAGGTTGTGCTATTTTATTGCAAAGTTTCAATGGTCACCTTCCATCTCCATCATCAGATCAGCACCATGTTAATCATAAATTTGCATTGTCACGCGATTTACACATGTATGCAAATTTTCAGCTCAATCAGTAAACGGGAAGTGGGTCGAAATTGAGTTGCAAAATTCCACCCGAACAAGACACATACATTGCAAGTTTAATAAAAATACATGCAATATAATATTATACTTACATATTTCATGCATTACTTACGCCCATATTAAAAAAAATAATCGAAGTACCTATTACGAAAAAGCAAATTCGATCTAACGGATCAAAGTGAGTGAGTTTGACTACAGTGAGCAGAACTAGCCTATTCTACACACACAGTCGCGCGCGCTCACAGCTCTCTTCTGTGTGCGTGATATTTGGACTTAAAAACCTAAACTTGAGGTCTCGCGCTCGGCGTAAACGCTCTTAACGCGCTAACCGCTCTACCAGTAGGAAGAGCTTAGAGTAAAGGTAAAGATACATTTATTGATAATCTAAGAGGAAGAGAGACAGTACGGCATTATTATTCTATTGCTTCACTTATTACCTTTTAATGGATTTGGAACCGAACAGTCACAATTATGTTATACAGCGGTTCTATAGTGGTTATACAGCGGTTTCCTTTGCGGTGAAATTGCGTACTAACTTTATCACGCCTCCACCTCTATAGCAAAGTGTAATCTAGATTAAAATCCATCTTTCATCAAAGTTATATCTTCAGTTCAAATCTAAGAACATAATGATCCTAATTTATCCCTTATAACATAAAATTATGGCAATTACAAGTGGCTACCTTTTCTAGCGAAGCGTCTTCAACTTAAATGTTGGTACAGTCGCTGGCAAAATTAAGTAAGCTGAAAATGTGGTAGTAAATGTACAACTCTTGCAAAACTCTTTAAAACCGGAAAACTCTATCATCATCCGCCTATAAACGTCCCACGGCTGGGCACAGGCCTCCCACTGCACGTGGGGATATACTATATTCAAATCATGGGCGGAATACCTATATTTAAAACAATTTATCTTCCAATTATCGTTAAACTTCAACTTTCTGTCACCGAAAACGTTGTTTCTTAGACACTCTAAATCAATTGTCTGCAATAAGCGCAAAGATCAAAGTTAGTAGGTGAAAAGTAAAATAAAGGTCTGTCCAAAATTCAGGTTTTTTTTATCTAAGTACGCGTACGTACGCACGTCCCCTTGTATCCCCTATTATTTAGAACAAGATTTTTTTAATAACTTTTATCAAACTTAAGTAAGAACCAAATATGTATAGTACCTGCGATATTATAAACAAACACGGACTCCAAACTTTATCCTTATTTTTGTCACGAATATAAAAACATGATATATTTTTAGTGGCCGACTGTACATGCGCACACGCAGCCCATCTTCGTAGACCACTCCTAATGACGCGTAACCAACCACTGATGGCAACTCCTGCGCGCCTGGGGTTATCAATCACTTGCAGGGTTGGCATCAAAGATTTTCTGCACTTTATAGCTATTTCAGCCGCCGAGCAGCATTATTCTGCTGCTTGGAGGCAGCAATAGCATTCAGCATTTGACACTCTGATTATAGCGTGTAAAGGCCAAAGGACTTAGGTTACCGGTTATAGCGTCCATGAACTGCGTGTCCGCTTCCTAAAATCCAAACGTATTCTCGTTTGTCGAACTATTTTGTTTTATAAGAATATTAACTTATTATCTTGTACACGTAAACCTTTCGTTAGTGATAGTTTTCTTATTATTTGTTAAAATTAACCAAATATTATACGAAAACCCAATCCAAATTATGCTGTTATATCGTAACATATAATTATTACATAATTAAATCACTTTGGCTTTGACTTTGACTATTAATGCAAAAGTGAGTATGTTTGTATGGGGGCTCTGGAGACGGACTCTGGCAGCCAAAAGCTAGTAGTCTCTGTATTATTATTCTCTTTATTAAATTTAGGTATTATTAATTTCTTACAATATTTTAGTTAGACCTGCAGAGTGACGAACCTCCTGACGATACGTGCCATGTCAAGAAGTACTTCTTTATCTGAGCCTCTCAAGATGTTAATCGAGGCACTTTAGCTATAAGGCCGTTTGCCGGAACGACTATCGGTACAATAATGCTTGAATCCACACCGCACATGGAGGTAACCTCGTGAGCCAAGTCAAGGTACATACTGAGCTTCTCTTTTTTGGCTTTTACGAGGTTTTCATCATGAGGTAGGGTGATATCAACCAATATTGCTCGGCGCTGAGATCGGTTCACCACCACGACATCAGGAATATTGGTGACAATAGTCCTGTCCGTAATGATGAAACGATCCCAGTAGAGCGTTGCATGACCATTTTCGAGAACTGGCGCAGGTGCGTACTTAAAGTACGAAAGCTGCGAATCAACAAGGCCATATTCAAGAGTAAGTTGCTGGTGAATTATTATTCTGTCTACTTACTTGGCTGTGCAAATACTCTCCGTTAGCAAGATGAGAACAACCGGAAATAATATGTCTAAGCGACTCTCCCGGACGGGGCGGCATGCTCGGCAAATGTCGGCCGTACCGTCCTTCATAATATATTTCCGGTAGTTATTCGTCTTGATAACTTCATCTTCAATGGCACAGGCAAAACCTTTGGTTTTATTATTGTTAGCCTACTTTGTCCCACTGCAGGGCAAAGACCTTTTTCCTGCAGTAGTCTCTAATTAGTAAATGTAAATAATAATTGTTATGAGAAATGATGGTTGATGGAGGGTTAAAAAAAACAAAAGTTTAAAGTTTATTGTTTACTAATTACAAAGAAAACATATAATATAGTTTATCTACTTTTGTTACCTTAACAACTAAGTATGTCTTAAATGCTATCTTAGATGACTCAAATCGAGACAACCCTGACAACAAGTGATTCACGCTCAGAAAAACGCGCTCGCCAGCTAGCTACGACGCTAGTGTTAGGTACCCTTAACTAACTTTTTCTATTTTATAGGAAATGGATAGGCTAAGAAACTGTAATTAATGATCATGCTTTACGTAAGCACCTGTGTCGTTAAATGTACTTAAATATAAAGTTAGGTCTAATCTCTTTTAATTTTAATTTTAACTTTTGAAAGCGTGCCTAAATGGAATATAAAAAAGTAGCATCAAAAAGTTTTTGGACACAATAACCATGTATTTTAGGGTGCTACAATGGACAGCGATGTAAATTTAGCACATTTACACAATACCGACTTCTATTTATTAGGTGGATTTTTTTAAAGTTTTCGGTGAAACCGTCTGCCCAGTTTCCTTAACTTGATTTATGTTGGTTTCGCGCAAAGAATTCTCAATGTACTTTTGCGGACTTTCGCTCGTGAAATATAGCTTTAGATAAGACAAGAGTACGTCGAAACTTCAAAACTTACGTAACTGGATTCATAATAGCTTCAAAATGTTGTTTGGAAGTTAGGATCTCCTAACTTTTAGTTAGTAGATACTAACTTTAGTATGACGTAGATAATAATGGGACTTACATTGGAGTTATTTGTTTTTACCGCTACTTATCGATTAGACAAGACCGCGTTTTGAAATAATATTCTAATAATGAAATTAAACCAAGAATATAAGAATATAAGAATAAGAATAAAATAAACAAGAATTGATAAGATAAGATAAGATTAAATGTATTGTAATACTTTTACTGTGTAATTGGTTGTTCCAATTAAAATGGTGTCAACAGTCTGTCCATTTCGGACGTACAATATAAATTGCAAATTCCATATTCCAATCAATTAAAATTTTAATTTAAAAAATACTTATAAGTACATTAAAACAAATATTTAATAAATAACAAAATTAATATAACAATGAATAGTTTAAGTCCTAAACTTTGGTAAGTATAGTTTAAATTATACCAAGATAATAATATAACCAAGATAGCTTGGTGATTTGGGTAGGTATGGGTATCTGGTTAAATATTTACTAACACATGAAAAACATTATTTTTTTTCCGATCGACTGTTATAATAAAAAAAATGATGTAATTGTTGCTAGCAAGTATAAAAAGCGTGATATTTCTTATATGCACAGAGCATCATAGCCTTACGCATAAAAATTGGGGACAGGAAAGTAAGAAAATAAAACTTTTGACGTTCATACTTTCAGCTTTTGGAAAACCTGACAAATGACCATTGACAGTCTAACTTATGTGGAATATCAAAAAATATGAAGTTTCTCCCGGTATTATCGTTTAGCAAAAGCCAAAAATATTGGCTTTTTTTTTTTAGCAAAAGCCAAAATGTTTCATCCGTAAAGAGAATTTTCCGGTGGCCACCGTCTGCGTCTCTCTGCTACAACTTCTTGGCTCTCACGATTTTCTGTGGTAGGTACCCCACTCAATGTTTACACAGCTATGTGTTAGATCGAAATAAATACTCGTAGTATAAAACATTCTTAATATTATTATGATATCTAAAAAAGTACTACCGTCATATTGTTTATTTTAAAATGCCCTCATTTAAGTTGGGACCGAACTTATGGCAAGACTAGGTAATACTTAAACAAAAAATATATCAAAAGGTTTATAGCAAAATGTAATACTGCTTTTACCATATGACTGCAAAAATTGACTTTGACTTTGTTTCAACCCTTAGTAGGTATTAGTTGCACCTGGGCCTGTGATCTCGGCTAAAACGTCGGATACTTACAGAGGGGTATAAAGACACAAATACTAACTATTTAACTAACCGTCAACTTTTTTATTTAAAAAGACATTTTGACAATTTATTTTAATTATTACAATCAAACAAAAAATTGTCATTTGAATATAGCGAAATTCTTAAGGAAAAGCTTTGAGTTTCCGCCATAAAATAGCTTATAAGGGGTAATCTGAAACTCATTCGATGCAAACAAAATATGTTATCGCGTACCTACACTTTAAGGAAGCGGAATTACTTAAAGCTATGGCTGGAAACAATGGACGAAATCATCGGGTGCTATCTTAATATCGTGCGAAAACGCTCGGCTGGCGCTCGACGTCTCATTTCTATTGAACTACCTATTACGAAGCGAAGATTCGTAACGTTTACACACGAAATGTGTTTATCCCTCTTTCTGTATAGGTAAGTAACGCAAGTCTTAATCATCTTGTAAAATCATTATTCTCTAAAACAATATTATGATTAGTTAGAGAACATCTTTTATTTATAGGTTTATTTTCTTTATTTGTAAGTTTTAAGTTTAGGTAATTAAATTTTATTTACTTAGTTATGTTGTTGTATATATTCTTTTTTTTTGTTTCAATAAATTACTAGCGTGTTTATATTTACGTTCATTAATGTAAGTTTTAAAGTAGTGACATTAACATTCCTTTCCGATGCTGACCGGTTCGTTACGGATTTGATTCTCAGCGGGTATACGTACTACGTACACATTGCGTTCGGTACAACAGGTATGTTTTAAGTCCTTCTAACTCGCAACCTGTCTGTCGCAAAAAAATGGAAAAGCTATGTTTGTTACATTGTTGTGTTCCGACAGTAAGAGATAAGATACTTAAGTAATTGCGGATTCCGTGTGAAGTGTGCTTTAGCCTTATCATAATAAAGGAAAAACACAACGCTACCAAAGATGAAAAGCTATGTGGCCACCACATAGCTCATTATTAAAAGAATACCACCCATCTTTTTAGGGGTTGTAAAAGGCGACTAATGGCCTGAATACTGGGCCGGCAAGGTGAGGGCGACTGAAAGACGACAGATGCAGCGTTAAAAAGACCGTGCCGTCTTTTTAACGTTGCACATGTCTTAGCGCTTGGACTCCATTTCGATTTAACACTAGGGGGAGTGTCATTTATTAATCATTTGTCGGACTGTTTATAGAAAAAAGATTGCACATACATCCAACAGCATGGTGCGAAGATGAGCTCATCACCTATCACGGTGAAAGCACAGTGCAGTTGTTATTCTGTGAAACGTGGACTGTGTAGTAGACTGCTTTAGCGATCCCCGTTGCCTAGTCTCTGACCCTAACCTTAACCTTTAGTGATCATCGTCGTGAGTATAGGTATGTACTTATTTACAGAAGTTTTTTTATTTGTGCAAATATTTTTTTTAAACTATGGAGTAACTTAATCTAGTGATACAGATTTAATTAAATTTTTTTAAGTAAAAAATATAGAAACTAAAATTGATGAAACTCCCCTTGTGTATCAAGCGACCTCCTGGAGGTCGCTATCTGTCAGATCCGTATGTGTCAGAGGCCTCCTGGAGGTCGCTCTTTACCACGTCATTTACCCACTTGAATTGTGCTCATAAAACTATTGCTATTTTTTTTGTCTTTGTTTTAATGTATAGAGTAGGACAAAGACGGCATTACAAAGCCACAGATGTATTGGCACCGAATAGAGGATCTGCGCGCGCTTTTTTATGTGGTTCTGGCGCATATAAAAAACGTATGGCGAGGTTTATTCTGTTTAAAACGTGTAATCTACATTGTAAATATAACAAATGATACTCATAATACATATTACAGCTTTCATGCTTTTATTTATAATTAAATTTATTATTTTATATTAAATCGGGGTGGGGGGGGAGTACTTTACTACTTTCACTTTTACTTTATTATACATAGCTAGATAGCTTATTTAATAAGGATTCCAGTGATATAAGTTTTTTATATAGTCTGTATATAAAAATTTCATGAAAATCATCATTAGACCTAGACCGGATATAAACACGAAGTAATACGGAAGTAGTTTGACACATGCGGCCATATTGGATTAAGATGGCCGTAGCACACAAAAATGATGTCTATTATCGTTACTGAATGATATTAAAAAATATATTTACATATAAAAAAAATCCTGTATGTACCGAATGATTTTCTTTTAGTGTCTAAGGTGTTGATCGACTGTACACACGGCGTCAGATCAACCTACCCAAAACTGTCAAATTTCTACAATCAATTCTGAACTTTATTCTTTGGTTTTAAGGTTTAATATTCATTGGAGAAATTTGACAGTTTAGGGTAGGTTGATCTGACGCCGTGTGTACCTACATTAAGTAATGTATTGTGTGCGATAACTTTCAGCATGATGTCAAGATTCACCACCTTTCCTCTGTCGCAATCAAAGTGACAACAAAGGGCCGATTTGTCTTCACGCAGAGTCACAATGGCAACCAGGTCAAGTGAGCACGGGAACGGCTTAACGGCTAAAGACACGTCACTGTCAACATAACCTGCTTGTTATTTGCTGAATCCACTCACAAAAGATGTTCCCTTCCTTTAACTGCTACACATTAGTTCTGCTTTCCTTTCGGTACTTAAATTGTATAACGGATCAAAAGCGTTGATTTTAATTCTAACCAGCTCTCGTCTTTATTTTTATATTGTATATAATTAAGTAAGTATCATAAATTTTATATAGCTTCCTGATATGATAAAAGTTACTAATAATAAACCACTTTAGACATCTAATTTCCCTTTTTCCCGCACTTTGAATCTCTTGCTTGTATCAGTGCAAAGTGAACATTAAGGCTGTACTTACACGTTTGCTGAGAGTGTGCGTTCTACGAGCGCGTAACTAACGCAAATGCCGCGCACTCATGAGTTAGCTAACTGCTCGCTTTCGTTAGAACAGAATAGAATAGAAAAAATGTTATTTGACACAATACATCACAATATTACCTACAGTCAATGTCAAAATAAAAACTGGATAAAATACGCCCTGGGCAAGATCTTACTGTTTTGAAAACTGTTTTATTTTTAAATTCTGTACTGTCGACATAGAGAACACAATATAGTTAGTTCTGCCTTTGTCCATGCGAAGCTCTGAGTAAGTAAGGACGCGCTACTGACGACGCGACGTTGCCGTCTGTAACTTTAATTAGTTACCTTTTACGTTAGATATAAATAAACAAATATAAAATAAAAAAACGACAGACACGCGCCAGCCGCCCAGCATACGCCAATGTGGGGGCAGCCTAAAGCAATATTTTTTTCTAGCGCTAATGCACGTGATATCAGTAGACCCGCGGAAATTGTCCCTGGCAAGCGCATTAGCCGATGTAATAACGATCCAGGGTCGGCCTTAGAGAGTAAAGTTGGGGTGGGGCGTTAATAATGTTACGCACCCGATTAATAAATAAACACTTTCTTGATACAAACGAAGTTCCAGTTCCTTGTTAGTCAACCAATTATTTCTGTGAGAGTCACTCTTGTGTGTGATTAAGTAATGAAAACCCGGACAGCCCACGTCATTTCATAGATAGTTTATAAATTATACTCGCTTTTATTACATGTAATCGTCTTTTTAATTATATGCGGAAAACAGGCCAAAATTCACATGTTTTCCTGATACGTCTGATGACTTCTAGGAAGCAAAAAAGGCACATCAACAACTGTTTTCACTTTGTTTTGGTGAGCATTATTAAGCGATAGGTCGTTTACTTTAATTCCCTATACAAAATTGATTTTTATTTGATCTTGAAATTAAAAATGAAAATATATGTTTTTTGCAATACTCAGAATTTTTTTTTTTAGGTAATAGGTATAACCGTTAGAGAATTTACATTAACAAAAAATGATCACCGGTAACTTCAAACCTAAAGCACTTATAATTGATGTCATAGAGTGCTGAGTGCAAGTTTTATTCACCATTCGATTATGTTAACGCAAACGAGAATTTGCTACTCAACTCGTCAATCACTATATAGAAAGCGCAGCTGTAATACAAAGTCAAAAAGAACTCGGACTACGCATTTATTAAGATTTAAAGTTACTGGTTAAATAAGCGCACCCCTAAGCCGGCCCTGCAGAGTCGTTTGCTTCCGGCAAAGTTATGAAACTGCCGAATAGGACAGTCACTATTTCGGGAAGATTGAGTTCGAGTTTTGTTTTAGTTGTACTTTAGTTGCTGCTTTTGTTGTACTTACTTGATACCAGTTTCGGCCCGCGGCTTATCTTGCCTGAAATTTAAAAAAAAATTGTTTACGCTCACACGTGTATTTTTTAGTACCTACAAAAAATCTTATTATTTTTTTACAAGCTTTTATTTAACTATATTGTGTGTAATTATTAATGGGTGTAATTTTGCAACTCAATTATGAAGCACATATCTTCAACCGATTGAGCTGAAATTTTGCTATGATGCATGATTGCATATTATGATGACATGGTGCTGATGTGATGATGGAGCTGGAAGGTGGCCATAGGAACTTCACAATAAAACGACACAACCCTATCGAGTTTCGCCTCGTTTCATTCATCTTGACGAGTACTTTGATTTTAAATGGTAACCAGGGTCTGATCTGATGATGGTACTGGAAGGTGGTCATAGGAACTACGTAAAGAAACGACGCAACCCCATCAGGTCTCAGCTCGTTTGATTCGTCTTGACGAGTAGGTACTTTAGTGCTAGATGGTCGCCAGGGTCTGTTGATGGAGCTGGAAGATGGCCATAGGAACTCAGTAACAACCGCGTCGAGTTTAATTCGTCTTAATGGGTAAGTAGACCTTTTTTGATGGGTGGTGAGTTCAGACGTTCAGTGAAAAGAACAGATAAAAAACGTGTCCAGGGATAACTAAAAGGTAAAAAATAAATTAAAGTTAAAAAACACAAGCTTAAGTATATTTAAATGCGCTAAAAAGAAAAAAAATAAACTTTTACCAACAACTTCTAACGTCATCATTACTTAATTTATATTATATAAAAGGTTGTCGCGAGATTAATTATATAATTAAGTGCTATATACTTATGTTTAAATAAACAAGTAAATTAAATACCTTCATGTGATTGATTTTAACTATAAAAATTTTAAATCTAAGAAAATACGAGTACTTACTTAAATCTCGCGACAACCTTTTAAATATATCTTTTAAATCGTGTAATGACGTTATAAGTTGTTAGTATAACTTTATTTTTTTCTTTTTAGCGCACTTAAATAAAAGCTTGTTTTTTAAAAAGGTTTTTTACTTTTAATTTTAAGAATATTATCTTTAAATACAGGTATAAAGTTTAATCTAATTTTATTCGAGAAAATTAAGGACCATTATAAAAATGTCTAGACAGGAAAGGTAGCAGGTTGTTTTTTTGTTACGGCGAGTCAAGGTCAAACTACACGCCGCTTTCGGTTTAGAAATCGCGCGTTTGTCTAAAAAATAAATACCTACACGTGATATTTTACTACACCCCTCCTCCCCCCTTGTGATATTTCGTGATTTTTGCCGAACCCCCTCCCCCCCTTTCGAGCCTCACGTGATTAATGGACGGCCCCCAAAGTGTAAGCTCCACAGATATAGATTTTATCTGTGGTAAGCTCCTTGGGTACTTTTTTAGCTTTACAGAATAACAACTACTTAAGTAGGTATGCTGTGTTTATTATTATTCACATATAATATTGTAATTGTTATTATTATTCATGTCATTATTGCCGTTATTTGTCTAATCCTATAGGAGTCGCTTATATCCACCAATAAGCATTATGCAAAAGTGGTGGGGGTATAACCTGAACCAGCTGTACGAAAATAAGCTAATCCAGGATATAGCCTTCTTTTGTGATTGGAACTCAGTGCTGGTTCTAAGGTTTTTTAGTAATCGTCTCTTCCTGTTGTTGAGCTTTTCGTAGATGGGCAGAAGGAGAGGAGAAAAGGCCCGTACAACCCTCGTCGCTCTTGGACCATCGGGTCCAATTGGAATAATGCTTTCTTCATTTATATCGATAAATGAAGAAAGCATTATTCCTGATTAAAAAGGGATGTGTAACTATGTATATAACTTCATTGACGAACAACAAAACATCCATACTATCACATTTCTAATGTTAGTAGGGTAATTGCTGTGTCGGATCCTATCACTATTTAATTAGTCTGCTGGTTAGAAACTTTAATGGTTGACAGTTTGCAAACAACAATTATTAGATCGTTATTTAACTTTAGATGTTCGTTTCGCTTGTTTGTTTGATCAAAAGTTACTTTGATAACAAATACCCTTTATTAATTATTACAATTATAAACTCTACTATTAGTTTTCACCAATGATTCATGGGATACAAAACGTAGCAGTTCTTACCACTGTTACGTTGTAAATTCAGGGCCCTGTCTGCCTTTACTAATCTACAGAAGGGGTTCGCAATGGTTGAATAGTGCTTACCTGAAATCATTGTTTTTGAATGATCAGATGTCCAAAAATAGTAGTCCTTGTAGCTTGTTTGAATTAAATCCATTTTTCTTCACATTAAAGACATGGAGCCTTGGCTGACACATTACAAGACACACTTTTCTTGCATTTTCAATTAAAACATATTTCTAAATCAGTTTTAGCAAGACTTTGCGTTGGATTTGAAGAAAATTAAGTTCCTTTGTTTACGTTTTGTATTTGACATAACACCATAGACAAAATGACAGCCACCGTAGCGACGCCTAGCGGTAGCGGGGCGAAGTAGCTGTCAGCTTTTAATTTCACATAAAAGATTCAATTTTAAAAAATAGCCGAAACAGTTCTAATAATAAATTACATAATAAATTAATATGTATAATAATTACTTTAAGTAGTTAAATTTAATTCTAGCAAATCCGGAAATAGAACTATTTTTTCTATAAGGACTTTTATCTAGAACATTCGAACGGGAGAAATATTTTTTATATGGATATTGTCTTTGCCCGTAGGGGTTACCAGAGAGGAAACTAATACTCCCTAATATTTAGACAGGGTATTAACTCGAGTGGAATTGATTGATTGATTGATTTCCAAATTTAAAAAAGGACGAAATTCAGATTGCTAAACGTTAACTTGTCTCTAGTTCAAGTAGTTTTCTAATTGACAGATTCTTTCAGTGTCAGAACGAGAGATGAAAACGTCATATTTGACGTTTTGATAGTATGAAGGAAAATTCTAAAGGAACTGCGTTGTTAAATATTACCCGACTTTGAGAGTAGATTTCATAAGATGGCATTCCGGTTTGAGTGTTTCCGGTGAAGAGGAGTGCCGGGTCTGAAGACGTCGAAACGATTTCAATCTCTGGCGTGACGTGGTGTGATGTGTTGAGATCAATTGACAAAGGTAGGCATGAGTCGTAGTCACCTTTTGTTTTAATCTGAGGTCGCAATAAGGTAGTGGATATGAGGCGTCATTAGCTTATGAGAACATAGTCAACAAGTGTGTGGTTTATTTACAGGGATTCGTGCCCGAAACGAAGTTCCGGTCGCTGGCAGCCACGCACACAGATAAAATCTCCCAGCGCGTAAGTATCCCAATATCATTGTTTAAGTATAATAAGCCGTCATCCTAGAAATGCAAATCGATATTTCATGGTGTCTGAATCCTGCCTTGTCGCCAGGCGACGCAAGGCTCTTGGCCATGTGGCAGACGTGTCAAACCCCTTTATTAAGTGGATATTGCATCATCCAACAACAGTCTGGCATTGTTTAGTTATGTTTATTGGAATATCGTAGCCGTGTAGTGCCTTGGGTACTAGTTAAATGTGAAACAACACTAAAATTAAAACATGGTGTAAATGTTAGTGTTGGAGTGTGAGTTTATAGTTGTGCAACAGCGTTGGGAAGCTTTTGATAATCCATGGCGCTGCGAGTCCCTGATTATGATAGGTTGCAGCCCCAGATACACAGATAGCAGACTGCGGGACCCTAATTTATGTAACAGATCTGAACTAGGCGTGTAGTGTTATAAATAGGCCCCGTGTTGATAATTTCAGATACTTCGAGAGGCCCGTCTCGCCGCCAGGATTTAGAGCTGGGCCCTAAAGCCTGGACGCGAGACCTGCTTCGTCGGGGTACCAGCGGCCACCTGCTGCCAGTCGAGTTGTCGCCGCCTAGCGGATGAGCAGGCGTTGACGGTTTTTTTTTCTACCCCTTACTAGGGGATAATTGTTTTTTTTAACTGAAACATTTATTGAATTAGGGTTTTGACACCTTAAGCTTTATTTTCCTTTTATATCCAACTACACCAAGCGTTGGTGAAGTTGTGAAAAATTTGAGGATCTGCGAGTTCGACCTGTGCGAAGTTGTATGGTGACATCGTCTCCAGATTCGGGTCTACATTAAGATCCTGGCGCCCATAATAATTAATTTTATATCGGTATAACCCCACGGTTCTCTAGTGTATCGGCTTTAAACGTGTGAGAGTTTTGATACGGTTAAACGGATTAGAACATTTAATTTAATATTTTTATAGACGCAGTAATTTAATTTTAATTTCAACTTCATACTCCGAACGTATTGGCTTTATCCCGACCCCCCACGACCATAGCTCATCCCACTGAAATATTAGCTGGCTGGTTAGGCAGTAGTAGGAATAGTATTATAAAATTTATTTGAAATTATAATTATCACCGACCCGCTTGGTCACTTTTGACTCTCAGGATTTTAGTGTGTTTTAGGGGGTGATATAGCTTGATAATAAGGTTTAGAGTACTTTAAACAGTAAATTATAGTTGGCAAAATTAATAGAAAGTTTGTTAGACTTTCATTTGAGATTGACCCTAGGGTCAATTTCGACTGATAGTTTTTTTTGTTATTTTCGGCCTAATAAATTAAAAGGAGTAACGTAGATGATTAGTACCTAACCTAAAATAAGGAAAAATTGTGACTAACCCCCTTTTTTAAATAATAAGAGTGAAATAAAATTTATAATTTTATTTTATTGTTGTTGGACAAAATTTTAGTGTGTGTTCTTTTACAATATACTGCCTAGCTGTTGAACATTTTATGGTTTTATTTGATAACAACCCACTGAAGCTTGCGTTTGGGATTTTCTTCCTTTTCCCCAAAGGGGACAAAATCTCAAATGTAACACCACCCACCAACCCGTAATGAGTAGGAGTGGTGAGATATGGTCTGACCCTTCATGCACTATTTTTACGCATGCTTCGTACGCTGTATGTACCTACATACGTTGGTACAGGTGGTCTTCGTAAAATGGAAGTCGTAACCCTCAACTACTGAGAAACTGGCTATCTTATCTCTAAACTGAGATAAGAATGTGGCCAAGAGCAATCCCATTCATTATTTAAAAAAAAACTGTCGGAACATAACAACCATATTAACATTGTTAATATAGCGCCAGACTTTAGATGAGAAGGTGATAGCTAGCCAGGCGGACTTTACAAGATATACCCCCGCTAGCTAATCGAACCTGAATCGAAAATCGAATAGCCAGTTCTACTTTTGAGTGGTTGAGGAGTCAGGGTAAAGCGCACTTCCACCTTCGGCCTCTTCAATTAGCATCAGGTAAGATGAAGGCAAGGTGTTCACCCGTTTTGGATTAAAAAAATCCACAGATCTCGTGCTCTACACGACTTGAAAGGGCATTAAAAATGCACCTACTTATTATACATTATCGAATGCAGTTTTCAGTAAGAACGCGTAATTTTTCTTTCGATAATTTTAATTTTTTTTTAGAACCAAAAAAAAATTCGAATTCCGCGTCTTTTGAGCTATCACGCGGCGCGCAAACTCGCGGCTAAGGGCACCTCTACAGCCTCAACCGTCACTAATATCAAAAACAGTGTCATAAGCTAAAATGTTCCTTTGTTCAATACCGAGGTGCTTTTATTTTATTTTTTAAATTCGGCCCCGTTCTCGAGATATCGGGAATTTTCTGGGAAAACACATGATTTATCGGTCAAAAAAGTCGTTTTTTTTTCAATTTCCAAAAATAGGTTTTGACTTTTCCAAAATATCTTTTCATAATTTTAAACCCCTTCGAATTCCGTGTCCTTCGAGCCCTCGTACGTCCTCGTGGCCTTAAACCTCAGGGTATCACTGGCGAGTCGCACTTTCAGCGAAAATGGGGGCACTACTGGATGGAACGAAAAAACATTTTCATTGTTAAAAATATAGGTACCTACTACTTACTGGTCATGTGGTAAGCTATTAGCTAGACGTTTACAGGCCGATGACGATGCATATCCATGTTGACCATAAACGCGGCTATATAGCATCACATTAACAGCCCGTTACGCAAAGTCACGCTTTCATACGCAGCCCTACTAACCTTGGCCGCATAAGTCCACCTTGGTCGAGAATAAAGAGAAGGCCTCGAAAACGACGACTCAGAGGAAATGATTCCTTCTTTTGAGAAACAAGCGGAAAGTGATTACATAAGCAAACAGCTGTGTAACAAAGCTGTGTTTAAAGGAACGTGAATTGGGCGCGACAAAGACAGATAGAAGTGAGCAGCTAATTTGATATTAAATGTTTCGTCGCAAAAAACAAAGGAGGCGTAATTTTTTGTTCATTATACATATTTGTCGTGGCTAAAAACAAAGGAAGTAGGTGTTTTTTTTGTTGAATATAGAATTGCCTTTGTATTTAATTGCTTTTTCAAGAGTCGACAGGTTGATTAACTTTGACATAATATGTTGTTTTTTTAATAATAATGAGCACTACTTCCAGTTTATTTCAGATTTTAAAAGGAGCTTGCCTTAGTCGACTATCCAATCAAGTTTTTATTGACTGACATAATATTCGCTTCACTTAAAATAGAGTGACATAGTCCAAATATACATACATACATAAATGTAATTACGACTATTATCCCCGAAAGGTTATTTACAGACAGACCAGGCAATGAGGACCGCAAAAGCAGTCCTCTCATTCTGCCATAGTCCACTTAATTACGTTCTACGATAGCGGCTACACATGTACCTACTCAGCGTGACAGGTGGTGAGCCCTTTGCCGCTCTTACAAAATTAACGGTCCCTACGTATAATCCCATAAGTGAAAATCGCAAATTTTTAGTGGTTTGAAAGTGTCTTTATCAGTAACTTTAAAAGTATACAAGCTGTGATTACCAAATTAGGGAAGCAAATAGTAGGTTAAGTTAAGAATGTGCTGAATATATATTAACTCGATTTATAATATTGTATATGTTATTTTACACTTACTGAACTTTACGTCGGAACATACAAATCATTTAACAAATCAAATGGCACTTACAGAATTTTACATGGGGAGTTGCTTAACGTCAAATTTTGTATTTGGTATTTAATGATTTTGTTTTCGGAAAACTTATTGGTTTAATTTAGGATAGGGTATTAGACAAATAAAATAAATTGTAATGTAGGTATATGTTAAAATTAACTTTTATTAATTTACATAATTAGTTCCAAATCACTTAAACATTAAACGCAACTGGCACTAGGAGTGTATATATTCTCTGACTAGGGTACTTACACGAGAGGCCCCTCGCGCAGTGACGCTCCGACGTATCATTCAAGTTGTGGCACTTCAGACATAGGCACTACGGCGGAAAATTTAATTTAAATTGCAGTTATTGTATTTGACGTACTTCGAAATCTAGATAATTATTGAACTTTTTCACTTGTTTGTTTCATAGACCGATAGAGTGAAACCAGTAGAAGACAATTAAACAAATTAGACAAAAAAACTGAAAATCACGGATGTGCCACATCTGGGATTACACCTACTTAGGGACCGTCGATATGTGCAGTATTTAGTCCATTAGTCGCATTTTAGGACACCCAAGGAAAGAGAGAGGGTATTAGTATTCTTCACCGCTACGCGACACAGTCCAAATAATAATAATAATAATAATATCCCAAAAATTACCAATTTGTTTTATTTGGTCGGTTATAACTTTTTTATTTGATTGCAATTATGTAATTTCTAATAAAAGAAGGTAATTATTATATTGGCTCACCATTTCTTTTCTTTCAAATCTCTTATTCGCCTTATTTTACCTACAACCTCATCTTTTAAGTTATGGAGAAAAATAATGCAGGTAAAAAATCTCTTCAAAATAAATATTTTTTTAAGAAAATAACAGTAATCGTGAGAAACGTATGAGAATAGAAGTCTACCTGAGTCCATAGTTCCATACACCCGCATTCGCTTTATGTCGATATGTGTGCCATTTTCTAAAAGCGAAAGTGTAAAGTGAGCTGCACACTTGGAGCAACTAAAAGTATTCTGTCTGATCGTAGAATATTAAAATAAAGTTTATTGATATGTAGCGGGGCTCGTGTTAGTTTGATAGAGAGCACCACGGAGAATTTACACTCAATATAAATGTCTTTATTGCACTAAAAGTGTAATAATTTAACATTTAACTTTACTAAAAGAAAATCTTGAACACGGAATCACGGTGACAGCTTAAAATTTAAGCTGCCATCGAGATAGGTACTAAGTGAACAACTACAACACGTACGTTATTATGTCAAAGAAGCATATAAGCTTGACAAATCCGCTTTTTTTGTTTATTGTACTGCAAGAGTACCTATATTTTTTATATTCTCCAACGGGTAAGCGCTTGGGTTTCATCTTATCTGATGGAAAGTGACGATAAGGCCGAGGTGGAAGCGCGCTTCACCCTGAATCCTCAACCACTGAGGAACTGGCTATTTTATCTCTAACTACACACCATTTATTGTACACCATTTATATATAGGTATGCCATCTATTTATTTTAACCTAAAGCTATGAAGAGTTTATAAAACCATTCTAAATTATATAATGTCTTGTTTATTTGTTGTGCTTAATTTGTACTTTTTAAGACGTTATGAATACTGTAAAAGTATATAATATAGAATTTTCTTTTTATTGTGTAGGTTATTACCACTTATTACCACTTATTTAATCGCATAGCATTTTCATTTATTTTCTTAACATTTCTGCTTTATCCAATGTCTCATAAAATTATTATTTTAACAATGCTCTCAATGTGTCCAAGTTCTAAGGTCAAGTGGTAATTCAGAAACAGAAGCCCTACCATTAGTCTTTTCGCTAGCGGCCACGCACGGCGTAAATGTTTTGCACAGCAAAATGAACCGTGTGATCTAGCTAACCTTAGGGCGCTTTTCATTTTCCCGTAAAATTTGTGAAAATGATCTAACAAATCATTTATTTACTCCGTTACGATTTCTACAGCTCTAGTGAGTACCAGCATGTTCTGAGTAACTTCTGAGGAGTGCTGAGTTCGCGTTTTATTTACCATTCGATCACGTTATCATAAACAAGTTCTCGATTTTGTTAAAGTGTTTTTTTTACTTTGATTTCTATTATTTAAACACTTGACGTTTCGCCAAGTTACACAGTTCGTAAGCACTGGCTGACCAGTGTTACGCGGTTGAAATATCTGATATAAAATGGTATGCGTATGATACATTTATAAGGTAGTTTACGTTAAACACCGCTTACATATTTTGTTAACATGATCGACTAGAATGGTGAACAAAATTCGCACATAGCAATGTGTTATTTTAAGCGTGATATACAAACGCTTTCACTTGCGAGTACCGTCAATGTTAAATAATGGTAGGGTCACATTTCGCTATTCGGGATTTGGGTCGCTCCCGTATTCTTATCGGCCAAAGTGGATTGGATCCAGCCAACCCATTTCGCCAGCTCTGTATGGATATTGCCGCATTGACCCGATTAGTGTGGGTAGTATCGGATAATAATCGTTTGCGAATTACGTTGGTAATTGTTTTAGATTGAGCTGGTGCCATTAGTAGATACGTCCACAGTGTAATATAACAAGAGTACATAATAAAAAAAGTAAAAAAAAAGACTGTATACTGTTCCACTGGGGCAAAGGCCCTCTATCATTAAAACCAAGTCATAAGCTACAATTGATGGATGATAGCTTAATCACCACGCCTGATGCCAATTGGCTATTTGATAGTTGTAACAATAAAATATGAAATATGTCGGTTATGGTAGTTTATAATTTAACAATAACTAATTATCCAATAGTTTTTTTACCTAAGATAATTTGTAAGATTTTTTATCTGTGGATTACAAGACCCGAAACACGGGCGGCCATGATTGAGCTTCGTGTGACGTCACATTTCACAAAATAAACAAAAACTATCTGTCAGGTTTCAAGATAAAATTTATTTGCTTATTGAAGTGTGACGTCATAGGTCAAAATGTCACGTGACCAACCGTTTTCGCGCGAAATTTGAAATTAATTAAGAAAAATATGGTTTTTTCTATTAAATAAGCTTTATGCGAGAAAAAAAATATTATAAGAGTAAATTTTTACATTCTTTTTCGAGAACTGTCAAGTAGCCAATTCGGGTTGGTGATCACAAACCCGGGCCGGGACCTCCGGATATCGAGCCGAGCGAGTATACACACGTGTATATCAAAACAAAGTTCGACATTCTTATTCATGTTATGCTACACTAGCGAATCTTCGCGGTTTTATCCACGTGGTTCCCGTTCCCGTGGGAATATCGGGATAAAATATAGCCTATGTCACTTTGGAATAATGTAGATTTCTAATGGTAAAAGAATTTTCTAAATCAGTCCAGTAGTTTAGGAGCCTATAATCAATTCAAACAAACAAACAAATCTCTCTTTATAATATTAGTATAGATTTAAGCTTTACTAGTCTGACGTCCAACTGTTGGACGTTTATAGGCTGATTGTAACAAAAAATCTACAGACACTGATAAGAAAAATGAATGTGGTCAGTTTTGAAGTTAGATTTTACTGTGATTACGCTGTGGTACATTTACGCACGCTTCACGTTCTTACGCTCTAATTCTCTCGTTCATTAAGTGGAACAACAAAAAAACATATTGTGGCATATGTTTTTTTTGTTTTGTTTATAAATGCCTTGGTATTTACAATTCACACAATTGTAAATACCAAGGCATTTAATGAGTAAACAAACTTATTATTGATACGTTTATGAGACCCTTTCAAAAGTTAAAAAAAGGTCATTGGCGACTTTTGTCGAAAAAGTTGGACACTATCCAAGTTGCCACTTAAATTCAATGTCGCAAATAAACCCGGTTCGTCCGGCTATACGGACAAAACGTCGAGGGAACACCTAAATACGCTTCCTTCACAGTATTTGTCGCAGCTCTCCAAAAATAGCCGGCGAGATGAACGCGGAAAACACATTCGGCGGGCACACGAGGTATTGACCAGAAAATGTAATAAAGTTTTAGATGAAACTTCTCCCCAGATCATGTTTGTGTTACCCAATGTACCGGTGGCCTAAATAAGTAGTTCACCACCTTGATAATGACGTTCGGTTACGTATCAATGAAGGAATGTTTATGCTACAGGTTTTGCAGGAGTTTCATTGTCGAACAGGTTTTTTGGCTATAAAGTTCAGTTTAGTTTATTGATAACTAGCGGTCCGCCCGCGTCTTCGTTCACGCTAACTTAGAAAGAGCGTCATAGTTCAGCCATTTAAAAAAATATATCTACAAAATATAAACAAAAACCATCCTCAGTTAACGCTCTACCGCATAAAAATCCATTTGTGCATGGTTTAGGAGAATAGTGCGATGCCACAGACAGAGGGAAACGGCTACTTTACTTTATAATATGTAATGATAACTAAATGTTATTAAATTTAAAATAATTAAAAAATAATTAAGTAATTTACTTATTCTCGTAGACACACGTTTAATTAGAAGTTACCTAATGTTGTCCCTAACGGAACGCAAATGTTTATAAGTGTATAAATTTTTACACTTTTGAACTTTTGCTTTTTAAGTTTGATGCCTTTAAAGCTTCTGACGAAACAAATTATATTTAAGTTTTGTTTGTCAAAGGTAAAAATGTTATATTTATCTAATGGCTTACTAATGACTACCTTATGAATGACTCAAGTTTTTCTTTTACTCTACGTACTACTAATACTAAGCAAATTGCGTTAAGCCCCGTTATTAATTTTAGTATAACCTTGTCGATGCTTTACGATGTCCGTCTGCCATCCTACTTTAAAGTATAACTTATACCGTAGTAGACCTGTGTCATAAAGTGAGAGCTAAGTACTTAGTACTGCGGACACGCTACTTACGCCACACACATCGGTAGCAATTACTAAACTCATTCGCAATCGAACTTTGTAATTGATCGTATCCACATACGATAGCTAGTCCATTGCTGTTTATTACATGTCTAGTTTATTTTAAAGAAATATTTACCTATAAATGTTTAAAATATTTTTTTAATACACACCGTTTGGCAGTTACTGCCAAGTGCTTCATCCTCGATAATTTTGCCGACGACGTCTTAGACAAAAAACATTTGGGAAACATTTTAATATTTTAACACAATTCCATGAAACAATAAAACTAATATGACATAAATCTGTAAAGCTTAAGCCAAACTACATGTTTTCATCTTCTTTAATTTTATCTATTTAACATAAAAGCCATAGCATACTAGATCATCCACAGTTAATATTATTAATATTAACCTTATTGTAATTTACAAAAGCACTACACATAGGCAAACACATTTCACTGGTCAATGAAAAACAACACTAGAGATACAATTATCATACTTACATATATACATGCATACATACATACTTACATACATACATACATACATACATACATACATAGATACATAGATTCACTACTATTTATCCCCAAAGGGTTACTCACAGATTTAAATTAGGCAATGGGGAATTAGGGACCGCAGAGGCAGTCCACTGCCATAGTATTTTTTTTTTCATAATAAGTGAGTTTGCTCTTGGCCACATTCTTATCCGTAGGATTAAGAAGTAGCCGACGATGGAGCGAGCTTGCCTGTCCACGTTTCACCAAGTTACAACTGCACATGTGCTCAGCGTGACAGGTGGTGAGCCCATCGCCGCTCTATGCTGTAACATAATCCATTATGTGCAGTCTTTAGTCCGTTAGTCGCCTTTTACGATACCAAAGGGAAGAGAGGGGGTGGTAGTATTCTTTCACCGCACGACACGGATACACACATACTTCTGTACTGTTGCGTACGTTTGTTTGCATTGCGATGCAGCGGCGCGTGGCGAGCGATGTCGTCATCGCATATCGTAACTCATTACACAGTAGGCCAGAGCTATAAAGATTGTGCTCGCAAATAATTTCTGAATCAGTGGCTTTCAGTGTCCTTGCTGCCTAAAATGATATAGTAATCCGTTTATGAATTTCGAATTTGAACATTCTCCGAATATTTGCGTTGCACCGTTTTCCATTTTAATTGTAAAATAATGTGATAATATTCTGCAGAATCCGGGCACAAACCTTATCATCGTCTTTATCTTTACAGTATTTACCTACTCCAAAGAAGTAAGACTTAGCACATTAAGAATTAGGCAATAAGTTGAGCGTTCGCAAATAAAAACAGAAAAGTGTTGACAGTGCTTCCTGAAACCCGAACACAACTTGCAAATGGTCGATGATGGCTAACTGTCCACACTCTGTGAACTTTACTTTACCATAATATGTATATGTCATATCATAGAAACAGAGATTTGGTCAACTCCCTAAGTGTTTTGTTAAAATCACGAGGATGTTAAAATAACAACACGATTTTATCATTTCCCTAAACAAATCTAGGGATTTGAAAACCACTAGAACATATTGCCCTACTCCTGTAGGCCACGTGATAGGTTAGAAATTTAAGACAATCGCGAAGCGCAGCGTAGAGATTGTCTTGAATTTCGAAGTTTTTTTATTTATTAGACAACAGAAATACTAGCTGCCCTACTCCTGTAGGTCATATATTTTGGTCATTTCACGGAACCTGTTCTGGTATTTGTTCAAATCCCTACATTTGTTTAGTGAATGATAAAATCGTGTTGTTATTTTAAAATCTTTGTGATTTGATCAAATCACTTAGGGAATTGACCAAATCTCTGTTTTTATTATATCCCTGTGACATATACATACATTAGAATCACGACTTCTATCCCCTAAGGATAACTCAGAGACTAGGCAATGAGGACCGCGGAAGCCGTCTACTGCCACAGTCCACGTTTCACCAAACTACAACTGCACATGTGCTCAGCGTGATAGGTGGTGAGCCCATTGCCGCTCTTTACTGTTGGATGTATGTGCAGTCTTTAGTCCGTTAGTCGCCTTTTATGACCCCAAGGAAAATAAACAAGACAAAATCAAAAACTCTTATGTGCTCTTCTACGAGTATAAGAATTTGTCGTTGCATATTTGATTTTCTCGCAAAAAGTAATAACTTCCAGAATACTTTACGCACTGTTTTAGACTTGTGTGTTAGCTTTATCATTATTTATTAATTTATTATTTATTTATTTGTTCCAATGCTATAACTTAATGTTGTTCTTTTAGATTAGACAATAAACTAATAAGGTTAATATCATAACGTTTTTATGTCTTCACAAAGTACAAACCTCTAATTGCGCATACAAAACGCTAATTAACGCCACCAGCGCCGACTTGAAATTAATTTATGTTCCTTCCACCCTCCCGCAACTGTTCTGTTTTAATTAATCCCAGTTGGGGAGATCACCAAAAACATTAAACTTCCACAATATTTCAAAGGTCTTAAATTATATTTGCAATTCGTTAAGTTGGCCAGCCGAAAATGTCTTGTTGATTCGAAATGTAAAATGTCCGCATACTGCAAAACACAAACACAAATAATATTTTAGGTTCTATCAATTCCATCAGGCCCACTTACTTGCTCAATTGCCTCCGTTTCATATTTTTAAAAAAACCTAGCTAGGCGATGCCACCAAACTATGGGGTATTCGTCTGATGGGGATAACCTGGTTATTTTTTTTGTTTATGGTTTCTATTTTTGTTTAATTGTAAATATACATAGGATACATACATATAATCACGACCATTATCCCCGAAGGGTTAGTCACGACTCGCTGACGTTTCGGACACATTATATTCGAACACAGTGTCCGAATTGACACTTTTTAACTTCATTATTTTTTTCACAGACGATTCGGACAACAATAAAAAATTACATAAATTTTAAGAAAATATACCATAGTTTAAAACAACACTTTGATTTATCTGTGTGTACTGAACAGCTCCAATAATTTAATAGTGTCCGAATCGTCAGTTAAAAAATAATAAAATTAAAAAGTGTCAATTCGGACACTATCTCCTAATATAATGTGTCCGAATCGTCAGTTAGTCTTAGTCAGAGACTAGGCAATGAGGACCGCAAAAGCAGTCCTATGCCATAATTCACTTTTTACCAAATAGCGACTGCACATTGTGATCAGCGTGACTCTATGCTGTTAGATGTATGTGCAGTCTTTAGTCCGTTAGCCGCCTTTTACTACACCTAGGGAAGAGAGGGGGTGGTAGTATTCTTTCACCGCCACGCGACAAGGTTGAAATATATTTAGTTTTAATTTTAATATTGATCTAGTCTGCTGTATTACCGTATACCAATAAATTTCGTCATGTCAAAGATGAATACTTCTCGTTTGCAGTGGAATAAAACTTCAGTCCCTTAGGTCAGGCAGTGACATTTACCAGTGATTAGGTGACATCGATATTGCCACATTTCAATGGACAGTGGTCCTAAGGTTGCAAAAAGATTTTATAGATTCTCATATTGTTTATACAGCTTAAAACTATAAAGTACGAAAGTTTGTTTTTTAATTCCTAATTAAAAAAAAAAAAAAAAAAAAACAAACTTTTTTTTTTTTTTTTTTTTTTAAATTAGGAATTAAAAAACTATAAAGTACGAAAGTTTGTTTTTTAATTCCTAATTAAAAAAGTACAATTAAGTACCTACACCACATTTTTAATAGTTTGTAAACCGTGTCGCGTATCGGTAAAAGAATACTACCTCCCCCTCTTTTTCCTTGAGAGTCGTAAAAGGCGACAAACAGACTTAAGACTGCGCACATCCAATCAACGGCATAGACCGGCGATGGGCTCACCACCTGTCACGCTGAGCACATGTGCAGTCGCTATTTGGTAAAAATGTAATTTATGGCAGAGGACTGTTTTTACTGTCATCATTGCCTAGTCTCTGACTAACCCTTCGTGATAATGTCGTGATTATCACGGATGAGAGGGAGGGAGGGAGAACAGCAATTCGTATAAAGTGGAGGCCGCAGGACCTGTCCATGCACAAGGGAATTGAACCGAGCGTGTAATGTTTGATATAAATACCTTTGATCTAACGTTCAAATAATTTAATTTCATTTTCAGATATAACAACTGACTTAATATAATAAACATTATATCCTTTGAAATAAGTTCATTTGTCATTAAATATATCTGACTTAATATAATAAACATTTTATCTTTCGAAATTAGTTCATTTGTCATTATATGAAATGATACGCACCCAATAGAACCGTGCGATCCTCCCTGACGCCTGTATGCCCATCTGCAGAGTTAGACGGCTATATCCTCACCTAACATCAGGCGAGATGAAGGCCAAGTGCATACGAGTACATTTTTTCTATAATTTATAAGACTGCGATGCCAGCCCTTGCATAGGTCATCTGTAATCTAGAAGCCACGCCCTGACAGGCGGTTGCATCGATATTGTTACGAAACTAAAAGAGCACTACTCAGCTAGTAAATGCCTAGGTAATAGCACAGAATACACATTAGTACTGTAATTGCCAACAGTCCCACTGAAGCTCATATTGTTTAACCCCATTATAATATAACATTTTATAATGTTATTTATATAAGGTGACTGCTAGAAACCGCAAGAAACTTCAAGGGCTGGTCAGGTCAAGTGTTTTAAACATGACAAAAATGACTAAAAAGGAATTCGTGTTTTTTCATTTTTAATGAAATAATTAATTTTGTGAATTTTAATTAGATAGTCTTGAGTATCTAATTTATTTTAAAGCATACGGCCGGCGGTCGTCTGTTGACCCGTCCGCATCAGCTGGGCCATAAGTACCTACATTGACGGGTCAACAAACGGCCGGCCGGCCGGCCGTTGCCCCCGTCAGCTGGGCGATAAGTACCTACGAAAAAACACGAATTCCTTTTTTGACATTTTTGTCATGTTTAAAACATTTAACCTGACCAGCCCTTGAAGTTTCTTGCGGTTTCTAGCAGTCATCTTATATTTTCATAGACACATTTCTACATTATACAGGATAATTTTTTTTATCGGTGCGGATAATTTTTTTTAACATTCATTAACGTTAATAGACATCATTTTAATTTTTTTAAATTGATTTATTATTCATTATTTATTTAATTTGTTCGGCACAATAAAAAATAACTCGTGGATACCGGGCGAACGCAAGGTCAGTGTGTGCAAGTGCATTGACCCGCCCGGCCGCCTGGTATCGTAATGTGTTAGAGTTCAATTTCGCGGTCCCGGTCGATTTACCATGATTAACGATATTTTTGTGGATATGTTTGATTAATTTTAGTTTATTTATTTATCACATATAAAAATTAAAATTAAATCTGTAGCTCTAGATTAAGTTACTCTAGTTTAAAAAAATGTGCGCACTGATAAAAAAATCCTGTAGAGGTACCTACATAAGTAATTACATCACGCCTTTATCTCGGAGAGGTAAGCACAGTTTTGCTACTATCCTAACCCACTTCCTTTGCTTCATTTACTCTTATAAAGCTTTTCAAACGTGCTCGTCGGTTTAGAGTACTCTTGTAGTGATCTTAAACGAGAGGAGAGAGAACTTCCTTGATCTGGAGACAAACATTTTAGAACATTTTCAATACTCCCAACCTTAGCTATCGGTGTTTAGAGCTGCAGTATGCGGAACCTTCTGACAATACGTGCCGTTATGTCAAGAAGTACTGCCTTCTGTGTCTGATCCTTGATCCAAACTTGAAGCGAGAGCCTCTTTAGGCATTGATCGAGGCTCTTAGTTAATATTAATTATTATTATTATTATATGGAGTACTTACACTCTGTTCATAATTTTACCTGTCTCTAGGAATCCAGTCTGTGATAGGGTGGATCTCACAAAAATATTTTTTTTAATGCATTTTTTATCTTCCACGGGAATTTCTCTAGAAAATCAATCTTTTGGGATACATTCTATAGCCTACCTTACTTTTTACAAGTATTTGGAGCATGTAGCTTGTAGATTTTAAGTAATCAAGAAAATATTATTTATTGCCGTGAATGTAATGACATCTACAGGAGAGTAATGACATTTTCATATTGCAGTAACATTTTCATATTGCAGTATAGGAATGAAGGTATTTAGTGGCAATAGGTAGGTATTATGAATACATGTAGTTGTTAATTCTTGTAATAATATTTATCTTATAAGAATTATACAAACTTAATAAAAAAGTAACTATCAATACTTCGTATTCAATAAAAAAAAAAAAATAACAATAGTAAGTACTTAATATTAAAATCAGTTTGAATAACCATAACAATATATTTTTAGACATTATTATAATAATACGTACGATTTCGTCGGATCGGCCGATCAGTTTCAGTCTCATCAGGAGACCATGCTCAGGGTTAATGCAAGATAACTACGCCGCCGCAAGGTTCTAGGTCCTCTAAAGTTTACTCAAAGATAAACTCAAACACAAATACTACTCAAAACATAATATACTGAAAGATAAATTCAAAACAAAAAAAAAACTCGGAGCAAAAATACAACTCGAATTAAAAAATACAACTCGAAACAAAAACACAACTCGAAACAAAAATACAACACGAAACAAAAATAAACAACAATATACTTCGTAGAATTAACAAGGCTTTGATTTATTATAGTAACAGAACAGTAACATACTTTATCTCTTACATATAATAGGTAACAATTATGTATTTACTGCAATATAAAAAAGCAAGGAATAATTAGGAACATAAATTACAACTTTGATTTACATTTACCCAATAAAAAAATATTCCAAGATCCGTAGCATCTTCGAGATCAAGAGAATTTTTAATTCGTAAAGTACTTAGTTTCAAAAACACCTAAGTACTTTAAGTTCGTAATCTGATTATAAATTAAAAAAATAATCTTAAACTTCATAGTAGGCTTTTTATTTCTTTGGCTTTTGAACGTAATGACTAAGAGCGTAATGACAAGACGAGCAATGATAAATTATAATTTTTGCTAACTAAGAAGTTAATAGGTAAAACGCCACACATTTATCGTTGGGCACCAAGGTCTAATAAATGCATAAATTAGAATTTACTTAAGGTTGATCCTTTTACGGTTATACATTCAAACGGAATGACATAAAGTAGTGACAAAATGCTGCGAACGAAAGTTAGTTAAAAAAATATCAATATCAAACGTCTTTCTCCCAGTGATCACGGTCGACGAATGAAGGCAGGCCGGTGGGCGAGTGTTTAGTGAGGTTTCGGCAGGTCACGGCACGATCAAACATAAATTTAAAAATTTTCAAAAGTTGATTTTTCATCGTGAACTGAATGACGGATTTACGGTGACAAAACTTTGAATTGAATTATTTTCCAAAATATTAATTATTTTTAATTATTATATCTATTAACTTAATGGGACATTCATCAAGTCACAGTGATTTTTTTATTTTTTGGTCCTAGTGGTAGTTTTATTTTTATAATTATGTTATTCTAAGGAGCCCAGTGGCCTGATTGACGTATTTCGTAATAGTCGAAATGTCGTTTACGTTTAGAAGTCGTCCTATTGAAAAACAGTCACAAATCCGTATTCACCTGTCATTTCTCTAGAACGATTACTCGATAGGAACGCAACTCAGCGATTTGTCAACTACACACATCAAAAGTGTCTAGGGATCAACATATATTTTTGCAATAACTTTTCTCCTGATTGATATTAATTAAAATTTTCTTTAAGGATTCATCAAATAAAGTGTTTTCGTTTGTCTACAGTAACGATAAACCAAGTCACCTTTGCATTAATAAAGAAATTTGCCATTTTCCTAATAAAGGGATTTTTGACATTTGAACCACTAACATTAAAGTTCGAAAAAAAGACTGACATAACAGTTTTCTTTAAAATTTTATTGGGTAACTTAAACAATTAATAATCCGTGTTTCTACCGCGAACACTAACAACACAAGAACATCGGTTTGGCATACTCAAAATGAGTTCATCCAAATCACGCTGTGGAATGGCCGCCCATGTTCGTTGCAACAACAAAAAAAGGTCTTCTTGCGACTGGATACCCTCCATATTCGGCAGAGCTCTTCTCTGTAGCATATCCCATGCATGCTCAATCGGGTTCAAGTCTGGCGACTGAGCAGGCCAGGGCATGACATTGATGTTAGCTGCGGCGAGAGTCTGTCTTACAACTCGTGCGGTGTGCGGTCGTGCATTATCATGCATTCACTGAAATAAGGGACCGATTTGCACTTGTAGAGGAACGATGACGTCTGATACAATCGTCTCAGCATAAATTTGAGCGTTGAGGTTGCCTCTGATCCAAATCAACTCAGTTCTTCCGCCGATCCAAATACCCGCCCATACCATGATGGTTCCACCACTATAAGGATGGACTTCCTGGCAGGATTTTAATCGCTGTTGGCGTCCAGGGGTTCTCCAGTGTCGTATACGTCTTGTATCCGGTCTCATACCAAAACGAGACTCATCAGAAAAGCACACGAAACGCCATTGTTCTTCTGCCCAATTTCTGTGTTCAAGAGCCCATTGATATCGAATCCTACGATTGTGCATTGCTATAGGTGGTACCCTTAGCGGTCTTCGGGAATGAAGGTTCACTTCATGCAAGCGGTTTCTGACTGTTTGGTCGCTAATTAAGTTCCCTGAAGAGTGATGAAGCCTCACGGCTAACATCATGGCGGTTATTGTTGGAGCTCTTCGAGTTGTGATTTGAATGTATCGGTCTTGTCTCCGTGTGGTGCAGCGATCCCGTCCTCCATGGCGCTCAGCCACGGTACCAGTGCTTCGGTAACGTGTCCAAAGTCGACTGATAACACTCTGACTTGTATTCAGAGCTAAAGCCACAGTACGTTGCCGGGAACCAGCTTCTATCATTCCCACGGCTCTGAGCATTTCTTCCCTGCTTAAATGACGTCGCCGCTCCATAATAACGTTGGTTTTAATCAGTAGTAGGGAAACAGTAGCACTAATAATGTCTTCAATGCGTTGTATGTTTTTATAGGGAAAATATTGACAGCTGATTTTCATCTTTTACTAGAAATTGATTGAAAGTTCCTGTTTCAAATTATGAAATGCACCAAAAAGGATCCATATAAATTTATAAAATCATACATTTATTACAAAGCCACATCTCAATCTCAAGAAATCCGCATAAAAATGCTTGATCCCTAGACACTTTTGATGTGTGTATTTAAACTTAATGTTGCCATTACAGTTCTACCAAATAAATTCAAATACTTTTTGTTAACATAACATACAGAAATGTTTATTATTTTTTTCCAACGACTTGGAAATTGTCTGGACTTCTTGGCGGGAAAGTGAAGCGTCATGTCTGCAGTTTTGTTTTATTTTCTAAAATTCGTGTTTTTTTGAACATTATTGTGAAATAATAATGGATTATTAACCGTTAAGTGTTTGTGAACGTGCATGAGTGTTGGCAAATGTAACAAAACAGTGCAACATCACTTTTCAAATTCTCTCAAGAAGTCCGTGTGAGACCGCAGTAAAGTCCCACATCTTTACTGAGGGCTCAAGGGGTTTCGGGAACATCATTTATCATTCATCATCTTAATCACCACTCATTATCATCAAGGGGAAAAAACGAAATAAAAATACTAATGACTAGGCAGTATGGTCTCTGATCTTAGCCTGTTCCTTCACGGAACAAATATTTAAAAAAATAAAATTGGAAATTGTCTAATTTGACGTGTAATCGCTGAAATCCGATAAAACTTAACGTCAAAATAATAGGTGAATACCGCGGAGGCAACGATCGAACTTCGATTTATGCACGTGAATACGCATAGACAAAACCGACTAAACAAAATCGTGCGATTGATACGTGAATACGAAAAGTGACTTCAGCGATCAAATCGCTTGCATGTCGGTGAAGTTTTGTTACGTGAATTAGGCTACAGTTGGCTTCAAGCATTGATATATATACACTAGATTAGCAATTACCGCGCTAAAGCGTTGCCACCTCACATATGGCCACAGCCATATGCCTAGCTAATGCCAGTTCAGTCCTCAGTGTGACGCCGGCCAGGTTGAACCGGACGGAAAATGGGTAAATGCATAGTGAAAGAGTGCGATTAAAGGTCACAGAACCATCATAACTCAAGCGGAATTACTTTCCATTCGTATGTACATTGTAAATGTATTGATATTGACGTAAAAACACACAAAAAATAATTAAATAACAAATATTGTGATTTATGTTCAGTGTTGCCATTAAAAACCTCGTTTTGGTTTCCCACTTTAATGGGAGAAACAAATTAATCAATGGATGAAGTTCCTCCGATTTTAAATAATAATATGGAATTATATTTTAAGTTTCGTTCAAAAGATTAATGCAATCTTATTAATTTGTAGTATATTTAATCAATTAATAATCTAATAATCATATTATATTTTATATTTAATATGATCAATTTTGCAGGGTGCCTAAAGATGCAGGACGCCGTGAGAAGAAATATTTAAAACAAGATTATAGCATGAAAACATACAAAAAAGAGACTAAACACAAAACTGATGCTTCATAGCGGAGTTTGATTACTGTTTGTATAAATAAACTACCATTATGGATTTACGCCCGGGCGTTTTGGGTGCATTGGATAAATGCATTAATATGCATTAATGATAAGTGGATTACAAGACCCGAAACACGGGCGGCCGTGATTGAGCTTCTTGTGACGTCACATTTCACACAATTATCAAAAACTATGTGTCAGGTTTGAAGAAAAATTTCTATATTTATTGAAATGTGACGTCACAGAGCAAAATGTCACGTGACCAACAGTTTTCGCGCGAAATTTGAAATTAATAAAGAAAAATATGTATATTTCTGTAAAACAAAGCTTTTTCGAGAAAGAAAATATTGTACGGGGCTTAAAATAAGCGTTTGTAATTTTTAAAATACTTTTTCGAAAACTGTCTCAATTACGAACACTTCTTACTTACCATCTGAAGTGATGCGCGTATAAACATTTCGGTAATTGATTTTCATTAATTTAGATTTAGTTGTATGTGAATTGTGTAGACGCTGATTACAAACCCTAGGATTGTATAAGCCATTCTTAATTCCAACATTCCAAACTAAATCGTTACGACAAGGCTATTGGAGATAGTTAAACAAATCGTTACAAAACTGTAACTAGCATTACACAGGTGCAAATTACATAACCGTTACAGAAGCATTGGTGTGTGTAAGACTACGTGCAAATCATCGCTGTTATCAATTCAACTATATTAACTAGTAAATTATTACATCGAGTGGTCAAGCTACGCTAAATGTTGTGATATTAAGAGGAAACACTATGTCAAAGTGACATGCTAAATTCTCATACAAAACACAGAAAAACCACGTTTCGTAGTCCCCTGTTTCCTCCTTCAGAACTGGACCAATTTTTATTACTTATTCAGCATCGGCTAAAGAAAGAGATTTTCTATGTCTGTATGTTTGATTTTTGTTTAAATCAGCCACTTTATGTTTCTGAAGACTCCTTAAAACGGAGTGATTTCGCTAAATTTTGAAGGCTCCTGGTTATTAAATTAATGCAAAAAATTCAAACGTACTGACACAGAAAGTCTCTTTCTTTAACCGATGCTGAAATAGTAATAAAAATTAATCTAGTTCTGAAGGAGGAAACAGGGCACTACGAAACGTCGTTTTTCTGTGTTTTGTATGAGAATTTTGCATGGCACGTCGACGTAGTGTTCCCTCTTAAATGAAGGAACAACTGACGACCTCCGTGGTAGTCAGCACTCCGGTTCTGTTGTTGCCATCAGAGGGTTCAATTATAGTCATTTCTAAATTGTCTCGGGTCTCTGGGTTTTTATATACAATGTAAGTTAAGTATATTCATCAGTTGTCTAGTAAACCATTGTAGATTGATTTTTTTTATCGGCAACGGGTAAGCGCTTGGCCTTCATCTCACCTGATGATAAGTGATGATAAGGCCGAAGATGGAAGCGCGCTTCACCCGGAATCCTCAACTACTGAGGAACTGGCTACCTTATCTCAAACTGTCAGAACACAACAATGCTATAAACATCGTTGTTATGGCGACAGACTTAGATAAGATGGTGGTAGCTAGCCAGGTGGACTTAACAGCGCTACCACCAACCAAACCGAGCACACAAAGATGTACCCCCCGCTGGGAATCAAACCCGGGACCTCTGGGTCTGAGACCGGTGGCTTAACAACTAGACCACAGAGGCGGTTAAAGATTTTTAGTTAGATTGTTTTAATGAAGCTTATTTTGGGCTAGATAATTAGTGTCAGCGTAGAACAGATATTTTTATAACTTAAATAATGTTTCCCCGGCGCACTAAAAACCAAAATATGGGTATATTCACGCTAGATTAGTAGTTTAGTTGCCCTTTGAAGCCCCCGTGTGGTACATTGGTTAAAACACCGGTCTGATACAAAAAGGCCAATCGATTCTCAAGGTGGCTACATATTATTGTAGACTTAGTTTGGTTGGTGGTAGAGATACGACTTTCGCCCTTTTGGAGAGCAGGCTAGTTTCTAGAGAAAATCTTTATTTTATTTTTATTTTATTTTATTTGGAAAACAATACAGTAACGAAAAACACAGGTAGACATAAAAAAAACATAACAGAGTACACAATTACAATGTTTTAACATATAGAAACTTACTTAGATCATTTAAAAATTATTATATGTAAACAAAAGTAAAAGATAGAAAACTAGAAATATTAAATGTAGAAATTTGACACTACTACAATTACTATTGAGGTCCACAATACAATTCGACATTGACATCGACCTTTGACAGTCAACATCTTGACTTTCTTTTAGATACTATTTACTCACTAAAACCTAGTATCATCCCTTTTAATGGGGATGACCATCATGTTGTCTTCTTTGCAATTAACATGCTACTCTCTACAAGACTGTATTATATAATATACACCTATCCGTTTACTATTGCAATTCGCAGAATAATGTTACATTCCCGTCCAGTACAGTTCCATTGGAGATAGCATCTACCAACACAATGGACCGCCCGATTGGGAAATCTGCGTCGTGACTGCTTTCCTTTAAGTTTCCCTTTTATATTATCACCCATTCTACTCAAGGATAACCTTTCCCATCAAGTGGCCTGCACTTTAAAGAAGTGAACGCCTCTGGTTTGTTGCACCTACTGTACTTACCTGCAACGTTTAATCAAATATGAATCTTATTTCAAAGGGTTAAGGGACAAGTGAGATTTCTGTAGATACTACTCACAATCGCCACTCACCTCGCGTGCGAATGGTTAAATGTCATCATGACCTGCGGCAAATACCACTCATTTGTTAATCAAAAGCAATAAACATAATGTTGATAGCTTTGACCGTCGCATTTGCGAATACACTCTGTTACTTACAAGCGATAAAAAGGACCATGGGGGATTTTGTATGAACCCTGTCCCCACCCTACAACAGTCATGGAATACGTGTCAATTTGTAAATTGGGACTCAAAGAAGCCTAAAGTACCTGTGTTAGTTGCAAAAAGTATTGGGTTTATTTATAATAAAAAAAAACTTTTATTGTTTTCATGCTTTAGTTAAAGTTGCTTGAGAGTGTCATGTTCTCTCAAAGTGTCTATGTGGTGGTTGCATGTGCGTCGGGTCGTTACGTTCCCTAAAACATGGTTGAGCGCAGCGATGGCTGATTCACAGGTCATTCTCGTCTCATGAACGTCTCATGAGGCTGGTCTGCTCTTCCAATCTTATTTTGTTGGGAAAAAAATTAAATATTCAAAAACAATATATTTTTAAAACCTAAATCCCACGTATTTGAAGAATGTCGCCATAGTAAAAGAATATCTATCCTACTAGACCCTTCAAATGACACTAATTTCAAATCTGTTGGATGGTGGGGGACGTGGTCATGGTCATTTATAAAGTTTAGCTTTGATAGATCAAAACAGCACCTTTACGCGATCGACTACATACAAACGCGATTCTTCCTATTCGTGATTCCCATTACATACATATAATCACGACTATTATCCCCGAAGATCACATCACATACTATCAAAATCAAAGAAAAGCTTTATAAAAAAGCTTGTTATAAAGTGTCAGATTACACATAAGACCAAACAGCTTGGGTCTGAAATGCTCCAAGTACTCCAACAGCTATTTCTAATTGTCTATAATTAATAAAGCACCATATTTAATTAAACTATTTACATTCAAATTAATATTTTGTATTTTATGAATATTTTTTTGACGACGACATAATATATATTTTTTTGTAAATGTCGTTGCTTCTGTGCGCTGTGGTTTCTTGCGCCCGTTCTTTGCCACAGTTAAAAAATGATGTCCTGAATGGGTGGTAGGTTAAAAAAGATTTGGACGATTCAAAGTACTTATTATTTGAGTTTAACTTTTAAAGGGTTAGTCAGAGACCAGGCAATGAGGACAGCAAAAGCAGTCCTCTACCATAGTCCACTTTTCACCAAATAGGTAGCGACTGCACATGTACTCAGCGTGACAGGTGGTGAGCCCATCGCCGCTCTATGCTGTTTGATGTACCTATGTGCATCCTTTAGTCAGTTAGTTGCCTTTATGACACCCAAGGGAAGAGAGGGGGTGGTAGTATTCTTTCACTGCTACGCAACACGGCTATATAACCGTGTTACGGGTTAGTAGGTGCTAATATTAGGCCAGCGGTATGGGTTATGACCCAATCTCTTCATGTGCTGTTCATGTAGACCTGTGCCCTGCAGAAAGACGGTTATCGGGCATCGGTTATACTCATGATAATGACTCTCGTTTTAACAGGGAGAAGATTTAGTGGCCAAGCACGATATGCCTCGCGGGTCGTTCGCGTCCGGTGGCGACGCTGACTCCTTAGACTTTGTGGCGTACGTGGCGAAGACCGCGCCCCCCGCGGAATGGAGAGCTTGCCACGTACTAGAATGCGGTGGTCGGCTTGCGCAGGACGTGATCGCCACTATAGGACAAGCATTTGAACTAAGATTCAAAGAGTTTTTGACGCAACCCTCATCGTAAGTATTCTTGATTGGTTGATTGGTATAAGTAACTCTAAACGATGGTAGAGATTATTATCTCAGGTAGGATCATTCTGATTCACAATGTGAATCAGAATGATCCTACTTTCTAAATTATGAGTGTGAAACACTCCCACATTTTCCTTATACTTTTTTGATTATTGTGATACACATTAGGGTATATAATCCCGCAACTGGGCTATCATACTAAGTGCAAAGGACAACTATTTTTTAAAGAACATCCTGAGAAAGCGAAAAAATCTGCTGTTCCATGCTGGTCAAGAAGTATTTTCAGTTTTGTATAGAACAGCGGGATTATATACCCAAACATCCTGTTTAACCACTAGTTTCAGACTGAGCTTTCGTACTTTTTGCAGGGTCAGTGTGCAAGTAGACTGAGGTGTTGTCCAAAAATTTATTTGTAACATGTCACCTTCACTAAAAAGATTTTGTGATGCTTATTACAAGTATAACTACAGAATAATATTAAAACTACAGTCTACGCGCTTTGTCGTTAATGAACCAATAGAGGGTATCGCCGCTGCAACTTCCTCACTTTGTGTTGGAGTGCCAACGTTGCCCTTAGTATTATTGTTTTCATCAACAAAGGATTCTGGGTCAAGAACCTCCATTGATGATGAAAAAGAAGTTATTCAAAAAATTTTTCTTACATTCTGTATAAGTACTTTGGTTTCTCATAATTATAATGTATCATAAATCGTGGCATAAATATTATGGGTCATCATAATGGCCAGTAATGAGCTTGATCTTGGGAGTTAAGCAAGTATTTATCGAGCTTATCCGATCTACTTAAGGACGTTTGTTTTCATAGTGTCACAGCAGTATTTAAAATCCACTTACCTACAGGACGGACTATGGTCCGATGTACTATGCCCCATTGACTTAAGGCTCGACCGAGGCGGGTTTTTCGTTCTCGGCCAAGACCGAGACCGAAAACGAGAATAAAATAAAGTCTTGGCCGAGACCGAGAGCCGAGACCGAGACTAGACAAATCGTGAAAAAATATTAAATGCTGTTATGTAACTCTTTAAACTGTAGATACTGTTTATTAAAAACTGTTTCATTTCAATAATCAAAGTAAAATAACATTCTATCGTAGCATAAAAAGCAAGATTTCGGCGTTTTCACCCTCCAAGTGTCTGTTTGCCTCGCATTGTACAACTGTCCGTTTTGCTAAAGAATTGTTCGCTTGCTACACTAGCACGTGGCGCTGATAAAACTTATTTCTGCAGGCTTATGCACCTTATGAGGTGACGAAAACCAATACTCAACAATATAAGAGTTTCTTTGCAGTATTAGCTCTATAAAAAAGCTTTCTAGCGCTATTTTAATCACAGAACTTGAACTGTTTTCGTCATTGCTCATTGGCTCGTCTTCCAACTCTATGGAATCATGTGATGCCTATGAGTTGGATTGCTCTGTTGGAAGCATGTTTGAAGAGTTATCTGAAAATTTGAATCCCATTCCGTATAAAGCTATAGTCTCGCTCATGGCCGAGAACTCGGCGAATTTTAGCCGAGAACCGAGACAGACTTCTCGGTCAGATTTGTATCCGAGAATGCCGAGACCGAGATCGCGACCAAAATCTCGGTCAAGCCTTACCCATTGTACATTGGGAGAGACCCAGCAGTGAGACGTTTGTATGCTGTTGCTAATGATGTTCATTAAAAAAACTAACACTGATATGTAACTTCATTTTCTATTTTGCAAATGAATGCCGCACAGTAAATAATTCGTGTGTATATTACGAGAATTCACGTATCCAATCTAAAAAGGTAAAAAAAATGTTCATCATAAAACAGAAACTAATAAATATACTAATACCTGATAAATAAATTAAATATTAACAAACTATGAAAAGTGAACTGAACTGTCCTCCAACTGTAGGGACAATGGGTTTCCAGAACGCTGACAACATTACCTCTTTAGATTGCCAGACCCAGGCTACTAGCGTACTACGTCTCCCCGGGCACATTACTCTGTAATGTGTTAACTAGTAAAATAAAAGCCCAATGTACTGACTGAGGTAGCCGCCAGTCTTCTTTTAGAAGAAGGCCTCAACGAAGTACAGTAAAAAATAATGCTTAAATTCTATTATGAGCAATTATGAGAGAATCACCTTTTCTAATTTTACAGCTTGCATTACACACCACTGCTCGAAAGGAATGCGACGCGATCGTCGTCGCGGATACCATAAACAGACTTCTATTTTCGGACGTCCCTCTACGTTGAATGTCCACAGGAAGGTATAATTAATAGAGCAACATTAACAGATCGTTTGTAAAACGCATTAAGAGGAAACGCCAAATTATTAATTTTACGGTTTATTTATGCTTTTGAGATTGGTCCAATTTCGTTGTGATTTGTGTTTTGTTTACACTTGCCGATTCCGGGGTCTGAAATTCTTTGAGTGCCAACTGTTTCCGACACATCGGTCTTGAGGGTTCTTGTCCTTTGGTTACAGAAAGGAAGTGACACATCACAATTTCGAAAGTTGTGACTGTAAACTCTTTAGATGCTAAGTAAAGCGAAGGAGTGAGCTTGATCTCGTCTTGTCATTTATGATTGGATAGCAGAATAATGATTGAGTGAACTTTGTTGTTATAAACTACCATAATGTCCTTACATAAGTACTCTATGTGAATAACAAAATTGAATACCTACTTATTTTGGGAATGTTCACACATTTTTCTGGCCCATCCGGTAAAGGAACACGCAATACTAAAGAATTCCCATAGTTATTTAAGTACAAAATGAAAATGATTGTCGTACCACTAGTATGTATTTTCTTATACACATACAAAACACTTATTATGTATTATCGAAGAGGTCAGAGAAGACCATGAAAAATTGCTATATAAAAAGTTGCGCTAGATAGCTAACAAACATACTCTGATGATAAGCACCGCAGCTTACAATACCGTAGGTATAAATGAAGCATTGCCAACCTTCAGGTCTTAGTTCCTCTACGTACAGATAAGTTACTAGTTCTTACACCCTTGAGTGTCTGTGTCCGTCCACACCGATTTAGTTAACAGTAAGGAGCCGGTGACGGCAACAGTTACTGCACAGAATAAGCATTTTAGAGCGTGTCAAATTTTGCTATCCACATTTATCTTCGATTTAATATCATATCTTTCTTTATAACAAATGAATTGAAAGCGCCTTACGATACGTACACCAAAATAAATAGCATTAAGAAAATATTTAACTGCCAACAATACGGCAACATCGAACCTTAAGGCTAATAAGGAACTACTTTCTTATAGGAAATTAACATGCACAATGCGGGTGCAAGACCTGCGCAAGGTAACTTTACGAACACACGTAGCTCCGTGCTTTATGAGGTTAACCGCAGTACCGACGATGTTGCAGGAAATGTAAGTTACAAATAATAATTTCGTCTAACAGCAGTAAACGGTACACTGATAATTGTACAAGCATCATTCGTTTAGTATTGGGTAGATAACTAATTGGAAACAGGCCGAAAAGCTTTGCGTATCTTTCAAATTTTCTCAGAATACGTTCTATGAATTTAACGTAACTTTTACGTCATAAAATACCTATGAAGGTTTATATTAAACAATGTATGAGTATTTCTAGATGAATTATTTATATAAGCCTTCACGTGCAATGATGTCAAAACTATTTCAAATTCTAAATAGTTATAAACAGAATTTTTTGTCTAAACTTAAATAAGTAAAATTTTAAACACAGACGACAACCTCAGGCGGGAATCGAACCACGCACCTTCCGCATTCCGGGCGGCTGCCTTAACCACTTGGCTACCGAGGTCTGGCTCTTGATGCTTATGTTTTTAGTCAACATTGCTTCATCAAATCTTAGAAGTTTTCACCTCTGAGATCAGAAAGAAATATTTTATATAGGCTGACGCCCGGAATGGGGAAGGTGCGTGGTTCGATTCCCGCCTGAGGTTGCGCCTAAGCCCGCCTAAGCGTTAATAAAACGCTAAAATATAAAACATTAACCTTAAATAAGTACTTACTTACTGAGTGTATGTTCCAGTTTATATTAAGGGGACTTAACAGAGAAAAATTGGCAAGAAGCTTTTATATCTACACTGGCATGTATCTACTTGATCATTGTCCTAGATAATTCCTACATAAAATAAGTTTAATCTTCGATATTTTATTAAGAAAATAGATATTTTTAAGAAAATACACTTAATTTTCTTAAGGTAAGTATTTAGTTAGTAAGTATAGCTTATCCTACATACCTACAATGTCAGTTGTACCTCTACAAAAATGTGGCTCAAAAAACATCATCAGATCAAACTTCTTATATCTCAATGCGGCATTAGAATCGTTATAAGTACCTTTGAATAGAACCACAATTCACAATAATGAATGACAAACAATAATTTGAGGAATTGCACAGGCATTCCGTAAAGGAATTGCTTCTCAGGAAATGCCTATGCTGCTTGTTTAAACTACCGGATAACGATGTGTAACTCAGGAGTGACAAACGCAAAAGATATAGTATCCCAGGCAAGGAGTGATTAACTCCGTATATCCCTATAACTCCAATTATATCTTTATATCCGTGTAGCTAAGATGTATTTTGGTCAAAACTCATTGCGGAGAAAAGAAAGAAACAAAGATGTGTCTAGGTTGTAAGTAAAAAAGAGATATTATTTCGCCCGTGCATACGTAGTGCGAGTTATATTATACGGTAGTTTTGCTAAGGTAAATAACTCTTTTACGGATTGTAATAAGGCACAAATTCGGTTTGTTTAAAGAATAACAAATACATTTTACACATTATATCAGTTAAGTTTCCACCAATAGTAATAATTAATTACTTAACAGCTAAATAAATTATCGAACAAAGAGAGCAAGTACAGACGTAACAACTAACTAGCATGAACAAAAAAAAATCCAAACAATTACAAATATAACTAATATACTCACATGCTTTCTAAATTGAGAAGCAGAGGTGTGAAAATATCGATGGTTGTTCTAATTCTCTTTCTTGTCGTACGCCTAATCAACTAAGTTAATCTTTAACTCACTAGCTCATTTCGTTCATATCTAAACCAGGGAGTTAAAGAGTTAAAGATATAAAAGAGTGATGTAAATCTTTGGATGTAAAAGATGTAATCACTCTTTTCTTAACAGTGAGTTATTCTGCGCATCGCTACTACCGGATCACATAAAAAATGATGCTCCCCCTCAAACGCTGCCATTTCATTTTTGATCTCGTTAACTTCCAGGACACGTTCGTCCCCGGCTGTATAATAATGTATAAAAATGCAAAGCGGAATTTCAGTAGAGAAGTGCCGAATGCAAATTTCCATCCCCAAACTCTTCAATATTATGTTTGACGTTGTTATTGTTAAGCGCGACGACTTGTTTTCTTTTCGCCTTCAAAAAAGTTTTTCCAGTGTTATTATGACAATTTACCTAAAGCTTTGCGACGTCTTGTGGCATAATATTGTTTAGGAAAATGATAAACCGAGTTTAGGAAAGTTTTAAAGGGTGTTTAAGTAGTCGTGATTACAGAGTAAGAGTCTTTATATCGAAACTAACACGTTCTTGTTCACGGTGAACTATAGCGTTGCACGCATATTATTATGAACTTAAATCTACATATATATCATCATCATCAGCCTACAAACGTCCCACAGGTCTCCCACGTGGACAATAGCACGTGGGGATATTGGGTCATAACCCACCACGCTGGCCCAAGGGTTGGTGGGTTTTAACGACTGTCATCTTACGACAACAACCGGGACCAACGGCTTTACGTGCCTTCCGAAGCACGGAGGAGGTCGAGATGTTTTTCATTTGGTCACCCATCCAGCGACCTGGCATTACGAAAGTAGCTTAACGGTCAAGATCGTAAGCCGAACGCGCTAGCCGCTGCGCTATCGAGCTCCTATATATGTATATATATATAAATAAAAGTATATTTCCACTAATGTTTGTTCGTCATTCAGAACTGCTGCACCTTATTATTTTTGTTGTATTTGTAATTGTCAGGACTAGGTTTGTATGAAAGAAAAATTTTGGATATGCGCCACTGGTACACACGGCGTCAGATCAACCTATTCAAAACTGTCAAACTTCTACAATCAATTTTGAACTTTATTGTTTAGCTCTAAGGTTCAATATTCATTGGAGAAATTTGACAGTTTAGGGTACGCGCGTCCCCTCTGGACCGCACAGCGGGTCACTCGGACCTGCGGGGGGGATCTCCACGTGCGGCCCACTCTGGGTCGCACGCTCGCCGCTCCCTCTGAGCGGCTTTGAGGGGAGTTTTGGCGGCGCCCCTTCTGGGCGTCGTTACACGGGGGGGAATGGGGTAGTCCGGCGCCCCTTCTGGGCGTCGTTTCAAGGGGGGGGGGGAATGCAAAGGCTCCGTCGTTGGGAAACGTGGCGACGGGCGCCCGTCTTCTGATGGGTTGGTGGGCGGCGTTACAGCCCACCCGCTAGCGCCATGGGGGGGAATGGGGAGCACCCCGAAAGGGGTGTACCAGGGGCCTCACGCCAGCCCCTGAGCATCGTAGTCCCCGACCTGTGCGGCAATGATCCCACTCGAGGCGTCTGTGGGGGAGCTGTGCAGGGAGGGGGGCGAGGGCCTGCCTTAACCGGCCGGCCGCGACAAGGGTAGTCTCAAAAAGCACCCCGGGAGAAAACCCGTTACCAACCACCTGATACCACCCGACCTCAGCTGTATGTAGGGTAGCCTGCGCACTGGGGGCCTCTGCGCGGGTGGTCAAATCTTGCCCCCCACTCGTGGGAACAATATGGACAAATCATTGACTCTTCATTTTGACGCCCCGGTAGGGCCTTGTACTAGGCCTGCCGGGGATGGTGGGCCTGACGACGGGCGGAAGGGTCGGAGGAGTGGATCGGCCAGTTCTGGCGGGTCGAGCAGGAGAGGGGCTGCAAAGCCGAAACTGCCCAAAGGAGTCGGGTCCGAGAAGGACGGAGTACATGCCGGGGACGCGACCGGTGAAGCGAAGGAGAGGGCTAATGGCTCTCCCTTCGTGGAACCGGCGGTGCCCGGTTCTGGTGTCGATAGGGGGCTACCGGTGAGGGTAGGGTCCGAGAAGGACGTGGTACATGCCGGGGACGCGACCGGGGAAACGTCCGCGGGGGCTAATGGCTCCCGCGGCGCGGAACCGGCGGTGCCCGGAGCGAAGGTCGGCAAGGGAAAGTCGAAGCCGAAGCCCAAGCCAAAGACTGGACCCAAGGGGGGGCCCAAGTCTAAGGCCAAGCCCAAGATTGGACCCAAGGGGGGGCTCAAGGCGAGTCGCGAGGAGTTCTTGAGGGAGGCCATGGAGGTGCTGGGCCCATTCGATGACGACGCGTACATGGCGCGACAGATGGAGCGCCAAATCTATGGCGAGTATGATGACGGCCATACGACGTGTTCCGACAGTCTGGGCCTGGACTTGGATGAGGACGTCGGGTCCGACTGGTCCGGCAAATCGGCGGAGATGGTGGCATACGAGCTCGAGAAGGCCAGGATGAGCGCGGCTGTCAAGGCTGCCGCTACCACCAGGAGCAGCCGGAAGGGGGCGGTCAAGCCCACTCTCAACCCCCCCAACCCCTTCACGCCAACGCTGGAGGTGAGCCGGAAGCGGGTGTTCGAGTGCACCGACCCTGACACGTCGGGGGCCGAGGAACCGCTGGCCGGGCCCTCTAAGGTGTCCACCGCAGGCCGTGGACGTCCCCGTTCCCACGTAGGGGCCTACGTGGGAATGTCGAAGGCGCGCGACCAATTGAGGTGCGCTAGAGAAGAGGCGGAGGTCGAGGAGGCGCGAATGACGGTGGAGAAGGTCCAGGAGACGGTCGGCCTGCCCCCGCCCCCGGTCACGAGGTCGCAGACCGAGCAGGTCCCGCCGAAGGCGGCTGAACAGGCGCCTGCCGAGGTAGTGGAGGCGCCTCTCCCCGGGGACCATCTCGGGCAGGTGAACTTTGCGGTGGACGGGCTCACCGACCTGATCCACAAAAGCCGCAACCTGAAGGGGACCATAATGGGCCAGGCCTATGCCCACATCCGCTCGATCTCCTTGGCGGCGGAAGCCCTGGCGGCGACAACCCTCGACGAGGAAACCAGGCGGCTCCGCGAAGAGAACGCGCGGCTCAGCAGCCGGATCGAGGCCCTCGAGAGCGAGGTCGGGGCCATGCGGCGCACATCCGTGGACCGGACGAGGTCCCCAATTCTGGGTCGTCCGGCGCCGCCGCAGGACAGGGAGACAGTGCTTCTGGAGGCTTTCCAGGCCCGCATCGTCTCCCAAATCAGCGGGATGTTGAACGCCCGGATAGAGGGGCTTGAGAGCAGGCTTCTCCCCGCCGTGCCCCTGCGCCCGCCACTCGCGGCGGAAACGAGAAGGGAGGAGGTCGCGCCGGCCCGATCGGCCCCGCCGCCTGCATCAAAGCCGGGAAAGAAGGCTCCGCCGCCTTCCAAAAAGCCGCCCAAAAAGGCAGCAGAGAGGGCCGCCCTGGCACCCAACCCGTACGAGGACCCCAGGCCGGGACCCAGTAACGCCCCGGACCCTCCAGCGGAGACGCCCTGGACGACGGTGGCCAAGCGTGGCCAGAAGAAGGCCCCGCCCGCTCCCCCGCCGGCCCCCCCGCCTGCGAAGACGGCTAAGGCGGCGGCCCAGCCGGCGAAACGGAAGAAGCGCTCCCTCTTCCCCCCAAGGACGGCAGCGGTCACGCTGACCCTGCTTCCCGAGGCCGTGGACCAGGGCATGACGTACGCCCAGGTCATCATGAGGGCCAAGGCGGCGTTCAGCCTGCCCGACCTGGGGATAGAGGGGGGTGTACGCATTCGGGACGCCGCGACTGGCGCCCGAATGCTCGAGGTGTCGGGGGAGGACAGAGGGGAGAAAGCCGACGCGCTCGCGGCCAAGCTGCGGGAGGCTCTGCAGGGGGTGGCCAAGGTGGCACGGCCCTGCAAGATGGCGGGCCTAAGGGTGGTCGGCTTGGACGATTCCGTCCAGCCGACGGACGTGGCGGCGGCTCTGGCCGCGGCAGGAGGCTGCTCGGTGGACGAGGTCCGCGCGGGGGCGGTGGCGCTGAGGCCAGGGGGGAGTGGCTCCTGCCTGGTTAAGGTCCCGGTGGTGGCGGCCAAGAAAGTCTTGGGGGCGGGGAAGCTCCTCGTGGGCTGGAGCTCGGCCAGGGTGGAGGCCCTTGATCCGGTGCCCATGCACTGTTACAAGTGCATGAGCATCGGTCACACGCGGCAGCGATGCCCGCTGGAGGTGGACCGCACGGGGTCCTGCTATAGGTGCGGGGCCAGCGGGCATAAGGCGGCAGAATGCGCGGCCAAGGAGCTGCGGTGCGCGGTGTGCGAGGCGGCGGGGCGGCCGCATGGGCACTACATGGGGGGCAGGAGCTGCCACCCGCCCAGCGTCAAGCCCAAGCCAGAGGTCCCGGGGAGAGCCCGGCAGGCTGAGGGAGCCCCCCCCACCGAGGGCATGGAAGTAGAGGGAGAGGTTGCGCGAGGACATCCTGGCGCCTCCTCTCCTGCGCAGGCGGAGGGGGGGTCGAGGGCGGCGACGTAGCGCCGCCCTCTTCCCCCCCCTTGGGAGGGCCGCGGCCTAGTGTAGAGGAGCACTAGGCTGCATTGCACAAGCCCTCCACCCGCTTGGGAGCAGTCGGACTTACCGGACTGCTCCCCCTGGCGCAGGGGACCCAGGTACAACTGGGTCCGTAGCGTGTGGCGCCCAGCGGGGCGTATTAACACGGAACCGCGGCGCCACTATACGCTCCAGACGGTAAGTGTCGGTTCTTTTACCGGGTCGGGCCCGTATGTCCTTACTCACCCGCTTCCCTCACGAGGGGGCGGGTGGGGACATATGGGTTCCAGCCCCGGACAGTGCATGGGGTGTCTCACGCTCCTCTCGAGGCCTCATGCCAGTGCAGAGAAGCATTTTCTCCGACTAAAACAAAGAAAAAAGGTTGATCTGACGCCGTGTGTTGTGTACCTACGGGATGTTCACGCGGACGTAGTCGCGGGCGCGCCGCTAGTAGGTACAAAACATGGGTAATAAGAAGGATATTTGGATTTCTAGGTACATTGACAACAATAACATTTATAGATATAGGTCATGCTCAATCGAATTATTTTTATGTCCTTTTCTCAAGGGAAGCTCACTCATGAATCAGATATCAAATGGGACACACTGTTGATTCCAAACAACTTCGGGTCGACCGAATCACGAAAGTTAAATTGCAGATTCGATAACTTTGCATATTGCGTTTGCGTTCGTTTATCATAACATTGATCTCTTTTATAGATAAGACCACCTCTACTCACTATTGTTTGTAAAATAATTGTGTATGTGTGTTTCGTACAATCAAGAGTATTTCGTTGAGAACAATACTAAGGAAACTTTTTTGATAAATTCAAGCTTGTTGACAAGCAAAACACATTGCAATGTGTTTTTTACAGTTGACAGACAGAAGAAAAAAAAAAATTCTATTGCTCTAATAAAAATTAGTTTTTCTTCAATATTTTTAATGTACAGACATCGCCCTGTTAGAATTTTAATATAAGTAGGTAGAGATCAATGAAGCCCTTTCATACGATACCCCACATGACACGGTTAACCACAGACATATAGATCTATGTCTGTGCGGTTAACTCATTCAAAATTGGGCCTGCCATTCTTCGCATAAAGACCATGTTTTTTAATGATTTTACGGCAAATCTATAGTTTTCAGATTTGTCCCTATACTTGTAGTATAAGACGGTAATTCTTGCCAAATTTCATAGTTCTAGGTCAACGGAAAATTCTCTCGGAAAAGTCTCGAAATATACGTTTTTTGCGGCATAAACGGCCGTATCTTTCTTACGTTAACGTAGGAGTTTGATTTTTTCACAGCTTCAAGAAACTGTAGTCTAGATTAAATCGTTTTAATTTCAACTCGATACCTCCACGCGTTCCCGAGATAAAGGACCTTGACAGACAGACCGCCGTTCCTTGCTTAAAGACCGTTATATAATGATTTAATTACAAAGGTATAGTTTTCAGATTTTTCTTATACTTGTAGTCTAAGACGGTAATACTTGCCAAACTTCATAGTTCTAGGTTAACGGAAATGCCCTATAAATTTTGATTCCCTTGAAGGGTCTTGACAGACATGCAGACAGACGGAAAACAAAGTGATCCTATAAGGGTTCAGTTTTTTTCCTTTTGAGGTACGGAACCCTAAAAATAACAAGCGTTGTCAGAGAGCAGCCGCGACGAAGGTTATATTCTGTGGTTATACGCTGTACGCTGTTGCCATGTGGTCAGCATTCATTGAATGCTCTAAGGTTGCTGGTCTCGAGCAAGTGGTAGGATCTTTGAGTAAGGAGTACGAATTTGACATGACAAAGACACGCACCATGCGCCCTGCTATCGTTAAACTGGGTTAGTGGCGAATTTCCCCAGTTCCGATTACACCCGAAAATTAAATAATAATTTCTAGTTTCGTTTTCACCCGCATTGTTTAATGGTACAGACGCATTCAAAACTATACTTCACAACGCCAGCTGTTTGGTAAAGTCTTAATTGTAAAAACAAAAGTTAAAATTATTTTTACATTTAATTTAAATTTAATTATTACCTTTTTATTATTATTTAGTTTTCGTATTTCAAATTTTGAAATTATTATTAATTTTTGATTTTAAAATATAGCTTAGGTAACTATATTAATTTAATTAATTTTTGAATTTTAATTTTGTAATTTTTAATTTGTAATACCTTTTTTTAAATATTTGTTTTTAATTATGTAATTTTTAATTTAATTTAATATTTGTAATTAACGTTTTTAATATTTGATTTCAATTTTATTTGTGTTGTATGGATTTCATTATCCGAAATAAAGATTTATTATTATTATTATATTAAAATCACAATGAAACTCCTATTTGTATACAAGGAGACTCAGTTTGTAAGCTGTTTTGAATCGTCTTGTTCTGTAAAATCCCTATAACCTCCCTAAATTTCATTTTATTATTCAATTTTTAGGTATAATAAGAAAGTTCTAAATCCACTTCTTACGACACTTACAAGTACTTAGCATAACTTTGAGATAATATAAATTTCATTAAAACTAATTAAATTAAGCCACTGACTCATAAAAAAATAATTTGCATGATTACCGAAATTCACAAAAATGCTATAAACTAGTATGTATGGGCAATGCAATTGCAATTTTATTGCAAAGGAGACATTGCACAGAGTTTCGTACGAACATGTTTGGCATAGCGGAACGTTAACGATAAACTTGCAACAATGTTAACTTAACTACATTTATCATTTGGTAGAGCGAGTATTTTACATACATATACTCACGACTATTATCCCGGAAGGGTTAGTCAGAGACTAGGCAATGAGGACAGCAAAAGCAGTCCTCTGCCATAGTCCACTTTTCACCAAATAGCGACTGCATTGTGATCAGCGTGACAGGTGGTGAGCCCATCGCCGCTCTATGCTGTTCGATGTATGTGGAGTCTTTAGTCCGTTAGTCGCCTTTTACGAAACCCAAGGGAAGAGAGGGGGTGGTAGTATTCTTTCACCGCTACGCGACACGGTTCTTATACGAGTATTATCTCCTCTAATAATAAACCTAGATGAGAATAAATACGTGAGTGTATACTCACAACTTCTGTCGCCAAAGGATTAGTCAGATGAATAACCATGCAAGTCCGCAAAAGCAGTGCACTCCTTTGAAAATGAAATTTATTGTTACAGGAAATATGGTAACAATTTTATCATTTTTCACTGACAAAGTTCACGTTTCACCAAATAACAACTGCACATGAGCTCAGCGTGATAGGTGGTGAGCTCATCGCCCCTTTATGCTGTTGTATGTATGAGCAGTCTTCAGTCCGTCAATAAGCTTTCGAGTTACAAATGGATACACTATTTTTCTAAAAATATACAACAGATTTTCCGGATTAAGGAAATACCAAGGAACTTATAGAAATACTAGTCTAAATACTAGTATTTTTGTCTGTGTATATTCATACTATGCCAACGTTGCAAAAGTATAAAAAACTCTTCCTTTTCCGATCTATGTTAATATAAATGACTTATTAGAAACAGTCCTTTCGATTAACTAAGTAGAAACAAGAAATACATCGCCTTATTTGGAAAGCTGTCTTGAGACATTTCCGGAATGATATCGCTATGGAATCGTATCGAGGGTAGCGCCAGGTGTAAGGAAGGCGACATTGTCATCGTATTAGCATAAGCACAGCTGCTCTATGTATTACCACAGAATAACTATGCTCAATCTACATTTATGTGTAAGGACAAATTACGAATTCACCAACGTAATTGAATGAAATTATGAATTTATAATTTAGAACTAACGCGCATTCGGCCTGCTTGATGGGTTATGTACAGCCCTATCTTCCCATATGCTGTTGTGCATGTGACGAATTTAGGCTGACGATGATGAATTTATATTAAAATAAATTAAAATAACACCTCGGTGACAAAGTGGTGTTTGTGATTACCAACCTGCATTTGACAACCGTGGTAATTGACCTTAGAGCATTCAACCATTGACCCATCTCTTTCCGTAATACCAGACACAATAGAAAATCTATTGTCTATGGCACGAGAATATGTCTCGTCTATGGCACGAGAATATGTCATGCGGTAATCAAAGGGGGATTAGGCGGTCAGTAAAAATTCGGATGTTGCGCGGGGCGGGGTCCGCGGTTATTCGTAAGCGCCATTCACATTTTTATCAAAAAATTAATAAAAATGTTTAGTTTTTGAAAATGCAAATCACTCGAGAAATCGAAAAGGTGTGTTTATGATTTTATTGGAATTATTATTGTAAAACACGGTCGTAATATGCATTTAAATAAAATTTTAGAGGTAACTTCAGGATTTTTTTCTATCAAGCAAAATGTTTCCAATCGTGTTTTGGCTTCGTTCATCTCCTCACTCATACGCTCTGTAATACACATTAAAAATTTGAGTGCGAAATATTCTATCCTACTAGTATTATAAACGCGAAAATTTGTAAGTATTGATGGATGTTTGTTACTCTTTCACGTAAAAACTACCGAATGGATTTGGATGACACTCGGCATACAGATAGTTTATAGCCTGGATTAACACATAGGGTACTTTTTATCCCGATATACCCACGGGAACGGGAACCACGCGGGTGAAACCGCGAGCGGCCGCTAGTATAATATATTTTGAATAACAGCTAATAGAAAACAGCCAATATTTCCGTTTTCAAAGCCTAAGCCCCTTAAGACAATACCCATCAATTGTAGCGAATACTTAATTTCAATGGTAAAGGCTTTTGCCCAGGGGATTTATTCTCGTGGGACAGTGTATAATCTATACCTACTTAAGTAAATTTTTTTAACATTGAAAAAAGACGACAACTTCAGGCGGGAATCGAACCATGCACATTCCGGGCAGCTGCCTTAAAAAAATTACTTAAGTATGTTTATGCGTTAATAAAACGCTAAAATATATTTAAAAAAATATTAATCTATACCTACTTATCTAAAGTTAAAGGAAACAGAACAGTATCTCTGATCTATAGACTATAATTAGGTCTCAGACGCAGACCCGATACCCAAACGGCATGGCGCGGTACATTCGGGTATATCATAGGGAATTGGTTGGTTGGCTAGGTACCATGTTGTTGTTGTGTTTGTTTTTAATTGCCAGGAGAAGGTTTGTATGAAAAATACATAGAAAATTGGTCAGGCGGGCGGGTCGCTAATTTTAAATAAATCTGGATCACTATACTTACCTATTTCATACAAAAATACAAATAGTAGGTAACCTCTTCAATTCCTTTTTCAAGTAGATTTTTTCTGCCTTGTACAAGTGTCGCCATAATTATTAAAACAACATTGTGATGCGAAGTGGAATGGAATTATGTTGGTATCTAGAATTTATGTACGCTAACAAAGGAATGTTGGATAAAATGCTAGCTTCCATGACGCAGTAGCTCTTAAATACCCTTATAAATGTATGCGTATTTTTATTAATTCACATGACATTGTCAATTTTTTATTGGAAAACCAACAATGTAAGAAGCTAATTACAGAAGCTAATTACAATTAGTTTGTTGTAAATAATAAAAAAAATGGTGAAGTTTAAGAAAATAAGAAGCAGTGCTAATTAACAATTCATTTAATTATACAAAGTAGGTCATCATCATCATCGTTAGCCTATAAACGTCCCACTGCTGGGCACAGGCCTCCCACGTGGACTAATAAAGCACGTGGGGATATGTATGTCAGTTGAAAGAAAGTATTTTGTAAATTTTACTTCATAGTCATAATCAGCCCATGTAAGTTCACTGCTGAAGATAAGCCTCTCTCATCACAATACATTTCACTGCGCCAAATCTCCAGCTCTTCCAGTCCAACTGTTGGTATTGGTAAATTATATCGTCTATTTTGAGCGAAAGTACAAAATACAATTTCACCATCATTATCGTCTACATTGTGGCTCTACCATTCTCTAAGTGGAAAAGCCATGCTGCGTTGCAGCACGAATTGGGCCGGCTCGCCCGGCGAAATACCACCCACTCACGTAATACCTGCGTGAAACAATGGCATTCGTTTATGTGTTTCGTCTGGTGGGATAAAGTACCGAGGCCCATCTACTCCCCTCCTTCCCTCACAATTCCTACTCCTTCATCAAAGGCTATTCCTCGAGGCAGGCAACGCATTTGCGATTCCTCTGATTTTGCGAGTGTCTATGGGCGGAGGTAGTTACTTCTCATCCGGTGATCCGCTCGTTTGCCTCCTTTTACCATTCAACTGGTACAGTTTATAATATTTTGTATTAGTTTTGCATTCTATTACAACTGAATAAGGTTCAATTATGGTGGCAATGTATATTGCCACTACCAGTTAAAGGATTAACATAAGCCTACATAAAGTTCCACTACCGGGCGCTGGCATTCCGACAATATGGATAAGTATTATACCTACCACACTGGCAATGCGGGTTGGTAGGTTTGAACAGCTGCCATCTTACGATAACAACCGGGACCAGGGGCTTTACATGCCTTCCGAAGTAGTGACACAATTAGGTATACCTACATACATACATCTAATCACGACTATTATCCCCGAAGGGTTAGTCAAAGACTTGGCAATGAGGACAGCAAAAGCAGTCCTCTACCATAACCCACTTTTTACCAAATAGCGACTGCATAATGCTCACCGAGACAGGTGGTGAGCCCATCGCCGCTCTATGCTGTTAGATACATGTGGAGTATTTAGTCCGTTATTCGCCTTCTACGACACCTAAGGAAAGAGAGGGGGTGGTAGTATTCTTTCACCGCTACTCAACACGGTTGCATTTTATTTGAGAAAACAAACTATGAAGTTAGTAAAGTCAATTACAAACCATAAATACACGTTCATATGAAAAGTATCACAGGAATACGGTAATTTTCCACAAAATGACCTAATTACTCTTCACTACACTTCAGCAGTTTCCTCAGCCCATAACGGTCGCTTGGAGCCATATTAATTACATTTAATTATCACAAATTAAGTAAAATTCTTATCCCTAGAGATACATACATAATTTCCTCCTGCATTAATTAAAACTATTGGCAGGACGTAATTAGTTTGCATCCCTTTACGTATTTATGTCTATTTAGGAATCCACCTGTCGCATTTTTCAGGTCTCCTCGATAGTACTACATCAATGTCATTGGTGAATTAAGATCTGAGAGCCATTACTATCAATCATCGCAAGTTGGCCAACTTGAAGATAACTAGTACGAGTTAGCTACTGGCTACTTTACATGCATACCTTATAGTAGAGGATCCGAGTATACAACGACCTTCACCGAGCCGGTTAATGGATAAAAAGTATTTTATATCAAATTTAATACGTTAAAAATATATTGCGAGTAGGTTGGCTGAAAATTTTCAGTCCACTTAATTAAATAAATATTTAAAAAATATTTTTTTTTTAATTTCACTGGTTTGGATAATAGATAAATTTCATAGGTACCAAACAAAAGTATGAAGCCTATAGAATATGCAAACGTCAGGTTGAATATTTTTTTTCCCGTCATAACTATTGGGGAAGCAGGTCTAAACAGGTAAGTCAATATTAGTAATTTGCAACCGGCTGGTTAATAAATAAATTTTATGTATAAATAAAGATAATCTCATTACAAACACACACACACACACCAAACCAGTGCAATAAAAAAAATCATATTAAATTAATCATTATAGGTAGGTACTGGATTGAAATGTTTCAGTCAACCTACTGGCAATATATTTTTTAACATATTAATTTTGATATAAAATACTTTTCATCCATTAACCGGCCCGGTGAAGGTCGTTCTATACTCGGATCTTAGACTATTATTAATCATATTAAAATTGAGATTGCAGTAAAATTATTAATTTAAAAAATCTCTAATATGTTTTACCGTGTCGCGTAGCGCTGAAAGAATACTACCACCCCTTCTGTTCCCTTAGTTAGGTGTCGTAAAAGGCGACTAATGGACTGGTGGACCGGTTGGTGCGCTCAAACGAAAATCGATGTAAAGTGGTAAAGCGACGGTGACCCTGACCGTACATCCCCAAGTTGTCTAGATAGGGCCATTACCCACCACGCTGGCACAATGCGGGTTACGCAGTTATATCGTTATGTCGTGTGTCTTTATGTCGTTGAATAACAATGATAATAGTTGTTAGTTAACTCAAAACGAGCTAAAAAAATGTCGCGTATATAGAAACTTTGTCGCGTAGCGGTGAAAGAATACTACCACCCCCTCGATTTAGTTGGGTCTCATAAAAGTCGACTAAAGGACTAAAGACTGCACATACTTTTAACAGCATAGAGCGGTGATGGGCTCACCACCTGTCACGCTGAGCACATGTGGAGTCGATATTTGGTGAAAAGTGGACTATGGTAGAGGACTGCTTTTGCTGTCCTCATTGCCTAGTCTCTGACTAACCCTTCGGCAATAGTACTAGTAATACCTAGTCGTGATTAAAATTATTAAATGGTTGTTTAATTATATAAAATACTAGCGGCCCGCTCGCGACGCACAGTGTAACGATTGTATGGAGAAAAGGGTGAAATTAATAACTTAATTAATATTTTAAAAATGGCTGCTTTTTTATTTTTGTTAGTCATCGTATTTCTATACCTTTTTAAAAAGGTAGGTTAACGTTTTTTTATTAATATTTTTTGATGAAAATAAAACAAAATAACAAAAATTACTCCGTATAAGACTTACTCGTACAGACGTCTTCAGAAAGACTCAAGGTCTGTTTTAGCCACATATAATTTTTCTTTTGAAATTCTTCACGTTTACGATTTTTTCTTTTCATTTAGAATCAATGAATAAAATTCCGATAATTTTAATATTTTTGGCGAGTATTGTCGGGGCATTTATTTATATGCAAAAGCTCATGTATTTTATTAGCTCAAAGAGTTTTTTCTTGTTTATGACTCAAAATTTTGATCCTAAAAATTGCAAATAATCATCAAATCTGCAAGTTTCCGCATGAAAAAATATTGTCAAAATACAGTAGACACTCAACTGAACACGAAATAATAACATTCCCAGAGATGGTTGTGGATGTATTTTTGAAAACTCTCGTCAAAGTTGAAAATTTATTTTAATTTAGTATCTATGTTAATACCGTCCCTACTAACTCCTAAATCAAAATATTATATTTTTGTTTATGACTTACGATCAGAAATGTCCTCCATAATAATATTCAAAACTTATTAAACACAGCTTATAATAAGAACTCCGTAATTATTAATCGTTAGATACACTTAATAACGTAACGAATGACGAGACGAGACAGACTTCACTGAGTGATAACTTAATAACCAGAATGATGATATCTATTATTTTATGTAGATTCTAGAGCATAACTATCTATCTTAACTTACCTTTATTTCAAATCTACCTCCTTTTCTTTCAATTTTTTTATTTTTGGGTATGGGACGTGACGCTGCACTGTGGACGTCCGTCGTCCGCGTGAACATTCTTTATTCCGTGGCAAAATTTTCTCTCACACAAACCTTGTCCTAACCATTTCGAACGAAGTGATGCGCGTATATACAATTATTAATATAGCCTCTTGTGTGCTAAGGCCATTTTTTTTTCAAAATGGCCGCATGTGTCAAACTACTTCCGTATTACTTCCTGTTTGTATCCGGTCTGGGTCTAATGACGATTTCCATAAAATTTTATACGGAGACTATAGAACTTATATCACTGGAATCCTTTTTAAATAAGCTATCTGGCTATATATAATAAAGTATAGTTTGATGCTATATTAAATTGCAAAAAAAAGTGAAAATACTTTTTTTTTCCGATTTAATATAAAATAATAAATTTAATTATAAATAAAAGCATGAAAGGTGTAATAATTATTATGAGTATTATTTGTTATATTTACAATGTAGAATACACGTTTAAAACAGAATAAACCACGCCATACATTTTTTATATGCGCCAGATGTGGCGCACGGCCAACTTGTATCAGTGTTTAGTTTCGAATAATACGTAGGCAGTAAATACTAAACAGATTTCTTTGTAAATACTAAATTGATACAATAAAAATAGGGAAACTTTATAGTATAGGTATTAATTTACTTTTGTATTAACATAATACCTACATACACTGAATATTATACCCAAAAGGTTAGATAGAAACTAGGCAATAAGGACCGTAGAAGCAGTCCACTGCCATAGTCCACACAAAATTACAACTGCACATGTGCTCAGCGTGATAGGTGGTGAGCCCATCGCCGCTCTATGCTGTTGGATATATGTATGTGTTAGTCCGTTAGTCGCCTTTACGACTCCTTAGGAAAAAGATGGGTTAGTAGTATAACGGAGAATGACCAAACCAGCCTATTCGATATCTATTGCGTCTTAATCATTCACATATCAAAAGTGTTCTCTTAAGTTATAATGTATACTCTTAAAAAAAGTTTTCTATAGAACGCCGCGTTAAGAGTCAAGTGATAAAAAAATGCTGAACTGAAATGATAGTCACACGACAACAGTTGTCATAAGCTCAAAATGCCTAAAAAGTCCTAAGTTAAAAATTAAGATAGCTTCAAACTCCCGCATGATATTGTAATGTAATTTTTTCTTTATAATTCAGAGCATTGCTGCTATTGATTACTATTTATTTCATTAAACCATTTTACTATGGGAGTTAGGCTAGTTTTTTAGCTAGCTAGCGTAACAACGCTAGCTAGCTTAAAAACTAGCCTAACTCCAATAGTAAAATGGTCATTCTCCTTTAATGAGCCACCGTCCTATATTGAAAATTTCTATTAATTAGTTTAATTTCTTTATGATATGTTGGGATGTAGCCAGGTTTGTGGGTTATGTTGGGTATAGGTACCAGGTGAGGCCTCAAATTCACACCCAATTTATTATTCATATTAGACATCTGGGTCATAACTGGAACGGCATACGCTCACGTCTGGTCGTATCGTTGGCATGTTTACGACTGCCCTTCTAATAAACTCTGGCCAAAATAATGAACACATCACATGTTATGGAGGTAGAACCAAAGGCTCCATATAACTTAAGATGCGTCATGGCTAAAGAATCTGTCTGGTGGTCTTGTACTAAAACCACCGGTCTAGGAACAAGAGTAGTCAAGCGGGGTTACTTTTGAATCGAGTGGAACATTGATCACAGCTCCTGATCGATGAAGTAATCTTGTATATACAAGTTAGAGTATGATTACCAATATTTTTTTTTAATTTCACCGCCTCTGTGGTCTATTGGCTAAGCCACCGGTTTCAGACCCAGAGGTCCCGGGTTCAATTCCCAGCGAGGGGTACATCTTTGTGTGCTCGGTTTGGTTGGTGGTAGGGCTGTTAAGTCCGCCTGGCTAGCTACCACCATCTTATCTAAGTCTGTCGCCATAACAACGATGTTTATAGAATTGTTGTGTTCCGACAGTTTGAGATAAGATAACCAGTTCCTCAGTGGTTGAGGACTCCGGGTGAAGCGTGCTTCCACCTTCGGCCTCATCGTCACTTACCAGCAGGTGAGATGAAGGCCAAGCCCTTACCCGTTGCCGAATAAAAAAAAATATGGCTATCATACACTAGAGAAGCCCAGAACGCTAAGGATACCAATTTTCAGCTACTTAAGGATATATAGCTGTGATCAATGTTATCCTTGATTTGGAAATAACCCCTTTATACCGGTACCGGGTTTAAGACCCAGTGGGGCCACATAGTGAGCACAGTAGGTTGGTGGTAGAGCTAGTTCTATGTCTATATGGTAAATTGTCACTATTTTATATCATCATCAGTAGAATAGCGTCCCACTGCTGGTCACAGGCCTTCCTACGTCAGACCACGGCATACCCGTGTCGCGCAGCGGGGAAAGAATACTACCACCCCCTCTCTTCCCTTGGGTGTCGTAAAAGGCGACTAACGGATTAAAGACTGCACATACATCCAACAGCATAGAGCGTCGATGTGCTCACCACCTGCCACGCTGAGCACATGTGCAGTTGTACATTGGTGAAACGTCGACTATGGCAGCGGACTGCTTCTGCAGTCCCCATTGCCTAGTCTCTGACTAACCCTTTGGGGATAATAGTCGTGAATCAATGTATGTATGTACTATCGTGGACTCCGTCGCTTTACCAGTCTAAAGGTCAAAATCCCTTGAACACCCCGTCGTCTATTTGGTACAAGCACGTACCCGGCCGGTTGGTGCGCTCAAACGAAAATCGATGTAAAGTGGTAAAGCGACGGTGACCCTGACCGTACATCCCCAAGTTGTCTAGATAGGGCCATTACCCACCACGCTGGCACAATGCGGGTTACGCAGTTATATCGTTATGTCGTGTGTCTTTATGTCGTTGAATAACAATGATAATAGTTGTTAGTTAACTCAAAACGAGCTAAAAAAATGTCGCGTATATAGAAACTTTGTCGCGTAGCGGTGAAAGAATACTACCACCCCCTCGATTTAGTTGGGTCTCATAAAAGTCGACTAAAGGACTAAAGACTGCACATACTTCCAACAGCATAGAGCGGCGATGGTCTCACTACCTGTCACGCTGAGCACATGTGCAGGCGCTATTTGCTGAAAAGTGGACTATGGTAGAGGACTGCTTATGCTGTCCTCATTGCCAAGTGTCTGACTAACCCTTCGGGGATAATAGTCGTTATTATATGTATGTTAAAACATGTCAAACCAAAGACCGATCCGAGTACCTACAATAATTTATCCCACTTTAGGCACTGAACCGGGACCTCTGGGTCAAAGTCAGGTATTCTAACCACTACACTGCAGAGTTAGTTAACACTTATTTGTGGTACTTTAATTACCAATTACACAAGCTTAATTTAACTTGCTCGTCCAATCAATAAAATTGGTAAGATTAAAATTTGCAGTGTAGCTGTTTCTCAGAATACTTACGATTAGACACAACATACAAAGCTAATTGCCTATTAAATATATATAACAGCCTTGTATTGTAATAAGGAACTGCTTGATTCAGTAATCGGTAGCATACGTACCATCACAATAATATAATTAATAAATCACCTACTACGTACAATAGAGAATAATTTACAATTTCTATGTCTTTTTCTGCAAGTCACAGCACAGCATTATCGAACGCGTTAATACATGGAATATAACAATGCTTGTTCTTAACAACAAATATTTTAGCACTTAACTTTTAACACGTAAATAGTAAATTTGTAAAACACTAGCTCAATAAAGGTTGTATAAAACCACCACATATAGAATTGTTTATTATTATTATTTCACACACCAAACAGAAACATAAAAAGAGATTTCTTCTAGTAGACCTAAGACCAGACCTAAGACCTTCTAAGTGACCCTAAGAAGCTAAAGTAAGAGATAACTACAAACCTAAAAATAATATCTTCACCGGTATCGTGCCTGAACCAGTATCGTAAAAATGAAAACAGAATTGAAACACTGATAAAAAGGTTAAGGCCCTACTCGTTGCTGGCGAGTAAAGTAAAAAGGGGCAATATTTTGTTCCCAAAGTGGCAGCAATGGTCGTTACGGAGTGGCCGATGGATAGCTTTAATTTAAATCGATGCAACATTAAAATGCGGGCCCGAGTAGCGTACCCCGGCGATGCGATGTTTCATTAACTCCTCCCTCGCCTTTCCTGTGTACCATTAGCGCTATACCATAAATTTTCCGTTGCCATAAACATTTAAGATTAACATTGTTTTATCTCCCATTTCTCCTTTAACATTATGATTAGCCACACTGAGCAATTTTACGTGTATTGAAATCAATCACTTTGATTATCCCTCGCAGATCCCTAGCAGATCATTCCCAAATCCTCTAAATTACCGTAAAACGGTCTTAATTATTAAAATTTGGTATCGATTTTGCTACACGACAATAGTATCAATAATTATAATAGGAATGACCTCCTTAAGATCTGGGATTCGATTCTGCTCATCGAAAACGTCAACAATAATAATAATTGAAGACGTGAGTCTATGAAGGTGATATGTCGCATTTTCGGATATTGGTGTTTTATTTGTGTAGATGAAGGTATATAAGTCGATACAAATGGCTACAGATCTTAAACTGTCGACTTAAGGCACATCTTGGAAAATAGAAAGTTGAAAAAGATGTTATGATAAATTCAGTTTAAAAATGGCTCTGGATGTAAGAGGTATGGGCCCATATCACCATATGGGCCCATACATATTAAAAATAAATAAACAATAATAATGTTTTTGTAACATTGAAGAATATGAATATGATATGTACGGGCATAACACCTTCTTCCACTTAGCTTATGATGCTCAAATGACACGATGTTACTTTTCAACTAATGAAGGTTTTAAGTGACATACAAATCACCATCATTCATTCTCGACATTCAATTGTTTTGATTTTCATTCTGTCAAAAAGCTGTCATATTTTGTTTTTTTTTATTATTTCGTGATCATAGATACTATAGTCCTTCAGTCGTAACATTAGAGTTCATTGATTATACTTAAACTGATGATAATGAGTGATGATAATATGAAAATGATATTCCCCACAAACCCCTTGAGTTCCAGTAAAGATGTGGGACATTACTGAGATCTCGCACGGACTTCTTGAGAGAATTTGAAAAGTGATGTTGCACTGTTTTCTTTTATTTGCTAACACTCATGCACGTTAATATTTTAGTTAATATTTCTTTCGGATCTCAGAGGTGAAAACTTCTAAGATTTGATGAAGCAATGTTGACTAAAAACATAAGCATCAAGCACTGACAAATTTCGACGGTTGAAAGCCAGACCTCGGTAGCCAAGTGGTTAAGGCAGCCGCCCGGAATGCGGAAGGTGCGTGGTTCGATTCCCGCCTGAGGTTGTCGTCTTTTTTCAGTGTTTAAAATTTTACTTAAGTCCGTCATATTTTGTGTATTAACGATGTTGCAATATATTGATCTCTATTCTTAGTTGTTGATATTGTTTAGTTTTAGAAATGATACAATGTTTACCCAAACTCGTACTTATCACCTAATTTTAAAAAGCTAAAATACAGATAAGTTTACTTTTGTTCATGGAAGAAGGAAAATTATGTTATTTTTTTCTTTAATATGTTTAATAATATTATTACAAGTGTTGAATTAGAATCATACCCTTAATATTTTAGGTAATTTAAACAAGTTTGCATCATAGTTTAGTACAAAAATCAGTTAGTAACTGACTTATCTCGGAAAACAAAAGTAAAACTTTAACCTCTATTTACTCAATATTTAAATTTTGTGTCTTATATGTACTTTCATCCACTCACGTCTTCAATTGTCTCAGGGCCTGACATTGCCATTGAACTGTTGCAAAAAGTATATCGCCTCTTCGGATGAAAAGTGTACAATACCTAAATCAACTAACTTTACAGGAGAGCGTTTTTAAGTTTAATAGTTTATAAGAAACTTATTTACAAACTTCAGTAGTTCCAGGTCCAGGTCCAGGTCACCGATCAGGGCTTGCTTGAAATTAGCTGCGATACGCAGCGTTAAGGTTTTACTAACTAAAATTTAATACTATGTAGGTACTCTGGTACCAAATGATGCGATGATTGAACCGCCTTGCAACCTGAGGAGAGGCCAGGGGTAAGAAGGAAAAGGATGGTCGCAGCCCAGCTGCCATGGTGTGGTCCTGGCCTCTGGCAGCGTTGCCTCGCCTGCCGACTCCAAGAGGCTCTCTAGATCACCTCCGCACACACGTCCGTTCCCGATCAGTGAGCACTTAGTCCTTGGCTTACCGATAAGCCACCGTCGTTACAAAATACCGCGACGCCTATATGACGCGTGCCAAACTCACCGGGGTTGGCAACAATATACCCGCGCCCGTCGCGTTTGTTCCGATAAAATATATCACTCGTCGCTTCCAAAGCGTCTTGCACTAGATTATTAAGATTTAAGCCGATTAACTGATAATTCACAATCTCACGCGCCGACACGTCGTGAGTTTCCCAAGTGATCACATCGAATTTACAATAATCGCGAGCGCGTGGTCCTGTCGTCAGGACTACATACGCAACCAATTCTCGCGGGGTTTTCTAACCGATTTTCGAAGATGTGACGCTATTCTACCGATAGAATTCAACCAGCGTCCCGTAAGCAGACCGTTCCGCTATTACGTGTTCCGAACCAATACCAAAGTGAATGACATACGAATGTCAATGTCACCTGACAGTTTAATTTTTATACCCTGTTCATTGCAGGTTTGCAGTTTTGCAGTTCATTGCTGGTTTTAAACAAGTTGCATCTTTTATTTTTCTATAACTGAATCCTTTATCTTCACAAATAGCTTTTTACTGGTTAGTAGGTATTTCAAAAGTGAAGGTAACTATAATATAATTAGTTTTAAAACAACTCGTTTTGACTTTATCAACTTTTTTAGAAAAAACCTGTCCAAAATGAAAACAATTTTGAGATTACATAGATTTTATGGAAAATATACTATTAGGCTTTTGACAAATTTGATTTCATACAATATTACAGAGAATCAAAAGTTACCTTTAGGTTTTAATTTCGTTCTTGAACACATTTCAAGAGAAATGGTGCGTGGATTGCGGACGATGCCTGAGCAATACTGAACAATACTGAAGATTGTACTATTTTGACGCGAAAGAGATGCAAAATCCCACCAATTTAAAACTAACCAATGGCGCTCCAAGCGGAGATTTGTGGAACTATCTTCTTTTGTCACTAATCGAGAGAAAATATAGGCGATTCTGATGTTGTTTGTATACTTAGTTGAGTTTTGGAAAATTTTCGACATTGTGCACTTTTCATCCGAAGAGGCGTGACTTACGCTCGAAATCAAAAACCTATCTATCTCAAGTTTTGTCTTTATAGAGTCATACATAATTTGTATGGAGCGTAAGTCAAAAGTTTAACTTTGGTAGGCAAAGCCAGAAAATTTCGAGCACTGTATGTGTATATCACAAGTTCAGATATCGATTATGGAAATATAAATTAATGTAAGGGACAAAGGTCTACTTTTCAGGAGAAGCAAAAAACAAATTTTATTTAAAGTAATTGCTTGTATTTTTTTCACTTTTTATTCTACTTACTTGTAATATGGCAAAGTTGCTTAGGTTTGAGAGCTCTATAAAACTATGCAAGCAAAACTAAGAGTATCTTTATGGATTCCAAAATAGCATGTCTCTTACATTAAAAATAAATGTAAATGCGTTCTATACTTTAATTGCATTTAACACAAAATACTCTGCATTAATGTAACAGTCATATAGACAAAAATAATATTAGTAAATTTTGAAGTAAGGTACCCTTTTTGGTTTAGTTATTGCTGTATCTTAACTAAATTCTATAAAAAAATTCTACTTTTAAAGCAAATTGGTTAACTTGATTTACTTTAGATAAAAAAAAATATTGCTATCCTTCTGAATTTTATTGTGAAAACATAAAATGAAACTAAAATTAATCATTAAAATATATAATCTAAAGAAAGTATTTTCCAAAATTTCAAGTTCAATAGATTTTTTAAGTAAGTAAGTAGTTAATTATGGTTAAATTATAATTAAAAAAATCAATTCGATTTTAAATTTTGGTATAGTACAGTATACTTAACCATATTAATTAAAGGCCGATTGTTCCAAAGTCAGGTAAAATTTAATCGTAGAGTAAATTTATGTAGGTAATACGAACGATTGTTAAATGTCACGTCAAATATCAAGGCATTTACGATCGTTAGGGCTTACTCAACGACTAAATTTAATATGACTTAGGAAAAATGTGCCTAAAGCGAAAATATTAAGTACAACCTGATTATTAACTGCAGCAGTTCGAATTATCAACAATCCAACGAAACATTATAAACAACGTAACAACGTTATCAACAATCTAAAAAAAGCTGAAACAGATCGCGATACGATTAATAATAAGAATGAAAATCATTAACATTTAATTAAGTGGAGGAACTTATTCCCTACAAGAGTATTCCTTATCAGTCTCATTTAAAGTGTCTTTAATTTTATTTTCATAAGGAATACTTAAGTAATCCTTGTGATAAGTTTTTTTTGTAAAGTAAGGGCAGACCATCAAAATAATCTTGCACTGTACTTGCAATTTACAGTACTTCTAGTAACAATGTATTTACCCCTCTACCATCATTTTCTTTGAGATAGCGTAAAAGGCATGTGGCAATTTCGCAATAACCACGACCACGTTTACCATCTGCCTCTCCCCATGTGTATTTTCTGCATTTACATTCATACACGGTTGAAATATACGGTAAATATTATTTAGTAAGGTTTAGGAAAACGAAAACTTGATCAGGGTAAAGGCCATATATAATTTATTATAAGACATACCTTAAAATTAAAATAACATTTTGTACAAGTGCATGATACGTCAAAATTTGTGATAAAGATTTGTTTAGGACCTCCTAAAATGTGTAATGTAAAGGACATAAACTAGTTCTTTTTTCAAGATATCAACATTTCAAGTATACTATTCGATGGCGCGTAAAATTCCGAATCTAACGGTGTATATAACTCATTTTCGGGAAATTGCCCCTTACATTAATTCATATTTCCGTGATCGAATATTACACAAACGCAAAATAACTACGAGTACTTATTCCAACCGCCTATCAATATTAATATGCTATTTATTCTACAAAAAAACGGTACGACAACTTTTTACGAGATCTTTTTTGTTGAGCTTCCTTGCTAAATAATTATACTCTGTATTGGCACTGGCATCTAGTTAATCAGATTAATATTAACAAACCCGTCTGGCGGGGCCGGCTCCAGGTGTAATTACATCGCAGACAAATAAACAAACACGCAACGATGACAGGATACCGTCTGACGGCTCCGATTCGTAGTAAAGACTCGCGTACATCGGTGATTGCAATGGCAATGGGGCTGTTGATGCCCTTTGTAATTTTATCACGTTCATTGAACTTTTTGACAGCGCGGCGCGAATTCTTAGCGCGTCGATGCTTTTTTGTTTCCAGTTCCATTGTTACCTACAATCGGACTGGCGCAAAAGCTAGCGAATTAATCTTTTAATCGCCTGTAGTCTAAAACCTAATAACTGATCTCAGACTTAGAGTTTTTCTCGGTGGTAGGACTGGTTTAAGTCTGCCTGGCTAGCTACCATTCTCTTGTTTTAGTCTGTCGCCATAACAAGACGGTTCTTATTTAGTCTTATCATCATTCAGCATAAGGTTAGATGAAGTATATGCATTTTCACGTTATGATACCAAAAACCTTATAATTATTTTCACATCTTATCGCCGTTCGTTAAAGTAAGTCGAGTTTTAATCGAAAAATATAGCTTTTGTATGCCTTCTAAATAATTTCGAATTTAAAATACCTGGGCAGAACTCGTCTGGATAGCTAAAACCCTCATACTTCCACCAAGCAGTGTAGTATTATCTACATCACTTTAAGCAAAACTTAAATTCAGAACTTTATCAATGAAAATTTGACGTAGTAGAAAGTACTCAACCCCCAATTTGGTCAAAAAGGATTCGTTACATAGATAATTTTACTCATTTTTGACCAAATTTTGGATTGATTCCTTTTTGCGTAAACTAAAACGTAAATAAACTACGTCCAATTGTAAGTAAGCTGCTGATCATATAACCGTTTTTACGAACACATCAAGTTAAACATCATCAAATAAGCACCAGCTTAACCGTATTCTGTTATCATTCATCTAATGCTTTCACATCAGCGGTTATCATCGCCAGCGTTCTGCATTATTTACGAGCAGAACTCGCGAGCAATCCTGCCAGCTGTCCCAGAGTGATCGCATCGATAATGTTGGAGTAAGTGAGATAACACACTACCGACTTTTTGACTGACACAAACACAACGCACGAATATTTAATTTTTGCCTCACGATCAGATAGGATGAGTGTTGAAACACAGCAATTTGTTGAAACATTATGAATTCCATAATACCAAATTACCAACGCACACGTCCTACAAAAACTCGGTCCTACTAAACAACGGTGACCAACTCGAGCCAGTCAGATTGTCGGGTAAAAAAAATCCGAAGTGGTGCATGTGCGTGGAGTCAAAAAGTCGGAAAGAGTATGACAGCGACTGTCAGTCCGATAAATCGGTCCTACAAAAAGTCGATTGTGTGCTCGCGTACTTGTGCACACGCGGGGCCTTCGCATTTCTCCGATGTAAGGACAAGATAATCCGCCAGTGTGCGATTTTTAATTGCATTTGCGACCAACTTATATTAAATTATCACTGGGTTAATCTTTGCTTTACTAGCCCTTAATTGCTGTTGGTTTGTCAGATATGACTGTTTATTTCCTTTTACTGCTGAAGTAGTTTTTAATGATATTTCTATTAGTCTTTAAGTAATTTACATATGAGGAGTGAGGAGCTCGATGGCGCAGCGGCTTGCGATCTTACCCGCTAAGGAAATTTCGCTATGCCGGGTCGCCTGATGGGTGACCAATTAAAAAAAACATCTCGAGTTCCACCGTGCTTTGGAAGGCACGTTAAGCCGTCGCTCCCGGTTGTTGTCGTAAGATGGCAGTCGTTGAAACCCACCAACCTACTTACTTACCTTACTTTAAGTAAAATTTTTAAACACTGAAAAAAGACGACAACCTCAGGCGGGAATCGAACCACGCACCTTCCGCATTCCCGGCGTCTGCCTTAACCACTTCGATACCGAGGTCTGGCTCTTGATGCTTATGTTTTTAGTCAACATTGCTTCATCAAATCTTAGAAAATTTCACCTCTGAGATCAGAAAGAAATATTTTATATAGGCTGCTGCCCGGAATGCGGAAGGTGCGTGGTTCGATTCCCGCCTGTAGTTGTTGTCATTTTTTAGTGTTTAAAAATTTTACTTACTTAAGTATATTTTAGGCGTTAATAGAACGCTAAAATATATAAAAGACATTTACCTTACCTCTTACTCTACTTTTATTTTTAGACACAACACCGAATAATATTATCTACTTTGATCTCAAGAAATCATGCAACTTATTAAAATTTCAGTCGCCCACACGGCAATATGGCAGGAGTTTATACACTATCTCATTAAATTGGGCTGAACGAGCGAATATCCTTTGAAAAGCACTGACGTGGCGGAAATTACTTTCCCCCAGACTGGAATATAAAAATTTCTGCATGTGTCTTGGTTTATTTTTGGTTGTTACCATATTACAACTAGAGACGAATCCGCGTAGTATTTTTTTACGCACTATGTTGGACTGCAAACTTATCGCAATCGCTTAAGGATATCCACTATGTTCGCAAACATCTTCCGCTCCGCGCTCCTGCAAGCGCTGATGGAGACGGTACGCATAAACAGACTGAGCTCCCGTTTGTGTTCGCCCAAAAGCCGCTACCGATTGGAGCGCTGAGCGCAGAGCGCGCACCGTTGCACGCTCCAGGAGCGCGAACGTATCCACTACGGGAGCGGTTGCAGGAGCGCCGAGCGCAATATGTTCGCAAACATAGTGGATACCCACCTTTAGAAGTGACTGGGCGTTTGCAGCCCTTGGGCCGCAAGTCACTGCACAAAAAATGGGTTCACGGTGTTTCTAGTTATAAAACCTCAATGGTTTGCCGCGGGTGAGACTCCTTGGTGAAATCGGCGTCGCGACCGACGGATCGATTGCACAGTCCCGTACCACCAGACGGTAGGGTCACCACACATTGCAATACGTGGATAATCATTTTATTATTTGTTAAATGGAGCTTCTGAAGCAAAAGTTGTGTGAAGAGTAGCAATCGGATAGCTGTGTTCTCTGGGTATGTATGTAAATGGAATTACGATGGCCGAGTGGCAAGGCGACAGTGTATAGTATAGGCTATTTGCTTAACTCTTTGCAAGATTGCATGTAAAATTAATTGCATTCTTTATTGATTTAGTTTATTGTTTGATGATTGTTTAGCATGTTGAATGTACAGATACCCGTGGAAATACATTCCATATAAATAAAATAATAATCAGAAAAATAAAAAATAATAGACAATGACAATAAATAATAGACTTTAAAGCAAGTAAAGAATGCCACAAACAATAATACAGACAGAACAATAGTACAGAAAGAAAGGGAACATTTATTGCACAGAAAAAATGCATAAGGGCTTATATGTGAAATCCCTTCCGACGAGACCTGTAAACCTTTATTTAGGAGTCTCGGCTTGCTACCGCTATCATCTTTGTATATTTTCGAAATATGTAATTTCGTTAAAAAAAAAACAAGAATCTTTTAGGCGGGCTTGTGATGTCAATTCCAGACTAAAAAGAGAACCACACAGACTGTCCTCCATGATATTCCTAGATCTGATAAATATGGGAAAAGCTGCTTATCTATGTGTGTTCGAATATATAATGTAATACCTAATCAAATAAAGAAGCTAAATTATAATTTATTTAAAATAAACTTTTGGAATGGCTTAGGGTTCCTCCCTAGGGTTTTTATGATGTCGAGGAACTGTTCAATAAACGGATATAGTAATTGTTTATTTTATAAATTAGTTATTTTTAAATGTTTGATTTAAGTAAAAATTATGTTTTGAATTTGAATGTATAAATGTTAAAAGAACCACTGTGATTTGCATGCTATCCGTGTGTTAGCTGAATATGTGCACTTTAATTATAACTAATGTAACAACTCAGCATGATTTCTGCTAATAAATAATAATTATTATTATTAAAATAAATTATAAAAACAATTAATACATACATACATATCACGACTATTATCCCCCAAGGGTTAGTCAGAGACTAGGCAATGAGGACAGCAAAAGCAGTCCTTTACCATAGTCCACTTTTCACCAAATAGCGACTGCATAATAATAAGTGCTCAGCGTGATAGGTGGCGAGCCCATCGCCGCTCTATGCTGTTGGATGTATGTGCAGTCTTTAGTCCGTTAGTCGCCTTTAACTACACCCAAGGGAAGAGAGGGGTGGTAATATTCTTTCACCACTACGCGACACCGTTACTATACAATAAATAATAAAGATTAAAAAAAAAAGATATGGGCAAATAATAAATTTCTTATTTAATTCTTACAGTAGGTATGCTCGATGAAAGGCTTAATCCAATCTTATCTAAAAAGACGTCTCTTAATTGGATGTCGAATTCATGGTTACACTAGTACTATTCCAGACTGCTCTCCACACTTTATCCCGCGATATGAGTCCATCCAATTTACAGGGGCGTGTACACTTGAATACAAATAGTAGACTTTATGAAACTTTTATCTTGCACACAAGACTAATGTCTTCATCAGGAGGTACTGGTATCTTAACATTACCATCAGCCATCAGCGACAGCGGTGATTAAAAACATTTCTCATGAAATGGAATGTTGACCCGCCTTGAAGTCGAGTATAATACGAGTATTGTACGACTGCATCACAATCGCAATAATACTTATTTTCGCTTGGAGTAAGAACTGTATAAAAAATAGCTAGTAATTGTAATGTTTGAAATTGGAATGACATATAATATGGAAAACCCTCTTTACTTTAAAGAGATTAGAAAAAATATACATTTAACTAAATCAAAAGCGTATGTATACCATTAAGTTACTATACCTAGGTATAGTACCTAACTTTATGTTATATACCTACCTACTGGGAAATTTAATAGATGAACCCGTATCTGTTGTTGCTTGTTTTTTTAATGTTCTTAGTTATAATCCGATTAACTCCTCGAGACAGCTAATACATTTATATAAGGAATAGGTATGTGTCAGTGTGTAACTAATGTAATGAGGATAATATAATATAGATAATTTAATAATAGGATAATATGATAATAATAATATAATTAATGTGATAAGAGTAACTATATATTTACTTTATGGGATTGAACATCAATTCATCGCATTGACGGGCATCTCTTTATATCTTTTTTATCTCCGTTACGAAGTAAATACTCTTTTGTATACTTCTTAATATTTAACAACGAACTCTCTAGTTTTACCTCAGAACAATAACTAATTGTTCTTAGAGTTTTTAGAATATTAGCCACAGACCACAAGCAGACCACTTGAGGAGGCTAGGATAAAAACCACAACATATCCACTTTTAACATTAAAATTATTTTTTTTCGGTTTTTTCTCTTAACTATAAAATGTACCCCTTAGGAAAGTCAGTTAATTCAAAACAGCACTTTTGTCATAGTAAAACGATGTTTCAAAGTTTTGTTCAAACCCTGAACATATTTTTTAAAGTTTTAAAACCACACCTTATCCTACAAATATGTTACTATGAAACATTTTGTACTACTCTACATCACAAAACCGCACTTTTCCAAAATATATCGTCAGGGGCCCAAGTCTGCTAATTTACGAATGGCATAATAGAATCGCAATTGGATCGCATTGTAATTGTTTGACACATTTGGTATTCTCTTACTCATTTATGAATACCAAATGTGTCAAACCATTACAATGCGATCCAATTGCGATTCAATTATGCCATTCGTAAATTAACAGACTTGGGCCCCAGATTAATCGACAGCGGCGCAAGTTATCAAAATAGCAAAAACGGTTTGTAATAACCAATTTACCTCAAGTTATCATGGCATACTTAAAAATACTGCTAAAGTATGTGTTCATAGTTTATTAGGTTTTTTTTATTTCTGCCTTGCTGTTAAAAGTGGATATGTTGTGGTTTTGGTCCTAGCCTCCTCACTTATGGTCTGTGATATTAGCTAAAGCAGTTTTACTGTTCTTTACGTCATCGTTCTTTTTCTGTCTTGGCACGTTTTCCTTAATTATTTGTTTGTTTACTATAATTATACAATTAACTTTGATTTCCTCTTCCTTTTTAAAGACTTCAAATTACTATTTTTTAACGCTATACTATTGTTAGAGAAAAAACAACATGTAGGTAATGTCTCAAGGATCTATTCCCCATAATTTTACATATTTCAGCCGTCATACCTTAGAGTTTAGACTCTGATAACAAACTAACACCCACTTAAGAGTACCAACGTTAAAGAAAGGATCGCAAGTCAGCGACCTTTTATCCTGTAAGTAGATAGCCATGTCGGTCGGTAGACAAGTTGTAGCTAAATGAGGGATCAGGTGGCGGCCGTGGCCCGTGGCAGGCACAAAGCCGGTCGTTGGTCTTTATTTGTTCACCCTCTGGTGCTACCGACGGAGAAAGTTAAAAATATACACAGTAAGGTAACCTTGCATTAGACAGTTTTTATGTGTAAAATTTATCTGTGCTAATCAATGATGTTACAATAAAAAGAGGTAGATGCGTTGCATGTGCCAAAAACTGGCAACTGGCAGAATACATGCTAATTGGCTTACCTTAACGTAGTCTCAGGAAAGCGTTGACAGCGGTCTGTAGTTGACAGTGTCAGTTTGCGTATATTCGTTTCCGTAAATTAGTTTAAAAATGCCGTCCTGTGTAATACGACACTGTAGAAGCAACACAATTAAGACTAATCAATTCATGGGATGTTAACATCGTAACGCTTTGGTCCATTATTGACATCACATTAGTACCTACTGACACATAACCTATCTACCTCTTTTTATTCTAATATCATTGGTGCTAATATTTATTCATCAACATCAGCTTTTATACGTCCCGTTGCTAGGCACGCGTGAAATCAAATCAGATCAACATATTTTTATTTATTATATTTTTATTTTATTGTAATAAGTATAAAATTTAAAAATCTCTTTAAGTTTATTTATATTGAGACTTTATTAATAAGTACTTCGAATTATCCAAAATATTTTTTAAGCCTTCCCGTATAGAAGAGTAGGCCCTAACCCACCATGCTGACCCGATGCGGGTTGGTCGGTTAGGCCATATGCTCATATCATAGTATTTTTTTTACATCAACGATCAACGTTTTTTTGTTTTAAATAATCTGTGCCATGTTGTCGCTCTTCTTGGTACTTTTATCTACTTTTATTTTTTTATCAATTTAATTAAAAGATTTATTTTAGTACCTATTTATTTAAGGACAACCCACATCACAAACGCTATTCACATCTTTATATTTACAATTCAATTAGAAGTTTCATTTTGACATAATTACTTGTAAATTGTCACCACATGTATAAATTTTAACTAAGTAAGTGCCTACTCGTAAGTATCAGAAAACAAACTAAAATGTAAGGTACTCTATTTTGATTTTACAAAATCTCAACTAAGATTTCTATAAGTACAAATACCTACCTCTACCAAATTTGCTTTCAATATATTTATTACTATTATTAATATTTATGCTGAATATTAGTATTTCACCAACGTTCATTACAAGTTTCACAAAATCGTTGCAAAATATGCACGAACTCGCTAATATATAGATACGAGTAAGTACTATGTCTCAACTGTGACGGCGGCGTCCCATAAAGTCTGATTTATCCCAGTCACCTTCCCCAGGGACATTTTGTGGTTATTTACATGTCTGGGAAGTTGCCTTTATCTCAAATTAGTGTGCGGATAAGCGAGATTCAGGAGAGCATATTCGGCGGAGCACATCTTGCGGAAGACGTGGATTCGATCTGAGTATCTTTAAGTATTTGAGCATTATTAACGCAAAACATTACAACAGATTCTGTAGTCTAATCGCTAAGCCACCGATGTTAGACTATAGAGGTTAAGTTTCCAGTGGGGGTGTATATCTTTGTGTATTTGGCTACCACCTTATCCAAAGTCTGCCGCCATAAAAACAATGTTAATAGCATTTTTGTGTTCCGATAGTTTAGAGATAAGATAGCCAGTTCCTCAGTGGTTGAGGATGCCAGGTGAAGCGCGCTTTTTTTTCTATTCGGCCTTATCGGTGAGATGAAGACCAAAATGCTTACCTGTAGCGGTTAAAAAAAAGCTAAACATAACATTATAAAATACAAGGAGTCTTCTTGGCGGGAAAGTGAAGCGTCATGGCTGCAGTTTTGTATTATTTTCTATAATTTATGTTTTGTCGAATATTAATGTGAAATAACGGTGGATTATTTACTGTTAAGTGTTTGTGAACGTGCATGAGTGTTAGCAAATAAAACAAAACAGTGCAACATCACTTTTCAAATTCTCCCAAGAAGTCCGTGTGAGACCTTAATTGAGTCCCACAGCTTTATTGAGTCTCGAGGGGTTTAGGGAAAAATCATTTACCATTAAACGTTCATTATCACTCATCCACTTAATATCATCCACTTAATGTAAAGAAAATAATAATTACCATAATAAAAACTTGACACTGGTTAAATGTGCTGATCGCACGAAGCCATTATTTAAGAAAGAAAAAAATACAAGGTAAGTACCTATGCACGTTTATTTTACTTAGGTTCCCGCTCACAACCTCACTCTTGGTTACCTATTCGATTTGCTGTGAATTCCCGTCTGAATGAGATGTTTTAGCATAACAATGAACCTGGCACTCTCAGAGCCTTCGCCTAGTGCGTGCCAAAAATAATGTCAAGCTGATTCTGCCCTTCCTGTAAGTAATCCATGTGGCTTTTAGGTAAGGCTCAATATTTTCTAAAAAGAGGATTTGAAATATAGGTTGTATGAAACATTATAATACTTACTCGTTTCTGGATCTTCATGGTCATTAAACCAATAATAGAAACAATTTTAAACCAGCTTTCATACGTACTTTCCGATTGTACTCATGTAACTTTTTTCAAACAGCAACTTGAAATGAGCTGCCATAGTAATTTTTGTAGTATCTATCTACATTATAATAGCTATCAAACTACACCTGCGTGGTCGTTATTCTTTCCTAAATCAGCTTGTGTATTTTTGATAGTTTGGATTTTATTTTAACCTGACATATTGAACCCTGTGTCTACGGAACAAAGTTTCGATGCAGTGTGCGTTAAAACTAGAGATGAACTGAACTTACTTTTTAATTAAAACGACAAAGAGACGTTCACCTCGCAATACTTTGAGCGTGTGGTAAATTCATTTTATTTTGTTATCTACACGTGTTTATGAAGACAAAGATCTTCGTTGGATCTATAGATAAGAGAGTGAAAGATCGTTAGCAGAAGGCGTTTTAAGGCTGACATCGCAGGTGACAATAATTAAATAATTTTAACATTTATGACGACTAAAATTGTAGTTACTAAAACTAGTAAGATAGTTAGTAGACAAAGTTAAAGTTAAGACAAACAAAAAGTTTATAAGAAACGTTTTTGATCAATCTAGTCAAATTTTTTGATATTAGAGTTTCAACGCGGCAATCATGTACTTTTTTCAAACCAATCGGCATTCGCAAGAATGAGGTTCAATTATAAAAGAAGCTCCCGACGAATGGATCCTCCTTTTTTGAATTCGGTTAAAAAGGGATAAGTAAATTCAATTTTCGTCTATCTATCTTCTTTCAAAAACTTCTATCTGTTAACACATCAAAGTCATACTTTCAACAGCTTTTGATGTTTTGTAGCGAGTGATAAAGTCCAATTTCACTTAGCACATCAAAGTTCTAACTCAATAAGGCGAAGGTACGAAGAGGAAGCAACACCAACGTGATATCCGGAGTCAGGACCTCCGAATGAACTTCGCAAAATCAATCGGATGTCGGATACAAAGTTATGTGTTACGAATACCTACGAATATTAACTGACAGTCTGCAGGTAGATCCATTAGACTTTGAACACTATGCCATCGACTTAAAGCACATATTTCACTGTTGTGGTTCGACTGTTTTTGGTTCCGGTAGATCAATTGTAAATGCTAAACGGTTTAAATGTTAACACGAATTGGATTTAGTACATTCAAGTAAATTGGAAACAGAAACTTACGGAAATTAATTAAATATAATGTTAAATCTGTTACAGTCTGTTAATATGTGCTAGGCATTTTTTTATAAAAGCTTTGTTTACCTAGTTAACAAAGCTTTTATAAAAAATGTAAAGTACTCACCTAATTAAACTTACAGAATATAATTAATGGAATCAGGCGTTACTTTGCGGAAATCCATGATATACAAAAATGGAATAAAATATGTAGTGTTAATCCCGCTAACTCACTAATTTATCAAGCTTGGATGCTGCATGCAAGCACCGCCCTCCCACCCGCAATGTATGCACATGCAAAAAGAGCGATGGATGCTAAATAAGGCATGCAAACCGAAACCCGACACGTGTTTTGCCCCTCCACGGGGCAAAAGGATGCCCCGTGATAAATTAGTGAGTTAGCGGGATAACACTACCTAATTTATTCCATTTTTGCTTACTGAATATCTTCTAATGTAACTTATTTGGAATTATAAGTTCATATTTGTACTTATCGCCAATCTTTTTGCAATAAAGGTTACCGATTTTTTTGTGTGTAAGTAATAGTAATTTTCTGGACCTAAAATCCGTTTCTAGCACTAGCACAATCCCTAAAAACACGCTATTACTACAAAAATGTCTATTGTGAAAAGAAATCCGAGCTGATATATTGGTTTTATATTCCCTCACAATGGACCCTCAAAATTTGATAAATCCTGGTGCGGTAGTTCGCACCCTCCGAGGCAGACGTAAATCTAATAACACCTGGCTTTATGTCGGAGCGTATGAGTAAGAATTGCTGTGGGGAGACAACTTCCTATCATTCGTTATAGTTAGCGATGCGCCTTTTGGCAGTTTCGGAATTATTAAAATATTGTTTTGACCCCTGCCTTCTATGATTTAGAGTCACTGTTTTTGGAAAATAATTGTCGTATTGTTAAGACGACAATTTTAGCCACATCTACATGCTTATCTAGAAAGAATTTTATCACTGCATAAGCCTTGTAGAAATTGAAGTTGTAACGTTGTAGCAGATTAGCAGGTGAGGAGTTCTACTCATAAGCTGTTCGCACTAAGTATAAGCGAGCTACCAAACGCATGGTGCGGATGTTTGGGATAAGATAATAGCCCTTGGTGCTGTTGTGTTTCGTCCGGCCAGTGAAGTTTCCCAATTCCTATTTCTTCCATAAAGGCCGGCAATGCGTCTGGTTTTGCGGGTGTCCATGGGCGGCGGTGATTACTCTCCATCAGGTGAAATGAAGGCTCGTTTGCCTTCTTATTTTAATAAAAAATTACTATTTCTATACATGGCACACAATTTCTTTGGTACTCAATATACATTTGAAATCATATTAAAATCTCCAATATTTTTGAAACAGTATAAGATATTAATGCCCATCTTCAATGATAACAATCGGTACCATTCTAAGTTAAAAATACAATGAACTTTATTGTTAACATTGAGATATAGTACATTATAACTCAATAATTGTAAAATTAATTAAAGTGTGTTTACGTAATTTGTTTTCCTGATTCCGAGTTACTTTTTGGTCTGAACCGTGATCTGGGGTATCTGAAAAACAGAACACAAACTTAAAATTGGTGACTACAGTCCATAAGACGTGCAGAATAATGAATGCCATTTGTAAAAATAAAACAATTACAGAACTTCGCAGATTCGATTTTTTCGTTCTATTGACACTGCTGCGTCAGACGGCCTGGCGCCGAGAAGACTAGAAATGCACACACCCGCCATTCGTCACCAGTCGGAATCGGACCGACGCTTATCGAGTTGGCACCGCTCCACGGACACGATTGAATGCGACCCGAGGAATCTTGATATAACAACGCTGCGCCAGCGAAACAATCAGCACAGTACACACGCTGTACTTTACAAACATCGTAGGTAGGGTATGATGATAGTTTACTTCAAGGAAATAAAGGTAAGTCACTTAATCCCTTGTCCGTCATGACTCATAGAGGTTGCTAAAAAATATTTATTGATATGAATATAATTAAATTGCACAATAGGAACAAGGAATTGAATGAAAATAAGAATTGCACAAATTTATCATAGTTGAGTGGGAGAGAGACGCAAGGCATTCGGCGGGCCTCTCTCTCGTTCGGTGACTCATCGTAACGTTACCCAGCGTTACACTTTTTCATAAGTGACTCCCAGCCGCAACCTAATTTAAGACGTTGTCACGTCAAAATAAATTTCTATCGAGTCAGGTATTACGATTTTTCCAAAAATGTTCTTTCATACAAACCTTCGCCTGACAAACACAACAAAAAAAGAATAAGCTAAATAGGTGCCGCCGTTCTGAAGTGATGCTCGTACAAACATTTTGGCAATTAATTTTTATTAATATTATAGATTTAATAATGTCTTAGGTATCCTTTCCCAACAAGCTTCGCACTTTTATAGGATCCTCACAACTTAACTGTAATGTTTTACCCTAAAACCCCAAGCGGTCTCATTCATGCGACCGCACCTACAGAAACACACTTGACTTTGTACCGTGTCGTCATAGACTTACAGACTACTTTAGTATGAACAACCTGCTTTTGTTTGATAGTTTTTTTTTACTTTTCGTTGTATGTGCATTTTTAATTATTTTAATTGTATAATTTACTTCTCAGTAATTTTATTTTATTTACTTAGTGTTGGCCATGATTAATTTACCTATAAATGTTTGTTACACCTAGTTATAAGAATTTCATGATTTATTTTCTAAGAATTAGTGGAAGCAAACGGTTGTGAATCATTAAAATTAAATTAAATTAGCAAAGTGTAACTTTAAGCCACAATTTGGAATAAAAGATACATACATAATAATATTATTAAATAAGCCGTCCGTACTTCCGTACTTAGCAAAATCTATGCACAAATATATGTTTCATATCTGAACAAAACCTTAACAGATTGTTAGTATTTTTAATGAATGATCCTGTTAGTGACCAAGATTTATGAAATTTTATTTTATTCATAATTTATTTTACTATCGACTAGTTTAGTCATACATCGTATTTTGTTAAGAATGATTAATACCCTAATAAAGTTTAATAATAAGTAATATGTAAACAGCATATTATTTATTCGGTAACCGATCCTATTAGTTCCACAAATTCTTACGCCAATTTACAAGCTCGCCAGACTCGTTCCGCTGATTATCCAGCGGCTATTTAATTACTTTATTTGCGGGGCAGATGCAACATTGTCTCTTTTAGGTTGACCATTAACTTATTCACTTGTAGGGAATATAAAAAAGAGACTTCTACAATAAAATCACTTTCTTTATAAAACCACTAGCAGCCGCTCGCGGTTTCACCCGCGTGATTTCCGTTCCCGTTGGAATATCGGAAATAAAAGTATCATATGTGTTAATCCAGGTTATAAACTATCTGTATGCCGAATTTCATCCAAATTCATTTAGTAGTTTTTACGTGAAAGAGTAACAAACATCCATCCATACTTACAAACTTTCGCGTTTATAATATTAGTAGGACTAGCGGCCCGCCCGCGCCTTCGTCCACGCTAACTTAGAAACACCGTAATACTTTAGCCATTGTGAACAAAATATCTTCAAAGAATATAAAAGAGCCATCGTCCTTAATCGATTTTACTATCAATGAAAACCTCGTGAAAATCCATTGCGTGGTTTAAGAGAAAAAAGCGGCGACTTTTGTTTATTAAAGCAAAGAATTGAAGCAATAGACAATAGACATAAAAAATATTCCACACTTAGTATAAATACATTGTACAATGCGGTTAGAAGGTAGAACTGCCTGAAAGAAATGGTCATAGATCCGTAGCATCGTTAAAACGTACATAAAAAACTATAGGTACAAGTATTTAGCAATTACTCGTACCTGACCGCCCCATAAACCTTTGAAGTTTGATTGGCTTGTAGAAGAGTGTCCAGACTATCCTAATGACAATACTTGTTACTGGCCACCCTATTCGTTATAACTAAGATGTAGTAATGTGGAGTAAAAGCTATTTCATTTCAGCCGTACACAATTACAGTAATAAATAATACTTAAGTCTACTACAAAACAGGAAGTGGGGAAGGACGAGAGGATAATCTTGTAAAATTACTTACTTTTTGTCGTACATTTTCATTTAGCAGTAACGTTTATGTTATATCTGTTAAGTATACATAAGTAAATAAATGCAATAGCTAGGAAAACACCACGCTTGTCAAATGCGGGGATGGGTCACAAACCCGGGCTATGAATCGAAAAATCCATTACACACTTTGCCTGAACTAGGAATTGAATCCGGGAAATAGGACCGAGCGCTTTGCCACGAGGACAGGAGAGTCACACCATTCACCCGGGGTCGTCCAGATTACCAGTGTTTCAGAGAGACAATAAAATGTTAGTCTTAAAAAATAAGCTTGTACCACCAAATAAGGTAAAGTCTGCCCCATAAATAAAAACATACGTAATGTAAAGTAAAGCAATAGCATACTTACTGCCCTACTTGTAAGACGCAATGTAGGCAGGTCTCCAACAAGGTGGACATTTTTTTTTAATTTGACTCGTCATAGTGACTACATGCTGCCTTATGGTAAGCAACCGATGCAGTCCAAAATAATGAGAGCGCTCCTCACCGTGGAACAGCACGGTAACAAGCGCACCCATTCATGACGGCCTGCATAAATGCCGTTTCACGCCCGGCTTAAAAGACCCGGGACTATAGGAGCTGGGAAACACATGCGCCGGCAAAGAATTCCAAAGCCGAATGGTCTACAGAATAAAAGAACTACAGAACAAAAGAAAAAGGTAGACCGATGACTTATTAAAGATCACGAGTATCTTCTGCATGCGAGCAACACAAGACCGGTCGTCGTCGAGATCCTTGCTTGGGGGAGGCCTTTGTCCAATAGTGAACATCATTCGACTGATGAAAACTGATTTGCTCACTGCTGGGCAAAGGCATTGAAATCAAATCATTGCTAAAACTTCTGTTAAACCTTAAGCTGGCCACTGACGATCAGTTTTGCGCGTCAGTCCAGGCGTAAAACTGTGGCGTCACTCGAAATGGTTTTACGCCAAACAGATTTCCCCATTCACTGGCGTCACGCCGGCTCGTCAGTCTCGACCGGCCGGTACAATCAATTTTGAACTTTAGTGTTTGGCTCTAAGGATCAATATTCATTGGAGAAGTTCGAACTGAGGCGAAACAATCAATTTTGAACTTTATTGTTTGGTGCTAAGGATCAATATATTCATTGGAGAAATTCGAACTGGGTCGATTGGAGTGACGATCACACACTCATGGTCAGTTTGGCGCGACGCGCCAGCTTTACGTGTCGCGCCGTCAGTTAAAACTCTGGAGTGACGATTCGACATTCACGATCAAATTTTGGACTGACGTCAGTTCAACTGATGGGAAAAACTGATCGTCAGTGGCCACCTTTATGTTTAACCTTATGTTTTTTTAGAATTGCTTACCAAAAGCTGGCTGGGAGTCAGTAACCACATACTCGGGCTATACATTATGATAAATTTAGTTCAAGTAAGTAGCTTGTTCTAGCCGTATCATGCTTGCAAGACTGAGAGTAAAGGATAAGTTTAGTGATGAATCACATCCGCCGCGATGCGAATAGCAAGCGCTCTTCTTATCAAGAGTTCTGTAACAGGATATGCGCTACTTGATACTATTATTATAACAGTGGTATGGGAACTAGCCCACCGGCAGTCAATAAGAGTGAATATGATATGAATCTATTTGATTAACAAAGTGTCATGAAACAAAAAAAAACTTTTTAGTGAATACATAAACAAATTAAACTTTGGTGGCATCACATTTTATTTTATTTAAGATCTTTGTAAAGGTTTCCATAAACAGTTATCATCCGAAAGATAACTGCCTCATTCACTACTGCAGGTTTATGATGGCATCAACCAGGATTACTAGCTTATTTAACGGTCAGCACCGAAAATGCCGAACACTCATTGTAGGTGGAACCCTAACTTTCACGACCGACGCAATGAAACGATCTCTTTCTTTGCTTATTGGACTATCATTGTGGTAGTTCGAGTACACTTATATACTATTCCATCATCATCATCAGCCGGTCTCTCCCAAAGATATGCACCACGACCGGCCTCGTGCTGTTCGCATCCAGCGGCTACAAGCGACATTCACCAAATCATCGTTCCAACATGTAGGTATACCATTACAAAAATTTTAATTTATAAAATGAATTGGTGTTCGTACAAGTGATTGAAACATTTGGCACAAGGTTTGCGTCCCACGACTGCCGCCGCGGCGTGTTCCGGGAACCGAGAGGCCTTAACGCCTCTTTCTGAATATCAATGACATAACGTTCTTCGTCCTTCCGTCAATGCTCGACTCTTGACATAGATGCACAACATGCGAGGTTTAAATTAAACATTATTATCAAACCGTATCATGAGAATAGCTAAATCGGTTTATTAAACATTGGGACAATACTTTTTGATATTAAGATTATTTTTTCATAGCTTTATGAGCAGTTTTTCATAGCTGAGTTTATTAAAAATAATTGATGGAGAGAAATTATGGTGAAATTTTGGTAAAGAGATAGATGGAGTCCTAGAAAGATTAGAGGCTACATTTACCGGAAAATAAAAGCTTTTAAAATTAAAGCGAGCGAAGTCGCGGGCAAAAGGTATTACTAACTAATATCACAGAATAAATAATAGTACTAATATACATAAACATAGCTCGTCCAACCGAGATCCCGAGTCTGTTTACAATGTTGATCACGCGATGCATTAGTGAGCGAAGTATTTATTGTGCTAAACTAATTAATTAGTAATCAAACGACTACGCATAAATAATTACAACTTACATATTATTATATCCACATTAGGTAGGTATTTTATAATCAATGTGAATGATATATAGGTGTTAGTTTTGGTTTCTTAAACGTAACTATTAAAATTATCGAAAGTAATAATGGAAACAAAAGGTGACTGGCTTGCCTGATCAATTAGAAAAGCAATCGACTTTTATTTGACGCTGTAAAAGAAAAGATACAAGGTCTTCTGCGCCGTAGACTTACTAAACTTTTATTAAGCCTACTCCTTTTCTGTGCATGCTGACCGGCTATGGAATGCACTACCAGAGAGTATCAGAGTGCTAGCACGTTGGATTCGTTCAAGGATCAGGTCCCGAGTCATTTTTTACGTATATCATCTTAGTTTTATTTGTTTCCCTAATGTATAATATTGCATGATCTCTTTTTATCTAATTTATTTGTTTATTTTGCCGTACCTATCTATTTAATATTATACTTACATTTCTCTTTCTTATTTCCTCATTCTTGCACCCATTTTTATATTTTTTTTATTATATTTATATCACCCAAGGTTGCCTGGAAAAGATTGCTTGTTAGCAATAAGGCCGTCTGTTTTGTACTTTGTAACTGTATAAATGTTTTCTGTTTTATGTTCTTGTCTGCAATAAAAGTATATTTTATTTATTATTATTATTTAAACCTCTTTATTGAGTATATATAAATCAATATTCTCATCCATGTCTCGAATACATGGATCGGGCTATACCCTACCACGCTGGCCCAATCCAGGGTTTGGTTGGTGGGTTTTAACGAGTACCATCTTAACGAAAACAATCGGGACCTAAATAAAAAGGGAAATAAATCGAGGAATAATAGTACATGTTACCATATGGGTGAAAGTAGCATATTTAATCCAGAGACGGGGTTCGCCAATAGTTCGAGGGACTAAATAAATCTTTCACCCGAGGTAAACACTGTGCTTTTCATTACGAATACAAGGAAAGTAAAAATAAAAACATGAATTAGCTAAAAAAATGAGTAATTCCATAATTGAATCGAATGAACATAGCGTCTCTGCTATACGGAAGTATAAACAAAACTCTACAACTCGAAAAAACAAATGAATGTCGGATTGCCGCTTTCCAGCCAATTTTGTTTTTTTCTGTGGTCAGCTACTGAATAGCTGACCATAGTTTTCATTTTCATCATTGAAAAAATGGTAAATATTTTGCCCAAATCTCTATGTTATTTTAAAGAAATAAGTAGTTGAAAGTAAATTTTAATAAAGTAATTTCAAAAAATATTTTCTATAATTAATACTTAACTTGTTATTTAAATTTTTCATCACGCTGTAATTGAAGGGTGTGTAGAAAGTTGGGACATGGTTCAATAGAAATGTGAAAATATAACTAATTTTTTTTTATAATTTGTCAGTACCTTTCATAAAAACCATTCTCCCTAGGGCTGAAAAGTAATACTTTCAACCTATGACCTATCGCTGCTTTCAACCCGCTCCTCAGCAAATTCAGACCTACTTTCCGAGTGTGAGGAATGAAAAGAAAGTTTACATTTTGGAGCAAAAACGTACAGGGAAACATATTACTAAACAGGTATTTCTACCAGCAGACCATGGGTGACAGGATAGTATTAAATATTCTTAAATACATACATATCAAGTCCTCTGTCATAGTCCACTTTTCACCAAATAGCGACTGCAGATGTGCTCAGCGTATTAACTGGTGAGCCCATCGTCGCTCTATACTGTTGGACGTATGTGCAGTCTTTAGTGCGTTAGTCGCCTTTTACGACACCGAAGAGAAGCGAGGGGGTCGTAGTATTCTTTTAATGAGTCGCTACGCGACACGGCTTGGCTTAACCCTTAAATGCATGATTTTTTGTTTATCATAAAAAGCTTTTTTAGTGGATACTATGTGATACCAAAAAATCTGGAAAAATAAAAATAAAAAATTTTCCGCCGCACCTTTTTAATAAAAAAAAATACGAAAAATCTTGAAAAAATGCTTTCCTTAATTTATTTTTATTTTGGTTATTTTATATTATTTTTTCACTTTATAATTGTTTTAGTAATTATTGTCTATTTCAATTTATTTTTTCAAAAAAGGTTGCATTTTTATCTTCTTATCCAAAGAGGTTTCCTTCAAAACTTCCTTGTATATGATGTTAAATTTAAAAAGAAAATAATATTATAATATTAAAAAAAAAACGTGTTTTAATTACAGATTATATTCTAGATATTTATTTTAATATACAAATAATAGTATGTATAAAAAATATAATTAATATTAAAAAGGCTTAAAATTACGATGTAGATCTAAGTACATCATGATGCATTAAAGGGTTAAATAAATAATGTAGGTAGCTACCTAGCAAGATAGACAACAGCTGATTTTATTACTGACTAATATTTTTATATCCGCGGACGTTAGCTTGTCCATTTCTGTTTTGCCGTAGGCTTTAAGCAATTCGCGATGTCAAGGTTGAGCCGAGAAGGCGTAGTCGCCTTGACTTACGCCCCGATTAGTCACACAGTGTGACTTCTGTAATTAATTACATTTATCGCGTTCGGTTGTGCCCATAATTGACATCAATTTGTTAACTTTTGAATAGTCACAATCACAATATTGTCTTGTTAATCAGAAAATGTTGTTTCACATCATTAGACTAATGTTATGGTCAATAGGAATAACAAAGTTTGTAGTTACTAGACTAGACCAGTATTATCACAAGATAATACTGCCCCGGTTACTACACCAGGAGGTCCTTGATTCAATTTCTAGCGAGTGTACTTTTAAGATAAAGTTAAAATCCTAATAAAACTAGGTATTTGCACAAAGAAATGTCTTTAATTTGTGTACAAACAATCTTCATCCAATTTATCCCTAGTATAAATAAGAAACCGCGTCGCGTAGCGGTGAAAGAATACTACCACCCCCCTCTCCCCTTGGGTGTGGTAAAAGGCGACTAAAGGACTAAAGATTGCACATACATCCAACAGCATAGAGCAGCTATTGGCTCACCACCTGTCACGCTGAGCACATGTGCAGTCGCTATTTCGTGAAAAGTGGGCTATGGTAGAGGACTGCTTTTGCTGTCCTCGTTGCCTACTCTCTGACTAACCCTTCGGGGATAATAGTCGTGATTATATTGACGCTTGAAAGGCAAAAGGTAACAAGCGCCACTTTGGTCGAAAATGAGTTAGTAATGAGGTTATACTCAGTTTTTTTTCTGCGTCGAATGCACCGGGTTTCACGCCGATAGGAGCATTTTGATGTCGCTCATGCCTGACTTCATTTTTAGAAAGACGAGGTATCAAGTGACACATAATTTTCTCACATCAGGGAATTGTTTTGTTAGCCTAAACAAAAAACAATAAAACAATGCACTTCAGCGTTTCGTGCATTCTTGCTTTTCAATATTTTCATAAGCCATAAGACCTTTAAGCAGTTTTGCTTTAAGGTCTTCATAACACAAATTGCGTTTACTTCTTTTCTACCTGTTAAAATCAGAATTACTTAACCACTTATTGCTTTTTACCTTTTCATAATTAAATAAAAAAGGAGTTTTGGCCTATTTAGTTTTACCTATAAATTAATCCAATGTTGCTTAATCCGCTTTTGCCTGGAATCGCAAAATAATATATTGGCGTTTATTCCCTTTTGCATTGTTGTTGAAATAAAATTGGTGTTGCTTGTGCTGTTTCTACCTATACAACAAACGATAACCCCAGTCATTGGCCGCCTTTTAACATACAGTGAATCACTGGATATGTCGTTTAAATAATAATTTAATCAATCAAAAAATCCAAGTTGAATGTCGTTTATCCTATTTTAAATAAACGTTGGTATTTTAAAACAGTTGTTTGTTCCAAAATAATTTGCGTGTGCGTCTTTATTTTGACGGTTAGTTAATATTATTATAAAACTAAGTATAAGCTCTAAGCAAAAACAATACTCATTACTTACATTAGTAACTGTAAGCTTTAATTTAGAAAAAGTGTCATCGTAAAGGGCTGCTGATTACTTATATTGCTAAAACATACATTTTAACTGTCTCTATTATGTATAACACAGATACTTACTACATCCCATACACAAATAAAGGTTTATTAAAATTATATGGCGAGCGGTTTACCGATAAACTGTATAGCCAAGCGATATTTTGATCGGCGATATCGCCTATTATGCAGTACACCGACATTGTATACCGCTGTATGTACTTTAGATTAGGTGGGCGAGAACTACCTCCTAGTGGTCCACCCTGGGCAGTGGCATCATGGGCTCCCTAGTTTGTGGTGACGGCTGAATGTTCTCTCTGCGTACCACCGTACGCTCCGCAAGGAGCCGCCTGGTTTCCTACCACCCTCTTGCCGGAGTCCAACGCCAAGCACTCTTACTGCGTTCCGTTGGTGTGCAGGAGTACCAGTGCCATTGGGGATGGGAAGCAGTTAGTTGCACTGTTTGGAAGCGAACGGTGCTGGTTGCACGACTATTTCGTACAGGGCAGCTCGACCTGGAAGGTAGCGGGATCCGAGGCACGGTCTTGCCGTTGGGCGGCCGCAGTTAGTAGGGGCCCAAGTAGTGCGCTAGCCACCTGCAAAAGGCTGCCCCGCCAACTTGCGAAAAATCCCATAAATGCGTCACCGTGCCAGTTGGCGACTGGATGGGAGGACCCGGTGGACATTCTTGAGGGGGAGGGGGGGAGGGGGGGGTGGTTCGAGCGCACGTATTCTTTGTGACGGAGACGCAGATAGCAACACCCTTCGGACGTGTCGTACCTCAATACTGTAAGCGTTTCCGTGGCTTTGAAAACCAGTGTTTTCCGCTTTATGAATTTTGGTTGACACCGGAGTGAAGAAATTCATCTACGTCGGTGTTTACCGCTCACACACCGGGGACCAGGATACGACCAGGCTAGGTACTCTGTAGCGGAACTAATTTTTCTTGCGGATTTTAATGCTCACCATCGTGAGTGGCTGTTCCCGTACAAGAAAACTGACCATGCTGGACGGGAAGCGCGCAAGTTTGCATTATCGCTGGATCTCACCCAGATGTCGAACGTGGCACGCGGGTACCTGATGCTGATGGCCATACGCCAAACTGTCTTGATGTTTTACTGAAGATGAAGCCTGATATACATTCAGTATCGGTCTCAGCCTCCCTGGCAACGTCCGATCCTAATGTCAACCCTAGGGGCACGGTACCGCCTTTCTCTTTTTACTAGAGCGGTTCCTCAGTCCAGGAAGCTTGCAAATGTGCAGCCAGTGCCCAAAAAGAGCAATCGTGCCCACCCCACCAACTACAGACCAATTGCCATCACCTCCATACTCTGTAAATTTATGGAAACTGTATAACTGAATAGAAAGCTTTTGTCGTAACTAGAATCCCACGATCTCCTCAGCGACTGCCAATATGGCATTCGCAGGGCCGTTCCACGGGGGCCGTTCTGGTGTACGTTACTTTTTAATTTAAGAAATACATAGACACCTACCCTCCTACTTATAAGCCACTCTCAAATTGTCAGAACGCGCAACTAGTATTTCACGGTGCGCAGAACTTAAATGACAGATGAAATCTTAGCAAGGGCTAAGCAAAGTTTTTAAGTAAGGTAGGTACTTATTGTCTAGTTTATTATATATATCTATTTCTTAATGTCACCAGTCATGTTTTAAGTTCATTTCATGGATAAATAAAGAAAGATTATTCATTACTCTTCATTACCATGAAGAGTAATGAATAAAGATTTTATAAGTTAATTACATATCTTGTTATTTTATATTGAATACCCTTTCTTCACAAAGAGTATTTTCACACGAACGAAATTTCATGCCGACAACCGCCAACGATAACCACCATTGCCGACAACGCCCCTCAGATTATTAGGTTGCAGTAGGTATCATATCGACAATAAGTTGTCGTTCGTGTTAAATGAGACGCCTGAAATTTCAATAAACACATTCAAGGTGTGCTAATAATAAATAAAATAGGACCATACCTTAAAGTTTAAAATAAATACTAATGTTCTATTAAATTTTGCATGTTCTTTTACCATTATTCTAAAATTTAAGGCTAGTGTATTAAAATTAAAAGCGGCATAACCGTTGGTGTTTGGTCTGTTTACGGTTTTGCCTCTCTACATTAAATAATTAAGGCGCCGTTTATAACTTTTTACAATACCTAACTTAACTTTTTGGTCTTGTTTATGATATTTCTACTCGGAAATTGACAATGATAAACTTATACTTGAGCTGTTTTGCCTTTTATTTGAAAATCTCAGCATGTCGTAAGCAACGTTTCTACTTGCATATTCGTTTCAAAAAAAGTTACATAAGCTGTTTTGTACTAACTGTGTTTAATTTTTAATAAAGTTTATGCCTATTTGCTTCGATTAAAAATTTTTAATACTGCCGCTTGCTTCTTTTTTACCTTCCGCCATGCCATGTTTTTAGAGCAAAAGCGCCACTACTTCAGAAACTAAAGGGCCTATCTATATATTTGTCTTTGAAGTACATAACGCATGTTTTTATAAGGTTTCTGCTATTGGTTTTATCTAAAAAGGTCTATCGAGTAAAAAGTTACGATTTTTTTTCGGAATTGTAAAACTTTGAACGGCTCGATCCCCTGTACAGTAGGTATTTTGGCGCTTGTTACCTTTTGCCTTTCAAGCGTCGATATGTATGATAAGTAAAAATTTAAGTAAATAAGGGTGCAAGAAAACACCTCTTGGTTACACCAAGAGGGCCTGGATTCCAATTCCTAGAGTTTACCTTAGTTCGTAGTAACGTGGGTGGACCATGGAAGGCCACTGTAACAAATAAACAGTTTTAATAAGTTTATTAACTGGATAATAGAAAGGAACAAGTTATTAACACTTTGTTTTCTTGTATAACTAATAAGTTACTTTTGTTATTGTAGATGTGTGTAAATATTTAATAATCTTAAGTTTTATTAAGCTCTTCCAAACGGCCTTGCAAGGAACAGGGCCCCATACAAGGCCAACATTATAAATCAGTCGTTCAACTTAAAACTAGACAATCAAAATATCCGCTTTTACTAAAACTACATGAAAAGCTATAATATAATATAATCATCCATAAAAAACTGAACGAACATTCCTTGAACACCATCGTACTTATAAGTAAGAATGTATTAATGGAAAAAGTAAAAAATAATAGTAATAAGTATTATATCGATATCAAATAAGTTGCCATAGCGTTTTAGAATGAAATTATAAAAATAAAATTTTAAATTTGACCTTTAATGGCCTTCTTATTAAGTTCGTTAGTCTGTTCTTAGTAAGGCCAAATTTTTCCCGAGAAGAAAAAAAGTTGAATAACCCTTATCAATAATAATATTATAAACAATACATTGTGTTTACTTTCCCGGTATGTATTTATAATTAAAAAATAATTAAAAAAAGTGTTCATATTTTCTTTAGTAGGTACCATAACACATACTTCTATAACAATATAAAAAAAGATAATAGTGGGTTATTTACTTGAAAACATACGTTTTGCTGTTCGCGCGAATAACAATTTTAACGTCGACGACCGAAATCTACAGAGCGAGGGACCGCATTAACAAAATAGCGACGCGAGCGACTCGTCGCCTCGTCTATGTCCTTGAGTTTAATGGATTTTAGTGTGAGTAGAAGGAATGTGTCCCCTTATGACAATAACTAAGAGTTTTTGATAGTTGGCCTTCAAAGGAGCATGGCCTTCCATGGTCCACCCACCCACCTTACGTCAATTTAATAACTCACTGTCTAAGTTTAAAAGTCTGTCGCCATTATAAAATTAACAGCATGGTTGTGTTGCGCCAGTAACAGATAAAATATTTACTAGACTACCCTTAGATTAAACCAAAAAGGGAAGATACGGCATGCTCCTACTTGTAGTCATTCAAAATATAGTCCTACTCAACTACTTAAGCAAACACTCACACATGCACACCTACAAAGTGTGAATCGAGCGAGCGAGACAAAGCGGTAGTTTTAACGTCAGCGCGAGGGAGTCAGCGAGTAGCGCGTTGACGTCTCGGTCGCTTCGCAACAGACGAGTACGTACGACCGATTCCGACGCCACTGCGGAGTAGCGTCTTTCTCTTTTTCACACAGTAGAATTTCCTCAATAGTGCGATGTAGAGCCTGTTCGCTCGGCAAATTGTGACTGAAGTGAAATTGTGCCTTTAGGCCTAATTTTGGCGGCTCACTCACGAGACGCTAATGCCGTATCTTCCCTTTTTGTTTTAATCTAAGAGACTACCAGATTTAGTTGAATTCGTCAAGATGATGATTCCTGATGAACGGCTCATGATGATGGACCTTTAACTTTATCGTCAGTTTTTTTTAAAATTTATTTATTCAATACAAATTACAATCATGAATTATTTTTACACAAGCTGCAGCAGAAGGGCAAGCGTTTTCTAGTTGTGAAATAATAATAAAAAACCCTATCAAATACAGAGGCATCGAAGCCTTTATTGAAATCGAATAACTTTTACTACCTACCATTACCCGATAGTCTACGCGATGGAGGAAACGAATCATGATCTCATAAAACAACTTCATATCCTGCAGCAAAAGGCAATCAAACAAATCGTCAATGAAAAGCCACACAATTTGCTGGCGCGAAAAAATTGGGTTTGCCAAATCAACAACAGTGGAGTTGAACGTATAAAAATTCCGCGCAAAAAGTGTTTGTGCGTCCCATTGAGGTGTTATAAACTAGAGAAGACATCACGAAACAATTTTTTGCGCACTAAGTTGCGGCCTATGGGTTGCTAACGCTTTTTTTTCTACAACGGGTAAGCGCTTGGCCTTCATCTCACCTGATGGAAAGTGACGATAAAGCTGAAGGTGGAAGCGCGCTTCGCCCGGAATCCTCAACCACTGTCGGAACACAACAATGCTTTGAACATCGTTGTTATGACGACAGACTTAGATATGATAGTGGTAGCTAGCCAGGCGGACTTAACAGCCCTACCACCAACCAAACCAAGTACAGAACGATGTACCGCCCACTGGGAATCGAACCCAGGACCTCTGGGTCTGAGACCGGTGGCTTAGCCACTAGACCACAGGGGCAGTTAAAACGCCCTGTCAATTCTAAGCAATTGCGGTGCGTTTGCAGTTGCAACTCATGGGCTTCAACTCAAAGCGCAAAAAATAGCTTCGTGGTGGTGTGGTTCTATTATCCCCAAAGGATTAGTCAGAAACTAGGCAATGTGGACCGCAGAAGCAGTGCACTGACTTTTAGTCCACATTTCACCAAATTATAACTGCACATGTGCTTAGCGTAATAGGTGATGAGCCCATCGCCGCTCTATGCTGTTGGGTATATATGCAATCTTTAGACCGTTAGTCGCCTTTTACGACACCCAAGGGAAGAGAAGGGTTGGATTTTATTAATGCCGCTACTAGAACAGCACATTTTTTTTGCCACTGCAATTTAGTGCGCTTAAAATTGCTATGCGATGTTGTCTCTAGTTATAATACCCAAAATGGTGCGTCCCCGTTAAAGCATTGGCCTATTTTCGAGGCAGCCCTCTCGTTTGGTCAAATAAATGGCGCACGAAAATTTATACGGCCAAACTTCCCTCTACCGTGCCTCTGCCCTAGATAATTTGTGCCTTTCCTTATATCACAATCCCTGCCAATCGTAATGCTACGGTTGAGTGCTCCCCTTTTCTTTTTGTTGGTCCACCTTAAAAAAACAAGAATGGTTAGAATAACGTTAATGTGAGAAAATTTGAAGCTGACTTTCATGTGGTAAATTTTAATTAAGTACCTATTTTCTTTAAATATAAAATAGATAACAGTAATAAGTGTATGTTTGCAATATGGAGTGTAAGATTGTTTAGAAAAAAAATATTCTTTTTGTATACAAAAATTAACTTCCTTTCCTTTTGCCTACTAGACTATACAGAATTGCTCCAATTTTCTAAAATCTTGACTTTTCATTCTCAAACAACACAAAGTACCAACGTTAATGAGCACGCTCGTAGCTTACAAAAAGCGTGTTGTCTCTAAAAAGTACAAGCTCAATTGTTTTGCTTGAGTTTCGGAATAATAAGTTGTCCAAATATTACATGGCCAACCGCTGGACAAACATTGGGATGACATGTAACGCGGGCGTCTGCTGCACAAACAGAGTAGTTGTCTCAACCTAATTTATATACGGGCACACGTGGAGGCTCTTTAGCTTAATGAGCTTGGGTGCGGCTCCATTGTCATGTGACGATTTTTTTATAATTATTAAGTTTCCTCATTATTTTGAAAATATCGAATCGTTGAAGATAACAAAAACATGATAATAACTCCTTTAATAATTACTCTAATTTATGAGAGCAAGATAGTTTTAAAAGATTTTTCAATATTATAGAAATTCACAAGAAAATCACTAAAAATGATGTCATTATCTGAAAAAATATTAAAATTCAGAGTGATACTCGATGCACAAAGAAATTGGATAAAATGTTTTCTAGAATAAAAAACAACCAGTCTCGTGAGGGCTAGAACGGGATTCGAGTCCGTGACCTTTTCTAGTAAACATTTTATCTTATATCTATATAGCATTGTGAATGCAAAATATCATTATTAAAGGCACAAAAAAATGTCAATAATTTTTGTTCACAAGTTTTCTTTATCAACTTTGGTGTGACCCGGCTGTTGTCTTATAGATGACAGACAATCATCATTATCATCATCATCATCATCATCATCAGCAAAACGTGCCTTTCACAAGAAGCTCGAGATATTTCGATTTGATTACTCATCCCGGCTTTTCTTAATTGTTAAACTTGCATTCAGTCGCAGAATGTACCATTCGCATAATGCACCCTATGCGCAAAGTATTTCTGTTGTCTAATAAAAAAATAACCTCGAAATTCAAGACAATCGCTACGCTGCGCGGTTACCGTGTGTTGTGGCGTAGCGGTGAAAGAATCTACCACCTCCTCTCTTCCCTTGGGTGTCTTAAAGGCGACTAACGGATTAAAGACAGCACACACATCCAACAGCAAAAAGCGGCTATGGGCTCACCACCTGTCACGCTGTGCACATGTGCAGTCTTTATTTGGTAAAAAATTAACTATGGCAGAGGATTGCTTTTGCGGTCCTCATTACCTAATCTCTGACTAACCCTTCGGGGATAATAGTCGTGAAATGTATGAATGTATGTTAAACTTGCAAGAAAATCCACCATTGTGCTTCCAACGCTTACTGCATTCTAAAACTACCCACGTCAATTTAAACACCCAACTTTACAAGCTTATTATGACAAAGCCATTTTATAATTTAAAAACTGTTTCACCGACCGCGACCGTCGTCTATATTTAGTTTCACTAAAAATAGTGACGACAAACCACGCAAAAGGAAACGCTTCCCAAGGCGGTTGTGTCACGGCGACGACGACGGCGGTATCTTTAGCCTTTACCCGTTGCTTTTTAATTGTTTATACGTCATAAATCTCGAGGTGCAACACCGCTTCAGCACACACGTGATAAAAATCTAGCGCGTGCGCGTACGCATGTGATGTCCTTTTTAAGCGGCGGCGATTACTCTAAACTCTTATTAACTGAAAGTTAACAAACATAACTCATTTAGCTAAGGTGTCTAGAAAATTACACCATAACTTTTATTTTAACTCTTAAATTATTTCCATACAGTAAAGTTATTGCCTTAAAGTAAGTATTAACGAAGTTGTTACAATTTTGTAATGAGTACTTTCTTTATTCTACAAACTTGTAAGCCTTTGTTTCACCTGATGTAAGTGACGATAAGGTCAAAGGTGGAAGCGCGCTTCACCCGTAACCCTCAACCACTGAGGAGCTATCTTATTGTCAGAACACAACAATGCCATAAACATCGTTGTTATGGCGAAAGTCTTAATAAGATGGTGCTAGCTACCCAGGCAGACTTAACAGCCCTACCACCACCCAAACCAAGTACACAAAGATATACTTCCCGCTGTAAATCGAACCCGGGACCTCTGGGTCTAAGACTCGTTTCTTAGCCACTAGAGTAGAGTAGAGAGGTGGTCAGAAATTCTGGTATAGCGGCACAGTTGCATACGATGTGATTACGATGTACTCTTTAAGTATGACCAGTTAACGCCTTAAACTTTAAAATAATCTACTCACTCTACTCTTAACTTTTACTCCAGGCAGACTCCATGTACCGCGGGGTGGTACTCGGCGCCTGCTATTCGTGGTCCCGAGTCACCTCCGAAGCTTTGTTATGTACTGCGTACTGCGTACATACGGGAAAAAATATTATATGTGCAGATATTTTTTTTAATTATAGAGTAACCTAATCTAGACTCTAGAGCTACAGATTTAATTTTATTATAATAAGTGAAAAATAAAGAAACAAAAGTTGATCAAACATACCTATCCACAAAAATACCGTTAATCATAGTTAGCGCAATTGAACTCTGACACATTACGATACCACAGGATACTTAAGTTAGGTTTCCTTCACGCCACATCGTGACCTTTTGTTCGCCCGGTATCCACGAGTTATTTTTTATTGTGCCGGACAAATTAAATAAATAATGAATAATAAATAAATTTAAAAAAAAGAAAACGATGTCTATTAACGTTACTAAATGATATAAAAAAATGTGTGCATAAAAAATATCCTGTATACTGAGTTTGCAGGGGCAAACAGCGAGTTGTGTGGGCAGGGCATACTCGCAGGTGTATACTTGCAGGTTGTCCCAGAGCCAATAGCAGGAATGCAGTGTGATGCTGGCTCATTTTTAACTACCAACCCTTGGGTGTCGTTAAAGGCGACTAACGGACTAAAACTGCACATACATCCAACAGCATAATTCTCGGCTCACCACCTATCACGCTATGCACATGTGCAGTCGCTATTTGTTATAAATTTGACTATGATATGATATATGATATGATATATATATGATATGATATGATAATAATGCAGTCTACTGGATTTTTCACGGTGGAAAATAGAGCTGTGTGGTGGCGGTTCATTTTTAAAAGAATACTACCAACCCTTGGGTGTCCTAAAAGGCAACAACGGACTAAAACTGTTCATACATCCAACAGCATAATTCGGCAATGGGATCACCATTAGGCTTGCCAACTCTAAAAGCGGTATTTCCGGGACTACCCAGCGCGACATCCGGAACTTGGGTATATTACGCGGGACACGAGGGTATATTACGCGGGACACAACACACCACATATAAATGGTGAGTAAAATAAGTATTTATTTTTTTATCATTTAATAAATAAATCAATACAAATGCCTAATCAGAGGGTAGTTAGTACGAGATAGATACTTATTCATATTGTCACTGATTTCCGGGCCAAAAAGCGTCCCGCAAGGGGTCACGGCGGGACGGCCCAGAATTGAAACAGAAGCGGGACGTCCCAGAAAATCCGGGACGGTTGGCAAGCCCACCATGCACCTGTCACGCTGAGAACATGTGCAGTTGCAGTGGACTTTTGCGATCCTGAATGCGTAGTCTCTGACTAACCTTAACGAAACGGCAGGATAAAAGATGTAGAGCAAGTAGATCAGTATATATCTTTATGAAAATTTTTTATTCACAATGCTATATTATATGTTTACTTTATGAAAACAACCAGTCTCAGGAAAGATCTTTTTTTCTAGTGAACATTTTATCCTAGATCACTATATATTTTTTATTGTAATAACTACTTATTTAATTACAAATTAAAATTATTTTGTGCATATTGCTTAATTAACAAAATTAATGTTTTGATAGGGTATCAAGTACATCAAGTATGTGTTTATGTATGTATTATTGAGTAAGCTACGCCTTCTCGATACAATTTAGCCTTTAGAGCAACCATGACTGATAATAACCGGTTATCGCATCTAAGGAACGCTTTAATGTGAACTGAACCAGTGCATTCTTATCTTGTCGCTGATAAGAGGCATATGGCCCGCGCTCTTGAATGTTGTAACGACCAAAAAAACCTTTCAAATTATGAAGTGAACCTTGTTCCATTTATCTGATTGTCATCTGTTTTGTTGAATTGATTACAGATTATAATCACTTGAATTAACGAAGCAATCATTTAATTTTAGTAGCTAATTAATACTTTAGTTGTTTATTCAAACAGTTTGTGTCTCTATGCCGTAAACCGTTGTCGATGTAGAGTTTGAGTGAGTTTAAATAGCCAGAGTTAACCTTTTTGTTTACTGAAATGAAACGAGTTACCTTATGGAAAGTGATCACCCCCGCCCATGGACTCTCTCATAACCAGAGGAGTGGCAGATGCATCGCCGTCCTTGAAGAAAGAATAGTACCTTTGAGGAAGACATCCCCTCTACTTATTCACTAAGTTGTATTTGTACTGGCACCTCGAGACCAACCGTTAGGTTATGCAAGAAGTGCCAGACGTCCCTGCGCCAGTAGAACACTTGCGCAGGAGACCATCTGCGTTAGGTCTTGACGCCAAATCAGTGCCCGCCGAAGCGCGCTCTTCATTCGGTACTCATAAGACTAGTGTCTCGGGAGAGTTTCCTCGTGAACACGTGTAGTTCACTGCCTATTGTCCAGATAGGTAACCGGAGCTGTCAAGCTCGCTCACTTCTCGTTGCACGAAAGGCACAACTCGCAGTTGCGACTGCTCGGGTCGTCGACTCTAAAGTCGACTCCCAAGTATCCACCTTGGTCGCGGAGTAGTAAGCACACTCACTTCTCGGAACCCATCCGGGCGCCTAGCCAGTTCCCACGTCCTACGCGGCTGCCTGGACCGGAGGCTACGGCATCTAGGGGGCAGCCAAGCTGCCGCTTTGAGGAAGAGTAGGAATTGTGGCAGAGAGGGGCGAAAGATGGTGCTTTCACTCACCGGAAGATACACAACAGCAACGAGTGCCATTGTTTTAAGCTGATATCCCATAAGGGGGTGGTATTACGCCGGGCGAGCCGGCCTAGTTCGTGCAACAACGCAGCGTGGCTATACCATTCTAATAAAACAAACAAAAACTTTCCTACACTCACACTAATTATCTAGCCCAAGAGAAGCTTCGAAGAAACTCGTTAAATGGTTACTAGACAACGGATAAACATACTTACTTAAAATACTTAAATACATACTTATTATACATAGAAAACACCCAGACCCGAGACAATTTAGAAATACAATAATTTCTAAATTGACCCGACCGGGGGTTGAACCCGGGACCTCAGAGATGGCGACACCATGAAAACCGGTGTACAAACCACTCGACCAAGGAGGTCGTCAAAATATAAGTTCTAATCTAATCTAATCTAAAATTCTAATGTTATCTTATTTTAGAGGGGCCTACAGAGGTCTCCCTCTCGCGGCAGCACGTCGACCCATTGGGATTTTTTGTGCAACCCCGTCCTATCACTCTGTTTCCTCAGTGAAAATGACTGCCATATGCTTGGCAATGTCTCTGAGGGTGAAAAGCTAAAATCTTCTGGTTTCAAGTAGGCCAAAATCAGGAAACCCATTATTTTCCTAGCAAAGGAGTCCCAGTCACACAGCAAGTGTTGCATGGACTCCGTTTTCTCTCCACATGCCCTGGCTTTTTACCACTCAGACAGTGTTACTCAACTAGCACCACCCAGGGTAGGGTCTCAATCATTATTATTGAAATTTTTAGATAACGGATAAAATGTTTACTAGAAAAAAAAATCAACCAGTCTCAGGAAGCTCGAGAGCAGTGGACCGGCAATCCAAAGGTCGTGGGTTCGAATCCCACTCGAGTTCCTGAGACTGGTTGATTTTTTTCTAGTAAACATTTTATCCGTTAGGGTCTCAATGTTAAACATATGGACGCGAGTAACTTTAACACCCCCCTTTTAATCTAACACTGTGATTAGATTCTTCCCAGAATCCGACCTGGATGCGACCACCCTCACACCTTTTTCTGCCGTCAAGCAGCGTTGTTTTAAATTGCTGCGTTCCGGTTTAAAGGGTATTAGATCCAGTGAAATATTTTTTTAATTTATTTGTTTATAACTTACTTCAAAAGCTTGTACAATGGTTCTTAACAACAATTTTTAGATACTTAAATAGGTTACTTACATTCATTTACAAGTTCACTACATTCACACTACTTAACACTTATTCATATTAACAATTTCAAACAACAAACAGATTGTAAGAAGAACCACTAAGTATGAAATATGTACCCTCCGTATTAATAATGTTTTTACTGAGCAACGGTTAATCATAGGTTAATCACAATTCACAGGGCATAGAAGTATCAGAACTGATGCTTCATACCTAGTAACGGCTGGTGTCCGGTTTCCACCAGGCATTACCTATGTACGTTTGCCGGTTTATAGTTATATAAAAAAACAATACAACATGATGCGTAATAAAAGTGCGGGAATTAGAAATGAATGAGGAGCAATCAATTCGAACTAGCATGAAAGAGAAACATTAGTTTCAAATAGACCCGATTCTGTTAGAGAGAGGAGAAAAAAAAACAAATTATGAATGAGACGACCAATATCACAGTTGACCCGTGACCATGAACCCTATAAATAGTTCAAAACGTTAGCTTATAATAATATTTAAAAATTTAACGAGAGTTAAACCCTTGTTTTGCCGGCTAAAGTGTTTAACTTCAATGTGTACGGTTTGCGTAAACTTTAGAGAAAAAAACAAGTGCTCACTTCCAATACAGCTACTCTTCAGTACCTCATGTTGAGAGGGTACCAATTAGTGGGGGGTGTTCTGGGGTCGTTGGCCGGCGCTGGCAGAACGCCAGACAGCCCCCAAACTGCCCCCGAACTCTTATTTGAACAATTTGAGAGCCCCAGATCGTTCCGCCCACCCGTACGTAGTGTTCCAAATCCGTTCCGTTGCCAATTGCAACTACCACAATGTTGTTTTTGGCTCATTGAGGTTTTATAACTAGAGTTGCAAACGCCTAACAACAAAGCCCATCTAGCTAAGCACTTTTTTATGTGGAATAGCTGTTCTAGTGATACCTCAATGTTTTGGCTCGGACGTGACACCCACACCGCCAAGATACGAGTCGCGTAACTTCACACTTCATTAAAACTTAGCCTTTTTAATTTTATCTGTATCGTTAACTGAGATTGGATGACCTTTAAAATAAATATCGCCGTATAAACACGGGCGAGCGCATCGATGTTCCGAGTGTTGTAACCACTTAAAAATCAATGTCACGCATTTTGCATTCGAATTTTCTTATATTTTTAGTCGAATATCTACTTCTAGCGAGTAAGCTTTTAATATATTAAAGATTAAGTGAAGTAGCGCTCGATAATTTTACACTCCAGCTCCCTGTCTGTTACCAATCGGATTTAACCTGTACATGTGGGGGATAAGAGCACAGGCACTATTTCACGCGCAGGAGTCGATGAAATGCCGTAACTTGATCCTCTACTCGTTCGATAAATGTAAATGAGGCCCTCCTATCACATCAATTACTTGGATACGTCACTTAATATTTAGCACCGCGAATGCAGTATCTTCTGCATTATCAACATTTCTAAACATATAATTGCAGTTTCTGTAGTGCGTTAAGCTTACTTACATGTAAGCTTTAATAGTGGCCTATAACGTAGTGTTATGAATGCAACTAATTAGTGCTAAGCATTGAGTAAGCATAATCAGTTTGTTGTTTTGATTATTTCTTAGTTGCATAGGTTTCCTGGAATGGAATTATACTATTATGGATAGTAATTATACGCTGCACCCTTTTAGACAAACCAACAAATAATGAGAGTGATAAGTAGTTGTTATCCAATCGGGGTAAGGATATATAACAAGTTGCCAAACCGCATTAAAGATCTTCCTCTCAATCAACTATGTAGACTTCTAGTAGATAAGTGTTATTACTCTGTACAAGAATATCTGACAGACCGAATGCTGTAGGTAATTGGAATGATGTAACATACCATTGAGCTCGTTTGTTCTCTTTTCTTTTTATTGTTGTTTTTGTTTTGAGAATTGGAATCAGCATGTATATCTGATTGGTTGACATTATTATAAATAATTAACTGGCATTTGACCTTCTAATAATAATCTTATAATAATAATAATAATAATTACTTGTATTTGATAGTTTTAACCAATAAGCATTGTTTTTAAATTAATTAATTTTGCATGTCTAAGAAGACTAAAAGTGAGATTCAAGAATGAATATGTATGACCATCAAATAACTGTAACTTACCACTTTTAATGCAAATAAATTCTATCCTATTCTATTCTAAATATTGGTAGGTATATACGGACGTCGAGCTGAGTAGTAAAGTGTTCGACATAGCCCGGGCTTTAGATTAAGCCAATACCAGTCGAAACGATGACTTTAATTTATTAGTGACGATCGTGGCCTATAGCAGTGGGACAAAACTTTTAAAAATTGTCAAAAAATATTTAAAAAAAAATTTACGGAAAAAGCTATGTCAAGTAAAAAGAAATACTACATCGTCTCAAAATCGTAACCGTACTCCTTTTCATGAGAGAGTAAAGCCTAATCAATTCATGCATAATGAACTTGTCATGATTCGTTGAACCGAACTTCGTCTAACGCGGCGAGGTGCTTCGCCTAATGCAATTAAGGTCGATATTCCTACGAAACGGAATGACACGACGCATCGTTGTAACAGGACTCTCGGCTGATTAGCGCACATGACTTGCTGCTTTATTGACTCTCCACCGGGCGTGCATAATAGGCTCAGCGCACGACCCCACGGAAAGTGCATGTTAATGCCCTTAAATTAATTTTAATCAGAAACTTTTACACATAATGTTAAACTGTTATGTGTAGCGACAATAAAGTTGGCAATTTAAATAATTTAGAGCCGTGTGCTAGTAGTTAAGTAACTTTCGCAGTGCAGGGTCACTGGATGGGAGACGAAATTATAAACATCTCGTGCTCCTACTTGTGATAAGGCGTTACCCAGCAGTGGGACGTTAACAGGCATTCCCCATCACAGAATGTAAGAAGTATTTGTGTTTACCGACAGTTCTAATAAAGTGCGAAATAGGTTGTGGAATATAACTATTATTATTAGCCTCGATTGTCCCACTGCAAGGCAATGGCCTTTCCTTCTTCCATTCTTCCCTATTAGCAGCGATCTGAGACCAATTCTTCTGGAAAAAGTCCAGCTCGTCCCGCTTTCGCCTTCTGGGCCTACCGCGCCGCCGCTGTGGAATATAATGTAAGCAAATTATATTTGTGCGAGAAGTTACAAAAATTAATGTTCATGTGCAAAACAGAACTTTTGTAAATACTAAGCCCAAAAACAGACCGCCAAAAACAGTAGGATGTGCACAGAATTGGTTTCAGTTACCCGCAATGAGACGATGTAGGTTATACTAAAAATGTTGAACACTAATGGTGCACATTCCTACAAGATGCCAATTGGATGTTATCCAGAGCGTACCGCGAAATAAACTTTATTCAAATCAACTGGAGCAACTTATTTCTGCAATGGAATACCCCACACTTACAAAACATATGCATACATAGAGTCATACATCCACAACCATTATCCCCGAAGGGTTAGTCAGAGAGAGCAATGAGGACAGCAGAAGCAGTCCCCTGCCATTGTCCACGTTTCAGCAAATACATTGTGCTCAGCGTTATAAGTAGTGAGCCCAACGCCGCTCTATGCTGTTGGATGTATGTGCAGTCTTTACTCCGATAGTCGCCTTTTACGTCACCTATGGGAAGAGGGGTTGGTGGTATTCTTTTAGTGTGCCTTTACACACACAGCTATAGCTATACTATTCAGCTGAGTTGATGGTACTTATTTGTAACTTTTATAGTTGACTTAAAATGTGTAAGCCCTCCTAAGTTCACCTGGCTAGTCACCATCTTGTTTACGTAACAACAATATAAATAACATAATGACAATAACAATATAGGTAATATTGGTGTGTTCCAACAGTTTCAGGTAAGGTAGTGGCTAGCTCTAGTACCTAGTTAAAGATTCAGGGTGAAGAGCGCATTCGCATTAAGAGTCATCGTCTATTACCATGAGGAGATAAAGTCCATGCGGTGTCCCGTAATGATATAAAAAAAACGATAACTCTTTTATTGCAACAGTTTGCATGTACAAATACATAAAAAACATGAAAATAGGTAAAATACATAGTCACAATTTGGCGGTTTTATCGCTATGAAGCGATTTCTTCCAAACAACCAGTCGGATAGAGAGATCATATAAACTCGAAATTCGGAGGTGTAAACTTTTTACGGAATTTAAATAAAAGTGAATAGATAGCAATAAATAAATAATGTAATATAGTATAGTAAATAGGGTTAAAGTTGTCTCCCTCCCTCCCTCCCTCTAAAAATCCCTCCTCTTTTCAAAAACTGAATTTGTATACTGGTAACCGATAGGTTTTACGAGTAGTGCCAGATGGCATATAACAGTGTCGCGTAGCGGTGAAAGAATACTACCACCCCCTATATTCCCATAGGTGTCGTAAAAGGCGACTAATGGACTGACTGCACATACATCCAACAGCATAGAGCGGCGATTGGCTCACCACCTGTTACGCTTAGCATATGTGCAGACGCTATTTGGTGAAAAGTGGACTAAGGTAGAAAACAGCTTTTGCAGTCCTCATTGCCTAGTCTCTGACTAACCCTTCGGTGATAATAGTCGTGATTATATGTATGTATGTATTATGCCAGATGCCAGACGTCCCTGCGCAAGTGAACAAGATTGGAAACGTCAAAACACGCATAAGATATTGAGTGATAGTGAAACAAGCTTTCCAAAATGTATAAAAATCTTTTGTTTATGTCGTTCCCTGACGCCACTCTTGCCCTTTTTATCGGATTCGCTGTAAACAAGTGAACAACACTCTAAAATTAGCATACACAGTGAGGTTTCCTGCAGTTTTATTGTGTTGTTTTTTACCACAAAAAAGAACTATTTATATAATTCGCTTGTCTTGCCAATTTATTTTAAGTTAAAACGCGAATCAACAAAATTGGTAATAATTGAATTACAAATTCTGTTGGCAAATATTCGAGGTTTCTTTGTCATTCTAATATGACGCAAATAACTGTACCATTAGTTATTATTAGCGTCATATTGGTTTTGTCAGTTTCTGATGTTCGGTTGAACCAAAGTGGAACTTTGCAATCGGTGTCATTTCAAAATTGGCAAATCAATGATTTTATTCTTTGAATGGGAATATTTATGATATTTTATAAGAACTACTGCAAAATACAAACACAAAAAAATAAAAGGAACAGTGAATGTCAACTGTTTTTATAAAAATTGTCCAACCATTACTATTGTTTAAACACAATTTGAGACGTAACGATCTCCTTAATAGGTCGTCATTCAGACACCCATGGCATTCGTCACTGCCGCGAAACAAAGCCAGTCGCCACGCTCCCCTTAATTCCTCGCTTTCCCACTCGCCGCTGTTAAAAAGGAAGTCACGGAGTAAGGTCGTTGCTCCTGAGCACTATAGTTTTTACTTTTGGCCGTTAAACACTGCAGAACAAATTATGAAGAACGATGGAAGATACTCGTCACATTCGAAACTAGTTGTTGTTCTATTTTATCGCTTTCATTTGTTAATCTCAGCGCCTATTACAGATTTGAAGTACCGAGCTTAATCGTTTCATTAGATTTTTTATTAGTACTTACGCAAGATATATTTTGATTATTAAATGACTGAAATGGAATCAAAGGAAACGTCCCGTTAAGTATATTTATTTATTTCTCTAGTAGCTTTACAAATTACCAAAACGCATTTAAGTTAAATAAGTACAATTCATAGGTCTTATATAGTGCGTAGGTAATTATAATTATAAAAGCAAATAATTTAAAAATAGAATGTCAAAATTACTCATAAAATTACACAATATAAATTAAACAAATAAAATTAATTAATTAATTACTAGGTACTACATTTTATTACGTCATCAATAATTTCAGGAAATCGCGTCACCAGACGTTAATCATTTTTCCTCATTAATTATGTTTAAACGCCTACTTACAGAAGGCACTTTCCTTAACCACAGCTTGCAAGTTTTGGAACTCTTTGAAACACGCCATTATACAGTATGCACAATAGTTAGTTATTTTGTTATATGTATGTTATCCATGAAAACAAGTTATTATTTACAAATCATGGTCGACGACGAGATCAGCGGTGCAACTTGTGGTTTTTCATCTGCGGTACTTACATGATTGTGTTACAATAATTACATTTCATTCATTCATTCATCCACAGCCTGACTTCACCCACTGCTGATAGGCCTCTCTTTGTATGTGCCACTGTTGACGGTCCCGTGCCAATGTCATCCAGGTCTTGCCCGCGATAACATACATAACTACATTTAATTACAAAAATATAATTTAAAAAAAAATCCATATAGAGCTGTTTTTTAATAAATAATTAATTTGTAGTATTAGATATATATATATATATATATATATATATATATTTAATTTAGCTAAAGAAAGAAGCAAAATTGCTACGAACGTAATAAGGAAATCCTTAATACGTATATTTTTATATCATATCTTTTTCCGTTTCTCAGAACATCTATATTATTGTACAACAAAGATTAGGTCTATCACGAAGGAAAAAAACTTGTCGGAAAAACTTATGATTTATTATTAGGACATTAGCGAGACAAAAACAAAGGCAATTAGATATCTCATAAACGAAACGCTAACAGCTCCTACCTAACACTAAAAGCGATGCGGTCAATTCGACCACATTTGAAAATGAAAGTCGCAAATTCAAAAGAAAGTCCCATTTCATTTCACTGTGAAAAGATGGCGTCTTTATTAACCGTATTTTCATGGTAATTTACGTCGATGACTGAGAAACGTTAGCGCTTGGAATATGTGCAAGCGTTTTATTTAGATGTTTGAATAAATTGGAGCACGTGAGTGGTTCAACTCTACTGAATTGTACGAGTACCTATGCTAATACTTTCACCAAATGTTCCGCATCAACGATTTAGAAAATGTTAACTTTTAAACGTTCATATTTATTTGTACACAATTACCTATAGTGATGCTTATTTATGAATGTATATGTCGCAGTCATATGATAAAAACAGAGATTTGGTCAATTCCCTAAGTGATTTGATCAAATCACAAGGATGTTAAAATAACAACACGATTTTATAATTTCCACAAATCTAGGGATTTGAACACCACTAGAACATAAATTGCCCTACTCCTGTAGGGCAGCTAGTATTTGTTAAATGTTATTTATGCTTTACGTTGTTTTGCCAACTAACATGTTTAAAAAAATAATCAATTTGTGAAATAATGTTTTAGCATAATGAAATATATTGTCTAATGAGTAGTTTATTAAACAATAGTTTGTAAAATGATAAATTTATCAAGTATAATTTTGTCAAATGTTATTTTTCAAATGAAAATTTGTTATTTGTTTTTTGTCAAATGATTGGACACCGTAGAGAACTATTTGTATGGGAGCAACCACGGAGCAACTAAGGGCGAAAAAAATGCTGTTGCCATACATTTCGATATAATAGGTAGGTATTGCAGTTTTTTCGTCTAATGTCACTTTATCGGTCGATAAAAGATCCTTGCTCGCACTGCAGTGATGTCAACAATAATGTCATAGTGCAAACATTTGTTTTAATTTTTTGTTTGCTGTAAGTAGGTAAAGTACTTTAAGCACAGGAAGGCAAACATAGAGCCAAGATAGTGCCGAGTAGTGTTTAAAGTTTAGTGTATTTTCATATTATTATTGTTTTTTTTGTGTGTTTAGCGTTTTATTATTTATTTGTCTATGTTGGTTTATTATTGTTTTGTGGACACGAAACTGATTAGGCCCCTTCAGAATACCAGCGTTGCAGCGGCTTTATGTCGCTGTAGCACGTGCTGGGGCTGGGGTCTAGTTGGCCACACGTTGTCTTTTGTTTTTGCTTTTTATTGTTGTCCTTATTCTTATATTTATAATTACATTTTCTTTTTTTAACATGTACATATGTAATTTTGTAGTGTGTGCCAATAAATGTATTTTCTTCATTTCCTTCTTTCTACTTCTATATGAAACCTATAAAACAGCTGATTTTTTCATATACTTAGTTTGCTATTATCATACAACCTGTATATACTGTTCACATACTTTAGTTAAGTTGTGGTTATTATAAAATGCACAAAAATACATAACTCTCTCAGAGACTTGACTAAAGCTAAATAAACAATACCTACTGATATTATCAACTAGTACTCGTTATAATATATGTCTTCACAACTGCAAGTCTTAATTAATTTATAGATATAATCTTTTGCAAAACATTAAACATATATTGTAAATACTATTACGATAACAGAAGTAGTAGTAATAGTCAAGACATGCTAGTAAGTGGCTTCATATAATTTTAATGCTCAATATACACCGAAGAATTAATGCAAAAAGTTTTAATGTTTGTTGTCGAGGCCACATACGTTGCATTGAATTTATTTATAGAATTGTTAAGTGCCCAACACTGATCTAAAACCATACAATTGTTATAGCAGAGAGAGAAAGTTATAAAGTAGAATTCTTAAGAACACTTTGGGAAAAGGAAGTTTTTCGCCCTACCTTTGAACCTTTTTATTTCAACTGCAAACTTCTTGATGGAAATGAATGTCTCATTTTAAATAGGGTAGGTACGGGGTCTGCTCGCATTTTTTTTCTAACTTATTTTTCATGTAAAAATCACTCGATCTTTTTATGTTTTGTTGTCTTCATCTGTCCCACTGTTAGGCACTTTCTACCTGGACAGCACATGAGAAGATTGGTCCGTAATACTCTGTTATAAAGGGTCCCATACACTAACAGTTCGCTTGTCAGTTAGTACGTGTTAGTTAGTTAGTTGTACTACTAACTGAAATGAAATGATATGACATTCTTTTCCAACAGTTGTAATAAAAAGGTTCTAAGGTAGGGCGAAAAACTTCCTTATCCAAAAGTGTTTTTAAGATTATTAGGAATCTTAATTATTGAAATTTTGCATTCACAATGCTATACTTAAAGATATAGGATAAAATGTTTACTAGAAAAAAATCAACCAGTCTCAGGAAGCTCGAATGGGATTCGAACCCATGACAATTATTAGGTATATTATTAGTATGGGGCCCTTAACCCACCACGCTGGCCCAATACTGGGGCCCAAGTCTGCTAATTTACGGATGGCATAATTGAATCGCAATTGGATCGCATTGTAATTGTTTGACACATTTGGTATTCTCTTACTCATTTAAGAATACCAAATATGTCAAACAATTACAATGCGATCCAATTGCGATTCAATTATGCCATTCGTAAATTAGCAGACTTGGGCCCCTGGTTGGTGGCTATCAACGACTGACATCTTACGAAAACAATCGGGACCAACGGCTTTACGTGCCTTCCAATGCACGAAGGAGCTTAAAATGTTTTTAATTTGGTCACCCATCTAGTGACCCGGCATTACGAAAGTTGCAAACTTATTTATTGCAATTTTTCGTATCTCCATCAATAATAACTGCACCGATCGTTATGATAAAAGATAAAATATTGAACACATAAAATGTTTATATTTTTTATCCCTTTTCATACAAACTACAAAGGACAGATGGCAGTTGAACTGTACTGTGGTGACATCGTAAATCCACTATCGCATAAAATCGTGCATAAAATACCATAATAAAGGTGTAACGACTTACATTAAACGCAGCTTCATGGGAGTTTCATTAATAACATTGTTGCAAAGTTTAAAAGCATTGTATAATTTTATATGACCAGTTCTACGCGACCGTACATTTTACTATTCGTAATATAAAGAATCTACCGTCAGTTCGGATTTTGGGACAGCTTTATTCTTTTTTAACCGTGTCGCGTAGCGGTGAAAGAAGGCTACCAACCCCTCCCCTTGGGTGTCGTAAAAGGCGACTAACGGACTAAAGATTGCACACAATTCCAAAAGCATAGAGCGGCGATGGGCACACCACCTGTCACGCTGAGCACATGTGCAGTCACTATTTGGTGAAAAGTGGAGTATGGCAAAGGACTGCTTGTGCTATCCTCATTGCATAGTCTCTGACTAACCCTTCGGGGATAATAGTCGTGATTATATGTATGTAACTATGTATGTTTATTCCGAATAAGGCTGTAAGGAGCTGTCTTGTGGTTTCTCATCATCATCATCATCATCAGCCTATAAACGTCCCACTGCTGGGCACAGGCCTCCCACGTGGACATTGCATGAGGGGATATTGGGCCATAACCCACCACGCTGGCCCAATGCGGGTAGGTGGGTTTTAACGACTGCCATCTTACGACAACAACCGGGCCCAACGGCTTAACGTGCCTTCCAAAGCACGGAGGAACTCGAGATGTTTTAAATTTGGTCACCCATCCAGCGACCAGGCATTGCGAAAGTTGCTTAACAAGCAAGTTCGCAAGCCAAACGCGCTAGCCGCTGCGCCATCGAGCTCCTCAATTGGTTGAATCCGTCACTCCCCTTGGGTGTCGTAATCACAACTGACTGACTAAAGACTGCATGCATTATAAAGTTGAAGATTATGTAAATGACAAATATGTATGGACATAGTGCATATACGAGCATAACATATATTAGTAATTTGTATATTGTATAATTTGGTAACCACATATTGTTTTGTAAATGTCGTTACTTCTATATTGTTAAAAATCTGTGGAGTTTCTTGCGCCCGTTTTTCTCCACAGCTTAAAGACTTCCTGAATAGGTGGTAGGTGGGCGGGTACCCATCCATCCAAATAAATTTAGACGATTCAAAATGCTTATTTTACGTTTATTGAATAATAGTAGATTGTTATACAAGGGGCTAAAATGACCCATTATATACGAGGTAGTTTTACTCCCGAGCTTTAGCGAGGGAGTAAATAGAAACCGAGTTTTAATGGGTTTTTAGCGCCGAGTGTTACACTCTGCTTTTCACTACGATTGCGAGAAAATATAACAATCCAATACAATATGAATTGGTTTATTTTATTTAAAATTAACCCATTAGTTGCTTTAACGACACCCAAGGGAAGAGAATGGTTTGTAGTATTATTTTGATGAGCCCATCGCCGCTCTATGCTGTTGGATAGTAGATATGTGCAGTCTTTCCATCTCTTCCCTTGGGTGTCGTCAAAGGCGACTAACGGACTAAAGACTGCACATACATCCAACAGCATAGAGCGGCGAAGGGCTCATCAAAATATTATTACCAACCCTTCACTTTTCTTTGATTTGGTGAAAGAGGACTAACGGACTAAAGACTGCACATACATCCAACAGCATAGAGCGCGATGAGCGCATCAAAATAATATTACCAACCCCTCACATTTCTTCGATTTGGTAAAAGGGGACTAACGGACTAAAGACTGCACATACATCCAACAGCACAGAGCGACGATGGGCTCATCAAATTAATACTATCAACCTCTCTCTTCTCTTCGGTGTCGTAAAAGGCGACTAATGGACTAAAGACAACTCATACATCCAACAGCATAGAGCGGCGATGGGCTCATCAAAATAATATTACCAACCCTTCACTTTTCTTCGATTTGGTAAAAGGGGACTAACGGACTAAAGACTGCACATACATCCAACAGCATAGAGCGGCGATGGGCCTATCAAAATAATATTACCAACCTCTCTCTTCTCTTCGGTGTCGTAAAAGGCGACTAATGGACTAAAGACAACTCATACATCCAACAGCAAAGAGCGGCGATGGGCTCATCAAAATAATATTACCAACCCTTCACTTTTCTTCGATTTGGTAAAAGGGGACTAACGGACTAAAGAGGAACTGACTTACTTACTGCACATACATCCAACAGCATAGAGCGACGATGGGCTCATTAAATTAATACTACCAACCTCTCTCTTCTCTTCGGTGTCGTGAAAGGCGACTAATGGACTAAAGACTGCTCATACATCCAACAGCATAAAGCGGCGATGGGCTCATCAAAATAATACTACCAACCCCTCCCTTCCCTTGGGTCTCGTAAAAGGCGACTAATGGACTAAAGACTGCACATACATACAACAGCATAGAGCGGCGATGGGCTCATCAAAATAATACTACCAACCCCTCTCTTCCCTTGGGTGTCGTAAAAGCGACTAACGGGCTAAAGGCTCATCATCTAAGCACATGTGCAGACTGTGCAGTTTTTTCTTGCTGAAGCTGTGTTATCTCAAAAAAGTTGTTGATCTAAGTAAACAGTAATAAGTCGAGTCTTTATTCATGATTATTCTACATAAGACTAAATACTTTTTCGTTTTTGTAGGCGCATTGTCATGTGACAGACAAAAATTAAAAAAAAAATTACTTTTTTACCCTAGGGCGAGAAAAGCTATTTTAGCCCCGCTCTAGAACGCTACAATGACGGTCTTTTTGAGCAAGAGGAGTGAAAAGAAATTTTGAGTTTGAGTGCACATCTAACATCATCTAGAACGGCGATTGCACCAACCATGCTGAGCACATGATGTGTTGTTGTTAAATAGTTATGGTCTAACGTTCAGATAATCTGTTTTCATGTCATATAATTTCATTTGATTTATTGTACTTTTCATATATACATTTGATATAATAACCTAATGATATAAAACATTATTCATATAATAAGCAAGCAGCATGCAAGCAAGCAAGCAACATGCAAAAAAGCATGCAGCATTCAAGTAAGAATGCAGGATGCAGTCAGGCATATAGCATGCAGGCAGGCATGCAGCATGCAGGTAGGCATGCAGCATGCAAGCAGGCATGCAGCAAGCAGGCAGGCATGCAGCATACAGGCAGGCATGCAGAAAGCAGCAAGCATGGTTTGTATCACGGTTCCGGCGCAACGCTAGCTTAAATTACACTCTAGCGTAGGCACGGAATAAATAATAGTACTGGCGTAGGGCAGACAAGTCTACGTGGAGTCGGTTTTGCCGCGATTCGTTTCTGCCTTTTTTAGCACAACCTTAACGAAAACACAAAGTAATAATTGAAATCAAATTAGGGTTAAAATTGGGTGCTATTTTTATTTAAAAGCAAAAATTATATTAAATGAAGTTATAGAGTAAGATTATTCTACCAATATAGCTTTATAGAAAAAATTGTTAGAGAATAAGAGTGTTATATCAAATTAATAAATGTCCAATGAACGTTATGTCCTTTGAAATTAGTGAATTTGTCATTATATGAAATGATACGCACCCTATCTGAATATATTTTTTTAAATGCAATTTGATGCATTATACACGGACGAGTAAAAAAAGAAGGACTTCGCGTCACTTACCTACTTTTAAATTGACGCGATGTAGTAAGCCAGTATTATTATGTAAATACGGCACACCCTTACACAAAGGTAAGCCGATCGGCCGCCATTCGTCGTTGTAATGTCAACCAGCGTTGCCACTTTTTTTTAGGACGAAAAATGTTTTTTTTTTAAATTTTGTTACAACAAAAATAAAGTACGTACCTATAGCATAAAAAAGAGTATTTATTTATTTGTTCATAAAACATATTTTTTGTTGCTCTTTGCGACATTTAGCAAATGTTTGTCTTTTACGTAAATAGTTTTACTACGGTAATATTGTTTTATGTAAATAGAGTATTTTAACGTACTTTATTGGTGTCTTATATTATAAAGTACGCCTACATGAAAAAGAGGACATCTATTTTAGAGTACGGGTGACAACCCTAATGTCAACCGTTCCCGTGACAGCACACACACCACCATAAAGGTTGCTTCACTTGTAACTTTGTAAGTACCTATCACAGCGCGGAGTCCTTCTTTTTTTACGCGTCCGTGGCATGATAGTGTTTTTTTTTCATTAGTACATAGATGCGGGCTCCATTTCACTCTCACTTTTTTACGTTTACGTTACTTTCCATAAAGTATGAATGCTCGTCACAAATTTCTTCGTAGTCATCATCCTTTGTAAATCGTTAAATCCGACGCCAATCTCTTTTTAACGACGCAAACATTCAACTGTTATGTTAAGCTGAGTCAATATGATGTAAGCAGCTTCCATTGTAATTATTGACTGGCGACTGAGAAATATTGATTGTTGCGTAAAAAACTTTAACAACAACACTGGTAGAAATCTCGTCATCTTAGATCATCACAGCTGTTCTGATGGTAAAAATACATTTTCCTTTAAACTGTACAGTATTTATTAAACTTTTCAACGATTTTTACCTTGTGACAAAGCTATAAAGTACAGATTAATAATGATACCCCATATATTGGCAGAACCCTAAAGTTAATGACCATACTAAAAGTATCATGCCAATAATAAAGAAGTTGTTATACCAATTAAAAACTTATTGATTTACAAGTTGTTGGAAGAGTTCTTAGATTGACATTAGCTCTGTTAATTCGTGACACCAGATTACTACACCATTCACGTCACACCTCCCTTTTCACGTGACCATTTCAAAATATAAAAAATACAATGAAAAATCTACAATTATTTATTACCAGAAAATGCAGCGCACCGCACTATAGCCTTGTCGCACTGGGCGAGTAGTAGTGAATACATCGCTTCGCTATTTTGCTTATTAAAAAAACAAATATTCAAATAATCAAGCTAGTGAAGCAATGTACATGCTACTCGTTTAAATTACTCGCCTACAAGCAAGCGTAATAATCTACACACAAAAAGTCAACAGTTGATTAAAGACGAGCATACCGATATGTACCGTAGACTCCGTGTACCTGCTCCTTCCCTTAACTGTGTCCACTTAATTACTGAGGGCATGTATGGGGCATGTACAGGTATGCAAGATCTAGTTTTTCGCTTGGAATCAACAATTATCTGGCGGTAGAGCACACCACCTGCCGACTAGATTGCATATAGTTTTGAGTAGCGATTTATAGGAACAACGTATACAGCTTTTATGGGCGACAAATAAAATTATATTGGTAGTTATGTATTTCGGTCAATAGCGTTTATAGCAGTTCGTTTAATTAAACACGTTCATTTAATACGTCGGTTTAATACGTCCTTATTATGGGTAGTATTGTGGGTTACAAAATATATTTTGTAGACAATATTTGTCGTGCTTCGGAAAGCATGTGAAGATCACTGGACCAGCTTGTTGGGATATCTCCCCATATAGTATTTCTCCCCATTCATGTATCTCCCCATATACAAATATTCATGTGGAAGCCTTGAACACAGCAGTGGAGTTTCTAGGCTGATGATGATACTCGTATTAAGTCCCCTGTTAGTAATTCTGTTAGTCCTCTCTAAATCAAAAGACTTTCTTGAAACGGCAGAACTACTAAAAAAGAAGGCAATGAATAACAATCGAGATTACTACCCAATTTCGAGCACTTCTCTCTCGATTTGTCAACTTAATGAGATCCTTTGAATCATTATGTCACTCTCAGTCGAGGTTAAAAAAATTCTCGATCGGATTTCGGCCATGCGTAAAGTTGAAAAGTGATCCCCTTTGATCCGGCAAGGGAAAAGGGGAGTATAAAAGCAGTCGACATCGAAATTAAAATAATTTTAAAACTCCTACGTTTACCGCTTTTTAATGATTTATTTCATGTACACACGCCAGCATCCTATCTAAAATTGTCAAGTTTCTTTAATCGATATGAATCCTTATACCCAAATAATAATAAATTTAAGTAAAATTTTAAACACTGAAAAAAGACTACAACCTCATGCGGGAATCGAACCACGCACTTTCCGCATTCCGGGCGGCTGCCCACTCAACTCCACTTGGCTACCGAGGTCTGGTTTTCACCCGTTGAAATTTGTCAGTGCTTGATGCTTATGTTTTTTTAGTCAACATTGCTTTTTCATCTCTGAGATCCGAAAGAAATATTTTTACAAATATTTGAACATTCTTTTTACAACATTTACATAAGTATATTTAAGCGTTAATAAAACGCTAAAATATATTTAAAAAAACATTAATAATAAATTTATTTACGCTCACACCAATTAACTAGCCCAATATAAGCTTCTTTTTTTCAATGAAACTCGTTAATATGGTTAAACTAGATAAATGTGCATAAAAAGCATCAGAAAAACAGTTTTCCCTAAATTGACTCGACCGGGAATTGAACCCGGGACCTCAGAGATGGCGCGACGCCAGACCCGGCAAATAAATCATATATACATCATTAAAGTATCCTTTTAACCTGCCACGGCTGGGCACAGGGTTCCCCACATAATATGGGGATTGGATTTGGGACAATGCGTGTTGGTAGGTTTTTACAAAAACAAAAACCGGGGCCAACATCCTTCCGCATTACGGAGAAGCTAAAATTTTTAACTTGGTCACCCATCCAGTAGCATTACGAAAATGGTAAAACTGGCGCTTTAACACATTAGCCGATACGCTCCTCGATCGTCGATAATTCTAATGTAAATAAAAACCGTGTCGCGTATCGGTGAAAGAATACTACCACCCCCTCTCTTCCCTTGGGTGTCGCAAAAGGCGACTAACGGACTAAAGACTGCACATACATCTAACAACATAGAGCGGCGATGGGCTCACTACCTGTCACGCTGAGCACATGTGCAGTCGCTATTTGGTTAAAAGTGGACTATGGTAGTGGACTGCTTTTGCTGTCCTCATTGCCTAGTCGCTGACTAAACCTTCGGGGATAATAGTCGTGATTATATTGTAATATAACCCATCAACCCACATTGGGCAATCGTGGTGGGTTGTGGCCCAATCTCTCTTTGTGCTGTTGTCTGTGAGCCTGTACCCCGCAGTGGAACGTTTACAAAAGCTAAAAAAAAGCCAGTATGTGTGACAGTGGGACGCTCACTGCAGGAAAATGACCTCCATCATTGAAATCACAAGTCATTGCCATAATTTATCTGTATTGGCTTAATCACTAGAAAAAAAAGATGTTTCATATTTCAATTATCCCAAGGAGTCTACTAGGTAAGTAAATGAAAACCAGATTATACCTATTTAAAAGCGATATGTTTATGTAGGTCGCACGTAAACCTTTATATTACGTAGGTATGTACGTATGAAACAAAAATTATAAAAAAAAATTTTTAGTGAGCAATTTTTAAATATACATAGGAGACCTACCTTATCTTGTCTACATACCTTATAAAAAGCTCATAAAGGTTTGTTTATTTTATTTTATTACCTTTTGCCAACCCTACTAAAATAGGTAAGAATGTTCGCATGCCCTTAGACTAGAAGCTGTGTCTCTGTTAAGTTTCTTTACTCATGTGGCTTGACTACTCGGCTACCGAGGTGATGATGAAGCTGATGATGAAATATAAATAATATAATATAATAATAAATAATATATTTTGGGGGTTAAAGTTACTCGCGTCCGTAGGTTTACCCTTGAGACCCTACACGTGACCCCTGGGTGGTGCTAAATGAGTGACAATGACTGAGTGGTAGAGCCACGCTGCGTTGCAGCACGCATTGGGCCGGCTCGCCCGGGGTAATACCACCCTCTCACGAATATTCGGCGTGAAATAATGGCACTTGGTGCTGTTGTGTTTCGTCCGGCCAGTGAGAGTTCCGGAGGCCCCTTCCCCTCCCAACCCTCCTCACAATTCCTATTCCTTCCCCTAACCCTATTCTTTTCTTAAAGGTCGGTAACGCATCTGCGACTCCTCTGGTTTTGCGGGTGTCCATGGGCGGCGGTGATTGCTTTCCATCAGGTGACCCGCCTGCTCGTTTGCCTCCTTCTCATATTAAAAAAAAAAAAAAAAAATAATAATAATATGTTCCACATTGTTTTCGCGCTCTTCCGCGACGCATTCGCTGCGAGCGTGCGTCGTCCGGGATGACAGGACAGTCGGGAGCACTAGCAGCCTCTAAACCTGTACCTATTAGTGAGTGCCTAGCCGCAAAAACAACAGGGAACGAATCTGGAATGCGCTCTGGATCTGACTCCCGGCTTGGGTTGCCAGTTGTGTGCGTTTACCCTAAAAGGTGGTAGAATGTGGTTGTCATTATTTGGACAAAACTCAATGTACTTACCTACTGTTAAAAATCTGTTTATTTTGTACGAAAGCTTCGTGTGTGCAAGAGCTTTTCTTGCTTTGTATAAGTATTTTTTTTATAATAAACTTCATAAAATAGATTTATTATTATACCTACCTATACGAACTCCTGCCGTCAGTGCTTGAAAGGTTTGTTTGGTTGTTGTTGTTTCTGAACTGAGCAACCATAGGAAAAAGCAAGCAACATTCGCAATTAACGGTTTTTTAAAATAATTGTAAATACGTAATTCTTAGTTGTGAAAATAAAAAACAGCACAGCTTAAAAATGTTAACCCGAAATACAAAAAATACAAGTACTAGTAGAGGTAAAAGACAAACCCACCAACACGCTTTGGGCCAGTTTTGTGGGTTATGTATGGCCCAATCTCCCGACGTGATGTTGTGCATAGTGGGAAGCTTGTGCCCAGCAGTGGGACGTTTATAGACTAATGACGAAGAAAATACAATGCCTTTTCTTGTCTTGTCAACCTGTGGAAATTAAATTTGGAACACTGGCAACACGTCGCAGATTCCATTAGATAGTGAAATAGCGCATGTCTCCGCAAGGACCTCATTTGCGATGAACAGCCCCGGATCGTCAATCCGGTTCCGCGCTTTAATTACACCTTCGCAGTAACTAATGTATTGTTTTACTTATGGTCGCGAACAACATGGCGGAATCTACTAAGGCTGTATGTCATTTAAATAACTTTGTACAATTTATCGGCTAGTTAGTGAATACCTGTGTACCTTGGTAGTAATTAAATTAATTAAAGGATACGTCATAATAACCATTTGTAAAGTTAGTTATGCAAATTTCTAAAAAAGTTTTTGATAATTAATTTGTGTTCTATCATACAAGATAATAGAAATGGATGTATTTTCAATGTAAATATATGGCATTATTAAAAGTTGTTGGTACATCCAACATAAAAAGGCAGGTAGATTTAAAAAAAAATACCTTCTTTTATAAGCACGATCCTAAACTAACATAACGGTACCTAAATAAAGCATTATGTCAAAACAATATTTTTCTATCGATCTAATAAAAATCATTTGCCACTAATGTTTGTTCCCGCATCACTTTCAGAACGGCTGCACCTATTTAGCTTATTCTTTTTTTAGTGCCTCGTGTCGGCAACAGTGTCTACGTTTGCTACAGCCGTAAAATCAAAGATGTCGTCGATTTATAAATATAATAAATCTTTTACCAATGATATTATAAAAATATCATTGTCTATTACACTTGTTACTGCTATGGTCCCATTGTCCGTCTTTAGCCGTCATCTGATCAGTCACACATTTTTCATTCATGTCGTCATTTACACAACACCAATTTTTTTTTAATTGGCAACGGGTTAGCGCTTGGCCTTCATCTCACCTGATGGTAAGTGACGATAAGGCCGAAGGTGGAAGCGCGCTTCACCCGGAATCCTCAACCACTGAGGAACTGGCTGTCTCATCTCAAACTGTCGTAACACAACAATGCTATAAAAATCGTTGTTATGGCGACAGACTTAGATAAGATGGTGGTAAGCTAGGCAGACTTAACAGCCCTACCACAAAATAAACCGAGCACACAAAGATGTACCCCCTGGGAATGGGCTGGGAATCAAACCCGGGACCTCTGGGTCTGAAACCGGTGGCTTAGCCACTAGACCACAGAGGCGGTTAAAAATCTTTTCTTCACCACTTTTAATCACTTTGAGTTTAAAAATGGAAAGTTGTTTTGTTACCAACAATACTCGTGAAGGCCTTCTTGGCGGGATATTGGCAAATGAAACAACACAGTGCAACGTAACTTTACGAATTCACCAAGAAGTCCGCGTGAGGTCAGTTTTAGGTACCTAAAAAAAACTCGCGAAGGAAAAGGTTTGCTTACATCTACACGGCATAGCAACAAGCCCTACCCAAGCTATCCCATGCTGACCATTTCTTCCCTTGGGTGTCGTAAAAGGCGACTAACGGACAGCCAGGTCATAAAATACAAAATATGAATTTAAAAACAATAACAAAACAATGTATCAATGAATTAGAGACAATTAGAAATAGCTGTTGGAGTACTTGGAGCATTTCAGACCTAAGCCGTTTTCTCTTCTGTGTAATCTGACACTTTATAATAAGCTTTTTTATAAAGATTTCTTTGATTTTGATTTTAAATTGATTAAGATCTAATTTCTGAATATCATTTGGTATTTTGTTGTAATATCTTACACACAGACCTTAAAAGAATTATTTATTTTATGGAGCCTAGTATAATACGGTACTGCTGCTAAGGTAAAACCATTGTCCTTTATGAGGAAACACTACGTGGAAGTGTCATGCAAAATTCATACGAAACACAGAACAAAGACGTTTCGTAGTCCCCTTTTTCTTCCTGCAGAACTGGACCAATTTGTATTACTTTTTCAACATCGGTTAAAGAAAGAGTTTTTCTATGTCTGTATGTTTAATTTATCGTAAAAGGGGACTTACGAACTAAATAATGCACACACATTCAACGGCTTAGAGTGGCGATAGGCTCACCACCTATCACGCTGAGCACATGTGCAGTTGTAATTTGGTGAACGTGGACTATGGCAGTGGTTTACTTCTGTGGTCCTCATTGCCTAGTCTCTGACTTACCCTTTAGAGATAACAATCATGAATCCATGTATATGTCGCAGTTATATGATAAAAACAGAGATTTGGTCAATTCCCTAAGTGATTTAATCAAATCACGGAGGATGTTAAAAGAGCAACACGATTTTATCGTTGTCTTGAATTTCGAGGTAATTTTTTTAGACAACATAAATACCAGCTGCTTGCTACTTCTGTTTGTAGGTCACATGTTTTTTTGTCACTTCAAGGAACCAGTTCTGGTATATATATGTACATATAAAAAACTCGTGAAGGAAAAGGTTGGCTTACATCTATACGACATAGCGACAGGCCCTACCCAGGCTAATATAGTTTAATTCCATTCCGGGCGTGACGTGAAGCCGCGTGAATCGTAGGACGAAGTATTTGAGTGCGATTAAAGTGATTCGTGATTCCCATACATCGTGGGATCGCCCGTGTACTACCAATTACCGCAGGATACAGGATACTTTGCTCTTCAAGTAATTTCTTTTTTTTTTTGGACCAATTTGAGCGGCAAGTTATACGTGATGTTTGATTGAAACCGTACGTAATGAGATAAAATGTATTATTGAAGAGATTCATTTTCTTTTATAAAATATTGACTAAGTCAAAAGGACGTCTCAGACATCTGCAATACTAAAAAAATATAGAGTTACAGTACATTTTCCGACTATCTGTACAGTTCATCTAAGGGATCTTACGTTTATAGTAGCGGCCTGCCCGTGCCTTCGTCTATGCTAACTTAGAAACACCGCAGTATGATACAGTCATTTTCATTTTATGGTAACCTACCTACATTATACACTGTTTTACTCAGTATGTTAAAATGTTTGACCATGGCGAGAAAATTAAATACTCAAACTGAAACTCAAAATAGATTTTTTCAATAAACTCAATCAATAAGTACTTTGAAACGTCCAAATCTTTTTTAACCTTACGTCATTTTTTAACTGTGGTAAAAAACGGGCGCAAGAAACCACAGCGCACAGAAGCAACGACATTTACAAAATATGTATATATATATGTCGTTACCAGATCATAAAATACAAAATATGAATTTAAAAAAAAATACAATACAATCCGTCGCAGTGATATGATAAAAACAGAGATTTAGTCCATTCCCTAAGTGATTTGATCAAATCACGGAGGATGTTAAAATAACAACACGATTTTATCATTTCCCTAAACAAATCTAGGGATTTGAACACCACTACAGCATAAATTGCCCTACTCCTGATAGGTGATAGGTTAGAAATATAAGACATCGCGAAGCTCAGCGTAGCGATTGTCTTGAATTTCGAGGTTATTGTTTCATGGTGTCGCTATCTCTGAGGTCCCGGGTTTGATCCCCGGTTGGGTTAGAAATTATTGTTTTTCTAAATTGTTTACGTTCTGGTATTTTCTATAATATATAATAAGTATGTATTTAAGTATTTTAAGTATGTTTATCCGTTGTCTAGTAACTATTTAACGAGGTTTCATAACGAAACTTCTCTTGGGCTACATAGTTGGTGTGAGTGTGGGATAGTTTATTTATATATTTACTAGCTGCGCTACTCCTGTAGCTCACATGTTTTTGTCATTTCACGGAATCAGTTTCGGTAATCGTTCAAATCCCTAGATTTGTTTTAGGGAAATGATAAAATCGTGTTGTTATTTTAACATCCTCCGTGATTTGATCAAATTACTTAGGGAATTGACCAAATATCTGTTTTTATCATATCCCTGCGACATATCAATGAATTAGAGACTATTAGAACAAGCTGTTGGAGTACCTACTTGGAGCATTTCAGACCAAGCTGTTTTGTCTTCTGTGTAATCTGACACTATTTATTCTTTGATTTTGATTTTAAATTTATAAAGATCTAATTTCCGAATATCACTGATGCTTTGTTGTAAAATCTTACACACAGACCCTTAAAAGAATTACTTATTTTATGGAGCCTAGTATAAGGTACTGCTGCTAAGGTAAAACCATTGTCCTTTAACGATCTTTCTATTAGCGAAATCCGCGTAAAAATCCATTGCGTGTTTAGAAGGAGAAAGCGAAGCTAGAGACCACAAGACACAGACAGCTACGAACACAGGAAAGCGGCGACTTAACTTTGTTATAATAATTAAAGACATCAGGTGATAAAGGCACTATGTAACATTTAATAAAAATACATTTTATTAACTGGTTAAAGGCGTTATGTGAACTAAACCATGCAAAGCAAATAATTGCAATGTTTTAATGTTTCTTTCAATACCAGTCTCATTCTTTGATTAATATAATATATAAAAAAAATACAGCATTATAAGCGAATTGCATGATAACTCAGAACATATCATAAGTTACATAGTGCCTTTATCATCTGATGTCTTCATTATTTACAACAATATTGTCGACGGTGAAATTCCTTAGAACAAATAAATATACAAAATAAAAACACATTGCACAATACATGAAAGAGGAAAAAATCGACATGCGCCTTCATTTGTTTCACTAACGCATTAATAGGCAGGAGCTCGATAGATCAATGTCATTACCACCGTCGTCGTCGCGTCATGTAAGTGCTATACGTTTATTATATTATATTACTGTCACCCCATTTTCTTACACACCACATCGTTCCCTAATCACGCGGTTCTCTTAGACTCACACTATTTCTTACAATGGATCCATATTTCTGTGGTATTTATTTTACTTTATATTGAAAAATCTTCAACCAAAGATAGCTATTTTATACTGTTTTAACTAGGTAAAATGCTAACTTAACCCACTTGAAATCTTGTAGCATTTCTTTACCAAGGGGATGACTCGAGACCAATTTTTATTACTTTTTCAGCATTGGTTAAAGAAAGAGATTTTCTTTGTCTGTGTGTTTGATTTTTTTTTAACCGACCCTTAAAACGGAGTGATTTTGCAAAATTTTGAAGGCTCCTGGTTGTTATATAAATGACTTAATGAAAAAAAATTAAACATATAGACGTAGAAAATCTCTTTGAATAGCCGTTGCTGAAAAAACATAAAAATTGGTCCAGTTCTGAAGGAGGAAACAGGCGTCTTCAAAACGTCGTTTTTCTGTGTTTCGTATAAGAATTTTACTTGCCACTTCCACGTAGTGTTTTTACGCATTTCGGTTTCCCATATAAATGTCCAAGTTGAAATTTTTAAAAACCAGTAAGCCAATTTTGATGAAACTCAGCATGCTGAAGTAAAATATAGAGATCTTAAATAGTTTTTTTGAAAACATTTATAAAAAATGTTTATTCAACTGAGTTATTGAGATTTTAAACTTTCTATAGTGGACTTTAAATCGCATTAACTCAGCCAAATAAACGTTTTTCAAAAATGTTTTCAACAAGCTATTTAGATCCCTGTATTTTACTAAAGCATGCAAAGTTTCATAAAAAATGGCTTATTGGTCTTTAAAAATTTCGACTTGGAAGATTGTATGGGAAACAGAAATGCGTAAACCCTTTTTTTTTATATAAAAGAGGGAGGCAAACGAACAGGCGGGTCACCTGATGGAAAGTAATCACCGCCGCCCATGGACACCCGCAAAACCAGAGGAATCGCAGATGCGTTGCCGGCCTTTAAGGGAGGAGTTTTAACGTGCCTTCCGAGCTCGAGGCCTATTTTTTTAGTCACCATTCCAGTAAACTGGCATAAAGAAAGTTGCTTAACTCACCTAGATCGCAAACCGAACGCCTTGTGGACGCTGCCCCATCGAACTCTTATGTAAAGCTCTTATTAAATAGATCGATAATTATATTAATTAACGTTTTACGCTCATATTATGTCTATTAATGAATAGGTATGCACGTGTAACGGTTTAATTATTCAACTATCATCTATAAACAACTCTATCGAAACAATTTAAATCTACTCATGGTATAATTTGAAATCAGTATTTAGCCACGCGTAATACCAGCTACCGGTTTTATGAACTAGATGCAAGATAATATTATCAGCTATAATTATCACTTAAGGTCGTTTAAATACATAACTCGGTGACTGTGTATTTATAGCTTCTACTTAAGTTAGATAAAACGGCAGGGGTCTAGGAATAACAAGATAATGGATTACGATTTGAAACCTGAAATTTTAACCTTTGGCCTTGACTGGTGCATTTGGTTTCAAGGATGCTCTTGGCTAAAGTTAGACTTTACCGCACTATTAGGTGGATTTGAGGCGGATGGTGGTTTCTTTTTAATATGATCTGTTGAGAATTCAGGGTGAAGTTCTTCAAGTGAGATGAATGCCTGTTGAGTAGTTAAAATGAAAAAAAATATATTAATGTTTTGAATAGTTAAAAAAAATATTAAAAATAATTAAAAGTCTAACTATCTGATGTGTGCTAACGGCCAACAAAAATTTAAGTTATTAATTTAGAAAAAGTTAAAAATGTTACAAAATTTGTTTGGAATTTAAGTCAATGTTCCAATTCTCAAAGGTTTTTGTTTAACCAACAGATTATTTGATTTTTAATTTCAAAGAGGTCTTATCTCAAAACGTCGATGAATACATTTACGAACTTTTGAGATATTGAGATGTAGTTTTGTTAATGTTTCAGCCAGAAAATAGCATATTATATGTTTTTAAAATAGTTTAGACTCGTCATTTAGTATCCATAGGTGCGTAAAAAGGAATATTATGTTTTTACTTGAAAGTTTTGTTAGTCAACTGAAGCTAAATGGAGAACAGAACATCTTTTACCGCATATCAGACTGATAATGGTATAATAACAAAGATATATTTTGAAAAGTCAAAAAAGGCATTATGTTTTTTATTTATATCGCCGGCTTTTGACCTTCACTTTTTATGGTAGCACATAATAATACAACTTGAGGTCGAGTTGCACAACCGGTTGTGCTTAACAAAGTATAATAATTTAACTGGTTTATAAACCGATTAATGTTGTATTACACAATGTGTATAAATTACTATCCCTCACTAATTTTAAGAATGAAGAAAATACTTTTAAGAAAGGACATAGGGCGAAGACAAAGAAAGAGAGTAGGTAGACATTTAAATATCGCTTGCAATAAATTTTATCAAGATGATAAAATTTATTGCAAGCGTGTCTAAAAGATAACAATTGTCTTGCTTCTTAACTATCAATGTTATAATATTCGAGTAAGATTCATAAATTAATATTTATTTACTATTGTAATGATTTTTTTTCAGCCTATTGCCGTCCACTGCTGATCGTAAGCCGCAATGAGCGCCACCTATCCCGGTCCTGGGCAGTCCGCATCCATCCATTGCCCGCCACCTTCCTTATGTCGTCGGTCCATCGCGCTGCAGGGCGTCCTACTCTGCGTTTGCCTAGACGTGGTCTCCACTCTAGGACATGCCTGCTCCTACGGTCATCCGTCCTTCTGCAGATATGACAGGCCCACCTCCACTTCAGGGTGCTGATTTTGCGAGCGATGTCGGCAACTTTAGTTCTCTGTCGAATAACTTGATGCGGATTTTATCCGCTAGAGAAACTCCAAGCATCGCTCGCTCCATCGCACGTTGAGCGACCTTAAATTGGTGTACCAGCCCTATCGTGAGCGTCCACGTTTCTGCTCCATATGTCATCACAGGTAGGACGCACTGGTTAAACAGTTTTGTTTTTAGGCACTGTGTAATCAACGACTGAAAGATACTACGTAGCTTCCCGAATGCCGCCCAGCGCAAACGAATCCTTCTGTCCGCTTCCTTCTTGAAGTTGTGCCTGCCCAGTTGTATAGTTTGGCCAAGATAGATGTATTCTGGCACAACCACACATACTATTCTATGGGATATGCGACCATGAAACATGACCTTGGTCTTGTCCAGGTTCATCTTGAGACTTACTTGTCTTGAAGATTCGTTTGGGCTGTTCAGCATTTCTTCCAAATCCTGAAGAGATTCCGCCATGAAAACAACGTCGTCTGCGAATCGTAGGTGTGAGATATATTGTCCATTGATATTGATGCCCCGTCCGTTCCAATCGAGTGTTTTGAAGACGTCCTCCAACGCGTTCCCTGTCTTACGCCACGACGCAGTTGGATTGGGTTGGTGCTCTTTTCTTGTACTTTCACGTTCATCGTTGCGGCTTCATAAAGACATCTCAGCACCTCGACATATCGACAGTCGATCATACATCTCTGCATGGACTTTAGGACAGCCCAGGTCTCGATGGTGTCGAAGGCTTTCTCGTAGTCCACATACACAAGGCATAGAAGCTCATTATACTCCTCTGTTTTCTGTATAACTTGCCTTAGAGTCAGTATGTGGTCCACGGTGCTGTAGACTTTTCGAAACCCTGCCTGCTCCCGAGGTTGGAAATCATCGAACTTTTGAGCAGGACGATTTGAAATAACCCTCGAAAATAGCTTATAGACATGGCTCAGTAGGGAAATTGGACGATAGTTCTTCAGCAGTGTGTTATCGCCTTGTTTGAAAAACAATGTCGTCCCACTCCTGCTCCGTGCCTCCGGTGTAGTGCCAGAGTGGTTGACGGAGTTAAAGAGCTTAGCGAACTCTTTCAAAACAGGTGTGCCCCCAGCTTTGAGAAGCTCAGTTGTTATGCCATCATCCCCCGGAGCTTTGTTGTTCTAAAGCTGTCCAATCTATTCTAATCTCGCCCATGTCGATGTCAAAGCTCGTCTGTATGGTGGCGGGTTAGTCTGGCTCGGGGATCGTTCGCGCTGTCGGCCGGTGGATATGATTTTTAGGAGTATAACTCCCCAAAGAAATTTTCGACTACAGTGAGTACCTTTGGCTTTGAAGTGACGGTGGTGCCTTGTGATGTCTTGAGTTTTGTCATTAATTTATAAATGTATTATATTATTTGGTTCGATCTGAAATGCTTCGATCACTCCAAAAACTATTTCAAATTTTGTATTATAAATCTGTGTTGTATGAATTGGTAACGAATATTTTTGTATATGTCGTTACTTATGTATTAGAGCTGTGCAGTTTCTTGCACCCATGACTCTTCGCCACAGCCTAAAAAGACGTGAATGAATGGTTGGTAGCAGGTTAAAAAAATCTGGACGATTCAAAAGAGCATAGTTGTTTAATTTTTTACTTTAGTTAAATAAAAAAATTGAGTTTGAGATTAATACTTGTTCCTGTCGTTTTTGACTACGTAAGTAGGTAAGATGATATGTCCGTGATCGATCATAGATGCATACAACTGCGGAATACAGATAAGTTATGTTGGTAGATACACAAAAAAAACAAAAATATGCTAATAAAATAATCCCGTAGTTTAATAATTTATTTACGCGGTTTCTAGAGGGATGACGAGACAGACGGGAAGACACAATCCTACGTAGGTACCTACATATATTCACAAGTAACAAGAAATATGGATCCTGTTCGCCTTACAAAAAATATTTAATTTTTTCTAACTACTATATAAATATCATATTAACGCCTCATTCTATTTATAGGAATCTAAGCATAGTCACCTAAATAAAAAATTCTTCACTTTTTTGCTCATTAAAACATGTCGTGTCATACACTAATTAACTTCAGTGTTAATGACCATCTCGAAGTGACTTTATGCATGTTTAACAAAAAACCAAGTTAAAAATTCTGTATTAGTCTTCCGTCGTGGTATAACAAAGGTTAATAATTTCAATTTTAAAGTGAGTCTCTTAATTACCGGAAATACAATGGATTTAATTAGAAAACATTTGAAGATATAATACTCTCTTCTGTAAAACGTTCTAAGTAAATAGTAAAAGAACCTTATTATTTTTTAGGGCAGGATTATTAAAGTTGTGATAAAAGTTGTGTGATTGCTTTTCTTTCAAAAATGTTTCTATTATTTGTCTATTCTTTACAGGTATGTGTACAGTATTTCGCTCCAACGCAAGTCATCAAAAGTCACTAACATTTATTTGCCCAATCCCTAGAAAGCAGTGGTGTGAATCACGCACAATCATCAGCAGACGTTGGACTTGGCTTTCCACAGTCGTGTTTCCATTGTAATAAGGGTCATATTTGTGTGTGCAAATTCTTGGTGGAACTAGAACGACCCTGAAGGTCGCGCGTTTTGCGGTTGCGCGATATCCGCATACTTCATACTTAGTTGTTCGGACAGAGCGAGCGGCCGGCGCAATTATAGAGTAATGCGCTAATGCCATACACAATTTGTTAAGCAGAATCATGGACCCATTTACCAATAATAACACCCTTTTTGTACGCTTTGTTGACTAAATGGCAAAACACTCGACCCGATATCCCAAGGCCCTGGGTTCAATATCCCTGGATATCAGGGGTTCAATACTCGGATTTCTGGTTACCAACCCACTTTGGCAAGTATGGTGATTAAATTATCACTTATCAATCAAAACACTCGACTTAATATCCCGAAGTCCTGGGTTCTATACCCAGGTCAGGGGTTCAATACTCGGATTTCTGGTTACCAACGCACTTTGGCAAGCATGGTGATTAAGTTATCACTTATCAATCAAAACACTTGACCCAATATCCCGAGGTCCTGGGTTCAATATCCAGGTCAGGGATTCAAAACTCGGATTTCTGGTTACCAACCCACTTTGGCAAGCATGGTGATTAAGTTATCACTTATCAATCAAAACGTTCGGTCTGATATCCCGAAGTCCTGGGTTCTATACCCAGGTCAGAGGTTCAATACTCGGATTTCTAGTTACCAACCCACTTTGGTAAGTATGGTGATTAAGACTTAAGAGTGATTATCACTTATCAATTACAGAGATATGGTTTGACTTCAATCAATCAATACTTTATTCAAAGTCAATAAATGGACCAATTACAAATATGATAAAATTACAACATAAATAAAATAAATAAAAATTAAAATAAAATTAAATTAAATCAAATCAAAATTTAAAATAACATAAAATTGAATAAAATTCAATCAATGATAGAAGCCTTTACCCACAAGTGGGTCAGTATATTGTAATAACATTTAAAACATGTCATGGTCACTACAATTATTTTTATGAAAAAAGGGGATTTTACTATGTTTGAGTTGTTCTTTTTGAGTCTCCGATATTTCGGCGCATTTGCATATGCACCATGATCACGGAGTAACTAAACAACAACTCAAACATGGTGAAAATCCCGTTTTTTCATAAAAATAACAGTCTATTTACTCTCTAGAACCGCGTGCATAAAATTGATTTTTTCAAGTAATACCTAAATTAATAAATCTTTTCAATTATTAAATTAAATTAAATCAATATATTAAAATAGAATAAGTAGGTTTACTTACCTGCTATTATCCTCATCTCTACAAAAAATAATAGTAATCTAAAATTTATCGAACTGTAAACAAAAAACCAGTATAAAAAGTTACTTATCTATTTGCTCAAATTCAAAGAGGCTGTCGCTAGCCAAACAAAATAATATTTGCTATCCGGAAATTGTAACATTCCTATAGGTTAGTGACTGGCACGGGGCTCTCACACCCGATACCTTCGATCCGATTCCATTGCAAACGAATTAAAGTGAAATAAGATGAGTGATATTTCTTGGAATCGTACGCTCGACTCTTAAGGATGGAGCACCGGATATTTTTTAGCAATTACGTTAGTAGGTACCTACTCAGCTTTATTCATTTCAATTTCCACTTACAAGCATTAGTTAATTTGATCAGCAGCTTTTGATGTTTTTTTTCCAAACACATTACATGTACATAGTACTTAAATATAGTTATTACATTTGTTGTATCCTCCGTTCAATGTGTATTGTATGGCAATGATCATCATCATCATATTAGCTAGTATTAGTCCACTGCTGGACATAGGCATCTACATGCAAACTAAACTGAACTGAACCTGATCTTCGACTCATTTTGTTCAACTGTCGCCAGACAATTAAGTAAGTATATCATCGCTCCGCCCTGTCACTGCGAGTGCCGAGTACCTACCAAAAACAGAATCTTAAGATCTACACTTTAGTCACAAATATATACTTTTATATCTTAAGATCTGTTCCAAATATGTATTACTAGCGGCCGCACGCGGTTTCACCCACGTGGTTCCCGTTCCCGTGAAAATATCGGGATAAAAAAAATATTCTTAAGTTAATCCAGGTTATAAACTATCTGTATGCCGAATTTCATCAAAATCTATTCAGTAGTTTTTACGTGAAAGAGTAACAAACATCCATCTATACTTACAAACTTTCGCGTTTATAATATTAGTAGGATAATTTTCATAAGAGAAGAAACATTGGTCGTCAATTTTACGGCTCATGTTGTTCTAGTCCTCTCTTGATAAGGTCCTTATAATAAAAACAATGTAATAACAATGGGAAAGGTTTTCTTACAGACATTATCTTGGGACGAGGGTCGAATTCGGTAGCTTTCATGAGAGTCAGCCTTTCGTATAATGTGATGTAATAAAAGCGTGTTCCTTGCCAAGTACGAGTATATGCAACATTGACGGTATGTTATTTTAGTAGTAGTTTATAAAACATAATGGTAGGGTAATTTTTTGGCAAATATTTTACTGCAATTTGTAGTTAATGCAAACTATTTTTTGTATCGTATAACTAGTAGGAGCTCTGCTACTTGAGTGTAGGTCTGTATTAAAATGAAGAAATAAATTATATTCCCAAAGGGTGTAGTGTAGTAATATTTAAATGGCTTTAACTACTTTATAACTATTTTCCTGAGTGGTAGAGCCACGCTGCGTTGCAGCACGCACTGGGCCGGCTCGCCCGGCGTAATACCACCCTCTCACTAATATCCGGCGTGAAATAGTGAAATAATAGCACTTGGTGCTGTTGTGTTTCGTCCGGCCAGTGAGGGTTCCGGAGCCCCCCCCCCCCCCCACAATTCCTATTCCTTCCTAAAACCTACTCCCTCCTTAAAGGCCTATTCCCTCCTTAAAAAAATTCTTAATTTCTCAATTTACAATAGAAAACCGTCACATTTCTAACCGATACGTGTTTGTGAACGTGCATGTGTGTTGGCAAATGAAAAAAAACAGTGCAACATCACTTTTCAAATTCTCTCAAGAAGTCTGCGTAAGATCTCAGTAAAGTTCCACATCTTTACTGAGGACTAAAGGGGTTTGGGGGAATATCATTTATCATTCATCATCTTAATACCACTCATTATCATCTACGGAAAAAAGAAATAAAATACTAATGACTAGGCAGTATGGTCTCTGACCTTAGCCTGTTCCTTCACGGAACCAATATAAAAAAAATTGAACGATGACACCGCGATTACTCGATTTGAAACACACAACATCTAAACAGGTCAGCACTCGATTTCATATCGATACACCGCCTGCGTAGTGAAAGCGTACCTACGCATCGTTATTACCAAACGCGCAATGATACGCAATATGAATACATTTTCTAACTGAAGCTACTGAATTACAAACGAAATTTTAATCCTGGCTTGTGTACAACACCCATTAGCATTTATATTGCCTATTAATATTAATTAAGTATTGTTGTTTCTGAAGACTTGAGGCGACATCAAAACATTTTGAACTCTTGCTACCGTTAATTGTCCGCTGGTCTAGTGATGCCACACCCTTGTTTATGCGCTACTCTTCAGTCCACACCCTCCCAAATTAGATTTCCAATTAGGAGAATCGTTGTATGTCTGAAACTACATAATTATCTACTATGTGGATATTATGTTATGTAGTTTTGGATCACTCCACAAATGAGTGCTAAGGGTACATTAATTATGAATAGGTTTTGAAAGTTTCTATAGAATAACAGCTTTTTACTTATTTATATAGTTATGGATAACCAACAAAGCCGAGAGCAAATAATTATATTCATACATAACAAAGCTTATATTTCTTTTATATTGGCACTGCTTTACTAAATAAATATTTAGGCAAAAAATAACATAATTCAGTAAGTGATCTGATCATAATAAAACAAAAATAATAACACTATGCTACTTTATGTATACATGATTTGATGTTAATGCAATGTTTCGAATCAAGCGAACGTAGGTATATACACCCTTAATTTATATTCGTTTTAATGAACCATGAAACTGGATAACTTTACCCAAGAAACCTGAAAAAATGACAAAAAATCAGCTGATCGGACAGTTTTGTATCGGAGTTCAACATTTTTTGTCATTTTTGCGCATAGGTTTCTTGGGGAAAGTTGTTCAGTTTCATGGGTGGAACTAACCCTTAATTTCAGTAAAACGAATAAACATTAAGGGTGTATTAATCAAGCTTTACATAAATGCGTAGCTAGCGTGATAAATAAGCCAGTGACCATGAATTGTAGCGATGACTCGATTTCAATGAAGGAAGTCTTTGACCAGCAGTGGCACAGTAAAGGTAATTAGTAGTAGTATTTATATTAGTACTAGCAAAAAAGCAGATTAAAAGATTATTAAATTGGCTGTCGCATAGCTTTAATTAACAACAACATTATTATCGCATCTACCAATTAGTGTTTACGACGAACGGGAAGGAAAGTTGATTGGTTACTTAGAAATGGACGTCAACACGTCATTTTTTCTGCATAATTTTATATTGTCACGCTTTTTCATAACCGCCTCGATGGCCTAGTGGCGAAGCGCTCGTTTCGATATCCCGGGTTCAATTGCCAGGTCGGTCTGTGGTCACTGGCCACCAACCCACATTTGGCAAGCGTAAGTGACCTACTTGCTCCTACCGTGTCTTTAACGACACACCTATAAAAAAATATAAAACTTTAAGAGGGTTTACGCATTTTGGTTTCCCAAACATACTTCCAAGTCGAAATTTTTGAAAACCAATAAGCCAATTTTAATGAAACTTTGCATGCTAAACTAAAATGCAGATATCTAAATAGTTTGTTGAAAGTATTTTAAAAAAAACATTTATTTAACTGAGTTATTGAGGTTTTAAACTTTCTATAGTGAAATTTAAATCGCAATAACTCAGCTAAATAAACGTTTTTTAAAAATGTTTTCAACAAACTATTTAGATCTTTGCATTTTACTTTAGCATGCAAAGTTTCATTAAAATTGGCTTATTGGTTTTAAAAAATTTTGACTTGGAAGTTTGTATGGATCACCGAAATGCGTAAACCCTCTTAAGAAGGTTGTTTTTCTTTTTATTGTGTCGCATCTTACTGTTGGGGCTGTAAACTGCTAAATGTGAAGCGGTTACTGCATGTTGCAATTAATATATCTTGTGTGAAATAAGGTTAAATTTTGTGATAATTTCAATGGGTAATATGATGATATGATTTCAATGGATAATAATGAACTTTAATAACGTGTGCTCCTGGCTGATGATCCATGCGAATCGATTCGTAGATTCTTACCGCCACCCAAGTACGTACGCCAACGTCAAAGTCGTTATGAGAAAGATGGAACGCAGTATGCTGGGAATAACCATACTGTGTGGAATAACACCATGAGAAACGACATCATCAGACAACGCACAAATGTGACCTACATCGGGAATCGTGTAGCATGGATGAAGTGGCTGTAGGCTGGTCACACTGTCGTCGTGTTGATGAAAGATAGAACAACTGCATTCTACAATGGAGTGGAGACCAAGAACGGGAATGCGGGGCATCATTCTGCTCGTTGGTCCGATAACATCAAGACAGAAAAGCGTAGGTCTAATAGTGGCCGGTGATAAGCTGTAAAAGAAGAAAATTGCAGTATACTCATAATGACCATTTAGTAAAGAATAGATCGACTGCGTTGTGGTATCTGTAATAAAAGGGCAATTTTTTTGTTTGTATGTAATGTAAAATTGCAGGCCTCTGTCCCAAAGAAGAGTCGCAATGAAGCAACATTGTCCTTCATTTTAGACAAATTTGGTCTAGACGCTGACAATAGTGCACTATTATTGCAACCCATCAATACGAAAATAAGACTGCTCTCTGTAAAAAAATATTTTATACCTATATGTATAGTGATTAAAACTATGTCATCAGGTCGTTAAACTGCGAAATATAAGATTATTGACAGTTATCTTATATTTCGCAGTTTAACGACTTAATAATTTTTGGTATCTAAACTTGCCAAACAGTCTAATGTGCGGGCATTTTCCGGCTCTTTTACAAATGCAATATTTTTTTTTATCGATATCAATTTATGTTATACATTGCCATCAATGTAATATTGCCATCATTCCCTATACGAAATTTTAAGTCAATCATGCAAAAAAAGTTAATTTAGTGGGTTAAGCCAATGTCCAATCATGTAGCTGTAGGCTTACTCTTGAAACACAATTGCATTAATCAATGTCCAATCACAAATCTAAAAAATGTCAAATGACACTTTTGTAAGCAACAATAGCGCCACATTGGAATTAAATTGCGTGGAAATAACAAATTACTATCGAGATGGTGTACCGGAATTATCTTTACTTATCCCAATATCGATACATATTAAACGCATTAGAATTGTATTGAGATTGAGTTTGCGTTCAAGAGTAACCCCCTTGATTTCAATGATGGAGGCCAGTGCCTTGCAATGGGACAGTATGTAATTAATAAAAAGCGATCACTTTACGCTTTTTTATTATAGTGGCGCGTTTCAAGTCAACATGGTTTTTTTAGCATTTTTTTTTATTTTTTTTGTTTTTTAATAACAGTTTATAGAAACACGTTCATATTATTCATACGGTGTGCTACTGTGTGTACCATATTGGCCATATATAGTCTTGATCACATCCCGAAACCATTTAAGATGGGAAGAAAATAGAAAACGTTGTTATTGGTAATATAAAAAAAAAACTTACAAAACGAAAACGAATAAAAGAAGCGAACAATAAAACACTAAAGAGACAATATGATTTCTCAACCATAAAAGAGATGATAAAACATACAACCTTTAGTAATTAAAGTTAATAAACCTAAAGTTTATAATGCACATACATGTTTACATATACATAATATAAGTTAAAACATATTAATTATCTGGCAAAGCTATTTGTAAAGACTCAATCGGTGCAACAGCTCGGTTACAAATTACAATATTCACCTTGAACACCCAAGCTTCCATTCACCTGTCACTCATCGTGCGATTACCAAGGAAAACAAAATATTTGTCCTTTTGTACCTAAGTTTTGTGATGTCCGTTTATCCCTGCAATTTCACTAGACGCATGCACATCTATCATTTATATTATTATCTGCAAGTTATCTGTATAACGATATATTTATATTATATTAATAAATAAAGTTTAAAACATGACGTAGATATTAACATTATTTGTTCTTGAAAGAAAAATCTGCGCCATGAACCTAGGTTTATACATTAAACTTTTTTTTTGTAATGTGTTCGTTTAAACTTTAAATGGTAGATTAGGAACTTACGCGTAGGAGAGAGGAGGAGTCTCCATTCATCAACAGTAAATATATAAATATAAAATTAATCAAGAAATATTATGTTGGTAATTAGTAGTTTGAAAATAATTTAGTTTCGTCTATGACATTAAGAAAACGAAACTAAAACAAAGCAAATCAAATTTAAATAAGTGTCTGCAAATAAAACTTGTCTATAAATAAAAGTCCGTAGGTTCACCCTTTGAGACCCTACACGTCGTCGTGACGAGTCTTTACCCGTGGTCCCGGCGCGTCGACCCATTTTTGTAATTTTTGAAATTAATTTAATATCGATATAATCGAAGTCGAAATATTCATCCTAATGTAATCCCTAGTGCCATGGGACCACGGGGAATTAAAATTACCCTTGGACCCGGTAATGGGTCGACCCACCGGGTCCACGGGTAAAGACTGGTTGTGACCCCTGGATGGTGCTAAAATGAGTGACACTGACTGAGTGGTAGAGCCACGCTGCGTTGCAGCACGCATTGGGCCGGCTCGCCCGGGATAATACCACCCTCTCACGAATATCTAATTCCCCCCCCCCCCCTCACAATTCCTATTCCTTCCTTAACCCTATTCCTTTCTTAAAAGTCGGCAACGCATCTGCGACTCCTCTGGTTTTGGAGGTGTCAATGGGCGGCGGTGATTGCTCTCCATCAGGTGACCCCCCTGCTCGTTTGCTTTCTTATATAAAAAAAGACGTATGAAACCCATGGCCCAACCTCACCACGTGCATCCACGTCGGGAGTTTTGTACTCAGCAGTGGCAGTGAGACGTGAATACGCTGACGATGATGAATGAAAGTAAAATTGTGACGAAGCATTGTACAGTGTCACATTCGCATCGCAATATCAAACACATAAATTACCAAGTAATCGGATCCACACTCCGCGAACAATGAGCGCTTTGCAAGCAAAAGTAGCAAGTAACAAGAGCAAGCGTCGCGTGCGCAGATGCCCGCCGGCCAATCATTCCGCGAATCGGAGGGGATCATTGTGGAAAGTTTACACTGGATACTATCATCACGGCCGTATATCCGATCATTATGCCGACTTCCTCTTAGACCGTCTCGCACCTGTTAGTAAAGTAGTAATTACTCGTAGATAATGACACGTGGGAATCGATCCCACGTCCTTTTGCAAACCTGCTGCGTTGAGCACTCCGCCATCGAGGTATTGGTTAGATCTGTTGAAAATTTCAACGCTTTTTGACTTTATGTTTTTAAATCAACATTGTCTTATCGAATATGGCGTTGTCAATATTAATTCATGACACTGTCTGAGTGGTAGAGCCATGCTGCGTATACTCGTACCACCCTCTCACGGAATATCGGCGTGAAACAATTGCACTCGTTGCTGTTGTGTTTCGTCCGGTGGGTGAAAGTGCCGGAGGTCAATCTCACCCTTCTCCCCTCCACAAATCCTACTCTTTCCTCAAAGGTCTTACTACTTTATCAAGAACTCCTTGGTCGAGTGGTTTGTACACCGGTTTTCATGGTGTCGCCATCTCTGAGGTCCCGGGTTAGATCAATTTAGATTTTTTTAAATTTCAATTTAGAAATTATTGTTTTCTAAATTGTCTCGGGTCTGGGTGTTTTCTATTATACTAAGTATGTGTTTAAGTATTCTATGTATGTTTATCCGATGTCTAGTTACCATTTAACGAGTTTCATAACGAAGCTTCTCTTGGGCTAGATAAATTGGTATGAGTGTAGGAAAGTTTAATTTAAGACCGCATATACGACTCCTCTGGTTTTGCGGATGTACATGGACGGTGGTGATAACTTCACTTCCCATCAGGTGAATCGCTGGCTCGTTTGTCATTGCTACAAATGATGGTATCGACATAATAAATAGGCAATTGGCATGCCTAAACATTCCGAAACACACTTTGACCGTCATGGGATTTGAACCCTCGGCAGGCCTCTCTAAGATAAGATAAGAAAACGAATTTAAAATTACATTTTGTCTATCTGAGGTATCTCAATAGATCTTTATATTTTTCTAACACAAAGTTACACTTGGCTCATTAATTTGAAAAAGATTGAACTTTGTGTATCGCCAACCAAAATTTATGAACACTCAAGTTCAGACTAAAAAACAAGTACTTGATCTATCTACTTCCAATTACAATCAGATAATTAACATACAAGTGTAAATATAAAACACTGCTCAGAGTGTACTGTTAGTAATCTAGATGCCTAAGCAGTCTATGCCTCTGAGCGGCGCGCGTCAGCTATGCAATGTCAGCACGCAGCGGGTGCAACAAACCTCAGGCGGGTCAATGGCGTGGACGATCATTTGTTCAGTGATGCCTCAGCACTCCATAGGAACATCCAAATCTGCCGATTTACCTATAAACAGTGACTACCCTGGCTCACAACTAAAGGACACACGCATAAAGTAAGGCCAGTTTTATTATAATACTAGCGGCACTCGCGGTTTCACCCGCGTGGTTCCCGTTCCCGTGGGAATATCGGCATAAAAAGTATTCTATGTGTTAATCCAGGTTATAAACTATCTATATTCCGAATTTCATCCAAATCCATGCAGTAGTTTTTACGTGAAAGAGTAACAAACATCCATCCATACTTACAAACTTTTGCGTTTATAATATTAGTAGGAAGTAGGATACACAAGAATTTTTGTCATATTTAAATGCATAAGCAATATATCCAATTATTCTATTTTTATTAAAAATAATTTTGGTTAGGTTAGACTTTAGTACCTACTTAGGTATTTATATACACATACAGTTCCGACTAGTGTCCTCAAAGGGTTAGTCAGAGCAGGTGAGCCACAGTCCACATTCAACTACCATGATTGTGTTCAGCGTGACAGGTGGTAAGCCCACCGCCGCATAATGTTGTTGGATGTATGCGCAGTCATTAGTCCGTTAGTCGCCTTTCAGGACACCCAGGGAAAGAGAAGGCTTTAGAAGGAAGATAGACGTACTTTTCTAGAAATTCAATCATAACTAAAATGAATTAGCTTTTCGGTCTGTTTTTCCACAGGTTACTCCAGAACTAATCAACTCATTATACTTTTATATTTACGGCTTTACAAATGTTGGACAAACACTGGTGTTGTACGGTACTTTTAGAAATTTTACACATAAACCTAAAAAAATAAGCTTGAAGTAAACTTTGTAAAAACAACTTTAACAATACTTACTTACATACTTACCGTATTTAAAAAAAAAACATTATTAACCTAATGATAATCACTATCCCGGTTCAATTAGTAATTAACTTATTATTAACAGACGTCATTATCGTACATCCTAAAGTGTTTCTACCTCCAGAATCATATTAAGTATCGTAGTATAGGTTAACATGTCATTTACTTGTACTTATTTCAAAGTACAGAAGCTTTGAACAATGTACTGTCAACTCGAATCAAAAGTAAAATAAATGTTATTAATTCATATTTTTTTACTAGGTACGTATTCGAATCGACCCCCGCCGCGATCTCCACTTGCTATGCACCTAATGAACACATCTTTATGATCATCATCCATTAGCATCTAACGCTTCTAAGGCTAAGTAAGGTATGGCGTCAATAGAAATGCAAATCAATAAACACAACGTTACGTCATGTTTAGCGTAAAGGTCTATTGATGATCGAGAAAGGAGCGTTGGTATGGCCATAGTTATATTACCTCAGTATTATAACTAAAGATACACACCGCTAATCAAATTTCTTACAGCATTAATTACTTTAATCACTTACTAGCTACCCGCCCGCGAATTTGTCCGCGTGAACATCCCGTACCCTGTGACGAAATTCTAGAAATTTTATTTTTCAATCAAAAAATCAAATCAAAAATCTTTATTTACGCTAAGAAATAACATATTTTAAGCTAGTAGCTCGAGTCTCCTGTTAAGCATGATAATGCCTGTGGCAGGAGGCTCCGCTCTTCAATAACATACAGTTGGTAGATATTCATAGATTATAAAAGATGCGTACAAATTATAAACTAGTAATAATTAATTATACAATATAAAATCCAAGCGTGTGCGCGCGCGCGCGTGTGGGTGTGTGTGTGGGGGTGTGTGTGTGCGTGTGGGGGTGTGTGTGTGTGTGTGTATGCGTGCGTGCGTGTGTGTTTGTGTCGGTCCCAAGTAACAAAATGTGTTCTTGTAGTGGTTCCGGAGCCAGGTCTATAACAGGCTAGTAAAAGTTCATAACCACGGAAAAGGGCCTATTTTATACGCGTAATTTTGCTAATAAAACACTCATAGTAGACTTGGCGAGTACCACTTAGACCAATAATACACTTATAGTTGGACTACGCAGAATTATCTGCTCCCGCGGAGCCAACTATGAGCATCTAATAGAACCAGACAGGCGTGTAACGTACTCCGCGCTTCTTTATCTAGTTACTTCAAATACACACATCAAAAGTGTCTAGGGATCAACATATATTTTTGCAATAACTTTTCTCCTGATTGATATTAATTAAAATTTTCTTTAAGGATTCATCAAATAAAGTGTTTTCGTTTGTCTACAGTAACGATAAACCAAGTCACCTTTGCATTAATAAAGAAATTTGCCATTTTCCTAATAAAGGGATTTTTGACATTTAAACCACTAACATTAAAGTTCGAAAAAAAGATTGAAATAACAGTTTTCTTTAAAATGTTATTGGGTAACTTAAACAATTAATAATCCGTGTTTCTACCGCGAACACTAACAACACAAGAACATCGGTTTGGCATACTCAAAATGAGTTCATCCAAATCACGCTGTGGAATGGCCGCCCATGTTCGTTGCAACAACAAAAAAAGGTCTTCTTGCGACTGGATACCCTCCATATTCGGCAGAGCTCTTCTCTGTAGCATATCCCATGCATGCTCAATCGGGTTCAAGTCTGGCGACTGAGCAGGCCAGGGCATGACATTGATGTTAGCTGCGGCGAGAGTCTGTCTTACAACTCTTGCGGTGTGCGGTCGTGCATTATCATGCATTAACTGAAATAAGGGACCGATTTGCACTTGTAGAGGAACGATGACGTCTGATACAATCGTCTCAGCATAAATTTGAGCGTTGAGGTTGCCTCTGATCCAAATCAACTCAGTTCTTCCGCCGATCCAAATACCCGCCCATACCATGATGGTTCCACCACTATAAGGATGGACTTCCTGGCAGGATTTTAATCGCTGTTGGCGTCCAGGGGTTCTCCAGTGTCGTATACGTCTTGTATCCGGTCTCATACCAAAACGAGACTCATCAGAAAAGCACACGAAACGCCATTGTTCTTCTGCCCAATTTCTGTGTTCAAGAGCCCATTGATATCGAATCCTACGATTGTGCATTGCTATAGGTGGTACCCTTAGCGGTCTTCGGGAATGAAGGTTCACTTCATGCAAGCGGTTTCTGACTGTTTGGTCGCTAATTAAGTTCCCTGAAGAGTGATGAAGCCTCACGGCTAACATCATGGCGGTTATTGTTGGAGCTCTTAGAGTTGTGATTTGAATGTATGGGTCTTGTCTCCGTGTGGTGCAGCGATACCGTCCTCCATGGCGCTCAGCCACGGTACCAGTGCTTCGGTAACGTGTCCAAAGTCGACTGATAATACTCTGACTTGTATTCAGAGCTAAAGCCACAGTACGTTGCCGGGAACCAGCTTCTATCATTCCCACGGCTCTGAGCATTTCTTCCCTGCCTAAATGACGTCGCCGCTCCATAATAACGTTGTTTTTAATCAGTAGTAGGGAAACAGTAGCACTAATAATGTCTTCAATGCGTTGTATGTTTTTATAGGGAAAATATTGACAGCTGATTTTCATCTTTTACTAGAAATTGATTGAAAGTTCCTGTTACAAATTATGAAATGCACCAAAAAGGATCCATATAAATTTATAAAATCATAAATTTATTACAAAGCCACATCTCAATCTCAAGAAATCCGCATAAAAATGCTTGATCCCTAGACACTTTTGATGTGTGTATTTGTGAATTGTTGTTGGGTTGTGCGTTTGTGGAAAAAAATAAAAAAGTAAAACATCTATTTTATACATAATGTATTAGGTAACAAGTATTTCGCACGTAATATATACGTGCATGCATGTTTGCACGGCAAACGCGTAAGATTTTTCGGTGAAGCATATTGTGTTTTACATCTCAATTTTTGTTCGCCTTTTGAACACGGCGTATTTACTAAGTTGTGTTTAAAAATAATATTAGTCCTAACAGCATTGTCGCGCCATATTGTGACAAATTAGGGTTCCGCATACAAATGTCTTATGTTTAATTTTAATAAATAAGAGTTTATTATGTTTAAGTCATTGATCGAACTATCATGGTCATATTTCCATTTGTTCATCTCCATTTTTTAATAATTTAATAAAAAACCCAATGACTCAAAAGAAATCAAAATGGCCGTAAAGGTGCGATAAATATTAAAAGCAATTGTCTTCTTAAATGGACTTCACGAAGATATCTTTGGACACTAATTGTTTCACAAGATACCTTTATATAGAAATTAAGACTATAACAGCATTCTAGAGTCCACAATAATACCAAGTAAACTTACTCTAAGAAGAATCCACTGTAGACCTAATTCACTTATAATTGGCACATAAAGTTGACTTAAACACCCCTATAAGATCAAGTAACAAGTGCAAGTGGTTCTAAGTCTATAAATTACTATTACTGGCGTATGACACTTATAGTGGATTTATAATTACTTCTTGTAGGCGATTATAAGTGTAACTTACTGGAGCAAGTTTTCTCAAGTGTATTTACACCTATGCAATACTTTAATAGGCCATCTTAGCCTTTACTGTGCTTATAATTTCGTTCCATACAAGACTATAAGTCAGCTTATAAGAACAGGTGTACTATAAACCCAAACGAACTCCGTGTAACCTGTTAAAAGCTTGGTAGTAAAACCTGGAACCACTAAAATAGAAGTACTAGTGCTGTAAGCCTGTAAACTGTGCACTACGGGAGAACTTTGTTACTTGGGGTGTATGCGTGTATGTGCGTCTTTTATCCAATGCCAGAAAGCTTATATTTGAGGTTGTAAAAAAGATTCGCATTCATCATAATTTATTTTTTTAATCCAATTCATTAGTGCACATTTACATTCATGGTAAGTTTTTGAATAAATTTTTATTTCTTTATTATTTTTTTTATATAGGTACGCGGATCTTGTATTACATTGCATACTTGCAAAAACTGTCTTTGTTCTAGGAACTTTTAGCATAGTGTCTTTTCTTCTTTTATTTTCTAGGTCGGGGTCATGAGTTAGGTTTTTATGTTTTTTTAGTGTTATATTTATAATATATAATTTTCGAACTGATAGTAAGTTACTTATTTCATATAGGCTATCAGTGGAGAAACGTTGTTTCTTAAAATACATGACCTTCAGTAGCGCTCTCTGAGCTCTTTCAACATCAAGAAAGCGTGTCTTAGGGGCACCACCCCAAACGGATATGCAGTACGTTATGACTGATTATACTAAGGCTATGTATATTTCATTCAAAAGGTCCTTTGAAGAGCTAGCTTTATTTGAAACATTCTTTGGTACTACATATCTCAGTGATTTGAACATCCAAATAAATTTCCTAATTCTTGAGGATATTTTTTCTATTTGAGGGTACCAAGATAGTCTCTGGTCCAATATTACACCTAGATATTTTGTCTGACTAACTTTATTTATAAATGAGCAATCACATGATTTATCAGCTACGTCTTTACATGCGTGCAATTTTATATTAAAATCTTTTGGTTGAAGGTGATTTTCTATGCTATAACACATATAGTTTGTTTTGGTTATATTAAGCGTCAGGAGGTTATGTTTGAGCCAATTGGCGACTTTTGCCATTCCACGCTCAGCATCAGCTTTAGTGGCGTTCCAAGATGGACCAGTGACGACAATGGCTGTATCGTCTGCATATGAAAATATTTTGGAATTTTTGATATTTATATTGCAGAGATCATTGATGTAGATGAGGAAAAAGGTAGGGCCAAGAACACTACCTTGAGGGACGCCACAAGACACGTCAATGTAATTACTGGTGTACTGTTCCAGTTTAACCTTCTGTTTTCTGTTAGATAAGTAATCCTTAAATATGGATAGTTGCGTACCTCTAATTCCAATTTTTTCTAATTTTTTTACGAGAATGGGGACAGAAACGGTATCAAAAGCTTTTTTTAAGTCTATAAAAATGGAAACGCATTTATTTCCTTTGTCAAGTTTTTCTGTTATTAGTGAGCTTAAAGATGTGACTGCGTCTTCAGTTGATATACCCCTTCTAAAACCAAATTGGGATGGAGATATTATGTTAAAAGTAGTTAAGTAATTTAGTAATCTATTATTTAGTATTTTTTCTATAATTTTTGATATAGCGGGTAAATCGGAGATAGGTCTGTAGTTACTAATGTCGTCTCTGTCCCCACCCTTGTATACGGGAATAATTATCAACCGTTTTAGTAAGTCAGGAAAGATGCCGGTTTTGAAACAGAGATTGGTCAGGTGTGTTATAATAGGAACAACTTCATGTCTTACTAATTTGAGGTATCTAGTAGTAATTTTGTCCCATCCAGGGGCACTATCCGCTTTTAGGTTTGTAATGATAGAATTTATTTCTTCAGGATCTGTGTCCAACAATACCATAGATTGAGATTTATTTGGAATATTATTGAGTTAGTTTTTTAGATCCTTTTCAGTAACAGTTGACTGAACAGTCTCAGCAAGTTGTTTGCCTATATTAGCAAAGTAATTATTTATATAATTTGCAGAATGAACTGGTGTCGGTTTGATATGGGTCAGTTCAACGTTTGTTTTTTTTTGATTTATTTGTATAGGTTATATTTTTTATGTTTCTCCAAAGTAACTTGTTATTTTTAATTGATTTTGTAAGTAATTGTCTTTCGTATTTTATTTTTATTTTTTTTAATAGATTGTTGCAAAAATTTCTGTATCGCGTATATGTAATTTTTTTTATTTCGTTGTTGGGATCCGATCTAGAATGTTTTTCCAACTTGTTACGATTCCTTATACATTTAAGCAAACCAGGAGTGATCCAAGGTTTAATTATTCTTTTGCTTTTAGGGATATTTACAATACTTGTATTATTTTCTATAGATTCTGTTATTTTTTTATTAGACATTCAACAACCAAATATATAATATATTTTTATACAAACCTTGTCAAGACAAATACAAAAACAACAAAAAAAGAATTACCCAAATACGTGCAGTTGTTCTGAAGTGATGCGCGAACAAACATTCGGGGCGATAGATTATTATATAAATAGAAGATTATTTACATAAGTTATCATAACAAAGGTACGCACGCTTACACACTTCAAAGGCTCCTTCTCAGCGTTGCAGTTGAATTTAATTTTTAAAGCTGCTACATTATATGTTGTGCTAGGTCCTTCCTATTCGTTCGTTGTAGCAGTATCTACTAGGTATTAAATTTAGAAACTGAGCCTTATTTTATTGTGCTACATCCAATAAATATTTTAAGTTTGAGCTGCAGGTTTGAAGCATTTTTTTGCGCACCGAGTTTCAGCCTAAGAAAACGCACTGCATTCGCTTAGAAGTTAACTATTATAAGCGTTTGCAGTCCATAGGCCGCAACTAATTGCGTCAAAAATAACTTTGCAGTATCGTCTCTAGTTATAATACCAATGGGTATGGCAGTGAATAGGTGTGAGGCCGCTGACTCAGGCCCTTCCTGCGGCCTTTTCGGGAATGCGGTGGGACGCAGCCGGCAAGCCAATGCTGTGCCGCTTTTTCTACCGGCGATGGTGGTGGGGAGAACCCAAACTACATTATATTATTATATGTTATTAGTATCAAGTCGCGAGTATCGAGTAGCGCACAGTCCGTACACAAGGCTACGCAAATCTCCGATACTAATGTTGTATATATAGGCAAGGAAATCTCTCCACCTCAGAGACAAATTAAATATTTAATGATTGCTCTGCCATCTTGGAAATCGCCGCGACTTAAGTAGCGAAGATCTCGACTGGCAGGTACCTAGCGCGCGACTGGCGCGACGCGAGTCGCGAGACAAATGTCGGCGACGCGACTATAGTACGAACCTCAATGGATTTGTATGGCGGTAGTCGCTTGGAGACTAAAATCGTCGAGTATCAGAGATTTGTGTAGCCTTGTGTACGGTGGGGCTAAGTCGTAATGTATGAGTTAATAATTATCATACATGATAATTATTAATACATACATCACGCCCGTTTCCCCGAGGGGTAGGCAGAGACCATACATTTCCATTTGCTACTATCCTGACACACATTCTTTGCTTCACTTACTCTCATAACATTCTTCATACATGCTCGTCGGCTTAGTCCCTTCGTATACAAGGCTACGCAAATCTCCGATACTCGACGATTTTAGTCTCTAAGCGACTATCGCCATAGAAATCCATTGAGGTTCGTACACTAGTGTCGCGTCGCCTCGATCGATCGATCAGGAGATCGATTGATCATCCAAGAATGGTAGTTGCCGGTTAATAAAAAGAGTTAGTAAAAACGACTGTTGGTTTTAACTTAGCTATAGAGATTTTTTTATTTTCCATATCCGGTCACCCGGCATTGCTAAAATTAAATAAATGTACCTACATCGCAGTATATTTATTTATACTTATGTTTGCGAGTCATTTATAAACGAATTTAAAATAATTGTTAAAAATCTAGCTATTTCAAGATAAACTTATTATTTTAAATACTGTCACATTATTAAGTTGTGCTGTGGCCTTAGAGCATGGTTGGTTGAATGCTCTAAGGCTGTGGCATTTCATTGCTTTTGCCTTCGATCAACAATATCAACTAGATAACGCGTCACGTACAAAATCAAAGCTAAATTTTGTCCACGTGAATAAATACTTTTTCAAAGCAATAAATTACTCCTGTCACTTAAAAAAAGAAAAGACGTCAATAACATTTAGTAGTGAAATCAACCTTAAGGGACAACAAATAAAGTACTTTTTTCTGTTATTGCCTTGCGAGAAAATAAGAGCTCACTTCTCAAGTGCGCTCTTATTTACCGAGACACATTTTTAGCGCCGACCTGACATCTAGTTGTGTTGTTGATCGAAGGCTTTTGCAGTCATCATTGCCTTACCTATAGTCTCTGTCTGACCCACAGACATAATATGTCTGTGGTCTGACCAAGGAATCTTATTTGTCTATGCTATGACTAACCCTTTAGGGGTAATAGTCGTGAGTGAATGAATTTACTATTACCTATTACATAATGATTCCGGATGATTATTTGATGAAATAAACACTAGATGCTTCAACTATAAGTGACATTGAATTGTTATTAGTTTAATTTACACAACGAGGAAGCATTGATGAACCAATAATGAGCACTCTATCTTATAGCAAAGTGTCGGAAGCTAACAATACATTGCTGTAAGTTATGGCGATACACGTAGGAGGACTTAGATGCATATCAACCTCCTTTGTTCAGTCAACAAAAAAGTTTTATCGATAAATATTATAAACCTTTTCAGAGTTCTTTATAACAGATACCCATATTATGCATTGGCCTCAGTCTCATCTAACGTTAAGTACTACGCTGGCACATGCTTATCTAGCAATAACGTAGATTCGCGACTATTAGGTATCCCCAAAGGGTTTTTTTATATATAGTAGAAGGAAGCAAACAAGCAGGCGGGTCACCTGATGGAGAGTAATCTCCGCCGCCCATGGACACTCGCAACACCAGAGGAATCGCAGATGCGTTGCCGGCCTTTAAGCAAGGAATAGGTTTTAGGAAGGAATAGGAATTGTGAGGGGAGGGGGGGAGGGAAGGGCCTCCGGAACCCTCACTGGCCGGACGAAACACAACAGCACCAAGTGCTATTATTTCACGCCGGATATTAGTGAGAGGGTGATATTACGCCGGGCGAGCCTGCCGAATGCGTGCTGCAACGCAGCGTGGCTCTACCACTCAGTCAGTGTCACTCATTTAGCACCACCCAGGGGTCACGTGTAAACCTACGGACGCGAGTAACTTTAACCCCCTTTAACTTTAATAAAAGGGTTAGTCAAAGACTAGGCAATGAGGACCGCAGAAGCAGTCCACTGCCCTATTCAACTTTTCACTAAACTACAACTGCACATGTGCTCAGCGTGATAGGTGGTGAGCTCATCGCCACTCTATGCTATTGGATGTATGCAGTCTTCATTCCGTTAGTCGCCTTTTACGACACCCAAGAGAAGAGAGGGGTTGGTAGCATTGTATACCTAAGTGACATTCTATAACCACACGACTCTCTAATACACTCTAATCTTGAAGAAGCTCACGTAATAACGTTTGAGGAACACATCAGCAGGCAAGGAGATCCAATCTCCACCTGCTCACATTATTTACAGCATATTGCATATTAAGCCAATGCGTACCAATTGATTTTCTATTTTTATCACGCAGCTATGATGCACGGCTCTTTGCGTAGAAGGCACGACGAAAGGCTGTCGCATTGAGTTCGTCTGTCGATTTGTCAACGTCACAAGACATCTTAGGGGCTGTCGGCTTCACAATAACAAAAGATACATGTAAACATAGTACCTATGTTAGGACAAAACCCATTAGGGCCAGGATTCCATGAATCCGTAACGTGTTTTGTTAAAGTCGAGGTAATTCCCTACTGATGTTAATATGATATCTACAAAGTTGGACACAGTAATCGATCGAGAGCAGTATTCGGTATACCCATACGTAAAATTGCCTGTGGATTAAGTCAGGCTTGGAGTTAACCATTAGGACATCAAGTGGAAGACACTTATAAATATAGAGAGTTATGATCTAATCAAGTGATAGTGGACGATAGAGATCTTATAATTAAAAGCGGTTAGGTGGGTTAAGTTGAGGCATGTCGGGCGGGCAATTTAGCATGTATTTTAAGCGAACCAGAGATAAAGTGTTTGTTATAAGTGCACCGAGACAGGTGTCTAGACTGACTTATTTGCTGAGGATGTCGAACGACATTTCCCAGCCGGTTAATTGTGGTGGCGTTCCTCACTAAAACCCTAGTTTTTTGAGGGCCAGCAGTGGAATCCAGTTGACATTGCTGCACCTGCCCTGCACTGGGGTGCGCTAATTGTTTGTTACTCATTTAATATTGTTACCATCCCATGTAAATTGTTGTAAATAGAGTACTCTTAACAGTGTTACGCATTTCGCTATCACGGCACTTATGTTTTTACTTCTACAGTAAGTGATTTTAAGTAAGACTACACAATAACCTTCATAAACAGAAGAAAAGTTGTTACTTCATTAAATGGAAGAAAACTTTTAGGTAAACAACAACGTTGATTCAATATTTTGTTTAGAACGAATACGTAAACACAATTAAAATTTAAGCTCAATACACAAAACTTGATTTCGCAATTGTTTAGTACAAACTCGTTAATTGAGGCACAGTTAAAGTTTCTAATTGATTGTAATTATAGACGGGCGGGCGCACGACGACGTTGGTGATTACCGTGTAGCTTTCCACAATATCCGCTCTGTATCCGTTCAATTTCTTTGCGATGACGTTTGTTTTTTTTTAAATTCATTTCATTTCATTCATTCAATTACTACAACAGAGAAGTGCTTTGCCTTTATCCGACCTCATCATCATCATCAGTTGAAGGACGTCCGAAGGCCTCCTGCAAGGATCTCCACAACGACCAGTCCTGTGCTTTAAGTCTACCTTGTTGGAGGCCCGCCCACAATGCGTCCTCCGGACCGCTGATACCAGTCTAAAACCGTTTTCACCTAATGGTAAGTAACGATATTGGTGGAAGAGCATTTTACTAGGAATCATCAACCACTATCTTTATTATTGAAATTTTGCATTCACAATGCTTTAAAACTATAGGATAAAACGTTTACTAGAAAAAAATCAACCAGTCTCAGGAAGCTCGAATGGGATTGGAACCCATAATCTTTGGATTGCCGGTCCACTGCTCTAACCGCTAAGCTACCGAGACCCCAGAAGCCTCGTTGAATTTGTTCTAGTAGTTGATGATTTACGAGCCAGCGGTATAACGTCACTGTGAAGGTTTACCTACGTGGACCGGCAATCAAGGTCATGGGTTTGATGGAATCCCATTCCAGCTTCCTGAGACTTTTTGGTTTTTTCCTAGTGATCATTTTATCCTATTTCATCAAACACTATTCACCGATGAAACAATAGATTCCGTGTCTTCCGTAGTCAAGGCATGTCGCAAATAGAAACCTTTAGTTATCATATTAGGTACAAAACCGAGTCGCGTAGCGGTGAAAGAATACTACCACACAGAGCGGCCATCGTCGCTCTATGCTCACCACCTGTCACACTGAGCACGTGTGCAGTCGCTATCTGGTGAAAAGTGGACTGTGGTAGAGGAGTGCTTTTGCTGTCCTCATTGCCTAGTCTCTGACTAACCCTTCATGGATAATAGTCATAATTTTAAGTATGTTTGGAGGTACAAAGTTTTCCAATGATTTGTTCCGAACGATTGTTTTCTTCTGGCAATACCCCAGTATTCTTGCAAAAAAGAACCAAGGAGTAGCTCTAACTCACCTTTTTTACATTGTAATTAAGGTAGTTCTCACTTCAAACATATAGCCGAGATAAAATCTTAACACGAGCATTACACACATTGTTTAATTGCCGTGGCCCACCGTAATCTTTGTAAGGCATCTCCAAGACATTTTCCGGTAAGTCGTGTTCGTTTGCGCATCTGTAATGGCTAATGCATTGAACAACTAATACCTGTCTTGGCTAATTTTGTAACACTCGCAACGTTAATAGTTTTAATCTAAATATCCATTTCACGTTTAAAAAGTCTGATATCATCGTGCCTCCTAATTTGAGAAACCATTTTACAACGCACTTTGTTTTCTAACAGATTTGTAACATTCGTAATATTTGATTATTCGCGTTAATAACGCGTAAAATTCAAACATTTATTGATTTTTTTTTGTTGAAATTAAATATTTTTTACGAATAATATTGCGTTTAATATCTACATACTTTTATAATATTTTCTTTAAATTATATTTCTTAGTTTAATTCTCGCGTCTTTGTGGTAGTGTAGTAAAGCGCTCAGCTCGATATTCGTTGGTCCTAGGTTCAATTATGAAACCGGGATGTCTGTTGATCCTGGGTTTAATTATGAAACCGGGAGCAACGGCTTTACCTGCCTTCCGAAGAACGGGAAAGCTCGAGATGTTTTCAATTCGATCACCCATCCAATGATACGGAATTGGGAACGTTCCCTAGCTGGCAAGATCGCAAACTAAACACCTTAGCCGCCAATTCAAATATGTCGGTAGGTACACACCGTTATCCAAATTAGCTATGAACATTAGTGTGTTTGAGTGAACATAATTTTATTGCAGTGTTCATTCGTTTTACATTTACTAACAACATGTAATGTATGCCGTTGTAATGTGTTTAATTGTCTCTAGATATTTTGCAACGTGGTCAGCGGAAATCCGTAACATTAAAAGTCGATGAGATTGATATCTCCCAGTCTCTATGACCGTTCTAACTTTTATTACGACTATTACATAATTATATATGTGTAGTCACTGCAAAGCTACCCGCCACTTTGAAATGGAATGAGGTGAAATGCTGAATGGTGAACATTCGAAGTTAATGCTGAATATTGGTATAACTGTAACAGTAAAGGATAATATTTGAGGAGGCTAGGATCTAAATCACAACAAAAGTGGATACTTTTAACAATAAGGCAGAAATTAAAAAAAACATACATACATTTTGGATAAGTGCGGTTTTGTGAAGACAAATCAGGATAAAGTGCTACTTTGTACCACATGTATGAACTAGCGGCCGCTCGTGGTTTCACCCGGGTGGTTCCTGTTCCCGTGGGAATACCGGAATAAAAAGTATCCTACGTGTTAATCCAGGTTATAAACTATCTGTATGCCGAATTACATCTAAATCCATTTAGTAGTTTTTAAGTGAAAGAGTAACAAACATCTATTCATACTTACAAAAATTGATATTTTGTGATTTTGGTCCTAACCTCCTCATTTATTAAGTTTTATTCGCATCATTGAAATTGACTGTTACATAGGTATATACATACTATCACGACTATAATCCCTTAAGGGTTAGTCAGAGACTAGGCAATGGGGACCGCAAAATCAGTTCTTTGCCATAGTCCACTTTATTCCGTTAGTCGCCTTTTACGACATCCGAGGGAAGAGAGGGGCTGGTAGATTATTTTAGTGGTCCGCTATTTTACACGGCTCCGTAAGGCTTTAATCTGTAGTAAGGCTAAGTAAGTACCACTCTACAGAATCAACACTCCCAATTCTATCGTTCTAGGCGTATCTTGCGTGCTGAAAAGCAAAAGCGCCTTCAAACGCATCCTTCAGCCGCAGATTAAGATCAAGCCCGAGCCGATTTTCAACGACCTAGAACTGCTAACCACATAATCGCTTCACCTCGCATAGAATCCGATGCATGCAAATTGAATTAGCGTGGAACTATCACACGTAAACCTCGACTTTGTGCATGACTAGATTGACGTAACGACTATTGCATGAGCTAAAGAAAAGACAAGCGTAATGCTATTGTAATCCTGTTACTGTCATGGCTGCAACGTATTATTTTATTAAGTACTTAAGTTAATAGTAACTTGAGATTAGAAAAAAAATCAAAGCTCAATATTTTTTTATCATAATATTGAAGTGTCAGTATTTTTTAAAGGAATTAAGGTAATATCCAAGGCCAAATCAAAAATTTCGAATCACGATCGGTTAAAATACTATTGAAATAATAAAAATGGTGCCTTAAGCGATCTTGAAGGCGACGGCTCTAACTAAATGGTTATTTAGTTAAAAATATTTAATATATTATATAAAGCAGTTTAAAATATTTACAATTCTTTCAGATGTCTGAGGATGTTAATTCGGTGGTTTAATTCTCTTAGGAGATTTGATGAGACACTGTTGCTTTAAGAACACAAGTCAAAAAGCGTAGAAGATTATCGACAGGTCTAACTAATACCTCGGTCGTGGAGTGGTCAACGCAGCCACAACACATTGTGTATTGTGACGCAGCCGCCCGGATTGCGCAGCTATGCGATTCTCTAAGCGACACATAGACGCTGCGCGCATGGCTGTGATCTGCTGCCTCTTTCCAATTCTATGAATATGAAAGAGACAGAGTCAATTCTCGCTGCGGTAGCGCTGAGAATATCGCCCGTCTGGACGTGTGGGTACGATTTTCACCTGACGAAGCCAACTTTTTTCAACGTTACAATATAATATCATTCGTCTCAGTTATAACTAAGTTGTAGAAAATCGTCGACTATGATAATTTATCAAGTTAAATCACTAAATGCTTATTTACATGGTCTATTTAAACACCTACTTGAAGTCAAGAACAATTAAAAGCAACTTTACTTTCACACAGTTTACAGCTAAATGTCGATGCTTGCCTAGTTTTTTTTCACTCGTTGAACACATTTCTATACTATCAAATGGACTGCAAGGTACGCTCCGTTGCTTATAAAGGCTAATACCTTATTGTCGATAGACGGCGAGTCGTGACAGAATATCCAGTGTTTAAGCTAACTAACTGATGGTTACTGGCTCTGTTGGAACATAAATGTTAAGAGGGGCCACACCGCGCGACAAAATGACAACTTCTAAAAATATTAACATAATTATTGATCACTTAGAAAGCATGGACTCAAAACACAATAGAAATTCTATTCATTAAGCACAGGGGCGAAATTATCACCTCTTAGAGCAGTCTAAATTTATTGTTTTTAGGCAAAACTCGTTGAGGAATTTGCATAGTAAGATTAAAGTAATAGAACAGCAGAACAGATCAGAACATATTAAGAAACTTCTTCTTTTTAAGAAGGGTCAAGGCCGGCAACGCGTCTGCGATTCCTCTGGTTTTGCGGGTGTACATGGGCGGCGGTGATTACTTTCCATCAGGTGACCCGCTTGCTCGTTTGCCTCCTTCTGCTATAAAAAAGGGTACTGTGATTTCTAAAAATAATTACTAGGAACAATCAAATTAAGGTGATGTAAAACAACTTATTGTTACAAGTACGAAAACGGTGTTGAGCTGAGTATAGGTACCCTAGGCATATTTTTTAAGAAGCCGACGAAGTTTAGCCTAATTACACCAGTTATGGCCTCGGGCTTACTGCTGTCGCTGTAACGCCTACGAGGTACAATCTTAAATACGAAGAACCCGGAGGAAGGACCTTGTTCAACATTTTATTTACCTACGTTTGGTCCCTCTACAATTGTTCATACTAATTACGAGTACCTACATCACATCCTCATTACTAGTACTGTCAAAACTGTTGCACGTCTAAGGTACACTCGCAGTTTGAAACTGATAGATCTCGATCAGTCATTCATATAGATATAAAAGGAGATATTTGTTTGCTGCCATTAGTTGCGCCTACCCTCATCCAGTAAGTTCCCTTTGCTTAATGTCACCGCAAATCCCAAGCCCGCATTTAAGTAATGTGGCTTTGTAATTGTAATGGTTGGTACAGTCATCCCTTTGAATTAAGGAATCTTATTTCGGACAGTTTAGGAGGTAATGTAGCGTTATGTATCTTACATTTACACCATGGAACAGGATATTATAAAGAAACTGGAAACATTATTAATGAAAGGGTAACAATCTGAACAAGGACAAAAAGATTTCGACTTTTGTTTTTCTGACCTAACCTATGATTCTATCACACGATACTGACACTGAACTGACTCTAGCGGATTTGCGCGAATATCAATCAACACAACAGAGAAACTCGATTCTTTATTTTATTCATCTACCTTTAATTGGGCTATAGATTGCTGGTTCCACAGGAGCGCCCTCTAAATCTCTTACTGCTCGTCAAACCAAACATTGGGTAGAGAATAAGTTCGCACACGTTTCTCTGAGTTAGGTCGAGTTTGCCTAAAAAAGAAAGACGTATGCATCGGTTCGAGCGTTTGTTATTGGATTCTGAGGCAGGGGCGTGCCGCAGCAGCCGTATCAATGATACCGGGGCCCGGGGCCCCAAATTTGTGTAATAAAAAAATATCTTAGATCTTCTATGGGACAGGAACAGCTATCACACATGTCATTATTGTCTATGGAACAAGGTCCTTTTGAAAAACTTCAGATTATATAGTTTTTGAAATTTCTTGAATTTTTCTTGAATTGTTTTGCTAACTTAGCTTCTAGGAACAGCCAAATTCCTACACATTATGATACAGGGCCCGTGTAAGGCTAGCTTCGCCACTATTTGTTAGGTTAGGCGCTCCCAAAACGTAAACACTTTCTGTTGTCGACACGAGTCACCAGTCAAACAGAAAACTCGGTTGTTGAAAACAACTGAGCATACTGCAAAGTGCGTTTTGAGTGCATAGATAATGATATACTCCTGATGTGTCTATAGGTACCTATTGGTTGTTGCAATGGCCGCAATATCTTATTCCGTACCTGCATGCACATCTGTTTTTCTATGAATAAAGATCCCTCAATCTTACCATGTGGAGAAAATAGAATAGTATGCAATTTCCGCCCCTTATAGTCGTGATAATTTCAATTTACCAAAAAAAAAATATAAATTAGTACCCATAGGTAGCCTTTCTCTAGGTCTTATCTTCAAATCACAATCTAGTGAGAATGAAATCATGATTATAACTCTTGAATAAGAAATTGTTTTATATTTAGGTAAAGGTTGACCGCTTCTGAGCTGCGTGACCCGTCACGCTTTTATAACCCCATCTAATATCAAAGCACGTGACCACACCTAAAACACAAAAGGTAACACCACGTAACATTAATTAAAAAACCTATATAGGTACTGTCCCACAACTGAGAAGTGGCTTTCGTCATTTGAATCAAGTCATCGCTATAATTCAATCAATTATTATTTTATTGGGTTAATCATTACGCTTGGCTAATGGGAGTTGATAATCAAAGACCCTCGAAAACCTGAAACACATTTCACCCGGCCTGTATCACTTCCAGGTATTGAGCCGATCGCTTTGTTACTCTGTAATTTAGATGATTATTATTACTTTTAAGGGGATCCTGCACGAAATTGTGAAAATTTACGTATTTTTAAGTTACTTGCACTATGCGCTTATTATTATTATTGCGTATGGCAAAATTGATCCTGCGTGGATCATATGTCTACTTTTAGACTCCTCAGCCAAGTTTCTGCCGCATCCGTCATAGTGTGGAGCTCGGTTATACCACCCGGGAAAAGATGAAGGGGGCAGTCATTTATTACATGTGATAGGGTTTGGTTCAAATGACCACATTCACAGTGTGGCGTGTCCCTCAAGCCCCATTTATGTAGGTGATGGTTGGATTTGCCGTGGTTGGTCCTACACCGGTTTAGTCGGGTCCAAATCTTTCTTACGGCGTCAAAACCAGGAACCTTCCGCGTGGGGTCTTGTATTAGCTCCGAGTTAATGCCGTCGAACATGCTCCACTCCGATCTCCACGTATCTTCAAGGTTGAACTGGCCCTTAATACGCTCGTCTGCCCAAATCGGCGACCTAGATGTAAGGCGGGTGGAGGGTAGGTTATTCAGCGTATCCCTTATTGGCATGGGATCGGAGTTATTCATGCAGAAACACTTATTCCACTCATCGGCGGCCGCTCTGCACCTACGTAACTCAGGCGGTGGGATATGAGACAGAACTGGGAGCCAGGGAAGTGGAGTCGATCTTATTACTCCCGTTATTAGACGCATAGCTTCATGAAGCTGAGTGTCGATCTTGTGTGTGTGAGCACTGCGGTACCACACAGGCGCGCAGTACTCTGCGGTCGAGTAAACAAGGGCCAGAGCAGCCGTGCGGAGAACGGACGCGGAAGCCCCCCAGCTTGTGCCTGCTAGACGTCGGAGGATGTTCAGTCTGGTTTTTAGTTTTTGTTTGACGTTATCTAGGTGGAACTTGTACGTCAGTGACCGGTCAAGTGTTACGCCGAGGTATTTAGGTGCGGAAATTATGCTTGACGGTTTCACCACAGAAGACCACTCTGAGCCTTCTATCAGCAAGGCAGTTAGTTAGGTGGAACGATGTCACTTCCGTTTTCGATGGGTTAGGGCATAGGCGCCACTGCGAGTAGTAATCTCCCATGATTTTGAGATCCTCTGAGAGTGCAGCTTCTCCCTCCTCAAAATTTCGCGACTGGAAGCTACATAAGCAAATTTATGAGAACTGGTTGCTGGCATATCGTGGATGTAGATGTTAAATAACAGTGGGGCCAGTACCGATCCCTGTGGGAGCCCATTTTTGAGAAGTCGGTATCTGCTACAACTTTCACCAAGGTGGATTTTTATGTGGCGGGGACTGAGCAGAGCCCTAATGAGGCGAACGGTTCTGCGACAAGGGATGATATCGCTGATTTTACTCAGCAGACCATCAATCCACACAGTATCATAGGCCGCACTGAGATCAACGAAAGCTACTGCTGTTTTTAAGCCTCGTTGATAACCGGCTTCGATAAATGAAGATAGAGCCAACACCTGATCAGCGCAGCTTCTGTTGCCCCTAAAGCCAGCCTGTTCTGGAGGAATGTAAACATCCACGGTGCTATATATGCGGTTGTACAGCATTCTTTCTAGCAGTTTATAGGTAACTGATAGGAGTGAGATGGGCCTATAGCTAGAAGGCTCGCTTGGACATTTCCCCGGTTTCAATAGAGCGATAACTTTTGATACTTTGAAAGCTGTGGGAGTTGCACCAGTTTCGAGGATGTCATTGAAAAACTGAAGCAGCCAGGTTGGCAAGAACTTTACCAAGATGTTGCAGAAATTCGGGGACCAGATGAAATATTCATCTGGTCCAGCAGCTTTGTTGCTCTTTGTACTTTTTAGCGAAATTTGCAGCTCAGAGAAGGTGAATGGTTTGCTAAAGTGGTCATTTGATTCTGCGGTTTTGAAAAATTTAAATAGAGTGTTTCTCGTAGATTTGGTGAAAGAATTTTCTGATTTTGTGTGTTTGGAAATGTCCTGCATCCCTTTTGCTATCTTGTTAGGATCAATGGATGGTGACTGCTTTTCACGTTGTGGTCCACCACCCAGTTTCCGTATTACATTCCAGCTTTTCCTGCTTGAGTGAGTGAAATCCATGCTCCCGACACAAGACTCCTATTTTGCTTTCCGTGACGCATCTAAGGACGCTAGTACCTGCTGGGCAGCCTCGGGGTCGTTAGTCGACAGGTATTCCTCGTAAGCTTCTTCAGTCTCAGCCGTCCAACCCGGCGCGTACTCTTTCCGGTAGCCCCTCGGGATAGTGCGCTTTGCGGCGGATGTTGTTGCTCGTACAAATCGGTTATAATTTTCGACTGACGGCTTAATAAATCTCACCGTAGAATCCAGTTTTGCTGAAAATTCAGTCCAGTCTGCCTTTGCAAAGTTCCAGCGAGGTCGAGGTGTGGATTCCACCAGCGGGATTTCCAAAGCAATCGTTATAATGGCTGGCCTGTGTTGGCTCCTGGGGAAGCTTTCAAGAACCACTCTTTTCAGAGGAAAAGCTTTGCCGTCATTATCTGTAGACACAAAACACAGGTCTGGATTCGTGTTGGAGTTCCACCTAGCAGATCTAAATGAACTTCGACCTTTTGGATCATAGATTAAGTGGAAGCCATTTCTTTCGGACCACTCTTGAATTTCTTCGCCATTGTGGTCATTTTTGGCATATCCCCAGGCCGTGTGGTGGCTATTGAAATCCCCCAGGAACACCACAGGGTGCACTATGTCGGGCAGCACGGAACTAGTTATGTTTATGGGTGGTGGCTTGTAAATGGACACCAAATTTAAGGAATCAACTTGTGCGACTATTATTTCAATGTTGTTGGTATTAGTTACTTTGGCGACTTTAATATTGCTGAGTGAGCATCTATGGTAGACGGCCGAACCATAAATAGGCGAGAGCGTATAGCCAATCAGATTAAAGCCCTCAATGTAGGCCCTCCGCGGCAGGTCGCTTTCCAGATTTATATGATGTTCTTGGAGGCATATAATGTCAACACTATGATCGTACGCTAGCCTGGCCAGATAATCACATTTAGCCGCAGATAGTCCCTCTACGTTTATTTGGAGGATGCGTGTGACAGGTCCCATTGTTCTCGTACGAGGTACTTGAGTAGGACAGGTGTTAGTAGATGAGCCTCGAAACGGGCTGTTTTTAGTTTGTAAGTCCTGAAAAGGACTGTTGGTAGTTGATAAGTCCTGAAAAGGACTGTTGATAGTTGGTAAGTCCTGAAAAGAACTGTTTTGGAGATCCATGATGTTAACGCAGGAAAAAAAAACACCGGGAGATTCGCAAGGAACAGTCCGGTGAGCCAGTGAAGTCGAGAACGTTTAGCCGGCTAAGCCGTTGCCCAGGGAGGACCGCGAGGAGGTAGTTCTTGACCAAATCCCTCCCCACTATGCGCTGAATTAGTTAAATACATTAAAAGAACTTACGTAAGTTTGCCTAATCATTGCACAAGGACGTGGCCGTGTTGAAATTTGAAACAAATTCTATAAACAATAACAAACAATACATAAATCTAATGACTCCTAAAAATATTTTTTTCGACAACTTTCTTTTTTACGCATGAAACAATAATTCTTACATGAAAATATTTGTATTGATATTCCGCAGGTCACCCCCCATCTTAAAAAAGTAAATTTTAATTTTTGAACCAAGCGCGTGATGGTTTTGTACATTTCGCAGAATAAAAACATTGCTCTAATCAAATTACTAAGTCTGAAACTTCAAAGCAGAACGAACTTCAAAGCAAAATCAATCATATTGACATTTAAAATTAGAACAACAAAAAAGTAAATTTTAATTTTTAAACCAAGCGCGTGATGGTTTTGTACATTTCGCAGAATAAAAACATTGCTGTAAATGGACAAACCCATCACGCGCTTGGTTTAAAAAATAAAATTTACTTTTTTGTTGTTCTAATTTTCAAAAATTTAAATTTTTTGTTAAAAAATCAACCATACAGACATAGAAAATCTCTTTCTTTAACCGATGCTGAAAAAGTAATAAAAATTGGTCCAGTTCTGAAGGAGGAAACAGGGGACTACGAAACGTCGTTTTTCTGTGTTTTGTATAAGAACTTTGCATGCCACTTCGACGTAGTGTCATCACGCGCTTGGTTTAAAAATTAAATTTACTTTTTTGTTGTTCTAATTTTAAATATCAATATGATTGATTTTGCTTTGAAGTTCGTTAGGAGACTTATGTCAGTTTTTGATCGCGCGGCACCTCCTTAACACCTCTGTGGTCAATGATATTATAATAACCTCTTTTTATTGAAACATCATTGTCTGTGGTCTACTGGTTACCCGTTAGGCTGATATATCTCAGGTTTGCTGGCCAGCCACTATCTTATCAAATACAGTCGCAATAGCAAAATATTAGTAGCACTGGTTGTCGGAACATCGACAGAGATTGCCGGTTTCTTAGTGTGTTTCTTAGAGTGATGAAGGATTCTGGTAATATGCTCTACCATATTCTGCCTTATTGTCATTAAGAGGAAACGCTACGTCGACGTGGTGTGCAAAATTCTTACACAAAACACAGTAAAACGACGTTTCGTATTCCCCTGTTTCCTAATTCAGAACTGGACCAATTTTTATTACTTTTTCAGGATCGGTTAAAGAAAATAATTTTCTATGTCTGTTTGTTTGATTTTTTTGCATTAAGTAATTCATTTAATAACCAGGAGCCTTAAAAATTTGCGAAATCTCTTCGTTTTAAAGCGTCTGCAGTAGCTGGTTTAAAAAAAATCAACCATACAGACATAGAAAATCTCTTTCTTTAACCGATGCTGAAAAGTAATAAAAATTGGTCCAGTTCTGAAGGAGGAAACAGGGGACTACGAAACGTCGTTTTTCTGTGTTTTGTATGAGAACTTTGCATGCCACTTCGACGTAGTGTTTCCTCTTAAGCTTTCAACTGCGGCCGCGCATTGATCAGTGCTCAATGAATTGAAGTTCTATTGTGTCTAGTGGCACCGAGTTCTAAGTGATAAAGATTATTGTGATAGTTTTGGATTCAGCATTATTTAATATTTTTGTTATTTTTCATGAAGTCATAAAAATAAGGAATAATGTGAAATGAAAGTGCACTGAAATTTTTGACACAATGAGTTCATCATTAATTGAAACAATACCCGAAGCAAGAAGATCTGTACGATCTAGAGAACTTGTACCGGAAAAATTGCTATGCTATACGATTAGTATTCTAGCCGTTCCTCTACCGACATTTTTACTGTGTATGATATGCTATTAAATTACAGTCCTCTGCAAGGAGGATATAAACAGTGTTTTGCAAACGAGGGCCTACGAGTTGCCACACCAGCGTGGAACGCGCATCGGAAGCGATTTGGCAAACGCCGATAGTAAAACCACAAAACTATTCAATTAACGCTTAATTATGCGTGCTACCTGTACCTCTATAAATGATTGCTAAAAAAGCAAATTTTGTGGTTACACACAGCACAGAACAAAAAGATTCGAGTTTTGTAATATAACTTTTAACTAATGCAAGTGTCCTAATTTGTTGACCATGCTAGTAGTAAGTATTATGTAGAGACGCCAGCAGGTCAGGTTTTGTGGTACAATTTGTAAATTTCCTCAATAAATTCTTGAACTTTAGGTACTATTTGGGTGGATTGAGATTTAAGGGCATTGATATATGTATAACTTGGGTTAAAACCGCGTAGCAAGTTTTTGCGCACTAAGTTGCGGCCCATAGGCTGCAAACGTCTCAGTGATTTGTGAGTGAGCCAAGCGATTGTGGACTTTGCGGCTGCAAATCAGTGCGCAAAAAATGGCTTCGCAGTGACTTTTCTCGTTTTAATACCTCAATGTTTGAGTCAATATCAATTTGAGAAATTAGAAATTAGTAGGTTGACGTGCTGGCGTATGTAAGTAAGTACATAAAACATACAGTTTGTGTTGACAATAATCAAAATAATAAATTCCCTTCTAGATTCTAATGCAAATTATTTGAATGAGCTTTGGCGACGTCGAATATGACGGTGTCAAGCCGATTATAAAACAAACAGTAATAAAATTTCACATTATATTATTATCATCATCATCATCATCAGCCGAAGGACGTCCACAAGGTGTTGGACAAAAGCCTCATTCAAGGATCTGCACAGCAACCGGTCCTGTGCTGCTTGCATTCGGTAGCAAAAAAACCGTTCTCACACACAAATATTCTACCAACCTACTTTGTAAAGATTAATTTATTTGTATGTTATGTAAAATTGTTGCTAGGTACCTACTAGCAACTGCGATGCAGCCCTCTACTTTGTAGTTTAAAACGTTACATTTAAATTGTCGCAATAAATTAAGATTACAAATAAATTCATTCATACTTATTAAGGCAAAAGTATACAAAAGTTATGTTAAAAGTATTCTCCTTTTATATAAGCAATAGCCATATATTGTCCATTATGAGCTACTGTCTCATAGTATATTTTATTCGAGTCAGTGCAGCCGCTAGCCGTAGCGTACAGATAGCTATATGATATAAATTACGGTGATAATATCTCCCGCAAATAAGTCTAATAATACCAAGAAAAATACGAGAAAAGACGAGGTCTAACGCCACGCTCACACAGTGTTGTAGGGTTTAGTTTTTGCGGACTTATTATGAGTTATTCACGGAACCTTATGCAGCGGGAATACTAAAACAGCTTCGTTATATTGTTTCGTAATATTGTTTTATATTCGTTGTAAATAAAATTCATAACAAAATAAATAAAGACTGTGCGACGCGAAAGTAGCTTACTGGCAAGATCGCTAACCTTCTGCGCTATCGAGCTTCGCCATTTACTATAGGAAAGTAAAATATAAGATCTTGAAATTAAATTAAATTAAATAAAAAATAATGAAATAAAAAAACAACTATTTTGAACACTGTTATATAAACGGGTTTACACAAAAATCATAAAGTTTAAACAGTAAAGCCTCAAAAATCAATACTGTTTTTAGAACTTAATATACTACTATTAATGTACGGCCGAAATCTTAGATCATATAAACAAGTTTAAAGGCCGAAATAAATAATCAATCTATTTGTTGTTTTGCCTCTACTAGAGTTCAAATTTTGACTTAAAAGCTCGATAAAGATTGATAATTATTCTCGACCGTTAAGCAATTACACCATAAACATTGAACTAAACACAAAAGCTCTAAAGCAAAGAGACAAGTCCACAAGTCGGATTTCTCAGCAATGTGGAAAATAAATAGAGGCCTATGCATTCTATTTTTACCGCGATGTTGTGCCAACAATGCCTTCGGAACGTAACAGCCCCAGCTGAACAAAGTTGCGGCCGCTAACACAGTTTAACAGTTTCTTTACTCGTAACTTAAACAAATGGCACGTTCCTGAACTGCACTTACTTGATTAAGCTGTGTGCGGAATAGTTGTTCCACCTCCGTAATGCACGAAGCGATGGTGCTGATTTGCCGGTGACAAATGCCAAATATTACAATTTTTCAACAGTGCCTCGATTATGCTTATTTTTAATCTTCCGTCGTCAATCATGTTTCAGCGATCTGATTTTACAATTAGACTGGAAATTGTTTGATAAAATTACAACTGATCTTTTGTCACTGGGTTCTTTAATGCCGTATAAACTTCACTAATGTGATCGAATCTAAGTATATAAATAGATATGAATTGCAAAGAATGTATGTACAGTATCACTTCAGGAAATGGGCTCATTGGTTTGTAAGATTTTTTAATTTGGAAGTTTGTATGGTATCCAAAATTTGTAAACCCTCTTAAGTAGTTTGCCACATGTTTCTCGCCAATATAGCTGAAGTTTTGCCACCGCACGTCTTACGGCAGAATTATGCCATCTCCACAATAAGGCTTCCGACATTTGTGTCCCGAATGGGCACATTGTATTAACGAAATTGCCAACATTTCGGTGGTATTGTCTCGTGCCAACGGATGGCTCGGCTGTGGCGTAACCATTGAAATATTATAAGTAGAGACAATACCGCGAATCAAGTTTTTGCGTAACGAGTTGCAGTCTATGGGCTGCAACGCCTGACAACCAGTCTAACTTCAACACTTATCGCAATCGCGTTCAAGTAGAAGTACATTGCTTCTGTAGTTTGATTATTTTAGAAATAGTTTTAAATAAACAAACTAGCGAAGCAATGTTCTTCTACTTCAAGTAGAAGAACATTGCTTCGCTAAGCGATTGCGATAGATGTTGAAGTTATACAATTAGCCCCAAGGCCCCGCTCCCCCTATACGCCGGCCGTACGGGTTGCCGCTGTCATCTACACTGGCCTGCAAAAATAAGTATCACACTTTTAAAATATCATTTTTAATATTGGGAATGTTTTTTCGATCGCTTCTGTAGGGGCCCCGTTTTCAACAAAAGGGCGACATGCCGATTTTCCCGTTATTTCTAGGTCAATATAGTTAATTGAGGTGTCAAAATATTTATATTGACGAGATTAAAAATTTACAATAAAATAAAACTGATATTGGCATATATTTCTTTAATAAATTAAAAAAAAGCCCCAAAATGGTAATTTTTTGGAGTACCTTGTGGGCCCAATATCTACTCTTATTTATGATATTTTATACATAATCTCAACATGTAGATGTTCAGAAAGGTTATATCTAGGGATGTTTTTCGAAGTTTATGAAAATAATAATAAGTTTGGGAGTTATGACGATTTTAAGATCTAGATTTGTGCATCTCGGGCGCGTGGGTTTTGAAGTAACATATTCGGGATTTTGATATTATATAGTTATGGTATTCATTATATTTTTGTAGTTTTATTAACACTATTTACAATATTTCTTAAATAACGATAAAAAATAATGTAAATTGTGAAAATAGTATATGTTTGAAAATAAAGAAACTAATTATAATCTCCGTCATATTTAAAAAAATATTTATTACTATTATGTGAAACCTGAAAATTAAGCTTTTTAATTAGACCAGTGGTCCCGGCAGTGCCTTGATAAGTAAGCCATTATTTAAGACATTGACTACCTGACTGACACAAGTTTCGGGTGCTTTGTTCCCTCCCCACCAACACCCCCGCACCGTATGCGTTTATACCCGTGCCGTGTACATTGTCTAAGCACTAAATAGTTTCTTAAAGTAAATTAGTTTTTTTAAAAAGAACAATAAAAATAAGTATACATGTAACAACAAAGCAATAGTAGATAGAATTGACGTAGTACTGAAATCTCTGTATTTTAAATAAATGTACAATAAAGTATAATTATTTCTTATAATGTTTAATGATAACTATTTTCTGTAGTATAATGTAGTAATAGTATTAAAACCTCTATAATTTCTTAAAGTAAATTAGTTTTTTTTTAAATTTACAATTAAAATAGTACCTATGTAGTACATGCTACAATAAAGCTATAGTAGATTATTGATGTAGTACTGAAATCTCTGTATTTTAAATAAATGTACAATATAATTATTTCTTATAATGTTTAATGATAACTATTTTCTGTAGTATAATGTAGTAATAGTATTAAAACCTCTATAATTTCTTAAAGTAAATTAGTTTTTTTTTAAATTTACAATAAAAATAGTACCTATGTAGTACATGTTACAATAAAGCTATAGTAGATTAATTGATGTAGTACTGAAATATCTGTTTTTTTTTAAATTAAAATAATGTTTGCAAAAATAAATATTACATATTCGTACAACAAAGCTGTAAACTACGCCTATATAGTATAAGTAGTATTGAAACTTTTGTATTTTCCATTATGAATTAAAATAAAATATTTTGAAGAATAAAATAGTTTTTCTGTTTTTTTTTTAATACTGAAGTTCATTTCCAATACTATTTGAAGGTCATGTGGTGCATAAGATCTGTGAATTTTTTCTAAACTATAGAAGTTAGAGATTTAAAATAAAAAACGTTTTATAGCTATTTTTACCTGTTTTCTTTGTAACTATAGTAACTAACTAACTCTTTTCGAGTCCTTTTTGTTTCGAAAGTATATCTTCTGTACTTAAAAAGTTATTGCAATTTTAAAAGTGTGATACTCATTTTTGCAGGCCAGTGTAGCTGAGTGCACTTTCTGTATGGAATGTCTCCTCTAGTTATATTACCTCAATGGGCGTAACCGCCGGAATTGGCGCTCGGGGTCGACCCTTATCCTGCTTAGTTGCACAATTTGCGTTTAAATATGTTTTTTTATACACTTGACAATAGTAATGGCGCTTTTACACTATGCTAAAAAAAGTAAAGTGTCCACAGGGCAAAGGCCTCCATTATTAAAATCAAGTCATCACGCTAAGCGTGCTGATTAAACAATTGATGAGTAATGGTTTAATCAGCACGCTTGCCAAATCCGGGTTGGTGATCACAAACCCGGGCTATGCATCGATAAATCTGAAAACACACTTCGCCCGATTTGGGAATTGAACCTTCCGGATATCGAGCCGAGCGGTTGACCACTCGGTCAACAAGGCGTTGCAAGGAGAAAGAATGCATACTTACCTCTTTTTATTTCATAACAGTTGAACTTTTCATTGAAACCAAACCCTATCACATCACCCTGTTACATCGTTTCCCAGGTGGTATAACCGAGCTCCACACTATGACGGATGCGGCTGAAACTTGGCTGAGGAGTCTAAAAGTAGACATGATCCACGCAGGATCAATTTTGCCATACGCAATAATTTTATAACAGTCATATTGAGAAGTTAAGTTAGTTAAGAATAGTTAAGTTAGAATAAACGAATATGTTATTCACAAACATGCAATTACACCTACATAATATAATCACGACTATTATCCCCGAAGGGTTAGTTAGAGACTAGTCTCTGACTAACTAGTCTTTGCCTAGGCTAATGAGGACCGCAAAAGCCGTCCTTTGCGATAGTCCATGCAATAACACGTTATATTTTACAATATAAAAGAAAAAGTTCAACAAAAAAACTGCAAAAGGTTTACGTTCTAAGGTTTTATTGTTGCAAAGTGCTCATGTACGTCTAGCGACACGCAAAGAGATTTAATATAGGTAGTGATTACACCTAATAATAATCTATTGATTGTTGATCGATTGTTTTGTTTACATTGCTGTGTTAACTTTTATTTAAATTCTCCTTATATTAATAAATAAATACTAACTTGTTTTTTTTTAATTTTTTACTTATTTAAATATATAACACAGTTGATGATAAGCCACTAATATATACTTTTGGCGTTTTCCTATAAAGTTAGTGATTTATTAATAATAAATAGGTACGTGGTATGATTCCTTGTAGCGATGTCAGTAGATCGGGGCCCTGAAGTAGTTCCTGGTTTAGACAGATGTCGTGAGCCACAGCCGCTGCTTCGAACATCAACCTTACCTTCCCAGGCTTGTCTGGGTTTTTAACGGAGTACATGTGGGCGAAGGCATGACGCATTGCCCACAGACGATTAAGGCTGATGGTGTTTTTATAATAGGTACATGTAAAAACCACTATCTTATAATTTGATGATTATAAATCGCAATTTCAGAGTTGCATCCATACAAGTAGGTAGTTGTTTTTATGCATTTTGGGTATAGGAAAAACCACACTGTAAAAATACTTAATTTAAAATATTTAACACAAATTGATATTTGGATTAGTAAGCTAGCATGTAAGTACGCCGATTTAAGCTTGATGTAAGCAGGTACCCATATTTTTGTATCAAGGTATTTTTTTTTATTGTAATTCTTCTTTGTTTTATATACATAAACAAATATAAACACTACTAAAGTTGTCAACGGACTTTCAACCTAATTGTAGTGCCCATAAGAGTACAACAAAATCTGTCGATCAAAATATCTTTCCATACATAGTGCAGAACGATATAACTGCTGGTTCCATTATCCTAATTCCGTTACATATTTCATTAATTAAATCCGCTCGCTTCAGTCGCCGCATAGTCGGGTTTGCTCATCAACCGTTATGTTCACCATATGCATAATATACTGTAGGTATAAAGTATAAGTATATGCGCAGCCCAATTGTTTAAAACAAAAACTTTACAATTTCGCAACCGCCAACCGAATAAAATCACACTCCACGAAGAAAAGAGTAACTGTTAGATAATTTGATGAATTTTAATGCTTAATTAAGACTGATCGTAAATGTAATTCAGTTGTTACGACCAATTTATCATAGAAGACAGCTGTAAAAATCGTCAAAAAAAGAACTTTTTGTTGGTACAGAAAATGTCAAACGTCAGTCTGTGGTCGACAATTTTTAGAATTCGCAGAATAGACGTACGTAATTAGCTTGTATAGAGTAGGAAGTGGTAAAATTACATATATCACAAGCAATCGTTTGCGATGAAAACTGTAGTTTCTAAAAAAATAGGTTAATATTACTTTTAGAAATTCTGGTAATCGTCATATTAGATGACAAAAATTCACAGATTTCGCAGTCCCCGCAAGAATCGGAGCATTAAAGATGAATACAAAAATATATTTTAGTTGATTAATAAGAATTCCTTAAAATTACACAACAATACTTCCCTAAAATTACACAACTATATTACTTACAAGTCGAATTATAAGATACGAATGAGTAACACTCCACAACACAGAGATAACATTTTCTTTTACAACCTGGCGCCCGATGAATTCACTTACATTTTTGGAAATCAAACTCGAATGGACTTCTCGCCTGCATCCGCATTTTTAACACCATTGCCATGACGATCGGTCAATAATCAAATCAATCATAGAAGCTACATCACTTTTATATACAGAAATATCCGTTTTTCTACAATTCCAAATCTAAAGGTCCACCTACCAGGTCACAATTATCAACCGATATTTTTTTTGCCATTTTGTAGCTAAACTAGGACCACATTTTTAATTTTTTCTTAAGTCTGTTTTTTCCGAAATATTTTGAATTTAGTTAACAAACACCCCCCCAAAAAACCCCTTTTTTCCGTGTTATAATTCTAAAAAAGTTACATGCTGATTTTCAAAATTCAAACGCTTACTTACACATGTCTCGATAAATTCCTCAAATTATGGTAATATTTCTATCTTGAGCCTCCTAAAATCCTTGGAGCTATGGTCAAAAATACGTCTCAGGCGATTTGCATCTGATAACTATTGCTAACTATTTGCAACTGATCTATTTTTTTAAGAACCGTGTCGCGTAGCGGTGAAAGAATACTACCACCCCCTCTCTTCCCTTGGGTGTCGTAAAAGGCGACTAACGGACTAAAGACTGCACATACATTCAACAGCATAAAGCGACGATGGGCTCACCAGTGACGTAGAGCACACGTGCAGTCGCTATAAGTGAACTATGGCAGAGGACTGCTTTTGCCGTCCTCATTGCATAGTCTTTGACTAACCCTTCGGTTATAATAGAAAATAATCCGACGGCGCAGCCGCCCGATTTGCGGAGGATTTGATTTGATTCCCGTCTGAAGTAAACATTTATTTCAACGTTTCGTTATCTTTGATGTTAAATTCAGATATAATTAGTATATGTTCATTTATATAATACCAATGTTAATAATAATTATTAAGACAGAAATTATCATGTACACGTTAGTGAGGATCCTTTAAAAATATATCGGCTACTCATTAACAAAAAAAAATATGGAACCTTATCATAAATTGATAATAATTAACCTGTTATTTGTAATAATTGTTTAGTGAGTAACCATATCAAAAAGTAAAAAGCAAATTCATATCATCGACCTATTGCTAGCAACCCGCCTTGCAAACACGTCAAACACGCCTTTATGAAAGTACGTAATAATAGATATTATTTCCCAATAGCGATACTAAAATAGTACAATGAAGGAAAAACGCGAAACATGTGACTAGAAAGTGTCAAAAAAGCGATAATAGTCACCGACACATTCACGTTACAATTTGTTAGATAACTGTAACATTATTAGCGGATTTGTGTGTTTCTCTTGAAACTTTTATTTTACTAGCCTATGAGGGCACACTTTATTGTATCATCGTCATAAAAAAATCACAGATTTCGCGCCTTGGCGCCCGATGAATTAATCTCACTTAGGTTGTAAAAGAAAAGAAAATTTTATTCTCTGTGTTGTGCAGTGTTATAATTAGACTTGTAAGTAATGTGGTTGTGTAATTTTAGGGAAGTATATCTCAATAATAATTTCTTATTATTCAACTTGTAATTAAGTTAAAAATAAACGTTTTTTCGTATATTTTTGTATTCATTTTCAATGCTCCGATTTTTGCAAGAATTGCGAAATCTGTGAATTCTTATAATATTGAATCACCGTCATAAAAAAAATTGTATGAAAATTTACGACGAATTTCACCCCCTTCCTTTTCTCCTAAAAATTACACAACTACATTGCACAACACAGAAAATAACATTTTCTTTTCTTTTACAACCTTAGTGTCATCGGGAACCAAGGCGACCGATGAATTTCACATAGATTGTAAAAGAAAAAGAGATTTTCGAAATTCCAACTCGAATGCACTTCTCGCCTGCATCCGCATCTTTTAACACCATTACATGACGATTAGTCACCGACACATTCACGTTACAACTTGTTAGGTAACTGTAATATTATTATCGAATTTGTGAGTTTCTCTTGAAACTTTTATTTTACTAGATTATGAGAGCACACTTCAATGATATAAGGTACCTCAATGTATCATCGTCATAAAAAAATCACAGATTTCGCGCCTTGGCGCCCGATGAAGATGAATCTCACTTATGTTGTAAATAAAAGAAAATGTTATTCTCTGAGTTGTGCAGTGTTATAATTCGACTTGTAAGTAATGTATTTGTGTAATTATAGGGAAGTATATCTCAATAAACATTTCTTATTGTACAACTTGTAATGTGTTAATCAAAATAAAATTTATGTTTTTTCGTAATTTTTGTATTCATTTTAATGCTCCGATCTGTGCTCCGATTCTTGCTGGGACTGCGAAATCTGTGAATTTTTTATATAAGTATTGTATCTAAGTCATAAAAAAATTGATTGGTAATTTGACGATGAATTTCACCCCCTTCCTTACTTACCTAAAATTACACCAGTACATTACTTACAAGTCGAATTAGAACACTGCACAACACAGAGAATAACATTTTCTTTTCTTTTACAACCTTAGTGAAATTCATTGAATCACACCATTCAACTCAAATGCACTTCTCGATCGGTCAGTAATCATAGAAGCTACATCACTTTTATATACGGAAAAACCCGTTTTTCTACAATTCCAAATCTAAAGGGACCACCTACTGGTCACAATTATTAACTGATTTTTGAAATTTTTTCACCATTTTGTAGCTGTAACTAATACTGTAACTAATAATAGCTGTAACTAATACCCTAGAACTGTTTTTTACATTTTTTCTTAAGTCTATTTTTTTAAATATTTACAATTTAGTAAACAAACACCCTCCAAAAACCTTATTTTTTTACATTTTTCAAAATTCCAAAAAAAGTTACGAGCCGATTTTCAAAATTTAAACGCTCACACATGTCTCGATAAATTCATCAACTCTTGGTTTTATTCCCATTTCGATCAATCGAAAATCATCGGAGCTACGGTCAAAAATACATCTCAAGCGATTTGCATCTGATTTCGATCCGGCGTTCCGGTTAGCATAGATATCCTAAGGCCTGTAATCATTTTAAATCTATTTAAAAATATAAAATTGAAATGACTTATTTATTAAACTAGGTAGGTAGGTACTTATGGTAATATTGTTATCACGAAATGACTGAAAAACTTTTGAAACAAAAGATAAATCCTTTCAAATATTTTACTTACGAAAACATGTTTGTTTGTCATAACTTTAATAGGAATCGTTAGGACTATATTCTAGTTAAAGTTGGCGACAAGGTACAACTTACAAAGCTAAACCATCATGTGCTATTTTAGACCTTAAAACATGTACTGTAGAATCGAGAATTGAAGATGACTGATTTACTGGGCAAACTTCAGTCAGTCTTCTGCTGACTAAGCGATGCTCATGAACTGCCGAGCAAACAGATCCAGCATTCCAATAACGTTATCAGGGGTCGAAGCCAAATACTGTATGAAATAATTATGTTGATGGGCTATTTTGACTCACAAAAACCAAAAGCAAATGGACTAGCTGGCTGGCTATAGTAAAGTGTGGCTACGATTTAGACAATGCAGTTTTGTTTTGGTTTTGTACTCGCTCAAGATTAAGGCTACCTTCCCAGAATACCATGGATGATTAAGATGTTGACGGGCGCCCAAGGGGTCCTGAACTTAAAACTTAAACCCAAACTTGTTAATGTTGCGTATCGGGAAACACGAATTGTTTGGCTTCTCAAGAAAACAGTGGCGAGATAGACAAAAGATAAAGATAAGGTGAAAATGGGAAAAGTGTAAAAGTTTTAGTTTAACGAAGTAACTACTCAGGTGGAGAAGAATTCAGCAGAAGAATTTACAACGAACGTCAAAGTCACGTTAAAAGTGTGGTACAACAAAAGCTTACTAAAGTTTTACAGATTTCATGAATACTGGACGCATACAATATAAACAATTTTTTTTATATGTATAGAAAACTTTATAAAGCTGTCTTTCGGCCTATCGCCCTTTTAGTCTAAGATCCGAGTATAGACGACCTTCACCGAGAAGGTTAATGGATGAAAAGTATTTTATATCAAATTTAATAATGTTAAATAATATATCGCAAGTGGGTTGGCTGAAAAATTTCAGTCCAGTACCTTTATTGATTGATTTAAAATTAAAAAAAAAATGTTTTAACATTGCACTGGTTTGGTGTGTGTGTGTGTGTTTGTAATGAGCTTATCTTAATATAAATATAAATTTTATTTATTTAACCAGACGGTTGCAAATTACTAATATTGACTTGCCTGTTTACACTTGCCTACCCAATGTTATGACAGGAAAAAAATAACCAACCTAACGTTTGCATTTTCTATAGGCTTCATACTTTCGATTAGTACCTATGTAATTTATCTATTATCGAAACAAGTGCAATATTTAAAAAAAATATTTATAAATATTTAATTAATCATATACTGGACTGAAATTTTTCAGCCAACCCACTCGCAATATATTTTTTAACACATTAAATTTGATATAAAATACTTTTCATCCATTAACCAGCTCGGTGAAGGTCGTTGTATACTCGGATCCTCTACTACTTGTGGCAAAACAATACCTACCTAGGCACTTTTTCCATCGAATTTTTAAGAGGTTACATATGTATCTATATGCTTAGTTGATTATTCCTGTGCTAGTTAGTTAAAACTAATTCTTTTTTTATATTTGAAGCCCGACAAATTACTCCACTCTAGCTGATGTAAAGTGGAAGATTATGTATTCTATGGTGGAAGTATATACGTTTAACAACGCCGTTATATGGCATACATACTGTGCTTATGTCTCAAGAATAAAATGGAAGGTGCATTCTCAAGAAAAAGAAGTATTGTTTTGATAATTTAAAATTCCGAACGCCTCGAGATTATGATGAGCTCAGTAATTTGAAAATAGTCACCAAAATTGTTGAGTTACATCATCCTGCTTGGCACATGAAATCATTTTAATGATTCTATTCTATTGTATTTTGGTGGTACTTAGGTAGACGTCTTTGCTTTGGATGTGCAATCTAACAATACGAATTTTACTGTTTTATGTCATACCGGAATTTGTGTTGTTATATTATATAACACACAGAATAACAAAATAATAATATGAGAGTTATATTTAATATTTAACAAGAAAAAATATAACTTTTAATAGATGTAGGTGTACATCCTACATAGTAATAAAATTAAAAATATTTAAATAATAATTAAATTCTCTTGTATTTTTTTTTCAATTTGAATGGGGGAGGGCTTGTTTTAGGCGGTGCGTAAACGTAGACACTTTCGGTTGCTGACACGGGACACCATCATTCAAAAAGGCGATTAGCAATGCGTTCAATTGCCGCTTTAATACCGAACACGGCTCAACCCCGCGTTTTTGTACGATGGTGTCCCTTATTTGCAACGGAAGTGTCTGCGTTTGCGTAGTGCCTTAGTGTATATCTCTTCTTCAGATAAGCGATCAAGGTCGAGTCGATTCGTCAGCCGTCAGTGAGAACTGCTCTTTTTATGTGTAGATTATTTGGGATAAGTATAATAAATTGATTTTGACTACCTATTTCTAGCCGGCAACATATTCATTAGCGTATCCGACGTGTGACACGTGATGTGTGCGTAGAAATGTGTGAATTGGCAGAGGCGAGAAAAATTAACAATTAGTTACATAAACTGTAACCACAAAAATATAGCAGTCATTTTTTGTTATAGTTTTATAAGTAACTTCGTTTTTTCGCTGCCAAGAATCATGTGATACATAACAGTTGATGCTTAAATATTATAATTTTGAAACAGAGAATCTGAACATCCAATTCAGGCTATGCAGGACATGTTGAAAAAGATCTTATTTGGTTAGCTGAACTTAGACGTCCTTAGGAAGAAAAGAACCAAAATTACGCCTCTACTAAGGAAAACAATACTTCGGTCAATTATTTATTAAGTGTAGCAGTACTAGCAGTGCCCGCGTGTCAAAACTACACGTCCAGCCAAATTCGTTTGACGAATGTTTGTAAACAGATTACTGTCATTTCTTTGTGCAAATATCTAATTTCACTCGGATTTTTACTTTTTCTTAAGAGAGAGATTCACAAGAAAACAGGTAACTTGTCACGTTGCGGAGGAACGGAGCCACGGAGAAGTGACACGATGGGGAGGAGTAGAATGAAGATTACAGCACGATGAGTTCAGACGTATATTATTAAAATAAATGGTTAGTTATTATATGAAGCACAATTTTAGCGTTAGTACACACACGACTTAGTAAAGGTTTAGGTTATAACTTATTATTATTATCAGGACGTATGCCTGGAACAACAATAACTTTGTAAGGAAAATAATAATTAGAAGGAGCTCATTTTAGCTCTGCGGATGAATCTGAACTGAATTTACATCAAAAAGTAGAGCTATAATGAAAACAGAGGCTAGACAGAGAATGCAAGTAAATATTTGAATTTTAAATTTACACAAAGAAGGTCACAAAAACCAACAGGGCTGTAGCTGCCTTGTTACAAACTATTGTGTCTTTCTTCCAAAAAACAGTAAAAATGCTAGATATTTGCACAAAGAAATGACATTAATCTGTTTACAAACATTCGTCATCGAATTTGGCTGTAGTATAGAATCTAGGAGCTAGGGCAGACCACACTATGTGGAGGTTTAATGACGATTCGTTTTATAGCCTCATAGTAGGTAACTGTATAGTCTGAAAGTTAAGTAAAATATATCGAAAATACGGCATGTAGGACCAAATCTGAAGATAAAAAAGAATTTATTAGAAGAGGAAACGCAGATAAAAGATTCGGCAATAAATTCTAAACTATCTAAAAGAAAGTCATTGTGCCCAGTTACATTTTTAACAACGAAACTTACGGGTTATTTTATAATGGTATCTGATTTTAAATAATATTTATTAAATTCCTAGTAACTATTGCATACATTAATATTATTTATTGTATGATTATTTTTTAACTTGTAAAAATGAAAGTCGTTTACCTGCAATAATATTTGGGGATTATACTCATTATAAGCAACAGAATGCGTAAGTTTCGGCTTCGTTAAGGTTCTTTTTACACCCTGTATAGGTACAATAGTTACTATTACTATGTAACTATTCCTATTATACGCAAATAACATCCAAACGTTTACATTTATCATAATGAAGCTAAATTAGAACCCGTAATAATTTATGAAAACATAAGTAATTAACACTTTTACAAATACAGACCCAGGAAAAAATAATTTACCAACCAGAGGGCACCAATTTTGGAACACGTAGGTTCATCAATTGAATCATTCCTTATCTTGTTTTGCACATTATTGACGAATTAATGAATAAGCTTAGTGACACATTTATTAAAACTAACAACTTGTTATCGCCCTCGGCGTGACATGTGGTCAATGTTAATTACGCAAATGTTGAATAACATCGTGTAACGTCTGCGCTACACAAAAACGGTACATGTGTACGCCCGCTTTTTTTGAAGAATTCCCTACCTTTAACAATAACACTGAGTAAATTTTCAGAACTTTTGAGGTTGTCTGTATTCCATTTACCCAGATATTTTAAAATTTAACCCTGATTGGTGAAACTTAAAGGTACTATAACTTTCACAGTTAGTAATTTTTGAAGGAACTCTAAAGGAAAAGAACCTACATGGAGTAAGGAAATCCCATTAAAACCCTCACTAATTGTCAGTCTATTTTTATTAAACGTCTTTAACTTTCTACTTAATTTTCGGCTTTATTTATCTAAGTCCTAACTTATTGACAAAAGCTGACTTCATCTTAAAAATAACCATTGATTCTTAAAAAAGTACTTTACTAGACTGAAAGATAATTTACCTGTACAAACATAACTTGGGCAGGAATTATTGAATAAGTTATAATAATAAACAAAATAGATTTCGGAGACCAAAACTGCAGACACCAATCTATGAACTGAAACAAACGCATAGGTATTTCACATCAAATGGAACTTGTCATAGATAACACTCCAACTCAAAAAAATAGTACTTAAAACAATATTTTTCCTGTAGTTCAGTTTAAGATAGGACTGGATAGGATAAGGCTGATAACCGTCCCGCATTAGGGGGGACAGTCCTGCTTTTGCCTTTAATATTCCCCTTTACCGAAAGCGTCCCACATTGTCCCCCAAATATCTAATTTGTCCCACATTTCCCGCATTTCATCAATGCCTGTGATTCGTGTTGCGCGCGTAACCGTCGAAACCGTCCAAACCGTCAGAATTAAAGGGTATTTTTTTTGTATAGAGCAAAATGTTTCCAATCGTGTTTTGGAAACAGTCAGGTACCGAACCTATCTACGAGTACGATTACATTGTTCACATGTATCAAATCATGAAATAATACTTGTAAGGTACCTTTATTTTAATTGACTTTTATTTTAATAAAATCCGAAATTGCTACCGTTGTGCATTTAATTTAGCATAAAAAATAAAATAAAAAAGGAATGTAAAACAGTAACATCATTTTTAAATTAACATTAACTAAGCAATATTTAAAAGTAATTAGCACGATCTGCCTCGTACATTTTTTTTACACCACAGGCTATCAAAGTCAGCCATTTCATTTGGTTTGTATGTAAACTTTGCATAAGATATTTTTAATGAGGTTTTCTCAGTACTTTAAGAAACAAAAGAATATTGTTTTAGATGAAACAAATAACCATAAGTATTAGAAAAAAAATCGGGCTTAAAAAGTTATCATATGTAGAAATGGTATGAAATAAACTAAACAAGGGAAAAATTTTCTTAAGAAAAAAGAAAAAATACGATATCTCGAAAACCGTGAGACTTTCATTAAACTAAAATTCCAGAATGAAAAATAACCCACTTACGGTTTTTTTTTTCATGCCACGCAAAAGTAAAGAAATGGCATGATATAAACAAACGTTGTTTGTGTTGTGACGTTTATTAAGTAAGTACCTACTTGTAACCATAGAGCATGTATCAGACGCAAATCCTAAATCTCAAAAACCGAACTAACTTACTAACATCAAAATTTGAGATTAGAGGGGTCATGGTGAAGCCTATCCTCAGAAAAAAGAGCCTATCGATGTTTATAGGGTTATCCATTGTTTTTGAGACACCTTGATATTTACTTTATTAGACTAACTTAATTAAAAAATATAATCGCCTTATTTTATTTATTCACGATCCCATAAAGAATCCTTGTCCTGTCCCCCATTCCAGTTCGGGAAAGTTGGCAGCCTTAGGATAGGACAAAGACATAGATGCCATATGGCCACAAATGAAAGAAACGTGCCGCAACGAAAACAATACACAATCCGCATTCGTCATCCGAAACTGCAGACACGCTGTGAATGGGTGCACTTGTCGCATGCAGGTTATCATCATAGCAGAGGACAGGAGGAGCAGAACACGTCGGAACGCGGCCCACCCGACCGTCAAAAATACAAGAAAACTAATTTACGTATCTAAACAGTTTATGTTTGAACGAAAACAGAGATGCCACACGGCCTCTAATGAAAGAAAAGAAACGTAGGGGCCTCCGCAAAATCGCAGCAAAAACAAAACACAATCGGCTTTGGGCTTTCGTCGGCAACCGAAACTGCAGATACGCTATGAATGGGTGCACTTGTCGCATGCAGCTTATCATCGTAGTGGCGGACTGGATGAGTAGAAGCAGAACCCCGCAGGCCGCGACCCGCCCGGCCGCCTCAGTCGCGCTGCGCGCACCGAGCCCCATGCACGCGTTTCGCTCGCACCAGCATTATCACGGCCCGCAGTAGGATCGATCGCACATCTTCTCGGTTATCACGCACTGTGACTCTGTGACTCCTGTGCCCTAAGTGTTGTGGATGACATGTGCTTCTCTCGTGCCCAATAACTGGAACATTTTTTTTGGGGCGAACATTGAAAATATTTTCGTTTCCGTAAGTAAATTGTTAGTAAACATTATAGAATGAATTAGTTTTATTAATAATAATAAAGTGCTTCAAGCAAACAATAACAATTGGGAAAAAATAACAACAACAGTGAAAAACTTTTGATTAAACTTGTAATAATTAAATACCATGCGTCGATATGACTTTATAAATTACATTTACATCTAGAATTGCAGATTCAAAATTCATCGTAGATATTCTCCGTAGCCATACATAGTAAATAAAATAGGGTAGTTGACCGGTTAGTCAAAAACTTTTTAGCACCCGTCGAAACCAATTTAATTTTCCAATTCCAATTCTTTTATGGAAATTGTAAGACGTAAAAAGCGAGCTATGACACTATCATGCTCCAGCAATTTAAGTGCTTATTTTTCTCCTTCTGGTCCACAGAAATTTATATTAAGGTCGAATATAAAACAAATGTTTAGTGTTAATACATTGTTTTGTAAATAATTTGTGTTATTGTCAACATTCCCATTCTTCAATGCATTTTTATTATCAAGCATTTAGTAAACAAACATACAGATGCCAGTCTAACGTTTAAAAAACAACACAATTACCAAGAAGAAACAATACCGGAGAGATATTATTATCCCCCACATTTACATAGAAACGCTTCAAAAACTCATCAGCATCAACTTTGAATCACAAAAGTGGTATATGTAGAAATGTATTTCCAGTTGCTAGAGCGTCAACACGCATGTGTATTTTTACACTCCACTGAAACATAAAAGAGTTACCGAAAGAAATTCTAACAGCTGCTCGAGAAACAACTGCATTTTATTGCAGCAAAAGCTTCTACTGTGTCTGTGTGCACATCCCGCGTGTTAATTCTTATAAATACAATCATTTTGATGTGGGATGGTATCATATTTTAATTATTTATGTTACATTACAGTGTAACATTACTAATTATGATTCCATTACTACTGAAAATGATACGTAGGAGTGATCTGGCGCATGCTTGATACTCGCTTGAATCCCATCAAGACCATCAGTGACTGGCACTTTTTAGTTAGATGCTTTAACGACTGCTGCCTGCGATTAGTTTATAATAAACACTCCGAGATGACTGTCATTATTATTTGTACTGAAGCATAAGATACTTGTACCTCTGATATTAATGTTTAGATTATTCCACGGACCCAGGAAACGCCATTTTTAAAAGAATATAAAAAATTGAGTAGTTATTTAATAGCACATAAAAGGTTTACTTTATATTTCAAAGTAATTGCTTTACGTACTTGACAATTGTAAGGTGACATTTCAACGTTTCGACAGAAACTATTCGCGTTGTGCGTCTCAAGGCTGTTCGTTAACCACAAACCGGGTGTTACAATTGCGAAAATCAGAGCTATAAATGTTTTAAGTTGCAAATGCACTTAATTTACAAGATTAAGTTTAAAAAAATTACACTAGATTATGAATAATGTATTTCGATGTGCAAAAAGTGTTACTGTAGGTAACATCAAGTGTATTTGGTATCACAATATTGTATTTAACCGGGAAAATTGATAAATCTCACAGAATCCCCTCGTAATAATTTCAATTCTTAACAGTGGTCTGGATGAAAAGATCTGAAAGAGCGATGAGGCATAACTATGGACTATCTATATGGCTGGCATTACTAGGCTGGCGTGACTATTTACCATCAAGGGTATGTTTGACACACTGGATTAAAATGTACCTATATTAACCGCCTCTGTGGTCTAGTGGCTAAGCCAACGGTTTCAGACCCAGAGGTCCCGGGTTCGATTCCCAGCAGGGGGTACATATTTGTGTACTCGGTTTAGTTGGTGGTAGGGCTGTTAAGTCCGCCTGGCTAGCTACCACCATCTTATCTAAGTCTGTCGCCATAACAACGATGTTTGTCATTGTTGTGTTCCGACAGTTTGAGATAAGATAGCCAATTACTCAGAGGTTGAGGATTCCGGGTGAAGCGCGCTTCCATCTTCGGCCTTATCATCACTTATCATCAGGTGAGATAAAAGCCAAACGCTTACCCGTTGCCGATTAAAAAAAAATATTATATTAAAACCATGGCCAGCGAAACATGTCGACGACATTGTAAACGTCACGTGTCAAACCTGGGTGAGACTGGCACAGAACCGCCGAAAAAAGAGTGAGGAAAAAGAAACCATAACCAGTTGTGGGTGAATCCAGACTGTAAATGATGAAGATACCTTAAATGGTATACTAACAAAGTAGAACATAGCGTGTTCGCAAATCAAACGTGTACCACTTAACTATCCACAATACCAATGCACCTCTCTTAATCTGCAAACGCTGAAGTTTTTCTAAGTGATGAGACAGACAGAACAGAGCTCATTGAGACCGTCCGCAATGGCCCGTATTGCGCGCACGCATCTGCGACCTGAATGCCACCAGACCGTCTCATGTATTAATCTGGACAATTCATCAACGCCGGCCACAGTAATTAAACATCTCGACACGGCACACACTCGAAAATATTCAGAACTCATCTCGTTGCAAGAGCGCACATTGTGACGTACGGCGAACGACTTAAATTTTATATTGCTAAATACGACTTGGGGACGGGAGTTTGGAGTGAGCAAAACTTTTATGCGTGTCCTTAACTCGATAATCTCTTCGATATTAATAAAAATTAAACGTTCAACTTTTAAAAATTGAACGCATTCTTGCACCTTGCCCAGCCAGCTTCTTATTAATTTGTCGTTTGTAAATGCCAGTAGTCTCTTTTTTATAAATCTTGTTTTATTATCGTTTTATGTTAAACATCAATATACTGCATTATGATTAAGTAATGTTATCTTGGTATTATTATAATGGCTCTCGAGCATGGTAACTATGCATTTGCATGTCGACAACATTAATGAAATATTAAAGCGTCGTTAAGGCTATTTCAGAATTTTATCTTTTTTAGTAATGGGATAATTAGTTGATTTATTTGTTTTGAATTGTAAGAGTGTAATCTTAAATCTTTTTAGAAGTTTTTTCAAATAAAAGCAGATCTAATTTCTTATGTTCAACATACAAAAAACTTCCATGCAAGTTAATTTTTTGCAAGGAACAGCAAAAAAATATCATAACTACACGTAACCTCTTCTGCAAGTATATTACGATCGTCGAAAGGGTCTTACCAATCCATTAGTACTTAACCAGTGGTTACTTTGTAGCAAAACATTTTATCAACTTATTTTTATGGTGCATTATTAATGCGCTATTACATTAATAATGCATTATTTCATTTAAAACAAATCTCTAGGGGATTATGGAAATTACTTATTGGTCTAAAGAAATCTAAAGAGGTCTAAAAAAAAAGTCTAGTAGATAGCAAAATAATATGTCGACAACTGTGTGATAAAAAAGTGCATAAAATACCTATACCTACATGAATAAAATAAACGCCTACAATTTTATTTTATTTCTTAAACATTGTAAATAAGAATCTGAGTATAACTGAATACTCTCATCATCATTAGGTATTTCACTCGTGTATACAGACACAATTTATACAGTATTATTATTATGTATGTAATAGTATTTTATCTCGATCTTCCACGTCCAAACATTCTTGTTCTAATGCAATAGAAAACATTAACTGAACCACCCAATTTGATACAGAGATTATATAATGAGAGACCGTGGGTGCACCGCAAAGTCTCGAAAAAAATGCCCAAAAAAGAACGACGAATTAGGCGCCGCCGCCGGACTGGTTTGGCGTAACTCCGGAAGCGGACAGGTTCCACCGGCGAGATAACTATTAATTGGAATTTTAATTTTCACTAATGAAAGATGCTCGTAAATGCCCCGCCGTTAGGAGTGAACCGACTTTTGGAGCCATCGCCGCGGATTGAGTAACTGCTTTCACTCAATGCAAGTTAGTACAGCCACATGTACACGCGATGTTCTTTAGGTAACTTTACCATTTGTCGATCAGTTACGAGTAGCTTCAGCCAACTATAAAGATGACATAATGTGTTCAGTTCAGGTGATTAGACGACAACTGGTTTTATGAAATGTTGCAACTGTTATGTGATTTCGTGTGTGAAGCTTTTGACAGGGAAACTATGTTTTTTTTCTTCTATTGTTCACCTTTCTTTTTGTTCAACGGGTTAGGCTTAAAAATTCTTAGACTCGCTTATGCACAATAGAAGTTTATAAATATTCAAAGACATATCTGTTCACGCTTAGCTTTGTATTCCGTTTAAGTCATAATGCGTTTAGTCAAACTAATGGTTAATTAAATGTTAATTTATAAGTTTATCTGTAACTGGCCATACGGTCAACGCATAAACGAAATCATCATAAATCTTGTTTAATCAATGAGCGCATTGACTTTGGTCTTTAAAAGGCGCATCGCTTTATTATTTTTCCGAAATGGTATCTTGTGAGATATTCGTGACCGCTTGGTATAACAGAATACCAAGATTGGTTTGCCTCAATTAAATCGGACGCGCGATTTTCGTGGTCCTATCAAACGTTGGCGAATCGCATGTTCGTCTCTACTAAAATAGTACGAAACTTTCATACTCTCAATGCGATTTTAGCCCAAAGTTGTTCGGGTTTAATTATTCTTGGGTCATTACGGGTCGCAGCTGTAAGATAACGTAAAGTTGGATAACTCCGCGAAATTTTATGTAACAGTAAAACGGTAGAATAACGTAATACGTTCTGACTTCTGTACCTACCTACTCTGAATATTGAGTAAAATTACCAATTTTATTGTTAATTTCAGCTTAATATTGAATAGATAAAAATTTATTGCAATATATATAATAAGAAATAACTTAGAACAAAGAAATGTTATAATTGGCGGTATTATCGTTTTAAAATCATTATTAAACTTGGACACATGTGCAGTTAAGTCATGCATATAGGCGGATACTATTTATACTGATAAATATATGAATACTGAAACATCTCAGGTAGAAATTAGTGGAAATGACAGATTTACAGCGGGACACAATTGATCGAAAAGATGTAAGTTTACCTACATGCAAAAAATATACGCAAAGATCATATTATATTATTTATAGGACCAAGAACACGCAGCATCGATGCTAAACAACATTACACAAATTACATTGTTGCAAAGCAAACGATCTCTTCCAACATGGATTAGTTTATGCTAATTCGCAATCGTAAATATTATCGGTTTTACAACTGGGTAGACAATTATTTCGAGGCAGGAAACACACAAGTTTGTTTTATTGCCGCCCATTAATGTCGCTTAGGCCGACATATTTGATTTACCTTGCAGCCGGCTATACGCGGGGTGTATGAAGCTTCCGACATCGGCCACATTACCACATTACATTACTTATCGTTATCTCAAAACTGTTAGAGAACATTTACCCGGCTATCTTTCAAGTGATAAAACAGGAATGTGATATCAATGGTAATCAGCCTGTACACTGTTCCTCTGTTAAGGTACCATTATTAAAATCAAGTCATTGCTACGATGGATAAGTATTGGTTTAACTACCCTCACCGAATTGGTCGGTGATCAGACAGCGCTATGCATCATAAAAGACTAAAATTAACATAAAACCTCCGTATTTCGGACCGAGCGCTCTTCCTATTCAACCCAAGTGTTAAAAACAAGGATAATAATTATGCTGGTATTGTAAATGAACCGTACCTTAATACTCGTAAATAGGAAGATCAAAAAGGTTCGTTCCCAAACGTTCACAAATTGTTTTACCATATTGTGCTGCTTTGTTTGCTTTCTTATTTTTTTGTGAAGGTGTTAAGGTTTTATTGCGGCTTGTTTTGTTGTATCGTAAAAGCCGGGTTCGGTGTAGGTAGAGTATGGAGAGGCATTTCCTTGTCAATGGCGTCCGCCTACGGGCAGCGTGATCGCCGCCCGCCCACGCTCCACGTAATTTGTACCCACAGTTTGTACCCTAACTGTACTGGCAACAAATTATATGTCACGTGCGTAATTACGTCTGTTTAGTTTTAAACGTGCACCTTTGTGGACCCTGATGGCATACGATTAGTTAAATACGTCACTCTTGAAATGTGCACATGAGTTAGATGGTGTCCAATTTGTTAGGTGGTTAGAATCGGTTTACTGTTACGATAATGATTCTGAAATTAAGTCCGTTTATAAGAAATCTTAACCCGTAAGCTCTTTTATATGTTTAAAGAATCTGCTATAATTGGTTTAACTTAAAGTGTTAAAATTCTCTTTAGGTTTTTTGGTTGATTTTAAGTTAAAACGGTGGATAGGATCTACTAATAACTGATAGGACCCAAACTTATTTCTGAAATACTTTAGCGTTTTACGTCACTTCAAATCATTACAATTACCTCCCGTTCTTCACATAATATTAAAGAATTATTAGTTATTATTACCAATGTGAAATTACACTTTAACGTTGTGGTATGCAAACTCATATTAATTAACGTAAAACGTGAAGCAGCTAAGTGTAAAACGGTACAACCAGCAACCTCTAAAATAAACAGAAATGTCACAAACGATGTAAAGACACACTCGCTTTGTCAAAACTCCATATCACCAGATTGCCCGTTATTACCTTACTTGGCCCTTTGATGACTGCATGTTTTACACGATATGACTAAACACGTATGTCAGCCTATAAACGTCCCACTGCTGGGGCGCCTTCCCACATGAACAAGAACACATGGTGAGATTATGCTATAACCTACCCCGATGGCCCAATGCGGGTTGTAGGGTTCGTAAAATGGTGGTCGGTAAAACCCATCAATAGGGTTTTGGATTGGTGAAGGTTTGATCTCCGTGCTTTTGTGTATATGTGTGGGAAGGCCTGCCCATCATTGGGATGCTTACAGGCTCATGAAGAGGAAAACTTATAATATTTCAATTTTTTTTTTCTTAAAGAATATATAAATTTTCTCGTTTAATTTAATTTTATGAAGATTTTGAGCTTAGGACGATAGTTACAGTCATCTACAAGAATGCATGAGTACCTAAATATGCGATGCGATTACGCTTTTGGGAAAATTCTTTAGATTAGACTTTTTTATTGTTATCTAAAAAATGTTATCGAAACTCCTAGATTACATTCAACTTGTATGACAGCCAAAGTAGAATAGTTTGTATCTGGTAGTTAATATTTTAGGTCAGTAAATATAAAATACTCGACATTTATAATATTGACCTATTTACACCGTTGTTGTGTCCTCAATATATATACTTAATGAATAAAAACCTGTTCGTTGGTAAGCATGAAACTAGCTGAACGGATTTTGATGAAATTTTGAGAGCACAAAAAAGCATATTTATTCCCTACTATCAATCAGTCTTTTCTAGGCAATAAATAACAATTTTTTACACAAATTTTCGATCGAGTGATGGATAAAAATTGTTTGTAAAAGATGTGAATGCTTTTAACCCCCCCGTCGTAGTAGATACGTGTAAGTGATTTTATCACACAGCTCATGCACAGTGAAACTTTATACTAATGATCGTGGCCCAAATAAGCAACATCTGATCTGAGAAATAATAATCTCTTTGACGATTCAATGTTTCTACTACATACATTACACACACATACACACATTAGTTTAGTACCTTTTCGCACATGAGTAACGTTTCTTTACTCATGTGCTTTTGGTACTAACAGGTATGTCTATTCTACTCACAGTTCGTAAGATAACGTCAGGTAAGTTAATGTGACATAATACTAAAACGGTCTGTTAATTTGTTGACTATCTTATGTTCGTTTAGATAAGACGACCTCCGTGGTCGAGTGGTTAACACGCAGGGTCTGGCGTCGCGCCATCTCTGAGGTCCCGGGTTCAATTCCCGGTCGGGTCAATTTAGAGAAAACTGTTTTTCTAAATTGCTTTCGGGTCTGTGTGTTTTATATGTTTATGCATATTTATCCGTTATCTAGTTTAACCATATTAGGTGTGAGCGTAAACGAATTTATTTATATACTAGCGGCCCGCCCGCGGCTTCGTCCTCCCTCGTGAACACCCCGTAAAGTCCCGTGACGAATTTCCAAAAATTTACTTTCATACAAACCTTTTCTTATCTTATCTTACCTTAGTAGGGCCTGCAAAGGTCTCCCTCTCGCAGCAGCACTTCGACTCGTTGGGATCTTTTGTGCAACCCCGTCCTATCACTCTGTTTTCTCTGTGGAAATGACTGCCATGCGTTTGGCAATGTCTCCGAGGGCGAAGAGCCTAAAATCTTCTAGTTTCGGGTAGGCCAATCTCAGGAGACTCATTCTTTTCCTAGCATGGGACTCACAGTCACACAGTAGGTGTTGCATGGACTCCGTTTTTTCCCCACGAGCCATGCACAAGCTGTCTGTTGCTAATAGCATTGTATGGAGCATTTATTTTGTGGCATAGTGCTCGGTCAGGGCTCCGATGAGTGTTGTACAAACCTTTTACTAACAATTACATACAAACACATCAAAAAATAATTATCCGAATAGGTGCAGCCATACAGCGTACAAATATCCTGGGAAATAGATTCTTATTAATTATAAATTATATTAAGTTCGGTGCAATAAAAAAATTGGATGTAGTTAAACAGAAAGGACTCAATCCACACACTGTCACTTTTGAGTTATGAGCGTTTGAAGTTTCAGTTAGAATTTAACTAGACAAAGTATTTTTTTAAACTGCCTCTAATTTTATAGGGTAGGGTATGTTTTATGTGTCCATAAAATGTTGTGACATATTTTAAAATAGATTTCGAGATATTAAGTGAAATGTGGGTGGAGTCCTTAGTTACAATTAAACATAAGTTAGTTTGGACATGACTTTTTTTTGATTTCTCAAAAAGGACTTAAAGCTACCCTTCGACTGGAAAATAGGTAATTTAAAAAGAGTCAATTTCAGCCAATGTATGGGTTGAGTCCCTACTTAGAATGTTTGCTAAATACGTCATTATTATCCTTATTCTCCTAAAATATGATTCATATTCATTCATTCATAAAAATATAAGATTTACGAGGGTAAATGATGCAATACAATTATTTCTTTCATGGAAATAAATCACTTTTTACGAATTTACTCCTGTTTAAATTTTACATTTCAATTTATTCCGAGATCCCGACCTAACAGTAAAATACGATAGATAGATTATAAGATAATAGTAGTTAGTATATATAATAACACGATTAAATTCGTTAAAAGTATTCTATTTCAAAGTCTTCGGATCAAAACATCGAGATAGTTTTTAAAAAACATCATAACATTGTTAATTTGTTTTTGTATTTCTCTTTTTTAAGCCCTTTACATAGATAAACTACAACATAGTTACACATTTTGTATTACATGCTAGTGTTTACATAACCTAATTATCATGACATTGCAAATCGCAATATTATACACCTATCTACTTTTTTCATATTACATAATTGTAAATAAATATATTAGCATTATGAGTAACAGACTGAAACTAATATAATTAATAAACAAGCAGTTCCAGTAACTATGAAAATGTCAGTGGAAAGTTTCATGAATTACGCATAAATTCTGTGAATGATGGTTATTTGGAAATGTTGTCTAATCTAATTCAGAGAACAAGTATCTTAGTAATATTAAGTACTTGAATTTTTCTTATGGTATTTTTTATTACTTATTAAAACTGAGATATGCATTGGGATATACATTGGGATAAAAAACACTTAAGTATCCTTCTGATAAAATAAATGAAATCTTTCTAATTAATAAAGACATAATTTTCAAAAAGACGTTTAAACTGGATCGCTTTACTCGAGTCTTGAACGCTTGTGAAGCTTTTGAATTCTATTTCAGTTAAGTATAATAATTTATCGAATAATACACTTCGTATAAATTCTGTTGCCATTTAGTATATGAAGCACGTTTCTGATAACGCCACTGCTTGAGCCTAAGTAAGTAGGTATTACACGTTATCGCGTCGATCGCATCGTTCAAATTCTTCATCACATTCTCGTGTTAAGTTTATTAATTAATAACACTGTCACGAACACTTTACTATCAAGTGTCTTTACTTTTTCTATTTGTTGACTGAGGGCTCAGTCTTGGTGCTGTACTCTGTACTTATATCGCTGTTAGCTGTCATAAACATTGAGTACGTAGGCGGGTAAATAAAATGTCGCTTAGGTCAAACGAAGGACTGTCTGTTCATTATTTGTAGAAGATAACAAAACATATTTAAATATTTTTTTCTTCAGCTTAATTTAAGTTTTTGAGCCTCCAATTAAACAAAGAGTTGGTTGTATTTGAAAACTCCGATTTGTCGATAATTTTATTATCTCGTGGTACCACAGAAATAATATATTTCTGTGCGTGGTACCCATATAGGCGTAAGTGCAAAGTACGAAGAATACAAAAAAAGATAACAAATATCTATTACATTATTTAATATGAAATAAACGATGTATGAAGGGCGACCGAATGTCAACTGTAACTTGCTAAAAATGACTTTTTCGACCAGCTGTAAATTACTTACCAGTAACATTGAAATAGTTAAGTCTTAGATACCAAAACTAACCAGTCAGCATTATAAACTGATCGGTACACCGCCAAGGTCAAAAATATCAAAGTATTGAAAATCCTTATGTCTTCAATAGAATATTGATAATTATTGTATAAAACACTTGTCTCAATATGCGCGTCGTTTGTAAACAATGATTTAATACATCACGTGGGTAAACACCTTTGTATACTCTGCATATTTAACTTCGGTATTCTACTAACATATTGTATTGTATTGTACTATATTTATCAATAAAGCAATAGAGACACGTCAGCTCTTACATGGATATCATTAGGTATTTATTATATAATAAAAACTGTTATAAGAGTTAGGTAAATAGCGGATTGTTTCAGCAAGGATAGTTGTCTCTTATGTTTTATTTCAATAAATTCCAGCGATATATATAAATTCATCGTCAGCTTATAACTGCCCCACTTTTCCCCAAGAGGTACATTTAAGTCGAATAGTACCTACTCGTACTTATCGATTTACAGTATGGAACATCTTATTGTTTTCGTTTACAGTTGCTCCTATACAAATAGTTGTTTTATGCACTTATAGGAAGACTCAGATTATATATATTTTACCAAAAACAATATATTGTTTGTTTCCCAAGTAATAAAAAATATAATTTTAACAATGCGACAGTAACCTTTTCCTATACAGGCAACCATATCTTTTCCACAGAACACATTGTTACCAAATGAGTGCATTGGGTTGGGCACAATAAATTGCCACCCATAACGTATGGCGCAACCGTTTAATACGACTGTAATACTAATCGACGACTCTTTCGAAGAATAACGTCATATCTACAATACAACTCTATTGCAGATATGACGTTATTCTTCGGGACTGTTGAGTCTTTGCGGCGCCTACGTGATCCCAATATCCTTACACCCTCGCAATCTCCCTGACCATTGCCCGAAGCACGTACCCAATTGAACGGGAGATTGTAGCAGCTTGGACCGTAACACAACGCAAGCAATTTCACGTAACCGTTTTCGAAAAAGTTTTGTAATATTAATGACTAGCTGTGCCTCTTCGGCCATCTGAACTTCAGAATAAGTAGGAATAGCTTGTAATAGGAAAAGTCTAGCGCAAACTCCTCATTATATAAGCTAACTGAGGGTGTTACCACGTAATTAATATTAACAGAATGGTATTCTCATTTTTATTATCAGTTATAGGTCAGCCTTTAATGGGCAAAGCCTTCCTCCATCTACCATCCATAGACTCTGTTCTGCGCAAGCGTGAGCTCGTCTTTCCCCCATTTTTTGTGGTCTAACGCGTCGCCTTAGTGCGCTTAAATGTGCTAAAGCCAAAATAGTCCCATAAAATAATTGCTCATTTCTAGCTGCTTACAATTCTTCACAAGCATCTGAAGATGAGAGAAATAAAACATATTGTCTCTTTTTTGCTAATAATACCCATGAATCTATGTAATTGTACCATCCTTCATATACCTACTGTGAAGCGAAATACTACGAAATAATCCTTAAAAAAGTGAGTCGGTCATAATATTATTACCGTTACATTAAAAACATCCTATCTGAAAAAAAGTATTGAATAAATCCTATATCTCAATTGCTATAAGTAGTTAAAAATTAATAACGAACAACGTTTGCGTCTACTGTGTCGTTCAACAATGGAGACGCGTGTAGTGGAAACGCTCAAATACATTAATGAATCATACATAGGTACCTTTGTGGGCCCAGCTGTCAAGCCCAGACACAAGCCAACCCTTATGAGATTTACTCGATTCTATGCACATGATATACCTATGTACCTTTAATACAAAATCTCTGTTTTATTATTCATTATCTATGTTTGAAATATTAGATTTTAAACCCTCCTTGAGAGGATAAAAAAATAACAATTTAGATAAGTACCGCAATGACATAAGATTAGGTTTTCTTACTTCCTTTTTCATAACTAATACAATAAGTACTACCATTGACAAATTAGATAGCGTCCTTGTATTGTTGTAAACTGGACTTATTCCATATTACCTTAGTAGTTAGTAATTAGGTATAAATGGGCACCAAGACATTCAAGGTCAGTCTAGTTCAACAATGGCAAGTCTGATTTAACCTAATACTTTTGATAATAAAAAAAGGTTAGGTAAATAACGTTCTTTAAAACCACTTGAATAAAGTAAAAACCTACCTTCGGAACAAATATCTACCGCACGCACATGATCGTCATCTTTTATCAATCAGTAAAAAACCTATAGTAAGTAAATCGTCACTAATGTCAGCAAGATGTTTGACCAACCCCGTTTTCGTTGTTTACAAATCGTTGTTCTCAAATAACAGTATTTTCTTTCGCTGCTCCAAACCAAATTAGCACGTGTCCGGTAAAAGGTTGGAAACCTTTTTTGTACTTTCGAAATGTTTCTTTTTAATGCAAATAAAAAGTCCACTAAAATACTTACGACACAACACCGTGTGTATCCTCACCATAAATAAACACGTAACGATAGCTCATAGTAGTAGCAGAACTTACCTCAGTGAAATACTTTATTAAAATTACAGAGCATCTTATCATAACTTAGTAGAGCTTGCCGAAGTCTTCCCTTCACAGTATCACTTCAACCCATCGGGATTTTTCGTGCAAATCAGGGCGGAGTGGTAGCGATGGCGGTTCTTTAATAAATAGTACCTACATTGTTATCTACCCTAGGGGTGAAAGTAGCTTATTTAGTCCCGAGACGGCACCAATAGTTCAAGGGGCTAAATAAGTCTTTCACCCGAGGTAAACACTGTGCTTTTCATTGCAAGGAAAGTAAACATAAAAACATGAATTAGCTAAAGAAAAATGTTAATACAATCTCTGTTAAACGGAATAAACAAAACTCTACAACTCGAAAAAACAAATGAATATCGGATTGCTGCTTTCCCGCCTATTTTGTTTTTTTTACTGTGGTCGGCCAGCTAAATTCATCACTTAGTTTTCATTTTCGTCATTGAAAAAATTGTTAATTTTTTGCCCAAAACTACTTAATGTAATTTTAAAGAAATAGTAGAAATTAAATTTTAATAAAGTAATTTCAATTAATATATTCTTTTATTAATACCGATTTATCTTTATGTTATTTCAATTATACAGAGTGGCTGTATAGAAAGTTTGAACATGGTTCCATAGAAATGTGAGAATAGAAATAATTTTTATTTATAACTTGACAGTACCTGTCAGAAAAACGTTTCTCCTTATGGCTGAAAACTGAAAAGTATTACTTTCAACCCACTCCTCAGGCAACTTCAGACCTACTTTCCGAGCATGAGGAATGAAATTACCTCTTTGGGAGAAATATTCATGATAGACTGAGTGGTAGAGCCACGCTGCGTTGCAGCACGCATTGGGCCGGCTCGCCCGGCGTAATACCACCCTCTCACGAATATTCGGCGTGAAATAACGGCACTTGGTGCTGTTGTGTTTCGTCCGACCAGTGAGGGTTCCGGAGGCCCCTTCCCCCCCTCCCCCCCTCCCAACTCCTATTCCTTCCTTAAACCTATTCCTCCCTTAAAGGCCGGCAACGCATCTGCGATTCCTCTGGTTTTGCGGGTGTCCATGGGCGGCGGTGATTACTTTCCATCAGGTGACCCGCCTGCTCGTTTGCCTCCCTCTTATATAAAAAAAAAAAAAAATTCTTTTAGGTTACCAGGTAGGTAACCTACCTACCTACGTTCAGAAAGAGAAAGGACGTTCGAAGATGTGGATACTCGGGGAATGGACGTTCAGTAAGTAGACGTTCGGGTAAGTGGATATTTAGGAAATGGACGTTTAGGGAATGGACGTCCAAAGATGGTGATTTTCAGGGAAGTGGACAATCGGGTAAGTAGACATTCAAGTAAGTGTACATATGGGGGAATGGACGTTCAGGTAAACAGAGCTAATGAACTGACTGGACATTCAGGTAATAGGACATAACGTGCTTAAAGAGTATACAGGGTGGAAAAAATCTATGGGCCCTGGAGGGGAACTACCTTAAATCCTTTAGTTAGCTCATTTCACTGAAAGGAAACATTCCTTTATTTTTAAAAAGAAACAAAACTGCAAATAAAGATTTTTTAAATTTTGCTTGTTCCATCCGGGAATCAAACCAACTAAAAATAAAAAAAATAAACCCTCGCTATTTTATTATACGAATCAGTAGGATTGATGTTCAGGATAAAATTGTCTAATAAACATTTGGTCCCACACTCATCTGTTGTGCGAGATACCCATAAAATTGAATATTTATTACAAGTTCTTTATTAACAATACCTAGTACTGTTCACTTGTAATAAGTAAACGACACGTTATAATTTTCTTATCACTTTAACATCTAAAGACATTGTATGAAGTACAAGCTTGCTAATGTTATTTATCTCTAAGTACCTTGTTGAAGTATTGGATAACAAAATCGGTAAATGGTAATAATAAATTTATGCACAGCACGATTCCTTCTTACACTAGACGTTCATTCTGACAAAAAGTTTAATAATGGAACGTATTTTTTTGCAACGCGGGGCAACAAATTTGAAATTCGAGCGATAACATTTTTAAAAACTATAAGAAAGAAGTATTCGTTCGAATTTCAAATTTTGTTTTGTTTTGCTTTCATTCCGTAATTCTGTAATAATGGCGTATCAAGAACATTTCGATTTATTAGAAGCTTACTTTTCAAACAACAAGAATTAGGTATCCAGACAGACAAATACCATCTAGAAAAGTTTTGTCGCGAATGGTGAAAAATTTAGTGAATATTGGAAGTTTCAAAAATCGTTTAGAACGTCCGCAGCAGCAAAATCTAGACTTTTCCGATTTTGATTTATGTGTTTTGACATACATTGAGTGTTACCCGAAAGCTTCTAGTAGGGAAGTTGCTCAAGAGATAGGCACCAGCCATACTCGTGTACTTAGTGTTTTGAAAAAGTACAAATACAGATGTTTTCGTGATGGGCGATTGGTGCAGAAACTATATCCGGGAGATAGTCAAAGGAGATTAGAGTTCTGTCAGAATATTCAAACAGAAATAGACCGCAACCCAAATTTTTTAGACTACATTGTATTGTCTGATGAAACAAATTTCAGCAATAATGGAATGTATAACAGACATAACAATCATTATTGGTCCCGTCAGAATCCATTCCGTGTGCGCGAAACAAACAATCAGGTCAGATTTTCCTTTAATGTTTGGTGCGGAATCAGAAGCAATATGGTTGTTTTGGTGCACATTTATGAAGGACATCTAAATACGGCAAAATACATGGAAATATTAGACCTTTTACATAATCAATTAAACCTTCTACCGGAGGAGGAACGAAATAATATCATTTTTCAACAAGACGGTGCACCTGCCCACAATAGCAGAATTTCCAGGGCTTACCTTAATGAAAATTTCTATGTCTGGATAGGTACAAACGGGACGATTAGATGGCCAGCGAGAAGTCCAGACCTGACGCCTCTGGACTACTTTTTATGGGGTCATGTAAAAAATGAAGTTTACGAAACGTGTTATAATACTGTACAAGAATTAAGGGTGGCGGTAGAAAATGTTATTAGGAGCATACACCACAACACTTTCCAGACGGCTACACGAAAAGAATTTCAACGTAGACTACATTTGTGTATCCGGAACGATGGGGGTCACTTCGAGCAACTTATCAGTTGAATTATTAAGATTCTTTTCTCTTCTTAATGTCCGTCTACTTTATAAAAATGATTCATGTTTACGTTCTTCTTATTGATGATAAAATAAAAATTAATTTTAGTTTTCACTTTTTTATTTCAATCACCAAATAAATATGTTTATTAAACAAATTTTATCCTGAACAACAATCCTACCGATTCGTATAATAAAATAGCGAGGGTTTATTTTTTATTTTTAGTTGGTTCGATTCCCGGATGAGACAAGCAAAATTTAAAAAATCTTTAAATGCAGTTTTATTTCTTTTTAAAAATAAAGGAATGTTTCCTTTCAGTAAAATGAGCTAACTAAAGGATTTAAGGTAGTTCCCCTCCAGGGCCCATAGATTTTTTCCACCCTGTATACTAACATACTAAAATCAGCTAAAATTAAGAAGTGTGCGTAATCAATTGTGGCAGTTGGTGGACGTGATTTAATGGTGAAGCGTAGCCCTACAAAACTTTTAGGGCTTGATCGGATCACAAAGGCTTAAGATACAACTTAAGCCCGTTTACACAGTAAAACCCACTTACGGCCCGCAGCAAAATCTCTTAAAAAACATTTGAATTTTTTCACCATTATTACAACGAACCTTTGTTCCTACTAAGTTCGTGCCTACCTTAAACTACAACTGAAAAAAATAAACAATATTGTACATGCTACTTTTTGCTACAGTACAAATTGCTTTACAAAAACCACAAGTGACTGGCGGGCAAGCGAAACAAAAAGTCTGCTGAGTAGCATTTGCATGTCACGTTGCGGAGCGTACCTACTTGGTCACAGTCAATGCACGTTACCAGTACCTTGAAAATGTTATATAATACAAAAGAGAATACGGCGAAAAAGTTTACCCGAAAGCGGTGTTCATCTAAAACATATGACATCAATAAAATACAATTCAAGCAACGTTCATTTTTAATGTGTGGTATTTACGTAAAGCGAAGAATGTGTGCCAGGATCGTAGCAAATGGAAAGCTGTGGTCTCCGGGAAACGGGCGTAATGTATAAAATATATAAGTACCTGTGTATTTACGCATATACGGTAGCGACAGCATAACGTAAGCAGTATTAGGTAGGTACTTCACGTAAACCAATTAAGCTTACACATGTGTACCTACAAGAGTAAATTGGAGGGGGGGGGGGGGATATTAGGAATTGCTAAAGAGCAGCACTGCTAAATTAGTTTGTGGAAGAGAACTCGCTTTCAACACTGTCTAAAACTAAAAGCTATTAAATAATATGCGTACAGTTGAGTAGACTTTTTACTGTCTATTAGTATTATACACTAATTGCTAACTTTACCAAGTTACGCACAGTTACGAACAACAGTTTAGCAAACACATTCGTAAGGATTGCTAGCAGCGATAACAAGGATTACTTTGGGGTGTTGCCAGACCCACTCAATTTGCGTCGATCGGTGTAGATCTTAGATTAAAAACAAAATTAAGATTAAGAACAAAAAGGGAAGATACGGCATTAGCGTCTCGTGAGTGAGCCGCCAAAATTAGGCCTAAAGGCACAATTTCACTTCAGTCACAATTTGCCGGGCGAACAGGCTACATCGCCCTATTGCGGATATTCTACTGTGTGAAAAAGATAAAGACGCTACTCCGCAGTGGCGTCGGAATCGGTCGTACGTACTCGTCTGTTGCGAAGCGACCGAGACGTCAACGCGCTACTCGCTGACTCCCTCGCGCTGACGTTGAAACTTACCGCTTTGTCTATCGATTTACACTTTAAAGGTGTGCGTGTGTGAGTATTTGCTTAAGTAGTTGAGTAGTAGGACTATATTTTGAATGACTACAAGTAGGAGCATGCCGTATCTTCCCCTTTTGTTTTAATCTAAGGTGTAGATTAATGCCGACCATTGCCGTTCATCCGGCGTGTGCCACACCAAATTGATCTGCTCAATCGATTATTAACTTATTGATTGGAAATCATCCATGTATTTTGACCGGTATCATTTGATTACGACTGCTAATACATACAAGTTGCTACTAAAATATTTTTGGTGTTTTTTTGTTTTTTTATTTTACATTAAATTAAAAAGTTTTATAAAACAAAAAGAAAAAAAGAAGGTTAAACCAATTAAAACACTGGTAGATCCGTTTAAAGTGTTTTATTATATCAATACTAGCGGCCGCTCGCGGTTTCACCCGCGTGGTTCCCGTTCCCGTGGGAATATCGAGATAATAAGTATCCTATGTGTTAATCCAGGTTATAAACTATCTGTATGCCGAATTTCATCCAAATCCATTTAGTAGTTTTTACATGAAAGAGTAACAAACATCCATCCATACTAAGAGACTTTCGCGTTTATAATATTAGAAGGATTTTAAATTGGTAAATTAATAAAAAGTGAGATACTCTCTTCCTTTTCCCTTTGACTTTCATTGGCAACTCTTTTAACGCCGCCCTATTGTCCTGCATGGATGGTGATAAAACTCTACGCGAAGGAATTTTTATGTTTCCGATCCCTAGACACCTTCAGAATTATGATATAAGGTTTGTCTTTATACGACAATCACAAGTATTAATAAAACTTTAAACAGTCAATGACACATGAGTTCATTACGTAGCATATTTATTATCGTGGTTAATAATTTGTCTTTTATTATTATTTCAGTATTATTACATACATATTTAAACAACTATTATCCTAAAGGGTTAGGTCGTAGACTAGGCAATGAGGACCGCAGAAGCAGATACTGCCATAGTCCACATTTCACCAAATTACAACTGCACATGTGCTCAGCGTGATAGGTGGTGAGCCCATCGCCGGTCTATGCTGTTGGATGTCTGTGCAGACTTTACTCTGTTAGTCGCATTTTACGACACCCAAGGGAAGATGTGGGTTGGTTGGTAATTCTTTTTGTAAACCGCTATACACACGGCTCAGTACCTATTAAATTATTTATTTTTCGGTATTATTTAACACCGTGTCGTGTAGCGGTGAAAGAATACACCCTTACCCCAATATACTACCACCTCTTCCCTTGGGAGTCGTAAAAGGCGACGAATGGACTAAAGACTGCACATAGACATCCAACAGCTTAGGGTGGCGATAGGCTCACCACCTGTAAAGCTGAGCACATGTGCAGTCGCTATTTGGTGAAAAGTGGACTATGGCAGAGAACTGCTTTTGCGGTCATTGTCTAGTCTCTGACTAACCCTTCGGGGATAAGTCGTGATTATGTATGTATGTACTATGTATTTAGGACATGATTGTATCTTGATAACCTTATTTCCTAGTTTATTCAAGTATGACATTAACACGACATCGATCTCAGGAGGTATCGAAATTTAAGTGGCTGCTTATAAGTCTTGCTAGCGTTCCAGGCGTTTCTTCTCCAGATTCATGCTGTAGCTTAGGTTGAAGTTTTTTTATGTTAAAAAAATTGGTTGCCTGTAAAGTCGGTATACGGGCGAAAGTTTTACGTGACAACGACTTTGAGTGGTAAAATAATTTTAATGTGAATATTCATTCGTATAGTAGGAAGAAGGATGAAATAATAGTAACAATTTAAAACATTTATTTAAACAAAGAATTATATTTAAAACATAGTTGAGTGGGAGAGAGACGCAAGGCATTCGGCGGGCCTCTCTCTCGTTCGGTGACTCATCGTAACGTTACCGAGCGTTACACTTTTTCATAAGTGACTCCCAGCCGCAACCTAATTTAAGACGTTGTCACGTCAAAAAGTGCTTTGATTCTGTTTCTTTTTAAAACTTTCACAGTTTTGTTACCGTGGCCTGGATCTGACATTTATTCCATAGTCCAAGTCAGGCCACCGAGACAATATGGATTTCAATTCTGCTACCACAAAACTTACATGTGCTTACCCGTAATAAATAATTAAATTAAGCAATAGCTGTGATCAATTTTACACTCAATTCAAAACTAACCCATTTTTACCGTAAGCCTTAACTTCAGTTAGCATTTTATTAATTTCATACTAATTATCATTTTCGAAACGTAACGCGCCAATGCTAAACCAAATGTTCGGAATGCACGACTATGTGGTTGCTCCTAGAAACCCAATCGGTATCGAAACCACTTCACTATGTAGTAGACTCGTATTAGATTACGCGTGTGGTCTTCGTAAAAGTTGATTTTGCATGCGCACACGCCGATACTCGTATCGTGTGGTTAACGTCCGATTTAATGAAAACTTATTATGCGGAAATAATTACGTTGGATACCAATAGTGTTTGTCGTGAACGGAAAGTCTGGCGGTCGGCTTTGATTAATTCTTTCGATGGACAATCAGTGTCGGTATAGTCAGCAAAAAATGTAGCTAAACACCTTAGTATTCAGTTAAAATTATTACATAAAGCTTGTCAAGTTTAGTTGCTATCAAAAAGTACCTGTCTAAGTTGAGATATTGACTAAACTAAAAAACGATGTTATCAGCTATTATTACAATTATTATCTAATCTTTATTGCACAACTCCGGCGTGAAATAATGACACTTGGTGCTGTTGTGTTTCGTCCGGCCAGTGAGAGTTCCGGAGGCCCCTCCCCCCCCCCCCCCCCTCATAATTCCTATTCCTTCCTTAACCCTATTCCTTTCTTAAAGGTCAGCAACGCATCTGTGACTCCTCTGGTTTTGCGGGTGTTCATGGACGGCGGTGATTGCTCTCCATCAGGTGACACGCCTGATCGTTTGCCTCCTTCTTATATAAAAAAAAATAACTTGGAAGCAGTATAAAAAGCAATATTAATGTTTGTTTCAGAAATTGTTTCAATCGACAATAATATTCTATATATGTTTCACAGTATTATAAAGACTTAAAAAAAGTTTGTAATAAATCATTTATTTAACTAATCTTATAATATTCGTTGTGACTTTACTATAAAAGAAACATTATTTATGTATCTACATTGTTTTTATTTAATTCGTCTTTTATTTACTTTCTTTAACATGGCCAAACATTATACAGCGACTATATTTCAGGCAAAATCATGATACAACTACTTGCCCGCCAAAGGATGTCGTATATTACGGCAGCCTCGTGAATCGTGCACTATCTATTCTGCGGTTGTAGTTTACGATTTTACGTGACTTACAATAACTTAATTACCTTCAAATAAACTTTAAAGATATGCGCGAGAGGTGCGATAGATAGCGTCGTGCAATAACTACACGCAATAAATAAACGCAAAACGAGTAGGTACCACATGGTGCTTCGCGTCACAACTGAACAGAACAGCGAGTGACCAAAACTGGTCGTCATATTCTCCACCCATCTCTGTTTTAGTGGAGTCCGGGCTTTAGCGTTAATAATTAACGAGTAAATTACAGAATCAATAGGGTTGTCAATAAGTAGCCAGTCAACGACAACCAAATGGACGGACAACAATTTTTCCGCTGCAGCCCTTGAGTAGTGTATTTCAGAGCTGCGCCGGCGCACTCTGCGCTCTTCTTGCACGCTCGCTGGCCATGAGTCATCCGACGCATATAAACAGTTTGCACCCGCATTGCGAGCGCAGCTTTCAGCTAACGCCAAGTTCAACAAACGTGGTATAAGTTATGATTCTGAAATTAGACGTGTGGAGTGTATTTCGAAATGATTATGCGAGTTGTAGTTTTGACTAAGTACTATAGTTTTTTTTAGATGGGCTTATTATAATGATGATGATGTGTCTGAATCTTAGAATGTAGATAAGTAGGTAGGTACCTCCGGACATACCCGGGTCCGGACCGGTATGTCCGGACCCGGGTATGTCCTAAAACTACGACCAGCCACCGGAGGACGGGCCGCAGCGTCCTCTAGCTAAACGGTGACCCGCTGCGATCCCCAAGCCGCCTGCCAAGCGTGGGGATTATGGCAAACCCCCCCCCCCCCCCCCCCCATGACAGACAATATTTGCCCACGGCCCCCAGTCCCCGGCAGCTCCTTTATCCCTGGCCCAACGGGTAGCTGGTCAGGTAACGGAGGAGCAGGGGGTGCGAAGAATCACCGGCAGTTGCTCGGCTACCCACACACCCACCAACGAACCTTGGCCCTGGCAACACACAACATCCGCACGTTGAGGACCGATGCAAAGATTGTAGAGCTGGAGGAAGAATTGAGCAGATTGCGGTGGGACATCATGGGACTATCAGAAATCCGACGAGAGGGGCAGGATATGGTAGTCCTTGATTCTGGCAACATGCTCTTCTTCCGGGAAGGAGAACGAAAATCCCAGGGTGGTGTTGGGTTTCTCGTCCGCAAGTCCCTTGTTAACAACGTTATCAAGGTCGATAGTGTGTCAGGTAGAGTTGCGTACCTTATACTCAGAATCACCGATCGGTATTCGCTGAAGGTCATACAGGTATATGCACCAACCTCGACACACCCTGACGAAGAAGTAGAGGCTCTGTATGAGGAGATATCTGAAGCCATACATTCCTCCGAAACGTACTTCACCGTTGTTATGGGGGACTTCAATGCAAAGGTAGGCACAAGGAACGGCGATGAGTTGAGAGTGGGGCAATATGGATATGGACAGCGGAACCAAAGGGGCCAACGGTTGGTCGACTTTATGGAGAAGGAGGAACTCTTTTTGATGAACTCTTTCTTCCGGAAGCGACCAACCAGGAAGTGGACGTGGATAAGCCCCGATGGTTCAACCAGAAATGAGATCGACTTCATCATGACGACCAAGAAGCGTATATTCAGTGATGTCTCCGTGATCAGTAGGGTGAAAACCGGTAGCGATCACCGGATTGTTAGAGGCACACTGAATATCAACATCAAGCTCGAGAGGTCACGTCTGGTGAAGTCCACACTCCGTCCTGGCCCTGCCCAGATCCAGAGCCCGGAACACTTTCAACTCGAACTCCAAAATCGCTTCCAGTGCCTAGCCGAGTGCGAAACTGTGGACGAGATCAGCAGCGGGCTTGTGGAAACTGTCCAAGCTGTGGGGTCTAAGTTCTTTAAGACCCCACGCCGGAAAAAGCCTCAAAAGCTCTCAGACGGAACCATTAAGTTAATGGAAGACCGGAAAGAAATGATACTGCAATCTTCAGCTGATATGTCGGAATATGGCAAACTCAATAGACGAATCTCGAAATCTGTGCGACACGACCTGCGCTCCTATAGTGCTAAATGCATTAGGGACGCAATTGCGCGGAACCAAGGCGCCAAAGTGTTCGCAAAGAATTCGTCTATTGGTCAGAGCCAAATGACTAAGCTGAAGATCGAGGACGGCAGTGTCATTTCGTCGAAGCCGGAGATTCTGGGAGAGCTCGAGAGGTTTTATGGACAGTTGTACACCTCAACACAAGAGCCCGCTGTTGGTACAGCTCAGGACACCAGAGCTAAGTTAACCCGACACTATACCGAAGATATCCCTGACATCAGCCTGTATGAGATTAGTATGGCTCTTAAACAGCTTAAAAACAACAAGGCGCCCGGTGATGACGGAATTACCACTGAACTTCTGCGAGCGGGTGGAAAACCGATACTCGTAGTCCTCCAGAAGTTGTTTAATTCCGTCATGCTCGAAGGTACTACGCCAGAAGCATGGCACAGGAGTGCGGTGGTGCTCTTCTTCAAGAAAGGCGATAACACCTTATTGAAGAATTATAGACCCATCTCACTCCTGAGCCATGTGTACAAGCTGTTTTCGAGAGTCATTACGAACCGTCTCGAACGCAGGTTTGACGACTTCCAGCCTCCCGAACAAGCCGGTTTCCAAAAAGGCTTTAGTACCATAGACCACATACATACGCTCCGCCAGATTATACAGAAGACTGAGGAGTATAATCGGCCCTTATGTTTAGCGTTTGTGGACTATGAGAAAGCCTTCGATTCTATCGAAACCTGGGCTGTGTTGCAGTCCCTCCAGCGTTGCCATATCGACTATAGGTATATCGAAGTGTTGAAATGTTTGTATAGAAACGCTACTATGTCGATCCGATTACAAGACGAGAGTACGAAACCAATCCAATTGCAGAAAGGTGTGAGACAGGGAGACGTCATATCTCCGAAACTGTTCACAAATGCGTTGGAGGACGTTTTCAAGCTCTTGAATTGGAACGGATTCGGCATCAACATTAATGGCGAATACATCACTCACCTTCGTTTTGCCGATGATATAGTCATAATGGCGGAGTCGCTGGAGAACCTCAACACCATGCTCAGCGACCTCAATATCGTATCCCAACAGGTGGGTCTTAAAATGAACATGGACAAGACGAAGATCATGTCGAATGTCCATGTTGAACCCGTACCGGTAATTGTTGGGAGCGATACTATCGAAGTTGTCGACCACTACACCTACTTAGGACAGATTGTCCAGTTAGGTAGGTCCAACCTCGACAAAGAGGTCGCCCGGAGAATCCAACTCGGATGGGCAGCGTTCGGGAAATTACGAGATATCTTTGCATCGAAGATTCCGCAGTGCCTAAAGACAAAGGTCTTTAACCAATGTGTGTTGCCGGTGATGACATATGGCACCGAAACGTGGTCCTTAACTGTTGGCCTTTTAGAAAAGCTCAGAGTCACACAGCGAGCAATGGAGAGAGCTATGCTCGGAGTTTCTTTGCGCGATAGAATCCGAAACGAGGATATTCGCCAAAGAACCGGAGTTGCCGACATAGCTCGTAAGATTTGCAAGCTGAAGTGGCAATGGGCAGGCCACATCGCTCGACGAACCGACAACCGTTGGGGAAGAAAGGTTCTCGAGTGGAGACCACGCACTGGAAGACGCAGTGTTGGTAGGCCTCCCACTAGGTGGACCGACGACATCGTGAGAGTCGCAGGCAACCGGTGGATGCGAGTGGCGAGTTGTCGGTCAGGATGGAGGTCAAAGGGGGAGGCCTATGTTCAGCAGTGGACGTCTTCAGGCTGGTGATGATGATGAGGTAGGTACCTAGTTTATTTTTTTGTGAAAATGGAATGTCTTTATTTATTTTGTACGGTGCATCAGCCCGTCATCCTAGTGCAACTGACTATATACTAATATCAATATCATTAAAGTAGGTATTTGTGTGACAACTATTTGAGTATCTTTTTAAGTAAATCATCGTAGTACATTAGTTTCTTTGGTGTACCAACAACCGGTACAAACCGTGACTATATTTTTCTTACTCCAATTAATATAATAGTTTACTTACTTAAACAAAAATTTGATTGTACTTTCAATAGACCTTAATATATTAAGGTATTGAATATACTTTCAATAGACCTTAATATATTAAGGTATTGAATGTACTTTCAAAAGACCTTAATATATTAATACCTATAGGTATCTTAATGCAAAAAATAAAGCACGTTTACAATTTATATCACAATCGTATCGTATCGCGAATTGATCCAACTATCAGTACGTCAGTGGACGCCAGATAAAAGTCTCATTTCACACCTGAAGCCAATACAGATCTTATAAGAAACTTATAGCCCCATCCGAGTAATGGCAGCCTTCACCGTGCGTCTATAAAACGCGCGACATGCCGTATTATCGCGAAGGCTCTCGTGAGCGCGCTATTAGTTACTCGCACACCTGCCTCGCTCGATGTCAATGCCCGTCAAACGCGGCCCTAGCATACACACGGTAACATCGGTAACCAACCATCTCGTTCAAAAATAACCTCTCTCACCAGCACGCAACGCCGATCACGGCGACTGTACAAAACTATTATACCTAGCAAACAGTGCTGCGCGAGCGATGTTTAATTGCTTCGGACACTATTCTCAAACAGACCTTTGTGTTTACATAACATCAATTTTTGTTTGAACTTCAACTTCATGTACCTACTTCCATTAGAAAAACATATTAAAACCCTTTTCTTCGCCAAACAATCTGATGTTATTATTCTGTGAGTAAAATTTGGAGGTGTTGCTAAAAACTCATTTTATAGTTAACATTTAAAGCACAATTCTATGTGTAAATCTAGCTACCTCCCCCCCAAAGGAGCCATTACAAAATCAGTCAATCAACATACCAATATAATTTGATACTTCAACGGTTTAACCAACCTTCGAATTATTAAAAAATACATCAAGACCCTAAAATATAAAATTATGAATCTATTCAATAACTATTCTAGCAACAAAGGATATAGGTCAGAAGCGTGGCCGTAAACCTGTCAACACTGCATCTGAAAAGTCAATCAAGACATACCGCAGATGCAAATAAACAGTTATCATATTTGAACGTTGATATATTTATATGCGGTAGCAGTTGGAATAATAAGAACCGCAATAATAACAAAGCGGGCAGCAACTCAACCCCACACGTCTCTGAAGATAGTTCGTTGTCCGTGCCATTAAGAAAAACGTAAATTACCTACCAAGTTGGCAACTAAACAAATCAGGAGCAGGAATGGCCTCCGAGGCATTCCTTGCCCCGCTAGGAATCTTAACAGGGTGGCAATCAGGAGATATTTAAGCTATTATCCTAGTGCAGGTAAGATTCGTTGCGCTCGTCAACGCACATTCTCACAGGAATGCGGCGGATTATGCGCCAGTTGGACGATAATTGCAAGTCTAATGACGCGTTACGCGCTGAGCGTTCCGAAATGTGTTGCATGAACTTACGTGTGTTGCAAGAATAACAAGAAACCATCCAGACATAAAGCATGTTTCCTAAGTTAGCTGGAGAGTAAATGATTTTGACATCATATTAAGTTTTTAAAACCACTTGTACGAGCACTTAAGCTGTGGCTACCTTCTGTCGCCACGCCACAGCTTAAGTGCATATGAAAACGCTGCCGAGATACACAATACATTATAGAAGTAGCAAAAACATAAATGACAACCCTCGAAAATAAACGAAATGATGATAATCGTTCGTTTTAACATCAATAAATAAATTTTCCTATACTCACACCAACTATCTAGCCCAAGAGAAGCTTCGTTATGAAACTTGTTAAAATAGTAACTAGACAACGGATAAACATACTTAAATACATACTTATTATACGAGGAAAACACCCAGAACCGAGACAATTTAGAAAAACAATAATTTCTAAATTGACCCGACCGGGGATCGAACTCGGGACCTCAGAGATGGCGACACTATGAAAACCGGTGTACCAACCACTCGACCAAGGAATCAATGTAGACTTATACATTTATTTTCGACCAGATAATTAATTAAGGTATAGTGGTAATATCAACTTCATAAAAGCTTCGATCACGTTACGCAGCGAAGCCGGAAAGTTTATCGCTTTCAATTTTATTAACCCATCTTTAATAGGATGGAGACTTAATTTTTATTTGTCTAAGGTACACACAACACTAATTAAGAAAAGGCATTCAACGCGAGCAATCCTCGTACGCAGAGGTTTTATACCTCTGTACACAATCTTATAAATTATCTTGCGACCGCCCGCAACTTCAACAGCGTTTACATCCGTATCCCGAGAAATCAAGGTAGTTTTTTTAATTAGTTATTGAGTAGAATTTCGTTGTACAACGAACCTACTCTACCTACGTACCTACTCGTATATGCATAAGTCTATACTACGTTTTTTAGCAATAGAAATTGTAAGTTAAAAAAGTTGTGGTAGTAAACCTTTTTTATAAAGTCGGAGTAAAAATATATTTGATTTACCTATTAATTGACTCGATTTATTAATGTAACGTAATATGACAAGTCTTTATCATGAATGACTATAAGTACTTAGGTACTACAACGGTGACTGTTAATAATTTACTCAGAAATAGGTTAGTTCGACGTGAATCAATCTATTAAATTGACCTGAGAGCAAGTTAAAGAAATCTATTTGAGATTATGGATTGGCAGGTCTTTTTCAGAGGAATTTTATAAATATACAGAGTTTAGCATCACAGATTTGCAATCTCTGCAAAAGTTAGGTTTTTTTACTTAACGTTACGTCAGGATAATTTAAAAAACTATGTAAATAGTAAATTAAACGCGAGTTAATCCGTAAAAAAGTGTTTAATTTCAATGAGTAGTGCTCGCTTGAACCTCAGAAAACAATATAACTACACTATTGTAAACTTTTCAAGATGAATGTAGTTTAAACATAATATTATTATGTCAATCAATACAATGTCAAATGTGCCGGATCGACACATACTCGCGTTAGATAGTAAAATAGTGAAAAAGTTTGTCCGTGTTAACAGATAAATTAAATAGGGATTAAACATTAGATCGAGAAAAGACATGTTGCATATATAGTATATTTAAGCGGAAGGCGTACTAAAATAAATCAGTGTTCTGAGTGTAATAATAAATGATCCTCCGAAAGTTTACACTCCCGGTATATCAGTTAATACAAACCTAATAACTATTTGTGTGTTAATTTTAGTGTTGCATTTGTTAACATATGTTTATAAAAAATGTTCACATTAATAAACATTCAAAGGACAATGGCAGAGTACTATGGAGATTTTGTACAGGCCTACAATTTTCATGTTTGGCAATGAGACTTACACATTTGGTAGATTATATTATTGAGAATTACTACATAAATTAACAGAATTTTAAATGTTGGGGTTTAAAAGATATACTTGTATTTCGATAATTTTTTAAGGTTAGGTTTTCCCCTGTATTTGATTGACATTGACAGTTGAGTGACAGGGAGGGACGGACAATGATTCTGACAGTAACAAAATAAATAGTTAAATCTGAAAATGAACGTTCGCGCTTTATACATCAATCGTGAATCGAACTAAAATAGGTAGGTAGGTAGGTACTTAAGTAGTGCATTTCAATATTATTTGAGTAAGTAAGTAGGTACCTATGTATTGTTAGCCCGAGTTCTAGATTCTAGAAGATAGATAGATAGGATAGGATACCTATCAGGAACTGCTGCGACTGTGATTATTCAGATCTTTGTGCTTGGTTATTTAAAACACAAAAAGACATAGCTACCCATCTGTGTTTTGATAAATAGCAGCAAAATACTTAAAACATGATGAAAGTCATAGGTAGATGCAATGATATTATAAACTATATCATTCAATGATATATATAAAAGGTCATTGATATCATTGGGTAAATGTAAACAATAGAAGTAGGTATACACGCTCCCACTTTAGAGGTCTCAACTGTAGACTACCTACCTACCTATACCAACATTAAGTTGAAATCATCTCCTATCCTACATATTTATTATTACAAATGCGAATTTGTCCTTCCTTTACGCCCAAACTAAGCAACCAATTGACTTGATCTTTGAAAGAACGAATAGTAACATAGGCTACTTTTTATGCCGATATTCCTATATGAACGCGAATCACGTGGGTGAAACCGCTGGCGGAAGCTAGTGGTTAAAATAATTGTCTTTGAGATAGGAATATTATATTAGTCTACTAGGTACTGCTTAGAATGCATACTTACTTATATTTACAGTACTTGCAATCGAGGATCTTCCCAGTAGATACTACTAATAAATTACTTCATCAAAGGGAAACAATATAATATAATACTAAAAAATATGATGAAAACATTTTAAATAAATAAGAAACTCGACTGGTCTTTCTACAGGGAAGTTTCACAATTGTACATACACACAGACAAGTAATGTTTTTCCATATTAGCATTTGCTCAGTGGAAATAAAACAATAATTTAGTATGGTCACATATTTAATATTAAATTATAAAGTAATTAAGGGCACTCTTAAAATAACATCATCGAAAAGTGGAGCAGGTCTAGTCATGCCTTCATGGCGAGCAAATCTGTGAGCAGCACCCAACAGTTCGTAGCCCCACAATGCAGTTAAAACTCTGGCTGTCCACTTCTACGTGAAGCTCTTTGAGCTCGGAGCCAACAAGGAACACAAGCTTCATTTTCTGAAGAAAGCTGAAATAAAAAGTCACAATTAAATTACAAAAGTAACAGAGTGTAAAGTATATATTTTTTAATCTTACACCAATTAGCCTAGCCCGCTGACCTCTCTATAATACAAGAATGCTGACCTAAATATTTACTATCTTGAGTGTCTCAGGTAACAAATTGATAGTTTAAGTAGGTCAGTGGCCTAGCCCCGAAGTAAGCACTGGAAGGCTTGTAATATGTTATACTAGGCCAATGGGTAAAAATGCAGTTGTGATAGTAGTAATAACAGTGGCGAGGGATGTGTTTGGGGAAATACGGCGAAGGTAAGCCGGCCAAGAATTTACAAATCAGACAATAATAATCATGGTATGTTTAACTCATTGGTATCACTAATTACTGACATAATTATTAAGATCTGCATGGTGGATCCCTGGAGTGGGATTTCTTATAGGGAAGCCGATGGGAATCGGAATGTATGGTATATATATGTATTTAGTAGAATTATTATATAGGTAAATAGTCATGGCCTCAGGTACAAATGCTCGTATTCGTCATAGAAACATTTGCCCCTTCTGCGATTCAAACCCAGGAACTCGAAAGTAGGTATCACCACGAAAACCATTGTACATATTACTCCACCACGCAGGTAGTCAATAAGTAAATACATGTAAGGTGTTACCTCTCGTGGTCTAATCCAATTCGAAATTATGTTGGTCATCCTTTGTTCCTCTTCATTTGGCTCTTGAAAGAAAACTCTTCGTCTGCTCATTCTTAAAATAGAACGTCCACATACAACTCGTCTTGGCAATGGCCAACATGCCTTGTAGTTTTACTTTCAGATGCAATAGAATGGGTTGCTAATTCCTAGGAAGCATGACAAATATAATCAGGTGTTGCCTAAAACAATAAGAGCATGGATGAAGTTTATTAATTGATCAACAAAATAGTAGAATATTAGTAGTAACCGATACAGAGGTGCATTGCTGCACCAAATATGTACCATGTGTTCTCGCTCTCGGTTTAGATGTCTAAAATGGTTGACGACATTTTCGTACTATGTACGACTTACCTCTCAGGGATATGACCAAAAACGAATAGTGTCGACTAAGGCTTGACTCTCGTTCGTCAGTAAATGCCGCATGCGATTCAATCGAAATGCATTGCATACTCGACATTGTGATGGTAATGTATCACCCAATCAGACAGTAAAACTATCACGAAAGTGCAGCACAACACAATATTGTTTGTGTTCATTTCATTAGCACATTCACAAAGCGGCTTTTCGCAAAATAGGTAGGAAGGAACTTTTAAATTAAAACACATTAATTTTATTAAACGTATACGGTGACCAAAAGCTCAATGATTGACATTGACAGTGTTGCAAGTAGTGTTATTTATTCGTCTTTTTACGAGATATAAATCGATAAGAAAATCAATCTTAAAAATAATATAAATTATAAATATCAAAAGTAATTAATCAACTATTTTAAGATAAAAGTCTGTAATTGTATAGGTTTAAGCTCTGAAATAGTTGCACAAATAGGTTTTTAATCAAAACAACATACACTAATAAGTTTTAATTAGTTATTTGAGAATCAATTTCAAAATCGATTAATCGATATTTTTATGGCAGGCAACTCTGACAGCAGATTTTTGTTTTGCGTATAGTATCTGCTAGTTGAAATGCGTTTCGTTATTAGTTTTAGTATTATTATTTCGCTTTTAGATTTTTCTTTACCCCGGACTTCTAAAAATATAACATTTACAGGAAACTAATCAGAAAAAAATAAGGAACCAACTATGCAAATATGGTACCAAAACATGAACATTGTGGGGTTGTACGCCAGTACGCATTCTCCTTACTGGCTATTTCGAATCTAAAACCATAATTATGAAAAATTAGTGACATTTTTTAGCTTGCCTAATGGGCATAATAAAACACCCTAATTTAGACAACAGTTTTGACTTTCACTAATTTCTATTGTTAAAAAAACGGAGTCTAACTAGATCAAAGAACTTTTACCTAAACTTTTAAGTTGCTTGGTCTAGATAGCATACATTGGAATCATGACTGAAGTCCGCGATATTCTAGACATACTAAATAACCATACATACGCTTTAACGATAACGCTAGACATGAGTAAGGCATATGACAGAGTTTCTTACAAAATCCTCCTCAGAAAACTCTATGGCGTAGGGTTCCTTTCCTCTTATCTTAAAGACCGCTCTCAATAATTTAGAAATAGATCATGGCATAAAAAACAATACCCGAAATAAAGATAGATAACAGAAATTACTAATAGACCACTCAATCCCTCAAGGAAGTACTAGGGTGTATTTTATTTATATATAATATATATAAATGATGTAGCAAAATGTATTAATAAGAAATGTATATTGTACGCCGATGATATATCGATAATTTTTCCCTTCAAAACTGGCAAAGACCTGCAGCATGGAATTAATAATACATTAACTCAAACATCTGAATGGCTAAAAGATCATAATTTAGAAGCCAATATAGCAAAAACTAAGTTAATGCAGTTCAAGCCACAACAAAAAGCCCCTATTGATACCTCATTATATTACAATAATAATGCTCTAGTTTTTGAATCATCGTCCAGTCCAATCTGTTAGGAGTAGAAATAGATACTAACCTTACCTGGAAACCACACGTTGACAAAGTAGCCCAAAAATTATCAAGGTTTACATACGCCAATTATCAATTTAAAAAATGTACTGACTCTAAAACAGCTTATTACGCCTACGCCCATGCTTGGCTTAGCTATGGGGTTATCATGTGGGGTAATAGTGTTGATGTTAATAATTGTGAATATTACAGACATGGAAAGTTACAGACCTCATCTTTTAAGATTAAAAATTTTAACACTCTCATCATTATATGTTTTTGAATTATGTTAATTTACACGAAAATACACTCTATACACTCATGCACAGGATTTAATACCACAGACTCATAATCTTCGTCATCGCCACAGATTCGCAAAACCGTTCACCAAGATGCACTTAGTAAGCTCAGGTGCCCAACACATGTCAATAAAAATCTACAACAAGTTATCAAATCATTTAAAAAGTATACAATGTAGCACAGAGTTTTTGTAAATGATTAAAGGAGTACCTAATAAAAGAATGTTTTTATAGCCTAAACTAATTTTTAGACAAAATTACATAACGTAAAAAAGTTATACCTTTAATATAAATAATAATAAATACTGTTAACTATTTTTAGTATCGTACCTATATAAATATAGATTGTCTAAAAATGTTAACGTTAATTGTTTATTGTTTAGTTTAATTAATATTATAGCTAAGCATAGATTTAATATAGTATTTAATTTAATATTGTAATGCCCTTACAGGGCTCATTTGAGGACATATTGCCTAAACTAAGACCTTTATGTATACCAAATGAAGCAATAAAGATTCATGATAACACAAGAAAAGGATATGGTACAAGGTAAAAAAATATGTGGGAATATAAATTGCACAACAAAATTTAAAAGTAGTGGACATTTACTGCTTTGCAAAAATGTATACTTAAGTACATAAAATAGTAAATCGAAAGTTACTTCTTCCTGTTAGTATATTATCCAAGGTTTGTCCATTGGCTACCATAAAGTTACATCACATCCGACTGGAAGAAGGCTGACCATCACTTCCTCACATACTAACAACGGCCGCGAGAAAAATAATAATGCGAATATTTCACCATACAAATGTTTGTAAGTACCTTGCAAGATGCACGCACTGTCGGTCTTTATCGTAAGTATACCAAACTTTTTATGTTCGGTTGCAAATCATGATAGGTCGTTATCGTTTGCATATTGCAACAATAAACTGACATTTCTAAAATCAACATTGCGATATTCATAAGAAATCAAGTTTTATGAAAGAGTTCAATTTAAACAGATTTGAAGAAAAGTTACAATAAAACTTGACAGTAATACGTATAATCCATCCTAAATACGACATTAAAAGTAACATACATACCTACATATAATCACGACTATTATCCCCGAAGGGTTAATCAGAGACTAGGCAATGAGGACCGCAATAGCAGTCCTCTACCATAGTCCACTTTATACCAAATAGCGACTGCAAGTGTGCTCAGCGTGGCAGGTAGTGAACCAATCGCCGCTTTATGCTGTTTGATGTGTGTGCAGTCTTTAGCCGGTTAGTCGCCTTTTACGACACCCAAGGGAAGGGAGGGGGTGGTAGTATTATTTCACCGTTACGCGACTCGGTTAGGCGTTAGACGGTTACATTAAAAGTTGATTACATTTTTAATACGAGGAATGGTTGAAAACGTGCCTATGAAACTTTTATTGTATTCATAGATGTGTAATAAAATACACGATTCAGTAAAATTATAAACACTGAAAAAAGACGACAACCTCAGGTTAAGAACCGAATGTTCAAATATTTGTAAAAATATTTCTTTCGGATCTCAGAGGTGAAAACTTCAAAGATTTGATGAAGCAATGTTGACTAAAAACATAAGCATCAAGCACTGACAAATTTCGACGGTTGAAAGCCAGACCTCGGTAGCCAAGTGGTTAAGGCAGCCGCCCGGAATGCGGAAGGTGCGTGGTTCGATTCCCGCCTGAGGTTGTCGTCTTTTTTCAGTGTTTATAATTTTACTTAAGTATATTTAAGCATTAATAAAACGCTAAAATATAAAACATTAATCTACACGATTCAGTTTATACACACACTGAAATCATAATAACTATCCATACCACAACTTTGATGTTCATTAAATAAAATACAGCCACTACTGAGTCGTATTTAAATCCATTAACTACTACGAATGAGCAGAGTCGTATTTAAATCCATTAACATTTCCTGTAACGGATCATCCATTAAAATAAGATTGAACGTTTCCTAAAGGTACGACAATTAATCGACGACGTCGCGTTCTTTTAAGTGAAAAACAAACCTGTACTGGTGAGTCTGTGATCCAGAACTGGTTGGGACAGCCAGCTATTAGACGGGGCTGGCGATGGCGTCTCGGGCCCGCTTGGATTTCCGGCAGTCTCTCCTAACCACTAGGTACCTTCAGTTTTCTCATTGATATGACTCACTTCAACGTTTAGCCAGCTACGACATAAAATACTATGATGGCACTTATGTCAATCATGTAGATGTAATGGCTGTAATAATAGTTACCAACGGTTCACATCCCCTGGCCCCAGCCGTTTTTCCGGTTCCATTTTTTAAACGTAATCCGTATACGGGGTAATGAACTTGTTTAACGACGTAGGTATGGCTGCCTCCGTAGTAGATTATCCTTTTAGAACGATGAATGACTATTTGAATTACTTTCTTTTACTAATGTTAACCATCAGGCGTAATAAGAAGAGCCATGCTTAATATTCTGCTATCAAGAATTTTTTCTAAACTAATGTGTTTTTTTTAAATAACCTTATTCATTATGTTCACAGGAATATCTTGGCAAATTCTAAAAATAACCACCAATTACCCATAAAACCTACAACTGAACATAATCTAATTATGAAAAATGTCGTCATTACAGAGCAGCCGGCGCGTGCGGTGTGGCGCGATGGTTGCGTGAGCGGTCATCATGCGCCTCTTCCGCGGGCCGAAGCGCAGGGAAGTGACCGCGCCGCGGGCCGCCGCGACGCCGTCTCCGCGAAGAGACGCCGCCGCCCCCGCCCCCACCGCCTCCGCCGCCCCCGCTGCATCCGCGCACGAAGCGCAGACGCACGACTTCGCGCTCGTCACCGCTCTTCCCGCCATGGTCATGGAGGACGACGTAAAAGAGATGAAAAAAGGTATAGCAATCTAACACTTTAAACATTATAAAAAAAACATTTACAGCTTTGGTAATTGAAAAACATGTATTTATTTGTTGTTTTATAATTCCAGTGTTTGCTACGTGGGGTCGCCGAATGGGAAAAAAACTAGATATGCTAAAGAAAGTGGACGCAAAAGAAATTCCGGACGAAACTCCACCGAGTGAACGGTTCAACGACGAGTCTTCTGTGCTCACTGGCCAATATAAAAAGAAACAACACTGGAAAATGGGTCGAAGTAGTTCGGATTCTACTTCACTAAAGAAAGATAATGACACGGATTCTCTCAGGAGCACCTCTAGGGATAGATCTCCGAGTCCCTTTAAGTCTTTTTTTCATAGAATGGGTTCAACTGGAATGTTAAATTCTGCAAAATCACAATCTCTCAATATAAACAAAAACAATGAAAACTATCCTGTTGCTAACGGACCATCACTTTATCGCAGTTGCTCAACTTCCCATTTATCAACTTACGTTAAAGCTGATGATCCCTCAGATGACATTGATTTACAAAATGCAGACAATGAGAATAAAAACTCTCCTATCAAGCAGTCAAATGTATCTGCAGAAGAAAAATTAGTAACAGCGTCAACAAAAGCAATCAGCTGTGACAACATTCCCAATTTAGAAGGACAAACTACCAACGGGACATGCAAAAAGCCGAACTTTCCATATGCATTTTTGAGATCTAAGTTATCTGTGTTACCGGAAGAGAATAGTATAAACTCTCAACAAAGAGCGAATTGCGTCCGACAAAGCTTTTCAGAAAGATTAGACCGTAAATCCCCAAAATTCCGAAGAGAAAGACTGTATTTGAATAATTCTAGATCGGAAGAGCGATACCAAAGTAGCGACAGTATCTCGTATCAAGAAGATAATATGCTTCTAAATTCTGTATTAAGAAATGACTACGATTTTGCAAGAAGCTCTATGAGAAGTATCAATGAGATAGATGGTAATATGTATCCAATACGTCGTATAGATGATACACCAAGAAGGTCATCAATGATTTCGCATCGGCCGCCTCTGGATTATGATCCTATGCTCATTCCGAGAAACAGAAATAGTCTACCTGTTTATGAATACAATTCAGTTTTAGGCTCCATGAGAGACTTGAAAGCTGAACTTGCGTCATCCACACATAGCATTAACCATGGTCCAGAGACAGGTGAAGTCCTTCAAGCACATCGTCTTAGTAACTATGTTAGTTCCAATGAATCTGGATACGACAGTGACGGTCGGCCAACAGACGAACACAGTAATCACTCTCCACCAGGTTACTCTTGTCACATGTCATCTGGCTCCATTAGGACAGACAATGAGGCTAGCTCGGAAACTAATCATAGTCCTTTTTCAAGACAATTAAGCTTTAACCATAAAATGAATGTTAGCCGAGTTCAGGTTCCCATGAGACGAAGTTCTACTCCCTGTGCGTTGTTTCCCATTGATAAGGGAATTTCGTATGAATATGAAACTGAAAATAGAGATAGCAATGATAAGTATTCCGGAACTAGAATAAATTCTCATGGTATGTTGGAGCATAATGATGGAAAACCACCGCCACTACCAAAGAAGACCATTAACAAGAAAACGCCTTATATTTATAAAACTATTACACTGGATGACCGAGTGCAATCAAGAAAACAGAAATTCTTCAACTCTCATCTAACATCGGCAGAAAATACATCGAATTCTAATAATTGTAAAGGCACTTTAAAAGAAGCAACGTCAACTAATTCAATATCAGAAATAGACATATTCGGTAGAGGGCCGTGTACTAAACGATTTAGAAAAATAAGACTTCTGAAATCAAGATTAGATGAAAGTTTGGGGGTTTATTTAGCCCAACATAGGATAGACTTTGACAATACTGGGTCAAATTTTGAAATAAGGTACATTGTAGTCAAATTAGATTTTGATGGAATAGCCCATAGAGACGGTAGGCTGCGCATTAGCGACGAAATAGTGAATGTAAATGGAAGAGTGTTACGAGGTTTGTCATCTTTGAAAGAAGTACAACACATAGTGAATTCATGCTCAACTGAAGCTACTGGTGACGATGGGTCTTTATTTCAAAGGTATCAAGTTGATCTCGTAATGGCACACGACGAAATAACTCCAATAAGTTTAAGTCGAATTATAAACAGCCAGGCTGGTGAACAAAATCCTCTTAAACCATCACCGTCAAATGTTCCACCTGACATTATATCACAAACCGTCCACAAACCATCATCTTCTAATCAAATAACAATTGAAACCCATTTTCCTAGTGACAATCAGTATTACACCTTAAAACAAACCAGTAGCCAAGGTTTACAAGAGTCTAATCTCTATAGGAAAGGTAACTATGGTAAATGTGACACACCGCACCTTAACAATGGGCCGATACATCCGAGCCAGAAGAGCGATGACGAAAAGTTACTCGAAAGAAACTGCTATTCTCCATCTACAGCGTCTTTACAAAACATAACCAACATTGAAATAACCATGCGATCTTCGCCAACGCCTAGGAATGAGCACAATAATTACAGGCCAATATCACTACATCATTCTAGACCGCAACCAATGGTGGTATATCCAATCGGAAGCGATAACACCACCAACGAGATCAAAGAAAATTCTCCTCACTACATAAAACATGTTCCAAGGTTGTATCAAAATAGATCTTTCGAAAGTATTCCTGAACAACTGAGGAACAGTAGTCGAAGTAGATTTTTCAGCAGAGTTGGATCACAAAGATGTTCACCGAATCACAACTCGCATGTGTCTAGACATCAAGAATACACGGCATCTCTTCACCACGAGCCTCAGCAAGGTGGCCGCTATTCCCACAACCCCAATTCCATGCAAAGAGTGGAATTTTGGAAAGGTCCGGGCCATAAGAGTCTTGGTTTCAGCATAGTAGGAGGAACGGATTCGCCAAAAGGGCAGATGGGAATATTCGTGAAAACCGTTTTTCCTAACGGCCAAGCCGCTGATAAGGGTACTATCTTCGAAGGTAAAGTATTAACTTTTTTATATAAAAGTAAAAATAACGATTGCAAAAGTATAGTAAAGAGTAACAATGCATTTTAATCTTTTTCAGGTGATGAGATCTTGTCTGTGAACAATGTTCCAACACGTGGGCTAAGTCACGCTGGGGCTATATCTCTTTTCAAGCAAGTAAAAGAAGGAAAAATTGAACTGACGCTTTCCAGAAGAAGGTATTTATTTATTATGTCAATGCTAAACAGAATCTTTACTTTATATATTTTTTTAATTATTTCAATGAGCCCTAACGACTATAATCGCTCCTAGATTTAGTAAATAGAACGAAAGTAAAGTCAAACCATGGGGCACATTGCCTCTGTCTCAATTATATTACTTACATAACATCATTGCTCTGTCCACTGGTAACCTAATTAAATAAAATTTTAAAAACATAATGTAGACGTGACGTACATAATACTAAAGCAGCATTTTTTTTTCAGAGCACCTAGGTCCAGGTCGGTGGAACCTCTTGGTAATTACCGTGGTGACGGCAAAAGGGAATAACACTTCCGAACCCTTCACTCCAAAGAGTTATAATTATATTGAGTGCAATAATATTCATTCTTACTTAACTATATAGCCAAAGGCGAAATCGCGTAGACATTAATACATTTTATGTTAAAAGTATTGACGAATCGTTGCTACAACGAAGTTTTGTAATTATTTCTAACTATATGAAATATTTAGATATGCACAATATTCTAAAATGGATTATTGGGTATTATTTTATGCTAGTGCATTATGTTGCATGATAAATGTTATATGGTACAGCATAAATGCTAAGTACATTATATAGTCACTCATGTTATGCTAAAATGTTTGTTAGCTTTGTATATTGTTAATACGATAAGACTGTACTGTGTACTATTACTTAACTACGTTGTAATCTGTTACTCAATGGTATTTGTTATGATTTCATTGGAAATCCTAGATCTCGTTACTGTAAATACTTAATGAACATTTACTTATATACACTGCGTAATGTCAATAACAACTAAAATCCGACGATGACAAGATTACACTAATAGACTGATATAATATTAATACAATAATTGTATGTACTTACAACAAACACCTGCCACTGCCAAAGCTTTAGGTATATTGAAAGGTTTTATTATGAGTTTGTATGAAAATAGAATGTTGGAGTGCAGTCGAATGCCATAAATTATAAAATATATACATATATATTGCTACCACATATCAAATATCCACTGATACCATTGTGTACTAAAGGTGAACGAATAACTTAATCAGATAAGAAATCAATAGAGCCCCAGCATCTGAACAACTGCTGTAAAAAAATAATTCTGATTAAGATATTTCTTTACCAGATTTCCGTTCAAAAATTGTAACTGAACTCTTCAAAAAAGCTTCCATTATGTGATTACTATAAAAGAACAACGAATTAGCTCCGTCCAATTAAGATTGTTACAGTAATTATTTAATTGTAGTTCTTTTGTTTCGATGCTTATTTTGTTCCGCTAATAGACGAATCGATGTAACGAAATCATCTTTAATGTACCAAGCGATCATAAAACACTGTAGATACTACCCATCCACAGTATTGTAAGTTACAATTGACATGTTTTGTAAATAAATTATTAAACATAAACTCATTTTACGAATAACAATCGTTTTATTCCTCTCGCGTATAATGTCACGTTCGCAAAATGTCACCATGACGCAAATCGTGACGTTCTCAAAATGACACACTAGCAAAACGTCACATTCTCAAAATGGCACACTAGCAAAACGTCACATTCTCAAAATGACACAATAGCAAAATGTCACATTCTCCTAAAGACACTCTAAATTGACAAAAGCAACCTTTTTTTAAAAGGTGGTCTGATTGTGTAACAAATAAAACACGTTACTTTTAATTTCGATTTATTTGCTAATAAAATGAATACTGAATATAGATTAAAAAAAAATCTCAAACTATTACTATCACACTCGGATATCGCGAGGACAATATCACGCACGTATCACAACTCACAGTATGTTGCAAAAAATATTTTCAACTTTATATTAATACATAATAATAAAATCAATGACCACGATGTGAAAACTGTATGTCATTAGATTTTTATTTGATATCGCATAGAATGGCCACTCCTCTCAGAATCCAATGGTCAGGGTTCTTGATAGTAGGCAGCCACAAAGGAGTAATAAACGTCAGCCCGGTTCGAACGGGCTTCTTGTATACTGGACACTGTAAAAAATTTACAGCGCTTAGCAATGCTTGCCGTTTTCCTACTACAAATAAGTGATGCACTTTGACATTTTTTTAATTTAAAACTGAGAGCTTAGCTTCTTTGCTTTCAACCCACATAAGAGTAAGTGTCGATAAGTCCGATGATAAAAGCGCATTCCACCTTATACCATCCACTACAAGGAACTAGCTACGAGTATCAGTAATCAGAACTACTTCACAGAACAGAATAGAACATGGAATAGGTGGTTTCGTCGCCGACAGACTCACATCAGATAGCATAAACATATGTAGCGAGGAACTATAATAATAACCTCCACTGTGAATTGAGCTAGGGACTTCTGGATCTGAGTTAGGTGGTTTAACAACAAGACCACGGGATAATGCTTATAATCTCATCATAAACAGTTTCGGAGATTGACACCACTTCAAATCAAATCATACCAAACGTCAAAAGTATGTAATGTTAGTTAACATAGGTAGGTAGGTATTTTCTTCGGTTTGGTTCATTTCGTCTCATTCCCCGAATTTACCTAACTGTAACACATATTTTCAGGAAGTGGATCACAAGCAAGTCAGTCTAATAATGAAACTGGACATAAAATAATTACTAATATCATGAAATAAGTAGCTGACTGTACATACTACGTCAGATTTTAACGATCGAGCGAGTTGACGACAAAAAAAATAGGTAAAATCGGAAGGTGCCAACTCGCGCGTACTCGCCACTTCCACACATGCCAGTTGACGAATAAGTCAAATTTACAGATATCATTTTAAACCTGCAACTGTCATTAATTTAACTATCTGTTACTCAGTCGGGAGAACAACTAACGGCTGTGGAAAGTACAATAAAGCTTAAAATACTTAGGTGCATTGGCAATGAGTGTGTGAAGTCAGGGTTCGTGAAGTCAGGGCAATCCCGTTTCTACCAGCACAATGTATTCAAATCTTACCTGATAGAGTCTAGGGTCCTTGGGCGCTGTAGAGTTGATGGCATACACGTGAATGACAGGTAATGCCGTGTACAACATTTTGAGAGTGGACTCGCACAGACGGGTATTGCGTCGGTCCCAGCCAGCGCCGTCCAAGAATACACCGTGAATAAAGACTCCCTCCTAATTATGAAGATAATAAAAATGTAGTTTTTTATTAAAAATGTACATAATTATGTATTATCTCCCTGTCAGAGACTAGGCAATGAGGACAGAGGCAAAGGCAGTTCTCTACCATAGTCCACTTTTCACCAAATAGCGACTGCACATGTGCTCAGCGTGACAGGTGGTTAGCCCACCGCCGCTCTATGCTGTTGAATGTATATGCAGTCATTAGTCCATTAGTCGCCTTTTACGACACCCAAGCGAAAAGAGGGGGTGGTAGTATTCTTTTACCGCTACGCAACACGGTTAAACACGGTTAAAATTTAGTTACTGAGAAGAAAATGAAAAATAATTAGGCCTAAATAGCTATTGACTTTATACGATATTAAAATCTAACCATCAGCCAACAAACCTGATGGGCACAGGACTTTCCACATGGACAACATCACATGGGGAAGTTGACCCATACCATTAACCCACCACGCTGGCCCAATGCAGGTTGGTGAGTTTTAACGACTGCCATCTTTCGTCGACAACCGGGACCGACGGCTTTTCGTGCCCTCGAAGCACAGAGAAGTTCGAGATATTTTTATTTTGATAATAATCAGCGTTACCGGCGGAGGAGCTTTAATTTCTTCGTATGTGTATTTGGTGACATCGTTATGAAGAGACACCATGTCCAACGCCCAACCCTTGTGAGCTCGTGTTACCTCTTGTCGCATAGCCGTTAGAAAACCTGAAATTATCATGATTTCAGAAATATGAAATAAGAAATAATGAAAATAAATCATTATTACTAGTTCAATTACAATAGTCTGATTTAGGGTGGATTTCACCAAAGTTGTATAAGTCTTATTCTAAGTATAAATCCATATTTACACGCGTGTAAATGAACTTTACGTTTCACCAACGCTTAACCTAATGATAAAGTCACTACACTACAGTTAATTCTTATACCGCCAATTTTGGCCGTATTAGACCCTATTCTTAAGATAATAACGTCACTAATGTCATTTAAAGCAGCCTTCAAATTAATATTGTAAATAAAAAATGCCGCGTCGTTTGAGATTGTTGATTGACGAATCTGATAGCAGTGATGAAGATATTTTAGGCCCACGCCCGAGATGGTTTAAGGAAAGAACAAATTACTTAGAAGATTAACAACAACAAAATTTTTTTTGATGTCATCGTCAGAAACGTTACGTCAAACAAACAATATTACGCCAGAAAATAGAAAAGTGTCAAGCGCCTTTGCTCTCGTACGAGATAAACTGCAACTATACTCTGGTGGTTAATACGCTCATTCGTTCGATCCACATAGGTTCGTTCAATAGCACAGAGTAACTATGCGAGAGTAACTTATTGTTACATTAGCGTGGTGAAATGAAATACAAGTTATACGTATGATAAATCTAGGTAGTAAGTTTATACTCGGGTAGCTAGTCTCGTGTAATTTTGATATTGGTGAAATTGGGTCTAGTGTGCGTGGGATTTAAAAATTTGAAAGGAATTTCATTAAAATTATTAATTTACTAAATTGTGTAACGTATATTTTTTTCATGAAACAACTAGAGATGAAGCTATAGAGCAAGCGCGCTGTCTATTAAAGGATAGATTTTTTTTATAATCTGTTATCTCTCTCAGCAAAAACTTGAATTTCGAATTGCGCGCCATTTTCGACTGTCAATTGTTGAGTCAGCTATGTTTGGTGTTTGTTTAATTTTATTAAATCTTAATAAATATGGCTATCGCGTATAGCATTAAGCCAATTTCAAGTATTTAATTTTTTAAAGTATTGCCTGCCTGAGGTTGTCGTCTTTTTTCAGTATATTTAAGTAAGTATATCTAAGTATATTTAAGCGTTAATAAAACGCTAAAATATATAAAAACATTAATCTATAAACGCAGCTTCATCTTAACCGAATGTTCAAATATTTGTATAAATATTTCTTTGGTATCTCAGAGGTGAAAATTTCTAAGATTTGATGAAACAATGTTGACTAAAAAACATAAGCATCAAGCACTGACAAATTTCGATGGGTGAAAACCAGACCTCGGTAGTCAAGTGGTTAAGGCAGCCGCCCGGAATGCGGAAGGTGCGTGGTTCGATTCCCGCCTGAGGTTGTCGTCTTTTTTCAGTGTTTAAAATTTTACTTAAGCGTTAATAAAACGCTAAAATATATTAAAAAACATTAAAACCGAGTATGATTTAGAAAATATAGGTGTCTGTACCTTGTGGATTAAAGAAACCCGTCATCCAGAAAGAAAACGGTCTAGCCTGGAAACACCAAGACGAGAACTGGATGTTCCTTTCCAAAAACTCCGTGAACCAAAAACCAAGTGTGGACGACGACCACGAGCTCTTTAGCCAGATATTTGGAACTTTGGCATCAAAAATATTGTCGAGTGAATCGCGAAGCGCCTGTAAAAATGTATAAAAATTGACAAACGAACTTTTAGTAACTATAAAGTGGTCAAAGCCTTCAGGCTTCAGCCTTCATTATTTTTACTAGCTGTAGTCGTCCTACTGCGGAGCGAAATAATTATTATGAGAATATTTACCTCGTTCATAATTATAGTACCATCAATAGCTAGAAGCAAATCTTTCAGCGTCGTTCTCACTAATAATATAACTTTTTGCATTCGGTCAATTTCTTGACGCAAGAAGATTACCATTGAGTTATACATCCCATAAAGTTTCAATCTGTAAAATGAAATAAATGATATGTAACTTACATTAAATCAGATTCATATAATATTTCTGGTAGACAAACGACTAAGTTAGATTTTACCAAATATAAACAAGACATTATTGTTTTCTTTATTTATCTAGTTTTTTATAAGTACATTCATTATTAGTTAAGTTGGTATACATGCCTTTCTTTGACTTCATGAGGATCGAAGTTAGGTGGCACTTTATCCAGCATTTCTTTAGACTGTCTGTACACAGAAGCTTCACGGGTTTCTCCACCGCCTGAACTGGATTCCTTGGGCTGAATGGATAAGATCGTGTCTAGCAAATCTTGAGTCACATTGCGCTGATACCTAAGGTAAATCATTTGCAAAGTGAGATGACTCAGTCGTAATAGCTGAATATATTTCAGTAAAAATAGAAACAGCAACTTACGTAATATCAGCATTAGTATGCAACCCATAAGCTTGAGGCGGGTCTACCGTTTTCATTTTGTCTATCTCTTCGAGATACTCAGGAATATTCCTGAACTTCATGATTCCGTAACTTTTATAGAACTGGAAATCCTCATTGAACAGTTGGTCCGAGAACCACACTCTAGTGAAAGTTACTAGGAGGCGGGTGTCATAGTCGTCCGTCACTCTACCTCCATATTGTACAGCTGACACCATGTATCTTAATGCGAAACAACAGAATTAATATGAACATCGGAATTTGTATTCGCTCTAAATTTCACGCAACACATTCATTTATATTTTGAATGGTTAACTTAGGATGACTGTATAATCTATTTTGTACGTACCTCACAGTAGTCCAGCTGATTCCTTGCCCCGGTTCTAAGGCGTCCAAGTGATTCTGGACAAACATACATGAAGATAGCCAGTCGGCTGAATTAAACTCATACGGAATATTCCAACCAAGTGGGCCGAACTTTCGTCTCTCTTGCACCACCGTGTGCATGAACGAGAGAGTATATATCAAGGGCAGATAGAAAGGACTGTCACTGTAATCCAAAAAGTCCTGACTCATCGAGTCATAGGTCCTCATCAGACCGGCCTTAATACCTTAAATAATTAAAAATATACTTTTTATCACAAAAGGATACATTTAGAAGCTATATAAGCATTAAAAAGTTTTAGAAGCTCAGTCAGCTTAGTCACTCATAAGTTATAGCTACTTCCTACCTGAGGGCGGTTCACAAGTGTACTTGATAGACATTTGTAACATGGTAATCGAGAACTTCGGATGTGGTTCAGTAGTAATCCATAACCTAGAACATAACAGAAAACTTATTACGCAAGTGAATCCAAATAAAAACATAATCAAACAAAACCAATAGAAATAATTTCACCTGAAAGTTTCGTGTATTTTATCTGGGTCCTTTTCTAGTTCAGCAAACTGTTCCATGATTTCCACCATGTATTCCAAACCCAAATGGCAATTTTGTAATAATACCCATACACCCTATAAACACACGTTATGTAGTAAAAATAATTGTAAACACATAAAAATAATCATAAAGTAAAATCTGTATAATGTGTAGTCAACAAAACGAATCGAATACTATAATATAAGCATATAGGCAAAAATTTTGTTAAGATTTTAGAGACATATGAATTACGGGAGCACGTTTAAACAATACCTCTTTTTATATTTAATAGCGAGCACAATTTGTGCTTTAGCCAAGGCACAATACCTCTTTTAAAGCACGATCGATAAGTTTCCTTGCATGAATTTCCTGTCCTTGTCCCATGGAAATGGAAGAGCACAGGCACTCCATTCTTTTAGCGGTGGTCTCGATGGAAGGAGTGGGATCAGAGCCCATAGCCAGAAAACCAATCAGCGGCACTAAAGGTCGCGATTCGAGGACCATTTGCTAAAAAACATTTTTTTTACTGATAATAGATATACTTGATAAATAATTACATATTTACATAAAAAAATAAAAATGATAATTGATAATACCTCATAGTTGACGATAACAGCTTCAGTAAATCTGGCGCCCATTGAGTTCATTACATATTTCCTGAAAAATAGTAATTTTAGTAAAAACCTGTAGTTTTTACTATAATTAAAGCTTAAGTCCAAAAAGTAACTTACTGGCTCTGTGCAAGTGTCCTGTCGGGACACCAGGCTCTCACTACCAACAATTTCCTAAATACGTCCAATGTATTATAACCATCGGGTAAAGGTTCATCTTCAGGCGCTTCCTTATCAAACCTAAAAACACATTTATCATTACTTTTATAGGTCTTTGAAACACTCTTAAAAAATAAGGAGACTCCGTTAACCCACCCTACACTATGTATTTACTTTAACAAGGAAGAAACCACTAACCAAGACTTCCAGCCCTTCTCGTTATTGCAAACTTGGTTGAGGATGTTAGTGTACTGCCTTAGTCCTGACAACTGGACCAAGTTCAACCACGACATGTCAGTCACCCATTTAAAGGGCTTCGGCGGGCATGCGTTCAAATCTAACGCGGCACCACCTGTCAAAAGAAGTTCAATTTAAAAACTTTCGGCAAGAACCCGCGAGATATATATTTTTTTTTATTCTACAGCGGGTAAGCGCTTGGCCTTCATCTCACCTGATGGTAAGTGACGATAAGGTAAAAGGTGGAAGCGGGCTTCACCCGGAATCCTCAACCACTGAGGAAATGGCTATCTTAACTCAAACTGTACGGAACACAACAATGCTATAAACATCGTTGTTATGGCGACAGACTTAGATAAGATGGTGGTAGCTAGCCAGGCGGACTTAACAGCCCTACCACCAACCAAATCGAGCACACAAAGATGTACCCCCCGCTGGGAATCGAACCCGGGACCTCTGGGTCTGAAACCGGTGACTTAGCCACTAGACCACAGAGGCGATAAAATAATAAACAAGGGCATGAATTTAAGCTTTATAACTATAGCAGTCATCAAAAACTATTAGTAGAGATAAACCACGAAAAGATGGCATGCCCCTCCACAATTTGTTTTGAATGTGTGTGTGTGTGCACATACGTCACATTGTACAGTAAAGCAAAGTAAATAGTAAAGTAAAGTACTAACTCCTGAAAAAGTGCAATCATGTACCAAAAAGACGGTTATTGTTATGATTGACGCATCTTATCACAATACTTTAGCAAAGAAAACACCTACTTTAAATAGCAATAAACCAGAAACGCAAAAACGGCTTAAAAGATAAACACCTTTTGACGAATCCATGAAAAAGATCGATCTTTACGATATCATTTTAAGGAACAAATAGGACAAGAGGGCGTTTGCTATTGGTTAGATTGCAAAACAGTACGAGTGCTTTTTTATATATTTTAACTAAAAAAACAAAACCTATATTACTACAAAAAGGAAATATAATCCAGCAACCATGCCGGCATCGGAATGCTAGACCATATGGTATGATTTGAATTAATGTTGATTAGTGTACTGACAGCACGCTGGCTGACTGTACCTAACAAATTTCAAATTCTCATCGATTTATTGCCCGACTCAAAGCTCCACCACTCATAAATAAAGGACCGCTCGATGAAACGGGCGTGTGTAAGTCATACAAAAATGTCAAGAGGTCCCATACTGATAAATTAATGATTTAAGTTGACTCAACCTATTAAGCGACAGATCCATGTTTTTGTTTATGTTCGGTCTACAGTACAGAATTCTCAAATCTGACTTGAACACCGATGCATTGTAAATATTATTGCGCACACACTTATCCATGTGACGAAATTTCGTGGTTGATCTCTAGGTATTTGTTTGGTATTTGTGCATAACGTGCAAAGATGCCAAACTTAGTAGAAAGAAAAAATTGTCGCGTGAAGGAAAGTACTTGAAATATTACATTTTTACAATTACTATTATTTTTTATATTATACTACTATTTTGCCATTTGAAAAAGTAGAGCTTGGAAAAGTTATGGTAGACCTATACTGCACTGGCACTAACAGACATTTTAACGCAAAATATTTTAATCATTTAATTCTAATTTAATAATCTAATAGATTATTAAATTCTATGTCTGTTGAGCACTTTTGTGGACATATTTGCTATTGATATTGACATTGCTGTGACACTGACTGAGTGGTAGAGCCACGCTACACCAACACGAGTGTTAAATCTGTTAATAATAAAAATAAATTTCTGATCCTAGCACTAGCAGTCAGTCTTTAAAATCATCTATGAGGATAATTAAAATAAATTTAACAACAAACCTTTAATAAATGTCTGGAACTCCTCATAAGTGACATACTCTTTCTGCATATCAATCTTCAAAGTTAGGAGTAAGGTGAACAAATACTTGTGTTTCTCGTAAAATCCTCTGCTAATATATTTAAAAACGTCGAATGTCTAAGAAAACCGCAAAAACACTATGATTGATAAGTCAAAAGTAGGATTATGCAACAAATGTACTAATATAATTTCAAATAATACATATAACACGTCCACAGTCCCATCAGCCATATATGGCTCATAACAATTGAAATTCTATTGTTTATATTAATGTCGCAGATATAAGACACTCACCAAATAATCAATAATAAAAGCGATTCTTCTGGTCGTGATAGGGCTCTGAGGTGATCTCTCCATAGATATATCGAAGCGCTCCAAAAATTGTGCCAAGGAGGTTTGATACATGTTGCAAACAAGCGACATGTTACAAATTAAGAAGTAAAGCACGGAGCCGCGAGTAGCGACGGGGCGGAACTCTTCACGAGCCAAGTTGATTTTGTTTTCAGTCTCTTTCGCCACGTCCAATTTCTCTTTGACCTTGATAAATGTGGGATAATAAGAGTTAATAACAAATTGTCTTTGAAATGAATAGCTACCGGAGCTTACATTTTACTATCCCGAAAAAAGCGAATAAGTTAAAAAACATGAAGATGAAAAAATCAATGATTTTTCTTCTCTATTCTAGATGTTATAAGCATCAGAAAAATTTAGAACAAATCTAGACAAAAACTTTGCTAAAGATTAGTCATCGTTTTTAGTCACACAATGATTACACTTACATCTGTAGCTGTCGCTTTTGTTATATTCAGCACTTGAATCAAAGAGACGTCTTCTACTAGCGAACCCTGTATTGTTGTCAGTTTGTGCAGCAAGTTAGCCTCAAGCTCCTGCATCTTGCGCCTATTAGCTGTCACGTCCATAATCAGCTGAGTACGCTCCGCTTCCATCTCCGCCTTCTCCGTCAGAATCACTCTTCCGAGCAACTGATCTTCCAAACCTATTATATGAAATTGACTATAATTAAATTATATTTTGAACTAGCGGCCCGCCTGCGATTTTGTCCACGTGAATCCCATACCCCGTGACGAATTGCTAAAAAGGTGCAGCCGTTCTGAAGTATTGCGCAAACAAACACTCGTGGCAAAAGTAATAACTTTTTATTTATTTATGTAGATTATTGATTTTGTTTTAAATTTTTAGAAACATGGCCACGCTACTTTTTCTATCGGAAGTATTGCAAAAATGATCAATTTATATTCAAAATAATATAAGAAATACCGTGTCGCGTAGCGGTGAAAGAATACTACCATCCCCTCTCTTCCCTTGAGTGTCGTAAAAGACGACTAACGGACTCAACACTGCACAATCATCCAGCAGCATAGAGCGGCGATGGGCTTACCACCTGTCACGCTGTGCACATGTGCATTCGATTATTCGGTGAAAAGTGGACTATGGTAGAAGACTGCTTTTGTTTTCCTCATCGCCTAGTCTCTGACTAATCCTTCGGGGATAATATAGTCGTGATTATTAGTAATAATGTAATATAAGAAATCATAAATACCCTGCATTGTAACAGTGAAATCAATGATGGAAGTTCGAGCTGAAATTTCAGGAGTGTAAGCGGGATTTGGAAGTTTTGTGGTTATGTATATCTTGTGCCCAGCTGTCACGTCAATTTCTTTGTCTCCCAATTTCACCTGTAATTAGAAGTTAATCAATAGAGAGAAAAAATAGTAGATATGTATAAGAAAAAGAGAGCATACTTTGTACGAGGAACCGATCTTAATATAATTCCTTTCAAGAATATTGTCAAGGGCTGGATCGAGTTCTTCAGCTACATCTTCTATCAGCAACGGCCTCCCAAGCGATACACAATCTTCTACATGATTTCTGTGATAAAAGAAAGTTATAAAGTATTCTTATTACATAATTAAACAAGCAGAACAAGGTTGACAAAAAACATTAATCAAAATCGTCTTCTGAATAGTTTTTATAAAATTCTGATCGTGGCGATGAAAATTCCAGGTGTTTAGGACAGAAAATGTATTCAAAGTAATGATGATATACCTGAAATATTTATGATTGAGAGTAGTAATGATAAGCTCATTATATTTCTCCATGTTCTTAATCCATATTTTGCCCTGTGTCTGCGGATCGATGAGCAACGGGAACCTAGAAGCTTTTGTGACAATAATGCCGTTCTGAATAGACAACTCGTCCGTCGGCAAACCGCACAAATTCCAGTCACCAATCTATAATGCATAATAAAATGTAACATGGTAGTAGTTTTGAATTTTTTTTGATATTTATAACGTACTAGCGGCCGCTCGTGGTTTCATTCGCGTGGTACCCGTTCCCGTGGGAATATCTGGATAAAAAGTATCCTATGTGTTAATCCAGGTTATAAACTATATGTATGTCGAATTTCATCCAAATCCATTTAGTAGTTTTTACGTGAAAGAGTAACAAACATCCATCCATACTTACAAACTTTCGCGTTTAAGTGTAATATTAGTAGGATAGTATACGTATACTTTTATTAAAAATATACATAAGATAAGAGGTTGGTGGAGCAGCGTTAAGTTAACATTAAGCTGTTAGTCCCGATTTTTGTTGTAAAAGTTGTTGTTCTTTTTTACACTTAAGGGTACTTATGACACAATTTAGTGAAAAGTGGGGACTACCGCCAAATCTCTTATTGCTGTTCCCGTATAAAAGTACTATTACAAATTAAACAATACTAAGGTACTAATCACACTAGAATACATACCGTAGCAGTATCAGTAAGTTGGTCTGTGATATTCAAATTCATTGACACTGGTATTTTCCTTTTTAGCAATTCTGATAGCCAACAAGTAATGATGTGATTCCTAAACTCTTGATTGAATGGACCAGAGTAAGATAAAAATCTGAAAACAATTTGTAACGTCAAGACGAAAAATGCATGTCTATATTTATTTACATAACTACTGCTAATTTTTTTTACGTTACGATACTCAGTTTTTTGACATAGTGAAAATTTAAAATATTTTGTTGAGTTTAGTCCACACACAACAATATTGAGGTCTTTTAAATGTTAATTTTGAAAGTCTACAGGGGGGAGAGGGTGAGACCTTGTAATCCTTTAGGCACGCTATGTCTTATTACCTGAATGTATAGTCGGTTCCCTGAACGTCCATTTCCCGAATGTATACTTACTTAAATGTCTATTTACCTAAACAAGTGTCTATTTATAATATTTTAATATTTCAATAATTATTGCATATTTTATTAGTATTGAATCTTTAGATGAAATTTTTGCCTTGTCAAAGATTACTCATGTGGTGTACATACGTCATAGAAACTACAACCTGCCCGTGATACATATCTTGTTACTTTTTTTATACATGCTATGTTGTATTCTGTTTGTGTACCGAAAAAAAAAAGAACGTCCACTTTCCTGAACGTCCACTTTATTGAACGTCCATTCCCTAAATGTCCATTTACCCGAACGTCAATTTACTGAACGTCTCTCTAAAGACGAACAGACGGTTATATGCTACTTTTTCCGCGAAAATTTAACTTATAATCTTAAATAATATTATATTTCTTAGTTATTGAACAAAAACAAATACATATTCCTTTATCCTTTGAATGTATTAAACATTCGAGAAAATAATAATAAATGTGATGTTCTAGCATGTATTTAACTTTGTTTTGCATTTTAGCTTTAACTAAATAATTCGTTTTAAAAATGATTTGGTGTCTTTATAACCATTTATAATTTTTTTTTAAAGTTCATTGTACTTATTATCAAACTCGATATCTTGAATTCATCTATTTTTTCGGGTCAATGTTTATGATAAACTTTTTCTTATGATACAATTATAGATTCCTTTTTCAAAGAACATAATAATTAAATACAAATTTGGTGCTTTACGGATTCTGAAATTGAGCCTACGGTCGGTGGTTATTACACCATTGACGCTGGTAATACTGCATACATTTGATAATTTTCGGTGATTGCGGGGCGTCATTCGATTCGCATTTATCGCTTCATCTTTTTTATTAGAAGGTAAAAGTGGAATAAGGGCAACTATTCTCAAGATGTTTCTACCAGCTTTCGTCTTGGCAACCATCAATTCTTTCCCATTTCGCCATATTTCCGTATTAAAATGATAAAACATCATCTAATGCGAAGGTTTTAACGTGGAGAAAGCCGGAATCTTCAGAGAAGTGTACATTTAAGAAAGTGGACGTTAAAGTGGACGTTTAGGGAAGTCTACATTCAAGGAAATGGACGTTTAAAGAAGTGGACGTTCAGGTAAGTGGGCGTTCAGTTAAGTGGTCGTTCAGGAAAATAGACCTAACGAACCGACTGGACATTCAAGTAATAGGACACAACGTGCCTAAGGCTTGTAATGAAAAGAATGGGCATGAAAGGCATTTCTTTTCCTCCATTTTTAACAAGGTCAAAATATTGTAAAATGCGCTCCTTATGATAAGATACTAAGTATCCCTCGTTTCTTATAAATGGACTATACCCAGTCAACAATAGTATGTCCCCGACCAGCCGTTCTATTTCTGACTTGAATAATGCAGACTGCTCTGTCCATCGGACCCTTTCGCCACTAAGTCCATTGATGAGCGCAGTAGCTGCGTCCATCTTTTGTTGGCATTTGGCCGCGTCGTCCAACACAGCTTGCTTTAGTGCCATAGCTTCGTCAAACTGCCTCTGCACTCCAGCTAACTCGCGCTGTATTTTAAAAATCATGAAAATTTATGGAAGCTCTTTTGTTTAGTAAGAGTTACTTCATCTCCATCTAGTACTATAGCATATACGGTTTCGTCCCGCTAGTTTCTCAGGTACATAATTAAGCAATGCAAAGGGATGCATATAAGAAAGATACATGCTTCGATCACATTTAAAAACATGATGCACACTCAACGCTCTCAAAACGACCGCACAAAAAAAGTACGTAGCGAGATATTTTGTTTAGGTACTCATTTCGTTCAGTACCTAGTGTGCGAGCGAAGTGCTCCTTTGCTATTCTACCAAAAAACATATAAGTACGTCGAATGTAGACAAAGATATAGATCCCATTCGAGCTTTCCTGAGACTGGTCGATTTATTTTTACATAGTAAACATTTTATCATCATCATCTTTATCATCATTACATATTATAAAGTAAAGTCGCCGTTTTCCTCTGTCTGTGGCACCGCACTATTCTCCTAAACCACGCAATGGATTTTCATGCGGTTTTCACTAATAGATAGAGCGTTAACTGAGGATGGTTTTTGTTTATATTTTGTTGATATATTTTTTTTAATGGCTGAACTATGACGCTCTTTCTATGTTAGCGTGGACGAAGGCGCGGGCGGGCCGCTAGTTTAACTATACAGCATTGTGAATGCAAAATTTCAATAATAAAGATGTCAAATGTAGATGTCAAAGCTGGCGCTATTCTGCTAGGATTTAGTATGGAATTGGGTATCAGTTTTTCTATGTGATCGAAGGGCACATGTTAGAAAATAGAAAGAAAACTACTCTAGAGAGAATAAGACCAACACCTCCTTCAGTAGATTATGTTGATAATTAGTCGGATCGCACAGAGTCACGATACCACAGTTGGTAGTGGGCCTGACCCAGTATGTCAGAGAGTGCAGGTCTGAATACTGCTCGTGGAATGTTTTCAGCTCTTTTGCAGAGGATGAACATAAACACATTTGCGCATTTTTTTATTACCTAACTAGAATCGTAGAGTTTTATCTAATTGAAATTTACTGATATAGAAAAAAAGTAAAAGTAAAAGTAAGTAGTAAAGTAAGTAATGTATATGGAGTTAATACAAAGAGTGAATAAGTGAAAAGCTTGCCTCCTTCGCTTTCAGCTGCGCCTCTGCGGCGTCTAGCTCCTTCTTGGCGGCCTGGTACTTGCCCTGCATGACCGCCAAGTTGGCCTTCAGCGGCAGCACGTCCTTGTTCACAGAGTAAAACAGCGCCATAGCAATGGTCCACGAGATGAGACCGGCCACATTACCGCAAGCCACTTTGGCCGCTTCGAAAGTGTACGAACTAAAAAAAACAAAACCGCGTTTACTTTTAAAATTTAATAAATCTACTTTTAGAAACTTCTAACAATCGATATGGGTTCAATTGATAGTTTCAAGTTATTAACTATATTTATTTTTATTTTTAGTCAAAATAATAGAATAGGTAGAGTAGTTGGCAGTTGACTTAAGAAACAAAACGTTTTCCTTACAAAATGTTTCCATACTTTCATAAAAACTTGTTTATATTTCAATTCAATTCAAACCATACAAAACTTACCACATAGATATGAGGCCCGAAAACAATGTCTAAACTTAGACAATGTCCCTAACAGATGCTTGCACTTTACGCCAATACGATAAGTCAGAGACGCAACATGTCACAAGCAAGCTAAGCACGTGTTTAACATGCGTTTAACTTTGAACATCATGTAAAATATTAAATGTTTTACTTACGTATAGCCGAAATATGGTTGTAACAAGTCAATCATTTCGGAATTTATTTCGTCCTTGGGATAAAACTTTAAGTTGTTTAGGAATCTTGAGTCCGCCATAATCTAGCAAGGAAACACGGTGTATTAAGATTAACCAATATTACATACATACATATAATCACGACTATTATCCCAGAAGGGTTAGTCAGAGACTAGGCGATGAGGACCACAAAAGCAGTCCTCTTCCCTTCAATGATCTGAGCCTCTGTCATAGTCTATTTTTAACTAAATAGCGACTGCATATCGTGACAGATGGTGAGCCGTCTATGCTGTTGGATGTATGTGCAGTCTTTAGTCCGTTAGTCGCCTTTTATGACACCCATGTGAAGAGAGAGGTTGTAGTATTCTTTCACCGCTATGTGACACATTAAAAACCAATATTTAAGTATATTATATTTTTTCCTACTAGCTTGTATAAATGACTAACGATAAAACGTTGATATGTTTGGTTTAAACAAAATGGTAGTTACTTATAGGATCATTGTATGCCTTCGATCAACAATCGATGTATGCCTCTAGCTATGTATTTTAAAATATTGTATATAATATAAAATAAACTGTTACATACATATGTAACAGATTTAATGTAACCACGTTTTAAAAAAATAGGTATAGTGGTAGATAATCAGGCTTCTTCTGATGGTAAATATGCAGTCATTATTTAATATTGTTGTAAAAAGAGTTTCAAACATAAAATATTTTTTTGTCATTTCTTCTGTAATATAAGACACGTCATGCAACACACACACGCACGCACACACAAACCCACATGATACCTACCTATTTACAATCGATCCTGAATTCCTGATGTATTATGAAATATAAATTTAATTGTCCTATACGTAAATTCTCACCTTCAATGACTCCGCCCAAGACGCACACAAGAACTGCTTCTCAGGGTCAGGCCTGATGGGGTCGATCCTCTTTCGGAAGAGGAGTATCACAGCGTCCATAATAAGGGTGATGAGGTGCGGCGGCTTGCCCAGTTTTCGAACCGTCGCTATATCAGCGGCGTTGATTGTCTAGGAGTTAAAGTCATTGGAAGCTATTATTAATGGAAATTATAATACAACATGGATCTGTATGTTTCTACGTTGTGAATAATGTTTAAAAGCCTACACAAAAGTAAAATAAAGAAAAGTAAAACAAAAATATTTAAGTTCCTATATAGATAATATGTAACTTTCAAAATAAAAAGGAAAGATCTTGTCCATCTGTTACTACAACATTTATAATGTAAATATACAAATTAATGTATTTTAAGAAAATGTTAAGTACCTACTCATAAAAACAGAATAAAATCATTAATTAAACAAAATAAAAATAAATTACAATGAATATTCAAGGCAAAATACGAAACCGCCCGAACAGGGACTTGAACCCTGGACCCTTGGATTAAAAGTCCAATGCTCTACCGACTGAGCTATCCGGGCCGTGTGAGACCCGGCGAAATAAAGAGCTGTAATCGTAACGTAAACAACACAGCTCAAAATAATATGCAACATCGTCCTTGAGCCGGATGTTTGATGACGTCATCATTAGTTGGAGTAGAGATCAACCACGATATTTTAAAACATGGTTAAGTGTGTGCGTAATAATATGTACAATGCATCGGTGTTCAAGTGCAATATGAATTCTGTAACTGTAGACCGTACTTAAATAAAAACATGGAACTGTCGTATGATAAGTTGAGTCAACTTAAATCACTAATTTATCAGTAGGGCGATTTCGTTAAAATATGTCCACACGTGTTTTGGCTTGTCCTATGGGTTCTCACGCAAGTTTCATAGATGTGCAAGACTGTTTGTATAAAAAAATGACTTTAATTCGTTCTTTTATACAATTTATATTAAAAAAAACATACAAATAACTACATTATTTTTATCTTTATTGGAATATTAATGAAAGTTTCCCTTTGTACCCCCTTATTTACATATTTCCTATAGTGATTAGTTAAACTTTGTGTGCGGATAATTAATTTGTTAATAAATAATAATCATTGCAAATGTAAAGAGGGTATAAGGATATTAAAATAGGTGAGAACTATCACAATTAAACATTATTTATGGTTAATCCTATAGTATTTTTCATAAATTTTATCATTTAATTTGTGTCCTACGTTACAGCCATTTGCGGAAAACGCACTTTGTAACCCGTATTATAGCAAAAGGTTGTAAGAAAACTACTAAGCTTAATATTTAGTTTAGTTCATGGAAACATTATGGTTTGATACGCCATTTTGAAGAAGTTGTCAAACGTCTCCAAAAACGTCAATTTGTGTCGAAACTTGCAACGCGTTACTGTGCAAATTTTTTCTTCCACTTTCTAACTGGGATTTAGCTGGTATGTATGTATATTTTATTACTCAAGCTGTAGCAATTGATAACCTAAATAATGGTAAAAATTATTAATCATTGCTTTTGTTAATACAATAACAGTTATATTAACTTGTTTGTTTGGTTACATATAGGTGGAACGTTGAAGTTACAAAATGGAAATATAAGGTTAAGTTCACTTGGTGATTCTATTTGTCACGTGGTACCAGTATAACATTTTTAGCCGATTTAAAAAAGGAGAGTTATGGATAGAGAGGAATTAGGGGTTGACCGGCAGTGGGGTAGTACCTACCCAGGGACGATAAATACTGATATATACATTGTTTTGACACTCGCTGATTGTGATTTCTGTAAAGGAGGGCAAGGTGGGCGATGTGTGTCGGAACGAGGAAGCAGGATAGTGCACCTCTAGGAACGAAAAAGGCGAGGTTGTACACCTGAATAGGAACGACAATTACTTACATAGTTTTCACGATAAAGTTGATTGTGATTTCGGTGAAAGGGGCGCTAGTAGATAAATACCTCTAAGTATGATAGCCTCGAGCGTGATATTTACGGGCATCCTCTAATGTACACTCCGCGCGCGAGTTGAATGCCTACCAAATGTATGGACGGCCATACATTTGGTCGGCATCCAATTCGCGTGCCGAGTGTACGAAGGTAGGTGTATGGAGGTATGTATTTGCCGTTCCTAGTCAGGTGTACATAATTTATAGAAGTTACCAAATTTTAAAGACATGTGAACTAACCTTATTAGTTTCCAACGCGTTACTACGTCTTTCCAATTTGTAAGTGTCTCATGTTTTTTAACTTAAAAATATAAATATTTTGATTATTTGATAGGACACGTTATGTTGTGACAGTATTTGTTAAAACTGACTAAAAGTACTTACATTTTTTCATAATTATTGTGAACTTTTAAACGGTTATTATAATTGTAATAACTAAAAAATAGCAAGACTGCTTTACCTAAAAGTTACAAAGTGGATAATTTTTACAGCTTAATGTTTCAAAGATAAATGTTAGAGAAATAATATTGTGTCAAAATATTACTACTATAGTGTTAGTTTAATAATAAAGAAAATTCTTTTATTAAAAATAACTGTGTTGTTATTAAATTTGCCTTAATAAAAGTTACAAAATGGAACCTAGAATCCCCATCCTGTATTATAAAATCTTATTTTCTCAACAAAGTTAAGTTTTCCTGTAAGTAGTGTTATTAAAATAATACATTTAAAGGAACAATAAATCAATTTACGTCTTTAAAATATTTATACTTAATTTTATTTTCCTTATTCTCCATTTTGTAACCGTGATGTATTTTTACGAAAAGGCCCAGTAATCATATAACCAACCGGAACTCTGCCAAAAACGTATGCCCAATTGCCCAATGGTCATATCCGATAAATAAAACTAGTTTGTAGTATCCGCGTGTCACTGCACGATTTGCAACTAAAGTTGACGCGTCACGACGGGAGTAAATAATGCCAAATTGCAGCGTGTTTTCGTGAAAAAAGCGATCAGAAACATCAAATGTACAAAAAGACAGCTTACTTTTCATATAAGTTTTATTTTGTCTTTATATTATTAATAATGCACTAAAATTGCAAAAAACTGAAAAAAATGTAAATTGAAAAGTGTTGCCACTAAAACAAATAGTTGTTACTTTGCGTAACTTTTAAAGTTGGACGTGCCAACAATACAGAACAACTTATGTTACATTAATTATTATTAAAACTATTTTTCACTATGGATGCTTATTAAATGAATGATAGATAACTATTCATTGTTAATTATTTTCATTTTCTTAAATCTTTTTTAACTAAATTGCTTTAAAAATTATCAATACTATAAAACTGTATGTTTATGATCGGTCTACTTCATTAATATATTATATTTACAGCCCGTCACTAATCCCGAAATTAGAAAAAAAATATTTCATTACATTGGCACACTGCAACACTTTTAGAGAAACGACCTTCGATCAACAATAAAATAAAATTGATGATCGACAGTACAAAATATAGATATCGATTTCATTAAAATGATAAACATTGTAATAATTTTTTCAGATTTATAAAAGATGCAATTATTCGAGATGTTTGGATCCGAGTTTGTGGCAATCATGTTTCGTCGACTCCTTATAACGCACTAGCAACACTTTGCTCACAGCATTTTCAAACTTATACTACTCTGTCAAGAAAGTACCGGGAAAAGATCAATAATACACAAAATGTTAGTTATTCATCCAAATTTATTTTATCGCCTTCAAAGTATGCTCCTTCAGAAACGAATACACTTACGCCACAAAAGAATAACTTATTACTCTGAGAATTGAGTTCTCTTCGCGAATTCTCCTTTATCTCTTCTACCGAATTAAAACGGGTAAACGAAGTGGTAAATTGAGTTTAGGAAAAAGCAAGAAGTCGGCTGGAGCCTTATCTGGTGAATAAGGTGGTTGCTCGATGGTATTTGTTGAGTTTTTGGTCAAAAATTCGTTCACAATGATGGCCTTGTGCGAAGAAGCAAAATGGTGCAAAATCCAAGAATGTTCTTACAACAAATTTGACCTTTTTCGTCGAATTTGCTCTTATTTACCGTTTGACCTTTCGTTAAGAATTCCGCGATAGTCAAAGAAAACAGTCAACATGACTTCGACTTTTGATCGACTTTGGCGTGGTTTTTTCGGTTTCGGTTCAGTCGGAAGGCGCCACTCCGAAGCTTGTTGACTAGTTTGCATGTCAAACTCGTAAACCCACGTCTCGTCACCAGTTACAATGCGTTGCATGAATGTTGGGTCGGAATTGACTCGTTCTAGCATGTCCTCAGCGACTTTTATGCGATTGAGTTTTTGGAGAAAATTCAGGTCTTTTGGGACTAACCGAACGGCAACATGTTTCATACCCAGGTGACTATTTAAAATGGTACGGATACGTGTGTACGTGAGACACAGAAAGTTTAGCGGCTATCTCTCTCAAACTTGAATGAAGATTTTCACTCACCATTTCCTTCACTTTTGCGATGTTAACTACAGTTGAAGACGTGAATGGTCTACCAGAGCAAATCTTCCATCACATCTCGACCGCTTTTGAACGCTTTGTACCACTCATAAGAGTCATAAGCAAATTTTTAGATAAAGTCGATTCACCGTAAGCCTTCAGTAACATCTTCAGTGACTCTGAACACGAAATTCCATCGGCGACGCAAAATTTAAGACACTCTTTGTTCGATGTTTTATCCATTACGAAATTCGCAATACACACTAGATATAAACTAACTAAAAACAGCACTGTATTTTTATTCTATCAGATGCAACTCAAACTCCGCGCCAAAATGAATAACAGTTGTGCCAATCTAACAACAAAAAAAATTAATTTGGAATCTTAACAACAACAAATTATTCTTTCCCGAAACTTTTTTGACAGAATGTACAATCCAATATCAAGAGGAGATTGAAAGAGCGTGTCGTGCCAACTCACGTTTTCAGAATTGGAGCTTTTTTTTCTTTGATCACGTAGAAAAACTTATGATCTGAGGAAAAACTAGACGCACAATCAACGCTCTCAAAACGTCTGCGCAATAGTACATTGTTACCCTAAGGGAGGAATACCTTATTTACTCCCGAGACGGGGTAGTTCGAAGGAGTAAATAAGTCTTTCACGCGAGGTAAACACTGTGCTTTTCATTACGAATATAAGGAAAGTAAAAACAAAAACATGAATGTCTTTAGTCCGTTAGTCGCCTTTTACCACACCCAAGGGAAGAGATAGGTTGGTAGTATGATTTTGTTGAGCCCATCGCCGCTCTATGCTGTTGGATGTTTGTGCAGTCTTTAGTCGGTTAGTCGCCTTTTATGACACCGAAGAGAAGAGAGGGGTTAGTAGTATTATTTTGATAAGCTTATCGCCGCTCTATGCTGTTGGATGCATGTACAGTCTTTAGTCCATTAGTCGCCTTTTACGACACCGAAGGGAAAAGAGGGGTTGGTAGTATTATTTCGATGAGCCCATCGCCGCTCTATGCTGTTGGTTATATGTGCAGTCTTTAGTCTGTTAGTCGCCTTTTAAGACACCCAAGGGAAGATATGTGTTGTTAGTATTATTTTAATAATTAGTCACAATTACACATGTCAGAAAAACGATTCTCCCTAGGGAGCGAAAGTACTACTTTCCTCCCGCTCCTCGGGTAACTTCAGACCTACTTTCCGTGTATGAGGAATGAAAAAAGAGTTTGTTTCTAGTGTGAGGTTTAGGTACTAATTTCGATTAGTGTGCGAGAATTTCAAAAATTCTGCCAAAACGTTTCTTCGCATTTTTTTAAGAAAATTCAAAACATTTTTTAATATAGTTTATTTACATTTAACTAAAGTATGTAGGTGCCATTTTGTTCCATAACTTTTTGCCATCTTGCAGATAGGGGCATGATTGCATTGACTATAGATATTTTGGGGCTTCTGATCAAAATACCGCGACAAGTGGTTTTGGCAGTCCTCTCATGATGTTAACCTGGCACTGTCTAAAGATTTCTGATGGGAGCGAAACAGGTGTAAATCTGAAGGTGCAAGGTCAGGACTATACGGCGGATGCATAAAGACCTCCCAGCCAAACTCTCTTAATTTTTATTGAGTGGCTAAAGATGTGTGAGGTCTAGCGTTATCATGATGAAAAACCACACCCCTTCTGTTGATTAATTCCGTTCGCTTTCTCTTAACTTCTTGCTTTAATCTCATCAGTTGTTCGCAGTAGAGTTCAGAATCGATGGTCCTGCCTGGTGGTATAACAGCTCATAATAAATAATGCCCTTCCAATCTCACCACACACACTGCATCATCTTGTTGCGAGTTAACCCGGGTTTCGCCACAGTCTGTGAAGCCTGACCGGTCTTTGACCACGACCTTTTTCGCACGTTCTTGTCGTACGTGATCCACTTTTCAACCCCAGATATCAGCTTCTTCAAAAATGGTTCGGTTTCATTACGTCGTAATAAAGAATCACAAATGAGTACACGATTCATTAGGTTTCTTTCAGTGAGCTCGTGAGGTACCTAATATCGAGCTTTTTTGTGTAGGTACTGGTAGGTACCCAGTTTTTTTCAAATGCGTCAAAACTGTTTTGTGGTCAATTCCCAGTTCTTTAGCTACGTCGAAACTACTGATATGCCGATCTAACTTCACTTTTTCAAAAATGGCATCCATTTTATCCGTAATTAACGTCAGATAAATAATCCGTAACAAACGCACCAGAGCGACGTGCATCTTTGACATAAAAATTTCAGGATTGAAATGTGCTACTCTCACAGACATTAGGACACTAGGTCCATAAACATCCCAAATTTTTTTCGCGGCTTGTGTTGCATTTTTAGTAAGTAAGTAAGTAAGTACAGCCTGTATACTGTCTCACTGCAGGGCTAAGGCCTCCATCATTGAAATCAAGTCATCGCAATTGATGGGCATTGGCTTAATCACCACGCTTGCCAAATGCGGGTTGGTGATCACAAACCCGGGCTATGCATCAGAAAAATCCGAAAACACACTTTGCCCGACCTGGGAATTCAACCAGGGACCTCAGGATATCAAGCCGAGCGCTTGACCACTCGGCCACCGAGGCGTTTTTTGTAGTAAAATTTTAAAGTGTATGGATTTTATACATTAGATTCACTCATCTTGACAGTAAGAAAAACAAATGGAAATCACACATTTTCCTAATTTGAATTTTGATACCAAAACCAGCCAGATTGAAATAGTATCTATAGCCAAAGAGATTTTATGACAAGTTCATAACATACTAAGCGAAAAGACTTATTCACTCCTCTTGCTCAAAAAGAACGTCATTGTAGCGTTCTAGAGCGAGGCTAAAATAGCTTTTTTTGCCCTAGGGGATAAAGTAATTTTTTTTTAATTTTTGTCTGTCATATGACAATGAGCCTACAAAAACGAAAAAGTATTTAGTCTTAAGTAGAATAATCATGAATAAAGACTCGACTTATTACTGTTTACTATCAACAACTTTTTTGAGATAGTTATTATTAAAGTTTATGGTAAAATTAGTAATTAGAATCTATGGACAACACAGACCACGCTTCAGCAAGAAACAACTGCACAGTCTGCACATGTGCTTAGGTGGTGAAGCTTAAGCCCGTTAGTCGCTTTTACGACACCCAAGGGAATCTCTATACCCTTGAGAGGGATTGGTAGTATTATTTTTATGAGGCCATCGCCGCTCTTTGCTGTTGGATGTATGTGCAGTCTTTAGTCCATTAGTCGCCTTTTACGACACCCAAGGGAAGGGAGGGGTTGGTAGTGTTATTTTGATGAGCCCATGGCCGCTCTATGCTGTTGGATGTATGTGCAGTCTTTAGTCCATTAGTCGCCTTTTACGACACCGAAAAGAAGAGAGAGGTGGATAGTATTATTTTTGATGAGTCCATCGTCGCTCTATGCTGTTGGATTGGATGTATGTGCAGTCTTTAGTCCGTTGGTCCCCTTTTACGACATCGAAGAAAAGTGAGAGGTTGGAAATATTATTATGATGAGCCCATCGTTGCTCTATGCTGTTGGATGTATGTGCAGTCTTTAGTCTGTTAGTCGCCTTTTACGACACTGAAGGGTAGAGAAGAGTTGGTAGTATTATTTTGATGAGCCCATCACCGCTCTATGCTGTTGCATGTATGTGCAGTATTTAGCCGTTAGTCGCCTTTTACGACACCGAAGGGAAGAGAGGGTTTGGTAGTATGATTTTAATGAGCCCATCGCCGCTCTATGCTGTAGGATGTATGTGGAGTCTTTAGTCCTTTAGTCGCCTTTTAGGACACCCAAGGGAAGAGAGGGTTTGGTAGTATGATTTTGATGAGCCCATCGCCGCTCTATGCTGTAGGATGTAGGTGCAGGCTTTAGTCCGCCAGTCGCCTTTTAGGACACCCAAGGGAAGAGATGGAAAGACTGCACATACCTACTATCCAACAGCATAGAGCGGCGATGGGCTCATCAAAATCATACTACCAACCCCTATCTTCCTTTCGGTGTCGTAAAAAGCGACTAACGGGTTAATTTTTAATAAAATAAACCAATTCATAAAGTATGGATTGTTTTATTTTCTCGCATTCGTAGTGAAAAACATAGTGTAACACACGGCGCTAAAAACCCATTAAAACTCGGTTTCTATTTACTCCCTCGCTAATGCTCGGGAGTATAACTACCTCGTATATAATGGGTCATTTTAGCCCCTTGTATAACAATGTACAATTTTAATACAGTTGCTCAAAAAGTGGCGTATTTCAGGGACGTATAGCGTTCGGGATGTGGGCTATTACATACTCGAGCTTTTTCTTTACCCTTTCTGAACTCGTGCGTTCTCTTTCCCAACTGTCAAAATAATGATTTAATTCAATTAGTTAGGTTAGGTTTAATTTCATTTCATCTCATTAAATTTCATTTTCATTTCATATCAATAAAAAAATTCTACTGAATGGGCATAGTTCCCTTTGCCTACCCAGAATGGGTGAAGAAAACAAAAAATAATCTCTGCTTATATTCTTTTACGGTTGGCGCCATTTTTCAAAAATATTCTTTATTAAATTGCTTCATTTTTTCGCAACTGTATTAAAAATAGTTGTTCAGTACATGTGCGGAACCGTCATTGCAACTTGTTCCGACAGTCAACCCTCACCTTCGGCTGCGCCTCGGCTCGACATTTGTCGGAACTCTTTGCAATGACAGGCTTTCCGCACTCGTAATGAAATATACTATTTCCCCCTCGGACCAAGTGATATTTGGTCCGAGATTTCCCCAACTTAATATTTACGTCAAATGTATACGAGTAATTATGTCAAAGCTCCCACAATTCCGCTACGATTTACTTTATGGTTGTGAATCTATTTTTTATATGTTGTTTGAAGTTTTTATTATGCTAAAGTACTAATCATAACTTCTTTGAAATACTTCCATATTACAAATAAGATTATTGAAATTGTTGTTTAGTTTTCTTATTTTGTTTTCCCTACTTTGTCTCTTTATTCAGATAAATAATAGGAATATTTTCCAAATTATCGAAATCCTAGGGGCACTTAATGTAGAAGGTTCCTTTTTTATCTTGTTATTCTTTTTTCATACTCATAGTCCTCTTAGATCCTACATTAACTACATAAAAAAAATTGATCAGCGGCGGCGTTTAGAAACATGAACATACATTTTGTTAAGTTTTTCAGTTCCTCCTGTTTAAGAGTCTCTGATAGATAGCCTCTGCATGGGGTGCATTATGCGAAAGGTACATTCTGCGACTGAACCGCTTCGATCATCTAAACACTGTATATACAATCCTATATAAAATACGTTGAAAATGTGGTTCCAATTATTCTATATAATTTTGTTTTCGAATAATCACAACTAATTTTGATACTCAGCCTTAACACCGCCACAATAGGTATTCCATTTGTACGGCAATGTCAAATGACAACTGAAAGCAATCCAATGCTCCCTCATAGAACATTAGTTCGACGCGTCACTTTGAGAGCGCTCATGCTGTTTAGATAATCGAAGGATAGTGTTTTTTTCATAATATAAAAATAATATTGCAGCTTTTTTAAAAAACGACTACCTACCTACCTATCTATCCTCTTGCTATTTTAACGATAACGAAAAGCAAAATCTTAACTAACCATACAGCCCCTATTGACAAGACGTGGCAAATGCTCACTCTATGTCTGTTCATAATTCGTCGTACGCTGATGTACGTACTGTGTAATTTATTAATTTATATTTTTTCTTCTTCTTAGGGTGACTTGTTTCTGGCAAGGCAAAAGAATTCAGCGGCATTCGCAGTTCCCGTCCACTCCCGAATGTCTCGCAACCACGACTTTCTTCTGCGACCAGGTATCCGTTTTCGTACAACTTTTTCCATCATTATCAGTTGCAAGAACTCGTATATGTCGTGTCTAAGCACATGGCCCACATAATTATGCAACTTTAATTTGCTTGATAGTTTGCAAAAGCTTACTTTTCTGGCTGACCTGTAACAGTACTTCCTCATTCGTAACTTTCTGAGTTCAGGTTATAGACATCATGCGTCTGTATTTCCACATTTCAAAAGCTTCTATACGTTTCCTGAGATCTTCCTTTATAGTCCAAGCCTCACATCCCTATAGGCCAGATACAACATTGGAGAAGACGTATTCGGAGGGCGATTTTATGGTTTCAGTCTCAAAATCCTTTCTCATTTTTCCAAAGGCACTGCGGGCGACATTTATATTTAAGGATCACAAACATGACATCTATGTCACGTTGGTGATCTTAACCAATGATATACCATTACAGAGCTAATATAGTAGGTAATTAGTATCCAATTATAATATTGTCAAAATTACAGGAGATCAATTGCTAGTGAAAAATAGGTACAGCAGTACGCGCACTTTGTACAGCGAATTAAAAATAGAAAAAGAGCCTAAATTAAAAAAATATTTTTCTTTATTTTGACATTGAATTGAATTGAATTGAATTGAATCGACATCGAAAAAATTATATCGGTAGTGTCAACCTCTATAGACGTTTACATAAATATGACGTTAGACTTGTGCACGGACAGGTCATTCCTGTGTGTGAATAAAAAAGTGTGCGTCTATATTTTTGCTAGTGTTTAATAATGTCGTCGTTTGCGTGCGTAGCGACGTCATTCAAAAATGCATTATTGCATTATCAAATTTCTATGTGTTTCCTCGTCCCCCGCAGGAAATTACAGACCTTTTGCATAGAAATTAGTGCGCTTGTCCTCTACGGTATGGATGGGATGGGACCTCTTGACATTTTTGTATGACTGACACATGCCCACCTCATCGAGCGGTCCTTTATTTATGAGTGGTTGGACCTTTATGTCGAGCTATAAATTGACGAGAATTTGAAATTTGTTAGGTACTGTCAGCCAGCGAGCTGTCAGCACACAAATCAAAATTAATTCGAAATGATATGGTGCGCCATGCCGTATGTAATTATCATTCACATATGGCATGGTTGCCTAATTATATTTCCAGTTTGTAGTAATACTTTTATTTATCATAAAGTTAAATAAATAGGCGGTTTTGATTTTTTAGTTAAAATATGTAAAAAAAACACTCGTACCGTTTTGCAATCGAAACCATAAGCAAACGCCCTTTTGTTCTATTTGTTCCCTAAAATGATATCGTAAAGATCGATCTTTTTCATGGATTCGTCAAAAGGTATGTATTTACTTTTAGCCAATGCGTTTCTGGTTCATTGTTATTTGAAGTACTTATGTGTTTTACGTAACATAATAATAAGATATGTGTACTTCTGCTCTTGACGTTATTATAATTGTCAATCTGTACAGATTTGATTTAATGATACAACAAAGTATCTTTTATTTTCCTTATAAAAGTTTATCATTAAAAATATAAAATGCAAAATTTTGTTGAATCTAGATTTTATCGAATTTACAAATTCAAAAATATTTATTCACGTTAGTCTACAAATCAAACTCTTACGAAAGTCACTACACCACCGGTTAGTAAGTCTACGGCAGGGAACCTTGTACTAATAAGAACTGATAATAAACATAGCATTGGCGTTTGGTTTCTCTCTTTGTACAGCTGAGTGTTTAGTAAAATGCGCTAACATTTTCATATCACATTTTCTTGCGGACTCAAAACGAAAAAATACAAAACGATACCAGTAAAGCAGCCTCAGCAGCGTCTAGCGCAGGTTTCGCTGCTGCCAGTTTATCTTCAGCAATCGCGGTCTCTGCGGCGATGACGCTCACGAGCTTCACTGCTCGATCTTTCACTTCCATGACCTCAGCTTTCACTACTTCTGCAGCGGCTTGAGACTCTGCTACAGCAGCCAAGACCTAATGCGCGGTTTTTCATTTTAAGTTGTTATTCCCATAATCAGACACTATTCTTAGGTTTTACTACCTAAAAATTACGACTTGTGTAATTGTGAATACATCCTATCGTAAAAGTTAAGAAAATAACTATCATTTTCTTTATTACTCACCTCCTCCGCTTTAGCTGTTGCCTCTTTTATTTCAATTTCCTTCAACTCTAATTCTTTCTTTAGTATGTCTACACTAGCAGCGGCTTCAACAAGCTTATCTAATCCAGTCGTCATTCTAAATTAATACAATAATTAATATTAACATTGGTAAGCCCCCGTAAGTAAAGTAAAAATGACAGAAAATGAAAAATGAAGAACCCAAAGGGAAACCAAAATAATCTAAATATAAAACCTTTGTAAGAATCACTGACCTTCTAGCCATTTCTGCGATACTTATATGTTTGTCCTTGTACAATACTTTATATCCCTCAAGGAAAGACAAATAGGACTTAGGTGTAACGTGGGTCTGCCGTCTGAATCTGTCATAATAAGTGACACAAGCTTCGGCAACGTTATCCTGCACTATGCCCATTATTTCTATCAGTTGTGTTTTTGTCTCCGCAGAACACACCACCTGACATAGCACATTAAGAAGTAAATATGTGATGTACGTATTCAAAAATATAGTCTACTTGGACACAATTGTATTTTTTTTACTTAAAAAATAACTTTAATACAACGTACTTTAAATTCTTGAAGGAAATGGCGAGCTACTTCAATCAGCGCTTCCTTTGGCCACTTTTGGAACCAGTCCATCGTCGAACCCGATATAAGACCAGGAAATTTCAATGCTCTGCTTCTGAATTTCTCTCCCACCTATAGAATTTTATCTAATATTATTTACAATGTGCTACATTAATTCTACTATATCTAGATCCATGATTCATGTTTTAAATCCATCTATACCTATAGATCGATTTTGGTTATTTATGATTGTGTGAACACAGTATTTTTTTTTATAAAATATATATCTTTTATATTATAAAGTTTAAAGACAGTTCCCAAAGTCGGAGCGTTAATGCGTACCTGTCTATAGTACACAAATAGTCTGTCTACGGTAACACTTCTACAGATATTATTCCAAACTCAACAATAATTCTAGAAAGTTTAAAGTCGTAGGCAATCCTGCTAAGTAAATATGGTTTAAACCGTTACTGGTATTGGATATGTTTGTTTTGTATACTGAAGTCATGTATCGCAGTAACAGTTGTATCTAAGTTAATGATTATAGTGCCAGTGGGCCAGTAAAGTAATACTAAATTATTTTTAGCATACCGGTGAGAAACAAAGAACGACATGTAAGTTTGATCTAGAGCGCATGATAAAGTACTCATAAAGTACGTCCGGAACGGGAATTCGTTTGGGAGCTTCCTTTTTCATAATTGGAGTCAATTCATTTAATATTTCATCTAAAACAGAGTAATAAGATAAAACAAAAAAAGCTTTGCAAAACTTTACATAGCATTACAGACAAAAGTAATAAAATTACCCATTTCATCTTTAGGGAACAAGTTAGCAATCTCGCCCGAACTGAGGATGTTGTTAAGGAACTCGAGGAACTGTTCGTCTTTGATGTCATTGTCAGTGAATATGAACGAGATTCCCCGTCCTTGAAGACCCGCAATGCGATACAGAATCTTAATGTCGTCCATGAAGTTGTTGACATTGTACGATCTACAAAGAGTTTGTAGAAAATAAAAGTAATATAATGAAAAAGAAGAATAACAATATAGGAATTCTATCATAATGGAATTAAAACAAATGTTACAAATTTTCATACCTTGTTAGTGTGATTTGGTAGAACGAAAAGTTAGCAATATACGAAGCCAGCTTAGTTAAACTTTGCTTGCCAGATCCTCCGACGCCTACCAATAGAGCGTTTCCCCTGAAAACACAATTTATAATACAAATTGAGATAGTTCTATTATGAACAAGGTATTTTCAAAGTTACTTAACAACATACCGTGGAGTATTGATCACCCTTGATATAATAAACAGATGCACCATAGCGTCATGGAAGAATACTAAGTCTAGATGAGCACCTCGGATCTGCTCATTAAACAATTCTTGAAATCCAGCTAATTTCATTAACACGAAATCCCAGCTAGTGAAAGAAAATAAGTGCTTAGATACAAGAACGACTTATTTAGTTCTAAAAGAAAATGCTTAAAATTACATAAGTACACAAATACGCTCACACCTATTATTCACAAAGGGTTGGTCTGAGACTATAAAATGGGAACTCCAAAAGCAGTGCCCTGCCACACTCCATGTGTCACCAAATAATAACTGCACATGTGATAATACATAAATGGTTATGATTCATAGTTAACTTACCTCGGTAACTCCTCGTATATTTTGGGAGCTTCTGTACTGAAGTCTTCATCTTCATCACCCGTAGGATCAACAGGTTCTCTTAGGAAGTTTACGAAGAAAGTTTCCGCTGATGGAAACTCACTCACTATATCTGGCATCTCCTGAGCAGCTGTTTTCCAGAAATTTGCAACGAACCACTCTTTATCGTCAAACGTTGTAAATCTAGTCGAACAAGAAAAGTATGAATCTTTGTTAGTTTTCTATTACTAGATCGACAATGCTGGGAAGCAAGATACCGCAGTATTAGTAATTGATATTAGCTACCATATCTGTTGCTACAAATAAAACCAAGGCTCTTACGAATCGATAAAAAGAGGATGTGTAAGAAACAATATCGTTGCAAGTATCATAAAAATGTCTTTAACCGTATAACAAACCTGTCTGAAATTACTCTCAAACATTCATGGAACCACAGTTTCATGGCTGTATTAATCGATGGCAACTCGTCTCTCTTTATAAATAGAATTCCTTCCCAAATTCGGGACAAATCACGAAGGTTGAACACGTAATGGAACTTCGCTGGAGTAGGCAGCATTTTGATCTAAGATAAAAAAAAATTACATTGAAATCTATGATATGTCCATCTAAAGGATAATAAAATTATAATAGCAACAATTTTGTACCTTCGTTTGTTGCCAAATGATACGAGTGACAGATACTAGTCTAGGCATAAAATCTACAATTTTTTTATCAAATCTAGATTTGCAGAAGTAACCAGCGCTTATAGTTTCTGAAAAAGTTACAAAACGTTTAATTCTTTACTAACACCTTATCCAGAAGGGACGAATTCGTAGGGAATTTTTTCGCGGGAACTCATATGCGCTTTGTCGAAGTACTGGCTGCCAATACATTGCATCAAGCATCGCGCGAGTTGTAACTCGAATCGAGTTGACAATCGGCGCGAATTCGCCCTTTCTTACTGACACAGTTAATTTTTCAGTTATATTATAACTGTGCAATCTTTATTCGTGCGGATAAAACACTATTTCTGTAATAAAATTGTCGTCGTGTACCCATATAAAATAGAAAACTTTTATTTACCGAAGATTCTGTCCATTGAAATAGTACTAGGTAGCGTGCAATTAAATATATTAAATTGTCTCTTTAAACGTGGGGGTATGTCATTTCGTCCACCACCTATACAAAAAGTACAATAATAAATATTTTTTATAAACACGAGACATTTTTATAATATAGCAGACATAAGAGTATTTTAAAAGATTACCTGGATGGATCATAGCACCAAACATTTGAATTTCAGCTACAGTAATGAAGTCTCCAGGTTTTTCTAAAGAGAAGAAACCCCCACTTTCCATCATTTGACGCACAATTTCATTCGTCACCTAAAATAGTTATAATAATTAAAAACCAATCAGTGCTCTACAGAAATCTTTCTAGCAAATCATCAGTTCCGTAAGTAGTCGTATATTACCTGATCTCCCCACTCGTTTACCACGGGCATGTTAATGTCATCAACGAAGATGGTCATGGACCTGCCTCCTGGTGGACCATACGTCATCCCCACTCTCTTCTCCACGTACGACTCTACGATCCTCTAAAAGAAACAAAACCGTTTCACTGGCAATAAAAAAATTACTATTGATAAGAAAACTATAGGCAATATACAACTGCCGGTTTAATATCCTCCATAGACATTAATATGTAAGAATTTCAGAAAATGTTGATTTTATCACCACACACCTGGAACATGTTGGGCGTAGTGGCAGACGAGAAATTGATCATTTTGAACAGCTTGACCTCGTTGTCGTACTTGGTCATATAACTTTTAAGCATCACTGTTTTGGCGGTACCCTGCTCACCGATGAGTAGTACTGCCTTATTCTGCTTGGCAATTGTGTCGATCAAGAACGATATACAAACATTATCGATATTTGGCACCAAAATAGAAGCATACTCGGGTACACTGTCTGTTGGGTACAGGTAATCTTCTACGCTCTCAGACCTGCAGATGAGGACATAATAAAAATAAACAGAAAATCATAAACGTATTCAAACACAAAATAAAACGCTGCACTGCACGTATCTCAATCATGATGATAACAGCAAATTAGTTATTGGGCGCAACAGTCATTGTAGAGTTGTTATACCCGGTTGGATGCATTGCTATGCACCTGGTGGTGCATGGCAATGCATCAACTTCATACATTTTTCTGCCGCTGTGTATGTGTACCAATGCCGTGCATATAGATAAACCACGAAAAGATGGCATGCCCCTCCACAATTTGTTTTTAACTAAAAAATAAAACCGCCTATACATTACTTTATATTAATAACAGCAATACTACAAAGAGGAAATATAATTAAGCAACCATGCCGTCTGTGAATGATAATTACATACGGTATGGCAGACCAAATAATTTCGAATTCATTTTGATTTGGCTGACAGTACCTGATAAATTTTAAATTCTCGTCATTTATTGCTCGACCCAAAGCTTGACTACTTTATTTAAAAGACCGCTCGATGAGGCGGGCGTGTGTCAGTCATACAAAAATGTCAAGAGGTCCCATACTGATAAAGTTGACTCAACCTGTCGAGCGACATATCCATGTTTTTGTTTATGTCCGGTCAACAGTTGCCATAGTTACAGAATTCACACAACTCTGCACTTGAACACCGATGCATTGTAAATATTATTACGCACACACTTATAAATAAAAAATATCATGGTTGATCTCTACCCACATACGCATAAACGGAGATAGTAGTCAGTTGCGTAAATCAGGAAGGCGAGCAAGATGGCCAGCAGGATGAATGGACTGTAATAGACTTATGAAAATTAAGTACAATCGCAATATTACTTACCAGTGCTGCCAGACACCAGTCTCCGTCACCATAAACTCGAAAGGCATGATCCACTCCTTGGATTTGGCACCAGGCCAATCAAGTTTGACGGGCAGCTTCGTCATATATTCGGCCATGCGCGTGCGAGCGTCAAGCTCCAACACCGCGCCCAGCGACCACATCATAGCAAATATGAACAACCTCTCCAAATGACGGTCCGTATGTAACTCTAAACGTGAGGGTTTATTTATTAGAAAGTTAATTATTCCGTAATGTTTATCCTAATCAACAATATAGGATACGAGAATACATTTTAAGGACAAAGAAAGGTTATTAAACTTACTTCCACCAGGTATTTCAATCTCCAGTAGCCCAATGAGCACATCTATGCATTGCCTATAACAGACAGAGAAAAACGTTCAATCCATCGCTGAAGCCAAGTACCTAGAGCTTTAGATGCTTCATTAAAAAAAAAATACAGCACCTTATGTAAATGGCTTCAAGCAACTTCATTTTAGCTGGTAACTTTTGTTGAACATACTGATGGACATCATCGTACACTTTATTAAAAGCATTACGAAAGGAATCGGACTCCTTTGATGACCTTTTCTTTAACCAACCCTGTAATATTATTTATTGCAATAATTAACAGTTTTATTAATCGACAAGTTTTATACTACAGAAACAATTTAGGTTAAACTGAATTTCTATAACGTTTTACCTCTAATATAGGCTGCCACTTGAGTACTGAGGAAGACAGAAACACCATACCCATTCGACTGACTGTAGCTGGTGATGCATTGTCTACGTTATCGGGCTCAAACACAAGTTTACTGTTCTGAGCCATTGTTATGCGATCCCCATTGGCCAATGTCAAGGTCTTATTGTCATCCAGTACAGAATTCAAGTTTTCGATCCACACGGCATCGACTGGACCATCTATACAGTTTATAATTATTTTATTATTCTTAGTTTTTAAACCGTGTCGCGTAGCTGTGAAAGAATACTACCACCCCATCTCTTCCCTTGGGTGTCGTAAAAGGCGACTAACGGACTAAAGACTGCACATACTTCCAACAGTATAGATCGGCGATGGGCTCACCACCTGTCACCCTGAGCACATGTGCAGTCGCTATTTGGTGAAGAGTGGACTGTGGTAGAGGACTGCTTTTGCTGTCCTCATTGCCTAGTCTCTGACAAGCACTTCGGGGATAATACTCGTGATTATATTATGTATGTATTTATTATTATTCTTAGTCTCATCATCGTTACCTAACACAATGCTTCCTGCTGATAGAATGAGATAATTAAATACCTAATACAATCCAGGTGGTATCAGACTTCTTTACTTTAAGAGCCCTTCTCCACAAGGTTGAGAAAATGCCGTCCGTCCAGTCATTGGTTGCTACATCCAATCGTCCGAACATTTGAGGAGCTGTTATAGCCTGCAGATGAAAATGAGTTTCAAAATCAATAAATCAATGAATTCGTTTAACTTGTAAAGTGTAAAGATAAAATAAAAGTAAAATAAAGTAAGTACATAAACATAAAAATGCATTTTGGTTATATAATTTTTAAATTATTATTTTGTTTTTGTTAACTGTATAAAATGTTTTCTTTGCCATATTACCTTTGGATTCATTCTCATTTCTTTATGTGGTTTTCCGACCTCAGTCAGCGCTGCCATTAGGGTGTGTATACACGTAGTCTTTCCAGAACCAGTTGGCCCCATGGTCATCAACCCGTGCCGTACAAGCGATGTCTCGAACAACTGAATGATCTTCAGATTCCAATCAGGATGGTTTACTAACCCGGTGCGATCAGTTACCACTGTTATAGCTCGTTGCATCTCCCTATAATAATTTATGTCGATAGTAAAATTTGCTTTATACCCTTTTTTATTAGTTACTTACTTACTAGTTTTTATTACCAGAGCAATTACAGAAAAAAGTGTAAATGTCTGTTTTTGCGGTTATATTTTATTTAGCATATATGGTAATTTTTTTATATATTATAGTTATGAAATGATAATTAATTTCTCTCAAATTTATCTATTTTACGAGAAACCTACAAAATAAACTGGCTATGTCGAAAAAAAAAACAGTTTTGCGACGATCTTAAAAGCTGAGTTATTTACTAAAAAAGGAAGAAAAAGGCTTGCTTTTTTTTCTTGTATTTCGATTATTATCATAAACCTTATTCGTAATAGAGGACAATGTAGTCAGTTATTCGGTAAAATATCATTTACTTATGCCAATTATAAGTTTTGTCACAGCTGGTGTTAAATTACGATTTATCAATAATGATGTACTTTAATCAGCAAAGTGAGTATTTTAAGTTAGAATATTAAAACTATTTTAAATAATGCATTAAAATTATGTATACTCCTTTGTATTAAAAAACTGAAAATATCTAAAAAATTCGTCATGGCAAGACAGGGGACAGTAGCAAAACAGACAGACAAAATTTTGTAAAGTTGGGTTTACACGTATGAGAAAACGACACCCAAAAGAGAGAAGAGTTCTTTTTGGCATCCAAAATATGTATGTGTTTGTATTGTGTAATATTTTGCAATCTTGTAACTGAATCAGTCCTTTTCATTCATTTCATTCATTCCATTTTGATATAAGTTAGAATTAAGTTATTATTAATGTTTTTATTTTTGCATATATAAACGGGATTTAACGCAAAACTATTTACTAAAGGCATCCTACGCATACCTTTTATACCCGACGTTTCGACCGAATTGCACCGGCCGTGGTCACGGGCTGACTGCTGTCGCGGTGTATCGCCTCCGTTGGCGTCGAAGAGTCTTCATCCACCGTCACATTATTTAACAAACGACCGTCACACACAACACTAACGGTGTCCCTATTCCGTATACAAGCCTTATTCTGATAGTTAGCCGATTGCTAGCTAAAACGAAGTTGCGTTTTTGCAAAATTAAAATTCCCATTTCGCGCAAACGAACTTCCCAGAACGCGAAAGTTTAAAAGTGTTTTTATTTTTATTTAGGTTTTAATAAATATTTAGGGTAAATATGTATGTGTGCTTTTTGTGTGTGTTTATACCCAAAGTAGGCTTCAATAATAACGGTTGTATCAGCATAGCTAGAGTCTGGCCATCAAAAGTAATCCCTGGATATTTTAGCAAACTTTTTACATGGTAATGCTAAATGCAAATTTCAACACAATTTCTAAGTTGTCAGTTGGTCGTCAGTAGTTTTATGTGATACTGATTTATCGATTTACGGGTGTAAAAATAAATAAAAATATTAAAAGCGGAGTGCTGAAGATGTCGTTTTGTATGATTTCAAAGTTTCAAGAAAAACAACAAAAGAAAAACGCCGAATTCAATTAAAAAAATATTGTTTACGTGTGGTGCTTGATTTCTTAGGTAGTATGACGCAATTCTTTTGATACTTGCTTTTTATTAAAATTTTGACTATAGTGAATAAAAAAAATATTATGGAATAGTTTTTTGTTTAACTATTCTTACTTAATTCCTAACATTATAAAATAACAGGCGTTAGAATTATCTTAATAAGTATTAAGATAATTCTAACGCCTGTTATTATATATATATAGTAAATTATAATAATTAAAATAAACAAAAAATTTAACAAAAAAAAAAACCGACTCTAAAAAAGCTTACTGAAATAAATGAACTAAAACGTAAAAAATAATTGCGTAGTTTAGTTTGTTCAATTTACTTGCAATATTAACCTTTATTTTACTCAATCTTATAATCTTAAAAAATATTTTTGGAGTCGGTGCCAGCCAAGGTAAACATAAACATTAAAAGACATACTATATTATTATTATATTAGCCCATATTGTCCCATTGCTGGGCAAAGGCCTCCCCCCCCCCCACTCCAGTATTCGCGGTCTTTTACGTGTGTTGGCCAATCCTTCGCGTAAGCATCAAGCTCATCACTCCACCTCCGTCTGGGTCGGCCTTGCTGCCGTTTAACCCCATTGTCGTTTTTATTTGTAAATATGTTTAATTAGCCTCTAACAGTTGTCGTGTTCATTAGTGTATATGGTATTGCTACATTGTCGTATGAAGCTGGCACCGACTCCAAAAATATTTTTTAAGATTATAAGATTGAGTAAAATAGAGGTTAACATTGCAAGTAAATTGAACAAACTAAACTACGCAATTATTTTTTACGTTTTAGTGCATTTATTTCAGTAAACTTTTTTGGAGTCGGTATTTTTTTTGTTAAAATTTTTGTTTATTTCTCGCTTTTTAGTGAATCGTTCCGATCTATTTATCGAAAGCAAATATTGGTAAAACTACAATACGCGCTACTTGTATGAGACAGCGCCGTTTAAATGCGACAAGCGAAGAAAACGAGAAACGCCTATCACAAAGTAGGAAATCAACATCCAAAACAAACGGCAAGTTACCCGGATTTACTCGTGAACGCTGTATAGACCTCCCTACGATGATGATTTGCGAGTTACTAGAGTTCACCGTTAGGCAAACTAGAGGGACGTTTTTGACTTACTCCAGTCGTAGATCGTAGCCAAGTCACTATTGATCTGCTCAATCGCTTCTGAGAGGTTCTCAGCCGAGGCCTGAGAGTAAATTTGTAAGTCATCGGCATAATGATGTTAAGTAGAATTTAGACAAGAAGTGACAGAATTAATAGTGTGAATAGTGTATTTTTAAATCCTAATAGAAATGTTTCGGAAGGAGTGATAAAAAGTGGCTTATGTCACTATTGTTCTTCAGCTATCTATGTGCAAAATCAGGTCAATGCGCAAGTGAGAGACGGACTAACAAACAAACACGCTTTCGCATTTACAATATTAGTTAGAAAGGATTTATTGCAGGAGTGGATCTCATTTGACCTATGGCCGAAAATACCAAAATCGCTATAGATATGCCTACAATATTTGAGGAGTTCCCTCAATTCCTCAAGGATTCCACAATCAGAACTGAGTTCCGGTACCTGCCTTCTTTTGCTTCGTGATAGTCGCTTAACTATCTTAATCGAGATATCTTATCGCCACCCGTGAAATACTTATCATTGAGGAGTTCTAATGACGTTCTGTGGTCTTCTTCATCAGTTCTATTTCATCAAATGATATTTTCTGAATGCAAATTCTTGACTTATTGCTGAAAATACCAAAATCGCTATAGGTATGCCTACAATATTTGAGGAGTTTCCTCAATTCCTGAGGATTCCATCATCAGAACTGGATTTTGATAAAAATGGGACAATCTGGAAGTATATCTTTTTAAATAAAAAAATAATTTTCTAAATCGGTTTATAAACGACTGAGTTCTGAAGTAACAAACATAAAAAACATACAACTGAATTGAGAACCTCCTCCTTTTTGAAGTCGAAGTCGGTTAAAAAGTAGTTTTAATCTCATTTTCGCTCCTGTGATCATGTGTCTACACCTAGCGGGATCACCTATCTGGGAGACTTATGAGTGATGCAGGGAATTAAATCTATATTTTTTCTATTGAATTATGCTAAAGACAGATTTTGTTCCGTAAAAACAACAGAAATATAGGCTTTTCTAACCGACCTCCAGCCAGCTAACTTAATAAAGTATATGTAGCAGCTGATTTTTTTTCGCAATTTCACAGTTGGTCCCATAGTAAAAGTTGTTCAGTTTGATGGTCTCTATCTACCATTTTCTGGTTTAGCTATTAATTCTGTTACACGTTGTATATTGTGACTAAAACATTTACTTGCGGTTGTTAACAAATATAAATTTCGTTACAGTAGGAAATATCCTATCTTCTGGAAACAGTTAAATGACGTAAACTAGCCTGAATCAGTAGATGTGTCTGAACCTCGACAGATGAAATCTTGACGGTCGTTGCACTGACACGACACCACCGGTTTACTCGAAAATTAATTGATGGGTACCGATTTCGTTTGGTGAAGTAAAAGATGATTTTGCGATTTGAAAAACTAAAATAGAGATACGTTTTTGTGCTTGTTTTAGCCGCGACACAACCGACATGTCCGGTCGGTAGCACTTTTTACGATTTTATTGGAAGTCAAACTGTATTTAAATCCTTTAGACGCATAAAATGCAATACGTGAAACACGAACTCGAGGTTTTGTGGTGTTTTACAGATTAGTAGAAATAATTACGTTGAGGTACAATTTCACAAACGCAAAACACCGCCTTATAAAAAAAAAACATTAACATGAAACACCAACTCGAGATTTTGTAATGTTTTGCGGATGACCTATAATTACGTCAATAACTCATAAAATGTTTGTAGGCCACGAACTAGCCAGTAAAGGGGACATTTTAAGAAGTTGTCAAAAAGCGCCTAACCGTTTTATCTAAATAGGTATTATAAAAAAGTAAAAAAAAATACGTAAAACAATTATTTTAATAAAATAAATATTTAAAAAAACATACCCATTAAAATCTTTTTTTATTTATTATTTAAATTATTATTATTATTTATTTATGGTAAAATATTTGAAGAAATTGAATGATACCATGCTACACACATTACTTTAATTTCAGGAAAAATACTAAAGGTGGTGGTGTGTCCATCTTTGTGCACAACAACCTTCAACATAACCTAATCGAGGAGTTATCTGAGAACGACATCATTATTTATGGGTACACGTATCCAAATACTCATTAAACGTGGGTGCCATATATAAGCCTGATAGAACTAACTTAAACAACTTCTTGGAAACATACTCCCTTCAGCTTCAAAAGAGAAAAAGAGCGATTATATTTAGAGACTTTAACTTTGATTTGCTAAAACGTGCACATGCTACCCGTCACATATAAAGAAAATAACTTCAGAATATTAAATAAAATTGATCCACAAAACTGTACTCGTGAAACTGCATCAACTAAAACTATTTTAGACCATGTCTGCTCTAATTTAAAAAGCAATAGCTTCCATTTAGCAATTGTTGACTCATCCATGTCAGATCATAAACAAATATATTTTGAAATCAAAAAATACGAGCCCCCTCCATTACAGAAAATTATTTATACGGCTATAGACTATAGTAAATTATTTCAACATTTGGAATCCGAAGACTTGGAAAACGTAAATACTTATAGTAGAGGATCCGAGTATACAACGACCTTCACCGAGCGGTTAATGGATGAAAAGTATTTTATATCAAATTTAATGTGTTAAAAAATATATTGCGAGTGGGTTGGCTGAAAAATTTCAGTCCAGTATATGATTAATTAAATATTTAAAAATATTTTTTTTTCAATATTGCACTTGTTTTGATGATAGATAAATTACATAGGTACCAATCGAAAGTATGAAGCCTCTATAATATGCAAACGTTAGGTTGACTATTTTTTTCCTGTCATAACATTGGGTAGGCAGGTGTAAACAGGCAAGTCAATATTTGTAATTTGCAACCGTCTGGTTAAATAAATAAAAATTATGTTATTCATCCATTAACCTTCTCGGTGAAGGTCGTTCTATACTCGGATCTTAGACTATTATGATGATCTCATAACAAAGATAACAAACGCAATATCTATAAGTAAAACTATTAAGAAAAAAATTATGAATCCACCCAAACATGATTGGATAAATAAGAATATAATTAAAGATTTGGAAGAAAGGAATACAATATGGCAAAATTACAAAAAAGACAAATTAAACAAAGAACTTGAACAACAATTCATGCATGAAAAGCATAAGGTAGCTAAAACTATCCAAATAACAAAAACTACCCATTACAAGAAACGTTTTAACGACAATATGAATAAACCCCGAAAACTGTGGAAGTTAATAAATGAGTTGTCTAACAACAAAACAAAGGAAGCATCAGGTCCGGAAAAACTTGTAGTTGACTCAAGAAATATACTGGATCGGGAAGAGATATGCAAGCAGTTCAACACCTACCTACTTCTCAACAATTGGTATGATGTTAGCAAAAGAAATCCCAGAAAATTATCATAAGAGTCTACATCATAATACAAAACCAGTGATATCACAAGAAAATAAACTGATTGAAATGGCACCGACAACTACAGATGAGGTTATGAAAATAATAAATAATCTTGATCCTAACACTAGTTGTGGCGTTGACGAAATCAGTACAAAGGCAGTAAAATACATAAAAACTATTGTTGCTAATTCACTTACAAATTGTATCAACAAATGCTTTGAACAGGGCATCTTTCCGGACACTTTAAAAATTGCCAAAGTGACACCTATACACCGTGATTTTTCATTGGTTTTGGAGCCGAAACCCTGTTCATGTATAACATCAGTAGAAGCTATTTAGCTTATAAAACTAAAAATATGAGCATAAAAAATCATTTAAAAAATCTCAATAAAAATTTCAAGAACCCTTAGTACCGGACGATCTTATAAAAATCAACGACCGAGGCGCTTCAAACGCGCCGACTTACTATGTGAACTAGAACGTTACTATGTGTTTTCGACAAAAAGTCACTTTTACAACTTTTTTATCCTTGCTCGTACAGCGGTTATTATTTCATAAATAGGTACAATACTTTTTTTATATTATAACGTTTTCGGCTCCAAAACCAATGAAAAATCTCGGTGTATATAAGGCGGGCTCCAAGTGAGATCCCTGTAACTACCGACCAATATCTGTGCTTCCAGTAATCTCAAAGATTTTTGAAAAGGTGCTCCACTCTCGTCTTGAAACATATTTAAATTCAAAAAACTACTTTTACCAAAAACAATACGGATTTCGTCCAAAATCAAACACTCTTGCAGCAACTATTTACCTCGTAACTAAATTAAAAAACAAGATCGATCAAAAATATGTAGCCCTAGGCGTCTTTATTGACTTAAAAAAAGCCTTCGATACAGTTAGCCATAAAATATTGCTACAAAAGTTATTTAACATTGGTATCGAAGGTAACGCATATAAAATTCTACATTCCTACCTACAAAATCGCAAACAATTGGTAAAATTAGGTGACCATCAAAGTGATACCCTACAAATAACGTGTGGTATTCCTCAAGGGTCAATTTTGGGACCACTACTTTTTTTAATTTATGTCAATAACATAACCGACATTAACCTCAAAGGAGATATAATGCTTTATGCCGATGACACGTGTATATTTTACTTTGATCGTTCAATTAATACCATTTTGCCCCAAGTTCAAAGTGACCTTAACGTCTTAAACGATTGGTTTCAATCTAACTTATTGACCATTAATATTGCTAAAACTAACTATATAATTTTTTCCGCCAAAATAAAAATACTAATAATCACATTGAACTAAAAATTAATAACCAGGAAATTAATAGAGTTTACAAAGAAAAATACTTAGGCGTTATACTGGACAGTCATCTCACTTGGAAGCCTCACATAGAAAAAATCAAATCTAAATTAATATCGCTCTCTGGTTTACTATTTAATAATGTAAAATGCTTTCCTAAACAAATACGCTACCTGATCTACAATTCACTCGTAAAACCGCACATAGATTACTTAATTGAATTACGGGGAACTGCTGCTAAAAGTAATTTAAAAACTATCCAAACAAAACAAAATAATTTAATAAAAATATTATTCAATTATAATTTTCTCACATCTACAGACAAAATTTACCAAGAAACCAAGATAATGGATATAAGACAAACTTATGTACACTTAACGTGCATACTTATAAGAAAAATCTTAAATAAGGATATTAACACAGGCATAAGTTTTAAACGGAAATCACAAATACAAAAAATTTGATTACGCAGTGCTAATAATTTAGTTCTTAAACCGCCTAGAACAAACTATGGTAAAAATAATTTAGAATACGAAGGCGCTAAACTATATAATAAATTACCTAACCATATCAAAAATATAAAAAAAATTACTAGTTTTAAAAAAATGCTAAAATTATTTATCATAAACCATAAACGTAAACTATAACATAATATAAAAAATATATATTAAAAAACTATATAGTAATTACGTTATGTATATCTACGTTAAATAGAATATAATAATAACTGTAAAAAAATAGGACATAACTGAAAGTAAGCCAAACATTTAAAAAGTTAGCAAATATATCTTTAAACAAATATTACTAAGATAGGATTAAGGTTTATTAATATTAAACAATTTAAAAAAATATATATATAATAATTATAATCATAAAAATTAAAGAAATGAACACAAACTAATAAAAAAAAACAATGAAACAAATTGTATTTAAAAAAAACATGTTACAATTTAGTACGCTGTCAATACCACATCTAAGTACATTTAAGTTGCTTTGTGTACATCCATGTTCTGCGCCCGCGCTATAGATACCTACCTGCCTCACACTGTAGTTGGTAGTACGGCGGCCGCAATCGCACAGAAATGCAAACTACCTACCTTAGATAACTTAATTATCAATTTTGTTTTATTCTCAGTGCGTGCGTTCATTGTGCTGAAAATGAATTGTGTAAAACAAAATGTATCTTTCTCAGTAAGTGAATCCATGTATTCTTATGAGAAATAAAGTTTCTTTAACCGCATGAAAGGCGTTATTCAGCCATTGGATATTTTGAGAAAATTTATAATAATAAAACTAATTATTAATAATAACACCCGGTTTAATTTTGTAAAGGGCTACGTGTTTCAGTTAGAAGCTAAAATTTTATTTTCTTTTCTTTTATTTGTACCTACTTAATATAAACAAAGTTCAATTTTAATTGTTTCATTTACTATTAGCAAATTAAATTACGGAAAGTTGGTTCCTCCTGTCGGTTACAAAAAAGTTGTTGTTATGCTTAGATGTTATTTTGCGTAAGTCAAAGTTGGTGTTATGCTTACTTGGTGTTTTGCGTAAGCGGTTTTTTCCAAGTTAGGTGTTTTGCGTAAAGGTGGTGTTTCGCGTATATAGTATTATGCGTTTAAAGGCTCAGTGTTTACCTAGTACAAAATGTCTTGAGAATTGCTTCTTTCACTATTTTTGTAATAGTCACTCAATTGACTTTTCATATAAAACCGTTGTGCAAGCATTCGTTTAGACAACTACGAAGTTTTACTTTACCGTCACTGCGTCCCTCTCAACATATTATTATATTCAAATATATATTGTGACTAAAACATTTACTTGTAGTTGTTAACAAATATAAATTTCGTTACAGTAGGAAATATCCTATCTTCTGGAAACAGTTAAATGATGTAAACTAGCCTGAATCTAGCTTTAAATCGAGAACTCGAGTGAGGAACAGGGCAAAAACTGCCCGCCTGGTTTCAAAATTGGTCGTTTTTTAAATATTACTCACTAGATTAGTAACAAAACTGATTAAATTTAACTAAATTGGATATCTGTTTTGCTTTTCAACCATTAAAATATTTAGCCAGACATAATTGTACTTGTTATTAAACTTCAAACATAGGGGACAGTCGAAAAGTTGCGGGTACACGTTTTTCTGAAACTGCTCACCAATTGGATCATTGTGTTACCTTTGCACAGTTTGCGTTAACTTCATGCCAGGGAACAGATCCTCAATTAGAGACACGAACAGAGGCTCATCTTCGTCTACCAATTTAGATACATTCATTTCCCTGTGACAATTAAAGGAAGCTCTGTAACTTATGTTAACAGTAATTTATTTGGTACAAGTATGATAATAAAATCAAATTACTTCAATACTCTCATCATGATATTCTCCTCAGTGCTGTCAGGATTTGCTCGTTTCTGAGAACCCATAGTCCTCAACACTGATAAGATATTTCGAAGTCCAAAATCGTAATGCACTTGTTTTGAAAGCTGCTCCTCGCACAATTTGTAGAGTGTAAAGAATTTTCGAGCTGAAAACCCACATCACAGGGCATAAAAAATAGTTCTTACTTATAATGAACAAAAAATTAAAGAATTAAGAAAAATAGTTGTATGTACTTACCCAATAAAATGTTTTCCTTGAAACCACAGCTGGCCAATTTGACTCGAATAATGATCTGTCTATCGGGTACCATCATAGCTACAGAGCGGAATTGTATCTTTAAGTTTTCTGGCAACTCTTGCCGTCCAGCATAACCAGGGTTCATTGTGATGATGAAAGCGAATTCTGGATTCAGACTGACTGTGTCACCATCACTGTTGAAGGTATTGAACATAAACAAAGATTATTATCACATTATGGCGTCTTTATTATTATTAGTAACAAAAGCAAAACGCTTTTCAAATATATATTACCTAAATATAAAGAACTCTCTTTTCTCTCTTCTAGCTGTTAGGCAAATGTAAATCTGCTGCGCAGCAACAGACAACACAGGTAACTCGATTCTATTGAACTCGTCGAAGCAACCCCAGGTGCCTGATTGAGCTAATCCTTTGTAGATACGTCCCAAACCTGTATAACAGTCTCAACATGCTAACGCATCCCATAGAATTTATCAAGAATTATGTTTTTTTTCATGAGACAAACACATACACAAATGTCTTAATAAAGCCCATGAGGAAAAGGTACAAGCACAGCGTGTTGAAATTTTTCATTGGTTTTCAAAATGAAATTGCGCTAACAAAAATGCAATGAATGACTCTATCGGTGGTGATTACTGATTAGTAGAAATAAAAATACTTTCATTTATATCGTACAAAACGGCAATTTTATAGGCAAAAACCTACTATATCAATAATCAAGTTCTGAAGTTACCTCTAAAGTCCATTTGATCAGAACAGTTGAAGACAATGACTAGTTTCCCAAGTGTGCGGCCCATATCCTTAGTGGTCTCAGTCTTTCCGGTCCCGGCGGGGCCAGCCGGAGCGCCGCCCATGCTCATACCAATAGCTTGCGATAGCGTAATATAACATCGATCAGTTAATGGCGTGATTACCAGACGTTCAGTAATGCCAAGGTACTCATTCTAGAAATATATGACGAGTTCACAATATCATAAATTCAGCATAAAACACAATGCAAAAACATCATTAATATTAATGCCTTTGTGGCATAGAATACAAATACGGTATGCTCTTACCTGATATAAGAAATCTACGTCCGTAATAGACACGACACAGTCGTCGGTGTCCTCAAAGTAATAGAAACGAGCTTGTTTCTGCCATTCGAAATCTATTGGAGACTTTATTCTCATCCTTACTAAGTCATCGAAGATGTCCCTGTATTTCAATGTTAATATTTTTAGGATTATATTACTAAGCAAAACAAAACAAAACAATTGTATTGAAATAGACAGACCTTTGATGTACGTGAATAGTGATCATTGTCTCTACTCTAGTTCTGCCCAAAGGTTCCAAGTCCTTGACGGTTTGGTCAATAAGCCCATTAAGCAAATCCAAGCACTTCTGGTTAGTTAACCTCATAATAAACTTATCTACTTTAGCTTTTTTCAAAGCATATTCAGAATCACTAGTCCATAAAATCTGCATTCCTAATAGACCAGCCTAAAAATGATTTATATTTATTTCCATGTACCATTTTATTTTATTTATTAACATTTAATAAATATTCTAGTTGTTAGTAAATAAAAAGGCCTGAGATGTTTTACATACCTGTCCAGGGAAGTTCCAAAAGCCAGAAAGAAATTCAAACTCAGGATCTCCAGCCATAGTCTGAGCGATACTAGCAATAACATTTCTCACTGTATCTTTCATCCCGTCCAGTAAAATATTCAACCAAATCTATAAATAAGTAAAGAAACTTAGAATTTTATGTTAGTGTGTGTATGTGAGCCTTAATGTTCTTTAAACGAATATTCGTATTCACACATATTTAGACGGGACTTAACGCAAAACTGCTCAATAAAGGCATTCTACGCATACCTTTTATACCCGACGTTTTGCGTTAAATCCCGTCTAAATATGTGTGCATAATGGAACGCGAAAATTTAAAAGTGTGAATATTCGTATTACCTCAACACCACCAATACAAGAAACAGGTCGATCGAGAGGTATAGTTTCTCCATTATCGGAGTTCATGTTGACAATTCTTTCTTTGTCGTCAAAGTCGACTGTATACATCGCATCGAAGATACTTGGCAGATGCGGCTAGAAACAAACAGGTAAGCTACCAAATTATCCAATTTATTTTTTTTATATAAGAAGGAGGCAAACGAGCAGGCGGGTCATCTGATGGAGAGCAACCACCGCCGCCTATGGACACCCACAAAACCAGAGGAGTCGCAGATGCGTTGCCGTCCTTTAAGAAAGGAATAGGGTTAAGGAAGGAATAGGAAGTGGGGGGGGGGGGGGGAAGGGGCCTCCGGAACTCTCACTGGCCGGCCAAGACACAACAGCACCAAGTGCCATTATTTCACGCCGAATATTATTTATTATATTACCCCGGACGAGCCGGCCCAATGGGTGCTGCAACGCAGCGTGGCTCTACCACTCAGTCAGTGTTACTCATCACAAAAGAAAAGTATGAAAACAGTTCTAATTATTATAGACTTACTTATTTAGTTATCTGTACAACAATTACAGCTCAGTATTATTTCTACAGATTTAGTCGGTAAGACTGGCAGTCAAAAATAAAACCTTTAATATAAATTATGACAACCTGAATCGAATGTGGGTCCGATGCTTGTCCAAGGATTTCTAACAGAACTGGGTCCGACACGAAGAAGAATCGCGGGAAGATCAACCGTTTTGTTTCCAGGTAGCCAGTCAGGGATTTCTGACACGCCTCCAGCTGCTCAAACAGGTGTGGCAGAAGTTGCTTCAGCGTATCGTCTGAAGTGCAAGTCTCCACGCAGTTGATGATGTCGCGTGCACGGTACATTATTTTCACGTACGTCTTGTCAATTGTCTGAATTACAACAGTCAGGTATGATTTATGTGAATAGTGAAATATCATACACAATTTTAATTAATTTTAGACGTGATGAATGAATGTGCAGATTAAAAAAGATAAGTTATCTTACACCGAATCTTTTGGCTTCAGCTGGTAGTTGTTTGGATATATCGCCTCCAACAAACACGGCCTCCAGATACATCCACAAGTTTTGTACTTGCAGCCATTTCTCTAATATTTCACTAGTACCGACCAATTTATTTATCCACAATATGATATCTTTCTTGAAAGGAGCGTTATACCTAAAAATATATTTTTAAGGAAATGATACATGTTGTAAAAATACTTAATTATTGGGCACCTTTATTATTTCAAAAATAACAATTAAACAAGTAACTAAGCAGACCATTATTATTAACCTTTACCTAAAGAGTTACCTTTAAACAGTATCGTTGTGGTATTAAGTAATGGTAAGTGTAGATTGAATGCGAAGTCTTACCTATTCGACGCCAAGGAGTTAAGAATCATCAAAGAGTCCTCCAACATTGTGATGATGTCAAGAGTTTCCTGCGGTTTGATAAGAAGTTCTCCACGATTTTTGAAATGTGCGAACGTCAGGTCCACCAACGCCCAATCGGCGATTATTTGCTTCAATTTCGCTTCTATGTCTTTTTCTTTGACAGCGCTGATACAGATATCCTTGATGATAAAGGAGACAGACATAAATAGTTCTAATTTAAAAAGTTTAAAGTCTAGTGAAATTAACGCATTCTAACATTTATAACTTAGTCATAGGTACACTTATAAGACTTATCTTCGTTCAACTATAATCTTTTAGAAAAAAGGTAATTACTTCAACATCCTCTTTGTACTTCAGTAGAGGTGCCTCCATAACATTGGCCAAAGTAAATGACTCAGACTCCACATCCAGTACACAATCTTAAAAAAAGACATAATTATATTATATGTTAAACATTTTCATGTGGCAGCATTTATAATATAACTTTTGAATAACTGACTCATCAATTTTTCCAGTCGCCTCCAGTGACGGTCTTTCATGGACTTGTCAGCCATCAATTCCAGCAGTGGACAAGTTTGATTAAAGTCATCGATCTTCGTTTTTAATTCAAGGAAGGCAGGCCAATCTTTCATGCCTCTTGGCAACTTACGGCATCTAAACAATAATGTTTAAACATAACATATTAAAAAGGAGCGTGTAAATATTGCTTCATCTTTGTTATGTTAGTAAATAAAAGTGTTTTTTACCTCAAATCGAAATCAGCCAGCTGTGAAACAATCTGTTCAATATCAATATCACCCCATGGTGTTTCGAAATAACCATCGATAGTGTTCATTACTGACAAATACAAGGAATATCTGAAAATCAAAAATTATTAGATCCAAAGTTCAACTCTTTATGTCCAACTCATAACTTAATTCTGATTAACTAACAGCTTGCTCAGTAAGTTGAATTCTTTCTTCTTCTGATGGAGAATAGGATAGTCTTTTACTTCCATTCCAAACAGTTTTTCACCATTGGAGTACATTTCAAATCTGCGCCATAGTTCGTCGAATCTCGCTTGGAACATGATGACTCTGAAAACAATTATCTGATGCTAACATTTTATTTTATTTTCGAAAACCATTCAATACAAAATAGTTTCACCACAATTTATTAACTCTTATGATTATTTAGAGACAACAACAACCTCTATTTTACCTGTCACTAGCCTCTCTAGCCGTGAGCCCAGGAGTCATGGGACCGAAGGAGTCGTAGTCCGCATCAAACTGCAGCACGTCCACATTGAACGTCGAAACTCCCTCTGTCAACTCCCTTTGAAGAGGACCTTGCATGTCCACAATCTTTTGCTGTACTTGTTGGGACTGAAAAGTAATAGTTGTTGTTGTTGCAACAATTAATATCTGATTAGCCAAAATAACAAAAAACAAGAAGAGTATTTCGTTAAAATACATACGGTAACAAGCATGTTTTGAAATGCATATCGTAAGCCATACACCATGTCAGCATCCTCTTTGGATATATCAATATTGAATTGATAGAAAGTCTCGTAACTCTCTTCGATGAGATCCAATTCCATGTCCATTCTATGAAAAACAAGCATTTTTGAAAGAAATAATACATATTATAACATATTAATATGTATTCATTAAAATGCTTCCATAGTTAGGCGTTACTACGTAGGTGACTATCATACCCAATAAACTCTTCGCGAATCAATTCTAGGCACATCATAGCTAGTCTGACATCGTCTAAGTCCTTTAGCTTTTTGCTCATTGTCTTCATGCGATCGTTAATAAACTGCATCATTTTTATTACACGCTCTTTGTATGCCACACTTAAAAGCTTGCCCAAAATTCTTTTCCACTCAATAGACTCTACGTGTAAAGCCAATTTAAGTTTGTCTGAAAATGCGTGGTTGAGATTTTAATTTGTGTAAGCAAATAATACTAATTGTATTTAATCATGAAATCGTATTCATTACCCATATTTATTTCAATGGACCCTATTATATGCCTCTCAGGCAAATTCAGTACTTCATCTGTTTGGTTTTCATACTTTTTAAGCATATCTCTAATAATAACATTCAGCGGATTGGAGTCAACAAAATCTTGAACTTGTTGTACTCTATCTTCAGCCCATAAATGAGCAAATCTACCATAACCCTACAAATATGTTAATAATAAAGATAATATGTAAAACTTATAAATGTTTATAGACAAAAGTTAAATTCACTATAGGAAGGTAACCTTTAGTAATTTTTCAATGTCTGGTTTGAACATATACATCATTCCCTGTAGCGCCATAACTGATCTGACTATGTCTTTGTGCTCGGACACCATTCTGAAATAGTTTCTCAAACCTCCAACCATAGTAGATCCCGATCTCGATCCTAGGGATAAAGAGAAGATGTAACTGACCTGATCATGGTACTATTAGCATCAAATTGATCAGATCAATGAAACAAACGAAAATATCAGCTTAAAATAATATAATATGTTGCATAGTATGTGACATATTATGTCTATGATTAAATTATGATCCTAAACAACTCTGTCGTAATTTTTGAGTCATGCTAACATAACCAAACATACACCCTTACGGCTTTACTTATAAACACTATTTAAGCATCTATGAAAGGAAAGAGCAATGCCCATGTAATTCACATTCTGATTATTGTTAAACCTTTTTGTATACCAGTTCTTTTCAGGACTGAATTTACATACCGCTTATGCTACGCGTTTGTAACAAGGAATTTCCTTTAATTTTTTCCTTCTCTTTCAGTAATTCCTGTTGACCCCACATAAAAATGCTGCGGTGGATATCCATGACACAGTTCAGAACCACCTAAGTGACAAAAAATATAAATATTACTTATGTATATTGTTTTTAAATTTACAGACGTTACGGATACGAGTAAGGTAAGTACTTGAGAAAAGGATGATTGAATCTCTTCAAGCGTTGGTTTTATTAAAATTCGTGGTATTTGTAAATACATCATAGTCAGCATTAGAGGCTTCAGTTTCTTTTGTTCTTCAGGATCAGTCGTCATTGTTAAGAAACTGAAATTAAATTAATACAATTACAGAGTTCTTTTTATACTTATTAAGTGGAGTAAAGCTATTAGAAACTTATAAGGTAACTCTATATAGTTAACAGATAATCTTTTTGTGATGTATGTCTCTTAAAAAGGCATAATAGTTATAAAACTAACAATAACAGAGGACATCACATTACCTTGAAACCGACGCTCTTCGCCTCAAAATATCTAAACTCTGCCGTGTGCATTTTATAAGAGATTCTAAGCATTTAGTTGCAAAATAAGCAAATAGTTCATTGCATTCATTTAAAGTAGGAACAACATCGAATCTATCTGGATTCTCTATCTCCAAGAAAGCTAAAAATATAAGTTTAATTAATGATTATTAATTCTAATTAAACTGATAGCTTTTAATGTTTTTTAAAAACCCTTCCTTGGGCTCCGTGGTCTTTACCAAACGGACGAATGGCGGACAGCGTAAAATTTTATATACTCATGCCCAAGTAGTCTTAACTCATAACGTACTTAATTACATAATTAATATCGACGCAAATCGTATATTTACCTGCGTCCTCGGGAAACACTCTAGTAGCAGAAGTAACAGGTTTCAACGCCTTTTCTATATCTAACCTATAAATAACAGTTTTTTGAATGTATTCAATAACTTATTTAATCTAAAAAAATTAAACTAAAAATAAATTTTGATAGTTAAGCATATTTACCAATTATCTTTTAGGTCTCTTATTTGTTTAGATGGTACGCTGTCCAAGAACTTATTTATTAATTCTATTACGGCAACTTCCGCGTTCCAAGATTTTTGTTGTAAATCAGCGGCTAGAAAAAGGTAATTGTTAAATTGTCTTATTTATTTTTTTATGTGAAAAATATACATTTTTATTTTATAAAAAACCTTTTGAATCATTTTAAAAGGTATTTTATTTTATTGTTATCTTACCTAGTACTAAAGGAATAAACTCAAATCTCCTTTCTAAACAACAACAAATTATTATAAACTAATAGCTTCAACTATTTATAAAGGATAACGTGAGTAATCACCAATTTCATCGCGCTTAGTGAAGTTTTCCTCGTAGAACACAATTGGATCTACAGCCTGATTAGGTAAACACACCAACATAGTTTTCGTTATAGATTGCAAGATAGTATCTATACGAGCTTCTTTCATGTCGACCACCTATAAACATATTGACTAATTTCACACCCATAATATATATCGGTAAAGGACATCATTTTTTTTGTAAAATGTATGAAAATGATGAATCTTCGAACTTGTATAACTTGGCTCGGAGCAATCTTACAACTTTTGTGCTATATTAACTATTTCTCCAAATGGCTAGTTCTAACAATTCGTATCTTTTTTTTTTGTTGGCCGGCACTTTCAGAAAAGGCCCAAAAATGTATGGAGCTCGAATGATCTCTTAAATGGAAATCAAAAGAGGAGCTCGAAGCTTGCGCATTCGTGTTGTAAAAGTTAAGGGGGCTTAGGCGGTGAAAACGAAAAAATTGGCTGTTTTCGATTAGCTGTTATTCAAAATATTTTAGATATTTGGCACTGAAATTTTCAATATGTATTACAGAACGTATGTGTGAGGGGATGACTATTTCCAAATACGATTGGAAATAACTTTCCTACACTCACACCAATTATAACTTAAAATATTTTGCTAGATAGAAAAAAATCCTGAAGTTACCTCTAAAATTTCATATACACATTAAGACTTATGTTATACAATAATAGTTCCTACAAAATCATAAACACCTTTTCGATTTCTTGACTGATTTGTATTTCCAAAAAACTAAACATTTTTATTAACTTTTTGATAAAAATGTGAATGGCGTTTACGAATTACCGCGGACCCCGCATCGCGCAACATAAGCGAGGTCCAGGAATAACGACGGAATTTTCGCTGACCGCCTAAGGCCTTACCCCCCATAAGCATTTTCGCAAAGCTGGGTTGAACGGATAAGAAACCAAAAATATGTCGAACAGTGGAGCATTTCTGTAAAAATCCAAACTCGAAGTCACTCAGGTGACAGAACTCACGTCGATAGCACCTGTAGAGTTTATTCAGTAACACAAACAACTTAGAATAATTAATTTTTTTTTTAATATTTATGGTACCGGAAAGGCAAGACATGTAAGTTATTACGAATGAGTAATAAATGAATGAATTCTCACCTCTTTCACGAATAAATCGACTTCATCTAAAACACTCTGGATCTGATCACAGTATGAAGGTATCTCTAAGGAGGTCCATGTTATTGTGGACAATCCGGGCTGGAACGCTTTCTCCAACTTTATCAACTGCGCTCTTAGCAGAGGCAAGTAGAGTTTGGGCATACTTCTGCAAAATTATATAAATTTAAGGTTTTCCTACGTCAAAGGTGAATCTTAAAATGTTTAAAAACGTCATTGTGAATGGTGCTCCTTCATTCTTTGTTTAAACAATTGACAGAAATCCAATGATATTTAATACAGACATAAGCGTAATTTATTTGATATTTTGCACTTACTTTCTTATAAGGTTATTTCTATCGACGAGGTATTTCATATTTTCGAAGTTACCTAATATCTTATCTTTGCAAAATGCAACTATTTGTGCACCATCAGGAACACCTATTTTCATGAAAAGTACAGTTTATTTATAAAAAATTGCCAGATGATAATATAATATTATATGTAATTATATACATATTTTTTTTCAAAAATCGAAGTATCTTTATTTTTATTTAATTAGTAGACCAAGAAATTACTTACTCAACCCAAGCTGCCACATATACTCAACCTCCCTGATACACTCCGGTATGTACAAATTAAAGTTCACGATATACAAATTCGTTGTCGGATGTCTAATGAGCAGGGGTGCTATTAAGCCTAAGCGGACCTAGAAACAGCAAACTTATAATTATTAAACATAAAACTGTCTACCAATGTCTACCAAAAAGTATTATTTATACAATAATCAAGGTAGTTGCAGTATACAGTACCGACCTCCATCGCAAATATATGCATTACAGAATAGAATGGAATAAACTGTATTGCATTACTGTAACATTTTTAATTGCTTGGTTACATTGCATTGTAAGAACGAACATACAATTGAAAATTCAAGAGAAGATTCAGAAGGAGCTATACTTATTTACAAGTAAACCTGCAATTCAAACTTCCTTTTGGATATTTGGTATTTTTGTATGTTATGGAATTCCGCAAAGCAATTTCCAATTCAATGATTTAAATTAGGTATCTTTTAAAAGTTTAAAGATATATTACTTCATTACCTGGCCAACATTTTCCGCCCAAGCATCGTGATAAATTAATTCAAATTCAGTGAACACGATGCTCATCACGTTAAATAATTTTATACATCTTTGGGTGTTCTGAAATATTAGTACAATCTTGTTTAAATATTTATTGCTTCTTAAAGAGGAACTAAATAATGATTAAGGTAAAAAGACAATTAGTTTTGATTCAAAGATATTACCGTTATAGTTATTTTACAGTTATACACTTTTACAGTTAGACTGTAAACTATAGAAAATGGACCTAAGCCCTGCACGTGGAACGTTTGTGCTATAATGATGGTGACGACATTAAATTTAGAACATGTGTCACAATTTTCAAACTTCTACTGCGATAAAAACATAGTTATCAAAGCGTGTACCATGTGAGTAATAATGAGTTCCTGTTTCTTGAACTCCTCCATGGGTACTTTTATGTTTTTATCATAGAACCTTATCCACATGACTCTACCAGCCACAGGCGGCATGTTTCTAGGCAGCTCTGGATTTTCACGCTCTTCATTATACCTTCAACGTAATGTGTAACATATTATTGCATATATAATTCTAAAATGTGAATGTGAAATGTGAAAAGTGGAATGGCGCAATCCTGTTAATAATCCCAATGTCAATAGTTTTTTTTTATACTGAGCCCGGCAAATGACCCTACTCCACCTGATGTTAATTGGAAGTGAAGTCCAGACGCAAGGACAACTGGTGCAGCGTAAGAGACGTAGCATCAGTCACCCTCACTCTGCCGGCCCACAAAGTGCCACTTCACGCTTCGTTTGAAGGACCCTATGTCATAGGTAGGAGGGAATACGTGAGCTGGTAGACTATTTCATCTTTTGGAGTTGCGACAAAGAAACGAGTCACCAAATTTCATTGTGCGTGATGGAATATTAGAGACTATAAATTGGTGACTCCGGAGAGCAGAACGCGTACTCCTATGGAGGAAAGAAAGAGGGATGAGGTGAAAGAGTTCTTCAGAGGTCTCGCCATGGTATAAACGGTAAAAGACGCTGAGTGACGCAATATCTCTACGCAATTGCAACGGCTCGAGAGTGTTAGTGACCTCTGCATTGCCGATAATGCACACAGCGCGGCGCTGCAATCTGTCCCAAGGCTTCGAGAAGGTACTTTGCGGAGCCATCCCAAAGGTGAGAACAATACTCTACGCAAGACCACACCTGTGTCTTGTATAATAGATACGACTGATCAGGCGGGAAGAATCGCCGCAACTTGTTCAGGACATCGAGTTTACGTTCAATTCAATTCAATTCAAATAACCTTTATTAACAACCTTATATAAAAATTGTTTACAAAATGAATGATAGGCATTGGTTACAAAAAAACACTAAAGGCTGTTTTGCTGTTCAGCATAGGTCTCCCCCAGGCTCTTCCATAGATAGCTCTCGGTCATGAGCTTTCCGCATCCATAGTGTATCTGGTGTAGTTTTTATATCGTCTTCCCATCTTCGGGTTGGTTTACCCCTTGATCTTTTTCCCTCTCTTGGGTACCATACTATAATGTCTTTTTTTTATTTTATTTTTTTTATTTATTTATTAGGTTACACAACAGACATTAATCGTAACAAAGTTATAAATACATAATAGGTTTAACAATATCTTACACTAGACTAATGTCCTAAATGTGTTAACACAACTAGTTTATGTGTGCTTAGCATGTGTCAACAAAAGATTAACAAAGATTCTTAAAGTTACTTAAAATAGTTAAAAATAATTAAAACTCATGGGCGGTTAGCCATCTGGGTCGACTAATAAGGTCTTGATGGAATTTTTGAACACATTAGTGTTCCTATTGAAAATATCAAGCGAGTTGTAATCCATAGCAAGTTTGTTAAATTCTCTGCACATACGAGCAATAGGGCTGTTAAAAGATATATTATTCCGGAAAGTGGGAATGTCAAACGTTGGGAGAGGACGTCTAGGGTTAAGTTTTATATTAATATTTAGTGACGAGAGAAGATAACTCGATTCAAGGCTTGAGTGAACCAACTTGTGTAGAGTAGTAAGGTCTATAAGTTCACGCCTCACATTTAAAGCAGTTACAGCAAACCTGTGCAATCTATCTTCATATGATGTTAAGCTCCGACTAAGACTAAGCCTAAAGCTCAATAGTCTCAGATTTTTTTTCTGTACTTGCTCAATTAACATGGAGTGATTTTTATAATAAGGAGCCCAAATAACTGAACAATATTCCAATTTGCTTCTTATCAATGAATGAAATAAGAGAATCAAGCTGTTGGTTGAAGAAAAGTCTTTTGTGATTCTATATATGAATCCTAGAGTTTGCAAGGTGCTCCGTGACAAGTACTCATTATGACTCCTAAATGAAAGCCTGTCTTCAAAGAGCACACCGAGATCCTTCTTAACCTCATAACTACGGTCAAGCACTTGACCATGCAACCTATAAGGGAAAATCAGCTTATTACGTTTATTTGTAAAAGGTATAACCGTACATTTATTTACATTCAAGAACATCCTATTCAACCTGCACCATTCCTCGATCTTTTCGAGCTCTCCTTGAAGTTTGTTACAGTCGTCAATCGAGTTTATTTCCAGAAAAACCTTAAGGTGGATGACCTTATAGCAAACTTGGACATGTCAGTTCTGTGGCAAGATCATTAATAAATATAAGGAAGAAGAGAGTACCTAGATGGGAGCCTTGAGGAACTCCCGATCTGATATCCACCGGTTCCGACAAAAATCCCTTGACTGCCACCAACTGATGCCTTTTTGACTGATACGACTGAACCCATCGAAGAAGCGAACCATGAACTCTAAATTTACAAACCTTTTGAACAAGCAAATGGTGGTTCACCTTGTCAAATGCTTTTTGGAAATCAGTGTACACTGAATTGATTTGACCTCGCCTGTTAAACGTCTGACACAAGGTATTTGTATATTCTAAAAGGTTACTAACGGTAGACCTATTTCTAACAAAACCGTGCTGTTTCTCCGATAAATAAGGTTTAATATAGAAATACAGGTAGTCATAAACCACTGATTCAAAGACTTTAGCTGGACATGAGAGAATGCTTATGGGTCTATAGTTTCTGCAGTTTGATAAGTCTCCGCTTTAATGGACCGTAATAACATTGGCTAACTTCCAAGTTAAAGGAAATATTCCAAGATTCAAAGATGCATTGAAAATGAGTGACAAAGGGAGACTGAGCTGCTTGGCATATTCTTTAAAAAATATCGCGGGTATCCTATCGGGGCCAGCCCCTTTTCCTGGATCAAGCCTCTTAAGTTTACTCAGTACCTCAGAGCTGCTTACTGATATTTTTGAAACTGAAAGGAAACTATTGCCTGATAAATCTGGAACGGCAGAAGCAGAAGTCAGCAAACCACTATCCTTAAAAACAGAACTGAAATATGTTGAAAAGAGCCTTCACCATCGGAGGAAGAAACAAGGTCCAGTCTCATTGTCTGCGGAATTTCACTGCTGTTACCTTTCTTACTTTTAACATAGCTCCAAAATTATTTAATATTGATGTTGATAGAATCTTCGACTAACGACAGATATTTTTTGTAACATTCATCCATTAGACGCTTTGAACGCTGACGCAACATTGAAAAAGTGTCATAATCTCTGGGGTTCATGTACATTTTAAACCGTTTATGGTATTTATTTTTTTCATTTAAACATCTTATGAGACCTGGAGAGAACCATGGAGGAAACATGTTGACATTACTCCTATATAGGGGAACGTGTTTCCTTATAATGTCATTCAAATTTGAATAAAACTTTTGAATGGCGTCATCAATGTCATTTAGATTGAGAACAGAAGACCAATCAATACAGTCAAGGTCAGATGCAATGCTCTGGAAGTCAGCTTTTAAAAAATTAAAACGGGGTAACGTGTTACTCTTAAGCGATTTACGCTTTTTGCTTAAAGAAATATTAACTGATATGGGAGGATGGTGACAATCCTCTTTGGACAATGGATCTGCGTGCATGACATTCAGTTCTGTTCCGTTAGAAAGAACAAGATCAAGACAACGATTATTCAAATTATGAATATGATTAAATTGAGAGAGATTACCTAGAGTCAAAGTATCCAGCAGTAGCCTAGATTTAATATCATTGGAGTGGCTCGGAACAAGAACTGATCCTTTTCTAGACCATGACAAATGGGGCACATTAAAATCTCCGATAATAATAGTTGCACCGTTAGCCTTATGCAGTAAGACTGATTGTATGTTACTGTGAAAATCAGTTAACAAATCGCTTTGTATGTCAGGAGGTAGATGACAAACGCATAATTTATAAAAAGATTAGGCGAATCGGTACCTATAGTGACCCAAATATCTTCCGCCCTACTATCCCAATTCAATTGACGAGTAGTATTAATGCTTTTCTTAATAGCGACGACCACCCCTCCTTCGTCAGTTTTCGTAACTGACGTGGAAAGGCGATCACGCCTATAAACATTGTAGCGATCGTCAAACAACTCACTACTATGTACGCTATCATTCAAATTAGATTCAGTAAACAAATAATATCATAATTGCAACACAACACATTCAAGTAAACATCTTTAGATTTGGATCTGATTCTGTTGACATTCTGATAATACAATGAAAAGTGCTGATCCATTAAAAAATAATTTAAAAAAGCTTAAATATATGATTTATCGGCAAAAATGGAGACGAAGATAGTTAATATAAAGTTATTTTAGTTTAGTCAAACAGTCTAAATTTTTTACATGGATTACCGGAGAGTTGTCATCTTTGCGAAGATAAATCTTGCCATAATTGATCCATACGTATTTGAACTGGTGCTCTTTGGCCCATTTACGCGTGGCAGAGTATTTAAAATAAAAAATAAAATAAAAACTTATTTATTGCCATACCAAAAAACACACAGCATAAATTTACAAGCGGCACAATTCAAAGAATACACATTATACAAACGAACTTAAAGTATATTATTAATACTTGCTGCTAATTTATTAAAAATGTATATGTAATGCATTATTCGGAGGGCAAAAGGGGTAAATTCAGCATTTGCTGCGCTCACATTGTTATGTGCACGCGGCGCTGTTTTTCAATTTATCCCTGTATTATTCTTTGCAGTCCGTTGAAAGATGTTCAGCTAAGTAAATAGCAATTGTATCATTAGAAATACCCACCAAAGCTGAATTCAAGGGGTCAGAACGATGCTCTTTGTTATATCTTTTGAAAGCAGACAAAATGTTGTCCCTGTGGCGCTCAGATGGAAGTGTAGCAAGAATGTTACGGGGACGTGTAGAATTAACATTCATCTTAGCGACCCTTCTCACCGCACATACAGCAGGGTCTTCAATTTTTACGCCGATGACATCACAGATGTTTTTGAATATAGCTAACACGTTCTCATTGCGACGGTCCGGAACACATTGGATCTGAATATTTCGGCTACGTGATGATTTCTCAAGGTTATTGAGGCGCCTTTGTACGTCCGACAGCTCCTTCTGTAACATTGTTTTCTCTGTTTCAAGCTGTGAAACTTTATTCGAAGCGGTGTTGAGGTCCTTCTTGATGTCTCGTTGCTCATCACTTAAAAAGTCGGTTGTACAAGTGAACTCAGACTTCAAGTTCTCAATGGCAGAAGTAATTTCATTTTTTATCATTCGATTGATAGATGTTTTAAAACTTTCAAATTTTGTATCCAATTTGGAGTCCAACTTAGCATCCAACAAATGGGAAAATTGAGCCAAATTCATATTTTCTAAACTAGTACTTGTAGAAGGGATTGTCAATTTTTCAACTTCTGGGGATGTTTCTTCCAAAACAGAATTATCACAAGACATCATTGTTACATTAAGCGGTTCAACAAAGTGTTTACGGACTGGAGTATAATTCATGTCCTTTCTTCGTGTTATGTTAGCGCAACTAGGACAGTACCAGGACTTTTTAAGATCATTTTTGTTCGTTTTGTAAAAGTCAGCTGACATATTCAAACACACATAATGATAATCTCCTTTACATGGGTTACATCTGACCAACTCATCAATAGACGCTTTGCAATGACAGGCCTTGCAGATCATGGTTACAGTACTTTTAACCGACCAATTCGCTCAATAGGTATTAATAGGTATAGGTAGTAATCAAGGTATATACTATTCTTTATGATTTGTTGTGTCAATGCAGCCAAGATTCTTTTTATCAGTACTACGCCACACAAAATAATATGAACACAAACTCACTGTATGAACAGCGTTCCGTAGAAGGCCGTAACGAAGCTTGTAGCGTAGACAGCGATTGTAAATTTAGTCGCTACGGATCCAGCGGCCGTAGCCTAGTGGATAAGACTCCGCAGCTCAAGCCTGGGATCCGAGTTCAAACCCAGCAAAATCAGTGTTTAAAATAACTTTTCACCTTGTACTACTGAGTTCTCCAAAGCGAAAATCTTTCAAAGAGGGCGAAGCCCCGGGCTTCCTCAAAAATTAAAAATGAATTTAAATAATATCAATTGAACAGCCGTACACGTCCGCTAGGCACAGAACGATCGCCGAAAAGGTCTTTGCTCCATTTATTTCTTTTATTTCTGATAGTATGACCTGCCCACTTCCACTTCAGGGATTTTATGGTGTGAGATATATCCATAACTTTTGTTTTTAATCTAATTTCTTTCAGTATAATTTTTTCTGATCTTTTTATATTTAACATACTTTTTTCTATATTGTGTTGACAAGTTTCTAATCTTTTTATACTTTCTTTTGGAAGGGACCAAGTCTGGCAGCCGTATGTCATACATGGGAGAATGCAAGAGTTGAAGATATGTTTTTTAAGTTTAATTGGTACTGCTAGGTTTTTTGTGATCTCTTTCAAGGACAAGTATCTTTTCCATAATGAGTTAATTCTTTTTTCTATTTCTTTGCTGTTCAATTGTGTTGGAGATATAATTTGACCAAGGTAACTATATTCTTCTACATATTCTATCTCGCTGTTGTTGATTTCAATGGGTATTTTTATATGGTAGGACATCAATTTTGTCTTAAGTACATTCATTTGTAGACCTACCTTTGCGCTTTCCTCGACCAGTTGTCGCAACATTGTTCTCAAATTGTTTGCATTTACAGATATAAGTATGAGATCATCTGCAAAACGTAGATGGTTTAATGGGGTTTCATTTACTTGTATACAATATTCATCCCAATTGAACTTTCTGAATATCTGTTCCAGAGTTGCAGAAAATAGTTTTGGTGACATTGAATCTCCTTGTCTGACTCCCTGTCTGATTTAAAAATTTCTCCCAATCGTTCGGCTTTTACTTTTGCGGTCATATCATTATATATATTTTTTATAATTCGAATGTATTTTTCATGTACTCCTTGGTTCAGTAACGCTTCTCATATTTTGGGATGTTTCAGAGAATCAAAAGCTTTGTTAAAATCTATGAATGCAAGGTAATATGGCATTCGATATTCGTTATACTTTTCAATTATCTGTTTTGTAGTATGTATGTGGTCTATCGTAGAAAAAGCAGCTCGAAATCCTGCCTGTTCTCTAGGTTGGTTTTCGTGCATAATACGTGTTATGCGTTCCAATAATACTTTTAAAAAAAAATTATACAGATAAGGCATGAGACATGGCCTGTAATTTCCAATACCGTCCTTTTTTCCTTTTTTGTGGAGTAAAATAATTGTCCAAGCTGACCACTGTGACGGTATTTGTTCTGTTTCGATAATTGCGTTAAACAATCTTTGTAAATGATCTAATATTACGGGAGCAGTCCCTTTTAAAAGTTCATTAGTAATACCATCTTCTCCAGGTGATTTTTTGTGTTTCTGTGACAGTATCGCTTTATTTATTTCCGGTCGTATGATTGGTGGTATTGTTTCGTCAGCAGTATTTATTTCCAGGTTAGGATTTTGTATTAATGAGGCATCACTATACTTATAAATCTTTATAAAAATCAGTGGCAATTCTTAATATATCTTTTCTTTTTGTTGTATTCTTTTTATTGTGTATTTCTTGCATTTTAGGTATCCAATCGGTATTTTCTTGTAGTTCTTTCCATGCTTTCTTTACACCTCCCGTATTTTCTATGTGGGATATAATGTTTTCTGTTCTTGTTTTCAATTTATTAATGATATTTGTGTTCTATTTCTTGGTACTTGTTGCCTAAGACTTTGACGTTGAATTATCAAATCTCTTGCGTCTTTTCCTAATTTATCTCTTTCTTTCAAAATTGTGTTACATTTGTTTTGTATAGTTTACGTTACGTGAGGCATTTTTAATTACGGTTTTGATGTAGTCGTTTTGGTTCAGATCGCAGCGGATATCCATACCGAGCATGTTAATACTGCTCTGCAGGCATAGAGATGTACCTTGAAGAGAGGGAAGAAGAAGGAATGGCGACTTTTTCGCTGTGAACGCGCACACCTATGTTTTCTTGGCATTGAACTCCACCAGATTATTGGAGCCCCATTTAGAACTGAGGTCCAACACACGATCGAGCTCAGTGACAAAATTTGTTCGCTTCATTTCGGTAGCTACCCGCCTAGCCGTTAGGTGACCGTTATAACGTAAATAGCACACTATCATCTGCATAGCAATGATTTTTTCCAAGAAGAAGCATGTCATTGATATGCAGAAAGAACAGCGTGGGGGATAGAACGGAGCCTTGAGGAACACCAGCGTTCACTGACATGAACCGCGAAGCGTATCCATCTGAAAGAACACGGATTCTACGCTCCTGCAGGAAGCCAGCTATCCAGGTACAGAACTGAGCGGGCAAACCGTATGCCGAGAGCCTGGAGAGAAGAGGTTTGAAGATAAGAGCAGACCCGATCAAAAGACCCTATGTCAAGAGTAACGGCCAGTGACTCGCCACGTTTGTATTGAGCCTCACCCCAGAGATGAGTGACGTACGCTAGAAGATCACCCGTTGACCGTTTTGGCCGAAACCCATATTGACGATCGTGAATTAGGGAGTGATCTTCTAGGTATCGAATAAGCTGTTTGTTCAATATTCGTTCTAGGATCTTGCATAAGACTGGAGTTACGGCTATAGGGCGGTAATTAGTCGGATCTGACCAATCTCTTTTTTTAGGGATTGGTTGCACATTAGCTTCTCTCCAAGATTCCGGCACACAACCCGAAGAGAGCGAGAGACAGTACGGACGCGTTAACACAGGGGACAACTCCGCTACACACATTTTCAGGACTATTGCTGGGATGCCATCAGGACCGTTAGCTTTCCGGACTTCGATTGATTGCAGCTCCGCACGGACATCACACTGCCTGATTTTAATATCAGACATTGTGTGGCCACAGTGAGGAATTGAGGGTGGCTGTGCATTACAGTCATAGATTCCGGAGTTAGCCGCAAAGAGTTTGGCCAGGAGATCGACCTTTTCCTGCGGCTTGTGGGCTAAAGTTCCGTCAGGATATCTCAGTGGTTATGGTAGGCTGTATTATAGCGGCTGGTGGTAAAAAGTTCCTCAATATTCACGTATTAAATTATTTTTTCTGTACCTGTCTCGGATGGATTCAATTTCTGATGTGTAAGTGCTTATCAAGTCGTAATACTGATCTTCAAGGTACAGACAATCGAGCTTTAGTTTTTCGAATCTTGCAAGTAAGTGAAGGGCGATCTCTGTTGTCGGGCATTTGTTGACACTCTGTAAAAACGAAAATAAAAATGATACAGCGATATATCAAAACTTTTTAGGTACTTGAGAGTTCGAATAGTATTTACTGTAATCATAAAGTTTTCCAGTAGCAATTCTTGATTAGCTACGGCATCTTTGTAAATTTTGTAATCCTTATCAAAATCGGGTCGTCTGAAAAAAAAACATGAAAATATTGTTTTAATACTGTTATAGCATCCAAAGTTATCAACAAAGCTCATACATATACACTTACCTGTGGTCTAACGCATCGTATGATTTAGACGATATTTGTTTAAATAACTTATTCAAGTTTGCAGCGTATTCTTCAATGCCTTCTAAAGTAGTTTTATTCAAAACGTAGTATGTGATATATGTTTGAAATAGATCAGTTATCTGCAAATGTAATTTATAATCTAAAATTCTTAGGAATAATAAGGAGCAATTCCATCTTATGTTAAAGTTAAATCATCAATATTACAATCGTTCGTTATATGACTAGCAATTTAGTTATTCGCAAACTACATAAAGTGTCACATACATTTTAAAGAAGTTACCTTTATCAGTCTTTTTCGGAATGTTTCAAATTTACCAAAGATATACATTTCAGAGCAATCGAAAGGTCTCTCGTCTGCGGCTTCCATCATCTCTTTCTGAGTTTCACTGTAACACTCACGGTAGAAACTATAGAGCCCTAAACAAAGCTGAAAGTTAAGTAAACAAATAATTATCGAATAACGCTGATAATCACGGAAAAAAGCGTTAGAATTACCCAGTATTTTTTCTTAAAGCTATGATTATAACTTGAGATTACGAAACTGAAACTTTCATCTTTAAGTGACATCGAGTGTAACTATACCGTTAGCTGATATTACATTATTGGGTGCTAATGGTAATAAGGCCAAGCCAAAATCATAACACAATCTGGTATTAAATAAAAACAATAACATTATACTGATCTATCTATCTGCCAAAATAATATAAGCTTAGATAAATCTTACTCTTGCTTTTTTGATAAACATCAGTTTGTCTTGGTTCCAAATGGTCTTCCTGCCGTTATTAGTCAAGAAGTCCATGCACATGTTCAAAATCTGGTTAGTCACTTTGACTAGCAGTGTCGATATCTGCTTGGTCGTATTGTAGTATCGAGACGTAGCAAATATCATTCGTACGGTGTACAATAGTCCCGGTATGAACTGTTGCATCGTTAGAGGATCGCATCTACGGTTAAACGTTTAGTTTAGTTGTTGCTGTTGGTTTCGATGTCCTTGGTAAAGAAGTTGTTACTGATTTACCAAGGTACAACAATTTAAAAATTGGAATTATAATATATAAACATCGTAACTTAAATTTTAATGTCCGTGTGTTTTTATGTGTGCGTATATAATTCATCATCATCAACATCATCAGCCTATTAACGTCCCACTGCTGGGCACAGGCCTCCCACGTGGACAATAGCACGTGGGGATATTGGGCCATAACCCACCACGCTGGCCTAATACGGGTTGGTGGGTTTTAACGACTGCCATCTTACGACAACAACCGGGACCAACGGCTTAACGTGCCTTCCGAAGCACGGAGGAGCTTAAGATGTTTTGAAATATGGTCACCCATTCAGCGACCCGGCATTGCGAAAGTTGCTTAGCGAGCAAGATCGCAAGCCGAACGCGCTAGCCGCTGCGCCATCGAGCGTATATAATTGTAAGTACGTAATTGTGTGTGTAAACATATATTGATGCATTACCAGTATATATATAAAAATTAGTTACGTTGTTTAAACTTTACAGAAACACAAAATATGCAATTGATACCAAAATTACCTGTACAGCGGTTCACAGTACTTCTCCAGCGCATACAAGTACTTCACGTTGTCGTACGCTTCGTTGTAGTAATCGGTTACTTGGTTATCTAAAAGCCTCCATTTCTAAAACGAAACTAACCCTTTAGGCTGCAAGTTTTTTTTACAATAGAAAATAACTATGACTCAAGCCAATAGAACTTCAAAGATATAAAAGATTGTCGGTCTAATATACCAATTTATTGTTATGCAACTAAGCGGGGTGAGTGACGTTGGAACGAAGGTGGAAGGGCTTCGGGAATCCTTAACAAGTGGAGAACTGACTATTTTATCACTATCACAACATTGTTGTTACGCGACGGCGACCAGCTTAAATAGATAGTGATAGATAGCCAGGCGGATGTAGAACAACTTTGTAGGGTTTTAACACCGAACCTTAAAGTTTAACCGCTAAACGACAGAATAGACATTACAATGGTGGGATACCTAAATAAACGTAACATACCTTGATTAGCTTAGACTTAGCTCTAATAAGCGTATGTATATACATCTGGCATGCTTCACTCTTAATGTGCTCAATGATTGAGGTGAATGTGGTGAGCTGGCGCCGCCAGTGGTCCAGCTCGGCTAACGGGCCAATGTTTGATGGCTCCCGTCTCAGTTGCTGGCTTTGAACTAAGACCTGAATAAAATGTAGATAAGCTATATGGTGCAGATACTCATATGTCTTTTGTCTGCTGTAATAAGGTTCTCGGAACTAATTCAAATTGTAAAAAAGATAATTAATACTTTTAATAAAAAACACAAAAATTAGACATCGTCTTTGAGGAACGATAGTTCCAAAAGTGTTATTTTTATTGGAGACGATTTTTTTTAACAAAAGGGGGCAAACGAGCGGGCGAATCACCTGATGGAAAGTACCCAATCATGCCGCCATGACACCCGCAAAACCAGAGGAGTCGTAGATGCGCTGCCGGCCTTAGGCGCAGGACAAACACAAGCGGCGTCGGGCGAGGTGCGGGCGCAGCGCGGGCGAGGCGCGGGCGAGGCGTATGAGCACCCCGCCCGCGCCACGCCGCATGTATATGTCTCGCGCCCCGCCGCTTCTATACGATTCATATGAAACACGAATGACGCCCGCGCCTCGCCCGCGCCGCGCCCGCGCCCGACGCCGCTTGTGTTTGTCCTGCGCTTTAAAGATCCTACTTTAGGGAAGGAGTAGGAGTTATGATGTGGGAGGGTGTATAGAGATGGCCCTTCGTTACTTTCACTCTCCGGAAGAAACACAACCAGCAACGAGGTCTATTGTTTCACGCCGATATTGTGTGCATTCTGTGCTCATGATTCCGTGCCGGGCAAGCCGGCCCAATTCGTGCTGCAACGCAGCGTGGATCTACCCAGTGTTACTCATTTAGCACCATTCAGGGGTCACGTGTTGGGTCTTACAGCTCATTCCCACTTGTCGGGTGTCGGATCCGTTTAATTAATCTGATGTCGGCGTCGGCGCCAAAGCAAAATCGGTCTCTGACAAGCTTCATATAAAATGCCCTGCCGCTGGAAGATCCGATTAAAATTCAGGCCCGACACCCGACAAGTGAGAACGAGCTCTTAAGGGATGCGAGTGTCTCTAAATCAATAATAGGCGTTCTAAGAATCTGCACATTTATTGGCTGTGATAAAGCACGTCATACGGCTACGGGTTCGGAACTCATTCATTAGAGGATTTACGGCATGAGAGTGGGTAAACAAATATTTTTTTCATCCTCCCATCTCGGTAAGAGTATTTTTACTATTTGATATTTGAGTGCAATAACCGTTTTTATCCACTAGAGGATTAAGTAAATTGAATTTAGAACATCGTTTGCACTAAGTCTGTGAATTAAAAACATCATTACACCTTTTTACTTCTCCCTCCATGGTGCCGAATTTATCATAGTCACAACCTTTTTTAATTTGTTAAAAAGTCAGAGTCGGAACCTTTTTGGTGTAAGTACCTTTTTTTTAATTTGCTTAGTCATTTTCTCGCTAAGGTGGAATGAAAAGTTACGTGTTGCACTCGAGTGTAAAGATTTTTCACCTCGTGCTCTTTTGATTCCCTTGCTAACGCTCAGGATTCAAATTTTAGAATCCTTCGCTTGCTCGGTCATCAAAGTTGAGCACGCGGTTGAAAAGCAATTTTGCACTCTTGTATAACAAATAACTAGTAACACCTATACATGTATTGAAATAAAGTAATGATGATGATTTTACCATTGTTATCTGTTTTATCCATTGCTTGACATACGTGCAAATCTCCTCTAACACGTGGGTCTTCGTAATAGCGGCTTTCATTTTCTCTTGATCTGACAACTCTTCTTCGTACAGGGACAGGTTAATTTTAAACTTAGTGCAACAATCCAAGTCGATTTTGGTTTCTACAAACAAAAACCACGTAAAGAAAAAGTAACAACAGGAGAAAAAAATATAGTGGCGGCAGCAATGCCATACAGGCAATTGTACCCCATATTATTATTATATAATTATTAACTAATGGCTTCGCGGTTTACGCATTAACCGTAACAGCAAAAGCAGTCCTCTGTCATACCTAGTCCACTTTTCACCGAATAGCGACCGCAAATGTGCTCAGCGTGACTAGTGGTGAGCCTATCATCGCTCTATGCTGTTAGATGTATGCGCAGTCTTTAGTCCGTTAGTCGCCTTTTAAGACACCCAAGGGAAGAGAGGGAGTGGTATTCTATAGCCGTTATGCGACACGGCGAGATCTATATAGATTTTTTATATCACTAACGAGTTTGGCGATATGATAAAAACATCATAATACTTAATAATGATTTTTTTAATGACACTGGGCATGTTCAGGAAAACAGTAGGTACACGACCCGCCTGATGGGAAGCGACTGCAACCCATGGACGTGCGCGACACTACGCGACGCTGCGCAAACGAAGACACTTCTGCAAGGAGAATAGAGAGGTTTTGTTGCCGTCCGACAATGGACACCATCATAAAAAAAAACGCGGTTGCTGTATCTGGTAGCGCCCACTGAACGCACTGCCAATGTTTTTCGTGTTTTCAATGTGTCTACGATTCAGCAGACAGTCTCACGTGCGACGACCCTGAAATTTCAATGGTGAAACTTGGTGCTGGCTGTTCGTGGTACCGAGTTATGCCCGTCGTGGCACAGAAGAGATGGTCTAGGTTTTTTAACGGGTAGCTCGCTCCGTTGTGCTCTTTCCAGCTAGGCGGGGGGAAGGTGAATGAGATGAAAAAGTTGTGAATTGACTAGAAAGGAAATATAAAATAAGTACATCTATTGGTATACCTAAACAAGAAGAAAACTTAGAAGAAAAAAAGGTCCTTACTTGCAAGATAGTCAATAAACAACATTATCTTGGATACGTAAGTCTTGATGATATCCTCACTCTTAGGGTTGGGAGGGTTTATATCCCCCCAGGCCTTGCATGCCTTCAGAGCGGGTATGTAGATCATGTTCATAGTGTTGAAGATACCAGACACCACATTCTCTGTCTCTGGGTTCATATCAAAAAACACCAAATAGTAGTCCTGAAAATTTGCATCCCTTTAATTGTGAGTTAGTACCTTTACCAAGCTGTCGGTTGAATATCTTCACCATTTTAACGAAACGTAAAAAAAATTACCTTAGGTGAGAAGTTTGAGCGTTACGTGGCGTTACCTTAATTATCGCCTCGTTGTCCGAGTAGTCAAGAGCTTGGCCCAATATCTAGAGGTCGTGGGTTCAATTCACAGGTCGTGCGTGTTTTGTATTTATTTGAAGCAAAGCCCCTGCTTTGTGATCACTAACCCGCATTTAGCAAATGGTGATTAAACCAAACCCATTATTGATTTTGGAATCGCAGTGCTACCATTATTTTTTATCCGCTATTGTTGAGCCCTTAAGCTCGTATTCTATAACCAAACTCACAATCAAATCTCTGCTTGAGTACAGTTAGAAAGGGATGGTGCTATTCATTGCATATATCGCCATCCTTTTCTAACTGTATTCAAGCATGGATTTGAATTTGAGTTTGATTTTAGAATACGAGCCTTAGTCTTCTTACCTAATGGTAGTGACGATAAGGCCGAAGGTGAACGTTTTGCCTTTACAGACGTTTTATAAAATACATCATTGGCGACGAGGATGTGAGATAAATGGCTAAATGGCCTCATAGTTCTTCTAGCTTTGGGCTTGTAGCGATGACTTGATTTAAGTAGTGGGAGGCCTTTGCCCAGCCGTGGGACTATATATAGACTGTTACTACTATACTTACTTCGGAAACGTTCTTCATATCGACAATTTTGTTTTTAATTCTATACATTGCGACACACCGACCCTCAGTGCCAATGGATGATCCGTCCGATATGTATGTCCTATCCATCCAACCCTTCTGATTTGGAATAAATCGGCCCGATTCTAAAATTAGTTTATTATGAGTTATAAACACTGAGGTATAACTAGAGACGATGGCATAGCGACATTCATAAGTGCTCAATTATTGTAGCCTAAATTAAATAAATGAATTTGACTTTGACTTTGACGACACCGCAAAGCAATGTTTTGCGCACTGAGTTGCAGCCCATAGGCTTCAAACGAATGCCTATAGCCCTACAAGTTCGTGCGCGACCTTTACGCGGATCAATTTCTTCCATAGCGTCTGGCACTGATTTGTCTTTAAAAACATTAGTTAATATCTTTAATATTGAAATTTTGCATTCACAATGCTATATAGATAACGGATAAAATGTCTACTAGAAAAAAATCAACCAGTCTCAGGAAGCTCGAGTGGGATTCGAACCCACAACCTTTGGATTGCCGGTCCACTGCTCTAACCGCTGAGCTACCGAGACCCCAGAAGACTCGTTGAATTTTTCCTAGTAGTTTGATTAGGGTCTGGTACCTAATCCCGAATGACAAAAGCCCGAATAATAAATGCCCGAACACTATGGCCCGAAGAATCACTTGCTCGAACGCTTAAAATCTCGATGGTTCATAAGCCCGAAAACTCAAAAGGCCGACACACAAATGCCCGAACACTATTCGCCGAAGAATCATTAGCCCTAATGCTTAAAATCCCGATCGTTCATAAGCCCGAAAACTCTTTAAATAGATAATATCAAAATAAACGACACAGTAGCCGGTTTCTTTTGGTGAACTGTGGACATTCCGGGTGCTGGCCTTTAAAATGTCTCTGACCACATTTTTGAGATTTATGGGCGTGAGCTGTATGGCTTTTCGACATAATTGTGCACAAAATCAGATGCAATTTGCATTTAAAAATAGATCTCAAAACAAACACAGCATTAAATGAACGCTTACAACGTAGTAATTGATTGTATGATTCGGTTACCTGCATTTACGCTGCAAGCCAGCGGTATAACGTCAATGTAAAGTCTACCCTCACATTCGAAAGAAATACTATTGCAAGTATTTAACAATCGATAAAGACGTAATTGCTTATAAATATCTTTGTTATTGAAATGTTTCATTCCCAATGCTATACAAATATAGGATAAAATTAAACATTTTATCCTATATTTATATAGCATTGTGAATGAAAGACCAGAAAATGACCTTTGGATTGCCGGTCCACTGCTCTAACCGCTGAGCTACCGAGACCCTTAGGCCATAACCCGAGCTTAAAATGGTTCGTGCATTATCTCGAGATATCAAGACTGTCATTTTCAAAGTGGCCGGATATTTTAAGAAAAGAAAATCAAACAAAAAAAAGTTTTGAATATGAAAGTGATGCAAATATCGCCAAAATCGTTGCGGAGGCTACGGGATACTGCGAAAAAATTGTAAGAAATGTAACAACTGCGGAAAATTCATCAACTAATTTGGGCCGACTGAAATTTAGTTCACCAAAAAAACAGAAAGTTGTAAAGAAAAAATTTGTTTTTGATGATTTTGATTTATATTTCCAAGAATTAAAGATTTATTTTATTTATATTGGTTCTTTAATTGTACTTATCTAAAAATCACATTGGACAAAAACGGATTGGATGTAATTATACTCGTAAATATAAAGCTTCAATAAACTGTGCTTCGATATCGTAAGATCTGTCTGACACTACGAATCTCATGTGAGTTCATGCTCTTTACTTCCCACTCCCCACCTCCCCGCGCATACCTAAGGCGCGTTACAGCGGTAGCGGTCAGAGTATTGAAAAAAATCAACCAGTCTCAGGAATTTCGAGTGAGATTCATTTCAATATTAAAGATATTTATAAGCAATTACGTCTTTATCGATTGTTAAATACTTGCAATAGTATTTCTTTCGAATGTGAGGGTAGACTTCACAGTGACGTAATACCGCTGGCTTGCAGCGTTATCAAACTACTAGGAAAAATTCAACGAGTCTTCTGGGGTCTCGGTAGCTCAGCGGTTAGAGCAGTGGACCGGCAATCCAAAGGTCGTGGGTTCGAATCCCACTCGAGCTTCCTGAGACTGGTTGATTTTTTTCTAGTAAACATTTTATCCAAACATTAGTTAAGTACAACAATATTAACCTACCTTTTAGGACAATAAATTTTATATTTGTAGTCCGACAAATCAGTGCCAGACGACGCTACCACAGATAATATTACTAGCAGAAACGACACTATCGACACAATTGCAATACAATATCAACCTACGGAGCACGCGAATACGGTCCAAAATAACTCTGCTCCTGTACTCATACCTAAGTCTTTCAACGGCCGGGACAATCGAAAGTAAATCTTATATCTAAAGGCGGTACGAGCGCGAGCCGCTGCATTCACAAAATCCTGCCTGGCAAGCTTGACGTAACACGGCCGCGTGTTGCTCATAGGGTTGGTTGAATGCAAATACTGCAAATATAAAGCGCTTGCGCCACGTACCTACCTATAATAAAATATACATACGCTTTTTCGTGGTTTGTTTGTTAATGATCAATAAAATATGTATACGTAATACTTAACCACCAAACATTGAAGTAGGTGGTTATGCGTACCTACATATTAATACTCTGTAGTTAGTATCTATATGTTACTATGTCTTACAATGTGCTTATGTAAAGTAAGTACTTACAGGCGGCAATAGATCAACCTACATAACCTACAATCTCGAAATACATTTATGTAGGTAGGTAGGTATTTTAAAAACCGTACGCATAGATTAATTTTTTGAAATGCCTGAATCCATCAATCCATTATTGGTAAATACCTACCGATGATAATTCATAGTGTAATTTTACCAACTACTACCGCTAGGTTTGGTTTCGTAAAGGGGCGTTATTAATGCTTAACCACAGTACCTGTCTACTAAACCTAGTCTAACTTTGGACCGCGTTTTGTGTTAAGATCGACCGCAATCAATACCTAATCAATAAACTATTTACGAACTTAAAATCTATTCATGCGTGATCGCTGACAAATTGAGTAAAATTACATTTTATACGCAGTTGGTAGGTACCTTATATACCTAACCTACAACGATAACTGCATTGACTTTGTCTACTTCTCTCATCAAACTTATTATTAATTGTCTATAAATACTACGAGCTTACTTATTTGTTTACTTACCTTACAGGATTCTTGGGAAGTCTGTGAAAGGTTAAATCATTATCTTTTAATTTCGTGTTAGTGCATCGGAATGCAGAAACAGTAAGTAACGCTTTTGTATCACCATCCGGTGAACTTACCACATGGGAAAATAAAATAATCGGTCGCGTCCTGCGTACTGCGTGCGCCCTGTGAAATGACCACCCGGGGGGAACGAGCGTGTAGGTGAATAAGTCGACTGAATTACGGAGTGTCACCCCCCTGACGCTACCACGGAAGAAATTGATCCGCGCAAAGGTCGCGCCCGAACTTGTCGGGTTATAGTCACTTTATTATTATGAGATTGCGGTGCGTTTGCAGCCCATCCATGGCGACCAATACGCAGTGCGAAAAAATTGATTCGCGATGTCGTCTCTAAATAGTTATAATAATGGTTATAAACGAAATTAACAACGCGTACTTAGTTTATAATTATCCTAGGCACACCTTTTTATACTTGACGTCTCGATCTTGTTGCACCAGCCGTGGTCTAAGGCCGTGCTGTACTAAGTAGTTTTCGTTAAGCCGACTAAAAATTTTGTTTCTATATTACGAGTCGACAAACGATTTGATTTTAAGTAATTTTTTTTGTATTTTTGTCTGTTTCTTCCAATGATAATAATATTTTATGTTTCTTCTATTTTTTTAATGCACTTGTGTAACTATACAGTAGGTACCTATTACTTTCATACAATCCTAACTAATATTATGAAGGTAAAAGTGAGTCTGTTTGTTTGTTGTTATGCTGTCACGCTTAAACTACTAAACAGACTCTGATGTATTTTGGTGCAGAGATAGAAGGGGCTCTGGAGACGGTTAGAAACTAATTTATCACGCAAAAACTTAAAAGGGGGTAAAAAGGGCCTTTTAGCGACTTAGGTCCATAAATAAAATTACCACAATTAGTATTGACTACTTACTTTTTTAAATTACCACTTCTAAGAATGACCACTTACTTAGGCTCGGACTACATGCATACGGAATCAGTCCGGCCCGGGGAAAAACCAAATTCGGCAAGTAATCGACTACACGCGCTCCGTTTTGAATCCGGAGAGAAATTTACTCAGTCGGTCTCTAGCACTTGCGCTGGATAGTCGTCCAGTCGACAATGGAAAGTTTAACTTTAGTTGAAATTGTATGCTTAGCTGTAGCCGTTAAGAGGCCTATTACTTACATCTCGACTGTGATTTTTGCGTAAAATGCCCATTTTCGCATTTTGTTGTAATTTAGCAGTTGTATTTATCGTTATTATCGAAATAGGATAATAAATTCATGCTTAATATTACAAATGTCCTTTTGCGAGGATAAGCTGAGTTCGGACAGCCGGCGCGTCGCATTTTGAAGTAATTTTACAGTTGTATTTCTCGTTTTTATCGAAATAGGATAATTAATTAATTATAAAATATTTATTCATTATTAAGTAAGTAACGATTATTCTGGTATAAATTTTGCTCAATAATATTATCGTAGATAGAAGAAATTCATGGTTACCTTAAAGCAATTTTCGAAGTTTTTTGGTTTCGAATAAGATTTTTTTTTCTATATAATATCAATGATATCTAAAAATTCCGAGGCCGCTACGCACTTTAAGACTATATAAGTGATAACATATTTTTTTTTATTTCATTTGTTTAGAACAGTACTTAGTTCAATCTAGGAGCTCAAAAAAGTGCCTTCCCGCATTTTATGAAAATCTTTCTCTGCAATTTTGGGTTTAATTAAAAATCTTTATTATTGAAATTTTGCATTCACAATGCTATATAGTTGTAGAATAAAATGTTTACTAGAAAAAAAACAACCAGTCTCTGGAAAGCTCGAACGGGATTCGAACCCGTGACCTTTGGATTGCCGGTCCACTGCTCTAACCGCTAAGCTACCTATCGGAAACCCCAGAAGACTCTTGAATTATTATTTTTTTATCGGGTAAGCGCTTGGTCTTCATCTCACCTTATGGTAAGTGACGATAAGGCCGAAGGTGGAAGCGCGCTTCACCTGGAATCCTCACTGAGGAACTGGCTATCTTATCTCAAACTGCCGAAACACAACAATGCTATAAACATCGTTGTTATGGCGACAGACTTAGATAAGATGGTGGTAGCTAGCCAGGCGGACTCAACAGCCCTACCACCAACCAAACCGAGCACACATAGATGTACCCCCCGCTGGGAATCGAACCCGGGACCTCTAGGTCTGAAACAGGTAGCTTAGCCACTAGACCACACAGGCGGTTAAATTTTATGATTTTTTCTAGTAGTGCTGCAAGCCAGCGGTATTACGTCACTGTGAAGTGTGTGTGCGAGTGTTTTTTTTCTAGTAAACATTTTAATTAAAAAGGACAAATTATTACAAAAAGATAAGGAAATAATATTATGGCCGGAACATGGGTCTAAAACAGACTCAGCTACAATCAACAGTCTGGTTGGCATTTGTTAAATCACCCGGACCCTAGTATTTATCAGGTGCGTCTTATACAATTATTAATACAGGCTTCTCAAAGGAGAAGATCAGAAGTAAACATAGACCAACTGTTTATTTCAGTAACAGGAATAGTTAAGACTGCCACCAGGACTATGTTGTCTGGATGGATAAGATCCATTTTTAAAGTTGCAAATATAGAAGCACCTCCGGGCAGTATACGTTAAGCAAAATTTACAAAAAGCGAGGCCGCTACGCATTATTCCAAAAGCTATTCTACATTATTCAATAAGTCAAAATTGTTAATGTATTTTGGTTTCCGAGATCCGCAACGCCAAAATTGGCCATTTTACGCAAAAATCGCAGTCCAAATGTAATTGGAATAAAAATGGAAACAGAAGAAAGTGAAAAGATATTGGGTTAATCCTTTTCACATAGACCGCATAACGGAATATGAATTCTACAAGTCTTATACAAAAATAAGGTTCTTTTCTGATAGTAGTAGTACTAGTAGTAGGGTACTATTATTTATTCTGTGCTACTACTACTATCACCATAATGAGGCGCTCGGAATCAACTACTATTTTGCAGTTTTGCTTGCGCACGCGACGCGACCGACCGCTTCGAGCGTCTGTCATCGACTGGCGCGTGGCCAGTGTTGCAAAAGTGAAAATTTAAAAATCGGGTAACTTTCCACTTAAAAATCGGGAGAAATCGGGAGATTTTTTTGTCTATATAAAACAACAGTATTTTATGCAATTAATTAAAGTAATTTATTAAAAATATTACAGGTACAGTGATTACTCATTATTCATTTTCATACTACTTCTTGCTTGCCATTTTTGTAAACATTTTTTGGTCATTATTAAAATTATAACAATTTTGGTTATTTCTACTCTATTATTTTTTTCTACTTATAATTTCGCGAGTATTTTTTTCGCTTAGCTCCAGTACTAGTACTTGGGCTGTTATAGAATCATCGAAGTCGGACAATTAATTTGTCACAACAACAGTGCGGACGAACCAAACTATTTAATAAACTTAACTCCCCAACAAGCAATAATAAACTCAATTGTAAGGCGTTTCGCTGTAATATTATTATGTTTTGTGTATATTGAGAGTTTGAGAGGCCGTGTAAGAATTTTTTGGGGAATTCCTGGGCCAAATAGAATATAATTTTTACCGTGCATTGGTTTAGTGTTACCAGGTCACTTTTAGTGTTATCATCTTTAAATTCCAAGACTGAGGGGTTAGAATGCTAAATAATACTTTTAATCGTTACTTTAGTTCACAATGTAAAACATCGGGAGACACGGTCGCTAAATCGGGATATCGGGAAGGAAAAGCGAAAATCAGAAGATCTCCCGATTAATCGGGAACTTTTGCATCACTGCGCGTGGCGTGTGATTCCTCCGGACCGGACCGGAACGGACGTTTCTCGAGTTCTCGTGTGGTCAGCTCCATACAACTTCATACGATATTGATAGGCCCCGCCCCCCGTGCCGAAAAATAACGGACCGGCTACTCGGAGACGTCCGGAGCATGTTTCGGTTGCTTCCGGGTGAAAATCGGGATCGAAAGGCCCCTGATCACATGTAGTCGATGCAGTAAAAATTCATATATTTGTTTGAGCTACGGAATGAATCCGGAGCCGTGTTTTTTCGGGTCCGTGTGATTCCGGATGCATGTAGTCCGAGCCTTAAATGACCATTTCTTGAAATGAACACATCGTTAAATTATCACTTCTCTATAAGACCACTTCTTGAAATGTCCACTTTTCTTAAACGTTGAAAACTAGAAACCGCCAAATTAGTTTGGACAACAAAATTACACAACTGCTGTGCGAAGTTGACGCATCAGAGATCTCCCCAGTACAATTTTTAAAAAGAATTATTTGTTAAAACTTATGCCGTTAAGCATCGGTATAGTGATACCGATGTATATAGTTATTGCCGTTAAGTTGTCGTGCGTTTTTTTTTTGGTAGATGTCATAGTTTTGTTTAATATTTTTGTTTAGGTTAATTTCAAGTGAAGGCAATTTTATTGTGAGATAGGTACCGCCAAAGGGGTGATACATTATAAAAAATATTTTTGATGTCGCTTGTTGTTTGAATTCTTCCGTGATTACTCCGGGCGAGAAGTGGTCAATTTAAGAAATGGTCATTTATCGAGATGGTTATTTTATAGAAATAGTCATTTAACGAAGAGGTAATTTCAAGAAATAGTCATTTAAGTAAGTGGTCATTCTTAGAAGTGGTAATTTAATGAAGTAAACTTTTTATTTATGGTCCTAAGTCGCCGAAAGGGTTTGCAAAAATGGGGTTGTAAAGAAAATAATAATAAAATAAGTAAGTATGGAAAAATCGTACCTATTCATGAAGCAAAGTTTTTTTTAAGAACTACTAATGCTGCGAGCAACAGCTAGTTTAATGTTATGATGGCCTGTTACATACCCTATTAGGGCATCTCAATTTCTTATTTCCTACCGCTTACTATTCTAAGATGATCTGTAACCCGCTACAAGCTCGTTGCGCGTAGAGAATACAATCTCTGTATTACAGACCGCAATGTACCTGGAAAATTATTGTTATCTTACCCATTTTTAATGGCGGCAACGTAGCGTCACAAAGTACGATACAATTCCTACCGCCCTCAGCCACGGCGCTGTCTAGCAATTCTATATGAACGTCTGCGTCATACACGCCTTCCTAAAAAACAGTTAACCATTGTAGGTACAACAAAAAGTATGAATCCAGCTACGTGATAACTTCTAAACAGTCCTTAAAGTTTGTCTTACCAGAACGTATTCAATTGTTTTATTCAATATCGCAGCTGAATTCTCAAGCAAAAATCTATTCTGAGTCTTTATACCGCCCATACGATTGTTACGTCCTTCTTTAGCTTTCGCCTAGAAAACAAGCGCATTTATCAAGGAGTATCTACAGATAACATTAAAACAAATGTATGTAATTATTGAGGTGCTTTATTTACTTGCTTCTCTTTATAAGACTCATGTGCCAACGCCAATGTGCTCATGGACACTCTGCTTTTCTTCTGGATGTCTTGCAGACGAGAGCCCACGTCTAAGATGGCTTCCAACGCCGTTCTGTCTATTTCGACAACTTCGTCGCCGCCAGGGCCCGAGAAGTACACAGACTGTTTCCTTGAAATCGTTCTGACGACTTCATCGATCCTGATTGTGGTTTCCGCCACATCTCCTTCGTGGTCCGCTTCCGGCGCTGCTTCTGCTGCTGCCTCGGCGCCGACCTCAGCAGCTGCATTTTCTGGCGGCGCTTCGCCACCCTCACCTGACATTGCAACAAGCTTTCAACGAAATTATACTACAAATTGTATAACAATGTTTTGACACAATACAGCTTTCACAAGGGTCATTGATTGATTGACGTGACGCAAGCGGAGAATTGAGTTGTTTTGTAAACATTCCAAATTCAAATGTTTTTGAATTGAGAGCTTTACAACTTTTTGCTCAGAAAAAAAAAGTATACTCAACACATGTCACGAATATTTACTCAACACGTCATGAATATTAATAGTTAATACGCTTAGATTAAAACAAAAAGGGAAGATACGGCATTAGCGTCTCGTGAGTGAGCCGCCAAAATTAGGCCTAAAGCACAGACATAAATGTCTGTGGCCTAAAGGCACAATTTCACTTCAGTCACAATTTGCCGAACGAACAGGCTACATCGCACTATTGCGGATATTCTACTGTGTGAAAAAGAGAAAGACGCTACTCCACAGTGGCGTCGGAATCGGTCGTACGTACTCGTCTGTTGCGAAGCGACCGAGACGTCAACGCGCTACTCGCTGACTCCCTCGCGCTGACGTTGAAACTTACCGCTTTGTCTTGCTCGCTCGATTTACACTTTATAGGTGTGCGTGTGTGAGTGTTTGCTTAAGTAGTTGAGTAGGACTATATTTTGAATGATTACAAGTAGAAGCATGCCGTATCTTCCCTTTTTGTTTTAATCTAAGGTAATACGAGTACCTAGCATACCGTCCGCGACTTCGTCCGCGTACCGGTATGTAGCACCAGTATTCCGTGATGGCTTACTAAAGCATCGATTAGACCATCCGATAAATAGGACACTAACTCACTTAAGATCCTGAATTAGGATGGTTTAATCGCTGTTAGTCAGTTAGTGTCCTGAGTAAGGACGATCGGGAGAGCCCGACCGTCCTATCTCCTAACTAGTGTCCTAATTAGGATAGTGTAATCGCAGTCGCGCGGTATTGCATACGAGAGGGTGTGTCGTGTCGTCTATCGCAGAGTACCCTACCTACTTTGGATAAATGTCCTCCAATAAAAAGAAAGATAATAAACTATAAATTTTGATTCCCTTGAGAGTGACGAAATAACGTTTTTTAGCGGCATAAGCTGCCGTATCTTTTTTTTACGTCAAGATAAGAGTTTGATTTTTTTACAGCTGCAAGATACTGTAGACCTGAGTATATCGTTTTAATTTCAACTCAATACCTGCACGCGTCCCCGAGATAAAGGGTCTTGACAGACAGACAAACAACAAAGTGATTCGGATTCCGTTTTTTCCTTTTGAGGTTCGAAACCCTAAAAAGATACGGTCGTTTAAGCCGCAAAAAAACGTTTATTCCGACACTTTCAAGGGAATTCAAATTTATAGGGTACTTTCATTTGGCATGTATTACCGTCCTAAACAACAAGTAGGTATAGGAAAAAAATCTGAACACTATATATTGTAATTAATCATTAAAAAACAGGGTCTTTATGCCAAAAAAACGTAGCTATATTTCGACATTCAAGGAATCAAAATTTAAAGAGTATTTTCCATTGACCTAGAACTATGAAATTTGGCAAGTATTACCGTCATAAACTACAAGTTTATGGAAAAGTCTGAAAACTAAGTACCTATACATTTTCAATTAAATCATTTAAAAACAGGGTCTTTATGCCAGGAACGGCAGTCCAAATTTTGAATTGAGTTAACCGTGTCATGTGGGGTACCGTTATCACAAGCTTAAACAGTTTTTTTATAATTTTATGATGTAGTACCTACCTATAGTTTTCGATGTTTGACGAATAATGAATTTTTTTTTTTTAAATTATGCATTTACAAAGTACGGAACCCTCGGTGGGCGAGTCAGACTCGCACTTGTCCGGTTTTTTTTTAAATTTACGCCCGCTGTTACAGCAAGCGCTATGCAAATTTTTTTTAAATTTTGATAGCGCGGGTGTGTCATGTTCAACATTCCGTATCCGATCCGACTGAGTTAGAGTTCCGATTTAGGACAGTGTAAACAGGACGCTTTTACTGCCTTCCTAACTAGTCTCCTGACTTAGTGTCGTGTTTATCGGATGGTCTAATCGATGCTTAATACCTATGTGCACCCTAGAGGTTCAATCCTAATATTGGTAAAAGATTTTTTCATTCCTCATACCCTTTGATTACATGTCTATAGTCAAAGCTCATACCACGGACCTGAAAAACAGGTCCGTGCCAAGGACCTTTTTTCAGGTCCGTGGTCCGTGCCTCATACTCGGAAAGTAGGTCTGAAGTTGCCTGAGGAGCGGGTGGAAAGTACTACTTTTCCGCCCTAAGGAGAATCGTTTTTCTGACATGTGTAATTGTGACTTATTATTAAAATAATACTAACAACATCTCTTCCCTTGGGTGTCGTAAAAGGAGACTAACAGATCAAAGACTGCACATACATCCTACAGCATAGAGCGGCGATGGGTTCATCAAAATAATACTACCTACCCCTCTCTTCCCTTCGGTGTCGTAAATGGCGACTAACGGACTAAAGACTGCGCTTACAACCAACAGCATAGAGCGGCGATGGGCTCATCAAAATAATAATACCAACCCCTCTCTTCCCGTTGAGTGTCGTAAAAGGCGACTAACGGACTAAAGACTGCACTTACATCCAACAGCATTGAGCGGCGATGGGCTCATTAAAATAATACTACCAACCCCTTTCTTCCCTTGGGTGTCGTAAAAGCGACTAACGGGCTAAAGGCTCACCACCTATGTTGTCCATAGATTCAAATGATCACTAATTTTTATAAACATGAAAAAAACGTCAAATATTTATACATTAATTTGTGTGTTTTAAACACAGACGTATCCTCTTATTAAACACTTGACCGTCATTAGAAGCTTATAATATTGAGATAGGCATATCCGTTTCCCGTCGTATTTTCCTTCTCTTTCTTCCGGTATATCGCTGTCTCTCTCGCTCATCCCACTCAGTGGCGTCACCAGGTGGCGCGGTGGGGGAACCAGGAGATTTCACACCCGTGCCCATTTGTTCATCATTGGCGTGAAATTTCCCGTCGGCGTAACTTGTGCACTACATAGTGATCAAGTGACAAAGAAATAGAATTATTTTTATTTAAACTGCAACACAGTTCTCGTGAGTTTCTACACACGTGAGTACTTAGAATAGTTTCTTAACTTAACGGTTTTACCGTTCGCTGAATTTATAATTTAAACTTATCTGGTATATCAAACTTTTTATTTTACCCGCAAGAGATGTAGATACACCTTTTCTTTTAAGATAAGAAAGCATTCGAGTAAAGATAGTATTTTTAAAAGTGTTTTTTGTGTTTAATACGTGGTATCTACCCTCCAGGCACTTTTTCTTTTTATTTTAGATAAGAAACCGATAATTAGTGCTTACATTAGATAATGAGAAAAATGAATTGTAGCTAAGCGGCTATAGCTAGTCCTTCTAACAATCCCGATCGCATCGGCGAAGGTTGAGTTCGAGTTAGTCGTCATCGTTCAAAGAAGCATGGTCATCGTACCTACCCGCCTTTCATGACGATAACGACAATGTGTCTGCTTTATCGGACGTTAGAGGAGATCTTACAACGATTGTTGCACCTCGCAGGTGTTACCAATACTGACTAAAACAGTTAACAATTTAAATATTCCGTGTAGTGATCTAGATTTTATTTTTGATTTTAAAAGTAAACTAAAAGAGCCAGCTAGGCCTTAAGCACCAATATTCTGATAAATCTTGTGCACCAATAACTTTTGGTATTTTAAAACTAAAAAGATATTTTTAATAATTGTCTGCGCAGTTTACTAGTTGGTCGCAAAGATCTGATGCCTCTCTTAAAGGTCTTATTTTCAGTGGTGATTAGGTTGTAGACTGAAACTATAAATATACGAAAAGAGGATAGGTACTCATAAAAATGTAAAAGACCCTCTAATGCTTGCTACTTTGAATAAGATTCTACCTTCAAACACACATTTGTTTAATTCTGAACAGATTACAGCTGCATTAGAAAAAAAATTGTCCTGTTAGAAAACTTTTTGGCCAGTTATTAAATCTGGTACTGGGAATGCCTCGTAAGCAAAACCTGTACTAACAACAAACGGTTACCTTTCGCAAGGGCAAACTTCTTATAGTGTACCATCGCGTTGTTCTTCTGGTTCATGGGACAGACACACGCACAGCATGCTGTGAACCGCCCTCGCAGGGCGCTTACCAAAATTAATGTCCTCCGCAAGGACATACTTATGGCAGCCACGAACTATATCGTGGCTATAATCTGCCCGCCCTCGCAGGGCGCTTACTAAAATCAATGTCCTCCGCAAGGACATACTTATGGGAGCCACAAACCATATCGTGGCAATAATCTGCCCGCCCTCGCAGGGCGCTTACCAAAATCAATGGTTATTACATGAGTGTTCGCGGTTTTGCGAGAAGATGCATATATGTTAATATAATGCTAAATGTACCTTATTTAATTTTATTTTATTTTGAATAATATGTTTAATTATTTAATTGGTATTTAACCGTTTTAATAAAATTTAATAAATAAATGTCCTCCGCAAGGGCATGCTTATGCGATTATGCCAGCACGAACCCTATCGTAGCTATAAACCGCCCTCGCAGGGCGCTTACCAAAATCAATGGTAATATTACTTGAGTGTTTGCGGTTTTTGCGAGAAGATGCATGTATGTTAATGTAATGCTAAATGTCCCTTATTTTATTTGAATTTGAATAATACATTTAATTGTTGTAAATGGTTATGTAACCGTTTTTAATTAAATTAAATAATAAATGTCCTCCGCAAGGACAGGCTTATGCCAGCCACAAACCACATTGTGGCTATGAACCGCTCTCGCAGGGCGCTTACCAAAAACAATGTCCTCCGTAAGGACATGCTTATGCCAGCCACGAACCACATTGTGGCTATGGACCGCCCTCGCAGGGCGCTTACCAAAAACAATGTATTCCGCAAGGATATTCTTGTGCCAGCCACAAACCACATCGTGGCTATGAACCGCCCTCGCAGGGCGCTTACCAAAATCAATGTCCTCCGTAAGGACATGCTTATGCCAGCCACGAACCACATCATGGCTATGAACCGCCCTCGCAGGGCGCTTAACAAAAACAATGTCCTCCGCAAGGACATACTTATGCCAGCCCCGAACCACATCGTAGCTATAATATAAACAACGGAGGCTGTTCTTACTTTCGATCCCCAGGATCATAGGCTTGGCAGCTCTATCAATCAGGACAAAAACGTCCATCTTCTCTGCTAACAGAGGTAACAAAAGACATAGACAATGACGCTCCGAAATTTCGAGCCGGTCAATATGCACTTTATCGACACCGTTGGGACTAAATAGGTGCTCCAAGTTTTCTATCATAACACAAAGGTATCGAATACCATTTTATCTGAAGCCATCGCTCAAGGTTCCAAACGTTACAATCGACAGTTGTTACACGCTTGTATCGGACAAAATGTCTGCAATGCTGACACAGATGAAGGAACAGGTTTCTAGAAACAGTAAGTTTTTTTTTCCAAACTTCGTTTTAACCCAGTTCTTAGTACCAAAGAGCACTCAAGAAAGGTCACCCCGTCCAATTTTTAACCTGAACTCGTTAAATTTTATTATTATATGAATTCCGGACTGTGTACGGCCAAGAGACGAGATGCACAAATTACTTTTCTCAGACCTAGGTACTACCATCTGACTATAGCCAAATCCCACAATGGTTTCTTCGTCTGTTCTACAAAGGCGAATTACTAAAAATTATATGCCTTCCATTTGAGATGAGCACGGCAATGTTTTCTTAGACTATTTATCTTATAGACATAAAGACCAGATGGTTCTGTCCAGACATGCCAACATTGTAATAGAAACACTTACTTATTTTGGTGTCCACATAAACTTCAAAAAGTCTGTTTGACCGCCCTCGCAGGGCGCTTACCAAAATCAATGTCTTCCGTAAGGACATACTAGGATACATGGAGGAATCACAAGCGTCCATACATACCTACATATACTTACGACTGTTATCCCCGAAGGGTTAGTCAGAGACCAGGCAATGAGGACCGCAAAAGCAGTCCTGTGCCATAGTCTACGTTTCACCAAATGATAACTGCACATGTACGTGACAAGTGATGAGCCTATCGCCGCTCTATACTGTTGGATGCAATCTATGGTCCGTTAGTCGCATTTTACGATACCTAAGAGAAGAAATTGTGCGGTAAAATAGACTCTACCTTACGATGTAGTTAAATGTATTGGTAGCTAAAAATTATCAGAAACACCAATACATATACCTCCACCAACTTTCTTTTTGACAACCGTTGCTTCAGGATTGGGGGGTCAAAACTCAACATTCTGCCCTATCGGGAAGGTGGAGTGCATCCGAACAAAAGTTGCACTGCAATCAAAAAGAAAAGCGGGCTGTTCTAAGTCTTTGAATTACAAGCATCGAACACGAAGCCTGCGACAATTTTATTTTTATCCTCCAAATTGCCAACCAACAAATGACCACCAATCAAATTGTGGTCAAAATTCATTACATTCCAGGGAAATTGAACAGCTATGCAGATCAACTGTCTCGACATAGCCAAGCTCTAGAGTGGCATCTACTGCCAGAATTCACACAAACGATATTCGCGAAGTGGGCCTGGCCAGTAATTCACTTGTTTGTATCCAAGAACGCTCGAGTAGTGGGTAAACTATACAGATTTATCTCAATGATTACGAATCGATGTTTCACAATGCTTTCAGCCTGAAGTAGAACGCTTCCCTCTGGCTTGGAAATTCGCACCACCTTCCCTCATCCCCCGGGTGCTAGCACACCTCAACAGGAATTTATCTGATTGTGGTACCCCTTGCTGCCTCATTCACAGTATGGAATTCGAAACGTAGACGCCTGATAGACATAACCACAGGCCTGCCAACCCCCAAGGTTCAAGATATGACGTTGAAATTTGGTGTGCTTAAATGATATATCGTTATGGAACCACAAGCAAATTTCCCTACTCAAGCGTCCGGTTATTATAAAACCATATGAGCACTTGTGCTTGGTCCAGTAGTACAGGAAGGGCGTTAGCAGCAGCGGCGCCATCCACACGCGGAACGCGTACCAAATGGGTCCAGTCAGTCCAGTTTTTGGCAGATTTACACTTAATATTTTAAATCTTTCTTACAATACTATACACTACCATAAATTGTCGTTTCTACTTTAGAAATCTTAGTGACGAGGTAATAGTTAAACATGTTTTAAAATCAATCTCAATTAAACATTTAAAAACAACAAAACCTCCTTTTTCCAGGTTTTAGTAATATTAGTCTGTAGACCTTTGTAATGTATTTTAAACCTAGAATCAACTAGATTTCAAACAGTTCGTAACACTGCAATATTATTGTCGCATTGCTCCTTTGTTACCTTGCTGTGGACACCAAACATTATTTTGTTCAGGACAATGCAGTAATATTATGGCGACAGTTTGGGTCAAAAACTGACTGTAGGGACTACAGACAAACAAGCTAGAAATTGCTACTGGTTAAAAGGATCAATAAATATTGTACAAAATGGCTAAACTAATTTATTTAAAACTTCGAGTGGTTCACCTGTCACCTGTTTCAAGCACTGTGGTAGCTAGATGGATATTACAGCCACACCTGGTTGTGTTTTGCTCCGCTGTAGCATCTACAAACTAGATTGATATGATTTACCCATTGAGGATATACTAACTATTGGTAAATGGAGATTAGTTACTTAATACTTTTCACAAGGTTTATTGTCGTGAAATATTGATTCAGGCTTCACGAAGTTTTTCATTTTTTATTTTTACCCTTAGTCCGGTCGTGGGACATTAAATTCCATAAAGAAGTTTTGATAATTCTAAAACTTTTCGTTTTTGCTGAGTGGATAGAGTATGTGGATTGTGAGCTACTTTTAAAAAGTTAGAACTTTTATGACTGTGCTTTAGGTATGGTTTAGGTATTTCATAATATTTCGTGTAAAGTAATGTATATAATATTAAAGTTTGAAATGTTGAGTGTTTTATAATAAGACCTATCTTATCTTTGTGTTGTAAAAAGTTTAGAAACATAATATATGTGGAACTATGAAAATCACAAAATCACTCTTTTTGTCGTTAAATAAAATTTTAAAATTTATGAAATAATATTTAAGACTTTCAGTGGTTAGTGGTATACATGTTGAACAAAGTTTAGAAAGTTAAGTGGTGTGCTTCTTTGATCATTTCATTTTTCTTTCGTAACACACGCAATAATAAATTAAAATTGACAGAATCGCTCATACATGTCCTTTGTAATACTATTTTATACCACACAAAAAATTAGAAATATACATACAGTGCATTTTGTTTAAATCACGAATAAAATATTTCGCTAACGTAACGTTTCTTTATGCGGACGCGGGCGGCTGCGGGCGCGGCGCTGCGGTGGCGGCGGGCAGGCGCGGGGGTGGGGGCATACCTACCTACACGCTATATGACTGATAATCCACTCGTCACGTCAGACGAGTTGAACAGTGGATACAAGGCGAACATAATACAAGAAGACTTAATGCAGGAAAGTAAACTAAGTACCTGCCTACTTACTTTACATCTTAGCTGACAACAAAACATTATTAAATGACAAGTTTTGAGTAGGTAGTTAAGTACAGATCGCGCAATTCTTCTTACAGATAAGATTATTCTACAATTATCCGAATTGGATGAATGGGATGAAAACGTACGTAACGTAAACGGATGAGTATGTAACATATTCTTTATTAAAAATAAAAACTGCAAATGATTAAGTACGTATCTGTTTATTTTTCATTTTGGTTAATCAATCTATCATCCTGTCATGTTCACAAATCACAATAATAGGAAAATAATTTTTAAGATGCATGATTACAATAGGCTATAGAATTGCGTATCTAGCTAGGGCCACATCATACGATTAAAGTTTTTTCCACAACCCTTACGTGTTTTTTTGACAATTAATCAATTAAGAGCTTCAGGTAAGTATGCAAAAGTATTTCCTAAATTATAGTATGGTAAGTAGGTACTCTTATTATCACTAAATCATTCATCACTACCTAGGTACCTACTAATTATAAAACACAGTCCCCCTGCGTCTGTATGTCTACATAAGTACGTAGGTACCTATTTACTTAATTAAGTATTATAATATCAATTCTACTAGTCACCTGCAATTATTAAGTACCTACCGATATTATTACAATTTACAAGTACCTAACTAGGTTGGTAGTTACTAGGGCTTGCTCCCAGGAATTCCTGGTATTTCCCGGGAAATTGACTTTTTACGCAGTACCGGTACTGAGAATTTGTTTCCCGGGAAATTCGGTACTTTTGGTACTTTTGTTATAACTTCAAATTACGCCAATATTAGGCTCCGCGTTTGCGGTAGTCGTCACCGGTAACCTCGGCTAATGCTCTTAGTTGAAAACCATACAAATTTCGTAGCGTTACCAAATTTTTGTCTCCACAGTTCTCAACCGTAACGTCACCGGTACTTTTTCTGGGGAAAAAATTGTAACTAATGTACCCGTACCCTACACCGTACGGTTTCATCGTCATCGCACTCCAATGATTTGATAATTCCATTTAAATAATTTCTTTTTTGTTTGCTAATTTAGCTTTACCTTCCAAATGATCTCGAAACTGAACGTCACTCGAAACATCGACGACAAGGATTCCAATAGTCGGATTGGTATCAAGGGAGAGCTCCCTCAAAAGTTCAGAGGTACAAGGAAGGGATGTTTTTTCGCGGTAATTGCGCAAACTTGTGTTTTGGAGGGGTTACAGTGGACTAAGTTATGTCGGCCCCAATTCAAGACATGACTTAACATGTTCTTGGTGTCAGTCACAAGTTTATTCCGGCTCTCGATGACGCTTTCCCGAGAAATATTAGCTCGTCCAGTGTAGAGCGTTACTCCCTTACTGACAATCGCGTAGCAATGAATGCTGTTGTTATGCAACATGTCATTGATATGCAGAAGAAACAGAGAATGGGCTAACACACACCCCTGTGGGACTTGTTGGGATTACTTTGGAGAGCAAAGAGGTGATGGCTATTGGCCTGTAGTTGGACGGATCTGAGCGATCGATTTTTTTCGAATCGGGTGGACAAGGGCTGTCTTTCAAGAGCTCGGGACAACGCCAGTAGTGTAAGAGAGCCGGAAAACGCGCGTTAGAACCAGCGCCAACTCATGGGAGGAACTGCACCAGGCCCACTCGACTTATGGATATCAAGGAAAAAAAGAGCCTTACGAACTGACCTTTGTAGGAACCGGACGTTTGGCATTGAACAAGCGCAATGCGGTATGGTTGGTGGAGAGTTTTTCCCATCGTCCAAGGCGAGTTTGATGCAAAAAGAGTGCCCAAGAGATCGGCTTTCTCCTTTGCAATATGGGTCAGGCAGTCATCGGTCTTGTGCAATGGTGGTAGGGACGGCTGACAAAAATTCCCTAAGATAGCTTTGGCGAGAGACCGGAACGCACGCGTACCCGAAGGAAGACGCACTAGCCTCTCGCCAATTCCACTTATGAATGATGACTTCGCCTTGGCAATGTCCTTCTTAAAGGACCTGGCGGCAAAGTTGTACCTCTTCCTGAGCGCACTGGTGTTTGGATCCTTTGATGACACCGCATTAGCCCAGGCCATGTAATGTTGTCACTTTTGGCGAGACACCATTTTGCAGCAACGACCAAACCATGGTTGAGACCTGCCGCCAATGGGAACTACAGAGTTTGGATTAAAAAGTTTCATTCCCTGCAGTATCACATCAACGATAAAGTCGGCGGCGACATCAAGATCATCCAGTGAGAAGCAAACTCGTAGTAGGACGCAAAAAAACTCCCATCGCATCCCAGTCCGCTGACCTATAATGCCAGACTCGACGTTTTTAAAATTTCTGTGAAAGGCACAGTGCTACGAATCAGACAGTGGTCTGATGAGCCTAGTGGTGCATCAATAGAAACTTGATAGCCGTCTGGGTGAGAGGTCAGCAGAAGGTCCAATAAGAAAGGTGCATGGCCCTCCACATCTGGAATCCACGTAGGCTCTGTTACCAATTGGGACAGACTGTAGGCCAAAGCGAAGTCATGAACGACTCTACCCGCGTGGTCAGTTTTGAGTCAACCAAGCCATTCGACGTGGTGGACATTGCAGTCTCCCAATACCACAATCTCGGCCGAGGGCATCCGTTGGAGAAGGGTCTGTCGCCGTTTGAACGGTCTCGGTTTGGACGAATTTATATTTTTTACTCACCTTAAAACACTCATGATAAAAATCCATTGTATATAGACTCTTTTAAATTTAAAACATTCAACTCGAATGACCTCTAGCCAATTCCATTCGATAAAGTGATGCCACAGCTAGTATAGCAATTAGCAAAACAATTTTTTTATTATAAAAATTTTGTGTAATATTTTGATTTGCTCATTGATCCATTAATCAAACGTTAGTTACATCTGGGTTAAAAATTCAGTACCAAAAAGTACCGGAAATTTCCGGTTTTCCCGGTACCATAGTAAGCGCAGTACCGGGAATCCTTTTTTCTCCACAGTACCAGGACTGTAAGCCGTAGTAGTTACTTACTTAATGGAGTAACTGCTAATACTACTTTACGTTTCATAACATACTATGTAACATAATTATACATACGTCTTCTTTGGCAAAAGTCTAAATTCCATTTCGGTATTAAACGCTAGTGTTTATACGTTCTGCTCAAGGTCACCAGCGCTCGAGCTCTCACGTACACGGAGTGTCACTGGTGGTGCAAATAAACATGTATAGGTAGCACAGTAAAATATATTATATTACCGTTTAGGTAGTCTGATGTGGCGTTGACTGTACTGACATACCTAGCCTAGGATTATTTGAAATGGTAATTTGTTCACTTTTAAGTACACATTATAAACACCATAACTTGTAGTAAATTAAGTAAGTATTCAGATTAATTATTACTTAAAAGAAGACAACCCAAAAGTCATTAGAAGAGATAAGAGTACGCGATAGAAAGAGAGGCAACTTCTAGGTGAATTTAACTGTAGATAAGGGAGCGGTGTGCGACCTGAATTGCATTTTATTGTGTCTTAGCAAGAGTCGCTATTTATTTAAATGACTTTGCGGAGTGAATCTTCTGTACTTGTACTATTATGTAAATATTCTATGGTATTATGCACAGATAAGGGGCAGGGGCAAATAAGATAATAACGTCGGCTTACTGCAAGAAATCATTAAAGAGCAGTAATAAAGTAAGTAGCAGCAATAGCTACAAAAATTACAATGTGTCCTAATAGAAATAAATCAACTTGTGACGGGTTGAAACAAATAATACTGCTTTTGGCGGTGTGACCAGTTAGAACAAAATTTTGGTGTAACGAGTTGATGCCCAAATCCACCTGCCCACGTCCTGCATGCCCAATCGCGTATTTAGGGTGGATTCGACCAAACTGGAATAAGACTTACTCCGAGATTAGTCAATACAAATTCGGCGTTTAATCTAGGTATAAGACCTTATTCCAGTTTGGTAGAATCCCCCCTTAGTGAAATATTTTATTCGTGTTAAAACAAAATGCACTGTATGTATGTTTCTATTTTTTGTGTGGTATAAAATAGCATTACAAAGGCCATGATGAGCGATTCTGTAAATTTTAATTTATTATTGCGTGTTTACGTTTTCATCCCATTCATCCAATTCGGATGATTGTAGAATAATCTTATCTGAAAGAATAATTTCGGATGATTGTAGAATAATCTTATCTGAAAGAAGAATTGCGCGATCTGTAAGTACTAACTACTGAAAACTAGTCATTTAATAATGTTTTTATTGATATCATAAGATGTAAAGTAAGTAGGTTAAGGTACTTAGTTTACTTTTTCTGCATTACGTCTTCTTGTATTATGTTCGCCATGTATCCACTCGTCTGACGTGACGATTGAATTATCATTCATATAGAGTGTAGGTAGGTATGCCCCCACCCCCGCGCCTGCCCGCCGCCACCGCCGCGCCGCGCCCGCACGGCCCGCAACCGCCCGCGTCCGCATAAAGAAACGTACGTTAGCGAAATATTTTATTCGTGATTTAAACAAAATGCACTGTATGTATGTTTCTAATTTTTTGTGTGGTATAAAATAGTATTACAAAGGACATGTATGAGCGATTCTGTCAATTTTAATTTGTTATTGCGTGTGCTACGAAAGAAAAATGAAATGAACAAAGAAGCACACCACTTAACTTTCTAAACTTTGTTCAACATGTGTACCACTAACCACTGAAAGTCTTAAATATTATTTCATAAATTTTAAAATTTTATTCAAAGTTAAAAAGAGTGATTTTGTGATTTTCATAGTTCCACATATATTATGTTTCTAAACTTTTTACAACACAAAGATAAGATAGTTCTTATTATGAAACACTCAACATATCAAACTTTAATATTATATACATTACGTTACACGAAATATTATGAAATACCTAAACCATACCTAAAGCACAGTCATAAAACTTCTAACTTTTTAAAAATAGCTCACAATCCACATACTCTATCCACTCAGCAAAAACGAAAAGTTTTAGAATTATCGTAAGTAATTTTTGTCCGGCTACGCGACTACCTGTAAAGTGATTGAAATCAAATAGTAAACAATATTTATTTCCTAATAATAATGTTCGTTTACATGGTTTACAAGCTAAATTATTTGATTGTTCATCAATGACTGGCCAATTATTTCCTTACATGACTTAAATTGTAAATAATTAGTACTTAATTAAATCTCTTATTATAACTTTTTGTTTAAACCATAATCATATGATTGACTCTCTCGCACTTATTGTTTAATTTATTTCTCACATTGGCGTTTTCACCGGGCGATAACAAACAGGTCTCAATATTATAAGCTTCTAATGACGGTCAAGTGTTTAATAGACGCGTTTTACCTGAAATAAAACGCATATTAAATACTTACCTCATTAGAAGCTTAGTTTTTATTTCCGCCTGGTGCTTAATGCATATTTCGACGCAATGATGAACAAATGGGCACGGGTGTGAAATCTCCTGGTTCCCCCACCGCGCCACCTGGTGACGCCACTGAGTGGGATGAGCGAGAGAGACAGCGATATACCGGAAGAAAGAGAAGGAAAATACGACGGGAAACGGATATGCCTATCTCAATATTATAAGCTTCTAATGAGGTAAGTATTTAATATGCGTTTTATTTCAGGTAAAACGCGTCCATTATAAGTACGTCTGTGGTTTTAAAGTTGTTTCCCTATATGAATGAGTCGAGCGCAGCGAGACCGATCATTAATCTAAGGGAGAATAGCTATATTTTGTTATTTTTACTTTGCTCCGATAGGACAGGTCAATAGAATAGATGTGTTATAAAATCACCTTTATTTAAGAGAGATCAATTTAAAAATCATTTTTGTTTTCATTAGGTACAAGTTTAGAAGATGCAAAATAGATTTTCCTCCTCCGTGCTTCGTTTTCCTCATTGCTGAGGGTCGTGACCTCCTTCATCATGTATGCGACGCTTGATGATTGAGCGCCATCTGAACCGGTTACCGGCAACGTGTAGTGCATCGTGCATAGAGGTGTCCAGCGCGGTACGGATTTGGTCGGACCAACGCATCGGGCTGCGGCCGCGAGCTCTTTTTCCTTCTACCTTCCCCGTGACAATTAACTTCTCTGAATTGTCACCACTTCTTCTGGCAATGTGACCGAAGTACTCTAGGATTCTCAAGAGGCATATGGATGAGAGCCTGGATTTGATTTTCAGTTGCTTGAGAATCGACACGTTGGTTGGTCCGATGAGCTTTCCAAGGAATCCGCAGCATTCTTCTCCAGCACCACATTTCAAACGCATCAATGCGGTTTCGGTCCGATGCTTTTAGTGTCCACGTCTCAGCACCGTATAAGAAAATCGAGAACACGAGAGCACGCACTAGTCTGACTTTAGTACTCAGTGAAACGCTACGGTCTTTCCAAGTCTTGTGGAGTTGGGACATAGCGTTCCTGGCCATTCCTATACGCCGCCGCACTTCAGCTTCGCTGGAACCATTATTGCTTAAGCTTGATCCCAGGTATATGAAGTTGTCAACGACTTCCAGTTGTAAGGTACCACTGAGATCCAGCTTTTTCGCGCGGTCCACCACCATAATTTTTGTCTTGGATCTGTTGACAAATAGGCCAAGCTCCAATGACCTTTTGCCAAGCTCATTGCTAACAGTCTCCATCCTGTTCCAAAAATGATTTTACTCACTTTCAAATTTTCACCTTGTAGAGCAATTCAATTCTCCCACTCACAGAAAATATTAAGGGCTGACTTTGACATCTGTCAACACTGGTTTTGCTAGATCTTTCAGGTCCGTGGCTAGATCAATACTAATTAGTAAAGTATCAGTATGCAAAAACAGATTTAATAATTCTCCGGAAGTGGAGCATTTTTACCCCCCTAGGAGCAAAGTAGAACCATCAGATTACTCTTCTCTATGGATTACTCGGTAATGAGCGATTTTCCGAGATCATAAAAAAAAAGAAATTGGTTCGTAAATGACTTCATAGATGGCGCTTAGCATAGATTAGTATGGCGCATGGTAAAAGGCGGGTTCATGAAGAGCACGTGTATGGCTGCGTAATATTTATTCTATTCCAAAATAGAAATAGGTTCTGGATGTCCTGAATATAAATAGGTAAGGACTTACTATTTTTTTTATTCTTTTGGTAGACAAGTAAAAGTGTAGAATTTATTACAGCCCTTAAGTAGGTACGGCTGGTGGCCGGCTTTTATAAAACGACATCTATCGGGTGTTTTTGAACTAATTTTTACTTTTTAATTTGGGTTGTCAGAAAATCGCCCATTATTCCTTTAGTTTTCGCCTAATTTTTTCCCCCCTTTTTTAATTTTTTTTCTTCGGTTTCAGCTCAGAACAATAATTTTGTTCCGAGTGTTTCAGACACCACTGCGTTTAAAATTTCTTTCATTATTTCTTGCAATTGGCTACTTGACAGTTTTCGAAAAAGTATTTAAAAAATTACAAACGCTTATTTTAAACCCCGTACATATCATTGCCCCGTACAATATTTTCTCTTTCGAAAAAGCTTTATTTAATAGTGACAGGTGTGACACGTGACATTTTGCTCTGTGACCCGTCACATTTCATTTTGTATGAAATCCAACTTGAAACCTGACAGATACTTCTTAATAATTTTGTGAAATGTGACGTCACCTCACGCTCACGCTCAATCATGGCCGCCCGTATTTCGGGATTTGTAATCCACAGATAAAAAATTGCAAATTTATTGTGTAAAAATAAAATATTTACAAATTATCTTATTATTAAAAAAACTATTGGATGATTATCGTTAAATCATAATCATGAACTCTAATATTACGACTGAAGGACTAGTATGTGACTAGTATCCATTGTCCATGGTCATGAAATAAATTTAAAAAAAAGAACTGTCAACAAATCTAAGCGGGAACGGAGAACGTAAAAAAAGTTGTTTTTATTTTTCTGACTGACCTTAATAAAGTAAAATTAAACTAAACTGGCTAAACTGCACAATTTAAATAAACATTATGCGGCGTAATTGGAGAGGCCGTTACAAAAACAACTGGAATAGGTCTAACAAAGCCAACACTAGTAGTGATACTAGAAGTCTAAATAATTCGTCTACATCTATTCGACCATCTACTGCGACTGGATCCTCAAGAGCACCAGCCAACCAGTTGCCTATAGTTTTATCTCTTAATAGTGAAAATGACATGTGGAAATTATACCTGCCATCTGAAGGTACTTTACTACTTATGACAAAAACAATTCACTTTGTATTATTTCATCAAAACTTTACTAACAGTGACCATACATTTGTTGTAGAATACCCACCAAACACTGAAACATTGGAGCACATCAAAAGTTTTAAAGCATTCATAGAAAAAAATAGAAGTTTATTTGACTTGGAAAAAATCGACCAGTCTCGCAGTGTGCCCTTAGACATACAAAGCCTCACCAATGATGCGGAATTCAACAGTGGCTGGTCCACGTTTAATTCAAATCTTTTTGAGAAGCCTGAGCTGACATTACATCTTTTAGAGTATTGCTTTCATCAGGTATTTAAAAAATGAAAATATTGACTTATGTGCATTAAGTGCATTAGCACAGTACCTACTGTATGTTATTTATATTTTATTTTGATATCTTTGCTATATCTATAACATAGCAATCCTAAGATTCAACTCTAACTCTAACTCTAAGACAACTCTCTGAAAAACAACAATGACCTTAGGATCTTGTTGTTTTTGAGACAAACACTTCCTTGCTGTGATTTAAAAAAATATATAGCACTAATAAAATTTGCTTAAATTAATCTTTTTCAGATTTTGAAATGTGAATCAAGAATTAAAGTAAGAGTGCTCAACCATCAACCTGTAATTCCTCTGGCTAATTTAAAAGTTAATTACTTTGGTAAGTTTCATACAGTGATAATAATGAATGTAATTAAATGGTTTATTCAATGAGGAGTCGGTAGCCAAGCGGATAGATGATAGCTCCTTTAGACTACTGACGCGAACCCCCTTCGACACAGTCATTTAGATTAACAGGATGGGTTAGCAGGACTATTATTAATGTGTTAAATGCACATTAATAATAATGTTTCTAAAAAAAAATATATTTATGGGGATCCTGCACGAAGTTGTGAAAATATTTTTAAGTCACTTGTACTATGCGCTGAATTAGTTAAATACATTAAAAGGACTTACGTAAGTTAGCCTGATTATTGCACAAGGTCGTGACCTTTTTGATGTTTGAAACAAATTGTTTAAACAATAACAAACAATACATAAATCTAATGACTCCCAAAACATTTTTCTTCAACAACTTTCTTAATTTTACGCATGAAACAATAATTCTTACATGAAAATATTTGTATTGATATTCCGCAGGTCGCCCCCATCTTAAAAAAGTAAATTTTAATTTTTAAAACAAGCGCGTGATGGCTTTGTACATTTCGCAGAATAAAACATTGCTCTAATCAAATTATTAGGTCTGAAACTTCAAAGCAGAATTGTTCTAATTTTAAATATTGATATGATTGATTTTGCTTTAAAGTTCATTAAGAGACTTATGTCAGTTTTTGCGATCGCGCGGCTCCGCGCGGTGCCCTCTTAAGTTACAAGATGCAGCTGTGTGGTGGTGGCTGGTTATTAAAAAAAGCGGCCAAGTGCGAGTTGGACTCGCCCATGAAGGGTTCCGTAGCAGCAAGTAACATCATATAAAAGTTCTTGTAGTTTGTTGTAACTTTGATCAATGTTTTAATAATACTTATTGTATTTTTTTTATTAATTCATTTATGACGTATTAAAAAAAAACTACTTACTAGATCTCGTTCAAACCAATTTTCGGTGGAAGTTTGCATGGTAATGTACATCATATATTTTTTTAGTTGTAGAAGTTACAAGGGGGGCCCACATTTTACAACTTTGGAAGTGTCTCTCGCGCGAACTATTCAGTTTAGAAAAAAAGTATATTAGAAACCTTAGTATCATTTTTGAAGACCTATCCATAGATACCCCACATGTATGGGTTTGATGAAAAAAAATTATTGAGTTTCAGTCTCTTCTTTTCTCTTCTCTTGGTTCACTTTGCATCAGGTCAAACAAGCAGGCGAACCTCCTGCTTGTTTGCCTCCGTTTTACATAAAAAAAATTATAATAGTAATAAATATACTTACCTATTTATTTTTATTGTGATAACTATTGATAACTCACATCATGATCAAGCACACAGTTGATCAATAGTTGTTTTAGTACTTATATGTTATTTTTCAAGGCAAATTGGTGACAATCAAAGGGACTGTGATAAAAATTGGTAGTGTAGGCCTCATCTGCAACTCCATGGCGTTTGAATGTTCCGGTTGCCACAGCGTCCAAGCTATAGTGCAGCCACAAGGTGTTTTCACAGGTAACTATTATATCCTAGTATCATACTATGTTAAAAACATTCTCAATTAACTAGAAGATGGTCTAACAGCCGAAATAAATAATCCTAACTCTAACATAAACATTAGATTTTAGGAAGTGTATAGAGTGCCACAAGCGGCACTGTATCTCCATCGGTTAGGGAACCGTAAGTTTTGCGGTATGATAGTGACGCCGCCTAAGCTGCCGTAAAGTTTTTGTTAGACAACAGAAATACTCGCTGCCCTACTCCCGTAGGTCACGTAATAGGTTAGGTATTAGGTAGCGATTGTCTTGAATTTCGAGGTTATTTTTTTTTATTAGACAACAGAAATCTAACTCCATACAAAAATATCTTTTGAATAATAGTCGTCTGAACATTATGACAAATAAAAAATATGTTACGATTCCCGAACCGATTGAGATACAATGCCGCTTGTGGCACTCTATACGCTTCGTACTAGGATGCCGTCAAATTTCGGCATCGTAACCGATCGTACTAAGTTGCCGCTTGTGGCACTCTATTCACTGCCTACACTTTGTACTAGGATGCCGTAATTACGGCATCGTAACCGATTGTACTAGAATGCCGCTTGTGGCATTCTATCCACAGCCTAGATTTTATTATGGCCGTAAGTTCTCGAGTGGCGACCGCGCACCGGAAGACGCAGTGTGGGCAGGCCTCCAACAAGGTGGTCCGACGATCTAGTGAAGGTCGCGGGTAGCCGCTGGATGCAAGCAGCACAAGACCGGTCGTGGTGGAAATCTTTGGGGGAGGCCTTTGTCCAGCAGTGGACGGCTTCCGGCTGATGATGATGACGATGATGGCCGTAAGTCTGTTTTATATGGGCCCAATATGAAATACATAATCAGGACATCCTGTCTGAGAACTTCTTTTATTAATTGTAATATTTGATTTTTTACTCACAACAATGCCATAAAGATTGTTATGGCGACAAAGAAAAAAAATCTACCTCAGATGGGAATTCAACCCACATCCTCTGCTATCCGAGCGGCTGCGTTGACTACTCCGCTCCGCCACCGAGGTGTTGGTTAGACCTATCGAAAAAAAAATGCACAGCTTTCGACTTTGTTTTTATAGCAACCTCTTAGAATTTAAAGCATTTCTGTTATTATTTTCTGTAGCGCCGCAAGTTTGTCCGAATTGCCGTGGTGGATCTAGATTCGATCCCTTGCAGTCATCGCCGTTCACTAACACGACAGACTGGCAGGTGGCCAAGATACAAGAAATTCAGTCACAGGTATTTTTTATATTCCATCTCACATACTTATTAAGTCGTAAAGTGAATATACTAAATATTCTGTGAATATATCAAGCAAAAACGAGCAAAAAATCACGTTAGTTGTGTGGGAGCCCCCTTAAATATATATATATCCTGTTTTTTAGTATATGTGTTATAGCCGCAACAGAAATACATCGTCTGTGAAAATTTCAACTGTCTAACTATCATGGCGCATGAGATACACTGTATCTTATGTATAAGATACAGTGTATCGCAGGCTGTAGCCTGGTGACAGACGGACGGACAGCGGAGTCTTAGTAATAGGGTCCCGTTTTACCCTTTGGGTATGGAACCCTAAAAAAGCATTACCCTAACGCAATGTTTGAAAAAGGGGCTTTCCTGTTTATAAGCAAGCGTCTTCAGTATGGTTACTGTAGGGAGAGCGCTCTGGGACTGCCCGTACCTGCACAATAAAATACAAAAGTTTGTTATAATTTTGTACTTAAACTTTTCAGGGTAGAGGGTACAACTTTTCAAGCGTGTCGCATAGCGGCTCATGAAAAGAATGCTACCACCCCCTCTTCCCTTGGGTGTTGTAAAAGGCGACTAACGGACTAAAGACTGCTTATACATCCAACAGCATAGAGCGGCGATGGGCTCATCACTTGTCACGCTGAGCACATGTGCAGTCGCTATTTAGTGAAAAGTGGACAATGACAGAGGACTGCTTTTGCGGTCCTCATTGTCTAGTCTCTGACTGACCCTTCGGGGATAATAGTCGTGCTTATATGTATGTATGTTTTCAGGGTATATCAGGCACCATTCCGAGGAGCGTTGAAATAGAGCTGCAAGGTGATTTGGTTGGCACCGCCTGTCCTGGTGATGTGCTTTCTGTTACTGGGATTGTACAGGTAATAAAAATAATTAAAAAGAAATTCAATGTAAAATAAATTAATCATGTTTTAAAAAAAACAAATGTTTTGACGATTGAGAGAGACAACTAAAGCTGTTAAAATACTTGTACCTAGCCTGATAACCTTGCCTAAAGTGACTTTGTAAGCCACTAAGCCACTTTAGGCAATTCTCATTATTATCAGTATTAAAACAGAACTTGATTCATTAAAAACGAATCGCAATAATTACCATTTTATTAAAATACTAGCGGCTCGCCCGCGCCTTCGTCCACGCTAACTTAAAAAGACCGTCATAGTTCAGTCATTTAAAAAAATATGTCTATAAAATATAAACAAAAACCATCCTCAGTTAACGCTTTATCTTTTAGTGAAAACCGCTTAAAATCCATTGCGTGGTTTAGGAGAATAGTGCGGTGCTACAGACAGGGGAAAACGGCTACTTTACCTTATAATATGTAATGATAGCTAAGAATCACTTAGCTTCGGCAATTTTTTTTTTTAAAGTTTAGTACCTTCCATCAAAGTTTTTAATATTTTTTTTCTTTAATTCATTAAAGGTACCTATGCGTTTAGTTAGGTACCTACCTGGTTTTGTCAAGGTTAATTTTTTTTTTATTATTTACATTTCAGGTGCGAGGTGAGAGTAAAGGCGGCGAAGATGGAAAAAGAGCGGCCCGGTTACTACAACTATACATAGAAGCAGTTTCAATACACAGCCAAAGGAATTTGAGCAATCCAACGCTTTCATTCACTTTAAAGGATTACTACGCTATTCAGGTACGTATGTGCAATCTACCGTCCGTTAGTCGCCTTTTACGACACCCAAGGGAAGATATAGGGTTGTTAGTATTCTTTGAATAATGCATCACACCACACAGCACCGCCACCACACTTTTTAAACGATTTTATTTCATACTAGCGGCCGCTTGCGGTTTTACCCGCGTGGTTCCCGTTACCGTGAAAATATCTGGATAAAAAGTATCCTATGTATTAATCCAGGTTATAAACTATCTGTATGCCGAATTTCATCCAAATCCATTCAGTAGTTTTTACGTGAAATAGTAACAAACATCCATCCATACATACAAACTTTCGCGTTTATAATATTATGCATCCGTCCCTTGGAGGCAGCGCTGCTTTAGTGGGAAGGAACCGACCGCTAGCACCACTGCCGTTGCTGATGAGATAGTATTAGGAATGGAATACTACATTCCACACTCCTACGTCATCAGCAAAGGCAGACGCAACCACTGGTTCAATCGCGAGTGTGCCAGCGCTGTTGATAGCAAACAGACAGCATACCGCGCTTGGATCATAGGTAAAGCTCATGGGGATCCCGAAACTCGCTCGCTAAAAGCAGCCTATAATAATGCCACCAAGTCGTGTAAGAGGGCCTACATTAGAGCGGATGCCCAGCGCGTTGCACGAGTAGGCCAAGAACTTCTGACGCATCCTACGGGCAGCCGTAGCTACTGGCGTCTGGCCAAAGCCGTGCAATCCAACTTCTGCAAACCCTCGCTGCCACCACTGAGATGTCCTGACGGAACTTTAGCTCACAAGCCGCAGGATAAGGTCGATCTCCTGGCCAAACTCTTTGCGGCTAACTCCCGGATCGATGACTGTAATACACAGCCACCCTCAATTCCTTACTGTGGCCACACAATGTCTGATATTAAAATCAGGCAGTGTGATGTCCGTGCGGAGCTGCAGTCAATCGATGTCCGGAAAGCTAACGGTCCTGATGGCATCCCAGCAATAGTCCTGAAAATGTGTGCAGCGGAGTTGTCCCCTGTGTTAACGCGTCTGTACCGTCTCTCGCTCTCTTCGGGTTGTGTGCCGGAATCTTGGAGAGAAGCTAATGTGCAACCGATCCCTAAAAAAGGAGATCGGTCAGATCCGACTAATTACCGCCCTATAGCCGTAACTTCAGTGTTGTGCAAGATCCTAGAACGAATAATGAACAAACAGCTTATTCGATACCTAGAAGATCACTCCCTAATTCACGATCGGCAATATGGGTTTCGGCCAAAACGGTCAACGGGTGATCTTCTAGCGTACGTCACACATCTCTGGGGTGAGGCTATTGACAAGCGTGGCGAGTCACTGGCAGTTAGCCTTGACATAGCCAAGGCTTTTGATAGGGTCTAGCACAAAGCTCTTCTCTCCAAGCTCCCGGCATACGGTTTGCCAGCTCAGTTCTGTACCTGGATTGCTAGCTTCCTGCATGAGCGTAGAATCAGTGTCCTTTCGGATGGATGCGCTTCGCGGTTCATGTCAGTGAACGCTGGCGTTCCTCAAGGCTCCGTTATATCCCCCAAGCTGTTCCTTCTGCATATCAATGACATGCTTCCTCTTGGAAACATTCATTGCTATGCAGATGATAGCACAGTGCATGGGGGATATAACGGTCACCCAACGACTGGGCGGGTAGACACCGAAATGAAGCGAGCAAATCTTGTCATTGAGCTCGATCGGGTGTTGCACCTCATTTCTAAATGGGGCTCCGATAATCTGGTGGAGTTCAATGCCAAGAAAACACAGGTGTGCGCGATCACAGCGAAAAAGTCGCCATTCCTTCCCCTTCCCTCTCTTCAGGGTACATTTCTAGGCCTGCAGAGCAGTATTAACATGCTCGGTATGGATATCCGCTGCGATCTGAACCAAAAGGACTACATCGAAACCGTAATTAAAAATGCCTCACGTAAATTCGGTGTCCTGAACAAGGTGCGGCGGTTCTTCACGCCTGATCAGTTGTGTCTATTATACAAGACACAGGTGCGGTCTTGCGTGGAGTATTGCTCTCACCTTTGGGACGGCTCCGCAAAGTACCTTCTCGATGCCTTGGTCAGATTGCAGCGCCGCGCTGTGCGCATTATCGGCAATACGGAGGTCACTAAAACTCTCGAGCCTTTGCAATTGCGTAGAGATATGGCGTCACTCAGCGTCTTTTACCGTTTATACCATGGCGAGTGCTCTGAAGAACTCTTTGACCTCATCCCTCCTTCTCCCTTCCACCATAGGAGTACGCGTGCTGCTCTCCGGAGTCACCAATTTATAGTCTCTAACATTCCATCACGCACAAAGAAATTTGGTGACTCGTTTCTTTGCCGCACTTCCAAAAGATGGAATAGTCTACCAGCACACGTATTCCCTCCAACCTATGACATAGGGTCCTTCAAACGAGGCGTGAAGAAGCACTTTGTGGACCGGCAGAGTGAGGGTGACTGATGCTACGTCTCTTACGCTGCACCAGTTGTCCTCGCGCCTGCACTTCATTTCCACTTAACATCAGGTGGAATGGGGTCATTTGCCGGGATTTGTATAAAAAAAAAATTAGTAGGATAGAGTCACAGAGACAGACTCACTCACTCACAATTTAACAACAACATTATTCCTAATATTTAATTATTTGCATTAAAAACGCTCAAATAAACTCAAAGATCAACTCAACGACACATTGAAAAAAATCAACTTCTCCCCACCTGAGGTATAAATTTTTTTCAACGTTTCGTTTTTTTTTTAACAATATTATTGTATGAATATATTTTTTTATGTTAATCTGTTAATTTCAGGAGATCCACGCATCCGAAAACGTCTTTAGGCTGCTAGTCCATTCCCTATGCCCCACCATATTCGGTCATGAGGCCGTAAAAGCGGGGCTCATACTCGGCCTTGTGGGGGGCACGGACTATGAGAACGGGCAACGGTCTAACCCACACGTACTGGTGGTAGGGGACCCGGGTTTAGGAAAGTCGCAGCTGTTACAGGCCGCCGCTCATGCTGCTCCTAGAGGTTAGTAATCGTTCGTTAGTTGACGACCTCCGTGTTCGAGTGATCTTGAAATTCCTGATTCCGAGTTCCTTTACCACTCGACTGCCGAGGCTTAGTTTTTTATTGTAAGTATAATTACATTCCCACCAGCCCACCATCCCACTATGGGCCAGCGTTGTGTGTTATACAGCCTGGGCCCAGCTGCGGTACGATTAATTAATAAAAATAAAGATTTTATTTTACAAAAAAGTATTTCCCAATATATGTTTGTGTTTGTGGGATCTTTAGTCTATTTACAAAGTGTCTAGCCTGCCGCCAGTGGTTATTTAATAAAAATTAATGTACTGCCGTAGGTCACATGATCGAATTTCGAGGTTATTTTTTTATTAGACAACAGAAATTTTAACTGCCCTATTTCTGTAGGGCATAATATGTATTGTTATTGTTGTCTAATAAAAAAATAACCTCGAAATTTCAAAATAAATACATATTCCAATGACTAATAAATTGTGGCAGAATAGCTTTTTATGATAGTCTGCCGCTAAAGAACTATTTCACTACGCTACCATAATGTATAAGTATTTAAAATTAAACTTTATTAGCTTGCGTTAAGGAACAACTTGGAATAACTTACGACAGAATAACATTATTTCTTAACTTACCACTAGTGGCAGTACATTAATTTTTATTAAATAACCACTGGTGGCAGGCTAGACACTTCCATCTATTTATCGACATACTTATTTTTATTAATGAATTTGTCAATTCTATCAAAAATAAAATAAAATAATTATTAATAAAAATCAATTGCCGAAATGTTTGTACGCGCATCACTTTAGAACGGTTAATTGTTATTTGGGTAATTATTTTTTTGTTGTAAGTATTCGTAATTGCACTTACTATATAACGTCAGTCGGAAAGGGGGTACCAAGCCGAAAGGAGGGTAAAGTATACATGATAGTGAATAACTTTTGTCTAAGAACTTTTCCTTAAAAATGGATAATTATAGTTAAAAAGCTGTTTTAAGATTTCAAAAAAATGACGCTGTGGTAGCCCTGGCGGTCAGCTGCTTTGAGAGAGAGATAGATTTGAGTTCATTGCCCGGGCTTCTTGAGTTAGCTAACATGCGTTAGCCCCGTTCCCTATTCAGGGTTGTACATTTTTTAAATTACGTAACCATACTTCGATCTACAATACAACTAGATGTCAGGTCGGCGTCTAAAATGTGTCTCGGTAAATAAGAGCGCACTTGAGAAGTAAGCTCTTATGTTCTCGCAAGGCAATGACAGGAAAAAGTACTTTATTTCTTGGCCCCTAAGGTTGATTTCACCACTAAATGTTATTGACGTCTTTTAATTTCTAAGTGACAGGAGTAATTTATTGCTTTGAAAATGTATTTATTCACGTGGACTAAATTTAGCTTTGATTTTGTACGTGACGCGTTATCTAATTGGTATTGTTGATCGAAGTAACCATAAGTTATTTTGTATGGAATAAAATATGAACGTTTTTCGCAAAGCTTATATTTGCAATATAACAGTTGATAGTAGCACTTTCATTTGTCCGCGGCTTAGTACCCCCTTTCCGACTGACGTTGTTAAGTTAATGTGAAATATTTTTTTTTGGAAATTCTCACGGGATACAGGGTGTTCACGCAGGCAAAGTCGCGGGCGGGCCGCTAGTACATTAATAAAAATCAATTGCCGAAATGTTTGTACGCGCATCACTTTAGAACGGCTGCACCTATTTATCCAATTCTTTTTTTGTTTTGTTTGTAATCGTCAGGATAAGGTTTGTACAAAATATTTTTTTTGGGTGGGCGGAGCGTAACTTTCCCCGCACCTCACTTCGCCGCGAATTTTCTCACGCGTCACCTCGTAGGAAAATCCTAATATGCTACATACTCTGCTCTGCTACTCCTCTTTAGGGCGCATTTTCATTGGTCGATAAGTCGGTCGTTAGTCCGAATGCCCTCCCTGCATTCAGACTAACCGAAGGTTTTATGGTTTACAATTCCTGCCGAAGGATTTTTAAGGGAATTCAGAAATAAAAAGAAGACCTTTTCGAATGTAAGAATAAAACTTAGGGCCCTGTGGCATGCGTTTCAAAAATCTTCCCGCACCCCGCATGCGGGCGCTAACGACCAATGAAAATGCACTCTTATGTTTACTCCGTGGATTGTATGTGTTCGTTTGTGTGTGTGATAACGAAGAAAAATTAAATGTGTTTCACTAGGCGTATACGTGTGTGGGGCGTCGGCTTCGGCGGGTGGTTTGACAGTGGCGTTGGGCCGTGAAGCGGGAGGGGACTTCGCCCTCGAAGCGGGCGCTTTAGTTTTGGCTGATAAAGGGGTTTGCTGCGTCGATGAACTAGATAAGGTAATGCTACTGCTGTTGTTACTTGTCCGAAAACACACTTTGCCCGACCGACCGACTATGGTAATTGAACCCGGGACCACCGGATATAGAGCCGAGTCCTTGGCCACTCGGCCACTGAGTAAAGAAAAAAAAATGTTGAAAAACATACTCTTACATATCTTGAGGAGCTCAATGGCGCAGCGACTAGCGGTTCAGTTTACGATCTTGCCCGCTAAGCAACTTTTTTCCTCTCTTAAATAATGGCTTCGTGCGATCATTTAGCCAGTGTCAAGTTTTTCATAGTAATTATTATTTACTTCACAATAAGTGGATGATAATGAGTGATAATGAACGTTTAATGGTACATGATTTTCCCCCAAACCCCTCGAGACTCAATAAAGCTGTGGGACTTTATTGAGGTCTCACACGGGCTTCTTGAGAGAATTTTAAAAGTGATGTTGCACTGTTTTGTTTTATTTGCTAACACTCATACACGTTCACGAACACTTAACAGTAAATAATCCACCATTATTTCACATTAATATTCGACAAAACACAAATCATAGAATATAAAACAAAACTGCAGACATGACGCTTCACTTTTCCGCCAAGAACTCTCCGCTAAGGTGCCGCTAAGCAACTTTCGCAATGCCGGGTCGCTGCATGGCAGTGTTTTAAAAGACCCTAAAATCGGACGTCTATCTTTTTTCTTCATTATTGTATAGAGTTTTGTTTCACAAATGCACTAGTGAAACTCCCACGTGCCGATTGTTTCGTTTTCGAGAAAACAATTTTTGAAAATTGGCTATTTTTATGTGCCTAAAAACTAAAAAAAATCATTATATAAAAACCGTACGCGATTGAAATGAACTGATGATACACACGTGAAAATCTCTTAAACCAGCCATATACGAAAACATCTTGAGCTTTCTATCTTATCTTATCTTATATTAGTGAGGCCTGCAGAGGTCTAACTCTCGCAGCAGCACGTCGACCCATTAGGATCTTTTGTGCAACCCCGTCCTATCACTCTGTTTCCTCATTGAAAACGACATAAGTTTGGCAATGTCTCTGAGGGTGAAGAGCCTAAAATCTTCTAATTTCGGGTATGCCAATCCCAGGAGACTCATTCTTTTCCTAGCAAGGGAGTCACAGTCACACAGTAAGTGTTGCATGGACTCCGTTTTCTCCCCACATGCCCTGCACAAGCTGTTCTGTTGCTAGTTGCATTCTATGGAGCATTTATTTTGTGGTATAATGCCCGGCTCCGATGATTGTTCGTGCCTGCTTTTTGCTACCTCCGCATATTGTTTTACTCCGTCCTAGGGCGTTGAAGGATTTTGAGTGTTTCATACCGGGTAGCTTTTCCCATTCGGTTTAAGGCCTTGTTGATGGTGCTCGGTGCCAGTGCCACAAACGGCTCAGGACCAATAAATGGGGTCTCTGAGCCCTCCCTGGCAAGTGTCATCTTTCTCAAAATTTGGGCTACCTAATCAATTTATTATGGACCGAGTATTTTACGTAGTTAATTGTCAGCCCTAACGTCATTTTTACCGGTTTTCTTATTGAATGCGTATAACATCTAACTTCCACGAGATACAGACGCAGTTTTTTTTTGTGTATAGTAAGGCAACATTATATTTAGCTATGCCTCAAACCAAAGATTGTATCCGGATTCCATAGAAAACGGCGGTAAAAAAATTTTGAAGCTAAACCAGAAAAAATTTATAACTTAACATTGGTGCATTTTGGAAAGCTCAAAATGCTTTCGGATATAGCTGATTTAAGAGATCTTTGTGTGTATCATCAGTTATTACAAACGCGTACGGTTTTTTTGTAATGATTTTTAAAATTTTCCGGTAGTTAAGTAGGTACTCATAAAAATATCCAAAGTCAAAGTCAAAGTCAAATTATTTATTCAATGTAAACCTTTACAGGCACTTATTGACGTCAATACTAATAATAATAAAAAAAACAGTTAACTAACTTATAGTTAAGACTTAACAACTAATCTAACGAGCTATAGTCTGTGCCAGACAAAAGCGCATCGCTACCCCCAGTACCACCGCACGCCGAAACAGAATCGCGTCGAACCGAAATATAAGCCGTGGTCATAGAATAGTGTAAACATACGTATCCTGGTACGAGAAAAAATAGCGGGCAAGTGTCTCTCCCCTAGCGACACAAACGGCTAAAATTTATAGTTAATTTATCGTTTTTTTGGGATGAAAGGTGAAAAATGATAAATCAAAATGAATTGTTAACTTAAGTTATTACTTCATGGAATAAAATTAAATATGATTTCCAATTATCGTATTGATATTGTGGTAAGTAATAAAAATTGGAGAGTTTTTGAAGTAAAATAAAGTAACGGCTGAAATGAGTTTTGGAAAACATTAGTACCTAACCAATAAGGTTGACATTTTTAATCATTCATATATCTTTTTTTATAAAAACTTAAGCCTAAAAAAACGTCAAAAATTAATAAGCATAAATTTGTGTGTTTTAAAATTGTTTCGTTTTTCGTCTTGGTACAAGCACAGAATAACTAATATTGCTACCGTACAGAAGGTTCACCCCCACGCGAAACCGAAACCCATTGCGTGACCCGAGCGTTCATATTCCGACAAAGACTAAGTGCTCCCTGTATTCCGATAAGCACAGCCGACTCGATATCGATTTGACGTCCGTCAGGAGCGCAGGGTTTACGCGCGCGCGTAGGGATTACGAGTTAAGGCTAGATAGGTTGCGCTTTGAGTTTTTCAAACCATCTAAGACAAAGGAAGAATGGTTTAAATTCTGGAAAAAAAAGTATGTATTAGTTAAGGATCCAATCTATTCAAAGTCTCATTCAGTTACAAAATCCAATGAACTTTACTCGATACAAGTGAAATTATCCAATTGAGCCAATTCACAAAAAGGTTTTTCTCGAAAACTATATAGAATCGGCACGTGGGAGTTTCACTGTTGCATTTGTGAAACAAAACTCTATCCAACAATGAAGAAAAAAGATAGGCGTCCGATTTTAGGATCTTTTACAACACTGTGCATGGGTGACCAAATTAAAAACAAAACATCTCGAGCTCCCCCGTGCTTCGGAGGGCACGTAAAGCTGTTAGTGCCGATTGTCGTCGAAACATGGCAATTGTTAAGTCAAGTCAAGTCAAGTCAAAATATATTTATTCAATAAACTCAATTAATAAGTACTTTGAATCGTCCAAATCTTTTTTAACCTACCACCCATTCAGGACATAATTTTTTAACTGTGGCAAAGAATGGGCGCAAGAAACCACAGCGCACAAAAGCAACGACATTTACAAAACAAAAAAAAGAGTATGTCGTTACCAGGTCAACACAAAATATGAATTTAAAAATAAAATGATGCAATACAAAATTACAATACAATGTAGTATCAATTAAATAAAGACGATTAGAAATAGCTGTTGGAGTGCTTGGAGCATTTCAGATCCAAGCTGTTTTGTCTTCTGTGTAATCTGACACTTTATAATAAGCTTTTTTATAAAGCTTTTCTTTGATTTTGATTTTAAATTTATTAAGATCTAATTTCTGAATATCATTTGGTACTTTGTTGTAAAATCTTACACACAGACCCCTAAAAGAATTATTTATTTTATGGAGCCTAGTATAAGGTACTGCTAATTTGTTCTTACTTCTAGTGTTTACATTGTGAATATCACTGTTTTTTGAAAACATTCCAGTATTTTTATGAACATAAATCAAATTTTCATAAATGTATTATGATGCAACTGTCATTATATTTATATTCTTAAATCTCTCTCTGAGAGAGTCGCCAGCCTTTAGGTTATAGATTGCTCGAATAGCCCTAAAACCCAACAACCCGCATTGGGCCAGCGTGGTGGGTTATGTCCCAACCTCCCTTCCCTTGTGTAGTAAAAGGCGAACGGACTAAAGACTGCTAGGACATCCAACAGCATAGTGCGGCGATGGGCTCACCACCTGTTACGCTGAGCACATGTGCAGTTATAATTTGGTAAAACGTGGACTGTGTATGCGGTCCTCATTACTCGTCTCTGACTAACCATTCGGGGATAATAGTCGTAAATATATTTATGTTATATAAGCGGCCGCTCGCGGTTTCACTCGCGTGGTTCCCGTTCCCGTGGGTATGTCCGGATAAAAAGTATCTTATGTGTTAATCCAGGTTATAAACTATCTGTATGCCGAATTTCATTCAAATTACGTGAAAAAGTAACAAACATCCATCCATACGTTCCCGTGGGAATATCGGGATAAAAAGTATCCTATATGTTAATCCAAGTTATAAACTATCTGTATGCCGAATTTCATCCAAATCCATTCAGTAGCTTTTACGTGAAAGAGTAACAAACATCCATTCATACTTACAAACTTTCGCGTTTATAATATTAGTAGGATGTTAACATGATTGTGGACCATCCAATTGAAACCAAGAAGTCCCGACTAACGGGGTTACATGCCATTATTGTTTATTGGTTTCCTGGCATATAGTCGGTTATATACACTTTTAAACTTTCGCGTTCCATTATAAATACACATTTAGACGGGGATTAACGCTAACTACATATTATAGGCATACTACGCATACCTTTTTATACCCGACGTTTCGACCGAGTTGCACCGGTCGTGGTCACGGGCGGACTGGTGTCGCGATGTGCTGCCTCCGCGGCTGAATCTTCGTCCACCGTCACATTTTTTATCCAGCTACCGTCACACAGAACACTAACGGTGTCCCTATTACGTACACAGGCCTTATTCTGGTGGTTAGTCGATTGCGAAGTAAAACGAAGTTGCGTTTTTGCAAATACTGGATTCCATGCTGTAGATAGTTTGTGACCGTCTTCCCGATTGAAATTATTAGGATGCTTTTTGATTTCAATCGCTTCACGCATTACCCTTGAATAAAAGTGGCGATCTGTGGAGAGGACTTGCGTTGGATAAAATTCCATCCAGTGATTTGCGCCTCTTTCAAGTAGATGTTTTGCAATCGCTGATTTATTAGACTGGCGGTTTTTGACAGCTGCGATATGTTCTTTGACCCTTTCATGAATTGTCCGCTTTGTCTAGCCTATGTAGGAACTACCACAGCTGCAGTCTATTTTGTAGACGCCTGGTGTTTGCAGTGGCAAAACATCCTTCGGAGTGCCCACGATGTTGTTAACCTTTATGCCTGGAGTGTATATCGACCATAGTCGGTATGGAGTACCCACGTAATATATGGCCGATCTTGTCTGTGACTCCTTTGACATAAGGCATGTAGGCCGGTTGCCTGCTAACCCCGGGATGCTTGTTGCGTTTGATCGGTTTCCGTCGTTGATTCACTTGATATCCGTTTTTCTTAAGTGCCTCCTGAACATAATCCAACTCCCGCTCCAAATGCTCAGGGTCACAGAGGTCAAAAGCTCTGTTCTTGAGTGACGTCACAACGGATTGCAAGTGTCGAGGGTGGTGAAGTGAGACAGCGTGTAGATATCTGTCCGTGTGCGTGGGTTTTCGGTACACACAGTGCGATACGGACCCGTTTGGTCTCACGGTCATCTTAACGTCTAGAAAAGACAAGGACCTGTCCGCCTCCATCTCGTATGTGAACCTCATATGTAGGTGGTGAATGGAGTTGAGATGTTTAATCTATTGATCCACTTCCTGCTTGCTACCTTTAACGACACTAAAGATGTCATCTACATATCTATTGCAAAGTCGTATGGTCTTAGGCCCGAGACTCAGTGCCTTCTCTTCAAAATGCTCCATCCAGATATTGGCTAGTACCGGGGCGACTGGGCTTCCCATGGCGACACCATCAATCTGTAGGTAATATTGACCTTGGAAAAGAAAATAGTTGCCGTCCAAACAGTGCTCCAGTAGATCAATGTAATTTAGCGGCATTTCATTGTCCCTCAGTTTTTCCCGGACTACGTCCAAACACTCCCTTATTGGAACATTGGTGAACAGAGATTCCACATCAAAGCTCACCATAATGTCTTCCGGTTCCAATATAAGGTCTTTTATAATTTGGACGAAATGGCGTGAATCCTTTACAAAAGACGGTGTTTTACCCACAAGTGGCTGCAATACTGACGCAACGTGTTTTGCAAGGTCGTAAGTCGGAGATGCAATTTGACTTACGATTGGCCGCAATGGCACGTTGGATTTGTGTATTTTGGGCAGGCCATATAATTTATGCGGTTGATGTGACTTCGGCCTGTAAAGTGTCTCGTACTCGTCTTCGGTAAATAGGTCCTGGTTGTCATATATCAGAGCTCGTATCTTACGCGTTACTCTGGCCGTAGGGTTGTAATTCACTGGTTTGTACAGTTTTTCATCACGCAGCAAATCCTGTATTTTATCTTTGTAATCAATTGTGTCCATCACTACAGTGGCGTTTCCCTTATCGGCCTTAAGCACTAAAATGTCATCATTCTCAGGAAATTTTTTAGTATAACCATACGACTTTGGAAAAGATATTTAGATGACATCTTTAGTGTCGTTAAAGGTAGCAAGCAGGAAGTGGATCAATGGTTTAAACATCTCAACTCCATTCACCCACATATGAGGTTCACATACGAGATGGAGGCGGACAGGTCCTTGTCTTTTCTAGACGTTAAGATGACCGTGAGACCCAACGGGTCCGTATCGCACTGTGTGTAACGAAAACCCACGCACACGGACAGATATCTACACGCTGCCTCACATCACCACCCTCGACACTTGCAATCCGTTGTGACGTCACTCAAGAACAGAGCTTTTGACCTTTGTGACCCTGAGCATTTGGAGCGGGAGTTGGATTATGTTCAGGAGGCACTTAAGAAAAACGGATATCAAGTGAATCAACGACGGAAACCGATCAAACGCAACAAGCATCCCGGGGTTAGCAGGCAACCGGCCTACATGCCTTATGTCAAAGGAGTCACAGACAAGATCGGCCATATATTACGTGGGTACTCCATACCGACCATATACAGTCCAGGCATAAAGGTTAACAAAATCGTGGGCACTCCGAAGGATGTTTTGCCACTGCAAACACCAGGCGTCTACAAAATAGACTGCAGCTGTGGTAGTTCCTACATAGGCCAGACAAAGCGGACAATTCATGAAAGGGTCAAAGAACATATCGCAGCTGTCAAAAACCGCCAGTCTAATAAATCAGCGATTGCAGAACATCTACTTGAAAGAGGCGCAAATCACTGGATGGAATTTTATCGAACGCAAGTCCTCTCCACAGATCGCCACTTTTATTCAAGGGTAGTGCGTGAAGCGATTGAAATCAAAAAGCATCCTAATAATTTCAATCGGGAAGACGGTCACAAACTATCTACAGCGTGGAATCCAGTATTTGCAAAAACGCAACTTCGTTTTACTTCGCAATCGACTAACCACCAGAATAAGGCCTGTGTACGTAATAGGGACACCGTTAGTGTTGTGTGTGACGGTAGCTGGATAAAAAATGTGACGGTGGACGAAGATTCAGCCGCGGAGGCAGCACATCGCGACACCAGTCCGCCCGTGACCACGACCGGTGCAACTCGGTCGAAACGTCGGGTATAAAAAGGTATGTGTAGTATGCCTATAATATGTAGTTAGCGTTAATCCCCGTCTAAATGTGTATTTATATAGTCGGTTGTTTTACATTCCTATCTACCTTTACTATGCTAATGTAGTAGACCAAAAAAAATGTTTATGGACAATTCAATTGATATGTACAGATGACAGCGCACCACAGCAGTTTGCTAGAAGCCATGGAGCAGGGGCGTGTGAGCGTCGCCAAGGCAGGCGTAGTATGCAGCTTAGCCGCGCGCGCCACCGTACTGGCCGCGGCTAACCCGTCGGGTGGCAGTTATAATAGGCAAGTTCCTTTACTATTACACACAAGGATTATTTATTTATTAACAATAAAGCTACAACACAACTAACAACCATACTTTTTGTCACTAGTTCAAAACTAAATTGTTATCTTTATCTATGTAACTAGCCTTATCATTTTTGTACAAAATTGCTGAAGTAATTTGGTGTTTCTTAGTTAGCGTGGACGGAGACGCGGGCCGGGTCAAGGGTAAAAGCCGGATAGATGCCCCACTTTTCAAAAAAGCTCTATTATAAAAAAATATGTACTTAATAGGAATAATGTAACATGTATATCAAAACATAGGTCTTTGATCTATTATAGTAGCCTAACTTTGTGAACATAATTAATAATGGTTTTGAGGAGACCCTGATTTATTTGACCTCTCAAAAAAAAGGATAGTTACCTACTCTAGTGGATAGTTGCCTAACGTTGAAAATGCTTCGGAGGATACTTGTCTCGTGCGGGGATAGACGCCTCAGAATGTTTTTTTAATAAAAACAAATTTATGTCAGTTTAAGTAATCAGTCTTTATTACTAATCAACATTATAAAATATTATTGAACTTTATGCTTTAAAACCATAAAAATGTAACAAAAATAGCCTCCAAATTTTAAGTTAGATAAGTTATTAATAAAATATTATTATTTACCTTAAAGGTATAACAATATGCCACAAACAAGTTTGGCATAAGCATTATTTAATAATCAGAAGCCAGGGTACATTCGTGATATTTCGTTGGTTCCTTTTTGTTTTTTATCAAACTCTATGAACGCCAGTGCTAAACTGTCTTCTGTCCAGCTTATGTGCCGCGGCACCACGCCTAATTTACGCTGATACTTGCGCGGCATTTTAATCAACTAAAATGAATGCACGAAACAGTTAAGTATTTATTTTATTCAAGCTAAGGTATAGTCGTTAGAAAAAACACCAAAAGAAAAAATCTGTCTTTTCTCGTGAAAAAAAATATAGTTGCAGATGGCCCCTAGAGCAACTATCCGCTAAAGTAACTAGGGCGACTATCCTTTTTGATACGGATACTTGTCCTTTTTATTTGCACAATAAATAAAAACTAGTCAACAATAAAACGTAATAAACAGTGTAATTAAAGTCTGATGCATGCAAAGAAATAAAAAGTGGACTGAAACCACAATCAGTAATAAAAATATTCAATAGATGCCATGGCGACTGCTTAGACTCCTTAGTTGGTGCGGCGCTCGTGTGCCCGAAAATGACTGACATATTGAAATGAAACACTTTTTTACGGATTAACTCGCGTTTAATTTACTATTTACATAGTTTTTTATATTATCCTGACGTTTCGAACCCTTTACATGGAGTCACAGGGAGACTGAGGTGTTGGTCGTCTCATAGTTATAAGTTATTTGCCTACCGCAATGATGTTACAATAAATTATAATATCATTGGCCTACCGTCAATCATTTTTATATTTAACCGGGTGCGTTCAAGTTTACACAATACGAGCTAGTCCTAGACTAGCGAGGACCCAACCATTACATCAGATTTGACAAACCTCAAATACTCGCCAAAAAACAACGATTCATCCCTAGGATGATACGCGAGGCTATTGAAATTAAAAAAACATCGAAATTTCAATAGAGAGGATGGTTGGAATTTACCGACCCCATCATACAGGTCATCAAATCCAAGCCCCAACAGCAACACATTGCCAGACCTAAAAATATTGTTAGCTCGTATTGTGTAAACTTGAACGCACCCGGTTAAATATAAAAATGATTGACGGTAGGCAAATAACTTCAAAGTATGAGATGACCAACACCTCAGTCTCCCTGTGACCACGGACTCTGTAAATGGTTTGAAACGTCAGGATAATGTAAAAAAAAACTATATAAATGGTAAATTAAACGCAAGTTAATCCGTAAAAAAGTGTTTCATTTCAATGAGTAGTGCTCGCTTAAACCTCAGAAAACAATATGACTGACATAGCCGATTTTGGAGGTGAACCCCCGCGCACATTGAGGGCACGTGTGCACACCGGCTACGTAATAATAATGAATGGCAGCAGGCGGGCGGGTTTTCAGGTTGTCGCGCTTGGCGTCGAGGTCAACTTTACGTTGCTCCTCGAAATCGCGTACTTTGATCTGCACCAGCCTGCGCCACTCAGGGCGCTGTGCAGCCAAACCTTCCCACCGAGAGAGCTCGATGTTGCATCTTTTCATGTGTCGTTTCTGAACGTCTTTATATCTGAGAAGTTGCCCGTCACGTTTCCGCTTACCAACTTCTAGCTCAGAATAAAAAATGCGCTTCGCCACCTCTCTTTCGCCATACGCGATACGTGACCGCACCACCGAAGCTGCCGACGCATCAGATACGCCTCAATTCCACCGACCTGGGCTCGTCGCAGAACTTCGGTATTTTGTCGAACGCTTTCTCTAGGTCAAGAAAGCAGAGGTACAAATTATGGCCTTGTTCCCTGCTTTTTTCCTACAACTGACGGACGCTAAAGATAGCTTCGCATGTGCCTCGATCTGGTCGGAAGCCAAATTGGGTTTCAGGCAGGATCTTTTCAGATATTTGGGTTTAGGCCTTACCAGATACTGTTAGAAGCGAAATACCACGGTAAGAGTTGCAATCTGATTGGTCATCTTTACTCTTGTAAAGAGCCTGAATGCGAGACATCTTAAAATCATACAGGACCTGCTCCTCTTCCCACATGCGAACAAAAAGATTCCAAACAGATGTATGCAGCTCATCATTGCCGTATTTTAACAGTTCGCCCGGTATAAGGTCTATGCCTATAGACGTGCAGTAGTCATAGACCTTAGTCTATGCCTACTGCACGCTTGTTTTTTTGCTGCCTGATGACTGTGACAACCTCATCACGCGACAGGGGCTCATCCAGCTCGATGGCTACGGGGAGTCGGGGCAACAAACTGATGCATAGCAGATCAGCTGATCGATCTACGTTGAGCATGGAATTGAAATGCTCTGTCCAACGCTGTAGTACGTCCTCCTTGCTTGTCAGCAAACGGTTGCCATCTACAGCTCGCAGAGGCACTTTTGTTTTGTAGGACGTACCCATCAATTTTCTCACCTCGCAATAGAACTCTCTAAGCAGGTTTGTGTCAGCGAGCCTCTGTATGTATGTATCTGACAAGCTTTGTCCCTCCACCACTTGTCTTTAATTTATCGAGACAGCCTACGTATTTCTTAGTCACTAGCTCTGACTACATCGCTCCCACCTCGTCTGCCATGCCGTCGCAGAAGATCTCGATATTTGTCAAGAGCTAAGAACTCCGTCATTCTCATCAAACCAGTCTTCGTTACTTCAGTTTTTAGAACCTAATGTAACAGAAGCTGCTTCCATCAGATGAGTGGATAGCTTTTCCCAAGCAACACCAACATCATCCCTTTCACTGACTGACAATAGTCTCACGGATAGGGCTTCGCAATACTCCCGACGTACCTTGTGGTCTTTCAGCCTGTCCACGTTTAGAGACGCAGACTTTTTCACTATAGATCAACGTGGGCGTCGGAGTCGGAGTTTAGTGACGATAAGTCGGTGGTCAGTCCAGCAGTGTGCACCACGCATTACTCGGGTTATTTGCACTTGGCTGATATCTCTTTGTCGCACAATGGCATAATCAATCAAATGCCAGTGTTTGGATCTTGGGTGCGTCCACGTGGTTTTGTGCTTAGCGGCAAGTCTGAACATTGTGTTCATAATTGCCAGCTCATATTGAGCACAAAGACTGAGTAGTAACTGACCATTACTGTTCATATTGTCTACTCCGTGTCTACCCAGAACTCCAGGCCATGCCTCATAGTCCCATCCAACTCTGGCATTGAAATCGCCTAGCAATAAGACCTGCTCTTTGGCGTTTATTGCATCTAGACATTGAGCTAACTCATCGTAAAATTTGTCCTTAATGTCATCAGACTTATCTAGCGTTGGAGCGTAGACACTGATGATATTAAGGAAGTTGTCCTTATCCAGGTGAAGGCGGAATGTGGTAACGCGGTCCGAGATGTGTACGGGGAGACGACTAGAGGAGTACTCTAGTCGCTTTACTAGCTGAGTCCTAATTGCAAATCCTACGCCTGATCGCCGGGGTTCGGAGGCAGCGGTATCCTTCCAAAAGAAAGTGTAATGGGCGCGTCAGGCATTCCTCTAGTTAATAGCAAAACTAATTACAGATTATACTGATTTTTGAGGAAGGAAAATATCATATTACTTAATTAATATTATTTTCAATACGATTTATTATTGTTAATAATAAACCATCTTCCTGCAAATAGGATGCAGCAATATGGATAAATCATTTATGTTATTCTCATTATGTAGCCAAAGTTAAACTTTACTGTAACTTGTTTTTAACGGTTTACTACATAACGGATACTTATTAAATACATACTTATTGTTCACCCAAACACTCAGACCCGAAACAATTTAGAAAAAACAGTTATTTCTGAATTGAATTAACCGGGAACTGAATCCGGGACCTCAGAAGATGGTGACGCCAGAACCGTCGCGTACTGACTAGAAAAACTACTAGAAAGGTCGCCGGTCCTCAAAAATTAAGGTTATAATAAAAAAAACATTCGTTTTAAAATAGGCTTTGACCAAATTGGTCGAGTTTATTATTTAATTGAATTAAACTTGTAACTGTTTCAGGGCAAAAACAGTAGCAGAGAATCTGAAAATAAACAGTGCCCTGTTGTCAAGATTCGATTTAGTATTCATTCTCTTGGATCAACCTGACGAGGTATTCTTTCTTCTATTTTTTCAAATGTATAATGCTTTATAATATATACCTACTAATTTACTTGCAAACATTTCAGAAAATTGATGCCATGTTATCTGAGCATGTGCTAGCTCTCCACAGTGGTCAGAAAACTCAAAAAAATAGGACCGCCGACCCAAATACCAGCATCAATACGAGTCAGTATGACAGTCAAGCTTCTCTAAGGTAATTCAATATCCCGTGGATAACGCAATTAATTAATTTAATACATTAACAAACAATACATATGACACCATAGTTCATAATATGTCAAATCTACCTTATATACCTACTAATTTTAGGGACCCACATAGAATTACCAGGAATAGACCTTTAAATGCATTTTTTTTAAATCACGGTACAAGCACTTTATCTCACTTGATATAGGGTGGTGATAAAGAAGAAAGGTGTGAAAGTGGAAGCGCATTTCACCCGATTTTTTTATTTACTGAGGAACTGACTATAATGTCACCTCTGACTGGTGGAACACAACAATGCTACTAAGCTATATTGAGGTTATTGCGACATACTGTTTAGACAAGATGATGGTAGCTAGCCAGGTAAACTTAAAACGAGCCCTTCCACTAACCAAACAGAGTACAAAGTTGTACTTCCCGTGGGGAATCGAACGTGGAACCTCTGGGTCTGAGATCGGTGAACTAACCACTAGACCGAGGCAATTAAAATCAACAAAGCTCTTTCCAAACCAAAAGTTACTATAAAATAGTTTTAATCTTCTACATTTTGTTTTCAAAGCTATTTTTTTACTTGTATGTATAATTAGGATTTATCGAAACTAGGCGTAATCAACTGTTAACTAATTTCCAATTCGCAGTAAAAGATTACGGCTAAGGCCTGGCGAAGTGATTGACACGCTGCCATTAGTTCTACTGCGCAAATACATCGCGTACGCAAGGCGATACGTCCATCCGAAACTTAGTACTGAAGCAGCTAATGTATTGCAAAACTTCTACTTGGAACTCAGGCACAACCACCAAGGCAATTCTCAGGATGGCACGCCTATCACTACTAGACAACTTGAAGCATGCATCAGACTGGCTCAGGTATTGAAAAAATAATTAATTAGTCTATACAATGTGTATTGGTATGCACTGTACAAACTTAAGGGGTGGATTCTACACACAAATACACATAGTAAAAAAATAAAGAGATGAATGAAATGGCAGCCTGTTTTATTTTGTTATCTTCGATTTTTGCATGTGTGTATTAAAAAAAACAATATTGCGAAAAGTTGAAATCATATTCACTTAAAAAAAGTTTCTTAAAAACGTGAAACTAGTCGCAAATAAATGACAAACAGTAAAGTAGGTAACCAAAAGTTCGAACATCAGGAGAAAAAAAAACAAATATGTCGGTTTTCAACACCAAAAATTACGAAAAAACAAAGTAACCAATTTACCACGTAAATTCCACTATTTTTTAAACTTTTTCTAATGTATATTTTGAGCTTAAAATCCACCCCTAAAGTTTGTACAGTGCATGCCATTACACATTGTTTAAGTAAATAAAAATCAATTGCCACAAATGGGTGTCCATGTCTACAGCTTCCTCATTCGATATAGAGAAATTCTAAGCATGCCATATTTTTGTGCATAATATGTGCAATCAAACGTTTCAGTCCTAATTTTTGTGCCACCACAACTTCGTTACTATGAGTTGTTTTATGTGTGTAAGCTGGAGACACGTGTCACCAGCTCGCACACGCCCGTTAAGACAAACCAGTGAGGTTAGGGTTTTGGACTATAGCTAGAAATTTTGTGCATAATTTGTGCACTAGGAACAAAAAAAACTAACCATCACACTCAAATACTGTTGAAACTACGATCATAAAACTGTGTGCGAGCTGGAGACACGGGTCTCCAGCTCGCACAGCTGTATCTTCGTAATTGTTCAAGCTACGGTTATGAATTATACCTCAAAATTTTGTGCAGAATTTGTGCATAAGGCACAAAAATTTTCAAAACTTTAACTCAAAAGGTTTTTGAGCTACGAACCGATAAGTATGTGTAAGCTGGTGACACGTAACACGGGCTAACACATGGTGAATTATTGTAACTGTATAAGATAGCGCTTCGTTTTAAAGATCAAATAATACGTTATAATTTGTGCACACACGAGGCAAAATTTCAAATCTCTGGGCCTCTTACTTTATAAATTATAAGCCAAAAACTGTTTTCCCGCCAAAAAATTCAAATAATGGCTCGGAAGCGGCTAAACGCGCGCCGACCGCGCCGTTGCCGTTCCGTGCGCTACACTATTGCAATCGAGTTTGAACTTGAGAGCTAGCTTAATTTAGTGTCATTTTAATTTGCGCTCTCGATCGTTTCGTTTCTATACCGAGAATTTTAGACTAGGAGACTGCTGATATAGGAAATTGGTTAATTAAAATAAAAGCAGTCTATTTTATTTATGAATGTTCATAAAATATCGCTATGCTTAGATTTAAGTATTTACAATAACCTCATTAATATGATAAGTAGTGATAAAAGATAGTCTGCCTGTATGTTTTTATTACCACGTTTTTATTAGGTAGCTTTCTCGTTTATTTGTTTATTTATTTGTCGACAAATGCAAACGATTTTATACTAGCTTTCAGATGACCTAGACTTGCAACTTTGAACATAGGTCAGAACAGGATGACAATGCAATATTATGGTGTCATTGAGCTGATCTGATGATTCAGCCGGAAGAAGGCCACAGGATCTCTGTAAGAAAACCATGAAACCCCATTCAGGCTCATTTGATTAGTTTTGATGAGCACTCTGACGGAAGACGACTAGACGAGGTCCATGGTCTGATGATGATGAACCCGAAGGAAGGCCACAGGAACTCAGTATTGAAACCATGCTACCCCATCAAGTTTGGGCTCGTTTGATTCATCTTGACGAATACTCTGTTATAAAAAAGGGTCCAGGGTCTGATGATGGAGCCAGAAGAAGGCCACAGGAACTCGGTATTGAAACCATGCAACCCCATCGAGTTTGGGCTCGTTTGAATCGTCTTGACGAGTACTCTGTTGGGAAAAAGTGTTTAGGGTTTGATGATGAAGCCGGAAAAAACCCACAGGAACTCTATAATAAAACCATGCTACCCCAACGAGTTCGGGGTCGTTTGAATCGCCTTGACGAGTACTTTATCGAGAAATAGTGTTCAGGGTCTGATGATGGAGCCGGAAAAAGGACACAGGAACTTTATAATAATACCACACAACCCCATCGAGTTTGCGCTCGTTTGATTCGTCTTGACAACTACTCCCATAGGAGATGAAGAATTTTTAGTTATGGCACGTTAACTAAAAAACAGTTACTACGCTACGATGACTAAACCATCAACCATTCTGACAAGGGGTCGGTCAGCCATCAACACATAGAAGAATTGGTAACTTGCAAACTTTTTAACTTGTAAATAGAAAAAGTAAGAATTACTTACTACTGGTAAAATAAAAATTTGAAATAGCTTTATTAAAAATAATAAAAGTATCTTTTTTTTCGTTATCTGTGGATTGGGTTTGAAATAGGTACATATAAAATTTAACATCTACCTACTTACTAGCATTTGAAAATAACTTTAGGTACTTACTCATAAGATAACAAAGGTACGCCTACTATTGAATCTAGGTGATCTACTGCGGATGGACAACATCTACATAAAGAAGCCATAACTGGAGGTTAGTATAGGTAAGCAGCAGAACGATTAGATAGAACACAATTAAATTAATTTTTATTATAGTTCTTTTTCTATAGAATTTACAATAATGACGAAAAAGGCCGGCGCACAGGAAGATGCGCGTAATAAAATGCCCGCTTGCAAAGTGTTAAACTATAGCTACATAAATTTAATATCGGTGATAACAGTATCGACCATATCTACGGACTATTAAAAATTCATGCAATATCGTGTTTTTTCCACTATATAGTTTCAGAACGCATCGAACGTTTATAATAATTTTATTTTATTAAACTTTTACAAGCACATTTGTTTGTTAAAAACTACAGATTAATGATAACTCAATAAATATCAGGGATACGGTACAATATTCTTGAATTCGATCACGTACAATATAGTGATCTCAACGCACACCGCATTCCTGACGCGATATAGTGTTTTCCAAAATAGGTATAGTTTTAGAACGCATCGATATTGGATTTGACGATATTGATGCAATAAATACGTTTCAGTAACCTTATACGATTTGTATCGCCTACTCCTAATTTTATCGGAAAAAATGGAAGAGGTGATTGGGCTTTATTACATGTCGGCAAATAATTACTATTTATTGCATCTTTATTATTTTTATTAATTATTAATTCATAATATTGTATTACTTTTAATACTTTATCGTTACTCCAATCCATAATTATCGAAACAGAATAATATCGATAGTCGTATTTGCAACACGTTCACACCTCTAGTTGTCTAGCAGTCAACTAAAGTGTGCGAAGGAAATGTGGCCGCACGAACATTATCGCGACAAAATCCTTGATGTGCGGAAATTTACCAACAGCGCGGCGCGTCAACGCCATGATACAACGCGCTAACGCGAAGTGTTTGGCCAGACGTGTCGCGAAAACGCAAATCTTCGCGCTAGCGCGATAATGTCGCCCTAGCATTACATTGGGATGCCCCAGCAGACTAATCGCAAAGTCATCGATCACCATAGAGTACATTTATTTATATTTATTTATTTACATTTAACCATGGGAAGTAATACAATCTAATAATAAAATAAATTACTTTCAATGGTTAAAATTTATTCTGTGACGGTCGATAGCGATTAGTTTGCTGGAAAGCATCCGTTCTTTATCGAATTAGGCTCAAGTATTCAACCATTTTGTCGTTCTGCACTCCTCCATAATGTTTATCATTATGCCAAATCTAATTATTTAATTGTCTCAACAACAAAAAATAACTAAGACATTCGTGTGTGAGATATCTAAAATAAAAAGTAGGGTAGGTTATTAGGTACCTGCCTATAGTAAAACTAAATTAGTCGCGTCGCGCATCGCTTTAACAGACGGCTCCTAGTCTAAAAGTGGCAATAGTGTAGCGCACGGTACGGCAACAGCGCGCTTAGCCGCTTCCGAGCCATTATTTTGAATTTTTTGGCGGGAAAATAGTTTTTTGGCTTATAATTTATAAAGTAAGAGGCCCAGAGATTTGAAATTTTGCCTCGTGTGTGCACAAATTATAACGTATTATTTGATCTTTAAAACGAAGCGCTATCTTATACAGTAACAATAATTCACCATGTGTTAGCCCGTGTTACGTGTCACCAGCTTACACATACTTATCGGTTCGTAGCTCAAAAACCTTTTGAGTTCAAGTTTTAAAAATTTTTGTGCCTTATGCACAAATTCTGCACAAAATTTTGAGGTATAATTCATAACCGTAGCTTGAACAATTACGAAGATACAGCTGTGCGAACTGGTGACACGTGTCTCCAGCTTACACACATAAAACAACTCATAGTAACGAAGTTGTGGTGGCACAAAAATTAGGACTGAAACGGTTGATTGCACATAATATGCACAAAAATATGGCATGCTTAGAATTTCTCTATGTCGAATGAGGAAGCTGTAGACATGGACACCACAAATGGTTGTACGGCATCAATTCACAATGACTGCACCTACTTGGCTAATTCTTTTTATGTTGTGTTTGTAAGTTGTCAGGGCAAGGTTCGTATTCGTATTATTTCGTATTTTAAGCGCCTCTGTGGTCTAGTGGCTAAGCCACCGGTTTCAGACCCAGAGGTCCCGGGTTCGATTCCCAGCGGTGGTACATGTACATCTTTGTGTGCTCGGTTTAGTTGGTGGTAGGGCTGTTAAGTGCGCCTGGCTAGCTACCACTATCTTATCTAAGTCTGTCGCCATAACAACGATGTTTATAGCATTGTTGTGTTCCGACAGTTTGAGATAAGATAGCCAGTTCCTCAGTGGTTGAGGATTCCGGGTGAAGCGCGCTTCCACCTTCGGCCTTATCTTCACTTACTATCAGGTGAGCTGAAGGCCAAGCGCTTGCCCGTTGTAGAATAAAAAAAATAAAAGTATGAAAGATTTCTTTGGAAAATGCGTCACGGGATACGGCGATTTCACGCGGACGAGTCGTAGGCGGGCCGCTAGTAAAAAATAAAAGGTGCAGCCGTTCTGAAGTGATGCGCGAACAAACGTTTGTGGTTTATTTTCATACAAATAGATTTATCATAATTGGTTTTAAGGCTCGAGCTAGGGTGGATTTGAGAGAGGAAGCTAACGCAAAAGACGCCAATGACGTGATAAGCCTAGTCAAACACAGTTTGATGGACACTTTCAGCGATGAATTCGGCAATATTCAATTATCGAGATCAATCAACGGATCGGGTGTAAGCTCTAGGAGTAAAGTAAGTTTGGGCATTGGAAAGACTTGAATAATTAAATACAAACATATTTAATACTGTTGATGTCATAATAGTAATACAAACATAATTAATTTACAGCTAAAAAAGTTCCTTGACGTTCTTACAAGAAGAGCCCACCAGTTAGGAAAAGATATTTTTACAAGGCAAGAATTAATACAAATACACAAGGCAGCTGCTGTGACTGGAGACGCAGGGGACTTAATTGAAGCTATGCATATACATTCATATTTACTTCTAAAAGGATCTAATACATACCAATTAATTGCTTTGTAGAACAATGTGATGTTTGAGATTCCAATAAATATATTTTACAATTTTTGTGATGTTATTTTTTAACTATCTTACAAAACTAACTAGTCTCATGGACATTATCTGGTAGTTACTTATTACCTATTTAACATTTTTATCACATTATTTCATTAAAAATGACAAGATATTTTTAACTTACTTACTTTTTTAGGTTTAAATAGTAACTATTTAATCTGTGACTATGGTATATAAGGGACTTTGAAAAATCAAAATGTATATTTTATTATTACATATTTCTCCTTCTTGTGCGAGCAGTACATATTTCAACTATTTAACTTTTGTCTGTTTTAAGTTTTCTACTAATTTACAAGATAAATTATCTGTTTCATTAACTTCCTTCTTTCTATCGGTTCTAGATGAATGATCTTGTAATGCCATAGACACATGACAACAACAATACAAGGATATGCTTACTAACATCGAATTAAAAAATGATGGATGCGTAAAACATTCAAAGTAGATGTTACCTACACTACTCCCCGCAAACAAATAGAAATTGGAAATAGCTGACAAAGCAAGTAGAGGGGTACACAACATTGCAACAAACCTTGTCTCCATTTCATCACTTTTTAAAACATTTGTCTTAAACAACTTGTATTTATTACTATATGACATTGCTTTTCCAAAATGCTCCAGTGCAATACCTAAAAAGTTAAGAACAGACCAAACAAATATATTCCAAATCGTTCCATGCCACATAAATATGAAGACAAAGGTTAGGAAAGATGCAGACAATTTGTTTATAATCTTTGATAATTGGAAATGTGTTGACATCATAGCTAGTGCTGGTTTATAAATATACCTGAAAATAAAAATAAAATAAGGAATTGTTGCAAACCTAAGGATTCTAGTATATGAAGACCAAAGTTACTTAAAAAATATACTTACTTCACTAAAAATCTATAAAGACCAACGTCAAAATATCTCCACATCTGTGAGTAAATATGCACTCGGGCAATGCATCTTGGTGTAGGAGGAGGGTCCAGGTTATCGAGCCTTGCAAATGCTGTTGTTGTGCCATACGAAATGACATACTTCAAATGGAATTCCAATCCCATCCAGAGTCCTCCACCACACAAAGCTATTGTAGGCATTTTTTTAATAGCCTGAAACAGGAAAAACATTTATTAACTGTTATTCAGTTATCAATTGTTTGTACTTATTAGAGGTACTGCCATACCGGAAAGCCATGCCTAAAGTTAAACAATATATTTAACAGTGCTCACCAATAGTTAAGGAAAAAGACTAAACATTTTAAATGCATGTTTTGCATGTGCTAACTTAAAACACTGTTTTGTAGAACAGCTCCAAATATTTAAAACATACCTCTATATCACGTTGCATGGCTAAAAAATAAAAATAATGGAAGGCATAGTCAAGTAAGAATGTGTATGATGCAAATATGAACATATCCCACAGGAATCTTCTCAATCTTGCTTTCAGACTTGCTCTGGGAGAACAGAAGCTCTTCTCAAACTCTTCATAAAGAATAATTGGGCCATTGTATAATAGCGGTATATACATGACATAGCAGAACATATTTGTTATCAATTCTGTGAATTGCAAAACTCCTGCAATTTTATTCTCTTTTTGCTCAATGTAGTCCAGGCAGAAACTTATACACCGTAATTTAATCCATGCTATGGAAAATAATAAGAGATAAACTTCTTCATCTTGTAAATCTTCACGCTCTAGATAATACCAAAAGAAGTATTTGTACTTCAATGCGTTATAGCTGGTCAAAATTAAAGTACTTGCTAGCCAAACACTAACTTTTTTACCACCAAAAAAAATGATTGTAGCAAATATTACAGGTTGAGTAGTTATAATGATTAACTGTCTATAACCCACATGAAGAACTATAAAACACACACTTGAAATGATATACCAATATTTTAAGAATGAAAACAAAGTAGTTCGAATAACTTCTGACACAAAAAAATTAAGCAATAAATAAAACCAAGTTGTTTGAATAAAAAACTTCCAACTGCTCCATTCAATATCTGATACATCTTGCAGTCTTGATATAAACCGCCACCCTGGTTTAAGTTCACCCAAAGTATACAATACATTGTAGTTGTTTTGATAATAATCTGTTAAAGTAAAAAAATAATTAGTGATTTAATTTACCTCTTACTGTCACGTTTTATTTTACATGACAATTGAGTATGATAATTAGTTTAAATCGATAAATAAAAATTAACTTTTTACCAGTTTGTGCTTCAAATAACATAAACAAACAGTAAATGTTTGCTGCTATCCAGACACTAAAATATATATATAACTCTGAAGACGATAATTTGCTGTTCATTTTGACTATATTTATCTTACAATTAATTTAAATTTTCCGGCGGAAAGCAGAACGACATGTACAAAATGTTGTTATTGTAAATGTCACTTTGACATTGACAGTTTGATACTACAGACTGATATTAGTGGTGTGCACCGATACTTATTCAATTGGTTAGTTCAACCATAGACAAATAAGATAATAATCGTCCTTGGTTCAACTAAACAAAACTGAACTTTGATTACTGTAAACGGAAACAACCTACATCCTGAATTTTGAATGCAAGAATTCACAAAAATACCTTTTTTATATTCTACAATGCGGAAGTTTTGATTTTGGTGAGTTTCGGTTGTTGGCGTCAAATGAGTCGTTAATACTCCCTAAACCGCATTGGGCCAGCGTGGTGGGTTATGGCCCAATATCCTCACGTGCTATTGTCCACGAGGAATGCCTGTGCCCAGCAGTGGGACGTTTATAGCTGATGATGAATATTTATATAAGTACCTACTTTGTTTGCAATATTTTAAAATAGCTATTGAAACGAAAAGTATTAAAAGAAAGTGTTTCTCAATCGACATAGTACCTACTAACAACATTAAAAAACCTACCCTTAATCCGTTGTTATGACTACACAATGGCGGCCTTATTATCTTGTTTCTAGGTACCCATCTGAGTTAAAAATAATTGTAGTGTGATGTTTTTGGTTTTACTTGAGCCACAATTTAAAAGTACCTCAATCCTCAATCTTATCATTCACAATAATAATTAATTCACAACATCAAAAATATCACGACGAAGGCACACTGAATTTTAAAAGGTCTGCTTAAAGTTTTTTTAGAGTAGGTATGAAGTCTTTAGTTGTTACAAATAGTTGAAATGAAAGAAAGATTTATTAAAATAAGATACTAAGTATAGTGTTTCAAAAATGATAGCCCTTTTTATTATTATGAGGAAATTCATAGTAATAATTTAGATGTGTACTAGGTACCTGTAGGTACTTTCAATTTTTATACTGATTAGTTAATTACATAATAAACTGAAACTCATAGATAAGTTTAACTTAGATTACACCAAATATTTACAAAAACCCATTAGTATAGTGATACACCAAAAGCATGAAACAAATCTGTAGACGTCGAAGATATCGCATCAACAACACGTACCTACCTACCTAGGTACCTACTTAATCTGTAACTTTTTACTCTCATTATGTAAAACTGCTTCTTTACAATTCAATCAGTTGTGAACGCGAACTGTGAGCATTATTATTAAGGCCGTGGCAGAAGTTAGTGACCTCGCAGGTCAAGACGTTTTATCTAGAAGTAATTTTAGACAATTTGAATTGATACGATTTACTCACTACGAATACGAGTTGTATAGTTATATTACGTTTAAGTGGTGAATAATGCATAAATATACCTTAAGTGTGGTTGTTACAACCGTTTTACTGTTCACTAATAGTCGAGGTGAGTGTATATAAAATAGAAAATGAATAGTTTTTATAAATACAAGTTTTGTAAAGTGCATTAGGTAGTTACATTTGTAAAATCAAATAACAAAGTATGTAGGTAGCACAAGTAGCACAACACAACACAAGTTGAAGTGAAAACATAAACATTTGGTTAATAGTACTTTGCCACAGATACAAAACATGTTTGTTTGGCATTATTTAGCACTTCATGAATAATGTGTTTTAATATTTTATTGTTGTCAATCTATACTAATATTATAATGAGGAAACATTTGATTGTTTGTTTGTATTGAATAGGCTCCGAAAGTACTACATCTATTTCAAAAAATATTTTACCGTGCGTTGGGAAGCTACACTAACTCCGGGCTATATTATATTTTCAAAAAAAATAGGGATCCTTATTAAAACTCAAATAAATTCCTTAAATAGCGTGCGCTAAGAAAACTAATGATGATAGAATAAAATAATGTACTATGGCTTTGCGGAACACTCCATTATCTACAGAAAGTGTCGCGATAGCATATGTCTAACTATTTAGTTACGTCACAATAAGTGTTCTTGGGAGGGAAGTCATTTTGAAAATTCGTCACGGGGTACGAGGTCCACGCGAACAAAGTCGTCGGCGGTCTGCTAGTGTTTTATAAAGGAAAGACCTAATGCAGATATTTTAGCCTTGCCGATGAATTACCTGCGGTACCTACCTACATACACTTACTTCTATGTAAGCAGGATATTGACATTAAAGTTTTCCTTGTAGTTTCTTAAGATTTTATCTTAAAATGACGTCAGTAGTAAAAAATACTTTTTTTTTACATTAAAAAGACAAGGCTTGAGATGGTTTGTGTGGTCTGTTTATCTTAGAATTTTTCAATAATACTATATTTTTCATAGAAAAGAGAACGCCGCCTTCCTCACTTTCTGAGAGAAATGATTTCGAGTGCGATGCCACTGATTACATATTATTTTACCCACCTACAAGCATTGGGTTGGGCCATTGTGGTGGGTTATTATGTCATATCTCTCAATGCTGATGTGTATGTGGGAAGGCTTGTGCCTAGCAGTGGACTATTATTACTTAATCGTTACTCCGTAAATAACATTATTACATTATGAATCATAAGATGCGCGGAACAATTAAAATTATAATATGTCTGTATTCACGGCGTTCAACAGGTTAATAGCCACCAACCCGCATTAGGCCTTTGTGGTGGGTTATGGTTATGGCACACTCTCTACGTGCTGTTGTCTATGTGTTCTTGCACTTGCCTAGTAGTGGACGATTATTATTTAACAGTTAATCAGTGATGGTAAAGGGGCAGTAAAAATGTTACCGTAAAACATAAAACCTAAAGCCGTAAAACAAATATTTATCAATAACATTTTATCACTTTTAAAGTAGGTAGGATTAAGAGAAGTTCAAATTCCATGATGATGAAAATGACCAAACGACTAGTTTCGTAACGATACAGAACTTTATTTAAGTAGGTACTTATAGAGTTTAGCTCGTTAAAGCAGAGTGTTCTTACGTTTTAAATAAATTAGGGTTTTCTAAATATAAATAAGCGTTCTTAATCTGTTTATCATAACACGTAGGTACTAATGATAATATTAAAAGTTCTATAACAGGTCATTCTAACAAAGATAAATACTTCATCATCAATAATCATCATAGTTGAAAGATTAACATTTTTCATAATAATTATTTAAATGAATCTATTTAATATACTTACATAAATTATTATGTTATTTGTTTGCAGGTTTAGAGTACAATAGACAGCGATATACTCAAAACACTGACTTTTTACAACATGAAAGTGGCGTCAATCAAAATACTCCTAAAAATAGAAATAACCCAGTGGCTGAAAGTACTTTATCTAAATCAGATTTTCCTGCATTAGGGCCTTCATCTACCTCATACACTGCAGCAACCCAAGGCGTGCTATCAACCCAATCATCTGGAAAACGAGATTATGTAGCTTCTAATTTTCCACCTCTTAAAACTCCAACAAATACTCAACAAGGAGGAGGAGTCATATTAACTAATTCTGCCCAACCTAACAAACCTAATGCGCCAACTGAAACCAACCAACCATCTGGAAAACGGGATTATGTAGCACCTAGTTATCCTACTCTTCGCCCTAGTACACAGTCAAGTCATGCTCAACCTCAGTCAAGCACAAGGTCTGCTCAAACTACTCCACCAACCGGAAAACGAGATTATGTTAACCCAAATTTACCCGCTAGCAATACCCCGATAATTTCACAACAAGGGAAAGTAAAAGATCTTGTGAACTTTTACGACACCAAAAGTCAGCAACCAAATAACCCTCAAAAACCATTTAGCTATAGCTCAATCCTTCAAGGATCCAACAAGAATAATCAAGCTACTTCACCCGCTACAAAACCTTTCCCATTGCAAACGCCCAAACCTTTAAGCTTTAGCGATATTCTTTCGGGAAATAAACATAACTCTCCTCCATCTACTAACAAACCGTCTACCACTAGGGCTTTCAACACTCCACCAAAGCCTACAAATTCGGGTACAACGCATCCTCTAGTCTTACCAAGTTCAATAGCAAACAACAACAAAAACAACCAAGGAAATAATGGAAACACCGTTAGCGAAGCCGAATTACAAACTCTGAGTGAGGAATTATTAAGAAAAGATACAAATAACGCAGCGAAATATATTACTATAAACTATCAAGGGAGAACATCATCACAATCAAAAGATGACAAAGCACCATTGCCGTAAGTTCATAGGTACCTAGTTACCTACTCATATTTAATTAAAGTTATAAAACCTTAATTTTTCTTTATACAAAACCAATGAAGGGTGAGTTCCACCCATGAAACTGAACAAGTTTCCGCAAGAAACCTATGTGAAAAAATGTAAAAAAAAAATCGATCTCCCATACTTATTTGTCGTCAGCTGATCGGACAGTTGTGGTCGAAATTTTTTGTCATTTTTGCACATAGGTTTCTTGGGGAAAGTTGTGTGGAACCACCCATGAAACACCAAGCATGAACCACCCAACTCACCCTTAATTGGTTTTTTTTTTTCTCGGGAGTGTCCGTCAAAAATATTTGTTTTTACTGTTATTTACATGCAATTTCGAACCTAGAAAAGAATATTTCATAATTGTTGGTTCTTAGGCTAACAATGTATGGGCGCAGAACATTGTCCTTTATGGCTGCGCTGCACCGCGCGGACAACGTTTGCAACTTTTTTACTTTTTAAACAGGTATATGGTTACCAGCGCACAGTGTTACTAAAACAGAATTTTGGATACTTTATTTTTGTTGTATAAGTAAAACTAAAATAGTCGAATTTTCAATTGTCCTGATAGTTACAAACTCATCAAGAAACAATTAGCCAAATAGTTGCAGCCGTTAGCCGTGATGCGTTTACGTTTATGCGATAATTTTTGTTCATAAATTATTGTCCTCATTGTAACCGTGTCGCGTAGCGGTGAAAGAATACTACCACCCCCTCTTTCTTCCCTTGGGTCTCGTAAAAGGCGACTAGCGGACTGAAGACTGCACATACCTACATCCAACAGCATAGAGTGGCGATGGGCTCACCACCTGTCACGCTAAGCACTGTGCAGTCGCTATTTGGTGAAAAATGGACTATGGTAGAGGCTAGTGTATTATTCTGTGGTAGAGGACTGCTTTTGCTGTCCTCATTGCCTAGCCTTGAGTAACCCTTGAGTTATAATATGAATAAATGATTGTTTTATTGTGTAAAAATATAATTAATTAAGTAGGTATATCCTTTACAAAAAAAATTACGCATTCATAATATTTGCAGTCAGAGAAGAGACCATGCACGTAGGGTTGCGAACTTTAAAAAATAATAATAAAAAAAATTAAGGTAAGATAATAAAAATAAACAGTATTTTAGAAAAACGGACAGTCTTTAATTTTTTTTAAGATTTAAAGGACATTGTTGAATTTAGCCTAAGAACCAACACAAACATGACATACATGATAATTCTTAGCTTATTTTTTACGACAGATAACAGTATTTAGATATTCGCGGACACTTTTAGTTAAGTAATCAATAATAAAAAGAACTTTTTAGACATTAATATTTAGTATCATTTTTATATTATGGGTTGGGTATTGAGAGTTCAGTGCATTCAGTCAGTGAATTAAAGGTTTGTGACCAAAATATTTATAATATGTACAAACAAACCTAATAATATTATGCATGCATGGCTGACTCGATATACTTAGTACCAAATACTCCAAGCATCATTAGAATACGATACATCGCATTTTATTCCAAACTGTAAACGTTAGTCGACCTAAGTCGATCAATGAACTCTAATAATACGACTGAAGGACTAGTATCCATAGTCATGAAAAAAAGTTGACGTTCTAGACTTCTTGGCGGGAAAGTGAAACGTCATGTTTGCAGTTTTGTTTTATTTTCTTTAATTTGTGTTTTGTCGAATATTAATGTGAAATAATGATGGATTATTTATTTGTTAGTGAACGTGCATGAGTGTTGGCAAATAAAACAAAAGAGTGCAACATCACTTCTCAAATTCTGTAATTAAACATAACCTCAAGTTTTCCTGATATTTAGGTTCTCGGGAGTGTCCGTCAAAAATATTTGTTTTTACTGTTATTTACATGCAATTTCGAACCTAGAAAAGAATATTTCATAATTGTTGGTTCTTAGGCTAACAATGTATGGGCGCAGAACATTGTCCTTTATGGCTGCGCTGCACCGCGCGGACAACGTTTGCAACTTTTTTACTTTTTAAACAGGTATATGGTTACCAGCGCACAGTGTTACTAAAACAGAATTTTGGATACTTTATTTTTGTTCAACAGTAAAAGCTATAATATAATGAAAAATAGTATAATACTGTTTTAACAGTATTTTTTTTTTTTTTTATAAAAGAGGGAGGCAAACGAGCAGGCGGGTCACCTGATGGAGAGTAATCACCGCCGCCCATGGACACCCGCAAAACCAGGGGAATCGCAGACGCGTTGCCGGCCTTTAAGGGAGGAATAGGTTTAAGGAAAGAATAGGAATTGGGAGGAGGGGGGGGAGGGGGGGAGGGGCCTCCGGTACCCTCACTGGTCGGACGAAACACAACAGCACCAAGTGCCATTATTTCACGCCGAATATTCGTGAGAGGGTGGTATTACGCCGGGCGAGCCGGCCCAATGCGTGCTGCAACGCAGCGTGGCTCTACCACTCAGAATAGGTGGCAACCCTACATGCACGCTCTACCACTCAGTATAGGTGGCAACCCTACATGCACGCTGAGTTTTAAGGAAAACAACGGAGTGATTGATCAAAATTGTTTACCAACCTGATTACCTACGTTTATTTTCAGACTACTTACGGTTTCACAAGAAGCATGGAATATTCCGACGATACAAAAGTTTGTAGCTTTATTGGACAATTACGAGAGAGATACATTAGTAAACGAGTATGTAACACCACAAGTACGTCACTCATCTGTTTCAGTCTTTAATATTTTAATAGCTTTTGGCCGCTACATTGAAAACTTTCAAATTGAAAAAGTGTTTGCAATAACATTTCCGTTAAAATTATATAAATAATAACATTATAATATAGCCTATAACTTTCACACATTTTTTTCGTCATGGATTTGTACGATTTTAGTAGGTAACTAGGTACGACGTAATATTTTATAACGAACGTCCATGCTACCTAACTTAGCTATGGAATTATCTACAGCGTAATCTATCTACTTATACGAAATATTATATGTATTGTTGATTGAAGGTATTATTAAATATTTATAAGATAATATCACTGATTTTGACTAGGTACCTATTCTAACTCTGAAGAGTCCGTAAAAAAGTAGTACCTATTATAATTTTTCATGGACCTAGTTAATTAGATCCTAATTATTATTATGAAACAATAAAAAGTTTTACGTAGGCAAAATATATCTCCTTACTGTAACTTTATGTTTATAGGAGAGAAATGAAGAAAACGCCTTCATGGATGCCTTGATGTCAACCACAGTTATACGCCACTTGATGAGCTTTTTCAAGGACAAAGGTTAGTCTTTGACATCAAAATTTTGTTCTTTGACAATATACTTACCATTTATACAGTTTAGTATTTATACAGTAGTTTTGAGACTTTAGAATATAAACCTAATTTAATTTACAGGATACGTAACACCCGACCCAAAACAACAGAGAGATTTCTTGAAACAGCTGTGGTTTAGTCTGTACTCGAGAGGTAAAGGAAAAATTAGCAGTTCCGGATTTGAACACAGTTTTGTGTCTGAGCTAAAAAATGGAGAAGTATCAGGTGAATATCATGTCCGCAAGTTAACGTAGCTTAGCTAAGTACCTAATATTCAGTATAATGACTAAATAAACTTTATTTTTTATAAGAATCTATTGTAATCTTCTGACCTTGTTCTGTCTTTTATGGACTTACTACCATACTTCTCTGGCTAGGGCCTTTAAATTAGTCCTAATCAAAGTTGAAAAGAGCCCAGTTGTACCCGTCCTTAGAGTATTCTAGGTACAGTCACGAGTACCAATATGTAAACACTTTGTCTCTTATTCCATTGTATCAAGAGTTACAATTGTTTACATATTTTTGCTCTTGACTGTACCTACAACAAAACCCATCTACTCACCCTCCCATGACTTCCATTAATTCTGCGAATTCATAAGAAAGTATAAGTTTATTATTTTATTTTATACAACAAGATGCCAATGTGGCCGAATGGCGTTTGGCCTGATATTCGGAAATTCTGAGTTCGATTCCCAGGTCGAACAAAAGCGTATTTTGGATATTTTTGATCCTGCTCTGAATGGTTTGTTAACACTAACCCGCATTTCAATACCTATCAATTATGGCTACGACTTAGTTTCAATAAAGTAGGCCTTTGACAGCATTGTGACCTGAGTGACATAATGGCCTAACAAGTCATTAGTCTAATTATTATTACAATAAGGAAACAACTTTAGCTATCTTGGAAATATTTTATTGTTAAAATTACAGGATTGCACAACTGGATATATTTCACAAAGGAAGAACAAGCCAATCGCCTGAACTATTTAGGATACCTTAAATATGAAGAATTGAATGGAGTAAGTAAATTACTAAATTATTTTTATTGTAGTAGATAACAGTATTTTCTATTGTGGCTACAGTTATACATATATTGACTTACTTACCTAATAACAATGAAAAAAAGAAAAAATCCCACAAAGCAATAAATCTGTCTATATAGGTTGGTAACATAAAAAAATAAAAAAATACTCAGCTGATCGTGATAAGTAGTTAACTAATCTTAGGTAAGTACTTACATTTTTTAGGTTGGTTTAACGTAAATTACTAATTAAAGGTACTGATTTCTAGTAATAATCTAAACCAGGTAATCCAGGTATATCACGATTAGCTTTGTTTCTAGCTAGAATTTTTTCCCATGTTAGGTACGCTAACTTTTACATGTTAAGTAAAAGTTAGCGTTAAGCCCTTTTTAGAGGCGCAAAATATTCCTATGGTGTTAGAAACAAGCCACTTTATTTTGCTATACTTAGTTAAAAGTATATGTTTTTAGAGTTCAAACAGATATATAAAAAAAACTTTGTACGGATTTCACGTTTGACTGTTCCCAGTGGCAAACGATCATATTAAATGACAATGTAAAATAAACTCCAACGGATCCGTATTATGTTTTTCATAAAACAAATTATATTTTTATTTTCACAGAAAGGCGCAGTGATAAAATTGCATTTTAATCAACAAGGAGTGGACAAGCCAGTTGACTCATTGTTCGTTGGTACATCGCCTGAATTAGAAATAGCACTTTATACGCTGTGTTTTGTTACACGAGTCGATAACGACTGCCATCTGAAATTAGCTGACAAGGATATTAATATTATAACATACAACTTCCGTTATCGTAGCAAAAATTTGATCGGTAGTGCATATCCACAAATATAGTAAAAAACATCATTAAACTTTTTTCCTATTTCAAAGCATGCTTGCTTTTATAGAACTATTACTTAATTATCTATTCAAATATAAAAATAACATGTTTATATTTAGTTCAAAACAGTCCATAAAATTAGTATGATTTCTGATTTATGCTTTACCCATAATTAGAGGGGTATAGAATTGCAAAGTCGCCACTGTCCATTTTGTCAAAAAATTAACTTTTAATGCTCTGTAGGAGAGTCTTGGAATACTTTTTAACATTTAATTAGTTGACATGCAAAATTAGCACTGTCCCATAGAAAATAAGCTTTAAAAAGTGAAGTGAGAAGCAAACATGACACTGTCCAAATTGACCAATCACAAGGCGGCAGCAATGTAATTTTTAGTATGGCGTCAGGCATATTTATCAAATTCTTCTCGATTTTTATTATTTTTAAATAAACAAAACTAAGTTAATTCGTGTCTCTTTATGTAACGTTTCTATTACATTTTATTATGCAATATTTTATTAATGTTTATTTTTGCTAACCGTATTTTGTATGGCAAACCTGCCACTGTCCAAGAGTTGAGAGATGCAAATCTAGTACTGTCCTGTCAAAAATTTTAATGTATGCTATTTAAAGCTGGCTTTTGGCATACTGCAATAATTCTATTATTTATTTATTATGTACCTAATTTAGTAAAAGTTAGATAATACATTTTATTCATTTACCTCTTCAAGTCACTTAAAGAGGTTTTTTCGAAATTTGATTTTTAAAAACTTTGGACAGTGGCGTTTTTGCTTTTATACCCCTTATTATTTATAATTTCAACGTTGTTTCATAATTATTTATTATTTAGATATAAACGTATATTTAGGTATGAGGACCGACCTGTTTTTTGTGTTTATGATTTTAAGATTTTTTTATCAGTAAATATATTTTTTTAATGACTATTCAGTTTATTTGTCTGTTACACAATCTTGGTGGCAAAGGTGGATCCAAGGTGGGGGGGATTCATGCATCTTTATACACAATTCGCGATAAGGCAAGAGAAAAATAAATTTTTCATTTCTCACACACGGAAATTAGGTCTGAAGTTTCCTGAGGAGCGGGAGGAAAGTAGTACTTTTCTGCCCTAGGGAGAATCGTTTTTCTGACATGTGTAATTGTGACTTATTATTAAAATAATACTAACGACACATCTCTTCCCTTGGGTGTCGTAAAAGGCGACTAACGGATCAAAGACTGCACATACATCTTACAGCATAGAGCGGCGATGGGTTCATCAAAATAATACTACCAACCCTTTTCTTCCCTTGGGTGTTGTAAAAGGCGACTAACGGACTAAACACTGCACATATATCCAACAGCATAGAGCGGCGATGGGCTCATCAAAATAATACTACCAACCCGACTCTTCTTTTCGGTGTCGTAAAAGGCGACTAACGGATTAAAGACTGCACATACAACCAACAGCATAGAGCGGCGATGGGCTTATCAAAATAATACTGCCAACTCCACTCTTCTCGACGGTGTCGTAAAAAGCGACTAACGGACTAAAGACTGCACATACAACCAACAGCATAAAGCGGCGATAGGTTCATGAAAATAATACTACCAACCCCTCTCTTCTCTTCGGTGTCGTAAAAGGCGACTAACGGACTAAAGACTGCACATACATCCAACAGCATAGAGCGGCGATGGGCTCATCAAAATAATTCTACTATTAGGTATTTTCTAAATAAGTAATTCTAGTAGTAGACTCCATATTTTAATGATAACCATTGCCGTGGCAACCCGTTAACATGACAATGTAAAAAGTAATAAGAAAGAATGAAATGAAGTTGAAGCAAAGAGGCCACATATATATATATACATAACACCTCCGTCCCAAATCGTCCAGTTGTTATGTTCCGAAAGGTGTTCGGTGTTACTATTACTCTCTTGGTATTAATGTACGTACCCTGCATGTCATCAACATGTCTTTTGCAAATCTGACCAGAATCAGTCTTTAATTGATAGTGCAATTGGCCAAATATTCTTAAACTGTTCCGAATTCCCATTTAATTTTGTCTTCTGTGTACTTGCGTATTTGTACTCTCTGCCCAACAATAAATGAGCGTACCCTTGCCACATCAGTCGGCGGACATGTTTCATCCCTCGTCCTCGCCTTGAAATGAACACTTTTGATGTTTCTTATCTCCCTGCCAAACATGAGCTCTTTATGAGGCTTTTATTTGTGTTGCTGCTCGGCGTCCTCCGTAGGCGTTCCTTAATACCCAGTAGTTTGTCTTGTAGTGAGCCTGGCTCTGCCCTGATGCTATGTATTGCCTTTTTAATCGTTTGTACGTATCGCTCTGCCTGTCCGTTCGTGGCTGGATGGTATGGGTGTTGTAAGATCGTATTATATTCATATCCCAAGGGGTGGAGTCATCGACTGTATCTGAAGAGTTGTCCGTGTCCTGCACCTCCACGTGCTCAGGCTCCAGTTGGTTGTTCCCAGGTGTAAGTATTGAAGTGAAGCAGTGACGTAAGTCGACGGTGCGTTTGTTGATGTAGGGCCTAAGCCATGTAGCTTTAGCTTTAATTGTAATATGTACTGTTCCCAGGTGTAAGTATTGAAGTGAAGCCGTGACGTAGTGACCCTGACACATACGGGTCCGACTCCGACAGATAGCGCGTTCTCCAGGAGGCCGCACCCGTGATATAGTGAGGTGATTCTGGCGCAAGACCCACTTTAAATAAATTAAACTCTTTTTATCGATTACAGTTTTTTACTATTTCTTTAAAATTCTCTACAACGTCAGTCGGAAAGGGGGTACTAAGCCGCGGACAACTGAAAGTGCTACTATCAACAGATCTGTTATATTGCAAATATAAAGGCGGGTCTCATACGACACTGTTTTGTTGGTTTTGTGTTTTCTAACATCAAACATTTAACAAATATGGGCGTGGCCTAAGAACATATTTCGTTAGATGTTTGATGTTATGTGTTAGAAAACACAAAACAGTGTCGCAGGAGGCCCGTCTTAAGCTTTGCGAAAAACGTTCATATTTACTTCCATACAAAATAAACTTTTGGTTACATTATTTAAAAAATGTACAACCCTGAATAGGGACGGGGCCAAGTTGTATACAGGGTTAAAGGTTAAGTTGACCTATATCCTTTAAGGGGATGTAGTTTCCATCGTTTCTGACCCGGCTAACGCAAGAAGCTCCGGCAAGGAACTCAAAGCTGTCTCTCTCAAAGCAGCTGACCGCCAGGGCTACCACAGCGTCATTATTTTTGAAATCTTAAAAAAGCTGTTAATCCGAAATTATCCGTTTTAAGGTAAAGTTCTTAAGCAAAAGTTATTCACTATCATGTATACTTTACCCTCCTTTCAGCTTAGTACATTGAGTTATTATGTACTACGTACTAGAGAAGACATCTCAACTAGATTGTTTGTAACACGCGTTAGAGCCAGCTCGCTCTAACTGTAGTAGTCTGTGGCAGGCGCTAGACGCAACAATAAGTGTGTATTCTGTGTTCTATTTTATTAAAATATACCTTTATGTGTGCTAAACAACTCAGGAAATACAAATAAAACCATAGGAATCACTTCACCTGGAAATACGTACTAAATTATCGATGTAACATGCATTTGACTAATTATTTTATCAAATCGCCGAGACATGAAGCGGCGGCCATGTTTCGGTAAAATGCATAAAGAGTAACAATATTTCTGTTTTGTGCAGAAGTGACATTTTTAACGCTTTATGTGAAATAATTACTAGGGTTAAGATTATGGTGGCAGTTTGATTGGGGATTTCGTTATAATTAAGAAACTCACCTAAAATACTTTTTTATTAATGAACTTGACCGTTTTTTTTAGAGATCATTAGATATATTAATAAATATTAGATATTTACCTTCGGGGTATCACAGGATTCACATGGCGTGGAAAATAACTTTATTCTTTAGCTCCGATGCACCGTTTATGTGATATTTTTATTTATATTTTAGTAGTACCTAGTTACTACCTAGGCAGAAGAAATAGTACTTACGTATGTATATAAATGTATTTGGTCATAAATAAACGCAAAGAGTTTCATTCATTTTATAAACCATAGTATTATCTGTGGTTTAATCTGAAATAATAAAATGTAATAAAGATTGAATTCTAATTAAAGGTAGGTAGAAAACAAGCACATCAACTATGTCCGTTCTGCAGTATAAAATCTATAATCTGTTGCACTACGTTGAATATGGTTGAACAAAACGCGTAAGTGCGCCGTGCAAATGGCGGCGCTTTTGAACTTTTGCCCGCGAGAATATAACATTCTAGAAGCGGTCTAGCGCTGTTAAGAAGACGTGAGTGGATGAAGGTGATATGTCGCATTTTCGGATTTTGGTGTTTTTTTGCATAGATGAAGGTTATATGTCGATACAAATGGCTACAGGCCTTAAAACTGTCGATTTAAGGCACATTACGAAAAATAGAAAGTTGAAAAAGGTGTTATGTACAGTTCAGTTTAAAAATGGCTCTGGATGTAAGAGGTATGGGCCCATATCACCAACTTCCAAAATAAATAAACAAAAACAAATGTTTTTGTAACATCGAAGAAGGTTATATGTACGGACATAACACCTTTTTCCACTCAGCATATGATGCTCGAATGACGCGATGTCAGTTTTCAATGAATGAAGGTTCTATGTAACAAACATAATTATTATCACCTTCATTCATTCTCGACATTCAATTGTTTTCAGGAAGCATTTTAAGAAACTAATTATATACTTAGTAGAACTTAAGGTCCGTATAAACTCATAAATAAGTTCACCGAGCATCTTGACGCCTCATACTGGCATCTCAAAACCATTATGATGCTTTACACATATAACGGATGGAAAATCGCATGTCAAAATGATTTTGTGAAACCTTTAGTTGTAGTGCTGCAAATCTAAACGCAACTATACAGATATTAGCTGTTTTAGTGCATTTGGATATACAATAGCATTCTTAAATAATAGATATATGCTTAATTCTGTTTAATAGCATAATAATGAACTATTATTATGCCACGTAAATCCATTATACAGATTTGAGCTGTTTTTAGTGCCCTTTGTTGTGTAATAGTACTTTTAAGTAGTAAGTAAAAGCCTAGTACTGCTGAACAGCATAAACGTGAATCAATGTAATTCTTGCATTTTTAATTATCAACTGAGTTCAGTTGTACAGCTAACAGCTCTTTAATCAAATACACGTGGTTATTGTAATGCGTATGGCTGTATATACATTCATTTTACTGTATTCGTAAATTAAAACCATTTGTTTATCGGCCATTTTGGAAACGAACGTATATAACTAAAACCAGTTACTGAAAACTGGTGACGTTAATAATGCCCAATCTATAAAATCACAATAAATGCCCTTGTTAATTGAGTGATATTGAAGTAGATACTCGAATGAAACTATATCTAGGTACTTTCATTTTTTTGTTAACAGCATCAGAATCATTTTAATAAGCCACGCGCTTTGGTTATGTAGATAATACGTTCAGAAAGAAAAAACTTCCTTATCTCTAACCTATCAACTCTCAAGTAGTACAAAAATTCTGAAATGGGTTTAATTGTTTTGCTCAAGGATCCCCAAAATGACTTTCAAATAATGGCACTATTTTAGTCTACATCATGTCTATTGGTATACCTGTGAATTCATATAGAACTACTTTATAGAAAATGGCACTACAGTGGTTCATCACGTATCTTCTCTCTGGCCTTTGGCTAAATAACAGTATTATAAATTATGTTTTCACAATCTTATATTGCAGGACAAAGTAGTTTAATTACAACTTCTGTGTATAATAAACATTTGTACTGTGGTGTTAGAGATGTTTTTGCAATAATGTAGGGTTTATTAAGTTCTAACTGTGAACACTTAAATAGCTCGTCTAATGTTTTTGTAATGCAATTAACATCTTCATTATCAAAAATATTGCTAGCTTAGTGCTTCTGTAATGCGATTAGCAACTTCATTGATCATAACAATGCTTCTTTAATGCAATTGTCCCCTTCCTTAACTACAGCTACTTGCAGACTTTCTAGAAGAGCGGAGAATTCGTGTCCTTTGTAAGGGTAGTTCCTCCGCGTTCTACAAAGCCAATGCCGGAGTGCCTCAGAGTTCTGTGCTCTCACCTGCTCTATTTATTTTGCATATTAATGACATGTTGTCTTTGGGCAATATTCATTGGGACATCCTGCGCAAAGCAAGCCGATGTCGTGGTGAAAAGGTGAGAACTGGTTGCCAAACCTGGCTCTCGATCGTGTCTCTAAGTGGGGATCTGAAATCCTGGTCGAGTTGAATGCCAGCAAACCCCAGGTTAGTGCATTCTCGTCCAATTCCCTTCCTTACTCCTCCCTCTCTTCAAAACTCTCCGTTACCCATTTCGGTAAACCTCAGCATTTTTGGCATGGACATCGGCCAGGAACTGAATCCAAAATGCTACATGGAGAGTGTTGTTTTAACTGCCTCCCGTAAGTTGAGTATTCTCAATAAGGTGAGGCGGTTTTTACTCCCGAGCAGCGCTGTTTGCTGTACGATACTCAGGTGCGATCGAGTATGGAGTATTGTTCCCATCTATGGGACGGCTCCGCTAAATACCTCCTCGATGCACTTGATAGAGTGCACAGGCGAGCGGTACGCATTATGGAGATGCTGAGGTTACAGCCCCTCTTGAGGACCTCCAGCTGCGTAGAGACATTGCTTCTCTCGGTGTCTTCTTCCGGAATTACTACGGAGAGTATTTTCAAGAACTTTTTGATCTAATCCCGCCCTCTCCTTTCCTCTCCCGGACTACACGTGCTGGTCTTAGGAACCACCATCATACCATACAGTATTAGTACTCGTACCAAAGATTTGGCAAGTCGTTCCTCTGTAAGACCATTCGGCTTTGGAATTCCCTGCCGGCGCATGTGTTTCCCAGTCCCGGGTCTTTTAAGCGGAGCGTGAAACGGCATTTATGCAGGCCGTCATGAATGGGTGCGCTTGTTACCATGCTTATTCCACAGTAGGGAGCGCTCTCTTCTTATTTTGGAAAGCATCGGCTGCTTTACCATCAGGCAGGATGCGGTAACTATGACGAGTCAATATAAAAAAACGTTAATGCCAATATAATGCCTCTGTAATGCAATTAAACAACTATTGTGAAACTATTTAAGATCTAAAGCCGTATAATTTGTGCCCAAATAATCATTACAGGTAGCCGTATAAACGTTTGTAATGCTACTATAGAACAAACTCAAAATGCGAAAACGATACAGAAATGCTGTAAGTCGGCAGTTGTACTGGCTATACTGCTTTGATGTGTTACTTGGGGCTGTTCTTAGTTTACTTTTTTATTGATATGGTTTAGTTTTAGAAAAAATGGGACAATGTTTACCCACACTCGTACATAACACCTAATTTTAAAAAGCTAAAAGTACAGTAAAGTTCACTTTTGTTCATGGAAGAAGGAGTTATGTTCAGTTTTTCTTTAAAATATATAATAATATTATTACAAGTGTTTAATTGATATCAAACCCTTAATATTTTAGGTAATTTAAACAAGTTTGCATCATAGTTTAGTATAAAAATCACTTATGTACTGACTTATCTCAGAAAATAAAAGTAAAACTTTAACCTCGATTTACTCAAAATTTGCAATGCAATGCAATTTGTGGCGCAAGCTCTAGGATCTCTGTTCCAAGAGACATACCTACTTCTTACATTTATAATTTGTTCTGGAAGCAAAAAGATCATTATCAGGCTTACCTAGAACTCTTACTATTTTATTAAAAGCATTATTTATCAACTCCCCTTCAGTGTCAGGATGTAATTTTCGTGACTCTGCATTTGCTATTACATTATCTTTTGAGCTGGTGTACGAGTACGAAGCGAAAACGAATATTTTTCGGATTTCGCACCAAAGCCACAACCTCTTAGTTATTTCAGTAAGGTGTGGGAACCGAACTCCGCCCATACGGTTTATATAAGAAATAGCAGTTATATTATCAATACGTAACAAAATTTGACAATTTTTAAAGTTTCTAGCAATTGTTTGGAAGCTAAGAGTTCTGAATAGTTTATGTGCTCAACTGATTCTACAATACTCGACTGACTGACCACTAGCAGTCCCCACAGCACCTGCCGCCCCCCCCCCCCCTTTTCTTGCTTGCATCAGAAAAAGAAATTCTAAGCAGTAATTATCTTGCCTGATAAGATTATCCACCCTTCCAATAGATTTTAACTACCAAGAAAAAATCGTCTTTCAAATACGGTGGTAACAACATGTAACTATCGTAGATAATCGTATTATAAATTGCAAGATATTTACACGTTTCCATTTGTTTGGTGTATAACCAACCATATTAGACGGCGGGGCAAGATGCAGTGAGAAGTTCTACTAGTCGTGCGAAGTGCCTAATTTTACATCGTTCTTTAATTTTAAAATATTGTAACACTTTTTGATTATGTTTCTTTTGTCATTGGTTAAACTTATTTGAAATTTTGTCGTATCTATTTAAAAAAACCAAGATTCTGCAGACTGTATTAGGGACTGTACAGCTCTTTTTGTCATTAATAATGAAACCTAAAGATTCTAAAAAATTTCTTGTTACCAAGCCATAATCGAGACAGTTTTTTTATAATCTCTAGCAAGAGCGCAGATATCCTTTTAATAGATCGTTGATAAATAGCCCAACGACCGAAGAAGACACATAACTGGTTTTAATAACAATTTCGTAAAAACAAACGGTGCTGTGTTAGGACCAAATTAAAGTAATGAATTTCTTCAAATCAGATTCGCAAATATTTTTTATGACTAGGCTAGACTACCCTACAAAAAAGTTTTTTTTTTGCTTTTAATGTAACTTTTAATGTAACTTAAACAAAAGTAAAATTTATTAAAGAAGCTATATTATGACTTAAGAATAACTACATTAACAGTTTACCGATTAACAAATTACATGTTAAGTTACCGAGTTTAATGGTGGAACTATTTTCTAATGCGTAACTAAACTGAAATAAAACTCTCGAAAACAGCAATACTCTTATTATAACAATCTACTTAGCCCTACGGTACACCTTGGGTTCGGATGAATTCTTAGAATCAATCCACTAAGCACATTACCAACCAAAACCATATTCCTATCATTATTTGATTTTATATTTCTATTTTTATGATTTATTGATTAATGGTCCGTAGTAAATTTTCAGTTTCGTTATAGGTTTTTGGCATGAGCCACGAAGTAATTCTACGTTTACACTCATTACTGCACAGTGGAAAAATATCTAGGTCTTTATTAACCTGGTTATATAGATTAGGACCCAAAAACCCGAAAAACCTTTGTAAAAATTTATGCGAGGAGAAACTCTTTTTGCATACCTGCCAATGTCTACGACTTTGTTGCATAGCTGACTGGCTATGGGTCAATGACAGAATCGTTATGACGGAGTGTTGCTTTAAAATTGTTTTAAGAACAAATAGTTTTCTAACTGAGAGTACTTCACATTATGGTATAATTCATGGGTTGGAAACAATCTGGGTCTAAAGGTACACACTTTTAAAACCATCCTCTAAGCTCTTTCCAATGGCAACGGCGTAGTCTTTGGACAGCCTCCCCAACAAGTGATACAATATAGTATCAGTGATTGACAAAGAGCGTAGTAAACAGACTTAATGACCTTGGAATCCGCCACGTGCCGCAAATTTTTAAAGATGTAGGTCAATTTACGTAATTTTTTAGTTAGATTATTTATATGAGTGCCAAAGGACAATGTTGAATCCAAATTTACTCCTAGATACCTGATGTTTTCGACGCATTCCAAATGAGGGCAAGAACAATCTTCTATTTGTCTGTTGCATTTATGCACCTTTATAGGTTTACCAAGGGTTGTAAAACTTTTACGTAAAGAAAAGCGCATGTATTTGGTCTTGCCTACATTCAGTGTAAGCATGTTCTTAGTTAACCAACAGTTCACTTTATTAAAGCCCCCCTGAGCACTTGCATAGACTTCCTCCCACGAATCAGCGGTAAAAACCAGCGCAGTATCATCCGCAAATTACACAATTTTACCATTAATTAACTCTAAGTTGCAAAGATCATTAAAAAATGCCAGAAACAGGGTTGGACCGAGTATACTCCCCTGAGGAATACCATGTCGTAAAGGTAGTTCATTACTTATGTAACCATCTATCTTTACACACTGGGTTCGTTCCTCCAGATAGCTTTTAAGAAGATCCAGCTGTACACCCCTAACTCCCAAAGCCTCAAGTTTATCAAGTAGAATAGGTATAGTAATGGTGTCATAAGCTTTGGCTATATCTAAAAATATTGCTAAGCATTTCTTCTTCCTATCTAATTGACTTGTAATATATTCTATAACATTGTGCACTGCATCTTCGGTTGACTTTTTAGCTCTAAATCCAAATTGTGAGGGCGATATCAGATTATTTTGTTCCAAATACTTCATCAACCTGTTATGTAAAATGCGTTCAATTATTTTAGAAAGAGATGGGAGCATAGAATCGGCCTATAATTGTTTATCGATGTTCTGTTGCCTCCCTTATGAACAGGTTGAACAATTGATCTTTTATAGGACTGCGGGAAGACGCCATTAGTAAAGCAGGAATTGCATATGAACGGCAACAATGGTGCAAAAAAGTGTTTATGTTGCTTAACCAGCCCAGCGGGGATTCTATCCCAACCCATTGCACAGTCGCTACGTAAAGACATTATCACTGAGCAGATTTCACTTTCGTCTGTTGTATGCAATACAAAGGAACCACTGTTTCGCGGAAAAGTAAGATCATATTCACATTCATTGTTGGAACCTCTGTGAACAGCTTCGTTGGATAACTCAGCACCAATTTCGGCAAAATAATTATTTACTAAATTAACAGATTCATAATATGGGTCGGGGGTGATACTGAGTAATTCACGAGCTGGGTTATTTGGTCTATGCAATTCAACGATTGTTTTTATTGATTTCCAAAGTTGTTTATTATTACTAGCTTTTTTTAGTTGTTCCCTATTATAATCTTCTTTAGCCTTTTTTTTTTGCACCTCCACGTGCTCAGGCTCCAGTTGGTTGTTCCCAGGTGTAAGTATTGAAGTGAAGCAGTGACGTAAGTCGACGGTGCGTTCGTTGATGTAGGGCTTATGCCATGTAGCTTTAGCTTTAATTGTAATATTGAAGTTAAGCCGTGACGTAAGTCGACGGTGCGTTCGGTGATGTAGGGCCTAAGCCATGTAGCTTTAGCTTTAATTGTAATATGTACTGTTCCCAGGTGTAAGTATTGAAGTGAAGCCGTGACGTAAGTCGACGGTGCGTTCGGAGATGTAGGGCCTAAGCCTTATAGCTTTATCTTTAATTGTAATATTTACTCTTTTGTAGAATGCCGCTGTTCAATTTCAGCTTCCGCATGATGTGTTTGTAATAACTCAGTTTCATTTTGTACTTTTTCTTGTTCGTAATTTGTTAGACTTGTCAAACGTGTAGGTACTTACTTCGTAATCTGAAGGATTTTGCAACTGTGCAAGTGTATGTTTAAACTTGGTCAGCTGGCCGCGTATATTTGCGCGCAGGCGAGTAAGGGTGTTACCAGACCAATCGATCGATGGTAGAATGGATTAGTCGACGTCGATCGATAGTGTCTATCAGACCTATCGATCGATCGTCGATCGATAACATCCATCGATGGTAAAATGGATTGGTCGACGTCGATCGATAGTTTCTACCAGACCAATCGATTGATGTTTATCGACAATCGACCGGTAGAATGGATTGGGTCTTAGATCGAGCTGTTTGATTAGACTGTTTGATCGATGGATTAGATGAACGGTATCCATCGATCGATTAAAGCTACCACACCTATCGATCAACGTCGACCGACCGTCGTCGATTGATTGGTTATAGTCAAACGGTATCCGTCGATCGAAAAAAGCTACCAGACCAGTCGATGAACTTCGATCGACGTTGATCGATGCCGTCGATCGACGATCGATCGATTGGTCTGGTAACACCCTAAGTCGCACCAGTCTGCATCCGTCTGCATCCCATCCTCGTTGCCAATATTAGGTATTTTCTAAATAAGTAATTCTAGTAGTAGACTCCATATTTTAATGATAACCGTTGCCGTGGCAACCCGATAACATGACAATGTAAAAAGTAATAAGAAAGAATATGAATTTGAAACAAAGAGGCCACATATATATATATATTTATATATATATACCTAACAACTACCAACCCCTCTCTTCCCTTCGGCGTCGTAAAAGGCGACTAACGGACTAAAAACTCACCACCACCTGTCACGCTGAACACATGTGCAGTCGCTATTTGGTGAAACGTGGACTATGGCAGAGGACTTCTTTTGCGGTCCTCATTGCCTATTCTCTGTCTGACTAACCCTTCGGGAATAATAGTTGTGATTATATACTTATAGGTATGTATGTAAAAGTCCTAGAAGGTCGTGCGTGCATTGCCATGCTTCTTTGTATAATTTTTCCATTACCTTGTACATCAAAACTGGTCGTTGCATATTAAGCAACGACCAGTTTTGTAAACCTACAATAATTTTTTTTTTATTTTGACCATGTGAACCCCCTCGAAGGCTGGATCCTCGGGATTGCTTTGTGGGAAAAGTTAAATATGCCAGCTTGTAGTTATTTGTTAACACCACCCATTGAGTTAAACTAATAGAGAAGCAAACCTCATTACCGCGCGTCCTAAAAAATGTAACCACTACTTAACCGCGACGACGTAGCTTTGAAACCTTAGAGCATTCAACCAACGAATGCTCTAAGTTTGAAACCAATAAACATTTTAATGTAAACATATAACTGTCTCATCTACACAAGTCGCAAGAACCATGCTGTCACTAAAATTAGACAAAGACAGATACATAGTCATGCGCTGGCGGGCCAGTGTTGTCTGCCATATGAATTTTACCCCAAAAAAAGAAAAAAAAATTGAATATTTTTGAAAGCAATAGTTTTATAAAATACATGATTATAAAGAGGAATGATTTGTTTGTTTGTTTGCATGTAGCCGATAAACTCGGGAACTACTGAATCGATTTTAATATTATTTTTGACCATTAATATGCTACTATTTTAACATAATTGAAACTACGTTAGCAGGACAGGGCCTCAATCACAATAAGCACCAACGATATTACCAAAACTATACCTTTACCGTTCAGCCGACTTTGTATAGCGCTATCGCATGTGTCAAACGCGATAGCACTATAAAAGTACGTCTAACGACTACAGTTCAGTTGTGGTTCGGTTGAGATTATTTAGCGTGATAGCCCCACAGGGCGCGATGCGTTTTCTGAGTGAATGCTTACTTACTGCTTGCGGTGCTGCGGCCGAAATGTCAAGCAGTACTAAGTAGGCATTTGCTTGCAATGTGTGTCGCGATTTATCCCGTTGACATAGTTTTAATATGATGTTTATATGTATTTAAATATGGATATCCATTAACTAGCCGCCATAGTACAAGCTTCGGTTTAGTTTGGGGCTAGCTCATTGGTGTGATTGTTGAAATATATTTATTTATTTATTATTTACTTTACGAAGATAAAGTTGCGAGGAACAGCTAGTATTATTTAAATAACATGTCTTGCTTACCAGATACATAAAAGTAAGAATAAGTAATGAAATAATCCTCCTGCCCCCGAAATTCTATCGTTTTCGCTAGTAAGAAGTAGTTAAATGTGTTCTGAATTACTAAACATAATTCCATTTTTTCATTTTGAGAAGTTAAGTAATTTATATGTCAATAATATAGTCATTATCTAATTTTATGTAGGTATTTACTTATGCTGCATGAAAAAATGTCACTATTTTAATTTAAAAAATATTATAAATGTTCTCTTATAGTTTTTTCCCAGTGCATGGACATTTATTCGGCATATTCAGACATTTATCGGGCATTTATCCAATGCACCCAAAACGCCCGGGTGTAAACCCATCACTGGCCATAATGGTAATTTATTTATACAAACAGTAATCAAACTCCGCTATGAAACATCAGATTTGTGTTTAGTCTCTTTTTTGTATGTTTTCATGCTATAATCTTGTTTTAAATATTTCTTCTCACGGCGTCCTGCATCTTTAGGCACCCTGCAAAATTGATCATTTAATATGATTATTAGATTATTAATTGATTAAATATACTACAAATTAATAAGATTGCATTAATCTTTTGAACGAAACTTAAAATAAACGAGGTTTTTAATGGCAACACTGAACATAAATCACAATATTTGTTATTTAATGATTTTGTTTGTGTGTTTTTACGTCAATAAGGATATGGAAAGTAATTCCGTTTGAGTTATGATGGTTCTGTGACCTTTAATCGCACTCTTTCACTATGCATTTACCCATTTTCCGTCCGGTTTAACCTGGCCGGCGTCACACTGAGGACTGAACTGACATTAGCTAAGCATATGGCTGTGGCCATATGTGAGATGGCAACGCTTTCGCGCCTTAATTGCTAATCTAGTGTATATATATCAATGACACCACCTAACTCCACACGAAGTGATTATTATGATAAAATACAACGTCGTCAGTCGGAAAGTGGGCACTAAGCCATTGAGGTAAATATACTAGAGTTGACGTCCCATACAATAAATGTGCAGTTGTGCACAGCTACAATGATACTTGTACCGTGGTGCGGGGCTTACCTAGTTGTCATAGAAATGTATAAGCGCAGATGCGACACACTGTTCATACAGATTTATTACAGAGTTGTAAAGTTGTAAGTTAATGTTGTTTAAAAAACTAATATGTTAGTTTTTATATTTATTGATTGTTGTAACTGTAATATTGAAATGAAAATTAGTAAATTAATGCCAAAAATAAAAGTAAGTAGATAATTTAGTTAATACATATTTCATAATAATAATAAAAATCTCCGCCCGGAATGCGGAAGATGCGTGGTTCGATTCCTGCCTGAATGTGTCGTCTTTTTTCAGTGTTTAAAAAATATTACTTAAGTATATTTAAGCGTTAATAAAAAGCTAAAATATAAAATATTAATAAAAAAAAATTTAATAAAAATCTTTTCAATTATTTTGGAATTTTTTTTATTTAACTATGTAAGTACAAATTTTTCAAGCATTATTGAGATGAGATTAAAATTCGTATTTGAGTCCTGCCCGCTTCATCTGAATTACTTATTTTACGAATATTAGTTTAATTACTCACAGCCATAAAGTAAAATAAAAAAGTCGCGTTCCAATTTTATTTAAAATTAGGACACGACTTTTTGGAAAAAATTGTCCTCGACTCCTATTATTCACTATTATATAGGCAACGTAATCGCTGGGAAGTGACTAAACAGCGTTTCTCCCGTGTTCTTATAACAACAACACGTGTTGTGAGACATTTTATTTCTATCTACCGTTAAAAAAAATTAAACACTTGAAATTGGCTTAATGCTACACGCGATAGCCATTAATTAAGATATTATACATTCGTTGTTTCGTCCTTTGAGATTAGGTAACACTTGTAGTAACACGTATCGTGTCGCCTTTCATCCACTAAGTTAAAAGCAAAAAAAAAACTTTTTTGTAGGGTAGCTGTCGTTTTCCTCTGCGCCTCGATTGTACGACCGCTCATTCGCGTTTTTGTGCTTCGCCAATCACCACGATTTTTCCCCTTAACATACTTATTGAGTGTTACGATGCCTAAACGAGTTTATAGTGACGACGATAGTGTTTATTGTATAAAAAGAAAATGGGAAAGAAAGAAAAACGTTTGCGCATAGAAAGCAGCAGTTTGTCGACGTGGGACTCGCTGCCGCCGCAGCCTGTATCGTTACGATCTGAAGGTAATTCAGTGTGTTACTTAATCAAAACGATTCAAATATGTTAATTAATTGTGTGCATTATCATGGGAGTGCTACCGTTATACTTATTTAAGAAAAAATAGTATGTGTTGCTGTAAGGACTAGTACATCTAAAAGAAAGGTGTACAACTATATTTATCTGAAAATAGTGTGTATAGTTTAAAAGGACTATTACCGTATTTTGCCGAGATAAGTATTAAAATTATTTTAATTTGTGTTGTGTACATCTAAAAGGGATGTTGCCTTCACGTTATTTAAAACCGTTACTTTAATTAGTGATGTGCACATTCAGAAGGAATGTTTACTTAACTGAAAATAGTGTGTATAGTTTAAAAGGACTACTACCGTATTTTGACAAGATAAGAATTAAAATAATTTAATTAGTGATGATTCAGAAGGAATGTTTTCTTCACTTTTTATACTTTATGTTTAAAAACGATTGTGGATTAAATAAATTTTCACCTTAGGTGAATAAAATAAAACAATGAACATTCGACCTTGTTCAATAAGGGGAAAACGAAATGCAGCCTGAGGCAGACTGGGGACCGATTCTCTTAGAGGAGCCTGGACCAGGCCCGTCTACTTCAGCTACGCAAGAAGCCGAAGCCACTTCCATTCACTCGATGCAAGTAGAACCGCCTCCAAATGTTGTGACTGTTCGTCCAGAACTTGACAAAGGGATACTGAACTTCTTGGGACAAAGCCCTAAGAGAAAAAGCTAGAGCCAGAGAAAAAGGCAGCTTTATCTGAGCAGCTTTATCTGGCAGCTTAAACGCTGATCAAGAAAGACAAAGCGTTAGAATATAAGTAAGCTCAACTGGCGGCTGCCATTTCCTACATTGGAGGCTCTCTGACCAAGTTGCTTTCATTGGAACATAGTGACCAAGCTGTCATAAAGTTCTTGATTGAAACTAGTCATCAACTATGCGATACACAGCATAATGAGTCTATGACGAGAAGGAGTTCCATATGTTCAACAATAAAGAAAGATTTAAAGGTGTATACCAAACAAACTCCAAACCAGCCTATAAACCAGAGGCCTCCACTTTCGGTAGCCAGGCAAACAGGACTTGCGAGGCGGTCGGAACTGGCACCTCCAGCTGCACCGGCACCACGCCCGCGGCAGCAGCAGCCGCCGCGATCGCCGCGGCGCTTTCAGAAGCCCGGCCCTCGTCGCTGGATCCGGTACATTCTGCAGGTATGCTGTTCTATTTTTACGATAGTTTGCGAATAATAACCGACGATCCGGTTATTTTTTGCTGGGTAAAAGGTTATAAAATACCCTTTTTTTTAAACGTGTTTCTCAGTTACACGAACCACGCTTACTTTCATTATCTTATAATACAGAGTGGCCATATTTTGAATTAACCGATTCAGACGCCACTTCTCCTTGCCAACCTTGTGAAGGTCAGTTTCTGTCTAGTTATTTTATTAAAGGTCACAGAACCATCATAACTCAAGCGGAATTACTTTCCATAAGCATGTACATTGTAAATGTATTGATATTGACGTAAAAACACACAAAAAAATCATTAAATAACAAATATTGTGATTTATGTTCAGTGTTGCCATTAAAAACCTCGTTTATTTTAAGTTTCGTTCAAAAGATTAATGCAATCTTATTAATTTGTAGTATATTTAATCAATTAATAATCTAATAATTATATTAAATGATCAATTTTGCAGGGTGCCTAAAGATGCAGGACGCCGTGAGAAGAAATATTTAAAACAAGATTATAGCATGAAAACATACAAAAAAGAGACTAATCACAAATCTGATGTTTCATAGCGGAGTTTGATTACTGTTTGTATAAATAAACTACCATTATGGCCAGTGATGGGTTTACGCCCGGGCGTTTTGGGTGCATTGGATAAATGCCCGATAAATGTCTGAATATGCCGAATAAATGTCCATTCACTGGGAAAAAACTATAAGAGAACATTTATAATTTTTTTTAAATTAAAATAGTGACATTTTTTCATGCAGCATGAGTAAATACCTACATAAAATTAGATTATGACTATATTATTGACATATAAATTACTTAACTTCTCAAAATGAAAAAATGGAATTATGTTTAGTAATTCAGAACACATTTAACTACTTCTTACTAGCGAAAACGATAGAATTTCGGGGGCAGGAGGATTATTTCATTACTTATTCTTACTTTTATGTATTTAGTAAGCAAGACATGTTATTTAAATAATACTAGCTGTTCCTCGCAACTTTATCTTCGTAAAGTAAATAATAAATAAATAAATATATTTTAACAATCACACCAATGAGCTAGCCCCAAACTAAGCCGAAGCTTGTACTATGGCGGCTAGTTAACGGATATCCATATTTAAATACATATAAATATCATATTAAAACTATGTCAACGGGATAAATCGCGACACACATTGCAAGCATTTCGGCCGCAGCACCGCAAGCAGTAAGTCAGCATCCACTCAGAAAACGCATCGCGACCTGTGGGGCTATCACGCTAAATAATCTCAACCGAACCACAACTGAAATGTAGTCGTTAGACGTACTTTTATAGTGCTATCGCGTTTGACACATGCGATAGCGCTATACAAAGTCGGCTGAACGGTAAAGGTATAGTTTTGGTAATATCGTTGGTGCTTATTGTGATTGAGGCCCTGTCCTGCTAACATAGTTTCAATTATGTTAAAATAGTAGCATATTAATGGTCAAAAATAATATTAAAATCGATTCAGTAGTTCCCGAGTTTATCGGCTACATGCAAACAAACAAACAAATCATTCCTCTTTATAATCATGTATTTTATAAAACTATTGCTTTCAAAAATATTCAATTTTTTTTTCTTTTTTTGGGGTAAAATTCATATGGCAGACAACAGTTCATTCAGTCGACTCGAGACATCGCAGCGATAGGTCGCGACGTTTGCCAACCGAAATTATAACTTTACCCACAATGGTTGTAAAAAATGTTCTAAGTGTAACAAAAACATCACGAAAAAAGTGCCGGGTCTGGAGTGTAGTAGATGTGATAAAGTTGTTCACGCTGATACCACCTGTTCCCAATTATCCAACAAGCAACTGAATACACTACGAAACTCTTCTGGCATTGAGTGGAGCTGTGAAGATTGTTTAAAAAATCTTTCACGAAGATCTTCATTCCTGATTCCGGAAGATGACGATGGCGATGACGCTTTCGTTACTGGATCCAACCTACAGCCATTTGACACACGTAAGCTCGTACAGGATATTAGCCGCGAGCTGAAAAAAACCTTTAAGGAAGAACTGAGTAACCTTGAAGCCTCCCTAGAGTTCATGAGTGACCAAATCACCACCATGGAACGGTCTATGAAGACACAGGATGGTGCCATTAAGAACTTGGAGACAAAAAACATGGATCTATTAAACAAAAATAGAAATCTGGAGCTGAGAGTGTCGGTGCTGGAGCAACAGGTTAATGACTCAGAGCAAAAGAGCCTTACTTCCACCTTAGAAATAGCTGGTCTACCAGATACACCTCCAAAAGACATCCATAACGTTCTTGAGAAAATAGCTGATAAACTCAAATTGAACAGCGCTGACCTTGTGTCCTCATCACGCTTACCCGGGTCAAAAGACAAACCTGGCCCAGTTCTCGTCGAGATGAAGTCTCAAGCTATACGAAGCCAATGGATTGAAGTCAGCAAAGCAAAAACCCTTACTGCTGGAGCTCTGTTGCCTGACATCCCAAAGGAATCATCCGAAAACCGTGTATATTTCAGGGAAGCACTTACAAAACTTAATAAAACACTATTATATTCTGCTAAGACCCTGCTAGGTAAATCTTTTCAATTCGTGTGGTACAAGGATGGAAAAGTGTGTGTTCGTAAAACTAGCAATAGTAAAATATTATATATACGATCAACTCACGATATAAATCGCATACAAAACCAAAATAACTATTCTAAATCTATTAATTAAATAAAACACACCTTTCAATCTTTTGTTTCATAACTTTCATAACTTTTAAGTAAATAATGTCTGAGGTAATTACTGAAGTTTTGAATTGTCATTCTACAAGCTCTTTTTTTAAACATCTACCGAGTAACAGTAAATTAAGTATCTCTTGTCTACACATAAATATACGATCTATAATACGAAACTTTCCGAAATTACAACAAGTTATTCACAACTGTTCGTTTCCTATAGATGTATTAATTATTACAGAAGTGGGTATTTCTAGCAAGATAGTGGACTTGTTTAACTTGACAGGATATAGGATGTACTCACAGCTACGGTCTAATAAAAAGGGAGGTGGCATTATTGTATACGTTAAAAATCATCTTAAATTCACCTCAATACAACAACAAACCAAATCATTTGAAAACCTAACAGGTATCATAAAGCTAAACTCCAATCATGACATAGTTTTGTTTGCAGTATATAGGCCGCCATGTACTCATAAGCTTATTTTTGTGAAGGAATTGAGTAAATGTATTTCTATGTTCAGTGCAAAAAGAAATCTAATCTTGATCGGCGATACAAACATAGACCTAAAAAATATCTCACCTCTTACAGATTCATACATGGAAACGCTCAGCGAGTGCGGATTGATGTGTGGCATATCTGACTACACTAGAATAGAAAAAAAATTAAACGTTACCACAAAGTCATGTATTGACCACATATTTGCACGTCTCCCAACACTCAATCCGCACACCGCGGCGCTGGACATTACACTGGCTGATCACAGAGCAATTGTGCTCGCTTGTGTGGACGAGGCAGTGAGTGTTGACACACGGGAGGATTTTAAACAAGTCATCGATTACGATGTTCTTTTTAATGAATTAAAAAACATTAAGTGGTTACAAACAAATGACATGAGTTCACCAATTGATATTTTTAACTTCATAAAACAAAGTTTTCAAAATGCAAAGGAGGCTTCTACTAGAACTTTGCAATATAGTTGTAGAAAACACAATACCAAAAATCAATTTAAACTGCCGTGGATCGATGATAATGTTAATAGATTATGCAAAAAACGTGATACACTATTCGGTTTATGGAAACAAAACCCACATGACCTGAAATTAAGATTAGAATATAACATGATTCGAAATAAAGCTCATAAAGTATTAGAGAATATGCGTAACAAATACTACATTAAACATATTAAAGAGAATTACAGTAACACACGTAAAATTTACCAGATTATCAACAAAATGCTTGGTCGTGTGACATCTTCAGTGGATGCTGCGGTTATGAAAGCCTTCGAAGGACAGAGTGCCAGGGATACTGTAAATAACTTCGCTAGAGGGTTTGACGAAGCAGTAAAGAACATAATTCCTAACTGTAGTGTAAAATTGCTTAGCCCTGGTAAATATTGTCAACCGATTGATTCTAGTATATACTTTCAAAAAGCTACCTGTGAGAAAGTAAATAAACTAATTAAAAAACTAAATTCAAGAAAAGCTCCGGGGTCTGATAACATTGGGGTATCTGATTTAAAGTGTATGGGAAATGAGGGGACTGTGGCTATTACCAACCTAATCAACACAAGCATAAAAACTGGCATTTATCCCCATGAATTAAAGATAGGATGTGTTAGACCTATACATAAAAAAGGTAGACGAGACAATTACTTAAATTATCGACCAATCACACTGTTATCATCTATTGATAAAGTTGTTGAAAATTATGTTTGTAAACAAATTCATGCGTTCTACAAAAAACACGATGTAATATATAGGAACCAATTTGGTTTTCAAGCAGGGAAGGGTACAAATGATCTCTTAATGAAGTTTACTGATGAAGTCAACGAATATCTTAATAATAAAAAACATGTTGTCGTCTTATTCATAGACTTTTCGCGGGCATTTGATACTCTTGATCATAAGCAACTTATTGCAAAGCTGGATAATTGTGGAATACGGGGACCTCTTTTGCAATGGTGTGTTGATTATTTGAATGATAGGAAATTCTCTGTGAGAATAAATGACACATATAGTGACTTAGTTCATGTTACTGAAGGCACAGCTCAAGGATCTGTGCTGGGTCCATTACATTTTCTGTCATACGTTAACGACATGCGCCACTATATTAAAAATTGTTCATGCTACCAATTTGCAGATGATACATGCTTGCTTGCTGCAGACAAAGACCCTAGTATAGCCTATGAACTACTTCAGTCCGACTTTAATATGATCACCAGATGGTGTCATGACGCAGGACTAGTTCTGAATTCTACAAAGACTAAAATGTTACACATAAAATCTCCCTACATAACATGTACTATACCAAAACTCATTGTGGCTCATGATCACAGCTGTCTCCACTCTTCCAGCGGAGGAACCTGTAGCTGCCCTTTAATAGAACTCGTCGAAACCCAAACATACCTGGGATTGCAAATCGACAATAAATTTAATTGGCATAACCATGTCGAATATGTGTGTAGCAAACTAAGACAATTTTTAGCAAATATTGTAATACTCAAGAACAGAATCCCTTTCAAGGTAAAACTGATGTTATATAACTCCCTAGCAGAATCGTATATACAATATGGTTTAGGCAGCTACGGCCGAACATTTAAAACCTATTTAAATAAAATATATAACCTTCAAAGAAGCATACTCAAGCATATCGTATCAGATAACATTAAAAATAAATTCCGTGACGATGACAGTGGACTCTTTCAGCACTGCAATGTTTTACCAGTTCACACCCAAGTAAAATACTTACTATTAATCAAACACTATTTTAATGAGGACTTAAAAAAAGAAATTAAACACACCGTGTGTACGCGCGCGGTTAGCAGCCACAGGCTGCAGACGAGCCGTGCAAATAATATGTATGGGGAACGGACGGTAGGTTACATTATTCCGCGACTCATAAACAAACTACCTACGACCTTGCACGATAATTTGAATGAGAATAACATTAAACGAAAATTAAAACTGTTCTTTGTAGAAAACCTAAAAAATAACTAAGTAGGTAGGTACTTGTCATTGCAAAATTGAATCCAATTACGTTTACTCAAGTCCTAGTAGTGCGATAGTTATTTGTTATTTATGGTACCATTTTTGTTTTTTTATTTGTTTTTTATTTTCTTTTCTTTTAATTTGTAATATTATATCTGATATACCTACCTAATTGTAACCTCTAAGTTATATCGTCGACTCGGGTTGCGTCGTTACAAACCTTAGTGGTTTAAGTATGCGACTCTTTATCATGCTATGTACCTAATGTTTTGTAATATGATAAATAAATTAAAAAAATAAAAAAAAAAAAAAAAAGCAAATGCCTACTTAGTACTGCTTGACATTTCGGCCGCAGCACCGCAAGCAGTAAGTAAGCATTCACTCAGAAAACGCATCGCGACCTGTGGGGCTATCACGCTAAATAATCTCAACCGAACCACAACTGAAATGTAGTCGTTAGACGTACTTTTATAGTGCTATCGCGTTTGACACATGCGATAGCGCTATACAAAGTCGGCTGAACGGTAAAGGTATAGTTTTGGTAATATCGTTGGTGCTTATTGTGATTGAGGCCCTGTCCTGCTAACATAGTTTCAATTATGTTAAAATAGTAGCATATTAATGGTCAAAAATAATATTAAAATCGATTCAGTAGTTCCCGAGTTTATCGGCTACATGCAAACAAACAAACAAATCATTCCTCTTTATAATCATGTATTTTATAAAACTATTGCTTTCAAAAATATTCAATTTTTTTTTCTTTTTTTGGGGTAAAATTCATATGGCAGACAACACTGGCCCGCCAGCGCATGACTATGTATCTGTCTTTGTCTAATTTTAGTGACAGCATGGTTCTTGCGACTTGTGTAGATGAGACAGTTATATGTTTACATTAAAATGTTTATTGGTTTCAAACTTAGAGCATTCGTTGGTTGAATGCTCTAAGGTTTCAAAGCTACGTCGTCACGGTTAAGTAGTGGTTACATTTTTTAGGACGCGCGGTAATGAGGTTTGCTTCTCTATTAGTTTAACTCAATGGGTGGTGTTAACAAATAACTACAAGCTGGCATATTTAACTTTTCCCACAAAGCAATCCCGAGGATCCAGCCTTCGAGGGGGTTCACATGGTCAAAATAAAAAAAAAATTATTGTAGGTTTACAAAACTGGTCGTTGCTTAATATGCAACGACCGAACTCTTAAATTTCCTTCAAGGAAATACCCCAAAGTTACCAAACTCACAAGTTAAGCTTTTTTAGAATTATCAACACTAAATCAGAAAAAAATTTCGAATTTCCTTTAAAAACAAAAAATCTTAAAATCTTTTTAAAACTTACAGATATTATAAATTAACCTTAAAAACATACAAAAAACAACTTTTCGGCAAATTTTTTATAACGAAATTTCTCAAAAAATCAATTTTATATCTCTAACCTAACCCTAACCTAACCTATTATGGCACATATGGCGCTCAGTCCGCCTGTGGCGGAGAGGTCGTACATGCTCGTTGAAGACATGGCGACCTTCAAGTCCCTGATACAGCGGTACTTTAACGACATAAACACGGCGGTTCGCGCAGGCAAGTCCGTTACGAAGGCCAATAAGGACATAATCCTGGAGTCCGTAAAAAGCATCCAAGGCAGTATGGACAAGCTGAAGCCCGGGAATGATGATCCGGGAAGGAATGATGCCGCGCCGGAGCCGGAGCCAGCATTTTCGTCCACCCAAGAGAACATTAGCGAGGACAGCATTCGGGAGTTGGGCCACAAACTCGACAATAGTGTGAGCGCCGTAGTCGCGATGCAGAGCGAGGTAGCGGCGGAGATCCGGCAAGAGGTGACCCAAAAGGTCGACAAGATGTTGGCGCAGCAGGCGCGTCTCGAAGATCTTGTGCGGCTGACTGCCAATATGGTCACGGCCGCACTGAAAGAGGCTCCTCTTGCCCAGGGTCCGCCGACCGGCGCTCACATTACACGGAATGTCCAAGAGGCCGAACTCCCGAGTGCTCCCTCATATGCTAGTGTTGTTGCGAGGCCCCAACCCCAAACACCCAAAACCTACCCCGCGGTCCTGGTTTCACCATATGACTGCTCGCGCAAGCCTCCGGAGGTGATGTCTCAGTCGAAGAAGGAGATCAGCTTCCGGAGGCTCAAATACGCCCCGGTTAAAATATTGCCCTTACCAAACTCCAAGCTACGTGTTGAATTTGAGACCAGGAAACAGTGCGAGGAAACGATAGCCCGTCACGCATCGAGCGCTAATTTCGCCGCAGAACAGGCGAAGCAGAGACCACCGCTGATTATCCTAAAGGGCATATCGAAAGATATTGCCCGCGAGGAGTTGGCGGAGGTCCTTGTCGCCCAAAATGACGTAGAGGTTTCCCGCATCTGTTTCCTGACCTCAAATCGCAACCCGGCATTGTACAACGCGGTGATTGAGGTCACTCCCGAGATGCGAAAAGTCATCCTCGCTCTCGGGAGGCTCTGCGTTGACCATAGTAGGGTCCACGTGGAGGACTTCTCTCGATTTGTACAATGCCACCAATGCCTCCAATACGGCCATACTAAGGCGAAGTGTACGGCTGAAAAGCGACCTTGTGCCCATTGCGCCAGTCCGGGCCATCAGTTAACAGAATGCCCCAACAAGACCCAGGGGCCTAAATGTTATAACTGCTCGGCTCATAATCAACGCATGGGCACAAGGATCGACGCTGGCCACAACGCCACGAATACCCGCGAGTGCCCCCGTATTAAGTCAATGGTTCTGCGCCTGCAGAGCCAGACTGACTACGGGAACTAAATAAAATTTGTCTAAATCTAAACAAAAAATTAAAATCCTAACTACATGCCTAAAAATTTAAATATTAAACTTAAACAAAATAATCTAACTTAAATAAAAATGTACAAATACTAAATAACACCCAAACCCTAAACTGAACTTAAACTATAACCTAAATAATACCTAAATTAAAGAACCTAAATAATATCTAAAATAAATAAAATAAACAAATTAAATAAAATACTAAATAATAAAAATAACTTATAAACTAAAAAAACAGCTAAATAATAACAAATCTTAACAAACAGAACAACTGCAGTTTTTTAAATAACTAAAAGCTACACTAGTGTCTGCAATTTTTCCCTTCCTTCTCCCTTTCTCTTCCTCTTCATTTCTTTCTATTTTTGTTCCCACCCAAATAGCGACCCGCAATTAATTTGAAATAGGCAAAGACCTTAAGTCTAAGCAAAACATTTATAAAGTAGCTTCATTTTATCGTCATCCCTAAATTCCCATAAAAACCCAACATCCCAAATTATCCCCTATCCAATAGTTCCCTTAAATTACTCCAGCGACCAAATCCCCTCCTTTTTCTCCCTAGTAACTCTTATGCAAGAGAAATACCCATGCCTTATATACAAAGAAGCATGGCAATGGCAAGACCTTCTAGGACTTTTACATACATACCTATAAGTATATAATCACAACTATTATCCCCGAAGGGTTAGTCAGACAGAGAATAGGCAATGAGGACCGCAAAAGAAGTCCTCTGCCATAGTCCACGTTTCACCAAATAGCGACTGCACATGTGTTCAGCGTGACAGGTGGTGGTGAGTTTTTAGTCCGTTAGTCGCCTTTTACGACGCCGAAGGGAAGAGAGGGGTTGGTAGTTGTTAGGTATATATATATATATATATATATATATGTGGCCTCTTTGTTTCAAATTCATATTCTTTCTTATTACTTTTTACATTGTCATGTTATCGGGTTGCCACGGCAACGGTTATCATTAAAATATGGAGTCTACTACTAGAATTACTTATTTAGAAAATACCTAATATTGGCAACGAGGATGGGATGCAGACGGATGCAGACTGGTGCGACTTAGGGTGTTACCAGACCAATCGATCGATCGTCGATCGACGGCATCGATCAACGTCGATCGAAGTTGATCGACTGGTCTGGTAGCTTTTTTCGATCGACGGATACCGTTTGACTATAACCAATCAATCGACGACGGTCGGTCGACGTTGATCGATAGGTGTGGTAGCTTTAATCGATCGATGGATACCGTTCATCTAATCCATCGATCAAACAGTCTAATCAAACAGCTCGATCTAAGACCCAATCCATTCTACCGGTCGATTGTCGATAAACATCAATCGATTGGTCTGGTAGAAACTATCGATCGACGTCGACCAATCCATTTTACCATCGATGGATGTTATCGATCGACGATCGATCGATAGGTCTGATAGACACTATCGATCGACGTCGACTAATCCATTCTACCATCGATCGATTGGTCTGGTAACACCCTTACTCGCCTGCGCGCAAATATACGCGGCCAGCTGACCAAGTTTAAACATACACTTGCACAGTTGCAAAATCCTTCAGATTACGAAGTAAGTACCTACACGTTTGACAAGTCTAACAAATTACGAACAAGAAAAAGTACAAAATGAAACTGAGTTATTACAAACACATCATGCGGAAGCTGAAATTGAACAGCGGCATTCTACAGAAGAGTACATATTACAATTAAAGATAAAGCTATATGGCTTAGGCCGATGCGGAAGCTGAAAATAACAGCGGCATTCTACAAAAGAGTAAATATTACAATTAAAGATAAAGCTATAAGGCTTAGGCATTACATCTCCGAACGCACCGTCGACTTACGTCACGACTTCACTTCAATACTTACACCTGGGAACAGTACATATTACAATTAAAGCTAAAGCTACATGGCTTAGGCCCTACATCACCGAACGCACCGTCGACTTACGTCACGGCTTAACTTCAATACTTAGGTACAACTGGAAACAGTACATATTACAATTAAAGCTAAAGCTACATGGCATAAGCCCTACATCAACGAACGCACCGTCGACTTACGTCACTGCTTCACTTCAATACTTACACCTGGGAACAACCAACTGGAGCCTGAGCACGTGGAGGTGCAAAAAAAAGGCTAAAGAAGATTATAATAGGGAACAACTAAAAAAAGCTAGTAATAATAAACAACTTTGGAAATCAATAAAAACAATCGTTGAATTGCATAGACCAAATAACCCAGCTTGTGAATTACTCAGTATCACCCCCGACCCATATTATGAATCTGTTAATTTAGTAAATAATTATTTTGCCGAAATTGGTGCTGAGTTATCCAACGAAGCTGTTCACAGAGGCTCCAACAATGAATGTGAATATGATCTTACTTTTCCGCGAAACAGTGGTTCCTTTGTGTTGCATACAACAGACGAAAGTGAAATCTGCTCAGTGATAATGTCTTTACGTAGCGACTGTGCAATGGGTTGGGATAGAATCCCCGCTGGGCTGGTTAAGCAACATAAACACTTTTTTGCACCATTGTTGTCGTTCATATGCAATTCCTGCTTTACTAATGGCGTCTTCCCGCAGTCCTTTAAAAGATCAATTGTTCAACCTGTTCATAAGGGAGGCAACAGAACATCGATAAACAATTATAGGCCGATTGCTATGCTCCCATCTCTTTCTAAAATAATTAAACGCATTTTACATAACAGGTTGATGAATATTTAGAACAAAATAATCTGATATCGCCCTCACAATTTGGATTTAGAGCTAAAAAGTCAACCGAAGATGCAGTGCACAATGTTATAGAATATATTACAAGTCAATTAGATAGGAAGAAGAAATGCTTAGCAATATTTTTAGATATAGCTAAAGCTTATGACACCATTACTATACCTATTCTACTTGATAAACTTGAGGCTTTGGGAGTTAGGGGTGTACAGCTGGATCTTCTTAAAAGCTACCTGGAGGAACGAACCCAGTGTGTATAGATAGATGGTTACATAAGTAATGAACTACCTTTACGACATGGTATTCCTCAGGGGAGTATACTCGGTCCAACCCTGTTTCTGGCATTTTTTAATGATCTTTGCAACTTAGAGTTAATCAATGGTAAAATTGTGTAATTCGCGGATGATACTGCGCTGGTTTTTACCGCTGATTCGTGGGAGGAAGTCTATGCAAGTGCTCAGGGGGGCTTTAATAAAGTGAACTGTTGGTTAACTAAGAACATGCTTACACTGAATGTAGGCAAGACCAAATACATGCGCTTTTCTTTACGTAAAAGTTTTACAACCCTTGGTAAACCTATAAAGGTGCATAAATGCAACAGACAAATAGAAGATTGTTCTTGCCCTCATTTGGAATGCGTCGAAAACATCAGGTATCTAGGAGTAAATTTGGATTCAACATTGTCCTTTGGCACTCATATAAATAATCTAACTAAAAAATTACGTAAATTGACCTACATCTTTAAAAATTTGCGGCACGTGGCGGATTCCAAGGTCATTAAGTCTGTTTACTACGCTCTTTGTCAATCACTGATACTATATTGTATCACTTGTTGGGGAGGCTGTCCAAAGACTACGCTGTTGCCATTGGAAAGAGCTTAGAGGATGGTTTTAAAAGTGTGTACCTTTAAACCCAGATTGTTTCCAACCCATGAATTATACCAATACTGTGAAGTACTCTCAGTTAGAAAACTGTTTGTTCTTAAAACAATTTTAAAGCAACACTCCGAGCAACACTCCGTCATAACGATTCTGTCATTGACCCATAGATAGCCAGTCAGCTATGCAACAAAGTCGTAGACATTGGCAGGTATGCAAAAAGAGTTTCTCCTCGCATAAATTTTTACAAAGGTTTTTCGGGTTTTTGGGTCCTAATCTATATAACCAGGTTAATAAAGACCTAGATATTTTTCCACTGTGCAGTAATGAGTGTAAACGTAGAATTACGTGGTCGATAAAAACACGATAATTTTGCAGTAAATCTAGGATACTTTTGACCTACGGATCTGGCAACACTGCTCATACCAAAAACCTATAACGAAACTGAAAATTTACTACGGACCATTAATCAATAAATCATAAAAATAGAAATATAAAATCAAATAATGATAGGAATATGGTTTTGGTTGGTAATGTGCTTAGTGGATTGATTCTAAGAATTCATTCAAACCCAAGGTGTACCGTAGGGCTAAGTAGATTGTTATAATAAGAGTATTGCTGTTTTCGAGAGTTTTATTTCAGTTTAGTTACGCATTAGAAAATAGTTCCACCATTAAACTCGGTAACTTAACATGTAATTTGTTAATCGGTAAACTGTTAATGTAGTTATTCTTAAGTCATAATATAGCTTCTTTAATAAATTTTACTTTGTTTAAGTTACTTGCTTGTGTAGGTAATAATTGTATTTAGTACAAATAATTGATACTATATTGCTAATTGCTATGCATCTAGTACGTACTTAAATTGTACACTAGGGGAGGAGGAGCTGCTGCCTGAGATACGGGTTAACCCAAGTTTAGGTAGTAGTTTGTACTGCCTGGTCATAAGTAGGTGCATATTTATATTTTATGGCAGCACCGAATAATCTAGCGTTTGCGTCTGTATAAAATTCATCCTTCGTCAATTTTATAAAGTTGTAATGTAAATGTAAAAGTATACGTTTAAATATTATGCTGCTACTTGTATTGTAATGTGTTGCATGATTGATTGAATAAATACATTTTATTATTGAGCTCAATGCACCCTCAGAACATTGTTCTGAGCATTGAGATCTATAACTATAGAGAGAGCATAAGTTTGCTATCTATTTCTGCCTTAATCCATTACTGTTTTTGTTCCGTTTCGGCACATCATGTTTACCATAAGTAAAACAAAGACAAAACATAGGATGAAAAGACCGTGTCGGTGAAACTGTGCAACGTTTATGAACGTCAGGATTGAGGAGCCACCCCTAATTTTTAAAGGAAAATCATACCATCAATTAGTAGTATAGAAAATAATTTTGTAGGACAAATTCTGTAATTTGTAGTATAATACTTTCTAAGGTACATCAGTATAAAGGTGGCTCCTCAATCCATACAGTATGGATTGAGGAGCCACCCTAGAACTCGGAAAGTAATGAAGTTACATTTTTGAAAATTTTGTATGTTTTAGTAGGTATTTTGTAGGTTATCTACTAAAAATTTCAGTACAGTACTGCCGAAATTAAAGAAAATACAATAGTTTTGTTGTGGCTCCTCAGCCCGTATACAAAAGCGTGAATTCCTATGAAATTGATCCACATATTAATATATTCGAACTAATGGACAATTAGTAGTATGTATGCTTGAATTTGTAGTATAGAAATAAAATAGTAAGATTAAGTAAATTAGCTAAAAAAATACATTTCATCTGGCTCCTCAATCCAGACACATTTAAATAATTGACTGAATCTACCTAACTATAGAAGATAATCAAAAGCTTTATATGTCGATATTTAGTAGAAATTTCTACTAAATATCTATGTACAAAACAACATTGTACAATTTGTTCATAGGAAGTTATGACGATTATGACGAATATTAGATATTCCATACAATTTACTATAAGGTGACCATGTTTTATGAATGAAAACCGGACAAATTGTTCTTTACATTTAATTTTTAACAAAATATATTACCTATATTATTATGAACTTAACAATTATTATAATTATCATAAGGGTGCGAATGCGAAACGTCAGGAAACTAAAAAACTGTGTAATGTAGTAAAATTAAACGCGAGTTAATCCGTAAAAAGTGTTTCATTTCAATGTGTAGTGTTAAAAAAACCTTAGAAAACAATTGTTGAAAAGGAGTAAGATGGGAACGGGCTTACCGGGATTCCGTTTTGTAGGCACGGGATCGTGCTGAAGCGCGGGGCGCTATTGGCGAGGGCTTGATGGCGGCAACACACAGACACTTAACTAGGGCACTGGTGTTCGTTAAGCGTTAGGGGGGAGCTGGTAGTCCTAGCTCTGTCACTGCATACACTGCACACGTACGGTCACGCCGGGCTGAGTTCAAGGGCGCGCGACGCGTAGTTTCGCCTTGAGATTCCGAAGGGCACTGGTTTGGCGCGAGCGCCGGTCGGCGCGAGCTAAAACCTCGTCCGGTACAGGCGTCGGAGAGTCCATGCGACGGGGTAATGCACTCCAATATGCACTCTAATTGGCCGGCGTAGAGACGGCTGTCATTCGTCGTTGCGCTGGCGCAAACAACAATAATTATTATAATGTTATAAATATTGTTTAAATAATTTTAAAGCAAATTTTGTTTTATACAGATTACAAATAAAATTGTTTTCGACACTTTTTCAATTTGCAACTTATTAATTGCTAATACTTATCGATGATATTGGATAAATACATAGCTTTGCATTTTTAAAAGCTACATTACACTGGACTGTTCTAATCACATCATGTTCCTTTGATTCAGTAATGTAATTTGTTAAGCCTTTAAAACGTTAACGTTTTATCAGATCCTATTTCTGATGACAGAGATATAAGATCTGAATCTGTGTAATAAAATACATACGTTTAAATAAAATTACAACCTAATTTATGTAAACAAATATATAAAATATACTTCGTACCTATTAAATTATGTTTAAATATTACGTACAAAAGGAATTAAAGTAAAACTTTTATCATGTCCTATCTACCACATCTGTCATTTTGTAATACTTTACTGCACTGGCATCAAGAACTTTTTAGCCGAACCTTATAAATAAAAAAAATCTAATCTATACATTTTACTATTGATTCTTATAAAATTAATTAAATAAATTATAACTTACACTTGACACATTAGCAGTCTCTATTTATTGAAAAATGGGCTATGGTAGAAGACTGCTTTTGCTGTCCTTATTGCCTAGTCTCTGACTAACCCTTGGGGGATAATGGTCGTGATTATATGTTTGTTTGTATGTATGTTCCTTAGTTTTAACACTTTGCATCGCTCAATCACTTTTCTGATTTAAATGTTAAACGAGAACAACAATAACAGTATAATTGTCTAAACGTCATCCTGGCGTCATCTATTACCTTTTTGAAGGACTACTGCTTTCCGTGTATTGTGAACCTTGTACAGTATACAATACAGTCGTTAAAATAAATAAGTACCTAGTAATAATACGTCAAAATTTACCTCTCACTTCAACTCTGTTAACGACACCGACACCCATACCCATTCATATATTATTTGTCATAATTACAAAAAAGGTATCAGTCTCGCTTAAATGTAGTTATTCGCTTCCCGGTAAGGTGTCACAACATACACGTGTACATACATACACGAACACTTTTCGGCGATATTCGCTTGCGCTCCATTCCGACCGCGTGTACGTACAGTAGCGTGCGCGTAGATAGTGTGCAACCGAACATCGCCGAAAAGTGGCCGACCGGGAACTTCCTCTACTGTACCTATAGTACTTGGAAAACTAAGCTACGAACTGAGGTAAGGTAAGTAATCTCATAATAACGTATTTATTACTAGCTATTTTAAATTATGAAAAATCGTATCAGTTATTACAAAAAGAATGGGACGTCTATTATGCATCGTTTGAGAGAGAGAATGAGTGACAGCCACTTTTCAACCGCGCGGCTATGGTCAAACCCTTACAACTTTTTGAATATTGTTTCTACGAATTTGTGACTTTCATTGTTAGTGTTTTACAAATTCCTACGAACGACACTGTGTTATTTTTTATTTTTTTTATATAAAAGAAGGAGGCAAACCAGCAGGCGGGTCACCAGGCAGGAGAGTAATCACCGCCGCCCATGGACACCTGCAAAACCAGAGGAATCGCAGGCGCGTTGCCGTCCTTTAAGGAAGGAATAGGGTTAAGGAAGGAATAGGAATTGTGTGAGGGGGGGGGGGGATGGGCCTTCGGAACCCTCACTGGCCGGACGAAACACAATAGAACCAAGTGCCATTATTTCACTCCGGATATTCGTGAGAGGGTGGTATTACGCCGGGCGAGCCGGCCTAATGCGTGCTGCAACGCAGCATGGCTCTACCACTCAGTCAGTGTCACTCATTTAGCACCACCCAGGGGTCACGTATAGGGTCTCAAGGGTAAACCTACGGACGCGAGAAACTTTAACCCCAAATCCAGTCCGAGCAATCAAAACGGGCACTTAGTATTTCGGCTTATTCACTTTCGTAAATCATATTGTATGTTAAACAACAATAATTAATACACATATAAACATAATGTTTGCGCCTCATGCTATATTACCAGTGTATGTGTTCTGTTGCAATAATTGAATTACTTAACTGATAGGTGTCGAAAATTGTATAAAAAGGAATCAAAGTTTACGTCATGTCCTATCTACTACATCTGATAATTTGTTATACTTTACGGTACTGGCATCAAAGATTATTAAGCCAAACATCATAAATAAATAAAACAATCTAATGAATGTGTGATTCATTAGATTGTTTTATTTATTTTTTTATTCTTTTAAATCAAAGAAAAAAGTCAAAGTTCGAAAGTAAAGAAATAAGTTGTTATTTATATAACAGCCTTTATTTGACAAAAAATGCTAATGATGCATAACACAAATTACGAATAACGTTATGTTAAGACTGTATGAGAGCAATCTCTTTGATTTTCTTATACTTAAAAATGTAATTTGGGACAAAATTGTCGGCGGGAATTTTACCTGTCACAAGCACGAGTAATTTTTAATTAGTATTTTTTTAACCTTAACTGCTAATTACTGTTGATTCTTGTTAAAGGTTGAAAAAACCAATACAGTAATTCAATTTTGATCACGCTGACGCATGAACTTTTTATTGTAGGGCGGACAATGAATAGGGAAGTGGGGTGGGTCATCTCCTTTATTTTTCTAACTACAAAGGATTATTATACTACACCCTTTTGACATTTTGGGTCAGGTTCTCAAGAAAAAAACTTTAGTTTACATTCTATGATGCTAATAATTCAGGTTTTCTTGGTTTTATATTTAGATTGTTAATTAGTTAGTTTTATATTACTACAGTAGTATTTAGTAAGTAAGTACTTACTATATTTAATTAAAAGGTCGTGGATGAGGATTCAATCGAAACTACGCTGTATAAACATGTATGGTTTATTAGTAGTGATCGAAAGCTAGAAGTGTTAAATTTTTACTAAGAACTTTTAAAATGTAAACCTGTTTGCGTGATTTAGGAATCAATAAATAAATAAATGAAAGAGCCATTTATGATTCTTTACCATAACTAAGTTAGTAGCATGACAATTTGTACAACAAAATACTGTTTATGTTTTGTATAAACTTAATCAAATGCTATGTAACCGCAATTGTGATAAATTGCATTCCTGGTCGTGTTCTAAAACTAGAGTCTGAAGAGTTGTAACCTTTTTTTTAATCAATTATATCAGCAGTCGGAAGTAGCGATGGGCGATTGTTACTAAAAAAACAATCGAATGAATCGACAATTGTATTACCATGTATTCGATTGTCGATTCATTCGTCCTAACTTAGAAACAATCGAATAAAAATTGACGATCTATTGTTACAAAAAAATATTCGAATGAATCGACACAATTGTACTAGTATCTATCATGTGTTCGATTGTCGATTCATTCATCCTTACCTAAAAAAATCGAATAAAAATTGATGATCGATTCTTATTAAAAAATATTCGAATGAATATTTAGGTATTCGAATTTAGATAAGTAGATAAATTAATAAGACTACAAGTTACATTTCATCGATTTTCGAAGCTAATTTTCTCCGAAATCATACCTACCATTCACTAAGTTTGTAGTTGTAGGTAGGTATATACAATTTGTACTTGTGTGTGGTCATAATATAGGTAATCCTATACCGACGCGCGTAACTTCGTTAACGATCGATTGATCTAGAATAAGATATTTTTAATTTAAACATTTATTTTGATAAAACCTTATTCAGGAAAACTTTCCCGGGAAGTATTTAGAATAAACTACATTATTTCGTATTTCATAGACCTACCTAGTAGGTACACCTAACTCTAGGAACATTCGCGCAGTTTACCTAATAACAATATTGAATAATAACTATTTTCATTCGAACACAATTAACTGTCGATTGTTTTTTATAACAACTGCGTTATTCTTAATAATAATCGACTAGTAATGATTTTCATTCGAACATTTTTGATTGTCGATTGTAACAATCGCGTAGTTACTAACAATCACTCAGCGATTAAATAAGTTGTAACGATTTTCATTCGTACACAATCGACTGTCGATTGTTTTTATAACAATTGCGCAATTACTAATAATCGACTAGTTATGACTTTCATTCGAATAAATTCGATTGTTTTAACAATCGAATAATTCGATTTTATTTAGTAACAATCGCCCATCGCTAGTCGGAAGTGCCCCATGGTATCATCATCAACCTTTACACGTCCTACAGCTGGAGACAGGCCTTCCCACGCTGGCCCAATGCGGGTTAGTGTCTCATTTGCTTTAAGTTAACGTACCCGTATCGTTTAGTACATACGAAGCAAAACATACAATACGCTACCTCAATACGTGTACTTATATATATTTATATATTTAAGTACACGTATTTTTATTCTCTTTGCCAGTATCGATATGGTCACCCTATATAATGATTTGTATGGAATATCTGATATTCGTCATAACTTCCTTTGAACAAATTGTACAATGTTATTTTGTACATAGATATTTAGTAGAAATTTCTACTAAATATTGGCATATAAAGCTTTTGATTATCTTCTATAGTTAGGTAGATACGGTCAATTATTTAAATGCAAGTGTCTGGATTGAGGAGCCAGATGCAATGTTCTTTTTTAGCTAATTTACTTAATCTTACTATTTAATCTCTATGCTACAAATTCAAGCATACATAATAATAATTGTCCATTAGTTCGAATATACACTCGGCGTCAAAAAAATCGCACCTTTTAAAAATCATCTTTAAAAATTCTTAAACCTTATGTAGAGGATAGTGTTGGGTATCATTAGAAAGGTAACAAAAAGGAGTATCAAAAAACAATTAAATTTAACTTTCTGTTTAATTATAATTATACAAACAACATTAAAATTAATAAAATAATAAAAATCCTTAATTAAGTCCTAATTAACAACAGATAATTTACAAAGAAAAATGTACAAAAAGTGTCTTAAAATTAACTTAAAATCTAGTGTTACCCCCCCTTGCCCTGATCACGGCTTCCATACGGTCCCTCATGGACCTCACCAACTTCAGGAGCTCTTCTTGAGGGATAAGCCCCCATTCTTCAATCACCGCGTCTTGGAGCTCCTGTAGAGTCGAAGGAGCTGGATCCCGAGATCGAACCTTACGTTTAAGATGGTCCCAGAGGTGCTCTATAGGATTCAGATCCGGACTTCGCGCTGGCCACTGCATCACAGAGATTTGGGATCTCTGCAAGAAGTCGCTCACGATGCCTGCAGTGTGAGCGCGAGCGTTGTCGTGCATTAATGTGAACCCCTCGCCAAAAGATTCGGCAAAGGGGACCACATGCACTTCCAGGACCTCAGTGACATAGCGGCGAGCAGTCAGCGACCCTTGTCCGCGAGCACCTCCAGTCCGGGAGACGCAGACAAGGTCGGTTTTGCCGGCAGCAGACATACCGCCCCAGAACATGCAGGATCCGCCACCATATTCCACCGTCTCCTGGATGCAGGCTTGGGCGAAACGTTCACCCTGCCTCCGGTATACTCTTCTCCGTCGGTCGTTGCAGAAAAGACACACTCGCGTCTCGTCTGAGAAGAGAACAGCTCTCCACTGCTCAAGGGTCCAATCGACGTGGTCACGAGCAAACTGCAAGCGGGCTCGCCGATGCGCTGCAGTCAATTTTGGACCCGTAGCAGCTCTGTGGGCCGCTATCTTCTTCTCCTTCAATCTTCTTCTAACCGTAGATACGCTTACGGTGCGTCTGCGAACTGCCTGGAGCTGCTGTTGCAACTCAACAGCGTTGGAGAAACGATTTCTCAAAGAGTTCGACACAACGAACCGGTCGTCTCTTTCCGAAGTGCAGCGACGTCTACCCGAACCGTGTCTGCGGATATAGCCACCGGTCTCTATGAAGCGCTGGTACACTCTTCGAACGGAATAACGGCTCAGGTTCAGTTGCCGGGCGACATCACACTGCCGCACCCCTGATTGCAGTAGTGCAACCACTTGAGCGGCTTTATCAGCTGTGGTATCCATCAAAATCTGTGCGTGTGTCCTCTTCAACGGTTGAATAGCGAATGACCCACATTGAACCCGTGTTGACCGTTTTATACCCACAAAGGAAGCGCAACTAGCAACTCTCACGGGTAGCAAAATTTGCATCGAATTTTTGTGACACTTTATTTGTTGCATTAGGTTTTATTTGATAATGAAAAGTAATGTTTTTTATTAAGTTAATTAAGTAACCTTGTAAATAAAATCATAATTAATGCGACTGCATGTGCATATCAAGAGTAAATGACATTTGAAAGTGATTTTCTAAGAGGTGCGATTTTTTTGACGCCGAGTGTATTAATATGTGGATCAATTTCATAGGAATTCACGCTTTTGTATACGGGCTGAGGAGCCACAACAAAACTATTGTATTTTCTGTAATTTCGGCAGTACTGCACTGAAATTTTTTTTTTTTTTTTATTGGCAACGGGTAAGCGCTTGGCCTTCATCTCACCTGATGGTAAGTGACGATAAGGCCGAAGGTGGAAGCGCGCTTCACCCGGAATCCTCAACCACTGAGGAACTGGCTATCTTATCTCAAACTGCCGGAACACAACAATGCTATAAACATCGTTGTTATGGCGACAGACTTAGATAAGATGGTGGTAGCTAGCCAGGCGGACTTAACAGCCCTACCACCATCCAAACCGAGCACACAAAGATGTACTCCCCGCTGGGAATCAAACCCGGGACCTCTGGGTCTGAAACAGGTAGCTTAGCCACTAGACCACAGAGGCGGTTAAAATTTTTAGTAGATAACCTACAAAATACCTACTAAAACATACAAAATTTTCAAAAATGTAACTATATTACTTTCCGAGTTCTAGGGTGGCTCCTCAATCCATACTGTATGGATTGAGGAGCCACCTTTATACTGATGTACCTTAGAAAGTATTATACTACAAATTCTAGAATTTGTCCTACAAAATTATTTTCTATACTACTAATTGATGGTATGATTTTCCTTTAAAAATCAGGGGTGGCTCCTCAATCCTGACGTTCATACGCCACTGAGTGGGATGAGCGAGAGAGACAGCGATATACTGGAAGAAAGAGAAGGAAAATACGACGGGAAACGGATATGCCTATCTCAATATTATAAGCTTCTAATGAGGTAAGTATTTAATATGCGTTTTATTTCAGGTAAAACGCGTCTATTATTTGGTAAGTAAAATAATGACAGCGATTTGTTTGGGACCAAGTGTCGCTGGCTCCATGTAAAACGTTGCACAGTTTCACCGACACGATCTTTTCATCCTATGTTTTGTCTTTGTTCTACTTATGGTAAACATGATGTGCCGAAACGGAACAAAAACAGTAATGAATTAAGGCAGAAAAGAGATAGCAAACTTATGCTCTCTCTATAGTTATAGATCTCAATGCTCAGAACAATGTTCTGAGGGTGCATTGAGCTCAATAATAAAATGTATTTATTTGCACATACCATACACGTTCAAGTACAATCAATCATGCAACACATTACAATACAAGTAGCAGCATAATATTTAAACGTATACTTTTACATTTTTAGATTATTCGGTGCTGCCATATAATATAAATATGCACCTACATAAGACCAGGCAGTATTAGCAATGTAGTATCAATTATTTGTACTAAATACAATTATTACCTACACAAGCAAGTAACTTAAACAAAAGAAAAAAATTATTAAAGAAGCTATATTATGACTTAAGAATAACTACATTAACAGTTTACCGATTAACAAATTACATGTTAAGTTACCGAGTTTAATGGTGGAACTATTTTCTAATGCGTAACTAAACTGAAATAAAACTCTCGAAAACAGCAATACTCTTATTATAACAATCTACTTAGCCCTACGGTACACCTTGGGTTCGGATGAATTCTTAGAATCAATCCACTAAGCACATTACCAACCAAAACCATATTCCTATCATTATTTGATTTTATATTTCTATTTTTATGATTTATTGATTAATGGTCCGTAGTAAATTTTCAGTTTCGTTATAGGTTTTTGGCATGAGCAGTGTTGCCAGATCCGTAGGTCAAAAGTATCCTAGATTTACTGCAAAATTATCGTGTTTTTATCGCATTCAAAAAGACAGAATTTATGCGACTGGGCACTCCAAATATGGAAACATCCAACATCACGAGCTAAAAAAAAAGCTCATCGCCTAGAAAAAGGACTGACTGTGGTACCTTAAATTTCGTTATTTCCAAACTGTGACTGGACGAATGATGCTAAACCAGGTTTGTCACAAAATTATCGTAGAACTGATAAAAAATATCGTGGAAAGTCGACGAATTATACAAATTATCGTGCGATACTTAATTATTATTTTTTATCGCATGCCCCTCGAAATTATCGTGGATCTACGAAAATTATCGCACGTCTGGCAACGCTGGTTGGAAACAATCTGGGTTTAAAGGTACACACTTTTAAAACCATCCTCTGAGCTCTTTCCAATGGCAACGGCGTAGTCTTTGGACAGCCTCCCCAACAAGTGATACAATATAGTATCAGTGATTGACAAAGAGCGTAGTAAACAAACTTAATGACCTTGGAATCCGCCACGTGCCGCAAATTTCTAAAGATGTAGGTCAATTTACGTATTTTTTTGTTGCATTTATGCACCTTTATAGGTTTACCAAGGGTTGTAAAATTTTTACGAAAAGAAAAGCGCATGTATTTGGTCTTGCCTACATTCAGTGTAAGCATGTTCTTAGTTAACCAACAGTTCACTTTATTAAAGCCCTCCTGAGCACTTGCATAGACTTCCTCCTACGAATCAGCGGTAAAAACCAGCGCAGTATCATCCGCAAATTACACAATTTTACCATTGATTAACTCTAAGTTGCAAAGATCATTAAAAAATGCCAGAAACAGGGTTGGACCGAGTATACTCCCCTGAGGAATACCATGTCGTAAAGGTAGTTCATTACTTATGTAACCATCTATCTTTACACACTGGGTTCGTTCCTCCAGGTAGCTTTTAAGAAGATCCAGCTGTACACCCCTAACTCCCAAAGCCTCAAGTTTATCAAGTAGAATATATATAGTAATGGTGTCATAAGCTTTAGCTATATCTAAAAATATTGCTAAGCATTTCTTCTTCTTATCTAATTGACTTGTAATATATTCTATAACATTGTGCACTGCATCTTCGGTTGACTTTTTAGCTCTAAATCCAAATTGTGAGGGCGATATCAGATTATTTTGTTCCAAATACTTCATCAACCTGTTATTTAAAATGCGTTCAATTATTTTAGAAAGAGATGGGAGTGTAGCAATCGGTCTATAATTGTTTATCGATGTTCTGTTGCCTCCCTTATGAACAGGTTGAACAATTGATCTTTTAAAGGACTGCGGGAAGACGCCATTAGTAAAGCAGGAATTGCATATGAACGACAACAATGGTGCAAAAAAGTGTTTATGTTGCTTAACCAGCCCAGCGGGGATTCTATCCCAACCCATTGCACAGTCGCTACGTAAAGACATTATCACTGAGCAGATTTCACTTTCGTCTGTTGTATGCAATACAAAGGAACCACTGTTTCGCGGAAAAGTAAGATCATATTCACATTCATTGTTGGAGCCTCTGTGAACAGCTTCGTTGGATAACTCAGCACCAATTTCGGCAAAATAATTATTTACTAAATTAACAGATTCATAATATGGGTCGGGGGTGATACTGAGTAATTCACGAGCTGGGTTATTTGGTCTATGCAATTCAACGATTGTTTTTATTGATTTCCAAAGTTGTTTATTATTACTAGCTTTTTTAGTTGTTCCCTATTATAATCTTGTTTAGCCTTTTTTAATATATTACCACAAAAATTTCTATACTTTTTATAGGTCATGAGGACTACACTATCATTGGGAGAATTTTTAGACTTTTGGTGTAATTTGTCTTTATTACGGATACATCTAAGTAACCCCGGGGTCACCCACGGTTTTAAAATTATCTTACGTCTGGCTATTTTAACCGTTTTTGTGTTAGATTCAATAATGCTCTTAATGTAACAAACCAGAGTATTAGTCGCTGCATCCGGACTCATCGGGTAAATATTTAAATCCATTTTTTTAAAATCTTGTTCAATGTTTTTGTAGTCAATCTTAGTGGTTAAAATCTCTGGATTAGTATCACATTTTAATTTATATATAAAGAATATGACAGTCCTATGGTCAGTTATGGTGGTATCTACAACCAGAGAAAAACTCGGTAATTTAGTTCTGACCAGGATGTGATCCAAGCAGCTATTTAGCCTAGTGGGCATAATATGGGCCGGCAGCAAGCCGAAATAGGATATTAGAGTCAAGTACTCAGCTGAGTGTCGGTCCTGGTTATTATCACTGATGTCAATATTAGAATCACCTGCCAAAAATACGTTATCGTATCTTTCTAATGAGCTAATGATTCCCGAGAGTGATTCAAAGAAATTTGATGGATCCCTATAAGAAGGCGATCGGTAAATACCAACTACCGCAATTTCATTACTAACTTTAAGAATCACACAATTTGCGTTATGACATGGTTCCTCAAACGACACACTACGTATGTTGTCTTTCACGTAATATAACTACGCCATCATTTTGTAAGGTTACGGAATTATTTGCAAAGTGTGTGTATCCGTCGATAGCGGGCGGACTTGACGAGGAAAGCCAGCATTCCGTAAGAATCATTACATCACAATCAATACTTCTTTGTCCTTGAAAAATCATAAATTCTGAAATATTTTTAGATAAGCTCCTAATGTTCTGAACCATAATCTTAAACTTACAACCATCAGTTCTAATTTGAAATATGGACGAACAGTCTTCGGGTGAGCATGTTTGAGATTCTATGTTACCGTAGTTTTCAATCTCATCAGATAAATCGGCTAATGAATTGAATGTATATTAAAATAATTCGTATTAAAACTAAGGTGTACAAAATAGCAAGAGTTACACGAGAGTAGAATAACTTTGTAAGTTCCACAAACCGGCAAACCACAATTTAATAATCTGACTAAAAAAATAATCGAGGATCGTTCCTTAACATACTGATTTGTGATTCGTCAGCTATTACAATTGCTGGCGACCCATCCTCTTTACGGAGAAACACCTTGCCGCTTGCTGTCCAGCAAAATTTAAACAACTTTAATTTAACCAACTCTCTTGCCAGATAGTGTAAGTGTCTGACCTTGCTTGTGAGATGGTCAGCTACAAAAATAGGTTTTGGTACTCCTCCTGCACCAATATAAGTCGTAGAAAGTTTACTGCTGTCATTTCCAGTATTAAATAATTTCACATTCTTATGCAGTCTGTCTTTAATGATTGGCGCAGAAACGTTCACGAGAATAGCCCTTTGTGCATGCGTTTTATTTCCCAAGCGCCGTATATCCTTTATATCATTTTTGCAAAAATCGGTCTTGGTTACCTTAGCGATAGACATGACTGTACTAATCAATGAGGCCGGAGTTTCATTTTCAAAAATTGGTACATTTCGAATCTCAAAGAAATTTTGTGAATTCTGCCGATTCAATTCTTCGACCTTATCTTCCAACTGCTTTATTTGTTTTTTATATTCAGACGAATTTTTTTCTAACAGCTGTATTTTTTGGTTACTTTCTTCGTACTCTTTAGAAAGAAATTCGTTGCATTTTTGAATCTCCAGGTTGGTTTGTTGTACTACGTTCAATTGATTTTTGAGATCCGAAATCTGCGAATTAATATTATTCATAGCCATACTTTGCGACTGCATTAAAGTAGCGATCATGTTTTTTAATTCCAAAACATCTTTTTTAATATCGCAATCATGGCCGTCATCATCACATTCCCTTCTAAATCTTTTACGGAAGCTCATATTACGCTGGGGGGTAACATTTATTCGTGTTGATAAATTTGGGTCTGAACCCGTGATAGACGGGTTTTTCGCTGGAGTCCGCTCCACTTTTTTTTTATAACAATATTAGGGGATTTGGTAACCTCCAAATTCAAACAAGTTGTTTATGTGCGTGAATTGCAATACGATGGTAGGGGATACCTGCTTACTTGCGCGGTTTGTGCATGCGCGTACGACGGACGCGTGCGAGTTTAGGCGGCCGCGGCGCAAAGCTGGCGGAGCTAGTCGGCTTCGTGTCGTCCTTGTTGCACGCCGCCGCCGGCAGCTGCGCGGATAAGTGATGTGCATTGAGCTTAATAGACTAAAGCTCAATGGTTAAGTGTTTCTAAACGTGCATGAGTGCCTTTCGGCGACTTGTTGGCAAATTAAACAAAACAGTGCAACATCACTTTTCAAATTCCCTCAAGAAGTCCGCGTGAGATCTTGGTAAAGTTCTACATCTTTACTAAGGACTCAAGGGGGTTGGGGGAACATCATTTATCATTTATCATCTTAATCACCACTCATTACCATCTAGGGAAAAAAATTAATAAAAAACTAATGACTAGGCAGTATGGTCTCTGACTTAGCCTGTTCCTTCACGAAAGAAAATTAAAAAAAATGACAGACCTGCCTGACAGTCAGTGACATGAGGATTTCTTGGCGGGAAAGTGTAGCGTCATGTCTGCAGTTTTGTTTTATTTTCTAAATTTTTTGTTTTTTCGAACATTAATGTGAAATAATAGTGGATTATTAACCGTTAAGTGTTTGTGAACGTGCATGAGTGTTGGCAAATGAAATAAAACAGTGCAACATCACTTTTCAAATTCTCTCAAGAAGTCCGCATGATATCTCAGTAAAGTTCCACATCTTTACTGAAGACTCAATGGGTTTGGGGGAATATCATTTATCATTCATTATCTTAATCACCACTCATTATCATCTACGGGAAAAAAATAAATAAAATACTAATGACTAGGCAGTATGGTCTCAGACCTTAGCCTGTTCCTTCAAAAAACAAATATAAAAAAGTGAATGACATGACATAAGTGCTTCCACAATGAGGGGAACTTCCCCTTTTGAGGGGTAATTAGGGCCCAGAGGGGAAGAAAAAGGGGAAAGAGATGAATAGGGGAAATCGAGGGGAAATCATGTTTGCGGAAAGGAGACCTGAAGTTTTATGCTTAAGTTGTATACTTTTTAAAGTTTTTACACAGTTGACGTACCTTTTTAGCCTCAAATGTGTCATGTGTAAAAGGGACCAGCTGACGTACCTTTTGGTCTCACGAAAAATAATTAGAATTTTTTTATTTTAACTGCCGCCAAAAATGATTATTATGAACACTGCATGTTACGGAACATAACACAATTATGCAGTATATTTTAAGGGGGCCTTAGGCGGTGAAAACGGAAAAATTGTCTGTTTTCAATTAGCTGTTATTCAAAATATATTAGATATTATGCACTGAAACTTTCAATGTGTATTACAGAGCAGAGCATATGTGTGAGGGGATGAACGAAGTCAAAACGCGATTGGAATCATTTGGCTCGATAGAAAAAAATCTTCTAAAAAGAGAAACGGCACTTTCCATCGAAAAAATGCTTAACATGTTTACAATAGAATTTGGTAAAGCTAATATTATTTGCTACCTAAACCAAGTTTTGTCTTATTTTTATCGAATCGCGGATAAGATTTTTTAATTATTAAAATATTTTTTAATATGGAAACACTGAGTCTTCAAAAACAGACATGTTACTTTAAAAATGTCTAACATGCCGTCACGTCATGTTTGATTTGACAGCTAGCGGCTGTAAAACTGTCATTTATTGTCAGATTTGCGAATTAGATATTGAATTACTTACAGATGAAAAAATAAAAAAAATAACCCCAAGCATAAAAAGCCGGGTCACCTTTCTTATAAATGCACATTACGACCGTGTTTTACAATAATAAATCATATAAAATCATAAATACATAGGAATTTACCTTTTCGATTTCTTGACTAATTTGGAATGTTTAAAAAAAACGTTTTTATTTTATTTACTTTTTAATAAAAATGCGAATTGAGGCTTGGAATTTACAAATGAGCTAAGTGCCAAAACACAATTATTGAGAAATAAATAAAAATAAATTTGTTTTTCAGCCATCATTTTATAGCAGCATTCTATTATCAAAAACTAAATTAAACAGGTATTGTTTATACTATACTTATTAATCACATTACTTTTGAACATATTTTTTATTAAAAAGCCTTATTTTTAAAATCAGTTAAGAAATGGGTCAAAATGCAAGATATTTACCTTTCATTGGGGCTAAGTTTCATAACAAATGTCATTAAAGCAAAGTGCCTAAATAATTATTATTATTTTAGTTAGTGCTTAGCCCCTATGCTGCATTTTGACAAATTTGTGTAACTAGTAATTAAACTAGTTTAATTATTACACAAATTCCTATAGAATTCTTGATATTCTGGGGGTAATAAGTAAGCAATCATACTTTCCACTAGAAAAGTTTCCTTTTCTACGTTTTTTCTTCTTTTTCTTTTTTCTTTCTTTTTTGTCTTTTTTCTCTTTTCTTTTATTTTTTTTTCATCGGTTCTTATATTTGCATATTTTCTGTAATAAAAATATTTGCAGTTGTAAAATTAAAAGAAATAGTATTTAAATAAATAAACAATAACAATGTAGGTACTGACCAGCATAGAAGGTGACCTTTTTGCCGGAATAACTTTTCTTTTCCTGTTAACATAACTCTTTTCTCGTACCTACCTTCAAAGATTTTCATAAGTAGTTTTTTTAGTTTTATTCCTTGAATCACTCGTTTTCAAAGTACTTTCTAATATTTTTAACAGACAAATCTTAACATTTGAAATGACTGCTTAAACGACGACAGCTAATCAGATGACCGACACTGACATTTACTACGATCGGATACACTCACGTCCCATTTGTAAAGAAAAAAAGTTTGGCACTTACACCCAATGCCATCTATGAAAAAATCTCAAAATTAGAATAGAATAAATTTTTGTAGGCACTCTGCACTTTTGATTTGGATTGGCTGCCCAACATAGCATCTTTGAAAAGCAAAATCTCGATTTAGCTTTTTTGCCACTTAGCCAATTTGTAAATTCCCCCCCCCCCCCCCCCCGCGCAACATCACAATTTTCGCTTTTTACTGACCGCGTAATCAACACCCCCCCCCCCCCCCCCCCTTGTAATTTATTAACAGAATGAGTTTTGAGGGGAAAAAATTCCTGAGAAGGGGAAATCTCAGTTGTGGCGTGGGGAAAGGAAATCATGAAAGTGGAAGCACTGATGACTGACATGACTGACACTAGGGATGGGTCGTCGACGTATTTTTGGTCAACGAAACTAGACCGTCCACTACCGTCCATCGACTAGTCGACGCGATAACGGCAGGCGACCAGGCGTTGAGGCGTTCAATTCAGACTAAGCGCGGGTGTGTCAACGGGCGCGACGCAACGATGACGGTGTCTTTAGTTAGTCTAGTTTTACGCATTATTTGACAGTTGAATAAACGGCAAAGTTACTTATAAAATGTACAATCAAGCCCTTCTTACTTTTCCAGGCTTAGGTCTGGCTTAATACGTTTTGAAAAGATTTTAATACTTACACTATTGTATTTCAAACGTATTTATAAGATCAACTGATTTTACTCGTATTTACAATTTTATTTATTTTAATTTTTTATTTACATATTTTTTTGTAAGTATAAGTATTATTATTTACCTAAGAATTTTTTTTTTTTTTTTTGCTTTTTTAAAAACAACTAATATTAACTCCTCCGCGATATGCTTACATACTTATGGTTCAATTCAAATTGCTTTGTCCGACGATTTTATTTCAACGAATGCATGAACTTGAATTAACCGGATACGTTTACGCGTCGTCTCGTCGCGTTGACAGTAGATAAGAACGCAGTGGACTCTCAGTTTAGCCGTCTATAAAATCTACTAGTTTACGAATGAACTGTAGACCGTCGAAGCGTTGATTGAACGTAGACCGTCTATTTAAACCGTTCGTTGATTCAACGCCCATCGCTAACTGACACTGACACTGACAGTATATAAAAATATTTTGATAGGAGATGTCGTGCTGCTGAGCGGAGTCGCTTTTGTTTGTTCAAAATTAGTTTCGAATTATGCAACGATGTTCGCTTTTTAGAAATAAGGATAAACTACTTACAGTTAACTCACTTGTTTTAATTTGTATATGAGAAGGTGTGATTTTAAACTCATAATAACGTTCCGAATATTTTTCCTTTTTACACAATTTTAAGTTTTAATAATTTAATAAAAATGAGTATGTGTAATAATCTAGTCAGCGGTGTTAAAAAATTAAATCGCATTTTTTTTGTAAACATCGATTCATGCAATGTTCTATTCAAGAAAAAATATTCTACGCGCGAACTATTGAAGGAAGCTTATTGTCGTACCAAACTGAAATGTAGATGTAAGTATAATTAGAACTAACAGTTATTGTTATTAAATTTTTCCGTATTTAATTTTACTAAAATATTGCCGTTTTTATGCTAACAATAAGCTGTGTGATTATATAAGATTTTTTATTTTAACCTCTAGTTACCTTAGGTAGGTTTTTATTAGCGTGCAAAAAAATTAATTAACAATCTAGTTATTCAAACTGGCCAACATTATAGACTTTAAATTGGAACCACAGATTGCTTGTGTTTTTCTATTGCACCTGAAGACAAGTTTTATGAAAATCAACAGACTACTTATTAAAAGAAAACAGATTCAAATTCAAAATTATTTGGTTTTTTAGCAAAAAAGTTACCTCAAGATGTCAATCCTAAAGGAGTGTTTGCGTGCAATGAATTAGATTTATCAGAAGTAAAGGTCTATGGTTTTGATTATGATTACACCTTGGCTCATTATAAACCTACCTTGGAGCATTTATTATACAATCTTGGGAGAGAAGTATTGTTGGAAAAGTATAATGTAAGTATTTATTTGGTAAGGTTACTAGTTTCATTATTCCTTAACTGGCTAGGTTTTTATCTAAGAAAAATCAGTAATTGGACTTATTCAGCCATTTCTTATAGTTGCAGATAAAGTTAATATTTATATAAAATTGCCAACATTTTTTACAATAATTTTTTTTTCTACCTACTCAGAGTAAAAGTTTGACTGTAAAAAATTACACTAAGCACAGTGTAATAAAAACAATTACATTTTCAATGACTAAAACAAGAGTTGAGCGCAACTATTGTGGAATTCTACTACAACTAGGTATAATAACTTTCACAATGATCAAATTCCAGACTAAATCTATACTTACATTTTTATAGAAAGTACTTGATGTTGTACTGAAAGACTTTAGTTTAAACTATTATTCAGTATATTACTCTTCTTTCTATATAAACCTATAGATAAACCTCAGTCAGTTTCTTTAAAAAAAAAATCAGAAGACTTGATGGAACAGTAAAATCTAATAGTATCAAGTGAGTTAGTCCAAGTATGAGTGAGAGTAAAGCATCTTCTTACACTTTTCCAGTATCCTGCTGAAATATTAAGTTTGGAATATAAACCCAACTTTGCTGTCCGAGGTCTCCATTATGACATAGAAAAGGGTCTGCTCCTGAAATTGGATTCCTTTCTGCAAATTCAATTTGGTGCTGTGTATCGGGGCCTCACTCCCGTCTCAACAGATGAAGTGCTCAAACTATACAAAAACAGAATCATACCTATTGCTTATGTAGAGGGTGATATGAGAGCTCATAAAGTAAGTATTGATTTATTCATATATTTTGAACTAAATTCTAATAGTGTTTTATGTTGTCAGCTGTCATAAACAAATAACTTTTGTTTAACTAACTGAATAATAATTAATGACCTTATTTGTTTTGTGTTCAAAAAAAAATATATATTTACTATGTCAGATAATGGCATCCTCTAGTAAAAATAAATGAAATTATGAAGGAATTATATAATGACACTTATGTAATTAGTTTAGAGTCTAACTAACTAATTATGTGTCATACTGTCATCATATAAAAAAGTTAGACAGATGGAGACACGGAACTGCAATAACCATTGCAGTCTGTTTAGTGTAGCATGTTATATAGCAAGATCATATCACCTATGCATATGTACGGTAACAATCACAGCACTTGTAAGCAATCATTCATTTGTGCTCCCCTTCTCATGTTGACACAAACCATATGTGACATGTTACATGACACTGTGCAATTGTTAATGATGTGTGGCTACTGAATATAGAATAATTTGTCTTGAGTGTAGTTGGGTAGTTTAGCTGTTGACTCATATTCTTAATACTTACGTTGACTATAGAAGTCCCCAGTGGGAAATCTCCCTTGTCTTTCAGAATCGCTTCTGAAAGCCCTGGATGTAATGTTATCTTACTATTTTATCTTATAATTACTTACCATAACAATTTTAATAAGTGTCTGTTAAAATGATGAACTACTGATAATTTAATGTGAATAACAGTGTCCCCACTATATGAGAGAGCTCAGGTGGACGCATGTTGGTAACGTAATACGGGAAGGGGAAGGGAAAGAGAACAAAACCGACATCTGAGTGCAGCTTATGTCTTGGCGTGGCTCACAGAACAAAATTATCTATTCTGTGGCGCGGCTCAATGCTTACCTATACTACTTTACGACATGTTTGAACAACTTGGTTGTTTTATGGCTTGGTTGTGATCTTGCAAGTTTAACAAATTAAAAAAAATCATATAGATGAACAAATTAGAACCTCGACATCAGTTGATCGCAGTGTGGTAATATAATGACAGTTGTTAAAACCCACATGGGTAACTGCCCAACCTTCCATGTTTTGACGTTGGCGTTAATGTTTATACAATAGTTTAAAATGTGACCTATTGGTAAGTCACATTCGCCTTCGCTTTCTCTAGACACCTCAAGTTGTGTTTAACCGATGAACTAATAAAATTTTAGGCAAATCGAGCGAAGATGGTGCATTTAGCAGACTTGTTCTCGGTGCCAGAAATGGGACTGCTCTGCAATGTGGCCGAGTATTTTATTAAGAATCACATTGACTACCATCCAGAAATTCTGTTTTTAGATGTTAAAGTAAGTTACTTGAATATTTATTTATCACTTACTTATAATTAATTGCTTCACAATAGAAAATAGAATCAATGAAGTGGAACAAATGAAGATATAGTGACAAAAATTGGGAAAAATATGCTTGAAGAGAAATTGATGAAAGAAGACTTAGGTACTAAAAAAGAGTGAGTGAATGGGACAGTTTACCTCGACGAACGTACTTCGACCAGGGGCCATACATCCACTGTTAGAGCAGTACTACTTTAATCTTACATACATATAATCACGACAATTATCCCCGAAGGGTTAGTCAGAGACTAGGCAATTAGGACCGTAAAAACAGTCCTCTGCCATAGTCTACTTTTCACCAAATAGCGACTGCACATGTGCTCAGCGTGAAAGGTGGTGATCCCATCGCCGCACCTTTATCTTACTACCCAAATTCCAATACAAATTTCGCACAGTAAGATTAATCTAATACTGCTGGTGCTAAGAGGTGACAGTAGGGCCTCAGATCGGAGACGTTCTTGTGTAAGTTCACGTCAAGAGTAAACACATGAGCATATTTAAAAAATGTTAGGAGAGGAAATCAAGCAAAAGAATTGTGTCGGGATCAAAGAAATTGGAAAACTGTTCCTTCTACTTCTCTGGAAACCAGAGAGGTAGAAGGGATTATGGGAAAGGATTAGGTGTGATTTATGTATGTAGGTATTTCACTTTTTCTTAAAATATGGAAAATATTATATAAGTAAGTAAATATAAGTATACGTAAAAAATAATTTGTTGAATTTTATTTTCATTTTTTCCAGAATTCTGTACAGAGCTGCCATCCGATAATGCATAAAATTGTTGCGCAAAACGTCGACGAGTACATCAGGCCGAACCCAGGCCTGAAGAAATACTTTCACATGCTACAGGATTGTGACAAAAAGCTATTCCTGGTTACCAACAGCCCTTATCATTTTGTGTAAGACATTTTATTATTTATTATTTATTTATTAATTATTACGTACACATAATAACAAAACTAAAAACAATATGTCCCGCAAAACCGCCTAGGCGGTTTGACTGCCGGTTCAAGTTTAAGTAAAACAAATTAAAATACATTATCTAAGAAACAACCTAATCTAAGATAAGATAAGGCAAGAAAACATCATCTTCATAATCTACATTAATAAACAAAATTATTATACAATATAATAATATAATATAGTTTTAAATAGTATAATAATATTGTTAAGTAAACAATATTATTATACTATTTAAAACTACTTATATTATTACATTAAATTATCAATGAAATACTTTTTAAGCTTTATTTTGAATTTGTTTTTGTTTGGTTCATGTCTATTATCACCTATTGAACTATCACATCCTTACAGAAATATGGGTTTATACTTAAAGTGCCTTACAAATAAACAAATAATTAGCTACAAATAGTTATTCCGTGTTTGTTCCTGTCATGCAAACGTAATTTTAAATTAAAAAAGACAAAACATGGAATAACTATTCCGACCTTATTCTCTGTTTATTTGTAAAGTACTAAGGGTAGATTCGACCAAACTGGAATAAGGTCTTATACCTAGATTAAACGCTGAATTTGTATTTGACTAATCTCGGAGTAAGTCTTATTCCAGTTTGGTTGAATCCACCCTTATCTAGGTATAAAACGTTTAATCTAGGTATAAAAATTACTCCGAGATTAGTCTATACAAATTTGGCGTTTATTATAGGTATAAGACCTTATTCCAGTTTAGTCGAATCCACCCTAAGCAAATTATGCTCGCAAAAGGCTTGCAACTTGCAACAACAACATTTGTCTTTTTCTAAATGCACATAATATAAAACTTTGATTAATGTCAAAAGTGTCACTTTGCCCAGAAATCTCAATACCTAGTCAATAACAGAGAAAGTCATACCTGGAATATTCATGTTAATGATTTGGCGTTGAATCCCTTTACACAATAAAATGATTTATTGGGTACAGACGCCAGCACTTCAATATATTTTAAACTTTGAACAACCGTGTCGAGTGGCTTTTTATAAATACCACCTCTCTTCCCTTGGGTGTCGTAAAAGGTGACTAACGGACTACCAGCCCATACATCCAACAGCTTAGAGCAGCGATGGGCTCACCAACTGTCACGCTGAGCACATGTGCAGTCGCTATTTGGTGAAAAGTGGACAATGGTAGAGGACTGTTTTTGCGGTCCTCATTGCCTAGTCTCTGACTAACCCTTCGGGGATAATAGTCGTGATTATATGTATGTATGTATATTTTGAACTTATAGGGTAATAATAACTAGGATATAAGGATCATAATCGATTAGAGAAATTTAACAGATTTTGATTGGATGATCTGCTGGCATGTGTAAATAAACGGGTTACATCTTAGATTAAAACATTTTGTTTTAATCTAATTTAAAAATGTAACCCACCCACATGCAAAAAAATATACATATTTATTTATTTACAAAACAATATAAACTTACTGCCTATTCAGCCAGCACGCTTATATCCTAGGTACATTAATAATTTAAAATAAATACAAAAATCTAAATACAAAAGAAAAATAACAATAATAAGAAAAAAAATGATATTACAAACTTATGATTAAATATCGTTCTGGGACGCAATTTAATTTGTTCTGAACACTATTCCTTTCAGCAACGCAGGCATGGAGATGCTAGTAGGCCCCGACTGGCGCGAGTACTTCGACGTGGTGATAGTGAACGCGAACAAGCCCAAGTTCTTCACAGAGGTGTCCCGACCGATCAGGGTGTTCGATAAGAACGCCAACACGCACATATGGGAGAAGGTCACCGCCCTCGAGAAGGGTATTATTTATTACGAGGTAAGAATGCTGTTTAAAACCAGCAATGAACAGGGTAGGATAATAAAAGTGCCATGGCAGTTGACATTGACATTCGTATGTCAGTTCACTTCAATATCATTTCGGTTCGGCCGTGCGATTCTCTAATCTAAAGCCTTGATAGCTACGGCTGCCGCAGCGCTGAGAAATGACTCTGTCCCTTTCATATTCATAGAATTGGAAAGAGACAGCAGATCACAGCCATGCGTGCAGCGTCTATGTGTCGCTTAGAGAATCGCATAGCTGTTCGGTATTCGGAATAACACGTAATGGCGGAGGTCTGTTAAATTTCGGTGCTGATTTTTGATTTTTCCACGGTACGGGACAGCTCAGACCTCATTATATGGTGTAAAAACAACCGCTGGTTGTACGCGTTTATATTTCTGACGGCAGAATTCGCGTCGCGTTGTTGTGACTTCAGTTTCGGTGTGTCGGTACATGCCCACATGCATTCGTTGTGAATCAAAAGTTAATCGGCCTTTAACTTACTAATCGCCTTGCGAACAGCCAGCGGAGGCTCCTATGTGTAATTGGCCGGGGTGAAACGGATGTGTGCGTGTGTGATTTGGACTGGCCTACGAGGATTCAGCAGGCGAGGTACGCTAACACGAGGCAGGCGTCACATCGCATCACGGCAGCTGTGCAGCGACCATCCTTTCCTTCCTACCCATACTCCCACTCCACATCCTCAGGTTGCAAGGCGGTTCAACCATCGCCGCACCACCGGTGAGTTTAGTATTTAAATTTAGTATTAAGGTTCCTTATAAGATTAACGCTGCGTAGCGCAGCTAATTCCAAGTAGGCCATGATCAGTGACCTGGTGGTCCATGGTCTGTTTGGATCATTTTGGTAGCAGAGCGTGGTTGAATCAACCACGACACGGCCTGCTGAGTAGGTAGCGAACCAGCAGGTTACTTGAAACTGTTGGGTGCTGTCGGGGAGGCCAGTCCGAGTAACCTGTTTGTTCCACTGTAGTTCGGGTAGGTAGGTAACATAAATATATCCACCTAAATAGCTTATAATTAGTTAATTACATTTAATAAGTTTGTAATTACAGTTAATAACATGGTATGTAATCATTGATGGATAGACCGGACAGACAGGAGGCCTTACTGGCACGCGCTTTAGATGTTGACGCACGAATGGAGTTGGTCTATCGGTGTGTAACGGATATCGCTGAGCTGGCGGCTGATGACAGTGATGTGCTGCTGTCTTCAGAGAAGGACCTTGACCAGTGTCAGCAGTATGCTGATGACATAGTGCAGAGGAAGATGGAGATTTTGAATGCTCGCTCCACCGGTGTAGGCAAGGCCGAGCAACCATCTTCATCTGGCATTGTGTCACGCTTGCCTAGCATCGAACTTCCGGTGTTCGATTGTGACCTGAACCAGGGGTCGGGTTCATAAATTTATTTGACAGCCTGGTCCATGATCGGAAGGACCTAACAGCATCGTACAAGATGGCACAGCTGCGGGGGGCCATCACCGGTGAACCTGCGGAGTTGGTGGCTCACCTGCCAGTAACGGAGGATAGCTATCTTACGGCTCGGCAGATACTGTTCGATAGGTATCAAAATGAACGGCGGTTGGTAGATGCCCAACTGACACGGATTTTCACTATGCCTTATGTGGCTCGGGTCTCTGAAATTCGGTCAGAGATTTTGAACCCGACGACGACAGCCACTAAGGCCTTAGCTAATTTGGGCCTGCCTATTGACCAGTGGGCATATATGTTATTTTATATTGTTCTCGGTCGGCTCCCAATGGACATGCAGACCAGATTCGAACAGCAGCGTACCGGGGACAACGAAGGCCTTCCTACGTTGACTGAGTTGTTGTTGTTTCTGGAGGGAGAATGTAGACTGTCTGACAACGTGACAGTAGGACCACACCCCTTGGGGCCACGTGACTCTCGGAGGGGTCACGTGATGTCGGGTGCCTCAAGAGAGGGTGGACGTACGGGACCTACTCAGCGCTTGCATGCGCTTGTGACGCAGGCGGAGCAAACAATACGAGCACCGAGCTCGTATTGTCGGGAGCTTGGGCATGACGTCACTCGGTGCGACGGGTTCGGTGCACAACGGGTGCAAGGACGGCGGATTATTGTACGGCAACGGGACTGGTGCTACATGTGTTTAGGTCCACACATGGCACAGCAGTGCTCACAAGCTGGGGCTTGCGATTTTTGTGGTGGTCGGCATCATGACCTCCTCTGTCTGAATATGCCCGGGATGTCAGACCACCAGCAAGGACTTATGAGTCCTGTACGGGAACAGCCACAGGCTGACGGAAGTAGATCCCCACCGGGGGGGGGGGGTCTTGGTTGCGAGCGCCTTCAAGATGTGCGCAGGTGTCAGGGACCCACGCAAGGACGGTTGGAGGAGAGGCCCCATCGGGGGACCCCCTACCATGTTGGGCCTGGGGGGTCGACCCCAGACGGTTCGGGACCCAACCAACAATATTATGATGAGGGGCCCGATCGGGGGGCCCATTCTTGTCTTGTAACTCATGCTCCTGTCCCTACGGGGAGGACGTCAAGGAGAGGTAAGGCCAGTAGGGGCGAAAATCGGCCTGCAGCGGGCGGGTGCCATTGGGCACCGTCAACATACGCTGGGGTGGTTCGGTCACCACCCCGTACGCGCACATGTGTGTGGCAGGGATCGTGGGTGAATTCCCCACCTTCGTCGCCGGCCCCTCTCCCATCGGCTCGGCTATCCCCTCCACTTATGGAGCACCCACGCCTGGAGCCACTTCCTCCAGTGTTCGGAAGATTTGGGCACTCCGCCAGGACCTACATCAGGCGGGATGGTAGACGGTCACCTTATTGTGGTGCTTGGGACCCGTTGGCGCAAGGGCGCCTCCCGCCTCGTGCCAGTAGGAGGAGAAGGGACTCGGGTTCCCAATAGGAAATTGTTGCCCAACCGCGCGTTGCTCCCAAACCAAGAGACTGTTTTGCTTCCACTGCGCACTGGCTTGCGGGTTGGTTGGGCAACACAATTAACAAGTAATATATTAATAAAATATTTTCATTTTATACGCGTTATCGGGACGTCGTACGGTTCGGAGCGTTGTGTTTCGGCGCGTGCCTTGGTATCGGCTCAAGGCAGCCACGACGCAGCCTGCCACCCGTTTGTCTGTCTATCTACCAAGGCGGTTCATCTCGAGGTAGTTGCTGATCTGACGACGAAAAGCTTTTGTTGCTAACTTGGACAGATTTGTTTCCCGTAGGGGACTGCTGTCGCGGATCCGTTCTGTTAACGGAACCAATATATGTGGGTGCGGAACGTTACTTACGAGAGGTTTGTTGAGGTTTTAATGTAATACGGGTGAATATCGGAACCGCCCTCTCCTGTCGGGGCCCTCAACTGGACCGTCAGTCCTCCGAGATGTCCCCACTGGGGTGGGATTAGGAAGCTGTTGTTATTTCGGCAAGACATTTAGCTCGCGTGATCGGACAAACCGCGCTAACTTTGAGGCATTAACTACGGTATTTGTAGCGACGGTGTCACGACTGCCTGTTGTTTAGGGGATAGGTCGGGACCTATCCGGGCGGGTGACTGTTTAAAACCAGCAATGAACAGGGTAGGATAATAAAAGTGCCATGGCAGTTGACATTGACATTCGTATGTCAGTTCACTTCAATATCACTTCGGTTCGGTTCGGTATTCGGAATAACACGTAATGGCGGAGGTCTGTTAAGTTTCGGTGCTGATTTTTGATTTTCCCCCGGTACGGGACAGCTCAGACCTCATTATATGGTGTAAAAACAACCGCTGGTTGTACGCGTTTATATTTCTGACGGCAGAATTCGCGTCGCGTTGTTGTGACTTCAGTTTCGGTGTGTCGGTACATGCCCACGTGCATTCGTTGTGAATCAAAAGTTAATCGGCCTTTAACTTACTAATCGCCTTGCGAACAGCCAGCGTAGGCTCCTATGTGTAATTGGCCGGGGTGAAACGGATGTGTGCGTGTGTGATTTGGACTGGCCTACGAGGATTCGGCAGGCGAGGTACGCTAACACGCGGCAGGCGTCACATCGCATTACGGTAGCTGAGCAGCGACCATCCTTTCCTTCCTACCCATACTCCCACTCCACATCCTCAGGTTGCAAGGCGGTTCAACCATCGCCGCACCACCGGTGAGTTTAGTATTTAAGTTTGGTATTAAGGTTCCTTATAAGATTAACGCTGCGTAGCGCAGCTAATTCCAAGCAGGCCATGATCAGTGACCTGGTGATCCATGGTTTGTTTGGATCAATGCGGTTAACTTTTCTATTCTTTATTTATTCATATTGATTAGCTTTTACACTATTGACATTCGAAATGTTTTATTTAAAAAATTACCATGAAGTGGAAAATAGTTTGCACTTAATGTACTTTAATTAGGACATTGGGTCTTATGAGTTTACCTCCTAAGACCCAAAGTTACAATCAATTGACACTAATTAAACATTTTTAGCTGTTCTGGGGACACCCGCGAGGGTTCCTGGCCCCACGCAATGGATTTTTATGCGGTTTTCACTTAAAGATAGAGTGATAACTGAGATTTATTTATATATTATTTATTCTATTTTTAATGGCTGAACTATGACGGTTTTTATAAGTTAGCGTGGACGAAGGCGCGGGCGGGTCGCTAGTTACGATATAAATCTGTTCCGTTCGCAGGGCACCGTGAAGCAGCTACAGGACTTAACGGGCTGGAGCGGGCACCAGGTGCTGTACTTCGGCGACCACCCGTACACCGACCTCGCCGACGTCACGCTGGAACACGGCTGGCGGACGGGCGCCATCATTAATGAGCTCACGGTCAGGATAACGTTCATTCTTCATCAGCCTATACACGTCCCACTGTTGGGCACAGAATAGAATAGAAAAACGTTTATTACAATTTAAAAATAATATAAAATTTAACACAAACATGAAACATAACAAAACACAGAACAATTAACAATTTATAAAACTAAACATGAAACATAGAGGTACCAAAGGGCCTCCACTCAGCAAAATGTCAGGCCTCCCACGTGAAAGCACGTGGAGACAGTGGCCATGATCCACCACGCTGGCCCAATGCGGGTTGGTGGGTTTTAACGACTGCCATCTTACGACAACAACCGGGACCAACGGCTTAACGTGCCTTCCGAAGCACGGAAGTGATCGAGATGTCTTTTTTTTATAAATTTGATTACCCATCCAGCGACCCGGCATTGCGTAAGTTGCTTAGCGGACAAGATTGTAAACCGAACGCGCTGGCCGCTACGCCATCGAGCCCCTCATAAAATAACAGTTAACTAACATTAAGTAAAATCTTAACTACTAATCTAACTTACTAACTAATCTGCCTACCTAACTAATCTACCAATTCGTAATGTTTGATGTTTATGGCATTAATAACGCTCAAATATACTCTTAAGATGTTGAAACGTTGCGTTGACCATGCAGCCGCCCGGGGACGTAGGACGTAGGGGGCGTAGGACGTGGGTTCAGAGGGTATTTTTTTTCAACGTTTCAAAATCTTAGAGACAATTTCAATTTAATAATATAAAAAAATCTTATGTTTAAAAAATTCTTCTAATTAATTTTTTTCCAAATTATATAAACGCAACCTTAAACATAAGTTAAGTTTTTACGTTTTGTATTAAAAAAATAAAAGTATATCATTTTATGCAAATCAAAAACCACTACACCTCCAAAAAAATAATGTTCAATATCCTTGTACTTCCAGCACGAAATCAACACGCTGAACACGCGATCGTTCAAGGAGAACGCCAACTGGCTGCAGATGCTGACGCAGCTCATCGAAGACCACCAGGACTACAAGGAGCCGGAAGCTGTGGAGGTCATCACGTCGTGGATGAACGAGAGGGACTTCCTTAGGTACGTATTTCATCTACTATCTTATCTACACACCGCCAGCAGATCAATCTATCCAAAACTATATTTTTTTTATACGTAGCACGCCTGATGTCATGTGGAATTGGAGTCTAGGCGCAAAGACCACTGGTGCAGCGTTAAACGTTAGCAAGACGCATCAGTCGCCCTTAGGCAGTTGTCCCACCGCCGACGATGAACGAGAAGCGAGTCGAGCTAGAACTAGAAACGAGTTGGCGAGCAGCGGAAAGCTAGTATGTAGTTCCGATAGTTTTGTCGCTGGGCATAAGCGAGTGTACGAGTGAGACGGGCGATTACTCGCGCCACTCGCTCGCGGCGGCCGAGCCGAGCGTACAGTCTTCTTGGCGGGAAATGACCGCTGCCGCTGGTTGGTCTCTCGGCGTGAGTTTTTTTTTTATTGGCAAAGGGTAAGCGCTTGGCCTTCATCTCACCTGATGGTAAGTGACGATAAGGCCGAAGGTGGAAGCGCGCTTCACCCGGAATCCTCAACCACCGAGGAACTGGCTATCTTATCTCAAACTGCCGGAACACAACAATGCTATAAACATCGTTGTTATGGCGACAGACTTAGATAAGATGGTGGTAGCTAGCCAGGCGGACTTAACAGCCCTACCACCAACCAAACCGAGCACACAAAGATGTACCCCCCGCTGGGAATCGAACCCGGGACCTCTGGGTCTGAAACAGGTAGCTTAGCCACTAGACCACAGAGGCGGTTAGTTCTGATCGCTGAGCGAATATCGCTAAGCGAGAATTATCTTTGATAGCTCTTGTCGCTCAGCGACGAACTAGTGGAGCGAGTCCCCGCCCGCAGTGTGAACAGTCAGCGATCAACTATTTATAATTATACTTACATCTCTTTTGTTTACACGGAATGTATATCTATTGTACGTTTCTTGAGCGAGAAAATAGCCGATAGTTAGTCGTTTACTCGCCGTTGGTGGGACAACTTCCTTAAGGGGGGTTAGGCGGTCAGCAAAAATTCCGGGCCCTCGCGGGTCCGCGGTAATTCGTAAGCGCCATTCACATTTTTATCAAAAAGATAATGAAAATGTTTAGTTTTTTTTGGAAATCCAAAACAGTCATGAAATCGAAAAGGTTAATACCTGTGTTTATGTTTATAGGAATTATTTTTGCAAAACACGGTCGTAATTTGCATTTACATGAAATTTTAGAGGTAACTTCAGGATTTTTTTCTATCGAGCAAAATGTTTCCAATCGTGTTTTGGAAACAGTCATCCCCTCACACATACGTTCTGATTGAAAATTTCAGTGCGAAATATCTTAATTGAATAACAGCTAACAGAATACAGCCAAGTTTTCCATTTTCACTGCCTAACCCCACTAGGGCCCACAAGGTGCCTCTTCACGCCTCGATTGAAGTACCCCATATTATAGCAACTTTTGGCGGTGCTACAAAGAAACGAGTCACCAAATTTTATCGAGACTTTGTCTAATCTATATTGATTCTTATTACCAAAACATAAAAGTTCAAAAATCAAAATAGATTGTAGAAATTTGACATTTTGTGGTAAATCGATCTGCTGGCGTCTGAACAGCCGTAACATTCCATTGCTGGACTTACCTACATGGCGGGTCATCATTGTCAGCCTATAAACGTCCCACTGCTCGTCACAGGCCTTTTTATATGGACAACAGTACGATAAATGGAGCCATAACCTGCCACGCTTGCTCAATGCGCGTTGGGTTTAATCCACTGCCATCTTACGATAACAACCGGGAACAACGACTTTACATGCCTTCCGAATCAGGGAAGCACAGTCAGGCTAGCCGCAATAAGGACAACCGTCCGGCCGCGATTAAAGATATGTACAAAAACGCAGTTTTCATACGCACTGCACGGTTAGTTCAATTTGCGGTTGCCCACCTTTGACGGAGCACGATTACCAACTCTTGAGCTATGAATTTCGATACAGAATGGTTCATAATTGAAGTTCTAATCTTTTTCTCTGTTTCTTTTAAAACGCGCAGTAAATATAATAAATAGCTGCGACGTCCATCCTGGAAATGGCTCGAACAATCCACAAACCACAACGGTTTCTATACGCATGTTCCGGTTGCGGTTACGGCTAGCCGCCACCCGGTTAGCCGTAATTGCAACCGCATCCTGCGGCTAGCCGGACGGGCAGCCGCAGTGCGGCTAACCGGGCAGTGCGCACGAGGCCTTAGCAGGGCGTCGCCAGGGGGAAACAGGTAGGGGCAGCTGCCCCCCTAGAACTAAAAATACGTAATGAACTGTTAAAAGTCACAAGGAAATAATATTGCCCTACTCTGAAACCTTAGGCACGCCTCTATGTACAGTGAAGAGGTTGTAGAGGGTTACCTATCATAAATTCGAAATTTGCCTGTACTAATTTTATTTGGCCGAAAACGTTTTGTAATTTTTGTTTTCCATAGTTTTCTTTTTACCGAAAACACAATTTACAAAGTTTTGAAATGCCGATTATCGATTGTTATTTTTTTCAAAATCTCTATATTTTGAAATCCCACTCAACGTTTGGCCGAAGCTATTAATGCTAGATGATTCATTTTCCAGAAACACGTTTCCAATATTATTAAAATACAACATTTTAAATAATTGAAATCCATAATATCATCGAACAACTTGTAATCGTAGTAACGTTTAAGCATGCAAACAAGAATGCAGCATGGAAGCAAGCATGCACCACGCAAGCAAGCATGCAGCATGCAAACAAGCATGCAGCATGTAAGCAAGCAAGCTTGGAGCTTGCAAGCAAGCTGCGGCATGCATGCAAGCAAGCTGCGGCATGCATGCAAGCAAGCTGCGGCATGCATGCAAGCAAGCATGCAGCATGCAAACAAGCAAGCAGCAAGCAACCAAGCATGCAGCAAGTATGCAGCAAGCATGCAACAGGTATGGTTTCTGTCACGGCTCCGGCGTTGCGAGGCTCCGGCGGTCCCACGCGAGCTTGAATTACACTCTAGCGTAGGGCAGACAAGACTACGTGGAGTCGGTTTTGCCGCGATTCGTTTCTGTCACTGACTTTTGAAACACAATCTTACCGGAAACATAAAGTATTAACTTTTTAAGACATTTAAGATTATTCACCTAATAATATGAATATATGAAAAACAAAAAAAACTGGGTATGAGTATGATATTTTAGAGGAAAAGTTACTTCGAATTTTAATACTTCTAGATATTAAATTTATTGTAAACAAAACAGCTTCCAAAAGAAAAAAAGTAGTTTTGATAATCGACTAATAGTTTTTCTGGAAAATGAAACGTATGTATGATAAGTTTATGGATTAACAAAATTATGTAAAAGCAACGATCTGGTATTTAAAACTTCGTCATACCATTTTCGAACAATTGAAATTCGTACAGGAAAGTTTCGAATTTATGATAGGTTACCGCTGGCGACGCTCTCTATACATAAGAAAATGACAGCAAGACACTTAATTGTCATTAAAACTTAATTGACATCTCTGAGTACGGCAGTTAGTGCTAGATAATGGATGTTACATTATATTATTTACGGTATTATCCCCAATGAGTTAGTCAGAGACTAGGCAAAGGACAGAGAGACACTAGACACTTCCACAGTCCACGTTTCACCAGTTAACAACTGCACATGTGTTCAGCGTGATAGGTCGTAAGCCCATCGCCGCTCCATGCTGTTGGATGTATGTGCAGTCTTTTACGGCACCCAAGGTCGTAGTATAAAGAGATGGTTTGGTAGTATTCCTTTAATGAGCCATCACCACATATCTCAATATGACAAGCTTGGTAAATGGTTAATCTTTCCGTGTGCCTGGAAGCCATGGAACCGACAGCAGGACGTTAATACGCTGATGATGATGTTTCCCTAATATTAGGAGTATTTAACCTGCTACTCACTTTTGTTTTATCAATAATTGCTAGTTATCAAAAAAAATTCAAAATTACATGAGTACGAGAGTATTTCTGGCTAAGCTCATAAGAGAGATACATTTATTTAAACATTGTGTTTTGGTCTTCAATCAAACGTATGTCTTGCTAATTACATCTGGGGCAATATTACAGAGAGCTATTTCTAGCTAAGCTTATAGGAGAGATACATTTATTTAAACATCATATTTTGTCTTCAATCAAACATATGTAAATTACTAATTATTTTCTTATTTACTTGCTATCTTTTTTATTAATTGTTAAATTATTAAACTTTTCTACTAATTACTAATTAATCTGGGGCTTTACCATCAACTCTTAGAGCAGTATTACTTTAATCTTACTATGCAAATTCCCATACGAATTTTGCATAGTAAGATTAAAGTTGCTTGCTCTAAGAGGATGACGTAGGGCTCCTGAAATATAAACAGTCTTATTACTGGATAAACTGCTATATGTGTTGTCTTATATACTATGCTAAGCTTAAAAATGCTTGGTATATATAACAAAAAGCATTTAAATGTGTAATTGAATTTTTCACAAACAAACTCATTATGCGCAAATTTGCGTTTAAAATTTTACGATAACATCATCTGGTACTAATAGCGTAAAGTGCTGCGTGAGACCAAGATATGTTTCAATTCGGTCACCCATCTGGCTAAAAGTTGCTCAACAATCGTGATAGCAATCTAAACGCGCTAGCCGCTGAGCTCACATGCTCCTGCTAAACTTAGTCAAGACATGGTTCAATATTTTAACAACTTTAAAGCGGTTGCTTTATACGGCAATTGCTGCGTTAATGATTTCCCATTCCCTTTCAAACAACATCAATTAATAAACGTAGACGACGTTAAACCTCAGTTTAAAATGATGCTCTTTATCTAACTTTAGTCCACGTTTGTTAAATACAGGGATTGCCTTTGGCGCGTCAGTATACTTCATACAAAAGTAATGTGTCACACGGTTGGTTTTATTAACCAATACGTATTCATAACGTTGTATCTATCAATATAACTACAAACGCAATTCCTTTAACACAGCTATTTCTTATAAGACTTCAACCACTTACACTAACGTCTTGCGATACGGCAAGCGGTTTTCAGTTCATTGCGCGCTATACTACAGAAGTTTTTATCAACGATAATAAAAATAACACAATGAACAGAAAAATTGCGATTCACACAGTCCGTTTCATAAAGGAACCGCGTATTTCTAACTGGGAAGAGGTCGTCTAATCTGAAACTGAACGCCCCTCCAATATGTTTACGCTCACATGCAAAGTAGGTGTATTAGACGCATTAATTGACCTGTTTATGTGCGCGCCAGTTAAAGTGCACGGCAAAATCGCCGTGTGCACACATGTATAGTACTGCAATAAATATTTCCTTATATACTTCGGAACATCTACGTTTTGTAGAGGGGCGTTTAGTTTTTGACAAAACGATCTCTACTAAGTTAAGATATTTTTATTCAAAATTTATGTAATGCTCTGATCTGCTGCTTGTACTACCCGATTGGCTGTAAATAACCGCTTGTATGTTTGTCTTTCACGCTGACGCAATGTAGGAGTTCTTTTGTCGCTTCCAGGAACGAGATAAAGGCAGTGTTTAACCCCCAGTTCGGTAGTGTGTTCCGCACCTACCACAACCCGACATACTTCTCAAGGAGGTTGTTCCGATTCGCCGACATTTATACGTCAAATATATCGAATCTACTCAACTACTCGCGCACACACACTTTTTATCCGCGGCGCGGTGTGATGCCGCACGAATATGGCTCTTATTTTGTATAACTTTAAGACTGGTTATCGCGAAATCCATCTGATTAACCAAAACTACCATTTGGAAGTATTTTTTATAGTGTAATATCAACTTGTATGTATTATGTATGATGATAAAAGCAGTATTTTTTAGAAATCAATCTGTTAGAACCTTTGTATTGTAAACTTGTCCTTTCTATAGATATATAAAGTTATTTTTATAATTTTAATAATGTTTAAAAATGAAAAATGTGTACATAGCCATATACTTGTCATAGGAAACGTTATTTTATACATGGTTCTGTTCTGTATAAATTTGTTTCTCTTAATTATACATATCATTTTATTGTAATTGGATGTAACATAGAAAATTGTTTATAATTGGTAGAAAATTCAAGAACATAGACCTTTATGAAAAATAAGTATTCAGCCAACTGCATTCTAGTCATGCGTATTTGTACAGTCTCACTAAAAATGCTAGCTAAGTTATATTTTTTTTATATTTGTAAGTTGTTTCTTGTTAATTGTTTTTTTTCTATTTATTATATAGCCGCCTCTGTGATTTAGTGGTCAGACCACACCAGTTTAAGACCAAGAGGTTCCGGGTTCGATTTCCAGCGGGGAGAGCATATTGTATGTTGGTGGTATAGCTTCTTTAGAGTTCGCCTGATTAGCAACCACTATCTTATCTAAGGTTGCCATAAAACAATGTTAGTAGCATTGTTGTGTCCCGACAGATCGAGATAAGATATAGATAAGATCGATAGTCAGTCCTTCAGTAGTTAAGGATTCCGGATGAAGTGCGCTACCACCCGACCTTATCATCACTTACCATCAGGTGAGATGAAGATCAAACACTCACGTTATGTTATAAAAATATCGCCACATCTTGTCAAATATACTTACAATACTTTCGTTGTACCTACCTATATCAAAGACAGATGCATTTTTTTCTGTTGCATCGACAGTTTTTTTTTGTGTTTTTGTAATAAACTATTAATATTTTTAATTACCACACTTAGACCTAGACACAGACAAATATATAATTAAGAATAATTGATTATACAATTGATTTAGAATAGTATCTTGGATACTCAAACCAGTCAGTTCCAAAGTCAAAATTTTATTTCTACATGTATTGTATTTGTACACACCGAGATTTTTCATTGGTTTTGGAGCCGAAACCCTGTTCATGTTTATCATCAGTAGAAGCTATTTAGCTTGTAAAACTAAAAATATGACCATAAAAAAATCATAAAAAAATATCAATAAAAAGTGTACGAACCCTTAGTACCGACCGAGGCGCTTCAAACGCTCCGCCTACCACCCACCCCGCCGCCGGCACAGGCGGCCGGCCGGGAAAGTTCATAGGGGTCACGGTGTACGAGTTGATAAGGAGAACGTTACTGCGTGTTTTCGCCAAAAAGTCACTTTTACAACTTTTTGTCTTTGCTCGTTAAGAAAGCAATTATTATTTCATAAATAGGTACAACACTTTTTTTGTATTATAATGTTTTCGGCTCCAAAACCAATGAAAAATCTCGGTGTATAATAATAGCTGGTAGGAGCATTTTTTATACATACATAATCACGACTATTCTCGCCGAAGGGTTAGTCACGCAATGAGGACAACCAAAGCAGTCCTCTACCATAGTCCACTTTTCACCAAATACCGACTGCACATGTGCTCAGCGCGATTGGTGGTGAGCCCATCGCCGCTCTATGCTGTTGTATATATGTGCAGTCTTTAGTCCGTTAGTCGCCACCCAAGGGAAGAGAGGGGGTAGTATTCTTTCACCGCTAGGCGACACGGTTGTTTTTTATAATATGTACGGCATTTTTTATAATATATTTATTGTTTTATAAAATAATATTAAACGTACAGTAATGTTTTGCGTTAAGTAAGATTAAGTAAATATTACATAGAGAAAGTTTATTGCATTTTTATCCCGCAAATGCTCATTTTAGTATTAATTTGTAAGAACACCGATTAGTTTATAAAGAGTCACTCTTTTATTAAAACTTTTATAAATTATTAAATCTGGTATAGAAATACTTTTAATTTAGACTTATTGTTGTAATTAGTGTTAAAATGTTGTTGAAACTTGATAAAACAATAAAAAAATCTTTGTCACGACAATGGTTTACCAAAGCACTCTAGTGTTAAATGATAATTTAATACCAAATGACCTGGACCATATTACTCGTATACTTACTGTGCTATACAGTTTTATACGACTTCATGTATTTCTATGTGCTGCCTAATTGCCTATTGAGACAATAATAAAACACTATAATCTCGATTATTATCACCATTTTCTCGAATTGTGTAATTAGTAGGTAGGTACATACATTATATAAGGATTGGCTTAGATTGATGTATTCTCAGCTTTTAGTACTATAGCATAAAGTCCAATTAATCACTCGTGGCAAGTGCTAACATAGATGTGCCAAAATATCTCGAAATACCGAAGTTACATATAACAACAATAATATACCATACCGTTTCACCAATACCTTCTTTATAGTTACTCCTAACCCTATAGAATAATGTAATTGTTTATAATTTCAATCATGCGTTGTTTACTGTTTCTATTGAAATGTTCTCATTAAATATTTGAGCTGTACCAAGTTGTTTTTGTCTTGTAACAAATCCTGTTGAATAACGTGAGCGATTCGTGCGTTATCTTTGAGGGCGTGACCTGAATTGGCCGCGATTACTCTTAAGTAATAGGTTATCGGTTAATTTAGTAATTTTAAGAAGCAAACTGCACAATAAATACGTACAACTACATAAAACAATCTCAAGGTGTAACCGCGTAAAGATATTAATGCTAAAATTTGTATTTGTAAGACTGATTACGGAAATAAAGATTTTTATTATTATTTTTTTATTAAATCATAAATAACAATGTTGGTGGTATTTGCCATAAAATATAGTTATTATTTATTGCATATAAATACACAAAGTTTACCTTATTTATTACCTTCCAGCTAACGTATGTCTCCCAGAGTCGGAGCAACAAAAGTACAAACTAATAAATTTCTATTAAAGAAGTATTATTAGGTGTAACAAGCACTAATAAATTATTCCTTTAAATCCATGTTTGTACCTACATTTTTATCATTGTTGCTATAAATAAAATAGAAAATTAAATAAAAAAGATCTAGCACCGTAAGTTATTATTTGATAATTCTAAAAGAAAACATAGAGCTAAAGGACACTTTTTAATGTTTATCATTTATTTACATGTGTTTTAAACTTTTATAGAGAGCTGCAGTAGAAATAAATGCTGGAAACATTTTGCATTTTGCTTCGGTGGAAAGAATTATTTTACAAAAGTAAATTACATTTATTTTATAGTGTTAAAACACAAGGGTGTTATTCTGGCGGCCAATATTCAAAATAAACAATTGACAGTTTTTAAACTATCATATTAGGTCTTATGGCGCGGTGCATTCTCATAATTTGCGGAGTGAACGTCTACAAAATTGCTTTTAAATTTCATTTACCGTGCCGTTTTATTAATGGAACCACCATATTTTTTATGTACGTGATTGTGATAAGATTGAAAACCAATTAAATAGGTATTCAAGATGATGTTAATTATTATTAACAACCGCAATACCGTTAACAAAATATAAATATAAAGATATTTGAATATTTCATTTGTTTTCAATATTACCTCAATCACATAAGTTCAAATATTATGGTTAGAGTATTCATCACACAACTTGATAAAAAAAATGCTGTAGTGTATCACCCCACAAAACATAACTACATGCACACTCATACCTATGCCAGAATGATACCTTTGTGAATTTTTAAGAAAAAAAATTAGTTTAGAAGACAGGGTAAGCGGTGTCAATCAGCAGGACGTTGTCAGCCTTCAATGTCTTGGTTTGTATGGTGAACGGTACGTTCTTGTATCGCAGACGGCAGGGCCTATCAGGGCGGGCCATAAAGCACATGGTGTATAAAGCCAGCTCAAGCTCGGGCGATGTGCCCACGAACATGGAAACCTCGGGCGCGTCTTTGGTGCCGCTCAGCACGGAATGCTGCTTGAGGATCATGCCTTTCTGCAAAAGAAATTGATGTCTAAGTATTATGGCAATTAAGGAGTCGTTATGTTTTCAAAAGTAATATGGCAATAGTTGTCCCTTATGGTTGCTTTGCCATTGCAGGACGGCACTCTACTTAACCCTTGGGGTGCCTAGTGGGTCTGTCAGACCCGTCACTTTAAATAATTATCGATATTTTTTTAAATATGAAACCTAGATATACAATGTGATAGGGGTGGTACTTCTAACCCGTTAAGGCTAAGTACTACGTCTAAATTCATCGACAAAAAAAATAATATGGGGGGTCCTACCATTTTTACTTTACGCGATATCAAAGGTTTCATACGTCGGAGAAACATGAAAAAAATGGCAAACGGTAGCTAATGACACTGGCTGACTTATAAATTACTTTGTTTCGTAAGTTTGAGATTATTTTGGTGAGAAAAAAATCATTACTTAATTATTTTGTGATTTAAAATCACTTTTTTAAAGTCCATATTATTTTTTGTCGATGAATTTAGATGAAGTACTTAGCCTTAATAGGTTAGAAGTACCACCCCTATCACATTGTATAGACTAGGGCTCATTTTGCCACCGCCCGTGAAACCTTCAGAGCACTCGCGTCCGAGTAGCACGTTTCTTAAGTGCGTTTGGGTCTGAGAAACCCTACCAAGCACGCGGCTATTTTAGTTAGGTACCTAAAATAATAATTCAAAATGCATCTTCATTTTGAATTTTGAATTGATTAATAAAGCTTTTTAATATATATTTGGTTTTATTTTGTGTAACATATCATTAAAAATAACAGAAAACAAGCATTCTAACATTTATATTTTCTATCGTATGAAATTATACATTAGAATAATATTTTATTAGCGGGTCCATCAGACCCACCAAGCACGCCGTGTGAGTTTTACCTATCAGGCACCCCAAGGGTTAAGTCTTTGACACCTATAATTTATAAACCTGTGACTTGCAACTTGCAACAAACTGAAACTATTAAGGCTGATTTCACAGTCACGCGTTTGATCAGCGCCGGCCACACGCGCGCGCTACACTATATACCTAGTAGTTGCGCGTTTGAACTGCGTGATGACTATGAAACGCAACTCTAGTGTAATTGTAAACGCGCGCGTGTGGCCGGCGCAGATCAAACGCGTGACTGTGAAATCAGCCTAAGGCTTCAGCACGCCAAACACGGGACAGTAGCAGCGCTGTTTGATCGCGGGCCCGCGCTCGAATTGCTCCGCGCCGCACTGCAACTGCCGGACGACAAACTAGGCGGCGGCGCTGGAGCGGGGCAGAGCAGTTCGAGCGCGTCGAAAGCGGTTGACGACTGCTGTTTTTTTTACAACCGCGACATCTTGCAGCCTGCTGCCTGCCTAACCCGTCATACTGAACGCGGTTTAAACGCGGCCCAGCGTTGCAACTGCTTTGAAACTGCCGCTGCGTTCAGTGTGCTGACTACTGCCGACTCCCGCGCTGCTACTGACCTGCGCTGCTTCTGTCCCGCGTTTGGTGTGCTGAAGCCTTTATAGTCAAGGAATTTTATTTGCTGACAGCAGTTTCCATGGTGTTTGTGACGATTTTAACAAAGTACATACTTACAAAGTTCTTTGTTTTAATAACACTCTAAAAAAATCTAGAAATATTAAATATTTTCATTCAGATCTCTAGGATCTTAATTCTAGGAGGTTTGTTAAGACACTGTTGCTATAAAGCCAAAGTCGAAAAGCGTTGAACAATTCGACAATTCGGTTTGCGGAGCAGAGGACGTGGGTTTGATTCCCACCTGAGGTAGTAATTTTTTCAACGAATCTAGATTTTAAATATTTTATAAGGCTATGACTGTAACACACAAACATTATAAAGGTTTGTAATTGCAAATAGTAGATAGGTAAGTATCTATTACCTATTCTGGCCACTAGTGTTACGTAGTACTATTATTTATTCTGTGCTAGTGTTATAAATGAAAGTTACTGAAACTTGCTAAAAGTTGTCAGTTACTTACACCAAGAATACTTTTTGGCTTGCAATATTTTCTATGTGTATATTTACCATACAAGGATATTACAATGCAAGGACACTTACATCAGACAGATCGAGTTTGTCAATGTATCCCAAGTAGTTGGCTTTGCGGTCCTGCTCGCGCTTCGCGTAGAACAGCCAGCTGTGGAGACCTGCAACAAAAAAACATAAATCAGAAAAAAAATTAAGCATCCACGCCAGCAGATCAACCAATCCAAAATTGTCTTTCTGCAATTGATCATTATTATAATAAAATCCATAAGGTTCAATACTTATTGTAGAAAGTCATTTTTAGTAGGTCTGTATCTATAGGTAGCTGGAAGGTCGCAAAGACGTTGACGCGATCTTTGGGTCCATTATCTTACGTCAACACCTATCGCAATAGCAATACCTTTCAAGTACTAATACATTGCTTTGCTAGTTTGCTTAATTATTTAAAATTAATTATACTAGCGAAGCAATGTACTTCTACTTGAAGGGTAGGTATTGCATTGCGATAGATGTTGAAGTTGCAGCCTTCAGACTGGCCGGAGACAGTCAAACATCAAAAGAAATACTTAGAAGGAAATTAAAATGTTGCCTAGCAATCAATGAAGCACTATTGGTTACTTTAAAAACGATTTACTTACCTATTAACTGTATTATTTCGGCAACTGTCAATCAATCGCCGTTGCTAACAATTGGTTAAAAAAGATTTACGCATTTCGGTTTCCCATACAAACTTCCAAGTCGAAACTTTTAAAAACCAATAAGCTAATTTTAATGAAACTTTGCGTGCTTAAGTAAAATACAGGGATTTAAATAGTTTATTGAAAACATTTTTAAAAATTGTTTATTTAACTGAGTTATTGCGATTTTAAACTTTCTGTAGTGGACTTTAAATCGCAATAACTCAGCTAAATAAACCTTTTTTTTTTAATGTTTTCAACAAACTATTTAGATCCCCTGTATTTTACTTTAGCATGCAAATAGATTCATTATAATTGGCATATTGGTTTTAAAAAATTTTGACTTGAAAGTTTTATGGGAAACCGAAATACGTATAAACCCTTTAGAATTGTAGATGGTACGTGTGAAACTGTTTATTAAACAAGCACAGTATGAAGTCATAATAGGAGTCATAGCTTGTTATGAAATTGGCTACGTGAAGTTATGAGATTTCAAGGTCCATTACACAGATGCTCAGATCCACATTACACAGAGATACAGACATACCGCCTCTTAAACTTCAACAACATAATCACATCTAGTTCTCTTACCTATGAAAACTTTTCGGAATTTTTGTTTAACTCTTCATTTCAGCGTCTCAGTAATCTATAAAGTGTAGTGACCGAGAGATGCCGGGTTCGATTCCCAGCGGTAGAGTAGGTACATATTAGTTTAGTTGGTGGTAGTGCTTTTATAAACTACGCCTTTTTTAATATTCTAATTTGGATCGCCATTAGGTGCTGGTTTCAGTACCTACTGCTTTTGGTGAAAGAAAAAGAATTGGTAAAAAAATATCAAATAAAAGAGTTACAGTAGGTATATAAGAGCTGTGTGGTGGAGGCTTATTTATATTTATTAAAGAATAACAACAGCCAACTTAATACAGTGACAATTGATATTAGAGCTAAACTTATTTAGACCAATTATGTTATTCGTAACCATATAGGGTTAATGGAAAAACGTAGCGATCCCTTTAAGGAGTGATAGTAGAGATCATTAGCCATCAAATAACCCTCGCATAGATGGGGCAAAAATGTACTTAGGTACCAATTTCGAAAAAAAATATTTTTTCTCTTTTTTAAAATTCCTTTTTAAAAATTTTAAAAACTATAAACACCAAATAAACCTTAAATAAGTACGTAAGTTTCTTTTTCATATTTTAACCTACTTTTCTTCATATTTTAAATATTTCTTTATACAAATATTTTTTTTCGAAATCTGTACATTTTGCCCTATCTACTCGAGGGCAATTTGATAGCTAATGATCTCTACTATTATCACGCCTTAAAGGGATCGCTACGTATTTCCAGTAACCCTGTATACGTGTACTTTTTATTATTAATATAATAGTTACTACCAATCCCATCTCTTCCCTTTGGTTCCCGTTCAAACGGCTCATTTCCAACTCGACTCATTTTCATCTCGTCAGATTTGCAACTCGATAGATTTTCAAGTCGTCGGTAAATGTACAGTTGATTACACATTTTCTTATTATTTTCCTCAAACAACATACAATATACGAGCTAGAAAATTCACATTATAACAACCAATATAAACCTCATAGTTGGACACCTGGTGTGTTGGCCCAATGCTCTCACGTGCTGTTTGTCCATGCGGAAAGGCTTGTGCCCAGTAGTGGTACATTTAATAGCTGATGACGATTACTTACCAAGCACTTCGTCGGACTTGAGCTCCGCCATGAAGATGTTCTCGAAAGCACAGCTACACTTGCAGAGGCCGGTCCAGTGGCGCGCGTACTTGGTGAACCAGATCTTCTTGATCAGCTCCACCTGCTCGGGATACTCGTTCAGCTGAGTCAGACCTGCTGCATGTGCGAAACTCCTTTTTATTATTATTGCAATTATTTTACGGGCATGATGAATGTTGGAACGTGTGTAAGTGCCTACTAGTTACCTACTTATAACCCTTAGGGTGGATTTGACCAAACTGGAATAAGACTTACTCCGGGATTAGTCCATACAAATTCGGCGTTTAATCTAGGTATAATACCTTATTCCAGTTTGGTCGAATCCACCCTTATAAGGCTAACTTTATACCGTGATAATAAGCCTGCATCATTGAAATCAAGTCATCGCTACAATAAAATATATAAGTAGGTATTGACTTTTATTGAGTATTTGATTTTTTGCGTAAATATAACGCTCAAATAAACTCGAAGATAACAAAAGTTAGAAAAATTTACGACAGGTCTTACCACACAAAACTCTCTTATGCCACGTCCGCACGCTTGCCACTTGCCGCTTTTTGGAGGTCCAAACCTCTACAGACGTTAGGATTTGAGAGATTAGTTCGACGGATCGGCTACAAGTGCTTGCAAACCAAGCCAAGCCAAGTATCGAGGTTTGCCAAGCGTGTGGTCGCGGCATTAGGCTTAAGCTCTTTCCTTGGTTCTGTGGGTCTAACCATAATACCTGGGTGGCGGAGTGGTCAACGCAGCCGGATTGCGGAGGTCGTGGGTTCGATTCCCACTACATAGTGCCTTTTTTTAAACGTTTCGTTATCTTTGAGGTAGGGTTTACACGCTTGCTAAAAGCGGGTTGGCCATAGACAAGTGACAAACGCTCACCCGCTGTCAATACTTAATTCCTCGTACACTGCTGTGTAGGTATATGCGTGTGGATTGAGTGTTCCTTTTAAAAAGTTAATCCAAACATTACGAAATTCAAGAATATTTAAGGAAAAAATTGTGAAAAATCAATGGCAAAAATAAAAAAATTGTGAAAAGTTTCGAGAAAATCTTAACGTATAATATTACAGTTCAAGAGTTAATTTAAAAAATACTTTCTCTGTAACGTCCCGTCTGAGTGCTTCTATACGCTAAAGTATTTTTTAAATTAACTCTTGAACTGTTATATTATACGTTAAGATTTTTGTTTCACAAATTGATTCGGGATTGTATTCGTGTAATAGAATAACAATGTCAAGAATTTATGTAGCCATAGTTTGAGATTTTAGGAACACTCAATCTGCACCATAGGAGGATTGAGTGTTCTAAAGATACCTTTATAAAATCAAAATAAACCATTAAAAACAATTGAATAATTGTGAATGAATATCTTTGACAAATTCTGTACAATTATTTCACAAAAAATTATATATCTAAATCTAGTACTTTTTGAGAAACGAGATTTTGTATTTTTCTCAGGTCAGCGGATTGAGTGTTCTAGTTAATTGACCGTAACTTTCTCTCGAAACTTTTCACAATTTTTTTATCTTCGCCATTGACTTTTCACAATTATTTCCTAAAATATTCTTGGATTTCGTAATGATTGGATTAACTTTTTAAAAGGAACACTCAATCCACACGCACATCTGCTGTGTAGGTACGAGGAACTGAAATACTGTCCTTAATATTGTGAAAAATACAGCAGCTTGCGCACATTGTACGACGAATTACGAAAAGACAGTGTGGGAGCGTTTATCACTTGTCTTGGGGGGCAGGTCTGGTAAAGTGATACTGATCGATCACTAATCAATGACCAACTTGCATTTAGCCAACGTATACCTACATCCGGTTAAGTTTGTTTGGTTATGTTTTAAGGTGGAAAAAAAGACCGTGGTTGGAGGAAAAGTACCATTAGTCGGTATTGATGATGGCAAAAGGAAACATTTTTTATTTTCAAAATTAATTAAAACTGCATTTAATAAGATTTTTGAAAAATTATCTGCTTGAGCCGGGTCGATTAAAAATTATCTGCTTGAATCGAACCAGTGAAATGTGAAATAAAAACATTTTTTATTGGTCTTTCTTTAATATAAGATAATCTTTACCCGTGGTCCCGGTGGGTCGACCCATTACCGGGTCCACGGGTAATTTTAATTACCCGTGGTCCCATGACACTAGGGATTACATTTGGATGAATATTTCGACTTCGATTATATCGATATTAAATTAATTACAACCATGAACTTCACCTTAAGGTTACCTATGTATTATTATGCACATACATCCAACAGCATAGAGCGGCCATGGGCTCAACAAAATAATATTACCAACCCCTTTCTTCCCATGGGTGTCGTAAAAGGCGACTAACGGACTAAAGACTGCACATACATCATCACTTACTTACTTAGTAGGTATGTATATATTTTTTTATTATACTTAATTACTTATTTTTTATATTCTTCATGGTTGTAATTAATTTAATATCGATATAATCGAAGTCGAAATATTCATCCAAATGTAATCCCTAGTGCCATGGGACCACGGGTAATTAAAATTACCCGTGGACCCGGTAATTAATGGGTCGACCCACCGGGACCACGGGTAAAGACTCATATGTTGTTTAAAAGAAATTGATCCATAAGAATGATTCTTTCGGTTGGTTCATAAAATACAGGAAGTTTTTTTTCACATTTCACCGGTTTGATTCCTGGCTCAAGTAGGTGATTTTTCGAATACAGTTAAATGCAGTTTTAATTATTTTTGATAAATAAGGAATGTTTCCTTTTATTAAAATTTGCCATCATCAATATTCAGGGTACGTAAGTAAGTACTTTTCCTCCAACCACGGTCTTTTTTCCACACTGTATAAGTAATACGATAAAAACTTGCTTACAATGACCGCCAATGTTCAAGTTCTCTGCTTACGAATGTCCTTACCTACTAATGTTATTAGCTAGGTACAGAGAAGGGCAGTTCCTCATATTGCCATATCCGAAGGCAAACTACTCCGGATGTTGCAAATGTTTTTTTTATCTGGCACACAATTCTAATCATATTTGTATGGTTCACACCGTACACCCTTTAGTTGATAGTTATTAGATGATAGTAATAAAAGAGTTGATTAAGTTAATAGTAGTTATATTGTCCAAAACACTTAATTGATTATTTGCTTTAAGATATTATAGATGCGATTGATATATGAGTAAGCGTAATTACCGCGCGAGGCGTTATTGTGAACTAAGTAAAAAAGGCTAATGAATGAATTTATGCTGAAATGCACTTTGTACGGTCGCACCGTCCGTGCATGAAAAATCCTGGCATTCTTTTATTGCTGACGAACGTTGCACATATCTCTGGTTTTAAAGAAATGTTAGAAATTCTAAAAACTAAAGTTAGGTAGGCATTGTTTTGAAAAAGAAAATCTATGTAGGTACCTACTTGGTTTTCGCAGTAAGATCGTTCAAAGTAAGTTTTGCCTAAGTAACATAACATCGCAGTAACAAGACGTCGATTAGACAAGGCTTCGCGGTATAATATTTTCGCAGTAAAATCGTTCGCAGTACAGTTTTTCGATGTAACGAAACATCGCAGTAACACAAGGCGTCGCAGTATAGACATTTCGATGAAAGGTTTTCGAACAAACAACATTCGATGATACGACGTTCTGTTATAGGGATTAATGAAAATCCCTTTTTAAAAAAACACTTTTAATACTTTGCGTGAAAATGATTTTATTTTATAAAGTGCACGAAATTATTTATAATTTCTCGCTAAATAAAAGGGCAAGTGTCACCGGCGGATGATGGAATCGAACTGATGAGCTCGCTGCAATAATCTTGCTATTGCTCTGAAATGCTGATGCAGCCCGATGCACCGAGGGGTGATGATGTTGGCACTATTATATACTGTACATATATATAACAGCCCACTGCGTTAAGACTAAACTTACACCAAAATAAACGGTGAAGTTAACGAAAAAGATAGACGAGTTTTAGGTGCAGATACCGGATGGGATTCTACATCAGAGTTTGAAAGTTCTTCTGCTTTCTCAATTTGTAATTTTTCTTTAAAAGGTTTAGTTAATAAACTGTGACAAGTGCCCAATTTACAATATTTGTAAATAATAAAAAATATAAAAATTATAACTAAAATAGATATAAAAATAGTAGTGTATGAATAATACTCTCCATACAAAACTATGTGTGGCTTATCAAGGACACTATCGATACTATTGACAATTTTAGTCGTAGCTTTGTTATGTTCACTTATAATGGAATCAAGGTTATTATTTTTTAATTTAAGAAACGGAAGATTTTGAATAGATTGTTTAAATACTGTTAAATTGTCTTTTATATTTATTAAATCAAAATCAAACTTAATTGGTTGTACTTCAATATTTTTTATAATCTTAGGTATTAACCTTGAATCTTTATAATAAGCTATACAATCAATAGGTAAACTTAGTATGCCTGTGCCAATAATGTTTAATTCGGAACTTCCAATTTTGTTACAGTTTACAGACAATTTTGCTTTTTCCGTAATTACATATATCCACTTATTATTATATAATCTATGCCAAATTTCAAAACGACCTTGAAAATATTTAATTTCACACTGATTTGGAACAGTAGTTAATGCTTTTGATACAATTTCTGACTTACAAATAGGAGCTGCAGTGCTGGAATATATGTCTAACATTTCACAAATATAATAAAAATTGTATAAAGTTTTACAATTATTAAAATCTTCTAATTTACAATAAAATGATCTATCTCTAGTTATACCTATATACTTAGCAGAAGGTATAATAGCGAAATAAGTAGTATTCCCTTTAATAATGACCGGAAATGGAACAGAATGATACAAACTATATTCCTTAGAAGTAACTAATGGCATATTTAGGACAAAAACTATTTTATTGGTATTATAATAACATGCAATCTCAGATATATTTAGTAACAAATAAATATTTCTTAAAGATAGACTTACAGGAAATTGATGTAAATCAGCCAAAAAACGATAGTTTTCGACCAATTCATTAAACAGTTGATTTGGTGTAATAACAGATGGATACAAAATATTTGACTTACTAAACATTACTCCGTTAACAATGTCTTCTAATTTAAAAGATAACGTTAATAAACTACTTTCTAATATATTTAGCATTTCATTCAACTTAGATTTTAATAATAAGCTATCTGATAACACAGTTAAATTTTTAAACTTAAGGTCAAATTATCTATTGCACTGTTTAATTGTTGTTCATTAATATTGATTTTGTTAATAACATTTTTAAAGGAATCTAGGGTTGTAGTTGTTACTAATATATTATCTTTAAGTAATTTAGATAACTGAGTTTGATCAGTTTCAACAGTTTCAATAGCTGCACTGTATCTTATAGCATCTTCCTCATTCATAGTGCCAAATAAATGTTTAAACACAGTGCCAACTCCGCCAAACCAAGCTGATCTTTTAGAACGGTTTTCTATAAGATGAGAAATAGATTCAAAATTACTAAGTATGTCATGATACCGGGTTGCTAGGGGCTGTATCATATTATGACACTCGGAGTCAATGAAAACGTTACTTTGTTTACAGAAGTACTTGGCTGTTCCTATAATACTATTAAGATTATCAATATGCGGATTATCAATGTCCGTCTACTATTTTTAGAGATCCAATAGGATCAAAGTAAATACCAGGACTATTTATTGTGGGCTGGATGAAGTTTTCCTATGCCAAGGACAAGCCACTGTAATAAAATAATATAAACTTAAATTGTTAGTTAAAATTAAACTTAGATTTAACTTAAAATTACTTAATTTTTAACAGAAATGTTAAAACTACATTACAATTGATCGCAACGTCGTGCGAGTTTTATTTCATCATAATGATGAACTACGTGCCGCCTGTTAATTAACAAGGTAAGACTATTTCTACCATTTATTTTAATCACTTTATAAGGACCTTTCCAAATTGGTGATAAAGCTTTACGCAGTCTAAGATGGTTCTTAAGAAAAACAAAGTCACCAACTTGGTATTTAATGGGACGACTATGAGAGTCGTAATAAGTTTTAGAAGACTCTTTTGAATTTTGTATATTTTCAAAAGCTTTGCCTCTTGTATACTTTATGCGGTGTTGAAGCATTTTAACATAATCAGGGTAAGTTACATCTGGTGCGGTTTTGAATACAGAATTAGGAATGAAATGCTTATGACCGAAAATCAATTCAAAGGGTGAATAATTAGTAGTTGTATGTGTTGCCGTATTATAGGCTAACATTGCTGTATATACGTATCTAGGCCAGTTATCTTGGTTTTCGCATACATATGATTTTAAATATTCTTTTAATGTTGAGTGGCTGCGTTCTAATGCGCCTTGGGTCTGAGGATGATATGGTGAAGACCACAACTGTTTAATTTTTAAGAAGGTACAGTCTTCTTGAATAATTCAGCTGTAAAATTGGTGCCCTGATCAGTAAGTATCTTTTTAGGTATGCCAAATAGTGAAATGAAATGTATGAGGCATTCGCTAGTTTCTTCAGCTGTAGTATTTCTTATAGGATAAGCTACCGAAAACTTGGTTAGATCATCCTGTAGAGTAAGGATATACTTCAATTTGGCTGGACCAGATTCAGGAAGAGGACCAACTATGTCCAAAGATAGTCTTTCAAATGCAATAGTAGAAGTACTAGTAATTTGCATAGGTGCTCTATTAACTTTACGAAGGGCTTTGTTTGTCTGGCAAGATGGACATTCTTTTACATATTTTTCAATGTCACTTCGCATGTTTTTCCAATAATATTGTTCTCTAACTTTATTGAACATTCGGTTAGAACCAAGATGTCCTGCAATAGGAATGTCGTGGTTCTCCTTTAGAATCTTTTGGATTTCGCTAAGACTAGGATAATAAATTGTGTTACGATAAATATGAACTTCTATTCCAGTGTTATTAAATAAGTGAGCTAAAATGTTGTATATCTTTACGTATGAATGGCGGTCAAAAGGGTTTCTAAAATCAGTTATACTTATTTTTTCAGAGGATTCAGTATTAGATATTAAGTGGTTTCTAAGGTTTTTCATAGATTCGAAGATATCGCTATAGTTACAATCATCAAAGTGATGTACTTTGGTAAATAGAAAATAATAAGTTTTGTCATTATAGGTTAAGGATTTAAATGAATGTACAGTCCTATCAGACTGGAGAAATTATTGAGATTCCGAGTAATTTGAAAGGATCTCTTCAACATAAGGAATAGATTCATCAAAATCAAGAGATGCCGGAATTATAATAATTTTATGTGGACTTTTCAATAGGCTATAATTGTGTTCAACAATTGGTGTGGTTATAGGATGTCGTCATAGAAGATTTCAAGAATTTGGGATAAGAATCATTCAGATCTGGTGCTAAAGGTTGTTCATTACTTAATCCAGCGTTTGAATTAGGTGAAGATGGAAAGTTTTGACTTGTGGAAGATTGAGGTTCAATGAGCTCTGAAGGATATTGGTTAGTAGTGACAGTAGGTTGAATAGGATTTGATGTGCTACCTTATGGACTATAAGAAACAGGCATATCATTTTCTAGAAGATCTATACAAGGTAGATCATTACTGTCATAATCAGAAGTAGTAGGCAATGTAATATCTAAGTCGTGTAAAGTTATTGGACTAAATTGAGGCGATAAAACGTCGTTTTCATTACTATTAGAAGGTAAAAGGTTTTCTTGTATAGGATTTTGAATGGGATCAACTGGTTGATTTTCGGTATTTAAATCATTGTCTGGATTTTCAGATACAATAGGATGAACAGGATAACGCGAGAGAGCATCAGCTGCTGAATTTAATCTTCCTTTTTGATATACTATGTCATATTCATACTCTTCGAGTTGAAGTCGCCAACGTTGCATTTTGCTACTAGGATCGGTGTGGTTGAAAAGCCATTTTAAAGGACGATGGTCGGTTACTATTATAAATTTACGGCCAAAGAGGTAAGGTCTAAAGTTTTTACAGCCATATATAATTGCTAGCAATTCTTTTTCAGTAACACTGTAATTTATCTCTGCTTTATTCAAGGTTCTAGACGCGTATGCTATAGGGTGATCTTTACTAACTGGACCTTGGGAAAGGATGGCTGATATGGCATAATTGGATGCATCACAACTAAGTATAAACGGTTTTGTAAAATCTTGATATATAAGTACAGGAGCAGTTATAAGTTTATTTTTTAAGGATTCAAATGAGTGTTGTTGTTCGTTAGACCAAACAAAAGAAATGTCTTTTTTGAGTAAAGAAGTAAGAGGTTTTGATAATTTAGAAAAATCAGGTATAGATCGTCTGTAATACGATATAAGACCTAAAAAGGATTTTATGTCTTTAGGACATTTAGGAATAGGAAATTCTTTTACAGATTTAATTTTGTTAGGGTCAGGTTTCACCCCATTTTCAGTTATGACATGACCTAGGTAACCGACTTCCTTTCTTAAAAACTCACACTTGTCGGGTTGCAATTTAAGGTTAAAAAATCGGAGTTTTTGGAAAACTGAAGTTTAATTTTCAATATGTGATTGGAGATCATAAGAGTAAATAACTACGTCGTCTAAATATACGAAACATCTCTCTCCTTGGAGACCGGTAAGGACATTATTCATCAAACGTTGGAATGTTGAAGGTGCATTCTTTAAACCAAATGGCATCCTTGTAAATTCAAAGTGCCCTTGAGGGACGCTGAAGGCGGTTTTGCAAGAATCGCGAGGAGACATTTTTATCTGATGAAATCCAGAAGCAAGGTCAAGAGTTGAAAAATACTTAGAGTTCCCTAATTGGTCAAATATTTCGGTGATATTAGGAATCGGATAAGTTTCGCCAAAGGTAATATCGTTAAGTTTCCTATAGTCTATGACGATACGCCATTTCTTTTGGCCTGATGCGTCAATTTTCTTAGGAACAATCCATATAGGAGAAGACCAGGGAGACAGAGAAGATTGGATTATGTTTTGTTCTAACATCTTTTGTACTTGGGACTGCACTTCTTGCTTGTGAACTTCAGGAAAACGATAGGATTTCACGTTAACGGTTTGATCAGAGGTAGTTCGGATCTCATGTTGGATAGCATCGGTTGAAGACAGTTGATCATGAGGTAAGTGGAATATATCAGAGTATTTAGAACAGGTATCGTATAATGCTTCGACTTCTTCAGGATTTAAGTGTGATACGCGAAGGAGCTTAAGAACTTCTTCAGTTCTGTTCAAACATGACTGATTGGAATGAGACTCAGGGAAAGGTTCATAATCAATCGGATATAAGGTAAGGTTAAGATTAGAATTTAAAGAAACAGGATTTTCAGACGTATTTTAGACTGTTATATTTATTCTATTATTATCTTTTACCCTGACTAAACAATTGGCTATTAAAAGAGTATCGTTAATATGTTGGTCAACAATGAGACCTTCTTTTATTTTAGGATTTTTAACTGAGCATTCAATAGTTATCTCAGAACGAGCAGGTACTTTATAAATTGGTTCAATGAAGTTAAGCTTTATATAATTTTTACTGAGACAAAGTACGTTGCGATTATAATCAATGTGACATTGGTAATGGGTGAGTAAATTATTTCCGATTATACCATCATAGGTTAAGTTTATTTTATCTACAACGTGGAAGTTGAAAGGAATCGATTCTTTTCCAAATATAAGGTTCAAGTCAAAGTTACCAAGGGTAGGTACAGCATCTTTGTTATTATCTATACCTTTTAATTTTAATGTTTTCTTATTAAGTTTCAGATTTGGATACGTTTGGATAGAAGATTTCTTTAGAAGGCAGATAGAAGAACCATTATCGACGAGTAAGGTAAGTGGTCTATCAGAAACGGATGTTGCAACTAGGACATGAGGTAAGGATTTCTTTGTAGGATCACATGATATCTCGAATACGTTATTATCTCTAAGGGTAGAGTCATTACAAACATCCTTGTTGTAAGTTTTATTTTTATAATGTTTATTTTTCTTTTATATAGAAGGATACGTATTATCATTGGGTATAGAAGTATCAAGACCTCCGATTTGGGGCTGGCTACCCTGTTGTGTGGTCTGCGTGGATATAGAAGTACCAAGACCTCCGATTTGGGGCTGGCTACCCTGTTGTGTGGTCTGCGTGGATATAGAAGTATCAAGACCTCCGATTTGGGGCTGGCTACCCTGTTGTGTGGTCTGTGTGGATATTGAAACTGCACGACTTCCTGTTTGGGGCTGGTTACCCTGCTGTGTAGTCTGCGTGGATATAGAAATAGCACGACTTCCTGTTTGGGGCTGGTTACCCTGTTGTGTAGCCTGCATGGATATAGAAATAGCACTACTTCCTGTTTGGGGCTGGTTACCCTGTTGTGTAGCCTGCATGGGTATGGAATTGGTGCCACTAACATGCAACGGTTGCGTTGTGAGGAAAGACTTGGGTTTCACGAGACACCGCCGTGAACCCATTATTCGTTTAAATGATCATCATTGTTACTCAGATCGTCAGGTTGCTGGGTTATATCGTTATATTGTTGGGTAGTGTCATCAGGTTGAGTATCAGGATAATAATAATTGTTATCATTAACGCAATGGATACGAGATGGTTGGGATTTTGAAAATCTTTGATTAAAATTGTTATGTTGACTAGTGATAGGACGATATGAGGTTTGCGGAGAGGGTTGCGTAACTTTAAAACTGTTGTTGTTATATTCGCGCTTTTTGCGTTTCCAGAGTATGACCTTGAGTCTTGCAGTAACGACAAAATGGGATATTTGACATATTTTGATTAAATACTTGTGGTCTCGAATTAACATTATGAACAACGGGTCTAAATGAATAATTTGGCTTTTGAATAGGACGTGGTGCCATTGAGGTGAGATTAGATGTTGGCAAGTTACGTTTATACAGCAGTTTTTGAATTTTCTCTTCCGATATTGCTAAATTAATAGCCTCATTTAAGTTTGAAGGGTTTTTTCCACGGACTAAATTTGAAATATTTGGTTTAAGACCCAATAAGAACGTATGGAGAGCGAGGTCCTCCAGAGCTGCGGTTCGGCCTACTAACTCGGATTTCTTTCTATTTGACAAAGTGATTTCGGTAAATAATTTGGAAAGAGAAGTTTCAACCCGTAATGCAAATTGATTCACGGCTTCACTGGATAACTGGTGACATTCCTGTATTTCAGCTAATAAATGAGCATAATGTTTTCTTTTCCGAATTGTGTTTTCAAAAAGTCGCTAAGTTGGTCCCATGATTCGAATTCTTTGATTGCACAAGCTGTATCAGCTTTTCCTTCTAATTGAGATAATATAAATTTCAATAAAATATACTTTTGAGCATCTGAGGCAAGGTTTATAGCATTATCGCAATTTGATATAAAAGAATTTAATGTTTCCCGAGAACCATCAAAAGATTTAATAAATTTAAACAAAGTACCAATTTGGATAGGCTCACCTTTCACTGCTGCATCTTTGGTCGACATGGCTAAGAAACAATACACAAAATGACACAAAAAATAAAATTATAATATGAATTAAAATTGATACGGTGTAACAGGCGGCCAAACTAGTAGCTTCAGACCTTCTATATGCATCTTATACTGTGCTATATGTGTCGCACTGATAACCTCGGACAGGATGAACGGCGCGACGACAATTACTACTTCTTAGAATCGACTTAGTCAAAACAAAATAATTATAGTTAATGTAAATCAAAATGGATATGTGTTTAGAGTTCTTAGATGATAAGTTTACTTTTTATAACACACTTAGTTGTTTATTTAATAAAGGCTTTACACTTTCACAAAAGTTTGGATAAATGAAATTAAGTCACTTACAGGATCATGCCGAAGTATAAGGACACGAACATAGTGGTAGGTAGGTATAGCGCGGTATACCAGTCACGCGGCACTTCGCAGAAGATGACGAGAAGCTGAGCTTGGGCACACCAGGCGTTGAATTTCTCAGTCAAGAGAGAAATTGTTTTCTTTCAGGAACGCGACTATCTTTCAGGAACGAGACTATCTGGCAGGAACGAGACTTTTCTTTCAGGAACGAGACTATCTGGCAGGAACGACACTTTTCTTTCAGGATAGATACTACTTTTCAGGAACGACAATTATTTTACTTTACAGGAACGAGACTATTTGCTTTTTTATTTACTGACGGATGGAGTTCGATTTTGGATAAGTAGATTTTAGCACAATAGTTTTTTTCAAAGCACGGCACACTTGCGCATTAGGATAAATTTGTTAAATTGTTATTTTTTTATATTTTTTTTTTTCACTTTTACTTTTTCACTGGAGACGAACCGAGGATATCCGAAATATCCCACCGCTGCCACCAAATTGTTAAAGGGATTAATGAAAATCCCTTTTTAAAAAAACACTTTTAATACTTTGCGTGAAAATGATTTTATTTTATAAAGTGCACGAAATTATTTATAATTACTCGCTAAATGAAAGGGCAAGTGTCACCGGCGGATGATGGAATCGAACTGAGGAGCTCGCTGCAATAATCTTGCTACTGCTCTAAAATGCTGATGCAGCCCGATGCACCGGGGGGTGATGATGTTGGCACTATTATATACTGTACATGTATATAACAGTTCGCACTGAAGTAGGTATTCCGTATGTAGGTGTCATTTGTTCGATAGCTTTTTGCCGTCTTGTAGGTAGGGACATGATCCCATTGCTATAGAAATTTTGAGGAATTTCTACCAATGGGGAATTGTACCAACTAGGAATTAAACAAACTAGGAATTTGTACCAATGGGGAATTGTACCAACTAGGAATGAAGGTTTTCGGAGCTAAATACCGCGACAAGTGGTTTTGGCAGTCTTCTCGTGATGTTAACCTGACACCATGTATATAGTCAAAGCCTGACACTGCCTAAATAATCCTGAAGAGACCGAAACAGGTGAAAATCTGAAAGTGCAAGATCAGGACTATACGGCGGATGCCAAGCTCTCTTAATTTTTGCTGAGTGGCTAAAGATGTGTGAGGTCTAGCGTTATCATGATGCAAAACCACACCCCTTCTCAACAGAAGGGGTTAACATCAATCAACATTGATTCCGGCCGCTTTCTCTCAACTTCTTGATTTAATCTCATCAGTTGTTCGCAGCAGAGTTCAGAATCTATGGTTCTGTCTGGTGGTAACCGCTCATAATGAATAATGCCCTTCCAATCCCACCACACACACACAGCATCACCTTGATGCGAGTTAACCCGGGTTTTGCCACAGTTTGTGAAGCCTGACCGGCCTTTGACCACGACCTTTTTCGCAGAATGGTTCGGTTTCATTACGTCGTAGTAAAGAATCACAAATAAGTATACGGTTCATTGGGTTTCTTTCAGTGAGCTCGTGAAGTATCTACCCAAATATCGAGCTTTTTTGTGGATCTGGGACACATTCGTCAGATTCCTTTTTCGTCTAACTTCCCAGTTTTTTCAAATGCGCCAAAACTGTTTTGTGATCAATTCCCAGTTCTTCAACTACGTCGTAACTGATATGCCGATCTTGCTCCAATTTTTCAAAAATGGCAACCATTTTATTCGTAATAGGGCGACCAGAGCGACGTGCATCTTTGACATCAAAATTTCATAAAACGCTTAAACCAAATTTATGTTACCCTCACAGACACTGCACTAGGTCCTTAACGCCTTTAGCACACCGACGCCGCGAACCGCGGTAGCGAAATTGCGGTAATCTGTCTACACACATTAAAATGTATCGCGTATGTTGCGTCCCGCTCTATCGTCTGTGACTACCTATACTCGTATTTGCGTCTCAGTTTGTATAGTATCGCTGATACTCGCGATACATTTTTTACACGGACGCCGGTGTCCCGCCACTTTAGTTTCGCCTATTGGAGAGAAACGACGTGGTTTGTCTTTTTGGACAGAATATCGCTGCGAAACAAGATGGCGGAAGCAGAAACTGAGGAAATTATAATTGAAATTCGAGATTATCCAGAAATATATCTCATAGGGCATATAGATTATAGAAAATCTTATAAAAAAGAAGTAGCATGGCGAAAAATTACTTCTTTCTTTTTTGATTAATTTCAAAAACCCATATATTTTGTCTTTTTCTTATGTTGATACAAGAAGTAATAGTTCTTCTTCTTCAGATTCGAAAAGAAACCAGTCTGGCTCAAACGAATTATTATTATTGCATTCGAATGAGTTGAAAATAACAAATTTATACAAGCCATATTCGAGTAGGTGTGAAAACGACCGCTTGAATTTCGCTTATTTACCGCATTTTCGTGTTCGCTAAGTTTTCGCTACCGCGGTTCGCGGCGTCGGTGTGCTAAAGGCGTAAACATCGCAATTTTTTTGCACAGCTTGCTTGTATTTTTACCTTTTTTGTAGTAAAATTTTAAATACATATCGAATTTCTTCATTAGATTCACTCATCTTGACAGTAAGAAAACAAATTTTCTTAATTTTAATTTGGAATTATCTGCTTTAAAATTTAAACTTTTAATGATACTAAAACCAGCCATATACAAATAGTATAGCCAAAGAGATTTTATTACAAGTTCAGCGAAAAGACTTTTTCCACCACCAATGTGACAAATATAGAAAAATCCGAAACACTTTATTTGACTTAGAAATTGCACCCAGGCCATTTTGTTATTTTTTCAATGTTTTCATATTTGGAACCTACACAAAAATAAGTTAAAAATGGTTTCTTACTTAATTTTTTATTTCGTTATAATTCATAAGTATGTAAGTATAACGAAATAAAAAAGTTTTTCATGAAATTGTATAAAAATCTTCACAGTTCTTTAAAAGATTTACGAGATGTTTTAGTACCTGCCTAACAGAACAGAGTATATTGAACTTGATCTTGAACGTGAAATGAATTCTAAGGTAATGTCGTAAGGTTGCTTACCTTTGTTCACGAGTAAGGCCATGAGGCTGCGAATAGGGCCGGTGGCGAGGATAGTGTTGATAAAAGTCACTTGCTCGGTCTCCTCCTGCAATGATTTCATTCTTATTTAATCAGTCTTTGCACATTGCTACTTCCTTATATACTACTTACGAGAAAACAGCAAAGTGTTAAGAATACTTATAAGTTCAGTAATAATATAGACTTATCTAATGAGAAAGCTTAAACGTAGGTTTGTCGTCTACAAACATCATGATTTTATTTTTATTCTTTCACAGGTAAGCACTTGGCCTTAATCTCACCTGATGTACATACATACATATAAACACGACTATTATCCCCGAAGGGTAAGTCAGAGACTAGGCAACGAGGACGGTAAACTCTGCCATACTACTCTGTCAAGAAAGTACCGGGAAAAGATCAACAATACACAAAATGTTATTTATTCATCCAAATTTATTTTATCGCCTTCAAAGTATGCTCCTTCAGAAATGATACACTTGCGCCAACGAATAATCTAATCATCAAAACATTTTTTAAACGCTTTTTCCGGAATTGAGTTCAGTTCTCGCCGCAAATTCTCCTTTATGTCTTCTACCGAATGGAAACGGGTGCCACGAAGTGGTAATTTGAGTTTAGGAAAAAGAAAGAAGTCAGCTGGAGCCATATCTGGTGAATAAGGTGGTTGCTCGATGGTATTTGTTGAGTTTTTGGTCAAAAATTCGTTCACAATGATGGCCTTGTGCGAAGGCGCATTATCGTGGTGCATAAGATTCAAGAATTTTCTTTCCACAAATTTGGCCTTTTTTGTCGAATTTGCCTCTTAAACGCCGCATAATCATCATCATCATCAGCCTATTAACGTCCCACTACTGGGCACAGGCATTCCACGTGGACAATAGCACGTGGGGATATTGGGCCATAACCCACCACGCTGGCCCAATGCGGGTTGGTAGGTTTTTTTTTAACGACTGTCATCTTACGACAACTACCGGGACCAACGGCTTAACGTGCCTTCCGAAGCACGGAGGAGCTAGAGAGGTTTTTAAGTTGGTTACCCATCCAGCGACCCGGCATTGCGAAAGTGGCTTAGCGAGCAAGATCGCAAGCCGAACGCACCAGCCGCTGCGCCATCCAGCTCCCCATAACGCTAAAATAATATTCTTTATTTAACGTTTGACCTTCCGACAAGAATTTCGAGTGCACAACACCGCAATAGTCAAAGAAAACAGTCAACATGACTTTGACTTTTCATCGACTTTGGCGTGGTTTTTTCGGTTTCGGTTCAGTCGAAAGGCGCCACTCCGAAGCTTGTTAACGAGTTTGCATGTCAAACTCGTAAACCCACGTCTCGTCACCAGTGACAATGCGTTGCATGAATGTTGGGTCGGAATTGACTCGTTCTAGCATGTAGGTAATCAGCGACTCTTATGCGATTGAGTTTTCGGAGAAAATTCTGGTCTTTTGGGACTAGCCGAGCGGCAACATGTTTCATACCCAAGTGATTATTTAAAATGGTACGGATCGACTCGTGAGACACAGAAAGTTCAGCGGCTATCTCTCTCAAACTTGAATGAGGATTTTCAGTTACAGTTTCCTTCACTTTTGCGATGTTAACTTCAGTTGAAGACGTTGATGGCCTACCAGAGCGAAGCAAATTTTCCATCACATTTCGACCGCTTTTGAACGCTTTGTACCACTCATAAGCACGTGTTTTTGATAAAGTCGATTCACCGTAAGCCTTCTGTAATATTTTCAGTGAATCCGAACATGAAATTCCATTTTCGACGCAAAATTTAAGACAAACTCTTTGTTCGATGTTTTTATCAATTATGAAATTCGCAATTCACACTAGATATAAACTAACTAAAAACGGCACTATAATTAATCTAAATAACAGATGCAACTCAAACTCCGCGCCAAAATATATAACAGTTGTGCCAATCCAACAACAAAAAAAAAAACAAGAAATTTAATTTGGAATCCTTAACAAATCATCCGTTCTCGAAACTTTTTTGACAGAATGTATTCCACTTTTCACCAAATAACGACTGCACAATATTCAGCGTGACAGGTGGTGAGCCCATCGCCAATCCGAACATGAAATTCCATTTTCGACGCAAAATTTAAGACAAACTCTTTGTTCGATGTTTTTATCAATTATGAAATTCGCAATTCACACTAGATATAAACTAACTAAAAACGGCACTATAATTAATCTAAATAACAGATGCAACTCAAACTCCGCGCCAAAATATATAACAGTTGTGCCAATCCAACAACAAAAAAAAAACAAAAAATTTAATTTGGAATCCTTAACAAATCATCCGTTCTCGAAACTTTTTTGACAGAATGTATTCCACTTTTCACCAAATAACGACTGCACAATATTCAGCGTGACAGGTGGTGAGCCCATCGCCGCTCTAAGCTGGTGGATGTATCTCCAGTCTTTAGTCCGTTAGTCGCCTTTTGCGACACCCAAGGGAAGAGTGGGGGGTGGTAGTATTCTTTCACCGCTACGCGACATGGTTCCGCAATGTGACATGATGCTAAGTCCGATGATGGGGAAGCACATTTAATCCGTTCTTCGATCCGATTCGATCCGTTCTCCGATTCTTTAACTACTGAGAAACTTATCTCCTACTGTCGAAAATGTTGTGACGACCTTATTTAGATAAGATGGTGGTGGCTAGCCAGGTCAACTTAAAACAAGCCGCATCACAAACCAAACCGACTACAAATATGTATGTGCAGTCTTTAATCCGTAAGTCGCCTTTACGACACCGAGGAGAAGAGAGGAGTGGTAGTATTATTTTGATAAGCCTATCGCCGCTCTATGCTTTTGGATGTATGTGCAGCAGTCTTTAGTCCGTTAGTCGCCTTTTACGACACCGAAGGGAAGAGAGGGGACCGCCCGCTGGGAATCGAACCCGGGACCTTGGGTCGGAGAACGGTGCACAGTGGTCTAACCACTACACCACAGAGGCGGTTAGAACCATTAAATAAATGAAGGTGATTGATTGTTAAAGTAACTAACAAGCGTAAATTATAGTAAGTAGGTGGTATACCTTCTATACAACTTCCACTTTAGTTATTTAACAAAAAAACTTCTTGTTGCTCTAAAAATATGAACAGAAGGCATGCTTGATTGTTAACTACAGACAAAAGGATTATCATTAATCAAACAATATCAAATGCGTCTTTATAATATAAACATGTAAATAATATCTAGGTATCTTGCCTTGTTTTTTCAATCACCATTGGGGCCAAGATGAAGGATGAAAATATTGTGAGTAGAGTAGTGAATAGCAGTAGTGTGAGCCATTTATTGTCATTATTATTTTCGTCACAAGTGTATGATGTCATTATAAAAGCAGCGGCATTGCGCTAAGTCATAAAATTGGTAACAAAAGTACCTAAGACGCACACCTTAGAACCGTTTCGTAGTAACCCAAGTATTTGATAAGCACCTGACAATAAACTTTAAAAGGGCAATGAAGCGCTACGGCAACATTTTATCTTTACTCTTTTTAAATCTTTACATATCTACCAATGACGACTAAATGATAATAAGAGTGGAGATTTGTAATATTAAGCATGAATTTATTATCCTATTTCGATAAAACGATAAATACAACTGCAAAATTACTTACTACAAAATGCGACAAAGGGCATTTTACGCAAAATCACAGTCGAGGTGTATAGACCTCATAAGTGTCATAAGTCAAATCAAACCCCACTAAAATGTGTTACAGTACATAATTATGCAAAAAAAACTAATTTTGCTTAAATGGAAAAATCCTGTTGGCTATTTGGTATGTATTGATCAACTTTATGATGACGTAAGGTAGGTACCTATGTATACAGTACATTGAATGAATGAATTTCGATTAGGTACCTACTTAATGTACATTAAAGTACATTAATGCTTAATATTACAAATCTCCACTCTGCGAGACTACGCTGAGTTCGGACGACCAGCGCCTCGCAATTTGTAGTTGCCTAATTTTGCAGTTGTATTTATCGTTTTTATCGAAATAGGATAATAAATTAATTATAAAATCTTTATTCCTCATGAAGTATTAATTATTCTGGTATAAATTTTGCTCAATAATATTATCGTAGATAGGAGAAATTCAGTTGACTTAAGGCGATTTCCGAAGATTTTTTGGTTTAGAATTTGATTTTTTTTTCTATATAAAATCAATGATATCTAAAAATTCCGAGGCCGCTACAAACTGTACAACTATTTATCAGATAACATTATTTTTTTTAAATTCATTTGTTTAGAACAGAAGTTGAATCTAGGATCTCAAAAAAGTGCCTTCAAGCATTTTATGGAAATCTTTCTCTGCAATTTTGGGTCTAATTAAAAAGTTAAGCCAAATTTACAAAAAGCGAGGCCGCTACAAACTATGCCAACAGCTATTTTACACTAATCATTAAGTTAAAATTGTTAATGTATTTTTGTTTCTGAGATCAAGAACCCCAAAATTGGCCATTTTACGCAAAAATCAGAGTAGAGATAGAGGCCTTTTAAAAGTCAACTATATGGATTCTTATGTTGCATCGATCAACTTGACGCGCCTGTACTACGTTAATCGCAATAAGCAATATTTTATCTAGACGTAAAAATACATTACATAATTAGTTAGTAGGTACTTACATTAGGTGTGACGAACTCCGGCCTGATAACGTTTTTGTGGTAGTTGTCAAATAGAGCCACGAAAGGCCTTATGGTCGGACCGTTCCATACATTATCTGGGACGGTAAGGAGGCTGTTGGCATAAAAGTGTAAATAAAATAAATTAAAACAATAATTATCATCACCATCATCATCATCATCAGCCTATAAACATCCCACTATGGTGGGCACAGGCTTTCCTGCATGGACAGCGCATGGCATAGGGAGATTGGATTATAGCCCACCACGCTGGCAAAATGCGGCAAATACACACACAATGCACAATTTACTGCCCAATCTCCTGTAAATAGGACAACGCAATGAAACGCGATGAACCGACTTGAAGAAGATGGCGGGCAGTGCATAGATGCGACTATCTAATTTCAGAATGGTTGAAGGGTTTGGTTCAGCAGTAGATAATACCCTATGCTTTTAATCGTTGATCATTTTTGACAATGATGTGAGGCAGGTAGTAATTAACAGTTAACATTTTTTATTTGAACATTTTCTAAAGCAACGCAAATTAAAGTTTGATTTGTTTTTTGTTAACACGTAAAGTACATGTATCACGTCATGTTCGTGTCTTTCATATTCAAATGTGAATAGCTTATATTAGCTTAAACTGCTTACCTAATATGTAAAAACCCGTAATATTTAGTAAGTCGATATCCCAAATAAGTAGAGGCAATTTTTATTTACAAAAACATTACACAGGCTTGAAATAATTGTTCAAAATAATAGTCATAAACACGCCATTTCAAAGTTATCAAAAGTCGTAAGACGCTTTAAACTAGTCGCTAGACATGTGTTAAATGCGATCTTATTTAAACTACTAGTCGAGTCAGAGTTAAACCTTGTTCGTACTAGCACAGAATAAATAATAGTACTACGGTACTAGGCGAGTAATTTTGTCTATTAACAAGTAGGTACATTTCTTTGCTACTTTGCTTAATTAAAACCAATTTAAAAGCTTATCAAAAAGCAAACAATGTTCTCGCTACTCGCCAAAATTACTCACCTAGTTATACGGCTTTAATGAGATTTGTTGTCAAACTCACTTGGTTTGCGCTTCATCGTTCTTCGACATCGCACTGGTCTTTCCTTGCAAATTGAACTGTATGTAGTTAATCGCGTTGTTCAAATCCGTATTGAACATCTCCTCGCTGACGCGCAGGAGGTCTTCATCAGTAGTCGCGTCTTGGACCTGCTTCAGCATGTCATCGTAACCCTTCTTCTTGGCGTAGTCAACTACCCCACCGACGACAGTTCCGATTTGGGATAGCGTGTTGGAAGCAGTGTTGCCCTGCTGGCCTGTCACTGAGTTGCCGATCAAGTTAGGCAGTATGCTGTTGAAGATCTGACCGGCAGCATGGGCTATGTCGTCGCCCCGAGCCGCTGCCAATACAGCCAGGATCACTATAGATAAACGCATCGTAGAGGAACTGTTTAGGACGTTCCGTGAAGCGAGATCGCGACGCACTAGTGATTCTGCGCGGGCGCCGAACAAGCGATACTGTGCGACCTCTAGGTGACGTCATGTGCCCGTGTAGCCGATATGGTATGTTATAAAGATTCAACTCGTGCACATCGAGGTTTGTGCCGGTGACTGCCCTGAATAGGAAATTAGCTTTAGACTCTGCTTGGTAGTTAAATATTAATGTCGGGCCGGTAAACAAAAGTGACCTTGATCATGAACAGACTACCTACATGCCTACACGACTATAGTAAATCATTTATAAAAGAAATGACAACTTTTCGAATTGTACCTAATTATTGTAGTCAAAGATTACTTAACCCTTTGATAGGCGCAAAGAACCTTACCCTCATGGTTTCGGTCATCTAAATCTCATGGTCCTGATTGAAAAACAAATGAAGTCACTTGTTTTTCAATCATCATAACCTTACATGAATCAGCGTGCATCAAAATATTATAAATAAACATTAACCATATCACAAAATATCTCAACGCTCGAAAAAAACAAGAAGCCAAAAAAGTCTGATGAAGGGATTGTGTTCCAAAAGCGGTTTTGTTTGTTACAAATAAAAAAAACACCTATTAATTGATTTGTTCCGTATTGCATGTGATATGTTACAATTACTTATTGGTACAATTGAGTAAATTATGCAAAGGATGTACGAGTATGTCAGGATATCGTAACAAATGGAAAACTTTAGTCTCCTACCCCTACGTCTACTCCTACGGGAAACAGCCGTTATATACGGGTAGATTTAGGTATGTGTCGCGTAGCGGTTAACCCCTTGAGCACCGTAAAACCAAACACAATTGTAAATCAATTGTTTCGCGACCGCCGGCGGTCTTATGATCCTTGACCTATTAAAGAAAACTACCACCCCCTCTCTTCCCTTGGGTGTCGTAAATGGCGACTAACGGACTAAAGACTGTACATACATCCAACAGCACAGAGCGGCGATGGTCTCACTACCTGTCACGCTGAGCACATGTGCAGTCGATATTTGGTGAAAAGTAGACTTTGGTAGAGGACTGCTTTTTCTGCCCCATTCCCTAGTCTCTGACTAACCTTTCGGGGATAAATAGTCGTGATTTATATGTATTTAGGTAAGTATGTGTAATTATTTACCATTTATTTGGCTGTACTAGCTCCACCCTAGCTCGCAGGGCTTATCTGTTTCAAATTAAATGAAATCAAACCTTTCGCGAACGCCATCTTGATAGTTTAGGATGTGAACAAAAGAAAGTCACATGAGAAGAGACATTAACACCGTCTCGGTCGCAGGCGAGCGAGCCCCTGTAATGTTACTTGCGTGCGCTCTGCGGGAAAATCTTGCTTCACTTCATGTATTAAACATCTTGATCGTTCGCAGAATGCTCATGAACAGATGGGAACATAATAAACACATCAGAATAAGAAGGAATTTATCTTCTGAAACTGGTTGCATTAGGTGGTAAACAAATAAATGAATAAAAATAAATAAACGTTCCTGCACTCACGCAATTATCTAGCCCAAGAGAAGCTTCGTTATGAAACTCGTTAAATGGTTACTACCCAACTAGCAAATTGGTCATATAAAAACTGTGTTATACGACTTTTTTTTTTTTTTATAAAAGAGGGAGGCAAACGAGCAGGCGGGTCACCTGATGGAGAGTAATCACCGCCGCCCATGGACACCGGCAAAACCAGAGGAATCGCAGACGCGTTGCCGGCCTTTAAGGGAGATTAGGTTTAAGGAAGGAATAGGAATTGGGAGGGGGGGGGGGAAGGGGCCTCCGGAACCCACACTGGTCGGACGAAACACAACAGCACTAAGCGCCATTATTTCACGCCGAATATTAGTGAGAGGGTGGTATTACGCCGGGCGAGCCGGCCCAACGCGTGCTGCAACGCAGCGTGGCTCTACCACTCAGTCAGTGTCACTCATTTAGCACCACCCAGGGATCACGTGTAGGGTTTCAAGGGTAAACCTACGGACGCGAGCAACTTTGACCCCCAAAACTTTCGGTTATATAACTGTTGAATTGATGTTATTAGACAACTACAACGTTGTGTAACCGTTTTTCCTACAACGATTTAGTCCCGTAACTAAATTGTCCACTAAATAAGTTGAGTAAACGTTTTTACGACTAGTTTATACAACGTCGTATAATGGTACAAAAATATAGGTTAAGTAGACGTTTTTACGACTGTATTATACAACGTTGTATAGTGGTGCCTGTGTATAGGTTAGGTAGACGTTTATACGACTGATTTATACAACGTCGTATAGTGGTGCCTGTGTATAGGTTAGGTAAACGTTTTTACAACTGATTCATACAGCGTCGTATAGTAGTGCCTGTGTATAGGTTTGGTAGACGTTTTTACGACTGATTTATACAACGTCGTATAGTGGTGCCTGTGTATAGGTTAAGTAGACGTTTTTACGACTGATTCATACAACGTCGAATAGTGGTACCTGTGTTTAGATTAGGTAGACGTTTTTACGACTGATTCCTACAACGTCGTATAGTGGTGTCTGTGTATAGGTTAGGTAGACGTTTTTACGACTGATTCATACAATGTCGAATAGTGGTGTAAGAGTATAGGTTACGTGAACGTTTTTACGACTGCTTTATTATATCGTCGTATTATGGAGCCAGGTTGTAGGTCGGATAAATAAAAAAAATATGACACCATGTACAAAGGTTTTATTTAAATTAATGGTTATCTGTTCATGTTTATTATCTCACGGAACTCTAAAATAATTTATCATGGCCGACCATCTTGGTCGCAAGAATTCGCATTATGCGACCTTTTCATTCTATAATTGATGTATAGAAGTCGTTTCTTAACTTAGACAAGATGGCTGCTATTTTAGTATGTAAACAAATTTTAAGCAATAGTCTACAATAATTTAATTTCAAGAAATTCGAAGGGGGCGTAAAAAATTTCACAACAACACACCTATATTTCACCACAAAACTAAACGTCCCATAAGAACTAGGTGCACTGCACACATTTATCCTTACACTCTGTTCGTGTATATTATTGTTAAAGTAAATGTAAAACTAGTTAAGTAAATAATAACTTATATTCCGTTTAAATTTTGTATTTGATAACACGCACTTTTCCAGCAAACATCACAGGAACGAATGAATGGAATGAACTGAATGTGTACAGTAAAAGTCGATGTTAAACACTTAACCGACATTACAGTCATCTTCCAATGTCTATGCAATTGTTATAGGACTTCAGTGGTTCGATAACAGTCGGTCGAAAACTTTTATGTAACATTTAAAAGTTGTTGACTGACGTTTATATAACTTGTAAATAACAATAATGTCGTTTAATATGGGCCTATTTCGCGTTGTATAAACGTCTACGACACGTTTATATGACCCACTTTATAGAACCAAAAGGAAATGTAAAACGTTTTCTCAACTATTATGCAACGATAATTTGTTACTTGGGTAGACAACGGATAAACATACTTCAAATACTTAAATACATACTTATTATATATTTATTGTTGAAATTTTGCATTCACAATGCTATATAGATATAGGATAAAATGTTTACTAGATAAAAAGCTCTGGACCGCAGTGGACCGGCAATCCAAAGGTCGTGGGTTCGAATCCCAGTCGAGCGTCCTGAGACTGGTTGATTTTTTTCTAGTAAACATTTTATCCTATACTTATTATACATAGAAAACACCCAGACCCGAGACAATTTAGAAAAACAATTATTTCTAAATTGACCCGACCAGGGATCGAACCGGTGTACATACCACTCGACCAAGGAGGTCGTTAAAACTATTTTTACAAACGAAATCTAATGTGGTAGTTTACTAGCAGCCGCGACTTTGTCTGCGCTAACATAGAAACACCGTCATACTTTAACCATTTTGTAAAAATATCTTTAAACTAAGTATTTACTGCGAAAGGGGTTTTTACGCGGTTATTTTATTCAAAAAAACCGCGTAAAAACCCATTTCGCGGTTTAGAAGGCAAAAAGAGAGCTACAGACACAGGAAAGCGGCGTCTTTACTTTAAATATGTTATAATAATAATATTGACAGTGAAGAGAGAAAAAATGGTGGATACCTTGACAACGTTACGAACTACAGCCACGTTACAGGAGAGCGATTATAAATAACTAGCGGCCGCTCGCGGTTTCACCCGCGTGGTTCCCGTTCCCTTAGGAATATCCGGATAAAAAATATCCTATGTCCTAGTCCTATGTAATCCAAGTTATAAACTAGTTGTATGCTAAATTTCATCCAAATCCATTCAGTAGTTTTTACGTGAAAGAGTAACAAACATCCATCCATACTTACAAACTTTCGCCTTTATAATATTAGTGTGACTAGCGGCCGCTCGCGGTTTTACCCGCGTGGTTTCCGTTCCCGTGGGAATTTCGGGATAAAAAGTATCCTAAGTGTTAATCCAGGTTATAAACTATCTGTATGCCGAATTTCATCTAAATCTATTCAGTAGTTTTTACGTAAAAGAGTAACAAACATACACACTGACAAACTTTCGCCTTTATAATATTAGTGTGATGTGATTAAGATTCATCATCATCAGTCAAATGACGTCCATTGCCGGATAAAGGCTCCACCACGCCCGGTTTTGGTCGCATCCAGCGGCTACCTGCGACCCTTACCAGATCGGTCGGTCGGTCCATCTTGTTGGAGAGGCCACTTGAGTTTAGCAATCCTTTCCCTTTGTGCTAAGTCGGTCGCCTTAATTCTTCTACGGATCTCCTCATTTCTGATTCGATCTCGGAGAGAAACCGAGCATAGCAATGCTGGTCTAAGACTTTCTTGAGACACTGCGGTATTATATGGACGGGAAAATATTCCATAGCATACTGGACGCTGCCCAGCGGAGTTGGATTCGACAATTGACACCTTACATAAATACACCTCATAGAAATAGAGATACCTACCTTAAACAGAGATACCTAGGTCCACTTAATAATAAAAAAGTTTAACTTTTTAGCGCTTTAGAAGCCGTTATATTATTTTTCCCAAATAACGTGTTATAGAGTTTCAATGACCTCAAAAAAATGTCGCTATTTTGCATAGTTGGAGTAATTTTCGTTACCGACTTTATGTTTTTGCTCATCAGTGTACGTAGGTACCTAAATCGTAAGACGTTGGCGTTGACTGTCTGTCTCGTCTGCATATTGTATGTGCAGTCATAGTGTAATACAGCTACAACAATACCTATGCAAAGAATGCATCATTGGAATGTTAATTGCATTTAAGGTTGAGTGTACCGGCTGTACCTATGTAGGTAACTATAAAGATCTTAAGATTTTTATACACATTTAGGTATCCATAATAAGCATACAAAACTTCAGTTATTCTATTCGACCTGAATGTGTGAAAAAGATGTTTTTTTGCCATTTCACAGTTATCCGTTAAAAATAGTTGTTTTTTCCACTTATTATGATGGCTGAATTGCGGGATTATATCCAGATTAAACATTTGTACAAACACCTTTTATAACCAGTGTTTATCGTCGTTATCTAGGTAGGTACTTAAAATAAATGTTACGTTTTAAATATCTATTAGGTATCTAGACGCTGCTTTTGCACCTTCATTGCCTAGTCTCTAATTAACCCTTTTGGAATAATAGTGAGTGAGTGAGTGTATGTACTTATGCACCTATTGTGGAAGTATATTTTTGCTTTAACTCGTGACACTTGCCGATTTAATACCGACCATATTAAAGAGGCTATCAAGCGAAATAAAGGTTCAAAAGTGTTCGCAAGAGATTTGGGTATTGAGCAGAGCCAACTGACGACGCTGAAAACCGATGACGGCAGAACTGTCTGTCTATGTAGGTTCGAAGCTATGGAAGAGGTCGAGAAGTTCTATGGACAGCTATACACATCCACGCGGCCACCTGCACAAAGCTTAACTACAGACCCTAGAGCTAAGCTAACCCGACATTATACCGAAGATACCCCGGATATCAGCCCGTACGAGATTGGTATTCTCAAGCAGCTTAGGAACAGCAAGGCATCGGGTGCTGACGGAATTACGGCTGAGCCCCTGAAAGCAGGCGGAAGACCGGTACTCGCAGCTCTTCAGAAACTATTTAATTCCGTCGTACTTGGAGGCAGAACGCCAGAAGCGTGGCATGAAAGTATGGTTGTCTTGTTCTTTAAGAAGGGTTACAAGACCTACTAAGGAACTACAGACCCATATGACTTCTAAGTCATGTTTATAAGCTGCTCTCAAGAGTTATAACTAATCGTCTCCCACGCAGGTTTGATCACTTCCAGCTAATCGAACAAGCCGGATTCCGAAAAGGCTTCTGTACCATAAACCACATACATACGCTGCGGCAGGTTATACAAAAGACCGAAGAGTATAACCACATTGCTTAGCGTTTGTGGACTATGAAAAAACCTTCGATTCGATCGAAACATGGGCCGTGCTACAGTCTCACCAGCGAGCGGTGCCAAATTGACTATCGGTACATCGAAGTGTTGAAGTGTTTGTTACAAAACGCCACTTTGACAGTTCGCCTTCAGGACGTCATATCTCCGCAGCTCTTTACTGCTGCACTGGATGACGTTTTAAAGCTTCTGGACTGGAGAGGACTCGGCATCAATATTAATGGCGTGTACATCACTCACCTTCGATTTGCCGACGATTAGTAGTCATGGCTGAGACCCTAGAACACCTCGGCACAATGCTCGGTGATCTCAACAGAGTCTCTCAACTAGTGGGCTTTAAAATAAACATCGAGAAGACGAAAATGATGTCTAATTCACGTGTCGTACCCACTCCTCTGAAGGTTGGAGTCTGCTCTTGAAGTTGTTGTTGAATATGTATACTTGGGACAAACGGTCCAGTTAGGTAGGTCCAACTTTAAGAAAGAGGTCAATAGTCAAATCCAACTCGGCTGCTACGAAATATCTTCTCGTCCAAAATACCGCAGTGTCTCAGACCTCTCTCTTCGACCAGAGTGATAACATTACGGTACCGAAACGTGGTCGCTCCCTATGGGCCTAATAGGCAGGGTCAAGTCACGCAAAGAGCAATGGTGGTGGAGATCCTTGGAGGAGGCCTTTGTCCAGCAGCAATGGACGTCCTCTGGCTGATGATGATGATGATGATGGTGGTAGTGATTTTTGCTTTATATTGTTAATATTTTGTGCTATTACATTATAGGAAGATCGGGCCATAGCCTAATGCGGGTTGTAAAGTAATTATGCCGGATAATAAACTCAAGTTAAGTTATTAATAAAATATTTTGATACAACTTAAAACCTAATGTTAGACTCTGTTGGTATATCTTGTATTGTGTAAAAGATTTAACGATGTCATAATCTTTCAATAAATCTTCATTTCTTATGAACGGATGCTACAGTACCTTATTAGCTAGTCATTTATCTTACCCACGCCTTCCACGTTATGTTTACACAAACAATTCAAGGAAAGAATAGTAATAAAAATGTTATAATTTTTTTACTTACCTAAAGATAATATACTTAATGTACTTACTACTAATTTACTTAAAAAAAAATGATATTCGATATTAAGCAAAAAAAACAATGTTCTCATTTCAGGATGTTTTATTCAAAACAATTTTTGTCCACAAAAAAACATTCAAATCCCTCCCCCTGTCCCTCCAGTTCATGCACAACAAGTTTTTTCCATCTTGTATTTCTTAATTATTTCTTCACAAGTGAAGCGTTGAAAAAAATAAAATCGGTTTAAGTATATGATTTTTTTTTACTAAACACTAGTAAAATAGTCTTCCAATTGAATAAAGTTTAATATTAAAAGCTTTTTTTTATATTTTCTTGTGCGCAAAAAATTTAAGAAATTGAATACTTAAACGTTTTCTTTATATCGAACACTGTAAAGCAGTTGTCCCACCAACGGCGAGTAAACGACTAACTATCGGCTATTTTCTCGCTCAAGAAACGTACAATAGATATACATTCCGTGTAAACAAAAGAGATGTAAGTATAATTATAAATAGTTGATCGCTGACTGTTCACACTGCGGGCGGGGACTCGCTCCACTAGTTCGTCGCTGAGTGACAGGAGCCGTCGCTGAGTGACAGGAGCTATCAAAAATATTTCTCGCTTAGCGATACTCGTTCAGCGAGAACTCACGCCGAGAGACCAACCAACCAGCGGCAGCGGTCATTACCGCCAAGAGGACGCTGCGCGCAGCGCGCATGGTTGTGATCTGCTGTCTCTTTCCAATTCTATAAATATGAAAGAGACAGAGTACATTCTCAGCGCTGCGGCAGCCTGCTACCAAGTCTATAACTTAAAGAATCGCACTGCTGTACGCTCGGCTCGGCCACAGCGAGCGATTGGCGCGAGTAATCGCCCGTCTCACTAGCACACTCGCTTAGCCAGCGACAAAACTATCGGAACTACACACTCGCTTTCCGCTGCTCGCCAATTCGTTTCTAGTTCTAGCTCGACTCGCAGTGGCGTATTTACCCTAGGGCCAAAAGGGCCATGGCCCGGGGCGGCAGGTTGCGAGGGGCGGCGCAAGCCGCTCCTCGCAGCCTGAGCAGACTTTATAAGCCTGATTTAAAAAAGCTTACCTAATTAACAACAACTGAAACTCTACGGTTTTAAGTTCAAGATTCATTTACATAACGGAACTAGTTCCGTAAACATGTTCGCGGAACTACACTTCCGGACACATCTATCGTCCTACCTAGCATTTTAAGTTTTGTCAGTCCCTAGATAAAAATAACTGTATTGAGCAAAAAGTTTTTACGCAGTTTTGAAGCAGATTTATTAACCATCTTTTTCGTATGTTTTTTTTTTTAATTTCGAATTCAGTATACTGAAAAACAAGAAATACAGCGTAAAAATCAAGTAGGTATGCGCCTCAGTGAAGGGCAAGAGTAGTATTGATTTTTTAAAGAAATCAACCGTTTATCACTTCTTCTTCGTTGAGTCCTCATGACTGAGGGTCATGACCACCAAAAACAGATTTGCGGACAGGGCTCTGCAGGAGGTCCTATCCTGGGCTAGGCGGATAGCCACCTGCGTGTTGCGTTGCAGGGTTTCAAGGACTGCATCCGTCCACCGGGCAGGCGCTCTGCCTCTGTTTCTTCGTCCCTCAACGTGGCCCACCAGAACAAGCTTCTCCAGATCTCCAGGTCCCGGCGTGCAACGTGACCAAAAAAGGAAAACGATCTTTCGAGGCAGACAGACGATGCGCGGGTTTTAATAGCAAGCTCCCGAAGAATAGATTTGTTAGTGCGACGAGCAGTCCATGAAATATTCAGCATTTTACGCCAGCACCACATTTCGAACGCATCTATTCTTGATAAAATTCGAGCTTTTATGTCCATGTTTCAGAGGCGTATAGGAAAATGGAGAAAATCAAGGTACGCAATAGTGTAACTTTCGTGCTGTGATAGATGTTATGATTTTCTCTAGGCGTTTTACTGCTGCTTTTGCCATTTGAGCACGTTGAACAACTTCCCTTTCGCAATCTCCATCATTGCGTATTTACGACCCCAAGTACACAAATTCCTGCACCGTGTCTAGGTCGCGCAACTCCTGAGATCTAGGCAAAATTCCTGCTCTATAAACGAACATCAATTTAGTTTTGCTCCGATTTATCCGAAGACCGTACTCAGCACTCACACTTACGAGCCTACTCATCAGCTTAGCAAGTTCTCCCATATTGGCGCCTATTAGCGTAGTACCGTCTTGGAACCTTAAGTTGTTGATACGGTGACCGCCGACTCGGATTCCGCCCTCCCAGGATGTTATCACTAGACGCATGATGTGCTCGCCTACGACGTTAAATAATTGAGGGGAGAGCACACATCCTTGCCTCACTCCGCGTTCAGTCGCAAAAGGCTTAGAAAGAGCGTCATCCAGCCGAACCCTCGATTTCCCCTCCAGGTACAGGTTTTGAACCAGAAATTCAGGTGATCCGGTACTCCCATTTCCTTCATAACTTTGAACATTCTGGACCAGATGATACAGTCGAAGGCCGTAGCGTAATCTATAAAGCAGAATACCATAGGAACGTTGAATTCCCTGTTTTATCACTATACAATGTTTAATTAATAGGAGGTATTATCTACGACAACCCTAATGTGATTAGGCATGGAATTAATTAGTCTGACTATGAAATTCTGTGGCATCATCACCCATTCCTTTTCTATGGCAGTTTTCAGCTCCGGCATCGTTTGTGGAGCTGGCTGGCGAGCCTGAACACGCCTCTTTAACTCGTCTCATATGTGTTGGATTGGGTTCATGTCTGGGCTTCTAGCTGGCCAGTCCATTACCGCGATATCCACGTCTTGAAGATATTGCCGGATGATTCCAGCTGTATGCGGTCTCGCATTATCGTGCATGAAAATGAAGTGGGCCAACACATACAGCGAATGGCATTACATGTGGCTCTAGACACTGACGAATGTACCTGAAGTCGTGAAAGTCGTGGTCCACTAACAATAACAAGTTCGGTTTTCGCATTTGCGTAAATTCCTCCCTAGACTGTCCATGACCCACTACCAAAAGCAACCCTCTCTTGTATGCAGCACTGAGCGAAACGCTCTGATTGTCTTTGGTACACCTTCTTTTTTCCATCATTATTCATTACCATAAAGAGTAATTTTCGATTCATCAGTAAAGAGTACCTACCTGGCTCCATTGTAGCTGGTTCCACTGCAAATGAGTTCGCGTGAATTGAAGGCGCCATGTTCAGTGAGCTCGCGTTAATTTTTGGCCATTAGCTGGCTTGTGAGGTACCATATCACGTTCTTTGAGTCTTCTTCGAACAGTTCGGATACTCACAGATACTCCATGGATGTCGCGTAGTTGGTTTTGTATCTGAACTGAAGTCAAGTGACGATTTCTCAAGCTGGTCGTAAAGATGAACCGGTCTTGCCTTTCAGTTGTCACACAAGATCGTGGTCTTTCTTAACGATGAACAAAGCCGCCAGTGTCCAAGAACCTCTGATAATTCAAATATGCACTCACATTTCTTTGGCTATGCCCAGCCTGCAGAAGTGCTATAGCTTGGACGGCAATTTCAGGCCGAGTATCCATATTTTTTTGGTCAAAATTGACTCAAAGCTTATGGTATCTTTTTAAGGAACCATTTATTAGAAAATTTAATTTTAAAAATCCAATTCGTGTAATAATAAATTCTTCACATCCCTTGGATTATTGAAAACGATGAACAGATTTCAATTTTCTTTTGTTTCTTTAAAATTCCGAATTCGAAATTTTCAAAAAGATGGTTATTAAATCGGCTTCAAAACAGCGTAAAAATTTTTTGCTCAATGTAACATTATTTTTATCTAGGGACTGTCAAAACTTAAAATGCTAGGTGGGCCGATAGATGTGTTCAGAAGTGTATTTAGTTCCTCTGACGTTGACGGTGAATCGGTCTTAGTTCCAATTGTTACTTAAAAGTTTTTAATGTTATTTTTAATAATTAATTAATTTTAACGCAAATTTTGTTGCGGAAAAATTATAAATTGAAAAAGACAGTGCCGAAAAAATTTCCACGAGCACGATTAGAACAATTTGTAATTTGTTCACTAAAAAAATTGCGTTAAAATTATATTAACAATAACATTAACATAGCTTGCCTATTTCTCAACTGATCATTAATGTTCGTAAAATATTAAAATCGGATGTTGATAACGTGTTTGTTGACATTGTATGGGCGCACTTTGGCTTACAAAGTAAAAAATAAAGTTGGTGTTGATTAATTTGGACGGGCTGGATAAGTTCCACGGTATAGCTTAACATGAAACAGCACCTGGCCCGGATTGTCAGAAGGGTACGCGTTCGAGTCCTGCTCGTGGAAATTTTTTCGACACCGTCTTTTTCAATTTAAAAGTTTTTGCTTTTTTCGGTTAATTTATGGGGCGGCAAACCTTACAGGCCCAGGGCACAGAATCTTAAAATACGCCACTGGTTACAACAACGTTATTTTGACTTGAAATGATCAAAAAACTCATTGACAGAGTAAAAGCCATTTTCCACAAGCTATTTTTTAAGCTTTTTTTTTAAATTGGTAAAGTTAACCTCTTTTTATCCTCACTTAATTGATTAAAAATCTTAATTGCCATTACGTAACTATTCCTGCTGTACGATGTGGTTGTAATAGCTGGTAATATTAATTTATTGGGGTATATTGTACTATAACTTTCATTTTGGTCTCTATTTTTTTTTTAAAGTTTGGATAAGAACTAATAAAAACACATATTTCATAAATATTATGCAAGGGACCGTTAAAAGTTTAAATTCTTTGAACAAGGGCCTACATGATGTCATTATGTCCACATTGCAAATTGCTCTTATACGTTACTTTTGTGCTAACAGTGTACAGTTATAATGTGTTGCATCTGGAAGATCATTATAAGACAACTACAACGTTGTGTAACCGTTATTCCTACAACGATTTAGTCCTATAACTAAATGGTTACATCTGGAAGGTCATCATTAGACAACTACAACGTTGTGTAAACGTTATTTCTACAACGATTTAGTCCTATAACTAAATGGTCCAAAATAAGTTGAGTAAACTTTTTTACAACTACTTTATACAACGTCGTATAATGGTACAAAAATATAGCTTAAGTAAACGTTTTTACGATTGTATTATACAACGTTGTATAGTGGTGCCTGTGTATAGGTTAGGTAGACGTTTATACGACTGATTTATACAACGTCGTATAGTGGTGCCTGTGTATAGGTTAGGTAGACGTTTTTACGACTGATTCATAGAACGTCGTATAGTGGTGTTAGAGTATAGGTTACGTGAACGTTTTTACGGCTTCTTTATATATAGTCGTATTATGAAGCCAGGCTGTAGGTTGGATACACAAAGAAAAATATGACTCCATGACTATAAAGGTTTTATTTAAATAAAAGGTTCTCTGTTCATGTTTATTATCTCACGGAATTTTAAAATAATTTATCATGGCCGACCATTTTGGTCGCAAGAAACCGCATTATGCGACCTTTTCATTCTATAATTGATGTATAGAAGTCATTTCTTAACTTAGACAAGATGGCTGGTATTTTAGTATCTAAACAAAATTTAAGCACTCGTCTACATTAGTTGAATTTCAAGAAAATCGAAGGGGGCGTAAAAAATTTCACAACAACACACTTAGATTTCACCACAAAACTAAAGGTCCCATAAGAACTAGGTGCACTGTGCACAATTTTATCCTTAGACTCTGTTCGTGTATTAACCTAGTTAAGTAAATTATAACTCATATACCATTTCAATTTTGTTTTTGATAACACGCACATTCCAGCAAACATCACAGGAACGAATGAATGGAATGAACTGAATGTGTACAATAAAAGTCGATTTTAAACACTTAACCGACATTACAGTCATCTAATGTCATCAGTCTAATGTCTATCCAATTGTTTTACCTTGCCGTCACTGCGTCCCTGCCAACACTATCTATGTCCTTGAAAATATAACAGTCAATTAAATGTTTTTTCTGTTTATCCAATCCTATTTGGAGGCGATGCGATGGACAAAACACGTTTGATTATTTGCTCCTCATATAGTGCCAAAGAACATTCATTACATTTATAGCCAGTTTAAAGGAAGAATTGTTTGTTGGCAAATGTTTTCGCATTGCATGTATTGCTGTGTGTATACTTATTTAGGTGTCGGTCTTGATCAAAATGTTATTACTTATATTATTTTTCCTTATGTTGATTGTCACCTGTTGTGTATGCCATTTAAATAATTAAATTTATTTCTAGTATAAAGGTTAAATCACCTACTACTTACTGTAAGTATTTTTTAAACGTCGATAGAAGACTTAAAACTTAATCATAGATGAAATTTTATGTAAAATATGTAACACAATTTTTTTTATATATTTTACTGTCTCGTACACTAATCGTCGACTTATTCATTGTTTAACTAACAATCCTTTATGACTCAAATTATTTTATCAAATTTTTTATATAAAGCGTTTAATAGTATATTATGATATAAGTGCGGTAAGTTGAAAATTACAGCCGAGGCGATATTGCTAGCCCGAGCCTTAGGTGAGCGCTACAAGAAAAAAGAGGCTGTAATTATCAAAGCGCACGTATGTCATACGACGTTTTATTACATATTTGCGAGGAAAACACATTTTTTTAAAATGACTGCGTGTTTTTGTTATTTTTCTAGTGTATAAGTCTTTGTAAGCCAACATGTATTTTTCTTTGGACTTAGATGGTAATAGGCTGTCAATAACATTTTGTGCTTCACATATAATTTCCGGCGGTGTAGACTAAAACAACAACATAACTAAAACTAGACATATTCATTTTTAAACTTTCAAAGTAATAATGCAGACTGGATGTGCCATGGTAAGAATAGTGCGAAAGACAATTTAATACCAGGTGGAGGTTGTCTTTTGAGAGTGGAGTTTGTCTAGACTGGCAAGGGGACAGATACAGGTCGAAAGCATACTTTAGGATAGGTAGGCGGCTGTAGTTGGTTATTTACCTTCTAGATAAGTATGTGCTTATAGGTCATAATATTTCAAGTGAGGCAGACTGTAGGAATCTATAGGTAGGCGTCTTTATAATATGTTTTAAACTTTCAAAGTAATAATGTAGGCTGGCCAAGCGCCAAAAAGTCGTCTCTAAACCGAATCTCGTATCTAAGTTTTGTAAATACCTACAACAGGTATGGATGTGTTCGGGGTCCTCCAGATTTCGAAACTGTTTGTGTTATAGTTCTTAAGTGGTGGAGGGGGCAGCAATGACCTAAGGTGTCATTTGAAAGCGCATTAAATGTACTTTAATTACTTCATAGACATCTATAACGAAAACATTGTATTTACAAAAATATTTTTAATTAATTGAATTTTCGTTACCTACCATGAACTGTTTCTTTATTTTTCTCGAAAATGAGTAACTTTTTCTGAATAATGTTGTTTTCTTAAACATGCAAAATTTCATGAGCTATCCACAAATATAAAGTTCATCAAAATACAACTTCAAACGACTTTGCTGTGTCCAATAATCTGGAGCGAGGAGCACTACCACGACGCCAAGCCAAGCCAAGGCAAACTATCTGAGTTCTAAGATTAAGAATAGTAATAACAAAATAAAAATGACATGGAATATTATAAACAGTGAAACAGGAAAGGTCAAAAGTCGTAATAATAAGTAAAATTTAAATTTTGATAAAAAACATTGACTTCTGATGCTGATGTTGCTGCAGCATTTAAGAGGTTTTTTACTGACATTCTACACACATCAAAAGTGTCTAGGGATCAACATATATTTTTGCAATAACTTTTCTCCTGATTGATATTAATTAAAATTTTCTTTAAGGATTCATCAAATAAAGTGTTTTCGTTTGTCTACAGTAACGATAAACCAAATCACCTTTGCATTAATAAAGAAATTTGCCATTTTCCTAATAAAGGGATTTTTGACATTTGAACCACTAACATTAAAGTTCGAAAAAAAGACTGAAATAACAGTTTTCTTTAAAATTTTATTGGGTAACTTAAACAATTAATAATCCGTGTTTCTACCGCGAACACTAACAACACAAGAACATCGGTTTGGCATACTCAAAATGAGTTCATCCAAATCACGCTGTGGAATGGCCGCCCATGTTCGTTGCAACAACAAAAAAAGGTCTTCTTGCGACTGGATACCCTCCATATTCGGCAGAGCTCTTCTCTGTAGCATATCCCATGCATGCTCAATCGGGTTCAAGTCTGGCGACTGAGCAGGCCAGGGCATGACATTGATGTTAGCTGCGGCGAGAGTCTGTCTTACAACTCTTGCGGTGTGCGGTCGTGCATTATCATGCATTAACTGAAATAAGGGACCGATTTGCACTTGTAGAGGAACGATGACGTCTGATACAATCGTCTCAGCATAAATTTGAGCGTTGAGGTTGCCTCTGATCCAAATCAACTCAGTTCTTCCGCCGATCCAAATACCCGCTTATACCATGATGGTTCCACTACTATAAGGATGGACTTCCTGGCAGGATTTTAATCGCTGTTGGCGTCCAGGGGTTCTCCAGTGTCGTATACGTCTTGTATCCGGTCTCATACCAAAACGAGACTCATCAGAAAAGCACACGAAACGCCATTGTTCTTCTGCCCAATTTCTGTGTTCAAGAGCCCATTGATATCGAATCCTACGATTGTGCATTGCTATAGGTGGTACCCTTAGCGGTCTTCGGGAATGAAGGTTCACTTCATGCAAGCGGTTTCTGACTGTTTGGTCGCTAATTAAGTTCCCTGAAGAGTGATGAAGCCTCACGGCTAACATCATGGCGGTTATTGTTGGAGCTCTTCGAGTTGTGATTTGAATGTATCGGTCTTGTCTCCGTGTGGTGCAGCGATACCGTCCTCCATGGCGCTCAGCCACGGTACCAGTGCTTCGGTAACGTGTCCAAAGTCGACTGATAACACTCTGACTTGTATTCAGAGCTAAAGCCACAGTACGTTGCCGGGAACCAGCTTCTATCATTCCCACGGCTCTGAGCATTTCTTCCCTGCTTAAATGACGTCGCCGCTCCATAATAACGTTGGTTTTAATCAGTAGTAGGGAAACAGTAGCACTAATAATGTCTTCAATGCGTTGTATGTTTTTATAGGGAAAATATTGACAGCTGATTTTCATCTTTTACTAGAAATTGATTGAAAGTTCCTGTTTCAAATTATGAAATGCACCAAAAAGGATCCATATAAATTTATAAAATCATAAATTTATTACAAAGCCACATCTCAATCTCAAGAAATCCGCATAAAAATGCTTGATCCCTAGACACTTTTGATGTGTGTAGTTTCAACCACAAAAGCCTTGATTTCCTCCCCCACTGTAGCTGAATCTGTTTTGAAGGAAAATGTTAAAGATTGTGAAAGTAATTTCAGTTTTCAAAAAATTGTGTTATAGATATATTAGAAACATTTTACACTCTCAATAAAAATAAAACTGCTGATCTGTGGGGTAATTCCCTGGACGTTGCTAAATCAGTAATTATGACAATAGCTCCAGTTTTAGCTTGCATATTTAACGAATGCATTGACTGTGGTGTTTTTCCTGACCTAATGAAACATAGTAAAATAATTCCATTGTTTAAATCAGGTAGCACTTCTGACCCCTCTAATTTTAGACCTATTTCTGTAAACTTTTACTAAACACAAACTTCACTTTTAGTAAAATTTTTGAAAAGTTGATGCTAGACCAAATTCAAATTCATTTTCATAGAAATAAACTTTTACATTGTAAACAGTATGGTTTTACTAGGGGTCGCTCAATAACTGACGCCGGTGCTGAGCTTTTAATCCAAATATTTGATACCTGGGAGGAATCACAGGATGCCCTAGGGGTATTTTGTGATTTATTCAAGGCTTTCGATTGTGTTTTACATGAAACTTTGGTCAGGAAGCTTCACCACTATGGAATTAGAGATGCTTCTTTGAGCCTTCTAATGTCATACTTAAGTAACAAGATTCAGAAGGTCGACATTAACGGTAAAAATTTCCGGGATCAGTGGTTACAATGGGAGTTCCGCAGGGTTCAATACTAGGTCCATTCTTGTTTTTGGTTGATATTAATGACTTACCTTATTTTGTAAAAGACAGTCATGAGGTAGTATTGTTTGCTGATGATACTTCACTTTTATTCAAAGTGAAACGACGATACCCAAATTACGACGATGTGAATAATGCGATCTCAAAGATTTTTCTCTGGTTTAGTGTAAATAACTTGTTATTAAACGAGGGAAAAATAAATGTGTAAGATTGTATTGCCTAATGTTAAGCAAGTAACAACTAGTGTACAAATTAAAGATAAAAATGTGAATCTTGTGGACACCACTGTGTTTCTAGGCATCACGTTAGATGCCAAGCTTCAGTGGGGCCCACATATAGCTAAATTGTCGAATAGACTTAGCTCTGCGGCTTATGCAGTAATGAAGATCCGTCAGTTAACTGACGTTGATACATCTAGATTAGTTTATTTCAGTTACTTTCATAGTGTAATGTCGTACGGCATTTTACTGTGGGGAAATGCTGCCGACATTCAAACTATCTTTGTGCTTCAGAAGAGCTATTCGAGCAATCTATAACCTAAAGGCTGGTGGCTTTCTCAGAGAGAGATTTAAGAATATGAATATAATGACAGTTGCATTACAATACATTTATGAAAATTTGATTTATGTTCATAAAAATACTGAAATGTTTTCAAAAAACAATGATATTCACAAATTAAACACTAGAAGTAAGAACAAGTTAGCAGTACCTTATACTAGGCTCCATAAAATAAATAATTCTTTTAAGGGTCTGTGTGTAAGATTTTACAACAAAGTACCAAATAATATTCAGAAATTAGATCTTAATAAATTTAAAATCAAAATCAAAGAAAAGCTTTATAAAAAAGATTATTATAAAGTGTCAGATTACACAGAAGACAAAACAGCTTGGATCTGAAATGCTCCAAGCACTCCAACAGCTATTTCTAATTGTCTTTATTTAATTGATACTACATTGTATTGTAGTTTTGTATTGCATTATTTATTATTTTTTAAATTCATATCTTGTATTGACCTGGTAACGACATATTCTTATTTTTTGTTTGTAAATGTCGTTGCTTTTGTGCGCTGTGGTTTCTTGCGCCCATTCTTTGCCACAGTTAAAAAAATATGTCCTGAATGGGTGGTAGGTTAAAAAAGATTTGGAAGATTCAAAGTACTTATTAATTGAGTTTATCGAATAAATATATTTTGACTTTGACTTTGACTTTGACGAGTCAAAGCGTGCGTGCGTGCGTCGTCGGGGGTTGTGCGGCGGGCCGCAAAGTCACATCATAGTGTGTCAGCCAAGATCACATCACCTTTAGCGATTCTCTCGTTCATACAGTCAACCATACAGGAATGAGCGGCCTTGGAAAGTCATTAATCAAAAAAATTAAAGTAAAAAACAGGCTAAGTTCTCGTGATACTTCTTCAGTGATCTTTAAAAAAAAAATTAAATATGAGAATAAGGAACCTAAGCCAAGTACAGTCAATGGTAAGGGAACGGATCCCCCTAGCATTATATTAAATGTATGGTAAGGGCGTCCGTTCACTCTGCAGATGACTGTACCGCCGTACACGTACAAATTAGACTGAGCTAACTGACGAATTCATAGATTCAACATAGCAACTTTTCAGAGATCTAAGCTTTCATAGCCTATCGTATTTTGATGAAACTCTTATCTTGGAAACTATTCTCTCAGAACTGCGAATGTTCCATACTTAGTGCTTTTCATTCGGTGACCTTAAACTTTAGTAAATATGAGTCAATACAGTTGAAATGGTTCGTGAAAACATTGCACACAGTTTGCTCGGTTTGCTAGAACTTGGCAGGGCGCACTCTGTGCGATGAATAAACATTCTTAGATGAATAAATGCGGGATGAAAATGCTTTTTTTTTACAATAAACATACTAGGCTGTCTGGCACTTGACCGCCACCTGACCTGATGGGAAGTTACGATACGGCCCAAGGTGGAGCATGCCTGTTTACTTAGAAACAGCCTACAATATGGCCTTGAAGGAGTCCAGGTTGTAGCTACTGTTAGGGGATGATTGCGTTAGTATTCAGTTTGGCCCTGTTTAATTCACAACCAGGTGTTTGCAGCAGTGTATTTGTTATTGACGATTCTTACTTAATTTATTGTCACTGTAATTCGGATTAAATTAGCTTGGGAGTTAAAGTTACATGGTTTATCCTTGAGACCCTACCGTGACCCTTGGGTGGTGCTAAATGAGTGACACTGACTGAATGGTAGAGTCACGCTGCGTTGCAGCGCGCATTGGGCCGGCTCGCCCGGCGTAATACCACCTTCGCACGAACATCCGGCGTGAAATAACGGCACTTGGTGCTGTTGTGTTTCGTCCGGCCAGTGAGGGTTCCGGAGGCTAATCCTCCCCCCTCCCCCTCCTCACAATTCCTATTTCTTCCTAAAACCTATTCCTTCTTTAAAGGCGGGCAACGCGCCTGCGATTCCTTTTGGTTTTGCGGGTGTCCATGGGCGGCGGTGATTACTCTCCATCAGGTTTGATGGAGAGTAATTCTCTGCTTGTTTGCTTCCTTCTAATATAAAAAAAATCGGCCCAAGTTGTGGCTTTGCTGCGAGAGGGTTTTAGTCAACGTGTTGTTGCTCGAAGATTACATCTCAGTCGATCTGCAGTTCGGAGAGTTTACCAGAGGTTTCAAGAGACTGGGCAGTACGGTAGAAGAACAGGGTCTGGAAGACAAAGGTCATCACTCAAAGAGATGACCCCTTTATTGTCACATCGTCTTTAAGAAATCGCCATCTTTCTGGTGTAGATCTCCAGCGACGGCTGCGTGAAGTGCGGGGTGGCCACAAACCGCACTTACCGTAATGTGACTTATAGCCATATAAGTGACAGTACGGTGAGAAGAAGACTTCGTAAACATAACTTATGACCTCAAAAGCCAGCAACAGGACCACAACTGACCGTAGCTCATCGCCAAGCCAGACCAATCCGCGAGGGAACATCTTGAACGAACCATAGACGAATAGGCTTCGTTATATTCTGTGATGGGGGTCGAATGACTTTATACGGCTCTGATGGGCGCCGTAATGTCATACATATATAATACAATTTGTTTCTTTCAAATATTAAAACATGAGTTTTTGTTTAAATTGTAGGTGGGCCGATGATTTTTGTTATAACCAGTGTATTAGGTAGGTAAGGGTGGAACGCCTGCCCGCCTCTTGTGCCCCAAAGGCGGAAAGGGAATCTAAAACAATTTAATAGTTTTATAAATATTTATTCCTGCAAACCCTTTTAAACAAACACTAAGTTGCATGCAAAGTTCAATTGTATTACATTTGGGCAACTGCAGATGTGGCAATTTAAAGTTTACCAATACAATACTAAAGCCATGCATGTCTCTGAATGATTTAGAAGTAATATCTTGCCAATTCAAAACTGTAAGTCGCACTACGAGATGCGGCTGTGTTTATAAAAATCAAAAATGCATACTGGGTGTTTGCCGTATTGGGGAAGAGGTATTCCTAAATCAGTATAATTTGGTGATCCACATGAACTCTTTTAATTTAACTTTGCATGCAACTAACAAGTGTTTGGTTAAACCCTTTGGTTAAACCCTTTTGGGTTTGCAATAAAAAATATTGATAAAACTAGTAAATTGTTTTAGATTCGCTTTCCGCCTTTAGGGTACAAGAGGCGGGCAGGCGTTCCACCCTTACCTATATAATATATATACCAGCTATCCGCACAAACCGCTTTGGCTCGACCTTTCTAGTATGTTCCTCTAACAGTAGGTACAACCTGCACTCCTTCAAGGTCATATTGAATAAGATGTTTCTAAGTAGGCAGGCATTCTCCACCTTCGGCCGTATCGTCACTTCCCATCAGGTCAAGTGCCAGACAGCCTAGTGCAGTGCATATTGTAAAAAAAGCATTTTCATCCAGCATTATTCCTCTAAGAATCTTTATTCATCGCACGGAGTGCACCCTGCCAACTTCTAGCAAACCGAGCAAACTGTGTGCAATGTTTTCACGAACCATTTCAACTGTATTGACTAAAGTTTAAGTAAATGAAGTTTAAGGTTACCGAATGAAAAGCACTAAGTATGGAAAATTTCGCAGTTCTCAGAGAATAGTTTCCAAGATAAGAGTTTCATCAAAATACGATAGGCTGTAAAAGCTTGGATTTCTGAAAACTTTATCTGTCTATGTTGAATCTGTGAATTCGTCAGCTAGATCAGTATAATTTGTACGTGTACGTCGGTACAGCATCTGCAGAGTGAACGGACGCCCTTTCCATACATTTAATATAATGCTAGGGGGATCCGTTCCATTTGCAATGACTGTAATTGGCTTAGGTTCCTAATTCTCAGATTTAATTATTTTTTTAAAGATTCACTGAAGAAGTATCACGAGAACTTGGCCTGTTTTTTACTTTTATTTTTTTGATTTATAACTTTCCAAGGCAGCTCATTCATGTATGGTTAACTGTATTTTTGACTGTATGAACGAGAGAATCGCTAAAGGTGATGTGATCTTGGCTGACACACTGTCATGTGACTATGCGGCCCGCCGCACAATCCCTGACTAATATTATTCTGTGCCCTGACGACGACGCACGGACGCACGCTTGAACTCGTCGTGATAGTGCTCCGCGCTCCAGATTAATGAACAGCACAGTTGTTTGAAGTTGTATTTTGATGAATCTTATATTTGTGGATAGCTCATAAAATTTTGCATGTTTTAGAAAACAATATTTTCCAGAAAAAGTTACTCGTTTCTGAGAAAAATGAAGAAAAAGTTCATTGTAGGTAACGAAAATTCAATTAATTCAAAATATTTTTGTAAATACTATGTTTTTGCTATAGATGTCTATGAAGTGATTAAAGTACATTTAATGAGCTTCCAAATGACACCTTGCACAAGCAAATTGACCGCATAGGTGCGCCACAATTGAAGAAAAACAAAACCGTCGGCGTCCATGTTTATGACGTCACTGCTGCCCTCTCCACCACTTTAGAACTATACAACAAGCAGTTTCGATATCTGAAGGACACCCCGAACACATCCATACCTGTTGTAGGTATTTACAAAACTTACATACGAGATTTTGTATTTTCTGCCCATGGCCGGCTATATACTATACATCCAAACAGAGACCAACTTCCTTTTGCAGGTGGAGCAGTTGGAGTCGCGCCATAACATCAGCTTCAAAACATTTGTGGTGCGAGTCCTATCAGCAAAGTTGGACGCCTTCATGAAGGAGGACTTTTATTATTTTTTTATATTTTTATTTTTTATTGGAGACTGTTTGCGCGTTTGTCCCCGATTTCACCTGTTGGAAAGCGATAATGAGGACGAAGATGGAGCACGCGCAGTCAGTAAATGCCTGTTTACTCTAGCCTTAAAGACGCCCAAGTTGTAGCGTTCAGGAAAAACAGACGCAGGGAGGTCATTCCACGTCCTAGCTGTCCTAATAAGGAAGCTAGAAGCAAATCGCTTCGTCCGGGCGGGTGGAATATCGACAACATAGGGATGAAAGCCCTCCCTCCGTCTAGTAGTCCGATAATGGAACGGGGAAGGAGGTATGAGGTTATGTAACTCCTGAGCACACTCTCCGAAATGTAACCTGTAGAAGACTGATAAGCAAGCCACTTTGCGTCGGTGTTCCAAACTTAAAAGTTTGTTATTGACCAGCTCATCGTCACCAATCAGCCTCTTTGCTCTTCGCTCTATAGAGTCCAGGGCAGCCAGCTGGTGCTTTGCAGATCCATCCCAAAGATGAGAACAGTACTCCATGCACGATCGGACCTGAGCTTGGTAAAGAGTGAGAAGCTGTCCCGGGGTGAAGTACCGTCTCACCTTTGAGAGAAAACCCAGCTTTTTTGCGGCAGTTTTGGCTTTATTTTCTATAGAGCGGCCGAAATTGAGGTCCGGTGACAAATCTAAGCCAAGAAGATTTAAATGGTCGCTAATATCAACAGGTACATTCCGGAAAGTCGGAGTCAGGTTAAATGGACTCCGCTTGGCGCTAAATAAACACGCTTGAGTCTTGGTAGCGTTATATTTGACTAAGTTGGCCTCGCCCCATTCGGAGACAGCTTGGAGGGCCAAGTCAATACGCTCGACCAAGTCAACTCTCAGGGCGTGAGTTTCGTCCTTGGAAGCTCGTGCATTGGAAAAGTATCTATCCACAACTGTGCTGTCATCTGCATACCCAATAATACCGGGTTTCAGCAGATCATTTATGTGCAGCAGGAAAAGCGTTGCAGACAGAACGGACCCTTGAGGTACCCCGGCATCTATCTCCATTAAATCGGAGGATTGGCCATCGAGGACCACTCGAATCGATCGTTCCCTCAAGAAGTCTTGTATCCAGACGCACAAGCCGACGGGGATCCCATAACTTGGAAGTTTGCCAAGTAAGCTTGCATGCCAGACCATATCAAACGCCTTAGAAATGTCTAAAGACACGGCAAGGGCTTCACCGTTTTTTTCAATCGCTTCACTCCACAGATGTGTTGCATAGATTAGTAGATCTCCCGTAGACCGCCCTGGACGAAATCCGAATTGACGGTCGCTAAGGAGATCGTTCACTTCAAGATATGCAAGGAGCTTGTTGTTTAAAACACGTTCCAAACATTTACAAAGTAAGGACGTGATAGCGATGGGTCGATAGTTGGTAGGGTCAGATCGGCTACCTTTTTTTGGAACTGGTTGCACATTAGCAGACTTCCAAGCTTTAGGAACAAGGCCAGCCTTTAAAGAGAGTCGAAATAGGCGTGTTAAAACTGGAGACAGCTCAGGCGCGCAAGTCCGCAGAACAATTGCTGGAATGCCGTCTGGCCCACTGGCTTTGTTCACATCTAAAGTGCAAAGTGTCTTAAGTACCTCTTTTTGGTAAATGCAGACCTCAGGCATTTGTGATCCGCAGTGAGGTAATACAGGTGGAGAGAGACTGCCAGCATTCAGATGCGAATTGGACGCAAAGAGAGAGGCAAACAAGTTCGCCTTCTCTACCGCGGTATGTGCCAGCGAACCATCGGGCTTTAGCATAGGAGGCAATGACGGACGGCAAAAGTTTGATTGGACAGATTTGGCAAGAGACCAAAAAGCCTTACTATCCGCTGGGTAAGAGGCGATCTTAGACCCGATTCGTCCGATGTGATCAAATCGAACTTTGCGTAGTGTCTTCTTGCAGCTTGGCGGCTTTATTGAATGCCACCTTTTTAAGGTGAGTATCCGGAGCTTTGCAGCTGCGGGCTGCTGCCCAAGCCTGGTACGCTGCTTGCTTCAATGCATCAGCACGAGCACAATCGGCGTTGTACCAAGGGCGAGCATTGCCAAGAGGTGAGACGTCGGAAAAAGGAATAAAATATTCCATGGCCTGACAGATCACATCTGCAACGGCTTCAGCAGCACGTGAAGGATCCTCACTGGTGAAACAAATAGGCCGCCAAGGATAAGATGCGAAAAAATGACGCATCTCATCCCAATCTGCTGACTTGTATTTCCACACTCTCCTCGATCCTGATGACCTGGTATTCGGAGGAGAGTAATCCGAAACAGACTTCACCAGACAGTGGTCGGAGGTCCCTAGGGGAGCTGTCACCGAAACCAAGAAGCGATCCGGATCAGTTGTCAGCAGAAGGTCCAAGCAATTGGATGTGTGGCCTGCAGTGTCAGGTATATGCGTAGGTTGGTCGATCAGCTGAGTAAGATCCAGCGTAAGTGCGAATTTGTACGCTTCTCTACCAGCGTGATCCGATTTCTGGAATGGGCACAGCCACTCTTTATGATGAGCATTAAAATCACCCAGTAATACCAACTGCGCAGTGGGATACCTCTGCTGGGCTGTGTCCGCCATTTGCGTCAGGTTTTAGACTTTGTCCGAAGGGAGTGGTTTATAGACGTTTTCGTGGAAAAATACCTATAGGTAAGTGCCACCGATACAACGCAGAAAATGTCCTAATATTAATTTACTAACATAGTAACTATAAGTTTTCATATTTACTTACAAAGTTTGTATGTTAGTCTGTAAGGTATTTATTTATGGGCCTGCGTTGCCTGATAATAAAGGAAAAAAAAGTATTAAACAAGAAGCCGCTGTTTGAATCGACAAAATATAGGTAGGAAAGGTAGTCTTTCCATCCAATCCCTTAGATGTCGTAAATGGCGACTAACGGACTAAAGACTGCACTGCACATACATCCTACAGAATAGAGCGGCGATGGGCTTATCAAAATAATACTACCAACCCCTTTCTTCTCTTGGGTGTCGTAAAAGGCGAATAACGGATAAAGACTGCACATACATCCAACAGCATAGAGCGGCGATGGGCTCATCAAAATAATACTACCAACCCCTCTCTTCCCTTGGGTGTCGTAAAAGCGACTAACGGGCTAAAGATTCACCATCGAAGCACTTGTGCACACTGTGCAGTTGTTTCTTGCTGAAGCGTGGAGTGTGTGGGCGTGGTCTGTGTTGTACATAGATTCAAATTATTACTAATTTTACCACAAACTTTAAATAAATATCTCAAAAAAGTTGTTGATTTATGTAAACAGTATCATGATTATTCTACATAGAACTATATACTTTTACGTTTTTGTAGGCGAAGAAGCGGAGGAGGGGGGGGGGGGGGGTGTCGAGGGAAACCTCCTCCCCCCCTAGGAGGGCCAGCGGGCTAGTGTTGAGGAGCACTAGGCTGCATTGCACGGCCCTCCTCCCGTTTGGGAGCAGCCTGAACCTACCAGGCTGCTCCCTGTGGAGCAGGGGACCCAGGTAAAGCTGGGTCCGTAGCGTTGCGGCGTTTCGCGGGGCGTATCAGCACGGTACCGCGGCGCCGCGCCGCGCTAGGAAGGAAGGTGTCGGTTCTTTTACCAGGTCGGGCCCGTGTGTCCTTACTCACCCGTTTCCCCTACGGGGGAGCGGGTGGCGACATATGGGTTCTGGAGGCCTGGACAGTGCATGGGGTGTCTCACGTTCCTCTCGAGGCCTCATGCCAGTGCAGAGAAGCATTTTCTCCGACTAAAACAAAGAAAAAGGCTCATTGTCATTTGACCGACAAAAATTAAAAAATAAAAATATTTTCCCTAGTGGAAGAAATACTATTATTTCTTCGCTCGGGTCGAGATTCTATTTTTTAAATTACATTACCGCACTAGTGTATAAGCTACATTACGATTCTTAAATCGGTGCATTAAGAGCTACTTTACGAGCAAATGTGTTATAAAATAAATTACAAGTAAATACATAACTAGACGCTTTACTAAAACCTAGAGCCGTGTCGCGTAGCGGCTCATTTAAATAATACTACCACCCTCTTTCTCCCTTGGGTGTCGTAAAAGGCGACTAACGGGCTAAAGACTGTATATACATACAACAGCATAGAGCAGCAACGGGCTGTCACGCATAGCACATGTGCAGTCGCTATTTGGTGAAACGCGGACTATGGCAGAGGACTGCTTATGCGGTTCTCATTGCCTAGTTTCTGACTAACCCTGGTTCGGAGATAATAGCCGTGATTATATGTACGTATGTACGTTTTATTAAATCCGCCGGAATATGACCAAATGTATTTTGGCCTAAAATAGATTTAATATTCCTCTATTGCAACTACTTACAATTGCAATTAGAACAAATTGCTGCTATGAAAGACTTGCTTAACTTGTTTATAATAACTAGGAAATCAGGTGCATATATACTCGTAAAAACAACTATTAATAATGACTGATTCTTGGAACTACGAGTAATAGGAAAAAACAATTTAAAACACATAATATTTTTATCTGTTACAATAATCATTTAAAGAGGTTTATGTATTTCGGTTACTAACACAAGATTTAAAATTTTACCAAACAATACGCCAATAATAATTGTAATAAAACTTTGCATGCTAAAGAAACATACAGAAATCTAAACAGTTAAGAAAACATTTGGAAAAGACGTGTGGTTAGCTAAGTTTATGCAATTTCAGTCCACTATATATAGAAAGTTTGTAGAACATTGTCAATGATGTGATGTCATCAATAAATAATAAAGGACTTATTATTTTTTTAAGTGTAGGCGCTAAAAGTTATTTTTTTTAACTAAAAACTAGTAAAATAATCTTCCAATTGAATAAAGTTTAATACTAAAAGCTTATTGTTTTTTATATTTATATTTTTTTGTGCGCAAACATTTTGGGAAAATTGAATACTTAAACGTTTTCTTTATAACAAACACTGTAAGTAAACAATTTTAAGAAATCGAGTGAATTATGAAACGGTCAGCTAATCTGTACCGAGAAGGAAATGTTATCGATGAGGTCATCACGCCAGAGGTCGCTAACAATCGTGTTTAGCCACTAGCCGTCAGTGCGATGTGTTGACCCCGACTGAGAACCCGTTTCACGTATCGCCGAAAAGGTTTTAAGCAAATCACAACAGTCAGTTGTTAAAGGAAATTCGTAGCGGACATTGAAATAGTTTGGTTAGCGGAACTGCGAGGACACCATGAGAGGAATCGCCGTTATTTTGTTTTTTGTTTTCTGTCACGTCCAATGTAAGTATTATTAAAAGTTTTATTTTGTTTTTGCTACCTACTTACTGTTTTATTCATACTTACTGTTTGCTATTAAACGTGAAGAAAAGAAAATGTTCTTTCGTTAAATTATAATTGAAGTAATTTTTTTGGCAAGTTTGTAAGTTTATCTCATTCATCATTGATGACATTTACGAAAGTGTACAATTTAAAATCAAAAACAATTCTAATTCTAATAAAGATTAAAAAATTATGTCTGGGTAACCTCTCCAAGAAGATAGTTAGCTTTTATTAAACATGGTCAATAGTTAAAGCCGATGTAGGGTTTTCACGACTTACGATTTCTCCGCATACGACTCGAGCATCCTTCGTTCGGTATTAAACAGATGTTTCAAACTTGACTTAACCAAGTTGTAGGAGTGTAATAAAACCATACGGAATATAACCACAAACATGCATTAAAATAACCCTATTTTCCTTATGTTTTACCTTAACGCGATAGTAATTTGTTTGTATTGAAATTTTCAGGTCGCAAAACGTATCCACCAATTGATAAAAATGCGAACCTCGCGTTCATCAACATGGAAGGTGGTGCTGGTGTGAGGCCGGGCAGCCAGCCAGCTCCGCCTGCGCCACTAAAACCAGTTCTTCCACCAACCAAACCCGCCGTCGCCCCTGCAACCTCTAAGCCAGTGGTCAAACCAGCGCCTCAAGTCCCGACAACCCCACCGGCGCCAGCGGTTCCAGCCAAACCGATCCCCTCACCACCTGCTAAGCCCGTTCCAACTCCTAACCAGATTAAACCGGTGCCAGTCAACCCGGCGCCCGTCGCCAACCCCATCACGACCCCTGGGCCAGGCTCAGTGAAGCATCTGATTAACTTCTACGACAGCCAGGGCAAGGCCAGCGCCATCAGACCTTACTCCTACAGCCAAGCAGTGAAACAGGGATAGATACTTACAGATACTTATTATGATCTCAAATGATGTGGAAAGTTTCAAGATCTACGTACAGCAGTGATACTTTCACTATACTTAAAAGTGATGGAGTTGCTTTGCCGTAATTAGGATTCTTATCTTTTATTGTGTACGATTTCATTAAATATCATAATGTGTTTGGAAGAATAAAACATAAAACAATCACACACCACACAGTTCGCTATTATTTCCCTGCTAATTGCGTAAAAGATAGCCGGAGTTGACATAAGTTCCATTAGAAAAGGAGTCAACGAACTCCACATCAGCCGGATACATCTAGAAACGGCGTAAAGCAGCATTAAGACGTAAACAATTGCAACGAAGCCTATTTCCAGCCAGTGAAAGTGTAGTGCCCGAGTAGACGGAATCGCGTCGCACGCTGCGCCCGCGCCGCGCCGTCAACGCCCATAGTTGTTGCGAATGGGTGCGCTTTGCTACTTAGGGCTGCTACTACAATAGCTACCTACGATTCTGATTTATTAATTAAATAACTCATCATCAGCAATATCAGCCTAATACCTAAATTTCCCATGGCTCTGCTCGGGCATTTAATCTCGCTGAACCAATATCACAAGGGGAGAAAACCCACCATACAGACACGGGCCTAACGCGTTAAATAGGGTTAATAAATTATTTACTGACGTACCTACTTTATTGCTCCTCAGCTACCTGAAATAAGTCTTGTCTTCTCTCATGAGATGGCGCCACTATAACAACTGCGATAGTTTATTTATATTAATGCCAGTTTTCTTTTATACCAGCTGTTTAATTTAACATGTTAATGACGTCCGAATAAACTACAGCCCAACTAGGAAAACATAAAGAAAGAAAAGCTATATCTTTATTATTGAAATTTTGCATTCACAATGCTATATAGATAACGGATAAAATGTTTACTAGAAAAAAATCAACCAGTCTTAGGAAGCTCGAGTGGGATTCGAACCCACGACCTTTGGATTGCCGGTCCACTGCTCTAACCGCTGAGCTACCGAGACCCCAGAAGACTCGTTGAATTCTTCCTAGTAGTTTGATTACGCTGCAAGCCAGCCAAAACATTTTATCCGTTATCTATATAGCATTGTGAATGCAAAATTTCAATAATAAAGATATTTATAAGCAATTACGTCTTTATCGATTGTTAAATACTTGCAATAGTATTTCTTTCAAATGTGAGGGTAGACTTCACAGTGACGTAATACCGCTGGCTTGCAGCGTAATCAAACTACTAGGAAGAATTCAACGAGTCTTCTGGGGTCTCGGTAGCTCAGCGGTTAGAGCAGTGGACCGGCAATCCAAAGGTCGTGGGTTCGAATCCCACTCGAGCTTCCTGAGACTGATTGATTTTTTTCTAGTAAACATTTTATCCAGAAAAGCTATAATATATTGGTAACAGCACAAGGATAAAAATCACACGTACGTACAATAAATCAAATTTGTATTGCTGTTAAAAAAGGACGATCTAATAATAAACATATACCTACCTACCTACACTAACTACTAAACATATATATACCAACTCATCATAATGCTGGCTCCAAAACAGTTATTATATTTTTAACATTCTTATAATTAATATCTTAACAGTTACCTACTGTTCTGATCAGAAACGTAACAAACAGTTTTAAAAAGGAAACTTTAAGTATTATCGTGACCAAATTGCTGACAATGAACACAAGGCGTTAAAAAATTTGGTGTTTTATAAAATATATAAAATTTTATAATTTGGAGTGACTTTTGGAAAGTAAATAAAGCTCATACAAATTACTTAACATTAACATGGCCGATTACATAACATTCAAAAATCAGTTTTTTTTATTACTTAGTGCACTTTTACTTTCCGGTTTTACAAATTGGCTAAGTTAAGTAACATAAGTAAGTGATTTAATTCGAATAGATTTAATTTTAGTGATAACATGTAATCAGTTTATAGCTCCGCCACTCTATTGGAATGTAATAATAGGGAAAGTGCCATGTTGTTAATAGGAAAGGCATTGCAATTCTAATTATTGAAATTGTGATAGTAGAAAATCTGTAAATTGAAGTAGTGGAAATAAATCATAGATAGAAATTGCAGGCATATGTTATTAATACTAAGTAATGCATAAAATTATGAATCAGAACTATAACAGGGTTATAAATAAATCCAGCACCAAATAAAATGTACAATTTTATTAGGTATGTTAAAGTGAAACCTTGATCTGTCTGGAAATGTATAAGAAACAAATGCAAAAAGATCTAAAACATCGGCCAAGTGCGAGTCGGACTCGCGCACGAATGGTTCCGTACCATTATCTATACAACATTAGACACTATATTATATCCATTATAATGTCGAGCAAAAAACGGCAAAAAAATCACGTTTGTTGTATGGGAGCCCCCCTTAAGTATTATTTTATTCTATTTTTAGTATTTGTTGTTACAAGCGGCAACAGAAATACATCATGTATGAAAATTTCAACTATTTAGCTACCCGGGTTCATGATACAGCCTGGTGACAGACGGACGGACGGACGGATTGTGGAGTCTTAGTAATAGGGTCCCGTTTATACCCTTTGGGTACGGAACCCTTAAAAAATCATTTTTTATTAAAAAAATATCTATGCTGTTTTTCACCATAATTCCAGATGAGGTAAACATTTTTTTTTCAAAGTTTTGTTATCTTTGTTGTTGTTAAAAATCGAATTAATTAACATAGGAATAAAATAAATATAAAATAATCTTTGGGAGTAATTAGCAGTTGAATATTATGGTTATCTAAAAACCAATATTTAACTCTCTAGCATTACTTATTATTTACAAGTTATAATGTCTGGCAGAAGACTGTTTTGCTGTCCTCATTGCCTAGTCTCTGACTAACCCTTTGGGGATAACAAGTAGTCGTGATTATTTGTAATATATTGTCTATACGTTGCTAGGGCAGTCGTCCATACTTTTAGTTAGCCATGTCCTTTCGACCGTGCTAAGGCTCGACAGATAAAAGCTTATGCAACCCTTAAAATATGGGAAAAGTAAAGAGGAGACTTGCTTTTCGAAGAACTGCTTGTCGAAGAAAAAAGTCTTTGCTGCAGGTCAGCATTCGCGAACGAAGGGAAACAAAGTGTGCTTGCGAACTCCGTTGCCTAAAAACCTTTTTATTTATTTTTCAAAATAAGTACCTATGTAAAATGCTAACTGACGTACTTATAGGCGAACTCGGGTTCTCCCTAGCGTTGTAAAAAGCAGGAAACCGGTTTCTTTCCAGTTCTATTGTTTTTTTCAATGTTTTATATTATGTCGAAAGTTTCAAAAAAAGCTAAGGAGAAGGCGGATTTGGAGGAGTCCTCCCCCATCCCCATGAAGGGGGACTTGTATACACTAAAGACTAGTCCCATCCATCTGGCACAGAAATAGATCGGGATCACGAAAAGGCAACCACTAAGTTCCCAAGAGGAAAATACACATATTGTTCAATTAGTTTAGGTAAGGCCATCAACACTAAACTTTAGTTTCCTAAACTTAAGTTATTTTTAGTGCCTAATTCAGTCATAACTTAAACATGAATTGACTTATTAGTGATGCAAAGAATCAGTCGTGCCGCATCGATGTCAGCTTGATGGACAAGGTGAACTGACCTGGCCACCGTGTATATATTGACGATATTGTTCGTCTGCGGTTTGTCGGTTTGTTCGCTTCAGTTAAGAGATCGTTATGATGCTATTTATTGGAGCTTCAACTCGATGGTAGTTACTTATCGCTAATAAGGTATTGTTATTCTCGTTTTTTATTGTAACTTTTTCTTTAGACGAATGAAGAGAAAGCATTCAATAGCTAATGAGACTCGGGGGTGTAGGAATTGCCACTGATTCTGGGAACAATCAAAATGATTGTAAGGTCCTAGAATTTATCAGGACTTCATCGAACAAATTTAAATGAGTAAAACGAATTAAACAATCGATTTATCGGTTTATAGGAAATATAAAAATAATAAATATGAATGGGAAATCTTGACCTTTGTATATATGGAAACTCGGTCGGTCGATATTGGACATTCCATAACTATTTTGATAATTTATTACTAAATATTTTTTTTAAGCAATTTTCTGGAAATCTGTTAAGAACAAGTAAATGAAAAACCTTATTACATAAAAAGGAGGTTCAATCAATAAAATTAAATTTAGTTTTGAAATGTTGTCATCACATCGCATCGTCTCTTTCTAAAGAGATGATATGTCAACATATAAAATTCTCGCATACCTTTTCCTATTGTTTAACTTCTACGACCAATTACTCGTATAAAGCCACGAGTACTTTGAGTATAGACTCAGCCATGTCCGGATCCGCCGGAGGCGCAAACGCACAGCCCACTGAGGGCCTGGGAACCGGACACCTTTGTATCCAAAAGTAAAACAGCCGGACTTATACGTAAACACTCGAATACAACTTAGCTACAAATCTATGATACAAGTGCATGGTAGGTACGTATATATATTTATGTACAAAACAATCGAAGAAAATGATTCGACAGCACACATGCAAGCATATTAATTTTTAAATAGTGTCCTTACTATCGCTCCAGTCGTAGAATAGTCGTTCAGCATATAAACAGTCCCACTGCTAGACAAACGCCTCTATCATTGGAATCAGGGCCCTTATTCTAACGATTCCTTGTTTCGAAACCACGTTAATTAATTAAAAAGTTACGATATCTTCCCAAAAACGTATGCGTTTGACGTTTGTGCGCGGTAAGGTTTAGGTGTGGAATCTATAGATTGCGATACAGAATCAGGTAGGCTACTCTTGAAACAGAATTGCATTAATCAATTTCCAATCACAAATCTAAAAAATTAATCTTTTGTAAGCGACAATAGCGCCACATTGGAATTAAATTGCGTGGAAGTTGATTGAACAAATTATTATCGAGATGGCGTTCCGGAATTATCTTTACTTATCCCAATATCGATACATATAAATCGCATTGGAATTGTATTAAGATTGAGTTTGCGTTCGAGAGTAACCCCCCAGGGCTCAGTAAAAGTTACTTACTACAATCTACATTTGATTGATCGATTGGCGCTTGCCCAATGCGGGTGGGTGACCACTGATCACAAACCACATTGAAGAATATGAAACACATTTTGCCCGCCCTGGAAATTGAACCCGGGATCCTGGCGCTTTACCGCTCGGCCACCGAAGAAGAATCAATAAGGTTGTCTTTTTCTCTGGGGTCACCACGTTGACATGGCGTCACATCTATGACACAGCAACTACAATCTGATGCTACAATTGTCTTTCTTAGTTCTTTTCATTTTCGGTACACTAGTAGGTACCTAACGTACTATAGCTACACCTGTTTTACTTTTATTAATGTCATTGCTTATTAAGAAAAGAGACAAGAAACGAGTACTTACCTAAAAGAAGGATCTAACCGTCATCCTACTGTGGGTAAAGGCCTTTACTATTGAAATCAGACATTTTCCCCTAAAACAATTAAATTGGCCTACACTGTTGCCACATAACCCGGACTATGCATCGAGAAATCCAAAACACACTTTACCTGACCTGGGAATTAAACTTCAGACCTACTTTCCGTGTATGAGGAATGAAAATTATTTTTTTAAATAGGTAGTAGTGTGGAATGGAATTTCAAGCGACTTATTACAACTAGAATCAAGAGTCTTTTTTTCAACTAGACTTTGGTTCTTGAATGTTGGTTACATTACTGACAAAATGTTTGCAGCATCTTTTTAAAATTACTATTTTTTTAAGTATATTGTTCTAGACGTACCTGCTAAGTCTTTATTTAAATATTAATAGGTGATTTCCTCATAGGGATAGGTGGCGAAAGTACCGCAACAAAATTTTCACGCCATGGATTTCCTACCATAACTAGTTACTTACACATCATTTTCTTGCCCTTATCCCTAATTGAGGTCGGCGCAGTATGTATGCTGGAAAATAAACCTCTGAGAATTGATTCTCATGGGGGTTTAAATCCCATGATAACATATTAAAAATTGGTCCGTACTACGTTCAGGCGGATTTTTTTTTAAATTTATTAAATACTAGCTTTCCCCACTTAGTGGAGAACTATATCTACTATATTCATACATACCGTCTCTCGCTTGCATGCCTCTCGTACTTTCATTCATAGTTCTCTATTAATTGTCTTCTTATACATAACTATTCCTCTTGTACAATTCCTTATGTAGTTTTTTATATCTTATACATTTATCTTTTGTTCTTAATATACGGTTTGTGTTACATGTTCTAGTTATATCTTTCCACTTCTTAGTGGTATCTTATACTATTGTCTTATTATCTTATAACATATTTATCTTTTACTTGTTCCAACATATTACTTGTCGTTCAGGCGGATTTAACCATGACAATAAATAACACAGCTGGTATTATACATTATGGCGCGCACGACGACGCAGAGGCAGAACCGATAGGGCCGGGCTACGCACCAAATAGCTGCTTTCACTTTCATTCTGAATCATAGTAGTTACGTGAGCAGGACCCCTTATTGTTACAGCTGTAGCCAACATATTGCGCAATGCATCCTCGTTTAAGTCCAATAATAAATAATGAGTCATCGCGCTCGCCCCAAAAAGGTTTCAATGTCCGCCGATGTTATTCGAAAAGAAAGTTGCTCAGAAATGCAGTTAAATATAGGGGGCGCCGTCCACGAGTTACGGTGTGATGCAATAGAGGCGGATCTTTAGTTGCTGCTTTGGCTACTACGATATCATTATACTATGATTAATGTATTAGAAAATGTTTAGATCTTTGACAAAGACCATGTTTAATGATTAAAAATAAAAAGCTTTATACAGGATTGTAAAAATATTAGGCTAGATTAATTCGTAACGTTTTAAACTGGTACAGCTAATACAAACTTTGTTATTTTTCTTTTGAGTTGTTTTCTCAAAAAGAGCCTGGTTTTGATTGATGAAGACTAGTAAAGGCTTTATTGCCTAATAGTACATTGTTATCCTAGGGATGAAAGTAGCTTCCTTCCCTACCTCGAACTATTGGCGCCCGAGCGTAGCGAGGGTAAATAAGTCTTTCACCCGAGGTAAACACTGCTTTTTATTACGAATATAAGGAAAGTAAAAGCCAAAACATGAATGTCTTTAGTCCTTTAATCGCCTTTTACGACTTCCAAGGAAAGAGAGGGGTTTGTAGTATTATTTTGATGAGCCCATCGCCGCTCTATTCTGTTGGATGTATGTGCAGTCTTTAGTCCGTTAGTCGCCTTTTACGACACCAAAGAGAAGAGAGGCTTTGGTAGTATTATTTTGATGAGCTCATCGCCGCTTTATGTTGTTGGATGTATGTGCAGTCTTTAGTCCGTTAGTCGCCTTTTTACGACACCAAAGTGAAGATTGGGGATGGTAGTATTATTTTAATAAGCCTATCGCCGCTCTATGCTGTTGGATGCATGTGCAGTCTTTAGTCCGTTAGTCGCCTTTTACGACACCGAAGGGAAGATAGGGATTGGTTGTATTATTTTGATGAGCCCATCGCCGCTCTATGGTGTTGGATGTATGTGCAGTCTTTAGTCCGTTAGTCGCCTTTTACAACACCCAAGGGAAGAAAGGGGTTGGTAGTATTATTTTGATGAGCCCATCGCCGCTATATATGCTGTTCTATGTATTTGCAGTCTTTAGTCCGTTAGTCGCCTTTTACGACACCGAAGAGTAGAGAGGGCTTGGCAGTATTATTTTGATGAGCCCATCACCGCTATATGTTGTTGGAAGTATGTGCAGTCTTTAGTCCGTTAGTCGCCTTTTACGAAACCGAAGAGAAGAGCGGCGTTGGTAGTATTATTTTGATGAGTCCATCGCCGCTCTATGCTGTTGGTTGCATGTGCAGTCTTTAGTCCGTTAGTCGCCTTTTACGACACCGAAGAGAAGAGTAGGGTTGGTATAGTATTATTTTGATGAGCACATCGCCGCTCTATGCTGTTGGTTGTATTTGCAGTATTTAGTCCCTTAGTCGCCTTTTACGACACCAGAGGGAAGATAGGGATTGGTTTTATTATTTTGATGAGCCCATCGCCGTTCTATGGTGTTGGATGTATGTGCAGTCTTTAGTCCGTTAGTCGCCTTTTACAACACCCAAGGTAAGAAAGGGGTTGATAGTATTATTTTGATGAGCCCATCGCTGCTCTATGCTGTAGGATGTATGTGCAGTCTTTGATCCGTTAGTCGCCGTTTACGACACCCAAGGGAAGAGATGTTGTTCGTATTATTTTAATAGTTAGTCACAATTACACTTGTCAGAAAAACGATTCTCCCTACGGAGGAAAAGTATTACTTTCCTCCTGCTCCTCAGGCAACTTCAGACCTACTTTCCGTGTATGAGGAATGAAAATTATATTTTAAATAGGTAGTAGTTTGGAATGGAATTTCAAGCGACTTATTTCAACTAGAAACTAGAGTCTTTTTTTAACTAGAGTTTGGTTCTCGATAACCAACATTACTGACAAAATGTTTGCAGCATCTTTTTAAAGTTACTATTTTTTGTTTAAGTATATTGTTCTAAACGTACCTTCCTGCTAAGTCTTTTTTTAAATATAAATAGGTGATTTTCTCATAGAATAGATAGCGAAAGTACCGCCACAAAATTTTGACGCCATGGATTTCCTACCATAACTAGTTACTTACACATAATTTTCTTGCCCTTATCCCTAATTGAGGTCGGCGCAGTATGTCCTTCTTCTTTCAATCGTCTCTATCAGCCGTCAATTCTACGTTCACTCCTTTCTTCACCATATTATCATTCACGCAGTCCTTCAATCTTTTTCTTGGCCTACCTCTCCCCTTGTATCCATCCACAGTCATGCTTATCACTCGCTTCGTGAGATGGCATTCATCCCTCCTCATTATAAATGTCCATACCAAGACAGTCTCTTTCCTTGAACATCTCTGTCACTGGTGCCACTTTTATGCTCCCTCTGATATACTCATTTCTTATTTTGTCCATTCTTCTAACTCCACACGTCCATCTCAACATTCGCATCTCAGCAGCATGCAAACGTCTTACATCCGTCCCTTTTTTAACGGCCCAACATTCCGATCCATGCAAGACGACAGGCCTTATGACGGTCTTACCTATTTTCCCTTTTCGGAGGCCACAAGTAGTTTCCGTGACCTGTCGCCATTTCATCCATCCCGAGTAATTGATTCAGGCTTTCGATCGATATCGCCATCGCACTGCAAGAGTGAACCGAGGTACTTAAAGTCGGAGCAGACTGGTAGAGCTATACCTACCATCCATTGTAATTGCCTCAAAACCAACGAGACAGCCGAAATCGCAGAATAATTGTTTTTGATCTGCTGATCTTCAAGCCAACATTCTCCAGCTTATGTTGCCATATTTTCAGTCTGCTCTGCACCCCGAGTCCATTTTCACCGATAAGAACAATGTCGTCTGCAAACAGCATGCACCAGGGGGCCTCCTCTTGGATATCGCTTGTTATGGTGTCTATTATCAGGAGAAATAGATAAGGACTTAAAGCAGACCCCTGATGCAAACTAGTTACTCATACAAAAATAAATATCGATAAATTTTTGTTATTTTTTAATGAATTACTTAACGAAATATAATTATACATAAATTACTACAATTTAATGTTATAAACTTATTTATCAACCCTATCGATTAATAAAGACGTGCACAATTTAATGCCAATAAAATATTTTATACTAGTTGCAAAATTACAATTCAATTAGAATATTGGTAACCAAGTAACCATCAATTCCGATAGCCGCTTTCAGATATTACGCTCTAGGCGGCAAAATTTCTCCTCGGTATGCAGAATGTTCGAAGCAGATGATTAGTATTACTGATCCCCTAACGACTGGATTTCTTAGTAGAGATGATTTGCATAGGGCTTTCACGGGCGCAACACTGCAAGCATCACAAATGTCCATTTATAAATAGATCTGTGCAAACACTATTGTTTGATGAGGAGAAAGTACTCACAATTCTGACAGCGTAGGCGAAAATGTTGGAATTTTTAAATCAGAGTTCTAATTAAATTGAGCTATTACTTAACGCTCAACCGGCAAACGACGTTAAACCGAATTAGGAGATTTATTATGTACATGTACCATTATTATTTTAGAGAAAACTAGCGGTCGCTTTTGCGTTATGGTGCCGCTTTAATTCCATTGAAATAACTTGCATATTCGTAACCCTGGACTGGAGGTTTGGATAGATATGGGTTCAGTAGTTGCTCTTTTACATGATATCATATCTTTTCAAACTGAAATCACAATGCGGTTCATTCTGCAGTTAGAAGTCAGTATAAAAATGATTATAGTTATTTAGATTGATAATTTTTGTTACATTCAACCGCCTCTGTGGTCTAGTGGCTAAGCTACCTGTTTCAGACCCAGAGGTCCCGGGTTCGATTCCCAGCGGGGGGTACATCTTTGTGTGCTCGGTTTGGTTGGTGGTAGGGCTGTTAAGTCCGCCTGGCTAGCTACCAATATCTTATCTGAGTCTGTCGCCATAACAACGATATTTATAGCATTGTTGTGTTCCGGCAGTTTGAGATAAGATAGCCAGTTCCTCAGTGGTTGAGGATTCCGGGTAAAGCGCGCTTCCACCTTCGGCCTTATCGTCACTTACCATCAGGTTAGATGAAGGCCAAGAGCTTACCCGTTGCCAATAAAAAAAAAGAAAAAAAAAAGAAAAAAACATCATAATTATACTTTTTGAAAAGTATTTAAATCATTAAAACTGTATTATATATAGGATAGTATTTACAGTTCTCACTGTGCATTTTCTATGATGCCAATGGGTATGGACTATGGAAGCATCATTACAAAATTAATTACGCAGCAGGTAAGTTAAGTACTTTCTCGCTTTTAGTGTCTTCTTTTGACGTGTGAGTTTGCAAGAATTGCAAGTTACATATTGCCTTTCTCTGGGAAAGTACGGAGGCCATCTTTGCCCACCACGCTGATCTAAAACGAATTGCCAATTACCGAGTACGCAAACAATGCATGATAATTGAAAGTTAACGCCGTTTCAGTACCGGACCAGCCACATTAGTGCGGTCATTTAGGCTTTTGAAGTCTGACCGAGGCAACGCATTATATCTGCATCACCTGCTTATGAAAACTTAAAGAGGCTTTATACATTTCGGTGTCCTAATCCAATATTTCAATATTTTTTAAACATCATAAATTGACGTAACTACAAATTTATATAGTTATACAGCAATACAGTGTGTTAGTACACAACATACAAAACATCTTTAATCTTCGATCATTATTTTACGATGAAGAATGTTCAATAGAAAATTTTCAGTCGCTTTTGACCAAATTGTATCACGTAAATGTATAAACCCCGGAGGCCCCTCCCCCCCTAACAATTCCTATTCCTTCCTTAACCCTATTCCTTTCCTAAAGGTCGGCAACGCATCTGCGACTCCTCTGGTTTTGCGGGTGTCTATGGGCGGCGGTGATTGCTCTCCATCTGGTGACCCGCCTGCTCGTTTGCCTCCTTCTTATATTAAAAAAAACCAAGACAAGCTCTTAGGTAGGTTATCGCCGTCAGCCGAAAGACGTCCACTGCTGGAGAACGACCTCCAAGGATCTCCACCACTTCCTGTTATGTCACAGATATCGGAAACGAATGTATTTCGTGGGTTATGTAGGTAATGCTTTGTTTACATTAAAGTTCACTCCTTTGGTTGGTTGACCGTAGAAATAGATTCAGGAACTCGAATTGATCAACAAAGTTCATCTATACGAGTATCGCTCGTTAAGGCAAGGCTACTTTCGCAATGCCCCGTCCTTGGATGGGTAATCTCGGTTGTTCCTACCTGACGTACATGGAAGTCAACACTTTCTCCTCCTCATTGGTGGAGATTACGAGCCAATTGGGCTTCCAGTATCTTCTCTTACCACCAAGCGAGATGGCGGCCAAGAGTTCCCCGCTGCAGTATCAAAAATCAAAATCCCAAAACTTAAACTTAAGTAATATTTGATTATTTGCGTTAATAATTCATCAGAATTCTTTTCAACGTTTCGTTTTCTTCGTAGTCTACTCTACATCAGTTACTGCAAAGTTACAATAAAAAACACAATAAAATGTCCATTCACCGTGCCGGCGGTGGATTCTCGCCGTTTTGCATAATAATATTTAGCTCAGCTTTCTCAGGTACGCGCGTCCGAACATGGCTTTCGTAATAATTAGCGCCATCTCAACGAGCGGTGCCCAACAAATTAGTGGGATCCATTCAGCTAACAATGGCTGAGTGATTTCACATAGCTTCACATTCACGAACATTATCACAAACAATGGTATAGATACCCTAATTTTTGCAGCCGATTATCTTGTCACACACATTGCATTCAAGTTCTTATTACGATGCATTTAAAGTTTTGTATTGTTCTGTAATTGTCGTGGTTTACGCCCTGTCTCTAGTCATCCAGCTAATCTGCAAACAATTACAAAGAGATCATTTTGCTTGTTCACACACGCATTCTTGGGCGGGCGAAAGCTATCGCTTCTTCTCGCTATATATTTCGTATGTGAAATTGCATTTCATGGAATGGAATCACCGATTATTTGCTAAGTGAAATTTGTGATGAAGCAAGCTTTATCTAATGTACTCAAATAATGCTTGAGAATATTCTTCTATGTCTATCAATCAACTGAAGCAGTATGTTTTCCTATAGAGTAAAGGCGTTCCCTTATAATATTTTGAATCTTATTGCAATCGGTATAATATATTTTAAGTACTTGTTTAACATAATCGAAAGTTTTTTATTAGTAAGACGAGTATACAAATCTAAGCGTCGTGGTAATAAAATTTATACATTTGACACGTGTTGTGATTTCGTTTGATCAAAACTTAAAAACATTGCGCAACTTTAGCCGTTACATGCTTTGGATTTACTTTCGGTCAAATGGAAATTGTCGCTCGAGGCGAGTTTTGGAGCGCATTTTTAAATGTGTATCAGTTTGAAAAGTGAATTTTATTTATATTATCGTTAAGTGGGGACGGCAAAATCGTTTTTCGAACATCCTGCCTGTATCCGCTATTCAATACTCACTTTCTTTGAGATGTACTACGGGGCCGCGGCGTAGGACGGACAGCGTCATTATCTGTAGGGCTGTCACGAATTAGTTTAATAGAGACATTACTTTGCAGAAATACTTAATATTGTTATTTTTAAATGCATAAACGTTTGATGTTTAGATCTCTTTTTTATTGTGTTGGTAGGATAACAAAAATTCTGACTACTGTTATCTTACGGCTTTACTTGTTTTAAAATCCTACATATTTTAATTTACCATCCATTCGTAAAATAAAAGTAGCTTAAAAATTCAATTTAAATATGAGACATATTTTAAAAAATCGTCTACCAAGTTTGCTTGTGGCATCTAAGCTACATTTTTGTGTGCTATGCCATGGATTTCTGCAAAGTAACTTGTCACACCCACAACCTGCCAAATTACAGCTCACCCGTTTCCCGTGTGTTGCAACCCAACATACGAGTAGGCAGAAGCTACAAGCTTTTTCCGCTATTTTTTTTGGCACAAGAGATCCTCGTGCTACTGCAAGAGGGGGGCCCCACTAAGATAAGATTAGCCACAAACAAACTATTTTTTGAGATCCTTTAAGACACACAACGTCATTTACTCTCACCACATTCATTGGCAACCCTAATTCAAACGTTGTGGTTATGAAATTAGCGCTCGCCCCATTCTCGCGTCCGCGTTGATTCATTGGAATCGCCGTCGCCGTGATGCGACGCCATTGTGACGCGCAGCACTGAGCTTACGAAATTTCGGCCTGGGTCATTGCCGTGGTTGCAGTGCGGCGTGCGGCCCGCGCGTTACATAAGGTCCGGGTTTGTTCTGTATTCTAAGAGTCCGGGTAAATACCTCGCTAATAAGAGATAGATGGAATATCCTGATCCCTTATTTAGAAATATATCAAGGTAAAGATGTTTTTATTAATTGGACACAAAATATTGTCCAGACAAATTTTGGTTGGTTTGAGAAAGATTCAGTAACGTTTAAGCAACTTTCGCAATGATGGGTCACTGGATGGGTGACAAAATTAAAAACATCTCGAGCTACTCTGTACTTCAGAATGCAAGTAAAAGCTGTTGGTCCCGGTTGTTCTCGTAAGATGGCATTCGTTAAAACCTTTAACACGCACTGGGCTCGCGTGGTGGATTATGGCCCAATATCCTTATGTGTTTTTGTCCATGTGGGAAGGTCTAGTGCCCAGCAGTGGCACGTTTATAGGCTGATGATGATGATAGTCGTCGCCGTGATGCGACACCATCGTGACGCGCAGCACTGAGCTTACGAAATTTCGGTCTGGGTCATTGCCGTGGTTGCAGCGTGGCATGCGGCATGCACGTTACATAAGGTCCGGGACGGTAAATGCCTCGCTAATGACGTACGAAGGCGACACTCTGTTAGACAGAATACGTGGAATATCCTGATCCATTATTTCATCATCATCGTTTCATAACCGTGTTGCGTAGCGGTAAAAGAATACTACCACCCTCTTTCTTCCCTTGGGTGTCGTAAAAGGCGGCTAACGGACTAAAGACTGCATATATTTCCAACAGCATGGAGCGGCGATGGGCTCACCACCTGTCACGCTGAGCACATGTGCTCGTTATTTAGTGAAAAGGGACTATGGTAGAGGATTGCTTTTGCGGTCCTCGTTGCCTAGTCTCTAACTAACTAGACTAACCCTTCGGGGACAATAGTCGTAAATATATGTATGTATGTTTGTATGTTACCTGTAAACGTCCCACTTTGACGACGGCATCTCTTGAGATGGGCCTTAACTCGCCACGTTGGAGTAATGCGGGTTGGTTTGTTAATGTTATTATTCTGTATTTTGTGATACTATTTATTGTAAAAGATGATATGTACACATATATTTTCATGAACATTTTGAATGTGAGGAATACAGCAGGTTATAGTGGGTACCCCTCCCGGGTCGGTTCGAATGGTGATTTCCATAAACTGAGTCTTCCCGTGGCTATTTTGTTTTGGTTAACCGTTTTAAACATACTTTTGTCATATACTGACAATTTAATATGTAATGTGATTTTTGCTGTCAGCTTCCTTCAATATATAAATAGGTAGCAGACTTAACATTGACGAATCGGTTGATCACTGATATAACTTTCATAGTATTAACATAGCAGTGGATTTACATGTATCTATCATTACCTACGGATAACTTTAACATAAACCACATGACAATGCAATGTTCAATTATAAGCTCAAATACAATGCAATACTTTCACTTGTAACTTGCAACTGAATTCAGTATGCTCATTTGCAATAACAATGGTAATCCTAACTAATGTATAAACGCGAAAGTGCGTTTGTCTATTCGTATAAAACCTTCATGTCAAAGCGTAGCGACACTTTATATATTTTAGTTCAGTAGTTGAAACCTCAACTATACTGAAGGAGCTGCCAATGTTATATCTTAACTGTCAGACCACAACCAAAGCAACTAACAACGCTGTTATGGCAACGGACTTAGATAAGATAATATATTATGTGATTATAACTTAGTACGTTCGATGGGTACCTAAAGGTACTTAGCACATTAGCTATATTGGCTAAGATTGTAAATTATAAAAAATGATTGACGGCATAGTAGATAACTTAGCAGTTGCTTATTGCTAGTGCTATGGACGTGTATTTACTTTATTAAAACCCTGAAATTTTGTAGCTCTTATGCACTTTTTGTATAGTACTTATACTTTTTGAGTACCTACTCATTAAATGTAAAAAAACCGGACAAGTGCGAGTCGGACTCGCCCACCGAGGAATCCGTACTAGGTGTGTATTTTAATTTTTTTTTCAGTCTTCGTCATAAATCGAAAACTATACTTCATAAAAATAATTAAATATCTGTTTTAGCTTTTGCCTATAAAGCCCTTGCATACGATACCCCATATGACACGGTTAACTCAATAAAAAATTTGGACCACAGTTCCTTGGCATAAAGACCCTGCTTTTTTAATGATTTAATTACAAATGTACAGTTTTCAGATTGTTCCCTATACTTGTAGTATAAGACGGTAATATTTGCCAAATTTAATAATTCTAGGTCAACGGCAAATACCCTATGAATTTTGATTCCCTTGTGAGTGTCGAAAATTTATGTTTTTTTGCGGCATAAGCGTTTGAATTTCAACTGGATACTTTCACGCGTTCCCGAAAAAAGGGTCTTGACAGACACGACAGACTGACAACAAAGTGATCTTATAAGGGTTCCGTTTTTTCCTTTTGAGGTACGAAACCCTAAAACGGACTTGTTACTAACCTACATTTCACAAATAAACCATTAACTTACTTTTGTATTCTACATTTAAATGGACTGTTTTTAAACATTTAAATAAACAAACTATGAAGCGAGTGTTTCGCCACCACTAAAAGGTGCTATGTTCGCACAATATATCGATACAATGTCCCGGATGCACGCGACAAGGGTTTTGTTTTGTGACAGAACAGAACAAATTCAACGCGAGTAAAACCGCGGGCGGACACTACTAGGTACTTTGGGATTTCGAAGCTTATGTAAATTTGAACACTTGGTGAATGCAATGGGGACTAACGTAACCCGAATACTATGATCCGTTTACATGAGTGACACAGATCCGATATTTAAAGTAGGTAGGTACGTATTATTTTGTGAGAAAACACAGTAATAATTTTAAAAGAGCACTTGACGTAAATACAAGACTTAGAAGAGACCCCAACAGACTTGTATATACCGATATTTCCAGATCGGATAAATATAGGAAAAGCTGTTTGGCAATGTGTGTTAAAATTTATAATAGTGTATAATATAATAGTGTATATAGTATAATAGTGGTTAGGGCTGCAGAGTGAGGAACCTCCTGACAATACGTGCCGTGTCAAGGAGTACTGCCTTCCGTATCTGACCCTTGACCCAACCTTTTAGCGAGAGCCTCTCTAGGTGTTGATCGAGGCTCGTAGCTAAAAGACCGTTTGCCGAAACGACTATCGGTACAATAATGGTTGAATCCACATCCCACATGGCGGTAACCTCGTGAGCCAAGTCAAGGTACTTACTGAGCTTGTCCTTCTCGGCTTTCACGAGGTTCTCATCATGAGGTACGGTGATATCAACCAATATTGCCCGGCGCTGAGATCGGTCGACCACCACGATATCAGGCTTATTGGCGACAATAGTCCTGTCCGTGATGATAGAGCGATCCCAGTAGAGCGTTGCATGACCATTTTCGAGAACTGGCGCAGGTGCGTACTTATAGTACGGCACCTCTGATTCAACAAGGCCATATTGAAGAGCAAGTTGCTGGTGAATTATTCTGGCTACTTGGTTGTGTCTGTGCAAATACTCTCCGTTAGCAAGATGAGAACAACCGGAAATAATATGTCGGAGTGATTCTCCAGGACCGCGGCATGCCCGACAGATGTCGACCGTACCGTCGTCCTTCATAATATATTTCCGGTAGTTATTCGTCTTGATAACTTCATCTTCAATGGCACAGACAAAACCTTCGGTTTCCCCAAAGAGGTCACCGAAACGTAGCCAGTTCACCGAGGCAAGCAAATCTACATCAGGCCCAGTTAGAGCCCGATTGTAGCGCCTGTGTAGCACCTTGCTCTTCCATATGTCCTTGCGATCGAGAGTGCTTAGCACCACTGGTTTGCGCCAGTTTTCTGTTGCCAAGGAGAGCGGCGTAAAGTGTCTATCAACTGTCACGACATCCAAATGCATCCCACACTCACTGTTAAGGAAATAATCCCTGAGACTGCACACCTCACGGTTATGTAGGTCTTTGGCATTTAAAAAGCCGCGACCCCCACATCTCCGTGGGATGTACAGCCTTATAACAGATGAGCGCGGGTGTAGTATTCTGGAAGTCGTGAGCATTTGACGGACTCTTCTATCCAAGGCGTCCAATTCGGTCTGAGTCCATCTTAGTATGCCAAAGGAGTATGTGAGCAGAGGCATAACCCAGCCATTAAAAGCACGCGACTTATTGCCACCCGATAAAAGACTGTTAAGTAAAAAGGTAAAAAAATATAATCTAAATTTGACATTTAATAACGAATCAATTAATGAATCTACACAAACAAAGTTTCTAGGATTAATAGTCGACGACAAATGTTCTTGGTAAGCGCATATAGGTAATCTTTGCAAGAAAATAAATTCGTTTGTATATGCCTTATGGAGGTTGACTAAGATTAGTAGCAAAATAATTGCTGTGCAGGCTTATCACGGGTACATAGATAGATAGATAATCTCAAGACTTTACCACTAAACATGTTTAAAAGAAAACTGAAATGTTGGTTAATTGAGAACTGTTTTTATTCTATTGAGGAATATGTTGACCACTGTAAAAGACGACCATAGAGAATAATGTTGATTTAAATGTATAAATTTTTTTAAGATTTTTGTTTGAGCTTGATTTCTATGATGACTGATGAGGCTCATAAATTATTCAAAATTTGCATGCCAGTTTCTGGTGGATAGTGTGAGACTAAACAAATAATGCCTGTAATATCTTTTGTACACTTTTCATGCAAATAAAATATATTATTATTATGCTCTTTATTTAAAATATAATCTTAAGTAAAATTTTTTACAATATTTTATATAAAAAAATATATTTACAATATAAAATATTATAAAAAACTTAACCTAGTTTGCTACCGGCAGCGAGGATAGACCCAAGTTAAGGATGGTTAGGGCTGCAGAGTGAGGAACCTCCTGACAATACGTGCCGTGTCGTGTTATTATTATTATTATTATTAGTACTTTTCTCAGGCGGAAAAAGAATCGCTCCCGTAATGACTGTTTTGTGTCCCTGTCCTCAACACCCACAGACTGTGACATACCAAGATATTTATAAGTTTCAACTTCAGAGAGAGATCTGAAGTTCATCGTTTCGGAGAGTTGTAAATTGGTTGAATTTACTACTCTCCCACGCTGTACATGCATAACCGCACACTTATCCACACCAATTTCCATCTTGATGGCACTGCTGAAAGTCTCAGTAATTTTCAGTAGTTTCACCAAGTCTTGGCGGTTTGGTGCGAACAACTTGAGGTGATCCATGTACAACAAATGCGACATAACTTCACCCCCTCTCCGCAGTTCTCATCTTTAGGTTTATTAGCAGTTTCCTCAAGTGAGACAAAGGCCAAGCTCCCTCTTTTTATATTAAGCCTGGCAAATGACTCAACTCCACTTGATGTTAAGGCTAGGTAGGCCGCACTTTGAGTTTTTTCAAACCATCTATCTGACACATAGAAAATAATGGTTTAAATTCTGGAAAAAAATATGTAAGTATTAGATAAGGATCTAATCTAGTCAAAGTCGCATTGAGTTACAAGATCCAATAAACTTCACTCAATAGAAAAAAAATCCAAAGTGACCCCTTTTTGTAATGTTTTTTCAATATTATGACTAAACTACTGATACTTTACATTTAGTTTTTGTACTCAACTAAAGACACAAATATTTCGCAAGCAAATCCACAGAGTATCCTATAAAGTCTATACTTTATAGGCAATAAAACCTATAAAAACCTATAAAACGCGCTGCTTCGCTGTTATACCCGTCCTGTACGTCGTACCGTCGAGAGAGTGAGAGAGAAGCGCTCGGACTACCTGGCCTTAAGTGGAAGTTGAGTCTAGACTTGGGGGCAACTAGTGCATTGTAAGAGACGTAGCATCAATCACCCTTAACCTGCCGGCTCACAATATGCCTTTTCACGCCTCGTTTGATGGACCCAAGTGTGAATAAAACACAAAACATTAAGTTTTAGAGTCATTTGAGTCGAAATACTAGCTTACCGGGAATGTAAGCAACATACCGTTACGTAAGAATTACGCTTTACGAGATAGAATATACGATTTCAGAATTATAGCAGTATCTAAAGGGCTATTAAGTATGTGCTTTCGTTTAATTAATTGCACACGTATATGAGACCACTTTCACTGTGGGCTTCATTTGTTAATGTAATCTAATTAACACTTACGTAATTATGTTTTTTAACCATAAATTGCCTGAATTTTTTATGCGGGTAAATGAAAAGTTATATACCTACTTACCTACTTTTCGGTTTTCACGTTATTCTTACGTTACGTTGCTGGTTTTAATAATGAATGTTTGATATCCGACATCCGACAGTAATTTTATACCTAAATTAATTTTATGAAATATAGTCCATAGAAAATTGGGTTTGTGTAAATTATTTTTTTATAATAATGGCTCACAAAAATTTGGGATTTTCTAAAAAATTACATTTATAAAAAAGACTAAATTAATAAGACGACTAGAGATTTTTCTTCATTTTTCACCTTTTAATATTTTCGTAATATTTGTTATATTTTGCGTCAATAACGCTTGAATATACTTTAAGATATTGAAACGTTGAAATAAGTAGACTTACTCTCACCTTAGGTAGTCAACTTTTTTTCTACGTATCAATATCTTTTATAAATTTCTTATTATTTTATTTACAGTAAATGATAGTTCGGTCTTTGTAGACTCTAGTTACAGTGTTGGGGCCTAGAGATTGAGAAACTCGCCCAAAAAATGCCAATTCATTCTTAAATCTGATGAAAGTCGACTACAACACTAACTTTCTTCATATAAATGTTCTTTTTCCTTACAGCTAGTGGATTCAATGGGTCAGACATTCCTTTTATCATACAAAAATACCATTATTTTATTGAGGTGTAAAATATTCACTCTAATAACTTCGTGTTAAAATAATAATTTGTGTTTAATTTCATGATTGAACAATAACAAGAAGTAAGCAAGAAAAATAAATGTTTAAAAAGTACCAAAACCAGACCAAAAAAATACTTAGTCACCCCAAAGTTACGTTTGAATTCTTTTACCAAGAGAGAGAGTACTGACGCGGTAACAGCTAATGGAGTTGCAGTATTACGAAAAACGAAATTTTTTTCATCAATTACTTAGGTACAGTTCTGTAGACTTCAAACAATACAATAGCAATTTTAGGAAACCAACCATGTAGGTTTTACACTGAAGTATTGACTGAATGAGCAACTCTTTGCGTAACAGACACGCAGAGATAATGATGACACCATCGCTCGCCAGAGTTGTAAGTCGCTTTTCGGCAGTTCCAAATTATTAAGAGCAAAAAGAAAATATTTAGTCACTCAAAAAAAAAGAGAGTGTGGGTTTACAATAAACTGTATTTTATTTCACGAATTGTTTTCCAAAACAACAGCAATTTAAGGAAACTTCCCATGTAGGTTTTACACTGACTAGAGGCCTGAAACAGGCCACATAACCTTTTTTTGAATATATGTTTTTCCAGCGATTGTTTATTGTTCTCATTCTTTTCGATCTAACCGTTCTAAATTACATTATGATTTTTTATTTTCTTTTATAATAGCATTTAATTAAGCAATGTATTTTGTCTCTAAGGTGTGCTTAATAAAGCTCGCATCCTATCCACATCAAAATACAGACTCTATTAACTACCACAAGGACAATTTCCTACATGAGCTTAGAAGGGAATCGCTTGGAAAATTCCATCCCCGCTATAAAACCTTCGGGGAAGTTCCGTCACACGGCTTGAGGTACCCGCCGCCCCTAAAGAGTCCACTTACACTTTAACGTGAAGGCCATCTACAGCAAATATTAAAAAAAAAAATTGGTGCACAAGCAACTCATTGCGCAATAGACACGCAGATTTGATGATGACGCAGTCGCTGGCTGTGTCTTGGTTTTCAGCCGACGCCGGTGCTGTCATGCATTGAGATATTATAACTAGAGACGATACCGCTAAGAAATTTTTGGCGCACTAAGTTACGTCCCATGTGCCGCAAACGCCTAGTCACATGCACATGCCTAGTTAGCAGCCCATGAACCACAACTCAGTGCGCAAAAAATTTGCTTCGCGGTGTCTCCTCTAGTTTATAATAACTCAATGCCGTCATGCGCCGGCGCCGGTGCTGGCACACGTCCGAGATGAAAGTATTACTTACCAAATTCGTGCACCTTGTGAACACAATGGGCAATTTATTCGATTTCACTATTTTCACAATTTAATATTTTTGGGTGCGAAAGCCACGGTGTCGCACTGGCGGTCTCACACTTCTCATATCAGAAGTATAGTACCCACTGGTGATATTATTTTACATTTATTCCACGAGTACGAGTGTAAGCGCTTCGCCTTCATGATATAAAATATGATATGGTTTAGTATTTATATATAAGTACTACGTGCCTGAATAACTAAGAAAGGTACTATCATAAATGTCGAAATATAACAACGCTACTAAAATGGTTTTTGTTGACTTAGATAAGATGGTTGTAGCCAAGGTTGTAGCTGGCCAGATAGATTTAAAAGCGCTGCCATCCATTAAAGTATTAAAAAGATGTCTTTACAAAATTAAATTAGCATTACATTTTGCAGGACTTCAATCAACAATTTCAGACCTAGAGACAAGAACAGGAACAAAAGCTTAAACAAGAACAATCTCTTAAACGATTTATTTTAACTTAAGCAGTGATTGAACTGATAAGTTGCACAGTGGCAATATATACAAATACTGACATCGAAAACCAGAATAAACTTAAATATATTTGTCTGACATTCATCAAGTTCACGCCACAGAAATACGAGTTTCGGTGGTTCATCCTTTCCATTTCTTGTCCCACTTCAGCTGTCGTAATACCAAACACAATAGAAATTCAATTGTTAGCAACCTCTAGGAGTTTTTGTGACAGACAATGGGTTAAGAAGTAGAAGACAGCAGCATATGCCCCGATCGGGTGAAAACACCATTTAAGAATAAGAATAATGGTAGATTTAGATCAATCATATTCAATTACATTCACATCACTATCAATCGAATTAGACTTGTACCGACTTGTCCCTAACCTAACTTCTACTACCCTCATCATTTTTTATCCTCGATCCTATGGGGGTAAACCAATATCGCGTCGTGTCGTGTCGGCCATATTCACTTCCGATCTAGCCTGCCTACGCGACAGGGCCTTTGAGTCGAGCTCTCGTGTTCCTCATTTATCGGTCAAGTCATAACATCTTCCAAGTGATCGCCGCGAGTTTACTACTGTGATCACGAACTTTTGCCGTGGAAAGTCAGGAAAGAGTGAGACGCGCGTCCACTACAGCCAGCACGTGGGAGCAACGTCGAACCAGGTTAGCCCCCTAAAACCCCTCTTCTTTGATCGCCCATGTTTTGGTCCTTCGTCCCGATTCCCATCGTTTCCGTAAGCATCGGAACATATTATATTCAAATTTCATTAATTGCATAAAAATCTATTTTTAGAAAATATTTTTTTGCATACCTTCAATAGTTTTATAAAATCTATCTTGGGGATATCAATTCGCATACTAGCAGCACTGAACATCGTTCAATTAAGCTGTCAACTGTCAAGTGTCAGTCATCTGTCAACTGACATTAATAATAACCTCTAGTTTGTTTGTTTATTTTTACTTGCGAAATAAAATAACTTATCAATTATGGCGAATGAATTGAAAATAGCCACTGTTAAATTCAACATGGCTTATGATTTCGTATGCGAGCTTTATAAACTGGCTACAGTGCTTGTGCAAACTATTCCTACAACACCGCAGGAATTGAGTAAATTTCGTGTTCGTTTCGTTGATCTAAATCAGATGCGTGGACAGTTTGATACTAATTTTACGTTGTTAGTTGCTGCTTCACAGCCCGAAGAACAGAGAGGAACTATAGAATCTTGCTTTACAACGTTTTACGAGAAATATTACTCAATTCAAAGTATTTGGTCTGACTTAGGTGTATTGGATTCCAAAACAACTAATGGTCCTGTGACACAAGAGGTAGTTTCTAAGTCTAGTTGCGAATCAAGTCGTTTTCATTTACCTAAAATTACAATAACACATTTCAAAGGTATTCACACTGAATGGCCCAATTTTAAATCAATGTTTGACAGTATAATTCATCAAAACAATGAAATATCTTCAATACAAAAATTCCATTATTTATTGAGAGTTTTAGAACAAGAACCTCTTAACTTAATTATACATTTAAGCATAACTAGTGAAAACTATGGTGTAGCCTATAATCTCTTACAGGAACGTTATGAAAACAAGCGCTTGATAGCCGACAAACATTTAGATTTGTTACTTTCAGTTTCATGTTCCAACTTAAAGAATTTAAAACGTTTTCTCAACACTTAAAAGAAAACACACAGGCATTAAATACTCTTGGATTTGATTTCAATTCTTGGAGTTTTCTTTTATATCATAAAATATCTAAAAAGTTACCGTTGGACTTAAGAACTAAATTTGAGTTTACATTACAGCAAAATGAGATACCGCGCTTTAGTAACTTGTTGACATTTTTAGAACACAATTTAAGGGTTTTAGAAGCAACTAATTTCACATGCGTAAACAATAATCCCAAAGCGTTAATTCCTCATGCATCCACCTTACATGTAACTAATTCAACTTGTTATTATTGTAGTGGTGATCATGCAATCTATCAATGTTTAGAGTTTGAGAAACTGAAAGATAAGAAATTATTTTTAACTGAAAAAAGACTTTGTTACAATTGTTTGAGGCCACATAGTATTTCACAATGTTTATCTAAGCGTTGTTGTCAAGTATGCAAGAAACGTCATCATACAAAATTACATAATGAGTTTAAAGCAGCGGATTCCTTTGTGAAGCCCGAACCCTCCTCTTCGAAACAGGTGTTACTTAACATAGAACCATTGTCTACCGGCCTCTTAGGTACTGCTCTTGTTGGAGTCCAGGATGTTGATGGTCAGGTACATGTCGTTCGTGCGTTAGTAGATCCTGGTGCTCAATCATCTCTTATAACTGAATCTTTAGCACAGCAACTTCGACTGCGACGTCGTAAGTCCTGCGATCTGTTCGGTGTCGGTAAACACCGGCAAGCTACCCATGGAAGGGTAGATTGTTCAATCTTGTCTCTCACAGACGATTCCGTTCCTGGTTTGTCCACTGAAGCCATCGTACTTAAGCGCATCACGGGATATCAACCTGCAGCAATGGTCAATCCGATTGTGCCAGAGAAATGTAGCGACCTTCAGCTTGCTGATAAGACTTTCAACATTCCGGGTAAAATAGATCTACTTTTGGGTGTTAATCTTTTCAGTGACATTTTTTGCGGTCCAAAGTTAAAATTAGGTAATGGTTTACCTACAGCTCAATCAACCATCTTTGGTTGGGTCATTATGGGTTCGACCCCAGTGACTACAACTCAGTATCAAAATATTAGCCTACTTACCAACGAGTCTAGGTTACAACTTACTATATCTAAATTCTGGGAATCAGAAGAGTCTCCTTTGCCGCCGATTCCAGATCCTGATGATATCATATGTGAAAAGCACCTTGTCAACACACACAATAGAGATCCCGATGGGAGGTTTGTAGTTAGGCTGCCGTTCAAGGTAGAGTCCTCTCAGCTTGGTGATACTCGGTTAATTGCATTAAAACGGTTTTGCAATTTAGAGCGTAAACTTATAAAAGAGCCTACACTTCGTGAACTCTACATTCAATTTATGAAAGATTATGTAGAGTCTGGACATATGAAGTTAGTACCTTCTCATAGTGCGGTTGACAGGTATTATATTCCTCATCACGGCGTACTCAAGGAGAGCAGTAGCACTACAAAGTTGAGAGCTGTTTTCGATGCATCTCTACCCAGCTCTACCGGTGTTTCCCTCAATCAAATTTTATTGTCAGGCCCTAAACTACAACAGAATATACAGGATATCATTTTAAGGTTTAGAACTTATTTAGTGGTCTTCACTTGTGACATCAAACAATGTTATCGAATGGTCAGGTTACATGATGATGATCAGCGGTTCCAAACTATCTTCTGGCGCGAATCTCAAGATCAACCGTTGCAGGAGTTCGAGTTAACAACCGTCACCTACGGCGTCACTAGTTCTGCATACCAGGCTATCAGGGTGATTCATGAGTTGGCGAATCTTAACGACTCTACATATCCTGAGGCTGCACGTGTCTTACGGGAGGACACCTTCGTAGGCGATATCGTGACTGGGTGTGATACGCTAGAGGGTGCTAAGACGCTACAGCACCAAGTCACTGACTTGTTGGCTCAAGGTCGTTTCCTTCTTAGGAAATGGTCTAGCAACTCTGGCGAGCTACTCAATGGTTTACCTGCAGATTATTATGAAACACCTTATCGATTCGAGGATTCCGGTGACAATATTTTCAAAATCTTAGGTATTGAATAGAACCCCTCATCCGATAACTTTCTCTATCACGTCTCTAAAATGAGTAAGAATCTAACCAAACGAGATGTTCTATCGAACATCGCTCGTCTCTATGATCCTTGTGGCTTTATCACGCCGGTAACATTTTTCGCTAAATCTTTTATGCAGCGTTTGTGGCTTTTAGATCTGGGTTGGGACGATGCTCTCCCTTTCTATGTCCAGCAAACTTGGCTGAAGTTTGTTGACGACTTCAAATCTTTAAATCAAATACGGATTCCACGCCACGTTATGAGTGATCCTCATTCTAAATATCAACTTCACGGTTTCAGCGACGCACCGGAGCGCGGATATGCCGCATGCGTCTATATACGCTGTGAAAGCGGTGACGGTGAAAGCGTTCAAGTTCATTTGTTAATCGCTAAATCTAGAGTCGCTTCAGTCAGGCAAAGGCAAATGATCCCTAAGCCCGAGCTCTGTAGAGCAGTCCTGTTGGCTTGCCTTATGGACCATGTGTGTAAAGTCTTGCACTCCAAATTAAAATCCATACCAATAATTGCATGGTGCGACTCTAGCATAGTGCTAACTTGGTTGCGAACTTCACCGCACAAGCTTCAAACTTTTGAAGGAAACAGAGTTTCCCAGGTTCAAGGCATCATTCCAAACGCTACCTGGCGGCACATTCCTTCGCATCTCAATCCCGCGGATTGCGCGAGTCGAGGCTTGCTTCCTCGCGACTTAGTAGTTCATCCACTTTGGTGGAGTCCTTCTTGGCTCAAATCTGATTACAGTTCATGGCCTTCCACATGTCAACTGCTTGACCCTATGGATTTGCCAGGCGTGAAAGTAGGTCCAGTTGCTGCACATATCGTGCAAACTGTCGACACGAAAACCCACACGGACTCTACATTTATATTTACTCCTCCTGTTGCTGCACATTAGTGCAAACAGCCGAGACGGGAACGGATAAGCACTCTACATCGGCTGTTGCACCTTCCTCAGACGAAGTTGTCCAACACGTCATTGTAGAGTACAGCTCTCTATCCAAAGTTACACGAGTACTCGGTTGGTGGCTTCGTTATATGCATAATGTTCGCTCACCAAAGGATAAACGAGTAGGTAATTTGACGATCTACGAAATAAAATCAGTGTTGTCAACTTGTATCAAATCGGTTCAATCTTCAGCGTTTGCCGATACTATAAAACTCTTGCGTCAACGTAAGCCTATCAATGGCAGCCTACGTCGCCTCCATCCCTTTCTCGATGAGCTAGGTTTTCTTTGAGTTGGTGGGCGACTGGTCAGCGCCAACTTGCCTTTCGATAGTAAACATCAATTTTTGTTACCTCAGTCGCATGCTTTCACAAATCTTCTCATCGATCATTATCATCAGCTCTACGGTTATCCAGGTCCTGCTATAATAATGGCTATCATATTGCGTAGGTGAGGAATTTCACAAAAATGTGTAGTTGCACTTTTCAGCCTGTCCCTCTGAATTAAAATACTTTTTCGTAAACATGCTTACCTCTGATAATAACAATTAAATTTATTAAGATTTATTGGACATAAGGCTACATTTTCACGTAATTACATAAATAATATAATAAATAGTAAATCTTAAAATAAATAAATAAGTATTAGAGATACCGTCATTTTACCTTGTCCCCCGGTAGTATTGTATCAATTAACATCAATTATTTAATACTTTTTCCTAGGACACCTTAAATATTTTTATACTATCATTACGCCAAATAAAAGTATTTCAAAATAATTAAATTATACAAATTTAAATCAATTATTTTAATAAATATTTTAGAATTAGTAAAATATCAAAATTTGATGCATCCTGACACATCAATTTTGTTACCGTGATTCCTATCAACTTTTCCAATATTTTGGTAGAAATTTCCTCAAATTAGCAACACTGAACCTTTTACTACCACACGCTGCCATTTTGAACGATCTAGTGTCAAACGACCGGTGGTGCGAGGAGTAAACGTTCTGACACGCCGCCTGAGTGCAAAATTTTTGTCAAGGTAAGTTACCATAATTTTAATAATATTCGGTTTAGTTTGAGCATTTCACTTAACATATGTACGAGTTTATTTCCTTAAGCATAAAATCAATGTAAATTCAGTAACCTAGCTATGTTTACAAACGAATTATGCTAATTATTGAATATTGAAGTAGCAATTCGTTACGTCAGTTTTGTTAAGTAACTTATATGCTGACTTGGAAAGTAACAAACCTGACATGTAAAGAAGCCTATACACCGGTTCTTTCAATATTATTTAATTTTTTTTTTATTTGTCAGCATATACGCTTTATTTATTATTAGGATTTTATTTTTGTGGGATTTATGAATATTGACTGTCTATGTATGTATGTAAATAGGTATGGGTGAAAGTATGCATGTTTGTTTGAATGTTCCCTCGGTTCTCGTAAACTACTCGACCGATTTTTCAATCCATGATGCGTGTATACTATGACGTCAGTCACTAGGGATTCAATATGGTAGATTTTACTCGGATTTTTTTTTGAAGATAAATGTATCGTGTTTGGTATCAAATGAAAGATTTTGATGAGCACATTTTAAAATACAGGGTGTAAGGGACATCGTACCGAAGATTTTGGATTGCGCATAATATCTACTGTGAAATGTCATTTATACCTTACCTTTTTTGTCGGAAATAGAAGATTGATTAAACATAAATTGTAGTCGGAGGCCAGAAACCTAAACTGCAACCTAAAGACATGCCTCCTACTACAAGTTACGTTTAATCCCAAGACTTTCGTCACAAAATTAATGATAGTACCGACGCTTTCGTATCAAATTAGGCTTCTTTCAGCATTTTGGGTAGTCAGGTTTTAGTTTTTAAACCTTCATTCTTTAATTCATTAATGCCCTAATACTGGAACGCTACTCAAATTTGGGGCTCTTAAGCATTGTCCTGTCTCTCTCAATATCAAAGGTACATATAAAAAACGCCATGATGTTTAAGAGCCCCTCAAATTTGAGTTGCATTTCAGTATTCGGGCCCGGAATTCCAGACTCAAATAGAAAATCAATGTTTCTCGGCTACCGGTAGCCGCTTCGGAGGATAAAAGTTAATTTGAGTAGCTAGGTATAAGAAACAGTAGTCGACGCGCACGACAGAGAACTTCTCTTTTTGCTTTTCATATATAAAGGATCTAACACCTTGTACACATAAACACGATGCGACGTCGCATCGGACTACGACGCACGCTGTTATTCATAATTGAAAGAAATGGATGTATCCTGTATTCTGTGTAGCTGTTTCATCTTTATAAGGAGAATGCGCCTTCTTAATAGCAGCAGGAGGAGCCATTACTTTCAATTTTGAATAACGGCGTGCGTCGTGGCACGTTGCGATGTCGCGTCGTACATTTATGTGTATTTAAGCCGTAACGTTACCCATAGATTACACCTGTACGTCCAATGGTTATGGAACATTCTATTTTTATTATATATGTTTGTAGAAATGCCACTAAGTGCAGCAGAAAAGCAGCGCAGGTATAGGGAGCGTATGAAAAATCAAAATCCAGAAAAATATGAACACCAACGTAAGAAAAATCTAAACAGAATAAACTCAAAAAAGAAAAAGGTGTCAGAAATGTCAATGGAAGAAAAAGAGCTACAAAGACAAAAATGGAGAGCTTACCAAAACAAAAGTAGAAGTCGTAAAAGAGATAGAGATAGGTTGCAAGAAGAGACAAATGAAGAAACTCACACTAGTACTGCTAAAGAAGAAAACAAAATTCAAAAACTGAGAACTAAATACAGATTACTTGTGAACAAATTCAATAGATATTTAACTTACACTGAAAGTTATAGAAAACTAAAAGATTGCTACAAAAAGAAGTATCAACGTATTCAGGCACAGACTAATAAAAAGATATTCGAAATGGAAGAATCTTTAACAAAGATGAAAGCACGAGAGGAAATTTTGGAGAGCGCTTTACAAAAAACTTACAGGAATTGCAAAAAACACCATGATAAACGTGTGTTAAAATGTCTAATTACAAATTCAAAAGATAAAACATATACAGCGAAGTTATTTGGATTAAAAAATATATACAACGATAGAAAGAGAACGACAAAACGAGTTAACATTATACAAGAAATTAGATTATTTTACATGAGAGACGATATTAGTAGAAACACTGCGGGCAAAAAAGAGACAAGAACACAAAATAAGGAGAAACATCAAATTCGATATTTACTAGACAGTTTGATCAATCTTTATAAAAAGTATAAAAGCGAAGGTGGTCGGTACGGTTTTACCACATTTTACAAACAAAAGCCTTACTTTATTTTATCACCAAACATAAACTCAAGAGAAACTTGCATGTGCATTAAGCACAGCACTTTAAACTTCCTATTTATTGCTTTAAAAAAACATAGTATATTAAAACACAGCATAAATGAACTTTTAAAACAGCTGGTATGTAGTCCAGATAATTACAACTGTATGTACAACAGCTGTATGGAATGTGCAGGACGGCAAGTTGAGGTTTCAAATTCATATGAAAATGATAAAGAAAAATCAGTGACTTGGTTTGAGTGGGAGCGAAAAGATCATACTTACGTGAAAAATGAAGGTACAGAACAGAAACTAATGAAGACTAAAAAAATGGTAAAATCGTTAAAAACAGGCACAATTGAAGAACTGTTTGAAAAATTTAACACTTGTATACGATCATTTAAAAAACATCATTTTAATATGGTAAAACAAATAAAGGAATATCAAAATGCTGTTGCAACATTAAAAGACAATGAAGCTCTAATAGTGTGTGATTTTTCCGAAAACTTTGAGACAAAATTATCAGAAGAAATTCAGTCGATGCATTTTGGTGCCTCAAAGGCTCAAATCACCCTTCATACTGGTATGATCTATTGGAAAAATAATGCCCAATCATTTTGTTCCATTTCGGACAATAACAGTCATCAGCCATCAGCCATATGGGCACATTTAACCCCAATACTCGATTTGATAAAAGTAAAAACACCTGATGTTGATACATTACATTTTTTTTCTGACGGCCCATCGTCACAGTATAGGCAAAAAAATAATTTTTACTTACATTCACTCTTTACAAAAAAATACAATATGCTATTTTCTACCTGGTCATATTTTGAAAGTGGCCATGGGAAGAGCGCAGCTGATGGCATAGGGGGCTGTGTAAAAAGGATGCTGGACAGAAAAGCATGCTACGGAATAGATATAACAAATGCTGAAGATGCCTATACTGTGCTAAAGCAATCAGTTAACGTAAAAGTATTTCTAATCAAAGAAGAAAAAGTTAATGAAATAACAAAATTACTTCCAAGAGATTTGATTCCGTTAAAGGGTACCATGAGTTTACACCAAATTATAACAACAGATAATCCAAACATTTTGAAATTCAGAGACATCAGTTGTTTTTGTGAACCTCTGCGAGGTAATTGTGCATGTTTTTCCACTCGAAGTCATGGCATACGAAAACCTAACGATGATAACGATAAAGAAAATGTATCGCTTCCATCTACTTCTAAAAGAAGTAACAGTGTTTTGGTTGATATTACTCCCAAAATCGATCAAAAAGTACCTCTTAAAACTTCTACGAATGTGTTTAAGGAAAATATGCAAGTAGAAATTTCACCTCGCCTAGATATTACAAACAAAGATCCACTAGCAGCAAATTGTGATCTCACAATAGAAACAGCTGTTCATAGAATAGAATCGTACACGTATGATTCCATAGACCTGAATGAAATAGGAAATGTTGTCAGCGACTGTTCTAAAAATATAGATGACGATTTGATGGAAATTGATTTAATGCCTCTTGTAATTTTGAGTGACAAGAGAACAATTCCCTCTAATTCCAAAATATTGAGTACCGATGAAGAAATAACCCTTAACACTACGAACACCCCTTACGTGAAGCCTTTGAAACCAAAACCTGTGTTTAATAAGAAAAAAGGGAAACCAGTATATCCTGAGTCTGTTCAAGGTGAAAAGCACCATAAATGCACATCGATATTAGGTCGAAAAATTAAATGCATTGCCTGCAAAAAATGTTTTGTGAAGAATGTGCCGGTGGTTATTCATTTTTTGACTTTATTTGTAATACTTGCTTGCAAGGTACGGTTTTTTGTTATGATATTAAAACTTACTTCCATTTTAGTTCAAGTTAATAGTTCAAGTTATTTTTAAAGATACCTAGATACATGTGCTATAATTTTTATTATTTAAATTTAGTCCTTGTTCCATTACTTACCTCCTGACAGTTGTGTTCTCTGACGAGTTGCGGTCATCACTGATGAAATGAGCCTTAAGTTCTCATATAATGTTTCTTTTTATTTTCAGGTTCAGATTCAGACTGAATAATGGTCGTAATTACAATGATAGATATTGATAAATTCCTAACTATGGACGATTTTGTACAATGCTATTATAATAATCTCCAGTGGCCTTGGGAACAGACACATTTTATATTATCGAAAGTATGTTTCGGATGCAGGAATCAAGTCATTGGTGCTACTTCAAGACCGTTACACTTCGTTTTGGCCATGACTAGACACGATATTAAAACATTAATGAAAACGCCATACTTTTGGTGTTTTTATTGTAACTTTTGTGTTTATGACCACCATCCCCTTGACGATTGTGACTATTGTTTTAATTTTATTTAGTTTTACCTTTTACCATGTGGATAAAGAACAATGTAAGATTTTAAATCCGTGATTTGAAAACAAAGAATTCTGAACAAGGTTCCTACTACTGTTAATATTATGTTACAATTAAATTATAAAATTATCTGATTGTGAGTTAAAAATGTGTTAGTAAGGTTATATACCTATTTTTGATTGTATTTGGATACTAGTTGTACTTTTTTAATACTCCTTGTCAAAAATACCTAAGCCATTCTGATGATTGCAATACCATTATTAAAAGATTTGATAATAATAAGTAGAACTAGTTTTAAGTACTTGCTGTGCCCAAATAAGTTTTTTCTTAGTTCTATTATGCTTAAATATCTAAACCATTGTGATGATTATTTTGCAATTATTAGAAAAAGATTAGAAGATATTTGTAAGTTCTAAAATGATAATAAATAAGTAAAAGTAGTTCTTGGTAGTAAATCTACCAATTGATACGTTAAAATATGTTATAATTGCTAATTCTAATTTCAAAGGCCAATGTGATAACTAAAGTGCTATTAGAATAAAGTATTTTTTAGTTCTAAACGATATTTCTAAGTAATAAATAAATAGAAGTGGTTTTTATTAGTTCTATATGCTCAAATACCAAAAACATGATTACGGTGCCATTAATACAAATGTTATTATTTAGATTTATAAGTTACCTTCTGAAACGCTACTCAAATTAGAGGGGCTCTGAAACATCGTCCTGTCACTCTTAATGTCAAAGGTATGAAAAAGACGCTGATGATTAAGAACCCCTCAAATTTGAGTAGCGTATTGCAGTATTCGGGCATTAATTTACTATTAGTACCTAATAGGTTCAAATGTGTTTTTTGCTCATCTCTTGTACTTTAGTAGTATTAAAATTCTTAACCAATGTGATGATTAGTGCCATTATTATACTAAAATAAATATTATGCAGCGGCGTGTATCAAAAGTCAGTGAACATATACTTAGTATCAGGTGACTCAGACCATGCAGTTAAACAACTTTTACTTTGGCAAATAGGCCGAAATAAAATAAATAAATTATATGTGTGTTTTATTTAACAGGCGCATGTAAAAACTCCTTAGCAATTTTGTTACTGTCAATTTTGTTGCTGTCCCTCTAAATATCTGACAAAAATATTTTTTATTTTTGTAGTGTTCATGTTTAAATTGTTGATTTTGTTAATAATATTACAGAAAATACAAACGATTGCAATATTAAATAGCATCAAACTAGATGTGCTCCATTTAGGGCAGGAACGTTAAGGTAATAGATTGTTTGTCATCAGTAGTAACAAAATGGTTATTTAAATCAGTTTTTCTATAAAAAAATATATTGAGATGTCATAATTTATTACAGATTATGTTGTGCAAACTATTTTTCTTTAAGAAATTTCAAACAAAATTCAATTATCTACTCTAAATATTTTTTAATTATTTTTCTTAGACAGTAACAAAGTTGACGAAGATTCGTCACCCTGACTTACATTTTCAAGAATTTCTAATTAAATAGACTTTATTTAACGAAACGGACCGGTGTTTCTAAATATAGAGATTTCCGTGCAACGTATGAAATTAAAATATCATTTAAAAACGAATAATGTAAAAAAAATTTTTTTTTTTCGAAGACTACACATTTTTTTGAAATTCCTCAGGTATTGGATTGTGTCAGCTAGACGTGTAGTGCGGCACAGGATTTTTCAATGTCAACGCTGCTACAGACTAAAGGCGAAACCTATGAATCCATTCATGGGCAACTTACCTGCCGATAGAGTCACTCAAGCTAGGCCCTTCCAAAGGGTTGGGTTAGATTTCGCCGGACCGTTCAAAATCAAGGATTCCAATGCTCACAAACCTAAAATCTTTAAGGCTTACCTATGTGTGTTCATATGCTTTGCAACCAAAGCGATGCATTTTGAAGTAGTGTCCACCTTGTCTACTGACGCGTTCTTGGCCTGTTTAGATCGATTTGTTTCGAGAAGAGGGTTACCTTCTAACATATATTCCGACTGTGGCACAATTTTTTTAGGCGCACGCAACTATCTTATGGATATTTATCTGCTTAAAGCTCAAATCGATAGAGACTCAGATAAAGTTCAATCTCATCTAGCATCTCATGAAATTCATTGGCATCTTAACGTTCCCTCGGGACCACATCTTGGTGGCCTCTGGGAAAATGCAGTGAAGTCTTCTAAAACATTACTCAAGCGTATCATAGGCGAACGTGTATTAACGTTTGAAGAACTAAGTACAGTGTTCTGCAAAATCGAATCTATACTAAATTCACGACCTATCTGTCCATTTGGTAGCGACCCAAACGATTTAGAAACTCTGACGCCGGGTCATTTTTTGATTGAACAACCGCTTCTTGCCTTACCGGAGCACGATCTAGAGCACATTGCTACTCATCGTCTGAATCGTTGGCAATTGCTACAGCAAATCACCCAACATTTCTGGAAACGCTGGCACAGCGAATATCTACACACGCTGCAGCAACGTGATCGTTGGCTTGAACGTAATTTACAGATGGGTGACTTGGTGTTGTTGATGGAGCCTAATACACCTCCGTTGCTCTGGAAAAAGGCTAGAATTACCAAACTTTATCCGGGGAATGACGGTATTGTCCGGGTCGTAGACATTAAAACAACCAAAGGAGTTTTCAAGCGTCCTGTAGCCAAGTTATGTCGCTTAATTCCCGAAACCTAGATATTTCAACATTTATCAATTCATTTAGCATGTAAGTAGGTAACTAGAGTAAGATAACATTTACACTTTTTCAATCAGCTTTCAGTTAACTTATTATCAATTTGTCTGTTTCAATTAAAAGAGCTAAGCCGCTCTTTGGGGGGCGGTATGGTAGATTTAGATCAATCATATTCAATTACATCCACATCACTATCAATCGAATTAGACTTGTACCGATGCTTACGTCCCTAACCTAACTTCTACTACCCTCATCATTTTTTATCCTCGATCCTATGGGGGTAAACCAATATCGCGTCGTGTCGTGTCGGCCATATTCACTTCCGATCTAGCCTGCCTACGCGACAGGGCCTTTAGAGTCGAGCTCTCGTGTTTCTCATTTATCGGTCAAGTCATAACATCTTCCAAGTGATCGCCGCGAGTTTACTACTGTGATCACGAACTTTTGCCGTGGAAAGTCAGGAAAGAGTGAGACGCGCGTCCACTACAGCCAGCACGCGGGAGCAACGTCGAACCAGGTTAGCCCCCTAAAACCCTTCTTCTTTGATCGCCCAAATAATTTATTTAAACAAGTAACATTACAACAGCATATTTTAAACTATAAAACAAAAACAGATAAACTGTAGCTTGGCTATTGAAACAGAGGGCATAAATAAAAGAAATCCGATTTTATTTTAACAGGTTTCTTAATGACAAAGAGATTTGGATAGAGTTATGGCTTACATTCTCGACCGCAGTGGAATAGGACACAAAATGAGCTTGCAAGGCGTTATATGGCTTCCTCCCCACCACAGGCATGCGATGGTTGGGGTAGTGGCTGGGCTTGGCTACGATTGGCTGTCTCGATTGGCGCGCTGTGATTGGCTGAGGCTGCTTGGCGTAACATTCGGCCGTCCTGAAACAATGATTGCTCCCGCAATGGGACGAAAATTGCTTAGCTTTCTAGTAGGTCAATAAGATCTTCAGTTTCAAGTAGTTCATCTGAACTGCTGGCACTGTCAGATAAAGGAACTGTGCTGATGTAAGGCCTTAGGGAGTCTGCTGCAACCAGGCCTATAAAGGCTTTGTAGCCTCTAAGACCTTTAATACTCCGAATCCTATATCTGTCATTACCCACCACCTTGGTAACGACATATGGCCCCGAGTACAAGTCATCGAGTTTAGTGTTTACCTTAGCCGCACTACTTGTGGGTGCTTGCCGCCACAGAACTAAATCCCCCTTCCTATAAACACGACTAGGCTTGCGTTTTTTATCAAAGTTGCGTTTCATTCTATCGCTTGCTACCTTTAACCGAGAGCACGCTTTGTTACGCCTAACCCCTATTGGTTCAATGGTACTTTCATTAGTACCAACATCACAACGAGATCTAGAGCTCTTGGCAAACATTAAATCATAGGGTCGGTAAGTTGTACTTTCATTTCGCGTATTGTTGATACCCCAGAGGATATCAGGTAAGCAATTTGCCCAATTATTAGCAGCCTCGCTTGGGTCTGTGGCACGCAAAGCATTCAGAATGGTTCGATTGGTGCGTTATACTTGACCATTTGCTCGTGGGCATGCAACAGAGGTTAAAATATGTTTAAACTGTTTATCAGTTGAAAACTTCTTAAAGTATCTACTGATAAAAGTCTTCCCATGGTCACTAACAAGTTTGTCTGGGTATCCAAATAAGCTAAATACCCTTTTGAGAACTCTGATAGATTCTACAGAATTGACAGCTCGAGTAGGCTCAGCTATAACAAATTTTGAAAAAGAGTCTGTAATTACCAGCATATATTGATAGCCCTTCACTGTTTTGCAAAAAGGACCTAAATGGTCAATATGAACCATTAGCATTGGCTCCGTGGGTTTGGGTATAGGAAATAATTTTCCTTCTTTCTTTCCATGGTCACCTTTGCCATAAGCACAATGTAGGCATGCAGTAACATACTTTTGTATAAAACGAGTCATTTTTGGAAACCAGTAATCTTTCTTTATCAAATCTGTACACTTTTGCAACCCTACATGTCCTATATCATCATGGTGCATCTGAACCAATTTCCATCGAGCTAATAGTGGCACTACAAGACGATTGCCATGCAATGTCTTTCTATACAATCGGTCATCTGAGAATACATAATTATTAGAAATTTCAGTGTTAGCAGAGCCATTACGAAGCTGGTCAATGATCCGTTTCAACTTATTATCCTGATACTGGACAGTGTAGAACCAATCTGTTACTTCGAGGCGATTAACATTAATTGTATCGACCGGGTTTCTACTTAATGCGTCTACATGTCTCATACGCTCTCCCGGCCTATACTCTACACTCATATCAAAATCTTGGATTGACAGCCACCACCTAGCAATACGCGGGATAATGTCACGTTTAGTTAAGGTGGCTCGAACAGCCGTACAGTCGGTCACGATCTTTATGTGTTTACCTACAATGTACACCCTAAATCTACGCAAAGATTCTACCACGGCAAGTGTTTCGAGCTCGTAGCTATGGTACATGCTTTCTTCTTTACTCGTTACCCTACTAAAATACATAACAGGACGTAATGTGTTGTCGGTTTGTTTTTGTAATAAAATACCTGCAATACCTGATTTGCATGCATCCGTGTGAATCTCCGTTGGCAATGCAGGATCGTATAAAGCCAGTATGGGCTTTGTGCACAAACACTTTTTTAATTGTTCGAAACTATTACACTCTTCACTTGCCCAATGCCACTTTACATTTTTCTTAGTCAAATCCGTCAAGGGACGGGCGATTATTGCGAAATTTTTTATAAATTTGCGAAAATAGCTACATAACCCAATAACTGTCGTATCTCATGAACGTTGCTAGGGATGGGAAATTGCGACACCGCTGCCAGCTTTCATTCACTCGGCTGAATGCCATTCGATGAAATTTCATGTCCTAAATAAGTTATTCTATTTTGTAGAAACGAACACTTGTTCATGTTTAGTTTAAAATTTTCGGATCTGAATTTATCAAGAACCTTTTCTAAAATATCTAAGCCCGATTGTACATCGTACGAGGGTAGTAACAATTCGTCTAAAAATGCTAATACTTCGTACTCTTTTGAAAAGTTGTTGCTAGTTTCCGAACGATGGCCACAAGTATCAGTTTTTAAACTGTCCTTGCGATTTCCTATGGAACTGACTATCTTGTCTATGAGTCTCATAAAAACAGATGGTGCATTGGCTAGACCAAATGGAACGCGCGTATATTCAAAATGCCCTTGCGGTGTTATAAAGGCGGTTTTGTGCGTGTCTTCCGAAAAAATTTTAACCTGATGGTAACTTTGTGATAAATCAAGACTAGTGAAGAAATTCTTGCCCGCTAATTTTGAGACTTGATCGTCTATGTTGGGCAACGGATACCTGTCTTTGATAGTGATGGCGTTAAGAGCACGATAATCGACACAGAGCCTACTGTCGCCGTTCTTTTTCTTAACAAGAATAACTGGAGAAGCAAAACATGACTCTGACTCTTGGATTATACCCGCGTCTAACAATTCGGAGACTTTAGACCTAACTATCTCCTGTTCGCTGTGTGACAAACGGTAAGATTGGCGGTATATAGGCTGTTCACTTGTTAATTTTATTTTCATTTGTAATAAATCTGTACATCCTAAGTCTTGTGTTTTACTTGCAAAACAATCACTGTAATTAGTCAATAAAATTATTAAACTATTGTAATCGTTTTTATTCAATGGCCCTGACTTGATATCTTCTACGTCTACCCCCCCAATATGGCTAACATTGGCTAGGCTAGTCCGTAATACAAAAGGCTGGCTATTATTGGCTTCGACTAGTGGAGTTGATGGCAACATTCGATTCTGACTAACCTTAGGCTCAGATGGCGGTGAAGCGATGCAGCTGGTTGCTCTGGTCAGCACTTCACCTTGCCCCCAGACTACGTTCTGTATGCCGCTGTTGATGATCTTGATGTAGCCGGCAGCACCTCGCAGTAAGGTGGCTGGAATTGAATAGGACACACATTGTAGTTCGTAATGTTGTGGCGTAGTGACGACATCGTTGTCTTCATCGTTATCTAGCACGTTCACTTTGATGATGGAAAGGCCCGGTAATAGGCACTCGTTTTCCGCAGTGATGACCTTGAAACGGGTACGCTCTTCAACTACATCCATGTGTCTTGTGAAGTCGATGTCTTGTTTAAGAGTTGCCTTTCCTTCACTGATCATCAAGGTCATGCCGTCGCTGTTGATAATGGGTTGGCCAATCAATAAATTGATGTTCCCCATATCGACGTCTGTTAGATGAGCCTTGCAGGGAATTCGGATGCCATCGATTTCGAGATCCAGAACTACTTCCCCGCGGCTGGGTAAAGGTTCTCCAGAAAAGCCCTTGAGAATCGTGTTAGTCGGGCTGATGTCCACGTTCAGCAGTTTTTAAATGTGAGTGGAAAGTACATTAACTTGGCTGCCGGTATCTATATAGGATTTGACATATATACCATTGATTTTCACAGCTTTATCGTAAGTCTTGTTGTGGTTTATCAGAAGCTTGATGTCTTTGATTCTCTCATCAGCGATTGTTACTGGTTTCGTGGCAGTTGGGCAGCGCGTGGCAATATGACCTGGTTTACCACATTTGAAGCATGTTCGCGAATCTGGGTATGGGCAGTTACGAAGTGTATGGCCTATCTTCTTGCAGCGTGGGCACTGGTCAACGTCCAGATTGATCGGCGTATACCTCTTATCTGTTGCGTGTCGATTATTAGTATCTCGATAAGGCGCTCTTGTTGCCAATAATGTCGGCGGTGGTTGATAGTCATCCAGCGCGCAGAGAAAACCTTCGTATAGTTCCTCTGGTCGTTCGCACTGGTAAGCTCTTGCATTAGCTTGAAGGGATGGTGGCAACCCACGTATGATACAGGAAACAGTCGCGCTGTCGGATAGCTTACACCGGAAGCACATGGCAACTTTATCTTGGTAGTATTTGGTCATAGATTCTGCAGGTAGTTTCTTTCGGTGCATCATCTCTTCCAACATATTCCCGTAATCACGATGTCTAGGAAAGGCGCGTATCATCATCCGTTTCCAGTCCTCCCAGGAATAATCGTATACATCAAGTCGGTTATACCATCTTCTTGCTTGACCTCTTAATCTGTCTTGTAGGTAGAACGATTTCGTAGTTTCGCTCCAGCCGTGAATCTCGCCGAGTTGGTCGATCTTTCTCAGCCATGCCGATGCTGTAGTACACTCTTCGCTATCAGGGTCAAATTCGGGAATTAATGACGCTGCGCGATGTTCTTTTCTTTTTGTGATGGTGGGTATCTCTTTACTCAACTCACGTATTGCTTTTTGGACCTCCGTTTCCAAAAGTCTTCTGAGGATTTTTCTAGCTGGAGGTGTACCCGGTGAGTCGACTTCCTTGTCATTGTCACTCGTTTCGGATAAATCTTCGCGTGAGGATGCACTCCATCCTTGAGGGCGTACCAGATGGCCTATATCGGCGTGATTACGCTTCATAGCTTTATTTTTATTTATCCCACTTCTGAGATGAAACAGAGGGCATAAATAAAAGAAATTCGAATCGATTAATCACACTGACTTTATTTTAACAGGTTTCTTAATGACAAAGAGATTTGGATAGAGTTATGGCTTACATTCTCGACCGCAGTGGAATAGGACACAAAATGAGCTTGCAAGGCGTTATATGGCTTCCTCCCCACCACAGGCATGCGATGGTTGGAGTAGTGGCTGGGCTTGGCTACGATTGGCTGTCTCGATTGGCACGCTGTGATTGGCTGAGGCTGCTTGGCGTAACACTATGCAATGGTAAAGCTAAAAAAGTGAATCTCACACTAGGAAATCCTGAATTGTGGGCTTCCTAAGCCATAAAGCAAGCGGTAAGCGGCAAAACAAAGCAGATACATACTAACATTTATTATTTAATTTTCGGGTGTAATCGAAACTGGGAAAAACGCGACTTACCCGAGTCGTTAGTCGGTAATGGACGACGATGACAACGTGGAAGCCAGACGAAGAAGAAGCAGACAGACATGGTGGGATGAGCTGGACTCTTCCACTAAGGATTAGACCGAAATAGCCTAACATAATACTCAGATAAATACAGGGAGGCAATTGCCCTCCGTTGAAGTTTTATATAAAACTTATTGTCCCCGAAATGGATGTTAGTAGTCAGAAGATTCAAGTAGGAAAATAAACACAAACACTAGTCATCATCAGCTCTGCTCACAGCACATCTGGACAACATGCGGATATTAGGCCATAACCCACTACGCCGTTGCGATTTAATGGGTACCAACCAACGACTACACGTTCCTTCCAAAGTGCTTTAAGTTCCAAAGCTCGGAAGAGGTTAAAACTTTTTAATTAGGTCATCGATTCAGTGACCCGGCTTTAACACCTAATAAATATAAACACTAGTGCCTACTAAATATCGTTCTGTCGTTAATTATTTACTCCAAAATACAACAGTGAAACTGCAACTAACACTGATTAGTACGGTGTTTTCATTGAGTTATATCTATAAATGCTATCAAATTGCCTAAGTCTTACTTTATCTATTGCATGCTCTCTCCCTTATTAAAATGAGTTAGGTTTTGTTGTATTCGCTTTCTGCTGAAACCGCGATTGAAATTTCACGGTTAGTGCATTCGAGTGGGATGCTAAATTTTACTACAAGTTTGCACACGTAAATTCGTAGACCACAGATTAGGTTTAGAATAAATAAAGTAAGAATTCTATTACAATTTTTTTGTTACTGAAATACACAACAAGTTGGTATTGATGATCGAAGGTCAGTACCATCTAACAATAACATTTACAGTAGGTTTTACTGCAAAAGACATCAACGCTCCTTAAAATGGGAGAAAAGAGAGTTTTTATAATACGTCTATGGTCAGTACAGACGCCATCGTCAGCACTTTAATCACAACTATTATCCCCGAAGGGTTAGTCAGAGACTAGGCAATGAGGACCGCAAAAGCAGTACACTACCATAGTCCACTTTTCACCAAATACAGTGTCAGGTGGTGAGCCCATCGCCGCTCTATGCTGTTGGATGTATGTGTAGTCTTTAGTCCGTTAGTCGGCTTTTATGACACCCAAGGGAAGAGAGGGCGTGGCTGTGTTCTTTCACCGCTACACGACACGGTAACATTTACAGTAGGTTTTACTGCAAAAGACATCAACGCTCCTTAAAACGAAAGAAGGGAGAGTATGTATACACCCTCAATTTTTTATCGTTTTAATGAAATTAAGAATGAGTTCCACCCATGAAACTGAACAACTTTTCCCAAGAAACCTATGTGTAAAAATGACAAAAAAATTCGACCTCCCATACTATTTGTCGTCAGCTGATCGGACAGGTTTGTAAGGATTTTTTAGCACAACCTTAAGGTTGTGCTAAAAAATTCAGTGACAGAAACGAATCGCGCCAAAACCGACTCCATGTAGACTTGTCTGCATTACGCTAGAGTGTAATTTAAGCCCGCGTAGGCGCGGAGGGGCGAGGCGGCCCGCGAACTGAGGAGCAGGTGGGTTTAACTTCGGCTTGCTGGCCGGTTCCGCCGGCCGGCCTCAGCCGCGCCGGCGAGCGAAAGCCATCTGCGACGATCAGCTCGCGTGGGACCGCCGGAGTTTCCGCAGTGGTGGAGCCGTGACAGAAACCATGTCTGTTGCATGCTGCATGCAAGCTTGCATGCTGCATGTCTGCCTGCATGCTGCATGCTGCATGTCTGCCTGCATGTCTGCATGCCTGCTTGCATGTTGCATGCTTGTTTGTATGCTGCATTCTTGCTTGCATGCTGAATGCTTGCTTGCATGCTGCATTCTCGCTTTAATGCTGCATGCTTGCTTGCATGGCGCCAGCTTGCTTGCATGCTGCTTGCTTATTACATGAATAATGTTTTACGTGATTAGATTATTTTATCGAATGTACATTATATCAAATGAAAATAATCTAAAATTATATTAAATGTTTATTATAAGTATTAAGTCAGTTTGTTATATCAAATGAAATTATATAAAATTAAATTATTATCTGAACGTTAGAACATAAGTATTTATATCAAACATTACACACCCACTTCAATCTGCCACAAAACATCTCATCAATAAAGAACTTTGTCAGGATCGATACCGTGTTTGAAGAAATTTGTTAAAATTGTCTTGTTGCATTGGAGAGTTTTTTTTCAGCACTGACTGGCAACCAGTCGGTCGGATTATTAGTATTCTAATATGATAATGGGGAGCCCGATGGCGCAGCGGCTAGCGCGTTCGGCTTGCGATCTTACCCGTTAAGTAACTTTCGCAATGCCGGGTCGCCTGATGGGTGACCAATTGAAAACATCTCGAGCTTCCTCCGAGCTTCGGAAGGCACATTAAGCCGTTGGTTACGGTTGTTGTCGTAAGATGGCAGTCGTTAAAATCCACCAACCTGGGCCAGCGGGGTGGGTTATGGTCCAATATCCGCACGTGCTATTGTTCACGTGGGAGTGTGCCCAGCAGTGGGATGTTTGCCCAGCAGCTGAAAAAGTAATAAAAATTGGTCAATTTCTGAAGAAGGAAACAGGGGACTACGAAACGTTGTTTTTCTGGATTTTGTATGAGAATTTAACATGCCATTTCGACGTACTGTTTCCTCTTAGTGGTAAACAGCTGTGAGTTCGCGGCCCATGTAAGTTGGTGCGAGTAGCGAGGCGGCGAGCGATGCGGTGAGCGACGCGGTACATCGACTTCATTTCCACGCACAAGGGGGTGACTTTTTTGGACAATGGCTTAGTACACTAGTACATAGTACTTGAACAGCAGTACTGTTGGGCGCCTATGGCACAGTCTAGCAAAAGATTGTGCCTATTGTTTAGTTAGGTTTAACGGCGTTATCGAAAAAAATTCGGAGATTATTTTAGGGTCTGGTGGCGGCATCACCCTGGCAGAACGCGGGCGCCCTGAAGTGCAGGAGTTTAGAGTGAATATTGAGGAGTTGAGTTTCACATAAGCTCCTCGGACCCAGTGAAATGCAGATGCGTAAAAAAATTCTTAATCTCTCCTGTAATAGGAAAAATACTACAGGTCAATTGTATCCTAAGTAAGTGTCCTAAAATAGTTTACTAATAATAAATGCTCAAAATTCACCATAATCATCAATCACAGCACTGCCAAATTCTCTGGGAGTCTACAATAAAACAAAAAGGGCTTCATTTGTTAAAACACGTGATAAACGTACTCACGTGTAGACTCGAACGTCTGTAGTGGGTGTTGGGGGTAATTTTCACATAAGCATCTGCGTCTCCTCGTATGCAGTGGAATTCGGATACATAATGCGTGTCTCCTGGAATCATGCAAGCGTAATGATGATGATGACAACCATAACCAAAGGTTGTCTCTTGGACCTCGCATTGATCGTGTCGTAGGGGAGGAGGAAGTTGTAAAGTGTGTTCCATTACCATTTCCATACTTATAAATACCTTTCTTTATGTATCTCCATTTTTAACATGACATAAAGATGAATCCTACTTACCTAAGCTCTCTTCCGGTTCCGGTCGGTCCGCTGCCTGCCCCCACTGGGCCGCAAGTCAAACAGCCCCCGGGCACAATGTGATATTAGGTTATTAAGTGGTAAGGTAATTAATACTTGTGGGGTTAAAAAAAAGCATTAAATGGTTACTATACAGAAATGGTCAACTGGTAAAGAAATGATTTACCGAATCATGATAAAATGGAGTTTTATAAAATTTCTATAAAATTTTGCAAACACCATCATCATGAATTTGTTTTCAGGTAAATACAAAATGTTTGCTGTTGAAAGCTCCTAACTGATTATTTTTATCTCCATACAATAATTAGGTAATTTTATAATCTGCTTATTGCAGTGCGTATATGCACTGCATATAGGAAACTAAGTAATAACAAATGCCACAAGTGGCCTACTTGTGGATCCTAAAGTTCTTTTAAATCCTTGGCAGTTCACAACTTTGACTCATCTAAGGGTTCGAGAAAGCCGTCATAAATCCACTGACATCAACAATTTAATATGTGAAGGAAGCTCCCACACGCATTCTTAAGTCATCATAACGTCATCAAAGGATTTCGAAATCCAAAACGCCGTCGCCGCTTGATCCGGGAAAGGATAGGACCAGCGCTGTCGTAAGTTTGGTGGTAAATTCTATATTTTTTTATCCTTGGCAGTTCACAACTTTGATTCATCTATGGAATAGATAAATCTTCTTTAACTGTTCTGTGGATACATCTAAGGGTCTCCAGAAAGGATAATTTAAAAAAACAGCACCAAATTCATACATTAAGGTAGTTTGGAAGGATTTCTAAATCAAAACGCCCCTCGATCTGGGATAGGTTCAGTTTTTTTTCGTGAAAACTTTTTCTGTATTTTTTTCAGTTTATTTTTTTTTACCTTTAAGTTCACAACTTTTACTCAAGTAAGCCATCATAAATCCACTAACATCGCCAATTTAATAACTGAAGGAAGCTCCCACACGCGTTCTTAAGTCATCGTAGCGTCACCGAAGGATTTCAAAATCCAAATTGCTACTCGATCCGGGATAGCCGCCGCTCGGTGGTAACTTTCTCGCGTATATAACGCGGCGAACACCGGCGGCCGCGTCCAGTGTGCCCGACATCTGTGAACCCTGCGCACAAGCATGCGCGCAACACGCGAAAACGAAAGTGACAGGTGATCCGTATTAGACTGTGACATTGTGATTGTGAACTCTGGAGCGGTGATCGGAGCTGTGATATTTTATCTCGTGACAGTTTGCGACCGCATCTGAAAACGCCTGGGAAGGTAGAAGCCCTTTTTGTGTTATTGTGGACCCCCCAGGGAATTTGGCAGTGCTGTGAATGATTTATTGTGTGGTGATTTTATGGCATTTCTTATTAGTAAACTATTAGGATACTTACTTAAGATATTATTAGCTTGTAATAATTTTTCGTGATGCTCGTTGGTTTTTATAATTATATTGACAACTATTATTTAATTTATTTGAAGTAATTCATCCTGATATAGACAGATTCATAATTGCCTAGCTTTAAATTACTTTATCTTTGGTTTTACGAGTTTAAAGAACGATAGGTAATTTAAGATGATAAATGAAACATGTTATAAACATGAAAATAATTTATGTTCTTAAAGTTTTTATAAATTATTTAAAACAATTGTTTAGTTGATTGAGTTTCAAAAGTAGCTGTAGTTTTCCTCCGCATGTTCATAACAATATTTCCTACTGCTTGCTTTCACTACTCATAAAATACAATTACTTAACACTAAACATATTATTAAAATTAATTGCACTATACTATTTCCACTTTGTCCATGGTTTGTAAATGAAAAAGGTAGTTTTTTTACTAGTACTACGAATAGCGTCAAAACAATTATAGCGGGTCCGTAAATTGTTTAAAGTTGAGGGAGGCATAATGATATTAATGATGTTTTAAACATGATCAAGACTGATTGTAACGAATGACATGTAAGTTTTGGTGCGAATTCACTATTAACTAAACATACATCATCGTAAGTAACAACATACAATTAGTTGGCTCAAATAAAGAAAGTTGCATAATTTCACTTTCACTCGCGTACATCCGCCAAAATAATCTTTCGCATATCGCGTACATTTGAAAAGCTCATTTGCATCCGTTCAATTTTTTTTACTACACGCAGCTGACGATACTTTAGCGTTGAATAATTAATAACGCCGGCGGAATATAGACTTTACAATTATGGCAATAAGAGTTAGACGAATGATAATCTGTAGAAACGTCATGTGGCGAAGCCGGTGTGTGGAAAGTAGGGCGCGCGTCACAGAGCTCGCATTTTATAGGTTGGTTTCTCAGTAGGTTTAATATGTGAAATGGTAGGAAATAGGTTGTGGAAATAGGATGCTCGAAGCTATTGTCAATCAAAAAAGGTTTGGTAACCTTCAAATTTTTTAGTTCTTTCATCATAAGCTCATTCATCATAACGCAGGATGTTGCAAATTCTTATGATTAGGTGACATCTTAAAATTGTTAACAATATTTGACGCTTTTTAAAGTGTTGTTTTTAATTTGTATTTTCGAGTGTTAGACTTGTTTTTATAAAGTAGAGTTAAGATTTAACTATTTTTATGGCTAATTTGAAATCTCTAAATCTCTGATCTCTCTCTATTATTCTCTCTCTAATAGTACTTTTTTAATGGCAGACTAACTGGGGCTCTATAACGTTACCTCTTAGAGCAGCATTACTTTAATCTTACTATGAGAAATTCGAATGGGAATTTGCATAGTAAGATTAAGGTATCGTGTGTTATGAGCTGATGATAATGCCCCAGGAGTCTCAGGCCCCTAGGGGCAAATTATAAAGTTATCATAGACAATATTAAATATTAGAAATGCCTTGTTTTCTGAAATATTTATTCTTAGGAAAAGCTTACTTTAACGATAGAGGCTTTATGGAAGGAGGCTTGCAAACATCAGCACTGAGACGTGAAGATGAAAATGCCAATACCAATTTATGGACACAGATAAATGCACAAACAGGCGTCCGTTTCGCACATAAAACATTGATATTGACAACAAAATATACAGCGAAGAGTTGTCACAACTCGAAATCTTTGAGGATTCCGGGTTAATTGTGCTTATGCCGTACGCCTTATCGTCAATTACCATCAGGTAAGACAAAGGCCAAACACATTCCTCACGTTAAGTATTCCTCAAACTTACCACTGATTGTTTGGTACACAATCAGTGTTAATCTGTCTATAAATAAAAAGCGATGCTTGTATGTTTGTCCTCTATGCATTCCGAAACCATTGATCAGATTGTGATAAAACTTTGGAAGGGTGATCTGGGGACAACCGCGAGGGTTCCAGACCCTAAAAACGTCCTTGCAACGCATGCCGGGTACAGCTAGTTTAATAAAAAGTAAAGTAAACAGCTGGGCCAATCCCTCCACTGTAGAAATTAAGTCGTCGCTCAATTTTATGGGCATGTATTGGTAATTGGTGTGGTTAATCACAAAGCTCACCAAATTCTGTTGAGGTCTTCGATGAACAATACAACTAGATAACGCGTCACGTACAAAATCAAAGCTTAATTCTGTCCACGTGAATAAATACTTTTTCAAAGTAATAAATTACTCCTGTCACTCAAAAATGAAACGACGTCAATAAATGTAGTGGTGAAATCAACCTTAAACGGCAACAAATAAAGTACTTTTTCCTGTTATTGCCTTGAGAGAAAAGAAACGCTCACTTCTCAAGTGCGCGTTTATTTACCGAGACATATTTTTAGCGCCAACCTGACATCTAGTTGTATTGTTGATCGAAGGTTGAGGTCATAAAATGTCTTCGTTGCCAAGTAGAACAGCCCGAAATCCAGAGGTCATGCATTCAATTCTCAGGTTTTTCGTTGATGCCTTTAATATTATTTTACATTTATGGGCCTATCTATCACACTGAGCACATGTGCAGTTGATGGTGAAACGTGGACTATCGCAGTGGACTGCTTCCGCGGTCCTCGTGGCCTAGTCTCTTACTAATCCTTTGTGGATAATAATCTAAAATGTACATGTATGTATATTTTCCAATCAGTAAACGTAGTATGTATGTACTATTTTCCAATCAGTAAACAGAGCCTTATTTCGACGTAGTTAGCTATTGTAATATTAAAAAGACGGTGCACACATGCGGTTTACCTTATCTGTGGATTGCGGATGCGGCGGTTGCTATTACGTTCACCGATGTAGGTAAGGTAGCAAACGGTTGCGAAATACGTCCACACATTGAGATGTTATAACTAGAGACGTATCACGAAGCAAGTTTTTGGGCACTGTGTTGAGGTTGCAAACGCCTTAGGCTGATTTCACAGTCACGCGTTTGATCAGCGCCGGCCACACGCGCGTGCTTACAATTACACTAGATAGTAGTTGCGTTTCATAGTAACGCACGCAGTTCAAACGCGCAACTACTATGTAGTGTAATAATAATTGTAAGCGCGCGCGTGGCTGGCGCTGATCAAACGCGTGACTGTGAAATCAGCCTTAGACACTTCCAAGCGGTAGCGGTGCGTTCGTTCGCAAAACAGTGCACCAAAAATTGCTTCGCTTTGTCGTCTCTAGTTAGAATACTCCAACGCGTCCACATGAGTAAGTCTACCATTGTGTCTAGTCTAGTGGCGATTTCGCAACTGCCGTCACGGCCTCTGCTTATCTCCAGATTGTGTTGAGAGGACTTAAGCAACAATGCATTGCAAAAGGGTAGCTTATTAGGGTTAGTCACGTTCATGCAAATTACTGGCGAGTGCTTAATAAGTTTCTATGTTGTAATGTAAAGAAACATTCTATCTTCTTGACCTAGGTGCTGGGCTGTCACTTTACGAGCCTATTCTCAGTTTCGTATAGGGGTTGTTTTGTGATTATACGTTTCCCAAAGTCAACGTCAAAAGTTGCTTATTTTGCTCATATTATGTTCTTTATACTATATATTTGTGTTCGTCGGTTTTAGTACTTCCTTATTTTTCTCGATAATCTCGAGTTTAAATGTCATCACGATGATGACAGTTATTAAACAAATTTAATAAAGCAAAATCGTCAGCCTGTAAATATCCAACTACTGGACACAGGCTTCCTCACATGAAATATAATTGGAGAAAAACCGTCACCTATTATGGAAAACGAGCATCTGTGTAATTGTAAATTAGTTTTCTCTTTATGCATAGTAACATTTTATTAATATTTTAAATTAAGTATCAATCATGTATCTTATAAATATGAAAAAAGCTATTAAAAGACTTGCATACATCTTGCATAACTACTTGATGTGACAGATTATATTATGTCGTAACATATTGAAATACTTATTAATTTAAAACGAAAACACTTTTACTCAATTTATGTGCATAGTGCATTAATTTAATAATGGCCGTTCATAATCATTGTCACTTTCTCCTTTTGAGTGTGAGTGCCACGTTTGCCGGTTAAATCTCGAGTGTAACGGAAACTCGGGTGAAAGCATTAATGAGCATGTCCAGTTTAATTTCCGTCAAGACCGCCCAAATGTCGAGGGCGTGATTTTGCCCAAATTAGATGTGCTTCACGAGTACTATCGCTTGGGAACAATGCACATATCGTACATCCCTATCAGCAGCATGTAAGCGGTTTTAATAAATTGCCTTTTATTAAGATAATAATTACAAGTATTATACAGCCAATAAATGTCAGAGTAATCGATGAACTTAAACTAACGAACACATCTCATAGAAAACCTAACTGTTTGAAAGTCGGTTAAATATTAAAAATCTTAAAAACTAATCATATATTAGTAAAAATCATATTTTTTTAATTTAAATAGAACGTCGATCTTAGAGACGGAACTGAAAACTGCATAAAAACAATTTTCTTCTAATTTTATTCGTATCGAACATTCATACAACAAACTTCTCTGTAAACACTAATATTACCTGTAAAATTAATTCGTCGAATTGTTTGATCGTGTCTACAAACATATAATAAAAACAACATTTCAAAGAAAACCTGTTTTTCGGCTTTGTAGCTACAAATATGTAATATCAAATAATAATTACTGTACATTGAAATGAAACACTTTTTACGGATTAACTCGCGTTTAATTTACTATTTACATAGTTATTTACATATTATCCTGACGTTTCGAACCCTTTACAGGGTCCGTGGTCACAGGGAGACTGACTGTAGTGCTCGCTTAAACCTCAGAAAACAATAAATAATTACTGTAGTTCCAAATCGTTAGAAATGTTCCCGTAAGCGGTTTCACCTTTTTAACTGTGTAAAAGGTAGGTACGTACGTATACACCGAGGCCTGCAACAACCTCAGGTTATACGGGACTATTCTCCCTCCCCCGCTCAAAGGGAAGGCTTACCCACTAAACAACCAAGTAACGTCCCTTCTATGCTATGGGGATGGCTCGGGACCACGAACGGCAAGCACCGAGTTCCAAGTGATTTCGTCTAAGCCGCCCTTATTGGTTCGTACAAATTTCTACCTACTTATATATTACTCTGTGACTTTTGTTACAATTATGAAGAAAAAAGGTTTCCGAGTTTCTTATCAGCTTCTTCTCAGTCGAAGGCTCCCTCAAATCCGAACTGGTGAAAGATTCAGTAGTAAAGATTTACTAAATGTTAGTAACTGTTATTTTATTAGTTTTTGACGTCAACAAGTATTTGTGAAGGCTTATATTGAATAAACTAAGGATTTGACTTTGACTTTGCCGACGTAGCGAGCCAACCAACTGAGGTATATCATGTGGCCCATGGAAAGCGAGTCAGTGTGTCAGCGGCTGGCGCGCCTGTCACACCTCTCCGGTTTATGCTGAGGAGCTGCTTAATTAAACTCTGAGACTCGTATCCTTAGTGCTGACTGATAACTTGCCGCGTTCAAGTTCTAAAAACTTTTAGAAATATGCTATGCTGACGGACGGATGTTTATTACACGGAGGATCTTACGTAGTATCATATTACTCGTATAGTAATGTTACAGAAATGTTATAGAAATGTTACATATACGCAATAATGGAAAACTTTTATAGAGCCTTTAAACGTCGAGGTTTAAAGTCGCAATGGCAATACAGTACCATAATCCACCATACTGACCCAATGCAGAACAAACGAGTTATTTCTAACTAAGTATGTTAATTAAGAAAGAAAACAAAATTACCAGAATCGATTCATTAAAATGAAACACATTTTCAGGATCTGCTAATATTAGCTGACCCGACAGACGTTGTTTTGTCCAAACTATACAGTCTTCCTAAAGTTTTAGAGGTAATATTTTATTAGACAGATTTTATCGTACCCGATCCATTGGCATTATGAAATAGAAAGTGTGTTATTTTTGCATTTTTAGTGATTCGGTTCAAGTAAACTTATAAAAATCTGTACTTGCTGAACTGACTGTTTAAAATAAAATAAAAACTTGCTGAACTTTTATGATGCTATTGAGTTGGTTTTAAGTTATGATAAAAATGCTATAGAAAAAAGGGGTTATATTTTTTTAGGAAAACTTTATTTTTTTTCTCTTTAACTGAAACTTATTTGGACTATTACGAACAGAAAAATTGCGACTAACGCTGCGATCCCATTCGATTTGTTTTTTTATGTGATCGATGCAAAAAGGCCATACTTTTATTGTAAGGGGATGAGATATAAATTTTATTATAACTTTTATTGATACGGGAGGAGGGGGCGTGTTTCTATTAAGTTCATATTTCGTAAACTTGTACTAACGAAAGCAAAAAAAAGTGTGAAATTTCGCGTTAAGACATTATAGAAAGCTGTACACAAGTTTTCCAGTAACAAATTGTTAGCGGACTTGAAAAAAAATATAAATATACTTAAAATCGGAATTTTCAACTTAAACCCCTAGGCCAGTATCTTGTAACTGTTCGACCTCTTTCGAGACTTAGGTTGATAACTTTAATTTCATGTCATGTCAAGTTAGGCCTCAAGATCCATACGTCCATTACAAAACTAATTCATCAATGCCTTAATGAATATCTTAAGCACATAAATAATTCAATGCAATGATTACTAAAATTATTGCTGTTGCCATTCGTTTCAAATGAAAAACGGTTGTGTTAGATTAATATCTCAATAGCACGCGCGTCCACGTGAATAAATTTGTGTCCAATAAATCGAGAGGCATCAATTAGATCTAGATAATGTTGTAAATTGAACTGGCACACCGATGCGGTCGTCCAACCTGTTGTAAAAGTTCTCGGTCAAAAAACTAGATCGGCTGGAGTAAAAGGGTTGCGCCAAGCCACCGCCGCCGTCGGCAGGCTAGTTTACTATGCAGCTTTTCTACATGTCATCATCGTTATTAGCCTGTAAATATACATGCAACACCTATTGTGTGACTGTGACTCTTTTGCCAGGAAAAGAATGAACCTCATTCGATCGGCCTACCCGAAACCAGAAGATTTTAGGATCTTTGCCCTCAAAGCTTATGACAGTCAATTTCACTGAGGAGGATACGACGGGGTTGCACAAAAAAGAACCCAATGGGTCGACGTGATACTACCAGAGGGAGACCTCTGCAGGTCCCACTAAGCTAAGATAAGAAGCCTGTTAATATCCCACTGCTGGGCACAGGCCTTTCCATGTGGACTACAACACTTGGCAAGATTGGGCCGTAACCCACCACACTAGCCCAACTAACAACTAGTTGGTGGGTTTTAACGACTGCCATCCAACGACAACAACCGAGACTAGAGTCTGGCCAACGAAAGCTGAACCAGGAAATACACGGCAATTTAAAAAAAAACATAACAGGGTAACACAGGGTCTCTCACACAGCTGCAATTTACTCAGATAAAATTTTAATTTGACATACGACATGACACCTCAGATAGACACACATAGAGACAAAGTGTTGCCAATCAAATAGCTACGAGGTTCAGCTTTTGTTGGCCAGATTCTAACAGCTTTTCGTGCTATCCGAAGCACGGATTTTCTACATGTACATAGCCTATTAACTGTCTCTGCTAGGAAAGGCCTCCGTCATTGAAATCAATTCATCGCTACAAACGCGTTGCCGACCCTAAAACCAACCTAAATCTTTGTTATGTGATAAAACCTTATAAATGTACAAGCCTTAGCAGATTCTATTTGATTGAAAGATGGATTTGTTTGTGTTTTATCCAGCTTGTTTTCTTTCTACAACTGCAATGTAAGCATGCTTTCCGAAACTCGAGAAACAAATATTTGGATACCCGGCTGAATAACAAGCCAACTCAATGCAAACACTTGGCCGAGGCACCGCATATTTTAGCGAAATTAAACATCATACGGATAACCATGCAGGTACTTGCGTATTTTATATTTATTGATTAACATAACTTTTAAAATTAAAAAAAAAGAAAATTATGAATATGAATTCATTAATTTACAAAGTTTATGGCCTCCTTGCGACCGATTTAAAACTATAGAGTTTATTTTTATATTCCTAACTAGTGGCCCGCCCGCGTCTTCGTCCACGCTAACTTAGAAAGACCGTCATAGTTCAGCCATTAAAAAAATATACTTAAACAAAAACCATCCTCAGTTAACGCTTTATTTTTTAGTGAAAACCGCATAAAAGTCCATTGCGTGGTTTAGGAGAATAGTGCGGTGCCACAGATAGAAAAAACGGCGACTTTATATGTAATATGTAATAATGATGCTGATGTGCAGTATTTGCAAAAAAAACACATTTCATATCGTAAATAGCTAATGACAATGTATCCATAATGCATAATATCTTGATGACATCTGTCCACATCTTAGAGCATGTCCACATAATCTACAAAATCAGATAAAATGCATGGTACTACTACCTTTTTTGACACAATATTTTTATACGCAGTCGATTTTTTATGTTTGTACTGTACAAATAACTTCAATTTTATCTTGTGAAAATAAGTGATGAAGCTTGGAAGAAATTTCTGTTATTTATAAAATCTGCTCACGAACAAGTTTGAATCTTTATTCAGAGCTTATTTTGTAAACAGATTTATTTTTAACTTCACATAGAATTAACTGACCGTTTTTAACGTTTACATCCCACTATAAAAACAAAAGCCAGTAGAATGCTTGCTTTTTGTTTTATTTTGTAGAAAATTCTAATTTCAAAATAAGTTCCGAATAGAGAAAAAAAAGTTAAAAACGTGCCTTTACCAAAATAAGTTCATACGTAGTATTTTGTTTTTACCGTCAGATGAAACTGCTAAGGAATGCGGTTATGCGAACAGTGGTCAGCTCGCTTTCCAACGATTGTTTTGATCGATTTGATCGCCCCGAGCGACGATTTAACGCTTATTACAATCGATTCAGGTATACGAAACAATTAATATGTTTATAGACTCAGACATTTTGATAAGATATTATTCGCACCTAACGTTTATTTTGAGTGCTTAGCTTTTGACTACTCCTTCGTTTGCTCAAATTGTGCAATAGGGGAAGTCAGCTCAATGCGGCCATAGGAGGCAAAGCGGCCACACCCAATTTCTCGGTAACTAAAAACGATAGCACGACGTTGCCCTTCTGCGATATGGCTAACTTCCCGCCCCACACCGCAGGCAGTCATTTGGTTGCGATCGCAGCAAACGCGTAGCCGCGGCGACATGTACAAGGGATTTGTGCATTTTATTAAAAAAATCCAGGGTAAGTTCAACTTGTTTTGATCAAACCTCTTTAGAATTCAATCTTTTTATTACACGTCTTTTGTTACATATCTAATTGGCTTTGAATGTGTAACATTTGTTCCGACATGAGATAAATAATGTGAGCTGTGTTTATTTTTAAAATAATTTTGTGGAAAAAGGCAAAGCGGTCCGGGCAAAGTGGCCAAGTGACCACTTTGTCCGTATTCAATAAGTGAACCGCGATGATGGCAAAGCGGGCAGTTAGCCGCTTATAAAAATATACGTTTTTGTATTATTAAGATTAGAATGTTTTATTTAACTATTATTTTTTTAGATGGTCAACAACTACAAAAGAAAAACTAGGCAGGGGGAACTTTTGGTACATAGATTTAAGTAAGAAAACATTAAGACTGAAATGATTGTTCCATTTGAAACTTTATTGGTTACTAGGTATTTAATTTTATCTTAAATATTTTTTTTTAAATTAATATACTTAGGTGTTTTTGTTTTTTAAAAATGAATTTCTTGTAATATTTAGGCATGACCACTTTGCCCTTACCCCCATGGCCGCTTTAGGCGCCAACAGGGGCAAAGCGGTTTTTTGACTAGTCTTCGTAATTTACAAATATAAATAAACTGTTCAAGTTTTTGCAAAATGTGCCTCCACTTTATGAAAGCTTATTAAGTTCCCTTTCATTTGATATAATATTTTTTTTATATATCGTTTCTATAGTGGCATTTTTTTTAAGTCAAAGTTAAGGTGGCCGCTCTGAGCTGACCTCCCCTAATAAATAAAAGTTAAGTTTACATAGAGCCACTTGGAACGGAATCTTAAGAGGGATTAGGCGGTGAACATGGAAAAATTGGCTGTTTTCTATTAGCTGTTATTCAAAATAGTTTAAGTAGATAATTCGAACTAAAATTGAAATTGTCAATATGTATTACAGAACGTATGTGTTAGGGGATGACTGTTTCCAAAACACGATTGGAAAAATTTTGCTTGATAGCAAAAAATCGGGAGTTACCTCTAACATTTTATAATATGAAATAATTACGACCGTGTTTTTCAATAATAATTCCTATATAATCATAAACACAGGTTTTATATACGAATTTTCGAATTCTAGACTATTTTGAATTTTTCAAAAAACTAAACATTTATAATAACTTTATGATAAAAATGTGAATTGCCACAGGTATTTATATACCTTATCGATTTCTTAACTGTTTTGGATTTTAAAAAAACTAAACATTTATAATAACTTTTTGATAAAAATGTGAATGGCGCTTACGAATTACCGCGGACCCCGCACCGCGCAACACCCGCGAGGGCCCGGAGTTTTCGCTGACCGCATAACCCTCCTAGAGCTTAGTACAAGCGCATATATAAGCTCAAAAACCAATATTTGGTTACCTATCCGGATAACGACAACATATAAAGAAGCTTAACTTTAACCGTCGTTGACAAACAACGTATTCGTATGCGCCATCAATTTACAATAAACATTTATAGAGCCGCTCGCGGTTTCACCCGCGTGGTTCCCGTTTCCGTGGAAATATCGGAAAAAAAGTATCCTATGTGTTAATCCAGGTTATAAACTATCTGTATGCCGAATTTCATCAAAATCCATTTAGTTGTTTTTACGTGAAAGAGTAACAAACATCCATACTTACAAACTTTCGCGTTTATAATATTAGTAGGAAGGATTGTAAAAATTAGACACCTTAAAAAGACACTTTCAAAACATTAAAAAGTAGTTTCACAAGTCTTATCTAAAAATGTTAGTGGTTCCAATAAATCACTGGAAAGTGTCTCGGAGCGTCAAGTAGCAACATGTTGTTTGACATGTGGCCGACCGACCGCACCCGCATATCAGTATATAGGTACTTAGGTACGTACCGATAGGACCCCCATGTGCCCAAGCCTACGGGGAAAATCGACAGATTTCACTTTTGTTACATTCGTATCGCAGTTTCTCCCTCGACGACACTGATTCAGTTTTAATGTTAAGAGTTATCTAAACAACATAAGCTACTACTTCTACGAGGGAAATGTTCTTAGTACCTATAATACATACATACATACATAATATAATCACGACCATTATCCCCGAAGGGTTAGTCAAAGACTAGGCAATGACGACAGCAAAAGCAGTCCTCTCCCGTAGTCGACTTTTTAACAAATAGCGACTGCAAATGTGCTCGGCGTGGACAGGTGGTGAGCCCATCGCCGCTCTATGCTGTTGGATGTATTACAGTCTTTAGTCCGTTAGTCGCCTTTTACGACACCCAAGGGAAGAAAGGAGGTGGTAGTATTCTTTCGCCGCTACGCGACATGGTTATATCTAATTATCTAAGTATAATAATATTCGTAATAAAGCGTGAAAGCTTTTAGCGTAATAAGTTTTACTCTCGTCTAGTTGTTCTGTTCTGTAAAGAAATATCAAGAGAGCTAATTATGCAAAATCGATAACACTGATTAATTTTTAATGTATTTAAGAAATATTAATATAAACAACACACTAAACCGATACGGGGGAAATATGTACACATAATTTACAGTGAAACACTTTAATTGTGTTTTGCATGGATCGTTATTTTTGTTATCTTGTAGTACATGTAACTGTAAGAATATACTAAGAGAGCTAATTGGGCATAATCGGTGACTCTAATTCAGTTTTAATGTTAACATTCAAAGATGTCTAAACAACATAGCAAAAAACAACAAAAGCGCTACGAGGGAAATGGTTAGTGTATAAGTAATTTACCGTGAAAGCCTGTGCAGTGTAGGTAGTAGTGTTTTGCATTTATAAATCCGATACGAAACATAGTAAATACTTATCGTAATAATTACAAAAAACTAAGAGTGCTAAGTGGGCAGAATCGACGACCCTGATTCAGTTTTAATGTTAATGAAAGGTATCTAAACTGCATAGGCTAACGTGCTACGAGGGAAATGTAGTCTTTAACAGCGTTTTGCATTTTAAGTTTTACTCTCTTGTAGTTGTTACAAAAAAAACAAATGAAGAGTGCTAATTGGGCAGACGAGTAGAGAACTGTTTGCATGTACAAATATGAATTTTTATGAATTTTATTCAAATGTTGGATGGAGAAAGCAACTCGAAATTATTTTGCTCCAATTAATGTTGGTGCTCGGATGTTGCGACGAACGCTTGTCCGCCAGCCGCGATAGGCGGATGTGGTTCGGAGATTACACGACAAGTTTCTTTGTGAGATTAGATCCGTTGGTGTCTTTTCTTTGTTAGACAACTTGCATGATCGTGCCTGATAATACGGATTAGTCCTTGACAACCTTCGACTGTTGAAGCTTAAAATTCATGACACCGTGATTGTAGAAAAAGTAAGTCAGAGTGCAAGATAAAGTACTCCATCACTAAAATTAACTCATAGCTACAATTGGGAACAATCCATTTATGGGTTTAATTTTATGCCACAATTTTATGCTTATTTCGGTGCAGGTCCGTATGCGTTCCTATACCATCCCATCCGATTGTAATTAAACTTTGGTAAGTCGTGTGCACACGCCCGCGAAAATTGTAAATTGGATAACTAAAACGGGTGTTCTCGCGGACAAAGACGCGAGGCCGCTCGATGGAGGTGAATATATATGTTTTTTTAAAACATAGTCATAAAGTGTATAATATAGTCATGAAATCCTGTTTTCTGATACGAAATGCAGAAAAAGATTTTTTAGATTTTGCACCAGGTATACTCGTATACTTTTTATTTTTAAAGAAGACTTTTAATATGCACGGGGGACTTAATGGTAAAGTTTAAATTTATGTCATATATTCAGTTTTATTATGTCATATGTTCTGTTTTATATATCTGATACTTAATACGTATCGTCTCAGCCCCAGCTACCATAGTACGGTATCTGGTAGGTACTATATTAAGTTAACTGACTGCACCAGAACTGTGTCCATGAACGCTCTACTACGCAAAAATATGTATGATTAATCATCGGATCAGATAGATATGAATATTATGATTTTGGTGCGGGTAACTGACGCGAATACAAAGTAGAATGATAAATGATAATTGCGCGTAGTTATATAATTTAATTTAGATTATATAACAATAATATGTGAAACATTAATAAATAATAAAATAAACAAAACGGTAATGATACGTGCTATTTCCTTTCCTTCCATCAGATGATATATTACAGCCAAGCACGTCTCCGTTGTGGTATAAAAATCCATAACTTTATCACCATAGTTGTATTAATGAAATACGAAAGCTATTACTACATTAATATTCCATTTCGACCTAATAAATGTTTGTTTACGTTTTTACACTATGTCGTGCGTTATGTCAATATATGATTTATCTTTCTTATTTTTCTGTCTTTATATATTTTTTTTTTATTAGCCTTCCTTTCGTTCCCTTTCATTTTTTTTCTTTTTTTCTATGTTCTTGTCCTTCATACTGTTTTCTATGTTCTATGTTTTCTATGTTTTCTATGTTCTTGTCCTTCATACTGTTTTCTTTCCTTTTTCTCATTTATAATCTGTCTATACTAACAAAATCAAGTTCTTACCACATTATGTGTGGGAAAGTGATTAAGAGCGTCCGTCTACATCCGCAAGTCGGTTCTATAAATACCAGTGCCAATAACACCTTGTTATGCACAAAACCTGTCGGACAAATAAAGGGCCACCCGCCTTTGATCCAGTGCCTACGATATTTATTAAGGCTTCGATTTCTCGAGCTGTCATTAGATTTCACCACTTTCATCTTGTACTAGCTGGTAGCGAGTACAGTCCTCTCTATATGTGGTTCAACAAAAAATATGTTTCTGTACTTCCAGAATTGGTCACGTGATACTTTAAGTGTAACTAGATTTAGCCTGCGGCTTCGCTCGCGTAAATTTTCACGGGAATAAGTAGTCTGCAGTCTACAAAATTCGTCACATTCATAATATTAGTTAGGATCTAAAGAAATTGGATATTTAGGCACTACACAGTTGTAAGAAGTAATGATTTTGATTTATCGCCTTACCTCAGGTCTCCTACATCCTTACCGGTAGTCTGGTAGAGAATGCCTTGCGGCATTAAGTCTACCTTTTGCAGTTTTTATGTGCAATAAAGATTTAATAAAAAAATAAAAGTAAGTGCTAGCCAGATGGTGTAGGTTCGCATGCCGCTTGTTCAAAACAATTTTTCTGAATTGCAATTTCTTCCCGACAAAGTTAGCGTTAAAATAGACTTCCCTATTTCTAGTAAGTACCTACCTACTATTTACTTGAAATGACGATGTTTTTATACCAAGCAATTATCATCATTAACACTACAAGGATGCACGACAAGCTTGCTGCGACAAAAGCGAAACCTGAACCGGGAAACTGTTAGATAAAATTAACGCGACTGTAAAACAGCTTTCACTCTCGAGTTTCCGCTAAAGGCTTATCGCGAAAATGCGCCTATTGTACCAACCTCATTGTCCCAAGGACGATTTCACCGCAACAATGTGCCAGAACTACGCAGATAACTTACTTAATGCAATTATGTCAGTGACATCATGAAAGGAACAATGGTACAATACTTGATGTCTCAGTCCAAATATGGCTACACTTTCGATGTTGTGCGTAACTTGTTGAGCGGCAATTGTTTCGTAATATTAGATTTTTTGCGTAAATAACGCTCAAATAAACTCGAAGATAACGGAACGTTGAAATAAATTACTACACCAGTGGTAGTTGTGTGTTATGACGTGTTCCAGGGGTGCTATTTTTCCTTCAGTTTCCTAAACAGTTTTTGATACTTTCCTAAGTTGTCTCCTTCCTATATTATCTAATACGTGACTCGTCCTTCCTGGAGCGCCTCCTCTCCTAATCTGTTAACTCTCCTATTTTGTCCTTTTTTCTGTGGTGTCCACTCTCCTACGATGTCCTATCTCCTATGGCGTCCACTTTATTGTTTTTTGTTTTTACTAAAATAATGGTCACATGACTTTGGAGGTTACAAAATGTAGACGATTTTGACAGACTTAACGCGTAGACAATTTAATTTTAATGAAAATATAAAAATGTTACACTTTATTGCACACTTTTAGTGAACAGTTTACAGTGAACTTTATCAATTAAGAGGTCTCACTTCGATATGAATACGTTCAAAGTTACCGGTGACTATTTTGCTATTGAAATGAAAATTCTTGAACTGAATTCACTTAATAGTGAATTATGCAAAATGAGTATATTTTGTAGGGGCTTCTTTTGGAAGGCCAAAGAAAATGATGACTTTATAAATATGAGACTAGCTATGAAATTACTACAGTGCTTCATGATTAAACACTTTTACTTATAGGTAGGTTAGGTAACAAAAAATAAAGTGTCATTTAACATTTTGGGACAAATAAGTGTCAAATATTCCTTTATTGGGTGAAATCTACCATCTTTACTTAAATTCATTTCTAAATCTGGAATATATCAAAAGTTTACAGAAATCCTTATAGGATAAAAAGCATAGCATTGTGAATGCTAAATTTCAATAATAAAGATATAATAAAGATAGAAATCCTTATTTTATTGCAACTGTCAAAGTTTTGTACATACGCTTAGGTTGAAAATAAAAGTCCTAGCTTGCTATATCTACCACCGTAAATCAAATGTCAAATGATTCATCAAAGAAAAATGTTAGAAATGGCAAGGCGCCGGTTTCCTTTCATCGGCCAGCCGTATTGTTTTCCAGCATACTAATGTTGGTATTTGGGCGAGGCGCGCCGCAGCCTCAATACTTACTTGCCAAATATTGTTTTTATGCCGTAAACTACATTGCCATCTCAACGTTTTAAGCGTAAATTATAGTGTGTGTGTGTACACGCTTGACAGTTATTTATTTCAACCGGAATCGATTAGAAGCTGCCCTGTAATTTGTTACTTATAATAATAACATTGCTGACATTCTAGCCGAAAAGAAAATGTATTTTGTAAGATTTATTTTTCTCGAAGGTTGGATAAACTTGGATCGATACATTCAATTTCATTTTCAATTGGAGCATTTAGATCAAATTATCGTTACGAGTATCTGTGTATTAAATTCAATCTAATTTAGTATCTCCTTTTTGTTTCAGGTTTTCATCGAACAAGGATCTAATTGATATATGAAACCAAGACAACTTCTGTGTAAGTACGAGTCCAAATATTCTTTACGGTGTTACAAAATAAATATTTAACTATATTTCCGTGCATCCAGTAATAAGCATGTGAACAATGTTTAATAGTTATTAAAAATAACTAATAAGTACTTTGGAAGTAGCAATTAGCGATCTTCCATCAGAATGAATTTAGAAATAGAAAGGTTTACCGCCACTTATAATTCATCGCCCAATTAACTTTTGGGCGCTAGAATTTTCACTTAAATATATTTTCCATTATGCAATTCCATTTCTCATTCTCATGTATTAAATGTGCAACGCTAGTTAAGAGGCGGAAACGCGGCAACGAGAGGTTCGTGTATCGTGTCCACTCGATCACTGCTGGCGAAATGTATCGACTTTCTCCGCGTTATTGCTGCCAACTACCAAACCAACTGCCGAAACCTGCCGCAGTTATGCAACCGCGCCGTAAGAACACTTTGAGCGGGTGAAAGTGTCCAACAACGCTAAAGGACCACGATACGCCGGCACCGCACCGGCCGGTTACAGAAGTCGCCATTTTTGTTAGTTTGGATTTGGAACACAATGTCATACCTTTTTTGTTTTTACTAGAATTGGATTTTTGTCTTTTTGAATTTATTTCTAAGCTTAGATTAAAACAAAAAGGGAAGATACGGCATTAGCGTCTCGTGAGTGAGCCGCCAAAATTAGGCCTAAAGGCACAATTTCACTTCAGTCACAATTTGCCGAGCGAACAGGCTACATCGCACTATTGCGGATATTCTACTGTGTGAAAAAGAGAAAGACGCTACTCCGCAGTGGCGTCGGAATCGGTCGTACGTACTCGTCTGTTGCGAAGCGACCGAGACGTCAACGCGCTACTCGCTGACTCCCTCGCGCTGACGTTGAAACTTACCGCTTTGTCTCGCTCGCTCGATTTACACTTTATACGAGTAGGTGTGCGTGTGTGAGTGTTTGCTTAAGTAGTTGAGTAGGACTATATTTTGAATGACTACAAGTAGGAGCATGCCATGCCGTATCTTCCCTTTTTGTTTTAATCTAAGTTTCTAAGTTATGATTTCTAAGCCTCTGACAAGGAAGAGAATACATCTTAGCACACTTCCCTGTGGGACGGAATCATTTAGGGGGTTTGTTTTCTCCTTATGTGCTGTTGTTTATATGGGAAGGCCTGTGCCCAGCAGTGGGACGTTTATAGACTGATGATAAACATCGTTTAGAGAAAAAATTACTACTTCAAGTGGGAATTGAACCCACGGTCACCCGACTTTGGAGGTTACAAAATGTAGACGATTTTGACGGACTCCAACCCGTAGACAATTTAATTTGAATGAAAGTATAAAAATGTTAAGTGCACGATATAATTATGAGGTTATTGTGTTAATTTTGTAATAGACAACATAAATCTTAACTCAACTTATCTCTAAACATGATATGTACCAAAACAGACAAGCATATAGGTGTTATAATCGTGTTAATACAGTGATAGAATCGTTATTATTGTGTGCTGGTCAAAAGTTCAACGTACGTTTATTAAATTGAAATACACCGGCGGCGGCGGCTTGAGCAAGCACTGTAATTACGTACGCTTACAAATTCTCCATGTTGCTATTGAACTTTGCTCGTCCGAAAGAATTTAGTGAAAGCAATGGCGCCCCTGGGCCACAGACATCGTTTGCGCGGAGTCATCGTCCTTCTAGCTTGGACCGCGTTGTTGATTCTAAGCTTTAGAGCCAACAAAGCGGTAGAGTTCTCAGAGGGCTATATTTCACTAGGATACCAGTGGCCGTGCAACTAGTCGCCTCCACCAACAAAATGTATTTCCCACTTAAGGTAGTATTCTTTTTCAACTTTTTAACTTCTTCAAAATGTATTCTATAATAGGGAGTAATCGTCTGGCGACTGGTTCTGTGCCATGGTGTCCGCTTCGTTGCGCTAGAAGTGAGAGCATAATGGCATCAGGTACACAATGATAAATATATGGCTATTGCTATTGACGTATGTCAATTTTACGTAATTTAGCTAAACTAAATTGTTAATTATAACATTTTAAAGAGCTCATTGTGGTAGCGATCGGCTAGAGTTAGCATTCGCCGAGAATCTATGATGATGATGCCTATAATAATCTGTAAACTTGCTAACGAATAGACATGGAGCGTCTGCCGCTTGTCTAGGGTTGTATACATTTTGTTGGTAGCGGCGACTAGTAGCGCCAATATGGTGTCTTAGTGAGACAAAGCCCTTACGAGGAATGTCCCTACAGCTGCTCGTTTTCAATACAATAGCTTAAGGCGTTAAGATCTCAGAATCGAGAAAGAAACTGAAAACAGCGGTCACTGTGGCACTGTAACGGGTGGCGCGAAATCGGAGAGTGTGAACAATTTGTAACAGAAGTACCTATGAGTCGTATGAGCATATTACTAGGCGAAAATCTAGGTCTACCTATAACCAAGTAGTTAGAGTGTGCAACATGTTAGTATTCGCAGTAGTAAGTAAAATCAATCGATTCTAAATGCATATAGTTTTCAAGAAATAATATTATCGGGTAATTTTTGTACTTTTGTGTGAATTAATATTTAGATTGTATAATAATCTACATATATATCTACATACGTATAATCACGACTATTATCCCCGAAGGGTTAGTCAGAGACTAGGCAATGAGGACAGCAAATGCAGTCCTCTACCTTTCCAGTCCAGTCCACTTTTCACCAAATAGCGACTGCACATGTGCTCAGCGTGACAGGTGGTGAGCCTATCGCTGCTCTATGATGTTGGATGTATGTGCAGTCTTTAGTCCGTTAGTCGCCTTTTACGACACCCAAGGGAAGAGAGCGGTGGCGTTTATTTTATATCCAAATCTCGAAGTTTGAAAACAAAAAACTAACGTAGGTAATGAAAGAAATGAATGTCTGACGAAACGTAAACGTCAACAGATACATCTTACCAAACCTCGTTCTTCTTTTGTCAACAACGAAAGATGACGATTTTAAATATTTTTTTGGCTGAGTAGCTACAAGCTTTTGTTTTGTTGCGGTCAGTAACATTGATCACCGTGGCAAGGTAGCGCGGGGCCTGACCCCATAAATTATGACACGCCGCGCGGCGTTGCGCAATACGGGATCGACGCACTCGTCCTTGGGCTCACTTTCTCTTCCGGCGCATGCGCATGCGCAGCCGTGCGCATCCTTGTTGCCGGGTTCATGACTTTTTGTCGGGATATTTTTGGCGTAATGCGAAACAGTAATATAAGAAGGACAAGTCTTTCAAAAAAATTATTTTAATATTTCTCGTTCTTCAAACTTAGCCCGTGACAAAGAATGTTGCAGTTCCATCGAATATTCAATATGATATGGTCAAGATAATTAAATTAATCAGTTTGCATTAAACCTCCCATTATCTTTTTTACTGTAAATAAATATTTTTAAACTTTTTTAAACTTTTGATAACACAGATTGGACGAATACTAGATAGGTATATGGAAGTAGTAGTAATCTTATTTTATTTTTTTGTTTTTAAAGTTATTTCAAACTTTCTATTCCATATTTTTATAAGTAATCATTAAAGGGAAACCTTTAAATAGGTCATGGGAACATTCCCATTTTTCGAAATGGCTCTAATTTTAACGTGCAGTCGGTGTGAAGATTTCATGCCGCGATAACGTTCACGGTTTTGGGAGTCATTATGGGACTCGGAACATTATTTTAATGGGGTAGATCTTTCTTAGAAGGTTAGAATAGAAGTAGTTCAGTTTCTCTACATATTGAAATTACAACTATATCTTCTCTAAATTACTTTTATAACGACTTTTATAACGCCTCTGCCTCCATCTCACTTGATGAGAAATGACGATAAGGCCAAATATGGTGTCACTATTCTCCCGTAATCCTCAATCACTCAGGAACTGACTACCTGACTTCTTAGAACTTTAAACTTTTTAGTAAAAGTTTATAAACAGTAATAAGTACGTAAAACTCCGTAGCGTGATTCAGATCAGAATACTACAGCGCCATCTATGATTATCTGCTTGAGCAAAATTTTGCTTGCAAAACCTTTTGTGCTTACACAATCATGTACTATATATTTATGGAAAATTTATAGTTATGGTATGCTTATAATACACATTATAGTTAAAAGAGAACTAGAAAATTGTATTTTGCTACCATAACTTTTTAGTGAAGTTAATAAACAGTAATAAGTACGTAAAACTCCGTAGCGTGATTCAGATCAGAACACTACAGCGCCATCTATGATTATCTACTTAAAAAAAATTTCGCTTGCGAAACCATTTGTGCTTACACAACCATGTACCTATATTTTTATGGAGAACTAGCGGCCGCTCGCGGTTTCACCCGCGTAGTTCCCGTTCCCGTGGGAATATCAAGATAAAAGTATTCTATGTGTTAATCCAGGTTATAAACTATCTGTATGCCAAAATTCATCCACATCCATTCAGTAGTTTTGACGTGAAAGAGTAACAAACATCCATCCCCATACTTACAAACTTTCGCCTTTATAATATTAGTAGGATCTGAAGTTTTGGTATGCTTAATAATAAATATAGTTAAAAGAGAAGTAGAAAATTGTGTTTGGTTACCATAAAAGGAAAGTCGTTAACAGCTAATAAACCCAATCATGAGTTTAACATACATGCACTCAATGGTCGTATTGAAAGCTTATAAGCGATGCAAATAGGATGGCAATAAACACGTGAAGGCATTGCAGCCACCGAAGCCCAGTGACCAAGTATGCGTTAATAAGTCGTACAGACGCATTTCAATGTCGTTCATTAGCCTTAAGGCTTATCAGCTCGTTAGGGCTGTTCCTGGCAGATTTATAACTAGGATTTGTAAATAAGTAGAAAATAGTCTACATTCCATAATGGAAACATCATCTTAGCTATGTTTTTAAATATATGTATCTACAACTGTAATAGTTCGCCATCTCTACAAAAATGCTCTCGACGACACCACACTTTTAGCTTTTCAAAATGTATTACTAGAATTTAATGAATATTTTGGTCGGTAGGCTTGATCTTGTTTAAATGACCCGTTGTCATAACTTGACTTGTGAAGCTGTATAATTTTCGATCGGATATAAAAACTGCTCGATGTAAAAACATAACTTTGAGCACTGTACCTATTTACATGCGGTTCACCTATACACGTAATTTTATGCATCGGCGATGTCGGGTCAGCAATTCAGCATACATTACGGTGGGCGACATACATACGTGCGTGCCACGTTATGATATAACGAAGTTCTTTAAGGAGCACAGCGTTGTAACTAATACATTAATGGCTTGCATACATTATTTTATTAGGTTATGTAATTAATATGGTTGGATGATAGATGGCGCTATTGTCAAGTAAACAATGGCACTAGTAGTGGTGCGAATCTGAAATTCTGAAGTTTTTATTAAGGTTTAGTTTTTTAATATCTTTAATGTCATGTTACATTACAACATTGTTAGGAGTAAGCTGCCCCCTTACTCCCGAAACCGATCGCTATTGGATCGGATTGGTATTGCGAATTTTTGTACTTTTAAGTTATGACACCAGAGCTAATATGGATTCATATAGCGTGGATATTGAGTGAAAAAAATTTAAAACTCAATGCCATTTAGTTAACCCAATATGAATCCAAATTAGTGCTGGTGCCGTAACTTAAAAATACGAAATTTTACAATACCAATCCGATCCAATAGCGATCGGTTTCAAGAGTAAGGGGGCTGTTGTGTAGAGTTCAGTGAAATAGTTTTTTTTGTGTAATTTTATGTAATGTTCTTATTTTTAATTTATTAATCGTATGTACAATAAATATGTGTTAGAACCTTCAATAATCTAAATACTGGTCGAAGGTTACGAGACAGCTTCCGCAAGCGGAACCTCCGCGTGAAATTCGATCTATCACAGAACTGTTTATCACAAGCCGTGATCATTCTTTGTGATTTAGATAAAAAAGTAAACCATGACACACTCCAACGTTTCAACGTAACGGCTATAATAAATAACAAACTAACGCATTCATTTATTATTAATCGATAGGATGGAATCAAAAGCTCAAAATCAAGAAGTCACGTCAAGCCAGTTGAATTCTTCATCAGATGAATGGTTTCTGCTTACTTTAGTAAATAAATATTAAATATTATCCAATTTCAAAATATACTCGTACTTATGACTGAAACTTATGTTAAAAACTTCATGTTTGTGTGTTTTACATAGAACGATGGAGTTCCAGCGATTTAATCTTACTGTACATCTTATCGTGGTTGACAGTTTTATCAGCGACATAAAGTAATAATTCCAATAGTTAATTACGACAAATTTGCTGATGAGCTTATTGACTACGCATTATTTAAAAAGCTCGCGCTAATAGTGTCATTATAGATGCAAGTTTAATCGAGCGGACAACATCGTAGATTTATCCGCAGTGATATAGGCGTGACTGTACGATAGTGGTTTAGAAAACTTGCGTGACGTGCTATCACCGACATGATAACTCCGTGACTTGTTACAGGCGAGATTGGAAATGTAACGTTTTACTAATAGCCGGCCGATTTGTTACTAGAATAGCCATCCTACTAATATCCTTACTAATATTATAAACGCGAAAGTTTGTAAGTATGGATGGATGTTTGTTACTCTTTCACGTAAAAACTACTGAATGGATTTGGATGAAATTCCGTATACAGATAGTTTATAACCTGGATTAACATTTAGAATACTTTTTATTCCAATATTTTCACGGGAACGGGAACCACGCGGGTGAAACCGCAAGCGGCCGCTAGTTTTAATATAACTGGTGGTAGGGCTTTCGCACAGAACCTGCCAAAGAGGCTCTACCCTCATATCTAAGTATTTTGCCGCCTAGCACCAATGTCCGATTTAAAGGAGTATAAATAAAATGCGAATATTAAATTAAAACTTTACAATAATATATTGAATAAAAGTAATGTAAATTAAAATTGGACTATACAAGCAGCGGGATAATGTAGAAGAGACAGTCTTGACATAGGTACGTAAAAATAAAAATAAATTATAACTTAAATTAAGTGTTGTCAGGTTACAAATATAAATTTAATTTAATAACTGAGACAAATGTAACTAATGTACAATATTAATTGAACAAAAGGGTTTAAGATGGATTTCTAAATAAAAGAAAGTTCATCATAATTTATTATAACTTAGCTTCGCGTTTAGCATTAAAACCAATTTCAAATGGTATATATGTATTATGTTTAAAGTACACTTAGTATTGTACGGTAGATTGAAATAGAATGGAGTCTCTCAACACGTATTGTTGCTAAAAGAACACGGGAGAAACTCCATCATCATAATCTTATCATCATCAGTCGACAACGTCCAATGTTAGACAAAAGGATCTACCAAAGATCAAGGACCGAGGGCTTCTACCAATCAAAACAACGACCGGTCCCGTGCTAAAAAATTACTGAAATTATTTTACAGGGCCTAAGGCTCTAAGAGCCATTAACCGTGTCGGGCAACGGTGAAAGAATACTACCACTCCTTCTGTTCCCTTGGGTGTCGTAAAAGGCGACTAACGGACTAAAGACTGCACATACATTCAACAGCATAGAACGGCGATGGGCTTACCACCTGTCACGCTGAGCACATGTGCAGTCGCTATTTGGTGAAAAGTGAACTATGGTAGAGGACTGCTTTTGCTGTCCTCATTGCCTAGTCTCTGACTAACCCTTCGGGGATATAGTCGTCATTTTATGTATGTATGTAGAGCCATTATGACTCCTAACTCAGTCCCTAGTACTACTGGCTGCTGTCAATATTCTGCGGCGATAGCATACAGACAGTACCGAAAAGCTTGCGGGGGCGTAATATTAATTAATAAGCTTTTCTTCCTACTAATCTTGCAAATATTTAGCTAATTTATTTGAAACTTTTTCTTAAATGATACCTATTAATGTAGAACCAGCCAATACACCAACATGGCATAGACTCAACAGTACAGTACCTATACTTGTATAAGGCTTAATTGTTTAACGACATCTAATATTAATAAAAATCAATTGCCGAAATGTTTGTACGCCCATCAATTCAGAAGGGCTCGACCGATTTTGCTAATTCTTTTTTGTAGTGTGCGTAATTGTCAAGTAGTACAGGTTTGTGTGGAAGAAAATGTTTTAAAAATTGTACGAAAAATTTTGATTTAAAAAATCTCCATTTATAGTGATTGAGTGAGAGACATAGAAGACATCAAAGAGTATGAAAGTAATGAAAACATATTCCTAATATAAAAAAATACTTAACTTTGACAGCTTGACGTTATTGCTATTAAGATACGCTATTGAACTTATTAAAATTTTAGTATTCATTTTAAACGTATTTAAATCCTAAATAAATTTTTACTAAAAGTTGACACTACATTCATTCATTGTTAGGGTTGTACGAAGTTTGCCGGGACAGCTCGTCTTAAATAAAAAAACCGGCCAAGTGCGAGTCGGACTCGCGCACGAAGGGTTCCGTACCATTGACTAGGTAAACAACAATAGGTACACAAATTTAAATAAAACTAAATATTTTGTGTATAAGAGCCCCCTCAAATATTTGATTTATTTTAATTTTATTATTTATTATTAAAGTAAAAATACAACTTAAGTAAAATTTTTTTTAAGTAAAATTTTAAACACTGAAAAAAGACGACAACCTCAGGCGGGAATCGAACCACGCACCTTCCGCATTCCGGGCGGCTGCCTTAACCACTTGGCTACCGAGGTCTGGCTTTTAACCGTCGAAATTTGTCAGTGCTTGATGCTTATGTTTTTTAGTCAACATTGCTTCATCAAATCTTAGAAGTTTTCACCTCTCAGATCCGAAAGTAATATTTTTACAAATATTTAAACATTCGGTTAAGATGAAGCTGCGTTTATAGATTAATGTTTTATATTTTAGCGTTTTATTAACGCTTAAATATACTTAAGTAAATTTTTTTTAAATACAACTACTTATTTTGTAAATATTTCAAGTGCCTACATGTTGCCATTATTGATATCGAGCAAAAAAGAGCAAAAAAATCGCGTTTGTTGTATGAGGGTCCCCTTAAATATTTATTTTATTATGTTTTTAGTATTTGTTTTTACAGCGGCAACAGAAATACATAATTTGTGAAAATTTCAACTGTCTAGCTATCGCGGTTCTTGAGATACAGCCTGGTGACAGACAGACGGACAGACAGCGAAGTCTTAGTAATAGGGTCCCGTTTTTACCCTTTGGGTAGAAAACCGTAAAAAAGAAAATGGACATGTCAATTATTACTGTGTTATAACTCTTGCATACTTCCTTTTTGAAGAGTACTTTCTTACTTACTTCGACGACCTCCTTGGTCGAGTGGTTTGTACACCGGTTTTCATGGTGTCGTCATCTCTAAGGTCCCGGGTTTGATCCCCGGGAGTCGGGTCAATTTAGAAATTATTGTTTTTCTAAATTGTCTCGAGTCTGGGTGTTTTCTATGTATAAAAAGAATGTATTTTAAGTATTTTAAGTATGTTTATCCGTTGTCTAGTAACCATTTAACGAGTTTCATAATGAAGCTTCTCTTAGGCTAGATAATTGCTGTGAGTGTAGGAAAGCATATTATTATTGTTTTAGTTTTGTTTACTTTGCTCTTGACATAACCTTAGCACTATTCAGATGTTTATGCTACCGAAAAGCTTAATAAGCATCAGTTAGAATGGACGCTGATGTTAATAAAGTCGATAAGTGCTTACAAACTTTATTGTTGATAGTACACAAACAAATGTCACATCATTTAAATCGCATCGTAGCTTGCTGAGTGCAAATATCCAAGTTAATTTACATTATCACTACTTATAAAGCTTCGATATAGGACGCAGTCTGCCAAGTCTCGGGCGCCGAGCTTAATACACTTTTCCATAGTATGCAAATAAGCAATTTTCTCAGAAAACCAGGTCAGTTTCTTGATATACGGAAGCTGTGGCTCGCTTTAATTTAATTATCAATAAAGTTAACGATGCATCCGAACATTTTAATACTGACGTGCCAATTATCATAAATGTTATAGGTTTTATGGTTAACGCCTAAGATTTGAGCAGCACAAACAATAGTTGACTGGTTTGTTGCTTTAGAGAAACTTTTTAGCACTTGCCAAAACAGTTATATGCTTTTATACAAAATTGTATGAGAATAGATAAGGTTTGAATGTTTAATAACCACTCTTTGGGTTACAAAAAGTCCGTGTTTAGGTCAATTTTTGTACTTTGTATACTTATTAGTTGCTGTTATTTTAGCATAATTATTCGAAAGTCTTTATATCATCTTTTTATTTTATATTTTATCAAGTAGAATAACTAATCATCAGGCGAGATCGAGGTCAAGAGATGTCTTATTAAGCATAAAAAAAATCATTACGCAACGTAAGCTTTGTAACATATACCAAAATCTACATAAAAAAGCTTTATAAAAAAGCTTATTATACTTAAAGTTACAGAATGACAAAACAGCTTGGGTCTGAAATGCGCCATGCACTCCAACAGCTATTTCTAATTGTGTATAATTATGGAGTATCGTGGATAGTTTGATAATTCAAAATTCATATTTTGTATTTTGTGATTTGGTGCCGAAATTTTTATTGTTTTTGTAAACTTCTGTATTAAGGTGGTTTCTAGCGTCCATTCTTCTCCACAGCTAAAAAAATTCTTCCAGAATGGGTGGTAGGTTAAAAAAACATATTTTGGACGATTCAAAGTGCGTATTAATTAGGTTTATCGAATAAAGACCTTTTGACTTTGAGTTTGTGTCTTTTGCTTTTTGTACTAAATAGAATGAAAAACAAAAGACACAAGGTTATTAGGGCTCGCTTTTTTATAGTAACAGCAACCACAGAGGCACGTTCCAATTGTTCCTATTGTGGCTTGATAGGTTTATTGGAACGCATAATTTATCTGGCCTATCGGGTTACTAAACTATCTACTAAAACGTCCGCCTGTCAGTTCGTCACGCTCATTTGCTCTAATGCTAGTTTATTTTTCTTGATACTTAAAGAAAGCTTGACCAACAGTTTGTTTAAGTGTCACATATGATACATGGATTTATAGTTATGTAAATTTTTCGAATAAAATAACATAGAGTATCTGGATGATATTATGAATGCGAAAGTGAGTATTCATTTCATGTATCACATATTAATCATGTTACAACAACACAATGGATTCGAATAAAAATGTATATACTGATAGTAAAAATAGTGTATAGTGTGAATTTTGGTATTATGGATTAACATAGTTAGTTCTTTATCATTGTTATATTTTTATCCCAGTTTTTTTAATAAACTACTTGCAAATCGCACTGAGTGACATACCAAATTATATGCAGGTAAACGGTAAAGACGCGCCAGAGATTAATTGACAATAATGAAATAAACTCAAACTCAAAATATATTTATTCAATAAACTCAGTTAATAAGTACTTTGAATCGTCCAAATCTTTTATGTCTTAAAGCTTTGATCTACGGGTATACCAGGAACTATGAAAATATATAGGAAGGTTTACATTTTGACCGTTTTATTGGAAAGTACTAAAATACAGCTTTTGCCACAGGCTTCGCTCGCGTTAATTATTCGCGGTAAAAAGTAGTGTATAACCGGCTTCAAGGCTCATATACCTATCAAAAATTATTAAAATCCGTTGAACGGTTTAACCGTGAAAGCGTAACAAACAAACAATCAAACTCACTCTCGCATTTAAAATATTAGTTAGGATTATGTAAGTAAACTCGGTGATGGGCTCACCACCTGTCACGCTGAGCACATGTGCAGTCGATATTTGGTGAAACGTGAACTATTGTAGAGGACTGTTGTTGCTGCCCTATTTGCCTAGTCTCTGACTAACCCTTCGGGGATAATAGTCGTGATTATATGTATGTATGTATTAAGTAAACTATAATGTATCTGAGGGCACGGTAGTGCCCTCGCCAAGTCGAGCAAAAAAAGCGGCACGGCCGTACCATCCTTAACTCGAAGCAGTTCAGGCCATTTTCGACCCCCTATAACTTCGTTGTGGATAAAACTAGGAGCCTGAATATTCAGAAACCAAGCAGGCATTGTATAAACACGGTATGTTTTAAATTCAAAATTCAATTTGAACTACTAATTTAAACTACTGTTTAAAAATTATACATTCATGTTTTATATTTTTGCGTTTTATTAACGCTTAAATATACTTAAGTAAAATTTTAAACACTGAAAAAAGACGACAACCTCAGGCCGGAATCGAACCACGCACCTTCCGCATTCCGGGCGGCTGCCTTAACCACTTGGCTACAGAGGTCTGGCTTTCAACCGTCGAAATTTGTCAGTGCTTGATGCTTATGTTTTTAGTCAACATTGCTTCATCAAATCTTAGAAGTTTTCACCTCTGAGATCCGAAAGAAATATTTTTACAAATATTTGAACAATCGGTTAAGATGAAACTGCGTTTATAGATTAATGTTTTATATTTTAGCGTTTTATTAACGCTTAAATATACTTAAGTAAAATTTTAAACACTGAAAAAAGACGACAACCTCAGGCGGGAATCGAACCACGCACCTTCCGCATTCCGGGCGGCTGCCTTAACCACTTGGCAAAAATTTTAATTATACATTATTTATTACAAGTCAAGAAGAATTATTACAAGTCAAAGTTTCTTAATTTTGTCAGTCACTTACTGACCGATCATCAAAACTCTAAGGCACTTCTAGCAGACATAGAAGCTTCAAATTTATTATTCAACTAGCGTTCAATCAAGTTAATCAAGGAAAAACTAAAATATTTTGCAATTTCGGTCCACTTTTCTAGATACATCAACTGCATAAATATCTTTGTAATCCCATAATGATATAATTTGGAGGATTACAAAGTTACATTTGCAGTGGATGAATCAGTGTACCTGTATATGTATACTATAATATAATGGAATATCCGGTGTTGGCATTCAAGAAGTAGAACGTGCCGGAAAGGAAATAAAGTAGGACTATCTACAAAAATAAATAAGATGCTATCAAAAACATATTTGTAAAAAAACCAAGTCTCGCAACTCAGTTCTTCTACCGTAAAAAGTTGTGAGATCCATGTAAATGTAATACCAAGTCCGTTGAGTTGGCAATCGCATTAAACAATCTAATTTAATGATATATATGTATTACTTGTGAGATAGGTACATTGTGTTTTCATGCGATAGCCAAATCAACCCCGACTTAGTATTACATGGATTTCATAACTTTTTACGGTAGAAGAACTGAGTTGCGAGACTTGTTTTTTTTACAAGTATGTTTTTGATGGCATAAACCATTCCAAAGGCTATTTTATAGGTTCCTCTAATGCACACACAGTCTATCCATTCATAAGTACATCGATACCGGATCTGCAAAATGATATTCGCGCGCCTCTCTTATCGCCTCCCATCATAAGTAGGCAGTGATCTGTAGGCTTTCACGTATTTTATGCGATTTCCACGAGATAAATCACTCTTACTTTCGTTTGCGCGTTAACTTCAACTGTCCAGCTATATTATTGACCATTTAATTGTGAATTTCATTGTTGGTGTTGGATAATGAGCACTTACCGTAGCGAAATAACTTTTGTTAATGTAGGTAGATACTCGATCTCGGATTAGTGACTGTCTGTAATAGCTGCTCATGCTACCGGTCCTGGGTTTAATTTCCAGGTTCGCCTGACCGTGTGTTTCGGATGTTTCGGTGGATTTGTGATCACCAACCTGAATTTGACAAGCGTAGTTATTGAGCCTAACCCATCAAATGAAGCGAATGGAGACATTCGCTACGTGGAGTCTATGCTATGTTAGTAAACTGGCAAATTATACGTTGCAATAATATATGAATAAACCATAATTTGAAATCATGAAAAGAATTTAGAATGCCCAACGGGTTGCCTATTGTTAGGGATATCGATCTGAAGGGCCAACATGGAAAGACTTACCGTGAAGTTTTAATATTCAAGTGTTTATAAACGATACTGTATAGTTTTCACCTTTTGACTATATACATGTCATAATCAAAGGTTTTCACCATTCTAAATAAATAATGTTAGGTACCAAGAAAAGGTGGTTTAAACCCAAACGCCACCACGCCTTTTCAGTACCTTCACCCAGCTGTAAGACAGTACCCTATAGGGTTACTTTTTATACCCAAATTTTCAACCTAAAAATGTGACGATTAAAGAACACGTCACATCGCGACAGCAGTGACGACCTTGACCACCAGTGACCACGACCGGTGCATCTCGGTCATAATATTGAGTATAAAAAAGTATGCGTAGGGATTATTTGCGTTAACCCCCCGTTTTAAAATATTTGTTGAGTATAAAGACTGTTTACTTATTTACTTTAGTTTTAAAGAAAATGCTGTGCGTAGATGTAAACGGAGTGCAAACTTTGCCCTGTTTTGCATTAGTTTAATTTGCAAGTACTACTTATCCTACTAATACTATAAACGCGAAAGTTTGTAAGTATGGATGGATGTTTGTTACTCTTTCACGTAAAAACTACTAAATGGATTTAGATGAAATTCGGCATACAGATAGTTTATAACCTGGATAAACACATAGGATACTTTTTATCCCGATATTCCCACGGAAACCACTAGTATAAGATAAAGTAGAATGTATCCTATATACTTACACTGTCCCACTGCTGAGCTTCATCATTGAAATCAAGTGCTCGTTACAATTAATGATCTTATTATGTAGCTGCACCTATAATTAAATAAATAAATACACAGACTTTTCACAATTTAGTAACACTGAGAAGTCCTATTTTTATAATGATTTTATTGCAATCTGTTCTTTAACTGAACACACATTTCAAATCACGTCATCGTTAATGTGGGTTGCGGATTAAAATATTCCACCCCGACGTATTCAGCCCAGGCAGCGGAGTCATCTTGATTGATCTTACAAGTCAGTGTAGGGCTTGTAACACTTTTGTATTTAATGTAACACTGACTCTTACGATGGAATTTACATATACAAAAATCCTTAATTAAAGCACATCTTGTTTTCTTCTATTTTTAACTACTTAGTGCTATGCCGAATTTTGAATAGAGACCAACAAAGGCCCTTGAGCCATTGGTCCCGGTAATTGTCGTAAGATTGTAGTCGTTCGTAACGGTCCGTGTGGGAAAGTCAGAACCCAACTGTGAGACGTTTTATGGCGGAACATGATGTCTTTAGTACCAGCCAACACGTTCCTCCATCACAATATCGAAAGCTTAATTAAATTGCAATACTTTCTTAACCACAATGCTAACATTCAGCAAAAAGCAGATCATGGGATAGTCGCATACCGGTTTATATATAGTTTAGTCAAGTGCTTCAAGTCAAGACAGTATAGAACAGAGCCATTAGGGGGAAATCTACTAGTGACAACTGCGATGTGAGATCGCAAACTCGTCGGAAAGTGACCGACCAGTCGAACTTATCCGACTGACATGTGGTACTGTCCATATGAGCTCTCTCACGTACCTACACGCAAAACATAATCCTTTCTTCCTGTCTGCGCTCCATTAATGATCTGCGAAAGTTTGAAAGCCGTTTGACGGACACTTCCTCGTGCTTTTCTACATAAACAATTCATTCTGAATAAAGCAAAGGTTTCATTTGTTCTACAGCTAAGCTAACGTTAAGTTAAGAGTGTTAAATAATTTACTCTTACTGTAAATTAATTAACACTCTAAGTACATAGAAGGCACAATAATAGTTATTAGCCATGCTTCTATAATCAAGTCTGCAAATACAGGTTAAGAATTAATGTAAATGTTGATTAAACCTCCTTCTTTTAAACCTTTTTGCAAACAAAAAACAAGAAGGTCGCAGGTCATTCACCGATTAGTTTGTTACCAAACTGACAAAATGACCGATCGTTGCATAACAATGGAAGATCGGCTAATTGTATTGCACCGCGATGGGGCATACGCCACGCGCCGCGGCTGGCTGCGACATTCGCACGCCGACACTAACGAAAGTTACCGGATTTTGTGCGCCTCCAATGCCAAGTGCGGCGAAGAAAGCGAGCTTCTCAGCTTCCACTACGTACCATCTTTAATGGCGTCATCTCGCTCTGCCAAACCGCGAATCGACATGTGAGAGAGGGACCACGTGTGCTTAAAAGAGAAAGTGGGCCACGTTACGTTTCTCGGTACCATTAACACGGGCATTGAACGTAAACGTCAACGGATACCATCTCGATAGTTGCGCGCCGTTGGGAATTGGATGCTATTGTCATAACGTTGTGGTGAAGATTGGTTTGCGTGCGTTTGGGAAGGTTTTTCGCTGCGAACTTGGGTGGTTAGCCATTGATGCAGAATTCGGAGAGCAACGAACTGCGGATGGAGAAAGTGTTGTGGCGTAACCTTGAGCCGCCACTCTTCTCGGGATCACCTAATCGATACGTCACAATGCGGTGCACAAGTGTTCGGCTACTCCCACTACTGTAATCAATTACGGTAATGACGTTTCTTTGAGATCGCTATCTAATTACGGGTAGTGATGGATGTCTTAAAAGTCGTTCCATGTTACTTTTTTGTTGCCAATATCTACCTGTCGTGTCGTGTAACATGGCAAATAAACCTGGCCAGAGTATTTTAACTTATATTGGATTAGTTCATTTGCTTAAATATATATTATGTTAAGACGTTTCCACTCATGTATATTGAACAGCTTCTTATCGAATGATATATCGCAAGGTTAACCTAGTCTCACAGATTTTCAAGCTACCTACCTTATGGCTAAACGACTGGTTTTTAATACAGCATTCCTATGAATGGAGCCTGTGGCCTGATTCACGTATTTCGTAATAGTCGAAATATCGTTTACGTTTAGAAGTCGTCATAGTAAAAAAACAGTCACAAATCCGTATTCACCTGTCATTTCGCTAGAACGAGTACTCGATAGGAACGCAAGTCAGCGATTTGTCAACTATTTAAACTTAATGTTGCCATTACAGTTCTACCAAATAAATTCAAATACTTTTTGTTAACAAAACATGCAGAAAGTTTATTATTTTTTTCCAACGACTTGGAAATTGTCTAATTTGACGTGTAATCGCTGAAATCCGATAAAACTAAACGTCAAAATAATAGGTGAATACCGCGGAGGCAACGATCGAACTTCTATTAATGCACGTGAATACGCTTAAACAAAACCGACTTAAACAAAATCGTGCGATTGATACGTGAATACGAAAAGTGACTTCAGCGATCAAATCGCTTGCATGTCGTTGAAGTTTTGTTACGTGAATTAGGCTACTGGACGTAACTTATTTTTTTTTAACTTTCATGTTATTTTCTATTGTCATAGGTACTTTAGAATCATTTGCACGTATTATAACATTTCTAAAATTACATTATGAATCGATAATATGCAAGTTACAGATATTTAAAAATGATAAATAAAGTTATTTAAGGTGACTCTTACTCTGATTATCCTGGAAAGAGTTTTAAATTTCAGAATAAAGTTATGTGTAAATTAACGTATCGTCTAGAAAACAACATGAAATGTATCTTCATACGTACGTACCTACGTATTTTGGCGAATTTAGCACGATGAGAAGTTATAAAAAAATCTTTTATCAATGTAATTTCTTATCTTATTTGATAATTAGTAGGTATGCACATAGATACATAATACAAAATATATAACTCTAGCAAAGTTTGTACCTGCATTACATTTTGCATTTGATTTGAGCGCAGAGATCATTCGGCCGCACGCGCTACAATTACCAGTCAGTTTTCTTTTTAGAAGCCTCATTTTGGTAATTTATTTTGCAAAGGCACGGCTAACTGACTAATCACGAAATCTTAAGAAAAACAACGCCTTAAATAAAACTTAACTTAACTGAAAACTATATCACGTACGAAATCATTTATTTTTCAATCGTCAACCATTGAAATATTTTACGAAATGTTTTTCAAGGACAAAACCATTGAACAAAATAATACGTAAAATTTTGATGCTTTAAATTTATTGTTTGCTTCTAATGCATTTAATCCTACTAATATCATAAACGCGAAAGTTTGTAAGTATGGATGGATGTTTGTTACTCTTTCACGTAAAAACTACTGAATGGATTTGGATGAAATTCGGTATACAGATAGTTTATAACCTGAATTAACACTTAGAGTACTTTTTATCCCGATATTCCAACGGGAACGGGAACCACGCGGGTGAAACCGCGAGCGGCCGCTAGTAGCTCACATAAATCCAAAAATTTATTGCCGAGACGCATATTAGATCATACCGAGTGTTCTTAGTAACGCTTCATTAGAGACGCACTATTTTCCGTTTTTATGCTATCGAGTATTCGAGAGAAATCCGCTTTCCGGACCGGCGGAGACGCTCATGCTTAATTTTACTCGCAATTACGGTCTAATTTGAATGTAAGATGTAAGACAATGCAAGGGCGTTTTAAGAATGTCGTGCACAGATTCTGAGTGCAAATCACGCTCGCTTTCTAACGATATGCTAAAGAATAATAGTTTAAAGACGATTCTCTGTGGGCTTTCCCAGCAATTAATTAAGAACTTTCAGCTAGTTACCGACCAATTAAGAGTCGGCTGCGCTCGCGCCCTCAATCGTAGCCGAAAGTCTTTGCTGAATATGAAAATAACTTGGCACGCCCACGCGTCACTCAGCTCGTACGAGTATGATTACACGTAGTACGCAATATTCTGTTACTTCATCAGATAGTTATATCAAAGATTTCTTGCATTAGACTTCAATTTGTTGACAATATTAAAGCTGAAAATTTCAGTTTAATTTTTGCCTATCATATTACTATTATAGTAAGTATGTTAACGCTTAATCATTTATTTGTTTAAAGCTTAAGTGTTCAGTATAGTAGTAGTATTCTACGAGTATGTGCTGAACATTATTGTGTCACAATTAAAATGACAGCTTTCGTTTATTGCTTTTTTTAAGTTTGTGTGTGAACAACAACAAGTGTTCGTAGGAAAATTCTAACGAAATACCTACTTAAAACGGCTAAGTTTATTTTACTGTGAAAAATCCCGACGTTTCTAATCTTTTATTTCGTTTAGTATTTTCATGAAAATAGAAACAAGAAAATAGTTATTATAATAATCTTCTTTACTTATTTGAAAGTTATTTTACAACATTCATATATAATATTGTATACTAAAATAATATCATTATTATTATTATAAAGCTACAGTAGTTGTTCCACTGCAGGGAAAAAGCCTCCCTTCTGGCACTATTCCCTAATAGTCTAAGATCCGAGTATAGAACTACCTTCACCGGGAAGGTTAATGGTTGAAAAGTATTTTATATCAAATTTAATATGTTAAATAATATATCGCGAGTGGGTTGGCTGAAAAATTTCAGTCCAGTACCTTCAATGATTAATTTAATATTAATTTTTTTTTTTTTTACTTTGCACTGGTTTGATGTGTGTGTGTTTGTAATAAGTTTAACCAGACGGTTGCAAATTACTAATATTGACTTGCTTGTTTACACCTGCCTACCCAATGTTATGACAGGAAAAAAATAGTCAACCTAACGTTTGCATATGCTATAGGCTTCATACTTTCGATTGGTACCTACCTATGTAATTTATTTATTATCGAAACAAGTGCAATGTTTAAAATTTTTTTTATAAAATATTTAATAAAATCTTACACTGGACTGAAATTTTTCAGCCAACCCACTCGCAATATATTTTTAACACATTAAATTTAATATAAAATAATTTTCATCCATTAACCGGCTCGGTGAAGGTCGTTGTATACTCGGATCCTCTACTATAATTGTAGCGCCCGATCTAAGACACATTCTTCAAGAAAAAGTCCAGGTCGTTAGTCTTACTTTTTAATCCTATTTAATACGACTCACCAACATTCAAATGTTAATTGATTGGTAAATTATAAAAGAACAAAACTATTATACATTTTGATAAAGTTAGGACGACTTCTCAGACTTATTATAAAGATAATGCGACCAGGGGCACCTCGGTCAGTACGGCATACCAGAACACAAGCAATTTAATTGCTGACTATGACTATGCGGTTTTTGACAAAAGATTTAACAACAATTCGGAAGAATAGACAGGTATGACAGTAGTTCATCTCTTATCTGACGTGAAACAAAGTGCTGTTCGGGATTTTAATTCGAAAGCTAGTTTGAAAAAAAACCTATGAAATTGTCGAAATTGCTAACATTATAAAAGCCTTACTGCTTTAGCTGGAGTTATGGATAAATAGCAATAGTATTAGGCTTTAAACTTATAAAAAATCGAAATAAACCTTTTAAACATTTAAAGTTACTGTAGAGTTTTCTGAACCGAGTGTGTATGAAGAAAGTTGAGAGTAAATGCAGCAAAGGTAGTGTGTCAGATGTATGTCTGTAAAATTACTATAATCATAGTAACTTAATATTGAAATAAACTAAATACTATTTGCGATAATGCGTTTTCAACATTGATATGTGTATGCAATACATTTTTTAACCCTATCATTTCGCCAACCAATTTCATTATTTAATTTTCGCTTTGTGTGACACAGAAATTCCTAACTCAATTATTAGTAATCACTCCCCGCGTAAATTATATCTAAGAAGGTGTCATTAAGCACTTGATCTAAATTCTACACTCGTCTCCTATAATAAATGCAAAAAACGGCCAACACAGTTAAGTATTGCAAAAAACACGTTCGTCTTTTAAATATTGATTGCATTGACTTGCAAATTGCAGTTTAGCGGGAGACAGAAAACGAAAGTGCTGAGCAAAACTCGCGAATCGCAAATCACGTTGGTTTTTGTCGATCATCTCGTGTGAAATCTGAGAGTGAGTTTTTTATGAATTTGAGCGTTGTTAAAACATAGTCCCACGAGCAATGGCGGGCAATCGCGTTACTAAAAGCGACGAAGCCACTCATCAAAGCTTAATTGCTACTAACAGATTTCTAATTTATTGTTCATTCATCGACATCAAGGTTTTCACGGTATTAATATGTAATTCGATTGTTTGATGGCATCACAATTAAACACTTAACTTGTATTAGAACAAGATAAACGACCAGTTAGCATGCTCGCTTTTAAATCTATTTTTGATTCTTATAGGCTTTTAATTGTAACGGTACATAAGTAGCTACTGCTATACAAATGTCTTTATCAGAGTTAGAAAAAATCTACACTAACGCTATTAAAATGATATCAAATATCTCCCACCAATTAATGGTAAAACAGACGATAGAGCTGATTACTATAAATAGAAAAATAATAGAAACATTGTAGAGATAAACACCTATTCATAATAGATAATGTTGTCAAAACTGGAACAGCTTTCTCTGTTCTGGAGGTTGATCAATGAGTTCTTAATTGGATAACGTCCATTCTTCGGTAGACCAGCGCATGATGAGGTTTTGACAGGGTAATTAAGGAACTCAAAGGAGTACGTGTGCAAATAACGACCGGCCTCCGGGTATCAGTTTATGGAACTGGATGACTAACGAGCAAATAGTCAAAGATTTTTTGTCAATAAGAATTCCTTAGGCACATACGTACGTACGTACCACTTTGACTGGTACTAATATTATAATTTAAGAGTTTATTTGCGATTAATGAGTTTGAGTAGGTAGAGATAGTTAGTAGAGTAGTTCAGCAATTCCTATGAATATATCGATGGTTGTCAATGCTGTTTTAGGAAATGGCATTATAAGAGTCTCAGAAATGTAATTAAGATTTTCAGCATTTGTTTGTAATTAAGCTAGTTTCAAGAAAAGAAACATGTACCTATAAACCGCAATGAGACTAACAGTTTCTACCAAAACAACTGTTATAAATATTTCCTGTTAACTCGCACATTCTCTCAGAGATAATGAAACGGAACAGTTTCGACCTATTAATTAAACATATCAACATTATCATTACTGTTGCGTACGCATAATGAGGTCTTTGAGTCGGAAAGAAAGTGATTTTTTATGGTTTCTGCGGCGAGGAGACCGCAGAAGGGACGACCGCGGATAAGTCAAGGTGGTTCGCATTGTTTATAGGTAGACTGGTCTACATCCGTCGTGTAGCCACGGCGACGTTTAATTGAACGCGGCTGCCACCTACTACAGTCTATTATTATAATATAGCCGCAGATTAAAGAAAATAGAAAATGCCCGAGGGCCCGCTTTCTTGTAAGTAACTAGCGCTGGCAGCCTAGATATGGCCAGGTGGGTGCAGCCGCACAGAAAAAAATACTAATCTCAGCGCGCAGCACGAAGGCACACGTCGATTCGATTGCCTATTTTATGACTCACAATTTCGCGCGAGCGTATTTTCGATTTTATTGCTATGAGCGCTACGCTCGAACGAAAAGTTAACGAAATGTAAATTCATTGCCGATTCAATGATATGCGGCCGGTCATCGCGAAAGCGATTATTTTTGTTACGGAATGACTCTGTCGGGACCGTGGTATCATATCTAACGGTGTTCAGATTGTGAGGCACATCTTGCATCGACAGCGGAGAGTTGTGCTTTCTAACCAGCGATCGAGTGTCTGGGGTGAAATCGGCTGCGCTGCGACCAAAGGCGTGCGCGGCGCTGCGTGCCACGGCGTGTCCACATAAGCATTATGTGAAGCAAATCTATTCTCTCATAAAAAGAAAGTAAACACATAAATTCCTAATTACCTAAACGTACGTTTACCGGCGAAGATATTACTTATTTAGTGTAAAAGTTTCGTGTAAGCTGATCCGTGTAACGCCGGAACTAACCGCTCCAAAGTGCCATTACCCAATCGATCAAAGGAGACGAAAAGCGAAGTAAAAAAAAGTAATCTCCTATTTCGTCATATTCCTCTTTAACATGCTACAAATAGAAGCATAGCCTGGTTAAAAAAAATGTGCACCTATAGTGTTGAATGCATTGCGACCTTGCACTTAATAAGGTGAAGGCCGCGCGCGGTTTCCTCTCGACGCAACGGGAGCGGCGCGCTGCATTACACGCAGTGAAAGATGCAGCCGGTGCAGTTCCGGCGCTGCACGGTCAGTGGGTCAGCCCCACTGCCGCCCGGCAGCGCGCGGCAGAGTGGGGCAAACGCGCCGCAGTGCCGCAGTGCCCCGAGTACCGCCGTCGTCGAGATGGCCGCGTCTGCGCTGGCGCCGTTTTAGCGCCCTCGCGCGCGGACCTTGTGGTGCGATCTTGAACTGTGTCTCGTTGGTTGCAGGCTGGACTACTGGACTGTCAACATGAAGAGGACCAGGCTGCTGCTGGCGGTCGTGACGCTCCTGATTAAGGTCGGTGCATTGTTTTCTTTTTTGTTTAGTTAAATTAGAAAAAGAAATCGATAATAATAGAAATCGGTCGTGCCATTAGTGTCAGTCTTAAATAAAAAAGAGTGTTTAAAAAAGTTCTTTCTTCGTAATCGTTATGATGAAAATTGTTAAATATAATAACTTTTGTCAAAATTAATAAGAAAATTAATGATTTCACTTAAAATCTGAAAACTTCCATCAAAAGTAATTGTAGGCCGCCATCCCCCCTTTCGCGAAGAGGGTGTTTGTTACTGTGATTATGGAACATTGACTACCGTTTCAACCCAAATTGAAAATAACACTCTCAAAGTCATAGTAAAATGAATTATTTTCAAAAAACTTACGGCAAAAGTAACAGGTCCATATGGCATAAGCACCGCAAGCGATTGAATCATAATAATGGTCCGTAATAAGACATAGCGCGTGTGGCTGAGCTGGAGGCTTACCGTTGGGTTGGTCCGCAGCGCCCGTAACACCCCATTACACCGGAATGGACCGCTCAATCACCAACCTATTGATGGCTCCCGTAACAGTTTACGCTTTTTTACGAATCTACTAGAATCTAACTAATATAACTGTTTTAACAATAATAACAATTATTTTTCGACCAATATATCAGTCTTCGAACCCTCTCGGTTCGCGTAAACACTAGTTCTATGATTACTTCATTTCATCATTACAATTCTTACAGAATTTCATATCATAAGTATAATAGTTTTATGTCACAATGTCACAAAACACGCAATCAAAATTAAATCATTGGACAACAAATTAAAACATTCTTTGGTCAATCACTCCATTTGCTTGACCAAAGAAATTACAACTACTTATTACAGTTTTCATGTAATTACATAAACTTATTATATGGGACGCGTCCAGTTGCACCAATAATCATCTAAACTTTTCAGTTTTTCTTATTTTACGTTAAATGACATTATAAAAGAAAAACAATATAATATACAAGCGGCCGCTCGCGGTTTTACCCGCGTGGTTCCCGTTCCCGTGGGATTATTGAGATAAAAAGTATCCTATGTGTTAATCCAGGTTATAAACTATCTGTATGCCGAATTTCATCCAAATCCATTTAGTAGTTTTTACGTGAAAGAGTAACAAATATCCATACATACTTACAAACTTTCGCGTTTATAATATTAGTAGGATTTAATTTAATTTATGTTATTGCATTTACATTTGTAATGAATACATTACAACGACCCTTTACGGTAATAAGTGATGCAATGCAACACTTATTAAACGTCAGCGGACGGTGGTGTCATAAGCCAATAATCTTTGTTTATTTATTTAAACAGGCTTACGTACAAAAATCAAGCAGCGTATCAAATGCATGATTCTGTGTTCTACCTGCTAAATAAAGAAAAATATCTTATTTATTTTATTAAAAGCTAAATATATATTTCATAATTTGCAAATTTAGGTTTGTCTACTATTCGATCATAAACTGTAAACTGTTGTAATTGTTTTCGATCGGTGATTGTGATGTGAAGATCGACACAAATCTTCACTATGGTTGCTGTTACTTTAAACAATTGATTACTTTATGCTGTTTAAACAATTTAAACAATTGCCTACTTTACTTACTTTTTTTCATCATCATACATAGGTACATACATATAATCACGACTTTTATCTCCGAATATATGAGGACAGCAAAAGCAGTCCTCTACCATAGTCCACTTTTCATCAAATAGCAACTGCATATGTGCTCAGCGTGACAGGTGGTGAGCCCATCGCCGCTCTATGTTGTTGGATGTATGTGCAGTATTTAGTCCGTTAGTCGCCTTTTACGACACCCAAGGGAAGAGAGGGGGTGGTAGTATACTTTCACTGTTACGCGACGCGGTTATCATCATCATTCTTTCGATTAACCTAACATTTTGAATAGTCTGACAGTCAGCTTTTAACCATAGAGCAAATCATTACTCAAGGATCCAGATAGTTGGGACAACATTTCTACTAAATATATTTTTTTTTTTTTTTTATGGCAACGGGTAAGCGCTTGGCCTTCATCTCACCTGATGGTAAGTGACGATAAGGCCGAAGGTGGAAGCGCGCTTCACCCGGAATCCTCAACCACTGAGGAACTGGCTATCTTATCTCAAACTGCCGGAACACAACAATGCTATAAACATCGTTGTTATGGCGACAGACTTAGATAAGATGGTGGTAGCTAGCCAGGCGGACTTAACAGCCCTACCACCAACCAAACCGAGCACACAAAGATGTACCCCCCGCTGGGAATCGAACCCGGGACCTCTGGGTCTGAAACAGGTAGCTTAGCCACTAGACCACAGAGGCGGTTTATATATTTATTGTTCTTGATAAATTCCAATGTTCAGTTTACTTAGTTTTGTTTATTGCATAATGATTTTTATGGCTGTGCATATAAACTAAGAGACTGTAGACCCTATAGCCGTATATGAGCGAAACCTTCGTTATAGGTACTTCGATAAATATCCTATTTAGAATCGGCGACGATATTATTATGAACTAGCAGACCACTCGCGACTTCGTCCGCGTGGAACCCGTACCCTCTTGACGAATTTTTGAAAATATTATATAGCCTATGTCACCCGGAAAAGTGTAGCTTCCCAACGGTGAAAGAATTTTTCAAATCGGTCTAGTAGTTTCGGAGCCTATTCAATGCAAACAAACAAACAATCAAATCTTTCCTCTTTATTATATTGATATAGATAAAATATTAATGAAATTAGTATAGCCGCATGGTAAATAGTAATTTACAATTAATTGAATATTAGAGCTCAGCTACCGCAAAACCAGACACAATAGAAATTCAATTGTTTGTAACCTCTACTTAGTAGTCTTTGTGACAGACAAAGGGATAACTGACCTTTTATTTTTAAAAACTTGCTTATTTTTTTAAAATGAACAGTGACATCCCTGCGCAGCGCATCCGAGGTGCGTGCGTCTCTCGTCTGTACGGCGCGCGCCACTCTTGCATTATTCAGCTTTTTCCGCCCGTGTTCTTGCAACTAGGCTAATGATTCCGTTAGCACATCCACAAAACACCAGCCATTAGACGCTAACTGCGTATACTTATTATACATCATCGAATTTCTAGTGTGATCAGTTCTCAATATACGTAAGGCGCTTGGTTTAGAAGACAAAACTCATGGGTGATCTTAATTTTGAAGTTGATCGCGATAGTGTAAGAATTCACAGAATATTGTGATTCTTAAATTGTGATGGTTTTAACCAAGAAGCACAAGCAAATTTTTAACTTAAAACTTATCTAGTTATGTACATAACAGTGGTAGTACATAATTGTTACGCTACGTTTCGTAAAAATTACGGGGTAATACGGAACATTAGGAAGGATAAAAAATAAAGAAATAATTGAAAAGTTAACATCACCGTTAGAGATTGTATAAGAAAAAAACAGCAATGGCAAAAGTCATTGAACAGAAAAATCAAAAATGTAAAAAATCAAAAAAAATATTCATACGTTTTCACCACGCGCCATAAAAGTAACTTTCCGCTTTTATCCGCACGCTTAGAAATTGTAGAAACGCCGCGTAATTTGCATAACCCGCGCCGCCGCGTGGCCGTAGCCTCGCAGCGGCGCGGGCGCAGCCGTCCAAATACCCTTCAAAAGAATCACTTTCACTGCAAATAATTCTTTGATGCGAGCTGACGTAATGTCAGACAGATTTCGCTTTTTGTGCAAAAAGTTGTTACAATTTAAATGTGTTTGATATTACGTGTGTCGTTAAGTCGTGATAAAATTGAATGGCAATTCTGGGGACGTGATAAAAACATATTATGCTGGTTGTGTTGTACAGCTTTTAACTGTTTTGATTTTCTTTTGAACCGTGTCGCATAGCAGTGAAAGAATACTACCACCCCCTCTCTTCCCTTGGGAGTCGTGAAAGGCGACTAACGGACTAATGACTGCACATACATCCAACAGCATAGAGCGGAGATGGGCTCACCACCTGTCACGCTGAGTACATGTGCAGTCGCTATTTGGTGCAAAGTGGGCTATGGTAGTGGACTGCTTTTGAGGTCCTCATTGCCTAGTCTCTGACTAACCCTTCGGGGATAATATACGTGATTAAATGTATACGTATGTATGTATTAATATTCACTACACTTTATGTACTTTTTTGCAATTTCCTAATTTTGTATCTATTGTGGTTCGTTTAGGTGTGTCATACATAATTATATAAAACGTTAATAATAAAATATAATACTTCTATGTGTAATTTTGATTTAAACAATAAATACTGAGTTTTATATCGATATATGAAATTTTTAACTAACGGGTTACTGCAAACGCAGGTAGACAAAACTAAAAGTAAATAAGTATTTCATTTTACTACGGGTGTTTTAGACGACAAAGGAACTATAAACTTTTTTTATAATCTCACGTAGACAGGTATATTCGTGAGCTCTTGAAACGAACTGCAGCTTTGTCAATCGAAACTTTCACGTCATTCTTTATTCAGCCGCACTTACAGCTGTTACATTATAAGTCGTGCCGATACTAATCGCGGTTAGATCATCATTTTGATCGATTAATGTCAGCCACTGAACTGGTTATTGATTATCTATTCTTACTCGTTGGCGGGCCGGCGAACGATTAATACGATTACAACCGATTGTTGTGCAAATTGCAACATAAGTCGATGAACGTTATCAATCGAAGTCTTGGCTTATATGGTTGACCTTCAAAAATAGTTTATTTCAAGTTCATTTTTAAAACCAATCATTTTAATATTTTCTTTTATCTACTTTATGTTCTTACAAATGAGCAATACTTAGGTGGTCCTCTGACTTTTGTTCCGTAAAATTAATCTAGAGTAAATTACGAAGTTACTCTGTCTGGTCATAGGTCATATTTAAATTAATTCACAGGGTTAGTCTCAGGAGCTCTGCTTATACGGAAGCGTTATAATTAAAGCTTATATGTAACACTGTTTATATTTTTCATTTCTAAATTTTAACATACTGTTTTTGTATATATTGACATTGATTTGTAGGTAATAAAACATATAGGATCAGATTTTTTATTGATTTCAGTGTAATAAAATCTCAAAATAAAAAAATTTAAGTAACTAGTTTGGTTATTGTAGTTTTACAACCAATGGTGAAAATAATAGACAGAATTGCCCGTTAGCGCCGAGAGCAGTATCACTAATTCGTGTTAGAAAGTAATTCATCAAAGAAAGTGTAAAGCGCCGACACTTTCGTTTGGGTGTTGATAAACCCCAGCGATTACTCATTGTTGTACGTACTATTAATCGTGTCGATTGATCTATTCGACGACTGTACCGTGGGTGCAAAACTTTTGTTACAATACTGATTTAACACAAATTGAAATTAAACTATTTAATAAAAACCAATTGCTACGAAAGTATGTTTGCACATTTTTTGTATTTTTAATTACAGGACAAGGTTTTTGTTTTTAAAATTTGACAAACGATCGCTAGTTTAATATGTTTATTTATTTTATCTCCGTCATTATGATGCGACCAACAACTCAGTCTCCCTGGGACTACGTAACCTGAAAAGTGTTCGAAATACCAGGACAGGATAGGACAGCGTTATAACTACAAAATAATAATAGTTTGTAAGTTATAACGCTAGTTAATCCGTACAAAGGGTTTCATTTCAAAGTGTTTTCGTAAACTTTAGATAACACAAATTATATTAGTAAAAATGTACGCAATCAGGTACTGTTATCGAGTATTTCATACCTATTTGTCTGCACAATTTAAAAAAAATATTTTAACTTTAGAATAATGTCTTACCTCTCTATTATTATTACTTACTTAATTTTTGTCTCGTTGCCGATTTGTAGATACATAGCATGTTCATAGCCCGTTCGGCAAGCCAGGCATCGTCAGATTTGCCAGCCCGCATTCAGCAAACCAAATCACAAACCCGCTCAAATAGCTGTTTCGAATTTGAGTTATTACAATATGACTTGATTTCAATATAGATTCAAGATAGAGACCCTTGCATACCAAACATATTAAATAAAGACTATAATTGACTGTAATCTGTTTGTGTACCTATTGAAATAAATAAATTGGGTACTTCCGTTTAATTATTATTCAAAAACTATCGTAAATATAAACATCTCAAATCAATAAAGAAAATAAACTAGAAAATGTAAAAATACAAACAAAACAAAGCTCGGGATAACAAAAGCAGTCGTCAATGAAAATATTTATTAAAATTCTAGACCCACGACGATTTGCCTTTAACCCGCCGTCGGTCGCATGGGGTCTTTAAAAGCCTGAGGTATAGAAAAATTGCTGTAACTTTTTTATTCGTAAAGGTACCAATTTGAACCTTTTAGTAGCTTCCTAAAATATACTGAAGTACGCAACACAGCCAGCGGGCGTCAGTTAGCGCGCAGCGCTTGAGTGGAATAGACGTTTGTTTTGCGCTCGGGCTTTCAAAGACCCCATGCGAAGAGTGATTTCTTTTTATTCTTTCGTTATTTTCTCTTTTCTATCCATTGCGATGACAAAATACGTTTATAATTTTTAATAATTAAGATAATTTAGAAGAAAATTTTTAAGTTTTTGTAATTTTTGTAATTTTTTGTAAAAGTTGCCAAAACTAAGCCAAATACCAAATATATTTTTGAAGTCTAAAATGTTTTCCAAATAAAACTGATTATTAAAAAACTACGACTTTTATTAATACTATGTCCTAACACCTTTAAAATCTATAAACAAAATATAATTACGTACATAGTAAAGATTTGAAAAAAATGCTATCTTATATAGGGCTTTCAAAGACCCCTTGCGACCGACGATGATACAAAAATCGACGCGACCGACGGCGGGTTAACAGCACACTTAATGAAACTCAGTGTAATTATACTAACTGCCCACACAAACGATCTTTAGCGTGATCTAAGGCTGACAGATAATGAATGCAAGGTAAAAATAAAATATTTGTTTATGCGCTACTAGTAGACAGTGACCATCAATCGCTTCAAATCGATATTAGTTGAGTCGCGAGTCGCCACAATTCTCCTATTGCTTTCTCGTGCGCAGGGAAAGTGCTCGCGTCTGGGCCAGAGGGCCTATTCCGAGAATGGAAGTAACTAGTCTCGACACCAACCTTCGTTGTATATCTGGTCGTAGTCTACTCTAAAGATTAGGGATATGTAGAGATCAATCTCGACTGGGACTTCTTGGTGGGAAAGTGAAGCGTCATGTCTGCAGTTTTTATAAAAATTGTGTTTTGTCGATATTAATGTGAAATAATGGTAGGTTATTGGACCGTTAAGTGTTCGTGAACATGCATGAGTGTTTGGAAAATAAAACAAAACAGGGCAAAAAAAACTTTTCAAATCCTCTCAAAGAAGTCCGTGTGAGATCTCAGTAAAGACCCACATCTTTACTGAAACTCAAGGGGGTTTGGGGAATTTAATTTACCATTAAACATTTATATTATCAAGAAGAAGAGGAAGAAGAGAATATTTCTATATCATTTAAAATTGGATAGATAAATTGAGATAGGATAGACCTTGAGACTGTAACTGTACTATTCATGAAAAAATATGCAAAATATCCCGTATATTTTGATTTTTTTTTCGTTTAATGTATCGGCACGAAGTTTGGCTAAAACGACTAACAAATATCACAGAAACGGTTTTCATGATAAAAACGACTAACGAATATGGTTGAAACAGTTTTTATGGTAAAAAAGACTAACCAATATCGTAGAAACGATTTTCATGATAAAAACGACAATCGAATATCGTATAAAACGGTTTTCATGACAAAAAACGACAAACGCATATCGTAGAAACGGTTTTCATGATAAGCCAAGGTGGCCCTTCACACGCTAACGCAAGTTCACGAACATGATACGGGGATCAAGCATAATATATCTTTGAGCGTTTGGCATACTAAATTAATCATCGATTACGTTCAATTTCACGGAAAAATTTTTGATGTAAGTAAGATAAGCATTTTGCCTTATCAATCATAAATACATAGATGACGTTTAATTTTTAGAATACCATGGATAAATGCTTCACAAGCAAAGAATTTTTTTAAGAGCATGCGTCTTATATTTATAAAGTTACGGTAAACTGATGCTGTCATCGTGTTTATAATATGAAAGTTTTGTAGAAATAAAAGGATTAACGTAAAGGGACATGATTACGTTTGAAAAAGAGTACGTAGGTCTGTACAGTACTTGGCTAGATCAAAAATAGACGCTTTAGTTTAATAATTATTTTAAAAACTAAGCATGTCATGTTTGTTTGACTATATGAGGGCTTGTTAAAACAACTCAGTCAGGCGAACTTATGTTGTTATATCACCTTATCTAAGTTAGTCGACATAACAACTACAATGTTATATATCTGACAGCTAAAACGCTTAAGCGCTGTGATAACTTCTTATAATGTCCCCTTCTGGATATGACTAAGTAATTCTGCATTTAACCTTATACAAGAAATGTCTTGTTACACCCAGTTCTAGTAATGCCCGCGGGACAGCTACTCATAAATTGACGTAGTTAAGCAGAAAGGACTCAATCCACCTATTGGTCAAAAACAATGATATTATATAAAACATATTTTATAATATCATTGGTCAAAAATGAGTTTATTTACCAAAAAAAGATGTACTTACTTATAAGATATTTTAAAAAGGAGTTAAGTAAATACCTCCTAATTATTATTATAATTTATTTAATGGCTTCGCGAATAACATTAAGCCAATTTCAAGTGGTATACTTATATTTTAAAAGTACATTTAGTATTGTATGGTAGATTGAATTTAAATGGAGTCTCACAATCACAACACGTGTTGTTGGTAAAAGAACACGAGAGTAACTCCAATAACTCCTTTTTGTCCAAATTATAGATTGATTCCTTTCTCCTTATGTACGTCTAATTAAGATAAAATGTCATGTACAGAACAAACAACCTTATTTTCCTAACAACTATGACATTGTTACAACCTAATATTTTATAATTATATTATATTATTTAAAAAAATATTTTTTTATATTTATTGCTAAAATAAATAAAACGAATTCTCACTGAACTGCATGTCTAGCGAGGTTGGGTTGGGTTCCCAGGATCGTGTTCCTAGATCAACATATGCTAAGCTCCTTACCAATTACTTTACTTTCATATTATTTTGTATGTAGGTACCTACTTAATGTTCTTTTGAAAGACTAAATAAAAGTTTTCTTTATTGACTTACCTACATTCTTAGTTATCGTACAGATATAATCTTTCGTTCAACCTTCATTTAAAGATCACGTTTCGCATAATGATCATTAGTTCATGTGGGACATGTTGTTCGCTACGTAGGAAAGCTCTTAGCACAATAAAGATGTATCACCAAAGGTCGGTGAGTACAGTCGGCCTCAGAAGTAACATAACACTTTACCATATCACACCAACTCGCTCGAAACCACAACCATTGTGCTACCATAATGTAAGAAATCAGTAAAAAAAGTATATAGCCTACACGACGTCTCACTGCTGAGCAAAAACCTCCGAGGAAAAAGAGGCAGAAAAAAACCGAAACACACCGCTCGACCTGAAAATTGAGCGAGGGACCTCCGATTACCGAGCCGAGCTCGGTGTTGTATGTAATAAAAATGAAAATAAATGTTTTTAGGTATGCAACTTAGAACAAAGTATTTTTGCAAACCCTAATGGTACCTTGTACCGAGAAGAAGCCGCAAGAAACTCAGCGATTCCTGTTTATTTTCTCGGTTCCTATTACAATAATACAAATTTATACAATAACTTTAATAAAACCAATAGAACAAATAATAATTTATTAATAATACATGCACTATAATGTATGTACAGGTAGTAACTACATATTATCATAATTTTTTTTTTTTCAGCAAACGTATTTATTTCCCTTGGAAATCCTATGATATTTATGTTAGCCCGGGCACCTCGTATAACATACCGGCTGATATGGCGGTATAGCTACGTCTCTGGTGTCAAGCTATTTCTGAGGCCGAATGTACGTACCTGCGCTACATCTGATGCACGCACTTGAGCACACTTCCCACGTCCCGTGCAGCATCAGAACAATACAATCTGGCGTAGATACAGGCATGTGTTATGGGAGCCATATTGTACTGGCAACACACTTATGGAAACAGATGTTATCGGACTTGATTGTATCGTAGCAAGTTCCTCCTATTAGTCTTTACTTGCTTTGTTGATTTAGTTTTATAGATGTTCTGCGTTTTGTTTTTGAGATTCAAGATTCAATATCAATAAACAAAGTTGCTACGCCATCGATTCAATTGCGGGCGGCAAGTGTATATGATTGTATCGAGCAAGTTCCTCCTATAGTCTTTACTTGCTTTGTTGTTGTTAGTTTTATAGATGTTCTGCGTTTTGTTTTTGAGATTCAAGATTCAATATCAATTATACAATGTCGCTACTCCATCGATTCTATAGGGCGGGCGGCAAGTGTGTAGGGCGGGAGAAATTGTTTTGAGGAGAGCCGGCGGCAAGAAGCTCAGCGCGTCAAATTACTCGTAAGACAAAAATTATATACTCGTTATGGTAAATAATTTGTTGAAGTTGGTACATAGGTGGAGCACATTAACAGTTAGGGATTTAGAGGATTAACAGATAGGACATGTTTTAAACATTTTATACTGAGAATACTGTTGCTTTGAATTTTTCACTTCATGTCAGATTGAATGAATTTTCGCAGGCGAAAGCACGGGCGGAAACCAAGAAATCAAGAGTAATGTACAAAATTAATAAAAGTGTTTTAAACAATCTTAATTTTTCTTAATACAAAAAAAAATAAGGGTGAGTTCCACCTATGAAACTGAACAACTTTCGCCAAGAAACCTATGTGCAAAAATGACAAAAAAATTTCGACCTCCCATACAAAACTGTCCGATCAACTGACGACAATACTATGGGAGATCGAAATTTTTTTGTCATTTTTGCACATAGGTTTCTTAGGGAAAGTTGTTCAGTTTCATGGGTGGAACTCACCCTTAATTGTTTTTGTATCAAGAAAAAATATGGTTGTATATGCGATTCCACAATATATAACCTAAGAGCTAAGAACTTTTCCCCTTTACAAAACTTTAAAAAAATAAAACAAATGGTTATATAACTAATCCTAATCACATGCAAGGTCTTAAAGCCTGTATAATCTGTCACTGATGATATAATTCAATTCAGTTAGGTTTAAAAACACTGTGATGTGCACGTAGTTGGAAAAGAGTAAAGCGTGCCTACGACTTTCTTCACCCAGTTTCATTCGCAGTACCATTCAAGAGGCAGTTAACATTACCATAATATGGAACTATCCAATAAATTGCGGGAGAAAACTCCACTTGAAGGACACTGGGCAATGCGAATCTCCAAAAACATAAATAACCTCGACCTTGTTAGGATTCGCAAACAACGCGGAACGAAAACAAAAATCCGGTTTAACTCATTTCGTGTTCATTTAAACAACTTTCATCGGAGTTGTACCAATTTTCGTGTAAAGTATGCGCGGGGACAGGTTTCCTTGGCAAGTTCAATAAATACATACATACATACATACATACAAGCACAACTACACACATCAAAAGTGTCTAGGGATCAAGCATTTTTATGCGGATTTCTTGAGATTGAGATGTGGCTTTGTAATAAATTTATGATTTTATAAATTTATATGGATCCTTTTTGGTGCATTTCATAATTTGAAACAGGAACTTTCAATCAATTTCTAGTAAAAGATGAAAATCAGCTGTCAATATTTTCCCTATAAAAACATACAACGCATTGAAGACATTATTAGTGCTACTGTTTCCCTACTACTGATTAAAACCAACGTTATTATGGAGCGGCGACGTCATTTAAGCAGGGAAGGAATGCTCAGAGCCTTGGGAATGATAGAAGCTGGTTCCCGGCAACGTACTGTGGCTTTAGCTCTGAATACAAGTCAGAGTGTTATCAGTCGACTATGGACACGTTACCGAAGCACTGGTACCGTGGCTGAGCGCCATGGAGGACGGTATCGCTGCACCACACGGAGACAAGACCGATACATTCAAATCACAACTCGAAGAGCTCCAACAATAACCGCCATGATGTTAGCCGTGAGGCTTCATCACTCTTCAGGGAACTTAATTAGCGACCAAACAGTCAGAAACCGCTTGCATGAAGTGAACCTTCATTCCCGAAGACCGCTAAGGGTACCACCTATAGCAATGCACAATCGTAGGATTCGATATCAATGGGCTCTTGAACACAGAAATTGGGCAGAAGAACAATGGCGTTTCGTGTGCTTTTCTGATGAGTCTCGTTTTGGTATGAGACCGGATACAAGACGTATACGACACTGGAGAACCCCTGGACGCCAACAGCGATTAAAATCCTGCCAGGAAGTCCATCCTTATAGTGGTGGAACCATCATGGTATGGGCGGGTATTTGGATTATTGGTATTTGGATCGGCGGAAGAACTGAGTTGATTTGGATCAGAGGCAACCTCAACGCTCAAATTTATGCTGAGACGATTGTATCAGACGTCATCGTTCCTCTACAAGTGCAAATCGGTCCCTTATTTCAGTTAATGCATGATAATGTACGACCGCACACCGCAAGAGTTGTAAGACAGACTCTCGCCGCAGCTAACATCAATGTCATGCCCTGGCCTGCTCAGTCGCCAGACTTGAACCCGATTGAGCATGCATGGGATATGCTACAGAGAAGAGCTCTGCCGAATATGGAGGGTATCCAGTCGCAAGAAGACCTTTTTTTGTTGTTGCAACGAACATGGGCGGCCATTCCACAGCGTGATTTGGATGAACTCATTTTGAGTATGCCAAACCGATGTTCTTGTGTTGTTAGTGTTCGCGGTAGAAACACGGATTATTAATTGTTTAAGTTACCCAATAAAATTTTAAAGAAAACTGTTATTTCAGTCTTTTTTTCGAACTTTAATGTTAGTGGTTCAAATGTCAAAAATCCCTTTATTAGGAAAATGGCAAATTTCTTTATTAATGCAAAGGTGACTTGGTTTATCGTTACTGTAGAGTGTAGACAAACGAAAACACTTTATTTGATGAATCCTTAAAGAAAATTTTAATTAATATCAATCAGGAGAAAAGTTATTGCAAAAATATATGTTGATCCCTAGACACTTTTGATGTGTGTATTTCCCGGAAGGGTAAGTCAGAGATTAGGCAATGAGGACCGCAAAAGCAGTCCTCTGCCATAGTTAGGCTTGCCAACCGTCCCGGATTTTCCGGGACGTCCCGCTTCTGGGTCAATTTTGGGCCGTCCCGCCGTGACCCCTTGCGGGACGCTTTTTGTCCCGGAAATCAGTGATAATATGATTTATGTATGTCGATCTCGTACCAACTACCCTCGGGTTAAAAGGCCTATTACATCTCGACAGTGATTTTTGTTTAAAATGCCCATTTTTGCATTTAGTAGTAATTTTGCAGTTGTATTTATCGTTTTTATTGAAATAGGATAATAAATTCATGCTTAATGAGTTAATATTACAAATCTCCACTCTGCGAGAATAAGCATCGCATTTTATAGTAATTTTGCAGTTGTATTTATCGTTTTTATCAAAATAGGATAATTATAAATTTTTTATACCTCATGAACTAACAATTATTCTGGTATAAATTTTGCTCAATAATACTATCGTAGAAAGGAGAAATTTACAGTTAACTTAAAGCAATTTTCGATGTTTTTGGTTTAGAATAAGATTTTTTTTCCTATATGAAATCAATGATATCTAAAAATTCCGAGGCCGCGGCCGTTATACGAACTATACACCCTCATTTTTTATTCGTTTTAATGAAATTAAGGGTGAGTTCCACCCATGAAACTGAACAACTTTCCCCAAGAAACCTATGTGCAAAAATAACGAAAAAATTTGATTCAGGCATCAACTCGACCTCCCAATCCATACTATTGTCGTCAGCTGATCGGACAGTTTTGAATGGGAGGTCGAAATTTTTTTGTCATTTTTGCTCATAGGGGATTCATGGGCGGAACTCACCCTTAATTTCTTTAAAACGAATAAAAATTGTGGGTGTATAAGAGATAACATTCTATTTTTTTCATTTCATTTGTTTAGAACAGTAGTTAAATCTAGAAGCTCAAAAAAGTGCCGTCGCGCATTTTATGAAAATCTTTCTCTGTAATTTTGGGTTTAATTAAAACGTTAAGCAAATTTACAAAAAGCGAGGCCGCTGCGAACTATGCCAATAGTTATTCTACACTATTCAATAAGTCAAAATTGTTAATGTATTTTTGTTTCTGAGATCAATAACGCCAAAATTGGCTATTTTACGCAAAAATCACAGTCGAGATGTAGGCCTATTAAGCATTTGTATTGATTTTTTTTTATTAAATGTTAAAATAATATTTACATGTGTTTCTTTTACTAAATATTTTATATGTGATATGTTGTGTCCCGCGTAATATACCCAAGTCCCGGATTTCGAGCAGGGTAATCCCGGAAATGCCTTTTTTTGAGTTAGCAAGCCTAGCCATCGTCCACTTTTCACCAAATAGCGACTGCATATGTGCCAAGCGTGACAGTTGGTGAGCCCACCGCCGCTCTATGCCTATGCCTATGTTAGATGTATGTACAGTCTTTAGTCCGTTAGTCGCCTTTTACGACGTCCAAGGGAAAAGAGGGAGTGGTAGTATTCTTTACCGCTGTGCGACACGGTTAGGTTCAATACTTTGGAGAAATTATGTAAGAGCGGACGTCCGCCGTGAGATGTGTGCCGCAGTTTTTTTTACACACTGGCTGCATGGTGACATTTTTGTTAAAAGCTGAACCAAACTCTTTAGTTTTTCTTATGGAGACGAAATGTTGGTGTTATACTAGTACTAATACTACTACCCCTCTCTTCCCTTGGGTGTCGTAACAGGCGACTAACGGACTAAGGACTGCACATACATCCAACAGATTAAAGCGGCGATGAGCTCACCACCTGTCACGCTAAACACATGTGCAGTCGCTACTATGGTAGAGGACTGCTTTTGCTGTCCTCATTGCCTAGTCTCTGCTAACCCTTCGGGGGTAATAGTCGTTATTACATTGATTATATGTATGTGTACTAGTATGACTAGTGAGCATATTTTCCTGTAGCCCAACTATCGGGAGAAATCGTAGATTTATCGGTAACATAATAATATACATAAATATAGACCCTACAAACAACAAATGTAGTAAAAACTAAACTAGCAATTTTACAGGACGAGCAAAAAACCAAATCGGTAAACAATCATTTTTTCAATTTTTTTTATAAAATTAACGTATTATGCGCCACTTAAGCTCATTTTTCTAAGACTTTTGAGTTCATTACCATTTTATAACTTAAAATAATGTAGCTTTGATAGTTACAGAGATAGCATGGCTTTTACTACTAAATATAACTGTAGTAACTGGCCTTAACGCCTTTTTTTTAAACTCTACTACATTTACCTACCAATTATTACTTTTGTGGTAAAAACTTAAAAACACCAATTGTTTAGTCAAGTGGAAGGTGATTTTGCATTAAAGACAAAATGTGATCAAAACAATGTATTTTTTGTAGCAAATGCAGTACAAATAAATGTGATTTAAAAAATGTAACATTGTTAATGTTAACATTAACTGAAAATTATGCAAAATTAAATAAGTAGTTAAATCTAAAACAATTTAAAAGAGAAAAGGGCTCTCTGTATTCATAAATCTTTTTTCTTTAAATATTTGCTAATATAGTAAATAAATAAGGTTTTAAATAAAATGTGTCTTGACATGAAATTACTAACTACTAATTAAACATAACATTTCTGCCATTTCAATTGTAGAGACGTGCACCTAAGTTAACACTATTTAAGCTGCAGAAATTTTATCTTTTCTTGAGTTTGCACTAAGTATGTTTTATTTATAGTAAAGATAACAACTTTTACAAAAATAAGCTTTAAATATTAAATACCTAACTATGTGTACCTACCTACTTAAATTCTGATGTTACTGTAAGTTAAATTCGTAAAAGATGTTTTCTTCAATGGAGTAGAAAGTTAAAGACCTCATTATCATGTTACTCTAAATGAACAGCTGTTGCTAGCCACATTTACTAGGTATACTTAAAACAAACTTTGAAAACCCACTATCAATCTTTTTAGTATACAACAAGCATCCGTATATATGAATCTACTGTTAACGACATTTTTATATACTTAGCTAAACAAAATTATAGCTAATTAAACATTCCACACCAGTAAGTATTATAATTTATTATTAACGTGTACGTGTTGTAATTTTACTATTCTCTCAGAATGTACCTAAGCGAAAATTGAAAGACACATTATTACAGCAAATGTAAGTATACAAAATTGTAATGACTACTTAAAAATATATTAAGCGTTTGAATCATCATCACTAATTAAGTCTTCATCATCTGCCTCGTTCAAAGAATCATTTTTTTTTACTACTGTGGGGCATTTCCATGTAATCTCTGTGAAATCTTTTAGGGATCGTACCTTCGATCAACAAGCAATTTATTGCTTTGAAAAAGTATTTATTGACGTGGTCAGAATTTAGCTTTGATTTTGTACGTGACGCGTTATCTAGTTGAAATTGTTGATCGAAGGATTGTACCATCTAAACATAGTTTTTTAAAGACTCTATTTAAGTTCTGGAATAGCAAGTTTTTCTATAGAGGATGGTTGAAATTGGATGGTTTCAATATTGCGTCACTTAATTCCTGTAAGTAATCTGTACTTCTGTACATAATTTGTTTCTTTCGTCTTTTGATTTTCCCCTTTCCTTACTTTTTTGCTGTTTTTTTTAAATAATGTCACTTTCTTGATCTTTGCATCTTCCTTTATCGAATATTTTTTATTCATTTTATTTAAATTAAAAGTAGCTGTTCAAATATTCTTGAATCTCACATCTTTACAGTTCGGAAACACTGTAGTTTTTACGACAAATATGCTTAGGTTCCTTTTTTGTACTGTATCACACATAGTAGTAAAAGCCATGCAGGTAATTTTAAAATTTGTCATTTACAGCATATTTTAAAAATTTCACTTTCTAAATTGATCATTACGACAATTTAACTGAACATTAACTGTTAATCTGACTACGTCGTAATGGACATTTTTATGCGAATTTAAACACATTGAATAGACAGATCGATAGAGCTCGAAAAAACTGAGTATATTGGTGATAAAAGGTTATTTTGACCAAAATTGTCTTTTACTACATTTTGTTTAAAGGGTCGATATAATTATAGGGTAGTCATCACGTAATATATAGATACAAATTTCAGTAAGATAACGGAAAAGATTTCCTAACGATTCAAACCCTTTTTTTTTCGAAACTAAACTAAAAAACTATGTGATGTAGTAAAATTAAACGCGAGTTAATCCGTATAACCACTACACCACAGAGGCGGTATGTGCGCGTTACCAACCCTAGGTTTTTTTTTCTCTACAAGGGGTAAGCGCTTGGCCTTCATCTCACCTGATGGAAAGTGACGATAAGGCAGGTGGAAGCGCGCTTCACCCGGAATCCTCAACCACTGAGGAACTGGCTATCTTATCTCTAACTGTCGGAACACAACAAAGCTATAAACATCGTTGTTATGGCGACACACTCAGATAAGATGGTGGTAGCTAGCCAGGCGGACTTAACAGCCCTACCACTAACCAAACCGAGCACACAAAGATGTACCCCCGCTGGGAATCGAACCCAGGATCACTGGGTCTGAGACCGGTGGCACAGCCACTAGACCACAGAGGAGGTTATCATACACGCTTTACAAACTGGAACAGGGTACTAAGCGAGAGTTTTCTTTACCACGAGCGCCCGCCCCCGATTTCGTCCGCGTGGACCCCGTACCCCGTAACAAATTTCCAAAAATCTCTTTCATACGAACCAAGTCCTGACAGTTACAAAAACAACGAAAAAATAATTAGCCCAATAGATGCAGCCGTTCTGAACTACTTACTAGTTGCTTACTAGCGGCCCGCCCGCGACTTCGTCCGCGTGAAACCCAGTTCCGATATACCGCGACGAATTTCCAAAAAAATTTTTACATACAAACCAGAGGGCCTACTTTCTTTCTCCGAAACGAAATTTCGGCCGATTTTCGTTTTGCTATTTATAGCGCTTACCATTCATTATTTTTAAAATTTCAAACAATTTTCTAAAAATTAATAAGTAACTTAGATGCTTCGATCAACAATACCAACTAGATAACGCGTCACATACAAAATCAAAGCTAAATTCTGTCCAAGTGAATAAATACTTTTTCAAAGCAAAAAAGCAAATTACTCTTGTCACTTAAAAATGAAAAGACGTCATTTACATTTAGTGGTGAAATCAACCTTAAGGGGCAACAAATAATGTACTTTTTCCTGTTATTGTATTGCGACAAAATAAGAGCTCACTTCTCAAGTGCGCTCTTATTTACCGAGACCACGACGTATAAATACGTCTGTGACCGAGACACATTTTTAGCGCCGACCTGACATCTAGTTGTATTGTTGATCGAAGCTTAAATGCCAAACCTGTTTTGTTTATACGAAATTTTAGAAGAAATGGAAACCGCTGTAAATAGCACACGAAAATCGGACGAAATTTCGTTTTGGAGAAAGAAAGTAAGCCTGACAAACACAACAAAAAAATAATTATCCAAATAGGAGCAGCAGTTACGAATTGATGCGCTTACAAACATTTGTCGCAATTGATTTTTTTTATTATAGATATATAAAGCTTCGATCACGTTAATGAAAACGAGAACCAATTTGAGTGGTATTTAACGCATTGCCTCTTGCGGTGACGAACGAAGTGAGTTGCAATTCTGTCACTCAGATTCACACCGCTTAAGTGCAGTGACGACACTACTGAATTACGACAGAACAGAATATAGATCGACGGTCCCTACGTATAATACCTTAAGTGAAAATCGCAAATTTTTTAGGAGAACAGTTTGAAAATGTCTTTATCAGTATCTTTAAAAGTATACAAGCTGTGATTACCAAATTAGGCAAGTAAATAGAAGGTTACGTTAAGAATGTACTGAATATATATTAACTTGATTTATAATATTTTAATATGTTATTTTACACTTACTGAACTTTACGTCGGAAAATACAATCATTTAACAAATCAAATGGCACTTACTGAATTTTACATGGGGAGTTGCTCAACGTCAAATTTTGTATGTGGTAATTAATGATTTTGTTTTAGGAAAACTTATTGGTTTAATTTAAGATAGGGTATTAGACAAATAAAATAAATTGTAATGTAGGTATATGTTAAAATTAACTTTAGTTAATTTACATAATTAGTTCCAAATCACTTAAACATTAAACGCAACTGACACTAGGGTACTTATACGAGAGGCCCCTCGCGCTGTGACGCTCAGACGTATCATTCAAGTTGTGGCACTTCAGACATACTACGGCGGAGAATTTAATTTAAATTGCAGTTATAGTATTTGACATACTTCGAAATCTAGATAATTATTGAACTTTTTCACTTGTTTGTTTCATAGACCGATAGAGTTAAATCAGTAGAAGACAATTAAACAAAAAACTGAAAATCACGGATGTGCCACATCTAGGATTATACTTAGGGACCTTCGAGATATGAAAGTGGTGAATATCTAGATAGATTTCATGGTCCACCATTATGGTAAAGTATGGGTTCACGGATGGGACCGTATTTCAAGTTAGGAACCGGACTATAAGCACGCAAAGTTTTATCAAAATTGGCTTAATGGTTTTATAAATTTCGACTTGGAAGTTTGAATGGGAAACCGAAATGCGTAAACCATCTTAATTTAGATAGGTAAAGCTTCGACCACCTTAATGAAAACGAGAATCGGTGACGAACGAAGTGAGTTGCAATTCTGTCCCACAAATTCTCACCGCATAAGTGCAGTGACGACACTAAGTACCAAATTAAGACAGAACAGAACATAGATATGAAAGTGGTGAATATTCAGATAGATTTCATGGTCCACGAGAAAAGCTACCTATACTTCAGCCAAATTCAATGACGAATGTTTGTAAACAGATTACTGTCATTTCTTTGTGCAAATATCTAGTTTCACTCGGATTTTTACTTTTTCTTGAGAGAGATTCACAACTAGTTAACTATTGTGTCTCTCTTCCAAAAAACAGTAAAAATCCGAGACAAACTAGATATTTGCACAAAGAAATGACAGTAATCTGTTTACAAACATTCGTCATCGAATTTGGCTGGAGTATAGATGTAGTCTACCCAGGATTGGCCTTTTTTGGCAAACATTTTAACTAGATGTCATCTAGGTACTTATAATCAATTATTGAAACCAGTTATAAATACCTAACACTTAGAGAGCAGCGCGGCTAATGGGGGACACTACTGAAACATATATGAAGGTGGTAATTACCCAGATAGATTCTGTGCCCTTCTGGAACCCTACCACCAGAAAAGCTACCACCAGAAAAGCTACACAGATCTTTAATTACCATACGATTGGTCAAAGGTAAAAATGTTGTCTAGACAAGACATAATTTACATAATCATAATAATTATACAGGTATTGTTCGATACAAAACATTTAATCAGCGGTTTTAACATCCGGTGTAAATTCGCAATTATTTGCTAAACTTTCGTTAGCACATAAACGGCGAGTTCCTTACTACTAGGACGTAATTCAGATCAGTCGGTTGATATTTTCGTTGTCACCTCTTTAAAGAATACTAATTATATAAATAAAAGATATAATAATTCAATATTTTTTTAAGAAAGCTATCAAAAGAAGATTCGCTTCGCTACAGTAAAAACAAGCCTTTAAAATTATATAAACAGCAATTAATTTCGATGATACTTGCAATTAACAGAACCGGTACGCATATTTTAATCAACAATTTTCCCACTGCGCGGCCAAAGTAAAAGCCGAATAACTGATCACGACGCGAGCCTCGTCAAAGAAAGCTCTATTTGTCAACCGCGCATGTTTATAGGCCTAGTGTTTTCTTCCGCAATTGACAATCTCGATCAGTGGGTAATTTCTAACCGGTTTAGAAAACGCGAGCGCATGCAACATGCAGCAGTCTCTAGCCGTTCATGTGTGAATATAAGGGTTATAATCGTGTAAAGACGAACGTATAACAGGCCACAACGTACCTACACCTATTCTTAGTCCCGTATAGAGACCACCTGTTGGCGCTCTCACCCCATATGCTGTTAACCGCCCAAATATAGAGGTTCCAGTTTGTAACGACTATTCTCCCTGTTGCCTAGTTTAAATTACTTTGCAATTCTGACGCATACCTTAATATTTAGGTATAAAAGCAAAATTCACTTACGCACTTACTGATTAATCACGAAATCTGGGGAACAATAAAGCTTATCATCTTGAAAATAGCAAGTTGGTTCCTAGGGTGTTACTATATTTAAAAAAATATATTCTCCATAGATTTTCTAGAGTATTAAGTATTATTAGGTTGGTAAGTTAGGTCAGTAATAAAACACCGTCTGTAGTGTAGATTAAAAATATGAATATAACCTACATCAAACCTATATCCAAAAATAATAAACTTAATAACACACTTCACCACTAAGGGACGTTTGTTTAATTTTCTTTTAAGGGAATGCTTCACGAAATTGTAAATTTTTATGTATTTTTAAGTTACTTGTAGTACCTACTATGCGCTGAATTAGTTAAATACATTAAAATAACTTACGTAAGTTAGCCTGATCATTGCAGAAGGTCGTGGCCTTGTTGAAATTTGAAACAAATTCTTTAAACAATAGATAAACAATACATAAATCTAATGACTCATAAAAACATTTTTTTTCGACAACTTTCTTAATTTTACACATGAAACAATAATTCTTACATGAAAATATTTGTATTGATATTCCGCAGGTCACCCCCATCTTAAAAATGTAAATTTTAATTTTTAACACAAGCGCGTGATTGTTTTGTACATTTCGCAGAATAAAAACATTGCTCTAATGAAATTACTAGGTCTGAAACTTCAAAGCAGAATTATTGTTCTAATTTTAAATATCAATATGATTGATTTTGCTTTGAAGTTCATTATGAGACTTATGTTAGTTTTTGCGATCGCGCGGCGCCCCGCTTAAACGGTGGAAAATGCCAAGAAAAATAAATGAAAATATGCCCCATCGCCTAAAAAAATAAATATCTTACAACTCATCTCATTACAACAACTACAGAGTCTATAAAAGCTTGTGTTATAAGTACTACATTCCGCAGTTACTTCTCAATAACGCTTACCATTCTTACTAGCAGTATCTTTATTACGAAAGACGCGGCCGCAACAAAAATGCAACTATATCGTGAAAGCAGCTTCGGAACTCATCTAAGCAGTATGATTGCGCTGATTAATATTATAATTGCTTGCGCGGCTATCCATCAGTGTAGAAAGTCGGAAAGAACGCTCACGCGCGCCCAAGAGATGCGCGCGCGCCGCGGTGCGCACGCGGCGGGAAGTAGAGTGAGACGCGACCCAGGAATGTACACAAACCACTACGCGAACACACCAGCACACCACTCATCAAATCTATTTCCTGTTAAAAACATTGATTCTTCACCAAGTTATCATACGATGACAGTAAATAAGTTTGTGCACTTTACGAACTTTTTTGTGTTAGATTGGATCGCATTAAGATCTGCAACTTTATTGATACGCGTATCTTTTAGTTTAAATTCTGGAATTGTTATAATATTTTATACTAATTGTCATTTTTTATTAATTTGCAGGATGCAACATGCGAGCCCCCCGTGGATTCAGCTTCGTTACCCTTGGAACACCGAGGCGGCGGCTACGGCCCGCCACTGCCTCAAACGCACTCCGACGACCCGTGGCCCCTCGCCACCCCCGACAGCCCAAAGATAAAACATCTACAAGTGCAGTGCGAAAAGACCCACATGCGAGTCAACATCGAGTTCGATCGTCCTTTCTATGGAATGATATTCTCGAAAGGGTTCTACAGTGATTCCCATTGCATGCATCTCAAACCGGGCACGGGCCACCTCAGCGCAACCTTTGAAATATTCCTGAACAGCTGTGGCATGTCGAGTTCAGCGAATCACAACGTAGCTACTTACGGTAGCCCGACACCCAGTGGATCATACGTCGAAAATACTATTATTGTACAATACGACCCTTACGTTCAAGAAGTATGGGATCAAGCACGAAAACTGCGATGCACGTGGTACGACTTCTATGAGAAAGCCGTTACTTTCAGGCCATTCCAAGTAGATATGTTACATGCAGTTACGGCGAACTTTCTCGGCGACAACTTGCAGTGCTGGATGCAGATACAGGTCGGAAAAGGCCCTTGGGCTTCCGAAGTCTCAGGAATTGTAAAAATAGGTCAGACTATGACAATGGTTCTTGCGATCAAGGATGATGAGAACAAGTTCGATATGCTTGTAAGAAATTGTGTAGCCCACGATGGCAAAAGAGCACCGATACAATTGGTCGACCAATATGGATGTGTAGTAAGACCTAAGATTATGAGCAAATTCCAGAAGATAAAGAACTTCGGACCTTCTGCGTCCGTCGTATCTTTCGCTTACTTCCAAGCTTTCAAATTCCCTGACTCAATGAATGTACACTTCCAGTGTGTAATTCAGGTGTGCAGATACAACTGCCCGGAACCAAAGTGCAACCTCGGCGCAGATTATGGCGTCCCACTACTTGGCGGCAATTCACTTAGCGCTGGAGAATATGGTTTACCTAACTCACCACATGCAGAGTACGGTCCACCCCCACCGTCTCCCCACTCAGAATACGGTGTGCCTCCAGCATTCCCCGACCCACGCCATCCGGCTGACGCCACTGGATCATTTTCCGAAAAACGCGACGACGCCGTACCACCTCCACAGGCGCAAGTTTCATCCACACCTAACGCACCCAGTCCATCATCACCGGCACCCGCTCGCGAAGAAGATGAAGTGAATCTACCTCCTCCGCCGCCTCCAGGCCGCCGTGGAGTATATAATACCGTCAAGAGGAAAGACGAAGCTCACGGCAATCTCGCTACTTTAGGAGGACGTCCACGCTCAGTGGAGGACTTGCCAGAAAGATTAGCAGGCGTGAGGAGGCGGCGTGAGACATCCACGCCCACGCGCATCTACAAACGTGACGCTCAGGAGATGACTGACGTGAACACTAGTCGAATCATCCAAGTGGTAGCACCGGGTGACGTCAATTTCGCATTGAACAACGCCGCAGGCAACGAGACGGTGGTGATACAGTCTCCGGCGACCGACCCAGAGACGATATGTATGTCAGTTCCTTCGTTCGTGGCGGGGCTGGTGATGCTGCTGCTGGTGCTGGTGGTGGCGTCGCTGGTGGCCGCGTTCCTGTTCGTGCGCGTGCGGGCGCTGGACAGGAAGGGCGCGCACGCCGCGGCGTACTACGAGACGGATTACGTGAAGCACACGAACTAGGCGCAGGCGCGAGTGTGACGCGAGGACGTTCCATAAACTCTTCTCGGATCCAAAGAGCGCGCGCGCTTCGGCCCCGGCCGGACGGCGCCGACGCTGTCGCGGTCGCGATCGAAGCCCGGTGACGTGTGACTTATTTATTTAGTAATGTAGTGAGCGTGATGTATATGTTCGACTGTTGTTTTGTAAATTATTTTATTCGTGTGAAGAGCACTCCCTGTACTGCCTTTATAGTCGATACGTCTGTTGTAATTTTGTAAAGAGTCGTAAGTAAGGTTATAGACATAAGGAAGTTGTATACCAATTAAAAAGTGTCGTGTGAGTTAAACTGGTTTGTTTGTTTTCCTAAACTATATGAGCAGTTTGAATCGTTAGACTTTCTTCCAGTATTTTAACACAAGAAGAATTACTTACTAATCAGATCTCAGAAACATCAGAAACAGTGTATGGTAAGCAAAAGTGTGAGAAGCGTCAAGACATTGTTCAAAATGTGTCACAAACAAGAAAAGTTACAATGAATCTCCCACGTTTTAGTTGAAATATGGTTCACGAGACAAAGCGTCATGTTTTTAACGCTAATCGTGTAAAATTAGACTTACTTAACATTTTTCTGAAACAAGTTAACATTTAGATATAAGAAAAAGCTCAAGAAGATCTTTATCATTTATTTAAACAATGACATTATCCAATACTTAGCGAATACAAATAGCAAATAAATAATAATGAATTCATAATAACAAAGATAAGCACGCAAATGCCTACCGAGGCATATGACTAGGTAAGTAAGAATACAATGTTGCACAAATCAGTGGGTAAGAGAGATTAGTTTGACGGCCTTTGTTTAGGTATAAAATGGGGATTTATGGTCTATCATAGGCGGGTCCATTAAGAGATAGGGCAAAAGCAGTGTCACTTTAATCTTACTATGCAAATTATGAAACGAATTTTACATAGTAAGATTAAAGTAATACTGATCTAAGAGGTCACAGTAGGGCCACTGGCGGAAGCAATACGTTTGCGTTTTACCTCCAAGGCAGAGTTTTCTTGACGGCACTTGGATCGCACCGAGCTTGAACAGAGTGCACTAAATTCATTATTGAGGGAATCTCCTCGCGCGGTGGACTCTCGAATAACAGTTTCAGCATCTCGTCTTTCTTTCCAGCTATTATATCGATGAGATCCTAAAAATATAATTAGGAAACTTAGAACTGAACTTGACGCGCAAATACTTAACGTTATTGATTAGGTAACTAATTAAACCAAATGAGATTCGGTAACTTGAAAATATGTTTTCCGATTCATACATACACCATGCTCTTCAAATCACAAACGCCATCATAACTTTTTTCCTGTGTCTGTAGCTTCGCTTTCTCCTACACAAAACAGATTCTCTCTATTTTGTGCTATGCGTATACTATTTGCATCATATATAATTACCCCAGAAACTGGTATATCATCATCATCAGCCTTTACACGTCCCACTGCTGGGTGCCGGCTGTCCCATATAAAGGATCTCCAGCACTTATGTAATATATATTTTATTGTATTGAATTGTGAATGTTACAAACTTGCGAAATCGCAAACTAAACTTAACTTAAGAGAGCAGTTTGGTTTAGCGAGCAATATCCTACTTATTATAATAATAATAATAAAGCCTTTATTCCGAAATTTTACAATACATTTTTTAAAACTACTCCCTTTAGGGGCGCTTTCAATTGAGCAGGACTTTGGGGTACCGGGATGGATCATGTTATATTTGCTGTCCCTTGATTCATATCCGAGTCTACACTATTGAGACACACGCACGGCTGCGGTCCGTTTGTCGTACGTAGACCAGAATACCCTGATCGTTACTAATAAAATCTGTTTCAAATGTAACTTGAACCATGTTGGTACTGCTCTAATCGCTTAAATTGAAAGCAGCCTTAGTCACAAAATGTTTCTAACTTCAGTGTCCCTAACCGCACGGCAAAGACTTCCTCCAACTCTTTTTACACTGCTTTATATCCGACGCTACTCTGATCCATAGGTATCCTAGGGTCATTTTAGGTCATCTGTAATCCTATTTATTGCATACTTTTTATTATGTAGCTGTTAATTATTATTATTACTATTTTATTAGTCCTCACTGTCTCAGTGCTGGGCAAAGGCCTCCCTCCATTTTCTCCACTGATCGCGGTCGTGAGCCAACTGTACCTATCCAATGTAACTGTTTAAGGTATTATGTTTTTATAAAATTATAGATATAAGAACGTACGTCTTTAAACAGCGCTGGTGGTGGATGCGGTTGCCGCTTTCGAGGTTTAAAGAAGTTTGTAGTGGTGGGGCAGCGGGGACAGGGAGCCGACGATGGAATGCCCTGCTTAAGGTCCCGACGCACCGCCAGATCCTGCTGAGCAAACTACACGACACAGGAAATACTTTTATGGTAATAGCTGTATTATTAGGGCATGCTCCCGGGAATTCCCGGTAGCAATTTTTCCCGGTATTTCCCGGGAAATTGACTTTTTACGCAGTACCGGTACTGAGAATTCGCTTCCCGGGAAATTCGGTACTTTCGGTACTTTTATTATGACTTAAAATTATGCCAATATTTGCCTAGCTTTACCTTCCAAATGACCTCGAAACTGAACGTCACTAGAAATATCGACGCCAAGGATTCCAATAGTCCGAGTGGTATCAAGGAGAGCTACCTCAAAGGTCAGAGGTACGACCAAGGGATGTCTTTGCGCGGTAAATGCGCAAACATGTGTTTTGGAGGGGTTAAAGTGGACTACGTTATGTCGGCCCCAATTTGAGACATGACTTAACATGTTCTCGGTGTCAGTCACAAGTTTATTCCGGCTCTCGATGACACTTTCCAGAGAAATATTAGCTCGTGCGGTGTAGAGCGTTACCCCCGTACTGTCGTCCGTTTAGCAATGAAAGCTGTTGTTATGCAACATGTCATTGATATGCAGACGAAACAAAGTAGGGGCTAAGACACACCCCTGAACTCTTAAATTTCCTTCAAGGAAATACCCCAAATATACCAAACTCACAATATAAGCTTTTTTAAAATTATAGAGACTACTTCTGGAAAAATTTTCAAAATTCACTCAAAAACAAAAAAGTACCAAAAAACTTAGAAAAAATTCGGCTAGAACTTCAAAAATTAAAATTTCGTAAAACTTAAAATTAATATACCCTTGACCTAAAAACACACAAAAATAAACTTTTTTCAAAATTTTCTCTTAAAATCGACTTTAAAAATTTTCTGACCTAACCTAACCCTAACCTAACCTAACTCAAAATGGCGCATAAGGAGGCATTTACAAGCCCGCAATCGGGCGAGATGGGTGAGCCGGAGACACCAACCGCCCCTGAATGATCCGTCGTGGCTCATAAGAATTCATTGAAGGATTCGATCGAGAGGTGCCTTAATGACATAAAAAAGGCGGTTCAGGACGGTAAGTCCGTAACAAAGGCCAATAAACAGATTATTCTGTTTACCACGGACAGGCTCAAGCACCACTTCGAAACCTTCGAGAGGGTGATCGAAGAGGAAATTTACACGCGGCCCGAACCCGAACCGGAGTTCTCCTCCACCCAGGACCATCATAGCGAGGAAAGCTTTCGGGAATTAGGCCACAAGCTGGACAACAGTGTGAGCGCCGTAGTCGCTATTCAGAGCGAGGCAGTGGCGGAGATCCGGCGGGAGGTTGCTCAAAAGGTCGACGAGATGATGGTGCAACAGGCGCGTCTCGAAGACCTTGTGCGGCTCTCTCCTTGAGCACCCTCCCGTCCTGGGCCCGCCGGCCGGCGCTCGCACAGTCCACACGGTCCAAGAAGCCGAACTCCCGAGTGCTCCCTCCTATGCCAGCGTCACTGCTAGGCCCATACCCCCTACGCCCAAAACTTACCCAGCAGTCCTCGTTTCGGCGTACGACTGCACGCTCAAGCCTCCGGAGGTTCTTTCTCGGTGGAAGAAGGAGATTAGCTTCCGGAGGCTCAAGTACGCTCCGGTAAAGGTACTGCCTCTACCAAATGCAAAATTGCGAGTTGAATTCGAAGACAAGAAACAGTGCGAAGAGACGATAGCCCGTCACGCATCGAGCTCTAATTTCGCCGCCGAGCAGGCGAAGCAGAGACCACCTCTAATGATCCTGAAGGGCATATCGAAAGATGTTGCCCGCGAGGAGTTAGCGGAGGTCCTTGTTGCCCAAAATGATGTGGCTGTCACCCGCATCTGTTTCTTGACTTCGAATCGCAACCCGGCGTTGTACAACGCGGTAATCGAGGTCACTCCCGGGACGCGAAATACCATCCTTGCTCTCGGGAGGCTCAACGTGGACCATAACAGGGTCCACGTTGACGACTTCTCCCGGTTTGTGCAATGCCGAGAATGCTTGCAGTATGGCCATACAAAGGCTAAGTGTACGGCAGAAAAGAGACCATGTGCCCATTGTGCCAGTCCGGGCCATCAAGTAGCACAGTGCCCCAATAAGACCCAGGGGCCAAAGTGCTACAACTGCTCGGCTCATAACCTGCGCATGGGCACAAAGGTTGACACAGGTCACAACGCCACCAATACCAGCGAGTGCCCCCGTATTCGGTCGATGGTTCTGCGTCTGCAGAGCCAGACCGACTACGGCAATTAAACCAAATTAAGCTTAAACTAAATCTAAATTAAAATCAAAATTTGTATAAAACTTTAACATAAATCTAAACTAAAAATAACTAATTAAAACTAAATATAAAATTTTATAAAACAACAACACATCAAAAATTAAACTAATCTTCGAAATTACAACTAAAAATTTTAAAAAACTACAACTTTAATAATAACTAGAATCTCAAATGTGAAAATTATAAAACAAAAATTTAACTAAAACAAAAGTTTAAATATCACTGCTAATAATCAAAGCAAAATAAACCAAATAATAACAAACCTAAATTAACTAACTTAAAATTAAAATCTAAACAATAATAACTTAAAATATACTAACTTAAAATTAAAATGTTAATAAAAATAAAACTAAAATATACTAACTTAAAATTAAAATCTTAAATAAGCTTAAACTACATAACAATAAACTTAATATACATTAACTTAAAAACAAAAATTCTAAACAATACCTAAAACATAATATGTAAAATAGCTCTATGAAATTAAAATACATCTAAAATAAAGTCAAAATAAATTCACTGCAGTTTCTAACCATAAAAAATTAAACCTAGTGACTTCAATTCCTTTTCTCTTCATTCTTCCTTTCTCTTCCTCTTCAGCTTCTTTTATATCTTACCCCCAAATTGACCTGCAATTAATTTGAAATAGGCAAAGACCTTAAGTCTAAGCAAAAATTTACAAAGTAGCTTCATTTTATCGTCATCCCTAAATTCCCAAAAAACAACCCGACATCCTAAATTATCCCTTATCCAACCGTTCCTACATTTTGATCTTAGACCCAATTCCCCTTTTTCCCTAGTAACCCCCATACTGTGGAGGAAGTACCCAACTCTTCAAAATATATCGTTAAAAGGATACGTATGTACAAAGAAAACCCATAGTTAAACCAACAAAAAAAAAAAAAAAACACACACCCCTGCCGGACTCCAGCATTCACGGGTTTCGGGTCGACTACACTCTGATGCTACGCCCAGAAAGAAAGCTGGCAACCCACGAACACAATTTCTCAGGAAGCCCGTATGATGGAAGTTTAGAGAGAAAAGCCCTGTGCCATACCCTGTCAAAGGCTTTCGCGACGTCCAAAGCTTACTGCCAGTACCTCCCCTTTACTCTTGACTGTCTCCGCTCATCGGTGAGTAAGGTACACTAAAAGATCACCAGCCGAACGACCGCGACGAAAACCATACTGGCGATCGCTTAGTAGCTAGTTTTTTTTTGAGAATCGGGTGGACAAGGGCTGTCTTCTAAGAGCTCGGGACAACGCTAGTAGTGTAAGAGAGCCGGAAAAGGCGCGTTAGAATCGGCGCCAACTCAGGAGCACACGTCCGAAGCACAATGGGAGGAACTGCATCAGGCCCACTCGACTTATGGATGTCAAGGAAAAAAGAGCCTAACGAACTGACCTTTGTAGGAACCGGACGTTTAGCATTGAACAAGCGCAATTCGGTATGGTTGGTAGAGAGTTTTCCCCATCGTCCAAGGTAGAGTTTGATGCGAAAAGAGTGCCCAAGAGATCGGCTTTCTCCTTTGAAGTATGGGCCAGGCAGTCATCGCAATGGTAGTAGGGACGGCTGACAAAAATTCCCTAAGGTAGCTTTCGCGAGAGACCAGAACGTACGCGTACCCCAAGAAAGACGCACTAGCCTCTTGCCAATTCCACTTATGAATGATGACTACGACTTGGCAATGTCCATAAAGGACCTGGCGGCCAAGTTGTACCTCTTTCTGAGCGCACTGGTGTTTGGATCCTTTGATGACACCGCATTAGCCCAGGCTTGGTAATGTTGTCGGTTTTAGCGAGACGCCATTTTAAAGCAACGTCCAAACCATGGTTAGGACCTGCCGCCAATGGAAACCACAGGGTTTGGAATGAAAAGTTCCATTCCCTGCAGTATCACATCACATCAACGACAGAGTCGGTGGCGACATCAAGATCATCCAATGAGAAGCAAACTCGCCACCATGGGTAGGGCGCAAAGCAACTTCGCATCCCATCCCAGTCCGCTGACCTATAATGCCAGACTCGACGTTTTTGAAGTTTCTGTGAGCGGCACAGTGCTACAAATCAGACAGCGGTCTGATGAGCATAGTGGTGCATCAACAGAAATTTGATAGCCGTCTGGGTGCGGGGTCAGCAGAAGGTCCAATAAGGAAGGTGAATGGCCCTCCACATCTGGAATGGAACCCGCGTAGGGTCGGTTACCAATTGGGACAGACCAAAGATTATAGGCTAAAGCGAGGTCATGAACGGCTCTACCCGCGTGGTCAGTTGTGCGTGAACCAAGCCATTCCACGTAGTAGGCATTGAAGTCTCCCAAAACCACTATCTCGGCCGAGGGGATCCGTTGGAGAAGGGAGTCTGTCGCCGTTTGAACGGTCTTGGTTTGGACGAATTTATATTATTTACTCACCTTAAAACCCTCATGATAAAAATCCATTGCATATAGACCCTTTTAAATTTAAAACATTTAACTCGGATGATCTCTAAACAATTCCATTCGACAAAGTGATTCCACAGCTAGTACAACAATTGACAAAAAAAAATTTTTATTGTAAACTTTTTGTGTAATATTTTATTTTGCTCAATGATCCATATACCAAACGTTACTTACATATGGGTTAAAAAAAATCTCAGTACCGAAAAGTACCGAAATTTCCCGGTTTTCCCGGTACCAGAGTTAGCTCAGTACCGGGAATCCCGTTTTCTCCACAGTACCGGGACTGCAACCCCTATGTATTATATTAGTAAAGTAAAGTGTAGCCTATACAGTATACAGGGTGTCCCAAAAACAATGGATAACCCTATAACCATCGATACGCTTTACCATGGCCCCTCTAATCTTAAATTTTGACCTTCGTAAAAATATCACGGTTTTTAAGATATTGAATTTGCGTCTGCTACATGCTCTACTATACAAAGTATACAAAGCATCTTATCTTAATAAAAGTCACAACACAAAATAGGTTTGTTTTTATCATGCCTTTTCTACAAGTGAAGAGGTTTTTCGGTCTAGTTGCGTGGCATGATAAAAACAAACCGTAAGTGGGTTATTTTCAAAAACTACAAAAAATTCTAAACCGTGATATTTTTAATAAGGTCAAAAATTGAGATTAGGGGGGCCATGATGAAGCCTATTGATGGATAAAGGGTTATCCATTGTTTTGGGACACCTTGTATAGGTCTGATTTTATGTTGAAACTGATCCATAACTGAACTTAATTTAAGTTTGTAGAATCAAGGAAGTTCCCAGTCGACTTTTAGGCTATATTCGCTTGCGCTCCAGTCTGACCGCGCGTATGGTACCTACATACAGTAGCGTACGCGTAGGATCCGACCGGCTCTGGATTAGTCCGGACATGTCCGGACTTTTAGACTCTAGTCCAGGCTTTGTCCAGCTCTTTAATTTGTCCGGATTTTGGAATATGAATAACAAAACTAAATTTTAAGTAATATCAAATAAGTCTTTAATCTTTATTAACTTCTCATTTATCTAAAAACAAAACATGTTTCCGTTTTGTGACGAAAAAGTCCGGACTTTTATCGAAATGTCAGGCTATTCGTCAGGACTTATCAAATTCCTAAATGGTATAACCCTACGGATTTGCTAGATGACTTTCCAGAACTCATTACGAGTATTTCTTCGTACTAAATTTTTCGTTCGCGCATATTTCCCCGATCGGTTAAATCCACATTTACCATAATTTATTTTTCGTTGTTTTAGTCATTAGTATATTTTCCGTTCGCATTTTTCCCCGATCGGTAAAATCCATACATAGAATAATTAACTTTTCGTTGTTTTTTCGATTCGCATTTTTTTCTTAAACGTAATTTAGACTTTTCGTATACTTTTCACTTTGCTTTATTTCGTGATAGTTATTTTTCCTACTAGTAACGTTTTTATTGGATATGTGACCAACAAACACAAACCAACGTGTATTAACAATAAAGAAGATTAATGAAAAATATTGGTAAGTACTACTTGGTCCTAGGTTCAAAATAGAAAAAGAGGTAAAAAATCCAGAGTGTGTAAATATGCTGCAATTAAAAAAATAGTTTAGATAAAATTCCCGAGTGTGTAAATATGCTGCAATGAAAATAATAGTTAAGATAAACTTCCCGAGTGTGTAAATATACTGCAATGAAAAAAGACGATAAAAAAAATGCTCTTGGAAAAAAAATAAAGCGTTAAAATATAGAATCCGAAAACTATAATACTGTAAAAAGAACTTTCGGGGAAATATGCGAACGGAAAATTTACTACGAAGAAATAATGAGTTAGGGAAAGTCGTCTAACAAATTACGTGCGCGTAGATCGTGTGCAAGCGAATATCGCCGAAAAGTGGTATAGTGGGATCTTCCTTAACCGTATGTATGTAAATTCTCTTTACATCAGAATGGTGCGGCACGGCCAGTCGTTTCTTCTTTTGCCTCCGCGTTGTCTGGAGGCTCTGCGGGCAGGGGGCAGGCACCCTAGAGGGGTCTATTTCGTAAATTGCTCTCAGTTCGGCGTCTTGATAAGTTGGCTGTAATAATAGCATACCACTACACAGGAAAAAAATATTTTATGTGCACATATTTTTCCTATACAACATTTTATTTTTTTTGTTAATTTATTTATCTAATTTGTCCGGCGTAATAAAAAATAACTCGTGGATACCGGGCGAACGAAAGGTCACGAGTAACGTAAAGGTAACCTAACCAGATATCCTATGTGATATCGATGTGTCAGATTTCAATTGGGTCAGGCGCGGATTTTCGAAATCGCATTTCGTCTGATTATATAAATTACCAGTTTCTCACTTCGTACACATCGCAAATCGTCTTAGTTGCAAAATCTCTAAATTTTTAAATAAATATGGATCGGGTCGGGTTGGGCGTGGATTACCCAAAACCTAATTCTCTGAAGTATATTTGATTCATATATAGCCTTTTTTCAGTAAAATTATGAAACCTCTTTTATAAATCAAAATATTTATGGGCAGGAATAGAATTATAGGTATAGGAATAATTATTAATTAGGCTTTGGGTAATCCACGCCCGGATGGAAGGTTGCACAAAAGATCCCAATGGGTCGACGTGCTGCTGCGAGAGGGAGACCTCTGGATAAGACAAGATAAGATAAGATAGAACTCTCAACTACTCAGAATAATAACGAAACGTTGAAGAAATGAACAAATTATTTTTTATTTAAGCGTTATTAACGCAAAAAAAACAATATTACTTTGAATTTTTGAAATTATTATAGAATCCACAACGGAATCTTCAACTAGTCATTATCATCAGCCTACAAACGTCCCACTGCTGGGCACAGACCTCCAACGTGGACAATACCCGTCACACGTGGGCAGGTGGGGATATTGTTCCATAACCCACCTCGCTGGCCCCATGCGGGTTGTTGGGTTTTAACGACTGTCATCTTAAGACAACAACCAAGACCAACGGCTTAACGTGTCTTCCGAAGCACGGAGGAGCTCGAGATGTTCTTAATTTGGTCACCCATCCAGCGACTCGGCATTGCGAAAGTTGCTTAGCGAGCAAAATCGCAAACCGAACGCGCTAGCCGCTGCGCCATCGAGCTTCTCTCTCAACTAGTAAAGTAAAATAAAGTACAGCCGGCATACTGTCCCACTGCTGGGCAAAGGCCTCAATCATTGAAATCAAGTCATCGCTAGAGTCTGGCCAACGAACGCTTAACCTCGTAGTTATTTGATTGACAACACTTTGTCTCTATGTGTGTCTATCTGAGGTGTCGTGTCGTATGTCAAATCGATTTTTTTCTGAGAAAATTGCAGCTGTGTGAGTGACCCTGTGTTACCCAGTCATGATTTTTTTTAATTTGCCGCGTTTTTCCTGGTTTAGCTTTCGTTAGCCAAACTCTACCATTAATGGGCATTGGCATAATCACCACGCTTGCTAAATGCAGGTTGGTGTTTTCACAAACCCGGGCTATGCATCGAGAAATCCGAAAGCACACTTTGCCCGATCTGCGGGCCACGAGAAACACAAAAAAATTGTCTCGACCTATTTTCTCGTGTTATGTCTATACACGATGTCAATAATAGACATAGGTTTTGCTTGTCTGTGGTATTTTTGTCTACAAACCCTAACGTGCAACCATTGATTAATAACTAAAGCATAGAAGGAGTCCAAATGAGACTCGTATAGTAGTTAAATTTTTTCAAATGGGCCATAATCATTGAAAAAAGAGACAAAATAAGTTGCCAAAACGTCAAATTTCTATCGAAAAAAAATCAGTTTACCATTCTAAGATACAAAATTTAAAAGCGACCTATACAAATGCAATTCGAATGGTGACCAAACGGAGTGCACTCTGAAATGTCATAGCACTACTTCTATGCTTTAGTTATTACTAGCGGCCGCTCGCGGTTTCACCCGCGTGGTTCTCGTTCCCGTGGGAATATCGAGATAAAAGTATCCTATGTGTTAATCCAGGCTATAAACTATCTGTATGCCGAATTTCATCCAAATCCATTCAGTAGTTTTTACGTGAAAGAGTAACAAACATCGATCCATATGTTTCCGTGGGAATGTCGGGATAAAAAGTAGCCTATGTGTTAATTCAGGTTATAAACTATCTGTATGCCGAATTTCATCCAAATCCATTCTGTAGTTTTTACGTGAAAGAGTAACAAATATCCACACATTCTTACAAACTTTCGCGTTTATAATATTAGTAGGATTTATCGAGTTTTGACAACTGTAACCGACCGAACGAAACGAACGAACCGACGACAAACTATCTAGTTTGTCGTTGCCGCCATCGAAGGAAGAGAGAATATCGTCCTCTACATATCTCGTGTTGCGCATGCTAGGCCCGCTGGAGGCCGTTGGCCGGAGCAAAAACTACTATTATGTTTATTTTTGACATAATATCGTGTATAGACAACGGGTCGAGAAAATTTTCTCGTGTTGCGCATGCTAGGCCTACAGGTAATTGCACCCGTGACCGGGCCCTCACTTGACCACTCAGCCACGGAGGCGAACTAGTAAGAATACGTGATTGAGTTTATTTATGATTCAATCACGGAAGTGTTTGCCTTCATTCCACCTGATGGTATAAAAGCGGCCAAAGTGGAAGCGTACTCCACCCAATATCCTCAACTAAGTAAGTTCAAAAACGAAAAGGAATTGGCTATTATCTCCTAATTTTGTTTTGGAACATTAAAATGCTACTTACATTATTGTTATTAGCAGCAAGTTGCTAACAATGCGCCATCGAGCTCCTCATCAATATTACTAGTACCACCAATCATACCGCTGAGTATCGAAACAGCGCTACAATATATTGTTAAAATCTAAATAGGTTTTACTTTTACACACTTTTGATGGTGGAGGTTTTGATTTTGGTCGTCCACTCTGCTTGGTTATTACAGTCCTAGTGCCGCTGCAACGAAGGTTCGTAACTGCAGGATCAGGAAACCTGTTCTGCTGAGGTATCACTTGAGTTTGGAGGTTTGTATCATTGTTGGGAAACTAGAACATAAGTATAATCGACATGAATTAGCTTATCGTTACATATTGCTGATTTTGTTTAGCCTAAGAGAATTGTTTATTTTTTTGAAAATTCAGTTATTCCTCGAAGCGCACCCATTTTGAAGCGCACCAGAGCAAGCGCACCTAAACTATTCCTCTAAGCGCACCCGTTGGGTGCGCTTCAGAATAGGTAATTAAAATATTATAATTCCTCGAAGCGCACCAGCAGATAAAATGTGGAAAGAGATGTAGTAAACTAACAGATAATATCGATAACGGATAACGTACTTACGTTTATTTTTAGAGTATCTACCTCTTTTCATTTATGTCACCCTGGTACTTTTAGTACAGATTAAGTGATCTAGGACACATTCGTCAGATTCTTTTTTCGTCAGAATAAATTACAGGCTGGTTTTTTTCCTGACCAAAACGGAATTCCTCTTAGGTCAGAAAAAAATTAAGAAATATTTTTTCCTGACCAAAACGGAACTCCTCTTAGGTCAGAAAAAACTTAGGTAAATTTTTACAGTATATAATTGTGCTTTAGTAGGCTGATGCTGATATCACCTGAGTGCATTGAGTCTACCAAATAGTATACGTAATTCACCTGCACATGGGTGAATTAAGTCCTTTTTTTGTTAAATGGCAGATTCTGGAAACGGCATATTCTGTAAATGGCAGATTCTTTAAACAACAGATATTGTACAGTCGTCTGCTAAAAAACAAAAGTTATTAGACGAGTTTTTTTGTAAACATTGGTTTTGACCAACAATTAATTTAACATTAATAACGTTTTGATGTTGTTACAACTTTGTAGCTTTTTTCCAGAAGGCGTCCACTTTACGAAACTTTTTGCAAAAGCCAATGCCTGATTTTGGCGCATTTTTTTCGCTGTTACATCGACTAAACCTATTTATTTCAGTTCAGAGTGATGTAACCAACACAACTTATTACAACTATACCTCTAAACTCAGTCCGAGCGGAGTTATACATGTTGGATATTTAAAAAATATTTGAAGAGTAAAAACGTGATCTTATGATTTTACATCCGATCATCCGATCGAGCGTTTGATTAGCACACTACACATGCGTCGTTTGAGCGTTCGGTTAGCATACTACACAGCGTCGTTGCCACTAAAGAAAATAACAAAAAAAATACAAAAATAAAACTAAAAAAACACAAAACAAAACGTTTGCTTAGCACACTACATACGCGTCGTTGCCACTAAAGAAAATAAATAAAAATAACAAAAATGCAACAAAACAAAATATATATAAAAAAATGTCACATCATCGCCAAAAGCCAAATCATCGTATTCAAAAAAAATAAGTATAGCGAATACAAAATAACACAAGCCACACACTTTCAGCACAAAGGAAGAGCAGCGAGTATAAGTATACTTGTTTGTATACAGCGTGTATCATGCGGAGCCAGCCATAATCCAGGATTTGAAATTATCCCTAGTATTGACCCTTTCTATAAATACCCTAGTAAGATAAGCTCAATTTAATTTTTAGTAGGTAGGTGTGCAGTCTTTAGTCCGTTAGTCGCCTTTTACGACACCCAAGGGAAGAGAGGGTTTTGTAGTTTCATTTTGATGAGCCTATCGCCGCTCTATGCTGTTGGATGTATGTGCAGTCTTTAGTCCGTTAGTCGCCTTTTACGACCCCTAAGGAAAGAGAGGGGTTAGTAGTATTATTTTGATGAGTCCATCGCCGCACTATGCTGTTAGATGTGTGTGCAGTCTTTAGTCTGTTAGTCTCCTTTTACGACACCGAAGAGAAGAGAGGGGTTGGTAGTATTATTTTGATGAGCCCATCGTCGCTCTATGCTGTTGGATGTGTGTGCAGTCTTTAGTCCGTTAGTCGCCTTTTACGACACCGAAGAGAAGAGAGGGGTTGGTAGTATTCTTTCACCGCTAAGCGACACACTATTGTGATGTCATGGCACGACACACTATTGTGACGTCATGGTATTTAGTACACACACAATAGTCAATTGTGTGTGTACTAAATAAATATAAGATTCCGCTTTTGTCAGAAAATTACAGACGAAATTTTATTCTGACGAAAGCGGAATCCGACCTAAAGTCCGTTTTCGTCAGAAAAAAAACAGCCTATAATTTATTCTAACGAAAAAAGAATCTGACGAATATGTCCTAGATCGAATAAGTAATAGTACTACCGTACTTTTAGTTCAAAATAACTGTAATGATTCAATTTATTATTGACATAGTACTTAGTAAGTTGCAGCACCTAGTCCTCGTTTATTTCTTTTTTTTTGATAGTTAAGGTAAGTAAGATCGCTAAGGTCGCGGGTAGCCGCTGGATGCAAGCAGCACAGGACCGGTCGTGGTGGAGATCCTTCGGGGAGGCCTTTGTCCAGCAGTGGACGTCTTCTGGCTGATGATGAAGATCGCTAAGGCGCCTATTTACCTCTTTTCATTTATGTCTCCCTGGCACTTTTAGATCAATATGACTGTAATGATTCAATTTATTATTGACGTAGTAAGTTGCTTAAGCACCTAGTCCTAGTTTCTATCGACATCAATATTACGAATCTTTTAAGCTCCTCTCTATTTTTTACCGTTGGTGCGCTTCGAGGAATTATAATATTTTAATTTAGGTGTTATATAGTTTAGGTGCGCTTGGTCTAGTGCGCTTCAAACTGGGTGCGCTTCGAGCAATACCCCTCAGTTATACCCTTTACAAATTAGTATGTCTAACTAAAGTAGGCAACAGATAGTTTGCATGATTGACAATTTCGGACTCACCCTTATTTTTTTATGACTGCTCATAAATTTACACGACTTCTATTCTACTTTGAAACCACAATTACGAGTAAAAGCAGTAATTAATAGTGAACATACATAAAAAAAAATTAAGTTAAAATATAAATTTTACGCCAATTAATCCGTAAAATGAGTTTCATTTCAACTCACGTAAGAGTGGTGCGCTATAGACATCCGCTTCTTTTGTCGCTTGCGTAATGCTGTCGAGCTGTTCTGGGGGTGTGAAGTAGAGTAGTGAAGTGGTGGACTATGAGACCTGGTCTGGTCGGCCTCGGTGACACACAGTGACGTCGTCTGCGTTGACTTGTCCATAATTTTTGGCCGTCGTGCTTGACTGACGGGAGACTAGAAAAACATATTGTTTACATATAGGAGCGCGATTTAAGGATTTTGAGAGTACAAAAACGATAGATATACAATAAAATGCTATCACCATAATGATCGTCAGCCTAGAAACGTCACTGCTAGCATAGACAATAAAGATAATCTTTGTTGCTAGGCTAAGCCTTCCCACACGAACAACAGCACATGGAAAATTATGCCATAACCCACGACGTTGGCCCTATGCGGGACCCGTAGTGAATTTCCACCTCCGACACGTGACGACGCCAGAGCGCTCTGTTCTTTGCATCCTCTTTTGCATTGATTGGTCCTCGCATCTCGAACAGGTCTTTGACAACTACACTTTCAGTGGTATTTGAGACGCCCGACCGACCGTCGCCCATGCACAATGCCGGTTACCTGATATGGGCGTCGTCGGTGAGGAATGATAAACACCGCACTAGAGGACTCGCGTGATTAGTGGACGGCCTACCACTACCTACATATTTATGGTGTTGATGATTGTGTTCCGTGGCTGGGCGCCTTCTTTGCTGCGTCCTGGGTGTGTGCGTGACGAAGCTGTCGGTGCGGCAGAGGCGCGGCACCCGCCACTCGGGCGGCGGCGGGAGGGCGCGGCGCCTGCTGCGGCGGCGAGGCTTCTTCGCGTCACTGCTGTCACACGGATTCTGACAGGAGGATTCAAAATAAAGTTGAGTAGGCTTTAAGCTGTCAAACTGCTAGCAGTAAACGCTTCGTGCAAAAAGTGAACGAAGCTCGACAGCTGTCTTTGCCTCATTTGATGTTGGTATTGGTACCGAAATCAACAGCGACGTTTATTATGAGACTATAAATGTCCCACTACTGGGCACAGGCCTTCCTATATAGACAACAAGCGGCCGCTCGAGGTTTCACCCGCGTGGTTCCCGTTCCCGTAGGAATATCGGGCTAAAAAGTATTCTATGTGTTAATCCAGGTTATAAACTATCTGTATGCCGAATTTCATCCAATTCCATTATGTAGTTTTTACGTGAAAGAGTAACAAACATCCATCCAATACGTTCCCGTGGGAATATCGGGATAAAAAGTATCCTATGTGTTAATCCAGGTTATAAACTATATGTATGACGAATTTCATCAAAATCCATTCAGTAGTTTTTACGTGAAAGAGTGACAAATATCCATACATTCTTACAAACATTCGCGTTTAATAATATTAGTAGGATAGGACCTTAGATTAAAACAAAAAGAGGCTAAGGATAGGATATGTCATCTAACACGCTGGCACAATGCGGGTTGGTGGGTTTTAACCACAGCTATCTTACAACAGCTGGGACCAACTACTTCACGTGCCTTCCGAAGCACGAAGGAGCTAAGGTTTTCATTTTAATTTGGTCACCCATCAACTTAAATGTAGGTAAAATGCAGTCTATGCCTAGGGCGACCTCGGGTTATTTGGGACTCTCCTTTAGCCTCCGTCGCCCAGAAAAGATTTTGACGAGGAAAGGGGAGGCCTACCCAATAAAAACCAAGTACCTACGATCTTTTCTATGCTATAGAGATGGCTCGGGGACCATGAACAGCAAGCACTGAGTAACCCATCCACTGATCTGGCATTGAGACATTTTTAGGCTGAGAAACATTTACCTGACTAAAGGAGGTTCTATGTTTCACTGGCGATGAAGCCGGCGACGGGCGCGACGGCGCTGGCGGCCTGCGACACCGCGCTCTCGATGCTGTTGGCTGCGTTGAACAGCAGCCGGCAGAGCTCGCAAACGGATGCCGCTGCGGCTGGATATTGCAGTTTGATAAATCTTTAGTATTTATACAGAATCTGATGATCGTAGTCATAATCAGAACGTCTCTGTCCACCGATGAATGTAAGCCTGTCCTTCATTGCGCGCATGTAAAACAGCGCCATCTAGCCGAATGGCGACTAAACGGATTGCCATTTAAACCGATGCATTCGCACGCGCACGCGGAGCAATTTGGCAACTATTGACATTATTATTAGCGGGCGTAGGGCGCTGTTGGGGTGCGTAATATTTACCGCAATACACACCAAAGCCGCCATCATTTTGTCGACGGGCTGCTAGTTGACGGCATAACGTACAATGCAAGTCGTAAAACATACCTATAAGCCGCCGCGCCGGTTGTCGGCGGGTCGGCGACTTTGGTGTGTATTGCGCTTAAAAGGGGCGTGCGGCTATCCACGGTCTCTTTTTGGGTTCACTTATCCGATCAATGAACATCTCCAGTTCAAAGAAAAGCTACGTTTCATTCCGGTATCATTTTACAGCTTAATCTTCGACTCTTCTTATCCAACTGCCTTTTATACGAATAGTGTTCCCTCCACTTCGCCAGAGGGCAAGCAGAAGTGTATAAATTATTTTCAACTGCTCGGAATTACTACCGAGGTAGAATCCGATTCGAAGTGAGGGGTTAGCACCCCAGTCAAGGTGGGTGCTGGTTAGCAGGTTGGTTGCTGTGCAGTGGTGATGGCGGACCATCGGGTGCTTCACCTGGGTCGATGTGGGAGCAGTCAGATGTGAAAAGCGGCAGCCGCCTGTATAGCCAATGTTAACTAGCTAACTAGCTGGCCATGCAATTATTTCTGATTAGCTATGTGGTGTCTGTCTACCCCGCGTGCGTGCGTGTATGTGCGTAGATGACAATCAAGCATTAGCGCTAGTAATCATGTAAGTCTGAAGCAAATAACTGTCGTGCAGTAGTGATGTCGGACCAGCGGATGGCTCGTACATCGGAAGCAGCACCTGGGTCGTTGTGGGAGCAGTCGGGCGCGCCGGGCGGCGGCTGCCGATGTTCTACGGGCGGCGGCAGCCGGTAATCGCCGCTCGCTGGCTCCACTTCAGCGGCGTGCACGTGCAACTTTATCTTGTTGCGCACTAGATGCGGCTTGATGTCCGCAAACCACACGTCGCACAGCTGAAAGCAGGGGGTTCAGCATTTATCATACAATCGTGAATTGACTTTTTTATGTAGGTAGTAGGTACAAGACTCATCATAAGCCTGTATCCATGTTCCACTGCTAGGTACTTGCAGGATAAAAGCACCTTGAGGTAGGACTGTAAGCCACCGTAAATGTGCGTTGTACTGTGGTTGTCTTTTGGGGAGCTGGTGCGGAAACTCTATGCGAAGCCATGATGAGCTACGGGGCGCCATCAAAGGCGCCCTCCTGCTCGGAGCGGATGCGGGGAGTCCCGCGCCAGCATATAGGTGTATCTGTTGTGTTGTGCTCGTGTTCGTGGTTGTCGTATACATGTTCTTTGGTAGGGCTAGTGCGGTGACTCTCTGGGAAGCAGTGATGAGCGGCGTGACGGCTAGAGAACCACTGTCCGCGGTCGTCGTGGCGTCAGGCTGTCTCGGAGCAACCCTACAATGGGGTCCCGCATTAGTAAATTGTTTGGATGTCTTGTGCGCACGCCTGCGAAATCGTGGGCGTGTTCGTCTCCGTGTTGTGTCTTGTCCAGCGAATTTGTGTTGTGTCGGTCCGCATGCCCGGGTAAGCCGGGCATGTCAGTCCAGGTCGTTGTGGTCTGCCCCCTAAATGGGCTGTTTTATGTTGTGCCTCGCGCGCGTAGTCGCCGTGTGATGGCGCGTAATGTCTGCCAGGCAGCGATTATAGGCTAACACACGGCGACGGGGTGGCTCTCGCGTGGTCATTGCCCTCGTGGATTAGGTCCCGTGACCGCCACCTCAGCCTTACGCTCTCGGAGTTTGGTCCCCCGGTGATTAGTGGGTAGGCCCTAGCATATCAAGCTGTATAAAAGCTGTATTTGAACTTATTTTTATACTTACGGCTGCATATTGAGGCTGTAAAAAGGCTGTATAAGCGATTATACAGACCTTATTAGCTCAAAAAGGGCCCATATTATAAAACTTTTCGCGTTAGTATAGCTGTATAGTAGCTGTAGAAGCAAAGCAGAAGCTGTTTAGTAGCTGTTTAAGAGATGTTAATCGGTGTAAGGAAAAGCAACTACACTCCAAATAATATTTTATAAAGATAAAAGTTTAAAATATGAGTTATAAGTGAATTAGAAAATTATGAAAATAAAAGAGAAACATGTCGTACAAGAATAATACAATAATTATGACGCATGATGTTCATATTTCAAAGTGCAATCCCAAGTATTGATAAATCTTAGGAATCTGATGGTGTTAATTGGTAAAACAAAGTGCAAATCCAATTTTATTGTCAATGTGTGGTTGGTTATTGGCAATATTTTAACGCGCCAGTAAAACTATAAAAAAACATAAAAAAGGTTATTAAACACGGGTAAGTTAGTGTTTGTTTTTAAGGTTATAATATAAATTATATTTAAAATAATAGATTGTAGGACACAGCGACAAAATTTTGTAGCTGATAATCATGAAACGGTTCAAACTATTAACAAACATTGGTTTAATTATATTTGAATATCTTTTTTCATTCGTTCTAAAATGGCGACATTTTGTTATACAGCTTAGACAATATTAGGAGGGTACTAAAGTCTTACTAGCTGTACTACGGCGGATATGGATTGCATAATACATCTCTTAGTTTTTAACCAGCTTTATTAGTGTTTTTTTTATTATTTAGGCTGTATATGAGTTCTGGGTAGAGAAATTATAATTCTGTTTAGAGATCCGTGTAAGAATTGATTATCCCTGAGTTTTATTTTAAAAATTGAACAATGAAATGTATTTCATTGAATTTCAAGTGGTAATAAAAATTAAAATATAATATTTAATTTATTCTACGATTGGTTCCAGATTGTTAATCAACAAGAGAAATCATTAACTTCACCTACTGCAACAATATTCACACAGATACTTCCAGAAGTGACAACTGCTGAAAAATATGTTATTCAATATATAGACGAGTGCGAGCTGGCAACAATTTCTGTCGACTCCCATCGTAATGACTTTGAATCTCAAACACCTTTTCAAACCCAGAAGATCACGAAGTAAATCAGATAGAAAATTATCTAAAATAAATTTTAGATAATCAAAATAATATATTAGACAAACAATAAATGTTCTTGCACACAATTAAAATAATATTTAATCAAATTAAACATGTTATTGCAACAGATACTTTCTTTTTCACATTTTCTATATTCATCCCGTTTTTAATTAAGTGTTCCATTTCGTACACAAAATCATCTAAATATTGGTCAATTTGTTTGGTTTTCCAACACCAAAATAAATTCCAATTACAAACGGCTTAATATCTGGTCTTTCAAATATAGTGGACAAAATTGGCCAAAACTCTTTATTTGAGCTTCTAAATATTGGGAGACCCTCAAAATTGAAATTTAAAGTAATTTTAGTTGGAACATTGTTCAACCTTGTTCAATCGTTTTGATACGTATTTGTTTGATAGTACCTAAAATAGTTCTAGCGTCATGTGGCGCTAAATCGTTTAGAGCTATTTGAGGTTTTTTTAATCCACAACGGGTTAGCGCTTGGCCTTTATCTTACCTGATAGTAAGTGACGATAAGGCCGAAGATGGAAGCGCGCTTCACCCGGAATCCTCAACCACTGAGGAACTATCTTATCTCAAACTGTCGGAACACAACAATGCTATAAACATCGCTGTTATGGCGACAGACTTAGATAAGATGGTGGTAGCTAGCCAGGCGGACTTAACAGCCCTACCACCAACCAAACCGAGCACACAAAGATGTACACCCCGCTGGGAATCGAACCCGGGACCTCTTGGTCTAAAACCGGTGGCTTAGCCACTAGACCACAGAGGCGGTTAAATAAATATATATTTCTTTCTGTAGCCCATTCTTTTATTCACTGGGGAAACTACATATTTTTTGAAAATTCGTCATCATCATTATTACGTTGTTAATCAGGTTCCAAAGTTTTAGCTAAATTCAAACATTCGACACCAATTATTGTTTTTCCTACAGAACCTTCGTTGGACGTCGATGGAATTGGCGCTGAACTGTTGCGGTTGTCAAATTTAAAATATTATAAATAATTACTGTCATTTGGTTTATTTATATCTCGTTATTAACCGACGTAGAAAAAGGAGGAGGTTCTCAAGTCGTCTGTCGTCCATCTTTTTCTTTTTTTCCACATTATAAATGCGAGCTTCAGCAAATACACTATGATGCAATCGTGACGACTCTGTCAGTTAAGTGGGCTAAAGCTGTACTATTGATGTAGTTTATTTTTTTAGTTTTAAAGCACTCTTGTAGACAGTTGTTTTAAAACCACTGTATTCACAAGAGTGCCTAATTACGCTATAAGATTAAGTTTTATAATGCAGGTTGCATACACCATTGTACAGAAACAAGTATCGAGTGATACCATAATAACGCTTAGTTCAGTAGTAAGTAAGTGATCACATACAAAAACCAGCCTCTATACAGCTTTAACGATAAAGCTAGCTTAAGGTGTCACAAAACTCTTAAAGTTCTATAGCAGAGTTTTAATAATCTGTTTTAAAACCTTAAGATTCCGCAGATCCCTTAAAACTAATTTTATACAGCTTGAGCTGTATAATAACTCAAATATCTCTCTCATAAATATAAAAGTATCTTTTGACACTCTTGTACGTCTTTTAAGGGACCTTAAGTTCTAAATGAGCTGGTAAATTTATGTTGTAAACGCTTGTGTGCTGCTTGGGATCCCTCTCGCCCGACGATTACGTCGTGGAAAGGGGGACGGGAGAGTCCCACATATCCAGTCTCCCTTCTGGAGGCTGGAATCCATAAGCAGGGATTACACCGGGTAAAAAAAAAAAAAAAGGACTGTAAGCCACCACGCTGCCCCAATGCGGGTTGGTCACAAAACTGATACCTATACTTTGTTTGTTACACAACCTTAGTAGTTTATACAAGTGTAGGCTGTCCCTAAACAAGTTGGTGATTGATAAAAGTAGGCGAATAATAATGAAAGATCATCACGTGCTTACCTACTTTGTACAAGCTCCTTACATCCATTCTGAGAATAAAAATTAACTCGCACATTGTTGCAAGCAATATTTTGGCCATGACTCAGAATGGATGTAGGGTTTGGTCCCGTGGTATAAGGAGCTTCTCCTCATTGATATGACCATCTGCCCAAAAAATCGGCGTGGCAAAGAGACTCTCACCATAGCCAGGATTAATTTTAAAAAGGCCTGCTATAATTTGGTGCCGCATTCATGGTTGGTAGGATTTTAGAGTTAATAAAATTGATTTATCTTTAAAATTATTTTTTATGAGGTTGACACAAGACCATGGTCCACTGCCATGTATGCGGCAGTGGATAACGGTCTTGTGTCAACCAGGATGTAGAGATGGTGTGGCTGCCACGCAGGATTTTATAAGGATGCGTGGCATATTCCAGGGCGACAGTCGGAGTCCTTTATGGTTTTGCCTAGCTTTGAATTCCCTCAGTACTTCGTTGAGAAATTCAAGGTTAGGCTGTCAACTGCAGAGAGGGGGTGAAGTTATGTCGCATCTGTTGTACATGGATGACCCCAAGTTGTTCGCACCAAACCGCCAAGACTTGGTTAAACTGCTGAAAATTACTGAGACTTTCATCAGTGCCATCAGGATGGAGTTTGGTGTGGACAAGTGTGCGGTTATGCATGTACAGCGTGGGAGAGTAGTAAATTCAACCAATTTACAACTCTCCGATAAACGACGATAACGATAAAATCTCAACGATAAACTTCAGATCTCTCTCTGAAGTTGAAACTTATAAATATCTTGGTATGTCACAGTCTTTGGATGTTAAGGACGGGGACATAAAACAGTCATCACGGAAACGCGATTATTCTGCCGCCTCAAAAAAGTAAGTAGGTACTGAACAGTTTTTTTTATACATACATAGGTATTAGGTACATACTTTATTCACGACTATTACCTACGTAGGGTTAGTCAGAGACCAGGCAATGAGGACAGCAAAAGCAGTCCTCTATATAGTCCACTTTTCACCAAATAGCGAATGCTCATGAATTTGCTCAACGTAACAGCTGGTGGCGAGCCCATCGCCGCTTTATGCTGGTTGATGTATGTGCAGACTTTAGTCCGTTAGTCGCCTTTAACGACACCCAATTAAGGGAAGAATGGGGGTGGTAGTATTGTTTCACCGCTACGAGACACGGTTATAATAATACAGTCTTTTATCGGGCGGCAATAAGACACGTGCCTTTATGGCTGGGCTATTGCCTCTGCTCATTTACTCTTTTGGCATACTAAGATAGACTCAGACCGAATTGGACGCTTTGGATAGAAGAGTCCGTCAAATGCTCACGACTTCCAGAATTCTGCACCCGCGCTCATCTGTTATTAAGAGGCTGTACATCCCACGGAGATGTGGTGGTCACGGCTTTTTAAATGCCAAAAACCTACATAACTGTGAGGTGTGCAGTCTGTAAGGGTTAACCGATGCCCTTAGCATAAGAGATCAGATGGATAAATAAAACGGTTACCTAATGAAATGCAAACGTTATTTGCCATAAACTGACAATGCATCATGTTAATGGCCATAATCGCCACTTGCCATAAGTCTTCATAGCATAACTTCGTAACGCATAACATAAATGGCCAAAATTTAAAAGGCATATAACCATAGAAAGGCATGATTTCGATAAGCATAAGTAACAAAAGGCATATTTTTTATTTGAAATAATGTTCAGAAGACCTATTATTTAAAAAGCATACATTCAATAAGAATAACTGACAAAATCCCATAACTCTTACAGGATAACATTTGTTTTATTTACCATAATTCAAGCGCACACATTTGGTATATTGGATTTAATATACATTTGATAATATTATTATAATCTTATGATATAAAACTTATTGATATAATGAGCAAACAAGGGTGCAGCATACAGGCAAACATGCAGCATGCAGGCAAGAAGAGATAGAAAAAATAAAAATAAATTCTTTTTTAGGAAAAAGAATTTAAAAAAAATCTCATTTTTGTATAAAGCTAGATTTCTGTTGTCTCATAAAAAAAAACTCGAAATTCAAGACAATCGCTACGCTGCGCTTTGCGATCGTCTCAAATTTCTAACTTATCACGTGACCTACAGTAGCAGGGCAGTCATACCTTTTTATCCCACGAAATTTTTCTAAGTGCTGCACCCCCTTAGCGACTCCCTAACCCAAGCTGCTGATAAGACAATAAACCTTTACTTATCTGAAAAAACAAAACGATAGAGAGAAAACTCAAATTTCGAAAATTACGCGAAAAGAAAAATAGCTTCTGAAAAAATCAACCTCCGGAAAAAAAGTGTCAAGAAAAAATTAGATTGGGAAATAATGCGAACAGAAAAATAGCTTCTGAAAAAAATCAACCTCCGGAAAAAAAATATCAGGAAACGATTCTATTGGGAAATTATGCGAATGGGAAAATCGCTTGCAGTAAAGTTTGATTTTCGGAAAGTCATCGCCACACTCCAATAAACATTAACTTTGCGTTTCAATGTGTCTCCAATTAAAACACACCTTTACCACGTAACTCTGTAGTAATAGCACATGAGTAAAGTGGTAATAGGCTTGCTCCTAACTCCAAAACAAAATGCTTCCATACATATAGCTAAGGCTACGACACTCAATGCTACGATACGCATGCTACGAGTTACAGGGTTACGAAACAACATACGTAGGTTTAATGTGTCCCTACTACACAGTCTCAGGGATGCCGTGCGATCGCAAAAACTAACATAAGTCTCATAATGAACTTCAAAGCAAAATCAATCATATAATTCTGCTTTGAAGTTTCAGACCTAGTAATTTAATTAGAGCAATGTTTTTATTCTGCGAAATGTGCAAAACATTCACGCGCTTGTGTTAAAAATTAAAATTTACTTTTTAAAGAAGCGGGTGCCCTGCGAAATTTCAATACAAATATTTTCATGTAAGAATAATCATTGTTTCATGCGTAAAATTTAAAAAGTTGTCGATAAAAATGTTTTTAGGAGTTATTAGATTTATGTATTGTTTGTTATTGTTTGAACAATTTGTTTCAAATTTCAACAAGGCAAACAAGGCTTTATGTAAGTTAGCATGATCATTGCACAAGGTGCAATGATCAGGCTAACTTACAGTTCTTTTAATGTAGGTATTTAACTAACTCAGCGCATAGTACAAGTGACTTAAAAAGCCATCTGCGACGATAAGCTCGCGTGGGACCGCCGGAGCCTCGCAGCGCCGGAGCCGTGACAGAAACCATGCTTGCTGCATGCTGCATGCTTGCTTGCACGCTGCATGCTTGCTTGCATGATGCAGCTTGCTTGCATGCTGCATGCTTGCTTGCATGCTGCATGCTTGCTTGCATTACACATGTTTGCTTGCATGCTTAGACGATACTACGATTACGAGTTGTTCGATGATATTATGTATTTCAATTATTTGAAATGTTGTAATTTTATAATATTGGAAACGTGTTTCTGGAAAATGAATCATCTAGCATTAATAACTTCGGCCAAACGTTAAGTGGGATTTCAAAACATAAAGATTTTGAATAAAATAACAATCTATAATCGGCATCTTAAAACTTTGTCAATTGTGTTTTCGGTAAAAAGAAAATTATGGAAAACAAAAACTACAAAACGTTTTCGGCCAAATAAAATTCGTAACTACAAGAGATTTTCGAGTTTATGATAGGTAACCAGCAAAAATACTGTAATGACAAAGTTGTACTTTGGCTACACAAAAAATATCAGGCACTTACACCAACAAGAGCATTTTCCAAGTCGTACCGCACGGTCTTCGGTATTTTGTTCTTGCTACTGCTTCTCTGCCTCTGTTTGGGTTGGACGTTGGAGGGCGCGACGTTCGCAGGTGTCTTGACGGCAGCCCTACCCCTTGAGATAGGCTCTGCGCCGCCAACTTTTCGCATCCGCTGCTGATACATTATCACTCAAAGCTACAGAACGTCCCACACATGAAGCAACACAATAGAAATACACTACCAGTGGTTCTCCATAAAAATTATTAAAAATAAATAAAGTGATGATTGACGACAACGTCAAAACACCTTCAACTGTTCTGTCAGGAAATCACAGATTGCGAGCCATTGTCAAAACCAAAGAGTTGGTCTACAGAAATAAAAATCCAAGCGCAAAAAAGGTTTTACTAAAAGTCATTCTATATGATATGGAATTTCAATAAACTAATCAATAATGCAAATCCCAATATTTTAAACACGAATGTGAGTTTATTTGTAACGCATAAACTGTACTATACCGATTTTAATGAATTTTGGTATAGATATACTTAGAGGAGGCCCTGGAAACGGATAACCGTATAAGCCTGTAAAGACTGCGTACTCTTTCTCTTGAAAAATTACCTCTATCGAAGTCGCGGGCAAAATTTTAAGCAATCTGCTTATGATTGTACTTACCTTAAATTATTATGTAACAATATAAGTTACATAAATCCTTATAACAAACGAGGTAAATCGCAGTTTTGTCTATAAAATTCTCGTTTCGTTAGTGAATGGTGAACTTTTAGCATTCTGATGATGTAAGTGCGATAACAAGATCAAGAAGTGCGTTTTACACGGATCCCAACCATTGAGGAACTGACTCTTTTGTCTTTTACTATTGAACACAAATAATCTACTAACATTTAATTATTATGACGGCAGGCCTATATAAGATAGTAGCTTTAAAACAAGCTTTACCAAAAAAATATATCAAGAACAATCGCTATGTACTCTCAGCCAGGAACCGATCCCAGGCTCTTTGGGCTAATAAGACCGGTGGTTTAACCACTAGACTACGGAGGCGAGTTATTATGCAGAAATCTTTAATATTAATGTAGGTAGGTGAACATTCGTTAGGTAACTATTCGTTCCGTTTGATTAAACCAATCAACTGACTACCCTCATTTATTCAATAAGTAATAAATGTCATAATTATTTGTTATTGCCACTTCTAATTTTAATCGGCTTATAGGTAACATTAGTCCATTTGAAATCTAATAAACCACTTGTATCCATTGCTGACAAAGCAATCCTCACATTACTTTCCATCAAAAACTATGGAAACCCTCAACTGGAAAACCACTTTGTTCATCGGCGGGCCATTACTGTGCGGACTGGCGTACCAATACCTAAAGAACAAACGCGACAAGCCGCTGGAGACGTCGATCAACGAAGTGCTATTCTACGGAGCGAAAAACGAAACAAGAAGAAAAGAGATCGGTTTAGACAATCTGTTCTGTATATATTACGTTATCGCCCACGCTTCACGGACCGTAGACGTGTGTGTACCAAGCTTGGAGAGTGAAACTATCACACAGTGCCTTATTAACGTGCGTCAGAAAAACAAGACGAAGGTCAGAGTAGCTATACACAGTGGCGAACAGTTCAGTAACTTGACGTCGTTGTGTGAAAATGGTATTGAAGTGAGGGTGATCAGACCAACTGAACCGTTGGAACACGATTTCATATTGGTTGATGCTTCTGAAGGGTTTGACGACGCTCTGGCTGTGATAGGCTCTGTGGACTATGAGACGTCCCGGGTCAACTGCAACAGGGACAGCACTCTGTTGACATCGGAGCCAAAGGTAGTGATTAATCTTAAAAAGGAGTTTGATAGAATTTGGGATTGCACACCTGAAGTCATTCATGAGTAGGACAACATCAATTCTATCAATGTTATCCGTTTTAAAGTGTTTGTCTACATATTGTCAATTGTTTTTATTGTTATCACGATTTTAAGGTTTTATAAATAAAAGTATTGAATTAACAAAAATATTCTGATTTTATTCAATTTTACTAATTACGATTTAAAGCAAAAATTACATCAATTGTATTTACTTTTATTAAATTTATTTGTACTCGAGAGCATTTTAGTCTAATACACCCCACATAACAAACCATGCCAGTACAGAACTATGCAACAATCAGCGGTGATGCTTATCACAGTTCGTTTGTTTTGATGTTGTTTTTTTTTAATAATTTACAAAATAATTTCTATTCTACTGGCAATAGTTAGTTTTTATTACATTTATCATTAAACGATGAATGTTGAAGCTACCATACCAAAAAGATCGACATCGACAACGGAAAACAGAATTAATTTAAGTAATCTTATAATTTTACACAAGAAAAGGGCTTAGCCATTCGGAACTTTAATTAGGAAAAACCTGAGAGTCATTACATTGATATGGTAATTACATTACAGAGCAAAGCTCTTATTCTCTGACAGTTGATGTAAAAAAAATAAAGTATTTTAGAACTACGAATGCAAAACTTTGTAGTAAAATCCCGTTAACATAATTGTGATATTACTATCAGACATTAACAACTCAACACTCTCGATTGTTTCTACATCGTCTTCTAATTTCAACTAGTTACCTTATTTCACAGTCTACTATCACTTTAGGCAGAATCAGATACTTAAATAAAAAATACGAAACGACGACTTTATGGTAAGTACTAGACAGTGTAAAAAATGTCTGCCCAATTAACAATGCAATTACAATTAATAAGATTTCATGTACATATTATCTTTTGATTTTACTTTTAACATAATAATGCAGAATTCATTTGTTAAAAAGACAGGAAATTTCATAATTTTTCTTGGAGGATCACTTACAATAATATCAAATACATTGATGCAGTTTAAATAATGTCGCTCATAAAAAATGCCATGAACTGTCTCTTATAACAATGCGTAATATCCATCCCATAGATCCATAAAAAAGATAAGAAAAAAAATTACTTCTACCCGGTATTTTTCTGTGGTATAACTAGCGCGCGAAATAATACTTATACAATCTATAAATAAAATACTTCGACATCATTTTACAAGTCACTGTACAACATATCATACACTGGAACATTCAAAATATAAAATTATTATTATTATTAAGGATTTATTTATTTCTTAACAACTTTGTGTTATGAAATGTATGGTTAATGCATTTGTCCCACATCAAATATTTCAAAAATGTATTGTAACTAGAAGTGTGGTGAGATATTGGAAGGGGGTATGTTGCTTATATTTACATCTGCTAGTAATTACTGCATAGCAGCTACAATTAATTCATGGCCGGTAAACAAATAATATTATAATAAGGAAGTCTTATAACCTATTAAACCCAACCCCGTTTCTCAACTTTAAATGTTTCAATTCTATGCAGTCGAAAGGTTAAACCATAATTTTAAAAAAATGCATGTGTACAAAATCTGGATCTGAATAAACTTATATTTTTAGACACACATCGTGAACTCTCGATTACTACGATATCTTACAAACTGACTCTTAGTTTAAGTCATATTACTTTACCTTCGAGTCCTTATTTGTCTGAAACTAATATAGTGTCTGTCATAAATAAATACTTATAAGTACAGACAGTAAGTTTGTTCGTTGTTTCATTTGATTTGTTGCTGATTGTACATTGCAAAGTGCGTTGTTACTACTTTCCAAAGAAGTTCGTAATTGATTTGTTGACAAAAAATCGAGAGATCGATTTACGGAAAAGTACCTGGGGCCTTACTATCAACTCTTAGAAGAGTACTACTTAAATGTTACTATGCAAATTCCCAAACAAATTATTGATAGTAAGATTAAAGTAATACTGCTCTAGGCCTACGCCACACTTCGCGGAAGATCAGGCGCTCTCCGTCGCGGACCGCTGCTCTCTTTGTCTGTTCCGTCATGCGCGCGTCGATCTTCCGTCAGCGTAAATAAGCGTTGGCAGTCGACTGCGAATCTGACACGGAATATTTAGGCATTGTTCACACCAAACTGATTGTTCGCCTCGGACTGTAAGCGCGCATTACGCAGTTTATCGTTTTTCCATATATATTTCACTTCTCGTTCACACCGAACAGACTATACGCTATTACGTAGTGCGTTGTCACTGACTCTCGGTGAACGATTTTTGAACTACGCATCAATGCACGGCGGACGCGGATTGGCTACGTAGCCGGACGTAACAGCGTATTAGATTGCTGCGCCGCGGGCACAATTCATTCAAGAAACTTCAATGAGTACAGACGTGTATCTCGCGATGTTCTAAACCGAAAGTAGCGAATTGTACGCTAATAGCGTATTGTCGGCGTGAGAATGCATACTGAGTCGACGTTCACATTGGGGCTGACAGTGAGCATACTCACAGTCCGCGGCGGACAATCCGTTTGGTGTGAACAATGCCTTAATGTAGCTGCAATGTTTAATAACGGATTTACCGCAACAGAAGTTTGGCGTCGGAATTTCATTCAAGTCTGGAAGAGTTGATGGTAAGGCCCTTGACATTGGCAGAATCATCGTAAAAGCAATGGAGATAACCTGTGATAATTGGATTCGGTTGGATATAAATTAATAAATAGTCGTTTGGAATAACTCCTGAACTACGGAATCATACAAGTTTGGACACTCCAGGGAAACACTATGTTCAAGAAACAACACAAGATATTATTATCTCGAAATATATGAATAAACATAAACACTAAAGTTCCAACATTCGGCTGGGCATTTAGTAAAAACCCTTTTGAGGTACATTTAGATCATGCTTTACAAATTATCAGTACTAAACACACTAATGTCATTATGCACATTCACTTTATTCTTAACATTTGTCTTGGAAATATTTTCAACAGCAATAGTTATTACGTCAACAAAAGTTACAAATAAAATTATAACAACAATGTACACAATTCATATAAACAATTCTAACGAGGTTCAGAGTACTTATGGCTAAGTTCAGTTCGACACACACGTGACTAGCGAGCGGGACGATCGCAAGTAACGTTACACACAGGAACGTTACGCACGGGAACGTTAACACAGGCACGTCACACACACGAACGCAACGCACATGAACGTTACGCACGGGAACGTTACGCACAGCGTCGGGGTGGTCGTATGACGACCGGGGCTCGGAAGTTATTTCACTCAAAACAATTTGGCGGAAAATTGGAAGGGTTGCAGTTTTATTATTTTGACCGGTTTTAATATGGAAGTATTGGATTGTGATATTAAAGAGAGTAAAATTATCCACTCAATTAGTAGACACTAGTGGAATCGGGAGGCGTATTTAACGAGCGGGTCCGTCGCGCGTTTATTATGACAGTAGCTTGCGTTCGCGCTTTCATTGTTAATCGGTTTTAGTGTTGCAATGACGAACTTGCTGTCGGGAACGCGCTGTTACTAATTTACTATAGGTAAATATATATAAATATACTATAGATAAATACAGCGGGCAGGAACGTAAGCAAGTAGCCTGTTTTGATATTACCAATCAACCAAACTAAATCGATCTCAAACACCAAGAAAGCGAGTTTAACAATTCATTTATTTTTGTGACGATTTACTCTGATCAATAAATTACACGAAGGAATTACATTCTTTCGGGTTATAACTGTTATCAAACAAGTGCATGGGCTTTACACATTTTAATTCATTTACCTATATTGCACAAATTGATAATAATAATTCATCTTGTTTTATTTTATCCTTCCGTTGTACCACCTTTTGTACTCACTACTTACTGTACAAACGCCAGCAGATCAACCTACCACAAAATGTCAAATTTCTACAATAAACTTTGAACCCTATTGTCTTTACATAAGGGTCAATATGATTAGAGAAATTTTACAGTTTTGGATATGTTGACTGCAGGCGTGTGCACTATCACGTAATACAATTAATTATAGAAGCAACCGTTTTCACCCGTCAGCTTGTTTAACTGCGATCGCGGAGTAGGGAGAATTTCATTCAATGACCCGTCTATACTTTTCTGTAACGCATGCGCTGATAATAGCCGTATTCTCATCTGTGCAAGCGTGACAGCAATATGTTTGAGCAAGAGCGATTATTATCACCATTATTATAAGTCTACAAAGATCCCACTACTGGGCTAAGGGCTTCCCCATGAACCACGATAGCCCAACGACTGCTATCTAACGACAACAACTTGGATCAAGGGCGTAACGCGCCATCCGAAGAACGTAGGAGTTCGAATATGACGCTTTAAAAGAAAGTGAGAAAAGAAATGCCCTTGCTGAGTTTCTTGCCGGTTCTTCTCAGTACAAGGCTCCCGCCCCATAGCTAGACTTACGAACCAATGGCATAGCGACATTCATAAGTGCTCATTATTGTAGCATAAATATAAATGATTTTGAACTTAAACTAGAACTTTAAGAAAGGAGACAAGATTTGGCGAATATTTAAGAACTTGTAAGAAGTTCATTAAGAAATCAAACGTGACCTTCTATTTATAGGGATAGGAAGGGTAATTTTTTAAATGTTGAATTTGCCCTGTAAAGAAAGGGAGAAAAAATGCCCTTGCTGAGTTTCTTCCCGGTTTTACTCATTACAAATTCTCCCGCTTTACGAACCGATGCCTAATGACAACTAACAAGTGCTCAATTATTGTACCCTTATCTGAATAAATTATAATAATTTTTGTTTTTTATGTACAAATCAAGCGCGCTAGCAACTGCGTTCTCTCCTCCACCTCGGCGCAAGTAAAACGGACAACTATCCACGTATCATCACCAGCCTATAAACGTTTCACTGCTCAGCACAGACCTTCTTACATGAGCATGATTAGATTGGGTCATAACCCACCACTCTGGCACAATACAAGTTGATAGTCCACACCATGGACTCCACGGGTCATTGTACGAAATTTTCCTACTCCGCGACAACTATCACACTACCAAAACCGGCATTAAACAACCGCCAACCGACTCCCAGCCCCGCCCCGTACCCTATTCGCTCGCAACTGACACCGGATGTCATACGTCAACCTCGATATCACTGGCGTCGCGGTCCGAGTTAGACATCGTGTCGTCTATCGCGTACTCGTGTGGGGAACTCATGTCGTCGTCGGGCGAGCCGGTGAGGTCCTCATCCATCATAATGGTGGCTGGCAACGAGGGAGACACCTCTTGCAATTGACTCGAATATACTGAAAAGGTAGAAATAACATGAAAACCAATGACAATGGAGGACCTATAATTGGCTGCCTGACTTTATCTTTAAGTTTCTATGTTGTAACACACACAACTGTTGGTCTTACTGCTAATAAATAAAAAAGGAAGTCGAGCAAATGCTGATTAGTTATTGTTTTATCATAATCGTTCATGTCGAATTTTCGCCCATGCTCTGCCCCGAGCACCACAAAATGTTACCTCAACCATAATTTTCTGTTGAACCCTTAACACATGAAATGGTATTCAAAATCAAGATAACACAAATAATATATAGGATATCAGCAGTTGTAGTTTTATTTTAAAGCTACCTAGCTAACTTTTGTGCAATCTTTCTTCCTTCCTCACAAAATAATAAAATATTGTTGTAAGTAGATAAAAATAATAAAAACTAACAATTTATTATAACAAAATTAAATAATAAATACCTTCGTAACTTAAATTGCAATTTAAAATTTTTTACTTAAGCATACTTATGCCCAAACCTATCTGTTGTTTTGCCTACAAAAGTAAAAGTTTTGGCATTAGCTCCATACAAATGACATAACTCTAGTAGCAAAACTACAGATTGATAGATCATTAATTTCGGGAGTTAGAGAGCTTAACAATAATAGAACATACCTTTTATATTAGAAGATTTAAGATCAGCACTAAAATTGAGGGATTCCTCCATTGCCTCTATGGTTAATGTGTCGGTATCTAAGCTGTCCATTGACCCAGAGCATGAAGGTGAACTGTCAGGGTTTGTGTTCAGTGTCAGCTGTATGTTGTCTAATTGAGGTATGTGTGGTCGCACCTGAAAAATGGATTCATAGATTTAATAAACGCTATTGCATCAAAAATATAGCATGTTTAATTTATAATTCATAATTGTCATGGTCATTTATTTTTTATTTTCTTACATTTGCTGACAAAATAGACATACATTTTGATAAAATATCAGAAATACTTGTTTTTTTGTTTTCGTATTTGTAAAATAAAGTTTTCCAAGATAGCATAAAGAAGCATTGTGCTATTTTTTGTGAATCTTTGCATATTATTTCAAACTGTACTTATATTTTATTATTAAAATTTTGCATTCACAATGCTATATAGATAACGGATAAAATGTTTAGTAGAAAAAAATCAACCAGTCTCAGGAAGCTCGAGTGGGATTCGAACCCACGACCTTTGGATTGCCGGTCTGCTGCTCTGCTCTGACTTCACAGTGACGTAATACCGCTGGCTTGCAGCGTAATCAAACTACTAGGAAAAATTCCATGAGTCTTCTGGGGTCTCGGTAGCTCAGCGGATAGAGCAGTGGACCGGCAATTCAAATGTTGTGGGTTCCAATCCTACTTGAGCTTCCTGAGACTGGTTGATTTTTTTCTAGTAAACATTTTATCCATTATCTATATAGCATTGTGAATGCAAAATTTTAATAATAAAGATATTTATAAGCAATTACGTCTTTATCTATTGTTAAATACTTGCAATAGTATTTCTTTTGAATGTGAGGGTAGACTTCACAGTGACGTAATACCACTGGCTTGCAGCGTAATCAAACTACTAGGAAAAATTCAATGAGTGTTCTGGGGTCTCCGTAGCTCAGCGGTTAGAGCAGTGGACCGGCAATCCAAAGGTCATATACATACTATTACCTTCATGCCATCAGGCCTATGTGGATTTCTGCACCCCTTGCACTTGCACTCTGTGCACGGTTTACTATCAACGTAGCACGGACACCGTTGGCCACAGCACGTCAGTTTTCCAGGTGTTGCGGTTGCGTTGCCACATCTACAGCCTTTGCGTTTGCTGCTGGCTGAGCTTCGTGATCTATTTGATGGTTTTTTGAACCCTAAACTTGACTGAAATTAGAGAATTGACATATACATAGGTAATATGGTTAATTAAACTCTTTAGAAATATTTTTAGTACTAGTTTTTAGGCTGTGGTTAATTGAATTCTACAGTATGGACATAATATAGCCTCCAACTTAGTTTCCATTTGAACGAATTACCTATAAAGGTATTATTATCAGCCGTCATAGTCACAGAAAGCAATATTTAGCAAATATTAAACAAACTAGTAGATTGATACGAATTGTATTATGTCAATGTGTAATGTGGATGTTGAAACAAACTTTAGAAAACAAAAATTTGATATTTTTTTTTGTTAAATTGTTGGAAAAATTATTCTTTAAGGATTTTCATGTTGCAAAGTTGTAAATACGTTAGTTTTAAGTTACCTTGCCCTCTCTTCCACTTGATCCTTGTGAAGGTGATTTGGTGTCATCTACAGCTTTCCTTTTTATTGTTATTTTATTGCCATGCCCAGCGTACATTACAGAATAAAGTGGAGATCCATTTGATACAGATTTTGAGTTAGGGGAGCCCTTGCTGGATGACCGCGTTTCAGAATTACTTGAAGACGATGCACCTTGGGTCTGTGTCGATGCTGAATTAGTATAGACACATGGTAATATACTGTAAGCTGACTTCGAGAGTCCAGCTGTACTCTTATAATCATCAGAAAACCCCGCTCCTTCCTGTATCAAATCAATCAAACCAGAACTGGCCACGGTGCCTCCATTAACTCCTGCTGCTATTTCATCCTCTTCCAATAACAATTTATACACGTCGGTGCCCATAAAATATTCACAAAGCTTTTTATAACACTGCAGGAGTATCCGTAACTGCAAATTTTCAGCATAAAGGTCGTAGTCTTTGCACCAACTGCATGAAGGCTTTAGCTTTTTTCTACCACCTTTACATTTTTTACAAACGTGATGTTGACAACTTGCTGGTGTGTAAGGCTCCTTTAATAAATTACCACATACAGTGCAAGACAAAGATTGGCGTAAATATGGGACTAATCGAAAAAGATCAGTCCACGAAGACTTGTCTGCCGCGTCGGCGAGGATAATTAACCGACATGTTGAGACATACAAGCTAGTCGCGTTCATCTTCATCTGTGAAACTGGTATATTACTGAAGACATTTAAAAGTAAATGATATTGTTTACACCAAAATATTACACAGCCAAAAAAGCCGCAAACGTTTCATCACGTCAAGCTGTCAAATGTGCATCAAAGTAAACTGTCAATGTCAAATTGTTTTTTTTTTATTTGTTCCGTGAAGGAACAGGCTAAGGTCTGAGACCATACTGCCTAGTCTTTAGTTTTTATATTTCTTTTTTTTCCCGTTGTGATTAAGATGATGAATGATAAATGATGTTCCCCAAACCCCTTGAGTCCTCACTGAGGACTCTTCAGTAAATATGTGGGACTTTACTGAGGTCTCACACGGAATTCTTGCGAGAATTGGAAAAGTGATGTTGCACTGTTTTGTTTCATTTGCCAACACTCATGCACGTTCACAAATACTTAACGGTTAATAATCCACTATTATTTCACATTACTATTCGAAAAAACACAAATTTTATAAAATAAAACTTCTTTATTCAATGGCGTTTTCTTGATAGATTTCGCCAGTATCAAGTATTCTGCTCAGGCGTTATTGTTTCTCCAAAGTTTCATGAATGCACAAAGTAGATATACCTAGTTAATAACCAAAACTACTTCTTGAGTATTAATTTTTTTTAAACTGTTGAGGTATCTGCGAAAAAGAACTTAAACAATATATACTTATAAAGAATTATTATTACTAGATTAGTATGGACACACAACTTATAGTCTAATTTTATTAGAGGTTAGATAATTACACAGAATATTAACAAGTGGGGATTTAACATACATGAGTAGGGACTTAAAACTGATAGGCTTAGAAATATATGGAGGGAGCAAATCATATAGGGAAATGGGATATTTAGGACATTCGAAAAATATGTGATCTGTTGATCCTTCATCTAGTCCACATTCACAAAGTGAAGAGTCTTTGACCCTTATTTTAGCTAAATGAAACGGGGTGCACGCATGCCCCAACATTAACCGGCAGAAAGTAGAGGTACAGGTTTTGCCGATGTTTTTAATTAATAGAATCAGGCGTTACTTTGCGGAAATCCATTTGAGAGACAGCGGTTACACCCTGGAGAGATATATGATCTACTTAACCTTACTAGAGTATGCATGGAACAAAATTATTTTAGGTTTAATAACCAATATTACCGTCAAAAGGAAGGTTTGGCAATGGGTTCACCTTTAAGTCCACTAATGGCGGACATCTTCATGGATCACTTTGAACGTAATAACGTGGTGAACGAACCCAATATTCAGTTTTATTATAGATATGTTGATGACCTAATTATCTGCTGTACCGGTACTAATCGTCAAATTGACACTTTTGTTAATAAACTTAACACTGTCCACCCTAAAATAAAATTCAAATTAGAGTTTAGAGTCCAACAAATTCCTCAACTTTTTAGATTTAACCATAACTAGAGTTAACAATAAACTAGATTTCCAAATCTTTCGCAAACCCACTCATACTGACACTATTATTCCAGCCTCCTCTTGTCACCCATTACAACAGAAGTTAGCTGCCTTCCGCAGCTACGTCCATAGATTAATGACGGTGCCGTTGTCCGCAGATAGTTATGTCAAAGAACTTACTATTCTTTATCAAGTCGCGGTTTCTAACGGTTATTCTAAACAAACTATTGACAGTTTAATTTTAAATTAACAGAATAAAAGGGTCCGTTCACTACTTTATGCGTGTCCCCCCGAACGTATTAACAAATATGTGGGTAGTCTGACCTATTTATGCCCTATCTCAGATAAAATCGCGAATATTCTTAGAAAAAACAACATTTTTACTACTTTTAGGACAAATCAAAACGTCATTTATGTAACAGTAAAGATCGCTTAGAAAATTCCAAAAAATCCGGTGTTTATAAGTTAATTTGTAATGAATGCAATGGGGTCTATGTAGGTCAGACAGGCCGTAATTTTGAAATTAGATATAAGGAACATGTGGCCGCACATAGGAATGGCCATCCAGACAAGTCACATTTCGCAAAACATCTAATTGACACCGGCCATTCCTTGGGCGACAATCACACATATAATATTTTGCATGGTAATAAGAGTTTCCGGTTGTGTGTGTTGGAGCAGTTAGAAATTATAAAACATAACAATAATAATTACACACTATTGAATGACCAAACAAATTTAGTTTCCTCCCCATTATTGCGTCTTATTGCGGGTAGTACGTCACAAATGCCAAGCGGTGGCGCTATATAAGGGGCCGAGAGGTTCGCAACCGTTTCAGTCGGCGCGCAGCTCTCGACCAGTCAACAGCTCCTGAGGATGCCCCGTGGAGGGGCGAAACACGTGTCGGGTTTCGGTTTGCATGCCTTATTTAGCATCCATCGCTCCTTTTGCATGTGCATACATTGCGGGCGGGAGGGCGGTGCTTGCATGCAGCATCCAAGCTTGATAAATTAGTGAGTTAGCGGGATTAACACTAGATATTTTTATTCCGATGTTTTTGTAATTAAAAAACCAGGGTTTTATTGGAATGAGATCGTGAATATCCGCATAATGCTTTCCCACAGTACGACAAGAAGCTCTCCATTGAGTATGCCATTTAGACATCATATGTTGTTTTGCCATTAAGCCCAAGTCATTAGAAAACACCCTGAATTGAGCGGTACAGCCATTTATGGTAGCATCCTTTGCAATACAATCAACCATTTCGTTTCTATCTATGCCTGAATGACCAGGAATCCAAGCTAGACAAACCATCAGACCTTGCTGTTGGCACCTATATAGGGCACTTCTGATATTAAAGATAATTGGAAACTTATGTTTGGATCGAAAGGGGTTTGACGATATGGCTTGGAGGCTACTTTTGGAGTCGGATAAAATTACGGGCTTCTTAATTTTATGTGACTCTATATATGACACTGCCTCCCATAGTGCAATAGTCTCTCCAGTAAAAATAGAGGTGGCGGGTGGTAGTTTAGAATTTAATATAATTTTGTATCTAGGGATCCAGACTGCAGCACCTACACATTTACCTTCATCAATCTTTGAAGCATCTGTATACATAACCAGCCAGTCGGTCCAGTGGATATAAATGTGACATTGTAACTGGGCATTAGAATTGGGGCTGTTTTTATGTATATCAAGGTCAATAACATTAGGTTTAAAAGTTAAAGAGTGATAGTTATGTAACTACTCCACCTGACCCCTCTTCTTAACCTTATAATACATACACACATCATCGCCGCCTTTACCTTAGCTTAACTAATTATCTAATTCTTAAACTAGTTAACTTAATTTATCTACAATCTAATGTTTGTGTCTGGAGGTTTTGTAGAGTGCGTAGTGTTTGTATGATAATGGGACCTTAACATAACTTAATTCTATTTGCGATAAATTTCAGTCAAGCAATGTAATATTATAATAAATACTATTTTGGCCAGATCGTCTAATGCTCCGTTGTTAACCGCATTTAAGTAACTCAAGTTCTTTTCGTGAAAGTTTAGTAATTGGCTGTGTTAATTTATTTTCTCCTGACTTAATTACCTATCTGTCAATAACTAATATCCTAGATATGTGTAGCCTAGCAATGACTCCGTCTGAACTGTGACCTAAATCCTTCACAGCAGCTGTGGGAAAGGAATGTTACCACTCAAAGATAATCAGATGATAGCTTAGCTTGCAGGTATTATTATTTATTAACAATAGCATGATACATAAAAAGTCTAGTGCAATTTATATAAAGTCTTGTGGAAATATAGGAGCTCCATCCTCGCCCATATCGTGCCGATTCATCACATTGTGTCTTTATGGCCCTGCCACATTGACTTTAATTTATACCTACTTTATAGAGAGTCTACACAACTTCCAACTTAATTTCATCTTATATTATGAACTATGTCTTAGCATTTAAATTCTTATTATTTCACATAAATCAATAGAGTTTATCTCAAGGCTTGCTATCATCCAAATATCCTTTTCACATTAAGAACTTAATTATTCAATGCAATAACTTATGTCTTATGATATCACTTATTGAACAGAGGTGGGAAGCCAACATTCAACAGGACCCACTTATTTCTCTGATTATTGTGTCTGTTATAAAGATGTTATAATGTAACATTATTAACTGACTGTCCTTTTGTCTTATTAGAAAATTAATATTCAGTTCTATGAAGGGTGAATAATTTATCCAAAGCTCACTTCAGGCAGTGGCTAAAATAGAATGCTATTAATAGAGGTAAAATTACTTTTATTTACTCTTAGTATTTATTATACAGATCTTATAAATCACCAACATCACTAGATTGTACTGGCTGCCTTAGCAGATTATCACATCTTAAGTTTATTAAAAGATGTTTGATTTATTCAATATCCTACTCATTTAGGAAGTTAACTTATATTAATTATTTTTCCATTAACTTCTACCCCTGTCTCTCAGACTGGGTGACTATTTAATAGCCTACCAAATCATAGTTAGTATATCTTTAGTAGGTAGTAAATCAGGTAATTATCCCTGTTAATAATTAAATCAATTATATTTAGGAGTTATCCTTTACTCACTTTAATAAAATAGAGCAGACTGTACTATTAGGCTAATTAGTAGGTTGTTATCAATCAATTATTTCTATGGTTCATAATATTAGGAGCTCATAGCTTGTAAGGTCTTTGACCATTAAGGTGAACTTGCAGCTTCAACGAATTAACCTAGGTTCTAAACTAGTTTTAGTTGTTTAGTATCAGCTTAAATTTTACCAATAGGTATCGGATGTCTCTTTATAATACTTTGGAGTGTAGCTATATTAGGCCGTATCGCACCTCAGGGAAAGTTAAAAATGCCTGTTTGGTCATTTCAGTATTAGAAATCAAACATCACAGTACAGTTATGCTTACTTCCTATAACCTTTTAGTATCTTCTTGCAATAGGAAACCAGTCTAGACTCTTAGGTACTCCAATTAAGTAATGATGGTTCAATATTATCACTTTTCTGCTAATTATTTAAAATGTATAGTTAATTGGTAACAACTTTTAGGAAAACAACTAGAATTTTATTGGCCTACGGTAACAGATTACATGCCTAGATAGGTCCTTTCAGCGCTCCTAACCCACGTCACTTCATCGTAATTTCTATTTAGGCACCATAACTTAATTATCCCTACCTTATTAGTCGGAATTATCCGGCCTGGCTTCGCGGCCTACGTACCTAGTTCATGTACGCAAAGCGTGCACACACCGTGCTGTCCCCCACTACCTAATAACATATATAGAAACGCCTACCTATAGATTCCTACAGCCTACCTCACTTGAAATACCTATATTTTGTCGAACTAACAGTCCCTACTTGTATACCTTGCAATCTAGGCCCAAGCTACATTTAACTTAATTTCGTTGTGAGTTGTGTAAGTCGAGTCGCCCCTGCAAGCAACAGACTTCTAAATGTTCTATCAATCGAGCCAGTATACTCAGTGTGTCCACCTAACCCTGCACTGTGTGTAAGGAGACGAGACGGTCTTTGCCAGGGATATACGTGCCCGTCTCCAGCTAATTGGTGTCTGACCTATCTTCTATTTTCACTAGGGAGACAACTGTCTCACCCCCGTTACTCTCTCGAATATAGTGTATTATTTAGCGTTGTAATAGATAACGCCGGCCTTATTAAATACAATCAAAGGCCATCCTGACCGACGTCAGTTAAAATCACATTAGTTTTCGTTGCCACCGTGATGCGTTTCCGCTAATATGATCCAGAATACTGCATTCTGTTAACAATTCGAGTTGCGATAACAATAATTTTACTTTAATAATCACTTTCTATTTCACAATCAATTTTAGCTAAAATCGCTCGGACGCTCCTTTCCACGTATGAGATCGTTACCGCCACTCGTAAATCGGACCGCGCCTCCGACGTCCTTCAAATTGAATGCCCCGCTAATTTTCCTCTTTTCCCCAAGCATCTTAACTTTCGCGCCACGCGCGCCCAACATTCGCCCGCGCAAATCCGCTTTACTTCCCTTCAACCAACCGCTAGCTGTTTAGCCTAAGCGCCTCGACTTCACGTGTCTTATCATTCACGTGGAGATAACATCTTCCCTCTCTTTCTATCTTTTTCTCAACTTCTCGCTCGCTCATTGCTGCCGTCCGCCGCGTAATTCTAAAGTTTTTCCATAATCCAACCAAATCTCTTTAGATAGCCAATATTACATTTTTGAACATCTAGATGTAGCCTTCCATCAACAATTCCCTCTCAATAACCACCCACTTAGGCCAATAATTCTGTATTTTGTAAAATTATAAAAAGTTCCGTATTCAGAACATAGGTGGCGCCTGCCTGTATGTGAACCGGTCTTGCCAACCTACGCCGTCCTCCGCGAAACTCAAGTAAATAACGCACGCTAGACGGCGCCTATGTCGCAAGAGACCCGTTAGCCAACCCCATCACTCTAATCCATGGCCAACCTAACAATCCTACGCGAAACTCAAGTAAATAACGCACGCTAGACGTCGCCTCTGTCGTAAGGGATACACGGAACAGTCCCCGCGAAATTCAAAATAATGATAAGCCCCTAGTCTATTGACACATTCTTACAACTTTCAACATAAAGCCACTTGTCCACATGTCCATTATTTTAAACTAGTTTATTTTTCCCTTTTCATGCTTATTATATTAATGGTGCTACGCATTAATATTAATTTTAGTGCTACTCCCATACATTCCTTACTAACGGACGGATACCATTCATTCTGTACCGTTACAGTTGTTATCAAACAAAGGGTTTAAAATGCACTGGTAAACTGGACATGGAAGACGAATAAATTTTACAAAACTATTAAATAGACATGGGTAACTCTTATGGTTCCAATATTTATCATATGATATAAATTCTGACAGTTGATGAAGTTTTCCAATTAGGGGATGTCTAGAATATTGAACAATTTTGAAAAAAAAGTTATCCGCTAGGTACTGCCTTCTTATTGAGAGAGGAGCTTCGGAACATTCTACCTGCAGGGCATTGATGGGAGAGGATTTCATAGCCCCGATTATAATGCGTAGGCGTTTGGACTGAATCTTGTCAAGTGTATGTAGAGAAGATTTGAGGCATGGTTCTAGTAAGAAGGACCCGTAATCGAGATGACTTCTTACTATAGCGTTGTATAATAGTTTCTGGGAAAACGGGTGCGCACCCCACCAGGCACCTGATACAGATCGGAGGATGTTAATGTTCTTCTCACATTTTTTGGTAATATGTGCAACTTGAGAAACTCCTGACATTCTATAATCAAGCACAACTCCCAAGAATTTAACATTTTCTTTTACAGAAATGGGTCTACTCTCGTACATAATGTCTAAATCAGCAGGGGACCTAGATCGAGTAAAGTTGACTACAGTGGATTTATCCACAGAAAGTGATAAGCCATGATCGTCCAGCCAGTCTTTGAGGTAGATCATTGCAGCGTTTAGCCGAGAAGAGGCCAATTCAATATCACTGGCAGGTATATATAATGCAAGATCGTCAGCATACTGAAGAACACTGCAGAAAGAGTCCACGGATAACTAAAGATCGTAAGTATAGAGGCCGTACAGTAAGGGACTAAGGACTGAAGGGGCCTTGGGGCAGACCTTTCCAGACAGATCTCGGTGGAAACAGATTGTTGTTTACGCACACCTGAATGGTTCGATCTGAAAGTAGATTAGAGATAAGATTTACAAGCTTCACAGGTATACTCAGATTAAGCAATTTTTGCATGAGTTTTGGAAGCAACACATTATCATAGGCAGATGAGACATCTAAAATACTCCGACCACAGACTCGCGTCTTGAGAGCCCTATCCAAATGTCCGTAACAAAAATACTGAGACTATCCATAGTACTCATGCCTTTTCTGAAACCAAATTGGCTTTTAGCCAGATAACCTCTACTTTCGACAATCCATTCTAAGCGGTTCTTAATCATGTGTTCCAATATTTTAGCCATGGTACAAGGCAAAGCAATGGGTCTATATCCATTTGGATCATGAGTAGGCTTACCAGGTTTCAAGATTGAAACAATAATTTGAGACTTCCATTCCGCTGGGGGAATTCCCGACATGAAGATGTTGTTAAGAATGCAAAGGAATTTTTCTTTGGTGCTTTGACTACAATTGACTAGAAAGGTGTAAGGGATTCCATCAATTCCTGGGGATGAATCTTTGAGTCCGTCGAGTTCAGAAGAAAGCTCCTCGAAAGAGAATGGTGCATCGAAATCGCTTAAGGGGTATCCAGAGGTTGTTGTAAATACTGTTAACTCTGAGAGGGATGGTACTGATAAAGGGGCTAGTTTACGACAGAAAGACTCTAACCACTCTGAAGTGTCGTTGGAAGTTATGTTGCCACTATTAGATAAGGAACCTCGGAACCTACGAATGTTGTTCCAAACCATTGAAGGAGGCGAACTAGGGAAAAGTGCTTTACAAAACCTTCTCCAACCAGCTCTTTTCTTCTCAGATAAGAGTTTTGTGGCCTTTGGTGACGCCGCGTGGAACTGAATGTAATTATACTCCGTCATAGATGTGGCGTAATTTAATCAGTAGAACACTCAGAGTCCCACCAAGGGAGAGATGGACTATGAACAGAATCAGCAGTTATGTCTGTAATACCAATGGGTTCTTGGTCTAAAATGGAACGATATAGACTCCAATTTGCCTTTGAAAGATTGTATTTCAATTGAGGGCGTGGGATTCCCCCTATATTAGGACGAGATGAGCCCAGCATTTCAATGTTAATGGGGAAATGATCACTACCGTGAGAAGTGGGCAGTCCTGTCCATTTAAGGCGAGTGGAGAGTGAAGGAGAGCACAGGGAAAGGTCTACTGCGCTTTTCTGGTTTTGAAAAGGATTTACTCTACGGGTAGGGGAGCCATCGTTCAACACACATAAATTAAAATTGTCACACATGTCTAGGAAGGAGGAAGAGAGATGGTCACAATAGTATGAGCCCCAAGAAGAGTGGTGGATGTTAAAATCACCCATCACAATAAACGGAGGAGGGATTGAAGAGAGAATGGAATGGAGTTCTGTCAGACATGCAGTATCTGGATGGGGAATATATATGCTTAAGAAGGATATGTTTAAAGTTCTCACAGCTACGGCATTAATGCTTTCACTATGAGGGGGTAAAGTTATTTGGGAGAAAGAATTTTTCCTGGAGATCATGACAGCAGCACCTGCATGACCATCGGTTGTGTCATCCCGGAGGCACGAATAGCCTGACACTCGGAAATGAGAGACAGGCTTGAGTCGCATCTCCTGGATGGCAAAAACGTCAGGAGAGTTTTTGTTAATTAAATATAAAATTTCATTTTTTTATTGTTAATGCTGCGACAGTTCCACTGAACTATTTGAGCCATTGGGACTGGATAGGGAGAGGAGCTGGGACAATTGAAATCGGGTAATTCGGTATCATTAAATCGGTTAAGGAGGTTAATAGTAGTGGATAAGAGTAACGATATGAGGTTATCATTGGGAGCTGGAGGATGCCCTGAAATGGCACATCCATTTTCAAGTCCGGATCTTGGTTCTTCTATGATCTCTCTGTGTGCCTGTCGATTGTAACCTGGGGAAGAGGCTGGCATAAAGGGTCGTCTAGGGACAACTATTGTCTTTCTGCATGACGTTGGAGTTAAAGAGGGATTAGGTGTGGATAGGGGGGGGGGGGGGGATCGAGATGAATGATTGACTGAGGGCTGTGGACCTAGCTGTATCAGCAAAAGATCTTCTGACTTGGGGAAACCTTGCCGATGCCTCGGAGTAAGAAACGCTTTCCTGAGACATAACCATTTTTATTTGTTTTTGTCTAGCTTGTTCCGGACATGCAGAATCATTAGACCTATGCTGACCAGTGCAGTATAAACAAGTAGGACTTTCCTTCTCACAGGAAATACCTTCATGTGGTTGAGCACATATAAAGCAACGAGCTTGGGACCTGCATTGCGATTGGATATGTCCAAATCTACAACATTTATTACACTGTATGGTAGGTAAAATATAAGTTTCTAGGGGAAGAGATACATAAAAACAATAAACATGGGTAGGTAATTTTTGACCAGAGAGTGTGAGCACCACGGTTTGTGTCGGAATCCATACTGGGGAGACATCAACTATAGTCTTCCTGTTACGTCTACGTGCCTTAATAACAGCTCCAAAGCCTTTAGGTACTTCAATAGATTGTACAAGCTCTTCAAGGGTCCATTCTACAGGTATCTGCCGGAGAATAGCCATTCTGGTGATGCTATAACTTGTGATGATCGCTTCATACTTTGATGGAGAGAGTGCCGGGTGTTCTAGAAAAGCATTAGCATCTAGGTAGGTTTTAAATTCTACAGACACTCTATTCCTGCCAATGAGTTTGACACCATCACAGACAATGTTTTTTATCTTATTATGAAATAGAAAGTGGCCAAACTTAATAGGGCGTAATGAAGTACCTGATGAAGGATCAGCAACAAGTTTGTTAACATGGACAATGAAATGGGCCTTGTCTTGGGCTGTGTATTTGCTTTTGGTATTTTGAAATTCGGGATGGACGTAGGGCGACTGAATTGATGGGGATGATTGGGACGTGTTGGTCTTTTTAGGTGGTTGGGATGCATTTAATTCTGAAGGGGCACGCTGGAGCTTTGCGAATGAAAGTCTACTTCCATTTGGGTACTTTTGGAGAATAATGGGGGAGATGATTGAGCACATGGCTCATTGTCGCCACCTCCCGGATCGGGAGGTTCCGACATTCCTATACTACGGTTAAACAGACAATTACTCACATACAATAAACAAACACACCACCACAAAAATAATTACACACAAATAATAAGTCAACAGAATAGTTATTCAATAGAAAACACAGATTCAAGTTAAGGATCAACACTTTGTGTCAGACACTCACTCTGAATCCAGAAAATAAAACTAAACTGCAGACATGACGCTACACTTTCCCGCCAAGAAGTCTGTCAAATTGTATTCTTTTAGACGATCGGAAATGAAACGTGCCCATACAGCCTAACCTCAACACTATCTTTTTTTTTCCGTTTAGTCCACTCTCGTCCCCTCGACCTCTAAAAAAAGATTTGGTTACTTGTTTCCTCTCAACCCTTAAACATAGTTCACACTCGACCCCCAGGGGGTGAGACTGAATTTTCATACTAAGAACAGGCATACCTTGTCCACTTTCAACCCCTAGTATTAATATTTTGGTACAGTGAGGTACAGAATAAAGGCAAAAAAGAATAAAGGCAGGAATTTGATATAAAAAATAATATATAAGCAATATAGAGAATACTTGAAGTATAATTTTATATCTAATATAACAGTACATTGGAAAATAACAACAACAATCTCATTTAGCCCTCAGCTGGGATTCGACCCAGGACGTTTCGCTATCCGAGCGACTCTCAGCTGAGGTCTAAATGAGACTTTTTTGGAATGTTATGTTATATTAGACCTAAAATTTAAAATACAAAATAAAATAAAGAACTAACCTCAAAAAAAAATAAAAAAAATAATAGTGAATCCTTAAACTTACATACTTTTTAAGTCGGTGCCACGCCTCGAAATATATCCTGCCTCTGCCTATTTAATGCCTGCTTTTATACTCTCTTGATGGTTTACCATTAGCTCTACTTCACCATGATGCATTGTGGCGAACATAAATTGCTTGGTACATTAAAGTAACTAAGTATATTAAATAGAAATATCGGGACGACAAACTCAGGATAATCATGATAAAAATGGTAGGGTAAAATATCTCGAAAAAAGTAAAAATAAAACTACTTATATTAAAGATTGTAATCGTACAGCAACATTTCGTAATTCCGGTGGCCGTCTTTACTGTCAGTTCCACTTAACTAAATAATACTTTCCGAAGACAAATGAGAATCAACTAAATCGCTTTAGGGGTATGCCTATAATATTCGAAGAGTTCCCTCAATTTGTCTAGGATCCTGACCTGATGAAAATTCAACCAACAAGATAGAACATCATTTCAAACAAAAAAAAAAAATTATCTAAATCGGTTCAACCGTCTTTAACAAATCAGGGAACACACATAAAAAACTCTACGGACGAATTGAGAACCTCCTCCTTTTTTAGTCTGTTAATATAGGTAAGAAATTACAACAAATAATAATATAACAAACTTAACTTATTTGATATCATTATTATTTAATATTTGATTATTTGCGATAGTAACGCCAAAATAAACTCGAAGATAACGAAGCACGACCGCACGTCGTCGTGCGGAGGACGTGGGTTTAATTCCCACCTGAGGTAGAAATTTTTTTCAACGTTTCGTTAATCATTTAATATCGTAACTGTATCTTGGGGGTCGAGAGGAAACTTAAATTAGGCTGGAAAATAAAATCTACTTTTGACCCCCGAGGGTCGAGAATACACTGTAGTTAGGGGTCCAGTGGACACATTATTTATTGGGGGTCGAGGGGACGAGAGTGGACTAAACGTTTTTTTCTAGCTTGTAAAAAAGATGTAACCAATATTGATAAAGCCTAAAGTAGATTTTACTGAGTGATAATATTAATGTTTTAATGGTAAATGATATTCCCCAAACCCCTTCCGGGTCCTGCGTAAGGACGTCGTATGGTGACTGTACGTATGTATTTACGTGTTATGCGACGGCTGTCATAAAGCATGCAGGTCGGCCCTCAGAACAATAACTAAAGTATTTTTATTTATTTATTTTTTAAATATTTACATTTTAACTTAAAATATGACATTAAAAAAATTTCTGTAGCCCTTCAAAATACTTCACAATAATTTTTTAAAGATTCATAAAAATGACCACGCGCTATTGTTTTTGTGAAAATCAAAATACGCGCGAAAACCGCGGCGTGACGTCACCGGATTCCATTCTCGCACACGGGTGGCGCGACTCGCGCTACTTCGTTTTATTAATATGTCTATATCTGTGGTCCATATGAACCAGTGCAGTTGCCACAGATTACTTAATAATTAATTATGCAAATAGTTAAGTAATGTAATCGGACGCCCGCCGGGTGCGGGCAGCGAAAGCGGCGGCGGGCGGGGGCTATCGGATACGATGACGTCACGTCACGTCACGTCAGTCGAGTGTTTTTCACGGATTAACTCGCGTTTAATTTACTATTTACATAGTTTTTTATATTATATATTACAGGGAGTCAAGTCTCCCGGTAACCACGGACCCTGTAAAGGGTTAAATTAAACGCGAGTTAATCCGTAAAAAAGTGTTTCATTTCAATTTGTAGTGCTCGCTTAAACCTCAGAAAGCTATCGTACCTATAAGGTTTCTATCAAACTTCTAAAATAGCTGTCTGACCAAGGCGCCAAGAGATTCTAAGCGAGTACCTAGTCCTTCAGTTCCCGTGGATCTTCTACAGACAATTCTTTGAACAGCTGATAGCTTGCACCATGAACATTCCTTCTGCTAATCCATTTTCGTTCCCAAGTCCGTATAGGATTTTGGTGTTCAATATTTATTTGATTTTAGATTTCTTCTATAACCACAATTAATAATTCTTTCAATATATCACTTAAGAGGAGGTATTTTGAGCGCTTCTCTCTCGCTCTCAGCGAAGAGGCGCGAATAATCGCGTTTTATATTTAGAAGAATTGGTAATGTGATAAAAAAAACGATCGGTTATAAGCCCTTAAGTTATCTATGAACTTCATTTTGGTAAATGACTCATAATATCAAATTACTTATTTTAAGAATAAAACCTAGAAAAGAAGATAAAATGACACAAAAATATAAACTTTGTGAATTTATTCTATCGCGCCTACTTTATCAAATCGTGTTTCCATCAAGTGTATTCCACAGAATAAAGCCTTAACAACATTTTATAATTTTCGCAGATGTTAATTTTATTGTTTACTACTTCATAAATTAATTCTAAGAGCGTGTTATTTTAATTTTTCACTAACACGTAGCCTTAAGTGCTGGCTTCATCGCAATCCATTGTTGGCAGGACGTGTCTCGCGTCCATCGTCGCAAGGTTCTGTACTTACTTACCGATAAGCAAAGTTCACCGTTTGGACGTTGCTGTCTACTTGCCGATTAAGTAAGCAAGGAAGTCGTAAGTTGAACTTACTTACTTACTTACTTATGGATGTGTAAATCGGCCATAAGCGAGGTAGTAGTGTTTTATGCAATTTTGTAAATACTTCTCGTAGTGAAATAAAAACTATTGGTTTAAGAATAACGACTTCTATAATGGTATAAAGTAAAAATGACCTTTTTTCATTTTTCCCAAGTCCATTGGCTAGTCTCAGACTAGCATAATTATTCTATGGCCGCGCTTTAGTTATTGTTTTGAAGCCACGAGTATTGGCCATTCGTTGTCAAGGCAACGCAGAATTATTAGTAGCTCTAAATGTCAAAATTATGTCAAATAAAGTGTAGTTCTTGTTCTGAGTGTAGTTCATTCAAAACTCATTCTTTTTTAATTTTTAGCTTTATGAGTTGCCATTGAAAACTCGTTAATCCATGCGTAAAGAATGACATGCTTGTACAAGCTTACTCCATTTTTATTAACCCTTTCGCGGGCGGTAACGTATCTATACGTTCTGAGACAATTATGTATAATGACAGAACGTACTATTACGCCTATCTTAATTTTATTGTTTTGAGCAGAACGTTTGCGCACGTTGACTCGCAATACAAAATTCTATTAGCTTACGTCATTCCGCCACAACGCATATAAAATTTAAATTTGTACTGTCACATTACATATGATATTCGGTACTTTATAAAGTAGGTGTCATGCTTGTGCGCTGGTGGTACGTAGAATTTGCACGACGTCATGATACGCTCCTCGCCCCTTCACTTCCTTTGCCTCAGTCACACAGTGTCAACCTAGGGGGATGCGCGCGCGCTCCCGCCAAAAACCGGGTGCTTTTACGTTGTTTATAAGAGTGATTGTGTTAAAAAGGTGAGTATTTTAATTGCTTATGTATTACGTGTTATGTAAAAGCAGATGAACTATCCGTAGATAGTAGTATTTTTCTATTATTCATTTCTAAAACAGACTTTTGACGGAGTAATAAGTAATAACATAATGTAAAATACCTACTTGATCGCTTGACTTATTACGCGAGTAGGTACTTTAGTTACGTTATATCTAGATTTATATTTATCTAGCAGGAAGATAAAACACCTAACTGGTTGTAATAAAATGTTTCTTGCTTGTTTAGATGGAAAAACACAGAAAGAAATCGATGAAAATATTCGAACATCGGTCATCGGATGAAACAGCTCGGGACCCGTTTGAAGACGACGGAGAGTACGGTTCTGACAATAATTACGTGCCCAGTGAGGAAGAATCTTCTAGTGACAACGAAAGCCGTCCTTTCGTATTACCAACAAAAAGACAACAAGCTAGTGGTGTCCAGATAAAAAAAAAGACCCCAAAATGTCAGCCACGCGTGCACGAGCGCCGTGGTAATAATATCAACTCACCATCGACATCGCTTCAAGCTAAGCAGGTACTATCTAAAAATAAAAATAGGGGTTCCAGTTCCCAAACTGCTTCAAGCGGTACTGATAGTCAATGCGCAGATTCGGCTTCAGAGTACTCCGAAGACGCTGATGACAGCAATGATAGTGATTCTCATTCAGATTCCCAAGGCTCTCCATGCAATCTGTCTGAGACAGAGAATTATGTAGGTACTAACGAGCGCCACGAGGCATTTGATTGTGAAATTGCGAATTCATCAGACTCTGAAATATTTCCTTTAGCTAAACGACTGAAAAGACCATCCAATAATACTGAAGCTAGTTCACTTCAAAACGACCACAGAGACGAAACTTCATCGCGTCTTATGCGCCGTTTACCTCAAGATGATCCTGTAATAGGTCTTGTTCGCTGTTCACCTCAAGGTACCCATAGGGATGAACCTACGACGCCATCTGTGCATCAATCACCTAAAGATGATCCTGAGTTAAATCCTGCTCGCTGTTTACTTGACGATTCCCATAGGGATGAACCTAAGTTGCTGTCTGTGCACCACTTACCAAATAATGTAGGTACTAACGAGCGCCACGAGGCATCTCATTATGAAAATGAAAATTCATCAGACTTTGAAATATTTCCATTAGCTAAACGACTGGAAAGACCATCCAATAATACTGAAGCTAGTTTACTTCAAAACGACCACAGAGACGAATCTTCATTGCGTCCTATGCGCCGTTTACCTCAAGATGATCCTGTATTAGGTTGTAATGATGCATCTCATTGTGAAAATGAAAATTCATCAGACTTAGAAATGTTTCCGTTAGCTAAACGACTAAAAAGACCATCTAATGATACTAAAGCTAGTTCACTTCAAAAAGACTACATTGACGAATCTTCATCGCGTTCTATGCGCCGTTTACCTCAAGATGATCCTGAATTGGATTTTACTCATCTATCATCTCAAGTTGACCAAAGACCCGAACCTAAGTCGCCTTCAAAGAACCGTTCATCAAATGATGATTCTATGTTAGCTGCTACCTACCATTTATCCTATGCTGGCAAAATACTCGTTCCCGAGACGCCTTCTCCGTGCCGTTTGTTGAAAGATGATTCTGCGCTAGCTTCCACTTTCCGTTCGCTTCAGGTTGGCCATGTAGAGGTACCTGAGACGCCTTCTGTGTCTCATTTATCAAAAGATGATTCTGAGCTAGCTGCTACTCATAATGACCGTAGAGTTGAACCTGAGTTACCGTCGTCGTCATCTTTTCAACGTTCTGCACAAGCTCAAGATTGCCCAAGAGAAGAACCTGAATTGCCTTCTAGAGTAAGACGTGCTTCTACTATTGATGAAGAATGGAGTACTATCATTTCGCCTATACCTGATTTCAATTTTGATGCTAATTCAGTAGGTGTCCGGTTTCCTGTTGATGAAACTACAACAGTAGTTGATATTTTTAACCGAGTGTTCCCGCCTGACATTGTTGATTATATAATGGAATGTACCAATGCCTACGGACTTGAGTTATGTAAAAAAAAAGGCCAAAGACTAGAAACAGTCGCTCTTACACTTTTAAAGAAGTTGATCGAGAAGAATTACTGAAGTTTTTGGGATTGTGTTTACTAAGCGGTCATGTTGCTACTCCTCAAAAACGTAAACTGTTTACAATGTCAGACCCTTTATACTACCATCCGATATTTGTGTCAGTTCTATCTGCACGTAGATTTGAACAGATACTGAGATGTATAAACGTTGCTTCTCTAGACGCAAAAGGACAGGAAAAAGTTACTACCTTTATGGATTTTCTAACAAGAAATTTCCGTTTATGTTATAAACCAGAAAAAGAATTAAGTTTAGACGAATCTTTACTATTATTTAAAGGTCGTTTGACATGTAAGCAATACATTAAATCTAAACGAGCTAGATATGGCATTAAGTTTTATGAGCTGACAACATCAAGCGCTTATGTCCTAAATATGATGATGTATTCTGGCAAAATGGCTGACACTACAGAAAAAGGAAAGAAAGTAGAAAAGACCGTCTTGAGACTCATGAGACCATATCTTTTAAAAGGCCATTCGCTTTACATGGATAACTACTACAATTCGGTAGTGTTATCCCAAAAACTTCTAGATCTCAAGACACATTCAACGGGAACATTACGAGTGAATAGAAAAGGCAACCCGAAACGTTTATTGTCCAAGAAGCTCAAAAAAGGAAATCACGTTTGGGCAAACAGAAATCGTATTTACGTTTCAAAATGGGTGGACAAGCGCCCCGTGCACATGATCACCACTGAACACCATCCCCAGATGGTTGACTTATTTAACAGACGTGGACAGCCTAAGACTAAACCGCGAGAAGTGGTTGAATACAATAAGTTCATGTCTGGAGTAGATCGCGTCGACCAAATGGTCTCATATTATTCATCACCTCGCAAAACTATAAGGTGGTATAAAAAGGTGTTTTTTCACCTTCTGGATATCGCCGTCTGGAACAGTTTTTTCATATACAAAAAACACTGCAAGAATAACAACAAATCGTACGAATTCATAACTTTCCGAGAAGAACTGATCAGAAATCTAATACAGATTAAACCTGATGTCGATCTCAAACACCTGATTAGGCACTCTAAATACAGCAATCGAAAGGGACCTAACGAGCAAAACCCAGCTGTTGCATCAGTAGATTCTACAAATCACTGGCCTGAAAAAATCCCTGTACCGCTTGGATCTAAGAAAAAGTCCAACTATCTGAAATGTAAAATGTGCAAAAAGAAAAATCAAAGAAGAGAAACCGGACTACGATGCAAGGGATGTGACGACAAACCAGCGCTCTGCGCCCTGTGTTTTGAAGAGTGGCATATCCAACTGGACAATTAATTAATTGACTGACATAAATTAGTTTTGTTGTTTATGAAAATTTTTAAAATATTATGATTATTAATACTTACTTACTCATTATGTTGACACTGTTATACTTATAGTGATTCGTTTCGTTATTCGTTTAATATTTCTTTATTTTTTTCATAGAAGTTTAAAGTACTGATTTACTTTTCTAAATAATTAGGCTATATAAAAACTTATAGGTACCCAACTATACTACTTTTTTTTGTTTTTTTTTGTAGCGAAGTATAATTATTTTTATGTTTTGCAGTTTTTGGGCTGAAATTATCGATCTCACTGTTAAGTTTTGTTATTGAAATGTTAAAACCTCTGAAAACTGTGATAATTGTTAAGTATTTGATTACGATAATAACTTACAAAATAATATAAGTAGATTGGATCTCAATGATACCTAATGTGATTGTACTATTAGTTCAATAATTAATAATAAATACAAATTTTAAATATCTCCTTGTGTTTTATGTATAGTAAAAACATTAAATTACTGTATGATACCTATATTTGACCCAACGTATAAAGGCGTTAGTTCAATCCTATAAAAAATACAAAATGCTATAGGAACATAACGTTAGTACACGTTATCGTATCCGCACGTTGTGTTTCACAGTAAACAAAATGTTCTACTTTATGAAATACAACGTATGTTAACGTTCGACGTTTCTCAACGTCGTTCTCCTAAATAACATATGAAATAAATATAATATGACAGAACGTTTCCATACGTTGGACGTATGTGAACGTTGTGACATAACACTGTAAACATATTAGCACTGAATGTGGCACAACGTAAATAAACGTCTGACGTTTCTTAACGTCGTACTCCTAAATAACATAAGAAACAAATAAAATATGACAGAACGTTTCCGTACGTTGGACGTTTGTAGACGTTATGTGCATATAAAATATTACAGTATCCTACATTATGGCACAACGTCTGCAGACGTTCGACGGCAATATACGTTGTAGACCAATCAGATTTACCTCTTTTATAGACAGTGACAGAGCGCCTATATACGTTGACGTTAGGTAACGATAGTGCCGCCTATTGCTAACTGTATCTGAGAAATACGACTCTACGTCAATAAACGTCTAACTATTTTGTATGGAAAATTTATGTGTCTTTCTACGTATACCTCATGACCGGGTACCGCCCGCGAAAGGGTTAATAACGATGCAAATTCAAACTTACTACTTGCCTAATCTGAATGTAACTAGTCCAAACGTAAGTTTGGATAAAGATAGGAGTAGGCCATTTTTATTAATAAGACAGTTATTGATTTTAATTTTTTGAGCTGTTTGTTACGATTTTTACTAATACCTACAGTTTTTTTTTTAAATTCACAACTTTATCCCATAAACCAAACCCACATCAACGGCAACAATGCCAACAATAGAAAAATAGCTAACTACAAAATGTCAATCAAGGCCTTATTGACACTATTCCACCCTTACTCTTTCGTTAAACAGGTTAACGCCGAGGTTTAACTTTTACTCCGAGAGTAAAGTCTGATTAGTGTACTCATTCGTTACTCCATGTTTATTATTAGTAAGTTAACACCGATTTAATACTTGCAGTAGCCTTACTCAACGTTTATTAATGAGACGGCTTGAGTTTTAGTAATGATGTGGGACTTTACTGAGATCTAACACGGACTCTTGAGAGTATTTGAAAAGTGATGATAAACTATTTTGATATTAAGATCCGAATTTATTACGATTTAAGATCCGGCCACGACATGTAAATACAAGGCAAGGTTCTGTGGCCATTCTGAAACTTCCTCTAATTGAATCATTATGCTGCTACTTATCTACCTTTTATCTAGAACCTCCGGCCTATAGGCAGAGTTATCTGCTAGGTTGTCCCCATTCCCAGCACTGGGCAAATGAAAGGAGATTCTCACTAATAACCCCTGTAACAATATGATCCGTCAGGCCGTTACATGAAGAATGGTCTGGGGAACGAACTCGTGATCATGGATTGACACTTACCGGTTGATGTTTTTCCCTGTGGCCGGCCTACTCTAGCCTTGGCCACCCCGAGCTTTAGCATGGAGCATTTGGCAGCCTCACGAGATGGACGGACGGAGAGACCCTCCTACTCTGGTGATTCACCTACTCTGGCGGGCAGTCCTAGATCATTTCAGCGATAAGTCAGGGGTCCCTACTTTTAAAACCTCACGTCACGCGTGCCGGTGAGGTACTTACTTTACTGTTGGTATAATATACTTTTATATCTATCTAAACCTACAATTAACAATCGAAAACCTCTCACACGGGAAGTGAATTTAATAAGGGGGCTAGGTCAGGTAAGTGTATTCTGTAACCATGCATTCTCACTTGCGTTAGGTTAACGGTTTTCGTGTTGGTTTATGTAAAATTATTAGTAAGTATACATTCTCGTCGCCCCAGAACTCTTCTTTAATCTGTGGCCCCAGGGGGTGCGTGTCCTATCGACCAAATTATCGAAAATGATTTTTAAATGCAGTATTTAGGATTAAAATTTTGGTCCTGTTAGTCAAAAAATATTTAAAACATTTTTCTTTTAAAACAACTAAAAAGGTATTTAAATTTTATTTGTGACATGACATCGTAACGAAAATTCCGTGCTTGTTTGTTCTATGTCCAGTGTTTGTTGTATATCCAACATTGTAAAAAAATGTTGAGTGCTTGAGTGCTACGTCCACTCAATCGACCTTCTGTACGGTAGTAATATTAGTTATTCTGTGCTTGTACCAAGACGAATAACGAAACAATTTTAAAACACACAAGTTTATGCTTATTAATTTTTGACGTTTTTTTATGCTTAAGTTTTTATAAAAAAAGATATTTGAATGATTAAAAATGTCAACCTTATTGGTTAGGTACTAATGTTTTCCAAAACTCATTTCAGCCGCTACTTTATTTTACTTCAATAACTCCAATTTATATTACTTACCACAGTATCAATACGATAATTGGAAATCATATTACACAATTCTATGACCACGGCTTATATTTCGGTTCGACGCGATTCTGTTTCGGCGTGCAGTGGTACTGGGGGTAGCAATGCGCATTTGTCTGGCACAGACTATAATAGCTCGTTAGATTAGTTATTAAGTCTTAACTATAAGTTAGTTACTTAACTGTTTTTTTATTATTATTAGTATTGACGTCAATAAGTGCCTGTAAAGGTTTACATTGAATAAATAATTTGACTTTGACTTTGACTTTGCAATCACAGCCCGCGACACCATCCCCGCCATTTTGTTTTATTTGCCAATGTGGCTGGAGACATCACTAGAATCACTTCGTCGCTTCCGAAAAAACTGGTTTATTCGTTGTAATTGATGAGTTTTTAATATTTAATTGTTTCAGACAAACGCCAAATAATGTCTAGAACACATTGTAAAAGTAATTATAATCGGACGCAGCCGCAAACTGAGCAGAACATACATTTTACTATTTACTTATTTCAATGTTGAAATTCAAACAGGGTATTGTTTTAACGACGTTTTACAACCTTCAAGCTTAGCTAATTTTACCAAACTATTAGTTATATTAAAATAATTGATAAAATCTTAGTTTTGGTTTAAGTTTTTATTTTTATTTTAGACGTCCCGTAGTAAAACCATTTAAGTTAAATAAATAATTCGGAATTAAATAATAATACGGTAAAAGGTATTAAAATACTGACATACCAGCAGGCCTAATCTCTAACTCAAGTGAGAGTTAAAATTATGAAGACCCAAAGAAATTCATTTTAAACTTAGCTATGTACTATGCCAATTGCTAGTAAAAAATACAGAGCGCACGCGCAATGTAAGACGAATTTCCTTGGGTGTTTACCACTCTAACTGTCAGTCGAGTCAGAGAATAGACCTACGGGTCGGATGCACCACCAACTATGCTGTATAAAATTGGATTTATTTTATATAATATGAGCTCAGCTATGCCGTGAAACAAGGCACAAAGAATTCAGATAAAGACATCAATAAATTAAACTTTAATTCTTCAAAAATGTCGTTATTTATACCTAAGTACTTTAAAATCTAAAAAACAGTTTTTCAAAGACACATGTTTTATGCTAGTCAGTATTAACCCAGACCATACGAAGCAATCCGAAAGTGATAAAACTGAAACTGGAGTTCCGTTTAAGTACGTAATACGTAGTTTAGTGATTTATAAACCATCCTGTATATACATTTGGGACATAGAACAAACAAGCACGCAAAAATAAAACTGTCACTTTGTCCTATCTTCATTGAGGTATTGTTCTAAGTCCACATCCGAAATTAATTTTGTGTATGTTTGTCCTATCTCCACATAAAAACTACGAATTATGTAAGGTATAATTGATTACCACCTGTAGATGGCATTTATATCAATCAATTCATAAGTAACTCATGTATTAAGAAAAACCTTCAAATCTATAAACTATACTTCCTTATATTATACAGCATAAAACTCGTCTACTGTAATATTGAAGAAATGGAGATAGGACAAACAAGCAATAGGGCGACGTTCTGTCACAAAAGTTTCGGGAACGGATGATTTGTTTGAAATTCCAAATAAATTTTTTTGTTTTTTTTGTTGTTAGATTGGCACAACTGTTTTCCATTTTTGCGCGGAGTTTGAGTTGCATCTGTTAATTAGATTAACTAGAGTGCTGTTTTTAGTTAGTTTATATCTAGTGTGTATTGCAAATTTCATAATGGGTAAAAACATCGAACAAAGAGTTTGTCTTAAACTTTGCGTCGCCAATGGAATTTCGTGTTCGGAGTCACTGAAAATGTTCCAGAAGACTTACAGTGAATCGACTTTATCAAAACACGTGCTTATGAGTGGTACAAAGCGTTCAAAAGCGGTCGAGACGTGATGAAAGATTTGTTTCGCTCTGGTAGGCCATCAACGTCTTTAACTGAAGTTAACATTGCAAAAGTGAAGGAAATGGTGACAGAAAATCTTCATTCAAGTTTGAGAGAAATAGCCGTTGAACTTTCTGTGTCTCACGAGTCGCTACGTACCTACCTACCATTTTAAATAATCACTTGGGTATGAAACATGTTACTGCTCGGCTAGTCCCAAAAGACTTAAATTTTCTCCAAAAACTCAATCGTATAGGAGTCGCTGAGGACATGCTAGAACGAGTCAATTCCGACCCAACATTCATGCAACGCATTGTTGTACAGGGTGACGAGACGTGGGTTTACGAGTTTGACATGCAAACTAGTCAACAAGCTTCGGAGTGGCGCCTTCCGAATGAACCAAAACCGAAAAAACCACGCCAAAGTTGATCAAAAGTCAAAGTCATGTTGACTGTTTTCTTTGACTATCGCGGTGTTGTGCACTCGGAGTTTTTGCCGGAAGGTCAAACGGTAAATAAAGAATATTATTTAAGCGTTATGCGGCGTTTAAGAGAGCAAATTCGACGAAAAAGGCCGAATTTGTGGAAAGACAATTCTTGGATTTTGCACCACGATAATGCTCTTTCGCACAAGGCCATCATTGTGAACGAATTTTTGACCAAAAACTCAACAAATACCATCAAGCAACCACCTTATTCACCAGATATGGCTCCAGCCGACTTCTTTCTTTTTCCTAAACTCAAATTACTACTTTGTTGCACCCGTTTTCATTCGGTAGAAGACAAAGGAGAATTCGCTGCGAGAACTGGACACAATTCCGGAAAAAGCGTTTAAAAAATGTTTTGATGATTGGATTATTCGTTGGCGTAAGTGTATCGTTTCTGAAGGAGCATACTTTAAAGGCAATAAAATAAATTTGGATGAATAACTAACATTTTGTATATTATTCATCTTTTCCGGTACTTCCTTGACAGAGTAGTAAATCATTTAAAATTAAAAAATAAATAAGTATTTTAGGTACATTTTCTTTTATTCTTGTCATTTATTCCCGTAGCGTAGAAGTGTAGCGTATTAGTAGTGTAGCGTAGTAGCGTAGCGTAGCGATGAAAGAATACTACCACCTCCTCTCTTCCCTTCGGTGTCGTAAAAGGCGACTAACGGACTAAAAACTGTACATACAACAGCGTAGAGCGGCAATGGCTCACCACCAATCATGCTGAACACATGCGTGCAGTCGCTTTTTGATGAAAAGTGGACTATGGTAGAACTGCTTTTGATGTCCTCATTGCCTCGAGTTATTTAGCTTCTTCCCAGACGTTGCTGTGAGACTCTCGCATGACTGGGTTGAGCCCGATTACGTTGTTCTTAGTTGCTCACGGGGCAATTTTGTTTCAGACAGCGCATACACAAACTTGCGCTGTGCGAGTCCATGTCTCCCTGCGGCGAGTCTAGTGAGAGTCGAGATCACGCACTATAGGAGTGTAGCTTATACTCCGATATTAGGATCAGGTTGTTGGATAGGTTACGCAGACAGGATTTCGGTCCAGTCTACCACCAGGACCTCATCAGTAGCCGAAGCAATTGGGAAGCACTGCGCGAGTTCGCGCACTCCTGGCACACGATTCGACGAACATTCAAATAAGAGGTTTAGGTATAACAACGAGAGCAGCCCGACGCGAAGTCACGTACTGTGGTGTCCACGCCTCAGAAGGGGGAGAGGTGGAAACAGAAGGGACGGAATAAGATTTGTAGGGAGCGAAGTGAAAAGCGCCGCTGGGGAAAAGAGCCTATCTATGCAGTTCCCACGCGCTCTCCCGAGATTCGGTCTTTATGCCGCAATGTAGGCAGGACCATGGGCTGGTGGAGACTTTGTCCTCATTGCCTAGTCTCAGACTAACCCTTCGGGGATAATAGTCGTGATTATATTACTTATGTACCTACCTATGTACTTATGTTTATTTCTTTTATAAATTTTTAAAGTTAGCCGTAAAGTTAACCGTGTGGCGTAGCGGTGTAAGAATAGTACCACCCCCTCTCTTCTCTTGGCTGTCGTAAAAGGTGACTAACGAAGTAAAGACTGCACATACATCCAACAGCAGAGCGGCGATGTGCTCACCACATGTCACACTGAGCACATGTGCAGTCGCTGTTTAGTGAAAAGAGGACTATGGTAGAGGACTGCTTTTGCGGTCCTAATTGTATAAATAGTCTCTGACTAACACTTCGGGGATAATAGTCGTGATTATATTATTTCTGTATATGTATTTTCAAAGTTTGCCAATTGCAAGCTAGTATATTCTGAGACCAGGAGTAGCTATCAAAATAATTCGTCTTATTAACCAATTGAAGACACTTAAGTAGATGTTTGCACTTCACACAGACAGATGGACGCTAAGATAATACAAGCTCACATGCGCGCTCATACTATGGACATTGCACAACGAAACAACAATTACAATTTTTCGAGTATAGTTTGTCGATAAACAAACTAGTTAGGTCATTTCAAGTACCTACTTTTCCTTATCAAAGTTGTTGATGTGAAACAAAAGACGTCCATTAACTCATCAAACATGAACCGTCGAATAAACATAATCAACCGTCCAATCGGATCATTTAGATATGAGTCTATTAAACGAGTATTGGTTCGTATCTTGCCCAAATGAGCGTAACGTGTCGTTATTGTCTCAAAGTCGCCGATGCCGAGCAGTTACATAGATAGGGCGTTTAGCAGGACGTGCGCTGATAAAAGATTAAGACCGCATCAGTATCATTTGATCCTCTGCAGGGGAAAGAAGCATCTCGTCTCGTGCTCCGAATCTGTGGGCGATCCACTAATTGAATCAACGAATGCCTTCCTGCGGCGGCCGCTGATTGCAGAGAGGTTCAAACGGTTCTCTGTGCGGAGCCACTGTGGTACGGTGTGATTGTGTCAGTGATGTGGACCCTGGACAGTGATTTATGTTATTGTGCGGTGATTTAATAGTGTGTACACCTGAACTGCAAAATGTGTAGGTCAGTAGATATTTTGATTTACTTTATTGTCTAAGTACTCAAGGCACGAGGAGGCACAGAGAAACAATACGAAGACGAACCAGCGGGGAGTTAGGGCTTTAGATAAACGCTGAAAAACTTCTTGATTTGCATTTTATTTTAGTACATACATTTCTTTTAGATTTAGATATAACATTGTGGATAGGCAACAATTTAAATGAATTATTGAAAACTAAAATACAGTTCCATGGTTTCGTCAATGGAGTAAAATAATCATCATCTATTAGGTGCATTCAAGGCCTGTGTTAAAAAAGTATATTTTACAGAGATTCACTTACTTACCTAATTAAAATGTGATTATTTTAGGCAATCAATAAGCAACATTATTTAAGTAATTGAGGAAAATGTTGTAGGTACTTACAAATAGTAAATTTCATTTGATAATAGCTTTATTAATGAGTTTTTTTTACCAATTACAATGTCGATATTTCACAATGATTTAATCGTTTAATTTTATACATAGAGCTAACATTATTATTTAGAATATTTTATGTAGCACAAGCGCAGCTAGGTTTAAGCATTCACTGGGTTTAAGTCCGCCTGCCACGATCTTATCCAAATATGTCGCCATAATAACAATGTTTTTTATTAGCATAGTGTTGTGTTCCGTCAGTTATGAGATAAGATAGGCAGTTCGATAATTAACGATCGATTCTGTTTGAGTAATGTGTTCTTCCACTTTGTTTCACATTGAGAGACATAAAAAGTGAGATAGTTAGAGAGACCATACAACAAAGTTTACATTACGCAGTTTAGCCTGGTCTAACTAACCTTTCCAGTTGGTATACAGTTCACAAATAATAGGTACATCATGTGTCTGTCAGAACAAACCTTGTCTAACACTTTATGGCATCGAAACTAAATTTTCTTTTTTCTATCTACTTATATTATTATTTATTCCTATTTATTATAACGTTTAAATATCTATAACAAAAAATACATATAATTAATATTATTACTTAATTTATTAAATTAAATTAGCTTAATAGGTATTGCATTGTTACAAAAGAACACAATATACGCTATTATTAAAACTTTACATCCGACTCTCCATTTACACAGGGATGGTATGAAAGCGAGAAATGTACGCTATGTGAAGAAGCAAGTGTGCGAGTGCAAAAGAAGAAAGGTGTTACCAGACCAATCAATCGATCGTCGATCGACACTGAATTGGAATTCATCGAAATATCTGAAATGGTCAAAAAGATCACAAAACCGGGCTATGTATTGAAAAATTAGAAACACCCGCCCGACAGAGGGCCTACTCTCTTTCTCCGAAACGAAATTTCGGCCGCTTTTCGTTTGCTATTTACAGCGGTTTTCATTAATTTCGACATTTCGTTTATACAAAATAGGTTTGGCATTTAAATTATTAATTTTTTGAAAATTGTTTGAAATTAAAATTTGAAAATTTAAAATTTTGATGGAAAGCTCTATATATAGCTAACAAAAATAGGCCAAAATTTCGTTTCGGAGAAAGAGAGTAGAGTAGTAGTAGTAGTAGTAGAGTAGGCCCTCTGGGAATTATAACCTGGACCTTCGGTTATCGGCCCAGGCGCTTAGCCACTAGGCCACGACCACGGAGGACAGAACCAAGTAGTCTTTGGCCACGACCGACGTAGCATTAAGGGGGGTTAGGCGGTCAGCGAAAATTCCGGGCCCTCGCGGGTGTTGCGCGGTGCGGGGTCCGCGGTAATTCGTAAGCGCCGTTCCAATATTTTTATCAAAAAGCTAATAAAAATGCTTAGTTTTTTGGAAACCCAAAACAGTCCAGAAATCGAAAAGGTAAATACCTATGTGTTTATGATTTTATATTTAAGTATATGAAATTTTAAAGGTAACTTCAGAAATCTTTTCTATCGATATCGAGCAAAATGTTTACAATCGTGTTTTGGAAACAGTTATCACACTTATGTTCTGTAATACATAATATTTTAAATTTCAGTGCGATATACTTAAAGTATTTTGAGGTAATATTTCCATTTTTACCGCCTAACCCCCCCTTAACGCAAAATGTTGCGAACTTTCCAACGATATTTTCTCTATTTTCTTTCCCTGTCCTTCACAATAATATTAATTATTTTAAATATAGTAAAATGTTTACAAACGAAAAAGGTATATTCATTGTTTCTAGAATTTATTGAAATGACGCAGGTGTCACTATCAGTAATGGTAATGTGATTTCGTGATTCACTTACGAATAATATTCTTATCAGAATATTTTGTGCGTATGTGTCAACGGATAAAGGCAAATCTTAGATTTGAAACCATTTATTATAGACGTAACGTCATTTCAATGCCCCTTTATTAAATTAATGTAAGCGGAACAAGAAAAATATGGATAAGAAATAAGTACCTAAGTATAGTATGTACTTACAATAATGATAAATGAAGTAGGTAGGTAAGTATTGTAATGGTAATAGGTCATTGTAGGCGGCTAACCGTCTAGCCGAAAAGAGGAATTGTAGCGATAACTTTGCGATTCATGTTAAGTTGATAACTCGACGAAGAAGCTGAGTTTTAGGTAACTTCCAATCGTTACTAAACACCCAATAACCCACATAAAAACAGCGTTTCGCCGAACAATAGACAATATCAGATACGATGTTCAACTATAAAGGTGCATTCTTTAGAGTAAACGTTAAACATTGTCAAAATCTCCAGAATTATTCGAACAAACCCTTACAATGTTCCAGGTCATTAACGTTACGCATTCGATAGTGAATCAATATTCCCAATAGAGCCAGATAGGCGTGGGCGCATCATTCAGGTATTATAACTAGAGACGATTGCGCGAAGCAATTTTCGGCAGCAAGGTCCACAATTGAGCCGTGGTGTGTAGCGGCTCACTAAAAAATACTACAAATCCCCCTCTTCCCTTGGGTGTCTAAAAGGCGACTAACGGAATAAAGACTTACATACATTTAACAGCAAAGGGCGGTGACGGGCTAACCACCTATTACACTGAGCATTAATGCAGTTTGTAATTTGGTGAAATGTGGACTATAGCAGTGGACTGTTTCTGCAGTCCTCATTGCCTATAATATATTATACTCTCTGCAGTGCGAGCACGGATATTTTATCGACCGATAAAGTGACATTAGACGTCGACAAATTGACATTGGCAATACTTGAACTGTCAAATTTTATCGTCTAATGTCACTTTATCGGTCGATAAAAGATCCGTGCTCAGGGGGCTGATCTGACTAATCCTTTTGAGATAATAGTCGTGAATCTATGTAAGTACACACGGCGTCAGATCAACCTTCCCTGAACTGTCAAATTTCTCCAATGAATATTGATCCTTAGATCCAAACAATAAAGTTCAAAATTAATTGTAGAAATTTGACAGTTTTGGGTAGGTTGATCTGACGCCGTGGTACAGTCGAGGAAGTTCCCGGTTGAAAACTTTTCGGCAATATTCACTTGCGCTCCATTCCGACCGCGCCTAATTCTTATTTAGAAACTGGTTTTCAACTCTGGTTTCGAATGTGACCGAAGCGCTATGAACCGTAGCATGCGCGTAGGTAGTGGGGGGGGGGGGATTTGTACATTTTGCGTGTATTGTACATTTTGCGTTTTGTACATTATGCTCCGAAGGGATTCGTAAGCGCCATTCACATTTTTATCAAAAATTTAATAAAAATGTTCGGTTTTTTTGGAAATCCAAATCAGTTCAAAATCGAAAAAGAAATCGAAAAGGTAAAAAATACCTATGTTTATGATTTTATAGGAATTATTATTGTAAAACACGGTCGAATGTTGCATTTATATGAAATTTTAGAGGTAACTTCAGGATTTTTTTCTATAGAGCAAAATATTGCCAATCGTGTTTTGGAAACAGTCACCCCATACATACGTTCTGTAATACGTATTGAAAATTTCAGTGCGAAATATCTAAAATATTTTGAAAACAGGCTTTTTTTTCGTTTTCACCTAAGCCCCCCTTAAAGCGAATATTGCTGAAAAGTGGTTGACCTGGAACTTATTCGACAGTATGTTTGTTTGTAGGTCCTCATTTACTGAGGCGTTTGCAACACATGGACCGCAACTCATTGCGCAAAAACTAGCTTCGTGGTGTCGTTTCTAGTTTTAACACCTCAATGGGACGCATCATAATGATCCATCGGACAATTGGGTGAGCTGCGCAGGAGTGCCCCAACAATACGCGGCTTCCGTCGGGTGCGATGGTTTGATGAATATGGGCGGCAACAAATATCGGTTAACATCACTTTACTGTAGCAAATAGCAACGGTAACTCATGACGTGTTTCTATGGCCATCGCGGTGATCAATCAGTTCTATCCGTCCAATAAGGTTGCCTGAACGTATTGTCAAAACGAGTAGATAATTCAACAACACATTTATCATATTTTGGTTGGTGTACCATATCGTTTAGTTTGGTAGTGGACTTAACGCTGGCGGCAACAAATATCAGTTGACAATTTGACATCACTTGAGTGTAGCAAGGTACGGTAACTCTTATCCGTCTGGAAATTGCGGCGATCATTCTGCTGCCTAAAAGCTATTGTCATAATTCGAAAACTTATTTATAAGAACCTGGTAAAAATAGGAACCCAATCGGAGGTTGCCACTGTCGACACGATTCAGCGATTCGTACTCTCTTCTCCTGCATATCAATCGTAGCGAAAAAGCATGTAGATTTTGAATTTTTTTTTAGTCCACTAGAATTTAACCCCAACCAAGAAGCTGCTTACATAAAACACTGAGGTAGGTATATGTAACTAACTAGTAGAGAGATGGGTTACTATCAGAGCCAGTAGTGAGAATCTTCTTGGTGTAGTCTTTTAGTGAACTACTTACGGATTTTCCAGGCCTGCGGGTCTATCGGCTAAGAAATATGGATATGGACATGGGCTTCATTTGACATTTGACGCCCATATTTTGTCCTTATATGGGCATATTATGGGCTTCAAATGTCAAACGAAACCCATGTCCATATTCATATTTTTTTGCCGATAGCTGGTCATTCAGAGTCGAGCACCAGACGCCTATAAAAGCTTGGACCTGTCACCAGTGGGTGTATTCGCTAGCTCGACTGACAGTTGACCCCCAAGAAAATGGTCGTACAATGCTGTGTACTGTGCCAATTGCTAGTGAAAAATACGGAGGGCGCGCGCAATGTACGGCGAATTTCCTCGGGTGTTCATAATTTTAACTGTCAGTCGAGTTAGGGAGTAGTCCTGCTGGACTCGCGTTACCCACGTTGTTGTTGGTTGTCGTGATGATCTCGTGGGCCAGATTAATGAAACTTTCACAGTCACGACTATTATCCCCTAAACTTTAGGGGTTCCTTAAGTTGGGTCGCAGAGACCTTTCAAGGGGGGCGCGGGCCACCTGTGTAGTTAAGTATAAACTTGTAAAAACATGCGACCGCTGAGAGAATGTATTCCAGACTGCTCGATACGACCAATAAATAAAAGTGTTTTCGATTAAAAAGCACAGAAATTATCTGAGATTGACGCCTGTCAAGAACATATTGTTTCCTCAGTGGGCGAATGTTAAGAACCTTATTAGAGATAAACAAGAACTCTATAGCCCTTTAGGGCCTAAAGGGTTAATCAGAGATTAGACAACGAGGACGGCAAAAGCACTGCCACAGTCAACGTTTCACAAGAAACAACTTCATAATGTGCTCAGCTTAATAGGTGGTAAGCCCATCGCCGCTTTATGCTATTAGATGTATGTGCAGTTTTGATTCCTTTAGACGCCTTTTACGACACCCATAAGAAGAGATGTGTTGCTTTTCGCCTGTGAAGCAGACACCCTCCCGTACACCGAGGGTAGGGAGGAGGTGAACTCTACATGAGTACGAAACTACGCGGCTGGCGAAGTTATGTCAGACTTCTACTGACTAAACATCCCCATGAAATTGCCATAAAATTTAAAAGATTTATATAGGCTTCATATGATGCGATCGCCCCGTTCTGTTGGTACTAGTATTCTTATAATAATAGGCCGCCACCACACAGCTCTGGCACTTTCTCAACATCGTTGACATGATATGTATTCGTGTCTTTGTTTTCCTATTATCTGCCTCAGTCAACTGTTTATTCGATTCATTCGACGTGTGTAATGTTTATTGATAAGAGGAAAGGAAAAAAAATAAGAACCTATACTTTAACAGCGCACCATTTCTTACAAATGATAACATGATTCATTTCGTGATCGCAACTTCCATTCCGCGAAACGGGCCAGTGGACGACTTAAGTCGTCAATTAACTGAATTAATATGACCTCTAACAATTAAGACAGTTGACTGGGAGACCCCTAGCGCCTTGGTCGATGTCGCTTTGCAGTTGTTGCTATTGTTTGCTTTTAGTTATGTTGCTGCTGCTGTGCGGCGGCGACTCAATAATGGAATTGGTAGTACTTACCAACTAACCCATCTCTTCGCTTAGGTGTCGTAAAATTCGACTAAAGACTAAAGGCTGCCCATACATCCAACAGCATAGAGCAGAGATAGGCTGACTACCAGTCACCACCTATATCACGCACATGTGCAGTTATTGGTGAAACGTGGACTGTTTCTGCAGTGCCCTTGCATAGTCTCTGGGTAACCCTTCGAGATAATGTCGTTAGTATATGTATCTATGTATGGACTTATGCTTTTGTTGTTTAGTAAGAGAACTCTAAGCTATAGACTTAAAGCATATGTAATTTTATAACTGCCTCTGTACTCAAATTTGGAGTATTCGGGTTTGTTTAGTACAAAACAATATAATAAATAATTCTAAAATTACACGAGTATTAGAGCGTAACAATGTATAAGGTTGCTTAGTTACTAAGCTATTGTGCAGCTATGTTTCTTTTTTTGTTAACTTTTTCATAGTAACACTTAGCTTTTCCATAGCTTACTCTGCTAACACCGATAGAGTTCATGAAAGAAAATGTACAAGTTTAATTTTATCACATCAAGATACAATTATCTACTCTAATATTTGATAGTTGTAACGTTCTTTGATTCTTGAACATATCTACTAAAAAAAATAATTACGTATGAATATTATTTTTAACATTTGATAAGAACATCCTTGAAAATATTAACAACTGCTAAACACACAGAAATCTTATCACGATAGTGATCGATATGCGTTAGGAAAAGACAAACCTAAAATCTGTTTGTCAACAATTCAAAATACATAATACGAATATATACATATGTATGGGTGGACCTATAATTATGTGGGCCATGGTCAATTACTTAACTGCCGAATTTAACTGAAACTTCAGCTTACGTTATCAGTTATCTTATAAATTCAATGCCACTGTTATCTTAAATATATATTGTTTCGTAAGTATGTAACTGTTTTCCGTGTTTTGCTGATGATGACAAATTTAATTACGTCAACAATATCTTTAAAAAGTTCAATTTAATATCAAGGTTGGAGAAAATGTATTGCGCTCTTGTTTATAATATGAGACATAGGCAGTAGATATAATAAATTATAATAATAAATTTGTTTTACGCTTACACCAATTATCTAGCCCAAGATAAGCTTCTTTTGAAATACGTTATTATAATAAGATAACGGATAAATATACATAAACATAGAAAAACACCCAGACCCTAAATCAAATTTAGAAAAACCGTTTTCTCGACCGACCGACCTGTAATTAAACCCCTTTTAAATAGATATGCTGAACCCTGACAAAATCTCTAAACACAACACTCTTCTGCAATAATACAAAAAAGAGAAACCATTTTAGCACGGAAAAAAATCTAAAACAAAAACATCATTCGTTCCTAATATACTTACTTATATTTGGCCTTATGTAGGTATACCTACATTAATTTATAAATTATTTATTGCACATACATGTTAGACAGTTTTTACATACGAAAACTTAAATATGTATGAGCAAAAGCGATCTCTTCCAGACAAACTTTAGTTTTTGGACCCAAGAAGGAGAAGGAGGAAGTGCGCAGTACTAGCAAGTCATTAGTACATACACAGACCGGGCTAAGTGGTCTGTGGGTAGGTACATATTAATATAAAGTAAAGTCGCTGTTTTCCTGTGACATCACTATTCTTCTAAACCAAGCAATGGATTTCTATGCGGTATTCCATACTTGAAAGAGCTATAACTGAGGATGGTTTTTGTATATAATTTGTAGATATTTTGTACAAAATAGCTGAGTATGACGGTGTTTCTAAGTTAGAGTGGACGAAGGCGCGAGCGGGCCTCTAGTAAATTATATAATAGTTATTAAATCAAATACTATATCGTTTATACACGGTTGTGATCCTTTTTAAGGTAAGAAGGAGTAAGAGGAGCATACAGCACGTTAAAAAATACATATACATACCAAAGGGTTAGACAGAGACTAGGCAATGAGGACAGCAAAAGCAGTCCTCTACCATAGTCCACTTTTCACCAAATAGCGACTGCACATGTGCTCAGCGTGACTGGTGGTGAACCCATCGCCGCTCTATGCTGTTGGATGTATATGCACTCTTTAGTCCGTCATAGTCGCCTATACAGGGGATGGTAGTATTCTAAAACCGCTTCGCGACATGGTTAAAAAATAGAATGAGGATAGGTTCCTCACGACGCAATCTATTATATCGCCATTCAAGCCTATGCATGTATTTAGAAGACATATGGTCGAACTAGCGCAAGCCGTAGATGAACCTAATGCAGAGATTTTGTATTAACAAAGCAGGTCCTAGATCGACAAAACAATAGGTATAGTCCAAAATCGGTAGTAGGAGAGATTGCGTAAGTTCAACCTTGATCTTCACAGGAAGTTACGGCCGGAGGCTACGGCATCTAGGGGGCCACCTCTACTAGTTCTCCAGACTAGTACCGGAGATGTCAACACCAATGTCCAATGAGAACCACCGGACAAAGCTGCCAACTATAAGGGAAACTCACGTTCCCCGCAGGACTTTTCGCTGCTGGCCCCACAGAGGCCGCTACTAGGCCCCGCTCGCTGTGCGCGAGTTTGGAAGTCCTGGCACACAATACCAGGACAAATGAACATTCCCAAGCTCTCCAGCTAACCACAAGCCACTAAGAGTCCAACCCACGTCCGGAATCCTGCCGGAGGCGCCGGTTAAGGCACAACCAGCGGAGGGCATGACCCGACACCCCGTAGTACCCCTGAGAAACACAGCCGGACTCGTAGTTCCAGCTGCGATACCCCTATTATAGGAATCAGTAGATAGGGACCGCAGCGAAGCGTGCATCCTCTCTCCTTACATCACTAAGTTTTATTTGTACTGGCACCTCGAGACCAAACGTTAGGTTATGCAAGAAGTGCCAGACGTCCCTGCGCCAGTAGAACACTCGCACAGGAGACCATCTGCGTTAGGTCTTGACGCCAAATCAGTGCCCGCCGAAGCGCGCTCTTCAATCGGTACTCATAAGACTTTGTCTCGGGAGAGTTTTCCCGTGAACACGTGTAGTTCACTGCTTATTGTCCACATAGGTAACCAGAGCTATCAAGCTCGCTCACTTCTCGTTGCACGAAGGGCACAACTCGCAGTTGCCACTGCTCGGGTCGTCGACTCTAAAGTCGACTCCCAAGTGTACACCTTGGTCGCGGAGTAGTAAGCACACTCACTTCTCGGAACCCATCTGGGCGCCTAGCCTGTTCCCACGTCCTACGCGGCTGGCTGGACCGGAGGCTGCGGCATCTAGAGTGCCGCCTCTACTAGTTCTCCAGACTAGTACCGGAGATGTCAACACCAATGTCCAATGAGAACCACCGGACAAAGCTGCCAACTATAAGGGAAACTCACGTTCCCCGCAGGACTTTTCGCTGCTGGACCGCTACTATAGACCCCGCTCACTGTGAGCGAGTTTGGAAGTCCCGGCACTCAATACCAGGACAAACAAACATTCCCAAACTCTACAGCTATTCACAAGCCACTACGAGTCCAACCCACGTCCGGATCCCGCCGGAGGCGCCGGTCAAGGCACAACCAGCGGGGGGCATGAACCGGAACCCCGTAGTACCCCTGAGAGACACAGCCGGACACAGCCGGAGTTCCAGCTGCGATACCCTATCTATAGGGGTCAGTAGATAGGGACGTAGATAGCGAAGCGTGCAGTTGAAAAATAGGTACCCCTAGATTCTTATCAACACCACAGTAGGTAGTTAATGTGAAACCGTCAAAGATGAGCGAAGGGACAGATATACCCGTTAAGCTGTGGGTTCGACTTCACTCATGAATCGTCGCAAGGTCAGTGTTTAAGCTAATGATCATACTCACATTATCATCAACGAAGGCTTGAGAATAGGTTTGCAGGTCATCAGCATTAGAATGAGAAAATTTATAAATATCGAAAAAAGGAAAGGAGAAAAGACGCCGCCCGGCGGCACCTGGCAGTGATATCGTTAGCACTAGACAGTTTGTTATTGGTGCGGATGCACTACCGTGCCGCCGGAAAGGTAACTACGAAACCACTTGATCACCATATAATAAAATAGAAGAGACTTTAACATAATATCCAAAAGGATATCGTAATCAACAGCGTGGAAAGCACTGGAAAAGTCCAAAAGAACCAATGCTGGCAACCGCTGCTGATTGCTGCATGTACATTCCCAGGCGTATATATCGTCGAATACTTTAGTCAACGCGGAGGTAGAAGGTACTATGCTTCGGAAGAAAGCCAGATTGGAAAGGGCTAAGGAAATTATTTGAATTAACAAAGCCACTGACTTAGTTGAAAAAAAAGCGTTCAAGGATTTTAGATAGGAACGGACGAATGGATATGGGTCTAAAGTGAGAAGGTAAGGAGGGGTTTAAAGGATTGGTATGACCACAGCCTGTCGCTAGCAGCTAGGAAAACTGACGGAGATGAGCGAGAAGTTAAAAATATGGCAGAGGATAGGGATAGTGACATAGTAAATTCATGTGTATACTACTCTGTGTAAAAAGTGCCGGGAATTCATAAGTTACAGAATGCGCGGTAAACATATCGAGCTATTTTTTTTTTTCTATAAGTTGGTAGCACTATACTGAGTTACCGCGCGAAATTTGAGCGTTATATGACACTCAGTGTAATTACAGCTGCCGTTTTTGTATTTCATTGTAATAATGTGTACTGCGATTTTGCTATGGAAACATTTGTTGAACAAAGAGTTTGCCTTAAGTTTTGCGTATAAAACGAAACTTCCTGTGCCGGATTATTAAAAATGTTGCAGAAGACTTACGGTGATTCGTGTATCTCAAAAACACGGGCATATGCATGGTATAAAGTATTTAAAGAAGGCAGACAACTGGTAGTTGATTTGCCTCGTTCTGGTCGACCCCCAACCGCTGCAAATGATGAGAACATCAATCTAATCAAGAATCTGGTACTTGAAAATCGTGGTATGAGTCTTAGAGAGTAACTCTAGAGGTAAACGTATCTTTTAAATCCGCTTTAAATATTCTGACTGACATTTTGGGCATGAAACGCGTCGCCGCACGATTAGTTCCAAAAGAGTTAAATTTTGTCCAAAAAGAGCATCGAAAACAGGTTGCTGCAGACATGATTTCCCGAGCTTCTACAGATTCCACCTACACGAACCGCATAATAACGAGCGACGAGACATGGGTTTATGAGTAGGATATGCAAAAAAGTCAACAATCTTCAGAATGGCGCCTCGAAAACGAGTCGAAACCCATAAATCCACGTCAAAGCCGCTCGAAAATCAAAGTTATGCTAATAGTTTTCTTCGATTGCCGCGGTATGGTGGACTAGAATATCCGCCGAAAAGGGGCAGATTTAGGGAACGACAATTCATGGATTTTACAACATGATAATGCACTACCGCACAAAGCCATCATTGTGCAAGAGTTTTCAGCCAAAAACTCGACGAATGTCATCGACCAAGCGCCGTAATCTCCTGATATGGCTCCGTCTGACTTTTTCCTGTTCCCAAGGCTATAATTGCTCACTTCTCGTTGCACGAAGGGCACAACTCGCAGTTGCCACTGCTCGGGTCGTCGACTCTAAAGTCGACTCCCAAGTGTCCACCTTGGTCGCGGATCCGAGGAAGGCGTTCCGATTCGATTGAATCTATATTATTATTATTATTCAGCCCGGCTTTTCCCACTGCTGGGCAAAGGCCTCCCTACCCTCCCCCCACTCTTCACGGTTTAGGGTTGTAACTTGCCAGTCCTTCCGATAGAAGTCTAGCTCGTCCCGGCATCTCCTTCTCGGCCTGCCGCGACGTCGTCTAACGTTGCGTGGACTCCACTCAGTGGTGAATTTAGTCCACAGCACGTCTGACATGCGGCAGATGTTTCCAGCCCAGTTCCACTTCCATCTGGCAGCTTTATGACCAACGTCGGCGATTTTGATTTTGAAAGTGTGCTATTTCTGATGCGGTCTGATAGAATCCTTTATCTCCCAGAATAATGCGCTCCATTGCTCGCTGGCAAACCCCGAGTCCGTGTTTCTGATGTTCCGTCAAGGATCAAGTCTGAGCACCGTAGGTGACGACGGGGAGAATGCATAATATGTCCATGAGTCTCCTTTTAAGGGTTAGTTAGGAGGTTACCCTTCATAAGGTTTTTCATGGACCAATAGTTCCTCCAGGCGTTTTCGGTGCGTCGAGCAACTTTCTTTTTGTTGTCTCGCCAGGAAAGAGATTAATTGGCCGAAATAAAGATACTCATGAACATACACAATCTCGACTCCATCAATTTCCAACCTACGCTTCGTGCTGTTTGTCATAAGCTTGGTCTTCGACATGTTCATACTTAAGCCGACCCTAACTAAGGCTTGCCGTGTTCAGTTCGTTAATCATGGTACTGAGTTCTGCTGCTGATGAAGAGAAAAGAACAATGTCGTCAGCGAATCGGATTTTTATTAACCTCCTCTCAGCACGTCTTTGGTGAGACCCGTATCTTCACAGATAACAGCCAGAGTTTTGAAGACCTCTTCAAGTGTGGCCATGAAGAGTTTAAGAGATTAAAATTGAATTTTAAAAATCGATTGAATCTATAAAAGAAAATTCGCTGAAGGAGTTGAAGACCATACCTCAATCAGCTTACAAAAAATGTATGGAGGACTGGGTCAAGCGCTGGCGTAGCTGTATTACAAGCAAAGGGGCCTTCTTTGAAGGCGACAAAATAAATTTTGACGAATAAATTACTTTTACGGTTTTATTGAACAATTCCCGGTAATTTTTACACAGAATGTATAATGGGTTGGCAGCTAATCATCGAAGTAGGTAAAAAGTAGGAGCTTAATAGCTCACGTCATCCAAGATGTATCGTACGTATCTAGGTGACTGCAATTAAATAATCGAGACCGGTTTACCATGTGAATGTAATGTAGTTTAAATTCAAAGGGTACTACACTACTTAAGGGGGTCCTGCACGAAATGTGAAAATTTACGTATTTTTAAGTCACTTGTGCTATGCGCTGAATTAGTTAAATATATTAAAAAGAACTTATGTAAGTTAGTGATCATTGCACAAGGTCATGGCCTTGTTGAAATTTGAAACAAATTCTTCAAACTATAACAAACAATATATAAATCTAAGGACTACTAAAAACATATATTTACGACAACTTTCTTAATTTTACGCATGAAACAATAATTCTTACATAAAAATATTTATATTGATATTCCGCAGGGCACCCCCTTCTTAAAAAAGTAAATTTTAATTTTTAACACAAGCGCGTGATGGTTTTGTACATTTCGCAGAATAAAAACATTGCTCTAATTAAATTACTAGGTCTGAAACTTCAAAGCAGAATTGTTCTAATTATAAATATCAATATGATTGATTTTGCTTTGAAGTTCATTATGAGACTTATGTCACTTTTTGCGATCGCGCGGCACCCCCTTAAATACGAAAAACTTAATTCCGAAACTCATAATCACGAATTTTAAAACTCCGAATTTTAAATTCCGAATGGATCAAAATTCTGAATATCACAATTCCGATATATCATAAATCCTTTTTTTAGAAATCTGAATTTACAAAATCTATGATAATCAAAATTCCGTATTTCAATATTGCTAATAATTAAAATTCCGGCTCAACAATAATCCTAAGTCTCAAAAATACGAATGCCGAATATCAAAATTCCGAATTAATAAAGATCCGAAATTTATGATTTGGTCACCCACCCAGTAACTCGGCATTGCGAAAGTTGCTTAACTGGCAAGAACGCAAATCGTGTTAACGTTACCATGCTGAAAGCCCCCGGCAGCATGCAACGTGCAAGCAAGCATGCAGCAAGTAAGCAAGCAAGCATGCAAGCAAGCAAGCTCGCCCCTGCGCGCCTACGCGGGCTTAAATTGCACTCTAGCGTAGGGCAGAAAAGACAACGTGGAGTCGGTTTTGCAGCGATTCGTTTCTGCCACTGACTTTTGAAGCATAACATTACTGAAAACACAACATATTAACTTTTAAAGACAATATTTAAAATGTATTTTTATAATCATAGTATGATTCTGATTAAGAATGCATGAATCATGCATGCAAGCAAGGATGGATAAGCTGCCGGTTGTTGCCTCGAAAAAAAAAAGAATTGCAATAATAATAGTAATCTGGGTTAACCCAGATTACTCTGAAATTATTTATGATCTCCAAAGTTCATACTTTTTTAATATGGTGTATAGTTATGGTTAGGGTTCCATTGACTTAGGAAAAATACTGGAAAAAATCTAGCTTATCTGGAAAATCGGAAAAGTGATGGGTGTTTTAACGCCCTGTAAGGGGAATCCACTACTATGATAAAGTATGAAAGGTACCTATGTATCAATGCATAATAAAAAGGCCAAATGTGTCTTGAAACAATCTTCTATAATAATAAATTAAGATGGTCTATGAGATATGAGGCAAAACGTGGTTGCATGGTGCAGTATAATAGTACATATGTAATAATTTAAATTAGTTTTCTAAATGAATTCATTTTTTTGTGTGCAACCAAATGGTCCAATATATCAAATCAGGTAGTTTCGCAATAGTTTTTTGTGTAGGACTTACACAAGCTTTGCAGTTCTTTTGAACGTTTCTAGTAAGCTTCTTGCTACCACTCTGCGGTTAGATGGTCGTAATCTGGTAAAAGACGGTGGTCCGTCACCCTTTAAAACAATTAATGCATTTTGAGTAGAAAAGTTTTTGAATATGAACTTTTTGCCACTAATAGTGGATTAGTTATTATAGTTCTTCTATTCGTCGCACTTAGATCAACTACAAGCATATGGCTGGAGACAGTTGCAGTACTTAGTTGTTATCGGCTCAGGATAGTGGCCTCAGTTATACATTTCGATTCACAGGTGTATCAGCTGAACATCTTCTCTGAAGATTATTTGTCTACATATACTATGTACCTACACCTGAGCCCGAATGCGAACCTGTTGCAACTTCTTTGTCGCCGGAACCCTCCTCTATGATTTCTGCGTTAGCATTTTTTGTAGGCAAAATAGCTACGTCACTTGTCAGTTTATCTTCGGCATCAATTTACTCCAGTTCTTTAATCAATTCTTGAAGTTTCAACGGTTACCCGTGTCAAGATCTGAAAAATATGACAGACGTTGATCCCCCTAGGGCGTCTAAACGGCCATAAACTTTAGACACGGAAATTGTTAATTAAAACTCAAGGCTAAAGATTTATTTTCTATTTACCTACTTACGTAGTAGTTATAAATTAAATTAAAAATAGGTCTTGTTATAGTTTTAGATCAAAATATGAATAGAAACTTTATTTTTCGAAGCCATGATGCTATCAAACATTCTCGCACTTAACTTTAAAACCAAAGAAACAACAAAAATCTAATTTTAAATGTTGCCTACTATTCACTCAAACATAGATATGTAATATGTAATTAAAAATTAATATTGACGAAAAAGTAGATCACAACACACAATACCTACATTGAGGGTAGAATTAATACATTTTATTTGGGCGTTTAAAAGGCCCTTAGGGGAATCTGAATTTTCGGAAACATGAAAATCGGAATTCCATTTCTCGGCTCTAATAACATTTCAGGGTTTTGTTCGTTCGGACTTATGAAAATCGGAAAATTGAAAAAGCGTATTTATGATACTTATTCGGAATATTGACATTCGTAATTTTAAATAATCGTGATATTAATTTTTCGGAAATACGTAATTCGGAATTTAAGTTTTGCGGAGTTTTAGGGTGTTCCCAAATTCGAAATCATATTTTGTATTTTGTGACCGGTATATTTTTATTATTAACGGTATAATTTTTTTGTAAGAAAATGTCGTTGCTTCTGCTCGCTGTGGTTTCTTGCGCCCGTTCTTTGCCACAGCTAATAAATTACGTCCTACTCGTAAATGGGTGGTAGGTTAAAAAATATTTGGACGATCCAAAGTACTTATTAATTGAGTTTATTGAATAAATATATTTTGAGTTTGAGTTTTTAACTCCTGAAAAAAGTACGAAACGAAACAGACATTCTACGTTAAAGTCACGTTATGGTCAGCCACTTTCATTAAGTGCATTTAATTATAATGCTCGTGGATAAAATCAGCTAGCTGGTTCCCATATGCGTCAAACGGCCAACTGATGTCACAGCCGAGGACGCCGCCTATTATACACCGCACTGCAACACACTATTATTGCATTACTTTAAACCCGCTAATTTGATATTAATTTTACTTCCATTATTTTCATTATCTCCGCTGACATAAGAACTAAGTTGTTTCACAATGTCACCAAGTGACGCCAGCAAATTATAGGTGCGCTGTTGACAGAGCGTTTCTGCCCTCTCATGGCGAAATAACGCAATTCAACTATTGGTTTTTCGTACGATTCGTAAAAATATTTTTGCATCTGACATACATACATACCTACTTCACGCACGCTTCCCTTGCCTCTTATTAACAAAAATCAAAACATTATCCACCTAAACAAATACTTGTGCAGTAGCGGTACGACAAAGTAAAGCTTTGCTTATTTTTGCATTTTGTCGTGATGGAGACACATCATCATTCATCACATCACATCACACATCAGTCGCACATCAAAAAGGATTTTCAAGCTTAGTTGGAATTATTGAAAAATATCAGCACAACGATTTTATCACAGAAAAAGAACTACGATTAACTTTTAAGTAACTATATTTTACAATTTCTTTTATTAATGAAAATAATTCATGGTTTTAACTTTTCAGGATCACACCATTTTATAAATTTTCTCGTGTTTAAAAATGAGCAACCACAAACTTTATCGGAGAAATGAATCAACGGAACAAAATATAGCTCTTCCTAATATCATAGCTCCAGAAGCCATGATAGCATTCTCTTGACATAGGTTAGGTTATTTGTCATGAGTGAGCAGGATTGTAATAGCATTATCTGAAAACATTTCCGTGAGGATTCGTCATTATGTTAATATCTACATTCCACCTTTTGATTGAAGGTTTGGCGGTTGTTACCTCATTGCTGTAATTAGGTCCACTGAACCACAGTTGTAGTCAGAAAAGCCAAATAGATGACATTGAAAAAACGTACTTATTTCAAGGAGAAACTCATGGTACCTACCTAATAGGTGGTAAGATTGGTACCTAACCTAGAACTTTTAACCAATGCTTTTTAATCAAAAACGAAAAATCTTTTGGACTTTAACTCTTAGCTATTTAAATAAAACCGTAGAGACAGTATAGAGAGAAATTATAAAAAACCTTGCACTTAGATAATTCTGGCAGAATAAAACAATGAATCGCGACCACTGGATTTGAGATCAGTGTAGCTAGACAAAAATACTAAGATTTTAAAATACATAGTTTTGATTGTTATGGTTTTCATGCATGCCCAAACCAACATTAAACTGTTTATTTTTATTCGTCCTACAAAGTGCGTTACCATTCGGATTATAGGTTCATTTTTATAGACATTTCATGTGACGCTTCGCAGCGACCATCCCATTATGAGGCCAAAGACCTGGAAATGTGACTCTACACTAGCACACTAGGTCTTTAAGTACTTAGACAGGTAATAAAGTTCAAGACTACGTATCGCATTGAAAACTTTATTCTTTATAGGCATCGCAAAGTTATTTAGATTGCATTCTATAGGCCTTTTTGTTTACAAAGAAAACAAAGCGTTGTAATTAGTTCGCTTTATCAAGCTATTCATCTGTGTCACACTTATCAGTGTATTCCTAATCTTGAAGGGAGCATAATTTTCGTAACACAGTAATTGAAACACGGTCACATCATTTAGGCATGTATATGCACGCGACTATATGGCATAGATTTCGACATGCGATATACATACTCAATAGATAAAAGAGATTTTTTACGAAACTATTTGTGTTCGGGTGTTGACGTATTGATTTATTTGGTCATGGTATTGTAGATACATATTCATTTGAATAATATTTTTTAAAGCAATCACCTAGTCTTCAGATAATAGGTAATAGCACTTCGTTCTGAATCACATGGTCCTTCGAATCAGATTAATATGTACTTATTTCATTGATGTTGTTGATATGGGAAAGGTTTGTGATATCTCTAGGTATTTTACGAGAGTTATTTATTCACACAACACTCAACAAGGAAAAAACTAGTTAAACCTACTAGATACGTCTCGTAAACACTAGGTACGTACCGTATACCCAGTTTATTTGTAGTTGTAATTTTCATTATCGATTAAGAAACCTTACCAAATCTAATACGAACCAATACAGCTGAAATTAATTGTGTTACTATTACTAACATTATTGGAGGTTGTAAGTGTTGAATAGATACACATATTGCACGTGTCACCTAGGTAAATAATGCGCAAATAACGTTAAAGTTAAACAAAAGATAGTAAGAATAAATGTAGGTCAAGTACAATTTTAGTTTTACCGTGTTATAAATAATGGCTTAGCAAATAGTATTGAGTCTACAAGTAGGTACCTATACCTATACAGGGTGGTCAATCCAAATGGGTCAGTAGGGAGAAGTCAAATAGGGAAATCTGTTCTTAGGAACCGTGGCGTCAATTTTAGATTAAATGAAAATGACATTTAAAAAAAAATTAAATTTCATACACAACCGGGAATCGAACCTGGTAAAAAATCTGTAAGTAATCGCATGTCGTATTTGTTGATCCTGTAAGCTAAGAAATCTTGTGTAGGCATATAAAGCACTTTTTATCATTATGTATTTTATTCTTTGCATTAATACTGCTGCTAGCGACGGCTTGATTTTTATAATTATTCTATTGTGATAAGTTTTCTAGTATGTTATTTATTATAAATTATTAGTTACCGGTATGGGCGTTTTGTGAATTTTTATTTGTGTAAGTACAACTTTTTGGCCGAATATGTTTAGTATAAGTTAGTTTGTTAAATTATAGGTTAAGTAGGTAGTATGGCTGTTCTTGTCTCGATGAATAAATATGTAATTAAATAAAATAAATAAAAAGTCGAATTGTCAAAAGCTGTCTGCTGCTGCTTATCTTATTTTTGGGTCTTCTTTTCAATTATTTAAACAAGATTCCATTACAAAATGTGTTCCTTGTGACTCGTTATTCACACCATCAACAATACCAACGAATATACTTGCATTTATGGTATTATTTACAGAGGTATTGACCGAGTTCGATTCCCGGTTATGTATGAGAGTTGAAAAAATTAATTGAATGCCATTTTTTTAAATCTAAAATCGACGCCACACAATGTTATATTGTTTACCACATACAGAGACATTACCTACTATCAGGGTAATATAATTAATATTCTGTGCCCTTACAAAGCAACTTACCCATAAATCTATTTATAATATAAAGATGTGACGAGAAGAGCAAACCCAATATAATATTCAAATGTATATCATTAGGTAACAATTTACTTTATTACTCCAAAGATTTAATTTTGAAATAATTATGTTGTATTATAATATTATAAAGATGTACCACCATAGAACTAGCTAAAACATACTGTAAGTAAAGCACACCTACGAGCTACATGGAGTTAAACAGATAACCTCATCCAAGAAAAACTTATCAGTCGACCTTCTGACTATGTTCTGACCCAACGCTCTTGTGTCTACTGACAGTCATATAAACTCATAAGAATAAATGCATTGTACCAACTATCAGTCGCCCTATTCGTAGTCTGTGCTATCAGTAAAATAAAGCAAATAAGCTTAAAATACTTTTCCTACTTGGATGCAAATTAATCTTTTTTTAGGGGACAAAGTGTGTAGTATGTAGAGGTAGACACTCTTAGGTACAATTTTTGACCTGATCACCTGACTGAATCTGTGGCTACTAAGTATGTACTTAAGGCGGATTTGGTTACCGCAACCTGCAACGATGACACTTCAATTCGAAATCTTAATTGTGAAGACAAAGAAAGGTTGCGATTGCGAGTCGATACTTACTATGTAAAAAATGGCACCTCAATAGAGTGCCATTTCCTTTAAGAGAGTTTAGTCCCATGAGCCACATTTTTTTTATTTTTTTTTATTAACTCGTCATAGTGACCACATCCTGCCTGATGGTAAGCAGGCAGCCGATGCAGTCCAAAATAATGAGAGCGCTCCCCACCGTGGAACAGCACGGTAGGAAGCGCACCCATTCAAGACGGCCTGCATAAATTTTCACGCCCCGGTTAAAAGACCCGGGACTATAAGAGCTGGGAAACACATGCGCCGGCAAAGAATTCCAAAGCCGAATGGTCTTACAGAGGAACGATTGTCAAATTTTTAGGTACGAGTATTGATGGTCTGTACAGTATGATGGTGGTTCATAAGACCAGCACATGTAGTCCGGGAGAAGAAAGGAGAGGGCGGGATTAGATCAAAAAGTTCTTCAGAATACTCTCTATAGTAATTCCGGTACAAGATACTGAGATAAGCAAGCAATGTCTCTACGCAGCTGGAGGTCCTCAAGAGAGGCTGTGACTTCAGCATCTCCAATAATGCGTACCGAACGCCTTTGCAGTCTATCAAGTGCATCGAGGAGGTATTTAGCGGAGCCGTCCTATAGATGGAAACAATACTCCATACTCGATCGCACCTGAGTCTTTTACAGCAAATAGCGCTGCTCGGGAGTGGAAAACCGCCTCACATTATTGAGAATACCCAACGTACGGGAGGCAGTTGAGGAGTGTCTGTTCAAAATTACAAAAATGATAACCCATCAAAAGGAAGTATTTTCTATACAAAATCGGCTTTGAATTGAGCAGTTTTAATCAAAACAGGACATTTTTACTAACATTAAAACAAAAGGGGACATTTTTCATACTAAACCAGACAATTTCCAAAATTATTATACAAAACGGGACTTTTGTATTATCGAACTATGGCTGAAAAAGCGTAAAAAATGTTTATGTCAGTGTATCCGAACATAATCCGATCATTTTAAACTATACGTCTCGTGACCAAAAATAAAAATAAAAATTTGGCTCGAGCAACGTCAACATTTTACAAATATTTTTATACAAAACTGGACATTTATCAAAATTTCTGATATATTTAAAAATTGTTTTCCATATAGCACATTCAAAATGCACTTATTATTATACATATATTTATTTATGCTGTTTCATATGTTGTATTTTCAACTATTTATTACTTAAGATACAAATTCACTCATGTATGTAATTTGGGCCCACATGGTCCACGTATGGCATCACGTGAGGTTCTAAGCACTCACGAATGTACCTTTCAGCATTTAATGTTTGCAGCCGTGGTCCCGTAATTATCTCAAGTTGAGTTTTGCCGCTCGCAGATATACCGCCCCAGACAGTCCATGAGCCACCGCCATAAGCAACCCTCTTCAAAGCAGCATTGTGCAAAACGCTCTCCCTTACGTCGGTAGACCTTATTCCTTCCATCATTGCCATGTAACGCAATTTTAGACTCATCAGAAAAGAGTACACGGCTCCAATGCTGCTGAGTCCAATTTAAATGAGTGCGCGCGAAATGAAGACGCGCTGTTCGGTGGTCTCGCGTTAGTTTAGGGCCATTAGCTGGCTTGTGTGGTACCATATTGCGTTCTTTACACCTTCTCCGAACAGTTCGAGCACTCACAGATACTCCGTGGAAGTCGCGAAGTTGGTTTTGTATCTCAATGGAGGTAAGGTGACGATTTCTCAAGCTGGTCGTCACGATGAATCGATCCTGCCTTTCAGTTGTGACCCGAGATCGTGGCCTTCCTTGGCGACGAACAAAGCCGCCAGTCTCTAGGTACCTCCGATAGGTAAACATTTCGGACAGCAGATCGACTTAAATTAAGTTGAGCACTCACATTTCTTTGGCTGTGTCCCGCCTGGATAAGTGCCACAGCTTGGGCGGCGACTTCAGGCGAAGTATCCATAGATTATTGATAGAACCTCACCTTAATGTTAAAAATAAGTAATGTTTATTGCAAAACCAAAGAGAAAAATTACACTTTCAAGAATTAAATCCAAGTAAACCAATAAAATCAAGTTTTCTTAGTATTCGATTGTTTGATATCAACGAACAGGCTCCAAATTGTCTTTTGTTTCTTTAAATTCTGTGTTCGAAATTTAAAAGACTATTTAATAAAATTATGAATGTGCCTGGTTCAAAACTGTATAAAAACTTTATACTCGACCTAATATAAATTTTAGCTATAACTAATATAAATTTTAGCTATAACTAAACGAAACTAAAAATGCAAGGTGGGCCAATAGATGTGTCCAGAAGTGTATAATTAGATTTGACTATTTAAGGTGACTGCTAGGAACCGCAAGAAACTTCAAGAGCTCATCAAGTGTTTTATACATGACACAAATGACAAAAAAGGATTTCGTGTTTTTTTTTCATTTTTAATGATATAATTCGTTTTGTGAATTTTAATTGGATACTCTTTCAGTAACTAATTTATCTTAAAGCATACGGCCGTCTGTTGACCCTTCCGCTGCCGATAAGTACCTACGTTGACGGGTCAACAGACGGCCGGCCGGCCGGCCGTTGCCCCCGTCAGCTGGGCGATAAGTACCTACGAAAAAACACGAATTCCTTTTTTTGTAATGGATAAAACACTTGACCTGACCAGCCCTTGAAGTTTCTTGCGGTTTCTAGCAGTCATCTTATATAATCGAAGATAATTAGGTAACAGTTTTTCATAATTCCTGAAAATTTGTGTTATAGGTAATTGTCCCCTTTTGAACAGACACTCCTCAGTTAAAATATCACTCTCGATGTAGCATTTTGGATTTAGTTTCTGGCCGATGTCCATGCCAATGATTCTGAAGTTCACCGAAATGGGTAAAACGGATATCATCATTGAGTAAAACGGAGAGTTCTGAAGTAGGGAAGGGAGTATATTGCTCACATAAGTCTATTGTGTTTATTAATGAACTGGGAATGTGTTAAACCGATCAGACAGCATAGTCACACATACATAGTCCTAGCCTTACATCATTTTCCCTTTGATTATATACATGTCATTTTCCATGTGGATTTGTATGCCATCGAAGCAGTTAAAAGTCGGTTACGTGAGTTCGTCACAGATGGCACTGCTATCGATCCCATACAAAGGTTAACTTTACTGAATAAAACTTACACTATCCGTTTCACTCTGGACATACAATGTGAAAAGTGTAGGTACTTCTATGATAAAAATACAGCATTTTACAATTTTTATTAGACCCTGAACGAGAAAAGGCCCATAATAGGCCAGCGTGGTGGGATATGGCCCAAGCTCCCTACTGTCGTTCATCTAGGAAGCATGTGCGTTGGCCGTTATCGGCAGATGATGAAAAGAAACTGAGAAACGAAAAGAAATGCCCTTGCTGAGTTTCTTGCCGGCTCTCTCAGTACAAGGTCTCCCTGACTAACGAAACGGCGGAAAGGTGGCTTTCATTAGTATTGAATTACTGTTGCCCAAATTGAATAAATGACTGGAACTTGATTTTGGAGACTCTTTATAACTCCGTTTAACAAAACAACCTTTTTACAATTTCAGAATCAGCGGATCCCTGGCACTTGCGCTAGTCTGCTTCTGGTGTGTTATGGCCAAGGGTCTAACGCAGATGGACGTGCTGACGAATGCCAAGCCGAGGCGGTGCAGCCATGAGCGTGCCTACGACATGTACGGCGCGTACTGCGTAGGCTTGAAGCTGCAGGAGATACCCAGCCTAAAGAGTGGAATCGAGGTGGGTTGGGTTGGGTTATGTACTTACAGCCGAGGAAGTTCCCGGTCGACAACTTTTCGGCGATATTCGTTTGCACACGATCTGCGCGCATGCTACTGTACAGTCACCAGCATTAAGATGTGACTGTCGACGGCCTGCAAAAATATCTGATCACTGGTAGAAATGAAATGAAATATATTTTTTGACAGAAATAGAGTAATAATGTTCGAATTTAATAATATCGCCCGTCTATTTTGCCGTCACTAGGGCGTGTGAATCTAAAAATTAAATAATAAATAAAATATTACAAACTATTCTATGACTGCCCTCCAAAACACAAATCGCTGATGTTGGACAAAAGGCCGCCAGTCTGAAGTGGAACTGGGCCGGACACATCTGTCGCATGTCGGACGAGATATGTGGATGTCACACGCCCTAGTAGCATTTTTTGTTGGCATTAAGTTGGGCCACGTACCTTCGGTTTGTTGGCCAACAAGTATAAATGGCGCGCAGTTTACGCGTTGGGCCCATAACTGACGGCCAAAGTAAAATTACCTACAAAGGCCCAAATATCAGTAGGGCCAACGATAGACGCCTATTTAGGCAAACTTATGGTCGATCGAGTATTAGATAACAGGTGCACCTAGAATCAAATTTACCTAGTACGAGTAGCATGACCCATCTCTAGTAGGTGCTGTCCCACCCAACGAACGGCCACTTCCCAGAAAGGAAGGAGTTAAGGACGATGACGACGGATGCAGTCCTCAAAAAGACAGATCGTAATTAAAAGTAGGAATGAAGTCCCGCCGACACTTCCGAAGTTCCGACTCTGGGCTGCCGATCTAATTGACGCGACATTCAGATGCAACATTCCAGAGTCCAGCGAGACTTGATAATAATTCGATTTTTTTTTGCGCCTGTGAAGCAGGCACCCTCCCGGACACCGAGGGGAGGGAGGAGGTGAACTCTGCATGAGTACGACACCAGACGGCTGGCGAAGTTATGTCAGACTCCTACTGACTAACACCCCCTTGAAAACCATAGACCTGGAGAGATCTTTCGGTTCTAAACTGAGCAGTCACCCCCCCCCCCCCCCCCCGGAGGAGGAGGGGGTGAAGCAGCGCTGCTCAAAAGTCATGAGTAAATGCGCGAGAAAATGCGGCGCGCCCTCTAGTAGGACGCACTCTGTCTGCAGTGAGGCTGCGCAAGCTGAAGGCTTGCTATTTCGTACGCGGCTATGACTCTCCTGCCTCTAAGAGGCAATTAAGATCGACTGATAATTGATTGGGGGGATCCGAAAGTATGGTTTTCGGCCTACGATAATGAGGTCTAGTCGCGGGGGCCGGCTCATACTCCGACGCCTCGCGTATTAAAGTGCATCTCTGTCGATTTGAAGAATCGCTCAGAGATTTCTTTGATATTTTGCTGCAGAGTTGGAAGTTCCAAATCTCTGTGTAGGTCAGCATTCCTAACATAATAAGGTGCATTAGTAGCCTTACGGCAAAAACGATTCTGGACCACTTGCAATTTGTTAAGTGAAGAGGGCTTAACGTGGCCAAAGACTGGAGCGGCGTACGTCAGAACGGGACGCACGCAAACTTGTGGTGGTGGTGTGTGGTGCGCTTGTTTCTAAGTGACATTTTACTGTATCGACCCAACATACCGTTGAGCCGATACAAGTAGAATCTCGCATTGTGAGTGACTCTTTTTATGTGAGGTTGGAAGGTCAGGGCCTTATCCAACGTCACACCTAAATATTTAGCTGTACGCTGCCACGGGATGGGAGAACCTAATAGGCGGAGCGGACCTACACCGAGCGGGACTGTTCTGGTTCGTCGCATAACATCAAAGAGAATCGCGACACTTTTGTCGGGATTCACCTCAATGCGCCACATACGAAACCAGTAACCTAGCACATCTATGGAGGATTGGAGTCTGAGAGGTGAGGAAGTGGTTAGGTGTCTTGTCCTTGACAAAGAGCGCTGTATCGTCTGCGAAGAGCGCTAGCTTCACACCACGATCGGGGATTGGGATATCGTTGGTGTATACAGTATACAGCAACGGGGATAGCGCGGAACCCTGCGGCACACCGGCCTTTATCGGCTTCGGGGCAGATAACGTACCTTCGTGTCTAAAACGTAAGGTGCGTTGATGCAAAAAAGAGCTAACTAATTTAACTAACCTGTCCGGCGTTTTCATATGATGTAGCTTAAAAATAAGCCCTTTGTGCCAGACCTTATCAAAGGCCTTGGCTACATCAAAGAAGACAGCCGCTGTTTTATATTTACGCGGATAGAAACCGCTAGAAATAAACTCAACTATCCTATGAACTTGCTGAGGGCAAGAATGTTCCCGCCGGAAACCAAACTGTTCGGGAATGATTAAGTCATTCCCATGTAAATGCGCTCGTAGACGAGCAAGTATTGTCTTTTCGAATAACTTCCCCATAATAGCCTTAAGAAGGCTAATGGGTTGGTAACTCGAAGCTACATTTAACGGCTTATCCGGTTTTGCAATACCTGTTACTATCGCTTCCTTCCAGGCGTCTGGAAAGTGGCATTGATCGTAACAGGCATTGAAAATGATCGTAAGTATGGATAGCACTTGCTCGGGAAAGTGCTTCAAAGCCTTATTGGATATGCCGTCAGCGCCGGGCGCCTTGCACGATTTAAAGCCCTTAATGAGGGACTGGATTTCGTCGGACGAAACCGGATCTGACTCCTGATCTACGGAGAGAGGGAGGGCGCTAAAACGGCGGACCTCACTTTCAACAAATTCGACATGCACCGGGTCGCATTCCTGCGTGCTGATGGAGCATTGGGAAGCAATGCTATCAGCAAAGCATTCAGCCTTCTCCTTGTCCTCGAAGGCCACAGAGCCGTCGGGACGGATGAGTGGAGGAGTGGCCGCCGTTGCGTCACTACGCAGGGCTTTCGCCACTTTGTAGTACGCTAGGTGGAAAGGTGATATTCCCTCCATAAGGTCATGCCATTGGTCATTCCTCCACTCATTGATACGAGTTTTAGCCTGACGCTGAAGGCGTCTTGCTCTAGAGCGATACTCCGGTGTTGGGTACAAAGCCGCTCTCCGAAGAGCGGCGTTTTTGGCTTTGATCAGGTTCCGGATAGCTAGGGTGGCTTGCGCCCCGGTACATCTACCTCCCTCGAGTTATCCTTTACAGCTGACTGTACCAAACTAGTAAGAGAGTCCACCGCGCTATCTTTTTCTCCGTACTATTAAGATAGTCCGGTGAAAGCGCGTACGGTGAGTCAGGTCAGTCAGTCTACGGCGGAAACCAGGGCGGACTTAAAACCGTCCCAATTTGTAAAAACTTTTTTATTATTTGTGTTAATGTGAGGCACTTGCGGACCTAAGACTAGTGAAACCGGGCGGTGATCGGAACCTAGCCTAGGTCATCTAGAGTTTAGGCTTGTTGAAAAAATATCGATACATCGATATATCGATATTTTTCGTTCGATATATCGATATTTTTGGGCGATATTGTTTTTCCCGATATATCGATACATCGATACAAAATAACCAATATCGAAATTCGTATCAAAATCGATATATTTTTTAATATTATCATTTCATCACGATCTAAATAAATTCGCTAGAATTCAAAGCCGTAAAAGATTTAAAAAAGATATAGTCGTGCTGAATTCCATTAATCTAATCTGTAGTGAGTGCGTAACTGTCACTGTCAGTGCATTGCTTCAATCAAGTCATGTCATGTGTGCATGTGTGCTGCGTCTACGCAACGGAAATATTTAACACGGAGCAACACAAAATATTTTACAACAGGAGCCGGCTGACGGCGAAACACGTCAAAACTAAAGTTTTTTTACTCTCACTGCGGGACAAATAATGGCTTGACTGATTGATTCCTTTGTTGTAAGTGCAAGCTTCATGAATAAAATATTAATTTAAAATAGAAAATCTATTTTTATTACCGGGCTAGGCTGCCTTAAATTAATTTTTTAATCGACTTTAAAAAAAACCAGGAGGTTCTTCTTTTTTTTTAAAGTTGGTTAAAAATTTGACCGATATATCGATATATCGATATTTTTTTCGCGATATATCGAGGTCGACATTGATATTTTTTTAAATATCGATGTATCGATATATCGATATTTTGTTTTATTACCGACATCCCTACTAGAGTTTCGATCGCACCTATATTTAATGCCACGTCCTTGACCAAGGCGAAGTCAAGTACGTCTGGCCTATGAAAATAATTCGAATGTTACCATGGCTATATATCTAAGGCCACAAAAATCTCGTCATCGCGATTTAGAAATGGTATAAAACAGTACAGCGCCATCTATGAAAAAATATCAGAACTACATACATTAAGGAACTTAGTATATATCTTTTTTAAATTTTGTCCCCTGTCCCCCCGCCCCTCTTCCCTCCCCTCCCCTCCCCCTGCATCACACCTTGCGGGGTCTCAGCACCGCATTCGCAAAATCCCAACATTATTTTGCTGAAATGCCTACAGTAATTACCCGACAGTAGGAATAACATGGTAGTAATAGATAAAGTTTTTTTTGTTGGCACAATGGTGTTACTTTCTTTTATCCCTACAAAAATTGCCCAACTGTAATAAAATAACATCAGGCCCGTGGTAGGCTATCCGTTGGTTAAATTGCGCAAGTTATAAGCACTGGGCCTATTTTGAATTTAAGTTAGCAAGTAAACTAACCATCTGCCAACAGTTGGCGAATGTAAGCCAACGGCAAATGCTATTAGGGCGATGCCAGGAGTCGACGCGGCAGGCCCAGAAGGAGATGGCGGGACGAGCTAGACTCCTACTGTAAAGACTGGCCACAAGAGTCCTTAATCGCGAAGATTGGAAAAAGGGAAGGGAGGCCTTTGCCCTGCAGTGAGACGACCATGGCTGAAATAATAAATAATAATTATTATTATTTTAATAAGAATTTAACCCTGTCCCAATTTACATTTTAAATAATAATAAAGAGAAAATAATTATAAAATTCAAAAGACGTCATTTATATTACACACATGACAATTTAGAGGTATGTCAATTGTTAAAAAACTTGATAATGTCAATATTTGTGTCAAGATAAAAACAGAGTAAAAACATTTTTATAAGAAATTTCATTAATTTACTTTTAAACAATGGTAATGGAAGTTCTTTGAATGGAAGTGGTAATTTATTATACAATTTTATGCTGTTAGGGTAAAAAACAGTTTCTCTTTTACAAATGAATTCGCATATTGGGTAATAATATCTTGCACAAGGCATACATAAGGAAGGCATATATATAAATGCCTTCCACCAATGATCAGATATTTTTGCACATTACATCTTAATGCTAGTGACTGTACATACGTTCTACGCGCGGTCGGAATGGAGCGCAAGCGAATATCTCCGTAAAGTAGTCTTCGGAAACTTCCTCGACTGTACTTAGATAGTCATAGTCAGAATGTCTATAATCAAGTCAACATAGTAAGTAAGTTAATAAGTAGGTACGGCCGGGGTCATCGTCGCTTTACTATTTTGCAGCGATTTTCATATGAAGCGCACCGACCGCGCGGGTACGTTCCCGTACCAAATAGACGACGCGGTGTGCAAGGGATTTTGACCTTAATGCCCCCTCTTTACATCGGCCGACTGTGGTAGGTATTTAACGTCTGCTGGCGTCTGCAGACTGGTAAAGCGACGGAGTCCGCTATTGTACTTTCGAATCGTCCAAAAGCATTTTTTACTAACATTTAGGAAGTCTTTTAGCTGTAGAGAATAGGCGCAAGACACTGCACAGACAAACATAAATATCTATGAATGATTTAATATCAGTAATTTAATTTAGGCTAAAATAATAAAGCACTTATGGATGTCGCTACACCATCCATAAGTGCTAAGTGCTTAGTACATAAGTCGGTTACTGAGGTAAGAACCGGCAAGAAACTCAGCACGAAATTTCTTTTTTTCCTGCCCTTAACAGCATCATTTAAAAATTTTAAACTGCCCGCCCTGAATGAAATACTACACACATTGTGACTGAATAATTAGGAAATCTGAGGAAGAGAAATAAAGCCTTTTACAATTACAATAATTTTGCGTTTTGATGTCAGTAAGTTCCTAGGGAATAGCCAAACGCTAGGAAAATATTGAAAAATCTCCGGCATATGCGGGTAATACTCCTAGGAAAGTGTTCTATTCTCAGAAACGTGTCAATTTTTTATTTTAAGTATTTAGCAAAAATAACCATGGCACATGAAAGTTTACTCAATTTGAAACATAATGAATGCCAAGGCCCAGTTTTTTAACCAGTAGTTTCGGAGTTATTTGAGCCCCACTATTTGTATCCATGTATCTGAGAGTATCGTTTTTCAAATAACGTGACTCATACTTTTTCGTTAATTATATCTATTTGTATTAAATAATCTAAAAAACAGTAAAATACATACCTAGGATCATAAAATACAATTGCGTATTTAGCAAAATGTACCATAATATTACTGCCTAAAATTGATAAAACTGAATCCCTCTATTTTTTGTAAGTATTTGTGACTCAAACTACGGTTTAAAGATTGTCAGAGAGTATTGTTTTGGCAAAAAAATGCATAAATAATTAATTTACTGAAACCAGTTACAGTATACAAAACTTACAGCTGCTGCTACAGCGAATTAAGAGATTGCAGAGAACAAAGTATTTGGCATTAAAACTATATTATATTTAATTATAATTATTTAAATTCGTAAACTAGTTACTAAAGCACTATGAATTTATAAAATATTACTGAAGGTAATAATATAATGTGAAATACTTATACAAGTTAGGTAGGACAAGATATGAAATAAAAAATCAAATAATTTTAAGTTTTTATTTTGATCACAGGAAGTTTTCGGTATATCATTAAATTATACCCTAATCACAATTTTAAAATAATCAGTCTCATATTAATTGGTCTTAAAATTCGCCTAACGAAGTCATGTTTTTAATTATTATTAAAAATTTAACAAACATTTAATAATAAGTGTGAGAACCGAAACTGATCTTGCCCCGAGGAACTTTACCTCTTTCAGATGGTTCGTTCGAACACCCTATACGAATTCGTAAGATATTTAACCCAATCCCTACAGTAGACTCCCACATTACATGTTTCTCTCAAAAACATGAGTATCTTCTCAGAAACGTGGCATGCAAGTGCCACGGCAGCCACGTATGAGGCCAGGTATTTGAGGACAAAGACTTATTTTACAGTTTAAGAAAAAACTAACGAATAAAAAATAAATATATATTGCTCATTATTTATGGGAGAGCAAAAGCAATTAACATAAAAATATAGAAACCATTACCATAGTTATAAAGTTGGTAAAACGATACCATGTATTTGAGAGCTGCACCGAATAAATACGTGGCTGTAATGGTACTAACCTTCGTGAGCAAACACCAAACATCGAGCAGCTTGTCCTTCCCACAAGATGTCAGCGACGGCACTGGCCCTACCGATGTGCGGGGAAGGGCGGAGGGTAGCACTCACCGTTTACGAATACAAGCGATCTGAGTAAGCGCAACAAAATCTGAGATAACTTGTTGGCTCACGTACTAATAACGGATTTTAAACAAACCGTTGTGGTTTTTTATGTATAAAACATAGGAGATACCAAAAATCATTACTCACGAGAAACAAACCTTACGAATCATTTACATTGGAGATTCGGTCTCTCAGAGATACTTTTTGTCACGAAGATAGAAAGCCCCACGCCATGTATTTGAGAAAATGCTTGTTTGACAGTCAATTTACAGAAATATGTTTACATTATCAATACATTTAAAGTTTGACCATATGTAAAAAGTGTTTAGGTATCGAACAGTAGCAAACTTTTAATGCTCTTCCCAATGAAAGTATGACTTTTTCAAAGGAATATCCGAAAAACGTGGTAAATGAGAATGTGTCATGCGGTCGTTTTGTTTACGCGTTTCATATCGCGGTCGGGCGGCTAGTTGTCCACCTATCAAAAAATATACGTAATTAATTAACATTATTTTATATGGCTCATATAATACATGTAATCTTCTTTTCAATTCCCAGTATTTTTTTCTGAAACTAAATAGTACAATCATTTTTTCAGATACTGGATTTCAGCGAGAACAGATTACAGGACCTTAAAGCGGACACTTTCTCCAGTTACACGAGTATCAAGTTCCTGTACTTAGCCGAGAACCAAATGTACAACATAGACAAAGACGCGTTCGCCCCTCTTGGCTACCTGGTCACGCTGGATCTCTCAAACAACGTGATCCTGAACCTGCCAGAGGAAATTTTCCAATTACCGTCACTTCGAAAGCTGTATCTAAAAGACAATCCATTACTGCACTTAAGTTTGTCGAATCTACAGCTATCAAAGCCTATAAAGGCGCCTTTGGAGCTTTTGGACATATCAAATTGTAGAATACTTGTGTTACCCAGTTGGGGTACTTTGCCGCATCTAATTAGTTATAATATCTCACACAATCCACTTACGACGCTTGAGCCGGAACATTTTGCACCTATGTGCAAATTGGAAACAGTGGATTTGAGTAAAGCCATTGACAATGTGAAGCTTTGCACGATAAAGCCTACCATAGCTTGGTTACAAGAAAAGAGAGTTCTCTTTCAGCTGGACGACTACTCAAGGTTGAATACAAAAGGTGATTTTATTACTTTTGGTCTTAGCTTTTGGTTGATGAATGATGAGATTAGGTAGTTACTGCTGTTTTTATAAAATTGAAAATAATAATAAAACTGTTATTGCGAAGACGCCCGTGATCGAGTGGTTAGCACGCCTGGCGTCGCGCCATCTCTGAGGTCCCGGGTTCAATTCCCGGTTGGGTCAAATTAGAGAAAAACTGTTTTCTAAATTGATTTCGGGTCTGGGTGTTTTTTTCTGTTTATATGTATTATATTTATCCGTTATCTTACTATTTAGCAAGTTTCAATAGAATACTTATCTTGGTCTAAATAATTATTGGTGTGAGCGTAAACAAATTTAATTTTTTTCATTCTAAGTTACCTATATAATATGTTTTCACAGAATTCGAAGCCTGTTCTGCTGGTAGAGAAAACTTCGAAACATTTAACTCTACCCATCACAGGTGCAAGACTGCCTTTTTAGAGGTACGTTAGCGAACGATAATTAAAAAAAACTAAAAAATAAGCGGATGGTCCTTACATTTTTTTCTCCGGCACGGTCTGTGCGTCCTTAGGGAAAAAACGTCTTTTTTTTTTATCCACTACGTGTAAACGAAGCCATAAAATATCTGCCTGGTAAATGACGATAAGGCCGAAGGTGAAGGAAGAAAGCGCGCTTCATCCGAAAGCTCAACCACTAAGGAACTGGCTATCTTATCTCTAAACTGTCGGAGCACAACAATGCTATTAACATTGTTGTTACGGCGCCAGACTTTTCATAAGATGGTGGTAGCTAGCCAGGCGGACTTAACACCACCAATCAAGTGCCTACACAAAATTAAATATGGTACTACCAGCTTAGAGTCGAACCCAGTCCATCTGTAACATAGTACACTGCGGTAAAATTATGGGAACTAGTCTTATTATTATTACCAACTAATTACCTAAACTTACAATACTTTTGCTTGTAAACGATAAAACATTAGAAACTTTCGCAGGACGAGGAAACCCTAGTAAAGGGTTAAATAGGATTTCTCGTCCTGCGAAAGTTCCAAATTTTTTTATCAAAATCATTCGCTTTCCTTATTCTTAAGAAATACCCACTTCTGTATCGTTGAAAAGTGAAAGAAAAAATATGGTCTTTCTTTCGTATTAAATTTTGTTTTAACCACATCATCGATTCCTCGTCAACCCCTTATTGGTACCTGTCGTATGGTAGCAATAAGGGGTTGACGAGGAATCGATGATGTGGTTAAAACAAAATTTGATACGAAAGAAAGACCATAATTTTTCTTTGCGTAACGAACATATTCTTTCCCAAACACGGGAACCTTAGAAACTAAACGAAAATGCAGAAATTAAAATAACAAAAAAAAATATCGCGTTTAGGATACGAACCTTTCACATACCGGAACACCTCTGTCACATTGAAGCTTCAGAGCAGGTCATCTCTAAGTGCCATTTTCCTGAGATGCGGATTTCAGCACGCGTGCGTGTAAAATCACGCTGCTCTGGTTGCACGCAGGACAAAGATTTTGTAGACTGCTATAGTCTCGTGCGTGTCGCCAGTCAGTGTTCTCGTGCAGAGATGAACGTTAAAAAAGTAATTATCTGATAACTAATTTTAACGTATTTAAAATATAAATCCACTTGCGGATTCAATCCGCACGCGTGGCGAAATCCGCGTCACAGGAAAACGGCACTAAAGCGATGCTAAAAGGGCTTGCAACTAAGAATCCTGTTTAAGATTTTTTTTTCGATATTTCTCTATTTCCGAATTGTATACCTACTAATATCCATAATTCCTTGCAGTATCAAAGCCTCAAAACGTCTCGGAGGACATGGCTAACGGTGACCGGTGGACTAGCTGGTTTCCTCGTCGGCTTCATACTGCTACTGTACATAATGCATCGGCACAACGTCGCGCAAACCAAAACTAAAGCTGAGAAATTGAAAATGGCTACCCCAAAACACGATCCGGACAATGAAGCAACTGTTCCAATACTTGTCAACGACGCGAACAACACCTCTAGACTTTAACTACTTACCTAATGTAAAAAAGTTTTAATTAATATGTGATAAATTATGAAGTAAAAATCACGAAGCGAAACGTCACTTCTATGTTAGTAACGTTATCCCTGCGGGCACGTTTCTTAGTCTGTTCATCTCACTGAACGTGTACCTACCTATACAAAGTTACAGCTCAATCGGTTGAAGACGTCTGCTTCAAAATTGAGTTTAAAGCTTTAGAAGTCCGCCGTATTGGATTTTGAGTGATGTCACTTTATTTTTAGAGTTATTCTCAGCAAGCCCTTTCATTTGATACATTACCTAATGTAGGAAAGCATTAAAAAATTAGTCCGCCATCTTGGATTTAGAATGACGTCACACAACATCCAAACTGAACGTGTATACAAATTTTCAGCTCAATCGGTTGAAGTATCTGCTTCAAAATTGAGTTGCAAGATTCCACCCGAACAAACAAACATACATTATAATATAATTATTACAAGTTAAAAGCTTGTAATAAATAATACTGAATTCTGTTCAGAGAGCCTAGGCAAGTAACAAACGCCGGCGCGGCGACGACCCCTTATTCGTAAATTCGCCGTACACTGCTACTATGTACTGTGCAAATTGCTAGATAAAAATATGATCTAGGACACATTCGTCAGATTCCTTTTTCGTCAGAATAATTTATATGTAATATAGCAGCGCGCGCATTGTACGACGAATTACGAATAGACAGATTGTGAGCGTTTGCCACAATCGTTTGCTAGAAATAGTAATACACTACCGTCCGCCGGGGCGCGGGCTTAGGGCTAAAGTAATTAAAAGTATCATTGAATTTCTGTCAATTCTTCAATGTTCAAATCGTAGGTTGAATACGAAAGAATGATATTTCAAATATCATTAGCGCTAAAAGTAATTATTGAATATTGATACAAGTCACTCAGTAATATTCGTTATCTCAAATGGTTCACAATTAACGCACAATAGCCATTTATTGTTGATATAGTTAAGGGTCAAAAGTGTTCTGTTGTCAGAGCATTGTACACAGCCCCAATTACTATTATCACTAAATGAGATATTCGAAATTGTGTAGAGAGAATTCTATGTAGATATCAATAATTTCTTTAAGAATTTAAATCAAACAAGAGATCAATTGAGTCCACAGGAGGAAGCAAACACGTACAAGATAATTTTGATTAAGTTCTATTATTATCTACTAGCGGCTGCTCGCGGTTTCTCCCGCGTGGTTCCCGTTCCCGTGGGAATATCGGGATAAAAAATATCCTATGTGTTAATCCAGGTTATAACCTATCTGTATGCCAAATTTCATCCAAATCTATTCAGTAGTTTTTACGTGAAAGAGTAACAAACATCCATCCATTCTTACAAACTTTCGCGTTTATAATATTAGTAGGATTATTCGTAAGATCTGATAATGCAGCTATATTTTATGTGGGTAGTTTTTCTTAGGACACTTATTGTAATGGTTATTCAAGAAGTTTACTGTAGAACAACACCATTTTATTGTTTTTAACTCCAAGTCGTATTATTGTTTGAAAAAGCATTTCAAAGTATGTACCTACATATCTATTTTACCCAAAGATTATATTTTGTAAAATGTACATAATTATCATTTTTTTAAATCACAATGAGGCTTTTGAAGGCTGATTAGAGTAACAATACTTTTATTGTTGTATTAGATACCATTTCATTGTGCAATTTGTTTAACTGAATGTTTTAATGTGTAAGATAATTGTTACTTGAAGCGAATGCCGTATTATGATTGTAGGATTTTAGTAATAAGTTCAGTTTTATTTTTATAACACCATTTTAGATTATCTAATTACTTACCTACCTAAAATTTTACGACGCCATATTTATTTATGTTCCTCATTTTTTTAAAGCAAATAAGGATTTTTCAATTTGATTTTAATTATTAAGTACAAACAACGCTGTACTTTTTGCACAGAAAGTTTAGATTTTGTTTTATAATCTAATTATTGTTGTATTTAGAACAAAATTACTTTAACGAACGTTTTAATAGGTATATATAACTTGTTAATTTTGTTTAACATTAACGTTTAAAATTCACTGTGATAGTTAAATAAATTTTGCTATTAAACAATTCATTGCATATTTTATTTTATTCTCGTAACTCCTAGTAGCATTTTGAGTTGGGTGTTTGTCGGACCTCCGTCCAATTTTTAGATGTCCAACCGTGAGGCTTGTTGTCACTCCTAAAAATAGTAGTACCAACGGTATGATCATAGTTAGGCTTCATATGATTTTCTACGCTGGGCCAACCACGTGGTAGACCTAAAGTTGGCGTTGGCTTTACGTTGGATTTTCAATCATAAAACAAGGAGGCCCAATGATAGTAATTATCAATATTTATAGCATAAAGTCTTTCTTGAGTTGGTGCCGGGCCGACCCATGACGAGAGTGGGTGGAGCGAGCCCCGAACATCTCGTCGTGATACAAAAATCAGTTTAATATTCGTACTGGTCCCTCAGTCAACTTTCAGATATTAAGCTGAAAAGAACAACAGATACTCATACTACAATTTGATCCTAGGCCGAGAAGCGATATCAAAGTAGGATTAAATTATACAGACGCTTAAAATCTTGCACCGCAATTCGAAATTGGCTACTTCACAGTTTTTGAAAACGTATTTTACAACTTACAAATTCTTATTTTATACCCCGTACAATAGCTACCGCCGTACCGTAGCACACCGCACACTAGTGCGATAATGTAAAATTACTAATAATTTACTAATTTTACATTATTTTTCATGGTTGTTATTAATTTAATATCGATATAATCGAAGTCGAAATATTCATCTAAATGTAATCCCTAGTTGGGTCGACCCACTGGGACCACGGGTAAAGACTGACAAAAATTACTAAAACAGCAGCCATAAATAATTAATCAAATATGGCTGTTTTCTGCCATGACAGCACATTAGCAGCACTGCTGGTGCCAATGTGTACTATAGCAGCCATAGTAGAGAAAAGTACTTATTTTATAATTTATATTTAATTAAAACAAGAAAATTACGAGGGCGCATTGTCAAATTTGAAATCGGCATTAATGTACCAATACAATTAATTTCGCAAGTGCAAGTTACAGCAGAGCTACGTAGTGTCCTTTTCCTTTTTATTACATCGGCGAATGAAATAAAACATAAATATTTGTTGTTGTTATTTGTAGATTTTTGTTGGAAAACACACGACACGACCACAACACGAATAAAATGATTGAATAAGTGTGATAAAAAGATCACTGGAATTGTTTAAGGTGTAAAAAAGTAATTCAAACATGTTTTGGTTACTTTTATAGTGCAAATTTGTGACATAAATGCTGCAGATAGCACTATTTCAGTACCAAAAAGCGTTTCTTGACACTTTTGAGTTTCAACTACAGAGCTGATTTATTACCATGAGAGCCTTTATGTACCTAATGTTTATAGAATAAATCAGTGGTAAAACTAGGGCTTATTTGGGGTTCTAAAACGTTCTTAACATCGTTATAGTGCTAATCATGTACACTAATTAGCACGTTCTAAAAAGTTCTCTGGACTTTTATAGCACCAAATTTTGTTGCTTGGGATCAATCCCGCAACGAGTAAAGGGCCGCTGGTGATGTGCCATGGCCGCTGGTGATGTGCCATGCGCGCTGCAGGTAAGTCACCCATTCTGGGTACCTTTGGTTTCGCTTTCCTTATTCTGCATAGCATGCATCATGAAACCACGTATTTAATCGTCGGTCTCACTTTAAATAACCAATATTTTTGTTTCATGTTCGTTTCGTGGTAGTGTTTCACTATTAAGCGAGCGACGTAGTGTTTTCGATCTAAAATAATTGGGTTTTTAATTTCAGGTGAGATCCCGGTTGCAGCGTTGATGCGGCTGCCACAACATAGTAAGCCCTGGTCGTCGATGAATGGTGATAAGGTAAGTAGCCGATTACTGCGTATACACTTTCCTTTTTTAATTGCAGCTATCTCGGCGGCTAAGCTGTCCGAATCTGTACTTGTTTCACTAACAAGCGTTCAGCTAGTTCCATTACGGTCAACGTGCTCACCGAGGTAACCCTTTTGCAACAATTGATCAATTTTAAAACAGTAGCCATTACTTTCCGTAACCTCAACCAGGAAGACAACCTAGTCGCATCGGGAACAGATAAATTAGTTAAATCTTGTTGAATGAAACTTATGCGTTCCAAATTGTCGTCATTTTTATAATTGACGTAACGACACGGCCATAAAGCTTCGTCGTTACAAAGAAACGATAATGGAACTTTGAACACTTTATTTCTGAACACTGTGGCATCATAAACTTCCCGCGTACCAGCCGTGTGATTCTCTAAGCTAAAGCCTTGATAGCTGCGGCTGCCGCAGCGCTGAGAAATGCCTCTGTCTCTTTCGTATTCATAGAATTGGAAAGAGACCGCAGATCACAGCCATGCGCGCAGCGTCTATGTGTCGCTTAGAGAATCGTATAGCAGTACCAGCGATATTTAACTTAGTAGGCACGTACCTCCACTCACTAGCCCGCGTCAGTTCGTCTATTTCTCCCAACCGATTTGCTACAAACGTCATAATTGCGCGCGTCGTTATTTATCCACTGTAACACAGTCTTATGCCGCGACCGCACGTTTGCCACTTGCCACAAACTCCAAACCTCTACAAACCCTAGGCAGGCGCTTGGCAAACCTCGACAAGCCGTCACAAATTCAAACGTGTGGATAGAGCGTTTGGCTTGGTTTGCGTAGGTTTGCCTAGGTTTGCAAGCGCTTGTAGCTGATCCGCCGAGTGTCGGTTTTTTGTCAAAAATCAAAGGGAATTTGCCACAAGCGCTTGCGAAGCGTTTCACACGTTTGTGCGCATTTCATTCTCGTTAGTGCACTGGTGGCGAACAGACGTGCTAATTTATTAAGGTTTTAGTTTTACTCATGTGAAAAATGAAAGATGTTATGGAATGAGTGAATTTAATTTCGAAGCGTCAGTTCGTCTATTTCTCCCAACCGATTTGCTACAAACGTCATAATTGCGCGCGTCGTTATTTATCCACTGTAACACAGTCTTAGAATCGCACCAAAAACATCTGTTACATAGGTCACACTAAAAGTTTCCGGAACTGGCCACTTACATAAACAATATTTAAAAAGTAATAACAACATTTGAAAATGTAACTCTTTGGCTGTAGAATGCAATTTTATTTGTTTCATCTGACGACTGTCAATTGCTTTTACACTGTGGCACCATTTTAAAAATTGCGTGTCTACATTAACTTGGATTCGGGAAAATTTTCTACGATTTTAAGTGTAATTTGACAGCTCAACAGTGCATCGCTCGGCTTCAATCTGCTTTTGGCGATGAAGCACCATGCAAGACGACTATTTATAGCTGGTTTGCAGAATTCAAGCGCGGTCGCGTCAATCTCAGTGACGAATCCCGCGATGGTCGCCCGTCCACCGCTGTGAACAACAAAAACATCGATGCTGTGCGCCGTATGATTGAAACTGACAGGCATGTGACCTACCATGAGATTCGTGCATCCTTAGACATAGGCATGAGTCAAATACAATCAATCCTACATAAACATTTGGGTGTGAGAAAGCTGTGCTCGCGGTGAATCCCACTCAATTTGACCGAGGTTTAAAAAAACGGACCGCGTCACTCGGTGCAGTGCCATGCTTACCAGATTCAACGAAGGTGCGTCAATTTTGGTGTGGGACATAGTCATAGGTGACGAAACATGGATTTATTGCTACTATCCCAAAACAAAGCAGTAATCGAACGTATGGGTATTTCAAGATGAGCCGAGACCAACTAAAGCGGCGCGCGTAAAAAGTGCATCTAAGCAGATGATAGCTGGACCTGAAACTGGACACGTGGCTACTGTTGTTTTAGAGAATCGTCGTACCGTAAATAGTGGCAGGTACGCGACCATTTGTTTGCCGGAAATTATTGACGGACTCCGTAAAAATAACCGTAAACGCCGGTGTCATCTTGCACCACGACAATGCTAGTTCCCATACGGCCAGACAGACAAACGAATTTTTAAATCATAATCAATTGTTTATTTGCTAGAATACATACGAGGGGCGTTCAAAATATTCTCGGTATGTGGATAAAAACAAACAAGTACGAAAAGTTTGATATTTTTATTTTTCAATATACTCCCCCCCTATGTTCATACACTTATAAGATCGATCAATTATTTTTTTTAATCCCTCATAAAAATATTTTTTATCTTTGGTGTAAAAATGCTCCTCCACGGCCGTCTTCAACGCTTCATCGTCAGAAAATTTATTTCCACGCAGATCCTTTTTAAGATTGGGGAACAAAAAGAAGTCGCTTGGGGCTAAGTCCGGACTATAGGGTGGATGAGTAACAGTTTCAAACCCACATTCAACAATAGCTGCCTTGGCAATATGAGCAGTATGGACAGGGGCGTTGTCATGCAGAAGCAGAACACCTTTGGTTAACTTTCCTCGCCTCTTTACTTTGATCGCATTTCTTAATTGACGTATAACGTTAGCGTAGTACTGCCCTGTGATATTTACACCTTTTTCTTTATAATCGATAAGCAAAACTCCTTCACAATCCCAAAATATTGTGGCCATGACCTTGCCAGCTGACGGGATTACCTTGAACTTCTTGGGATGAGCTGAACCCTTAATGTGCCACTGCATGGACTCCTGTTTGCTCTCTGGGTCATAATGATGAACCCAGGTTTCATCTCCAGTAACTATTTTTTGCAGCACCTCATCCGGATTTTCACCACACAGGTCGATAAAATCTGAACAGCAAGCCACACGCATATCCTTTTGAAGAAGCGTCAGCATTCGCGGAACCCATCTTGCACTTACTTTTGACATATTAAGATGGTCTTGTATAATGTCATGTACGGTACCAATAGAGAGATTGGTTACTTGAGCTATAGATTTTACCTTCACTCGGCCGTCTTCCAATATAAGTTTTTCCACTTTATCAATATTTTCTTGTGAGGTAGCCACTACAGGCCGGCCAGGTCTAGGGTCATCTTCAATACTCTCCCTTCCACGCTTAAATTCGCTTGACCATTTTTGAATAGTAGATAAAGAAGGAGCAGACTCACGGTAAACACAATCCATTTCCTCTTTTATGGTTTTTTGATTTTTACCCTGTTTTGTCAAGAATTTTATGACGGATCGGTGCTCTAATTTCGTTAAAATTGTTAATTCGCTCATGGTGTTCATGTTTGTTCGGCAATTGCAGAAAAACAAAAGAACATCTCGGTTCCAATTTTACTTTTTTTTAATGTCAATGGATGAATCTTAGCGGCCAGTAACAAATATATATATAAAAGAGGTTGTAACGTATCAATACCGAGAATATTTTGAACGCCCTCGTACATACCTAGAATAAAGTTCTTAAAAATTAGTTCATGACAATGTATTCAGCCTGCATGCAGGCGTGCAAATATTACATAGTTAATTTGAAATTACATTATTGTTTATTATATATATTTTTACGATAATTATTATAATTATATTAAAATTTAATAAAATTATTACATAGTATTAATTAATTATTTATTGAAATTTAGGTATTCATTAAGGCTATAAAAACAATTCTGCATTAACCAATTACTTAGCTTTCTGTTAAACACATTTGCTTTGAGCACTTTCAGTTCTTCAGGTAATTTGTTATAAACTACTAAAGACATATTATAAATATTTCTCTTATATATATCCCTATGGCATGGAGGTTGATATAGTAGGTTTTCAAATTTTTTTCTTTTCTGTCGGGTGTTGACCTCACTGCGGGTTTTAAAATAATTTGGATGGGTTTTTACAAAAATGCACACTTCTCTAATATATAGGCAGGGTAGTGGCAGAATATTACACTTCCTAAACAACGGTGCACAACTATCCAAAAACCAAGCTCCATTTATTACTCGGATGCATCTCTTTTGCATTCTGAAGACCCTTTCCACATCAACCGAGTTACCCCACAACAAAAGACCGTATCTAAGTACCGACGACACATGACCGTGATACGCTGCTACCGCCGCGTCAAAAGAAATAGTCTGGCGTATTTTTTTAAGGGCAAATACAAATCTACTAAGTCTTTGGCATACAGAATCAACATGGTCCTTCCAATTCAAGTGCGAGTCTAAAGTAATTCCTAGAAATTTAAGAGTAGCAACTTTTCCCACCTTTTCATTATTATAACCGATGTCAAGAGATAGTGGATTGGCATTGTACGAATTAAATTGCATTATTTTTGTTTTATTGATATTTAAAGATAAATTATTGTGATATGTCCAATTAATAATGTCTATGAACGCTTTGTTCAAAGTCTCATGAGATAAACCCTTGTCTTTGACCTGAACAATAATAGTAGTGTCATCTGCAAAAAGTTTACACCTATGCGACATGAACTCTGGCAGATCATTAATGTATAGAAGGAATAGTAAAGGGCCTAATATGCTCCCTTGGGGGATACCAGAGCTATTCAAAATTCATTCAGATCATTCAGATCTAAACTTCTGTTTAATAAAACTCTTCTTGTTATTTTGAACTACTCTGACGACCTCCGTCAGTTGCTTCCTATCTCGCAAATAACACTCCAACCAGTCAATAGTCAATAGTCAAAATATATTTATTCAATAAACTCAATTAATAAGTACTTTGAAACGTCCAAATATTTTTTAACCTACCACCCATTCAGGACATTTTTTAACTGTGGCAAAGAACGGGCGCAAGAAACCACAGCGCACAGAAGTAACGACATTTACAAAAAAATATATATTATATGTCGTTACCAGGTCACAAAATACAAAATATGAATTTGAATGTAAATAGTTTAATTAAATATGGTGCTCTATATAAATTAATTAGAGTCAATTAGAAATAGCTGTTGGAGTACTTGGAGCATTTCAGACCCAAGCTGTTTTGTCTTCTGTATAATCCGTTACTTTATAATAAGCTTTTTTATACAGCTTTTCTTTGATTTTCATTTTAAATTTATCAAGATCTAATTTCTGAATATCATTTGGTACTTTGTTGTACAATCGTACACACAGACCCTTAAAAGAATTTTTTATTTTATGGAGCCTAGTATAAGGTACTGCTAATTTGTTCTTACTTCTAGTGTTTAATTTGTGAATATCACTGTTTTTTGAAAACATTTCAATATTTTTATGAACATACATCAGATTTTCATAAATGTATTGTGATGCAACTGTCATTATACTTATATCCTTAAATCTCTCTCTGAGAGAGTCACCAGCCTGTAGGTTATATATTGCTCGAATAGCCCTCTTCTGCAGCACAAAGATAGTTTGAATGTCGGCAGCATTTCCCCACAGTAAAATGCCGTACGACATTACACTATGAAAGTAACTGAAATAAACTAATCTAGCTGTATCAACGTCAGTTAACTAACGGATCTTCATTACTGCATAAGCCGCAGAGCTAAGTCTATTCGACAATTTAGCTATATGTGGGCCCCACTGAAGCTTGGCATCCAACGTGATGCCTAAAAAACACAGTGGTGTCCACAGGATTCACATTCTTATCTTTAATTTGTACACTAGTTATTACCTGCTTAACATTAGGCAATACAAATCTTACACATTTGGTTTTTCCCTCGTTTAATAGCAAGTTATTAACACTAAACCAGTGAACAATCTTTGAGACCGCATTATTCACATCGTCGTAATTTGGGTGTCGTCGTTTCACTTTGAATAAAAGTGAAGTATCATCAGCAAACAATACTATCTCATGACTGTCTTTTACAAAATAAGGTAAGTCATTAATATAAACCAAAAACAAGAATGGACTAAGTATTGAACCCTGCGGAACTCCCATTTTAACCACTGATCCCGGAGATCTTTTACCGTTAATGTCGACCTTTTGAATCCTGTTACTCAAGTATGAGATTAGAAGGCTCAAAGAAGCATCCCTAATTCCATAGTGGTTAAGCTTCCTGACCAAAGTTTCATGTAAAACACAATCAAAAGCCTTGGATAAATCACAAAATACCCCTAGGGCATCCTGTGATTCCTCCCAGGCATCAAATATTTGGATTAAAAGCTCAACACCGGCGTCAGTTGTTGAGCGACCCCTAGTAAAACCATACTGTTTACAATGTAAAAGTTTATTTCTATAAAAATTAATTTGCATTTTGTCTAGCATTAACTTTTCAAAAATTTTACTAAATGTGGGTAGCACAGAAATAGGTCTAAAATTAGAGGGGTCAGAAGTGCTACCTGATTTTAATAATGGAATTATTTTACTATATTTCATGAGGTCAGGAAAAACACCACAGTCAATGCATTCATTAAATATGCAAGTTAAAACTGGAGCTATTGTCTTAATACACACTGGTATCATGGAGTGTTATTTGCGAGATAGGAAGCAACTGACGGAGGTCGTCAGAGTAGTTCAAAATGACAAGAAGAGTTTTATTAAACAGAAGTTTAGATCTGAATGATCTGAATGAATTTTGAATAGCTCTGGTGTCCCCCAAGGGAGCATATTAGGCCCTTTACTATTCCTCCTATACATTAATGATCTGGGCCCTGATTCTGTATCGCAATCTATAGATTCCACACCTAAACCTTACCGCGCACAAACGTCAAACGCATACGATTTTGGGAAGATATCGTAACTTTTTAAGGAATTGACGTGGTTTAGAAACAAGGAATCGTTACAGAATAAGGGCCCTGCCAGAGTTCATGTCGCATAGGTGTATACTTTTTGCAGATGACACTACTATTATTGTTCAGGTCAAAGACAAGGGTTTATCTCATGAGACTTTAAACAAAGCGTTCATAGACATTATTAATTGGACATATCACAATAATTTATCTTTAAATATCAATAAAACAAAAATAATGCAATTTAATTCGTACAATGCCAATCCACTATCTCTTTACATCGGTTATAATAATGAAATGGTGGGAAAAGTTGCTACTCTTAAATTTCTAGGAATTACTTTAGACTCGCACTTGAATTGGAAGGACCATGTTGATTCTGTATGCCAAAGACTTTGTGGATTTGTATTTGCCCTTAAAAAATACGCCAGTCCATTGAGATTTATAACTATAGAGAGAACATAAGTTTGCCATCTCTTTCTGCCTTAATCCATTACTATTTTTGTTCCGTTTCGGCACATCATGTTTACCCTAAGTAAAACAAAGACAAAACATAGGATGAAAGGACCGTGTCGGTGAAACTGTGCAACGTTTTACATGGATCCAGCGACACTTGGCCCCAAACAAATCGCTGTCATTATTTTACCTATCAAATAATTATTTGTTTTTTTTGTTGAATAAGTGTATATTTTAGACGTACATATTATTCCGGCGGGCTTAATTGAACAATGAGTTGTTCAGTCTAACATTGCAGTAACAGAAGTGAGTGGCAAGTGCCTGGAATATCGTTTCTTACGTAAGTTTTGTTAATCTGGTTTCGTGATGATTATTAGCAATTTACCATGCAATATTTGATTTGTTTCTATTCAAAATGCTAATAAATGTTTGCAAATCTCTAATTCTAGTCTTAAATATGTGTGTTTTTGGTTTAATACGGAAATTTCATAAAAATATTTCAACATAACCTGTAATCAGTATTGTCAGGTACTTCGCAAAGTTTACCCCAAAAATACTTAGGTTTATTAAGGAACGAATAGCATAAATTAAATTATCTAATTGAATTATATCCACCTGTACTTTTTACCTTTCCTATCTATTCGAGCGTTAGACTAAGCGTGGTAGAAAATACTAAATTTAGTTTTAAGGTTTTAGGGGTCTCACGACAGCCTAGTGTAAATTAACGTTTATTTTCTATTTATTTTAGATTTCCAAAGGATGAAACACTCAAAAAAATGATGATGGAGACATTAAAATAAAGAAAAATGAAATCTTTGCGAAATCGCGGCTAAAAATGAAATCTTAGCGAAATCGCGGCCACTTATCAAAACGTGATAACACGAACACTATTGAGGACTTGAATACTAACAAAAAAATAATCAAGAAGTAAGTAGGTATCACAAATCATAAAGTGTGGCGCTTCTGAGATTTTGGTGTCAAAACTTGATCCCGGTTGCTGTCGTAAAGATGGCAGTCGTTAAAAACCCACCAACCCGTATTGGGCCAGCGTGGTGGGTTATAGCCCAACATCCCCACGTGCTGTTGTTCACGTGGGAGGCCTGTGCCCAGCAGTGGGACGTTTATAGGCTGATGATAATGATGATGATATTTTTCCCGTAACATCAAAAATTTTGTTTGTTTTTAACTTCTCTATTGGTTTTATCAGTGACCGTGACTTCGCAAAACTCTCCTTTATTTTTATTATGAATTTTCGGTATTCCGCAAAGTTAAGATGAAGTATTTTTGTTACAGGTTGTTTTATCATGCAGTAGTTGCAGTACTGAAGAAACATTAGAACCAAAGCAGCAATGCATCTTTTTCAATTAAATAATCTTGACTTTGTTATTCAGATTGATACTTATCTAAAAACAGCGATTAAAAGTTGAACTTACGTTGACATAAATTTTAGTAAGAAACAATTTAGGCCACGGATTGTTTCATAAATAACAGTCATTATATTGTAGCTTCACGTGTTATTTTATTTCATATTGTATAAAATTTCTCAAAGATTGATTGATATTTGATCCACAATACATTGTTGTTGATTTTATAATTTTGTTTCTTTTATCCCAACCGTTCTACATCCGACACAAAAATGAGAGGTGTTATGTCGAGAGGTCGAGTAGTGGTATTTGTTCTTGACATTGTGTAACATTTACCCATATTTAGGGAGTGACAACTGTGAGCTGGCAACATTTTAGTAACGCACACATAGGCGCCCTTTTTTGTGCATGTGTGAAAATTTTGCACATCGAAGTTACCTCTATAGTATCTATCTCAATGCGCCAGACTATTTCTTTTGACGCGGCGGTAGCAGCGTATCACGGTCATGTGTCATCTGTACTTAGATACGGTCTTTTGTTGTGGGGTAACTCGGTTGATGTGGAAAGGGTCTTCAGAATGCAAAAGAGATGCATCCGAGTAATAAATGGAGCTTGGTTTTTGGATAGTTGTGCACCGTTGTTTAGGAAGTGTAATATTCTGCCACTACCCTGCCTATATATTAGAGAAGTGTGCATTTTTGTAAAAACCCATCCAAATTATTTTAAAACCCGCAGTGAGGTCAACACCCGACAGAAAAGAAAAAAATTTGAAAACCTACTATATCAACCTCCATGCCATAGGGATATATATAAGAGAAATATTTATAATATGTCTATAGTAGTTTATAACAAATTACCTGAAGAACTGAAAGTGCTCAAAGCAAATGTGTTTAACAGAAAGCTAAGTAATTGGTTAATGCAGAATTGTTTTTATAGCCTTAATGAATACCTAAATTTCAATAAATAATTAATTAATACTACGTAATAATTTTATTAAATTTTAATATAATTATAATAATTATCGTAAAAATATATATTATAAACATTAATGTAATTTCAAATTAACTATGTAATATTTGCACGCCTGCATGCAGGCTAAATACATTGTCTTGAACTAATTTTTAAGAACTTTATTCTAGGTATGTATGTATTCTAGCAAATAAACAATTGATTATGATTTAAATATTCTTTTGTCTGTCTGGCCGTATGGGAACTAGCATTGTCGTGGTGCAAGATGACACCGGCGTTTACGGTTATTTTTACGGAGTCCGTCAATAATTTCCGGCAAACAAATGGTCGTGTACCAGCCACTATTTACGGTACGACGATTCTCTAAAGCAACAATAGCCATGTGTCCAGTTTTATTAAAAAAAGAAGCAATCATCTGCTTAGATGCACTTTTTACGCGCGCCGCTTTAGTTGGTCTCGGCTCATCTTGAAATACCCATACGTTCGATTACTGCTTTGTTTTGGGATAGTAGCAATAAATCCATGTTTCGTCACCTATGACTATTGTCCCACACCAAATTTGACGCACCTTCGTTGAATCTGGTAAGCATGGCACTGCACCGAGTGACGCGGTCCGTTTTTTTAAACCTCGGTCAATTTGAGTGGGATTCACCGCGAGCACAGCTTTCTCACACCCAAATGTTTATGTATGATTGATTGTATTTGACTCATGCCTATGTATAAGGATGCACGAATCTCATGGTAGGTCACATGCCTGTCAGTTTCAATCATACGGCGCACAGCATCGATGTTTTTGTTGTTCACAGCGGTGGACGGGCGACCATCGCGAGATTCGTCACTGAGATTGACGCGACCGCGCTTGAATTCTGCAAACCAGCTATAAATAGTCGTCTTGCATGGTGCTTCATCGCCAAAAGCAGATTGAAGCCGAGCGATGCACTGTTGAGCTGTCAAATTACACTTAAAATCGTAGAAAATTTTCCCGAATCCAAGTTAATGTAGACCTTAGATTAGATAATAACCTTCTTCTGAGATGTAGACACGCAATTGCATTCTACAGCCAAAGAGTTACATTTTCAAATGTTGTAATTACTTTTTAAATATTGTTTATGTAAGTGAACTTCTTCTTCTTCTTTCCGGAAACTTTTAGTGTGACCTATGTAACAGATGTTTTTGGTAGGCTTGTTGAAAAAATATCGTTACGTCGATATATCGTTATTTTTTGTTCAATATATCGATATTTTTAGGCGATATTTTTTATTTCGATATATCGATACATCGATACAAAATAACCAATATCGAAATTCGTATCAAAATCGATATTTTGTATTTTTTATCATCGCATCACGATCTAACTTTTTAATGTTGCTGAATTCCATTAATGTAATCTGTGGTAGTGAGTGTGTAACTCTCACTGTCAGTGCGTTGCTTCAATCAACTTCATGTCATGTGTGCATGTGTGTTACGTATACCCAACGGATTTTTTTTTTAATACTAAGCCCGGTAAATGACCCCACTCCACCTGATGAAAATGAAATATTTAACACCTACGGCTTCCTCCATGCCGTCAGAGAGAGTGGCTTTTACCGTAAATATGGCGGTTCCTAACAACAGGAGCCGACTTAGAGGGCGGCATGATTAACAGGTTCACTGTACTAAAAATATAACAATAGGTTAATCAATTGTTATGGCCCATATGGGCTGCGGAACTGTAAACCGGTTAAAACAATTATTTTAATAAAAAATCTGTTTTTATTACTAGGCTAGGCTCACCTAAATTATTTTTTATCCGATTTTAAGAAAAAGCAGATGGTTTTCCCTTTTTTAAAGCCAGTGAAAAATTTGACCGATATACCGATATATCGATATTTTTTTCGCGATATATCGAGGCCGATATTGATATTTTTCAAAATATCGATGTATCGATATATCGATATTTTTTTTCATTTCCTACATCCCTAGTTTTTGGTGCGATTCTAAGTAGGGATGTCGGAAATGAAAAAAAAATCGATATATCGATACATCGATATATTAAAAAATATAAATATCGGGCTCGATATATCGCGAAAAAAATATCGATATATCGATATATCGGTCAAATTTTTCACCGTATATAAATAAAGGAGAACTACCTGCTTTTTCTAATAATCGGTTAAAAAACTATTTAGGTGAGCCTAGCCCAGTAATAAAAACAGATTTTTTATTTTAAATTATCAATAGTCAATAGTCAAAATATATTTATTCAATAAACTCAATTAATAAGTACTTTGAATCGTCCAAATCTTTTTTAACCTACCACCTATTCAGGACATCATTTTTTTACTGTGGCAAAGAACGGACGCACGAAACCACAGGGACCACAGCGCACAGAAGCAACGACATTTACAAAAAATATATATATTATATGTCGTTACCAGGTCACAAAATACAAAATATGAATTTGAATGTAAATAGTTTAATTAAATATGGTGCTCTATATAAATTAATTATAGACAAGTAGAAATAGCTGTTGGAATACTTGGAGCATTTCAGACCCAAGCTGTTTTGTCTTCTGTATAATCTAACACTTTATAATAAGAGTAGGTAGTTATTGGGCATTCTACCCCACCGCAGTGAGTGAGGGCTCGGCACGAGCCCGAACGAATGAAGGTGGGGTAGAATACCCAATAACTCATATTGGTGATCCCTTTCTTATATGCAGGACTGTTTAAATATTGTAGAAATATACTTTATGCTCATTTTATTGAAACACACTAAACACTGCGGTCGGTTTCATACTTTGTAATGAAATTTGTGAAACAAAAGGAATCATTAAAATTAGAGTGTATATGTCCTCCGATTTCAAATAAGCCAAAGCGTCATGGTAATTTATTACCAAACACTATACGTTGTATTGTTTGTGGTCCATCAAACTGTGGGAAGACCAACTTAGTTATAAGTTTGCTATTACATGAAGATGGTCCACGCTTTCGTAACCTTTACGTGTATTCAAAATCTTTATATCAACCTAAATACATATATCTAGAAAAGGTGTTGGGTATGGTTGCAGGCACATCTTATAACAAATACAGTAATAACAACGACATTTTGAGTCCACACGAAGCTATGCCAAATTCAATTATTTTATTCGACGATGTTGCTTGTGAAAATCAAAATAATATTAGAGATTATTTTGCGATGGGGCGTCACCAGAACATTGATTGTTTCTATATTTACCAAACTTATACCAAAATACCTTTTTTTTTTTTTTTTTTCCCAGGGGAACTCGTTACGAGTACCGGAGCCTTGAAGAGGCACCCGGTTATGTGGGACTTGCCGGTCCGCCTTTCCACACCCACTGACAAGGAGAGCTGCCAGGCTTGGCCTGGCTGGGAGGGCGAGACGGAGGGGAATACCCACTAAACCCCTGGGGGCCCACAATCCGAAGCTGAAGGCTGAGGTGGATGTCGCGGTACCTTCCACTGGGGATCAACTTGCGACGGTCACCCCGTCGCCCGTGTGCCAACCTGTGACCGCAAGCGGTCACGCGCCGACACACGCGCGACCTCGCGCACGGCACAACATAAAAAGCGTGCCCACCCTCTAATGGGCACGCAATCCCCCAAAGACATATACAGACAACTCATGACAACACCTGACAAGGCACAACAAAACACAACAAAGACACATTGGTCCTCCGACCCTTGGGCTTTGGGGAGGCATGGTGACACACCCACGCCAAAGCCCATCCCCACTCGCATACCAACCATTGTCCCTTACAAGCAACTGGTAAGGGACAATTCTAACCTAATAATATTATTTAAACAAGACGATATTAACTTAAAACATGTTTATGATGAACATGTAGGGTCAGACATGACATGGTCTCAATTCCGTAAAATGTGCTCAACTGTTTGGAATAAACCTTTCAGTTATCTTGTAATCAATAAGGACTGCGAACGAAATAATGGATGTTACAGAATGGCTTTTGATACATTTATTGTGCCAGATTAAAATACATAAATGGCTGTTGTACTGATATTGCACCACTTTCATTCATGATTTGGAACCGAGTGGAATCCTACTAAAATGGAAAGAGATCTTAAACAAAAAATTGTAAAATCTGCAAAGGCTGTAAAAAGAAAGGTTGAAATGATAAAGGATTTAAAAAATACAAGTGACATGACCTTGAAAACAATATTGAAACCCATCGTTGAACCGCTTAACTTGTTAGCAAACAAAAACAATGAGCAGCATCATGAAGAATGTTTGCATAATGAAATTGTTCCAAAAAAAAGTAAAAGTAATGAAAGCGAGGCATTACACTATTCTAGCGATGATTTTAATGAAATTAGCACTGAAGAAGAAGATGATACTGATAATGAATTGTATCAAAAATCTAACAAAACCCTAAGTGTACCTTGTGATGAACACAATGTAAGCGAAGGATCGTTTAAATCTTTTCAGTCATCACCGAACGATAAAAATCAATCGAAATCGAATAGATGATTTATGGCAAGCTGATCTTATAGATTTCCAAAAATATTCACATTTCAATAAAGGATACAAGTACATTTTAGTAGTAATTGATGCATTGTCAAAGTATGTGTAAGTGTATCCTCTGAAATCAAAAGCGATGAATTGTGTTTCGAATGCAATGCAAAATATATTAACTAATTCATCTCGAAAACCTAAAAATTTACAAACAGATCAAGGCAAAGAGTTTTACAATGTTATCTTTGAACAATTAATGAGAAATTATAATATTAATCACTATTCCAGTTATTCTACAAAAAAAGCATCTATAGTAGAACGAGTAATAAGGACATTGAAATGTAACATTTACAAACTATTTAGTTTATGTGGTCGATATCAATGGATTGAAAAAAATTTGAATCATGTGGTGCAATGTTATAATAATACTATTCATCGTATCACAAAATTTAAACCTATTGATGTTAATAGAGCAAACCAGATGGTTGTTAAATCTAATATTATTAAATCACAAAGACATAAGATAAATAAGAAACCGAAATTTCAAATTGGTGATCAAGTGCGTGTTAGTAAATACAAAGGAGATTTTTACAAAGGTTACACAGCTAACTGGTCCACAGAAATATTTAGGATAGTGAGAGTGAATCATACGAACCCATCGACTTATCATTAAGAACACATAAACAGAAAATCTTGGGATCTTTTTACGAATATGAATTACAGAGAACAAATTTTTATTTGATCGTTTTCGATCAAATAAAAATTTGTAATGTGTATTAAGTAATAAAGAGAAAAGGAAATAAGCTTTTTGTGAAATGGTTGGGTCTTAGTGACAAAGAGCATAGTTGGGTTAACAAGAATGAATTGGTTTTATGATATAGATTAGGCATTCTATCTGTATGCAATCAGTTTGAAAAATTCGATGAAGGAAGTGGTATTATTAATAACCTCATAAATAATCTACCGTTTGAGTTACATCTACCGGGATACCAATTTTGTGGTCCTGGCACAAAACTTCAGAAACGCTTACTGAGAGGTGATCGGGGTGTAAATAAGTAGGATCAAGCTTGTATGCACCACGACATTGCCTACAATAACAACGATTTGAATATTCGACATAAAGCAGATTTAGAACTTTTAAATATGGCTAAGAAAAGATTGAAATCAAAGAATGCTGGAAAAGGAGAAAAAGTTGCATCATGGATTGTAAAAAATGCGATGAAAGCAAAACTTAAAGCTGGTTCTGGAGTACGGTCGTTTATGTCAAAGGTGAAAAAAATAAAAAATCAATTAAAAAAAATCAAATCTAAAGACAACCATACGCTATAAACTTCGCATATCGTCGTTCGGCATTCAAAACCGCGAACGCGACATTTTTGTCGAAAATCAGATTTATGTTTTATTTGATTCTACTCGTTCAAATACACGATCCTCCATTTAAATTTTGGCTGAAACTTACTTCACTCCTGTTATTTTTTAGTCAGTCCATAACCGCGAACGTAAAATCTCGCCCAAAAATCCGCGAACGTGACAGTTCCTCAGTGGCGCCAAGCAACCGCGAGTGCATGACTGTTCCGTGTGGTAAGTTTTTCCTGTTTTAAGCATTTTAACTCAAGTATTTCACATGAATGTTTGCAAAAAAGACTTCAAAATGTGCAATAAGTTGAAATAAACACTGTGTTTACGTATTACCTAACTTATACTCTGAGAAAAAACTGTTCCAAAACAAAATGTGGTATTCGCGGTTTTACCTGACCTTAGATCTACGCGTTAGAGAACAGATTCGCGTTAATACTTTCGATCGAAACTGAGAAGGTAGGTGTTCTGTTTGTATTGGTACCTACTTAATTTATTATTTAAATTAAATTTATTCTTTATTCAACTTTAAATGGTTAGCTTAAAATCCAAACTTGTGATTAAATTGGATATATTATGGCAAGTGCAACGTTCTTTATTGCCCGACTGCGAAACAAAAGAGTATTTTGTTTTGAGCGTATGTTTGTATGATTGATTCTTTGATATATCAACTTTTTATACACATAGTCGGAGGCCCAAAGTGTTTATAACACCTGACCAAAAAAGAGGGGTGTTATAAGTTTGAAGTGTGTATCTGTTTTTCTGTGTGTCGGTCTGTGGCATCGTAGCTCCTAAACGTATGGACCGATTTTGATGCGGTTTTTTACGCTTGAAAGCTTATGTAATCGCGATGGTTCTTGGCTATAATTTATGAAAATTTGTTCAGCCGTTTGAAGATTATTAGCTTCTGCTAGGAAATCCTAGCAGATGAGTTTTGGTAAAGTTTCTAAGACATGGTAATCTTGAAACATGCTGCACCATCAAGACTTGAGTGTAGTCTGCGAGATACCCAACTCATCAGAACATGACATATTATTAGGGTGTTGACTCTTAGCCTTATTTAATTTTGTTAATACCTGCGACTGTATTTATTTAATCTTTTACAGGCTAGTCACAGGCAGGTTTTTTCACAATTACCTTATACTGGATACAGGATGTACCGGGGCTTCTTATTGATCCAATCATTTTACTATCGTTGTGGGGGGTTTACACAGCCTCCTTCAGTGGACGTCAAGATTTATTTTGTGTTAATGTAGGCCTTTTGAGGGTACCGAGCATTCAATGTACAGTAGATCCCTTTAAGAATCACTGGCGTCTCTGTTTGTCTATTCGTTACAAAATGGTAACCCTAATAATGTTTATTTTTTAAACTCCAGAAAAGATACTCGGTTGCAGCCTGCAAACCTGGAAGACTCGCCTCAGCCTGCCTGTACATATTCAAGTCTTTAGCCTCAGTCAAATTTGGTTGACACGCAAATAGAGCTGCAGTCCCAGATTACTGATTACCCATTGCCAGTCCAATCTCTACCGACCACTCCTGATCACCTTGAGATAGAGCCTCAGATGCAACATACTGACCTGGCAGCTCCGCCACAACCTGCCTGTTTTCAAAATTTTCCTTTAACAAGACTGCTATAATGTTTTGAATGTATAATTAGGTAGTACATATTGAAGTATTTTAAGTATGTTTATCCGTTGTCTAATAACCATTTAACGAGTTTCTTCGAAGCTTCTCTTGAGCTAGAGAATTGGTGCGAGTGTAGGAAAGTTAAAAAAAAATTGCTTTAGTTAGATGTTACTTACATTAATATTTGCGAAGATAATAAATGTTAAGTTGATTTTGTTACTTATATTTTGTTTTATTGCAGCTACGTAATTTTTGATCCTTGTGAAAAATTAAAGCCAGGCTATGTACGAGTAACTGCTATCTAATATCGAGCTAGATAGCCCAGCATAGTATTTTTTATTACTGTGTAACTAATGACCAATTCAATTTGTATTCTATTTACTGATTTTCGACTGTCAAATGTGTAAGTACTAAAATATAAAAAAAAAACATGTTTATTATTTTTAAATATTTTTTTTTAAGCTATTAAAATGAAATAGATACTTAGTTATCAAAATTGTTCACAAAAATATGCTGTTGGGTTTTCTATAACATAACCGCGAATATATGCGCGAGGACATGACCAAAAAGTAATAGGTTAAAACCGCGAATGTGACTTACACATGCCAATATTAACTTAAAGCCAAAAAAATGTGTTGCACCCAATGCTAGAATATAATTTTAGATTAAAAAACATAATTTTAAATTTATAGTAGGTGTACAGTACAATATATGAAGTTTTTTTTGTCTCCTGTAAAATTTTGCTAAAGTTGCATTCGCGGTATTGAATGCCGAACGACGATATGCTGCTGCAAAAAAACTATTCACTAATAAAAAAAGTACACGCTTGCCGCGATGTATTCCTATTCCGAAAAGGGGAGGCATTTTGCCTCTTATTCCAATTTTCGCTGGATTATCAGCCCTTGGTTCACTTGCTGGAGGTGCGGCAGGTATAGCAAAAGCTGTCAATGATTACAAGGTTGCTCAAAAAAACCTTCAAGAATCTGAACGACATAACAAGATGATGGAAGCTGTTGCTCTCGGAAAAGGACTGTATATCAAGTCTCATAAAAAAGGAGCTGGTTTATACCTTAATCCTTCAAAAAACTAATTCATCGGCTACCTAAACGAGCTCTCACTAATTTAGATATTTTAGAACATGCTACCGACATTCCATACTTTCGAGGAGTTTTTATGAGAGATAAATTACCTTTGAAACCAAGAAAAATAGAGTGTGCTATAATAAATTTAGATAGATCTGATAATCCTGGAACTCATTTGGTAGCCTACGTTAAGCAAAATGACTATTGTGAATATTATGATAGTTTTGGTAATTTAAAGCCACCATTAGAATTGATAAATTACTTAACCACTCCGTCGCTTCATGTAACAATCGTTACATCTCAATAATGCCCCTACGTGCTTCCTGTTACAATTGTTACATAATACAAAAGTAAAGCAAGACGCTCGAAATATCGCTAATCCGTATCTCGCGGGACGTGTATGGGTGCCTTACTGAACGAACATGAACGAAGCATCAGCAATAGGAGCTGATCTGTCAAAAATAAAAACAAATAAAGTCAATGTGATTATTTTTAGTGGACGTGTTTAGGTTGTGTTTACGTGCTCATCATGTATTTTTTAAAACGCCGTATTTTTTTTACTTATTGTTTCTTTCTAGAGGTGTTATATATCAAAATACGCATAATTTCAGATTTATCAACCAGCGTCATATGATAACCGTATTGAAAGTTTTGAGTACCATTCGTACAAACCATACGTGACAAGTTTCAACAAGAACGATGAAATACGAATACCCATTAATCAGCAAGATTTATACGTTCTGCCTGCACTCAGCAGTTTGTATATTGAGGGCAGAGCGGATGTTTACAAATACAACAGCACTACTAAAGAAAAAGAAAGAGTGACGAGTGTGCATTTTGTGAATAACCCAGCGTTATTTCTTTTTCAAGACATCCGATATGAACTCAACGGAGTAGAAATAGATAAAGTTAAAAATGCAGGAATTACTACAACTATCAAGTCTTATCTTTCGTTGAATGAAAATGAGTCCAAATGTGCAAAAGTTTGGGGATGGTCTACTACAGGTACAAACACTGGTAACAATGGAGTATTTTCCACATCTATACCATTGAATAAAATATTAGGTTTTGCAGAAGATTATGACAAAATTGTATTGAACTGTAAACATGAGTTAGTACTTTTGAGAAGCAATACAAATCTTAATGTTTTAAAATTAAATGCAGGTGAAGTTGTGGAGGATATTGTAATAAGTAAAATCGTTTGGCGAGTTTCTCACATTAAGGTGTCGGATCGTGAAAGAATAAATCTATTGAAGTATTTAGAAAAATATCGTCCTATAACCGTAGCATTTCGTAATTGGGACTTGTATGAGTATCCATTACTTCCCAAAACCCGTAAACACACTTGGTCTATTAAAACTTCGTCACAAATAGAGAAACCACGATTTGTTATTATCGCTTTACAAACGAACCGTAAACATAATGCGGTAATGTCGTTGGCAGAGTTTGATCATTGCTTAATACGTGATGTAAGAGTATTTTTAAATTCATCATATTACCCTTATGAAGGACTGAATATCAATTTTGCAGACAATAAGTTTTCATTAATATATGAACAGTATGCTAGATTCCAACATTCTTATCACGGACGTCGGCCAGAACCGTTGATGAGCCCAAAAGAATTCAAAGATATTGCACCCTTATTTGTTGTTGACTGTTCTCGCCAACACGAAACGCTAAAAGGATCAATTGATGTGAGAGTTGAAATCGAAGCAGATCAAGAGATTCCTGATCAGACCGCAGCATATTGTCTGATATTGAACGATTGTATATTTGAATACAAACCTTTAAGCAATATTGTGAAGAAGATATCATGAACGGTAATACGATAATCGTGGATTTGCAAGGATTTAAAGATTTTAAAAATAAAATTATTAAAGAGTTAGCAATAGCAACTAAAGATCATACACAGACATTCTTAATCAAACCTCCCTATACTTTTAAAAAACTCATAGTTGAAGAAAAAAAGCAAGTAAGATGGTTGGAAAAAAATCGTGGACTCACTTGGAGGGAAGGATTCATCGATTATTATGAATTTCGAAGGCTAATTGTTCCGTATTTAAGTGGAAAAAAGTGTTAATCAAAGGATTGGAAAAAATTGAGTGGATTCGAGAGCTATGTCAAGATTGTGAAATAATAGAACTAGGAGAAAAAGGTTGTTCCAAGTTTTTAACGTTATTTATTGATTATTGTGAAAAGGAAAATAAAACTTTGAATTGTGTCCATCATAAAAAAAATTGTGCATTAAAAAATGTGTTGTGTCTAAAAATGTGGTATTCTCATAACTATAATGTTCTTTAAAATGTAATTATAAGTTTAAATAAAATTTGCTTTTATAAAAATAAAAAAGTATTTTTTAAATCATAGGATAAGACTAATTTAATTTTAAAATGCAAAATGTACCTTTTTACAGTTATCGTTTGAAAAATTGTAATAAATAATAATTTAAATAAAAAATACTAATTTTGATTTTGTGTTTTATTTTTAAACTTAAATAGGTAATCATTAATGAAACAATACAATCTTATTTAATTAGATTTATTACTGAAAAATAAGAAATACATGAAAACTTACTAAACTAATACATTAAACATAATTATAGCCGACTTTTATTATCTATTTTGTGATATATCATAACTCTATTAATAAAATGTATCTCTGTAGACTTATACGTAACAAAATTGTTACGCATAACGTTAACTTGAGAAATTTAATTTACAAATAATTGTCTAGTGATAGTTTTAAAAACTATAGCTATACCCACAACTTTTTTGAGATATTGTTTATAACACTCTCCGTTTGGTCCATAATTTGGTCCACGTCATCGGTTACCACATATTGTGCACTAAGGAGAGTATTATTATCGTCCGACTCACTAGACACTTGTGATTCTAAGTCTATTATTTGGATCTTTATCAGCCGCCGTCCTTTAGTTTTATCACTTTTTAAAACAAACGATTGCTGCTGCCCATGAAAATTCTTCAAAAAGCTTCTTTTCTTCGGTTGCCTTTTGGAAGCCGTTTGTTGTTTGCGAATCTTATGAAGTAACGGCGAATCCGGTCGTTCTACCAACCAAGGCGGGAACATTTGGCTGAATCCCTCTAGCGGGTCTTGCGCATCTTGCAAAACCGGAGAAGGTGATCGTTCAAGGCCTTTGCTTGTCACATGGAGCAAGCTTTGGCTTGGCACGATGTCTTGGGTACTATTGCCTTGGGAATTCTGAAAAAATAAAAAATAAAAATGAGTTATTTACTGTAAATCTACTATAGAGAAGAATAACATTTTAATCATCACGTTGAACTTTTTAAAATAACTTACCATGTTATTGAAACGCTGCTTTGTTGCTGTTTACTCCGCTGTTTTTATGTAAATAAATTTGTATTTCAATATGATGCTATTTTATACTCTAAGTAAGTACTTATATAGGCATTGACTTAGGTGTGAGTGTGTATGTAAAATAATTCCTATTGCTGAGGCAGCAGCAAACGCATGCCATGAAACACAAACTTGTCAGGACTCGAACTCGTTACCTATTTTCAACTATAGAGTGAATTATTGATACTTATCGTAATTTAATTGCACAATAGGCAGTTTTGTTAGCTATTGACTCACACATCATTACAGATTGATTGGTGTGGTTCTTATTACAATGATGCATGTTTGTGTCGCTGTGCAATTCACGTTCACACTTGTCTTTATAGCATTCTTGATATCATGAAAAAACAATAATTGTGTAGATGATGATTAGAACCTAAATTGTATAAGGTAAGTAGAAAGGTTAAGCAACTTTTGCAAAGTAGGTCGCCTGATGGGTGACCAAAAACTTATAATCTCGAGCTCCTCCGTGCTTCGGAAGGCTTGTTAAGCCGCTGGTCCCGGCTGCATTAGCAATAATCAGCAACCACCAATCCACAATTGACCCGCGTGGTGGTTTGACCCGTTTTCCCTATCCATCCATAGGGAAGAATCATGTCCCAGCAGTGGGGACATAAAATGAGCTGATGATGATGAAGTATTAAGGTTTTATAAAGAAAACAAATATTAATATTTCATGAACTTTATTAGGTACGTAATATTGATGTAGCACAATTACATTATATTTTATACAAGGCAAACTTAAATTTAATTAATATAAAAAAAACATAGGTACAGATTTACATAAAACACATAATAATAAAAGTATACATAGAGAAAACTAACAGACAATCAAAACAACCATTGGCAGAATGTACCAGACTCCTTAACCTATATGAACTGTAGTTTGAAAAATACTGTTATGTCATTTTTGTTTTCTTGTCCATGGACTTTAAGCCATTAGCATTAGCATTAATTTAGGTACATCCTCCCTCACAATAGCGATGCGCAGAATAACTCACTGTTAAGAAAAGAGTGATTACGTCTTTTATATCCAAAGAGTTACATCACTCTTTTATATCTTTAACTCTTTAACTCCCTGGCTCAGATATGAACGAAATTAGCTAGGGAGTTAAAGATTAACTTAGTTGAATATGCGTACGACAAGAAAGAGAATTAGAACAACCATATATATTTTCCACACCTCTGCTTCTCAACTTAAGAAGCAAGTGAGTATATTAATTTTATTTGTAATTGTTTAGATTCTTTTTTTTTGTTCATGCTAGTTGTTACGTCTGTACTTACTCTCTTTGTTCGATAATTTATTTAGCTGGTAATTCAATATTACTATTGGTGGAAAGTTAACTGATGTATGTGTAAAATGTATTTTTGTTATTCTTTAAACAAACCGAATTTTCAAATTCCTTACCAGCAAAATTATGCCTTATTGCGTGAAAGATTTATTTACCTTAACAAAACTACCGTATAATATGGATGCGCGGGCGAAATATTCTATCTCTTCTTTACTCACAACCTAGACACATCTCTGTTTCTTTCTATTCTACGCAATGAGTTTTGACCAAAATACATCTTAGCTACATGGATATAAAGATATAATTGGAGTTAAAGGGATATACGGAGTTAATCACTCCTTGCCTGGGATACTATATCTTTTGCGTTTGTCACTCCTGAGTTACACATCGCTACCTCACAATTAGTGGTCAGAAATCAATGCGTTCCATACACAAGCCAAAAATAACAATTCTACATAATTGCTCACTCGTTCCTTGGTTTTATGTTGTTAAAAACTTGGTGAAGCTAGCAACAACGTGTTACGAAACGGTGGACATTTCCAGTAGTGAAATACATAAATACGCTTAAAAATACTTGAAATAGGTCTAAACAGTACAGATTAGTACACATATGAAAAACTATTATGCCGTTAAGAGGCCTATTACATCTTAACTGTGATTTTTGAGTAAAATGGCCAACTTTGGCGTTATGGATCTCAGAAACGAAAATACATTAACAATTATGACTTATTGAATAGTGTAGAATAGCTATTGGAATAGTGCTTAGTGGCCTCGCTTTTTGTAAATTTTGCTTAACTTTTTAATTAAATCCAAAATTGCAGAGAAAGATTTTCATAAAGTGCGCGAAGGCACTTTTTTGAGCTCATCGATTGAACTACAGTTCTAAACAAGTGAAATAAAAAAAATATAATGTTATCTCTTATATAGTCGAATAATGCGTAGTGGCCTCGGAATTTTTAGATATCATTGATTTTATATAGGAAAAAAATCTTTTTCTAAACCAAAAAACTTCGAAAATTGCTATAAATTAACTGTGAATATCTCCTATCTGCGATAATATTATTAAGCAAAATTTATACCAGAGTAACTGTTACTTTATGAGGAATAAAGATTTTATAATGAATTTATTATCCTATTTCGATAAAAACGATAAATACAACTGCAAAATTACTACAAAATGCGATGCGCCGGCCGTCCGAATTCAACTTATGCTCACAAAATGGATATTTGTAATAATATGCACAAATTTATTATCCTATTTTGATAAAAACTATAAATACAACAGCAAAATTACTATAAAATGCGAAAATAGGCATTTTACGCAAAAATCACATTCGAGATGTAATAGGCCTCTTAAACAATCATTAAACAGCGCTTGTCTATTTCCAGGTTTCACCACTCGGGGAAAGCTATATTTACCGTACAAGACAAACTTATGTTCTATTAATATTTTATGAACTTTAGTAGGTACGTATAATGTAGCATAATTACATTATATTTGATGCAAGACAAACATTATTATTCTATTAATAATTTATAAACTTTATTAAAGCATGTAGCACATATTAACATAACATTGAAGATATACTCACACTTTGAATTTACTTATCTAAGACATAACATATCTTTTTTAAATTAACAAATATTAAATATAACTCAACAATTTATAAAAAATTTATAACAAGAAAAATGTTAAAAATTCAATATACTTGTATGTCCCCATGCTTTAGTAGAAACTTTGTCATTTGATATTAACCGCTTATCATCATCGCTAGAAAGAGCAATTTTATTCACAGCACATGTAAAAATTTCGTGTTTAATTGATTTAAACAGAATATTTGTTGTACGAACAATGTCTCCATTAAAAAGTGTTTTTTCATAATCCGTGACATTGAACTTACGTACGATGTTTTTTTTAATACCCTTTGCTTTCTTAATTGTGCTGTCTGTAGTTTTCATGCAGTATAGCTTTGAACGAAGCCCTACAAATTCAGATATAATTTTTCCTCCCATTTCGTCTTTAAATAAACCTGGAACTTTTTTATTTTGAATTGGTAAGGCAAATTGATTCGTTTTACAATAATTACTTGTATCAAAGTAAGGTAAAAAAATATTTTTTAAATCTTTATAAAAATCATCTGTTTGTATGTGGTAAACAAAACTGTCGGTGTCCGTGTAACACATCCGCACATTAGTGTTGTAAAAAGGTTTAATAATAGAATAATGGAAATTATACATAAGGCTTTTTGATAATTCTAAAACAGTGAAGCCAATGTATATTGGTTTATTCATAAATATTTGCTCGGGTTTTAACTGCACTGCTACTAAATTTTCTGTAAATACCGAGGAGCTATGAAAATTTGGACGTGCAATAAGCTGTTGCGCACTTTTTCTTTTTTTAGTTACATTGTCCTGATCTAACCACTGATTAACTAAATGAACTTTGACACGTTTTTCAGTATTTTCTAATGTTTTTCCAAACACACTATTATTCAAAAGTTTGAAAAAATCTTGTTCAAAAGTTGATGAACTATTTTGCCTTAGTGTTGTATTTAAATCAATGTATTGTTTCAGATACGGACTTTGTCTGAAAGTGATAACCCGATGAATTTTCTTCAGTATCAATCCATGTTTTAAACAAGTTTTTAAATGAATATAATGTATAACATATACAAATTTGTCATATAAATTAGGAACGAGTTTATGATATTTTCCTCCTGGTGGAATGCATTTTTCTGGACAAAATGGTAAATCGTTATGTAAATTATGTAAATGCTTTGGATATTCTAAATCCACTTCAAGTTTAAAACCATACTCTGCCTCTGTTGAAATTTGACAAACATCTAAATTATAAATCTCATGTTGATCTAGAAACCGAAAACTGTTCAATGGTAAGTATTGAGACATACTATGACCATACAAATTATTGCAATCAATATATGTTATATAAGAACTAGGTACAGAATTGTCATAATCTGGTAAAAATACATTATTTGCTTTAGCATATATCTATGAGAGCATAAACAAACACCACCTCTGATACCACTCTGTAACATTCGGACCATAGCTAAATTATCAATAAGTTCGAGCTGTATCCCTGTCTTTAATAACATCGCGTCAAAGGATAAACTCGGCGCGGTTAAGTAGAAAGCTGGATCTAATTGATAGTGACGTTTGCAAGTCCGTCTAAACTTTTCGAAAATGTCTGCTAATAAAAGCACATCAGTTTTCAAATATAAATCCGTGTAACTTCCTAAATCTGAAATATTAAATGTTGACCAAATTAAATGTGCATGACGGTAATCATCTACAGAAATATCTTGATCAATGAGTGAACTATAAAAATATTTTTTTTCTGGAAGTGACTGTTCTTGATATCGTTCCCACGAGTTCATATATTCATATGGATATATGCCCTTACGAGTGAGCAGCTTTAATTTAAGTTCACAAGGAAAGTTTTTTTTTAAATATTTGAAGTCTTCTGGTTCCAAAGTATCTGCTAATTTGCTTAAGCTGGTTCCCAAAAACTTGAATGAATCTACAAAACGAAGTTGAAAAAACTCGTTATTTGAAACTGGCACAAACTTTGTAAATGAAATATAATTTTCTTTAGTTTTTGGAATTATTTTATGCTTTCAGGAGCCTCACCTAACGCTTTAATAAATAAATGGCAGTCGTATCCAGCTAAATTGTGAAAAAATATAGGGACAAATGAAGGTCGTTTATATTGCAAATTGCAAAAAAGATGGGCTGCTCCGCGAAATCGACCAGTCACGTGGCAGTGATCGCGAACTTTATCAGAAAACACAAAATTTTGACAAATGTGGCGTCGTGTTGCTTCATTAAAATCGGATTGGTCCTTGTCGGTAAATATCATCGGAGCATTTGAACTTACTATTTCATATATTTTTTTAACATCTTTTAGTACTAACTCTACAAATCGCGTAACACAATCAGGTCCTCGATGTGATACGTAACGATTATAACTCGAATCATCACAACAAACAATATAATATGCAAACGCTACAGGTACATGGTGATGTAACGTTGTCGTGTTACTAGTAGAACAAGTGGTATCAGAATTAGTTTGCAACATTGATTCAAAATCAGCATAGATACAAAATGGTATATTTTGTTTACGGTTATAATATTTAAATTTAATTATCGAACCTTTATGGGGTAATACTGTCACTACACCACTACACAAATGGCTATCGACTTCTTCTGAAGTATTGAAAAATATAAGACACAAATCACAGAAGTATAACTTGTTGTGGTGGGAAGTGATTTGACTTCTAAAAAGTCTGGAACGGTCTTTAATCAAACAATAATGAGTGTTACTACCATCTTCGAGAAACAATAAATGTATAATTTTGTTTTTGCATTTCATATCAATGTCTGATTTATATAGAGGACCTATAATTGTTTTATTATTTTTTAAGCCATAAATTATAAACTTTATATTTGGATTATTATTTTCAAAGATCTTTATATCGCGAAAAGTAACAGGAAAACACATTCCAAAAATATTAAACAACTCACGATAATGAGGATAAGATGAAACTCTTTCTGCATGTGTTCTAGCTGGGTGGAGAGCAGCTGTCACGCACCATAAAAACAACACTGATCTTTATTAGCAATATTAAGACATGCCTTTTTTAATTTAATTGATTTAGGCAATGGAATGAAACTTGAGCCTCCAAGTGGCTGATATTTGTTAAGATTGACCTCAATATGCAAATTGTTTAAAAATGTCCATCCACTATCACGATCTTCAGATTCTTCAATGCGTTTTTTTAGGTAATTAACTGCCTCAGAGTACATATTTTCAAAGTCGTAATTGTAGTAAAATATTTTATTTTTCGTTCCGAACGATTTAATTGATTGTGAATTATCTTTAAATTGTAAAAATGTTGCAAATAATTCAAAATTTATTTTCGCACATGTATGTTTTATAAGAAATTCATCTAAGAGCGACTTTAATTTGTTACGTATTCCATCTAAAAACCTATCCACTGACGTTAACTGAAAATCTTGTATGGCTACTATTTTATATGTCACGATACGATTGCGAAATGCGGATGTAACTATTTCAATACCTTCACTATGTTTTATTGACTCACAATTTTGCTTATGCAAATTACTTCTCAAATGACCCACCCACGATTTACTATGGATTGACGTGTTACATGTCGTACAGAAAGGCATTTTAATTACGATTAAAATATATTTTAACGGATGAGTTAAATGATCAATCAATGTCTTAACCAAATGAATATATTACTTAAATATAGTATGTGCTACATTCAGAGTTCGGACTTAATAATAATGAAATAAGTACCTATAACCTATAAAAATTATAATATTATTTAAAATTAATTTTATCAGAATAGTAAACTGGTTCCGAATTCTCAAATACCTCCCAAGGTTGTGCCAGGAAGCCCTGTAGTGCTTCCCAGGACGGAGAGGTGTCGTCACACTGCAACCTTACCGACGCTAGTGCTGTCTTGTATCGAACCTCGACGGGGTTTGACACGTAGTCATTCGTTTTGTAGACCTTCAGGTCTACAAAAAATTCACCGCTGCTCACTGCAGTGCGGCGAGAAGTTCCCGTCGAGACCCGGCTGGCAAACGATGATGTCGCTGTTCCAGCACTCGGCTTCAGTCGGCTGCTAGCAGTTTCCTCCGACCGCAAAATATTGAAGAGGTCACGCTTCGGCTGTTTTCTGTAAATTATTATATGTGTATATTAGATATAAGTAAAGTATTGTTCAGCCCGGTGTCAGACAGCGACGACAAGGACATGTACTTGAAGAGGTCTATGACCCACTGCTAGGCAAAGGCCTTCATCATTAAACTCAAGTCATCACTACAATTGATGGGTAATGGCTTAATCAGCATGCTTGTCAAATGTGGGTTGATGATCACAAACCCAGCTATGCATCGAAAAATCCGAAACACACTTTATCCGACCTGGGAATTGAACCCGGAACATTCAGGTATCGAACCGAGCGCTTTGCCACTCAACCACTGATGTGTTGACGAAAGCATTGTTCTAGTAACATTTAATTTCATAACACTGTACTGTGGCAAGGTACTAAATATATATATAATTTGGACTTATTAAAGTTGTATTTAATTTGCTGTTTTTATTATTTTTTATTTTTATAAATTGTTTTGAATGTAGCTAATGTTATTTTTTTTTTGTTAATTAAAGTAATTGGTTTTTACTGTTTTAATTAAATAAATAAATAAATTATAAAGAACACAGTTGAGTTGTTTTCATAAGTTACTACTAAACCAGACTTGGAGTTAATAATGAAAAGTAATAACAAATTTACCTGCGGGAGCCAGAGACAGTCTCATGAGGCGAAGTCTCACAGGTTTTAACAGTTTTGCGTTTGGTTGTGGCTGAAGAAGACTTGCTCTTCTTTTTAGGAGGAGGTACCTCCGAAATCACGGAAGGTGCTTCGTACTCGGAGTCAGACCTATAAAATAAATAAATTATGTTTAAGACTACACTCGAACCTGTAAGCTTATTTCGCGTGGTACACCTATTCAAACGGATAAACGTAACAACAAAGTGTTTTTGTTGGCTGATACAACACTTAAACACACTGTTGAACCGTTTAAAAAATGACTTTATATTTATCACTAAAATCGAATTAAAATTATAACTGTGTAACAAGCACACCCAAATTCATGAAAATTATAATGATTTTTTTTCGATGCCAGTGGTTTTATGCAGAAAAAAGTCCATTGTCAGCAAAAAGTGGTCAAGCGTGAGTTCTAATGACGTAAAAATAATATTTATTGTATTTTTAAAATGTGTATTTTTATCGTAAGAAATAAGACAGCACTTAGTCATTATTAATATAATCATAAATTAAAAAATATTTATGACTTGTTGTTGACTGTGACTTCGTTCGCGTAGAAACTATGTGACTATGTAGGTACTACATAAACCTTTCTAAAAATGTAATCTAGAATAAGCCTTATAATATAATATTAGCTATCTGCTAGTCAAAGTATCATCAAAATCCGTCCAACCGTTTCAGAGATTAGCTGAAACTAATAGACAAGAGAAGCAAACCCTGGAATATTATTATATTGAAATGAAATATACATAATTAACATTTTCAATGCTTCACATTATTCTATTAAACTTAATTATAAGTATTTATGACTTGCTGTTGACTGTGACTTCGTTCGCGTAGACATTAAGTAACTATGTAGGTACCTACTACATAAAACTTTCCAAAGCCTTATAATATAATATCAGCTATCTGCTAGTTAAAGTATCATCAAAATCAGTCCAACCGTTTCAGAGATTAGCTGAAACTAATAGACAAGAGAAGCAAACCCTGGAATATTATTTTATTGAAATGAAATATACATAATTAACATTTTCAATGCTTCACATTATTCTATTAAACTTAATCATAAGTATTTATGACTTGATGTTGACTGTGACTTCGTTCGCGTAGACATTAAGTAACTATGTAGGTACCTACTACATAAAACTTTCCAAAAATGTAGTCTAGATTAAGCCTTAGAGAGAAAGCCTTAAGAAGAAAATCATGTAAGTACATACATAATAAGATAATTTTTTTCGTCTTAAAAAATGTTTAACATATCAAAAATATTGTTTAAACACTTTTGTTTATTCATTGAATCTAGAAAAATCTCAAAGAATAAATGCTTCGAGTCGCAGTATTATGCAAAGCTAATAATTTTCGTTGCCTTGTTAGTAATTTTAATATAAAATGGTTTTTACTTTTCACTTATACTCGATGTTTTAATGATTGAAGTATCTATAATGTACAAGAATAATTTCTCATAATAAAATTCTCATCTAAGGAGAAAATTCAATGGCATTGATAGTATTTTCCTACCAAGCTTTTTGAAGTTAAGTTGTTGTAAAAACCCATAAAATGTATTTAAATCTTTTAGGAAGTTTACTTTTACAGTACCATATTTTTGTGTCCGTCACAAATGATTTTAATGTCCATGTTTTATTTTAAGGTCCTGGAGAGTGGAATCTTTTCAACCTATGTGCAAATATTTCAACCAAGTGGAAGCTCATCTTATAATTTGTAAGTTTTTGAATAAATAATTATTGAACAATATCAGACATATTTAATTACATAATTAAACATGTTTTTTTTTCAGATGTTGATGGATGAACCTGCTATCGGCGTGTCTCGTTGAAGAAAAGATAAAAATTTATATTTTATGAATGTTTGTATGACTAATATTAATTTAAAATAATTAATAAATGCAATACAACCCATCCCAAATCCTATAAAGGTAGGTAGTATCACATACTAAGTTTACATACAAGTATGTGGTAGCTGAGGTAATGGTAAAGTTATTTAAACGGTAATGCTACTTGGTACGGTTGGTAAGGTTGGTATTTGGTAAGGTTTTGCTAAAGGTAAAGTTTTTTTTTTTTTCTGACCATGTATTGCTGTCTATAGACAGAAGTAGATTCGTTTAAGCAAGTAGCAGTTTAGCTTTGTCTCATTAGGTAGGTTGGTGTTCGGTGTGTGATCTTACCACGGGCTCGCACCGTCGCCTGATAGGAATCTGTTCGGTGCGTGATCTTACCCACGGGCCGCAGGGAGTTAATTACCATGGTTTCCCCCAACCGAACAGTTAGGAGGTGTTCGGTGTGTGATCTTACCACGAGCTTACACCGTCACCTGATAGGAATCTGTTCAGTGCGTGATCTTACCCACGGGCCGCAGGGAGTTACTTACCATGGTTTCCTCCAACCGAACAGTTAGGAGGTGTACGGTGTGTGATCTTACCACGGGCTCACACCGACACCTAATAGGAACTGTTTGGTGCGTGATCTTACCCACGGGCCGCAGGGAGTTACTTACCATGGTTTCCCCCAACCAAACAGTTAGGAGGTGTTCGGTGTGTGATCTTACCACGGGCTCGCACCGTCACCTGATAGGAATCTGTTCGGTGCGTGATCTTACCCACGGGCCGCAGGGAGTTACTTACCATGGTTTCCTCCAACCGAACAGTTAGGAGGTGTACGGTGTGTGATCTTACCACGGGCTCATACCGACACCTGATAGGAACTGTTTGGTGCGTGATCTTACCCACGGGCCGCAGGGAGGTACTTACCATGGTTTCCCCCAACCAAACAGTTAGGAGGTGTTCGGTGTGTGATCTTACCACGGGCTCGCACCGTCACCTGATAGGAATCTGTTCGGTGCGTGATCTTACCCACGGGCCGCAGGGAGTTACTTACCATGGTTTCCCCCAACCGAACAGTTAGGAGGTGTTCGGTGTGTGATCTTACCACGGGCTCGCACCGTCGCCTGATAGGAATCTGTTCGGTGCATGATCTTACCCACGGGCCGCAGGGAGTTACTTATCATGGTTTCCCCCAACCGAACAGTTAGGAGGTGTATGGTGTGTGATCTTACCACGGGCTCGCACCGACACCTGATAGGAACTGTTTGGTGCGTGATCTTACCCACGGGCCGCAGGGAGTTACTTACCATGGTTTCCCCCAACCGAACAGTTAGGAGGTGTACGGTGTGTGATCTTACCACGGACTCGCACCGACACCTGATAGGAATCTGTTCGGTGCGTGATCTTACCCACGGGCCGCAGGGAGTTACTTACCATGGTTTCCCCCAACCGAACAGTTAGGAGGTGTACGGTGTGTGATCTTACCACGGACTCGCACCGACACCTGATAGGAATCTGTTCGGTGCGTGATCTTACCCACGGGCCGCAGGGAGTTACTTACCATGGTTTACCCCAACCGAACAGTTAGGAGGTGTTCGGTGTGTGATCTTACCACAGGCTTGCACCGTCACCTGATAGGAATCTGAAAGGGATCACCAATATGAGTTGAACGAATGAAGGTGGGGTAGATTGCCCAATAACTACCTACTAATAAGCTTTTTTATAAAGTATTTCTTTGATTTTGATTTTAAATTTACCAAGATCTAATTTCTGAATATCATTTGGTACTTTGTTGTATAATCGTACACACAGACCCTTAAAAGAATTATTTATTTTATGGAGCCTAGTATAAGTTACTGCTAATATGTTCTTACGTCTAGTGTTTAATTTTTAAAACTGTTTTTTGAAAACATTTCAATATTTTTATGAACATACATCTGATTTTCATAAATGTATTGTGATGCAACTGTCATTATACTTATATCCTTAAATCACTCTCTGAGAGAGTCACCAGCCTTTAGGTTATACTCGTATATTGCTCGAATAGCCCTTTTCTGCAGCACAAAGATAGTTTGAATGTCGGCAGCATTTCCCCACAGTAAAATGCCGTACGACATTACACTATGAAAGTAACTGAAATAAACTAATCTAGCTGTATCAACGTCAGTTAACTGACGGATCTTCATTACTGCATAAGCCGCAGAGCTAAGTCTATTCGACAATTTAGCTATATGTGGGCCCCACTGAAGCTTGGCATCCAACGTGATGCCTAGAAACACAGTGATGTGCACAGGATTCACATTCTTATCTTTAATTTGTACACTAGTTATTACCTGCTTAACATTAGGCAATTTTTAGGACAGTGAACCTGTGAATCATGCCGAACAACTCAGTCGGCTCCTGTTGTTAGGAACCGCCATATTTACCGTAAAAGCCACTCTCTCTGACGGCACGGAGGAAGCCGTAGGTGTTAGGCTGGCCTCACACAGCCGGAATCGCTTTCTGAATTAAGAATCTGAATTCAGAAAGGCCGGAATACCATACAATATCAGTATGCTCCACACACATGCTGATTTTTTCAGAATCTGAATTTCTCAGATCGATCTGGAAGAATGAGCTGACGAACGTCCGGAATTCCGTGTCTGAATATTTAAGATTCTGAATTCAGAACGCGCGTATTCCCATACATTTTATATGGAGCGGCACACACATGCTGGAATTCAGATTCTGAATTATTTCAGTGTTGCCATTTTTAGTAGGATCCTGCTTTTTTAGCATTAGCAAAGTAAATTTCAGATATTTAGTTTGTATGTTATCTTATTGATACCTTGCTCTAATAGTGTTTAATTTTCGATGTACTTCAATTCTCAAAAATTATAAAGGTAAATATAGCAGTTTTGGTGCATTTTTATAAACAACGATTAGCAGTTTTAGCAGGATTTACCATACATTTTTATTTTTATATTTTATTCTTAGGAGATCGGCGAAATTGGGCCTAACCATTACAGGAATCAGACTTTAACTAAAATCATAGCGTAATTTTTAATAACTTGTGGAATAAAAAAAAACTAATAATTCTATGGGGAACAATTTTTTGTAATTAATTATAATAACCACCTAACCAACGACGCATATCACGTGGTAGTCGAAGGACAATGCTGCCAGTAGAAAAACTGCCTATTGTTTCGATTAGTACGAATTGATCATTGTATTTTTATTCAATTTAGGTAGTATTGAGATTGACTTATTCATTGATACTTCACATAATAAATAAATTAGTGATTTTTGATTACGCTACGTATTACGGACTTTGACGATAGCTGCCATTACGAACAACCTGCGCCTGCACAACGGACATTGATCACTGCTTGTTTGACTTTCTAAGTACTACTACGTACTCTCTAAGTAAGTACTGTTTAGACTAAGTATTTTAGCAGTGGTGAGACACCGACCATTGCTTCCGATTGTACTTCTTTTAAAGATAAACTTCGTAAACTGTTGCGTTCGTTTTACTCGTAACAATGCTTTAGGTTCGCATTTGACACAAGACGAAGCAATACTGTCAGTTATTCAACAGAGAGTATATCTTACGGTAAGTGCATATATGTAAACATTTCAGTTAGGTACTTACCAAATACACAGTTTAAATAGTAAGTAAACAGCTATTTGTTTAATTTACGTTAACTAACCTCACTTTGAGTTACTTAACTCCCAATATTTGTGTTATCCCGTAGAACAGATTTATAATTGTTATATTGTTGGAATCCGCTGGTTTTGATCTACAAAACCGCATATAAATCATCAGTGTAACGGTCAAGGCCCAAGGTCCTAAGGAATTTCGCCGGTCTCCTTTGATAGCAATATAAGCTTCTATTGAAACTCGTTAATATGGTTAAACTAGATAATGGATAAATATACATAAACATAGAAAAACACCCAGACCCGAAATCAATTAAGAAAATCAGTTTTCTCTAAATTGACTCGTCGACCGGGAATTGAACCCGGGAACTCAGAGATGGTGCGACGCCAGGCCCGGCGCGCTAACCACTTGACCACGGAGGACGTCAATTGGTAGGAACAGCGAAAAAAAATGGCAACCCTGGTTGAAACAGCAAGCGGTTAACATCTCGGAGACGTTTGCTTAGGCCGGGAGTCACAAGACTACTGATCAATCTGAATTTTTAAGAATGTGTGAGTCAGGGTGCCGGAATTCAGAATCTTAAATTCAGATTCTTAATTCAGCAAGCCATTCCGGCTGTGTGAGGCCAGCCTTAAATGTTTCCGTTGCTTAGACGTAGCACACGTCATGCACACATGACATGAAGTAGATTAAAGCAACGCACTGACAGTGACAGTTACACACTCACTACCACAGATTACATCAATGGAATTCAGCAACAATAAGTTTTAACATTGAAAATGTTTTTTCGATCGCTCCGGTGTAGGGCCCTAATTTCGCTGAAAGTGTGTTTGCCCCGTGGTATATAGTGGTTTAGGACCATGAGGATGTACGAGAGCTTAAAAGAAGTAGAATTTGAATAGCTTTCAGACGGTGAAAAATTTTTTTGAAAAAGTCGAAAACTTTTTTCGAAAATGGAAAAAAACCAAAAATAAACCTTGATTTTTAACACCTTCCCTCGGACTATCTTCGATATCTCGTGAACGAGGTCAAAAATCGAAAAACTGAGAGAGACGCCTAGAGATATTGAGACGGGAAACATTTTATGTTTTATACTTTTTTTTGTGGGAGTGATAGGGGGGATAGGGGGGCGGTATGCTCCCCCTTAGCGGCGCGTGGAGCGTCGCCGTGCGGTAATACTCCGGCGTCATAGCCCTGTGGAACTTCGCAGCTTTAAGATACGAAGATCTATTAGGGTTTAATAGACGCGGAAAATTAAGGGCTTTAGGACAGTATAAACAAATTTGGGTAAATTCGATTATTTCTTTTGAAAATAAAAGATATAAAAAAATTTATGTTTTATACGAAGATCTATTTTTGTATATTATATGTAATTATTCTAACAAATTTTGGAAAAGTCGATAGTTTTTTTTTTAATTAAAAAAAATAAATCATGAATAATCTATAATAGTTAGGTTCATTTTCAATGCCCTTTCAAGTCGTGTAGAGCACGAGATCTGTGTATTTTTTTAAACTATTTTTACGGCTTTGAATTCTAACGAGTTAAAAAGTTAGATCGTGATGCGATGATAATAAATAAAAAAAATATCGATTTTGATACGAATTTTGATATTGCTTAATTTGTATCGATGTATCGACATATCGAAAAAAAAATATTGCTTAAAAATATCGATATATTGAACAAAAAATATCGATATATCGATGTATCGATATTTTTTCAACAAGCCTATTTCTAATGCCGCGACCGCACGCTTGCTAAACCTCGGCAAGCCGTCACAAATTCAAACGTGTGGATAGAGCGTTTGGCTTGGTTTGCAAGACAATCACAAATCCAAGCCTCGTCCGCACGCTTGCCACTTGCCGCAAACTCCAAACCTCGACAAACGTTTGGATTGATTTGGGAAAACAAACGTCGCCATCCACACGCTTGCGAGTGCGTTAGTTGGTTCTGAAGAGGCAAGCATGACGGACATGGATGTTGTTGTGTCGGCCATAACATTTGGCATTACTTACTTATTTTTATTACAAATATGTTGGTGGCATGATATGGCAAAAAAGATGGTGGATGTTAAAAATCATAAAAACCGTACTAAGTAATTATTTTAGAATAGGAAGGTACTTATTATATATTTTATTTAACAATTGATTAGATTATCAAAATAATACTACCAACCCTTTTCCTTCCTTGGCTGTCGTAATAGGCGACTAACGGACTAAAGACTGCACAAACATCCAACGATCGCTTGGTTAAGGACAGATTCTGTTTGGGACAGATTAGGTTTACGTCAGATACTGTTTAGGACAGACTCGTTTTAAGACAGGAATACAATTGAGTACAAAAGCGGCGATGGGCTCATAAAAATAATACTACCAACCCCTCTTTTCTCTTCGGTGCCGTAAAAGGCGACTAACGGACTAAAGACTGCACATACAACATCAGCATAGAGCTGCGATGGGCTCATAAAAATAATACAACTAACCCCTCTTTTCTTCGGTGTCATAGAATGCGACTAACGGACTATAGACTGCACATACATCCAACAGCATAGAGCGGCGATGGGCTCATAAAAATAATACTACCAACCCCTTCCTTCTCTTCGGTGTCATAAAATGCGACTAACGGACTAAAGACTGCACATACATCCAACAGCATAGAGCGGCGATGTGCTCCTCAAAATAATACTACCAACCCCTTCCTTCTCTTCGGTGTCGTAAAAGGCGACTAATGGACTAAATACTGCACATACATCCAACAGCATAGAGCGGTGATGTACTCCTCAAAATAATACTATAAACCCCTCTGTTCCCTTGGGTGTCATAAAAGGCGACTAACGGACTAAAGACTGCACATACATCCAGCAGCATAGAGTGGCGATGGACTCCTCAAAATAATACTACCAACCCCTCTCCTTCGGTGTCATAAAAGCGACTAACGTGCTAATAATGGTTCACCACCTAAGCACATGTGCAGACTGTGCAGATGTTTCTTGCTGAAGCGTGGACTGTGTGGGCGTGGTCTGTGTTGTCCATAGATTTAAATGATTACTAATTTTACCATAAACTTTAAATAAATATCTAAAAAAAGTTGTCAATTTATGTAAAATAAAATTCAACATCATCATCAGCAGCCTATAAACGTCCCACTGCTGGGCACAAGCCTCCCAAGTGGACAACAGCACGTGGGAATATTGGGCCATAACCCATAAGGCCAGCGTGGTGGCCCAATGCGGGTTGGTGGGTTTTAACGACTGTCATCTTACGACAACAACCGGGACCAACGGCTTAACGAGCCTTCCGAAGCACGGAGGAGCTCGAGATGTTTTTAATATGGTCACCGATCCAGCGACTCGAAGTTCCCGATTCGGAGATTGATATTGTCAAGTTTCGTACTTTTGAGTTACGACACCAGCGCTATTTTGGATTTATATTGGGTGAACTAAATGGCTAATACTTGCAATAGTATTTCTTTCAAATGTGGATAAATACGATGTAACGTAATACTGCTTGGCTTGCAGCGTATCACAAAGTACTAGAAAAAATTCAACGAGTCTTCTGGAATCTCGGTAGCTTAGCGGTTAGAGCAGTGGACCGGCAATCCAAAGGTCATGGGTTCGAATCCCATTCGAGCTTTCCTGAGACTGGTTTTTTTTTTTGTAAACATTTTATTCTATCTATCTATAGAGCATTGTGAATGCAAAAATTTCAATACTAAAGATATCAAAAGAACTGACTTTGTTATAGTCAAAACCCTTTGACGTCCTTGTTGTAAAAACTCCTTGAAGACTGTTAAGTTCTTCATTTACTTTTTCTTCTATGGCATCATCCGACTATACCCAAAGATGTAAATAATAACTATACCGGGCGTCGCTCCTCGCGCCGATTGATTGTGCACTCCTTTTTCCCAGCTCTTCAACCTTATCAGTAAGGGCCAATTCCACAATATCCATGTAGTTCATTATTAGCATTTACTTGACAGATAGCTCATACAAAACTGACAATTTCTCCTAATCGGACATTGTGGAACAGACGATTAGTCTAATAATATCCAAGGTTTCAGCGAGTAACATAAGCTAAGGATAAATTAAAAGATTAATCCCAGTTTAAAAAATGAATTATATTTAAACGAAATAAAAGAAACCGAACTAAATGGTCACAAGCTAAAAATATGAAGCATTAGATGCTACGCTGATTCTTTGACATAATGATAATCAATCTCCGACTCTTTACTGAATGTAAATTAAAGGAAACAATAAAAACAACAGCTTTGAATAATCAAGAACAGTGGTTCCCTCAGTTGGCATGTCTTGCGTCCCCCTCTACCGCTTCTGCAAAGACGTGCATTCAATGCCAGCTTTAGGGTGGTTCCGTCGAATGATGTCCAATTTTCGAAATGTATAATGATGGTCTCAGGTGTCTTTCTTTTCACTTTCGTTAACTGATTTTGTTGTTGTCGTTGTGTCCTTTTCTTTTGCCAACCGCTGCTTACTGAATCTGCCCATACCTGGTTGATAGATAACAAGACTTGGTCGATCCTGAAAAAATAAAAGTTTATTTAAAAATTGCTTTCAAAACTATGGATCGAGACTTGGTTAATTTTACGAGAATTTTACCTTATTCCTAATCCTTCTTTCGTTGCGACGATCTGAACTTTCACTTTTATCTTTTTCTTCTGAATCCTCTCTATCAGTTGACTTACTTCTATCATCTAAACTCTTTTGCCTCCTCAATGCTGATTCTTCTCTGTCTATGGCACTACCTGAGTCAAAACTATTTCTTCTAGCTATTGAAACATCTAATATTTTTTCCGTCACATTATCATTGGAATCTTTAGAATCTTTATGAGTTTTGAATTCGGAATCATCTAACTTGATCTTTTTATCCATTCCATCAATAATTTTGGAGAAATCATCAGTTTTAACCTGTGGCAGCTGGGTAAATGGTTTGATATCATCATGGTTAAGTGATTTGGATTTACTTTCTGATGCCATGATTTTATTTATAGCTGATTGTTTATCAGATTTTCCCAATTCGACTTGCTTCATTCTCTCTTTTCTAGTATCACTATATTTCTTGCTCTTGGGCTCACGAGGTGATTCTTTACTATATTTGTCACGCTTATCTTTCCTGTACCCTTTATCCGAATCATCTCCTTGATCATCATCTTTTCCTGAACTTTCCTTTCTCTCATATTCCACTTTCTTCCTTTTGTCTAAGTTGACATTAGAACCAGCTTTACGATGCTCTCTGAATGTTTTAGATTCAAAGACAGTGCTCTCTTTAATATCAGTTTTAATAGTTTCATCTTTAAATTCAGTTACTTTTTCTTTCTCCCAATCTCGTGATTTGATTTTTTTGATATCATTATCAGCAGCATCTTCTTCCTAAAATATTTAAAGACATAAGTTCAATTAATCGAAAAGACAATTCATTTCCAACAATATATCTGGCTAATGGCTCAGTCCCTACCGACTTACAAGAAGGGCTTAATAAAATACTCGTATTTTAATCAGTCTGCATAAAATCTAACAATGACAATGAGGAGGCTACGACCAAAACCACAACATATCCACTTTTAACAGTAAGGCAGGAATAAAAAAAAACTTAATTAATTATGAACACATACTTTAGCAGTAATTTTAAGTATGCCATGATAACTTGAGGTAACTTGGTCATTAAAAACCGTTTTTGCTTTTTTGCTATTTTGATTACTTGCGCCGCTGTCGATTAAGCTGACGATATATTTTGGAAAAGTGCGGTTTTGTGAAGACAAATCAGGATATGTGTTACTTTGTACCAAATGTACGGATATTAGGTGTAAGAAAGTGACAACCTGTCAACATCAAATGTCAAAAAAATGTTGCCCGTGTACATGGCAAGAGTATAAAAAGCAAAAGGTCGCAGGTCGATCAGCAAAACTTGTTATATTTTCAGATATAAAAAATTACAGGATGTGTGGTGCAAAATGTTTCATAGTAGGTAACATATTTGTAGGATAGTATGGTTTTGAATCAACTTCAAAAATATATTCAGGTTTTGAACATAACTTTGATATTTGAACACCATTTTACTGTGGAAACCGTGCTATTTTGAATTAACTGACTTTCTTAACATTTTAGAGTATAGAGTAAAAATAAAATAAAATGTCAAAAGTGGATATGTTGCGGTTTTGATCCTAGCCTCCTCCTATGATACATTATTGTGTAAATATTCAATACAATACAATCTCTATTGAATGTAAGTAAACTGATAAATTAGATAGGTAAACAACAACAACAACAACAACTTCGCAACTTGTACACCATGCTCAAATGATACACTTCGCAACTGGTGAACTTCGCAACTGGTGCACTTCTCATATGGTGAACTTCGCAACTGGAGCACTTCTCATATGGTGCACTTCGCAAAAGAAACACTTTTTTTTAAATGAGTGGAGATTTAGAAAATTGTTGGTCTTACGATCTATGAAAAAATCTTTGGTTTTACGCAGGTAATTTTCTTTTTAAGTGCTCAAACAATAAATAAACTAAGAAACTCAACAAAACATATATAATTTCAGTTAAACTTAACATAATTACTTTAATATTTTAATTCATAATTAAAAAAGTCACGGCAATAACAAAAATGTAAGAAAAATTTGGTATTTTTGCAAAAAAATTTATCATAATAACAAAGTCATGATAAAATATCATATTATATCAATAACCTTTGTTTATTAATTTAAAATGTACATCTTTTGGTTATTATTACTATTAATTAAATAAAAGCTTTAAATTAAATCATAACCTGTTTGTCAAAAGCAGATTATAAAAAACCTTTGTTTATTACTTAGTAATTGTTACTATTAATTTTAAAAAGCTATTAATTAAATTACTTAAATAATTGGCCGCCGCTGTAGCGCCTGTGGAGCAAGGAACACCCGATGATTTTTGGCGTTGGCGTTTTGGATAAGCTACCTTCTGTCACAACAAGCTGTCGCTTTCGTCGCCTTGAGCTTACAATTTTTCGTGGTTTGTTAGCCGTAGGTCCAATACGCAATTCGTCTATTTCGCATTTTGCCGTTCGCTTACTACTCAATTCGTCAGTAATTTGATTCGACCATTTCGTGAATCGTCATTACGCAGTTCGTCCATTTCGAGGCTCGTCTTTATGCAGTTCGTCCATTTCGTGAATCGTCATTACGCAGTTCGTCAATGAGGAGGGGCTTGGTCGTGAAACGAATTCGTTAATTCATCCTGCAGTAGGCTTTAAACCAGCCACTGTATTTTTAGGGTTCCGTGCCCAGGGGTAAAAGTGGGACCTTATTCTAAGACTCCGCTGTCTGTATTTCTGTCTGACACCAGGCTGTATCTCATTAACCGTGATAGCTAGACTCTTATTTTTGTTTAAAAAGGGGTACTTATGTATATATAATAAAAATTATAATATCAAAACAAACGAATTTATTTATTACTATAAATAAATAAATGCGTGCTGAATGAACCAAATACGTATCGTCACGTTGGACGAAATGCCTTTTAGACGAAATGCTTGTTGGACAAAATGTATATTGGACCAAATACGTGTTGGACAAATAGATGTTGGACTATAGTCCTCCTCATCGATTTCGACGACGGCGACCCTGACTATAATAATTATTATATTAATTAACCTAAATTGGTATCAAAATAACATGTAAGAATAATTTATTTTCTCATGTGAGCTCTAATGTGGCTCGCTAGACCAAACTTTGTCTTAAAGACTCTTTTGCAAGAGATACAATAGAGTTGCCCTTGTGAGTTATATGTATATGTATAGGAGGGATTTGGTCTCTCTTTGCGGATTTGGCGTTTTAGGTCGAGTGAGTTAAGACGATTTTCCTCAAAAGTTTTTATATTTTTAAAGATGGTAGAGCGCCATGAAGACCTATTTCGAGCTCTAAGCTATAAGCTATAAGCGAGCTCTTCCTAACCTGTAGAGTCAATAGCGCAGGCGTTTAGGTGTCTTTTAAAAACGTCTTTATAACGCAGATGCTGACCGCCGTGTTTCCGTTTACCCTCTGCGATCTCAGAATAAAAGACAACTTTGGGTAACCGGCGGTCATCCATGCGAAAGACGTGTCCACACCACCCGAGCTGACGCTGCATGAGAAGAGCTTCCATGCCATAAATTCCGGAGCGACGCAGAACCTCAGTATTTGGCACACGGTCCTGCCATTTGATATTAAGGATGGATCTGAGACATCTAAGGTGGTATGTGTCGAGTTTCTTAATGTCTTTTCTGTAAAGGCACCATGTCTCTGAGCCATATAGTAGGACAGGTAAGATTAGCGCTTTGTATACGATAATCTTCGTCTCCAGCTTGAGATCATGAGACTTCCAGACACGATCCATGAGTCGTCCGAAACTAGCAGCAGCGTTTGCGATGCGCGAAGGTATCTCCGAAGCTAAGGTGTTATAGTGCCGGATATTGCTACCTAGATATTTAAAGTGTGATACCTCCTCTAGTGGTTTCCCATCCAGATTTAGTATCGCTTTATCAGCTTCGCAGCCTCTGGGTGGCTGTTTTAGAATTTGGGTCTTAGTAACACTGATAACCAAGCCGAACCTTTGACAGGATATATGTAGTGCGTCAACATAGCTTTGGAGATGCACCATATTGTTAGACATAAGACATACGTCGTCAGCATAAAGTACCTCCAGTACAGAGATCTGCTGCACTTTAGATTTCGCTCTAAATCTTGAAATATCAAACACACCTTTTTCAGTTCGGAAATTAAGCTGGATTTGGTTACTACAACATTGCAGCGCATCTCTCATGACAACTGCAAAGTAGATGGCAAAGAGTGTAGGCGCCATCACGCAACCCTGTTTTACTCCACTTGTGATTTGGATATCCTCAGAAAGTTCGTTTTCATGTTGAACCTGCGCTTTCATACCAACATGGAATTGGCGTATAAGATTGACGAACTTCTTCGGGTACCCAGATTTTAGGAGAACAAGCCAAAGGGCCTGGCGTGGAACTCTGTCAAATGCTTTCTCAAGATCGACAAAGCATGTGTAGAGTGGCTGTTGATGTTCAAGGCTCTTCTCCTGGAGTTGCTTTACGACAATTATTGCGTCGATAGTACCCCTACTCGGACGGAAGCCACATTGGCTTTCAGGTAGGTACATCTCAGCTACTTCGCTAAGGCGGGTGTTAACAATGTGCGCGAAGACCTTACCGGCACTAGCAAGGAGCGATATACCGCGGTAAGAGCTGCAATCGGAGACATCTCCTTTCCCTTTGTACAGCTTACAAATCACCGCATCCCGCCAGCCCTGTGGAATTTGCTCTTCAACCCACACCCTTTTGACCAGATTGTAGAGCCCCGTCATGATGTTATTCCCGGTATACTTGTATACTTCGGCGGGAAGTTGATCCATACCAGGTGTTTTCAAGTTTTTGAGACGTTTGACTGCCTTCACGAACTCTTCAAATGATGGTGGATCGTCTAATATTTGGCAAACTGGTAGTTCTTCAAGCGAGTCCACGTAAGACAGATCAACGCCGAGTGCGCCGGGATTTAGAACATCATTAAAATACTCCGCCCAGCGCATCAGCACGTCAGTCCTATTCGTAACTCGGTGCTGTCCGTCCCTCGAGTACATGGGTGCGGTTTTTCTCATATGCGGGCCAAAAATCGCTTGTATGCCTTCGAAGAACCTACCAGTCTGGTGAGTATCAGCGCAGTGCTGTAATTCAGCAGCTTTCTCCTTCCACCACTTATCCTTCAGTTCGCGAACCTTTGATCTCAGTTTTTGTTGAGCTCCTCTTTTACTATGTACATCCGCATTTTTTGTGTTCAGTTCGCGTCTATGTGCTTCAACCAGAGTCATGATCTCTTTATTGGATGAGTCAAACCAATCTTGGTTCTTCTTTTTAGTTCTTCCTATGGTATCGAGAGCACATCCGTGAAGATGTTTGGCGAACGAACTCCAGTCTTCATCCACGGATAAAGAATCATTATGCGGAGCACTAGCAGCAAACAAAGTATCCAACGTGTTTCCAATTTCTGGTGAGGTAATTAACCTTGTGAAGGCTAATTTAGATGGTATTTTGTGGGATGCTCGTCGTGGTGCTTTAAGCTCTAGGAGCATCTTCGACCGTATAAGACGGTGGTCAGTCCAGCCTATCGCTCCACGCATTGCTCTCGTTATGAGAACGTCACGCAGATCTTTGCGGCGGACAATGACATAGTCAAGGAGATGCCAGTGCTTGGATCTAGGGTGCATCCACAAGGTCTTGTATTTATCAGGTAGTCGGAAAAATGTATTCGTGATGCCAAGATCGAATTCGGCGCACAACGACAGGAGGCGCAATCCATTGTCGTTACATTTACCGACGCCATGTTTACCAAGGACACCATTCCATAGTTCATGTTGGACTAAATGCGTGTTGGACTTTAAACGAGTTGGAAGAAATTAGCGTTGAAATACAATGTGGACGAACTGCGTATTGGACCTACGGCTAACAAATCTTCTTCGTGCTGCTGACGTTTCGCGCCTGCGCCCGCCATACATAAAGACTGTCAGCCTGTTTTATATTTATTTGTTTACTTTCACTTTAATACGCTTTAAATACTGGAATACTGAAATTTTCCAAATCTCCACTTCGAACTCCACTCCACTCTTTTGCGAAGTGCACCAATTGAAGCATAAGGTATAAGAGCCCTTGGCGCTTCTAAGGGACTACCTTACAGATAGAAAACAACAAGTAAAAGTTAGGGAATATGTGAGAGCTGATAGGTACATAGGCTACGGCGTCCCTCAAGGCAGCGTGTTGGGACCAACGCTATTCTTGGTTTACATAAATGACCTTTGCAATATGAAACTAAGCAGCGGTCACATATTTTCTTACGCAGATGACACTGCAGTGGTTTTCAAGGGTCCTTCTTGGAGCAACCTACGTGTCCAAGCAGAGGCAGGAATGGAAAAGATTGCGAGCTGGCTTGATAACAATTTACTAACCTTAAATACACAAAAAACAAATTACATCTGCTTTAGCATAACTAATAAAACACAACCAAAGAATGACCTACAAATAAAAATACACAGATGCAAAAATATAAACATATAAACAACTATGATCGTAACTCATGTGGATGTCCTACAATTTTATAAGGGTTCTCACACAAAATACTTGGGAGTTGTTATTGACCAAAAATTGACATGGCATAACCAATTAGAACAAATATTAAATAGGATAAGAAATTTAACGTGGATGTTCAAAATCCTGAGACATGTGGTACCAATTACTACAAGTGCACATTCTACTTAAACTAAAAATAAAAATTTATTACACATAAATTATATTGCACTTGTACAGTCAGTGTTGACTTATTGTCTCCCTATATGGGGCGCTTCGTCAAAGACAAAATTTCTAGAAGTAGAAAGATCACAACGGTCTTTGCTAAAGGTAATGTACTTCAAGCGACGAAGATTTCCTACTGAAGAATTATATAGGTTAAGTAACATCCTTTCAATAAGAAAACTTTTTATTCTTCATGTAATCCTAAAAAAACATAAATTGTTAGGCTTCGACCCAAATAAACAAAATAAAAGAAATAAAATGGTTGCAGTCCAAACCAAACCCACCAGGACTAGATTTGCAGCTCAACAATTTCATAGAATGTCAACTTTCTTGTATAATAAGATAAATAAACTTACACATATATACTCAAAAAACATTCATACTACGAAAACTATAATAATTAAATGACTACAAACTTTAACCTATAGCGAGACAGATGTTCTAAAATGTGTTGTATGAAAGCTTAATTTATGTATTGATATTTATTTATTTATTTATTTATTATATATTGTTTAAAATAAATTTATAAAATACTATATCTATAGAAACACACATACATTTCACACACACATACACGCACACACAAACACACCCACATACACGCACACTGACACACATACGTACACATTCACATAGTTAAAAATTATGTACTTTTCTAGATAAAACTTTATAATTTGGCATTGCAAAACTAGAAATAAGTTTATAGATATGGAAGAGCGGGGTCTTCTGGTACAGATCCTTATATCTAAAAGGGGGCCCCAAAAATATGTTTGTAACTGTAATCTGGTTTTGAAATAAATATTTTTGTATATTTTTTTGTATTTTTTAATTGAGAAGTGCACCAGTTGCGAACTGCACCATATTAGAAGTGCACCAGTTGCGAAGTTTACCAGTTGCGAAGTGTACCATTTGAGCATGGTGTACAACACATATTTAGACGGGATTTAACGCAAAACTACTTAGTAAAGACATTCTACGCATACCTTTTTATACCCGACGTTTCGACCGAGTTTAAAAGTGTACATGGTGTACAAGTTGTGAAGTGCACCAAATGCGTCAAACCCATCCAGAATAGTTTTTTTTATCGATCTATAAACTTTCTGATTGACTCGAAAACGTTTATGGAATATGTTATTCCACATTTCAAGAGCCAAATTGCACAGATTACAATAATTATTGTTGTGTCATAATCTGATTTAAATGATAATATTACAGATTTTTCTCATTAAAGATTTGTCAGCAGTAATTTTTATAATTTTTTGTACACATACTAATAAAATATTAGTCTATAAATATTCCAATAATAATAATGGAAAACAACAAATTAGTGAGTGGCCATTTCTAATTTTAACACTAATTACTATAATTTACATATTTGTTTATCAGTGACAGTCTTTCTTTAGCTCCTATCCTAAGAACACATTAATTTACTTAAGCAAATGAGGATTATGAAATGAAGCAAAGATCAAATGACAATGACCAAATTAAAATACATGATCAACATAATAGTTAACAACTATTTGAAGTGAACCTTGCAACATGTGTCACCACCACTTTTTTGGCTCTCTTCTTGTATCGCTTTTTTATCGCAAGCTTTACCAGATGTGAGAGTAAAAGTATTATGTGTTTTCATTGACAAAGCGGGGAAATGGCTGTCCCAGTCAGAATCGGTGCTGATAAACTCGTCTGACCCATGAGTACTCTTTACCTCTGTTCTAACTGTGCATCTAACTTTACTTTTATGGTAGACTCTCTGTTCGCCAAACCAAAAATTCTTATGCTTTTGCGCATAGAAATCAGAGTTATCAACAAAAGTTTCATCTTCCGATATATCACCAGGTCTCTATGGAAATTTATAAAATACTTAAGGATTGAAACTAATATACCTGTAATTGTCTGGTTTTGTAAATCAATATGAATGTTTTTTATAATAAAATAAAATAAGATCAATATTTTATTTTTCTCATAAAACTAAAGACTTATTCTTTAACTTGACTACCTTAATAGAATCCTTGGTTTTGCGTTCAATCCTCATCTTCCTCTTATCATTCTCCCGTCTGCGCCTCTCGTCCCGGCCTCGTTTGTCCTGTTTGCGTGCAGCAAGATATTCTAACAATGGGGTAGATTGTACTTTTTTGTCATTCCCTGAAAAAAACCTAATGCTTAATCTTTGTCTAGGTAACATTTTATTATCTAACTTATTTTTGCTCATATTTTTTTTTTTAAATATTTGCATACATACATACACTTACAACCACAATACCCTAAAGGGTTACACAAAAAAAGCATTGAGGATTGCAAAAGCAGTGCACTGTCACAGGCTATGTTCTACCAAATAAAACTGCACTTGTGCTCTGCACGATAGGTGGTGAACCTTACGCCACTTTATGCTGTAGAGGTTGCATTTGAAATTCGCATCTCGATTTTTTTTTTTAGCAGAAGGAGGCAAACGAGCAAGCGGGTCTGGATGGAAAGTAAGGGAGGGAGGGGGAGGGGAGGGAGGAGGGAGGGGGGAGGGGAGGGAGGGGGAGGGGAGGGAGGGGGAGGGGAGGGGGGAGGGGAGGGGAGGAATCATCAAATTTGGTTAATTTTTAGCTACAAAGCATAGTTTTCAAGATATCTGCACTAGTAAAAAAATATTTGTTTGAAATTACATATTTTTACATTTTATTTATGAAAAATAATCATGAATAAATAATAAATAAATATAAAATAATAAAAATAAGGGTTATAACAACCTGTAACGCAAAATAATGTTCTGTTACATGTGTAAAAACAAAACCTACCATCTCCGCGGGGTGTGGGGGGTCAACCCTTATCAATTCCTAATTCAAGATGCGTAATACTAATGCCAACCCATAACTTATACTTTAAGCCTTGCCTGAATAATTCATAATTTTATGCACACAAATAAGAAAACAAACATAAAAACACACAGACAGATAATTAAGAACTGATTTTATCTATGCTAGGAAATTAATAAAAAATGATTGTAAAGTTTATTGATAAACTTACCATCATTTACAGGATATGAATATTCAAGTTTAGGTTGATTTTCTGTTTCAGACTCTTTAGTGAGACTTTCTATAAACTCTTGGTATATTGGATCACTTTCTATTGTACCACATTTAGGATCTTTCTTTTTCTTCTTCTTGGGTATTCTCTGAAATGGTGCGTACTCGACAATACATACATACTCCACCCCTGTAGTAAAAAAAAATATGTAAATATTGTAAATAAATAGTTGTGTTAACATCTATTGTACTTTGTTACACTTATAAAAATATGTTTCAAAGTTTACAGATAAGCTGACTTTCTCAAATTAACACATTCAAGTAATAACAAAGGTACTCAGTAGCTGTTTTTATTAATGTATGTCTTCATGTTATGCACATAATGTTCATTTTTACTGAAGTATGACAGATACAATAAAATTTCACATTTTTAATTTAAATTCAAATCTCACATTGATTTTGTTTTCCTTTAGTTTGGTTTTAGTTATTATCTTTGTTTTTAAACAGTATATTAGTTTTAGTTAGTAAATATAGTAAATTATTGGCTTCCAAAAGATCCCGGCACTGCCTAGTTTGGGGACCTCTTTTAATAGCATTGACTCAATCTGCATAAGCATATTTAAAATTATGTATTTTTAACACCTGTAGGTATTGTAGGTACTTTAGTGCAATAAAAAATATTTATATTTTTATGTACACTGCCAAAATAGGTCACAGTTGTAAAACATAATCAAAATCTTATGATTTGTTTGTTTCTTTTAACAAAACCACACAAACAGCTAAATAAGGTTTATTGTTAGACTTCGGACTTATTTCTAATTAGAAATTTGCCCAAATTCAGTCTCATAAATATACTCATACTTTGATTGCCATTGGTTTTTTATTTTTTTCTAGGCTGCAGTTTTTTCGGTGAATATATTTGGAATATTTAAACAATCTATCCATAATAATGACATGAAGTTTATCAATACCTACTAATTTAGGTTAGGATCCATATGGGTGAACAGGGCACAGAAGTTACTTACCTTTTTCATCCAAGAAAATGTACCCATCAAACTTATCTCTGAAGAGATAAATGTCATCAACATTAATAAAGTTTATGTAGGCTCTCGTATAAACATTATTTCCAAGCGATACATCAGGTCTAGCAAAGTAGAAATGATCATGTTCTGGAATGGGAGAGACTTGTTCTAAAAATGCTTCCTCAGTCATGGTAGGTGGCAAACGCCGTAGTATAATCTGAAACAGATAATATATTTCATAAGAACCCATAAAATTATAAACTTTCAACAATCTAGGAGTAAAATAATCACTTTAGTCAGTGGCCGTTGGCTCTTCGCTTTCTTGTCTTTGTTCTTGTTGGTAAATGTTTTACTGCCCAAATCTGATTGTGAATCTTTAGCATCTTGATCTTCGGTCATTTTTCAAAGTTGTTTTTAAAGAGGATGCGTTAAATAATTAGTTCGATTGCTCGACATTATCAAAAAACCGTATGCTATCGTGTGAAATTTGACAACGAATATCAAAAATGTCAGTGAAGTGAAATGATGAATGAAATGTCAAACAGGGGCAACCAGTAGGGATGGAAAAGATTGCTATTTAGAAATCATAATCATATGATCATATGATTTTTTTTATCACAGTGATTTCACCTGCTATTTTTCATTGAAAGTGATTTTCCTACTATTTATCATAACAAATATTGAATTGAAATGACATGGTAATGGGCGATTTTCTGACAGCCCAAATTAAAAAGTAAAAATTAGTTCAAAAACACTAGATAGATGTCGTTTTATGAAAGCTGGGCTACTTATGGGCTGTAGTAAATTCTACACTTTTACTTGTCTACCAAAAGAATAAAAAAATAGTATTTACTTACCTATTTATATTCAGGACATCCAGAACCTATTTCTATTTTGGAATAGAATAAATATTACGCAGCCATACACGTGCTCCTCATGAACCCGCCTTCTACTAAGGGCCATACTAATCTATGCTAAGCGCCATCTATGAAGTCATTTACGAATCAATTTCTTTTTTTTTTTTGATCTCGGAAAATCGCCCATTGTATAATGATTATGATGTAACAAGTCATGAATATATGTCACACAACAACGCGCACGTGCTTAAGACTGACGAGGACGACCGCCCGCACAGGTGAAATGTCATTTCATTTTAAACTGCGACTGCGACTGCGACCCGGGTCACAGGTCATCCCCTCTCCTAATTTCACTAAGTTTATTTGTACTGGCACCTCGAGACCAACCGTTAGGTTATGCAAGAAGTGCCAGACGCCCCTGCGCCAGTAGAACACTCGCGCAGGAGACCACCAACGTTAGGTCTTGACGCCAAATTAGTGCCCGCCGCAGCGCGCTCTTCATTCGGTACTCATAAGACTAGTGTCTCAGGAGAGTATCCCCGTGAACACGTGTAGTTCACTGCCTATTGTCCAGATAGGTAACCGGAGCTGTCAAGCTCGCTCATCTCTCGTTGCACGAAGGGCACAACTCGCAGTTGCCACTGCTAGGGTCGTTGATTCTAAAGTCGACTCCCAAGTGTCCACCTTGGTAGCGGAGTAGTAAGCACACTCACTTCTCGGAACCCATCCGGGCGCCTAGCCAGTTCCCACGTCCTACGCGGCTGGCTGAACCGGAGGCTACGGCATTTAGGAGGCCGCCTCTACTAGTTCTCCAGACTAGTACCGGAGATGTCAACACCAAAGTCCAATGAAAACCACCGGACAAAGCTGCCAACTATAAGGGAAACTCACGTTCCCCGCAGGACTTTTCGCTTCTGGCCCCTCAGAGACCGCTACTAGGCCCCGCTCGCTGTGCACGAGTTTGGAAGTCCTGGCACACAATACCAGGACAAAAGAACATTCCCAAGCTCTACAGCTAACCACACGCCACTACGAGTCCAACCCATGCCCGGATCCCGCCGGAGGCGCCTGGTTAAAGGCACGACCAGCGGGGGGCTAGAACCGGAACCCCGTAGTACCTCTGAAAACACAACCGGACCCGTAGTTCCAGTTGCGATACCCTATCTATTGAGGTCGGTAGATAGGGACGGGTCACAGGTCAATCGGACGCACTACTCGCACGCAGGGATTGCTTGAGTAGATGCGTCCCGCTCACACCTCGCTCGTATGATTGTCGTGCATGCTCGCCGCGGTCGCTCCGCGCGATTTCATTCGATCATTCATACACGCACGCACTAGTGAGAAATCATAATCGCTGCGATTGCGAATGACAATAGCAGTTATGTCATATGAAAAACTAAATCATATGATTTTTCACTGCTATCAATGATTTGTTCCATCTTTAGCAACCAGTCAGTGTTGCCAATACCTACCCAGGCACTCTTAACCTAGGTAAAGATCTCAGAGGGCCTAGTCAACGGGTGATTTTCTGACAGCCCAAATTAAAAAATATAAATTAGTTCAAAAACACTCGATAGATGGCGTTTTATAAAAGCCGAGCCGTACACAAATGGTGTACTTTTGTTAGTCAACCAAAATTTAAAAAAAAAATTAATTTTAGGACCTATTTCTATTTTACATAATTTCGTTCACAGTTTGACAGTTGCACAATATTGATATTTTCCAAAGAGAATTAAATAGTAATAGAGCGGCTATTGTACACTATTTCATATAAAACTTTGAGCTGGTGCTCAAGTTACGCCATCTAACGTTGAAAGGCTCAACCTTTTATTAAGAATATTAAACAATAAGAATAAGTTTTACCTACCCCACGGTAGGTGTCGCTCTGCGGTAGGGATGTTCTGTTATGAAATTCGACAAATCGATAATTTTGATGAAGTTTAACCAAAATCAGCATAAACAATATAATTATAACATTTGAACAAGCGAGTGACAATTAGGGAAGAAAATGAAAATTGTATTACAAATACTATTTATTTAGTAATAAAGTGTTAACTTATTAAAAACGCACGATATTGTTACACTGCATTATAGTCCCCCAGCGCAATGATCATTGAATCAGAATATTACTACTTATATAAAACTTAAACTTACGATATAAAAATATTATCTAATTTTAACATTAATCGATAAATAAATAAAACGACATCACTTGAACACCAATAAATCATCTACTTTTTTTAAAAATATTTGTGCTGTGAAGGAACAGGCTAAGATCAGAGACCATACTGCCTAGTCATTAGTATTTTTATTTCTTTTTTTCCCCCTTGATGATAATGAGTGGTGATTATGATGATAAATGATGTTCCCGAAACCCCTTGAGCACTCAGTAAAGATGTGGGACTTTACTGAGGTCTCACACGGACTTCTTGAGAGAATTTGAAAAGTGATGTTGCACTGTTTTGTTACATTTGCCAACACTCATGCACGTTCACAAACACTTAACGGTTAATAATCCACTATTATTTCGCATTAGTGTTCGAAAAAACACGAATTTAGGAAATAAAACAAAACTGCAGACATGACGCTTCACTTTCCCGCCAAGAAGTCATCTAAATCATCTACTTCCGCTTCGACAAGTGTGGTGATATCCTTAAAGTACTTTTGCTTTTCACCGCTAGAGGTCAGCATAGGGCAACGGTAAATGTTCTAGAATAATTTATTGACAATGATTTTTACAGTGTGATTATTGGGTAAATTTACAAAATACTTACGAGCATTACAACACATTCAGCCGTTTTTCCATATCGGAATTTGCAGTATCCTCAATACTCAATTTTTCATATTTTCTATTGTTTACGTCAAATTCGTTCACGCACAAACACGACTGCACTAGAGGGCGCAAAACATCAAATAAAAAAGTACTTTGTGCATCAAACTGAGAGACCTGTTATCACTTGGTGATAAGTTGTGGATTAAAGTTTTGATTTCTATATCCTGCCTATTAGATTAATTAATTAATAAATTATTTGACGACCTCCTTGGTCGAGTGGTTTGTACACTGGTTTCAACAGGTCCCTGTTCGATCCCCGGTCGGGTCCATTTAGAAATTATTGTTTTCTAAATTGTCTCGGGTTGGGTGTTTTCTAAGTATTTAAGTATTTTAAGTATTTTTTTTTTTTTTTTTATTTTATAAACAAAACTTAGCATAATATTACAATTATTAGTGCAACAGAAACCAGAAAGGTTTATTCGTACACTAAGATCGTCTTTACAAATATCGTACGCAACAACTTAATAAAATGATAGGTAATAAAGTGTTGTACCAAAGGCAGTAAACACAGAAAAATCAGGAAACAATAGGCTAACAATAAGCTCAATCTCACACGCACCTAGACGAGCATTTCCGACAGTGACCGAGCCGCCCGTCGCGCGATCACAAAGAAATAGATAAGCCGCAGGTTAGGTCGCCCAATTTAAAAGCGTATACAGCATGTTACAATGTAAATGTAAAGAAAAATGTAATTCAATTTATTCTCGAACAGATCATTTGAAAAACAAAAATAGGAAGGTATTACTCAGTTAATTTTGAGATGAAATATTTTTTTAGGACGTTTTTTATGTTTTTCTCGTTCAGCTCGTTAGTCAGATCAGAAGGTAACATATTTATCAAGCTTGGAATTATGTAATGAAGTGTTCTTTTCCCATGGATATTATTGTAGTCTGGTAATAATAATGTTTTTGTAGTAACACTTCTGGTTACTTTGCCATGATTTCTAATATTTTTTAAACTTTCGTTGAAAAAATGCTCCGTTAATAACGTAACTTTCACTTTTTCATGAATAGGTATTACCTTACAGTAGGAAAAAAGTCTGTGATAGTTATTACAATATTCTTTTTTTATTCTATATGGAACAATACATTTAAGAATACGCAACTGAAGTGAGTAAATTAGGTCAAGATTGGTTTTATTTGTACGTCCGTAGCTACTTAGTCCGTATGATATAATTGATTCAGCTAGTGATTTGTATAGTAGCGATAAGATGGGATAGGGGATTTTGTACTTTATAATATTGAATTTGGCAAGAAGAGCACGGAGTTTATCACATACTCTAATGACATGCTCAGACCAGGATAGTCGATCATCTATAACAATTCCCAGATACACTTGACTTTCTACCACATCAATGGCATCACAACTACAGTTACCGCAATTAGAGTGCAGACAGCTATGACTGTGTGCCATGAGTCGCAAATCGTTATTCCTCCTATTCTGACTAGTACTAATGTACATGAGCTTGGTTTTACTGGCATTTAACACTAGTCCGTGATCGTGTGACCATTTGGCAAGAGACGTAAAGTCAGTTTGCAATTTGTTAAGACTAGCGTTAATGTCGTATGTTTATCCGTTGTCTAGTAACCATTTAATAAGTTTCACAACGAAGCTTCTCTTGGGCTAGATAATTGGTGTGAGAGTAGGATTGTTTATTTATTTATTTAATTATTAGTAATAGTTTAATGTCTTTGATATTTTCTGATACCAGCAGCCATACTCGTGCTCTAAATGGACTCGCCTTTTATTAAGCGTCATCTATGAAGTCATTAGCAACCAATTTCTTTTTTTTAATTGATCTCGGAAAATCGCCTATTGGCAAACAAATTAAACGCTACGAAATCAACGCTACGATAAACACAATGTATGGGATTGACTTAAGCAAAAGTTACCTACGTCGTAAAATTTACGCTAAAATAGACCTAATTGACAGTTTGACAAGCCAAGAATCGCTAATCTAGCGATCACTCAAACCTTGAAGATAAAAATTAACCCTTATCGTCACACAAAATGGCGATTGTTTGATCAGCTGATGAAGGAAGAGTTGTGTTGTGTTAAAAGTTTTGTTTAAAATGCTCTTTTTAGGGCTATTGTGGACTGCAAAAATCAAAGAATGGTGCTCAGGCGCTAAGGAAGAAATGTTTCCTGACGTTGCTTGGAGCAAATTAACGAAATCTCGAGTTTGTTGTACTTGTAAATAGTTCTCGGATTTATCGTTTACGAACTTTCAAAATATCTAACTAAGGTCTGCCGGGAATTGCGTGCTAATATCGTTGTTGCGACGTGAGTGACCAAATAATTGTGTGTCATTCATGCAACATTTTCCGAAACGAAGAGCAAGTCGCTGCATTACAATTTGTGGTGGCTCTCAACCATACAAACATATTGGCCAAATAAATCCACCTAAGTACCTTTAATCATGACAAGAAAGGTCAAGAATAAGACAACAGTAAAGGATTTTCTGTATAAATATTAAATTTAACCTATCCATAATGTCCATTTATCAATTTATAACTTAGATTGCCTATTGTTTTACAGGTTCCAAGGAAGATTTACTTTGCCAGATGTAGTAGCTTCGGTACTTTGTAGCTAGTGTGGCAGTGCTAGCATCTGAGCGTAGTTCAGCGAAAGCACTGCCAATGGGTTAGGTGTATAGTATTCAAAAAAAACAACCATTATTACGTTAATTTATATTAATTGTGTTGAATTTAAACAAAAAAACCCTTTACTTACTAAAGAAAGTAATTTGTAATTTTTACCTGACTAATTATTAGTAGGTACTTAACATAAAAGTGTGAAATAAAAAAATATTTAATTTTACTTTTTGAAGTGTCTAGCCTGCCACCAGTGGTTATTTAATAAAAAATAATATACTGCCCCTAGTGGTAAGTAACTTACTTAACTGTTAAGAAAAAATGTTATTCTGCCGTAAGTTATTAGGTATTCCAATTTGTTCCTTAACACAACCCAATAAAGTTTAATTTTAAATATACATTATGGTAGCGTAGTGAAATAGTTCAACGGGAGACTACATAAAAAGCTATTCTGCCACAACTTATAAGTCATTGGAATATGTATTTTATAATTTCGAGGTTATTTTTTTATTAAACAACAATAATAATAATAATTGACCTACAGGAATAGGGTAGCTAGTATTTCTGTTGTCTAATAAAAAAATTACCTCGAAATTAAAGACAATCGCTACGCTGCGCTTCGCGATTGTCTTAAATTTCTAACCTATCACGTGACCTACGGCAGTACATTATTTTTTATTAAATAACCACTGGTGGCCGGCTAGACACTTTGTAAACTTTATTAACCCACGGGTCGGGTAGAAGCCACAAAATGAACACTACGCGGCACTCTTTGGCGTACAATCAGAGTCGTTCGTGTGCATCGCATGTCTTTGCTCTCGGCGCTCGTAACATTTGTTTAATTTATAAGGTGATTTGTGGTTATTTTTGGTGGCGTGCTACAATAATTTTTTTTAATTAATATTGCGTCGTTGTTTCCACTTCATTTCGGCACTATAGGTCTAAACTACTAAGTAAAATAGTTATTAAGCACTACACTGTATAAATGACTGTTTGTTGCCAAAATAATAAATAAATAAAAATAAAAAAAAATTGTTCTTTAGATGGAAGAGGAAGGTATGTTCTGAATTATTCATGTATTATTTTAATACGGAATTGATAGGTCTGTAGTGTGTTATTAAAGACATATAATTAAGCAATTTTTTACTTTGTCGGGCAAAACTTTCTTTTACATAAGAAAGTACGGACCTTCATATGTCATATTTAGTTGAAAGTAGTTCCTCATTCTTCCTCCATTTTGAAAAAAATAATTTTAACCTCTTCAGGTCAAATGTTAAATTTTTTCGATCTTAACAATTTTTACCAGGCCAAAAATTAGGAGTTAAATGTTTGTGAATGTGCATGAGTGTTGGCAAATGAAACAATACAGTGCAACATCACTTTTCAAATTCTTACAAGAAGTCCGCGTGAGATCTTAGTAAACCCCCACTATGCACTTTACTGAGGACTCAAGGGGTTTGGGGGAATATTATTTAGGAAGTGTATAGAGTGCCACAAGCGGCACTGTATCTCTATCGGTTAGGGAACCGTAAGTTTTGCGGTATAATAGTGACGCCGCCTAAGCTGTCGTAAAGTTTTTGTTAAACAACAGAAATACTAGCTGCCCTACTCCTGTAGGTCACGTGATAGGTTAGAAATTTAAGACGCTTAGAGATAGATAGACGTTAGAAATTTAATCGTTACGCTGCGCTTCGCGATTGTCTTGAATCTCGAGGTGATTTTTTTTTATTAGACAACAGGGGCCCAAGTCCGCTAATTTACGAATGGCATAATTGAATCGCAATTGTATCGCAATTGTATCGCATTGTAATTGTTTGACACATGTGGTATTCATAATGAGTAAGAGAATACCAAATGTGTCAAACAATTACAATGCGATCCAATTGCGATTCAATTATGCCATTCGTAAATTAGCAGACTTGGGCCCCAGAAATCTAACTCTATACAAGAATATCTTTTGAATATTATGTCGTCTGAACATTATGACAATTAATAAAAAATATGTTACGGTCCCCGAACCGATTGAGATACAATGCCGCTTGTGGCACTCTATACGCTTCGTACTAGGATGCCGTCAAATTACGGCATCCTAACCGATCGTACTATGTTGCCGCTTGTGGCACTCTATTCACTGCCTACACTTTTTACTAGGATGCCGTAATTACGGCATCGTAACCAATCGTACTAAAATGCCGCTTGTGGCGGCATCATCTTAATCACCACTCATTATCATCTACGGAAAAAATAAATAAAATACTAATGACTAGGCAGTATGGTCTCTGACCTTAGCCGGTTCCTTCACGAAACAAATATAAAAAAATGACCCTGAGAGTTAGATATGAGTCGTTGCGCGATTCTAAAGAAACGAAACGTAACCAGTTATTCCGATGTCGTCACCTGTTTCGAAACGAGTGATTTTTCGTAACCAGTGATTTTTACAAGTGATTTGACAATGATTAACCTAATAACAGCCTGACTAGTGACACCACATGCATGAGTATGCTGTAGCTAGTTACCGTCATTTAGTTATTATCGGAACTTAGTGACAATTTAAACAAGTTTTATATATTTTTATATTTTTGTGTGTACAATAAAGCGTTATATCTATCTATCAATATAATTATTGTAGAAGTAATTATGCATTGATCTAATGAACTTCCTTCATACTTTATCCAGGTTTAGGACTAACTGCATTAACTATGTAGGAAGGATAAATTGTATTTAAAAGTTCATTCTATACAATGATTTGAAATTAATACAATAATATACAGTTACGAGTATTTAAACATTTTCACTTAAAGGTTTTAAAAGTTATATAAAGAATCGTTTCTGTCTTTTTACACCTTTTGATTATTAACAAATTTTCATAGTTCTTTCTAGCCTTTTACACATTTTTACATTAATTACGTTTTTTTGTTCTTTGTTACATTACGTTTTTTTGTGTCAGTCACATTTGTCACCGGTCGGCGTTACACGCGCTTTGTGCATAACGTCGTTGCTCTATGAAACTGGTTACGAAAAATCACCGGTTCATTGTTCAAGCCGAAACTAGTGATTCCGTTACAGGCTGCATAACCTGTTACTGAAACTGGTTACGTTAAATAACGCCCATACCTACTGAGAGTGACAGTCATAAAAATTTTAGGTTGGCTTTGGCTAATTGGAGACCTATTGGCGAAATCCAAAGGGAAACGCCACTGCACAAAAAGAAGAAGAAGAATTGGAGACCTATTGGCTCTAAAAAAAATCACATTTATCCGTAAATACATACTGAAATTCATTAAATGTTGTATGGTGATTGATTTCAAAAAGAAAATGTATTGCGTAAGAAGATCTTTAGAGTTTACTCCCTATATAAAATCAATAGCCACTCGAACTGCTTCGAAGAAGTCTAATAATGGCTATTTAAATTGTGCTACGAGATCAAGGACTTTTTCTACAGTAAACGAAACGCCAGCAACGAGTAATAATGTCGTAAACAATAGTACAGAAACAACGCAACAAAAAGGAGGTTTCGCTAAAGCATTCGAAAAGCACTCAAATTTATCACAGGATGATGATAGACAGTCATACACATTTGCATCGCTGCTCCGTAATTCTAAGATCATGGACGTAAGTTTGTTTATTTTCTATGTATGAGAATATTGTATCGACACTGTTGTTCATTAATCAAATGTTTTGATTGTTTTCTAGCTGGGTGACCCAACAGGAAAAACAGTAATAGGAAAGATCTTTCATGTTGTTGAGGATGACTTGTATATTGATTTCGGTTGGAAGTTCCACTGCGTCTGCACACGCCCAACGAAAAGAAGCAACGAGTATGTAAGAGGAGCTAGAGTTCGTATTCAAATTAATGAGTTGGAATTGTCATCAAGATTTCTTGGTTCAAGCACTGACCTAACACTGCTGGAAGCAGATTGCAAGTTGATGGGCATAGTTTCTTCACCCGTAAGACCAACAGTTAGTGAAAATAAGGTATAAATATTGAAGAGTTAGTGTGCGTAGTTAATATTTCCAATAAAATTTGTGTATATTGATTATAGTATTTATTTTTGTGTTAAGGTGATATTTGAGGCTAAAGAGAAAAATCAACCTATTCTTTAGGTAGCTTTTCACATCATATTAGGTAAACACGAGAATAGATGAAAAATAGCTAACTTATTGATCATTTTATTATGCTTATTTATTGAGCTATGTTGCTACCAAGATGAGAATACAGTTCATACTTCACGTAGGTAATAATAATCATAATGGCAGACTTGTAAGTTGAGTATTATTCCTTTCTATTGAAATTGTACTTTTCTAAATAAAGAAAATACTAACAAATAAATAAAACAAGTACTTATATTATTTTAATTGACAGGTATATTTGGACAACATTTATAATGAATTACAGAACCACTATTCATGAATAACAATTAATGTCTATCTATTTATTGTCTTAAATTAGGTATTCTATTTTAACATTCCTATTATAATAATAACAGTGGGTTACAGATACCAGAAATCATTTGATTGATGTTTAAAAATCTAAAAATTAAATATTTACTGGAATGTTAAAATGTTTGTCAGAACTGAAGACTATGTAATACTATGTATTGCACTACACCAACAATCAATTACATTGATTGCTTCCATACATCAGCAATGATTATATGTATAACAGTTAAAGTGACAACATACATTAATAAAAATGGCAATTCTTTAGTTCTACTTTCTCATCTTAACAACAAAATGCATTATCTTATTTGTCTTTGATAACACTGTGTGTAAATTTATTAATTTCTACTTAATACCCAATTTATTAGAGATCTTTAAAATACTAATTTTTTTACGAGTTTCCTTTGATTTACTGTACTTTGTCGCCGTTCCTCGAAACTATCTCCTGAATGCTGGGGTCTTTGACTGCGTCGTTCGCATCAGGTTTGACTTCAAGGATTTCATCGACAGTTGAGGGTGTGGCTGTGTCTTTTTCTTTGTCTATTGGGTGCGTTTGCTCCCAATCTTTGAGGTAGTTGACGACGGTTGTGTGGCCGAAGGTTTCGGCCTCGTTGAGCGGTCGGCTACCCCAGCGGTCGCGAGGGTCGTGGGGTACGCAGCACTGAGCGAGCAGGAAGTCCACGCACGAGAGGTGGCCCTCGGCGGCAGCCAGGTGGAGAGCTGTGCGGCCGTCGTAGTCTGACAGCGTCATGTCCATTCCAGAGAGATGGTGCCTGTAAGAAAAACATTTGTATAGTCTGCTGTAGCTAAGAGGAATATCTTCAGCGAAGATAAAGTTGATTATTTGGTACATCTGTTTCTAACTACATAACAAGCTTAAGAGTTTGAGACGTGATTAATATTGTTTTTATTTTGTATTAGGTACACATAAATAATGATATGACTGTGCGAGTTTTCACATATGCCATTAAAATATTAAGTGAAATTGGCAACTAAACAAAACGATTTATCGGCAAATGTTGTGTGTGTAAGTAAGTGTACGAATGGTAATAAATGCTATATCCTAATGCAAAATAAACCAGTGCTAAATTAACAAAAAAAATATTACAACAATGTAAGTATACTTGCTCGGCGCAATTTAATTTGTCGATTCCACCGGCACCGGAAGTGGAGCCGTTTTTGAAGGTGTGCTGGTAAAGATTACAAGATTTAGCTCAGCAGTCGTGTTTGCTAAGATCAGTGCCTCGATTCTACTATTCTAAAACGTTTTTCTCATAGTCTTTCACAATGCGACTTATAGGAGCGATGCAAACGCGATACAGTTGCGATGCAAATGGTAGCCGTCTGTCTACCTTTACACACGCGTTACTATTTGCGGCACGGCTATTTGTTCTATAATTATGCACAATCCCACTGGTCTGCATCGTTACAGACGCGCTATTGCATCGATACAATCGCAAGAGGCAGTGCGTTAGGTAGTGCGTTTCAAAAACGCGCGTTTGCATCGTAGGTACAATAAGTAGCAGTGTTTATTGGGCCTATACAGCGATGTATAGCTTAATGGGCCCAAATGTCAAAATGAGACTGCTGAAACCCGATTGTGGTAATTTTATAATAGAAAAATCGATGCCTGGTTTGATCGTATTCTATATGATGATAGTCCACATACCTTCTCAAAGCACTGAGGTCGCCGCTGGCTGCCGAGAACAGCAAATTGACAATGCTCAGACCGGTAGACTCGAACTTGTATCGTCGGGGGTCTTTCTTGTGGCTTGCGTAACGAATGTTATCGTATTTGTGGAAATTGAAACGCTCTATTAGGGACTGAAAATAAAAATAAAAACATTTTAACAAGTCAATTAATAAATACTTATGTACACAAATGGAAATTAGGATATCGATCTTGCGGCTAAAATGCCATTTTTGGCCGTTAATTACAAGTGAGATGACCAAGCGCTTCCCCCTTGTAAAAAAAAACCGAAAAAAAACCCAATAGAAAAATTTGACAAAATTAACTTGCTATGGATTTTAGAAACGTTTGAAGGGCCAATCGATTCTATTGCCTCGGTTAATTAAATGTTCCGTGCTGCTGTTAATAATATAGGTGTAGATATACCTCACAAAACTGAAGACCCCGACAGCTGTTGCCGAGTTGATCCAGCGGTGGCGACCACGTACAAATCCCCATAACATTAGGTACTACAATGAGCATAGCTCCCGAGACCCCTGACTTCGCTGGCAGCCCCACTTTGAAGGCGAACTGCCCCGAGTAGTCGTACATTCCGCAGCTGTGCATCAAGGACAGGACGTTGCGTACAGAATCCGGTCGCAAAACTTTCTCATCTGTTATGGGGCAGATTCCTCCGTTTGCCAATGTTGCTGCCATTATTGACATTATGTCACAGTTAGCTTCCATTGAACAACACTGAAATATAATTTATTTGTTAAAGATACGGACGCTTTGGTAGCCGAGTGGCAAAGCTCGATATCCAGAGGTTCAATGTTGAATTCGGCAAAGCTTGTTTCGGATATTCGATGCGCATATTTTGGGTTTGTGAACAACCCTCGTTTGGCAAAAATGTGATTAAGAAAATACCGATTAATTGTAGCGAGGACTTGATTTCAATGATGAGAAATCTTTCCCCAGAAGTGAAACAGCATAGAGGCTAGTATCCTACTAATATTATAAACGCGAAAGTTTGTATGTAGGTATGGATATTTGTTACTCTTTCACGTAAAAACTACTGAATGGATTTGGATGAAATTCGGCATACAGATAGTTTATAACCTGGAATAACACATAGGATACTTTTTATCCCGATATTCCCACGGGAACGTATGGATGGATGTTTGTTACTCTTTCACGTAAAAACTACTGAATGGATTTGGATGACATTCGGCGTACAGATAGTTTATAACCTGGATTAACACATAGGATACTTTTTATCTCGATATTCCCACGGGAACGGGAATCACGCGGGTGAAACCGCGAGCGGCCGCTTGTTAATCATAAACCATTGCCTAGGTTATATAAATTAAAACATCAATAAGAAAGAAAGGAGCTAAGGATGTATGCGTCAGGATCGGAACAGATGGAGAGCTGTGGTCTTTGACCTACCAACATAACAACGATGTTTATAGCATTGTTGTGTTCCGATAGTTTGAGATAAGATAGCCAGTTCCTCAGTGGTTAAGGATTCTGGGTTTGTGCGCTTTCACCTTTGGCCTTATCGTCACTTACCATCGGATGAGATGAAAGCCAAGCGCTTACCCGTTTTAGGTAGAATAAAAATAAAAAAACCCCTCCGGAAACGGGCGTGATGTAAACAGTATGTAATAAGAAAGAAAGAAGTATAATTACCTGGAAATAGAAGTCCATACATTCCCGAAGGTTCGTCTTCTCAGGGTAGCATTTGTATTCCCGCATGTAGAATCCGAGCGCATAATTTCTGTCGGCCGCTTCCCTCTCGGACAAAAATACCGCGTTGTTGAAACCCAACACCTCATTACCGGACAGGCGGCTAAAGAACGACATGACGTAGTCAAACTTCTCGGCGAGAGTCATCTCCGGCTTGTCCAATGACTTGAGCAGCGAGCACACTAATATTGCACCAGCGTTGATCATAGGATTGTGGGGCTTCACTGTTGGCATACAAAGTAAATGTTATTCAGCACGAACGCCAAGTTGTTGATTTCATTGTCTATAAGTAGCTTATATTGTTTTTGTTTACTATATACATAATTGTAGTACCTATACCTATACATTCTTTATTGTTGGAATTTTGCATTCAAAATGCTATATAGATATAGGATAAAATGTTTACTAGAAAAAAATCAACCACTCTCAGGAAGCTCGAGTGGGATTCGAACCCACGACCTTTGGATTGCCGGTCCACTGCTCTGAGGGTAGACTTCACAGTGACGTAATACCGCTGGCTTGCAGCGTAAATCAAACTACTAGAAAAATTCAACGAGTCTTCTGGGGTCTCGGTAGCTCAGCGGCAGTGGACCGGCAATCCAAAGGTCGTGGGTTCGAATCCCACTCGAGCTTCCTGAGACTGGTTGATTTTTTTCTAGTTAACATTAGGTATATCCTATACCTATACATAACAGTACTTATTAGCACAGAATAACTATGGTAATTAGGCACTTACATAATCTACCTCTTATAAAATTATCTCTTAAACTAATGGTCCTAGAATAAGATACATTATCAATGTGACTTAAAAAGAACTACAAAACATGTAGGTAGGTACTCTACTATATTTACGATATTAATTACGTTTCGGTATGCATTTAATACGAACTGTTGTGGTCCAAGACGAGTTCATTGAAGTTCCTCCCGCTGGGCTCTGTGCCAACATATTTGTGCACCGTGTCAGGGCCCAGGGTGTCTAGCGCCATCGCATATGTCAAAGGCTTGCTGCATGACTGTAGTGTGAATGGGACCGTCACGTCACCTACACAATCGAACAATCAATTAAAAGCGTCATGTCAATTTGTATATAAATGCACGATGCATGAAAATTACATGGCTGGTCGAACTACTCACCGATAGAGAATCTTTGGCCGTCTATTGTGCAAACACTAACTCCCCAATTCTCGGTGCTCGCTCTCGCTAGTTGTGGTATATAGCTGGCCACTTTGCCATCTGTGTTGCTTTTAGCAGCCCAGTACATCTCTTCTATGTCCTTAATAAAATCTTGAAAATCTGGAACTACGAATTGGCTACGAAATGCTCTAGTGATCAGAACTATGTTCGGTGCAATCACTTCTTTGAATGCTTTTCTGTCGAGTTTTAACGTCTCCGGGGATCCGCCCTCGAAGTTCTGCTCTTTGTGCACTTTGTACAAGTTGTGCATGACTTCTTTAACTCTTGCATCGTTTTTCCTAATACCTGTTGTTCTCAAGGCCTGAAAATTACGATATTTTTGTTAACACATTGACTGCTGCAAAACCGGACACAATAATAATTATTGATTTTTCAGTGTGTTGGACAGTAGTCACCGCTCAACTTAAATTTAATAGAATTGCGTTGTTTCTGAACGGTGCAGAATTTGTCGACAGCAGTTTCGTATACGTATTTAGATACACTACTGTTAAATTAATTGTCGAAATCACTTACGGCCAGAAATTTTCCCACAGGCAGTAACCCCGTATCCTCATTCTTGAACATATCGAATAGAACATCGTCAGCGTTCTTGTGTGAACCTTCGCGAACCCTGCAAATTAAATAAAGCAAATCGAATCATTTAAGTACGATACGATGTACAAACTATATGTTTCTAATTTCTAATATTGCCTTTGCCGACGTATAAGTTGTTAATAAGGTGCACAAACATTTAGCGCAAATGATCATGCCTGGAATAGAATGTAGCAAAATATATTTGTGTGAAGCAACACGATGTTTACCAGCACGATGTTCTATTATTACGAGTACAAGCATGTGACGTTACTCGCGGGTGTGTCTGCGACGTAGATTCGTGTTTTTGCACACTAATAAAGTGAGCATGTTACTATCACCTAACGTTTATATTTGAGCGGAACCAATATGCCAAAAATATGCTGACGCCATTGGCCACACCTCATCAGATAACTGATTTATACCCGTATTCACAAACATTTAGAAATGCTATGCGAAGTAAGACATTTCTCAGTGCGTTTCGTATGATAAGCCTGGCTACCTTAGCTATGCGTTCATTTTAAGGGACGCATAGCGCCGGTGGCCACTCGAGTACTGTTTATGAATAGGTTTTGAGACCCTGTGCTACTGAGGTCTCACAGTGCGCTCGGACGCGCACTGTGAGACCTCAGTAATGTTTGTGAATACGGGTGTTAGACTACATACACTACACACTGTCATTGCTATTAGTAGTTAGTGCTTCGTTTAGCTCTAACATTTCCAGTGACTTACGTAACTGCAATGGTCTTTAATATAATATAATACTTTGGGTTTGAAGTATTTAATATATAATTGAAGTTTCTAAAATATTCATATTTACCACTAGAATATATACAACATGTCCCAAAATTCAAGGATAAGCTGGTACCAGAGGATAAACCTTTTCTTGACTGTTAAAGAAAAAAAAAAGAAAAAAATAAATCTCAACATTCTATGAAAATACAAAAAAAAAATTGAAATCCTTAGAAAATTTACACCCCTTAACATATTTTTAACTACCATAACCACAACTTTTCTAAAATTTCAGTTTTTTTTTGTATCGGCAACTTACATAGCACTGCTATACACCACAATCCTTAAAAATCCTAAAACTACAGTAATTTTTATTCAAAAATCAATCATAATATTTTATTTCCCTAAAAATTTGAAAGTTTTATACTTTCAGTCTACTTTCACTCCTCGTAGCGTAAAAAAAACGTATGGTAACTACTATGGCAAGTTTTTTTAAAAATTAACGCAACTAACTATGATTCTAAAATGGTATAAGACTCTACGAAAACTAGCCACGAAAGAAAGTGCGTTCTATTTCTAAAGAAGAACCAAATTTAATGATTTTTTGCTGTTGATAGTAATCATTTTTAGTTAGGCCCAAAATAGGTTTCTAGTTGTTCAAAAATGTTGAATGAATTAAAACAAATAGTAGAAACATTTTTACAATTATTTTATTAATTTATTGTTAACATCAGAGTACATGTTCAAATTGTTTGCCACCGGCATTAATACAGGCACGACATCGCCTTAAAAAGGATCGTTTTATTCGTCGTGCATATCTTCTACCGTTGATATGATCCACAGCCTCAGCGATTTTTTGGCGAAGCTCGTCCAATGTTGCAATGGGTTTTGAGTAGACCCTGTCTTTGAGACAACCCCAATAAAAAAAATCTAGGGGATTTAGATCGGGTGAACGTGGTGGCCATAAGATAGGACCAAGTCGCCCGATCCAACGTCCTGGATACTCTTGGTTTAAGTATTCTCGCACTGAATGAGCGTAGTGAGCTGGGCAACCATCATTTTGAAACCACATGTTTTGTAAATCATTTATGGGCACATCTTCTAATAAATCTGGCAAGTCATTTTGTAAAAAGTTTAAATAACTATTGCCATTTAAGTTTCCTTGTAACTCAAAGGGCCCAATCACTTTTCCATTTAATATGCCCGACCATAGGTTAACTTTAAATTGATATTGGGATTTGTCTTGTCTCATCAGGTGTGGATTCTCATTGCTCCAGCTATGTAAGTTGTGAAGATTTAAATAACCATCTTTCTTGCAGGTTGTTTCATCCGACCATAGAATTTTATCTAAAAATTGAGGATCTTCTCTGTGCTTTTGCAGCATCACACGGCAAAATGCAACACGTAGCGGATAGTCCCGCGGTAATAATGTCTGCACACGCCTGTAGTGATATGGGTGAAGCCTGTGACGTTTTAGAATTCGATGTGCAGAACTTTTGGGAATACCAGTTACCGCTTCTATGGCACGTACCGAGGTAGTTGAATCATCTTCTATTTCATTGAGAACTTCTTCATCGCGTTCCATTCTAGGTCTTCCAGCGTTTCTCCTGTCAGAAGGTAAACGACCCTCCGAAAACGCTTGATGCACATTAGTAAATACTCGGTAACCCGGGTATCTTTGAGCATTCGGGTACCTTTCTCGATACAATCTGCTAGCAGCGCTAGCATTGCATCGGCATTCTCCATAGATGAGGTGCATATTAGCGTATTCCAGCGGTGTGTATGGTAGCGGCATTATAAACACTAAATAGTCCACAATACGCCAAAAGTCCAATTCACAAAAGACACAATCACAGTCCAAAATAATGCCAGGTCAGTTTAATTAGTGGGCCACTTAATCGGGTCCAAAAAGCCAAGCCAAAAGTCGTTAGTACGAGAGCCACGTCAATTGAATACAGAATGGTGCACAGTAAACAAAGGAGTAAAGCGTACTGACTTGCTCTTGTTATTTAATAAGGAACATACCATCTAACTCTCTCTAACGCATAATCTCTCTCTATCTATCTCTCTCTGACGTCTAAATTTTATTGACACGCACGCGTCATATTCAAATTCCAAGAATTTGCAACAATAAACCTATCTTGGGCCCACACTAAAAATGATTACTAGCAACAACAACAATTTATTAAATTTGGTTATTCTTTAGAAATAGAACGCACTTTCTTTCGTGGCTAGTTTTCGTAGAGTCTTATACCATTTTAGAATCATAGTTAGTTGCGTTAATTTTAAAAAAAACTTGCCATAGTGTTACCATACGTTTTTTTTACGCTACGAGGAGTGAAAGTAGACTGAAAGTATAAAACTTTCAAATTTTTAGGGAAATAAAATATTATGATTGATTTTTGAATAAAAATTACTGTAGTTTTAGGATTTTTAAGGATTGTGGTGTATAGCAGTGCTATGTAAGTTGCCGATACAAAAATAAAACTGAAATTTTAGAAAAGTTGTGGTTATGGTAGTTAAAAATATGTTAAGGGGTGTAAATTTTCTAAGGATTTCAATTTTTTTTTGTATTTTCATAGAATGTTTCTTTTTTTTTTCTTTAATAGTCAAGAAAAGGTTCATCCTCTGGTACCAGCTTATCCTTGAATTTTGGGACATGTTCTACATGAGAGCAATAAATACTTTGTAGAATCAAAGTTAACAAACTATATAAACACCCAAATTTGATATACCTACTTATTGCATTTTGGTATTCAATTTCCAAAAACATAGGATAAAAACTTAGTATTTTTCTATAATTCCTGAATATGAATATGAAGTCAAAACTAACATACAACGGAGACATAGGTACATTTCCGTTCTGCGGGTCAAGCCGATAAAATGATTAGGAGGTACCTAACGCCACTAGGAGGTACCTAAATTAAATTAATACGTACAGCTTATTAGCCTTGCTCATCAAATCTGGATCTATTATTGGTCTAGACCGCATCACAGTGAATTTTCGGCAATTAATAGGCAGTGTCATTAAAGGATATATCAACTGTTAATACGGGCAGCCGTGATGCCCGTGAAAAAAACTAAGTTTATGTCACTAAACATAAAGACAACTCTACGTTACCTACTCATAATAAGTTATTCACACAAGAACACAAAAGCAAATGAATTAAATAAGCAATCAGGTGCACGCTCCACGCTTTTTAATGTCAATTCTTCCAATTTTGTTGATATCAAAAGAATGTCGTAAAATGTTTACTGCATAAAATGTTTAGTAGAATTCCAACATTCGCGTGATACTCAAAATGTTACTACGTATAAATAAATTATTAATAAATCGTATCTATCATAAAACTTTAAATAAGTGCTTCGGTTTCTTTTTTCGTAAAATGTGTTTCATATTTTACAATGGACACATCAAGGTAATAATAAAGAAATGTTTATCATAACTTTTTTTTAAACTAGGTACAGGGTGATCAATCCAAATGTGTCAGTAGGGAGACATCAAAAACTATACTTACGAGATTTAGATAAAATATCATTGGTTCTTAGGAACCATGGCGTCGATTTTAGATTTAATAAAATAAATAAAAATAAAATAAAAATCATTTATTTCGGACAGGGTCCATATAGTGTTAGTAACAATAATCTTATAAACTATGTTAGTACAAAAATTGGTTGTAATTAATTTTACTGTCTTTGACGAGCTGGACGCGAGTCCAGTGCTGCATTATAGCACTGTCTACGTCCAGTCTCGCCGCGACAGTCATCAGGAGACTGTTGGTGCTGCCACGCACACGCTGCATCAGGGACGCAATACGATTTCTGATAAATAAAAACTGCATTCAATTTTTTTTGTTAAATCTCATATGTAACCGGGAGTTGAACCCGCGGTCTCTATCTCTTCTAAACAATGTCATTAATTCTGCAATTTTATTCGTTGTTATTGTTCATCTTGTTTAAAAAATTGAAAGAAAACCCAATAATAAGATAAGTAGGTAATACCTAATTGTTTTAAGGTAAATGGTCAAAATGGTACCTAGCCATTTTCCTAAATGCAAAATTTAACTAATTAGGTACCTAATCGAATGTCGTATTTATTATAGTTAACCCTGTGAGCATAAATACCAAATTTTGCTAAGAAATCTTGTGTAGGGTCTTAGACAGAAATGATCATCATTTTCAACATAACTGGCTGGGTTGGGTACAGACGGCACCTTCAAATGGCCCGCGAGATCGCATATTGCTATTACGTCACTTTATTATTTCCTATGGGGTTATGTTAAAGATGAAAGTTAGAATATTTAACAACAGTCTTCACATGCATTCAACAAAAATACGAAACGCTAAAAGTAAGCTTTTCGTAACCCAAGAGAATTAATTGTTACATCTATTAAAATGGCTACCATTTTGAACATTGACCTTAAAAAAATTATACACACATACCTACATACAATCACGACTATGATCCCGCAAGGGTTAGTCAGAGACTAGGCAATGAGGACAGCAAAAGCAGTCCTCTACCATAGTCCACTTTTCACCTAATAGCAACTAGTGGCAGGTGTTGAGCCCATCGCCGCTTTAAACTGTTGAAGCATGTGCGGTATTTAGTCCGTTAGTCGCCTTTTACGACACCCAAGGGAAGAGGGGGTGGTAGTATTCTTGCACCGGTACGCGACACGGTTCATTTTAAAAAATAGAAAAAATATTATCTTATGTTTAGGATTATTTTCAATTATTTAAACAAGATTCTATTAAGAATGTTCCTTATGACTTATTATTCATACCATGAACAATAACAACAAATAAACATACCGAATTTATAACATTGTTTACAGATTGTTTTCTGAGGTTTAAGCGAGCACTACACATTGAAATGAAACACTTTTTTACGGATTAACTCGCGATAAATTTACTATTTACATAGTTTTTAATAGGTATTATCCTGACGTTTCGAACCCTTTACTGAGTCCGTGGTACCAGGCAGGCAAAGTAGGTATATCTGCTTTTCTTGGTCATCTTTACTCCATACACCCTAAAATACAGTTCACAATGGAGTTAGACGCAGACAATAAGTTAGCTTTCTTGGACGCTTTAATCATCAGGAATCCTGACCATAAATTGAGCCACACTGTGTTTCGTAAAGTAACCCATACAGATAGGTACCTCAATGGTGATTCGCAGCACCACAGTTGGCTACTGTAGGGAAATCTTTGTTTCAGAGAGCACGCTGCATCTGTGACACCTAACACCTGGCTGCTGAACTTCAGCATGTCAAGCATGTGCTACAGGATAACGAACCTAGAATGGTATTTTATTTTATTTTTATTTTTTATTTTACAATTTTTTGGAAAACTTACAGCTATATGTTAAATATAAATTAATGTATGAACACAATATGGCCAATTACAAGTTGTCACCTATAAATAAAGTATGTTGATACATTTAGCAAGTGGTTTGAACAATAATATATTATTAAGAGCCGTGCGTGATGTTTAACAGATCATTACCTTTCATGAGCTAACAGACAAAAAAGGTATCATTGTATAATTTTTTGAACCTAGATACGTTGGTGTTGAATAAGTCTAAGTCTATAATTCGACATACGGAGTTGAAAAGCTCGGGCGCCCTGTTAATAAACGCGTTAGATTGATAATTGTTCTCGATAAAGGTATATATGCAGTAAATTTGTGTGTCGCGTTGTTTTCCTGGGTGTATTAATATAAATTTTACTGAGTAGTTCGGCAGAGTCTATATTACCTTGGAATATTTTAAGAAGTAGTGCTATATCTGACATTTCTCTTCTTTTATGTAGTGGTAGGAAATGAAAATGCTTGCAACGTTGTGTGTAATTTTGGAAGAAACTATGACACCTATATTGCAAATAACGAAGAAATCTTTTCTGCACCGCCTCTATCCGCGAGATGTAAATATTATATTGGGGATTCCAAACCTGGGACGCGTATTCCAGGTGGCTGCGCACGAAAGCACAATACAAAATTTTTACTACTTTGATGCTCTGAAACTCGGATGACATACGCATCACGAATCCAAGAGCTTTTCTTGCTTTTGTTATAATTGAATCTATATGGATATCAAAAAAGTAATTTCGAATCGAATGTGACTCCGAGATCTTTTATAGAAGTAACCCGTGTTAACGCTTGAAAATTTATATAATAGTCAAATAAATGAGTTTTAGGTTTTCTGCTAAATGTACAAATAAAGCATTTAGAAATATTTAAATCTAATTTATTGTTGGCACAGTAGATTTCAAACCGAGTAATATCCTCTTGCAACTTTAAACAATCAGATAATTGGTGATTGGGCAAAGAATTTTAAGGTCATCAGCGTACAATAAGATTTTACTATGTATAAAAGAAGAACTAATGTCATTTATGTAGATTGTGAATAATAATGGGCCCAAGAGTGAGCCTTGGGGTACACCTGAGGGTATGGGCAGCTTGCGTATATCGAAAGACTCTTCGTCGATAGATAACTTCACCGAAATCACTCTTAGCCGACCGTTGGTTTTACGAAGAAATCCTTCATCGATAGATAATTTTACCGAAATCACTCTTAGCCGACCGTTGGTTTTACGAAGAAATCCTTCATCGATAGATAATTTCACCGAAATCACTCTTAGCCGACCGTTGGTTTTACCAAAAAATCCTTCCCCGATAAAACGTTTCGCCGATAGAATGTTTCGCCGATTCAACGTTTCGTCGATAGTAATAATCGATAGTATTATTACAATCGATACATTGTAAAACTTAGGTATAAGTAATACTTATATAAATAGTTATTTCGGAAAACCAACTATCGTTGAAGGTTGTCGTTATCGTTGAAGGTTGCGCATTTGTCTGGCACAGACTATAGCTCGTTAGATTAGTTGTTAAGTCTTAACTATAAGTTAGATAACTGTTTTTTTATTATTATTATTAGTATTGACGTCAATAAGTGCCTGTAAAGGTTTACATTGAATAAATAATTTGACTTTGACTTTGGTTGATATCGGCAAGACGTTCTATCGACGAAACGTTCAATTGGCGATACGTTGAATCGGCGAAACATTCTATCGGCGAAACGTTCTATCGGCGAAGGATTTTTTCGTAAAACCAACGGTCAGCTAAGAGTGATTTCGGTGAAATTATCTATCGATGAAGGATTTCTTCGTAAAACCAACGGTCGGCTAAGAGTGATTTCGGTGAAATTATCTATCAATGAAGGATTTCTTCGTAAATCAACGGTCGGCTAAGAGTGATTTCGGTGAAGTTATCTATGGACGAAGAGTCTTTCGATGTACCATTATAGGTTCCGAGGGACCCAACCATTAAATCAGATTTGACAAACCTCAAATACTCGCCAAGGAACAACTTTTCATCCCTATAATGATACGCGAGGCTATTCAAATTAAAAAACATCGAAATTTCAATAGAGAGGATGGTTAGAATTTACCACCTGCCTGGGACCCCATCATACAGGTCATCAAATCCCAGCCCCAAAAGCAACACATTGCCAGACCTAAAAATATTGTTAGCTCGTATTGTGTAAACTTGAACGCACCGATGTGTACAAAGAGAGGCCTATACCCAGCAGTGGGTGAAGTCAGGCTGTGGATGATGATGATGATGATGAACGCACCCGGTTAAATATAAAAATGATTGATGGTAGCCAAATAACTTCTAACTATGAGACGACCAACACCTCAGTCTCCTTATGACCACGGACCCTGTAAAGGGTTCAAAACGTCAGGATAACATAAAAAACTATGTAAATAGTAAATTAAACGCGAGTTAATCCGTAATAAAGTGTTTCATTTCAATTGTTTACAGAGATAGAGACCGCGGGTTCGACTCACGGTTGGGTACGTATGAGATTTAATAAAAAAAAATTATTGCAGTTTTATTAAATCTAAAATCGACGCCATGGTTCCTAAATTTCCCTATCTAATAATGTTTTTGATTTCTACTGACCTATTTGGATTGATCAAACGTATAAACAAGTTAACTTCAATCCGGACAATGCTAAATGCATTGGTCCGTACTATTGTAGACAAATAATAATAATAATAAACCCCTGTAACGATGGAGTGAATAGAAAAACCTAATCATTTCATAATTTTTATTACAGATTATGGTATTTGGCAACTAATCGGTTTTTCAATTGACGATTAGTCGGCAATGCCGATCATTTTAAATTTTTTTTCTGAGGGATTTAATACTATGCTTTTGCTATTTTGGCATAATGAAGGAAAATAAGTAGTACCTATGTTTCAACTTATTAGATATTATATTTAAAAATGTATATTTAGAATGCACCGATTATAATCGGAATATTTTAACGAACAGCTGATCGTGGAGCGGCTGAACTAGTCGGCTAGTCGTATTATAAAACAATTTCATATTTTAAATCAACCTGTTGATTTTTTATTGTTTTGCATTTTGCACATAGCATTTTTAATGTTTCCAATTTTGGAAAGACTACATTAAAAATAGGATAGAACCTATATAATTGGGGATATATTATGGCATAACACGCCTTTAGAGTATAAACTTATAGCTACGCAAAAAATAAAAAAAACGCAAATAATACCGCATAAAAATCGAACAATGCTAAAGGGTACAAACTACAAACCCCTTTAGTACTCACTTAACGGGATCAAGGTTGTGCACGAACGAGTAAGGTCTGTATCATGAAACATAAATGATTAATTTAAAAGTGATTCGAAAATTATATCTAACTACCTATTTGAATTTTGAGGGTCAAGAATTGCATTAAAAATATATACAAAATCGAATCGGTTTGTCAGCATATTGCACGGCAGATTATTGAGCTGTCAATAGAATGATTTGGCTTGATATATTATTAGTTATATACATGTTATTACGTAACGGTGAGTAGTATATGTTACATATGTACATACTCATATACAAACACATTCAGTCTGGAACTCTCGACTACGGGAGTGTGTAAATAAACTGAAATGTCAGGGGTGAATTGGACAAGTACTCAGCCGGTGCGCCGAGACGCCGACAGCGATTATTCACAGGCGCTACATTAATTTAGATCAATAGGAGTCGATATGGGTCATTAACAACAATTTATTTCCAATAGGGAGCTGACGTTACAACTGCACTGAAATACACTTTGCAACGACGCTTGTCATTCACAGTTGAATTGAGGAATAGAAAAATATACAGAAACGTACCTCATATCCATAGATTGGACGGCGTAAAAGCTCGGTGCTGAATTGCGCCATTTCTGTAACAAACACATAATTTTATTTTGAAAATTGAAAAAAAAACCTTTTTGTATGGTTGGGTCAGTTCTGGCGTAACAGTACATTGAACCGTCGCCAAGTCATCAAGAGGCGGAGGAGAGGAATTAAAGAGCGGACACTCACATCATGTTGACAGATTACATAGTTGGGTCTCACTTGACTGTATTGTCGAATGCAAAAGCATTGGGGTCGCTGGAGGGCAGGCTTGGAAGCTACGGCCAGGCGGCGAAGCTGGCGGGTACTCATGGCCACGTTAGCGGGGGACTGCTGGAACAGATGACTGCCGTGCCGACGCGGGCTAATAGGAGCGAATGTTCGCGATTGCGCTCCACCGATCAGCTGTGTCGCGCAGGCGCCGACCGACTGGCTTAGTTCCTGCCGTCAGTAGTCTCACGGCCGCTTATCTTTAACTGTTTACTCTTGCAGTTTACCTGACGGTGACGAGCCTCTGGGAGAATCGTGTTCGTGTCGTGGTCACGTTTTATGACGTTTTTGCATGTTGTCCCTACTTGTTTTCGGTGATCAAATAAATTTATAGCTACTTACCTCGAAGTATGGTATAATAAATTGTGTACACAATCAAATATTAAATAACGTTATCGTGCGAAAAAGTATACATACCTGTTTTTATGTGTGATCGGAGACTACACGAAAATACGAAAATACTAGTAATTAATTAAGTATAGATTTGATTAGTATTAGGATTAGTAAGAATACTAAGAATGACGTTAAGTAAACATTGAATTTGAAATTTAATTTAGTTTAAAACATTAATTTTATGTTGCCTACCTACTTCTATAAAACTTTGCGAAATTTAAAAACCACGACGTCTCGTGACGTATTGCGAACTTATCTAACTTAGTAATTAAAAAAATAGATAAAGTAAAGAAATAAATATCTCAATGATACACACGGTTACTGATAATTTAATTACCTGATTGTGATTTAAAAGTAAAAAAATTGAGCTCAGTGGCGTATTGCATTGCATAGCGGGTATAACGCGTTCAGGTGGTACATCGTGGGTCACCGTTGCTTTACCGTTTGCAGTAATTTTCGTTTGAATCCCGGACACGTGCCCGTGCCAAATAGACGATGCGGTATGCAAGAGATAAAGCGACGGAATCCGGGATAGTACACCAAACCGCCGAGACACGGTCAACTCAGCAGCTGTCTCTCATATGCCTTTAAAGCATGTAGAGGGACGCCTCAATGTTTTCATGTCAATTACTCAGCTCTTAGGCTCGTATTCTAAAAAAAAAAGCTTGAATACAGTTATAAAGGGATGGCGATATATGCGATGAATAGCACCATCCCTTTCTAACTGTACTCAAGCAGAGATTTGAGTGTGAGTTTGGTTTTAGAATACGAGCCTTGGTATGCCACACGAACGCTGGAGACGGAGAAAGAAAGTGGAAACACTCGCATCATCATGCGTAGATAGATATTCGTCATCACGAATATCCTTTGAACCCGCAAGGTTTGATCGGTCACAAAGATCGATCGATCGGTTAAGGCCATCAGCTTAAATTTGGCAAAGTGACAGCTAACTAAATTACGCCAAGTTGGTGGTAGTCTGCACATAATCTGACATAAGGGTCTAGAACCTGTGTCATTACAGGTACAGACAAGAACTAAAGCTACAGATGCTGGAACGGAAACTGGGATTTCCTTGGTGTTGCAAGATTCCTTTGGCTGTGGTGGCCACTTTTCAACAGGCAGTAAAAGTGATCGTTAGTGAGCTTAGTAAAAAATAATTATCATGGTCCATTTTTTCCAAATCCTGATCTTTTTTTTTCAGAATAGACAATGTGGTCCCTTATTCTTGTCGTAAGGAGGCAGTCGTTGAAACGAATAGTTCCTGATTCGCCGGATTCTTGTTTCGTCGGATTTTTTTGTTGAAGGAAAACTATAGAAATATCGTAGCTTTACCTATCTATGAAATAAAAGGCAGACATTTCGGTACATTAATAAAAATATTTATTTGTTCTTAATTTAATAACGTAACAGATAAAGAATGTTTAAACACCATAACTAAAAAAAATGAATCGAACCCATTTCTAAGTAGGTAATTTAAGTTATGTCTGATAGTGACAACAAAATGGTAATTCATACAATAATAAATATAACTACATGTTTTCTATACTTAAGTGATATTATTGTATATTAATATTTCCGACGAAACAAGAATCCAGCGAAACAAGAATCCGGCGAAACAAGAATCCGGCGAATCAGGAACTAATCGTTGAAACCCACCAAAAACATACATTCACGACTCACAAATATATCCCGAAGGGTAAATCAGAGACCATATAGGCAATGAGGACCGCAAAAGAAGTGCACTGCCACAGTCCACGGCACATGTGCTCAGCGTGATAGATGGTGAGCCCATCGCCGATATATGCTATTGGATGTATGTGCAGTCTTTAGTCCGTTAATCGCCTTTTACGACACCCAAGGTAAGACATGGATTGGCAGTATTCTACCACCAACACAGCTTATTGGTGACTATGATAATGATGAAATAATAGTGTTTGTATATCTGAATCTTACGTTAACAGTGGTATTTTACAGACTGTAATTTCTTTTATTAGATTGATAAGGTTTATTATCAGTTACATCATGTCGTCTACGTAATCACGTCTGGTGAATTAGTTTAATCTAAAATATTTACCATACTAACCTTCTTTGAGTTGCTAGGAACTATTTTGATTTAATTATTTTTGATCCGATTGTGACCCTTCAGGACTTGACATACAACAATAACGTACATTGTTACCTTATGGGTGAAAGTAGCTTATTTATTCCCGAGTCGGGGTTTGGCACCCGAGCGTAGCGAGGGCGCCAATAGTTCGAGGGACTAAATAAGTCTTTCACCCGAGGTAAACACTGTGCTTTTCATTACGAATACAAAGAAAGTAACTAAAAATAAAAACATGAATTATTCATTCCATCGCCGCTCTATGCTGTTGGATGTATGTGCAGTATTTAGTCCGTTAGTCACCTTTTACGACACCCAAGGAAAAAAAGGGGTTGGTAGTATCATTTTGATGAGCCCATCGCCGCTCTATGCTGTAGGATCTATGTGCAGTCTTTTTTTTTAAATTTATTGAGGACAAGAAACAATTATTATTACACTGTATTCCTACTTAATAATCTTAAATTTAAATTTATTACTGAAAATGTAACCACATATTACTAACAAAAAATACACCGATCAAATGCTAAAACAGTATACAAAACAGGGTTAAACCGTATTGTAATTTAATACGTAAAGGCAACATAAAACAATTTTAAACACAAAGGATCCGTAAGTTATAATAATTAGAATTTTGAATTTAAGCCAAAACATAGGTACCGTAGAACGGGGCTATTTGGTAAAACAAAGTAGGGACAAAATTTGAATATTTATTTTTCCTTTGATTTTTAACAGATAAAGAAGTATGTGTTGCTTAATACAGATATAACTCTATAAAAATACAAAAATAAAAACATAGAATGAACAAACAGTAAGGTTTATTTTAAAAAAGAAGGTGCCTTTCTAAATAGCCCCCAGGGTGGGGTTATTTGGTATGCATACAAAATGACATAGAAAATATCTTTATAAACTGTTTTTTATTTCAATATAAACACGGACGGCGTTATTTGGTAACATACATTTAAAAATTTACAAATAATGCAAAAGTTAACACTAAATAATTTAACATTTTTACTTAAAAACTAATTTGGAACAAAACTGACACTCTCGCTAAATGCAGTTCTTAACATCACACGCGCGGTTTTCTTTTCTCTGATTGGTCGAGATTGACAGATAACGGAGTTGCCAAATGTTAGAGAATAAAAAGGTTGCGTTCACGTTAACACGTTCGTTGCGTTAGGGTGTATAAAGAATCTCCTACGTAACTTCCAGCCTGTGCGGGGTGCAAAATCGTGTTCTCTCGCTCTGTGCGGGAAACTACTACACCTTTATTTCTAAGCGTAGGAAAAAGACAAATATATATTTGTAGCTCTTACAGGAATAGTAACTGATTCTCACAATAAAATGTATTGGAGATCGATTAGGTCCCTAACGCACTGAGTTGAAATTAGATTAACTCTGTGCGACAGGAGATATTATGCATCTCCTAATTTTTAGGCCTCGTAGACGCAAGGAGCGGTGCGCGGGCGGCACAGGCGCCGCTCGCCTAGGTTTAGTGTTGCGCGACAAGTTTTAACGTGAGGACTCGTGCTTCGCGGCATGCGATTCCTTCAACGTATTTCGAAAATAACAATGAATCGTACAAAAAGGTGTAGGAGACAGTTAAACCTACAAATAAATGATTCTGCGAGTGATTTTAATTTGGCAATAAAACAAAAGGGTGGTAAAAAAAAATCCACAGAGTAGTGTACCGTCGGACAGAGTTATAATCACAGAAAATATACATATATGTCCTCTACTAGTGAGTGACGGTGATTTATCTGATTTAGAAATTTTTAATAATAAACCAAAAAAAAACTCATTTTGTGAAGTCGACGCAAAGCAAAACCAAACGTATAATCACTTATTTCATTGAATGTTTCAATGAAAGACATTTTGTGTAATTTTTAAAATAAAATTATGTAATCGATAACTGCCGTTTCACTCTATTCCCATCACTAGTTGTTATATATTTTATGTCATCATTTCTTGCGTTGCGAGATGGAACCGATACCTTAAATTATTTTTGTATTTACTCTTTATATAATTGTCAGAACTTTATGCGAACCTATATTAGGATAGAGTAGCTTGTTAATTACATTTCAGGATATTTACAAACCGATACTCTTGTTTTTCAGTAAGATATAAAGGATTTACAAATACATATTTTTATGGGATCAATAAGGTCTCATACGCACAGAATTTAAGCCTACCTACGAGTCATAATAGATCTCCAACGCACTATCTGAAAGTTCTAAGAAAATCTTAACGCAGCGAAGGTGTTAATATGTTTGCGATCGTTCAAAAAATTTTTTTTCCGAAAAGCCCCACGGTTACCAAATAGCCCCTTTCTACCGGTACCTAATAACAATTTTGAATTAATTTCAATATTAATAAAAGCTTGAGTATGCCAAGCACATATTACATACCTACTAATGTAAATTGTTATGCACCTAAAATACACAAAACTTCTACTCTAGTTAGTTAAAGTTTATCTAAATAATCAAAAACATTTCTTCGAAATGATGCAGGTGAACTGGCATGGATTTCAAGATCGGAAAAATTTTTCATTATAGAGATTCATGATTCTGTAAAGCGGCGCGCGCTTACCTGCATTAGTTTTACACAATCTTGGTGCAAATATCTTGGTGCGTTTACGTTTCTGACGAATAGGATATGAGCGGAGAGGTAGGTATGTGTATGTATGTAGTTGATTGCAGTCAAACTTACTATGTTTAACATTATAAAGTAACAATGTATCCAAGACCACTCTTCTAAATTGAAGTTTAGACAAAGAGAATTTATTAAGGAGGACATCATAAGAACACTTTAGAATGAAAACATCGATAGTTTACGGAACGTAAGAATTTCTTTTGTACTTTTTCAATTTGTTCACTATATTTTGAGTAAAAAATATTCCATAATTATGGTAGTTGCTTATTCTAATTGGGATCTAATAAGGGTCTTTAGTCCGTTAGTCGCCTTTTACGACACCGAAGAGAAGAGAGGGGTGGGTAGTATTATTTTGATGTGCCCATCGCCGCTCTATACTGTTGGTTGTATGTGCAGTCTTTAGTCCGTTAGTCGCTTTAACGACACCGAAGGGAAGAGAAGGATTGGTAGTATTATTTTGATGAGCCCATCGCCGCTCTATGGTGTTGGATGTACGTATGTGCAGTCTTTAGACCGTTAGTTAGGGAAGAAAGGGGTTGTTAGTTATTATTTAAATAATAATGCACAACTACACATGACAGTACCTGTCAGAAAAACGATTCTCCCTAGGGCGGAAAAGTACTACATTCCACCCGCTCCTCAGGCAAATTCTGACCTACTTTCCGAGTATGAGGAATGAAAAAGCGTTAATAAAATCGCGATTGTTTTGTGAAACAAATTGCTATTTCTTCAAAACTATTTTGGTTTAGGTACTTATTTGTGATTCAGTTGTGATCCTTCACTTCAGAACTTGACTTACAACAAAAGCATTTTTAAATCCGAGATTGTTTTGTGAAAGAAATTGCTATTTTTTTTAAAACTGTGTTTGGTTTATCGTTTGTTAATAACAGCAATCCTATCCTTTTAAATTCAATTTTGTCTTTAATTTAAAAGTATTTTTGAATTATTTCAGGTTCAGTCAGAACCTACAGAGATGTAGTAGATACCTATTGCTCATTGCTGATATAATAATATTATAAGTACCTGTATCTATATGCACAAAAATATGTAATTATTTCGATAGTTTGTCTGCTCCTTATCACGGTGATCATGCGTCCTTATCCGTACTTTATCTATCAATTTATCATATTGGATTATTACCTTTCACTACTACTAGATAAAACCTTTGGCAGTAGGAAATGGATTTTATAATATATGAAAATCCAATGTGTGTCCATGAATCATCAGAAAAAAAAGAAGTGTCGTTTTTGTACTCCTTGTGACTATCATCAAATTCATCAATTATTACCCACGGACCACGGACCTGTTTTCAGGTCCGTGCCCCGGACCTGAAAAAACAGGTACGTGTTATTACCTTACACTAATAAATAGGAAATATTGTTTGTACCAAACGTAGATAACTCACATGAGACATAAAAGAATATAACATAATCATTTATTATTTGGTTAGGTAAATTCTTATTTCTGGAATACATACCAGGTCTTGTCCTTACGGTGTTTAAACGTTATTTTTAATTTTTTAACCGCGTTAAAGAAAAGAGAAGAGAAATAAGCACCTAGTGTGTTTCTTGAAAATTATAAATTCGACACAAGTTCACCTTAGCTTAGATAACCGAAAAGTGGAAGTATTACACAGTTTTATGTAGTTGCACGTTGCCTTGAGAATTTATTTCCTCCATTAATTTTGTTACAAAAAAACATTGTCAGAAAACAAAATAATTTCATTGATTTTATTTTAGAATCACAAAAAAACCTGATGGATAATAATCAATGTTATTTACAAACACATAATTCATGGCATACAAAGATTCCGCAAAATAATGTCTGATTCCATTAATTATATACACTCATAATTATTTATTATTTTTCAGAATACGTTCGCATTGGCGAATTGCGAAAACAACTCGTGTTTACGCTAACGCTTAACCGCATTCGTTTCATTGGTACAATTTCTCTAAAACAATATTTTGAATTTCCAAAACGATTGTTCCAAACTAATATTTACCTCAAAATCATTGCCAGAATCCATAACGAAATCCTCGTAACCTTTTGAAAAATATCTCATAACAATATATGTGCAAGCTCGCGGAAAGCGCATGCGGCACGGCGCCGGCGCACGCTCACTCAACCGACTTTCTCAGAAGCAGTAGTGCTTTGGAACGGCACTGCGCTACACTGTCTCTTTTTCTCCACGACGACTTTTATAAATAACTGCAAAACTACTGCCAGCAACTACAGCCGGGAAACGATCTATATTTAGCGGTGTATGAGTATATAAAAATGAGTGCCCGCTAATTTTAATTGCCTCCGAAACAATCTGTCATGTTTCATTTAGAGCTTTGATAAAACAATGTGTATTTGACACAGACTTGAAATCTTGCGGCGGAGTATTGTGCTTATTATTGTGGGAATGTTGTGAGGTTAGAAGCTTGTTTGCACCATTGAATGAGACTGAGAGGTAGGTAGGTGCTGATGACGTGCCATGTTTGATTCGCCAAAAGCGTCCTAGCGAAATCGAAATATTGAGTTATAAATTATGACCTTAATCGAAAATGAAATATTTCTTGAAAAAAGAGACAATCGGTGATACTTTGCGGTCTTGGCAAACTTACAACAATTATGAGGAATGAGTTGTATTGTAAAAAGTGGGAGTTATTTATCACTAGCGGCCGCTCGCGGTTTCACCCGCGTGGTTCCCGTTCCTGTGGCAATATCGGGATAAAAATTATCATATGTGTTAATCCAGGTTATAAACTATCTGTATGCCGAAGTTCATCCAAATCCATTTTGTAGTTTTTACGTGAAAGAGTAACAAACATACACACTCACAAACTTTCGCCTTTATAATATTAGTGTGAAGTGTGATCTTATCTTATCTTATCTTATTGGGGCCTGCAGAGGTTTCCCTCTCGCAGCGGCACGTCGACCCATTGGGATCTTTTGTGCAACCCCGTCCTATCACTCTGTTTCCTCAGAGAAAATGACTGCCATAAGTTTGGCAATGTCTTTGAGGGCGAAGAGCCTAAAATGTTCTGGTTTCGGCTAGGCGAATCCCAAGAGACTCATTATTTTCCTAGCAAGGGAGTCACAGTCACACAGTAGGTGTTGCATGGACTCCGTTTTCTCCCCACATGCCCTGCACAAGCTGTCTGTTGCTAGTTGCATTCTATGGAGCATTTGTTTTGTGGCATAGTGCCCGGTCAGGGCTCCAATGAAGTGTGATAACAAAAAACATTTTCCAGAATTTTAAAACATTTTATTCCTTAGATTTCAATATTAGACTTCAAGCTACTCTTAGTCTCCTTCGAAAGTTTTCTTTTTATAAAGGTAACATAAACAGGCGTAGTACATCTTAGCACTAAGTCCACCGCAATATGCAGGTCAAATGGGCGGGTGACCGGAGCCAGCTCGAACCGCCGCAATATAGCACACAAGGCAAACTTCATCTCCATCATTGCAAACTTTTGACCTGGAACAGTAGAAGGCTTGTATGTAACAACACTAGCAACAGTGTAAGGAAGAGATCCAATAAAATAACGAGGTACAAATGTTTCTAAACAAAGGCCGCAATAGTGATTGCATTACTGTGGGTGGCCAAGGAAGAGATCCAGTATATTACTGGGCACAAAGGTTGGCGCTTTTTCTAGGAGTTTCGTAGGTACTAGATAATAAAAAAACATAGCCTTATCCAAAAGCGTAACAGTAACTGTAGTATTAAATGAAATGCTTGACAGAAGGGGGGCAAAAGTGCACAATTCCGGTCGGGACAGTTGAGAAAATAGTGTGGTTGTCTTTTGTTTATTTTAAAGTTTTATAATAAAAATATATTATTTAGAAACTGTTAAAATATTCTCTTTATGTCTGTTTGAGTATTTGCCTATTCAGTCCGTTAAGGAGCCGTTTACCAGTCACGTAAAATACTATGGCATCCGGCTCAGTAGGTTTCTCATGGTGAGCATGGCTCCTCCGTGAGACGGATATTCTGAATTATGTAAAAATATAGACATAACATAAGAAAATTTACATATGGGTTCACCAGATAAAAAAGCTAAGTTATGGTGCACGAAATGTTATTGATCTTTCAATACATCTTACCTATACAATTTCGAGGCCCCGCACTGAACGGAATGTAGGCGTATGGGTGTCGACCGACACAGTTCTCTGGTAGGAACCGGTCGGGGTCGAACTGCAGCGGGTTGGGGTACAAGTCCGCGCGACGGTGGAGATCATAAATGTGGACGTGGCAGAAAGTATCCTTCGGAATTTTGTATTCACCTGAAACCACAGTGACAAATTACAGTTAAGTAAGTACTCTACATTGATAGCAAAGACTTCTTTCAAACTTCGTCGGGTGATGGGGAAGATTTGTTCGTGTTCCTAATTCGTTAGAAGAACAAAGTTCTACTCTAGTTGTTCTAAATACCTTTTTTTTAAATAAATAGCCTACATTGTGTCCCACAGCTAGGCAAAGGGTTCCCCTCTACGTTTCCATTCGTCTCTATCCCAGACTGCCTCAGACCACTCAGGTAGGAAATATTCGAGGTCATCATTCCACCTTCCACCTATTAAAGTATAAATAAATAAAATGAAATAGATAAGATCCAGAATAAAATCTTATCATTATGGGACCTGTCGAGGTATTGGTCACAGTAGCACTTCGTCCCATTGGGAGTTTTTATAAAAATCAGTAATACCTACGATAAGTGAACTTCTAATTTCATTTTAGTTTGCAATAGGTACCTACTTACTTGATAAAAGTTATTATGTCCGGAATAGTTAATGGCAAATAAATATTGCAACTTTTAAGCAATGTAATCCATGTTCTGGGACTAGCAGCATAGTAGCTTGCCTACGAATGGCATGACAGGATCAAACTTAGTATATTTATCACTCCGAACTAATAAACATTTATTTGTTACATGATGAAATGTGCGTTCCCATTGAGGGTCAACATTAAAATTGTGAGCTTTTGATGACACATTCAATGTCAAGGCCTATAGTAAAAGTTCTCAAACGATTGTAAATTCAACCTCTAATTTGTAAAAGTTTGCACTCAAAAGTTACATTCGGTTAATAGTGGACCCTCAGTCGTGACTGACAGGTATCCATATTTAATAATCTACTTAAAATTTACAATTGCTGTAAATGGCTACTCTTATTAAAAGATTTGTAAAACTAATTTTATTAATTATCACTGGTCCCTCAATTGATCGCGATAAGTTCACTTTAAGTGAGAACCACAGTAATATATAAAATATAGGTATAACTGAGAGTTAGTAAAAGTACCTACTTGAACCATTGTAAATTCAATCTGTAGTTTATAAAAGTAGCCATTCAAAAGTTTCAATCGATTAAAGGTGGTCCCTCAATTGAAACGTTTGTCATAAAAATAAATCAATTTACGTAATATTTGGTTGTTAAATAAACAATTGCTATTGTTTATTAGTTAGGAAAAAAAATTAACTAACTATTCTCCACCGAACAGTATAAACAAATGTACCGTTTTACTTTAAATAATAATGAAACTCCTGAGAAGAAATACTACGGTAAGCGAAACAGAAATACCACATATTAGGATTTTGTAGGATAAGAAATTATACACCCTCATTTTTTAGTCGTTTAAATGAAATTAAGGGTGAGTTCCACCCATGAAACTGAACAACTTTCCCCAAGAAACCAATGTGCAAACATGACACAAAAATTTCGACCTACCATAAAAACTGTCAGATCAGCTAACGACAATAGTGGGTGGAACTCACCCTACCTCCCATAATACAAAACTCTCCGATCATCTAACGATAATAGTGGGTGGAAGTCACCCTTAATTCCATTAAAACGACAAAAAATTAGGGTGTATAAATAATTACTGTTTGTTGATATTATTTATTTTTAAGTTTTAAGTTTGACATAATTATCTTGACTAATCAACTTTAGATATAACTACTAACGCGGCGCCATCTGGTAGGGCATGCAAAAACCTCCTAAAGTTTGTTCATAATGAGCGAGTTATTTACTTTTTGACAGCTCACACATATGAGTTCCCCTTTTTTTTGTAATAATGTAAAACAGTCATGTCGTATTTTATTGACGGGCAACGCCCACTTAGTGAAGTGCTATTTGTATAACAAACAACCACAGATTATTAAACAGGTCTTGAAATAAGATAAATCGATGATATAAAAAAAAAAATTGACTTTATGTAAGTATTGTGGTGGAGTCTTGTAATTGCAACTAAAAATATTGATACACTTAATTCATCGCTTGACAATTATTTCTATTTATAAGCACTAAGTAATTTTCGAAAGATTATTTAATTAGTAAATTTAATGTCACAAATAATAGAAATAGAAATATATTTATTGCTGATACTGTGTACATTTTGCTGGTGATAATACAAAACATGGGAATCAACAGTAAGAATAAAAAACTTATTTCACAAAGAGTGATGGCAAGTCCCATACAACATTTCGTACATAAACAGAAAATATAGAGAGCTTGAAACTTTATATAATTGAAAGATAATCTTACTGGAAATACGTTTATTCCTTTTGAATATTTTTAAAACCCGGCAATATCAAAATATTCACATTAACCCTACAGTGGTCGCGCCCCCAAAAGTCACACAACTGGTCGCGCGGATTACATATGTAGTCCCTTTTAGTTTCAGGTTTTTTTTAAAAATAAAATTTATTTTTATGCCATTTTCTTTATTAACCCGCGATCGGTCGCATGGGGTCTTTAAAAGCCTGAGGTATAGAAAAATTGCTGTAACTTTTTTATTCGTAAAGGTACCAATTTGAACCTTTTAGTAGCTTCCTAAAATATACTGAAGTACGCAACACAGCCAGCGGGCGTCAGTTAGCGCGCAGCGCTTGAGTGGAATAGACGTTTGTTTTGCGCTCGGGCGTTCTAATGACCAAAATGAAGAGTGATTTCTTTTTATTCTTTCGTTATTTTATCTTTTCTATCCATTGCGATGACAAAATACGTTTATAATTTTTAATAATTAAGATAATTTAGAAGAAAATTATTAAGTTTTTGTAATTTTTGTAAATTTTTGTAAAAGTTGCCAAAACTAAGCCAAATACCAAATATATTTTTGAAGTCTAAAATGTTTTCCAAATAAAACTGATTATTAAAAAACTACGACTTTTATTAATACTATGTCCTAACACCTTTAAAATCTATAAACAAAATATAATTACGTACATAGTAAAGATTTGAAAAAAATGCTATCTTATATAGGGCTTTCAAAGACCCCATGCGACCGACGATGATACAAAAATTATCGCGACCGACGGCGGGTTAATATTTCGAGAAAACTTATCTACTAATCAATATACACTGTAAAGAAACTCAAAATCAACATAATTCTTCTAAAAACCAACACAAATATAAACTTTTAAAAAAAAGTAAAAATACCTACGTGCCGTTCGTTGGAGTTCTTTTTTTCACTTTGGTTTTTCAGCTTGTTTTTTTGTTTGAAATTAAAATGTAAACTGCAAAGTTGTCTGTAAATAAATCGTTGTATCTTGTTTGTTTGTTGTTTGGTACTTATTTGCCATTTGCATTGCATGTGGTGTGATTTGGTACGCCTGTCATCATAACATTGCTAAAAATAGGGCGATGCCTAAGAACTTAAACCACCACATTATTCGTTACCATTTTATTTCGTTCTGGTTAATATTAAGGTTGATGCACCACATGTTAGACAAACAGTGAAGCAAAATCCAATATCCAGAACACAAGCAAAAAGTAAACAAATAGTGCGTAATTAGAAAAGTCCGTTGGGGAAGCCGAGTTATCACAAAATGGTAGAAATCAGAAGTTCAGTAGAAGAGCCGGCAGATTGAATGAGTTGAATGACGTGCGTGACAGCGGTAGCGTTATGGTGACAAAGTCCTCCAAACGAACAAATTTTTATACAAACGCTAAGTTACTGTCAAAAGATCAGGGTAAAATATCCATGCAGTGTAATTTTTTTTTATTTAAACATCAGGCATTATGTTCATATTGTGATTTTTTTAGCCAAGACATGTCAAACTTAAAAATAAAAAATAAATAATGCCAACAAACAGTAACTATGAGACTTCTTGGCGGGAAAATGAAGCGTCATGTCTGCAGTTTTGTTTTATTTTCTATAATTTGTGTATTGTTGAATGTTAATGTGAAATAATGATAGATTACTTACTGTTAGGTGTTCGTGAACGTGCATGAGTGTTAGCAAATAAAACAAAATAGTGCAACATTATTTTTCAAATTCTCTCAAAAAGTCCGTGTGAAAATCAGGAATATTTTTCCTGTTAGTCACACTACTAGTATTGCAACACCTTTTATTACTTGTCATTATCAACTAGTGCGGTGATTATCAATGTATAAATTAAAATCGATTATGTTTACTAATTATACTTTATTATTTAGGTAAACTGAAAAAATAACACTGAAAATCTTTTAAAACAGAAACATTACAAATACACAAAGGGTTTGTAGATATTATTATACCAGCATTTCAAAGAAATGGCCTAATGATACCATTAAACGTTAATTATCACTCATTATCGTCCACTTAATGTAAAGAAAATAATAATTACTAAAAAACTTGACACTTGCTAAATGTGCTGATCGCAAGAAGCCATTATTTAAGAGGGAAACACTAACAGTAACTATTTTTATCTACTTATCCCACAAAATCCTACTATGTGGTCACCTCGACCGTAGTATTTCTTCGCAGGAGTTTGATTATTGTTTGAAGTAAAACGGTACATTTGTTTATACTGTTCGGTGGAGCATTGGTTAGTTAAATTTATTTACTAACTAATAAATTATAGCAATTGTTTAATTTAACAACCAAATGTTACGTAAATTGATTTATTTTTATGATAAACGTTTCAATTGAGGGTCCACCTTTAATCGATTGAAACTTTTGAATGGCTACTTTTACAAACTATAGATTGAATTTACAATGGTCCAAGTACTTTTACTAACTCTCAGTAATATCTATATTTTAAATATTACTGTGGTTCTCACTTAATGTGAACTTATCGCGATCAATTGAGGGGCCACCTTCTACATGCTCCTTTTTCTTATTGAGTTAGCAGGAAGGAGTGACAATAAATGAAATTAGTTTTACAAATCTTTTACCAAGAGTAGCCATTTACAGCAGTTGTAAATTTTAAGTAGATTATTAATTATACCTTTACCTTTCAGACACGACTGAGGGACCACCTTTAACCGAATGTAACTATTGAGTGCAGACTTTTACAAATTAAAGGTTGAATTTACAATCGTTAAAGAACTTTTACTATAGGCTGACACATTTAAAAGATCAAAATTCTAATGTGGACCCTCAATGGGAACGCACATCATGATGAACAGTAGTCATTTTAAAGTAGTAAGTAAGTACTCGTACATTCATTAATCTGAGCTGACAAACATGTTCCTAGTTGGCAATTGCGATTAAAAAACTAGCAGAGTAGTAAGTAGATACTTCTCGTGAAAAGGTTCTATTGGGTATTTTACCTAACGTAACCGTTTCAGACAGTCGGCGACTGATGAACGGCACGGGCGGGTACAGCCGGAGAGACTCCTTGATGCAGCACTCCAGATAGCGCATCTTGGACAGATCCTCGAAACTCGCACCTCTTTCTGAATCTTCAAATATCGTATACAACTCTTCGAAAATGTTTTCCTGGAACATACATAACGTACTTACAATAGCACATAATTATAAGTAGTTTGTGTTTCCGTATAAAAAGATACTGGACATTGCAAAGTATGGTATCGACCTTCAACAAGAATTTATTCTTTATGGGCTATCCAACGCCTTTTCTTACGTACCTACATGTTTTCTAGGCCTCTACGACTTACGTAGCCATTATCAATAGCCTTTGATGTATGTGCCACACACACCCACTGACCCACAGATCGGTGGTAAGCTAGCCAAAATTTTCGAAAGATCTCTATGCTAATTTTACTTACAATTTCTATAACTATACATTCCATCATCACAGTGGATAGAAAATCAAGTCACACTGTTTTTGATTTCGATTGCAGTTGTAAAACTATTAACAATAACTTGGTAATATTATAATTAAATTGAACATGAACCAGTCAAGAAATGTCGTAAATGGATTCAAAGAATCCTAAGAAGTAAAACCTACTTACCTGTATTTTTCTATTGTTAGCTAGTAGCATCAAGCAGTATACTAATCCAGATGCGGTGGTATCATGGCCCTGGTCAACATACACAGATTTTAAAAACAATTTACCATCAATGTTCGTGATATATATGTATAAATATGCTATGCTTTTATACCAATTTATTATGCACTAACTTCAAACATGAAAGTGTCAACCTCTTCTTGAATACCATCATCATCAATCAAATTATTATTTTGTGCTGAAATAAGCAAATCCAACATGGCTGTTCTCTTTTTCTTGTTATTCATGAAATCGTGTTGCTCATCATCGACGAGAATCTCAGGTCCATTTTGTTTTATGTATTCTTTTCTTTCCCTAATAACTTTTTTGTAAAACCATGAACAATTTCTATACATTTCCTCTGCGTTTTTCTTATAGAAGAAAGGTTGAAAATCCATTCAGCGTGAAGGGGAATCCTTGAGATCCTTTGAACTATTGTCATTCCTATAGAATGAATAGCAGCTTTGTATAATTGGCCTTTATCAGCAATCTCTTCTGATAACCTAGTTCCCATAGCTGTTTCTGAAATGTTATAAAAACAAGTGAAAAATTGAACAGATGCTCATCGTATTTTAATCTCTTCACTCTACTAACACTTCTTCCTATCGGTCTAATAACTAGCTGAATGTGTTTTGAGCAACATTTTTTATCGCCTTGTAAATGTAGAACTTAAAACACCGGTCTTGATTTTATTTTGATTTTAAGATTTGATTTCTCAATTATGCATATTGTATAATAAATCGTATGCTTTTTGGTATGTGGTAGGACTTATTAAGGGCTATGCTCGGTGTTTCTCTGAGGGATCGTATTCGAAACGAGGTGATCCGGCAGAGAACCAAGGTAATCGACATAGCCCACCGGATTAGCAAGCTGAAGTGGCAGTGGGCCGGCCATATCAGTCGCAGAACCGATGACCGTTGGGGTAGACGAGTTCTGGAGTGGAGACCGCGTATCGGCAAGCGTAGCGTAGGACGCCCTCAGACAAGGTGGAGCGACGATCTTCGCAAGGTGGCTGGCAAGAGCTGGATGAGAGTGGCCGCGGATCGTGCTCAGTGGCGTGTTCTTGGAGAGGCCTATGTCCAGCAGTGGACGAGTATAGGCTGATGATGATGATGATGATGATGATGACTTATTTTAAGTTCACCTTAGAAGCTACTTAGTCTAATAATCGACATTACAACATTAGTAGCTTTGTTGTGGTCCAGAAATCAGCAAAAAAACAGCGAGTTCGTTATCAGTTTCAGATATCTAAACCTACCTTATACATCCTTAATTTATATTCGTTTAAATGAACTTAACCCCTCAGTCTTGGAAATTATATGTCAAAAATAATGACAGCAGGTGCGCCATAATTTTTTTGAATTACGGATGACGTCACAAATGCCCCCTTTTACAAAAAAACATATTACTCTACAATCAAACCATATTTTGTCGTTCTGTAAACTACAATGTACTAACTGATATATTTCCTATCCATCAGGTATCAAAATAAAGTGAAATCATGAAACAGTGAATTGGTACTTCACGTTCAAAATTTGGAAACAATGTTGCGGGCTGGATAACAAGAAATAAATGAATACTCAAACGATATCAAAACAACAGGGGCCTTTGCTATCTAATTATGTAAACAGTTTCAAGTGAGCTAATTGTTATTACACAATATCACCACTTGAAACTCGATGCGACGACACATAAAAACAACTAGAGATGTTCCTTTACTTTTTGTAATTTTATCGACAGTATCGAAAGTTGTTATTTTTGTAAACTACTTAGTATGAGTAAATAAAAATACGACATAATTCAATATTTTGTTTTATTTTCAATAAAAAAAAAACAATATCATTCAATATTTAATTTTATTTTTAAAAGTAATACAATTAACAGTTTTATAAAAAAGTTAACGACAGTTACAAAACAATATGATTGCTTGACCAGTTAGTCATCCGTGAATCCTCGCCTAAGGTACTCGCGCGTCTGCGATACGCGCCTAGTATTACCTGTAAAATTAAACAGCTTTATAAAGAAGTAACGACATTTACAAAACAATATGATTGTTTGACCAGTCAGTCATCCGTGAATCCTCGCCTAAGGCTTACCTTACCTTCTAGGCACAGGCCTTAGCCTGTGCCTAGGCATTAAATAACGACGATTACATTTATTCAATATACGATCATATTATAAAGATAAGGAAAATTACATATTTATACCTATTTATTTATCACACTAATCATCACACCAATATTATAAAGGCGAAAGTTTGTGAGTGTGTATGTTTGTTACTCTTTCACGTAAAAGCTACTGAATGGATTTGGATAAAATTCGGCATACGGATTGTTTATAACATGGATTAACACATAGGATACTTTTTATCCCGATATTCCCACGGAAACGGGAATCACGCGGGTGACACCGCAAGCGACCGCTAGTAAAGAATATCAGCAGAAATTTAACTTACTTGTCCGACGAAGACGAATCATTGAAATAAATAGGCGACCGGAACCTGTCTAGGTCTGGAGGCGCTTCTTCTTCTTCTTCTAAAGATACCTAAAACATACAAAACAAATGTGAATTAAATTTTTATTACACTATTACATTACATTAAATTACACTAATATTATAAAGGCGAAAGTTTGTGAGTGTGTATGTTTGTTACTCTTTCACGTAAAAGCTACTGAATGGATTTGGATAAAATTCGGCATACGGATTGTTTATAACATGGATTAACACATAGGATACTTTTTATCCCGATATTCCCACGGGAACGGGAATCACGCAGGTGACACCGCAAGCGACCGCTAGTAAAGAATATCAGCAGAAATTTAACTGACTTGTCCGACGAAGACGAATCATTGAAATAAATAGGCGACCGAAATCTGTCTAGGTCTGGAGGCGCTTCTTCTTCTTCTAAAGATACCTAAAACATACAAAACAAATGTGAATTAAATTATTATTACACTATAACATTACATTAAATTACACTAATATTATAAAGGCGAAAGTTTGTGAGTGTGAGTGTGTATGTTTGTTACTCTTTCACGTAAAAACTACTGAATGGATTTGGATAAAATTCGGCAAACGGATTGTTTATAACCTGGATTAACACATAGGATACTTTTTATTCCGATATTTCCACGGGAACGGGAACCACGCTGGTGAAACCGCGAGCGACCGCTAGTATAGAATATCAGCAGAAATGTAACTTACTTGTCCGACGAAGACGAATCATTGAAATAAATAGGCGACCGGGACCTGTCAAGGTCTGGAGGCGCTTCTTCTGCTTCTAAAGATACCTAAAACATACAAAACAAATGTGAATTAAATTATTATCATAAAGGCGGGTCTCCTGCGACACTGTTTTGTGTTTTCTAACACCTAACATCAAACATCTAACAAATATAGGCGTGGCCTACGTACATATTTTGACATATTTTGTTAGATGTTTGATGTTAGGTGTTAGAAAACACAAAACAGTGTCGCAGGAGACCCGGCTTTACAACCCAATATAACAATACCGTATACTTTACACAATAATGAATGCATTACCATTACCGGCAACCACTCGGGACTGCGCGCTGGGGACGTGAGAGAAAAGTAGCGTGGAGCCACAGGTGAACGATCGGGACCGATCTAAAATACACAAAAAAACATGTACTGCACACCATAAGCTATAAATACAGCATCTCACCGAAAATTATAATAAATGCATTACCAATGGCGGCGGGCTCTCCCAGCGTTCCGGCGAGTCTCGCCGATAGACCCCGCGATTACTCGCTTCATCCTTAAACATGAAAAATGACATTAAAAAACACCCCAATGGAATAACCGCCATCACCATGATTAAAAACTCTGACACAAGTGCTTGACTATCCACACAATAAGTAGTAGTAAATAAGGTAATATATCAAACAAGAATAAATAAGTAACCAGTACCACAAGGCAAACAAATTATTAGGCAAACCCACCTCCTCAATTTTGGATTCGAAGTCACTCTCTCTCTCTCTCATTGCTATCCTCATCATCATATAAAAGCTGGAGGAAGTCTTCAGGCGGCTCCTCATTGACTCGCCAATTTGACATGCTATAAACAAAAAAGATACAACTATCGTACATATAAAGCTACTAAATAATTAAAAATTAATTGTAAAAACGATTATATTTTTAATTAATTTTTAATTATTTGACATGCTATACCTACAACAAAAAAGAGACAACTACCATCGTTATAGTACTTAAATAAAACTACTAAATAATTAAAAATTAATTCTAAATTCGTTTATATTTTTAATTAATTTTTAATTATTTTATACCCTTTTTATTTATATTTTTTTTTTCTATAATATACTGTACTACTAGTCAAGCTCTTTCATTTGATACCCATATTGAGGTAGTTAAACAAAAAAATGTAATCTACAATTTTGTGGAGGCGGCCATTTTAAGTTTTTTTTCTTCTATAATGTACTGCATACTACTAGTCAAGCCTTTTCAGTTGGTACCCATATTGAGGTGGTTAAACAAAAAAAATATAAACCACAATTTTGTGAAGGCGGCCATTTTAAGTTTTTTTTTATATAATGTACTGTATACTACTATTCAAGCCCTTTCATTTGATACCCATATTGACGTGGTTAAACAAAAAAATGTAATCCACAATTTTGTGGAGGCGGCCATTTTGGATTTACAATGATACTGAATATACATAATTGTATTGTCATCAGAACTAAAGGTGTGTACCAAATTTCAAATTAATCGGTCAGGTCCGGTCCAGGAGGCAAAATTTTAAGTACTTAACTTGGTTCTACAACACACTTTGCAATAAATAAAACTATAGTATTATCTTTTTTTTATTCTATGTGGCCAGTAAATCCATTGGATCTACGACACACTCGTCAAAACTGCATATTGGTCAAGCGATGCCAAACTCTCATTTTTATTGTCTACTCGTCAAAATCTTATTTCTGCGTACTCGTCAAAACTGCATATTGGTCTAACTTATGGAATCGTCAATTAGAGTTAAAACCTCTTTGCTTTAAATTCCCTCGTTTTTTACTTAAAACTGGCCACATAGAATAAATTAAGCTAATGCTATAGTTTTATTTATTGAAATATTTCAACTCTAATCGACTATTCCAAAAATTAGACCAATAAGCAATTTCAGCGAGTATGCAGAAATAAAAACTTGACGAGTAGACAAGAAGTGTTATTTTGTTTTAATACACACATTATGCTTATATTATTGTTTTATTTCTTGAAATATTTCATCTCTAATCGACTATTCTAAAAGTTGGACCAACATCCAGTTTTGACGAGTACGCAGAAATAAGGACTTTACATGTAGACAGTAAAAATAAGAGTTTGGCATTGTTTGACCAATATACAGTTTAGATGAGTGTGTCATAGATCTCAATTTGACCCAACATCAACAACAATCAACAAAAACAACAACAAACATGCTAAAAAACCCAACATCCAGTTTTGACGAGTACGCAGAAATAAGGACTTGACGAGTAGACAGTAAAAATAAGAGTTTAACATCGCTTGACCAATATACAGTTTTGATGAGTGTGTCATAATTCTCAATTTGACCCAACATCAACAACATTCAACAAAAACAACAACAAACATGCTAAAAACCGTTTATAAATAATAAAGTTATCATGTAAGAGTAAATATGAAATCATTACAATTTACCATTACACTATCGATAAAAACAAATGTTATCGTAAAACTGCCGACGCGCTACCGATCATAGCGTCTCCCTAGGCAATACGACAGACAATCGTGTTTTCGGTATCGGCTAGCGGCAAACTATCTACTTAGCCCCATACAAATAAAGACCAATATGGCTCGCGCTGATGGAACGTAATTGTGCGTGCACTTGTACGTGTCAAGTACTTCAATTTTCATTGTAGTAAAACTGTATAAATACGTTGTTATTTATTGTGTAAACGTATTTCAAATTACTTTTTATAATGTTCTTGTAGTATTTGCCAACAAACATTGTAACAATTCACTCGGAAATTAGAAAAAAGCTATCGGGTTTCACCGGTTTCAACGTGTTTTATTTAGTAGTTATAACGATGTATTTCTTACAACTTATTATCTCAATAGCATCATTATAGTCTCAATAATCATTTTCTAATAAGAAACAGTACTTACATTCTATAAATCCAATAGAAATATCACTTTATTCACAACCACTGATTAACTCTGTCACAGAAATTGGCGCAACTGTCAATGTCAACGTCGAAAATGACAGAATCGAGCATAGACTACGCGATGTGTTGCTATCTCGATACGTAAAATTTACCAGAGAACCGAAATAATCGAACATGTTCATACACAAGTAGTCTGTAAGTCTGTGAAAACACGAAACAATGTTAAGTGGAGACCGCGGTCTCATGCGACCGCTTGGGGTTTGACGGAATGGCGCGATTTTTAGGTGCGGTCTCATGCGACCGCTTGGGGCCTGAGGGGTTTGATGCAAATTAAACAAGCACAAGCATCAATTCTGCACTCATTCATACATACGCAGAAAGTTACCAATAGATAGTTAACGTAGTAGTGATCAATCGTTCCATACAAAGTATAAAAGAAAACAATTCTACATAGTTATTTGCCTATTCGTTCAATGTTGATAAAAACTTGGTGAAGCTAGAGATTAAAGCAGCGACGCGAATGGGATAACGCGATAGCGAAACGGCAGAAATTTCCCACGCCCGTCGAGTGCTCCAATTAGGTAAGTAAAAAAGTACATAATTACACTTAAAAATACTTGAATTATGCCTAAACAGTACAGATACAGATACACTTATGAAAAAAACTGTTAAAATGCCCGCTGCACATCCATTAAACACCGGTTATTTATTTCAGGTCTCGCCACTCTGGGAAAGCAATGCCGAACCAAAGGTAAAACATTAATAATAAAAATAAAAATAAATAATAATAAATTCATATGTAAAAATTAAGGCTGCATAATTTGCGACGACATTAAGTAGCACTTCAGTTTACTTATTTGCGCTTTCCTTGTCCCCAGATCTCGCAGCGGGGGAGGAAGATCATTCCAGCACTTGGAGGCGGCAAATCGGAAGGATCCACGAAATGCTGCAGAATGGTGTTTTGGAGTTGAGAAAACATGAGTGCCAGACCTTTTTGGGTACTTAAAGTGAGCCTGTACTTGCTCAAGCTTTTCTAAAAGATATTGTGGCTTACCCGTGTGAATGATCCCAAACAACAATGGTATGGGAGGTTGAAATTTTTTTCTCACTTTTGCACATAGGTTTCTTGGGGAAGTTGTTTGGTTTCATGGGTGGAACTCACCCTAAATTTCTTTTAAACGAAGAAAAATTAAAGGTGTATAGTATACATACCATATACATACATCAAATCACGAATATTTATCCCCGAAGGAGGACAAGCAGTGTCCTACCATAGTCCAATTTTCACCAAATACTGACTGCACATGTGTTTAGCGTGACAGGTGGTGAGCCCATCGTCGCTCTTTGCTATTGGATGTAAGTATGTTAGGGCATGCTCCCAGGAATTCCCGGTACCGATTTTTCCCGGTAATTCCCGGGAAATTTACTTTTTACGCAGTGCCGGTACTGAGAATTTTTTTCCCGGGAAATTCGGTACTTTCGGTACATTTGTTATAATTTAAAATTACAGGCGTTTGTGGTGGTCTTTGCGGTAACCTAGACCTATTAAACCAGGCAAATTTCGTAGCGTTACTAAATTTTTATCTCCTGAGTTCTCAACCGTGACGTCACCGGTACTATTTACTGGGGAAAAATTGTAACTAATGTACCCCTACCCTAAACCATCGGTACGGTACGGTTTCATCGTCATCGCACTCCAATGATTTAATAATTCCATTTAAATAATTTCTTTTTTGTTTACTAATTTAGCTTTACCTTCCAAATGACCTCGAATCTTAACGTCACTCGAAATATCGACGCCAAGGATTCCAATAGTTTAAGTATCAAGGAGAGCTCCCTCAAAGATCAGAGGTACGACGAAGAAGTGTTTTTTTCGCGGTAAATGCGCAAAATTATTTTTTAGAGGGGTTAAAGTGAACTAGGTTATGTCGGCCCCAATTCGAGACATGACTTAACATGTTCTCGGTGTCAGTCACAAGTTTATTCCGGCTCTCGATGACGCTTTCCCGAGAAATATTAGCTCGTCCGGTGTAGAGCGTTACCACCCGTACTGTCGTCCGCGTAGCAATGAATGCTGTTGTTATGCAACATGTCATTGATATGCAGAAGAAACAGAGTAGGGGCTAACACACCCCTGTGGGACTCCAGCATTCACAGGCTTCATGTCAGAGCACGAACCGTCGACTAAAACTCTGATGCTATGCCCAGAAAGATAGCTGGCAACCTACGAACAAAATTTCTCAGGAAGCCCGTATGATAGAAGTTTAAAGAGAAGAGCCCTGTGCTATACCCTGTCAAAGGCTTTCGCTCCGTCCAAGCTAACTGCCAGTGCATCCCCTTTACTCTTAACTGCCTCCGCTCATCAATGAGTAAGGTACACTAAACGATCACCAACCGAACGACCACGACGAAAACCATACTGGCGATCGCTTAGTAGTTAGTTTTCTTTTAGGTACCTTAAGAGCTGGCGGTGTGTAATGTTTGGACTCCATTACTTTGGAGAGCGAAGAGGTGATTGCTATTGGTCTGTTAGTCGGACGGATCTGAGCGATCACCTTTTTTGAGAATCGGGTGAACAAGGGCTGTCTTCCAAGAGCTCGGGACAACGCCAGTAGTGTAAGAGAGCCGGAAAAGGCGCGCTAGAACCAGCGCCAACTCAGGAGCACATGTCCGAAGCACAACGGTAGGAACTGCATCAGGCCCACCCGACTTAAGGATATCAAGGGAAAAAAGAGCCTTACGAACTGACCTTTGTCGGGAACGGACGTTTGGCATTGAACAAGCGCAATGCGGTATGGTTGGTGGAGAGTTTTCCCCATCGTCCAAGGTCGAGTTTGATGCGAAAAGTTGCAGTATGGGCCAGGCAGTCATCGGTCTTGTGCAATGGTGGTAGGGACGGCTGACAAAAATTCCCTAAGATAACTTTGGCGAGAGACCAGAACACAAGCGTACCCGAAGAAAGACGCACTAGCCTCTCGCCAATTCCATTTATGAAGGATGACTTCACCTCGGCAATGTCCTTCTTAAAGGACCTGGCGGCAAAGTTGTACCTCTTTCTGAGCGCACTGGTTTTTAGATCCTTTGATGACACCGCATTAGCCCAGGCTTGTTGATGTTGTCGCTTTTGGCGGGGCCCCCTTTTTTACAGCAACGACCAAACCATGGTTGGGACCTGCCGCTAATGGGTGGTAAATGGTAATGCCACATAGTTTGGATTTAAAAAGTTCCATTCCCTGGAGTATCATATCAACGACAAAGTCGGCGGCGACATCAAGATCATCCAGCGAGAAGCAAACTCGCCACCATGGGTAGGACGCAAAGAAACTTTGCATCCAATCCCAGTCCGCTGACCAATAATGCCAGACTCTACGTTTTTGAAGTTTCTGTAAGAGGCACAGTGCTGCAAATCAGACAGTGGTCTGATGAGCCTAGTGGTGCATCAACAGAAACTTGATAGCCGTCTGGGTTTGAGGTCAGCAGAAGGTCCAATAAGGAAGGTGCATGGCCCTCCACATCTGGAATCCGCGTAGGCTCGGTTACCAATTGGGACAGACTGTAGGCCAAAGCGAAGTCATGAACGGCTCTACCCGCGTGGTCAGTTGTGCGTGAACCAAGCCATTTGACGTGGTGGGCATTGAAGTCTCCCAACACCACAATCTTGGCCGAGGGGATCCGTTGGAGAAGGGTCTGTCGCCGTTTAAACGGCCTCGGTTTGGACGAATTTATATTATTTACTCACCATAAAACAGTCATGATAAAAGTCTATTGTATATAAACCCTCTTAAATTTACAACATTAAACTCGGATGACCTCTAACCAATTCGATTCGACTAAGTGATTCCACAGCTAGTACAACAATTGTCAAAACCATTTTTTTATTATAAACATTTTGTGTAATAGTTTCTTTGCTCAATGATCCATAAATCAAACGTTAGTTACATCTGGGTAAAAAAATCTCAGTACCGAAAAGTGCCGAAATTTCCCGGTTTTCCCGGTACCAGAGTTAGCGCAGTACCGGGAATCCCGTTTTCTCCACAGTACTGGGACTGCAACCCATAATATATGTGCAGTGTTTAGCCCGTTAGTCGCCTTTTACGACACCCAAAGGAAGAGAGGGGGTAGTAGTACCTATTCTTTCACCGCACGATTTACCTTTAAGTTAAAAGTACCTACTCAATTATCAAAACCATGATTTTTTTAACATCAATTTCTTACCACAAATAGAATTGAGGGTAAACTCCGACATCAGAGGGCTTACATCCGTCTCCTTTTCTGAAGAACTGTCCAATGTTTTCACCAGCCGACGGCTGTTCTCTTCAATCGTCACACTGAATTTCTGGAGAATGTTGAAATGAAACGTCGGTGTTAAGATTTTTCGGCGCTGTTGCCATTTCTGTCCTAGAAATTAAAAACAACGTTATGTACGCATTAAGATACCTACGACAATTTTCATAACAACGATGTTTATAGCATTGCTGTGTTCCGACAGTTTAGATAAGACTGGACAAAATGTGGAAGATACAGTTCAATCTGCGTGTTGTTTGTAATTTGATGATACGCAGGTACCTACATACGATTCTGTGTTGACTGCACCAAGTGCCCCAATAAGACATTAGGGCATCACTTTTTTAAAATGAAAATATGACATTATAATACACCGAGATTTTCATTGGTGTTGGAGCCGAAACCCTGTTCATGTTTATCATCAGTAGAATATCATGAAAGAAATATTAAAAAAATGTAAAAATCCTTAGTACCGGACGATCTTACGAAAGTCAATGACCGAGGCGCTTCAAACGCTCCGCCTACCCCCGCCCCGCCGCCTGCGCCGCAAGCGGCCGGCCGGGAAAGTTCATAGGGGTCACGGTGTACTCGTAGATAAGGAGAACGTTACTAAGTGTTTTCGACAAAAAGTCACCTTTATTATTATTTCATTAATAGGTACAACACTTGTTTTGTATTCTAAGGTTTTCGGCTCCAAAACCAATGAAAAATCTCGGTGTAATAGTATTCCTATGAATACGTTTTGTCTCCACCACCTAGTTGTTTAGAAGAGATCGCTTTAGTGCGATAAGACAGCCACTTTTATTGGTGATCGCTTTTTTCTTTGGCCATAACTTTACATACCATTAAGTGAGATAAAGTGCAAAAAAATACCTTGTCCGTTGTTGAAGAACAAAAATTAAAACTGATTTTTGTAGATATCGCAAAAATGTTATATCCACTAGCGTTCCGCCCGCGACTTCGCCCACGTGAACACCGCGTACCCCGTAACAGAATATTCAAAAATATTCTAACATACAAACCTTGTTCTGGCAATTACAATCACAACGAAAAAATAACTAACCAAATAGGTGAAGCCATTCTGAAGTGATGCGCGTACAAATATTTCAGTAATTGATTTTCATTAATAATTATAGAATTAGGTACCTACCTACCTATCAATTTATTTGATTACGGACCCTCGCGGTTTTACCCGCGTGGTACCCGTTCCTATGGGTATCGAGATAAAATATAGCCTATGTCACTTGGGAAGAATGTAGCTTTCTAGTGGTCAAAGAATTTTCTAAATCGGTCCAGTAGTTTCGGAGCCTATTCAATTCAAACAAACAAACAAATCTATCCTCTTTATAATATTTTTGACTAGCGGTCCGCCCGCGACTTTGTCCGCGTGGTCACCCCGTAGTTAACTCTTCTTTAATCTGTGCCCTACGGCACAGATGCCCTGTACCCCGTGACGAATTTCCAAAAATATTCTTTCACACAAACCTTGCCCTGACAATAATAATTACAAACACAACAAAAAAAGAATTAGCCAAATATAGGTGCCTCTATTCTGAAGTGATACGCGAACAAACATTTCGGCAATTGATTTTTTTTTTTATTCTGCTACGGGTAAGCGCTTGGCCTTCATCTCACCTGATGGTAAGTGGCGATACCTAAGGCCGAAGGTGGAAGCGCGCTTCACCCGGAATACTCAACCACTGAGGAACTGGCTAGATATTCTTCGATATAAGAATGCTAAGCTTACCGTTACTAACAAGTAACCCATCTCGTAGCCAGGGCCTCATGAAGTCATAAATATGACTTTTGCCATTATGCTTCGTCGTTGAAATTATCATCTGCAAGTAAACGTAACAAGTGAAATGATTTTAAGTTTGCATATTATCATCCAGTAATAGTATACCTAAAGTCTAGGTAAAGAGGCATAATAGGCTGAAAATAATTTAAAATGTAGGTAAGGGTCGCTAGTAGGCGCTGGATGTGAGCACCACAAGACCGGACGTGGTGGAATTCTGGGGGAGGACTTTGACCAGCAGTGGACGTCTTTCGACTAATGATGTTGATGATGATGATGATGATGATGATACTTACCTGTCGTATTGTTGTCAGTCGATGAAAAAAAAAACACGAAATTGAAAAGATTACTTAAACCTTTGATGACCTTTTTTCAAATTGATGCTAACCTCAACATCGTCTGGAGTGTAAATATTGATTGCGCAGATGTTGAATGCCCAAAATCTGAACAATCGATCCCATTTGCTGACGGACTTTCGAACCAATCCGAATACTTTTACTGTAAATAAAATAGCACAAATGATAAATATTCGTAGTAAGTATGTATTAATTGAGTGTGATGATTAAACCTCACACCGCTGTAAAAAAAAACAAAAATGCTTCTTTATATTATTTTGTAGCGCACTTTCAACACAAAATTAAGTTTCGCTGCATTGATTGAGCCTTCTAAGTTATAGCCTAAAAGAACTACTAAGTTCATTATGTGTTAAATTTTTTGTGTATTGGGTTTGTAGTAGTGGGTATACAGTATGTAAATGAACGAAAGGCAAACCTTAAAATCGGTGGATGTTAAAAACGGGTATAACACATCGAACCACTTTTTGTTTTAATCCAATCACTTTTTTTGTAAATATAATAACTTAATCTCTATAAATAATCTTAGTCTCTATAAATATCTTAATCTCTATAAATATAATAACTTAATCTCTTTCTCATCAGTCGGTTAACGAGTTTAATAACATTCTGTGATGTAAGTTTGACATCAGTTATCAGAACTTTAACTTCTTACTATGAATCTTCAACTAAGCTGTTGCAATACCAACAATGTTATCAAGTAAGTAGTTATTAGTAGCAATTATTGTGTGTTCCTTCAGACAGTTAAAGTCATTATACCAGTTCTTTAAGAAAGTGCTCTCTCATCTTTGGCCTTATCGCTGCTTACCACCTGATGAGATGATAATAAAATATGATTAAAAAACAACATTGTTGTTTTCAGTTATAATTCTGATCCATGCTATGCTTGCTTGCTTGTATGCTTCTAAATAGTTTAAATATAACAAAACCAGTTTAGGTTTCTTCTAAACAAGTCGCACTATGATAATATTAAAAATTTTCTTTATTATAGAATTAAAAAAATAATATGGCCTATACTAGTATGGGCCTCGGATAATATTTGGTCCGAGAGTATGGGCCATATTAGCTATGGCTAGGTAAGGTGAAGTGGGGGAATCCCGAAAATGGTTATATTCCGAAACTTTAAAAGGAAATGTTTAATTTTTTCCCAAGACCATGACACCTACTCAAAAAATAGTATAAAATACATGTATTTAGTTGATTTAAGCAATATTCCGATATGTGTTACCATTTTTGCGTAAGAATAAAAAAAATAAACCATAATTTTTAATAACTTGGCAACTCGTGATGTCTTTCTAATATTATTAAAATCAAGTGTCCAAAGCCGTAAAGAACGTAATTAAAAGTGTAACTGTCACCATGATAAAAAAAATAACCGGCGTTTCTTTTTCATTTCGTTTTTACGTTTAAATTACTTTAGAGGCCGGCAACGCGTCTGCGATTCCTCTGGTTTTGCGGGTGTCCATAGGCAGCGATGATTACTCTCCATCAGGTGACCCGCTTGCCTCCTTCTGCTATAAAAAAACGTGGATTCTGATTGTGCTGTGGTGTTTTTTTATTCTGATTTGGACCGATTACCTGCTAACCGTTTACTGCTCGGACCAAATATGGTCAGAGGTTTACTGCCTCGTAAGGAAATAAAAAGTCATTGCTCGTAAGTACTTTTGTTTTGAAAGCTACTTGACATGACATAACATTGACAGAATACCGCCTGCGATCACAAGACTTGCCATATACTTCTTACGTAAAACTATTCATTTATTTGAAGAAAATCATTTCGAATAAGCTTCTTCCATGCATTAGCTACATTTTGGTATTATGTACAAGGTGTAGGCATTTTCTCCATACAATAATAAACATCTCCTTTCTACTAATTCCAACAATATTTTTCTATTGGCAAGTTTCTAGTCTAGAAAAGTCATCTTAATTGCCGTCGCCGCAACAGTCGTCGACCGTCGTAATGAGTCGTTGGTGTGAACTATACGCTTGTTGCGGTAAGTTACCTCAGACAAATGTTTTCGCGCCAATTCTGGTAATTCGAAATTACCCCAACACAGTTTCTTGATGTATGATAAGTTGCTAAATTTTTTTTGTTAGGGGTACCTAATCTCGATCGAAAAATACATGTAAACATGTTTAGATCAATGTGAATAAAAGTCCAAATTTAAACAGCATCGGAATTACCTCAACATACGTAATAAAGAAAATGTGTTAATAAATAAAAAAATCTAACTTATAATTTAACAATCTAATACATGTTTAATACAAATCTTTTCCCTGAGTATACAAAAGAAAAATAATAAAGACAGTAAATATAAAACTATTTACTTACTATGAATTGTTATCGAAAATAAAGTCCTCTGTCATCTCGTCAAATAAAGGAATTTCTCCACTGCACCTTAGCATATATGTCTCACTGCTGGGCAAAGGCCTATGTACCCCAAGTATAAAATATGTGTAGTGTTTGCGTAAACCTTAGAAAACATTGAAAACAATAACACCTAAACAAATCGTCTCGGAATAGTAAAACCAGTTACAACAAAAAACAGGTATTATGATTAATTTTTGTTCAGAATAAACAAGCTTTACTACTCTTTTGATCTCCGTTATCGTTATAGCATGTTGTGTATTTTATAATTTTACTAGAGTAGAAATCCAAGTCTCAACAATCCCTACAAGTGCAAGCTTATCAATTCCATGTAAAAACACAATTAATTATACGTAATACACCGCCTACAGATCAATCAATCCAAAACTAACAAATTTCTCCCATCGATATTGATCCTTACACCCTAGAGATAGAGTTCGAAACGTATTGAAGAAATTTTACATTTTGTGGTAGGTAAAAGTGCTACCAAAGACGAATTTGACTATGGTAGCACTAACGGTTTGATAGCTGATGGTCCAACATGCGATTCGTCCACATTATCTGTAATCTATCTAGTACGCACCTGGTGAGGCCAGGAAATCCAGGGCATTACCCAACACAAAAACATAGTCAGGCCCAGGTATTTTCCTAAATAGCCTTGCCTTTTCACTACAGTTGAAATAAACATGAAGTAAAACTAAGAGTAAAACCAACAAAATTAAAACAATGTACAGCATTATCGCACAACGTGCAAGTTTACTGAGCCACGGTTAACAACTGAGAACTACTGAGAACCGGACTCTGTTCATTGAGACCTGTACAATTATCTTTACTGTATGGTCAGTGGCACTGCTCCATTAAACAGTGTTACAGTATATATCGATAAATGTGTAAGTAACAAAACAGAGTAAATTTTACTACCAACACGGAGATATCGAGTATTACTTGAATATTCACTAAATGAATTCGTTGATAAAACAAAACAATACAGTGCTGTGTTGTTTACCCGATGAGAAGTGTTATCTTGATTGTTCTGGGTCACTCGGGGAAAACTTTTATCTCGATTGGTCACTCGACTAGTGAAATAGAGCAATAACAATGTGACTGTTCATTCTGTTCAAAAAAGATTCGGGAACGGATGATTTGTTTATGATTCCAAATTCAATTTTTTGTTTTTTTCTTGTTGTTAGATTGGCAGTTAGAGGTGCGCAAAATATATCACTGAAAAGAAAAGAGTGTTAATCTCATTGTATTTTTTGATATATATCACTGTTTTATATCTTTGGCTCTTTTAGCTCAATGATACAGTATATCATTCAACAATCAATGAGTGATTTATTTGCTTGCTGAGCTAGGTGTTGTTGTGTGTCAGAGAAATAATTAGCTTGTCGTATCTACAATAATTAGTTACCTCAGTAAAAAAGAGAAATTTATTTAAATCTGTTTAATCGAATCAGACAAAGTAAATTCAATAGCCAATGATTTTCCTTTCGCAAACGTCAACTGCTTTTGAATGAGGCCTTGAGCGATAGCTATCTATTTCTCTCTTTCACGTACCAGCCCTCGCATGCAGCTGTGGCTCACAATCACAATGACTCACTCGTCTCACTCACATTCACATTACACCGTCTCACTCTGGGCCCTGATTCTGTATCGCAATCTATAGATTCCACACCTAAACCTTACCGCGCACAAACGTCAAACGCATGCTTTTTTGGGAAAATATCGTAACTTTTTAAGGATTTAACGTGGTTTTGAAACAAGGAATCGTTACAGAATAAAGGCCCAGTCCTGTTGTTCAGTTCAGTCACTTTTGTCTTTCACTCAGGAGTTACACAAGTCTAATTGGCACAACTGTTATCCATTTTGGGCGGAGTTTGAGTTGCATCTGTTAATTAGATTAAAGACAGTGCTGTTTTTAGTTAGTTTATATCTAGTGTGTAATGCGAATTTCATAATGGATAAAAACATCGAACAAAGAGTTTGTCTTAAATTTTGCGTCGCCAATGGAATTTCGTGTTCGGAGTCACTGAAAATGTTACAGTGTGAATCGACTTTATCAAAAACACGTGCGTATGAGTGGTACAAAGCGTTCAAAAGCGGTCGAGATGTGATGGAAGATTTGGTTCGCTCTGGTAGGCCATCCATCATCATCATTTACTTCAGTTGAAGAACAGAAGTTAACATCGCAAAAGTGAAGGAAATGGTGACTGAAAATCAAATTCAAGTTTGAGAGAGATAGCCGCTGAACTTTTTGCATCTCACGAGTTGATCCGTACCATTTTAAATAATCCTTGGGTCTGAAACATGTTGCCGCTGGGCTAGTCTCAAAAGACCTGAATTTTCTCCAAAAACTCAATCGCATAAGAGTCGCTGAGGACATGCTAGAACGAGTCAATTCAGACCCAACATTTATGCAACGCATTGTTACTGGTGACGAGACGTAGGTTTACGAGTTTGACATGCAAACTAGTCAACAAGCTTCGGAGTGGCGCCTTCTGACTGAACCGAAACCGAAAAAACCACGCCAAAGTCGATCAAAAGTCAAAGTCATGTTGACTGTTTTCTTTGACTATCGCGGTGTTGTGCACTCGGAATTCTTGCCGGAAGGTCAAATTGAGCGTTATGCAGCGTTTAAGAAAGCAAATTAGACGAAAAAGGCCAAATTTGTGGAAATAAAATTCTTGGAATTTGTACTACGATAATGCGCCTTCGCACAAGGCCATCATTGTGAACGAATTTTTGACCAAAAATTCAACAAATACCATCGTCAACCACCGTCAACGACGACCTTATTCATCACCAGATATGGCTCCAGCCGACTTCTTTCTTTTTCCTAAACTCAAATTATCACTTCGTGGCACCCGTTTTCATTCGGTAGAAGACATAAAGAAGAATTCGCGGCGAGAACTAAACTCAATTCCGGAAAAAGCGTTTTAATAATTGAATTATTCATTGGCGTAAGTGTATCGTTTCTAAAGGAGCATACTTTGAAGGCGATAAAATAAATTTGGATGAAAAACTAACATTTTGTATATTATTGAACTTCCATTACGTAATTCCGTAGTTTCGCAATTACGTAATTACGGACAGATTTTTACTATATCTTAAATACGGAACTTAAGGGTGTAATTCCGTAATTACGTAAATACTTACACATAAATAAAATATCAATTCAATAAAATGTTCTACAAACATGACACGGCAACACTAACCATTATGACAACACCAATAGGCCTAGCACGGCAGCCGCGAAATTAACTTACTTTAGTCTGCCTTCTTTGTATTAATAAAGATCCTTGTAGTGTTTTTGACTTTAATACCTTTCGATCTTTTTAGCGCAATGTCGAAAGTTATACCATTGTGGTCGGAGCTGGTCAGGTCTTCGTTAACTTTCCAGTTATCCACTAAGCTAGACAGATCCTCCGTGCAGGCCGTAACGTCCACACTGGTGTACCTTTTTCCTCCCCTGATGGTATCGAAAGTGGTGATGTTCCCATTGTTAAATATGTGCAGTCCCATTTCATGCAACGTCCCAGACATGTCCTCCTCTCTATGATCTACAGTTGTTCCACCACCACGTGCTCTTGGCATTTGCGTCTCCATCCACTATTATGTTTTTGCCCTTGAACCTGTTCCTTATCTTTGTAATGTGGGCCAGGTATGGTTCTATTGGCGAGTCGGTTCGAAATAGTAGGAGACAAGTACTATCCTCCAGGCTGTTGTTTCCATTTCTACCACCACGATGTTTTCTGTGGTTAGATCCGGGTGCTGTATTATGTCGATGTCAGAGTTGAAAACGACTATTACTGCCTTGGCCACTTCCGTTCCAACACTTTGGTAGAAGCGTACCTGTCCCCTGGTCTTCATTTTTGTTCCTGTTCCCACATACGGTTCTTGGACAAGTGTTCCTCCATCCAGTTTCCTCTTAGTAGCTTCTATGTATATTTCATCACTAGCCAGTCTAATTCTCTGTAGGTGCGCTTGGGCTACGTGGTAGGGTGTCGTTCTCATGGTTTAGTTCTTATTGGGGGGCCCTTAGCAGTATGCTACTGCCTGCCTCGCCAATCGATCCCACTTCTTTTTCACGGGGCATTCCCTACTGAACGCGTTGTGCTCCCTTTGCGTCAGTTGGGCCTTACAGCAGTTCCTGCAAGAAGGAGGAGATCCCGCGTCTGTCTATGTGGGGCAGCCCAGAACAGTAATATGCCCTGAGCACCCACATTACGACAGTGCTGGCGGCGGTCGTGAAGGTTTCCTGGCAGCAGCCTATAATTATTTGCAATCGATAGATAACGCCCACTGGTGTTGAAGCTGAACGAGCTTTTTCTTCTGCAGGTTATTTATGCAATATACTGTTCCCTTTGAGATAATACATTGCATTCTTTGTCATTTATGAAATCACATTATTAGGAACAGAAAATAAACAAGTAGGTTTTTGTAATATCTGTTTCCGATTTTAAGAATTTTTAGTTTTTTTCTTTTTGGTTGACTGTCGATATTACGTAATAAGTTTCGATTTTAATAACTGCTGTGTTACTCTTGTTTAGGGCATGGAATAACGCGGGATGATTTTCATACCGGTATTTAAATTCCAATCGGTATACCGAAATTTCGGTATTTTTTCGGTATTTTCTAAGTTACTGTTTAAATGATTTCAACAACGATTAGTAAGTCTCGTTTGCGGAGAGGGATTAAAGCAGTTTTCTACGCTGTATGGCAGAAACACTCAAAAAACAATTTATCAACTCCCTAGAAACCACAAAATAAGTTACAAAAGTATAGGTAATTAAGAATACTAAAGAAAATACGTTAATTGATATTAATATTAATAATATCAATAATTATTTATATAGTTTCATTGGCTCAGATATCACAATCAAATAGGTATCAAAATCAGGTCTTACTCTCTAATGGTAAGAAAACATGTAACAAAAATTTTAGTCACAGCTTATACTATGAATTCGAACGTATTCTTAAAACAAAATCAAATTAAAAATGAAGGTACCGTAAAAAGTAATCATTTTGATATAAACCAAAATATAGGGCAAGTCAATCGATCAGCCAGATCGCGTTTGCAGTAAAGTCGAACGAAGAAAACTCAACGCGTCCAAACTTGTGGTGGTGCCGCTGGCCGCCCGCGGCATAGTACAGAAGCCCAACTAGGGCTAACCACCGTAGGAGGCTGCTCCACCAGGTCGCGCATAATCCCGAAGTGGCTCGTCGTGCCGGTTGGTGACCGGATTGGTGGGACCCGGCGACTACTTTCGGGGGGGTACGGGGGCCCTTCCGTCCGGCGGGTCGATTAACGTCTTACCGAACAACTACATGCACCAGTTCATGTTAGTCTCCCACACTTTGTCTTTTCCCCCTTATTGTATAAGTTAATATATATATATATTTAAAAAAAAAAAAACAAAATGTAGCCCTTTATTTTTTTTTCTTTTACCCGGAAGGTGAAGTGTATACGTAGACTTTAAGACATATATACCTATTACCTATATAATCTGCATGTTGTATCGATATATTATATTGGATTAGTATTAAACCATCATTTAGCCTGAACGGTTGTTTGATTTCCCTTCAGCGGTGCCCTGGTTGAGCAGCGCCAGCCCCGCCGACACGGCCCACAGTTCCACCGCGAACCCCTTCACTGTCGTAGCCGGGGAACCCCACATCGTGGACTTCGAGTTGAAGTCCCCGGCCACAACCACCTGAGAGGGCGCCATTCGCCGGACAACGCTGCACAGCACCTCCAGCCACGCCTCCAGCGCCGCGAGTCCCCTATTGGGGGAGAAGTACACCCCCACAATAACCAAGTGCCCCATCCAACCGCCACATATCCCGAGCCCCTTTCACGGACAGAAAGGGAGGGAACGCGGCCAACGCCCGGGGGGACGATCACCGCAACCGACCCATCGCAATCCCCGGCCCAATTCGGCGACGGGGGGACCACATAGGGCTCCGCGACTATCGCGGCCCCAATGCCCCACTCCGCAATATGCTGCACAAACAAGTCTTGTGCAGCTGCGGAGTGATTTAAGTTCCCCTGGAGAAATTTGAGGGGCGTACTAGACATTGGGGGCCCTAGTGTCTACATCCATGCCCCCAATAGGGGGGGTTCCCGCTGGCCGCCGAGCTCTCCCCGGGGGGGTCGGCTTTCGGCTTGACGGTGGGGGGGACGCAATTGCTGCCCCCCATATAGTGGCCCGACGGCAGTCTCGCCGTCGCACACACCGCGCACCGAGGCTCCCTCGCCGTGCAACCCGCCGCCTTGTGCCCGATGGCCCCGCACCTGTAGCAGGCCTCCGTGCGGTCTATTTCCATCGGGCAGCGCTGCCTTGTGTGCCCTATGCACATGCAACGGAAGCAGCGCATGGGCGTGGGTTCGAGGGCCACCACCCTGGCGGCGCTCCACCCCTCCAGCAGCCTCCCCGCAGCCAGGATACGCTTGGCCGCCGCCACCGGGACCTTTGCGAGGCAGGAGCCGTTGCCCCCGGGCCTAAACGCCACCGCCCCTGCGCGCACATCCTCCATCGAGCAGTCCCCTGCCGTGGCCAGGGCCATCGCCACCTCTTCCGTCTGGACGGAGTCGTCCAGCCCGGTCACCCGCAAGCTCACCATCTTACAGGGTCGCGCCACCTTGGCGTCCCCCGCGAGCGCCGCCCGCAGCTTGATCGCGAGCTCATCCGCCTTGCCGCTGCTCTCGGCCCCCGATATCTCCAATATCCTGGCGCCGGTTGCTGCCTCCCTGATACGGACTCCCCCCTCGATTCCCAGCTCGGGCAGGTTGATGGCCGCCTTGGCCCTTGCGATGACCTGGGAGTAGGTCAGACCCTGGTCCGCAGCCTCAGGGAGCAGCGTCACCGTGACCGCCGCTGATCTCGGAGAGGGAAGGGAAAGCCCTTTCCTTTTGTCCGGCCGTCGCTTGTTGGAGTTCGGAGGCGGGGGAGCGGGCGGGCCCTTCTTCCTGCGACGCCTCTTTTTCCCGACAATCGTCCAGGGCTCCTCCGCAGGTGGGTCCGGCGCACTGCTGGGTCCCGGCTTGGGGTTCGTGTAGGGACTCTTGTCCCAGATCTCCGGCGTTGGATTAGCCTTCTTAACGGCCGCCTGCGCCGGCTTTTTGGCAGGCGGCTTGGCCCGAGGAGCCGGCACCGGGGCGCTCACGGCAGCCAGAGGCTTTTTTGCGGGCGGCGGGGCGGTGATCTCCGCCTGCAGGTGATCCACCTTGGCGCCGAGTCGCGCGTTATCAGCGCGGAGCCTCCTGGTCTCCTCGCTCATGGTTGCCGTCGCCATGCGCTCCACCGCCCCGTTGACCTGTTTAATGCAGGCGAACACCTCCTTCCTGCACGTTCCCTTGAGGTTTGCGCTCTTCTTGACGACGTTCATGATGCCGTCGAGGGCAGCCTCCACCAGCGCCACGCTCTGGTCCACTATGGGGTCCTCCTCCGCATTGGGAGCCTCCTCCGCGTTGGGAGCCTCCTCCGCCTCCTCATCAGAAACCTCCGGCTCAGAAGCCGTCGAATTCCGCGGCGTGGTCCTGGGCAAAGTCCTGAACGCCCTTTTATACGCCCTCTTTGCCGCCCTCTTTGAACTGGCCCTCGTGGCCATGGCCGGAGACAGATCTTTGGTCTTCAAGTAGTCCTCCACATACGTTACGGCGTCGTCCAGGTCATGCTGCGAGTTCATTCTCACCAAGCGCCGCCTCATCCTTGAGTCAACGTGAACGTGGGGACCGGCGACCGAGCGCCCGCCACGTTTTGCCGTTGATATTTTCGAGGCCGCACTTAGCCGCACCTCTACTTCGGAGCCCTTAGACGAATCGGAGTCCGTCTTTTCCCTCGGCCGCTTTCGGCTCGACTCCTCCGTCTCCATTACGCTGATGAAGGGGGTGTCCACCCTGGCCCCCTCCTTCCTCACAGACATAACGCCTCCGTTCACCTCGACCAACTGGATCACCGAGTTGCCCGACTGATCTGACTCGTCAGCCACGATCTCTTCGTCCCAATATGCGTCAGGCATGTGGTCGATTTGTTCGGTTTCACTGTCACCGGATACCGTCTGTACCGCGCCGCTCGGGCTATTAGCCCTCGCGGACGCTTCCTTGATCGCGTCCCCGGCCTCTACGTCCTTCTCGGACCGAACTTCTACAACGCCCCCCTTGGGCACGTCCCTCGCTCCGGACACCGCCAGCTCCACGCCGCCCAGGCCATTAGCCCGGGCGGACGCTTCCCTGATCGCGTCCCCGGCATCACCGTCCTTCTCGGACACAAGCACCAACTCCACGGGCAACCTCCCGTCATCCTCCGAACCGGACACCGCCGGCTCTACGCCGCTCGAGCCATTAGCCTGAGCAGGCGTTTCGCCGGACGCGTCCCCGGCATGTTCACCGTCCTTATCGGACCCGTCTTCAACAACGCCCTTCTCGGGCAACCTCCCCTCGTCCTCTAAACCGGGCACCGCCGGTTCCACGTCGCTCGGGCCATTAGCCCTCGCAAGCGCTTTACCGGACGCGTCCCCGGCATGCCTGTCCTTCGCGGACCTCGATCTCGTCGTCATTCCAGGAACATTAGCCACTGCAGGAGCCTGGTCGCTCACCCCTGTAGGGCCATCGGTGACTGATTTGTCACGAGGGGGCCCGGGTACCCCCTCGCGCCGGGCGCTAGCCGGATCGCAGCGCAAATCTATATCGTTGATCCTGACATTTCCATACGATATAGGTGGAAATACAGGTTTGCCATCCCCCCTTTTAGCGTCTCTGGTTGTTCGTTCTGGCGTTGGTTTATACGGGTGGCCTCCCGGGCTTTAAAGGACCTAAGGACCCCCCCCCCATTGAAACGGCGCCCAGAAGGGGCCCCATTCCCCCCCGTGTAACGACGCCCAGAAGGGGCGCCGCCAAGACTCCGCTCAAAGCCGCTCAGATCGAGCGGTGAGCGTGCGGCCCAGAGTGGGAACGCACTTGGAGGTGCAGGCCCAGAGGGGGCACTGCCTACTTTATTCGACGCCCAGAAGGGGCGCCAGGGATTAGCATAAAGCCCCTTGTCCCACGCTGAACGTGGACCGAGAGGCCTTACCCCAGGGTGCACCACGAGGAGGTTCCCAAATTTGCACCCCTAAAAGGAGATAACTCCTTCAAAAGGGGAGTCTATGCACCTCACACAGACTCCCCTTTTCCCTCTGCAGTCGGTGGTGTCCCTTTTCAGGGACACCACCGAGTGCTGCCACTACCCCTCAGGCTTCTCCTCTCGGGCTTTTATGTGGCCGCCACTACCCTCAGGCTTTCCCTCTCGGGCTTTTAAGTGGCCTATGGCTAGTCCGAGTCGTACACCTCCGACTCCGAGGACTGCCTACGCGACGGCGCTTGAGACGGAGCGATCGTCGAGTCCGACGACGCGTCTTCCGCCTCCACCTCTTCAACCTCCCCCAACTCTTCCCCCGGGTCTCTCCCTGTACCTCTCGCCGGAGAGGCATTGGGGTTAGAGGACGAAGGTTGCGTCGAGAGCGGGGCCTCTGCCTCCTGCATCTCGACCTCCACTGGTTCGGTCCGTCTCAGCGCGTCGACCATCGCTGCTGTGCGCGCTGTGGGGCTGACCCTCACCCTCCTTCGAGGGGGGACGCACGCCCGGCTCCTCATTATGTGGCCCGCAGGCCTCCCTCCGTCCGTCCAGACTGAGCACTGCGGCACCGCCCGCGAGCACTCCGCCGCTTTGTGGCCAGGAAGGCCACAGCGGAAGCAGACAAGGCTGCGATCCACCTCCGAGGGACACCTCGCCCTGGTGTGATCCACGCCCATGCACTTAAAGCAGCGCAACGGGCGCGAGTCCTGGAGTGTTACTGGGGCCGACAGCCAGCCCACCAGTAACCTCCTCGCCGCCACGATGGTCTGGGCCGCCTTGACCGGGCAGCGCACCAACACCGACGTAGAGCCGCCGGGGCCAGGCCGCGGAGGTACTCCGCTACCAAGTTGGACACTTGGGAGTCGACTTTAGAGTCGACGACCCTAGCAGTGGCAACTGCGAGTTGTGCCCTTCGTGCAACGAGAAGTGGGCGAGCTTGACAGCTCCGGTTACCTTTCTGGACAATAGGCAGTGAACTACCAGTAACCTCCTCGCTGCCACGATGGTTTGAGATGTCTGGCACTTCTTGACGCGACCTCTCCGACCCGTACCTATCTTCGGCGGGTTCGAGGTCGTCGACTCATACCCCGACAGGCCATCGGAGTCGACTTCCTCAGCGGTCCGCGACCTCTTCCGGCTGTCGCCAGCCCCACCATCCACTCCGTACTTAGTACAAGGCTCGGGAGTGGCGTCAGAAGAATTTGGTTTTGTGATATAACCTCAAACCGAAACCCGACACTGTATAACGCGGCTGTCGAGGTCACCCCCGAGATGCGAACTACCATCTTAGCTCTCGGGAGACTCAACGTGGACCATAGTAGGGTCCACGTAGAGGACTTCAGCCGCTTTATACAGTGTCGGGAGTGCCTTCAGTACGGCCATACGAAGGCAAAATGTAAGTCCGAAAGGAAACCCTGTGCCCATTGCGCCAGTCCGAGCCACCAAGTAGCACAATGCCCCAACAAGACCCAGGGGACAAAGTGCTACAACTGCTCGGCCCATAACCTGCGCATGGGCACAAGGGTTGATACCGGCCATAACGCCACAAACACCAACAAATGCTCCCGTATTCGGTCAATGGTCCTGCGCCTGCAGGGCCAGACCGATTATGGAAACTAGACAATCTACACAACATAATAAATTGATTATTTACAAAGATAGCAAAACCCAAATTAACACTAAACTTAACAAAAGATAAAACAAATAATAAACAAAATTACCAAAAAATTACTTACATAATTAAAACTAACTTAAATGCTAAAAATATAAATATAATAACAAAACACCTTAATCTAACTTAACTAAATCAAACCGTAAAATAAAAAACAACATAAACTAAATTTAATTACAAACTTAACGAAATAATACAAATAAAATAAACAAAATCACCAAAATCACATAAATAATCAAAACTCACTTAAATACTTAACTTAAAACTATAATAACAAAACTTAAACTTAAACCTAACCTAACTAAACAAAACCATAAAATAAACAAACTATCATTAACTTAATCAAATTAAATAAAATTAAACAAAATTTCAAAAACTAAAAGTAGTTCAGTCTAAACAATCAAAAGAATCTAAAAACTTAAATCAACAAAAGACTGGACAATATAAAATAAATAAACCTAAAAAGCCTACAAACTATAAACCACATAACTAAACTAAAAATTATAATCTAAAACACCAAAATAAATTAAATTAAACCTAAACCAAATCTTAACCTATAATTTATAAAACAACTGAAATGCAAATTATACTCAATAGATAAATAAACAAAATAAATACACTAAATAAAATGTACAAATTAAAAAAATTTTAACATACAAATAATCAAAATATTTTTACATACAAATAAACAAATAGAAGCCGTTCTGAACTCCCGTCCTCTAAGCCCTATGTCCACAGACCCCAACGACTTCACTCCTTTAAGTCCAGCTCACTTTCTGGTTGGCCGACCACTCACTGCTCCTGCCAGCGATGACATCACTGAGGTTCCTGCAACTCGGCTCACACGTTACCAACGAGTGTAGCAGATCCGCCAGCACTTCTGGTCTCGATGGGCGAAGGAATACGTGTCCGAGCTCCAAACGCGGACAAAGAAGCTTAGAATGCCACTCCTCTGACACCGGACATGCTCGTTGTCATCAAGGATGACAATCTCCCACCCTTGAAGTGGCGGCTTGGAAGAATCGACAGAGTAATTCCAAGAATAGATGGAGTGGCCAGAGTGGCTGACATCCGGACTGCGTCTGGAGTTGTGAGACGCGCATATAGCAAGATTTGTCCCCTACTCGACCACTAGTTCCAGTTGAGGGGAGTCTAATTCTTTTGAAAGCTGGTGCTTCCAAGGCCGGGGGCATGTTCAAGCCTTCATGGAGTGGTATGGAGGAGGAGAATTGTACGCACACTACATAGAGGGCGCCACATAATTTAATTGTATTTTTAACAGCGACAACACTTTGTTCGTCGTCTATTGCATTATATCAGTTTCCCGTTTTTTTATACATAATTTGAAATCTGCATATCATCTCAAACACTTTTGTATCGCAACGACTTGTAACTGTTCGCAAATCATTAAACTATTGCACGGATCACCAATTCTCTTTTCCTATCAAGAGCTTCATAACTATAAAAAGCGCAAACAAGCTAGATAGATAGTGATGTCACTGACAGGAACATAGTCATTTTTTCATTAGTAACGTGATCGGCGTGGTTTGGTAGTGAAAATTTGTGAGGAATAGTGTTATTTTTGCATAAAGACGCATTTCTTCAAACTTTAAGGTAATTATAATATTTATTTTAGACAAAAAAAAAATTTAAACGTAAAGTGACAGTCTTTCCGTAACTTTTACAAGTTTGTAGGAACATTATAAAGACGACTAATGTATTTAAAAAAAAAGTGACAATGTTTCTGTTAATATCGGTTGTTTGTTACAATAATTGTGTATAGGAATAATGCATTTAAATATAAAGTGACAGTTCTTACGTTATTTGGGTATATTTGTGAGAATATTGTTTGAACCCACAACGCGTTTTTAACGTACAGTGTCAAACTTCCCGTCATTCCCATAAGGTTAGGAGAATATTTTTAAAATGAATAATGCATGTAAGCGTAAAGTGACAACATTGACGTTATTTATGTTTAGACTACTCAAAATAAATATGAGTAATAAAAAGTTCAAGATGCTTTTTATATTTATTAAAACCACAACCTATCGTCACAATCCATCTCGTTATTATTTATCAAACTGAATATTACTTATTTACTGCCTACCGCGGTTGAGAATGGATATTACTAAGATAAAAGTACTATTATAGCTACCGAGTATTTTTTTTATTTTATATTATTGATAATTTTAAAACGTCATCATCTGTTCGGTATATTTATTAATTTTTGATTAAAATTGTACAAATATCGAACTTCATAAAACTAGTATTTTCAATTTGTCAACTTTTGCAAAGGCGACATTAAACTAGTTGACAATCTATTCAGATTTAGATAAATACTTAATAAGCAGTATTACGAATATAGAAATGCAAAAACGTAAAATCTACTTCTAGTCTTATTAAACAACAAGCAATTTAATTTAGATGTTTTTAATTGTTATAGATAACAGTTACTATATGCCACTAAGTAATCCAAGGACATAAATTAAAAGGTATTATAGCCATTTAAATGAAACTGAAATGAAATGAAACAGCTGCTGAGAAACCTTCAGAAATAGAAGAAATAACTGAAGAAATTCAAGGCTCCAGCTCTTTGCGGCTAACTCCCGAATCGATGACTGTAATGTACAGCCACCCTCAATTCCTCCCTGTCGCCCCACAATGTCTCATATTAAAATCAGGCAGTGTGATGTCCGTGCGGGGCTGCAGTCAATCGATGTCCGAAAAGCTAACGGTCCTGAGGGCATCCCAGCAATAGCTCTGAAAAGGTATGCAGCGGAGTTGTCCCCTGTGTTAACGCGTCTGTACCGTCTCTCGCTCTCTTCGGAATGTGTGCCGGAATCTTGGAGAGGCTAATGTGCAACCGATCCCTAAAAAAGGAGATCGGCCAGATCCGACTGATTACTGCCTTATAGCCGTAACTTCAGTCTTGTGCAAGATCCTAGAACGAATATTGAACAAACGGCTTATTCGATACCTAGAAGATCACATCAGATTTCACCCAAAACGATCAACAGCTGGTGATCTTCTAGCGTACGTCACACATCTCTGGGGTGAGGCTATTGGCAAGCATGGCGAGTCACTGGCGGTTAGCCTTGACATAGCCAAGGCTTGTGATCAGGTTTGGCACAAAGCTCTTCTCTCCAAGCTCCCGGCATACGGTTTGCCCGCTCAGTTCTGTACCCGGATCGCTAGCTTTCTGCATGAGCGTAGAATTCGTGTCCATTCGGATGGATGCTCTTCTCGGTTAATGTCAGTGAACGCTGGTGTTCCTCAAGGCTCCATTCTATCCCCCACGCTGTTCCTTTTGCATATCAATGACATGCTTCCTCTTGGAAACATTCATTGCTATGCAGATGATAGCACAGTGCATGGGGAATATAACGGGTCACCCAACGGCTGGGCGGGTAGACACCGAAATGAAGCAAGCAAATCTTGTCATTGAACTCGATCGAGTGTTGGACCTCATTTCTAAATGGGGCTCCGATAATCTGGTTGAGTTCAATGCCAAGAAAACACAGGCGTGCGCGTTCACAGCGAAAAAGTCGCCATTCCGTCCCCTTCCCTCTCTTCAGGGTACATTTCTCTAGGCCTGCAGATCAGTATTAACTTGCTCAGTATGGATATCCGCTGCGATCTGGAACAAAAGGACTACATCGAAACTGTGATTAAAAATGCCTCACATAAACTCGTTGTCCTAAGGTGCGGCGATTCTTCACGCCTGATCAGTTGTGTCTATTATACAAGACACAGGTGCGGTCTTGCTCTTACTTTTGGTACCTTCTCGTTGTCTAAGGATCGCAGCGATTGCAGCGCCGCGCTGTGCGCATTATCGGCAATGCAGAGGTCACCAACACTCTCGAGCCTTTTGCGTAGAGATATTAAGTCACTCAGCGTCTTTTACGTTTATACCATGGCGAGTGCTCTGAAAAACTCTTTGACCTCATCCCTCCTTCTAGCTCACTTCCTATATAGGAGTACGCGTGCTGCTCTCCGGAGTCACCAATTTATAGTACGAGTATCTAATATTCCATCACGCACAAAGAAATTTGGTGACTCGTTCTCGTTTCTTTGTCGCACCTCCAAAAGATGGAATAGTCTGCCAGGACACGTATTTCCTCATACCTATGTCATAGGGTCCTTCAAACGAGGCGTGAAGAGGCACTTTGTGGGCCGGCAGAGTAAGGGTGACTCAAAGTCAAAGTCAAAGTCAAAGTCAAATTATTTATTCAATGTAAACCTTTACAGGCACTTATTGACGTCAATAATAATAATAATAAAAAAACAGTTAACTAACTTATAGTTAAGACTTAACAACTAATCTAACGAGCTATAGTCTGTGCCAGACAAAATGCGCATCGCTACCCCCAGTACCACTGCACGCCGAAACAGAATCGCGTCGAACCGAAATTTAAGCCGTGGTCATAGAATTGTGTAAACAAACGTATCCTGGTACGAGACAAAAATAGCGGGCAAGTGTCTCTCCCCTAGCGACACAAACGGCTAATATTTATAGGTAATTTATCGTTTTTTTTAGGATGAAAGGTGAAGAATGATAAATCACAATGAATTGTTAACTTAAGTTATTACTTTAAGGAATAAAATTAAATGTGATTTCCAATTATCGTATTGATATTGTGGTAAGTAATAGAAATTGGAAATAACTGAGTTTTTAAAGTAAAATAAAGTAACGGTTGAAATGAGTTTTGGAAAACATTAGTACCTAACCAATAAGGTTGACATTTTTAATCATTCAAATATCTTTTTTTATAAAAACTTAACCATAGAAAACGTCAAAAATTAATAAGCATAAATTTGTGTGTTTTAAAATTGTTTCGTTTTTCGTCTTGGTACAAGCACAGAATAACTAATATTACTTCCGTACAGAAGGTTCACCCTCCAACGACCCCCACGCGAAACCGAAATCCATCGCGTGACCCGAGCGTTCATATTCCGTTAAGCAAAGCCGACTCGATATCGATTTGACGTCCATCAGGAGCGCAGGGTTTACGCGCGCGCGTAGGGTTTACGAGTTAAGGCTAGATAGGTCGCGCTTTGAGTTTTTCAAACCATCTAAGACATAGAAAATAATGGTTTAAATTCTGGAAAAAAAAGTATGTATTATAGTCTGACCGCCACCGCCGCACCGCGCTCCGGGCACGCGAGCGGCGAGGCGGGGGGGCGAAACAGTTGCTCCATTTAGTTATTCTGCCGTCATCGCTCACGGCGGCAATATAATCAAGACAGTCATTTTTAAAGTGGCCGAATATTTTAAGAAAAGAAAAGCAAACAAAGTTTATATTATATAAGGTGACTGCCACTGACTGATGCTACGTCTCTTACGCTGCACCAGTTGTCCTCGCACCTGGACTTCACTTCCACTTAACATCAGGTGGAGTGGGGTCATTTGCCGGGCTTAGTATATAAAAAAATAAGTTAATGTTATTTTAAAAACATTAAGTATAATTTAAAAAAGACGAATTGCTTGTTCAGAGTAAAGGCGGGTGCGGGCCCGGATGCGGGCGCGGGTGCGGGTGCGGGTAGATCAAATGTATATAGACGTCTCTCGGTTTCACAGTGGTCGCGCGTATGCGCGTCTGCATAGGCGCGGGTGCGGGCGCGGGTGGCGTCGTGACTATCGCGCGGGTAGATCAGATGTATCTAGACGCCTCTCGCTTTCACAGTGCTCTAGCGTCTGTCTGATTCTAAAACTTTTTGATCCACCCGCGGCAACATTGAAATCAATACAGAAGAATTTATATCCGCAGTGCAACGTCGCACTGCTATCTAGCAAAGCAAATATCCACAACACTTGAATAGAGCTGTAATAAGTAAATTATGTGATGAAATAAAAAACTTATAATGTATTTATTGACATTATTCGAATAACTTTTTTGGGTTAGGTACTCCGTAACTCGGCGTATAGCACATTAAATTCTCCCAATTCTCCACGTCCTTTGTTCATTTAATATATAGCGAACTTCACATAATTTACTTCCCATTTTAAAAATGAATTTTCCCATTAATAAAATTAAATCTTCATCCATGTCTTGACGTAGGTAGCGCGAAGTTTGAGAACCGTATACACACGCGTGCGTTCAGTCTCCAGCCATTCTGCCACTGTGACTATGAAGACGCCAAGCCAAGAACCGCGCGCCCGCGCCCGCGCCCGCGCCCGTCCTCGCCCGTCCTCGCCCGTCCTCGCCCGTCCTCGTCCGTCCTCGCCCGTCCTTGCCCGTCCTCGCCCGTCCTCGCCCGTCCTTGCCCGTCCTCGCCCGTGCACTCTGAACAAGAACAATGAAGAGTGCCTTAAGTTATGATTATTATAAAAGCATCTCATTCTTAAAAAGTAATTACCTGTTTGTATGCTAAATACTCATAAAACTTTATGATTATTAAAATGTCTGTTTTCTATATGGTAGTTTTTAATTAATAACCATTTAATTCTCACAGTTTTTACAAATATAGGGCCAAAGTGACGCTTTACTTTAAAACAATAGTACTTAAACCTACATGTTATAATGAAAAACTGATACTATGTCGAATTACTAGGAAAAGTGACACTATCTTAAGAATAAAATTAATATATTTTAGTAAATATCTTAGATGTTAAGACTTGAATAATTGAATTTTTTAGGTAAACCATAAATTAGTTAAATTTAAAAAAAAAATACAACTGAAGTATGAGGATCGTGAAGGGCAAAAATAAAGGTGTTGTTTCTTTGATGGTCGTGTATTCAGAGCGCAAAACATTACATTTCTAATTAATATATAATAACTTAAAACTACGTCATGCGCGTGAGGTCGCGTATGTCATCGACCTACATACATTCGTCGATGCACATACCTAGAGTGCGACAAATAATAGATATTAAATTATGCCTTAAATAACTACTTACTATACTACATAACCCCTTTAGAAAAATAAAAAAAATTAAAACTTTAATTTTTTAATTTTTTTTTTCTTACACACTATTATATATTATTTATATATTATATATTACTAAAGTAAAAACTTATATAAGTATGTGAAATTATTAAATTAATTTTGAGACAAAATAATAACATAGGTATTACTTATTAATAAACAATTTAGTATTGTTTTTATGAACAATATATTCTTTTCCGTTCTTTAATATTTTTACATTAGGCGAGAGATCTTCTATAACTACATAAGGACCAAGATATGTACATTCTAACTTATTTCCTGTTTGATTTTTCAAAAGTACAAGATCACCTTTTTTATAAAGAATATGATTCATTTTTCTATCATACAATGATTTTCTTTGCAATTTGTTTACAATTAAATTTTCCCTCGCATCTGCCTGAGCTTTCTGTAACCTGTATTTTAATTCTTTGGGGTAACTATCATAATTATAAAGTGGATCTATTATATTACTTTGTAAATTACTTGGCAGCGTACATTGTTTACCAAAAACTAATTCAAATGGGCTGTATTTTGTCTCTGTGTGTACCGTAGTATTGAAAGAAAAACACCAGTACGGTAACCATGTACTCCAATTAGATTTGTTTTGGTGACATTGAATCCTAAGAAAAGCGCCTAATGATTTGTGTGTATTTTCAAGAGAACCAAGAGTTTGGTGGTGATAAGCTGTCGAATGTAACTTATTAATTTTTAGCAAACTACAGACTTCAGATAACACAGAACACATAAATTCTGTTCCCTGATCTGTTAAAATATCCTTGGGAATGCCATAACGTAAAATAAAGTTATTTACGAAGTTTTGAGCTACAGTTACAGAATCTTTCGACTGCAAAGGATAAGCTTCTACGTACTTACTTAAACTACACTGTAAAGTTAATATATACTTATTATTAAAGTCATCTACATCTAGTGGGCCCATAATATCTAAGCTTATTTGTTCAAAAGCCGAAGTGGCTGTATTGGTAATAACCATTGGTTCCTTAACTTGTCTGTTGGCATGTTTGTATAATTGACATTGTTTACATTCCTTTACAAAATCAATGACGTCATTACTCATTCCTGGCCAGTGAAAATACTTTTTTAGGTTATTAAACATTCTATTAATACCAGCGTGTCCACTAGTGGGAAGCAAGTGAAAATCGTTAAACAAAACTCTTTTTTCTTCCGGATCTGTAATTTTCTTTACATTCTTAGTGATAAGAAATTGCGGGAAAGTTATTTTTAACTTTTTCTTCACTCGTACGAGACTTTTTATATCTTTTAAAATGTTATTACATTTAACTATTAATAATTCAGCGATATTTAACCTATGACACAAGGCTTCTAAGTCCCTCGCTAACACCTCTGGGGTCGATAACGATCGGGCACATAGATAAATCGCGGCCTTATTCGGCACATACACACAATAACCCGCATTCGATAATATATTATTTGAACTTGCAAACTCGTTTAAGTTTGCCGTTATAAGTAATTCAACGATATTCTTAGGTTTTTTGAGTACCTCTACCGCTGCAGGTTGATCAGGCCCACATTGACTAGAGTTCTCAGTGGAATCAGTTAGGAGAGGAGTATGATTACTTAATTTCCTACTTTGCGCTCGAGTTAAAACAGAAACTACATTTTCTTGAATTGATTTTAAATCGGAAGACGTCATCGGTAATCGACTCAATGCGTCTGCAGCTGCATTGTCTCGACCCGGGACGTATTCTATTTCAAAATCATATTCCTCGAGATAAAGCCTAAATTTCGTAAGTCGGCTAGATGGGTCTTTTAAACAGAACAAGTAAATGAGTGGTTTATGGTCGGTTTTAATTATAAATTTCCTTCCATACAAATAAGGTCGAAAATGCCTTACGCCCCACACAATAGCTAAAAGTTCTAATTCAATAATTGGGTACCTAGTCTCCGCAGGTTTTAAATTACGGCTCGCGTATGCTATAACTTGACCATTTTTATTCGATAGTACAGCGCCTAAACCTGTCTTACTGGCATCAGTTTGCAATCTAAAAATATTATTGGAAAAAAAATCAGGATACTGCAACACTGGAGGGTTCATTAAAGCTAATTTTAATTTTTGAAAAGCTGATTCATGCTGTGAATTCCATTCAAAATTTATATTTTTCTTACACAACTTGTTTAATGGAAATACAATGCTAGCAAAATTCGGTATGAATCTTCTATAATAATTAGCGAAGGCAACAAAACGTTTTACGTCATCGCTGTTGACTGGGGTCGGATAGTTTTGCAATGTTTTGATTTTATCGTCGTCAGGAAAAATTCCGTTCGATGTAATTTTATGGCCCAGATAAACTATTTCAGTACGCAAAAATTCGCATTTAAGCGGATTTAATTTTAAATTGACTTTTCGAAAACGTTCTAATACGGTAATAAGATTTTTATTATGATTTTCCATTGAATTTCCAATAACAACGCAATCATCCAAATATATGAAAGCTTGTTTGTAATTAATACCCGACATAGCAATAGTCATTAAACGAGAAAAAACGCTTGGGGAAGTTTTTAACCCCATGGGGCAGCGCTTCATTTGGTACATTTTGTTGTCAGCTGTGAATGCTGTAAGCTTACGCGACTGCTTGTCTAAAGAAATAGAATACATTTTATCAACACTAAAAGCGGTATATTTTCTTGATTTACTGTCTAAACTTAATTGGTAATAACTTTGAGAAAGATCTAATTTCGAAAAATAAATGCTTCCCGAAAGTGAATCTAAAATATCCGTGATATTAGGTAACGGAAATTTGTCATCTTGAATGCAATTATTTAATCTGCGATAATCGATAACTAATCTCCACTTTTTCTCATTAGACTTGTCTGCCTTTTTCGGGACGAGCAAAACAGGACTGGACCATTCAGACGAGGTCTCCTCTATGATATCGTTAGCGAGCATTTCATCAATTTGTTTTTGAATTTCTGCTCTTTGCGCGTGCGGTAACCTATAAGGTTTGGTATACACTGGCGCAACATTATCTTTAAGAGTTATGCTATGCGACATTAAATTGGTTACGCTTAATTTGTCGCCAGGTAAATGAAATACATCCGCATATTTGGCGCATATATTCACTATACATTCTCGTTCCTCTTTATTTAAATCAGATACGTTAAGTAATTTAAATAATGTCTTAACACGATTAGGTGTATTGTTCTCGTCCATAAAATTACATATATCAAAATTGGACAAAGAGAAAATATTTAATCCAGAAAAATCGAGATTAATTTCCTTATTCGTTGTATTCAAAATCCTAACGGGAATACTACCCTGACTAGGCTTCGAAATTAAACCGGCAACAAAAACACCTTCTTGTACTTCACTAGATAAAACAACACAATCCTCATTTATTGAAGTCGGTATAAACTTAATTACCTCACATCGCGGTGGTATCGAGTGTCTGTACCTACCTTTACAGTTTATGTTTACACTAACTGATCGTGAGTCATTCGTTAATTGCAAAACATTACGCTTATAGTCTATTATAGCCTTATAATATTCTAAGAAATTGTCTCCTAATATCCCGTTTGCTGAGCAAGCTAAGTTCTTGAAAACATAAAATTTTTGCTTAAAAACTACCCCGTTAGATAATAAATCTAAAAAAATATATCCTGTCGACTCTAATTTTCCACTAACTCCTTTAATAGTAATCGTATGAAAATGCAGTTTATTCCTTAAATGTGGATCATTCTGTATCCATTCATATTTAAGTACGCAAAGGCTGGCACCACTATCAACTAAAAGATTTTATTATCTACGCTAAAAGTAACCGTGCTACAATTATTATAATTAAGGACATAATGACAGCTTTCGTCTTTAGGGACGAAAAAACTGGTTCAACACTTCGTCGTCGTCGTAACCATCGCCTTGTGGGTTTGCAGTTTCGTCTTGTGTCACATGACGGACATAGTGTGACCCTTTTTGACGAGGATACGCGGGTTCGCGGCGTGCACGGCTAGCGCCGGCGGCGGCGGCGGCGCCGCGACCATGGCGCACGTGACCGCGTTGACTGTGCGATTGCGGCGGTCTCGCGTTGCCTTGCCTACTATTCCGAGGCGAATACGACGGTCTCAAATAACTACCATGATTATTATAATTATTTCTATGATAGTTCCCGCGGTAAAAAATCGAACGTTGTGGAAATGATCTGTTAAAGGACATGACATTATTTTCAGTGGACAACGACTGTTCGTCCTTGGCGGTTCGGATTGCCTCTGGTAAAGATTCGAACTGTCTGGAAGCAATAATAGTACTGAGCCGCGGGTTAGACAACCCATCGGCGAAACGCTTTATAGCGACCTTCTCATTGAGAGGGCGTAAAATGTCATATTTAGTGCTATCATTATCGGCTTGCGCTATTGTTAAGTTTACAAAAATGTCTTCCAATTCTGTACCGAAAGCCTCAATGGAACGACTTCCTTGTTTGCAAGACTGTAGTTTCGACTGCATAGCAACCGGGGACCTCTTGGGTAAAATATACTTATTTAAATCCGAAACTAAATTAGCTACATTATCATAACTTGACCTTAATCGCAACTTAGCACTTGACGATAATCTTGTTTTAAGCACAAAATTAATAAGTTGTGGGTGCGAATCAACTGATATCATACTACTGTACAGCTCAATACCATCAATTAAACTCTTGGAAATGTGCTCCTGGCCCGTCATTACGGGTAACAGGGAAATGGCTGTTTTAATATCCAATTTTTCAGTTGCCATTTTTAAAGATTTTCCTATACTAACCGTACTTTTTAAATTACTTGAACTGGAGCACGATAAAGTGGTAATTTTATTAAAAATGCAATGAATTTGTGTCACCAAACCATTAATTAAAGTTACGTCACTTGTGCTTATTTCCGACTTTTCTATAAGACTCTTAATATGAGACAAAATACAGTCCAATTTTCCATAAACAGTACACGCTTCCTCGTACTTTTTAATTCCTAAAGCTGACCTCCTCCTTTCCGGTCCTAGCTTACTAATATATTCTCTTATTGCAAATAGACTACTATGTAAATTTGTTAAATCAGTAATTAATTGCATAGTCCATACTACGTAAAAGCATTACAAAATCATACAAAAAAAATGAGAAAAACAAGTGCCAAAAGGATTTTTTTTTTTTTTTTTTTAACTAATTACTTAAACATTACAAGAGGTCTGTCTCAATTCCACGATGGGCGCGGCCTTAAGGGCCAGACTATTTAGCTCGCGTCTAAGAGTCTTAAGATTATTTTTCTTGTATTTTTTAATCCCATAAAAGGCAATACACCCCAACACAATTATAATTAACACAATCAGTAATATTTCGGTAGTATTAAGACCCTCACTAATTCTTTGGGTTGCTTGTGCGTCACCTGACGCTGTTTGCGCAATGATTACCTCACTATCTTTGGAGTTTTTGTTCCCCATTATGAAAAATAATTTAAATCTAATTACAAAATAATTATATATCAAGTTACTTGTATATAATATATTAAATAGCAAAAATATGTATTTTTACATAATTGGATAAGGAATCGAACCTTAAACCAGACTAAATCTTTACCTATTTTTAAATCCGTCAATATACTAAATAATTATTATTTAAGGACTTACAACTAATTTTTAAATAAAAAGGATATATACATCAGCGTGGCCATGAATATGATGAGCGTCGTCATCACTGCTACGAGCATTCCCGCCTGCATTTCTTCCGCTTGCACAGGAACTGGGCCGTTCTCTGGACTCCTACTGGCTCCTGCTGGCTGGCTGACTGCTACTGGACACCATCCTTGACTCGTCTGCTTCCTCCTTCCTTGTTCTTGTTTCGAGTCTCTCTCTCTCTTCTTAATGATCCCTCTTCATAAGGATTCTTCCTTCTTCGTAAATGAGGGTTCTTCTTTCTTCATATAGTTTCTTCTGAAGGGTTGTTTTGTTTGAATCTTACTAACGTTGGCAGTATATTCCAGAATGTCAAAGTGGCAGGGTCGCCATGAAGTATGAGGATCGTGAAGGGCAAAAATAAAGGTGTTGTTTCTTTGATGGTCGTGTATTCAGAGCGCAAAACATTACATTTCTAATTAATATATAATAACTTAAAACTACGTCATGCGCGTGAGGTCGCGTATGTCATCGACCTACATACATTCGTCGATGCACATACCTAGAGTGCGACAAATAATAGATATTAAATTATGCCTTAAATAACTACTTACTATACTACACAACAATTGTATTCATTTAATACAGTTTTGCAACGGTTTGAAATTTCGGAGCTTTAAGTGCTCTTTCTGAAATTTTGACTTTTTTGGTTAGTGACGGTTTGATTATTAACGTGCGAATATGGGCCCAGGAAGGGCGTTGCAATTTTCTAATAGCACTTTTTTTCAATTATTTACTTAAGTATATTACAATATTATATGAATCATTAAATTAATTGATTAAATAGCAACAAATAATTGGTAAGTAATAATTAAACAATAATTGTATTTTTAAATATAAAAAAAATAATCCTAGAAATTGGACCGACACCTTCAACATATTATTTATTCTAGGAAAGAAAATAGTATTAGTGGTTTTAACAGCAGGTATGGTTGAAAATTTTATAAGTTATAGCATTGCATTGGTATTATCGTTAAAGAAATCGTTTAATTCATAATAACACTTGTCTTGCAGGATTTTTTTAGCAATTTTATGAATATATTAGTGTCAGGTTCAGCCTTTAAGTAATTAGGTAGTCTGTTATATGCATTTATCGTCATTGCGTATGATCCTGAACCAGCTATGTTATGCTTGTGCATAGGCATTATCAAATTATTCGGATACCGAGACCTAGCGTTTACGTCGCTCTTTTTAGTGTATAGATTGGGATACTTGCGCCCAAAGTACATATATACATTTTAATGGTAGTAATTTGTATTTAGAGAAGTATGGTTTGCAGCTTTCAGTATTCTTTATTTGTGCAAGGATACGTATGCACTTTTTTTGTAGAATAAATATATCCTCCAACTTTTAAAGTCACACTACATGTAGATACACCGACTGTAATCCCCAAAAGGTTAGTCAGAGACTAGGCAATGAGGACTGCAGAAGCAGTCCACTGCCATAGTCAACGTTTCATCAAATTGCTACTGAACATGTGCTCAGCGTGACAGGTGGTGAGCCCATCGCCGCTCTATACTGTTGGATGTATGTGTAGTCTTTAAGAGAGGGGGTGGTATTATTCTTTTAGTGAGCCTCTTCCCACACGGGTCTTGGTCCGCTAGTGTATCATTTTAGATGGAAGTGTAACAATAGGCTGTGGGCCTAAAAACAAAAACAACATAAGGCTCAGGCAGTTTGTACAATTTATCGAACCGAAAATATGAATGAATGAATAAAAAAGCCTAGGAAAAACATTTTAAAAAATAGTAGGTAAACCTTTAGAAATAAAAACAATCAACATAAAATTACATTTATTGTTTTCATGTATTATTTCATTAATCGAAAAAAACGTTCACACAATTTAATAAACGCCTGACATAACTATTATGGGCAGCTATCGTCAGCATCATTGTATAATAATTTAAATGCATGCTTGTATTTTTTTACATATTTTATTTATACCTAATACTTAATATGTAGTTATTGCATTTTTTTTTATGACCAGGCGCTAAGTAGGTATGTATTTTGATCAAGGAGCTTTTACCTAATCTGGAGAGCGCTTGAGCTGCCGATTCACGGTCCGATGGAGATACCTACCGAATGAGAGAGCCGTGATAGCACAGTTATATAAGATGACTGCTAGAAACCGCAAGAAACTTCAAGGGCTGGTCAGGTCAAGTGTTTTAAACATGACAAAAATGACAAAAATGAATTCGTGTTTTTTGTAGGTACTTATCGCCCAGCTGACGGGGGCAACGGCCGGCCGCGCCGGCCGGCCGTCTGTTGACCCGTCAACGCTGGTACTTATCGCCCAGCTGACACGGACGGGTCAACAGACGGCCGTATGCTTTAAAATAAATTAGGTGCTCAAAATTAAAATTTTCAATTCCATTTAAAATTCACAAAATGTTTTATTTTATTAAAAATGAAAAAAACTCGAATTCCTTTTTTGTCATTTTTGTCAAGTTTAAAACACTTGACCTGACTAGCCCTTGCAGTTTCTTGCGGTTTCTAGCAGTCACCTTATATTACCCTGGTGATAAACCCTTTCATCAGGCTGACATACATCGACAGACGCTGACATAGAATAATAATATTATTCTGAGTGTCACCCATATGGGTGACACTCGGAATACCATAATACAATGTTCGAACCTTAGATGAATGATTGGTCTCGCTGCGCTGCGAGACCAATCATTCATCTAAGGGTTGAACATAAATTAAAACTGTTGCTAGATGTCATAATTATAAATAAGGTTATTAAATACCTATAAAACTTGGATTGAAACGTGATGAGCTCTCGGTTTCTCACATTAGAATAGAACACATCGACATCAGAGCCCTCATCATCATGTCAATAGGCCGACCAAACAAATAAGAAAGTAAGTTACATTTGATGTCTTAAAATAACTATAATTTTATGGTTCAAATTAATAAACCCGAAGAATTTTATAAGCATTTGTTTTGTAACTAGCTTTTATAAGCTTTGCCTTAATTCCTAAGCACCCGACGCATTGCTGTTCATATGGTGTTTGGGAGCCATAAGTAATTATTTCGTACATGCGGATGTTCGAGATGTCTTCGATATAATGCCGGGTTATCTTAGCTCTTTGATCTGTACCTAAAATCTGTAGTCATCAGTTAGCTGCGAGGATGTGTAAAGCTGTCCATAGAACTTCTCGACCGCTTCCACAACTTCGGACCTGGCTGTAACAGTTTTCTGTTCTCATTTGAAGTACTATTTGTATATTATTAAAATTTTAGTATGCAATCAAATTACGTCAACGTCACTCACACTAGGAAAATTAATAGTACAGCATCGAGTCTTATTTTTGAAAATGAGCTATGTTTAATAATATCCTGTGTCCTGAACTGAAGACTGTAAATAACAGAATAGTTTTTGACTTTTGTTGGACTCGTTCCAGAGTGTTACGTCAAAGTGGTAAAATGTCCAGATGCCCAGGTCGTAAAATAACCAGGTAATAAATACTATGTCAAGCTCGTAAAATAATCAAGTTGTAGAATGTCAAGTTCGTAAAATAAGAAAGTAGTAGAATGTCAAGTTCGTAAAATAACCAGGTAGTAGAATATGAAGATCGTCAAATCATCACTCCAAGTCGTAGTATAATTAATTCTCGCAACTTGGGTATATTATGACTTCTTATTCTAGGTACATAGTTTAAGTATTACAAATGTCATGAGTAAGTTTATATTTTTCGTATTTAAGAATTTAGTAGTGCTTGTTGTCGAATTAACATCATGCCATTTTTTCATCATGTTTTTGTCACCAGGCAGCCTATTATTATATAAGTATTTTTAAACTTACTAAAAATAACGGAATATGACGACTTCATTTTTTGCTATAATGGGAAAATAAATGGACTTAATGGAGTCAGTTTCCTTATGAAAAAAAAAAAACACAAACCCTCGTTTAACAACATTGTAGGTTTTTCAGAAAGAATAGCAATACTAGAGGTAGAGTTCGACAACCAAGCAATTTCGATTACCGTAGAACGGGGCTATTTAGTAAAAAAAGTAGGGATAAAATTTAAACTATTATTTTTCCATTAATTTTTAACAGAAAAAGAAGTATGTGTTGCTTAATATAGATATAACTCTATAAAATTCAAAAATAAAAACTGTGTTTTTATTTTGAACAAACAGTAAGGTTTATTTTAAAAAAGAAGGTACCTTTCAAAGTAACCCCCAGTAGTAACTTATTAATAAAAAGTGGCATAGAAAATATCTTTTTAACCGTTTTTATTTTAATATAAACACGGACGGCGAATACGGCGATATTTGGTAACATACATTTAAAATTTACAAATAATGCAAAAGTCAGCACTAATAATTACCCTTTTAACTTAAAAATTAATTTGGAACAGAAAAAGGGCAACCCTATGTCGTGAATTTGGAGTTCAGGTCCCCTATGCATGTCCAGACCTGGGTCAGTGCCGAGCGTCTTACGTCCACGCACAGGTTCCGGAGAAAATCCTCTAGGTCTGATAACCCCCCGTATGGGGAGAAATATACCCCTACGAGGGCTATTTCCCCCAGGCGCACGCCACAAATCTCGAGAATTGAGAGGGGAGGGAAGTGGACAGCGCCCGTAGGGGTTCCTAGTCTAGTAGTCATAGATTCCTTAAAGTTCTCAGCTGGTAACTATACTGTGGCATGGGAATTGCTTGTCAACCGATACAACAATAGCAGTCTATTGGTACACAACCACGTAAAGGCTCTTTTTGCGATTCAAAAACTTTCTAAAGAATCACCGCACTTGATTAGACGTCTCATAGATACTGTGCTTAAAAATTTACGTGCTTTGAAAATATTGGGCAAGCCCACTGAGCATTGGGACACCCTCATAATTTTTATTGTCACCTATAAGCTAGACGACACTTCTGAACGGGAGTGGGAACAATTCAAATGCACTACACATCACAGCGATTCTCAGTCATGTTTAAAGGTAGATAATCTGCTTAAGTTTCTCAGAGACCGCGCCGATATGTTGGAAACATTGCAGGTATCGCACAACAAGGTCAGTAATCCTGATTTTAAAAGGCACAATTCATCCACGCACATTTCGTCACACAAGGTGCACTGCAATGTTTCCACTAATAAAGCCGGGTCCGCTGCGCTAGATTTTGAACAGAACATTGTTCGAAAACATAAATTAGTCAATGGGCCACATTATTACTCAATGGGCCACGCCCCTTAATGATGTTTTCGAACAATGTTCTGTTCAAAAATCTGGCGCAGCGGACCCGACTTAAGCCGCAGGCGCAGGTACGAATCACTCAAGCTAAGCAATCGTGCATTATGTGTAAAGCTGATGACGCACTATATTCATGCCAACGTTTTTTGGATTCCGATTTAGACACTAAACTTAAATTTATATCCGCCAATAAGCTTTGTATAAACTGTTTACGACCCGGACATTCATTAGATACGTGTAGGTGCGGGCCATGTAGGAAATGCAACAAAAAACATAATACACTATAATAAAACTTGGGGTCTCAGGTTATACTTCCAATAAAACTCAGTTTTCAAGACAACCACGTGTATTCTCTCAGAGACGTCCGTTCTGTACAAAAACTCAAAACCCAATCCCCGCTCTCATATCGGCCAAGTGCCGCCATCTTTTTTATTTTCCCTCCACTTTTACAAACTGACATTGACAGACAGACCGTATTGCCAGTCGGCAGAACAAAATTATACCTTTTATTGATTTTATGTTTCTAACGCATACAAATCAAATAAATTAACTTCAATTTTATAAAAAAAACCCTACACTCGACCGTCCTGACAATGTGGATGTCCCCATACACAAGCCTGGTGGCAACCCTACACTTGGCCGTAATACTAACTAACCCATACATCATTACATTTACATTACAAAAAAAAAATTACACGAAATAGAACCTCTAGAACGTCATTTACAGTACTATCTGATTATATATTTGAAAATCTATACAGAATACATAAATACAATATTACCACAGTAACATCCTTATCTCTTTTTATTCACTTTTCTTCTATTACATAGTTAGATCACATAAACCAATCTATTCTCACGTCTAATCAGTGTAACTTAGAATAACTATTTCCATCAGGCCGTGAACCAATCAATTCTCACGCCTAAACAGAATACTTATCAATGACACATTAATCAATCTTTTCTTACGTTTATAAATCATTGTTACTTGGAATAACTGTAGGTACTTCCATCAGGTCGTAAACCAATCAATTCTCACGCCTAATTGAACACTTATTATTATAATGACACACGAACCAATCAATTCTCGTGGTCATTATAAATAACTATGAAACGAACCAATCAATTCTCGTTTCTGTGGATCTACTTTACCACCGGAACATGAACCAATAAATTCTCACGTCCAATAATGACACAAGAACCAATCAATTCTCGTGGTCATTATAAATAACTATGAAACGAACCAATCAATTCTCGTTTCTGTGGATCTACTTTACCACCCGGAACATGAACCAATCAATTCTCACGTCCAGGCTGCAACAATAGAAAACCATATGTAGATACACAATAATAGCTGTAATAACAATATGCGTATGTATTTATTAGTCTATCTTTATCAATTTTGGACTGATATTATTACATATCTAATTATTATCGACATCATTATCCTCGTCATCATCATCTTTATCTTCACTATTTTCGCTATCATCGGAATCACTTTCAAGTTGCAAGGCAGCAACGTGAACCCATGGCAACATGCGATCGGCTGCCACAGTAGTCGGTCGCTTTTTTGTACAACTATTAAACCCTGGAATACACGCTACCCTGTAGCTATCTTGACCTAGAACTTTAGTAATCCGAAAGGGGCCTACATAGGACAGAAGAAGTTTCTTACTCTTTCCGTCGTTCTGAAAAGCAACTTTAGTTAATTTAACTAAATCCTCTTTTTTTTATACTCTCGAGCAGGACGCCTATTCCGATCATAAAACTGTTTTTGTTTCTCTTGTTCGATATCTATTCTTTCTTTTACTTCACTCCGTATATCTGACACATCGATTTCTTTGCGAGTTTCACACAATGCCTCATTTAGGATAGGGTGGACCTCACTATTCATCAACGTGCCAAACATGACTTCCGCTGGTTTTCTACCTGTTGTCTTCTGAATGGTACTATTAAATCCCCATTGTATTTTCCCTAACTGGGTATCCCATTCCCTTTCATTATGCTTCAAATTCTGTGCTGTCAATGAGCTAAGTATCGTTCTATTGTAACGTTCAACTTGACCGTTTGATTTTGGACTGGCGACAGCGTTCAATATGTGCTTTATTCCCTTTGACGAAACGGGGCATTTTGGCAAACCAGTAATTGTTTTTTATCATATCTAATGTTTTCTCCAACCCTAAATGTCCTATTTCGTCATGATTTATTCTACATATCTGCCATCTCGCTCCCTTCGGTACTACCCAACGCAATTTACTCGTATCACCATCTAAATATCTATACAGTTTATTTTCTCGCACTAAGATAATAGGACTCGCAAACTCGGAGGCCGATTCCCTGACGATTCCAGCATCTAACATCTCACTTACCATTGACTGCACTTTCTCTCGTTCGTGATGTGACAATCGATAAGGACGATAGACAATAGGCCGTTGATTCTCTAAATCAATATTCATTTGCGTTATATCCGTTTTACCCAAGGTTTTTAAATATGAAGCAAAACAATGTTGGTATTGTCTAAGGATGGACATTAGCTTTTGTCTATCGTCCATTAAGACATCACTACTTTTTTTTTTTTTTTTTTTTTACCCGGTGTAATCCCTGCTTATGGATTCCAGCAGCCTCCAGAAGGGAGACTGGATATGTGGGGCTCTCCCGTCCCCCTTTCCACGACGTAATCGTCGAGCGAGAGGGAGGGGCCTACCCACTAATCACCGGGGTCCAAACTCCGAGAGCGTAAGGCTTGAAGTGGCGGACACGGGACCTAATCCACTTGGGCAATGACCACGCGGAGCCACCCCGTCGCCGTGTGCTAACCTATAACCGCCGCATAGCAGCAATTACGCGCCAGCACACGGCGACTACGCGCGCGAGGCACAACACAACAACCCCCATAGAAAAGGGGGACGAACACAAAACCTGCCAGCATGTCCAGCTTCCCGGGCATGCTGGCCAGACACACAAACATCCGCAGGAGTACGCCCGCGTTCCGCGAGCATGCACCGCAGACACCCACAATTTGCTGGTGCGGGACCCCTCAATGGTTCACTTCGAGAAGGCCTGATGACACGACGGCCAGTTTGCTCCCATCATTGCGTCCCCGGGAGTCCCGCACCAGCCCCACACGAAACATGACACACAACCACAAACATCCGCACGACGCGAGCACAACACGACACTTGGCCGCACCTTCCATCAGACCCACCGGGCACCTGGGGTGGTATAATTAAATACCCATACCGGTGCCCGGCAATCGGAGCCACAACAACACACAGCATACAGCACCTACACAAGACATAAAACATTCATTCCGACGAAACACAAAGACATAAAACGAGGAAACGCCCCTAACTGGCGCTGGCGCCCGGATCCGGAGGATCGTCCGCCACCTCCATGGGCCCACTTGACCTTTCCTCTCTTGGGAGAGGGGGAGGCCTACTCCACGGGTTCACTTTTGACCTGGTGACCTGCAGGCCCCCCCTGCAGGTCCTTCCCCCCAGCTGGTGTTCACTGGGGAGCCCCGCCTCCCTGCACACTGCGCAGTCCGGCTTTTCCTTCACGCACTCCTCCGCTCTATGACCCGGTGCGCTGCATCTGTAGCACCAGGTGCTACGGTCAACCTTCGCTTCGCAGGTGTAGCTGGTGTGACCTGCGCCGTAACACCTGTAGCAGCGCACCGGGAGCCTCTCCATTGCCACGACTCGCGCCCTCACCCATCCCACCGTCAGGTGACCCGCATCCACCAGCGGTCTGGCCTCCCCTACCGGCATCCTCACCAGCATTGTGTTCGTGCCCCAGGGGCCGGCCCGAAGAGCCCCCAGTGACACGAGCTCCGCGTTACAACCAGTTTTGGCCACGATGGCGGCCGTCACCATCTCCGGCTTCACCCCCTCATTCAGGCCCACCAGTCGCAGTTCCGCCTTCCAAAACGGCCTACGGACCTCGGCCTCCTCCGCAATAACGCCTCGCAGCTTCTCCGCAAGCGCCTCTGCCTTGGAGGCGCTTGTCGCGCCCGGGATTTCGAGTTTACGGCCGCCCGCGGCCGTATTCCCATGCGAACGGCCTCGATTCCGAGGTCCTGTAAATTGATGGCCCCGACGGCCTTCTCCATGACCTCAGCGTAGGTCACTCCCCTAGCCGCGGCTTCGGGCTTGATGGTCACCGTGACCACCGACGAGCGCGATGCCACAAGCCTCGCCCTGGTAGCCGACCTCGCGGCAGTCCTCCTACTCGGCGCTGTGGCCCCTGCAGCGGCCCTGGCCGCCGCAGCCGCAGCCCTCCTCGCCTTCTCCCTTGCCTTCTTCGAGAGACTGGTCCGCCACTCGTTCGCGGGCGTGTTGGAGGCCGCTGCTAGGGCAGGAGAAGTCGCCCATATTTGCGGCCTTACCCCACCAGGCGTTCTCTGGGGAAGCGGCGGGCTCTCCCCTACGGACCCAAGCCCAGGGGCCATCTCCAAAGGGTGTTCATGGGGGGCGCTGGAAGGCCCAGCGGCCACCTCGGCATAACTACTCCCAGCACTCCGCCTCTCATGCGCCAACGGCGGCCTCATCGGAGGCTCCCGTGGGAGGCGCTTCTCCAATGCGCCTATTTTGTCGTTGAACATGCCTCCCAAGGACTCCAGCATGTCCCGCTTGAGGCCCTCCACCATGTCTCTTTTAAGGTCCTCTATGGCGGCCCTACGAGATGCTGCCTCCCTCTGCGTTTCCTCGACCATTTCGCGGGACAACCTCGCCTCCCTCCGTGCCGCTATTTGCGCCTTCTTCAGGGTGTCCAGTTCCTCCTCCAGGGCGGCTATCTGCTCTCGCATTCGAGTCTGTTCACACACGAGCTTGCCATTAATCCTGTTCAGGTGCCTCACCTCCTCGTCCGCGGTCCTCTCTACCATAAGCCCGAGGCTATCCACACAGGCCAGCAGATAGCGTATTCCCGTGTTTATGTCCCTCCTGATTGTCCCCTTTATATTTCCGGAGATAGCCGCCGCGTGGTTCAGTGCGAACAGGGCCTTTTTGGCTATCTCCTGTACGTGACTCCCAGGGCATGACTCCACCTGCTGTCGTATACCGACTAGCTCCCTGCATTTCAGAAGTTTGGCAGTGGACTCGTCAACATCAGAGGCCTTGGGGCCCTTCCCTACCACCTTGGCCCATTTTTTAGGAGCGGCTGGGGGAACGACGGGGGCATCCACCTCCTCCTCCCCAGACATGCTTTCGAAAGAGGGGACCCTCGCGGCCCTTTTGGCCGCGGCCAGCCCGGTCGAGGTGCCCAGTTTCTCCTCTCCTTTGCTCTGCTCAAGGGCGACTCTTTTAGCCTCATGTCCTGGGCTCTTCTTGCGCAGTCTGGTCCTCACTGATCCTTCCGGACTGTCACTCGAGTCGACCCTAGAGTCGACTAGAGGACGCTTCCTACATTCCTCCACAATTGCATGCACTGTCTGCACCACCTCAACATCCTCTTCGGACCCTTCAGATTTGGAGCCAAGCAGTATCGGCTTGTCAGCCACTCCCTTGCTCGACTGTTTGCCCTCCCGGCTCCGCAGACCCTTCCGCCCGTCGCCAGGCCCACCACCCACGGCAGGCATAGTACAAGGCCCTGCCGTGGCGTCAGAAAGAGGTTTATTATTAGGATCCATATTCTTAACCCACGAGTGTGGGGCAAAAACGGACCACCCGCGCAGAGGCCCCTGTGCGCGGGCTACCTTAAGTACGACAGAGGTCGGGTGGTATCTGAAGGTTTGTAAGAGGTTTTCTCCCGGGTTTTAAAGTCTTGCCTGACGCGGCCGGCCGGCTAAGGCAAGCCCTCGGTCCCCTCCTCCCCATTCCCCCCCATGGTCGCTAGCGGGTGGGCTGTAAGGCGCCCACCAACCCGTCCGAAGACGGGCGCCCGTCGCCGCGCCCCGCAACGACGGCACCTTTGCATGAAGGGCGCCCAGAAGGGGCGCCGACTACCCCGTTCCCCCCCTGTGTAACGACGCCCAGAAGGGGCGCCGCCAAAACTCCCCTCAAAGCCGCTCGAGAATGAGCGGCGAGCGTGCGGCCCAGAGTGGGCACGCACGTGGAGATCCCCCCCCGCAGTCCGAGTGACCCGCTGCGCGGTCCAGAAGGGACGCGCGTTGAAGGGGGTGCGATGCCCAGAAGGGGCACCGCCTACATTATTCGACGCCCAGAAGGGGCGCCAGGGATTAGCATAAAGCCCCTTGGCCCACGCTGAACGTGGGCCGAGAGGCCTTACCCCAGGGTGCACCACGAGAATGTTCCAAAATTTGCACCCCGAGACATCACTACCTAGCCGAACGTTTTCTTCTGTGAACATCTCCTTAGTACAATCGTTGTCAGCATCGGCGGACTCAACGCCTGGCGATTGAATAATCATACGCCTTATGAACTCTACTCTTTCCCCTCTTCCAACGACAAAAACTTTAAGAATATGGCAAGGGGGTTGACAAGGGAATATAGGAATGTCTAACTGACCAATTTGTACGTGATATACTCCGCCTGATATTATGAACTCTTGTTTGGGGCGGCCTACAATGCTATTCTGTAGCATCATGCAACCGCTGAACGCAGAACCCGACAAATAAGCCTTAACGGACGCTGGTCCATACAGTGAAACATTACCGACAACCTTTACTGTCTTCTCCTAGTCTATATGTGTCCACTGTAGCTTCAAGCATAGGTAACACAGGCAGCTCTACACTAACCTCATGGAACTTTAATGAATTAGAGTCTTTAATTACTGTTATGTGAGGTTGTTCAGTATACGATTGGCTTGTTAAAATTGATTTTTCTAAAAGGTTATCGTCAACTACTCAAGAGCATACACTAGCGTTAAAACCATCTACAGATAAATCTAGCTGCAATTTTCCCAGTGATTGAACTGAATTGTTTCCGAACCCCTTGAGCGTAGATGGTAACTTATCATGAGTTAAGCCTAGCAGCAAGACTAAAGAATGTTTTACCAACGTAACTTCACTTTCAAAATCGATAAAAGCATCTATATCAACGTTATTTACCTTTACTTGTTTTATATACTTGGAGCTTGGAGAAGTATCTGCAATACTCATAGTTTTTGAAGGTTTAATGCCACCAGCTCTATTGTCGACCTTTAGCTTCTTGAAAACCACTTTTAATTTGGTTCATAATAGTACATCTCGTGGGCAATTATAAGTCGCTACAGTCTGAAAGTAATTGTCTAATCTACCGTAGTTTACTCAACCGACGAAACTAGACGGCGTTGGTTTAGCGATAAAAAATTTTATTGAAAAATAGCAGGTGTTACCTATACGTTAATATTATGCGTTATTATTATCCTTTCAACATATTCGTTATCTAATATAACGATCATCTCTAGTACACAATATTAACTCAAGCCTCACTCGCTTGCGCATAATAAAGGCACAATAAACACATGTACGCAAACACTATGATTAGGTAAATGTAGGTACCTACATGAGAAGTTAAATAGTAACCGTTCAGCTTCAAATAATTTTATGAGTATGGGTACTGACAGCTCTTTATGTATAAATGGATTTGTATAGAATGTTTACACATAAGGCTTTAGCATGAGAGTTTATTAAGTATGAATGTTCAAGATCAAAGTATAAAATATTTGTTCCACAACTCATTGTATTGGAAGCTTTAAAGTGTCTATTCACTCGCATGTCCAATTAATTTTACTTGATCAATGTCAAAAGAAACTTTAATTATATGTGGGCATTAAAACTCCTAGATGTCAGTAATTAGCTAACTAGTAACAAACACAATATGTAAGTAAGTAAGTACTACAATTTGACTGCACTTGTTCACCCTTTATGTAATTGTTATTGTAAATGAAAATGACCTAAACTGACATTTTATTGTAAACGTGTAGCATGTAACCTAATACTTCGATCACTGTAATTAGATACTCTTTTCTAAATATTCTGTCTGTATCGGGTCACCGAATCATGACTAACAACCTACCACACATTAATATAAAAACCCTGTTTTTCTTTTAATAAAGGATCACTCAAGAATCGACTTTCGTAGCTATTCCATTGTCCGACGCCCCACATCTCAAACGCACATAAACTCTAACATATAAATTAACTTTACTGCACTGAATAGCTTTACTTAAATAGCCTATTTTGTTATCATTGTTTACTATATAAATGTGGATAATCTTAGTACGTAATTAATATCAGATTTGCAATGTCCTTTTATCCATACTTAATACTATTAGTTACTCGTAATGATATTTTGCGATTATAACGCTCAAACAAACTTGAAGATAATGAAACGTTGAAACTAATTAAATTGTTTGCAAGCTGCATTTGTGCTGTTGTCAATTTGAGTGTTCAAGTATACCCACCCAATGACTTTATTTTTAAATATCTTGTTTTTTTTTTATTCTAGCAAGATTTATAAATTATTTAGCAAAATTTCAATTTCATCACACAATTAAATTAAAAGGAGTCTTCAACGATAATTTTTTTCTGAATTTTTATTTTAAGTTTAAGCTTATCGACTTACTTCTTGTTACATTAGGAAAACCTGTAATTGTCCTCGATTTAAGTTAATACTGCTCAATATGAATTGTTTGTAAATGCTGTTGGTTTTCTGAATAAAATAAAATAAAATGTCAAGTCAAACGCACTAAACCAATAGTAGCCGGAGTAGGCATTTAGAACAAAGGCCTTATTCCTCGATTAAGAATAAAGTGTATCAACCGATAATCTAAACACACACATAGTAACAATGTATCGCTAGATCATTAAAAAGTGTATGTATGTCACTGTAGTCGGTCATTGACCCTAGAAACACAACTAAAATTTTTCTGTTATTTTGACAATTAAACCAGTTATGATCCTATAGCCTTAACTTGCAGAACGTCTTTAAAGCACAATGTCTAAATTCAATGTCTAAGTTGTAAAAAGTATAAGAAGCAAAACCTCTAACACTCATATGGATAATTAAGTAAATCAATTAAAAATAAAACCTTTGCAGGGACACGTTAGCGACCTTACTTAACCAAATATCTATGCGTTGTCCTTTCGCAGAGGGGTCAAAATTAGGGAGATATTCTTGTGATCAATAGTCTTTGACATCAATGCCCCAGAAGGTGATGGCTGAGGTCCGACATTACTTTTAATTGATTTGACAATATCTATCAAGTCCTTAGTAGAAAAATATGGTGTACGTGACCTTTTTTCCTTCGGCGCGGAGTCCTCGCGTTGTCGTCGGCCCGCCCTCGGCGTAGCACTGCGACTGCGCTTACGGCGCCGCCTGCTCTGGCTGCGGGTGCGTCGACGACTGGCGCGGCTGCGACTGCGGCTGCCCCTCGCGTTCCGGTGCGGTCGATCTTCACGCCTCGAAGATGTTTTTTCGCGTTCCCGGTACAACTCGTGCTCCAAAGCTTGTAACCGCCTTCGCGTCTGCTCCAACTCGGTCTCCTTTCCTCGATGGTGCGAACTTCTATTAATCCTTCTGGACCTGCTACGGCTGCGTGTTCGACTACGATCTGCCCCAGTAGCAGCAATTGGAGTATGCCGCCGTCGCTCGCTTCCACGTTGACGTCCAGTCTCATTATCCATAATGTTAATCTCGTCGTTCCAAAAAGAAAAGAAATAGTATGAATTAATGAAATTGAATCATACAGTAAACTGCAGGCTCTTTTTTTTCTATAGTAAAGATCTACAAGCTACATGCTGGTTTTGTTAAATCTCGAAACATAAATCTTAATAAAAATTGTTCGACATGCGTTTATGACAATTATTGACACGGATTTTTCAAATATCGATTTCTCTCGCAAACGGTGCGTCGTAGCGCAAAACTAAGCGAATTTTGACCCCCTTGGTGGTATGGTAGGCATCTTTATGGATATAAGCTTACCTAAAAGGATAACCACCCGCTCGCAGAAAAAATCTCACATTGAAATAGCCGCCATTTTGTGAACTCTTAAGAAAGGAATTACCGACAAAAAGTAGACGGGTAAAATGTTCAAGCTATTTGTTCAAAATGTAGATTCAATGTTAATGCTCATATTTTTAACTATACCTTACAATTTTTATTTTATTGCAACCGCAATAGCATTAGTATCAGTATAGAAGGAAATATAAGTAGGCGTGTACTTACGTTTGGTATCCCACTTCTGAAGTATAATAAAACTTGGGGTCTCAGGTTATACTTCCAATAAAACTCAGTTTTCAAGACAACCACGTGTATTCTCTCAGAGACGTCCGTTCTGTACAAAAACTCAAAACCCAATCCCCGCTCTCACATCGGCCAAGTGCCGCCATCTTTTTTATTTTCCCTCTACTTTTACAAACTGACAATGACAGACAGACCGTATTGCCAGTCGGCAGAACAAAATTATACCTTTTATTGATTTTATGTTTCTAACGCATACAAATCAAATAAATTAACTTCAATTTTATAAAAAAACCATACAACACTAATTCACAAGGACCCGCCTAGTAATGTGCATGCGGTGACGCTCCACGCAGTGTGCGGCGATGACACGTATGCGGCCCGCGGGTCCCCCGCAGCACCCGCGCCCCCTCCGCGCGCCGCTGGCGCCTGCTAACCCCACCGCTATGCAAATTCCTTTGTCGCATGTAAACAGTACACACACCGCTAACGCACACACTTCGCATCAATCTGTGCGTATGCGGGGCGCATACGTATTACTTACTATCCACCGCAATAGTCGAGATAGCCGATAAGGAACGTAAATATCACCTCGCACGCGCGCTTCTTGATTGTGGCAGTCAACATTGTTTTATTTTGGAAGCTTTAAGTACGTTATTAAGCGCTAATTGTATACAGTCCACTTACGAGATTCGAGAGGTAGGTAACTCAGTAACACAGTCCACGCAAATCTGTGATATAGAGGTAAAATCACGCATTGGAACGTACTCAACGCAAATGAGATGTTTTGTGTTACCTTGCATAACATCTACTTTACCGGCAGCTGCATATAAACAAGGCGCACAATTAGTCATCCCCAGCAATATACAGCTGGCCGATCCATATTATTACGAGTCCCGGGATGTTGACATGCTAATCGGGGCAGATATGTTCTGGGATCTTTTGTGTGAAGGTAAAATAAGGTTACCAAACGGGCCTTTCTTACAAAATACTAAATTAGGCTGGATTGTTTCTGGGCCTATAGATTCTAACACGCGCAACAATAATCGCTCTTTATGTAATTTTACAAATTCAATAGACACACAGCTACGTCAGTTTTGGGAGTTAGAGGTACGGCCTCAGGTTGGACACACGCACACGGACGAGGAGCGTGCTTGCGAGGAGCATTTCGTTCGTACTACAACGCGCAAAGTCGACGGAAGGTTCTGCGTTTGCTTGCCGCTCAAGGAGTCACCAGCCAAGTTAGGTGAATCGTTTTCTCAAGCCGAGCGTCGCTTTATAGCACTGGAGAAGCGGTTAGTTCGGAACCCTGACTACAAAAAACTGTACAGTGACTTCATACACGAGTATATCAACTTAGGCCATATGACTAAGGTGAATTCATACGGAACCCCACATTATTTCTTACCACACCATGGTGTGTTTCGTGAGCACAGCACTACTACCAAACTACGTGTAGTTTTCGGCGCAAGTGTAGGCACTAGTAGTGGTTTATCGTTAAATGATATTCTACAGGTAGGGCCACCGCTACAGAGTGACCTAGTTGATATTTTGCTTCGCTTCAGGCAACATAGGTTTACTGCTTGTGCTGACATCGAAAAAATGTACAGACAATGCCTTATATACGAATCACAGCGTTACCTTCAGCTGATTGTCTGGCGCGACGACCCCTCTGAGCCCTTAGGTGTTTATCGGCTAAACACGGTCACGTATGGCACCTCTTCCGCCCTGTTCCTTAGTGTTAGGTGTTTAAAACAGCCTGCGCTCGACTGTACGGAACCTAACACTAACACTGACCCACTACACCTACTAACGTGTGCTTCAAGCTGTAATCCTCATATTTGAAATCTCAATGAAAACGAATATTGACAACGCTAAAAAATAGTCATGAAATAGTCATAAATAGTCATACATGTAAAAAAATAGTCGCATTATAGTTTCGGCGTTATAGCTATAGGTTAGTGAGGATTATGGCTTGAACGTCAAGCTGTAATCCTCATTTCTGGTGCAAGCAAACGGTACATACAATCTTTCGAATTGGTTTAAGTCCAAAAAATAGTCATTAAATAGTCACAACGACATGCCAAATCTCAGAAATGGTCCTTAAAAGATTCCAGAGATATAAAGGTACCCTGATGAGGATTATGGCTTAAACATTTGAAAACTTTAAATTTCTCCGTAACGCCTACGATTTTCGGTTTAAAGTTTGTACCAAAAAATAGTCATGATATAGTCGTATGCAGCAAAAATAAAATTGAGCTGATTTAATTTGAAAATAAAAAAAAATATTCTCCCTACATTTCTATGGATGTACAGTCGTGTACAACATTTGTAACTTTATTTGATATGATTGTAAAATATTCCGCTTAATATATAACATTACTTCCAATTAAACGTTTTAAGGAATAGGAATGGTGGGGAGGGGGGGGGGAGGGCCTCCGGAACCCTCACTGGCCGGACGAAACACAACAGCACTAAGTGCTATTATTTCACCCGGATATTTGTAAGAGGGTGGTATTACGCCGGGCGAGCCGGCCCAACGCAGCGTGGCTCTACCACTCAGTCAGTGTCACTCATTTAACACCACCCAGTGTAGAGATGTGACCCACGTGTAGAGTCTTAAGGGTAAACCTACGGACGCGAGTAACTTTAACCCCCTTATCCTTATTTATTACAATCGAAAGCTTGCTTTACATAACTTGTTTAAATCTCAGTACATATATGGTTATATCACAGCAATTAGTTTTGATCACAATTATCACAGTTAGTTCAATATCTGTTGATGTGGGATTAGTTCATTCAGTTTATGTTTCTAGAAAATTTCAATAGATGGCGCTGGTAGGTTGAGTGCATATTCTAAAATCAGAAATTCAATAAACGAATCAGATATCAACAATATCAACAACTTTAAATTACTTACATCGAAGAAAAGTATAATACTATGTAATAGTATGTTTAAGGTATCACTAATGTTAAAAAATAACAGAACTTTCCACTCCAAGAGTAGCGTCTGTTGAATCAACCCGGGATCGACCAAATAGCGATATATCCTTGTCTCTATCGTTAACGGACGAAACCGGACGGGCGGCTTGTTAATTGTAATCTAAATCGAAAGTACGTTTTATACTCACAATAACTTCAAAAACGACACCCCGTCGTCTTCGTAAAATTTCATAAATTCATTCATACGATTTCTTTAGCTCTTAAAATCCTTCACCAGAGTACACATCACAAATGATTATTTCATGATTTCAATATCACTGGAACAAATAGCCATTTTTTCAAAATTTTGCAAATGCAGCAACCGACGACACACGCGATCTATGACCTTGACTTACATTCAACTGAACTTGATAAAAACATAACAAGCAAAATAAACTTCGGCCCATCGCACTGCGATCGATGCGTTTGAGTGGAGACAAGGATAGCGCTATTTGACCAATCCCGAGAAACAAAAGCGCGCTACTCAAAATGGCGCCATGGACCCAGCTTTTTTGTATTTATAGGTACTTACTGGTTTTTGTTGAAATTATACAGGGCGTTCCAAGGATATGCCACATGAAGGGAAAGTACATTGAATATTGTAGAGAAAAATAATCATCCTGTAGCTTTATCATACCGATCGAAAGGCTTCATCATAAGCATTATTTTTTGCTAAATGACTTAGTGTCACAAATAAAACAAAGACCATAAATTATAACATTTGCAGTGAAATTATGTTCAGAAAAATGAAAAGCTGACATTGCCGTAAGGACATACAACTGACATTGAAATAAATACATACATAAATTGATTAATTTTGTATTAAAAAATTCATGGTCTTCCTTTTATTTCTGACACTATGTTATTTAGCAAAAAATAATCCTTATGATGAAGCCTTTCGATCGGTATGATAAAGCTACAGAGTGATTATTTTTCTCATGTAACAGGTTCGATTCCCGGTTCAACCATGTAATTATTTACATATCTATGAATGCAGTTTAAATTGTTTATTTAAATTCAAATAATGTCTTCTTTCAGTAAAATGTTCAATCTACAATATTCAAGGTACTTTCCCTCCATGTGGCATATCCGTGGGACGCCCTGTATATGTTAACATAGTTATTTAATGAACAACAAAATATATGTGTTACATTAAAGTTTCAAAGAGACAAATAAACTAAATGCTGTTTTCCTTTATAACATGCATAGGTATGTAAAATGTAAACATCTTAGAAAGTTTCACCAGCCTGGACCTTGCTGCCGCTTTCAATTTCAGAAAGTATTATCTAGAATGCGTTGCCGTTCAAATTTGAGCTTTTTTGTTTAGGTGGTAAAGTTGCTATTAACTTAAAATATTTTATTGTTTATGCGTTTCGTTGTGCACTACTAAAAGCGGTCGAACTTAACAATAGATAACACTACCTTTATTATTGAAATTTTGCATTCACAATGCTATATAGATAACGGATAAAATGAGCAGTGGACCGGCAATCCAAAGGTCGTGGGTTCGAATCCCACTCGAGCTTCCTGAGACTGGTTGATTTTTTTCTAGTAAACATTTTATCCGATAACAATACTATTTATTGGGAAATAAGCTCTTAAGTAGATTCCGACATTTAAAAAAAAATTCTACTATACTAGTTGCGATACCTAACTTTTGTACTTTAGTAAGTCATTTTTATAAATAAATCAGTTCGTTCTAAACATGAAATCGATTTCAAGTTTAGTTATTTATCACTCCACACAAGTCTCCAAAATTTTGTACACGACTGTACATCCATAGAAATGTAGGGAGAATATTTTTTTTTATTTTCTCATTAAATCAGCTCAATTTTATTTTTGCTGCATACGACTATTTCATGACTATTTTTTGGTACAAACTTTAAACCGAAAATCGTAGGCGTTACGGAGAAATTTAAAGTTTTCAAATGTTCAAGCCATAATCCTCATCAGGGTACCTTTATATCTCTGGAATCTTTTAAGGACTATTTCTGAGATTTGGCATGTCGTTGTGACTATTTAATGATTATTTTTTGGACTTAAACCAATTCGAAAGATTGTACCGTTTGCTTGCACCAGAAATGAGGATTACAGCTTGACGTTCAAGCCATAATCCTCACTAACCTATAGCTATAACGCCGAAACTATAATGCGACTATTTTTTTACATGTATGACTATTTATGACTATTTCATGACTATTATTTAGCGTTGTCAATATTCGTTTTCATTGAGATTTCAAATATGAGGATTACAGCTTGAAGCACACGTTAGTAGGTGTAGTGGGTCAGTGTTAGTGTTAGGTTCCGTACAGTCGAGCGCAAGCTGTTTTAAACACCTAACACTAAGGAACAGGGCGGAAGAGGTGCCATACGTGACCGTGTTTAGCCGATAAACACCTAAGGGCTCAGAGGGGTCGTCGCGCCAGACAATCAGCTGAAGGTAACGCTGTGCTTCGTATATAAGGCATTGTCTGTACATTTTTTCGATGTCAGCACAAGCAGTAAACCTATGTTGCCTGAAGCGAAGCAAAATATCAACTAGGTCACTCTGTAGCGGTGGCCCTACAGAGATACCTGTAGAATATCATTTAACGATAAACCACTACTAGTGCCTACACTTGCGCCGAAAACTACACGTAGTTTGGTAGTAGTGCTGTGCTCACTAGCACTAACACCTAAAATAACGATTTCTAAGGTGCAAAAAATTATCGACAACGATTTCTACGTGGATGACCTGCTGACGTCGTTAGATGACAAACACGAATTACTAAAATTATGTAATAAAACTTCCCAGGTTCTGCAATCTGCCTGTTTTCTTTTGAGAAAGTGGACGTTCAACTTTAAAGGCGATCAATCGTTAACTCCATTCAACGAATCGAAGGAGTTATCGTTAGGAGAGAACGGTCAGTGTAAAACGTTAGGCTTGGGTTGGTACAACGCGTCTGATGAGTTTCATTTTAACACACAATTTAAAGATGATACTTATTCAAAGGTTTCGAAACGTGCAATTCTGTCACACGTTTCACAAATTTTTGATCCGCTGGGGTTGCTTAGTCCAACTATTGTTTTAGCGAAAGTTTTACTAAAAAAGCTTTGGTTATTAAAAATGGACTGGGATGATGAGGTGCCGAGACGAGACGTGTTGCGTGTGTGGACGCGGTTTGTGGATGGGTTGGTAGCGCTAAGCACCCTGCGCATCCCGCGTCATGTTATAGGTACCAACGCTATACGTATAGAATTGCACATTTTTACCGATGCCTCGCAGACAGCGTACGGCGCTTGTATTTACGTGCGCACAGTAAGTGATAATAACACGGCAACGGTAAGATTGTTGTGTTCGAAAAGTAAGGTCGCCTCTTTGAAGCCTGTAAGTATTCCAAGGCTAGAGTTATGTGGTGCTTTTTTTTTTTTTTATCTTTCCTACAATCACACCAATTATCTAGCCCAAGAGAAGCTTCGAAGAAACTCGTGAAATGGTTACTAGACAACGGATAAACATACTTAAAATACTTAAATACATACTTGTTATACATAGAAAACACCCAGACCCGAGACAATTTAGAAAACAATAATTTCTAAATTGACCCGACCGGGGATCGAACCCGGGACCTCAGAGATGGCGACACCATGAAAACCGGTGTACAAACCACTCGACCAAGGAGGTCGTCAGCTTTACTCGGGGCTCGGTTATATGACAAAGTACACAAGGCACTTCAGCGTCGCTTCGACTGTGTTACGTTTTGGACTGACTCAACAATCGTTTTAGGCTAGTTACACATGCCACCAAATTTACAAAAAACATTTGTACAAAACAGAACTGCCGAAATACACGAATTGACGGGAGAACTTCCATGGCGTCATGTGAGCGGCAAGGAAAATCCAGCCGATTTAGTTTCACGCGGAGTTCGGCTGGAGGATCTTTCAACTACTAACTTATGGTGGGAGGGCCCGTCTTTCCTCCGCCAGTCGGATTTCAGCTGTAGCGACGTTCCTTTGCCATCACCTGACACGCAGGATGACTTGCCCGAGTTGAAACATAGGGTGACCCATTCTTTCGTTACAGAAAGACTTCGCAAGTCAATTTTTCCGTTTAACAGATACTCTCAATTCAATCGCATGAGGCACGCTGTCGCATATGTACATCGCTTTATTACACGCGCAATAAAGGTAGTGAGCGAACAGGTGTTCTCACTGTGGATGAGTTGGGGGAAGCTGACACAACGCTGGCTAGACTGGCCCAATTGGAATCGTTTCCAGAGGAGTATCAGTTACTTATAAAAAATGGTTCATTACCAAATAAGCACAATTTATCTAAATTAAATTTATTCTTAGATGAAAATAAAATAATCCGCGTCGGTGGTCGCATTACCAATTCGCCTGACTTCTCCTTAGTTAAAAAGCACCCGATTCTCCTTACCTCTAAACATCATATGTCTTTGTTGATTTTCCAAAACGAGCACAAGAGTTTGTTACACGCAGCTCCACAGGCACTCCTGTACAATCTGCGAGAAACATGGTGGACTATCGGCGGTAGGAACCTTGTGAGGAGGGTAGTACAGGACTGCGTTCGGTTAAGAGGCAAAACTCCCTCACCTATAATGGGTAATTTGCCGAAAGAACGACTGACTCCAGGTTTCCCTTTTATGTGTACCGGTGTGGACTACGGTGGACCAATGCTCATACTGAATCGTAAGGGCAAAGGTGCTAGAACAACAAAATGTTCCGTATGCATTTTTATTTGTTTCACTACTCGCGCAATACACTTGGAACTCGTCAGCGACTTATCCACTGATGCTTATTTATTGGCACTCAAGCGTTTCATATCACGGCGAGGCAAACCTACTGAAATCTTTTCTGATAATGGCCGCAATTTTGTGGGTTTGATGAACGATTTCAAAAGGTTTATAAATAGCTGTTCACCTGAAATTTTAGATTATGCTATTAGTCACGACATCAAATTTACTTTTATTCCACCGTACGCTCCTCATTTTGGTGGTTTATGGGAGGCAGATGTAAAATCCTGCAAATATCATTCAAAACGTGTTGTAGGTAACGCACATTTAACCTTCGAGGAATTCAGCACGGTATTAACACAAATTGAAGCCGTTCTGAACTCCCGTCCTCTAAGCCCTATGTCCACAGACCCCAACGACTTCACTCCTTTAAGTCCAGCTCACTTTCTGGTTGGTCGACCACTCACTGCGCCTGCCAGCGATGACATCACTGAGGTTCCTGCAACTCGGCTCACACGCTACCAACGAGTGGAGCAGATCCGCCAGCACTTCTGGTCTAGATGGGCGAAGGAATACGTGTCCGAGCTCCAAACGCGGACAAAGAAGCTGAGGGATGCCACTCCACTGACACCGGACATGCTCGTTGTCATCAAAGATGACAATCTACCACCCTTGAAGTGGCGGCTTGGAAGAATCGACAGAGTAATTCCAGGAATGGATGGAGTGGCCAGAGTGGCTGATATCCGGACTGCGTCTGGAGTTGTGAGACGCGCATATAGCAAGATTTGTCCCCTACTCGACCACTAGTTCCAGTTGAGGGGAGTCTACTTCTTTTGAAAGCTGGTGCTTTCAAGGTCGGGGGCATGTTCAAGCCTTCATGGAGTGGTATGGAGGAGGAGAATTGTACGCACACTACATAGAGGGCGCCACGTAATTTAATTGTATTTTTAACTGCGACAACACTTTGTTCGTCGTCTATTGCATTAAATCCGTTTCCCGTTTTTTTATACATATTTTGAAATCTGCATATCATCACAAACACTTTTGTATCGCAACGACTTGTAACTGTTCGCAAATCATTAAACTATTGCACGGATCACCAATTCTCTTTTCCTATCAAGAGCTTCATACCTATAAAAACGCAAACAATAATTATTATTGGAACACTTTCAAAGTTTTTCTTTTTTTTAAACTGATGTCTGATTTAAAAGAGCATGGATAAATGTCACGGTTCCTGTTCGATGCCGAATGTTTGTAAACATAATACTGTCATTTGTGCAAATGTCTAGTTTCACTAGGATTTTTACTGTTTTTTGAAAGAAAGACACAATAGTTAACTGTTTTCTTGTGAATGTCTCTCAAGAAAAAGTAAAATCCTACTGCAACTAGGTATAACAGTAATCTGTTTACAAAAATTCGTCATCGAATTTGGCTGGAGTATATAGGTTCCGTTCTAAAACAAGAAAAAATATAATACCTATATACTGTAATATTTTTTAAAACCATTATTATAAATTGTTATTGTGGTATGGTATCGATATTCGAAATAAATAAAAACATTATTATGTTTGAAATGGAATGTACGTAAGTATTTATGTAACAAGTGTGTGTTTAAGTATATGTATGTAGGGGATGGTAGTATGCTTCAGAGCTCGATGGCGCATCGGCTAGCACGTTCGGCTTCTTATCTTATCTTAGCTAAGCAACTTTCGCAATGCCGGGTCACTGGATGGGTGACCAAATTTAAAACATCTCGAGTACCTCCGTGCTTCGAAAGGAGGCACGTTAAGCCGTTGGTCCCGTTTGTTGTCGTAAGCTCTTAAGATGACAGTTGTTAAAACCCACCAACACGCATTGGGCCAGCGTGGTGGGTTATGGCCCAATATCCCCACGTGCTATCTCCACGTGGGAAGCCTGCGCCCAACAGTGGGACGTTTATAGGCTGATGATGATGATGACGATGTTTGAGAAAGTGCGGTTGTATGTTTGTGCCCCTAAAAGGTCAATATTTCTCGTCTCATGTAAACTATTGGACACAGATATTGATGAGCAGTCATTACATTATGTAACCTTTACAACTTTACTGTTCGACCACATAGCAAACATTTTAATTTTCAGATTTCCAACTGATCCGGTAGAAAGAAGTCGTTGTCGAAATATTTAACTATAAGGTTTCATCATAATAAGAAATTAGAGAACATGAAAAATGTTGTAACATCTAAACGAAAGTTATTTAAGAAACAAGTACAAAGAGAACGCCATTAATTGTTTTGATTTTAATTTAAAATATATAAATTTCTGATAAAAAAATCAATTTTGATTAAGTATTAAATGTAAATCATCCTGCCTGTTGCTTCTATTTCGTCCCTATTACAAACATATCACACGCACGCAGGCTTCCATTAGCGCATTATTTTATTGTACTCGCCCTCGCCTTCAATCATCCATTTCTTCTAAACACACCAGCTTCTTTTATGCGTTATACCTACATATACAATAGATATACCTAATTTAAATAGTTATGTTATGTTATGAATCATTTTAAAATTTTATTGTGCATAAATATTTTTTCCCCATTTTATCGGAAATTAGGCATTCGCTGGCAATAATTCGCGCTAGTGTCAGTCATACGCGGCTGTCACGCAGACTTCAAATTCAATACAAAAACCGAGCGGATTTTAAGAAGCGTTTGTACCGCGATGCTCCGTCTAGACAAAGATATCAGCTTCCAAAAAGCCCCATTTAAAAAAAAGTTGTATTATTTTAAATATATTGAAATAGCATTAGATTATTGATTGGTCTCGCTGCGCTCGACTAGATACCTCCGTCGTACTTGTCAAATGCGGCAACAAATACTACGCCGAAATCGGCGTACCCGAGCCAGTCACACTGACAGCTGTGGGTGAAGTGTACGTACCGAATGTTTTATTCAATTTTGGGCTTAATTCAAACTAAAATGCCAGTTTGCGTAGTAAAACTGTGTAAAAATAATACTTCTAAAAATAAGAAGGACGCTGGGATCACATACCATCAGTAAATATCGTATAATTACGAAATTTCATCATAAAATAATGTGAACAATAAACGCCATTTAGTGTTACCGCTTATACAAGAATAAAGTCCCCGTGGTTGAGATTTTTATTATGTGAATTTATTGTTATTGCCTTTTATTATATAGGTAAGTAACCTATTTCATTTGTCTCACAAAGTTACTATATACTTAACCTAGTTCTATGTTATTTCATGTTTACTTATATTTGTGATTTATAATAAGGTGTAAAAATGTTAGCTGACACTATATCAAGGGGATTCTACCGATGAAACTGAACAACTTTGTGAGCGTCAAGTTGGCAGGCACACCATGGAATTAGATGGTTTTGACTATGTCAAAAAATTGTGTATAAATAGTGATAAATAGTGACGTATAGCATATAAATAGTGATACTATGGTTCAAAAGATATTTGAGTATCTTGGTGTGCCTGCTAACTTGACGTCAAGATAGCAGGCACATTAAGAAATACAGTTCGTATCAATGTGATTTATATGTCAAAAAACTGTGCATAAATAGTGAATCGAATACGCAAAATTTCAACAATTGTACTTCAACGCAAACCGAGATATTACGGTCTCTAAGTGGGCTGCCAACTTGACGATTCTTGCGATGGCGATTCCAGAGAAACGGGTTGAAGTTTTAAACAAATAAATACATGAAAAAATTGTGTGTGAAATTGTGAATCTTTCAATATAAATAAAAAAAGAATTCTCCTTTGCTATTTTCAAAAAATCTAATATAAACTTCTACCATACATTCGATTTTAAGTACAATCGTGCACAATTTTATTTATTGTCTTAAGATACTGACCGAAAGTCTAAGTATTTTTAATTCAAGTCATAAAATTACACTATCATTAAATCTATCGTTGTAATGTCAGTTTCACGTTATTTCTATGGAAACTTATACATATGTATACTTACGGATGAAAAGTAACGCTATCCTTTTGTACATTTGATGTATCTGTTCGCTTTTTGCACGAAAACACGCTGCAATTTTGCATTATTTGCTGTCGTCGTGACGCATCCACTGTGAGATGCAAATGGTGCAGTGACACGCGAAAACTAGTTTTATATAACAATATAACCATTGGTATTGGTTGGTATAACCATTGGGCATACCCTCTTGGCAGAGGGGAACGTCTGCCAGTGGCGTCTCCTGTTGGTTTAATGCTCTAAGGATCTGAGCGATCGCCGTTTTTGAGAATCGGGTGTAGAAGGGCTGTCTTCGAAGAGCTCGGACAACGGAAGTAGTGTAAGAGAGCCGGAAAAGGCGTTAGAACGGGAGCCAACTCAAGAGCACACGTCTGAAGCACAATGGGAGGAACGGCATCAGGCTCACTCGACTTATGGATATCAAGGAAAAAAAGAGCCTTACAAACTGACCTTTGTAGGAACTGGACTTTACGCATTGAACAAGCGCAATGCGGTATCATATGGTTGGTGGAGACATTTCCCCATCGTCCAAGGTCGAGTTCGGCTTCGGCTTTCACCTTTGCTGTATGGGCCAGGCAGTCATCGGTCTTGTGCAATGGTGGTAGAGACGGCAGACAAAAATTCCCTAAGATAGCTTTGGCGAGAGACCATAGAACGCACGAGTTCCCGAAGGAAGATGCACTAGCTTTTAACCAATTCCACTTATGAATGATGACTTCACCATGGCAATGTCCTTCTTAAAGGACCTGGCGGCAATGTTGCTTTCTGAGCGCACTGGTGTTTCGATCCTTTGATGACACCGCATTAGCCCAGGCTTGGTAATGTTGTCGCTTTTGGCGAGATGCCATTTTGCAGCAACGTCCAAACCATGGTTGGGATCTGCCGCCAATCGGAACCCACAGTGTTTGGATTGAAAAGTTCCATTTCCTGCAGTATCACATCAACGACAAAATCAGCGGCGACATCAAGATCATCCAGCGAGAAGCAAACTCGCAACTTGCAACCATGGGTAGGATGCAATGAACTTCGCATCCCATCCCAGTCCGCTGACCTATAATGCCAGATTCGACGTTTTTAAAGTTTCTGTGAGAGGCACAGTGCTACGAATAGGGCATGCTCCCGGGAATTCCCGATACCGATTTTTCCCGGTATTTCCCGGGAAATTGACTTTTTACCTAGTACCGGTACTGAGAATTCATTTCCCGGGAAATTCGGTACTTTCGGTACTTTTATTAAAACTTAAAATTACGCCAATAGTTGCCTAGCTTTATCTTCCAAATGATCTCGAAACTGAACGTCACTCGAAATATCGACGCCAAGGATTCCAATAGTCGGAATGGTATCAAGGAGAGCTCCCTCAAAGTTCAGAGGTACGACGAAGGGATGTTTTTCGCGGTAAATGCGCAAACTTGTGTTTTGGAGGGGTTAAAGTGGATTAGGTTATGTCGGCCCCAATTTGAGACATGACTTAACATGTTCTCGGTGTCAGTCACAAGTTTATTCCAGCTCTCGATGACGCTTTCCAAAGAAATATTAGCTCGTCCGGTGTAAAGCGTTACCCACGTACCGTACTGTCGTCCGCACAGCAATGAATGCTGTTGTTATGCAACATGTCATTGATATGCAGAAGAAACTGAGTAGGGGCTAACACGTACCCCTGCGGAACTCCAGCATTCACGGGTTTCATGTTAGAGCACGAACCGTCGACTACGACTCTGATGCTTCGCCCAGAAAGAAAGCTGGCAACCAACGAACACAATTTCTCAGGAAACCCGTATGATGGCAGTTTAGAGAAAAGAGCCCTGTGCCATACCCTGTCAAAGGCTTTCGCTACGTCCAAGCTAACTGCCATTGCCTCCCCTTTACTTTCGACTGCCTCCGCTCATCGGTGAGTAAGGTACACTAAAAGATCACCAGCCGAACGACCGCGACGAAAACCATAATGGCGTTCATTAAGAGCTAGTTTTCTTCTAGGTACTTTAAGAGCTGGCGGTTTGTAATGGACTCCATTACTTTGGAGAGCAAAGAGGTGATGGCTATTGGCCTGTAGTTGGATGGATCTGACCGATCGCCTTTTTTGAGAAGGGGCTGTCTTCCAAGAGCTCGGGACAACGCCAGTAGTGTGAGAGAGCCAGAAAAGGCGCGTTAGAACCGGCGCCAACTTAGGAGCACACGTCCGAAGCACAATGGGAGGAACTGCATCAGGCCCACTCGACTTATTGATATCAAGGAAAAAAATGGCCTTTGTAGGAACCGGACGTTTGGCATTCAACAAGCGCAATGCGGTATGGTTGGTGGAGAGTTTTCCCCGTCGTCCAAGGTCTCCTTTGTAGTATGGGCCAGGCAGTCATCGGTATTTTACAACGGTGGTAGGGACGGCTGGCAAAAGTTCCCTAAGGTAGCTTTGACCAGCTTTGACTTTTGTAGAGAGACCAGAACGCACGCGTACCCGAAGGAAGACGCACTAGCCTCTCGCCAATTCCACATATGAATGATGACTTTGCATTGGCAATGTCGTTAAAGGACCTGGCGGCAAAGTTGTACCTCTTTCTGGGCGCACTGGTGTTTTGATCCTTTGATGACACCGCATAAACCCAGGCTTGCCCACGCTTTTGGCGAGACGCCATTTTGCAGCAACGTCCAAACCATGGTTGGGACTTGCCGCCAATGGCAACCACAGAGATTGGATTGAAAAGTTCCATTCCCTGCAGTATCACATCAACAACAGAGTCGGCGGCGACATCAAGATCATCCAGCGAGAAGCAAACTCGCCACCATGGGTAGGACGCAAAGAAACTTCGCATCCCATCCCAGTCCGCTGACCTATAATGCCAGACTCGACAATTTTGAAGTTTCTGTGAGAGGCACAGTGCTACGAATCAGACAGTAGTCTGATGAGCATAGTGGTGCATCAACAGAAGCTTGATAGCCGTCTGGGTGCGGACTCAGTAGAAGGTCCAATAATAATATAGCGTAGGGTCGGTTACCAATTGGGACAGACTGTAGGCCAAAGCGAGAGTACAATTTTCTGTTTCCAATAATTAAAGTAGTTCCGGTGCATTTCACGTGACGGGTGAAAACCAAATTAAAAGGTAATTGTTAGTTTTCATGGCCATCCGTTATTTAGATTGTGTTTGTTATTTAGAGAAAAATTAGCCTTACATTAAGCTTAAGCCTGTAGGCTGTACCGCGCCAGCTAACCGTAGCCGATCGGATAAGAAATCGCTACTCACGCCAAAGGTCAGGAGATCGAATCCAAGCCGCCCAAAAGTTATTTCTGTTTTATTTGATGTAGTCTTCACTGTGGAGCGGCGGATTCCTCACTTCTGCAGTGACGAAGCCCGGGGCTCACAAATAATTTATATTAAAATGTTTAAATATTTCGAATTAGCTTTGACACGACTGCTCACAGCTGAGAACGCACGACGAATTATGTTGCTTTTCATACTCCTCAATACGAATTTAAATCTATGCACGACGTGAATTCTATCTTGTAAAGTGGTTTTTGCATTATACCACTCAACCAACAAAACAATCACCAATCAAAATATGTTTTTAGATGTAGAATGTAAAGCCGGCTCCATACGTTTGGCAAACAACGGCAAACAGCAAACAGCAAACAACAAACACAAACATGTGGACGAGTGTTTGTGAGTGTTTGCCTGTTCGTGTTTGTGTTTGCCAGTGTTCGGCGTCGGTGTCGGTTTTTCATCACAAATCAAAGGATGTTTGGCAAACAGTTTGCGATGTCTCCACATGCTTGGTGAGCATCAGTATTGCGCGCGAGCTTGCGGGCGGCGGACGTTCCGGTTCTCAGCAGTTTCCCGCGCGCAATGTGGCGGAGCTAGGAAAATGGCTGATTGGTCTGAGGATACAACTCTGTCTTTTTTGGAAGCATACCATTATGACCAATGCATTTGATACACTAAAGACGCCAATCATAAAAATAGGCAGAAGGTGACCGATGCGTTGGACGCGCCTTAGTTTTATTGTCATTATGAACAAAAGTATAAAGGAAATAAAAAATAAAAAGGAAATATTAATATTCTTTTATTGATACTTGATATAAGTAAATTTTTTTACTAAAAAACTTATGCATTAAGCACTGACAAATTTCGACGGGTGAAAACCAGACCTCGGTAGCCAAGTGGTTAAGGCAGCTGCCCGGAATGAGAAAGGTGCGTGGTTCGATTCCCGCCTGAGGTTGTCGTCTTTTTTCAATGTTTAAAAATTTTACTTAAGTATACTTAAGCGTTAATAAAACACTAAAATATATAAAAACATTACTCTAAAAACGCAACTTCATCTGAACCGAATGTTCAAATATTTGTATAAATATATCTTTCGGATCTCAGAGGTAAAAACTTCTAAGATTTGATGAAGCAATGTTGGCTAAAAAACATAGGCATCAAGCACTGACAAATTTCGACGGGTGAAAACCAGACCTCGGTAGCCAAAAAGTGGTTAAGGCAGCCGCCCCGAATGCGGAAGGTGCGTGGTTCGATTCCCGCCTGAGGTTGTCGTCTTTTTTCAGTGTTTAAAAGTTTTACGTAAAGATAGGTATTTAGGCGTTAATAAAACACTAAAATATGTTATAAACATAGATACACATTTTTTTGAATTTAAAATTTAAATAGGTCAACCCGAAACTAATAGCTGTCACAAGTTCGTCGACCGTCATGTTTGCCGATTCGGAATATACTGGCACGTTCGCCAAACATGAGGATGCCTGTTTGTGTTGGGTGTTTGTGGTCGATGTTTGCGACTTTGTTTGTAGTGATCGGTGTTTGCGGCAAACAACAAGCGTATGGAGCCGGCTTAACCTCCTCAACTATTCAACAAGGTAGACAGCAAGACAGGCCTATAACGGTCGCATTATTTCACCGTGCATACTTTACGCGGCAGATTAGGCGGCGCCACTTGTACGAGCAATAATCGTACAACCTAATTTTAATTGCTTTGCATGCGTTTGCATACGCTGCATTATATGTTAATTGTGTGAAATTAAATAGTGTTATTTTCATCGCCACTCAAACCGGTCGACTTTTATTTACCTACTTTACCTGCGACCCCAGCATAGCATTTTGAGCATCTTTGAGCATCTTTTAGCATAGCATTCTAAGTGTAGGATTTACACCCTACATTTTGTGGTCCTTCAAGCATTTTGATTTATCGCGCGGTTTGATCAAACGCGGGATTAATGTTCCGGTACTCGCGCTGAGTTTTGAAGTTAACTTTCGTTCATTACACGTACAAAGAACATTTAGCGGATAGTGATTACACATCCGCCAAGCAGTTTCGTCAGTCAGGATTCGCTTCTTGACTAGCGGTGTCATCTTAGCGGGCCGGGAGGCTTGAAAGAAGATCAGCTTCAAGAGAGAGCTAGGAACATCCTAGTTTCCAGATACAGCATCCAGCATCAACATCCAGCATCAACAGCCAGCAACAACAGCCTGCCATTGGTTCGACAGCCGATTTCACCACTAACAAGTAAGATCGTTCCTTTTATTTTCACTTCTGCCTATTTAATTGATCATTTTTATTATCATGGATGCCTTAATTTCTCGTCAAGTTGAGAACTTCGAGAACATAAACCGAATTAAGGCTAACTTTAGCAAGGACGCTGAGATCCGTAAAACCAGTGAATACATAAAATCCAGACTAGAGGCATTAGACAACCTTTGGGGAGACTTTGAAAACAACCATCGTTCACTCGAAAAGTACTCTGAATCTGGTGGGCAATATTTTACAGATAAAATTTACGAAAAAACAGCAGACATTTACCAACATACCCGTAACCTACTCACTTCGCATAAGTCGTATATTATACTAGAAACGGAGACTCCATCAACATCGAAGAATAAAGCGTCGCAGTGGCCTGGGAAAGTAGATGAACTGTTGACGCAACAGAGAACAAATTTTAGAGCCTTTAATAGACTTGTACAAGGAGTTATGTCAGAAGAAATCACTGAAAAGTGGGAGTTAGAAGACGAGCTCCGTAATATTCAATCTAGATGGAGTATTATCGACAATCTTCATTTACAGTTAGACAACTTTTTGCAAGGTGAAGATACGGTATATGAAGAAGAGTTTGACCAAATAGCAGCTGAATTTAAGAAGATAAAAAGATTTTTAAATAGAAAACTATCATCCTCCGTTCATTTACATCAAAGCACGCCTCAGTTGGAAATACCTATTTTCATAGGAAAATACACTCAATGGCCAACCTTCCACGATTTGTTCTGCGAAGCAATACACAACAATGCCATCTTAACGAAAGCGCAGAAAATGCAGCATCTCAAAGGAAAGCTGAGAGGAGAAGCCGAGCGGCTAATTCAGCACCTACACATTTCAGCAGATAATTACGATGCAGCATGGGACCTCTTATGCCATCGCTATAACAATCCCCAGGTGCTATTTTCAAAACAAATAGAAGTTTTTCTTAACCAACCCAACGTTCAAAAACAAACAGCATTCGAGTTAAAAAGATTGTATGATACGTCATCAGAGTGCATTCATGCAATCCATAACCTGGGAGTGGACACATCAACCTGGGATCCATTATTAGTTCATCTCATTTGCAAAAAGTTTGACATGGAGACTTACACCGACTACAAAGAAGCGCGCCAGTCACCTAGAGATCTGCCTGCATTAGATGAACTTATGTCGTTTCTTGAAAGTAAGTTCACAGCGCTCGAGACGATCAATAAGCGTGAAAGGATAGCTCCGGCTCCCAACAAGCATTTTAATACCAGCAACATCCATCAACAACCTTCATCATCAAGCAGATTCCCTCATCAAAAATCATTTCCAGCATACACAACGTCCACACGAACTAGGTGGTTCTATTGCAAACAAGATCATGCATTATATCAGTGTCCTGAATTCATTAATTTAAGTTCAGAGCAAAAATTAAAAACGATTACGAAATTAAACATTTGTCGTAATTGCTTATACGCACATCGCAACAAATGTTTTTCTGTGAAGCGATGCAAAGAATGCAACGGTATGCATAATACTTTAATTCACGACGCATGCACAAAGGCAATGACCTCGTCAATTTCGCAATCCGTAACGCCGTTGACAACAAATAAGGCAAGTTTACAACATAACGCTAATCACGTAGCAAGTGAAGACGAAGAGATTCTTCTCACAACATTGCAGCTGAAGGTTACAGCATCCGATGGCTCTCAGGTGATTTTACGAGCTCTGCTCGATCAAGGCTCCCAAATCTCGTTGATTTCGGAAAACGCAGCGCAATTGTTAAGTTTAGAGCGCCAATGTTATCATGCAACCGTAAGAGGCGTAGGCGACGGAGCAAAACAAAGCAAGGGAATAGTAAACTTACAATGTCAATCAGTTTATGGCGACTACGCTTTCTCGACACAAGCACTTGTTATCTCAAAAGTGATAAACAACTTACCCAATTCTACATTTATTAAGCAATCATGGCCGCATCTCCAAAACATTAGCTTAGCAGACCCCGAATATTTTATCTCGAAACAAATCGATTTACTGTTAGACGCAAGTGTATATTCGGATATTATTATGAATGGTCTGATCAAAGGTCCCGCCCGAGCCCCTATAGCACAGCAAACAAGGTTAGGCTGGATATTATCAGGAAGCATTCATACCAAGTCATTCAATTGCCATGTTGTTATTAATAATTTAGAAGACATTGCTAAATACTGGGAAATCGAGGAAATTGAAAGTAACGACAAATCATTATCTCAAGCAGAGCAATTTTGTGAAAACTTTTACATAGAAACAACAAAACGTTTAGATTGTGGTCGTTACGAGCTCGCACTGCCTATGAAACCTGGGTACGAGAATCTTCTTGGCACATCAAAAATAAAAGCTATAGGTCAATTTAAACAGCTTGAGCACAGATTTCATAAAGATAAGTTACTCGCGGACGACTATAAGGACTTTATGAAAGAATATAGAAATTTAGGTCATATGAGAGAAGCTCGTCAATCAAATGATTTATCATTCTATCTTCCTCATCACGGCGTTTTACGTTTAGATTCAACTACAACTAAACTCCGTGTTGTGTTTAACGCGTCAGCCAAATCATCATCGGGCTACAGCTTGAATGACGTCATGGAGTGCGGGCCGAACTTGCAAAAGGATATCATGGCTCTGCTCTTACGCTGGCGTCAATATACATACGTACTAACAGCAGATATCGAGAAGATGTTTCGCCAATTCCGGATAAGGGAAGAAGATCAGCGCCTGCAGCGAATCATCTGGAGAGACAATCCTCTCGATCCCATTCGTGAATACGAGATGACGACTGTGACATACGGCACAAAAGCTGCTCCTTATCTAGCAATGCGCACACTTAAGCAACTCACCAAAGATGATTCTGAAAGGTTCCCTCTAGCAGCTCAAGAAGTGGAGAACTCTTTCTATTGCGACGATGTTCTAAGTGGCCACTTTAGCATAAAAGAAACAAAGGAATTACGTAATCAACTCATTTCAATGCTTAAAGGTGCCGGCATGAACCTACGTAAATGGTCCAGCAACGCTCCAGAGTTAGTGTGTGACTTATCTACCGAACAATTAAATTCGCCTTTTGAATTTAAATGTGCAGAAACAAGGAAAACCCTGGGACTCAGATGGGATTCGCAAACTGACGCATTCATCTTTCAAAACAAGTTTAGGCAAGATAACAAATCACATCACACTAAAAGAGAACTTCTGTCTGAGATATCTAAATGCTTTGATCCCTTAGGCTGGCTCTCTCCTGTCACCATCAGAACCAAACTGCTTTTCCAAAAAACTTGGAACCTTGACCTATCCTGGGATGAACAATTACCTTTAGAAATAGAAAATGAGTGGCTGCAGGTACGCAATGATTTTATAAACATCGAGCAATTTACCATACCCCGATGCCTGGGCAACATATTACAAAATTATCAACTACATTGTTTCTGTGACGCATCGGAAAAAGCATACGCTTGTGTTATATACATAGTCACCAACAAGCATAAGGGCGAACGCACATCAAATATCATAGCTGCAAAAACAAAGCTCGCGCCTTTAAAGAAAAAATTATCGCTACCACGGTTAGAGCTATGTGGCGCAGTTTTATTACATCAGCTACTAACGAAGGTTCTTAATTCGATTCAACATAAGAATATCACCATATACGCATGGACGGACTCGATGGTAGTTCTTGGCTGACTGCAAGGCGACCTAAACAGATGGAATAAATTTGTAGCTAATCGAGTCCAGCAAATAATAAGCACCATCCCAGCGTCACAGTGGCGTCACGTAAAATCAGAAGAAAACGTTGCAGATTACGCCACTCGAGGGTTAACTACGGCGACCTTAGCATCAACTCACAGTACGTGGTGGAAGGGACCAAATTGGCTTTTAACCTTCAACCCCGAAAATACTATAACATCGTATATAGAACCCGATATGGAAAGAAAGAAAACAAAAATAACCGCTATGGCGCAAATAAATAACAACTCAATTATTAGTCACTTATTATGCGCATATAGCTCTATAACTAGCATAGCAAAAATATTGGCTTGGGTTTCGCGTTTCATTGCACGGTGCAAGAACCGAACAAATGCAGCGTCAGGTAGTTCATTGACTTCTGTGGAGCTGGGTCAAGCATATGATTGCATCATAAGACACGAGCAGTCGAATTACTTCGAGAATGAAATTAATGACCTACGAAGAAAGGGTCACGTCAAACCAACGAACAACTTATCTAGCTTAAATCCATTTTTAGACGAAAATAACCTCCTTAGAGTTGGTGGGCGACTACAGCACTCCAGCATCAGCAATTTAGCAAAGCACCCGATAATTTTAGCAAAACATAGTCGTTTCACTGAACTGATAATTGACAAAGCGCACGTAACTACTCTACACGGCGGAGCGAAGTTGACGTTAGGCTATCTTAGAGACCGATACTGGATAATCAGCGGGGTAAGCACTGTCAAAAAACAGCTAAGAAAATGTGTCACATGTAAGAGATTCAGCAGCTCAAATCAACATCAACTTATGGCAGACCTGCCTCGTGCTAGAGTCAACCCTGCAAGGCCTTTTAGCCATGCTGCGATCGATTTCACAGGCCACCTTGACTTAAAATGTAACAAGGGTCGTGGCATCAAAACAACGAAAGGTTACATAGCCGTTTTTGTTTGTATGACCACTAAAGCGGTCCATATCGAAGTAGTATCGGACCTCAGCACTCAATCATTTTTAGCAAGTTTTCGTCGATTTTGTGCTCGACGTGGCACCCCGACACACTTGTACAGCGATAACGGAAGTAATTTCATTGGTGCCGATCGCTTACTAAAAAAGGAATATCAACAGATCAAGGAAACTTTTAACAAGGAATTCTGCGACAACTTAGCTGAAATGAATATAGTGTGGCATTTCAATGCCCCTGCATGGCCCTCTGCTGGTGGTTTATGGGAGGCAGCGGTAAAAAGTTTGAAATACCATCTAAAGCGAGTTATAGGTGAACAAAAACTCACCTATGAAGAATTAAACACATTAGTTCATCAAATTGAGGCTTGCTTAAACTCGAGACCTCTGTGTCGATTGACGGAGGAGCCGGACGACGAAACTTTGACTCCCGGTCACTTCCTGGTCGGAGGATCGCTGCTCTCCAGACCACAAGCAGAACCAGAGAATATCAATTTAAATGTGAGATGGCAACTAGTGCAAGCCATGAACAAAAGATTTTGGAAATGTTGGTCATCCGAATATCTGCAGCATTTGCAGGCACGAACCAAATGGAAATCACCAGCTGAAAACCTGAAGGTCAACGACGTTGTGCTCATCAAGGACGATAACATGCCGCCTGGAAAATGGGCCATGGGGCGCATTGTTCAGCTGCACCCCGGCTCCGACGGTTATGTAAGGGTTGTCAGCATAAAAACGCAAAATGGCATTATGAAAAGACCAGTAATTAAGCTCGTGCTTCTACCTGTAATGGAGAAAAACGACCTAACAGCAGATAAGCATGTTGAACCGCCAAAGGAAAAGGTTACGTCATCTTCCGGGAACCGCCTGCGCGTGCGGAGAGGAGTTAAAAACCTATTATTTAACGCCTTATTTATTTTTATTTTAATGATAACACCTAGTTCGCCACAAATTCAACATAATTATAACATTACAAAATTACAAAGCAATCAAGGACTACTGTTTGATAAGACTTCCGAACTAAAATTTTTAAGAGATGAATGGAAGTTAATTGTGTACTACAATATGACAACGTACTGGAATGGCATGGCAAGCATAAAAAATTACATATCACATTTGGAAACACTATGTTATGAACCAAACACGCAGCTCAAAGGCATCGCTACGCAACTGGTACAAGAGATGAATGAGATTGATCACTACAATACGATCCTTAGGTATCAACCACCGAGGAGGCAACGGAGAGGGTTAATAAACGGAGTAGGTTACATAGCAAATTCTCTTTTTGGTGTCTTAGATGATAAGTTTGCTAAGCAATACGAACAAGACATAGTAAAGATTACCAACAATGAAAATCATTTAAACACACTCATAAAAAACCAAACTCTTGTCTTGGAAGCGGAGTACAACATTCTGCGAAGGAATGAAGACGTCATGAACAAACAGTTTAAGTTTATCGACCAACATTTACGTAACCTCACCGTACAGATCGATGAAGTCAAGTTAGAGTTCAAAACAGCATACTACACTATGTCGTTAGCCCTAGCAGCTGATATCATCATAACAAACATTCGACGGATTCAGCAAACCCTAATCAACACGGTCACGGATATAAGTCAAGGCCGCATCGACACTCACCTGTTGTCACCCGACCAGCTACAGAAACAATTATTCACAATACGTACACATCTACAGGGTGATCTCACAGTACCCGTCGACGTTTATAATCTAAATGAACTGTACAAGCTATTAAAGGTATCAGCCAGAATAATGGAAAGCTATTTGATAATTGAAATCAAAATACCCATATTGAGTTCTGAAGTATACGAGCTACATAAGATCATTTCGATTCCTCAAAAAATGGGCAAGAATAATCTTGCTGGAATTGCTTGGTACATAAGTACCAAGCAATTCCAGCGTACTCATTCTTAGCATTTAACGCAAAACAAGACAAGGTCCAGTTGCTTGCTCAAGACGATATACGATCATGCTTGCACTTATCAGAAGCAAAACTTTTTTGTTCCTTAGAGCGTCCTTTATATAATCTAAAAAACATACAATCAATTTGTGACATTAAATTAGTCGATAGTGTAAAAACATCACCCTGCATAACAGAAACAATGGCCTGTAGCGACAAGTGGATCAAATTGCACGCGCGGAACTCCTGGCTATTTTCATGTTGCGACAAATGCAGAGTTCGCATATTTTGCACAGCTGGTTGGACTGTCGAGGAAATAACCGATAACGGGGTCATAACATTACGTCAAGGCTGCACACTCTATGGAGAGTCCTTTACAATATTTGGACATAATCACTATCTAAACAATTTAAAATTAGATCAAGATATCGATCTCCCAAAGGTGTCAATACTTAACAAAATTATAAATACATCTATAGCAATACCAGAGTATTCACCAATAACAACCGACTGGCAGAAGTTGAATGATCAAATAAATACTATAAAGGAACAATCTCATAGTAAATTAAGCGTTCACGATGTACACCAATACGCAGTGTTGTATAGCGTCGTGTCGGTGCTTCTACTGGTGGGTATCCTCGCTAGCACCGTGTGGATCTGGAGCAGACTTCGGCAGCGTGGGCAGGCGCCCGCGCCGCCGGCGCCGGCGCCGCCGGGTGCGGAGCGCTTGCCCGCACCCGCGCCTAATCCAGCGCCGTGCCAACCGACAATAAGTGTAAGTGAAACGAATGAGTTAAGTGCGCGGAGTGAAATAGGCAAATCGATAGTGAGCTTAGATAAAGGCACGTCGCCTATAGTGTCCCGGGAAATAAAATTTAAAGTCCACAGTGAAAGTGACTAAGAGTGCTGCAGTGTGTATATAGTAAACACTTGGTTTAGTAAACAAACAAAACTTTTCATAGATTTAGATTATTTAGATTTAAGAATATTGTTTCACCTTGTTACATATAAAAGGCAATTTATATCATTTAGTCTTAATATCATTTTATTATTATAAAAAGCATTTTTATCACTTGACATCTTGCTCCCACATTGTTCAACATCATCATCCTCATCTTTCTGTATCTTTTTCTGGTGGGCAAGATGTACGAGCAATAATCGTACAACCTAATTTTAATTGCTTTGCATGCGTTTGCATACGCTGCATTATATGTTAATTGTGTGAAATTAAATAGTGTTATTTTCATCGCCACTCAAACCGGTCGACTTTTATTTACCTACTTTACCTGCGACCCCAGCATAGCATTTTGAGCATCTTTGAGCATCTTTTAGCATAGCATTCTAAGTGTAGGATTTACACCCTACACCACTATTATACCGCAAGACTTACGGCTCCCGAACCGATTGAGATAAAGTGCCGCTAGCGGCACCGTTTACACTTCCTTTTTAATATGATCTAGGGCAGCGGTTCTTAACCTTTTTGGCTGGCGACCCAAAGTAGAAATATATTTGATGTCCGCGACCCTAATCCTTTAACTATTTTACTTTCCAATGACAGGTACTAAAATAACATAATATTATCTATTTTTTTATAGAATGTAGTTGTAAAATTGGAAATAAACAACATTATTCAAATGTTCTGTATTAAAATCAGACAATTCAGCATTACAATAGTAAAAAAATTACAGCAAAATAGTTAGTGTTGTATATGCACACCGCATGTCATGCTGAGGATTCAACCTATTCCTGTACTTGTTCTTCATTACAGCAAGGCATGAAAGTGTATTTATGAGGAAAGTGTCCCTACGAGGAATAATTCATGAAAATGCTGCTTCACATAAATAAGTAGTTGGGAAAGGTAGCACGGCTTTTTCAGCTTCATTGCTCAGAACAGGCTTCCCAGATAATTGTGCCCAATATTTTGTGAGCCTCATTCTGGAAAATCTCTTTTAAAACTGCATCACCTTGCCTTTCGAGCAATTCTTCTGTAAATCCAGCCGTTATTTATCTCCGTGCGGTGACGGAGAAAGAATACCAGTCGCCGCCCCTCTCTCCGTCCGGTGGGTGTCGTAAGAAGCGACTAACGGACTCTTTCGAGCGGTGATCTGCTCCACTGGTGGTAGGGCTTGACCCGTCTGGTTGGTGACCACCGTACGCATGGTGTAAAACCCGTCAAGTGACTGCTTGTCGGTCGCGTTTCGGGATCAGCCAGCGTATAACCAGAGCTCGAGAGGATGATGCTGCGATGTATTTGGTCTGTGGAGGCTTCCGTCAAACCAGTGCCAGGAGGACTTCGTTAACCTGCCGACCAGGGAGACCCGTAGAAACGGTTGTCCCGCTGGCCGCCCGTGGCACAGTACAGGGGCCCAAGCGAGCCTAACCAGCTCGTGAGGCTGCCTCACCATGCCACGCATAATCTCGGGGTGGTCCGTCGTGCCGGTTGGTGACCGGAAGGTGGGGTCCCGGCGGCCATTCCCGGGGGGGTTCGGGGGCCCTTCCGTTCGGCAGGTTAATAATACTCGTCTGTGGGCAAATTCCTGGGGAAACAGGCCACCACACTTTGACCATTCGCATCGCGGCATCATTTTCTCGATTCACGCCTCTCTCTTTCCACTCCTAAAATGACAGCGCCTAACAACAAAACTGGTTCTACAGCGGTGCACACCCCCACCACAACCTTACCGTTTGAGGTGGAGTTCGCTAACATCCGCGGACTCCATGCAAACCTCAATGCCGTCCACCACCATCTTGAGACGGCACGGCCAGCAATGTTGTTCCTGACGGAGACGCAAATAATCCGCCCAGCTGACACCACCTACCTGAACTATCCCGGCTTTGTGCTTGAAGAGTCCTTCAAAGCCAAAGCCGGAGTTTGCTTATTCGTTCGGGCGGATGTTTGCTGTCGCCGTCTGCGCTGTCTGGAGGACCCTTCCTTCTCCCTCCTAGTGGTACACGTCGACTTAGGCTCTCATTGCCGTGTCTACGTCTGCGTCTACCGATCCCATAACGGCGACATGGAGACAACTCGACTAATTGAACATCTTAGTCGGGTAGCAGATGATGCGCAGGAGCGGTTTCCATCGGCGGAACTGGTGTTTTTGGGGGACTTCAACGCCCACCATGAGTTGTGGTTAGGTTCCTCCAAAACAGACCATGCTGGTAGAACTGCCCACGCATTCGCTCTCACGCATGACCTGACGCAACTGGTGAACCAGCCCACCAGGATCCCAGACATAGTTAGCCATGCGCCCTCCTTACTCGACCTTCTGCTGACGAGTCGCCCAGCTGGATACCGGGTGGAGATTCGAGCTCCTTTAGGTTCCTCGGATCACTGCTTGATATCCAGCACAGTGCCCTTGGCATCGCGCCCGCCAACAACGGTTTCGAAACGCCAGATTTGGCACTACGCGTCGGCAGACTGGGACGGGATGCGGGAGTATTTAGCATCCGTCCCTTGGAGGCAGCGCTGCTTTAGTGGGAAGGACCCGACCGCTAGCGCCACTGCCGTTGCTGATGAGATAGTATTAGGAATGGAATACTATATTCCACACTCCTATGTTATCAGCAAAGGCAGACTCAACCGCTGGTTCAATCGCGAGTGTGCCAGCGCTGTTGAGAGCAAACTGACGGCATACCGCGCTTGGATCAGAGGTAAAGCTCATGGGGCTCCCGAAACTCGCTCGCTAAAAGCAGCCTATAATAATGCCACCAAGTCGTGTAAGAGGGCCTACATTAGAGCGGATGCCCAGCGCGTTGCACGAGTAGGCCAAGAACTGCTGACGCATCCTACGGGCAGCCGTAGCTACTGGCGTCTGGCCAAAGCCGTGCAATCCAACTTCTGCCAACCCTCGCTGCCACCACTGAGATGTCTTGACGGAACTTTAGCTCACAAGCCGCAGGAAAAGGTCGATCTCCTGGCCAAACTCTTTGCGGCTAACTCCCGGATCGATGACTGTGATGCACAGCCACCCTCAATTCCTCACTGTGGCCACACAATGTCTGATATTAAAATCAGGCAGTGTGATGTCCGTGCGGAAAAGCAGTCAATCGATGTCCGGAAAGCTAACGGTCCTGATGGCATCCCAGCAATAGTCCTGAAAATGTGCGCAGCGGAGTTGTCCCCTGTGTTAACGCGTCTGTACCGTCTCTCGCTCTCTTCGGGTTGTGTGCCGGAATCTTGGAGAGAAGCTAATGTGCAACCGATCCCTAAAAAAGGAGATCGGTCAGATCCGACTAATTACCGCCCTATAGCCGTAACTTCAGTGTTATGTAAGATCCTAGAACGAATATTGAACAAACAGCTTATTCGATACCTAGAAGATCACTCCCTAATTCACGATCGTCAATATGGGTTTCGGCCAAAACGGTCAATGGGTGATCTTCTAGCGTACGTCACACATCTCTAGGGTGAGGCTATTGACAAGCGTGGCGAGTCACTGGCAGTTAGCCTTGACATTGCCAAGGCTTTTGATCGGGTCTGGCACAAAGCTCTTCTCTCCAAGCTCCCAGCATACGGTTTGCCCGCTCAGTTCTGTACCTGGATTGCCAGCTTCCTGCATGAGCGTAGAATCCGTGTCCTTTTGGATGGATGCGCTTCGCGGTTCATGTCAGTGAACGCTGGTGTTCCTCAAGGCTCCGTTCTATCCCCCACGCTGTTCCTTTTGCATATCAATGACATGCTTCCTCTTGGAAACATTCATTGCTATGCAGATGATAGCACAGTGCATGGGGGATATAACGGGCACCCAACGGTTGGGCGGGTAGACACCGAAATGAAGCGAGCAAATCTTGTCATTGAGCTCGATCGGGTGTTGGACCTCATTTCTAATTGGGGCTCCGATAATCTGGTGGAGTTCAATGCCAAGAAAACACAGGTGTGCGCGTTCACAGCGAAAAAGTCGCCATTCCTTCCCCTTCCCTCTCTTCAGGGTACATCTCTAGGCCTGCAGAGCAGTATTAACATGCTCGGTATGGATATCCGCTGCGATCTGAACCAAAAGGACTACATCGAAACCGTGATTAAAAATGCCTCACGTAAACTTGGTGTCCTGAACAAGGTGCGGCGATTCTTCACGCCTGATCAGTTGTGTCTATTATACAAGACACAAGTGGAGTATTGCTCTCACCTTTGGGACGGCTCCGCAAAGTACCTTCTCGATGCCTTGGACAGATTGCAGCGCCGCGCTGTGCGCATTATCGGCAATGCAGAGGTCACTAAAACTCTCGAGCCTTTGCAATTGCGTAGAGATATTGCGTCACTCAGCGTCTTTTACCGTTTATACCATGGCGAGTGCTCTGAAGAACTCTTTGACCTCATCCCTCCTTCTCCCTTCCTCCATAGGAGTACGCGTGCTGCTCTCCGGAGTCACCAATTTACAGTCTCTAACATTCCATCTCGCACAAAGAAATTTGGTGACTCGTTTCTTTGCTGCACTTCCAAAAGATGGAATAGTCTACCAGCACACGTATTCCCTCCTACCTATGACATAGGGTCCTTCAAACGAGGCGTGAAGAAGCACTTTGTGGGCCGGCAGAGTGAGGATGACTGATGCTACGTCTCTTACGCTGCACCAGTTGTCCTCGCGCCTGGACCTCATTTCCACTTAACATCAGGTGGAGTGGGGTCATTTGCCGGGCTTAGTATAAAAAAAAAAGAAAAAAAAAGCTGAATGGTTTTCAACGCCCATCCCATCACATCTATTTCAAATGGATTGCTTACCCAACTGTATTTCAAGATATGGACATTTTGTGGAATATATCTTTCCATTTTATTTCCAAGTTTTATCAAATTTTCTAAAAAATAGGCATGGTCACCAAGAAAATACGGTTGCCATTAAGATCTTCCAAAAACAAGTTTAATGTTGGAAACGCTGCAAATTGACGTTGAGCAATTTTATTTTGCCAAAGTTTTGTTTTGTTTTTAAAAACAGTAATTTTTTCGTAAATGTCTACTACAAAGCGATTTTGACCTTGCATTTCTGAGTTCAACTGATTCAAGTGGTGGAAAATATCACCCAAATATGCCAATTTACCATCCATTTGTTTTCACTGAAGCGATCAGCACATTCGTGTCTTTAATCTGTCAAAAATATTTCTATTTCTTTTTAAAAAGTAATAACTCTAGCTAGAATCTTTCCACGGGATAGCCAACGGATATCCGAATGGTATAATAAATTCTGGTGATCTGAACCCATTTCTTCGCACATCAGTCGAAATATCCGAGAGTTCATAGCGCGCGCCTTTATAAAGTTTATAATTTGGATTACGTCCTTTAACACCTGATGTAGATCTGGCTGCATATCACGTGTAACCAAGTTTTCTCGATGTAAAAAGCAGTGTATTTTAATACACTTCAGGATTTCGTTCCTTGACTTTGGCAAAAAACCCGATGCGACTCCCTATCATTGCCGGTGCTCCGTCTGTACAGACTGCGACACAATTGTCCCCCAGTAATTGGTCTACCACAAAAAACTTGTCTATTATAAGATATATGCCAGCCAAGTCAGCCCCAGTCGTAGTTTCAGAGAGTTTTTCACAAAGCAGGAAGTGCAGGAACTCTTCATTGAAATTTTGAGTTCTGTATCTTACGTACTTACACCAACAGAAGGGAAATATTTAATATCAACTGATTCGTCGATTTCAATTGAAAAATGGCTTGTTTGAGATCCGATCTAATGACATTAAATCTATTCTCTTTTTCGCAGTATCGTTTGAAATTTGCACCATTTCCAGCTTCTTCGCTATTTCATCTCCACAGACAGTTCTTGCCATATGCAGCTGGTTTAATCAACTGCTCAGTAATACTATGGGGTTTTTTACATTGAGCTACTTTTAAAACTATTTCGAAAGAAGCGTAGGTAGTTTTTTCTAACGAAACTGTTGCTACACTTGATGGTGCATCAAGTTTCATGCGCTTTGCTTGTGGTTCTTTTTCTTTCAAAAAAACAAGCGCTTTATTTGCGTACGTTGGATGGACTTTTTCGAGATGTCTCTTCAATTTGTTTATTTTTAGCGATTCATTTGAAAGAAGTTGCATACAAACCACGCATTGTGGACGCGGCACACCAGAGTGTGACTGTACTACTGTAGATAGTGACATTTATAGACCTATCAATAAAAAAATATTCGCAATTAAAAACGTGAAATTTGACCTCTTGAAATGAAACACTTTTTACGGATTAACTCGCGTATAATTTACTATTTACATAGTTTTTATATTATTCTGACGTTTCGAACCCTTTACAGGGTCCGTGGTCACAGGAAGACTGAGGTGTTGGTCGTCTCATAGTTAGAAGTTATTTGCCTACCGTCAATCATTTTTATATTTAACCGGGTGCGTTCAAGTTTACACAATACGAGCTAACAATATTTTTAGGGCTGGCAATGTGTTGTTGTTGGGGCTGGGATTTGATGACCTGTATAATGGGGTTCCAGGCAGGTGGTAAATTCCAACCCATCCTCTCTATTGAAATTTCGATGTTGTTTAACTTCAATAGCCTCGCGTATCAACATAGGGATGAATCGTTGTTCCTTGGCGAGTATTTGAGGTTTGTCAAATCTGATGTAATGGTTGGGTCCCTCGAGAGCATGTTCACACACTGCAGACTTATTTTCGCGCTTATGCTTGACGTCGGCTATATGTTCTTTTATGCGGGTTCCTACACTTCTCTTTGTTTGCCCGATGTACGAGAGCCCACAGTCGCAGTCCAGTTTGTACACGCCTGCATCTTGAAGGGGTATATTGCACTTGACAGGTTGTAAGAACTGGTTGATCTTTTTTGGCGGCTTAAAGTAAGTATTGATTGAAGCTCGCTTCAAGATGTGACCAATCTTGTCAGTGACGCCTTTCATATATGGAAGTACAGCAGGTTGGCGCTCGACTGTGGTTGGTTTTTTCGTTTTTTGTGACGAAGCCGCGGTACTTGCAGTTTGTTATCCTGTAGTACATGCTTGACATGCTGAAGTTCAGCAGCCAGGTGTTGGGTGTCACAGATGCCGCGTGCTCTTTGAAATAAAGATTTCCCTACAGTAGCCAACTGTCTAGGATGGTGGTGAGAATCACCATTGAGGTACCTATCTGTATGGGTTACTTTACGAAACACAGTGTAGCTCAAACTATGGTCAGCTTTCCTGATGATTAAAGTGTCCAAGAAAGCTAATTTATTGTCTGCCTCTAACTCCATTGTGAACTGTATTTTAGGGTGTATGGAGTTAAGATGACCTAGAAATATAAAAACAGTATAATATAAAAACTATGTAAATATTAAATTAAACGCGAGTTAATCCGTAAAAAGTGTTTCATTTCAATGTGTAGTGCTCGCTTAAACCTCAGAAAACAATATTTTACCTCTTCTTTAAAGTCGTTCAAGGGATTTCCGCTACCCAACCCAAAACCTCTCGCGACCCGAGGTTAAGAAACACTGATCTAGGGTAACATATTAGGATTTCAAATTATTTAATATCTATCGCAAGTACTTAGTAGGAAATTAGTTTTGATATAGCAATACTTTGTTACATGTGCCATTGCAAAATTGCTTATGACTGACTTGCGTTGGCGCATTGTTTTTCGTGTTTGCATTTTGTTTTATAATTTTCGTTGCTGCTGGTTTTCACGTCGAGTTGAGCATATGTTCGGCTCAGTATTCCAAAGGAAGCCATCGAATTATAGAACACTACGTCGAAGTGGCATGCAAAATTCTCATTCAAAACACAGACTAACGACGTTTAGTAGTCCCTTGAAAGAGATTTTCTTTGTACGTTTGATTTTTTTTAAACCAGCTACTTAATATTTCTGAAGACGCCTTAAAACGGCGTGATTTTGCTAAATTTTGAAGGCTCCTGGTAATTAAATAAATGACTTAATGCAAAAAAATTTACTAGATTAATTTACAGACTTAGAAAATCTTTTTCTTTAACCGATGCTGAAAAAGTTATAAAAATTGGTCAAGTTCTGAAGGAGGAAACAGAGGACGTACACTTTCACGTAGTGTTTCCTCTTAAACTTGGAATTTGTATAGGTATATGTAAATGTGTATTTTTGTGTGTTTAGTGCAGATGTGGAAACCTTTAATTGGCTTTTAGTATTAAAGACTGTTTCGATTTGAATATGTATAGTTGTAAGTTTGCCAAGTGTATTTAAATTAATTTATTATAATTACCAATGTAAACTCTTTATGCGCCTTTTTTATAGATTTTTATAGATTACATGATGGTTTTCTAATAATAATAAAGATTTTTTGGATAAGTTCTAATTTTTATGGAAAATAAATGTTTGTATAATTTTAAACCTTTTTTTAAATTACTTACATACCATAGACTTTGTGTGTGATTAATACTATAGGCATCGTGAATTTCAGCACATTTTTTTCTGTATATGTATTGTGATGTAAGTGGATATTTTTTAAGATTAGCACTAAATGTACACAGCTTAGAATAATAACGCTATAGAAAGATAGTCTTCATACAAGCGCTCTGTCAAAACTGAAGCACTAAACCGATTCACACACGCGTGACGTGTGCGCATGGCCGTGATCTGCTGTCTCTTTCCAATTCTGTGATTATGAAAGAGACAGCACTGCGCAGGCCGCTGCTACCAAGACTTTAACTTGGAGAATCACACTGCAGTACGTTTATATTTTAACCTAATTAACTACAAGATACTATGAAATACTGAAAGCTTACCTGTGAAAAGTGATGTTATTATACTTCTTTTGTTTTTCAGATGTGTTGTGACACAATTTAACTGCACAAACCGTCATTTTTTTTTTGTTTTCGCGAGACACGTTTGGCGCGCTGTCACATTGAACACTACGGAGCGGTCCGGCGTAGGGTGCCATTTCTGGCTCCAATTAATGTGCTTCAAAATAGGCGCGCGAACTTGGTTTCTATAGCGTTATTATTCTAAGGTACACAGGGTGTTTCCCGACGATGAAATCATATTTTCAAATTAGTGTTCGGAGAGGTATCCTTAATCAGGCAGGATTGATAGGTCAAACAAAAAAAAACGGATTATTTTTTTCGACTCCCTATACAAATTGTTTATCAGTTCCAACGGGGCGCTAGTTTGTAACTATGTGAAGTAAAAAAAACGACCGAATTTTTTGTTTGACCTATCAATCTTGCCTGACTCAGGACACCTCTCCAAGCACTAATTAGAATATATTATTTCATCGTCGGGAAACACCTTGTATAGATTTAGTGCTAATCCTGAAAAATAGCCATGCCATCACGATATTAAATAGTGCGACAAAAATGCTCGAGCACATAAAAAGATCATGCTAATGTAAAGAAGCACTATAATAGTTAGTGCACTCGCATGTAAAGACATGCTTCCAGCAATCGTATAATATCATGGGCAGGCACGAAATATTATGGTGCACGACTTGATAGGCACCAATAAGTAAAGTGCAAACGCACATAATAGTATAATGATACGGAACTATAAGTAATCGCAATGCATTATAATATAAAATGCCGTCAACTAGGTATTTTGGAGCAGTGCACTATATTTTTTCTTTCTTGGGGCTAAACGTTATGATATCTTGCACTATATTTTATAGTGCGAGCTGCAAAAAAGGTTGTGACGTCACTATATTACGGTGGAACCATAATTTTATGTGCATCGTCGGCAGCGTAACTTAACGTGCTTGCACGATTGGTCAAAAAGATGTGCATGCACAATAGTTTATAGTGCCCCATTTTTCTCAGTGGGTGGTAGCTTAGCTGTTTACAAATATAATTTCATATTGACGATTTATAGTGAGATTTAAATGCTAAAGTGTAATCCTCCCATGTCAAATTCCATTGAACAAGTGAAATCAAGGTTGCGTAAGTAATGAAAATATTTTTTTAACGAACATTTTCTTCAAAAGCAATATTTCGAGTAATTTTTTTTAGGTTCACAATTAAATAGGCTATATCATCATATTTTTTATTTGCCAAAAATCCATGTGGTATCGCTGTAGTAGAGCATTTTCAAAAGATCGCTTGTTTTATCCAAATGACATTTTAGGAAGCGGTTTTTTTTTGCGTAGTGATTGTCATGAATTTCGAGGTTATTTTTTTATTAGACAACAGAAAACTAGCTCCATTCAAAAATATCTTGTGGGAGGAATGGACGGGGATGGAGCCCACTCCACGGTAATGGTAACTTAGTAGCATATTTGTTTTTTTTCCTAAAAATAACCTAACATAACATCAAAATAAAATATCTTAAAACTATGCATTTCCGCACTTTGGATCCCGTGTTGAAATATATATAAATAAAACTAGTAATAAAACGAGAAACTTAAGTACTTAGTAATCATTCCCTGACATAAGAGCCTAAGAGGCTGTTCGCGCATCAACGAAGTCGACCGACAGCCGACGACGGGATCCGATAGCAAGACGAAGCGGCGCGGCGGCGCGCGGCGGTCTTTTTGAATATGGAACGAAGTCCGCGCGCGCTCCTAAAGACAAGTTTCCCGCGGATTCGCCCGTTCGCCGATCACAATGCAATCACGTCACATAATTCATAATTTGGTTGTAATTTCATATTAATTATCAAATAAAACTATTATTCGCTACATAAATACAAATTCGTCATTGAAGAAAACCCTGCCCGATCTGTAAACGTCATTCTGATCAAACATTCGCCAACATTTGGACCTTCGTCAGCCGGATCAGCACGTAGACACCAGCGTAGAAGACGTGAGCACTACAAGAGCATCAAGCGGTCGGGCAAACCATCATCATCATCATCATCACCCCTTTCCTAACCACGCCTATATTGTGCTAACCTTAGGTGCTAACGTTTGTGTATAATTCTAGTGCCCGCGGACTGAAGTGACCCGCGCATTCGGCATCTTTATTGTGCACCGCGGATTTCTACTGTAAGTACTTGACTTGTCTCACACAATCCACCACAATGATGCAATCGAGTGTAGTTAATGAGGATTTGATCCGCAATTTAGTTAAAAAGAGAAGTGTCATTAAAGGTAAATTAACATTAAGTAAGCATTCACTAAATACGTAGAGTTTTTAAACGCAATAACAGTTAACCGAGCAGCATAAAGTAGAATTAAAAGAACATTCCGATAGATTTAAAGTGTTGTTCGATCAGTTTTCTACTATTCAAGACGAATTAGATTTGTCAGTTTCCGAAAGTCAGGTAGAAAAGGAGCTAGCCGAGAGAGAAACCTCTAAAATCAGTTTTATGCGCTTGTAACCAAATGTACCTAAGTGTATGTTAAAATATTCTAATTCATCACAAAGCGCATCTAATTATCACAAATCCACGGTTAGATTACCAACCATTTCCTTACCTACCTTTGACGGTACTTACGATCAATGGCTCGAGTTTCGCGACACGTATCAGTCTGTTATTCATAATTGCAAAGACCTTGATAACATACAAAAGTTTCATTATTTGCGCTCAGTGTTAAGGTGAAACGCATTGCAAGTAATAAAGTCGTTAGAGTTTTCATCTGATAACTATATCACAGCCTGGGATCTATTAGAGAATAGATATAACAATAATCGTTTATTAGTACATAACCATTGTAAAGCTTTGTTTGCAGCACCGTCAGTCAGTAAAGAATCAGTATCCCAAATTCGTAAATTAATCGACACTATCTTGGGAAATATGCGCGCTCTCAAAACGTTAGGCGAGCCTACCGATACTTGGGACACTTTAATTGTCTACATCATCGTCACAAAATTAGATTCGTCTACTGAACGGGAGTGGGAACTGCATAAGGGTTCAATCATACACAGTGACGAAAAATTGTCATTGTCAGATTTGCTAAAGTTTCTTGAATATAGGGCCGATGTACTGGAGACAATTCAAGCATCCCAGGGCAAATACGTAGATCACGGTAATAGGAAATCGTCGCCCGTGGCGAATAATAGTAAATTCACGCACAGTCATATTTCCACCCAAAAAGATTATGTTAAATCGTCCAACTCATCAAAGCGTTATTCGTGTATTTGATGCCAAGCGAATCACCCACTTTATGCGTGTGAAGCTTTTCTTAAATTATCTATAGCAGATAGATTTAAATTCGTAAACGACAAAAACCTTTGCGTCAACTGTTTGCGCGGCGGCCATGCAATAAAAGATTGTTGGTTTGGTTCGTGCAAGCAATGTAACAAAAAGCACAATACATTATTACACAAACAAAGTATTGACACTGGTGCATCGTCATTATCAGCACCGGCGGTCATACAAGTCTCGCAGACGGAGTCACCACGCGAGACTAGTTCAGACTCATATACTCACATACTTCATACTGCTTCGCATAAGGCTAGTAATTCGCTGTCAGAAACTAATAGTACTGATTGTTATTCGCATAGTTTGTCGCAACAAGTACTACTGTCAACTGCCTTAGTAGAAATTGCAGATAAAAACAACAAATATCACACATTTAGAGCGCTCCTTGACGATGGGAGTCAGCATTGTTTTATTTCTGATTCATTATGCAAAAAACTAAAAGTTCCAATGATACAGTCCACTGTTCCGATCACAGGTGTAGGTAATTGCGTAACACAATGCACAAAGTCATGTGAAATCCATTTTAGGTCTAAAACAAGTTCATACAACACGCGCATTACTTGTTTTGTTTTAGATTGTGTTACAGCTCGGTTGCCATCATTCGAAAAAGAACGAAATATTCACATTTCAAAAATAAACAACTCGCAGATCCGAACTTTTATTTATCTAACGAAATTTATCTATTGATAGGCGCAGATATATACTGGGGTCTTTTAAATAAAGGTTTAATTCGTTTACCTACAAAACAATAAATTAGGTTGGGTCATTTCAGGTTCAATCTTTACTAATTCGAACATTAATCGAGTTCATTGCAATTTATCCCTAGATTCGAACCTTAGACGCTTTTGGGAACTAGAGGAAATTAATTCGAATAATAAATATAAATTATTATCAAAATCAGAAAGATTATGCGAAAATTTATTTAAAGAACCCACTACGCGTGTTAATACGGGCCGCTTTTGCGTGCGCATTCCGTTGCCCGAGTCAGCTGATGCACTCGGTGACTCATTCACTGCAGCCTATAACAGGTTCATGGCGCTCGAACGCAAATTAGACAGATGTACCGATGAATATAAACAATATATATAGAATTCATGAACGAATACTTGAGCTTAGGGCACATGACTCGGGTAAATAATTTTAATTCGTAACATTATTTTTTACCACACCACGGGGTGTTTAGAGCCGATAGTATAACAACTAAATTACGGGTTGTATTTGATGCAAGTGCAAAAACCGCGTCAGGCAAATCACTTAACGACATTCAATTAATCGGTCCTGCGTTACAAAACGATTTAGTTTCAATTTTACTGCGATTTCGACAATTTAAATACGTTGTTTGCGCTGACGTAGAAAAAATGTTCCGACAAATCTTAATAAATCCAGACCAACGCGATCTGCAATTAATTCTTTGGAGGGACAATCCAGGCGATCCAATCGGTGTGTATCGGCTTAACACAGTTACGTATGGCACCGCGTCGGCGCCCTTTCTAAGTCTAAGATGTTTGAAACAACTCGTATCAGAAGTGACTGATAACGCAGCCGTGGCACAAGTCGTTAACGAAGACATGTACAGCGATGACCTCATAACTGGCTGTGATGACAAAAAATCCTTGATTACAATATGCGATGAAGTCTCAAAGGTACTAAAGTCAGGCGGTTTCATTTTAAGAAAATGGGTATTCAACTTTAAAACTTCACAGACTCCTTTCAAGGATTTATCATTAGGCGACAATTGTCACACGAAAACGTTAGGATTAGGGTGGTTACACAACTGCGATGAATTATACTTTAATACTAGGTGCGATTTCAACGATAAATGTATTAGTAAACGTGTAATTCTATCCGTTATATCGCAAATATTTGACCCCTTAGGACTTTTAGGACCGACTACAGTTATTGCAAAACTATTATTGCAAAAATTATGGCTATCCAAAATCGGTTGGGATGAACCCGTGCCTAATAACATTTTAATCGAATTTCAAACTTTTATAAACAAACTAACTTATCTACAAAATTTACGCGTTCCTCGTCATGTAAAAGGTAAAAATACACATCGCATAGAATTGCACATTTTCTCGGATGCGTCACAAAGCGCGTACGGCGCCTGTGCGTATGTGCGCACAATATCAAACGATTCCGAGATAACAGTTCATTTTTGTTATATGCAAAAAGCAAAGTTGCACCAGTGAAGCCGGTAAGCATACCGCGCTTAGAGCTATGTGGCGCCTTATTAGGTGCAAGGTTATATGATAAAATCGTAAAATCACTAAGACTTACATTCGATAACGTTTACTTTTGGTCTGATTCTTTTGTCGGTTAGGATGGCTTAAGACGCCACCTACAATGTTGAAAACATTTATACAAAATAGGGTTGTAGAAATCAATGACTTAACAGGTGCCTTATCGTGGTCACATGTCGCCGGTAAACAAAATCCGGCCGACTATTATCGCGCGGAATGCATCTCGATGTTTTGTCCTCTTCCCACCTGTGGTGGGCTGGGCCATCATTTTTACATGAACCTAATATCAATTGGGAACATAAACACGATAATAATAATACACTAAATTATGATGAGTTACCGGAAATAAATCAGAGTAGGTAAGGTGTCCATGGAGAGCCTAAGTTCTTCGGTAACTTTTCCCTATAACCGATTTTCAACTAATCGATTAGTACGCACAACCGCGTATGTTTTGCGCTTTATAAACAATTGTCGTAATACAAATTTAAAACTTGGTACGCTTACGTTGGATGAATTGGATTATTCTACAAAAACTTTAACGCGCATTTCTCAAAGACAATCGTTCCCTAATATTTACAATGATTTAAAAAATAAACGCAAAGTTAATTTTCCTCGAAATATTTCAAGTTTAAACATATTTCTTGATGAAAACGAGTTAATTAGAGTAGGTGGTAGACTATCTAATTTGGAGTCATTTACGTACGAAAAGAAACATCCGCTGTTACTGTGCAGTAAACATAGCTTCACTAAACTTCTTTTCCATCATTATCATCTAGTTTTACTTCACGCAGGACCTCAGTTGCTCCTAGCAACCAACAGAGCTAGCTGGTGGCCTATCAGAGGGCGCGATCTCGCGAGAAAAACAGTACGTACTTGCGGGAGATGTGTTCGATTAAATGCTAAACCTTACCAAATTCAAATGGGAAATCTACCTACCGAAAGAATCGAACAAGGTTACTCATTCATACGTTGCGGGGTAGATTACGCCGGGCCATTGTTCTATCTGAACCGCAAGGGAAAGGTCGCAAAATTAGAAAAATGTTACATCTGCTTATTCGTTTGTTTCATTACTCGTGCAATTCACTTGGAATTGGTTACAAGTCTTACATCACAAGCATACATTCTCGCATTAAAAAGGTTCATCTCTCGACGTGGTAAACCTTTAGAGATCTATTCAGACAACGGACGGACATCGTAGGGGCCGCAAAGGAATTTCATACTTTTTTAAATAATAATGAACCAGATATCATTAATTTTGCTACTAACAATTCGATAAAGTTCAAATTTATACCTCCTTATTCGCCTCACTTTGGTGGTTTGTGGGAGGCAGAAGTCAAGTCCTGTACGTTCCATTTACGCCGTGTTGTAGGTAACGCTAACCCCACATACGAGGAGTTAAGCACAACATTGGCACAAATAGAAGCGGTCCTTAACTCCAGACCCCTATCGCCCGACGACGGGATCCGATAGCAAGACGAAGCGGCTCGGGGCGGTGCGCGGCGTTCTTTTTGAATATGGAACGAAGTCCGCGCGCGCTCCCAGAGACAAGTTTCCCGCGGATTCGCCCGTTCGCCGATCACAACGCAATCACGTCACATAATTTGGTTGTAATTTCATATTAATTATCAAATAAAACTATTATTCGCTACATAAATACAAATTCGTCATTGAAGAAAACCCTGCCCGATCTGTAAACGTCATTCTGATCAAACATTCGCCAACGGAGGCCTATAACAAATCGACTGTGATTTATGCGTAAAATGGCCAATTTTGGCGTTCTTGATATCAGAAACAAAAATACATTAACAATTCTGACTTATTGAATAGTGTAGAATAGCTATTGGCATAGTTCGTAGCGGCCTCGCTTTTTGTAAATTTTGTTTAACTTTTTAATGAAACCAAAATTGCGAGAAAGATTTTCATAAAATGCGCGAAGGCACTTTTTTGAGCTCCTAGATTGAACTACTAAACTAAACAAATGAAATAAAAAAATAAGAATGTTAACGTAAAAGCTCCTATTAATGGCCCCCTAAACTTTGTATTCTATTAAAGATATTTTTTTTAAATATTTATTAGTATTTTAAGATGAACTATTATTAATTTAATAAGATTTATTTTTCATGTTTGCATCATAAGATTGTTTTACTTAGTAGGGGGTTGAAGTTACTCGCGTCCATAGGTTTACCCTTGAGACCCTACACGTGACCCCTGGGTGGTGCTAAATGAGTGACACTGACTGAGTGGTAGAGCCACGCTGCGTTGCAGCACGCATTGGGCCGGCTCGCCCGGGGGTAATACCACACTCTCACGAATATCTGGCGTAAAGAAAATGGCACTTGGTGCTGTTGTGTTTCGTCAGGCCAGTGAGAGTTCCGGAGGCCCCTCCCCCCCACCCCACCCATAACAATTCCTATTCCTTCCTTAACCCTATTCCTTTCTTAAAGGTCGGCAACGCATCTGCGACTCCTCTTGTTTTGCGGGTGTCCATAGATGGCGGTAATTGCTCTCCATCAGGTGACACGCCTGCTCGTTTAACTGCTTCTTATAAAAAAAAATAGTTGGATCAATTAACGCCATATGTATTTCTAAAAGATTTTGGCTAAAACTCGATCCAACGTTAGCCATTATCTCTATTAAATATACGATAACATATTTTAAATAACCTTTTCTATCTAAATTAGTGACTAATTGATATTAAAAGAAAATTTATACCAATGACATCGAATTGAAATATTTTCCATGGGTTAGATATTGTAGCTGTTAATTATTAATTTTATTGTTCGCTAATAGAATATTGTTATCTTCATACTTGATTCTATCACCGACTCATATAAATGAAAACATATTTAGGGTAAAATTTTAGTACACAAAAACTTGAGAGAAAACCAGCCAAGTGCGAGTCGGACTTTCGTATTAAGGGGTTCCGTACTGTTCTCTAAGATAAATTAAACTTTTATCTAAGCACCAGTATAATAAGAACCAATGTTCGTAAAATGTATCCAGCGTAGGGTCACGTTAAATATGGCACATCAAAAATTGGAAATACTGATAAGTGTAAATATACAACATCACATAAAGAGACGCAGTCGTTATTTACCATCGCCATGGAACTATCCATCATTACAACCTCGCACACATCAAAAATTGGAAATACTGATAAGTACATAAAAAAATGAAAAACTTACACGCGTGGAATCAACCAAGGACCTGGGTGTGAAGTTTGATACCAAACTAACATTTCACGACCATATAATATCCTTGGTAAAAGAAAGTTTTAGTCGTCTTGGATTTGTCTTACGGAACTGTCACGATTTCAAGAATCCACACGTAATTAAACTTTTATACTTTGCTCTCGTGCGTAGTAAACTTGAAGCCGGTAGTTGTGTGGTGTACCCCCACGAAAACACCTACACCCTGATGCTTAAGAAAGTGCAGAAGGCATTTTTAAGATATCTTTACAAGCGCGTCTGTACTTACTACCCTTATTTGTACCCTACCTTATTTCTTCTCGGAAGTCTCGGTCTAAATTCACTCAGAACCCGCAGAGCAAAAGACCAAATATTAATTGGCATAAAGATACTCCGTAGTCATATTGATGCTCCCGATCTTCACAACCATCTAAGCCAGCTGTACGTCCCGGAGCGATACGCGCTGCAGCGCGCGTGCCGGCCGCGGCGGCTGTTCGCGTTGCCGCGCTCCCGTACTGCGGCGCGTGCTTACTCCCCTCTCTGTCGCATACTAACCCACTTCAATGCACTCCTGGCCGATCAACCTGAATGTGATGTGTATGCGGATGGATGGAAGGATATCTTTAAAAGTTGTGTAACGTTTTGCGAGAAGGATGAATGCGCGTCTTCTTTGTTATGATGTTTTTTACTTTTATCTGTTATTCTGTGTTTTAGTTTTTCTTTATTTTATGTTCTCATTTTGTGTTTACTGTTTGTATGTCTATATTGTACTTTACTATTTACTTTACTTTACTATTTACTGTAATTGGTGTTCGCACCGTTGTATTTAGAACCAAATAAATAAAATAAAAATTCTGAATTTTTGAATTTTCTTATAAGCCTTCTGATAAGAATAACCTTCATACCAAATTTCAAGATTCCAGGAATACTGGATATTCCCTAACATTTAGTATGGAGAGACGGCTATTAAGAAATAAAACTGTTATAAATACTTAATAGGTATCTCTTACTAATATTTTTTATTTTATTTTATTGTATAGGGGAAGTCTCAATTTTTAGGGGTCGGTAATAGAAGCAGAAATCACGGTAAAAGAATCTAACCGAATTCCATGGGTCGGTAATAGAATCAACTGCTCTTTTGGATTGAACTATTATTTAATAATTATTGTGTGATTTAATACTGAGTTTAAGTACTGAATTTCATAGAATACTTTGTGGCGGCCTGCGTCGCCACATAATTTATTATCCTCACGTATTGGTTAAAGAGTTTGTAAGCACGTTCCTAAACGCGTGCAGATCCAAAAAAGATATGACACGGCATCATCCCTCCAACATCTACGTAGTTATTATTGTATAAATAGTCTTGTAAGGTTTAGATAAGTTAGTCACAATGTAGTCACTGTAAATATACAACATCACATAAAGAGACGCAGTCGTTATTTTATCGCCAAGGAACCCATCATCAACTTCCCCCGACGGAACACTGGTGACCCCGCTCAAGCAACAAGCAACCTTCCAACGGAGTACCACGAAAAGAACACGTGAGTCATTTGCAATATCTACACATCAACCATGGCAGTAACATTCTGTTCAGCGACAAGATTTTCAAAATAAAATCACTACGCCGAGCCATACCGAGCTGCGACTACGTCATTTAACATCATTCTTGGCTCTGACAACTCACAACTTTGGCTTCCTTTCCGGCACATCGTATCAAGACGTGCCGGAAAGGAAGCCAAAGTTCGTTTCATCGACCAAGGCAAAGAAATAAGGTACCCAGAAAAACAATGCGAAATAGAATATACTAACGATTTCATAACTGTACACATTATGTTATAAATTGTGCGGCGCGCAGCGAACGCTCAAGAATTTCCGACGCAGCAGTTTTCGCCGTTTGCTCTACGCTTGCGCAATGTCAAGATCACGGCATTAATGACTATGCTGCTATACGGAATGAGTTTTGTACAGAGTTGTGGATTTTTCTATAGAAATAAATAAATAGAATCCGAAGGAAAATAGCATAAATGTATACAACGAGTATTCACCCGTTTAACCGCCTCACTTTTACCGACTGACAAAGTGGTTTGAGGTATGTTATGGTTATTTATACTTACGGGAAGAGATATTTAAAAGCATTATTTTACCAGTCGATTGTTTTATTATTATATTTTATATGACAATTACGGATAAAGAGTAATTTACTTAAATGCTCCTAGCTACCTCCAGGCGAATTGATTTCTCCGGTTATCTGATAAAGAGCCAAGGAATACGCCAGTTTGAGGATAAATATGAAGCTATAATGAAGTACCTCTACTCAAAATGAAGGTATGCAACAAGTTTAAAATACTTTGATTGTGCAATAAGAACACAGTAGAATAAATAAGCACAAAAATGAACCATGTTTGGGTAACTAATGTAATAATAAGATTTTAGTCAATTTTAATTTAATTTTTTGTTATTTACGTATTTCCTTATAATATATTGAATGCAACTTGTCTTATCTCTATGTCATGTTTAATCTTAGTCAATTCTGATTTAAATTTTTTGGTATTATTTCTGTTTATTATCAATTTATTATTAACGTGTCTATTGTTAATTTGTTAGAATATGCGTAATTTTAAGTGTATACTTATGTCATTTAAAAATTTAATTTGTGTGTGTAGTCTTGGTACTTATAACGTGATAAAAAATATTAGTAACAATATTAGGATGTTGAGAGGAATTTTATACATACCTTTTTAAAATCAAGTTTCTTATAAAATCTATTCGTGTAGGTAATTGGTCGTTTTTAAAAGGTATATAAGTATTTTGTATATATATATATATCGAAGAATACCAGGAAACAGCTCTCATTAGCAGTACTCAGCAAGCCAGCCAGCCTTAAGGTTCCATCGCAGCAACGTAACGCTTCCTGGATCCTCGGCATCACACGACGGTCAAAATAAGTACCGTCGCACTCCACACGTCTCGACTCACCCCAGACATGGTAGCACACGCTCGTCTCGAGTCACTGTAGACTGGAGAACGCTCGTATTGTCAACGAAGACTTAAGCACGCTCATCACGACTTAACGTGGATTAGAGCACCACTGGCATCTCCAAGCTGAAGACCTGATGGATTTTTCCCTTTTTCTAGAGGGGGAGTACTGTGGCGGCCTGCGTCGCCACATAATTTATTATCCTCACGTATTGATTAAAGAGTTTGTAAGCACATTCCTAAACGCGTGCAGATCCGATAAAGATATGACACGGCATCATCCCTCCAACATCTACGTAGTTATTATTGTATAAATAGTCTTGTAAGGTTTAGATAATAAGTTAGTCACAATGTAGTCACTGTAAATATACAACATCACATAAAGAGACGCAGTCGTTATTTACCATCGCCATGGAACCATCCATCATTACAACCTCGCATACATCGCCCGACGGAACACTTAAGACTAACACATTAAGATTAATTATAAATAATAACATCTTTCCTAACATAACAGCTTATATCTATTTTTTAAAGTGAATCCGAAGACTGCTAAAACTGACGGTAATAAGAGCATATAAGTTATCTCTTAAATAGTCGTATAGTTCGTAGAGGCCTCGGAATTTTTAGATATCATTGATTTTACACAGAAAAAAATCTTATTCTAAACCAAAATACTTCGAAACCATTTAAGTTTACTTACTGTGAATTTATATCTACAATAATATTATTGATTTAAATTTATACCAGAATAATTGTTACTTCATGAGGAATAAAGATTTTACAATGAATTTATTATCCTATTTCGATAAAAACGATAAATACAACTGCAAAATCACTACATAATGCGATGCGCCGGCCGTCGGAACTCAGCTTATTCTCGCAGAGTGGAGATTTTTAATATAAAGCATGAATTTATTATCCTATTTTGATAAAAACGATAAATACAACTGCAAAATTACTAAAAAATGCGAAAATGGTCATTTTACGCATAAATCACTGTCAAGATGTAAATAGGCCTCTTAACAAAGAAACATTATGAACTTCTGAGTTCGAAGCTCTAAACTACAGAAATCAAAAGTCAACTTGGCTCTATAAATATAAAGAAACCAACATAAGTATCAAGAGAGACTACAAAATATACATATTTAAAAATTATAGAGAGACATCTAACCGAAAGAGGAAGCTGCAAACAAGATTATAAAGAACTAAACACACACAAAACCTGGATTCCAAGCTTAAAAAAAACAATCAGAACTACCGAATGACCTAAAATAATAGAAATAGCGACAAAATTCTACAAGGATATTTATGACCACAGGTAGAGAGAGAATGTTATTGTAAAACTTCAAGAAATGAAAGAGAACCTGCAAGCGAAATGAATTAGAAATAGATCAACCAATAAGGAAATTAAAGTCAGAAAAAGCACCAGGCCCCGATGGAATTCCAAACGAAGCGATTAAGCTTGCTCGCTATTAACGCCAACATATTTATTTAACCTTATTAAACAAGAAGAAAGAGTACCGGAACAATGGACAAAATCAAATATAATATTATTGTATAAAAAGGCGATCCTAATAATATAGAAAACTATCGACCGATTAGTCTGCTACTAAGTCTATATAAACTTTTTTCATCGTGTGTAACCAATAAAACAGGCAGACTTTCGCAAGGGCTACTCAACAGTAGACCATATCCAAGTCCCGCAAAAGATACTGGAGAAGTACAAAGCGTTACGCAGACCACTTTACCTCGTCGTCGTCGATTATAAAAAAGCTTTTGACTCTATCGCAAATACAGCTATTTGGGACGGGTGTGTATCGGCTTAACACAGTTACGTATGGCACCGCGTCGGCGCCCTTTCTAAGTCTAAGATGTTTGAAACAACTCGTATCAGAAGTGACTGATAACGCAGCCGTGGCACAAGTCGTTAACGAAGACATGTACAGCGATGACCTCATAACTGGCTGTGATGACAAAAAATCCTTGATTACAATATGCGATGAAGTCTCAAAGGTACTAAAGTCAGGCGGTTTCATTTTAAGAAAATGGGTATTCAACTTTAAAACTTCACAGACTCCTTTCAAGGATTTATCATTAGGCGACAATTGTCACACGAAAACGTTAGGATTAGGGTGGTTACACAACTGCGATGAATTATACTTTAATACTAGGTGCGATTTCAACGATAAATGTATTAGTAAACGTGTAATTCTATCCGTTATATCGCAAATATTTGACCCCTTAGGACTTTTAGGACCGACTACAGTTATTGCAAAACTATTATTGCAAAAATTATGGCTATCCAAAATCGGTTGGGATGAACCCGTGCCTAATAACATTTTAATCGAATTTCAAACTTTTATAAACAAACTAACTTATCTACAAAATTTACGCGTTCCTCGTCATGTAAAAGGTAAAAATACACATCGCATAGAATTGCACATTTTCTCGGATGCGTCACAAAGCGCGTACGGCGCCTGTGCGTATGTGCGCACAATATCAAACGATTCCGAGATAACAGTTCATTTTTGTTATATGCAAAAAGCAAAGTTGCACCAGTGAAGCCGGTAAGCATACCGCGCTTAGAGCTATGTGGCGCCTTATTAGGTGCAAGGTTATATGATAAAATCGTAAAATCACTAAGACTTACATTCGATAACGTTTACTTTTGGTCTGATTCTTTTGTCGGTTAGGATGGCTTAAGACGCCACCTACAATGTTGAAAACATTTATACAAAATAGGGTTGTAGAAATCAATGACTTAACAGGTGCCTTATCGTGGTCACATGTCGCCGGTAAACAAAATCCGGCCGACTATTATCGCGCGGAATGCATCTCGATGTTTTGTCCTCTTCCCACCTGTGGTGGGCTGGGCCATCATTTTTACATGAACCTAATATCAATTGGGAACATAAACACGATAATAATAATACACTAAATTATGATGAGTTACCGGAAATAAATCAGAGTAGGTAAGGTGTCCATGGAGAGCCTAAGTTCTTCGGTAACTTTTCCCTATAACCGATTTTCAACTAATCGATTAGTACGCACAACCGCGTATGTTTTGCGCTTTATAAACAATTGTCGTAATACAAATTTAAAACTTGGTACGCTTACGTTGGATGAATTGGATTATTCTACAAAAACTTTAACGCGCATTTCTCAAAGACAATCGTTCCCTAATATTTACAATGATTTAAAAAATAAACGCAAAGTTAATTTTCCTCGAAATATTTCAAGTTTAAACATATTTCTTGATGAAAACGAGTTAATTAGAGTAGGTGGTAGACTATCTAATTTGGAGTCATTTACGTACGAAAAGAAACATCCGCTGTTACTGTGCAGTAAACATAGCTTCACTAAACTTCTTTTCCATCATTATCATCTAGTTTTACTTCACGCAGGACCTCAGTTGCTCCTAGCAACCAACAGAGCTAGCTGGTGGCCTATCAGAGGGCGCGATCTCGCGAGAAAAACAGTACGTACTTGCGGGAGATGTGTTCGATTAAATGCTAAACCTTACCAAATTCAAATGGGAAATCTACCTACCGAAAGAATCGAACAAGGTTACTCATTCATACGTTGCGGGGTAGATTACGCCGGGCCATTGTTCTATCTGAACCGCAAGGGAAAGGTCGCAAAATTAGAAAAATGTTACATCTGCTTATTCGTTTGTTTCATTACTCGTGCAATTCACTTGGAATTGGTTACAAGTCTTACATCACAAGCATACATTCTCGCATTAAAAAGGTTCATCTCTCGACGTGGTAAACCTTTAGAGATCTATTCAGACAACGGACGGACATCGTAGGGGCCGCAAAGGAATTTCATACTTTTTTAAATAATAATGAACCAGATATCATTAATTTTGCTACTAACAATTCGATAAAGTTCAAATTTATACCTCCTTATTCGCCTCACTTTGGTGGTTTGTGGGAGGCAGAAGTCAAGTCCTGTACGTTCCATTTACGCCGTGTTGTAGGTAACGCTAACCCCACATACGAGGAGTTAAGCACAACATTGGCACAAATAGAAGCGGTCCTTAACTCCAGACCCCTATCGCCCGACGACGGGATCCGATAGCAAGACGAAGCGGCTCGGGGCGGTGCGCGGCGTTCTTTTTGAATATGGAACGAAGTCCGCGCGCGCTCCCAGAGACAAGTTTCCCGCGGATTCGCCCGTTCGCCGATCACAACGCAATCACGTCACATAATTTGGTTGTAATTTCATATTAATTATCAAATAAAACTATTATTCGCTACATAAATACAAATTCGTCATTGAAGAAAACCCTGCCCGATCTGTAAACGTCATTCTGATCAAACATTCGCCAACGGAGGCCTATAACAAATCGACTGTGATTTATGCGTAAAATGGCCAATTTTGGCGTTCTTGATATCAGAAACAAAAATACATTAACAATTCTGACTTATTGAATAGTGTAGAATAGCTATTGGCATAGTTCGTAGCGGCCTCGCTTTTTGTAAATTTTGTTTAACTTTTTAATGAAACCAAAATTGCGAGAAAGATTTTCATAAAATGCGCGAAGGCACTTTTTTGAGCTCCTAGATTGAACTACTAAACTAAACAAATGAAATAAAAAAATAAGAATGTTAACGTAAAAGCTCCTATTAATGGCCCCCTAAACTTTGTATTCTATTAAAGATATTTTTTTTAAATATTTATTAGTATTTTAAGATGAACTATTATTAATTTAATAAGATTTATTTTTCATGTTTGCATCATAAGATTGTTTTACTTAGTAGGGGGTTGAAGTTACTCGCGTCCATAGGTTTACCCTTGAGACCCTACACGTGACCCCTGGGTGGTGCTAAATGAGTGACACTGACTGAGTGGTAGAGCCACGCTGCGTTGCAGCACGCATTGGGCCGGCTCGCCCGGGGGTAATACCACACTCTCACGAATATCTGGCGTAAAGAAAATGGCACTTGGTGCTGTTGTGTTTCGTCAGGCCAGTGAGAGTTCCGGAGGCCCCTCCCCCCCACCCCACCCATAACAATTCCTATTCCTTCCTTAACCCTATTCCTTTCTTAAAGGTCGGCAACGCATCTGCGACTCCTCTTGTTTTGCGGGTGTCCATAGATGGCGGTAATTGCTCTCCATCAGGTGACACGCCTGCTCGTTTAACTGCTTCTTATAAAAAAAAATAGTTGGATCAATTAACGCCATATGTATTTCTAAAAGATTTTGGCTAAAACTCGATCCAACGTTAGCCATTATCTCTATTAAATATACGATAACATATTTTAAATAACCTTTTCTATCTAAATTAGTGACTAATTGATATTAAAAGAAAATTTATACCAATGACATCGAATTGAAATATTTTCCATGGGTTAGATATTGTAGCTGTTAATTATTAATTTTATTGTTCGCTAATAGAATATTGTTATCTTCATACTTGATTCTATCACCGACTCATATAAATGAAAACATATTTAGGGTAAAATTTTAGTACACAAAAACTTGAGAGAAAACCAGCCAAGTGCGAGTCGGACTTTCGTATTAAGGGGTTCCGTACTGTTCTCTAAGATAAATTAAACTTTTATCTAAGCACCAGTATAATAAGAACCAATGTTCGTAAAATGTATCCAGCGTAGGGTCACGTTAAATATGGCACATCAAAAATTGGAAATACTGATAAGTGTAAATATACAACATCACATAAAGAGACGCAGTCGTTATTTACCATCGCCATGGAACTATCCATCATTACAACCTCGCACACATCAAAAATTGGAAATACTGATAAGTACATAAAAAAATGAAAAACTTACACGCGTGGAATCAACCAAGGACCTGGGTGTGAAGTTTGATACCAAACTAACATTTCACGACCATATAATATCCTTGGTAAAAGAAAGTTTTAGTCGTCTTGGATTTGTCTTACGGAACTGTCACGATTTCAAGAATCCACACGTAATTAAACTTTTATACTTTGCTCTCGTGCGTAGTAAACTTGAAGCCGGTAGTTGTGTGGTGTACCCCCACGAAAACACCTACACCCTGATGCTTAAGAAAGTGCAGAAGGCATTTTTAAGATATCTTTACAAGCGCGTCTGTACTTACTACCCTTATTTGTACCCTACCTTATTTCTTCTCGGAAGTCTCGGTCTAAATTCACTCAGAACCCGCAGAGCAAAAGACCAAATATTAATTGGCATAAAGATACTCCGTAGTCATATTGATGCTCCCGATCTTCACAACCATCTAAGCCAGCTGTACGTCCCGGAGCGATACGCGCTGCAGCGCGCGTGCCGGCCGCGGCGGCTGTTCGCGTTGCCGCGCTCCCGTACTGCGGCGCGTGCTTACTCCCCTCTCTGTCGCATACTAACCCACTTCAATGCACTCCTGGCCGATCAACCTGAATGTGATGTGTATGCGGATGGATGGAAGGATATCTTTAAAAGTTGTGTAACGTTTTGCGAGAAGGATGAATGCGCGTCTTCTTTGTTATGATGTTTTTTACTTTTATCTGTTATTCTGTGTTTTAGTTTTTCTTTATTTTATGTTCTCATTTTGTGTTTACTGTTTGTATGTCTATATTGTACTTTACTATTTACTTTACTTTACTATTTACTGTAATTGGTGTTCGCACCGTTGTATTTAGAACCAAATAAATAAAATAAAAATTCTGAATTTTTGAATTTTCTTATAAGCCTTCTGATAAGAATAACCTTCATACCAAATTTCAAGATTCCAGGAATACTGGATATTCCCTAACATTTAGTATGGAGAGACGGCTATTAAGAAATAAAACTGTTATAAATACTTAATAGGTATCTCTTACTAATATTTTTTATTTTATTTTATTGTATAGGGGAAGTCTCAATTTTTAGGGGTCGGTAATAGAAGCAGAAATCACGGTAAAAGAATCTAACCGAATTCCATGGGTCGGTAATAGAATCAACTGCTCTTTTGGATTGAACTATTATTTAATAATTATTGTGTGATTTAATACTGAGTTTAAGTACTGAATTTCATAGAATACTTTGTGGCGGCCTGCGTCGCCACATAATTTATTATCCTCACGTATTGGTTAAAGAGTTTGTAAGCACGTTCCTAAACGCGTGCAGATCCAAAAAAGATATGACACGGCATCATCCCTCCAACATCTACGTAGTTATTATTGTATAAATAGTCTTGTAAGGTTTAGATAAGTTAGTCACAATGTAGTCACTGTAAATATACAACATCACATAAAGAGACGCAGTCGTTATTTTATCGCCAAGGAACCCATCATCAACTTCCCCCGACGGAACACTGGTGACCCCGCTCAAGCAACAAGCAACCTTCCAACGGAGTACCACGAAAAGAACACGTGAGTCATTTGCAATATCTACACATCAACCATGGCAGTAACATTCTGTTCAGCGACAAGATTTTCAAAATAAAATCACTACGCCGAGCCATACCGAGCTGCGACTACGTCATTTAACATCATTCTTGGCTCTGACAACTCACAACTTTGGCTTCCTTTCCGGCACATCGTATCAAGACGTGCCGGAAAGGAAGCCAAAGTTCGTTTCATCGACCAAGGCAAAGAAATAAGGTACCCAGAAAAACAATGCGAAATAGAATATACTAACGATTTCATAACTGTACACATTATGTTATAAATTGTGCGGCGCGCAGCGAACGCTCAAGAATTTCCGACGCAGCAGTTTTCGCCGTTTGCTCTACGCTTGCGCAATGTCAAGATCACGGCATTAATGACTATGCTGCTATACGGAATGAGTTTTGTACAGAGTTGTGGATTTTTCTATAGAAATAAATAAATAGAATCCGAAGGAAAATAGCATAAATGTATACAACGAGTATTCACCCGTTTAACCGCCTCACTTTTACCGACTGACAAAGTGGTTTGAGGTATGTTATGGTTATTTATACTTACGGGAAGAGATATTTAAAAGCATTATTTTACCAGTCGATTGTTTTATTATTATATTTTATATGACAATTACGGATAAAGAGTAATTTACTTAAATGCTCCTAGCTACCTCCAGGCGAATTGATTTCTCCGGTTATCTGATAAAGAGCCAAGGAATACGCCAGTTTGAGGATAAATATGAAGCTATAATGAAGTACCTCTACTCAAAATGAAGGTATGCAACAAGTTTAAAATACTTTGATTGTGCAATAAGAACACAGTAGAATAAATAAGCACAAAAATGAACCATGTTTGGGTAACTAATGTAATAATAAGATTTTAGTCAATTTTAATTTAATTTTTTGTTATTTACGTATTTCCTTATAATATATTGAATGCAACTTGTCTTATCTCTATGTCATGTTTAATCTTAGTCAATTCTGATTTAAATTTTTTGGTATTATTTCTGTTTATTATCAATTTATTATTAACGTGTCTATTGTTAATTTGTTAGAATATGCGTAATTTTAAGTGTATACTTATGTCATTTAAAAATTTAATTTGTGTGTGTAGTCTTGGTACTTATAACGTGATAAAAAATATTAGTAACAATATTAGGATGTTGAGAGGAATTTTATACATACCTTTTTAAAATCAAGTTTCTTATAAAATCTATTCGTGTAGGTAATTGGTCGTTTTTAAAAGGTATATAAGTATTTTGTATATATATATATATCGAAGAATACCAGGAAACAGCTCTCATTAGCAGTACTCAGCAAGCCAGCCAGCCTTAAGGTTCCATCGCAGCAACGTAACGCTTCCTGGATCCTCGGCATCACACGACGGTCAAAATAAGTACCGTCGCACTCCACACGTCTCGACTCACCCCAGACATGGTAGCACACGCTCGTCTCGAGTCACTGTAGACTGGAGAACGCTCGTATTGTCAACGAAGACTTAAGCACGCTCATCACGACTTAACGTGGATTAGAGCACCACTGGCATCTCCAAGCTGAAGACCTGATGGATTTTTCCCTTTTTCTAGAGGGGGAGTACTGTGGCGGCCTGCGTCGCCACATAATTTATTATCCTCACGTATTGATTAAAGAGTTTGTAAGCACATTCCTAAACGCGTGCAGATCCGATAAAGATATGACACGGCATCATCCCTCCAACATCTACGTAGTTATTATTGTATAAATAGTCTTGTAAGGTTTAGATAATAAGTTAGTCACAATGTAGTCACTGTAAATATACAACATCACATAAAGAGACGCAGTCGTTATTTACCATCGCCATGGAACCATCCATCATTACAACCTCGCATACATCGCCCGACGGAACACTTAAGACTAACACATTAAGATTAATTATAAATAATAACATCTTTCCTAACATAACAGCTTATATCTATTTTTTAAAGTGAATCCGAAGACTGCTAAAACTGACGGTAATAAGAGCATATAAGTTATCTCTTAAATAGTCGTATAGTTCGTAGAGGCCTCGGAATTTTTAGATATCATTGATTTTACACAGAAAAAAATCTTATTCTAAACCAAAATACTTCGAAACCATTTAAGTTTACTTACTGTGAATTTATATCTACAATAATATTATTGATTTAAATTTATACCAGAATAATTGTTACTTCATGAGGAATAAAGATTTTACAATGAATTTATTATCCTATTTCGATAAAAACGATAAATACAACTGCAAAATCACTACATAATGCGATACGCCGGCCGTCGGAACTCAGCTTATTCTCGCAGAGTGGAGATTTTTAATATAAAGCATGAATTTATTATCCTATTTTGATAAAAACGATAAATACAACTGCAAAATTACTAAAAAATGCGAAAATGGTCATTTTACGCATAAATCACTGTCAAGATGTAAATAGGCCTCTTAACAAAGAAACATTATGAACTTCTGAGTTCGAAGCTCTAAACTACAGAAATCAAAAGTCAACTTGGCTCTATAAATATAAAGAAACCAACATAAGTATCAAGAGAGACTACAAAATATACATATTTAAAAATTATAGAGAGACATCTAACCGAAAGAGGAAGCTGCAAACAAGATTATAAAGAACTAAACACACACAAAACCTGGATTCCAAGCTTAAAAAAAACAATCAGAACTACCGAATGACCTAAAATAATAGAAATAGCGACAAAATTCTACAAGGATATTTATGACCACAGGTAGAGAGAGAATGTTATTGTAAAACTTCAAGAAATGAAAGAGAACCTGCAAGCGAAATGAATTAGAAATAGATCAACCAATAAGGAAATTAAAGTCAGAAAAAGCACCAGGCCCCGATGGAATTCCAAACGAAGCGATTAAGCTTGCTCGCTATTAACGCCAACATATTTATTTAACCTTATTAAACAAGAAGAAAGAGTACCGGAACAATGGACAAAATCAAATATAATATTATTGTATAAAAAGGCGATCCTAATAATATAGAAAACTATCGACCGATTAGTCTGCTACTAAGTCTATATAAACTTTTTTCATCGTGTGTAACCAATAAAACAGGCAGACTTTCGCAAGGGCTACTCAACAGTAGACCATATCCAAGTCCCGCAAAAGATACTGGAGAAGTACAAAGCGTTACGCAGACCACTTTACCTCGTCGTCGTCGATTATAAAAAAGCTTTTGACTCTATCGCAAATACAGCTATTTGGGACGCCCTTGAAGATAACCAAATTCACCAATCCTTTTCTAATATAGTAAAAAATATAAAAGAATAGCACAAGTAGAGTCAAATTGGAAACAAAAGGACCAGAAATAAAGATAAAAAGAACTTAAAGCAAGGAGATCCTTTGTCCCATAAGTTGTTCATCGCTGTGCTTGAAACGTTTTTAAAAAAAAACTAGATTGGAAAAGCTTCGGAATCCAAGTAATGGACCAACACCTGACTCATCTGCGCTTTGCTGTGATGACATAGTATTATTCTCAGGGTCAAGCACTAAATTAGAATTAATGCTACAAACATTATGTTCGAAAAGCGCTGCAGTGGGTCTTGAAATGAATTTACAAAAAACAAAAGGAACGATTGAGATACAGTGCCACAAGCGGCACTGTATCTCAATCGGTTCGGGAACCGTAAGTTTTGCGGTATAATAGTGACGCCACCTAATATGCCGTAAAGTTTTTTATTAGACAACAGAAATACTAGCTGCCATACTACTGTAGGTCAAGTGATAGGTTAGAAATTTAAGACAATCGCAATCAAAGTCTTGAATTTCGAGGTTATTTTTTTATTAGACAACAGAAATCTAACTTCATACAAAAATATCTTTTGAATATTATGTCTTCTAAACATTATGGCAAATAAAAAATATGTTTCGGTTCCCGAACCGATTGAGATACAATGCCGCATGTGGCACTTTATACACTTTGTACTATGATGCCGTAATTACGGCATCGTAACCGACCGTACTACAATCCCGCTTGTGGCACTCTATCCACAGCCAAAACAAAACTGATAACTAACCAACGTACAAAAATTAAAATAGGAGAATGCAATTTAGAATATAATAGGTACCTTTAAACAATGATATTACAATTATCATTGCCTTTAAATACCTCGGAAAGCAAGTGTCATTTCGTAAAAATAACAACATCGAAGAAATCAACAGGAGAATTAATATTCATGGCAAAAGTTCTGGTCTCGCAAAGAAATACTGAAAGGCCACTTTCCATTAACCCTAAAAAAGAAAGTGATAGACAGTGCCATTCTCTCTTGCCTTACCTACGGACGACAAACATGGGTGTTCACTAACAACAAAGGAATAAATTAAGACAGAAATGATAATTTTCAACTTAACTTGGATGGGCCTCGATACAGATGGCCCCATCAAACGGCCCGTGAGTTTGCCTGATATCGCCTGATATCACGCCACTTTATAACTTCCTATTAGGTTACGTTAAACATGAAATTTATAAGATTTAACAACAGTCTTAGCAAATAATTTAACACAGGTGCATCCCACAAATTACGAAACGCTTTAAGTATTGTTACCCAAGATAATTAATTTTTGCATCCAGTAAAATGCCTACCATTTTGAACATTTGCCTACCTTAAAAAATAATTTTTTGGATTTATTTCAATTATTTCAACAAGATTCCATTAAAAATGTGTTACGTATTACTCATTATTCATACCATCAACAATAACAACGAATTAAGTTGCAGAATTTATAACATTGTTTACAAAGATAGAGATCGTGGGTTCGACAACCGGTAACGTATGAGATTTAACAAAAAAAAATAATGTTGTTTTTATTAAATCTAAAATTTACGACATAGTTCCTAAGAACAGATTTCCCTATCTATCATAGTTTTTGATTTCTCCCTACTGACCCATTTGGATTGATCTACCTGTTTATTAAGGTATATCATCTTATCTTCTTCTGCCTAGCGTTTTCCGGTCAGATACCTTACCATCACCCCGGCATAGGACTGGATGTACTTGGGTTTTAGTGGGTAGCCACTAGCCCCCCTTCTCTCAAATCCCTGTCAAGGACTTCGGGCCAAGAGAGGGATGCAAGAGTTAAAAAAACACACATCAACCGTGTTAAACCGGGCGCGGAGGAACTCAGTAATGAGTTTTCACAAATCATCAGCCTAAAAACCTCCCACTGCTGGTCACAGCCCTTCCCACATGGATAACATCACATGGGGAGGTTAGACCATAACCTACCACGCTGGCCCAAATCGGTTTGGTGGGTTTTAACGACTGCCGTCTTTCGACGACAACCTTTACATGCATTCCGAAGCACGGAGAAGCTCAAGATGTTTAATTTAGTCACCCATCCAGCGACCCATCCAGGATCGCAAGCACGCACTAGCCGCTGCACCATCGAGATCCTTCAGTTTCACAAGTATAAAAAAGAGGCCTCACCATCAACTCTTACGGCAGTATTAAGGCTAGGTGTTAGTGAAAAATTAAAAGAACACGTTCTTAGAATTACTTTTTTTAGTAGTAAACAGTTAAATTAAAATCTGCGTAAATTATGAAATATTGTTGAGGCTCTAATCTGTAAAATACACCCGATGGAAACACGATTTGATAAAGTTGGCTCAATAGAATAAATTCACAAAGTTACATATTTTTGTGTCATTTTGTCTTCTTTTCCAGGTTTTATTCTTAAAATAAGTGATTTGATATTATGAGTCATTTACCAAAATGAAGCTCGTAAATAACATGAGTTATTATAACCGATGGTTTTTTATTTATTATCTCTATCAATTTTTTAAAATATAAAACGCGATTATTCGCGCCGCTTCGCTTTTAACCCCTTCCCTTACCGTTGTACCGTCGAGAGAACGAGAAGGAAGCGCTCGAAATACCTCCCCTTAAGGCTCGCGTCCACTAGGCTCGCCGAGCAGAGTCGAATCGAATCGCAGAAAGTTGCCTCCTATAATAATTATATTTCTATGAAACTGCGTCCACTAGCAACAAGCCGCGGCGCGCCGAATTGAATCGACCGCGTGAATTACTTGACAGGTGAATTTCTTCGCCGATGCGGTTCGATTCGACTCGGCGCGCATCACCCTCTAACTAAATCTTATGTAAATTCCCCTTCGAACAAAATTTCCCATACGAATTTTGCATAGTAAACAAAAATGGAATAAAAATATATAGTCGCGTAGCCGGAAAAAAAATTACTTTCGATAATTCTAAAACTTTTCGTTTTTGCTGAGTGTATAGATTATGTAGATTGTGAGCTACTTTTAAAAAGTTAGAAGTTTTATGACTGTGCTTTAGGTATGGTTTAGGTATTTCATAATATTTCGTGGAACGAAATGTATATAACTATAAAATTTTAAAATTTATGAAATAATATTTAAGACTTTCAGTGGTTAGTGGTATACATGTTGAACAAAGTTTAGAAAGTTAAGTGGTGTGCTTCTTTGATAATTTCATTTTTCTTTCATAACACACGCAATAATAAATTAAAATTGACAGAATCGCTCATATATGGCCTTTGTAATGCTATTTTATACCACACAAAAAATTAGAAACATACATGCAGTGCATTTTGTTTAAATCACGAATAAAATTCGCTAACATACGTTTGTTTATGCGGGACGCGGGCGGCTGCGGGCGCGGCGCGGCGGGCAGGCGCGCGCGGGGCGAACGCGGAGCATACCTACTTACACTATAAATGACAGATATTTCACTCGTCACGTCAGGCGAGTGTGTGTGTGATGGGCGAACATAATACAAGAAGACGTAATGCAGAAAAGTAAAATATGTACCCTAACCTACTTACTTTACATCTTAGCTGACATCAATACAAACAAAACATTATTAAATGGAAAGTTTTGAGTAGTTAAGTACAGATCGCGCAATTCTTCTTTCAAATAAGATTATTCTACAATCATCCAAATTGGATGAATGGAATGAAAACGTAAATACGCAATAATACATTAAAATTGACAGAATCGCTCATACATGGCCTTCGTAATGCTATTTTATACCACACAAAAAATAGAAACATACATACAGTGCATTTTGTTTAAATCACGAATAAAATATTTCACTAAATACGCGATTAGGCATGCTGCAGGACGTGGGCGGGTGGATTTGGGCATCAACTCCTCACACCAAAATTTTGTTCTAACTGGTCACACCGCCAAAAGCAGTATTATTTGTTTCAACCCGTCACAAGCTTTATTTTTGTTAGAACACATTTTAATTTGTGTAGCTATTGCTGCTACTTACTACTTACTTACTGCTGTTTAATGATTTCTTGCAGTAAGCCGACGATATTATCTTATTTGCCCCTGCCCCTTATCTGTGCATAATACCATAGAATACTTACATAATAGTACAAGTACAGAAGATTCACTCCAAGTCATTTAAATAAATAGCGACTCATGCTAAGACACAATAAAATGCAAATAAGGTCGCACACCGCTCCCTTGTCTACAGTTAAATTCACCTAGAAGTTGCCTCTCTTTCTATCGCGTACTCTTATCTCTTCTAATGACTTTTGGGTTGTCTTCTTTTAAATAATAATAAATCTGAATACTTACTTAATTTATTACAAGTTATGGTGTTTATTATGTGTACTTAAATGTGAACAAATTACCATTTCATATAATCCTAGGCTAGGTATGTCAGTACAGTCAACGCCACATCAGACTACCTACACGGTAATATAATATATATTACTGTACTACCTATCATGTTTACTTTGAGCACCACCGGTGACACTCCGTGTACGTGAGAGCTCGAGCGCTGGTGACCTTGAGCGGAACGTATAAGCACTAGGGTTACCGAAATGGAATTTAGACTTACGCCAAAGAAGACGTATGTATATTTTACATAGTATATTATGTAATGTAAACCTGTGCAAGGACAATTAAGTAGGAAAGTGAAAGGTAGGTCGTACAGATGATAGGTAAGAAGTAGGTACAGACGGATACGGTAACTACTACCTACCTAGACTTCTTACGATTTTATATTAAATTCTCGTAGGTAGGTAGTATTCCCGGTACTGCGCTAACTATGGTACCGGGAAAACCGGGAAATTTCGGTACTTTTCGGTACTGAATTTTTTTTAACCCAGATTTAACTAACTTTTGATATAATATGGATCAATGAGCAAAACAAAATATTACACAAAATGTTTATAATAAAAAATTGTTTTGCTAATTGCTATACTAGCTGTGGCATCACTTTGTCGAATGGAATTGGTTAGAAGTCATTCGAGTTGAATGTTTTAAATTTAAAAGAGTCTATATACAATGGATTTTTATCATGGGTGTTTTAAGGTGAGTAAATAATATAAATTCGTCCAAACCGAGACAGTTCAAACGGCGCCAGACCTTTCTCCAACGGATCCCCTCGGCCGAGATTGTGGTATTGGGAGACTTCAATGTCCACCACGTCGAATGGCTTGGTTCTTACAACTGACCATGCGGGTAGAGCCGTTCGTGACTTCGCTTTGGCCTACAGTCTGTCCCAATTGGTAACAGAGCCTACGTGGGTTCCAGATGTGGAGGACCATGCACCTTTCTTATTGGACTTTCTGCTGACCTCTCACCCAGACGGCTATCAAGTTTCTATTAATGCACCATTAGGCTCATCAGACCACTGTCTGATTCGTAGCACTGTGCTTTTCACAGAAATTTCAAAAACGTCGAGTTTGGCATTATAGGTCAGCGGACTGGGATGCGATGGGAGTTTCTTTGCGTCCTACTACGAGTTTGCTTCTCGCTGGATGATCTTGATGTCGCCGCCGAATTTGTCGTTGATGTGATACTGCAGGGAATGGAGCTTTTCAATCCAAGCTCTGTGGTTCCCGTTGGCGGCAGGTCCCAACCATGGTTTGGTCACTGCTGCAAAATGGCGTCTCGCCAAAAGCAACAGCATTACCAAGCCTGGGCTAATGCAGTGTCATCTAAGGATCCAAACACCAGCGTGCTCAGAAAGAGGTACAATATTGCCGCCAGGTCCTTTAAGAGGGACATTGCCAAGGCGAAGTCATCATTCATAAGTGGAATTGGCGAGAGGCTAGTGCGTCTTCCTTCGGGTACGCGTGCGTTCCGGTCTCTCGCCAAAGCTATCTTAGGGAATGTTTGTCAGCTGTCTCTACCACCATTGCACAAGACCGATGACTGTCTGACCCATACTGCAAAGGAGAAAGCCGATCTCTTGGGCACTCTTTTCGAATCAAACTCGACCTTGGACGATGTGAAAAACTCTCCACCAACCATACCGCATTGCGCTTGTTCAATGCCAAACGTCCGGTTCCTACAAAGGTCAGTTCGTAAGTCTCTTTTTCCCTTGATATCCAAAAGTCGAGTGGGCCTGGTGCAGTTCCTCCCATGAGTTGGCGCTGGTTCCAACGCGCGTTTTCCGGCTCTCTTACACTACTGACGTTGTCCCGAGCTCTTGGAAGACAGCCCTTTTCCACCTGATTCTCAAAAAACTCGATCGCTCAGATCCGTCCAACTACAGGAAAATAGCCATCACCTCTTTGCTCTCCAAAGTAATGGAGTCCATTACAAACCGCCAATTCTTAAGGTACCTAAAATAAAACTAACTAATGAGCGATCGCTAGTATGGTTTTCGTCGCGGTCGTTCGGCTGGTGATCTTTTAGTGTACCTTACTCACCGATGAGCGGAGGCTGTCGAGAGTAAAGGGGAGGCACTGGCAGTTAGCTTGGACGTAGCGAAAGCCTTTGACAGGGTATAGCATAGGACTCTTCTCTCTAAACTTCCATCATACTGGCTTCCTGAGTAATTGTGTTCGTGGGTAGCCAGCTTTCTTTGTGGGCGTAGCATCAGAGGCGTAGTCGATGGTTCGTGCTCTGACATGAACCCCCTTAAATGCTGGAGTCCCACAGGGGTGTGTTAGTCCATACTCTGTTTCTTCTGCATATCAATAACATGTTGTATAACAACAGCATTCATTGCTACGCGGACGTCAGTACGGAAGTAACTTTCTACACCGGACGAGCTAATATTTCTTGAGAAAGCGTCATCGAGAGCCGGAATAAACTTGTGACTGACACCAAGAACATGTTAAGTCATGTCTTGAATTGGGGCCGACATAACTTAGTCTACTGTAACCCCTCCAAAATACAAGTTTGCGCATTTACCGCGAAAAAACCTCCCTTAGTCGTGTACCTTTGAACTTTTGAGGGAGCTCTCCTTGATACCAATCCGACTATTGGAATCCTTGTCGTCGATGTTTTGAGTGACGTTCAGTTTCGAGGTCATTTGGAAGGTAAAGCTAAATTAGCAAACAAAAATAAATTTTTTAAATCAAATCATTGGAGTGCGATGACGATGAAACCGTACGGTGTAGGGTACGGGTACATTAGTTACAATTTTTTCTCCAGTAAATATTACCGGTGACGTACAAAAAGTACCGAAAGTACCGAATTTCCCGGGAAACAAATTCTCAGAACCGGTACTGCTTAAAAAGTCAATTTTCCGGGAAATACCATGAAAATCGGTACCGGGAATTCCCAGGAGCAAGCCCTAGTAACTACCAACCTAGTTAGTACTTGTAAATTGTAATAGTGTAGGTAGGTACTTAATGAATGAATTCACAAAAGTCACATTGTTTGTTCTTTGTTACAGAAGTAGCTAAAAAGTAAGTAAATACACAGTGTAGTTACTTACTTTACTGAATATGTCCTGAATATTTTATAGTAATAGTAAGTTTGTAAATAGATAAATAAAAAATATTCGTTTGTAAATAGGTTAGGTTAGAAAGTTTTATAAGTGCTTGTACTATCGCATTTAATTTTTGACGTGACAACGTCTTATAAATTGGTTTGCCGGGTGACACTTCAAGAAACTGCGTTACGCTCCGCTCACGTTATGCGCTCACAATGAGAGCGAGTGAGAGGCACGCGTCCCTTCCACTCGGGCATGGTTAGCCCGCCTAAGAGCGAGAGAGACAGACATAAAAAGTGAAAGGCACGCGTCCCTTCCACTCGAGCACAGTTAGCCCGCCTAAGAGCGAGAGAGACAGAGCGAGAGAGATTTCATCCTTCTTCCTACTATACGAATGAATATTCACATTAAAATTATTTTACCACTCAAAGTCGTTGTCACGTAAAACTTTCGCCCGTATACCGACTTTACAGGCAACCAATTTTTTTTCTGTAATGGTAGTATTAAGTTTTGTTGTTTCAAATAAATAAATAAATAAAAATAATTGTAGGTGACTAGTAGAATTTATATTATAATACATAAGTAAATAGGTACCTACGTACTTACGTAGACATACAGACGCGTAGGGACTTTGTTTTATAATAAGTAGGTAGGTAGTGATGACTGATTTAATGATAGTAAGTATCTACTTACCGTACTATAATTTAGGAAATACTTTTGCATACTTACCTAAATCAATTGATTGAAAGTAGTTGATTAATTGTCAAAAAAACACGTAAGAGTTGTGGAAAAAACTTTAATCGTACGAGTATGATGTGGCCCTAGCTAGATATGCAATTCTATAGTCTATTGTACATCTTAAAAATTACTTTCCTATTATTGTGATTTGTGAACATGACAGGATGATAGATTGATTAACCAAAATGCAAAATAAACAGTTAAGTACTTAATCATTTGCAGTTTTTATTTTTAATTAAGAATAACGTTACATACTCATCCGTTTACGTTACGTACGTATTAATCCCATTCATCCGATTCGGATGATTGTAGAAAATAATCTTATCTGAAAGAAGAATTGCGCGATCTGTACTTAACTACTCAAAACTTGCATGCTTGAATGAGGGTAGAAAGACAAAACCGTATAGACGTACTTTTGTGCAGCTCTTGTTTTATTTTTAATTTATATAATAATATTGTGTAATTTTGAAGCAGTAAATTATTTTAATCTTTTCATTATAGTAAAAATTATAAGTAAAAGTGTTATCAACAAATACAGTGCAATATTTCATGAATAATCAATAATAGTTAAAGTGAAGTCGGCAAACTTAAAGTAACGTTTAATATATGAGATTATACAACAATTGGAGTGATAGAATATCAAATCAAACTTAACTAAGCGTATAAGTGAATTATAGAAGAAAACAATCAAATACCTAGTGAATAAATGAACAAAACAGTGCCAACGACAATTTTCAACGTGCCGAATTTATGACCATACATGGTAATGTTGTGAGCTTCTGTGTTAATGATTCATCAATAGCACAGACAAGCTAATGCAGATCGTAATTTTGCCAAACCACAACAGAACACGCTTGGTTCTACGGATAAGGAGTCGCTACCGGCGCTACAGACCCAAGTTCAAACCTCCACACTAAAAATCTTTTTGTGCATTAAATTGTTTTCAAACTTGTTATTCTAACTACTTACAACAAATATGTCATTTGTTACAATGAGAAACACGTTGAGAACAAAATCAAATTCAATAACTGATATATCGCTGTTAACAGATGACTCAATAGAATCAGTCAACACACAATTGGATAGTACAATAAAAAGTCTACCTTACAACAGTATTGATAGTGAAGAATAAGTAGAATTGAAATTAAAAATAGATGAACTTTTATTAGAATTAGATGGTGCACACCTCGAAATAGAAAATGTATGCTCAGAGAATAATAGTCTTAAACAAGAACTAAGTAACTGCAAAAAGACTATTGACACATTAAAAAGGGTTGCACTAGCAGGCCCACAAACACCTACACCATTAAAGAATAAAAATACAGTTAATTCTAAGACAAAAGTAAAAAAATATATTACAAAATTAACCAGCTTCACGTTTGATACACTGCGTTCTACACCAAAGTTTGAGGAAGAAAAAATAAGATAAACAACACTACGCGAAACGAAAGTAAAGATAGAGTTATCAACTTAGACGATACGACGACACAACTTTTTACAAACAAAACCCCTAACGTGACAGCAGGAGAAATCAATGCACATACACAGCAACAGACTAATAACACGCAGGAAATAAATGGAAACCGAAGAACCAGACTTCCTAAAGATAAACAATTGTGCCTAATAAGTAGCTCTAAAAAACATAATATTATACAAATTACTGAAGAACCCTTTGGTGAATTTAACTTTTGACATTATCTTATACCGGACGGAGGCATAAAGGAACTGCTTATGGGAATTGAATGTAAACTCAAAAATTTCACTATGAGTGACTTCTGTGTTCTCTTGATAGGTGAATCAGATTTCAGGGTCACAAAGGACTATTATGTCCTTGTTAATTTAATAAGGCTGGCGCTGCAAGCGGTTCAGCATACAAATATAATTGTTTGTGTACCTACATACAAATGTAACGGCATGTCACTTTTATTTAATGAAAGGGTTGAAAAATTTAATAATCTCTTGTACGAAGATAATAAGCTTAACCAGTATGCATTTATTTTCGATTCCAATCGTAAGTTAGAATACTCATCCAAAATGTTTAATATTAATACAGGTACAATTAACAAATTTGGTTTACAAACATTGTTCACTGTTGTAAATGCTTTTATTGGCTCTATTGTTAGACAATATAGAAAGGAGATAAAATGTGAACCCAAACGGGGTACAATACCTTATTATTTTAAATTGGCTAAAACAGATATAAGTCAGAATCATTCCTTTCGTTAACAACTACTCCTTTAACAGTAAACTAATTGATAACAAGTCTTTTATAATATTACATCAAAACATTGCATCAGTTTTAAGTAAAATAAATTATATAGAAGCAGCTTTACAAGACCTATCAGACAAAAATACAAGAGTGCAAGTGTTGTGTCTCAGCGAAACATTCCTACGCACTGGGCATGAGTCTAATGTTGACATACTTGATTTTAGAGTTGCGGTTTCATACTGTCGTGGTAATGAAGGTAGGGGCGGAACTTGCATTCTACTAAAGAAAAATTTAAGATTCAAAGAATTGGCTATAACAAGAATACTAGCCGTGTAAATGTTGTGGTGTCGAGATACCTGACTGGTGTCTTATAATTAGATGTATATATAGGGTCCCAAAAATTCAAAATTTAAATGTGTTTTTCATGAAACTGAACCTATTGTTAAACGAAGTAATCTCAAAGAGCAAACGTAAAAAGATCGTTCTATGTGGTGACTTTAATATTGATACTCTAAAGAATAATAAATATACAGACGAGTTAAAATCTATATTGTACAATTATAACCTTGCAGCTAATATTAATGAACCGACTAGAAGACAAGCATGCCTAGACATAATAGCCAGTAACATTCGGAATGCTAAGGGAGCTGTACTTCACCTCGGTTTATCGGATCATGAAACAGCACAAACACTATCTACAACAATAAATAATCAAACCAATATCACTTACACTCACAATATTGGTTTGAAAAAAGAAGAGACTACTCTAGTGATAATATGCGCAAATTTCAAGAATGTTTATCAGCTTTATCGTTTTCAGAGGTATATGCCAGTATTAAAGTAAATGAAGCATTCCAAATTTTCAATGACCTAAATCTACTGTTTTATAATCTATGCTTTCCTTATATTAGAATTAAAATCTCGAATAAAGCAGTGCAAAATTGGATTACTAAAGGCTTAAAAAAGTGTTTAGTAAAAAGAAAATTATATATGAAATACATAAAATCTGCAAATAACAGGACGATAAACAAACATACATATAAAAAATATGATCAAATATTAAGGGCATGCATCAATAATTCACAAAGAATAAATAACAGTACATTTACATCAAACAATAAGAATAAGTGTAAAGCTGCTTGGCAGGTAATAAGAGATACCACAAACAACAAACGTCCAAATAATAACTTAGAAAATATTATTAGTAACACCATAATCTATACTGACCCAAATGATATATGTGAAATATTTAATAACCATTTTATTAATCATATTATCAAAAAGGCAAAATTGCATGTACATTACCGTCAAAAGCACTTAAATATCACACCAAACAGTATTTTCTTAACGCCTACAGACAATGTCGAAATAATTAAACTAATAAAATCTCTGAAAAATAGCTACTGTGTAGGGTATGCTGGTATCTGTACAGAAGTTATTAAGGGGGTATCTGATACAATAAGCTTTCCTTTGAGCTATTTAATAAACTTATCATTTGAGCAAGGGATTTTTCCCGACGTGCTAAAGATATCAATTGTTAATCCGTTATTCAAAAAAGGTGATACCAATGATATAAATAATTATCGTCCAATTACGCTCATTCCTGTTATTTCTAAAATCGTAGAAAAAGCAATGTATAGCAGACTTTATAGTTTTGTAGAAGCGCAAAAGGTTCTCAACGACCTACAATATGGCTTTCGTAAAAATAGCTCGACAACATTAGCATGTTTTGATCTAGTTAAATCTGTCACTGAATGTTTAAACGAAAAAAAAGCACTAGCGGCGATATTTTTGGACATGAGTAAGGCTTTCGATTTTGTTGACCATACCATCCTTTTAAGTAAACTTGACAACTACGGTATACGTGGCGTGGCTAATAGCTGGTTCCTAACATATCTACAAAACAGACTTCAAAGCGTTGTAATAAAAAAAATCACTGGTAGAGAAAAACAAGAGTATCATTCTAGTTTTAAGACTAACAATATGGGAGTTCCACAAGGAAGTATTTTGGGGCCATTACTTTTTCTTCTATACATAAACGACTTACCAGACGTAACACATCATAAAAGTATTTTGTATGCAGATGACACGACACTGCTAATTCAATCGACAAATGACATAAATTTTGAATATGATATTAATAACACAATTAAAAATATAATACAATGGCTCAATAATAATAATTTACAAATTAAATAAGGTAAAACGAACGTTATTAACTTTAAAACATATAAATCTAAGAAACTGGAACTAGAAATCAAGTATGACAATAAAAACATTTGTCAAGTGGAACAGACAAAGTTCTTAGGGGTTATTATAGACAAACACTGCTCTTGGAAACCGCATATAGATAGCTTGCGCAATAGGCTTAATAAATTTGTATTTGTGCTTAAGAAACTGAGACATATTGCCACCACAGAAGCAGTACTATCAGCCTACTATGGATATGTGTCATCGGTACTTGATTATGGTTTTTGGGGAAATTCGGTAGATACTGATAGGATATTTAAGGTTCAAAAAGAGTGTATTAGAAATTTGTGTGGAGCCGGTTTCCTTGATAGCTGTAGACCTCTATTTCAGAATTTAAAAATATTACCTCTCCCATGTATGTACATTAAAAACATTTGTTTATTTGTAAAAAAATATCCCCAATTATTTAGCACGCATGAGGATATGTTACAAAGAACGTTTAGACACAAAGATAAACTTTTCCTTCCCAAGATAAGGTTAACTTTATTTAAAAGAAATGTATATTGTATGTCTATTATTATATTCAATAAATTACCAATAGAACTAAAGAAAACTCCAATGCCTGAATTCAAATCTAAAATTAGTAAATGGCTTTTGGAAAAATGTTTTTACTCCGTTAATGAGTTTTTGGCATGTTAGATTTTAACATTTAAATATTATACTCGTAATTAATATTTAATTGATATTCACATGCCGGTAACGGCAAGATGCACTGAAACTTTATTTTAAAACACTGTCACTGTTTTATAACGTGTATTTTAGTGAATAAATAAATAATTTGAATTTGCCATTTAATAATGTTTTGTTTGTATTGATGTCAGCTAAGATGTAAAGTAAGTAGGTTAAGGTACTTAGTTTACTTTTCTGCATTAAGTCTTCTTGTATTATGTACACCCATCACATACACACTCTTCTGGCGTGACGAGTGGAATATCTGTCTTAGAGTGTAAATAGGTATGCTCCGCGTTCGCCCCGCGCCTGCCCGCCGCGCCATGCCCGCAGCCGCCCGCGTCCCACATAAACAAACTGTTACGTAGGTATGTTAGCGAAATATTTTATTCGTGATTTAAACAAAATGCACTGCATGTATGTTTCTAATTTTTTGTGTGGTATAAAATAGCATTACAAAGGCCATGTTTTAGCGATTCTGTCAATTTTAATTTATTATTGCGTGTGTTACGAAAGAAAAATAAAATTATCAAAGAAGCACACCACTTAACTTTCTAAACTTTGTTCAACATGTATACCACTAACCACTGAAAGTCTTAAATATTATTTCATAAATTTTAAAATTTTATTCAAAGACAAATAGAGTGATTTTGTGATTTTCATAGTTCCTCATATATTATGTTTCTAATCTTTTTACACCACAAAGATAAGATAGTTCTTATTAAGAAACACTCAACATTTCAAACTTTAATATTATGAAATACCTAAACCATACCTAAAGCACAGTCATAAAACTTCTAACTTTTTAAAAGTAGCTCACAATCCACATAATCTATACACTCAGCAAAAACGAAAAGTTTTAGAATTATCAAAACTTCTTTATGGAATTTAATGTCCCACGACCGGACTAATAAAGTGTTAATCCCGCTAACTCACTAATTTATCGAGCTTGGATGCTGCATGCAAGCACCACCGCCTTCCCGAAATATCATGTGTGATTGTCGGCCAAGGAATGGCCGGTGTCAATTAAATGTTTTGCAAAATGTGATTTGTCAGGATGGCCATTCTTATTTGCGGCAACATGCTCCATAATAAATCTAATTTCAAAATTACGGCCCGTCTGACCTACATAGACTCCATTGCAATCGTTGCAAAGTAACTTTAGACACCGGATTTTTTGGAATTTTCTAAGCGATCTTTACCGTTACATAAATGACGCACGTTTTTAATTGTCCTAAAAGTAATAAACATGTTGTTTTTCCTAAGAATATTCACGATTTTATCTGAGTAGGGCCTAAATAGGTCAGACTACCTACATATTTGTTAATACGTTCGGGGGGACACGGAAAGTAGTCAACGGAACCTTTTATTCTGTTTATTTCGGTTTGCATGCCTTATTTACCATCCATCGCTCCTTTTGCATGTGCATACATTGCAGGTGGGAGGGCGGTGCTTGCATGCAGCATTCAAGCTTGATAAATTAGTGAGTTATCGAGATTAACACTATATATTTTTATTACATACTAGCTGACCCGGCAGACTTCGTACTGCCTCAATCATTAATTAAAAGACCTAAACTTTTGTATAAATTAATTTTAAAACAAACAAAACCTATTGAATAAAAAACCATTTTTTTAATGAAGCATGAAGTTTTATTATTATTTTCAACACATCATGTTGCTTACTTAAAAAAAACAGAGTTTTCTGAAATACTGGCTATTTATAAGGTTTAAATTTGATATTAACAGACACACTCTTTTAATATGAACTTTATTGAATAGCATTTTTATTTAGAAAACGTTTGTATGGAAATAGAAAAGGGCTGTTTTTAGGGGTTTCCCGGCAATTATTCGATTTTTTTTCGCCTTTTAAACCTTCCCTAGACCTCCACGAACATTTCAAGACTAAGATAAGATAAATCCGTTCAGCCGTTCTTATTTAGAAAACGTTTGTATGGGAAATAGAAAAGGGCTGTTTTTAGGGTTTTCCCGGCAATTATACGATTTTTTCTCGCCTTTTAAACCTTCCCTAGACCTCCACGAACATTTCAAGACTAAGATAAGATTAATCCGTTCAGCCGTTCTTATTTAGGAAACGTTTGTATGGGAAATAGAAAAGGGCTGTTTTTAGGGTTTTCCCGGCAATTATTCGATCTTTTCTCGCCTTTTAAACCTTCCCTAGACCTCCACGAAACATTTCAAGACTAAGATAAGATAAATCCGTTCAGCCGTTCTTATTTAGAAAACGTTTGTATGGGAAATAGAAAAGGGCTGTTTTTAGGGTTTTCCCGGCAACTATTCGATCTTTTCTCGCCTTTTAAACCTTTCCTAGACCTCCACGAATATTTCAAGACTAAGATAAGATAAATCCGTTCAGCCGTTCTTATTTAGAAAACGTTTGTATGGGAAATAGAAAAGGGCTGTTTTTAGGGTTTTCCCGGCAATTATTTGATCTTTTCTCGCCTTTTAAACTTTCCCTAGACCTCCACAAACATTTCAAGGCTAATATAAGATAAATCTGTTCAGCCGTTCTCGAGTTTTAGCGAGACTAACGAACAGCAATTCATTTTTATCTATATAGATTTGTACATCATGGATTTTTGCTAAGTAACGCCTGATTCCATGAATTATCTTTGCATAGTAAGATTAAAGTAATACTGCTCTAACAGGTGACAGTAGGACTGCAGGTACCTAGGCAGGGTTCGCTTTCCTTCCCAATCTCCTCCACTTTGCCCAGTCTTCGACATTCTCCTTAATGTGATCGTTCCTTCATGTCCACCCTCATGACATTCACCCAGCGTGTTTTGAGACTACCTCGAGATCTAGGTCATAGTTGGTTTAATGCTCTAAGAGGACAGTGATTTTTATCATACAAGACTTTGTATGACATAATTGCAACTTACCAAGAATAGAAATGAATGATGACTAAACTAGCGTTCAGCCCATAGTGCTTAATGGGACATTTATATAGGCTATTGATGATGACTATTAATAAATCTCTTATACTTGTTCTTCTACTTTTTCACCTAGTTTCAGGTGCACGAGGAAAGTTTTCTCAATCACGAAACAATTTTCTCAATACAGAAGGGACTTTATCCAGCTTTCTGTAAGTATATGCATTTAATTATAGGGCTCCCGCATAGTAGCTTCTTATTAAACTTACACACTAACTTTAACATAATATTAATATATTACGACTGTGCTGTGTTATTTTTTTCTTTCTGATTTATATTCTTGGAGTACAGCGACGAATATAGTGTACAAATAAACATTTCTGTTTTTTGTTACGCTATTCAGTTAAGTTAAGACGGTTTTTGTTAATTTATATAAATAAAAAACAAACATTTGTACTTTATCCTCGTTTAATCTATAAATTTCTTCTCGTAAACGACACAAATATTGGGCCGTCATTCCGCAAGACGACGTCTGATGATATTTGTATATCATTAGGTGTGGTCACGGGGTGCAGTTCGTACTCTCGCAATATCGCCAAGACAGCGATTTTCATCTCCATAATAGCAAACTTTTGACCTTGAAATAGACACAATGAATTTAGATTAGACAGATTAGACGTACAGAATCATCAACATTCATTTTCATTTGCAGCCTTAATTAATTGTCAAATCTTTAATTATAGAGCTACAAAACAAATGACGACATGTACAATAATAGCACGCTCTTGAAATTAAAACAAATCAGCTTTGTATGCACAACAGAAAATGTATACATACAATTATTATTTTAGAAACAAGAATACTACCAAATTCTAACAATTTAGAGCAAGTTCGAACCAAACTTTGAATTTAGATTGTGTCGATAAAAGATTGCTGATGAAGAATGCTGATCTTACGGTATGAAAACTTACCTATACAATTTCTTGGACCAGCACTAAAAGGTATGTATGAATAAGGGTGACGACCAACACTGTTTTCTGGTAGAAACCTGTCCGGGTCATATTTCAAAGGATTTTTGAATAAATCCTCCCTTCTGTGCAAATCATATATTTCAATGTGGCAAAAAGTGCCGGCCGGTACCGTATAATTGCCTAAAATAAAAAATAAAAATTGAGAAATTGCGAACGTAGATGAATAAATGCGAGGGATAAATTATTAACTGTACTCATAATAAAATAATTAATAGGGAGGACTTACTTAGCTGGGTTGTCTCACTCAAAATACGGCTTATAAAATTAACCGGAGGGTAGAGCCGTAGCGACTCTTTGATACATCGTTCTAGATACTTCAGTTTAGTTAGATCATCCAAGTTAATTTTTCGTTCAGTGACCCCCAGTGTCTCCGTTAGCTCAGCTACTATTTTATCCTGTGTTATTAAAATATAGTTTTATTGCATAATAAATAAGTAAGTAAATTTATCCATTTCGGTTTCCCTTACAAACTTCCAAGTCGAAACTTTTAAAAACCAATAAGTCAATTTTAATGAAACTTTGCATGCTAAAGTAAAATATAGGGAATCTAAAAAGTTTGTTAAAAACATTTTTAATAAACGTTTATTTATCTGAGTTATTGCGATTTTAAACTTTCTATGGTGGACTTTAAATCGCAATAACTCAGCTAAATAAACGTTTTTTAAACTTTCTATGATGGACTTTAAATCGTAATAAGTCAGCTAAATAAACGTTTTTTACATTTCTAAAAAACGTTTATTTAGCTGAGTTATTGCGATTTAAAGTCCACCATTGAAAGTTTAAAATCGCAATAACTCAGATAAATAAACGTTTATTAAAAATGTTTTCAACAAACCTTTCTTCAGATCCCTGTATTTTACTTTAGCATGCAAAGTTTCATTAAAATAACCAATTTTGGTTTTTAAAAATTTTGATTTGGAAGTTTGAATGGAAAACCGAAATGCGTAAACCCTCTTAAGTCATTTTTATTATGTCTTTGTGATAAGCAGATCTGTAAACAAACATTATATTATTCATACATACACATAAATACATGACGCCCGCTTCCCGGAGGGGTAGGCAGAGACCACAGATTTCCATTATTTGACTATATCATTGGTAAAATAATTATGGTTTGCAGTGTCGGTACCTACTAAAATCGAATTTTTATTTCCTGATACTGGAGGAGTACCGGGAAATACCCACAAATTCGATACTTTCGGTACCAATTAAAATAATGTGTAAAATATTGGAAATTCCATTAAAGAAGTTTATTCACCAATCAAACCACTAAACACAGACCACTGCCTAGTCTGTAAAAGAAATCACAATAGTTCTAAACTATAACATAACAGAAACTCGTAATAGACAGTAGTTAACTTTTAAACATAACGTTAGTGAAAATTAAATTATTTACGTATCGTAAAATGTTTAGCGAAACATCGTAGTTGTTGGTAGTGAAAAAAGAAATCTCGTCTAGGCTTTCGTCGAAATTGTGGTAAAGTCGCATGGCTGTAATGTATTTACTTAAATAAAACGTTATGTTTCAAATCACCGGTGACTATTACAGCATTTAACTGCTTGATAATATTAAAAAAAATTAAATTAGTATAACTTTTTGTAGTTTTGCCAATACTGGAGGCGATAAAATTTCTCTGGAATTCCCGGTAATTTCATTACCGGAAATTCCCGGGAGCAATCCCTATGGGTAATATTACCATAAATTATTTAGGAACACTTAACTTACTTGTATAGGTTTGTTGTTCGCCAATAACATCAAGCAAAAGCCTAACCCTGACGCCGTCGTGTCATGGCCCTGACAAAAAGAACATATTTTTAATTACCTAACCCTTGCCATACCTTTAATTTAGACATCATTGTTACCCATACTAACTTCAAACATGAATGTATCAACTTCTTCTTGTATACCTTGCCTGTCAATAAAGCCATCTTTTTGTGCCGATATAAGAAGATCAAGCAAAACCGTCCTTTTCTTCCTTGGATTTAGATTTCCATCTTCATTATCATCTTCGATTCCACCTAACTCATTGTTATGATCATTTGTGTAATCATTTCTTTCGTTAATGACGTTTGTGGTGAATTCGTGAATTGTTTTCACACATGCTTCTTGTTGCTTTTTAAATGAAGTCAAATTGTAAATTATATCTGGGTACAAGTAAACTTTAGAAAAACGATCCACCATCAGTTTGGCGACTTTGTAAATAGTTTCTTTATAAGTTTTAGCTAATCGAGACCCTTTAACATCGAGTTGCGTGCCCATAGCAGTTTCTGTAAAAAATAAGAGCTTATAGAGATACTCGTACATATCTTATAACTACAGTTAACAATATAACATTAAATATTTGATTGTCAACCCAAAACAGAGTTCTTTAAAAAAACTGACGTAGAGATAGACAACAATAACTTCTCTCTCTCTCTTCTGACTTTCCCTCATAAGTATGTTATCATTAGTGTTACATGTTTTTGATACAAAAATTCTTACCACAAATAGAGTTTAAAGTGAATTGGGAAAGTATCGGTCCGATATCGAGTGGCTCTCCCAATTGGCCGCTCAGCTTGTCCACCAGACGGTGGCTGTTCTCATCCAGAATCACACAGAACTCACGCAAGATGTTGAAGTGGAAAGCTGGAGTTAAAATCTTTCTGCGCTGCTGCCATTTGGCCCCTGTAGGAGGGATATCATAAATAGGCTACTAGGTAATTGTTTCGCTTACATGATTACAATGATATATATATATATATATATCTATTTCAATATTACATAATGCTACAGTGAATACATTGATTAACTCAGGGTAAACAGAATTACATAAATTTTAGGCCATAATCTGAATGGCAGCGCGAGAGGCACAGGGAGCACCTCAATTGAATGTGCCGCTTCCTTGCCGTCACTGGCTGCTGCAGTTTATGCTATACTGTCTAATACCACCACGCTTGACAGCGACAGGTCAAAGAAAACTACGGCTTCCTACTACTGAACAGTAGATTTACAGAAGCATGCCATGAATAGAGCCTGCGGACGCGATATTGGCATCCACTCGCACTGTCTACGGGGCTTAGTCTACGACGCGTAGACGAGCCGGGAGAAGGAGGTGGCAGTCTGCGTGCAACCTTCTTATTGCATTTTAAAAAAATCCCTACCCCTGGCCTTGATGTATACGTAATACAGCATTTGCTCTAATAAGAAAAAACAAGGCTGTTCACTGTAATTGGACCAAATACGTGTTAGACAAATAGATGTTGGACGAAATGCGTGTTGGATTATATACGAGTCGGACGAAATAAGCGTTGAAATACAATTTGGACGAACTGCGTATTGGACCTACGGCTAACAAATCATGCAGTCATCGCTAAAACAGACCGCTATCGTGTATAAGACCTTTTTAACAAGAACAACGCACTGACGCTATCAGAAACTGCATAATGTTAATCGCAATAACATTATTGCCACAGACAGGACATCCTGTGGCATTAATCAATTCGTATAAATGTATTAAATGTTTTTGAATACGATTATTTGTCGTAGCACGTGCGTAGCACAGACCGTGGTCTGTGATGCGTAGGTACTTACCAGAGCTTAGCAACAACCCGTCTCCCAGCCAGGGTCTTAGAAATGAGTAATAATTAGCTTTCTCACTATGCTTCATAGTCGACACCACGACCTGAAACACAACATTTTTATCCTGATTATGTTACTTACGCTTTATCATTAAGTAATTCAAATTTTAATTGATTATCATTTATTTAGTTTAGGCATCAATAATTGGGCACATCTGAATGTCGCTACGCCATCGGTTCGTAGTCTATAGGGCAGGGAGGGTAGTCCCTTTCTTCTCTGAATATCGTTCGTCCGAAAATCAAAATCCCTAACGCGTTTGATATAATCATCGCTATCCATAATGTTCGCGTATACTTACGAAATTTTATTTTACCTAATCGTGTTTAATTCTAATGCTTTTCTGTCATAATATCGGGTGCTATAATAATTAGATACTTAGCCCAATTTTTCTTGCTATAAAGTCACATGTCCTAAGTGTTATATTGTTTAATGTTTGTTAGTCCGAATGGTTAGTAATAACAATATTATTATAAACCATCAATCGGATGATGGTTTATACTCCTGTAGGTCACGTGATAGGTTAGACATTTAAGACAATTTAGTGTATGGATATCAATACTGCTTAGAACTTTTACCATTTTAGAAAAGCGTTTTATGTCTTTTAAATATTATGGATTGTAATATTTGTGACAAACAAATTTAGGGCATACTGTATTTAAGGATTACAATTTTACAGCATGTGATATTATGTAACATTAAATTCGAGCAAGGTATCATTCGGACACATGATGATTATGTCACAAAATATTATGACGCGTTAAATTATGGATAAAAAGAATTTATGAGACAAAATAGAGAACCGGCTGGGAGGCCTTGTATATGTACTGAGAAGAACCGGCAAGAAACTCAGCAAGAGCATTTCTTTTCTCCCTTTTTTACAGCGTCAAATACAAATTGGAAAATACCCTTCCTATCATAGAAGAACATTTTCCATTACAAGATAAAACATAATAGTAACATTACAAGACAAACACAAGACATACAAAAGAGTATGTAATAATAAAAACAGGTATTCATCAATTTAAATAAAATAAACAAAAGTAATCCCTAGTCAAACTTTCGAGTCTACCAAATATCATTACCTACTAACATCGGTTTGTTCGGTCTTGACATTTAGTAGTGTAAAATTTCATGCATTTGGTTTTTTTAGCGTTTTAATGTCAATTATTAACAGTAAACAAACAGCCTCTGAGAGCGCATTAATTGTAACGTCACGGCGTCGTCGCCTTAACTGTATTTACACTTATAGTCACATAAAAAATGAGTGAAGTATCATATCTGTAAACAATGCAATGTCGCAGAAGTTTTTATTTATATTTTATAAACTTATTGCAAGACAATCAGTTCGTCTATTATTAACAGCAATCTGTTTTATACCGCTTAACTACCGACTATTAAAAGTACATTAACAGGTACTAGCTACAATCACGCAAGAACATACAATTAATTGTGTTTTTTTTTCTACAATATATTTTGGAATGAAACACTTTTTTACGGATTAACTCGTGTTTAATTTACTATTTACATAGTTTTTTATATTATCCTGACGTTTCGAAAAGGGAGGTCTCCCTTTTAAACCTTCCTTCAGAAGCGCGACGCTGCGCCGCAGTACCGCATAACTACCCAGGTAACACATAATCAAGATAACAGAACACACTTTTAAAGATGAATATGATTTGTGTAAGAGCTTTCTGAATAGCCAAATACTGAATAAGGTTGAGTACGGACCCTTAAAATACTTAACGCTTAATAAATTCTGCATTTCAGTCCTTCCCTTCTTTACGCTTAATAACCAATCTCCGTAAGATTATTAGGCAGACGTTATTAAGCATTACGCATTCCAGGTGGCTTAAATCTGAAAAACAGTGCCTTCGGCAGCATTTATCTGAATAACAATAATCTATACTGCTATTATTAAAGCAGTACTAAGCTTGAAGCGTTTGAAACAGCTAAATGCTGAATATAGTATCACCTTCTGAATAATATTGTTTACATAATTCTGGTATGCAGCTTGATACTGAATAATTGTTTTTACTTTATCTTTAAACTGTATGAGATTCTATGTTTTACTAATTATTCAGCTGCTGAATAAACAATATTATTTGTGTTTTTAATAAGCTTTTTGCAGTATAATAAAGAGTTTCAACTAACTTTTTCAAATTAAAGACCATATTTGTATTCATATAGCGCCCATAGCTTAATACCAGCTTCATTAAAATATTATTGTAAGTATTTATTTTATGCGTTGTTTGAATCATGGGTCGAAAGTCGTAGCAAAAGCGTAAAATAACCGGTCATATAAAAAGATAATTGTTAAAAGAATATTTAAATATCAGTAAAATTAACGTTGTGATAAAATGTTTTATTTGAGTTGTTTGCTTGTTTCATCGTAAGCCAATCTGCGCGAGGTTGGACATAATTAATAAATCCGCATTATATCTTGGCCATCGAAATTGTCCTTTGTTCTCCCATTGGGTCAGCACAGTACACAAATCTGAGCGACCCTTACGAAGTGTTGAAATTATTTAAAACGTCATTTTCCTGAAACGAAATATAAATTATAATTAATAGTATAATAATAAGTTCGCCATTTGTAAATCCTCATTTGTAAATATTATTGTGCAATAAAGATTAAATAAACTAGGCCCAGTGCACACACGAAACATGCATTTTTTAAAACATAATAGATACCTATACATAAGTATAGTAAAATAATAAAAAAAATTTCACGAAAATAAAATCAAACAAAGATGCTATAATTTTAAAAATAAGTTATCCATTTAGTGAAAGCCGGACGGGAAAGTTACACATTATAAAAGGTTTTTGTTCGTTCGATTAGAGAACCCTAAAAATCTGAGTATTAGGTACTCAGATTTTTAGGGTTCTCTGATGGTACAGTAATCTCGGTACAGAAATGTGGTCAACTATTTAAATGTTATTCAGAAGTTAGTGTAAAGAGACTACTCTTTTTCAAGTTATAGTTTAGTAACAAAACATGTGTGCACTTTTATTCAGCATTATAAAACAAAACATCGATCGCCATTGAAATCTTTGTAATTAATACTTACAAGGAATTCACGAGATCACCAAAATGCTTATTAATCTTAAAACTACAACATTTCCAACTCGAGTCATGTTATTTTGTTGAATAAAACTGCTAGAATTAGATAGTTCATCACAAGTACTTTTGTCAGACCTAGTATGTATGTATGAAAATACTATTTACAATTAATTATCTTGATTATTCACGAGGCGCGTCATAAAAATGAAAAAAATACACATACTATTCACGACAAAATTATTTGCGCACTAACAATTAACATGTAGTTGACCTAACTTGGAAATTAAAAGTTACTTACCGAATAACTTAAAGTTCACGTCATGTCAAATAAAGGTATCAACATTAATTTATTTCTTCTTTTCACAATTTCTATGAATATTGCTTGCTTAAATGTAAACAATAAATTAAATATTTAATAAGTTCTGAATAGTCTAACCAATTAGACGTAGCGGAATAACTGAGTTGTAAAAGCTTTATAAAAACAATGTGTGCAGTTCTTCAAAAGTTATTAAGCTAATTGAAACGGTAATAAGCTCCTACTCAATTGTTACTCAGATGTTATTAAGCGTTAAGCATTCAAAAATGGGGCCCTTTTTGCTTTAATAACAGCTGAATAGACGGTACTCAGGCGTTATACAGCTTAGTATTCAGCTTGTGCTCTTGATGAGTGCTATTAATCAATCTTTATTCAGCACGTCTGTGTTACTTGGGTACGCCCCGCGAAAGGCCGCAACGCTACGGACCCAGTTTTACCTGGGTCCCCTGCCCCAGAGGAGCAGCCTGGTAGGTTCAGGCTGCTCTCAAACGGGAGGAGGGCTTGTGCAATGCAGCCTAGTGCTCCTCAACACTAGGCCGCGGCCCTCCTAGGGGGGGAGGAGGTATCCCTCGACCCCCCCCCCCCCCCCTCCATTTCTTCCCTGTGTGGGACCGCGGGAGGTCTCCCTGTGACCACGAACCCTGTAAAGGTCAATGTGTAGTGCTCGCTTAAACCTCAGAAAACAATACAATATATTTTATCTAGGTATATTTTTCATCCATATTTTATCTATTCTACAAGGAGGACGCTTCGCCTTCGAAAATGAAGATAAGGCCGGATGGAATCGCACTTCAACAATATCATTTGACTTTAACCGTAAACCTTGTCTATTGAAACCTGGATTATGTGATCTGCTGTCTCTTTCCAATTCTATGAATATGAAAGAGACAGAGTAATTTCTCAGCGCTGCGGCAGCCGCAGCTATCAAGGCTTTAGCTTAGAGAATCGCAAGGCAGATACAAGCTGCTATGCGTCCATCTCATCGGTGATCTACCGCGCGGTCGGGTGCCCTCAACTCTACCCTAGGAAAAATATAAATGTCGCGAAAGGTAGTAAGAAACAGCAAAACCTTTTTATCTATTTACAGGCACTTATTGACGTCAAAAACGAAAATAACAGTTAACTAACGTGTAGTTATATTTTAAAAGCGAATCTTAATAACTAATCCACCTACCTACCTAATTACCTACCTATACCTACCTAACTAATCTACCACCAGTTCGAATTTTGGGAGAGCCTTCCACTGAGAAGAACCTGGCAAGAAACTCACGAGGCCTTTCTTTTTTCTCCCTCTAAGTCACAGTATAAGCTCTTTGAATCGTACAAAACATGATTTTAAAATGAAATATACGAATACAATAACTACTAAGTAAGTTATACTCGTACATGCACTATGTCGATACATGTTTGTCATTTACATAATCTTCCACTTTATAATAGTTATTTATATATATAAAAGGCAAAAGTGATTGACTGATGTATCAACGCACAGGCCAAACCCTTAAGGCTAGAAAATTTAAATTTCGCACATGTATTCCTCATATGACCTAGGCATCCACTAAGGAAGGATTTTTCAAAATTCTACCCCCAAGAGGGTGAAATTGGGGATTAAAGTTTGTATGAAACTTTTTACTCCTTGGATATATTTGCATGAAATTTTGTATGGATTAAGTAAGTACGGTAAAAATAATGAGTTACGTATTTCAGCGTTTTCTAAAATTCAACCCCTAAGAGGGTAAAATAAGGGAATAAAAGTTTGTATGAAACTTTTTATTCCTTGGACATATTTGAATTAAATTTCGTATGAATTGAGTACAGCAAATATAATGATGACTTACTTAATTCAGCGTTTTCCAAAACTCAACCCCCTAAGAGGGTAAAATTGGGGATGATAGTTTTAAATATACGCACAGGCCAAACCCTTTCTAGAAACTTAAAATTTCGCACACGTATTCCTCATATGACATGGCAGTCGTGGCATCCACTAAGGAACCTAACATGCATTTCACAAATAAATATAAAAACGAAGGATTTTTCAAATTCATAGAGGATGTAAGTTTCTAAGGAACTTTTTTTTCACTTTTTTTTCTTTTTTTTACCATTCCGTTAAAATTCTTAATTAAAATATTTTATGAGAATTCAAATTTTAGTATTTTTTTGTATTTAAACCTCAAACGTTTTAAGTATTTTAAAGTGGGAATTGTGTAAATATAGGTATGTTTATGCACAATGCACTCGATCCGTTTTGCTGGGCGAAGATGCAGGAACTTCAAGTCGTCAGTTAGTAAGTAGGTACCTGTTTCTTCTGACAAAATCTCGTGGCTTAAGATTGTTGCGTGGGGAAGAAAATGCAAAAAATTCTAAGTGCCTACGTACCTACCATACACTTAGGTATAAAATTGATTAAAGATGTTGATGATCATATCAATAAACCATTATTTGTATGTATTTTTTGTAATTCATATTTTATTGTTTGTTTCAGCCGAAAAATACTCTTTTTTAATGTATAAAAGAGGCAAATATTACCCAAATTGCGGTAAATAACCCCCTAAGAGAGTAAATAGGGGATGGAAGTTTTAAATGCTCAGGCCAAACCCTTGCTAGAAACTTAAAATTTCGCACACGTATTCCTCATAATAATGACGTAGACATCCACTAAGGAAGAATGTTACAAAATTCAACCCCAAGGGGGTGAAATAGGAGATACAAGTTTGAATGAAACTTTTTATTCCTTGGGCATATTTAAAAGAAATTTCGTATGAATTGAGTGCAGCAAAAATAATGAGTTTCATATTTCAGCGTTTTCTAAAATTCAACCCCTAAGAGGGTAAAATAGGGGATGAAAGTTTTAAATAAACGCACAGGCCAAACCCTTGCAGAGATACTTTTCTCTCATGGCCAATTTACGGGGCATGTTAGCGCTAACATGCTACAGCCTGGTAATACCTACTGGCACCTTCTGATAGAATTACTAAAATATAGTAGGTACTTAAGTGAGTAATAAAGAAATATTATGATTTTTTCTTTTTGGTAAATTATTTTTGTTCAATACTAGCGGCCCGCACGACTATGTAGAGTTTTTTTACTAAAGTACCTATAAAGAAAGTTTAAAGGAATGAAGTTCCAAAGTAAACGTGCGCGAGCAAAGCCGCGGGTAAGAGCTAGTTGTTAATAATATTGTTGTGTTCCGCCAGTTTAGATCTAAGATATCCAGTTTCACAGCTGTTGAGGATTCCGAAGAGGTGAAGCCACGCTTCCATTTTCGGCCTTATCGTCACTTGCCATCAGGTGAGAATTGAGATGAAGAAAAGGGGATAAAAAAGGCATAAACCGATGCCGACTCCTAGAGTACCTTCAGGGTCACTATAATAATATGTATTTTCAGGAATGAAGTGTCATTGTCTCGTCATCCGAAAAACCTAGAATTGCGCTATACAGGTCAAAGAGTTCAAACAAAATAAACATAAAAATTAAGACAATAGAGGTCCTGCAGAGGTCCTTTCGTTCTCTATAGGTCAACATTTAGAATCGATGAGGTTAAATTTTATGACTATGTAGAGTTGTTATTAAACACTACAAAAACGGGAAATCTACCTACCCAGACGGTGATCGGTCAAATTACAATTTTTATTATTAGAACTACACAATTAATTAATAATTCATTTATTGGTATTTACATACTATTTTATGATGTTGAATACGTTACAAGAAACGGAAATTGCATTTTACTAAAACCGCATAGTTTATTGTTGCATATTTGCATTTTTTTATGCGGCTCCGTACGGAGGTCACACTATCTGAATTTGATATCGGTCATTGTTTGGCCACAGTGAAGAATTCTAGGTGCTGGTTCCTATGCCCAGTAATTCAGTAATAAGTACTAAAATTAGGGTGGTACAAGACAAAATTAAATATGAAATGTAGTTTAGGAACTCAGCTACTAAAATCAGACACAATAGAAATGTAATTTTTAGTAACCTCTACAATAGGAGTCTTCGTGACAGACAAGTGGATATAGTACGTAAAGTCTTTATTATTGTCTTTTTAGGGTTCCATAGCCAAATGGCAAAAAACGGAACCCTTATGGATTCGTCATGTCTGTCTGTCCGTCCGTATATCACAGAGCCACTTTTTTCCGAAACTATAAGAACTGTTGAAACTGTTGATACTGTTGAATCTTGGTAAGTAGATGTATTCTGTGAACCGCATTAAGATTATCACACAAAAGTAGGAAAAAAACAATAAATTTTGGGGGTTCCTCATACTTAGAACTGAAACTCAAAATATTTTTTTCATCAAACCCAAAGTGTGGGGAATCTAAAATAATACTCATGATCAAAAGAACTACAATATAAATTCAAAAATTATAATATTTATTGATCGATTCAAATTTACCCTGAGCACTAGGTAATACATTTTCTATTATTTTTCTATTAATACTGTACAATACTAGATTTAAACCACTCGTAAAATACTTGTAAGTACTTTTAAGTTAAGTAAATGATCCGCCACTACGCAGCCTAACTTTACAGTGAATCATTTTATATAAATAATCTAATAGCGATGACCGGACTTCAGTAGCTACATAATTAATCTTTATATAAAACATTAATTACATAAACAGTGATAAACAAATAAATCTTCATTATCTTTATTCAAGAAGGCACGGAATGCACTTTAAAGTAAATATAATTATTTGTTATCTATTTCATGGAGTTCATGGAAAATTATACCAATTAAATTGTACTTAACTAAACTAGGTTTAGCATAGCAAATTAGATAATAGCATTAGCTATCACAACTGCCTTTTTGGAAGATAAATCAAACTTAAATTTTATTGAAAGTTTGTTGTAGTCATTGAGGTAAGTCAATGAAATACAAAAAAATCTCACTCAATTTCACAAGTCGGGCCTTCCTGTGATTAAAAAACTCTTTTTTGAAATGAATTTTAATGTTTCATTTTTTTAAATTATCATTTTACCTCCTGCTATGCGATTCTCTAAGAGACATATACGCTGTGTTCATGGCTGTGATCTGCTGTCTCTTTCCAATTCTATGAATATGAAAGAGAAAGAATTTTCATTTCTCAGCGCTGCGGCAGCCGCTGCTACCAAGGCTTTAACTTAGAGAATCGCACTGCTGTTTCTTTATAAGGCAATAATTTGCAAAAAGGTAATAAGTAAGTTTAAGTTGGTTATGAGAATTGAGCAATTAATGAAACGTAGTGTAAGGTACTTATATTATTTTCTTAAACATTAGTTCTAACAAAACTCACCAAATGGTTATCATTACATATTATAAGTATAGTAAAGTCGTTGTTTTCCTGTCTATGGCACCGCACTATTCTTCTAAACCACGCAATGGTTTTTGTTTTCACTAATTGAAAGACTCCATAGAACGTCTTGTCGTGCAAGGGAAAGTTGAGGGCACAAGACCACGAGGGAGATCCCCAATGAGATGGACGGACCAAGTGAAGGCTGCGGTGGGCGCTCCCGTGCACGAATGTGCCCGATTAACGACCAGCAGGCAGAGGTGGCGGGATGTCGTGCGGCGGACACTGTCTGCTGCCCAACCTACCGGAACGTGATAACCACGACCACTCTGGCAAGAGTGAAGCGACTAAGATGATAACCAACCAACCAACCAACCTGTGCATCTGAATTGAAAGAGCGATAACTGAGGTTGGTTTTTGTATATAATTTGTAGATTTTTTTGTACAAAATAACTGAAGTACGACGGTGTTTCTATAGCATGGACAAAAGGCGCGGGCGGGTCGCTAGTGTATTATAAAAATCATGTTGTAGTTCATGAACTCTAGCCGGCTGCAGCTGGTCCCACCCAACCAACCACTTACGTTAAACCACTTACAGGTTCTAAATGTAAATAAAATATTTTCTATAATTTTCATATATTTTTTTTAATTTTGCTAAACCTGTATTGTAAAATAATATTATCATAGGCATCGATCATTTATACAATAGATGCACGGTCTAATACAAAATCACTCAATTGATTATAGTCCCCTCGTAATTATACATACCTACTATCCATAGATAAACATCAGAAATGAAACGAGTTATATATAAGATGACTGCTAGAAACCGCAAGAAACTTCAAGGGCTGGTCAGGTCAAGTGTTTTAAACATGACAAAAAAGACAAATGGGGTCTCATTGCAGACTAACGTATCGCCCAGGGGCCCAAGTCTGCTAATTTACGAATGGCTTAATTGAATCGCAATTGGATCGTATTGTAATTGTTTGACACATTTGGTATTCTCTTACTCATATAAGAATACCAAATGTGTCAAACAATTACAATGCGATACAATTGCGATACAATTACGATTCAATTATGACATTCGTAAATTAGCAGACTTGGGCCCCAGCTGACGCGAATAGGTCAACAGACGGTCGACCGGCCGGCCGTTGCCCGCGCGTTATAAATAGTCGTTATTTTTAATTGTTTTTTATTTTACAATCTTATGTTATTGCTTTAAATTAAATAAGATACTCTAAGACTATCCAATTAAAATTCACAAAATGAATTATATACTTAAAAATGAAAAAACACGAATTCCTTTTTTGTCATGTTTAAAACACTTGACCTGACCAGCTCTTGAAGTTTCTTGCGGTGTCTAGCAGTCACCTAATATAGATTAACCGTGTCTCGTAGCGGTGAAAGAACACTACCACTTTCCTTTCCCTTTTGTGTCGTAAAAGGCGACTAACGTACTAAAGACTGCATACATACATCCAACAGCACAGAGCGGCGATGGGCTCACCACGTGTCACGCTGAGCACATTTGCAGTCGCTATTTGGTAAAAGGTGGACTATGGTAGATAACTGATTTGCTGACCTCATTTCCTAGTCTCTAATCCTTGGGGGATAAGTCATGATCATATGTATGTATGTACCTACTGCTCGACAATTGCTTTGTAGTATGTAGATTAGATTAGATTAGATAACTCTTTTATTGCAACAGTTTACATATACAAATACATACAAAACAAGAAAATAGGTAAAATACATAGTCACAATTTGGCGGTCTTATCGCTATGAAGCGATTTCTTCCATACAACCAGTCGGATGGAGAGATCATATAAACTCGAAAAACGGTATGATATGTACCTACCTATTACTTACAGTTTATTTAAAAAAATGTTTTTTCATTACCTCGATATCTTTTGGGTTATATATGGCGACGGCAGCGAACACTGGAGACCAAAACCTGTATATGTCTTTCCATCTGTTGCAGTAGGTTCTTCCCAGTCGGAACAGTTCCACTGAAAAGATTGAATTAAAAGGTATAGTTTCTATGGTATATACTAGTAGTTTATAATAACCGTGTTATTTTAGCGATGAAAGAATACTATACCTATTCCCTTGGGTGTCGTAAAAGGCGACTAACGGACTAAAGACTGCACATACATCCAGCAACATAGAGCGGCGATGGGCTCACCACCTGTCACGTTGAGCTCATTGCCTTTATAGTCTCTGACTAACCCTTTGATGAAAATAGTCGTGATTATAAAATATGTACTTATGTATGTATTATAACTACTTAAGAAAAATCTTATAATAAAAAATGTGGATTTTAGACTCCTCTATCAACTTGGATTCAAATAGCCCGTCTCCCTACATGATCTCTCTCTCATTCAGATCCAAAGCATACAATCGTCCCACAGCTGGGCCCCAATTCTCATTTTTTGAGATGTAGTCTCGAGTCGAGTTTTGATTTCGATCTCTATCTCGGTAATCGATATTTTGTTCACGAATCTCCTATTCTCAGCACTAATCGAAATAGACTTCGAGTTTTTTTTGATAAATATTGCCATTCTTTTTAATGCAATCAACTCGGGATGCGTTCCGTTTGACACGTTTTATCCGGTTTTAAACCGGTTGCAACTATGTACCTCAAATATTTTTACTGTAAAGGTATTAAAATTTATTGAACTTGCTTTTTAATTAAAGAAGTAAATTTTTTATAAGTATCGAAAAATCATTATATTTAATGAATGTGATCAAATTTAATTTCCTTAAACAACTTGTATTGTTTAAAACGTGACGTATCGTCGATAAATTTTATGTTTTTTGTTTGTGGTTGTGTGCTTGTTTGGTGACGAAACGATCATTTTAGTATTCACAAGACACACACAATGTCACAATGTCAACAAAAAATACCCAACGCCACAGCAGAAGCAGCTGCTTCTGCTGTGGCGTTGGGTATTTTTTAGAAGAAGCTTCTTCTACAAATGTTGGAAGCCGATATACAGTTAAGGAGTGGAAAGTTTTCTTCCACCTTTTAAAAAAAAGAGAGCGAGCTCTCTCAATATTTTAAATCACTTCCACGACAAAATTGGAAATTAACTCCTTCATATCCACCGTAATTTCGCCGGTATTTGACGTTTCATTAGCTTCTTGTAGTCGAAATTACGTCTCGACCACTGCCGACCACTCGAAGCAATTCGAGCGGCTCTCCTTCGAGAAATGTCGAGTTCGAGATGTTCAGAATAACTAAATTGGATTACCACTCGATAAAGTTCGAATTCGAATCAAACTCGAAGTCAATTAGCGCTGAGAATAGGAGATTCGTGAACAAAATGTTAATAACGAGATTTTATGGTCGAGATAAAGATCGAAATCAAAACTCGATTCGAGACTACATCTCGAAAAATGAGAATTTGCCTCCTGGAGTTAAAACTAATGTCTGTAGGTAACTCAGTTTGTAAATTGCGAAAAGTAGATCCTATATGAAGCCAGTCATTTATTCTTGAAATATACAGGGAGTTGTTTAGTAATAGGTATGTATTATAATCCCGCAACTACCATGTATATTACCCTTGAAAGAAAGAAGCACAATTATTATTTTAAAATTACATACCTACCGTCGATAATCGTTACAAATGTACTTACTGCTAACATTGTAAAGTAAAGTCAGCTAACGAGAGTAATTATTAATTGTAGTTACTACGAATGACGTTCCGTAAAATGGGGTTACTTTGATCAATTTTCAAATGAAAACGGTTTTTTTCTGTAATGTATGGTTTATATAAGAAAAGAAAAAATGCCAGTATCGGTTTTTTGCTATCTTTTCGAAAGCAAGAAAAAAAAATTTTTTTGATCATCCGTTTCTAAGATAAAAAATAATTATGCCATCTAAAACATCTTGTATTGCCTCTTCTTCGGATTCTGCATAACTTTTATAATTACGATTTCCTAGTGGCTTTTTGTAATTGCAAGGCATTTTACTGTAACTTAAAATAAATAAAAAAATTATAACAAGTAATAAAACTGTATTATTACACTAACTTAACAAATAAAGGGGTAACTTTGACCAACGGGGCGACATTGATCATATGATCAAAGTAAACCCGTACCTCTGATCAAAGACACCCCTGATTATTTGCATACCTTTGAAATAGGCACAAAATAAAAAAAGCACTTGTTCAAGCGTGTTTCACATTCTCAAAAGTGCATACTTTAAGGTAAAACAAACAGCATTTAACGAAAAACTATTGATTTTTAGATGCATTAAGAGTTTTTCTCACCTTGAAAATTGCTTGTCATCAGTGCACTTTTTAAATAACTATTTTTTACAAAAACACCTGCACGTTGTAAACGTCATGAACGCCATTTACTTTTAAAACTATTAGTGCTGCCAACCTAACAAAAAAAAGCGTTTGGATGCGTTCAGAAACCAATAAATACAAGATTTTTTGAAAATAGGAAGTTGTTATCAATGTTACCCCGTAATATCAAAGTAACCCCCATTCTACGGTTATAATAATTTTTAATCAGCCATGAAATAAAGTTAGTGCAATTTACCTGATATTAAGCCAAATTACCTTGGAAATGAAACCAAACATTAATTAGGAAGACTTATCGTTTAGCATAAATCATATGGGCACCTATATGACTATGATACAACATCGCGAGGTCATCCTAACATTAAAATATTTATTTTGTGGGATGTATCTTTCTACATGGATCTTTATAAAGGTACTTAACTTATGTCACAGACAAATAATTTTTAATACTCTTTACTTTTTATACCGGTGGCCGAGTGGCTAAGGAGCTCGGCTCGATAATCGGAGTCTCGGGTTCAATTCCCAGGTAGGGCATATAGTATGTTTCGGATGCTTGGCCCGAGTTTGTAATCACCAACCCGCTTGACCATCAGGCCGAAGATGGAAGCGCACTTCACCAGGAATACTAATAGTGGCGAGAGCAATTGTTTTTTATGTGGAAAAAGAACCAAACGAGCTGGCACCTGAGGCAGTTGTCCCACACCGCCGACGATGAACGAGAAGCGAGTCGAGCTAGAATTAGAAACGAGTTGGCGAGCAGCGGAAAGCGAGTTATAGTATTGAAATGCTCCAAGCTCGGATGTTCGACTCAAACATTCATAGTTTTGCACGAAAGTGAATGTTTAGTTCGCTGGGCAGAATTTGTTGCTCGCCGGCGATTGCTCATTTACAAATGTTCGGGTAAGAATGCTATCAGTGAGAACGCTCCTGAAGGAGTAGTTTCTTTGAGGAAGGAGTAGGATGGGCCAGCTAGCAAGCAAAGATTATGACTCCATGGGCATTTTCTAAATCCAAATAACAGAAGTACATTAACGTACGCTGGGTATCGAATCTGGCATCAAAAGGTCTGAGACCGATAGTTTAACCACTAGAAAACATAGGCGGTTTATTGTAAGGCTGCCAACCGTCCCGCATTAGGGGGGACAGTCCTGCTTTTGCCTTAAATGTTCCCCTTTACCGGAAGCGTCCCACATTGTCCCCCAAATATCTAATTTGTCCCACATTTCCCGCATTTCATCAATGCCTGTGATTCGTGTTGCGCGCGTAACCGTCGAAACCGTCCAAACCGTCAGAATTAAAGGGTATTTTTTTTGTATACTAGAGCAAAATGTTTCCAATCGTGTTTTGGAAACAGTCAGGTACCGAACCTATCTACGAGTACGATTACATTGTTCAAATGTATCTAAGGTACCTTAATTTTAATTGACTTTTATTTTAATAAAATCCGAAATTGCTACCGTTGTGCAATTTAATTTAGCATAAAAAATAAAATAAAAAAGGAATGTAAAACAGTAATATTATTTTTAAATAAACATTAACTAAGCAATATTTAAAAGTAATTAGCACGATCTGCCTCGTACATTTTTTTTACACCACAGGCTATCAAAGTCAGCCATTTGATTTGGTTTGTATAAAAACTTTGCATAAGATAATTTTTATGAGGTTTTCTCAGTACTTTAAGAAACAAAAGAATATTGTTTTAGATGAAACAAATAACCATGAGTATTTGAAAAAAAATCGGGCTTAAAAAGTTATCATATGTAGAAATGGCATGAAATAAACTAAACAAGGGAAAATTTTTCTTAAGAAAAAAGAAAAAATACGATATCTCGAAAACCGTGAGACTTTCATTAAACTAAAATTCCAGAATGCGGTAGGACATGATGTGACCCACTCGCAGACAAAGGTTTATCGTTCGTTTTCTGGACACGCTGTATACGTAATGTCCCAAAAACAATGGATAACCCTTTAACAATCGATAGGCTTCATCATGGCCCCCCTAATATCAAATTTTGCCCTAAAAAAAATATCACGGTTTTTAAGATTTTGGATTTTTTTGTAGTTTTCAAAAATAACCCACTTACGGTTTTTTTTTTCATGCCACGCAAATGAAAGAAATGGCATGATATAAACAAACGTTGGTTGTGTTGTGACGTTTATTAAGTAAGTACCTACTTGTAACCATAGAGCATGTATCAGACGCAAATCCTAAATCTCAAAAACCGTGATATTTTTACTAACATCAAAATTTGAGATTAGAGGGGTCATGGTGAAGGCTATCCTCAGAAAAAAGAGCCTATCGATGTTTATAGGGTTATCCATTGTTTTTGAGACACCTTGATATTTACTTTATTAGACTAACTTAATTAAAAAATATAATCGCCTTATTTTATTTATTCACGATCCCATAAAGAATCCTTATCCTGTCCCCCATTCCAGTTCGGGAAAGTTGGCAGCCTTAGTTTATTGCATTAGTTACAATTATGAAGACGAAGAACAAGTCAGAGCCAGAGGAATAAAATTAACCGTATTGACCCAATCTCATAGATCATATTTGACAATTACCAATTGAAATTGGTTCATTGATTTATTCCTGTCTCGTGCAACTTGTTGAAAATTCAATATAACCAGGCTCCAGTTACCAAAAAAATCTAACAATGGTTAATTAATTCATGGTACATAACCGTATATGTGGCCAGCAAGACAATGAACCGGATAGCTAGCAACTACGTCTGCTTACATCCGTATCTCGAATTTATTATAGGTAAGTTTATTTTAATTTAAATATGAAATTAAAATACAGCCTTTATTTAAAGTTAATAAACGTGAAACTTTAATTAATTTAACTAAATTATTAAAATATTGTAAAATATTTTCATTGTGATGCCTTTGTATGTAAATTGAGAGAGGTTTTATTTTCATTTTATTTTATTTAGTTTCATGAAACACTGTTGCTATTAGAACATAGAGTTAAAAGCATTGAAAAATCGTCAGGTTCAATTCTTCGGCGGAGTGGTCAACGCAGCCGGATTGCGGTGGGCGTGGGTTGGATTCCCACCTGGAGGTAGTTCTTTTAACGTTTCGTCAAGGGGGGGAAGGGGGTTTAGGCGGTGAAAACGTAAAAATTGGCAGTTTTCTATTAGCTCTTATTCAAAATATTTTAGATATTTCGCACAGAAATGACGACGGTTTCTAAAACATGATTGGAAACATTTTGCTCGATAGAAAAAATTCCAGAAGTTATCTCTAAAATTTCTATAAATGCACATTACGGCCGTGTTTTACAGTAATAATTCCTATAAAATCATAAACACATAGGATTCCAAAAAGCTAATCATTTTTATTAACTTTTTGATAAAAATGTGGATGGCGCTTACGAATTATCGCTGACCCCGCATCGCGCAACACCCGCGAGGGCCCGGAATTTTCGCTGACCGCCTAACCCCCCTTAAGACATCACTGAATCGCACTCGGTTGAATCTTCGCGTTCATTCGAGCACTATTATCGCAAAAAATCAAATACTGATTACCAGTTTTTATTCATTTTGTGTACTTTTCTATTAGTAATACAGAAAAAACCTATTTAGCACTTCCGGACATCAATCTGTACAGCTACGTACAATCAAATTCTACATATTTATAATTCTATGTATGGAATGGATATTAATGTAAATAGTTAATGAAAATAAAGTCATCTAAGGAAACAACGCTTAGTTAAAGTAACTAATACAGGTGGTTTAGTAAAGGGTATGAACGCTAATCGTTAGTCGATGTTTAGTTGAATTCACCGCATCAAAACCGGATACCGTTAACCGTAAAAGGCGACTAATGGACTAAATATAGACTGCACAAAAATCCAACAGCATACCTATTGCAGCGATGGGCTCACCACCTGTCACGATGAGCACATGTGCATTCGCTATTTGATGAAAAGTGGACTATGGCAGAAGACTGCTTTTGTGGTCCTCGTGGCCTAGTCTCTGACTAACCCTTTGGGGATAATAGTCGTGATTATATGTACCTAATACCGGAATTTTATTTTTATTGAAGTAACACTGGTTTTTACTTAAATGAATAGCTATGTAGTATATTATATATATATATTAAAACGCAAACGCTTTGTATACATTAAAACTATAAAAGTTTTACCATATCTACTCAATAATTTAAATAATGCAAAATAAACACAAGTACGTACATGAAAATAGCTTTTCATTTAAATTTCAATTGCCCTTGACTGGCTGTACTAAAATAACAAACAAAATATTGGAACAAAGTATGAACAAAACGTGGGACGATTCATAGTTTACATAACATATAGGTATGATAATTTAATCAACTCAATTAATCGACGCACACCACACAGCGCACGCGTCCTCATATAATTGCATTAATTGCAATGCTAATTTTATTCGCGTTCACGGCGGATTCGACAGTCGAAGTTTAATATAAAAGCATTATAATCACCTGGCGAAACAATTAGCTCTAAAGCGTTTCCTACGATAAACACACTTTTGGGGCCCGGGATTTTGTTTAGCATCCGAGCCCTACTGCTACAGTTCAACAGCACATGTATCAAACACAGCACCGCTGCCCCTATCACCAAATACGCTAACATTTTCTCGTTAATGACTGCACTGAACGATGTGTTTCGCGCAACTGAACGCACCTCGCCGTCGTCGCAGGGTTAGTTATCCACAGAGGCTTGATAAACTGCATCATTAAAATACGATGCAATGCAAGAACTGTTGTTTTATTTTCTTTGGTAATGCCAAATAACAAACGATATAACCCCACAGCCCAAGGTCAACCCGTGCCGAAGCCTTAGCAGACAAATTACGTACGTATGCTAAGTGCTAACTAACATTGTAAATGTGTCAAGTGTGTTTGTTTGTTCTTGCTTTACTTCAAATGAAGCTACGAATTGACTTGTTTTTTGCACACTTACTTACGTATACACTTATATAGGTAAATGTTTGTAGGGCCCCTGAGGAATATATACTTAGGTTCCAATAACATGCGAATAAGTCTCACACGAAAAGCGGATATAGTAACTTTATTTATATTGAATCAATGTATATAAAGTTACATACATAGACATACACTAATCACGAATATTATCTCCGAAGGGTTAGTTGGAAACTAGGTAATGAGGACAGCTTAAGCAGTCGTCTACCATAGTCCACTTTTTACCAAATAGCGATTGCACATGTACTCAGCGTGACTGTTCATGAGCCCATTGCCGCTCTATGCTGTTGGAAGTATGTGCAGTCTTTAGTCTGTTAGTCGCATTTACGACACCCAATGGAAAAGAGCGGCTGGTAGTATTCTTGCACCGCTACGCGACACAATAAGTTTCATCATCATCATCATCATCAGCCTATAAACGTCCCACTGCTGGGCACAGGCCTCCCACGTGGACAATGCACGAGGGGATATTGGGCCATAACCCACCACGCTGGCCCAATGCGGGTTGGTGGGTTTTAACGACTGTCATCTTACGACAACAACCGGGACCAACGGCTTAACGTGCCTTCCGAAGCACGACAACAATAAGTTTATTTTTTTATAATTCTTGTTTCTGACTAAGTAATGCGGCATCGCTGTTACATTTTGCTATAATATGGTAGGTATGAAGGTAATATTGCATGTAATCGATTCTTTGACCAAGTATTGCGTACTATTATTAGAGAATTTTATTAGATTTATTATTTTTTATCCCATCCTACAGTTTGTAGTTGTCGTGGTCATTAAAGTTATAGTAATAATTAACGGATAAAACATGTTTTTATGTCTTTATGTATCCGCTGTTTAGGCACAGTTTCATGTAACGGATATGTAAGTACAGTAGTACGAGTATATCAGTGATCAAGGCGCGTGGAACGCAAAAACTTGATAGATGCTCAACACCGGCTCGAACCCCCAGAGGTTCTGGGGGGGGATCGGAGACTCGCTTGCGGCGAGATGCCATCCCCCACCGGAAACCCTCTGGGGAATTTCGACCATCACGGCTTGAGGAACCATTAAGTTTCTCGCCGCCTCCAAAGAAGCCCGGTAAAGCTGTAAAGGTCATCTGCGACCGACAGCACTCACACTCAAAAAAAAAATAGATGCTCAAAAACAAAAAAAAATACTTACTCAAAATATGTATAAGTATTCAAAATATTACTTAGTTAGTCTCAAGCAATTTCTGAGTGAGTTTTGAAAAGCTTGGGGCTGGATTGGCGCTTATTTTTCTTTACAAGCTACTACGTAGCCCAATTGACTCTCCTGTATAAAGCAAAACAAAATTGAAATTAAAAAACATAAATAAAAATATATTTTACTTACTAAATTCAGAGTAGGCATAGGCACTTATTTTTATAAATAAGTAATAGAGTTCCGGATCTATCCACTTTGCCCGCCCTAGACAAACTAAATTCGATAAGTACTGTAGTATATGGGTATTCTGCATTTGTAATCTCTACAATGTATAGGTACCTACTTCTATTATACAGTGTCTACAGTTTTATGCAAGTAATTAAGTATTGAATAATATATAAATAAAATAGTAGATAATAGAACGACTTATTATGCCATAATTTTCATGAGGTATTTACCTTTAATTGGCTGTGCAAGTTTGAAACCACAATGTAATGTAATCAGTCTCAAAATAAGCTTAACACTTTAGCACCATGTCATACAAACTACGGCGTTCATACTTATTGGTTGCACAAGTGCGATCGTCCCGAGCCAGTTGCTGTAACATGGTACTAAAGTGATAAGCTACTTCTGAGGCCGGCTGTCTCTAGGGAATAGATCGCTCACCTAGCAATATATTGGCACATTTACATTTTTAGTACTTTACAGATTCAAGCATTAAATATTTAAATTTATGTTATGGATTCGTTGTACGTTTTATTATAGCTTTTGTGGCCTATGCTGCTGATATGGATCCTAACAAACATTTAGAAGCAAATTTTAACTATTTATGTCATTTTTTGATATATTTTGTTTAGTCTTAAAAGAGGAAAGTCATGCATTTGTGCCATTGTTACTTTGTAATTTCTCAATAATGGTCATATATGACACTTGGGAACTCGTTGTACACTGTATGATAACCATGAATTAAATGAAAATTTATTTCAAAAAAATAACAAACACAAACTTTTCACTTACTAAGTAGGTAATCAATAAATTATTAGCAACTCAAAAAGATTATATTAATCAAATCAGTCTTAAAATTCTCATTAATGAATTATCCCTTTTTTTAAATCAGTTTAGAGATTATGTAAAAGCCTTTAGAGGTTTATATGCTTTTAAGTAATGCACTGTAATAAAAAGTTTTTATTTGAATCAGACATCACAAGCCTCTGGGATTGTTATCGCCCTCCGCCTCCATTTATCTTAATATCAGCCTTGATGTAAGTAGTATATACTACTTAAATAAACCATTATTATTAATCATTGTTAGGTACTAAATTAACTAGGTTAGGTTAATATAATCAGTCTTAAAAATTCTCGTAATGAAAAAATCAACTATATTCTTATTTTATCAAAATCAGATTAGATTTCATTATAAAAGCCCGGTATAAGGTTTGAACGAATTAACTGTAAAATATCGTTTTTATTTGCATCGGAAATTTTCATTTTCGGATCATATGGCTTGCCTTAAGCGTATATTATCAACAAGCTGCTGGGTTCTTTTCCGCCCTCTAGATAACTTAATTTTAACATTGATCCATTCTCCCTCATATGACATTTTGAACTCATAAGTTTCGTTATTTTTTATAAATTTTATCATTGTGATCTCAGTAATTTTAATCAAATGGCCATTGATGTCTTTATGAAAATTTACTCCTTGCTGGTCAGCCAGCGTCTTCATGTCATAAAAGTTATCATAGTTCATTTTCTGGACTTCTTTTTTTTACATCTCTAATCAAGCTTACTTAAAGGTCCACATTTTTTGCTCTTTTTATTGATCTTTCTATCAGAGAATGGACATGTGCTTACCGATTTCAGCAAAAGTATTTAATGCAGGATACGGATTTAAAGTAAATTTCTGTATTTATGAAGATGTGACGATATATTGCTATGTGAGCGAGATGTCAATTTAATAGCTAATGTTAAATAAACATGAATACATACTATCACGATCACGACTATTACCCCAAAGGGTCAGAGACTAGGCCTTGGGTTAAACTCACTCGCGTCCATTGGTTTATGGTTTACCCTAGAGACTATAGACGTGATCCCTGGGTGGTGCTAAATTAGTGACATGCTAAGTCTGAGTGGTAGGCGTCTCCTCTGGTTCTGGTGACCATGAGGTGGTTACTTTCCATCAATCAACCCGCCTGCTCGTTTGCTTCCTTTTCACTTAATTAACAAGGACTGCAAAACCAGAACCTACACTGCCACAGTCCGTGTTTCACCAAATTAGGTGGTAAGTCCATCGCCGCCGCAATATGCTGTTGTATGTAAGTGCAGTCGTCAGTCCGTTAGTCGCCTTTTAGGACACCCAAGAGTAGAGACTGATGGGCTGATAGTAGCATAGACAAATTAGACAAGTAGTCTGTACTTATTCCTTTTAATGATAAGCCGTCAGCTGCCACCCATAGAGCATTAATGGTTTAATGCTCTATGGGTGAAGCCGCAAAAGCTCATTGTTAAATAAAATAATAAAAAACGCGTAACTAATTACTTTTATATTATCTTTGTTGAGAAAAATACTATTATTAATTTATTCAAATCCTACAAATAATAAAAAGTAAAAATGTGAGAAATAAAACATTTCAATAAATATGTACCAGACGCAGACATAAATCGATACAGAAAAAATAGACCTATAATGTAAAATGACTAATTTATTTTAAATTAAGTCGCTAATGTAAATGTTTCTTAACAAAATTTAAATTACTTAATGTTAACCATTGATCCTGTTAAATAAAATAAAAGGAATGTCACAGGTCTTACTTTACAAACCTTATACCAATGATATTTTATGTTTACATACAGTGCGACATAAAAGAGTAGAAATTAAATGAGGGCGCTGTTGTCGTTAACATAGCAACCCTGATAGGTCGAGCAAATTGGTCTTGATACTTGTTTTTATTTAATATCTTCATATAATTGGAAAACATCACTTACACATTGCTCTGATATAAAGGAAGTAGCTAAGGCACTTGTGTTATAGAAATCAGAAACAACGACGGTACACAACACCCAGATCCGAGACAATATAGAAAAGTTGGTTTTCTACATTAACCCAACCGGGAATCGAACCCAGGACCTTAGAGATAGCGACGCCAAGTCCGGAGTGCTCTACTCTCGGCTAAGGAGGTCGTCAAAATAATTAATTTGAGTATTTTGTATGTAAAAATTAAAACAGCCATTGTACATAACTTATTTTTATTTAGATACAAAACTAATAAATTAAAGTCCAGATACTCTTCAAGTTTCGCAAATGCTCGCGGCTTCCATCATAGCCAATAAGTTGCCTTAATTGAGCTATTAATTTGCATATTGTTGGTACTTCTTTTTTTACAGTGTAAAAAAAATCATTTTCTGACGGATTGCACACATATCAAAGTCATCGAGTTCCTTTGCAAGTCGACCCTTTCTGTGTTTAGCGGGAGTCGAAAATTTTTCTCCATTTTCGGAGCCTTGTTTAGTTATTCTCCGCACAGTACTTTCAGACACACCTTGAACAATAGAAACATATATGCATAAAAAAAAAACAAAACCAAAATTGTTCAGTCCTATGGACAGAGCTTTGATTATATAATGTCTAGATGGAGCCTTCCGCTGCATTTACACGATTGTCAACGTGCCGGGTTTTATAGGCTAGTGTGCGTACCGTTTCTATCTAATAGACGCGCTGCTATCGTAGTGTGCGTGAGAAGGGAATGCCAGTTTCTTAGAAATACTCCTTGAAATGGGAGTATTTTTAAGGTCGGGCTAGTGCAGGCTAGTTTAAATTAATTAGTAAGGTATTTGAAGCCTTGAAATCACTGTAGGTATTTATTATTATAAAATATTGTGTGTGAGGAAATAAAAACGATTGGTGTAGAGTGTTGTAACGGTACAGAATGAATGGTATCCGTCCGTTAGTAAGGAATGCATGGGAGTAGCACTAAAATAAATATTAATGCGTAGCACCATTAATAATAAGCATGAAAAGGGAATAATAAACTAGTTCAGAATAATGGTCAGTGGTCTAGCGCTTTATCTTTAGTTTGAATTTCGCGGGGACTGCTCTGTGTGCTCCTTGCGACATAGGCGCCGTCTAGCGTGAGTTATTTACTTGAGCTTCGTGTTAGGTTGGCAACGGGCTTTATCTTTATTTTGAATTTCGCGGGGACTGCTCTGTGTGGCCTTGTGACATAGGCGTAGGTTGGCAAGCCGGTAGACATGCGGGCGGGCGCCACCTATGGTCGGAATACGGAACTTTTTATAATTTCACAAAATACAGGATTATTGGCTTAAGTGGATGATTATTGAGAGGGAATTGTTAATAGAAGGCTACATTTAGATATTCAAAGATGTAATATTGGCTATCTGACGAGATTTGGTTAGATTATGGAAAAATTTTAGAATTGCGCGGCGAAAGCGGCAATGAGCGAGCGAGAGGTTGAGAAAAAGACAGAAAGAGAGGTCGGATGATAGCTCCACGTGGCGCGACGCGAAGGCGGGGGGCATCGGGGAAACGGCTAGCGATTGGTGGAAGGGAAGAAAAGCGGACTCGCGCGGGCAAATCTTAGGCGCGCGTGGCGGGAAAGTTAAGATGCTTGGGAAAATTAGCGGACATTGAGTTTTGGGACGTCAACGGAGCGGTCCAACTTAAGAGTGCGGTACGACTCATACGGGAAAAATAGCGTCCGAGCTTGATAGTGCGCTAAGTGATATTCGAGCTGCGATATTAATTAAGATTTGTGAAATTGAAAGTTATTAATAAAGTAAACTATTGCGATCGCAACTCGAATCCGTTAACAGAATGAAGTATTCTGGGGTACATCGGCTGAAACGAGTCACGGTGACAACAAAACCCTATGTACCTTTCAACAGACTTCGGTCTGGATGATCTTTGATTGTATTTAATAAGATCGGCGTTTTACACTATTACGCTAAACAATACACTATCTTCGACGGAGTAATGGGGGAGAGACAGTTGTCTCCCTAGTGAAAGTTGAAGATAGGTCAGACACCATTTAGCTGGAGGTAGACCCGTATGACCCAGTCCAATCTCGAGTCTATCTCCATACATACAGTGTAGTGATAGGAAAATAACACACTGAGTATACTGGCTCGACTGATAGAACATTTAGGAGTTAGTTGCTTTCAGGGGCAATGCGACTCTCACCACACACCACGAATTTAAATTAAATGAGGCTTGGCCTAGTTTGCAAGGTACACAAGAGGGACTGTTAGTTCGACAAAATATAGGCATTTTCAAGTGAGGAAAGTTGTAGGAATCTATAGGTAGGCGGATATATATATATGGTTAGTTATTAATTCAGACTAATAAGGCAGGGATAATTAAGTTACGGCGCTAAATAAAATTATGATGAAGTGATGTGGGTCCTAGCTAGGCAAGTAATCTGTTACCGCAGGCCGGTAAAATTCTAATTGTTTTCCTAAAGTTGTTACCAATTAATTATTCATTTTAAATAATTAACAGAAGTATGATAATATCGTACCATCATTACTTTGGAGTACCTAAAAGTCTAGACTGGTTTTCTATTACAAGAAAAATACTAAAAAGTTATAGCAAATAAGCTTAGTCGTACTGTGATGTTTGATTTCTAACACTGATATGACCAAACAGGCATTTGTTAGCTTTCCCTGGGATGCAATACGATCTCACATGGCTATACTCTTCAAAGTATGGAAAATTTTACATCCGATACCTTAGCAAAAATAAGCTGATACAAACTGAACAACTAAAACCAGTTTAGAACCTAGGATAAGTCGTTGAAAGAAGACATTGCAAGCTATGAGCTTCTAATAATCTGAAACATAGAAATAATTGATTGATAACAACCAGCTAATTAGCCTGACAATGGTCTACTAATACCATTTGAATAGACCTCTTAAGATATGTAAGTACTTACTTCTAATAATATGAAACATAGAAATATTTGATGAGAACAATCTAATCAATCAGACTAATACCTAGTACAGTCTAATTTAAACTTATTAAAGTGAGTAAAAGATAACTTCTAAATGTAATTTATTTAATGATTAACAGTGATAATTAACTACCTAATTTACTGCCTACTAGGAGTATACTAACTAATGATAGTATTCTATTTAAGTTCACTACCCTAAAAGTCAGGGATGTTGAATGAATTAAACATCTTTCAATAAACTTGAGATGTATTTATACTTTATAAGATTTGTATAATGAACACTAAGAGTAACCCAAAGTAATTTACTTCAAATGATAGTATTCTATTTCAGTTCACTTCCTAAAGTCAAGGATATTGAATGAATTAAACATCCTTTAATAAACTTAAGATGTAATAATCTGCCAATGCAGCAATCCAATGTAGTTATATTGGAACTTTACAAGACCTGTATAATAAATACTAAGAGTAAATAAAAGTAGTTTTACCTGAATTAATAGCATTCTACTTTAGCCACCGCCTGAAGTGGCGTTTGATTAAATTATCCACCCTTTACGGAACTGAATATAAGTTATTGCATTGAATAATTAAGTTCTTAATGTGAAAAGGATATTTGGATGATAGCAAGCCTTGAGATAAACTCTATTGATTTATGTGGAATAATAAGAATTTAAATTGCTAACACATAGTGCATAATGTAAAATGAAATTAAATTTGAGGAGAGATGTAAATTCTCAGTTAAAGAATTAAAGGCACAAGCTAATAATTAAAGTTAAAGCCAATGTGTCGGAACTGTAATTAAACCATGAGATGTACAGTACGCTATGGAGCGGTGGTGGGGCTCATAAATTGCACCAGGCTTCTTATGTATCATGCTACTGATAATAAATAATAATACCTACAAGCTAAGCTATCATCTGATTACCTTTGAGTGGTTACAAATCTTCCCCGCAGCTGCAGTGAAGGATTTAGGTCACAGTTCAGACGGAGTCATTGCTAGGCTACACATATTTATGTTAGGATTTATAGACTGGTAGGTAATTAGGTCAGGAGAAAATAATTTAACACAGGGATAAGCCAATTACTAAACTTTCACGAAAGAACTTGAGTTACTTAAATGCGGTTAACAACGGAGGGTTCACTAGACGATCTGGCCAAAATAGTAGTTATTATAATATTACATTGCTTGACTGAAATTCACTGCAAATAGAATTAAGCTATGCTAAGGTTCCATCTTCATACAAACGCTACACACTCTACAAAACTCCAGACACAACCATTAGATTGTAGATAAATTAGGTTAATTAGTTTTAAGAATTAGATAATAATTTAAGTTAAGGTAAAGCGGCGAGGATGTGTGTATGTATTATAAGCTAGCTAGGCATATAGGTGTGAAAGGCATTAGATTTAGGTTTAGATTAGGTATAGAGAATTTATAGATTTAAGGTGTAGCAATTTAATGTTGTGGGGAGGTTACAATTTGGTAAGCCATGACCAGGATCAGAAAGTTAAGTTATAAATTATCATTAATATAGTTGTATTGGATTTCAGTCAAGCGGTAATACTTTAATTTAGAAGTGGGATTTTTCCCACAAATTGTTGTCGTGTTGCGATGCGTGAGTTTAGAATTGGCTTAATAGGGAATAATTCAATGAAGATTAATTAATTCAGAGATATTGAAGAATTATAATTTGACACTTTTCACAATAAACGTTGTTATCTTCTAAAGTTGATTCATACACTTTGTATTACGGGCTCTTGATAATGGGTGAATTATAATTTGACACTTTTCACAATAAACGTTGTTATCTTCTAAAGTTGATTCATACACTTTGTATTACGGGCTCTTGATAATGGGTGAATTATAATTTGACACTTTTCACAATAAACGTTGTTATCTTCTAAAGTTGATTCATACACTTTGTATTACGGGTTCTTGATAATAGATTAAGACCAATATTGTAGACAGTCGCAATGAGAGCTGGAGCTAAAATTTTGTTGTCCGAAATCTGTAACAAAAAGATTTTCAGGTTAGGTTAAAGGTCAAAGGAGGAGATAAAGCTACAAAACAATAGCGTAATGAGTATTATTTGAAATATAATACCTTCCAGGGATGTCCGTTGTTGCGAGAGGCAATGTAAGATAATGACACATCTGTCGATTTGGCACTCGATTTTAGGGGACAATGAAATTGCTTCGGGTGTAATTTTTGTTTTGGTTGAGATTGTTACAAGAAAAAATACTACGGTTGAATGTATGGTGATTGAAGATTGTAGTACTAAGACTTTGTATTCGATTTTGAGACGCTAAGTTAATTGTTGACGTTAAGAGTTATGGTAACTGTAGTTTTGTTTCTATTCCTGGTGATAGATTTCATATAGGCATAGGCAACTGGTTCATACAGCCTTGTGTTGAGTTATTTTTAGGATCGTAAAAAGTCGATGGGGTGACATAGTTCAACATTTATTGATTTAGAAAGATTTGTAGAATAGGGGGCGGTTTAATTATTATTGCTGTCGGATGGGAAGGCTAGGGGGCGAGATTGGACAGAGGTAACCAACTTAATTATTGCTGGATTCAATTTATATTATAGGACGGCGATATGCTGTACAATATTATAAAGTTATGACGCTAACAGCATAATATAAAACTAATAATAATTATATTTTGACTAATAATCGTTGAGCGATTGCGGTTTTTAGTTGATGTGCTATTCCACGTATTATATTTTATTTTGTTGGTTATGTTAGAAAAAAAATATAATAATGTACTTGAGTCTCACATCTGAAATCCATAGAGTAGTTTAGGCTAGTCAAGGACTATTACGTTCTTTGTCTATGGTTGGACCATAGACATATGATTTAGCTAGACCATAAACAATCTAGAATTAGGAATGATTATAAAACATGACGTCATAAAACCAATCGAAGAGGAAACTTCCTTATCGCGTAATCATATGATTTTGTTATAGCAAGCGGAATCACCTGTTATTTTCCATACCTGCTATTTTTAATACCTGCGATTTTTACATTGAAAGAGATTTTCCTAATACTTATCACGTAGTAGATTAGAATGCAATGACATTGTGGTGGAATTATTATTATGTGACATGTAAATGGGGACAATTGCTCTGCACAATGGAAATGCCGCTTCATTTTGTTAGTTCGCTAAAATCCTAGGAAAAGTAACATAAAATAGTATTACGGTTCAAAATACACGCGTTGATGAGGAATCGCGATTATAAGTAATAACAAGTAGCAGGGATGTCATGTAGGGGATAGAATCATATGACTATTCATTGCTAGTAGGAATTTTGGTTTAAAAGCAACGTAGTTTGGGATGCATAATATAAACGGATAAATACGTCTAGTAGGCGATAAAAGTCGTTACCGTCTGGAAACAACTATCTAATATCTACTCTATTGTGGGGAGGTTACCTATTAGCGAGGCTAGATGGCGTTGGGTTACCAATAAAAGATTTTATTTTGGATGATGGTAAAAGGGTGCTGTCTAATAATAATATGTATAATTGTAATACTCTTGCGGCGTTGTAAGTAGTCGTTACCGGTAATCATTGCTTCTTACCGTATAGTTGAAATCGTGATAAATAGTTAATTATAAAGATTTATAAAGGATTATTATTAGCTTAAGATGAGGTTAACGTACGCAGAGGTAAAGCTCGCTGGGCACAGCTTACTATACCTACTTACCTAATATTATCAGTTGTGAGTTACCTAGAAATATCTAAGTCAGGAGAGCGGTGAAAAGGGAAGACCTTACTACATGACTAATTAGTTAGGATAGGTAGAGATAAATAAATCATTAAATTCACTGGGTTGGATTAGCCTATTAAGAAGGGTATCTTGCACAATTGTCTATCTCCGTTGAACGATTAAGATGTTGAAAAAAAAAATGATATTACTAGTTAAGTGTTGTGTGAGAAAGTGTAGGAGGTATACTAGTGGTAGCATAGCACAGGATAGGGTGTAGTGAGTTTATTCTACTACAAAATATTATATATATTTTATAAATCATATCCAATCAGTACTTGTTACAATACTCAATTACAGTACACAAAGCAAAACATAATCACCCATTTTACAGACAAAACCATTGAATCGGATGCTTGACCGCGTCTACATAAGCCAGCAGCTTTGCTTGTGGGTAAATCGAAAGAGGCACTTGTACAAGAGGCTGGTACTGACTAATCGGGTAGTGCCGAAGGAGAATATCCTGACGGTGTATCCCAGACACTAGCTTTGGTTAGTTGATGGTTCTTCTAGGGCAACCATGCCGACTTACTAGGGATCATTGACTAGTCGAAGTTTGATTCTACACACACACGACACTAATCTATTATATTTATAAGTACATTAGAACCTGCACTTGGTTATATTTAATTATTGGTTTTATATAAATATAGTTGGGCGGAGATACTCTTGTGGGTGAGAAAGTGTAGGAGGTATACTAGTGGTAGCATAGCACAGGATAGGGTGTAGTGAGTTTATTCTATTACAAAATATTATATATATTTTATAAATCATATCCAATCAGTACTTGTTACAATACTCAATTACAGTACGCAAAGCAAAACATAATCACCCATTTTACAGACAAAAACCATTGAATCGGATGCTTGACCGCGTCTACATAAGCCAGCAGCTTTGCTTGTGGGTAAATCGAAAGAGGCACTTGTACAAGAGGCTGGTACTGACTAATCGGGTAGTGCCGAAGGAGAATATCCTGACGGTGTATCCCAGACACTAGCTTTGGTTAGTTGATGGTTCTTCTAGGGCAACCATGCCGACTTACTAGGGATCATTGACTAGTCGAAGTTTGATTCTACACACACACGACACTAAAATATTATATTTATAATTATCTTAGAGCCGGCTTTAATTATATTTAATTGAGGAACGGTAGAAATTATATATGCTGAAGAGATGTTAGTAGGAATACGATAGGCGAATTAGTAGAAAAAAAAAAGAAATGCTTCTCGAGGATACCTAAACGGATGATGGATAATTGTGGAAGGTGGATATTAATTGAGCTTGGGAGCAAAATAGGGGTCGAAAGAAAATATAATAATAGTGGTAGAGAAAAGAAAAAATAGTTGACTGGCTTGAAGTCGAGATTTAACTGCTAAATTAACGAGTTATAGCACTGTTACGCTATAGGGATAACAATAGCGTATGTTATCACATCAATTAAAAAGGCGAGTTGCGGGCGGATGTCACGTCATACTCAATAGTTAACTCGTTTTATTATTTTGAAAGTTAACACAAGCTACTTATAAAACAGTGATCGATTTTATATACCACGATTTTAAGTTGTAGGATAATTTTAAACTCATAATCCGCAGAAACATTCAAGCCGGAAATAAAGCGACTGATATTGCGAGCTGAGAATAAATCTCTTAGTGTAAAATTTATTAACAAGTAAATCCCTGGTATTGCGTTATCGAGATTACAATATGAAATCGATTATCACAATTCGAATCATACAAGGTAATTATTTAGATGTTGTCTCGCGTCGACAGGTACAAATTTTAATTTAGATGGGTAAAGACATTAGAACTGAAATGGGTTTCGGATGTGTGACGTTCTTAGGACACGTACTGTTTAGTAGCATAATTTAAATTTAGTAAAATCGGCTGTATTGGACATATTTCGTTTTGCGGATATATATATATTTAACCGAGGTTATCCTGGAGGTAGCCATAGTTCAAAGTTTACTAAACCCAACTTAGAGTCATAGCCTATCTTTATATGTCAGAAGAAAATAATAAATTTATAAGTAGTAGATTTTAAAGTCAATAGTAAATTTATTTTCCGAGGTGAGACCTGAAACCTAGTTCGCACTAGGACATTCAAATACTTTAACCGGTAATGTTGATTATAATAAATATAGATAATCGGAACTTATAATAATATTCTAATACTGCTATATTAAAATTGTTATTATGAAATTAAATAGGGTTGCTTAACAATTGACAAATAATTATTAACTCAATAATTTGTTTTAGTACAAAGTAAATGTCTACGGGTTTAGAGATGATAGGACGAACGAAACGCGGTTTTGACTTGTGGGAAGGTCAGCGCGGACTGTCACAGCGGGATGATTTTGTTGGTTATTTATTAATATGAATTGCTAGAATTCTTAGATAATCTAGATTATTGGCATCTAATAGGTATGTACGTGATGTAATTGTAGATGATTAAAATTAGTGCTAAGGTAGGTTATTGTCGAAGTTATGACACAACCTTAAAATTGTTAGTTTTAATGTAAACTACATGTTGCATCTAGATTGTTATAAACAAACTAATTAATTGGCAGTTTTCACATAGGCATGTAGGCCGGGACATTGAGTTGATGAAATAATGTTATCAAAATCATTCATCACGGAAAGATAAAGATATTTTATTTGCAAGTGTGAATACAAAAGTTTACTTCGGTTAGTACTATCCTGTTCTATTTTAGTTTTGTTGTAGCGTTTTACCTAGGGTTGTTCTAAATTATAAGTAATTAATTGTTAATTGTCTGTTGTTGTCTTCTACGTTAGAAGAAGAACGGAGAAAGATAAGGGGGACTCATTTTGTTATAGTCAGCTGTATGATAGATAATCCTTCTAGTAAATATTTCTTGTGATTGCGGTAGTAACATAGAATGTTTATAGGATGTTTTGTTCATTAACTAATTATCTTCACCGCAGCTGTGGATAGCGATGGCTAAAGTATGTGAACAGGGGTGGAGAAGATAGGTCATTATAAATTAAAATAAATACTTGAATTGCAATATGCCTGACTAAATAGTGCGAAGAGGTGGAGTAACTATGTTAGAGAAATTCTCTATTGCATAATATTCGAACTTTTGACATTTTCAATTGTAACTTTAGAATTTTGATTAGAGTATTTAACTAAGCGGGTCCAACGAAGAAGGCATGCTGAAAGCGAGGTCTTTGGTCGTCTATGCACACAATAAAATTATAGATGACACAAGGGAGCATTCTTAATTGGCACTGTTAAATTAATAAAAGTAGCTTGTTTAGGGTGTTCGAATATTTTTAGTCGCACTGGGCACAAATAGAACTTAGTTAAGCGTGTAGGGTTTATTTTGATTTACCTGGTAAAGTAATTGAATCGAAGTTTCGGAACTGTGCTGTAGAAGTGGGAATTACTCAGCACACAATAAAATTAAGTGGTTTCCATTTAGCTTCATTTCCTAAACTAGCCTTTCTTAAAGTTGCGGAAATTCTGCTGTAAGGTGGTTCCTTTGGGGGCGTCTTGTGAAGTCTAAATCAGGACAATTATACTTGACTAACCTATAGAGAGATAATGTCTTAGGCTGCAGAAACAGAGGCCATTGATGGCATTTCATTTTGGCGTGGTCAGGGGATCTCGTGTTGCTGGGGAATTTTACCATCTGGACGGAAGGCTGAAAAGTAAAGTAGAATGCATAATGAGTAACCAATTAGAGTTACAAACATTCGGGAGATTACCATCTTAATAATGTGTCTTGTGCGAGTATAAAATTAAAAACATCTAATAAAAAAAAATAAAAAAAAAAATAAAAGGAAACTAGCACTATTGAATCACGCAGTTTGGAATTCAGTAAATACGAGAAGGAACTTACGATATTAATTACCATGAATACTAAGACGAAGTGTCACCTTTAATGACTTATTATTTACCGATTTGACCGATTATTAGTAATATAAAAGGTAGGAAGTTAAGTAGAGTTGTGGGGGCGGATAAGATAGTTACCGGTCTGTTTAATTTAAAAAGAAAATGATATTTTCCAAAGGTATAGGAAAGTAAGGGGATATTGACGTATTATATATTAGCAAATGAGTCTAAATGTTGTCTTTCGTGCATAGTAATAACTAGGGATGAGACATAGTTACTAGATAGGTTTTGGCATAAGTATTTGCTTATACGTATAAGCTCAGTACTTGTCAATTAGTATACAATGTCCAACACGTACCGGGGTATTAACAAGTATTTATCGATGACGCATACATTGACAGTTAGACGGATATACATAGCACACAAACTTCTAATAGATCTGAACTACGGGGTAGCTAGTTCAAAACTCAAGGACGTGTTTCGAGATGCGTACCCCCTTAGAGTGAATGAGTTTTTCCTAAGTATTTACGATCGACAACCTTATTGTAAGGCGTTAAGACCTCTATTTGTATGCACGGTGAGTGGGTGTCACTGCGTACCGGACAGAAGCGAGTCTAGTATTCTATCTCGGTTATTTGCAGGACTAGACATTAGATGTATCTCATCTAAAATAAAGTTATAACTCTTGGGCGATGATGGTATGCCTACTGGTTTTGGTTGTTATGGGGGGGTTTGGTTAAGATTTCTTATCCGCGGAGAGGAAAATAGGTTTCGGTTGAAAGAAGTAGCTAATTAGGGATTGTGGAGGACGCGGGTTCGATCCCTGCCTGAGGTAGACAATTGTTCCGACGTTTCGTTATCTTAGGTAATTATATAAGCTAAGATGAGATTGGTAGCGTTAAAGTATGAAGGAAAGTTTTAATTCAAATTATTAATTATTATTCATTAACCTAGTTGGAACTAAAAGACCATGACGGCGAAGTGGTTGATGCTTCACCCACGAAAGATCCCAGGTTCGATCCCTAGGTTGCAACATTTAGATGCGAAACAAGTTGTAAGAAGAGACGTAAGTTAAAAGAAGGCCATGATGACAGATGTACTTGAAATTATTCTAGGAAAATAATTTAAAGAATAGAATAATTGAATGGTTCGGAAGATGTTATAAACTTACGTCGGAATCGTCATAGAGTTGAAGAGTTTTCGCTAGGGGGCGTTACTAGACAGCGCAAGAGACTGTTATATTGATTTAAATTATATTAAGATTTGTTGTTATGATGGTAAACAAAAGGCAAATCATTATTCGGAGGTTGTGTATGATTAAAGAAATGGTAGATGTCTAAGTTATTGGGAAATATTTACCGAGACTAAGTTTACTGGGATTTCGTTTCGAACACGAGAACTGGGTATGCGATTATGATTTTGTGTCAGTTGAATAGAATGAGGGGTGTGGGCTATTTTGCAATAAGAAAGCTTATGGAGGAAGGAGTCATTAGGGATTTGGGGAGGAACTATAAATAGTAGGAATATCTTTGAGGGCTAGGATGACAATGAGGTTGGCAAGGAAGGAGGTGCTATTTTGTACTTAATTAAGTACAGGGTTTAGATATAATTCGCCGCAGATAAGAGTGGTACTTTATCTGCTTAAATTCTATCGGGGGCGGCTGTAACGGTACAGAATGAATGGTATCCGTCCGTTAGTAAGGAATGCATGGGAGTAGCACTAAAATAAATATTAATGCGTAGCACCATTAATAATAAGCATGAAAAGGGAATAATAAACTAGTTCAGAATAATGGTCAGTGGTCTAGCGCTTTATCTTTAGTTTGAATTTCGCGGGGACTGCTCTGTGTGCTCCTTGCGACATAGGCGCCGTCTAGCGTGAGTTATTTACTTGAGCTTCGTGTTAGGTTGGCAACGGGCTTTATCTTTATTTTGAATTTCGCGGGGACTGCTCTGTGTGGCCTTGTGACATAGGCGTAGGTTGGCAAGCCGGTAGACATGCGGGCGGGCGCCACCTATGGTCGGAATACGGAACTTTTTATAATTTCACAAAATACAGGATTATTGGCTTAAGTGGATGATTATTGAGAGGGAATTGTTAATAGAAGGCTACATTTAGATATTCAAAGATGTAATATTGGCTATCTGACGAGATTTGGTTAGATTATGGAAAAATTTTAGAATTGCGCGGCGAAAGCGGCAATGAGCGAGCGAGAGGTTGAGAAAAAGACAGAAAGAGAGGTCGGATGATAGCTCCACGTGGCGCGACGCGAAGGCGGGGGGCATCGGGGAAACGGCTAGCGATTGGTGGAAGGGAAGAAAAGCGGACTCGCGCGGGCAAATCTTAGGCGCGCGTGGCGGGAAAGTTAAGATGCTTGGGAAAATTAGCGGACATTGAGTTTTGGGACGTCAACGGAGCGGTCCAACTTAAGAGTGCGGTACGACTCATACGGGAAAAATAGCGTCCGAGCTTGATAGTGCGCTAAGTGATATTCGAGCTGCGATATTAATTAAGATTTGTGAAATTGAAAGTTATTAATAAAGTAAACTATTGCGATCGCAACTCGAATCCGTTAACAGAATGAAGTATTCTGGGGTACATCGGCTGAAACGAGTCACGGTGACAACAAAACCCTATGTACCTTTCAACAGACTTCGGTCTGGATGATCTTTGATTGTATTTAATAAGATCGGCGTTTTACACTATTACGCTAAACAATACACTATCTTCGACGGAGTAATGGGGGAGAGACAGTTGTCTCCCTAGTGAAAGTTGAAGATAGGTCAGACACCATTTAGCTGGAGGTAGACCCGTATGACCCAGTCCAATCTCGAGTCTATCTCCATACATACAGTGTAGTGATAGGAAAATAACACACTGAGTATACTGGCTCGACTGATAGAACATTTAGGAGTTAGTTGCTTTCAGGGGCAATGCGACTCTCACCACACACCACGAATTTAAATTAAATGAGGCTTGGCCTAGTTTGCAAGGTACACAAGAGGGACTGTTAGTTCGACAAAATATAGGCATTTTCAAGTGAGGAAAGTTGTAGGAATCTATAGGTAGGCGGATATATATATATGGTTAGTTATTAATTCAGACTAATAAGGCAGGGATAATTAAGTTACGGCGCTAAATAAAATTATGATGAAGTGATGTGGGTCCTAGCTAGGCAAGTAATCTGTTACCGCAGGCCGGTAAAATTCTAATTGTTTTCCTAAAGTTGTTACCAATTAATTATTCATTTTAAATAATTAACAGAAGTATGATAATATCGTACCATCATTACTTTGGAGTACCTAAAAGTCTAGACTGGTTTTCTATTACAAGAAAAATACTAAAAAGTTATAGCAAATAAGCTTAGTCGTACTGTGATGTTTGATTTCTAACACTGATATGACCAAACAGGCATTTGTTAGCTTTCCCTGGGATGCAATACGATCTCACATGGCTATACTCTTCAAAGTATGGAAAATTTTACATCCGATACCTTAGCAAAAATAAGCTGATACAAACTGAACAACTAAAACCAGTTTAGAACCTAGGATAAGTCGTTGAAAGAAGACATTGCAAGCTATGAGCTTCTAATAATCTGAAACATAGAAATAATTGATTGATAACAACCAGCTAATTAGCCTGACAATGGTCTACTAATACCATTTGAATAGACCTCTTAAGATATGTAAGTACTTACTTCTAATAATATGAAACATAGAAATATTTGATGAGAACAATCTAATCAATCAGACTAATACCTAGTACAGTCTAATTTAAACTTATTAAAGTGAGTAAAAGATAACTTCTAAATGTAATTTATTTAATGATTAACAGTGATAATTAACTACCTAATTTACTGCCTACTAGGAGTATACTAACTAATGATAGTATTCTATTTAAGTTCACTACCCTAAAAGTCAGGGATGTTGAATGAATTAAACATCTTTCAATAAACTTGAGATGTATTTATACTTTATAAGATTTGTATAATGAACACTAAGAGTAACCCAAAGTAATTTACTTCAAATGATAGTATTCTATTTCAGTTCACTTCCTAAAGTCAAGGATATTGAATGAATTAAACATCCTTTAATAAACTTAAGATGTAATAATCTGCCAATGCAGCAATCCAATGTAGTTATATTGGAACTTTACAAGACCTGTATAATAAATACTAAGAGTAAATAAAAGTAGTTTTACCTGAATTAATAGCATTCTACTTTAGCCACCGCCTGAAGTGGCGTTTGATTAAATTATCCACCCTTTACGGAACTGAATATAAGTTATTGCATTGAATAATTAAGTTCTTAATGTGAAAAGGATATTTGGATGATAGCAAGCCTTGAGATAAACTCTATTGATTTATGTGGAATAATAAGAATTTAAATTGCTAACACATAGTGCATAATGTAAAATGAAATTAAATTTGAGGAGAGATGTAAATTCTCAGTTAAAGAATTAAAGGCACAAGCTAATAATTAAAGTTAAAGCCAATGTGTCGGAACTGTAATTAAACCATGAGATGTACAGTACGCTATGGAGCGGTGGTGGGGCTCATAAATTGCACCAGGCTTCTTATGTATCATGCTACTGATAATAAATAATAATACCTACAAGCTAAGCTATCATCTGATTACCTTTGAGTGGTTACAAATCTTCCCCGCAGCTGCAGTGAAGGATTTAGGTCACAGTTCAGACGGAGTCATTGCTAGGCTACACATATTTATGTTAGGATTTATAGACTGGTAGGTAATTAGGTCAGGAGAAAATAATTTAACACAGGGATAAGCCAATTACTAAACTTTCACGAAAGAACTTGAGTTACTTAAATGCGGTTAACAACGGAGGGTTCACTAGACGATCTGGCCAAAATAGTAGTTATTATAATATTACATTGCTTGACTGAAATTCACTGCAAATAGAATTAAGCTATGCTAAGGTTCCATCTTCATACAAACGCTACACACTCTACAAAACTCCAGACACAACCATTAGATTGTAGATAAATTAGGTTAATTAGTTTTAAGAATTAGATAATAATTTAAGTTAAGGTAAAGCGGCGAGGATGTGTGTATGTATTATAAGCTAGCTAGGCATATAGGTGTGAAAGGCATTAGATTTAGGTTTAGATTAGGTATAGAGAATTTATAGATTTAAGGTGTAGCAATTTAATATTGTGGGGAGGTTACAGTGTACGAGTATGTAAGTCCATGAGAGTGTAGGGATTATTGTCTTTGCCGCCATTTTGAATTTCTTGGTTTGTGCTCTGATTGCGTTCAAAACCATTATCTGGGGGTCTATTAAGTCTCTAAACATGATTTCGAGGCCAGAATTAGAAAAACTGGCCGGCATTTTGAATTTCTGTATTTATGCTCCTATTAAGATCGAAATCGATATCTGGGGGTCTAAGAGGTCTCTAAACTCGATTCTGAATAAAGAATTGGAAAAAGTGGCTGCCATTTTGAATTTATTGGTTTGTGCTCCGATTAGATTCAAAATCGATATCTAAGGATCTAAAAGGTCTCTAAACACGATTCTGAAGATAGAATTGAAAAAAGTGGCTGCCATTTTGAATTTATTAGTTTGTGCTCCGATTAGGTTCAAAATCGATATCTGGGGATCTAAAAGGTCTCTAAACACGATTCTAAAGATAGAATTGAAAAAAGTGGCTGCCATTTTAAATTTCTTGGTTTGTGCTTCGATTAAGTTCAAAATACATATCTGGGGGTTTAAAAGGTCTCTAAACACGATTCTGAAGATAGAATTGGCAAAAGTGGCCACCATTTTGAATTTCTTGGTTCGTGCTCCTATTAGGTTTAAAATCGATATCTGGGGGTCTAACAGATCTCTAAACATGATTCCGAGGTCAGAATTGGAAAAATTGGCTGCCATTTTGAATTTCTGTGTTTATGCTCCGATTGTGATCGAAATCGATATCTGGGGGTCTAAGAGGTCTCTAAACACGATTCTGAATATAGAATTGGAAAAAGTGGCTGCCATTTTGAATTTATTGGTTTGTGCTCCGATTAGGTTCAAAATCGATATCTGGGGATCTAAAAGGTCTCTAAACACGATTCTGAAGAAAGATTTGAAAAAAGTGGCTGCCATTTTGAATTTCTGTGTTTATGCTCCGATTATGTTAAAATTCGATATCTGGGGATCTAAAAGGTCTCTAAACACGATTCCGAAGATAGAATTAGAAAAAGTGACTGCCATTTTAAATTTTATGGTTTGTGATCCGATTATGTTCAAAATCGATATTATTATTACTAAAGAATCTCTTAAATGATAAGGTACCTCATTTTAAGGGCGAATTGTTTACAAATATTCTTCCTCCAATTTACGTACACAGGCGGACACAGCACTAGCGCCGGGGTCAAAGAACTCACATGATTCATTTCTTAGCCTAGCCTGCGCATGCTTTCTGTCTACTTTATTTTCTGTTTCTATATGTAAACTTTTTTTTGTAAATACATATTTATTATACATAGAAAACAACCAGACTAGTACAAACAAGAATGTTCATGCTCATAAATGTTTGTACTGTGCGAGATTCATTTGCATGCCTACATAATATTGCTGATACCTTAAATCATTGTCTTAAATCTCAATGTTTTGTACATGATATTCCGCAAATAAATGATTTATAATTTATGATTCGAAGTCGCAACCTCTTTCCTTGCTGGTTTGAATTAGGAACGGGAGATCTACAGAAGTTACTAAGGCGACCGACATTATAATAACCTAGAAAGTTGCCAAATTCATTTGGTAGAACCGTGAAAAGATTAAAAATTGAAGAAAAGAGAAAAGACGGGCTACAAATGCGATTCAGTCGCGATTCAGCATCGATACAATCGCGGTGCAGCATCGATACAGTCGCAAATCCTTGTACCGCCTTAATAAAAGTAGCGACACAATCGCGATGCAGTCGCACGACTGTCAAACGCGCGTTTGTATCGCTGCAAAAAGTCGCAATGTATAAGTATTAGTATTACAGTGGCAAGAAAGTAACGGGATGCATACTTACCTAGGTATATGCGGATAAAATTTCCGGAATAGGTTTGACCTTTATAATCAGAAGAAATTAATGTACTTTCCCGTGATGAACTAACATTATCAACCTACCCAAATTTCCAATAAAAAAATTTAAATGAAATTAATATGTTAGCGAATAATCAAGTTTAGGTAATTATGCATCCGATTATACGATCTCCAGTGAATACCTGTATATTCAATGAAAAAAAAAACAATGAAAATGTATTTTGATTTATTCGTATCACGTTAAAAAAATCAATGAGCATCCCTCTGTATTGGTTTTTTGAATAATTTTCTTTTAGATTTTGCGTTGCTATTCACATTGTCCAATTTTAATTTATAATAATACCTCACTGACTAGTACTTTTCTACAATCAATCTTATTAAATTAACCTGGTGAAGCATGCCGCAGATATGATCGGTGTCTACTGGAAAAAGATTCACATCTCCAATAAATTTTTTCATCACAGTGGATACTAATTTTGTATAATTAGTGCTTGTCATTACATAGTCCTGTTTAATAAACTGACGAAAAACTCTTTCAGTGGTTTTGCAAACAGAATAGACGTCAGATGAGGCATAAATCAACCCACCTTCATCTTTTTTAATAACTACATAATTTAATTTAACTAATACTAACAACCCATCTCTTCCCTTGGGTTTCGTAAAAGGCGACTAACGGACTAAAGACTGCACATACATCCTACAGCATAGAGCTGCGATGGGCTAATCAAAATAATACAACCAACCCCTCTCTTCTCTTCAGTGTAGTAAAAGGCGACTAACAGACTAAAGACTGCACATACATTCAACAACATAGAGCGACAAAGGGCTCATCAAAATAATACTACCAATCGCTCTCTTCCCTCCGGTGCCGTAAAAGGCGACTATCGGACTAAACTCTACACATACAACCAACAGCATAGAGCGGCGATGCACTCATCAAAATAATACTACCAACCCTCTCTTCAGTGTCGTAAAAGGCGACTAACGGACTAAAGACTGCACATACATTCAACAGCATAGAGCGGCGAAGGGCACATGAAAATAATACTACCAATCCCTCTCTTCCCTTACGTGTCGGAAAAGGCGACTAACGGACTAAACACTGCACATACAACCAACAGCATAGAGCGGCGATGCGCTCATCAAAATAATACTACCAACCCCTTTCTTCTCTTCGGTGTTGGAAAAGGCGACTAACGGACTAAAGACTGCACATACATTCAACATTATTATATTTATATAGCGTTGACCATTTCATACTTTTATAGTCATCATCAGTATACACCATACGCACATTTCAAATGTCATCTACTCAAGAAATATTAATTCTAATTTAATAATAACTCGGGAATTTTGCGTGTCCTAGGGCAGGCAACACAGAAAAATGGCGGGCTACGAATTACGGCAAAATACGCTTCGCTCAAAATTGACGATAAAACTACATTAAGATAATTCAATGTTTACTTACCGATGGTAGGTGATTGTTTTAATTGTTTTATGTCGACCTTTATAATTTCTGCACACTTTGATAGCGCAAACCGTCATTTTTAGTAAAATTAAAATGCGTGTAAAAGATGTGCATCATCTGCGGCGACACAAATGACACTGAGCGATAGGTTTGAGCTTAGCGGCCAGCAGTTGGCTGATATTTTTTTGGACGCTTTCTCGCGGTCGAGACTCTATCTAGACATTATATAATCAAAGGGACTGAGTTATTAAAATTGGTAAAACTTTTGAATCGAGTCGCCTGAATCCGGCTGGGGGTGGTGAAGGTAAGGGGTGGGGGAGGAGTACCCCTACTTACCCCCCCCCCCCGCCTGCCGCAAACAAGTAGTTTTTAAGTTATGTTAATTTTTGTATTTTGAGGTTATGTATCATGGTAAAACTTTTGAATCGAGTCTCCTTAATCGGTGGGGGAACGGGAGGGGACGAGTGAGGAGTTCCCCCCACTTACCCCTCCTGCCGCAGACAAGTAATTTTGAAGTTATGTAACTTTTTAAAAATATGGTAAGTTATAAAAACCTCATTTCTGGCGCTTTGCCGCTTGCATTGCATGCTCGCTTCGCTCGCTCGGCTCGCGCGTTTTTGGTCAACATACTTACTTACCTAACCTAACCTAATTAACTCTTTAGACTTTTTTCATAGGGGGGCTTAGCCCCCCTCGCAGGGGAGCTGAGCCATCCCCCCCCCCCCTCTGTCCCCACACTTCGGTTCTGTTAATATGGTATTGTATTACCTAAAAACGTGTAATTTTTCGTGATTATAGCCGATTTTGACAAAACTTTAAAGTGGTTTTTTAAATATTTTACCGCAACAGCTGCAGCTAAAATGTTAATAAGCCTTTATTTAAGAACCCCTTACACCCCCCCACAGTGTTAGTTTCTTCAAGTTCAGGCGACTCGATTCAAAAGCCAACCGACATAATTTACTATACTTACCACATTCTACCCCTTAACACTTGATAAAATGTCCCAATAAATTAAAAAGTTCAAGATTCTCGAGTCGAACTATAATAAACAACATTTTTGTTTGTAATATCATAACCCCAAAACTTTTAAAAATATTTAAAAATACTGATTGTTTCACGGAATTTAGCCGATTGCGCATAGGCATATTTTAGATAATTATACTTTCAACATCTTTTATAACTTACTTACCAGTATAATCTGCTGTACGTTGGTAAATATCCTCCAGATTACGTAACGAAGTTCCGTCTTGAAATTCTGCCAAACTTCGCAAAAAAAACCTTATATATTATGTTACGAGAACCGCCATGGATGGTCATAATCATGTTATCAGTGTTTTAAATCCAGGAATGTAAGAAATACCACTAAAACAACAATTTATATCGTAACCACGGACAGAGTTGAACAACCACTTGACATTAATGACAGATAATCAATGTTGCCAAAAAATTAGTGAATTTAGTTCTGGATTATTTAATTTCTACTCTTTTATGTCGCACTGTAGGTACGTTGCCTGGCCTATCCGTAGTGGCAACTGGCAAGGACAAATCAAGGTAATTGCCTGGACTTCACTCAGTCACACGTCAGTCAGTGTTACGTCATTACGTTTGTACCTTTTAAGTTTTCTATGTGGTTTGTTAGATAAAATGCCTTCCTGTGTATACAGAAATTGCAAAAACTATACTGCAACAGTAAGAGACAAAAAAAGTGTTTAATTTCATTTGTAAGTATTGTAAATATGAATTTAAAATAGAAAATTTTCATTTAGTTTTGACATTTGCGCTGTTGCCAATTCGATATGCGTGCGAGAAGCGTGTACTATGTTTCTGTAAGAGTGAAAGAGAGAAAACAATGGCGGCGGAGATAGCCGTGCAAAGGGGAATGCGCTGTTGCCAATTGGTCGGCTACCATAAATAGTTTTTATCTCTTTTTAATAGGCTTGACATGATTGTATTAATTTTCTTTCCCTTTCGACGTGTATTACGTCATAGAAACAATTTCGCCATTTTTTAAATGCAATTCGTTCACGTATGACAAGTCTATTTATAAAAGGTCATTGCCTTATACATAGGTATATAAACTATAGGTTTACATACAAAAAGGGTGAATAAACTATAGGTTTATTCACCCTTTTTGTCGGATCGATTCCCAGATTAGGATTTAGATTCAGGAATGGCACACTTGATACAAATTTCTAACACTATTTGGTATTTGAGGCATTTTGTTTGCTCTACCTACACTGTCACTTTTTCGTCATAACAAGTACGGGTCCCCGAAAATCATAACATTATTAAAGGTAGAAAATGTAGCTATATCTAAATTACCTCAGTATTGTTGTTGTCGTATCGGGTTGCATAATAATCAGATGAATAAGTATTTCCTTTAGTTGATTACATAAGAGCTTAGTCACCTTTATGACACCCAAGGGAAGAAGACGGGTTGTTAGTATTCTATTAATTAATGAGAGTTATTCCGGGCTGATCCCCAAAAACCAGAACCGCCACCACACAGTAACTATTAAAAAAATATACAAATAAGTTGTTTTTCTTAGTGGGAAAAGTAGGAAAATAAAAAACATTTTAAAGCAACATGATTTTATTTAATACTTGGTTAACATGAAAATATATATTGATAGGATTTGTAATACATATGAGTATACCATCATAGGTAAGTAGTAATAATGACGAAATAAAAATTAGCATAAGCTACGACAAATAAAAGAAACGCAAGCCGCGCTTGAACGGCTCTTGAGCAGGGGCCCCGATGTCATCTCCTAAGAGCAGTATCACTTCAATCTTACTATAAAAATCCAATACAAATTTTGCGTAGTAGGTAAGATTAAAGTAATAATGCTCTAAGATTTGAAGGTAAAGCCCCTGGAGTAACTCCAGACTGGACGCACCCCTAAAGAGAGAAGTGAGGAAAATGGATATTTTTGGTGATTTCTCAGAATGAAGATATAACATCTAAAGGTGAATATTTTAAATTGATACAGTTAGCTGTTTCTTGTTAGTGGTGGGTGTCTATCATTTATCACAAAACTTTATAGCTATAATTAACTATAATTAAATGTCTGTTACAGTAATTCATTGTCATTACGCCTTAATTTCAATATGCCTTACGTTATCCTCATTAAAGTTAATAAAGTTCAAGAATCATTACTATTCCTAGATTAACTAATACAGTACCTCTTACTTAGTACCTACTTTTACTATTTAGTCAATACTGACTGAATAATAAAAAATAAGTTTATCCTTTCCTAATTAACTGGATTAATCTAATTTACAATTATTAAAATTATAAGAAATACAAACAACGAAAAAAAATATTCAGTCTTTAGGGTGGTATGTAATAAAAAAATTGCATAAAAATTGTGTGTTGGATTGGAACAAAATAAGAATGGTATAGGTATAAGGACTCAGGACAGTACAAAAGTTTTGAAAAATTACCTTTCTTTTTGAGCTCCTCCTTAATTTTTGTGAACTACCCTTAATGCGTAAAAAGGCCACAAAAAACGATTGCACTAAAAGAATAATAAAAACTAAAAAAAAACAGCTTTTTATTATTATTTTGTACCGTCTTGACATTTTAACTAACTACACTGTGGCAGAGAATATATACACTACCGTGAATCTGTGGCACTTGTTATGAATTACAGTTACTTAATTACGTAATTTTGCAAAATACTCGTAAATTACAAAGACTAGTCTCTCTGTAGTAGACTTTCAAACTCGGTTGCGGTAAAAATATTAGGTATGAAGAAACTTTTCTTTCTTCTTCTTTTCAGCTTGGTGCGGTTTTTAAATATACTTTTTAACACACAAATTAGAAAAAAGTACAGTACTATTCCGAAAAAAGTTTTAGTTTTCCGTGCTTCCAAAACAATTTGAAAGCAAAGGCAGTGCAATCTCGTTATCTTAAAAAAAAAAACAATTTAACTAAACATGCCCACCAATTCTCTTTGGGACAGCGTGGTGTAATTTGGAAGCCCTGAGCCCAGTAGTATGACGTTTATAGGCTGATGATGATGATGGTCATGATGAACGAATTTAACCAGGATCGGGATAATGTTGTCTAAACATCCCTTTTAACGAATTTAACCAGGATCGGATGGGAGGCCCTCAGCACGACATCTGCCGTGATCTCGATGTCTTCATGGCGGGTGACAGGTTCCAACCGGTACCTCCTCAGCACGGCAGACAGCGCTGACTTCATCTCTAGCATCGCGAACTTTTGACCTGCAACACATTTTTGTTTAATTGAGTAAGACAAGTGAGCACTCGAACATAAAACTCATATCTTAGCCAGTCAAAACCATTTTGACTAACATTCTTAGTCAATTAAAACTATTTTAACGGGATTTACGTACTTACTTACAAAAATTAATCGTGTTAGGTCCCGTTAAAATAGTTTTAATGCAATGCAACGCGATAGTTTAAAGTCTTATTCTTGGTCAAAAGCGATTTTGAGTGCAAAAATCAGCAAAACTCGAAATAATTGCAATAATTTCCCATCATCATCATCTTCATCATCCTCATCAGCCTATACACGTCCCACTGCTGGGCACAGGCCTCCCACGTGGACAGTAGCACGTGGGGACATTGGGCCACAACCAGTGGCGTATTTACCCTAGGGCCAAAAGGGCCATTGCCCGGGGCGGCAGGCTGCGAGGGGCGGCGCAAGCCGCACCTCGCGCTCAGCTCTAGAAATTAAAAAATGCCTACCTAATTAACAATAATTAAAACTCAACGGTTGTAAGTTCAAGTTTCATTTACTTATCGGAACTAGTTTCGTAAACATGTTCGCGGAACTATTTAGTTCCTCTGGTGCTGGCGGTGTTGGTGGTCGGTGAATCGGTCTTAGTTCCAAATTGGACTTAACTCCTTATCTGTCAGCATCAAAAATGATGACGCAAAGCGCTTTGCGCGTATAGTTAAGTGGTATGTTGACAGTGTAAGGGTGAGATCTCAGTCCGCTGCTCGTTCTCCGTAGATAGAAAGGAGAAGGTGGAATCAGCTCGTGTAGGTTACTGCGCACACTCGCCGAAGTGAATGCACTTAATAAAAAAACCGAAAGATTGGCAACCTTGCATCGATGTTCAAGACGCTGCAGCCTGGATTTGACGAGTTTAGAGTCGCCAGTGACCCTCTTAAGAGTCGCGCCTCTCAAGAGTCTAAAGCGGCTAACTGATACTTGGCAGATCCATCCTAGATGTGGCAGCAGTAGTCCATACAGGTCGGACTTATTGTGCTTGGTAAATCTGAAGCAGCTGCCCCGGTGTAAAATACCGCCTTTCCTTAGAAAGGACGCCAAGTTTTTTAGCTGCGGTTTTTGCCATGGACTCTATGTAGTGGCCGAAGTTTAGGTTTGCAGAGGTGGTCATACCTAGAAGGCTAAGATGGTCAGATATCGGCACATATACACCACGGAAAGTCGAAGCGAGTTGAAAGGGCAGTTAATAAACACGCCTGTATTTTGGTGGCGTTGAAGTCGACCAGGTTAGCATTACCCCAGTCGCAGATAGCTTCTAGGGCCGTGTCCAAATGTTTAACCATGGTCTCTTGACAAAGCCGAACTTCATCCCCCTTGGCCTTTGCATTTAGGAAATATCTGTCCACAACTGTGCTATCGTCTGTGTACCCTAGAATTCCGGGTACCAACAGATTGTTCATGTGTAGCAAGAATAGTAAGTAAGTAAATCATTTATTCGGCAAAAAATACACAGAAAAGAAAGAAAAGTATAAAAAAAAAAATTAAGAAAACAGAAATAAATAAAAATAATCAACTAATAGACAGGTATAGGTTGGCCGAAAAGGCTGACCAGCTCAGCTATTGTTGCAGCTGGACGCCACAACGCTGGTTTTCAGCTGGGCCTTGAGTAGGGGCGACGTCTACACAAGAAAGAATTTAAGTAGGTAGATACCTATAATTACAAATAGGGTTGCAGACAGAACAGACCCCTGAGGAACTCCGGCATCAATAGCCTGTAGATCAGACGTGCTGCCATCTAAGACTACACGTAGCGATCGCTCCTTTAGTAAGTCCGAAATCCAATTGCAGAGGCCAATAGGGGGATCCTATACGACGGAAGCTTGTTTATAAGGCTAGTGTGCCAAACCCTGTCAAAGGCCTTAGAGATATCAAGAGACACGGCAAAAGCCTCACCGTGTTTCTCTATAGCCTCACTCCATGGATGAGTGGCATACACAAGAATATCTCCCATAGACCGCCCTCGGCGAAACCCAAATTGGCGGTCACTTAAGAGGTCATTGTCTTCAAGGTATGCCATGAGTCGGTTGTTGAGTACACGCTCCATAGTCTTACAGAGTATGGAGGAGACTGATATTGGATAAAATGTTTACTAGAAAAAATTGACAGTTATTGGCCTGTAGTGGGCAGGATCGGCTTTACTACCTTTTTTCGGAACAGGTTGTACGTTCGCAAGCTTCCAAGATTTGGTAACGAGTTCAGTCTCCAGTGAGAGACGAAAATGGTGACTAAGGATTGGAGACAATTCAGGCGCGCAGTTGCGGAGGACTATTGCTGTAATACCATAAGGGCCAGTCGCCTTATTCACGTCCAAGGTTCGCAGGATTTTTAATACCTCTTTTTGTCGTATGTGGGCAGCTGCCATGGAGTAGCCGTCATGAGGTATGTTAGGCGGAGATTTCGCTGCGACATCTAGACTTTGCGCAAAGAGAGAAACGAACAAGTTCGCCTTCTCAGCCGCAGTATGGGCAAGTAAGCCATCTGGTTTTAATAGCGGTGGTGGGGAGGGCTGGCAGAAATTACCTTCTTTCAACCGCTTTGGCAAGGGACCAGAATGCTCGGCTTCAGGCGGGTGATATGCCAACTTGGACCCAATCTTGCCAATGCGACAAAATCTCGCCCTGCGCAATACCCTCTTGTAGGACTTGACAGCTTCAATAAAGGCTTTCTTCAGATGGTGAATGTTTGGAGACAGAACAGGCCTCAGCGCGAGCACAGTCGACGTTAAACCATGAGCTAATTCTGCTAGCTCGCTTATTTATTCAAGAAATTATTTAAAGGAAGCATTTTATATGCTGAAATAGCATTACGCATACTTCTGTGCACTGTGGTTACAAATAGCAGCGCGGAACGTTCGTTTTCTGTACTTAAAAGAATAAAAAATTATCTACGTTCCTGTTTAAGAGGCCTATATATTACATCTCGACTGTGATTTTTGCGTAAAATGGCCAACTTTAGCGTTCTTGATCTCAGAAACAAAAATACAATAACAATTTTGACTTATTGAATAGTGTAGAATAGCTATTGGGATAGTGCGTAGCGGCCTCTCTTTTTGTAAATTTTGCTTAACTTTTCAATTAAACCCAAAATTGCAGAGAAAGATAGATTTTCTTAAAATGCGCGAAGGCACGTTTTAGAGCTGCTAGATTGAACTACTGTTCTAAACAAATGAAATAAAAAAATATAATGTTATCTCATATATAGTCGTATAGTACGTAGCGGCCTCGAAATTCTTATTCTAAACCAAAAAACTTCGAAAATCGCCTTAAGTTAACTGTGAATTACTCCTATCTACGATAATATTATTGAGCAAAACTTATACCATAATACATAGTTACTTCATGATGAATAAATATTTTATAATTAATTTATTATCCTATTTTGATAAAAACTATAAATACAACTGCAAAATTACTTCGAAATGCGATGCGCCGGCCGTCCGAACTCAGATTATTCTCGCAGAGTGGAGATTTGTAATATTACGCATGAATTTATTATCCTACTATTTCGATAAAAACGATAAATACAACTACAAAATTACAACAAAATGCGAAAATGGGCTATTTACACAAAAATCACAGTCGAGATGTAATAGGCCTCCGTTTAAATAGTTTAGCTATTTATATTATGACAGTGTCATTAAAGAATTTGTTAACCAATCTGTCCATCGAAAAAAATATACATAAATAAATAAATGGTGTTTATTTCTTTGTAAGTATGGCCTTTTCAGTTTTTCATTTATTATCAATTATCATCATTTTCAGCCCACGTCAAAATACAGCTGGATTTATTTTATAATTTTTTTTTTGTTAATTTATGGGGCGGCAAACTTTACAGGCCCAGGGCGCAGAATCTTAAAATACGCCACTGGCCACAACCCACCAAGCTGGCCCAATGCGGGTTGGTGGATTTTAACGACTATCATCTTGCGACGACAACCGAGACCAATGGCTTTTAACAAGTCTTCCGAAGCACGGAGGAGCTCGAGAAGTTTTGAATTTATTCACTCATTCAGCGACCCGGCATTGCGAAAGTTGCACGTTCGGCTTGTGATCCTGTCCGCTAACTGGATCGCAAGCCGAACGCGCTAGCCGCTGCGCCATCGAGCTCCTCAAGAATTTCCCAGTCAAAAGTAAATAGACAAACGAAGTCAAAGTCATGACTATTACTTACATAATATTTTCTCTTAAATTGATATGTATTTACCTATGCAGTTCCTTGGGCCTGCACTGAACGGCACATAGGCGTATGGATGCCGCGACAAAGTATTCTCTAACAAGAACCGGTCCGGGTCAAACTTTAGGGCATCTTTGTACAGGTCTTCGCGGCGATGCATGTCATAGATAAGGACCATAACGTAAGTGCCTGCTTCCACCTCATAATTACCTAAAAACAGTCACATTTATGAAAAACAGGATGGTCATGAAAAACCATGTGGTGAAATTCATAAAGCTCCCTCTAATCTTATAACAGGCACTAAAATACATTATATTGTTTTTCATCATTAATTCACGATGCGCACTAAATATAGTCAATGTGTATAGTTTATGCTAAATGCTACATAGCAGGCAACACTTACTCAATGTGACGGTCTCTCCCAATTTCCTGGCGATAAAATGCACAGGTGGGTATAGTCTCAGGGATTCTTTGATGCAACAATCCAGATAGTTCATCCTGGACAGGTCGTCCATAGAGGAAGGTCTTGTAGAATCGCCGAATATGCCATCTAACTCGACAAAAATCTTTTCCTGTGGTGAAAAAACGTGCATATTATGTATTCTTTATTTTGTTTACCTAAAATTAGTAAATATTGTTAGAACCACTCAATGTAATCTACTGCGGGTAACTAATTTACATAGGTAACAAATGTGTGAGACGAAGATGCCATACCATCCTTTTCACACCTGTTAAAGCATAAATAGTTATGCTAATCCATATTAATAATTAATTGTGAAAAATTTGTTTAAAAACATTCTTCATTTAATTTGGCTCTAGTACGATAAAAGTACACGATCGAACGAGAGAAATTACTTCCGTAAGGGTTCACTTCCCCTCGCAGTAGGTAAACGATGCAAAGAGGAAGGATTGAAGGACCTAAAAAGATACGAATGTTCTAATTATTCTAATCGTTGTTTTAAGGACTAGATAATTGTTAATTGCTACCTGCAAACGACCAATCTCAGACTCGTAATCAAGAGCAGTTGTAGCTTGTTATTGAGAAGTAATTCAAGCTAGCTTAAGCTATAAGGATTTTTTTGTAACCCATTAAGAATATTAAGATAAGATTGAATTAGAATATAATATAAAAAATATAGTTTATTATCATATCTATTATCATAAACATAAGCATACAATTTTTTTCTACATTTATACAACGTTTTTAATGAATCTTTCAGACTTACCTGAATTTATCTATTAATGGCAACAGACATTAAACAGAAAGCCAATCGTTATTTAAAAATATAAATTATTATCATATCCTATTACTTAAGCATATAATTTTTTTCTACATTTATTACAACGTTTTTAATGAATGTTGCAGACTTACCTGAATTTGTCTATCATTGGCGAGAGACATTAAACAGAAAGCCAATCCTGCTGACGTGGTATCGTGACCCTGCAAAATGTCCACTTGTTATCATAATCATAATCAATTTATTTACATAAAAAGTGTTGATAAATAGTTGATACTCTTTTACTACAACCAATAAGAAAAAAACTTCCTACAATTGCAACTACATTGCAAAGACATCTCTATTTCTTTGATTTGGTTGGCAAACTTTATGGCGACTAACGACAATCCCATTTTTAGGTAAGTAAGTACTATAAATTTTATAAATGATTTTCTTAAGCTATTTAGCTTATATACAACGATAACAATGTATAATAGTACATTTGTTACCCTATATATGGGTGAAAGCCAAAATATTATATACGCAAATGACACAAGAGTGACACAAAATGTTGTGCTGCAGTGACACAAAAGTCGCACAACAATTTTTACTACAGTGACACAATAGTGTCCCAAAATGGTAGCATACAACAATAAAGTCATGGTTATATCAGGAGCTAAAATAAAAGACTATATTTTATCTTAAACATATTTATTTGTTTCAGTACAGGGTTAATAAAGACGAAATTCTATCTAATGTAATGTTCTTAAGTTTTACGTTAGGTAACGATGGTGATGAAAATATTGGTTTGGCAATAAATAAAACCAATATTACCGTTGACTTATAATTTACTTAATAAGTAGATCATTTTTAATAGACTTTAAAAAAGGTATCGACTTTATCTACCTATGCAACAGGACAGGTACTAAATAATAACATGTTTTGGTGTAGCTCTGTTTTATCACACCAACTCCAAAAAAATATTTTGTACCTGTCCTATTGCATAGGTTGATAAAGTCAGTTAATTCTTTTCCTTTCGATTTTTTAAGTTGAGTTTTTTTCTAAGTGTAATCCTGACCTTATATGGTAGCACAATTGTGGTGACACAGAAATTGTACAACTAGTGATACAAAAGTAACACAAACGTCTCACAATTGTTAGGTAGCACAGTAAGTAAAAAATTATTACTTCGAGACTACGCGTGAAATCGTATTAAAATAAACATACACAAAAGCTCATGCTTTTTTTTTATCTAAAGCACTTTAAATCATAGTCAAAACACAAAACTGACCCTCGAAATCGTCGAAAAAGCTGTCTGAAATTTTCTGACCACGCTGTAGCCATGGACCTAAAAAAAAGGCGGACAGAGCTTCACTAAGAAAAAACTGAATCACAGTAATGGCGGCGGCTCAGTATGTGAGGGTGTATAGAGGGTTACCGTAATCGAGGTGACGAAAATTTACCCACTTTTAAAATAAAATTATAATAAAGTTTAACATATTTGTCACCACTCTCGGAACTCGTGTTTTATTGGGGTTTCGTACCAAAAAAATAAAAAATATAACCCTATTGCTATCGATGAGACTTCGCTGATGGTTTAGAACGATACTATCGAATGTTTTTATTACTAGAATATTTAATGGCAACCGGTGATTTCCACTATAAACTGATATTTTTGTCTCTCTGTATGTACATATCTTTAATGTCTTCCAGGAATGCAAAGATGTTCAGTAAAACACATTGAATTTAATAATAATATTTTTATTAGACGTGTCATTTTATAATCCTTTATGTTGGGTTAATTTTTTATAAAGTTGTCTTTTACTTGCAAACGACCTTGAAAACCCCTCTAATTTTGATATATGGTGAAAGCGAATATTCAAGTATTTTTCAGCTATATATTTAATGAGACTAATCTTGTGTTCTGTTCCAGCAAAGGCATGTTCCGATTCCAAATTGAAAAAAACCCTATCATTGGCTATAAATTTTTCCAAAATTTTGGTCGTCATGTACTTGTGTTGTCTTTCATTATAAATCGTAACACTTTCTTTTAAAAGATTTCGGACTACCATCTCGCAGATACAACAAATATCAAACATATCTTTTGACGGAAAATGCAAGCCTCCCCGTGTTTTAAAATTATTCAATCGGTGAAAAAAATGCCTTTCTCCTGTGGACAACCGCGCGATACATTTTTGGCACTTTATTTTTTTACATGCATAATGAGAAATGCTACCGGCCAAATAGCCTATTATCAATTTTCTGTAATCATTCAGTTCTTCTACATTTAGTCGTTTCGCCAGATCGTAGTCTTCTTTAGTGATTTCATTTAGAAACGTTAAAGAAGAATCGCTAGTATCTTGTTCTTCATGGCGGTATGATGCAGAAGTTGAATTAATAATTTGGATGGCCGAAGACCAATTAAGTACAGCTATTTGTTCTAAAGGAACACAGTTTCCAGTAGTCAAGCATCTTATTTCTAGATGTGCTAGAAGTTTTCTGTAGCATCCTTTGAACTGCCGGACGTTGGGGTTATCATTAAAGCCTCCTTGCATTCTAATACAGGAAAAGAACATCTCTAGATGATCCTGACTAAGTTAATATGTTGGGAGGTAAACCAACCTTTTTTCTTGTTCAATGAGCTTTTGACACATATATATCTCCCACATTCCGGGGTAATTTACAGGTTTAATTAATTTAGATAAATAATAAATTTGAAGTTTTGTGTTTCTAATACATCAAATTAATTTGTAATTCTAAAAACAAGAAATAAGGTAAATAAATAACTTGCTTGCCTGTGAAATGAGATCCTCTGATTTTTTTTACAAAACCGCTATGGTTTCGACAGCTTTTTACCACACACGTAGGCATTATTTAATATTTATGTCAAAACACAAAACAAACGTCACATGAGCAAGATCCAGAGAGTAATGGCGATCGGTTGACTTACTGTGTTGTGACTGTGTGCATGCGTGTGTCCGTGTGACTTAGTCTGGTTGCGTCAGTGATTGTTTGACACTACTCCGTCCGCCCTTTTTTATAGGTCCATGGCTGTAGCCGCTTCGAGTTTGACATCTGACTGATTCAATTTGGCAGTCGCGAAACCGAAATTCTTCCTTGTTTCAAGTCTCTACTGCCGATGAAAACGGTTGCACAAACTAAGTAGCACAATTGTTTGAAATCATATTAAATAATCAAAAACAGTAAAAATATGCATTGTTGTGTTATTTACTTACACCGTGAAAACAAAAATAGTTGGCGATTATACTCTTATGTTGTACAATTTGATATTCAGTCCACAAGTTACTTTTAACTTGTATTGAATTACCCTCAAAGTTCACCCATTCATATTTTACGTGATTTATTCCAGTTTTGTGAAGAAATTATTTTATCTAGTCTGCAATCAAGTATTATTCTATATTATTTTGAATCGAGCATTATGGGCAAATAACCATTTAATTTAGTGTCAATTTTTGTAAAATTCTATCAGTCATAGTTTTTAAGAAAAATCGTTGGGAAATTTTGTATTTGGCAAATGCGTCAATATTTTGGCTTTCACCCATATTATATATAAAGTGATGAAAGTAGCTTATTTAGTCCCGAGACGGGGTTTGACACCAATAGTTCGAGAGAGTAAATAAGTCTTTCACCCGAGGTAAACACTGTGTTTTTCATTACGAACAGGTACATAAAGGGAAAGTAAAAAAAAAACATGAATGTCTCTAGTCCGCTAGTCGCTTTTTACGACACCCAAGGGAAGAGAGGGGTTTGTAGTATTATTTTGATGAGCCCATCGCCGCTCTATGCTGTTGGATGTATGTAGTCTTTAGTTCGTTAGTCGCCTTTTACGACACCAAAGAGAAGAGAGGGATTGGTAGCATTATTTAGATGAGCCCATCGCAGCTCTATGCTGTTGGAGGTTGTGCAGACTTTAGTCCGTTAGTCGCCTTTTACGACACCGAAGAGAAGAGAGGGGTTGGTAGTATTATTTTGATGAGCCCATCGCTGCTAAATGTAGTTGGATGTATGTGCAGTCTTTAGTCCGTTAGTCGCCTTATACGACACCGAAGAGTCTTCTCTTCGGTGTTGGTAGTATTATTTTGATGATATTTTGATGTGTAAGACTGCACATAAGTAGGTACATCCAACAGCATAGAGCGGCGATGGGCTCATCAAAATGATACTACCAATCCCTCTCTTCCCTTTGGTGTCGTAATAGGCGACTAGGGGACTAAAGACCGCAAATACAACCAACAGCATAGAGTGTCGATGGGTTCATCATAATAATACTACCAACTCCACTCTTCTCTTCGGTGTCGTAAAAGGCGACTAACGGATCAAAGACTGCACTTACAACCAACAGCATACAGCGGCGACAGACTTATCAAAATAATACTACCAACCCCTCTCTTCTATTCAGTGTCGTAAAAGGCGACTAACGGACTAAAGACTGAACATACAGGGTTAATTTTGGACCCCCCCCCCCCCCCCAATCATTAGCCTGTTGTTAAAAAGAGATAAACATATATTCTAACTTTTGTATACTCTTTAAGGTAGTTGAGTTGACCAATGCGCCATCTCGGCCGCCATTGTTTCAATATCACTGGCTGGCTGACAATAATTTTAATTTTCTTAAAAGTTGAGAGAAAAATGTAAAAAAAAAATGTTTTTTTATTTAATTATTTGGTTGTACTGTTGCTATAGGATAACGTAATAAACAAAAATTTTAACAAAAAAAAACCGACTTCAAAAAATTTGACTGAAATAAATGCACTAAAACGTAAAAAATAATTGCGTAGTTTAGTTTGTTCAATTTACTTGCAATATTGACCTTTATTCTACTCAATCTTATAATCTTAAAAAATAAATTTGGAGTCGGTGCCAGCCAAGGCAAATTTAACATTAACATTAAAAGACATACTATATTATTATTATATTAGCCCATGTTGTCCCATTGCTGGGCAAAGGCCTCCCTCCCCCCGTTCCAGCATTCGCGGCCTTTTGCGTGTGTTGGCCAATCCTTCGCGTAAGCATCAAGCTCATCTCTCCACCTCCGTCTAGGTCGGCCTCGCTTGTAAATATGTTTAATTAGCCTTTAACAGTTGTCGTGTTCATTTGTAAATAGATTTTATTAGGTATTGCTACATTGTCGTATTAGGCTGGCACCGACTCCAAAAATTATTTTTAAGATTATAAGCTTGAGTAGAATAAAGGTCAATATTGCAAGTAAATTGAACAAACTAAACTACGCAATTATTTTTTACGTTTTAGTGCATTTATTTCAGTAAAATTTTTTGGAGTCGGTTTTTTTTTTGTTAAAATTTTTGTTTATTTCTCCCTTTTTAGTGAATCGTTCCGCGATCTATTTATCAAAAGTGAATATTGGTAAACCTCCGGAACTCGCACTGGCCGAACGAAACACAACAGCACCAATTGTGTGTCATGATTTTACGCCGGATATTCGTGAGAGGGTGGTATTACCCCGGGCGGGCCGGCCCAATGCGTGCTGCAACGCAGCGTGGCTCTACCACTCAGTCAGTGTCACTTATTTAGCACCACCCAGGGGTCATGTGTAGGGTCTCAATGGTAAACCTACGGACGCCAGTAACTTTAACCCCCAAGATTTTATTATATATAGATATTTGTCCTACAGCTATCTATGTGCAAAATCGGGTCGATGCGCAAGTGAGAGACGGACAAACGAACAAACACGCTTTCGCATTTACAAAATTAGTTAGGAAGGATTTATTGCCGGAGTGGATCTCATTTGACTTATGGCTGAAAATACCAAAATCGCTAAAGGTACTGGTAATCCCACCATCAGAACTAAGTTCCGGTACCTGCCTTCTTTTGCTTCGTCATAGTCGCTTAACTATCTTAATCGAGATATCGTATCGCCACCCGTGAAATACTTATCATTGAGGAGTTCCAATGGCATTCTGTGGTCTTCTTCATCAGTTCTACTTCATCAAATGATACTTTCTGAATGCGAATGCTTGACTTATTGCTGAAAATACCAAAATCCCTATAGGTATGCCTACAATATTTGAGGAGTTCTCTCAATTCCTTGAGGATTCCATCATCAGAACTGGATTTTGATAAAAATGGGACCAATCTGGAAGTATATCCTTTTAAATAAAAAAATACATTTCTAAATCGGTGTATAAATGACGGAGTTCTGAGGTGACAAACATAAAAAAAACATACGTCGTAAAAGGCGACTAACAAACTAAAGACTGCACATACATACAACAGCATAGAGCGGCGATGGGCTCATCAAAATAATACTATCAAAACCCCTCTCTTCTCTATGATGTCGTAAAAGGCTACTAACGAACTAAAGATTGCACATACATCCAACAGCATAGAGCGGCGATGGGCTTATCAAAATAATACTACTAATTTCTTCCCTTGGGTGTCGTAAAAGGCGACCAACGGACTAAAGTAATTCTTGTTTTTGTTTTTACTTTCCTTATATTCGTAATGAAAAGCACAGTGTTTACCTTGGGTGAAAGACTTATTTACTCCCTCCAATTATTAACAAAAAAAAACCGACTCCAAAAAATTTGACTGAAATAAATGCACGAATATCCGGCGTCAAATAATGGTTCTTCGTGCTGTTGTGTTTCGTCCGGCCAGTGAGGGTTCCTGAGGCCCCCCCCCCCTCACAATTCCTATTCCTTCCTTAAAGGACAGCAACGCGCCTGCGATTCTTCTGGTTTTGCGGGTGTCCATGGGCGGCGGTGATTACTCTCCATCAGGTGACCCACCTGCTCGTTTGCTCCTTCTTTTATAAAAAAAAACTTATCAATTGAGTTTATTGAATAAATATATTTTGACTTTGACTTTGAAGTGGCATGCAAAATTCTCATACGAAACACAGAAAAACGACGTTTCGTAGTCCCCTGTTACCTCCTTCAGAACTAGACGATTTTTTATGTTTTTTTCAGCATCGGTCAAAGAAAGAGATTATCTACGTCTGTATGTTTAACTTTTTTGCATTAAGTCATTTATTAAACAACCAGGAGCCTTCAAAATTTAGCGTAATCACTCCGTTTTAAGGCGTTGTAACCTCCCCACAACATTAAATTGCTACACCTAAATCTAAACCTTCTCTATACCTAATCTAAACCTAAATCTAATGCCTTTCACACCTATATGCCTAGCTAGCTTATAATACATACACACATCCTCGCCGCTTTACCTTAACTTAAATTATTATCTAATTCTTAAAACTAATTAACCTAATTTATCTACAATCTAATGGTTGTGTCTGGAGTTTTGTAGAGTGTGTAGCGTTTGTATGAAGATGGAACCTTAGCATAGCTTAATTCTATTTGCAGTGAATTTCAGTCAAGCAATGTAATATTATAATAACTACTATTTTGGCCAGATCGTCTAGTGAACCCTCCGTTGTTAACCGCATTTAAGTAACTCAAGTTCTTTCGTGAAAGTTTAGTAATTGGCTTATCCCTGTGTTAAATTATTTTCTCCTGACCTAATTACCTACCAGTCTATAAATCCTAACATAAATATGTGTAGCCTAGCAATGACTCCGTCTGAACTGTGACCTAAATCCTTCACTGCAGCTGCGGGGAAGATTTGTAACCACTCAAAGGTAATCAGATGATAGCTTAGCTTGTAGGTATTATTATTTATTATCAGTAGCATGATACATAAGAAGCCTGGTGCAATTTATATAAAGGTTTAGTGGGATTATAAAAGTCTTGTGGAAGTATAAAAGTCTTGTGGAAATATAAGAGTCTTGTGGAAATATAAAAGTCTTGTGGAAATATAAGAGTCTTGTGGAAGTTTAAAAGTCTTGTGGAAATATAAGAGTCTTGTGGAAGTTTAAAAGTCTTGTGGAAATATAAGAGTCTTGTGGAAGTTTAAAAGTCTTGTGGAAATATAAGAGTCTTGTGGAAGTTTATAAGTCTTGTGGAAATATAAGAGTTTTGTGGAAGTTTAAAAGTCTTGTGGAAATATAAGAGTCTTGTGGAAATATAAGAGTCTTGTGGAAGTATAAGAGTCTTGTGGAAGTTTATGAGCTCCAACCGCCGCTCCATAGCGTGCCATTACATCTCATTGTTTAATTATGGCCCCGTCCACTTTGGCTTTAACATTAATTATTAGCTTGTAGCTTTAATTCTTTCAAACTGAGAATTTACATCTCCTCTCAAAATCTAATTTCATTTTACATTATGAACTATGTGTTAGCAATTTAAATTCTTATTATTCCACATAAATCAATAGAGTTTATCTCAAGGCTTGCTATCATCCAAATATCCTTTTCACATTAAGAACTTAATTATTCAATGCAATAACTTATATTCAGTTCCGTAAAGGGTGGATAATTTAATCAAACGCCACTTCAGGCGGTGGCTAAAGTAGAATGCTATTAATACAGGTAAAATTACTTTTATTTACTCCTAGTATTTATTATACAGGTCTTATAAAGTTCCAATATAACTACATTGGATTGGCCGCATTGGCAGATTATCACATCTTAAGTTTATTAAAGGATGTTTAATTCATTCAATATCCTTGACTTTGGAAGTGAACTGAAATAGAATACTATCATTTGAAGTAAATTACTTTGGGTTACTCTTAGTGTTCATTATACAAATCTTATAAAGTATAAATACATCTCAAGTTTATTGAAAGATGCCTAATTTATTCAACATCCCTGACTTTTAGGGAGTGAATGTAGTTAATTATTTTCCATTAACTTACACCCTCTGTCTCCCAGACTGAGTGGTTAATTTGATAGACTACTAAATCATAGTTAGTATACCTTTAGTAGGTAGTTAATTATCACTGTTAATCATTAAATAAATTACATTTAGAAGTTATCTTTTACTCACTTTAATAAGTATAAATTAGACTGTACTAGGTATTAGTCTGATTGATTAGATTGTTCCCATCAAATATTTCTATGTTTCATATTATTAGAAGTAAGTACTTACATATCTTAAGAGGTCTATTCAAATGGTATTAGTAGACCATTGTCAGGCTAATTAGCTGGTTGTTATCAATCAATTATTTCTATGTTTCAGATTATTAGAAGCTCATAGCTTGCAATGTCTTCTTTCAACGACTTATCCTAGGTTCTAAACTGGTTTTAGTTGTTCAGTTTGTATCAGCTTATTTTTGCTAAGGTATCGGATGTAAAATTTTCCATACTTTGAAGAGTATAGCCATGTGAGATCGTATTGCATCCCAGGGAAAGCTAACAAATGCCTGTTTGGTCATATCAGTGTTAGAAATCAAACATCACAGTACGACTAAGCTTATTTGCTATAACTTTTTAGTATTTTCCTTGTAATAGAAAACCAGTCTAGACTTTTAGGTACTCCAAAGTAATGATGGCACGATATTATCATACTTCTGTTAATTATTTAAAATGAATAATTAATTGGTAACAACTTTAGGAAAACAATTAGAATTTTACCGGCCTGCGGTAACAGATTACTTGCCTAGCTAGGACCCACATCACTTCATCATAATTTTATTTAGCGCCGTAACTTAATTATCCCTGCCTTATTAGTCTGAATTAATAACTAACCATATATATATATCCGCCTACCTATAGATTCCTACAACTTTCCTCACTTGAAAATGCCTATATTTTGTCGAACTAACAGTCCCTCTTGTGTACCTTGCAAACTAGGCCAAGCCTCATTTAATTTAAATTCGTGGTGTGTGGTGAGAGTCGCATTGCCCCTGAAAGCAACTAACTCCTAAATGTTCTATCAGTCGAGCCAGTATACTCAGTGTGTTATTTTCCTATCACTACACTGTATGTATGGAGATAGACTCGAGATTGGACTGGGTCATACGGGTCTACCTCCAGCTAAATGGTGTCTGACCTATCTTCAACTTTCACTAGGGAGACAACTGTCTCTCCCCCATTACTCCGTCGAAGATAGTGTATTGTTTAGCGTAATAGTGTAAAACGCCGATCTTATTAAATACAATCAAAGATCATCCAGACCGAAGTCTGTTGAAAGGTACATAGGGTTTTGTTGTCACCGTGACTCGTTTCCGCCGATGTACCCCAGAATACTTCATTCTGTTAACGGATTCGAGTTGCGATCGCAATAGTTTACTTTATTAATAACTTTCAATTTCACAAATCTTAATTAATATCGCAGCTCGAATATCACTTAGCGCACTATCAAGCTCGGACGCTATTTTTCCCGTATGAGTCGTACCGCACTCTTAAGTTGGACCGCTCCGTTGACGTCCCAAAACTGAATGTCCGCTAATTTTCCCAAGCATCTTAACTTTCCCGCCACGCGCGCCTAACATACGCCCGCGCGAGTCCACTTTTCTTCCCTTCCACCAATCGCTAGCCGTTTCCCCGATGCCCCCCGCCTTCGCGTCGCGCCACGTGGAGCTATCATCCGACCTCTCTTTCTGTCTTTTTCTCAACCTCTCGCTCGCTCATTGCCGCTTTCGCCGCGCAATTCTAAAATTTTTCCATAATCTAACCAAATCTCGTCAGATAGCCAATATTACATCTTTGAATATCTAAAAGTAGCCTTCTATTAACAATTCCCTCTCAATAATCATCCACTTAAGCCAATAATCCTGTATTTTGTGAAATTATAAAAAGTTCCGTATTCCGACCATAGGTGGCGCCCGCCCGTATGTCTACCGGCTTGCCAACCTACGCCTATGTCACAAGGCCACACAGAGCAGTCCCCGCGAAATTCAAAATAAAGATAAAGCCCGTTGCCAACCTAACACGAAGCTCAAGTAAATAACTCACGCTAGACGGCGCCTATGTCGCAAGGAGCACACAGAGCAGTCCCCGCGAAATTCAAACTAAAGATAAAGCGCTAGACCACTGACCATTATTCTGAACTAGTTTATTATTCCCTTTTCATGCTTATTATTAATGGTGCTACGCATTAATATTTATTTTAGTGCTACTCCCATGCATTCCTTACTAACGGACGGATACCATTCATTCTGTACCGTTACAGCCGCCCCCGATAGAATTTAAGCAGATAAAGTACCACTCTTATCTGCGGCGAATTATATCTAAACCCTGTACTTAATTAAGTACAAAAGAGCACCTCCTTCCTTGCCAACCTCATTGTCATCCTAGCCCTCAAAGATATTCCTACTATTTATAGTTCCTCCCCAAATCCCTAATGACTCCTTCCTCCATAAGCTTTCTTATTGCAAAATAGCCCACACCCCTCATTCTATTCAACTGACACAAAATCATAATCGCATACCCAGTTCTCGTGTTCGAAACGAAATCCCAGTAAACTTAGTCTCGGTAAATATTTCCCAATAACTTAGACATCTACCATTTCTTTAATCATACACAACCTCCGAATAATGATTTGCCTTTTGTTTACCATCATAACAACAAATCTTAATATAATTTAAATCAATATAACAGTCTCTTGCGCTGTCTAGTAACGCCCCCTAGCGAAAACTCTTCAACTCTATGACGATTCCGACGTAAGTTTATAACATCTTCCGAACCATTCAATTATTCTATTCTTTAAATTATTTTCCTAGAATAATTTCAAGTACATCTGTCATCATGGCCTTCTTTTAACTTACGTCTTTTCTTACAACTTGTTCCGCATCTAAATGTTGTAACCTAGGGATCGAACCTGGGATCTTTCGTGGGTGAAGCATCAACCACTTCGCCGTCATGGTCTTTTAGTTCCAACTAGGTTAATGAATAATAATTAATAATTTGAATTAAAACTTTCCTTCATACTTCAACGCTACCAATCTCATCTTAGCTTATATAATTACCTAAGATAACGAAACGTCGGAACAATTGTCTACCTCAGGCAGGGATCGAACCCGCGTCCTCCACAATCCCTAATTAGCTACTTCTTTTAACGGAAACCTATTTTCCTCTCCGCGGATAAGAAATCTTAACCAAACCCCCATATCAACCAAAACCAGTAGGCATACCATCATCGCCCAAGAGTTATAACTTTATTTTAGATGAGATACATCTAATGTCTAGTCCTGCAAATAACCGAGATAGAATACTAGACTCGCTTCCGTCCGGTACGCAGTGACACCCACTCACCGTGCATACAAATAGAGGTCTTAACGCCTTACAATAAGGTTGTCGATCGTAAATACCTAGGAAAAACTCATTCACTCCAAGGGGGTACGCATCTCGAAACACGTCCTTGAGTTTTGAACTAGCTACCCCGTAGTTCAGATCTATTAGAAGTTTGTGTGCTATGTATATCTAACTGTCAATGTATGCGTCATCGATAAGTACTTGTTAATACCCCGGTACGCGTTGGACGTTGTATACTAATTGACAAGTACTGAGCTTATGTGTATAAGCAAATACTTATGCTACCTCCTATCTAGTAACTATGTCTCATCCCTAGTTATTACTATGTACGAAAGACAACATTTAGTCTCATTTGCTAATATATAATACGTCAATATCCCCTTACTTTCCTATACCTTTGAAAAATATCATTTTCTTTTTAAATTAAACAGACCGGTAACTATCTTATCCGCCCCCACAACTCTACTTAACTTCCTACCTTTTATATTACTAATAATCGGTCAAATCGGTAAATAATAAGTCATTAAAGGTGACACTTCGTCTTAGTATTCATGGTAATTAATATCGTAAGTTCCTTCTCGTATTTACTGAATTCCAAACTGCGTGATTCAATAGTGCTAGTTTCTTTTTATTTTTTATTTTTTTATTAGATGATTTTAATTTTACACTCGCACAAGACACATTATTAAGATGGTAATCTCCCGAATGTTTGTAACTCTAATTGGTTACTCATTATGCATTCTACTTTACTTTTCAGCCTTCCGTCCAGATGGTAAAATTCCCCAGCAACACGAGATCCCCTGACCACGCCAAAATGAAATGCCATCAATGGCCTCTGTTTCTGCAGCCTAAGACATTATCTCTCTATAGGTTAGTCAAGTATAATTGTCCTGATTTAGACTTCACAAGACGCCCCCAAAGGAACCACCTTACAGCAGAATTTCCGCAACTTTAAGAAAGGCTAGTTTAGGAAATGAAGCTAAATGGAAACCACTTAATTTTATTGTGTGCTGAGTAATTCCCACTTCTACAGCACAGTTCCGAAACTTCGATTCAATTACTTCACCAGGTAAATCAAAATAAACCCTACACGCTTAACTAAGTTCTATTTGTGCCCTGTGCGACTAAAAATATTCGAACACCCTAAACAAGCTACTTTTACTAATTTAACAGTGCCAATTAAGAATGCTCCCTTGTGTCATCTATAATTTTATTGTGTGCATAGACGACCAAAGACCTCGCTTTCAGCATGCCTTCTTCGTTGGACCCGCTTAGTTAAATACTCTAATCAAAATTCTAAAGTTACAATTGAAAATGTCAAAAGTTCGAATATTATGCAATAGAGAATTTCTCTAACATAGTTACTCCATCTCTTCGCACTATTTAGTCAGGCATATTGCAATTCAAGTATTTATTTTAATTTATAATGACCTATCTTCTCCACCCCTGTTCACATACTTTAGCCATCCCTATCCACAGCTGCGGTGAAGATAATTAATTAATGAACAAAACATCCTATAAACATTCTATGTTACTACCGCAATCACAAGAAATATTTACTAGAAGGATTATCTATCATACAGCTGACTATAACAAAATGAGTCCCCCTTATCTTTCTCCGTTCCTTCTCTAACGTAGAAGACAGCAACAGACAATTAATATTTAATTACTTATAATTTAGAACAACCCTAGGTAAAACGCTACCACAAAACTAGACTAGAACCGAATAATACTAACCGAAGTAAACTTTTGTATTCACACTTGCAAATAAAATATCTTTATCTTTCCGTGATGAATAATATTTTGATAACACTATTTCATCAACTCAATGTCCCGGCCTACATATGTGAAAACTCCCAATCAATTAGTTTGTATAAAACAATCTAGATACAACATGCAGTTCACATTAACTAACAATTTTAAGGTTGTGCCATAACTTCGACAATAACCTACCTTAGCACTAATTTTAATCATCTACAATTTCATCACGTACATATTAGATGCCAATAATCTAGATTATTTAAGAATTCTAGCAATTCATATTAATATAATAAATAACCAAAACAAGATAATACCGCTTTGACAGTCTGCGCTGACCTTCCACAAGTCAAAACCGCGTTTCGTTCGTCTTATCATTCCTAACTTGTAACCAAATCATTGAGTTATTATTTATTTATTAATTGATAGGCAACCCTATTAAATTTCATAATAACAATTTTAATATAGTAGTATTAGAATATTAATATAAATCCCGAACATCTTTATTTATTATAATCAACATTACCGGTTAAAGTATTTGAATGGCCTAGTGCGAACTAGGTTTCAGGTCGCACCTCGGGAAAATAAATTTAATTGACTCTAAAATCTACTACTAATAAATTTATTATTTTCTTCTGACATACAAAGATAGGTTATGACTCTAGGTCGGGTTTAATAAACTTTGAACTATGCCTACCTCCACGATAATCTCGGTTAAATATATATATCCGCAAAACGAATTATGTCTAATTCGGCCGATTTTATTAAATTTAAATTATGCTACTAAACAGTACGTGTCCTAAGAACGTCACACATCCGAAACCCATTTCAGTTCTAATGTCTTTACCCATCTAAATTAAAATTTGTACCTGTCGACGCGAGACAACATCTAAATAATTACTTTGGATGATTCGAATTGTGATAGTTAATTTTGTATTGTAATCTCGATAACGCAATATCAGGGATTTACTTATTAATAAATTTTACACTAAGAGATTTATTCTCAGCTCGCAATATCAGTCGCTTTATTTCCGGCTTGAATGTTTCTGCGGACTTTGAGTTTAAAATTATCCTACAACTTAAAATTGTGGTATATAAAATCGATCACTGTTTTATAAGTAGCTTGTGTTAACTTTCAAAATAATAAAACGAGTTAACTATTGATTATGACGTGACATCCGCCCACAACTCGCCTTTATAATTGATGTGATAACATACGCTATTGTTATCCCTATAGCGTAACAGTGCTATAACTCTTTAATTTTGCAGTTAAATCTCGACTTCAAGCCAGTCAACTATTTTTTTTTTTTTCTCTACTATTATTTTTTTTCTTTCGATTTATATTCTTTCTTTACTATTATATTTTTCTTTGGACCCCTATTTTGCTCCCAAGCTCAATTAATATCCACCTTCCACAACTATCCATCATCCGTCAATCTTAGATATCTTCGAGAAGTAATTCTTAATCGTTCAACGGAGATAGACAATTGTGCAAGGTACCCTTCTTAATAGGCTAATCCAACCCAGTGAATTTAATGATTTATCTATCTCTACCTATCCTAACTAATTAGTCATGTAGTAAAGTCTTTTCTTTTCACCGCTCTCCCGACTTAGATATCTCTAGGTAACTCACAACTGATAATATTAGGTAAGTAGGTATAGTAAGCTGTGCCCAGCGAGCTTTACCTCTGCGTACGTTAACCTCATCTTAAGCTAATAATAATCCTTTATAAATCTTCATAATTAACTATTTATCACGATTTCAACTATACGGTAAGAAGCAATGATTACCGGTAACGACTACTTACAACGCTGCAAGAGTATTTCAATTATACATATTATTATTAGACAGCACCCTTTTACCATCATCCAAAATAAAATCTTTTATTGGTAATCCAACGCCATCTAGCCTCGCTAATAGGTAACCTCCCCACAACAGAGTAGATATTAGATAGTTGTTTCCAGACGGTAACGACTTTTATCGCCTACTAGACGTATTTATCCGTTTATATTATGCATCCCAACCTACGTTGCTTTTAACCCAAAATTCCTACTAGCAATGAATAGTCATATGATTCTATCCCCTACATGACATCCCTGCTACTTGTTATTACTTATAATCGCGATTCCTCATCAACGCGTGTATTTTGAACCGTAATACTATTTTATGTTACTTTTCCTAGGATTTTAGCGAACTAACTAAATGAAGCGGCATTTTCCTTGTGCAGAGCAATTGTCCCCATCTACATGTCACATAATAATAATTCCACCACAATGTCATTGCATTCCAATCTACTACGTGATAAATATTAGGAAAATCTCTTTCAATGTAAAAATCGCAGGTATTAAAAATAACAGGTATGGAAAATAACAGGTGATTCCGCTTGCTATTACAAAATCACATGATTACGCGATAAGGAAGTTTCCTCTCCGATTGGTTTTATGACTTCATGTTTTATAATCATTCCTAATTCTAGATTGTTTATGGTGTCGCTAAATCATTGGTCTCTATGGTCCAACCATAGACAAATGATTTAATAGTCCCTGACTAGCCTAAAACTACTCTATGGATTTCAGACGTGAGACTCAAGTACATTATTATATTTTTTCTAACATAACCAACAAAATAAAATATAATACGTGGAATAGCACATCAACTAAAAACCGCAATCGCTCAACGATTATTAGTCAAAATATAATTATTATTAGTTTTATATTATGCTGTTAGCGTCATAACTTTATAATATTGTACAGCATATCGCCGTCCTATAATATAAATTGAATCCTGCAATAACTTAGTTGGTTAATTCTGTCCAATCTCGCCCCCTTGCCTTTCCATCCGACAGCAATAATAATTAAACCGCCCCCTATTCTACAAATCTTTCTAAATCAATAAACGTTGAACTATGGCACCCTATCGACTTTTTACGATCCTAAAAATAACTCAACACAAGGCTGTATGAACCAGTTGCCTATGCCTATATGAAATCTATCACCAGGAATAGAAACAAAACTACAGTTACCATAGCTCCTAACGTCAACAACAAAAATTGGATACCTGGTTTCAGTATTCAAGGAAACAATTACTAAAGGTTTCAGTATTCACAGATAACTCAACAATTTTAAAATTTAATACTCCAGACCCCCGGATAATAACTATATCTATGTACTTCGTGCACTTATGATACTTTGGGAAAACAACAACGTCTAACAGCCGCACGGTACCTGATGCTGGCGAAATCCACCATTAAATAAAGAAGGAAAAGTTAATAACTGAAAGGTATTGTATTTCAAATAATACTCATTACATTATTGTTTTATAGTTTTATCTCCTTTGACCTTTAACCTAACCTGAGAATCTTTTTGTTACAGATTTCGTACAACAAAATTTAGCTCCAGCTCTCATTGCGACTGTCTACAATATAGGTCGAACCCGTAATACAAAGTGTATGAATCAACTTTAGAAGATAACAACGTTTACTGTGAAAAGTGTCAAATTATAATTCACCCACTATCAAGAGCCCGTAATACAAAGTGTATGAATCAACTTTAGAAGATAACAACGTTTATTGTGAAAAGTGTCAAATTATAATTCACCCATTATCAAGAGCCCGTAATACAAAGTGTATGAATCAACTTTAGAAGATAACAACGTTTATTGTGAAAAGTGTCAAATTATAATTCACCCACTATCAAGAGCCCGTAATACAAAGTGTATGAATCAACTTTAGAAGATAACAACGTTTATTGTGAAAAGTGTCAAATTATAATTCTTCAATATCTCTGAATTAATTAATCTTCATTGAATTATTCCCTATTAAGCCAATTCTAAACTCACGCATCGCAACACGACAACAATTTGTGGGAAAAATCCCACTTCTAAATTAAAGTATTACCGCTTGACTGAAATCCAATACAACTATATTAATGATAATTTATAACTTAACTTTCTGATCCTGGTCATGGCTTACCAAATTGTAACCTCCCCACAACAGAGTAATTGCTACACCTAAATCTAAACCTAAATCTATACCTAATCTAAACCTAAATCTAATGCCTTTCACACCTATATGCCTAGCTAGCTTATAATACATACACACATCCTCGCCGCTTTACCTTAACTTAAATTATTATCTAATTCTTAAAACTAATTAACCTAATTTATCTACAATCTAATGGTTGTGTCTGGAGTTTTGTAGAGTGTGTAGCGTTTGTATGAAGATGGAACCTTAGCATAGCTTAATTCTATTTGCAGTGAATTTCAGTCAAGCAATGTAATATTATAATAACTACTATTTTGGCCAGATCGTCTAGTGAACCCTCCGTTGTTAACCGCATTTAAGTAACTCAAGTTCTTTCGTGAAAGTTTAGTAATTGGCTTATCCCTGTGTTAAATTATTTTCTCCTGACCTAATTACCTACCAGTCTATAAATCCTAACATAAATATGTGTAGCCTAGCAATGACTCCGTCTGAACTGTGACCTAAATCCTTCACTGCAGCTGCGGGGAAGATTTGTAACCACTCAAAGGTAATCAGATGATAGCTTAGCTTGTAGGTATTATTATTTATTATCAGTAGCATGATACATAAGAAGCCTGGTGCAATTTATATAAAGGTTTAGTGGGATTATAAAAGTCTTGTGGAAGTATAAAAGTCTTGTGGAAATATAAGAGTCTTGTGGAAATATAAAAGTCTTGTGGAAATATAAGAGTCTTGTGGAAGTTTAAAAGTCTTGTGGAAATATAAGAGTCTTGTGGAAGTTTAAAAGTCTTGTGGAAATATAAGAGTCTTGTGGAAGTTTAAAAGTCTTGTGGAAATATAAGAGTCTTGTGGAAGTTTATAAGTCTTGTGGAAATATAAGAGTTTTGTGGAAGTTTAAAAGTCTTGTGGAAATATAAGAGTCTTGTGGAAATATAAGAGTCTTGTGGAAGTATAAGAGTCTTGTGGAAGTTTATGAGCTCCAACCGCCGCTCCATAGCGTGCCATTACATCTCATTGTTTAATTATGGCCCCGTCCACTTTGGCTTTAACATTAATTATTAGCTTGTAGCTTTAATTCTTTCAAACTGAGAATTTACATCTCCTCTCAAAATCTAATTTCATTTTACATTATGAACTATGTGTTAGCAATTTAAATTCTTATTATTCCACATAAATCAATAGAGTTTATCTCAAGGCTTGCTATCATCCAAATATCCTTTTCACATTAAGAACTTAATTATTCAATGCAATAACTTATATTCAGTTCCGTAAAGGGTGGATAATTTAATCAAACGCCACTTCAGGCGGTGGCTAAAGTAGAATGCTATTAATACAGGTAAAATTACTTTTATTTACTCCTAGTATTTATTATACAGGTCTTATAAAGTTCCAATATAACTACATTGGATTGGCCGCATTGGCAGATTATCACATCTTAAGTTTATTAAAGGATGTTTAATTCATTCAATATCCTTGACTTTGGAAGTGAACTGAAATAGAATACTATCATTTGAAGTAAATTACTTTGGGTTACTCTTAGTGTTCATTATACAAATCTTATAAAGTATAAATACATCTCAAGTTTATTGAAAGATGCCTAATTTATTCAACATCCCTGACTTTTAGGGAGTGAATGTAGTTAATTATTTTCCATTAACTTACACCCTCTGTCTCCCAGACTGAGTGGTTAATTTGATAGACTACTAAATCATAGTTAGTATACCTTTAGTAGGTAGTTAATTATCACTGTTAATCATTAAATAAATTACATTTAGAAGTTATCTTTTACTCACTTTAATAAGTATAAATTAGACTGTACTAGGTATTAGTCTGATTGATTAGATTGTTCCCATCAAATATTTCTATGTTTCATATTATTAGAAGTAAGTACTTACATATCTTAAGAGGTCTATTCAAATGGTATTAGTAGACCATTGTCAGGCTAATTAGCTGGTTGTTATCAATCAATTATTTCTATGTTTCAGATTATTAGAAGCTCATAGCTTGCAATGTCTTCTTTCAACGACTTATCCTAGGTTCTAAACTGGTTTTAGTTGTTCAGTTTGTATCAGCTTATTTTTGCTAAGGTATCGGATGTAAAATTTTCCATACTTTGAAGAGTATAGCCATGTGAGATCGTATTGCATCCCAGGGAAAGCTAACAAATGCCTGTTTGGTCATATCAGTGTTAGAAATCAAACATCACAGTACGACTAAGCTTATTTGCTATAACTTTTTAGTATTTTCCTTGTAATAGAAAACCAGTCTAGACTTTTAGGTACTCCAAAGTAATGATGGCACGATATTATCATACTTCTGTTAATTATTTAAAATGAATAATTAATTGGTAACAACTTTAGGAAAACAATTAGAATTTTACCGGCCTGCGGTAACAGATTACTTGCCTAGCTAGGACCCACATCACTTCATCATAATTTTATTTAGCGCCGTAACTTAATTATCCCTGCCTTATTAGTCTGAATTAATAACTAACCATATATATATATCCGCCTACCTATAGATTCCTACAACTTTCCTCACTTGAAAATGCCTATATTTTGTCGAACTAACAGTCCCTCTTGTGTACCTTGCAAACTAGGCCAAGCCTCATTTAATTTAAATTCGTGGTGTGTGGTGAGAGTCGCATTGCCCCTGAAAGCAACTAACTCCTAAATGTTCTATCAGTCGAGCCAGTATACTCAGTGTGTTATTTTCCTATCACTACACTGTATGTATGGAGATAGACTCGAGATTGGACTGGGTCATACGGGTCTACCTCCAGCTAAATGGTGTCTGACCTATCTTCAACTTTCACTAGGGAGACAACTGTCTCTCCCCCATTACTCCGTCGAAGATAGTGTATTGTTTAGCGTAATAGTGTAAAACGCCGATCTTATTAAATACAATCAAAGATCATCCAGACCGAAGTCTGTTGAAAGGTACATAGGGTTTTGTTGTCACCGTGACTCGTTTCCGCCGATGTACCCCAGAATACTTCATTCTGTTAACGGATTCGAGTTGCGATCGCAATAGTTTACTTTATTAATAACTTTCAATTTCACAAATCTTAATTAATATCGCAGCTCGAATATCACTTAGCGCACTATCAAGCTCGGACGCTATTTTTCCCGTATGAGTCGTACCGCACTCTTAAGTTGGACCGCTCCGTTGACGTCCCAAAACTGAATGTCCGCTAATTTTCCCAAGCATCTTAACTTTCCCGCCACGCGCGCCTAACATACGCCCGCGCGAGTCCACTTTTCTTCCCTTCCACCAATCGCTAGCCGTTTCCCCGATGCCCCCCGCCTTCGCGTCGCGCCACGTGGAGCTATCATCCGACCTCTCTTTCTGTCTTTTTCTCAACCTCTCGCTCGCTCATTGCCGCTTTCGCCGCGCAATTCTAAAATTTTTCCATAATCTAACCAAATCTCGTCAGATAGCCAATATTACATCTTTGAATATCTAAAAGTAGCCTTCTATTAACAATTCCCTCTCAATAATCATCCACTTAAGCCAATAATCCTGTATTTTGTGAAATTATAAAAAGTTCCGTATTCCGACCATAGGTGGCGCCCGCCCGTATGTCTACCGGCTTGCCAACCTACGCCTATGTCACAAGGCCACACAGAGCAGTCCCCGCGAAATTCAAAATAAAGATAAAGCCCGTTGCCAACCTAACACGAAGCTCAAGTAAATAACTCACGCTAGACGGCGCCTATGTCGCAAGGAGCACACAGAGCAGTCCCCGCGAAATTCAAACTAAAGATAAAGCGCTAGACCACTGACCATTATTCTGAACTAGTTTATTATTCCCTTTTCATGCTTATTATTAATGGTGCTACGCATTAATATTTATTTTAGTGCTACTCCCATGCATTCCTTACTAACGGACGGATACCATTCATTCTGTACCGTTACAGCGTCTTCAGAAACATTAGGTAACCGGTTTATAAAAATCAAACATACAGACATATAGAAAATCTCTTTCTTTAACCGATGCTGAAAAAGTAATAAAATTGGTCCAGTTTTGAAGGAGGAAACAGGGGACTACGAAACATCGTTTTTCTGTGTTTCGTATGAGAATTTAATATGACACTTCCATGTAGTGTTTCCTCTTAACGCCGCGCTTTCTGCTCGTTTGCTTAATTTTCTGTTTATTCTGTGTTCTTGATAGGCCCAAGTGAATCGCTTTACACTAATTAGTCTAACGTCTTATGTCGTTTCCAAAAGACATAAGTATCACTCCACTATTCTACTTCCATTTTATATTGCATCAAAAAGATCTCTTACCTCAAACATAAAAGTATCAACTTCTTCTTGAACGCCACTGTGATCGATCAAACCTTTATTTTGGGCAGAAATTAACAAATCCAACATGACCGTTTTCTTTCTTTTCATAAAAAATGTGTCGTCATCACTGACGTTGTCCTCGTTAATGTCAATTCCAGATTTTTTAATGTACTCTCTGCGATCCTTAATAACTCTCTTTGTGAAATTGTGCACAATCTCCAAATACTTCTTTTGCTGTCTTCCTATAGAAGACAAGGCGAATAATAAATCTATATTGTAGTGCACTCTTGTGAATCGCTCTACGAACTTTTTTCCGAGTTCGTATATCGCATTTTTGTAGGAGACTCCCGCCGATGACGTCTCTTCGGATAACTTAGTTCCCATCGAAGTTTCTAGATAAAAGAATAGAAGACAAAATAAGAGCATTAAAAGCCACACAACAATATTTTACTTTTGTACGTGTTTTATTTAACATTTGACCACGCGAAAACGAAAATTTGATGACGCAAAAACATGATGCTTTAATTTGATCACCAATCCAGTGACCCGGCCTTGCGAAATTTGTTACTAAACCGCTGCGCCATCAAGCTCCTCTATATCTCCATCCAACCAATGAATCTCTCCATGTGCTAATAATGTGGTCTGTGGCTAATATCAATGAGAAAGAACCCAAGTTCGTGACGACAACAATAATAATGGTGGAAGATGTTTACCACAAATAGAATTGAGTGTGAACTCCGATGTGAGCGGAACGACATCCACCGCCTGTCCCGCCATGTCTTCCAGTTCTTCCACCAGACGAGCGCTGTTCTCCTCCAACGTCACCAGGAACTGCTTTAGGATGTTGAAGTGGAACGCTGGCGTCAGTATCTTGCGTCGCTGCTGCCATTTTGAACCTTATGGAAACTTACATTCAGTTCAAGAAACTTAGTGAAAAAATAAGACTAAGTAATTTGTTGTCCGAATAAACTGCTTTCGACTAAGTACAGATGTGCAATGTAGTCAAGCGGTGCGCGATGCATTGAGCCAGCGTGGTGGGTTAGGGGCGGTTGTTATCCATATAGGAAGGCCTTTGCCCAGCAATAGGACGTTTGTAGGCTAATGAATATAGGTCCCACTCTACACAATCCTCAACCTCATTTTACTACTGAACAAAGTAACTAAATGAATTAACCATAATTAACCTTAACTGCTTAGATACCTTGCACGGTGGTAGGATTTTGCCTAGAATTCGACTGGATTGTTTAAGACGAGCAGCATTGTTTCATACCTATTGCTGCGTATCGGTTTGAAGGATACTAAATTCAGTAAAATTACAGAGCATAAGAATTTGCCTCCGTTGAAACATCCAGATGGCTCGTTAGCCTAAAAGCCGCTCGAGAAGGCGAACTTGTTGGCTGACCTTTTCGCGGCTGATTCGAACATCGACGATTGTGGCGCCGCTCCACCTATCATAGCACATTGTGGGGCCACCATGCCTGATATTCGTATCAGGCAGTGTGATGTACGTACTGTGCTGCGGTCGCTCGACGTGCGGAAGGCTAGCGGGCCGGATGGTGTTCCGGCGATTGTGCTGCTCAGATGCGCGGCTGAGTTGTCTCCTGTGTTGACACGATTGTTTAGGATGTCTTACGATACCGGTATTGTGCCGGTGTCTTGGAAGAAAGCGAACATACAACCCATCCCCAAAAAAGGGGATCGCTCGGATCCAGCCAACTATCGACCCATCGCTGTAACTTCTGTGCTGTGCAAGGTGTTTGAGCGGATAATTAACTCCCAGCTCATTCACTACCTAGAGGATCTCTCGCTGCTCCATGATCGCCAGTATGGGTTCAGACCCAAGCGATCAACGGGTGATCTTCTAACGTACGTCACTCACGCATGGGGTGAAGCGATGGACAAGCGTGGCGAATCTCTTTCAGTTATCCTTGATGTCGCCAAAGCTTTCGATAGAGTATGGCATCGCTCCCTTCTTTCCTCGTTGCCGGAGACCGGAAGAGCGGAGGATTCGTGTTCTTTGTGAGGGTAGTTCCACCGAGTTCTGTAAAGTCAATGCCGGAGTGCCGCAGGGTTCTGTGCCCTCACCTACTCTATTTCTTCTGCATATCAATGACACATTGTCCTTGGGCAATATTCATTGTTATGCGGATGACAGTACGGTGCATGAGCGGTACATAGGACATTCTCCGGCAAAGCAAGCTGATATCGTGGTGAAAAGGCAAGAACTGGTTGCCAAACTGAACCTGACTCTCGATCGTGTCTCCAAGTGGGGATCTGAAAACCTGGTCGAGTTTAATGTCAGAAAAACCCAGGTTTGTGCATTCTCGTCCAAGATAACTCCCTTCCTTACTCCTCCCTCGTTTCAGAGCTCTCCTTTACCCATTTCAGTGGACCTCAGCGTCAGCATTCTTGGCATGGACATCGGCCAGGAACTGAATCCAAAATGCTACATCGAGAGTAACTGCCTCCCGTAAGTTGGGTATTCTCAATAAGGTAAGGCAGTTTTTCACTCCCGAGCAGCGCTGTTTGCTGTACAAGACTCAGGTGCGATCGAGTAAGGAGTATTCTTTCCATCTATGGGACGGCTCCGCTAAATATCTCCTCGATGCACTTGATAGACTGCAAAGGCGAGCGGTACGCATTATTGGAGATGCTGAGGTTACAGCCTCTCTTGAGGACCTCCAGCTGCGTAGAGACATTGCTTCTCTCAGTGTCTTCTACCGAAATTACTACGGAGAGTGTTCTGAAGAACTTTTTGATCTTATCCCGCCCTCTCCTTTCCTGTCCCGGACTACACGTGCTGGTCAAGAACCACCATCATACTGTGCAGAATATCAGCACTCGTACCAAAAAATTTGGCAAGTCTTTCCTCTGTAAGACCATTCGGCTTTGGAATTCTCTGCCGGCGCATGTGTTTCCCAGTTCCTATAATCCCGGGTCTTTTAAACGGGACGTGAAACGGCATTTATGCAGGCCGTCGTGAATGGGTGCGCTTGTTGCCGTGCTTGTTCCACGGTGGGGAGCGCTCTCATTATTTTGGACTGCATCGGCTGCTTACTATCAAGCAGGATGTAGTCACTATGACGTGTCACATAAAAAAAAAATGAAGCTTCAGAGTCAGCAGTGCGCACGTGATGCCCTCAGCAGGGTAATCTCAGTGTCGCCCGTGTCTTTGAGGTACGGTGGCTTTCCATCAGGCAGGTCGTAGGCTCGTTTACTGTCTCAGTATCTTATCTTAGTGGGGCCTGCAGAGGTCTCCCTCTCGTAGCAGGACGTCGACCCATTGGGATCTTTTGTGAAAAAAAAAAGATTCGAATGGGTCGTCGTGCCGGATCAGTATCATAAAAAAACTCTGTAGGAAGTTTGCTCTCACTAGTCTTGCTGTATGAAATAAACTTAAAGTAGGATATGCACAGTAAAACAAACGCAGCAGCAGCAAGCAGCAAAAATAAGTTATCTATTTTATAAACGCTTATTCATTAATACGCAAACAAAAGAAACAAAAAATAGAGGTTAATTACTTTAATGCTGTCTCATACTCGTAGATTATGCTTCATTACGCGTGTAGCAACAAGTTTACCTTATCGCGTTTTATAATTACTGATAAACTGTATACCTAATTATAGCGGACAACGCTTTGTTTACACATGATAACTTTGATTGGGGCCCTAATTATCGAATGCACTCCATCCTGTCTACTTGTTTATTCATTTAACTCTCTAGAGAAAACACAAACCACAAACACTTTGAATATTGGCCCTTTCCAAATACATTCACTAAACAAATGGGATATCATCTTATTAAACTTAAGTAGGTACCTACTTATTTTTTTAAATACTTAGGAAAACGCATTATTGAGTACCAGTGCGTCAAGTGCAGACTAAATTTACCGCCTCTGTGGTCTAGTCTCAGACCCTGAGGTTCCAGGTTCGACTCAGTCTAGTTAAATATTGTATTCGGTTTGATTAGTTGTAATTAGTAGCCTTTAACGTCTTAAACTTGTCAATTCTTACAAGTTAAATCCAATAAAATGTACACTGACTTACCTTTACTTAAAAGTAATCCATCTTGCAACCAAGGTTTTAAAATCCTGTAGATAAGGCCTTTCTCATTATGTTTCATAGTATTTAGCACTTTCTGGAAAAGCAGAAGGTACTTAAAATAAAGTAGGGATTTTGTAGAAAGTACACAATAAAATCGGTTATTAATCCGCTTGGTGCGATGTTGATAAATGGGTCTCTATGTGCTTTGTTCATGCGGGTATTGGGCCAGCAGTGGGCCAATTATAGGCTGATAATGATGATGATTATTTAAAGATAAGCGCATAATCTCAATATCTCAAAGCATCAACGCAACGACCTACCCCACACAATCTCATTGCCCAGTGTATGTACTCGTATTTAGAGAAATGGATACTCCTTAAAAAATTGTAAACAATAAGTGAACTTCGACCTTTTCTTAACAGATAACAATTAAAGATGGTGGGATCACGACTATGGATCAATGAACCACGAGTCACATTACAAAATAAGATGAAAAGAGAAACAAAAGACTACCTGATGGTGATGATGATACTGAGGTGAGCCTCAGTATATCTATGAATACAGAGCAAAAGGCTTCAAAAGATAGAGTAAAATAAAACGTACTGTGACCACATGCAGACCTTGCAAAGTGTTAACAACGTCAGGATAAAATAATATGTATAATTTGCTCCGTGTCTATAATGTAAATGTAAAGTATGACTTAAAACTGTCCCAAAACATGCCAAAGGCCTTCATTACTGAAATGAAAATATCGATACAATTGGTGGATATTGGCTTGCTGATTGCAGGTTGGTGATCAGTGATCACAAACCCAGCCTAATTTATCTAAAAACCCGAATTACACTTTGCCCGACCCGGAAATTGAACCTAGGATCTTTGGATATGGGGTCGAGCGCTCTGCCATTGGATCACGGCGTAAAATAATAAACATCACAGTGACAAAATATTACCTCCATATCCTCCGGGTCGTAAATAGCTACCGCACCGAATGGGTATGACCAGAAGCGGAATATTTTTTTACAATTACGAGCATATCTTCGAGGCAATTCAAACAAATCAACTGAAAACAACAAACATGACATACTCAGTTACAATTTTACTTTGTAGTGTGTGTAGAGTATGCCAACACACACACCACAGCTTAATTTATGTCTATATAGCTCTAACATATTATATTTGGAAATACTTTTAAAATCATACCTAAATAAGTAACAATAAAGCGATAACTATCATCGATTTTCAGTTTTTTGCACAAGCGTTTTGTTCTAATTCTAGCCACCATCTTTTTTTTTTATTCTACAATGGGTAAGCGCTTGGCTTTCATCTCACTTGATGGAAAGTGACGATAAGGCCGAAGGTGGAAGCGCGCTTCACCCGGAATCCTCATCCACCGCGGAACTGGCTATCTTATCTCTAACTGTCGGAACACAACAATGCTATAAACATCGTTGTTATGGCGACAGACTTAGATAAGATGGTGGTAGCTAGCCAGGCGGACTTAACAGCCCTACCACCAACCAAACCGAGCACACAAAGATGTACCCCCCGCTGGGAATCCGGGACCTCTGGGTCTGAGACCGGTGGCTTAGCCACTAGACCACAGAGGCGGTTAAAAATCTTATTCTTAGTATCCAATGATATTGTAATATTACCTTAATATCATTGTTAGTATCTCGCTCATACAATAATAACTAGTTATTATTCTGAGATCTCGCTGTAGCAACATGTCAGTAGCATTGTTGTGTTCCGTCATGGATATATTCTCTGGTCATGGTTCTGTCGTCGTTCAGAGTTAAGGCGAGTCACCGGTAAATACGGGCAAAACTGTTTTGCTAGATCAAATGGTTTGTGTATTTACTATTAAATTACGCGCTTATAAAAATATATCATATACTAAAGGATAATGCCTAAAGAATGTGCTAATTTGTTACGCGATTAGATACTTAGTACTTTACTCGATTATAAAAAATCCCGAAAACAGGCCAAATAAAGGTCTTTACACGGATGATTTCTTACATTTTTTTTGAATTTTCGAGATAAGTTTTACCTGTAAATATTTATTTTGCAGTAATACAGAGAACCTGCTAATTCAAGTCTACATAGGCAAAAAAACCTATAAAACGCGCCTGTTTGCGCCGGTTCGCTGTTATACCCGTCCCGCACAGTGGTAACGTCGAGAGTGCGAGAGAGATGCGCTCGAAAGGACTCGCCTTAAGATAGCCAATTCCTGAGTAACAAAGAAATCCGGGTAAAGTACGCTTGCACCATAGATCAGCCTTTTCGTCACTCACCATCAAAGGTTAAGAAATTTCAAAAAAAAAAAACTGACTCCTAAGTAAATTATAGATGTTATCATTTCTAATAATTTATACATCACAGATTTACCTGGTGAAAGCATCAACTCCAAAGCATTTCCCACAATGAATTGGTCCTTAAAACCAGGTATTTTTCTCAGCTGCCGAGCCCTTCTGTTATAGTTAAGGGCGAGATGCACGGCGCACAAAAACACAACGAAATATATTAAAAACGCTATCATTTTTAACAACAAATGTTCATGCAGCTCCAATGATAGTTAGGCAATGAACTTATTATAATTAAAATAATAACTCATGAGCTTGTGACTGATTGTAGCGTCGAATGCAGCAATCTGATAAGTTTCAATCCTTTTTGGGGATCCGTAGTAAAACAGAAAATGCTACATAAAAAACTTGTATTCTGCTGTTCAACCTGGTTTTAAAAAGTATGCTGTCTCGTTTTTTTTAGTAAAGGTAGATAATAATAGAATTTGTTTGAAGCATTGAGCTATATAAATATAGCTATATAAATATAGCTCAATGGTTTTAAGCTAGGTTTAACTTCAACTCTTGTTTTGGAATAAGATGGTTTATAGTTTCGTCATGTCTACCGGATCTGGGAGAATCTTGCGGAAAAACAATCGGAATGGCTCAAATGTTTGGAGGAGGGTCTCTGCGCCAGCTGCCGCAAGCTTTTTCTTCAGGCTTGTGACACGGACCTGAAATTTTCAGGTCCGTGGCTTGTCGCCGTCAAAAGCGATGTCTGTCAGATGTTGCACCATAAATCGTATGACATAGAGGAAAAGGCCAAATGATTATGATATGCTCAATGATTAAGATGATGATGATATGTCTATATTATTTAATGTCCTTCGCCCACTCGAGAAATGATGAGATAAGAACTAAATAGGCTAGAGCATCAGCGCTGCTTCAGTTTACGCTAAGGAAGAGACCTTGTTGGAGTCACACACATCTGTTATAAAGTAAAGGAAAGTATAGCCTACATACTGTCTCACTGCTAGGCAAAGGGCTCCATCATGAAAGCAAGACTTGGTTAAAATGTATGGGTTTATTTAATACATCTGTTGTACTGCATTTCATTTTCCTTTTGTTATAATTTAAGTACTTACAGTAAAAATAATGAAACAATTAAAGTTGGCATGAAAAACCGAAATGTGTAAAAGCTCCTAAATATTTTAAGTTTCTTTAAAAAGATTTTCTATATTTTCGGAGCATACATGAACACATAAACACATTATTAAATAGATTTAACCAAGAAAGAATTAGTCTAAACAATATCTAAAGACTGCGGAACTTTATATCAGCAATCCGACTGTCACTTACTCGAACTCTAATTGGTGAAATAATTAAATAACACTTATACGTTTGGCTTGATAAGAAATTATAAGGTTACGATGTGTGTTTATAATATTTGCGTAAGTAAACAGATAATAAAAATCAAGTTGAGGACAAAGATCAGCATGTCGATTCTTTAACTCGGCCGCGTTTTCGTGTTTAGTAGGCGACAATGTCGTCCAGAAACTTTTATTCACTGCTTTAACCAAACCGAACCAAAATGAGTATTGGAACTTGTACGTAACCAGTCGTTTGGTTTTGCAGCTCTTCACTGACTGCTTTTCGCGCTTCAAAATCGTGCATTAGGTATTGGCGTTGAAATGGACAATGTTTTGATAGCATTTTATGTTTTATAAGCCCGTGCGCGTTTCTGAGCGACATTATCGCCTACTGAACACGGAAACTGAAATACGCGGCCCAGCCCCGACCGCGGGCATCTTGCCACGCGGCGATTGGATCGTTCTTTCTATTACATACATATAATCACGACTATTATCCCCAAAGGGTTAGTCAAAGACTATGCAATGGGGACCGCAAAAGCTGTCCAGTGCCATAGTCCACGTTTCACCAAGTTATAACTGCACATGTGCTCAGCGTGACAGGTGTTGAGCCCATCGCCGCTTTACGCTGTTAGATTTATGTGCAGTCTTTGGTCCGATAGTCGCCTTTTACGACACCCAAGGGAAGAGAAGGACCTAAATTAACATATTACCGTTGACTAAAACTGCTGGAGTATACGTGTTGACTAAAACTGCTGGTGTATACGTGCAATGAACTAGAAATCCGCACTTAGACCCTCACGTTTCGATGAAGGGTGACATTTGTAACGCTTGTGTAGAGTCGACTTTAAAGAAATTAATTAACTCACTACGGATTCAGAATCTTGTTTTGGAGCGATCCTTTTTTTTATAGCAGAAGGAGGCAAACGAGCAAGCGGGTCACCTGATGGAAAGTAATCACCGCCGCCCATGGACACCCGCAAAACCAGAGGAATAGCAGACGCGTTGCCGGCCTTTATGGAAGGAATAATCCTTTACAGAATGGCACTGCAGTCATGCTGCACTCAGAGTTGTCAATTAACGTTAATGATCCCTTAGCACCTATAATTCTTCGATTTTTGACTCGTGGTTCCACCAATCGTGTAATACTGATCTCACGGATTTTGTTCATAGTCTTACTACCAGGTTGGAAAACAAGTCAACGTCGACGGAAGTGTCTTGCAAGTGATTTTTCCCTTGTATTCAGAGACCTACTATTTTAACCTTATCGATATTTAACAGAACACTACATATGCATTGCACTACCAACAAATTTAACAAATTTTTATTATGGCAATGACAAAACAGCTGATATAAATGAATCATAGTCTCACAACACAAAATAAAGGAAATAGATAAGATAACGTTATAAAATCATTTATTATTTTTTATTTTTATAATTACATACTTCCATTAGGGAGCTCCCGTCTTTATTAAATCAATCGGGTTTGTGGAATATAAATAAAACCCAAAAATGTAATAAAAATATGAAGTAAGATGTCTCCGGTTATCACTCCTTATCATAAGAGCATAATGGTGCGACTTTAGTCGTTAACAAATAACAGAAAAACAGAATCTTTCTTGTTATCCCGAAATAAAAATATCCTCTCATTATGAAGTAGATCTTAGAATAAGATCAAATACACTGAATCACTTCGATTTCAACTATAATAGAGTTTGTAAGATGTAAAATTTATTTAGAGATCCGGTCAGTGTATAAATCACATTAAAATGACAATGTAACATATACGTTAACTGTTATGGTCACGTTTACCTTTTTTTTAAATAAGTTAAATAACATATGAAGACTTATGTGCATACATACAACTTTTATTTTTTAAATCTCTACAATATGCTTGCCTTTGTTTTGTTTTTATAAAATTTAATTGTATGATTGATTACAAAATAAAAGAAAAACTGTGTCTTGTAGATAATTTATTGCAAGAGGTAAGTAACAGATTTATTAATCTTATTTATATTATTATGACGATTTTACTAACTTATTTGTTTTAAAGTTTCAAAACATTATAAGTAGGTAAGTAGCTCTCTAATGATGCAAAGTCTGACCATAGTAGTAAGTAGTAGCAATGCATCATGCCATGCATGACGTATGAATATTTAAGTCAGACGACTTTAAGTGAGCGCGTCAGCCTATATATTCCGAGTGCGTCTCACATAATTATCCTATGTTTAGTATGACTAGAACTTACTACTAAGTTTAGCCACACGTGTTTTCAATGTGTTTCCCTCGTGACAGTAATCTGACCATATTTTTTATCATGTATAGTTGCTACAAAGTAAATGGAAAGTTGTGGTTTCTAATTATATACTTCTCCAGAAAATGGGCGTGTATGGTCGTAGCTACGGGTATAGGAAGCTAAGTCTCGGCCTGCAGCATTTGTATGACGCACAAGTATTCTACGGAGATGACCAGCATATGCACGCTTACATAATTCTCCGCGTAAACAGGTCTCAAACTCATGTAGTAAGCACAATTCGAGGTGGCTCTGTCTCACCCTTGCATTAACGGTGCTGATGGCTAGTGAGCGCGGTAGCAGAGATCCCTACGAGAGCCCCACATGGCGGCTAAGTCTCATCCAACGGCCCTTGCATGACGCACAAGTAGTGCACGGAGGTCGACAGCAAAGTCATGCAAGCAGAACTCTCCGCGTGAAAAGCTTGCACACTCATATCCCTTTGTCTGCCGTCTGTTCTCTTTTAAAGAGACATAACTTATTGAATTTAAATTGTGTCTGGCTTTACGACAGCTGAGCTCTTATAGTAAACAATATGCGTAGGTGGTTAGTTCTCGCTGTTGCTGCATGACATTTGAGTAGTCTACGGTGGCATCCAGTAAGTGCGGCTGTTGAGTTCCCTGCATAGGCGGCTAAGCCTCATCCAACAGCCCTTGCATGACGCACAAGTAGTCTACAGATGTGGCTAGCGAGTGTGCCAGCAGAATACCCCTTGTGAGCACTTCGCGCACTTTCCACACATCCATCGCTGCGCAAGGGCGGAAGGAGGCCGACACCGCTCGCCGCACGATGCTGGTCGGCAGGAAACGCCACGGGTCGTTCAGACGCCAACTGGATAAGAAAAATACTTTGATGTGTCTCATTAAGAAAGAAAAGAAATTTCCTTGCTGAGTTTCTTGCCGGTTCTTCTCAGTACAAGCGGTCTTCCACCCTATAGATTAACGAAGCAATGGCGTAGTGTTATTCATAAGTGCTTAAAATTAATAAATTACTCACGAATATCGGCGTGAAATAATGACACTTGGTGCTGTTGTGTTTCGTCCGGCCAGTGAGAGTTCCGGTGGCCCCTTCCCCTCCCTCCCCCCCTCACAATTCCTATTCATTCCTTAACCCTATTCCTTTCTTAAAGATTGGCAATGCATCTACGAATCTTCTGGTTTTGCGGGTGTCCATGGGCGGCGGTGATTGCTCTCCATCAGGTGACCCGCCTGCTCGTTTGCCTCCTTCTAATATAAAAAAAAAATTGTGACATAGGCCACTTTTTATCACTCTTCTGAAACAATTCTATTAGGATTTAAAAATACACTATTCACACTATTAACTCTGTCACTTCATCAGTGGTGACTTGGCTACGATCCACGACTGGAGCAAGTCAAAAACGTCACTGTAGTTTGCCTAACGGTGAACCCTACTAACTCGCAAGTTATCATCGGGGGGTCTATACAGCGTTCACGAGTAAATCTGGGTAACTTGCCGTCTGTTTTGGACGTAGATTTCCTACTTTGTGATAGGCGTTCGTTTTCTTCGCTTGTCGCATTTAAACGGTGATGTTTCATACGAGCAGCGCGTTTTGTAGGTTTACCAATATTCGCTTTCGATAAATATATCGGAACGATTCACTAAAATACGAGAAATAAACAAAAATTTTTACAAAAAAAACCGACTTTAACATTTTTTAATGAAATAAATGAACTAAAACGTAAAAAATAATTGCCTAGTTTAGTTTGTTTAATTTACTAGCAATATTAACCTTTATTCTACGCAATCTTATAATCTTAAAAAATATTTTTGCAGTCGGTGCCAGCCTAATACGACAATGTAGCAATACCTAATAAAATCTATTTACAAATGAACACGACAACTGTTAAAGGCTAAATATACATATTTACAAATAAAAACGGCAATGTGGTTAAACGGCAGCGAGGCCGACCTAGACGGAGGTGGAGAGATGAGCTTGATACATACGCGAAGGATTGGCCAACACACGCAAAAGGCCGCGATTGCTGGAAGGGGGGGAAGGAGGCCTTTGCCCAGCAATGGGACAATATGGGCTAATATAATAATATATAGTATGTCGTTTAATGTTAATGTTAAATTTACCTTGGCTGGCACCGACTCCAAAAATATTTTTTAAGATTATAAGATTGAGTAGAATAAAGGTTAATATTGCAAGTAAATTGAACAAACTAAAATAGGCAATTATTTTTTACGTTTTAGTGCATTTATTTCAGTAAAAATTATTGGAATCGGTTTTTTTTTTGTTAAAATTTTTGTTTTAACTACTGCCATCTTGCGACCACAACCAGGCCGAACGGCTTTACGTGTCTTTCGAAGAACGAATGAGTTAGTATCAGTTGGTCTAAAACGTAACTGGTCTAAGTAGTAACTGGTCTAAAACGCAACTGATCTACTGGTTTAAATCGCAACTGGTCCAAATCGCAACTGGTCTAAAACGCAACTTTTTTGTGCGACCAGCTATTTAGACCACATGCATTTAAGACGAATTGATAATATGACAGTAGACAAAATAATTTTGCGACGAGTTGCTTCATAGACCGATTACGTACTCGACTATCTGCAAATTTACTCAAATGATTTTTAGGTGAGTTAATGTCGTAGACCACTTGCGTTTTTGACCATTTGATACTAACCCGAACGAATTTCCACCAATTTCAGCAACATGACTCCATCTATTTTTATATAATCTAATAAGTTTTTCATATCGTATTATCCTTATCTTCAAACTACAAGTCATTGTACCAATATGTAGAGTATAATGTAGTAATACATATCGCTCATAAATTATTATACAAAATCCTAAACAACAGCAGTTGACATCAAAATCTACAATATGATTTTTAGGTTTCTTTCTGTCGGTGGAATGTGTTCTGGTGACATTAGGTATGATAATAATATAAACATTGTATAAGCTTGACGTCTTAAAACCACTTCGTATTTGGCCTAATCATTAATTACCATGGATGCCAAGAGGGAAGCTCTAGTGTGGAATAAAAGAAAAAGTTACTAACCTTAGGTAAAGGCCTTCGAAAGTAAAATACGTGATGGCAACAACGAAGACGGGGTAGACAAGCGGCATGACGACGAGGAGACACAGCACCAGCGTGCCGATGAGCTTGAGGAAGGTGGGGAAGGGCGCTCCATAACGCCACATGGAATGCACGTCGCCGGCGAACTCGCGCGCCAGCACGCGCAGCCGGCCCAGCCGCGACGCCGAGCGCAGCTGCTGGGTACCGCGCGGACAGTGAATCCTTCATATCGTCGCTTAATTCTAACACCGCGGACGTCAAAATGGTGAACTTTTAAGGAGGCCAAACACTGTCTTATTTTGTAAAACGCTAGGGAGTTTGTATATTAATTTGCCACAAATACTTTAAAATAATACAATTTCCAAGGACATAGTACTTGTTTTAGATTGTTCAAACAAAGCGTCTTTAGATTCTGAAGCGTCTTGATACACCTACATAACTTAAAACGACCATATTTTGACTTCCGCGGTGTTAGAACTTGCTAGTCAGCATAGTTGAAAGAAGGCCAGCTACCTGCTGGCCACATACCTACAATCTTTCTACAATACAATCAACTCGCTCTTGACATAAGTTTAACGAATGGTTTGAGTTTGAATTAAGAAACATTGATAGAACGACAGTTTGTTGACAGCTCGAATACGATAAACATGTCTTCATTTGTTAGAATAATATTATAAATCTTATGTTGTGCCCTTATTAAATGTGATTGGAATAAAGTAACTGTCCAACAAAAGGTCATTGCTGTCCAAAGCCCTTAAGTTTTTTACAGGTTATGGGCCAAGAAAGAACGTTATAATTATTATTCGTGTTAGAGAGTTGAAGAAATGAAAAAACAATATTTGGAACAAATTAAACTTAAATAGGAACAAATTATAACCCTAAAAACGGTTTAGAAACGGTTTCAAAATTTGGGTGGACGATGAGAAAGAATCGTCCAAGTAAAAGACGTTAAAATAAATGAAGAAGAAGCAATAATGATGAAGAACACCGAGAAGGAGCTAATCAAAGAAGAAGCAGTAATGATGAAGAACGTCGAGAAGAGAGCTAGTCAAAGAAGAAGCAGTAATGACAAAGAACATCGAGAAGGTGTTAGTCAAAGAGGAAGTAAAAATAGTCATGAATGTGGAGTAGGTGAAAATTAAAGAAGAAGTTATAATATAATATAGTTATAATATAATATAAGGGTGTACAGTACGGGCGTAAATTGCTGACCGCGCGGTATGTACGGTCATTGCACCGTACAAAGGGTTTTCGAGAAGGTGTCAATATGAGAAATAGATGAAGACAAAACAAATAAATATGTGTATTAAATAAAAGTGAAATAAATGAAAAGAGAAGAATAAAAAACTATGGAAATAGGGAGAATTCTGGAATAGTTTTAGTTGATGATGATGCTACTTTACATTCAGATGGAAATGAAGATTTTTTGACAGTGAGGGAATAGAGAACAATGTTGAAAATGAAAATAGTGTTGTAGGGAATATTGAAAATAGAAGAATAAAGATTACTTGATGAATTATGATACTGAAGTATCTATCTATCTAGTATCTATCTATCTGTCTATCTAAGTATCTATCTACGTGGTCTTTTGTTGATGAAGAGTTGGCAAAAGGAAGAAAAATAGTAACTAGGAAGTGGATGTTTACAATCAAAACAAACAGAAAGGAATAACCTAAATTAAGGGGGTGTATAATAATGATTCTTTGAAGGGGGTGTAAGGGTGTATTGGTAAGTGAATCATAATTAACAGTATGGTACTAATAATCATCAGCATCACAGACTTCACAGACTAACATAACTTTTAAATTATGAAATTTACTTGGTTTTCTAAGACATTCATAAGAGTTTTTTCGAGTTGATAATTTTATTGTTTTGTTAAATAATCTGTTTGTTTAGATTTACGTATTTTTAGGTGACGATTTGAATGTATTTGGTAAACAGTTAGTCTAATAATTTATAATGATGTATCGAGTTACAGTTCGAGTACAAATTGGAAGAGCAGGAGTTTAATGTTGAGTTGAGTGAAATAAACATTTATGTTTATAGGTAGAAAGTAATAATTTAATGTTAAAAACAGGGTGTTTTTCGTTTTTTTTTCTATTTTTTATTGTATTTATATTTTCAGTTGATGGAAGGGAGTATGTCAAGGGCAGGCCGGCTGCTTGGTACCGCAAGAACAGTAAATCCTCCATAATTATCTGCTCTTTGCTAGCCAGCATCAGCCGTCAGTGCTAGGCTCAGACTTCCTACAATAACACACGGGGGCAATTTTGAGGAGTTTCTGACATTCGCCGCAGAGATGACCGCGTCAAGGGGCGAGATGCGTCTGTTCTACGCGATGGACTGCAGGGCATTTAGGTGTGCGGCGGCTACGATCCATATTTTAACCTTCTTTGTTGCGAGCTTAGGAATTTTGGATTTTTGAAAACGAGGCACCTATGTAGGTATAATCAGTATTATATGGGCATCTATCCCGTTTTAACCTACATGTATTGGAGTGACATTTGAGTGACGCATAATATTTAGTTTCCTATGGCGAACTCTACAGAGACAGGCGATTTCGAAGTGAGTTCCGTCATCTGTGTGTATTCAGGTTCGAGTTCTTCGGACCATCTCTCTACCATCAATGCTAGGCTTAGGCCTTCTTACAACAGCGCACGACCCGGTTAGTGCTACTATCATTTATCATCTTACTACGTACGTAACGTATCTACGTAGGTATCTATCAAAACATGGGAAAGCGAAAAACTCGACTTATGTAATTAATTTTGACGATTTTTGCGGTAAACCGCAGAGTCACCCGGAGGTTTAGTCAGAGACCAGGCAATAAGGACCGCAAAAGCACGGCTGTTCAAAACCAAAACACAGTAAGACACATTAGAAAAAATTTACAGGACGAGCAGAAATGTGTTTTAAAATTTTGCTTCCACAATAGGACTTAACCAAAATCTTTCAGTGGATCAACTGCAGCTGCTGTATTCCGGAGAACATTGCGCTTCTTTTTATGCCAATCGTAAAACTTTTCTACTTTCATGACATTAATTGCATCCTTTGAAGTGAAGAATGCACGGGATTCTTCACTAACTCCTTCACTAACAAAATCTCACGGTAAACTAAGCACGCTGAGGCTCGCCGCAGGGTGTACGTTCGCATTACTTTTGAATGTGTGCGTGTTAGTATTGTGACGGTCGCGGCAATTCGGTGGTAAAACAAAACCAAAACCAAGTAAGTATGTCACAGTAACAAAATCAAAACCTAGTAAGACCCAGACTGTGTTTTGATTTTGTTTCAGAGACATACTGTGTTTACACAGTACATTTTGTCTCTTACTAGGTTTACACTTCTTTAAATAATTCAGGCTCTAGACATCGTAGCGCAACGAGGATCAGACCATTTTGTAGAGCGTTACTAGGCAAATCAGGACACTAAATAAAAAAAATATAGAAGTTGGGCTTTACTGTGTTTTGCTTTTTGACAGCCGAGCAGTCTTCTACCATAGCCTACTTTTCACCAAATAGTGACCGCACATGTGTTCAGCGTTACAGGTGGTGAGCCCATCGCCGCTCTATGCTGTTGGAGGTATGTGCAGTATTTTGTCCTTTAGTCGCCTTTTACGACACCCAAGGGAAGAGAGGGGGTGGTAGTATTGTTTCACCGCTACGCTACACGGTAGGTACTCGGTCTTTACGAATAAATCTACAAATAAAGTAACATTGGTCTTACTTCTATTCTAAACAGTTTATTAGCCTGACGATACGGCTTCATTGTAAACCCAATTCCGGCTGCAATGTTTTGCAATCTTCATAATGTTGCATTGAAAGTTTCGGTTTTTTAGAGATTCTTCTTGTTAATTACCTACATTATTTGCTTTTCTGTTTTTACTATTTTGTAAATAAATAATGACCGTGATACATTTGGTTGGAGGCTCAGAACAATATGCTTTAGTTATTGGTCTGAGGTTGGAGGCGACGCATTTATTAAAGTTTGACTTTTATCTGTCACATTGTTTGTCATTTTTTGTTCTGAGGTTTACTTACAATAATGGATTTTAATCTCTGCCTATTCATGGTATAATACTATTAGTCTAAGATCCGAGTATAGAACGACCTTCACCGGGAAGGTTAATGGATGAAAAGTATTTTATATATTATAATAGTCAACCTAACGTTTGCATATTCTAAAGGCTTCATACTTTCGATTGGTACCTATGTAATTTATCTATTATCCAAACAAGTGCAATGTTTAAAAAAAATATTTTTAAATATTTAATTAATCTTACTGGACTGAAATTTTTCAGCCAACCCACTCGCAATATATTTTTTAACACATTAAATTTGATATAAAACACTTTTCATCCATTAACCTGCTCGGTGAAGGTCGTTGTATACTCGGATCCTCTACCATATCGTAGACAGAGAATCTCTGTCTACAAACACCATTTACGTCCATGACGAACACTGTGCTATGGTCTCACATTGCGAATAAACTTTCATATAATCCAGATTTAATGTTGATCGTGCTTAGCAAAGAAGCGCCGGTCGAACGGATAGATGCTCGGGTTGAACGCGAGAAGTCGTGGTTCAATCCCCATAGCTCCGTTACACTACTGACGTGAACCCACTCCTCCTACAGAGGCGCATTAGTGTTAATCTTGAAAAAAAAATAGAATATTTAAAAGAGAGCATTACAGTACTAATGATTAACCACCCAAGTAACAAATTATCGTTGCATAATAGTTGAGAAAACGTTTTACATTTCCTTTTGGTTCTATAAAGTGGGTCATATAAACATGTCGTAGACGTTTATACAACGCAAAATAGGCCCATATTAAACGACATTATTGTTATTTAAAAGTTAAATAAACGTCAGTCAAGAACTTCTAATGTTACATAAAAGTTTTCGACCGACTGAAAACTAGAAAACCAAAGACGACAGTACCGAGGCAGCAAAGTCGTTTTGTACATCACCGTCGATATCGGGGATTTTCTGTAGTCGGCGTTAACAGTAAAGTTAGCGAGGACAGCGGCAACGGGGCAGACGAGGTGAAATGTCACTTCTAAGTCACGTTTATAAGCTGTTCTCGAGAGTTAAAACTAATCGTCTCGCACGCAGATTTGATGACTTCGAGCCCATCGAACAAGCCGGTTTCCGAAAAGGCTTCAGCACCATAGACCACATACATACGCTGCGGCAGGTTATACAGAAGACCGAAGAGTATAACCGGCCACTTTGCTTAGCGTTTGTGGACTATGAGAAAACCTTTGATTCGATCGAAACATGGGCCGTGCTACAGTCTCTCCAGTGCCAAATTGACTACCGGTACATCGAAATGTTGAAGTGTTTGTACGAAAACGCAACTATGACAGTTTGCCTTCAGGACCAGAGCTCGAAGCCAGTCTGGCTGCAGCGTGGAGTGCGTCAAGGAGACGTCATATCTCTGAAGCTCTTCACTGCTGCACTGGAGGACGTGTTTAAGCTTCTGGACTGGAGAGGACTCGGCATCAATATTAACGGCGTGTACATCAGTCACCTTTGATTTGCCAACAATATACATAGTAGTCATCGCTGAGACCCTGGAGGACCTTGGCACAATGCTCGGTGATCTCAACAGAGTCTCTCAACAAGTGGGCCATAAAAAGAACATGGAGAAGACGAAAATCATGACTAACTCACGTGTCGTACCCACTCCTCTGAAGGTTGGAGACTCTGCTCTAGAAGTTGTTGACGAATATGTATAATACCTGTGACAAACAGTCAAGTTAGGTAGGTCCAACTTTAAGACAGAGGTCAATCGTCGAATCCAACTCGGCTAGGCAGCGTTCAGTAAGCTACGAAATATCTTCTCGTCCAAAAAACCGCAGTGTCTCAAGACGAAAGACTTTGACCAGTGTGTGTTGCCAGTGATGACATAGGTACGGTACCGAAACGTGGTCGCTCACTAAGTGGCAGGGTAAGCAGGGTCAAAGTCAAGCAAAGAGCAATGGAGAGGGCTATGCTCGGGGTTTCTCTACGTGATCGAATCAGAAATGAGGAAATTCGTAGACGAAATAAAGTAACCGACATAGCCCAAAGAGTCGCCAAGCTCAAGTGACAATGGGCAGGCAGGGCACATCGCCACAAAATTCAAACATTTCTTTTCAATACTAAGATCCGATATTATGAAATTGTCCGATATTATATCAATCATATTAATATACTTTTAAATATTAAAAATGTTTAATGCCTTGGTTTATTAAATAAAATAAGTTTAAAACTCTCGGGCTCTTTTTTTTTACTTAGAACTTTGTTGTTAAATATTTACAAACATTTGTCTACAATTTATTCTTTCTGGCCTAGTATTTTTATATCATATAAATTATGTTTAAAGTTTTAAAGTAAAAGTTATTTTTTTCTTTTTGGCGCATTTAAATAAAAGCTTGTTTTATAAAAAGGCTTTTTATTTTTAATTTATTTTTTACTTTTTAGTTATCCCTGGCCACGTTTTTCATCTGTTCATCTCACTGATTAAATTTTATTTTTGTACACAAAATTTATTCACGTCCACTAAACCACCACCACTCACCACCCATCAAAAACAGTCTACCCATTAAGACGAATCAAACTAGATGCGATTGTGTCGCTTAATTACTGAGTTCCTAATGGCCACCTTCCAGCTGTATCATGAGACCCTGGTTACCATCTAGCACCAAAGTACTCGTCAAGATGAATCAAACGAGCCCATTCTCGATGGGGTTATGTCGTTTAATTACTTAGTTCCTATGGCCATCTTCCAGCTCCATCATCAGACCCTGGCTACCATCTAGCACCAAAGTACTCGTCAAGACGAATCAAACGAGCCAAGACTCGATGGGGTTGCGTCGTTTCTTTATTGAGTTCCTAGGACCACCTTCCAGCTCCAACATCAGATCATACCCTGGTAACCATCTAAAAACAACGCACTCGTCAAGACTAATGAAACCAGCCGAAACTTGATGGGGTTGCGTCGTTTCATTACAGATTTCGACTGCTAAGCGACTGCACATGTGCTCAGCGTCACCGGTGGTGAGCCCATCGCCCCTCTATGCTGTTGGAAATTTTACGCGGCATTTTATTTATAAACAGCGATCAAATGGACTTGGGAAAAATGAAAAAAAAGATTCCTTTTTACTTTAAATCATTATAGAAGTCGTTATTCTAAAACCAATAGTTTTTATTTAACTTTGATACGAGAAGTATTTACAAAGTTATTGTACATAAATAATTCGTTAAAACACTACTACCTCGCTTAGTTCGCTAGCACTCGACTGACGTGACGTGACGTCATCTTATCCGATAGTCCCCGCCGCCGCTGCTCTCGCCACCCGCACCCGCACCCGGCGGGCGTCCAATTACATATCCGATCACGTCACGCCGCGGGTTTCGCACGTTTTTTGATTGTCACAAAAACAATAGCGCGTGGTCATTTTTATGAATCTTTAAAAAAATATTGTGAAGTATTTTGAAGGGCTACAGAAAAATTGTTAATGTCATATTTTAAAAAATAAATAAATAAAAATACTGTTCCCAAGCTCATTGTCATTTGGGATTCGTGGATTATTACAAAATGCCGAGGCATTTTACAAACCAGCGTTTGCAAACAGACGACGCCGTTTGTAAAATGCCGAATTATACAATCCCTAATCTGCCTGCGACATATTATGTACCTACCTATGTTAAGTTTAATGAAAATAAATGAAATATTTTTACACATTATGTTCACTCGTCACGTGCTATGTACCTATCTCTGCCGTTATGGCTTAATAGTCACCAGAACATTTTGGTAGTTAGTTTGGTGTAGTTATCTATTCATTGATTAATAATGCAAATCGTCTATTGTATAAAGTCAGTGGTCTCCGCAAGGTCGCAAACAAGGAAAGTCGCTGTAACCTCATAATAATTATCGACATCGACAAAACAGTTTTAGCGACCGACTTTATAAATTACCACTTGTACGATTGCAAACTTCTGAACGCATTGTCATAATAATAATTTGCAAAATTTCTCGCTTGGAAAAATAAGAATTGGGAAGTAATCGCTGACTTCGTTCCATCATCTACTTACTTATATAAATAAAAATCATTTGCCACGAATGTATGTTCGCGCATCCATTCAGCTGCATCTATTTGGCTAATTCTTTTTTTGTTGTGTCAGGACAGCTTTGTATGAAAGAAAAATATTGGAAATTTGTTACGGGTTAGGGGATACCCAGGCCAGATATAATCTTCCAGTTTAGAATCTAGTGGCATTTGATTTTTTTTTATAATTTATCGATTTCACCGATGGCTCGGCTCTGTAATCACCAACTCTGATTTTGGCAAACGTGGTATATAAGCCCATAGCCCAAGATTTATATGATAGAGGCTTTTGCCCAGCTGTTGTACTGTATTGAGTGGTACACTACACTTACTTTACGAAAAGCACTGCACCTTAACTGGCTACCTAGATAAAACCTCAGAGTTAAAAATTAAATTGCAAATTGTCATTGTAATATTAATAATAAACAACAAATCGATACTTTATTAAAATTATTGTTAAGGTCAACATCGAATTACATTAGACTGTTGTTTTTTTCAATTATCAGCACAACCAGTTACTAACCGGAAACTGCCTTGCAATATACCAGCATATGAACCTCGTACCCACCCACGGTGAAACTAAACACTTGAACGTGTCAAAAGGGATAACTAACTCATCTTTGAGAAATATACCACATCACTTAACAGATGTTATCACCAGTATCTTAGAACTCCAGCAGCTTTATCTGTGAGGAGTAGTGATCAACAAGGCTCTTGAGATTGTACCGTTAGTTTGGTAAAAAGCTGGCTTGTAGCGAATCGCGGGCAGTGTGCCAGCGTAACGCGAGTATACGAGTCGTCACAATGGCCGACTGGAAGCTTATCGGTTTTACTCTGCTTGCAATCAGCCACACGTGAGTATATTGTTTACAGTACTCCATCTCAACATCCTGGTCAGGGCACACTCACTCTGTAATTAACCAAAATAGCGGCACAAACAATTGTTCGAGTCTGTGCTGAACAGCTCCTATTAAAACTTTAAATATTCATCAATCAAACTATTATTATTGTAATCCAAACGTGTTTTATTATATTCCGGTTTTTTGGAGTTTGGGGTTAAAATTAGACAGTAGTTGCTTTTAAAAAATCTGCATTGATGAACTTACCTGTTTGAATTTTAGGATGATTCATGTTATGTTTATAACTTTCGTAAATTACGCACAAACTAAAGTGTGTTTGTGCACTGCTATTTTTAATTGACAGCGAGTTCGGGATGGAACCAACTTAGAGCTTAAAGACCTTACTTAGACCAGCTTCGATGAACTACTGGTTTACCTTGAGGCAGCTGACCCCAGAAGCAACAGTCTCAATAATATATCTGATTTTTATTTTTCGGGGAGCTCTAAATTTAAGACTTTTTTACGGTAGGTACCTAATGTATGTTTTTGAGTTGCATACAGTAGGGATGCTCCTGCCAAGTTTCTGCGGGACTATAAAAGCAGACAAAACGAGCTACCCTCTTTTTTATTCCGAAATATCAGCAAAAAAATAACTTACATATATTTAATCACGACTACTATTCGCGAAGGGTTAATCAGAGACTTGACAATGAGGACCGCAAAAGCAGTCCTCTGCCATAGTCTACTTTTCACCAAATAGCGACTGCTCATGTGCTCAGCGTTACTTGATGTTACTGTTAATAATACTACTAATGTAAGTACTAAAAAAATAATGTAAGTGACCAAGATTTTTAAAATAGTTATATAACCAATACGATCTAGGAGAATCATACTCCAAGTAAGACTACTTATATAGATTTGTAGTCTACTAGCGGCCCGCCCGCGACTTCGTTCGCGTGAATTCCCGTGACGAATTTCGAAATTCTTTTTTCATACTACGTAGGTAAGTACCCTTGTACTGACAATTTCAAACAGAATAAAAAAAGAAATACCCAAATAGCCGGGCAGCCGTTTTCAAGTGAGTGCTAACATATTCCAGGTAATTGATTTTTATCTACTTATATCTATTTAAAATCGTGTGGATATTACAGATCTCTGGCTGGTTACACCAAGTTCCCCGCAGGCTTCACGTTCGGCGTGGCAACCGCCGCCCATCAGATCGAAGGCGCTTGGAATGTCAGCGGTGAGTTGGCAACCGATCTAACTCTCAAATGGGATGATAACGTTATTATCTGATTACATCTCTCTGCCAGATTACAAGTGTCAATCAATATACCTACCTCAGTGACAATTTATGATGATGATATCGACATAGTATGTCCATGGCACTTGCAGGCGGCAATTTGTTTATTGAAATGAAACATACAGTTTTAAAGTCTATGTATGGTTACCGCTTACCATCAAGCGGGCCGTATGTCTCCAAATTAGTGGAAAGTACAAAAAATTTACCAATAAATCAATCCTTTCAGGCAAATCCGAAAACGTGTGGGACCGCCTATCCCACACGCGACCCGATATGATCGCGGACCGCTCCAACGGTGACGTCGCCTGCGACTCTTACAACCGATACCGTGAGGATGTCGATGAGCTGGCTGACCTCGGGGTGGACTTCTACCGGTTCTCCTTCTCCTGGGCCCGTATCCTACCCACCGGCCGTGTGGACTTCGTCAACCCTGATGGCATCCGCTACTATCATGACCTGCTGAACGCGCTAGCGGAGAAGAACATTGAGCCGCTCGTAAATATTTTTCCTCTTATACGTGTTCAGTGACAAAGTACTTTCTTGATTGATTACTGATACATTCGTTATTCTGTGCTGATACCACAGAACAATTCATTCTATTCCGTGTGAATATAGTAAATATATTTTGTTACTTTTAAAAGGGCTTTGGAATAGCAGATTAATAGTCTGCAAAAGAATGACAGAACTCTGTGAAAAGTTCACTGTCCTACTTCGTACATATTACAAAATACGGGATAGTTCTGTCATTGTATTTTTCCAGACTCCTTTAGTAAATAGGCACCAGTGACTTAGAACACAACCATTCTCTACTTGAATTGAGAAATGGCACAATCAGTAATTAAAAAAGTAAATATATGAAAGAAACATTACAAATTGCCTACACTATGGACATTAAATCAACAAAATTTGCTTTTTAACAACATATTGCTTTAAAATAAGCCGCAGGCGCGATCGGCTTTTAGGCAGTTAAACTTCCATACAAAATAAACGTCATGACGTCACATAAAGGTCAATAAACCCACCCGCGTATTAGCAGCCGGTAAGCCGTTTTTATCCGAGTTACTTGATAGAGACAGTTATACAATTTGCGTACGCGTGAGCGGGACGGAGGATCGTTTTCGGTTTGTGTTCTGTTGACAGATAATTTGACGTAATTGCAATTCATCATTGAATGCATGACTGTGTTTTATTAGTATTTGAATTTATTAGTTAGTTTCACCTATTAGAATGATTAGTATTGTAGTTGGACTTTGTTTATTTGTGTTGTGTGTAGAAAGTAGTTACGAAGACGTACGTTGTAATTAGGTATTTGCGGTAAGTAGATTTGCAAAGTAATCGGTAGAATTGTAAGATGTCGCCATTAATAGCTTTAGAGTATAAGTAGTATTATTAGTACTTAGTCGATTAAGTTTTGTTTAATTTACATCATATCATCATTTCACCACAAACGGCTTTTATCAAAGCCACTTCTATTATGCTTGCAAGACACTGTTTCAATATCTCAGTGCTTACACGTATAGTAAAAGTGGACTGAAGATACATCTGCCTATACAAGACTGAAGCCAGGATGCCAATCACAGATTTTCGGTAAGGACACAAGACTGCGTGCCCGCGCTCGGAGTAGGTAAGCATTTTTTTAGCTCCGGCTTACCTCTCTCAATATTTCACGCTTCGCCACTGATAGGCACGCAAATAATTTCGTGTACCTATTTGTAGAATATACATTTTTAAAATTTAGAACTAAGTCTGACTGTTTCTATTTCTAGGTCACCCTGTTCCATTGGGACTTGCCCCAAACTCTTCAGGATCTAGGCGGCTGGGCTAACCCAAAGATGATCGACTATTTCCGCGATTACGCTGACCTCTGCTTCCGTGAGTTTGGTGACAAAATCAAGTCCTGGATCACGTTTAACGAGCCTTACGAGATCTGCGAAGACGCTTACGGTGATGAGAAGAAAGCACCAGCCATCGACAGCCACGGTGTTGGCAATTACCTATGCAGTGACAACCTTTTGAAAGCCCATGCTGAATCTTACCATCTGTACAACGAATCGTACAGACCCACCCAGAAGGGGAGAATTATGATCTCCATAAACTCGATCTGGTATGAGCCCAGCAACCCTGATGACGTCGAGCAGGTGACATTGGCCGAAGTCGCCAATCAGTTCAAGGTTATTGGAATACCATATAATTACTTCTCGTTATTGTTAATTCTATTAATAGAAAAGTCGTCAACTAAATTTGACGCTCCTTTTGCTTTTTTAAAAGAAATCTACTGCCGTATATTTTTTCTCATGTGGTTCAGTCCCTGCCATCTACTCGTATGTGATTTTTCAGTTGTTATTAATCAATAATATAATTGGTGACAGACCTCCTATGATGTACGACGTATCATGACTTCATGAGTGCTAAGAAATCATGAAACTTGTATGCAATGTCTGCGAAACATTTGGCACCTTCGTTCATCAAATACTTTCTAAATTTCAGTTCGGTTGGTTCGCGCATCCCATCTTTACCGAGGAAGGTGGCTATCCGGCCGTCATGGTCGAGAACGTGGCGCAGCAGAGCATCGCCGAGGGCCTCCCCAAGTCCCGCTTGGTGCAGTTCGACGAGTACTGGACCCAAAGGATCAAAGGCACCTCCGACTTCTTGGGCATCAACCACTACACCACCCACTTGATCACCGGCGCTGGGGTCGATCCTTTGGCTAAGTCGCCGTCCTGGTTGAAGGACATCGGTGCAGTCACCACCATGAATGTCGGCGGTGATTCCGCTTCGGAATGGTTGAGGGTAGGATGACTATAATTTTTCTAGTGCATAATCACCAATTGCAAAGTTTCTAAATCATTTATTTTTGAAGCAAGTTATGAGACAAATTAACTTTTATTTTCGTTTTCTTTTTCATGCTCAATTTGTTTTAGTAGGTGTACCCTTGGTGTACCCAATTCTGTCGTCGTGTCACTGACAAGTCCGCTTTGTGACATTTTATTAACTTACAGAAGACAAGCGAGCTCTTGACTCGTACCTCCTTAAATGAATATTCTATTCTATTCTATTAACACTTAAATCATAAAAGAAACTTAAGAAATGAACTGGTAAACATAAATAAATAAAAAATTTAACTAGCGGCCTTTTAGTGATAGGACCACGAAATTATAATGTCGTATTCAATAGATTTCCTATCAATAACAACTTTGTTTCGTCTTAACCGCTCGTTTGCAGGTCGACCGGAAACTTCCTCGACGGTACTTTTATATTTTTCTCTGTTAATCCCCACAGGTGGTGCCCACCGGGTTCGCTAACCTGCTACGCTGGTGCAAGAGCTCGTACAGCGACCCGCCCATCTATATCACCGAGAACGGCTTCTCCGACCGCGGCACCCTCCAGGACTACGGCCGCATCAGCTACTTCAACGTTAGTATCCAATTTTCTTAGCAATACTTTCTTTTTTATATTAAGGCCGGCAAATGACTCCACTGCTCCTGATGTTAAGTCGAGTGGAGTCCAGGCGCGAGGACAGCTGGTGCAGCGTAGAGACGTAGCATCAGTCACCCTTACCCTGTCGGCCCACAAAGTGCCTTTTCATGCCTCGTTTGACTTTGTCCACTTTCACACCAATTATTTAGCCTAATTAAGCCTCTGTTGAAACTTGTTTTTATTGCTTTAATGACGGATAAACGTACTTATTATACATAGAAAATTACTGGACCCGAAATCGATTTAAAAACCACTTGTTTCTAAATTGACCCGACCGGGAATCGAGTTCGGGGCCTAAGAGATGGGAACCCCAGAACCGGTGTGCTAACCACTCGACCACGGAGATTGTCATTCTTATACTAACGGATATAAAAATGGGAGCGTCGTTTGTTTTTAAGTACCTACTACTTATTTGACGACCTCCTTGGTCGAGTGGTTTGTAAACCGGTTTTCATGGTGTCGCCATCTCTGAGGTCCCGGGTTCGATCCCCGGTCGGGTCAGTTTAGAAATTATTGTTTTTCTAAATTGTCTTGGGTCTGGGTGTTTTCTATGTATAATAAGTATGTATTTAAGTATTTTAAGTATGTTTATCCGTTGTCTAGTAACCATTTAATGAGTTTCATAACGAAGCTTCTCTTGGGCTGGATAAGTGTGAGTGTAGGAAAATTTATTTATTTATTTATTTATTATTCTGCTGTAGATATGTAATGATGATAAAGAATTTACGCGATCAACCAAAAATGATACCTGCAATAAAAAGCAAGGACACAATAGGGCAAAACCATTTAATTATTGGAAGTATTTTATCTTAACCAACGATTAAGTTTTATCTGCACATTGAAAAATCGGCCCTTGATGATATGAAACTTTCCTTTCAGGATTACCTGAGTGAAATACTGAACGTGATCTATGACGACAACGTGAAAGTGCTGGGATACACCGCCTGGACCCTGATGGACAACTTCGAGTGGCGGGCGGGATTCTCGTGAGTCTGTTCATTAAACCCCTCAACCGGCCACGTGATTAAGTACACACGCCTGCAGATCAACCTACCCAAAACTGTCCAATTACTCCAAACGATATTGATCCTTGTAACCCTAGTGACAAAGTTCAAAATGTACTTGTGATAGGTTGCAATGCTGGCGTCTGTACTATTTGTGTGCCAGCTGATAGAATTCTGAACTCGGTGCTTGCTGTTCGTGGTCCCGAGCCACCCCAGTGGCATAGAAGGGATAGTACAAGGTTTATTAGTAGGTAGCACTCCCCTTTTCCCGTCGAGCTTTTCTAACTGAGTTGGGGAAAGGCTGCTCGGTCTAGAATTCAAGAAATCGTCTCAGAATCCGTCTGAATTTCGAAATTTTGGTCTAGCAACATAGCCTATATGACAATTTAAAACTAATCTTATCCTTATGCCTTCAGAGAGCGTTTCGGCTTCTACTACGTGGACATCACCCAGCCCGACCGGCCCAGGACGCCGAAGCTGTCCGTGGAATACTACCGGCAGCTACTGGCCACACGCGAACTGCCGCAAGACGAGAGGTTCAAGGACCCAGCTGTGAGTACTACACTAGACATACTGTTATGTCCCCGAGGAAGTTCCCGGTCGACCAATTTTCGGCGATATTCGTGTACACGACCTACGCGCACGCTACGGATTAATCCGGACATGTCCGGATTTTGTCCGGCTCTTTACTTTGTCCGGATTTTAATATATATGTAACAAAACTACATTTAATTTTTAAGTAATATCAAATAAATCTTTTTTAACTTCTCATTTATCTAAAAACAAAACATAAAAAGTGAGTAATGTTTCCATTTTGCGACTAAAAAGTCCGGACTTTTATAGAAATGTCAGGCTTTTTGTCAGGACTTTTCAAATTCCTAAATGGTAACCCTAACTGGTACGTAGTAGAGCGCAAGCGTAATCTCTGAAAAGTGGTTGACCGGGGAGGAAAAGAACAACTATTTGTATCAACGGCGAAATAGAAATCAGCTGTTCCATAACCGATAATACTGTTCGACCTAAATGTATGGAACAGCTGATTTTTTTTACTAAAATTAGCTTGTATACAAATAGTTGTTCTTTGCAACTAATAAGATGGCCTAGCTGTGGGATTATATATACACACGTATTAATGAACACTGTGTATTTAAGTAGTGTAGGCGAATAATTATACGTTTTATACGGAACTACTTGCTTTTGTTTTACTTACATGTTATTTTATCCTTGTTCAAACGTTTGGAACTCTGTAAGTTCAGTGAACCCAGGACCTTTGACTCTTTGTGTCTCTCTGTGACAATGGGCAGTCAGGATAAAACAAAATTATGTAGATGCGAAGTAGACCCGTATAAAGTATTCCGTTTTATCTTTTTAGTTAATACCCATGTCGTATAAGTTTTCTAGCACCCCATCATTTTTAGTGTTAAGCTGATCTGTCAGGTGATCAGGGGGGTTACTCTTGAACGCAAACTCAATCTCAATACAATTCCAATGCGATTAATTGTATCGATATTGGGATAAGTAAAGACAATTCCGGAACGTCATCTCGATAGCAAATTGTTCAATCAATTTCCACGCAATTTAATTCCAATGTGGTGCTATTGTCGCTTACAAAAGAGACATTTGAAATTTTTTAGATTTGTGATTGTAAATTGATTAATGCAATTGTTTCAAGAGTAAGCCTACAGGGGGGTTAGGCGGTGGAAAACGGAAAAATTGGCTGTTTTCCATTAGCTGTTTTTCAAAATGTTTAAGATATTTTGCACTTATATTTTCAATATGTATTACAGAACGTATGCGTGAGGGGATGACTGTTTCCAAAACACGAATGGAAACATTTGGCTCGATAGAAAAAAATCCTAGTTTCCCCTAAAATCTCATATAAATGCACATTACGACCGTGTTTTACAATAATAATTCCTATAAAATCATAAAGACATAGGTGTTTATTTACCTTTTCGATTTATTTACTGTTTTAGATTTTCAAAAAACTAAACATTTTTATTAACTCTTTGATAAAAATGTGAATGGCGCTTACGAATTACCGCGGACCCCGCGCCGCGCTACACCCGCGAGGGCCCGGATTTTTCGCTGACCACCTAACCCCCCTTAGCCAGTGGTCCTGATGATCTGACCATCCCGTGGCACGCACGCCAGCTGATCAACTTATCCAAAACTGACAAATTTCTCTCACCGATATTGATCCTTATGACCAAATCAAAAGGTTCAAAATGTATTGTAGTAATTTGACATTTTGTGGTAGGTTGTAGGTTTAACAGTGTCGCGTAGCAGTGGAAGAATACTACCACCCCACTCTTTCCTTGAGTGTCGTAAAAGGCGACTAACGGACTAAAGACTGCACATACAGACAACAGCATAGAGCGACGATGGGCTCACCACCTGTCACGCTGAGCATATGGGCTGTCGCTATTTGGTGAAAAGTGGACTATGGCAGAGGACTGCTTTTGCTGTCCTTATTGCCTCTCTGACTAACCCTTCGGGGATAATAGTCGTGATTAAATGTATGTGGTAGGTTGATCAGCTGACGTGTGTGCCATCATCATAGACGTAGTTAGTCTTATGTTTTTATATCTCCTTAAATGAGGCACTTTCTGTTCTTTTCTTTTTTCGTCTTCGTCGTATCTTTCGTCATATCTTTTCTTGAGGAGCTCGATGGCGCAGCGGCTAGCGCGTTTGCCTTGCGATCTTGCTCGCTAAGCAACTTTCGCAATGCCGGGTCACTGAATGGGTGACCAAATTAAAACAGCTAGAGCTCCTCCGTACTTCGGAAGGCACTGGTCCCGGTGGTTGTCGTAATATGACAGTCGTTAAAACCCACCAACCCACATTGGGCCAGCGTGGTGGGTTATGGCCCAATATCCCCACGTGCTATTGTCCAAGTGGGAGGCCTGTGCCCAGCAGTGGGACGTTTATAGGCTGATGATGATGATGATGATGCACTTTTCTGCCGCATACCTCCTACCTCGTAGATCCCTGTAGTTCGACGAAACTGTAGTCATCGGCAAAGCTAACTCTGAATGAAAATTATTTAATTATATTTTGCATGTGTAATTATAATAAGTATTAACATAGCGTATTTGTAGATTGGCGTGACGGCTTCTAACTGTTTGCTTGCAGGTGAGGCGCTCATGAAGCATGATGCTTGGCTTGCGCGTAACATACGAGGATGATGGATTCTAACACCATAAGAATCGAGGACTCTTATGCTTATACCAAAGTACCTACTTAGCAATAAAACCTAATCAATCCAATTGTTTTTCTCTTTTTGACAGAAAATACGTAACGAACTATGATCCGGTATTCGTTAATTACGAAGAAATTGAAATAAATTAAGGTATTAAAACAAATATTTATTTCATTCATTTATGAATATCGAATTATTTACAATGAAATTAAAGTAAAATTAATTGATCTTGACATTTGATGAATTTCATTGTTATGACATTGATACACATAATACATACACTACAGAGAAAACTTGCATCTGCTATCAGACTGAGTAGATATGTTCGTAAATTATAAAGGCTATACTTAAGAAATAAATGTATTATTTTACACTTGATATATTGTTCAGAATATTATTCTGTCGTAAGCGAGGCCTGGACGCCGCGGTCAACTAACTGTAAGCATCATGGAATGTTTCTCAAAGTGTCATTAAAGCGAAAGAATAATAAGTAATTAGGCAAATTAACGATACATATTCAATCGCAGTCACAGACGAAAATATATCAACCGACATTCAGTCATAAGGTCTATTTTCGCTCCACCGAGCTTCGCGAATACAAAAAGGGGAGGAAGGCGAGAATAATGAACCGAACAATATGAGAAGCATCCCACTAATGAAGTACAAAATAATTACACGAATACAATATAAAGTACACCAAAATGGATCTACAGAATACAAAATAAAATGTACCATAAACCCAGCACCGATACCTCTAATTACAATAGTTACACAGATGCTTAAGCGCACTGCCGTAGCGCGACGGAGGTCGCAGTCTTATAAGAATAAAATAGTATTTTACTAATATGGCAAAGTTTTCTATGTAGCATTTCACAAGGCCTAATTCCAACACTGCGAATCGATCAGGCTAGCCGACGTATTCACACTCATAGTAAAAAAATCTAAAGACTAGGTGGGCTAAAACATAATTTTGAGAAGATATCCTGACGTGTTGAAAAGATTACAGATGATTGATTCAATGAGTTGACAAGATAAAGAGAGTAATACTCATGTGACAGAGTAGCAAACACATTTGATAGCTATCTAAGTTGGCACCGAATTGGACGTCTCGTATCCATAGTATTGCACGGGCGTCAAGACGCCTACAACGCTCCTATAAATTTTAATAATAATTCATAATATTTTTCTACTCAAAATTGACTCTTCAAAGCGATCGCATACAATCAGCACAAGTCGAGGCGGTTGTTGGCGTGGTCACGTGGGAGCCCCATGCGCCCACCGACCGCCATTACACATTACAATTACAATAACCATAATGAATAGTTGCCAACATTATTATCTACTTCACGATTAACGATAAAACTTAACATCTAATAATAATCTCCAAAAATACACAGGACGGTGTAAGTCGACGAAACACATAACTACCAAGTAAGTATATAAGTAGTTCATATAATCGTGTCAAATTAATACATCAAAAGTTTTTGACAATAGCAAAAAGTGTAGAAATATTTTAACATTCATCTAAATTACAAAACACAATAAATAATTTTATTTTTTTATAAAGGCACAATAAGGCACTGTTATGTCAAGATGTTATCACAATCTTAAGTTTAACGATAATATAATTAGTTACTTAGTCGTACTCAGCCAACGTTATAATCTAATCTAAAAACGAATGAAACTATAGGATTTCCGATAGTCTTACGGCTAAGAATATGGGAAACCTAGGTCAAGCAATGAATTGTTGCAACGCATTTTCTTTCTGCTACGAAGGAAGGCTTGCATGGACCACCGACTGGTCCTGACGTGACTAGCCGCGCGACAGCATCACGGCACACCCGCGTGCTACTCAATTCAATGCCCTTACATTAAAATAAAACATCAATATACACTACTAAACATTATCCGCGATTAGTAAAAAATGTTACTCCAGACTCAACACACACGATTGCAAAAAAAACATAATGTAAAGATTATCACTTATTTCATAATATTACATAACACAGAATTACACGTTTCTATCTCATTTCGATAAATGCAGAGACGACCAAAACTAATTCTGTATACGGTGTGCTGAACGTGAGTCTTTTTCACTGTCCGACGACGATAAGCGATTGAAGAAACAGCGCCATCTAGTACAGACTTATGTAACTTCGACGCCATACAAATGCTAGTTTACGTCGACACGCTTGGATGGTGAATAACTCGCACGCACTCAGACCCGCCGCCGGCTCAACGCGGAGTGTTCTGGCCATAGACACGCGTCGCACCTGTCTGTATCAATGTAATTTTCTCAGTGAAATGTACGTCCCGGTTTACCGTCGGGCCACCGTCGTCCGGTGCGGTAAGTACGCTAATATTAATAATGCTAAACTAATTTGAAAGTTTGTAAGCATTGAGCGCGCCTACAGCCAGGTGAGCGCGTTGTCGGCCCGGCTCGGCGTGGAGTTGATCAGCGACTGCACGTCGTCGAGCAGTATGTCGTTGGTGAACTCGTTCAGCTGGTGACAAAGATAGGGTTGTGTTCAATGATATTATAATAAAGAAAGGTAGATAGGTTATGGTTTTGTCAGTACTAATGTGATGTCAATAATGGACCAAAGCCCGTGCGGAAGTGTGAGCAAGATAGCATGACAACTAGATACAGCGTAAACGATACAGATAATGCTGTTGATGGCATAACGTAAGCCAATTAGCATAGTTTTATGGTGCCAGTTTTTGGTACATGTAACGCATCTACCGCTTTTTATTGTAACAACATTGGTTGTATTAGTCAGTCATAATAGTACGGTAATCAATGCGGTCAAAGTAGTTTTTTCTTTTATTGGCGAATGAACTCGATGGTGCAACGACAGCGTGTAATCCATATAATCACGACGATTATCCCCGAAGGGTTAGTCAGAGACTAGGCAATGAGAACCGCAAAAGCAGTCCTCTGCCATAGTCCACTTTTCACCAAACAGCGACTGCACATGTGCTCAGCGTGACAGGTGGTGAGCCCATTGCCGCTCTATGCTGTTAAGGAGTATGTGCAGTCTTTAGTCCGTTAGTCGCCTTTTACGACACCCAAGGGAAGAGAGGGGGTGGTAGCACTCTTTCACCGCTACCACGGCTAAGGCGTGCGTGCGACAAGCAACTTTGGCAATACTAAATTAAAAACTAAAACTAAATTTAAAAAATCTCGATCCCAATGCCGCTAATCTTGCAGGACCAACATTTTACAACAATATTAATTTCAATTCCTTATACATTTTGCCAGTTTAATGGCAAAGCGTGGCCCGAGCGCCATTGTTGCGAACAAGATGGTGTGACATGCCTATTATGCTACTTCTGGGCAGACTTTACATAGACAATAATAAATCATGGATTGACGCATTAAGGGGAGGTATTTCGAGCGCTTCTCTCTCGCTCTCTCGACTGTACGACGGTAAGGGACGGATATAACCACGAAGCGGCGCGAATAATCGCGTTTTATATTTAAAAAAAATTATAGATGTAATAAAAAAAACAATCGGTTATAATTCCTCAAGTCATCTATGAACTTCATTTTGGTAAATGAATCATAATATCAAATCACTTATATAAAGAATAAAACCTAGAAAAGAAGATAAAATGACACTAAAATATGTTTCTTTGTGAATTTATTCTATCGAGCCAACTTTATCAAATCGTGTTTCCTTCGGGTATGTTCCACAGAATAAAGCCTCAACAATATTTCATAATTTTCGCAGATTTTAATTTTACTGTTTACTACTTCAAAAATTAACTCTAAGGACGTGTTATTTTAACTTTTCACTAACACCCAGCCTTAACTTTTATCCCGATCAAACAGTTTATCATATTGGGTGTTAGTTACAAACAGAATATTTAGTAGTTGGTGCTAGTTCCATTATTTCTACTTTACTTCTCTTTCCTTCCCTTAACATACGACCGATGACGGTAGTATTAGGTCTTCAACGTTTCTTTACGAACGATTATACTTATCAATATAAAAATCAATTGCCGAAATGTTGTACGAGCATCACTTCAGAACGGCTGCACCTATTTAGCTAATAATTTTTTTGTTGTGTTTGTAATTCCCTGGACTGGCTTTGTATACTTATATTTTATTTTTAATTTGTTACGGGGTACGGGTTCCACGACGCGGACAAGGCCGTGGGCGGGCCGCTAGTATCCTACTAATATTATAAACGCGAAAGTTTGTAAAAATGGATGGATGTTTGTTACTCTTTCACGTAAGAACTACTGAATGGATTTGGATGAAATTCGGCATACAGATAGTCTATAACCTGGATTAACACATAGAATACTTTTTATCCCGATATTCCCACGGGAACTGGAACCACGCGGGTGATACCGCGAGCGGCCGCTAGTATATAAATAAAAATCAATTGCCAATAATGTATGTTCTCGCATCACTTCAAAACGGCGCGGCGGCATGCTTTGGGTAATTCTTATTAAAATTTTACGTATTTGTCATTGCCATGACAAGCAATTAGTATGAAATAATATTTTAGGAAATTCGTCCCGGGCTTACGTGTCGCGTGAATAAAACTAGAGCGGAAGCTAGTAAGCAATATTATTAAATATTATTAGAACGCATTCAGTATTATCGGTAGGCGACGATTGCGTCGATTCAATATAAATATTTCCCATTAACGTTCACGGGTGACCAACCATTATTGTTATATATTTATGGCGAATCTTTAAGAGGAAAACAAAACAACAGAGCAATGTTTTTATACAAAAAGGATTTCCCTACATTTATCGTTCATAACGATATTAGGTAAGTACCTAATGTAGCATTGACGTGTTGTTTATTTCATGAGGAGCTCGGTGGCGTAGCTAACTTCAAGCAACAACGTCAAGCAACTTTTGCAATGCCGTATCGTAGGATTTATGACCAAATTATAATATCTTGATCTTTAACCATGTCGCGTAGCGGTGAAAGAATACTACACATACTTGCAACAGCATAGAGCGGCGATGGGCTCACCCCCTGTCACGCAGAGCACAATGACTCGTGCAGTCGCTATTTGGTGAAAAGTGGACCATGGCAGAGGACTACTTTTGCGGTCCTAATTGCCTAGTCTCTGACTAGCCCTTCGGGGATAACAGTCGTAATTATATGTATGTATGCACAGACGATGGTGGTAGCAACTACTACTTGGCTAGCTAGCCAGGCGGACTTAACAAGCCCTACGACCAACCAAACAAAATAAGTACAAAACCTTCTGATCGTAAAGGAAATATTTAACCATCGCTGGGAATTGAACCCGTTACCTCTAGATCCTAGAGTGGTGGCTTAGCGACTACACCAAAGAGGCGGTGGTGATAGAGTGATTATAATTTATTTCATTAGTTAAACACAAATGCTTCTTAAGCGTAATTTTAGTAAGCATGTTAAATTATACCATAACTGTATAAACAAGGGCTTTACTTATGTATGATATTGTATTGTGGTTTGCGATGCAAAATATTTATTTATATAAATTATTAGGCAGGCAGTTAAAACTGGTAAGAGCCTGTATCCTGCTAGGTACTAACCTATATACAGTACCTACTATTTATTACGTTTGTTACATTTTGGGCTGAAACTACTACTTTAGAAAGCTTGTTCCACGCTCTCACTATAAGATTTCTTTTATCTCCATTCACACTTTGTAAGTAGGTACCTATTTAAGGGCAATTGCCCTGTCTTATGCGTGGGAAATGGCCAAACAGGGCAAATGTCTCCAAAATAAGTACATTTGCTCATGTAAATTATACATAAGTAAATGTATAGTATAGGTTGTCTATTTATTAAAGACCTCAATCGTTCACACCACGCGCGCTTTGAATTGCGTTTTTCAGTTGAACGAACTTGGCATAAAAATATATCCCAATCCAATGTACTACCAATGTTCTAACTGGGAATCAAAGTTAAATCCGTTTAGCAGTTTCGGTGTGATTCAAAAACAAACAATCATCCACGTATATATTTTTGCACTTTTAGAATTATTTATACAATTACATAATGAGCTAATCCATTAACTATCCGACCTAAGTAAAATTACGACATACTACCTAGTTTACTTTTATATTTCCTTATCGGTCACTTAAAAAACCGCATTAGTCACGTTTTCCTCATTCATTTTACTTTTCTTGGTGCGAACGCTTCCCATATTGTGAATAAACCCATGTTCTTCTTAAAGCAAAATGTTTACAGACTGACTTATGTGGTTTTTGCATGCATTGGTAAACAGGTAATAAAAGAAATATATTTGAGAAATCCTTTTCACATAATATTTTCTGAAATTGAATATCAGTAGGTTAAAAAACCCTAGTCTACAATTCACTATACGATATTTATTAGCAGGGACTTGAACCCACTAAATTCGACTGGGAAACCAAAGGCACGGTAGCTCAGAAAAACTCGCCCGTATAACGAAAGGGCTTGAGACTCATGAGTTCCGAGTCCCATATAAGTTGGTTGTCTTTTTCCACGTCACATTGTCATTCGTAAAGCCCCAGCTAAGCGACAAGCAAAGTTACCTGCAAGGTAGGTACCAAGTCATCTGTAGGATCGATGCTGTCACCAATCGCCATATCCGTGGAGTCCATATTAGCGCCCGTCTCGCTGCTGCAGTCCATGCGGTCATCCATGCCCGCGAGGAAGTCTTCAGGTGTGTGCGGGATGGAGAACAGTCCGTCTCCCTCGCCCGCGCGCCCGGCGGCCATGCCTAATCCGCTGTCAGCTGACTCTTGCCGCTGGTGTTCAGTCATTCCTGACAGGTAAGGGTCTAACGCCAGCTCGGTGGTGGCGGCGCCGGTGCTGTTGGTCAGCGACGACATTATCGAAGACGACTGTCGCACCATCAGCTCTTGCTGGAAGCACAATTTTTACTTGTTAACGTTGGGTCAACACATAAAGTAAGGTAAAGCATAGCCTAAAGCCCCTCAACACACTAAACGCTAGCGGGCTATTGGGCTAGTGTGATGGGTTATGGAGCAATCACCCTATATGCTGTTATTCATGTGGGAAGGCTTTTGCCTAGCATTGGGACGTTTATAGTCTGATGATGATAATAATGAAACGTAGTAACTATTAGTTAGGTACTAAATCTGCGGTATAACCTAAACCACCCTAAAGCCTAAAATAAGAGGCCATGAGGTCGAATTAAAAAATGTTTAAAAAATATAGTTCACTTTAGTTCATAAAAATACCACTTGGTGGCGCTCACTATTGTATTAACCATTTGTCTTGGTCGGTTATCCTCCTCTTCTACAATGGACTTATAATGAGAGTGTGTTTTATTACTTATTTATAATACAGAATACTGATAATAAATTCTTTGAAACTGGAAAAAAGTAAAGACCTCCATTATTAAAATCAAGTGTTCGCTGCAATTGATGGGTATTGACTAGATTAAAATATAGATAGGCTTCTAAAATGTGGGGACATAGTCATTCATATTAAGGTAAATGGGATACGAAGTGTTTCCTATTTGTTTTTATCTCCATATCTAATTAATTAACAGTGCACCATGTTTACAAAAAGTTCCTGTAAACCAAGTTTTTTATCTCCACAGATAATTAACAGTGCACCATGTTTATAATAAATTCCTGTAAACCAAAACACTTAAGTCGAACTTTTTAAAAACCATTAAGCCTATTTCAAGGAAACTTTGCATGCTAAAGTAACATACAGAGATTTAAATAGTTTATTGAAAATATTTAAAAAAAACGTATAAATGTAATTTTAAACTTACTATAGCGGACTTTAAATCGCAATAACTCAGCTAAATAAACCTTTTTAAAAATGTTTTCAACAAACTATTTAGATCCTTGTATTTTGCTTTAGCATGCAAAGTTTCATTCAAATTGGCTTATTGGTTTTTGAAAATTTCGACTTGGAAGTTTGTATGGGAAACCGAAATGCGCCTTTTTCGATTTTGAAATAACAGGGTTTGAGTTTAGGCTGGGGGCTTTGACTAGATTCTGAGTGGAACATAGATAATACCGTCAGTAGTATGTATTTTAACGTAAAACATTCATTATAATAATAAAAAATCTAACGGAAAAAAAGGAAAACCTACTTATTACAGAAAATTCCTTAGTAACTTTTTCAACAAAGATTTGAATGTTAGGTAGGTAAGTACTTCGTGTGAAATGACATTCTTAAATCCCTTTGCCAATTTCGCTCGCCAACTTGAGTTTTTTTTCTTGATATTTCCTTTTAAGATATTCTGAACTTGAACGATCTTGACTTAACGATCTCATGGTATGAACACAATATTCTTATCTACATACTTATAATCACGACTATTATCCCCCAAAAAGGTTAATCGGAGACTAGGCAATGAGGACAGCTATAGCAGTCCTCTACCATAGTCCACTATTCACCAAATATCGACTGCACATGTGCTCAGCGTGACTGGTGGTGAGCCCATCGCCCCATCTGCATAGATGCAGTTGGAAGTATGTGCAGTCTTTAGTCCGTTAGTCGCCTTTTACGACACCCAAGGGAAGAGATAGTATTCTTTCACTGCTACGCGATACGGTATTTCTCTCACAATTCTTATCTTACCTTACATAATGGCCAAATCACAGTAAATAATTCGTAATATTTGATTTTTTGCGTTAATAACGCTCCAATAAACTCAAAGATAACGAAATGTTGAAAAAAATACTGTAATACCACCTGAAGTACCTTAGTCATCTTTTTTCAACATTTGTACAGTAAATGCGTTAGAATTTGTAGACGAACGCCGTATAGCGCGGTTACTACACTGAGCGATACACTTTTTTTTAAAGTAGATAATAAAAGATACACTATACAAATTGGTAATTCACTTACTGTGAAAAATGACTCTCACTAAGCAAGTAGAGTGGGGAGACTAAGGCTCGTATTCTAAAATCAAACTCAAAATCAAATACATGCTTAAATACAGTTAGAAAGGGATGGCGATATATGCGATGAATAGCACCATCCCTTTTTAACTGTACTCAAGCAGAGATTTGAGTATGAGTTTGGTTTTAGAATACGAGCCTAAGATACTGTCCGTCCGACGACGGCGTCAGAAGACCAACGTCTTGCGAACCCGCTGATTGATGCCTTCGGGAGATCGTGTCCTACTGACCTGACCGCCTGGCGGGAAGCCAAGCGTTCAAGGTACGACCGAAAGGGACTAGAAGCGGGCGAGGTCAGTTGAACGAACGGCGAACGCACGACAAGTGGCACGGTGATAGGATTCTACCCAGAAATGCCATATTTCTGCGGCTAAACAGCATTGTCTTACATTGCTGCGGTCCAATTTGAAGGGTACTAAATCCAGTGAATAGACGCCAGAGGAGTTGCAGATGCATGTTTTTTTTTGAGGCAGGTGTTGTACCTTTGCGGAAGGAGTAGAACCTTTAAGGATGGAGTAGGAATTGTAGAGGGGGGAGGGGTGAGATGGGCCCCCGGCACTTTCAATCACCGGACGAAACACAACAGCAACGAGTACCATTGTTTCACGCCGATATTCCGAAAGAGGGTGGTTTTACGCCGGGCGAGCCGGCCCAATTGGCTACTTGACAGTTTTCGAAAAAGTATTTAAAAAATTACAAACGCTTATTTTATATCCGGTACAATATTTTCTTTCTCGAAAAAAACCTTTATTTAACAGAAATAATCATATTTTTCTATAAGTATTGTTTTCAAATTTCGTGCGAAACATTTTGGTCACGTGACATTTTGGTCTGTGACGTCACATTTCAATAAATATAGAAACTTATCTTGAAACCTGACAGATAGTTTTTGATAATTTAGTGAAATGTGACGTCACATGAAGCTCAATCATGGCCGCCCCTTGCCGCCCGTGTTTCGGGTCTTGCAATCCAAAGGTAAAAAATCGCAAATTTATTTGGTAAAAATAAAATATTTACAAATTATCTTAATAAAAAAAAAACTAATTGATAATTATCGTTAAATCATGATCTACCATTTCCGACATTATTTCATATTTTATTGCTATAACTGTCAAATAGCCAATTCGTGCTGGAACGCAGCGTGGCTCTACTATTCAGAGAGGGCATAGGAACTAAAGCTTCAGGGTTGACAGGGCGCGCGTAATGCACTCCCACGTGCACTCCATAGCGCGCGTTTATAGGCTGCGCTGCGGTAGACACTTCCCATCCGCCGTATGCTAGGTCTGCCGGTTCAGTGTTTCAAAAAAATAGTATCTCAATCAGTGAGCCGAAAGAGTTAAACAGGGACTGAATAACCCAAAAATTATAGTATCTCTATATTGCGGTATGACGTCATTCCGAAAAATAACGGTTACCGGGATATTCCGATATCCAAATTTATTTCGGTACCGTAATTTTGAGTTTATTAATAATAAAGGTATATTTCGGTAGCACGAAAGAGACGGCTAACAACTATTTCAAGCATAAACGAGTAGGTAATATCACGGTTTTTCTCATTAATTTGCATTAGTTTGCTTTGTTCGCGATATCAAAAACCCTTCACTCCGCGCCCGCAACTGTCAATGCAACGTTTTTCGGTACCGATATCACATAAAGGTTAAATAACGGTATAGCCTACCTCTATTTTATTAAGGTACACTTATTTTATACCGGTAACGTAACCTTATACCGTAACCGCTTTCAGTCCCTGGAGTTGAAGAAGAAAATTACCAACCCCTCTTTGGGTGTCGTAAAAAGCGACGAACGGACTAAAGACTGCTCTAATACAGCTATGCGATTCTCTAAGCGACACATAGACGCTGCGCGCATGGCTGTGATCTGCTGTCTCTTTCCAATTTTATGAATATGAAAGAGACAGAGTCATTTGTCAGCGCTGCGGCAGCCGCAGCTATCAAGGCTTTAGCTTAGAGAATCGCACGGCAGAATCTAATACGTGCAACAGCATGAACGGCGATGGGCTCACCACCTATCACGCTGAACACATGTGCAGTTGTAATTTATTGAAACGTGGACTATGGCAGTGGACTGCTTCTGCGGCCTTCATTGCCTAGTCTATGACTAACCCTTTGGGGATAATAGTCGGGAATACTTGTATTATCAATTGACGTAAAGCACAAAACTCGATTTTACAGAAGAACCATAATAAGTTTTTTTTTAAAAGTGATGTACACAAAATATACCTAAAATCTTGAGATACAGGCGATGAAACATTTAGATTTTAGTCTAGTTTGTTATTTTAGAAAATAGATGTGCCTTACATCTAAGAAAATCCATTAAAAATACGTCTATTTTTATATAAGTAGAGTAAATGGTTGGGCTTTTATAACAAAATAAGATTTTAACGTTCTTTACGTTATGCAATAATTTATGAACATCACATACCTAAAATTTTATAATTTGATAGTTAAAACGTTCTTTGCGTTACATTTTCAATGTGTCTAACATCCGTATTGTTATTTTCAATGTGTCTAAAATCGTTATTAATGGCCGTATTGTTACTTGCATTAGACAGGAAAAAAAAAAAAAACAAGTAAGATGGCATTCATAGATCGTTTTGGCCAAAATGTGCTTTACGTCAATTGAAATTACTGGTATCGAAATGTAAGAATGTATTTCAATCACCTGGAGTCTGATCTCCTGCTGGCGTTGCTTCAGGCGGTCTCTCTCGAGTTGCAGCGACTGCAGCCGTATCTTCTGTTGGCAGGCTTGCAGCTGTGCGTTGGCCCAGCCGCCTCCCGCCACGCCCGCGTTCGCCGCCGGCGTGCGTTGTAAGTGTTGCGCTGTAAAAGAAAGCCCACAAGTTACACCAAGTTTGTACAGCAAAACAAACCAACGTCCGGGAATATTAAAGCCCAACTTACGTATTCTAGGGTCGAACCAAGACGTTGTTCGGGCCGCATGGTTTATAAAATAGGTTTCACCTTCTGGTGTCGTCGCCTGCTCCCAACCTTCTGGTAGCGGCCCTAGTGGATCTGACGTCGTATTACTACTTGTGGTCTTCGCCGCTGTAATCAAAGGAAAAGGTGAATTTATAGCGTCGTCGTTAACAAATGTCCGTTTCAATTATAGTAAGTGACCTGTTGAGCGAGTGTGTAGAGTGTATTAAGTCGCAAAATATTTGTAGATTTCTATGGAACAGCTGATATTTTTTCGCTTTTTCAGGTTGTTCCTATACAAGTAGCCCATACAAGTACCTACCTAATTGTTCTTTGCATTTCGTAGGTTGGCCCAGTAGCGGGACTATAGGCTAGGACAAAAAAATTTCGACCTCCCATACTATAGTCGTCAGCTGGTCGGACGGACAGTTTTGTATGAGAGGTCGAAATTTTTTTGTCAAATTTGCACATAGGTTTCTTGGGGAAAATTGTTCAATTTCATGAGTGGAACTCACCCTTAATTTCATTAAAACGAATTAACATTAAGGGTGTATACCAATTACTAAACACCCTGTATAGATAACCACAATCCCACCACGCCGCACGCGTGTTAGGCGAAAGATCTGTTGCACGGCAATAACGACGCCGCGCGCGAACGTGCGAAAATAAACGAAATCAATAGATAAACAATAAAGCACACACATCACACGTGATCCGACCAGTTGAGGAGGAAGGTCGCCATGAGCTTGTTCCAAGAACGTAACGGCGCCTGCGCCGCGTGATTCACGGCTAGCGGATATTGGCCGGCCGACTCACCCCGCTGGTGGTGCCAACAGACCAATGATTTATTACAGGTGCAGTCTCACTAGAACTTACTACGGACGTGCCCCAAGTGTCCTAAGGTGGTTCTGGCTCGGCGGTCACGTCAAGTGAACGTGAAACTGCTTAACTCACTGGCCCTTATTCTGTAACGATTCCAGGGCCCTGATTCTGTATCGCAATCTATAGATTCCACACCTAAACCTTACCGCGCACAAACGTCAAACGCATACGTTTTTGGGAAGATATCGTAACTTTTTAAGGAATTAACGTGGTTTTGAAACAAGGAATCGTTACAGAATAAGGGCCCTTGTTTCAAAACCACGTTAACTCCTTAAAAAGTTACGATATCTTCCCAAAAACGTATGCGTTTGACGTTTGTGCGCGGTAAGGTTTAGGTGTGGAATCTAAAGATTGCGTTACAGAATCAGGGCCATGATTGATTATTTATTACGGGTGCAACTAGAACTTACTAAGGAAAGAGAGCCCCGAGTGTCCTAAGATGGTACTGATACACCGGTCATTTGGTCGTGAAACTCATACTCACCGGCCGAAACTACCAACAAACCAATGATTTGTTACAAGTGCAGTCTTACTGTCAACCGTGTAAACCGTGTCGCGGAGCGGTGAAAGAATACCACCCCCTCTATTCCCTTGGGTGTCGTAAAAAGCGACTAACGGAACAGACTAAAACTGCACATACATAAAACAGCATAGAGCGGCGATGGGCTCACCACCTGTCACGCTGAGCACATGTGCAGTCGCTATTTGGTGAAAAGTGGACTATGGTGAGGACTGCTTTTGCTGTCCTCATTGCCTAGTTTCTGACTAACCTTTGGGGATAAAGGTAGTGATTATTATGTATGCAGCCTCATTGAAACTTACTACGGACAGAGTGCCCTAAGATGGTGTTGGCTCACCGGTTACATCACGTGCACGTGGATATGCTCGACTCATGGGCCGAAAGTGACCAATGATTTATTACAGGTGCAGTCTCACTAGAACTTACTACGGTCAGAGTGCCCCAAAGTGTCCTTACATGGTACTGGCTCACCGGTCACGTCACGTTAACAACTCCTCAATTACTAACCCTGGACGAAATTGCCAACCGACCAATGATGCATACAGGTGCACTGTTACTAGAACTTACTAAGATGGTACTGGCTTGTTCCCTTATTATAAGAGACTGAACGATGCTAATGAAATTAGCTTCAGTTAAAGTTCTATTTAAAGTTTGCTAAACAGCGCTGGTGTATGGCTAGAGACTTTCTTTCACTTTTTTTCATTTTTATCACGTTTATTTATAAACCCAATTTGTTTAGCAATATAGTAACACGCCTAATTTCTCACCAGGAGGCACTGCTTATTTTGCAGTCGTTCACATAATAATTAGGTAGTGAATTTGCGCTATACTGTGTTGCAAAGTTTGACGCATCTCTACAAGGTGGTCTCAAATCAATGAGTCATACAGGGAAAGTACCTCGAACATAGATTCGAAAACCTCAACCATTGGAGATAACAAATCTTCCTCAAGACCTTAAAAGCTATCGATTAGATTAGTACTTATATATAACATTTATTCTTACAATAATTATTATGATGATTCTAAGTGCATAATAATAATTATTGTAAGAATAAATAAAGCCGGGTTACGATTTCTAAACTCGAGTAACGAAACAATTATGCTGTCTCTTTACTGTTTCAAACCAGTTCAGTGTAAATACTAGTCATTAATTTAATTGACTTAATTAAATCTTACATAATCGCGAAGATTATAAAACTTTTATGTGTAAATATACAGATAAATATGACGGATATTACCATTATTTTATGGTATATCTTCGCTGTTAATGCAAGTAAAAATATAAAGTTTTCACTTTGTCACACCGTAATATTGTAATAATAATATTATGTCTACCAACTTTGATGTCTACGAAAGATAATAGACAAATCTTTAACGGGATTTCGTGAGCCTCTCCGCTGTTTGTGCAAGACATAATTGAACATTATTAACAGTTAACATTACTCGAGTAAAGTTAAACGACTGAGCGCGACGCTGCGCTGTTACGTTATTTAAATAGCGCCTTCTTGCCGCTGTGCTGTGTAATATAAACTATTGTGGAAACTGTCAGCTGTCGGCTCTCAATATGAATTACAGACTTCGCATAATGAAAATCCTACGCAAACCGAGCAAACCAATTTCACAGGAGCCTTAATATTTTGTCTACTATCATCTTAAACGATAACAAAGAGACACCAGATTACGGAAGAATGTGCTACGAAAACACAATTTATTTGTTGTTCACCTGATCTAGTTAGATTGTCTCAGGAAATGCGATAAGAGCGGATGAGACATCGCCACTTGCTTTGTGGAAGCGCTTCATGGCGAGAACGTGACTAGGGCACGTATTAAAATAAACTATCGGACAGTATTCACGAATTGATGGGGCGCCACGTGACTAGGTTTCGACTACTCAGCTTTGTTGTATTGTATGGATACGTGACAGATGTGTTTTTAACGTCTGGTTATAAATGTTTGTTTATCTCGAGGCGACAAAGAGTTCGAGCGAGGTGTATGCGGTCGGTGGCAGGCCGCGGATATGTCGCAAGCGCGCCTGCTGAAAGGTCCGAGAGCTAAATATTATGCGGAACGAAGTTAAAAACACCGATTTCTCACTTCGTTATACATAACTGCGCGGGGATGCATCACCGCGAGAGTAGCATGAGCTCTCGCGGCATTGTACAGCGAAGGCAGCCATCTAATTTTGATACTTTAGTTTTCATAAAAGGCCCCAGGCGCCAGGGACGTACCGATGTATTTTCCGTACACCTTTCAACGCTCGTCTCACATCAACCGACGGAAACAACGCGTTAATTCCCGTCATAAAATCAGTTTTAGAATTCGGGTTATTTACTTGTTTTTATTTCAGTTTCATGATAATTTTAAACTCGCTACTGTGGCCAATTAGATCACGTGAATACGGTTAGAAATAAAGAAACGACAGACCTAACTAAAACAAGATGCTCCTTTACTCGTTTTGTTGATTTCATTTAACAATTGCGTACCTAAGTTTTAGAATTACCTACATATTGTGGTGATCTTGATATTAATTTGTGGAAATACGAAAAAGTAACGAACATACTTTAAACGAGTACAAGTACGAGTATCCATTTAGGTAGGTCATTTGCGTATGCATACATTAGAGATATTAAAGGAATAAATAGTACCTAATTATTTCTGATCGATCACTATGTATTGTGTGTACCTACCATATTTAGTTGTATACATTTTTTAACTAGTGATAAATCATTTGCAAACACTACTGTGTAAGAAATAGTTTAAACATTTTGATGTAATTAATAGTTGTGACATCATAATCAACTTTACTGATAACAACTGAAAACCCAAGGTAAGACAATACATTTATTTAACTACGAATCATATGAATTATTAAGTTATTATTCAGAAAGATGACTTCATATGTAATGCTTCATGTGCCTTGTTAAAATATAATTTCTTAATTGTTTAAATAGGATGAAGTGCTGCTGCTTGCTGTTATGTTCTTGTTTCCGCTTCTTTAAAATTGGATATAATCTTCGATCTTAGTTTTTATAATCGAAGGATATAATCAGTTTTTTTTTTATCTGCCAGTGTAGTAGAACCCTGCGCTGTCTTTGCTAAACCAAGTGTACCAGGAAAAACTTTTGTATATTATATCTTTGACAAACCCTAATTTATCGTACATTATAAACCTCGAGTTGTCTTTTGGAAGTGGATACAGAGCAGTCATCATTAGAATTCAGGATAATTTGGGCTGGTGATACTCTGCGCACAGGTGTCTGCGTGAGGTGTGCTCTAGGGCCTTACCATCAACTCTTAGAGAGCAGTATTACTTTAATGTTACTATGCAAATTCCCATACGATATTCGCAATACTGCTCTAAGAGGTAGGTAGGGCCGGCGGCGGCGGTAGGGCGGGCGGCGGGGGTGACACACTGCTCACTGGGCGTCTGCGTGAGGAGTATCTCCGCGCTCTGATGCTGCATGGCTGCTGTCATCAATCGCGTGACGTCACATATCTGACGGCGGCGTGGCGGCGCGGCGGGTGTGATGCTCTGTGCACTGTGCGTCTGCGTAAGGAGTGTCTCCGCGCTCTGAAGCTGCACGGCAGCTGTCACTGGTCACGTGACGTCATATACCTGGCGGCGGCGTGGCGGCGCGGCGCCGGCGGGTGTGATGCTCTTTGCACTGGGCGTCTGCGTGAGAAGTGTATTCGCGCTCTGATGCTGCGTTGCATGGCTGCCGTCATCAATCGCGTGACGTCACATACCTAGCGGCGGGCGGGGCGGTGAGGGTGATGCTCTGTGCACTGGGCGTCTGCCTGCGTGAGGAGTGTCTCAGCGCTCTGATGCTGCACGGATGCTGTCACTGGTCGCGTGACGTCACATACTTACCTGGCGGCGGGGCGGTGAGGGTGATGCTCTGTGCACTGGGCGTCTGCGTGAGGAGTGTCTCTGCGCTCTGATGCTGCACGGCAGCTGTCACTGGTGCGTGACGTCACATACCTGGCGGCGTGGCGGCGGGGGTGATGCTCTGCGTACTGGGCGTCTGCGTGAGGAGTGTCTCTGCGCTCTGATGCTGCACGGCAGCGGTCACCGCTTGCGCCGCGAGAGTCTTGCGGGGGTCGTCCCACGTCGTCGTTTTTGTTATGTGACTGTAAACAATAATACGTTCATGTTAAAATTCGGTACCAAAATAAACATGGTTACACAGAATATGTGAATTTGAGTGGAACATGTTACTGCGTGATTAATTATTTATAATTATTTGTGTTAATTTAACTTTAATCATCATTAATTATGAAATGAAGACATCTTTCAACTTTTAAGTAACATTTTAAACTTTTTGTTTTTAAGTAACATCTTAACTTGTATAAAAAATATTTAAAGCATTAATTAGCTGTTCAAATTATTATGCACAAGGCCATCATTCAATATTAAAGTTATTCATAACCGTAGGTTATTCATATAGGAAGGCCTATCTATTTTAAGACATCACACAAAACGCGGCAATTCGTAAAATTATCGCAGATGGCATTATAGCTAGCGGCCGCGCAGTCTCCGCGCTCGACTCGAATCTTCCCACTTAGCGGTCGATGTAATCAATTTGTAAAGGAACCGGACGCGGCGTGTGCAACCATCGAGGTGTTATAACTAGAAACGACACCGAGAAGCAATTTTTCGTGCAATGACTTACATACGGCTAGGGTTGCCAACTATACTGTTAAAAACAGTATTATACTGTTAAAACAGTATTATACTGTTTTTCACTACATTATACTTTTTACTGTTGAACAAAAATAAAGTATCCAAAATACTGTTTTAGTATCACAGTGCACTGGTAACCATATACCTGTTTAAAAAGTAAAAAAGTTGCGAACGTTGTCCGCGTGGTGTAGCGCAGCCATATTTAAAACTTTGAAAAAATAAAATACAGTCCATTTTTCTAAAATACTGTTTATTTTACTTATCTTACCCGAAAACACTTTATTATTATTTTTTAAACCCTAGGTACGAGTACGTACGGCTCATGTGTTGCAAACGGGCGGGCGGGGAGTGTGCTACTGCTGCTTCTAGTTAGGTTAGGTTAGGCTAAGCCTAGAGTTAATTTAGCCAAACAATTCTAATCAGTAAAATCAGTACTCTTGTCTGGCCTTTTTATTAAATCATCTAAGTATAGCTAATTTCAGTTTTTCTAGATTTTTGCCTCTACAGGGTTCATTTTGGACGGTTACGTGGTTACGTGATCCTATAGCAGCAGTACAAACAAATAATGAAATAAAAAAACATTACTTATTTTTTTTTACATTGTTGTTTCAACTTTTCCATAAGAAAATTAAAATTATTGACACCTAGCGCGCGGCCTATCACGATTCACGGTATTCACGGTTATAAAAGCGCATGCGATGCACGTGCTCACGTGACAGCTATTATAATTCACCCCGTGCACCCACCAATGACAGTGCGCCGTCTCGCTTTGACGCGACCAGGGTGAGCGCACGCACCTAGAACTATAGGATATAAAAAGCAGGCAAAAAATTGTATTTAAAAAAAGAAAACATACATTATTTTTACGTCAAATATTTTATTATTACTTTTTTTACCCCATATTTACTTTTGGCGGGGGGCCCAAAATTAATCCTGTAGGTATAGACAATAATGACAAGTCTGACAGCTGTCCCTGTCTCATAGAAGTTCTAAGATATTTTTTATCACACACGTTCGAAGCCCCTTTAGCCAGGGGGGGGCTGAGGCTTTTGCAGTTCTTGGGCTGCAACTATGTGCGCAAAATCTTGCTTTGCGGGGCGCCTCTAGTAGTAATAGCTCAATGTGTGCGACCCACTGAGTACTGAGTAGCCGCTGCCATGATGAATGGTCTTTACTTTCTTCACTAGAAGTAGGCGGGCGCACCGCGACCGCGCCGCCACGACCCCTTTTAGGCAGAAGCGCCTAGACATGTTGGCATACGATTGTAGAATAGACCGAAAAATATTAATGGTACATTGTGGTATTCCACAACACAATTTATAATTAAAAACTGTACTTTGGTTAGCCTTCTGTTCGTACTTAACTGTATCGTTGTTATTTTTGTTAGTACTTAACCTACACCTAGGTAAGTAAAGAAATATGTTTAGGGATGATTTATATTAGTGCACGGCCAGACTGGACGCGCGCCCGCGCCCGCGCAGGCCCGCTCTAATATAAATCATAAGTTGACTGTTAATTATCTGTGGTAGCGACCGAATAAAGTACCTATGCGCATTCACTCCTCACTCCATATTCGTCGAGTATTACTTACTTGTAACTTTGTCTACCAATTTACAGCGCTAATAGAAAAGACATTTAGCGGTTTCCATTGCCACTTGTCTAGGGCAGAAATGTAATAATAGCACTGAATCGCTTATCGAACCGCCCGATATGAGACGCACACGCATGATTATGGCTTCGGCAAATAAACATGAGTAATCGGCGCTTACGCTATCAACATATCAACATAATAATATCAACTGTGCACAGGACATTGCTCATATTGGATCGAACACATACCTGTTTGGTCTTGAAAAAGTTAATCGTAAAACACAAATCAGTTATACGACGGTACTTGCTAGCCAAGGTTAACATGTTGGATGACGTCATTTTTCATAAATAAGGCCGGAAATTGATAATTTGAAAGAAAACTACTTACCTACTTACTTACATGAAAAGTGTAAGATCTTATTTGGAGGGTTGAGGGTGTACAGGAAGTGCTGGCACAGTCGCGAAAAAGTTCAAGAGGTTTTTAATCTACAGGTATTATAATTATGTAATATAAACTATTGGAGAAGTGTTGCTAACACGACCACTAGCAAGAAAGATGTTTTTGTAGTTATTCTTCATCTTTCACTTTACTCTACAGAAAAAAAAATTCTAAACAAAATTAACAGTAGGTATGGGGTAGTGCTGATAACAATGGCAAATCGGAAAATTATTCTATTCAGGAGGATAAAACCTCAATGTATAATTAAAAGTTGGAAAAGAGTTGAGTGCTGGCTGCTAACGACAACAGTAACTCGAAAAAGTATGAATGTTGTATTTATCTCACGAGGTTTTACTTTACAGTGACTAACGAGATAAAACCAACTGGCCGGCCAGAGAACGTTCATGCTCCGCCAGTGCAAATCGAACAATCACAGACGGAGGTGAGATAAGAAAGTATTGCATTCGAAAGTGGGCGGGGGCGGTACCACGGCGGATCGATTTGCGCGGAGCGGTAATGAACTTGGCTATCAGCTGTTCGCGTGACGGCTGGCGCGGGCGCTGCCGCTGCCGCTGCCACCTGTGTTCGGCACCTGCTTATAGTATAGTATAGTATACATACGCCAGCAGATAAACCTATCCAAAACGGTCAAATTCAATATTGATCCTTATACCTACTTGTAGTATAGTGTAGTTGGTCCCGGTTGTTGTCGTTAGATGACCACCAACCCGCGTTGGGCCACCGTGGTGGGTTATGGCCCAATATCCCCACGTGCTATGGTCCACGCGGGAGGCCTGTGCCCAGCAGTGGGACGTTTATAGGCTGATGATGATGATACCTACTTAAAAAATAAGGTTCTAAAAAGAACATGCGACTTACCGAACCACTTTGTATAAGTACTATTCGAAAAGTGTTTAATATAAAAGTTTGTTAATTTAAAAAGCTGTAGATGTTATTAAGATAATAAGATATATCAAAAATAAAGTAATAAATTAATAAAATAAGACATTTTGACATTTTGTGGTAAGTTGATTTGTTAAATGCGATTAATAATTATATCGCGCGTCATGATGTGTAAGTATTATCGTCTAACACGTAATCAGTTATTAATTCCGCGCGGAGTTAACCTTTTAACTAACCGGCAGGTGGTTGGTTACCTACTTCGGAGTACTTCGGACAGCTTACCTTCTTGAACACGTTTCAATAGAAATCTTCGGATTGTGTTTGACTGTCGCGTGCGTATGGATTTTAACAATGATATTTTAGAAAAGGTCATTGGATTATAAGAGTCATATCGTCGGCGTCGTCCATGTGCGGTTTGGGATAGCTCATTTTTGAACTAGCCTTTTGGCTAACTATATAATTATGTTTATGTAAATAAGTGTAAACATAGTATAAGTTTTTGTACCCTTGCAAATGGCGAATTAATTATGTTTTAGGGCTAATTAGGAATACAATATGGACATATTATTCCGCAAGGTGCAAGTTGTTGAGGCTCGTGCATGGATGTTTTTTTTACTAGGTAGGTACATGATACATTCATTGGGACATTAAAATAAACGCTAACTTGGACGTGTTAATAATATCTTTCTTTCGATAAGGCAGATGGTCTTTAAGTTTTGGTAGTTCCTTAAGTTATAAAAATAAATTGTGTCCTCGTTTAAGTTTGAGATGTAATTGGTGTTGTGGTATTCATAATTTGTTTATTACTTAATCTATTATTATTAAGTTATGTAACTATTACATTTACTATGATTTATTACTTTCCATCAGACCATGAAGATTATCAGTTTGACCGCTCAAAACCTTCACAGCACCACGTCGGATATCGAAAATACAATGATGCAATAAAGGTTATTTAATTGTTTATTTATTTCATCGTTAATAACATGAAATAAGCATATGTAACTCAACAACAACTCATTCGATTTCCAGTAATGAATTCAAATGACATAAGTATACCTATACTACTTTTAAAGTTAATGAAATGGCCCAACTTGCATAGATAAAAAAATACCTTAAAATGTATTAACTATGTATTAAAAACAAAATGCTTTATACCTATTACCATTATGCAAAGCCATGTGACTTAAGGCATGTAGATGCTAATTTGTAATTCAGTCAAATCGTACAATTGTGTCGAGAGGTGGGGGGAGGGTCAGTGTTCAATTACCTGACTGGGGAGGGGGGGGGGGGGGGGCGGATGTCTCATGTTGCATAACATCGCACTGTTAGGCTGAGACTGTAGTGTAAGGCGGCGGCGGTGACTTATGCTGTATAATATCTTCGAGCTTATGATGTAGTTAAAGACTGTTTAGTTTTACTTAATTCATATTCATATGCTGGACACAGGCCCTTCCTACTTGGATAACAACACATGGGGAGATTAGGCCATAGCTCATCATAACGGATCATTCTCATAAGGACAGATGCTCATAAGAACAGATTCTCAAAAGGGCAGATTCTCAAAAGGACAGGAGTACACGTAAGCATATTATTAAAAAAATATATAATTAATAATAGTTAACAATTAATATTTTAAAAATATATTTAAGTAAAAAATAATTAATTTAATAATTATTTTATTTTAATTTAAATAATAGATAAAATTTATTTATAGTTTGGCAAAAAAGGTAAGAAATTAAATAGTGGCAATACTGTATGGAGTTTACGTCATTTTTGACTAACACTCCATACAGTATTGCCACTATTTAATTTCTACTCTTTTTTGCCAAACTGTACGCTCACACCAATTATTTAGCCCAAGATAAGCTTCTATTAAAATTAAATTAAATTAAATGAAATTAAATATTTATTTGCTATAGTTTAATATGGTTAAACTAGATAACGGATCACTTTATAATTACAAGAAAAAAAAACAGAGGCCTTTATACTGTCTCTGTGATAATTCATGGTTAGGCAACCATAGCATTTTTCAGGTAAGTATTAAAATTCTTTAAATAAAAGTCAAAGACAATGCTTTTGACTTTTCAGCCTATTGTCGTGTCGGCCACTACTGTACGGAAGCTTTCGCAAATAACCGGCACTATCCCGATCTTAAGTAGTCCACATCCATCCGAAAAAGTCTTAAATAGGTAGCTACCTAAATTACAGAAGTTCGAATAAAAATGTAGCCGCTGCCGCTTCGCTTTCCCGCTCCCGCTATCGCTTCTAACGTTACACTGAGGTTTACAATGCGCGTCTTGCGCCCGCGCATCGTGTTTGTACACAACCGCATTATTTACTCACACCCCGCGAGTTGCCGTGAGCGGCACACGTAATCGCTCATTCTCAGAAGCTAACATTCAAATTGGCAGCGAGATGTACACCTGGATACCATTAGTCATGGCCCCAGCACGGATTAGGAAACTGGGCCCTTACCGCCATCTTTTAGCAAACGACTCAAGTTCTACTCAGTTCAGTATAGGTTCTGAAATTGAATCGCTTAGATCCGTACCATCATCCTAAATAATCTGAGCCGCATTTGGTCCGATCGAATGAATGACCATTGTCGCTGGTCTGCGTGTCTAACCTTGAGAAAAGAAAGAGATGGCGCTACGTAGAATTGCTATAAGTGCGTCTCGCTTTCAAGTCAGCTTGAAGAGCGTTCGTAAACTACTTTTAAAAAGTTGCGGAAATAATCGGTTTTATAAACCTACTTTATTTAACGTAATATAATTTTAATGTTACTACAATCAATTTAAAACATTGTTTTGTAAAGTTTTGAGTAAAAAAGCACGTATGTGATACCTTTGTATCGATAATTTCAATTTTTTTTATTTACAAAGATTTGACAACACGAGTTTGAAACACAGAACTTTGAACGTACGTTCTGTGAAATCTGTCATTGTGAAGTGTACCACGTGTACACAAGTGTAGTCACCCGCGGTACCGCGGTGTTTAAATTCAAAAAATAAATAGTATTTAATCATTTTTTGGTTTAACAATGCCGTAAGTACCTATTTAAAATTGAAGTATTGCTTTAGAAAACCTAGTAATTTGTGTACATGTGTGGTTGGTTTACATTTTGTTCACATCCCGCGCCTTCGCAGTCTCAAACTTACGAACTCATGGAATGTGTGTTTGAAGTGTTCTCAAGTGGCTGTTTGTTTTTCAATAAGACATACCTAGTAGGTTTAATTTCTTTAGGCGTGGGACCTCGTCGTAGCAGCGTCGCAGTTTAAATATAAATAAAAAAAGTCTAATGTTGTTAAAATTAACAGTGTTGCGTACGTAGCGGTGAAAGAATACTACCACCCCCTCTTCCCTTGGGTGTCGTAAAAGGCGACTGACGAACTAAAGACTGCATACACCCAACAGCATAGAGCGGCGATTGGATCACCACCAGCTGTCACGCTACGCACATTTGCAGTCGCAATTTGTTAAAAAGTGGACTGGTAGAGGGCTGCTTTGCTGTCCTCATTAGGCAATGAAGACAGTCCTCTACCACAGACTAGGCAGTCTCTGACTAACCCTTTGGGGATAACAGTCATGATTTTATGTATGTATATTAAAGAGAATGTGCACGCCATGTATCCCGTGTGGCATAGCAGTTTAAGTAGGTACAATATAAATAAAATGCATATTCATTCAATAAGCCCATAAGGCCAACGGCAACCTCTTACCGAGTAATGACAATAACTCTTTTCCTTTGTAACATTAGTTTAGTTTTGAATAAAACTAATTTAACCTTGTACTTCTTAAATTACAGTACTGGAATGACTATAAATCCAAGCTTAAGTCTAGAGTGGTCTCTGTGCGAGTATCACTTTAACATACAGGTGGTGGACATCAAAAGTGCACCTATTGACAGATATAGAATAAAATTCCTCCAAATTGTAGGAGAGGATTTTGGTTCTGGTAATCCGGATGCCAGGGTTAAACCATTTCATGATGTGAGTACTTATCATTTATTTATTTAATTCAGTAACAGTTAATACATACAGTCCTATTAAATAATTCAATTGACATCAATAAATAGAGAATCAGTATAATTTATTTTTAGCAAATTTCATATTATTATGATGAAGTGTATTACTTTTATAAAATTTGCCTTGTAAACAATCCTTCAGTTTCTTTAAATTCATCCCTTAAAAAATTTGGAAATAATTTAATAGGATGCCAAAATTTACTATAGAAACAAACATTCAAATTTATGAGTTATGCTAAACCCTGGCAATGGCATAGGATATGGAAATATTTTATTTATTTTAAAAATTGGAAGGAAATCACTTTTACTTTTGAATCATCGACTAGCAGCTGGTAGATAAAGTACAATAACGATTGTTTGTTTTACAGGCACCACCAGCAGACCAAAGTCAGCATTGCTCGAAAAGTTCATTGTCACAGTGGCCATACCCAGCACTACTGACTGTAGGTTATGACGCGCAGCAGCACCCAACAGCAACCCCTCCACCTGCGTCACCTGCTGTTCTTCTACCAGCGACGCCGCGTCGTCCACCTCGTCTCATGTCGCGGCGTGCCAGCCCCGCAGCCACCGCGGGCCTTCCACTCGAGCGACGATCTCGACGTACACCTCTCGCCGTATGCGGATTCAAACGCCGCCGCCTCGACAGCATTCGACGATGAGACTCGCACCAACACGGCAGAGGCTGAGACGAGGTGAACCACTGATGACGCAAGAGGCGGCACAAAGAGCGCTGGTATTAGACTCCAGTGATAGAACTACGTTGTCACGGAAGCAATTAAATGTCCTTAGATATTTAGTTAAGGATATAAGGGAAATAAAAAATATATTAAATTCACGATGAGTAAGGGTTTAATTTTAATTTGATAATTTAACTACATTGCATTATACATATTTAATATTAAAAAAATTAAAGGAATGGGCAAGAAACTTGTGCTAGGTTTTTAAACTAATATAATTTTACAATACAACTACCTTACCTACTTTAAATACTAAACTTAATAATAACTAAATGCTAACTCTACTCTAAAGAAAATATTTGATATCAGACAAACGGTAACTTAATATTTTTTTAGGAAACTAAGTATAAACAGTAACAATCAATGAATATTATCAACTTGTTATTTTTCATTTTAGGATGCCCTTGCCTGCCACAGACGTTGAATGAGGTCCTGCCTTGTAGCCTGTCCCATTTGCAAGTCAGGATTATTACCACAACTGGGGTTATAGACTTCTCCTCCTGGCTGCATTTGAGCTTCTTGTTGAAGTTCGGCATCGCTCAGTCAGACTTCTGTGTTTGCCTTGTTGCATATGTTGTGAAGGATTACACAAGCATTCACAATTGAGGTAGCCCGATAGTCCTCTCTACAATGTTCCTAGCCCGAACATGCATTTGAGTATAGTGAGCCTCTGGAGTGTTTGGCAATGCATTGACAATAGTCATAATGTATAGCCTTAATGGATACCCAGAATCACCTGAAACATTTAGAGATTAGGTAATTTATTAGTATAGAATTTTATTTTAAAAATTTAAACAATAGACTGATTAATACCAAGAATATAAAGGAAATAGTGTCTCATTAATTTATAGTAAAAGAGTATTTAGTACCTATGTAAATTAACAATAATTATTAAATTATCTGTCTTGTGTGTTAAAATAAATAAAAAATGCTTACCAAGTAACCACACAGATTCATTCAGACTTTCTAGATGACTTTTATAGGATGCTTATTCCATATAAAAATATCATGGGTTGCTCCACCATAACTAGCATCAACACTAGTAATCTGCATATTGGCATCACAAATCTGTAATAAAATTGATATTAATAAAATTGTAGATTATTATTAATTTTTAACCACCTCTGTGGTCTAGTGGCTACCGGCTTCAGACCCAGAGGTCCTGGGTTCGATTCCCAACGAGGGGGGGGGGGGGGGGTTACATCTTTTTGTGGCCGGTTTGGTTGGTAGGGCTGTTAAGTCTCCTGGCTAGTTTACCACCATCTTATCTAAGTCTGTCACCATAATAACGATGTTTATAGCATTGTTGTGTTCCGACAGTTTGAAATAAGATAGCCAGTTCCTCAGTGGTTGAGGATTCCGCTTCCACCTTCGTCCTTATCGTCACTTACGATCAGGTGAGAAGATGGCCAAGCACTTACCCGTTGTAGTAAGAAAACAAAATAATTTTATAACATACTTAAATGTACTCAAATTTATTATGAAAAGTAGCCTATTTGCTAACATCATGATTTTTGGAACCATTTCCACTGGAGGGACCATCACAGGACAATTTATTGACGGTAAATGACTTAAAATGAGTACTTAATTACGTTGTAGTAAAGAAACTCACCAATTGTACATTGAGGGAATGATAGTGTTTCCTGCAGTAATATCTTTCTTCATGTTGTGAAGGTCTGATTATAGCAACATGAGTACAATCAATACATCCTATCACCCCGGGAATGTTAAATTTCTTGTAGAACCTTGTAAATATTAAAAATGTTAGTTTAAATAGTCATAAAATAACAGACTTGTTATTTTATTATAAATGGTAATAAATTGAATGATCTCACACCAAATATTTTGTTTCAATTTATACAAGTACATATACATACATTTCATAGGTACAGTAAACTGTCCACTATTATGTTTAATTGTCTACTGTGGATGATAGGTTTGGACAGTTTGGACTTAGCAGAGTTATTTTGTCATTTATGTAAAAAACAAAGACAACCATAGTTTCAAGGATTTCCTGTTTAAATACAATCTTTAAGTCGGCTAGAAAATTGTAAATGAACACTTTAATTGTATATGTCAAATTCAAATTTAATTATGACTTACTCTGCTCTAATGAGAGACCTTTCTTGTTGATTTTTTTGGAAAAACCACATAATTTCTTCTCATTGCAGATGAATTTAGACATGCTGTCACCTGTGCTATAGCCGATGACACTGTTTGTTGAGCCATTGAATGTGCACTGATACTACCAATGGGTCTCTGATAGGAGCCATTGGCATAAAACGACAATGCAGTTAAAACCTGAAATAGGCATAAAATAAAGTTTCAAATTGACATACAAATCACCTACTAAAACTATTTAACAGTAGGTAACACTGATATACTTAGTAAGTTTCCGAAAATTTGGCAGTGCTCTACCTACCTTTGTCTCCACAGACAGATCACTAGACCGTCTTGTTTCCCTGATCATTAGTCTTATTTCCTCGCAAAGCTCTTGCGCCAATGATTTGGATAGGCGATATTGCCGAATGAACTCTCGGTCGTCAAGTTCAAAAGCATCCGCCTGTACCCTTAGCGACATACGCTGACGCTTTCGCCTTAAATTTGACTCGCTGTAGTCGTTCTCCAAGAACTCTAATTTGGCCCATTCATCCGACATCTAAAAAATAAAATATTGTAAGTCGATACCTAGGTAATGAATTATTTTCCTACAGCGGACATTTCTAGTTACTTAAATTATAATTACTTTTAATTCAAAGCGGTTGACTCGAACAAACTGACTGTTCAGATGTAACTATCATTGTTACTTCTCAGGATTGATATGGAATGTAACACCATTCGGATGGAACTGGAATTTAACACTATGTGGATGGAACTGACTACTCGGACCGGACAACCAGTTCTCCTTTTGATGTTGTGCAGGCTAGTGGGGGCTGGGAACCGAAATTTCGCGAAAGGTCTCACTATACCCGACCAGATGGGGTTCAGCACCCCGCCACGACAGTTTCTCGTGAAACAATAACACTAACTAGGATAAAAATAAAATTTTGCCACGCCTTTGGGTCGTCCAACTTACAATAAATGCATTGTCTTACAACTAAAATTACGGGTCTTTTGTTGTTATTCAATTTCGGTAAAGACAATGTCTATGAAAGCAAATGACCTTACATGTTTGAGTAAACAAAGTACTTAGGTACCTACCTATTATTTTCGGGATTTTATTGACTCCCAGGTGGCTGGACTATAGAGACCATTATGTTCGTTGTACGAAGTTCGTCAAGCCATCCTTTAGTTACTCACATTATTCTAAACACAAAGAATTTATTATTGTTAGGTTATGGAACGCATAAAACTAACTTTAAACTTAAAATATTTAAGTATAAATTAAATACAATACCTGATGAAGCTTTTTCACATCACTGGATACTCACGAAAACAATTTATTGTAATCAAATCCAACAGGAATAACACAAATCACTTATTCTATTCACTTTAGGTTAAAAAATAGCAACTTATTTTGGTTCGCTTTAAATGACAGCTACGCGTATCAGTTTAGGTCGTCAAGGGACGTGGTGGTAGCAAATTTCATACAAATTGAATGAACGAAGTCGTGTCAGCGATCCAACTTATAAGTGAATCGCTGTCAAAAAACGACTCTCCATCTGAGACGTTTATAAGACGTGGTAGTACGAATAAGCGATTCTATTCAGTTTAGGTCCTAAAATGAATCGCATTATGAGATGGTGGTAAGGGTCCTGCACTTTTCGCTGGTTGCACAATGTGCACCGTAATGTACACACGGCGTCAGATCAACCTACCCAAAACTGTCAAATTTCTACAATCAATTTTAAACTTTATATACTGGTTTTAAGGATCAATATTCATTGGAGAAATTTGACTGTTCGGGGTAGGTTGATCTGACGCCGTGTGTACAGACGCCAGCACTTACCACAAATTGTCAAATTTCATCAATCCATATTGATTCTTATACACTAGTGACAAAGTTCAAAAGGAGAATGCCAAAAAATGGGTTAGCATTGTCACACGCTTCAAAATAAAAATTGTACTTAAATTATTCTTTTTAATTTCGAATTGTTTTTTACTTTTAGAACGGTCAATTAGAACATAGGTTTCTTTTTCAAACTTAATAAGACATGGTATTGTTCATGTTCCATCACCGGCTACCTAACTGAGGGCCTAGTCAACTGGCAAACGCTCGACCGGTGACAGCTTCAAAATCGCTCATCAAATTCGCTAGGCTACATCGATATCGATAAGCTAAGGGATATAGAACATACAGGCTTGTCTTAGTATTTTTTTGTTTGATGATAATGTAACGCTTATGTAAGATTAATAAATAGGTAGTAACCACACCGATCCTTTTGAGTTTTAGTGAATTGAATGTCAATTTACTAAGAAATTCGGGTAGACTCCTTGAGACAATTTGAAAAATGAATCAATAGCTTTTTTCGCCGGAAGTTTGCCAGGCAAGCACGTTTGTAAATAAGTACTTATAATGATGACGAGTGACTTACCCACCATAATATGATATTGATATGAGACCAAACCCATTTTTCAGCTTATAATATAAATAAATTAAGACTGAAGACCACAAGCAAACGCTTGCTGCCAAGAATTTCTCAAATATTAACAACTTGACGTCCGTCTGTAATGAAATAAGTGATAACACTAAATGTTACAAACCGCGCGAACATTTAAACAGTTTGATCTTAGATGCGAGTACCCACTAGGTAGTGATTAAAACGTTTGCATCTTGTATGAGTACATCGCCTAAAGTAACTCTATGGCGTAGCGGCTAAGGCTTTCGGGTTTAGTTGTCTAACTACAACACCTATCACATTACTTTTCTAATTGATTATTGTCCTAAATAAAATAAAATAAAAAACATTCCAAGTACATGGTTTTGCTAGTTAAATTAAAACTAATTTTAAAATATGCAAACTAGCGAAGCAATGTACTTACTGTTACTTGAAAGGTAATGCTAGAGGTTTAACTAATGCAAAAAGTCCCCGCCCGCACCGGACCGGTTTGTGATCTTGCCAGTTAGTTACGCAACTTTCACATTACCGAGCTAAAGGATGGGTAACCAAATAAAATGCGTCTCGAGCTCCTCCGTGCTTCGGAAGGCACGTAAAGCACACTGCGGTTGTATTGGCTCAGGGCTTAAGCCTGTTATAGCCCAGTCTTTCTAGTGCTGTCGTTCATGTGGGAACGTTCAGGACGTTCATAGGATGACGATGAAGACAACATCGCCTTAATATAGGATTGTTTCATTGTTACTTATTTATAGCGGTAGGTACCGAAAATAATTGAAATTAAAAGTCAAATCATTTATTAAATATACGCCTTCACAGACACAATGACATGATCGTGGTCTCTACGCGACAAGTTAAAATATTTATTTATTTTACATTATTTATTTCACTGCCATTCATTATGAGTTGGTTGATAATGTTTCGAAATAAAACATAGGATTATTTATATGTTTACCAAAAATAATTTTAAAACAATTAATTTTATATAATTACCCTAGTATGTTGATAATGAATCAAGTACAACTTTAAGCCATGTTTAATGCAGTTTCATTGTTGGATACGACATGTGGTACACATCCCTTCTTTATTGTGAGCCTGATGCAGCATTAAATATTGGTGTTATTATGATTAACCATGCTTTTTGAAGGTATCCAGAATCTCCTAAGAAATTGGAACAATATACTTACTTATAGAAAATTGTCATACTTACATAAAAAGTTAGTAGGTAGGTAGTATATATTTACCAAAAATAATTTAAAAACAATTAATTTTATTTATTTATTTTATATTCACAAGTGAATCGACAGTTCTATAACAAGTATAACACTGAAAATGTGAAACAGCAAACCATTTACAGATTCACACAAATAAAAATGTGATAGTAACATTACAAACTCAAGCAACAATTACAATCGATTACTTCACAATCGCCAAATTGATAATAACTAAACTATTACAGAGTATGCTAGATATGGAACTTAATTTGTATTATATGTATAACAAGCCACCTTATGTTAAGCCACCTATTTAAAGAAAAAACAATATTATAACAAACACAATAGAACCCACCAGATTTAATAATCGGATAATAATAATGCAAGTTTATACATATAATTACCTTTGTATGTTGATAATGAATCAAGTACAACTTCAATAGCTTAATGTTATGACTAGTAGAAATTGATATAAGTAGGTAAGTACTTAAACATTTTCTATAGGTACCTACTGCAAGTAAAATTAAATATCAAGTAAAAAATAACATTAATGTTGTATTTCTTAATATATTCTTATTTCCTTACCTAACTCTCTCAAAGTCAAAGTTTATTAAATATGAGGCTTCACTTTCTCTTATTGACATTAAAACTATATGTGTATAAAAATAAATGCCAATTGTGTGTTTATGAAGGTACTGTTTTTTAGTAGTACCTACCTAAGTAAATCTTTTTAATAAAGTACAATAAACTTAGAACTAAATTAACTTTATACTTAATTTTTTCCCATCATATAAACCAAATCACTATTTTATGGGTTAAATATATTTATGGCACACTGTTCCTTTTCTTAAAATAAAAATGTTGTCAACGAAGGTATTGTTTTTTTGTACATAAGTAAATCTTTTTAAATAAAGCACAATAAACTTAGAACTAAATTAACTATATTTATGGCACAGACTGCTCCTTTTTGTAGAATAAAAACGATGACAACATTAGAGCTCCACAAAAAAAATCATATAAATAACTAAATTCAACGATGCCAAAGCCATGTTCAATGCAGTTTCATTGTTGGATATGACATGTGGTCCACACCCCTCCTTTCTTGTGAGTCTGATGCAGCATTAAATATTGTTGTTATTATCATTAACCATGCTTTTTGAAGGTATCCAGAATCTCCTAAGAAATTAGAACAATATACTTACTTATAGAAAATTGTCATAGATAAAAAGTTAGTAGGTAAGTACCTATGTATTATACAAAATTGCTTGATATTGTTTTTTACCAAATAACCATGTTTGTTCACCATTCTGAGGAAGTCCATCCTCCAAATTATGAGGTAACATTTAAGATTTTTGAATCGTCGTCTCAAATCTGCAAAACCACATAAAATAGTTTTATCTTTATGTTAATACTCTTTATTCTAGCAATTTTAACAAAACTGACATTTCCTGGTAAATCCCAATATAATAATAGGCATAATACTTACCTTTATTATGTAAGTAATAATTTATTTATTAAAACTTACCGTTTGAACGTAAGGACTGATATCTTTTCCTATTAAGAAAGATGCTTGTCTGTATAAGATTTATAGGGTATAGTCAATAGGTACACCTTACTACACTTAGAGCCTTGGTTTAATACTCTAAGCTACCTGGCAAATTAAATCTTCATTGGAACCTGTAAAACAAATAGGCAATCTAAGTTATAAATTGATAAATGGACATTATGGATAGGTTACATTTAATATTTATACAAAAAGTCCCTTACTGTTGTCTTAATCTTGACCTTTCTTGTCATGATTAAAGGTACTTAGGTGGATTTATTTGGCCCAAATGTTTGTATGGTTTGAGAGCCCCTACAAATTGTTATGCAGCGACTTGCTCTTCGTTGCGGAAAATGTTGCATGACACACATTTATTTGGTCACTCACATCGCAACAACTATATCAGCACGCAATTCCCGGCAGACCTTAGCTAAATATTTGAAAGTTCGTAAACGAGAACTCTGAGAACTATTCACAAGTACAACAAACTCGATTTCGTTACTTTGCTCCAAGTAACGTAGGGAAACATTTCTTCCTTAGCGCCTGAGCACTTGATTATCGCAGTCCACAATAGCCCTAAAAAGAGCATTTTACACAAAACTTTCAACACAACACAACTATTCCTTCATCAGCTGATCAAACAATCGCCATTTTGTGTGAATTTTTATCTTCAATGTTTGAGTGATCGCTAGATTAGCGATTCTTGGCTTGTCAAACTGTCAATTAGGTCTATTTTAGCGTAAATTTTACGTCGTAGGTAACTTTTGCTTATGTCAATCCCATACATTCGTTTTATCGTAGCGAAGATTTCGTAGCGTTTCATTTGTTTGCCAATTGACTAGGCCCTCTGATTGAGTCAAAAGTGTTGCCACAGCAATTAATTGATAATGAATATTATTATTATCGATTTACAAATGACAAGGTAGGCAGTAGCATCAGTATCACTAGTCAATATTGTTTATAACTATATTTTATTCTGCCTTATAATGTGTTTAAACACTTAAAGAGGGAAACAGTGAAGTTAGACACAACATACTAATAATTTAATGGCCCAGAATAGGATGGCCGCATGGCGATCTTCACTCGACTTCTACTTTGTTGCTGAATAAATGATCATAATGGACCGATGTGTTTGGTACCATACCAAATATAACGGTCCATTATATTATACCTACCATAATCTAAAATAGTATTTTTTAATAACAGGTAGTTATTTATTACTGAATGTAGTTAATAGTACTGAATTGAAGTTCGCGCAAGATAAAGCGATTTTTTCTATTCTTTTAGATGGGATAGTACTATGGTACAGTCGAGGAAGTTCCAGTTCGGCCACTTTTCGGCGATATTCGTTTGCACATGATCTATGCGCTCGCCACTGTTCGTAGGCGCGGTAGAAATCAAAAGCAAGCGAATATCGTCAAAAAATGGTCGTCCGGAACTTCATCGACTGTACGTACATAATATGGTTAAGTAGTAGATCGATAACAAATACTGTGAAGTTTAACTAATAAGTAACAGTTTTAATATCGCATTGTTATTTTATTACATTATAACTCCTATCTTACGTTTTGAAATAATTGTATCAAAAGCGGTTGCAATTGATATTTATTAATATAAATCATTTCCGAACATGTTTTTAGTAGATTTTATATAATAAAAAAATCCTCATGTTATCTCCTATCACCCTTTCCTTAATATTTGTTCAACAGAATAAACAACCAATCGATTAATCGATAGTAACTCGTGGATTTAAAGAAGTAATCGATATGCAATTCTTTGATCAACAATGGCAACATTTCGTTGGTACCTATTGATTGAGTTGAGAGAGAATGAGATCGACTGATCGACCGTTTTCGCTCTTACGACTTGCGGTTTTTATGCTGAGTTTTCTTTTTCAGCGTTTTCAGTGTTTTGAAAAGTGCTAAAAGTGTAATTACGGCAGGACGTTTTCTTTACATATTCACGACAAGACGTTTTTTGATTTATGTGCTTACCTAAGTAGTGTAATGTAAAATTACGACGGGACGTTTTCTTTACAAACGACAAGACGTTTTTAGATTTATTAGTGTGGTCATTGTGTTATTTTTATTAGGAACAATTAACAATGTCGAATAATAACGAACTATCGCCGATATTAAGAACGTTCGACCGCCGAAATAGGTGTATCAATTGTTCTTTTTTGATACCGAGAAACTTCCGACGGCATTCGCTAGAACAAGCCTCAATCTCAAATGCATTAGGTATTCAATTTGTTACAGTCATGGATAACCCCCACACAGGTAAGAAGCAGATATTGTTTGACTGCTACAAATGTGTAATCACAAATATGCCCTTGCAGTGCAGTAGTGCGATTCTTTAAGTTAAAGTCTTGGTAGCAGCGGCTGCCGTAGCACTGAGAATTGACTCTGTCTCTTCCATATTCATAGAATTGGAAAGAGACAGCAGATCACGGCCATTGCGCGCAGCGTCTATGTGTTGCTTAGAGAATCGCATTTCGCATAGCAGTGCCATGTCATGTCATGACACTGAAAATTAAAACAAAAACTAGGTACTACTTAAATGTGGTATGTTTTAAACTACCTTTTATGATTACAGAACCAAATGTATGTGTATGTAATGTGTAGGAAACCTATAAGTTTGATGACTACAGGAAAGTCAAAGCAATATTCTTATAAACTGATTTTTTAACTGCACTACTCTCCCAATTTTAAACAACTGTAACAGACTGTACTTAACTATATCTTTGCTAATATAAATAGTTTGCGTACATAGGTATTAATTAAGTATATTTTTTTGATTGCAGCTGTCTTCAGATTGCATTGTTTGCACAGAATGTTTCACATTGTTACAAAATAGACTAAATGTGAATGAAGAAAGTCATTCAATGTTACCAGTGTTGGGACACAGGAGAATCTGTTTTCCTTGTGTACGCTCAATGTTAGTAGCTCAGAGAACATATCCTATATTAACAGAAACAGAGAAAAAAGCAACATTTTGATCCATTTGGTGCCACTTCATCTGGTAAATATATGCATTTACAAAAGTAGTTAAAATATGAAAGTGAACAACCAGTTAATTGTTTTGGCCTTCGTATACCTTATATTTTGTTTATCTTATTGTGTAGCATCCAACATGCAACCATGCTATTTCACACAGTGACATTACCCTAATGTGTTCGCTCAAATACTTCCAATGCATGCACTGCACTGTGTTTGTGAATTGTTTGGTTAAGTTTCTATTTGTATCTACCTACTTTCTTGTAATGCTAGTACACTTAAATAAGTGGTTTAGGCTATAGAAAACAATATCTTAATGCTTTACCTAATACTTTTTCAGATCTCTAGAATGGAACGTGTTTGTGGTGCATGCAACAGGTCAGCCTCAAGAGAAGTACAGCGGCGGCAACAGCAGCATGACGCAAATAGTCCTACTATCCCGAGTGATGATTCTGCAGTTCCTGTGCCACCTCCTCAACCACCTCCACCACGTACAGCGACTGTTCAAGTGCCTCACAAAATAATATCTAATAAATATAAACGCGCTGCTAACACTGCTTCACACTGTATATTTAATAATTGTTTAGAGCCTGAACGGCTACTCATTCCGTCAGTCATTAAAATTACATTATTATTGAATAATAGGTTTTATGTGCCACCTAGTGCACATGTCTGCCATTACCATCTAAATCATGGTTCTTGGCATGAATTAACCTCACAATTGAGAGATTTTACTGGTGCTCAATTTGACAACATCATGACTATGATGCAGCAAGCAGCTAACTACAGATTGGATTTCACAAATATTTCTGTGATGCCTCCACATTTAGTTCATTATTGACTTGGTATGAGCTCGGAACAGTTTTAAGATTTACTTAATTGCATACCAAATCTAGCAGAACAAGTACCAAATGCTACTATAGCCTTGTGTATTTATTTAGTTAAATTAAGAACGGTGGATAGTGATGAAAGGTTGGTCACCCTGTTCAATAAATCTAGAGCTACAATAGAATGCTTGATGACTATAGCCAGAAATTGTCTAATTAATGGTTTTGTCCCACTATACTTAGGATTTAATCATATATATGTCCATTCAAGATGTTGCCTTTCGAAATAGGGTAATTCCAGATGAACTTTTTGGTAACTCAGATTTACCTGAATATGTTAAACCCGCAATAGTCATTTGTGACGCCACATACATATTTATCCAAAGCAGTTCTAATTATTTATTATAAAAACAGACATATAGTACACAAAAACTAGATAACTTAGTTAAACCATATTTGATTGTATGTTGTGATGGCCATATTGTGGAATGTCTAGGTTCTTACAGAGCTAGTACTACTGATGCTACAATTACTAGCCTAAACTTAAATAATGAGTTAGCTCTTTTCGGTGCTAAGCTAAGCGATGCGTGCCTTGGTGTGCGAAAGTAGGTAGGCTAAATAAGCTTTAATATGCCCATACTGGCACAATACTGGTTGCTACTACCGATAAGCATAACTCATACCGTATGGAGTACTTACATACATAAGTAGGTAGGTACTCCATTTAATGAAAATAAAATTATTTTGCTTGTTTTCTAATTGTAACAAAATATTCTATATTATCTGAAGATGAGCGTCATTACTGTGCCATATATACAACATAATCATGCTGTGTACTTGTTTAGGATTACCGTCTAAATGTGCTACTATACGCAGGCATTGACTGTAATCTATTTGTTTGAAATAAATAAATAAAGCTATTTGTTGTGTTATTGAAATCCATTAATACTATGTGTATGAAGTATAATAGCGTTTCTTATTTACCTATCCATGAACATCCCCATGTAATATAATTAAAAGCAAGTTGTACTTATATGATTGGTTACATGACCTTGGAAGAGGAAACCGTTTTTTAGTTGATTTAAACTGACATTTTAACACCTCGGTGGCCGAGTAGCTAAGAAGAGGTCCCGGGTTTTCCTTTCCTTTCAATTTCCTTTGCCCAGTAGTGGGACAGTATGTGGGCTTTATGTCACCTTAATAATTAAGTAAACAAAAAATAACTCAACAGATTAGAAAACTACCCAAGGCAGATGACTGGATTTCAATTTCCTTTGTCCAGTAGTGGGACAGTACCTACCTATGTGGGCTTTACTTCAACGAATAAACAAAAATAGCCCAACAGATTAGAAAACTACCCAAGGTACAAATATCACTTTAAATAAGGGTTGATTGTGTTTTGAGGTTATGTGACAATTTATTTTTACCATAAAAAAACCAATGTTTTTTGTTCAAATACTACAGTTGGTAGCTGTTCTTTGAATATTAAAGAATAGTCTAAAATTGATTTGGTTTTGAAGCAACAACTAGACCATTGCCCATACAACGATTAGCATTCTCCTTTATCTCAAAGCGTCGAATTGATTCATATTTTATGTAAAATGTCTTTCATTGTCCTGTGTCGTATAGGTAGTGTAGTACAGTGCTAATCAAAAATACTATTGTTTGTTTAGTACCGTGTCGCGTAGCGGTGAAAGAATACTACCACCACCTCCTTTGGGTGTCGTAAAAGGCGACTAACAGACAAAAGACTACACATAAGTACATCCAACAGCATAGAGCGGTGATGGGCTCACAACCTGTCACGCTGAGCAGTCGCTATTTGCTGAAAAGTGGACTATGGCAGAGGACTTTTGCGGTCCTCATTGCCTAGTGTCTGACTAACGCTTTGGGGATAATAGTTGTGATTTATGTAGGTATGTTGTTTAGTACTTTCATATCATGTACCAACCAATGATGACAGGTAGAGCATTTAATGTTTATGACGCTGTAAACGATAAGGAAAAAAGAAATATTCTTGCTGAGTTCTTTACAGATTTTTCTCAGAACAAGGCCTCTTGCCAAAAACATGAACTTTATGAACCGATAGCATTAACTTTCATAAGAGCTCAAAGGTCTCCCAGGCTTGGCAGACCTCGGATTCAGGAAAAAATACTATAAGTACGAAAACTGGTAAGCTAGGTAAACAGAGGTGGAAGGAGTATAGCATGGAAAGTTTAGTTTCAATAGTTACGTAAAATAACTAAACAATAACAGTTAATAACACAATTTTTAAGTCATAACATGATACTTGTCAGCGGAAGACACCCGATTAGATATTAAAGATAAGATAAGATAATTTAATGCTGTATCAAAACTTAGCCTAGATACAAAAGACTTATGTTAAGAAATTAGGGTTAGTGTATATTATAATAATACAAGCGGCCGCTCGCGGTTTCACCCGCGTGGTTCCCGTTCCCGTGGGAATATCGATATAAAAAGTATCCTATGTGTTAATCCAGGTTATAAACTATCTGTATGCCGAATTTCATCAAAATCCATTCAGTAGTTTTTACGTGAAAGAGTAACAAACATCCATCCATACGTTCCCGTGGGAATATCGGGATAAAAAGTATCCTATGTGTTATTCCAGGTTATAAACTATCTGTATGCCGAATTTCATCCGAATCCATTCAGTAGTTTTTACGTGAAAGAGTAACAAATATCCATACATACAAACTTTCGCGTTTATAATATTAGTAGGATGTAATACCTAAGCTAAGCATTATAACAACATTAACAAACGAAACCATAAAATTTTGTTTATTGTTCCAACAAGGTTTGAAGCGTAATTCGCAATTACCGTTGATGCACATCAAATTTCCATAGCGCGATAGATTTACATAAATCAATTAAGTTGGCAAACGATGACGTAGCCGTCCACGCAGCGGTCCACTGCAAGCAGCCGTTAACGAAAGCGGGTAATTTGTTTCAATAACACAACAACTAGACCAGCACTATACATGACATAAGCGTGTTAGTCTCGCGAAATTAGAATTTAAATAGGTCGTAGTGAACAATCATACGAGAACAACAAACGTTTAAGAAACTGCCAACATTTCTCTGCCGTACGAAGGCCTTCCACTCTTACACAATTGACCGTCGAGCCAACCAGTCGCGCCGCGCCACAATCGAGAAAGGGCCTTCGGAGTGACATATTGTAGGCAGACACAACCGCAGCCGCAACACCTTTCAACTCGCCCGATCCTGTCACACGTAATCAACAGACAGATAAACCTTTTGTTTTTATATCAGCAACCGAATTTGCACGCACCGGTATGACGTCGTAACTAATTACAAAAGACAAGTACAAACGAGTCGGGATTAATTTAGTCCATAAACGGAGCACAACACGGTTGCCCACTGTCGACAACCACTCAAAAGCGCATAAACCTCGCCACAACAAAGTGAGACTCGTAAACTAAATCGCAGGCACACAATGACGAATCCAGTGAAATGCCTCGTGTTTCAATTAAACGGAAAATAAAGTTGGCACCGTGTCCGGCGACGTAACATAAACATTAAAATAACTATGATGGTTGAATAGCAACACCCAGAGTCCCATTCAGCTGCCAATACATCACATATCCACGCGACTAACTTTACGTTTGGAGTTTAGAGTTGGATATTGTTTATTGGTGCTATTACTTGGCCAAATGGCGCATGGAAGGAACAACCGAAGAAAACCAGCCTTTTCATCAATACAGTACTACATAGTAAGTTACTATAAACTTCGTAACGAATTAGGAACAAAAAAGGAACGTAAATCGGACGTTCTAAGCACTAAGTTCTAACACAGCATGTTTAAATTTTTCATTGGTTTTCGATCTTATCTCAATATTATAAAGTTCAAAATATGGTGGGACCATATTTCCCACTGTCTTACTTATTAAGGGTTAAGACAAACAAGCCACATCGAGTACTAATAAGTGTCCTAAGATGGTTGGTACTGACTGGTGCACCGGACGCGCGTCACGTGAACGCACATCCTCCGACGTGTAAATTCTAAGGCTCGACCGAAACGGGTTTTTCGTTCTCGGCCAAAACCGAGACCGAGAACGAGAACAAAATAAAATCTCTAGCAAAAAAACCAAGGATTCGGCATTTTCACCCTTTAAAAATTGACTGCCTCTCATTTTACCTACAACTGTCCAGTTTTGCTACAATTGTTCACTTGCTACACTAGCACGCGGCGCTCGCTGATAAAACTTATTGCTGCAGGCCTATGAGGTGACGAAAACCAATACTCAACAATATACGACTTTATTTGCAGTCTTAGCTCTATAAAAAAGCTTTCTAGCGCTATTTTAATCACAGAACTTGAACTGTTTTCGTCATTACTCAGTGGCTCGTCTTCCAACTCTTTGGAATCATTGTGCTGCCCATGAGTTGGATTGCTCTGTTGCAACCATGTGTGAATATCTGAAATTTCATCATCATTCCGTACAAAGTTGCAGTCTCGGTCATGAGAAACTCGGCGATTTTTAGCCAAGAACAGAGACTGATTTCTCGGTCAGATTTGTAGCCGTGAATGCCGAGACCGAGACCGAGGCCGAGATCTCGGTCGAGCCTTAGTAATTTCTTTGCTTTGCAGAGCCGTGCGAGCTAAGCGGTGCGCGAGGGAAAATTCACCAATAGAATTACTTCATTTTACATCGCTTTAGTGCAGCAAGCGATCGTATTGGCTATTTTCCTCCTTACACAGGCGACAGGCCTATAGGGAGGCCCATATAGCCTAGTGCGATTTATATTCCGCTATGATCACGCCTAAACGAAAAGGAAAATTTGTGTGGCTAAATTGTAATTCGCCTTGTTTGTCACCAAGAGCTTGCTTGCTTCATACAAATTCTGGTTTTCGATAAAAACTCGTGCGCATAGCGCTAACCTGGCGCAGGCTACTCTATACTAGCTCTATTTACTCCGAGAGATAGGTTACGTAATTATTATTACGATGTGTTACCAAAACAAACAAGAACAACGCAGAAAAAAAAGTGGTAAGTAACTAAATATGTGTATCGTTTTCATTATTACTAAAAAAAACGATTAGTTCTGTGAGAGATAACGTTGGTTAGGATACCTAGTCATTAATCATAGAGCCTATAGAGATATTGTTAGAACAACAACAATTGATTCCAAAACATTTAAAGTACAAGTGACATCACAACACAACAGGGCTCCAAAAAGTTATTCACCTTTGGATTTGGTCTAAACAAGGATTTCTGTAACTTAAAATGTGGATGAAACTTATTTATTACTGACGACATAGTTTGCTCTTCACAAAAGAATATAGTTTTGACATGACAAGCCAAAAAGTTTATCTATTGCTGTTAACTACCCTACATTTTGTGCTTTTTTCAAAAAGATCTTGAAAAAGATGAGTCGTGTAAATAAGACGCATCATGCGTCCGCGCACATCGACACGCTGACTCTGATAAGGAGTATTCCTTCGTTGGTGTTTGTACACTGACATCCTCATTTACAAACATTATCTCACACCGACATATATATATAATAAAGAAGTTTCGGAAAAAAAAACTATACATAGTGGAGGTAAAAAAAGCTAATAATGACCGAACAAAAATGGTATGTTGAATTTTTACTTCTAATGAATTAATTACATATTTGCATTTTTGAGAAGTACTAAGAAATATTTGTATGCTACTCCACTACTCCAAAAAAATTAAAAAAATTTCAAAACCAACTTTTGCAAAATATATAAGTATAGTATAATATTTTTAGATCATCATAATACCCTTCGAATTCCGCGTCTTTTGAGCTATCACGCGGCTAAGGGCACCTCTACTCTACAGCCTCAACCGTCACTAATATCAAAAAAAGTGTAATAAGGTAAAATGTTCGTTAGTTCAATACCGAGGTGCTTTTTTTTAATATTTTTAATTCGGCCCCGTTCCGTTAATTTGTTCGAGATATCAGGAATTTTCTGGGAAAACACACGATTTATCCGTCAAAAAAGTTGGTTTTTTTCAATTCAAAAATAGTAATTGACTTTTTCAAAATATTTTTACATAATTTTAAACCCCTTCTAATTCCGCGTCTTTTGAGCCCTCATAAGTCCTCGTGGCCTTAAACCTCAGAGTATCACGGGCGAGTCGCACTTTCAGCGAAAATGGGGGCCCTACTGGAGCGAACGAAAAAACATTTTCAATGTTAAAATACAGGAAAACTCTGAGCTTCATAATTTGTAAATATATTTTGCTTTCACTATACTATAAGGGGAAGGCTTTGTCTATATCTCATCTGACGATAAGGCCGTTAGTGCATGGGCACTTCACCCGGAATCCTAAGCTACTAAGAAACTTATCTCTAACCATCGAAACAAACACTACAAACATTGTTTTTATGACGTTGACTTAGAAGACAATAGTAGGTACCCAGGGAACGTAGTACCGCCTACCAAAAGTGATTAATAAAATTGTGACGTAGAATGCATCTTTTAAAATGCGTAAAAGATCACGAATCATAAGCACACTCAAACAGGCGTGTAGTACTGCACCTAGTCCATAACAATCTCTCGTATTGATCCAATTCGGGCCGTGATTCATTCATTCACAACGTATTATGATGCACGCTCACCTACGTACCATTTAGTCCCAAGTTTGTGATTTGTAAGGAATATGATGAGCGTTGTTTCATTCATAGCAACATATGCACGGGTCACAGTCGCAGACCCTCAACTTATTAAAGAAAAACAGCTAAGGACGAATATTACCAGAGAGGTCCAAACAATTATACTGTTAATGACAGAAGGGACCTATGACCGAACTAAAACATTATCTTAACATAGAAAAATGTCCAAGCAAGTTGATAAACCAAACTACGAGTAGAAGCAATTAATTAAGATACGCAAATGACACAAATGAAGATACGCAAATATTGGGTACGTTACAAGATTTCTAATAAAATTTTGACTTGATACAAAAGTAAATAAGAAATAAGTAAATAAGTAAGAAATCTATGAATATTATTTAATAACAAATGAGTTCTGAGGGATGAGGTTTCTCTACCAACGCGATATCTTTGTGACACATCCACGATTTCCAAACGATGGATCGTAGGTTTTTCACCGAGAACAACATGGCGGGGACGGCGTTCTATATTTGAATCTCGGACGAGTCGGCGCTCGCGTACGTAAATAAACGCACACACTAATAATCAGTAACACTATACAACTTTTAGATCAACATGGTAACTACTATCAGAGAAACTGAAGAAGGCATTAAATGCTAAAGATGAGATTCAATGTCTAAAAGGTTGTGTCGGAGACTGCATCTGCAACGCCAGCAGTAGGTAAGTTAGGATGTCCAATACCAAAATATTGTGCAGTGCAGTGTTTCGGCAGCCCACACATGCGCTTCACGCACACATACAGAGGTGGACGAAAACGTAAGCGTGACGCATCAACTTCCGGCCGGTGATTTTATTATTGGGACTGGGATCTACTGTGCCAGCGAGTGCTTACGTACCTACCTAATATTTCATTTGCTGCTTTTTTTTGTCAACTATCAAGGAGTTAACACACAATAAGCTATCTTGGTAAATGTAGATGCAAGGAATTCATTATGAAAGTATCGCATTAACCCGAAGAACATTCGGAAAATCCCGTCTATAATCTCTTGACTACACGTCATGAAAGGGGTCGAGGCAGTTTGAGCTGTGCGATGTCGATCGTTCTTTAGTCACAGGACTTTTCTTTCTAAATACTTATAACCTAAGCATATGAGGAAAAGTACATAAGTACTTACTAAAATATTTAAAAAAAATTACAATTTTGCTTAGTCATCGAAATATTAAGAGTAGTAGCTGGTAATTAAATAAACCACATGAAAAAATAAACGGCCTTCAATTTTAGAATGACTGTTTTCATTTCGTTTTGATTCAAAACAAAAGGATTGACCGGAGCGGCGCCAAATCGCTTGCGCCCGCGCCGCGAAGCAGTGCTACTGCTGCCAGATTGATTTATACGCGCGCACTTCAAAAGCTGAGATGGCGCCACGCTCCTACCACCAGAACTTCTAATATATCTCCAAGCATTTAGATTGAATAGAAACAAAATTAGCATCAACCACCGACGGACGTTGTTATTAAACTTTTGGTGGAACATTGAGGTGCTTTGTGTGCATCAAATAAGTGCTTCTTGACAAGATATAAATACTTATATAGCATAAATATAAATACTTATAGTAGTAGGTATATAGTATAAATATAATAAAAGTAATAGCATAAAGTTCTACTAAATATCCATCCTGCTTCCTAACATCGACATGGGCGAGATTAGAATAGCGCTTGGACAGCTTCAGAACAACAAAGCTCCGGGGGATGATGGCATAACGACTGAGCTTCTCAAAGCAGGGGGCGCACCTGTTTTGAAAGAGTTCGCTAAGCTCGTTAACTCCGTCATCCACTCTAGCACTACAACGGAGGAAAGACTCTAAGGCAAGTTATACAGAAAACAGAGGAGTATAATGAGCCTCTATGCCTTGCATATGTGGACTACGAGAAAGCCTTCGACACTATCGAGACCTGGGCTGTCCTAAGTCCATGCAGAGATGTATGATCGACTGTCGATATATCAAGGTGCTGAGATGTCTTTATGAAGCCGCAACGATGACCGTCCAAGTACAAGAAAGGGCACCAAACCAATCCAACTGCGTCGTGGCGTATGACAGTGAGATGTCATCTCTCCGAAACTGTTTATGAGCGTGTTAGAGGACGTCTTCAAAACACTTGATTGGAACGGAAGGGGCATCAATATCAATGGACAATATATCTCACACCTACGATTCGCAGACGACATTGTTGTCATGGCGAAATCTTTGCAGGATTTAGAAGAAATGCTGAACAGCCTAAACGAATCTTCAAGACAAGTAAGTCTCAAGATGAACCTGGACAAGACCAAGGTCATGTTTAATGGTCGCATATCCCCGAGACCTGTAGTCGTAGGCGACGCTACGCTTGAGGTTGTGCCAGAATACATCTATCTTGGTCAAACTATACAACTGGGCAGGCACAACATCAAGAAGGAAGCGGACAGAAGGATTCGTTTGGGCCGGGCTGCATTTGGGAAGCTACGTAGTATCTTTCAGTCGTCGATTCCCCAGTGCCTAATAACAAAACTGTTTAACCAGTGCGTCCTACCTGTAATGACATATGGAGCAGAAACGTGGACGCTCACGATAGGGCTGGTCCACTAATGCAAGGTCGCTCAGCGTGCGATGGAGCGAGCGATGCTTGGAGTTTCTCTAGCGGATAAAATCCGCAACGAAGTTATTCGACAGAGAACTAAAGTTGCCGACATCGCTCGCAAAATCAGCACCCTGAAGTGGAGGTGGGGCTGGTCATATCTGCAGAAGGACGGATGACCGTTGGAGGAGGCATGTCCCAGAGTGGAGACCGCGTCTAGGCAAACGCAGAGTAGGACGCCCTGCAGCGCGATGGACCGACGACATAAGGAAGGTGGCGGGCAATGGATGGATGCGAACTGCCCAGGACCGGGATAGTTGGCGCTCATTGGAGGAGGCTTACGTTAGGCAGTGGACGGCAATAGGCTGAAAAAAAAATCTATAACCAAAGATCTTGTTTAAATTCCATATTTTCCCAGATGTAGAGGTTGCTTTGTGAGAACTGAGAGCTCACATATTTCAGGCTGTATCTTTTTAATTATTTCTTTACAAATTTCAGGACGGGATTCTACAATATTGTTTTACTACTTCTACTAAAACCCTACAATATTGTACTCACGAATTTGAGAAGTGATTTCATTTCGATACATATACTTCTCATTATACATTACTTATATTATATGATATGATACATTCACTTCTCGGAACCCAACCGGGAGCCTAGCCAGTCTCACGTCATACGCGGCTGGCTGGACCGGAGGCTGCGGCATCTAGGGGGCCGCCTCTAATAGTTATCCAGACTAGTACCGGAGATTTCAACAGCAATGTCCAATGAGAACCATCGTACAAAGACGCTGACTTAAAGGGAAACTCACGTTCCCCGCGGGACTTTTCGCTTTAGGCCCCACCAAAACCGCTACTAAGACCCGCTCGCTGTGCACGAGTTTGGAAGCCCTGGCACACAATACTAGGACAAAACGAACATTCCCAAGCTCTACAGCTAACCACGAGCCATTACGAGTCCAACACACGTTCGGATCCCGCCAGAGGCGCCGGTAAGGGCACAACCAGCGGGGGGCACCACAGACATACATGGGGAAGATACCGGAACCCCGTAGTACCATTGAGCAACAAACAGCCGGACTCGTAATTCCGGCTGCGAAGCTGCTGCCTATTCACAATGGTGAGTAGATAGGGATGCCTTTCTGGTCAGTAAGAACTTGACAAGCTGAACAGCGTGTAGTTAGTTGACAGATGTAGAAAGGAAAGCTGTTAGTCCTAACGTCTGATTACACGTACGCCTTGGCACGATCCCCGCACTGCAGGAAGCTGCTCTCGGCTGTTGCGGGCAGCCGCTAGTTTGTTATGAACGCTTTCGGTCCACTCTCGGTGCGTACGCACTCACGCACAAATCGGGCGTAAGTCGGCGCGCGCGCAGCGGAGACCGTCGGCGACGACGCGGGCGGGCGGAGGACCAGTCGGCCTTGCCGCTCGCCTCTCGCTGCCAGAGGTTAACTACGAGTTTTATTCATCTAACTTTAGATAGTAACAACATAGTAGACATCAGCCAGTCTTCTTCTTCCGAAACAGAGACTCTATGTTCGTAGTGTCGTTTGAGTAACCTAATATAATTAATTAAATTCACGAATTGGTTCAAACCTCCTTTAATCATTATTACATCTATCTTTAGAAAGTAACAACTTATGACGCATCAGCCGTCTTCTTCTTCCGAAACAGACCTACACGTTCGTAGAGTGGCATTTGAGTAAACATTTTTAGTTCACCTCTCGCAATCAGGAAGAATACCTTTTTGAACTTTAATAATAACATTTATTCATCAACTTTAGTTACGAGTAGTAAGTAACAACATAGTACGCATCAGCAGCCTTCGTTTCCTTAAATAGAAACTGTACATATACGTATTGTGCCGGTTGAGTTAAGTCTCGTATTTATATTTGACTAGCACAAAAAAGGAGGCCTTTACCTAGCAGCAAGTGATTGCGGGCTGAGATGATGATAATGATGATGTCTCGCATCGCATCAGCATCAGGAAGAAAACTAAAATGACAAACAACAACTTTAGTCATCTTACTTTAGATGGTAAGAAATACGCATTAAATTCAGACGCCTTCATCTGAAATCGAAACCCTTCATTGAACTAATTGTGCCATTTGAATAACCTTTTTTAAATTCACATCTCGCAATTGGGAAGAAAACCTCCTTGAACTAAAATTAATAACAATAGCTTTATTCTGCGTGGGATTATCGATTACAGTGGTTGAACGTAATGAAACGGCATCTACCAAAATGACGAAATGCAACGTGCTGTCGTGAATTTTAATTACTACAATATTCATCTTGCAATTGAATCGTAGATCCGATTAATGAGGACATAGGCAGACTTTTAGAAGTTGAGTCAGGCATAATCTATCACATCAAAGATCCGGGTTGTCGCCTAAGTCTTCAATTCTATGAAACGCTTATTGAAACACGTATTTCTTTTAGTGTTTTTATTGTGTCGGCTTTTTTGAGAGTTAGAAAACGATACCAAGAATTTATATCAATCTGAATATGTCAAAACCGACGAAAAAAAAGAAAACAAACCCAAACTTATTTAACAAACACCTACAGAGTGTTAATTTTGGAAGTCGTAATGAAGTTATTTCTAAAAGAGTCGTAAAATATTTCGCAAAAGTGCTCATAAACTTCACTTTTAGAATCGTGTAAAGGGTATCTGTGTAACAAACTACGTCAATCACGTCTCATGTGGCGGAAATTAGTTTCGAAATAACTTTTAAAAAATGTATTGTTGCAAGCCTAATGTTTTCTCATCGACAATGAACTTTGCGATTCTGAAACCACTTTATTTAAACACTAAAACCAGACGCAAAAAAAAATATGTTAAATTAATTTCTTCTTTAACATCTAATTATACCATAGGAAACAAAATTTTAGGAATTCAAGACTTGAAAAGACTAACAAGACACATATTAGTAAACTCGCAACCACCCGCCATCGCCATGCTAAATCCAACCGCCCTAAACTATGCAGCTAGTAGCTACTAATAAGTCTCGAACTGTATTGTGCAGTTATTAAGCCGCACTGACTCACTAGTCATGTGTTGGAGAGCTGCGCCCTATAATTAGACGTTAATCAGCGAAAAAGGCAGAACACTGAGCATGTGTCCGGCGCCAGCGGAAGCCGGTTGGCACGAATAATTCATTGTGCATTACGCGTTACCCATTCATATGGTACCGCTACCGTGACCAAGCCGGGACGTGCGAGCGGACAGTCCATCGCCCAAAAATTCACATCACAAGCTATACAACCAAGATAGGGCTATTTGGGTTTGAATATTTTTATTGGGTTATATTGGTTCGTGGCATCGTTTGTAATTCATTTTGTACCAGAAGAGTTAAGGTCCAGCAAACCTACTCTCTACAAACTACTTGTCTGTCGATTAAAAAGTAGACAACTACCCAAATAATATTTTATTTATCGTTATACCCTTTCTGGACATCCTGTACCAGAAGCGTACACTATCGATAAGTAACACAACACCTCCATTCGTCTGACCTCGTATATCCCACTTGAGATACAACGACTATACAAGTTTCCGATAAGAAGATATTAAAGTAAAATGATAAGTATAAAATATTGATTATTTATATTCAAGAAGCGTCAGAAAAGTGAGGTCCCACGTTGTCTTGCAATCTGGTCATGAGCGCGAGCCGTAGCAGGACAGAGGCCCGACGCACAGGAAACTGTAATGGCTGCCACACCACCGGAACTGGAAGCTGCCAGGAACTGAACAGTTAACGCGGACACCCTTCCACAGATGTTCATCGCGCTAATTGTGTCGCTGCTGGCGATAAAGCCTCGCTATATGACGTTAGTGCGGCATTAGCCTTGATTGCGTATGCGTCCGCTAACAGATGTTAATTGTCGTTCAACTTTTTTTCGACTAGCTTGAAGGAAACGAGTTACAGGAAAGTGTGCAGTACTGTGCAGTGCTTTACAAGTAGAATACAACTCTTCTTTTTACATGTTTGGATGTTTTATCATCATAAAAGTAATATTCAGCTGATTAAACTGTCATAATATCTCTCAAATAAAAAAATATTTTAGTTACATACATCACATGTGCAGAGAAAAGCTCCTAATCATCTGAAATATAAGTTCACCAACACTCAGTATTCTCAGATTTCTCAGTTGGTTAAAAACATTTTATTCTTTGTATTTCTTTTATATTATTTTTTTATTCATTCGGTAGTATTAGTGAAATCTGCACTAAATCAATTTATTTTTATTTATTTTATTTATAATGAATGATGAATTAACGCAGGATTTGATTTACATAGAAAACCCCGTTTTTAAAAGTTTTATTGTTTTATAAAGTAAATAGGATAGGGTTAGTTACTTATGGAATAACACATTGGGCAAAGGCCTCCACGACATTACTGGCACATACTCGTACACTCTTTTGTCGAAATATTCCATAACAATTTTGCATAAATGTGGTTGAATTTCGTTGATGCAGCGTTGAATTTCCTGTTTTAATGCAAGGGGGGGACGTGGATGTGAGCTTGTTGACATACACCTTTCGACTTCAAATAACCCCATAAAAAGAAATCTAACGATGTTAAATCTGGTGGTTCTAATCACCGAAACGAGAGGAGGTAGTGTACGTTTGTTGTATCAACGGAATTCAACCACATTTACGCAAAACGGTCATGGAAAATTTTGCGAAAAAAAAGTGCGAATATGGCAACAAAATCTGGAAGGCCATTCGCCCAATGTGTTATTCCTTAAGTAACCTTACCCTATTGACTTTATAATTCAATAACGAATAACAATAAATGTTTAAATCAAAATCTTGCGTTAATTCTAGGACACCCGTTATATTGGAACACCAATCAGCAAAATGCACAAAACAATAATATTTAATTTTTTTGGATCGAGCCAGCCTCAAACTTAGTTTCCCACCAAAAAAAAGTTAGATTTTATCTCACCTGACCAATGCTTGACTAATTTATAGGTAGTTAGTTATCTTGACTTTTACGTTAAATAAAATGTGTAATAGATATATTATTAGCTAGTGATAAAATTAAACAATTACAAAATAAACATTGTAATTGTTTAATTTGTGTATATTTTAAACTAGGTAGCTAATTAAGAACAGCAACTAATAAAATAAGGTGTTAAAAACCAAATATAAGTTTGCCTGCATCGAAAAAGGCTACAAGTAACTGCAGTCAATATTGGGCGATGCAAAGGCTACTGTCCTGCAGTCTACACAGGCAGCATCCAGTTCCAGCGCCACGCCACACGGACTTTGGTCTCGTCTGTTTTATGTGCATCCCTTTCGCTCTCAAGGGCCGCCAGTAGGTCCCGCTCACACCTATTCCTCTCCCCCCCCTCACATACCGCAACATCATTACCTTGCCTGCCACTCGATTCGTATTGGTGTACTTTTTGCTGTCACCAGCATAACTCTACACTACAGCCTTAGATTAAAACAAAAATGTTTCAATCTAAGACAATAATACAGCCTACTCTTCTGGCTGGGTAAGAAATATTATCCAGTGATTTGGAGCGATTTGGCCAAAAGGAGTTTGACTTTTACACAACAAAAAGAAGACCAATTATTTAATATGTATTTATTCAAATTATATGTTGCCTCAAAAGGAGACTGAAACTGGTGGGCCTATGTGTAAGAAGTTGTGAGATAGGTAATCTAATTTTTTTTTTTTTTTTTTATGCACTGAAATACCAAAACAAAAGCTTAATTATCATTCTAGGAGTGGAGATATTACTTTTATTATGGTATTTAGTGTTTGTGATCTCATTCGATTATCGAAGAATTAATTGAACAAATTGTTAACACAACACAAAAAATAATTAAAGTAATTAAATGCAAAAGCAATAAAATTGATTAAAAATTAAAATCAAATAATTCAATACATTATTAAGTGCAGTCATTTATTAATAAAGTAAGTAAGTATAAATATATTACAGAAACCTCAATATTAAAATAAATCGTTAATTTTAGGTCATGCACTTGCATGCTGGCTGGCTGACTGACGTTGGATCTGTCAAAATTGGCAAAAAAAGGTCGATGCGGAATTTCATTCATCTCGTATTTTCCGTTGCGTAAAGTATTTTTCTGTTTGTTTTACAATTTTAAAGACAACTGCTTCGTTTTTTAGGATTCTGAAGCTGCCTAACTTGTACGACCCTTGCTTTCACACTGGACGCCGAAGATCGCTCACACTCACACGTATAACTTGAAAGTGTTGTTTTGGATTTTACTGCCCGCTTGTGAATTGGAATGATTTTTCTGTTTGTTTTACAATTTTAAGGACACCTGCTTCGTTTTTTCGGATTCTGAAGCTGCTTAACTTGTACGACCCTTGCTTTCACACTGGACGCCGAAGATCGCTCACACTCACACGTATAACTTGAAAGTGTTGTTTTGGATTTTACTGCCCGCTTGTGAATTGGAATGATATGATATTGTTGACACGGTGAATCGCTGTGTAAATTGTGTGTAGCATTTAGCCCGTGCAATAAACTAGGCCTACAAACCTTACCTGGGCCAGGTACGAAGAACATATTGCCCCATCTGCACAATTCTTAGCTGATACTTTAATTACAATTTATAAAGCATAAAATAAAAAAGTCAAAAATGCGTTTTTTTTTTATTTCATTTAGAAGTCCTATCCTTGTCTAACTACTGACTACTCGTAGTGTCTAAATAACACCTTTTATTCTTTACGAATCAACTGTCGGTTAACAATAAATTGTAACGTACCTAAACTAACTTTTACTAAACCGCTAATAACTTAGCTCACAGAATGTTCCATCCTACAGAATTTTCAATAAAAAATCGCAAAGTTTGAATCTAATAACTCGCATAATTTTCATATTATTACACCTATGCCCAATATTATATTTAATCGTTTCAGTTTCCTAATGATCATGGTATACCTAAGTCCGGACTCTGGAGACAGAATGACAATCCATTTCCCACACGCGAGCATGCGGTGTGTTACTGCGGCGGGGGTAGCCGCAGGCAAGCAACTTATACCTGCCAACTAAATGACTTGGCGGCCCTTGAACCCCTACGCACACCTACATTATTATTATCCGAACCAACGGATGAATATATTAACAATCTCAAAAAGTGTTTAATGACATGTTACTATTTCAGAGCTCGGTGTCTGCTTGCTAAATAAAACCGCTAAACGAGGAAACTTGAAACAAACTGGCTCAACAAGTTTACCTCTGAGCCTTTCTAACTCTGATGTAGATATAGTTAAGGAAGTAGTATTTGTTTAACAAGTCGATTGTGCGAATTATTACTTTAGTCTGAAACAAGAAGATGTTAAATCAAATGGTTTATCTAGGACAAAGCTAGCTATTACAGCAAGCGCAATTTCTGGTTACGAAATGCTAAAGGCAAGCGATAAAGGGAACGAAGCGAGCTAGCAACCCGCCTATAAGATTTAAAATGCCAGCTGTAGCCTCAGCTACGATTGTCTTTTTAATTCCAACCAAGGTTACAATGAAGATTAATAGTGAAGATTAATACAGATAACCAGGTAGAAATATGTCAAACAATACACGGTACAATGATAATATAATGAACTTTGGTTAACTTCGTCAAACGAAACGTATACTTTTTCACTATTTGTTCGGATTTTGGCTATTGTTTATTGTTAAACGAATTAAGCGAACCCCATGAATGAGGAAAAGCAATACAACATCCACAAATTAAATCGTATGGAAAAACCTGTGATAATAAGTATTACAAAATGCTTGCGGTTAAATATTTTCAGTATCTAGAATTTGTGGCATAAGAAATTAATTATATAATTCCACGCAAAATTTTTGCTTTGTTGAAATCATTGTAGACATTCGTAAATAAGGAGCTAGTCCAGTTTATAAGAGCTAGAACTTTATAATGCTTAAGAGCTGATGTTTTGTAGATAAATAAACTTTAGCCGTATCAACTACTTACATAAAAAAAACTCATTCAAATCCGTTTGGAGATTAAAAAGTAAAAGTTCGGGACGCCATTGTAGATCGTCCGTTTTTACGTTGGGTTTTTACTTCGAAGGACGAACTGGCCGGGAGTGATATCGGCGACCTATCGGAGATTACAAAATGATCGGCGCTGGTTCCGAGAAGCGCGGCGCACCGCTCAAAAGGCCCGGCCGGAGTCGAGAGAAAAAATCAATCCCTTTGTTACTAACAACTCAGGTGTACAAAAATAAACCAAAAAGTGCTGAACGAGAACTGGTGGCGTGTAAGGAGGCGCCGCCCGACGCCACGAGATTTATCGATGAAATTATATTTATAGTAGGTAAGTATTATATTGTTTACCTATCCACCACGTTCATGGTTGGTTTTTATAAACTAGTTCGATTATGTACGAAATAGATTCTAATGGTCAAATTCAACAGGGTTTTAAGAAGCGTAATTTTTTAAACTCTGTCTGCACTAATTATTTGTATTCTATCTTCACATTACTTATAAAAGGGCAAAGTAAACGCATAAGATTTATATAATTATAAGTTCATTTACTTTCAATAGGCTCAATAAACAAGTTACTGTCATTGACACACATACAAAAAATGGTATTTTGGAAAAGTAAACTATACCTGTTTTAACTAAACCACAGATGACCAAGTTATTATACAAGTTGTAACAAAGAAAGCGATTAAATAATACTTTATCGATAACCGTGCTGCCAATTCTGGCCTCAAGAGGCTGTATGGTGAGATTACTATAGACGGGACAGGGGAGCGGACGATTCCGAGAAGCAGGGTCCAGCCAGCCAGGCCGCGGCAACATCACAGGACGCTGGCTCGTTAGGGCCATCTCGAAAAACGAACGATGGACGTTCACCGAGCAGACTCAATTAAATTGGAAACGAAAATTTTGTGGTCGATAATAATTCATACGTTGTGTTGAGATGAGCGCGTAACTTCTTTTTTTAAATAATAAGTATTAAACATTTTCAAAGAGTTTGAAACTGTAGTTTCGAAGTGTTTTTATGTATTTAAGTTTCAACGCGTTTGCTTTTAAGGTATTTTATATTGGTTATAAGTATAGCTAACAAGTTTTCTGAATTAATGAATTCTTACAGCCTCTGCGGTCTAGCGGTTATGTCACCGATACCAGACGTCCAGTTTTCATTACCAATGCAATTGTACTTGGTTTGGTTGGTGGAAGATTCTTCTTAGTCAGCCTGGCTAGCTATGATATGATAAGATGGTGGATCTTATTTAAGTCTGGCGTTGGCGCTTTAGCAATAATGTTAGTAAAGTAGCATTGTTGCGTTCTCCGATAGTTAAGATATTATTCAGTTTTCAGTGTTTAAAGATTGGATGTAAAGTGCTCCCATCTTCAGTCTTATCGTCACTTACGTTATGTGAGATATGAAAATTGTAAGCTAGTTATTAGATCAAATCAAAACTGAAAAATGGCTACAATCCTGTCTAGATGCTATTTATTTTAAAATCTATAAGCCTATGACTTCGGGCCAGTCCAATGAGGTATGTCACAGCACTTACAGCAGTTGTTTTTACGTGCCCTTTGTAAATATTGTGTTTGACCAGGATATAAAGCAAGCAAATATTTCGAAGTATAGTGTAACTTTCACTATTAGAATCGGCATACATACAATTCATAATATTTGTGTAGATTAGATTGGTACTTAATAATATTTTAATGATTTATCCAAGCTAGTTAGTGTGCTGATTAAACTCTTATGTGAAACAAATCTTTGATAAATTATCACACCGGAACTGTTTATGATAATGGCCGATGAGATTACGCTTGTTTATTATGATACAGATATCGCTTGTTAAACGGATACATTCCGTGTTTTAAGCAGGTGAAGACATAGTACTGGTTAATGTCTTTTGAATATTTAAATGAGGCAGTTTAGCGAACCCTTGCGATGGTAGTAGCCAGATCCAGAAATGCATCAGGGGTTCATAATCATGACGCTGTAAAAGCTATTGAAGACATTGTTCGGGTGACTTCATCAAAGTCCGATTGTCATCCAATGCCTATCGACGCTAGCAGCGGGCAGAATCACACCAGCCCCCTGAGCACGGATCTTTTATCGACCGATAAAGTGACATTAGACGATAAAATGTGTCAGTTCAAGTACTGCCGATGTCAATTTGTCGACGTCTAATGTCACTTTATCGGTCGATAAAAGATCCGTGCTCGCACTGCAGTAGTGCGATTCTCTAAGCGCAAACATCGTTAAAGCCTTGGTAGCAGCGGCTGTAACAGCGATGAGCGTACCGTTGGCGTCGGTCGCGTTGGTATTCTTCTAAATAATTTTCAACGCTGTTCGGAACTAGCTCCGCACGGCTGTAAGCGGCGTTTTATGGAATCACTTCGTTGACATTTCTTGGAGGTATAAAATCAGTATTCTGTAAATAAAACAGCCGCAACTTTGACCACAGTCGTGACTGCAGCGAACGATGTGACGGCTGTAACATCTATGATCACAGCCATGCGCGCAGCGTCTGTGTCGCTTAGAGAATCGCATAGCAGAGCTTCGTAACGTAAAAGTTATCAGCAGCGATTACCTAATACAGTTTTATAAAAACTTGCACATTGGGATATTTAAGACGCGTTCGTAAAATATAGACATTTTCAATCGAATGGAGTAGTCAACAGAAGACAGTCGGTAGGAGTCATATAGTAGAAGCTGCAGATTCGTGCAGCGCAGACGTCATTGCATGTAATAAAACAAATGTCTTAACTTTCACATTCGAAAATGACTTTGGTTGCCTGTCAGCGAGCGTCTTGAGAACGTAGCAGTAGGTACCTACTATTAGTTATTCTGTGACGTAGCGTTGGATCATAGAAATCGAGATATCTGGGTGCTTACTCCGTACGAACATTCGATCATATCTTATTGTTTTCTTTATACATTTCAACGTGTGCTACAGCTACAACTTTTTAGGGACTCACATATCACATATTTTCCGGGACGTCCCGCTTCTGGGTCAATTTTAGGCCGTCCCGCCGTGACCCCTTGCGGGACGCTTTTTGTCCCGGAAATCAGTGATAATATGATATAGGTTAGTATCTATCTCGTACCAAAACTACACTCGGGTTAGGCATTTGTATTGATTTTTTTATTATAAATTATTTATTATTTCAGCCATGGTCGTCCCACTGCAGGGCAAAGGCCTCCCTTCCCTTTTTCCAATATTCGTAGTGCTCTTCATGGCCAGTCTTTGCAGTAGGATCTAGCTCGTCCGGCCATCTGCTTCTCCATCTTCTCCATTTTTTATTAAATGATAAAAAAATACATGTAAGTAAGTATTTTTTACTAACCATTTTATATGTGTGTCGTGTCCCGCGTAATATACCCGAGTCCCGGATGTCGAGCTGGGTAATCCCGGAAATGCCTTTTTTGGAGTTGGCAAGCCTAATCACATAGCGCGCGTTGATGACAGTTATTGATGTCGAAAGTTCCATTTACAGAATAGCGTTGAGCCTATGCCTGCCTAGTGCAAGTTGTATTGATTTTCGACCGAGTTAGCGTAAGCTACATTATCTATGGCATTAAAGTTAGTTACAACTTGGGAAATTCAGAACGAGCGAGGTTAGGTAACTACAAATCTCGCTTAGCACACCATGTGTTATATTACTATTTTTAGCGATCTGCGCACGTAGTCATGTACGATCGAGGTACTTCTCTTCTCGGTCGAGCACTTTTTGGCGATATTCGCTTGCAATTGCAAAGGATCTACGCGCACGTCACGCACTCGCGGTAGGTACGTACGCCACCGTACGCGCGATCGTTTCGACAGAAAAGTGGTCGATCGGGAAGTTCTTCGATTGTACTTCAACGACGATATCGATGACGATCGAAAGTTCGATTAACAGATTACTGCTCAGGCTTCAGAGAGGTTGATCGGGCAAAATGGCTGGCGTCGACGCGCCGCGCCGCGCCGCCTGCGCCATGCCGAAATAAACCGCATGCGTACCGTATTCAATGGGCAGCGGGGGGGCGCGGGCGCGGGGCCGCCGCGGCGCTCGCGCCAAAATTAGACGTAAACACGCCGGACACGAGGCGCCGGCGACGCGGCCCGCTCTTGCATACAACTTACGCGAAATTCAGTTCCCAGAACCCTAATGTTGAGCTTATGAGCTGAAATCAGATGACTACAAAACGTGAAGGTAAACACGTCGGACGTGAGGCGCCCCCCTCTTACCTTAGGCGATATTTAGTTATACTTAGGTATTTCGGAACGAGATGGCCCTTACAGCGTATTCATTCAGATTTTATGGGCGGCGAGAAGCATTTCCAAACCGTAGAGACCGAACAATCTTCGGAGGTTTACCATAAGGGAACCTCATCCATCAAGCAAGCGTGTTCCTGTCCCTGAATAAATTCTCGCCTTGAGGGCGCCTTAGCCCAGGGACCTGCTCGGGTTGCTTGAAATGTCTTTAGGCCTAGAAAACGTGAAGGTACAGACAGACCACGTACAGACACAGAATACTGTACAGACGACGTAAACACGCCGGACCCGAGCACACTTGCATACAATTTACGCAGAAATCAGTTTCCAGAAACATTTGTTGAGTATAAACTGATTGACACATTGGGGTGTCATAAAGTTTGGATTAGACTCAGGGGTGGTGTGTTCAAGTTGGGACAGCAGGCACGAATGAATCACACTATTCACACTCATACCTTACCTGTATGCATATCCTGCTATGGGAAGCCAAACGTAGTACCTACCTATCCCAGTTAGGGTAATTTAGAGTATACAGGAGGACAAGAGTTGCAAATATTGCAATTACAACATTTGCAACACAAAACGTCGATTTACGGAAAACGCTCGTACTGATAAAGCAGAATATGGAGCTGAAAATACTAAACGCTACTGATTTTGTCTTGACTTACTCCAGAGAGACAACGTAAGCATTTTTTTTTAAATTTTCCTAGTTATGTGAATTGACGTAGGGAAAAGAGAAGACTGACTAATGAAAAATAAATTAAATAAAAGTAAAATAACACTAATGGTATGAAGTCACACAATAAGAATAAGTAGAAACTAAACAAACAATAACACTCCTACTAAAATATCGCATGAAGAAACGAGTATAAAAACAAGACAATCGGGTGAATAACGTACAGTACAACAGTCAGTTCGTCACATGAGTAAACTTATCAGTATTCAATGGGGGCGTGCACTATGCGTACTGCTTGTATTACCACAGTACTGCGAACGGTCAGCCGTGGCCTGAGACCCGCGCGGACGTCGCCGTGCCTTGCTGTGACATCGCATGAGTAATAGGAACCACAACAATAAGTTCACAATGGTAAATTGAAGACATTGCACTGAGGCGATCCAATCATAACGCGCCGGCCGCGGCCCTTCGGCTGACGATTTGACGAGTCGATACATTACCTACTAACTTATCTTTGCTATCGACGCAGTATATAGAAAAAAACTTCCTTGTTCTTATTTACTGGGTAATATTCTCTGCAATTATTGGAGGAAATATGGATGTATTAACTGCGACCGGAATTATTCGTCATCACATCACATAAATTACTGATTGTAGACATAAATGGAAAAATTCTATGTTCTAGAAGACATAGTGCTTAGTCTTTAGATGAACTCACCAGAACGGCCATTTTTACCATTGAAAATGGTTATCTATCAGATGCAAATCGCCTGAGACGTATTTTTGGCCATAGCTCCGAGGATTTTGGGAGGATCGAGATGGGAATAGTACCAAGGGTTGAGGAATATATCGAGACACGTGTGAGCGTTTGAATTTTGAAAATCGGCTGGTAATACTTTAAGAATTTTGATATTTTTAAAAAAAAAATCGGTTTTTTGTGTTTGTTTACTAAATTGTTAATATTTCAGGGAAAAAACAGAATTAAGAAAAAATTAAAAAAGGGTCATAGGGCAACTAGTTTAGCTACAAAATGGCGAAAATGTTGAAAATCGGTTATTGTGTATTGTGACCTGAATGTAGGTGGTCCCTTTAAAAACGTATATTTCCGTATATACCTACATAATATATAAAAGTGATGTAGCTTCTATGATTATTAACCGATCGTCATGGTAATGGTGTTACTTAATTAAAAGATGCGGATGCAGGCGAAAAGTGCATTCGAGTTGGAATATCGAAAATCTAAATGAAATTTCATTGAATTGAAATGAAATTGAAATTAATGAAAAAACGGCTAGCAGAGCGAGAAAGAAAAAAAAGAATAAAAAGCGGTCCAATTATTTCTACGCTGTGGTGTGGCTATGAAACACATCTTTGCCTCTGACTAGGCACACAAAATGGGAACCTAATGATTCCCTTGATAGGATCATGGAAATAAGGTGTGACAAGATTTTCCCCAAAGAGATTAATAATAGTTTAATGTCTTTGATTTTCCCCAAGCTACATGCTCGAAAAGAAATTGAGTGTCCCAACACTCCCAACTACGGACCAATAGAAACAGAGGCCACCGTCTCCAGAGAAAGATATCCTAATCTGGTAGGTACACCGACGGATCCAAAATGGAGTCGGGCACTTGACTTTAAGCACAGTCAGACTATGGGATAATAAGCTACTATAACAGACAGGCTAATTAATATGCTTTAGTTACTATCTCAGAATAATAAATAAATATTATTCTATGGTTATTATATTATTCTGAGTAATAATCTTGCTCTGCTTGTTGACATCTCAGAACAATAATGCTTTAGTTATTGTTGACTCAGAATGATAACTTTAGTTATATATGTTGTTCTGAGGTTGACATAGACTTTGACATTTTAAACACAAATGCATCTAAATTTATACAGCCTATTCTAAAAGTCATAAATAAAGGGTACCTTTTACAAAATTATAATGCCTTAAAAAAGGTGTGTGCAAATTACACAAAAATGTCAGCTTTTGATTCTAACTTTACCCACATCCCATATAAAAATATAACTTTTTGTTCCGATACCATTTAGCTCGATCAAGATTTGCAAAAATTGTTACCTTTTGACACAAACTCGTGTTTTAATCGCTTATTGTATCAAATTTATCATTTTTTGATGGGAATTATTTCAAATTCCATAAAAATTTAAGGAAAACAGTAGGTACGAAGAATAAAAAAAAAAGCTAAGGCTAAAAATGAAAATGTTACCTTTTGATCCTCACCTCCTCAATTATTATAACGCAAATTTTGTTTCGAAAAATAAATGGGCGCCTTTGGCTTACAAAGTAAAACATAAAGATGTTGATGATTAATTTAGGCGGGCTGGATAAGTTCCACGGTAGCTCAACTGGAAAGAGCACCTGGCCCGGATTGCCGAAAGGGTGCGGGTTCGAATCCTGCTCGTGAAATTTTTTCGACATTCTTTTTCAATTTGTAATAATTACTTACTTACTACAGACTTATGCAATTGCAAGGACCCATTCCACAAATTTAAATTTTCATTAACATCACCGAATGGTGATTAAAACTGGAACTAGTTGTTTTTTAATTTTAAGAGGGTTTACGCATTTCGGTTTTCAATACAAACTTCCAAGTCGAAATTTTTAAAAATCATTAAGCCAATTTCAATGAAACTTTGCATGCTAAAGTAACATACAGAGATCTAAATAGTGTGTTGAAAACATTTTTATAAAACGTTTAAATAACTCAGATTTTAAACTTTCTATAGTGGACTTTAAATCGCAATAATTCAGCTAAATAAACCTTTTTTTTTAATGTTTCAACAAACTATTTAGATCCCTGTATTTTACTTCAGCATGCAAAGCTTCATTAAAATTGAAATATTGGTTTTTAAAAATTTCGCCTTGGTAGTTTGTAACTATGGGAAACCGAAATGCGTAAACCATCTTAAGCTATCTAGTTTTAACAATCGGGTGTGTTTCTTTATTATTTGTTTATGTGGTCTGCAGTCGTACTTTGAAACTGGCACTGGTTTCGAACATCCTTTACCCATTTATATTACCTATTTATCATAATCGTTACAAATTCTGGCATGTACATTTGCTTTATACAATTCTCATCCATCCTTTACACATAACGACAAAATCGCCTCGATATTCTCAAGTCAATTCCTCCGTTTAGCCTTATTTTCTCCGTTACTTCTAAACTCGTGCGAACAAGCTTCGTAAACTCTTAATCACAGTAACATCCTTTTTATTTTAAATGATACAAGTCACTACATATTTTTTAAACATTAAAATAGTATAAAATAAACAGAACTGTGCCTGTGTGTGTGTGTGACCTAACCTAACCTACCTTAGATTCTGATAAGAGTTTTAAAAACTAAGTAATATCTATTATTTCTGTAATATTCTAATGGATGAGCAGCAATCATATCTTCGTTGTCAGGAGGGGAGCCAGTCAGTAGATGACGTTGGCCCTAAGGCGCTTGTCAATGTACACAGTTGACCCCTTTTGATCCCACAATTAAGCATGGCGATACTCCCAGACTGTATTACCCATGCACGATCTGAGTATTCGAGCTTACACTTCAATAGAAGCGCCTCCACGAAACATGTATTTTACGGAGCACATAAAGTACTACTGAATATAATTATATGTATATTTATTAGGGATATCGACAACAAAGGCAATTTTATTTACCATGTTAAAAGTATAAATGAAATAAAGTGTCAACTTGAAACTTTAACAGTTTTTTAGACTTAAAACTAGAATCTCTGTAACCTGAAAAGTCGTTAAACAATGATCCTACTCAATTGTTTGTTCATAAAAGTTACGTAGTTCTCTATTTCCATATAATTTATATCAAATAATGTCATGCTAAAAGTTATCTATTAGTAGAACAAAATACATTTAGAATGTTACTGTGAATTTTGTGTCGTCGACGTCGTCGTCCTAATCGTTATGTTTACCGTTTTCTGACTAAAGAAAGTGCTTTTGCTAACCATTTACGAGTAATATGTTTTATTATAACAGTAGGTATCCCAGAAAATGTTTCAAAATCAAAACTTTTAAATTAAAACGAGTTATTAATAACTGCTATTAGAGTGGTCATTAAATAATAAGGAATCGTTTGCGTTTAATCGTGTCCAGGAAAATACACAGGCCACACCAAAGTATAAAAGGAGGAGAGAAAAAAAAGATAAATAATTGAAGGCTCAAAAATAAAACGAGCCGGCAAGCAAGAGCCTTACCGCTGGCCACGACCAATAGTGGTATACGGCGCGAGGCGCGTTATCTCTGTCCATTGCGTACTTCCTATTACACGTGACTAAGACTGGCGTAGTAGAACGCGCAATGAACAAGAAAATCGCCTGATGCGTCGCAAGAGTCTCGCACGCTTGCCGGGGCCTTGCGCGGCGGGCCACCGGTGTGGTCTGCGTGAATGGTCCGACTCAGTTTATCGCAACAGCAGCTTTGTTGATCATGGCAAGTATTATTGGAGCACATTAATACCGATGACACAAGCCGATGAGAGCCATCTGTGTCCACAATACTTGATAATGCACTACGTACAAAGGTCTACCCTTGAAGGTGCCGCTCGGAACAATCCCAAGTTTGTACCTTTAGAAATACCACATTATGTGACTTAAACTAAACAAAGTAAATTAGATGCATTTGTTACAAGCTTTCAAAAGAATTTTGAATATTTCAAGTGTGCTCGTACCTACCGGATGGGACGGACAGACTGAACTCTGAAGTACTGTTTTTAATTGTACCTATGTATATGTTTATTTCACTTTGAGAAAGTGTCATAAATAGTGTTACCTCGGACCAAATATTACTATTTGGTCCGAGAGTGTTACCGTCTCAACTATATTAATAATAACATGATGTTACAAATCGTTACAGTTTACAATGAGACCTTTAAATGTTTAAAGGCGTTATTTGGTTTCGAAATTTAAATGGCATTTCATCAAAAGGCTAAGTTCATACGCAAGCAGTCAAAGGTCAAAAGTTTGGCAGCATGAGATCTGCGAAAAAAAACTACGTTCCCTTTCCTATAACTTCAGTTTTGGATCAATTTCTAAGAACACTGCAGCGCTAAGTTTCTGATCAACGCCGATAAAGACGTTGTCTAGAGCCAACATCCAGTAATCAGAGCGTGGAAACTGAGTAAGTACCTCGCTTTTATAACTGCTCGCACATTATCACTCTTCGTTATTACATCTTAAGGTGCAAATTACTCGGAGCGCGTTGGTAACACGACAACGACGACGACGCCTAGCTCTATCGTACACACACAACACGAGGATGCAGATGTCACATGCATGACGATTGAAAGGCACACCAATAACAGTTGCAACACGGCACTCGTAGAGAATTACCTTGTTTATATGGAACAGTTAAGTAAGGACCACCATTATTAAGTTAATGCATCGTCTAAATTCACATTAGCATCGAAGTAATTGTTGTGGCGTTAATGTTGTAATCCACCTGTTACAAAATCGTTTTCGCCGTGTACTTAGCGCTATTTCGGAGTCAGTAGGAGAAAGTATATTAACGGCACATTATTACTTTGTTCTAAAACGAAAATTGTATTCTCAAGAGAGTGCCGTTAGACGGAGCTACCTGTCGCGCACGCGGCGACGAAGCCCGGCGGACGGGCAGCTTCTCAGAATGCGATAGGGTGATGTATTCTAATGTTATCTCAGTAAACCCTACGATAACTCGCACTTGCTGTGATTACCTCAACTTCTTAGAAAGTATTGAATAGAGCTATTGCAACTAATCGTTACACACAATAAATCTTCACTGTACACTGTTTCAAAACCTTTGTGTGCCTTTGTGCTATTTATTTTGGTTATCAGTCGTTATTATCAGGCATAATCGAAACCGTATTTCGCAACTTCCTCGCTATTATCACTTGTCTATGAGGTCATTTTGCTGCTTATGATAAATACCTGTACCTTATTGTAATACGGTTTTTTTTCATTATTTTAGCTGCCAGCGCAAACACTCGTTCGGTGAACAATAAATTGCCGTACACATTTATGCCGTATATAGCGTTCTGTGCATAATCAAGTTGCCTATACCTACTTTTATCGGGTGTCGGATACCAGACAAGGTATACCGTAACTTTAAACGAACGGCCTTGCCAAAGCCGTCCGAGAGGCTATTCCTTTCGCCAACCGCCACGCACACGGCAATATTTCGAATTATACACTAAACTCGTATTATGATAGACGTAAAGGTCACATTAGAACAAAGAGGTTCGACATGTTTGTCTGTTAAGCAAGTATCTAGTGACTACTTAGCAACACAAATTATAATTGAACGAGTTGACGGAATTACTGCTGAGAATATAATAAATAACCTCTCCTTGTTTGGATATTAAAGCGATTGTTCATTTATGAATTGAAAGTACCTAGAAGAAGAGAGAAGGAAAATAATCCCTCCAAGTACCTACAGGTTGCACAAAATAGAACAAAATATTGATGACGATGTGCATCATCCGACAGGTGAATATTATCTTAGAACTTATCCTAACTACATTTACCTTGCCTCAATCTTAAAACAAAAATTTTAAAAAAAACTCTAAATAACAAGAAATCAATTTCCTTTTCTTTTTTTTTTCTACAATTTTCCCTATCACGTTTTCTCTCATTGGCATGCCAAACCGCTTCTGCATGTCCGATAAAAAATACTAACCGTAATATAATCATCTAACTAAAACTAAGTTCAACGAACTTGAGCTATCTTTTAGTACGACGCTTATTCTTTTGTATGCAGTACGAGAGGTTTCTCTGATTAAGGATTCGAAGAACGACACTTAAAAGGAAATATTATTGTTCGAAACTCGCGTTCGCCCATTGTATGAACAACCGATACTCGGCACGAATAATGTAAGTAGTTGGCTTGACTTTTAATATACAGCTCGACAAATGTTAACTGTAGACTACAATAATTTAACATTATAAAATATAATCGTTGTACAACGATAATCATTAATCATTATATTATAACAACTACAAAACTATATGTATTCCGTTCCGTGGGTACTTATATAAAATTGAAAGGTATGATAAAATTTCAGTAGGTAGCCATTTTAGGGGAAACCGAGATTTAAATTCAACTTCGAGGTAGGTACTCCGAAATTTGGTAAGGTATTTTGTTGTTTGAAATGTAAACTGTGCTGTGTTTTACGTCGCTGACGAAACCACGTATTTCACAAAGGCAAACATGTCATTTATTAATTTTTTTATTACGTGATCGATCGCCAATCATTTTGTAATTGTCCATTAATACGTTTTATTTACCTGAACTTGCTCGATTTATCTCGTTTGTAGTAGGTATTATAATAACACCGGTTGAAGGGTATAATTTGATAAATAAGACATCTTTGTCAATATTATCAAGGATGTGATGATAACCTTAATGATGCAGCTCAATTTATTAAGAGCTTTTCAATCAACTAACTTAATGTACATAGGTACATAACACTAGTAAGCGTTATGTTAAAAATTTCTTTGACGACTTGCGAACGTTTCACGTAAATATCAGGTTATCAGTCTCAGGTAAGAGCTTCGGGTCAAGAATCAGCAGAAGGTGTGATGCGGTGTAGCTCCCGAGCCTGATAGCGCCCCGCGTCCGTTGGGCGTCCGCCAAGGCAATTTGCATCGCTACCCGTTTCGGAACATCGCCAAGTCTAGCCGAACAAAACCACCGAGAATTACCCTCCATTCCAATAATAATTAAAGCAAACATTTCGCAGCCGAGACGCACGCCGACGGCCGCTATAGAGCTTATAAAGCATCAGGCAACTCGCAATTAAGAAACGACGCGCGTCTATTTAGGAACACGCGGAAGAGCCCGCTTGCAATGGCCCATGCCTGCTCCTGGCCCGCTGGAGCCGAGCGGCGCGCGGCGGACCGGCTAAATTGATACCTTTGATATTCGAAATATCAATATTTTAAGGGAGCTTATGAAGTGCGTCGCTGATTACCGCCTTCCGCGTTGGCAATCCTGACGGCCGCTAACGAACCGCGCTAAGCGAAATATATAAACTCTCGCACGGGCCATCTATCTAAGCCAAACATTGTTGCATGTCTCCTTTGATTTTTCAGATCAATGTTCTCGATCACATATTACTTTCCAGCAATCTAACGAGAGGTTTAACTGAATATTAGGCAAAACAGGGCAATACACTGTGTGGTATTAAGTGAAATTTCTGTTTTTAAGCGTGTACTACATCGGCCATGTTTATTTACGAGGTGACAAACCCTTTGATGTCGCGTTGGCTGCCGTCCACGCCCGGCGAGAGATCATCGACGTACGACTCGATGGTACTCGTAGATACTGTCTTTTAAAACACCTGGCTATTATTATTGTAAAATATTGGCCTTCCATCTATTTATTTAGTCCATTTATCTTTAAGGGCTTGCATTTAATGTCTATTGAGCTAATGGTCTGTAGCAGCAGCGAGTATATATACTTAAAACGAGAAAAAAAATTAAGGATTCCTTTTATTCCTTTTTTCTTCATCGGTTAAGCGCTTGGCCTTCATCTCTCCCTGATGGAAAGTGACGATAAGGCCGAAGGTGGAAGCGCGCTTCACCCGGAATCCTTAACCACTGAGGAACTGGCTTATTATCTCTAACTGTCGGAACACAACAATGCTATAAACATTTGTTATGGCGACAGACTTAGATAAGATGGTGGTAGCTAGCCAGGTGGACTTAACAGCCCTACCACCAAACAAACCAAGTACACAAAGATGTACCCACCGCTGGGAATAGAATCCGGGACCTCTAGACCACAGAGGCGGTTAAAAATATAGTTTAAATATAGACCTTATTAACAATATCTATTTGTACCAACATTCTCGAAACTTCAATTCTCAAATGTTGTGCTCATCTTAAGAATTAATAAACCTTTTACAGAATTTATAAAGATTTCTATTTCTTAATTTCACAAGTTTTATTGTTAAGTATAAAAGCAAATTGTATTATTGTCTTTATCTATTTGTAAATTTTTCTCAACAAAATTTGCGTTAAAATTAGGTAAGTTTATAAACAATAACATTAAAGCAAATTGTGATTAAACCAAACCAAACAATTATTATGGATTAAAAGTACCTATGAAAAAAACTAATATACTTACTTAACGCTAACTTCCGATCCGATAACCGATAAAAAAATGTACAATCTTAAAAGAAATATTAGGTAAAGTAAATGTATTAAGGGACACAACAATAAGTGAGTCACCAAATCGGAAGCATGTTTTGTTATGTGAATGACGGTGGTGCGGTGCGAAATTGACATATAGTGCCGACAAAAATGGCAACATCGGCGGCGGTGGTGGCGCCAGACCGGCCATTACTGATTATCGATATAATTATTTCAATACACTCGACCTGGCTTCAAGCGTTAGTGCTGCGTCTGTTTCTGCGAAATAATTGTAGATATGTACATAACAATAAAACATTTGGATACAGTTAACACGCGTAGATCGTGCTGGCAGCCTCTAATCATAATAATACTGTGTCGGACACACGTGAACGTGAGGTTCCGAAGGATGTTAGGTTTTACATGAAACTTTGAGCAAGGGTTTACGTCGTTTAATCTTTTGTTTTATCAATTTCAGCAAAACACTCGGAACTACTGAATCTGATGTTAGGCGGAAAATAGACCCAGCTGACCGGCACCGGCAGCATGCCACTTCAGTTGGTTGTTTTGATGAAACCATGTTGTTTATAGAAGCAGGCAGAACCTCGAATAAAGCCTCAATTTTAAAATGTTCCCACTTTATTCCGGCTTTATGCGTCTGGAATGTCCGGATGCTTGGTGATGAACGCGTTTTTGTCTTTTTATTCGCCAAGTTTGCATCTTGTGTATGTGTGAACAACACAGGTCAGCAAATAAAATAACTAAATTTTTTTGCCTATGCTGCGCTCTCATGATTTGTGCGTCAGCATTTTTGATGTTCACTGATTATTTTTTTGTCTTTATAAAGAGGATCTTAGGAGATTAATGTTTAATTAGAACTCTTTAAATATTTTTTTTTATAACAAACCTTTTTTACTTACCTTCTACCTTCTCCAAAACATTTAAAAGGTTTCAAATTATTACATAGAATGTGAAAAAGAAAATGTACCCTAGTACAAATTTGTCTAACAGTACAAGTACTGTCAGAAAAAATTTGCACATTCCCAATGTCACCGCGTTCCGTAACCCAGCACTAGTTCCTTATGTTTTGACACTCAACTTACCACGCTTTTGGTAGTTGTTATAAAATACTGGATTCTAAACCCAGATTACCCTGAAAATATTTATGGTCTTTAAAGTTAATATTCTTTTAATATGTGCGTAGTTAGGGTTCCATTTTGACTTTGGAAAAATACTGAAAAAAGTCCGGCTCAACTGGAAAATCGGAAAAGTGATGGGTGTTTAAATGCCCAGTAGAGGAATCCACTACTAAGATAAAATATGATAGGTAGTAGGTACCTATACCTATGTATTAATGCAATAAAAGGCCAAATGTGACTTGAAACAAACTTTTATTTGGAATAATACTCGTAGTTGAAACAAAACTAAAAATTAAGATGAAGTGTGTGGTATGAGGCAAAACATGGTTACAGGGTGCAGGAATAGAGTACATTCGTTACAAAATAAATTTGCTTCTTCCTTAAATAAATACCGTTTTTCAACCAGCTGGTCCAAGATATCAAATCAGGTAGTTCCGCGATAGTTTTATGTGTAGGACTTACACACGTTTTGATGTTCTTTTGTACGTTTCTGGCAAGCTTCTTGCTACCACTCTGCACTGATGGCCGTACTCAGGTGAGTGCCGGTGATCCGTCACCTTTTAAGAATGATCACTATCACATTTTCAGAGAACTTTTTGGCGTTAGCTCATATGAGCTAGAAGAGCTAGAAGAACTATTAGATAATTATAATCTATATAGATTATAATTATCTAATAGTTCTTCTGATTACTCAGCACACTCAGAGCAACTACAGGCTCATGGTTAGAGACTGTTGCAGTAGTTCATATCGGCTAGGGTTCAGTGGCCTCAGTTATACTCGCATTTTGATACAACTGTGATCGCCTATCGGCTGTACATCTTCTCTTGGCTAATGCAGCTAAGGCATCTTCGCTGTCCAAAGATTTCTACTATTACACTTGAGCCCTCACTTGCGAGCCTGTAGCAACTTCTTTGTCGCCAGAATCCTCGTCTGTGAATTCTGCGTTAGCATTTTCTGTAGGCAAAATAGCTACGTCACCTGTCAATTGATCCTCGGCATAAATGTACTCTAGTTCTTCTAATCATTCGTAAAGATTAAACGATTACCTATGTAAAGGTCTGAAATTTATGACAGACGTTGATCCCCTACAGGGCGTTTAAACAAACATGTGACAAACAATATACAGGTAACCTCGAGGTAGGTACTATCGCGGACTCCGTCGCTTTACCAGTCTAAAGGTCAAAATCCCTTGCACACCGCGTCGTCTATTTGGTACGGGCACGCACCCGGGCGGGCGGTGCGCTTCATACGAAAATCTCTGCAAAGTGGTCTTTTTCAGATTGTGGATAAATTCCAGGTACCTACTATCGCCGTTGCTTTCAACGGTGACCCCGATAGTGCCTGGAATTTATCCGCAATCTATAGAGATCCACGTAATGGGAGAAGGAAGAAGAAAAGTATGCTTCTTGTAATTTCTTTAATAAAATTATAGCTTTATCGTTTGGGTTAAGGATCAATATCGATTTGAGAAACTTGACAGTTATGGGATAGGTTGAGCTGCTGGCGTGTGTTCTAAAGAACTTCACCACGTACACCCTAACATTATTATTACATACATAATATGTATGACTATTATCCCGGAAGGGTTAGTCAGAGACAAGGCAATGAGTACAGCTATGCGATCCTCTAAGCGACACATAGACGCTGCGCGCATGGCTGTGATCTGCTATCAAGGCTTTAGCTTAGAGAATCGCACTGCAGCAAAAGCAGTCCACAGCCATATAGCCCACTTTTTACCAAATAGCGACTGCACATGTGCTCAGCGAGACAGGTGCTGAGCCTATCGCTGCTCTATGATGTTGGATGTACGTGCAGTCTTTAGTCAGTTAGTCGCCTCTTACGACACCCAAGCGAAGAGAAGGGGGGTGGTAGTATTCTGTCAAGAAAGTACCGGGAAAAGATCAATAATACACAAAATGTTAGTCATTCATCCAAATTTATTTTATCGCTTTCAAAGTAAGTATGCTCCTTCAGAAACGATACACTTACGTCAACGAATAATCCAATCATCAAAACATTTTTTAAACGCTTTTTCCGGAATTGAGTTCAGATCTCGCCGCGAATTCTTGTTTATGTCTTCTACCGAATGAAAACGGGTGCCACGAAGTGGTAATTTGAGTTTAGGAAAAAGAAAGAAGTCGGCTGGAGCCATATCTGGTGAATAAAGTGAGTGAGTGAGTGAGTTTTTGGTCTAAAATTCGTTCACAATGATGGTCTTGTGCGAAGGCACATTATCGTGATGCAAAATACAAGAATTTTCTTTCCACAAATTTGGCCTTTTTCGTCGAATTTACTCTCTTAAACGCCGCATAACGCTCAAATATATTCTTTATTTACCGTTTGACCTTCCGGCAAGAATTCAGAGTGCACAACACCGCGATAGTCAAAGAAAGCAGTCAACATGACTTCGACTTTTGATCGACTTTGGCGAGGTTTTTTCGGTTTCGGTTCAGTCAGATGGCGCCACTCCGAAGCTTGTTGACTAGTTGGCATGTCAAACTCGTAAACGCACGTCTCGTCACTAGTAACAATGCGTTGCATGAATGTTGGGTCGGAATTGACTCGTTCTAGCATGTCCTCAGCGACTCTTATGCGATTGAGTTTTTGGAGAATATTCAGGTCTTTTGGGACTAGCCGAGCGGCAACATGTTTCATACCCAAGTTATTATTTAAAATGGTATGGATCGACTCGTGAGACTCAGAAAGTTCAGCGGCTATCTCTCTCAAACGTGAATGAGGATTTTCAGTCACCATTTCCGTCACTTTTGCGATGTTAACTTCAGTTGAAGACGTTGATGGCCTACCAGAGCGAAGCAAATCTTCCATCACATCTCGACCGCTTTTGAACGCTTTGTATTTGTACCACTCATAAGCACGTGTTTTTGATAAAGCCAATTCACCGTAAGCCTTCTGTAACATTTTCAGTGACTCCGAACACGAAATTCCATTGGCGACGCAAAATTTAAGACAAACTCTTTGTTCGATGTTTTTATCCATTATGAAATTCGCAATACACACTAGTTAGATATAAAGTAACTAAAAACAGCACTGTTTTAATCTAATTAACAAATGCAACTCAAACTTCGCGCCAAAATGGTAACAGTTGTGCCAATCTAACAACAAAAAAAATCAAAAAATTGAATTTGGAATCTTAGACAAATCATCCGTTCCCGAAACTTTTTTGACAGAATGTACATTGTGGTTGTGGCCCCTTTTCTCTAAGTGGCAATTTTATTTCGATGATGGACGCCCTTGCCCAGCAATATGTTTTGCTGTTATGTACTTACTTTATTTTTTATGTGTTTTACCTACGTACGTACACATTTGTTTTCCAAAGAACGTATTCAAGTTGGTTTCGCTCTTATGCCTCTTATCATGTTTTATCACTGTGCACTGACGCCAGGCACTACATGATCGCGATAAGATAATGACAAGTGACGAAAACATTGTATTTTCAGAATAATGAAGAGAGTTATGTTATTATTAAATAGAGATGTTGACACCAACACCGATTTATTTCAAGACAAATGAGAGTATAAATAAATGACACCCACTAAACCATTTTTCGATTCGACTTAAACACGAATTTCTGTTCCCTTTACAAGTGGTTAATAAAACACTCAATTGATGAAGCATCGTAATGACGTCATAGCTTGCTTTTCTTATAATTTATAGTACGAAAGAACTTAGTTTTGACAGGTGCTTAACTGTTACTAACTGAGACTCACTGACCCGTTTTTAACTCAATTATTGTTATTATAATAATCACTGTCAAACCACATCTATTTTCTGCTTTTGTTTAATTTTAGGGGGGGGGGGGGGATTAAGAATTTTAACTTTTTATATTTGTTGTTTTTTGCAGCTTGTCGTAAATGTTATTACTTACTTTTCAACCTAAGTAGTTACATAGTGGAAATATTATACCTTTCTTCCAGGGTTTTAATAACTCCTGATAAAGAGTTTTTCAAACAAAACTTAAAAGTTAACATTTTCATCATTTTTGCTAAGATAATTGCGAATGGATGAACCTTCACGTACCCTACCTACCGTACCTACCTTATTATTTTTTTCTTCGTTCATCATTATAAATAACATTCTGTACTTATAATGTAAACGCGGTCAAAACTCATGTCGACAGAAACCTTATCGCTGCTGTGGTCAACTGATTTGCAGTATAGTTCTTATATCTATGTATTTCGATTATATGCATGCAGCACAGGTAGAAAGAAACCTACCGAGCGCACGTATGCTTTGTGGTACTGTAGATAGCACATCCAATGTCACACTTTCGCTCAAACTTTCTTTCAGGAAATCGAAATAAAGTAAGTGTGACGTCCCTAACATAAGGATTATATTTTGTACGTCTCTACCTACTGCAATGGGTAGTTACAATGTCAAAATTGACTGTCACTTGTTTTTGTAAGTACAAGATAACTGTTGATTTGCAGGTAGTACATTCGTCGTACAAGTAGGTACCCTTAGAACGACGGTCTTAAATTGTTTGCCAGTTGTTTTGTATAGGCATTTTAAGTGTAGCAAATAATTATTACCTGACTAAGAGCAATCAGTTGATATAGCTGTTAGGTATTTTGACTTGAGATAAAGTAAACTAAGTAAATAATGCTAAAACTTACTTCAGATAATAAATTTGTCCCTCTGGCGTACGAGCTTGTTCCCAGCCAGCAGGTAGAGGTCCCAAATCGTCCTGTAGATGTGATCCAACGTCATATGATCTGTGTTTAGCGTGCTGGTGATTGTGGACTAGTTGCGGTTGATTCTGCTGTCCCGCGGCATAGGTCTGCTGCAAGCTTGCTGGCGAGGAGTGCGCCCGAGAGTGCGAGACCGGCACCGGCCCAGTGGCCGACGACGAGCCGAACGCCGAGTCAGCCGAGTTTTCTCGCGAATGAGACACAGATGGCGACTTGGAACCGGTCGACGGCGGGTTAAAGAACGACTTTGGGAGCTGTCGCATACGGAGAGGCACCTGTAGCGGCCGCTTCGAGTCCGGCTTGAGCACAGTGTCGAACAATGACTGTAGAACGGAGTCCGAATCCTGGTCCACGCGGAGGACCAGGTTCGATTTCTGTTCACCGTCCGTGTTGAGAGCCATGGCTGCGTCGGCACGCAGTTATCCCGAAACCGACCTGGCCCACCGCTGTGACACAACACTAGCACGCGACGGGTTGGCGCGGCGCCACCCGACGTTCTTCTAGTATGGCGCTCGTCGCGCGACTGACGCACGCCCCGCCCGCGCGGCTCCCTGCCCACGCGCACCCGCGCGGACCGGTCTTCGAGAACGATGCCCCTCACCCCGCTTTGCTTACCTATCTCCTTAGCTTGTGTTGTAGGTAGCCAGGCGCAAGCGCCAACCAAGCACGCAACACACCTTTTTAATTATTTATGTATAGCGAGACACAACAGTACCTATAGAGACAAAGATCGATGTGTTTATATAGGAATTAGGGATGATTTATATTAGAGCGGGCCGTGCACGGGGCATGCCCCGTCCGGGCCCGGACGGCGCCACTGATTTGAGACGTTGCATACATTTTGTATGATGCAGTTCATATTACACTACACCGTGCATGATCCGATCCGGGACACGCCCCGTGCACGTCCCGCTCTAATATAAATCATCCCTAAACCGTGCATGATCCGTGTCACGTCCGGGCCCGGACGGACCGGACGGGACACGCTCCATGCACGGCCCGCTCTAATATAAATCACCCTTAAGTTGGTACCTGTAATGGAGGGTGCATATGAGGCCAGATAGAGGTGAACAGAACAAAGTCCCTACTCTCTAACCGTATCCGATACTTCGTCTGCCCGTACCCGTAATTCGTCGTACACGGCTGTGTCACCACAGTATCAAATACTGTATTTATCACAGTAAGCTAAAGCAGTACGGAAGCTGGGCCTGTTTCTTGTTTTATATAGGTACCTACGCGCCAATTGAGCGTTAGGGTTGTCCTCTTATTTTTGTAAAATTGATAAAGTTTTTGTTTAGTTAGCGATGTATCTCAGCTAGTTAGCGCTTTTTTTGAGATAACTAGCAAAGCTTATGGGCTGTCACTTTTAATTTTTATAAAATTAAAAGGTAATTTTTCTATTATTTTTCAAAACGTTTGTTTGGGTTCTATAATGATCAAATAATCGAATGAATTGACTAGTTTACAAACAAAATTGTGTAAGTAATTAAAAAATCTTTCATATTTTAAGAAGTCTTTATTTTTCGTTAGTTATTATAAATTACTCACTGAAAAATACTTTCGCCTGCTACGACACGTTCGAAAAGCTTTATTATTAAATTTTATAGTGTAAAAAATTCTAATTTTAATGAATAGCTTTTTTAAATAAATTATCGGTAAACATGGACACGGCACTATAAAACTGATTTTGTCTACTTCTTTATAAATTAATACAGCTACTTTACAATTAATGTGTTCTCTTTGAAAACAACAGCGAAAACTTTCGTCCATTTTCTCGATATATTCAATGAAATCATCCGGTGGTACAATTAGTAAACTCCGGTTAGACACTCAGATCTGATATCGATATTTAAAGCAATCGGTCGAATAACTAAAAAGTTCAAGATGGAGGCTATTTTGTCTTATACTAATAACGGAGTCGTTGTCATAAACCACACAGATCCCCAGATATCGATTTTCAAAGCAATCGGTTAAATAATCGATGTAATATGTGCTTGGCATACTCAAGCTTATATTAATATTGAAATTGATTTGAAATTGTTATTAGGTACCTATGTTTTGGCTTAAATTCAAAATTCTAATTATTGTAACTTACGGATCCTTTGCGTTTAAAATTAAAATTGTTTTTATGTTGCCTTTACGTATTAAATTACAATACGGTTTAACCCTGTTTTGTATACTGTGTTAGCATGTGATCAGTGTTTTTTGTTAGTAATATGTGGATAACGCCGCTGGTTACACTGTCAGTAATTAATTTAAATTTAAGATTATTAAGTAAGAATACAGTGTGATTGTTTGTTGTCCTTAATAAATAAATAATAAAAAAAAAACTAAAAAGTTTAATATGGCGGCTACTTTTTCTCATTCTAATAACGGATTCATTGTCAGAAACCACACAGATCCTCAGATATCGATTTTTAAAGCAAAGTTTATTAACGATGAAGTTTCGCAGTATCAATTCTTATTATTTTTAACCATTAAAATAACGCGCGCTCAAAAAATATACGTAAGTACCTACTCCAAATATCACCTAAACAACCAAACGATTTATTTAAAAGAAAAAGCTATTTATTTATTAATAATAAATCATTCTTCTTTCAACATCAGCAGGAAATTTAAAAAACGAAAGCTCCGGTTTTGAAGCAGCCGAGTTCAAGCAGCCGTATACTACGCAATACACTCGCGGCATTTTTAAAAATCGCGCACAGCGCCCGCAAAATGCAACAGTGAACACTCGGTTCGGTTCGACGCCACACGCGCTACGCTACTGAGAGCACTGCGATGTCCGCTTAGGGGCCCTGTAAAGACGTGCGTCTGTGGGCGTGCGTCGATTCGAGCGTTTGTACGTAGCTTCCATACTGCTTTAGCCCTTTAGCTCATATTTATACTATATTTATACTGTGGCTGTGTGCTGTGCATGTACTGCGCCAATCGCTAGTGAAATAAAACAACAGCACGCGCGCTTTGTACGAGTATGTACGACGAATTGCGGGCTAACGAAGTCTCGGATCACATTATAGAGTAAGTGCCCTGTTTCGCATTTCGAGTTGAAGCTTATTATTTTAAACAAAGACAATTTACCTGTATATTTAGAACGGGTTCCTTTAATAACTAATAGTACCTATTATTAGAATCTTTTATAACTTCATAAATAACGGATAAAATGTTTACTAGGAAAAAATCAACCAGCCTCGGGAAGCTCGAGTGGATCTATATAGCATTGTGAATGCAAAATTTCAATAATAAAGAACTTCATATATGATAGAACAGATGACAGATGAGGTCAGCTAACGCCACGTGCCGGCGGCTTTGCCCGCGTTAGTATCGTTCTGTCGTGAATTCCCGAAGAAATAAGTATCTCCGGAATAAAAACTAGCCTTTGGCAATCTTACGCCCTCCATAGGTCCCGCCCTCCAAGAAAGAAAAACATTTAGCTAAGTATATCCGTCCGTGCAATCGGTGCAATGAACCACTTAAATACGTTGCTCTATTTTGACATGAAATAAGGACAAACACACTTTCGCGTTTATACTATTATTAATTAGGTAGGATTGATAAGGTAAGTATGTCATATGTGGAACGACCTAATAGTAGGTGTCCCACTTATATTAGTACAAAGCTATGTATTACTCGTAGTAGATAGCCACAAACGTCAAAATCAAATCGATGAGCGGAAAATTTGAATCTAACAAAAAAAACACTGGACAAACCCACTGTTGAGGTACTAAAAAAGGGGCTTAATTACGCCGTAGCCCCTCGCAGGATACCGTATGAAAGCATCATTAGTAACGTAGAGGATTGCTTAGTTAAAAATAATATTAAGAGGGCTGATGCTGAAGCACTACGTCAAGACTCAAGTCTGTCTTGCACCGGAGCAAAGTGCCGAAATCCAACCTTCCTCGCGATCAATACTTCGCCCTAAAGAACCTGCGAGCTAAGCCAGAATTAACCATCCTTCGTGCTGATAAGGGTAATGCTACGGTAGTTATGGATAAGTCAGATTAAAACGAAAAATTATTTCAACTTTTATCGGATGACAAGACCTACAAACGCTTTAAATGCGATCAAACTAACAAAATATTTAAGAAAACCAGTGATCTTGTCAAACAACACTCCGAAACGTTAAATTTAGACACTAATTATTTAATACCTTCCTGCCCTAAACCACCTAAACTTATGGGTTACCAAAAATCCACAAACCCGAGGCTCCGCTACGTCCGATTGTAAGCCAGATCGACTCATCAACTTACAGATTGGCCCGGCATGTAGCAAAAATACTTTCCCCACTAATGGCATTGAGGTACAATAAAATAGAGAAGACACCGCGAAGCAAGTTTGTGCGCAACTAAGGTGTAGCCGCAGGGTCCACAATCGCTTGAACCACGCGCGTTTGCAGCCCAAGTGCGGCCGGAAGGCCGCACTTGAACGGAACACAGCAGTGGTGAGCGGTGTCTTCTCTATACGTAGTAATAATAGCTCAATGACTAATGGATGATTTATATTAGAGTGGGATGTGCACGGAGCGTGCCCCGTCCGGGCCGTTGGGGCCCGGACGGGACACGGATCATGCACGGTGTAATATGAACTGCTATGCAACGTCTCAAATCAGTGGCGCCGTCCGGGCCCCGTGCGGGTCCGGACGGGGCACGCTCCGTGCACGTCCCGCTCTAATATAAATTATCCCTAAGAGGTAATACAACAGCTTATGTGAAGGATTCTTACCTGTTTGTCAGTGATATTAAAGACCTACATCTTGCTGACAATGAAACCATGGTTAGTTTTGATGTCCAGTCTCTATTTACATGTCTACCAGTACAGGACTGTATTGAAATTACCAAGAAAAGACTAGTTGAACAAAATATGCCCAATGAATAAGCAGTACTATTAGAGCATTGTCTAACATCTAGCTACCTTTTGTGGAATGAAGTTTACTACTTGCAAATAGAGGGTGTTGCTATGGGGTCCCCTGTATCACCCGTTGTCGCCGATATTTTCATGGAAGACTTCGAGGAGCGGGCCCTAAGCACAGCACCCGTAACCCCAAGGTTCTATAAGCGGTACGTAGATGACACTTTCACTATCTTACCAACTGATAAAGTTCTGCTTTTCTAGGTCATCTTAACTCCATACATCCTAAAATACAGTTCACAATGGAGTTAGAGACAGACAATAAGTAAGAATTCTTGGATACTTTAATCATCAGGAATCCTGACCATAGTTTGAGCCACACTGTGTTTCGTAAAGTAATCGATACATATAGATACCTCAATGGTGATTCTCACCACCATCCTAGACAGTTGGCTACTGTAGGGAAATCTTTGTTTCAGAGAGCACGCGGCATCTGTGACACTCAACACCTGGCTGCTGAACTTCAGCATGTCAAGCATATACTACAGGATAACAAACTGCAAGTACCGCGGCTTCGTCACAAAAACCAACCACAGTCGAGCGCCAACCTGCAGTACAGTCACCAGTATTAAGATGTGATGATGCAAAAATATCTGATCATTGGTGGAGGGCATAATATAGGCATCTATATGCCTTCTACCAATGATCAGATATTTTGCAGGCCGTCGATAGTCTCATCTTAATGCTGGTGACTGTACCCCTATATATAAAAGGCGTCACTGAAAAGATTGGTCACATCTTAAAGCAAGCTTCAAGTAATACTTACTTTAAGCCGCCAAAGAAAATCAACCAGTTCTTACGACCTGTCAAGTGCAATATACCCCATCAAGATGCAGGCGTGTACAAACTGGACTGCGACTGTGGGCTCTCATACATCAGGCAAACAAAGAGAAGTGTAGGAACCCGCGTAAAAGAACATATAGCCGACGTCAAGCATCGAAAATAAGTCTGCAGTGTGTGAACATGCTCTCGAGGGACCCAACCATAACATCAGATTTGACCAACCTCAAATACTCGCCAAGGAACAACGATTCATCCCTAGGATAATACGCAAGGCTATTGAAATTAAAAAACATCGAAATTTCAATAGAGAGGATGGTTGGAATTTACCACCTGCCTGGGACCCCATCATACAGATCATCCAATCCCAGCCCCACCAGCAACACATTGCCAGACCTAAAAATATTGTTAGCTCGTATTGTGTAAACTTGAACGCACCCGGTTAAATATAAAAATGATTGACGGTAGGCAAATAACTTTTAACTATGAGACGACCAACACCTCAGTCTCCCTGTGACCACGGACCGGCTGTAAAGGGTTCGAAACGTCAGGATAATATAAAAAACTATGTAAATAGTAAATTAAACACGAGTTAATCCGTAAAAAACCGATTTCAATACGTAGTACTTACTCACTTAGATTAGTTACCATATTTCTTGACCGTTTGGCGGACTTGACATGATGATCGGCATTTTCTGCAAAGGAACAGCAGGCCTTACCATCAACTCTTAGAGCAGTATTACTTTAATATTACTATACATATTCCCATAATTTGGCATAGTAAGATCTAAGTAATTTGTAGGTACTGCTCTATAAAGAAGTGGTAGTAGAGCCTAGGAGTTTTCAGCGGGAGGTGCGGTGCATAAGGCTGAGTTAGCACTCGGACCTTCGGCACCTTCCACATTCGACGCTCTCTCTTCATCGTGCGTCCCAGGGGCAGTGCAGTGGCCAGTACATACACACGCCTGCAGATTACCTTGTCCAAAACTGTTAAACTTCTCATACCTATCAAAATTGATACTTATATATAGTCCACCTCATCGATTTCGACGACGGCGACCCTGACTATAATAATTATTATATTAATTAACCTAAATTGGTATCAAAATAACATGTAAGAATAATTTATTTTCTCATGTGAGCTCTAATGTGGCTCGCTAGACCGAACTTTGTCTTAAAGACTCTGTCGCAAGAGATATAATAGAGTTGCCCTTGTGTTATATGTATATAGTTAGATTTGGTCTCTCTTTGCGGATTTGGCGTTTTAGGAGTGAGTTATGACGATTTTCCTCAAAAGTTTTTATATTTTTAAAGATGGTAGAGCGCCATGAAGACCTATTAGAAGCGAGCTCTTCCCAACCTGTAGAGTCAATAGCGCAGGCGTTTAGGTGTCTTTTAAAAACGTCTTTATAACGCAGATGCTGACCGCCGTGTTTCCGTTTACCCTCTGCGATCTCAGAATAAAAGACAACTTTGGGTAACCGGCGGTCATCCATGCGAAAGACGTGTCCACACCACCCGAGCTGACGCTGCATGAGAAGAGCTTCCATGCCATAAATTCCGGAGCGACGCAGAACCTCAGTATTTGGCACACGGTCCTGCCATTTGATATTAAGGATGGATCTCAGACATCTAAGGTGGTATGTGTCGAGTTTCTTGATGTCTTTTCTGTAAAGGCACCATGTCTCTGAGCCATATAGTAGGACAGGTAAGATTAGCGCTTTGTATACGTTAATCTTCGTCTCCAGCTTCAGATCATGAGACTTCCAGACACGATCCATGAGTCGTCCGAAACTAGCAGCAGCGTTTGCGATGCGCGAAGGTATCTCCGAAGCTAAGGCGTTATCGTGCCGGATATTGCTACCTAGATATTTAAAGTGTGATACCTAGTGGTTTCCCATCCAGATTTAGTATCGCTTTATCAGCTTCGCAGCCTCTGGGTGGCTGTTTTAGAATTTGGGTCTTAGTAACACTGATAACCAAGCCGAACATTTGACAGGATATATGTAGTGCGTCAACATAGCTTTGGAGATGCACCATATTGTTAGACATAAGACATACGTCGTCAGCATAAAGTACCTCCAGTACAGAGATCTGCTGCACTTTGGATTTCGCTCTAAATCTTGAAATATCAAACACACCTTTTTCAGTTCGGAATTTAAGCTGGATTTGGTTACTACAACATTGCAGCGCATCTCTCATGACAACTGCAAAGTAGATGGCAAAGAGTGTAGGCGCCATCACGCAACCCTGTTTTACTCCACTTGTGATTTGGATATCCTCAGAAAGTTCGTTTTCATGTTGAACCTGCGCTTTCATACCAACATGGAATTGGCGTATAAGATTGACGAACTTCTTCGGGTACCCAGATTTTAGGAGAACAAGCCAAAGGCCCTCGCGTGGAACTCTGTCAAATGCTTTTTCAAGATCGACAAAGCACATGTAGAGTGGCTGTTGATGTTCAAGGCTCTTCTCCTGGAGTTGCTTTACGACACTTATTGCGTCGATAGTACCCCTACTCGGACGGAAGCCACATTGGCTTTCAGGTAGGTACATCTCAGCTACTTCGCTAAGGCGGGTGTTAACAATGTGCGCGAAGACCTTACCGGCACTAGCAAGGAGCGATATACCGCGGTAAGAGATGCAATCGGAGACATCTCCTTTCTCTTTGTACAGCTTACAAATCACCGCATCCCGCCAGCCCTGTGGAATTTGCTCTTCAACCCACACCCTTTTGACCAGATTATAGAGCCCCGTCATGATGTTGACGTCATGATTCGTAACTCGGTGCTGTTCGTCCCTCGAGTACATGGGTGCGGTTTTTCTCATACGCGGGCCAAAAATCGCTTGTATGCCTTCGAAGAACCTACCAGTCTGGTGAGTATCAGCGCAGTGCTGTAATTCAGCAGCTTTCTCCTTCCACCACTTATCCTTCAGTTCGCGAACCTTTGATCTCAGTTTTTGTTGAGCTCCTCTTTTACTGTGTGCATCCGCATTTTTTGTGTTCAGTTCGCGTCTATGTGCTTCAACTAGAGTCATGATCTCTTTATTGGATGAGTCAAACCAATCTTGGTTCTTCTTTTTAGTTCTTCCTATGGTATCGAGAGCACATCCGTGAAGATGTTTAGCGAACGAACTCCAGTCTTCATCCACGGATAAAGAATCATTATGCGGAGCACTAGCAGCAAACAAAGTATCCAACGTGTTTCCAAGTTCTGGTGAGGTAATTAACCTTGAGAAGGCTAATTTAGATGGTATTTTGTGGGATGCTCGTCGTGGTGCTTTAAGCTCTAGGAGCATCTTCGACCGTATAAGACGGTGGTCAGTCCAGCCTATCGCTCCGCGCATTGCTCTCGTTATGAGAACGTCACGCAGATCTTTGCGGCGGACAATGAATGACATAGTCAAGGAGATGCATTAACCGACGCCATGTTTACCAAGGACACCATTCCATAGTTCATGTTCGGTGCCAACACGAGCATTAAAATCCCCCAACAATATAATTTTATCATGTCTTGGGATGCATTCAAGGATTTGGCGTAGATGTTGATAATTTTTTTTTTTTTTTGTATTATTTTGTTAACTTACTCCAACTACTTACCTAATCCAGTTTTGATCGAGTCGTACATGAAATCCATTATTGGCAAAGACCTGCCCGGCACAGGGATAAATTGAAAAACAGCGCAGCGTGCACATAACAATGTGAGCGCAGCAAATGCTGAATTTACCCCTTTTGCCCTCCGAATAACATACATATAAATTTTTAATAAATTAGCAGCATTAATAATATAGTTTAAGTTCGTTTGTATATGTGTATTCTTAGAATTGTGCCGCTTGTAAATGTATGTTGTGTGTTTTTTGGTATGGAAATAAATAAGTTTTTTATTTTTATTTTATTTAAAATACCTCTTTATCCTCATCCGGCGAGGGCAATGTAGGAGCGTATGCACTTATAAGATGGACGTTTTTATTGTTAGAAATAGGCAGGCGTAGAGTCGTGAGGCGGTCATTGACACCCTTAGGAATGACACTCAGATCTCTAGCCAAGCCATTGCGTACTGCAAAGCCTACTCCGTTTCCCGCCCGTTCGCCGGCAGGACGTCCACTCCAGTAATATGTGTATCCGCCGAGCTGCTCACATAGTTCTCCACTGTCACTCAGGTGGGTTTCACTAATTGCAGCTATGTCGATGTTGTATCGGGATAACTCTCTTGCTATGAGAGCAGTTTTTCTTTCTGGACATAAGTTACGGTCACTATCTAGCAAAGTTCGAACGTTCCATGTGGCAAAGCAAAGTCGTTTTGGTTTTACAGTAGATCGATTATTATTAAATTTGTTGTGACCGCGTTGACGATGTCTAGATGCCCGTGGTTTGGCATCCAGATATTGGGTGAGACGGACTATTTTTAGGCCACATTTTCTAGGCCCCTCCTCTGTGCAGAGGAAAGCAGAGCAATCCTAAATAGGGCTGCTTTGTCGCCAGTCGTGCTGCCGAACCCCGAGTTCCGCCTATATCGACTCCGGGAGCGAGCACTCTCTCCTGACCGCCTACGTGCAGGATGCTAACTAAGGCCTCGACACATCGTTGCCTTAACCTCACTGCCAACACCCTATCGCCGCAGGACTTGTTTAAAAGCTCGGATCCATTATGAGTAAATAGCCAGGGTCATCTGCGCGTGAAGTTATTTAAAGTGAACTAACGGTTAGAGAAGTAAACGGCTGCGCTGGTGTAAGTCCACTCTCTCGTCCCGCCCTCTGTAGTCCAATGGTCCGGAGAACCGGTACGATCGGCAGAGATTGGGATGCAGCGAAAAGGCCGTGAACCACTACATGAATCCTAGCAAACGCCCTTGAGGTTCTTCGCATTACCTTTTTGCAACGTTGGTCGAGAAATGTGCCATAACGATGCAGGTGTGATCGGGGATCTTCCGATAGCTACTCTACAGATAGTCATAGATGCAGCCCCCTTCCCTAGGTTTAGCCCACAGTCGTGGTTTACCGGAGTGTGGCCGCTGTGACTACAGCTTCTTGGAGCCACAGGGAAGAGATCATGGAGGTTAAATAGCGCGAACACTCCATTACACTCTCGATACTTATACACTAGTAACAAAGTTTAAAATGTATTGAAGAAATTTGACTGTTTGTGGTAGGTTGAGGTGCTGTTGTCTGTACCTGCTGTCGTCATCACCGGGATCGCTTGATAAATCAGTTAGTAGAGTACCCAAGTAACACAGACGTGCTGAATAAAGATTGATTAAGAGCACTCATCAAGAGCATAAGCTGAATACTAAGCTGAATAACGTCTGAGTACCGTCTATTCAGCTGTTATTCAAGCAAAAAGGGCCCCAATTTTTAATGCTTAACGCTGAATAACATCTGAGTAACAATTGAGTAGGAGCTTAATAATGTTTCAATTAGCTTAATAACTTTTGAATAACTGCACACATTGCTTTTATAAAGCTTTTACAACTCAGTTATTCAGCTACGTCGAATTGGTTAGAGTATTCAGAATTTATTAAGCATTTAATTTATTGTTGACATTTATGCAAGCAATATTCATAGAAATTGGGAAAAGAAGAAATAAATTGGGTTCAATAATTTAATGTCGATACCTTTATTTGACATGACGTGAACTTTAAGTTATTCGGTAAGTAAATTTTAATTTACAAGTTAGCGGTCTGCTACATGTTAATTATTAGTGCGCAAGTAATTTTGTCGTGAATAGTACGTGTTTTGTTTTCATTTTTATGACGCGCCTCGCTAATAATCAAGATAATTAGTTGTAAATAGTATTTTCATATATACATACTAGGTCTGACAAAAGTGCTTGTGATGAGTTACCTAATTCTAGCAATTTTATCCAACAATATAACATGATTTGAGTTGGAAATGTTGTAGTTGTAAGATTAATAAGCATTTTGGTGATCTCGTAAATTTCTTGTAAGAATTAATTACAAAGATTTCAATGGCGATCGATGTTTTGTTTTATAATGCTGAATAAAAGTGCACACATGTTTTGTTACTAAACTATAACTTGAAAAAGAGTAGTCTCTTTACACTTACTTATGAATAACATTTATATAGTTGACCACATTTCTATATTAGTTATTTTTAGGGTTCTCTAACCGAACGAACAAAAACCTTTTATAATGTGTAACTTTCCCATCAGGCTTTCACTAAATTGATTACATACATTTAAAATCACAGCATCTTTGTTATTTTTTTTTCGTGAAAAAGACTATTATATTAATAGTATCTAATATGTTTAAAAAAATGCAGGTTTCGTGTGTGTGGTGTGCACTAGGCCCTAGTTTATTTAATCTTTATTGCACAACAATGGGATGTACAAATGGCGGACTTATTATTAATTATAATTTATATTTCGTTTCAGAAAAATGACGTTTAAAATAATTTCAACAGGTTGTAAAGGTCATTCAGATTGAGAGTGCCGACCCAATGGGAGAACAAAGAACAACTTCGATGGCCAAGATATAAAGCGGATTTATTAATTAAGTAAAGACAGCAGTGACCAACCTCGCGCAGATTGGCTTACGATGAAACAAACAAACAACGCAAATAAAACATTTTATCGCAACGTTAATTTTATTTTCTTGTATTGCGATACCTTCTGCTAATAAAATAACCATTTCAGAAATGAAATTTTCTGTATACTTAAATTTTTAAATCTTTCGGTTTTCCAATCCCAAAATCTGTTTTTTTTTGGGGACGGAACCCTCATCATTAAAGGGAAAACACGCTTGCTTATCGGGACCGGGTTCAGTTTTGTTTAAACTATTTTCACAAATCCTGTCATGATCATTACTGCTGATGACACTTGGACAATTACTACTGCTGATATTTAAATATTCTTTTAACAATTTTCTTTCGATATGACCGGTTCTTTACGCTTTTGCCACGACTTTCGATCCATGATTCAAACAACGCATAAAATAAACACATACAATAATATTCTAATTGCTGGTATTAAGCTATGGGCGCTATATCAATACAAATGTGGTCTTTAATTTGAATAAGTTAGTTGAAACTCTTTATTATACTGCAATAAGCTTGTTAAAAACACAAATAATATTGTTTATTCAGCAGCTGAATAATTAGTAAAACATAGAATCTTATACAGTTTAAAGATAAAGTAAAAACAATTATTCAGTATCAAGCTGTATACCAGAATTATGTAAACAATATTATTCAGAAGGTGATACTTTATTCAGCAATTAGCTGTTTTAAACGCTACAAGCTTAGTACTGCTTTAATAATAGCAGTATAGATTATTGTTAATCAGATAAATGCTGCCGAAGGCACTGTTTTTCAGATTTAAGCCACCTGGATTGCGTAATGCTTAATAACGTCTGTCTAATAATCTTACGGAGATTGGTTATTAAGCGTAAAGAAGGAAAGGACAGAAATACAGAATTTATTAAGCGTTAAGTATTTTAAGGGTCCGTACTCAACCTTATTCAGTATATGGCTATTCCCAAAGCTCTTACACAAACCATATTCATCTTTGAACTGTTAAAAGTTCTAAGTGTGTTATCTTGCTTATGTGTTACTTGGGTAGAGCCCCGCGTGTTCAGCGGCCTCCAAACAGATGACCCCTTTTCAGTTTTTCTGCCAGGGAAATCTTTAAAAGTTTGTCCGATGATGATAACAAGTTTTTCGAATTCTTTCTTTTTCATTTTGGAAAAATGTTGTTAAATAGGTACCTACCTATCAGCGTTGCCAGATATTTTTTCGTCAATTGTCGGGATTTTGAAACTTTTTGAGTGAAAAAAGCGGGATTCTTTCGTCGAAAGCGGGACATAGAAATAAAACTGTGTAACTATAATCAGAAATTTTAAATATTTAAGTATCTTTTTATTTAAGTTTTAAATTACGTTTACGTGACAATAGATAGCAATAATAGACATCCGCGCCAGGCGGGCGGACTTGTCTGTGTCACCCGGCCGCGCTTCCTCAGACTGCACGCACGGTAGAGTTATCCCAGAAAAGCGGGACTGAGCCTGTCCCGCGCCGCACGGGACAGTTAACATAATCGGGACGTCCCGCCAAAATCGGGACGTGTGGCAACGCTGGTATCGATCCACCCGACTGCGGCTAGGGTGTTTCCATCGCCCTACCGGCGGAGGGTCATGGGAAATCTTATCACGCTGTATGTAGGTATCACGGCAAACTATCCGCGCGAACCACCTCAGAGTGGAAAGAGCGGTTCATTCTCTCCCCTCTCCTACCTCTATAGAGCGATCACAATGCGCTTAACAAATCGCCAACCTCTAGGACCCTCATAAGGGACGCCTGTGGGTTTATCGTTTGTCAACGTAACCCTGACCCTCAAGGCCTGCGCAGACGCGGGACTGCGGGACAGTCCATAACGTAGGTACTTTTTGTCAAGAACTGCCAACGAACGACGAACAAGGTTGGGTTGGGAAGCGTAAAAGCAATATTGCGCCCTAAGTTTATTCAGATTTTGCCTTCATAATGGGTGTTCTATGATTTCGCCTTTGTAGGTAACTTGCCATCTTTTCTAACGCTTTGTGATGTATGTACCTATTTAGATATCTAGGATTTTTTTATATGATGCCCATCACATCAGTCTCTTTAACCAACTTGCATCGCCATCATTGGCAGGGAATTCATCCTCGTTTCGGTTCTAATCGCGTACTGAGTATTGACTGTACTGTACTGTGCAGTTTCAAAGACAAAAATGCCGACATATTTTGCAGATTGGAATCTTCAAAAAGGTTGTCAAAAGGTTTTTACAGGGTTTGGCAACGCGTAAAGTAAGTAGTAGGTACGCGTAAGTGCTTCGAACACATGTAAACCTATTCTAATTATTAAGATCACATGCCGGTAATTAGTATCACTTTTGGTTATTGACGTATTAGAGATCACCTCAAATTATTACCTAATAGGTAGGTAAGTAGTAGGTGTAGATAATTATTAATAGCCGCTAGATGCGAGCAGCACAAAACCGGTCGTGGTATGGTGAAGGAGATTCTATGGTGGAGATCGATGGACGAGGTCAAATCCAACAGTGTACGTTCATCGGCTGATGATGATAGGTATATACCTACGTAAGAATATGTCCATGGTTTAAGTTACTACCCTATCTCAATGCCTTATTGCTGGGTTGTATGCTGTGCCTGCCTGATAGCCACCTCATTCATTGGTTATTTAAAATGATTTAACTAATTTAGGTAAGTACTCACAATTAGTTTATTAGAAACTGCACAGCACCTTCGCCGTTTTTTCTGTAAACATTGTTTATGCGCAAAATGCATCAACACTAGGTCACAAAATAGACTAAATATTATGCATTAGAGTTATAATGTACTTCTCAATGATAATTGATGTAGTTTTTGCAGCAGAGCAGTGCTTCTATTTATCTAACTGCTTTTTATTTGACTTGCAATGACTGTAGTTTTTTTTTCAATAAGTTTATTGGCGCGCACTACTACGGTAATGCCTCCTCTACACGTCGTCGTCTCAGGCGTGTGTTTGTGGTGTACTGGTGTGTCTCTACATGCGTCGGCGGAGTCGGCGGACGCATCCGCAGACTTAACTTTTGCGCGTCTGGGGTAGGTATTGAACGTCTGCAGATTCGTCCGCCTCGCATCCGAATCATCTGATTGTTGTCGGTTTTTGTGGCACGCACACGCACCGCGCACGGCACGGCATCAAAGGGTTTCAAACGTCTGGCGTCTGTCCACACGTCTGCCGATGCATCAGTTTGATCGGAGTTGCGTTTGAGAGTGCGCGCGTGCTTCTTGTGGTTTAATGGGCGATTTTCCGAGATCAAAAAAAAAAAGAAATTGGTTCGTAAATGGCTTCATAGATGGCGCTTAGCATAGATTAGTATGGCGCTTAGTAAAAGGCGGGTTCATGAAGAGCACGTGTATGGCTGCGTAATATTTATTCTATTCCAAAATAGAAATAGGTCCCATTGAGGGCTTGAAATGGGCGATTTTCTGACAGCCCAAATTAAAAAGTAAAAATTAGTTCAAAAACACTCGATAGATGTCGTTTTATGAAAGCCGTACCTACTTATGGGCTGTAATAAATTCTACTCTTTTACTTGTCTACCAAAAGAATAAAAAAATAGTATTTACTTACTATTTATATTCAGGACATCCAGAATCTATTTCTATTTTGGAATAGAATAAATATTACGCAGTCATACACGTGCTCTTCATGAACCCGCCTTTTACTAAGCGCCATACTAATCTATGCTAAGCGCCATCTATGAAGTCATTTACGATACGAACCAATTTCTTTTTTTTTTTTGGATCTCGGAAAATCGCCCATTACAAAGGTGCTTAGTATGAAAAAAAACGTTTTAATGTTTTGCTTTACAAAGGGGCCAGTTAATAGGCCAATATTCCTACAAAGGTGCCAAGTCAAGATTGCAGTGGCGCTAGTGATGTGCTGAGTCGGTTATTTTTGGAATTCGTTAAAAAACATTCGAATTAGAACTCGAGCCGGAAGACTTGGACAAGTATTCGAATACTGGCACGAGTATTCGAATACTTTAGTATACTATAATACTTTACTTAATCAACGAAAATGTAATGGTACAATGGCGGACTCCGTAGTTTTACCAGTCTAAATGTCAAAATCCCTTGCACACCGCGTTGCCTATTTGGTACGGGCACGTACCCGGGCGGTCGGTGCGCTTCATACGAAAATCGCTGCAAAATGGTAAAGCGACGGTGACCCCGACCGTACGGAGTACTAATTCTGTCCCATTTGTTATAAAAATAAAATCTTTAAACTTAATAAAAAAAAGAACCACATATACTACTTTGGCAATCTGAAGATAATTATGTTAAATTGGAGTGGACATTCAAAATTCGACTGCACGCTTAAGGTTACTATGAAAGTACACGACTTAGGATTCGAATACCGTAAGTACTCGAAACCTGTATTCGAGTATTGTGGATCCGAATACAGTATTTTATATATTCGAGTACGTGAGCACCTGCTAGGTATTCGAGTCAGTACTCGAGTCAATCTGACTCGGCACATCTCTACTAACACACGAGTCGACGGCGTAGGTACGTTCGGTACAAAATGCATCACAAAGTAATAACTATATACCCTTCGCGTATATAAGATGGTAAAGTGGTGTAATATAAGATGCTATTTTGAACGCAAACGGTACCTATCTAATATTGTAGGTTATCAAATAGACGGCTTTCTTCAATATCAAGAGTGCAACTTCTGTACGTAGTACTATTATTTATTCTGTGACTATACAGTGATAGATATGGTCGATATCGATATCACCCATATTAAAACATATAGTTTCAGAATCCGATATGAAGTATCGATATATTGTTTCGAATCGATTCACAAAAAAAGGTATATTATTTACCACTACCAAGCAGCAATGAGCATTGGGCCAACACACGCCAATGTGTGAATGTCTAGTGATCGTGGCCTACAGTTGTCTACAATTGGCAATGGCCGGCAGTGGGCCAACATACGCCAATGTGTACTGGCACTGGGGCCTTAAGACGTTATGGGCCTTATGGCCCTTGGTCACTTCGGCATTCCACTTTTTAAAAAACAAACACTGAAAGCATAATTTATTGCTTTTTATTTTCATATAAGTTTAATTTATCTGATTTAAAGTTCTTATCTGAACTGGGATGAGTGAGATATAAGATAACAGGGTATTTCCACAAGAATCCCAAAAGCTGATTAGTCTATCCGGTTGGGCAGGCCAAAGGCCGCTATCATTGAAATCAAGTCATCGCTACAATGGGCAATTTTCTGAGAGTCCAAATTAAAAAGTAAAAATTAGTTCAAAAACACTCAATAGATGTCGTTTTATGAAAGCCGGCCACCAGCCGTACCTACTTAATGGCTGTAATAAATTCTACACTTTTACTTGTCTACCAAAAGAATAAAAAAATAGTAAGTACTCACCTATTTATATTCAGGACATCCAGAACCTATTTCTATTTTGGAATAGAATAAATATTACGCAGCCATACACGTGCTCTTCATGAACTCGCCTTTTACTAAGCGCCATACTAAGCTATGCTAAGCGCCATCTATGAAGTCATTTACGAACCAATTTCTTTTTTTTTGATCTCGGAAAATCGCCCTTGGCTATTTGACAGTTTTTTTTCCCTTAAATAATGGCTTCGTGCGATCAGCACATTTAGCTAGACAGTGTCAAGTTAATAATAAAATAGTAATAAGGCCCTTAAGGCCCCAGTACACATTGGCGTATGTTGGCCCACTGCCGGCATTGCCAATTCGGCTGGAACAAAATAAAACACTGAATAAGCCATTTTGCTATTTTTGTCTTTTTTTGACAAATGGACATACCGTGCTCGACTGTATCAGAATTGAAGACCCTTTTTTAAATATCTTCCCTAATAACTAACATACAGAAGTGTGAAAACACTGAATACGCCACTAAATTCAATAAAACTATTATAACACTGAAAATCACATGCGCAAAGGACAAAGGCGAAAATGGACCTGACTATGGGGACAAATCAATTGTATTCTAAAAAATATGCTGTTATTAGTTAATTTTGAAAATACAAATAATATACCTCAAAAACTTCTAGTTCTAGAGAAATTAATTAATGCGTAAAAGTAATTAATATCAATGGGAAAACTTTATCATAGCTTTTGAACGGTTTTGACCATAGACAATAGATCTTGACGGCGATGCCAAGTTCCATTTCACGCGTAGGTCTACAATTTCAAGTGCTTGCATGTAATCCTCCCACCTTACACTCGTCGAAAAAAAGATTATAGTATAATAAATTCAATAACATAGATTTTTTTTGCAGTCGATCTTTGCGTTTGCTCCGATACGTACTTACCTACTGTGCGACAATTTATTAACATTTCCCCGGCTAGTAATGATTTAATATTATTCGCATTGGGAACATACCAAATCCGACAGGCTCGGTAGAGATGTATCAGAGTATTGCTTGAGAGATAGTGGAGATAATACGTTGATAAGAGGTAAAGTTAAATCCAGACACATTTCAAGAAAACTACTATGCATATAATATTAATAAAAAATAATGTGTCTGGAAGGGAAGGGATAACAGAATATTGTTGCAGTTGTTTGGTAGGTCGTCGAATGATTGGATGCTGTGCATATGTCATGACCGTGGTGTGGTACCTTGGGGTGGGCCAGGCACCAAGATAACATAATAGCAGCACCAGCAGGTTTTTTAGATAAGTAGTGTAGTTAAAAGAGACGATTTTAAATAAATCTTTATGTAGGTATCATTCATAGGTGTTTTATTTATAAGCATCCTCTTTGTTTCATGTCAAATACCATTAATTACATTTCCCTTATCACTATTTACATAGTTATCAGATAGTTAAGGTCGGCTTAAGTTAAGAATTTAATATATTAGATCGTTAAAATGTTTTTCCAACCTCAAAAGCTCAAAAATTTTAAAAAATTATATATCGGATTTGTGAAGTTTTACATTGAATATGGAGTTAGGACACTGATTCTAATTATGTTAGGTATCTAATCAACACAAAATTAATAATGCCCATAGTCATTGAATATCAGGTCCAGCTAGAATGGGATTTTGCCGATGTCCTTTAACTTCTACAATATTCTTTAGTTTTATTTCTTGTAAATTATCATTTTGGCTAGCGTTAAACACGGAACGTGCATGTATAAACCGTGTTTTAAAGGACATCGGCAAAATCCCATACTAGCTGGACCTGATAGTCAATGACTATGGGCATTATAAATTTTGTGTTGATTAGATACCTAACATAGTTAGAATCAGTCTCCTAACTTCATATTCAATATAAAACTTCACAAATGCGAGATATAATTTTTTAAATTGTTGAGCTTTTGAAGTTAGTAAATCATTTTAATGATTAAAGATTAAATTCTTAATATAAGTTGACCTTAACTAGATATTAGTTTATAATATCATTGCATGAATAAAATAATGATACCTATACCTACCTACATAAAGATTTATTCAAAATCGTCTCTTTTAACTACACTATCTAAAAAACCTGCTGGTGCTGCTATTATGTTATCTTCGTGCCTGGCCCACCCAAGGTACCACACCACGGTCCTGACATGTGCACAGCACCCAATCGTTCGACGACCTATTAAACAACTGCAACAATATTCAGTTATTCCTTCCCTTCTAGACACATTATTTTCTATTAATATATACATAGTATTGTTTTCTTGAAATGTGTCTGGATTAAATTTTCCCTCTTAATCTTAACAATGTATTATCCACTACCTCTCAAGCGATACTCTGATACATCTATATAGAAACGCACATGTTCTCCATAATAGGACCGAGCCTGTCGGATTTGGGACGTTCCCAAGGCGAATAATATTAAATCATTACTAGCCGGGGAAATGTTAATAAAGTGTCGCACAGTACGTATCGGAACAAACGAAGAGATCGACTGCCGACAGTGCCGAACTGCCGACTGCAAAAAAAAACAATGAATAACATCTGTCAATGTCATTCGATTTCAACGGTGACGTTCCTTTACACGCAAGTCAAACAATCAAGCCCTTTACGCTTTTTTGGTTTTATTTCGTTTACCTAATGTATCATTTTCACCAATTTAATACTGTTCTAAAAATACTTAACTGTATTTTTCTCTAAGTAGAATACTATAATCTTTTTTCGACGAGTGTAAGGTGGGAGTATTACATGCAAGCACGTGAAATTGTAGACCTACGCGTGAAATGGAACTTGACATCGTCGTCAAGATCTATTGTCTATGGTCAAAACCGTTCAAAAGCTATGATTAAGTTTTCCCATGCATATTAATTATTTTTACGCATTGATTAATTTCTCTAGAACTAGAAGTTCTTGAGGTATATTATTTGTATTTTCAAAGTTAACTAATAACAGCATATTTTTTAGAATATAATTGATTTGTGCCCATAGTCAGGTCCATTTTCGCCATTGTCCTTTGTCAGGAACAACACTGATAGTCGCGTAGCCGGACAAAAATTACTTACGATAATTCTAAAACTTTTCGTTTTTACTGAGTGGATAGAGTATGTGGATTGCGAGCTACTTTTAAAAAGTTAGAAGTTTTATGACTGTGCTTTAGGTATCGTTTAGGTATTTCATAATATTTCGTGTAACGTAATGTATATAATATTAAAGTTTGAAATGTTGAGTGTTTTATAATAAGAACTATCTTATCTTTGTGTTGTAAAAAGTTTAGAAACATAATATATGTGGAACTATGAAAATCACAAAATCACTCGTTTTCTCTTTGAATAAAATTTTAAAATTTATGAAATAATATTTAAGACTTTCAGTGGTTAGTGGTATACATGTTGAACAAAGTTTAGAAAGTTTAGTGGTGTGCTTCTTTGATCATTTCATTTTTCTTTCGTAACACACGCAATAATAAATTAAAATTGACAGAATCGCTCATACATGTCCTTTGTAATACTATTTAATACCACACAAAAAATTAGAAATATACATACAGTGCATGTTGTTTAAATCACGAATAAAATATTTCGCTAACGTACGTTTCTTTATGCGGACGCGGGCGGCTGCAGGCGCGGCGCGGCGGTGGCGGTGGGCAAGCGCGGGGGTGGGGGCATACCTACCTACACTCTATATGTCTGATAATCCACTCATCAAGTCAGACGAGTGGATACATGGCGAACATAATACAAGAAGACGTAATGCAGAAAAAGTAAACTAAATACCTTAACCTACTTACTTTACATCTTAGATGACATCAATAAAAACATTATTAAATGACAAGTTTTGAGTAGTTAGTACTTACATATCGCGCAATTCTTCTTTCAGATAAGATTATTTTACAATCATCCGAAATTCTTCTTTCAGATAAGATTATTCTACAATCATCCGAATTGGATGAATGGGATGAAAACGTAAACACGCAATAATAAATTAAAATTTACAGAATCGCTCATCATGGTCTTTGTAATGCTATTTTATACCATACAAAAAATTGAATCATACATACAGTGCATTTTGTTTTAATCACGAATAAAATATTTCACTAAGGGTGGATTCTACCAAACTGGAATAAGGTCTTATACCTAGATTAAACGCCGAATCTGTATTGACTAATCTCGGAGTAAGTCTTATTCCAGTTTGGTCGAATCCACCCTAAATACGCGATTGGGCATGCAGGACGTGGGCAGCAACTCGTTACACCAAAATTTTGTTCTAACTGGTCACACCGCCAAAAGCAGTATTATTTGTTTCAACCCGTCACAAGTTGATTAATTTCTATTAGGACACATTGTTTGTAGCTATTGCTGCTACTTACTTAATTACTGCTCTTTAATGATTTCTTGCAGTAAGCCGACGATATTATCTTATTTGCCCCTGCCCCTTATCTGTGCATAATACCATAGAATATTTACATAATAGTACAAGTACAGAAGATTCACTCCGCAAAGTCATTTAAATAAATAACTACTCTTGCTAAGATACCATAAAATGCAATTCAGGTCGCACACCGCTCCCTTATCTACAGTTAAATTCACCTAGAAGTTACCTCTCTTTCTATCGCGTACTCTTATCTCTTCTAATGACTTTTGGGTTGTCTTCTTTTAAATAATAATTAATCTGAATACTTACTTGATTTATTACAAGTTATGGTGTTTATAATGTGTACTTAAATGTGAACAAATAAACATTTCAAATAATCCTAGGCTGGGCATGTCAGTACAGTCAACGCCACATCAGACTACCTAAAGGGTAATATAATACATATTACTGTGCTACCTATACATGTTTATTTGCACCACCAGTGACACTCCGTGTACGTGAGAGCTCGAGCGCTGGTGACCTTGAGCAGAACGTATAAACACTAGGGTTTAATACCGAAATGGAATTTAGACTTGTGCCAAAGAAGACGTATGTATATGTTACATAGTATGTTATGAAACGTATAGTAGTATTAGCAGTTACTCTGTTAAGTACTTACTTAATTCTTAGTTACTTAACTACTAGGGCTTGCAGTCCTGGTACTGTGGAGAAAACAGGATTCCCGGTACTGCGCTAACTATGGTACCGGGAAAACCGGGAATTTCCGGTACTTTTTGGTACTGAATTTTTAACCTAGATGTAACTAACGTTTGATTAATGGATCAATGAGCAAATCAAAATATTACACAAAATTTTTATAATAAAAAAATTGTTTTGCTAATTGCTATACTAGCTGTGGCATCACTTTGTCGAATGGAATTGGTCATCCGAGTTGAATGTTTTAAATTTAAAAGAGTCTATATACAATGGATTTTTACCATGAGTGTTTTAAGGTGAGTAAATAATATAAATTCGTCCAAACCAAGACCGTTCAAACGGCGACAGACCCTTCTCCAACGGATGCCCTCGGCGGTATTGGGAGACCACCACGTCGAAAGGCTTGGTTCACTCAAACCTGACCACGCGGGTAGAGCCGTTCATGACTTCGCTTTGGCCTACAGTCTGTCCTAATTGGTAACAGAGCCTACGTGGATTCCAGATGTGGAGGGCCATGCACCTTTCTTATTGGACCTTCTGCTGACCTCTCACCCAGACGGCTATCAAGTTTCTATTGATGCACCACTAGGCTCATCAGACCACTGTCTGATTCGTAGCACTGTGCCTTTCACAGAAATTTCAAAAACGTCGAGTCTGGCATTATAGGTCAGCGGACTGGGATGCGATGGGAGTTTCTTTGCGTCCTACTACGAGTTTGCTTCTCACTGGATGATCTTGATGTCGCCACCGACTTTATCGGAATGAAACTTTTCAATCCAAACTCTGTGGTTCCCATTGGCGGCAGGTCTCAACCATGGTTTGGTCGTTGCTGCAAAATGGTGTCTCGCCAAAAGTGACAACATTACATGGCCTGGGCTAATGCGGTGTCATCAAAGGATCCAAACACCAGTGCGCTCAGAAAGAGGTACAACTTTGCCGCCAGGTCCTTTAAGAGGGACATTGCTAAGGCAAAGTCATCATTCATAAGTGGAATTGGCGAGAGGCTAGTGCGTCTTCCTTCGGGTACGCGTGCGTTCCGGTCTCTCGCCAAAGCTATCTTAGGGAATTTTTGTCAGCCGTCCCTACCACCATTGCACAAGACCGATGTCTGCCTGACCCATACTGCAAAGGAGAAAGCCGATCTCTTGGGCACTCTTTTCGCATCAAACTCGACCTTGGACGATGGGAAAAACTCTCCACCAACTATACCGCATTGCGCTTGTTCAATGCCAAACGTCCGGTTCCTACAAAGGTCAGTTCGTAAGGCTCTTTTTTCCCTTGATATCCATAAGTCGAGTGGGCCTGGTGCAGTTCCTCCCATGAGTTGGCGCTGGTTCTAACGCGCGTTTTCCGGCTCTCTTACACTACTGGCGTTGTCCCGAGCTCTTGGAAGACAGCCCTTGTCCACCCGATTCTCAAAAAAAATCGATCGCTCAGATCCGTCCAACTACAGGCCAATAATCATCACCTCTTTGCTCTCCAAAATAATGGAGTCCATTACAAACCGCCAGCTCTTAAGGTACCTAAAATAAAACTAACTACTAAGCGATCGCTAGTATGGTTTTCGTCGCGGTCGTTCGGCTGGTGATGTTTTAGTGTACCTTACTCACCGATGAGCGGAGGCTGTCGAGAGTAAAGGGGAGGCACTGGCAGTTAGCTTGGACGTAGCGAAAGCCTTTGACAGGATATAGCACAGGGCTCTTCTCTCTAAACTTTCATCATACTGGCTTCCTGAGTAATTGTGATCGTGGGTGGCCAGCTTTCTTTCTGGGCGTAGCATCAGTGTCGTAGTCGATGGTTCGTGCTCTGACATGAACCCCCTTAAATGCTGGAGTCTGGAGTCCCACAGGGGTGTGTGTTAGCCCATACTCTGTTTCTTCTGCATATCATTGACATGTTGCATAACAACAGCATTCATTTCTACGCGAACGTCAGTAAGGGAGTAACGCTCTACACTGGACGAGCTAATATTTCTCGGGAAAGCGTCATCGAGAGCCGGAATAAATTTGTGACCGACACCAAGAACATGTTAAGTCATGTCTTGAATTGGGGCCGACCACAGACATATATATGTCTGTGGGGCCGACATAACTTAGTCCATTGTAACCCCTCCAAAACACAAGTTTGCGCATTTACCGCGAAAAAACATCCCTTCGTCGTACCTCTGAACTTTTGAGGGAGCTCTCCCTTGATACCAATCCGACTATTGGAATCCTTGTCGTCGATGTTTCGAGTGACGTTCAGTTTCGAGGTTATTTGGAAGGTAAAGTTAAATTAGCAAACAAAAAAGAAATTATTTAAATGGAATTATCAAATCATTGGAGTGCGATGACGATGAAACCGTGCGGTGTAGGGTACGGGTACATTAGTTACAATTTTTTCCCCAGAAAAAGATGTGTCTACACCCAGCGGGATCACCTATCTGGGAGACTTATGAGTGATGCAAGGAATTAGATCTATATTTGTTCTATTGAATTATGCTAAAGACAGAATTTGTTCCGTAAAACAACGGAAATATAGGCTTTTCTAACCGACCTCCAGCCAGCGGGATATTTACCAAAGTTACGTCTGATGAAGTATAAATTGGTACTAACATTTAGATCTATCATTGTTCTGTTCACCAACACAAAAAACATTTATCTACCGTCCTTACTTAAGCCACAATCAATCTGCAAAGAAACCTCCAGTCAGTGGACTTTTTTTCCTAAGGCATTATTTTTGTAACTTTTACACTAAATTTATTTTACATTCAATTCTATATTCTTATTAATATTCTTTACGCAAATTTGAGTAACACAATATCACTAACCGAGATTTGTATTGCTTATAAACTATAAACAGCTTGAATTTGCATGTAACTTTTTTGTATTCTACCCACATAATAGCTTTCAAATTCCATACTTTTTATTTTATCACAAGATGTAGGTACGAATAGGTAATTTAAGTAAAATTATAGTCGTAAATAGTTTAAATTTTATAATATAGTTATAATTATAGTCGTAAATAGTTAAAATTTTATTAAATTAGTGTAAAATTTACAAAAATAATGCCTTAAGAGAAAAAGTCCGCTGACTGGAGGTTTCTTTGCAGATTGATTGTGGCTGAAGTAAGGACGGTAGAAGAATGTTTTTTGTTTTGGTGAACAGGACAATGATAGATCTAAATGTTACTACCAATTTATACATCATCAGACGTAACTTTGGTAAATATCCCGCTGGCTGAAGGTCGGTTAGAAAAGCCCATATTTCCGTTGTTTTTACGGAACAAATTCTGTCTGTAGCATAATTCAATAGAACAAATATAGATCTAATTTCCTGCATCACTCAGAAGTCTCCCAGATAGGTGATCCCGCTGGGTGTAGACACATCAGAAAAAGTACCGGTGACGTTACGGTTGAGAACTGTGGAGACAAAAATTTGGTAACGCTACGAAATTTGTATGGTTTGCAACTAAGAGTATTGGCCGAGGTTACCGGTAACGACTACCGCAAACGCGGAGCCTAATATTGGCGTAATTTGAAGTTATAACAAAAGTACCGAATTTCCCGGGAAACAAATTCTCAGTACCGGTACTGCGTAAAAAGTCAATTTCCCGGGAAATACCAGGAATTCCCGGGAGCAAGCCCTAGTAACTACCAACCTAGTTAGGTACTTGTAAATTGTAATAATATCGGTAGGTACTTAATAATTGAAGGTGACTAGTAGAATTGATATTATAATTATAATACTTAATTAAGTAAATAGGTACCTACGTACTTACGTAGACATACAGACGCGGGGGGACTGTGTTTTATAATTAGTAGGTACCTAGGTAGTGATGAATGATTTAGTGATAATAAGAGTACCTACTTACCATACTATAATTTAGGAAATACTTTTGCATACTTACCTGAAGCTCTTAATTGATTAATTGTCAAAAAACACGTAAGAGTTTTGGAAAAAACTTTAATCGTATGATGTGGCCCTAGCTAGGATACGCAATTTCTATAGCCTATTGTACATCTTAAAAATTACTTTCCTATTATTGTGATTTGTGAACATGACAGGATGATATATTGATTAACCAAAATGAAAAATTAACAGATAAGTACTTAATCATTTGCAGTTTTTATTTTTAATTAAGAATATGTTACATACTCATCCGTTTACGTTACGTACGTTTTCATCCCATTCATCCAATTCGGATAAATGTAGAATAATCTTATCTGTAAGAAGAATTGCGCGATCTGTACTTACCTAACTACTGAAAACTTGTCATTTAATAATGTTTTGTTGTCAGCTAAGATGTAAAGTAAGTAGGCTAAGGTGGATTCTACCAAACTGGAATAGGACTTACTCCGAGATTAGTCTATACAAACTCGGCGTTTAATCTAGGTATAAGACCTTATTCCAGTTTGGTCGAATCCACCCTAAGGTACTTAGTTTACTTTTCTGCATTACGTCTTCATGTATTATGTTCGCCATGTATCCACTCGTCTGACGTGACGAGTGGATTATCAGTCATATAGAGTGTAGGTAGGTATGCCCCCACCCCCGCGCTTGCCCGCCGCCACCGCCGCGCCGCGCCCGCAGCCGCCCGCGTCCGCATAAAGAAACGTACGTTAGCGAAATATTTTATTCGTGATTTAAACAAAATGCACTGTATGTATATTTCTAATTTTTTGTGTGGTATTAAATAGTATTACAAAGGACATGTATGAGCGATTCTGTCAATTTTAATTTATTATTGCGTGTGTTACGAAAGAAAAATGAAATGATCAAAGAAGCACACCACTAAACTTTCTAAACTTTGTTCAACATGTATACCACTAACCACTGAAAGTCTTAAATATTATTTCATAAATTTTAAAATTTTATTCAAAGACAAAAAGAGTGATTTTGTGATTTTCATAGTTCCACATATATTATGTTTCTAAACTTTTTACAACACAAAGATAAGATAGTTATTATTATAAAACACTCAACATTTCAAACTTTAATATTATATACATTACGTTACACGAAATATTATGAAATACCTAAACCATACCTAAAGCACAGTCATAAAAGTTCTAACTTTTTTAAAAGTAGCTCACAATCCACATCCTCTATCCACTCAGCAAAAACGAAAAGTTTTAGAATTATCAAAACTTCTTTATGGAATTTAATGTCCTACGACCGGACTATGACTGGAGATTTCCGTCTGATGCGTAGCATCTCTATTAGGTCTGTGGACCTTTATCTATGGTCTGTGGGTACAGTACAACACAACTACCTACATTTGTAGTTAATTAAAACTACAACACATACAAATGTAGTTAGTGTAGTTACCATAGATAAAGGTAATACTGTCGGAACTAGATGGCCATCTCGCGGATTTTTTTTGCCAACATGTTTGAACCAGGCTCCCTCTCGTGGTGTTATTCCACAACTTTTGACCAATATACGTACCTATAGGTATAATAGGAGCTAAATTTTAATTTTAAAGCTTGCAAAACCTTGTAAATCAGGCTGATATGATTTCATAAATTTAATGTAAGTGAAATTCACTCAGCATTAAATTTATGAAATCAAACCAGCCTGATTTACAAGGTTTTGCATGCAACAGCCAGTTTGGGAACTCAGAAATAAAACGACAATTCATTTTCTATTTTTAATATGTTTATGTTTCGCATAATACAATTTAGTTTACATATTAGAATAATCATCCCCATCATATTTTAACTCTCCGCACAAAATTCGATTTATAACATTCATCTTTGTTGATTTGCTCAGAAGTGTGCTTTAGTTTTACAAAAATTACTTTTTTGTGTATTCCAGCAGAAAATATTTAAATTTTTCCTAGAAGGTTTTTTTAAGATTTTGCAGAAGGCAATGTGAAACATTTCGAAAGAAGAGCATATTATAGAATGAGACTGAAATTTTTTCTTCATTTGTAAAGCAACAACCGTTTGTATTTCTCATAGATTCTCTATGTTGAATTTCTGTAAATAGTTTTGCTGGTAAACTCATTTTTCCTGTAACTTTCTGTAAACCTTTATTATCAGACATTTTAATAGCACTAGCTAATCTTGTTCTTGCTGCGATTTCTTAACCTGTATATTACACTCTTAAGGTTTTTTTATTTCTTTCTGAATTATTTAAAATAGGCTAAAACCTTGCGGTTGTCTCCTTGTATCTGCAAATAAAAAACTTATTACAACATGACATGCAAGTGAACTAATAATAATATGTGGGATGTGGATTCAATCATTATTGTACCGATAATCGTTTCGGCAAACGGTTAGCTAAGAGCCTCTCACTGAAAGGTTTGATCAAGGGTCAGATACAAAAGGCAGTACTCCGTGACAAGGCACGAATTGTCAGGAGGTTCCTCATTCTGCAGCCCTACCCACCGATAGCTTTGGTCTAACCCCACTGCCGGTGGCAGCCTAGGTTAAGTTTTTTAGAATATTTTATACTGTAAATATGTTTTTTTTATTTTTTATGAAATATTGTAAACATTTATCTTAAGATTGTACAGATTATATAAAGAGAATAATAATAATATAAATACCTTTAGTTTGTGATGACTGATCAGCTGGTTTGCGACAATAGGTATGGTCTCTTACCTATACATCTGAAAAACAAAACAGCATAACTTAGGTAAATGCATTTGATGGAAAAGTCATAAATATTGTACACAGAAAATCCTAATACAATACTTAAATTATACTATTAACTTAATACTCCGGCCAAATCACAAGTGGCACAATTTGTGCAAAATTCTACCAGCAGTAAGTAGGTATCTTTGATTGTACACATGTTTAAAGTCAATAGGTATGTTACTAAATTATAAATCAATAATATTATTAATTATAGGTAGGTACCTGTACTTTGTGGTGATAGTATTGTTTTATTTGAAGATGGGTCTGCTTGACTTAACTAGACTTAATAGTACGTACGTAGTAATAGCGTCCAATGCATGTCCAATGTCACAAAAATTAATTAAAGCGTCCAGTTTTGCCAGTTGTCCAGTGTCCAAATATCACAATTCACATCACAACAATGCATATTAAGTAAGACGCAGGATCACTACTGTAGTGTTTCACAGTTAAATTCATCTTGTAACTCTGGGTCCGGTGAAGGATTATGCACTTATCTCAAGTCTCAACGTAATTAGTAATTACAGCGAAGAACGACAATACTGCAAAAATTCGCACGAAAGCAAACAACAAAACAAACAAGCGGCCATATGCAATAAAAAAAGTGCAGTTCAAGTGTCGATCGATCGATATACAATTCGATTAAAATCTTATTAATCGATTATTATACAAGTATTTTATGAAACAAAAATAAATGTTACAAGCTTGCATGATTTTATTATGTAATATTCTGATTAAGTTAACTAATGTTATGTTTAATCGATTTATTGAAATAAAAAATAAATGCTACAAGCTTACATGATGTTCTTAAGTAATATTCTGATTATGATAACTAAAGTTATGTTTAATCGATTTTTATATTCGATTGATGCGCTTCGAGTAACCGCCATCTAGCGAGACATTTAAATAATTTTTTTTTAAATATTGCGGAATAACACTCCTAGATGGCACTACTTGAAACGTGTCATTGCTCCTACTATAGGAGTTTACTGAAGAAAGTTATGGCCGATTTACACATCCATAAGTAAGTAAGTAAATAAGTAAGTAAAAACTACGTGTGGACGCCGTGCGGCAAGTAAGTAAGTAAGTAAGTAGCGACTTGTCGCAGGATAGGAACCAGTTCTATTTTTTGGACAGGACAGTAGCGCGTAACCCCTCCCGCTACGTCTCACGCTCCCCGCCAACTTAACTAGCCGCCGTGTGGACGGCACAAGTAAGTAAGTTCATAAGTTGACACACCACACCACGAAACGCATTCTGTCTGAATGCCGCCCGTGCAGTGCTTTTTATTTATTTACTATTTTGTTGTTGTATGTGTGTATATATCGCACCTTTAATAATAAACCGAAATAAGTAAAAAAATCAGGTTTTTGATTTTTCATCATAAAACGCATTAAAACAGGTGAATAATTACGATCAGTCTTACAGGCGCTCGATTTGCACTAGTAGAAGTGAAATAAGTGATCGTCCGTCTCTTTCGTTTTGACGGAGCGGGCCAATAAGCTAGTCGAAATGAGGCGCCATTCAGTGTTACGCCGACAGAGTTTCGAGGAGGACACGTATGTGGCTGTGTAAAACCTATTAGTGCGTTTTATCATTAACAGGTAAGCGCTTGCTTTGCTTAGATTTAATAATAAAGTGAATATTTTCGAACTATTGCATTTTCTTTTTAAATATTGTTAATTTCAATACGCAAAAGTTAGACTTAGTTCATTTTATGATTATAGAATATAGCATGTTGATCGTATTTGTATGATTTGTTACGTTTTATTATTAAACATTTACGAATTTTCATATTATATTCGGGTTTAGTTCAGTTTGTTACTAAATATTCTTTACATTCATATTTAAACAAAGCATTATTGCATTTTATTGTAGATTTAAAGGTAACTTTTTGTTTCACTTCCTAAAATTAGTTCTTTTTCTGATTAAATCGGATATCACTTTTCATTAGTTATGGCGTCTTCGTCGAGAGGTCGAAGGATTGTTGAGCTAATTACAAAGGATGATGCGTCTCAAAGAAAGGAATCAATTGATGCGCCATCTATTTTGGAATGCATCGAACAGGACACCAATAACGCTGTAAGTAAAATTATTAATAGTATTATTATGTACAGTCTATAAAGCCAATTTACTTGGTGTTAGCAACGTGCCACCTTTTTGCATCGAGATTATTTTGGTAAAATTAAATCACCACGCCAAACCACCATTATATTATTATGTTTGTAACGAATAAACTCAAAAACTACTGGACCGGTTTCAGAAGTAATTTTACCAATAGATTATCATTGTCAAGCAACAGGAACGCAAGAGGACAGCCAAGTTGATGTAATATTATTATAAATTTAAAGCTATTATACATTTTATTCCTTTGAATTTACTTTTTGTCAAATTCAACAAACAGAATATAACTTTTTAATAATAAAATTTTATTTTCAGAGACTGTATGAAAGTAGCAGGCGACCTGAAAGAATTTGTGCAACACATGAGCCAATTGTATTATCTCCCCAGTACACAGATGAGAGTGACCTTGACGACGACGTAACTGATCCGACTTACAACTTCGGGGATAAATTTGCTAATGCTTCTCGTCATACTCGTAACTATTTGTTCACGCTTAATTTAAACCACTCGAGTTCTGACACTGACTCATCTGATCAGAATACCAAAAAGAGACGCAAAGGACAGAAAAATCTTAACAAATGGAAACAAAACAAGGCTAAGAAATTACGCAATGAAGGTGAATCTTACAGATCTTTAGCAAAGTCAAACAAAATCATCTCAGCTCGTCACTTAAAACTTCCATGAACCAATTGTAAGCTAAACTGTTCTCAAAAAATAGATGATACGGAGAGGTATGATGTTTTTAATAACTTCTGGAAACTGGGAGATCTGAGCAAGCAAAGGTTTATTTATCAATTCTTGTATGGTCGATATTCAGCCAAAATATAAATATACCAATGCTGAAAATCCACGTCGCCCTAATAAAGCATTTTTTTTACTGTAAAAGGCCAGAAGATTAGAGTCTGTAAAACCTTTTACAAAAATACTTTAGACATAACAGACCGTATGATTCATACAATAAGGATAAATACCAACGAGAATGGTTTTGTATTGGAAGAAATGCGTGGTAAACACGGCAATAATAAAATACTAAGTCCAGAATTAGTGACAGATATAAAGAGGCATATCGAGTCTATTCCTCGAATAGAATCCCACTACCTAAGAGCACAAACTACCAAAGAATATATTCCTGGTGGAAAGACCATAAAAGATCTATATAGAGCATTCTCAAAGTCACAAGCGGAAAATGGTAAAGACATCGGAAACTACATAGCCTATTACAAGATATTTACCACTGAGTATAACCTAAGTTTTTTCTGTCCTAAAAAAGATCAGGGTGATCTATGCACAAGCTTTGAGAATTCTGATCACAATCAAAAATTGCTCATAGAAGTCAAATACCGTGCCCATTTGAAAGAGAAAGAGTTAAGTAGGAAAGAAAAGTTAAATGATAGAATGAAGGCTGATAATGATAATAAAGTGGTAGTCTATGACTTAGAAGCTGTCTTACAATGTCCTAGAGGGGAAACGTCGGCTTTCTATTATAAATCAAAAATTAATAGCTACAATCTCACGATGACGGAACTCAATAATAAGGACACTAAAAATGCGTATGATAACGTTCACTGCTATTTTTGGACTGAAATAGAGGCAAAACGTGGAGCAATTGAAATAGGTACTTGTGTTTGGGAGTTTTTAAAGAAAATTAGTTGTGAAGGAGAGAATAACGAAAAGAATATAAGGTTTTATTCTGATAATTGCTGCGGGCAAAATAAGAATAAATATGTTACAACACTTTATTTATATGCAGTACAAACATTGAATATAAATAGTATCACTCACAAATTCCTCATAAGAGGTCATACTCAGAATGAGGCGGATAGTGTTCACAGCCTTATTGAAAAGGAAGTAAAGAAAAATTTGAAATCGGGGCCAATTTACACCCCTGACCAATATGTGACTTTAATTAAATCTGCCAAAAAAGTAACCCGCCTGTTAATGTTTACGCGATGACGTACAATATTTTTATGGATATTAAATATCTGCAAGAAGAATGGGGTTTTAACTTTAATATTAACACTGACGGGCAAACTGTCAATTGGAACGACATAAAACAGCTTAAGCTGTGTAAGGGAAACCCCTTTACATTTTATTATAAAAATTCTTATGAGGACGCAACTTTTAAAGAAGTAAATGTAAGAAATAAAAGAAAGAAAATGAAGAACGAGTCCAACATTGTAATTAAGCAGGCTTACACAGAAAGACAAATATTAAGTACTAATAAAAAGAAGGATCTAAAAGAACTTCTTACAAAAGGATTGATTCCTTCTTATTATGAATTTTATTATGGCTCAATTTTGTAAGATCTCATTTTTTTATATGCTAAGGGACATTTTGTCAGATCGCATTTATATTTTGGTTGTTTAAAAACATTTTGTAAGATATTTTCTGTTTAAAGTAGTACGGTATTTCTTTTATTTTATAGCATAGCCGTAGTTAAATATAGGTTCTATTAATACTGTTACCAAATTCGTAATTTTACATTTTAGAGGTTGATTTAACAGAAGACTGAGTAATTAAGAAAGTAGGTATGCCATGCCATGATAAGTTTATTTTTTTAGATGATTTATTTTTGTTACTGCAGTTTCACTGCTATTTACTTTATCCTACGCCTTAATTAAGTGCAAACTAAATGTGATTATAGGAATAAACAATAATATTAGTATTAAGTAATGTTGAATTATGTTATACTTATGAGCACAAATAAGAGTTAATAACAAAAAAACTATTTTCTGTTTTAGTTTCCCAATAAGGGGAAACTACAATTTAAGAAAGATCTCCTTATTTTAATAAACCCATAATTATTTCCTGGTAAAAACGAGTTTTCTTGAAAATAGCCATCATCCTTTTAATATTGAACAGCTTCTTTAATTAATAGAGCAAAGCATTTTCTTTTAAATATATTGATAAAGCATTAAACCTGAATACACAAACACAATAAAAAATGTTTTAATATCAAACTGCACTAATGTGTTTTATGCCACATAACATTTTAAATAATATCCAATGTTTTAATCATAAAACGAAATATATGTACAGTATTTTGTTTACAGTACTGTATTTAAAATAATACTAACAGTATTAACAGAATTCTTATACCTTTCGATAGATAAATTCATTAGTTACTTAAATCACTAAATAGAATCACTGTATCGTATTAGCTCTTTTGTTAGTTTGTAAAAATGTGGACCGGGTCAGACACGCAAAACTTTAAACGCGTTTCCCCAACAATCTTGAATTTTGCATTATTTCGGTTTATTATTAAAGGTGCGATATGTAGGTATGTATTTATATTATGATTGAATGTTTGTTCACGCGTTTTTTCCATGCGTGGACAACACACAAGCATACATACAAATATTGCAATGTAATAAAAGTTTTAAAAATTGACTACCAACCCTGTTTGCAAACAAGGTTGGTACCTACTATATTTCTGTGGTACAGTCACCAGCATTAAGATGTGATGATGCAAAAATATCTGATAAATATTATATGGATTCCACCAATGATTAGATATTTTAGCAGGCCGTCGATAGTCACATCTTAATGCTGGTGACTGTACCTACTACTCGATTAAAATCACGTGGATTTTCAACTACGTACCTATAGAATTTCTGTCAAACTTCTAAAATAGCTGTCAAACCAAGGCGCCACGAGATTCTAAGCGAGTACCTAGTCCTTCAGTTCCCGTGGATCTTCTACAGACAATTCTTTGAACAGCTGATAGCTTGCACCATGAACATTCCTTCTGCTAATTCATTTTCGTTTCCAAGTCCGTATAGAATTTGGTGTTCAATATTTATTTGATTTTGGTTTTCTTCTATAACCACATTTAATATTTCTTTCTTTCTTTAGGTCTATTACATCACGACTGTGATTTTTGCGTAAAATGCCCATTTTCGCAATTTGTTGTAATTTTGCAGTTGTATGTATTTATTGTTTTATAGAAATAGGATAATAAATTCATGTTTAATAAGTATTACAAATGTCCACTCTGCGAGGATAAGCTGAGTTCAAACGGCCGGCGCATCGCATTTGAAGTAATTTTGCAGTTGTATTTATCGTTTTTATCGGAATAGGATAATAAACTCATTATAAAATCTTTTTTAATCATGAATTAACGATTAATTTGGTATAAATTTTGCTCAAAAATATTGTCGTAGATAAGAAAAATTCACATTTAACTTAAAGCTATTTTCGAAATTTTTTGGTTTAGAATAAGATTTTTTTTTCTATATAAAATCAACGATAACTGAAAATTCCGAGGCCGCTACGCACTATACGACTTTTAAGAGATAACATACAATTATTTTTAAAATGAAACACTTTTTACGGATTAACTCGCGTTTAATTTACTATTTACATAGTTTTTATATTATCCTGACGTTTCGAACCCTTTACAGGGTCCGTGGTCACAGGGAGACTGAAAGTGACTGAAAGTGTTTCATTTCAATGTGTAGTGCTCGCTTAAACCTCAGAAAACAATAATTATTTTTAATTTCATTTGTTTAGAACAGTAGTTCAATCTAGAAGCTCAAAAAAGTGCCTTCGCGCATTTTATGAAAATCTTTCTCTGCAATTTTGAGTTTAATTAAAAAGTTAAGCAATATTTACAAAAAGCGAGGCCGCTACGCACTATGCCAATATACACTATTCAATAAGTCAACATTGTTAATGTATTTTTGTTTCTGAGATCCATAACGCCAAAATTGGCCATTTTACGCAAAAATCACAGTCTAGATGTAATAATAGGCCTCCTAAGTGCTGGCGCACTTCATCACAATCCATTGTTGGCAGGACGTGTCTCGCGTCCATCGTCGCAAGGTTCTGACAAAGTATGAACTTCGAACTTAATACCGATGAACAAAATTCACCGTTTGGACTGTGTCTACTTCTCGATTAAGTAAGCAAGTAGTAAGTTGAACTTACTTACTTACTTACTTAAGGATGTGTAAATCGGCCATTACAGCAATCAACTACATTTTTAGTTAATTGCTGTACTGTCTGTGTCTGTACCACTGTATGTAGTACCTAGACCTAACCTACATCTACTTATCATAGTTTTTAACTTTATAGGGCAATTAACTAAATTTTTTTAAGAATCCGTTAAATAAAACTATCCTGAATAACTTCTATTAATTTCAGTTCATATCACAGTTCATGTCCGGTAGTAGTAAGTAGTTCTGCTTCGACGGAGTTACGTTGCGCATTGTGCTGTCCGCAGTTTCGTAGTGGTTACGTGCACGATTTTGCGCAGTGCAACCCTCTGCTATTATACCTCATACAGAAGCACAAGTATCAATATAATAATGAAGTCCAACATCGCTATCTTGCAGCGCGCATGCGTTGTTACTCGTTTCAAACCGAAGTGGAAAAATCATTACTACACTACAGTATACTTGGCGTAAGTTGAGCAATACCCAGTGAAATGTAATCATGGCAAAGTTCCTTCAAGAAAGCCTTGAGAAATGCTGTCGCCTGTGCGCTGAAGAACAGGATTTAACTATAATGATTTTTAGTAAAGAAGCAGAGGATATGCTTCTCCAGAATAAACTAAACCAATATTTATTGATTGAGGTGAGTTGAAGTATAATATCCCTAGGCAGCTAAAAAGTTCATATATGCATTGACCGAACTTTACTCATCACTGTTAGATGATAAACAAACTACCTAAGTATTGTTTTGCTTATTTCAGGTTGATGAAGATGACAAACTACCTAAAATTATCTGTATAAAATGCTGTTCTAAACTCCAACAAGTGTGTGACTTCATAGATACAGCGCGCAAAGCTCAGGAAGTGCTTTCTAACCGCAGTCTAACCTTAGAACAGATTGCTACTGAAGAAAGTTTAATAAATGCAATGAAACAAGAAATAAAAACAGAACCTGATTCTGGATCTGATGATGATTATAAACCTACAGGAATGGAGATTAGTGTAGATCCTATGGTAGTATTGCAAAACTCTGAGGATCCCATCTCCCCAACTAGAGAGGAAAACCGTCCCGCATTTGAAGATGTCACTCATTTGCATGATGTTGATAGTGAAAATGTGACAATTAAATTGATAAGAAAACCAGACAAGGCTCTTGAAGATTTAAAAGATGAGGAGAAACGAATTGATTGGAATACAAAACCATTTCCGTGTATCCCTTGTAAAAGAAGCTTTTTCACTGAATTAGCATTAAAAAATCATTCTTGGGTACATATAAATGATGAGAAAGACAATAGTAACTTCCAATGCAGCACATGTAATGAAGGTTTTGATTATAAATTTGATTTAATAACTCATCTAAAACGCCATAGAATTAGTGGTGTGTGTCAGTTTTGTGGGCGAAGGTTAGTAAATTTTTTTTATATTTGCATATCAGTAATTACCTAATGTTAAAAGTTGAAATGAAGTGTTAATTTAATATTAATATTTTGTTCTTTTTTTTAAAGCTTTAGAACTGAGAAGAACTTAGCTGCTCACCTGTCTGTTCATCAGTCTACGAATAAATCATTCACTTGTAAAATTTGTGGAAGATCGTACAACACAAAGAGCAATTTGAAAACCCACAGTATCACTCACAGCAACGAGAGGCCTTATCACTGCCATATTTGTAAGAAAAGTTTTAAGAGAAACCAAGACTTAAAGGTAAGATTCTATATTACAAATAAAGACTATGGGGAAATCTATTAAAATTATAAAATAATGAAAAGGCTTCTTTTAACATTAGAAATTCCAAATTTTGTTTTGAACAAACATGTTTTTTTTAATTTTATTTCAAATATCAAATAATCATAATTTAAATTTGGTTTGAAAAGGGTAAACTTTCGGCGCGGGCTAGATGAGGCTACCATAGCTTATTTATAATACATCATTATTATGCAAATACTAGGGGGACCAAGTTTCAACCACTAGAAAAAATCAGCTGTTAGATACAATTAAAATTAGTACTAAAAGGTACTTATTCATACATTTGATACCTAACTCTAATTGAGAATATTTCATGTAAGTACAAAAATGAGCAACACAGCTTTTATAATAGTAATAAAATATGTTTGTCTTTCAGTTTCATATTAATCAGCATACCGGAGCAAGGCCTTATAAATGTCCATTCTGTGACAAAAGTTTTGCTAGCTCGGGCAACTGTTATTCACACAGAAGTCGGATGCACCCTGGACGCCGTGTGGAGCCGTCCAAATTGAAACGTCGTGCTCCATTGTCACGGGAGAATCAAGTTGTCACCAAATTAATTCCAAAGTCTCCTCTAACATCGGTAAAGGGTATTTTCAAGTATAAATGCACAATGTGTGAACACAGTTTCATGAGAAGGGATAACTTTACAGTAAGTACTCGTACTTAACTAATCTCTTCTTCTTTTTAAGACTAAGCGCCATGGTGGTCACCGGTGACTGACAAACAATTAAATTTCAATTGTGTCTGGTTTTGTGGCAGGCATTGTCTTAAAGTATGTTTTGTACTTTTCAGTATAAACAATAGACACCTGTATAATGTTTTAAAACTAGCATGAAATAATCTGCCTTACCTTATTTGAAATGGGTGCTATATGTTTTAACTACTTGAACTACTTATAATGTTAAAAAATGTTGATAATAATTTAAATAATTGTCCTGCGGCAAATTGAACAGAAGACCATTTGCAATAATGAATAACCACATTAGGAAAATAAGTAATATAATTATTGGGAAGGGTTTGGGGGAGGCCTTTGCTCAGCAGTGGGACAATATAAGCTAAAATAAAAAAAATAAAAAATTATTAGGTGGGCTAAAAATGCTTATTTTAAGCTTACTGAATAAAAAACTTTTGAATTTTGCTAGAAATTATACATATGCAAGGAATTAAATATATGTTTTTAGTGGAAATTAATAAATAGCTTTTGTAGATCCATTGATAGTGCAACACCTTTTAGAATTCGAATGTTTGGTGTTGCTTGATAACTGCTCACATTTATAGTGCAGAAGTTTGACTTTGACTTTTGACTTTCACTATGGTAGTCGCTAATATGTACTAAGGCCAGTGTGGTAGGTAATGGCACAATATCAGCAGGAGATATTGTATATGTGGGAAGACCTGTTATACCGATACTATCTGATAACCATTCAATAGCCAATAATTCAGGAATATCCTGTCTTATATTTTATGAAATCATGAAGCAGCTGCTTATAGAATTTCAGCATTTTACTCCAGCAGTTAGGGATGAGCTTGTTTTTCAGTCAGTCAGGGCTTATATCTTTACACACAAACGTACATATATCAAGTCTTTATTATCTCTGACTATCCCGTCAAAGACTAGGCAATGAGGACCGCAAAAGCAGTCCTACCATACTTAGTCCACTTTTCACCAAAATAGCGACTGCACATGTGCTATCGTGTCAGGTGGTGAGCCCATCGCCGCTCTATGCTGTTGGATGTATGTGCAGTCTTTAGTCCGTTAGTTGCATTTTACGACACCCAAGGGAAGAGAGGAGGTGGTAGTATTCTATAGCCGCTACGCGACACGGCGAACGGCGGCGGCGAATAACTTTATAGTAAGTAGCAGATAGATAACATAACTTTTGTTTTTACTTTTCAGTATCACATGTATCAACATACGGGTGAGAAGCCATTCCAATGCTCCTTGTGCACAGACAAGTTCGTGACACGAAGAGGGCTACTCCTTCATCACGACAAAGAGCATCCGGCCAAGGACCGACCCCTTGCTTTGTTATCTAAGAATCTGTTGCTGAAATAATTATATCCATTCCATGTGCACTTAAACGAATATTTATTTTAATAAATAAAATATTCTGAACCTGATTTAACATGTAATATTTTTATTTGTTCAAGAAGACCAAAATTTTGTGAAACTGTGTAATGTAGTACTTACGTACTAAACTGGAAAAAAATATATATTAAATTACAAATTTTTAATGTTGTAGAGTGGCGGCACATAAATAGAAGAATCTTAAATTGCAATTTTTAATTCTGAAAAAGTGATGTAACAAATTCCTCCAGCCGGTTTGAAAAAAACACGGAAACCTTGGAAATACGCATCATAATATTTGTCGTTTTTAGATATTGTATGTTATTAAAGTTGGTTGCCTTTCAAACATATACCTAGTTACTTAGTTATCATTTAAAATGTTTTTGTTATTGTTACACACGCAAATTGTGTTGTTCCTATTTTTTATTTTAAAAAATAGCGGCCCGCCCGTGACTTCGTCCGCGTGGACCTCGTAGCCCGTGACGAATTTCCAGATTTTTTTTTATCAAATATAGCCAAATAAGTGCAGCCGTTCTGAAGTGATGCGCATACAAACATTTCGGCAAATATAGATTTGTAACAATTAAGTAGGTAAGTACGCAAAAGTCGTAATAATAATAATTAATAAAATGTCGGCTTAGCCAGAGAATATATACACTTGGATATTATAAACTATAGAGACGTTACGTTCATAGTAATTTGCGTTTAAAATCTGTTCCGACTCCGAGCAATCCACACTGACAAGTATACGCAACGCGGCAAGACCGGCTCTCCACATGCACGAGAGGTTAGAGTAACATTTAGCCGTAGAGTGGACACTTGATTGAAATGTCAGTACATAGGTAAGAAATTAAACTTCTTACAAAAGTAAATCATATTTATTGGAAATTTGAACAATGAAATAATTCATAATAAAATAAACGAAATAAAATACATATTTTAAATACCTTTATAAAGATTTAATTTATTTCTTTTTTGTCTTTCAGAAAGCTTTGTATTTCGGGGTTATTTTTATGTGCAGAATGGCGACGAATATTTATGTATGTATCAATTATGGTTTTAATGAGATGTACTCGATGATTGAAAATGGGTGTCTGATGAATGGTCGAAACATGAGTCAAAACAATAGAATACAAACGTTTTTGATAATGCGGCACTTTAATTTCTCTACGTCTTCATTGCTAGCAAAATGTAACCCTTTTTCATTTAAATGAGATTTTATGACAAATTCGCTTATTTGTTCACGAACTGACCACTAGAAACCTAATTCATTAAAAGAAAAAACATTAATAATCCTTTATTATCAGTATAATGTATTATTATATATAGTAGAAAAACAAATTGGCTACTTGACAGTTTTCGGAAAAGTATTTTGAAAATTACAAACTCTTATTATATACCACGCAATGATATTATAGTTATTATAATAATAATCATTGATACCACGTACAATTTTTTTTTTTTTCAAAAAGTTTTATTTAATAGAAAAAGACATATTTTTCTTTATTCATTTAAAGTTTCTGCGGAAACGGTTGGTCATGTGACATTTGGCTAAATGTCTGTGACGTCACACCACAATAAACATTTATCGTGAAACCTAAAAGATAGTTTTTTTTTATTTTGTGAAATGTGGCGTCACACGAAGCTCAATCATGGCCCGTGTTTCTGGTCTTGTAATCCACAGACAAATAATCGCAAAATTTATTTTGTAATAATATAATATTTACAAATTATCTTAATAAAAAAAACTATTGGATAATTATCGTTAAATTATAAACTGCCATAATCGACATATTTCATATTTTATTGTTACAACAGCCAAATAGCCAATTCAGTGAAACTATTTTAATGTTTATTATATTAGTCCATTACATACAATAGATAGCTTTATAAAAACGAAGTAAAAATAAAAAACAACTGATCTTTAATTGTAGGCATTTAAGTCAACATCAATATTCGATTCTGCACTACCTAATCTATGTCCGCAGCGCACGCATCTTTATCGCTCTAGCGTCAAAATTAGATTGCTCTCTCTTTCTTCACCTGAACATGGCGTCTTTGCGTCAGTTAATAAATTGTTCGGAAAAATAATTGAAATATACCAAATAATCTAAGTAGGTATATTTGCATATTCTTAAGTGGTAAGAGAACCCATGTATTTTGTTTACTTTAAAGTCATAATTGGTGCACTTTCGAAACACACACGATGGCATTTTTGATTTATTTTGGTAAGGACACAGGAACTACGGTGCGACACGCTCGTGATTGTGCTCGACGCAGACCATAGATAATACTATATAGACGGGGATAGATGGGCCACTGAGGTTTTCCTTTTGCAAAATGTGTGTACCTAAGCACAGAGATGGCGCTGCATACCTACGCCTAGCCACGCTAGATGGCGCTAGTATTGGTTTTATTTAAATTATTTTATTCGTAATGATTTATATTTGTTTTATTTATTTATTTGTTTGGAATAAATACATTTTTCGTAGTTTATTCCAAAGAAAAAAATAAATAACACAAATATAAATCATTACGAATTTCTACATTCAGAGGTTTCAGTCGAACTTCATGCCAACATAATCTTGACTTAAATTAGAAACAGGCATCCAAGATAAAATAAGCAGCAAATTAAAATAAAATGAGATGTATCTCATTGTCTGTAGACAAGATGGAAATCAATAAATGATTTTTGTCTTGTCACGAGATGTTAGTCGTTAAAATGACAAATGAATAATACTTTATATTTTAGCGTTTTATTAACGCTGAAATATACTTAAGTAAAATTTTTAACACTGAAAAAAGACGACAACCTCAGGCGGGCAGTGTTTAAAATTTTACTTAAGTATATTTCAGCGTTAATAAAACGCTAAAATATAAAATATTATTCTATAAACGCAGCTTCATCTTAACCGAATGTTTAAATATTTGTAAAAATATTTCTTTCGGATCTCAGAGGTGAAAGAAAACTTCTAAGATTTGATGAAGCAATGTTGACTAAAAACATAAGCATCAAGCACTGACAAATTTCGACGGTTGAAAGCCAGAACCTCGGTAGCCAAGTGGTTAAGGCAGCCGCCCGGAATGCGGAAGGTGCGTGGTTCGATTCCCACCTGAGGTTGTCGTCTTTTTTCAGTGTTTAAAATTTTACTTAAATGACAAATGAAAGTCAATAATATGGTTTACATTTTTATTTTCGCTTTTTGTGTGTATTATAATAGTTTAGAGCTTGTATTTTTGTCATATTATTATTACATACATTTGTTTTGCCTTTAAGTATTCTATTGACATTAGTGCACCAGCTATTTATGACTATATTTGATATTGTATCCATTAGGAAATTTTGTACATCACTTTTATGAGTCTGACAGGAGAACTGTGATAGATTACAAAATATTTTTATTAATTCTTTTATTTTACCCTTTAAACATATTTTATGTGGTTCCTCATTTAACTGTGTTTGAATTATTATGCAAACATCGTCTACAAACTCGCACAATGCCTCCGATGGATAATGAAGTGATCTTCTAGTGTAATCTCTTTCTAAAATGTAATCTTTATTATTCGGAGGCATTGTGCTCACTAAATGCATTCGGCAACAATGGCATTTTTTACAAATTTTTTGTATTGTTTTTTTTATTACATATCCGGCTACATATCTTTTCGCCTCTTTACTAATAGTGTTATTTGAGTAGTCTATTTCTGTTTGCGTGAAGCAGTGAATTACAGAATCCACATTAATAGTGTCTGTGGGTTGTTCTCCTGATACCTTGTTCTGAAAATTTAACAGGCTTTTGAGGGGTTTTAATGCCTTATTGTCATCTTGCTCGCAGTTTGCCCCAACTGAGTGGGGCGAGGTTAAATTGTTTATTAGTAAGGTTTTAAATGCTCCAATAAACTGCGAGCAAGATGGGGACGTGTTTCTGACACCATTACTCCTTATGTTGCAGAAAAAATTTTCTAATGGATCCTGGTTAATATTTCTTGTCAATAGACTACTTATATTATGAGTTTCGCGTAAATAATTAAACATTTCTTTATAGACATTAATATTAGATACCCAATTTTTAAGTGATGGTACCTGTTCAAATTTTGTAGAAATGGTCCCGTCTCTTAACTTTTTCTCCACCTTGAATTTCATTGATCTTAAAATTGGTAATGTATCATTCCATAATTTAAAATGCGGCGAGTTTATTTTTAGTGCACACTTATAGATTTTTTCCGAGCTTTGATAGCTATGACCATTAAAAGAGTCAAACAATTTATCAACTAAAAGTAATAGATCAGCAGTGTGCAGACACTCTTTAGGAAGAATATCGTGATCTGAAAAGATAATTATTATTATTTACAAGATGCAACAAGAAAAGGAAAAAATTATTAATTATTGTACAATCACCATTATCCAATGTGGATTACATTGAGTTCGTGTGGTGAGTTCGTATTGTCTATTCTCCCTATTTTGTAAAATGGTTTGAAGTTTAGTAATAAAGTGAATTCTTTTTCTTTAACAAAATATAAACATAGATAATTTACTGCATAATAGGTGCATGTGTTCTTACAAAGTCATTTTGTGATATGATAACATATACTGGTCATTGTATATTGACCTGAAAAGAACACTAACAATCAGATAACCTTACTTGTAGTCTATTAGTATCATAAAACTAAAGCGACATTATACTTACTCGCTAAATATCTCATTGTTGCGGACACCCTCTGACTGAATACCTGGGCTGCGTTCTTCACCTTCATTTTAGGTATTTTTTCTGATAAGACATGACTCTCAGTCAATTTATTCACTAACCTAATATCATCGTCCCCTGGATCAGCATCAAGAAGCATTTGTAAATGGTTCCATTTTGCAAATTTGACTTCCCCATTTTGAATATATCTTAAGTCCTTTGTGAGGAGATTATTTCTTAATCCTTTAAGGAGGTGCGGAGGATCGAATATTGGAAATATTTTCATTCCATTAAATTCAAATGACAGACTTTTGTATTCCTTGCCTTCTCGAAAATATGTTTTTTTTGTGTCATCTATTAAACTATTTATGACACTAACATTGCAAGAAGACTGGTCACATACAGTGGCAATTACTATTAAACCAGTGCTTTGTACAGCTTTCAGTACTTCTTGAACTAGTTTTTTTAATTCTGTCCTCTTTGTCACACTTTGGCAAAATGTGAAACAAATGGGCTGCTTGTACTTTCCTTTTAAGCCCTTGACCATAAAAACAAGTGCATGGTCAGCTATCTTAGTAGTTTTATTATCACCAAAATCCTCGAAACCAATTATTTCATCACAGCTTCTATTAAAATATAAACCAGGACTTAATGCAACTTCATCAAATATAAGAGTGCATATTTTTTTTTCTTCAGGCAATTTCCTTACTGCGTTTTTCAGGTGTTGTATAATATTATCATTGATACCTGACTTAATTTTAATCTTCTGTAACACCTTTTGGATTGTTCTTTTTGAAGGCAATGCGAAGAGTCTTTGCAGTAATTTATAAGACTTTTGGCTTTGCTTGTATATTGTAAGGCACAAAATTTTTTCTTGGTTTGTGTATCTTCTTCCCCTTGGTTTAATAAATGCCTTATTTAATTGCATTCCAGTAAAAATGGCAGCAGGTTCGGGCAGTTTCTCAACAGCTTTTAAAAACGCCTTATTTTGGGATATCTTGGCAGCTTGTCGCACTTTTTGGCCTAGAGTTTTACACCTACTCCTTAATTTTAAAAGTTTGACCTTTAATTGTGCTTGTTGTTTGAAATTATTATTTCTGCCAACATTCATGAAATAAGTGTCTGAAATAAGAAAAATAATTACTTACTTAATCATATTGTATACTAAGATCATCTAAACACTAGATACAGCATCAGTGCGATTCTCTAAGCGCAAACATCGTTAAAGCCTTGGTAGCAGCGGCTGCTACAGCGGCGAGCGTACCATTGGTATTCTTCTAATAATTTTTAACGCTAGCTCCGCACGGCTGTAAGCGGCGTGATAGGGAATCACTTCTTTGACATTTCTTGTATGAAATCGGTATTCTGTAGGCGAAACAGCCTCAACTTTGACCACAGCATCGACGTACAGCCTAAATGAGAAATCATATTTTATTATATATTTTACCTTGAAACTTAAAAATTAATGGGCAACTAAGTAAGTAATTTACAAAAATTTTTAAAGATAAATTATAATTTAAAGCCAAAACTCTTAAATCAAATTAAAGGTTAAGTTTAAAACATCCATTTTTAGTTTATGTCCTCTGTTTGGAGTTGATAGACAGAATGATGTTTTAAAATTGAACGGTAACATGTTTCTTTGTAATAAAAACTATACTAACTACTTGTATAATTTTTATTACAAAGAAACAGCTACAAACTACTAGTCGAGAATTTATGGATTATGCAACCAGGATAATATCATCTCTCTAGCACAGCTTAGCGAACAGCCGTGCGTTTACGCAGCCGAGAGATCGTCGGCGAGCTAATAGAGCTTACAGAATACCAAGTATAACGCCGAGACTGCAGCGAACGATGTGACGGCTGTAACATCTATGATCACAGCCATGAGTGCAGCGTCTATGTGTCGCTTAGAGAATCGCATAGCATTAGCACTCTCAAAGTGACGCCTTGAACTAATGCTCCAACCAAGAGTGAGCATTGGATTGCTCTGTTGTCATTTGACATTGCCGTCTAATTTTAACACTTATTGCAGTGATGATAGGGCTAAGTAACAAAATTTGTTGTGATTATTCGTAAACAAAATTCTAAAGAATAGTTGGAACCACTTTTTCGAACATATTTTATATTGGATTGTGTATCTAGTGTTTAGATGATTGAAGATTGTATACTATATTCCCATGACTGTGATGTTGTCCATATGGGAAGGCTTGTGCCTGTGTATTATAAATTTACAAATTTTTCTTTAATAATATTAACCTTTCTGGACAAAAGCGTGTCTCACAGGAATTGTGATAGGTGGATCCACACATATTGGATCAATTTCTTTTGATGTTGACCCTTAAAAGAAAATAGTATACATTAGTTAGCATCTTACATTTTAAACAACACATTGTATCCAACCATGATTCATAATCACAACTAAAAACTAACTACATATATTAGTTTTCCCCATTCAAATTGGTAACTTCTTCCACAATCTCCACACTAGCTATTAATATACAGACAGTGGACCCAGCTTCAAGTTTTAAGAATCACATTGTACATAAACACTACACACACCTACTTATATAACTTTTTATCTTTACCTTGGCTAGTAGAGGCTTCTTCATTATCACATGTTTTATTATCCACTTTTGAAGGTTGCCAAGTTGATGAAGATGCTGAAACCAAAATTATAACAAATAGGTAATAATTACATGTCAGCTGAGACATGACATTAAGATTAAAAAGTATATATATTATAGGTAGTAAATTATACTACTATTGATATTTTTCAATTTCAATAAAATGTAATTTGAGTGTTATTTAAAATAAAAAAATTCAAATAAAAAATCAATAAAGAAACAACTTACGAATATTCAATGTTGGAACAGCGTTTTTAGTAAGTCGTCTGCTGGCTGTTTGGTAAAAGTCTTCAAAATGGTAATCACAGAAATAAATATGGTTGTGTATGTAATGATCACCCTTTTCTTTATCTATTTCACTCAATACCATTTTCCACTGATCAAACTTTTCCGAGTAAGGGTATTTTGGTGGAGGAAAGTGATGGACTCTTCCTGAAAAACAATATTATAATCTTGTTACTTACACTATTTCCATGTACAGTTTTACATAAGGCCTGTGTTGTTTAGTACTAGGCTACCGAGGCATTGGTTTCCTCATCTTGGTAGGTACCTAAGTTACTAGTTCACATTTTTTTATTAAATCTTAAAGTTTACTCTTCTTACCCTAAGAAATATATTTTTTAAATTATTTCAAGATAAACATTATAGGCAAAACTATTTTGAAAATTATTATTATTATAACTTAATTAATGGCTTTGCATTAAGCATTAAGCCAATTCCAAGTATTTTATATGTTAAGGGATGATTTGTATTAGAGCGATCCGTGCACGGGGCCACTGATTTGAGACGTTGCATACATTTTGTTTGAAACAGTTCATATTACACCGTGCATGATCCGTGGCCCATCCGGGCCCCGTGCACGTCCCGCTCATAAATAATTTACTACCGTACGATAGATCGAAATAAAATGGAGTCTCCCAACATTGTGTTGTTGCTAAAAGAACACGGGAGAAACTCATTTTGAAAATTAAAAACCAAACAAATAGACAAAAGTAGGTACCTACAGGAGCGCAATTAGTAGGCTCAAAATTAGACAATAGGCCCTAAACACATCCATAAGTAAGTAAGTAAGTAAGTAAGCAAAAACTACGTGTGGACGCCGGGCGGCAAGTAAGTAAGTAAGTAAGTAGCGACTTCGCGCAGGATAGGAACCAGTTCTATTTTTTGGACAGGACAGTAGCGCGTAATCCCTCCCGCTACGTCTCACGCTCCCCGCCAACTTAACTTGCCGCCGTGTGGACGGCACAAGTAAGTAAGTTCATAAGTTGACACACAACGAAACGCATTCTGTCTGCCTGCCGCCCGTGCAGTGCTTTTTATTTATTTACTATTTTGTTGTTGTATATGTGTATATATGTAGGTATGTATTTATATTATGATTGTATGTTTGTTCACGCGTTTTTTCCATGCGTGGACAATACACAGCATACATACAAATATTGCAAACTACTAAAAGGTTTAAAAATTGACTACCTACCTACAGTAGTGGCTGCAGCCCCTACTATTACCTATTACCTACCCTGTTTGCAAACAAGGTTGGTACCTAAGTACTATATTTCTGTGGTACTTACCTACTACTCGATTAAAATCACGTGGATTTACAACTATCGTACCTTGAAATGAAACAGTTTTTCACGGATTAACTCGCGTTTAATTTACTATTTACATAGTTTTTTATATTATATATTACAGGGAGACCAGTCTCCCGGTAACCACGGACCCTGTAAAGGGTTAAATTAAACGCGGGTTAATCCGTAAAAAAGTGTTTCATTTCAATTTGTAGTGCTCGCTTAAACCTCAGAAAGCTATCGTACCTATAAGATTTCTGTCAAACTTCTAAAATAGCTGTCTGACCAAGGCTGGCGCCTTGGTTGATTCTAAGCGAGTAGGTACCTAGTCCTTCAGTTCCCGTGGATCTTCTACCGACAATTCTTTGAACAGCTGATAGCTTGCACCATGAACATTCCTTCTGCTAATCCATTTTCGTTCCCAAGTCCGTATAGGATTTTGGTGTTCAATATTTATTTGATTTTAGATTTCTTCTATAACCACATTTAATAATTCTTTCAATATATCACTTAAGAGGAGGTATTTTGAGCGCTTCTCTCTCGCTCTCAGCGAAGAGGCGCGAATAATCACGTTTTATATTTAGAAGAATTGGTAATGTAATAAAAAAAACGATTGGTTATAAGCCCTTAAGTTATCTATGAACTTCATTTTGGTAAATGACTCATAATATCAAATTACTTATTTTAAGAATAAAACCTAGAAAAGAAGATAAAATGACACAAAAATATGTAACTTTGTGAATTTATTCTATCGAGCCTACTTTATCAAATCGTGTTTCCATCGAGTGTATTCCACAGAATAAAGCCTTAACAACATTTCATAATTTTCGCAGATTTTAATTTTATTGTTTACTACTTCATAAATTAATTCTAAGAGCGTGTTATTTTGATTTTTCACTAACACGTAGCCTTAAGTGCTGGCTTCATCGCAATCCATTGTTGGCAGGACGTGTCTCGCGTCCATCGTCGCAAGGTTCTGTACTTACTTACCGGTAAGCAAAATTCACCGTTTGGACGTTGCTGTCTACTTGCCGATTAAGTAAGCAAGGAAGTAGTAAGTTGAACTTACTTACTTACTTACTTACTTACTTATGGATGTGTAAATCGGCCATAAGAGTTTTGTATTAATTAATTCATCACTTAAGTAGGTAAGATAAGTACCTTCTCATATTTTTTATTCTATCAGGTATTTACTAATAAAAATTAAAAGCAGTAGTTACCTTTAATTGGAGTACATCCAAAATAGCACTTAAAGGCAGATTTTCTTGGCATTTTCAAAGATTCGACCTTCGTCAATTCCAAATCGAAAGGCAAAGTCCAGTCCAATTTACACAGCGCAGCGTTGGGTCAATCGTTTAGGTATCTTATCACGGGGTCCAAGGGAAAGCACGGTCAAGAGTTTATAGCAGATATCAAGAAAACAAGCACAGTCCAAGTCGTAGAGGAGCACAAATCAAAACACAACGAAACGAAACCAACAACGACAGAACAGAACAGAAATGTTTAAAATTTTTAACGTAACGTACCCACGTTCTGTCAGCGTCATTTGCGTTTCGTTTTACGTTTAAAGAATATTTTAACCAAAAATTGTTTTATTTTTTTGTAACTAGATTTTGATTTTATTATAAAATCATTGATAAATAAGTATGTACCTACGAATTTAGTTTTTAACTACAATAGATTTGCTATGTTGTATTTTGTAATGTACTGCCATCAACCTAGCTCTATCTATCGACGTCAGTGTAAAACTATGGTCGAAGTTTATGTTCCTAACCACACAGATGGCAGCACTTTCCATACAAATTTTCGTAGCTACTTAAATGTATGGAAGTTTCACCGCCCTGACGCAGACTAAACACAAGACGTCCCAATTAGAACGTATTTGAGTCTTCACATCGCGCGCGCTTATAACATATCTGTTGTATATAATATTGGCTTAGCCCAATTTACTTGCTAAGTTCTATCATAATAGGTTATATCAAGGTCTAATTTTGTCTATGGTCCATTCAAATCCCCGAACCAAATAGTGTTATCAACATCACAATCACTAGGGATCTTACAGAAAGCATTATCTACTCTTCCGATGACCTCTGCTGTAGTGTGTTAGCATGCTAGCTTTGGCGTCGCCATCTACCAGAGATATCTAACGGGTTCAATTAGCGGTCGGGTCAATGTAGAAATATATAGTTAATTATTAGTGTTTTCTTTGTATGTTTATTCGTTATCTACATTATTCTAGATTAACCATTAAAAACAAGTTTTAAAATAAGCTTAGCTTGGACTAGATTATTGGCGTGAGAGTGGGAAAGTTAATTGTTATTGTTAAGTTATCAATTATCATCCATCAACTAACGAGACCAATAAGAGAAGAAAAGTGCTGATATACCAGAGACAAGAGAATCAAAAATAAGATTTATGACGCTCGCGTGATACTTAACTGATCCTTAGAAAACTAGTAAAGTAAGAAGGTAGTGAAGGTACCTACTTACTCGTAATTTTTTACAAAATAAATGTTGTCTCACTACTGACCACAGGCGTGTGCGTTACCCCAGCAGGAAAGTAGCTACTAGAGTGTTATGAGTGGAACAGATAATTAGTGCTCAATCTGCTGAGCATGTGCGCCACAAAAAAATTGTGCGTGTTGTCATTTTGGAGAAAAACAAAAAAAACGATTCCTGCTGCAGTAACGCTGTTCCAGCAGGATAATTCTAAACGAATGATCGGAGAGAAAAAAATTGTGCATGGGCAGAGAGCATAAGCATTTTTGCACTAATATAAATTAGTGCAAAAATGTGCGCCGGAAATAAAATTTGTGCGTCTTCAGGTTTTCGAGATATTGCATTCCCTGCTGGAGTAACGTTTTGCAGAATCGTGTATCTCTAGAGCCATTGTATGTGCGTCTGTAGAATAAACATACACGAGTAACTCTTGATATGTGCGTATTTGTGACAGAATTAGATTTACAAAAATATTCATAAATTTCAAGTAATCACGCTTTATTTAAAATCCGAAAAAAATTCGCAGCGCCTAAACGAGAAAACGTATAAGCTCACTGAAAACTGTATTCGATCCTTCTGGTCAAATATAATAACCATAAAAAGTTTCAAAAGTGTACATACATGCGTTATTGAATAATATTGCTAAAAGTCAAAACGACGGTGTCCTAACTTTGACGTCAACATACAAGAACCCGGCTCAACCCAAGATGAGCGGGTGCTTGGAATGTTTCGCATATAAATAGATATAAACAAAAACCAAAAATGTAAACAACGCCTGGTTATCCGACCAAATTCGAATGACTACAAAAAAGCGACGGATTCGTACATATCAATGACCTTCTTAACTTTACTCATGAACCGGTTGAAACGTGCTGTGCCTAAGTACACTGAAGTAGAAAACAACAAGTAAAAGTAACTTGTAATTGGATTATATTCTACTAGCTGTTTCCGTGATCTTGCAGATGATTAAGTACGTTATTTTTTAAATAGGTATAAACCATTTTCAGGTTCGATTTTTTTAATTTACGCAAACTTAAACAACAAATCGATACACGTAACGCTATCTATTGAGTTTTTATAAAAACTATTTTTTGTTTCTCCTGGATGAGACTTCCTGCCCCTGACCCCGCGCCACCCGCTGACGTCACAAGGAGTCGCTTTGTCTAGTTAAGAGAAAGTGAGACAGCTATACTCAACGCAAAGACGGTAGTCGGTACCATAAATCACTTTTGTAACAGAGATGCGCACGCGCAAATGTACAGTAGGTAGTAAGTTTGTAAGTTATCGACAAATATGTACAAAGCACCTGATTATTATAGTATTGATCATAACTTATAGTTATTATACATGGTAATAAATAGTTATAACTAATAGTTATTATGACTTTACACATTATGTATTTAAGGTAGTTAGCAATAATTAAACTGTAGGTTACCCTCTAGTTGAGCGTTAATTGTTTTGTATAAAAGACAAAGTCGCTAAAACGTCACAAATACAAATATCTCTATTCAGTTTCGGAGATTACAAAAACTTATAATAAATTATTAGGATGACCTTTGAAGTTTTTGTGTAGTGTTAGGAAATCCCGCTCTTCCATAACAACTATGTTACATACACCACGAAACAAAAAATTTATGAAACTTTAAAGGAAAACAATTTAAAAAAAAAATACATACTAAAATAAAAGCTTTTAACTTACATCTATTTTATTAGTAGATTTTTGTAGGTTTTGGTAAAATAATGTTTTAATTAGTTATTTGTAACGTTTCTCATTCGATCCATTTCGTTAAATGCGTTGGGTGTCATTAATCTAAATCAGACAGACTCCACATTCATATTCACACACCACACTCAGAAAAAAATCCTGAGACAAGGCTGCAGTTTTACATTGCGAGCAGATTATTGCGAAATTATCAAAAGATTTTTGTGAATGCAGCAACATACCCTTTGCTGCCCCAGCAACTTTTTTTTTGTGAAACGCAAATATTGCGAATGCAACAATATAATTATTGTGGCATTAACAATTTTAGGCTTCTTTGATAAAACCGCAAAGGAGTACTTTGCGAAGTTCACATTGTTATCAGTTGTCTCGTTGACAATGTAAGCCGCACATTGTTTTTAATGTTGTGGCATTAGCAATTTTCTGGGCTGTGATAATATCACAAAGTCGGTATTATGCGGGGTTCGCATACTTCAAGATTGTGTGATTAACAAAGTAAGTCGAACATTGTCTGTCTAAGTTGCAGTTATAACAACGTGATTCACAAGGTATGCCAAACATTGACTGTATAAGTTGTGGTTTTAACAACTTTTAGGATTTTGATAAAATCGCAAATGTGGTAATCTGCGAGTTTCGCATAGTTTAAGTTTGTGGGATTCACAAGGTAAGCTAAACATTGACTGTATACGTTGTGGTTTTAACAACTTTTAGGACTTTGATAAAATCGCAAGTGTTATAATCTGCGAGTTTCGCATAGTTTAAGTTTGTGTGATTCACAAGGTAAGCCTGAATAAGTTGCAGTTTTAACAACTTTAAAAACTTTGACAATATCGCAAAGTCGGTATTCTGCGGGATCCGCATAGTTTTGCGAGTTTCGCATAGTTTGAGTTTGTGTGATTCACAAGGTAAGCCTGAATAAGTTGCAGTTTTAACAACTTTTAAAACTTTGACAATATCGCAAAGTCGGTATTTTGCGGGATTCGCATAGTTCAAGTGTGTGTGATTCACAAGGTAAGCCAAACATTGACTGTATACGTTGGGGTTTTAACAACTTTTAAGTCTTTTTTTTTTTTTTATAAAAGAGGGAGGCAAACGAGCAGGCGGGTCACCTGATGGAAAGTAATCACCGCCGCCCATGGACACCCGCAAAATCAGAGGAATCGCAGATGCGTTGCCGGCCTTTAAGGGAGGAATAGGTTTAAGGAAGGAATAGGAATTGGGAGGGGGGGAAGGGGCCTCCGGAACCCTCACTGGTCGGACGAAACACAACAGCACCAAGTGCCGTTATTTCACGCCGAATATTCGTCTTTGATAAAATTTCCGAATATTGAGAAAGACACAGTGTAAAGTTATTCTAACAATGTTTTTATTGATAAAATAACAATATAGCCATTGCGAAGGCAAATATACAAAAATTAGTAAAAACGCAAATTTAGGCTTGCAAAAACCACAACGTTTATTTTCGAAAATTAAGAATGTCGCAATGTAAAAAATTTAGCAATGTCTATTATTCCTAAAAACGATATTCTAACATTGCGAGGGACCCCTAACATAGATAAAAACGCATTTTAAGCTTGTGAATATAACAACGTTATTTTCCCGATTTTTTGGTTGTCATTCGCATTTCCGCAATTTCCGCTGCCACTGCTGCTAGCGTCTTCCGGGGCATCGCATCGTGAGTCGCGGTTCGCGCGCGGCCGCAATATTAAATTGCAATATTGTCCTCTTTGTGGCAGAGTATTATAGCTCTGTCTGTGGCATATTGCGAACAGAACGAACGTAGTGACTATATTTTATTACCTATCTTTGGCGGCCAGGGACAGCCATTAATTTGCCAGGGATGCCATTAATTTGTTTCAGAACACAGTTTCAGTTTTTTTTAAAGTAATTACACCTTGTACCTAGGTTTAAAAACGCCTAAATGGATCAGCAAGACACGCTGGCAGAGATTTTAGTCGACAACAACCTCATCAGCCTGCTGCAACCGCTCACGGGTAAGTTTTTATTCTAGCCAAGTATAGTCCCCGGCACGTAACTTGGCCAAAGTCGTTAGATGCGCAGAAGTCATTTTTTAGGTATCTTTGGTTGTAAAGCCTATGCGCGAACTTGCCCCCACTACGCCAAAATGTAGCCATGTTACGTGCCGGCGACTATCTAGCTAATAAAAAGAAAATGTAGGTAAGTTGTACGACGCGACGCTGCGTCTCGCCGCCATTTTTTTTTTCATGTTTTGCATGGTCGAGTAAAGCCCGGTCCGCTGCGCCAGATTTTGAACAGAACATTGTTCGAAAACATAAATTACTCAATGGGCCACGCCTCTTATACAGCCTTAACCTATAGTCCTAGCAGTATGAAATTTCGAGGGTAATTTCCTGATGTAGTGTACTTATAATAGCATTATGACTAATCAAGTTAAATATAAATAAATAAATAAATAAATCTTTCCTACAATCACACCAATTATCTAGCTCAAGAGAAGCTTCAAAGAAACTCGTTAAATGGTTACTAGACAACGGACAAACTTACTTAAAATACTTAAATACATTCTTATAATACATAGAAAACACCCAGACCCGAGACAATTTAGAAAAATAATAATTTCTAAATTGACCCGACCGGGGATCGAACCCGGGACCTCAGAGATGGCGACACCATGAAAACCGGTGTACAAACCACTCGACCAAGGAGGTCGTCCAAGGAGTTCTTTCTTTGTTACAGATAAATCTAGTAGACCCAGGTTCTAATTGCTCCCCTGGTCCACAAACCACTGTGGACACTGCTCCGCCTGCTGCTGAGTCATCTTCCACATCCAGAAAGCAATTTATGTCACCTGTGATAGTCTCCAATGCCAGTAGTGGATTTAATTCCCCTGGAATAACAGTCATAGACCCGGGCTGTGCTGTAAGTTTAAAAATGACTTGATTTATTTTTAACAGCCCTCATAGCTGTGCTTTCCCCGTTGTAGGTTGTGGGTTCGATCCCCACCGATAACAAACACTTGTGTGATGAACTTATAAATGTTTAAAAAAAATATAAGTATTATATTAGCTATCTGGTTCCCTTAATACAAGCTTTTCTTAGTTTGGGGCTAGACAGTGATGTGTGGAATGTTCGTAAATATTTATTTATTGGTTTATCTTTACATAGTAAACAACGTCTGTCTGTCTGTAGGTATATCCGCCAACTCCTAAACCAGGCAACAGATTTTGGAAGGAACGGAGATTATGCTGTGGGAATCGGATAGCTGACAGAATAATTGTGTATGCTTTTTTGATTTGTATTTTTAATCAAACATTTTCTCTTGTTTCAGGAGTGGGAAATCGCAGATGACATAATAACTATTTTCAGAATATTTCATAATATTATAAATGGAAATCAATCTCATCAGGTTATATTCACTGGGCTCATACAATCAAACATATTAATAAAGCAGTAGGTATTACCTGGTAGGAATAGTATTATCATGTGTTTTTAAAGGTAGCAAGTACCTAATTGAATAATGTAACTGTATAAGGCTGCGTTTCCACCAGAGATATGTAGCGAAGGAAGAAGGAAGGAATGTTTTTTTTAAGAACCATTATAATCACTGCGCTCATTGAGGCTAGGTAACTGCTGTGATTCTATTGGAACACATCCCTCGCTACAAATCTCTGGTGGAAACGCAGCCTTGTACCAATTAGATCTATCCAATCCCACTGCTGGGCATAGATCTACCCGAGATAGTGTTCCTATATATTATAAGAATATTGTGTATACTTAACCTGTAAAAAAGACATGAAAAATAAACATTGATTACTTTTAATACTTTATTGTTTAATTTTTTAGGAAGAGGACACTGCAGCAACAGAGATCTGATATAAATGTTGCGATTCATGCAAAATCGCCTTTCAACCTTGTGGTTATTGGTATGTATTTTGCTTTATTAGATACTTTCGAGTTGCGGTTCTGACAGAGTTGTGATATTAAAGTTGCGATTCACGCAGTCGCCTTACGTTGTGGTTCTTCCACAAGGTTGTAAGGAGACTGTGAATCGCAACTTTACTATCACACCTTTGTTAGAATCACAACTTGAAGGTCTCTAATAACGCAAAGTACACATAGCTAGAACCACAAAGTTGAAAGGCGGCGACTTTGCGTGAATCGCAACTTTAATATCACAGCTCTGTTAGAATCATAACTTGAAAGTCTCTAATAACGCAAAGTACACATAGCTAGAACCACAAGGTTGAAAGGCGACTTTGCGTGAATCGCTACTTTAATATCACAGCTCTGTTAGAATCACAACTTGAAAGTCTCTAATAACGCAAAGTACACATAGCTAGAACCACAAGGTTGAAAGGCGACTTTGCGTGAATCGCAACTTTAATATCACAGCTCTGTTAGAATCACAACTTGAAAGTCTCTAATAACGCAAAGTACACATAGCTAGAACCACAAGGTTGAAAGGCGACTTTGCGTGAATCGCAACTTTAATATCACAGCTCTGTTAGAATCACAACTTCAAAGTCTCTAATAACGCAAAGTACACATAGCTAGAACCAAAAGGTTGAAAGGCGAGTTTGCATGAATCGCAACTTTAATATCACAGCTCTGTTAGAATCACAACTTGAAAGTCTCTAATAACGCAAAGTACACATAGCTAGAACCACAAGGTTGAAAGGCGACTTTGCGTGAATCGCAACTTTAATATCACAGCTCTGTTAGAATCACAACTTCAAAGTCTCTAATAACGCAAAGTACACATAGCTAGAACCAAAAGGTTGAAAGGCGAGTTTGCATGAATTGCAACTTTAATATCACAGCTCTGTTAGAATCACAACTTGAAAGTCTCTAATAACGCAAAGTACACATAGCTAGAACCACAAGGTTGAAAGGCGAGTTTGCATGAATCGCAACTTTAATATCACAGCTCTGTTAGAATCACAACTTGAAAGTCTCTAATAACGCAAAGTACACATAGCTAGAACCACAAGGTTGAAAGGCGACTTTGCGTAAATCACAACTGTGAGTCTTTAGTTAAGAACTGTTATTTTCACAAGGTTCAGATTGCGAAGCAGCAGTTAATATCAAACAAAGTCAACATAGCTAGAACCACAAAGTTTAACATTGTGTGAATCACAACCGCAAGATTGCTACTGCAGCAAACCGTACATTGCTAGATAACACAAGTATAACACTGCGATATTCACACGCTTAACTTTGTTAGCCAGGAGCCAACAGAGTAAAATTGTAAAAACATGCCTTTGTGAAATTAGATAAGTCCATATTGTGAAAATTAGTAATTCCACTTTGTTTGATTCATGGACCACCAAAATGGACACTGATTTTCTTTGTCATTGGACTAAGAACGTCCAATATAACTAAATAAGTATTATATAGTAGATGTTTAGCATCATCTTTTGCCTTAGCATAAAGCAATTAAAACAACATAGTAATATTTTTAAGAAATTTTTAATTTTAGGGTAGGGTCAGGTGGGCTACAGTGAGCCAGTGGTACACAGAGAATCGGTATTATTATATTCAAAACTAGTAGTTACCGGATCATGGAACCGACACGTAGCAACGTGTTTCGTTACGTCTCCACCACTCCCCAGTTGAGGGCGAGCGCCCGTTGTAAGCGGTCGTGTGGTGCGACGATTTGTGTTTTCCCGCGCGAAAAGTCAAAAATAGGTAAGTTTTGCTTTTCTTCTTCAAAGTCGTGTTTTCTGAGCTTTTCGTACCGAATTTTATATACATGTAAAGTCACTATCTAGCAATAATATGGTTATTATGTTTTAAACATATTCCTTGATCAATTGCCTTTTTTCAACATCAAATGTCAAATAACGTAGGTGGTACACAGTGACTCAGTATTGCAGGGTACACAGTGAACCGTGGTTCAGTGTGTACCGCTTGATGGTTCATTGTGTAGGTACCAAAGTTTAACATCAAATTGGTTAAATAGATACAACTTTTTTTGCTTCAGGATAGGTCGAACTAAGGCAGTGAATAGAAAGATTGGGGGGCATAGCAAGGATGATATGGTGCAAGCACTTCAGCTTATAAAAGATGATTGGCATATCCTACGCTACGGAGGTACGCTAAAAAAATCCAGTCGGATGAAAACACTAACTTAGTTCCTAATTTCGAAGTCAATGCAGTATTTTCCCAGGACCAGGAACTAGTGTTAAAAGATTACATTAAGCGCCTTAATGTTTTATGGGCTCGGGGCAAAAGAAGTTCGTCAAGTGGCATACCAAATGACAAAACCAACAAAATTAAATCACCAAACGCAACTTTGAGACTGATGTTATAGGATAGATAAGTTGATAATATAGATCTCAATTAATAAAAACTGCATCTATTGTATTTTTTTAGAATATTATATTTTATGTTACTGTTCTACAGAAATTTAATGCAATACCTTTAAATCAGGATAATCTTAATCAGGATCCTGATTAAGTTATAATTCTATTTTTGTTTTTTCTTGACATTCTAAGCAATAAACCTTCTTGAATGAATGAAAAAACTTTGTTTTAATGACGCATTTTTGATTGATGACCGATTTACCCGAATTAGTCCAGTTAAAATATACCTTATCTTCGTTTAATTCTGTTATGGTTCACTGTGTCCAAAGGTGGTTCACTGTGAACTTCATCATGGATCAGTGTGTACCAAAGAGTGTACACAGTGAACCAATTCCCATTTTTTTTAAAACACTTGGTAATGTCTAACCTATTAGTTTTTGAGCTTAATTTTGTAAAGAAACCTTAAGTCTATTAGACACTAAATGGTATGTATGAAAAAAGAAAACGAAAACTTTTAATTTGAGTACATGACACAACTTTGAATTTTTTGTGGTTCACTGTTGCCCACCTGACCCTATTTGAAAAATTGGAAAGGGTACAAAATTGAATATGAAGCTACAAAATGGAAATATAAAGTCACAATCACAATGTAAATAATTATTCGAAGCATTTGTTACAAGTGTCGTGTAACAACATTCAAAATTCAATTCAACACAATATGATATATGTGTTTATTGAATGTTGCAAATACAATTGTTTCAAATGTAAGACATAAACACAAAACTATATAAAACACATAAATAGGTATTTTGCTAATATTTTGTAAGAAAACTATGATGAAAATGGCTGAATCAGCTGAATTGTTAAAAATAAAGTAATGTAAAATTGTTAACAATTCAGCTGATTCAGCCATTTTTGGAGTCGGTGCCAGCCAAGGTAATCATAAACATTAAAAGACATACTATATTATTATTATATTAGCCCATATTGTCCCATTGCTGGGCAAAGGCCTCCCCCCCCCCCCCCCCCGCTTCCAGTATTCGCGGTCTTTTGCGTGTGTTGGCCAATCCTTCGCGTAAGCATCAAGCTCATCTCTCCACCTCCGTCTGGGTCGACCTTGCTGCCGTTTAACCCCATTGTCGTTTTTATTTTTATTTTATTTTATTTTATTTATTAGGACAACCAACAAGGCATACACTACAAAAGACTGTATCTCATTCTAAGTGCTGACTTAATTAAAGGTTGCCACGGCATGCAAACGTGAACTCAATATTTTATTTGTAAATATGTTTAATTAGCCTTTAACAGTTGTCGTGTTCATTGGTAAAAAGATTTTATTAGGTATTGCTACATTGTCGTATTAAGCTGGCACCGACTTCAAAATATTTTAAAAGATTATAAAATTGAGTAAAATAAAGGTTAATATTGCAAGTAAATTGAACAAACTAAACTACGCAATTATTTTTTACGTTTTAGTGCATTTATTTCAGTTAAATTTTTTGGAGTCGGTTTTTTTTTGTTAAATTTTTTGTTTATTTCTCGCTTTTTAGTGAATCGTTCCGATCTATTTATCGAAAGCGAATATTGGTAAACCTACAAAACGCGCTACTTGTATGAGACAGCGCCGTTTAAATGCAACAAGCGAAGAAAACGAGAAACGCCTATCACAAAGTAGGAAATCAACATCCAAAACAGACGGCAAGTTACCCGGATTTACTCGTAAACGCTGTATAGACCCTTCTACGATGATGACTTGCGAGTTACTTGGGTTCACCGTTAGGCAAACTAGAGGGACGTTTTTGACTTGCTCCAGTCGTAGATCGTAGCCAAGTCACCATTGATCTACTCAATCGCTTCTGAGAGGTTCTCAGCCGAGGCCTGAAACTAAATTTGTAAGTCATCGGCATCGGATGTTAAGAATAATTTAGACAAGAAGTGACAGAAATAATAGTGTAAATAGTGTATTTTTAAATCCTAATAGAAATGTTTCGGAAGGAGTGATAAAAGAGTGGCCTATGTCACTATTCTTCTTTAGCTATCTATGTGCAAAATCAGGTCGATGACAAACAAACAAACACGCTTTCGCATTTACAATATTAGTTAGGAAGGATTTATTGCCGGAGTGGATCTCATTTGACCTATGGCTGAAAATATACCAAAATCGCTATAGGATTCTACAATCAGAACTGAGTTCCGGTACCTGCCTTCTTTTAATTCGTCATAGTCGCTTAACTATCTTAATCGAGATATCTTATCGCCACCCGTGAAATACTTATAATTGAGGAGTTCCAATGACATTCTGTGGTCTTCTTTATCAGTTCTACTTCATCAAATGATACTTTCTGAATGCAAATTCTTGACTTATTGCTGAAAATATCAAAATCGCTATAGGTATGCCTACAATATTTGAGGAGTTCCCTCAATTCCTGAGGATTCGATCATCAGAACTGGATTTTGATAAAAATGGAACCAATCTGGAAGTACATCCTTTCAAATAAAAAAAGAATTTTCTAAATCGGTGTATAAATGACTGAGTTCTAAGGTAACAAACATAAAAAAGAACATACAACCGAATTGAGAACCTCCTCCTTTTTTGAAGTCGGTGAAAAATAAAGTAATGTAAAATTGTAAAGTAAGGCCACTTAAAAGTGTAAGTATGATTAATGAAACTAAATCAGTACTTATACCCACTGACACCACACACATCACCGAGACAAAGTAGGTGTGCAAAGCCAAATGCATGAAATTCAAACAATTGTCTTTTTTTTTTTTATAAAAGAGGGAGGCAAACGAGCAGGCGGGTCACCTGATGGAGAGTAATCACCGCCGCCCATGGATACCCGCAAAACCAGAGGAATCGCAGGCGCGTTGCCGGCCTTTAAGGAAGGAATAGGTTTATGGAAGGAAAAGGAATGGGAGAAGGGGGGGGGGGCCTCCGGAACCCTCACTGGTCGGACGAAACACAACAGCACCAAGTGCCATTATTTCACGCCGAATATTCGTGAGAGGGTGGTATTACGCCGGGCGAGCCGGTCCAATGCGTGCTGCAACGCAGCGTGGCTCTACCACTCAGTCAGTGTCACTCATTTAGCACCACCCAGGGATCACGTGTAGGGTCTCAAGGGTAAACCTACGGACGCGAGCAACTTTGATTATGAGGTGTTTATGTTTTATGTTTTATTTACTAACTATTAAAATTTTTGGTCATACTTCTTTATCACTTGGGACAGAGTAGACGTTTTTTTATGATTAATAATCATGTATCATTTTGAACACCCATTCACCGCAATTGTTGCTGGTCCAAGTGGTTGCGCTAAATCGATCTTTGTGTGTGAATTCCTAAAAAATATAAATCAACTATGTAATACAGAGTTTAAAAATGTCTTGTGGTGCTATGATGAAATGCAACCTTTGTACAACCTAAGTGGTGTTACTTATTATCAGGGAATTCCTGACTTAAGCATGTTCGATGGCAAGGATCCTCAACTTATAATAATTGATGATCTGATGAGAGAGTGTGATGGTCGGGTAGTTGATATCTTTACTAAGGGAAGTCACCACCGAAATTTAAGTGTATTTTACATAACTCAAAATTTGTTTCATCAGGGTAAAGGACAGCGTGATATTTCCTTGAATTCTAGTTACATAATATATTTCAAAAATCCTCGAGATAGGACACAAATTCGTTTTTTAGGTCGTCAAATTGCACCTGAGAACTCAAAACTGGTTGAAGAGGCTTATAGAGATGCCACTAATAAACCACATGGTTATTTAATGATTGATCTCAAACAAAACACTGATGACGTATATCGGTTCAAAACAAATATATTTCCGAATGAGTATACCATTTGTTATGTATCTAAGAAGGGGTATAAATACAGTAGTAGCCAACATGAAAGCTTCATTCCATAATTATGAAACCAAGAGTGACTTCGCATACAAACTTTTTAAAAGCATTACATGTGTGTTACGGCGAAAGGCGTTCGCAGTAACATCGGCGAAATAAAGGTTAGGCAGGAGGTATAAGGGAAGGAAGTACTTACAGGGATGATGAGTCACAGGGACCGGCGGGCGAGCTGATCACGGGCGGCGAGGCTTGAGGGCGGCGATGTAGGTTGGTTTCCTGGCGCACAGTCACTACACGCAACTATTCACTAGGGCAGTTCGTTAGGCGTAACTTTACACATATGCTATGAGTGGTATTGGTTTATTTCGAAGGCTGAGTTCAAGGGCGGGCGACGCGTGATTTCGTCTTGAGATCTCAAAGGTCACTAACTGTTGCGCTGCGTCGGCCGTCAACATGGCCGCGCGACGGCTTAGTGCATTCTAATATGCACTCTATTCCGGCGCAGTGACGGCTGTTTTCCGTTGCGCTGTGGCGCAAACATCTTCCCGGGGCCCAGGGGTAGTCTCATCCAGAGGGAGCCTGGCAATCTTGAACACAGGCCTCCGGAGGTGTCCATTGGCGGTATCCAGGTCCACCACCCGCACGACGCCATCCTTCCCAGGCAGGGTGCGAGTAATGCGCCCCAGTCTCCATTGAAGGGCAGGCAGGTTGTCCTCCTTGATCAGGACGAGCTCGCCGACTCGGGGAGGGGAGGATGGGGACAACCATTTGGAGCGGGTTTGAAGGGAATGCAGGTAGGACTGGGTCCACAGCGTCCAGAAGCGCTGGGAAAGGGCCTGTACCATCTGGAATCGCCTACGTGTGGAGATCGGCCTATCTTCCACGGATAGTTCGGGAAGGGCCGTTAGTGGGCGGCCTATAAGGAAATGTCCGGCTGTAAGCGGCTCAAAGTCTGAAGGATCAGACGAAAGTGGGCAGAGAGGTCTTGAGTTGAGGACCGCTTCAATTCGAGCTAAAAGTGTGGAGAATTCCTCGAATGTGAGGTGTTGTTCGCCAATTACGCGATATAAAAGTTGCTTTGTTGATTTTACGTTGATCTCATGTAACGCACCGAACCATGGTCCCTTAGGGACGTTCAACAACCAAGTAATGTGCTGACCAGCGAGCTTGTGCTAAATCGTGTCATTGTTTAAGGCAAGAAAGTTTTGTACTTCGATGAGCTGATTTTTAGCGCCTACATAATTTGTACCGCAGTCCGAGCGGATGAGAACCGGGGCACCGCGGCGTGCTATAAAACGCTGTAATGCCGCGAGGAACGCTTCCGTGCTGAGGTCCGAGACCGGTTCCAAATGAACCGCCTTAGTCGAGAGGCACACGAATATACAAAAGTACGCTTTTAAGAGTTTAACATTACGTAGGGTACTAGATTTAACGAGGAATGGTCCGGCAAAATCGGTCGTGACTTGACAAAATACTGGCTGAGGCGTAACTCTATCGGCTGGCAGGTCGGCCATGAAGGGCGCTTGCGGCTGGGCCCGGCATCGAAAGCATCTAATGCATTTAAAGACTCGGTGTCTAATAATACGGCGCGCGGACAAAATCCAAAATTGTTGGCGTAGGATTGCGTGTACTTTGTCAGCGCCAGGGTGGCAGTGTATTTTGTGGTAGTGGTCAATGATCAGGTCTACAAGTGGGCTAGAGCTGGGAAGTATGAGCGGATGCTGCGCGTCATATCGGATAGACGCATGGGACAGTCGTCCACCAACTCAAAGGAGCTCATCTTTAATGAGAGGTGACAGCCGCTGGAGTCTGACGGAGCAGATTTTGCCAGTTTGAAGGCGGTGGATGTCCTCTGCAAATTCATTGTGCTGAACACTGCGCACCCAATAAAGTAGGGCCTCTCTTCGTTCACTGACGTACAAGGGGCCTGAGCGTCGCGAATCTGGGTGGTGTCTGCAGTTGTGCAGAAAGCGTTTTAGACAAGCTGTCACTCCGACGAGCTTGTCTAGTGAACTGAACCGAGTGAGCAGGTCAAAGTCAAGACCGGGCACTGTGACCAGCGACGGGACGTGTTTGGGCTTAAGGCCGGGCAGGGCGTGATGGCCCAGAGCTAAGGGCATCGCAGGCCAAGACTCACATGGCCGTCCAAGCCACGTGGGAGACCACCATAGGTCGTGGGCTGACAGGGATTGCGCAGACATCCCTCTGCTTGCGCAATCTGCCGGGTTGAGCTCGGAAGGTACGTGTCGCCAAGTACATTCTGGTGAGCCTGAGCTGATTTTGACTACCCTGTTGGCTTCAAATGGTTAAAGACGGTGAGGCGGTGTATTGAGCCAGGCCAGGACTATCGTACTGTCTGACCAACATATATGTTGTTGTATACTGATATGGGCCGATAACTGAACCGACACACGGATCATGAGCTGGGAGAGTAGGGTGGCGGCCGACAACTCTAACTTGGGGATTGTGAGGCGATTCTTGATTGGTGCGACTCGCGACTTGGCGACAATCAAGTGTACTAAAGTATCTCCGGAGGCATTGAGCTCATGGAGATAAACAACGGCGGCAAACCCGGCCTCAGAGGCATCTGCAAACCCGTGAAGCGAGTATGCAGCTGAGCCTTTGTTTGCACAAACGTGCCGAGGGAAGCGAATGCTAGACAACAGCGGCAGATCCTCTGAGATGTGGTGCCACTCCGTTTGCACTTCAGAGGGAGTGGGCTCATCCCATTTCAGCTTCAGTAGCCACAATTGCTGAAGCAGCAGCTTTGCGCGGAAGATAACGGGGGAAACCCAGCCGTTTGGGTCATAGAGTGAGGCTACGGTGCTTAAAATAGACCGCTTTGTGACATGTGTGATGGGGGGCAGAGAGATGCGGTAGGTGAACTCGTCTGACTGAGGGCTCCACTGTATACCCAAGACCGTAATGGACGTGGACTCTGGGTTCATGTCTAAGTCCTTGGGCATGTCGCATTGGTTGTCGGGAAATCTCTCGAGCAGCTTAGGCGAGTTAGATGTCCACTTACTGAGCTGAAAGCCGCCTAGATCTAGCAGACTTATCAACTCGTCCTGAAGTGCTTGGGCGGATTCAACTGTGTCATGACCACACAAGATGTCATCAACGAAGATAGACTTGCGAAGAACCTGAGCGGCTCCAGGGTAGCGATGGCCTTCATCATCAGCCAGCTGGAGCAGAGTGCGGATTGCATGATATGGGCTTGATCTTAAGCCGTACGTGACTGTATTGAGGGCGTAGGTGAGCAGAGGGTGATCTGGTGAGGACCGCCATAGTATCAGCTGATACCGTCTCTGGTCTGGGGCAACCAGCACATTTCTGAACATCCTCTGGATGTCCGTGCTGAAAACGACTGGATGCGTTCTGAAGGACATGATGATGTCCACAATGTCCTGTTGAAGGGCGGGGCCTGTGTGTAGGCATTCATTTATGCTGACACCATTGGAGCTTTTGCAGCTACCATCAAAAACAATGCGCAGCTTGTCCGACCCTGACTTAAATACGCCATGGTGAGGGATGTAGAAGTGAGGTTTATGGGCGAATGTATTTGGGTGACAGGGAGCCATGTGCCCTAAGTCGATGTATTCGGCCATAAAGTCGACGTATTTAGAACGCAGAGACGGGTTCGCCATTAGCTTCTTCTCAATATTGAGGAATCTGCGTAATGCGATAGGGTGAGTTTTACCTAGTTGAGGGGCGTCCTTTAGAAAGGGCAGAGCGACCGTATATCTGCCTGAGGGATCGCGTGTAGTGGTAGAGCGGAAGATTTCCTCGCATTGTTCCTCCATGGGATCATTATGAGTGCGAGATTGAGGGAGGGGCTCCTCAGACTCCCAGAACCTTTCCAGACTCTGACGTATGTCCTGGGCTGATTCAGCTGAGTCTGGTTGTGAGCTGACGACGTGAGCTGAGTTAACCTGCTGCGCCGGCTGCGCATACAAGTCCTCAATGGGTCCTATCAACGCGAAGTCGAAAATCGTGCCGAAGGCTATGGGCTTGCCCGGGCCCAACGAGACCTTAGTCCCGTCCAACACCTGGCCAAGAACGTCCGACCCCAATAAGAGGTCGATCGGGGCTGGTGTGTGGTAAAGCTGGTCAGCCAATGGCACGGGTGGCTGGCCTAGCACGTGGGAAATGTTTGGTACCTTCTCTAAGGGAAGGTAGCCAGTGACGTTTTTTAAAATGTGAGCTGTGGCTGTGATTGTAGGAGTATCATTGTGAGTGGGTCGGCATACTATTGTTATTGCCGCCTTTGACTCATGTTTGTGCTGATTCCCAACTCCTGTGATTTTTAAAGAAGTGGGTTTTGATGGCAGGTTCAAAAGTCGTGCCATGCGTGACGTTATTAACGTCAGCATACTGCCACAGTCCAATAAAGCTCTGGCTGTGTGAAGATGGCCATTTACGTCCGCGACTCTTAGTGAGACGGTTGGCAACAAAATGGGTGTGCCAGTGGGCACAGAAGGTGAGTGAGCTGATTGGGTATCAGCTGAAATTGTATGAGCTGAGTATGTATCAGCTGTGTGGGCATGAGTTGACTGGGCATGGGCTAAATCTACCTCTTCGCTAGGGTGCTCTGTGATAGTAGGGAGTCATAATTGCTGGCGGCGTTCGCGGGGCCTACCTGGCGAACCGGACCTGGGCGGGCTGGCTCTGTGGGCAGAGCTGGGTTGCGCCTGTTTGGCATGTGCGGGTTCGTGCCGCCTGCTGTTTCTGGGACGCTCCCTCGAGTGCTCTGTCAGCTGTGGTGGGGGCACATGTACAGACGACGAATGAGCTGAGTGCGTTGGGCCGTCTGGTCGATGGAGGGACGTGTGGTGGTTCGTACTCCCACAGTTCTTGCATGCCCCCCTTGACCTGCACTCGCTCTCGTGGTGACGGCCGAGACAACGCTGGCAGCGCTCGCGTGCCTGTACAAAGTCCCAACGGCCCTGTGTTGGCTGGGCATTGTACCATCTGCACGTCATGAGCGTATGTCCCCTAGTGGCACAATAGGGACAGTAGGGCGTCGAGCGTGAGGAAGAGGACGAGGACGATGATGAGGAGCAGCTTAGCTGGTAGGCCGAGTAGACGGGGAAGGGCTGACTGCGAGCCGGGGAGGTGGATGAGCGCTGACGCATTTGCTGAGCTGGGTGGAGCGGTTGGTGAGTAGGCTGATCATAGGCGCGGTGAGGCAATGGAGCTGAGGAGCGGCCACGGTAATGGTCGGGTTGTTGCTGAGCCATCTGAGCATAAGTGCGATGGGGCAACTGTGGAGGCGCGCGGCTACGAAAAGGGCCGGGCAGGGCGTGAATGGGCTGCGGCTGGGCTATGTTGGAGAACTCTGTCTCCACACAGCGCGCGTGCTCCTCGAGGTAGGAGATGAGGTCACTCAACGTGGGCAGGGAGCTGCTAGACCCGTGTCTGCGTTCAAACAACGTGCGGAGCTCACCCTTAAGCTTTCGCACCACTATCGACACAAACACGTAGTCGTCTCCTATGGGCAGATCCAAATTACTAAGGGCACACTGGGCGGACACCAGCGGAGTGAGGAAAAGCGTGCGTATGTTTGAGCGCGTGTGGATGCTCGGCAGCCCCAGGATTACGTCGACGAAACTATCTATGAGAACCCGGCGGTTCTCGTACCGCTTGGTGAGGATGTCCATGGCCACGGCAAAATTTTCATTGGTGACCTTTAAGTGGGACACCATACTTAATGCCTCACCGCTGAGACTTGAGAACAGGTAGTGGAGCTTGACTGCGTCCGACAGGGTCGCCATGTCGTCAGTCAAACTCCTAAACAGCGCAATGAAGGAAGGCCAGTCCTCCACTTTTGAGCTGAACCTGGGCAGCGCTATCTTGGGGAAGACGGCTGTGGGCGTATTGACGCCGAAACTGGGCTGAGCACTATGGGTTGGGGACGACGTGAAAGAGGGTGAGATTTCCTCCCTCGCCACAAGTATCCCCAGGTATGCTCCGGAGGCTTTTGTGTGGTTCTCAGTGTATGTCCTCTCAACCCCCTCGTCTAGGTTCTCTTCGTCGAGAATGTTGTAGTACACTGAGTCCAGCTTCTCCTTTATGCCCTGTATCTGTGCGAAACGCACGTTAAATTCCGTTATGGAATGTTTGGTGTCGCCAGCAATGATCAGTGATCAAATCTCTAGGAGCTGGTGTAAAGCTTTGGCGGCCTCCCTAAATATCGCGGCTTGTGACTTGATCGGCATCGCGATGAATAAAAGGAGACAAAAGAAAAAATAATAAAAGATAAAAAAAAATTAAACCAAAATAAAGGCAGTAAAAAGAACAACACCCTGTATATATTCTATAGTTGGCTGGACGTATGTGTTTACTAAGGTAAGGGCAAATGGGCTAAAATTAACGCAATAACAAAGAAAGCAAAACTAAGTTGGGGCGCCTTGTATATAGCCTACGGGTGGGCAAACGCGTGTATGTGTAGGTATGTCTGTGTATATGTATGTATGCTTATTGAACGCGCGTACGTAACATTAGCCGACCGCAAAGCAAAAGGCAAACAAAACAACAAAAACAAAAAGGAATCACGTTATCCGTAGCCCACTGTTGGGCAAGGCGCTCACAATCGGGCAGACCTGTTGCCGACACTGGCGCGAAGAATGAGTCAGTCGCAAACAAAAAAAATAAAAATAAACTAATAATAAAAACTTAACTAAAAGGTTGGGACACTCTGTCTGTGTCCCACAAGTGGGCAAACGTGTGAACGTGTGTAGAAGTACTGTGCTCTTGTGGTAAGCACGCACAAGAATGAGCCGATTGCCAAGGCAAAAATTAAAACCAAAAAAAAAATATAAAATTAATACTAGTGAAAAATAAAGCACGCTACTTGACACGCGTGGTGAGCATGCACGAGATCTGAGCCGATTTAACACGACAAGAACATAAAAAATTCCTTAAAAAATAAAACGGGAAAAACAACAATATCGTCGTCTAGATGCGGGTGTGTTATACGTAACCAAAGTTATATGTGCAACCGATAAACGTAAAACGCAAACGTAACGCAATAATTTAACTACGAGTATTAAACTTAATGTATCATTAGACAACGATCTTATAGGTAGGTACAAGTATTACACAATTAGTACACTAGCTCGCTCAAATCACAAAGACATTGTTTGACACCATAAAATCAACATCAACAACATGCAGAAATAATTGCGTCAAGGTAACTCAGATGTCGTGTGGTCGCAATCCTACCACAAACAAATTATAACTACCTCACCAAATTTTTATTGGGGCAGGTGTAAAGTTATGTGAACAAATGAAATTCGAAATGATGGCACAAATTAGATTATGGGCGGAAACAATTATTTATTAGTGGACTGTAATTAATTAATCAAAGTTAAGGGCTGGTTCGGGGCCGATTATGGTCGAAAGACCATGAAATTTAGAGGTATTCCGCGCTTGATGGACCAGAAATGTTACGGCGAAAGGCGTTCGCAGTAACATCGGCGAAATAAAGGTTAGGCAGGAGGTATAAGGGAAGAAAGTACTTACAGGGATGATGAGTCACAGGGACCGGCGGGCGAGCTGACCACGGGCGGCGAGGCTTGAGGGCGGCGATGTAGGTTGGTTTCCTGGCGCACAGTCACTACACGCAACTATTCACTAGGGCAGTTCGTTAGGCGTAACTTTACACATATGCTATGAGTGGTATTGGTTTATTTCGAAGGCTGAGTTCAAGGGCGCGCGACGCGTGATTTCGTCTTGAGATCTCAAAGGTCACTAACTGTTGCGCTGCGCCGGCCGTCAACATGGCCGCGCGACGGCTTAGTGCATTCTAATATGCACTCTATTCCGGCGCAGTGACGGCTGTTTTCCGTTGCGCTGTGGCGCAAACAATGTGCTTAAACCAAAGTTTCGAAAGGCATTATTAAAATCTTGTAACCAAGAAGAAATACATTGCATTTGTGAGTGCATTTACAACGTTCTTCAAGGAAAAATATCAATTCCTACAAAAGAAAAACACAAACTAGAAAAATATAAACATATTTTAAGAAAGCTTATTTCAAAAGGAGCAAATAGAACGAGAAAAAATATTATCATACAAAAAGGTGGTGCATTTTTACCGATTATCTTGGGAGCCGTATTGAGTGCATTATTGGGATCAGTCACCAAATAACCACTATGGAGAATACAAAAAAAAATGATATTAATTGAACCTGAAATAATAGAAAAGTTAAAAAATGATAACACAGACAGAAACGTGAACAATTTATCACGACTCGACGAAGAAATGAATCAAGTTTTAAAAAAGAAAATAGATGATCGAGAAAAATGGTCCTTATATTTACAAACACTACAAAGATATTTGTATTTTATTGGTAAAGATCGAAAGTCTTTAGAAATACCCATAATATCGTTTAATGAAACAGAAATTATAAAAAAAGATAGTCGTGAGGATCATCCTCCAGAAGCAACACAAGACACCTCGAAGATAGTCGAACCCAACGCTGAAGACAACGAAATTAATTATTCTAAAAGGCTTTAAACCTTTTACCCAAGACATACAAAACAAAAGGTGAGCTCTTAATAGATTTATTATTAAAAAATAAACAAAAAATTAATTGGGATCATAAAGGAACAGTTTACATCGACAACAAGGAAATTTATAAGAGCAACATAGTTGATTTACTCAGTGATGTATAAGACCGTTGAAAAACACTTCACCAAACGGGTGGTCAGAATTTTCTAGAGCATTAAAGGAATTAAGAGTACCTTTGACTTACATCGGTAATCCAAGAAGAGCAACTTACATCAATGATATCTCTAGTACTCCGAATTTTGGTAGACGATTTGAATCTAACTTAGAAAAAGATTTCGAATATTCTACACCACCTTCAAGCGCCATAACGAGTAAAGAAAAAGTCAAAAAGAAAATAGATTGGCAGAAATGGACTCCGGATTAGAAATTAACGATATTTACTATGACATCTCTCATCCTGCTGGTTATGGAAGTTTAAATCAATTAACAGATGCTATGAAAAATCGAATGACAAGAAAGGAAGTAAAAAACTGGTTAGAATCTCAAGAAACTTACACTCTACATAAACCTGTCCAACGACGATTTCCTAGAAACAAATACATTTTATCTAATTTTAATGAACTTTGGCAAGTCGATTTAAGTGATATGCGATCTTATAGTGAATATAATGATGGTTTTAATTACATTTTGTGTATCATTGATGTATTCAGTAAATATGCGTATGCAAGAGCAATGAGAAAGAAAAATTCTGTTACAGTGAAAAAATGTCTTGCAAGTATATGACTTGCAAGTAGATGTAGGTTGGTTTCCTGGCGCACAGTCACTACACGCAACTATTCACTAGGGCAGTTCGTTAGGCGTAACTTTACACATATGCTATGAGTGGTATTGGTTTATTTCGAAGGCTGAGTTCAAGGGCGCGCGACGCGTGATTTCGTCTTGAGATCTCAAAGGTCACTAACTGTTGCGCTGCGCCGGCCGTCAACATGGCCGCGCGACGGCTTAGTGCATTCTAATATGCACTCTATTCCGGCGCAGTGACGGCTGTTTTCCGTTGCGCTGTGGCGCAAATTACTATATGCATCAAGCCGGTTCCGGAGTTGGTGTGATTTATAAGGGTGCAGCACATCAACGTGGACACGGTATTGGAAGCTTCTTAGGTGGGCTATTCCGTTCAGTATTACCTTTATTGTCGAGTGGGGCTAAAGTTATCGGTAAAGAAGCATTAAATGCTGGTGTAGGACTTTTATCAGACATGGTACACACAAGACCGCTTAATGAATCCTTAAAAAATCGTGTTAAGGAAGCAACTTCAAATTTAAAAAGGTAATCCGATGAAAAAATAGATCAAGTCATGAGTGGTTCGGGATATAAAAGTAAAAGACAACAGTTACAAAGTATCAGTCAGTCGCAGCATTCAAAACGAAGAGCATTGAAAAAAACGAAGAAGAATAATAATTTAAAAATTAACGACATATTTTCAGAGTGTTAAAAAATATATTTAAAATAATGTCTTTTTTGCATAATCATTCATGTGAATGTGTTAAGGTCCGAGTTGGATTTATTTGCATTACCATCAACTCAAACTAGTATCGAAAGCGGTCAGTGGGTTCACTACAAACCAATTTCATCGCTCAGTGATGATGGACCAATCGAATTTCAGATTCCTGGAAGTGGTGATGACTACATAGATTTATTACACACTTTGATACACATAAAAGCAAAAATTCTAAATCAGGATTTAACACCTCTGACAGCAACAACTACTGTGGCTCCGGTTAATAATTGGTTACACTCACTCTTTAGCCAGTTAGATGTTTATTTGAATCAAAAACTGATAACACCTCCGAATAATACTTATGGTTATCGAGCTTACATTGAAACACTACTAAATTATGCACCATCAGCAAAACAATCACACCTAACATGTGGACTCTGGTATGAAGACACAACAGGAAAAATGAATTCAACTGATGAGTCAAATAAAGGATTCACTATTAGACAAAAATTGGTAAAGGAGAGTAAGGAGGTCGAAATGATAGGACATTTACATGGAGACATATTCAACCAAGAAAAGTTTTTGATTAATGGTGTTGAAATGTGTAAAATTAGTACGTTCTCGAGATACATTTAATTTATTGTGTTCCACTGATGATGTAAAATTAAAAGTTTCCATTATTGATGCTACACTTATGATTCGAAAAGCTCGTGTAAACCCTACTGTTTTGCTTGCCCATCAAAAGGTTTTATTATCAACCTCAGCTAAATATCCTATTACTAGGGCTGAAGTAAAAGTTCTAACCATTCCAGCAGGTATTCAGGGAAAAACTCTTGATAATATTTTCCTCGGTCAAGTACCAAAAAGATGTATAGTAGGATTTGTAGATAATACAGCGTTTAATGGGTGTCTTACAAAAAATCCTTTTGATTTCAATCATTATGGTATTAGTTCTTTTTGCTTATACATCGACGGAACACAGATTCCTTCCAAAGCTCTACAACCTGTTTTTAGCAACAACTTGTTTACATCAACTTATCATACTTTGTTCTCTGGAACAGGAATTTATTTCCTAAATGAGGGTAACGGTATTTCTAGAGCTGATTACGCTAATGGATACTGCCTGATGGCGTTTGACTTAACTCCAGATTTATCAGCCAATTCAACAGCTCATTGGAATCTTATCCGACATGGAAGTGTTCGGTTAGAAGTTAGATTTGAGGCAGCTCTAACACAAACTGTTAATTGTATTGTTTATGCCGAGTTTGATAACATTATAGAAATAGATAAAAATAGGAACATAAGTGTAGATTTTAGTAGTTAAGTTTTAATTGTGTATGAAGACACATGTTTTATATTATTATGAATACCCTAGAAATAACAAAATGTTTGAAAAAAGTATGTCATTCACTGGAGTTCAATGTTTACGCAGCTAATCGCATTCCTATACATGTTACACCACCTTTCTACATGATTAGTAATCTTGATCCTGATACTAGACCTGGTTCACATTGGATAGCATTATGTATCAACAATAAAGGAGTTGGCGAATACTTTGATACTTTTGGTCGTAAACCTGAAAGTTATCATTTATCATTTTTAAGAAAAAATACCAATAGATGGATTTATAATCATAAAGTTATTCAAAGTGTATTTTCATCTGTTTGTGGTGAATATTGTTTACTTTATTTGTATTTCAAAGTTAGAGATATAAGTTTGACAGATTTTATTGATATGTTTACTGATGATACTATTCAAAATGATGTAATGCTAAAGCAAATGTTTAAGACTTTCATAACATAGGTAAGCTAAAGGAGATCGGCGAAATTGGGCCTAACCATTACAGGAATCAGACTTTTAACTAAAATCATAGTGTAATTTTTAATAACTTGTGGAATAAAAAACAACTAATAATTCTATGGGGAACCATTTATTGTAATTAATTATAATAACCACCTAACCAAGGACGCATATCACGTGTAGTCGAAGGACAATACTGCCAGTAGAAAAACTGCCTATTGTTTCGATTAGTACGAATTGATCATTGTATTTTTATTCAATTTAGGTAGTATTGAGATTGACTTATTCATTGATACATCACATAATAAATAAATTTGTGATTTTTGATTGATCGATTTACGCTACCTATTACGGACTTTGATGAACAACCCGCGCCTACACAACGGACATTGATTACCTGCTTGTTTGACTCTCTAAGTACTACGTACTCTCTAAGTACTGTCTAAGTATTCTTGCAGTGGTGAGACACCGACCATTGCTTCCGATTGTACTTCTTTTAAAGATAAACTTCATAAACTGTTGCGTTCGTTTTATTCGTAACAATGCTTTAGGTTTGCATTTGACACAAGACGAAGCAATACTGTCAGCTATTCAACAGAGAATACTATTACGGTAAGTGCATAATAATATATGTTAACATTTCAGTTACATACCAATTACACAATATAAATAGTAAGTAAAAAGTATTAGCTATTTGTTTAATTTACGTAAACCAACCTCACTTTGAGTTACTTAACTCCCAATATTTGTGTTATCCCGTAGAACAGATTTATAATTGTTATACTGTTGGAATCCGCTGGTTTTGATCTACAAAACCGCATATAAATCATCAGTGTAACGGTCAAGGCCCAAGGTCCTAAGGAACTTCGCCGGTCTCCTTTGTAAGTAAAAAAAAAAATTGAAATAAAACTGTACAAAACAAAATGTTTTGCCTATTACTTGATTCCCCTACCTCAGAAAAACCTAGAGGAGTAATAAAGAATAAAACCAAGAGATATATAATGTTGAATAAATTTATTCGTAATTAAGATATAACATCAAGAAAGAGCTTAGTTTATCCGTCGCCTTAGTAGTGAGGATTCCAGGTGAAGTTATGCCTTTCATCTTACTTTTCATCTCCTAACATCAGGTGAGATGAAGACAAAGCGCTTTCCTGAAGAATCAATAAAATACAATCGCATAGTTGTTAAGGTGATTAAGACCGAGGTGTCATTTATTAGTAAATCAACTGAACACAAGTACAGTGGCATCGGTACGTCATTAGATAATGATGTGCATCGGGAATGGTGATTAAGACCGAGGAGTCATTAACGATTCATTAGTATATGAACTGAGAGCTGCCGCTCGAAAATTGTATCTCGGAAACGGTTAAAGATATCGCTCTGGGACCCAGCGCAATCGATTCAAATGGGGGGGGTTTTCAACGACTTCAACTAGCCCAGCGGGGGGCCAGAACCAGACAAAGACAGACAGACCAGACAGGTTACAAAATTCAATTCCATGTCAGCACCAAAATCCGACACGAGTAATTAAATGAGTTTTAAAAATAATGTACTTGTATTTTCAATAATATACACTCCATTTCTTAAAATTCATTATTATATGCATCAAGTAAAATACTTCGCGACTGCATAGAGCTAACAATAAATGAACAATAATGTTCTAAACTTCATCTAGTCAGTATGGGACATGCAAAAAATTATCATCGTTTTCAGTTAAAAAACTTAACCAAAACACACTGTGTACCTTACACTGTTAAGTACGCTATGAAAGAATTACGAATATTGAGTGTGTAAACGCGAGCAATCGCAAATTGAAAAGCGAAAGAACTATTGGTAACGTTATAATAACGTTAATTTTTAACGGTACTAAGAACGATACAAATTTTGGGTATAACGTTACATTAACGTTATATTAGTAACGTTATATGAAAAATACCGGTAATCCGGTCCCTGATCAGGAGGCATCTTTAGATTACTTAAAGCATGGCAAATTGGACCAGATGATTAGGTATACTATTAAGGCTCTCGAGATTTAGGTGCAATTACTGTAATGTTTTATCATCATCACCCTACGCACATCTACCCCGGTCCACTTTCCCTTGGTGGCCACCATAAGCATAGTGACCACCCCCATTCGGCGGCCACTGTCAACACTGTGGCCCGGGTCTACTGTAAGTACAGTGCCCAAGGCCCAGGAGGAGCTGCTGAAAACCAGTACTGGGTGGCCTTACAGACTGCACGCTTCTCATCCAACAGTCACGTAGCCCCTCTCCTTCCGACTACCAGCACCGAGGGCACCTAGCGGTGTGACTCCCTCGGACAGTCCTGCAGGACAAAACCTCTCGACAAGACTGCGCCTCCTCCATACTCACTTACACACTCTTGGACCCTCCCGTGGAGCGAGCAGTCGTGAAGCCCAAGAGGCGGAGCTTCATTCCACTTTACTCTAAGGAGAGTAAAGGACAGCCGGGTAACCCCCTTTCGCCTATCTCTTAATTGCAGAGTAGGTACTACGGCGGATACTCTTAGTCAGATGGTCCACTAGGCTGACCACCGCCGTAGAGTAAAGGGGTTATGCACATGATCAATAACTCAGTTCACACAAGCACCAAATACGGGTATAAAATTGAGTGCCATTAGAATAGAAAGATTAACCACTTTACTTTAAATGTAACATCAAAGGTAGATAGAGAGGTAAAGGTTTATAAAGGTAACATCAATAGAATACAATATAGTGCCGTCAGAATGGAAAGACTAAAACCTTTCCTGTTATTAGCTCAGTCAGTTTATAAAAGTAACATTAAGAGAATACAATAGAACGCTATCAGAATGGAAAGATCAAAACCACTTAACTTTCATTTTCATTTCCACGTGTGCTGAGATGCTGCCCACCGACACGTGGGCAGCATCTCAGCACACGTGGGGCAGCATCTCAGCACACGTGGGGCAGCGTCTCAGCACACCAGTCTCCAGAGCACTTCACGGAACCACTTCAGACAACGAAATAAGCCTGCTCATGGCTCGATCGATATATTTATTGAGACTACCCTCACTACTAAAGCTGCCCGCTCCGAATAATGTTGCCAGCTTAGAAAAACTGACCATAGACAAGTCGGTCGTCCGACTTGATACGGTACATCGTGACGGCTGTCACGACACACCCGCCCGCGCTGTCACGACACACCCGCCCGCGACTGGAGAGACACCAGGCACCTGGTCCATCTCCTTATCTTTTCCAGGGGCCTTCGTCGCGGCTGCTCACCGCTGTCCTCGTTCCTCAGGCATGCACAAGAGGTCGTCGGACATCTTATCGCTAGCGTTAAGATTAACTGGTGAATAACTATCGGTCTGAGTACCCTTATTATAAATATCATCTTCTACTGGAAGAAGTTCTTCCAACTAATATTACTTCTAACTTCTCCCTTTCGTTATGTTCTGATGAACGGTCGTCTTCGACTTCGTTCTCCAGTGTATTGATCTCCACCTCTGCGGAGGTATCGACCATATTCGCTCCCATATCAGCTAATGGTAACGAACTTACATCAAGGTCTTCTGTATCGTCCACTTCCAGGGGGTACAGCTGTGCGATAGATCTAGTAAACTCCTTGGCACCGACCTTTACTTTCGCAACTGTTATCATACCGTCCGCTCCTTTCGTTAAAGATGAAATTTTCCCCCACTTGCCAATCTTCCCTATTCTTTCCGTCTCCTTTGATCTGTACAATCTGTCCTTCAGATGGTACTAAATTTAACGTACATCTAGGTTGTTTATGAGAATGGATAAACTGTTCCCTTAGGTTCAGAAGATACCGGTTCGTGAACATACCTTTGAACTCGTTGAGAACAGTGATGCCTCTTTTCCAGCTGTTTGAGATACATCTTTGTTTGTGTTCCTTGAGCTCAAAGTTCACCGTCTCCGGATCCCATAGATATAGTTCTTCCCATGGCCATGAAGTCTAAAGGCTTCAGAATATGAGTTTGTTCAGAATCCACTTATGTCAGTGAACGAGAATTAATTACCGCTTCTATCTCCTTGACAACTGTGTTCAGCTGATTATCCGTCATTAAGTGCATCTGTAAGGTTCTCCTTAAGCAATTCTCTACAATGCCTACGAGTCCTTCGTAATATCCACCAAACCATGAAGCTAGCTGCGGGATAAATCTCTATTTTAAATTCCTGTCAACACAGTAAGGTTTTGTTAAAACTTCTGACATCAGTTTAAAGTTGGTAGCGTTATCTGAAGTAATCACCGCAGGTGTTCCTCTAGTGGACACAAATCTCCTCACGGCAAGAAGGCTTTCTTCAGCAGTCAAGTCTCGCACCGCTTCCAAATGAACTGCTCCAACAGCTAAGCCGCAATATCCCATCTCCATCTGTAAACAAGTGTAGGCTCTTTCTCATGCTTGTTTCCTTACCAGCTAACTCTTCAGCAATATGTTCCGCTTGTATTTTCTTAATCTCTATAACGATCGTGTAGATTATGCTCAGGTTGTCATCAGACGTTACTTTCCTAGTACTTGAATCATAAGTCTTGATCCTCTATTTTGGAGTCTTCACAGCTCTTATCTAAATCGATATCTGTCTGCATCGGCTCCGACGTGCCAGACAGACGAGGGTCGCCGCCAAAAGAAGTGTCTTTTCTTGGTGTGACAGGCACCTCCGAGAGATCCTTAGCTATGAAGTCGGGTCTCTTTTACCATTTGTTCTTGTCTTCCTTCAGCTGGGCAGGTCTGGTAGCTGCATCCGCCGGTTTAATGAACGCCACATAACTAGTACACCAACCACGTATATGGCCTTGCTGTAGGCACAAGTAACAGCAACCATCTAATCGCCCTTTCCTTTCTTTAAGGGTTCTGAATCTACGACACGTATAACTTGGATGACCGTCGTTACAGAAGATTAAGTTTTCTTTAATCCTGTTGCTCAGGTCTCTTTTGAATGAAGGATGTGGTCCTCTGCTCCTTACATCTTCATACTTCCGCTTGAAACAGAGTTTGGGTAAAGTATGGTACCTAGTATACCTATTCGCGTTGTCGTATCGTTGATTGCTCTGAGTATTAATCTTCCTCGGATAATCTCTATCAAATCGCTGATGACCCTTGCCTCCCCGTCGATGTTGCACGTTGGATCCTCTTCTGAACTTGTCTTGTATGTTCTTATCCATGGTGTGCAACGTCTCGGTGGAGTACTCTTTCTCTTTAGGTGTCATAGATTTGGTTATCCTATTGGCTTCCTCGCGAGCAGAATGATGAGCGTCCTTTACTCGTTCCGTTTTCCCGTACCTGTCCTTTAACGTAGTAACTGCAACCTCGTAGTTCCTATTGGTGGTACCTAAACCTTCGATCAATTTCTTCGCCTCACCTATAAGCGCCGAATTCAAATAAAGAAGTTTGTCTACATCGCTAAGTCTCCTGCTACCCACTTGCGATTCAAACTGGACCTAGAACGAAGTCTTGTTAAGTACGTCGCCATCAAACTCAAGTAGACTCAGCTTCAGTAGTTTCCCGGTGACCTGCAACGCGCTATCTCTGGACGTGGAAGGCTTGACATGCTTGATTTTAACCTTAAGTTCGCACAGGACTTCTTCGGCTTTCAGTTAAACGGTGGTTATATCTGAGATATCTTTGATGGCTAGATCGTTGGCATGACGAAAGTAATTATTCAAATTGTTTTCTATTTATTAAAACAAATTTCTAATTTAGATGAATTGATCTCTGCTTCAAATAATAATGTATCAGTATATTCTTACTCGTGTGGGTCTCATTCAATTCGCTAACCAATAAGATAAGTTTCTCTATTTTGACTTTGCTAGCTTTTAAAATATTCATTAGACTTTTTTCCATGATTTTGGAGGGCTACCACTAATCTGTAATAGAACGAATAGAAACTAACAACTATCCATGTTAACACTGTATGTAGGAAGGAGTAAGTTAACGTTCTTTATTAAAATGTTACGTCACTATACACTAAATAAGAAACAACTAAAAACTTCTATTCGCATTACCTATAGTTCTTGATACTATAAATAAATGGTAGACCAGTTATCTAGGTATAAGGTACTGATTAAAACATACCTACACACAAACACATCGGAGTAATCAATAAGCAAAGGATGTAAATCAGTTGACTCACTATATTTCTCCACTATAATTCAATCAGCTGTTATTAAACATGAAAAGAGCCAACATTATTTGTGTATGCATCCATAAACAACGCTGAGTTGCAAATGTAATAACTCTGTACATAATTATTTACATGACAATGTAGTCCAAGAAATAATGTAGTCAACTAGGTATGTGGAACATTTAAAACACCTTTTCTTTAAGACTAATAATAATAATAATTGATAATAATTTTTGTAATTCCGTTTCTATGTATTGAGTAACTCAAAGGAAAATAAATATTAACGCCCTTATTGTAATAGGTATATGAACACTGAAAGACACCTATAAAGTCGTATCGTAACTAATCATCATTAAATATTCATAGATAAATAATCGCGCTCTCAATCAACCCTTTATTTGTAGTGAGAAAACTATAGTATTCACTAATGCTTCACTAGTTGTGCAATAAACCAAACAGTCTCATCAATAAAAATAGCCTACACCTGTCTCAATCCGAACTTAGGCTCGGACTAGTTAAATCCAGATAAGGCTAGTGTTAAGTTTAAATTTGCATTCTTATAAATAAACCTGTAGTAACCTTTGACTAATAAGTGATTCCTTACGCAAAGGATTAACATGTTTTCGATGGCAACTCTTATAGCTAAAAAGTAAGAAACTGAGTTATGAATGAACTCTGTAGAATAATAATGTGAAATCTACGTTTATTGTCATAATTTTGGCATTTTTATAGCTATTAATATTTCTGCATTGTCATGGCAACGTATGGCCAGCACTCGCGAACGACCTGGGGCCCAAGTCTGCTAATTTACGAATGGCATAATTGAATCGCAATTGTATCGCATTGTAATTGTTTGACACATTTGGTATTCTTATATGAGTAAGAGAATACCAAATGTGTCAAACAATTACAATGCGATCCAATTATGCCATTCGTAAATTAGCAGACTTGGGCCCCTGCATGTTTTATGACAGAAGTCACTTAACAAGTCACCGCCTAACAATCCGACGTAAAATCGATAATTTAAACAATTACTAGTTTTAAGCTTGAGCTGTTAGTTACGAATTTTACTTAGAATACCTACAATAAATTTTCTTATAAAATATTAACTATGTAATATGTATTTACTATGTACTTCATCCAAGAAACCAAACAAACACATCAACGGCAAACAATAGAAAAATAGCCAGCTACAAAGTGTCAATCTAGGCCCTAATGACACCACCCTTACTCTTTCGTTAAAAAGGTTACCGCCGAGGTTCAACTTTCACCTATAGAGTGTCGGACTAGCGTACTTCATTCATTATCTCCATGTTCAATAATAGTAGAATTATTAACACCGATTTAATACTTAGTAGCCTTACTCAATTTCAACGTTTAATAATGAGATGGAAAGAGAGTTCACTCACATGCTAAACGACATTTAAAGTTGACAGATGTCATGACACTTTACTTGTTTATGATTTACGCGCATTAATGATGGCTCGTGCATTCGATAAGCAACAATCACAGTAAACTAAACATCACTATACTTCATTAAGATATCACTGACTAAGTTTCCTCGAAGTCACCGCCCTATTCGCATCATAAATAAATCACTAAGTCAATATTCAAAATTAATTTTGCATAAATAAACCCGAACACGCTTAAGGGAAAACACAAACTTAATTTCATTATTTACTTAAACTTCGCTTGGCCTATTCAAACTAACTTAGACTTTAAATTCACTTGATCACATGTTAGACGAGATAAATTTCTCAAAAGGATAAGTCCGCCCGATTTACATGACCGTACAGTACACAAGGTGTGCGGATCTACCATATTCGTACAATACAGCATTACGCTATGCCATATTATAACATTATGATACTTTTACTGCTATAACAACAACCACTAAACACATTTTTACCCAATAATCGCTAATCGATTGCGATTCTTATTTGAGACCTGATTTCTTTTCTATTCTACTTATTATGATTCGATTTGTTGGTTACGCCCAGTATCTAAATGTAGGTAAGATAGGTATTTAAAGGTTCATTCTGTAGGGACACATACATACTCAAAAATAGGATAAGTTAAATCGTAATCTGTAACGCGTCGTAGCATTGAGTTGTCGTAGCATCTTGCATTGAGCGCGTAGCCTTAGCTATAAGTAAGGAAGCATTTTGTAAAGGAGTTCAGTCGCGAGAATACGGAGTTACGTGGTAAAAGTGCGTTTTATTTATCCTTCAGATTTCGTATCCTAAGGGCATTGACTAACCCTTACATTGGTGACCCTGTGTAGAGACACATACACATTCTATTATTATATTAATTATTTCACATTCTAACACGCGGCATTTTCAAAGAATAACGTAAGTATTATCAACAATAACAAAGCGATTTGCACGTTAGCTTACACCGAACGTTACACTCACTCCGTTGATTTATAAGGTATGATTATTACTAGTAATAAATAGCAATAAAAATAACGAATTGAATATTTTTTAGTGATTTAGGATATTAGGCATTATGTCCCACGTCACAGAATTCATAGTAGTACTAAGTACTACTCATACGTCAAACCAAAGACACGATATAACGAACAGATTTGTAAAACAGTCCTAAAATTAAGTTCTTGAAAGCAACTTTTAATGTGGTTCATAATAGTACATCTCGTGGGCAATAGGCAATAGAAATCAACTGTCTAATCTACCGTGGAGTCCACTCACCGACGAAACTAGATGGCGTTGGTTTAACTATAAAATTATTTTATTGGAAAAATAGCAGAAAATGTTACCTATACATTAATAATATGCGCTATTGTTATCCTTTTAACATATTCGTTATCTAATATAACGATCACCTCTAGTACACACACAATATTAACTCAAGCCTCACTCGCTTGCGCATAATAAAGGCACATCAAACACATGTACGCAAACACTATGATTAGGTAAACGTAGGTACCTACCTACATGAGAAGTTAAAATAAATAATCGCTCAGCTTCAAAAATTTTATAAGTGTAGGTACTGACAGCTCTTTATGTATAAATGGATTTGAATAGAATGTTTACACATAAGGCAGAATTTATTATGAATGTTCAAGATCAAAGTATAAAATATTTGTTCCACAACTCTCATTGTATTGGAAAGCTTTAAAGTGTCTATTTACTCACATGTCCAATTAATTTAACTTGATCAATTTCAAAGGAAACTTTCATTATATGTGGGCATTAAAACTCCTAGATGTCAGTATTTAACTAGTAACAAACACAATGTGTAAATAAGTACTACAATTTGACTGCACTTGTTCACCCTTTAAATAAGTAATTGTTATTGTAAATGACCTAAACTGACCTATTGTTGTAAACGTGTAGCATGTAACCTGATACTTTGATAACTGTAATTGGATACTCTTTTCTAGACATTCTATCTGTATGGGTCACCGAATCATGACTAACAACCTACCACACATTAATATACAAACCCTGTTTTTCTCTCAATAAAGGATCAGAATCGACTTTCGTAGCTATTCCATTGTCCGTCCACATGAGTAACTACCATACAGAGTCCAAGCTCTATAACAACGCGCAAAATTTATACCTATTCTGATAGGGCTGACACCTGTTGCACGTTTAAAAAATTAGGGAGGAAAACTAAAATAAGGTAAGTAGGTAGAGGTACATAATAAAACGTGTATTTCAAAAGGTATAAAATAAGGATTAGTGTAATTTGACACATACTAAAATAGGCATGCTTCCTACTTATAAAGACAATTAGTCTATTTGATCTTCTTTGTATTGAATACATTTAAAATACATAACATATAACTTTAGAATACTATCTTGATGGTAATTTTGTATTCACAAGCGTAAATTTTGTATGTTGGTATTAACTTTAAGCGGTAAAAAGTTAGCAAGGGATTTGCAATAAAACAATGGTTCAGTATTAGATAGTTTTATTATTTAATCTACCCCCTTGCAGATTAAAAGCCAATCTTTCCGATGACGTTCCGAGGTAAAATTTGTTTTCTATATATATAATTTGATAGTGACACTGCTATCTGCCGCCGAGTTTTGATTTAAAGGTAATTTCCTTTTAATATTTTGCATTTGCAATTTTTTTCATTTAACATTAGAATTGGCATTTATTAATCTCTATATCTTACATTGGCCACCTACAAGGTCACATAAACATTACAATTTTTGTTCTTCTACATCTGTAAATCGCATTTTACATGACACCTTAGAATTGCTGGCTGCACCATTGACAGAGTCAAATAGGTCGTCAAAGTTTACCATTTCAGACATACTTTTTTAAAGTCTGACTTACAGCTTTCCCATCCAATATTTGCTAAAAAAAAATGGGAATAATTTTTTGTGATAATTATTTGATTAATAATCTTATTTAAACTATTTAAATAGGTACTTACAAAGCTCAGCAGTGTATGACAGGGGTTGCAACTGCTGTTTTGCTGAATACACGACCACAATGCTTTACCTAAAACAAGAAGAGTATTAGATAATTATCAAACCATGTTCAAAGCCAGCAAACGTCTTCATTTTTAACTATATTCGTCATTTATAGTTTGTGCCTAAGACGCATCTGTTCGTGGTTACAATCTGATTTGTAGACTTCTACTATATCACTCCATTTGATTAGTCAAGACTAATCTAAACTAGATAAGAGACCAGATATACATAGGTACATACATTCATATAATCACGTATATTTTCTTCGAAGGGTTAGTCAGAGACTAGGCAATGAGGACAGCAAAAGCAGTCCTCTACCATAGCCCACTCTTCACCAAAAGCGACTGCACATGTGCTCAGCGTGACAGGTGGTTAGCCCATCGCCGTTCTTTGCTGCTGGATGTATGTGCACTGCACGGTCTGCACTGTGTAGTCCCTAGTCCGTTAGTCGCCTTTTATGACACCCAAGGGAAGAGAGGGGGTGGTAGTATTCTTTCACCGGTACGCAACATGGTTATGTAGTACTAGCTAAAACTTAATTTATATGATTGAAATCGTTAAATGTAACTACACTTACTGTTTTCAATGGGTGCATTGGACAGTCCACTGGCTATTTCGTCATCAATAAACAAAGTCGGATATGCCCCGAGATGCAGCCGAGACTTTGAAGAGAAAAATCTTTTCTCGAAATGTTGTCACCATCAGCCTATATATACGTCCCACTGCTGGGCACAGGCATGAGCAAGTAGGGAGATCGGGCCACAACCACGACCCACCACGCTGGCCAATGCGGGTTGGTGGGTCCTAACGACTGCCATCTTACGACAACAACCAGGACAACGGCTTTAATTGCCTTCCGAAGCGCGGAGGAAGAGCTCGAGATGTTCTTTTTAATTCGGTCACTTACTCACTCACCCAAACCCCATAAGTTTCAGTAAAGATGTAGGATTTTACTAGATCTCACACTTAATACGATGTATTATTATTTAAACCATTTCATTTATTGGCATACAGTATATTATGCTTTACTTTCCCGCCAAGACGTCCTATCAATAATGGGCGATTTTCCGAGTTCAAAAAAAAAAAGAAATTGGTTCGTAAATGACTTCATAGATGGCGCTTAGCATAGATTAGTATGGCGCTTTGTAAAAGGCGAGTCCATGAAGAATACGTGTATGGCTACGTAATATTTATTCCATTCCAAAATAGAAATAGGTCCTGGAGATTCTGAATAAAAATTTGTAAGTACTTTTTTTATTTTTTTGATAGACAAGCAAAAGTGTAGAATTTATTACAGCCCTTAGGTAGGAACGGGTCGGCTTTCATAAAAGGCCATCTATCGAGTATTTTTGAACTAATTTTTATTTTTTAATTTGGGCTGTCAGAATATCGCCCATTGTGATCTGATACTTACTTGATCCTACGTACAATAACAAATAAGATTATGATTAACTTGATGTGCTGCGAGACAACAACCGCTTCTTATAATCAATCGTGCGCCGCGAGATTAAGTGACAATGTGCTCATAATAAATCGAAATTCGAAAATACTATTATAATTTATTATATTCAAAAGTTTCCCGCCAACCAAGGGCGAGGCGACTGGTTTTTATTTTTTATTATTTCATGACCATGGATCCTAGTCCTTCAGTCGTTACATTAGAGTTCACTAATTATGCTTAAACTAATGATAGTAAACATTTAATGGTAAATGAAATTCCCCTAAACTCCTTGAGTTCCAGTAAAGATGTGGGACTTTACTGAAATCTCGCACGGACTTCTTCAGAGAATTTGAAAAGTGATGTTGCACTGTTTTGTTTTATTTGCCAACACTCATGCACTTTCACGAACACTTAACAGTAAGTAATCCACAATTATTTTACATTAATATTCGACAAATGTGTTTTGTATTATAGAAAATAAAACAAAACTGCAGACATGATGACGCTTCACTTTCCCGCCAAGAAGTCCGAGGCGAGGATGTTGCCAATCATTTGTCAATCGCTGAGTCGCGTTAAAAGTTACCAAAATGTTGTGCTTAGCATAATATATTACAAACTATAGCATATTATTTGTTCTGAGCATTGAACAGTTCCAAACGTCAATTTATTTTGACCTTAATTAGGACAATGACGGTCTTTAGTTTCTACTTTAATATTCTACTCAACATCATATAAAATTATACTGAAAACTTTATTATTCTAGGACTGTAAACATGACTTCATTTTCTAACGCGCAACCTTTTTAGTTTTATTTTGAGCAGCGCGCAACGTTATGCCCCCTCTACACGTCGGCGGACGCATCTGCAGACGTCATCTGGATGCGTCCGCCGACGTGTAGAGGTGGTGATTTGCGCGTCTGTGTTGCGTCAGCAGATGCGTCTACCTCGCATCCGATTGTTATCGGTTTTTGTGGCACGCATCAAAGGGTTGCGGCGCGAACGTCCCGCGTCTGTCCACAAGTCTGCTGACGCGACGCATCAGTCTGATCGGAGTTGCGGTTGAGAGTGCACGCGTGCTACTGGTGGTTTAAATCTCGTACCTACTTGGCGCATCATTCGGAAAACAAACAGGGGCCCAAGTCTGCTAATTTACGAATGGCATAATTGAATCGTAATCGTATCGCAATTGTATCGCATTGTAATTGTTTGACACATTTGGTATTCATAAATGAGTAAGAGAATACCAAATGTGTCAAACAATTACAATACGATCCAATTGCGATTCAATTATGCCATTCGTAAATTAGCAGACTTGGGCCCCAGATATATCGTGTTTGGATTCGTTTTGATCAGTATTTGATTCTACATACAATTCAATGAGGGCAACACAATGAACTGATGCTGCAGCCAAGATATCCAGCACACTCTATAAAAATAATGGCAGATAATATGTCGTGTTTGCATTCGTTTAATGAGTATTGTTTCACATGAATAATATACGTAATGTTAAAAGGAAGTGTATTTAGTTTATTATTAGATATTCTTTGAAATTAGTTCATAATACAAGAAGTCCTATATTAAAAATAATTCAGATCAAAACTCAAAATGTGCGTTGGTGCACTACCAAACTCTTAGATAATATTTTTAAGAAAATTAGTCAGAATTAGGGTCCGCAAATAATTTAAAAAGAATGAAATAAAAAGTAAAAGAATAACATTTCTCTCTCGACCTTCTAAATTTATTAAATAACCTATTAATATTTTTAAGATGAGCGTTGTCACGTCGGGGGACCGCTAAGTAAATGAAATGAAACCAGAATACAAATAAAAAGAATATTGATAGTGATAAAATATAGATTATATAAAGACCTACTTTAGCATTAACAAGTAAGTATGGCCATCACAAGAACAGCAATGGACAAGATGAGGAAAATATGAAGGGGCAGAAATATAACCAAAACTACTAAGACCAGACTCGTACGAACGCTCATTTTCCCCATATTCCTGTACGCTGCAGAGACGTGGACATTGCGAGAAGTGGAAAGGATGAAAATAGATGCTTTAGAGTTGTGGTGCTGGAGAAGAATGCTTGGAGTATCGTGGACCGAGTTTCGCACTAACGTCTCGATACTTCAAGAACTCGGCATTGAGCAGCGTCTATTTTCAGTAGTACAGTCTCGCATACTCACATTCTTCGGACACGTCTCTCGACGCGACCATCAGTCCATCGAACGTCTTGTCGTTCAGGGAAAAATGGAGGGCACAAGGCCGCGTGGAAGGTCTCCCATGCGATGGACGGACCAAATTAAGTCAGCCATGGGAGGTCCATTAAACGACTGCAGCAGGATGACCTCCAACAGAGAAAAGTGGCGCGCTGTCGTGAGGCGAATAACATCTGCCCAAATCGCTACTACATGACGACCACGACCGCTCTGTCAAGAGTGTAGCGGATAAGAAGAAGAAGTACCAAAACAAGTTTCGTCTGTCCAGAATGAACATAGACTGATCAACCTACAGACGTGTGGACAGCTCGCGCGGGCAACGGCCGGCCGGTCGACCGTCTGTTGACCTGTTCGCGTCAGCTGGGCGATAAGTACCTACGTTAATCTGCAATGATACCATTTTTGTCATGTTTAAGACGCTTGACCTGATCGGCCCTTGAAGTTTCTTGCGGTTTCTGGCAGTCACCTTATATAATATAAACTTTGTTTGCTTTTCTTTTCTTAAAATATTCGGCCACTTTAAAAATGACTGTCTTGATTATCTCGTGATAATGCACGACCCATTTTGGATATTTTATCTCATGTGCGTCTGACACACTAGTTGCCGCAGTGAGCGATGACGGCAGAATAACTAAATGGAGCAACTGTTTCGCCCCCCCGCCTCGCCGCTCGCGTGCCCGGGGCGCGGTGCGGCGGTGGCGGTCAGACTATAATACATACTTTTTTTCCAGAATTTAAACCATTATTTTCTATGTCTTAGATGGTTTGAAAAACTCAAAGCGCGACCTATCTAGCCTTAGCTCGTAAACCCTACGCGCGCGCGTAAACCCTGCGCTCCTGACGGACGTCAAATCGATATCGAGTCGGCTTTGCTTAACGGAATATGAACGCTCGGGTCACGCGATGGGTTTCGGTTTCGCGTGGGGGTCGTTGGAGGGTGAACCTTCTGTACGGAAGTAATATTAGTTATTCTGTGCTTGTACCAAGACGAAAAACGAAACAATTTTAAAACACACAAATTTATGCTAATTAATTTTTGACGTTTTCTATGCTTAAGTTTTTATAAAAAAAGATATTTGAATGATTAAAAATGTCAACCTTATTGGTTAGGTACTAATGTTTTCCAAAACTCATTTCAACCGTTACTTTATTTTACATTAAAAACTCAGTTATTTCCAATTTCTATTACTTACCACAATATCAATACGATAATTGGAAATCATATTTAATTTTATTCCTTAAAGTAATAACTTAAGTTAACAATTCATTGTGATTTATCATTCTTCACCTTTCATCCTAAAAAAAAAAAACGATAAATTACCTATAAATATTAGCCGTTTGTGTCGCTAGGGGAGAGACAGTTGCCCGCTATTTTTGTCTCGTACCAGGATACGTTTGTTTACACAATTCTATGACCACGGCTTAAATTTCGGTTCGACGCGATTCTGTTTCGGCGTGCAGTGGTACTGGGGGTAGCGATGCGCATTTTGTCTGGCACAGACTATAGCTCGTTAGATTAGTTGTTAAGTCTTAACTATAAGTTAGTTAACTGTTTTTTTATTATTATTATTATTGACGTCAATAAGTGCCTGTAAAGGTTTACATTGAATAAATAATTTGACTTTGACTTTGACTCGTCGAAACTCATCTGCGGATGCATCTGCCAACATCTGCGGATGCGTCCGCCGACGTGTAGAGAAAGCATTAGATTAGACCTTGAGACTAGACCTATCAAATGAGTTAATGTTGTAACCAAAAACTCTCCCAATTATTAGGGTAATAAATAACTTTTGTGTACCAACAGGTAGCCAACTGCTTTGTAGTCGAGATCGAGAGTGCTAGCTGGGTGTAGTGCGCTGTTATATTCTGCCATATGGTGCCGCCCGCGCCTGCCTAAATAAATAAAAAAGTAACACTAAACGTATTATCAATTTTATTAGGCCTTATTATACAGGGTGTAAAAAACCCTTAACGAAGAAGAAAGATATATATAATGTACATTAAAACAAGTAGCCTAGATCAGAAGTAATTGAAAACCACTTTTATTAATAGATAAGTATAGAACAGCTATTTTCTGCAGCACGCAATGTAATGCGCGCACAGACTGTTCAACGCGCGTGAAAGAGTCGGATGATAGCCAGGTGATGTTTTCTGTTGAATAAAGTTTAGTAACTATCATATTAAAATTGTTATAGCAAAAACGAAAAAAACATTGCAATTGTAACTTTGTTTGATTCTTGATATCTTCGTAACCATACGGTTTCCGTATGGTCCAGTACAGAAAAGTAGACGCAACGCAGGGAACGAAAATCCAATAATAATATTATGCTATGGCCAATAGAGGATCATTAATAAAATACGCCCAATCTCTTCCTTAGGGATTCTTAAAAGGTGACTAACGGCCCAAAGACTGCATAGTCATCCAACGGCAAAGAGTAGCGACGGGCCCACCACCCGTCACGCCGAGCACCTCTAGCACCTCTTGTTTACCTAAGAAAGTTTTAGCAACTTCTAGCACCTTTGTGGGGTTGAAAAATCAAGCAATGCAAGACGTCTAGCCACTAGCTGGAGGGTTACCTAACTGTTAAATTCTTCTTCTTCTTTTTACGCAGTGGCGTTTCCCTTTGGATTTCGCCAATATCCAGTTTTTGGCTCAGTTGTTTGTTTATATTACAGACTCATTGCATGTATCGGTTTTTTTTAATGTTAATGGCACGCACGATTTGTGCAAGATTGCCGTTTCCCGCGCTTTTTTTTTCATGTATCGGTTTGCTCTTATGAGCACAATGGTACAAGTACAGAGGTGGTGAGATCTTAAATTTTGAGGCTGTAAGCTGTAGACCCAGCTGATGATCTGTACTCTATAATGCATAAGGTCAAACACAATACTTTTAACGTGTTTTTAACATATGTTAGTAGCAGACAGACAAATTATAATCTTATATTGTCAAAAGTTATATAAGCACATAAAACATCAATGCTGGGGGGTTTCACATAGCTGAGAACAATCTTAAAATTTGTGGGTTTGGGGATACATGGGGGAAGGAGATCATAAAGTGAAGTAGGATATTTGGGACAGTTAAAAAATATGTGGTCAGCTGTTCCCTCCTCTAGACCGCATTCACAAAGGGATGAGTCCTTAAGCCTAATTTTGGCCAGATGGACAGGGGTGCATGCATGTCCTAACCTTAAACGGCTCACAGTGGAGGTGCATGTCTTGGAACCTTTTCTAAATTTAAAAAACCATGGCTTGTCAGGCAAGGAGTGCTGAAATTCCGCGAAATATTTCCCTAAAGTTTTGCTTTTCTCCCGCCACTAGGCTTCCCATGTAGATCTCATTACCTGAGTGGCCAAAGGGTTACAGGTCGTGAGAGAAAGCTTTATCATGGTCTAGACATCCAATGACAGTTGCCTCTTTTGCAAGTATGTCAACGGCTTCGTTACCTACTATACCTGAGGGTCCTGGTATCCAGGCCAGAGAGACTTGGTATCCAAGCATGGAGCATTTTAAAAGAATTTTCCTAATTTGAAGGATTCGAGGGGAATTACATTCACTATGAAAAGGATTGGATAAGATTGCCTGAAGACTGCTTCTGGAGTCTGTGAGGATAACTGTTTTACCTATTTTATGGGATTCCACATAGAAAACGGCCTCAAGAATTGCAGTAGCCTCTCCAGTAAAGACGGATATAACAGGGGGGCATTTGAAATTTAGTATTATTTAATATTTTGGAATCCAGACCGCAGCACCAACACATTCCTCGTCAGATAATTTGGAAGCATCTGTGTACATCACAAGCCATGACTTCTTGTAGCTGGAACTCTGCATCTGGAGAGTCTTTGGAGATACCCAGGTCTAGGTGGATGTCAGGTTCCAGTAGAGATGGGATTTTAACGGGTAAATTCCCGGTAAATACCCAAAATGGGTAAAAACGCGGGTAAATACCCGGGTTCCATGGGTAAATCCTGATATGGCAAATATCTTTAACATTTTATGTATTTTTTACCTAAATCGTGTAATGTAGTCATTATAATAATCTTCAGTTATTTTAAACAGTGTTTATCGATACTTTATTTTATTTTATAGTATTTATTCGTGTCATCATCATAAGTTAGTTTGTCCTTTATTCTGCTGACCCTTGTGTAATAGCGTTAGTCTAAAGCCGAGCGTTTCAAATTCAAAGAATATGGTATTGAGTGAGTGAGACATAGAATTGAAACGGTAAATTCGGTAAATTAGGCAAACTCGCGTCCATGCTAACGGCTAGCTCGCTCGGGAACCATGTTACCTAATTATTGTTCTTTTATGCACATGTTTTTGTCATAACGTAGAAAACGTTTTGATAATTTTTATATAAATACACACATCAAAAGTGTCTAGGGATCAACATATATTTTTGCAATAACTTTTCTCCTGATTGATATTAATTAAAATTTTCTTTAAGGATTCATCAAATAAAGTGTTTTCGTTTGTCTACAGTAACGACAAACCAAGTCACCTTTGCATTAATAAAGAAATTTGCCATTTTCCTAATAAAGGGATTTTTGACATTTGAACCACTAACATTAAAGTTCGAAAAAAAGACTGAAATAACAGTTTTCTTTAAAATTTTATTGGGTAACTTAAACAATTAATAATCCGTGTTTCTACCGCGAACACTAACAACACAAGAACATCGGTTTGGCATACTCAAAATGAGTTCATCCAAATCACGCTGTGGAATGGCCGCCCATGTTCGTTGCAACAACAAAAAAGGTCTTCTTGCGACTGGATTGGATACCCTCCATATTCGGCAGAGCTCTTCTCTGTAGCATATCCCATGCATACTCAATCGGGTTCAAGTCTGGCGACTGAGCAGGCCAGGGCATGACATTGATGTTAGCTGCGGCGAGAGTCTGTCTTACAACTCTTGCGGTGTGCGGTCGTGCATTATCATGCATTAACTGAAATAAGGGACCGATTTGCACTTGTAGAGGAACGATGACGTCTGATACAATCGTCTCAGCATAAATTTGAGCGTTGAGGTTGCCTCTGATCCAAATCAACTCAGTTCTTCCGCCGATCCAAATACCCGCCCATACCATGATGGTTCCACCACTATAAGGATGGACTTCCTGGCAGGATTTTAATCGCTGTTGGCGTCCAGGGGTTCTCCAGTGTCGTATACGTCTTGTATCCGGTCTCATACCAAAACGAGACTCATCAGAAAAGCACACGAAACGCCATTGTTCTTCTGCCCAATTTCTGTGTTCAAGAGCCCATTGATATCGAATCCTACGATTGTGCATTGCTATAGGTGGTACCCTTAGCGGTCTTCGGGAATGAAGGTTCACTTCATGCAAGCGGTTTCTGACTGTTTGGTCGCTAATTAAGTTCCCTGAAGAGTGATGAAGCCTCACGGCTAACATCATGGCGGTTATTGTTGGAGCTCTTCGAGTTGTGATTTGAATGTATCGGTCTTGTCTCCGTGTGGTGCAGCGATACCGTCCTCCATGGCGCTCAGCCACGGTACCAGTGCTTCGGTAACGTGTCCAAAGTCGACTGATAACACTCTGACTTGTATTCAGAGCTAAAGCCACAGTACGTTGCCGGGAACCAGCTTCTATCATTCCCACGGCTCTGAGCATTTCTTCCCTGCTTAAATGACGTCGCCGCTCCATAATAACGTTGGTTTTAATCAGTAGTAGGGAAACAGTAGCACTAATATAATGTCTTCAATGCGTTGTATGTTTTTATAGGGAAAATATTGACAGCTGATTTTCATCTTTTACTAGAAATTGATTGAAAGTTCCTGTTTTAAATTACAAAATGCACCAAAAAGGATCCATATAAATTTATAAAATCATAAATTTATTACAAAGCCACATCTCAATCTCAAGAAATCCGCATAAAAATGCTTGATCCCTAGACACTTTTGATGTGTGTAATTGGGTTGGCTTTTGAATCGAGTCGCCTTAATTTGAAGAAACTAACAACACACTAACTAACGGGGGGGGGGTCTAAGGGGTTGTTAATAAAAGGTTTATTATTAACATTTTAGCTGCCGCAGTTGCGTTAGAATATTGTCAAAATCGGCCATAAACACGAAAAATTACACTTTTTAGGTTATAATAGTACCATCACATTCTATTAATTCTTACAGTCGGCCAACGGGCACGTCTAGACAGGGCAATCGTGAGGGGTGTGCGGGGCGGGCGGGGCGCGGCGCAACAGGGGCTGTCCATACACTCCACTGGGGACACAGTACGCGTCAGGAGTGGCTGTATTAAAACGTGTGTAGTCAATTTTTTTTAAATGAGAATTGAAATGTAATATTTAATGCATATCATACGTTGCGATGCGTAAAGTCTTTTTCAATGTTTTTTATATGGATAAACGCCATTTTAGAATTCGCTAATATTTAGGCAAGATTTAATTAGCTATTAAAATCGAGATCAAAAATGGTGGACGCAAGTTTTTGATAAAAAATCAATATGAATATTATTTTATGGTTTTCGGGGGTGCCGATTTCGAATACAACATTACGAGATCCAAGATGGCGGACGTGACTTTTTTATGTTAAATCATTATGAGTATCATTTCCATGTTTATCAGCGGTGCTGATTTCGAACACTTCATCTATTTCGAGATCCAAGATGGCGGACGTGACTTTTTTTATATAAAATCAATATGGGTATCATTTCCATGTTTATCAGGGGTCCAATTTCGAATACAACATCTATTTCGAGATCCAAGATGGCGGACGTGACTTTTTAATGTAAAATCAATATGGGTATCATTTCCATGTTTTTCAGCGGTGCCGATGTCGAATACAACATATATTTCGAGATCCATGATGGCGGACGCGACTTTTTCTGTCCCCCCTTTCAGCCCCCTCCCCCTCCCCCGCGCAGGTCGTCAGTGTTTTGGGTGTCGGGTAAGTTTTTTCAATCTGGAGCAATAAGTTTTTCCTCGTTTTTTTAAACCCCAAAAAAGTAGAAATAAAACCATTTTTTCATTCCATCTATTCGAAAAGGACGACTTGGTCCGCCTTTAAGTGCACCCAAAGGTGGTGTTTTCTATAAGAAACTTTTAGCGGGCAGTAATGAGTTTTTAATGCTCTTCATAAGTGCGCCGCACTTTTTGTACTATTATTTTGATGAGCCTATCGCCGCTCTATGCTGTTGGTTGTATGTGCAGTCTTTAGTCCGTTAGTCGCCTTTTACGACACCCAAAGGAAGAAAGGGGTTGGTAGTATTACCGCCCTACGGAGAATCGTTTTTGTGACAGGTACTGTCATGTGTAGTTGTGACTTATTATTAAAATAATACTAACAACCCATCTCTTTCCTTGGGTGTCGTAAAAGGTGACTAACGGACTTAAGACTGCACATACATCCTACAGCATAGAGAGGCGGTGGGCTCATCAAAATAATACTACCAACCCCTCTCTTCCCTTGGGTCTCGTAAAAGGCGATTAACGTACTAAAGGCTGCACATACATCCTACATATCCCTTATGTAATGGCGTTGGGACGGAGACCCGAAATGAAACAATGTCTTGCGTTGAATCAATAATCTTTATCCTCTCGTGTATCATCTTAAATACTAATTAACATCACATCTATACGTGACTAGAGGAAGGACGCCTTGTCAATCAGGAAGACGTTAATTATCACGTACTATTGAGTACGTGCTGATAGTATAATTCACTATATCACACCTCCCCTGAAAAGGCTAGGCATCCCTTCCCTGAAAAGTAAACTCTTATTTTCTAAATATCTTAGTCCTATTCTTATGAACTATATATTCTTTATTATTCTTTAATATTTTTACAAAATTTAAATTTCAGCGAGTTGTTGACGACTTTCACATTTAGGGTATGTAAACACACTTTTAAATGTCACAATTAGGTACTCCAATTCTCTTATCCTTATTTTACCTCATATAAAACAGTCATAATATAGTAACATATTTGTCTCTCATAGAACATTTTGAGTCTTAATAAAATACAAGTACAACTTACATTCCTAATCCTTAGTCAATGTACAGTTACATTCATAATAGTGTGGATGGCCAGTCCACAATATTTGTCACAAAAAAAGTAAGTAGTTAACTACTAACATAATTCTCATTATATCTTTAAATTCTTTTCATATTTATAGACGTCTCATTTTTATTATTTATAGTCGACCTATTTTTCTATACTTATTTATAATGGTACTTTTATTTATATTTATTTGTGTACTACACACATTTATTTATTTATAATTCTGTCGACTTTATTATTTAAAAAGGGACTTTATTTTAAGGTCTACTCAGACGCTGCGTACTCGCGCACCTTCGTCATGAGCTGCCTCCAACTATTCTCACGGAGGAAGCTCGTTCCTGCCATGATCGAATGAAGGATCAGTTCTCCTATTTAGTACCATTTTATCTTATAATATTATTTTATTTATTTAATTTTATTGCCTTATCCTTCATTTCGATCTATGCCTACTCAAAACTAACAAAACAATCCTTATAAATATAACTAAACAGAAACTTGGTTGATCAGACCAGCATGAGAATCTGAATAACTATTTTTATTCCTACTTATAAACATATCTATACAATCCCAAGCCAAACTAAAAAAACCTATTCCTATCAGTCATATCACACAATAATTTATACTCATTCCTTAAAACCATAAACTGTACAATTCACAGCACCTGCCTAATTCCATATTTCGTTACGTTCATAATACCAATATGGTATCCAGGTACTCCAATTTGCCGACTGATTCTGTGTTTGTATTCTAAGTAACATCCGAGATGTTTGTGCCAGTTTTCTAGCGAACCTATACTCTCATGATGATAGGGTGTTGAATTTAACTTATCAATATTTAGCAATTTACATACTGTTTCTAACGTGGAATTAATAAATTCCGTTCCACAGTCAGTCGCAATAACCCTGGGAGTACCATATCGTAAAATAAAATTTTCAGTAAAAACCCTAGCAACAGTTTCAGCTGACTTATCAAGTATTGGGTAAGCTTCTACAAACTTTGTCAATTCGCATTGTATATTAAACCCATTTTTAATCACAACGACTTCTACAATATTATATTTTTTTTTTTTTTTTTTTTACATAATGCACTCAGTTCTCCTATCGTTGCGTCTCGGCGCGCCTCCGTTAGTAGAGATTCCTGATTTATGTAAATGGTAGAGTTACTAAATAACATATCACCCGTCTGTGAGACGTATCTTTTCTTTTTCCTCAACTTCACGAAGTTTTCATACGAACAAATATCTAACCCAGCCGAGGATCCAGGAAGCGTTACGTTGCTGCGATGGAACCTTGAGGCAGGCTGGCAGGCTGAATGCTGCTAAGAGAGCTGTTTCCTTGTATTTGAACAAAATACTTATTATAGGTATATCTTTTTAAAAAAAGACCTACTACACGAATAATTTTTATAAGAAACTTGATTTTTCTTTAAAATGTCTAAAATTCCTCTCAACATCTTAATATTGTTACTAAAATATATTTTTTTTCACGTTATACCAAGACTATATTATACACACAAATTAAGTGGCATAAACAAGTACAACTTTAAATTATGCATATTCTTACAGTGAACTTTAAATTACGCATTACATGTTAATAATAAATTGAACTAATAGACTTAATAAAATACATAATAACAAAACATAAAAATTAGATTTGACTAAGATTAAGCATTAAGTACATAGAGATAAGACATGTTGCATTCAATGTATTATAAGGAAATACGTAAATAACAAAAAAATAATTAAAATTGACTAAAATCTTATTATTACAATAGTTACCCAACCATGGTTCATTTTTGTGCTTATTTATTCTACTGTATTCTTATTGCACAATCAAAGCATTTTAAACTTGTTGAATATCTTCATTTTGAGTACAACTTCATTAAAGCTTCATAATTATCCTCAGACTGGCGTATTCCTTGGCTCTTTGTCAGATAACCGGAGAAATCAATTCGCACTGGAGGTAGCTAGTAGCAGTTAAGTGTCTTATGAAGTGTAATAATATCTCATAAAACCATCGACTGGTAAAATAATGCTTCTAAATATCTCTTCCCGTAATTATAAATAACATACCTCAAACCACTTTGTCAGTCGGTAAAAGTGAGGCGGTTAAACGGGTGAATACTCGTTGTATACATATATGCTTATTTCTTTGGATTCAGTTTATTTATTTCTATAGCAAAATCCACAGCTCTATACAAAATTCTTTCCGTATAGCGGTATTCTTGACCTTGCGCAAGCGTAAAGCAAACGGCGAAAAGTGCTGCGTCGGAAATTCTTGCGCGTTCGCTGCGCTGCACAATTTATGACATAATGTGTGCAGTTATGAAATCGTTAGTTTATTTTATTTCACATTGTTTTTTTCTGGGTACCTTATTTCTTTGCCTTGGTCGATGAAACGTTCTTGTTACGATGTGCCGGAAAGGAAGCCAAAGTTGTGGTTGTGAGAGCCAAGAATGATATTTAAATGACGTAGTCGCAGCTCGGTGTGGCTCAGTGTAGTGAAAATCTTGTTGTGTCCGTAGCTGAATAGAATGTTACTGCCATGGTTGATGTGTAGATATTGCAAATGACTCACGTGTTCTTTTCGTAGTACTCCGTTGGAAGGTTGCTTGTTGCTTGAGCGGGGTCACCAGTGTGGATCAGGCCGTTGGGTCTCCGTCCCAATGGCCAAGGGAGTCCTTCTTGTAGCACCGTGTAGCACATAATTTGTAGACTTCAACTAGCGATTTCGCGGCGCGGACTTGTGACACCATGTCACGGTCGCCATGTAATGGCGTTGGGACGGAGACCCGAAATGAAACAATGTCTTGCGTTGAATCAATAATCTTTATCCTCTCGTGTATCATCTTAAATACTAATTAACATCACATCTATACGTGACTAGAGGAAGGACGCCTTGTCAATCAGGAAGACCTTAATTATCACGTACTATTGAGTACGTGCTGATAGTATAATTCACTATATCACACTTACAAGTATCACTATATCCCACAAAAACGGACATTTTAGCCTTAGGATCAAGCTTCTGTCTCTTTTGTGACGGAATTAGGTAGTATGCCAGGCAGCCAAAGACACGGAACGACGAAAAGCAACTGTAGGTGACCTGTTTTTCAAGTATATAGCTGTCATCACAGCTTCACCTCAGTACTGCTCACTGAGACCAGACTCCATTAGCATACACCTAACTTTATTCATCAATGTGCGGTTAAGCCTTTCTGAAACCCCATTTTGCTGAGGGCAGTATGGCACCGTAAATTGATGAACAATACCATGTTCCTGCAAGTATTTGGAAAACTTATGATTGCAGTATTCCCCGCCATTATCAGATCTTAAAATTTTTTCGGCAAACCGGTCTGCTTCTCTGCACATGTTTTAAAATTAATAAAATGGGTAATTACCTCAGATTTTTCCTTCATGACATAGCCAAAGGTCTTTCTAGTGAAGTCATCGGTAAATGTCACTAGATATCTCGCCCCTCCCCAGCTAGGCTTCTGCATGGGCCCGCAGACATCAGTATGAATCAGTTGCAGTGGTTTAGAAGCGCAGATGTCGGCCGCATCTTATCCTAAAGAGGCGACGTCTTTAGGATAAGATGCGGCCGACATCTTGCCCTGGATACATGGGACGCAGTACTTCAGATCTTCATTTCCATGCTGAAACATAACATTCATACCGCATGCAACTTTTTGTAAATTTTTTATACCTTGAAGGCTTAGGTGCCCTAGACGTCTATGCCAAAGCTCCACTGCCAAGTCTGCTGTAACTGTGGCACTCAACAAATCCTCTCTGTCATCAAGGAGTAGAGAGTGCTCCTGCGTTGGCGATGACCCTGACTCGGTTAGTTCACTGTCCATAGACTTACATTTACATGCAAAGGACTTACAATCTAACCTATATAACCCATTTAAACATGCAGCAGATGCGACTAAGTTGCCAGATATTTGACCAACACTATTGTTTATTTGACATCCTTCTTTATTAAAAACAATGCAATGACCAGACTGAACTAATTTTGAAACGGAGATGAGATTAACAGATAACTGAGGGACATACATAGCATTTAAAAGTCTTACCTCATGCAATGTAAGAGAACCCATTCCTTCACTATTTATCGTTTGGTTGTTAGCAACAGTAATAACTGCCTTCTTAGTGTCCTGAAAATCTTGCAACAATGCCTTATTATTCACCATGTGGTTAGTAGCACCACTATCAATGTAGAAATCACTAGATTGTGATGATATCAAGGCAGATGCTGAAAAAATCTTCTGGCTTGATTGTTGCTGCTTCCTCGTACGCTTCAATTTAAAACATTTTGCTTTAATGTGACCACTCTTTTTGCAATAATCACAGATGACGATGCTCTTTGTCTTCATGGTAAAAGCTGATCCGCTGTCATCCATGCTGTTTCTCCGTGAGAACTCCTGAAGAAGTCTAGTACGAACCAATTCACTGGATATTTTGGTGGTGATCGTTGCAGTAGACAGGTTGGATACTACGGAGTCATACTCAGCTGGTAGACCGCTCAAAAGGATTTCAGCAATTTCTTCATCGTCCACTGTTTTTCCTATGTCAGAAAGCTGTTGCACTGTGGTTATAATAGCTTCAATGTTATAAGTCATACAATTATATTCATTGTACTGAATTTTATGTAGTTTACGCAGCAACAGGACACGTCGAAAAAGTCCCTTGTCTTGAAAGACATCAGAAAGTTTATTCCAAGCTTCTTTGGCAGTAGTTGCATTCCAAACATATTGGTAAAGTGATGGTCGAATGGAGAGACAAATGCGCGCTAAGGTTTTACGCTCTCTGTCACCATTTGAATCCGCTCTGGGTTCACCCTCTATCAAATCCCACAGTCCTTCCAATAAAAGTACATTTCTCATAGAAAACTTCCATGTGTGGTAGTTTGATAATCCATCCAATTTTTCTATAAGGTTAGGATGGTGGCTAACCGCATTGCCGCCATTGCCGGTTTCTGCCGCCATCTCGAATGTGCCGTGTTGTATATGGAATGCGATGCGCCCAACTTTATCCTTCGCTACAATCTGCGTGTTCTTTCACTTTCTAGGCGTAGATCTGGGCTAATAACCTGTTATTCATGTCGTTGAAGACACGAAACCAAGGCACGTGGATCAGGTGGTGCGAGGATCATGGGCAGACAATCAAAAGGAATCCACTATGGTTGTAGTTCTTATATTTATCAGAATATACAGCACTATAACATTACACATTAGTACCTTATAACTAAGTTATAATAAGGAATCACAATCAAATATTATTTAGAGAGAATTAATATACGTCGGCCATTGACATGATCTCAAGAAGGAAGGAAGTTGAAGAACGACCGCAGACAAATTACTCAAGTCAAATAACTTATCTATGATTACATCCTAAAGGCATACATACACATACATATTTCTAATAGGTGTGGCAGTAGTGAGCAGTCGCAAACAGCCAAGCATTCGGCGCAACTACCCAAACCCGACCCTAGTGTTGTAAGAAACTCGAGTCTTTTAGGACTCGTTAGTCACATGAGTCCGAGTCCTTTGAGTCTTCTGAGTTCTTTCGAGTCCTTTCGAGTCTTTTAAGTTCTTTGAGCTAGACTGAGTCATTAACTTGAGTTGGTGTATTATAAAAGGTAATACTGGTTTTAGGGTTCCTTTTATAAATAAATAATAAAATCATTTATTTCAGACCATTTTGATCCATGGGTTGGTAACAATAATTGAGACTTAAAACTATGTTAGTAACAAATGTACATACTATTGAATACAATTTTAAAATCATAAATAGGCATAATAAAAATAAATCAAAAGTGAAACATTGAATCAAAAATAAAACAAGATAAATAAAAAGGGGCAAAAAAATAAATAAAAAGGAATAAAAAAAATGGGTACTAAAATCCGTCTAACGTAAATTAAATTTTTTTTTATAAATTTACGCAGTTCTGCTATGATTTTTTATGTTTAAAGTTTGAATTAAATATTCACTTTCTCGATAAATACAATACATTAAAAAATATATTACTATTTACTAAAAGGGTAGGTATATAATACTTTACATAATATATAAAACATTGATAGTACCTACTTTGAATAATAGCTTGAATATGTATGTAAACATTGACGAAATGAGTTGAAATAAAGTTTTTTTTTACCACTTTAAATTATGAAATGAAGTAAGTGCTTAAATTGACTTACCAGCCTAAGTTGTGTGTAAGATAAGATAAAATTTATGGTCATACTCGTAACTGTGTGCATTGGTTGTTACAATTAAAATGGTGTTTAAAAATCATAAATTCATTAAGTTTAAAAAATTCGGACGTAAAACGTTCACAAGAAACACTATTAACTAAATAACACAACAAACACAAAAAAAACAAATCTGTATGAATCACACATAACTATGAGGTTGTTGCCAAGCGATTGTAGGCTCTAAGTAGCCCAAAACCAGTTGTACGTCAGACACCGTGGCACGTAGGCCGTGTGGCTCATCTTGGCATGGCCACCATCACCAACTCTAAATCTGACTTTATTGAAAGTATGTCGATAGTATGTCGAAGTATGTCGCCAAATATCAGAGTTTGTCGGTCTACCGTTCAAAAGTTATAAGGGGTCATTGGTGGCCATGCCAGGATGAGCGCTCATCCTGGCATGGCCACCTGTATCTCAAGAACTACTAGTCGTAGCGAAGATCTGATTGCACCAATAGTATGTCGAGAGTAAGTCGAAGTATGTCGCCAAATATCAGAGTTTGTCGGTTTACCGTTTAGAAGTTATAAGGGGTCATTGGTGGCCATGCCAGGATGAGGCTCATCCTGGCATGGCCACCTTGTATCTCAAAAACTACAAGTCGTAGCGAAGATCTGATTACACCAATAGTATGTCGAGAGTATGTCGAAGTATGTCGCCAAATATCAGAGTTTGTCGGTCTACCGTTCCAAAGTTATAAGGGGTATTGGTGGCCATGCCAGGATGAGCGCTCATCCTAGCATGGCCACCTGTGTCTCAAAAACTACTGGTCGTAGCGAAGATCTGATTTCACCAATAGTATGTCGAGAGTATGTCGAAGTATGTCGAAAAACTCAAGAGTTTGTCGGTGCTTCTATAAAGAGAAAAATCAATTTTTAATTTTCTCATAGTAGATGTACAATCGCGTGCATAAAGTTTATAGAAAAATTAATGAATGATATTAATATTATTTACACATTATAAATTTCGTAATTAGGGTGTTATTTGATTCTAAATTAATAACAATTAATAATCTGATAGTAGAAGTTATTTACTGTGATTATAGAAACAAATGTTGTGATTATATGTACGAATATGTAGTAGATATAAGATTTTTTTATATTTTAGGTAAAGGACAAATATTGAATGTGCTATACAATGTGATAGGGGTGGTACTTCTAACCTGTTAAGGCTAAGTACTACATCTAAATTCATCGACAAAAAAATAATATGGACCTTATTTAAAAAGTTATTTTTTTTCTCACCAAAATAATGTCAAACATACGAAACAAAGTAATTTATTAGTTGGCCCACTGGCTAACTAATAAATTACTTTGTTTCGTTTCATTAGCTACCGTTTTTCATTTTTTTCATGTTTCTCCGACGTATGAATCTTTGATATCGCATAAAGTAAAAATGGTCATAAATTATAGGGGGAGGGGGTAGGACCCCCCCTCCCATATAATTTTTTTTGTCGATGAATTTAGATGTAGTACTTAGCCTTAACGGGTTAGAAGTACCACCCCTATCACATTGTATACTTTTTTCATTGTGTTATCCGTATACCTATTTAAGTTTTTAATTTCTTTATTATAAGTTACTATATATATATATATGGTTACTTGTCACCAGGATATGCTGTCATAACACAAAATAAAAGCAAAGAAAATTAATATCATAATCAGGGTGAATTAATAATAATAAATAATCTGATAGGACTGATTTACTGTTATTATAAAAAGAAATGTGATTATACGAACAAATATGTAGATATATAATTATTTTCTAATTTAGGTATATATTTAATGTGCCATCCTTCTAACTAAGTATGCTGTTTGTTTTCATTGTGTATTGTATTTAACTTATTTCTTAAAAGTTATTAATGGTTGCTTGCCATCTATGAATAGTGGTAGGTAAAAATAATATTTACTGTAAATATTATTGGTCTTAGTTAAATCGTTCATGGCGATTCTCTTAGGAGTTTATGCTGTTGAACGTGATGGTGCGCCCGAAGAGGGCTCTTACTACGGATTCTTACTTACGGATCTTCTTAGTAAACTTTACCATTATTTTAATGAATCAAACGCGCTGGAGATGTTAGGGTGCACAAATCCTTAATATAGTAAAACGAAACCCCCTTACGGCTCGTACTAGTAAAGGATTCAGACGGTGTGGTGTGTCAGTCCGACTACACGTCCACCTCCACCTTGTCTACTTCGCCAGGTATGCCAACAACTGTAGCATCTCTATCTGCTGTGAGTTGAAGCACCCTTTTTGTCGCTGTTACAACGGGTAGGATTCCGAAGCCAGCAAGTCAACATCCCCAAACTTTTAAATTTATTGGATTTGATATTTTGTAAAGGGTTAATTGACCTGCGGTCGTCTACCTTAGTTAGTAGTTACCTATCTGATTGATATTTTGAAATAAAGCATATTACACTTACATATTTTTTTATTAGTATCCCCTTTTTTAAATAACCTCTTGTAATGTTCGTAACTCTCCACTCAACTATCACAAACAATGGTTTGTTTTTAATCTATAAAACAGATAACAAAATGTACAGTTCTAAATTGCGCCTATTCGCTAATAGCCCATATAAAGAAATGCAATGATAAAAATAAACAAGGCTATATCAGGTACCGCTTTATTTTCGGTGAACTAATGTTTTGCATGATTATAAGCATACATATATATCGAAGTTCCGTTCTTCGCTCAACACTTTATGCGTTCATTAAATAGCCGAATAAAAATTATTAAATGCTCGTGTACGCGATTGTACTATTTGCTGCTGTATGGAAAAAAGGAGTTAATATAACTTTTCATAGAAGCACCGACAAACTCTGGAGTTCTTTCGATATACTATTGGTGAAATCAGATCTTCGCTACGACCAGTAGTGTTTGAGATACAGGTGGCCATGCCAGGATGAGCGCTCATCCTGGCATGGCCACCAATGACCCCTTATAACTTTTGAACGGTAGACCGACAAACTCAGATATTTGGCGACATACTTCGACATACTCGCGACATACTATTGGTGTAATCAGATCTTCGCTACGACTTGTAGTTTTTGAGATACAAGGTGGCCATGCCAGGATCAGCCTCATCCTCGCATGGCCACCAATGACCCCTTATAACTTGTGAACGGTAGACCGACACACTTTGATATTTGGCGACATACTTCGACATACTATCGACATACTTTCTATAAAGTTAGATTTAGAGTTGGTGATGGTGGCCATGCCAAGATGAGCCATACACGTAGGCCTACTTTTGTTGTTACCTTTTATAAACCTAGAAATACAGTTCATTACATCGTTAAATATATATGTGGCGTTTTATTATACCAGCGAGCGTCACAAACTCTTTACTAAATTTTTATTAATTTATAATATATAATTCGCATCATTCGGATTTAGAGGACTCAGTCATGAGTTATTTTAAAAGACTCAGTCTTTGAGTTCTTTTTGGCAGGACTCAAGTCTTTTTACAAAAGACTCCAAATTCTCAAGGACTTGAGCTCTAAGTTTTATTTTAAGACTCGAGTCTTCAAAAACAGCTCAAGTCTTATTAAATTGGACTCAAAGACTCGAGTTTCTTACAATACTACCCGAACCTCCTGAATGAAAATGGAAAAAGTATTTCGGGTAAAAATGTGACAAGTGCCTTTTTAGTATTAAGGCATTCAACTAATAGTACTACCGTACAGAAGGTTCACTCTCTAACGACTTTCACGCGAAATTGTAAGTTATCGTGTGAGCCGAGCGTTCACATTCCGTCAAGCAACGCTGACTCGATATCGGTTTGAGTGCACTCACTTGGGTTCCCACTCATGGATATATATTGTGCTTATGCGATTCGCGCGACTCGGCGCTCGGTGTTCGGTGCGTCGCTCGCGGCCTCTAGTACCATCCGCCTGCGCGGGGCGCGGCCCGAGGGCCTCAGCTGCGGAGCGACACCCCCTGCCCGGACCGAGGGCTCTGGTGTGCGACAGCGACAGACCACAGAGGCAGAGTCAAATGTTCTATTGACAAACACTAACGATTGGACTTGGAGCGTTTGCCATGAGGCTATGAGGGCTGCTTTTTATATATTTACATTTTAAAACTGTAAACATATTTTAGGTCTCTAGCTTTTTAAGGTGATCTCTAATATGAACGATAAGCCTGGATTTCAGTGCAAAACATGTGTTACAATAATTACACTGATATGGTTTCTCGCCCGTGTGCGTCCTTACATGTAAAGTTAAACTATTTTTTTGTGAAAAATACTTATTACAAACATTACACTGATATGGTTTCTCGCCCGTGTGCGTCCTTACATGTCTAGTTTAATGACTTTTTGTAAAAAATACTTATTACAAACATTACAGTGATATGGTTTCTCGCCCGTGTGCGTCCTTATATGTAAAGTTAAATGACTTTTTTGTGAAAAATACTTATTACAAACATTACACTGATATGGTTTCTCGCCCGTGTGCGTCCTTACATGTGCAGTCAAATGATATTTACGTCTAAAATACTTATTACAAACATTGCACTGATATGGTTTCTCGCCCGTGTGCGTCTTTACATGTACAGTTAAATAATTTTTATTTGAAAAATACTTATTACAAACATTACACTGATATGGTTTCTCGCCCGTGTGAGTCCTAACATGTACGGTTAAGTTCTGTTTAGATGAAAATAACTTATTACAAACATTACACTGATATGGTATCTCGCCCGTGTGCGTCTTTACATGTACAGTTAAATATTTTTTATTTGAAAAATACTTATTACAAACATTACACTGATATGGTTTCTCGCCCGTGTGAGTCCTAACATGTATAGTTAGGTTCTAGATTAATGTTTTATATTTTTAGCGTTTTATTAACGCTTAAATATGCTTAAGTAAAATTTTAAACACTGAAAAAAGACGACAACCTTAGGCGGGAATCGAACCACGCACCTTCCGCATTCCGGGCGGCTGCCTTAACCACTTGGCTACCGAGGTCTGGCTTTCAACCGTCGAAATTTGTCAGTGCTTGATGCTTATGTTTTTTTTTTTTTTTTTTTTTTTTTTTTTTTTTTTTTTTTTCGATTCCCGCCTGAGGTTGTCGTCTTTTTTCAGTGTTTAAAATTTTAGTTAGGTTCTGTTTAGATGAAAATAACTTATTACAAACATTGCACTGACATGGTTTCTCGCCAGTGTGAGTCCTAATATGTAAAGTCAAGTCACTTTTATGTTTAAAAGACTTATTACAAATATTACAGACTTCTTTGCCTTTTAAGATTTGTTTATTGTTTTTAACGATGTTAGCACCATTTTTTTCATGTTTTATGTCATTATTAGAACTAAGCGGTTTTGACCTTAATAATGTATAATGTGAATTCACGTGACATTCTAAAATATTTTTGCAATTAAAAATTATTTTGCAAACGTCACATGTATAGACGTTTATACGTTTCTGCTTATTTCCAATATTGTTCTTAACAATTATACATTTTTCGTGTTTGTTTTGATTGTATGCCATATTAGCATTGCTTACAGTTTTATCTTCATTACTATTATTAGTTTTGGTAAATACAGTTTTCTGATTAGTATTTTGTGGTGATGTTTTCTCGATTTCTTCATTATTGGTTTTTCCTTTTTCAGTTGCTTGAGACGTCTGATACTGGCAATGGAGTAATCCATTGCCAGTATCAGTACTTAGTATACGTTTTTTCAGTAGTGTAGCGCCTGCAAAAATATATTTTTTAAAGTTAATTTATGTAATTAAAACTTGTAGTTTAAGGATTCAATTCGAGTAGAATTTGCAAGCACTTTTTTGTTGTTTTCAGTTTTATTGAACAATTTCAGAATAAGCTTTATTTATTATTATTAAAAAGGGCATTGACAGGGTTTGGATCAAGTGCTGCCCAGACGTGGGAGTACTTCCAAGTGGTTGCTTACGTTACTAGTAAATAAAAAAAATCGGACCGATGTTTAACTGCTAATTAAATACTTTGTTTTTAAGATTTCTCATGTGATTAAGGCATTAGAAAACGATTATATATATTTTTTTAATGTTTACGCACAAAAATATGTAACGCCATGCTTATCAGATTTTGTGCTTCCATCATGCTCTCTTCGTTGGCTTGAAAACCGGTTCTTTTGTTATCCTCGGCTTATCACTTGGCGAGAGTTGTAAGAAATGTACCATTGCTACATATTAATAGACGAGCACAATCGTGGACTAGACTGCATTAAGCGTGGGTCAAACCAGATGCGTCGCGTTGCAGCACAGCACGTTGCAGCGAAGCGCGTTGCGTAGCGAGGTCACACCGGCCGCGTGGCCAGTCGCAAGTGGCCGCTACGCAACGCAACGCGCTGTGCTGCAACACTCTGCACTGCAACGCTCTGCACATCGGCCATTTTCGTTTGAGAAATGGAAGATAGTGTAAGCATTTCTGAGTATTTTGACGAAGGATGGTTGGGTAGTAGCTCATCTGATGAAGAACTGCTGCTGATGATGACCTTCAGACATACGAATCAAAGAACACCAAATTCAGCGTATGCTATTCGTGAAAAAAATGTTTCATAGGTACTTTAATCAGTGAAAAATAAGATTCTGTAAAAAATAACCCATTTTACAACGTCGTTGTGTGTGACCTACCATCAATATTCAGCTGCCTTCCAATATTTTGCCATAATAAAGTTTTATAATGCGTATTTTTGTAGTTCTTGTCTTTCGGCAGATATAAACTCTTGTGTTTCCGAACTAATTCTATTAATTTTTCTTTAACTTCCGTATCCATATTTATTATTATTATTATTATTATTCCGTATCATATTATCATATATAAATACATTTTTGTATTTAAATACAAACCATCGTTTTCCTGCTGCACGGCGCCGCACGTCTACGGGCGTAGTCGTCCGCGGTGTGACGTCCACCAAAGAAAGCCATATAATACAACGTCATCATGGCACGTAGTGCGCGCTATGTTGCCAAACCGCCTGCTGCGTTCGCGCGCTCGGTTTGTCCCTACGTGGCGTGATGCGTGGTGAGACGCGTAGCTGCGCAGCGCTGTGCAGCATCGTGCGTTTGGTGTGTCATGTCTCATAATAATGCATATATTACAACGTCATGAGCTGCAACGTGCTGTGCTGTGCTGCAACGCAACGCATCTGGTTTGACCCACGCTTTAATAGTACCTACATTGTTACCCTAGGGGTGAAAGAAGCTTTTTCCAGTCCCGAGACGGGGTTAGCGCCCGAGCGTAGCGAGGGTGCCAATAGTTCCGAGGTACTAAATAAGTCTTTCACCCGAGGTAAACACTGTGCTTTTCATTACGAATACAAGAAAGTAACTAAAAATAAAAACATAAAATTAGCTAAAGAAAATAGTCGCCTTTTACGACACCGAAGGGAAGAGAGGGATTGGTAGCATTATTTTGATGAGCCCATCGCCGCACTATGCTGTTGGATGTATGCGCAGTCTTTAGTCTATTAGTCATCTTTTACGACACCAAAGGGATGGGTTGTTAGTATTATTTTAATAATAAACAACTACACAAGACAGTTAAGTACTTGTCAGAAAAACGATTTTCCCTAGGGCGGAAAAGTACTACTTTCCACCCGCTTCAGACCTACTTTCCGAGTATGAGGAATGAAAAAACTATAACTGCTCATGTTTCACTGGTCGGAGAACAATTGGCAGTTGTGCGCACGTTGTGTGCTTAGTTTGGTTCTAGGCACGAAGACGTTGTGAGGCGCCCTGCATTATTCCTCGACAGATTGTTTGTACTAAATAAATGATTGTAATAATAATGTAACTTATTTTTTTGTTTGTAATAATTATTGTCATAATAATAATGTACCTACTGTAACAATAATGTAAAACATTGTTAAAAATAATTGATGTTACTAAAAAAATATTGGAATAAGCCATTATTATAATCATTTTGGGGGTTAACAATGCTCACATCCGTAGGTGTGTACCCTTGAGACCCTACATGTGACCCCTGGGTGGTGCTAATTGAGCATTTGGTGGTAGAGCCTAGCTCGCCCGGTTATCGACCACCGAGCGGTAGTGTACGCCCGCCAAGTGGTCTGTGCTCGTAGCAGGTCGCGTTCCGGGAACAGCGCCGCACTACCGGAGCCAGGGGAGCGGCTATTGTTGCAAACTGTGAACCAGAGAGTTCTGCCGTGGAACCATTGAGCGGGAGACGAAACTCGACACGCCGGCCAGGGAGACCCGTAGAAACGGTGGTGCCGCCGGCCGCCCGCGGCATAGTACAGGGGCCCGACCGGGGCTAACCACCTCGGGAGGCTGCCTCACCAGGTCGCGCATAATCTCGGAGTGGATCGTCTTGCCGGTTGGTGACCGGAAATGGTGGGACCCGGCGACCACTTCCGGGGGGGGGGTATGGGGGCCCTTCCGTCCGGCGTGTCGGCTGTGGTTGCAACGCTCTTCCAATGGTGAAGCGGTAAACTCTCGCTTTGTTCATTTCTTCGCGACAGTAGTGGCTCCTTGTTCACGTCCCTTTCTTCCCCTTTTCCAATGACAGTGCCTAAAAAGAATGCAGGTAATACAGCGGCTTCCTCCTGTCCCACCACCAATTCGCTGTTTGAGGTTGAGTTCACTAACATCCGTGGGCTCCATTCTAACCTCAACGCCGTCCACCAACACCTCGAAGCGGCGCGGCCTGCATTGCTTTTTCTGACGGAGACTCAAATTCGTCGGCCTGCTGACACGTATTATTTAAGGTACCCGGGCTATCAGCTTGAGGAGCAATTCCGCGCGAAGCCGGAGTATGTCTGTACGTGAGGGCTGACATTTGTTGTCGTCGTCTGCACTGTTTGGAAGACCCCTCCTTTCCCATCCTTTGGGTGCGCATTGAACTCGGCTCCCGTTGCCGTGTCTTTGCGTGCCTCTATCGGTCCCACACAGGAGATGCTAACACAAGCAACCTTTTTGAACACCTCGGCCGAGTGACTGATGTCGCGCAGGAGCGATTCCCAAACGACGAGGTGGTGGTTTTGGGGGACTTCAACGCCCACCATGAAACATGGTTGGGCTCCTCTAAAACTGATCACGCTGGTAGAGTCGCTCATGCCTTCGCTCTGACGCAAGACCTGACGCAACTTACCAGTTGCGTCAGGTCTTGCGTCTTGGTCTACCGACCAGCCCACCAGGATGCCAGATATCGTAGGTCACGCGCCCTCCTTGTTGGACTTATTGTTGACGAGTCGCCCTGCAGGGTATAGAGTGTCGGTGCTTGCACCTCTAGGCTCGCCAGACCACTGCTTGGTCATTGCCACAGCACCGCACAGCGTTGGTCCACCGAAAACGGTGGAGACCAAGCGTCGTCTGTGGCACTACTCGTCGGCGGATTGGGACGGATTGCGTGATTACTTTGCATCCGGCTCATGGGGCCAGAGCTGCTTTCTTGGAAAGGACCCATCGGAGTGCGCTTCTGCCATCGCTAATGAGATCTTGTTGGGTATGGAATATTATATTCCATTCACAGATCTTGCCAGCGTTGGCAGACAGCGGCCTTGGTTCAATCGCGAATGCGCCAAAGCTGCTGAATGCAAGCAGGCGGCGTATCTTGCTTGGACGAGGGCTTGCGCTCTGAATGACCCTAGTGCCAACTCCTTGAAGGCGGCCTACAACAAGGCCTCTAAGTCTAACAAGAGGGCTCTTGCAGGAGCGGATGCACAAAGAGTGGCAAGGGTGGGGCGGGAGTTGATCTCGCACCCTGTGGGTAGCCGTAGCTATTGGCGTCGTTTTTAGGGGTCGTAGGGCGGTTTGATGTGTGCTCAAGTGTGCGATGTTGAGCAAGCTGCGTCTGCCGTCAAGTCCTATACACACACGTCCTCGTCGTCGACCCTGGAAATGCTGCCGTCACTAACCAAGCATCGCACACCTACCATCTACCTTGCGACGTGCAGTAGCCGAGTGTGTGGGGCTAACCCGCCAGTGATATCCCGCACGGTGGGCCATTCCCTTATCCTCAATCCCATGATCCTATCCATGGCAACTCCCCTCCTTACCACTTTCCTTCCCCTTTTCCTAATCCTATCCCATCCCATCCTTGGAGGGATGACAACCTCGACCCCAACATTGTCACTCTTCGTTTCTACACAAAAATGGCACATTTTCAGAAACGAATTTACCCCAGGAGGGTACCGGCAAGGCCGGAGAACCCCTCCCTGGGCCTTCGGGCTCAGGCTGCCCCTTGTATCTGGGGGGGGCAAAAAATTTGCCAATTTTTGAGGCTGCCTTAGGCAGCAACCTTTCCGTCCCGCAAGGGACCCATGCGCGCAACACTCCTTCCCAACCCCACCAGCTGGACGTGGTAGGAACCGTGGGGGCTTCAGGGCTTCAGGTGCACCGGCACGGCATCCGCCCCAGACGGGATCCGCGCGGGGGCCCAGGGGGAGTGGGAACCTTAGGGGCCCCAACCCGCTGAGAACCATGAGCGGGAACCAAGCGGTCGGAAGTCTGCTGCTTGGTAAGGGGAGGGCGTCAGCACCTGCCGAGCAATCCCATGTGGAGGGCCTTGGAATGGTGGGGCAACGGGAATTGGGTCCTGATGGGATCCGTCCTGTAGACACCGCCGGACCATCGACGCAGAAGGTACTGGGTCCTCTTGGGATCCGACCTGACGCTCCCAGGTCTGATACAGGGGGGGGCTCGGGCAAGAAGCCGTGGCATAGGTCGGGCAACCGCAAGCGTCAGGCCAAGCTGCTTAGGCAGCGGGCCGAGGGGGAGATGACGGCTGACGCGGTGGAGCGCTCGAAAAGGCTGAGGGAGGTCAGCAATGAGAGTCAGGAGGCGCTTGATGCCAAACGCGTTAAGACTCACGGGTCTTACGCGGGGGCAGTAAGTGCCTATAAGATGGCCATCATTGCTGATGATTACCCTGCGACTACGCTGGGAGAGGGTCACTACGTGGCGATCCAAGGAACCATTTGGGACCTGCTGGAGGCTGCGCCTGACCCTCTGCCAGTGGTAAACATCGGAGGCATCTCGTCGGGGGCTATACTCTTCACGTGTGAGGGGAGTAACTCGGCGAACTGGCTCCGAGCGCAGGACGGCCTTGTCGTGGAGGGCGTCGTGGTCAGGGTGGTTGATGCGAAGGACCTTCCGAAGCCAGTTAAAATGGCTTGGAAATCCAGAAACATCAGCCGCCTTGAGGTAGGCAGAGTTTTGAGGATGTTGCAGAGGTACCATCCTGGCTTGCGGACTTCGAGCTGGAAGATCGTCGACACTAAGGTCGAGGGTCTAACGGTTCGTAGGATCGTGTTGATGGATGGGGCCTCTGCAGCATTCATCAAAGCGGAGGGCTACTGCCTTAATACAGGCATCGACAAGAGCGTCTTTAAGCTTCTGGAGGAGAGGCCTACGGACGAGCTTGTCGATGCCCAAGGCGGTAGCGGTGGTGTGAGCGTGGCGGGGGTGACTCTGGGTGAGTGCTCCCAAAGCGCTCCAGTGGCGGTGGGGCAGCCGGAACTTGGCGCACCTATCGCGGTAGCCGAGGATGTTGGAGAGGAGACCACACCAATGGAGTGTGGAAGGATCTCCTCGCCAAGATCCGAAGATGTCATGGGGGAGCTCGCCCTGGACGAGCTGCTTCTGGGGGGGTCGTCTCCGTTGGCCGTGCACACGGCTTCGGACGGCGAACTCACGGAAGACGGGCGATGACTTTAAAAGAGGTAAGGTGCGTTCAGATCAACCTTCATCATTGTAAGGCTGCAACTGCCCTTCTGGCACGCCAGCTAAAAAGGAATCAATTCGACATTGCCTTAATCCAGGAACCTTACCTTTACAGGGGCCAGATTAAAGGTTTAGGTGGAACCCCTGGTATAATATACTACAATTGTTCTACTAATGACATGAGGACTTGCGTTTATGTCAGAAACGACCTACACGCAATGCCTCTAATGAAGTTCTGTTGCAGGGATCTGACAGCTGTTAAGGTCCTTACGGGGGAAGGGGGTGCTAGGCGGACGGTAATTTTATCGTCAGCTTACCTCCCTTTCGAGAAGGCGGATCCAGTGTCAAAGGAGATACGGGAACTGGTAACCTGCGCTGGCCGAGAAAACCAAGATATCATCATCGGCTGCGATGCCAACGCGCATCATGTGATCTGGGGCAGCTCAGACACCAATGAGAGAGGGGAGAGACTGCTGGAGTATCTGGTAAGTTCACCCATGCAAATACTTAACAAAGGAAATAAGGCTACCTTTTTCAATGCCCGGAGGGCGCAGGTGATTGATATAACTATTGCTAGTAACAGAGCGGTAAGTAACATCACAAACTGGCATGTATCGGACGAAGTATCCCTCTCCGATCACAACTACATATGCTTTAGGTACAGACTAGGTAAGACCATAGGAACTGTACGAAGGAAGAACCCAAGAAACACCAACTGGGAGGGCTTCAGAAGGGATCTCAGGCGGGAACTAGATGGTCCATGCTGTAAACTTAACTCAGTTGTGGACATAAGAGTTTGAAGCTGACAGACTCACAGAAGCACTGATAACGACCTGGCAGAACAACTGCCCAGAAACAAAATCAGTGGCGGGGAGACAGCCGTGGTGGAGTCCAGAGGTGGCTCAGATTAGAAGAGAGACACGACAGGCGTTCAATGAAGCGAAGGCGAAGAACGACTTTAGCGATTACAATAAGGCTTTAACTCGCTACAGCAGTGCGGTTCGTAAAGCAAAAAGATCGGCTTGGAGGAAACATTGTGAACAGATACAATCTGTTCCTGCAGCAATGAGACTAACCAAGGCAATCTCTACAACAAAGGCGATTCCACTGTCTACAGTAATGAGGGCAAATGGAACTCGAACAGGAAATGGTGAGAATACACTGAAGGTCATGTTTGATACCCACTTCCCTGGATCAAGCATCATTCAAGACGAACATGATCCAATCAGCTGGAAGGAGCAGCAAGTAAAGACCTCCAAGTATGATTGGATAATAGCTAAAAAGGTGGTGGATGAATCTAAGGTTAAATGGGCACTGGGTAGCTTTCAACCATATAAAGCACCAGGACCTGACAATATTTACTCCATCCTACTACAACAGGGCGCTTCCATTCTGGGCCCCCATCACTGCAGATTGTATAAAGCCTGCATTGCATTTGGTTATATACCCAGAACATGGAGACGTGTTAAGGTAATATACATACCAAAACCGGGTAAACCAGATTATGAAGAACCCAAAGCTTTTAGGCCAATAAGTCTCCAATCTTTTCTTCTTAAGACCCTGGAAAAGATGGTAGACAAATTTATCAGAGCGGGACCGTTAAAAAAATTCCCACTTCACGGACTTCAATGCGCTTACCAGCCAGGGAAGTCAACAGAAACCGCTATTCACCATGTGGTGAGCCGAGTGGAATCAGCCCTGGAGAACAAAGAGATCTGCGTCTGCACATTCGTAGACATTGAAGGTGCATTTGATCGCACAACCTTTGACTCCATCAATGTGGCAGCCAGAGATCATGGCGTGCCACAACCGATCTGCAAATGGATTGAATGCATGTTAAAGGGTAGAATAATCTACTCAGAACTGCTTGGGGACAGTTTACTCGCTCAAAAAACTAGAGGGTGCCCGCAAGGGGGGGTCCTTTCTCCTCTGTTATGGAGCCTTGTAGTTGATTCAATCATAGCAAAACTGAATCATGGACCACTATATACGGTTGGTTATGCGGATGACCTGGTCATCACAGTCAGTGGAAAGTTTCCCTCCACGGTATCGGAGCTAATGCAGGATTGGTGTAATACCAATCATCTATCCGTAAACCCTGGGAAAACAACCGCTATCTCTTTCACGAGGATGAAAAACCTCACGAAATTGGGAAGCCTAAAACTTTACGTCACCCAGCTTCCCTGGTCCAGAGAAGTGAAATATCTAGGCATAACACTGGATAAGGAACTTACCTGGTAACAGCACATGGACACGACCGTTACCAAGGCCTATAGGGTATTTGGTATGTGTCGGTCCACCTATGGCAAAACGTGGGGGCTTAACCCCAAAATCATAAGGTGGATCTACATGATGATGGTGCGGCCGATCCTTACATATGGCAGCATCGTCTGGTGGCCCAGGACCAGGCTGAAAATCTGTAAGAATGCTTTAAGCAAACTTCAGAGGACAGCATGCATGGCGATTACTGGGGCATTCAGAACCACACCGACGGCAGCTCTGGAGTTCCTTACGGACCTTCCACCCCTGCACAGTGTCATAGCAACAGAGGCAAAGAAAGCGCTACATAGACTTAAGGTGGCCGGGCTGTGGGACGCATCTAAGCCACTGACCAGACATACAAAATGGGAACCTAATGATTCCCTTGATAGGATCATGGAAATGGGGTGTGAAAAAATATCCCCCCAGTACATGTTCGAAAAGAAATTCAATAAATATGTCCCAACTAGGGATGAATGGAGACAAGGACCACCGTCTCCAGTGAAGAATAGCCTAATCTAGTACACCGATGGATCCAAAATGGAGTCGGGTACTGGAGCAGGTATCTTTAGCAATGACTTTGAACATAGTCAAAGCATGGGAAAATTTGCAACTGTATACCAGGCCGAAATTTTTGCAATTCTCCTATGCGCAAAAAAGAATTTAGAACTCGCCCCTAGAAAGCGAAACATATTCATCCTGAGTGACAGCCAAGCAGCACTCAAGTCACTTATATCGCCCCGTATCGACTCCAACCTTGTACTTGAAACCACAAAAGCTTTAAACAAGCTAGGTGGTCACAACAGGGTGAGATTGATCTGGGTACCAGGCCACATGGGAATCCATGGCAATGAAATGGCAGACGCACTTGCCAGGGAGGGCTCAGAGACCCCACTCATTGGTCCTGAGCCGTTTGTTGCACTGGCACCGAGCACCATCAACAAGGCCTTTAAGGACCAAATCCAAAACAGGCATAAAACCGAATGGGAAAAGCTACCCGGCATGAAACACTCAAAATCCTTCATAGGTGGAGACGCCCTAGGACGGAGTAAAATCATATGCGGAGGTAGCAGAAGGCAGGCACGAACAATCATCGGAGCCCTGACGGGGCACTATGCCACAAAACAAATGCTCCATAGAATGCAACTAGCAACAGACAGCTTGTGCCCCTGCACCATGTGGGGAGAAAACGGAGTCCATGCAAAACCTACTGTGTGACTGTGACTCCCTTGCTAGGAAAAGAATGAGTCTCTTGGGATTCGCCTACCCGAAACCAGAGGATTTTAGGCTCTTCGCCCTCAAAGACATTGCCAAACTTATGGCAGTCATTTTCTCTGAGGAGACAGAGTGATAGGACGGGGTTGCACAAAAGATCCCAATGGGTCGACGTGCCGCTGCGAGGGGGAGACCTCTGCAGGCCCCAATAAGATAAGATAAGATAAGCTATTGGCGGCTCGCTAAGGCCGTGCAGGCCAACTTCTGCTCTCCCTCGCTGCCCCCGTTGAAACATTCAGATGGCTCGTTGGCTTATCAGCCGCTTGAGAAGGCGAACTTGTTGGCTGAACTTTTCGCGCCGAATTCGCGCGTCGACGATTGTGGCGCCGCTCCACCTATTGTAGCACATTGTGGGGCCACCATGCCTTATATTCGTATCAGGCAGTGTGACGTACGTGCCGTGCTGCGGTCGCTCGACGTTCGGAAGGCTAGCGGGCCGGATGGTGTTCCGGCGATTGTGCTGCTCAGATGCGCGACTGAGTTGTCTCCTGTATTGACTCGATTGTTTAGGGAGTCTTACGATACCGGTATTGTGCCGGTGTCTTGGAAGGAGGCGAACATACAACCCATCCCCAAAATATCCCCTCGCTGCTCCATGATCGCCAGTATGGGTTCAGACCAAAGCGATCAACGGGTGATCTTCTAGCGTACGTTTCTCACGCGTGGGGTGAAGCGATGGACAAGCATGGCGAATCCCTGGCAGTTAGCCTTGATATCGCCAAAGCTTTCGATAGAGTATGGCATCGTTCCCTTCTTTCCAAGTTGCCGGCCTTCGGTGTGCCGTCCCGTTTGTGCGCCTGGGTTGCAGACTTTCTAGAAGGGCGGAGGATTCGTGTCTTTTGTGAGGGTAGTTCCTCCGCGTTCTACAAAGTCAATGCCGGAGTGCCGCAGGGTTCTGTGCTCTCACCTACTCTATTTCTTCTGCATATTAATGATATGTTGTCCTTGGGCAATATTCATTGTTATGCGGATGACAGTACGGTGCATAAGCGGTACTTGGGACATCCTGCGGCAAAGCAAGCCGATATCATGGTGAAAAGGCAAGAACTGGTTGCCAAAGTGAACCTAACTCTCGATCGTGTCTCTAAGTGGGGATCTAAAAACCTGGTCGAGTTTAATGCTAGCAAAACCCAGGTTTGTGCATTCTCGTCCAAGGTAACTCCCTTCCTTACTCCTCCCTCTCTTCAGAACTCTCCGTTACCCATTTCGATGAACCTCAGCATTTTTGGCATGGACATCGGCCAGGAACTGAATCCAAAATGCTACATCGAGAGTGCTATTTTAACTGCCTCCCGGAAGTTGGGTATTCTCAATAAGGTGAGGCGGTTTTTCACTCCCGAGCAGCGCTGTTAGCTGTACAAAACTCAGGTGCGTGTAGTGTATGACTCACCGCACCTTTGCATTACATGTCATAGCTAATTGATGAACCAGTATTAAATCATACTTAAGGCACTACAGTCGTTTCACTCAACGCTTCTCCCGGTCCCCACATTACATGGCGACCCTGCCAGTGCTGCCTATTGGCGGCGCTGGGCCAGATGGTTTTTTAAAATTCTAAAGTTAAAATGTGACTAGTTAAATTAATAAGAACAATGTAATATGGTAAAAAAGACACAATGGTGACAAAATAAAATAAAAATAAAAGACAATATTTTTTTATATAATAATAATAATAATGAACGATGAACTATGTAGAAGCTGACTAAATAAATTATCTATTTAAAAATTATCTATGTGAGTGCTTCGGACTGCTTCGGAAATATCAAGATTTTCTAAATATTATAATGAAGAGGTAAACTAGTAAAAGTATAAGAAGACTACAATACTAAGTTCCTGTAAATTGATTGAAAACAAAGAGAACGATTTGGTGCTGCTGCTGTCGAGAGATGACTGCCGAGAGATGTCAGACGAGATGGTGAAAGAAATTGCTGGGTGCTGGGTGAAGCAGGAGTCTGATGTAGACCAGCCGCGTGAATCAGGCCAGTCTTCGGAAAATATTTCTATTTAAAAATTTAATTCCACATATTATTTTGCGTAACAGTTTTATAACTTGAATAATATAAAAGTAACTACTTTTTCCAAAATGTACTTATTTAAATTCATTGGTAATGTAGTAAGTTTTTTTATAACACGAATAATAAAGTAACATTTTATTTGTAATGTTTTTTTTTCAAATTAAGTATTGTTTAATTGAATTAATTGAGTAAAAGCACTTAACAATTTGGTTGTAGAAGAATTTATTTAGCACTTACAGCTCACGATAATGTTTTTATGATTATTAGATTTTTTTTTAATGATTATTAGAGATCTCTAATGCTAAATTTATTAAATTTTAATGTGACTTATTTTCCTTTTACTACTATATAGTTTCGCAGACACGTATCTGTCTCTAGTATTTGACTTCTAAATATATCAGTCTAATTATCTTATTGTATGTTTTTCATTCGATATTTTGTGTTGTGCGTTTTTGATATTAGCTATAAAATAAAATAAAATGTAATCGATAGAATAATAAGCACCCTATATGTTTAACAGTTGTTGACGATATGACGATAAATTGATATTTTGTGACTTTAAATAATAAGCACATTAGAAGATTTCAATTTGAATGTTCTAAATTAGTATAAAAGGTTCTAAAATACCAAATTAAACTAACGAAGGTGAAATCATTCAGAATTATAAATAAAGTAATATTATAGAGAATAACTTTAGTTAAAAAGGTCAGAGAAAATAATTGTACTTATACTTATTGATTTTATTAATTGAGATTTTTTTTTATTGCTTTTTATTTCAAGATTACCTAAAGATTTTAATTGTTTGCTATTGCTATGCATAGTATTTATTTAACTGTGAGAGATTAAGAGAGTATAATTGACTTAGTTATTTATTTACTTAGAAGCAGAAGTTCTTTATTGTTGTAACCTATCTTATTTACAGTGTAATTATGTTGCTGGTAATAATCTTTTAGCCACGTCTTCAGAAGTAAGTAAGTACCTATCAATAGAGTGAATTGTACAAGTATAATTTAAAAACGAAAATTACTGTTACAAATAGTTTTTAATTACATAACGTATTTTGTTTTAACCTATTTCTTGTTAATTGAAAAGATGTTACAGTTATCCAGTTCATCCAGTTATCTTTTTAATCGAAAGTTGGCAATGGCCGTATCTACTTAGTAATTATAAAAATTTATTAAGTTGCATTTTGCGCTTCATGTCATATTGTAATAAACAGTTTATTCTAAATTATTTAAATCTAAAGTTAAGTAAAAATTAAGTGAAGTTAAATTACTGCTTGAAATGAACTTTCGTTATTTTTGGCTTAATTTACGTAGTAATTTGTTAAAAGATTAAACATTGATGTTTTGTTATAGTGTTGAATATTGGTAAAAGAAGTTTGTTGCATAATTGGGAAATTTGTTATAAAATATAAAAAGAAGTGTTAGTAACAATTTTAGTAATTCTAAATCATTCAAATCATGCACGAGTTCTTAGTATTCAGACAAAGACCACAACATGTTGTAAGTTGGTTTTATGTTCAGTCAAGTCAGCGTAACGCGATCGAAATTCACACGTTGCAAATGCTGCAGAACGTTACAATAACAATCTTGTTCCAGGTAATCATTAATCAACATTTCATTTTATTACTTCGGAAGCATAAGCTTAAGCCGAATCATGAGATAGTAATTGAAAACCAAGTTAAATTTAAAATTTTGTTATAGTAAAATTATTGCAGAAGACTATGAGTAATTATTGGTTCATAAGCTATAAACACATTATTTTAAAACAACAATAGACGACTATTTCATACGTAACTTTTATAAGAAATTTTATTTAGATTTGTGTTTTAAATAATAATACTTAATAAAAAGTATTTGTACACGTTAATGCAAGCGCACATAGCATTACATTTAAGTAGTAAAGGTATCAATTAGATTAAATAGTACTTATCCGATAAATTTATTAAAAACTAAGTACTTAAATAAAATAAGATAATAAATACAATATTTTGCTAGCAATTTCTGATGGAAAAAGGTAGAGTTTCATTCACTGCTCTGTATTAAAGAAACTTTTAATTATTTGAGGTGATCTATACCTTTCAATTAGGTTAATTAGGTACATTGCATTGATTAGTTAGCTGGTCTTGTATTTAAATTATATTAATAAGTAAAAAGGTTTTTTTTTAGTATTTGTTTATGTAGATTATTGTAGACTATCGAGAAAGTTAATCGTTTTAAAAATTTTGACATTTAAATAGAACATGACGTACTTAGGTCAACATTAGTTTTATTTAAATTATAAATATGAGACATAGTTTATAAACATTGATTTGATTGATTCTGGTTTCTGGTCATTAGTTCAAACAGAGTGCTAAATATTTCGGATTATTATAGATTATGTTTGGGTGCCATCAGTTATTAATTTACACGACTAATAAACAAGGATTGTTATCACATTCCTGTACCAATTGCGGTATGACCGCGCAAGACGATAGATAAAGGTATCATCGCTAAATACGGATGTAGCAAGAGAGGTATCTATACTTACTCGGAATGATTTCATAAACAATGCGACTCGGGTTAAACTATTGGAATAATAGGATGAAGTAGACTAATGGAGAGTAGAGTAAAGTATCTAGACTGTAAGATACGAGGACGACAAAAATAGGATAAAGATAGAAAGTAAGTAGGTGTATTAATTACCTACACAATCTGTATTAAAAATCTTTTTGTAACAATATGTTGACAATTAGGTACAGATAGGATAGTTTTGGAATGTATAAGTAAGGTGTGGAATGTTATATGGATAAAAAGAGTTTGTGATTAATTAGGTTCTTGAGGATGACAATGCGATTGGACTGATCACCCAAAAGCATTGAAAAATCTTATTTACCTAATTTTTCTTATTGTGGATTGTTGTTATGTAAATGGTTATGAAAGATATGGACATATAAATAAATGAAAGAGATAGATGAAAGATGATACGGTACACATTAAAAGGTACTATAGGGATCAGGTCCTTCAGGTTTATCTAGATGTGAACGAGATTCCTCTTTGAAAACTGTTGGAGACCAAAAGATGTCTTAATTTATGACCCTATAAAAATGGTACATGGAGGGTCAGATCCTTCCATTCTATCATGGTGTAAATGAAATTTCTCTGTGAGATAAGTTGGAGTCCAATAGAGGCTTAAACCATGACCCCCAAAATAAATGAGTTGTGCGCACAACCCAAACAGGCACTAAGATGCACTGTTTTAAAATATTAATAAATAATAAAATAAAAGTCGACTTTATGTAAATGTACCAAAATAAATAAATAAAAGGGAGCGACCGCCCCAAGTAATAATAAAAAGTACCTAATAAATAATATATATTATATTATAATGATGAAAAGGTGTACCGATGAATAATGTGATGACTAGTCTATGAAAGAAATAAAATATAGTACGAGATGAATAAAAGTGTGCACACGATGTAATGTAAAGAGAATTATGAGTGCAAAATGTAAGGTACCTTACCGAACTATAAAATTACGAAAATGAAAACTACGAGTAAAATGAGAGTTCTCTAAAATACACAAGTACGTCAAGTAGAAGCATTATGTAGGTATGACATTAAAATAAATTAATAAAAAGTAAAGGACTATTGTGAAATATTAAGGGGTTTTTTTTAAACACATTACTTATTAGGTGAAATGCTAGGAGAATTATAAAGCTCCGTGTCATTTATATTAGAAAATGAAAGACGTCGGAATAGGAGTTTTTATTACTTAAGTGTTTTGAAAATCGTCAACAACTGGGTAAAAAAAAAAACTGTCTACAATTCAGGTCTCCTAGTGTAGCCAATAATAGAATTTAAGTTTTTCAGTATTAATATTGAACATGAAAAAAAATTATTATTTTTTGTTTACTAATTATTATTAAATAAACAATTATATTTTTTCTATTATATTATTAAGACAATTGGTTAACTTATAATTTAAGAAAATATTAGGTTGTTAAAAATAAAGAATAGTTTGTAATATTTAGTAGCAATGTAAAGAAATAGTAAGCCGAAAAATAGAAAGAACAAGATAGACTTCAGTTTTGTTTCATATTTTTAGTTATTTTATATATTTGTTATGTATGTTCTGTGAAAATTTTTTTGGACATTATGTCTCATTGTAATGTAAGTACCTACTTAATTACTTATAATATATAATTTTAATGTTGATTAAAAAATTTTTAAAATTAATTAGTATCAAAATGTATTTAATTATATAGATAAAAACAGGTTTGGTAGGAACTGTATTCGATTCGTTTTATAATTTTGTAAGTACTTGGGTTTATTTTAAATGTAAATTGTTGACATCCGGAGATATAAGTATATTTTGTGGTAAATCATACCTATAACAACTTTACCTAAAGATTTAGATTATATTCTTTATGGTTTTAATATATATTTTTGGTTATCATATTAAGCGTATATTTTGGTTTGTTAAACTATGTAGTTTTCTATTGTTTCTTTTAATGAAATTATTATTATCTATGTTGATATGGAAATTTTAGCCAAAGAAAGTAAATAGTAAGTATTGTATTGTATTAAACATGAAAATTATATTTTTATTTTCTAAAAAACGGTGGAGGTGTAGTGTATGACTCACCGCACCTTTGCATTACATGTCATAGCTAATTGATGAACCAGTATTAAATCATACTTAAGGCACTACAGTCGTTTCCCTCAACGCTTCTCTCGGTTCCTTACATTGCATGCGATCGATTATGGAGTATTGTTCCCATCTATGGGGCGGCTCCGCTAAATACCTCCTCGATGCACTTGATAGACTGCAAAGGCGAGCGGTACGCATTATTGGAGATCCTGAGGTTACAGTCTTCTACCGGAACTACTACGGAGAGTGTTCTGAAGAACTTTTTGATCTTACCCCGCCCTCTCCTTTCCTCTCCCGGACTACACGTGCTGGTCTTAGGAACCACCATCATACTGTACAGACTATCAGTACTCGTACCAAAAAATTTGGCAAGTCGTTCCTCTGTAAGACCATTCGGCTTTGGAATTATTTGCCGGCGCATGTGTTTCCCAGCTCTTACAGTCCCGGGTCTTTTAAGCGGGGCGTGAAACGGCATTTATGCAGGCCGTCATGAATGGGTGCGCTCGTTATCGTGCTTATTCCACGGTGGGGAGCGCTCTCATTATTTTGGACTGCATCAGCTGCTTACCATCAGGCAGGATGCAGTCACTATGACGAGCCATTATAAAAAAAAATTTTTTTCTTCATAAATAAAAATATTTTCTACAAGAAACATTTTTTTCTCAAAATCCCTTGGATAGAATTTGAAGCGCTTAGTTTTACAGACTAATGTTAGTATAAGGAACATAATACACTTTGTGTTCATTCTAGGCAGCACTTGGACCAACTCCCATACAAAGACTGTCAATGTACTTTCTAAAAATACATGATTTTAGATGAAGGTTGATTTTTTATTGCTATTCCTACATCACAGTGCATATTAGATACAAATTATATTCACACTTCGACCTATTTAGCTTAAACTATAATTAATTTTTTGGCATCGAAGCAGTCATGGATTGGTTCCACAAGCTCGCCACTCGTACTCGTTACTCGTTTGAGAAAAACTCGCGCTCCAATCGCAATTTATAAAATCTGGATTGGTGAAGCCTTAATTCTGTGGTCTAGTACCTACTCTAGTGGTTCATCTCAGACGCGAGGTCACAGCTTTGATTCCCGAACGGGGTTTTTAAATCCGTCTGGCCAGCTACAACCATGTTATCTACACACATCAAAAGTGTCTAGGGATCAAGCATTTTTATGCGGATTTCTTGAGATTGAGATGTGGCTTTGTAATAAATTTATGATTTTATAAATTTATATGGATCCTTTTTGGTACATTTCATAATTTGAAACAGGAACTTTCAATCAATTTCTAGTAAAAGATGAAAATCAGCTGTCAATATTTTCCCTATAAAAACATACAACGCATTGAAGACATTATTATTGCTACTGTTTCCCTACTACTGATTAAAACCAACGTTATTATGGAGCGGCGACGTCATTTAAGCAGGGAAGAAATGCTCAGAGCCGTGGGAATGATAGAAGCTGGTTCCCGGCAACGTACTGTGGCTTTAGCTCTGAATACAAGTCAGAGTGTTATCAGTCGACTTTGGACACGTTACCGAAGCACTGGTACCGTGGCTGAGCGCCATGGAGGACGGTATCGCTGCACCACACGGAGACAAGACCGATACATTCAAATCACAACTCGAAGAGCTCCAACAATAACCGCCATGATGTTAGCCGTGAGGCTTCATCACTCTTCAGGGAACTTAATTAGCGACCAAACAGTCAGAAACCGCTTGCATGAAGTGAACCTTCATTCCCGAAGACCGCTAAGGGTACCACCTACAGCAATGCACAATCGTAGGATTCGATATCAATGGGCTCTTGAACACAGAAATTGGGCAGAAGAACAATGGCGTTTCGTGTGCTTTTCTGATGAGTCTCGTTTTGGTATGAGACCGGATACAAGACGTATATGACACTGGAGAACCCCTGGACGCCAACAGCGATTAAAATCCTGCCAGGAAGTCCATCCTTATAGTGGTGGAACCATCATGGTATGGGCGGGTATTTGGATCGGCGGAAGAACTGAGTTGATTTGGATCAGAGGCAACCTCAACGCTCAAATTTATGCTGAGACGATTGTATCAGACGTCATCGTTCCTCTACAAGTGCAAATCCGTCCCTTATTTCAGTTAATGCATGATAATGCACGACCGCACACCGCAAGAGTTGTAAGACAGACTCTCGCCGCAGCTAACATCAATGTCATGCCCTGGCCTGCTCAGTCGCCAGACTTGAACCCGATTGAGCATGCATGGGATATGCTACAGAGAAGAGCTCTGCCGAATATGGAGGGTATCCAGTCGCAAGAAGACCTTTTTTTGTTGTTGCAACGAACATGGGCGGCCATTCCACAGCGTGATTTGGATGAACTCATTTTGAGTATGCCAAACCGATGTTCTTGTGTTGTTAGTGTTCGCGGTAGAAACACGGATTATTAATTGTTTGAGTTACCCAATAAAATTTTAAAGAAAACTGTTATTTCAGTCTTTTTTTCGAACTTTAATGTTAGTGGTTCAAATGTCAAAAATCCCTTTATTAGGAAAATGGCAAATTTCTTTATTAATGCAAAGGTGACTTGGTTTATCGTTACTGTAGACAAACGAAAACACTTTATTTGATGAATCCTTAAAGAAAATTTTAATTAATATCAATCAGGAGAAAAGTTATTGCAAAAATATATGTTGATCCCTAGACACTTTTGATGTGTGTATGTTTGTCGCCATGATAACAGCGATAACTATAGGAGTATCGCTGTGTTCCGGCAGTTAGAGGTAAGATTCTGGTCGATGGTTCTGGGACAATGATTCCGTAATGAAAGAGATAAATGAACGAAAAACGGTCAATTATATAGGCTCACAATCTAGCCATTTCTATCCACGCGAGCGCATATTTTATAGGTAGATGGAAAGACTCTCACCAAATTTCTGCGCGGATCCTGATGGGCTGTTGTAGTGTTTCAAGTTGAAGTCCAATAGACGCGCGTACTCGCCGCCGTAGGACCGTAGCTCCGTGGAAGGGGGGGTTTTATTGATAGTCCTACATAAAAATATATATTTAGGATTTACACTAAAAATGATATAAAAAATTAATAACCCAATTCTGGAGCTGCCTTTACCTTATCTTTTTACCTACTAAGGAAGTTCCAAAGTTACATTAAAATGGCTTATTATTGTTGATTAGAGAAGTTTGCTTATAATAAATGGAGCTGTGTGTTGGTGTTTATTACAAGAATACTACCGGCCTACCTCTGCCCTTGGGCGCTGGACACAGAAAGGCGTGAGACAGGGCGCGGACATTGTCTCTTCCGAGTCTCTTTCAATAAATGTATAGAAGCGTCGCGACACTAGACATATAGAAAAGACAGGGCGTAGACACGACGCTAAACATACAGAAAGGACGGAGCACGGGCGCGAGCGGACGAGAGACGACGCGACGGCTCGCAGTGTGACCAGGTTTAGCAGAATTCTGCTCTTTTAGCAGGATTTAGCCTCTAATTTAGAGCTTAGCAGATTTTTTAGTTTGGTTTTGGCAGTTTTAAACAGGATTAACAAAAAAAAAATACCAAAACTCAGCATTTACAATTTTACAAGCTTTGACGTAAGCAAATTTCTACCATTTTTGAAATTATGTTTGATGTTACTTAATAAACTAACAACTTTTAGTACAATTTGAGAAAAAATCCCTATTTACTATCTCTTGAGATGTTTATGAACATATTAATTTTTCTTAGCAGCCGTTCTGTGCATGTATAAGAAAAAGACATAATAATGTGATATGCGATAAAAATATAAACGATTGTAAGAGACATTTAGTTTTGTATTTCCATACAAAATAGGAGTAAAGAACTACGTCAGCATAATTTTAGCACTTTTTCGAAATAGTATACCAGGTTTTAGCAGCGGCGCGGCGTCCAGCGTCACGTGTCCGTGCCTCGTCTTTTCTATATGTTTTAAAATGTCGCTCAGACGGCGGCGCCCCCCCTCGTGTTACGTGTTTTCTGTCTTTTCTGTGTGCCCAGCGCCTTGGGTGATTGGGTGCCGTTGCAGGCGACCAACGGACCTGTGACTGCACATACATTCAACAGCACTGTGCGGCGATGGGCTCACCGCCTATCACGCTGAGCCTATGTGCAGTTGTTACTTGGTGAAAGGTACACAGGGTGCACTGCTTCTGCGGTCCTCATTGCCTGCTCTCTGACTAACCCAAGGGGATAATACTCGTGAATATGGATGTATGTTTACTATATCTGCCATGTGTCAGAGGGTGTATAGTAGTTATCATAATATTTGCTTGTGATCTGCCCTGTGTTCTGTAGTGTAGTCGTAATATACCCGCCTGTAGTCTATCTGCCCCTTGTGCTGGGACGCCGGGAGGTTCTGCTCGCACCAGTTGGATGCGTTCGCGTTTGCTGCGTCCACCACGTGCGACCATTTGTTGTTGCCTTCGTGGATCTAAAATGAATATAGCGAATAGCTAACCACGCAAAGAGAATAATAAATAATAAATTATCATCGGTTACCTAATGAAACGCATAACGTTTTTCGCCATAAACTGACAATGCATAATGATAATGGCTATTGTCACTTGCCATATATCTTTATAGCATACTTCATAACGCAAAACATAAATTGGCAAAATATAAAAGGCATAACCATAGAAAGGCACGGACCTGAAAGCATAATTTCGATAAGCATTATGGCAATAAACATTCTGCGTTTCAATGAGTCACCAGTACATAGTTATGGAGAATTATGCATTTGAAATCTCATTAAAACTTACCTTAAAATGTGTGAAAAAGAAGATGAAGATTTGATGAGCATGACATGACAAGGGCTAGAAATAAATATATTTTTGTATGAAGTTACATTTCTGTTGTCTAATAAAAAAACCTCGAAATTTAAGACACACGTGAACTACAGGAGTAGAGTTAGTATTTCTGTTGTCTTATAAAAAAAATAACCTCGAAATTCAAGACAATCGCTACGCTGCGCTTCGCGATTGTCTCAAATTTCTAACCTATCACGAGACCTACAGGAGTAAAGCAGCTAGTATTTCTGTTGTTTAATAAAAAAAATAACCTCGATTATGCTTTATAAAACTATGACCTAATTGAATTATGCGTTTTAAAGTATGCTTATTTAAATTATGACAAACAGTAATATAGATTTTAACGATTATTCTTTTTATTAATGTCTTTCAACGTTCTGCGTTATTAACTTTATGCGTAATAAAAAATTTGCTATAGTCTGACCGCTACCGCTGTACCGCGCCTTGGGTATGTGAGCGGCGAGGCGGGGGGGCGAAACAATTGCTCCATTTTGTCATTCTGCCGTCATCGCTTACGGCGGCAACTAGTGTCAGACGCACATGAGATAAAATATCAAAAAATGGGTCTTGCATTATCTCGAGATAATAAAGACTGTCATTTTTAAAGTGGCCGAATATTTAAGAAAAGAAAAGCAAACAAAGAAAGTTTATATTATATATTTCCAAGAATTAAAGATTTATTTCATTTATATTAGTTCTTTAATAGTACTTATCTAAAAATCATACTGGACAAAAACGGATTGGATGTAATTATACTTTGAAATGAAACACATTTTTACGGATTAACTCGGGTTTAATTTACTATTTACATAGCTTACTTACCAGTTTGTCAGTGATATTAAAGACCTACATCTTGCTGACAATGAAACCATGGTTAGTTTTGATGTCCAGTCCCTATTTACATGTCTACCAGTACAGGACTGCATTGAAATTACCAAGAAAAGACTAGTTGAACAAAATATGCCCAACGAATATGCAGTACTATTAGAGCATTGTCTAACATCTGGCTACCTTTTGTGGAATGGAGTTTACTACTTGCAAATAGAGGGTGTTGCTATGGGGTCCTCTGTATCACCCGTTGTCGCCGATATTTTCATGGAAGACTTCGAGGAGCGGGCCCTAAGCACAGCACCCGTAACCCCAAGGTTCTATAAGCGGTACGTAGATGACACTTTCAATATCTTACCAACTGATAAAGTATCTGCTTTTCTAAGTCATCTTAACTCCATACACCCTAAAATACAGTTCACAATGAAGTTAGAGGCAGACAACAAGTTAGCTTTCTTGGACACTTTAATCATCAGGAATTCTGAGCATAGTTTGAGCCACACTGTGTTTCGTAAAGTAACCCATACAGATAGGTACCTCAATGGTGATTCTCACCATCATCCTAGACAGTTGGCTACTGTAGGGAAATCTTTGTTTCAGAGAGCACGCGGCATCTGTGACACCCAACACCTGGCTGCTGAACTTCAGCATGTCAAGCATGTACTACAGGATAACAAACTGCAAGTACCGCGGCTTCGTCACAAAAAACGCAAAAAACCAACCACAGTCGAGCGCCAACCTGCAGTACTTCCATATATGAAAGGCGTCACTGACAAGATTGGTCACATCTTGGAGCGAGCTTCAATCAATACTTACTTTAAGCCGCCAAAGAAGATCAACCAGTTCTTACGACCTGTCAAGTGCAATATACCCCTTCAAGATGCAGGCGTGTACAAACTGGACTGCGACTGTGGGCTCTCTTACATCGGGCAAACAAAGAGAAGTGTAGGAACCCGCGTAAAAGAACATATAGCCGACGTCAAGCATAGGCGCGAAAATTGGTCTGCAGTGTGTGAACATGCTCTCAAGGGACCCAACCATTACATCAGATTTGACAAACCTCAAATACTCGCCAAGGAACAACGATTCATCCCTAGGATGATACGCGAGGCTATTGAAATTAAAAAACATCGTAATTTCAATAGAGAGGATGGTTGAAATTTACCACCTGCCTGGGATACAGGTCATCAAATCCCAGCCCCAACAGCAACACATTGCCAGACCTAAAAATATTGTTAGCTCGTATTGTGTAAACTTGAACGCACCCGGTTAAATATAAAAATTATTGACGGTAGGCAAATAACTTCTAACAATGAGACGACCAACACCTCAGTCTCCCTGTGACCACGGACCCTGTAAAGGGTTCGAAACGTCAGAATAATAAAAAAACTATGTAAATAGTAAATTAAACGCGAGTTAATCTATAAAAAGTGTTTCATTTTAATGTGTAGTGCTCGCTTAAAACTCAGAAAACAATATGTAATTATACTCGTAAATATAAGGCTTCAATAAACTGTGCTTCGATATCGTAAGATCTGTCTGACACTACGAATCTCATGTGAGTTCATGCTCTTTACTTCCCACTCCCCCCACCACCCGCGCATATCTAAGGCGCGGTACAGCGGTTGCGGTCAGGCTATACAAGCTATTATGCTTTTTGAATTGTATGCCATATGATGTATGTCAATTAAAATTATGGCAATAAACATTATGCGTTTCAATGTGTCACCATCACCATCTTATGATGTATAGTCATCAGCCTATAAGTGTCCCACTGGACACAGGCTTTCCACATGGACTAAAAGCACATAGGGAGATTGGGCTGGCCCAATACGGTGGTTGGTGGGTTTAAAAGACATCTATTTTACGACAACTACCGGGACCAAAGGCTTTACGTTTAAGTGCCTTCCGAAGCAATGTAAATAATAAATAATAAAGTGTTCGTTCAAAATTAACTTGTGACGGGAGGAACCGCATGGAACTCGGCAATGGCTGTATCTTTCTCCAGGTTTGTGTAACTGATTATTTTTTATAACTGAAGGAGGCAAATTAGCAAGCGGGTCACCATGGACACCCGCAAAACCAGAGGAACCGTAGACGCATCGCCGGTCTTTAAGGAGGGAATAGGCTCGTTTCTTGAAGATCCCTAAGTCGTAACGGTCCGGAAATACCGCCGCCGCCGAGAGCTGGTTCCACAACACTTTAGTTCAGCGCAAGAAAATTCGTGTAAAAACGCACAGTGGTAGACCGCCATCCATCAAGGTGATGTGGATGGAATGACAGAAGATTGCGTGTAGTGCGGTGAAGGAAATCAGCGGCAGGGACCAAGCCGAATAATTCCTCAGAACACTCCCCATGACATATGCGGTACAATATACAGAGAGACGCAACGTCTCTCCGAAGAGCCAGTGGAACGAACCGACCCTAAATAACCACGTCGTCGACAATTCGAGCAGCTCTGCGTTGAATGCGGTCAAATAGAAGAAGTTGGTATTGGGGTGCTCCAGCCCAAAGATGGGAGCAGTATTCCATATGCGGCCTAACCTGTGCTTTATACGGTTGTAAGCGATGGGCCGGCGTGAAATATTGACCCGCTCTATTAAGCACACCCAGCTTTTCGTAGCTAATTTAGCTTTACCTTCCAAATGACTTCGAAACTGAACGTCACTCTAAATATCGACGCCAAGGATTCCAATAGTCTGATTGGTATCAAGGGAAGCTCCCTCAAAGTTCAGAGGTACGACGAAGGTGTGTTTTTTCGCAGTAAATGCGCAAATTTTTGTTTTGGAGGTGTTAAAGTGGACTAGGTTATGTCGGCCCCAACTCGAGACATGACTTAGCATGTTCTCGGTGTCAGTCACACACAAGTTTATTCCGGCTCTCGATGACGCTTTCCAGAGAAATATTAACTCGTCCGCTGTAGAGCGTATCCCCAGTACTGTCGTCCGCATAGCAATGCAATGAAGATATGCAGAAGAAACAGAGTAGGGGATAACACACACCCCTGCGAGACTCCAGCATTCACGGGCTTCATGTCAGAGCACGAACCGTCGACTACGACTCTGATGCTACGTACAACAAGAAAGCTGGCAACCCACGAACACCATTTCTCGGGAAGCCCGTATGATGGAAGGTTAGAGCGAAGAGCTCTGTGCCATACCCTGTCAAAGGCTTTCGCTACGTCCAAGCTAACTGCCAGTGCCTCCGCCCATCGGTGAGTAAGGTACACTAAAAGATCACCATTTAATGATTGATTTATTTAGTTTAGACATATCTAGGGTTTAAACAAAGACACAGACAAATAACTCACTTCTTATATTAAACTATAGACATCATATTGCTAACAATAATTTCCACAAATACTCCGGTTCCCTAATACGGAAAATGAAATAAGTAGTAATCAATAACAGCAATCCTCCTTAGTGGTTGCGCGTGATCCGAGCGATTGTGGACCTTGCAGCTGCAAATCAGTGCCCATGGATTTCCCCGCGCGGCGCGGGGGGGGGGGGGGGGACGACGACGACGACTTTTATTTAAACATTGAAACTTCAAACTTCAAATCATTTATTTGCCAAACTAAGTGTAATACAATACGTGGAATATAATTTTAGCAGCTTAACAACTTAGTAACCTTTTGCAAGTATTGCAATTATTATGCAGTTTACTGTACTGCATTACTATTATTATAATTTTTGTAGTTTGATAAATACATTTACAGGTTTAATAATAATAATAAAATAATAATTAATTGAAAATAACATAATTAAAATTAATAATGGGTTAACAAAATAATGCATAAACAAAATAATGGAAACAAAATTAAAATTATTAAAAGTATTAAAATTAAAATCAAAGTAAAAAATAACAAAATTAAAATTAATTATTCAATTCAAAAATAAAAAGTAAGAAATAAAATAATCAATCCAAATGAACAAATAACAACAAATAAAATAATTAGTATTTAACATTAAAATATTCCTCTACCGAATAGAAACATTTGCTTATTAAAAATAAATTCAATTTTCTTTTAAACATTATTGGACTCTCTTCATTTTTAATACTCACTGGCAATTTATTAAATATTTTGATAGACATATAATGTGGACTACGATTAAGCATATTTATTCTAGATGGTGGTAAGTACAATCTATGTTTATTGCGCGTGTTTACATTATGTGTGTCTACAACTTTTTTATTTTTGTTTATATTTTTATGTACACATAAGGAAATATCTTGATTGTATATGGAAGGGAGTGTTAATAATTTGTACTTAATAAAATATGGTCTGCAACTCTGTGAATTATCAATATGAGCTATTATTCGTACCAATTTTTTTTTTGTAATTTATATGATTCGTTAGCATTTACGCTATATCCCCATAGCACTCCATATTTTAGCCATGAGTAGGCATACGCATAGTAGGCTGACAGAGCTGTTTCTTTATTTGTACATAGCTTGAGTTGAAAGAGAGCATATGTAAATCTGGCAAGTTTTGATTTTATACATTCAATGTGATACTTCCAGTTTAAGTGTGTGTCTATGTTAATTACACTATGGTCTAGGAGCCAGAGTGTAATTTTTTCTAGTGTATCATTTATAAGATAGTCTATGTTGTTAACATTTTCGCATTTTATTAAAATTGATGCCATCGGCAAAAAGGATAGGTAATGTTATTTGTTGGTTAAGGGTTTTGGGAAGGTCATTTATGTATAACAAAAATAATACACATCCAAGGACGCTGCCCTGCGGAATGGAGCATGTTAATGGTCTTTCTTGTGACTGTACTGTTAATATTTCACTTTTTGCAGTGTTATAGTTCACAATTTCTACTACCTGTGTTCTATTTTCTAGGTATGACTGGAACCAACTAAAGGCAGGTCCACGAACACCTGAGCCATACAGTTTTTTTTAATAATATATGATGTGATACCCTATCATATGCTTTTGGCATATCAAGCAGTATTCCTACTGCATATTGTTTATCATTAATGTTTTGAAGGGCCGTTTGTATATACTTCAACACAGCTGACGTGGTGGACTTGGACTTTCTAAAACCGTTTTGGCAATCGTCTAATATTTTATATTTTTCCAAAAAATTATACAGTCGTGTAAACATAGCTCTCTCATAAACTTTAGAAAAAGTAGGTAGCAGGGCAATTGGTCTATAATTATTAAGGGTAGTTTTGTCACCTTTTTTATGCAGTGGTTTTACAAGTGAAATTTTTAGCAGATTTGGGAATTGTCCATAAATAAAAGTTTGGTTTATTAAAAACGTTAATGGCATTGACAATATTTCTGCACATTGTTTAAGTAGTATAGGAGGTATTCCATCTATGCCACAACTGTGTTTATTTTTCATGTTTCTTATTATTTTCATTATTTCTTTTTGGCTGGTAGGATATAGGTATACAGAGTTAGTTGGTGGGTTTATTGTAGGACGACCGACTTGGTTGACTGAGTTTGAATTATTTTTAGGGGAGATACCTATTGTCGTAAAGTATTCGTTAAATGTGTTGCAAATAGAGTTTGGACAATTTATTATCTGATTATTTACATTTAGTTTTATGTTTTCGTATTTATTAATTTTAGTTTTTCCTGTAGCATTATTTATTACTTTCCTTTAATTGTTTTACATATTCTAATCTTTTTGATATTTTAACACTACGTTTTAGTGTCTGGGTGTATGATTTATAGTATTTTCGTATGACATCACTATTGGTTACATTTAAAATAGTTCTTAGTAGTCTTTTATGTTTGCATGACTTTTTTAATCCTAATGTTAACCAACCTTTATGAATTTTATTTTTTATTTTAATAAATTGTTTGAGGAAATGTTTGTCTAAAGTTGTAATAAATAAATTTTGAAATGATTTATAGTTATTATCTACAGATTTTTACTCGTTTATTATATCGTCCCAGTTAATTTTATTTAGTGAATCTTTAAAACTAAATATATTTTTTTTGTGTATAATCTTTTTTCTACTTTCCAGACTTTAGTTTTACTGGTATAGATTTCATTTTTTAACATAATATTTGTTGATTTATGGTCTGAAAGTCTTTAACATAAAACTCACATACCATATCTTTATTGTTTGTAAATACTAAATCAATACAGGTGCTAGTTGTTTTTGTTCCACGAGTGGGCTCATTTATTAATTGTGTGATTCAATTAGAACTCATTAAGTTAAGAAATCCTTTTGGATGTTTGTTTGTGCTTAAAATGTTTAGGTTAAAATCACCGCTAAATATTATATATTTATTTTTGTCTCTAGTATTAAGTTATTTTAAACATTTTTCCATTTGTTTATTGAATACTTCAATATTACGATCCGCGCTATATAATCCTATTATAATACAATTTCTACAGCGCTCAACTTAATGATGAATTCTTTGGAATAATTAACAATATCAATTCTTTCTACATATTCAATATTTTCTTTTACAAATATACATACTCCTCCACCTTCCCGGGTATTTCGACAAAAAAGAGATCCAATTTCATAGCCAGGCAAAATAATAGATTTGCAAAAAAGTTCATTTTTCCACAACTCTGATAAGCATAGTATATCTGTTACGGCGAAAGGCGTTCGCAGTAACAGCGACGTGGTTAGGCGGGAGGTAGAAAGGAGCTTACCGGGAGCAGGCTTTACGAGGTCGCTGGCACCGGGACACGAGTTGACGGGCGGCGATTAAAGGCGATGTGATGGTCACGGCACAGCACAAAGTCACTTCACCTGATCACATGCACTATCATCCCAGGGTCACTATCTATAAGGTCACAGAGTCACTATATAACATTGAGGTACATTAAATAGAGTAGACGTCCCATACAAAGATTGTGCTCCGCTAGATGACAGCGGGCATCACGTGATACGTTGGGGAGGGGCCTTGGTTGTTATAGAATAACTCCGAGCGCGCAGATGCGACATACAATTAGTACAGTTTTATCGTGTATTATGAGAATATTGTTAAAAATATAAAAATCAATGGGAAGTTACTTTTTATGTTTTATTGAATGTTGTTAATTGTAATATTTTAAAATAAGTAAAATAATGCTAAAAATGTATAAGTAAATAATAATAGGCTTGTGTCCACTAAGAATAAATCGGGTGGATTGGCGTTTCTAATGATCAATTATGATTTATAGAAACAAATTATCTAAAATATTAATTATAAAAAATTGAGATTATTAATATTTTTAAAGAAAAAAATCGACAAATACACATTCAGTCATAAATATGACATTAAACGGAAATCAGAAGCCGTGACATCACACCGTGTCAAATGTCTTTTATTGTAGTGATATTTCTATAGAACAAGCCTCGAACGAAACGGATGCTTGGTACGGCGTGACGTCATTTACTCAACATGGCAGTCTTAAGCGTTTTTGCGGTAAATTGAAATCGGAATATAAAAACGCAAAATAAATATTATAAATGATCGATTTTTTGAAAAATTATGTATTTTTTAGGATAAAATAGGTAAACAGGTATCGTTTTAATATGATTTTGAAATTTAGTCCACTAGCCTATTTATAAAATCTTTTTCTTTTTTAATCAATCAGATGTCAATAATATATTAATAAGATATGAGGTCTTCCTGCTTCATCTGACATTACTTATTATACGAACTTATGTAGGTACAAATTTTATAAATTTTTCCCTATCTTTACGGCCCAGGCGTAAAGATTGAATAAATAAAATGTAACAAATTATCCCAAACAAAATTCAATAACTATTTTTCGTCTTGTAATAACCACAGTCAGTTATTTTCTAAGTATGTGTAAAATTATTACTTTCCGCAGTAAAAGAAACGTCAACTAATTCTACCTACACTTGTTACATACATAATGTCACATCTTAACTTTTTTACTCTATGACAAATGACGCAACATGGCGTCTCCGCTAAATATTTTGCTTGAATTAAATTTTAAAATGATTTGCTCGTTACTCACCGACGGAAAGTTATTCCTTTGCACTTCGCTGTATTACTAGAGTTATTAGTGCAATATCGCAACACACACGAGGGAATATTTAATGAGTTTTCACCGTTTTTTTCGTTTTAAAACAAACAAGTTTAGACGCTCAAGAGCTAGCAAGCAACTGAGTGAAGTGCGGCCGGCTGGCCGCACTTGAACGGAACACAGTAGTGATGAGCGGTGTCTTCTCTATACGTAGTAATAATAGCTCAATGCTATATATATGGAGTCTACGGCAGTCGAAAGCGATATCAGGGCGCGTATTTTCTTTGGGCGTCTCGCGATCGGTAGCAGCCAGACTGAGAGGGCGCGCGCGCGCGTCGGATTCCCACTCCTGACGCGCGCCAACTTCGCGACACCTCGCTAGGTGGCGCTAGGCGTATTTTAATACGCTTATAACGATACGTCTCGCCCGTGGCGAGTACAATATCAATTTGAGAATCTAAAAGTAACTGCTCAATTAAGTGGAGTTTATTTCCAATGCTTTGAATATTTTGAAAACTTATAATTAAGTTGTTACCTGTGGAGCTATTTACGGTTTTCTTAAAGAAATGTCTTATTTGTTCTTGTATTTGTTAGCTTTGCTGGGGAAGTTGTTACTTCTTGTTCGTGTTGTTGTTTTGTAGGCACTGGTAGAGTGGTGACGTTTAGGTTCTTCTCATCACTACTTTTTTCTTTTTGTGTTTCTTTTATAATAGATGGCCGATATTCTTTACCATTAAACAGTTGATTGTTTCTTATTATTGCGTGATCTCCATTTTTTTTGCTGATCGTAATTTATTTTGTAGTTCCAGGTGCTCTTGAAGAGACTCTCCTTCCATAAATTTTCCAAATGCCAAACCAGTTTTTTGAAATTTATTTTGTTATCAAACATAAATCTTGCCATACGTTTACTTATAAATTCAACTTCTACAGGTCTCCTATTTCCTCTTTTTCCAATTCGTCTAAATTTCTTCCAAATACGGGTCAATGTTTATGTTCATTATTTCATAAAACGCCCTACATACACGATCGCTTAAATCTTTTACTGATTCGCCATGCTCCTCTGTTAATCCATATAATACAACTTTCTTAGAGCTGTTTAGGTCTTGCAGTTGTTTTTCAATATTTATAATTTTTTTGTCTATTTTTTGAATGTCGTTTGTGATGTTTTTTTGATTTATATTGTAATCTTCCATATCTTTTTGTAATTTTAGTATAATATTATTAAATTCAGTTTGTATTGTGCTTTTGACTTCCCGGAGGATGGAATTTTTTATTCTTTCTAATTTATTATCTAGTAGTGAGCTAATTTGTTCAAGAGTAACTGAATCATGAGAAGCATTAGTTTGAATATGAGGCGTGGAGTTACTTTGTATGTTAGTTTGATTTAATAAAGTGTTCCCAATAATTTCATCCACTGACATCGTTCTCGTCGTTGGATAGTTCGTATTCTTCGGGAGAAAGTATTATGTGGGTTTTTTGTCGTTGTGTGACATTTATATCTGTTGATGAGGACGCTGATGCTACCGGTCTTACTGGGGTGTTATCCTTATTATTCTTTGGCATTTTAGACACTCAAGCCTGGCATTTCCATTTACTTTTACTTTCGGCAGACATTATATTGTAAAGCGTTTTTCTGGAACGTTAGCACAATCTAGGTCGTAATAATCCTTACAGAGAGAACATCTTAGGAACCGTCTGTCGCTTATGGTATGGTCACATCCGGTGCATTTCATCATGATGATTATTCAAACAATTAAATTGGTAAATCTATAATTAATTGTTACTATCGCCCTCTATGAGCGTGTTTGGGCAACTTTAATAAATTGCAATTTTGTGTGCTAATCAAATAATGTGAAATTGAAATTAATTACTTAACTGTTTAACGTTTCCATTCTCTTTTGCGGATTGAATAAACACAAAGTAAACCGTTTTTAATCCGGTTAGGATTTAAGTTTTCACTTTGGGAAAGACTAAAAGGCCACTTTGTTGGAGTAATTGCTTGATGTTTTATGCAGGTAGGTACATAACAAGGTTTTACACATTTAATCACTTATTTACACTGTTTCATGGTTACACTTTTCCACAGTTTATTGTTATTCCATTGTTGTTTGGCGTATATTTTCGAATTTACACTTAGTTAGCTTGGATTTTCCACGATTATATTTTAAAACATTATTTATTTGAAGACGTCACACAAATTATTGTTTACACGATAGCGCCCTCTAGCGGTCCGAATCCGGTCTATATCCGGAATAGCGGTTCGGTCCATTCATTACTTTATTTTTGTCGGCGGGTCCAAAATTAAACCTGTACAATCACGGCTATTATCCCCGAAAGGTTAGTAGGACTAGGCAATGAGGACCGCAAAAGCAGTTTGCAGCGACTGCAAATGTGCTCAGCGTGACAGTTGAGCGCATGCGCAGTTGTAACTTCTGCGGTCCTCATAGCCTAGTCTCTGACTAACCCTTCGGGGATAATAGTCGTGCACCTATAAGTGTGTGTGGCTTGTGTGCCTACTGACCTCAATGCTGGCCTCGACCAGCCCGTTGTGTTTTTGCTTCGCGTTCATTTCCTGGGACGAGTCGCCGAGGGCTTCCGCGTCGATCTCTTCGGACGAGCTGCCTTCAGAAATCTCGTACTGAAGAAAAAGCAATGAGGTTCAGTCATTTATTATTTTTTATAGATTATGAAATTCACCGTGCTGAGCTTCGTCGCGTAGCGGGTCATTAAACAAATACTACCACCCCCTCTCTTGACTCTTCTCTGTCTCTCCCCCCTCTCGCAATGACTATTGCAGAACAGCCGCGTATCATTTATTATCCTCGTACACTACAGTGAACTTACAACAAAACACACTAATATTACACAGATAAATTACACTTTTTAAACTTGTTTTGCGAGAGACTGAAACATCCAAGTGACTTCGTATTAAAATTATTTTAAGTAAGTAAATTACAGATTCTAGCTAAGAGGTAATGTAATTTAGATTAGATAGATTAGCTAAGGTTGTTGTGATTGGTTTACGAGGCAATTTGCGGAAACAATCAGAATTTCATTGCAGAAAGCATGTTATCATCTTGTTATTGTGAATTCTCAATACTACATGCATACATACATAATCACGACTATTATCCCCGAAGGGTTAGTCAGAGACTAGGCAAAGAGGACTGTAAAAGCGGTCCTCTGCCTTAGTCCACTTTTCACCGAATAGCGAAAAAAATAAAATAAAGATGTGAATGTGAAGTATATGCACACACATATTCAAAACAAATTGTGGAGGGGCATGCCATCTTTTCGTGGTTTATCTCTACAGGTATTCACTTCATACAAATGTAGAAAGACCATACATTCTAATAATTTTGGTTATCTAATTAAAGATATAAAGAAAATGTGGAACTAGGTACTATAATTATTGCCATGGCTATCATTACTTAGTCAGAATCAGTAGGTCCTGATCACCGATAAAAAGTCATTGTGTATAAGTACACAAGGTATACTAAGATAACATACCCTTAAAATGAACCTTCCAACCTGAATACTTGTAATGAACTCTCATAGAGCATGAAACTCACCTTACAGGTGTATGGACGCTGCTCATCCACGTCCAAAGATAGCGGCTTCTCGCAAACTTGGCAGCGGAGACCCTGCCAACAATAATAAAATATACAAATCAAATTGTACAAAATATTTCCACGAGGCTTGCAGAGATGCACTTCCAATTATGCTTCCGTGGCTCTTATAGTGTTGATAAATTTGGGCGAGCTGGATACGAGACAAAAGGTGTGTGTTCAAATCCTGCTTCTGGAATTTTTTCAACATTTTCCAATTTGTTTGAAACATTGTTTGCTAAACGCTAAATTTGCAAAATTTTACAAAATAATATTTAAAATACATACATATAATCACGACTATTATCCCCGAAGGGTTAGTCAGAGACTAGGCAATGAGGACAGCAAAAGCAGTCCTCTACCACAGTACGTTGCCTGGAACCAGCTTCTAACAATCCAACGGCTCTCAACATCTCTTCCCTTGTCAAAAAACGCCGCTCCATAATAGTACTGGGTCTTTCATGACGGCGGCATTTATGCAGGCCGTCATGAACGTTGTTACCGTGCTTATTCCACGGTGAGGAGCGCTCTCGTTATTTTGGACTGCATCGACTGCTTACCATCAGGCAGGAGCAGCAGTTACCATGTTGTGTCACAAGAAAAAAAAATATGTTGCCAATTTTTTTTACTTCCAGTGCTGAAATTGTAGGTACCTACGGCTTTGTAAAATTGCCATTACGCTCTTTTATAGGAATTTAGATTGACAGTTGATTTTCTATAATTTAAACAATGTAAAAGAATATTCATTCATATAGTGAAATTCACTAAAAAGAACCAGCAACAATACTTTAAAATGTACTTGATCCCAAGACTTTGGATGGCATGGCATACATTTGAATGTACAAATGTATGCTATCCAAAGTATAATGACAGTTGCATCACAATACATTTATGAAAATCTCATGTATGTTCATAAAAGTATTGATATGTTTTCAAAAAACAGTGATATTCACAATTTAAATACTAGAAGTAAGAACAAATTAGCTTCATAAAAAAATGAAATAAATAGTTTGGGCTTCACAAAGGAATCCGCTGCTTTAAACTCATTATGTAATTTTGTATGATGACGTTTCTTGCATACTTGACAACAACGCTTAGATAAACATTGTGAAATACGATGTGGCCTTAAACAATTGTAACAAAGTCTTTTTTCAGTTAAATAAATATCTTATCTTCAGATTTTCAAACTCTAAACATTGATAGGTTGCATGATCACCACTACAATAATAACAAGTTGAATTAGTTACATGTAAGGTGGATGCATGAGGAATTAACGCTTTGGGATTATTGTTTACGCATGTGAAATTAGTTGCTTCTAAAACCAGGGACTGAAAGCGGTTACGGTATAAGGTTACGTTACCGGTAAAAAATAAGTGTACCTTAATAAAATAAAGGTAAGGCTTTACCGTTATTTAACCTTTATGCGATATCGGTACCGAAAAACGTTGCATTGACAGTTGCGGGGCGCAGGGTGAGGGGTGAGACTTGCTTTTGCTTGCGAGGCGACAAGTAAAAACCTGTTTTTGTTGCGTGTCGCGCGCAAAAATGTGTAAAAAATGTGCGCGTGTAAACATCTTTTTACACTAGTGCGGAAATTGGTATTTACAAACTCATGTCAATAGTAAGCCTTACATTAGTCTACTCGTCTGTGAAAACCAACTTACTGCACTAGTATAATAAGTCCATCATTACGTGTTGCCATTTGCCATGCATACCGATTCATTGCGTATGACGCCATGGAGCTTCATTGATATCTTTTACGTATGGTGTTTGACGCCAAATGGCGTCATAAATAATTCCTCTGAAATTCTATAGAATGACTATTTAGAGAGTTCTAATTAACAGAACTTATATTATTTGACACATAGATTATGCCTGTATTGAACGTTTTAGGAGATAGCGCCAGTTAAAAAACTTCAGTGGTTGCAAACTTTTTGTTCCCTAATTTTACTTCTTTTGTGTATGGCGTATGACGCCACATAGCGTCATAAAGAAAATTCCACTGAAACTTTGTAGAATTACTTTTTAGGGAGTGCTAATTAGCAGAACTTTCATTATATTGAGGATTTGCTTGATGTAATAAATAATTCGCTACGCGATTTTCTATGCCGGACGATAAACGCGATTATGCGGCATACGTTTTTGACGCGTTAAGACTTATTATGGAACAACGATGTAAAGGTTTAAACTGGCTCGCCATCTTTCCTTTATTAATATTTTCTAATTATAAATTGAATTAGTGACGATAGGGCTTCGAACCGGTTTAAAAAATCCCGGTTATTGAATAAGGTTTTTACAAAAACCGCTTCCAATGTAAATGAGAGGGCTTCAAAAACCAAAATAAACCAGTTTAATCCAAAGCTGCGAAATGTACCTACTGCTGGCGAGGCGATTAGGCTAATGGCGACCTTCCGTGTGTAGACATTAGCTCGCAAGTCGATTTAAAACTCGCGCGCTCACTTTGGGAGAGCGGTATTTCAGGCAAATAGAATTCATGTCTACGTATGGAAGGTCGCTATTCGCTTTGCCACTCGCGCGCTCGCGTTGTCCCGGTGTGTTTAAGTACTTAAAAAAGAAGAAAAAACCTCTATAAACCGTTTAATTGATTCAAAACCCATTTTATTGTTTTTTTAGAAACAGGTTTTTTTAATGTTTGGGTAGGCCCACGGGCCGATGTAATCTGTTATGCAGATGATACTCTGATCACGGCACGGCCGGGCCGGCCCGGAAATTGCGCAGAGGCAGGGAGACTGGTCACCGTCATAACATCTCTGGTGGTGGACAGAATCCATATGTTGGGGCTCGTGGTAGCGATCGGTAAAACTGAGGCTCTTCTTTTCCATGGGCCTCGACGAGGACCGCCGCCTGGAACCCACCTAGATATAGACGAGCATAGGATCCGGGTTGGGGTCCGGATGAAGTATCTGGGTCTCATTCTGGACGGGCGTTGGCGCTTCGAGGAGCACTTTCGCAAACTCTCCCCTCTTCTCGTCAGTGCGGCATCCGCTTTGGGACGCAACATGCCGAATGTTGGTGGGCCGAACGTTTTGACTCGCCGGCTTTATGCTAGAGTAGTGGGCTCGATGGCCCTTTATGGGGCCCCTATATGGGCGACTGCCCTCAACGCTACCAACAAACAACATCTTCGTGCCGCACAACGGATAATAGCGTTGAGGGCCATCAGAGGGTACAGGACAGTGTCTCATGCTGCAGCTTGTGCGCTGGCTGGCATCCCGCCATGGGGGTTGGAGGCAGTGAAGCTGGCGGAACTGTACCGACAGCGGGCAGAGGCTAAAGAACAGGGTAGAAACCATACTTAAGAAGAGCTTAAACAGGCTCGAGATTTGGCTGACCAAGAGCTGCTGGCCAAATGGGCCGATGATTTGCGGTCATCGACTTACGGCTCCCGGTTGTGCCGAGTCATCCAACCAGAATTGGGGAGATGGCTACAGCGGCGACATGGGACTCTATCTTCCACTTTCCACAGATGCTGTCTGGGCATGGATGCTTTGGATACTACCTGCACCGAGGGGAGTCGACGTCAGAATGCCACAGCTGTGGAGCTGCGCAGGACACAGAAACGCACACCCTTGAGGAGTGCGGGTCGTGGGCTGCGCAGCGCCACAGTCTGATGTCGGTCGTTGGGGGAGACACTCTCGCTGCCTAGCGTGGTAAAAGCCATGCTAGACAGCGACAGATCATGGAGGGCCATGGCCTTGATCAGTGAAGCGGTTGTTTCACAGAAGGAGGCCGCGGAGAGGGTCCGCGAGGAGCAACTCCATGCGGACCCGATCCGTCGCAGGCGAGTCGGTAGGAGAAGGCGGCATTTTGCCCACCTCCTTCCACCGCAGTGAGGCTTGCGTGACTGTGGGGTGGGAGACCCCATAGCCGCATTGCATGAAACTCATGGGAATCTGCAGGGCGCCCAAACTATCCCGGGCGTCCTCCCCACTGGCGGGCCGTCGTAGGGTGGAATTCGGAGTCTGCTGTCCGTGGTCCCGAACCACCCTGACGACAAGTGATGGGATGCCAGCAGTAACGCTTGCATAAGTGGTGGTGGTTTTTGGAGCAATTGGTTGCCCCCAACTCCCGAAACCTACCCCGCAAATATAGTCAGCCCATTTGACGCCTCCCTCAAGCCTCCGGAAGTGATGTCCATGTGGAAGAAAGAGATATCATTCCGGAGGCACAAATATGCCCCCATCAAAATTCTGCCGATCACGCACTCAAAACTAAGGGTCGAGTTTGAACGCAGAGAGCAGTGCGATGAGACAATTGCCCGTCACCACGAGAGCCCTAACTTCGTCGCCGAACCGGCGAAGCAGCGACCACCACTTCTAATCCTGAAGGGAGTCTCGAAAGACATCCCCCGCGAGGAATTGGTGGAGGTCGCTGTGACCCAAAATGACGTGGCCATCTCTCGCATCTGCTTTCTGACTTCAAACAGAAACCCGGCACTGTACAATGCGGTTGTGGAGGTCACTCCCGAGATGCGTAAGACCATCCTCGCTCTCGGGAGGCTCAACGTGGACCATAGCAGGGTCCACGTTGAGGACTTCAGCCGCTTTGTGCAGTGCCACCAGTGCCTGCAATACGGGCACACAAAGTCCAAGTGCAAGGCGGAGAAAAAACCATGTGCCCACTGTGCTAGTCCAGGACATCAGATCACCGAGTGCCCAAACAAACTGGACAGACCCAAATGTTATAACTGTACCGCACACAACCTGCGCATGGGCACTAAAGTGGACTCCAGCCATAATGCCACGAATGGAAAAGAGTGCCCCCGAATCAAATCCATGGTTCTGCGCTTGCAGAACCAAACAGACTATGGAAATTGAACATATTTTGAAATCAAAACTTATTATAAACTAAAATTACCTAAATTGAATAACTAAAATAACATTAAAATAATCTACACTAAAAATTAAAACCCTAATATTCATAATAAAATCTTTAAAAAAAATAAAATTAACTTTAACACCTTTAAATAAATTTATCACAGATTGTTCCTAAATAATAACACACAATAAAATCTACACTTAAAGGCCCAAAGTAAAACACTAAAAATTTCTAAAACAAACCTAAAACTTTTAATAAAATTTTTACCTAGTCTAAAATATTAAACTTTGACCAAATAATACACATAAACAAACCTAAAATAAATTGGCAGAAAATTTGCAAGTATAATGCCTAGCCTTTTTATATAAAAACTATTACATAAATAAATTATAAATCTCTCAAAACTCTGTAAAAAACGTAAAAAAATTAAATTCATTCTTCAATAAATAATATTAAAATAAAACTAAATTAAAATAATAATACGGAATTAAGACTTAATAAATAAATTTAAGTCTAAATTAAAGACTAAAAACTAACGCAAATAAAGCTTATAAACAAAAATAATCCCATAAAACCCTAAAAATTCCTTCCTTATTCTTATCCTTACTTCTTCTTTCCCTTCTACCTCTAAAATCTTTCTTTCCTAACTATTTGTGACCCGCAATCGCCTAGAAGTTGACCTTAAGTCCACTTAAATTTAAATATAGGACTCTAAAGTCCATCTCAAAAATTTTGGCATTAAATAATAGATTCTAAATTTCTGCTTTCCCTTACTTCCCTAAATAATTCCCAATATCCTTAAACGAACCCTAATCCAAATTGATCCTCAAAACCCTTTATCCCAAAATTACCCAACATCCTTTAATAGCCTACGCTTATCCCATGCGGGGAAATACCCATACTCCCAAATTAACACACAAAAGGAAATATTTGCCTTCTAATGAAGCCCTAAGTTACAACCAACCCATAAAAAAAAAAAAGTGATGGGATGGTGTAAGGAGTTTTAGTGGGTAAGGCCCCTCTTCACCCGAGTCCCTGTCGAGGCCTTCGGACCTGGACAGGGAACCGGGCGTTGGGGGGAGAGTCGCCACATAACCAGCGGGCTTCCTCAGGCCCGCTGTGTATCCGAAAATAGGATTTCTCCTTGTTTAAAAGAAAAAAACCTTAATAAAACGGTTCCCATGAACAGGCTGCTGACTAGGTTTGAAAATTAACCGAATAAACAAGCCCTGAGTGGCTGTACATTATTTATTTTAAATATTGTATTGGATTATTTTATTTTCTTGCAATCGAATTAAGCTCGGGAGTTAAAATACCTCGTTTTAATATGTCATTTTAGCAACTTGTGTATCAATCTACTATTAAAAACGGCTAGATTGAAAACTGATTTTATAAGCAAGTTCGATTATTCGCAAATTCAAGTGATTATTCAATATGAAGTTGAACCACCCGACCCATTTTCCATTTCATTGGACTACATTGCTCATTAACAATGAGAACAAGAGTTCCGACACCTACTCATGCGTATTTTTTATTTTTTTATTTTTTATATTTTGACTCGTTATAGTGGCTGCATCGCAACACTACGGTATAGAACCTAAATAAAGGTACTCCTTTCACACCCTTTTGTAAACTTCTACTAAAAATACACAAAAGGTTTACAACCACTGATCCAAATAAATCACTTAGCAGCCATTCCAGCAAAATCGCGTAGATAAGTCACTTTACAATACACTAAACGAATTAGCAAACCCTTTACGTTTGACATCCGATTCCGACTGAATGCAATCACGACGTGATTTCGTGTAAACAAGCCAAAATCATAACAAAAAGCAAAATATGTTCACTCATGGCTGAAGACGCGCAAGCGCGTCACTTTAATGGGTGGCGGCTGACGCACGGAGGCGTTACAGAATATTTGTTAGCCGCCATGCACAAAAGTCATTAAAAGAGGGATACGCAATGAATCGGTTAAGGGTTAAGTAAAAGTCCGTCCGCTTATTAGCAGACACTAGCTTGAGTTGGCGTTAATATACCTACCGGCAAGCGTACTTTTAAAAGTCCGTGTGCACGGCAGTTGCATTGTTCTACAATATTATTCTGTGATTCTACTTAAATAAATATAATTACGTAAGGCGAGAGTAGGACTTATTGTACATAGGAATAAAATTGCATCCAATCTGGTACAGGTATTGTTATATATATATATATATATATATATATATATATATATATATATATATATATATATATATACACATATGCACATATATTTACATACATATATATACATATACAAAATATTATCTACATATTATTTTATTTATTTATCAATAATTATTTTATTATTATACATTATTATATTTTTATAGGCGATCTTTTAGGTAATCTTCCAGCGTGTAGTAGCATTTTGCAATAAGTAGGTCTTTCAGTTTTTTAAAGAATTATTTTTATGTGGGTATATTTTTTAAAGAAGTAGGTAATTTATTATATATTTTTACACACATAACTAACGGACTTTTAGAGTGTAAGTGAAGTTTAGAGGTTGACAAAATTAATCTTGTTTGTGTTTTTGGCCGAAAAGAATATTTTGTGGGTATATCCTGTCTTTTAGTAAAAAATTCAAACCTATGCGCGGCGCACGTGTTTTGACAACGAGAACAATCCAAACTAAAGCTTTATAAGAAAGCCAGTAGTTGCTTATGCTTGAAACGGTTGTTAGCCGTCTCTTTCATACCGAAATAAACCTTTATTATTTAAAAACTCAAAATTACGGTACCGATATAAATTTGGATATCGGAATATTCCGGTAACCGCTATTTTTCGGTATGACGCCATACCGCTATATAAAGGTACCTTAATTTTTGGGTTATTCAGTCCCTGTCTAAAACCCTTAAATTGTGTTCTAAAAATGTCAACAAGTTACTAAAGCGCGGTACCTCATTTTGCTGTAAAGTAAACTCAAAGTTAGTTCTTAAGTCCAACGGTAATTTTTTAAATATTATATGATATAAAAGGAAACTCCAAGAATTGACATCAAATCCAAGAGTATTTAATGCCTGTGTGTTTTCTTTTAAAGTGTTGAGAAAACGTTTTAAATTCTTTAAGTTGGAACATGACACTGAAAGTAACAAATCTAAATGTTTGTCGGCTATCAAGCGCTTATTTTCATAACGTTCTGGTAAGACATTATAGGCCACACCATAGTTTTCACAAGTTATGCTTAAATGTTAAATAAAATTAAGAGGTTCTCTTTCTAAAACACTCAATAAATAATGGAATTTTTGTATTGAAGATATTTCATTGTTTTGATGAATTAAACTGTCAAAGATTGATTTAAAGTTGGGCCATTCAGTGTGAATGCCTTTGAAATGTGTTAATGTAATATTAGGTAAATGAAAACGACTTGATTCACAGCGACACTTGGAAACTACCTCTTGTGTCACAGGAGCATTACTTGTTTTGAAACCAATACACCTAAGTCAGACCAAATACATTGAATTGAGTAATATTTCTCGTAAAACGTTGTAAAGCAAGATTCTATAGTTCCTCTCTGTTCTTCGGGCTGTGAAGCAGCAATTAATAACGTAAAATTAGTATCGAACTGTTCACGCATCTGATTTAGATCAACGAAACGAACACGAAATTTACTCAATTCCTGCGGTGTTGTAGGAATGGTTTGCACAAGCACTGTAGCCAGCTTATAAAGTTCGCATATGAAATCATAAGCCATGTTAAATTTAACAGTGGCTATTTTCAATTCATTCGCCATAATTGTTAAGTAATTTTAATTTTACAAGTAAAAACAAGCACTCGAGGACTTGAGGTTATGTCAGTTGACAGACAGACGACTGACACTTGACACTTTTTTTTTAAATTTATTTGTTCCGTAAAAGAACAGGCTAAGGTCAGAGACCATACTGCCTAGTCATTAGTATTTTATTTCTTTTTTTCCTCTAGATGATAATGATTATCGTATGATAGTGGTGATTAAGATGATGAATGATAAATGATATTTCCCCAAACCCCTTGAGTCCTCAGTAAAGATGTGGAACTTTACTGAGATCTCACGCGGACTTCTTGAGAGAATTTGAAAAGTGATATTGCACTGTTTTGTTTCATTTGCCAACACTCATGCACGTTCACAAACACTTAACGGTTAATAATCCTCTATTATTTCACATTAATGTTCGAAAAAACACCAATTTTAGAAAATAAAACAAAACTGCAGACATGACGCTTTACTTTCCCGCCAAGAAGTCCTGACACTTGACAGTTCCTTTTTTTTTGTTCCGTGAAGGAACAGGCTAAGGTCTGAGACCATACTGCCTAGTCATTAGTTTTTTTTTATTTCTTTTTTCTGATGATAATGAGTGGTGATTATGATGATGAATGATAAATGATGTTCCCCAAACCCCTTGAGTCCTCACTGAGGACTCCTCAGTAAAGATGTGGGACTTTACTGAGGTCTCACGCGGACTTCTTGAGAGAATTTGAAAAGTGATGTTGCACTGATAAGTTTCATTTGTCAACACTCATGCACGTTCATATTATTTCACATTAATATTCGAAAAAACACAAATATTAGAAAATCAAACAGAACTGCAGGCATGACGCTTCACTTTCCCGCCAAGAAGTCTGACACTTGACAGATGACAGCTTAATAGAACGATGAGCAATAGATTATGCTCATTATTGTTCTGAGGGAATATGCTTTCAGTGTTGCTAGTTTGTGAAATTGAAATCCCCAAGATGTCGCTCTTTAATCTTAAGAGGCCTATTACATCTCGACTGTGATTTTTGCGTAAAATGGCCAATTTAGGCGTTATGGATCTCAGAAACAAAAACACATTAACAATTATGACTCATTAAATAGTGTAGAATAGCTATTGGAATAGTGCGTAGCGGCCTCGCTTTTTGTTAATTTTTGCTTAACTTTTTAATTAAACCCAAAATTGCAGAGAAAGATTTTCATAAACTGCCCGAAGGCACTTTTTTGAGCTCATCAATTGAACTACTGTTCTAAACAAGTGAAAAAAAAAAATAATGTTATTTCTTAAATAGCCAAATAGTGCGTAGCGGCCTCGGAATTTTTAGATATCATTGATTTTATATAGGAAAAAAATCTTATTCTAAACTAAAAACTTCGTAAATCGCTTAATGTTAACTGTGTTTATCTCCTATCTACGATAATATTATTGAGCAAAATTTATACCAGAGTAATTGTTACTTCAAGAGGAATAAAGATTTTATAATGACTTATTGTCGTATTTCGATAAAAACGATAAATACAACTGCAAAATTACTACAAAATGCGATGCGCCGGCTGTCCGAATTCAACTTATGCTCACAGAATGGAGATTTGTAATATTATGCACAAATTTATTATCCTATTTCGATAAAAACGATAAATATAACTGCAAAATTACTACAAAATTCGAAAATAGGCATTTTACGCAAAAATCACATTCGAGATGTAATAGGCCTCATAACACTAGCAGCAAATTGTAATATCCAGTACCTATATATCATTCTAATTACTAATAAAAAAATATACCTTAATTATTCAAATTTACGTACCTACTAATAGAATTTAAAAACTATAAATTGAAGGGTTGCTTGGAAAAACAGCCAATGTCATAAAAATATAAAAATAAGATTTTAATGTCTATGGTTTATAAGAATTAAGTATGTGTATCATTGAGATCTATAACTATAGAGAGAGCATAAGTTTGCTATCTCTTTCTGCCTTAATCCATTACTACTTTTGTTCCGTTTCGGCACATCATGTTTACCCTAAGTAAAACAAAGACAAAACATAGGATGAAAGGACCGTGTCGGTGAAACTGTGCAACGTTTTACATGGATCCAGCGACACTTGGCCCCAAACAAATCGCTGTCATTATTTTACCTACCAAATAATTATTATTTTTTTAGTTGAATAAGTGAATATTATAAGTGTACACACGGCGTCAGATCAACCTACCCAAAACTGTCAAATTTCTACAATAAATTTTGAGCTTTATTGTTTAGAGCTTGTAACGTTATAAACGTATAGCTATTAAATACTTTTATAAAATTTTAATTTATAAATAAACAAAACATACATTATCTTATCCTAATTAACTTAATTCTAAATATTACTTTAAACCAAATTACTTAACTAATAACTACAAAGAAATAAAGCCTTAATAGTTTTGATAACTGCAAAACAAACGTATTTTGTTTCATTTGGTTTTATCATTGCGCGCACGGTACCCTAACATGCCTTTCGTATATTTTTTATTTGATGAAAGTAGGTAGGTTAATTTACCTGCGCGGTGGCAGTTGGCGTCGTCTCATACGTTCGAGAGACAGCCATACTAAACAGACGTTGCTTTTGTAAATTTGTGCAATTTCATACGTTTTTATAAATATTTAATAGGTCACTTATTTGACCAAAGCTAATATTTTTATAAAGTATCCAGCCTTATCGTCATTCTACGATAATTGTGCTACTTAATCCCCGTTAGGGTAAGTGTTGAACAGTTTTAAGATTAGAGTGGTTATTAGCTAGTAAGTATTTAGTTGTGTGTAAATCCTTTTGTTTTAACCTTAGCTCGCTTATGCAGTGGGTGTAGATAGCAGTGCTAAGCGTGCGAAGGTTTGTTTATAATTTCAAATCAAAGATTTAAACATGTAACGGTGATTTTAAAAAGTGTTATAACATGTAACCGTTAATGGGTGACCGTCATTGTATATTGTTAATTTTTAGTTGTGCAACTCGTTTGCTAATTTCTATTTGTTCCCTTGTCTGTCAGGAAGACTTCTAGAGGTTGTTAATTATTTAATTTCTGTTGAGACCGGTATTAATACGGTCGATCTCTTATTTAGTTCAACTTTAAATTACGGAGAGGAATTAAATGTTTTACATGTAACCTCGACCGGGACTCGAACCCGCACATATGTAATTTGCTTTTAATTTATTTTAATTATTATTGAGACCGGTACTACTACGGTCGATCTCATATTTAGTTTAATTTTAAATTACTGGATGGGAACCAAATGTTTTAAAAGTACCCTCGACCGGGATTCGAACCCGCACTTAAATAATTTAATTTTAATTTGTTTTCTTTGGAACATGATTTAGTTGTTAGCGCTTCTCGCAATGCTTTTAGCTAGGTTTTAGATTTAATAGTTTTGTGCACTCCGCTCTGATTGTGATCGCTTCCCACCTCACACTACAGTCTCTTCTCATCTGACTTTCGGATTGGCTTGGGGTGAGGTGGCTATCGCAATCGGCGGCTGCTGGACAAACCGGCTCACGCTGCGTTGTGTTCCAGGGTTCCACGCTCGGATTTCCACGTTTGGAGTTCAACGCTTGGATTTCCACGTTTGGAGTTCAACGCTTGGAGTTCTACGCGACCGTCTTCGCATTTCGACGCGGCCGCCATTTTGTGAACGCACCACGCAGCTCGCAGCTACTGTACAGCGACGCGCCTACCAACACCTCGGCGTTCCCCAAGCTAAGTCAGGGACGAGAGCAAACTACCCAACTAGGCCTTTATGTACTCCACGCCCTGAGACCAAGTTTAAATAAATTTGTATGACCGTAAGTGGGTGTTATCATTTAATATACCCCTACGTCACCAGCTAAGGATCAATATTAATTGGAGAAATTTGACAGTTTAGGGTAGGTTGATCTGACGCCGTGTGTACATATTATTCCGTTGGGCTTAATTGAACAACAAGTTGTTTAGTCAAACATTGCAGTAATAGAAGTGAGTGGCAAGTGCCTGTAATATCGTTTCTTACGTAAGTTTTGTTAATCTGGTTTCGTGATAATTATTAGCAATTTACCATGCAATATTTGATTTGTTTTTATTGAAAACACTAATAAATGATTGTAAATCTCTAATTCTAGTATTAAGTATGTGTGCTTTTGGTTTAATACGGAAATTTCATAAAATTATTTCAACATAACCTGTAATCAGTATTGTCAGGTACGTGGCAAAGTTTACCCCAAAAATACTTAGGTTTTAGTATAGAACGAATAGCATAAAATAAATTATCTAATTAAATTATATCCACCTATGTACAGTACTTTTTACCTTTCCTAACTATTCGAGCGTTAGACTGAGCATGGTAGAAAATAATAAATTTAGTTTTAAGGTTTTAGTGGCCTCACGAGAATCAAGCCAGCCTAGTGTAAATTATCGTTTATTTTTAATTTATTTTAGATTTCCAAAGGACAAAACACTCAAAAAATTATAATGGAGACATAAAAATAAAGAAAAATGAAATCTTAGCGAAATCGCAGCCACTTAATAAAACTTGATAACACGAATACTATTGAGGACTTCAATACTGACAATAAAAATAATGTAGAAGTAAGTATCACAAATCATAAAGTGTGTCGCTTCTGAGATTTTGGTGTCAAAACTTGCATTTTTTTATTATTATATATATTTTTCCCATAACATCAAAATTTTTGTTTTAACTTCTCTATTGGTTTATCAGTGACCGCGATTTCGCAAAATTCTCCTTTATTTTAGCATGAATTTTCGGTATTCCACAAAATTAAGATGAAGTATTTATGTTGCAGGTTGTTTAATCGTGCAGTAGGTGCAGTACTTACTGAAGAAACATTAGAACCAAAGCAGCAATGCATCTTTTTCACTTAAATATTCTTGACTTTGTCAGATTGATCCTTATTTAAAAACAGCGATTAAAAGTTTAACTAACGTTGAAATTAATGTTAGAAAGAAACAATTTAGGCCACGGATTGTTTTATAAATAAGAGTTACCTATTATAATTTGGCTTCACGTGTTATTTTATTTTATATTGAATAAAATTTCTCAAAGATTGATTGATATTTCATACACAATACATTGTTGTTGATTTTATGTTTTCGTTTCTTTTATCCTAACCATTCTACATCCGACACAAAAATGAGAGGTGTTATGTCGAGAGGTCGAGACATGGTATTTGTTCTTAACATTGTATAAAATTTACCCATATTTAGGAAGTGACAATTGTGAGCTGGCAACATTTTAGTAACGCACACATAGGCCCCTTTTTTTGTGCATGTGTGAAAATTTTGCACATCGAAGTTACCGCTATAGTATCTATCTCAATCACAGACATAATTATATGTCTGTGATCTCAATGATGTGTATGCTCAGAACAATAACTAACGCCTTTAGCACAACGACGCCGCGAGCCGCGGTAGCAAAATTGCGGTAATCTGTCTACACACATCAAAATGTATCGCGTATGTTTTTTTTTTTATGCTAAGCCCGGCAAATGACTCCACTCCACCTGATGTTAAGTGGAAATGAAGTCCAGGCGCGAGGACAACTGGTGCAGCGTAAGAGACGTAGCATCAGTCACCCTCACTCTGCCGGCCCACAGAGTGCTTCTTCACGCCTCGTTTGAAGGACCCTATGTCATAGGTAGGAGGGAATACGTGTGCTGGTAGACTATTCCATCTTTTGGAAGTGCGGCAAAGAAACGAGTGTTAGCATTCATTTATTTTAATACAGTTATTGTCATAATTATTATTCATATTAATTTAAGATTGTTAAATGATTCCATAAATCTAGTGTTGCTGATTTGACCTCTTTGGTATATGACGTCTATGATCATTGTTCCCGCCGACCGACATGCGGCGGTCACTCACTTTTTTAAAAAAGATTGGAACGGACTCGTTGTTGGATATAAGGTTAGATGGTCAATTCAAGTGAGCTTATGTTATGTATTCGTATTTAATGTTTGAGTAATATAACAACGTTCTTAGCATTGTACTGAAGTGTTGTGAATAAACCACCTAAAGCAAGAGTTGGATTTTATATTTGTCCATCCGATTTTAATAGTTCAGAAGTGGGATCACATCGAGTGCTATTTAATTAGCTTGGTGAAGGGTGCGACGCCCATAAAGACAGAGAATCCTATGGTTTGGTCTCAGAACAATATTAGTTATTATTCTGAGGATTTGGTGGAACAATCATAGCTTAACATGTTACTTTGAGGAATAATTATACCAAAGAGGATGTGAGTCAATATACCTAACAGTATTAATATACTTTATTGTACATACAAAATTAGAAGGATGGTATGACTACTTACTTTTGAGATTAGTTTTAGAAAGGAAAGGGTGGTAAACTTAAGATGCGTTTTCTTCCTTATAAATTGTGTTCCCTTTTATTGATTTTAACAATGTGTGATATTTGAATACAAAAATTCGACATGGATTTAGGATGCTTTTCTTTTAAATATTCTGAAACTCTATGCATATTTAATTAATTAAATAATGCAATTAACAACATTTACTTTTGCATTATTTTTAAAACATTTCAGTGCAAATGGGAAAAGAGAGGAAATCTCGCAAGCGAACGATAAGTCGTGATGACTCTTTAAGTTCTAAGTCATCAGAGTCAGAAAGAGAAGGCTCGCGACGCTACAGGGACCTGCGTTCGCGTAAGAAGAAACGTTCGCGACCAGAAAGGAGACATAGACGTAGTAGACGGAGTACATCACGGCGTACCGCTGATACGCCGCCGCCGCTGCCGCCGCCGCGTGCACCTGAGCCCCGGAACTTGGAACAGCTGAGCGATGCACATGAGCTGAGGAACCAGAGAGCTGCCAGCCAGGTTACATCACGAAGCGCTGCAGCTGCGGCGGTGCCACCAGTAAGTACGACGAGCACTTCTTTCGAATTAATCACGGCTTTTAAAGAAATTATTCAAGGCATAAAATCAGATAGTAATACTATTGTGGATCGTTTTCCGGTTATGAATGTTATTCCTGAATTCGATCCATCAAAACGGAATCAGACTATTGACACATGGATTTTGAAAGTAAACGAATCTGCATCTATTTATAATTGGACCGAACGACAAATTATCCATTATGCATTGCCTAAATTAGTTGGCTTAGCACAAAGGTGGTACCAAGGTTTACCAAGTCTGTTGTTTTCATGGAGCGAATGGCAGGACAAATTAAGATTAGCTTTTCCTAGTGATGAGAATTACGGACAATTGTTGACGGAAATGCTTGCTTGTAAGGCTCGATTTGGAGAATCTTTAGAGGAATATTATTACGAGAAAATGGTTTTGTTAAATCGCTGTAATATATTTGGTAAAAACGCTATAGACTGTATTTTGTTTGGCGTTGAGGATAGGTCTGTGAGAACAAGTGCAGAAGCGGCACAATTTACAGAACCTGATAAACTTTTGGTTTTTCTTAGAAATGTAAAAGTAAATAAAAGACATGAAAAACCTGTAGTGTACTCACAAACCAGCATTTCCGAAAACCGACGGCATAAGATTGTTAAGTCTGCTCAATCAGGTACTGAGTTTAGGAACCCCAAGTGTTATAACTGTGGTGAAGAGGGTCACCCATACTTTAAGTGTAAGCAACCAATTAAAAGATGTGACGCATGCCATAGGGTGGGTCATTTAGCGACTGACTGTCCAAAACGAACAGAGGCTACTTCAAGCAAAACCGTCTTACGTATCTCACAAGAACAGAATAATGATCAAAAATATTTTAAGTCTGTTATGGTAAATGGTCATATATTAGATTGTTTTGTTGACTTTGGAAGTCAGTGTACCATGATAAAGGAATCTGTGGCCAAGAAAATATTTGTAACGTGGTCTACTATTGATTTACCGGTCTTGAGAGGATTTGGTGACTCCATGGTCAATTGTTTAGGCAAGTGCGCAGCTCCCATTGAATTAGACTCTGTAGTAGGATCCGTTGAAATTCTTATAGTAGGGTGGAGTGTGCAACAATGAAACACTAAAAAATCAGAGTCTCATATTTCTCTAATTTTTGTAGATATGGATACTGTTTTTTGCAGGAACAGAGTCTACTTAATTGGGTATAATATGGCATTTATAGTTTCATTTATAAATAGATACATTAGGAATAAAAATAGTTTTTCAAAAAAATGGGAATTGTTTCACTGTGTCCACCTAGGTGGACACAGTGAAACACACTGTGTCTGACAATGAAACACTAGTTTTAATATTGGCCATTTGTACTTAATGTGGTTATTGGAACGAGTAAACCATAAAAACTGTTTAATTATAATCAGTAAAGAATTTATTTGGATTATTTAGTAACTTAAGTAACCTATTATACTCAGTCTCAATTTTTTTTAAATCGCAGTTTAGTACCTGTACCTAATAGATATTAACAACTCACAATCAACAGTAACATAATACATGATTATCTATAATTAACAGAGTTATATTAAATATAACTATATAAAAACACAAATATTAGGAATTCGCAACTTTATATTTGGTGACACGCGGACTGGAAAATAATAAAAAGAGTTTCGGCTTTTGGTCCCATTTATTTCTGGTGGCGAAGAATCGTTTTTTTCTCTTCGATGAGAATTTCTGACATATCGGGTTCCAATGGCATGTAAAATTTCATCATGTCTTTTAGTTTCAACCTCATAAACAAAACCTCGTATCTATTAACTCTCACTACATCAATTATTTTTGCGACATATATACCTTCGCTTTTTTAGAACGTATATAATCGTAATTTTGGGGTTTACGCTCAAGCTTCTTAAAATGTTCCGTAACCAAAGACATCCCATCCGCATCATATCTGCGTCGTCTAATCCACTTAAATCAATTTCACTAAGGCATACTACTTCCTCTTCTTCGTCGGTACTTGTTTCAGAATCTGGTTCAATTCTAGTCTTTTTAGATTTACTTTTTCTTTTTTTATTAGATAAAACTGGTCGCTTCACTACTTTTGCCGCTAATTTTCTTTCTTGAGATTTTTTACTATATTTAGCTATCTGGTCTTTTTTTGGCGTGTCCGTGGCAATTATGCTTTTACCAAGCTTTTGTTGCTTTACGCTTTCGCTTGGTATACAACAAAACAAAGTAGTACACAATGAAACACTGTTTCAATGTGTCCACCCTTGAACTGTGTCATTGTTGGACACCTAGGATATTTTACAATAAACCCAAAAAAATAACCTACCAAAGTTGAACAATTTAATAGGTTTTTTAATCCACGCGAATCTATGATACATGTACAAAGCGACGTAATACTCAGAAATACGAAATTCACTATAGTAATTAACTGATTAATCAAATAAAACTCTAAAAAAACTTACTTTTTAGACATAAAATCGAAAAAAGCTCCGGGGACACGTCGGTTTGTATGCGGCGCGCACGCTAGCTGGGGAGGAGCAGGGGGTGTATGGCACTAACTCGACCAGCTATACTGCACTATCTGTCAATGTCGCATTTCAAAAATATGGCGCTGTTTCATTGTGTACGACTGTTTCAATGTTGAACACTCGACCCTACCTGATCACTTTCTGAGTGTATCGCTTCTAGTCGGGCAAACATTTACTGAACAGGAGCATATTGTAGTTTTCAAAACAAAAGATAAACTTAAATTTGCATCTCGATTGACTAAAGAGGTTGGGAAAATTAAGTTGTACATTTCAGAATCCGTTACTGTTAAAGAATTGACTAAAGTGAGTGTTCATTCTACACCAGCGTTTGATGTCGATTTATATTTAGAGTCTTGTGTATCTCATAAACCCACTAATGAATATGAAATAATACAAAGTATCATAAAGTTAACAAATGGGATCGGGTATATTTTTATTAAAAGTTTAAACAGTTCAGAATTTACATTAAATAAGAACGTCCTTATTGCTCGTGCACTCCCTTTGAATGAAATTCCTATATTGCACATCAGTAGAGTAGAATCTGATAATATTGAAAATAGTACTCGTTCAGCAGTGACACAAGAGATGATAAAAGTGAACGAAAATCTAAGTAAACAAGAATTAGATAAACTTACAAACTTGTTGAATGAATTTCGTGCATGTTTTGCTTTTTCTGTCGATGAGTTAGGTTGTGTAACTGACACTGAAATGAAAATCAATCTTGATGATACTACCCCAGTGGTTTACCGACCCTATCGGCTTCCTCACTGTGAGCGACAGGTTGTTCGTGATATCGTCCGAGAATTGGAAGATTCGGGTATAGTAAGACAATCTACGTCTGAATATGCACATCCTATTTTACTAGTGCGTAAGAAAACAGGCGATTACCGTCTGTGCGTAGATTTTCGTTCACTCAACAAGAAGACCGTAAAAGAACATTACCCGTTGCCAAGGATAGATGATCAGCTAGATAATTTGTCCGGTTATAAGTTCTTCACGTCTTTAGATATGGCGTCAGGATACTATCAGATCCCGTTAACCGAATCCTCAAAACCTCTTACTGCTTTCGTAACGCCCGATGGGCATTATGAATTCACCCGAATGCCATTTGGATTAGCCAATGCCCCTTCAACATTCCAAAGAACCATCAATAATATTCTTGGTAATGCTAGATTTAATGATGCATTCGCATACATGGATGACGTAATAATTCCTTCAAGAACAGTGGAAGAAGGTTTTCAGAAGCTTCGTGACATTCTCTTACTGTTTCTTAAGTCAGGCTTAACTCTAAAATTACCAAAATGTAATTTTTTCATGCAATCCATAGAATACTTAGGATTTGAAATTAGTGAGGATGGAATAAGACCTGGCACAAAAAAAATACAGGCAGTCGAAAACTTTCCAATACCTACTGATCAACATAAAGTTCGACAATTTCTAGGATTAGCTAGTTTCTTTCGTAGATTTGTTAGAGGCTTCTCAAGTATTGCAAAGCCATTGACGCAACTGTTGAAGAAGGATTCCAAGTGGCATTGGGGCGAAATAGAGACAAACGCATTTAATACTTTAAAAGGGCATTTGATAGACAGACCCATTCTTGCTTTTTATAATCCAGCTTACGAAACTCAATTACATACAGATGCATCTAAAATGGGAGTAGCGGGTATCCTTATGCAAAGACCCAGCAAAGAAACTCCTTTTAATGCTGTAGCCTATTATAGCAGACAAACGTCACCAGAAGAATCCCGTTTTAGCTCATATGACTTAGAAACCTTGGCTGTAGTAACTTCCTTGCAACGGTTCAGAGTATATTTATTAGGAATTCCTTTTACTATTGTCACTGATTGCAACTCACTCCGAGCAACTTTTGAAAAACGTGACATGCTGCCTAGAGTTGCTAGGTGGTGGAGTGCTATACAAGAGTATAACTTTAAAATTATTTATAAGCCCGGTGTTACTATGTCCCATGTCGACGCTCTTAGTCGTAATCCCATCGAAACCGGTCCAAATTCTCTTGAAGTACGAACCATAGATGTAAATTGGATAAGTACTGTGCAGCAGAATGACTCGGAATTACAACGAATTGCTAATATATTAAATGATAAAGATACTGACACTATTATAGATATTAAAAACAGTTTTGATTTAAAACGAGGTTTACTCTATAGAAAAACGACTGAGGGTGATCGATGGGTAGTACCGAAGGGAGTTAGGTGGCACGTGTTAAAGGCTAATCACGACGATATAGGACATTTTGGTTTCGATAAAACATACTATAAAATAAAAAATGATTATTGGTTTCCTAAGATGAGAAAGTTTATTAAAAAGTATGTAAACTCCTGTTTAGAGTGCGCGTATGCCAAAGTTCCGCCAGGTAAAAAGGCTGGGGAGTTACACCCTATAGAAAAAGTCGACCGACCTTTTCATACTACCCACATCGATCACCTGGGTCCCTTTGTACGCAGTAAAAAGAAGAACTCGTATTTTCTTCTAATTATAGATGCGTTCACTAAGTTCATTGTTTTGACTCCAGTAAAAAGCACTAAAAGCATACATTCACTAAGAGCTATGAAACATTATTTCCACACTTTCGGAGTACCCAAGCGTCTTATATCCGACAGGGGTACGTCATTCACTGCCAACAAATTCAAAAAGTATTTAGAATTGTTAGGGGTAAAACATATTATGAATGCTGTAGCGACACCTCGTGCAAATGGTCAAGTCGAGCGCTACAATCGCACTGTCTTGGCTGCTTTGACAGCAAGCAATCATGGCAAACCAGAAAATTCATGGGATGAATGTATTTCTGAAGTTCAGTGGGGTTTAAACAATACCCACAATAAAGGCATAGGGAAAACTCCTGCCCAGGCATTATTTGGTACTAATACAAGGGGCCCGTCAGATTCGTTATTACAACTAAGTACGCATGATGAAACGGAACCTTGTCAATCCGATATAGATGTTATTAGGAATGAAATATCCGAGCATATAATAAATAATCAAAAGAAACAAAAAAGAAAACTTTGATAAAAAGCGAAAGAACGTTAGTTACAAGGTAGGTGAGCTGGTGCGCATCGAAAGAGACATTCCGTCTACTGGTAAAAGTCGCAAGTTGATTCCAAAACTTAGGGGTCCATACCGTATAACAAAAGTATTGGATAAAGATAGGTATGTAGTAGCAGACACTCCGCTATCTCACAAAGGTAATAAACAATTCAGCGGTATATTCTCAGTTGATAAAATACACCCTTGGCTGGTTTTTAACAGAACCAGTGATGTCGATGAGTCAAACACTGACGACGAGTTAGTTATTTTAAGTTACCAAAATCATTAAACCGAAAAGAAAATTTGATGTATTTATTATGTTAATGTTAAAGTTAGAAAGTTACAATGAGTTGATTCGGTTTTTGTGAAAATAATTGGTGTGGACGTGAAGGGGGCCACAACAATTATTATAAGTATTCTTGATACTTAGAGGTGACCAAGTTCATGTTATGGTTATATTGTTGTAGACGTGCAGGGGGCTACAGCAATTTTTTGTGAAATAATTGGTGTGGACGTGAAGGGGGCCACAACAATTATTATAAGTATTCTTGATACTTAATAAGTATCGAAGTTCATGTTACGGTTATATTGTTGTAGACGTGCAGGGGACTACAGCAATAAGTTCTTAAAAGTGATAGATAAGTTAATTTTAAACACATTGAAGACATGTAAGGGGCTTCATTGTGATAATAAAATGGCGGTGTTGTAGACGTGCGGAGAGTTACAACAACGCTATTTTAAAAAGAATACTTAAATAATAATTAGATTAAATACACATTGACGACATGTATGGGGTGTCAGCGTGGTAGGTGTAAATATATACTTAAATAATATTGTGGTAGACATGCAGGGTGCTAAGACAATTCAATTATAAAATTATGTAAATTACATTAAAAAAAAATTTAGCAGACTCTTGTCGAACAATAAGATGATACTGTCAAAATATGTAATGTACAAATAAATATAAGTAGATTTGATAGATTTCTTTCATCACTTATGTATATTCACCAGCGGTCTACCTTTCAAATGACCTAATTGTAATTTTTAATTTATTATGTTGTGTGTATTTTGCATTTTGTTTTCACGGGACGTGAAATTGTCAGGAAAGGCCGACTGTTAGCATTCATTTATTTTAATACAGTTATTGTCATAATTATTATTCATATTAATTTAAGATTGTTAAATGATTCCATAAATCTAGTGTTGCTGATTTGACCTCTTTGGTATATGACGTCTATGATCATTGTTCCCGCCGACCGACATGCGGCGGTCACTCACTTTTTTAAAAAAGATTGGAACGGACTCGTTGTTGGATATAAGGTTAGATGGTCAATTCAAGTGGGCTTATGTTATGTATTCGTATTTAATGTTTGAGTAATATAACAACGTTCTTAGCATTGTACTGAAGTGTTGTGAATAAACCACCTAAAGCAAGAGTTGGATTTTATATTTGTCCATCCGATTTTAATACGAGTCACCAAATTTCTTTGTGCGAGATGGAATGTTAGAGACTGTAAATTGGTGACTCCGCAGAGCAGCACGCGTACTCCTATGGAGGAAGGGAGAAGGAGGGATGAGGTCAAAGAGTTCTTCAGAGCACTCGCCATGGTATAAACAGTAAAAGACGCTGAGTGACGCAATATCTCTACGCAATTGCAAAGGCTCGAGAGTTTTAGTGACCTCCGCATTGCCGATAATGCGCACAGCGCGGCGCTGCAATCTGTCCAAGGCATCGAGAAGATACTTTGCGGAGCCGTCCAAAAGGTGAGAGCAATACTCCACGCAAGACCGCACCTGTGTCTTGTATAATAGACACAACTGATCAGGCGTGAAGAATCGCCGCACCTTGTTCAGGACACCGAGTTTACGTGATGCATTTTTAATTACGGTTTCGATGTAGTCCTTTTGGTTCAGATCGCAGCGGATATCCATACCGAGCATGTTAATACTGCTCTGCAGGCCTAGAGATGTACCCTAAAGAGAGGGAAGGGAAAGGAATGGCGACTTTTTCGCTGTGAACGCGCACACCTGTGTTTTCTTGGCATTGAACTCCACCAGATAATCGGAGCCCCATTTAGAAATGAGGTCCAACACCCGATCGAGCTCAATGACAAGATTTGCTCGCTTCATTTCGGTGTCTACCCGCCCAGCCGTTGGGTGACCTTTATATCCCCCATGCACTGTGCTATCATCTGCATAGCAATGAATGTTTCCAAGAGGAAGCATGTCATTGATATGCAGAAGGAACAGCGTGGGGGATAGAACGGAGCCCTGAGGAACACCAGCGTTCACTGACATGAACCGCGAAGCGCATCCATCCGAAAGGACACGGATTCTACGCTCATGCAGGAAGCTAGCAATCCAGGTACAGAACTGAGCGGGCAAACCCTATGCCGGGAGCTTGGAGGAAGAGCTTTGTGCCAGACCCGATAAAAAGCCTTGGCTATGTCAAGGCTAACTGCCAGTGACTCGCCACGCTTGTCAATAGCCTCACCCCAGAGATGTGTGACGTACGCTAGAAGATCACCCGTTGACCGTTTTGGCCGAAACCCATATTGACGACCGTGAATTAGGGAGTGATCTTCTAGGTATCGAATAAGCTGTTTGTTCAATATTCGTTCTAGGATCTTACACAACACTGAAGTTACGGCTATAGGGCGGTAATTAGACGGATCTGACCGATGTCCTTTTTTAGGGATCGGTTGCACATTAGCTTCTCTCCAAGATTCCGGCACACATTCCGAAGAGAGCGAGAGACGGTACAGACGCGTTAACACAGGGGACAACTCTGCTGCACACATTTTCAGGACTATTGCTGGGATGCCATCAGGACCGTTAGCTTTCCGGACATCGATTGACTGCAGCTCCGCACGGACATCACACTGCCTGATTTTGATACCAGACATTGTGTGGCCACAGTGAGGAATTGAGGGTGGCTGTGCATTACAGTCATCGATCCGGGAGTTAGCCGCAAAGAGTTTGGCCAGGAGATCGACCTTTTCCTGCGGCTTGTGAGCTAAACTTCCGTCAGGGCATCTCAGTGGTGGCAGCGAGGGTTGGCAGAAGTTGGATTGCACGGCTTTGGCCAGACGCCAGTAGCTACAGCTGCCCGTAGGATGCGTCAGGAGTTCTTGGCCTACTCGTGCAACGCGCTGGGCATCCGCTCTAATGTAGGCCCTCTTACACGACTTGGTAGCATTATTATAGGCTGCTTTTAGCGAGCGAGTTTCGGGATCCCCATGAGCTTTACCTCTGATCCAAGCTCGGTTTGCCGTCTGTTTGCTCTCAACAGCGCTGGCACACTCGCGATTGAACCAGCGGTTGCGTCTGCCTTTGCTGATGACATAGGAGTGTGGAATATAGTATTCCATTCCTAATACTATCTCATCAGCAACGGCAGTGGCGCTAGCGGTCGGGTCCTTCCCACTAAAGCAGCGCTGCCTCCAAGAGACGGATGCAAAATACTCCCGCATACCGTCCCAGTCTGCCGACGCGTAGTGCCAAATCCGGCGTTTCGAAACCGCTGTTGGCGGGCGCGATGCCAAGGGCACTGTGCTGGATATCAAGCAGTGATCCGCGGAACCTAAAGGAGCTCGAATCTCCACCCGGTATCCAGCTGGGCGACTCGTCAGCAGAAGGTCGAGTAAGGAGGGCGCATGGCCAACTATGTCATGCGTGAGAGCGAATGCGTGGGCAGTTCTACCAGCATGGTCTGTTTTGGAGGAACCTAACCACAACTCATGGTGGGTGTTGAAGTCCCCCAAAAATACCAATTCCGCCGATGGAAACCGCTCCTGCGCATGTTACGTCTAGCTCTGTCGTCTGTGACTACCTATAATTGCGTCTCAATTTGTATAGTATCGCTGATACTCGCGATACTTGTTTCACACGGACGCCGGTGTACCGCCACTTTCGTTTCGCCACTCGGAGAGAAACGACGTGGTTTGTCTTTTTGGACAGAATATCGCCGCGAAACAAGATGGCGGAAGCAGACACTGAGAAAATTATTAATGAAATTCGAGATTATCCAGAAATATATCTCTTAAGGCAAATAGATTATAGGAAATCTTATAAAAAAAAGAAGTAGCATGGCGAAAAATTACTTCTTTCTTTTTTGATTAATTTCAAGAACCCATATTCTTCGTCTTTTTCTTAATGTCGATACAAGAAGTAATAGTTCTTCTTCGAAAGAAATCAGTCTGGCTCAGACGAATTATTATTATTGTATTCGAATGAGTTAAAAATATAATATTTATACCCGCGATATTCGATTATGTGTGAAAACGACCGCTAGAATTACGCTTGTTTTCCGCATTTTCGTGTTCGCTAAGTTTTCGCTATCGCGGTTCGCGGCGTCGGTGTGCTAAAAGCGTAAAGCATAGAAACCACGCTAAAATAGCAAGCAAAGACATTTATTCATCCTTCTTCTTCTTACGAGTCATGCTAATGAGTTAGAAAGAAATGGAGAATGTTTGACTTCTACTAATTTGTGTAGGTGGTCACTAGTTTATTCCACACTAGGGACATCATTTCTCGGCATTTTATATCGACAAAAATAAAACTAAATATTGAACATGTAAATAAATATGAAGGCGAAGGATAAGCGCGCCGTCAATTTATTTCATTTTATTAATTTAGTACGTACAATATTATATTGAATCACTGTAGGTACAGCAGCGTCAGATCGACCTACCCAAATCTGTAAAAATATCCCAATCGATATTGAACTCTACGACTACAAAATTAGCTTGATATTTGGTTGCAGGTATTTCACAGATTAATAGGTCGCAGAGTAGGTAGGGTAGGGCGATATGACGCTATCTGTACAGCCAGCGTCACATCTATATCCTTGTACGTAAAATTCCCGCAACCAAATTTCATCTTAATATCAATCAAGTAGAGTTCATTATCGATTGGAATATTTTGACGGATTTAAATAGGTCGATCAGTGGACGAGTGCACACAACTTTACGTTCTATTACTAGGCCAAAAAATTGTTAACGGTATAAATGATCACTTTTGCCTTCAGCAAGTTTTGCGAGCGAAAAGCAGTGTACAGTAAGTGTCACATCGGCCTACCCTTATCTGTCAAATTAACTAGATGGATATTGAACTTTATGCTTTGAAAGTAAATCTGAAAATTGATACGATGGAAAATATAAATATGAAGGATTATTAAGGAAATAAAAAACTTATAAATAAATATTTAAAACATTTTTATTAAATCACTGCCTCTTAAATAAGAAGGTTTTGGTTTAAAAGCTTCATAATTTGTCACGAGGCGCACATTCCTGTAATTCCTGTTTGGTATTCGTATTGTCAAATATAACTTAGGTACGGCTTTTATCAATAGGATTCTGTGATTGTCATCGAAACTTTGTTCTAGAGAATGATTAACAAGATTGCTCAAATGCTTGTTGGTACAAATGTGTCGCAGACATTGTTCATGATTGATTGATCGTAAAATGTTTGGAACATATATGACTGCGTTTATTCCATATCCAATTTAGTCTTCTTACACGCCGGCCGTAGCCATTCTTTATTTAATCATCATTTTTTGGAAACCTGTAACGAAAACGTACAATTTTAAAAATTAGTGAAAATGCATATAAATTGTAGTAGTAGTAATCAAGAAGACCATTCAATTATGTATATTTTTAAAATTATCAATAGGTAGGTACTTTTAAAGTTATGTTAAAAGTAAAAGAAGTTGTAAATGAGGCGTATACATATATCATAATTTAAAGAAAGATGTGCCAACCACTTACACAAAATACTGATTTATCGATATAGAAATGCACGTCACTAGGCGAAAAAACATAACCTTCAACATTTGAGCAAAATTTCATTGATAAATGCCTTATGTCAGCACAGAACTAAACACGATGACTATTTAGACAAACTTTTAGTGTGTTTTAATAGATTCATGCGATTAATTATGTTTAGGTAAAACGTAAACAGTCTGAACTCACCGATAAAATGTTATTGTCTCTTGATTATTTTCTTTTCTTATTATAAGGGATTTACAGCCCTCAATCACACAAGACATTTTGTCACACTGCCCTCGATCCAAGGCCCATGCACTGCTACAAGTGCATGAGCCATGGCCACGCAAGATCGCGGTGCCCGCTGGAGGTGGACCGCTCGGAGTCCTGCTATAGATGCGGGGCCAGCGGGCACAAGGCGGTAGATTGCACTGCCAGGGAGACGCGGTGCGCGGTGTGCGAGGCGGCGGGCCGGCCGCACGGGCACTACATGGGGGGCAGTAACTGTCGCCCCCCCAGTGTCAGGCCCAAGCCAGACCTCCCGGGGAGAGCCCGGCAGGCAGAGGGCGCCCCCCCTGCTGGGGGCATGGATGTGGTAGAGGAGGGAGAGGTTGCGCGAGGACATCCTGGCGCTTCCTCTCCAGCGCAGGCGGAGGGGGGGTCGAGGGCGGCGACGTAGCGTCGCCCTCTTCCCCCCCCCATGGGAGGGCCGCGGCCTAGTGTAGAGGAGCACTAGGCTGCATTGCACAAGCCCTCCACCCGCTTGGGAGCAGTCGAACTTACCGGACTGCTCCCCCTGGCACAGGGTACCCAGGTGCAACTGGGTCCGTAGCGTGGGGCGTCCGCGGGGCGTAGTACCACGGTACCGCGGCGCCACTATACGCTCCAGACGGTAAGTGTCGGTTCTTTTACCGGGTCGGGCCCGTATGTCCTTACTCACCCGTTTCCCCCACGGGGGGGCGGGTGGGGACATATGGGTTCCAGCCCCGGACAGTGCATGGGGTGTCTCACGCTCCTCTCGAGGCCTCATGCCAGTGCAGAGAAGCATTTTCTCCGACTAAAACAAAGAAAAAAAGGTGATGTTTTCCTGGGACATGACAAGTTTGATCTGCTTCTGTATTGAGAGTTCAGGGCATGAAGGGTTAGTAGCCTAATGTGCTCCAGAGCAAAAAAGGCAGGTTGGAGTGTCTTTATTACAGGAATGGCCTTCGTGAGGTTGAGCGCAAATGAAACAGCGTGCTTGGGATCTGCACTGATACTGTATATGGCCCAATCTACAACACTTGTTTCACTGTATAGTGGGGAGAACATATACTTCGACAGGAAGAGACGTAAAAAAACAGTACACATGTTGCGGAAGTTTTTGCCCAGAAAAGGTGAAAACTACAGTCTGTGTAGGGACCCAAACAGGTGTATTATCATTATATGTTTTTCTATTAAGTCTACGGGCTTTAACTATGGGGCCATAGCCTGTTAGGATCTCCACTGACTCCACTAATTCTTCTAAAGTCCACTCTATGGGTACTTGACGCACTATTCCCATTCTAGTGATACTATAAAGCCGGGTCCGCTGCGCTAGATTTTGAACAGAACATTGCTCGAAAACATAAATTAGTCAATTGGCGACGCCCCTTAATGATGTTTTCGAACAATGTTCTGTTCAAAAATCTGGCGCAGCGGACCCGACTTAAGAGGGAATGATTGCTTCATAGTTGTTACCAGTGAGTGCCGGGTGGTCAAGGAAGGCATTAGCATCTGAAAAGGTTTTGAATTCCACAGAAATCCTGTTTCTACCAACATGCTTAATGCCATCTCTTACCACATTTTTTATTTTATTATTAAACAAAAAATGTCCAAATTTAATGGGGCGTAATACGGTGCCAGAGAAGGGATCAGTAACTGGTTTGCTTACGTGAACGAGGAAGGGTGAGGAGTCTTCAGAAGTATATTTAACTGTTAAATTGGCAACACTGCTGAAGTCTCCCCGCTCCGAAAAGCTGTCATGTGTCATGTCAAGTAAGACCAGCGTTGCCAGACGTGCGATAATTATCGTAGATCCACGATAATTTCGAGGGGCATGCGATAAAAAATAATAATTAAGTATCGCACGATAATTTGTATAATTCGTCGACTTCCCACGATATTTTTGGTCAGTTCTACGATAATTTTGTGACAAACCTGGTTTAGCATCATTCGTTCAGTCACAGTTTGGAAATAACGAAATTTAAGGTACCACAGTCAGTCCTTTTTCTAGGCGATGAGCTTTTTTTTTTTTTTTTTAGCTCGTGACGTAATGTTTGGGAACAGGGAAACGTTCACAAAGTTTATTTTTGCCTTTGCCGCACACTAGGGATGGCGATTCTTTTCGAAAAAGATCGATTTTTAAATCGATTCGAATCGTGACCTAATGAATCGATTCACAAAAAAATCGAGGTTTATAAGATCGATTTCCGAAAAATCGATCTTTTTTTTCAAGTTTTCGTTTATAATGTAATATTTTATTAAAAACAAGGTACATATTATAATTTAACGATCTCTTATCAGTAAAATCAGGTAATTCGATAATAAAAAATATTTTCATTATATACCTTATATTAGCACGAAAGTAAAAAACAAAATAAAGCGCTTTACTTACCTACTTAGTCTCAATTAGTTATTATTCCGCAACAAACACTACATAAAAATTAGTATTTATTTCGCTTTACGAGAATCACTCAATCAATCAACAATAAACAAATGAAATAAATACCAAAAATAAATTATGGCTGGCATGACGCAACTCAGTCCAGTCACACTCACAGATACAAACAAAAACAAAAAGTCAAAGACTACAAACGTAACCTTTTTTATTCAAGAGATGCGACGAAATCTAAACATACAGCCATCTCGCGAGTTTTTGAATAATTAATTCTTTAACCGGCAGCACTCTTATAATACGGATACATTCAATTAATTGTAAATAGTTTTATGGTTTATACCAAAAAAAATCGAATGTCGATTTTCAAGGGTGTAATATTGATTCACCGAATCGATTCAGTACTACATATCGATTTAAAAAATCGATCTTGTTGGCTCCAAAAATCGATTCTTCGATTAATCGATTTCAGATCGCCATCCCTACCGCACACAGCGCACAACTAACAGCATACCTACTTGTTTTATTTACTACTTGCATCACCGAGCAAGGACGTATTATCTAAAAATGACGTAATGAAATAAATTGATGATGTTTTGAAAAAATCAAAACAGGGAACATCAACGACCTTCAAAAGTGACCTTTTGTCTTGTGTAGTCAATAGGAAAGTAGGTACCTAGTGCGCGTGCGTGTAATTTATTGTCAAATAGTTTGGCGCGCTGATAAGCTCTAGGCTAGGGCCTTGTTGATCACGATACGATGAATTTACTTTTTTTAGTCTGCAAACAGATATCATACATTCCTGACGTACTTGTCCGTGTTTTGTAACTCGGGAACCTGCGAAAATGTCTAGTGACGATTTAACCTGTAAAGTAAAAATGGCACGGCAAAATGGTATTGTGCAACCTTTACTCACTGGTGGGTACAAACATTAAAATTTAATTTATTGAGCAATTTTTAATCCGTGTTAGTAAATAGGGCGTAATTGTGATGGTCATCTACCGTCTTTTATAAACAGTGTAACATAAGTACTAGATTTATTAAGTTAAGATTAAAAAATATTACAATTTCTATTTAATTAAGATTTACCTAGTTTATATAAATTCTAAAACTACAGTAAGTTACAAGATATATAAAAAAAAATCTAATTAGAGTAATCACTTAATTTAAGATTCTAAGTTTAAATTATAATTATTGTGACAATTTATAAAATTAGGTATAATTTACACCTGCTACAAAACCAGACACAATTGAAATTTAATTTTTTGTTGGTCACTGGTACTGGCGCTTAGAGTCATATGTATAGTTAAATTTCACTTCTAAACTTATAAAAATCTTTCAGATCTTTATCAAATTACAATGGCATATGCATACTGGAAGTCTGGAAAAGTGAATGATGTTGCTGTGTTTGATTTGTTTTTCCGAAACAACCCATTCCAAGGAGAATTCACTATATTTGCGGGACTTGAGGAATGTTTAAAGTTTATGGAAAACTTTAATTATTCAGACAGTGGTGAGTAACTAATTTATAGTTAAACTTTATGAGAAATTATTCATTGTACTGTTATCAAGCAGATATCCATTTCAATTTAAACAAAAGGAAGAAATCAGAGAGATATGTGAGCGAAGTCCGCTACCTTCCTTCATTCACCTCTGTCCCATATCACATGTGATTTATAGCAATTGATTTTCTACTGTTTTATTTATTATAACTTTTATCCTAAATAATGGCTATCGTGTGTAGCATTAAGCCTATTTCAAGTGTTTTATATTTTAAAATTTAATTAGTTTTGTACAGTACATAGAAATAAAGAGTCACAACATGTGTTGTTGCTAAAAGAACACGGGAGAAACTCTTTATACCTAACTAGTTAGATAAAAAAAACTGACTGATTTTAAGATAGTAGTACAGTTAGTAAATGAAGCAGAAATACATGTTAATTTAAATTTTTTATGCAATTTAATCCTGATTGATGTTCCTTATTATTATGAGAATACTTTAAAAATTAAATAAAGAATTTACTAAATACTTTATAAGTTGAATAACATAAAAAATGTACCTATAAACCTAGAAAATATTACAATAACATTAGGTATTAAAAAATAAAGAATATTTTAAAACTAAAATTAGGGCAATATTTTCTTTTCTTTATTATTTCAACTTTCAGGTACCTTAGTAGGTGCTTACTTTTTATTCTTATGATTATTATTTACCTATTTATTTATCATATAGTGATAAGTAATCACTTACCTATTATTAAGATTTCAATAAATACAAGTGAGATTAAAACACAATAATTATTATCTAATGAAAAAAATAAAAAAAATAATAAGTATTATACTTAAATAATTTACAAATCGAAATCTTATGTCGGCAACTTCTGGTTAATAATAATAATACATAAATGCAATTTGAGCATAGGTACTTAAAATGATTGAAGTCTTGTTTTTATTAAAAAACACCATGCATTGACAATTTTTTTACATTTCGTCTGTGTAGTTAGTAATTACTAGTTAGAGTAATTGGGTACCCACCTTAAATAGAATATTCCTAGCATGTTAAGAAAAAACAATTGCATTGCATGAACTCATAATTAGCTATAGTTTTTATGGTATCATGATACTGTAAAAATTGGAGGAGTAAAGAGAAGTTACTCCATATATAAAAGAGAGTTAAATAATCTCTTATTATAACCACAAATATTTTATCAATATTGACAATGTGTAAATACCTACTGTATTTGTTTGTACACATGCCAGGTTGACCTGCTGTCGTCTTATAATAATATTTAATATATTTTATTGTGTTAAATCTGTAAAATGTAACAAATTAATTTCCTATGAAACAATAACAAAAAATATTTTGCTACACTGGTGATAATTATGCGATAATTATCAAGAAGCGTAATTATCTAGATAATTTCGAACCCTGCGTAAACTACAAAAAATCGTAGAGCCCACATGGGGGTTAATTAGACTATTGACTATTGACTATAGGGCTAATTGTCTAACTTCAACACCTATCGCAATAATTACCTTTTAAGTAAAAGTACCTACATTGCTTTGCTAGTTTGCTTATTTAAAACTAATTTTAAAATAATCAAACTAGCGAAGCAATGTACCCACAGTCGAGGACTTCGACGACGGTCGACCACTTTTCGGTGAAATTCGTTCGCGTTCCATTCCGATCGCACGTATTACGTACAGTAGGCTTACTCTTAAAACACAAATGCATTAGTCAATTTCTAATCACAAATCTAAAAAATGTCAAATGGCACTTTTGTAATGCGCCGTTTACACGTAATAAGTTGTCAAGTAGGTAACTAAATTTTAGGTCAATTTTATCTTAATTTTAAGTTGTCGATCGTTTACACGTGTCTAACTTATGCACTCTTTAGTTGACGATATTCTTAACCATGTAAGTATGTATATATACCATAACTTAACTACTTCATTAAATAGTTCACTAAATTGTTGCGTCCACATGTCCACTAAATGACAATTTAGTAGAAGCCACGCCTACCGGGGAATGCAAGCGGTGCGGGTGGGGCGGTTACTTACTCAAAAAATAGACTCGATTCTATTCTACTTGTTCACTTGCCCACTAAATTGTTTACTTACCACTTGTGACTAAAGAAGTGACTGTTTACACACAAGAATAAAGTTAAAATTAACTTAAAATTTAGTTACCTACTTGACAACTTAATATGTGTAAACGGCCCATAATGCCCGATTTACATGTATTACGTAGTTTAGTAGTTAACTAAATTTTAACTTAATTTTAAGTGATTTATTGCATGTAAACACACAATTTAGTAGATAAGTCACTTAAAATTAAGTTAAAATTTAGTTAACTACTAAATTACTTAATACGCTATATCAACTTTCATAAAGCTTGGCCTATTACCACTACCGGCAATGAACATTTTTGAAATTGGCTGCTTTGTAAAGAAACACGAGGAACTATTTACTAAATCAAAAAATACAAACTAGACTCAAAAGAGATCCTGAAAAGTTAGTGTTAAATGTAACAGCAAAAACGCAAAAGTACCAAAGGAATTGTATCTACATGTCCATAAAAATCTATAATAAAATTCCCCGTGAAATAAAAGATAACAGTTTGAATATTTTTAAGAATAAATTATATAAGTGGGTTATTGACCAAAAATCTTATGACCTGAACGAATTACTTAATCGCATGTATTAATTATTTTGATTATTATGTATAACACTGGAATAATATAATTATATTACCATTGACATTTTTAATTACTATATCTGAATTTTATAATTATGCATTTGACTAAATTAATTTATTATACTCGAGGATAGCTAAATTTGTTTGTGTTCGTAATAATCAAATTTGTAAATGTAATCTCCATGTAATTTTAATATTTGCATGCCAATAATTCTGGCAAGACATGTGCACACTATAATGTACCTACCATCTTTGTATACCATGTACTTACGCAAATAAAGTTTATGAATTACGTGTAAATCGGGCATAAGCGACAATAGCGCCACATTGGAATTAAATTGCGTGGAAATTGATAGAAAAAATTATTATCGAGATGGCGTTCCGGAATTATCTTTACTTATCCTAATATAGATACATAATAATCGCATTGGAATTGTATGGAGAATGAGTTTGCGTTCAAGAGTAACTCCCCAGTGCGTGCGCGTAGATCGTGTACATCGCCGAAAAGTGGTCGACCGGGAAATTCCTTGATCGTACTTCTACTTGAAAGGTTTTGCGTTAGGTGTTGAAGTTATACAATAAGCCCCCAGGTTATAAACGATGGGAATATTAACCGTTCGAGAAACGACCCGTCGATGTAGCGCGTCTGCGTCACCGTCGTATGTCGTTCGAAGTAAAGTATTAAACCCTTCCACTTCATCTACATCTCTTATTACAGATATTGAGTATTTGAAGCAAACATTACCTGGTAACATTGAACCTGAGTTTTTTGCTTATCTCAAGGATTTAACATGTAGCCATATCAAATTGAGTGCAATTGAAGAGGGATCTGTCGTTTTTCCAAGGTAAAATATTGCAGATTTTTTCTTTTTGTTTTTTACATTCAAATTCATTTTTTTTAATGTCCAGCTTTAACCACATCAAATTTGTTTCAGAGTGCCACTGCTAAGAGTGGAAGGCCCATTAATAATAGCTCAATTACTAGAGACCACCCTATTGACCCTGGTTAACTTTGCAAGGTAAGCTAGTGATATAAGCAAGACGGAATATTATGTATTAGTCATACTGTTGAATAATTCACTATTTATACTCGTATGAAATGAGGATCATGTATAATAATTATTTACTACTCAGCTCTGTGAAACTATTTAAACATGTAAAATTGTAAAATGTCTAACTATAAATATTTTTATGGTAAGTAAATAAGTGTGTTCTGTTTCTGAGGAGAGAAATATTAAGTTTATTTAATAATGTAGCTTCATTTCTAACAGTTTTTTGAGTTATGAATGTTTTAATTGCACGCAGTTCGTGCCAAGAAGGGTAAAAGCAAAAGCGGTCTACTACTGTTATGCATTCATCATGAATGAATGCACAACAGTAGTAGACCGCTTTTGCTATTTATAGTTAGACATTTTACAATTTTAAATAGTTCATCATCAGCCTATAAACGTCCCACTGCTGGGCACAGGCCTATCACATGGACATAGAATGTGGGGATATTGGGCCATAACCCATCACGCTCGCCCAATGCGGGTTGGTGGGTTTTAAAGACTGTCATCTTCGACAACAACCGGGACCAACGGCTTAACGTGCCTTCCGAAGCACGGAGGAGCTCGAGATGTTTTTAATTTGGTCACCCATCCAGCAACTCAGCATTGCCAAATTTGCTTAACGAGCAAGATCACAAGCCGAACGCGCTAGCCGCTGCGCCATCGAGCTCGTCCGAGGGTTGCCTAATAATAATAAAATAATAAATAATAATAATAATAGACTAAAATTGGAGAGCTTTCTACTACTGATATCAGATGGACAGACAAACGAACATAATTAAACTGTAATCAGTCTTCCTGGTTTACTATGGGACACTTAAAACGCAATTTTATTTATTAAAAAGTTTGGGTGTTTTCAGGTAAGTTATAATCACAGTAGTGTAGTTAAATTTTTCCATCCTGTTAATGATTCATACAGATATCACGCGCGCGTTATTAGATGGGTTTGCAATATTAAATATGGTAAGTACCATTGTACCGATAGTCATATAGGTAGTTAGTCTAGCCACCCATGCATAGCTATCGCCTGTCAAATATTCACACCTCACTAGTTCAATTGATTATTACTTACTCCATTCGTTTCACACTCTTGTGGGTGCAGGCAGGGTGCAGGCAGTTGCAGATCAAGGTTGACAGTTTAGTCAATTCAATATCATTTCAGTTTAGACTACAATAATTGAGAACTTATGACTGTATGTTGGCCGGTTCGTAAGTCTATATGCCGGTAGAGCTTGTACTGAAAAGCAAGCAGTAGGGGCAATTTTTCTTCTCCCTTTCTTATACAGCGTCGAATACAAATTGTAAAATGCCCTCCCTATCTATTTTTCATTACAAGATAAAAAAAATATACTTAATAGTAAGAATACAAGACAAACTCAAGTCAACTTTTAAACTAAGATACGATAGGTACTTGGTGTGTTGGCTGGTTTGAACGACTGCCATCTTAAACCAACGACCTGTGTATCAACGATCCTTCCGCTGCACATGAAGTAAGAGATACTTTTACTTCACTTTACTTTAGTCATCCATCCGGTAACTCCGCCGCTGCGCGATGAGCCATCGAACTCGTCCGTAAAGTAACAAAAACTACAAAAGAAAACAAACAAAACGAAAAATTGTTTTTTCAAAATTATCCATAGACATTACAAAACCTTTATCTTAGTGAACCAACCTAGGTACGGAATTCCCCTTACACAAACCAATTTCGTATCATTATCTATCACTTAATTTATCCTACAGAAAGCCAATATAAAAAAGTAGGTTAAGTTTAGCTTAACAGTTCACGGCCGTCTTTTCGAAGGTAATTTTAAAAAATACAATATTTATGTAAACTCTTCCTGTAATTGATGGGGTGAACTAGTTTAAAAATCCCCTACGGGGAAGCGCTTAACCTTCTTCGTAAATCCAGCTGGGAAACAACGATATGACCTATGGTGGTGGAAGCGCGCTTAGGTGTTACGTAGGTGGATTATTAGGTATCCTCAACTACTGAGGAACTGGTTATCTTATCTCTTATTGTCGGAACACAATGATAGTAGTGTCGCATTATAGTTAGGCTGAGATAAAATGGTGGTCTAGTAGAACTGCAAATAAATTAATATGAATATATAAAATTCACGAATGAATGATGCAGATAAGTTCGCGTTACTAAAGCCAAGTAGTGGAACAGGCCGGGCTGAATAATAATAATAATATAAATCAATCAATCAATGATCAAACCAAGTTAGATGCTGCGAGTCAAACTAAGAATCTCTGGCTCCGACCGGTGATGGTCTAACTACTTATTAACCTTTTGAACGCGACGACGGTCGGATATGGCCGACAAATGAAACGTGCCCAACATGCCACCGTCGTGTATAGCCGACAAGAAAACGACATTTTTAACATTAATTAACTTTTCTGTGTTTCTTTTTCCTATTATTTAAAAGTACATTAATGATATAATTATGGCTGTGGATAGAGTGCTCCAAGCGGCATTCTAGTACGATCGGTTACGATGCCGTAATTACGGCATCCTAGTACGAAGCGCATAGAGTGCCACAAGCGGCATTGTATCTCAATCGGTTCGGGAACCGTAACATATTTTTTATTTGTCATAATGTTCAGACGACTTATTATTTAAAATATATTGTTGTATGGAGTTAGATTTCTGTTGTTTAATAAAAAAAATAACCTTGAAATTAACTTAAATTTCTAACCAATCACGTGACCTACAGGAGTAGGGCAGCTAGTATTTCTGTTGTCTAACAAAAACTTTAGGCGAACGCTACACGTCAATAAATATCGTGATATTTATTGATGAATATTGGGCTGGATCACAGCACACCCTACACCATCAATACGGATCGCGTCAAAATACATTCTTTGTACGAGGCAGACGTGTAGGGTTGCCACTCGCACTTTAAAATAGAGTATTGTCCTCTTTTTCATGTAGGCGTACTTTATAATGTACGCTACGACACCAATGAAGTACGCAAAAATCTTAGAGCATTAATGCTCTAAGGCTAAAATACTCTATTTACGTAAAAGATAAATATTTGTCAAATGTCGCAAATAGCAACAAAAATACGTTTTTAAGGACAAATAAATAAATACTCTTTTTTATGTTATGTACTTTATTTTTGTTCTAACAAAATGTAAATAGTAGGTGTACATTGTTTGTTACCCTAGGGGTGAAAGTAGCATTTACTCCCGATATTTGCGCCCGATCGTAGCGAGGGCGGCAATAGTACGAGGGGGAAATAAGTCTTTCATCCGAGGTAAACACTGTTTTTATTACGAATGGTAAGTAACTAAAAATAAAAACATAAATTAGCTAAAAAAACGACACCAATGAAGTACGCAAAAATCTTAGAGCATTAATGCTCTAAGGCTAAAATACTCTATTTACGTAAAAGATAAATATTTGTCAAATGTCGCAAATAGCAACAAAAATACGTTTTTAAGGACAAATAAATAAATACTCTTTTTTATGTTATGTACTTTATTTTTGTTCTAACAAAATGTAAATAGTAGGTGTACATTGTTTGTTACCCTAGGGGTGAAAGTAGCATTTACTCTCGAGATTTGCGCCCGATCGTAGCGAGGGCGGCAATAGTACGAGGGAGAAAATAAGTCTTTCATCCGAGGTAAACACTGTTTTTATTACGAATGGTAAGTAACTAAAAATAAAAACATAAATTAGCTAAAAAAATGAGTGAGTTTTATTTTACATAAATCTACAACTTTTTTGAGATATTTAGTTAAAGTTTATGGTAAAATTAGTAATAATTTGAATCTATGGACAACACAGGCCACGCCCACACAGTCCACGCTTCAGCAAGAAACTAGTGCACATGTGCTTAGGTGGTGAGCCTTTAGCCTCGTCTTAGTCGCTTTTACTACACACAAGGGAAGAGAGGGGTTGGTAGTATTATTTTGATGAGTCCATCGCCGCTCTATGCTGTTGAATGTATGTGCAGTCTTTAGTCCGTTAGTCGCCTTTTACGACACCCTAGGGAAGAAAGAGGTTGGTAGTGTTATTTTAATGAGCCCATCTCCGCTCTATGCTGTTAGATGTATGTCCAGAATTTAACCTGTTAGTCGCCTTTTACGACACCGAAGGGAAGAGAGGGGTTGATAGTATTATTTTGATGAGTCTATCGACGCTCTTATTATTTTAATAGTAAGTCACAACTACACAAATGAGTTACTGTTCAACAAATATGATTGTATTTTGATATTGCATGTTGTGACTACCTATAATTGAGACAGCACTTAGCATTAAGATAAACTTGTTTTTTTTGTTAAATTCGAATTAGTGTATGTTTTGTTAGTAGTTCATTATAAATAAATACATATGACAGTACCTGTTAGAAAAACGATTCTCCCTAGGGCGGAAAAGTATTACTTTTCACCCGCTCCTCAGGCAACTTCAAACCTACTTTCCGTGTATGAGGAATAAAAAATACTTTATGTATCCTAAAAAAAGGTGGCAACCCTAGACACGATAAATATTGACGCGCGACACTACACGCAAGATAAATATCAAGATCTAGGATCTGGGACTGGATCACTGGATTTCCAGAAATCCTGCGATAAATATTGTGATCCGTCAGTATATATTGACGGATCACAATATGGATCTTGCGTGTAGCGTTCGCCTACGGCAGCTTCTTACGGCTCCCTAACCGATGGAGATACAGTGCCGCTTGTGGCACTCACTTCCTATAATTATTGTAAAATGGCACGAAGATAAATCCATTAGTTACATTTCACTAGGAAAAATAATAATTAATTCACAGACGCTACTAACGCAGTTCATTTAATTTATTGTTCATTTATTCTTATTCTTATTCTTTAATCTATACGTAGTTACATGGCAATTACCCTTTTGTTTTAGCTTAATGGCAACTAACGCCGCTCGGTATAGAATGGTTGCTGGGAAAAGCGTATCTCTGCTGGAATTCGGACTACGCAGAGCGCAAGGCCCCGATGGTGGATTATCAGCGTCCAAGTATGCATACATTGGTAATATATAAATCAAATATATTTAAACAACGTAGAACACCTTAATAATAATATTAAGTCTAACCACCGTACCTATCCCGGTCTCCGGCTATCGGGTCAGGCGCTTAGCCAATCGGTCACCGAGGTGTTATTTTTCTAGTTTAAAAATGTTTTTTTTTTCCATATTATTTACTACCTACTATTATCTATTCTGAGCTACTTTCTAATCTATACCTTACTATATTTTTGAAAAGTCATACTTAACAAGTAGCAAACAACGTTGACAAAGAGTAGAGAAGCATAAAATAAATTATTGTCTGCCATGACTTAATTCCCTCCGGCTATAGAAGAGTAATTTCCGCATAATGTTATGAGTTTTTATTACATAAAAACTGCCTAGAGAAAGAAAATGTATAAAATATCTGTTTCTAGGCAGCCATTGCACACAGGACATCAATAAGTAATAAGTATCTATTCTGAGTTGATCGATCGATAGTGGATGGTTATTTGAAAATTTGGTTCCGTCCTATTGGCTTATTCTTGCGAATCATAACATAATTAACATTATTGAGGCGTCGCGTCGGTAGCCGAGCGGATAGATGCTCGGGTTGAACGCGAGAAATCGTGGTTCAATCCACATGCTCCGTTAGATTACTGACGTGAACTCACTCCTACACAGTCATTTAGATTAACAGGATGCGTTAACAGGACTATTTTTAATACACATATTTAGACGGTATTTAAAGTATTACTTATTTATAATATTCTTTAAAAAAAATCGTATAACGATAATGCAATAAATAAACGAACTATCAATTTGGTTGAATGTAAACAAAGGTGTGAAGGGCAAATTAAAACCTACATTATACGTATCGATAAACTCCACTTTAAACCTACACCTCCACCTCTTGGATTCTCCATGGATTGACACGGAATCATATTTTTACCTTGTCCACGCCTCAGACCAAATATTGGTCTGAGGTCCACGTTAGCGTTTATCGCCATGGCCCTCAAATTGTGAACCTTAGGAGCTATCACGGCCAAACCAGCAAGGTTTCAGCTAAGTAAAGAGGTATAGATTCTAAAATAATAATAATAATCGATCGAGTAAAAGCTGTAGAGCAGCTTTTAAACCTATACAGATTTAACATGTCATAATTTAAACGTATAACAAACAATCGGCCTTTTTATCGTTATAAATTATTATTAAAATTCTATTCCTGACTTTTCTAGTAGACTTTATTGTCTGCATATTATTAAAGTTAAGTAAACTATAGAATTTCTTAAGCAGCAAAGAGTTGGCTTGGTTTATAATTCCAACACGATATCCTTTTCTTCTACAACTTAAACAAAGTCGAGAACCCATTATGTAGTGACATTGGGGAAATTAACTTGTTTTTTGTGTTATTGATTATATGAGCGTGATACGGCAGGGCAGGGTGAAACCGATCTGGGCCGTGCCAGGCACCGCCCGCCCATCCGAGCTCGCGCGATATAACACGCCGCCGCCACTGACTCATAAGAAGCCCCCAATAGCTAGACTACACTTTATTTAATAGCTTTAATCAGGCAACTTTTGTTCTGCCCTTGAACGGGCGCAGAATTTGCCTATCGAACTTTTCTATTCGCCAATGCCGCGAACTGGCTTGTACCCATTGCCTGGTACGGTACCTTTGTTACCTCTGAATACGTAATTTGTTCACGAACAAGTCGATCGGTGCTGTTCTTACCTACTTTACTTTAGCTTTTGAATGTCTATTAATTTGAAATGAAACACTTTATTCGGTTCCAATCGCGTTTATTTTACATATTGATATTTTATTGTCGTTTATACGCCAAGGGTTTGTGGTCACATGGAGACTAATGTCTAAAGAATGTTATTACAATAACATAATTATATCAATTTTACAATTCTTATGCTGTTAAATTAAAAATGTCTGTCGTCTGATGTAGGTAGATGTTATGGTACCAGGAGTTGAGTTTATTATTATGTGTCTGGGAGAGAAACTAGTATACAGGGTATAAAAATACCCGAAAGCCACGCATTTAGTCTATGATTACGGACATTTTTCGTACTGGTCCATACCTGGAAACTGTCTGGTTATCAAAAAATTGCTGTTCTATACAAAACTGCAACTATTCAATCTAAATGTATGTATGTACAAAATAATTTATTATTTAATTGGCAAAAACTGCATCATACTGTAGATGCCTTAACTCACACATGCGACTGCATTGTGGAAATCGTCGCACTCACACTGACGACTGCGACGACTTCCACAATGCAGTCGCATGTGTGAGTGATTTCATCGAGGTAACTTATAGTATGATGCAGTTTTTGCCAAAATAATAAGTCATTTTGATTGAAAAATTAAAATCTATACCAAATCAAATAAATCTAAACCAATGACAAAATACTACTGTTTATTGGGGAAAATATTTTTATTTTGCCGTAAACTACCTGTACTTTAAATAAACGCCATTGATTTAATAGCACCGAATATATACCTAGTAGAGGAGTCATGCAACGAGAGGGGTAAACAGAGATGACAGATTTATCACTAGGTAGTTACGATTAATGATCCATCATTCACATTGTTTAATTTAATTTAGGTACTTATATTGTTTTTTTCTGTTTCGAGTAGGCACAATTATTATAATGACATCTTAATGGTTTTATTTACAATGTAAGTGTAAAAAACATGAATTAAGTAATTCAAATGTTTACTGTAACTCCCTGCCGAAGTAAGGTCACATCTTGATGGTAATGAGCAAATTATAAAGTTTGAAATTAGGAATTGTACGTGTAACATATTTTTTGTTATACAATATTGTAACTTGTCTGTCTATTGTGTGTAATATACATATACAAATTCAAATAACTTATTTGTTAAACTTAGCTATTTGTATATATTATAAGAAACTTCTGTATATTTTGCCGGGAAAACGAAAGTGGTTTACCTACTTAGGTATATGTGTTGGTGTACGAATATCACTTACCTAAAATGAAAGATAACAAAAATATGTACACTCTTTATGTACCAATAACTAGGCAAATTGGTTTACAAACAATAGATAGCATTGTTTTTACTGCAATTTTACACATTACTAGTTGTTTGTATAAAAAATCTATTGTTAATTTTCACACACGTCATGTGATTCCTATGATTGCCTATTGTTTTTTACTATTATTTTACATTGACGGAACATTATTCTCATTTGCGATAATTGTTATAACATAAAGTACAGACTGCAGGGCGAAGGCCTCATTCATTGAAATCAAGTTATCGCTCAATTTAAACAACTTGTATTTTGGTACCTTTTTTTTTTTTTGTTTTATATAAGAGGGAGGCAAACGAGCAGGCGGGTCACCTGATGGAGAGTAATCACCGCCGCCCATGGACACCCGCAAAACCAGAGGAATCGCAGACGCGTTGCCGGCCTTTAAGGGAGGAATAGGTTTAAGGAAGGAATAGGAATTGGGAGGGGGGGGGGAAGGGGCCTCCGGAACCCTCACTGGTCGGACGAAACACAACAGCACCAAGTGCCATTATTTCACGCCGAATATTAGTGAGAGGGTGGTATTACGCCGGGCGAGCCGGCCCAATGTGTGCTGCAACGCAGCGTGGCTCTACCACTCAGTTGGTGTCACTCATTTAGCACCACCCAGGGATCACGTGTAGGGTCTCAAGGGTAAACCTACGGACGCGAGCAACTTTGACCCCCAAACCTGTTGGTTATATTAATTTCTAGTTGTTTCATATTTATAATAATAGACGAAAATAGTCTGGTCTTAGATATGCTATTAATGTATTTGGTGGTCTGTTAGTTAAAGTATATTAATATTTTTTTTTTATTAATATTAACATTCATTAATTTCCTTCTAGGTGGTTTCGACGGAACAAGCAATGTGCTGGCTGGGAAAATGTTTAACATACCAGTGAAGGGGACGCACGCGCATTCTTTCGTGACGTCATTCAGCACCCTCGACGACATACATTCCGTGCATTTGAGGCATGCGGACACGCAGGAGTCGTGCGATTTGCTGAAGCTGTCCACAGAGTGGCGCAACCGCGTATCCGCCATCATTGATATTTCGCCCGAAGAAGCCAGCGACGGAGAACTAGCCGCCCTTATATCTTACGCCATAGCCTTCCCCACAGGTTTCTTGGCACTAGTGGACACTTACGATGTCAAGAGGTATAATTTTCAAGGCTTACCGTCACGACACAGGCAGCATACGAATGGGCATTCTGGCTACAATAGCAACTGTGGATCCAATGATACTAGACTACTAAAATCACCGGTACATAGTACATATGGATATAGCACGGTCGAACGCACACTGAGGTAAAGATGCAAATAGACAACTCACATTGACATTTGGTGTCTGATAAACGTGTATTATTGTTTTGCATTGTTCATTTATGTCTAAGTTATGTGGAGTTTCGATTATTAGATTGTTTCTGGGAAGCTGGCATGCGTCCGGTTCATCCTCCATACTCATTGTCGGGATGGGCATGATTAATTGGCATTGCGCCGCGGCGAATGCACTCGCGCCGCGTACACCGGCCCGCCTTAACATGTTCATGGCCGCCGTAGTACGATATATTATTTTGTTTGGCTTTTTCAGTGAAGCGCACACGGACGGCGCTTCGTTACCAACCAAATGTAAATAAACGTGAACACTATCAAAGATACTTACATTTGCTTCAGTGTGACGTATTGTCCTGGAACTATGAACAAAATTAGGGACAATTATAGTCATTGGGCACAGTTGCATTGTATAGGGATACGCACTTGTTCACACAGACACTTTACGTATTTGCATGCACAACTTACATCATACATCAAATGTTGGAGAACGTATGCACATTTATTTTCACCCTAGTTTAGTTGTTTCATTGTTAGTATTTCTACATTGCTTGTGTACAGTCGAATACTTAAACGCTTCTATTAGTTCCTTATATAGTACCTACTTGGTAGGCGGTTTTAAAAACTTATTTAAGAAGCTTTTAAGGATTTGGCCGTTAGTTAAGTAGATATAGTATGTACAACATTCTTGGCGATGACGCATATTTCGTTGTATAATTAGAACAATCAACCTGTAATTATCTACTGCACTAACATTGAACGCTAGATCGACATTTGTTATCAGTTGGGCACAATGCTACGCTATCAGTATCTAGTTAAACAATTTAATATAACTCCTTTATGTTTTACGCCACTTCGCTTTTCTTGTTTTTTCGTCCTACTTAAGTTGGTTTTACAGGGTGTCTAGTAATGTGATATTACTTTATTAAATAAAATAACGTTTGCTTTATGTATTCTTAAAGTGTAGATGATATATTTTTACCGCATCTGTGGTTTAGTGGTTGAATCACTGGTCTCAAACACTGGTCCCGGGTTCGATCCCAGCGGAGGGTATTATGGTATATTTTGATGACCTCCGTGGTCGAGTCTCTGAGGTCCCTGAAATAATTTCGGTTCTAAACGTTTTCTCCATTTTAACAAGTTTCAATAGTAGCTTAACTTCTACATGAATGGTGTGAGGAAAAAGTAAAAACAATATAAAAGAAATGGGGGGGGGGGGGGGGCGCTTTGATTGATTGGTAGGGATTGTATTAAGTCCGCGTGGCTACTACCAATGTTTTATCTAACTCTTTCACCACAACTTAAATGCTAGTAGCATCGTTGTGGTCTAGAGTTAAACTCGAACTCAAAAGATATTTATATTCAATAAACTCAATTAAACTTTGAATCGTCCAAATCTTTTTTAACTTATTACCCATTCAGGACGTCATTTTTTAACTGTGGCAAAGAACGGGCGCAAGAAACCACAGCGCACAGAAGCAACAAAATTTACAAAAAAAAATGTCGTTACCAGGTCATGAAATACAAAATATGAATTTGAATGTAAGTTATGTAAATGGTACTCTGTATAAATGAATTATAGACAATTAGAAATAGCTGTTGGAGTAGTTGGAGCATTTGAGACCCAAGCTGTTTTGTCTTCTGTGTAATCTGACACTTTATAAAGCTTTTCTTTGATTTTGATTTTAAATTTATCAAGATCTAATTTCTGAATATCATTTGTTGTAAAATCGTACACACAGACCCTTAAAATAATAATTTAGAGATGAGATAGCCAGTTTCTTAGTAAATAAGGATTTCGGGTGAAATGCGCTTTCACCTTCAGCCTTATCAGCACTTCCCACCTGGTGAGACAAAGGCCAAGCGCTTATCTGCTGTAAAATGAAAAAAATTAATCACTGTCTCGAAATCTTTGAATACTCGTATAACACGTAAACAAATTAAGACTAGATAGTGTAGTGTAGAGTACAGTATTAATTACTATCTTACTATAGATCGTAAAATAAATGACGAGGAACTCTGATAGTGTTATATGTCTTTCCATAGTCTATAACAGTAAAAAATGTTGTAATAATAGAAGTAAATCGAAGAGATAAGACAAATTAAAAGGGCTAGAAGGTACAAATTAAATATATTGTTTAATTACCTTCCAACAAAACATTAACTACATTTTCAGAAGTTGTTGAACGTAATTAATCTTATTGAAGATGTTTCCTGAAATAATCGACAAATATTGTTTTAAAGATAAAGTAAGGCATTTTGGAATCAGCACGACAGTAATTGATTCCAATACGTTTAAGGTCTGCATATTTTAAATGCTACAGTCAATTGTTTTGTATTAAATATAAATCAGCTTTCATTAACATAAAGTGAACGGATTAAGTAAATAATAATGTTTTTTAATCAACTTGTTTTTGAATTGGGATGTTGTGTACTTTGAACAAAATTTAGATTAATTACACTTCGGCGTACTTTAGAGTAGGTACCTACCGAGAAAAAGCAAGGACAGCGCGGTATAGAAATAGATAAGAACCAACCAATTATATTTCTTATTTATTAAATTGATTGAGGAGCAATTCCTCGCGAAAGCCGGGGAGTGTGTCTGTACGTGATGGCTGACATTTGTTGTCGTCGTCTGCACTGCTTGGAAGACCCCTCCTTTCCCATCCTTTGGGTGCGCATTGAATTCGGCTCCCGTTGCCGTGTCGATGCGTGCCTATATCGGTCCCACACGGGAGATGCTAATACAAGCAACCTTTTTGACCACCTGCCGAGTGACTGATCTCGCCCAAGAGCGATTCCCAAACGACGAGGTGGTGGTTTTGGGGGACTTCAACGCACACCATGAAACATGGTTGAGCTCCTCCAAAACTGATCACGCAGGTAGAGTCGCTCATGCCTTCGCTCTGACGCGAGACCTGACACAACTGGTAGACCAGCCCACCAGGATACCAGAGGTCACGCGCCCTCCTTGTTGGACTTAAAGCTGACGAGCCGCCCTGCAGGGTATAGAGTGTCGCTGCTTGCACTTCTAGGCTCGTCAGACCACTGCTTGGTCATTGCCACAGCACCGCATAGCGCTGGTCCACCGCTATGAACGGTGAAAACGGTGGAGAGCAAGCGTCGTCTGTGGCACTACTCGCCGGCAGATTGGGACGGATTGCGTGATTACTTTGCGTCCGTCTCATGGGGCCAGAGCTGCTTTCTTGGAAAGGACCCGTCGGAGTGCGCTTCTGCCATCGCTGATGAGATCTTGTTGGGTATGGAATATTATATTCCTTTCACAGATCTTGCCAGCGTTGGTAGAAAAAGGCCTTAGTTCAATCGCGAATGCGCCAAAGCTGCTGAATGCAAGCAGGCGGCGTATCGTGCTTGGACGAGGGCTTGCGCACTAAATTACCCTAGGGTCATTTAGTGCGCAAGGAGCCGGAACTAGTACCGGCTTCTCGCCCGGCGTAATACCACCCTCTCACGAATATTCGGCGTGTAATAACGGCACTTGGTGCTGTTGTGTTTCGTCCGACCAGTGAGGGTTCCGGAGGCCCCTTCCCCCCCCCCTCCCAATTCCTATTCCTTCCTTAAACCTATTCCTCCCTTAAAGGCCGGCAACGCATCTGCGATTCCTCTGGTTTTGCGGGTGTCCATGGGCGGCGGTGATTACTTTCCATCAGGTGACCCGCCTGCTCGTTTGCCTCCCTCTTTTATAAAAAAAAAAAACAACAAGGCCTCTCGCAGGAGCGGATGCACAAAGAGTGGCGAGGGTAGGGCAGGAGTTGATCTCGCACCCTACGGGTAGCCGTAGCTATTGGCAGCTCGCTAAGGCCGTGCAGGCCAACTTCTGCTCTCCCTCGCTGCCTCCGTTGAAACATCCAGATAGCTCGTTAGCCTACCAGCCGCTTGAGAAGGCGAATTTGTTGGCTGACCTTTTCGCGGCTAATTCGCGCATCGACGATTGTGGCGCCGCTCCACCTATAATAACACATTGTGGGGTCACAATGCCTGATATTCGTATTAGGCAGTGTGATGTACGTGACGACGTTCGTAAGGCTGGCGGGCCGGATGGTGTTCCGGTGATTGTGCTGCTCAGATGCGCGTCTGAGTTGTCTCCTGTGTTGACACGATTGTTTAGGATGTCTTACGTATTGTGCCGGTGTCTTGGAAGGAAGCGAATATACAACTCATCTCCAAAAAAGGGGATTGCTCGGATCCAGCTTACCCATCGCTGTAACTTCTGTGCTGTGCAAGGTGTTTGAGCGAATAATCAACTCTAAGCTCATTCACTACCTAGAGGATCACTCGCTGCTCCATGATCGCCGGTATGGGTTCAGACCCAAGCGATCAACGGGGTGAAGCGCTGGACAAGCATGGCGAATCTCTGGCAGTTAGTCTTGATGTCGCCAAAGCTTTCGATAGAGTATGGCATCGCTCCCTTCTTTCCAAGTTGCCGGTCTTCGGTGTGCCGCCCCGTTTGTGCGCCTGGGTTGCAGAAGTATTCGTGTCCTTTGTAAGGGTAGTTCCTCCGAGTTCTACAAAGTCAATGCCGGAGTGCCGCAGGGTTTTGTGCTCTCACTTACGCTATTTCTTCTGCATATCAATGACATGTTGTCCTTGGGCAATATTCATTGTTATGCGGATGACAGTACGGTGCATGAGCGGTAGGTACATAGGACATCCTGCGGCAAAGTAAGCTGTATCGTAGTGAAAAGGCTAGAACTGGTTGCCAAACTGAACCTATACTCTCGATCGTGTTTCTAAGTGGGGATCTGAAAACCTGGTCAAGTTTAAAGCCAGAAAAACCAGGTTTGTGCATTCTCGTCCAAGATAACTCCCTTCCTTACTCCTCCCTCTCTTCAGAACTCTCCTTTACCCATTTTAGTGGACCTTAGCATTCTTGCCATGGACATCGGCCAGGAACTGAATCCAAAATGCTACGTCGAGAGTGTTATTTTAACTGCCTCCCGTAAGTTGGGTATTCTCAATAAGGTGAGGCGGTTTTTCACTCTCGAGCAGCGCTGTTTGCTGTACCAGACTCGCGATCGAGTGTGGAGTATTGTTCTCATCTATAGAACGGCTCTGCTAAATACCTCCTCGATTCACTTGATAAACTGCAAAGGCGAGAGGTACGCGTTATTGGAGATGCTGAGGTTACAGCCTCTCTTGAGGACCTCCAGCTGCGTAGAGACTTTGCTTCTCTCGGTGTCTTTTACCGAAATTAAGACGGAGAGTGTTCTGAAGAACTTTTTGATCTAATCCCGCCCTCTCCTTTCCTGTCCCGGACTACACGTGCTGGTCTTAGGAACCACCATCATAATTTGCAGAATATCAGCACTCGTACCAAAAAAATTGGCAAGTCGTTCCTCTGTAAGACCATTCGGCTTTGGAATTCTCTGCCGGCGCATGTGTTTCCCAGCTCCTATAATCCCGGGTCTTTTAAACGGGGCGTGAAACGGCATTTATGCAGGCCGTCATGAATGGGTGCGCTTGTTACCGTGCTTGTTCCACGGTGAGGAGCGCTCTCATTATTTTGGACTGCATCAGCTGCTTACCATCAGGCAGGTTGTTAGCCACTATGACGTGTCACATAAAAAAAATATTAAATAATTGCCTATCACTATAGGTATGTAAACCAGTGTCTTATAGTTATAGGTATGCTATCACTGGTGGTGGTTCTTTAGGCGCATTGATCTAGTTCGATTGTTAGGTTTTAGAAGCTGTAAGCTTTTTCGTTAGTATTGACAAATGTCTGGGTAGATAATAAATTCCACCAGTCTCTTTGGCAAAGTAAAAATTGTCTACGTAAAGAACGTAAACACCGAATAATAATGTTCTAGACTCAACGTAAAGAGGAACAATTCCTTGCAGAATAGCTGGTTTCAAGTCGTTGAACATTATTCATACTTATATAACGGGGTTCCCTATTTGAAAGAAAGTGTCGTTGGGTCGATCATTATTTACTTAAACCCTTTTTCTCCATTGTCCATGAGATCGATCAAATAGGAGCTCGACAGTGTAATGTTCTCCCGATCAAAATTTTGAAGGTTCAAAGTGTTGGCACTGGGTCTTGAATCTGGACATAAAATTTTTGACAATTTTTATATAACTCCTAAGTAACAAACGCCAGCAGATCAACCAATCCAAAACTGTTAATTTTTTTCCAATCGATATTGATCCTTAAAACCAAAGTTTAAAGTTCAAAATTTACTGTAGAAATTTGATATTTTGTTGTAGGTTGATCTGCTGGCGTCTGTACCTAATAAAATTAATATTTAAAATGGCCTCTATCTAGCTGTATGCAAGTAAGGGCACGTTTTGGAATACCACTATAGACTTTAGTGAAATACGTATGGTGAATATTGTTCAAATTACAGTAAACAGTATCTTTTTACTCTGCGCCATATTTTCATACTGTAGGATGGGTCCGTGTACCTATAAAATGGCCACCGATATGGCAATATCTCACAAGAGTTTTTCTGAATCTCCTATAGATTAAGATTTCCCCATATTGTTACAGCTATTTAAAAACTACCTTCAGGTAGTTTGTAAGTCTGTTTGTTTAGGGTATACAGGATCTTTCAAGTATTGCCATTTCAAGAAAGCACTTTAAGCTATTGCGGTTATATATTTTTGAGATTTGTATGCAACGATTCTATTAACTATGTATATTTTTAATATTATTTATTATTTTTGAGTAAGGTTTGTTCCGTGCCAAAAAAAGAGAATCGTGTTAACGTGTTCAATCAAATACTGTATGACCAAACCCTTTTCGATTTCAAATAGGGGAATAGGGGAATATACTTGCTAATATACTTTCCCGGGATTATATGATTCCAGTAATTTTCGCGAGATGCTTGAACATACAAACCAAAAATTTCTTAAAAATAAAACACTAGGCTCTAAGTAAATAAAAATGCAACCCTAAATTGTTTGATCTTTAACTTGATATTGTAATATTTTTTGCTTTATAAAATAAATGTATTACGTTCGCTGCAGAGCCGTTTTTGGTAGACTTTCAGCCAGTGCATATGAGGTCTATTCAGGGCAAAGTTGGACTCTTTTACTGTGCGTATGAAACCTGCTTGGCCTCACATAACATCGTTTTTGAAAACTTGTAACAAAAGCTCAATAATTCAAATATTTATTTGAGATTTTGTCACCTCGAAGATAGATTATTGCTAAAGTTAAATCTTAAATCGCCCACATCTCTGACATTTAGATATTGTATCCATCTATTCTATCGCACTGAAAAAATCTATTCATCCATTTAAGAAAAGAGAGTTGCAAATAATATATTATTTTTATCGAAGAACGTCAAGACAAAATATTACTAAGAATTTTGGTTGCAATAAGGATTTATGACGTCATCGCTTTTTTAATCGAATAATGAATTAATTATCACATTGGTCACATAAAATAAAAACTAAGTTGAAAATGGCACGGATTGATGTACTTTTTAATGACACTGTTTTAGAAAATGAAAAAATACAATTTATTGTTAAATACCAACGACTATTTCTCCGATCCGACCGATCTTCGCTTCATCGCCGTGTTGTTATATTTATCTAAAATGTGTCTAATTTATCTATACTTGGTTAGAGAATCTGTTAAAATCCATCAGTGTGTGCAAATAATGTGTGTTTTCAACAGGAGTGGTTTGCTCAACTTCTGCGCGGTGGCGTTAGCCCTCAACGATTGCGGATACCGCGCTGTCGGCATTCGCATAGACAGCGGCGACCTGGCCTATCTATCGGTGTTGGCTAGAGAGACCTTCGAACAAATAGCTGAAACCTTCAAGCTGCCCTGGTTCTCCAAACTGACCATCGTAGCCTCAAACGATATTAATGAAGAGACTATTTTGAGTTTAAACGAGCAGGGCCACAAGATCGACTGCTTCGGCATTGGGACGCATCTAGGTAATTGTTTTCCGTTAATAGTAAGACAATAATTTGTGTCAATAAAAATAATCATTGTATTGTGTATGATAATCTCGTGAGATTCATCGAATTCTTGTAATTTATTCCAAAATCAACTACATTCTCGTATGAGTTACATGATTTTTGTATTAATTATTATCATTGTCATGTCAATGTTATTTCTTAGTCTCACAATTCTTAATAAATATCAGTTAAAGCAATTTAATATGCATGAACAACATTAATAACGCTCAGTTTTAACTTTACAAGGATAAAGATATGTTTATCATTTATTTAGTAAATCAGTTGTTCTAATGTTTTCGAATGAATGGTGAAGTATTGTTTTTGACACCCAAGGGAAGTGATGGGTCAGCTATGCGATTCTCTAAGCGGCACAGACGCTGCGCGCATGGCTGTGATCTACTATCTCTTTCCAATTCTATGAATATGAAAGAGACAGAGTCAATTCTCAGCGCTGCGGCAGCCGCTGCTACCAAGGCTTTAACTTAGAGAATCGTTCTGCTGTATAGTATTCTTTTAATAGGAAGAGCTCGATGGCGCAGCTGCTAGCGAGTTCAGCTTGCGATCTTGCCCGCTAAGCAATTTTCCGGCCGTTATAACCTAACAACCCGCATTGGGCCAGCGTGGTGGGTTATGGCCCAATATCCCCACGTGCTATTGTCTACGTGGGAGGCCTGTGCCCAGCAGTGGGACGTTTATAGGCTGATGATGATGATTCTTTTAATGAGCCGCCAATACACAGCTCCGCTCATAATTTGTTGTTTATTATAAAGTTACATGTATCTATGGAAATGCAGTTGTTTTTACATATAAAAGGCGACTGCTAGATACCGCAAGAAACTTCAAGGGCTGGTCAGGTCAAGTGTTTTAGACATGACAAAAATGACAAATAAGAAATTCGTGCTTTTTTTATTTTACATTAAATATTCATTTTATCAATTTTAATTTAATTAGTCTTTGAGTATCTAATTTATTTTAAAGCAATAACATAAGAAAAATAAAATGAAAGAATTAACTATAAAATAACGATTATTTACAACGCGCGGGCAGCGGCTGGCCGTTGACCCACCCGTCCGCGTCAGCTGGGCGATAAATACCTACGTTAGTCTAAAATCTTTTTTGTGATTTTTTTATGTTAAGAACACTTGACCTGACCAGCCCTTGAAGTTTAGTGCAGTTTCTAGCAGCCACCTTATATATTTATGAGTACTAACGAACTCTGCAATCAATCATAACCCAATGTCGCAGGAATGTTTACAAACGGACTGCCCTACGCACGTTGGTTTCCATATCTCATATTTTATTATCTCAATAATTGTGCCAATTAAATGTGCAATTATGATAAATTATGTTATCTACTCCGGTAATTTAGTACCTACTGAGTGGGGTTATTATTCTTAATAATGAACAAACTTTAAAAATGTTTACTAACAGTTATTGTGAGTATCATATTGATATATTGATATTTGGAATGAGATTGTGTGTGAGTGAATCACAGAATTTAGTTATAGAATCTACCTAACTACGCAGCGTATTACTATTGTATTAAGATATTTAATGTAGTAATATAAAAATAATTTGTAATACTTACTATTTTGTTTGATGTAAGTACTTAAAAGATTTATCGTATACTTAAATTATCATTGTTTTTTTAAAATAATATTTTATAATCATACAAGTCGAACCGTTATTTGGTATATTTACCTATACCAAATCACGGTTCGACATGTTAGACTACCGACATTTTTATCTCAAAGAGAAGCGAGACGGCGAACCTATCTTCCCGGGGTCGTAAGGAAAAAGTTGTATCTAAACACTAAAACACTGGGGTCGCATTTAGGGACTTAAGCGCGGAAGCATCTAAAATACTGAGGTCCGCAAGACAACCGATATAAACCCTAAACAATTCCATTATCTTAGTGGATTGGTTATTCATTTTAAAGACTTTTTGATAAGTTACAATTTATCTAGTTAACAGCATATTGTTTATCTATAACAAAATAAGAATACAATGTCTAAAAGGCGATAAACATTTCAGTGACGTGCCAACGTCAACCGGCGCTCGGGTGTGTTTACAAGTTGGTGGAGATAAACGGACAGCCGCGAATCAAATTGAGCCAAGACGTCGGGAAGGTCACCATACCGGGCCACAAGGAGGTATGTAGCTCATTTATGTTTATAAACATCTAATCTGCTGGGGTCCGTAGCAAAAAGAATAAAGGGACGTGCATGAAAAGGTTGATGGATGTAAGAGAAGCAAGTGAGTTGTGTCAGGACCTCGCAAAGTGGAGATCCATCGTCTCTGCCTACCGCTGTAGGGACTAAGGCGTGAGCAGTATGTATGTAATCTCAGGTAATAGTGCGTATGTTCGTCTTGTCAACATTTTATCATTATCAGCTTAAAGACGTCCACTGTTGAAAGAACGAAATACAAAGACCTCTCCCAAAGGTTTGTGGCATAGCTTAGCCACCTATCCAAAAGTGTCAAATTTCTCCAATCGATATTGATCCGTATACCCTAGTGACAAAGTTCAAATTTTGTGGTAGGTTGAAGTCTGGAAGTCTGGCGTCTGTACTAAAGTGTTAAACTACTTCTGAGGCCGATCGTACAACTTCAGACTGTGAAAACGATATGCCGTATCGTTCAATTAATTTATGACCTTCATAGCGCATTATGGTACACGCGGCCAAGAAACTGGGCCGTCAGTTTCGGTAAAACGACCTTCCTGTGAATGACGAACATCGGTAAGTGAACTCGCACACGACCGATAATGGAAGAGGACGAACACCTCGGTGGCGGAGTGGAAAGTGTGTTTCGGATTTTTGCTGCATTTGCCCGGGTTTGTAATCAGGATCACAAACCCGAATTTGGCAAGCGTGGTTTGATTAAGTCAATAGCCATCAATTTTAGTGAAGACTTGATTTCAATGATGGATGCCTTTACCCTGCAGTGGGACAGTATATACAAACGAATTTCAGAATATCAACTCACACCTACTGAATGTCGGTGTCCGACTCTCCTCCGATCCGATTGTAGGAGAAAAATTTCAACATTCGACGGGCTATGTTAGTCAAAAAATCGAAAAGAAAAGTTTAAAAAAAATCGGTCGTGTGCGGGAACGCTGAGGTTGAACTCTAGATTGTCAGTTAATTGCTACACACGAAAACAAACCTTATCGCTTTAATGACATGCAACCGAATGTCAATACGTATTTGTTCTCAATGATCGACAAAATTAGGTCGACCTACCGTATCGGCGTTAAGAGGGTTTACGCATTTCGGTTTCCCATACAAACTTCCAAGTCGAAATTTTTAAAAAATTTTAATGAACCTTTGCACGCTAAAGTAAAATAGAGAGATCTGAATTGCTTGTTGAAACCATTTTTAAAAAACGTTTATTTAGCTGAGCTATTGCGATTTAAAGTGTATTATAGAAAGTTTAAAAACGCAATAACTTAGTTAAATGAATGTTATTTAAAAATGTTTTCAACAAACTATTTAGATCCCTGTATTTTAATTCAGAATGCCAATTTTTAAAAACCAATGAGCAAAATAAAATTTGCTCATTGGTTTTTAAAAATTTCAACTAGGAAGTTTGTATGGGAAACCAAAATGCGTAAACCCTTTTAAGCAAACACGATAAAATTAATGTTAGGATACAAGTGTTTAATGTAAATAATTAGGGTGACATACATTAATTAGGATGACATTCTGCCGGCAACGCGTCTGCGATTCCTCTGGTTTTGCGGGTGTCCATGGGCGGCGGTGATTACTTTCCATCAGGTGACCCGCTTGCTCGTTTGCCTCCTTCTGCTATAAAAAAAAATACAACTTTCTTTTCATAAAAAGACATACAGTTTGTCACTGACTTAGAAATAGTAACTAAGTTAGCGTCTCGGTCGTGGCAATGGAAAGAAAATTTAATTTACAATTTAAAAAAGAAAAGACATGCACCATTCAGTGTTTAATTCTTATTGTAGTGTGCATACATATTTTGCGCTTTTAGTAAAGGATAATGCCCACGGCCCATACATTTGAAAACCTGACAATGAGGTTAGCTTGTATAAAATTATCTTAGTAGCAAAATGTAATATATTACTATTTACTGGTCTAAAGTAATTATTTTTATTAAAAGCTAGAGTAATATGAGACAAAGTTTAAAACTAACAATTTTATGTTTGTGGTTGGACATTGTTTTTTTGAAGTTTCACTACCGTAAAACTACCACATACAAGCATAGCTAAAAATGTTTTATACCACTTTTGTTTCAATTAATTATCCACAACACATTTATTAAAGAAGTCAATAGTCAAAAATATTTATAAGTTTTATGAAACTAAAGTAACGAATCGGACAACTACAGACAACAGTGACAGAAAGAGTTGACAAGTCAAAAATACGTTTTGTTTTACCCTTGTTATGTCTATACTTAGCAAGGGTAAAACAAAACGTATATTACGGCTATCCGTACAATCAATCAAAATGATAAATTATTGTGTTAATAATTAGGTATTCATAAATCGTTAAGCATATTTAATGCCATAAAAACAATTCATAAAAAGAAGAACTAGAATATAGTTTTAAAAACATCAAATTAATTATTATGTTAACGTTAATATTACAAATACATTCATAAAAAAATCATGTCCAAAATGGGCATTGTCCTTTAGGAAATTACAAAAATTTCCATTAGGTAACTAAAAGAAGAATTCAACGAAGGGAACAAACCCCATTGATACCTTTTACAATAGCTTTTGACAATATCCAAATACAGTTATCAATGTATTTGCAGACATAGATAGACTCAGATCATGTAGTAGGTATCTAAGATAATAAAGAAATGAATTGCTTAGATACGCAATAAACTAGAACTGATAAGACAACAACATACAAAGAGATCAAGGTCGCAAACAATAAAGTACGATAAATATATATTTACTAAGTTAATATGGGATAGAGTAGATAAACTGTAGGAAGTATAGAAACATTTTGTGCAGTAAGGAAAATTTGAAAATGATAAAGCCTTGTATAAGCGTCTTCCCGAGTAAGAGACTAATTATTGTACCCAATTTGGACTCGAAAGTCTATTTATCATCTCAACATTGATTGATTATATGATTTGGTAACGACATATTTATTTATTTAAAACACTTTATGCACGTAAAGTACAGAGGCGGACTTATACTAATGCTTTAGGCATTCTCATATATTTTTTTTTATTTTAGTAAGTGTCGTTACGGCTATATAAAGATGTGCAGTTTCTTGCGCCCATTATTTTCCATAGCTCAAAAAAATGATCTGAATGGGTAAACTAAAAATATTTTTTAACTGTATCTAAAGGGCCCCACAGACGATCAGGTCGCCTGCAGGTATCGGCCTGTTAGTGAGTAGTACAGCGCACGGGCGGCGGCGGCGGCTGCGGGCGGCTAGTACTAATTGACAGGCTGATACCTGCCGGCGGGCGCCACACACGATCAGTTCACCGGCACACCGGCAGGTATAAGCCTGTCAGTTGGCTGATACCTGCCGGCGGGCCCCACAGACGATCAGTTAGCCTGCAGGTATCAGCCTGTCAGTTCCGCCGCCGCCGTCGCTCGTGCGTTGTACTACTAACTGGACAGACCGATACCTGCAGGCGACCTGATCGTCTGTGGGTAGTGATGGGCAGTGGATAAATATCCAAGGAGTAAATACTCGGATATTTATCGAAAATGGATAAATAATCGTTTTTATCCATTTTTATCTGATATTAACTCAAAATTAAGAATAAATATCTTTTTAGCGGTATCCACGCACAACTTTTGTTTTTCTAGGGGGCGATCGCGCTAAATATTCACAACCAAACTACATCTGAACCGCAGCCGTCCTGCCGACTTCGTATAGCGCCATCGCGTGTGTCAAACGCGATAGCACTACACAACAGCTGAGGATCAGTTGTAGTTTGGTTGAGATTATTTAGCGCGATCGCCCTCCTAGACTGCATTTAACGAATGGTTAGTATTATGTGTCCGAATACTACTATGTTATTAAATTTTTTACTGTAGTTTAGCACGGTTGCGCTATACCTATCAACCCAACTAGCAAAGTAGTGGAATAAGCGATCAGTTATTCAACTAAAGATCTAATAAATGTTGAATAATGGCTACCGAGTGACCATATTGCGCTAAAGATGCGTTCGTGTGACTTTTTAGCTATTTTCTCTATTGTGCGCTATAATTATGACGTATAAACGTTTATTCTACGTACTTATACCGCAACTATTCGACAATCGTGTAATAGTGTCTATTACTCGTTTATTCAACATGAGTTTGTTATAGTAGCGCTATAAGAGTATTGAATTAGCTATTTGTCTGTGTAGGTCGCAACTATACAGCCACTACTCAACATTCCGTTATCGGAGCCAATTTGCTGAATAGTTGCTACCCGTTTATTAAAAAGCGTCATGATTACTGATACAGCGTTATAAATCGACTAGTCCAATAATAGCTTTTAGATTACAGCTACTGAACCAGAATTGTTTTTAATGCCATTATATCACATTTATTGAGTACAAGATACAATAACAGATTTTTAGTGACCTTTAGAGCTCTAATGTGACGATATTTTCTTAACCACTCTGAAGATAGTGGTTCCGTACACAATTTTTTAGTTCACCACAATCTTGAAATTAAACATTAGAATACAGTGAAGAAGTCGACTGTCAGGCTTCACTGATTGCAAAAGAAGTTAATAATAATTAGTTTTTGAAGATTCCAGTGATTGCAGTTCAGATGTTGAAAACCCAGAGAGTTTTGAAAATGAACAAGACAGAGATTTAGAAAAAAATGTATTTTTCTCGTATTCAAATCTGTTTCCACTCTACATCCGTAGTACCTTTCTAATAAAATAAAATGCGTTTCCTGCCATGTGTCCACATTGATAATTATAAACAATCATCTAGAAAGAGAAAGAACTTGAATCATTTCAGTGGCTACCAGATTATAGAGTTGTATCCGTGTGTTGTTACCGAAACCAGCGGCTAGAAACGAATAACCAGCCGCTTGATACCGGATAGATAGATAGACCAGACTTGACTTGACTTGATATCGAAAAAAACGATTTTAAACAATTTACGAACAGTAGCACTTACTATGTTCTGCTGTTTTTGTTATTTTTTAATAAACACGGAATACACTGTTTATACCTACCTATTAATTTACTTAATTCATAGACGAACAGGAAACTGAAACAAAACTTTGTGTTTATGATATGATATGATAGTGTATGGAAATCATAAAATTATAAGAATAAAGGTAGCTAAATTAGTTTACTTTAGATCTAATCATCATTATAAACCAAACGCAGGCATCTCGCGGCAAAATTTAGGCGCACAGGCTTTTAGTGCATTAAAGAAATACAACTAAATGCTTACTATTACTAGGTATCTGTTCACACCTTATTTCATAGATAAATACCTATTTCCAAGACATCTCTCACAAATAAATTAAAATAGTCCTATTCCACTGCTGCGTCACATTTTGTATGAGAATTTTTAGTATTTAACACTTAATACAGATGCATATTTCACTGTTTATGTCTATTTATGTTAAATGTACCTATCCTATAGTAAATAAATCAGAAGAGAAACACCAAAAACAAAAACTAAATCATGTGAATATAAACTGTACTATAAAATGTAAGCAGCCGTTTTCAGCCGCTAGTTATCGCTAGAAATTATAATAAGCCAAATAAGCCGATTCTAGCCGCCAGGCTAGAAATGTTAGTAACCAGCTTTACATCTATAGTTATATCCAACCTTTCAAGTTTTGTTACCGACTTTGAATCAGGAACCCCAAAATAATTTTATTTATTAAATATGGTGGAACAGTGTCGCAGTTATTCAACACATGATCGAATTTATGCGCTATAACAGCAATATATTCACTAAATTCGTGTAATTTATATATTTTTTTAATATTGGAAACCATGTAACTTTAACTCCATCAAATAGTGCAGTAGTTGCTGCGACACTGCTATTACTGCTCTAAAATGTGTTAGGTTTGCTGTTAAATCACATCTATTCCATAATAAGGCGATTTATTCTACAGTTACTTTGCTTCTATTGCACCAATTAGTGGAGTAATTTGCGCCTAAATCCCGTTGAATACACGTTGGCTCCACATCTATTCAACTTATAACGACGCTCTTATAGAACTGTTTAGCAAAACAGGAACGTGGCCGTGACTGTTATAGCACACCGTTTTGCTAGTTGGGAAGTCACTGTAATAGAATAGAATAGAATAGAAAACTTTATTTCAGGCTTCTATGGCCCATATAACATATACCTTATAGACTAACATACATATTATAATACAATCTTGTTAGTAAATAACTTAAAAGCTATGTTAGTATTTTAATTATTTGGACACATTTTGTGTCGTATCAGTGGCAGGGAAAGGCAGCTGTCCACGGAATCGCCTATATACCACGCCCTTCGGCCAGAAGTCCTCGCTCATGAAGGTGTCGAGCCTGGATGACGGGACCCGCACCACAAAAGCCTTGAAGCTGGTGTTGTGGCGCGACTTCAGCGGCACCACCCTCAAGTCGAAATTGGTTTTCATTTTGATGTATTCTGTAATCTCCTGCACTGTGGTGGTATAATGCAGGCGAGACAGATACATGGCCGTGGTCGGCGTCGCAGCCCGCAGCAGGAAGTTTGGCCCTGTCGGTGCGGTGCCGCGACGATTCTGGACGACGCAACGTCGTCGCGCCTTCTTACTTTGAACCGTAGTGAAACCATCTTCATTTCCATCTGCGATAACAACGGATCGCGATGGCTCGGAGTTAGCAGCAACTACGGCAGCAAAGTTTCGGCGACAGCTGACAGGCGCAGCACACACAGCCGTCACGTGAGGAGCTGCAGGTGGCAGCGGCGCGCGGACGGCGGCGGCGGGCGATGGCAACATGACGCTCGCTGGGGGCGCGGGGCGCGCGGGAAGAGTAGCCTCGCCCCGCGTCGCCTGCGCTCGAGTCGGCTCGGGTCGCGGCGGCGACGGCGTCGAAACTGCTGACTTGCAGCTCGATGTTGTTGACGTATCGAGGTAGGCCCCACGTCGCAAGTTGATATTGGAGCCGACCTGCGATGACCTACTTTCCGCGAGTGATTCACGTAAATTATTAACTTCATTACGCAAATCACTTACGGTTTTTTCAGATGCATGGAATTTTTGCACCATATCTGCCAAACCCGCCTTCAGGGTAAGGATATCCCTCAGGAGGCTGGTGACATCGACGTGATCGAAAGTGACGGGAGGCAACTTGTTATATCTCTCGCCACAAACGTCGGTACGTCGTCAGAATCTGTAACTTTGAGCAGGCTGATGATATCCTGCAAGCTCTTCTGTGTCCCGTCACGTCTACGGGACACCTGGTCACTTATGTTGAGGGACTCGTACAACAGCTTCTTGGCTTTTGATATGTCATCTTCGCTGAAGCTCGACTTCCATATCTGGACCGCACTGACCTCATCCATCACATCCAACTTTTGCTGAAGGAAAGCGAGGAGTTCGTTAGCCACTAGCGTTTGATTCGCCATGGCACTACACTCGCGACGGCTTGCGCCGCGCTACACTAATATTATATTAAATTATATTAAACGTGTGCACAGTTCCGTGCGTTGCACATGACTGTAATAGCTGTGGTAATAGTGTTTCTAGTGAAACTGCGTCGCGTCCTTGAAATAATTAGGCTTTCTTACTCTTGCACACGTTGCGCACAGATCCGCGAGAGTGAGAAAAGTATAGGTTTGGTTACAATTATTTGCCGGCTTCGCCGCGCAATTTAGTTATGTTAGCAAGCTCGGGTTCCCTCGTCCCGCGTCGTGGTCCACTATAACGGCGTAGACGTCAAACGGCAGCTCAGAGAAGTTGAGAGATTGCTGTTAGCGATTGGACAGTGAGGCGAAGACTTAAAGAAGCGAATTTGAATCCAAGAAGGCCAGCTACGGGGCCCAAATTGTCTCCAGCCCACCGAGAAGCCCGGGTTTCAGTTTGCTCGCGATCACTTAGAAAGGGATATAGGATATAATATAGCAATGGAGTCGAGTCCTATTCTCGGACGAAACAAAGATGTGCCTGCATGGTAGCGACCGTTGGCGGAGAGTCTATAGAAGACCAGGGTAGCGATTTGCACAATGCAGTTTGGCGGAAACAGTGGCATACGGGGGCGGGTCCAGGTCCAGTATGATATGGCCGGGGATTTTTATAGAAGAAAAAACGGAGCTGGTATTCGTACCTGGTGGTGGTCGGGGAGGGGGCCTAACTGCTGAAAGATACATCAACGACATTCTGCTAGACCATGTGCTCCCGTTCACCGAGTTTATTGGCGAACATTTCCTGCTAATGCACGATAACGCCCGCTGCCACACTGCTGCAATGACTAGACTGTACCTGGAAGAAGTCGGGATTTCCACCTTAGACTGGCCAGCCCACAGTCCTGACTTGAATCCTATTTGAACACGTGTGGGACGAGCTGAAAAGACCTCGTACCCGACGAGGAAGATATCCAGCTTCGGCGACGATAGAAAATCCAAAGACTGCTTTGGTCGAAGAGTGGCAGAGAATTCCACAAGATTCCGTCAGAAAACTCATTCGGTCAATGAGAAACTGTTTACAGGCAGTCATTAGGGCCAGGGGGGTAATACAAAGTATTGAGGAGGGGATAAAATACACAGTATTCATTAAGACATCCACAACTTCAACCTTGCAACAATTCCCTATATTTAGGTAGGAAATTTTATTAATTTAAAATCTTTTTGATATTTTTTGAAAGCTTATAAAATTACCTTTCAAATGATATACCACAATCTATAATTCATTGCATACAAATGGTAAAAACCCAGCCCATTCAGTTGAATTTAAACTTGCCGAATAATTTTGATCAAGTATTATTGTTTATCGCTCGTTTTATGGAATTAAAAAACTCTATAGCAGTTATTTTGTTTATAATAACCAACTACCTATATTTTAATTTAAAAATTTACATGATCTGTCTTTTTGGATAAATACTCGAGTAAAAACGGATATTTATGAGTATTTATCCGGATAAAAACCCATCACTATCTGTGGGGCCCTTAAGGCTCGGATTCTAAAACCAAACTCAAATCTCTGCTTGAGTACAGTTAGAAAGGGATGGTGCTATTCATCGCATATATGGCCATCCCTTTCTAACTCTGTTGAAGCATTTGATTTTGAGTTTGATTTTAGAATACGAGTCTTAAAGTACTTATCAATAAGTTTTCTTGAATGGTGTGTAGCGGCTCATTAATAAAATTATACTACCAACCAATCTCTTCTCTAGGGTGTCGTAAAAGACAACTAAAGACTAATGCTCTAATGGCAGTGGACTGTTTTTGCGGTCCCCATTGCCTAGTCTCTGACTAACCCTTTGGGGATAATAGTCGCAAATCTACTCGAATAAATAATAGAGTAAATACTCTAGGAGTCTTCGTGATAGACAAGGGGCTAAGTATGTAATAATAACACTTGTTCCAGGCGTACCGACTGTTTGGTGCCGACGGGCACGCGCTAGTAGACCTACTACAGCGATCGTCGGAGCCGGCGCCGGCGGTCGGACGCAAGGTGCTATGCCGCCACCCGTTCCAGGAGTCCAAGCGGGCATACGTCATACCTAGCAAAGTGGAGCACCTGTATAAGGTAAGCTGAACATTATTATTTACCTTATTTCCAGACTACGTGTTCAGAGGCTAGGACTTGAGTGGCTTGGAGAGGCTAAATCAAGTCGTTCCGGAGTCTTAAGTGCGCCTACGTCATACCCAGCAAGGTGGAGCATCTGTATAAGGTACCTAAGCTGAACATTTACATTTACCTTACTTTCAGACTACGTAGCTGAAACTTGAGCGGCATGGATAGGCTAAATCAAGTTGATCCGTTACTTGATCCGCTACGTCCCATGAGTCCAGGCGCGCCTACGTCATACCCAGCACGGCCGAGCACCTGTATACGTTAAGCTAATACCAGAAGGAGTGAAAGTTCGCCAGAAACAAAGATAGCCAGTTTCTCAGTGGTTTAGGATTCCGGCCTTATCGTCACTTACCATCAGGTGAGATGAAGGCCAAGCGCTTACCCGTTGTAGAATAAAAAAAGTACCTGAGGTCCAACTCTCCCTTTCACAATTTCTACTCCTTTCCTCAAGGTCGGCAACTCATCTGCGACTCCTCTGGTTTTGCAGGTGTACATGGGAGGCGGTGATTACTTGTTAAAGTCAATTCATTTATGCTACAATAATTATTGAGCGCATAAGAATGTCGCTATTATATTTAATGTGACTCGTCATAGTGACTACATCCTGCCTGATGGTAAGCAGCCGATGCAGTCCAAAATTACGAGAGTGCTCCTCACCGTACAACAAGCACGGTGACAAGCTCAACCATTCATGACGGCCTGTAAATGCCATCAATTCGTAAGTCCTAACTATGGGGCGGGAGCCTTGTACTGAGAAGAACCGGCATGAAACTCAGCAAGGGCATTTCTTTTCTCACTTTTTTTTTTTTTATAAAAGAGGGAGGCAAACGAGCAGGCGGATCACCTGATGGAAAGTAATCACCGCCGCCCATGGACACCCGCAAAACCAGAGGAATCGCAGATGCGTTGCCGGCCTTCAAGGGAGGAATAGGTTTAAGGAAGGAATAGGAATTGGGAGGGGGGGCGGGGAAGGGGCCTCCGGAACCCTCACTGGTCGGACGAAACGGTATTACGCCGGGCGAGCCGGCCCAATGCGTGCTGCAACGCAGCGTGGCTCTACCACTCAGTCAGTGTTACTCATTTAGCACCACCCAGGGATCACGTGTAGGGTCTCAAGGGTAAACCTACGGACGCGAGCAACTTTAACCCCTTTCTTTTACAGCGTCAATAAGCCTGCTCGTTTGCTTCCTATTCACATAAAACATTACCTTCCTTTTATCTTTACTGTCCGAGGGACTAGGACTTAAACGACATGTACAGACTAAATCAAGTTGTTCCGTTATTCCGATTTGGGTAAAGGAAAAGTAAAAGACAAATGCTGTAGCATTTATAATGTGCGTTAGACTTTATTATCGTGATTTATCAGGGTAATTTTGACGCAAGTTATATTGTGTAATCTTATTTGATTAAAATACACTGTCACTATATCATAATAAAATAAGAATTGATGTCATACTTGCAATTATTCCGACAGTCATTATTTTTAGAATTTTGTGTTGCCACGAATAAATAGAAAACTGCCTAATAGATATGACCTACAAATGACCCACTGCTGGGAAAAGACAACTATCATTGAATTCAAGTCATCACATCACCAGAACTGATAAACCCGGGCAACTTTTAAGTTTGTCGCCGACCCTAAAATACAGTTTTTAATATCACTACTAAGGAGGCAGTAAAGTATATCTCATCATAAGGTATTTATGTAACTATAGGCCAGTTGCCTGACTTCAATAAATAAATAAAAAGCGGTAACCGTAGCCTATGGGCATTTTTAAGAAACACCAGAGATATCACATACATATTGAAGGACCTCATGCTATATTCCTTTAAGAATACCCTAGCAGGAAGCTCATTACACAACCTAGTACAAGGTGTGAGGATCTTGATGAGAAGTAACGCTGTAAAGTGCAGGCGGAGTGACACCCCCCTGGCTATGCATCGAAAATATCAAATACACTGCCTGACCTGAGAGTAATTTGGTGAAACATGGACTGTGTAGTATATTATATCTAACAGCATGTAGTATGTGTTAATAAAAAAACATTGTGTTGTGTTCCCAGGAGTGCTGGAAGGACGGTCGCATCAACATCCAGCTGAAGCCTTTGCAGGATGTGCGCGCGCGCGTGCAGGGCTCCCTGCGCACGCTGCGGCAGGACATCAAGCGCAACCTCAACCCCACGCCATACAAGGTAGGACTAAGAACCAGTACTCATTTAACAATACACAGTTTTTGTTATAGGATAAATGGCAAACTAGCGTCAATCATCTAAACACAAAAAAGTCGCCATTCCTTCCCCTTCCCTCTCTTCAGGGTACATCTCTAGGCCTGCAGAGCAGTATTAACATGCTCGGTATGGATATCCGCTGCGATCTGAACCAAAAGGATTACATCGAAACCGTAATTAAAAATGCCTCACGTAAACTCGGTGTCCTGAACAAGGTGCGGCGATTCTTCACGCCTGATCAGTTGTGTCTATTATACAAGACACAGGTGCGGTCTTGCGTGGAGCATTGCTCTCACCTTTGGGACGGCTCCGCAAAGTACCTTCTCGATGCCTAGGACAGATTGCAGCGCCGCGCTGTGCGCATTATCGGCAATGCGGAGGTCACTAAAACTCTCGAGCCTTTGCAATTGCGTAGAGATATTACGTCACTCAGCGTCTTTTACCGTTTATACCATGGCGAATGCTCTGAAGAACTCTTTGACCTCATCCCTCCTTCTCCCTTCCTCCATAGGAGTACGCGTGCTGCTCTCCGGAGTCACCAATTTACAGTTTCTAACATTCCATCACGCACAAAGAAATTTAGTGACTCGTTTCTTTGCCGCACTTCCAAAAGATGGAATAGTCTACCAGCACACGTATTCCCTCCTACCTATGACATAGGGTCCTTCAAACGAGGCGTGAAGAGGCACTTTGTGGGCCGGCAGAGTAAGGGTGACTGATGCTACGTCTCTTACGCTGCACCAGTTGTCCTCGCGCCTGGACTTCATTTCCACTTAACATCAGGTGGAGTGGGGTCATTTGCCGGGCTTAGTATAATAATAAAAAATAAAAAAATACACGATCCCATATAAAATACGTCTGACAAAGTAATTCCAACAATTCTATACAATTTTGTTTTCAAATTCCATACATTTTCGGGAGCAGGAGCGACCGCAGTTGACTCACCTGCGCTCGGCCACGCTCGGCGCTCGCTCGTTCGCGAAATTTAAAAAAGCCTAACAAAAACCGGACACCGTTTATTTTGGCCGGACACGCAATCAAAAGCTTAACTATGTCCGGCTTTATCCGAACGCCTGGCAACGCTAGTCACAGGGATACTGAGATGTTGATCGCCTCCTAATTCAAGTCTACTTGATTGAGCTTTGGTGTATATTCATTTAATTTTTTATTGCTATTGGAGTAACCGTAACCGTGTCGCGCAGCGGTGAAAGAATACTACCACCCCCTCTCTTCCCTTGGGTGTCGTAAAAGGCGACTAACGGACTAAAGACTGCACATACTTCCAACAGCATAGAGCTGCGATGGGCTCACCACCTGTCACGGTAAGCACATTGCAGTCGCTATTTAATGAAAAGTGGGTTATGGTACAGGACTGCTTTTACTGTCCTCATTGCCTGGCCTCTGACTAACCCTTCGGGGATAATAGTCGTGATTGTATGTATGAGGAGCGTCGTTTCAAAAGGACTTAATTTCACTTTTGGAAAAAATGTAACTAATGATAGGAATCCATTTTTAGCTTTCGTTTGCACCTCTATACTAAATTGTTTATTGCAGAAACGTTTAATTCATCTCTAAATTTGACTTTCAATTCACGTATTCAAAACAATTAAGCTTATTTCCACGTCATTTGCTTTCATTATTAAGGACATAAAAAACCTTTTTACAAACCGACTTATTTCCAGAACATACTCGTAATACGAGTATAGTCAATTTTCTCTAGCAAACAGATTTATTTCCATTTCACACATTTTTTTAAGCAGAAAAATGTCCGTTTTGTTTTGTTTTATAATAAATACCTGGCAACTCAAGTGGCCGAAAAGGCCTAGAAGCCAAGACCATAGAACCGAAAAAAAGTTGCAATTTTTTTATAATCCTACTGACAGATTGTGACAGGGTACCTAACAAAGAGGCTTATTTTACTGTAGTTCTGACCAAAGTGACTTATTTCCAAATTATTGAGTAATGTTTTCCTATTATAAATAAATTTTAAAATTAATGTGCTAGTGTCATAATCAGCTAAATACGATTCTCTTTTATGGAGCCATAAAAGAATATGTATGTAACACAATAAATCACATGAAGGTTTTTTGCATTTATTGAAAAATCTGCTAAGGTGGAAATAAATCCTTTTGAAATGACACTCCTCGTATGTATGTTGGTCTATGTTTATGTGTTTTTTTTTGTAGCCAGTCATCGCTACAAACTGCTACCAATGTCCTGTTTCAGGTGGCAGTGAGTGACGACCTATACTGCTTTATTCACGACTTGTGGCTTCAGAACGCGCCCATCGGTGAACTATCATGAAACTAATGAATCCAACGCGAGACAACCACTAGATCAGGTCTCTAATTAACTGATCATTAATTACTTGGCATTCGAAATGCAAAAGTTGAAGAAACACCAAAAACACGTCAACATGTAAGATTGAAACGTGTTAATCGTAAGCAAATAATGTACTACTCTCTAGCGAGAGATCGTGAAGTATGGCAAGCAATCTTGGATAGATTTTATTTATTGTTATTGTTTATGTATTCGTTATGAATTAACGCTTTAATATTGAGAAGTGCGCAAGTTAAATTATTATAGTTCACTTTCGGTTCAATGTTTGCCTTGCCATAAACCAAAGTGTACACTTAATGGAAATGAAAATATTTTGCAAGGAAATAACCAAAAAAGAATTATTTTATTATACATAGTGAGTCAGTATATTTCATTTTTAATGAGACGTTGTTTTTATCAGTACATGGTATTTATTTTACTCACTTCTCAAGTAGGTATAATTGAAAACTAGTTACACTTTCTATGTTATAAGAAACACTTTATGTAGTAATAGATTTTAAAATATAAGAAATTTATATTTTAACAAGCATGTAATGTTTTGAAATCATAAATAATTTATATATACTAGTCAAACATTAGTTGGAGTTGCTAGCGGACAGTTGATTGTAATGTTAAGAATTTGTTGGATGCTTAGTAGCTCCCAAAGCTGCAGCTATAGGTCAGATCACACCGAGCCGCGACGCGTTTTGAGAACCTCTCAACCAAATGTGCACCTTATTATGTAGCTGATTAGTTCTATACTGTATTGCAAGCTCAAAAAGTGCGCGCGGGCGGCGTAGCGACGCTTTTTCGGTGTGATCTGATTCCTTATCGCACTATGAAAACAGATTTTCATAGTGCGATAAGGAAGTTTTTGCTTAAATTGATAATTTTTGGATATGTAGTAACATTACTAAATTAAACAGTTGTAAGTAATAAAATGTTCTTTAAAAATATTAAAATTTAAAGCAACAGGAATAAATTCAATAAATTATGTATCTTTTATAGCGGTTTCAGACTGGCGTTTTTTTCGGTGCGTATAAGGTCGTTTTTGGAAGCGCATATATACGCGCCTTTTTGCCACACGCTTATAAACTCGTCTAAGCTTAGCTTAATAAGCTTAGTAAGCTATATAGCCATTATATTACTGCCGGTTCGAACAAACACGCCGGAATAAACGCGAGTTTTTTGTAAAGCAAAATATTACGTTTACCCTTCGTATCAGAAGGACAAACTAGCAAAATTCCCTTGCGCATTAACGACATAAAAGTAAAACTCTGAAATCTGAAATAGTCATACAAGTAGAACGTCTGTTATGAAAAATCGTCATGTTAGGTAAAAGGACTAGTACACTGACACAGAAAGTAACTAAAAACAAAAGTATTTTTTCAAAATAATATAACAAATAAAAACGATTAAGTTCGTCTTTGAACAAAGCTGCATACAAATAAAAAAAATACCTTATTGTAGATGTGGTAGATAAAATTCGTTTAGTGACGCGTTATTTTTCAGAGGTTTTAGCAATCGTCTCCGAAAAAAACGCGATAAAGATGAACATTTACATTTTTTTTTCAATTTTTCTTCTTTATATGTCTGTTCATTCTTTCCACGTTATTGACCTTCGTGTATGGTGCCTTTACTTTTATAATAAGGATAACAAAGGTTTTTTTTTTATTTGGAGTACCATTGTGGATTACTTAGACAACACAACCATACAGTATATATAATGCATTTAATGCACTTGAATATACAGTCACGAGCACCAATATGTATACACTTTGGCTCTTATTCCGTTGTATTAAGAGTTACAACTGTTTACATATTTTTGCTTGTGACTGTACTTTATAGCGTAGTCAACTTATTTTACTTATCATCATCATCATCAGCCTATAAATGTCCCACTGCTGGGCACAGGCCTTCCACGTGAACAATAGCACGTGGGGATATTGGGCCATAACCCACCACGCTGGCCCAATGCGGGTTGGTGGGTTTTAACGACTAACACAACCATACAGTATAATGCATTTAATGCACTTGAATGTACTTTATAGCGTAGTCAACTCATTTTACTTAACATGTCGATTTTTCACTTCAGACGTTCTAATCTAATCTAATCTAGTTATATGACTCTTTCAAATATCAGACGTTTTACTTACTAGTACGACCTACTGGTCGTTTTGCTTCTATGTCGTTAATGCCTCAAGAGCATTTTGCTAGTTTGTCCTTCTGAGCACAGGCCTTCCCACAAGGCCCATAACTCATAACACTGGCCTAATGCGGTTGGTGGGTTAATTGTTGGAATGTAGTAAAAACACATTAGCGCGACTCCTTAGGCGTTCAATAAAAAAAAATAGTATTAAAGTAGGTAATAGCAGCTTTGAAGTGATAGTTAAAACCTTTATACGGTTTAATGTTAAGTTATAAATTTTACCAGTTATGGCAGAAAAACCGCTTCCGAATCTGGTGATACAGAAACAGTTATCATCACAGAATTGACTTCTTGTAAAATACTGTTTTTACCATACAATCGTTTTGTTGGATTTCTTAAGCTAAAATAGTACACGCATATATGTTTAAAATATCGTAAAACATATTGCAAATGTATGAAATAGCAATAATGTATTAATATTTTCGTAAAGGGATTCAGTTTTATGATAAGTTTTGTATCTAGTTACGGACTATCAAATTTCTGCCATATAGCGGGTGCCCCCTATTGCACGACAGCAAAACTTAGTGATATAACCTTTTAAACAAAATTGCATTCCTTGAAAGTAAGTTACAAAATGACCAAAACAACGACTTTATTTGGAATTTCTAAGACTTAGTTTGAGTTTAGTTTATGATTATGAGTTACTTATGTAAAGTGTGTAAAATCAGGAAAAATAAGTTTGTTTTTAGATGATCTTTTCACAATTCAAAAAGTGTTAGTGATGATAAAAATAGACATACCCTAACAAATACCTACAAATAATGTACAAATTTTTATACTTAGGGTATCTAATAGTGCATTTAGTTTATTTCACAACTCTATTTTAGATAAGTCATGGAAACTTTACAAAGTATTTTTTTTTCTATTATACTTATGTTAATGTAAATGAGTGTTATAAAGCGTTGTGATATCAAATAAATAATTTACTTTGATCTATTATGCCATGTTGAAAAAGATTATCATTTATAATTAAATAAATAACACTTGAAAAAGTAGAAACTACTAAATTAACTTTTGCAAGAACAATAGGTTCTTACAAGTGAAGTATAAAAGTTGGTTACTTATTCAAGTGCTATAATTTACAATACAAATAAAGCATTAGAAATGCAAAATTAACATGATCATGTAATAACATATATTTAAGAACATCACTTTTAGTTTTGATGGGTAATCTTTTTTTAAGATTCATCTAAGTATATATGTTTTTCTATATTAGGCTACTATTATAGAAAAACTATTGATTGCAAAAGGTTTAACCTTTTGTAATCAAATAGAAAGTTCACCTTCCCAAAAATAATTTTACTACTATCGTTTTATTTTACGTAAAATTACATTTTATTATAATTATCATTTCATTATAATGATTTGTATTGACGCCACCAGATCAAACTACCACAAAATGTCAGATTTCTACAATGAAGTTTTAACTTTATGCTATTGGTTTTAACGAGCTATTTTCCCGTTTTTAACAATTTCGATTGAATGTACCGCCACCAATATAAAACATACAGTTCTAAAATTCATATATAATATAGTTAAACATATTATCTAATGACTCTTATAGACAGAAACATGATTGGTAATACTTCACTCGATAGAAAATAGTTCAAAGATTGCTCTGTCAACATTTTAAAAGAGCTGTGAGTCAGATAATACATTAATAAATGACTTAATTTTTTTACCAATAGAAGAAACTTTTCATTAGTGAATGCAAAAAGTACATATTTTTTATTTCACTTGTTTTTCCTATATAGGCAAAAAACCTATAAAACGCGCCTATTCGCTGATATACCCGTCCCGTACCTTCGTACCGTCGAGAGAGCGAGAGAGGATCAATATCGATTCCAGAAATTTGACAGTTTTGGATGCTATGATACTATTATTATAGTTCTATTTACGGTTATCTGATAGTTGTCTAGAAAATAATAATGTTGCCGGTGTGTTATCAAAGAAGAGGCTAAATAAAAGAAAAATCAAAATCAAAAAAGAGATAAATGAAATCAAACATGGTTTACCTACATTAATTAATATTATGCACATTATCTGATAAGAAGATGAACAAAGTGAAGAAGATTTACTTATCGTTCTACAAAATCGGTTTATTAAAAAATATTTACAATAGTTAACCATGGAAAAAAAATATACTTACCTATGTTAATAAAATAAAATTTTATAAAACTCACCTTAATTTATTTCGACAGGGTTTCTATATAAAAATTATTAAAACTCATGGTAAGCTTAGAAAATGTTCCGAGCAATATGACAGTCAAGGAAAACATACTTTAGCGTATAAGATACTTATATTTCCCTACGGCTTTTGTTCAAAGCAAACTAGAAGTTTTGATACAAACAGAAACGTTTCAAAGCCAGACGTAAACTTTCTTTTTATTTGTTTTCAACCTTTAAGGCGAGTCACCGGTAAATGCGGGCAAAACTGTTTTGCTAGATCAAACGGTTTATGTATTTACTATTAAATTACGCTATTATAAAAATATATAATACACTAAAGGACATTGCCTAAAGAATGTGCTAATTTGTTAAGCGATTAGATGTACTTTACTCAATTATAAAAAAATCCTGAAAACAGGAATAAAAGTGTAAAACGGATGATTTCTTAATTTTTTTTTAAATTTTCGACATAATTTTTACATGTAAATATTAATTTTGAAGTACTTCAGAGAACCTGCTAATTCGTTAAATCCTATAGTCTATATAGGCAAAAAACCTATAAAACGCGCCTATTTGCGCCCCTTCGCTGTTATACCCGTCCCGTACCGTCGTACGTCGAGAGAGCGAGAGAGAAGCGCTCGAAAGAACTCGCCTTAAGAGGCCTATTACATCTCGACTGTGATTTTTGCGTAAAATGCCCATTTTCGCATTTTGTTGTAACTTTACAGTTGGATAATAAGTTGGATATAAGTTCATGCTTAATATTACAAATGTCTACTCTGTGAAGATAAGTTGAGTTTGGACGGCCGGCGCATTGTATTTTGAAGTAATTTTGCAGGTTGTATTTATCGTTTTTAACGAAATAATGTCCTATTTTGTAAAATATTAATATTTCATAAATTCATTATACAATCTTTATTCATCATGAAGTAACGATTATTCTGGTATGTATTTTTGCTCAATAATATTATCTTAGAAATAACAATTTCCAAGGTGTTTGTGGTTTAGATTAGGATTTTTTTTCATTATAAAATCAATTATATCTAAAAATTCCGAGTCCGTTACGCACAATACGACTTTAAAAGAGATAACATTCTAATTTGTTAATTTCATTTGTTTAGAACAGTAGTTCAATCTAGGAGCTCAAAAAAGTGCCTTCGCGCATTTTATGAAAATCTTTCTCTGCAATTTTGGGTTTATTTAAAATTTTAAGCAAAATTTACAAAAAGCGAGGCCGCTACGCACTATTCCAATAGCTATTCTACACTATTCAATAAGTCAAAATTGGTAATGTATTTTTGTTTCTGAGATCCATAACGCCAAAATTGGCCATTTTACGCAAAAATCAGTCGAGATGTAATAAATAGGCCTCTTAATTAAGGAGTACTACTTGTTTTTGAATATGTCCTCTTACGGCGATATTCTGATTTCTATTCTAACTTTATTCTATAAAATTTTACTATTACAAAATTTCTATAGAATAAAGTTATGCATAAATTATACAATAAGCCGTAAAATAACACTGCAGTATAATAAGTCACAATCTTTACCTCCTAGGTAAACATTATTGTTCCCTACATTATAAAGTTATACGTATCTTTACATATTTTAACAGATTTTTTTTACATTTGTAAATAATTTTAAGATAAAGTGTTTTTAAGAAACGAGTACAAATATTTGTTTTTACCCATAGATGATATGCACTGGAGTTCAGCAATATAGTTTTTGTGCCTTCTAATAAATACATAATTACATTTAAAGCACAAGTAGTCGTCTTAAGATTTTGTCTATAAACTAAACGAAAATTGCTTTTAGAACAAATACATTGTGATAGGAAGTGAAATGATTTAAATAAAGTTTACTTTTATAACACCATCTTTTATTAGCCTTGCTTCTTTTCCTTTAATAAATCTGTGTTTAACGAAACCTATTAAAATTATTATTTGTCTACTTGAGGAGCTCTATGGCGCAGCGGCTACCGCGTTCGGCTTGCGGTCTTGCCCGCTAAGCAACTTTCGCAATGCCGGGTCGCTGGATGGGTGACCAAATTAAAAACATCTCGAGCTCCTCCTTGCTTCGGAAGGCACGTTAAGCCGTTGGTCCCGGTTGTTGTCGTAAGATGACAGCCGTTAAAACCCACCAACCCGCATTGGCCCAGCGTGGTGGGTTATGGCCCAATATCCCCACGTGCTATTGTTTACGTGGGAGGCCTGTGCCCAGCAGTGGGACGTTTATAGGCTGATGATTTTTTATTTTATTGGCAACGTGTAAGCGCTTGGCCTTCATCTCACCTGATGGTAAGTGACGATAAGGCCGAAGGTTGAAGCGCGCTTCACCCGGAATCCTCAACCACTGAGGAACTGGCTATCTTATCTCAAACTGCCGGAACACAACAATGCTATAAACATCGTTGTTATGGCGACAGACTTAAATAAGATGGTGGTAGCTAGCCAGGCGGACTTAACAGCCCTACCACCAACCAAACCGAGCACACAAAGATGTACCCCCCGCTGGGAATCGAACCCGGGACCTCTGGGTCTGAAACAGGTAGCTTAGCCACTAGACCACAGAGGCGGTTAAAATGATGATGATGACTTAATATTACGAATCATACACAACGGATCGACGCGATTTTCATGCAGCGGCTGCGTGCTCTTCGCGCGAATCATTTTGTTGTCGTGTATTGTCTGACATCGGATTCGTAGACATCAAAGAACCTGCATAATTTTGCATGTTCCTTTATTATTTTTCGCCTCATTCCTCCAGTTTTTACTCTTATTTTAAAAGATTTTTTCAACATTTTGTGCTGCACTTATTTTTACCTGTAATGAATGTACTTAATGCATGCTGATAATCGCGTGCATAAAGATTTTTGAAAAAAGTAAATGAATAATTTTAATCTGAAAGATTCCTTTAAATAAAGAGTGCAACTTGATTAAATATGTGTAGGTATATGAGTGATAGGTGGGCGTACTTTATCGGATGCTTGGATTTTTTATTTTTTTTTCCTTTATTTGGGTAAAAAAACAATGTTGAATACAATGTTGCTGAGAATATTAGATAATAAGTAGTATTAATTTCAACACCAGCATCATTTACCACAACTTAAATTTACATTGATTACTTCAAAACAAACTGAGCACCTATCTAAACGTGCTTATGATATATCATTGGGACTATAACAAAAATATATTACATTTTACGAAAACATTTAAATATACTAATGAGAATACACTCGAAAAAAAAGAAAAAAAGACATTAAAACTGTTTTAACGGGACTAAACACGATTAATTTTGTAAGTAAGTACATATCTACTTACTGCTTGATTTAATCGTGTTTAGTCCCGTTAAAACAGTTTTAATGCAATGCAACGCGATAGTTTAAAGTCTTAAAAAAATACATTTTTTTATTATTATAGTATAAGTAAGTAGTACAGGTAGTTGAAGAGTACCTATACATTAACATTTAAAAAACGTAAATACATAACATGGGCATTTAAAAACTACCTAATTAATTATTTGAAACATAACTAAGAATAACTACTGCGCAATGTTTCCAGAAAGGAGCTCAATGGCGCAGCGGCTAGCGCGTTCGGCTTGCGATCTTGCTCGCTAAGCCACTTTCGCAATGGCGGGTCGCTGGATGGGTGACCAAATTAAAAAAAAACGTCTCGAGCTCCTCCGTGCTTCGGAAGGCACGTTAAGCCGTTGGTCCCGGTTGTTGTTGTAAGATGACAGTCGTTAAAACCCACCAACCCGCATTGGGCCAGCGTGGTGGGTTATGGCCCAATATCCCCACGCGCGTGCTATTGTCCACGTGGGAGGCCTGTGCCCAGCAGTGGGTCGTTAATAGGCTGATGATGATGATGAATGATTCCAGCAATATTTTTTTATTGCTAAAAGGCGTCGTCGCCAAAATGTCAATTTTGTTGAAGTAGGTATGTGATAAATGAGTGTACTAGCGACTTTGCATTGGCGACCGTTTTCCCGCGTTTGTACGACATCGAAAAGTGGCAAATAATCGGCAAATATTTCGGCTATGAGTTCTGGCAGGAACACTGTAACACAATCTGTTCACAAGGGGTATGCAATCGTATCGGTTATGGCATATGTCGTATAACATCATTGCCTCGAGTTGCTTACGTCTGTCCTCTTTAAGAATTTTGTATTTATTTAATAGTTGTTTATAGGGCAAACGATTGTGAAAGCATCTGTAGTGCATTGAACGTAGAAATTTCGTTTGTACCATTTCCAGTCTTTCAATATATTTCTTATAAAAAGGGTTCCAAATGGGCACGGCATATTCTAGTTGATATCTGACTAGGGCGTTATAGAGGCTTAAAAATGTATAGAGTTGTGTGAATTTTTACTAGATCTCATAACAAATCCGTACATTTTAAAAGCCTTATTTATTATATTATCTACATGTAAATCAAGATGCAGTTTGCTGTCTAACGTTATTCCTACCTAAGTCTCTAATGTATTGCACATTTTCAAGATTGTCACCAGTGAGTTTGTAAGTACAATTTCTAATTAGCCGCTTTTTAATGAAAGTTATTGATTTACACTTATTTATGCTAAGACTAAGTTTATTTACAGCACAATAGGCAGAGAAGCGATCGAGGTCGGCCTGAAATTTAGTGTGATGTGTCATCACTGTTGTCTATTATGTGGAAGATTTTTAGGTCATCTGCGTACAATAAAAAATCACAAAAGTGAAAGCAGCTAGATATGTCATTGATAAATAGAATAAACAAAAGTGGGCCTAATATTGAGCGTTGTGGGACACCAGAGCTTATTGGTACAAAATCTGATTCGTAGCCACTTAAAACAACTTTCTGTGTACGGTTAGTTATGTATGATTTGAACCAGCGCCAGAGGTTCCCGCGAATGCCATTGTATGCGATTTTTTCTAATAATATTTTATGGTCCACCCTGTCAAAAGCTTTTCGAAAGTCCGTGTAGACACTATTATATATATTTGCTTGTTACTATCTATACCTTCAAACACGTACGATGTATATATCAGTAAATTGGTTGTGGTGGATCGACGTTTTACAAAACCGTGTTGTTGCGGTATAATAATATTGTGCAATGGAGGGTATATAATATTGTGTACCAGCCTTTCAAAAAGCTTCGACAGGGTGGATAAGATGGATATAGGGCGATAATTTTCCACGTTTGATTTATTTCCGCTTTTAAAGATAGGAATAACACGTGCGGTCTTCCAGATGGTGGGAAAGGTACCCTCTCTTAAACACAGGTTATATAAAGAGCATATAGGTTGGTAGATTGTCGCTGTAGTGGACCCACAGTGGACCTAAAGAAAATCGGTGGTATGTTGTTTATTCCAGTGCCCTTTGAGATATCTAAGGTGCGTAGTTCCTCCAGCAGTTGCTTATCTGTGATCGATATATCACTGATAATCAGGTCAGATGTGTGATTATTATTTTGACATTGGCCGTCGTTTGTGTCACTGACAGTTGATGGCTCAAAAACCGACTGGAAAAAAGTGGAAAAGAGCCGACACATGTTTTCTGGCCTGTCAACAGTCAGGTCACCATACGTCATTCTGCCTGGGACATCAGCACTCATTTGTCTGTTTTTACATACCTCCACCTCCTCCTTATTGGGAGTGTGTGAGAGATTAGTATTATTTATTGGTAATAATCCATAAAAAGGAAGATGGTTTTCATCCGGTGGCACCAGCGATAGTGATACAATGGCTGTTGTGGAATCTACAATATTGGTAATAAATGGATCTAATATTCTATTTTTGAAGTTTCTGTGTGTATTTATCTGGTACCCATTCAAGGAAGATATTAGGTTAATAAAATGTTTTTTAGATGAACAGTATGAACTATTGATTATGGGTTCCAAATAAGTCCCACAGTCTCGCCATTCTAAAGTGGGTAAGTTGTAATCGCCAACGATTACAAAATCATTGACATCTGTATCTTGCATTACACGCGAGATAACATCAAAATGTGGAATATAGATATCTGATCCTAAGTTTGGTGGAATATATGCCGCGCTTACCACGCAGCAATAATCCCGAGATCGCAACTCGACAATAACATGATCAATGAGCGGCGAGCGCGAGGATGCGGCGGCGCACACTGTTCTACGTAGTATGAGAAGCTTGGCCAAAATTATTTACCAATGTTTATGTACGAATTTCGGTACACACGATTAGTTTTTGTTAAAATATAATGTTAAAAAGATTTTTCAAGATACACAAGTAAAATTTTTAAGTTCAGTTTCAGTTTCAGTTCAATAAACACAAGTTTTCCTTATCAATTTATACTGATTAACCGAAAATCGACCATTAATAAAGAATGCTAAGGCCTAAGAATAATAACGCATAGAACGATAGTCTCGTATTAGAAAACTGTCATGGCGTGAGGCGAAAAAAATGGATGTAGGAGTAATTTACGCGTACTATCTCGGTGACACGCACACAAGTGTACAAGTAATGTTGCTAGAGGAATCAGATTTGCCCCAAAAGTAAGAAATTGGAACTGTTGATAGATAGATAAGTTTAGATTATTAGTACTGACGCGGGCCGTTTCGGTACCAAGCCAGTATGGCTTGGTTTTACTGTCCTCATTTATCATGCGTGTTTTTCTATGGCTAAGGCTTTCTCTGGGGTCAGCTGATGTATTTCTACTGGTTTTACAGATGTTTTCAACTTGTAAGATTCTGGTGAAATAGCAATTTCTTTGATAATATAAGCAGCTCCAAGCTGACCGGCACTTCTTAAATTCATAGACGCAGCATAACATAATTCAGATGTTGAAGTTGACTGCTAAAACTTCACATTTACGTCGTTAGATCGGTATTTGTGCTTTAGAAAAGCGTACTTCGAATCCAGCTCTAAAATTACTTAGAATGTGTTTAGTTCATTTTAATCGCCTCTTTGGTCTAGTGGCTTAGCCACCAGTTTCAGGCCCAGAGGTCCCGGGTTCGATTCCCAGCGGGGGGTACATCTTTGTGTACTCGGTTTGGTTGGTGGTAGGGCTGTTGAGTCCGCCTGGCTAGCTACCACCATCTTATCTAAGTCTGTCGCCATAACAACGATGTTTATAGCATTGTTGTGTTCCGACAGTTTGGGATAAGATAGCCAGTTCCTCAGTGGTTGAGGATTCCGGGTGAAGCACGCTTCCACCTTTGGCCTTATCGTCACTTACCATCAGGTGAGATGAAGGCCAAGCGCTTACCCGTTGTAGATTTAAAAAAAAAGTTCCATGTATTTTTTTAAGGTGGACATTGAGTTTTTTTTTAAGTATATGTTGTGTAAGGTGTTTCAATTTGCTTATAAACGACTTCACTGGACGTGAAAAACAATATTCGACCAACTCTAACCTAGTCATTGATAAAGTATCTAAAAGCAAAATGACAAAAATCAACGAAATACAGTTATCAGTCTGTCAATCAATAGTAAATACGTAAACGTATCTTCGTGAATATATGTAACCTACATGGTACTTATAAGTTACAAATAAGTCACCAAGTTTAAAAACAGGAAAACTACAGTGTTAAATAAACGTAAAGAGTCATGGCATAGTAAACATGAAATGGTACATAATATTCAGTTAATTAAATGTTCGTGTTCTAGCACAAGTTGTATGAGTGGCGGTAAAAGGCGGTAGATTTTTTAACAGAAATATATAACAGACATACTAAGCTACGTTTTCTCGAAACAAACTATAGCACAGAAATGTACAGAACATCAACAAAAACGCTCGTCTTTAAGAAATTGTAATAATTTTTACCTCGTTTTGTGCGAAGTCAAGTAACATTTTAATTTATATGAAACTTATGATATCAATGTGACATACTAAACAACACACACCTGCAGTAACAGAATCCATTATTAATAATTATAAATCTTATCTATATTACAGAAAAATGGGGCACGAATATACACAATATTTTGTTTGTTTTATTGCACTGCAACTAACGTCTCGTGAAACTGTGCTCGTTACGACAGAACATAAATTATACATATCTTATATTAGTATTCTTTAATTCATAATATATCCAACTACCCTCAGATACCGACCAATGTGAACAAATGTGATTTTTAAAATTTTTACTTATGGCCAAGCTTCCCATACTACGTAGAACAGTGTGCGGCGGCGCGAGCGTACGTTGCGGCGGCGATCTCGCGACGTACCGCAACCAGCACGCCCCCGCCGTCGCACTTACCACTGCCCGCCCGGTCCCTATCACAACGAAATACTCGATACCGCGTATCTATAAATTCGCTGTCGGATATATCACCGGTGCAGCCAGGTCTCTGTTAAAGGGCTACCACACTGTTGTAAACCGACGTTTACAACAGCCGTTTACAACAGTGTGGTAGGTTGTTTTCAACGACATTTCGGTCAACCTTTCCACGACCTTTGTTTGCGGGCGCCTTAGATTAGATTCCTTTTTCAGAGGCGGGCGCGCGTTGAAAACCGCTGTGTTGCCACTGCCTTAGGGTGTTACCAGACCAATCGATCGATCGTCGATCGACGGCATCGATCGATGGTAGAATGGATTAGTCGACGTCGATCGATAGTGTCTACCAGACCTATCGATCGATCGTCGATCGACGGCATCGATCGATGGTAAAATGGATTAGTCGATGTCGATCGATAGTTTTTCCAAACCAATCGATCGATGGTCGATCGACGTCGACCGGTAGAATCGAGCTATTTGATTAGACGCGCCGGCCGCTTCACTTTTTTTATAAATTTATTTTGTGACCATGGATACTAATCCTTCAGTCGTAATACCTAATAGAGTTCATTGATTATGCTTAAAGTTAATGATAATGAGTGATGATAATATGAACGTTTAAATGCTAAATGATATTCCCCCCAAATCTCTTGGGAAGCACTTTAAATTAAGCAACACTGAAAAAGGGGGAAGAGGATGGGAGGGGTAGCCAAAGTGCGGAAATGCATGATATTCAAGATATTTTTATTTTGAGGTTATGTTAGGTTATTTATTTAGGTTATTTTTAAGGGAAAAAAAACAAATATTCTACTTCTACTATTACCGTACCCCCTCAATCCCCGTCCCTTCCCCCCCCTCCCCCAAGATATTTATGAATGGAGCTAGTTTTCTGTTGCCTTATAAAAAAAAATAACCTACTAAATTTCTAACCTGTCACGTGACCTACGGGAGTAGGGCAGCTAGTTAAATTAAACGTTTTAATATTTTACGCCATATAACATGACGATTTTCCTTCAATCCCTGAGAGAACATAAGTATAAGCGCATTGCATACTTCTCGAATTATACAAGAAATACTTTGCTGTGAAACTTTAAATGTTAGCACTAGACTTTGATATGAATCCCCACTGGCTAGAATCAGAAATCGGAGTGTTATAAGCTTAGATTATAACAAAAAGGGAAGATACGGCCAATGATATTTTATGTTTAGATACGTTACCTGGCCTCTGTAATGGCAAGGACAAATCAAGGTAATTGCCTGGACTTCACTCAGCCACACGTCAGTCAGTGTCACGTCATTACGTTTGTACCTTTTTAAAGTTTTTATGTTGTTTGTTAGATAAAATGCCTTCCTGTGTAATACAGAAAATTGCAAAAACTATACTGCAACAGTAAGACTCAAGAAAAGTATTGAATTTTATTTGTAAATATTGTAAATATTAATTTAAAATACAAATTTTCATTAAGTGATGACATTTGCCATGTTGCCAATCCGATATGCATGAGTGAGGAGCGTATACTATGTTTTCTGTAAGAGTGAAAGAGAAAAACAATGGCGGCCGAGATAGCGCATAAATTCTATGAGCTCATTGGTCAACTAAAAAAAGTCAAAATATTGTCTATCTCTTTTTAACAATAGGCTAATGATATGATTTTCCCTTTCGACGTGTATTACGTCATAGAAACAATTTCGCCATTTTAAAATGCTATTCATTCAAGTATAACTAGTCTATTTATAAAAGGTCATTGGATACGGCATGCTCCTACTTGTAGTCATTCAAAATATAGTCCTACTCAACTACTTAAGCAAACACACACACACGCACATCTATAAAGTGTAAATCGAGCGAGCGAGACAAAGCGGTAAGTTTCAACGTCAGCACGAGGGTGTCAGCGAGTAGCGCGTTGACGTCTCGGTCGCTTCGCAACAGACGAGTACGTACGACCGATTCCGACGCCACTGCGGAGTAGCGTCTTTCTCTTTTTCACACAGTAGAATATCCGCAATAATGCGATGTAGCCTGTTCGCTCGGCAAATTGTGACTGAAGTGAAATTGTGCATTTAGGCCTAATTTTGGCGGCTCACTCACGAGACGCTAATGCCGTATCTTTCTTTTTTGTTTTAATCTAAGGTTATAGTAACCGACTTTTAGGTGAAATTGATGGTCTGTAATTTGTTTCCTGTTTTGCTATTGAAGGAGCCACCATGTTCAATAGATTTTTAATATCACTCTTACTCATTCGAAAAGCATCCAAAAAACCACTATACTTAAAATGTCATTTGGATAAAATAAGCGATCTTTGGCTTTAAAAAATGGCCGCATCATATCATTGGCCGCATCCAGATTCTTCTGCGTTTGCGTCTCCGTAATAATAGTACGAGCAACATCGTACTGGCCAAGAATAACGAGTCCTCTGCTGAATACATTTCGAAAGAAACTTTCCGTATTTAAATACAAGTTACTCTATGAAAGAAACTGATGGAATATAGCCGGGGTTAATCGATCAACGTCGATCGATGGGTTAGACGAACGCATTGAGATATAGTTAAAGATCTCAATGGACGAACGGTATCCGTCGATCAATTAAAGCTACACCTATCGATCAACGTCGACCGATCGTCGTCGATCGATTGGTTAGTCAAACGGTATCCGTCGATCGATTAAAGTTACCAGACTAGTCGATCAACTTCGATCGATATCGATCAACGCCGTCGATCGACGATCGATCGATTGGTCTGGTAACACCCTTAAACTCCATTACACACAAACCGCTATCTTCAACCTACAACCTACGTACAACGTGGTTACTGGAAAAAGCCAAGTTCGTATATATTAATGTACGTACGGCGCGGTATTTTTTACATCTTTAAAAGCACATATTTAGCTAATAATTATAAAAATTTAATCGCGTTTTTCTCCAGTAAATTAATATATTTTTTTAAATTGCCTCACTACTTAGGTATATCAAGGAAGGGATGCCAATAGCGCTATTTAAATTCGCAAATAAAACAAAATACGATAATACTTAACATCCTGCTGTAGCCTAAATTTTACTCTTAAAAATACTAATAAAGCAGGATCCTGCTAAAAATGGCAACACTGTGGACTGTGGCAAACCAAGTGGAAGCTCGTTCACAACAAGTTGTAAACGAGCCTCCCGCCAAGGTGACCTGGTGGGGAAAGGCTTGTTTACAACAGTGTGGTAGCCCCTTTAGGATAATAATATCGTAGGTATTAGCCAGGACATTCATGTATAGTGTGTGCAGTTTTGTTCTTATTCCTCGACAGTTTTGTTAATAAACAGATAACATGCTTTTATTCACTTTGAGAAAATGCGATGTGTAAAAAATAGTAGTAAAAGTGTATTAATGTGTAAATTGTAGGTATATAGCTGTCCTGGACTGGCCATATCGAGGTGTAATAAATGTTGTAGAATAATTTAATTTATCATAATAGTTTAAATAAAATTGATTGAATAACAATATGTAGGTAAGCTTTATATACGTTTGAGCCCAGCAGACTTCTATTCTGCACCAAAATGTATTTAGAACGCTAAGACAAAATACCTAAATTATAAAATGTTTTGCCATGTTTTAATGTCCTAGTACGCCTTGGATATGTATATTTAAAATTATTACTATCAATAATAAGATTATAGTGCCTAGTATTTTATGTAGGTGATAAATAGTTAGAAAAGTATAAAGAAAACGGATGTATCAATGTCCAACAAGTAAACAGCCGAAATTTTAACTTATATTTATGAAACATATTCACAGTATATATTGTATAGGCTATACACTGCGCAGCAATCATCACTAGAGTAAACAAACAATATACATAACTTATAATACTACAAAACCTATCACTTAATTTTTGCAATGTCCTCCACGCTCCGTATAGCGATGACCGGGGACGTATCCGATTTTCGTGCCAGAATTGTACCGTGCTTAACCCAAACATATCGAAAAGCTTGCTCTTTCGCCATCTCCCTGGATTGCCGAAATAGCAGTTTGTTGTTAATTGTGAGGTGCTCGTTGACGTAAATAGTGGACGACAGCCCAGTTATGCATAGTTTGGTCGAATCCAGTCCCTTGGTCGATCGATAAGCCGAAATGACATTATCACGTAACATTCTGTTATTCAGTTTGACAATAACATTCTTCGGGCGATTGTTTTTCGGGTCTGCGTGAGGTATGCGATGAACTGCGACAATGTCGGGTGCGCGTACTGGACATGCAATTACGTCACCTAGTTTTTCTACTATAGACACAAGATTTTCATTGCGCCTTTCGGGCAAGTTGCAGATTTCGATATTGCATTGCTGGGGTTTTGTTCCATGGCGGATATTTTATGTTCCAGCAATTTTATTTGCGACACCTGCTCAGCAAAGCACGCCATTTTGTCTTCTACCGGATATAGACAAATAGTTCATTCAATATAAACCTTCACAGGTGTATATTGAATAAAATAAGTGCCTACCTACTTATTGACGTCTAAAACTAATAAAATAACAGTTAACTATTATTTAGTTAAATCTTAACAATAGTTAGATTCAGTAGAATCTACCACCAGTTCGAATAATATAATCAATCACGCATGGAATTTCGCAAAATGTACAATAGTGTCTACAATCATAATAATACTGAACCTTGAGAAACAAGCACTACACATTGAAATTAAACACTTTACGGACTAACTCGCGTTTAATTTACTATATTACATAGTTTTTTATATTGTCCTGTGACCACGGACCTTGTAAAGGGCAATGATATTATAAAAGGTCATTGGTAAAGGGTTCGAAACGTTAGGATAATTTAGAAAACTATGTAATACAGTAAATTAAACGCGAGTTAGTCCGTAAGGTCCTGTGACCACGGACCCTGTAAAGGGTTCGAAACGTCAGGATAATATTATAAAAAACTATGTAATAGTAAATTAAACGCGAGTTAGTCCGCATAAAAAGTGTTTCATTTCAATTATGTACATAAGTTGATAATGCAATACAGATGGAAGTGCGCTTCACCCGGAATCCTCAACTACTGAGGAACCTCCACTTCCACCTTGTCTACTTCGCTAGTTCGCCAGGTAAGTATACAAGTATACCAAGAACTGTAGAATATCTATCTGTTGTGGGTTGAAGCACCCTTTTTCTCGGTGTTACAACGGGTAGGAGATTTCGAAGCCAGCATGCCAACATCTCCAAACTTTAAAGGGGTTTGAACATTTTTGTATGGAAGCTGGCATATCCACATGCTGCCATTTTGAAACTGTGAAAGTGGTTTAAATGGATAAAGGATACTTTAACAAATAAAAAATTATAAAGCTCAGTTCGCTTTTTTTTTACAAAATTAATAGTGTTAGGTCCCGTTAAAACAGTTTTAAATAAAAAATGTCAAGTAATATGCTACCCTAAAGTGTCACGTTCCACAGATATTTGTAACTCTCGTCGATAATGTTCGTAACTCTCCACTCGACTATCACAAACAATGATTTGTTTTCAGTTTTTAGTCTGTAAAACAGATAAAAAAAGTTCTAAATTGCGCCTATTCGCTAATAGCCCATAGAAAGAAATGCAATGATAAAGCAATAGTCTAATTTAGGAGACCAAAATCAAGGCCTTATTTTCGGTAAACTAATGTTTTGCATGATTATAAGCATCTGATAAACATACATACACATCAAAGTTCCGTTCTTCGTTCATTATACTTCGGGTCTCAACCGAAGACGATTACTTATTACATGCAGCAGTACATGAGATGGTGCTATCTTCTTCACACTTTTAGATATATCCTAAAAAGAAATATCTTATTTCCGTTCCCTGCACTGGCAACCCCGCGTCACGAGACGTCATTACGTGTTTTTGTGTTATCGGAATCACACGCAGTTTTCGTAACGAAATTAAATATGTATTTAATAAGATGGGAAAATGTTAAAGTTCGAAGTTGAGAGACAGTGATCATGACGGTATTCTTCGTAAAGTAAAGAAATCATTTTTAATTGAAAAAACGTAGGCGTTTATCATCATCGGTGTCGGTGAATAGTGATAAATGTCGTATCAACGATATTACGACACGCAGGTATTGGAACATAACGCTAATTTACCTGGAAAATTAACTATTAAGGAATATATCATAGTTGTAAGGAACTAAGATCATTTATCATTAAAATTATCTACCCTCATTTTTATTGGTTTTTCTTGGGTTCTATAATAATGATTGTAACAAAATTAAAAGCCATTTACAACAAGAAATATAGACACCATTGTAACAGTGTTTAAGGGGAGGTATTTCGGGCGCTTCTCTCTCGCTCTCTCGACGGTACGACGGTAAGGGACGGGTTTAACAGCGAAGCGGCGCGAATAATAGCGTTTTATATTTTTAAAAATTGATAGATGTAATAAATAAAAAACGATCGGTTATAATTACTCAAGTTATCTATGAACTTCAGTTTGGTAAATGACTCATAATATCAAATCACTTATTTTAAGAATGAAACCTGGAAAAGAGGATAAAATGACACAAAAATATGTAACTTTGTGAATTTATTCTATCGAGCCAACTTTATCAAATCGTGTTTCCATCGGGTGTATTTCACAGATTAAAGCCTCAACAATATTTAATAATTTTCGCAGATTTTAACTTTACTGTTTACTACTTCAAAAAGTAATTCTAAGAACGGGTTATTTTAATTTTTCACTAACACCTAGCCTTAACTTACTAAACGTATGATGTGTCGAGGATATATAACTGCTCAACAGTGTTGATGCTTTATTTTACTCAATGACATTGAATGTCATTGATTTTACTCTATACAAGCCGTATCGAGGTTACTTACACCAATTAGACAGTGCTGAGGTTCTATTTTACTCCACGCAAGCCGTGTCAAGGTAACTTACTCCTCTTTAACAGAGTTGAGGCTCCACGCATGACGTGTCTAGGATACTTGCTCCACTTTAACAGTGTTGAGGCTCCACGCTAGCCGTGTCGAGGATACTTACTCCACTTTAAAAGTGTTGAGGCTGCACGCAAGCCGTGTCGAGGATACTTACTTCACTTTAACAGTGTTGAAGCTCCACGCAAACCGTGTCGAGGATACTTACTCCACTTCAACAGTATTGAAGCGCCACGCAAGCCGTGTCAAGGATACTTACTCCACTTTAACAGTGTTGAGGCTCCACGCAAGCCGTTTCGAGGATACTTACTCCACTTTAACAGTGTTGAGGCTCCACGCAAGCCGTTTCGAGGATACTTACTCCACTTTAACAGTGTTGAGGCTATATCTTACTCCAAGCAAGCCGTGCCAAAGATACTCACTCCACTTTAACAGTGTTGAGGCTATATCGATGTTGTCAATTGGTGGATACATCAAGAAAGAAAATTCCAAGGAACCCCTCTGGATTGGAAGCAAAGGAGTCGCCACGCGGTTTTCAGGTCAGACCTCAGCATTATATGTACTTATTAATTGTATTAGAATAAGAATTAGACTTTCTCCGTGACACACCGGCTACACAAGCCGTGTCGAAGATACTCACTCCACTCTACCAGGGTTGAGTGAGGCTATATTTTATTTCAAGCAAGCCGTTTCGGGAATATGTATTTAGTACATTTTAACAGTGTTGAGGCTTTATTTAATTTCACGATAGCCGTTTCATGGTTTCTAACTCCACTTGAACTGTGTTGAGGATTTTCTACTCCACATAAACCGTGAGAGGCCATACCTATTTCACCCTAACAGTTTCACGTTTCCACGTCATCCGTGGAACAAAGCAGGTCTAAACATTGTTGAGGACGTAAGTTCGATTTCCGCCTGGGGTGGACATGTTTTCAATGTTTCGTTATCTTCGGGTTTACTTATCAATAATGATTTGGTGAAGACATCTTAAACTATGTCATTGATGTTTACAATGACTTAACCAGTAGCGGCAGAAACGAAGCTTGGCCATTCGCGCTGCTTGCAGCGCTAGCGCCTGTGCCCGTGCTAGCTGCGCCACTAAGATCTTCGATCTGTCCCCATATATGACGGTCAGTTCGACAATAGCCTGCTTTCATTGGACACCCATGGATTCTACAATTTCTCAAAGACGAACCTTATAAAAAATAAAGGGTTACTCATAATAATAATTGACAAAAAAAATAAGTACTTACTTACCTACTTAAATAAATGGAAAAAAAAATAGTAATAATGTACATACGCCTCGAAGCTCCAAAACTGAATTAGGAAATTGAAATAATAACAATAATAATTATAATAATAATAACAATAATAATTAAAAAATAATAATAATGAATAATAATATGTATAATTCTGTGGCCCGGCTGTCAACTTGGCTGACGTAAAATTTTTATCGCTTCTTTTATTTGCACAATTTTATTGAAAAAAACCAATAACAATATGTATTTGATCACCAATCCACCGAAAAAAAATAATAGAATAATATAATAAGATATAACAAACAAGAAAAAACACCGAAATCAATAATCATGGAAATTGGAAATACAATTTTACAACTAGACATGAAAAACTGAAATGCTGACAAGAAGCCGGGCACGAGAGAAAAACACACGACCGTCATCTTCGGGTTCGTCGCTCAGCTCCGCCTCGCAGCCGCCGGGACCTGCGCCAGCCGCGAGTCCAGAGATTACGGTAGCTGCAGTTGCGTCGAGTTCAAGCGACGAATACTTCTCGCCGCCGACGACACCACCTGCGTGTCGGCGCGGACGAGGCCGACTTTCGACCAGCTTGGGACCTCGAGGCCCACCGGCCTCTGACAGGGTCCCCGCTATCGGTGGAAGTGTGCAGCACATGCGATGGACGCAATCCATTAACGAAAATGTCTTGCGCTCATACTTTGGGGCTACAGAGGGGGGAACTAACCTGACTGCGTACCGTGGTCGGATGCTCTCTCTGTTTCAGGTACTTGAGCCAGCTGTCAACGTTTCAGCACAACGACTATCGGATCAGGTGCGGGTCATCCAGCGTAACCGTATGTTGGATGACGCCGTACTTGATAGACTGCGTCAAGAATCGCGGAGTAACCGTGTCTCACCTGCTTCACCACCGGCCGCGGTGCAAATACAACGTGTTTCACCGCGACCCACCCTTCATGGTGAAGATGATGACGACGGGGTTATATCCGTGAGTACCCAATGCAATGAGCGATTGAGGAGCGCTTTGGAAGATGCCTTCCGAGAGTATCGCTCTACACCGCCTGGGCTTAGACCCCGTCTACCTCGTTTGCCCATGCACAATAAAAATAGGGCGCTGGTGTGTGCTCTAGATTCGCAACTAGCAAATTGTTTTGATAGCAGCGAAGACCTCGCCGATACTCACTCGATCTTATACTGTGCTGCTGCAGCAGCATGTAGTGTAGCTCATGTCAAATTTCCTAGCAATAGCAGAGCTACACGACCAGCTGTACCAGCTTGGCAGTGCAGGATCGAGCGTCGTATCGGTGAGGCTAGAGTACTCATCGGCAAACTCATCTGCTTCAGGGAGGGCAACACTCGTCGTAGAGTGATGCGCTTTGTGAGGCGGGCATTCTCGGGGACTGATATTAGTCCTCGGGATTATCTGACCCGCGTTACAGAGCGTATCGACTTCCTGAAGCAGAAAATCTATGCATGGGCAAACCGCATACGTCGGTACAAGCGGCGAATAGAGCGATATACTCAGAATCGCACATTCCAGAGCAATGAGAGGTGGGTTTATAGAGCTTGGGAGAGACCGGACCAAGGTGTGACTGATATGCGCCTACCGGATGATGACGCCATGTGTTCATTCTGGCGCAGCATCTGGTCGGTGCCTGTCAGTCACTCAGAGGGTGATTGGACTCGGGAGGTCGAGTGCGCGTGCGATCTGATACCAGAAATGGGGGCAATTAACATCAGCCCCCAAGATGTTGCTCGTGCAGTCCGTCCGTTACCTAACTGGAAATCTCCAGGGCTGGACGGGCTGCACAATTTCTGGATCAAATGGTTCACAAGATCGCACGCTCGCTTGGCATCTCAATTCCAGTCTGCCTTAGAGTCTGGGTCGCTGCCCCAGTTCCTAACGACAGGAATAACCCACCTGCTTCATAAATCAGGTAGTGCTGCGGAACCTAAAAATTATAGACCGATCACGTGTTTACCGACGGTCTATAAAGTTCTTACATCCATTTTGAGAGCAAAGATTTCCCATCATATTGAAAGTTATTCGATATATCTCCCTCTCAGAATGGATGTAGGAACAGGTCCCGCGGTACTAAGGAGCTGCTCCTCATCGACATAGCCATTAGCCAACAGGTTCGACGTTCCCGAAAGGATCTGTCGACATGTTGGATAGATTATAAGAAGGCCTATGACTCAGTGCCACATACGTGGCTCATGAGGGTGCTAGAGCTGTATAAAGTTGATGCAGTTCTGCGCACCTTCCTGATGTCATGTATGGGGCAGTGGAAGACGGTCCTTCGCTATCCAGGATGCCGACAGATCCAGGCGAACAGCGACCCGATAAGGATCATCATCATCATCATCATCATCATCAACCTATATCAGTCCACTGCTGGACGTAGGTCTCTCCCAAGACGCGCCACTGAGCCCGGTCTTCGGCTCTTCTCATCCAGTTTTTGCCAGCTACACTCCGTAGATCGTCGCTCCATCTCGCCGGAGGGCGTCCTACACTACGCTTGCCTAAACGCGGTCTCCACTCCAGTATCCGTTTGCTCCAACGGTTGTCGGTTCTTCGGCAAACATGGCCGGCCCACTGCCACTTCAGTTTGCTAATCCTTTGAGCTATGTCGAACACCTTAGTTTTCTGACGAATAACATCATTCCGGATTCGATCTCTCAAGGAAATTCCGAGCATAGCTCTCTCCATAGCGTGCTGAGCGACTTTCAGCGTGTGGACCAGCCCCACTGTCAGCGTCCACGTTTCAGCAGCATAGGTCATAACAGGTAGGACACACTGGTTGAAAACTTTCGTTTTCAGACATTGAGGGATGGAGGACGAGAAGACTTGACGAAGTTTCCCAAACGCAGCCCAGCCCAGCTGTATTCTCCGGTTTAGCTCTCTCTCGAAGTTGTGTCTACCTAACCGCAGCGTCTGCCCGAGGTAGACATACTCCTGCACAACTTCGAGAGGCATTCCGGCAACGGTGATTGGCTCTGGGGTAATACGATCATTAATCATGATCTTTGTTTTATCTAAGTTCATGCCCAGGCCAATCCGTCGTGAGGAATCAGCAAGACTGTTCAGCATCTGCTGTAAATCCTGCAACGATTCTGCCAATATGACGATATCGTCAGCAAATCGCAAGTGTGAGATATACTCGCCATTGATGTTAATGCCCATTCCATTCCAACTCAGCGTCTTAAACAGATCTTCCAGCGCGCTCGTAAACAATTTGGGAGATATGACATCTCCTTGTCTTACTCCGCGGCGCAGCTGGATAGGTTTAGACTGCTGGTTCTGGACTTGGACAGACATAGTGGCATCATCGTATAGGCATCTCAACACTTCGATGTATCGCCAATCAACCTGGCATCGCTGCAGAGATTGCAGAACAGCCCAGGTTTCAACAGAGTCAAAGGCTTTCTCATAGTCCACAAACGCTAGGCACAATGGCTGATTATACTCTTCGGACTTCTGTATAATCTGTCGCATTGTGTGAATGTGGTCTATGGTGCCAAATCCTCTGCGAAACCCAGCCTGCTCTGGGGTTTGGAACTCATCAAGTCTTCGCGCAAGACGGTTCGAAATAACTCTGGAAAACAGTTTGTAGACATGGCTCAAGAGTGAAATCGGTCTGTAGTTTTTCAATAAAGCTTTATTGCCCTTCTTGAAAAACATGATAACCACACTCTTGCTCCATGCCTTTGGAGTTCTCCCATGGTCCAGGACGGATTGAAAAACACGTTGGACCTCCCTCAGGACTGGTGAACTACCTGCCTTTAGGAGTTCCGACGTGATTCCGTCTTCCCCTGGGGCTTTTCCATTTTTTAACTGTCTCAGAGCCACTTCGATTTCGTCTAGGCTGATCTCTGGGAGATCTTCGGTGTAGTGGCGGGTTAATGTGGCTCTAACATCCTCATTACTGGATCCCGGACACGAAACTTGCGAGGCGTACAATCGGCCATAAAAGTCTTCGATCTCAGCCAGAATTTTCGGCTTGGAAACGACGGTATCACCCCTAGATGTCGTGAGCTGCGTCAGATGGCTCCTACCAAGTTGCTGCACAAACACTTTGGACCCCCGATTTTGCTCAATTGCTCGTTCAATACGAAGCGTATTGGAGCGACGGAGGTCGTAGCGTATGCGCTTAGCAATGCACTTGTTAAGAGCCGTGTGTTCTGACAGCGTAGTAGGGGTGAGTGGTGTCTGGCGTCGCTTTTCCATTAGCCGGAGAGTCTCGTCCGAGTACTTAGACTTTCTGCCCGTACGCCTTACCGAGCAAAATTTCGTGCCCTCTTCCCTGAGGATGTTTACCACATTGTGTAGGTCCTGATCTACGTCATCGGTAGTTTCCAAGGCAGCGAATCGATTTTCGAGCTGAAGTTGGAACTTCTCTGAGTTCACAGCGGTTTGGAGTAAGTTTGGTCGGAGCTTAGACTTCATCAAGCGGACGCGTTCAAGCTTAAAATTGATATTCAGAGTGCCTCGTACCATTCGGTGATCGCTGCCGGTATTAAACCTATTGATCACTGAAACATCTCTGAATATATGCTTCTTATCCGCTATAATGAAGTCTATCTCGTTTTTCGTCACAGCGTCGGGGCTTCGCCAAGTCCACTTTCGCTGTGGACTCTTTTTGAAGAAAGAATTCATCAAAAAGAGTCCTTCCCGCTCTAGGAAGTTGACCAGCATTTGCCCCCTGTGATTCCTACTACCAAATCCGTGTGGCCCTACCGATGATTCGCTGCAAGTCTGTAATCCTACTTTGGCGTTGAAGTCCCCCATAACAATGTTAAAGTGTGCCTTAGTGGTGGTGTGTAAGGCTTTAGCAATGTCATCCAGGACAAACTCCACTTCATCATCCGAGTGTGACGAGGTCGGTGCATACACTTGAACCACCTTGAGGGAATACCTCTCGGTGAGTTTAAGTACCAGGTATGCTACCCTGTTCGACACACTGGATACTTCAGTGACGTTGTCGGCGAGGGACTTGTGGATCAGGAACCCAATGCCACCTTGGGAGATATGGTCGCCCTCGCGGTAGTACATGACATGTCCGGATTCTAGGGTTATGGTGTCCTCTCCCTCTCTTCGGACTTCACATAACCCCAGAACATGCCATTTAACCTTTTCAAGTTCTACTTCGAGTTGCGCCAAGTGTTCGTCTAGCCGTAGAGTGCGTCCGTTGTACGTAGCCAGGGTCAGTTGGGATGGGCAGCCTTCCGTAGCCCGGAGATTCTTCGCACCCCCTGTTCCGCCATTTCCATGACCGCCGCCTTGGCCAGGACTAGCGGAGCTGCCGGGAACTGGGGGCCGTCCTTTTTGTGTGCCAATCATATGGGAGGTTTTGCCCTAATCGCCACGCTGGGCATGCGGGTTGGTGATCGCAGGGACACAGTCTGTCGCACCGCTGAGGCTGCTGCCCCTCAGCGGTCAGGGATTTGACTGTGTCTGGATGAGAAGGGTTATACCGCCGTCGACCGGTCGCCAGAGCCTCGTCGGTTACTGCAGGATGTACCGCGTGCAGGTGAGGTTGACAGTTGGAGCTAGAGGTCTTGTGTAGCTCCCTTACATCCCGATAAGGATCAAGCGTGGCATATTTCAGGGCGACAGTCTGAGTCCACTGTGGTTTTGTCTGGCCCTTAACCCTCTTAGTACACTCCTGGAGGGTTCGGGTCAAGGCTACCGGTTGAGAAGAGGTGGTCAGGTCATATCGCACCTCCTTTACATGGATGACTTGAAACTCTTTGCTCCTAACGACTTGCAACTGATGAAGCTACTGAAGGTAACCGAAACCTTCAGTAGCGCCATCAGGATGGAATTTGGTTTGGACAAATGTGCGGTCATGCATGTAAAGCGAGGGGAGATTATGGAATCCGTTGGGACCCAACTCTCGGATTCCATACAACTTAGATCCCTCTCCTCAACCGAAACTTACAAGTATTTGGGTATGTCGGAAGCGTTAGGTATCAATGCTGGTGACGTGAAACAATCGTTGAAGGAGCGCTTCTTTGGCCGCCTGAACAAAGTACTTAACAGTCTTTTATCAGGCGGAAACAAGGTGCGCGCCTTCAACGGTTGGGTCATGCCGGTTTTGATGTACTCTTTCGGCATACTCAAGTGGACTCAGACGGAACTTGACGCCCTGGATAGGAGGGTACGCTCACTGCTTACCGCAAATCGGATGCATCACCCACGGTCATCGGTGATGAGGCTGTATATCCCGCGGAAGTGCGGGGGTCGTGGCTTTTTAAATGCTAAGACCCTGCACAACAACGAGATATGCAGCCTTAGGGAATATTTCCTCGAGGCTGACGTGGGTATGCATCGAGATGTGGTAGCGGTGGACAAGGGCCTCACCACGCTCTCCTTGGCTAACGAGAACTGGCGCAAACCTGTGGTATTAGATACTAACGACCGCAGAGAGGTATGGCAGAGCAAGGAGCATCACGGACGCTTTTATCGGGTCCTACATGGGCCCGATGTAAACTTCCTAGCGTCCGTAGCCTGGCTGCGTTTTGGTGACCTCTTTGGGGAAACCGAAGGTTTTGTCTGTGCGATTATGGATGAAGTTATGATGACGAATAACTACCGGAAATACATTGTGAAGGACGGTACGGTTGACATATGTCGGGCATGTCACCGACCCGGGGAATCCATCCGCCACATTATTTCCGGTTGTTCTAGTCTAGCTAACGGAGACTATTTGCACAGGCACAACCTTGTAGCCAGGATTATCCACCAGCAACTTGCTCTTCAATACAATCTTGTGGAATCGGAAGTACCGTACTATAGGTATGTGCCCGACCCAGTTCTCGAAAATGGCAATTGCACTTTGTATTGGGATCGGTCTATCATCACTGACAGGACTATTGTTGCCAATAAGCCTGACATAGTGGTGATAGACCGACTAGAGCGTTGCGCAATGATTGTTGATATAACAGTCCCTCATGACGAGAACCTCGTGAAGGCTGAGAAAGATAAACAAACTAAGTATCTTGACTTGGCTCGCGAGGTTGTCGACATGTGGGATGTGAACACAGCCGTCATTGTGCCGATAGTCGTGACGGCCAATGGCATAATAGCCAAGAGCCTCGACCAACACCTAAAGAGGCTCTCGTTGGGCAGCTGGATCAAGGGCTTGATCCAGAAAGCAGTACTCTTGGACACGGCGCGCATAGTTAGGAGGTTCCTCTCTCAGGAGCCCTGACCACCGGTAGCTTGGACCCTGTTCCCGATACCGGTGGGCTACTATTTTTTATATTTTTAAATATTTTTTGTATTTTTATAGAAATATTTAAAAATGTAAATAGTATGTAAGTATATAAATGAATAAATGGAATAATAACAATAATAAGCTCTGTTGGAGATAAATATGAATAAAAGTATTAAAACTTCACTTTCTGAGCATAATAATATTAAGACCCCTAATGCCTTAACTAAGTTTGATTCGGAAAGAAAACAAAAATCCAACGCTCTGTACAGAGTCCCGGGCTGAAGTTGTGATCAACTTCGAGGTTCTTTAAACTATAGGGGGGGCGCCACTGTGCGTAGTAGTATCATCAGCCATCGAGCTGCGATCAAGCCCACCAGCACCATTCACACCGCCAAGGGACTGCCGAGGTTCCGCCGGATATCTGACAGGGAGACTTTGGAATCAGAGCTCCTGCAGTCACTTGACCTATTTTTATGACTGAATGACAGAAAGTGTGAGCTCACTAGGGATCGTAATGTTTTACATTGGATTCGTAAATGTAATATTCATTTTCCCGGCAAACCTATACAAAACAACTATACTTCAAAACAATGTTTGTTACTTACTATTTCAATCTATGTAGATAAAAATGAATCGCCAAATGTGTTGCTAAGCGCACAAAAATATATAGGATCTCACAGATTCACTTAAAATTTAAAGCAGCTTCAAAATAATTATATTTAAAAGAATCGAACTGCCCTTAAATTATTAAATCACAGCTACTATTGTCAACAATTGATATTCAAGATGCTTATTATCTACTGCAATTAAAGCTGATCGGAAAAAGTTAAGGTTTAGCTTGAGGCCTCAGTAGAAATTAATGTTCTTCTGTTCGGCCTATTTGTGTTTGCGAAATTACTGGAACCGGTTCTAGAACAATAATATTTGAATTTTCTACAATAATTGTTTAGTTTATGTTTTGTACCTACGCACGAAAAATAAGCTCAAATTATGACGAGTGTGTATTGAATAATAAAACTACGAGTACAAGCACCTTTTTGGAGTCATAGGGTTTCACAAACACTTACAAAAGCATTACTAAAAAACCGAGCAACAGAACTTGTTTTATACATAAATGTAGGTATAATAAGAGATTTAGATGAATTCAAGAATATTGACTACGGCATGCACAGCGGCCGTTGCGGTTTGAATTACCTACCTACACCAAGTTGTTTGAACAAGAGAAATTCTTAGTATTAATTGATTCAGAAACTTTTATGTATTCGCATCCTACATCCTTGTGAAAACATTATACGAACATTTAAAACTTTAATCTATAAACGCAGCTTCATCTTAACCGAATGTTCAAATATTTGTAAAAATATTTCTTTTCGGATCTCAGAGGTGAAAACTTCTAAGATTTGATGAAGCAATGTTGACTAAAAACATAAGCATCAAGCACTGACAAATTTCGACGGTTGAAAGCCAGACCTCGGTAGCCAAGTGGTTAAGGCAGCCGCCCGGAATGCGGAAGGTGCGTGGTTCGATTCCCGCCTGAGGTTGTCGTCTTTTTTCAGTGTTTAAAATTTTACTTAAGTATATTTAAGCGTTAATAAAACGCTAAAATATAAAACTTTAAATTATACTAATATACTTAGATACGGAGTAGGTAACTCTCCTACCATGCGTTTTCACATATTATTAGTTTATTGGCAAAGCCATAATTTGACCTTACAAACCCTTACAAACGCAGAATGCATCACGAAATCCTGACCAAGTTATAAAAAAAAAAACACTTACATTTAATATAAATTGAATAAAGCAGAAGGTATTGATGTGGTACAGATTAGAATTTACATCCTTGGTATACAATGTGGCCCAATCTTGTTGTCCAAGAAAAATGTTCTTCGGCCCTAAATAATATTTGTTATACCTAATTTCCTTTCAAGGCGAGTCATCCACTTCTAGATAGCCTTATCCAGGTGGCGCCAAATTATTAGTGAATCGTTGACCAGACATCGAGCATCTTGAGATATATGTTTACATCTCTTGCAACAAAATCAGTAACATTAAATCAGTACTGTATTTGATAATATCTTGGTAGCTTTATTCGAAAAATAATAACTTGAATCTTTTCAAAGCTGATAGTTATAAAGTTATCATTTCTAACCAAAAAGTTTGAGGAAGGTTCTATGTTGTTTATACGCATAGGTCTACTTTACCTGTCATATAAGGGAAGTAATTTACTTTCCATGAATAACTGTGTTTAACACAGTTTTGTTAAGTGTACACTAACTAAGATTTATTGCTCCAAATCAAAAATACAATTCAACATGGGACACAAATGTCATATTAATTAAACCATATTTCCAGGACTATCCCTAGAATCAGATCATAATCAATGATTTGTCACTTATGATTCTTACACTATATTTTCTATTGTTTCTGCTCAAAAAAGGCAGTCTATTAGTTTAATCTAAAATAATATATCAATACAAAATTATGTGATTGTGATTGAAATTACCGACTTCATTTAGACTTCAGGACCCGTGTTTAGCAACCGCTCATCAGATTGTCCAATATTTGTAAGAATCCCAGTTATTTGTTGCTGGCTGTGCCAACCTCATAAAAAGGCGGTCACAAACATTTGTTGCAGATAAAAAATAATAAAAAAATAGAAAAGATTTTAAGACAGTGGACGACATGCTGATACGGATATTTGTCTGTATTTGGAGCTCACAGTCACGTAGTCGCTCGGCATTTACTGCTCACACTGCTCACAGATCTAGTCTGGAGGTGTTTCGCAGAGTTGTTGTGGGCTGGGCTGAGTCACTTAAATGTATTTGTTAATACTGTTGGAGAAATGTTTAGGTACAAATTAGAATGAATTTGTCAATGCAGTTTTTACAACAAAATAATAATACTTAATCAAATAAATAAATGAAATTGTTAAAGTCATTGTTTAGAAAACGACCAATGCATCGATAGCCATTAAATTCATCTTTTAAGGTTTAAAGGAGGCTTACGCAACTATAAAAAACTACCTACATATTGTAAAGTTTAAATTGACATAATTTTTTATTTTTATTGTGTTAACATTACAATGCTCTGAACATCTGCATGTAATAAGTAATCGTCTTCGGTTGAGACCCGAAGTATAATTAAGAATCAAACGAACATACCTTGTGAAGTTTGATTCCAATTATGCGAGGGTCTCAACCGAAGACGATTACGTCAACCCATCCCTCCCAACCCAAAAATAAAATAAAAAATTGTGGAGGATAACACAAAATTCTCTGAAATAATGACGTCTCGTGACGCGGGGTTGCCAGTGCAGGGAACGGAAATAAGATATTTCTTTTTAGGATATATCTAAAAGTGTGAAGAAGATAGCACCATCTCATGTACTGCTGCATGTAATAAGTAATCGTCTTCGGTTGAGACCCTCGCATAATTGGAATCAAACTTCACAAGGTATGTTCGTTTGATTCTTAATTAAAATCTAATAAAAATATTAAATGCTTGAGTACCTACGCGATTATACTAGAAGTTGATATACTTTTCATAGAAGCACCGAAAAACTCAGGAGTTTTTTCGACATACTTCTACATACTCGCGACATACTATTGGTAAAATCAGATCTTCGCTTCGATCAGTAGTTTTAGAGATACAAAGTGGCCATGCCAGGATGAGCTCTCATCCTGGCATGGCCACTAATGACCTCTTATAACTTTTGAACGCTAGACCGACAAACTCTGATATTTGACGACATACTTCGACATACTCTCGACAAATTATCTATAAAGTCAGATTTAGAGTTGGTGATGGTGGCCATGCCAAATAGAGCCACAGCGGCTGCCCGTGCTGTCGGCAGTTGCAGCAGCTCGTTTTTACCAATAAAAAAACATAGAAATGCTGATTATATTTTATTTGACTTAGATACGATACTTATTACGATTGCTGACAATATCAGCTCAGCTATCGTAAACCAGACAATAGAAATTTAATTGTTAGTAACGTCTAGAAATCTTCGTGACAGACAAGGGAATGATGAAACATTTAACAATAAGAGAATTATTAATGGTTGATGTTGACATTTTTTATCCCATTTTATAAATTGACAGTTATTTAATGTATAGTAAACATACATATAAACACGACTATTATCCCCGAAGGGTTAGTCAGAGCTCTCTCAGGCAATGGGGACAGCAAGACTGCAGTCCTCTGCCATAGTCCACTTTTCACCAAATAGTGACTGCACATGTTTATTTATACATTTGAAAAAAGATAACCAGAGATAATTACACAATTATGGTTGACTGGGAGAGAATGCCTAAAGCATTAAGTCCGCCTCTATACTTTATGTCCATAGAGTGTTGTAAATAAATAATTCCAGGTTATACTTAAACTGCTTCATATAACGGATGTTGGATGAATCGGATGTTTGCAGTGGTAGGTAAGTGGTGAAAAAAAGAGTAAGTAACATTTTCATTTGAGCAGTACCTACGAGGGCAGTTTGGCAACTCAATGACTTTAAGGTTGAATAAAATCTATTTAAATATTTTTTTGTCTTATATTGGGAAACACACTACAAAGCGCATGCCGTTCTTTTTTCAAATTTGGTGCGAAAACAAGCTTTTTAAAAACAAAAAGTTAGCGACTTCTAAGTATTCTTTGAAAATGGAGAAAAGTGAGTTTCGAGTGCTAATTAAACACTATTTTTTACGTGGTAAAACTATTAAGCAGACCTAAGACAAATTGAAAAAGTATTATGGTGATTCTGCGCCTACTCATGGGATGGTAATGGACCATTACTAATGGTACTCGTACATAAGTGGTTCACTGAATTTCGTTGTGGACGTACTACCACTAATGACGCGGAGCGCCCAGGAAGGCCGATTGAGGTCACTACGGAGGGCATGTGATATTGTTTTGGCAGACCGTCGAGTGAAGATACGCGAAACAAGTGTTGCTGTGCACATCTCGACTGAACGAGTTTTTTATATTTATATTGATATTCTGGGCATGAAAAAGCTTTCTGCAAAATGGGTGCCGCGTTTACTAAAGGTACGCTTACACGGGAAATTAAAATTGATCAATTATGAGCAACAATGGGCGATTGTGACGTGAAAAAATATGGAGCAATATACGGCAACAGCAACAAGCATCAATTTGGCGAAATGTTTTGCAACAACAATATGGAGCAATATGGAGCAACTCGGCAATACGAAGCAATACTTTCATACACGTACAAAACTATCGCTCGCCATGGAGGACGATTTTCTTGCAGCGGCAGCCTGCAGTGCTTTTATTATTATAAATCACAAGCAAAGGAAACAGAAAAGGAACAGACATATTTGGGTACGAACGTTTAGCAAGACGGAATCAATCATCGTTGTGTTGTGAATTAGATGACATTTTATTGAAAAACTTTACTCGAATATCACGAAGTGATTTTGAATTTCTTTTGAATAAAGTTGGCCCATTAATTACGAAACAGATGACCAATATGAGAGAACCAATTTCTGCATCGACGAAACTTGCCCTAACCCTTCGATTTCTGGCTACTGGGGATTCATACAAAAGTTTCATGTATCTGTTCAGAATTTCTGATAGTTGTCTGTGTGTGTGTGACGCTTGCTGTAGGATGTATGTGCAGTCTTTAGTCCGTTAGTCGCCTTTTACGACACTGAAGGAAAGAGAGGGGTTGGTAGTATTATTTTTATGAGCCCATCGCCGCTCTATGCTGTTGGATGTATGTGCAGTATTTATTTAGTCCTTTAGTCGCCTTTTATGAAACTGAAGAGAAGATAGGGGTTGGTAGTATTATTGTGCAGTCTTTAGTTCGTTAGTCGCCTTTTACGACACCCAAGGGAAGAAAGGGGTTGGTAGTATTATTTTGATGAGCCCATCGCCGCTCTATGCTGAAGGATGTATGTGCAGTCTTTAGTCCGTTTGCGTCATTTTAGCTCCTTGTATAACAATCTACTATTGTTTTACTGTTGCTTTTTATTGTCTCCTATATGGTAATAATATAATAAAATAAATTATTCAGTTTAATATCACTTTACACTGGCTAAATGTGCTGACCGCACGAAGCCATTATAAAAAAAACACCCAAGCGCTCGCTGTCGGAAGCGAGACGCCGCAAAATCAATAAGTGCAAGCGAGACAGGAAACAAAATTGCTAATAATTTCCAGACTCACTGGATATTCGGCAATACGTGTCGGCAACATTCAGCAATTGGAATATATGGAGCAATTATCAGCAATATTGCCGAAACAAATGCCGAAAATTTTTGATGTTGCTCCACATTGCTCCACTAATTGCTCCATATTGATCAATACGTATTGCCAGCAATAATTGACCAAAAAATTGCTCGTGTAAGCGCCTCTTAACAGTCGACCAGAAACGAAATCGTGTAACAGCTTCTGAGTAATGCCTAGCGATGTAGGTATAATCGCAATCCGAGTGAGTTTATGCGTCGGTACATGGGTGAATATATGCTATTTGAATTCCAATGGTCCATATGTTTTATGTTAAACTTATAATATTATTGTTTCTATATGCTTAACCAATAAAGAATATGGTCTTTTATTTGGCCCACATAGTCACGATAATTGTTTAATTTAAGGCATTAATCGTTTAAAATAATTATAAATGTATACTCCTCTGGCCTCCCCCATTACTAGTTTATAATGATTTTATGGCCAGATACTTTAAATATGTAGGCCATTATGTTTTTTTTTAATATGATCATACTTATGCTTTTATAAACATCGAAACATATTTCATTAAAATAAACTGTAAAAATATTTATTTATATATTAAAAAATTACTTAAATATTTCCATGTCATGTTACAATAATGTCACTTCATCTGGCGAAATTCAAAGAAGTAAAATTTTACTTAAAACCGCAAAGGTATGTTTTCGTCCTTGAACTACGCGCGTACAACAGTGTGAAGTTAGAAGCAAGCTAACGACGCTAGGCAAAATTCAAATAATATCGTCAGTTTGCGATTCACTGTAGGAAAGCGTGTTTGTGCCAGTCGTTGGAGTATTTCCTTTGGTAAGTATATGTTTTTGTATTTTATCGTTACGAAATTGTATATTTGCACAATGCAATGTTTATTGTGTGAAGATGTCATGTATTACGTTAAACTGTGGTCAGAAAAGCAAATTATGTTGTTTTTGTAGGTTATGTGCGTTTTTGTCACTTCTCTGGCATATTTCATGCCAGAGGAAATACATACGCGCCAGGGAAGTGACGAAATTTTCAAAAAGCGTCAAGCTGAAAAATTACGCTACCAAAGAATTAAAAACGATCCGGTTAAAAATGCTGAATTAAAAGAAAAAGAAAAGCAGCAATATAAAAAGAAAAAGAAAAGGGGCAAATTAAGAGCATAAATGATATGACTAATAGGAAACGAAGGGCTGTTAGAAAAATATGGAGAGAGAAGACCAAAAAGCATAGAGATCGCGTAAAGCTACAATCTACCAGAAACTATCCAGTAACACCACCTGCGTCTGATAATGAAGACCAACCTCCTCTTCCACAAAACAACATCGCTCTGGCTGCTAAAAGGCGATCAGAAATTCAGCGGAAACTACGAAGTAAACTTATAAAAAACAAAAATGTGAAATTAAACAGTTACGTCAAAAGGTATGTGAGTATCAAAAGAAACTACGGCGCATCGGAAAACAGAAAATGACTCCAAACTCAAAAGTGGCCGATCTTTTACAGAATAATAGTAAAGAGAATGTAGAAGAGGTTAAGAAAAAAATATTATTTAGTGAGGTGATCCAAAATCAACTTAAAGAAAATATAAATTTGACAACGAATGATAATGAAAAAAAGATATTTTAAAAAGTATTAAGTGGCAAAATAGTCAAGAAGTATAAAGTGTTAAACCAAATTAATATGAAACCTATAAGACAGTCATCTACTGCAAATAAAAGTTTGTTAGATATGACACGGAAGACAAGAAACGATAAAACAAATTCGAAGTTAGAGAAAATAGTAGCAGAGTTTTTTGAAGAAGATTGCAATAGTAGATTATGCCCAGGTAAAAAAGATAGCATTACAAAAGGTAAAATAAAAAAACAGAAGAGATTGTTACAGGACACCATAAAAAATCTACACACCAAGTTTATAAAAACAAAAAAATATAAAGATAAGTTACACACTGTTTTGCCGCCTACGACCTTTTTGGGTTGTAACCCCAAACATCCACCAAAGAGAAACTTGTTTATGTATAACTCATGCAAACACGGAGCTAACCTTGGCTTCCCTAAAACAGGCAAACATCATAGATTTTCCAAACTATCAGAGTATGCTTAATTATTTATGTTGCAACCGATACAATGAAAAATGTCTTATGCGAGAATGTCATAACTGCAAAACACGTTCTATATGTTATCATGAGTTCGACAATTCTGCTTTGATCAAATACTCTTCATGGCAATGCATTGCATTGCAGAGGACATTTTAGATGCTAAAACAAAGAAAAAACGCAGAGTTCGAAAATATACCAAAATAATATTAAACTGTGCTCCAAGAGACATTGTGATGAAACTTGAAGAAAACCTTAATATTTTTTTAAAGCATGAAACAAATAAAGTGCATCAATATCAAGCCATTAAAAGTCTAAAAGATAACTTAACTGAAAAAGATGCTGTGATTCATATGGACTTTTCCGAAAATTATAATACAAAATATTCTTCAGAAGTTCAATCGTTCCATTTTGGTGGATCACGTACGCAAATAAGTTTGCATACTGTGGTCTTATATACCAAGGGAGAAACAAAATGTTTGCCACAATGTCAGAAAACCTAAACCATAATGTACCTGTAATCTGGGCTCATCTAAAACCTGTCATGGAACTCCTTCCGTACTCAGTAGAAAACGTTCATTTTTTAAGCGATGGCCCTGTTACTCAGTACCGTAATAAAAAAATGTTTTATTACTTACTTTGTAAATTGACTGAAATGTATCAGAATATTTGTGATTTTACCTGGAACTATCATGAAGCCGGTCATGGTAAAGGAGCTCCAGATGGTATTGGAGGGACATGTAAACGAACCGCTGACAAAATTGTAGCTTTAGGAACAGACATTGCTACGATTGACGACTTTGCTACGGAATTAGACAAATATTGTCCGGCATTAAAATTTTTGTGATACCCGAAGAAGAAATTGATTTTCAAAAGAAGATAATGGAAAATAATCGACCAAACATTAAACCTTTTACAGGTACACTAAAAGTACATCAAGTACGAGGAAACTATCTGAGCAATACGTTGTACATGAAGAGCCTCAGCTGCTTCTGTAGCATTTTTTGTCCTCACTTCCACTTAGGCGAAATTAAATACCCTCAAAATGAAAAAACCAAATTGGATGTTGCTGCAGTATACACCGATTCTGAGGAAGATGTGCAAAACAAAATGGTTGCACAAACATCTACTCATCTGATTAATACTATAGACACTGCTATGACTGTCAAGAACGGAGATTTTGTACTTGTGGAATATAATATAAATAATAAAAAATATAGATATGCTGGCGTATGTTCGTCAGATTTTGATGAAGAAGAAGGAGAGATCAGGGTTACTTTTTTAAAGATCTCCGATGATGGTGGTACTCTTTTTAGAATCAATGACAATGACATGTCTGATGTTAAATGGTAACAGATCTTGACCATATTACCAGTGCCAAATATACGTATGAAGGGTAACAGAGTATTCTACAAGTTTCCAAAGCCAGTTGATTTATTTGAAAAGTAAATTGTTGATTGTTTAGTATTTAAGTAAAAAATATTTAGTTAAGTGACCTATTGATTCTGTTATTTGCAAAAAATGAAAGTTTTCATTTATACTGTGCACTGATAATTTTTAAGTTTATTTGTTTAGATAGTCTCGAGACTGATAGGTGTATCATTAGAAGTTTATATTTTTGTTTTGTTTTAAAAATTTTATTTAGATTAAAGCGCCTTAAACATGGCTTTTAAGTTTTTGAACGTTTTATAATTTTATATAACAGTTTTATAATAACTATCAAACAGTATGTACTGTGATTTTTATCTCAGATAAGAATAAGACTGATAAGCAGAAATATTAATTCTGTTATTTGATATGGGTAATTGAAACTTAAGCATTAACAAAACCATTCATATTAAAAATAAGTTTGCATTTAGAAACTGTGAAGACTGAATGTATCTTGTATTAAAAAATATCCAAATACTATAATTTTTATGTTTTATTTAATATTAGTCCCCTTTCTTAGCTAATAATCAATGACCTGTCATTTCCCTGCTTTAATTTGTCACCACTCTGCCAATAGTGTCACTCCCCTGGTAACACATTTTCCTCTGGTGCTTATAAAATTCAAGAAAATGGAAGAATCTTCTGGCCCTGATCATTACAAATTTAAAAATAGTGTCAAAAAGAGAAATTATCAATATTGAATGGAACAGATTACATTTCCTTCAGGGACACAAAAAAATGAAATACCGTATATTCACCCATATAACAGTTGACGAAACGTGGGTCCATCATTCATTATACACCAGAGACTAAGCAACAATCGAAGCAATGGACTTCTACCAGGGAACGTGCCCCAAGGAAGGCAAAAACTGTTTGCTTGGCTGGTAAAGTGATGGCCACAGTCTTTTGGGACAGCCAAGGGGTTATTTACATCGATTTTTTAGATAAAGGCAAGACAATAACCGGAGCTTACTATGCTGCATTGTTAGATAGATTTAATAAAAAGTTCATCAAGAAACGGCCGCATCTAGCAAAGAAAAAAAATTCTATTTCATCAGGATAATGCACCGGTCCACTCGTCTGCAATCGCGACATCAAAAATTGTCGAATTAGAATACGCATTATTGCCACACCCTCCGTATTCGCCAGATTTAGCCCCCTGTGACCTTTTCCTCTTCCCAAACATGAAGAAATGGCTTGGCGAACAAAGATTTTCGTCAAACGAAGAGGTGGTAGCCGAAACTGAGGCCAATTTTTCAGGGTCAAAAAATATTTTTTGATGGGTGGAAGAGGTTGGAACATCGCTGGACTAAGTGCGTAGAGTTGGAGATTATGTAGAAATATAAATAATATATATGTAAAAAGAGTGTTTCTTCTTTCCAAAGTCCAAATTAATATTGATTTCGCAGTTCGTCTATGCCATAGACGAACTGCAATAGACTCTATGGTGATCTATTGAGCATGTTACAAAATATCTTTGTGTCAATAAACATTTAGTTTTAGATTTTTGGAAATCATTTTAATCAATCTTATAATTCAAGTAGTGTTTCATTGAGAGGTATGACATTTAATCAATAGTGTAGTGATATTTAAAAAACCACAAATGATGATATTTGGGAATTTCTCCCGTGCTTTTAGCAACAACATGTGTTGTGAGACTCTCAGTGAGATTTTAATTTAATCTACAGTACAATACTTAATGTGTAATGTAGTGTCCACGTAAACCTTAGAAAACAATATATTTTATTTTGTTTGGATTTGGTATGCAGATGGGACACAATGCAGTACAACAGTGTTTGACGTACGACTGCTAACTTAAGCCTCGTTCTTCAGAACTTGTTTGGTGAAGCTTACATTCTAAGCTTCAGTGATTGTCGCTTTAAGCTCTCTTTTTTTTATATTTTCTTCACTGTGTTTTCTATTGTAGAAAGTTTTGTGATACATTAAATCATCATTAAAGTCACTTTCTTGAAAATGCTCCGACTGATTTAATATCAGGACCAGTGCAAGGTAGATTCAATTTTTCTTCCAATTCCTTCTTAATGTTTGCTCTTTCTTATTTCTTTTTAACCTTTTCGTTTTTTTGGCGTTTCATCAGTAAGTGACTTTGAAGTCTGTGTTTCTTTTTCCAATAATTGTGGTGATTGTGTTTGAGTTCCAACAGTTAAACATTTTTTATAATTCGACAATGTTACAACTTTGCCTTTACCTTTACTTTTGCCTTTGATTTCTGCAGATGTAGATTGAGCTTTCGAAGTGCCTTCTTGAGAATTGACTGATAAAATAGTTGGAACAGCATTGCTTTTGAGATGTTTAACCCTTTTTATACAAGAACTTTCGAAATGTTCAGAACAGACTACATACCGTTTCGTCATCATTTCTTCGTTTTCTAATATGTCTGGTCTATCAATTAATGCCAACCATTTCCGGCGCCTGGAATATGAAAATAAAATTTGTTATTAGAAGAGCTTCTAAAAATCTTATCTCAGCTCTTGGTACATTATGCTTTTATTATGTAAGTTTTAATTAGTATGTTTTTACTATAATTTTATGTAAGTAGTTAGTAAAAATAAAATAGTACCTATTCTCTCAGTCTACACAATTACCTCAATGGTCTACACACAAAAACAAATATCTACCAACTACGAAAACACAATTACACATTTAATAGGCACTTATTTAACATGGCGTTACCTGACCTAGTTAATACTCATAAAAAGAACTTATTTGAAATTACATAACTAATTTACTAAAAACAACAATAGTGTTAATTGTACAATAACACCACAGTATAATGAAATGCAATCTGGATATTTAAGAAACCACTCTGTGCTACGGTCAAATAAAAACTGACAAAAAATACCTTAGGTCTTGGTCTAATAGCTTCATTCAATATTAATTGTTAGATTGTTACAGAGTCTACATATTGTGGTACAAGCATACCTAGGCGGACATTAGCTTACCTTTCGACGTTCTTCGGAAGTGTGAAAAACGTGAGGTTAAGATCCTTGGTATTGTTTAAGCAGCCATATGCGATGCAGTATATTTTTGCTTTCATAGTAGGTAAAATCCCAGAATAGGTACTAAACAGATTATCGAAGAAACCCGCCCGCCGCCGCCTGCCTGCTGCTGTCTGTACTATAGTGTTCCAGTATTATAGTCGCCTTTTTCAGGGGGCAATGGGCATATATTACCTATTGGTAGTTTGAGCTCATGCCGTCCGTAATATAAAGTAGCTAATACAACACAAGTAATCAAAGTCTAAACTAAAATTGCTCTAAAATAATCTAAATTATGACGCTCAAATACAAAATAGAGACAAACACAAATATTTTTTACAATGTGTCACTGTCACTGTCATACCAAAATAAAAGTTGTCGCTCGCGTCCGCGTGACGTGACGCGTCACGTCACGCCGCGCGTACCTACCTACACCCAAAGGTTCCGACAGTATTACCTTTATCTATGACCCAAAGTCCTAAGGCCCTTATTACCTTAGAGCATTGTTGGTTGAATGCTCTAAGCGTATTACAGGACGAGACTCAAGCCTTGATCTCTACTTAAAACTAATTTTAGGTACAGTTTTAATTTTAGAACGGTGCTTGAGCAGAGCTTCGACAAACTAAACTCAAACTCAGATTACGCTAATTTTAAAACGATGCACGAGTACTCGACTCAGATTAAAGCTTATTTTAAAACGATGCTTGACTGAAGATTTTCAGTCAGTCTGTCTGCTCAAGTCAGGATTTGATCTCAGTTTATTACGTAAGTATGGTCGAGGGCACTCTTAAGCAGAGATTTTGTTGATTTCTTGGCGGGAAAGTGAAGCGTCATCATGTCTGCAGTTTTGATTTATTTTCTATAATTTGTGTTTTGTCGTATATTAATGTGTACTAATGGTGGATTATTAACTGTTGTGTTCGTGAACGTGCATGAGTGTTGGTAAATAAAACAAAACCGTGCAACATCACTTTTCAAATTCTCTCAAGAAGTCCCGAGTGAGCTCTCAGTAAAGTCCCATATCTTTACTCAAACTCAAGGGTTTTGGGGGGGAATATCATTTTCGTTCATAATATCATCACTCATTAGCATTACCAACCATCTCTAATATTACGACTGAAGGACTTGTATCCTTGATCATGTAGGTTGTAGGTTGAAGATAGCTGGGGCTCAAGTCTGCTAGTTTACGAATGGCATAATGGGCGATTTTCCGAGATCAAAAAAAAAAGAAATTGGTTCGTAAATGACTTCATAGATGGCGCTTAGCATAGATTAGTATGGCGCTTAGTAAAAGGCGGGTTCATGAAGAGCACGTGTATGGCTGCGTAATATTTATTCTATTCCAAAATAGAAATAGGTTCTGGATGTCCTGAATATAAATAGGTAAGTAAATACTATTTTTTTATTCTTTTGGTAGACAAGTAAAAGTGTAGAATTTATTACAGCCCTTAGGTAGGTACGGCTTTCATAAAACGACATCTATCGAGTGTTTTTGAACTAATTTTTACTTTTTAATTTAGGCTGTCAGAAAATCGCCCATTGAATCGTAATGGGCGATTTTCCGAGATCAAAAAAAAAAGAAATTGGTTCGTAAATGACTTCATAGATGGCGCTTAGCATAGATTAGTATGGCGCTTAGTAAAAGGCGGGTTCATGAAGAGCACGTGTATGGCTGCGTAATATTTATTCTATTCCAAAATAGAAATAGGTTCTGGATGTCCTGAATATAAATAGGTAAGTAAATACTATTTTTTTATTCTTTTGGTAGACAAGTAAAAGTGTAGAATTTATTACAGCCCTTAAGTAGGTACGGCTTTCATAAAACGACATCTATCGAGTGTTTTTGAACTAATTTTTACTTTTTAATTTGGGCTGTCAGAAAATCGCCCATTGTATCGCATTGTAATTGTTTGACACATTTGGTATTCATAAATGAGTAAGAGAATACCAAATGTGTCAAACAATTACAATGCGATCCAATTGCGATTTAATTATGCCATTCGTAAATTAGCAGACTTGGGCCCCTGTTTGTGTGTAATGGAGTTTAAGGCAGTGGCAACACAGCGGTTTTCAACGCGCGCCCGCAAACAAAAGTCGTGGAAAGGTCAACCGAAATGTCGTTGAAAACAACCTACCACACTGGTGTAAACGGCTGTTGTAAACGTCGGTTTACAACAGTGTGGTAGCCCTTTAAACTAAAAAATAGTGGAGAAAGGTTTTAGTAGTGGACTTCTGGGCGGGAAAGTGAAGCGTCATATCTGCAGTTTTTTTTTATTTTCTAAAATTTGTGTTTTTTCGAATATTAATGTGAAATAATAGTGGATTATTAATGTTTGTGAACGTGCATGAGTGTAGGCAAATTATATGTCTGTGAGGCAAATGAAACAAAACAGTGCAACAACACTTTTCTAATTCTCTCAAGAAGTCCGCGTGAGATCTCAGTAAAGTCCCACATCTTTACTGAGGGGACTCAAGGGGTGGGGGGGAATATCATTTATCATTCCAAAGTCTCCGTAGTTGTTCTCATGATGCTTGAGTGAGACAGCAGAATATTAGTTGAATAATGTAAGTACTAGGTAATACTAGAAACTATTATTTATGGAAGTACTTACTGGCTCCGAAATAACTGCCGACCTATTAAACTGCTCTGCAATTTTACTCTAAGCAGCCTTCTTGGCTGCAGTGGTAACGGAGTCCGTCTCTATTATATATTTATAATTTTTTAAAACTTCTAGCAACACATTTCTATCAATTAAAGTGTTTTTTTTTCATTCCTGACATTTTACCTAATAGAAACCGAAATCACGATTTTACAAAGTTACCATACGTTCATGCTGCAGGGTATTGCTTGCTGCAGTGCAGACTGACTGAAAAGACAAGACAACAAACGAAAGTGAAGTGATGAAGTGAGTGACAGTGACACTGACTTCACGTGCAACTCCGTTTTACGAAATAACTTACTGCGTTGAAAACATTACCTTTAGAATCTTATCAATATTCCTATAATTGTAAGCACTAATATCATATTTAATAAAAATAACGTGTAACTGTCAATGCAACTCATAAAAAATATAAATCACTTTGCGAAACAACATTTACGTTTCCCAATTTTATTCTAATTATCCGTAAGATGAAACTCATTCTGCATATATTATGTTTTGTAATAGGAAACAGACTTTAACCATAGCTAAACTGCTTAATCTCTGCAAAGCTCATGAAAGCTCTGCTTGAGCATTACTCCAAGTAGAGATCAGCTAAGTCTCGACTCGAGCATTGTTTTGGAATCAGCGGTGTGCTTGAGGCTAGATTCAGTAATTGAGTAGAGATCAGGTGCTATAATACGGGCCTTAAGTCTGTGGTTTGTTGTCTACTCACCGATGGAAGCCGATGGCACGGATCTGAAGGTTTTAGTTTTATTTTTCATTCGGGAAGAATGTGATTCACACAATGATATTATAAACTATAGATATGTTACGTTCATAGTAATTTGCGTTTAAAATCTGTTCCGAGCAATCCAAAACTGCACACATTGACAAGTTTCACTGTTCCGTAAAACAAAAGATACGAAATAGCACGCAAATGAAAGAGATATTATTGGTTTAATGATTGCACTTCAAATGTTTCTTGTGCACAGAGTTACATTTATAGTCGTAGGTGGACACCTTAGAGCATTCAATGCTCTAAGGTGGACACTTGATTGAAAAGTAAGTACATAGATAAGAAATAAAACATCTCAGAAAACTAAATCATATTTATTGAAAATTTGAAAAATGAAATAATTAGTAATAAAAGAGACGAAATAAAATTCATAGGTATTTAAAAAAAAAATTGTCTCTGTTTTCGTATTTCGGGGTTATTTTCAGAATGGCGACGAATATTTTTGTATGTGTACTCGATGATTGAAAATGGGTGTCTAATGTTTTGATTGTTCGAAAATGAGACAAAACATTAGAATTCAAAAAGTTTTTTAAAATGCGGCACTTTAATTTCTCTACGTCTTCATTGCTAGCAAAATGTAACCCATTTTCATTTGAATGAGATTTTATGACAAATTCGCTTCTTTGTTAACGAATTGACCTGACCACTCGGAAACCTAATTCATTAAAAGAAAATAACATTAATAAGCCTTAATTATCAGTATAATGTATTAAAAATAGTAGAAAAAGAAATTGGCTATTTGACAGTCTTCGGAAAAAACGCTTATTTTATACCACGTACTTAACTACAATCATTTTTTTCTTAATAACGCTTTATAAAAAAAAAAACATGTTTTTCTTTTTTTCATTTAAAATTTCAGTGACGCCAACCACAATGAACTTTATCTTGAAACCTGAAAGATAGTTTTGGTTTATTTTGTGAAATGTGGCGTCACACAAAAATCAATCATGGCCCGTGTTTGGGGTCTTGTAATCCACTGATAAAGAATCGCAAAATTTTGTTATAATAAAATATTTACAAATTAACTTTTAGGATAAAATGAAGCTCGAATGGGATTTGAACCCACGACCTTTGGATTGCCGGTCCACTGCTCTTTTTTTTCTAGTAAACATTTTATCCTATATTTATAAAGCATTGTGAATGCAAAATTCACAATGCTTTTGAATGAATGAAAACAAATGAATTCAAATGATTTTTAAAAAAAACTATTCGATAATTATCGTTAAATTATAAACTGCCATAACCGACATATTTCATATTTTATTGTTACAACCGTCACATAGCCAATCAGTGAAACCATTTTAATGTTTCATTAGTCCATTACATACAATAGATAACTTTATAAAAACGAAGTAAAAATAAAGAACAACTGGTCTTTAATTGTTGGCATTTAAGTCAATATCAATATTTGATTCTGCACTAATTAATCTATGTCCGCAGCGCAAGCATCCTTATCGCTCTAGCGTCAAAGCTAGATCGTTCTCTCTTTCTTCACGTAAACATGGCGTCTTTGCGTCAGTTTATTAGATTGTTCGGAAAAATAATTGAAATATACTAAATAACTTAAGTATATTTGCATATTCACCTGTGTTAAGAGAACCCTTGTATTTTGTTTACTTTAGAGTCATAATTGGTGCACTTCCGAAACCGTGTAACATCACTTTTCAAATTCTCCTAGAAGAAAGAAAGAAGTCCGTGTAAGACCTCAGTAAAGTCCAGTCCTACATCTTTACTAAACTCAGGGGTTTTGGGGGGAAAATCATTTAGCATTAAACGTTCTATCATCATTACTCATACTTATTATCATCTACTTTAAGCTTAGAGCATTTAGAGCATTATAAGTTAGCTCTAAGTTAGAGCACTAAACAACCCTATTTTTTCTTTATACAAAAACAATGAAGGGTAAGTCCCAGTTTGTCATTTTTGCACCTAAGTTTCTTCGGGAAAGTTGTTCAGTTTCATGGGTGGATGGAACTCACTCTTAATTGGTTTTGTATAAAGAAAAAATAGGGTTGTATACAATGTGATAGGGGTGGTACTTCTATCACATATATCTAAATTGGTAGACAAAAAAAAAATATGGGGGGTCCAACCCCCCCTACCCTATAATTTATGACCATTTTCAATTTTTTTTCAATATACTGCGGCGCTATGCGATATCAAAGGTCATATGTCATAGAAACATGAAAAAAATGGCAAACGGTAGCTAATGACACTGGTTAGCTAATCAATTACTTTGTTTCGTTTGTTTGAGATTATTTTGGTGAGAAAAAATCATTACTTAATTATTTTGTGATTAAAAATCTCTTTTTTTGTCTTAACAGATTATTCAAAACTAAGTTAGACCACCCATATTATTTTTTTTGTCGATGAATTTAGATGTAGTACTTAGCCTTAGCCCTTGACGGGTTATACATCTAACCCGTAGATGTATAACCCGTCAAGGGTACCCCACATTGTATAAGCATTTATTCATTACCAATGATCTCTAATATTAGGACTGAAGGACTTGTATCCATGGTCACGAAATATATTAAGAAAAAAAGCTCTAAATTTCGTCTGACAGCTGAGGGCCTAGTCAATTGGCAAACAAATTAAACGCTACGAAATCATCGCTACGATAAACCGAATGTATGGGATTGACATAAGCAAAAGTTACCTACGACGTAAAATTTACGCTAAAATACACCTAATTGACAGTTTGACAAGCCAAGAATCGCTAATCTAGCGATCACTCAACATTGAAGATAAAAATTCACACAAAATGGCGATTGTTTGATCAGCTGATGAAGGAATAGTTGTGTTGTGTTGAAAGTTTTGTTTAAAATGCTCTTTTTAGGGCTATTGTGGACTGCGATAATCAAGTGCTCAGGCGCTAAGGAAGAAATGTTTCCCTACGTTACTTGGAGCAAATTAACGAAATCGAGTTTGTTGTACTTGTGATAGTTCTCGGAGTTCTCGTTTACGAACTTTCAAATATCTAACTAAGGTCTGCCGGGAATTGCGTGCTGATATAGTTGTTGCGATGTGAGTGACCAAATAAATGTGTGTCATGCAACATTTTCCGCAACGAAGAGCAAGTCGCTGCATAACAATTTGTAGGGGCTCTCAAACCATACAAACATTTGGGCCAAATAAATCCACCTAAGTACCTTTAATCATGACAAGAAAGGTCAAGAATAAGACAACAGTAAGGGACTTTTTGTATAAATATTAAATGTAACCTATCCATAATGTCCATTTATCAATTTATAACTTAGATTGCCTATTTGTTTTACAGGTTCCAATGAAGATTTAATTTGCCAGGTAGCTTAGAGTATTAAACCAAGGCTCTAAGTGTAGTAAGGTGTAGACATGGGCGCCGAGTAAAAAAAACCGGCGGCGGCGCGCCTTAAAAATATGCTCGGCGGCGGCGTGAAGCCGGCGGCGTGGGATTTTTGAAGTCGTTTTTGGTTATGTAGTTAAAAGTAGAATGAAGAAGAATAAGAGTGATAAATAAAGCCAACACTTCATAAAGATTTCAACAAAACATTATATCGTCGCCGTAGAGGGAAAAGTCACTAAGTAGGTAAAATTGATTATGGAGTTCCTCCTTTCGTCGTGTTCCTCAAGGCTGAGGGTTGTGACCTCCCTTCTGCATCACTTACTCTTATGGTGTTCCTCCATCTGTTTCTGTCTCTGGCGGTGTGGCGGGCGTTGTGAACTGAAGAGTAAGGAGTGGTGCGGTCCGTTTCCCGTCTACTTTGCCGGTTACGATGAGCTTCTCGAGGTTGTCACCGTTTTTCCTTGCAATGTGACCAAAGTATTCGAGAATTCTGCGTAGACATCCGAGGATGACAGCCGGGAGGAGATTTTGAGGTCTCGCAATATAGAGACGTTAGTCCGAAATGCTGTCCAAGTAATACGGAGCATCTTTCTCCAGCACCACATCTCAAAAGCGGCAATGCGTTGGCGGTCTGCAGCTTTTAGTGTCCAAGTCTCAGCGCCGTATAAAAGATCGAGAAGACAAGAGTCCGTACCAGTCTGGTTTTGGTTTTTACGGAAATATTGCGATCTCTCCAGATTTTTGCAAGATGAGACATGGCGCTCTTAGCCATGCCAATTCTCCTGCGCACTTCCTTCTCGCGCAAACCATCGTTACTGATGTTGGAACCCAGGTACCTATATAAAGTTGTCCACTATTTCTAGGTCCAATGCGCCCGTGAGTTCCAACTTCCCAGATCTATAATAGGCGAAATCCGAACTGGCAGTCACTGAGGAGATAATTGGTCTCAAGGTATGCCAACAGTCGAGAGTTCAGTCAGTACATGTTCTATATTCTTGCAGAGTATGGACTTGACTGAAATCGTCTTACAGTAAGATGGATCGGCACGGCTACCTTTTTTGGGCTGGCTAATGTGCACGACTGAGAACCAGTCTCAGGTCAGAGGCGGTACAGGCGTGTTAGAACAGTAGACAAGTTAGGTGCACAGTCAGTAGGACAATGGCCGGGATTCTATCTGGACCACTAGCCCTAATCACGTTAGTGTACGGAAAGCTTTGAGTACCTCTTTGCTGCGGATGTGAGGTTCTTCCATGGAGAGGTCGGCTATAGGCAACTTAGGCGGAACCTTGCTAGCGACTTCCAGACTTGAGGTCTTTGCAAAAGGAGTGGCAAACAAGTTTACCTTCTCAGCTGCAGTGTGGGCAAGTGAGCCGTCAGGCTTTATCAACGGTGGAAATAAATGTATTTCCAAATGTTTCGCTTACACTTGTATTACCTATAGCCGACCCCTCTATGGGGGAGCTTCATGTCCGCGACGGGGAGGTACTCAAAGCTCTCCGTGGAAATAAAGTTATTTCGAAGCATGTTTAACACCGATGGGGCCGATGTGATTGAATCGTGCCCTACGTAATGTTCTTTAACTGGGGCTTTCTCAGGGTTTAGGTACCGACTAAGAAAGCTGACGGGGTTTCGGTTACAGTTACAGTAGTGAATACTCCCCTCTCCAACATTTCTAAGATACTATGCCAACGCGTTGGTGTGGACGTCTTAACGCTAGGCACGTTCGTGTAGTCCCCAAACAAAAGGCGTTCTTCTGATTCTTCTCCCTCTTGATCGGAAATAGGGTCGTCTTCGTCCTCATCGACCACCTCAGCTGACGCCTCCGCGCGGCGCCCGCATGGCCCACATGAGTAAAGAATAAACTGAGATTATGTTACAAGCAGTGTTGCCAGAGGTAGTTTTGTGAATTCCCCGCGCCATGTTGAAAAATTCCCCTTTTTGAAATAAAATTACCCTCAAGTTTACGTATAAAATCCATTGTAGCTCTTCGTATTTCGTAAAATATTGAACAACCTATATAAAAAAATAAAACTGTTGACAATTTTGACAGTTTGCCATTTTTTTAACAATAATTGTTGTTGTGTTTGAAATGTGATTAATGCGATTGCAATTGTTTTAATGTGCACTTATTTAGGAAGTACGAAAAGTAGGTTAGGTATTATAGTAAGTAGTAGGTTTTAGCTATCGAAAATGGAATGATTCTTTATAGTTTTAAATAGTGACTTCCAAGTAAGTACTAACTTCTAAATGTCAAAATGCGAAACGTACCTGAAAAACGTACGTAAAAATTCAATCTTCAATTTTGTCATTACTTATAGCTCTTCGTATTTAACTACTAATTTATTAAAATTTTGCGTTTTGTAAGCATTCCGTACGTATTTTAAGTTTTGGTAATATAGCATTAATAATTCTTGTTATAATAACCGTTTTTGTCAGCTCAGTCACGGTCGGTATTCTTCTGTACACTCTTCTGTAACTGCTAGAAAGCCTGGACATGGACAGCCCGTGTTAGATTGTATAAATATGCTGGACAAGTGAGTAGATAAGGATAAAGAGAACAGAAAAGCAGAAACATTATTCGCACGCAACCTTGTACTCATCAAAACAAAGCCAAAGACAAAACCATTACAGACTTACATCATTTTTTCCTTCACTACAATAAAATGCTCCACTTAGCCCAGATTGTGCCCAGGAGGCCAATTCTCATTTTTCGAGATGTAGTCTCGAATCGAGTTTTGATTTCGATCTTTATCTCGACCATAAAATCTCGTTATTAACATTTTGTTCACGAATCTCCTATTCTCAGCGCTAATCGACTTCGAGTTTGATTCGAATTCGAACTTTATCGAGTGGTAATCCAATTTAGTTATTCTGAACATCTCGAACTCGACATTTCTCAAAGGAGAGCCGCTCGAATTGCTTCGAGTGGTCGGCAGTGGTCGAGACGTAATTTCGACTACGAGAAGCTAATGAAACGTCAAATAGCGGCGAAATTACGGTGGATATGGAGGAGTTAATTTCCAATTTTGTCGTGGAAGTGATTTAAAATATTGAGAGAGCTCGCTCTCTTTATTTTTATAAGGTGGAAGAAAACTTTCCACTCCTTAACTGTATATCGGCTTCCAACATTTGTAGAAGAAGCTGCTTCTGCTGTGGCGTTGGGTATTTTTTGTTGACATTGTGACGTTGTGTGTGTCTTGTGAATACTAAAATGATCGTTTCGTCACCAAACAAGCACACAACCACAAACAAAAAACATAAAATTTATCGACGATACGTCACGTTTTAAACAATACAAGTTGTTTAAGGAAATTAAATTTGATCACAACACATTAAATATAATGATTTTTCGATACTTATTAAAAATTTACTTCTTTAATTAAAAAGCAAGTTCAATACATTTAAATACCTTTACAGTAAAAATATTTGAGGTACATAGTTGCAACCGGTTTAAAACCGGATGAAACGTGTCAAACGGAACGCATCCCGAATTGATTGCATTAAAAAGAATGGCAATATTTATCAAAAAAAAAACTCGAAGTCTATTTCGATTAGCGCTGAGAATAGGAGATTCGTGAACAAAATGTCGATTATCGAAATAGAAATCGAAATCAAAACTCGATTCGAGACTACATCTCGAAAAATGAGAATTGGGGCCCAGATTCCACTTAATATATATATGCGTAGAAACAACAATAAAAAACAATTTTAAACCACATTATCCATTATAAAACTTGCAAAATAATAAAGTACCACCAAACCACCTCAACGAAGAGGCGCCCCGAAACTCTCCTCCAGGCAGACTAGGTAGGTAAAGATGGTTCCCTATTTTTTTGCATGAAATTTTATGTCATAATTTAACATGACATACTTTTACTTATCCTAATAATAGTTATGCACAATATTAATTTGGCAAAACTTTTTAGGCATATTTTTTTTAGCATACCTACCATCTATAAGCATAATAATTGTTAAGCATACTATTTTAAAGCCTAAATATGCTTACGCATAATGATATTTAAGCATAAGTTTTATAGGCATAATAATTTTACAGGAAAAAGTAAGTTTTGGAAATTTTGTGTTTGCAAAATATTTGCATACTTATACTTTTCGTATATTAAGTATACATGTTGGCGGCTTAAGGGTGGCCCAAGGGCTACCACCGCCGCACCCTAACCTACTATTACAAGATGGTACCCAAGTTATATTTAATATACTAATACCTACCTTTTGTTTTTCAGATTCAAATAGCCATAAATAAAATGAAAAGGTTACAGAGACAAAGCCTGATTAAAAACCAATCCAATTTATAGCGAATTTTGAAACTATAACCTCATCTTTTGTCTTGTCTAATTTACCAGACTATCTTTATGTCTAATAACTGTTAGACGAATAAACAATATGCCTTATAGCGTTATGCAAAACAAAATTAGGGCAAAAGACATTAGCCTAACTAAACAATATTTATGCTTACTGAAATAGTATGCCCAAAAACAATTATGTTAAAATATTATTAGGACAAAAAAATATATGCCTAATTCGTTATGCCAAATAAAATTAGGACAAAAAAAAATAGTCGAAAAAAAGGGATCCCGGTAAAGATACATAGACCCACCCACATTCTTATTCGTTCCGGTAACAACCATGACAGAGGAGCTACTTGCAGTACAAAAATATATTTAAAAATGAACTGTCATATGCAAAATGTTTTAGTTCCAAAGATTATCACCGGAAAAGAATTAATGCTTGTCGCACTCATGGACGTAATATTAATACGTCCATGGTCGCACTATACTTCTTCCTAATTTACTACCAAAGACCTAATTTTTTTGTTTGTTTTATTATCCTAATATGGAACAGACAGAAGGATCGTACATAGCCCATTCAGCCTTGCCCGATGTGATCAAATCGATATTTTTTTTCAGTGAAATAATTGCAGCTTCTTTTATAAATTCCCCTTTTATTCTCAATACCCTTTTTTGCCCCTCATATATGCATAATTCCCCCTAAAAAGGGGAATTCCCCCCAGATCGGCAACGCTGGTTACAAGAGCCTAGTCGGCGCGAAATTTTGAACAGTCGGCGGCGGCGGCGGCGCGCTATACCTAAACGGCGGCGGCGCGCCACGGCGGCGCCCATGTCTAGTAAGGTGTACCTACTGACTATACCCTATAAATCTTATACAGACAAGCATCTTTCTTAATAGGAAAAGATATCAGTCCTTACGTTCAAACGGTAAGTTTTAATAAATAAATTATTACTTACATAATAAAGGTAAGTATTATGCCTATTATTATATTGGGATTTACCAGGAAATGTCAGTGTTGTTAAAATTGCTAGAATAAAGAGTATTGACATAAAGATAAAACTATTTTATGTGGTTTTGCAGATTTGAGACGACGATTCAAAAATCTTAAATGTTGCCTCATAATTTGGAGGATGGACTTCCTCAGAATGGTGAACAAACATGGTTATTTGGTAAAAAACAATATCAAGCAATTTGTATAATACATAGGTACTTACCTACTAACTTTTTATCTATGACAATTTTCTATAAGTAAGTATATTGTTCTAATTTCTTAGGAGATTCTGGATACCTTCAAAAAGCATGGTTAATGATAATAACAACAAAATTTAATGCTGCATCAGACTCACAAGAAAGGAGGGGTGTGTACCACATGTCATATCCAACAATGAAACTGCATTGAACATGGCTTTGGCATCGTTGAATTTAGTTATTTATATGATTTTTTTTTGTGGAGCTCTAATGTTGACAACGTTTTTATTCTACAAAAAGGAGCAGTCTGTGCCATAAATATATTTATCCATAAAATAGTAATTTGGTTTATTTGATGAGGAAAAATTAAGTATAAAGTTAATTTAAGTAGTTCTAAGTTTATTGTGCTTTATTTAAAAAGATTTACTTATGTACAAAAAAACAGTACCTTCGTTGACAACATTTTTATTTTAAGAAAAGGAACAGTGTGCCATAAATATATTTAACCCATAAAATAGTGATTTGGTTGGATTATGATGGGAAAAAAATTAGGTATAAAGTTAATTTAGTTCTAAGTTTATTGTACTTTATTAAAAAGATTTACTTAGGTAGGTACTAAAAAACAGTACCTTCTTATACACACAATTGGCATTTATTTTTATACACATATAGTTTTAATGTCAATAAGAGAAAGTGAAGCCTCATATTTAATAAACTTTGACTTTGAGAGAGTTAGGTAAGGAAATAAGAATATATTAAGAAATACAACATTAATGTTACTTTTTACTTGATATTTAATTTTACTTGCAGTAGGTACCTATAGAAAATGTTTAAGTACCTACTTATATCAATTTCTACTAGTCATAACATTAAGCTATTGAAGTTGTACTTGATTCATTATCAACATACAAAGGTAATTATATGTATAAACTTGCATTATTATTATCCGATTATTAAATCTGGTGGGTTCTATTGTGTTTGTTATAATATTGTTTTTTCTTTAAATAGGTGGCTTAACATAAGATGGCTTGTTATACATATAATACAAATTAAGTTCCATATCTAGCATTTTTTTTTTTTATTGGCAACGGGTAATCGCTTGGCCTTCATCTCACGTGATGGTAAGTGACGATAAGGCCGAAGGTGGAAGCGCGCTTCACCCGGAATCCTCAACCACTGAGGAACTGGCTATCTTATCTCAAACTTCCGGAACACAACAATGCTATAAACATCGTTGTTATGGCGACAGACTTAGATAAGATGGTGGTAGCTAGCCAGGCGGACTTAATAGCCCTACCACAAACCAAACCGAGCACACAAAGATGTACCCCCCGCTGGGAATCGAACCCGGGACCTCTGGGTCTGAAACCGGTAGCTTAGCCACTAGACCACAGAGGCGGTTAAAGCATACATCTAGCATACTCTGTAATAGTTTAGTTATTATCAATTTGGCGATTGTGAAGTAATCGATTGTAATTGTTGCTTGAGTTTGTAATGTTACTATCACATTTTTATTTGTGTGAATCTGTAAATGGTTTGCTGTTTCACATTTTCAGTGTTATACTTTTTATAGAACTGTCGATTCACATGTGAATATAAAATAAATAAATAAAATTAATTGTTTTTAAATTATTTTTGGTAAATATATACTACCTACTAACTTTTTATGTATGACAATTTTCTATAAGTAAGTATATTGTTCCAATTTCTTAGGAGATTCTGGATACCTTCAAAAAGCATGGTTAATCATAATAACACCAATATTTAATGCTGCATCAGGCTCACAATAAAGAAGGGATGTATACCACATGTCGTATCCAACAATGAAACTGCATTAAACATGGCTTAAAGTTTTACTTGATTCATTATCAACATACTAGGGTAATTGTATAAAATTAATTGTTTTAAAATTTTTTTTGGTAAACATATAAATAATCCTATGTTTTATTTCGAAACATTATCAACCAACTCATAATGAATGGCAGTGAAATAAATAATGTAAAATAAATAAATATTTTAACTTGTCGCGTAGAGACCACGATCATGTCATTGTGTCTGTGAAGGCGTATATTTAATAAATGATTTGACTTTTAATTTTAATTATTTTCGGAACCTACCGCTATAAATAAGTAACAATGAAACAATCCTATATTAAGGCGATGTTGTCTTCATCGTCATCCTATGAACGTCCTGAACGTTCCCACATGAACGACAGCACTAAGGAAGACTGGGCTATAACAGGCTTAAGCCCTGAGCCAATTCAACCGCAGTGTGCTTTACGTGCCTTCCGAAGCACGGAGGAGCTCGAGACGCTTTTTATTTGGTTACCCATCCTTTAGCTCGGTAATGTGAAAGTTGCGTAACTAACTGGCAAGATCACAAACCGGTGCGGCGCGGGCGGGGACTTTTTGCATTAGTTGAACCTCTAGCATTACCTTTCAAGTAACAGTAAGTACATTGCTTCGCTAGTTTGCATATTTTAAAATTAGTTTTAATTTAACTAGCAAAACCATGTACTTGGAATGTTTTTTATTTTATTTTATTTAGGACAATAATCAATTAGAAAAGTAATGTGATAGGTGTTGTAGTTAGACAACTAAACCCGAAAGCCTTAGCCGCTACGCCATAGAGTTACTGTAGGCGATGTACTCATACAAGATGCAAACGTTTTAATCACTACCTAGTGGGTACTCGCATCTAAGATCAAACTGTTTAAATGTTCGCGCGGTTTGTAACATTTAGTGTTATCACTTATTTCATTACAGACGGACGTCAAGTTGTTAATATTTGAGAAATTCTTGGCAGCAAGCGTTTGCTTGTGGTCTTCAGTCTTAATTTATTTATAATAAAAGCTGAAAAATGGGTTTGGTCTCATAACAATATCATATTATGGTAGGTAAGTCACTCGTCATCATTATAAGTACTTATTTACAAACGTGCTTGCCTGGCGAACTTCCGGCGAAAAAAGCGATTGATTCATTTTTCAAATTGTCTCAAGGAGTCTACCGGAATTTCTTAGTAAAGTGACATTCAATTCACTAAAACTCAAAAGGATCGGTGTGGTTACTACCTATTTATTAATCTTACATAGGCGTTACATTATCATTAAACAAAAAAATACTAAGACAAGCCTGTATGTTCTTTATCCCTTAGCTTATCGATATCGATGTAGCCTAGCGAATTTGATGAGCGATTTTGACGCTGTCACCGTCACCGGTCGACCGTTTGCCAGTTGACTAGGCTCTCTGAGGGCCTAGTCAATTGGCAAACAAATGAAACGCTACGAAATCTTCGCTACGATAAACCGAATGTATGGGATTGACATAAGCAAAAGTTACCTACGACGTAAAATTTACGCTAAAATAGACCTAATTGACAGTTTGACAAGCCAAGAATCGCTAATCTAGCGATCACTCAAACATTGAAGATAAAAATTCACACAAAATGGCGATTGTTTGATCAGCTGATGAAGGAATAGTTGTGTTGTGTTGAAAGTTTTGTTTAAAATGCTCTTTTTAGGGCTATTGTGGACTGCGATAATCAAGTGCTCAGGCGCTAAGGAAGAAATGTTTCCCTACGTTACTTGGAGCAAATTAACGAAATCGAGTTTGTTGTACTTGTGAATAGTTCTCGGAGTTCTCGTTTACGAACTTTCAAATATCTAACTAAGGTCTGCCGGGAATTGCGTGCTGATATAGTTGTTGCGATGTGAGTGACCAAATAAATGTGTGTCATGCAACATTTTCCGCAACGAAGAGCAAGTCGCTGCATAACAATTTGTAGGGGCTCTCAAACCATACAAACATTTGGGCCAAATAAATCCACCTAAGTACCTTTAATCATGACAAGAAAGGTCAAGAATAAGACAACAGTAAGGGACTTTTTGTATAAATATTAAATGTAACCTATCCATAATGTCCATTTATCAATTTATAACTTAGATTGCCTATTTGTTTTACAGGTTCCAATGAAGATTTAATTTGCCAGGTAGCTTAGAGTATTAAACCAAGGCTCTAAGTGTAGTAAGGTGTACCTATTGACTATACCCTATAAATCTTATACAGACAAGCATCTTTCTTAATAGGAAAAGATATCAGTCCTTACGTTCAAACGGTAAGTTTTAATAAATAAATTATTACTTACATAATAAAGGTAAGTATTATACCTATTATTATATTGGGATTTACCAGGAAATGTCAGTGTTGTTAAAATTGCTAGAATAAAGAGTATTGACATAAAGATAAAACTATTTTATGTGGTTTTGCAGATTTGAGACGACGATTCAAAAATCTTAAATGTTGCCTCATAATTTGGAGGATGGACTTCCTCAGAATGGTGAACAAACATGGTTATTTGGTAAAAAACAATATCAAGCAATTTGTATAATACATAGGTACTTACCTACTAACTTTTTATCTATGACAATTTTCTATAAGTAAGTATATTGTTCTAATTTCTTAGGAGATTCTGGATACCTTCAAAAAGCATGGTTAATGATAATAACAACAAAATTTAATGCTGCATCAGACTCACAAGAAAGGAGGGGTGTGTACCACATGTCATATCCAACAATGAAACTGCATTGAACATGGCTTTGGCATCGTTGAATTTAGTTATTTATATGATTTTTTTTTGTGGAGCTCTAATGTTGACAACGTTTTTATTCTACAAAAAGGAGCAGTCTGTGCCATAAATATATTTATCCATAAAATAGTAATTTGGTTTATTTGATGAGGAAAAATTAAGTATAAAGTTAATTTAAGTAGTTCTAAGTTTATTGTGCTTTATTTAAAAAGATTTACTTATGTACAAAAAAACAGTACCTTCGTTGACAACATTTTTATTTTAAGAAAAGGAACAGTGTGCCATAAATATATTTAACCCATAAAATAGTGATTTGGTTGGATTATGATGGGAAAAAAATTAGGTATAAAGTTAATTTAGTTCTAAGTTTATTGTACTTTATTAAAAAGATTTACTTAGGTAGGTACTAAAAAACAGTACCTTCTTATACACACAATTGGCATTTATTTTTATACACATATAGTTTTAATGTCAATAAGAGAAAGTGAAGCCTCATATTTAATAAACTTTGACTTTGAGAGAGTTAGGTAAGGAAATAAGAATATATTAAGAAATACAACATTAATGTTACTTTTTACTTGATATTTAATTTTACTTGCAGTAGGTACCTATAGAAAATGTTTAAGTACCTACTTATATCAATTTCTACTAGTCATAACATTAAGCTATTGAAGTTGTACTTGATTCATTATCAACATACAAAGGTAATTATATGTATAAACTTGCATTATTATTATCCGATTATTAAATCTGGTGGGTTCTATTGTGTTTGTTATAATATTGTTTTTTCTTTAAATAGGTGGCTTAACATAAGATGGCTTGTTATACATATAATACAAATTAAGTTCCATATCTAGCATTTTTTTTTTTTATTGGCAACGGGTAATCGCTTGGCCTTCATCTCACGTGATGGTAAGTGACGATAAGGCCGAAGGTGGAAGCGCGCTTCACCCGGAATCCTCAACCACTGAGGAACTGGCTATCTTATCTCAAACTTCCGGAACACAACAATGCTATAAACATCGTTGTTATGGCGACAGACTTAGATAAGATGGTGGTAGCTAGCCAGGCGGACTTAATAGCCCTACCACAAACCAAACCGAGCACACAAAGATGTACCCCCCGCTGGGAATCGAACCCGGGACCTCTGGGTCTGAAACCGGTAGCTTAGCCACTAGACCACAGAGGCGGTTAAAGCATACATCTAGCATACTCTGTAATAGTTTAGTTATTATCAATTTGGCGATTGTGAAGTAATCGATTGTAATTGTTGCTTGAGTTTGTAATGTTACTATCACATTTTTATTTGTGTGAATCTGTAAATGGTTTGCTGTTTCACATTTTCAGTGTTATACTTTTTATAGAACTGTCGATTCACATGTGAATATAAAATAAATAAATAAAATTAATTGTTTTTAAATTATTTTTGGTAAATATATACTACCTACTAACTTTTTATGTATGACAATTTTCTATAAGTAAGTATATTGTTCCAATTTCTTAGGAGATTCTGGATACCTTCAAAAAGCATGGTTAATCATAATAACACCAATATTTAATGCTGCATCAGGCTCACAATAAAGAAGGGATGTATACCACATGTCGTATCCAACAATGAAACTGCATTAAACATGGCTTAAAGTTTTACTTGATTCATTATCAACATACTAGGGTAATTGTATAAAATTAATTGTTTTAAAATTTTTTTTGGTAAACATATAAATAATCCTATGTTTTATTTCGAAACATTATCAACCAACTCATAATGAATGGCAGTGAAATAAATAATGTAAAATAAATAAATATTTTAACTTGTCGCGTAGAGACCACGATCATGTCATTGTGTCTGTGAAGGCGTATATTTAATAAATGATTTGACTTTTAATTTTAATTATTTTCGGAACCTACCGCTATAAATAAGTAACAATGAAACAATCCTATATTAAGGCGATGTTGTCTTCATCGTCATCCTATGAACGTCCTGAACGTTCCCACATGAACGACAGCACTAAGGAAGACTGGGCTATAACAGGCTTAAGCCCTGAGCCAATTCAACCGCAGTGTGCTTTACGTGCCTTCCGAAGCACGGAGGAGCTCGAGACGCTTTTTATTTGGTTACCCATCCTTTAGCTCGGTAATGTGAAAGTTGCGTAACTAACTGGCAAGATCACAAACCGGTGCGGCGCGGGCGGGGACTTTTTGCATTAGTTGAACCTCTAGCATTACCTTTCAAGTAACAGTAAGTACATTGCTTCGCTAGTTTGCATATTTTAAAATTAGTTTTAATTTAACTAGCAAAACCATGTACTTGGAATGTTTTTTATTTTATTTTATTTAGGACAATAATCAATTAGAAAAGTAATGTGATAGGTGTTGTAGTTAGACAACTAAACCCGAAAGCCTTAGCCGCTACGCCATAGAGTTACTGTAGGCGATGTACTCATACAAGATGCAAACGTTTTAATCACTACCTAGTGGGTACTCGCATCTAAGATCAAACTGTTTAAATGTTCGCGCGGTTTGTAACATTTAGTGTTATCACTTATTTCATTACAGACGGACGTCAAGTTGTTAATATTTGAGAAATTCTTGGCAGCAAGCGTTTGCTTGTGGTCTTCAGTCTTAATTTATTTATAATAAAAGCTGAAAAATGGGTTTGGTCTCATAACAATATCATATTATGGTAGGTAAGTCACTCGTCATCATTATAAGTACTTATTTACAAACGTGCTTGCCTGGCGAACTTCCGGCGAAAAAAGCGATTGATTCATTTTTCAAATTGTCTCAAGGAGTCTACCGGAATTTCTTAGTAAAGTGACATTCAATTCACTAAAACTCAAAAGGATCGGTGTGGTTACTACCTATTTATTAATCTTACATAGGCGTTACATTATCATTAAACAAAAAAATACTAAGACAAGCCTGTATGTTCTTTATCCCTTAGCTTATCGATATCGATGTAGCCTAGCGAATTTGATGAGCGATTTTGACGCTGTCACCGTCACCGGTCGACCGTTTGCCAGTTGACTAGGCTCTCTGAGGGCCTAGTCAATTGGCAAACAAATGAAACGCTACGAAATCTTCGCTACGATAAACCGAATGTATGGGATTGACATAAGCAAAAGTTACCTACGACGTAAAATTTACGCTAAAATAGACCTAATTGACAGTTTGACAAGCCAAGAATCGCTAATCTAGCGATCACTCAAACATTGAAGATAAAAATTCACACAAAATGGCGATTGTTTGATCAGCTGATGAAGGAATAGTTGTGTTGTGTTGAAAGTTTTGTTTAAAATGCTCTTTTTAGGGCTATTGTGGACTGCGATAATCAAGTGCTCAGGCGCTAAGGAAGAAATGTTTCCCTACGTTACTTGGAGCAAATTAACGAAATCGAGTTTGTTGTACTTGTGAATAGTTCTCGGAGTTCTCGTTTACGAACTTTCAAATATCTAACTAAGGTCTGCCGGGAATTGCGTGCTGATATAGTTGTTGCGATGTGAGTGACCAAATAAATGTGTGTCATGCAACATTTTCCGCAACGAAGAGCAAGTCGCTGCATAACAATTTGTAGGGGCTCTCAAACCATACAAACATTTGGGCCAAATAAATCCACCTAAGTACCTTTAATCATGACAAGAAAGGTCAAGAATAAGACAACAGTAAGGGACTTTTTGTATAAATATTAAATGTAACCTATCCATAATGTCCATTTATCAATTTATAACTTAGATTGCCTATTTGTTTTACAGGTTCCAATGAAGATTTAATTTGCCAGGTAGCTTAGAGTATTAAACCAAGGCTCTAAGTGTAGTAAGGTGTACCTATTGACTATACCCTATAAATCTTATACAGACAAGCATCTTTCTTAATAGGAAAAGATATCAGTCCTTACGTTCAAACGGTAAGTTTTAATAAATAAATTATTACTTACATAATAAAGGTAAGTATTATACCTATTATTATATTGGGATTTACCAGGAAATGTCAGTGTTGTTAAAATTGCTAGAATAAAGAGTATTGACATAAAGATAAAACTATTTTATGTGGTTTTGCAGATTTGAGACGACGATTCAAAAATCTTAAATGTTGCCTCATAATTTGGAGGATGGACTTCCTCAGAATGGTGAACAAACATGGTTATTTGGTAAAAAACAATATCAAGCAATTTGTATAATACATAGGTACTTACCTACTAACTTTTTATCTATGACAATTTTCTATAAGTAAGTATATTGTTCTAATTTCTTAGGAGATTCTGGATACCTTCAAAAAGCATGGTTAATGATAATAACAACAAAATTTAATGCTGCATCAGACTCACAAGAAAGGAGGGGTGTGTACCACATGTCATATCCAACAATGAAACTGCATTGAACATGGCTTTGGCATCGTTGAATTTAGTTATTTATATGATTTTTTTTTGTGGAGCTCTAATGTTGACAACGTTTTTATTCTACAAAAAGGAGCAGTCTGTGCCATAAATATATTTATCCATAAAATAGTAATTTGGTTTATTTGATGAGGAAAAATTAAGTATAAAGTTAATTTAAGTAGTTCTAAGTTTATTGTGCTTTATTTAAAAAGATTTACTTATGTACAAAAAAACAGTACCTTCGTTGACAACATTTTTATTTTAAGAAAAGGAACAGTGTGCCATAAATATATTTAACCCATAAAATAGTGATTTGGTTGGATTATGATGGGAAAAAAATTAGGTATAAAGTTAATTTAGTTCTAAGTTTATTGTACTTTATTAAAAAGATTTACTTAGGTAGGTACTAAAAAACAGTACCTTCTTATACACACAATTGGCATTTATTTTTATACACATATAGTTTTAATGTCAATAAGAGAAAGTGAAGCCTCATATTTAATAAACTTTGACTTTGAGAGAGTTAGGTAAGGAAATAAGAATATATTAAGAAATACAACATTAATGTTACTTTTTACTTGATATTTAATTTTACTTGCAGTAGGTACCTATAGAAAATGTTTAAGTACCTACTTATATCAATTTCTACTAGTCATAACATTAAGCTATTGAAGTTGTACTTGATTCATTATCAACATACAAAGGTAATTATATGTATAAACTTGCATTATTATTATCCGATTATTAAATCTGGTGGGTTCTATTGTGTTTGTTATAATATTGTTTTTTCTTTAAATAGGTGGCTTAACATAAGATGGCTTGTTATACATATAATACAAATTAAGTTCCATATCTAGCATTTTTTTTTTTTATTGGCAACGGGTAATCGCTTGGCCTTCATCTCACGTGATGGTAAGTGACGATAAGGCCGAAGGTGGAAGCGCGCTTCACCCGGAATCCTCAACCACTGAGGAACTGGCTATCTTATCTCAAACTTCCGGAACACAACAATGCTATAAACATCGTTGTTATGGCGACAGACTTAGATAAGATGGTGGTAGCTAGCCAGGCGGACTTAATAGCCCTACCACAAACCAAACCGAGCACACAAAGATGTACCCCCCGCTGGGAATCGAACCCGGGACCTCTGGGTCTGAAACCGGTAGCTTAGCCACTAGACCACAGAGGCGGTTAAAGCATACATCTAGCATACTCTGTAATAGTTTAGTTATTATCAATTTGGCGATTGTGAAGTAATCGATTGTAATTGTTGCTTGAGTTTGTAATGTTACTATCACATTTTTATTTGTGTGAATCTGTAAATGGTTTGCTGTTTCACATTTTCAGTGTTATACTTTTTATAGAACTGTCGATTCACATGTGAATATAAAATAAATAAATAAAATTAATTGTTTTTAAATTATTTTTGGTAAATATATACTACCTACTAACTTTTTATGTATGACAATTTTCTATAAGTAAGTATATTGTTCCAATTTCTTAGGAGATTCTGGATACCTTCAAAAAGCATGGTTAATCATAATAACACCAATATTTAATGCTGCATCAGGCTCACAATAAAGAAGGGATGTATACCACATGTCGTATCCAACAATGAAACTGCATTAAACATGGCTTAAAGTTTTACTTGATTCATTATCAACATACTAGGGTAATTGTATAAAATTAATTGTTTTAAAATTTTTTTTGGTAAACATATAAATAATCCTATGTTTTATTTCGAAACATTATCAACCAACTCATAATGAATGGCAGTGAAATAAATAATGTAAAATAAATAAATATTTTAACTTGTCGCGTAGAGACCACGATCATGTCATTGTGTCTGTGAAGGCGTATATTTAATAAATGATTTGACTTTTAATTTTAATTATTTTCGGAACCTACCGCTATAAATAAGTAACAATGAAACAATCCTATATTAAGGCGATGTTGTCTTCATCGTCATCCTATGAACGTCCTGAACGTTCCCACATGAACGACAGCACTAAGGAAGACTGGGCTATAACAGGCTTAAGCCCTGAGCCAATTCAACCGCAGTGTGCTTTACGTGCCTTCCGAAGCACGGAGGAGCTCGAGACGCTTTTTATTTGGTTACCCATCCTTTAGCTCGGTAATGTGAAAGTTGCGTAACTAACTGGCAAGATCACAAACCGGTGCGGCGCGGGCGGGGACTTTTTGCATTAGTTGAACCTCTAGCATTACCTTTCAAGTAACAGTAAGTACATTGCTTCGCTAGTTTGCATATTTTAAAATTAGTTTTAATTTAACTAGCAAAACCATGTACTTGGAATGTTTTTTATTTTATTTTATTTAGGACAATAATCAATTAGAAAAGTAATGTGATAGGTGTTGTAGTTAGACAACTAAACCCGAAAGCCTTAGCCGCTACGCCATAGAGTTACTGTAGGCGATGTACTCATACAAGATGCAAACGTTTTAATCACTACCTAGTGGGTACTCGCATCTAAGATCAAACTGTTTAAATGTTCGCGCGGTTTGTAACATTTAGTGTTATCACTTATTTCATTACAGACGGACGTCAAGTTGTTAATATTTGAGAAATTCTTGGCAGCAAGCGTTTGCTTGTGGTCTTCAGTCTTAATTTATTTATAATAAAAGCTGAAAAATGGGTTTGGTCTCATAACAATATCATATTATGGTAGGTAAGTCACTCGTCATCATTATAAGTACTTATTTACAAACGTGCTTGCCTGGCGAACTTCCGGCGAAAAAAGCGATTGATTCATTTTTCAAATTGTCTCAAGGAGTCTACCGGAATTTCTTAGTAAAGTGACATTCAATTCACTAAAACTCAAAAGGATCGGTGTGGTTACTACCTATTTATTAATCTTACATAGGCGTTACATTATCATTAAACAAAAAAATACTAAGACAAGCCTGTATGTTCTTTATCCCTTAGCTTATCGATATCGATGTAGCCTAGCGAATTTGATGAGCGATTTTGACGCTGTCACCGTCACCGGTCGACCGTTTGCCAGTTGACTAGGCTCTCTGAGGGCCTAGTCAATTGGCAAACAAATGAAACGCTACGAAATCTTCGCTACGATAAACCGAATGTATGGGATTGACATAAGCAAAAGTTACCTACGACGTAAAATTTACGCTAAAATAGACCTAATTGACAGTTTGACAAGCCAAGAATCGCTAATCTAGCGATCACTCAAACATTGAAGATAAAAATTCACACAAAATGGCGATTGTTTGATCAGCTGATGAAGGAATAGTTGTGTTGTGTTGAAAGTTTTGTTTAAAATGCTCTTTTTAGGGCTATTGTGGACTGCGATAATCAAGTGCTCAGGCGCTAAGGAAGAAATGTTTCCCTACGTTACTTGGAGCAAATTAACGAAATCGAGTTTGTTGTACTTGTGAATAGTTCTCGGAGTTCTCGTTTACGAACTTTCAAATATCTAACTAAGGTCTGCCGGGAATTGCGTGCTGATATAGTTGTTGCGATGTGAGTGACCAAATAAATGTGTGTCATGCAACATTTTCCGCAACGAAGAGCAAGTCGCTGCATAACAATTTGTAGGGGCTCTCAAACCATACAAACATTTGGGCCAAATAAATCCACCTAAGTACCTTTAATCATGACAAGAAAGGTCAAGAATAAGACAACAGTAAGGGACTTTTTGTATAAATATTAAATGTAACCTATCCATAATGTCCATTTATCAATTTATAACTTAGATTGCCTATTTGTTTTACAGGTTCCAATGAAGATTTAATTTGCCAGGTAGCTTAGAGTATTAAACCAAGGCTCTAAGTGTAGTAAGGTGTACCTATTGACTATACCCTATAAATCTTATACAGACAAGCATCTTTCTTAATAGGAAAAGATATCAGTCCTTACGTTCAAACGGTAAGTTTTAATAAATAAATTATTACTTACATAATAAAGGTAAGTATTATACCTATTATTATATTGGGATTTACCAGGAAATGTCAGTGTTGTTAAAATTGCTAGAATAAAGAGTATTGACATAAAGATAAAACTATTTTATGTGGTTTTGCAGATTTGAGACGACGATTCAAAAATCTTAAATGTTGCCTCATAATTTGGAGGATGGACTTCCTCAGAATGGTGAACAAACATGGTTATTTGGTAAAAAACAATATCAAGCAATTTGTATAATACATAGGTACTTACCTACTAACTTTTTATCTATGACAATTTTCTATAAGTAAGTATATTGTTCTAATTTCTTAGGAGATTCTGGATACCTTCAAAAAGCATGGTTAATGATAATAACAACAATATTTAATGCTGCATCAGACTCACAAGAAAGGAGGGGTGTGTACCACATGTCATATCCAACAATGAAACTGCATTGAACATGGCTTTGGCATCGTTGAATTTAGTTATTTATATGATTTTTTTTTGTGGAGCTCTAATGTTGACAACGTTTTTATTCTACAAAAAGGAGCAGTCTGTGCCATAAATATATTTATCCATAAAATAGTAATTTGGTTTATTTGATGAGGAAAAATTAAGTATAAAGTTAATTTAAGTAGTTCTAAGTTTATTGTGCTTTATTTAAAAAGATTTACTTATGTACAAAAAAACAGTACCTTCGTTGACAACATTTTTATTTTAAGAAAAGGAACAGTGTGCCATAAATATATTTAACCCATAAAATAGTGATTTGGTTGGATTATGATGGGAAAAAAATTAGGTATAAAGTTAATTTAGTTCTAAGTTTATTGTACTTTATTAAAAAGATTTACTTAGGTAGGTACTAAAAAACAGTACCTTCTTATACACACAATTGGCATTTATTTTTATACACATATAGTTTTAATGTCAATAAGAGAAAGTGAAGCCTCATATTTAATAAACTTTGACTTTGAGAGAGTTAGGTAAAGAAATAAGAATATATTAAGAAATACAACATTAATGTTATTTTTTACTTGATGTTTAATTTTACTTGCAGTAGGTACCTATAGAAAATGTTTAAGTACCTACTTATATCAATTTCTACTAGTCATAACATTAAGCTATTGAAGTTGTACTTGATTCATTATCAACATACAAAGGTATGTTGTATATGTATAAACTTGCATTATTATTATCCGAATATTAAATCTGGTGGGTTCTATTGTATTTGTTATAATATTGTTTTTTCTTTAAATAGGTGGCTTAACATAAGGTAGCTTGTTATGCATATAATACAAATTAAGTTCCATATCTAGCATACTCTGTAATAGTTTAGTTATTATCAATTTGGCGATTGTGAAGTAATCGATTGTAATTGTTGCTTGAGTTTGTAATGTTACTATCACATTTTTATTTGTGTGAATCTGTAAATGGTTTGCTGTTTCACATTTTCAGTGTTATACTTTTTATAGAACTGTCGATTCACCTGTGAATATAAAATAAATAAATAAAATTAATTGTTTTTAAATTATTTTTGGTAAATATATACTACCTACTAACTTTTTATGTATGACAATTTTCTATAAGTAAGTATATTGTTCCAATTTCTTAGGAGATTCTGGATACCTTCAAAAAGCATGGTTAATCATAATAACACCAATATTTAATGCTGCATCAGGCTCACAATAAAGAAGGGATGTGTACCACATGTCGTATCCAACAATGAAACTGCATTAAACATGGCTTAAAGTTGTACTTGATTCCTTATTAACATACTAGGGTAATTATATAAAATTAATTGTTTTTAAATTGTTTTTGGTAAACATATAAATAATCCTATGTTTTATTTCGAAACATTATCAACCAACTCATAATGAATGGCAGTGAAATAAATAATGTAAAATAAATAAATATTTTAACTTGTCGCGTAGAGACCACGATCATGTCATTGTGTCTGTGAAGGCGTATATTTAATAAATTTGACTGTTAATTTCAATTATTTTCGGTACCTACCGCTATAAATAAGTAACAATGAAACAATCCTTTAGTAAGGCGATGTTGTCTTCATCGTCATCCTATGAACGTCCTGAACGTTCCCACTTGAACGACAGCACTAAGGCAGACTGAGCTATAACAGGCTTAAGCCCTGAGCCAAAACAACCGCAGTGTGCTTTACGTGCCTTCCGAAGCACGGAGGAGCTCGAGACGCTTTTTATTTGGTTACCCATCCTTTAGCTCGGTAATGTGAAAGTTGCGTAACTAACTGGCAAGATCACAAACCGGTGCGGCGCGGGCGGGGACTTTTTGCATTAGTTGAACCTCTAGCATTACCTTTCAAGTAACAGTAAGTACATTGCTTCGCTAGTTTGCATATTTTAAAATTAGTTTTAATTTAACTAGCAAAACCATGTACTTGGAATGTTTTTTATTTTATTTTATTTAGGACAATAATCAATTAGAAAAGTAATGTGATAGGTGTTGTAGTTAGACAACTAAACCCGAAAGCCTTAGCCGCTCATACAAGATGCAAACGTTTTAATCACTACCTAGTGGGTACTCGCATCTAAGATCAAACTGTTTAAATGTTCGCGCGGTTTGTAACATTTAGTGTTATCACTTATTTCATTACAGACGGACGTCAAGTTGTTAATATTTGAGAAATTCTTAGCAGCAAGCGTTTGCTTGTGGTCTTCAATCTTAATTTATTTATATTATAAGCTGAAAAATGGGTTTGGTCTCATATCAATATCATATTATGGTAGGTAAGTCACTCGTCATCATTTTAAGTACTTATTTACAAACGTGCTTGCCTGGCGAACTTCCGGCGAAAAAAGCGATTGATTCATTTTTCAAATTGTCTCAAGGAGTCTACCCGAATTTCTTAGTAAAGTGACATTCAATTCACTAAAACTCAAAAGGATCGGTGTGGTTACTACCTATTTATTAATCTTACATATGCGTTACATTATCATCAAACAAAAAATACTAAGACAAGCCTGTATGTTCTATATCCCTTAGCTTATCGATATCGATGTAGCCTAGCGAATTTGATGAGCGATTTTGACGCTGTCACCGGTCGAGCGTTTGCCAGTTGACTAGGCCCTCTGAGCTCACGGTTGGTAGATTGGGGGTTTTTTTCGCAATTCTGGGGAAAAATAAAGTTCTTGGGGAAATTTTGGGGAAATGAATTCCTTGGGGAAATGTTTGGGGAAAGAAAACTAAGCATGAGGAATTTTGGTTGGAGTAATTTTGGAAATTTATTTTCTATTGTCGCGCGGGAACGGATACACATCAACATCAGTCATGAGAAATTTAGCTCTTTGAAGAGATGATAGCTATATAGCTCTTTACCTGGTCAAGAGCTATATAGCGAGCGCGATAAGAGATATATAGCTTCTAGCTCAGTAGCTCATTTAGCTCAGTGTAGTTCATGAAGATAGTAGGCTCTTGAGTCGTTTATGTGTACTGTTCAGGAAATAGCGCGATGCGCAACGTACTGTCTTGAATTTCAAGGTATTTTTTTTATTAGACAACAGAAATTTAGCTCCACACAAAAATTAGAATTTTTATATCAAAATTTTTTTTCTTAAAAAAAAAAGTAATTTTTGTGGTAAGTACATCGTATACCGCTCAGGTTCTTGCGTGGTTTTACAGGGGGGCTAAAATTTCGTTAGATTTTACGCACCGTTTTCGAGTTAATCACGTTTTTATAAAAAGTTACCTTAAAAAAAAATTTAGTTTTTAAGTTTTAAGGCTCCATATAAAAATCAACAGAAAATTTTGTCGTGCACCCCCTTTGCGACAACTGTATAAACATGTTTTAGAACTTTAAATTCGCTTTATTTCCTGTTTAAAATTGATGGGGAAATTTTAAAAACTGAATCTAGCAACCCTGGCTGAGCTGACAGCCAACCGACCGAATAACCTAGAAAAAGACTGATTTTTTATCGTTGTGGACGCAAATATTTAGTGATTAGTGCTTCTAATCTTTTGTGACAAAGATTTAACATAAGATACTCTTGAACTGACTGTAAGTTGCATGTATTTCTTTCTAACAAGCTAACAAGCTTTAGTATTTTTATGCCCGTTACTAATAGTAAGTTTCGGTGTAGTACATTATAGGTATTTATTAATATCAAGGAATTATACGATTCACAACACTGGTAAATACTACTATAGCATTAATCCTTAAAGATTAGTTGGCCAAATAGATGATAACAAGTTTTCTCTACCTATATTTCAAGATCATTGATCCTTCTCTACATTGTTGTTTCGTTAGGCCTCCTACATGACTGTATTTCTTAAACTTGTATACTCAATGTTTAACTATGCATTTTTACCAAGGTATTTGTCCTACTTAATTATGTAAATATTCTTCTCTGTTAAAAATGGTTGTAACCATTTAGCTCTTTAAAATATTTCTTGCTCCTCTACATTTTTGAAATGTTATAAAAAGTAAAGATATTTTTACCTTATTATAAGTGTGCTGTTTTATTGATGTAAATGTTCTTTAAGTATGTAAAATAATTTTTGACTACTATGAGTTCCAAGATCAAAATTGTAGAATCCTGGATTATAAGATTCCCCCTCAAGATTCGCTGTCAAAGGGTTAAGCAAATGACGCGCAAGCATTATTTTAATTTTAGTCTATAACATCACTAGCGCCCATATTATTTGTGTAGTTTATGTAGTTTATCTACTTGTTTGTTTCGTGGCCGGCACTCAATTTACCTTATTTGTCACGCAGTTTTGTGTTACCATAGTGCACTTGAACAGCTGCGTTAAAACCGTTTTAATGACCCGATCCTGTTTATATACAAACAAATGATGTTCTATTTCGTATAGCCTAAGGATGAAGCTGAGTATTTAAAAAAAAAACAAGTACCTGTAACAATAAAATAATTTATAAGAAATTCGGGAATTTGGCTAAAGAGAAAATTCCGACTTGTAATAAGAACTGATTTATAGTAATAAATCTAAATCGATAACTAGTGTCTTTTTGCATTATTTAAAACTAGAATAATATCCCATTAAACTTTTTATGATTTGGAAGCAATTCCATAGGTTTAGTATCAAAACAAACCACTTCACACACAAAAAAAAGTATGGAGTGAACTGACATAAATTCTTCAAAATTATTTCTTCAACCAATCACAGGCCTCTTCTCCTTTTTTTTTGATATATTAGTGTTGCTAAATTCATAATCAAAATTATCCAAGAGGGTTTGGTGTGGCTCTATATAAAAAAAATAAATTATTAATGAATTGAATAACTTAAACGTAAGAGGTATCACTGTAGTTTACAAAAATAAAAATTAATATTTGGTAGGATAACCATTGTTTGCAATTACCGCACTGCATCAAGGAGGCATGGAGGCTATTAGAGTTTGGCAAGTTTCAATAGAAATGGTGTTCCACAATTCCACAAACGCATCGTAAAGCTCATGCATCATTTATTTAATTTAGCCTTTTTAATTTTTTTTATTTTGTGCTTGTCTACAATCAATCCCAGAACTATGAGCAGATTTGTTCAACGTGTCCCTGGCAGTCGGAGGGTACTCCCCAGCGGGAGGTTTGCTCATACATTTAGCCTCATGGTAATTCTTATAAATAACATTTATAGTTAAGGGTGCCATCTTTATACTGTAGTTTGGAGGTCAGTTAACAAAAGGAGAATAGGCAGTTTACTATAAAGATTGTCCCAAGCAAACCGTTGGTTTACTTTTGTGCTGGACTGTATTTTCCATTATCCGAAAAGTTTGACCATTGGGAGAAATTATTCCTGTTGGACAAATTAGTTTGACTACCCAGTTTGACCAAGTGGACGAACAGCTTTAGGCGCGACGCCTACACGGGAAGTCGAGGCGTGTTTTCCTTAGGCGCGACGCCCACACGGGAAGTCGAGGGGCGTCGCGGCGCGGGTTCCTTAGGAAATAAATGGGACGACTTACTAAAGGCGGCGCGGCGGCGGCGCGCCGCTTAGCGTTTGTGCGCCCGCGCCTCGACTCGACTCTCGTGTGGGCGTCGCTCCTTAAGACACCCAAGAGAAGAGATGGGTATGTAATATTTTTAAATAATTATTCATTTAATTATCAACAAATTTTGTGTTTTCTGACACCTAGCATCAAACATCTAACAAATATGGGCGTGGCTTACGTATATATTTTGACATATTTTGTTAGATGTTAGGTGTTAGAAAACACAAAACAGTGTCGCAGGAGACCCGCCTTTAGAATACTAGCAAAACAATTATAATAGTTTTGTTTTGTCTTCCGCATGTAATAGTTACTTTTTTGACTTTACCTCTGAAAATATACTTTCCAAAATGTAATGTGTAATACTAATAAAAAATAAATAAATTGCGCAATCTTCTATTCGTCTTCGTTCATAATGCGTACAGCCAATGTATGGAATGGTATGGAATTCTCGGCCGGCGCGTCTGTGTTCTTAAGTGTATGCACTTAAGAACACAGACGCGAACACAGATGCTTAGTGCAACATCTTTTGGAGCAGTCAGCGATCCTTGCCCACGAGCACCTCCAGCTACCCTATCGGCTAAAAAATATGAATATGGACATGGGCTTCATTTGACATTTGAAGCCCATATTTTGTCCTTATATGGGCATATTATTGGCTTCAAATGTCAAATGAAGACCATGTTCATATTCATATTTTTTAGCCGATAGACCCCCTGTTCGGGAGACGCTGACAAGGTCGGTTTCAGCCGAAATGCCGCCCCAGAACATGCAGGATCCGCCCCCATATTCCACAGTCTTCTGGAGGCATCAGGCTTGGGCAAAGCGTTCACCCTGTCTCCTGTACACTCTTCTGCTTCTATCGTTGCATAAGAGGCTCCATTTTTCAAGAGTCCAATTGACGTGGTCACAAGCGAACTGCAAGCGGGCTCTACGATGCGCTGCAGTCAATTTTGGACCCGTAGCAGCTTGATGGGCCGCTATTTTCTTCTCCCTTAGTCTTTGTCTAACCGTAGAGACGCTCACGGTGGTTCTGCGAAATGCCTGGAGCTGCTGTTGCATCTCAACAGCATTGGAGAACCAATTTCGGTTGTCGGTTGTCTCTCACCGAGGTGCAGCGACGTCTACCGGATCCATGTTTCCGGATGTAGCCACCGGTTTCTATGAACCACTGGTACACTCTTCGTACCGAAAAACGGCTCAAATTCAGTCGCCGAGCGACATCCCACTGCCGCATCCCTGATTGCAATAGTGCAATCACTTGGGCGGGTTCGTCAGCAGTGGTATAAATTTCCCAGGTACTTTTTCGTCTGAAAAATCTTTGCGTGTGTCCTCTTCGACGGCTGAATAGCAAATGACCCACATTGAACCTGTATGGGCCCTTTTATACCCAAAAAGGTAGCGCAACTAGCGCCCTTCGCGAGTGGTAAAAATTGCATTGTTTTTTTAAAGTCACATTATTAATGGTTATCAATTTTTTTATTAATAAAATGATACGGTTTTTTTAAGTTTATTTATTGTTCTTTTGAATAACATCAATATTTGTGGGGGTATAAACGTATGTCAAGAGTTAATAACGCTTTAAAGTTATTTTTGCAGAAGTGCGATTTTTTTGACCAATGATTTTATAATAAAAAGAGGTAGATAGGTTATGTCAGTACTAATGTGATTTCAAGAAATAATGTACCGAAGCGCGTTATACGTACAAAAAGCTGAGCATGCGCTAATTGCGATGTTATACGGTCGAAGTAACTTGTCACTTCTAGTCGATGATCTCATAAGGCCGCATGTGCCGATTTAACTTGACCGTATTCTAAGTGTGAGCAAGATAGCATGACAACTAGTAAGAGCGTAAACAAGACAGATACATGTAGCGCTGTGTCTTTGCGAATTACATGTCAATTTTCTGTCGCCCTCTTTATTTTTATGACACAATTTACTCTGACATTTTGTATTTATAAATTATATGAACTTAAATCAATTAAAATTTAAACTCACGCATGCAACGCATGATATACACTTCTGGACACATCTATTGGCCCACCTTAGAGTTTAGGTTTCTATGGCCCCTACTTAAATATGATTGCTAGATTGAACAAAAACTATTGATGCAGTTTTAAACCTGATACATTTTACCATCTTTTTCGATCGTATTGTTTTAAATTTGAATTCAGAATACCACACGACATGGAGCTACGCCTAACAAGTCGAGTATGCGCCTTGATGAAGGCAGTTGATTTTTGAATAAAAAACATGTTTTATCAAATAAAGGTTTAATTTAATAACGCGTGTTGCCTCCATGGGCAGATGCCCATACGACAGCTCTCATACGATTAGGCATAGAGTTTATCAACCGCTCTATGAAATTTTGAGGGATCATCTCCCATTCCTCTTCTATAGCAGTTTTCAACTCCTGCATCGTCTGGGCAACTGGCTGACGAGCCCTAACACGTCTTTTTAGCTCGTCCCACATGTGCTCAATCGGGTTCTAATCTGGGCTTCTGGCTGGCCAGTCCATAACTGTGATGTTCACATCCCGAAGATATTCCCTGACGATGCCAGCCGTATAAAAAGGAAATTTGGGCCCACATGGTCCACGTATGGCATCACGTGAGGTTCTAAGCATTGACGAATGTACCTTTTAGCATTTAATGTTGGCAGCCGTGGTCCCGTAATAACTACAAGTTGAGTTTTGCTGCTCGCGGATATACCGCCCTAGATAGTCCATGAGCCACCGCCATAAGCAACACTCTCTTCAAAGCAGCATTGTGCAAAACGCTCTCCTTTACGTCGGTAGACCTTCTTCCTTCCATCATTGCCATGTAACGCAATTTTAGACTCATCAGAAAAGAGTACACGGCTCCAATGCTGCTGAGTCCAATTTAAATGAGTGCGCGCGAAATGAAGACGCGCTGTTCGGTGGGCTCGCGTTAGTTTGGGGCCATTAGCTGGCTTGTGTGGTACCATATCGCGTTCTTTTAACCTTCTCCGAACAGTTCGAGCGCTCACAGATACTCCGTGGAAGTCGCGAAGTTGGTTTTGTATCTCAATGGAGGTAAGGTGACGATTTCTCAAGCTGGTCGTCACGATGAATCGATCCTGCCTTTCAGTTGTGACCCGAGATCGTGGCCTTCCTTGGCGACGAACAAAGCCGCCAGTCTCTAGGTACCTCCGATAAACATTTCGGACCGCAGATCGACTTAAATTAAGTTGAGCACTCACATTTCTTTGGCTGTGTCCGGCCTGGATAAGTGTCACAGCTTGGGCGGCGACTTCAGGCGAAGTATCCATAGATTATTGATAGAACCTCACCTTAATGTTAAGAATAAGTACTGTTTGTTGCAAAACCAAAGAGAAAAATCACTTTTTCAAGAATTAAATCCAAGTAAACCAATAAAATCAAGTTTTCTATTGTTTGATATCAACGAACAGGCTCCAAATTGTCTTTTGTTTCTTTAAATTCTGTGTTCGAAATTATAAAAAGACTATTGAATAAAATTATGAATGTGCCTGGTTTAAAACTGTATAAAAACTTTTTGCTCGACCTAATATAAACTGAAAATGCAAGGTGGGCCAATAGATGTGTCCAGAAGTGTATAATCCCATGACTTTTAGAAGTCTTACTTGTCTAACACAGGACAGCATTTTATTTATAATTGATTTTCGGAAACAAATACACGAAAACTGGCACTGTCAACGTATCAACTTAACACTGCTAACGCTTTTGTGAGACTACGCGTAAGGTAAGCCAATTAGCATACATTTATGATGACAGTTTTAGACGCATGTAACGGATCTAACTACCTCTTTTTACTATAATATCATTGTTTTTGACGCCGAGTGTAGTTACCTTTTTGACTTAACCTCTGAAAATATACTTTCCAAAATGTAATGTGTAAATACTAATAAGAAAGAAATAAATTGCGCAATCTTCCAAACTATTTTCAGGATCTTTACTAAAATCCGAGTTTCTTTAAAATTATAGTAAATTGCAACGGCAATCAATTAGTCGATTTATAATATTTTTATTCTGATTGGTCAGAAGATGGCTATTCATTCATAAAGGACTATTAGAGAAAGCAATATTTCTTTAGATGAACAATTTTAATGTCAAAATATCATAATCGAATTCATGTATTTCTAAACCATTCTAGTTTGTGTAGGAATAGGACGATGTTAAACAAAGTTGGTACTGCTGCCTGGTGCTTCGCGAAGGCCGTTGCCACGGCACGCTCGCTTCGCTGCGCTCGCTCGGCTCGCGCGTTTTGGTTGGTGGCATATATCGCCATCCCTTTCTAACTGAAAACGGCGACTTTATATTTAAAAATATATAATTATGTAATAATGATTCTGAAGCTTATGGGGCGGCAGCGCGCGCGTGTTGCCTTCCTCGGTGTCGCGCGCGTCTATGTGCTGCGGTGGCGTTCCATCAGACGGGACATAATAATATGCTTATTTGCCAGCTCAGTGTCATAAAAAAACTGATACATAAAACGGATGTGCTAGGTCCAACGCGCACGCGTGCTCCACTTACAACCAGGCGGTGCAAGTCGTTACTTACAGCCGGTAGCGGCTTTTGTCTTAGAACAGTGTGGAATGTGCTTATTCTCAGGGGTGGCTTTATTACGGCGACAGAGATTTGCCAACGAGCCTACTTATTAGCCAGCCGCCTAATAGCTGTATGAAAAAGTACGGCTGGTACAAAAGAGACTGACAAAACTGGCATACTTCTTTGAATCTTTAGCAAATAGAGTTTCTGTTAACTGTTATTTTGTTTTCTAATCGAAGATATGTATATAGATATTTTGTTTGAGCGTTCTGAAGCCATACGTCAGTTTGAAATGTCTTAAAATTCATAGGGCCAGAGCAGACATGCTACTTTTAGCAGCGGCGATCGGCGATTTAGACGCTTTTTAAAAGCTGAATGTAGCGACTGAATCGCTAAAACGCGCGATTCCGATAGTGCAATCGAATGCAAAGAATCGCCGAAACGCGATGCCAGTCGCAAAATCGCCAATCGCCGATGCTAAAAGTATCATGTGTGCGGTGGCTCTTGACGAAAGTACAGTTCTTAAGAAACCGTAAAAAGACGTCGGGAAACTGGAATTTTGATATTGTTAAAGACCTCAAAATTTGTACCAGAGTTTGGATGTTTATTAGAAAAGAGTCATAAGGTACCAACCTGATTGTTAAACATTCACTTTCTACGTCTATAATACGTACTGAGAATTCAGCGACTCTATATATAAGTGTTTTTCATTGTATAATAAATAATAATATAAAAGTAATAAATATTCAGTAAGTATTATACTTAACAATTTTACATAGAACTGGCGAAGTCAACAATGCCCAAATAATGTTGGCCACAGTGTGCAAATAACGAAAACAATGCGATACGGATACGGCCTGTAATCATCTCGGCTTCTCAATAACTGTAAAAAGTACATTAAAAATCCAATGAGGAGTTATTATTTTTTCTAGATACTTAAACACATTCCATGTGGTCTGGTACAGAATTCACTAAGAGACTAAAGCCATCATCATACTGCACACTTGGCACCTGGGAGACCGTTAGACATATGCAACGATTAATTCGTGACATGAGAATTTAACCCTATCTCTGTCACAAACTCACAAAGCCTCCTAGAGGTTGCTAACAAATGAATTTCTAATGTGTCTGGTTCTGGTATTATATCAGTACAATATCAGCTGAGCTCTTATCAAGCGATGCTTCGATCACATATAAAAACAAGAATACACAGATACACAATCCTATACTAAGTGGTTTCACACACGGCAGCTTTATTGTAAAAATATACATTATAAATAAATAAATAAAACTTTCCTACACTCACACCAATTATCTAGCCCAAGAGAAGCTTCGAAACAACTCGTTAAATGGTTACTAGACAACGGATAAACATACTTAAAATACTTAAATACATACTTATTATACATAGAAAACACCCAGACCCGAGACAATTAAGAAAATAAATAATTTCTAAATTGACCCGACCGGGGATCGAACCCGGGACCTCAGAGATGGCGACACCATGAAAACCGGTGTACAAACCACTCGACCAAGGAGGTCGTCATTATAGCACGATACATCTTATTACATATTTCCATAGAAATCGGATACATTAAGATAATTTAAAGCTATGCATCCTGGAATGAAATGTACATTAATATACATTTTTAGCTGCCGTGTGTGAAGCCCTTAACGTAGCGGTATAGTGGCAGCTTTGACATAGACATTAAAAAGTATATTTTTGACAGAATAGCAGTTTTTGAAAAAGCACTTAGGGTGGATTCGACCAAACTGGAATAAGGTCTTCTTACCTAGATTAAACATTTCTATAGACTAAACTCGGAGTAAGTCTTATTCCAGTTTGGTCGAATCCACCCTTAATCATGTTGCTTACCTATACTTAGCTCGGTAGTAGTGTGCACTGCTAAGTGCTAAACGATATGAAATCCTAAACATCTTGCTAGAACAAAAATTATACTTTTTGTTCAGACGTTTTGAGAGCGTTGATTGTGTATCTGGTTAATATAATAATGTGATCGAAGAAGCGATAAACAAAAAGTTCCACAAGCGCCAAGAGTTCTTCGCGTTCCTAGCAGATACTCCATAAAAATTTCCTGGTACCTGGTATACTTGCCAAAATTTACCGTCTATACAATGTGATAGGGGTTGTACTTCTAACCCGTTAAGGCTAAGTACTACATCTCAATTCATCGACAAAAAAAATAATAGGGGGGGTCCTACCCCCTCCCCCTTTAATTTATGACCATTTTTACTTTTTGGATATCAAAGGTTTCATACGTCAGAGAAACATGAAAAAAATGGCAAACGGTAGCTAATGGCACTGGCTAACTAATAAATTACTTTGTTTCGTATTTTTGAGATTATTTTGGCGAGAGAAAAAATCATTACTTAATTATTTTGTGATTTAAAATCACTTTTTTAGGTCCATATTATTTTTTTTGTCGATGAATTTAGATGTAGTACTTAGCCTTAACTGGTTAGAAGTACCACCCCTATCACATTGTATAGCAAATACAGATTTTTCCTCGGCAATTCCCGAGACCATAAACCGGAAAAAAATACTACACTGTTTCAATTTGAAACCGCTTCGCTTCCAAATTGAAAATACGAATTTGCTTAGCGTAACAATTTATCATTTGTGGTGACGTATGAGCTTGCGATGTTATCGGTATTCTGACAATTCCTAAATAAATGATGCTTCTTACTTAATTAATATTCACCCTCTCCCCGAGTCGTTATTCCATTAACTTTATTGTCAATCGGTGTGGCCGTTTCTGCTATAAAGGCAGGTAATGGGTGACCACGTCTTAACTCGTACGCCTCTAGAGTAAATAAAACTTTTAATCGTACGGTCTGACCTCATTATAAGGTTATATAAGATTAATCTTATCTTAAACTTCAACTTTTACAAATGGCTGTAAAAGAAAGGAAATATAGCTGTTGTTTTGCCTGCTTAAAAAGCATAATTGTAAAGCCTGAAAATATTGTAATCACTTAGTTCCTTCCTAGCTTAGTATCGAGACTGATACAGCTGACTGTCTTACAAGATACAAATGGAATAAAATAAAAATCTAAGAAACTGCCATATAGGTAAGAGTGGCTTAAATCTGTTACAAAAAGTTAAAGAAACATTCTGTATTTCAATTTCCGTGCTAAAAAGAACGGCCTAACGCTTTCTTGCACTGTATACTGTATGTCATGCATTATTTTTAATTTGCAACGGAGCGAGGTGGGTCGTTGACGGTTTTTGCGTCAACGAAACGAAACCGGTTTTTATAAACGGTCAACTAGTTAAAAAACCAGTTGACGTTATTAACTTTTTTCAGAAACGTCAACAGGTATAGACGTTATAGTCATTAGAAGAAACAGTACGTTAAACTAAGTACGTAGTTGACGTTACGCCTTTCGCCAACCAACAGTAGGTATCCGCCTCTAAATCATCGTTGTTTCATAGCATAGTTTGTTTGAGTGAGCGTTGGTATTGTTGATCGAAATAGTGAGCAGTTAGAGTGAATAATTAATCTATACAATAGAATGAAATAAACTTTCCTTCATACTTTTCCAGGCTTGCTTAGGACTGGCTGGTGACTTAATAGATTAAACCAGGCGTATTTAAAAGTTTAATAAAATTATTTTTATGTAGTAATAATCATTCTATATACAAAATATGAACAATCATTTTATATACCTACATTTAACAAACATTTTTTTTGTCACTTTCAGTAGTTCTTTTTAAACATTTAAAATTTTTTTTTGTGACCTTTCTATGATTTTTTCATTTTGCCTTATTTGCATAAATAATGTTCTCATATCATATTTATATACACTTTACACAATGTTTGTTATGTTTTATTTAAATCTATCGGGGTTCATATTTAACGACATTCGCGAACAAAACGCACGGATTAGCTCAACGAAGGTTTAACGCGTAGACGAATGAAACAGGTTGATCTATTCAACTGGTTCTACGGTAAAGAGAAAACGGTTGAATCGTTAACAGTAGCAAAACCGTTAAACAAAACGCACGGATTAGCTCAACGAAGGTTCAACGCGTAGACGTATAAAACAGGTTGATCAATTCAACTGGTTCTACTGCAACTGCAAGGAGAAAACGGTGGAATCGTTAACATTAGATAAACCGTTATAAAAAACGGTTCGTTGATTCAACGCCCATTACTACATTTGCTTCTATTAACTTAACTGAGTTGACAAAGATAGCTTATTTTCGGTCACGTGAAAGTAAGTGCTTCAATTTTTTAAAATGACATTGGAGATACATTTCTTCTACCTAAATAATACCAAACCAATACCAAAATCCTACCAATCTAGTCACAGATTAAGTAATAGTTACTACCTCTAGGTCTTGCTTGATGTATATTATATGCCTTTAGATGACTTGTAGCGTTTCTAATAGTACTGTAGACACGTAGAGTAAGACGTAATTCGCTTTCTGTTCTTATTCTTTTGGGAAATCTCGCTGTTACTGTTGGTACACTAATATCGCTTACCTATATAATTTTCCAGCGAAAATATTTGATCTGGAATAACGATAAATAAACGTCCATTCGTATCTTTGTTTGATTTTCGTGATTTAAACAATACCAAATACTACTATCGATCCCTTTTTTTGATTATTATTAGAAAAATATTTGCTTTGCAGAAATGCTGTTATTTCGAGAACCTAAGAAATAAATGTTTATAATTGAATATGCCATAATCTTTATTTGCATTACATTGTACATAAAAGTTCTTAAATAAGTTTCAAACATCAGCCCTGCAAGGGCATTTTGCCATAATCTTAAGTGTAATCTTCTTACTTGTTCAAGTTAAACATCTCAAAATTCATTATTATGTAATTAAGCTCGATTATAAGGATAGGAGTAACGAGTCACCAAACCACAATGAAGAGTGATTCAACTTATGTTAGGTATAAAAGTAAAGCGAGTCACAAAAAAACACTTAATTTTCTTGTACGCTAGAGTTCATACCATAAACCAAAGCCTCTGAAAGAGTCTGACATAAAAATGATTCATTGCAAAAGTCAAATTTGAAATGCAAACAATACACCCACGTTTATGTCCCAATCCCTCGAGCTGTGCGGGTGGCGGGATGCGCCGGGCGGCAGCGGCGGCGGGCGGGCGCATCCGCCCTGCGTCAGTGCCGCCAGTCGCCCGCCGCCGCGCGCTCGGCCGGCCGCCGACCCCCGAGTCCCCCGACCCCAACCGCATCGATACGCATACCACCACAATACGCATCTAATATCTACGAATTGTTTAACATCACCCTGTTGTGCACTTTGTGAATTTTAAAAAACGTTATCGTCACCGTTTTCTATTCTAAACGTTACCCATGTGATTGTTATCTTGTCTTTATAGTATATTATTCATTGTACTCGCGTGAAGTTAATACTTTTTAAATATTCAGATTCTAAAATTATGTTCAAAAGTTGTTGTGCAAGACCAAACAAAAAAATAACTAAAAGTAAGTCTAAGTCAGAAAAGCTTGATACCATGACGGATTTAAACGATATTGCAACCAAAGAAAAATCAGGAAGCAGCAAGGAAAGTCTTGCTGACGAAAAAGAGGCTACGATCTCACCAAACGAAATTGTGATGGCACAATCTGAAGAAACTATGGTAACATCTAATGACTGCAATGAAAAAGAGGAATCTGATAGTAATTCAAAAGTAGAAAGCTCTACTCAAGGAAATAAAGTTGAATTCAAAGATTCAAAAAATGATTCTGCTGAAGAAGATACTATAGATCGGATATTGTTTAAACGAGACCTGTCCAAAAAACGGTTCTCGGTGGATTATAAGAGAAGTCGACTTGATTTCAAAAGGTTTTCAGTGGATTATAGACAAGATTCAGCTGCTTTGGAAGAACTAGCTGATCTTGAGAAGGAGTTAGTTCGTACAAATGTTGATGTACGTCCCGGTATTAGGCGAAAGTCGTCGGGAATATTAAAATCCACCACCAGTAGCAGTTATGGTTTGCCTGATCCGAAGGTTCCAAGTAAGCAAGAGTCTTTCTCGGATGACGATGAAGTGTTTGAAGGAAATGCGACTCCTATTTACGCGAATGATGGTCATCAGGAGCCGCCGGCTACGCCTGTTGGCCGTGATGAGTTAGCTTTACGAAGGCATAGATTCTTCTCTGACCTTATTTGCGCCGCACGCGCAGCCGTGGAGCATCGAGTTCGCTTTGATCCACTTGGACCTGTTGCTGATCCAGGTAAAAAACTGTGAACATTTTGCTTTAAGTACTCCTTATGCACATCGATATTCCTACTACGATTACAACTTTTAGACTTATTCTTAATATTTCGAATATACACCAAAAACATATTTATAAAGACCTGGTTCTTATATCGCTCATAAATATCCCATCTCAAGAAAACATCTACTACCGAATATGACATGCACTGGAGACATTTTTAACTTCCATGCCGTATTCTAAGATAAACATTTAAAGCAAAAATGCTCATAAACTCCTGTTTCAAGAATTAAATATTTAATTTACTAAACATTTTCTAAACTTTGCGATAAGTGACGTTATATTTAAATGTTTACGTTTATCAATTAGTGCTTAGGGGGGATGTTAGCTACGAGAAGTAGAGCAAATGCGCTACATTTGTTTAAGCTTACCTCGTAAATACCAACGGAATCTATTTTAGGATAAGTACTAATAATTACTCCAGAACGACAATAAGTGAGCATCTGTTAAAGATGCAAACCTTTTATTGAAAAAGTTCGATTGAATCCTGCTGACTAAACAAAATTAATGTTCTTTTGCTCGGCGTGGGAAAATCAATGCGTCTCAGTTGGCCGGTACCCAAAAGTAAGCACTATCCTTCCTTTCTTAAATCGCCCCAATCTCCTCCTTTGCGAGTTTTCTTTCTTATAGAGGAGTAATATTGTAATGTAAAGAACGAATATTTGAAGGTGCGTTTCTTGAACTCGTCGATAGCTCATAACTATTCTAGATATTGAATTGGTTTGTTATGTTGTATCAATCGGCAGTAACTGCTGTTGACATGATGAAGTCATGTTGTTCAATTACTCTACTGAATCAATTTGCCGCCCATGCCACGAGCAAACCAATTTGTGACATCAATACTATTGCATACACGGTGGTTTAGTGAAAATAGAAAGAAAACGATATGTAGTAGTGGCACTTCGATGAATGAGTATAGTTTATCGATATCGCCTTTCACTAAAATACTCTTAATTAGTTTTAGTAATCAAATTCTTGTTTTACTTTAATTTAGATTTGAGTACACGATGAACTACATAAAACTTTTTAGCATTATTTCTGTTTAATTAAACTAAATAGCTATTCATTATATTAACGGGCCTTTTGGAGAAATAATTTCATTACTTTAATAAGATTAAAATTGTTACTAACTTGTACATCTTCAGTAATTAGTAACTACTGTGAGTGTGTGTTGTCATAATAATGATATTAAATTATAATGCTGTCGACATTCAAACTAATTTTGCTGCAGAAAAGGGCTATTCGATCAATTTATAATCTAAATGCTGGAGACTCCACAAAGTAAATCATTATTCATATAGATAGAGGTCTGTGTGTAAGATGTAACCATAAAGTACCAAACGATATTTAAACATTAGATCTAAATATAATTTATATACTTATCTAAGTAAATTTAAAACCAAGCCCTTATAAAAAAGTGTAGGTATTAGCACAGATTAGTCTATAGCCTTTAATATTATGTAAAATGCTCCAACCACTTCAGCTCCAACAAAAGCTGTTTCTGTTATACATAGGTACATATAATCACGACTATTATCCCCGAAGAGTTAGACAGAGACTAGGCAAGGCAATGAGGACAGCAAAAGCAGTCCTCTACCACAGTCCACTTTTTACCAAATAGCGACTGCACAAGGGCTCAGCGTGACAGGTGGTGAGCCCATCTCCGCTCTTATGCTGTTGGATGTATGTGCAGTCTTTAATCCGTTAGTCGCCTTTTACGACACCCAAGGTAAGAAAAGTTTTGTGGTAGGGTAGTATTCTTTCACCGCTACGCGACGCGACGCGGTTGACGGTTTCTATTGTAGAATATTTTTTAATTGTATAAACACATTAATTTATCTTTGTATTTTTCGGCAACGGCGGCAGTACGCTTACATTACAATGTGGCGGATCCGTATGAAAGGATTCGATAGGTTTAACCATATTTATAAAAGTCATATGTCACAAAATATAACATGCCATTAATATTGTATTGTTGGTCACATTTTCCACCGTTGATAACATCGTTGGAAATATAATTACAAAATATGCACTTACACGAAGCTCATGAAATATTAATCGCCGCTCGACGAGCTATTGACTGTCGTAGCTATCGTACTCTCACGCGACTTTGTGTGTTATCTATGAACCGCAATTACAAATCCTACGTCATCACATTAAGTGACTCATTATGACAGCACACCGAGGCGTGTGTACGAGCTGAATAGTTGACGACCGCTTCTTTGCCGGTGCCGATTCTAGAGAGCGCTGACAATTCGTGAGTCACTGTTGTATCCGTCCGTCCGCCTGCTCCAGCCAGTGTCCAAAGACTCACGCGCATGTTTACACGCGTGTATTCTGTGTTCCTTTGCTACTAGTGCGTGAAAAGAACGGTCTAGTGTTCGTTTACTGTTTTTGCAACCGTGCCAATCTTTACGGATTTTTGGATTCGTGCCCCCTTTTTCATTCGGTAAGCTACATTAAGTGATTTCAATGTGTTGCGCCTGCTGCACAGTCTGTCCGATTCACACGTATTCCTCCAATATTTCCTGTTCAGTTGTGTTACAAGTTACAACATTACAATTTGTATAATAATAAGAGAAGCTTACGAGATCTCGGCATCTGTGCGAATTATAATGAATGCAATTTGAGAGTTCCGTTGTTTATTCTGCTTGGCAGCGGATGTTATATTATATCAGCTAGTGTCATTCAACTTTAGTAGTTTTTAACGGTAGAAACTTGTGTAATTTAAGTATAAATTTCACAATGTTTGCTTCATTTGCTGTGTCAAGTTTTATTAATATTGATATAATAAGATGATAATGATCCAAAAATATAATATGCCTCAATAATAATCGCCTATCTTATCAGTGCATCGCAACGTATTTGCTACTTTTAATACAACGTTACCTACTGCAGAAATGATTTGGTCATATTATTCGCAATATGAATTCAAAGGAATCTTTAATACATAGTAAATGTGTCAATTGTTATATTTGTACGTAGGTATCAAACGTAAAGCAATACATACGCACAGCATATATACGGCGTATAAAGTCTTCATGTGCAAAAACAGAGTACCACATTTAGGGAAAACAAAACAGGCTGAACTCAGCATCAAGGGTTTGTAGCGCGGCGCCGCCGGTAATATGACGTTACCCGTAAAGATGCTGAGGGTATACTCGCAAAGTACCTATAATTTTGTATATTCAGGTAAAGTAGGTGTGCATAAAATTGAAATTACAATTTGTAGGTCAATCAAAGTCAAAATAAACAGTCTTTTCAATATAGCATAGCAACATGTAACATTTTGGTAAAATAGCTATACGGCCCCCAGCACTGTGAAATTGATTCTGATTTCCATTGTCTGCTGTTCAATGATGTGAAAAGCATGCACTCAATGGCAAATTATGTCGTCTGGCTTAGATTTCGATGTCATCCGCCTCTGACATAACATTTTGTTACCGAGAATATGGTTGGTTCGTTCACTTAAAGTAAATCTAGATACAAGATAAGCAACTTCCACAATGCCGGTCATCAGATTTGTGATCAAGTTATAAATATTTCGAGCTTCGCTGTGCTTCGGAAGGTACTTGAAGCCGAACTGTAGTATTCTGGACCAGAGTGGTGGGCTATGGTCTGATCTCCTCATGTGCTTATTATTTATATTGTTCAAAAAGGCCTGAGCCCAGCAGCATGGGACGTTTATTGGCTGATGAGGATGATAATGATGATGTAGGCCTTAAATAATGCAATATCATGAATTCATGACATTTATATGGCCCAGTAATTGCTCGTTAGTAAATGTATTAAGTATAATAATACTTAATATAGTTTTTAGATGAATAAAAGTTGTTTTGCTTTATGTAATAGCCAAAATGTTACCATTTTGTAGTAGAGAGGAAATTAATTAAATATACATCATAAAGTTTGTAGCTACGTGGTATCTTTCACCTCTGCGAACATCTTTACAAATAACGTGAAATACATGTATTCAGCCTTTTCAAAAGCTCGCTATGTCGTGGAACGAACCTTTCACGAAGGAGAAACAGCAAATAACGACGTGAGTGCATGAGTAAAATATATACATACGTCTTTGACTCACAAATTTGATGACGAGTTGTCTGAAATATGCTTGTCTAATTAATTAATTACATAGTTTTTTAGCACCACATATGGTAATGGATAATAAGACCCCCTACCAAGATAAGTAACATTTGACTTTTTAAATGAATTCTGCATTCAATGTGTTTCTAATATTGAATTAAATCCTAAAAGTTACTTCGAACATATCTTTCGTACCTATGTGACCATTCCAAGACCAAGTTTGGATCGGAATAAGAGGTCAAGGTAGAAACGTGATATGTTTGAGGTGATTCGATTATACGAATGTAGTTTGTCTATTTGACTACCATTTCGATTTGGCAATGTCTCTAAAATCTTGTTATCAGTTTTAGTGCTATGCGTATATGACTTTCGGTTCATCCATGAAGTCTCTAAATTTCGTCATGTGAACAATCGTGTAAATTGTTTAATTTTTAACACAATCATTTACGAGACCAATCTGACCCGCTGGCACGCCTCCCGAGTGGAATATAAATATAGAACGGAAAATATTGCTGGAAAGCAAACATTCTGACATCACTTCTCGTAACATCCAGCTGCGGTTACCGCCTCCTTTACATTAAAACCATTTCGCGTATAATATTTTGCTTTCAAGATATTAGGTATATTAGGCTTTTCATCACTCTCAATGGAGAACGTTTAATTGGCTTCCGTCTTTCTTATCATTTGACTACTCAACTCAAATAATGACGAACTCAACAATGGCTCTGATATTCTTGTTATTATGGAGAAAAAGAATGGCAAGCCAATCAAATCAAACATAATATCTTTCTTTTTATTGATTATTCAAGGAACTTGTATAATATTTTACATGTTATATTATAAGATAAAATACTTTATTACATTATAAGATAAAATACATACCTATAACTATAAGGCAAGGCCCTAAGCTTTTAGCTGCGAACTGCGAATTATCTGCTTTCTCGTTTCCCGATAAACCAATATGAGAAGGAACCCACTGAAACATCAAGATCCATCGGAAATTAAATTGATTCAGTGTTGTTTGTGTAATAGCAACTTAGAATTTGAATCTAGGTTTTATCTATAAATTTTATCCCTCACATTCGATAAGGTTTTGATTACGAGGTCGTCACAAAGTCAATTTGATTAGTTTTAAAAGTATCACTTCTTCAGATTCCGAATTGGGTACGAAAGTCGGTCGTTTAGTAGGCGGCCGCGGTACTTTGCGATTTGCGAATGTGGAGCGGGTTAAGAGTTTACCACTTACATCTTGCTAGTCTCACCTTACTTCACTTTAATCAGAGCTGTTTCTCAAGGGCTCGTATATGAGCTTGAGAATCTTGCAGTACTTAGGTGTTTTATTTTTATATCTGAATAATTTGTAGCGGATTGAGATGCAGGTCAAGTGCGTGGCCAACTACTTGCATAAAAGGCATCATGAAGGAAATATACTTAGCGAGTTAACGTTATTGCGACAGATGGTCTCATTTCGTTCTATCATTTATTCGGCTGATTCTGTTTGAATTGAAACGTCACCAATCGTGTATGAATCATAAAGTTACTTCTATCATTTATTCGGCTGATTCTGTTTGAATTGAAACGTCATCAATCGTGTATGAATCATAAAGTTACTATACCTTTCCGCTAGGTATAGTAAATTTATGGTATGAATAGGCTTATTATAACATTCTAACTATGGTTCTAATCCTAAATAATAATATAAATACGAAAGCGAGGACGAGGCCCTGAAGACGGTTACAGAAAAATTTACGAAAAAGCTAGTAAAAAAAAGCTACTAACTATTTAATTAAACCATAAGTCATGATCATGAATTACTTCAAAAATCAAGACATTAATTTAATTTTAAAAATTCATAAGTTAATTGCAAAAAATGTTACTAGGTATAAGTAGGGTATAATAAAAATAAACACGAGGATTTAGTGATTTTCCATCCATAAATGCCTTATCCATTTTCTAATTCTACCTTGTTGGTAACCGCGATTTGGTCAAGCACATTTTAATAAATATTCAAAGAACTCGTCGTGCTTTTACTTCGAGATTTCTATTTATCTTTTGACTTCTCCGGTCTCATTCGTCAAAGTATTTTAATTAAAACACCATTAAACTTGATTAAATTTTGAAATAGATCTTTATTTATACCTAGTCTTCATTCAAAATAACTTTGGAGAAGGGTTTTCATTGTTGACTAGCTTTTTCCCGCGACTTCGCTCACGTTATTGTAGATTTTGTCAGACAGTTCTGTTTGGCGATTAATACAGGAAGCTTTTGAGCTAAGTAGTTGGTTGGTTGGTAGATGTTTAATAGTTACTAAAGGAAAACAGTGAAGAACAGTCACAAGTTATAGGTTATGCCTTGCCGCATATTAAACATTAGAAGTAATTAATTAACATCCTTCAGAAACTCCGCTTGTCCTTAGTCATTACTATTATAATAGGTCATGAACACAGAAAGGAGCATTATTTTAAAACGCTGCTTAATACTATGTCGATACCTACACAGATACAAATTCTGGGTAGGTACTGGACATAGCCATACCTGTAATGTTTTTCCTTGCGCCTTGTTAATTGGAAACTGGAATCTTTAGAATTAAATTGCTTTCGGTTTTTCTGCATTAACAATTTTTCTCGCCTCTTCTGTAGTTTATGTTATATGCCTCTAATGACTGCCTGCCACTGGGCTTGTTTTTGGCTACTCAGTCGCTCTCATAGAAGCCCTCTGGGTCTTCTGGCGACTTGGTCCTCCTAACACAATTGTTTTTGAAGGGGTGACTCAGCCACTCATAGAAGCTTAGCGGGTGGCTTAGTAAGTTCTTCCTAGATTTTAGAAATTTTAGAAATTTTATCTGTTTGAGTAGGTAGTCATACTGTTTACAATTTCATTTTAAATGTTTTTAACGTTTTGTGCATTTTTGATTGATTGTTGTTACTCATTCTCAAAAGTAGTAAATTTTTCGCTCGCCAAGTTAAAAATAATAAAGTTAATGATCAGCAGCTTAGTGGATGCAAAAAGAAAAAAAAGTCTCTTTTGATTAAATACATTGTGTAACTTGTGGATAGCGTTGTGGGCTGCATTATTGTTAAGACTTGTTTTGTGTATTATTTTTTGTATTATGGTATAATGTAGTTGTTTGCTGTTCCTATTAAATAAAATAAAATAGATTAAAAAAGGTATCTCATCGGCTCTCAAAGCCGCTTGTCGCTCTGCTTGTTGTTACCTTCGTAACGATGACTGTAGTTTGCCACGAACGGAGGACACTTGGGATGGAGCAATTTTTGCTGCCCGAGCTCGTTGGAATTACGTTTGCGAGTAATTTAAAAACGATTCAGAGAAAATATGAAAGTAAAGAAGTAAAATTAGCAGTAATATAACTAACATAAAAATAAATTAAATAGAATAAGTAAGCATCGTATTGGTTTGAAAAATGGCAAAAATGTTATGTGATGGACATCCTCCTTAGTCGTTCACTCTTGACAGAGTGGTCGTGGTTGATGACGTTGCATTTTCATTTGCTAAAACAGCCCTCGCGATGCGCCTCCACTTGTTGCGGTCTTCAGCGTCTCGTGATCTGAACTATCGAGGTTTGCGTCGTTGCTTTGATGGCGTCTGTCCAACGCGTTGGTGATCGACCGCGTGACCGCTTGCCCTCCACCCGTCCCTGGACAACGAGTCGCTCCATGGAGTGTCTGTTTCTAACAACGTGTCCGAAATACTTGAGGATTCGTGTTTGCACAGTCGACGATAATCTCTGTTTGATTTTTAATTCTGCCAGGACCGAGACGTTGGTCCTAAACGCAGTCCAAGGAATCCGCAGCAGTCGCCGCAGCACCACATCTCAAGTGCATCGATTATTAGCCGGTCTTTAAGGCGAACCGTCCACGTTTCTGCGCCATAAAGGAATATCGGGAAGACTAAGCTTCTCATTAGGCGGACTTTCGTGGCTTTGGTGATATTACGGTTGCACCATACTCTTTTCAGCTTATCAACGGCAGATCGTGTGATAGCATATCTCCTTCGAATCTCGTCTTCAGATCCTCCAGTGTTTGTTATAGTGGAACCGAGGTATACATAGGATTGGACAACCTCACAGTTGCCAATCGTAGAGATTTCAGGATGGTTTAGTTCAGCTCGGTCCACTATCATCATCTTGGTCTTGTCTCTGTTGATCGCAAGTCCGAAGGAGAGGCTTGTTGTTTCTAAACGTGTCAGCAGGTGTTCCATGTCTTCTTTCGTTTGTGTGAGAAGAGTTGTGTCGTCGGCATACCTCAAGTTAGATATCCTTCGACCTCCAACTGAAACGCCTCGGTCCAATTGTTCCAGAACTATTCTCATTAAACATTCCGTATAGATGATGAAAAGAAGTGGAGAGAGTATGCACCCCTGTCGCACACCAGCTAGCTAAGTATAATTTTAATTTTTTTTTTAACCGCCTCTGTGGTCTAGTGGCTAAGCTACCTGTTTCAGACCCAGAGGTCCCGGGTTCGATTCTCAGCGGGGGGTACATCTTTGTGTGCTCGGTTTGGTTCGTGGTAGGGCTGTTAAGTCCGCCTGGCTAGCTACCACCATCTTATCTAAGTCAGTCGCCATAACAACGATGTTTATAGCATTGTTGTGTTCCGGCAGTTTGAGATAAGATAGCCAGTTCCTCAGTGGTTGAGGATTCCGGGTGAAGCGCGCTTCCACCTTCGGCCTTATCGTCACTTACCATCAGGTGAGATGAAGGCCAAGCGCTTACCCGTTGCCAATAAAAAAAAAAAAATTATGGCGGCTTTGGCGGTGAAAACGGAGAAATTGGCTGTTTTCTATTAGCTGTTATTCAAAATATTTTAGATAGTTCGCACTGTAATTTTCAATATGTAGGTATTACAGAACGTATGTGTGAGGGATGACTGTTTCCAAAACACGATTGGAAACATTTTGCTCTAAAGGAAAAAATCTGAAGTTACCTCTAAAATTTCATATAAATGCACTTTACGACCGTGTTTTACAATAATAATTCCTATAAAATCATAAACACTAAAGGTAACCTTTTAAATTTCTTGACTGATTTGGATTTCCAAAAAACCAAACATTTTTATTAACTTTTTGATAAAAATGTGAATGGCTCTTACAAATTACCGCAGACCCCGCACCGCGCAACACCTGCGAGGGCCCGGAATAACGGCGGAATTTTCGCTGACCGCGCTCCCCCGGGACACGATATACAGTTTAATAAAAATCTTAGTATTCAAAATCTATAAAATCCAGTACAGCGCCCTTTTTTAATATATTTACGTACTATTTTAATAATGCTTTGTGATTTTTATAATTTCACACCATTTAAGGAGTACCAAAAATATGTAGGTCTTAGCTATCTACCTATACTTATATAAATATAAATATTCGCACATCACTTGAAATCGGCTGCACATTTTTGGCTTTATTATTTTTTGTTGTGTTTGTAATTGTCAGGAAATGGTTTGTATTAAAGAACATTTTTGGAAATTCGCCAAGGGGTACGGGGTCCACTCGGACGAGGGTGCGGGCAGGCGGGACCATCGGGGCATACATATAAACGATTATTATCCCCGAAGAAGGGTATTTCAATGACTAGAAATCGGGACCGCAAAAGCAGTCCTCTGCCATAATCCACTTTTCACTAAAAAGCACATGTGCTCAGCGCGACACGTGATGAGCCCATCGCCGCTCTATGCTGTTGGATGTATGTGCAGTCTTTAGTCCGTTATTTGCCTTTTACGACACCCAAGGGAAGAGGGGTGAGGGGGGGTGTATTCTTGCACCGTTACGCGACACGGTTATCTTCTTATATACTCACTTTCGTTTTAAAACTTATAATTTGGTTAGGATTATATGATTAGTCATTCGTAGTTAGCTTCTTGACTTCTTTCTGCTAAATTAAAGACGTTTACAAAGAGTTTTCTCTACCTTCACCGTAAGTAGGGTTTTGTTTGCACTTTATTGTGTTGATGTTGCGTAAATGGAGTATTGTATGGGCCTTTCCGGTGGTTTTCCCGGCGTATTGTGGATAGTTTAATCACTAATGGTGGTCGTAAACGCCGTTTTCGTAACGGCTCTTGTAATTAACTGACGGCCTTGGCCGTGCAGACTTAAAATAACGTGCACTAAACATTGTGCTGCATTCGTTAGGAGCACATTCTTGTGAGAGAAACGTGTCGTAATGCTAAAGAGGTTTATTTTAGACTATGTTGCAGTTTGCAGTCCATCATAGTTCTCGCAAAGATGCAGCGTTTATTTTATGTTTGCGTAGAGAATTTCGAAAGACTGTTTTTCTTAAATAGGTCATGGAATTGACTGTTTTTTTAAATAGATTATTTATTATTAGTCACTTAAAGTGAACTTGAACAAACCTTGGCCGCTTCTATTCTTCGATTAATGGCATATTATCTGAAAGACATCAAACTTTTAAATTGAAAGATATCCGGAACCCTTATAGGATCACTTTGTTGTCCGTGTGTCTCTGTCTGTCAAGACCCTTTATCTCGGGAACGCGTGGAGGTATCGAGTTGAAATTAAAACGGTATACTCTGGTCTAGTGATCTACAGTCTCTTGAAGTTGTGAAAAAATCAAACTCCTAAGTTAACGTTAAAAAAAGGTATTTTCCGTTGACCTAGAACTATGAAATTTGGCAAGTATTACCGTCTTATACTACAAGTATAGGGAAAAATCTGAAAACTATACATTTGTAATTAAATCGTTAAAAAACAGGGTCTTTATTGATTTATGCCAGGAACGGCGACGGGCGGTCCAAATTTTGAATTGAGTTTACCGTGACATGTGGGGTATCGTATGAAAGGGCTTCATTGGCACAAGCTTAAACAGATTTTTAATTGTTTTTATGATGTTAAGATTTCGATTTATGACGAAGAATGCAAAAAAATAAATAATAATATGTACTTACCTACAAAAGCCATTGCCAAAAATTGGTGCCTTTTTTTTGCCGCGGCGGTCGATGAAACCCATGTTAACTTAACTAATACAGGTGATAATGACAAACAAAAAAGTGTAAAACACCGATTAGTGTATCCTCAGTCCGGACTAGGGCATCGAAACCCGGTCCACTTTTTAAAAACCCGGGTTTCGAGTTTTCTTGTAGTCAAAACCCGGGTACCCGGGTTTTTCGAGCTTTTTCGGTCTTTTTGATATTTTTTTTAAATATGAGAAAACTATTTTAGTATGGATTTGCTAAGTCAATACGAGTAGGTACCTATATAAAACAAAGGAAGGATTCATATCAATTACACATTACTTTCAAAATCACAAAAATATTTTAATAGGTATTAAAAAGTCTTGTAGACAATTTGTTCAAAACATATATAAAATAGAGAAATATCTAGTATTTATCTAGCTAGTAATTATTTATGATCACAGACTCACGCAGATCAAATTATTTATATTAATTTAGTCTTTTGGTAATAGTCAGTTATTATACTGCTAATAATTATAATATGCTGAAGACTATTTTTGATACCTTTATATTTTTACTTTAATTAAACTTTTTTCTTAACATTAAGAATAAATTCGTCTAGTGGCTAACTAACGTGTAAGAAGGCAGATTTTTTTTATGTGATACGTCATAGTGACTGCATCCTGCCTGATGGTGAGCAGCCGATGCAGTCCAAAATAACGGAGCGCTCCTCACCGTGGAACAAGCACGGTAACAAGCGCAACAATTCATGATGACGGCCTGCATAAATGCCGTTTCACGCCCCGCTTAAAAGACCCGGGACTATAGGAACTGGGAAACACGTGCGTATAGCCGAATGGTCTTACAGAGGAACGACTTGCCAATTTTTTTGGTACGAGTGCTGATAGTCTGCACAGTATGATGGTGGTTCCTAAGACCAGCACGTGTAGTCCGGGACAGGAAAGGAGAGGGCAGGATTAGATCAAAAAGTTCTTCAGAATACTCCGTAGTAATTTCGGTAGAAGACACTGAGAAAAGCAATGTCTCTACGCAGCTGGAGGTCCTCAAAAGAGGCTGTATCCTCAGCATCTCCAATAATGCGTACCGCTCGCATTTGCAGTCTATCAAGTGCATTTAGCGGGGTTATCCGATAGATGGGAACAATACTCCATCGCACCTGAGTCTTGTACAGCAAACAGCGCTGCTCGGGAGTGAAAAACCGCCTCACCTTATTGAGAATACCTAACTTACGGGAGGCAGTTAAAATAACACTCGATGTAGCATTTTGGATTCAGTTCCCGGCCGATGTCCATGCCAAGAATACTGAGGTCCACTGAAATGGGTAAAGGAGAGTTCTGAAGAGAGGGAGGAGGACTGACGAAACAAAATGGCGGGGGAGTCACTCGCAGCTCACCGCTCCCGTTGCGTGTCAACAACGCGACGACGACGTATCTTGACTCCATCTTTTATTCCGTTTATGTCATTTCTGATCTGAGTCAAACGCACGAATAACGTGCAACTTGCTTTATTAATTTAATCTTTTTCGCACAAAAAAACAACTGTAGTTAATTAGGTCAAGCAGAAATTATTAGTGCCTAGTGCAAAAAAAGTTAAGAGAGAAGTAAACTTCACTAACTTGTTTGTATCTTTCATTACATACAAAGGTTTGTATGTAGTGAGATACAATGGAGTTAAGTACTTTTTGACCGTGTTCAATCAAAGAGATCATTTCGAAAAGGCGTAAATATACTTATGATACAAATAATTACCGACAAGAAAACCATTGTAAAAAAGCTTGAAAAACCCAAAAACCCGGTTTTAGATTTTCCAAACCCGGGTTTTCTTGCTACCCAGAAAACCCGAAATACCCGGGTTTTTTCGGGTCGGGTAAACCCGGGTTCGATGCCCTAGTCCGGACTGAGTTATATGACTTCAAACATAAAAAATAATACATTTTATTTTCTACCTATTTCATTTAGTTTCTGATTTTTTTTCTTTAGTTTGTTATTAAATTCATATTTGAACAATAATTTTTTGGCTACATGGCTGTTTGCATTGTGATTGGCCTAGGAGCGCTCGCCGCGCGGCCTTCCGGGTCAATCACAGTGCAGTGTTCCAGGAATTCCTTTTCAGTCATCGTCAGAGTTGACCCTTTCCATTTATTTTATTACACTTGTCACTCACTGTTTTTTGTGACATAGCTCAGCAAAATCTGAAGTACAAATGTACCAGAATTTTATTCATTAATTATAATTTTCTATATGTTTAAATCTTTATAACTCGGCTCGGAGAGAGTATGGTTTCTAAACATTTATTGTTCGTCGTATTTTTTAATACAAAAATATTAACATTTGGTTGACCGCCGCTTTAAAAAAAAAAAGGCACCAGTTGCCCATACAAATTGGTCATTGTCCTTTGTGCGGAACCCTCGGTGGGTGAGTCCGCCTCGCACTTGTCCGGTTTTTTAACGATAAACAAACCGTTGTGACAGTGGCACATTAACCCCAGGCCTGACAAGAGAAATTAAAAATCGCATAGCTCCGTTGACTAGTGACGTTATATTTAAATGCTTTATGCTTTATTAGGCATAGACACGGACTCTTGTAACATTAATATAACTGAAATACTTCACCTTAACTTTCGAGGGAAACATAATATTCAATGTAAATAAGTAACCGACCCGACGTCGACGACGACTACGTTTGTCCCAAAGTTCCTGACCTAATTCACGAAATGCCTACTGAGTCTCAAATGAACTATTCCCGAAAGGACTAATGCTCAAAAAGACTAATTAGTAAAATTCTTCATACTCTAAAAAGACCTTAATTGCCAAATGCCTAGTACACCTGCAGTAAGAAATTACTTTTAAAAATACTGTTACTTTACTGTAGTAATTTTCATGAGTAATTTGTTTTTTATTTTAAATTAGGATAATACGTTCACTGTTGGTATCTTACTTAACCTCAAAAGTCTCGTATTAATTCCCGAAAGGACTAATGCTCAAAAAGACTAATTAGTAAAATTCTTGATACTCTAAAAAGACCTTAATTGCCAAATGCCTAGTACACCTGCAGTAAGAAATTACTTTTAAAAATACTGTTACTTTACTGTAGTAATTTTCATGAGCAATTTGTTTTTTATTTTAAATTAGGATAATACGTTCACTGTTGGTATCTTACTTAACCTTAAAAGTCTCGTATTATTTTTGTCCATTCATTTTCCATATTTTGTGTTATGTTTGCAGATGATGCCAATTTTTTATTTTAGATGATGGTAAAAATGCAACTGTCTTCGAAAATGAAATTAAAAAAAACGTTTAAAGATTTGGTTGACTGGCTTAAAACTTTGAATCTGTAAATAATTATGAATAAGACTAAAGGAGGTCACTAATAGTCCATACATCTTGAGGTACATACATTCCAAAATGTAGAGAAAAATTCGAGGATTCCGAAAAACGTATCATTTTGCTTTTATATTTAGATAAAACTAGATAATAAATTAATAAAGTTGTTAATTACTTGTAACACATTTTTATCATGTGGTAACATTTGATGCTCAATTGCGTTTAGTTTATGACTTCTCCAAAACCTGAAGTGTTAAAAAAATATTTTATATGCTGTTAATTATTGCTAATGCATCTACTGGTCGTCCATTTTTATCAATACATAATTTAATGGCGTAAAACAATAAAAATAGAAAATAATAATATTAAAATCAGCAAATAATTGTCTCTCTGCAAGTTACAAAACGCTATAAATGTCACTCCGTTCCATAGAGTAACTATTTCCGTTCGTTTCGGCGGTTCGGGGTGCTACGTTGTTTTCGTTTGCGATTCGTATTTTTATTTAATAACATGGCTGTTCCCTGTGGAATTCCATTTTTTCTCGCGATTTCACGACCTGTTGAACTTCTGATCCCGAAAACAGATTATATTCATAATCGTATCACAGATTATTTAACATAGACAGGGTCTAAAATGGTGTATTTTTTCAAAACGAAATTCTTATTTTTTTTCTTTTTTTTTTTTTTAAGTGAGACAACCCCATAGAGTAATACAAATACTTGTAGTGGGGTGTGCCTCGCTCTTAGCCTAGTGCCAGTAACAATATTGGACTAAGATTACAGTATCCTTATTTTAAGTTAAGTTACTTATGAGCTAAATGTGTGTGAATATGAGTGTGTGTATGTGTGTTTGTGTCTTAACATCGACATAATTATATTTGTATGATCTAGTATGATGAATATTAATATAATATTTCTGAGTGGTAGAGCCACGCTGCGTTGCAGCACACATTGGGCCGGCTCGCCCGGCGTAATACCACCCTCTCACTAATATTCGGCGTGAAATAATGGCACTTGGTGCTGTTGTGTTTCGTCCGACCAGTGAGGGTTCCGGAGGCCCCCCCCCCCCTCCTCCCAATTCCTTTTTTTAGAAAGTCTGTTAATATTTCTTTGCACTCATGCTTCAACAATGGATATATGTTATTTTCTAGTCTACGATTTATAGTATTATAAATGTAAGTGCTTTGACTGGGATATTGACGGCTAGCAAACTTGGTGCTTACTGGAAGCGAATGAGCCACAATGTCATTTCTTCTTCTGGCTAGTTTAGTGGGATCAAAATGCAAGGTGTTATGTAAAGCAAGTATTATGTTCAACAGATATAACTGCCTTATAGTTAATAGTCCAGAGAGCCTATAAAGATCCTGAGTAGGAAATCGGAAAGGTTTAAAATACATGATTTTTATGAGTGACCTTTGTGTCCTTTCAAGTTCCATCATTTTACTTTTAGTAGTTCCACCCCACACAGGAATGCAATATGTAATTACGCATTGTACTAAGGATATGTATATCTTATTAAGAAGTTCACTATGCATTACGTAGCATTTGAGCTTACGTATCCGTTCAATAACCAACTCAATTTGCGAATGCCATGATAGTCGTTGGTCCACTAGAACCCCTAGATATTTAGTATTGGTTACCTTTCGAATACAAGGGCAGTTGCAGTTTCCAGATGTATAGTTATTACACCCGTGAATTCTTATTTGGAAATCCTCAGACGGTTGGGTTATTAAACTTGGGGTGAAACAAATATAGTTAGTTTTAACAGTATTTAGAGTCAGAAGATTTGTGGTTAGCCAATTATGTACCTCAGCAAGACCCGACTCAGTTGCAGATTTCACATTTTCCCAAGAGCGGTCAGAAAATACTAGAGCAGTATCATCAGCGTAACAAAAAACCCGTCCTCCAATGTTTTGTAGATTACATAGTCCGTTTATGTATACCAAAAAGAGTGTCGGGCCAAGAACACTGCCTTTTTTAAATAACTAACAAACAAAGTAGGCCTTCAGCATTTCATGGGGTATTTTTTTCCGTAAAGTGTACCTCGGTACATTAACTGGCCAGATTTTAGTGACCTCCTTTGTACAATTTCGTAATACAAGACGAACTCATTTAAATTAAACATTTAAGATTATGAGTCTAACTCAAAAATAGAAAAAGTTAACTAAAATAACTTTCTTGGTGTTTCGATAGACTCAAATTTAAATTGGAAATCGCATATTAATAACATAAATAAAAAGATTTGTAGTTATAGCTATGCATTATCTCTTCTGGCAGAAAATTCCTCTTCTGAAATTGTTCGACTGCTTATTTTGGTAATGTGTATCCTCTCTTAACGTATGGAATTATTTAAAGAAAATAAATTACTTACTCTTACTGATATCTATATTCTAGAAATTTGTGTATTCATTAAAAACAACATTGAATTATTTAACTGTAAATCTCTCCGTAGCCAACGTTTAAAATATAGATATAGTTTTAATTTACCAGTAATTGTCAATACTAATGTTTATGATAAGAGTATTTTCATACATGGTATTAAAGTGTACAATCATTTACCTTCTGATTTAAAGGCATTGAATGGTCATATATTTAAAAGTAAGATAAAAACTTGGTTATTTAATAATGTTTTCTATACACTAAAGGAGAACGCGTACAACCCCACAATGTTCGTGTTTTGGTACCATATTGGCATAGTTGGTTCCTTAATGTTTTCTTATTATTTTCCAGTAAATGTTATATTTTTAGAAGTCCGCGGTAAAGAAAAATCGTAAAGCGAAATAATAATACTAAAACTAATAACGAAACGCATTTCAACAAGCAGATACTATACGCAAAACAGAAATCTGCTGTCAGAGTTGCCTGGCATAAAAAAACCAATTTATCGATTTTGAAATCGATTCTCAAATAGCTAATTAAGTCTTATTATTGTTAATCTAGTTTCGATTAAAAACTTATTTGTGCAACTATTTTAGAGCTTAGACCTATACAATTACAGACTTTTTATAGTTGATTATTTACTTTTGATATTTATAATTTATATTATTTTTAAGATTGATTGTCTTATCGATTTGTTTCACGTAAAAAGACGAATGAAACTACTTGCAACACTTTCAATGTCAATCATTGAGCTTTTGGTCAACGTAATAAAAAAAGTGTGTTTTTATTGTGTGTATATAGGTTCCTTCCTACCTATTTGCGAAAAGCCGCTTTGTGAATGTGATAATGAAATGAACACAAACAATATTATGTTGTGCTTGCGCAGTACTTTTAAATGCACTTTCGTGATAGTTTTACTGTCTGATTGGGTGATACATTACCATCACAATGTCGAGTATGCAATGCATTTCGATTGGATCGCAGGTGGCATTTACTGACGAACGAGAATCAAGCTTTAGTCGACACTATTCGGTTTTGGTCATATCTCTGAGAGGTAAGTCGTACATAGTACGAAATATGTCGTCAACCATTTTAGACATCTAACATATTTGGTGCAGCAATGCACCTCTGTATCTGTTACTACTAATATTCTACTATTTTGTTGATCAATTAATAAACTTCATCCATGCTCTTATTGTTTTAGGCAACACCTTCTGATTATATTTGTCATGCTTCCTGGGAATTAGTAATCCATTCTATTGCATCTGAAAGTAAAACTACAAGGCATGTTGGCCATCGCCATGACGTGTTGTATGTGGACGTTCTATTTTAAGAATGAGCAGACGAAGTGTTGTCTTTCAAGAGCCAAATGAAGAGGAACAAAGGATGACTAACATAATTTCGAATTGGATTAGACCACGAGAGGTAACACCTTACATATATTTACTTATTGACTACCTGCGTGGTGGAGTAATATGTACACTGGTTTTCGTGGTGATACATACTCTGAGTTCCTGGGTTTGAATCCCAGTAGGGGCAAATGTTTCTATAACGAATACGAGCATTTGTACCTGAGACCATGACTATTTACCTATATAATAATTCTACTTAATACATATATATACCCATACATTCCGAATCCCATCGGCTTCCCTATAAGAAATCCCACTCCAGGGATCCACCATGCAGATCTTAATAATTATGTCAGTAATTAGTACCACCAATGATCTGATTTGTAAATTCTGGGCCGGCTTATCTCCGCCGTATTTCCCCAAACACATCCCTCGCCACTGTTATTACTACTATCACAAATGCATTTTAACCCATTGGCCTAGTATAACATATCACAAGCCTTACAGTGCTTACTTTGGGGCTAAGCCACTGACCTACCTAAACTATCAATTTGTTACCTGAGACACCCAAGGTAGTAAATATTTAGGTCAGCATTCTTGTATTATAGAGAGGTCAGCGGTCTAGGCTAATTGGTGTAAGATTAAAAAATATTTACTTTACACTCTGTTACTTTTGTAATTTAATTGTGATTGTTTATTTCAGCTTTCTTCAGAAAATGAAGCTTGTGTTCCTTGCTGGCTCCGAGCTCAAAGAGCTTCACGTAGAAGTGGACAGCCAGAGTTTTAACTGCATTGTGGGGCTACGAACTGTTGGGTGCTGCTCACTGATTTGCTTGCCATGAAGGCATGACTAGACCGGCTCCACTTTTCGATGATGTTATTTTAAGAGTGCCCTTAATTACTTTATAATTTAATATTAAATATGTGACTAAACTAAATTATTGTTTTATTTCCTCTGAGCAAATGCTAATATGGAAAAACATTACTCGTCTGTGTGTATGTACAATTGTGAAACTTCCCTGTAGAAAGACCAGTCGAGTTTCTGATTTATTAAAATGTTTTCATCATATTTTTTAGTATTATATTATATTGTTTGCCTTTAATTAAGTAATTTGTTAGTAGTATCTACGGGAAGATCCTCGATTGTAAGTACTGTAAATATAAGTAAGTATGCATTCTGAGCAGTACCTAGTAGACTAATATTCCTATCTCAGAAACAATTATTTTAACCACTAGCTTCCGCCCGCGGTTTCACCTGCGTGATTCGCGTTCCTATAGGAATATCGGCATAAAAAGTTGCCTATGCTATGTTACTCTTCGTTCTTTCAAAGATCAAGTCAATTGGTTGCTTAGTTAGGGCGTAAAAGAAGGACAAACAAGTCACTTTCGCATTTAAAATAATAAATATGTGGGATAGGAGATGATTTCAACTTAATGTTGGTATAGGTAGGTAGGTAGTCTAAAGTTGAGACCTCTAAAGTGGGAACGTGTATACCTACTTCTATTGTTTACATCTATGACTTTCATCATGTTTTAAGTATTTTGCTGTTATTTACCAAAACACAGATGGGTAGTTATGTATTTTTGTGTTTTAAATAACCAAGCACAAAGATCTGAATAATCACAGTCGCAGCAGTTCCTGATAAGTATCCTATCCTATCTATCTATCTTCTAGAATCTAGAACTAGGGCTAACAATACATAGGTACTTACTTACTTAATTAATATTGAAATGCACTACATATTATGTACCTACCTACCTATTTTAGTTCGATTCACGATTGATCTATAAATCAATCAATCAAGGCGCGAACGTACATTTTCAGATTAATTATTTATTTTGTTACCTACTGCCAGAATCATTGTCCGTCCGTCCCTCCCTGTCATTCAACTGTCAACGTCAATCAAATACAGGGAAAAACCTAACCTTAAAAAATTATTGAAATACAAGTATAACTTTTAAACCCCAACTTTCAAAATTCTGTTAATTTTTATAGTAATTCTCAATAATATAATCTACCAAATGTGTAAGTCTCATTGCCAAACATGAAAATTGTAGGCCTGTACAAAATCTCCATAGTACCCTGCCATTGTCCTTTCTTGTTAAGACTAATTAATTGTTAAATTCATGATGTACCTATTTTGTTAATGTTAATGTAAATAATAATATTTGTGTACATTGCAAGCCCGGTCATGGGCAAACTGTTCATACTATTTAATTATTTTAAGAACTTATTACACATTCTAAGCAATAAAGAAGTTCTATTCTATTCTATTCAAGGTCTTCATGAAAAGAACGCTCTCATTAAAACCATAATTAAAAGTTTTATTACTCCGATTAAGGTTAATCTAGTGTAAAGACAGGGCCGTAACGTCTTGTTTAACTTATGTTTAAAAGCAATATTAGTTTTAGGTAAAGAATGTTTCGTCGCTTGACGCAAAAAAGGTAAGTATGTTGTTTGAACGGGTTATTCCCTTAGAATCCCATTCCCCGAGGATCCTGTCCCGGAGGATCCCGAATGCGATAAATGTGATTACATTACTTTTGTTATTTTTAGGGTTCCGTACCTCAAAAGGAAAAAACGGAAGCCTTATAGAATCACTTGAAGGTTGTCCGTCTGTCGTGTCTGTCAAGTCAAGACCCTTTATCTCAGGAACGCGTGGAGGTATCGAGTTGAAATTAAAACGATATACTCAAATCTGCAGTCTCTTGAAGCTGTGAAAAAATCAAACTCTAAAGAGGGTTTACTCATTTCGGTTTTCCATACAAACTTCCAAGTCGAAATTTTTAAAAACCAATAAACCAATTTTGATGAAACTTTGCATGCTAAAGTAAAACACAGGGATCTAAATAGTTTGTTGAAAACATTTTTAAAAAACGTTTTATTAGCTAAGTTATTGCAATTAAAAATCTACTATAGAAAGTTAAAAATACCAATAACTCAGTTAAATCTATGTTTTACTTTAGCATGCGAAGTTTCATCAAAATTGGCTTATTGGTTTTTAAAAAATCGACTTGGTAGTTTGTATGGGAAACTGAAATGCGTAAACCCGCGTTAAGTTATCGTAAAAAAAAGATACGGCCGTTTATGCCGAAAAAAAACGTAAATTTTTGACACTCAAAGGAATCAAATTAAAACGGTATACTCAAGTATACAGTTTCTTGAAGCTGTGAAAAAATCAAACTTCTAGGTTAACGAAAATTAAGATACGGCCGTTTATGTTGCAAAAAACGTATATTTCGGCGCTGTCAAGGGAATCTAAATTCATAGGGTATTTGCCGTTGACCTAGAACTAAAAAATTTGGCAAGTATTTCCGTCTTATACTACAAACAAGTATAGGGAAAATCTGAAAGCTATACATTTTTAATTAAATCATTAGAAAACAGGGTCTTTATGCCAAGCAACGGCGGTCTAAATTTTGAATTGAGTTAACCGTGTCATGTGGGGTATCGTATGAAAGGGCTTTATTGGCACAAGCTTAAACAGATTTTTAATTATTTTTATGATGTATAGTTTTTGATTATGACGAAGACTACTTTGTACGGAACCCTCGGTGGGCGATTCCAACTCGCACTTGTCTTTAACTTGTCTTACCATCAGGTGAGATGAAGGCCAATCGCTTACCCGTAGAATAATAAAAAAAATCTATTGATGGTTAGATAGAGTTGGTTAAACTCGCAAAAACATTTACGGATTCAACAAAACAAGAGCCTTTTGATGAAAATATGTGTTGTGGATTGTTTAGTACTTATATTTAAAATTAATAAGCATGGAATTCAATTTGCATGATTTTTCGTATACAAGTCGTATTGGAACTTCTTATAAGCAAGTTGGATCTGTATCCCATGAACTAGTCTTCTTGGTACCGGTTTATCTAAGGAACAATACGATAGTATTTAAATATCTCAATGTAACCTGGCCTGTTAACTCTTAATAGGGTTCGTCAGGATAAAGTAATTATGCAAAATTTACTTCGTGTAGATTTGGAAAAACTATTTTATTTCATAGCTCACATAAATAATACTCAGTGGTAATTTTAAAAGGGATATTATCGCATTAAAAAATTGTAGCTAAAATGCGACTGGTATGGTGATATGGTATCAGCATAATATCAAAGTCTGCAATCCAAGCTCCTTTTTAATGTCCACATTGCGGTCTTGTGGTTGAAGTCTATAGCCTTATGACCATTAATTCACGACCAGTTTAAGTTACGGAAAAGTGGTTTCCATTTAGGTATAACTAGTTTTTTGTATAGTTTATATACATATACTTAGTACTTATTCACTTTCATATTTCCAAAATGACATGTTTACTATTGCATGAAATGTTCATGAATGTGGATCCTACTAATATTATAAACGCGAAAGTTTGTAAGTATGGGTGGATGTTTGTTACTCTTTCACGAAAAAACTACTGAATGGATTTGGATGAAATTCGGCATACAGGTAGTTTATAACCTGGATTAACACATATGATAATTTTTATCCCGATATTCCCACGGGATCGGGAACCACGCGGGTGAAACCGCGAGCGGCCGCTCGTATTAAAGAAATTCCTTAATACATGTCATGGGTTAGCAATTTAGTATCGATCGGCATTCCAGTTGAGCTTTAAAGCCGACCAGAAGCAACGTTTTGATATTTTCGGCTTTTCCGGCTCACCCAAAGTGCAAATACGGTTATTTAGATCGACATCCACAAAACTACAGCGTTCGAAACGTTTTTCGATCGTTCATTTGTTTTTCATCTTTTTTCCATGGTTCTACGTCTTGGTGGCCGAATGGTCAAGCGCTCGGCTCGATATCCGGAGTAGGCACATGGAATGCCGTCTTGCAGCAAAATCTTTAGTCTCGGTATTTGCAAGATTAGGATTCGCAAGATCTCGCAAGATTGGGACTTTTTTTCATAAACGTATCAAAATGATGGTTATATCGATTCACAATCTTGTAATACTTTGCACTTGAAGGCTGGCAGAAGCACTGGAGCTAGACAACCCCGGTGGTGACGAGTGCGGTGGCGGTGTCGATTAAGAGGTTGTCGCGGTGTCAATGAGTGCTTAGCCTTCATAACAATATGTAAGTAAATTAAAACCTTTAGAGGAACAAGCTGATGTTTTCAAAATAGACTGACTTAATTTGCACATGTGCAGTCAATCCATCCTCTCCCTTCAAAAAGTATAATTCCATACTTCCAGCGATCTAATTTGAATCAGTCAGTGTAATTTCGAATTAAAAACGGTTTTATTTTTGTATTAAGACAGGCGATTAATCAGAGGGCCTAGACACCTATTGTGCCAATGTCTAGTGTAAAATACAGCAGCGCGCGCGCATTGTACGACGAATTACGAATAGGCAGGGGGTGAGCGTTTGCCACTCGTCTAGGGGGCCTGATCAACCAGTTCGCGCGCTGTCGCGTACCTACGAAAATGATCGTGAGATACCTATGACGCTCCGCTTCGAATCTTGCAAGATCGCGCATTATTTTAGGTGCAGGATTAATCTTTCAACAATGGTGCAAAATCTCGGTATGTATTTCGAGACCTCTGTATACCGAGATTGCATTCCCTAATCCGGAGGCTTAAGGAGGGAGAAAGTGTGTTTTCGGATTTTTCGATGTCAAGAAAGTACCGGGAAAAGATCAATAATATACAAAATGTTAGTTATTCATACAAATTTATTTTATATGCTTCAAAGTATGCTCCTTGAGAAACGATACAATTACGCCAACGAATAATCCAATCATCAAAACATTTTTTCCGGAATTGAGTTCAGTTCTCGCCGCGAATTCTCCTTTATGTCTTCTACCGAATGAAAACGGGTGCCACGAAGTGGTAATTTGAGTTTAGGAAAAAGAAAGAAGTCGGCTGGAGCCATATCTGGTGAATAAGGTGGTTGCTCGATGGTATTTGTTGAATTTTTGGTCAAAAATTCGTTCACAATGATGGCCTTGTGCGAAGGCGCATTATCGTGGTGCAAAATCCAAGAATTTTCTTTCCACAAATTTGGTCTTTTTCGTCGAATTTGCTCTCTTAAACGCCGCATAACGCTCAAATAATATTCTTTATTTACCTTTTGACCTTCCGGCAAGAATTCCGAGTGCACACCACCGCGATAGTCAAAGATGACTGTTTTCTTTGACTATGACTTTGACTTTTGATCGTCTTTAGCGTGGTTTTTTCGGTTTCGGTTCAGTCGGAAGGCGCCACTCCGAAGCTTGTTGAGTAGTTTGCATGTCAAACTCGTAAACCCACGTCTCGTCACCAGTAACAAATGCGTTGCATGAATGTTGGGTCGGAATTGACTCGTTCTGGCATGTCCCCAGAGACTCTTATGCGATTGAGTTTTTGGAGAAAATTCAGGTCTTTTGGGACTAGCCGAGCGGCAACATGTTTAAATAGAATAGAATAGAATTCCTTTATTGCTATTTCCTTCACTTTTGCGATGTTGACTTCAGTTGAAGACGTTGATGGCCTACTAGAGCGAAGCAAATCTTCCATCACATCTCGACCGCTTTTTAACGCTTTGTACCACTCATAATTACGTGTTTTTGATAAAGTCGATTCACCGTAGGCCTTCTGTAACATTTTCAGTGACTCCGAACACGAAATTCCATTGGCGACGCAAAATTTAAGACAAAATCTTTGTTCGATGTTTTTTTCCATTATGAAATTCGCAATACACACTAGATATAAACTAACTAAAAACAACACTGTATTTAATTTAAATAACAGATGCAACTCAAACTCCGCGCCAAAATGGATACCAGTTGTGCAAATTAAATTCTTAAATAAAATTATAAATTAAATTATAAATTATAATCTAACAACAAAAATAAGACAAAAAATTGAATTTGAAATCATAAACAAATCCGTTAATGTTTTATATTTTAGCGTTTTATTAACGCTTAAATATACTTAAGTAAAATTTTAAACACTGAAAAAAGACGACAACCTCAGGCGGGAATCGAACCACGAACCTTTCGCATTCCGGGCGGCTGCCTTAACCACTTGGCTACCGAGGTCTCGGTCCCGCCTGAGGTTGTCGTCTTTTTTCAGTGTTTAAAATTTTAAATCATCCGTTCCCGAAACTTTTTTGACAGAATGTATACCTGATGTGATCACCAACCCGCATTTGGCAAGCGTGGTAATTAAGCCAATACTCATAAATTATAGCTGCAGTGGGACATAATATTGTACTTTTCTTGACCTTTTTCATGTTTTTAATTATATTTTCCGAGTCGCTCGCGCGATATAAGCCGCTGGAAATGAGTAGGTAATGATGATCTACACATATTCAGTTCCACCTGAATTCGATCTAAATTATATTATGGTTTAATGATGTAGCGCGCACCTTATCATAAACACTGTCCAAAAGTAAACGTATATTTTCATCTATTTTAAACAGGTTCTCTCTTTTCCACTCATTTCTCGGTTTCATTCACGTCACGACACGCTAAATTATTTCCAAGTTGTATTTCTCTAATGCAAAGCAGTTTACATCTTAATTTGTCTCTAATGGCCGGCTGTCTATGCGGAATCCGCGCTCAAGATTACTTTAGACGTCAGCGACGTCGGTAATTAATGGAACTTCTAGGGACAAATTAGAGATAATACTGACGAATTAAAAAAAAAGTACTTTTTTTCCCTCTGTTTAAACTGAGACGTCTCTATCTGCCTTTATTAACAAAGGCGAGACAGCATCTGTTAAAAATCAATTAGAATAACTTTAGTGCACGTTTCTTAATAACAGGGGATGGGTAATATTCTACAGACAATAATAATACTGGTCATAAATCTATTGGCCCAATTTGGTTTTTGCTGTCATCAATGCGACTTAAATATACGTAGGTTAAACCTTTACATGTACACCGGCCTTGTTCCGAAAATCCCTGTCGACCCTGTCGTATAAATCGATAGCTTAACGCATCCCTAGGGATGTTTCGTCAGCATTCAAGGCGCATTGCCATTGGAAAAACACACTCCTTAGCGTACTGTTAGTAAATCACCGGTCTCAGACCCTTCTGGGTCTGGTTCCGGGTTCGATCACAGCGAGAGGTCCATGTTGTATTATTTTTGTTTTGGTTTGGTTGGTGGGAGGGCTTGTTCTAAGTCCGCCTGTCTAGCTATAGCTACCATCATCTTATTCATGGGTCTTAACATCAACTCTAAGGCTCGTATTCTAAAACCAAACTCACACTCAAGTCTCTGCTTGAGTATCTACAGTTAGAAAGGTATGGTGCTATTCGTCGCATATATCGCCATCCCTTTCAAACTGTATTCAAGCATGGATTTGATTTTGAGTTTGGGTGGCAGTAGGGCTAGGTCTGTCGCCATAACAATAATGTTAGTAGAAATGTATTGTTTCGATAGTCGAAGATAACATAGCCAATTTCTCAGTAGTTGTGAATTCCGGGGGAAGTGCGATGTCAACTTGTTATCGGTGCGGGGTTATTGTAGCTTACCATGACTTACCTAAGGTGAGATGAAGGCATAGTGTTTCTTCGTTGGTGAGTAAAAAAAAACTGTTTAAAGTTGCTCCGTTTTTTAGCGTTGCTTGCAGTGCGCAACTGCAGAACAATTAAATAAATAAATAAAATTTCTAATAAATAAATAGGAAAAAGAAGAGGTACTTACTAAAATCTTTATTAATTTTAGGATATATTAAAGCTCTCATCCTCATCGGTTCGTAAGCCTACGGTGAGGTTCTTGCAGTTTCTTTTTTTCCTTTATATAACTCGCGTCATACTATTGGAAAAATTTCATCGCTATCGTAGGACACCTTCCATCACAAAACAACATACTTACACCTAACTTAACTAATTTAGCAAATTTTCATCATACATAATACACTGGTCATCACAAAAATCGGCCTACCTACAATTTACACGAAAACTCATGTTTTATATACAATGTAATATTTTGAAATAAACAAATTGTATTATATTCGTATGACATTACGGCGCCCATCAGAGCCGTATAAAGTCATTCGACCTCCATCACAGAATATAACTGAAGTCTGTCTATAGTCCGTTCAATCAAGATGTTCCGTCGCGAATTGGTCTGGCTTGGCGATGAGCTACGGTCAGTTGTGGTCCTGTTGCTGGCTTTTGAGGTCATAAGTTACGTTCACGAAGTCTTCTTCTCGCCGTACTGTCACTTATTGCCACACCCCGCACTTCACGTATAATATTTTATAATACATAATAATAGTTATAGTTGCATTAGCCGGTAACCGTGTCACGTAGCGGTGAAAGAATAGTACCACGCTTGCTATTCATTTGGGTGTCGTAAAAGGCGACTAGCGGATTAAGGGGAGGTATTTCGAGCGCTTCCCTCTCGTTCTCTCGACGGTACAACTATAAGGGACGGGTATAACAGCGAAGCGGCGCGAATAATCGTTTTTTATATTTTAAAAAATTGATAGATGTAATAAATAAAAAACCATCGGTTATAATAACTCAAGTTATTTACGAGCTTCATTTTGGTAAATGACTCATAATATCAAATCACTTATTTTAAGAATAAAACCTGGAAAAGAAGATAAAATGACACAAAAGTATGTAACTTTGTGAATTTATTCTATCGAGCCAACTTAATGAAATCGTGTTTCCATCGGGTGTATTTCACAGAATAAAGCCTCAACAATATTTCATAATTTTCGCAGATTTTAATTTTACTGTTTACTACTTCAAAAAGTAATTCTAAGAACGTGTTATTTTAATTTTTCACTAACACCTAGCCTTAAAGACTAGACTGCACATACATCTCACACCAACAGTATAGAGCGGCGATGGGCTCACCCATCTGTCACGGAGCACATGTGAAGTCGCTATTTGGTGAAAAGTGAACTATGGTAGAGGACTGCTTATTGCTGTCTTCATTGACTTCTCTGACTAACCCTTTGATGATAATAGTTGTGATTATGTTATGTATATAATATTATTAGCTATTATTATTATTTTTATTTTATTTTATTAGATATTATTAGCCGGACATAGCAGGAATCATCAGTACATTATTGTATTTGTTCTTATTTCTATGGAAAGTTACTTAGACAGTACGATGCGATATTACTTTTCACAGTGCATATTAAATTACTTTAAAATTTTCTAAAGCATTTTAGAACTGGCATTACGAGTATAACAATAACGAATAAACATTTTTCGTCTTCATATTTTTTAATTGACCCAGAAAAAAAGTGTTAGCGGTTTTCGCTTTTTTAAATCCACCCGGTAACCCGGTCGTGGTTAATTTGTACCTAATGGTTTTACAAATATTGTCTTTACTTTGTTCATTTATACATTCTTAAAGATAACCTTTTTATGATGCGTATAAATTACTTGTTTTTCAGCGGTCCATTGGCACGGAAATATTTTATAGGCCCTTCGCCTTTTATAGCCGTTCGTGACTCCCTATTTGGTGAAGAGCCTTCGCCTGTCCATCAGAAATGTGACTTCTTCAAAACAGGATACTTTTCCATAATCAATATTGATTAACAGTGATTAACAGTGGATCTAAAACAAATTAGTTCTTTTATGTATGTATAATAAATACTGCGAGTGCGTAGAACGACAAGAAAGGAAAAGAAGGTATAGGAATTTATCCAAATGTGAATTAATCGGTAAAATTTACCGTCTCAGATTCTGCACGATTCGTAACTCAAATTGTTCATTTGAACAACTTTGTTTAATTTAGCTACCGTTAGCTAAACCGTAAGTAAGGAAAAAAGGTATCTATACCGGTCACACTCACATTTCGTGATAACTGTGATAGATAAGTTATAACTGTGATAGATAAGTTATAACTGATTTACACATCTTCATACATCACCGGCATCAGAGGGGTTACTCTTGAACGCAAACTCAATCTCAATACAATACCAATGCGATTAATATGGATCGATATTGGGATAAGTAAAGATAATTCCGGAACGCCATCTCGATCATAATTTGTTTAATCAATTTCCGCGCAATTTGATCTTACTAAAGTGCCATTTGACATTTTTTAGATTTGTGATTGGAAATTGATTAATGCAATTTTGTGTTTCAAGAGTAAGCCTACAGGCCCGGTTTCCACCAAAGCGGAGAGGAGAGGAGATTAATTTTTTTCCACCGAAGATAAGCGGAGAGGAGATGTGGAAATAACGAAATCTGATTGGTTATTCAAAACACATCTCTCGTCTCCTCTCGTCTCCTTTCCGCTTTGGTGGAAACCGGGCCTCACCGTGGGATACCGCTTTCCCGGAGGGGTAGGCAGATACTAAGGCTTTCCATTTGCTACGATCCATTCTAACACACTTATTTTGCTTTGTTTTTTTATAATAATAAATGTCAGTATTTTGTGTGTCCCGCTAGCTCAGTTACTCAGCGGTTACGAATTGCGAGTACGCTTCCATCTTTAATTAGCCTTATCATCATTTACCACCAAGCGCTTACCCGTACTGATAAACCATACCGTAATATATTTAATCGCATTACCTATTTATTTCTTAGATACACATAAATAGAAGTCCCAGAATGTCGTTGGCATTATGCCCGCGAGGTTATTATACAACTGATAAATCCTGCTGTTATGGTTCATTGAAACTATCAGATTTCTTTTATATACTGTTTAGACAGTTACTGCTTTTTAATTTGTACATTTTGCAAAATGTTACCAAGTTTTGCGAGAGAGCACAAGAATGTTAGATAATTTATGAATTTGACGTCTACAATTTATGGGTTTTAAAAGTTATCACTTTGGATAACGATAAATGAAATGATCGTGACCTAGTTTCTTTGTAAATGCAGCACGGTCCATTTAACTTTGTATATCTTTATCTCCAGTATCCCACAAAACAACACATATGATTTATCGTTTTGCTCATGCACCAATTTACGGATGATTTAACCACCTTCTTGGACAACCCGTGCTAAATGGTTTAAATATATTGGACAGTAGAGTGGTTAGTTATTATGGTATCTACTTAACTAAAACCAAAATTGTATTTAGAATTTGTTTAGAGTTATTTAGAGTTTTTTTATTTACATTGAGCATTCTCAAACTGGAAAGAGGTTCTTCAAAAAATTCGTGCAAAGGCATACACAGGGTCGGCAACGCGTGACCGCGTGAGTCGCGTGACTGATACTGGTGTTGCAAACGTCCATAAGCATAAGTCGGTAACCGTTCACCGTCTTTTTGACATCTTATAGAGTGCTTGCTGCGGTAGTTTTGTCACTATTTGATAAAGCTACAGTTAATTTATATGGAATGGAAGTAGAAATAGCCTGTAGAGAAGAAACTGTGAAATCAACATGTATTAGATCGATTAGTGAAACAGTTTTGCATTTCTATTTTAAAATTGATTTATTTTACTAGACCCCTTTTATCTTACGATACTATATTAAGTATGTAAAGATTACGACGAATGGTGATTCGTTTAGTTAAACTTTTTATCGCGTCGTATCTTTGTCACCGCTAAATTGATAAAGTACGTTGGAACTCGTAGCAGTGTATTGTCTGAGTAGTTAGTGACTACAGTTGTACGGTTTTTCTTAAACTTGTATTTAAAATTATAATTTAGATTATTTTCTGAAATGGAGTCCAATGAGATGAAAAATACACGGCACCTCATAAAAATGTTTGAGGCGCGCACCAATCTGACGGAATTGGAATGCGTCAATGTAATCGACGACGTCGACGCCGCAGACGAGGACGACGTCTTAGTACGACTAGGTGAAGTAAACAAGTTTTTTTACATACACACAATAAGTATTTAAAAAATCAAATGGAAAGCTGTGGTCTCTGCCTCTTATAACTCCAGGATACGGAAGTGATGTAACTGTAATGCTTAAGAGGTACTTTTTTAAATTTAAAAGTTTTTTCTCGAACCGTCTTTCTTGAATTTCGATTTCTATGTATCGCTTTGTCATAAATCTTCGCAATTATGTTGTTGTTAACTTGTTTTTCCTAAACTCAATATATTTGCGAATAATAAGACAATCACCGATAAATGCTAAATATGTAATTGTAAAGAAACACAAGAAAAACATGCTCTATCTATACGAAGAGGACCGTTATAGAAATGTATCTGTCGTGGCCAATTTTACGATATGGCCACGACATATCGATCATGACAAAATGAGACGTCGCAATTCGCTACAAGAATTTCGGGAAAACAATTGAACAAATCCTTCTCACGCCTTTTTACATTGGGACCCCTGAACGCAGCAAACTGCTGAGTCTCTTATTACAATAAACCCTTTTGTGTTTGTCTTACCTAAAACACAACGTATTTTGTGTATGGAAATATTTACACTATATTAATTATTAAATCGCCTTTACGCATAACATAATTATTGTTTTCTTAACCACAAAGTTAATCCGCCTTAACTTAATTAATAATACTTCAATAGAAACAATATTATTACAGGACGGGACCTTTTGCTCCTTTCAAATATAAATTCTGGAGTTCGTTCTTCAATAGGCGTGAAATTATAATGGCATTTACATTTATAGCTGTTAAATTACAACCTTTCGAAACGTTATTTCGCCAGATAAGGATTTCCGTTGAAGAATAATGATCACAAAAGCAATTCATTGAGTGCCTTTTCAGATTACTTTCAAATAAAAAAAATAATGCGCCTAAGGTTGTAAAAAATGTAGCTTATCACGCGAGCCATATAGAAAAAAAGTGAGCAGGCAATGAATTGGGTGAATACAAATAAATAAATGTTAACCTTTCCAACCTCCATAAGTGGCACCCTAAGCAAGATTAATTAACCAACCAAATGCACTCACTTAGACACGCCAATTAACGTTAATGAATACTTAGCACCCATGATTTTTGATCGTTTTAAGGTCTCTACAATTAACAAAGATGAAATACAACACAAGATTGATACAGAGTAAGCAAACAAAAAACAATGTAAAGCAAGTTAACGTTATATTTTGTTGTATCTAAGCGCGACAACAAATAACACAATTTTTTTTGATACGTTTAATGTGATTTGAAAATTAGGTAAAGTCCAAAGTCCATAATACGCTGTATTAATATTAATAGACATTGTGCTAGGTTAAATATGTCACTGACGACTGCATTAATATGTTTTCAAGGAAATATTACCCTTGATATGTAAGTAACCGATACACCTACTGTGAAAAACAGTGCGATTCTAGGAACTATGAACTTGCAGAGCTTATACTTAAGTCTATTGAAATAACTAAGTTTATTAAAATATATGTATTGAACTGTTGTTTGTTTGTGATGGTTCTGTTTGGCCATTGTCTACGTTTGTACTTACCGGATGTTAGCATCACGTGGTGAGCATACTCATTTGCCGTGATGCTAATGAATACTAGGTTAAATGTTTGAAATTTGGCTGGCTGAATGAACATCGAGTTGATTTGTTGCAGAAGTGCTCTCTTCTTATTAATTAATTACATGACTATTTCTGCTTATAGTGGAGCTAGTCAATCTTGGTTTGATGTGAATATTGTGTGCTATTTTACGACGTCATCCAACTGTAACACAGCCACAATATACCACACAGATACTTGCTTATAGTAGGAAATCATTAAATAAGATCACAACTGGTGTAATACACTCTACGGGTTGGGTAGAGGCCTACCCTTAAACCACACGCCAGACGCAGAAGTAATAGAAGTCTTGTTATTTGAATGAAACCGATTACTATTTCCGTGCTTCGGATGGCACGTAAAGCCGTTAGTCCCGGATGTTGCCGTAAGATGGCAGTCGTCAAAATCTACCGCATTGGGTCAGCGTGACGGGTTATGCCATGGACCAATCTTCTCACTTCAGTTACAGTTAACAGTTGTTCATAACGTTTATAGGCTGATGATATGACATAAGTACTTATAACTGATTATTGCTCATTGTCAACAGCCACCGAAGCAGATTCGGCATACACGAGTCCGGCGGCCGAGTTCGAGGCGTTGATCGAGCGTCTGGAGCGCGTCACCTCGCGGCTGGAGCGACTGCCACAGCTGCGCACGCGCACCCCCACGCCGCCGCCGTCGCCAGCACCGTCGCTAGCGTCAGCCGCCCCGCCCACCCCACCGCCCCCGCAGCTCTCAGAGCCGGAGACCGACAGCATGAGTGTCAACGGTTACCAAGACCTGGTGCAGGTAGATACATACATACACTCACGACTATTATCCCCAAAGCGTTAGTCGGAGACTAGACAATGAGGAGCGACTGTCGCAGCGCGTACGCGCACCCCCACGCCGCCGCCGTCGCCAGCGCCGTCGCTAGCGTCAGCCACCCCGCCGCCGCAGATCGACAGCATGAGTGTCAACGGTTACCAAAACATGGTGCAGGTATGTGCATACACAATCACGACTATTATCCTCAAAGGGTTAGTCTGAGACCAGTAGGCCTAGGATGCGCAACACGAGATATATCGCGGACGAGAGACGACAAATAATTTTAGGTTATGCGAAAACTACTATTAAGTATATTTTTTACATATTATGTAGAGTTCTAAACCCATCCATGTGTCTTTAGTGTATTAGAGATAAATGAATAAAACACGAGAAAACGGGTCGAGAAGCGTTCTCGTGTTGCGCATGCTAGGCCGGCTGGCAATGAAGAGCGACTGCCGCAGCTGCGCACGCACACTCCCGCGCCGCCGTCGTCGTCTGCACCGTCGCTCGGTAGCTTCAGCCACAGTGTCAACAGTTACCAAGACCTAATGCAGGTAGATACATATACACAATCACGACTATTATCCCCATAGGGTTAGTTGGAGACCAGGCAATGAGGACCGCAAAAACTGTGCACTGCCACAGTCCGCGTTTCGCCAAACAACTGAACATGTGCTCAGCGTGATAGGTGGAGATGGTGAGCCCATCGCCGCTTTATGATGTTGGATGTATGTGCAGTGCAGTCTTTAGTTCGTTAGTCGCCTGGTGCAGGTATTTCCCTTGAAAAGTTACTTCGATCTACACTTACCGAATGATCCGGCATGGGATGTGTTAAGCCCATAATGATATCTCACACATTACAATTTCTTTATTTACCTACTTTAAAAACTGCGACTTTTCAGATATCACAGCGACACTCGTATGTACTGAACATTCGTGAGTGTACAAGGGCGTGGGCATGTCAAATTATAAATAGATAATGTACACAAGGACATTTCGGTTATGTATTATCCGAATTATGAATCATGTTCATGCCATGACTGTATGTAATGCTTCGTGAAGTTCAAAACGGTCGATAGATATTTATTTAAATTTCAAACGATGTTTCACCGTATTCGATTTGTATTCGTATATTTTTCTTTGATTTTAACGCGTGTTTGTTTGTAGAAGATATTTTTCCCTTGGTAATTTGATTTTCGATTCATTTCTTCTATACTGTGATAATGTGTCCAAAAACATTATTACTTAAGTGATTGGACACTCATGAACAAACTACGAGCTTTTCTGAGAAATTCAACTGAGTTCCAAGGTAAATTAGACAATTTTAATTTATTATTAGATATTAAAAGCGAAATGTAATTGTCTGTTAAGTTCGATTAGAATACCTTTTCGTAGCTTCTATTAGGGCCTGAAAAGGGTTGTCACTGAAATCACTTAACTCCAATTAGAGGCAAAGGCGCCGAGAAATACGCCAGCGTCTATTATCAGGATGTATTCTAAATTTCCTTCCGTAACTTTAATGAACAATTCGCATTAAACGGTTTTGCGGACCAGTGCCTCTTTAACAGAGATAAAACAATAACCACAAAGTCTTATATTATTATCAAAGTCAAGCCGAAAATGGGCAATTGGCCAAGTCGTGTTAGTTATTAGAAAAATATGAAAAGAAATCTTGGTCATGTACTTTTCAAATTATAAGGATTTAAAAATAAATCCTAAAAATTTACATCCTGTTATGATCTTTCAAGTCCTGTGACTACAAATATTAACTTTTCGTCAGTTTTTTTGTGTGATGTGACCACGAATAACCCTTCTGTAAATTACGGTTAAAAGTTAATACATATCTGCCTCAGTTTTAAATAAAATATTAGATTTGTGCCCAACATTGATTCAAAATAATTACATCAACCAACATAAACCGACTGTACTTTAAAAAAAATGTACAAGTCTGTTTTGGCAAGTAACATTAAAAGATGACGCGTTTAGTCTGGATTCTAAAATGGTATGACACTTATTAATTGCTACTTCTTAATTGAGAAAAAAAATTCGATTGTTAGATTCCTCTATTTATGATTTTTATTAAAACAGATTACAAGGTTTTAGTATAACAAATGTTCGAACTGTTTGGCTGCAGCTGCAATGCAAGCTCTACATCACTTTATAAATGATCGCGTAATAAGACGGGTGTATCTTCTCCATATTTTTCTTTTAAACCGGTACTGCGATCTGACTACCCGTATCAAAGTTGGATTTTCCACGTGCTATTCGTGTAAATTGTGGAGGTTCATGTAACTGTCCTTTTTAAATGTTGATTCATCGGATCAACTAATTTTTTCAAAGAATCGCGACAGATCGCAGTACCGGTTTAAAGTAAACATGTGGACGGGAATTTTGAATGGTAATTGGCGAACTGACCTGACAGTTCGCTTGTGACCACGGCCGCAGCATCGCGGCCGAAACGTGAAGCAGTAAGTAGATATGTACTTACTTACAAAAATTAATCGTGTTATGTCCCGTTAAAATAGTTTTAATGCAATGCAACGCGATAGTTTAAAGTCTTATTTGAATGGTAATGTTTATTGGTTCAATCGAGCTGCCGGAGAACTTAAATGCCCAGGGTTATTTGAACTTCTTACATATTCAACTACCAGATTTATTGGAAGAAGTGCCGCTGAACATTTACGGCAGCATGTGGTATCAACAAGATGGCTGCCCAGCGCATTATGCTCCCACAGACGAGTTTCTCAATCGAGAATACCCCGATAGGTTGATTGGGCGGAATGTTACAATTCCGTGGCCTGCCCGTTCACCTGACTTAAACCCCTTAGATTTCTTTTACTGGGGTACGATAAAGGAAAACGTGTACTCTTAACCTATTCAAGATTTAGACGAGCTGCGCCAAAGAATTACCGAAGCCGTTGAATACATCAACTCGAGAAGATAAGCCCGTCTTATGACGCGCTTGCATTGCAGCTGAAGGCAAACAATTCGAACATTTGTTATAAAACCTTGTAAATCTGTTTTAATAAAAATCATAACTAAAGGAATCTAACAACTGAATTTTATTTTTTTTCTGAATTAAAAAGTAGCAATTAGTAAGTGTCATACCATTTTAGAATCCAGACTAAACGTGCCATCTTTTAATGTTACTTGCCAAAACAGTGTAGTACATTTTTTAAAGAACAGTAGGTTAAAGTTGGTTGATGTAATTATTTTGAATCAATGTTGGACACAAAACTAATATTTTATTTGAAACTGAAGCAGTTATGTTTTAACTTTTAACTGTAATTTACAGAAGGGTTATTCATGGTTACATCTCAGAAAAAAAACTGACGTAAAGTTAATATTTGTAGTCACAGGACTTGAAAGATCATCACAGAATGTCAATTTTTTTAATTTATTTTTAAATCCTTATAATTTGAGAAGTACAAGACCAAGATTTTTTTTCATTTCATATTCTAATAACTAACACGACTTGGCCTATTGCCCATTTTCAGCTTGACTTCGATTTCTGGGACTTCCTGTTTAAGAATATATAACTTATTATGAAATGAAATAAATTAACAACCTCCGTGGTCGAGTGGTTAGCACGCCGAGTCTACTGGTGTCGCGCCATCTCTGAGGTCCTGGGTTCAATTCCCGGTCGGGTCAATTTAAAGAAAAACTGTTTTACTAAATTGATTTTGGGTCTGGGTGTTTTTTCTATGTTTGTGTATAATATCCGTTATCTTACCATATTAACGGGATTCAAAATAATACTTATCTTGGTCTAGATAATTGGTGTGAGCGTAAACAAATAAAATAATAAAAAAGAATTGTTATAGAATTATTCAGTTGATAAAAGTTAAAGAATTATTTTTATTAAATGAAGTAATAAACTAATCGCAGCTGCGTAGTGCGCAGGCGAACACGGCGGACCGCTAGTTGCGCTCGCGTTTTCGGCAGCGAGGCACTTGTCACAAGGGTGAATTTGATGTAGTGTAGTAGTTTTTGAAGTTAAAGCTATTTTAAATTATTGTATCATGGTTGAACTTAGAGATAGTGGTTCGTATGATTTGAATTTCTAATGTTTATTGAGTTGAATTTTGAATCAGAATCGAAAACCGTTATTGGGGTAATCATGGTCTGGTGACTCCTATTACCCGCACTGTCTTGTAGTAGTATCAGTTGATGAAGAAATTCCTTACAATGAAAGTGGTGATAACGATTTAGAAAGTATTGAACCACCAGCACCATGAACGCACGTGGACATCAGTCTCGTGTATGATATGCCTTGAAGAAGGAAAATCGAGAGAGGTTTGGTACCGTTGCCGTCTCTGTGGTGGATGGGCCCATGAAGCATGCTCCGGATGTGATGATCCAAGTCGGTATTATTGTGATTATTGCCAAAAATAAAATATTACATTAATATTTTAAACCTCATTGATTGTTAGAAGTCATTTAAAACTTTATAATTTGCTGATTTTTTGTTTAGAAGTTTTGATTCTGATTACCCCAAGGATCGACTCCCATTACCCGCCATATGTGGGTAATTGGAGTCAAAATTAGTTTTTGGTTTTTTAATTTTTATAGTGTGTCTGATGATGACAATAGCGAAAAATTACCTAAGTTTCTCGATACCTCATTAGTTATAGATTTATATAAAAAAATTAAGTATCTTATGAGACTCATTATTTGTGACTTCTACAATGAGTTGTTGAGTGACGCCCATTTCCCCTACCACAGCGTGATTATGATTATATTACAATTATGAATGCAAAGTTATCATAATATTATTTATGTACGTAAAGTCGTATCATGTCATTACTGTAGTGAGGTTGATCTGTGAATATTAATGTGTATCTATAGGTAGGTATCCAGGTTTCCACAGAGAAAGATTCCCCGAAATGTTCAAATTGAATGTAAGAATATCTTTTATCTTTATTTACACACTTGTACTTGTGTACACGCATGAAATGGGAGAGGCGTATTGGAAATATTTCTGAGGTTTTTGAAGTTTGATACAAAAATCCATTTATAATAATTATCATAGCCCATATTTTATTAGCTGTGAGATTTAGGTTGATATTATGTGCTACGGAAATATTTCTGAAGTATTTGAAGATTGGCACAAAAATCCATTAATAATTAATTATCATAGCCCTGCCCTTATTTTAATATCTAGTTAGGTAGTTATTATTATGTGCTACTAGTCTAAGATCCGAGTATAAAACGACCTTCACCGAGAAGGTTAATGGATGAAAAGTATTTTATATCAAATTTAATATGTTAAATAATATATCGCGAGTGGGTTGGCTGAAAAATTTCAGTCCAGTACCATTATTGATTAATTTAATATATAAAATAAATATTTTTTTACATTGCACTGGTTTGGTGTGTGTGTGTTTATAATGAGCTTATCTTTATCTAAACATAAATTTTATTTATTTAACCAGACGGTTGCAAATTACTAATATTGACTTGCCTGTTTACACCTGCCTACCCAATGTTATGACAGGAAAAAAATAGTCAACCTAACGTTTGCATATTCTATAGGCTTCATACTTTCGATTGGTACCTATGTAATTTATCTATTATCGAAACAAGTGCAATATTTAAAAAAAAAAAATTTTTAAATATTTATTTAATCATATACTGGACTGAAATTTTTCAGCCAACCCACTCGCAATATATTTTTTAACACATTAAATTTGATATAAAATACTTTTCATCCATTAACCGCTCGGTGAACGTCGTTGTATACTCGGATCCTCTACTATACGGTCCTTACTAAGTTTTCTTCAGTTCAGTTTAAAGTTACGAGACTTCATACATAATTCAAAATATCTTTCAATCAAATTTTTATCGTCAAAGTTCATTTATTACTTTTTATTTTGCTAACCCTTTGTAGGGCTCTATCGATATATTGTACTCCACACAATTTTATCCTTATTGCTTACACATAAAGTCTAAAACCAAACCAACCTAAAATTAATCATTATTTTTTAATCATTATTATTTCAGCAACAGCTCGCGTTTAATTATTACTAGGGTTAATTATTATTAAAATTGTTGGCTATCGCATAGAGCTTTTACTCACATCACAATAATTACAGAATGTTGTTCAATAGAACAAGTATACAACAAACAAAAGCTATTATGCTATTGGCAAACAACTTAGATAGACGGAATACATTATTGAGTGCCAAATACCTGTGCTTCATTCATCCCTCTGCTCATCTGAGCGGATCGATACCTCTCTGAGTCAAATGCGAAGCCCCCGATTGATTGATCCGTTAGGGCAAAACTTTTTACTAAAACCACTCATCTTACCCTTTGTAACTCATTCTTTGCAGAAGTATGAACATTTTGTTGAGCAAGTTTACGAATTATTTATACAATAACCTCGTTATATGTCCCTCCGCCGCGAATGTTTATGTCCGACGTATATCAAGTCAACTTATGCCATTAACATTAATATTTTACTGGATCGGATTTTCGTATGTCATGTTGTATTTTTATATTAGTCTATTCGAAATTCATCATTTTAACCCTCACGTAACAAACAACACAACACCGAGTAAAAACATATATTGTAGCGTGTAATAGTGTAAACATAAGATGTTTATTTTGTAACTTGTAGACCCATAAACAAGTAAAGGGTGAGAAGCAAAGTGAAGTGTTATCATATTAAAGGCAAGAGTTCTGAATGTTTCACACTAGTTATTAATAGTGTCAGCGTTAATTCAACAAAGTGTTTAACTTAACTAAGCTTGAACTTTGCGGCCTAACTCGCGTTAGGCTTATTCCCACTGCCTACAAAATCTATTGTTCACCTAAAATAACTTCATACATGGATTTCCATTGCCTCCACAAAAAAATAAAAATTATTAATTCTATTCCCAACACCTGCAAAAGTTATGAAGTACAGTCGCTCACATATTGAAATATGCTTATACCTGTTTACTATACTGCTTTTTATGCGAATGTTATTTACCTGTTTATTATACTACTTATATACTTTGGTTGTAATTAGGGTTTTAAAATAAGGTGATTTAATTTTTTTTAACAAAATAACGATGACAAGTGTTTTTGGCTAAAATGTTAAAACGTCGAGCAGTAGAAAGTAGTAAATTAATAGGTAGAATTAAAAATGTATGTTTATGACACAACTAATTTATTTTCATGAAGAAATTTATCTTTACACAAAAAATCTTAAATATCAAAAAACGTTATAAGTAAGTACGTTGTATTATATTATAGTTTTGAATTGAAAAATAATTGTTGTTCTCGTAGTTTTAAAATATTTATTTTTATTACACGGTTTATCATTATTACAGTTAAACAACCATAAAAATATAAAAATATTTGTCACGTTATGAGATAAAAATGCCCTAAACACAAAATACAAATTACGAAAATAAATGACAAAGTTACACCTACATTGTTATAAAATTATTAAAACACGATTCAACTTAGTTAATCAATTTTAAAAATTAGAACTAAATGTTTATAAACACTCGAAAAATTAAATAAAAAAAATAATTAAACATTATTTCCGATACTTACATTGAAAAGTATGTTTCACTCATTGGTAGCTTCGGTTATGAAAATGAATATCTATTTTTTTATTAAGTACCTACTTTATTTTCAAATCTTTATTATTGATTTCCGACTTCAGTTTTTTGCAGGACAATAGTAATTTTCAAAATGGTCAGACTGATTACGGATTTTAAAAAGTAATTCAAGTAATCGACGTTTTAGTTCGCCATTCAACAGATAGTTAAAATTATAAAAATAAAGATATGCATTTATTTAGTTATCCTACAGTTAACTGTGAAACAAATAGGTATTATAACTTAATATTTATAATAATTTCCAAATCCCTTTCCACGCTAGGCCCGGCAGCATCGTTATTTACGCTTTCACTCGTATTGTATTTTCAAATTATTTATCAAACTGCATCGCATTTTCGCAAATGTAATTGTGGCAGCTCAACACACAGTTCGCATCTAGCGCCGTTTATAAGAAGGCAGCAGCAGCGCGCGCAGCAAACGCGATTGCTTGTATGCGCGTGCGCGTCCTCATGCGCCAACGACTCTGTGGCTGCCTGTAGGTAAATACATTTAATTTTTGGAGGCGATGGGAATAAAAATATAATTTTAGTAGATATTAAGGGGAGGTATTTCGAGCGCTTCTCTCTCGCTCTCTCGACGGTACGACGGTAAGGAACGGGTATAACAGCGAAGTGGCACGAAAAAGCGCTTTTTATATTTAAAAAAATTGATAGATGTAATAAAAAAAAACATCATCATCATCATCATCAGCCTATAAACGTCCTACTGCTGGGCACAGGCCTCCCACGTGGAGATAGCACGTGGGGATATTGGGCCATAACCCACCACGCTGGCGCAATGCGAGTTGGTGGGTTTTAACGACTGTCATCTTACGACAACAACCGGGACCAACGGCTTAACGTGCCTTCCGAAGCACGGAAAAAAAACGATCGGTTATAATCCCTCAAGTTATCTATGAACTTCATGTTGGTAAAGAACTCATAATATCAAATCACTTATTTTAAGAATAAAACCTAGAAAAGAAGATAAAATGACAGAAAAATATGTAACTTTGTGATTGTGAATTTATTCTATCGAGCCAACTTTACCAAATCGTGTTTCCATCGGGTATATTCTACAGACTTAAGCCTCAACAATATTTCATAATTATCACAGATTTTAATTTTACTGTTTACTACTTCAAAAATTAATTCTAAAATCGTGCTAGGTTATTTTTTCACTAACACCTAGCCTTAAATTTAACCTTTTTGGAGGCAGCGGGAACGATTTTTTGAGGTGATGGGAATAACCCAAGCGTAGTCCTGAATGACGTGAATAATAATTATGGTATTACGCTTAATAATGATAGTATCAGATTTCCACCTCTACTGAATGTATTACTTATCAGCTCTATATTTGAGCCTGTTAAATATTTACAAACTAATTATTTTGTCCGCCCGCCGGTATTCTTGCGTATTGTAGAAAGTGAGATTTTTTTTGCTGTCTTTCCGTCTGTTCAGCTGCGGCTGGTCTTGACAAGCGTTTATTAAATTAAGCTAAATGATAAAGTTCTTCTTAAAATTTTAATGAAAGAAGAAAGCGATTAAAACACGAGGCTTTTGTTTACTATAAATTGTAATGATGTTTCCTAAACATAAAGTACTTTTAATAACGATGGCTTAGAGCACACATGTACTAATTACAAAAACTTGATATTTCAGGAGAGCATTTTAAAGTTTAAGCATGAATATTACAAAAACTGTGTATGATATGGAATTCAAATTACGTTTATTCATAAGACTTGTTCTTTGGTTCTACAAATAAATAGATTTCATAACCGATTTACGTCAAATTGATAACAAAATCAACTGAATTTCTAGATAACCCCCTCACTTAGTACATTTGAACCCTTAAATTTAGTAATTTGAATGCACGAATGTACTAAGTGGGACGGGGTCAATATTCTACTAGATAAACAGGTACTTATCAAAATTAAAATATTAAAATATTTATTAAATACCAAAGACTACCGACTCAAGATATTTTGTGCAGGTTAGAACATAAAATAATAATAATATTGTTAAATAAGAAATCAATAAACCATTGCATAGTAGGTAAGTAATAATTTATCAAAGTTCTACAACATTTAATTAATTATTAAGAATAGTATAGGTACCTAAATCAGTCTTAGTAATTAGTCTAAGTACTTATTTATTCAAGTTTCTTTAAATCACTAATTAGTCTTAGAATAAGGTAGGTTATTAATAATACTCTCATCCTGATTCTTAACTTCATAATCAGATGTCTCAGTGTCAGTGATATTGATAATAGGAATATTTGCAGAACTGGATGGTAAGTCTCTATATGGGCAATACGCCCATAGTCTGATGGGATCACAACATCCTTTAAAGAGTAAGAAGATCTTTTTTCTTATATTGTAAAATAGGGAGCACCAAATTTGTATGCTCTTTTCAGGTTTTTTTTAAATATGTTAATGAAGTTTATCTTTTTTCCTCCATTTTTTGCCTCGCAAATATTGATTTCTTCCAAATCTGAATCGTTCAAGTCGTATTTATAAAATATTGAAGTAGGCGATTTATGTTTACCCGAAATCACTTAATTTTAAACCATTTCAGTCTCATTTTTTATGTTTTTAGTTGTGTTAGTATTTAAAGTTTTTTCAAATGCCTTCATGCCATAAAAATCGTCATGTTTCATAATATTAACATCATAATGTTTTGGTTTCATCGTGGCAGAACCCATTATCAAATATAAAATAGTTAGATTGTGTTGTGTATGAGAGTTTTCGTAAATAATATATTTTGCAATAACCGGTAAGGGGTATAGAAAGAACAGCTTGTTGGTCGAATGTATTTGCTCTAAAAGCACCATCTGTGTTAAAACATATTTCTTTGTCTTCTTTTTTCATATCCAAAAAGTCTTTTTTGCGTTTTTTGTGTGCATGATATTCTTCTTGTAAACTAGCCTTTTCATTTGATCGCTTATCACATTGCAGGGCTTATAAAATGCTAGTTTTGGCTCATAGGAGTGAAAAATCCTGTGGTATATACTTACATTTGTTTTTCTGGGCAAAAAATTTCTTTGTGAATTTTGTACATGCGAGATAAGTTCAGATTCAGATCACTATCTTAATGTAATTTTTTGGAGTCTTCGCGACAATAGTAAGACTTAATTCGAGGGTACTGGTCAATATTTTGCTCTTTCACAAATTTCGTAGCCTAGGGAAGTTATATTTGCGGTAATTTTACCTTTTCGATTGTCAGTGCCAACATAAGAGCCTGCATGTCCTCTATTTTTGCAACAAATATTAATAATACTTGTGCTAATAACGAACGTGTTACAAAAATTTTTGGCAAACACGGTGTTTTCTTATAGATTGGTGAAAAAGCCAGTATGAACGTGACATTTACCGATTTTTCTTAGCCAAAACTTTATCGAAAGCACACTTAACTTAAAATGTCGTAAGTTGAGCATTTCAAGAAACAAAACAAAAATGAGTTAAGTGTACTAATAGATATGTGATTTTCGATGATTTTGTAAACATATGTACAGTTATTTTTTGTATCATAACGACTTAGCACATTTGTGCACTTAAAAACAGTTGCAAGCATTAGATTAGTTTTCGTATTAACTGCACTTACAACATTTGGATTGTCTGTAATATGTAAAATTACATATCGTAAATGTACTTAATATTTTGTGCGTTAACTAGTACCGCAAGAGTCAATCTTAAAATCACTTAAGGAGTTTTAGTAGCAGATTACTAAAAATAAAGGATTTTAATACTATTGGACAATACCGAAGCTTACTTGATACAACCGTGGCACTGGGTTTTTGATAGAAAGAGATGGAATATCGACACATGGGTAAGTGCAAACGGTAGAGCACGTCAATTAATACAGTTGGCAGTCAAAAAGTAAAAATCGCAATTTTTGTAGTTAGTACATGTGTGCACTAAGCCATCGATAAAGAAAAGAAGTCTAACAGAAGTCAACCGCAAAAAATAGGCGGAAATTCTGTTCCGGGTTCTCGCTGGTGATGCGCGGTGTGGGGTTCGCGGTAATTTGTAAGCGCCAATCACATTTTTATCAAAAAGTTAATAAAAATGTTTAGTTTTTTGGAAATCCAAAACAGTCAAGAAATGGAAAGGTAAATAGTACCTACTTATGTGTTTATGATTTTATAGTAATTATTATTGTAAAACACGGTAATGTGCATTTATACCTATGAAATTTTAGAGGTAACTTCAGGATTTTTTTCTATCTAGCAAAAGTTTCCAAAATTGTTTGGAAACAGTCATCGCGTCACACACACGTTCTGTAATACATATTGAAAATTTCAGCTCAAGATATCTAAAATATTTTGAATACTTAACAGCTAATAGAAAACAGCCAATTATTCTTTTTTCACCGCTTAACAGTCCCGCTCCCGCAGCCTACATATGGGCCATCTGTTCTGCGAGAATAAGCTGAGTTCGGAAGCCGGCGCATCGTATTTTGTAGTAATTTTGCAGTTGTATTTATCGAAATAGGATAATAAATTCATTATAAAATCTTTATTCCTCACGAAGTAACAATTATTCTGGTATAAATTTTGTTAAATAATATTATTGTAGATAGGAAAAATTCATAGTTATATAACTTAAAGCGATTTTCGAAGTTTTGTGGTTTATAATAAAAAAATATTTTATGTAAAATCAATGATATCTAAAAATTCCGAGGCCGCTACGAACTATGCCAATAGCTATTCTACACTATTCAATAAGTCAACATTGTTAATGTATTTTTGTTTCTGAGATCAAGAACGCCAAAATTGGCCATTTTACGCAAAAATCAAAGTAGGGATGTAATAGACCTCTTATGCAAAAATTCTAATTTGATTTTCCCAGCAAATGGAGGTGAAAACAAAAACGTGATGTTCTAAATCTGTTTCGTTTGAAAAATATTGATGAAAACCGAAGGCATTAGTCAATGGCAACAAAGGAAAGTGAACAATTTGAACAAAAAAGCTTATGATATCAAATAGGTACGAATCGAATACCAAGTAGGTACGTTTTCTGTTTGTAAAGTAAAGAAAGTTATCAAAACAGATTTTGGTATCCCTCGAAACAAGATGGATGAGAGTTATTTCTGTAAAGAAAGATTGACGTTCCCATATTTATATCAAGTTATTCTATGTATTATTTCAACTATCAAATCCCACTCCATCACGCAGACACTTTACTATTATGTTGGGTAAATTGAGGTATCGGATCGTATCACTTTATTTGCGAAGCAAGTTTTTGCGCTCCGAGTTGCGGCCTGGAAACGCCTTAGCCACCAGCGATATTGTTAGTGATCCAAGCGATTATAGATCTTGCGGCCGCAAATCAGTGCGCAAACAATTGCATCGCGGTGTCATCTCTAGTATAAGACCCTCAATGGTTGGGTAACCCGACACGCCGACAATCTGAAATATGCTAAGAGGATATACTTGTATTTTGACGGCGCGTAAAAATGGGTCGAAATAGGAATATCTTTCGGTACGAAACGTTTCATCTGAACGAACAATTTTCATTATTCATACTTTTTTGTGCAGTTAAAACTTTCCAGCGAGAAATGAGAAAGTTTTAACAAAAAAGATTTTGCATTATGCTACTAGGTGCGCTACATGTAAAATGCATGTACTTCGTCAAGTCATTTACTCAAGTGTAATGCTTGACGTTTGTAGTCGTATTGTTAAATAACCAGATTGCTGTTAGTAATAGTTTATTTAATTATGGCGTACCCTAATGATCAATGAAGATATAATTTATTACGGCCTGGCAGTATGAAAAATAATTTATCAAATCAGTAATTTATTTGTGTCTGAGCATAGTGGAATAACACATAGTACTGTCTAGCAATTAATAACTAAGGCACTTCTAGCATTAAGCTATGTCTATCCGACTTTTTAAACAAGATCTTAGGACCGATTTTTCAATCCTCAGATAAAACTTATACATCTGTTAAAGTATTACGCGATCAAACTATTATGTGACCTGTTTAAAAAGAAAATACATGATATGGTACTAAATTTTCAAAATGGTTTTTAATAATACTTTATCAAACAAATAAGTTTTATCATTCAATAGAAAAAAAAATCCTTGAAAAGATTAAAAGTCGCAAAACTAACTTTATTGCCAATTATTGAAAACTGGTCAACATTACAACAATTGTGACGCAAATATTGTCTCAATTGGAAACTGTAATTAGCTTTTGTCCGGCAGGGTCCTCTTCGGACGTACCTCGAGCTCTCCCAGCAGATCGGAGGAGATGTGTCCACGCACGCTAACTTGGTTAACGCTGCCTTCCAGTGAGTACCTTTTTAGTTTAATTACCCATACAAATAAAGTAATAATAACAAAAAAAATATAGCCTATCCCTCCATTTTCCATTCTTCCCTAATTATAAACAGTAATAAATTATTAAAAAAAAACTTATTTTAAACAAGCTTAAAGACTAGCTTATGTCCAATAACATGTCTAACAACATCAATAAAAATAAAGTTAAGGCTTCTTGAAAGATTCCTTATTATATCTTAATATCTTTAATCCTTCATTGGATTAACCCAACATTGTTGTATCCGTAGGGCACAACTGCGCTACATCCAACAAGCGACAGCGCGAAGCAAGCCCGGCCAGGCCGAAGAGATGCAACTGCTATCGCCGACCAGCGAACAGATCGCCGCCATCCAGCAGTTCAGGGAGAAGAACCGCGTGTCACAGTTCTTCAACCACCTCTCCGCTATATCGGAGAGTATCCCGGCTCTGGGTTGGGTGGCCATCGCGCCCACGCCCGCACCGTACGTTAAGGAGATGAACGATGCCGGCCAGTTTTACACAAACCGCGTGCTCAAGGAATGGAAGGAGAAGGACAAGAGGCACGTGGAGTGGTGCCGCGCCTGGGTCCAGCTGCTTTCGGACCTGCAGGCTTACGTGAAGCAATACCACACCACTGGATTAGTCTGGTCTGGTGAGTACTTGATAGTAGATTCGTTTTTGTTTCTAAACTTGCACATGGTGTCTGGATTTCTGCTATATCATGCTAAACAATATAATACATTTTATAGGCACAGGTTGGCTTGCTTGGATGTTAAGTAATGTTATTATTTTTTAGTTTTAAGTCAACAAAACAACTCCACCGTCATAATTGAAACATAAATTTGTACCAACATTGTTGTTGTTAGGAATGAAATCTGAATAAGTTGGGGAGGCGGTTGCCGCAAAACTGCTCCCTTGCAATACTTTGCCGGTAAAGGTTAATTGAAACGCGGTCGCGCTTCGTTTACATGATTTATTATTCGTTTTGAAAATCACCGTTGCAACAAATTGCCGTTTAATATAACTAGAATGACATTTTCGAACTTGTAAGGATTTAATTAACCGTTATAAGGTAGACTAATATGCTGTGTTTTTATGTGGTTTTCTACAATTGTTATTCTGGTTCGGAGTTTTGGAAATTCAATCTTCTATAGAAATAAATGACGCCCGTAAAATTTTAAAACATTCCTCGTGTCACGTGATGTTTCCATCAGCCCCGCAATGGACGTATTAATTTCGGATGTTGCGTTTTGTGTTGGTATCTAGGTAAAGGTGGGGCCCCCCCTCCACCGCCGCCGGGCGGTATGCCCCCCCCGCCGCCCGTGCTGCCCGAGGTGGACTTCTCAAATTTGACGGTGGACGACCGCAGCGCCCTCTTCGCAGAGATCAACCAGGGAGAGAACATTACCAGCAGTCAGTATCTATTACCTGAGCCGATGAGCCGTTTTGGAACTACTTAATAAATAAATAGCAAATTGCAGATCCAAGTTCTAAAAACATATTTATAAGAGTTAAATAAGCATGTTTATTCTGTAGCATAGATGGAACGTAGTCTATCTCGAAATAATAACTATAATATCATGCAAGAGTCTTGAACTGTTCATGTAACATAGGAGGAATTTATTCTATTGCAAAAGTAAATTCAAATATCGTGCGAAAGTCCGATGTAACGTAGATGGAACTTATTTTTTTGCAAAAGTAAATTAAAATATGTGGTTGTTGACACATCTTATAACGTTCATAGACATAAGTTAAAGGAATTGAGTTTTTATTATAATGCGGTGAATGCGGGATAAAAATAACAATTATAATGCTAATATGCAGGTGACACACGCAACACACACTTATTGGCACGCAATCTTATACTCTTCAGACTCTTGGACCTACACAATACATTACAACAACTAATACTATATAATTATGTTATGGACCTAGTTATGAATGTGTCTGATTTTAAAGTATAATAATAAAATATTTGTAATTGAACAGAAATATACACAAATAATTAAGACATGATTTATTACATGATCCATAACATACACGATGCACTTATAAGTTATATGTATATAAAATGGTAGATGAGTGCTCGCGCAAAGGTTTCATATTATGTGGCTACAACATAATTTGTTTTGGCTTTCAATCATGTACATATGTATATCTATCAAACAAATATGATTTTGGCTTGTCATTTTATATCCATTTGAAGTAGCGGCTAGTCCAAAATATAGTGAAAGCCTCATTTCAATGAGTTCACTCTACTTTGTTAAAGATTTAGTCCAGTGTGTACTTTTAATAACTTACCGAGTCCCTGACTGCAGAAGCTGCAGCTTTGTAGACGTCAGGTGCCTTCTGTCTGGATATACCGTTGTGCGCATTACCATAAAAGAAAAAAAATTATGTCGGTGGAACGACTATACGATACGTTAAGTGCCTACTATCATATATGGGTGACGCGACATTAAAAGAATGGGATGACTATGTTATCGTCCATGCAAAAACGTTCAAACACCTTTATCTGCAACAAAATGTACACATCAGAAGGACGTTACTAACGTTTCGTGCATTCCGCCAGGCTTGCGCAAGGTGACGTCCGACATGCAGACGCACAAGAACCCCCAGCTGCGCCAGGGGCCGGCGCCGTTCAAGGCCGCGGCCGGCGGCGCGCCCGGCAAGCAGCTGCCGCAGCCGGGCGCTGGAACGCTGCCGGATAAGCCGCCGGTGTTCACGCGCGACGGCAAGAAGTGGCTCATCGTAAGTAACTTAGTGGGAAGGAAACTTAGGTACGGCAAGCAGCTGCCGCAGCCCGGCGCGTGCACGCTGCCGGATAAGCCGCCGGTGTTCACGCGCGACGGCAAGAAGTGGCTCATCGTAAGTAACTTAGTGGGAAAGGAAACTTAGGTACGGCAAGCAGCTGCCGCAGCCCGGCGCGTGCACGCTGCCGGATAAGCCGCCGGTGTTCACGTGTGTTCAAGAAGTGGCACATTGTAAGTAGCACCTGTTATTCGCTGGCAAATTCATACGTGACAGTCCTATGATCTACGGGATGGGGGGCGAAAGGTTACGCGGGCGAGCAAGAAGAGCGCGGGGGGGGGGGGGGGCCTCGTAGTGCGTAGTAGGAACTTCTGTCGTGTGCAGCGATCAGCGTGATGTCACCCCTTTCCCGTCGCCCGCAGACCATGGTAATGTCACGTACGAATTTATCAGCTTATAGTTACTTAGTAGCAAGCTTAGGTACGGCAAGCGGTAGGACTCTTTAGGGCCAGGCAAGCAGCTGACGCAATCGTGCGCTGGAACGCTACCGGATTAGTTGTCGGTATTCACGCGCTACTGCAAGAAATGGCTCATCGTAAAAGTAGCACTTATGAGTAACTTAGTAGGAAGCTTATGTAGGGCCCTTTAAAGCCAGCCGAGCAGCTGCCGCAACCGGATTCTGGAACGTAGTCATTGTAAGTAGCAATTGTTAGTAACTTAGTATGAAGCTTAGGTACGGCAAGCGACAGTCGTATGGTCTGCGGGATTTTTTTCATACTAAACAATTTCTTTTTAGTAGCAGTGCCCTTTTTAAACAGAGAGTATATAAAATGGTATGGCACACTAGATAATAAAGTTTTCATAGATGTTCATATAAACAGTAAGGAGCGCGTTGTTTGTAATAAAACTAGATATTTTATTACAATTTATACTGTGGTACCTCTTTCTCGACATTTTATTAGAGGCGTATAACAAAATCTTATTACGCCTACGCGGACCTAAATAAATATTTGTTACCTTTGAACCAAATAAATTGTCAACTCCAGAGGAAATGTGAATAGCCTGTTCGTGCTCAAGTTGAAAAGATCATGCTTTACCTTTAAGAGTAGATCTTAATAATCATTCATGTCTTATCGCTATATTGCCGAAGTAACCTAATTGTGTTACAAAAGGTAGGTAACTTAATTTTATTTGCCTGGTGGTAGGGTTCTGTCTAGAAACTGAATGAAAGGCGTCCATGCCCCTAAGGGCCGGAACTACTTCAACCCTTACTATTACGGCCGCCTAGTATAGTAAGTACTATTTCTGTTTTGAAAGACACTTTTCGCCGAGCGCGCGACGCGGCATGTTTTACGTAGCGCTGTTGTTTTATGCTGTTAAGGCGAGTGCTCTCGACCGCTTCTCTCTCGCTCTCTCGGCGGTACGACGATGCGGGACGGCTGTAACAGCGAAACGGCGGTTTTTATAAAGTTTTTGCCTATATAAACTTTATAGGATTTAATGAATTAGCAGGTTCTCTAAAAATTATGTCTAAAAGGAGGACCAGCAAAAATGTGTGGGACCCCCCAGCCTATTAAGCAATAACGTCGAGCGATACGTCGTTCGAAAGGTTTTTTTTATATTATACAACTTTTATCTTTATTATTGAAATTTTCGCATTCACAATGCTATATAGATATAGGATAAAATGTTTACTAGAAAAAAAAATCTGTTTTTTTTTTTTCTAGTAAACATTTTATCCTATACAACTTTTACTACGGCACCTAGTCTCGAATCGCTGTGGGAAAAAGTTATGGCCAAATAAAATTAAATTTCATATTAATTGCTCTTTAATGGTTATTATCAGATATTACAATGAATTTTAAACGACTTAATTATAATGACTATAAAGTAGACCGCATATAACACATAAAAAATCTAGACAATTATCTATTCATCTGGCGGCTGGAGGATTGAATGGTTTGTGCCTTGCTATACCGAGATACTAAACTAAAGCTTGAATACTAATAACCGTGTCACGTAATGGTGAAAGAATACTACCACATTCATACATACATAATTATATTATAATCACGATTATTATCCCGAAGGGTTAACCAGAAACTAGGCAGTGGGAACAGCAAAAGCAGTCCTCTACCATAGTCCACTTTTTACCAAATGGCGACTGCACATGTGCTCAGCGTGACAGGTGGTGAGCCCATCGCCGCTCTGTGTTGTTATAAGTTAGAAGTGTAGTCTTTAGTCTGTCGTTTATCCACGAAAACCATAAGGTCGCTGTTTTTCAACTCGCGCTGTTTTATTTAGTCATAGCTTTTTTCCCACAGCAATTCGAGACTTGCCGCCGTAGTAAAAGTTGTAGAATAAATAAAAATCTTTCTAACGACATATCGCCTTATGTTATTGGTCTTATAGGCTAAAATGCGGGTCCTCCTTTAAAAAAAATGCAAGAAAACAACCGTTTTAGACTTTTATGTTGGCCTGTTTTCGGGATTTTTTATAATCGAGTAAAGTACATCTAATCGCGTAACAAATAAGCACATTTTATAGGCAATATCCTTTTGTGTATTATATATTTTTATAAGTGCATTATTTAATAGTAAATACATAAACCATTTAATCTAGCAGAACAGTTTTGCCCGCATATCATCGGTGGCTCGCCTTAATAGATAAAATATGTTAATCATTGTCATTCATCCCACAGGAATACCAGAAGGGCAATCCAAACCTGGTAGTGGACAAAGCGGACATGAACAACGTGGTGTACATGTTCCGCTGCCGCGACTCCTCGCTGACGGTGCGCGGCAAGATCAACGGCGTGGTGTTAGACTCGTGCACCAAGTGCGCGGTGGTGTTCGACAACCTCGTATCCAGCGTGGAGTTTGTCAACTGCCAGTCCGTGCAGATGCAGGTCAGTCGGTAGTTTATAGTTTACCCCCCGCCCAGGAACAGAGAAGTCATTCAAGAGGACTTTTTTACGACATTTTTTATCTTCGACGCATGTTTTGTACAGTCAGCATCAAAAGTAACTGAACAAAAACAAGGTGGCAAAAGTAATAGTCACGTGTTTTAAAAAATTATATGTCATTTTTTGTGTTCATAATTATATCTTCTCTGTAATTACCTATAGTGACGGTCATGTACTTTTGACTCAACAGCTATGTCAATTCTGGCCATTTCAACCGTAACAATCATTTGAAAATTTCATATGCTAAGCTACTTTTGATGCTGACTGTACTAAGTTTACTAGAAGTTTCCTCATGGCTTTTTAAGGACAATTCTTAGTACACCCCTCCAGGAACAGGAAAGACATTCAAGCGGACTCTTTAAGGCTTATCTAGCATGCTTGTGTTGTACTAAGTTTCCTGGAAGTATCCTAATGGCTTTTTTAAGAACAGATATTGATCTTACACGCTTGTTTTGTATCAAGTATGCTGTAGTGCCAGTTCGTGCAAATGCAAGTCAGTCGTTAGTTCACCCGAAGGAGCAGAGTAAATCATAGCTTATAGCAAAGTTTTGCCCGCATATGTGAACTTTACAGTGTAACAGGAAATAATGATAAATGATTAAGATTAACGACCACATTTTCCGTGTCGCGTAGCGGTGAAAGAATACTACCACCCCCTCTCTTTCCTTGGGTGTCGCAAAAGGCGACTAACGGACTAAAGACTGCACATACATCCAACAGCATAGAGCGGCGATCGGCTCACCACCTGTCACGCTGAGCAAGTGTGCAGTCGCTATTTGGTGAAAAGTGGACTGTGGTAGAGGACTGCTTTTGCTGTCCTCATTGCCTAGTCTCTGACTAACCCCGACCTTCGGGGATAATAGTCGTGATTATATGTACTTATGTATGTATTATATGTACCACAATTTAAAAGCCATTGCCAAAACTTGGTGCCTTTTTTTTGCCGCGGCGGTCGATGAAACCCATGTTAACTATAACACAGGTGATAATCACAAACAAAAAAGTGTAAGACACCGATGAGTGTATCCTCAGTCCGGACTGAGTATTTCCTAGCTATTTCATTTAATTTCATTTAGTTTCTGATTTTATTACTTTAGTTTGTCATTAAATTCGTATTTGAAGAATATTTCTTTGGCTACATGGCAGTTTGCACTGTGATTGGCCTAGGCCAATCGCAATGCAGGATTCCAGGAATTCCTTTTCAGTAATCGTCAGAGTAATTAAGAAATATTACAACTATCTAGGATTTATTTTTTGTGACATAGCTTAGCAAAACCTGGAGTACAAATGTACCAGAATTTTATTCATTAATTATAATTTTCTATATGTTTAAACCTTTATAACTCGGCTCGGACTGAGTTTAAGAGTATGGTTTCTTAACAATTATTGTTCGTCGTAATTTTTTATACAAAAATAATAACATTTAGTTTACCGCTGCTCAAAAAAAATGACACCAGTTGCCCATACTAATAATTTGTATGGGCAAGTTAAAGTTGAAGTTAAAGGACAATGACCAATTATTGGTCATTGTCCTTTAACTTCATCACATGCTATAAAGGTCCCACTGCTGGGCACAGGCCGTCCCACTGCTGGGCACAGGCCTTCCCACATGGGCACATGGAGAGGTTAGGCCATAATCCACCAAGCTGGCCTAATGCAGGGGGTTGGGTTTTAACGACAACTGGGACCAACGGTTGTAGTACGTGCCTTCCGAAGCAGGGATTTTAAACTAAAAACTAATAAAGAATTCCGATAAATTATAATTTAACATACACTTTCAATTTTTCGCCTTATTGCTCATCCAGGTATGATAAACGCCAACAAGCGCTTTAATTGTAGAATAAAAATCTTACTTTAACCTAGAATAGTAATCAACGTTACGTTTTGTCTTTGATTTTTAGTTAAGAGTAGTGAACTTAGGTTGAGGAGGTTACTTAGGCTAACCAAACCACATTAAATATTAACTTAATCGCTTCCAGCACTAGTAATATATTTTGGAAGCGAGAGTAACTTCGCGGAACATTTTGATTTATCTGGAGAAGATTTATGGTGGGGGTGGGAGTACTCTTGGCATATATTTGGCTTTTTCATAAAATATGGGAATTTTTGTGACTTGAACCATTAGCGTACATACGTAGTACCATTAATAGTTATAAAGTCCTACTGAATAACTGCAGAACGGTCTAGGTATATTGCACAGCCCAAATCACTGTACCTATAACGCTGAAATTTTGCTGCCAAGTGTTTACGGCCTAATAGAGGGCTTTTAGACCGTAGACAAGAGATAATAATGACCTTTTATTTATAGACTTTATAAGTGATCGAATTTGAAAATGGCGAAATTGTTATTATGACGTAATACACGTCGAAAGAGAAAGAAAATAAACGCAATCATAACTTATGCCTATTTTTAAAAATAGAAAAATATCATCACTAAATGAAATTTTCTATTTTAAATTTATATTTACAATACTTACGAATCAAATTAAACATTTTTCTTGTCTCTTACGTTTGCTGTATAATTTTATAATTTCTGTAAACACAGGAAGGCATTTATTCAAATAACAACACAAAAACTTATAACGGTAACGATCGTATTGACGTGACACTGACTGACGTGTGATTATGTCAATTTCAGGCAGTTACCTGAATTTAATCTAGGCAGTTACGGATGGTAGGCAACGTATCTACACATATAACATAATTGAGAGATGAGGCTGGATTTCACGATATATCATTATATGGGTGTTTACTCGATGAAGTCGCGCCCGGTCACTAGTTTAGATAAATAACCTAGATACACATATTTTAAAATAATCTTACATTAGTTCACTCATGCACAACTAAAAGTAATTTCATGTTTATAAAGAAAACATTAACAGCAAATAAAGTATATTAAATAGGAATATACAAAACTGTAATAAATGACGATAGTCACACTACTGCGTCGTCCCGTTCGCTCCTGATTTCCTCGATGGCGACCTGGCTGCTGGTTTCCTCGGGGAGGACTGAGAGGTTGGAGATCTTGTGGCTGGTGCGCGGGTCGAAGTCGCCCGGGTGTGTCGTATGCTGGGCGTACTTCACGTCACTCAGCTCTTGGGGCTCGAAGAACTCCCGAGACATACCCGTCTCTGGGCCTTCCTGAAACGAAAAATTGTCTACATATTCTTGAAAGGTTAACAGCATAGGTTTTACGCGCGAGTCGCAGTTGTATGAGGATGTTACGTGCTGAGCGTACCGTCAGATAGCTCTTGGGGCTCGGAGAACTCCCGAGACATAGCCGTCTCTGGGCCCTTCTGAAAGAAAAATAACGTTAACTGTCTACAGGGAATGACAGAAAGGATGAGCAGCTTAGGGTGTGCGCGCGAGTCGCAGTTGCACGGATGCGCGTGCTGGCCGTATTTCACGTCACTCAGTTCTTGGGGCTCGAACTTTCTGCATATTCTAAGGTGGTGGTAGGGAATGGAGACACGGGTGGCACACGAGTGTCGTTGCTCTGCTTTAGGGGTGAAAAACTTGCGACATGTAGCAGTTTCTCGGCCGTGCTGAAACAAAATGGACGTTACCTACCAAAAAAATAAGGAAATAAGGACTTAAATAGACGAATGAATAAAGAACCTTTATTTTGTAGTCTGTTATTTTTAACAGAATGAAAAAACTTCAGTGCTTCAGAGTAGGCGTTCTATTTATATATAACTTATTGCAATATTTAATTAGTCTCCAGCTGACGGTACCCTTAATTAGTCTCCAGCTGACGGTACCCTCTTAAAACTTTCCCATACTTTTTTATTACTATTCAGAGCTGTCTCAGTTGAAATAAGTTTTGAAGAAACCAAACTATGAAGAAACTGAATGATAGTAAAACGTACTGTGTTTATAACCTTGTTTTATAAACTTATCTTCCGTCTCCTATCAGACTCCACGATCTAGTGCTTCGTGACTGAAATCCTAACCGCATGCTAACTAAATTAACTTACACATACGGTATACCTACGTCCTGTGCGAAATATTTCACCGACTCTGATCAAGTTTCCTGATAACAGTGATTTTCATCGTGCAAATTCAACTGAACTTTTTTATATCGTATCAGATGTATCAAAAAGTATATAAATATTTATGAATTACCGTAATTATAATAACTAGTAAGTAAAGTAGTAAGTATAAGACAATGTTTTTGGCGAACACTGTCAAAATGTTTGATTCAGACAAACAGGGCGTAAGTTCACTCAATAAGACTTATTTCACTAAAAGCCCAGTCATATTGGATACATAGATACATTAACTCATGCCTGTTTCTCATAGGGGTAGGCAGAGACTATGGATCGCCATCTGCGATGGTCCTTACACACTTCTTTCGCTTCATTCAAATCCATCAATATTTTTATGCACGCCCGGCTATTTTGGATTCCCACTGCGTAAATATTCCATTAATTTTATACACTGCTTTCTTTTTATATTTTATTTTCAATCCACAACGAAGAAGGTATGGTTGTCGTCTCACCCGATTGTAAGTGACAATCAAAAGTGGATGCGCACTTTGCCTGGAATCCTAAACTATAGGAAAGAAGACATACCTACTTGATTTGTTTGTGTTTTAAGTGCTTTTTTATACACTATTGCCAGATTTTGTCAAATGTTAAGGGTACATTTTTTTTACTCTAAAAAAAAATAAGGTCTGCCTTCTTTCCTCTGTAGTTTGGGATTCCATGTGCGCCGCGCCGCACCTTCGATTGTTACTTACAATCAGGAATCATTTAAAAGGCCTTTTTCGTTGTGGATTAAAAATAAATTAAAAGAAAGCGGTAAAATACAAGAATTTGAAGAATATTATCGCAGCGGAAATTTAACATGACTACAGTTTTAAGATATTGAAATGTTGAAAAATAAACTTGTTTTTTTTTCAACGTTTGACGCTTAGGTCAATGACAACCTAAAGGTTAAAAAAGAAACTAAATTTTATACTGAATTTTCCGTGACCTTGATTATTTTGCAACACCTACGATATGTTATGTGTCACATGAACAAAGTCCCCGTCGATTGTTCATGTCACACATAAGAAGTTACCTATTACCTACTTATAATATGTATTTACCATTTTGGTGCTGATTTAACATCAAAATGTGCTAGGTAAGTTTTATCAAACACGTGAAAATTAACCGTGATCGTCGCAAAAGAGCTGTGTGTAGCTGCTTTCTAAAATAATACTACCAACCCCCCTCTTCCCTTGGTTGTCGTAAAAGGCAACTAACGGACTAAAGAGTGCACATACATGCAACAACATAGACTATGACGCCGAGCACATGCGCAGTTGCAATTTGGTGAAACGTGCACTATGGCAGCGAACTGCTTCTGCGGTCCTCATTGCCTAATCTGACTCGGATAATAGCACAGAATAACTTAATAGTACTACGTACAGAAGGTTCACTATGTAACGACTTTCACGCGAAATTGAAACTTATCGTGTGACCCGAGCGTTCATATTCCGTTAAGTAACGCTGACTCGATATCGATTTGACGTCATGACGTCACAGAGCGTAGGTATACGCGCGAGCAGGGATTACGAGTTAAGCGACTCGGCTCGACGTGTTCGGTGCGTCGGCTCGCGGCAACCTTTACGCCATACCCCTAGGCGGCCTGCCTGGGAGGCGCGCCGGCCGAACCTACCTAAACTGCGGAGTGACATCCCCCTGATAATAGTCGTGAATTTATGTATGTATGTGAAACATACAAAAAACGGTAAAGATGTAATAAACCATACATCATTACAGCATCTCCTGTACGGATTGAGGGCCCAGCTGAGGCTGTACCCGTCGTAGGTCACGTCGGTGCCGGTGTGCCGCAGGTCGCTGCTGTAGTCAAGAGTACTCACGTTTAACTTGGAGTAGCCTCCCATAGTCTCATGTTAACATACCTCATTATTGTAACAGTAACTTCTATACGGATTGAGGGTCCAGCTGAGGTTGTACTCGTCGTAGGTCATGTCGGTGCTGCTGTGCCGCAGGTCGCTGTCCGAGTCGGAGGACTCGTGCAGAGTCCGCTTGGAATAGTCCCCCATAGCCTCCTGCGAGGCCACGTCCATGCGCGCCTCCATGTTCAGTATCGTCACCATGCTCAGCGACTGTTGCCAGTCTTGTAGCAGCTTCTTAATGCTTTCCATCTGAAACAAAGTGGTGGAGAATTGATTAGTGTTGAATTAGAATTGTTGGTCCATAACAAAATGTAAGAGCGTTATAGAATCAAGTGTTGTTATTTTTTGTAGAGAAGAAAATGTAAAAATATACAAAGAAAAATTTTTTTTTTTTTTTCTAATTCAAATGTATTTTATGTCAAAATACTTTCTTAAAAGTGAGAAATATATTTAAGTCTAGTTTAATTTAGTATATTTAGACCTTTGTTTAAACTTACCTAAAGGGAGGTACTGGCTCCTGAAACACAGATTTTTCTAGCTCGGGAGTCAGGGCAACAATAAATTATTGTAAAAGGTTATATTTTATTAATAAATAAAGTTATTATTATACATATATACAGGACATAATTATATACATATATATACAGGATTTAAAAAAAAAATATAATTATAGAGTAACTTAAACTACAGCTACCGATTTAATTGAAAAAAAAATAAAGAAAATAAAATAATTGATCAAACATATAAATTTTTGATTGAACGCAACTGAACGCAATTGAACTCTGACACATTACAATACCACAGGATACGTAGGATAGGTTACCACCTTTACGTTACACGTGACCTTTCGTCCGCCCTGTATCCACGAGTTGTTTTTTATTGTGCCGGACAAATTAAATAAATAATGAATGATAAATTAATTTCAATAAAATTTAAATTATGTCTATTTTAACGTTACTGAATGATATACAAAAATATGTGCACATATAAAAAATAATTCCTGTGTATTGAATGACAATATTGTTTTATTTCCTTTAGGTCTAAAAGAGAGTAATAGAAAGGGTCTTTGATACGATTACTTAATCCTACTGGAGTAATTCTGTTTGAGCAAAAAGTCTTAACATTTCTTTTTTGCGAGGATTAACTCGTTTTACAGTAAGTGCTTTCTTGTTAGTTAGCCACGAAACGTTTTTTATTATTCGGTACCTGTTAGTAGTATTAAAGTTAATAAATAAAATGAATTTATCCATTTATTCAAGCCGATCTCTTCACGGACCACCCACATATTTCGAATTGACACGTGCCGGTGGTCGGGCAATTCCTTGTATGACGTATGTATCCCAAGTAGGGCTTGCAGTCTCGGTATTGACATCGATTTTTTATTTCCCGGTACTGGAGGAGATCCAGTACCGGGAAATACCGAGAAGTTCAATACGTTCGGTTCCAATTAAAAATATGTGTAAAATTTTGGAAATGGTATTAAAGAAGTTTAATCACCAATCAAACCAAAAAAACTACTGAACACACATCACGAAAAAAATCTCAATAATTCTTAACTATAACATATCAGATTACAACAACAGGGTTGTGAAAACTGACCAGGCGGTTGGGTCTATAAGTGCTTCAAAACCCACCGTACAAAAGGACCCAAAAAGCTCTAGAAATATACTCTCAAACTGATTCGAGAGCGGCGCGTGATGGTTCTGCGTTTTGCGGATAATTCATCTTAGCTTCGGCGGCTCAATAGGCAGATATCTGAGACTATGAAAAAGCCTTCGATTCGATCGAAACATGGGCCGTGCTACGGACTTTCCAGTGGTACCAAAATTACTACTATTATTATTACTAGTGTTGAAGTGTTTGTACGAAAACGCCACTATGACAGTTCGCCTTCAGGACCGGAGCTCGAAGTTAGAGCGGCTGCAGCGTGGAGTGAGACAAGGAAACGTCATATCTCCGATGCTATTCACTGCTGCACTGGAGGATATCATTATTAACGGCGTGTACATCACTCACCTTCGATTTGCCGACGATATAGTAATCATGGCTGAGACCCTGGAGGACCTCGGCACAATGCTCGGTGATCTCAACAGAGTCTCTCAACAAGTGGGCCTTAAAATGAATATGGAGAAGACGAAAATCATGTTTAACTCAAAGTGTCGTACCCACTTCTCTGAAGGTTGGAGACTCGCTCTTGAAGTTGTTGACGAATATGTTCCTATACCTGGGGCAAACGGTACATTTAGGTAGGTCCAACTTTAAGAAAGAGGTCAATCGTCGAATCCGTCGGCTGGGCAGCGTTCGGTAAGCTACGAAATATCTTCTCATCCAAAATACCGCAGTGTCTCAAGACGAAAGTCTTCGACCAGTGTGTTGCCAGTGATGACATACGGTAACGAAACAAGGTTGCTTACTATGGGCCTAATAGGCAGGCTCAAAGTCACACAAGAAGCAAATAATAGGGCTCGAGGTTTCGGTACGTGATTTAATCAGAAAGAATCAGAATCAGATTCGTAGAAGAACTAAAGTATCCGACATAGCCCAAAGAGTCGCCAAGCTCAAGTGGCAAAGGGCATGGCAGGGCACATCGCCCGTAGAACCGATGGCCGCTGGGGCAGAACAGTTCTCGAGTGGCGACCGCGCACCGGAAGGCGCAGTGTGGGCAGGGCTCCAACAAGGTGGTCCGACGATCTGGTTAAGGTCGCGGGTAGCCGCTAGATGCGAGCAGCACAAGACCGGGGGGAGGCCTTTGTCCAACAGTAGACGTCCTCTGGTTGATGATACATACATACATATCATCACGACCATATCACGACTATTATCCCCGAAAGGTTAGTCAGAGACTAGGCAATGAGGACAGCAAAAGTAGTCCTCTACCATAGTCCACTTTTCACCAAATAGCGACTGCACATGTGCTTAGCATGACAGGAGGTGAGCCCATCGCCGCTCTATGCTGTTGGTAGTACGTGCAGTCTTTAGTCCGTTAGTCGCCTTTTACGACACCCAAGGGAAGAGAGGGGATGGTAGTATTCTTTCACCGCTACGCGACACGGTTGATGATGATGACGTAACAGAATCTCGTAATAGACAGTAACTTTTAAACAAAACGATAATGAAAATAAAATTATTTACGTGTCGTAAAACGTTTAGCGAAACATCGAAGTTGTTGGTAGTGCGTACGCAAAAAGAAATCGCATGAAGGCTTTCGTCTAAATAAAACTATTACTGACAGCATAACTGTTTGATAATATTAAAAAAAAAAATTGTAAAAAATCTAGGAGGATTTTAGGAGCAATACCTCTAAAACTGAACGCCCCTCCAATATGTTTACGCTCACAAGCAAAGTAGGTGTAAAGACGCATGCACGATTAGTTGACCTATTTGTGGCCAGTCAAAGTGTACAGCAAAATCGCCGCGTGCACACATGAGTATTGCAATAGATATTTGCCGTATAATTGACTGCGAATAACTCACCCTCTTCTTGAGCAAGGCGTGCTTGTGCGCGCGCCGCAACCGCTTCTGTTTGATGAAGTGCTTGAGATACGCCACTTTGTACACATTGGTGACTTTGACGATCTTGACGCGGCAGTCCTGCTTGATGTCCATGTCGCTCAGTGATGAGTACACGCTGTTCTCGGGCGTGTTTGGCTCCGTCTGGGCGTGCTCACCACGTTCCGGCTTCCCCAGCATCGCAATGTTGTCGTACTTCAAACCCTTCAGTAGTTCCATCAGGAATTCTCGGTCTGTAATGAAATTGGATGTGTTAATTTGTGTAGCAGAATGGTTCTATGTTAAGGTTTTTTTATGTAAGACTTGGAAGTTTTATGTCCAAATAGGTCAGTAGGGAGAAATCAAAAACTATAAGAGATAGACAAATCTGTTCTTAGGAACCATGGCGTCGATTTTAGATTAAATGAAAACTGCATTCAATTTTATTTGTTAAATTTCATACGTAAAAAAACCCCCAAATTAACCAATGCGAAAGTAGCTAGCCGCGGTGAATCTAGCCGTTGCTTGGCCGACTCCATTTGAACATGCTTACTGCCCGCTCGTACTAACATTAGATTATTTACAATATTTAGCCTAAGTTGCAAAATTTGTCTTTATTGTCTTTTATATTATACTAGCGGGGCTCGCGGATTCACCCGCGTGGTTCCCTTTCCCGTGGGAATATCGGGATGAAAAGTGTATCCTATGTGTTAATCCAGGTTATAAACTATCTGTATGCCAAATTTTTATCCAAATCCATTCAGTAGTTTTTACGTGAAAGAGTAACAAACATCCATCCATACTTACAAACTTTCGCGTTTATAATATTAGTAGGATTATTTTATACAATTTTTCTTTGTGTGTTATGCGACACTCAAGTGTGATTTGTATCCAGACAAACTGTCAAGGTTTTTGTTATTCAAAATGAATATTTACCTGTATTTTCTTCTTTGTTAATAAATAATTTAAAAAAAAACCGGAATCGAAACAGCGGTCTGTATCTCTCTCTGTACACAATGTTATAAATTCTGCAAGTTTATTCGTTGTTATTGTTGATGGTAAGAATAATAAGTCATAAGGAACACATTTTTAATGCAATCTTGTTTAAATAATTAAAATAATTTCCAAAAATAAGATAATACATTTTTTAAGGTAAGTGTGTTTAAAATGGTAGGTACTTAGCTATTTTCCTGGGTGCGAAAATTAATTATTTAGATACCTCATCAAATGTCGTATTCGTTAATATAGTTGACCCTGTGAGAATAAAGACCAAATTTTGCAAAGAAATCTACCTACACAAGATTTCTACCTTAGACAGAAATGATCATTTTCAACAAAACTAGGGTACAGAGGGCCTCATCAAATGGCCCACGAGATCGCCTGATATCACGCCACTTTATTATTTACTATGGGGTTATGTTAAAGATGAAAAGAAAATTTAACAAGTCTCAGCAAATATCTTAATTATCTTATCTTATCTTAACACATATGCATCCAAAAAAAATGCGAAACGCTTAAAGTATTGCATTCGTTACCGAATAGATTATGCATCTAGGAAAATGGCTACCATTTTGAACATTTACCTTTTTGAGATTTCTTGCAATTTTTTATACAAGATTTCATTGAAAATGTGTTCTTTATGACTTATTACTCATCCATCAACAATAAAAACGAATAAATACGCAGAATTTTTAACATTGTTAACAGAGATAGAGACCGCGGGTTCGACTCCCGCTTACGTACGTATGAGATTTAACCTAAAAAATTGAATGCAGTTATTATTTAATCTAACATCGACGCCGTGGTTCCTAAGAACAGATTTCCGTATCTCTTATAGTTTTTGATTTCCCTCTCTTCTCCCTACCTTGACCCATACACATTTGGATTGATCATGCACCCTGTTATACATGAAGTAAGTAATACTCAAAAAAGTGGAAAGTGTCGCCTAACATTTTCACTAAATATATTCAAAAATGACAATGCGAAAATAATATTCAAAGTTTAAATGTTGCTTCAATGGCGTACTTACTAGTAACGGCTACCTCATCTTTTCCCGTGGGTATCGTAGAGTAGAATTATACATCTAAGCAACAATTTCCATAGAGAAAGTGCCCACGTGACACACCATATTAGAAACTTTCCCGAATTAGGCTGGCCGCTCATTGGCTACATTGCAACATCAATACGTAATCAACTAGTGACTCAAACGAAGTTGCTGAGCCCGGGTTCAGGTAGAAATACGCTTGACGCCGATTCTTGCAGCTAGACGGAGAAAGTAGTTTCAATTCGTCATGGCAATTAAGATATTAGTGAAAATATAAGTAGTTTCCATTCTACATGGAAATAAAGATATTAGTGAAAATATTTGTTGCCGTTTTTCTACCTGTACGCGCTCTTGGGTCATACCTAAATATATAATGTAATATTAATGACCTAAAATGTTCCACGAGGGGAGTCCTCGAGTGCGGAAGTGCGGCGGGCGGGCTCTTATTTACGTTTATTTCTGCTCGGGCATTTCGTTCATGACGTGTATTTAATACCTTTTTGCTAAAGAATTTCTACTGCTTTCTAACAAGAGTAGAGTTGTAAGTCGATCGTAGCCTACCAACTCGTTTGGTAGCCTACCGGTAGACTACGGTAGACTACCGTAGCCTACCATTTAATACGGTAGCATTCGTAGTTTCAAATTTATAAATGGTTTTACAATACAATAATTATTTATTGCACCAAAACAAAAAAATAATACTTAATAATTAACATAACAGAAAATAAAGGTTATTAGGGAACATTTTTCTATCAATTTTCTAACTTTTGTAATAAAAATTGTCATAATCAAATAAATTAAATTAAAATGTTACATAATTCAGCGAAAGAGGATCTTCTACTTCTGTATCTATATCGTGTTCTACAGTTGGTTCTGTTACATTATTATAAAAACATGGCGATGGGCTTTGGGCTTGCATCGGATTCTTCGTCATCATCACTTGATTCGACTGTATTTCCAGAAAGGCGCAAATTCGACTGAATAGTTACTAATTTAGAGACTCTTTCTTTTTCAAAACGATTGCGGGACTTAGTGTGAATTTAGCCAAATGTGCTCCAATTTCTTTCACAGACTGCGGAAGATAAGGCACATTAAGAATTCTACTTGCGATTGGGCTCAAAAATTGCTTGTTGGCAAAGGATTCCCACCATGTTTGCGGCTCTGTTTTATTGATTGCTAACCAAATTGTCTCCGATTTCCAAAATGCCCAGATATTGTTTTGAATTCAGCTAAATTTGCCAACGCAGAACCGATGTCAATTTTCAAAAATTTTGCCCACTGGTGTATGAAATCAGAAGCACAAATAACTTCATCGTCATTAAAATCGGTCTCACGATACCGGGGGTCTAAAATGTTTGCGGCAAGGTGAATCGGTTTCATGCAAAATTCTCTGCTGTTAAAGAAGCTCTCAACATAGTTTATCTAATACGAAGATTAATAGTTGACACGGTCCTTCTCTTGTAACAAATATATGGCTAAATATTGTGAATTTCTAAAAATTTATCTTAAAATGCAGTCTACTAAAACTACCGTAGTTTACCGTAGCCTACCGGTAGGCTACCTAACAATTTGGTAGGCTACGGTAGACTTACAACTCTAAACAAGAGTCACCGTTTTTATGATGTCTTTTTTTAAAGGCATACGGTTTATTTATATACCCATGTGTGTGCGAATAGGACACGTGTCTAGTACAGAGTTCCGTACTCTTATTTATAATTTGTTCTGCGGGCATAAGTAGCTTAGTGACCTAGCCCGGGAGTGATATGAACGTAGTCGTCTGTCGTCGGGCGGCGACCAGTGATTTTACAACTCACATCTATCTTTACAGGCAAGCCCAAGGCAATAGATTAAGAACATTACAGAAAATATTGATGTTGCGTATATATATACTTGCATATTTCGCTGGGACAAGTAGCTAAAGTAGTTAAGGCCTCTGACACACGAGCGGCACGTTGACGGCGCGATTATGTTGCGTACGGGGATAAGTAGCTAAATGACTTTGCTTAAGGTTCTAGTGCCGCCGCTCGCGATTATGTTGCGTACGGGGATAAGTAGCAAAGTGACCTTGCTCGGGGGTCTAGCGCCGCCGCGATTATGTTGCGTACGGGGATAAGTAGCTAAGTGACCTTGCTCGGGGGTCCAGTGCCGCCGCGATTATGTTGCGTACGGGGAAAAGTAGCCAAGTGACTTTGCTCGGGGTCTAGTGGCGCTACGATTTTGTTGCGTACAAGGATAAGTAGCTAAGTGAACTTGCTCGAGGGTCTAGTGCTGCCGCGATCATGTTGCGTACTGGGATAAGTAGCTAAGTGACCTTGCTTGGGGGTTTAGTGTCGCCGCGATTATTTATTTATTTATTTATTTATAACAACAAAACTTACAACTATGTTGCGTATAGGTATAAGGAAGCTAAGTGACCTTGTTCGGGTGTAGTGTGCGTGCACGTTGGTGTCGTCGGCGTCCATGACCGCCAAGCCGTCGAGCGCCCGCCGCCGCAGCGCCTCGTCCGCCGCGATGATGTTGCGTTCGGGGATAAGTTGCTAAGTGACCTTGCTCAAGGGTCTAATGCCGCCGCGATCTAAGAAGTGACCTTGTTCAGGCGTGGTGTGCACGTCGGCGTCGTCGGCGTCCATCGCCGCCACGCCGTCGAGCACTCGCCGAAGCGCTTCATCCGCCGCAATGATGTTGCGTACGCGCGCCCGCACTCTTCGCAGTCTCTCCGCGTCCCGTCGCAGTTGGTCTGCCCGCTCAGTGAATTCCGCGTCTCGTACAGATAGCTTCGTATTCACTATTTGAATCTGTAAGACAGTTTAGGCTATAACGCTTAAATAGAAAATAGCGGCTAAGATTAATGTAAGTATTTAAAAAAATAATAGGCATCAATTACTTTTCAATCCCTAAGAAAAAAACTGCTTTCAGGAATTAAGTTTCAGGAAAATCAGATCATATGTCTCACACTAGTTTATAGTAATGAAGACCTGTATAATTCAAAATCAAGTTGAATAGTTCCGAATTTAATAAAAGGCGTCAAGCACAATAAAAGAAGCGTAATCTTACGTGAATACAAAGAGGTCAAGGTTTCGTTCATCTAATCCTAGGAGACGAAAGTTTCATTAAGTTTCTATTAACTTTACCCAATTTCGTGAAGTAAGGTTCAACGCCAATTAAACGGAATCCTACTGGTAAACATATCCTATAATAAACCTCCTTGTAGAAAGGCAGCGAATAGAAAATGATTAAAAGCTTAACCACATGAGAAATAATATGAGATGTTTTACTATTTGGGATAGATATAATTCTTGAAATATATTTAAAATTATTAAAGCACGTAGACTTCTATATCTATTTATATATCTTATATTTATACGTGTGTAAGATACAAAAAGAGTCTTTTTCCGATTTAATACCCATTCGAGACTTAAATAAATCCCGGTCCATCTCAAATGTCAATGTTTGCCATTGTAACAGAACGCTTGTTTACCTGAAGTTGTATGTCCTCGAGCTCCATTTGCTTTTGCTTTATCCTTTCCCGTGACGTCACGTAAATGTTTTTCAGGAACTTGTACATGTATACCCCCGTCGGCAGGTATTTCAAGAAGAATATCGTCTGCAAAGAAACTACTTCTATAATACCAAACAATAGAATAATACACCTTGCAGAGAAAGGTTCAATCGCGATTGCTCACAAATTGCTTCTTACAAATCATAGTCGTTACTCTTACTTAGTTGGTTTTATGTTTGTGTTGTTCTTTTGATTTTGTTATTCTACACTAGCGGCCGCTCGCGGTTTCACCCGCGTGGCTCCCGTTCCCGTCGGCATATCGGGATATAAAATATCCTATGTGTTAATCCAGGTTATAAACTATCTGTATGCCGAATTTCATCCAAATCCATTTAGTAGTTTTTACGTGAAGAAGTAACAAACATACACACTCACAAACTTTCACCTTTATAATATTAGTGTGATCAATATTGTTGCCAACATTTTTAGACTGCTTATGTTGTTGTTGGTAGGGATAGTTAAGTTAAAAGAATAATAAACTTTCATCATCATCATTAGTCTATTAACGTCCCACTGCTGGGCACAGGACTCCCACATGTACAGCGACACGGGGGAAGATTAAGAGGGTTTACGCCATTCGGTTTCCCATACAAACTTCCAAGTCGAAATTTTTAAAAACCAATAAGCCAATTTTGATGAAACTTTACATGCTGAAGTAAAACACAGGGATGTAAATAGTTTGTTGAAAACATTTAAAAAAAATGTTTATTTAACTGAGTTATTGCCATTTTTAACTTTCTATAGTGGACTTTAAATTGCAATAATTCAGCTAAATAACGTTTTAAAAAAAAATTTCAACACACTATTTAGATCCCAGTGTTTGACTTCACATGCAAAATTTCATCAAAATTGGCTTATTGGTTTTTAAAAATTTCGACTTGGAAGTTTGTATGGAAAACCGAAATGCGTAAACCCTCATAAATAAACTAATAAACTTTGCTAAAAGGGAACACAAACTTAATACAATAAAATAATTAGTTACATACATTGCTTATAATCATGACTATTATCCCCGAAGGGTTAGTTAGAGACTAGACAATGGGGTGGATCTCACAATAATATTTTTTTTAATGCATTTTTTATCTTCCACAGGAATTTCTCTATAAAATCAATCTTTTGGGATACATTCTATAGTCTACCTTACTGACAGCTTTTTACAATTATTTGGAGCATGTTATCTCTTGTAGATTTTGAGTAATCAAGAAAATTTTATTTATTGCCGTGAATGTAATGACATCTACAGGAGTGTAATGACATTTTCAAATTGCAGTATAGGAATGAAGGTATTTAGTGGAAATAGGTAGGTATTATGAATACATGTAGGTGTTAATTCTTGTAATTATCTTATTTATCTTATAAGGATTATACTAACTTAATAAAAAAAGTAACTATCAATACTTCGTATTCAATAAAAAATAACAATAGTAAGTACCTAAGTAAGTACTTAATATTAAAAGTCAGTTTGAATAACCATAACAATATATTTTTAGGCATTATTATAATAATACGTACGATTTCGTCGGATAGGCCGATCAGTTTCAGTCTCATCAGGAGACCGTGCTCAGGGTTAATGCAAGATAACTATGCCGCCGTAAGGTTAAGGTCCTCTAAAATCTACTCAAAGATAAACTCAAACACAAATACTACTCAAAACATAATATAGTGAAAGATAAATTCAAAACAAAAAAAAAACTCGGAGCAAAAATACAACTCGAATCAAAAATACAACTCGAAACAAAAATACAACTCGAAACAAAAATACAACACGAAACAAAAATTAACAACAATATACTTCGTAGAATTAACAAGGCTTTGATTTTTTACAGTAACAGAACAGTAACAATACTTTATCTCTTAGATATAATAGGTAACAATTATGTATTAACTGCAATAAAAAAAGCAAGGAATAATTAGGTGCTAATTAGGAACATAAATTACAACTTTGATTTACATTCACCCAATAAAAAAATATTCCAAATCCGTATCATCTTCGAGATCAAGAGAATTTTTAATTCGTAAAGTACTTAGTTTCAAAAACACCTTAGTACTTTAAGTTCGTAATCTGATTATAAAATAAAAAAAAAATCTTAATCTTAATAGTGGGCTTTTTATTTCTTTGGCTTTTGAACGTAATGACTAAGAGCGTAATGACAAGACGAGCAATGTTAAATTTAACATTGCTCGTTTATATTTATCGCATTATAATTATAATCTTTGCTAAATAAGAAGTTAATAGGTAAAACGCCACACATTTATCGTTGGGCACCAGGGTCTGATAAATGCATAAATTAGAATTTACTTATGGTTGATCCTTTTACAGTTATACGTTCAAACGGAATGACATAAATTAGTGACAAAATGCTGCAATCGAAAGTTGGTTAAAAAAATATCAATATCAAACGTCATTCTCTTAGTGATCACGATCGACGAATGAAGGCAGGCCGGTGTTTAGTGAGGTTTCGGCAGGTCACGGCACAATCAAACATAAATTTAAAATTTTTCAAAAGTCGAATTGTCATCGTGAGCTGAATGACGGATTTAAGGTGACAAAACTTTGAATTGAATTATTTTCCAAAATATTAATTATTTTTAATTATTTTATCTATTAACTTAATAGGACATTCATCAAGTCACAGTGATTTTTTTTATTTTTTGGTCCTAGTAGTAGTTTTTTTTTTATAATTATGTTATTCTAAGGAGCCCAGTTGGCTTCAAGCGTCTGAATGACATTTTGCATAGTTTTTTAAGCTTATTTTTTAAAGAGTGATAAAACACATGTAATTGTTGCTTACCTAGTTAGTATAATCGTGTACTCATTATTTGCAGCTAAAATTAATTTAGAAAAACTGAAATTCTATAAATAATCAACGGTAGATTATTGATATCGAATGTTGTAGGATCCACCCAATGAGGACCGCAAAAGCAGTCCTCTGCCATAGTCTACGTTTCACCAAATAGCGACTGCACATGTGCTTAGCGTGATAGGTGGTGAGCCCATCGCCGCTCTATGCTTTTGAATGTATGTGCGGTCTATAGTCTGTTAGCCGCCTTTTACGATACTCAAGGGAAGAGGGGGTGGTAGTATTCTATAGCCGCTACGCGACACGGCGAAGTATTAGTTGCAATTAAATGAATAATGTTTAATATAAATGACATTTTTTTTTACCTAAAATGTAATGGCATACTGCCTGGTTATAAAATAAAAAATGGACATAATAATAATATTCGGTCCTGCGGGTCATTGTTTCCGATGGACCTCTGAGGCTCTCGTTGGCCACCGGTTGGGAACCACCGCTCTACATAAAACATTTTGAAATGTAATAATAATTGATAAGACCTCACTTGGAACCGGCTGAATATAAAATTTGGCACGACAAGCGACCAAATTATGTTCGCCCGAAAACTCACCTTTACCAACGATGTTTATTTTGCTAAATGATATTACAAATTCGAGGTCATTAATTAGTTCAAATTCATGTTCCCATTTTATAGTACCTATTCAAAGTGTAAGGCGTAAGATACCTTTCTTTACTAGCGAGTTAGCGGTGATCCCCGTATAAATGTTTTGTTTGTAATGTTAGTAGTAGTAATGAGACTACACTATATAAGGTGACTACTAGAAACCGCAAGAAACTTCAAGGGCTTGCCAGGTCAAGTGTTTTAAACATGGCTATAATGACAAAATAGGAATGTTTTTTTAAATTTTTTAATTAAATAATTATTTTTCTGAATTTTAATTGGATTGTCTCTGATTATCTAATTTCTTTTATAGCAATAAAATAAGAAAAATAAAATGAAAACAATTAAAAATAACGATTATTTACAAAGCGCGGGCAACGGCCGGCCGGCCGTTGACCCGTCAACGTAGGTACTGACGCGGACGCGTCAACAGACGGCCGGCCATTGATCCGTCAATGTAGGTACTGACGCGGACGGGTCAACAGACGGCCAACCATTGACCCGTCAACGTAGGTACTGACGCGGATGGGTCAACCCCTTGCCCGCGCGGTGTAAATAATCGTTATTTTTAATTGTTTTCATTTTATTTTTCTTATGATATTGCTATTGAACACGATATGGTATTGAAAAAAAACACGAATTCCTATTTGTCATTTTTGTCATGTTTAAAACACTTGACCTGACCAGCCCTTGAAGTTTCTTGCGTCTCTCGTTTCTAGCAGTCACCTTATATAGGAAAATAATTAACCTTAGTAAGTAGCTAGATACAGTGTCGGTGATGATGCTCAAAGGCGCAGTGGCTTGCGCATTTGGTTTGCGATCTTGAAAGTGAAGCCACTTGTTAATAAAAATCTCCGCCTTAATAATATTCATGATGATAAAAAAAGACTCATATTCCTTTTTAATTAACCTTGCTAGCTTGCTAGCTATTACATTTTACATTGTTTAACATACATTGCTCCCAATAAGGTTTTTCGCCTCTACCAAAGGTAAAGTTAACAAAACCTGTTTGTAACGAGAAGCAAAGCCTGATCTGCCTTAAAATGTAGGTAAAAATCAACCTTACATAAGTTATATTACAGTTCAAATTACATTTCTCCCTTTAGCCGCTAATCCGACGAGCGTGTTCATAACGGATATTGAAAAACATGACGATTTTTGGAGTATACTTATACTGAAAGGCTGAAATCCCGCTCTTCAAAGAGGTATTCAGTAGACTTTCTCATTTTCATTTATTTTTCAAGCAGGCAGCATTGTTTCTCGTAGACTTTGTTTTAAGGGCACTACTCGTAATTTCAAATAAACTCAAGTTGCGCTGAAGACTTGAGGCGTATTTGCCGGGCTGTTCGCGTCGAAGCTTAATCCAGTTAAGTACCATTAAGGTAGTTAACAAACAACTCACCACATTCATCATGATCATCACATCATCAGTCTATAAACTTCCCAATGCTGGGCACTGGGGAGTTTGGGATGTTTTAATCACTACCATCTTACGACAACAATCGGGACGTATTGCTTAAGAGGCCTATGACATCTCGACTGTGATTTTGGCGTAAAATGGCCAATTTTGGCGTTCTTGGTCTCAGAAACAAAAATACATTAACAATTTTGACTTATTGAATAGTGTAGAATAGCTATTGGAATAGTGCGTAGTGACCTGTAATTTTTGCTTAACTTTTTAATTAAACCCAAAATTGCAGAGAAAGATTTTCATAAAATGCGCGAAGGCACTTTTTTGAGCTCCTAGATTTAATTACTGTTCTAAATAAATGAAAAAAAAATAGAATGTTAGCATAGTTCGTAGCGGCCTCGGAGTTTTTAGATATCATTGATTTTAAATAACAAAAATAAACTTATTCTAAACCAAAAAACGTTGAAAATCGCTTTAAGTTAACTGTAAATTTCTTTTATCTACAATAATATTATTGAAATTTATACCAGAACAATTGTAACTTCAGGAGGAATAAAGATTTTAAAATTAATTTATTATCATATTTCGATAAAAACGATTAATACAACTGCAACTACAAAATGCGATGCGCCGGCCGGCCGTCCGAACTCAGCTTATTCTCGCAGAGTGGAGATTTGTAATATTAAGCATGAATTTATTACTTATTAGGTCGCCTGTTGAAATACCAGACACAATAGAATTTCTATTGTTATCGAGCTCTAGGAGTCCTTGCCACAGACGAGGGGTCCTATTTCGATAAAAACGAAAATACAACTACAAAATGCGAAATGGGCATTTTACTCAAAAATCACAGTCGAGATGTAATAGGCCTTTTAACGTGCCTTCCGAAGCACAGAACAAGTACGGACGAAGCACTCACCACATTGAACACGGTAAACCTCTCGTATGCAGTGTATGCGAAGCTGACGAAGACGTGGCCAAACGGCACTCCGTATTGGTCGATGAAGTAGTACCAGTAGTGCAGCACACCGGATTCATGGCCGTTACTGATCGGCTTAGTACCTTTGTCATCCTTCACCTCCATCATGTTCCATACCCTGAAGGCCAGCAGCACTGAAGCCAGTATCACGGCTAACGCAAACATTTATAAAGATACAACGTACAAACGCAAACGCTCACAACGCATCTGAACGCATTGATTAATAAAATTTTGAAAAATCCTTAAAATTATCAAGTCGACATCTGGCATGACGTTCTTTTACGAGTTTTTGAAAGCTCCCACACGTCATAATAAACTCGTCTTTATTCTTTTTTGCGGGCATGGGCACACTTTAATAAATAAAAACCTGCTTTCTCACAGCCTAATTTAATTTCTTCCACCTCTATAAGCTCAAAGCATAGATAAGTTATTGCTCAAGGCTCGCGCTCAAGAGTAATTAATTTACAGGGTGGAAATTTAAGACGGGTTTTATCTAACGGTTGTTGGCGGTACCGTTTATCGTTATAGCTACGGGAAAGCGATCTTAGAAACTGATAATCAAATTTTTATATATTTTAATAGGCGTTTGCAGCCCTTTACAAAGCATTTTTAAATTAATGTTTAATATTTTAGCGTTTTTTAACGCTTAAATATACTTAAGTAAAATTTTAAACACTGAAAAAAGACGACAACCTCAGGCGGAAATCGAACCACGCACCTTTCGCATTCCGGGCGGCTGCCTTAACCACTTGGCTACCGAGGTCTGGCTTTCAACCGTCGAAATTTGTCAGTGCTTGATGCTTATGTTTTTAGTCAACATTGCTTTATCAAATCTTAGAAGTTTTCACCTCTGAGATCCGAAAGAAATATTTTTACAAATATTTAAACATTCGGTTAAGATGAAGCTTCGTTTATAAATTAATGTTTTATATTTTAGCGTTTTATTAACGCTTAAATATACTTAAGTAAAATTTTAAACACTGAAAAAAGACGACAACCTCAGGCGGGAATCGAACCACGCACCTTCCGCATTCCGGGCGGCTGCCTTAACCACTTGGCTACCGAGGTCTGGCTTTCAACCGTCGAAATTTGTCAGTGCTTGATGCTTATGTTTTTAGTCAACATTCTTTCGGATCTCAGAGGTGAAAACTTCTAAGATTTGATGAAGCAATGGTCAGCAAACCCTGGTCTGTATTCTGACCTAACGCTCTGTATACTTCTTAGAGCATTCATGGTCGAATGCTCTAACTAAGGTATACTTACTTGGTACCACTCATACTGCATCTCTAGTGCCTGCTGTATGAAAAAGTTGCCTTTGCACGTTTCTCAAGAGGCAATTAGTAGCGGCTCCGTTCTGAATTCCAAAACATGAATTTAAATATCACTGTAACTGTAATGTATTTAGAACTTTGTGTAAATCTACAACAGGTAGGTACATGAATAAGCCGTAAACTAACTTCAGAGTGTAGGCACATATGGATTTACATTAGACATTGATATGATTAGCACCTGTCTATTGACCCTCGTTAATGAAAGCTGACGTGGCTGAATGCGGAAATAGGATGTTGTAATACAATTATTTACAACATTATAGTCGCATCGCAACCGTAGTATGAATATTACGTGACCTTTAGCGCCCATATTATGTGTGCTACGTCATCAAAAATTCATGAGATTCTCGTCATTGACACAGGGCAATCAAGAGAATTGATTATGAATATAAACACGGAGTTTGGGGGAGTTTTTCTATAGCGCAGTGGTTTTACGACCTTACGAGCTAAAGCAAATTTTGCAATGCTTGGTTACCGAATAGGTGAACAAATTATAATATCTCGAACTCCTCCGTGCTTTTGAAGGCACGTTAACTCTTTGGTTGGTCGTTGTAGTACAATGGCAATCGTTAAAATATTCCAATCCGCATTTCCTGCCAGGTGGGTGGTATAATATATACGTGGTCATTTTACGCATTTCGGTTTCCCATACAATTTTCCAAGTCGACATTTTTAAAGACCAATAAGCTAATTTTAATGTAGGATAGTTTGTTGAAAACATTATTAAAAAAGGTTTTTTTAACTGAGTTATTGCGATTTTAAACTTTAAATTGCAATAACTCAGCCAAATAAACCTTTTTAATAATGTTTTTAACAAACTATTTAGATTAAAATTAGCTTATTGGTCTTTAAAAATTTCGACTTATTAAATTGTATGGGAACCCGAAATGCGTAAACCCTCTTAAAGTTAAAAGCTAGGTTAATAATATATTTCAGCATCTAGTTAGTTCTAGTCTAGTATTTTTATTAGTCTGCGATGTAAAAATAGTCTGCGATGTTTTTTTGCAGGCTTAGGTTATCTGATTACTTTTATTATACTTACGTATACGTGTTTTTTTACATTATAAAGTGAAGGGAATTCTATGAAACTATTTCTGGATATATACATTCGAATTTTCATGATGTAGGTACTTACCTACTAACTAAGTTTTTAACAGCCGATTGTCTTATGTCTTTTTATATAGCCCTAAGGTTAAACGAGTGATGGGAACAAAAGTGCATTTGCAAAATACGGACTCAGAGCCAAGCCGATGTTTATAAGCGTTTTAAAACTAGATATTGACGAAAGATTTGTATTGTGCGCAGGTGCTCGGAAAGGTGCCGACCATCTCGATCGACAAGACGGACGGCTGCCAGATCTACCTGTCGCCCGAGTCGCTGGGCGTGGAGATCGTCAGCTCCAAGTCCTCGGAGATGAACGTGCTCGTGCCCAAGGCCAACGGCGATTATGTGAGTTTTTTTGTTATTTAATGTGAAAAGGAGGCCAACGAGCAAGCTGGTCACCTGATGGAAAGTAATCACCGCCGCCATTGGACACCCGCAAAAGTAGAGGAGTTGCAGATGCGTTGCCGACCTTGAAGTGAGAGTAGAATCTTTGAGGAAGGTGAAGGAGCTGTGAGAGGGAGGAGGGGGGGGGGGGGGAGAGAGATGGACCTCCGGTACTTTCACTCACTGGACGAAACACAACAGCAGCGAGTGTCATTGTTTCACGCAGATATTCCGTGAGAGGGTGGTATTACGCCGGGCCAATTCGTGCTGCAACGCAGTGTGGCTCTACCATTCAGAATAGTTCGAGTTGTGACTTAATATTTAATTTTGTATACTTTTAGACCAATGGATTTTGCCTAATGGATTGACAGTAGACAATCGCCATTTCAGCAAAGGTTCTTTGGTAGTATGTATTCTTCTAATTTTGATATACATTGTCACTAATTGATTTGCGAAAGTACGTGGGTTCGAGTCCCGTCTATTTTTAGTTTTATGTATGACATGCGATATTAACAATTTGTGATAAAAAAATTTATGGTAGGTACATTTACATCAATGTATCTTTTTATTATAAATTATATTTTTATGGCGCTCAGTCCGCCTTTTGCAGTTTTTTGTACAATAAAGATTAACAAATTAATAAATAAAATGTTGTATTTTGCTCATACTGGTGCTACCCCGGGTTATGTGGCACTCTCTACCCTCTCCCTTTCATTGTTACGCAAAGCACAACGAGGGAGGAGAGGCTCCCCTCTCCTAGGCCTCCGCCTACCCTCCATCTTACCTCCCCTTCTTTGCCACGGGAACGGCCCCGGACGGACCAATACACATGTACTCTAATACACATGTCTCTTGCAGTCGGAGCACCCGATTCCGGAGCAGTTCAAGACAGTGCTGAACAAGGGCTCCGGGCTCAGCACCACGCCCGTCGAGAGCACGGGCTAAGCCGCATGCACCCGGGAACCTACTTTTGCTTAGATAGTTTCTTTTAGGCTTTCAGGAGGCTCTCGTGCGCTTTCGCTTAGGAGACCACCTTTACCTACGAATAACCACGTATCGGCTGTAGATGTCGACATACGTGCGCATGAATACTAATTGTAACAGCACCTGCAATGCGACGTAGCCATCAGTAATCGATTTATAGATAACGAAACGTTGAAAAGAAATACTATCTCTCTACTATGGTATTTTTTCTTTTTCAACGTTTAATTATTTTCGAGTTTATTTGATCGTTATTAACGTAGAAAATCAAATATTACAAATCGATTTATAGGTATTTGTTTCGGGTTACTGTTAAGTAGAAATGAAAGCGCACGGAACCGTCCTGAGGGCCAATTCTGTATCTCAGTCAGCGCTGACACAGCGCTGAGAATCGTCTCTGGCTCTTTCTAATTATATGAATATGAAAGAGACAGAGTAATTTTTTCAGCGCTGCGGCTGGCTGAGATACAGAATAGCCCTCCTGAAGCTTCGGTACACCCAAACGCCACCCAACCGTATTCGAGTTAAGTGTAATTTTAATCACACAATTACTTCTGATCTCTATCTACACCACTCCATGACTGCTCGCTTTTACGATTGCGTGGAATTTGTGAACGTATCGTAATCTAATTAACAGTTCGTAATAAGGCGAGTCTCTATTAAATTAAAGGTAACGAAAAATATATTTTGCACGGTCTAGTTCAATATTAGTTCACTTGTTGTGACTCGCCCGCACTATCTAAAGTTATAGCACAAACAATCATTCTGTAACGGTAAGTCTGTTCTCGGGGTTCACATTATATTATTTGTCATTGACATCATCTTAAAGTTTTACCTTGATTTCTGCTCACTTCGCTCGATCGTAGTTTTTAAAGGTTTATAATAACTCATGACGTAGAGATAACTACTATAACTCTTATATTTACTGGCCTTTGAAATATTATGTAACGTAAACATGTTCCTTGATTACACACGTTTATTGAGATTTTAATTTTGACACGGAGGTGAATACGAAAGCTAAGGAGTACCTCGCGGTACGGGACTAGTTAAGTTAGTTGTAAGGCGTGTGATTGTCTCAATTTTTAATAAATGATTGCTTTCTCGACTTCTGCTGTCTGTAAGTGATTACGAAACCCCGCTTGTTGTATGACGGGCTTCTGTATCGTCTTCTTCTAACGTTGCTTTCAGACTAATTCAGCATTTTATCCATATAAGTCTACAAATTGTATAATTTAAGAATTCTATTTTTTTTAATTTATGTTTATTATTGTCGTATTGATTTGAAAGTATTAGTCTAAAATAAATGTTATTTTGTATTCCAATAAATGATAATGTTATTCGTGACGTCTCTTATAATAAGCATTCTAATTATTTATGATGCTATCTATATTTTGACGAAAATAATATTGTATTACAAGTTTGCATTTTGTTAATTTATTTGTCGAGATATTAAAGTAATTTTTAAGATATTAATCTTTTATTTGTACTTTTGTAGTAGCAGTACCAGTACTCTTTTAAATTAATGTAGGTAGTTAATAATGAAAAAAGAACAATTTATTAATATTTTTTATTTTATTTCATACAGCTCATGGTTAACGTCGTCCATTTGAAAATTATTAACATTATATTCAGACGGAAAAGGTTATCCATGGATTTTCAATAAATAGATTTTGGGTAAGACAATTAATGCAGCGGCAAACAACACCGGTCTGAGCAGCGAGCGATGGCTATAAGCTATATTTACAAGCCCAAGTCACTGTTACATAATTATATGGCAAAGTTTCCAGAATGTCATAAAAGATTTTTGCGGTACATAAAATTGTGTTACATTAAAAATGTTCTCTCACGAATGCCTCATAAAGTCTACTCGACATTACACTTATAACTACTTACAAAATATCAGTCGATTTTAGAAATGTTTAACTCTACGACCTATATACTGGCTAATAAGTGGTTTAAACATTAACAGTTGCTTAATCGGGATCACGCGTCCTATTGTTCGGCGGTACACTGTCGCACTGCCACTCATCAGATCCATCGGAACATTCTAGAAAGCCGTTGCATACGCTCGAAGGGGGTAAACATTCGCCGAGCGGACATCGGTATCCCCTACACGTGTCTGTTCTTGTAGCGCGTCTGTTTTCTGCGGCTTCAAGGTCGGCGTAGAAGTCGTCGCCTTCGCTTCCTTCGCTGTCGTATCGCGTGTGGTTGACGCGTGGGGTGTGGGCGGTGATGGTGGCGTCGATCCACTCGATGTAGTTGGACACCTTGGTGTAGACGCCGGGCCGGTTGGCGCGCGCGCACCCGTACCCGTTGCTGGTCACGCCGTAGATGTACCAGCGGTCGGACTCCTGAGGACACGGAATGATTGATAATGCTGAATAAGACTTTAATACAGTTGCTCAAAAAGTGGCGTATTGCAGGGACGTATAGCGTTATGGATGTGGGCTATTACATACTCGAGCTTTTTCTTTACCTTTTCCGAACTCGTGCGTTCTCTTTCCCAACTGTCAAAATAATGTCTAAAAGAAAAAACCAACCACGAAGTTTTTACTAAAAAAAATTCATAGAAGTTTTTATGACTCATGCAAATATTTCTAAAAAGAAGCTACTAATTTGTTTCAATATCAGATTTAATTCAATGAGTTAGGTTAGGTTTCACACGTCATTTCATTTCATCTCATTAAATTTCATTTTCATTTCATATTAATAAAAACATTCTACTGAAGACTTGGCTGTGTGGGCATAGTTCCCTTTGCCTGCCCAGAATGGGTGAAGAAAACAAAAAGAATCTCTGCTTTTACGGTTGGCGCCATTTTTCAAAAATATTCTTTATTAACGCCTTTAGCACACCGACGCCGCGAACCGCGGTAGCGAAATTGCGGTAATCTGTCTACACACATTAAAATGTATCGCGTATGTTGCGTCTCGCTCTATCGTCTGAGACTACCTATAATTGCGTCTCAGTTTGTATAGTATCGCTGATACTCGCGATACTTGTTTCACACGGACGCCAGTGTACCGCCACTTTCGTTTCGCCATATGGAGAGAAACGACGTGGTTTGTCTTTTTGGACAGAATATCGCTGCGAAACAAGATGACGGAAGCAGAAACTGATAAAATTATTAATGAAATTCGAGATTATTTTATATTAAGATAGGAAATTTTATTTAAAAGAAGCAGCATGGCGAAAAATTACTTCTTTCTTTTTTGATTAATTTCAAGAACCCATATTCTTCGTCTTTTTCTTATTGTCGATACAAGAAGTAATAGTTCTTCTTCTTGAGATTCGGAAAGAAACCAGTCTGGCTCAGACGAATTATTATTATTGCATTCGAATGAGTTGAAAATAACAAATTTATACAAGCGATATTCGAGTAGGTGTGAAAACGACCGCTAGAATAACGCTTATTTTCCGCATTTTCGTGTTCGCTAAGTTTTCGCTATCGCGGTTCGCGGCGTCGGTGTGCTAAAGGCGTAAATTGCTTCATTTTTTCGCAACTGTATTAAAAGTAGTTGTTCAGTACACGTGCGGAACCGTCATTGCAACTTGTTCCTACTGTCAACCCTCACCTTCGGCTGCGCCTCGGCTCGGGTAGACATTTGTCGGAACTCTTTGCAATGACAGGCTTTCCGCACTCGTAATGAAATATACTATTAAACTATCGCGTTGCATTGCATTAAAATTTTAATGGACCTAACACGATTAATTTTGTAAGTAAGTACATATCTACTTACTGCGTGACGTTTCGGCCGCGATGCTTTGGCCGTAATCAAGCGACAGCATCGCGGCCAAAACGTCGAGTAGGTAGTAAGTAGATACTGTACTTACTTACAAAATTAATCGTGTTAGGTCCCGTTAAAATAGTTTTAAGATAATGCTGAATATTCAGATATTGGTACTTTTAAGGTCAGCAGCGAAAGTAGGTAGACTGTTTGATACTATGCCATAATAAAACTGAAGGCTGACACATGGACATATTGTAATAAGTCCATGGTGTATCATCCCTTCGCTGCCACGAGGAACGGGGATGTCTTGGGACAACGAGGGCAAGCACCTAGTACCACCCCGGCAAAGATGAACCTACTAGGTTCATTCATAGGTTCATCTTCTAAGAAAGTAATTATTGTAAAAGCATTATTATTGCCATATAACGTGGAGAAGTTTATAATTTCCCTAGTGACACAATTTCATTGATCAAAGCAATTTAACTGCGACTTGTCTACTGTTTTTGGAACTAAAGATATTTGTACGACATTAATCATTCACAATCAAAAGGAAAATACTTTTGACATGAAAAAGTAATGCTGTGTCCACAGAAAAATGCTGTGTCACTATTTTTAAGCGCATACCTACTCATATATTACTCATGTATGTGTGTAGATACAACTGTATCTCACATTCGAAAACTTTATCTTTGAAAGTGATTCAGAATACGAGAAGCAAACCCTATTATACCCTTTAAACCGGAACATAACAATGTAACACAATGCTGCTTCATTCTATAAACGTCTCACTGATGGGACGCCTTCCTATATAACAACAGCACATTGGGCCAAAACCCACCACGCAAGCCCAATGAAGGTCGGTCGGTAACCCAGCGGGGTTCGTCCAATCTCAGAAGATCCATTGGCCAGATCCAGTGAGGTTTTTTTTTCTCACTGGATCCTGATTTCAAGGTAAGGATCTACTGAGATTTTTTTGTCAGTTTTATCTCTTGGCCAGATCCACGATGGATCTAATGAGATGTATTTCTCCATTAGAACAAGTTTTGCAGTTGTGGATCCACTAAGAACTTTCCTTCTCAGTATTAGATCTATGCTATGGACACGATTCTTGGACACGATTTTCGTTGGGTTTTTAAAAGAGCAGTCACGCTTAGACGCCATTAGGTAAGTTCAGCCAATTCTAGGCAGAATTCTACAACAGCGCCGTTTGTTAGAGTGTGAAGGTTTTGACGGCAGAATCTTACCACGGTGCCGTTTGTGTGAGTGTGAAGAACGTTTACCTGGCACATGAGCGGGCCGCCCGAGTCGCCGAGGCAGGCGTCGCGGCCGCAGCGCTCATACCCCGCGCAGAACATGACCTTGGTCACGCGTTACAGCGGCAGCAGCATATTAGGCCATAATCCACCAAGCTGGCCAAATGCGGATCGTTCGGTAAACCACCGTAGTTAGACGCCATCCACTCGAATTGTAGGCGTAATCCTGCCACGGTCCCGAACAATAACGTCATATCTTCTATACAACTAGAAAGCAGATATGTCGTTATTTTTCAGGAACGTTCGGTTTGTTTTAGGTTCCTAGTAGAAACTTTCTACGTTTACCTGGCACATAAGCGGGCCGCCGGAGTCGCCGAGGCAGGCGTCGCGGCCGCCGCGCTCATACCCCGCGCAGAACATGTCCTCGGTCACGCGGTACAGCGGCAGCAGGCGCGTGCGCCGCCGGCACTCCGCCGTCGAGATCACCGGCAGCTCCACTTCTTGGAGGGTGTCCGCTGTGGACAGATCGAGGAAAATTTTAGTTGTAGGTTTAGGTATGGGTATTTGTACATCAACACGATCAAAAAAGTGCAACTGTGTACAGAATCCAACACATGTGGCAAACGCCATTTCGCATTTGTCAGACATGTGCATTTGTCCCGCTCCGGGACGATGACTTAGTGCGTCGGTTTTGGCTGAATAAATGTAAAAAAAACAGGTTCTGCACTCTTTTAACTCACACAAACGTTAGATCATAAGACAGAGACAGACGATGGGTCAACAAAAAATGGCAACGTGAGACAGTTGCTTAGTAAATTGTCTCACTCTCGACGCGCTCGACTCGCGTTGCTTACGTGCGTGTAAAGCTTGTATTGTAAAAAAAATATATAGGCATATTTTTTGTTACTTTAAGTTTTAGAGTAACTTAATAGCTTTGTATATAACAGTAAGGGTATTAACTAAAATACTATAATTATATAATTAAGTGTAAGAGTTTTTGTACCGAAAATCGGCAATAAATATTAATGCCATATTTGCATTACGATACTGTTTTGATTATAATTTTTATGATTTATGTATTTTTATTTTTGAATCCAAAAATGCAACCTTAAGGTATAGGTTTCATATAAAACATCAGTAAAATTACAGTTTTTTGAAAAGGCAAATTAATAATGCACATAATCCACCATTTTTGAAATGGCGTCCTACTTATAATATTTAACCAAAATGTCCCGGAGCGGGACATCTGCCACTCGAAGGAAAGAAAATTGAGAAGATACTTATTGCTGTCGTGTGCTTACTAGTCCTTTTTCAAAGAAAACACAAAGTCTCTTTGAGGATTCCAGCTGGAGTGTTTTTTATTTTAATTTTTATATAAGCAAACTTTGTATTCTCATTTTATGTAAACATTTTTTTTATTGTTTTTATGAGAATAAATTCTTTGAAACCAAGTGTCCTTCAGCTTGATGGTCACTTGTCAAGAGGATAGAAAAACGCCAAGCTTCCTTTCAGCTTAATAAAAATAAAAGACAATCACAACAAAAATTATTACTCACGGAAAACCCTCTCGTGTTCATAAAGCTGTCCCCACCCGACTACTGTGCAGTGCCTTCCTGCGGGCGGCTGAGCACGCGGCGGCGGCAAACAAGCGGGTCTCAGGCGCGCGTGTAGAGGCAACGCATCGACTCTTAGCAGTGCGATATCGTTGCGGAAGCCGCGTGGCGCGTATCGCGGGTGGACTACCACCTGGCGTACGCGAGCCACGCGCTCCCACGGCCCGCGCGGCCACGCGCCGCGACGCAGCGCGCCTAGACGCGCCACCCAGTGCGCTTCGGTGGCTCTGCACACGAAACATTAAGTAAAAACCTTCATCCTATCAAACATTATGGTGGGGATTATCGATAACTACTTATTATAGACATCCTACGCATACATTATTTTATTATTTCTGACTTTTTAAACCCGATATCATCGTCAGTCTTTAAACGCCCCACTGCTGGTCACAGGACTTCCTAAATGCATAACAGCACATAGGGAGATTGGGCCATAAACCAAAAGGCTGACCCAATGCGAGTTGGTGTTGTTGTTGGTGTTGGATAGGTATTCTAAGAGATCCAGCGAGATGGAGTGACGATAAACTCAAACTTATGAGGTGAGCCGAAGATCAAGCAGTGAAATGACATAAGTATGCTAATTTTAATGATGATGACCCAGACTTCAGTTCTATCTCGCCTAGCTTCCAGTAGGAATTTTTATTTAATCTTATTCTTAAACATGTATAAGAATGAGTTAAGTTAAGTGACTCATAAGTTTGAGTTTATCGTCACTCCATATCGCTGGAACCCTTACCCTGCATATGCTGAGTCGAAGGCTTCCACTCCAGATCACGTTTACCCCAGATTTTATCCGTGGCATACTTATATTAATCACCCACACGGTTTCGTCCATCTTATGCCACATAGACCATTACAATTACAAATTAACATTTCAAAGTAAACAACACTTACTGGTAAAAACAGTGACTGGCAGACAACAGCCACTGGTCATGGATGAGTGTCGCGCCGCACTGGAAGTCGCCGTCACGGTACAGCGCCGCCTGCCAGGGCCACGCGCCCGCCGCCGCGCCGCCGCCGCCCACCACCCTGCCCCAGCGCACGCGCCGCTCAGTTACAGCCCTAGCCAACACAACGGCTAGCTACAACCATAACTGTAGGCCAGCCCATACGGCTAGTTACTACGACAAGCGTATACCGCGTATCGTGTATCTAGCCAGCCGTCACGTCTGAGTTACATACGCTCGTCGTACAAACTAGCCGTATGGGCTGATCAATACAGTTATGGTTGTAGCTAGCCGTATGCTGAGCTACATCCTACTACAGTTATGGTCGAAATTAGCCTTATGCCTTTCTCCATCCATAGGTTGAGTTAGTTTTATGGGCTGAGCTACAGTTATGGTTGTAGCTAGCCGTATAGGCTGAGCTACATAGGTAATACAGTCACGGTCGAAATTAGCCTTATGGGCTGAGTTTTACGATAATATATGGTTGTAGTCGCCTGCCAGGGCCACTCGCCCGCCGCCTACCACCCTGCTCCAGCGCACGCGCCGCTAGCCGGCTAGCGGCGACGGCTGGCCGTGTCGCGTGGACGCGCCGCGCCGCCGCCGTTACCCATTGCAGTTACCTCTGCCTATGCCGCTTGTGTTTCAAAACGTCGTCTTTATCATCCTACCAGGCCGCGACTACCCACTGCTGGGTATAGGCCTCCTTTAATATGTGCCAGTCCCTGCTATTCTGTGCCGATCTAATTCAGGTGCTGCCAACGACCCTGAGGATGACATCAACCCAGCGTGTCTTCGGACGTCCCTGATTTCTTTGGCCAGATTTTGGCCACCACTCTGTCAAAGCTTTGCGTGCGTATTAGATATACGCAACCCTTTAATTGTTATAGCATTAAACATTTTTATTAATACCCATCCTATTACAATGGAATAAGGTTCAAATGACGGTGGCATCTATATTGCCATTAACAGCTAAAGGTCATACACACCTCGGCTGCTGCGCGTCGGCGTGCGGGCGGATGCCGCAGTCGAGCCCGTCGCAGCGCACGCGCAGCGCCCGGCGGCGCGCGCACGAAGCCCGCCGGAAAGTGAGGCGCGTGTCGGCGGCGCGAGCCTCCGCGTTGTGCCATACTTCCCAGTAGCCCACCGTGCTGGTTTTGCGGCCCTCGCGCGCTTCTCGTGTCCACGGTGAGTCTCTGAGATGAGAGATTGTTTATGTTTTATCTTCTTCGTCTGAGCATGGTAGTTTTAATTTTTTTTATTTCTATTTATTCAGTCATACACAATAATAACATTTAAAAAACAGACCAGATAGTTCCATTAAATATAACAAAAAAGAACATTTGAGTATGCACAATGGACCTTAGTGTATATTATCCAAAACGAAAAACAAAGATATAAAAAGAAAGACCAACCATTTAAAAAATCAGTTCTTTTATAGTTGTCTATTAAATATGATATCACCAACATTGATAACGACGAAGAAAAAATGTCAACATCTTTTAAGTTATCGTCGTAATATCTGCAAGAACGTCTAATAAAAGTGTTTCTAGCATAATTTGTAGAACAAGGAGTATAATAAAAAGTACTTTTAGAACGTAAGGCAACTCTAGGAATTTTAAAACTAATTAATTTTTGTAGTGAAGTAGAGTCAATTTACCGTTGATTATTTTATAAAGAATAGCTTCATCCAAAAAACACGTCTATTCTCTATAGAGCCTAGTTTATGCCTTCTGGAGGTGTCACAGTCAACAAAAGAATGCCCTGTCCGAAAGTCTAAGGCTTTTAGAAAATTATTGAATTTTTTCTATGCGAGCAATATAAACGAAGTGTTTGAGGGTTCCAGACGACACGCATGAAAATTCTAACAAAGATCGAACGAAAGAGTAGTATAGAACCTTGTAAGTAATCGGCTGTTTAAATGGTCTAGCTAGGCGAAAAACATTCCAAGCTGCTTGAAAGCTTTATAGACAATGTTATTAACGTGCATGTTAAAATGTAGCTTGGCATCAAGAATCACTTCTAGCCTTCTAGGTCCCTAGTTTCTTGTCACTTTTTTTTTTTACTAGAGATCACATAATCAAAGTTGTAGGGTTATGTGTACGAGTGAAAAATATAGTGTAACATTTATCAAAATTTAGAAACAGTTTGTCTTTCTCACAGTAGAGTTCAAATCTATGCAAATCAGACTATAATTGAGGGCAGTCGTCAGAGGAAGAAATTGCTCTCTAAAAATCTTAGTGTCATTCTGCATTAAGCAAGTAATTCGTATTACAAAAACAAGAACCAACATCGTTAATGTAGATTGTAAACTGATAAGGGCCTAAACGTGAACCCTGCGGAATGCCCCAGGGAATTTGGAGGAATCGTGAGTACACAAAACTTTTAAAGCTAAAGCTTGGTTTCGATTAGATAGATATATGATGATATATATTATATATCACCAATTTTTGGTTTGAACATTGATAACGATGAAGAAAAAATATCAACATCTTTTAAGTTATCGTAGTAACATCTGCAAGAACGTCTAATAAGTGTTTCTAGCGTAATTTGTAGAACAAGGAGTATAATAAAAAGTACTTTTAGAACTTGAGGCGACTCGAGGAATTTTAAAACTAATTAATTGTTGTAGTGAAACAGAGTCAACTTTACCGTTGATTATTTTAAAAAGAATAGTTTCATCCAAATAAACACGTCTATTCTCTAAAGAGTCTAAGTAGTTTATGCCTTTTAGAGGCCGTGTCACAGTCAACAAAAGAATGCCCTGTCCGATAGTCTCAAGCTTTTAGAAAATTGTTTTGATTTTTTCTATGCGAGCAATATGAAGTTAGGGTTGATGAGGATTCCTCTTCCGCTTCCACATGTTGCGGAAGTTCCGCAATTTTTTCAGTTCCCCTACCACTATCGCTTCCCCATAAATGAAAGTTAAAAATTCCTCTTCCGCTATCGCTTCCTCATAAATTAAGAGGAATTAAGGAGGAATGGAAATTGCGTGCGAAATCTCCGGCCGGCAACAAATAAATAAAATACAACGAAGGTACTTTCTTTGTCTTCCTAATCCGCATCCTCTTCCTCATAAATAAATTTTCCGCATCCTCTTTCTTTGTGCTATACAATTCCTCTTCCTCATAACCACATCCTCAACAACCCTTATATGAACGGAATAGTTGAGGGTTCCAGACGACGCATGAAAATTCTAACAAAGATCAAACGAAAGAGTAGTGTAGAACCTTGTAAGTAAACGGCTGTTTAAATGGTCTGGCTAGGCGAAGAATCATTCCAAGCTGCTTGAAAGCTTTAGAGACAATGATATCAACGTGCGTGTTGAAATGTAGCTTGGCATCAAGAATCACTTCTAGGTCCCTGATTTCATGCCGTGACATGAAAATAAAACGTGTTTTATTTTTATTACCAGAGATCACAAAATCAGAAGTTGTAGTTAAATCAGAGGTTATGTTTACGAGCGAAAGATATAGTGTAACATTTATCAGAATTTAGAAACAGTTTGTCTTTCTCACAGAGAGTTCAAATCTATGCAAATCAGACTGCAATTTAAGGCAGCCGTCAGAGGAAGAAATTGCTCTAAAAAACATCTGCATAAAGCAAGTAATTCGTGTTACAAAAACAGGAACCAACATCGTTAATGTAAATGTAGATTGTAAACTGAAAAGGGCCTAAATGTGAACCCTGTGGAATGCCCCAGGGAATTTGGAGGAACAGTCAAGTGTACTGAACCTTTCAAAGCTACAGCTTGGCTTCGATTAGATATATATATCTTCTTATAAGAACACAGCCACCGAAGTAGATTACCGTGTATACCGAACTTTGATAATTTCGTGACAAGTATGGAGTGGTTTATTTTGTCAAAAGCTTTTGAAAAGTCGCTATACACGGCATCCACCTGATAGCCCGCATCAAGAGAGTTAAGAAAAAAGTCTGTTTACAAAACTAAATTAGTTTCATCACCACGGCTTCGGAAGAAACCGTGTTGCTACTGTGATATATGACAAGACGCTATCAAGCTAATCGAACACGTTAAAATTTTTTCAAAAATTTTGCCGAGAATACATAGCTTAGAGCTGTATAATGTTGAACATTATGTTTTTCACCTCCTTTAGAAATATGGGTGATAAGAGCTTTCTTCCATATTTCGGGAAAACATCCTTCCTTTAAAGATTTAATAATAGTAATATGATCACTACCATGGCCTGAGTGAGTGAGTGACACACATCGCAATTTTATAATTATATTTTTAAAAAAGAAAGTACTCGATTGTGACCGATCAGTTTGTCAAAAAGATCTTGACCCTTAGAAGGATTCGTAGAGTTATTGGAAAGGTAATAAAAATACTAGCTAGTAGATCCGTAATAAGATGTTAAAATTTTAATTGTATTTTGTGTTAGATTTTATAAGAATAAGTAGATATTTATTTTTAGCGTACAATTACGTTACTTTATAATTTATGTTAATAATGATATAATAATAATATGATCCTATAATAATAATATAGTTTTTATATTAACGCAAATGAAGTCGAAGTTATGTGAAGTGATTTACGACTGACTAAGTTGTTAGTAGAAAACTTCGAGTAGGTACACACAAACTGTTTTATTCACTGTATTACGTTGTATTTTGTGTATTACCTGTGTTATTATGATTGATGGTCATAGTTACAAAGGTAACGACCAAAGTTTACTCACTGGTATGTCATGGCTCGGCAAACGGCTTTCCCTAAGTCCGGTAACTTTAGTGAACTGTGGGCTTGATCTACGACGTCGGCAAAGCTATCTACACATAGTCTGCCCCAGACTCCACGTTTCCGCACCATGACGAAACCTGAACACAAAAAAATAGATTTTACAAAACACTAGTCTCTGCCCGCGACTTAGCTTGCGTGAAATGCAGCCAACTACCAAGCCACTACTTATATAATGAAGGTAAATTCTAAATATTAAACTATCGCGTTGCATTGCAAGTAGATATATGTACATAGGCTACTTACTGCAGTAAGTAGATATGTACTTACAAAATTAATCGTGTTAGGTCCCGTTAAAATAGTTTTAATATGTAATTTTTCAGAGTATGAGTCGGAAGTTACAAACTTTACAACTTTAAAAAGGTAGTGTACACAAAAAAAAGTTAACGTTAATTTAAATTCAAATGAAAGACTACCTTCTTCGTTATACGGGATAACTTCGTTGTCTTCCAACTCATCAGCTAAGGCGACACAGCTTTTTTCATCATCACCTAATGGACAATCTGGATTTCCATCACACACTCGATTTCTGTCAATACATTGTCGCGCGTTTGCACACACGTATTGGCCTTCTTCGCACCATTCTGTAAGAAGAAATTAAAAACAATTGACAGCTACTATCGAGGAGATAGGCACAACTCGACAAACAATATATCTGACGAGTAATTTAGGAAAGTAACTACATTAAAACTTAAGTAAACCAAATTAGAAACGACATTTAATCAGAAAAGATTACTATGAGGTCCATGACTATGACGCGGACAGATAATGTGCTCATTAGCATGATCAATGTGTAAAGTGTGCCTACGTTTAACTAAAATTATGTTTATTATGATAAAATGAAGAAAAAGTCTTTCGAGTTTCTAATAGGCGCTTCCCAGTTCAGGGCTTTTCCAAAATCAGAACTTATAGTAGTAGTACTTAGTTCAGCTTAGTTTACTTTAAACAAAATTTTAATTTATTATTAAAGGACATTTCAAAGTCTACATTAAAAAAGAGCTTCATGTGCATTTGTTTCTCTTACCGCACTTATTTTCGTCAGTATAGTCCCAGCAATCGACGACGCCGTCGCAGATCTTTGATTGCGAGAACTCGGCTCTCAAGTAATCAGCACATGTGCAGGCGCGCTCGTCGTCTCCGCCAGAGCAGTCAATCAGTCGGTTACACCGGGATGTCAGCGGCAAGCACGCACCAGATGCGCACCGAAAGGACGTACTGTTGTTACATTCCTCTAAATAAAATAAATTCAAGAATTTATAACAATCATTTCACATCATAATTTGTAACAATCATCGTCATTAGTCAAGCTACCACAGATGATGAAAATATCCCGATATTTCATTGTGCTTCGAATGAAATGTTTTTTATTTATGTTACCGGATTTTTTGTCGTAAAAACAAGACCTGTTAGAGACCTAAACAGGAGGCTTGGAAGACACCATTATAACAAAGACATTGAAAAAAATAAAATTACAAACGCGCTCTTACCTTCTTTGACGATTTCTTTGACGATTGTATAGTCCTTTTCTTTGTATGGTTTGCTACCATAACTCGGCTTACTGTACGTTTTTTCAGGTTTGTCAAGTCCGTTGTCATCTTGTTTAGATGGCACTTTATTAAAAGTTTTCGTAAGAATCTTAAATCCAGCTTGGTTCAGCGTATAACTCGATGGAATAGCTTTCGTAGAGATTACACCTCCAGGCGATCGAAACAAAGTGTTGTTGTTTGAATCGGATATAGTTGCAAGATTAGCAAGTTGCTTGAGTTTATCGATTGTTAGTGAATTTGATTGGTTGTAAGGTATTTCTAGTACTACATCCGGTTCTAGCGCTAACTCATAAGCGGGTAAGGTTTGCGTTTTATTAGCCTGTTTGCTGCTGACACTACCTGTAACATGATAGGACACTCTGTAAGTTCCTTCAGGTACATTAGTTACAAGAACATTGTTTTGATTCTCTGATGTATTCAAATCATCACTAGATTTAGGCAGTCGATTCTTACTAGGACTGTTTTCAAGTGTCACCCTCATATTATCAGACACTGTTGCTAACAAAGCTCCATCTTCCGTTTCCTTTTCATCAAACCATGAAGAGGATGTTACAATTTCCGGTTCATTAGAGTCAGCTACTTGAATAATTTGAACATAGTTTTCAGTACTAAGGTTGTTAATTATTTTTTGCGTGTTTGGATCGTTTTGAAAAAAACTACGCAAATTTTCTTTTGTTGCTTGTGAGTCGACGTTTATTTTAGGTTTTGGTCGTGGTCTAAGTCTCGATCCACTCAAATTTGATTTAGCTGGCAATAAAGTGATTACATTTCCAGTAGTAGTCTGAATTTCATCTTCGAGAACGACTTCCACAGAACCAGTCATTTTGTTGGTTCCGTGGCGTTCCTCAATTTTTTCAGTACTTTCTGTTTCTTTCGGTTTGTCTGTTGTGTTTTGCGTATACTTCTTTATAATTTCCGTTAAATTCCTTAGAATAGAAATTTTGTTTTGAAATCGAGGTGTTGTATTTGGGAATACTGCATCATTTTTTGTGATTATTGCTTGCAGTGTATCGTTATAATACTTTTCAGGTGAGTTTTTGTTGAATGTATCATTGCTATTAGTGGATGTGTTTACTAACTCCCAAGTATGAAGAGGTCCGCTTGTAGTAGGAATAATAGAAACTTTATTATTGGGTCGTTTTGTAGAATTTTCTTTAGTAGTGTTTTTAATCAAATCTTCTTCAAGATAAGAATCAGTATCAATTCTTGATTCAATTTCTAAAATAGTAGAAGAAGAAGTACTTGTACCAGTGGAAGCTTCCGTTGTTGTGGGAGAAGAAGAAGCTATTGTTGTTGTAGATTGTATTCTTGTGCTATTCGGTTTCTTTATTATTGATGCGCCGTCAAATGCAATTTTTTCAGTGCTAGTATCTTGTTGCGCTACATTAACAACAACTGAAGTAATTTGGTCCTTCGGTGGTCTTTGCATTGGTTTACCGTCATCTTCATCGTCAGATCGTATTTCAGGCAGTACTTTCACCACAGAACTGATTTTGTCAACTGGTATTGGATGAGGCTTAACATAGCCTGATCCTAACGTCTCCATATTTTTTAGCGGCGTTGCGTATGTAGGACGGGTAAAGCTCGTGTAAACGGGACTCGGCACGTAGACTTCAGCCGCTAAATCTGGGTCTACATTATAAACTTCAGCAGGTTTACGTGTCGTCCGATCCCTGTTTTTTACAGGTGGGATTGGTGTTAACATACTTTCTAAAATGGTGGCGTCATCTACGACCTCCGCAACGCCCATTCTATCTTCAGCATTTAAATCACTAGTGACTTCATTAACTACTGGTGAGGTTTCACTGGTTACTTCATAGTATGGTCTTGTTATGGGCCGCCACGGTTCATTGTCTATTACATGTGGAACAGTAAATAGTGAATCTATTTGCGGTAAATCTTTATAGTGATTCTCATTTGTGAGGAGATCAAGTAATATTTGCGAAACATTATTTGAATTGGCCTGTAAAGTAGTTGTAGGTGCAGATGTGGTTGATATGGCTGATATCGATGTTGTTTTCTTTACATCATCTCTTTTCGGTGTCGGATCTGTTTTAGTCTTTACGTTTAGAGTAGATGTTATTGTGAATGGCCGATTTTTCGGTGTGGTTGTAAACAACTTTATTGTCGTAGAAGTTTTAGAGGCTGTTGTTCTTGTTGTAGGACCCTTTGTTGTTGTACTTGTTTTCGCAGGTGAAACTGGTTTATGACTTGCTCTTACAGGGGTAGCAGCCTTCTTATTTTCTGTAATATCTGCTTCTGTTTTGGTAATTTGGAACGTACCTTGTACCACAGGAATATTTTCCAAATCTATTTCAGGCTCGTCGTCTTCTTTTTTTCCATTTTCATTTGGTTTTACTGTAGTTTTTCTTACCACACCAACACGCGTTTGAAGAGTTTTATCTTTTACACTTTGTGGTGATAATGTTTTTGGATAATTTGTAGCCATGCTTTCATTCATTGCTTCTTTTACATAAGATTCTGAATGATACGTATGTTCTAAATCTCGTTTGATTACTATGCTTGACGTATCTACTTTTATAGTTGGTCCAAGCGCTGGATGCTTCGAGAGTAAATCTTGCACTAAAATATTTTTTAGTGTTTCTTCTATATTGGATACGGTACTGAAAAAGATAAAGATCATAAAGCAGAATGTATTATGGATCTGTAATATATAAATAAAAATCAATTTCCAGGAATACATGTTCGCGCAGAAATTCGTCAAACGTTAACGTTATATAACGTAACTTTATCCAATAATACACATAATCACGACTATTATCCCCGAAGGTTAAGTCAGACACTAGAAAATGAGGACAGCAAAACCAGTCCTCTGCCATAGTTCACTTTTCACCAAATAGCGACTGTACATGTGCTCAGCGTGACATGTGGTGAGCCTATCGCCGCTCTATGCTGTTGTAAGTATGTGCAGTCTTTAGTCCGTTAGTCGCCTTTTACGACACCCAAGGGAAGAGAGTGGGTGGTAGTATTCTTTCACCACTATTCAACAAGGTTTTTCCAATAAACTATTATGTAATAAACTTCATATAGCATAATAACAAAGTAGATAAGTACCTTGGTATTTTTCTTCTATCTAAATACAGTCTAAAGTGGACATCAAGTCTCCGGTCGCCAAAGCCAGTGACAAGGGCGCCGGCGAAGGCCTGCCTGACTTGCGAAGGCCCGTTGTAGGCCTGCCTCAGCGCCGTGCCGTACCGCCGCGCGCGCTCCCGCCACGCGGGGCTGTTGGGCGCTCCACCGTACACGTCCCCGCGGGTCACCCTGAACGAACCCTCGAACGTCATCATGGCTGAAATAAGAAAGATAGAACTTTTGTAAGAATAGAAAAAAATCTGATGATGGAATAAACATATTGGAGGTGAGTATTTTTCCCGTGGGTGGTATAAAATAATATGTGCGTAGAATAAATAAACATTAAGATGATAAGGAAATTGTCAAATCACTCTAAATGGAGCATACTTCATAAAGAGCCTGATAAGATTTTTGCAGGGTCGACAACGTGAGTGATACTTCTGGTCTTTGTCTACAAACGTTGCACGTTTGTAGACAAACAGAACTCTGCTACCAAAAAAATGAATAGTAAAAAGCTCGCACTTGGTACTGTTTGTCTGATGATGATGATGTAATCCGACAGATTTCAACCATAGCGACCACTTCGACTCCTAGTCGGTAGGTACGAAGTTGTTTGTTTGGTGGCGTATTCCTTCCCACCTATGACATAGGTTCCTTCAAATAAGGTATGAAGAGGCATTTTGTGGGCCGGCATAGTGAGGGTGACTAATACTACGTCTCTTACGCTGCACCAGTTGTCCTCGCACCTGGACTCCACTTGCACTTAATATCAGGCGGAGTGGGGTCATTTTCCGGGCTAAATATTAATATAAAAAAGGATATCAGTGACGTTATTCACGCTCCTCGTTGTCGGGCCGCAGAGCACCCATGTAGAATGCTAGCGCTGCCACCGCCAGGTGGCACCGCGAACTCTGCTACCAAAGCGATGAAGAGGACTCGATCGAACAGTGAAAAGCTCGCACTGAATACACAAGTGGCAGTAAAGAGATCAGTGACGCTACTCACGCTCCCCGTTGTCGGGCCGCAGCGCACCCATGTAGAATGCCAGCGCCGCCACCGCCAGCACCGCGAAGGCAGCCAGCAGCGCGCCGCCGACCAGCGCCGCGGAGCAGAGCCCAGAGCCGCGACCGCCGCCGCTGCTAGCGCGCGGGTACCCTCCGCCCGCGAAACGGTATTCACTCTGGAATAGTACAATGTGGTTAAAGAAATAACAAGGATACGTTTAGAACAGCATTCATACATTAAATTTACGACTATAATCCCCGAAGGGTTAGTTAGAGACCAGGCAATGAGAACCGCAAAAGGAGTTCACTGCCACTGCCCACGTTTCACCAAATAACTGCACATGTGCTCAGCGTGACAGGTTTGAACAGCAGTTAAGAAGAAACTAATTTTTCGGCAACGCTTAGTCATATGACACTAGGTCACAAATATACTATCTTATATTAAATATGTCTAAGTATTCCCAAAATCTCTTTTTTTTAATTTGTAATAATTAATATTGACTTGATGTCTCTTGATTTCTATACAAAGAAGTTATTATTTTTGTTGAATTGAGTGTTCATATTGTCTAAAAGTAGTAAGTGTATCTAAGTGTGTACCTAAGTGGTTCGTAATTTTCTACTTTTCTATTACAATAAACAGATCCTGAGAGCAAAACTTGGCAGATATTCCCATTAAGCCATTAAGATTTACGGTTGACCAAATTCGGAGTGAATAATTCCCTCCATCGATCTTAAGTTGTATATGGACGTCGTAACATCAAGTGTCGGCGTAATTTTTGCGCAGCGATGGGAACAAGTCTTTCGGCACTTTATGGGATGGGAATCGCCCGCGGTGGGGCAATCCGTCTGCACTCGCGTCGCGCCTGTCACTCCGCATCGTTAATCACGTACCGACATGATAAAATGACGAAACCGAACAACTGCCGCTCAAAAAGTATAAGAACTTGTTGGAAGACTTGAAACATGCAAAGAAAAACAAAAGAATCTTCAAAAATGGGCATCCAGAACAGGTCCCACCGAGATTTGAACTCGGATCGTTGGATTCAAAGTCCAAAGTGCTAACCATTACACCATGGGACCGCAACACTAGCGCCATTAAATTGCGTGTCTAGTGCTGAATGCGTTATTCGCATATTGGTAACATTTCACAGCATAGAGAATGGCAGTTGTTCAGAATTTGATTTCTTTTGTTTTGGATAACTCATATCAAGATTGAAGCAGGACAGTAAGATTTACTGAGACAAGCGTTTTGGTAGTTAACTTTTTTGAGTGTGGCAATTAAGCTGCTAAAACGTAGAGTGATTAAAAAAGTTTTAAATTTTTATAGTCATAGGAATGATGAAATTCTGGTTCCGGCAAGCGGGCTCAAAAACGAATCATTTTTTCGGGAAGTTTCTTGTACGGCATAAGCAATTTAAATTTAGGTAAATTACATGTAAAACAAAAGGTACCTATTTACCATATCTCTTGCATTGTCAAATGTTCATGTTCTTGGAATTTCGTCAGCTATTCTAATTCCTAACCGTATTGTATTATAGGTAACTTTATGATTAGTATTAACCAATAACATTGGTAGTGATGTATTAAGTAATTAAATAAAATAATTTCAAAAAAGAAAAAAATATAACATATAGTATTGCTAGACCACCCAGAGGAGTATTGGATATCAGGTAGGTAATTACAAGATTTCTTTGAAATTCCAATAAACCTAACGGAATGTCTAGACAGATTTATCAGAATCAGGGAGTGATAAAATTGGTCATTAACCACCCATTTCGAGACTTACATCAACGTCAGTGATTACAAAACTCATTACGAATTATTTGAGAGCAAATTGCATTCTTTCATCTTGGAACCGTGGTACCGCGAAGCTCGCTAATTATAATCATTTCTCATTTATTTAGCGGGTGCACCGACATCCGCCGTGTAATTGTACGGCGGCTAAACGGCGTAATGAGGGCCCTGAACCCTGACATACCCTGCCCGGCCGCATAACACTACCTTTTAGGCCACCAACATCACAGATACAAGATTGTTAAAATAATTTGGAACATTTTACATGGCCAAGATATGGCATGGTGGCAAGAATGAGGATAAAGCAAAAAGTTTGACAGAATGTGTGCCTAAAAACGGAGTTATTACCTTCCTACGTCATAAATAAATATAATATAAATCCAAAAGAGGCTTACAAACATTTTCTTCGTTGTTATGAAAAATTCAAAAGAGATTGGCATCAAACCACTTACACCAATCTTCTAAATAATTACCTATGTTTTAGACATTGTAACTGTCAGTTACACTGTGGCCGAACACGAATAAGACACAAAACGAAAGGGAGCTGTTTCAGGGATACGGCTATCGATTGAGGCTGCGAATGAAAGAGAGGGGCGTACAGAAGGGAGATGAAAATTATGGGGTTGACTTACGATGTGAAATGTTGTAGGAAAACTTGTTATGATCGCGGTTATTCTATGTAATATAATTTTGAATGTACTACTGAGTACTATTCATGGAGATGAATTAGAGTTTAACGATAAGAGTAGACGACATTAATTTTCTTTTTTGTTAATAATCTAATTACACATTAAATTACAATATTTTCAGAGTCAAATTGTATAATAAATTGACACATATTTGAAAAAAGATGCAAAAACACTAGGTCCCACCGAGATTTGAACTCGGATCGCTGGATTCAGAGTCCAGAGTGCTAACCATTACACCATGGGACCGTTGACTACCGTGGACCAAGTTAGAATGCAAGATCGGATGCATGAAAATTTGTTCCTGTATCATTTTAAAATTTTACAAAATTACGGGTGGTTCTAGAATTGCTTAATTTTCAAGTCGAGAAAATCTACACTAATTAGGAAGACGTAAAAAATATTTTGTTTGTTTAAATATAAGGGATACCTACTGTACTTTCTTTAAAACAATTAAAATAATTTAAAGAAAAAACGTTTAAAGTAGGTACCTTTACTTCTACTTTAATGCCGATTACATTAAATGTTCTCGTTGCCTTGCGATTTAAAGTGCGCGAAGCGAGCGAAGTGCCTGTATTACTCGTAAGTATACTTACATAAAATTGAAAAAATTACATATTTTGTAATTAAATAATTTATTTTGCCAAGTTTCCATAACTTTTTACAACGTAAGTTAGTACAAAGAGAAAGGCAAAGAAGAATTCGTAATTTCTTATTTATTTCCTGGAAACTTGTGAAGGTTAGCTTAAATTTTAAATAAGCTGGACTGCAGCGATATATTTTACTTTCTCGCTATGTTTGATTGTGAGTATAAAAACCCCCTTGCGAACCCCCCTGCGCAGTAAAAAGCCGATAATGTGATAAGTGAGAGTATTTATTTACCAATTTCACCATTCGTTTACGTTATCGAAAATGAGAATTTCTATGGCATGAAGCAGCGCCTCCTAGTGGCAAATAGGGTGAGTTGCAATACTGCCATACAAATTCTTGTAGTTGTTAATTTTATGTTTCAAAGTTTAGACTGAAAATTCAACTTAGTCAAAACATAATTTGAAAATGAAGGTTGGGCTAAACGCAACAAAGATCTATTGCGTTTTAGGTAAATTTCAACTCCTATATGTGGTTAAAGTAATTTAACAATTTTCTAATGAAATAAAACGACTCTTAATAATAAATCATAAGCAACTTTAGTTTTCCTGTAAATTTATACTTACCAAACCCGAGATTTATTTTGGATTAATTTCCTTGCAAACATCAAAGGTAAAGTCTAAAATTATTTTTGCACATTTTTAGCATACTTAAACCTTTCTTCATAACATGGTTGGGCGCCAGACAAATAGGTACCTACTTTAAAAGAAAGATTCCGGTAAAAGTAACCGTGTCGCGCAGCGGTGAAAGAATACTACCACCTCCTCTCTTCCCTTGGGTGTCGTAAAAGGCGACTAACAGACTAAACACTGCACATACATCCAACACCATAGAGCGGCAATGGGCTCACCACCTGTCACGCTGAACACATGTGCAGTCGCTATTTAGTGAAAAGTGAACTTCTATTGCCTAGTCTCTGACTAACCCTGCGGGGATAATAGTCGTGATTATAAATGTAAGTATTACTAACTTTTAGAGAAATTCGGCTGCTCGGAAATTCCTAAAGAAATAAGAGGTTTTACTACCAGTAGTATTATTTAAAATAAAACGTGTGTTTTAAATATTGTGTTATAGTCTGTTTTACCTATACATTTTGTAACTTTAGACTTCCGTAGTAAAATAGTTTTTTACGGTAAATATAATTATTACTCACTATTAAATTTAAATTCATCACTTCCCTGGCACAAAAGTATCCAACGTTATTGAAGAGCAAACAAACAAATTCAACTTTCGTTTAAACTAAGATGTTTTTTAATATTTTTTAGCAAGACCCTCGTCGTACCTACTAGAACAAATGATGATTAGGCTGGTCATCTCCAGTTGCCAAGGAATAAACTGATACTGGCCGTCTTAAAATTTAGGCTTGTAATTTAAAGCGACAATATTGATTGTTTAACATAACACGATCATAACAAAGTTATTAACGTTGTACGAGTGACTCGGTACCCTTGAGCATGTCATTATTCTATGTGTTGTTCTTAATAATAGCAAATAGTATGAATAGGATGACATGCTGACCGTGGTCTCAATATAAGGAGGCTGAGGCAGTTATCATATTGTATTCCTATGCGGACATCATTTAATTTTAAGTAGATACTACTACGTACCAGACCCTTAGAATAATAACGTATAGAAAGATAGTCTTCATACAAGCACCCTGTCAAATGTGAAGCACTAAACCGATTCACACTTTCGTGACGATTACTTGCTTCCGCTCGGCGACACGCATACTCACCCTTGTAACTCCGTATCCGGCTCCAAAAAAAGTGCTTCAAAATATGATCGGACTTACCTTCTATATTATGTTATTATTCTAAGACCAGACCATTCGATGACAGCTAACTTGATAAAACTATTCATTTCTATAACTTGTTAAGAGGGTTTACGCATTGAAATAAAACACTTTTTTACGGATTAACTCGCGTTTAATTTACTATTTACATAGTTTTTTATATTATTCGACGACTAACACCTCAGTCTCCCTGTGACCACGGACCCTGTAAAGGGTTCGAAACGTCAGGATAATATAATAAAACTATGTAAATAGTAAATTAAACGCGAGTTAATCCGTAAAAAAAGTGTTTTATTTCAATGTGTAGTGCTCGCTTAAACCTCAGAAAACAATACATTTCGGTTTCCCATACAAACTTCCAAGTCGAAATTTTTAAAAACCAATAAGCCAATTTTGATGAAACTTTTCATGCTGAAGTAAAACACAGGAATCTAAATAGTTCGATGAAAACATTTTTAAAAAACTTTTATTTAGCTGAATAATTGCGATTTAAAGTCCACTATAGAAAGTTTAAAATCGCAATAACTCAGTTAAATAAACGTTTTTTAAAAATGTTTTCAACAAACTATTTAGATCCCTGTGTTTTACTTTAGCATGCAAAGTTTAATAAAAATTGGTTTATTGGTTTATAAAAATTTCGACTAGGAAGTTTGTATAGGAAACCGAAATGCGTAAACCCTCTTAATTAATAGAAAAAAACTTTTTGTAAATTAACAAGTGAGGGTGCACTGTATCAATTTTTATATTATTATATATTTTGCATATTTCCTGTTATGTAGGTTTCATACATTTTATATGGACTCGCTGCACACGGTTGACGCCCGCCGCGCCGGTGGCCGCCAAACGCCAAACGCTTCTCGTGGCGGCGTTTGTGGCTGTGGATGGTGGCCCGTGTACGGAGACCCTAATGGTCAGGATAAGGTTTGCATGATTTTTTTTAAAATTGTCACGGGGTACGTGTTCCACGCAGACCTAGTTGCGGGCGGGCAGCTGTTATAAATTTGTAGATGTTATTTCAAAATAATTGTTATAGTGAGTTTAAATACCTACAAAAAAAAATTTGCTGAATATTTTTTAAAACGTATTTTTGAAATTAATAAAACCAATAAAAACACAAATAAAATGTCTATCGCCTACGTAGCGTGTAGTCTAAAGGTAAAACTACATTAAGGGGTTATTTAACGCTCAATTAAGCCGTAATGAACACAAACGAAGGTAACAACCTATTAACGGCATAATTGACATATCGGTCGTCCTCTGCGGCTTGGGCTAGGAGATAAGATACCATTACCATTCAGTATAAGGTATTATTCGGGACAATTTACCTATTACAATCAGATATATATGAACATAGATGTAGTATACACGTACGATAAATCGCTAAATGTGTGAAAAACCTAGCCAAAAACCAATTAAATTTTATACTTAAGTAATCCTTTTCGTATCGAAAAAAATTATTAGAAAGCAAAAAAGGAGAAGCCCGGTTCTGGGCCTGAATGTGGGTGAATAAATCACATACCAAGAAAATCGTCCATTTTACCTGATTAACCTCTGTAAATAACAGCATCGTTGGCAGTAGCCAACAGATGTTAATTTGTTAATTATGTATTTGGTTAATCGATTAGCAAAAATCGATACGAAGAGATTATACGAAGTCTTAGATTAAAACACCCTTTTTGTTTTAATCTAAGTACGAAATGCAACATTATTTCCAGTATCTTTTAACTATCCATTAAAAAACTAAAAGCATTTATGATTCGAAATAAATATCTTAATAATTATCCACAACATATTTCTAACTGATGATGAAGAAAACGGAAAAGAGCACTCGTTTACGAAATACGAATGACATCGAATGACATGACTGACAGTGACATGAACTTGACGTAAGTAAGACATAGACAAATAGACATTTACCCTGCAACTCACCTTTGTGCTAACTACCGGACAACTTGGACCTTACCTTTCATACACGATTTTGAACCATTTGTCCAAAGCTGGCTGATGTGGAAATTGGGCAAATGAAACCCTTTTCAAATGTTCTAATTTGTGACTAATTTTTAGCCCATAACATTGTAACCTCCCCCCCCTCTGTTTATTCTATACCTAAATCTAAACCTAAATCTAATGCCTTTCACACCTATATGCCTAGCTACCTTATAATACATACACACATCCTCGCCGCTTTTACCTTAACTTAACTTATTATCTAATTCTTAAAACTAATTAACCTAATTTATCTACAATCTAATGGTTGTGTCTGGAGTTTTTGTTTAGTGCGTATTGTTTGTATGATGATGAAACCTTAGCATAGCTTAATTCTATTTGCAGTGAATTTCAGTCAAGCAATGTAATATTATAATAACTACTATTTTGGCCAGATCGTCTAGTGAACCCTCCGTTGTTAACCGCATTTAAGTAACTCAAGTTCTTTCGTGAAAGTTTAGTAATTGGCTTATCCCTGTGTTAAATTATTTTCTCCTGACCTAATTACCTACCAGTCTATAAATCATAACATAAATATGTGTAGCCTAGCAATGACTCCGTCTGAACTGTGACCTAAATCCTTCACTGCAGCTGCGGGGAAGATTTGTAACCACTCAAAGGTAATCAGATGATAGCTTAGCTTGTAGGTATTATTATTTATTATCAGTAGCATGATACATAAGAAGCCTGGTGCAATTTATGAGCCCCACCACCGCTCCATAGCGTACTATACATCTCATGGTTTAATTATAGTTCCGTCACATTGGCTTTAACTTTAATTATTAGCTTGTGCCTTTAATTCTTTAAACTGAGAATTTACATCTCTCCTCAAATTTAATTTCATTTTACATTATGAACTATGTGTTAGCAATTTAAATTCTTATTATTCCACATAAATCAATAGAGTTTATCTCAAGGCTTGCTATCATCCAAATATCCTTTTCACATTAAGAACTTAATTATTCAATGCAATAACTTATATTCAGTTCCGTAAAGGGTGGATAATTTAATAAAACGCCAATTCAGGCGGTGGCTAAAGTAGAATGCTATTAACACAGGCAAAACTACTTTTATTTACTCTTAGTATTTATTATACAGGTCTTGTAAAGTTCCAATATAACTACATTGGATTGGCTGCATTGGCAGATTATCACATCTTAAGTTTATTAAAGGATGTTTAATTCATTCAATATCCTTGACTTTAGGAAGTGAACTTAAATAGAATACTATCATTTGAAGTAAATTACTTTGGGTTACTCTTAGTGTTCATTATACAGATCTTATAAAGTATAAGTACATCTCAAGTTTATTGAAGATGTTTAATTTATTCAATATCCTTGACTTTTAGGAAGTGAACTTAAATAGAATACTATCATTTGAAGTAAATTACTTTGGATTACTCTTAGTGTTCATTATACAGATCTTATAAAGTATAAGTACATCTCAAGTTTATTGAAGATGTTTAATTTATTCAATATCCTTGACTTTTAGGAAGTGAACTTAAATAGAATACTATCATTTGAAGTAAATTACTTTGGATTACTCTTAGTGTTCATTATACAGATCTTATAAAGTATAAGTACATCTCAAGTTTATTGAAAGATGTTTAATTTATTCAACATCCCTGACTTTTAGGAAGTGAACTTAAATAGAATACTATCATTTGAAGTAAATTACTTTGGATTACTCTTAGTGTTCATTATACAGATCTTATAAAGTATAAGTACATCTCAAGTTTATTGAAAGATGTTTAATTTATTCAACATCCCTGACTTTAGGAAGTGAACTTAAGTTAATTATTTTTCCATTAACTTCCACCCTCTGTCTCTCAGACTGAGTGGTTAATTTGATAGACTACTAAATCATAGTCAGTATACTTTTAGTAGGTAGTAAATTAGGTAGTTAATTATCCCTGTTAATCATTGAATCAATTACATTTAGAAGTTATCTTTTACTCACTTTAATAGATATAAATTAGACTGTACTAGGTATTAGTCTGATTGATTAGATTGTTCCCATCAAATATTTCTATGTTTCATATTATTAGAAGTAAGTACTTACATATCTTAAGAGGTCTATTCGAATGGTATTAGTAGACCATTGTCAGGCTAATTAGCTGGTTGTTATCAATCAATTATTTCTATGTTTCAGATTATTAGAAGCTCATAGCTTGCAATGTCTTCTTTCAACGACTTATCCTAGGTTCTAAACTGGTTTTAGTTGTTCAGTTTGTATCAGCTTATTTTTGCTAAGGTATCGGATGTAAAACTTTAACACCTTGAAGAGTGTAGCGATATGAGATCGTATTGCATCCCAGGGAAAGCTAAAAAATGCCTGTTTGGTCATTTCAGTATTAGAAATCAAACATCACAGTACGGCTAAGCTTATTTGCTATAACTTTTTAGTATTTTTCTTGTAATAGGAAACCAGTCTAGACTTTTAGGTACTCCAAAGTAATGATGGTACAATATTATCATACTTCTGTTAATTATTTAAAATGAATAATTAATTGGTAACAACTTTAGGAAAACAATTAGAATTTTACCGGCCCGCGGTAACAGATTACTTGCCTAGCTAGGACCCACATCACTTCATCATAATTTTATTTAGCGCCGTAACTTAATTATCCCTACCTTATTAGTCTGAATTAATAACTAACCATATATATATCCGCCTACCTATAGATTCCTACAACTTTCCTCACTTGAAAATGCCTATATTTTGTCGAACTAACAGTCCCTTTTGTGTACCTTGCAATCTAGGCCAAGCCATATTTAACTTAAATTCGTGATGTGTGGTGAGAGTCGCATTGCCCCTGAAAGCAACTAACTCCTAAATGTTCTATCAGTCGAGCCAGTATACTCAGTGTGTTATTTTCCTATCACTACACTGTATGTACGGAGGTAGACTCGAAATTGGACTGGGTCATACGGGTCTACCTCCAGCTAAATGGTGTCTGACCTATCTTCAACTTTCACTAGGGAGACAACTGTCTCTCCCCCATTACTCCGTCGCAGATAGTGTATTGTTTAGCGTAATGATGTAAAACGCCGATCTTATTAAATACAATCAAAGATCATCCAGACCGAAGTCTGTTGAAAGGTACATAGGTTTTCGTTGCCACCGTTACGCGTTTCCGCCGATGTACCCCGGAATACTTCATTCCGTTAACGGATTCGAGTTGCGACCGCAATAGTTTTACTTTATTAATCACTTTCAATTTCACAAATCTTAATTAATATCGCAGCTCGAATATCACTTAGCGCACTATCAAAGCTCGGACACTATTTTTCCCGTATGAGTAGTACCGCACTCTTAAGTTGGACCGCACCGCCGACGTCCCAAAATTGAATGCCCGCTAATTTTCCGCCCTTTTCCCAAGCATCTTAACTTTCGCGCCATGCGCGCCTAACATACGCCCGCGCGAGACCGCTTTTCTCCCTTCAACCAATCGCTAGCCGTTTCCCCGATGCCCCCCGCCTTCGCGTCGCGCCACGTGGAGCTATCATCCGACCTCTCTTTCTGTCTTTTTCTCAACCTCTCGCTCGCTCATTGCCGCTTTCGCCGCGCAATTCTAAAATTTTTTCATAATCTAACCAAATCTCGTCCGACAGCCAATATTTCATCTTTGAATATCTAAATGTAGCCTTCTATTAACAATTCCCTCTCAATAATCCTCCACTTAAGCCAATAATCCTATATTTTGGGAAATTATCAAAAGTTCCGTATTCCGACCATAGATGGCGTCCGCCCGTAGGTGAACCACTTTCCCGACCCCAGAGCAGTCCCCGCGAAATTCAAAATAAAAATACGGTCCTAGTCAAGCTCACAACCATGACTCCCGCTAGACGCCGCCTACGTCGCAAGGGACGCGCAGAGCAGTCCCCGCGAAATTCAAAATAAAGAAGTCAAACTAGCAACCTTATGCGAAGCTCAAGTAAATAACTCACGCTAGATGGCGCCTATGTCGCAAGGAGCACACAGAGCAGTCCCCGCGAAGTTCAAACTAGAGATAAAGCGTATGACCACGGACCATTATTCTGAACTAGTTTATTATTCCCTTTTTCATGCTTATTATATTAATGGTGCTACGCATTAATATTTATTTTAGTGCTACTCCCACACATTTCTTACTAACGGACGGATACCATTCATTCTGTACCGTTACAACATTCAGGACCCAGTTTGTATGAGAACTGGGGTTATCCTTTATACGATATTTAAAACCGTTAGGTATAAAATAAAAAACGTACTTATTGAGAAAAAAAACCTTCCTTAAGCCTTACATACCTAGTAATTAAAAGTAAATCGTTCTTTGTCCGAAATGTGTAAATGAGTTCGCGTCAATTAATGGGTACACGTTATGGCTAATTATTGTGCAAGGTTTACGCGTACGCGTAGGTCACAGGTGAACCGTACCACCAACAGTTAAACGGAGGAACTAATTCGCTGTCATGGCTGCGTCTTCATAAGTGCCGGCATGATACAATCGTGGAATTATGATTAATTGCAGAATATCATGAGCCGTTATTAAAACATACCTAATGCCTGCTTAATTATGTATATGAATACGACCTAAATTAGTATAATGATAGTTGTTAGTAGTCACGTCACCGTCCTTGCTGACAATTTTAATTTACCTCATTTTCTTGAATGTTTCCAATTGGTTTGCTTGGCTCGGTCGCATGCGGCCGACTGGTGACGGACTATGCCTTGCTGAGCTGACAGCCTTCCTCAGAAGATTACGCCTAATAAGCGCTATTATTTGTGGCTATTGTGCCAGATCCAGGAAGAGTTTTTTTGCTAGAAAAACCTTCGAGTTTGTCGAAGCTTAAGTCTTCAGCGTTTCATAGAATCTTTTCATGTCAAGCTTGTTTGAATTAATGACTATAATAACGATAATAGTATTCACAATTATGTATACAACAACGTGAACATTTTAATGTGTGCACATTGTTGAAAAAAACTTCGTTGTAAGATTAAAATACAAAGGTTTTTTTATAAGTTTCAATCATAAACATACATGTTATAAGTTCGCACGCTATGATGACTTGTATTAGCAATAATAGTGCCTTAATTATCTTTTAAGTGTAACAAAAAAGTTACGACGAATGTGTTTGCTAAGACACTTTAATTAATTTAAATGCTGATCTCTATATCTCTATAAATCAATTTCATCAACGGTATTTATCTTATGGTAAAAAATAGTGTAACGACTTAAATGATGTAAAATAAAATGGACCTAAAAACATAAAAAACGCCCGCCGCCTGTTTGTCTGAAGAAATGTGAATCACGAACTAGTTCTGTCATAATAACCTATGTTATTACAATACCACTTTGCATGTTGATGAAGTGACAAAAACTCTTGACATGCCAACGCAGACGTCTCTATAAATCATATAAAAAATGGGGCATAATAACCACTACCATAGAGGCTTTGAACTAAATCAAGGTTATAAAATTATTATTTTCTTGATTGCAGATATCCTTGAATTTACCGATTCGCGTGTGACGTAATGTGATTCAGAAAAACTCCACATCAAGTTCAGCTTATCGTGTATGTTTTCTTCTGTAGGTTGCTACATACATAATGGTTCATGTGATGTCTTCCCCATAACTTATGATGACGTTAGTGACATTTTTAATACAATGAGAAATCGTTCGTGAACTTATATCACCAGATGGTATGTAACGATAAGGTTGAAATGGAATGGCTTCTAAAGTCAACAAAATAATATTCAATGAAGCTATTTCCCTTTTTATCTAACTTGGTTATGATAACATTGAAGTTTTTTTAATCTAACTTACACTTATGTAAACTTAAATGTTCTTTTCACAAAGAAATACCAACTTAAAAGATTTTTGTCTTGAATAACATCTAAAAAATAAAGAACAAACCAAACCATCAGGCTGCCTCATCTTTATCATATTTGATAAGAGTTAGTTGTAATTTTGTGGTATGACTAATAGACACAGAATGACACAGCTAACGATTGTCTCTGTTCTTTTTGTCAAAATAGTCATAACAATTTTGCTATTTAGAATACTTAGAATACAAATTCTTTATCGGGGTACTCGATAGCACTGCGGCTCTTGCAAGTTGAGGCACTTTCGCAATGCACTCGTCCGGGTGAGAGACCACATTAAATTTTCTCGTGCTCCTTCGCAGTTAAAGACAAGTTCAAGACCATACTATTTTAACAAAGTTAAAAATTCCTTGATAAAACAGTATAATTTGGTGGAAAGTAAACGGCATTGGTTTGGATCAAATTGTACTGTAGATAATATTTGACTGGAAATCTACCAAAAAGTAAATCAAAAACGTATAGGTACTGTATTATCTTTCTCTGTGAATCTACTGAGGCAAAACTTCCCAACATTGGCACATTACGAGGTAAAAGACACTAGGTTTTCTGTATACTTACAGTCACAAATAAGAAGTAAATGGCATTATGCTCTAATAAGAGCCACAAGCTGCAAAGTGTGAGCAGTGTAGTTAGCGTAAGTAACGGTAAACCTATTTTTGCACGTGCATTTGATAACATACATTTGAGTGTCAATTAGAATATGTTTTCGTCCACAACCATTGAGGTATTATACTAGAAAACTACCGAGAAGAAACTTTTTGTGCACTGATTTGCTGCCGCAGGCTTTACAATCGCTGCGTGTGTAGTCCATGGGTCGCAATCACACCATTGAAGTACAATAATGTACCGCAACTTAGGGCGCAAAAACTTGCTTTGCGGTGTCATCTCTATTTAAGTATAATACTTCAATGCCCGGCAGCAATATCAAAGGCTGAGCAGCGTGTGCAGGTGTCATCCAAACAACATTGTGGCGTAGGAATGCGTGCCCAGCGCTTAATAGCACAACGCCATCTAGATTGCTTGATGACGAGACAATTCGCGATAACATTCCAGCGACTACTGGCATTACGAGCGACTTTTATATTATGGCCATCGGCAGGCCATAGCGGACAGAAGCTTAGTGCCATCCATCAAAGATAATAATGCTTAAGAATGTGAGCTAATACTCTATTTGTTGGTGCGATAGCTTCCTAGTTTTTGTGTGGGATTGACTGGTGTTAGTGTGTCGCTCACAATCACAATATTATGATAGAATCGTAGACAAAATCTCAGTGTTCGGATATAATCGTGTAGACATAGGATTCTCTGTCTACGGATAATAGTTTGCGACGACTAATAGTTAAACATTTTAAAATCTATTAATTTAAAGGAGGTATGTAGGTACTATAAAAACATATTTGCCCTGGTAAGACATAAATACTAGAGCCCAATTCTATGAAGAATGTTTTTAAACTAATTATTTACAATTTTTTGTCTAGTGTTACTAAGATAATAATATTGTTTCTGGTTTTTTTTAGAAATAGTTAGTTATCTACCAATTAAACATGCATATTCATTCCAAATACATGCTCCAATAAAGTACGGTACCGATTCAATACTAAGTTATACATTTTACGAAATAAACATTCTGAAAAATTACAATTACTCATAAAACACACTACACAATTCGTTCAATAAATTGTAAATGGATTTTTTAATGCTTTGAACAAACAAATGACATCGCTCAATAGGACGAGCTAAGACGTAAACAACATAAAAAATCATGGAAGCAAACATAAAGTTGGTGACATACTCAGATTTTTAGAGAATCAAAATAATTTGTCACCTTTTGAAATTTAATGAGTTAAACTCTTGAACAAATTAATATGCAATACAAATGAAATTAAGATATAATTATTAAAGAAACAATAATATTAACTATCATTAATAGGTAATTCTCATAGTCTATTGACTGATCGTATTAAAATTTTACCTTAAACTTTATACTACAAACTTGACAAATTTGGTCGGCACCAGGATGTTTTTCGGTAATTCGATCCAGCGCCCATTTACCAAAAGGAAGATGGTCTTCCTTAATAAGGACTATCTCCCTGTTGAAATTCACTTTTGGTAGTTAGCCATTTGGGTCTCTGTTGCAGTCGGGACAAATATTCCGTTTGCCATTTATGGCAAAAGTCCTGTACAAGTCTTTGATTGTGTTGCCATCTCAACAATCGCTTTCAGTTCACGTCTTGCTAATTTGCAAAACGTAAACTGGAAGCGATTGTCGGGAACTTTAATTGAAGCTTTGCCAATAAGGGAGTACCCTGGTCTAAGCACATTCAGGTTGTCGTTATCCGAATTGTCTATCGGACAAGTGGACGGGAATTTAAGCACTCCTCGATTTGGCATAATGTAGTTGACATTTCTTCGAACGTGCGGTTAAAATCCTCCATAGGTGAAATTTTACAGATTTTACCCCCGCTCCCATAGGCCTCCAAAATTTGAACTATATGGGGGTTTGAAATGCCACTGAGTGCCATCTTCGGCTAATATACTAACAATATTTGTTGGCATTTCTATTTTGGCGTCATTCCACATATTATATAGCTCTTTACTCGTGCCAACAAAATTAGTTCCTCTGTCACTCCATATATGACAACAGCGCCCTCTTCTGGCTACAAAGCGTTTAAAAACACCGAGAAAGGAGTCAGTGCTCAAATCTCCCACTAACTCCAAATGGATATGAATATACATATATACCCCTTCGTGCATTTATGGCCTCGTCCCTTTGATATTAAAAATTGGAGTGGACCAGCAAAGTCAACTCCCGAGTTGAAAAACGGACGTGCTGATGTAACACGAGCTTTCGGTAAGTCACCCATATTTTGGTTTTTAGATCTTCGATCTCCTTTTCGAATTCTTTAGTCTGTTCTGTTCCTCACACAATCTTCCAGTGCCTCAAGTTCTTCCGTCGTTATAATGCCAATTGTCTGTTTTTCAGTGTTCCTTTTATATTTTAAAAATCTTTTGCAGTATGTTACAGTTTTAATTACTTAATGTTTCAAATTCTTCATATTGGGTAAGTAAAGTGATTTCATTTGTGTCTTGCTCTTCGCGATCTAGCGATCTCGAGCGAATACAAAACAATTACATTTTTATCCTAACACACCATTGTTAGCGGTTTTCTCATAAATCTTTCTGCTGCTGCTGCTGCACTGCTGGGCACAGGCCCCCCACGTGGACAACAGCACGTGGGGATATTGAGCCATAATCCACTGTTTTAACGACTGCCATCTCACAAAAACAACCAGGACCAACGGCTTAACGTGGCTTCCGAAGCATGGAGGAGCTCGAGATGTTTTTAATTTGGTCACCCATCCAGCGACCCGGCATTGTGAAAGTAGCTTAGCGGGCAAGATCGCAAGCCAAACGCGCTAGCCGCTGCGCCATCGAGCTCCTCTTTGCACAAATAATTGTGAATCCTAATTTGTTTACAAACATTGTTCATCAATTTTGGCCCTAGTTTATATAAGTGGTTGGAGAGAAATTTAACTTGATTTGCCTTAAAATAGTTTTCAAACTCTATTTTATGACACCATACAAAGGTTTTTTGTTTGAGAAGTATTTACTTAGGTAAGTATATGCATTTTTTTATTATATGGAGTCTGCGTAATTGTTGCCATTCAAATCTTAATAAAACCTACCGGAAACTACATCAAATAGAAAGCGGCATGCGGCAGGACAGGAGCAACGTCAAAACGGCTACGAAGGAGGGAAGGGAGTGGAGGGGGAATTACACCCCGCGCCGCGCCGGCGCACGAGCAGCATGCGTAATGGGGAGCGATACGATCTGCGTTAGGGTGGATCCTATCTAAAGTATTGTTACTGTTCTGTTACTATAAAAAATCAAAGCCTTGTTAATTCTACGGACTATATTGTTGTTTATTTTTGTTTCGTGTCGTATTTTTGTTTCGAGTTGTATTTTTGTTTCGAGTTTGATTTTTGATTTTAGTTGTATTTTTGCTCCGAGTTGTTTTTTTTTGTTTTGAATTTATCTTTCAGTATATTATGTTTTATATATTGTATTTGTGTTTGAGTTTATCTTTGAGTAGATTTTAGAGGACCTAGAACCTTACGGCGACGTAGTTATCTTGCATTAACCCTAAGCATGGTCTCCTGATGAGACTGAAACTGATCGGCCTATCCGAAATCGTACGTATATTATAATAATGCCTAAAAATATATTGTTATGGTTATTCAAACTGGCTTTTGATATTAAGTACTTAGGTACTTTACTATTGTTATTTTTTATTTTTTTATTGAATACGAAGTATTGATAGTTACTTTCTTTTATTAAGTTTGTATAATCCTTATAAGATAAATAAGAAAATTACAAGAATTAACACGTACATGTATTAATAATACCTATTACCACTAAATACCTTCATTCCTATACTGCAATATGAAAATATCATTACACTCCTGTAGATGTCATTACATTCACGACAATAAATAAAATTTTCTTGATTATTCAAAATCTGCAAGAGATAACATGCTCCAAATACTTGTAAAAAGTTGTCAGTAAGGTAGACTATAGAATGTATCCCAAAAGATTGATTTTATAGAGAAATTCCCGTGGAAGATAAAAAATGCATTAAAAATAATATTTTTGTGAGATCCACCCGTTACCGTGATCATGTAGACACTACAAAAATAAAAAACATAGACAAGCGGCAATCTAATTAAGAGCTCAGCCTTCGTAATACCAGATACGAGTAGATATTCAATCGTTAGCAACCTCTAGGAGACTCCGTGACAGACGAGGGGTCAAAGTTTCATAAACAATCGGTCGCGTTATGGAAATCAGAAAAAAGCTAGAAGACCAAATAAACGGTAACTTTATCTCTAAACTCTACCAGCACAATTTTTTTTAAATTGGGCCGTACCTGGAATATACATTCTGTTTCCCGTCCTGTCTAGGCCACGCTTTGATTGAATTAGAAAATTTTCTAAGCAAAATATTGATACTTAAGATCTCAGATCCGGCAAATCTCAGGCTATAGGTACCAATAGTCATCAAAATAATAATAATAGGCTATGGTGACCGCACAGTGTTTCACCACCTACAGACTAATACAATTGCCTTACTTTTGTTATGTTAGTCTTGACTCTCATCTTTGATAAAAGAAACCATACCAAAGAACATGCCATAGCATCTCACGTAAATATAATTCATCGCACTTTCTACATTCGCCTACACGGACTTGATCTATACAGCATACAGCTACACAGCTTGTGATAGAACTTTTGACGTGACAACGTCTTAAATTAGGTTGCGGCTGGGAGTCACTTATGAAAAAGTGTAACGCTCGGTAACGTTACGATGAGTCACCGAACGAGAGAGAGGCCCGCCGAATGCCTTGCGTCTCTCTCCCACTCAACTATGTTTTAAATATAATTCTTTGTTTAAATAAATGTTTTAAATTGTTACTATTATTTCATCCTTCTTCCTACTATACGAATGAATATTCACATTAAAATTATTTTACCACTCAAAGTCGTTGTCACGTAAAACTTTCGCCCGTATACCGACTTTACAGGCAACCAATTTTTTTAACAATTATTTTTTATCTTAATTATTGAAATTTTGCATTCACAATGCTATATAGATATAGGATAAAAAGTTTACTAGAAAAAAACAACCAGTCTCAGGAAAGCTCGAACGGGATTCGAACCTAGCAGAAATCACATACAGTAAACAACGGTGTGCAAAGGTGAACATCTCCATCTTTGTTTTTTATAACGTGTTTGTATTTTATGTTACAATAACGAATGGGCATTATCGTCTTGTGTCATTGAACCCTGAAAAGCGATTAGAAAGGGTCTACGGCCAAGGCTGAGCGCCTGTGGGGCGGTGGGTCAAGGCCCCGCATCACCCACTGCCCGCGGCGGCCGCTTTGAGAACCTCCGTTGGTCTAATTTACAACGTTTCCCAATTAGATGGCTCTGTCAGGTGTGTGTGGGTGAAACGAGTGAATGTTTGAACGACATATATCTTTAGGATTACTTTTTGAAACGAATCGTGCTTATTAGTTGAATACGACGTAACTTTATGATTAGATACTTCTTGAATGGAATCGTTACTTATTAAGTACTTAGTATTGTTTTCGATAAAAAACGGAATCACTAAAGGCGTGGTGAACGTGATAGTTCGGAAGTGATTGCAATATCAAAGATGGGTGATTGAATTAAATAATATTATGCTCCACCGTGCTGCGTGGTTTGTATAGGCAGGAGACGAAATTAACTTGTCATTACTCTTAGTGGGTGTAGCGGCTCACTAAAATAACTAACGGACTAGACTAACGGACTAAACGCTGCTAGACTTAATTGTCCAAGACACGGCCCGGCGGCATTTCGTGGCAGCTTTCGTTGCTCTGACACGAAGTGCTGGAACAATATTCCTCCACCCATAAGAAGGTGTCAAAAGTTGAGAACATTTTGTAAATCTACAAAAAAGTAGTTGGTAGAGCTATACTGTGTCTTGGTGCCGTGGAGTGTGTGTGTGTCTGTGTCTTACGTAGTAGTTTTATTTAGTTTCTGTAAGTAAGTAAATTAAATTTTTTAATTTAAATGAAATTGTGTTGTTCTAGCTATAGGTATTGTTGTTTGTATTAAGTTTTTTTTTAAATTTTATTTTGCTGCGCATAGTAATGCTTCACTGCCTAAGCATGTACGGAAGACAAGCGTCGAGGTGTCATTGTGACACCACGGCATATTATTATGCTGAGTACATTCCTTTTCAGTACTACAATATTAATTCTGTTTAATTTAATTGTCCAAATTGTAATGTGTTGTGTTGTACTAAATAAATTGTTTTTTATTTTTTTTTATCTTTATCTTTATCTGTACATAGATTCAACGGCATAGAACGGCGACGGGCTCACCACCTATCACGCTGAGCACATGTGCAGTTGCAATTTGGTGAAACGTGGACTACGAAGTGGACCGCTTTTGCTATCCTCATTGCCTACTTTTTCCTAGTCTCTGACTCTGACTAACCCTTTAGGGATAACAGTAGTGAATCTATGTATGTATCATTCTTAGTATCGTATTAGTACCTGGAATCCGTTATATGAGAAATACACTAGTAAGCTTGAATCAGTACAGAGGAAATATTTGCGATGTATGCATTATAAGTGTGCCAGAAAAAGATTGCCATATGTGGAATTACTAAGTTGTTACAAAATACTAGATTTGAAATCGAGACGCACGCAATTGGGTGAAATGCTGTTATATGATATATGCCATAACAAATACAATTGCATTGATTTGACTAATGAACTGTACTATAGAATACCGATAAAAACTCATATGCGATCAACACGTCCTCATGAATTGTTTTCGACTACAACATGTCGAACTAATGCTGGGCTTCGATGCCCTATCAAAAGAATGTTAAAATCACATAATGAGATATTTAATAATTTAGATATATTTGCTTTAAATACTCGTACTTATAAGAAGTTGGTAACCGATACTCTCAACATTGTATAGCTTAATTTTAAATGACTCACTGTTATTTTTTTACATTTCATTTTTTTTGTGCACTGACTGTACACGCACATAAGTGCACTATTGCTCTTTTTTTAGCACCATGCACTGTGCGGATGTGTGAAATTCAATTCAAATTCATTTATTCAGATAACATAGATCCATATGGTTAGTAACAATATGCACTTATTAATTATGTTAGTATACATATAAGTAATATAATATAATATAAAATAAAAAATAAAAATACTCATTATTAACAATTCAATTCAATTAATTCATGATATACAATGCAAATAGGAAATTTGATCATTATTATTATTATTATTGTTTATTTCATTACATCTAAAAAGTTTTTTGTTTTTAGTAACAATTTTACTTATTCTAGTGTTAGTACTACGTAACTATAGTAACAATCACTATGGCGCAATTCCGTGAGAGATTGCATCACAGTGATTGATAAAAACACAATCCAACCTACTCGCAATCATGCTCAGAATGCTGTTGGCACTGCCACGGACTCTTCGCACCAGGGACGCGCATCGCTTACGCATTGTAGTATAGAAACAATCTACGTGGTTTTCAGCGAACATCCCTGACGCACTACAGAATCGCGGCAGCCCCAACAGCACCCTGAACGCATTATTATATTGGACCCGGAGCCTGCTATAGGATTTTTGGGTATAACCAGCCCATAGGCTGCAGGTGTAGAATGATGTGCAGTACGATCTAAAGAGTGTAATTTTCACTTCTTTAGAACAGCGAGCAAACCTACGGGCTATCATGTTTGCCCTCACCGCGAGCGCCCTCCGTTCCCTCTCTATGTCGTCATCATCGCTGAGGCCAGAGGTCAATAGGTGTCCTAGGTACTTAAATTGGTGTACTCTTCGCAAAGCTGCACCATTAAGCTTAACTTCAGGAAAGTTCATTGTACTTTTACCTCTGGCCGCAAAGACCATGATTTCACTTTTAGACGAATTATATTTTAGTCCATGACGCACAGCATAGGATTCACAGACAGCGACGAGCCTTCTTAAGCCACACACGGACGCACTCAACAGCACCATGTCATCCGCGTAGCTTATATTGTTGACATTAATTCCATCTATGTGACAACCGACACGAGTGCTGCTGAGCGCGACAATTAGTTCGTTTACATACAGGTTAAATAAAGCGGGCGAGGACAATCCCCCCTGCCTCACTCCACACTCCAACCCGTATGATTGAGACATGACACCTGCCCATCGAACGCTATTCCTCTGATTCCCGTACCAGTACTTGCAGATGTCAATGAGTTCTGGAGGTACCTTAATTACTTAAGATATTTGGGATATATTGTACATCTACTTGAAGTAACTTACTTATATATACTGTATGTTCGTGTTTAGCTCCACAAAAACAAAGGTACTTTTTTTAAAATTGTGATTAGCGATGTTGGGTATACAATAACTAATGTCTTAAGAGTATTTAATATTAATAAGTTTTATATTTGTAAACCTGTTTGTGGTCCATGTTAATAAATAATAAAAAAAAAATGTTTGTCACATTGTGTGCACAGTCACATTTCTACTTATGTAGAAATAATTTTCTCTCAAGAGCTTTCTAGAAAGCTGACATTTTGCACAAAGGTTTTTGACGTGGAAGAGGAAAACGCCCGGGATTTTCCGAAATTCCTACGGGATTACGGGATACGGGTGTTCACGAAGTTCTCGGGTTAAATAATCGCGATAATGGACCGCTGAAAAGGTGAAGCTGGATTAGCTGTTATTTTCAATGCCAACATTCCGTGACCTTCGCTGTGAGGGTCTGCGTCGTCAGACTTAGGTACATAGATAACGACTATTATTATCTCAAAAGGGTTAGTCAGAAACCAGGCAATGAAGACTGCAGAAGCAGTCCACTGCCATAGTCCACGTTTCACCAAATTACAACTGCACATGTGCTCAGCGTGACAGGTGGTAAGCCCATCGCCGCTCTATGCTGTTGGGTGTATGTGCAGTCTTTAGTCCGTTATACACTTTTAAACTTTTGCGTTCCATTCTAAACACACATTTAGACGGCCATTAACGTTAACTACCTACTTATTAAACGCATACCTTTGTATACCCGACGTTTTGACCCGTTGTTTAGTCCGTTAGTCGTCTATAACGACCCAAGGGAAGAAAGGGGGTGGTACGCAGTGTTGAAAAGGACTAGAGTTCTTTGTGTTAGGGAGTGGACTCATTTTGGCAGAGCTCGCAAGACTTAGATTAAAATGAGTCCTGAGTTCTGAGCCTTGAGTAATTTCGTCGAGTCCTAATGCAAAAAGACTCGACTTATAAAACTGAGCCTTTATTATGGAACTCAAGTTCTTAAAAAAAACCTTACCTTTTTAATTGTATAAAGATACTAATATAAATTTGGCTAAGGCGTCGTCACATCCATAGGCAAGTACTTTTCCATAAAATAATTATAGTAACTCTTCGATCATATCATTGAAGTAGTAACTCTTTGAATTTTTTTTTTCCTCATTGGCTCACTCGTCGCGTTGGCTCGCTTGTGGAGGTGGTTGACGAACACCAAATTGTATAACACTAGAACCTAGAACTATCATCAAAATGGATATGGAACTCACTGTTTCGAAAAGACTTCGGCACTAGCAATGAACTCGTCTTAAGAGTATGTTATTGTAAAAAGACTCGAGTTCTCTAGTCACATTGTAAAGACTCGTGAGTCTTATCACTGACAAAAAGGCTTGAGCTCTCATTTACGAGTAAAGTATCGAAAAATCGAGTCCGGTCTCTAAAATAGGACACAAAGAACTCGAGTTTGGCCAACACTAGGTGGATAGGTGGTAGTATTCTTTTAGTAAGCCGCTACACGGCTTTTAATATTAATGTCAACATTCCGTGACCTTGGCTGCGACCTGCGAGGGTCTGCGCCGTCCCTAAGCGCCGCGGCACTCAGACCAAAAACACTAAAACCGCGCGCTTAAGGGAAATCCACTTTTACACGTGACTCATCTCATCACCATAATACTGTGACACAGTTTGCCAAAACTTTGACAAATGAAAGCGAAATCGGTATTTCAATTTGATACCGAAAAAATGTCGCGTTCTACATTCGAGGTGTTTCTTCTTTTAACATTACATTTTAGTTAACTTATATCAATAACGCAATATTTATTTATTAATAGCTTCTTTTTCACGGGAAAAATAAGCCTATAACAGTTTTCATCAGTGCCCTATTTATCTATGTACCAAAATTCATCAAAATCGGTTTAAGCGTGAAACTAACTCACTTTCGCAATTTTACAATAATAATTAGGATAATTTACTAAAAAATAGGGTTCTTCATGTAACCGATAATAGTAAGTTTTAAGTTTGTTATTTTGGTATAATTTTATTTATTTGTTAAATATTATAATGTCGTTTGTTACATATTTTCATAATCATCACCATCGTACATTTTTTTTTAATAGCTGTTGCTCTCCGCTTCCTTGCGGGACTTTTTGTTCTTTTTCATTTTTTTGGCTTCCTTTTCAAAGGGGGTTAAGGGGGTGCCGCGCGATCGCAAAAACTGACATAAGTCTTTTAATGAACTTCAAAGAGAAATCAATCATATTGATATTTAAAATTAGAACAATTCTGCTTTGAAGTTTCAGACCTAGTAATTTGATTAGAGCAATGTTTTTATTCTGCGAAATGTACAATACCATCACGCGCTTGTGTTAAAAATTGAAATTTACTTTTTAAAGATGGGAGAGACCTGCGGAATATCAATAAAACTATTGTTTCATGCGTAAAATTAAGAAAGTTATCGAAAAAAAAATGTTTTTAAGAGTCATTAGATTTATGTATTGTTTCTTATTGTTTAAAGAATGTATTTCAAATTTCAACAAGGCCACGACCTTGTGCAATGATCAGGCTAACTTACGTAAGTTCTTTTAATGTATTTAACTAATTCAGCGCATAGTACAAGTAACTTAAAAATACGTAAATTTTCACAATTTCGTGCAGGATCCTCTTAATAAACTAGAAGCTTTATACGTGGGGATGTTGGGCCGTAACCTACCAAGGTGCGGGTTGACGGGTTCATAGCTATACATACATATAATCACGACTATTATCCCCGAAGGGTTAGTCAGAGACTAGGCAATGAGGACAGCAAAAACAGTCTTCTGCCATAGTTCACCAAATAGCGACTGCGCATGTGCTCAGCGTGACAGGTGGTGAGCCCATCGCCGCTGTATGTTGTTGGAAGTATCTGCAGTCTATAGTCCGTTAGTCGCCTTTTACGACACCCAAGGGAAAAGAGGGTAGAGGGTAAGTAGAGGGTGGTAGTATTTTCATCGCTACGAGACACGTTACGGTTCATATAAATATATTTTTAAGATGCAATTTTAGTGCTCGCACTTGCAGGCCACAACAAAGGGCTCAAAGGTTATTTATATTGGAACATTTACGTTCCCTCATTATTAAAGTTTCATTGCGAGGATGATAAATGGGATCATTAAATATCTGCCAAGGGCGGCGAATGCTCAAGTGAAATTAGATTTAAAAAATGCTCCACAAGAGATTTTAACTGAAATGCCGAAACGTGCGGTAATTTACTTTGTAATGAACCGCACTCCGAATTTAATAAAGCATTACATGTAGTTCGAGTATTTTTTTTTAAGGATTGTTTTTTTTACCACTTTCGCTAACGTTGTCATTTTTGGGTAGGTAGGTTCTACCTATTATTAAAACAAACTTTTAGGTTGATTCAACCCTTGTTTTATCTAAATTCATAAATTTCAATTGCCGAAATGATTGTACACGCATCACTACAGAACGGCTTGACCGATTTGGTTGATAATTTTTTGTTGTGTTTAAAAAGTTTTTTGGAAATTGGTCACAGGATACAGGGTGCTCACGCGGACGAAGTCGCGGGCGGCCGCTAGTATAAAAAAAACATAATTTCTTTATTCAGTAAGCTTAAAGTAAGCATTTTGAATCATCTAAAAAAATAAAAAGTAAGTAAAGTTAATATGGTAATATAAACTACAAAAAGTAAAATGTTTAATTAAAGTTGTTATTTTATTTTGACTTTAGTCAGTAGGTGAATCATATATGTATATTATAGCTATAAATAGCAAACCAAAATCGACCGAAATTTCGTTTCGGAGAAAGACAGTAGGCCCTCTTGGGTTACCAATTAATCACTTACCACGGACAAACACAATGAGTATTCACATACCATAGATACTGTAACATCGATCGAATAGATTTCCATAACTAAAAAAGTTTAAATAACAAAGCGACGTAAATACATAAAACGCGCACGTGAACCACTGCGGGGCAGGGCGTGCTCACACAGCCTCCCATAAAGCCTTTTTACTCGGCCACTCTCATTGTAAGAGCCTTAGCGAATACATACGGATCTTAGATCCCTAGCCGATATGCCTGCACAATGGGTTTTTAATGTGTTTGCTATTAAAATGAATTGCTAATAAATAGTTAAACTAAACTGCCCATGGTGTAGCACTATTCTCGACGGTGCTTATCGAAACATCGTGGAAGGGTTATATCGTGGAAGCTATTATACAAAAAAACTTTTATAAACATGTTCCTCTTTATCTTTGTTTAATGTTACTCAATATTATAACAAAGAAAAAATCTACGTGGTAGGTTTTCATAGTTAGTATTGTGAAACCTAAAAACTATTATTTTTTTACTTACTAAAGCCTTTTTATCTAGTCCAACTTTCCTAGTTTCCCTGAAATATTTGAAAAAAAAAATCATATCTTCTATACATTATGTTAAACACTTTTCGAAGTTAACACATTAAAAACAAATGGAACATCCATTTTTTTATGTTTTCCGTGTCGCTTCATAATTAAAGTTGTGTAATATTATACTTCAGAAGAAGATATTCTCAGTCTTTGTAGTAATTATTAAATAAGAGCGAAGGAATATATAGCAATTGAAAAAGAAAGAATTATTTTATTTACATCAATTTCACATCAAAGATTACACGTGTAAGTAACGTAGGTGCAGGGCAAAATGATCCGATTAGCGTGGCCGGCTAGTGCGTCAATGGCCGCGTTCGGGTCAAGAGCCTCGGGCAAACCTTCGCCATTTTTATGGCTAACAAGCAGACCGGACTCATTTCTATGAAAATAACACATAATTGGTTATTGAAAATATTATATGTAGTCGTCATCATCAGAATATAAACGGAAATATAACTGGGCTTAGGTCTTCCTACAGCAATAGTAAATGAGGAGGTCGAGTAAGTTCCCACCGCGGTTTTAACAATAGCAAAACCAACAGCGGCTTAACCCCATCTTTTGAACTGCAGAAAAATTCTAGTTATTTTTTAAATTTGTTTACCCATCCACTTATGTCGGGACATTGCGAGTAGCTTAACTTTGAAGATCGCAGCCGGAGACGCTTCCTGCTGCGTCATCAAGATTCTCCTGCTCTAGTAACTACTCGTTTACGAATCTCTGAATCACACAACTCACCCTAACAGTATCACCATCATAACACATTTCGCCATATTTCTTAAGAACAACAAAATTCGTCTTGCTCGTTTGATAAAACACGAACAAAGGAGAAATATTCTATTAAGCTCCAACATCAATCGGCGAACGGACACACGAACGAACAATACTGTCTCCCATATTTCAATATCAAAAACGCGCCTCTGATGTTTTCTTCGAATAAAATATTACGTCGGAGTCATTCACCTCGTCGGATAATAATAGTATTAGGAATAATTGAATCGCTCGGAGGTCCAAGTCCGCATAGCCGGGCGTAACGCCGTCGTACTAGCGGTCGCAGGCCCCGATATGGTTCACAATCACGGATTATTTATTCCGATTGACCGGAGCGCGTAACTGTGACGCTCATTGGCGTGGCAAATTGTCACCGATTCGATATGCCAATGCAAAAAATATGCATCGCTGACTCGAAATGGTTCACAATGGGGGCTTACTCTTCCAAAAATCGTAATATTGTTACAATTTTTTCCGAGGTCTTTGTAAGTTAGTAGCCGTTTAAGCCAACAATCCGCTTGAGGCATGTGTGGTGGGTTAAAGCTCGATTTTTCCATGTGCAAAAGCACTCACTGTTACTGTTACTGTTGTACTCATTATAAGGATGTTTGTAAAGATCACAGGAAAGTTAAAGAAGTTATCTATTTCGTGGTATAGATGATGACGATAATGATTTTCTGAGTTCTAAAGCAGGCAAAATGTTTCTGTGCAGAACTTGTTTCGACAGCACCCTCTCTCCTTTCTATTCCTGTCGATGAGCTGCTGTGTCCTGGTTACCGTTACTCCTTTTAGGTATGAGATCCAGTAGAAATACTTCTCCTAGAAGTTTTAAAACGAAGGAGAAGAAGGAATAGCAAAGACAGCAGTAAATCAACGTTAATGCAAAGTTAAAAAATTCGCTGTCAGCTTGAAATCAAATTATTGAAATGTTAGAACGAATTTAAAAATTCATCAACACCTACACAATCAATTTAGAAAGCCACACATAAGTAGATCGTCATTTTTAAAAGCATGTCTCACCCATTCATGGACATGAAATTCTGAAAACAAAACCGCAAAAGTAATTTATTTCATCGGTGGGCCAGCATACTTTCTCGGGGTTTCGGTGATGAATGAAACGGACAGTATCACGAAATCAGCTGTAAAATAATGCCTTTTTTGTTAACGAGAGAAAGGTGAGCGACTGGACCCAGTGACCGAGTTAGCGGTTACTTTCCTCGTGCCCATTGTTGTTGGCAAACATATTTGGGCTGAGCATGCGAATCGCATTTAATGTGATCCTTCTTTGTTTTTTTCCGTGGCAGACAAAAGGGATGGCGCCATTTATCACGCGCTGTGTAGGAACAATAGCATATTACGAGGTACGTTTACTAAATATGATATTTTTTTAATTCTCCATATTACATGTTTGCGTCGGGTCATGTCTTACTAAATAGTCAATATTAAAACCATCAATACATACACATGAAATATGGTTGCTCTATGGATTTTTTGGATAATGATTTTTTTTTTTTTACTAAATTATCGTTTAGTACCGACGACGCCTACCTGAGGACTCCTTTCATTCTTCATCAACATTATGATTATTTAAAATATTGTTTAATAGAAAAAAAATCTTAATATTGCTGGTTAATTATAGATTATGTCCAATATAATTAAAATACAGCAAACGGGGTGACTGCCCTATAAATAAGTTTGAACAGGATCGTGCAGTTTGCGCGGCGGGGCTGGTGTGGGCTAAATATAACTATAACTAGTTCTTTAGGGATTAAAAGAATAGTTAGTAGGTACCTAGGCCTGCCATGATCTTCACACGTCTCTTAACCGAGTGGAATATTTTATAGAGTTTAATTGAATATTTTTATTTTATTACAGTCATTGTCTTAAAGTAATAGCGGTAAACTTATTATTATTCAATATTATTAATAAAAACACAACTTTTTATAGTCCTTAAAACTACAAAATTTAACGGAGACGTATGAAAAATAGAAATGATATTGTTTTCTGAGGTTTAAGCGAGCACTACACATTGAAATGAAACACTTTTTACGGATTAACTCGCGTTTAATTTACTATTTACATAGTTTTTTATATTATCCTGACGTTTCGAACCCTTTACAGGGTCCGTGGTCACAGGGAGACTGAGGTGTTGGTCGTCTCATTGTCAGAAGTTATTTGCCTACCGTCAATAATTTTTATATTTTACCGGGTGCGTTCAAGTTTACACAATACGAGCTAACAATATTTTTAGGTCTGGCAATAGAAATGATGGTCATAAAAGAAAAAATAATGCAAAGTAATACAGAATAACAAACAAAATTAGGAAAACACAAAAAAGTTTTGCTGTCACACAATAAAATTCTTCGCTTTTCAAGTAGGTACTTTTATTTGATGCATAGATGTAAGTGTTACCCCCCTTGGGTATGACGTTTTGCCCATTCTTCTTTACTGTTTTTTTAAAGAATTACACCCAAGAAAAAGTTGAATTCGGAGTAGGTAACACTAGATATTTGCACCCAAGAAATATGAATAATCTGATTACAAACCATTTACAAGTTGGATAAATAAGTACTAAGTCCAAGGACTGATTTCACGGATCTATTGAGCGAGGATGTAACGGAGTAAATAGGTACTCTTTTGTCAGTCAATACTTTTTATTTTTTTGCTGTTTTAGTATGTAAACGCTTCTTTGTTTTATACCCATATTGTTGTCGTCGATCGTTTGCTGTTTAACTTTTTTATGTTTTCGTAATTTGGTTTGTTATTCTGTACTACTTTGCATTATTTTTCATTTTATTACCATCATTTCTATTTTTCATACGTCTCCGTAATATTCTTCAAACCGCCTTCGTGAGCATAAGTTGTCACTCACTATTTTATCTTAGTGGAGCCTGCCGAGGTCTTCCTCTCGCTTTCTTAGCAGGTCGTCCCATTGGGATCTTTTGAGCAAAAGTCCTGGCTGACTAAATAGGCCCGTCAAAAAACACAGACAGCATATTATTATTATGGTAAATCATAATATTTGATGCATCAATTCCGCAAAATAATCATGCAATTCGTAAAATTCATAATATATACAGATTTGTTTTCCACTCGACTGTGAGGTGGCTGAATTCAGCCAGAAATTACGCGCAATTAATTATTCAAAAAAATCCCTACAGGAAACAACTTTTTACGTAGAAGGTATTCAATATGTAAACAGAATTTCCTACTCGCTCTAAAGGAGAGGTAGAGTCGTACATAATTTTTTTAAAATTAAACTTTTGCTGTATTAAGATGAAATATGTTGAATGAGTCAACTGGCGTTTAATTTAACATATCTATATCTACCTATATTTTATGCTGACGCTTTGAGTTCTGTCAACTCCGTGGTCACATGGAGACTGAGATGTTGGTCGTCTTATCAACGAGTTTTTTTTTAGGTTTTTGAACTCATGTGTGCTTGTGATCTCGGTGGTTGAATGGTCAAGCGCACGGAATGAAATCCGAAGTCCTGGGTTCGATTCTTCAAATTCAGGCGACTTAATTCAAAAGCCAACCCGTAGGTACTTTACTTTTTTTCGATCTTATGCAAGGGGTTTAATTATAAAATTACAGTGTCCAACATAATGACAGAGCCCTATAAAAGTTGAGCACGGTTCATTTATTTACCATTATTTTGCTTTCGTCCGCTCAAAGTAATTATCTTATTCAATCCGGTCCGGTTGCGGGCTATAGCTGGCCTCTGGGACGCGCTGACCGTGTGCGAGGCAAACGTCTCCACGTAACACTCATTAAGCCAACAAAACCAACCGCACGAACATTCACCGTCGTGTTTTTGCCAAGAGTTATGGCTAGGTATGTCGTCGCCGCTTGATATGATATACCTACTTTTTAGTGCCGGTATTATGCTACGTATGCTTTTTGGAGAAAACACTAATGTCTTTTAAGACAGATATCAAATGTTTCACTTACTCGTAAGTACTTTTTCATTAAAAAAAATTGCAATATTTACTATTACCTAGTCAAAAAGAACAGCCTTTATGGGCTTTGCCCAGCAATAACAACGGTAACGGCAACGGCAATATGTTGCCACAATTCATGGGTACCTTGAAATGAAACACTTTTTTACGGATTATAGTTTTTTATATTATCCTGACGTTTCGAACCCTTTACAGGGTCCGTGGTCACAGGGAGACTTAAAACTGACTGAGACTATGTAGTGCTCGCTTAAACCTCAGAAAACAATATCATGGGTACCTACTATCATAACTAAAAATACGGACTACAAGTTTTAGTTTTTGTTCTTAGAGAGTGGAGCAAAGGAATATTATATACTGTTTAGGTGTACGTTAAACATACAGATTTAGTCAAACATTAAACTTAAAAAACACACAATTAAATTCATCTTTTGTAAAAACAAAAATAAAAACCAATTAAAACCTCAAGCGATTTACAAAGCTTCGCCAACGCTTATCTTATCATAAGTACGAGACTGTGGCCAAAAGACTCTTTTTAAAAAAAAGAAAAAGGAATTAAAAACGCCCAATTAAAACCTCATGCGACACCCCTAGCGTAGTCGCAAGCCGGTCGCCCAGGGCCGGGTGTTGCACTGAAGATGCGCCAAGTGCAAGGCGAACCGCCCCACGTAACACTCGTTACGACAACCAGCCACAAGCTACAACCAGCCGGCCGTGTTTCGTACGCATGCCTTTTACTTTTGTCTTTTTATTTGCATACTGTACTCGCTTTAACGAGGGTAAGCATTAATAGCTCTTGAAAGCATTTAATTTTGTTTGACTATTTTGTGGGATTGGAAGTAAGATGATAATAAATGTTGGGAAAATGTTTCAAAACGTTAAAATAATGGAGCAAAACAGACAAGTAGGAAACAAACATCTACATTTATAAAAAAATATACTTACGAAAGTTTGTGAACTTCTTAGCGGGAAAGTGAAACATCATGTCTGCAGTTTTGATTTAACTTTTGAAAATTTTCGGATATAAATTTAAGAAATAATGGTTTATTATTAACTTTTAAGTGTTCGTGAACGTGCATGAGTAAGAGTTTTCAAATTAAACAAAACAGTTCAACAACATTTTTAAAATTCTTTCAAGAAATCCGTTTTAAGATCTCAGTAAAGTTCCACTTATATATTGAAACTCAAGGGGTTTGGAGGGAATATCATTCACCATTAAACATTCCTAAACATCAACAGGTTTCATTTTCCTGTGAAGAAGTAGAAAAAATTAATAAAAATTGGTTGCCTGTAAAGTCGGTATACGGGCGAAAGTTTTACGTGACAACGACTTTGAGTGGTAAAATAATTTTAATGTGAATATTCATTCGTATAGTAGGAAGAAGGATGAAATAATAGTAACAATTTAAAACATTTATTTAAACAAAGAATTATATTTAAAACATAGTTGAGTGGGAGAGAGACGCAAGGCATTCGGCGGGCCTCTCTCTCGTTCGGTGACTCATCGTAACGTTACCGAGCGTTACACTTTTTCATAAGTGACTCCCAGCCGCAACCTAATTTAAGACGTTGTCACGTCAAAAACAAACAAACAAACCAACAACTTAGGTTATTAAAGCTATATAGCTGCTGCAGGTTAATTTTTCTAAGCTTTAGTCTATGGAATTACGAGGTAAGTACAAAACATAAACAGAATGACTCGGAGCGATATCCAATCCATCGCAAAAAGCATTCGTTTTGAATTTCGAACGTAATGGCGCAAAACATACGATTTGTTCGTGACCAACTCGAGCGGTATTGGATCGAAATCATTTTGTTATTTTCATCCACACGGCCATTACTTGATTTATACTTTTTGTGACGATGCTCAAAGAGAGCGCACGAGTCTGCGCAAGAGGATCGCTCCCTTAACAAGCTACATTACATGCTACGGGGCGGGGAAGCCAGCAATAACAATGTTAATGAATACTATTTACAAAAAAAAGAGTAAATTTTGTTTAACTCATAATTTTTGATTTTTGATCATGGCTGCCCGTTACATTCTGTCGATAAATTGTAATCTCGAAAAAAAAGAGTTTATTTTGTTTCAAATTCATAATTAGGTATATTGCCTTGTCTTTGTAAAAACTTTGAGTTAACATAAAAAAATTAAGTTAACCACTTCAAATGAATTGTTTAATTAGATTTAGGTATATATGCTTTATTTATCTATGTTACTAAAAGTCCCTTCTCTAAACTACAACTAAGACAAGGTTTCAAGTTAAGGAAATACCGACTCTCTTTATGTTTTTTTAACATGTTCTTAACTAAGTTTAAAACTATCTTATTGTCTCTATTAAGTGCGGGAAAGTTATGTTAGTTATTACTTGGACTGGTAGTTGCCACTGCTGGGTGTAGGAAGGAAGACATCAGTCCCTCGCGAGTGTGGATGAGTAGGCTCAAAATAGCGAGTGGAGGGTTAAAGGGTAATACGACGTGCGTTCGGCAGCTCAATAGCAGCAGTGATTGATGGCGGAGGGTTGAGAATTGCCAATCTGTAGTCATTTGATTAATATATGCTCTTTGGTTATGATTTATAGTTTTTGATATTAAATGTATTAATTGTAACTTTAACTTGCAAATGTTTAGAAAAACTTGGTTTACATAATTATGCACAAAAAGTAATGCTGTGACGATGATAAAATATTTAGGTAGGTAGGTACCTACATCACAAAGTGTTTAACATACCTACCTCAGTGTTAAGGAATTTTGCCAGCTCTTAATGTGTTTTTGATTTCCTATAAGAAATATTCAGTGTTCAAGATCGAAACGAACAACAATAAGTAGGTAGTGCTAGTATTCCCACACTTTAAATAAAGCACTTTATGTTGAGCATCAAACGTAAATACCGTTTTTCAATGTAAAATATATTGTGCATAAAAATATATTTTAATCTGTCTTATATTTAGTGATGTACCACGAATATTTTGATGTTGATGTTCGTAAAAAAAGTTTTTAATAACATGTAATGCACCTAATGTTTCTGATCTGAACATACTGGGTGACGTTTATGACACACATTTAATCCCATGCATTTCTCTAATTTGATAATGTTGGCTTGTTTTTTTCAGTAAGCTTTCACTGTGGGTTCTGGAGCTTTTTCATCTTATTTTTTATATTGTCAATTACGGAAGATAGTAAATCTAAAAAAATTATAACCGTATTTAAAAATATCTGCAGACGTAACGTTTTTTTATTTAAATTTGCCTGTCCCAATTTTGAAGAATAAAATAGAGAACTTTTAAACATCGATTTTATTATTAATCCAATTTATGTATTAAGCCGATTTCAAGTAGTATAAATTTAAAAATTATATAATAGTTTTGTACGGTAGATTGAGTTAAATGGAGTCACACGTGTTGTTGCTAAAAGAATACGGGAGAAACTCTAAACATCGACATATGACCGTGTTAAATTTCATATAACCTATTTTGACAAATAATAATGCACGTTATTAGCCAGTAAACTTATTCCAGCCAGTAATAATATTCTTATTTAGTAAATAGAAGATATAATAAAAATATCGTATTCGTACAAGCATTATTCGTTGCATCCATCACTACTTACATTTTAAACAAAATGCATGTTTCTAGTTTATTTGTGTGCTCACAATGTTAACTGATGTGAAGTTCCCACATATATGAGATTTGCAGACGATCTAATGTCCCTAAGGCATGCCAATAAAACTCAGACGTTATTCCGCGAAGGTCGAGGCGGCTTATAAAATATCGAATCGTGATGCATATGATATTTAATTTGAACGAATTAAAATTATATACTCACTTTAATCGGGTAATAAACGAATAAGGAAATGTTGTGCACTAACATTTGAAGATACAAAGAAATTCTGAAAACGTTGTTTTTTTACAAACTTTATGAATATTACATCAGATCCCACAAAATAGGTTAATAGACGTTTTAATTAAATCTAGGTGCACCTATAGATTTACCTTTGTCATAACTCATAACAGATTAGTCAATTAAACTTAAGATTTGCATTTAAAAAAAGTTGAATTGACTTACAGTCCACGTCCGTCGTTTGAAAAATACACATTACTCATTTAACATTAAGTTTTTGTTATTTTGTTTCTTAAATGTTATTGTATATTCGGTATTATACTCGTACAATAACATTGACAAATTAAGCATAGGTGATATTGCCATTGGTGACATAGCTTTCAAAAAAGAAATACTTATATGTTTTTTTATTTATTACGGACGGCCAACATTAATACAAAGTAAAAAAAGCAAAAGGAAAAAAAATACATACATTATGCGTATATAACACCTGTTATCAAAGCCGATGCACTGAGAAGCGCTCTAAATATTTGGTCACCCATCCAGCAAATTTAAACATTTATAATATTAGGTGATAAATCATGTATCATATATTTTACATAATATTGTAGATAATTTTCATGTTAATAATTTCCATAAATTTCACCATTATTGTATAATTTTTCAAATCTGATATAGTTGTTTGAATATTCAAACAACTATCATTAAATGACGTAGCGGGTTTTTACGTTTCCCGTTTCTAATATAATGCAGTCATTTACGAGTATCAGTAGAAACAGTATCGTCGGATCAAACTCCCGTTACGTCCCCAAAAATATTGTCTAAACCAATAAAACGATACACCGAAAAAACGGGTTTCTAGAGAGACATCTATTAGAGTTTCGATAAACGCAACAACCTGTCTTAATAATGGTGGTGTCTTAAGCAGGGAACATGAGATCATTGACACACAAATCCCGTTTGAATATTAAGCTAAGAACCGTTGGCACTCGACCTTTAGGCCAATGCTTTTCGGACAATGCTAAACTCTTTTCTCGCGTCACACCTCACAGAAGCCACAATGGACGGAACGTTAATTGACAGCTACAGTTACAATATTTAACAAAAAACCGACGTCTTCCTAAGAAAATTAAATGATGTTACGGACCGTACGGACCGGGTTGGACAGTCCGAATTAAGTATAAATTCTTCATTCTAAATAAGTAAATGAAACTTATTCCTTTGCTTCCTGAATGATATTGCAAGGACGGTATTATTATATTAAAAGTTATACATTTAGGTAGCATTTTAAACACCACTATTGCCTTACAACATTTTACTATACTTACATAAAAAATCCTTTAACATTTGTATGAATTAAATAAAAAACTTTATGACACATCCATAACGTAACTTAATATTTTAAATAAGGTAAGTACTTAGTTGAAGGTCGAAGAGTCTTCTTTCTACTACGAGTATTTATTACGGTCTACTACTCGTATAATATTCTCGGGGCACGCAATAGACAGTTAGCAATATAATAAAATAGCTGGTAAAGTAATAAATGTGAAAGTGAGTTTGTTTCTCCTTCATATGCAACGGGTCGACATAATATATTGCAAACCTATACTTAATTGGTGGGCTGAACAGTGCCATTCGCTGCTTTTTAGCGCAGTTTAATTCAATTACGATAATGGTAACGTACCGTATAACGCGCGGGCAAAGCTGCAGTCAAAACTTGTAATGAGTACCTACTTAGTATACATTGGAAAGTATTTGTTTGAGTGTCCTTCTTTAACATTAAAACGGAGCAAGATTAGCGAGATAGTTACTTACAGACCGGACGGTGATGTAAGAACGTAACTTTATACTCGATTTTGCTTTTGAATTATTATGTACAGTAATGTAGTAAACTTACAGAAGAAACCAAACGTTTACTAAGTAAAACGAATCATTCACATCAGCCACACAAATGTAGTACTTACTGATGAGCCTACGCCTATCCGCATGAACGTTTAGTATTTAACATTATTAATGTAGCATGTTTGTTGTAAAGATACATGTAGTAAATTATAGAGATTTACACACACACACACACACACCCCCACACACACACCCAAACACACTTAACACATACACGAATATTTTTATAATTATTTATCCACAACATAATATGGTCTTTCCATTTCGAATTTTTGTTTTTTTGTTTACTTCTATTAATTATTGTTTATCCTGTTTTGCTGTAATATGTTTAATTGTATTTCGTTTACTTTTCTCTCAGGTCAGGCTACGCCTAGAGTGTGGGGGCTAGAAATGTGTAGTATTTGTAAGACTTATTACAGAAATAACGATTTTTATTATTTTATTATTATTATGAGCTTAGCTGCCTTAAAACCGGACACAAAATAAATTGTTAGAAAACCTCTAGGAGTCTTCGTAGCAGACAAGGGAATAGGGCCTTAAAGCTACGCGCTATATATAAATAAATGAATTAAAAAACTATTATTAATGTACCCAATGCGATTCGGTGGATGTTAACGGTTGCCATTTTACGATTTAAGCCTCCCTAATCGGTTGTCGTACAGTTAACTTTATCGTTACAACCACGACTCTACAATATCGGAATCAGGCCACCACCGTCACAATATTGTGGACGTTTCAAACAGAATCGGGTCTTTGCACTAACGGCATACCGTACGTACCGAAGCAACAACTCCATATAGGTAATACGATACCATAAGTTGAATAATTTCATCTCATGGCTTTATCATTACGAGATTATTATATAATTGCGGAAAACCGTCTCAACCGGCGCGTGTCTGCACGGTCAGCTGCACCGCACACGCGCCCTCCCCCCACCCCCCATCTCAAGAGGTAATTAGCGAACACACGGAAGAATTCATCATTATTCATTAGCAGCATCGCTAAGTCCGCTCGCTTCCTTGGTTTTTCTGCGCGGGAGCAGATATGAGATGTTGCGTGCCGCGCGGCTCCGCTCGTGCGCATTTCATACATCATTACTCCGATAATGTCTACACACCTTGCTATATGAATTTAAACAATAGTAACGGCATCATACGGTGGTTACGCTTGTTATTCTTGTATAAAGGCAAACAAACAGATGTTAAGATGGTGTTTATAATGCTCTTTGTGAATATGGTTAGCATAAATCATTATTTTTTGAAGATAGTTATATAACTAATTGAATTCAGATTTCAGGTAACGAATGTAACTTAAAATAATTATTAAACAATTATAAATATAACTTACCAATCTTGATTATAATGGATAACTAACGTATTTACACGTGATTAGCAAATACATTGTTTCAGCGTCTCTGCGACCACGGTTCCTGCTAAGGGATTATGAACAATGAATTTGTGTGGATTTGTATTTAAATTGTTCTAATGCAATGTATATTGTTCGCGTTTCAAGTCTTAGAAAGACTTTAGAAAACATTATGAGTTCGTTCAACTAATTTGCAAAGTTAAATTTTCCTTCATTAACTTTTTAATCAAGTTTATTCATCCAACGCTGACATACATCTAATGAACTTAGAACCCTTGCTTTATAATTAGTCAGTTTAACTACTAACATAATGGCCAACATAATGACCAACATAGAGGCATTCGTCTGTGTGATTATGATCGAATGGCCATATCGATTCAGCGCACTGGAGCGTGAGTTTATCGGTAACGTTTTTATCTTTTTGTCAAGTAATCTATTTTCAATGGGCAATGGTCGTGAACGGTCAAGTTTCCCCGGAGCGGATGTTTTATTAACTTAACTGTATATAAAAGTAAACAACGCGAGCTCGATATATTTTTGAGCTACATTAATATGAAAGTTGTTGTGACGACACTCGTTAGTAAAATCTACAACTCAGTTTACCAATAATTTGATTGCGACATTTTCTTATATGTGTGGAGTTTTTCATAATGACTCTGAATTAAACTAAATAGTTCTACGAAGCTTAGTATTCTCTGGTTTAGTCCAGATAACGTTACTGAGTGGGATCCCGCACAGTCCCCTGTCTATTCGTAATTTGTTGTACAATGCGTGAGCACTGCTGTATTTCTCACTAGCTGTGACACAGTACTGAAAAGGTGTGGGGGCGCTATTGTTATTAAATTATAACATCCTTTTTATTTGGAATATATACATTGATTTATGATGCTACTTACTACTATGACATATTAATATAAAAACACGTAAATACAAAAACCACATGGTAAGTATCTTTCGCTATATACATGTCTAGACGGAGCATCGCGGTACAAGCGCTTCTCCGAAGCCTCTCGGTTTTTGTATTGATTTTTAAAGTGTGCGTGACAGCCGCGTATGACTGACACTAGCGCGAATGAGCGCCTTCTATGGCCGGAAGGAGCACGTCAAGCCAATACTGGCCTGTAAATTTTTGGACGTTTTTTTACGGCCAGGTTCTATCTAGACATGTATTGTTTGTAATCAAAGCTTAAGTCTATCCATGTTGGCACTTCAGATCGATCTTCCATAGGCTAGCCGCACATACACAATAATATTTTCAATAAAGTGCATATTGTCAATAATATTGTGTGTGGTGCGGTATTGTTCAATATTATTGTAGATTTCCAGAAATTCTGATCACGGGCACATCAATATTGGGAGGAGCCAGGAATATTTTGTTTGTTTTTTGTTCACGTTAATGCGCCAAAAGGACTATAGAAGACAAAAATAGTGTGAATAATATCTAATCTCACAGAAAAGCGATATTTGTTATTATGAATACATGGGAAACTTATCCAGAGCTGTGGAAAACATCCATCGTGATACTAAAGATACTAAAGATAATAGTTTTTGAAAGCTGCCATCACTCATTCTCATGTAATTTTTAAAATCATGCTCTTCTATAATTAGTTCATTTATTAGATTCTAATGATTTAACGTCGTAATCGTTTCTTTCTTGATTGTTTTTTAATTCGTAATTTTTGATTATTTGCGTTAAAAACGCTCAAATAAACTCAAAGTTAACGAAACATTGAAAAAATTTCTGCCTCAGGCGGGAATCGAACCCGCAACCTGAGTTAGACATTTTTTTCAACGTTTCGATATCTTTAATTGTTTTTTAATTAAGTGCCTATTTAAAATAAGTGCAGTAATCAATGCAAAGACTTTTTTCTCTCTGTCCATTTTAAACCGTGCGTACACGAATCAAGCTGCTGAGCGACTGAGTGAAAAATTTACAATAATATTGCGTAGTGTGTGCGGTATATGGTATATTGATCAATATTATTGACAATCTTGTATTGACAATATTATTGAGTGTGTGCGGCTAGCCATAGGTATAGACAACCCGTTTGACATTCTAATTCATTTCATTAATTCAAATTATGTTTCATTCATATATTATTGCAACGTAGAACCTGCCAGTGCACTAACTAACATAGCATAGACTCCACAGTCGACTACGAAAAGTCAAGGGAAGAGTGTTTCCCACTTCTCTAGGTGGCAGGATCGCTACCACAGTTAGAGTAAAATACCGGAAGCTACTAAACAAAGTTTCGGGGTCGGTAACGCATGAGTCATAATCATGGCGTTGCAACGTGCAAGCGTCAATAGGCTGCGGTAGCCGCTTAAAGTAGGCGGAGGGAAAATGTTTGTTTTCCAGCTCAGTCGGATAAACAGTAAAGCCCGTTGAGCTCATTCATTACCGTGTTTAACATTCACGCCAGGATAATACGAACCCTGAGCTGTTTTCAGTGAAAATATTTGCTAAAATGTTTACCTGTGCGTTGAACAGTGTTTTTTTTCTAAATTATTTAGAGGGAATCCTGATTATTTTTATGTTTTATCTAAGGTACCGACTTGTACACTTACCATATATTAAAAATCATGATGATGTAGCATGTTCCCACAGGCATGCGTATGTACAACATCATTACGAAAATGTATAATCTTTGTTTATCTTTCCAAATACTTTTGTATGTGGTTGTGAGTCCTGCACCAAAGTACCTACAGCATTAAAAGTTAAATGTTATAATAATCATTACAACATAATCATAAGCCAGCCATATCTTACAGATCAAGATCCTCCGTGCCTGCAGGAATGTCATCCAATACACATTAGACCAGACATTCTGGATGGAACGTGCCGAAGATGTTCAGATAAAAAGGACTCCACGCGTAGCTAGAGTACCTACAGTTGAACAGAGTACCTACAGTTGAACGTAAATAACAACCAGTTTGGCCGTAATTTTGTTTATGGCTTTAGTTGGGATTGGACGTGGATTGGACGTAGTTAGGTACGTCTTTTGTTTTTAGTGTAAGTACGAAATTGATGTAAGGAATTTTTAGATCTCATGCAAACTTTTTATGACTAGTGCGTGGGAAGTAGCAACATACAAAGTTAGGCAATAAAAAAAAATTGGTTGCCTGTAAAGTCGGTATACGGGCGAAAGTTTTACGTGACAACGACTTTGAGTGGTAAAATAATTTTAATGTGAATATTCATTCGTATAGTAGGAAGAAGGATGAAATAATAGTAACAATTTAAAACATTTATTTAAACAAAGAATTATATTTAAAACATAGTTGAGTGGGAGAGAGACGCAAGGCATTCGGCGGGCCTCTCTCTCGTTCGGTGACTCATCGTAACGTTACCGAGCGTTACACTTTTTCATAAGTGACTCCCAGCCGCAACCTAATTTAAGACGTTGTCACGTCAAAAACAAAAAACACATGTTGAAACATGAATAATAACACTAATTGATAGTTAATTACATACATTAGTGATGAAGTTTTGATTTAACTGCCTACATTGAGTCATTGAGTAACATCACGAATATTATCCTGAGTGATCATCGAATAAAAACACGTGTGTTTTATCACAAAAATAACAATGAAACCACAAACACGAGATTGTTTTATTTAAAAAAAGGTGCTATAGCTAACCGCAGCGTTTTGTGACCGTTCGATTGACCAGAGGTTACACAAACGAACATAGGAAGGACATAATATTTATATTTAAAGTAGGTACACATGAAAGTATTGTATCATAGGCCTTATTTTTTTCTTAATGTAAAAGAAACTCGATCAGGCGATATTTTAAATCAAGTTATAACAAATCAGTTACTCCTGTTTTACAGACAAGCCAAAATTATAATAATCATTCATTCATAAATTAACAAAAAACTTTAGCTGTCGTAGTCAATAGTGTGTAATACTTGTTTGATAGGTCACAGTTTTTAATTAAATTGAGCCTTATTGCAATAGCCTGTAAGTTTATAAGTTACTGTAAAGTGTACCTTCGATTCGGATGTAAGAAATTTGATGCCCTGAGATCGAAGCAAGAGTAACGGTTACGCGGCGACGGTGAACGACACCGTGCGAGTGCGATGCAGCCATTATCGATTACGATAAAAACCAATAAACAACAGAGTAACAAACGACGGTCACGAAGAATAACGTCATATCTGCGCGCAGCTACGACGTTATTCTTGGGGATATTCGAAAAACTCGACAGGCTTTTGGTACTGTCATAAAAGAGGTAAGCAAAGTACAGCCTGTATACTGTCCCAATGCAGGGCAAAAGCCTCCACCATTGAAGTCAAGTCATCGCTTTAATGGGCGATTTTCTGACAGCCCAAATTAAAAAATAAAAATAAGTTTAAAAACACTCGATAGATGGCATTTCATGAAAGCTGAGCTGTACACAAAGGCTGAAATAAATTGTGCACTTTTGCTTGTCAACCAAAAAAAATTTTAAAATAGTGTTTTCTTTTCAGGTCCTATTTCTATTTTGCATCATTTTGTTTACAGTTTGACAGTTGCACAATATTCATATTTTCCGATACCATTACGCAGCCATACACGTGCTCTCCATGGACTCGCCTTTTACTAAGCGCCATCTATGAAGTCATTAGGAACTCTCCTTTTTTTCAATCTCGGAAAATCGCCCATTGATGGGTGTTGGGCGTACTTACTTACACCACGCTTGCCAAATGTGGGTTGGTGATCACAAACCCGGGCTATGCATCGAAAAATCCGAAAACACACTTTGCCCGTTACTATTTTTTTAAATTTATTTTCCCCCTAGTTGAGGTAAAAGAGCAGTACAGCCACTAATTGGCAGTTATCTAATGATTAACAGCACTGGCAGCCTGTCACTTGCATGCGCTGTGTAGAGTTGGCTGGCTGACATTCAGTAAATCAGCTATGCGCATATCTCTTTGGAACATTATGCGCCATACCCGCCGCAGCCGGTAGCAGAGAAGTGTTCGGGTTGAACCCGAGATTCTAGTTTGAGCCAATATCTAATATATCAATAGCCAATATAATTATGAACTTCATGCCATGATACAATAGCGACTTAAGAAATGCTTAAAATACTGAATACCAAGAGGGATTGAACGATTTTACAAACTAGATGTTACTTAAAAACTTTTTGATTGCAACCTAATTAGGTACAAATATTATTCTCACACATTAAATATGATTCAAAAATAAATAGACAACCACTTTGTTACTAACATGGCTTAACGTAACGTGCTTAAGCAACTCAAATAATGAGCAATATTGATGGTCCTTCAAGGTACTAACATGTTGACAAAACATCATCCTTTTGTAGGTACCTACCTATTTCCCTCCGTATAAACGTGTGTGCATTCCTAATTTGTACGCCTGTCTTTGGTGTTGTCAAGGCAGAGGTGTATTAGCTTGACAAATTGACTTCGCAAGGAACAAACTTCCGGCAGTTTCATATGTATTTCACGATTCGAGCCTTCTTCTATTTGGTAGTGTGTCATGCACTCATGCCTTCCTACACGATGGATGAGGCGTTATGAAGATCGTGTCGTAAAATTAAATTGGTCGGAACTTGATTATTGATCGTTTGATATCGAATTGGTAGTCACGACGTGCGACGTGACTATGTTTAGCTTCCACGTGCGTACGTACAGTTTTGGTAAGCATATTATAAGTGGTAATTACAAAGTAAAGTACAACCTGTATATTGGTAGTGTAGGACAAAGGCCGCCCTCATTGAAATCATCGCTACAATTAATGGTTTAATCAGCACGCTTGCCAAATGTGGGTTGGTGATCACAAATCCGGGCTATGCATCGAATCGAAAATCCAAAAACACACTTTGCCCGACCTGGAAATCCAAAAACTCACTTTGCCCGACCTGGGTATTGGATCTCCGTATATCGAGCCGCGCGCTTGACTACTCGGCCACCGAGGCTTTTTACAGTTGATTCCCAATTCTACTGATTTCTATTACAGATTCCCAATTCTACAGATTCCTATAGATCCTATATATTCCGAAGATTTTATGAAGACGTCTCGTTAAGTTTACAATTATTGTTTTTAGTAAATAAATAATAAGTTTAATTTTAATTCATACTCTTTTCATTTGTTGTAAAGTACAATAAGAAATAAGAACAATAATAATAAAGCTCTTTGCTGCAAGAAAAAAGTAAGCAAAATTTGGTTATTTTTAAGAATGGTAATCTGTAGAGTTAAGAATCTGAATAAAGAATTGGTAGAGCTGAGAATCTGTCTGTACAAATCGGAATCAGAAGAATCAGTAGAAATATGTTACTGTTAAGATGAGAATCTGTAGAATTGGGAATCTGTAGACATGAGAATCTGTAGAATTGGGAATCTGTAGACATGAGAATCTGTAGTATTGGGAATGTGTAGACATGAGAATCTGTAAAATTGGGAATCTGTAGACATGAGAATCTGTAGAATTGGGAATCTGTAGACATGGGCCTAAACCGTAAGTGGTATAATAATTACAAATTATAAAGTCGCCGTTCCCCTGTGTCTGTGGCTCTTCTTATTCTTCTGAACCACGCAATGGATTTTTATTCGTCTTTCACTAATAGAAAGAGTGATAACTGAGGATGGTTTTTGTGTTTATAATTTGTAGATTTGTGGTTCTAAATGCGTTAACGTGGACAAAGGCGCGGGCGGGCGCTAGTTGTTATAATAAAACTGTCTGTTATTATGGCTAATTTATACAAATTCTGTAACTGGCGCCTGTGTGATGAGACGTAACACGTACCTAACGCACCCATGCATTTTTATTGATTTAAAGTACGCAAATGGATTCGCTCCACCTGATCATAAGCGGAAGCGAAGTCCAGAGATGCAAAGACAACCAGTGAAGCAGATAGTGACCGCACTAGACGTCCTCATATTGCCAAGGTGCAAGTTGCCTCTTTAACCCCTTGAGCACCGTAAAACCAGACACAATTGAAAATCAATTGTTTCGCGACCGCCGGCGGTCTTATGATACTTGACCTATAGGAGTTTATTTAATCTTATAGAAAGGAGGGAACTCGTGTTCTGGGAGAGCTTTTATTGGTAGTGCGAAAGCAACACATGCTATGCAATCTATTATAGAGCCTAAAACGTGTAAACGCAATGATATTATATAAAAGTTTATAATATCATTGTGTAAACGCTATAAAAATTTGTTAACACACAACTATAACCTATTTACTAACTCCCTTCAACCAATATTTCATCTATGATACCTATTACTCACCATAACATTCAAACGTTAAGGTTCTAATTTCAAATTAACTTATAATCTGTGGTTCACGTCTATCAGATGGTCAGATTTAGACGGTGGGCCCGAGAATAATGGGCGACCGTCTTTATTCCACTTTAAAGATAGCCAGATACCGTTGGACGTAACGGGACTGGCCCACCGGCCCTAACAGTGCGCCCGGCCATCTCGAATTGTACTAACTTCGGTAAGTTTCGTATCAATGGCGCTGGCACTATTCATTGCGTCTTGTGAGTCAACGAACAACGCGACAGATAAGAATATGGGTCGCACAATACTCTGTGGTGACGATGGATTCTCTACATTTCTCTATGCATGCGGTTTGTTCTTTTTTTAAAGACTGATTTTGTTTTGGGTGTTTAAAGTTTTCTAAATGTCTGTTAAAGGAGGCGTGGGCAGTATAGATGCCAGTGTGTCTATTGTAGAATTCTCTTTGCTTTAGTCATGTCCTTCTTTTCTGTTTTTACGCTTGTTTTGACAGAGAGCCACATGCTTACTTTTTTACGTAACGTTTTTGCTAAGAATATATTATTCTGAGCGTTTTTGTCAATGGCTTGGCAGAGTATAAAATATGATTGATTATATTAGTTAATAATAATTATTATTGTCTAGTCTTACTAACCATGAGGTAATGAGAGTCGTGTATGTACTTATGTATTAATTTCAGCCGGTAGCCTACAACAGATGTGCCACCTGCGTGTCCTGGATAGGCATAATCACTAGGCCTCAGGGTAGGCAACGAGCAAGTTATAGATGGCGCTACAAACATAACGGTAATTGCTAGCCATCAAACGGACTAAGTAAATTTGATTGAAAGTACTTTAACTTTATTCGTCTTTGATTCTTTAAAATCAAAATCAAATGCCACATTTATGTCGAAGCATCACTTGAGAACGGCTCGACCGATTTGGTTTATTTTTCTTCGTGTTCGTAATAATTTGTCAGCGGGCCTAGCATGCGCAACACGAGATATGTCGCGCGCTGACGATATTCTCTCTTCCTTCGATGGCGGGAACGACAAACTATCTCGGTTACAGTTGTCAAAACTCGATAAAATTATTTTGCATGCTTAGAATAATTACGTATAGAAAGATAGTCTTCATACAAGCGCTCTGTCAAAAGTGAAGCACTAAACCGATTCACACTTTCGTGACGATTACTTGCTTGCGCTCGACGACACGCACACGCACCCTTGTAACTTGTACATTGAAAACTCGGCGTTTGGAGCCATATCTGGCTCCAAAAAAAGTGCTTTAAAATGGGCGCGCGGACTTATCTTCTATACGTTATTATTCTAAGGTTGCATGGTAAGGTTTGTAGACAAAAATACCACAGACAAGCAAAAACTCTTAGAACAATATTTAGTTATTGTTCTGAACAAAAACTCTATATCGTGTATGTATAGACATAACACGAGAAAACGGGTCTAGAAAATTTTCTCGTGTCGCGCATGCTAGACCCGCAAGACAAAGGTTTGTATACATTTTTTGGAAAATCCTCGGAAAAGTCGCTCATTTGGGTTCCTAAGTGGAAGTGAGTAGTCGTCGCGAACGATTACTATTATCAACATAAATTAATAAAAATCAATTGGATCTAATGTTTGTTCGCCCATCTCTTCAGAACGGCTGCACCTGTTTAGCTAATTCTTTGTATGTTGTGTTTGTAATTGTCAGGAGAAGGTTTGTGAGAAAGATAAATTTTTGGAATTTCGTCACGGGATACGGGGTCAGTGGTTCACAGTTCGTTCATTATTTGTTTTTAAATGCCGACTTACCTGTGGGCGGAGCGTGGTGTGCCTGGAGTAGTAGTCGTGCGGGTAGAAGTTGGTGGGGGACAGCGGCGGGCGGTACTTCTTGTGGCCGTACCCCATTGTGTCCATTGTGTGCATCTTGGCTGAGCACCGAGTACTGAGCACCAAGCACCGGGCACCGGGCACTGAGCACCGAGCACTATTGTACTGTCTTACCGCCTAGCGTCACTTCTTACATCACTCTTTACATCTGAAACAAAGTGTACCTTGTATTACTTTACTCACTATTTTTTTAAAATATTAGTTGCCCTAATCCCCTTTAAGAAAAGAGTTATTTTTTACATTGAATTTCTTACTCACTAATCTTAAGGCTAAAGTTCTTACGCTACACTTACAGTTTTATTCTTATTATTTATATCTATCACAATTTTTGTAATGGACTGAAATATAACATTCCGATATTTTTTTCCTGTTATTAGAACGCTTATCTTATTTACATTATGTGTAGCGTCTAATTTTTTACGCTCTATTTAAAAGACATTTTATTTTTTTAGTTATCCGTGCTTTCTGGAGCACGATGGAGCTTGAGATGTTCTTAATTTGAAAAGTTGCTTAAGAGATAGTTTACGCATTTCGGTTTCCCATACATACTTTTAAATTCACAATTTTACAATCCAATGAGCCAATTTTGAAAAGTTAATTTTACTGAGTTGTTGCGAATTTAAACTATACTAGTCGACTTATTCGCAATAACTCTGATAAATAAACCTTTAATTTTAAATGTTATCTACACAGTATTTCTCTGTATTTTACTTTAGCATGCAAACTATCATTACAATTGGCATAATAGTTTGTAAATTTTTTAACTTGGTGTAGTTTGTTTGGGAAACTGAAATGCGTAGGTATACCTTCTTAAAGGCAAGAAAGCAAACCGAGCGCTTTAGTCGATCTCGAATAATAGCAATTATATTATATTTAAAACTGTTTTAACGCGATTAATTTTGTAAGTAGATATGTAGATATTATTATGTAGTAAGTAAACAAAATTAATCGTGTTTAGTCCCGTTAAAACAGTTTTAATGCTATGCAACGCGATAGTTTAAAGTCTTATATTATATTTAACTGTAAAAGGCTAATTATAGACTGTTTAAACACGATTATAGAGTTAGCTTTTTTCTAGCTGTTGATGCGCAGGCGCACGCCCGCCGCTACGCCTCTGCGCGTCACGCATACATAACGTAATCCATTTCCTCACCACGTCCGCGGCAGGACTTAAAGCTTTAACACTTTTAAATTACCGTGCCAGGTTCCTTGACCTCTTTCGCTTGTATATTACCTTATCTATATTAATAAAAATCAATTGCCGAAATGTTTGTACGCGCATCATTTCAGAACGGCTGCACCTATTTGGGTAATTCTTTTTTTGTTGTGTTCGTAATTGTCAGGACTTAGTTTGTGTAAAAAATTTTTTTTGGATATTCGTCACGGGATACAAAATGTTCACTCAGACGAAGTCGCGGGCGGGCCGTTAGGTAAGATAAAAGAGGCCATGTAAGACAACAATTTATAATAAAACATAGTAAAGACGTCTAACATAATATTATTGTTAAAATACAACTAGAACAGGAGTAATGGTAGCGTTTTTCCCTTTAGGCGTATGATTGTATGGCGTATGAAAGTAAAGTAATCAATAATCTGTTGGTAACTTATCTAACTATAGCATCAATTTACATGTCCAATTTCAGACGTAGGCCTCTTCCATCCTTTTCCACTTCTGACGATCTTGGGCTATCGACATCCAATCATGTTCTGCGTGCCGTGCGATGTCGTCTTTCCATCTCTGTTTCGAATAAAACTACCATTCTGAACGCACCCACTGTATTTTTAAATATCTGTGACAGATCGGCTGTCAGTGTGACACCTTGATCACACTTTTGCGTTGTGCGGCCACATGAAGAAGTTGAATTTGTAATTTGTTATGTGAAAGGCACATTTGACTCGGCGGACCGTAATATCGTAGTAATTAAGTATGAAACAGTGTTTGGAACATTAGTTTAATTTGAAACCAGGACGGGCTAGCTAAAAGCTAGTTATTTGGTTGAAGTTCAACACAGCGTGGCGTGACGGACGCGGTGCATCGTATTTGTCGGGGTTGTCAGTACTGACGGGTTAGGTTGGAAGCTTAGGGTATTTAGGGCCTCATCAGCACCAGCCACCAGGAGACGGCAGCCAGGGGCGCAGTCTACCACAGCAGAAGGCGTGGCGCGGAGGAACGGCCTCGCAGGGCCGACGGATCGGCGTTCTCAAGAACATTAGCTGTAAGTACTTTTTAATAGTAATAAGATAGTTTATAGTAAGAGGGTGTGGTCCAGAGGTCAACGGACTTAGACGGCTCTGAATCACACTCTCTTATAGGTAGCAGAGTTAGTGATAGGTAGTGTATGCTGCAGGGGGGTTCAGCGAATGACCTCTCTATAGCATAAATTCTTAGTTAGCAGAGCGTAGGTTAATCGATTGACCCCTCTGGATCAAACAATCTTATTGGTGGTTTTCCTCGCGGTCTTGTGTGTGCTCGTGGGCGCCACTCCAGCAACCACCGAGTACATCTTTCTTTGCTAATTCGAGCAATATGTCCCGCCAATCTCCATTTACGCTCGGCAACTACTTTGACCACATCACTAATCTTGGTTTTAGATCGAACCCAAGTAATTCTCTTCCGGCCGCATAAGTAAATGCCGAGCATAGCCCTTTTCTATTGCTCTCTGGGCAACACGGAGTTTGTCTGCGGATTTTTCGGTTAGGGTCATGGTCTCGAATCCGTATGTGAATACTGGCAGGACACATTGCTCAAAGACTCTTATTTTCAAGTGCATGGCCATCTTGCTATGCAATATACTTGAGTTGGCGCCGATGGCTGCCCACGTCCGGGAGATACGTTTCTTAACTTCTGCGGTTTGGTTTGCGTTGCCCAGCGTGATCCCTGTGTTGCTCTCGTTGATTTGCAGTCCAACTTTAGCCGATTCCTTTTGCAAGGTATTCAGCATGACCATCATATCGGGTATATTATTGGACTACCAAATCGTCTGCGAAGCGAAAGTTGTAAGAACTTATCAATCCACGTTTATACCCTTGTCGTCCCAGTCTAGATTTATAAGACGTTTTTTAGTGCGGCATTGAACAGCTTTGGAGAGATCGTGACCTCTTGGCGTACTCCTCTATCCAGCTCAAATTTTTGGGTCTTCTTGTGCAGACTCATACATGCAGCGTTGCTCTGTAGATGTTTTAATAAGGAGATGTATTCCTATAGACCTAACAATCCGCAAGGGCTTTTTCGACCGCCCAACATTCGATAGAGTTGAATGCCTTTTCATAGTCGATGAATGCAATGATAATCGGGATTTGGTACTCATTACACTTTTCAATCACCCGTGTGAAGATCTTGTTTGTGTGTGATAGTAAGCTGATCGGCCTGTAGTTCTCGAGCCGTCGTATATCACCCTTCTTGTGTAGGGTAATGACAGCATTATTCCAGTATTATACTGTGTATAATGAAGCTAGAGCATATTTAAAAGGGTCCGTTGTGCTCTTTATCATCTCTGGAATAACTCCGTCCTCGCCAGGGCCTTTGCGGTTTTTCAGTTGGCGTAGCGCCAGGTGTACCTCGTCTAAGGGATTTCTTCAGAACCAACATTAGAAATCGGCGCTCATTCCCGGTATTTTGGGCTGGATGTCGGACTCTGAGCTTTGCTTTTGTAAAGGTTTTCATAAAACTTGCGAACAACCTCTAAAAGTTCGTTACGGTTGGTGACAATATCGCCGTCCTCATTAAAGAGTTTGAAGATTTGCTTCCGCCCAATACTCTGCAGTGAGTTTCTAATTTTTCAGGAACGGAGTATTTAGAGTCATTCTTTTAGCAGCCAGATTCCAGATTTGTAACCTTTAAGTCGTTTTAATTAATTATGACGTGCTATTTCCGTAGCGTGAAGCAAGTAACATGATTTTTAATCTATTAAGTAATACCTCAATCCTCTATAAAAAATAGTATAGCAATATATAAGTACCTACCTATAAGAAGCATGCAGGTGCAGATACCTTAAGAAAAAAATACTCAATTATTTTATTAATAGTCAAGAGCGTCCTTGCCAGCGTATTTAATATAAGGTCATTAACACTGGTGTTTGGTTCACGACTTAAGATTTCCTCATTGAGCTTCCCATATCTTATCACTTGACTAGACCACTTGTCCAATAGTCAATCAATACATTTTTTAATAATATTACGTCAACTACAGATGTGACGTCATAATAAACTTTATAAGTTTCTTCAACAGACGATGATGCCGTGCAAATAATTGTTATGGTCTATCCAGGAAATTCGTTGTTAATGTCAATAATAATTGAGAAGTATTTATGTAGCGTGCTAAGTTAAAACCTGCAAAAAAAGGTTTTATCTGATTAATTGATAGATTTTCCTTTAGAGAAAAAATAAAAAAAACATCTATACTATACGTTTATTAAAAGAACATTACTATGTGAGGTCTCACAATGCGCTCGGACGCACAGGGTCTCAAAGACCTATTCATAAACAGTACTAGAGTGGCCACCGGCGCTATGCGTCTCTTAAAATGAACGCATAGCTAAGGTAGCCAGACTTGTCATACGAAACACACTGAGAAATGTCTTACTTCGCATAGCATTTCTACATTGCTTATGCCGGCACTTCACATGGCGTATCGTGTTCGCGTATTTGCATTATTTGTCCGAACACGGCAATGTGTAGACGGCCTATTTGAATATATTTGCTTTATTTGCACGAATAAGGCAAACAACGCAAATAGCGAATATGCGTTTCCGTCCACTTGTCGGTTTTTGATCACACATCAAAGGAATCAAATACGGCAAATATTTGCGTCGGCCGTCCACACTTGGTTCTGTTCAGAAGCGCGCGTGCGGCTGTACTGTTCAGACGTGTTCAGTTTTTTATACGTAAACATAGTAAAATGGATTGGACAAACGAAACCGTATTGCGTATTTTGGAATTATACCAAATGCATCCTAGTGTTTGGGACCCCAAAAATGCCTCTCATAAAAACAAAAACCGAACACGTTGCATTAATCGATATTCAAAATAACTTAGGAGAACCCTGCACAATAAAAAACAGGTGTTGGCTAGCCGCATTTAGATAAATATAATAAGCTGCTGCCACTGACACGTCCATCACTGTTGCATTCAATTTGTTTGTGAACAAGCAAATATGGTGAATATTTGCGTTGTTTGCCCGTATAGGCCATGTGTGGATGGCTTGTTTGACACCAAGCGATGTGCCAGATTATTTGGGCAAACACAACGATATCGCCACACGAACACGATACGCCAAGTGAAGTGCCGAGACAAGTAATGTTTGTGAATACGGGTGTTAATGTTTCAATGCGGTTCATTTTAAACCTTTGTTGTTACACCAAAGAGAATAAGAGAAAAGGAAATAAGTTTAAACTACTATAGCCCTCCTTATAAACGCTCCCTAAAACCTGGTTTACATGTGGCGAGTAATTTAGTCGTAGTAGAGCTCGTTTAATCCTGGGCTACTTTGCTTATTTAACGAATTTTTAAATTAACATGGTGTTATGTTTACTAAAAATATGACTACAGTCATAGTAGATGTGATGAAATTTAAATAATGTTCGTTTACATGCTCTGTCTCTCTCTTTCTCTATTACTTTTTAAACGATTGCTAAACTACATATTAATAGCTCCTGATGTCAATTACACCATGTGATAACTTTGTTTTTTTTGACACAATGACTGATGAAGTAGTTTTTGAACCTTGTATTACTTGGTCTAGAAAACGCCCATAAAGATTGCGGCCCTTTTACCGTCAGTTAGGGTAACCTCGTAAAAAAATATCTAACTAAAACATGTAGATACCTGCTAAAAACTGTTTAAATAAGATCGTATCAGCACCGGTGGCTAAAGTGTAAAGCCGGCTCCATACGTTTGGCAAACAACGGCAAACAGCAAACAGCAAATAACAAACACGAACATGTGGACGAGTGTTTGTGAGTGTTTGCCGGTTTGTGTTTGTGTTTGCCAGTGTTCGGCGTCGGTGTCGGTTTTTCATCACAAATCAAAGGATGTTTGGCAAACAGTTTGCGATGTCTCCACACGCTTGTTGAGCATCAGTATTGCGCGCGAGCTTGCGGGCGGCGGACGTTCCGGTTCTCAGCAGTTTTCCGCGCACAATGTGGCGGAGCTAGGAAAATGGCTGATTGGTCTGAGGATACAACTCTATCCTTTTTGGAAGCATACCATAATGAGCAATGCATTTGATATAGGTACTAAAGATGCCACTCATAAAAAATAGGCAGAAGGTGACCGATGCGTTGGACGCGCCTTAGTTTTATTGTCATTATGAACAAAAATATAAAGGAAATAAAAAATAAAAAGGAAATATTAATATTCTTTTGTTGATACTTGATATAAGTTAATTTTTTTGATTAAAAAACTTATGCATTAAGCACTGACAAATTTCGACGGGTGAAAACCAGACCTCGGTCGCCAAGTGGTTAAGGCAGCCGCCCGGAATGCGGAAGGTGCGTGGTTCGATTCCCGCCTGAGGTTATCGTCTTTTTTCAGTGTTTAAAAATTTCACTTAAGTATATTTAAGCGTTAATAAAACACTAAAATATATAAAAACATTAATCTATAAACGCAAATTCATCTGAACCGAATGTTCAAATATTTGTAAAAATATATCTGTCGGATCTCAGAGGTGAAAACTTCTAAGATATGATAAAGCAATGTTGGGTAAAAACATAAGGATCAAGCACTGACAAATTTCGACGGGTGAAAACCAGACCTTGGTAGCCAAGTGGTTAAGGCAGCCGCCCCGAATGCGGAATGTGCGTGGTTCGATTCCCGCCTGAGGTTGTCGTCTTTTTTCAGTGTCAAAGTCAAAGTTTCAAATTTTACTTAATTAAAGGTATTTAAGCGTTAATAAAACGCTAAAATATGTAATAAACATAGATACACATTTTTTTGAATTTAAAATTAAAATAGGTCAACCCGAAACTAATAGCTGTCACAAGTTCGTCGTCCGTCATGTTTGCCGATCTGGAATATACTGGCACGTTCGCCAAACATGAGGATGCCTGTTTGTGTTGGGTGTTTGTGGTCGATGTTTGCGACTTTGTTTGTAGTGGTCGGTGTTTGCGGCAAACAGCAAGCGTCTGGAGCCGGCTTAATGAACGCAGGTAATTATGTGCGGCTAACGGGACCGCCTTTAAAAAGTCGTGTACTCGTGTCGCAATTATTTCCGTCTCCGGCGCGGTGTGAGCACCAATTGCCGCGCGAAAATTACAACGGACCCCGGGATGATCACATCTGTAAGTTTACATGTTTAAGTACGTCGTAGCGTATTTGAGCTTAATTTTTTTTTTACGCGGGTAACCGAGTGGCGTAGCGGTGAAAGAATACTACCACCCTCTCTCTTCCCTTGGGTGTCGTAAAAGGCGACTAACGGACTAATGACTGCACATACATCCGACTGCCTAGAGCGGCGATAAGCTTGCCACCTGTCACGCTAAGCACATGTGTAGTCGCTAATTGGTGAAAAGTGGAATATGGTAGAGCACTGCTTTGGCTGTCCTTAGTTGGTTAGTCTGTTGCTTAGTCTCTGACTAACCCTTCGAAGTAATAGTCGTGATAACATTTTAAACTTTCATGGTCACTACAAATTTTATTCATAAATTTTTTTATGAATAAACGGGATTTATTACCATGTTTGAGTTGTTGGTTTTGAGTCCCCGATATTTCGGCGCAGTTGCATGCACCATGATCACGGAGTAACTTCAGTTACTTCAATAACTTCGGTGCTGACATTTTTTGGAATATTTTAGGTAATCGACGCAAACCTTTTACCGGAAACAAACGAGCCTTCCTAGTCTCGTCCAAGTTAGGATGGCTAGTGACCGGCGCTGTAGTAAACGATCCTACACCTATGTCAGTCACTCATACTAATCTCTCTCTAACTGACCTTTCTAACCAGATGACAAGATTTTGGGAGACTGAAGAACTTCCACCAGAAATTAATAATTCTGGTGCCTTATCCTTACGAGATCCAATTGAACAACACTTTGTTACTTCAGTAACTTCAGTTACTTCGTGATCATGGTGCATGCAACTGCGCCTATATATCGGCGTCTCAAAACCAACAACTCAAACATGGTAAAATCCTGTTTTTTCATATAAATAATAGTCGTGATTATCCTACTAATATTATAAACGCGAAAATTTGTAAGTATGGATGGATGTTTGTTACTCTTTCACGTAAAAACTACTGAATTGATTTGTATGAAATTCGGCACACCGATAGTCTAAACCTGGATTAACACATAGAATAATTTTTATCCCGATATTTAAACGGGAATAGGAACCACGCGGGTAAAACCGCGAGCGGCCGCTAGTATGTATATATATACGGATGTATGGTTCATCATCATCATGAGCCTATAAACATCCCACTGTTTTGCACAGGCTTTCCCACATGGACAACAACACGAGGGTTAGACTGGGCCATAACCCATCACGCTGGCCCAATGCGGATTGGTAGGTTATTGTTGTAGTTACAAGTTTTTAACAACGAAAAAAGCTTTCAATCATGTACTTGTCTTTCGTGTTGTTTTGATTACGCAGGTAAGTTTATGTGTCTGTTTAATTGTCTAATCGGGCACGGTCGCCTCAGCCTGTCTTAACGGTAAACTTTGTTCCGCTCCGATCTCGCTCGTTAAAACCAACACCAACATTTAATAGGTTGAAATGGGTTAATGCGTCAAGTCTGCGAGAACCGTGGAAATTAACATGACTTAGGTAATTTAACAAACAAAACGACACAAAGAGCCAGCTGGCGAGAAACGGAGATGTTTTCTTTAAACAAAAATGTATCCTTTGTCTTTCTTATTCCAAGCTAAATTCTGCCTGCTTACCAAATGTCGTAATATCACGAATTTACTTAAATAAAAACTATTTTATACTATACTTATTACTAACCCCTCTCTTCCCTTGGGTGTCGTAAAAGGCGACTAACGGACTAAAGACTGCACATATATCTAACAGCATAGAGCGGTGATGGGCACCTGTCACGCTGAGCACATGTGCAGTCGATATTTGGAGAAAAGTGGACTATGGCAGAGGACTGCTTTGGCGGTCCTCATTGCCTAGTCTGACTAACCCTTCGGAGATAGTAGTATGTATGTATGTATATTTTACTATTTATTTGGCTATAATTGGGTAAACACAAAATAGGTAACAAACTTTCGCATAAGAACATAAAAATCCAATGTGTATATCACTATAATAATTCTGTGCCTCCTGTGAAAAGTAATTTATCTCAAATTAACAACTTTTCAGTGAAGTCGAAATAGTGTTTATAAAAATTTTAAAAAGGAAAGACTGAGAGACTGAATCTGCAGATAGAATATTAGTGTAAATTGTAGGCTTGTAGCTGTATTAATTTATTTTTAATAAAACGACAGCTGTTCTTCTTTTCTTTACAGAAAGCACAGAAATATAGGTAGGCAGCAGTTATAAAGCAAATGTATAGTTAAACAGAATTCATAAAGAACTGAGATATTTGTAATTTCAAATAGAGCTTCGTGCTACCAATTAATATTCATTGAAATGTATCACATCAGCTACGTGACTACACAAAATTAGCATGAGAACCAATTGCAAATACTTTTAATGTTTTTTCGTACTACTTCGGTAGGAGTTCAACAAAAAGGCAACTGGTACTTACGAGATCATACCATGTAAATGCTGAGGTACCATTTTGACCTCACCTCACTCACGGCCAGGCGTTGCACTGCCATCCATACCACGGATGAATGATTGTTTTTTTACCGATGTTTTTCCTCAATGGTATGTCATAATCATAACCATTATTGGTACCGAATTAGACAAAAAAAATAATTGCGACGTCGAAATTAATTGTTGATTGCTATCAGGAAGCCGTTGTTTCTGTTTTTTTAGCAGAGACGATGCGAGATGTTGTTTGATAGCTAAAACATTGGTATTGAGCGGTATTTAACGAAGAAACATTGTTAGTCATAGACATCTAGAGTCTGATCTAATTGAATTTTTGGACAACATTTGTTCATAGACCCTTGCGTTTTAGGTACATTTGTAAATGACTGCTCAACAAAATTTTTACTTAAAAACTTAACTTAATAATTACTAATTTCACACGGTTCCTCGGTGGGTAATTAAAGAAGAGTTATGTTTCTAATTTAGTTTATAGTTCTAATTTTTTTTGTCGAATGTTAATGTGAAATATTGTGGATGGAAGTGTTCGTGGAGTAGGGCGGTCCTAGGAAGAACCCGAACCGGAATGGCTCCACCATGGTCTGGATGGTAGCCATCCTAATTGAAAGAAGGCAGCTGTGTCCTGCTTTGCTACGACGAAAAAGGATTGAACATAAAGCGTAAAGCCCAAGTTATGCTGTGCCTGCGGTTTTTTTATCTGTCTTGCAGTGCTGTTCTGCCAACACAGTCAAATATCATGGTCAGAATATTCATTAACGGGACTTTGTTGTTTTTGATGAATCATCTAATGAAAACATTTCAGCGTTGACCGTTCACAAGTTGCGCGTGTGCCAAATCTCCTGCAATAACCTCAGCAACGGTCACAGCTCACAGGCTCACAGCTATCAAAACAGTCAAAACTGTATCACATAACACCGCTAGGCACTAACCATAATGCCCTTACGTTTCGCGTTAGTCGGCAGTTACGCGTAGTTAACACGTAGACTTGCTCAACCCGGCAGCCTTGCCCGCGGTGCATCATGCATGATGAGTCACAGCGCCGTGGGAACAGGCCATCATGGCCTAGCATGGGTACTTTGTATGTGGACCTGGTAGGTCGTGACGTTGGAAACCATAGCTGAGCGATCACTATTGATAATTGTTACCTTGCCCTGCCTAGGATTTAATTATAAGTATATGATACTTAATTGCAGACTTGCAGTTCGATCTAGACTCTGCCGATGTTATTTGTTTGTAGATGAATAAATAAAATAATGTGATGTTTATAGGTTATACTAGTATTTTATTGAACTAGACATACGAATATCTAGACATCTCAGTCAAATTTATTGTGTACTATTAATAAAGATGTCAGAAAAAAAACTGAGATTTTTAAACCTTACATAATACTTAATTACTTATTTAAGTAATTTGATTAAGAATGTTTAATTAAAAATTTAATTTTTCAAGTCTAAAAAGTGGTTAACAGTTCTAGATTATTCGTTGGACTGTCCAATCAACCCCCGCGCCCCACCATTACTCAGCAGAAATTACACGTCCAAAAATATCCATGTTTTCATTTGTATAAGGTCCGTTTTTTTATTCAACGAGAAGAATTCATTTTTATTAACATCCTCTTAATATTCAGAAATAAAAGGCAAAGTCACATGTCCTTTCAGATTAAAGTAAGTGCTTATGGGACAAGCTGAGTTCAACAAATAAAAGGTCCGCAAGATATGTTTGTAAACAATATGCCTGTGGGTTCAACGGTTCGCGTTGCCTCCGCGCCGGCCAATGTCAATGTCACCTTTCCATTCGACAGCTTTGCGTAAGCTCTTACCATAGTCAACTGCTAAGTTAGTAGTATAATCCTACAAATACAAATATATAAAAAAATTTAGTGGAGTGATGTTGTCTATTTTATTTATTTTTATAATATAAGTACATAAAGTAGGTACCTAGGTACTTAGGTATCTGTATTGTAAGTTAATTAAAATTATTTTTATATTAAGTATTTTATATTTGCTTGTGTCTGGTGCACTGCTTGTCGCTCTTTTTCTGTTGTCCTATACCTTAAAGGTTGTCTGGAAGAGATCGTTTTAAGCGATAAGACCGCTTTTGCCCACATTGGTTTCAATATGCTTATTTTATGTTTTCTGTATTTTTGTGTGTGCAATAAAGCGTTTTAACTAACTATCTATCTATGTGGGAAAGCCTGTGCCCAGCAGTGGGACGTGTATAGGCTGATGATGTTGATGAAGTTGAATTTATTTTAAAGCCGTGTGGTATAGCGGCACACTAAAATAATACAACCCCCTCTCTTCCCTTGGGTGTCGTAAAAGGTAACTAAAGGACTAAAGACTGCAATACACCCAACAGCATAGAGCGGCGATGGGCTCACCATCTATTATGCTGAGCACAATTGTGCAGTAAGTCACGAGCAAAAATATGTAAACAATTGTAACTCTTAATACAATGAAATAAGAGTCAAAGTGTATACGTATTGGTGCTCGTGAATGTTCCTACATAATTAATAAACGTTGATTAAAATTACACATAAGATTAAATTGACGCTGTCTCTGTCTGTCTTCTTAAACAAAAACTGGTCAGAGTGTCGTCTTAGGGGCTGTTGAAGTATAGCCTTAGGGGCACTATGGGCAATCTAAAAATGTTTTTATGTAACTTAAAAACGGTGCGGTTTACGTAAATACTAAACTGTTTCTAATAATAACCTCTATCCATAGAACCTATAAAAGGGGGGGGGGGGGGTTATGGGAGACGATTTTTTTGATGAAAATCTGGGTCTTTTGTAGCGATAGGGGCAGAAACACTAAGCTTACTTTTTATATGTTTATCGTGTCATGGACATGATTACTAACAACTTTGGTAATATGATATTTTTTTGTACGACGCATAGGTTTCGAAAAATTTGAATAACAAAAAAAATTAATTAAACTTCAAACTTAATTTGATGTAAAACTATGCGTCGGACAGATGTCGTGTATATAACATTAATTGATGAAAATAATGATGCCAATACGATAAGGCCAAAAAAGGGGGGGTATCAGTCATCAAAAAAAAACTAAAAATTTTAATATCTCTAATTTTTTTAAATGCATATAATTTAAAAACAGTGCGGTTTACGAAAAAAATTTTTGGCCTTAAGTGTTCCTATTAAAGACCTCCATCCATAGAACCTATAAAAAGGGGGGGTTATGGGAGGAGGAATCTTTTTTCCATAGAGCCCCTACCCCTTAAGAGGGTTTACGCATTTCGGTTTCCCCATACAATTTTTCAAGTCGAAATTTTTAAAGACCTATAAACCAATTTTAATGAAACTTTGTATGATATAGTAAAATACAGGGATCTAAATAGTTTGTTGAAAACCTGTTTAAAAAAGATTTATTTGACTGAGTTATTGCGATTTAAAATTCACTATATAAAGATTAAAATAGCAATAACTCAGTTAAATAAAAGTTTTTAAGAAATGTTTTCAACAAATTATTTAGATCTCCATATTTTACTTCAGCATGCCGAGTTTCATCAAAATTGGCTTACTGGTTTTTAGAAATTTCAACTTGGAAATTTGTATGGGACACCGAAATGCGTAAACTTTGAACCGAGGTGTTAATATTTGACCATTTTTATTAATAAGACGGATAATGTGCCGTTGTAATTTAGTGAAACGCGGACTATGGCAGTGACTACTTCTACGGTCCTCATTGCCTAGTCTCTGACCAAAGACTATAGACTAACCCTTTGTGGGTAATAGTCTTGAACCTATGTATATAATAATTTAGTTACTACCACAATATAAAAAAACCCTAATACAAATGAAAACATAGATATTTTTGACCGTGTAATTTCCGCTGAGTAATGATTGTGTTCCGAGTTTCTCACCCGTATTCAAAAACATACGTCGTCAACAAACAACGTCTAAGGGTGGATTCGACCAAATTGGAATAAGGTCTTATACCTAGATTAAACGCCGAATTTGTATAGACTAATCTCGGAGTAAGTCTTATTCCAGTTGAGACCTTGTGCGTCCGAGCGCACTGTGAGACCTCATAGTAATGTTTGTGAATACAGGTGTTAAAAATAGATATCGCTACCTTATTTTTCCTTGCTTCTTAGATAAAGACGAAACAACAGATTTTCAATTTCAAATTACTTTATATATTGTGACGTCACTGTTGATTCAAAACAAAAGATCACATTAGTTATAATAAAGAAAAAAACATAACTTAACTTAATTACTGTTGATTATATTTCCAAATTAGCTTAAATTCTAAGAAGAGTTCGTATTTTTTACAAATAAACTTTCTTTTCGAATTAACTCGTGTTTAATTTTACCTTCACGTGAGCCGTAGTCACCGGGAGATTGCTTCAAAAAACATTTCCTTCCAATGTGTTGGTAGTCGTGTTAAGCTTTGTTAAAAAATGCTATGCAACTCTAACTCTAGATTTATAACCAACATAATTAGATATATCGATAGCAGATTACTCTACATATCTAATTCTCAAATACTCTAATTTTTCCATTTAAACATACGAAAAGAGAAGTAAGTAGGTAAGTAAGACGTTTACTGTTTCTTTTTGCATGAGAGACAATAAATAAATAAGAAAATAACAGTCAATCTTGCACACAAACAGTCAGTACTTGTCAACAGTAATTCAAATTGGCAAGAACATTTTCCGAGTATAGGCTAAGTATACAGCAACTGCTAATGTCTTAATGGCTAGTTCTGTGTTCATTCAGGTGGCCCGCTCCGCGCAATGTAGCGTAAAGTTTACCTTGAATTCCACGATTGCCGTTACAAAATCAGACACACGAAACAAACCTTATCTAACGAGTTTTGTTATTGAACACAACGGATAATAAAAAAAGCATAAGATTCCTTTTAATTTATTGCTTTCGTATTTATTTCATTGATGAAACGCCCGTCGGTAATTAAATAAAGTTTTTACGTATTTTTATTGCGAACAAGTTCTATACTACAGCAATGTGTTGAATAAATATCCACGGACGGGATTTGTGAATCTTTCAAACTCGATAAAAACAACAGCCAGAACGCAATCAACAAAAATAAAATGTCTCAAAAAGTTACAAAAATTTTAATTGCTAATGTGAGTGAGATGTAATAGCAATGGTAGAAGTTAATTATTATAATAAATCAATCGATCATTAACAAAGACAAAGTTTAATAAATGCAAAACAAAAGACTCCCACTCAATTAATTTGCAGCGAGATTAACGTGCGGCTAATTAGATGCAAATGAATAATCAATATCCAATTCATTAAATCGGAGTCGTGGAAATAAATTAGCAAAAGAATGGCACGAATGTGGTTACCCGCTTTTGTTTCGAACAATTTATGTAAATGTTTTAAATGTAAACAATCCGATAAAATGTGGGTGAGATAGCGCGAAGTGGCCGGAATTCGGCCGAGTTTACCGTAAACGCGCGTGAGACACAAGCTGATCACAGCCCGGCGAACAACCATAGAGACGACAACGCGTAGCAAGTTTTTTCGCAGTAAGTTACGGTCCATGGGCTAAAACGTCTCATTGATTGTGAGCGATCCAAAAGAGTGTAGTCCGCAGATCATTAGTGCGTAAAAAATTGCTTTGCGTTGTCTTCTCTAGTTATAATACCTCAATAAGAACAACTCAACAATAGGGTTAAACAACACCTGTGCAACTTACACATTCGGCTGAGTAGGTGTAACGGTTCTTGTAACCTGTAATGTCAAGTTACTCATAAATTGACATTAATCGCCTCAGTGGGTGACCCACTGTGTACTGAGTCTGAATTCACCTTTCGATCACTAGAGCTACTAAACCCACGGGCCGATCACTAGATCTACTAGGCCACACTGGCGGAGTGTTATTTTATAATTCTCCGCGATTTGATCATATCCCTTAGGGTATTAAACAAATCCATGTGTTATTATTTCCCTGCGACATTCATATAAGCGATACTTACTTACTTTCTTTATTCTTATTTTTTTTCTCTACAGGAACAAATTACCAGTAATACATTATAGTAAGGAGAATGACAATAGTTCATTTAAAATAAACATTTGGCGCTCTCAGTGTGGAACTAATTGGCATTTGTCTTCCCATTGGTGGTTCTTCAATAAAACCTGTGTGAGAAATTGTAGTAAACATACAATTTTAAATAGCTCAGCTTTACTTTTGCACATTGTTACCTTTGTTCACTTTGTTATTGTGAACATTCAGCAACAAAAATAGCTGCACACATTAGTACTGTAATGACGAAGTCACTTTTATATGTTACCGAACTGGAAAAGAGCTTACTACACGCCACATGGATTCGGCTATCACAGCGCGAACGTTAGCGTTTACTACACGAAGCGCTTCAGTTCAGTTTTTAGGGTTCCGTAGCCAAATGGCAAAAAACGGAACCTTTATGGATTCGTCATGTCTGTCTGTCCGTCCGTATGTCACAGACACTTTTTTCCGAAACTATAAGAACTATACTGTTGAAACTTGGTAAGTAGATGTATTCTGTGAACCGCATTAAGATTTTTACACAAAAATAGAAAAAAAACAATAAATTTTGGGGGTTTCCCATACTTAGAACTGAAACTCAAAACTTTTTTTTCATCTAACCCATTCGTGTGGGTTGTCTATGGATAGGTCTTTAAAAATGATATTGAGGTTTCTAAAATCATTTATTCTCAACTGAATAGTTTGCGCGAAAGACACTTCCAAAGTGGTAAAATGTGTGTCCCCGAAAATTGGTTTGAACGAGATCTAGTGAATAGTTTTTTTTAATACGTCATAAATATATTAATTAAAAAAAATACACCATTATTAAAACATCGATCAAAGTTACAACGAACTACAAGAACTTTTATATGATGTTACTTGCTGCCGGAACCCTTCATGGGCGAGTCCGACTCGCACTTGGCCGGTTTTTTATAACTCTATGCACAGTAATTTCTTTGTATCTTTTTCCATTCAAACTGGAACACAGCGAAGCAACATGGCAGCAGGAATATACATAATAATAGTTAGTCGGATTCTGTGCGATCATCAAACTCTACTAAATTTATTATGACATTGAAGTGTTTATCAAACCTAATTGCTGATCGCAATCTTTAATTCGATCTGAACACAATAACGCACCGTACAATAAAACACTGGCTTCTTGGAGTGTTAAGACAAAGCTTTTTAAAAGCATTTTATTTGCAGACGTATAGCGGAGGCAAGAAGCCGTGAAGCGTGGTTAAATCATCACTTAGGCGGTCGGCTAACGAGTCATCATTATATTTTTTTGTGCAGAGAGACGTTTCCTGCCGTGAGGTGGCGCTGGTGGCGTGTCACGACGGCACCGGGCGTCCTCACCAGCCTTCTTGGCCAGGGTGGCTCCCATCACCTACCAACCTTCAATGACGGCACGCAATTACGAAACCTACGTATGCAGTTACCTAATAGTTTGTGTTCAACACGATTGTATAATTCGTAATTGATCTTATGGTGGAGTAGGTAAATGACCATGCGGCAATTAGTGCTCCTATTATTAGCGGTGAGTGATGGATTGTTTATTTATTTTGTTAAAATGTTGCTAAAACCGATATCGGTATTTACCGATATCGGTTTTGGCTATTAAATAATAATTAGCTTGTATTAAATTAAAGTAGTTTTAATATAGTGTTACAAACCTGACTTACATTTTTTATTTTGTAAATCATTCATAATTTTCGACATGTTCATATCTGATCACTACTTCCACGGACTACTGGTCATGAACAGGGTCATAAGCAAACATCTTCAAAACGCGCTCCTATAGAGCGGGTTAATGCTTCGTTCGTCCCACTGAGATTCGTCCCACATAAAAAAATTCTGGTTCGTCCCGAACAATATGCTTCCTTCGTCCCAAAATATTATTTTAATTATTTTATTCTCGGTTTGTCCTATTTTATATTCCTTTTACGGCCCATATTTTTTTAAATGCAAAACTTACTTTAACCTTATTGTATGTACAATAAGCAAGTTTTTTTAACTTTACTTTTAACTAGGTATCTACTTATAATTTGGAACGAAGCACAACTTCAATAGTGATATGGGACAAACTAAGAATTTTTTGGAATGTCAGGGCTTCAGGACGAACGAAGCATAAACCCATAAAAGTGGCTTCATTGTCATATCCATTTAACGATTTAGAACACGTCCGTCATATTCCTCTTTCGTCATATCATTTATTTTTTCCGTATAGGTCAGAATTTTAAAACTGGTGACGAAACAGCAATTCTCGTGACTCCTCGGCCGTCAGATACTGCTTTCGTCAGATCACTTCTTTTTTCCGTATAGGTCAGAGTTTCGTAGTGTTTTAGAAGAAAAACTTCAATCACATATTATAAAAACAAGATACACAATCCCATACTAAATCGTAGCGGAAAAGTGGCCGTTTTGACACCATACATTTGACGATAACGATAAGCCGCAGTTTGTTTGGTAGTGTGCGACCTAAGCAACAACAACAAGTCGACATGATTCTTTAAAAATTGCTTTTCTGACAAATTATATACCCACTATATACATGTTGTTGTTGCTTAGGTCGCACACTACCAAACAAACTGCGGCTTATTCCCAAAGGTCCACGACTCTATTGTTCTTCTATTCCCACTGGGTCCATGAAATTTCAAAATATATTTTAAAACTCTCATATTATATGAATTCCCAACGGGTCCACGAGACTTATCCGAAGTAAAAACATCAAAAACGATACAAGAGCCCTCCGGGGATAATAGTCGTGATTATATTATGTGTGATTATATTATGTATATATATATATAATGTATATCTTATCATAACCCAGTTTTTAATGCTGATTGTACCAAACATTCTCATGGACCTGCTGGGAAATAAAATGTTTTATTTTTATTTTTAATTTCGTGGACCCGTTGGGAATCAAAGTACCAATAAACTTACAATTTTAGAAAACAATAGAGTCAATGGACCTTTGGAAATAATAATAATAAATAATGTAACAATAATAATGAAATTGTTTATTTTTCTCTCCACAATAATAAATTGGTCTTAATTATTCTTTGACTTATTGCTAACTGTAGTTATATTATAATAGGAATAACTACAAAATGCGTACGTAGGTATTTTTTTTGTGCAGCCGCTTTGAGAGCGTTGTTCTAGGTTTAATATAAGATCGAAGATCCTCTCCTAAATGTCTGTCAAAGCCAAAGTTAGCCATCGTGCAAATGCGACCCTTCGATTCTCGCAGCTCTTCGTGACGGATGCGCGATTAGCATTGAATGCCTTGGAACTGCGAACTTTATGGAAAAGACAATAATGAGTAGCGTTATGTTACATCCGCTGTCACGTTACCAGTGATGTCGTGAGAAATTGTTATTCTCAACATTATGATGACTAAGTTTTCATTTACAGGTTTGGTATAGGTATTGATTTATCTATAGGAAAGCGAAGTGCCGTGTGTGCACTATTGCTGATATGGTGACAGACTTATATAAGATGGTACTACAGCTAATAGCTAGCAGGTGTTTTTCAGTGGATTAGAAAAAAACCTATCATCAACTGAGTAACATAGTACCTACAATATCTACCCCCGCTGTTGCCCGACTGTGGGTATATCTACTTTAGAACTGAGTTCGGGGATCTAACTACAAGACCTAAAAGATAGAGTTCAACCGTCACCAAATTATAATACGGTTCACAAATCCCGTCGATATTATCCGATAATAATCGATTTAATGATGATGGTATAAACTTTACAATTAAATTATTAATCTAAAAAAAGAAAATTATGATAAAAGATAAAAAATAAACAAAACAAACGAGGGGAAACTTCGAATTATCTTCGAAATATATCAGTCACTAAAATAAGAAGAAAACAAGTAAGTTGGATACAAAAGAGTATCTCACAATTTACATCGAAATTGACTAACCAGCTACACCAATCGTATACTTAAAACATAACTCCATCTCTTCAAACTCCATACAATTGACAGTAGTGCAATCACTGCTGTCAATTGTTTATTCAACTGATTTATAGTGAGTTGCAGTACTAGCCAGTCACTGTGAGATAATGTTAACGCGCTTTACATAAAACGCTGGCATGCCTCATAATAACACTATGTGTGTCAACGGTGCGTCGGTCGTCCCGCTACGCCGCGTCTCCCCACGTCACGCGAACGATACAGTTATGTTCCTCACTGCATTAGACAATGTTACACTGATGAGCGTAATAGGTAAAGAGCAAAAAGACTGTGAAATAAAATTATTTTTAACATCTTTTTTTTTGATGTTACAACCACAAGCCGAAACTTTAGAATCTTTAGGCTCTAGACTTCGTGAAAATAGTCGGTAGGTTATGTCGGGACTGGAATGGAATTTATTTACACATTCGAGGGACTACAAAATTAAAGGGGGTAAGATCAAAACTACCCTAAACCATACAGCATGTACTCTTATTAAGAACATGCTAGAGTAAATTAAGCAAAAGGAGTGTGCTTGGGTCTCAGGATGGGTAACAAAATCGTGCTCCCCATAATGCTTCTGAAGGCACGTTAACTGTTAGATAGCAGTCGTTGAAACCCACCAAACTGCATAGGTTTGCTTGACACTGTAGGATGTTTATATATTATGCTCCCATACTGTAGCCTTGCCTGTATTACAGGCTTCATATTACATTTAAACTAATTTATTTTTTTATTTATATAAATTTTTACAAAAAATATACAAAAGTTAGCATAGTTTAATAGCAACAAAAAACCACTAAGGTTTAACCTTTTGCTATCATGACTCTATGTATAAATATAGGAAGGTCACAAACTATACAGGCCCTGTATAGTTTAAAGATAAATGTTACACAAGTGAACATAACAAAAACTCCGTAAAATGAGCCGAAAACTTAAGAATGACTTGCGTATGTAGCCGGTAGAGGTAAGCATAACCTCGTTCGTAGATTAATGTTACACTGATGAGCATAATAGTGTATGAGCAAAAATACTGTAAAACAAACTGAATCGCTGCTACGACTGTGACTATTAAAATTTACAACCGATTTTATTTTAGTTTGTGTAAGAACCTATAAGGTTATGACTGTAGATAAATGAAACACCTGTGCATAATAGATTCTGTTTTAGTAGAAGTAGTGATTCATAAAAATAACAACCGCAAGACTTTGAATAAGTAATCGGTAGGTTCTGCATGTTTTTTGATAAGTAAGAAATGTCCGAAATTTGGGAGTTACGTACTTTAAAATCAGCATAGCAGCAATCAGTTTTAGTTAAATTATTTTCTGCAGCTTTACAATAAACCCTTAAGCCTTTTTACTTGTATTTTATGATATTTGATTTAATATTTTTGATTGAGGTAAATGTTTTTACCTAAGTATAATGAAAACATAACATCCAAAATAAATAGACTACTTTTTATACATTTATACACCGTTGGAGATTCTGTGGGAAACGCGTAGGTAAGTATTACTTACAATATGTAGGTATACTTAATTATCATACGTGTATAATTTAAACACAAACGAGTTCTGTAACCCGTTTCTATTGATAATGTTTATTTATTGAATAACAGTAGTTAATGACAGCTTTTAATGTGCATGGTTGATGACCTATCAAGTATTAAAAATGTGTTTACTGTTATAACAAAAAGTCAATAAAGGCTTCCATGGTTTATTCAACCCAGATGTAATTATTTTATGTAATGTTACACTCTTGATAATTTAAGTTGGAAAAAAGTTTTGAACCAATTTCTACTTAAGCTAATTTTTTTGAATGAAAGTATACATAATGCTAAACAAGAAATATTGCACATAACATTAATTATAGTACATAAGTTAACCATAGTTTTTTTTGCAAAAAAATCTTTAATTTTTAATCACGTTATTAGTGAAAACAGGAAATAATAAATATAGAGCAAAACGTTAAAGTACCCATCTCAAACTTTGTCTTTAGAGGCCGAATATAAGATAAACACATACTTTCTTGCCACATTGTGTACCCTATATGGAATCTAAATAATGAATAATTCAAACGATATTGTAATATTGACTTACATTGAACTTTACAGAAGTCACTGTGACATGTGACGTTGATGTCTTTTCAATGAAACTGCCACGCGCTACGAGGCTCCTAACAGTGCTTCCGGATTTAAATAGAATTTACTACTTTTGCAGTATAATTATTTTTAATCACACTTCAGTTCTTTTATTTTATACCTAGGTTATAGCTTTATTGCAAAATTTATCATACTTCTGTTATCTTATCAGCTTATCATTACATGTTTTTACGGCATAAATAACTTAAACTTTTTAATTGCATCCGTCTTAATTTCTGACGTACAGAGAAGATTGTAATCGCAAATGTAACGTTACATTTTCCATATCAGCGATGAAGGAAAATAAATTACCTTTTCATTCGACCCAAATAGAAACAACGGCGTTCGCTCCAGGTGATTCTTTACAACCGCAAAGTCCGAACAAGCACTGCACTCGATCACCCAAATTATAGTTGACGATGAGAACTTTTTAGAAGCTTATTGTCAGTGATAAAGTCGTTTGTATTTCGTATGTGGAACGCGACGGAAGACGGCGCAAGCGCACAGCCGCACACAGAAACAGACCCGGCGGGTGTGCGCGCGAGCAGCGCTTGAGCGTTGGGCTGGCGCGGCTACCCGCCCGCATTCAGACAGACACCACCAGCCCGCCGCTCCACACTAACAGCGACTCCCTCACGCGGCCGCTTAGCGATCACCCGTAATTGTAACGCGAAATAACGCGGCCAATGGACACCAAACCGCAGAGGCTCGGAAAAATATGTTGTGGTCGACAGCACGAGATAACTTAATCGATCTCTCAATGATAGCCGATCGCCATCGCCGATGTCGGCGGTAACGTTATCTCCAAATAACTGTTCCAGTGTGATATGGACTAATTGTTTGGTTGGATCGCACCGGTTCTTCCTCTAATCGGTGTAAGTAACGAATGAGTGACGTACCTTGTGATATACAACAACCGTTATCCTAAGCGGAAGCGGGCTTATACGTCAAATTAGACTATACCATATAAATCGGTAATGAAACATTAATCAAAAAAATTGACAAGTAAACACAGATGGCATAAGCTTGCCGATTCGACATACCGCAAGCACTTAAAAGACGCGTAGGTACCTACGCAAATAGTGCAGTCTTCCGGTTATGACATACGCTTGGTTGGTAACTGCCGGGCTGACACACTGCTTAACAGCCATACAAAGAACAGTAACGTCGAGAAATGAGAGGACGGGTAAGTACCAGGACCTCTTTACGACGCGTTCGCATCACCTGTCATAGAACAAAGGTCACTGATATCGTCAAACGGGTTGGAAACCCTTAATATCAATATGCAGAGCATGTACATATACTTACTCCAGTGGTGACCTTGAGAACCTCCAGCAGCTGAACTGACAACATTAGAAGCAGAACAGGCCAACGGAACCAGCATTAGTTTAAATTAATATTTTTAAGCACATAGAAATTACATTTAGACACACGTTTGTCGTTACACTAGACAATATACAAAAGTAAGTTATACCCAGCAGTGAAGAAAAATACATATTAAGCTAGATATTATGATTAGCATTGAAACAACCACGATACCCTAATGATAGGTCACCAGGCACCTGGCTCGGAACGCCAGCAGTTACAGGAACAAATCTGCTCGTGGAAAATTTATTAGTCTTTTTTCGTAGTAAAATATATGTACGGTCGGGGTCACCGTCGCTTTACCACTTTGCAGCGATTTTCGTATGAAGCGCACCGCCCGCCCGGGTACGTGCCCGTACCAAATAGACGACGCGGTGTGCAAGGGATTTTAACCTTTAGATTGGTAAAGCGACGGAGTCCGCCATTGTACCTACATACTTCATGGCAGTTTCCTGAAGTAGGTGGACAGAGGCCACAGCTTTATTTAGTAATTAATTGCTAATAAATTAAAGTAATATAAAATCCAGCGTAAGTTTTTAAAACTAAGTTACTATACCCAAGTCAAGAAAAACCAAGCGGATTAAATGTAATAGCACCAAAGAGTATGATGGTTATCGTTATTTGAGGAATATAATACATACACAACATAATTATACAACTTAAAGTGATACTAAATTACGTATGAAGGTTATTGTTATTAAACGACTGGCTTACGTATAATAGGAAACTTGAACAATATTTTCTAAGCCATTAGGAATGGAGCCTTTTAAAACTTTATAATAAACAAGGTTAACACAAAAAAGGTTGTATCGAAGAATACGCCAAGAGCACGTATTTATTTGTATTTATTTAAACGTTTGGAATGACTACGGCTAGGAGTGAGGCGGTCGTAAATGGTATAATAACGACATCCTGCGCGGATCCTAGCCGCCGACGACCGGGCATCGAACTCGGGACTCGGGACTGCGCTCGCTCCGCTACTGCGCGCTACTAGACCGATCGACAGCACTCGAGTGTGGTACAAATGGCGTTTGGAAAGTGTTTAGGGAAATGTGTCACATTATTTATAAATACACTAATCAATTATGTAAAAGATGTTATTGTTTTCTTAAGTATACTTGGGAGATTATAATGTATTTTGATCCATGTTGAATGTTTAATTTACTTTGTGGTAGTTTGCTCCTAACATAGGTAGTAGTTCTAAGTCTTACAAGTATTTTATAGAACCTAACAAATAAATGCACAGATAGATTCTTGTGTACACAAGAAATGCAAATAAGTTATAAAATATTGAGTACCTACAGTGATATTCAAATATTTTAAGAGCAGGAAATACTTAGTCTGAGTAGAATTGACTTTTTACTGATAAAAAAGGTGGTTTTAAAATTTGTGACACAAGAACATTTATTGTTGTTATGATAAAATCAAAGTGACAGTGGTAGCAAAAGTGACATAATGACATCAAGAATAAGATAAAGGATTGTATGGGATTTGACGTATGAAAACGCTCGCCATCTGGCTAACGTTAAATTGGTAATTTTTTAGCTTTAAAGAGCTAATTTATATAATCACATTCTATATTTATTTATTATTTTATTATCGAATTGAATAATTTCTATTTAATATTCTGTCTGTGGTAGAGATCCAATAGAGTTAGCATTCGTCAAGTATCTGTAAACATGTCTACACATTTACTAATGACAATTAACGCTAACAAATAGATAAGGGGCAAAAGCTCCTTTTTTAAACGGCATATTATTTAGCTAATGTTTGGTTTCAGTGTACCTTTTCATGGTGGAATTTTAATAAGACGACAAATAAGGTCCTGTTTAAATATCCGATAAATTAAAATAACTATAATTAAAAACGTAAGTCCGTCTTCAAATAAAGTTATTTTATTTTTACTATACGTTTCTCGTAACTTTTAATCACGTATGGCATTATGTAAAGTCAATATTCTTATTTAAATTTTTTTATTTAAATAATTGTATAATTACTTAAAGAAACAATTTTTAACCATACAATAACTAGGAACAAAATTGAGCAAATATTTTAAATAATGCACCTAAAGATTCCATTTACATATAAGTACTTATATAATTCTAATTCAACTTTGATAACTTATTAAATAGTTGAATCAGGTTGTTTCACATATCCAGGGTAACAAGGACGAGAATTGAATTTAAAACTATTAATTTTATTATCTTATCGTAAAACTTATTAATACTTCTTATCATCGTTGCCCTGTATAAAGAAACGGAAAGATTTCGTGTTTTATCACATGTTATATATAGCTAATGTCAATGGTTTAACATTATTAATGAATTTAATTTGCGTGTTGATTAAAATAAGTGTGTAATGAATTAAATTGTACGGTTATATAGGGAGTCATTGAATTGAGTGCAAACTTCTTCTGGTCTGGCTTTAAACTAATTAAATAACGTAAACTAGTTTAAATTATAACTCATTATACAAGGTGTTTGGTAATTGGTACATAATCATGCAATTGGCAATCCTACTAAGTGCAAAAAACAAATATTTGTATGGGAGCAACTGAAAAGCTTAAAAAATAGCAGCTGTTCCATACAACAATTATTAATCTTATTTTAATTACCCGTCACCAAACAGCCTGTATATGTTACAAAAATCTCATCAACTGTAATGAGTATGGTGATGGATTGACTCAAATTATAATACAATAATTTATTTGAAGATACCTTTTTGAACAGTAGTAGTGTTATCATGCAGTATTTATGTTTTGTATTTTGTTACTAAGAAAACTAGCGTATAAATTTATGCTTAACTTGAACTCATTTGTTTTTGATTGTACCTAAAATATCCGCACTTGATTCAATGTCACCTTACACATTTAATTAGTCATGCATTTAACAGTGTCCATCATGTCCCCTGTGAGCTTGTAGTATTTCATTATTTAAAAAACTCTTTATAATATGCTTAGTGCATGACGTTTGTGGTGAGCAATGCTATTGAGATATTAGAATCGTAGACAGTCCTTTGTTTTTGTGTCAGCCATCATAGGTATCATAGAGTTATTACACTACTCATTAACTATGTCGCAATTCTTTCTAACAACTCTTTAAACTTGTAATATTTCATTATTTGCGTTAATAACGAGCAAATAAACCCTTTAAAGTTATCGAATATTGCTGTCTTACTCATTCCAAATTCGTAAACTATTAAAGCTATTCCTCCTTATAATGTTTAGCTATAGCATTGAGTATGAACATAAATGTCTTAGAGGTGATCCAGCTGAGTCCGGAGGGCAGCTCCGATGAGTCCAAACTCCTGGCTTTTCGGCCCACTGTGCGCTCCAGGAAATAGTCGTCGTATTCCATGCTGTAGTCCGGTAAGATAGGGTTGAATTTCGCGTAGTAGATGGCCGAGAAGCATGCGTACAGAAGCAGGGCCGCAGTGAACAACTGTGAATAAAGGTAAAAAAAATAAATCAGTTTGATTGGTATACTGTTTTGCGAAAAACAAAGTAACAAAATTCCAACTTCTAATAAGTATGGATTGTTGTTAATAAGTAAGAATTTAAATCTTAATTTCAGTACATTTTTTTTTGGATTCTAAGTGTTTATTTGGTGGGTTTTGGTAAGATTATTTGTAAAAAAACTTGAAATGGAAAAACTATTCCATGTAAAAAAATGATAAAACACTTGTAAAACAGAGTTTACGCTAAGTATTTCAAGTTACTCCTATTTTCATTTTGACACAAAAAAGAAAAAAAAAAACAACAAACATTACTTATTACTAATTTGTCTACAACAAGACAAGAAATCAACTACATCAAAATCTTCAATCCCTAAAGTTCTGGTATGTTGTAAAGAGAGAATTCTCAATTACTCGAAGATACTCAAAAAGCTCGCTATCAAATGATTACTCATTACAGCATTACTCGTAGAATAAGTCGGCGCGGGCGCGGTCGGCGGCGTGGCTTGAGCGCTTCGTTTGTTTGCCCAGTCCCTGGAGGTGGTTGACCCGCGTCCTGGCGTCGAAGCTTCCATAAATCATGCCAAATTACTAGCTATCGATGACCAAACATCCGAACAACCCTTGTACCCGTACATTATTATTAATACTGTTTTTTTTTCGGTGTATTTTTACGTTCGCAATTTATGCCTCTGTCGTTCAGAAAAAAGTGGGCTATAAACATCGCAAATACTAGTCATTACAATACTCCTTTGCTCTTGCTCTATATTTTTGGATAAATCGTTAAAGTAAAAAAAGAACAGCTTTTACTGTAAAATGTTGATTCAAGAGATGTAAAAAAAAAAAAATACATACCTACACTTAATCACGACTATTATCCCCGAAGGGTTAGTCAGAGACTAGGCAATGACGACAGCAAAAGCAGTCCTGTGCTATAGTTCACTTTTCCCAAATAGCGACTGCACATGAGTTTAGCGTGACAGGTGGTGAGCCCATCGCCGCTCTATGCAGTTGGATGTATGTGCAGTCTTTAATCCGTTAGTCGCCTTTTACGACACCGAGAAGGGAAGAGAGGGGGTGGTAGATTAATTTAATGAGCTGCTACGTGACACGGGTTTTTTATTTAATTTAGGGCTAAATAACTGAGCACTTATGAATGTCGCTACCCTATCGGTTCCTAAACTATATGGCTGGAAAGCTTGTACGGTGAATAGCTGGCAGGAAACAGCTAGATTATTTTATTCCTTCCTTTATTACAGCGTTATGTAAAAATTGGAAAATGCCTAGGAGCTCATTGACCTAAAGAGACGAGAGAGAGTGTAACGTATATATCGCTGTAGGAGTTATGCCCACATATTTCTATCATAGAAGGACGATCCATTATAAAATAAAAACACATAAAATACAAAAGACAACCACAACAACATGCAAAGAAGTTGAATATACTTAATAAAAAAACGCTGGAAAAAAAGAAGTGAGGTCGTAAATACTATATAAAATCACACGGACAAGATGATTACAGACATAAAATAATCTATGGTGCCTAATTATTTTAATAATTGAAACAAATAATGCGGAATGACTTCCGATGGGCTTGAAACAAAAAAAAAACGTGATCATAATGAAGCGTTCACGAAGATTCGTCAAACGCGAGGCGAGTTCAATACCGCGACCCGCACGCATTTAGGTATTATAACTAGAGACCCATAGCGAAGCCATTTTTGGGCACAGAGTCGCGACCCATGGGCTGCAATGCAAACGTCTTTGTGGGTCCAATCGATTGTGGACCGTGCGGCCGCAAATCAGTGCCCAAAAGTTGCTTCGCGGTGTCTTCTCTAGTTCTAATACCTCAATGCTCGCACGGTACCGCACCGGAACAGAGCGGAACTTTTGAGGCTAAAGCACGAACATCGAATACACTGCTTGTCACAGTTTTTACGTAATTATCAGTTCTTAAAGAAGGATGCTCTCTTGAGGAGCTCGATGGCGCAGCGGCTAGCGCGTTCGGCGATCTTGCCCACTAAGCAACTTTCGCAATGTTGGGTCGCTGGATAGGTGACCAAATAAAAAACATCTTGAGCTCCTCCCTGCTTCGGAAGGTACGCTATTCCTCGACTGTCTGGTCATTTCCATAAGAATGTAGTACTATTAGCATGGAAATTTTCCCGTATAACTAAATAAATTTTCACAACTGTCACACCAATCATTCACCGCCAAACTAAGCATAGCCCGAACTATGGTGACTGAATAACGGATAAACATACATAAATACTAATAAACATCCATGACTCGGTCACAAATGCTTGTGCTCACCACACAAACATTTGACCCTACCGGGATTCGAACCCGGGACCGTGGGTTGCGTAGTCAGGGTCGCTGATCACTCGACCATCCGGCCGTCAGACCTTTCTCTCCGAATTACATTTCTACTTGGTATAGTCATAATTAAAAATAATCAGTAATTTTATGTTCTAGAACGTAGACGACCCCTAACTAAGACAAGGATAAGGATCGTTTTTGTCAAATGAACAGATTCATCAGATCTAATGTACCTACAAGACGGTATTTTTGTGTACCTACTGTGAAGATTCCATCCCAGTACATACTTAGAAGCAAATCAAATTATCATAGTTGTTAAAATACCTATATTTGAATAAAATAACAGAACGGCAAAAATGGACGCTAATGAAGTGCTGGACATATTTATCAGGAAACATAAAAGAAAACTGTCTTTATTCATATTTCATATTTATTCATATGCTGCTATCATGTACAAAAATATAAAAGATGTTACAAACATTTAATTATACCATTGAAAATGGTTAACAGATGCAAATGATCAAAACGCCTGACACGACTATTTTTGGCCATAGCTCCAAGGATTTTGGGAAAATCGAGACGGAAATACGAGGGCCACACCGAAAAGATCGGGAATGGAATACTTTGAATAAATTAGACTTAAAATCTTTTTGGTATTTGAAATTTAGTATTCTTACGAACTTAATTCCATTTTTGAAAAATAAAAATTTTCAAAAAAAGAAGAGTGGTAGCTATTTCAAATTAAGAAGTCAGTGAGAAAATGGAGCTTACGCGGGAACATTTCCGTGCGATAATTTTTCACAACTTTCGCCGAGGTTTATCTCAAGAACAATGTCTTGCCGAGCTTGTTTCTATTTATGAACTTGAAGCACCTAGTAAAACGACTATATATCGCTGGTATTCTGAGTTCCGTCGAGGACGTTTATCTCTTACCACAGTTCCTTCTACTGGTCGGCCAAAAACAGCGGTAACACAAGAAAACATCGATGCTGTACGCCAATTAATACAAGAAGATAGACATGTGACATACGAGCAGATACGGGCTTCCCCCAGCATTGGTATGACAGCCATTCAAATAATATTGCATGATGAACTGGGTGTCAGGAAGTTAGTTTCCCGCTGGGTGCCCCATCGCTTGACCGAAGAACAAAAGTCGGCTCGTGTTAATTGGTGTCGGTCTTCTCTGCAACGGTTCGATAGAGGGAGCTCAAATGCTGTTTACAATATCGTCTCGGGTGATGAATCGTGGATTTATTCATATGAGCCCGAAAGAAAACACCAATCGGCTGTTTGGGTCTACGAAGGTGAGGTCAAACCAACAAAAGTTGTGCGCTCTCGTAGCGTGTCGAAAAAAATGGTCGCTTCGTTTGTATCGAAAACCGGACATGTGGCTACAATTCCTTTACAGGAACGGAAAACGGTTACTGCTAAATGGTACACAACAGTTTGTTTGCCGGAAGTCATAAGAGAACTTCGTAAAAGTAATCCGAACCGTCGCATAATCCTTCACCACGATAATGCGAGTTCCCACACCGCTCGGCAAACGATCGCGTTTTTAAATCAGGAAAACGTGGAGTTGATGGACCATCCTCCATACAGCCCTGACCTGAGCCCCAACGATTACTTTACATTCCCAAGAACTAAAGATTTGCTACGTGGTCAACGGTTTCCAGGTCCAGAAGAGGCAGTCCAAGCTTATAAATCGGCCGTTTCGACTATGTCTACTTCAGACTGGAATTACTGTTACAATAATTGGTTTGAACGAATGCAAAAGTGCATTGATTGTCACGGAGAATACTTCGAAAAACAATGAAAGTAAATATTATTGTGTTATCTTTGTAGTTTTTTCTATTCCCGATCATTTCGGTGTGGCCCTCGTAGTACCAAAAGTTAGGAATTTATCGAGACACGTGTAAGCGTTTGAATTTTGAAAATTGCCTGGTAATTTTTCTTGGAATTTCGAAAAATGAAAAGAAAAAATGGGTTTTTTGGAGGTGTTTGTTAAGTAAATTGTAAATATTTCGAAAAAAACAGATTAAAAAAAAAAAAAATCTAAGGGTGTTAGTTTAGCTACAAAATGGCGAAACAATATTGAAAATCGTTTAATTATGGTGACCTGAATGTGGGTGGTCCCTTTAGATTTGAAATTTTCTATTATTAAAACGGGTAAATACCCGTTTTTCTGCTGTAAAAGTGATGTAGCTTCTATGATTAATGATTATTGACCGATCGTTATGGTAATGGTGTTAAAAGATGCGGATGCAGGCTCTCGCCAGTGCATTAGAGTCGGAATTTCGAAAATCTAAGTGAAATTCATTTGGCGCCATGGCTCCCCATGAATGAATTTCACTTAGGCTGTAAAAGAAAAGAAAATGTTCTTCTCTGTGTTGTACAGTGTTTGTGACCCCTTTGGATTTGAAATAGTAGAAAAACAGGTATTTCCGTATAAGTGACGGTAGCTTCTATGATTATTGACCGATCGTCATGGTAATGGTGTTAAAAGATGCGGATGCAGGCAAGAAGTGCATTTTCGATTTGGAATTTCAAAAAACTAAGTGAAATTAATGAATGAATTTCACTTAGGTTGTAAGAGAAAAGAAAATTTTATCCTGTGTTTTGCAGTGTTATATATTCGTATGTTATAATTCGACTTGTTGTAAGTAATGTAGTTGTGTAATTTTACGGAAGTACATCTAAATCAAAATTTCTTACTTGAATAGTAAGAAATTTTTATTAATTTTAAATTTTAAATTTTTTACTATTCAACTTGTAATATGTTATTAAAAAAAAAATATTTTTTTTCGTAAAATTAAGGATTCACTTTGAGTGCAAAATCTGTGATATTTTCTATTGTTTTGACACTTTTATAAATTTTCCTACCTACCTATGTATGATACTTCATGTTTATTTCTAACAGTAACAGTTATTGACTTTTTTGACCGTCGGTCCCTTGTGCCCCTCCCAGAAAAAATCCTGGATCCGCCCTTGGATGATGTGAATTCGTGGGTATAAGACGTTCGAGCAATTTGGACGCTTAATAAAGCAAACATTTATGGAATTAGACTTTAAGCAAGTAAGAGTCCGAAAAATCAGAAGTTCTATAAAGTTAACCGTGTCGCGCAGCGGTTAAAGAAATACTAACCCCCTGTCTTCCCTCGGGTGTCGTAAAAGGTGACTAACGGACTAAAGACTGCACATGCGTCCAACTGCATAGAGCGGCGATGGGCTCGCCACCTGTCACGCTAAGCACATGTGCAGTCGCTAATTGGTGAAAAGTGGGCCATGGTAGAGGACTGCTTTTGTTGTTCTAATTGCCTAGTCTCTGACTAACCCTTCGGGGATAATAGTCGTGGTTATATTATGTATATATGATTATATGTATGTTTTTATGATTATATGTATATCGCTTCCCGGCAAAAAAAGTGTCATAATACAAAAATAGCTGTTTCGAGAAAATGTAACTTTAATAGTTTTTTGTTCATTTACGAGGGGCGTTCAAAATATTCTCGGTATTGATACGTTACAACCTCTTTTATATATATATTTGTTACTGGCCGCTAAGATTCATCCATTGACATTAAAAAAAAGTAAAATTGGAACCGAGATGTTCTTTTGTTTTTCTGCAATTGCCGAACAAACATGAACACCATGAGCGAATTAACAATTTTAACGAAATTAGAGCACCGATCCGTCATAAAATTCTTGACAAAACAGGGTAAAAATCAAAAAACCATAAAAGAGGAAATGGATTGTGTTTACCGTGAGTCTGCTCCTTCTTTATCTACTATTCAAAAATGGTCAAGCGAATTTAAGCGTGGAAGGGAGAGTATTGAAGATGACCCTAGACCTGGCCGGCCTGTAGTGGCTACCTCACAAGAAAATATTGATAAAGTGGAAAAACTTATATTGGAAGACGGCCGAGTGAAGGTAAAATCTATAGCTCAAGTAACCAATCTCTCTATTGGTACCGTACATGACATTATACATGACCATCTTAATATGTCAAAAGTAAGTGCAAGATGGGTTCCGCGAATGCTGACGCTTCTTCAAAAGGATATGCGTGTGGCTTGCTGTTCAGATTTTATCGACCTGTGTGGTGAAAATCCCGATGAGGTGCTGCAAAAAATAGTTACTGGAGATGAAACCTGGGTTCATCATTATGACCCAGAGAGCAAACAGGACTCCATGCAGTGGCACATTAAGGGTTCAGCTCATCCCAAGAAGTTCAAGGTAATCCCGTCAGCTGGCAAGGTCATGGCCACAATATTTTGGGATTGTGAAGGAGTTTTGCTTATCGATTATAAAGAAAAAGGTGTAAATATCACAGGGCAGTACTACGCTAACGTTATACGTCAATTAAGAGATGCGATCAAAGAAAAGAGGCGAGGAAAGTTAACCAAAGGTGTTCTGCTTCTGCATGACAACGCCCCTGTCCATACTGCTCATATTGCCAAGGCAGCTATTGTTGAATGTGGGTTTGAAACTGTTACTCATCCACCCTATAGTCCGGACTTAGCCCCAAGCGACTTCTTTTTGTTCCCCAATCTTAAAAAGGATCTGCGTGGAAATAAATTTTCTGACGATGAAGCGTTGAGGACGGCCGTGGAGGAGCATTTTTACACCAAAGATAAAAAATATTTTTATGAGGGATTAAAAAAAATAATTGATCGATCTTATAAGTGTATGAACATAGGGGGGGAGTATATTGAAAAATAAAAATATTAAACTTTTCGTACTTGTTTGTTTTTATCCACATACCGAGAATATTTTGAACGCCCCTCGTATACGTCAATAATTTAAAAACTATAATAGTCAGATTACTGAAATTTTATGTGTAAATAGCTTTTTTCTATAAGTAAATTTTTTTTACTTATAGAAATAAGCTAAAGCCAGACCTCGGTAGCCAAGTGGTTAAGGCAGCCGCCCGGAATGCGGAAGGTGCGTGGTTCGATTCCCGCCTGAGGTGGTCGTCTTTTTTCAGTGTTTAAAATTTTACTTAAGTATATTTAAGCGTTAATAAAACGCTAAAATATAAAACATTAAGCTTTTTTCTATATTTATTATAGGGCTTTAAATTTAACAGCAAAATTGTAATTTTTTAAAAGTTTTTAAGAAACTTTTAATTTGATGTATGTGCATTTTTCCGATTAAAAGTAGTCACCATTACTTTTATTAAAAGGCTTCAATATTAATTCAAAATAATGAAAAAGTAACCAAATGATAAACTTCTCATTAAAATAAAATAAACACATGAAAAACGGAACTTCTTTTGAAGTTTTGGCCTAATTTTTAAACGTAAAATTTACCGATAAAAAGTCACATCACACGTTAATACGCTTTTCTGGCGACACAGTACACGTCGACTCTGTATTAACACACATGTGACACCACAAAACACAATTTGTGACATTGTTCACGCTGGCGCCGCTGCGCCGACGGTGATCGGAGCGAAACAGCTCCGTGAAAAAGAGAACTTATAGTGCCATCTAGCGGTAATCATGCGCAACATAATAACGACGTTTTTGCAGCCGAACAAATGAATTATTATATAATACAGCGCTATTTATTGCTGTGATTATGTCATTTTTCGTACCACTTGCTCAAAAAAGTGACATTCTATGCCACAAAAAGCGAACATAACAATAGTCATTTTTAATCTGTTAAAAACAGGGAAAGAAAATTGTACTGAATTTCATTCATCCTCTAGGGGGAGAATGTGATTTAAATTTGGAATACTTACCGAAATTTATACTGAACTACATCTGTGTTTACACCATTGAGTTTGTATATAAAGCATTATACATCTTTTTGAAAAAGGAAATAAATAAAAAAAAATTACAAATCAACTCATCAACAATAAATGTACCAAACAAAAATGTAACTCTCTCTATCAATAATTGGACCAATGTTTCGAATGTTAACTTTTACTTTTAATTGTCATTTTTTTTAATAAATGCTTATCTCATATTATTATTGTGTAAATTTTTTCGCAAATGGTACGAAAAGTAGAGTATTTTCCTTTGTGATACAGCTGTCTTAGTCTTGGGTGAACTTAAATTCCTCGCTACACTCAGGACTCGTCTTAAATCCGAGGCGAGGGCGCTTCGCTCGTGATTTAAGTTTTTAGCACCCTCGCTACGCTCGGGAGTAAACCTCGAGTCCTTCATTACGCTCGCGATTTAAATCGTCACCTGCGACAGAAGACACTGCTTTATCCCCTTGGTTAATAATCTACCATTATACCCAATATATGTTGTGACACTTTTCTTGCCGGGAAGCGATGTATGTATGTATATGTATGTATCTTTTTTAAAGTAGGCATCCAAAACATATGAGGTTCGGGAATCTTATGATTGACGAAAGCGCGGCCTTTCCGCTAGATTAATATAAACTATAACATTGCAAATGCAAAATAACAATCACTAAATAACTGTATTTTTTGCCAGTACAGTATAGCGTCGTTGCGCGTGCAAAAGTCGCTATGTGCTTTTTAGTCATTTTCGGTTTTTTATGCAATTTTAATCATTATTTCAATACACACATACTGTAAAAACAGCTATGTGATAAAAGCAATATTTAAAGAGTTACGGAAAGTAGCTATGTGACACTCATACATCGAAAGTTCCATGTTAACACGCTAAGTGTTATAAGTCACATAGCTAAAATAAGATTACTAAAGCGGAAGCAAAAATTGCGCCTGATATGTGCTTCACTGCACATAGCGAGTTTTTTGGTCAAGTTCAGACTCGCTCGATCACGCGAAGCGCACAGGTCGAGCGACACATAGATAATTTTGCCGATGTAATTACTCATTCTTCATTTAGCAGCGAAGAAGAATGCATTAATAATTGTTTGCACTATACTAAATACCTAATTGTGATAAAATAAAAAGGTTATTCGGCGGCTTTCTCATAGGCCACAAACGCTAAACAAAATGGCGGTAATACTCTTCGGTCTTCTGTATAACTTGCCGCAGCGTATGTATGTGGTCTATGATGCTGATGCCTTTTCGGAATCCAGCTTGTTCGATGGGCTGGAACTCATGAAACCTGCATGCGAGACGATTAGTTATAACTCTCGAAAACAGCTTATAGACGTGACTTAGAAGTGTTATGGGTCTGTAGTTACTCAGTAGGGTCTTGTTGCCCTTCTTAAAGAACAACACAACTACACTTTCATGCCTTACAGGCTTATGTCCGGGATATCTTCGGTGTAGTCTCGGGTTAGCTTAGCTCTAGGGTCTGTAGCTAAGCTTTGTACAGGTGGCCGCGTGGAGGTGTACAGCTGTCCATAGAACTTCTCGACCTCTCCCATAACTTCAGACCTGGACGTGACAGTTCTGCCGTCATCAGTTTTCAGCGTCGTCAGTTGGCTCTGCCCAATACCCAAATCTCTTGCGAACACTTTTGAACCTTTGTTTCGCTCGATAGCCTCTTTAATACGGTCGGTATTAAATCGGCGAGTGTCGTAAAGACTTCCGAGATCTACTTATTAAGCCGCCGAAGCTGAGACGAATCATCCGAAGAACGCAGAACCATCACGCGCCGCTCTTCCACCAGTTTGAGAGTATGGTTCGAGAGCTTTTTGGGTCCTCTTGTACGGTGGGTTTTGAAGAACTTAGACCCAACCGCATGGACAGTTTTCACAAACCCGTAGTTGTAATCGTCCACTTCTACGCAATCCGCAGGCATTCGAAGCGATTTTGCAGTTTTAGCTGGAAGCTTTCGGGGTTTTGGATTTGGATAGGTGCAGGTCGGAGCGTAGACTTCATCAATCGACGTCTTTCTAGCTGGATATTGATGTTCAATGTGCCTCTTACCGACCGATGATCACTGCCAGTTTTGAACGCGTTGATCACAAAGACATCATTGAATATTTGTTTTTACGTCGACGTGATGAAGTTAATCTCATTTTTTGTTGCACCTTCGGGACCTATCCAGGTCCACATGCGGTGTTCAGCTTTCCTTAAAAAGGAGTTCATTATGATAAATCCCTCCTTTTCCAGAAAGATCACCAGCAGTAACTGTTGGCCCCGGTAGTTCCGAATTCCAACTACAGATCGTCCCACTTTCAGCTGATCGCCGCTTCGTTTGCCCAGTTTTGCGTGAAAGTCTCCCATGACAGCGGTATAATGAGTCTTGAAGACTTCTATGACTCTAGAGATGTCCTCATACGTAGCCTCCACCTTATCGTTGGGGTAGGCACCTTCAACGAATACCGTTTAGTTATTCTGAGTATGAGGTACGCTACCCTCGACGAAATACTTCCGGTCTTGACAACGTTGTTCACAAGAGAGCTGTGGACGATAAACCCGACACCACCCTGGGACAGTTGTTCGCCCTCCTGTAAATAGAGCAAGTTACCAAGATTATTGAGTCCTCCTCCTCTCTTGGAACCTCAGATAATGCCACAATGCCCCACTGTATCTTGCTAAATTCTTCCTCCAGTTCGCAAACGTCTCGTCGGTCCGCAGTGTACGCGTGCTGTAGGTTGCCAGGGACAAAGTTTGTTGTTGGTGGTAGCCAGGTCTCTGCCGGAGATTCTTAGAGTAATAATATCTTATGAATACAAAAATAATTGTTTTTGTATTTACTTTAATTAATTATTTATATCTAAAAAATAGCTATGTGTCATCGCACAGGTATATTCTCTAAGAGTCCATAGAACTATAAAGTAGTTATGTGCTCTAATTGCACATATCTTGTATTTACGACTCAATTAAATAACTATATGTGTAAAATTTTCCTATTATGTTGAATTAAGGCAATATTAATAATGTTATATATATATTCAAAAGTAATCTTGAACTACGTAAATTTGTAATATGTATTAAAGCAAACATTAATTATTTTGCAACTCTGATAATTTTTAGGAATATCGGTTTTTTGCGTCTCCTGTAAAGTATGTAAAAAACACATAGCGACTTTTGCACGCGCAACGACGATAGGTACTATGGTGGAATACTAAAGAATACAGAGCACAGAACCGATACAGAAAGACAAAGCACTTAATATACACGCGATTCGTGACGATTTATTAATTCAATTAACTTGGCCTCATCTGCATATTAGGAAGCACGAGTGCTGTATTAGATTAGATTAAAACAAGATGCTTGATGCGTTGCGTGTCGGCGTACGTGTGCTTATTACCTGCTGTAGTATTAGTAGCAACCGTTTGATAATATTAAAAGATTTACTGCACACTTACTACGTATAGTAACGATACAGATGTCGTTATAATATATTAATAGCGGTGAAAGAATACCACCACCCCCTTTCTTCTCTTGGGTGTCGTAAAAGGCGACTAAACGGACTTAAGACTGCACATATTTCCAACAGCACAGAGCGGCGATGGGCTCACCACCTGTCACGCTGAGCACATGTGCAGTCGCTTATTGGTGAAAAGTGGACTATGGCAGAGGACTGCTTTTGCGGTCCTTATTGCCTAGTTTCTAAGTAACCCTTCGGGGATTATAGTTGTTATTATATGTACTTATGTATGTAACTAGCGGCCTTCCCGCGATTTCGTCCGCGTGGACCCCGTCTCTACTTCCACCTAACATTAGGTGGAGTGGATTTGTATTAAAAAAACTCGAACTCAACACTCTGCTAATAATAAAATATTTTCAAATAGTATCAATAAAGATACTATTACCTTTTTATGTATCCAGATTTATCAATATGTGGTAGGTACCTTTTTTCGTAACCGCCACGGTCGCCTATTCTCGACAAGCGAGCATACATAGCGTAGATACTCTGTTGATCAACAACGGCATATAGTGGCCAAAATGTAAAAGACAACAAAGTCTAGGCAACCTAAAAAGTGTCTTACCATAAAAAACGCCTGTCTACTTAAATAAACGCCTAAGATCACTTAGCGAGAAAAAAACGTTCACAACGCAATAAAAAACACCGGAACTATATTATAATACGAGCCTCTTTAAATAATCACGGTCAAATAAAATAATATGTATTTTAGATCGCTTTTCAATCGTTTACTTAATTGGACCGATAGACGCGTAGGAGAGTACGCCATTCATTAGCCGTGGGAAAATTCAACATAATAAATCGGATAACCAAGCTGTTATAATGTTACAACCGAGCTGTTACTTTTTTAGAGTACTATACATGTAAAATGCACTAGTGACTCAGATTAGAGCACTCTTCATAAAACCCACAGACAACTTGGAAGTGTTTTGGAAGGAACGTAAACGTAACGTAACTTGGTCTGTTGTCTTAAGATGGCACTCGTCAAAACCCACCAACCTGCATTGTGCTAGCGTGATGGGTTATGATGGCCCAAGTGCCGTTTTTATGGGGGAAGCCCTTTGCCCAGCAATAGGACGTTTCTAAGCTGATGATGATGCTAATTGCAAATTTAACATGTTTGATAGCAGTGTTCATGAAATTTATTTTTAAACTAATTACCGTGTCGCGTATCGGCGAAAGAATACTACCACCCCCTCTCTTCCCTTGGGTGTAATAAAAGGCGACTAACGGATTAAATACTGCACATACATCCAACAGCATAGAGGCCATAGAGCGGCGATGGGCTCACCACCTGTCACGCTGAGTACATATGCCGTCGATTTGGTGAAAAGTGGACAATGGTAGAGGACTGCTTTTGCAGTCCTCATTGTCCAGTCTCTGACTAACCCTTCGGGGATAATAGTCGTGATTTTATGTACGTATGTATGAACTATACTATAACGATCTAAAAACAAATATTAATCACAAATAATAATAACACCGATTAAATCCATGGCAATTTAATAATCAAGGGGGACAAATGCTAAAGGAAACCGTAGCGCTCAATTATACGCACAAGGCCGAACGAACTACCAAGCTCCTTGGCTAGCCATCGCCCATGCTTGAAGCCACATTGTCACAGGCGAATTATCAAAACTGTGTCAATGTTATGACTCCCACGTCTTTGATCGTCAAATAACAACGTAACGTCTACTTTTTTAAGCAGACCGCAATTAACAATAATATTTTTGCGCTACGATGCGCTACGGTGCACATGAGGTCGAAACTATTTGTACCCGCTTTGATAGTGGCAAATGTTAATTTGTCAAAAAAAAACGTTTCCTTTAACCGGAGATAAATAAGTACATTAGATGTTGCTTAGTAGCAAACTTACGAGATTAATACCATCCTTGATTTACGGAATGTTACTCTAATATTTGTCCCATGACGATGATGTTTTTATCTAAGTTGGTCACCATACTAACAATAATACATTATAACAATACCAGCCAACAATGTTAGTTGCATTGTTGTTTTCAGACAGTTAGAGATAAGATAGCCAGTTCCTCAGTAGTTAAAGATTATGGGTGAAGTGCGCTTGAACATCTTATCGTCACCTATCGGTGAGATGAAGGCCAAAATTCCATAGTGTGGAATGTGGAACATAAAATGTATGATGTTATCATAATCTGAACACGGTATCTCAATAAATAGTTGTACACAAGGTTTACTTTTTTTGTGATAGTACCAGATCTAAGTATGTAATGCCGCGACCGCACGCTTGCCGCTTGCCGCAAACTCCAAACCTCTACAAACGTTTGGATTTGTGATTTGCTCTACGGATCGGCTACAAGCGCTTGCAAACCAAGCCACACGCTCTATCCACACGTTTGAATTTGTGACGGCTTGTTGAGGTTTGCCAAGCGTGAGGGGCTGGCATAAGATGCTACCAGGGCAATATGATGCTACTAAGACGAGCACCTAGTATTATTCTTTATTTATTAATTCTAAATCGTTTGTTTTTCTACATCACTGAGGTGGTAATTAGGCATACCTACGGTCCGCCTTATACCGGTACCGCTGCAGCTTTTCGTCTTTATCATCAGTTCATAAACGTCCCACTGCTGGGCGCAGACCTTCCCACAAGGACAATAAGCACACAACGCTTGCTTTTAAACCATTGAGGGACAACCGTTTATATAAACACACAAGTGTTTAAACGACTGCATCTTACGACAACAACCGGGACCAGCTTTACAATACTTTACTTGCCTTCGAAAGCACGGAGGAGCTCGAGATGTGTTTATCTGGTCACCAATCCACTGACTTGCTTATCTGGCAAGATCTCAAACCGAACGTGGCGTCTTCTGGCGCCATCAAGTAGCGAGTGATCGGGGTCGGAGTATTTAATTATAAATACTTATTGTGTAAAATACATTCCACCGAGGACGCCATATATGTATATTATCACGACTATTATCACCGAAGGGTTAGCAGAGACTAGGCAATGAGGACTGCAAAAGCAGCCCTTTACCATAGTCCACCTTTCACCAAATACGACTGCACATGTGCTTAGCGTGACAGGTGATGAGCCCATCGCCGCTATATGCTGTTAGATGTATGTGCAGTACTTAGTCCGTTAGTCGTCTTTTACGACACCCAAGGGAAGAGAGGGGGTGGTACTAGGTGGTTCATTCACCGCTACGCTACACGGTTACACGGTGACTTTTATATCTATTAGATAAAAATCATTTGGCTCGATTGTTTGTACGCGCATGACTTCCGAACGGCTGTACCTAGGTATTTGTCTTATTCTTTTTCTATTGTGTTTGTAATTGTCTAACCTGGAAAGCACTCCAGAACTTGAAGGAGCCCTCGTTGATGATCCAGTTGTAGTAGCCGGCCCAGGGGTCGGTGTAGCGGCCCTGCATAGGCTTGGTGGTGATAGTGGTAGCGGTCTCGTGGTCACGGTTTTATATTTTTAACGAAGTAGCACTAACCTGGAAAGCGCTCCAGAACTTGAAGGAGCCCTCGTTGATGATCCAGTCGTAGTAGCCGGCCCAGGGGTCGGTGTAGCGGCCCTGCTTCATGGGCTTGGCGGTGGTGGTGGTAGTCTCGTGGTCGTGGTGCTCGTCATAGTAGTCTTCGAAACCGCGACCGCTCTCCGCAGTGTCGTTGTTGGTTGATGTATTCCGCACCTTGAAAGGATAAGTTATGGCATATTATGGTTAGTTAATAAATTAGTTTTTAGAATGTAATTATTTTCTGTGTAAAACTTAATCTAAATCTACAACAACATTATTTTATTTACCTATTTAAACGTATATTATAAAACAACAACAAAACTCAAATACTTAAACAAAATAAAACTACTTACCTAAACTTAAAACTATAGAAAATAAACCTATAGGTAAAGATTTCCTACAACTGTGGGCTCCTGGGCGGGCACGGTACCGAGAATGCTGGCAACGTTACCTCTTTGGATTGCCAGGCTGATACGCTGGCAGAGGTAGCTGCCAGCCTTCTTGTCACCGGAGGCTTCAATAAGTCGAGTACTTAAACTCTTTAACTAGCTGTTTTGCCTCCGGCCCCCATGGACCCAATGTCTCAGACCAAATAAAAAGTTTTATATGGTATGAGGATAAGGTTATTATAGTTAGCCTCCTTACTTCGATACTTCGTACTACTCGTCAACCTGTGTGCCCGAGTAACAAATCAAACGAAGTTGATATTTAATGTACATGTCGGAAAAGAGCTCTCTTGGGCGTTCCCTTGCGGCTCAGACATGGCGGTAATAGTACGCTAACTAAATCTCTAACATGGCTGCGCTACTTAGCTAATAAAAAATAATTAAACTAGCGAATCAATGTACTCAAACAACGACTAAACTACTCGCCTAGTATAAAGAAGCTTGAGCCGGCAAACGAGCTTACTACCCGCCAGCTTCAGTTCTTACGCCTCTACGAGTTGTCCAGTAATTTCCCTAAATCTAGTACCCTTCAAACCGAAACAACAATGCAAAACTATGCTACTTGACGGCAGAAATATTTAAGTCGGAATCTGGGCAGAACCCTATATCTGGGTAGAACCATGAGTATGTTCACCTCTTGATATCTAAAGTATTTTTCATTGCGTGAATAGAAGTTATGATAATATTATTACCTATATCGCTTAAAAAAAGAGATAAATTGAACACATTATTATTTAATGTTTAAAAATAGTTAAATAATTTACCTATCACCAACAATAAATTAATGTACTCGTAACTAATTGACGTAATCATGTATTTATTGTCTTCTAAAGTTTACGCGAACAATAATTAGTCTGTGTAAAATTTTCATGCGAGTTAATTCGTGAAAAATGTTTCATTCTCTTAGGTTTGTTGACAAATAAAGAAGCATAATTAGTGCGCAAGTTATGACCGGTCAATTATCGTTCGGTGGTGCTAACCGGCGGGCACACAGCGCCGGCCCCGATACCAGATGCGCCTGCGCAGCCCCGGCCATTTGCACGCGCGTGTGAGGTGCCGGCCCACCAGTTAGCGCGTGTCACCCACTTCAGGAGATACCGTTACAGTGCCCTTCTTCCGACCTGCCACACTTATCGTATTCTAAAACCAAACTCACCTATTCATAGCATATATCGCCATCCCTTTCTAACTGTACTCAAGCAGAGATTTGAGTGTGAGTTTGGTTTTAGAATACGAGCCTAAGAGCACTTTTACATACTGGTAATAGATATCAGAGGACCTTACTCTCTTTTACATAGTTTGGTAATACCTAGATATCAGAGGAACTACTCTCTTTCTCCGAAACGAAATTTCGGCAGATTTTTGTTTGCTATTTTACAACGGCTTCCATTCCTTCCGAAATTTCGTTCATACGAAATAGGTTTGCCATTTTAGATTATTAATTTTTGGAAACATGTTTGAATTTTCAAAAAAAATGGAAAGCGCTATAAATATCAAACGACGAAAATCGGCCAAAATTTCGTTTCGGAGAAAGAGAGTAGGCCCTCACTTTCTCAGCCATTTCAGAGATGCTCCCATACACATACTTGCTCTTTGGCCCAGTTGAGGGATTATGTACTATCGGGGTCACCGTCGCTTTACCAGTTTGCAGAAAATTTCGTATGAAGCGCACCGCCCGCCCGGGTACGTGCCAGTACCAAATAGACGACGCAGTGTGCAATGGATTTTGGCCTTTAGACTGGTAAGCGACGGAGTCCGTAATAGTACAAAACATCCTGTATATTTGTACGGTGGCATATTGTGGAATAGCGGCTCACTGAAAGTGAGCTACTATCAACCCTCTCACCCCTTGGGTGTCGTAAAAGGCGACTAACGGACTATAGACTGCACGTACATCCAACAGCATAGAGCGGCGACACTCACCACATGTGCAGTTATAATTTGGTGAAATGTGGACTATAGCAGAGGACTGCTTCTACGGTCCTCATTGCCTATTTTCTGAGTAACATACATACATATAATCACGACTGTTATCCCCGAAGGTTTAGTCTAGAGTAAGCCTTTGGGGATATTACTCGTGAATCTATGTATGCATGTACCGGTAAAAAGGGGTTACTTTCAAATCAAGTATAACATTGTTCACAGCTATACATCCTTAAGTAGCTGCAAATTGGTATCCTTAGCGTTCTGGGCTTCTCTAGTATGATAGCCATATTGGTAATAATACTGAAAGTTGCCATATAAAAGATTACTCTTCAGGGATCCTGATCCCTGAAGAGTAAACAGCTCCTGAGCTGTGAACAATGTTATACTCGATTCAAAAGTAACCCTGCTTGACGTATATTCGTTGGTAGGCGTTTTGGTTGCGCGATTGCAGCACGACATAAAAGCGCTGCTGTAATACAAGCCGGCAAAGCTAGTTATGAATAGTTCTCACCATGACAGCGGTAGTGTTGGCAGATGCCGCCACCCTTGCGCCGGCCCGTTTCTTGTTGATGTTTCTGACTACGTCGAGCAGGGTCCTCAGTCCTGTGAGGATCAGCTCGGAGGGCGGCATGCCTTGCCGGGTAGGCGGCTCAGCCTCCATGGAGGGCACGTCATCGTCTTGCTCGAAGGCTTCGTTGCTGGTTTGAAATGAAATGTTTGGTTACACGTTAAAATCATTCAATGAACTTCACGGTCAATGAACCTTCTCAATTATATACTCACGACATTTTCAATCAAGTACCTCTTTATTAAAACTTAAATGAGCCTTCACATTGCCTTTCCTAAATCCATGTAATTTTTACTATGTTGCATCATAACTACAACAACATATACAGCGTGTCAATAAATATACCTACGTGTATACCGCATAAACGGCACAAAAAAACACCCTGTCATTAATAAACGTTGATTAAAGTCACACTTAGGATTAAATTGACACTGCCTCTATCTGTCTTCTTTAACCAAAACGAGACAGCATCACTTTAAACCGATTTTTATTAAAAAGACGGATAGAGAATGACGTCGGAATAGTTATTCCGTGGTTTGTCTTTTTTACTCTAATTTAATATTACGTTTGCATGACAAGAACAAAACACTGAATAACTAACTATTCGTGGCTTATTCTTTGTTTATTTGTAAGGCACTATAACTTTAAAAAATGATTGATTAACATTAAAAATTTTCATCAATCAATCAATTTTTCGGTTGTGTCATCAAATCTCGGTATTGGTTAAAAAACGGAACAGATTTACAAACACGTTTTAAATTTACTTAAATATAATTGTATTGATCCCAGATAGATAAGTAGCAAACAAAAATAGGTGTTCTAGTGTTCTAGGGATCTCTGCATGTCTCACTCCAGAATCACACCGTAGGTTTACAGGTAAAAACATCTTCAAGGAACTAAAGAACTAGTGCTAGCTCAATTCACCATTCGATCACGATAGAAATATGTTTGTTTATGCATGTGGTGTTTATCTATTATTAATTGTACACTTGCCTTAATACCTAAATTAAGTTTTATTTTTTGTTAGAACGTATTAGTGTAACAACAGTGAATCAACGAAATAAATAAAATAAATAAATAGCAAATTTGCAAAAGCAGCATCTACTGATTTGCACATACAAATGGTTTACGTTAACGTGATTAGTGTAACACTTGATGCAAAAGAGCTGAGTGGTGGCGGCTCATTAAAAGGATACTACCCAACCGTCTCTTACCCTGGGCGTTGTAAAAGGCGACTAACGGACTAAAGACTGCACATGCGTCCAACAACAAAGAGCTGCGATGGGCTCGCTACCTGTCACGTTGAGCACACGTGTAGTTGTTATTTGGTGAAACGTGGATATGAATGATTTTGCGGTCCTCATTGAATTAAATACCAATTATATAGTCCAAGAGAAGCTTTGTTATGAACTCGTTAAATGGTTACTAGACAACGGATAAACATACTCGTACTTAAAATACTTAAATACATACTTATTATGCATAAAAAACACCCAGACCCGAGACAATTTAGAAAAACAAGAATTTTGAAATTGACCCGACCGGGGATCATCACAAGAGATGGCGACACCATGAAAACCGGTGTACAAACCACTCGACCAAGGAGGTCGTCGGCTAACCCTTAGATTAGAGGATAATATTCGTGTCGTCGACTAACCCTTAGAGGATAATAGTTGTGAGTGTATGTATGTTGACTTGAAAGTGACCCTGTTCTACTGTACTTACTGTAAGGGTATGTATTTGTGCCTGGAGTAGGGCGGCGCGTGCGGCGTTGCTGTGTCGTATCTCGCCGCCGCCGCCGCTGCTGCGCCTGCGCCGCCCGCCCACAACGCCAGCGCGCCCGCCATCCACACTAGCATATGGCAGGACAACAGTATTCTTCGCTTCGACACCATCTTTATACAAATCCCTTATATTCCCTTGTATGTGACAAAGACTCCTAGAGGTTGCTAACAATTGAAATTCTATTGTCTGGTATTACAACAGCTGAGATAATAAACAAATAACACTTTTTTGGTGCGCTCTGAGGAGACACGGCTATGCGACTGACTTGGCTGACCTGACTGACTCTTCCGTTAACTATGTTAAGGGAGCGCTCGACATATGACTTGTGCAAACATCGTGTACATGTTAATTGTGTGAATTTGATTTATAGTTCCGCGTAGACAGTGAAAGCCTTACATTAGACGGTTAGTAATTGGTGCGGTAGGTCCGCTTGTCCACTCTATGAGAATCCGGCGAATCAGGAACTAATCTAAATAATGAAATGATTTTTAATATTTTCTTATGTTAAAATTACTTTCGATTCCGTAACGGAAATCCGAAACTGAATTCTGATATAATATCTCGAAGAATTTCACGACGACAGCACATGAGTTTTACATTTTGTTGAGTTTGCTCATCAACACTTGTTATACACCGACAAGGTTTTTACAAAACTGTAACTCCAAACTAAGATAAGACTGAATTTCCTTTCCGTTCGAGTATACCTACAAATATTTTGCATTTGTTAATATTTTCATAAATACATAAAATAAGTAACTATGTATTTACTTACTTCTTAAATCTGGGGCTGCATTAAAATTAACCTGCGTGACTATGCAACTTGTATTCCATTAAATCAAATCGCATATTGTTTTATCATATCGGCTTAACGTAGATGACAAAAAAAGATAGTAATTAAAAATGTATTACGGATCAGCAATTTAAAGCTAGAATATTTGTTTGTGAATGACACATATTATTTGTATTATTGCAATATCAACAACTTGCAATTTTGTCAAGTCAAGCGTTATCATCTTATCAACATCCGTGTCCACGGAGCCCGTTTCAATCTTATTTATTGTATGTCATGCTTGGATTTAAAATAGCACATCATTGATCGAAGTCGTCATGATTACTTATTAGATGAATACAACTTCACCATTAGGTTAAATTGCCTTTCCATTGCTTCTCTTACGAGTTTATCATTGTTCACACATGGTCGTCGGTTATGAGTTCCCTAAAACCTCATCACTACTTATTAAACATTTGAAGCCGTAAATTTGCTCCATGAGCTCGATGGCATAGCGGCGAATGCGTTCGGTTTGCTAATTATGCAGTTTCCTGCAATGCCTGGTCACTGGATGAGGGGGCTAAATCAAAAACATCTCGAATTCCTCCGTGCTTCGGAAGGCACGTAAAGCCGTTGGTCGGGGAGAGACACATGCCCGCCATTTTATCTCGTACCAGGATACGTTTGTTCACACAGAATTCTATCGCCACGGCTTATATTTCGGTTCGACGCGATTCTGTTTCGGCGTGCAGTGGTACTGGGGGTATAGCGATGCGCGTTTGTCTGGCACAGACTATAGTTAGTTAGGTTAGTTGTTAAGTCTTAACTACAAGTTAGTTAACTGTTTTTTTTATTTATAAGTATTGACGTCAATAAGTGCCAGTAAAGGTCTACATTGAATAAATAATTTGACTTTGAACTTTGACCTTGGTCCCGGTTGTTATCGTAAGATGGCAGTTGTTGGAATTGGAACCCATAACAGTGTCGCGTAGCGGTGAAAGAATACTACCACCCCCTCTCTTCCGTTAGGTGTCGTAAAAGACGACTAACGGACTAAAGACTGCACATATATCTAACAGCATAGAGCGGGCTCACCACCTGTCACGCTGAGCACATACGCAGTCGCTATTTTGTGTAAAGTGGATTAGGGCAGAGGACTGCTTTTGTGGTCCTCATTGCCTAGTCTCTGACTAACCCTTCGGGGATAATAGTCGTGATTATATGGATGTTGGAATCCACCCACCCACATTGGGCCAGCGTGGTTGGCTATGGCCTAATCTCTCCATGTTTTGACGCACGGAGCAAGTATAAGTTTTATATTTGCTCCGTGGTTGTAATACGTGTGGGATGGCAAGTGATGATGATTTACTACAAAACAAATTTTTTGACGGCCTTTGTGGTCGAGTGGTTGGCTCGCCGGTTCTAGCATCGTGCCATCTCTGATGTCTCGGGCTGAATTCCCGGAGAACACATTGTTTTTCTAAATTGATTTCGGATCTGGGTGGTTTCTATGTTTATGTATGTTTATCCGTTATCTAGTTATCCATTTAAATGAGTTTCAAAAAGAAGCTTAACTTATGCTAGATAATAATTGGTGTGAGCGTAGAAAGTTTTATAATATAATTTTATAATTTTATTTACTTGTTATACTCCTTTGAGCTCCTTAACTATCTCTATACACCTACTCCATAATGAATTTTCATTCAACCAATCCTCATTACCTTGCTTGCGTCACTTACTTGGTAGACCCAATAGTCTTTGGCGTATTGTTTTAAGGTTTAAAGATATTTATTTTCTCATAAAGATTTACAAAAATAACTTGCATGAGAAAAACAGAACACATAAAAACATCTTGTTGGGCTATTTTAGAAAAAAATTATCACACAAAATACATCAAGTATTAAATTTCTATTACACTACAAATCGTTCGAGAACAGTTAACTAAACAATTAATTAAAAATAATTTTAGCATCCGCAACAACAATATTGAATGAAAATTCCATCTATCGTTCGTAATTTCGACCTTAAATATAACGAATTTTTTCAAGATGATTGAAATTATTTTATCTTCGTTATCATTGTAAGGGTGCGACTTAAGTGAAAAATTTACGCATTTTTTATGCAAACAGTGTTAAATTTTATTTGATACTTTTTTAGTTTGCAGTTTAAACAAGTTATTAATCAACAAGCATGATATCTCTAATCGTCAAATTTAAAGAAATAGATCATGTCGTGCGAGCAGCAGTTTCAGAAATAGTTTACAAAATGAAGAGTACCATAATAGGGCTAGTTATTGTAGGATATGGATATTAGATTGTGTTGAGTTTTCTGTATTGTTATTTTATTTTACTTCTAAAAAGATTAGAAGAAGCGAAGAAGCAAGACTTCTAACCAGTTCTTTCGGAATCTGGAAGACAGCTCTTTCAACTGAGCTACTGTGGGATTTCCCTGTTTACGGTTACGATTTTATTTATGTAAAACTATTTTATTTTTTTAATTTAATTTTTGCAAACTTTATAAACATTACGTTAGGTAAAGTCCCATTAAACCGATTAATTCGGTTTAAACCGATGGGATCAACAATCTCATTATCATAAAAAAAAATATAACAAAAAAAATATCTTACTAATTTAAAAATGTTACATCTTAATTTACTAACTTATCTCGTTCCGCTACGTGATGCAAGTAGCTTTAGAATCTCGTTGAATTCTTTATCATGACACGTTACTACCGAAACATCCATAAATATCTCATGTGGCAATTTCGCAACATTCAGGTGAAATATTCTGTAGCGCACACGACACGATGAGTAGTAGAAAATTAGTGTTACCTTTATTATTTTACCTTGTTTATGACGCAAATGGACTTCCAAGAGTAGACCCGTTGATCGAGACTGAGGTAGGCCTGATCAGAGGCCTAAATTCTCCGGATGGGGACTATTCAATGTTCTTGGGTATACCATACGCCACAGTTAACGCGTCGAATCCCTTTGGAGTAAGTTCTTAACATTATAATGTAATTACAGTTCACAATTTGCGTATATATTATTTATATCTTTATAGTATGACAGTTAAAAGAGAAATAGAAGATTCTTGGAGGTATTTTTAATGGTTACTTTCCTCTAAACGTTTTGTTCAGTTTTGTTCAGACTCCCAAGATTGACTCTAAATTTTATGACAATAACATATCATACTCCAACACAACGAATTCAAAAACTAAGGCGTTCTAGCGCAATGGTTTCGCATACACAAATGTTCTTATCTATTTACACACATCAAAAATGTCTAGGGATCAAGTACATTTTAAAGTATCGTTGCGTTATAGAATTAATATTTTAACTTTTTTGGATCGTTATGGATTATTTTTAGTGAATTTCAAGATAGGAATATTTTTTTTTACATTATACATACAAATACAGATTATTATTATTTTTAATTTTTACATTAAAATTTAAAAAAAACAATCTTATTCTTGCTGTATTTGCCAATCAGGTGACGACCTAAACGAAAGCTAATTTTCCTTATATTGTTAAAATAGCATTTTTTCTTTTTTAACATAATAGAGATAAAATTGATTACTAAAACATAAAAAATAAAGCAAGAAGCTAGTCTGGAAAACCAGAGTAGGTAAATATTATTACAATAATTTTGGGGCTAAAAATTTACTTTAACTTGAGAAACTTTTGATGTGTGTAGATAGATAAACAAAACATAAACACATAAACAAAAACAGTATACTTACATAAATCAATCAAAAGTAAAGTATATACCGGACTACAACGGTGCTATAAACTGCATAAACAAGTGCATTAGAAAACTCATTCAACATATTTGTTTTCTTTACAGGCTTCAATTCCACATCCTCCTTTTGAAAGTACTTTTGATGCTTCTGATGATTCCGCTGTATGTCCTCAGATTGAGCAATTCACGAATACCGTAACTGGCACTTTAGATTGTCTGCATCTAAATGTATACGTACCAAATAAAGCCACCTCCAGTAACCGTCTTCCTGTGATGGTCTGGATTTATGGGGGATCATTCTCTTTAGGTTTTGCCGGAAGGTATCTCTATGGACCAAACTATTTAGTCAGGCATGACGTAATTTTAGTTACTCTGAATTATCGCCTTGGACCTTATGGTTTCATGTGTCTCGATACCCCCGATGTGCCAGGAAATCAAGGTTTGAAAGATCAGTTGACAGCGTTGAGATGGGTTAAAAATAACATCAGAGCTTTTGGTGGCGATAATGACAAGATTACAATATTTGGGGAGAGTGCTGGTAGTCTTTCTGTTGATTTCCATTACTTGTACAGGAAAGAGAAACTGTTTAACAATATAATCATGCAGAGCGGTTCATCTTTATCTCCAAACGCAGTTAGGGAATCCAATCCAAATTTCCCATTGCGATTAGCTCAACAGCTTGGTTTTACAACTAGCAATATAAACGAAGCTATAGAATTTTTGACTACGATTGACACAGACATCGTTATAGCAGCAGTTAAAGAAATAAATATCGCTATCCGTCCCTGTGTAGAGAAAGAATTTGATAACGTTGAGCGTTTTATAACAGATCAACCTATTAATGTAGAGGTTGAGCGTGCAATATCTTTACCAGTGTTAATTGGCTTTAATAATCAAGAGGGGCTTATCCAATATGTGAACAAACCACCACAGTTTTTTGAGGCATTCAATATTTTTCATGACGATCTAACCACCGGGTTTGATTTTGAAAATGATTATCTCGAAGAGATGGTGAAAGTTGTTCAACAATTTTATATGGGTGATAAAAACATAAATGAAATTACGTTTGGGGATATTATTGACTTTACTTCAGACTTTTCGTTTCTTCATCCAATTTATAGAAATATTCAAAAGTACAGTACCAGCGGAGTAAGCTCAATATACAGTTACGTATTTTCTTATGAAGGTGGACGAAATTTTTTAAAAAAGCTACTGAACATAGTTGAAGATGGCGCTGCACACGCCGATGAGATCGGTTATTTATTCGATGGACCATTTTTTGAGGACATTCCAACTCCCGAGGATCAGCTAATGATTGATCGTATTACAACTTTATGGACAAACTTTGCAAAATACAGGTACTAGATGACTATTTATATTTGTTATTGTTTCTGCTGTTGGTTTCGTCTACGATGGCGCTCTTTGTTTTAGACTAAAATTGTATGATATGTCAATTGTGTAAAACATAAATAATTATGAAAATAAATCAAAATACATAGATGCATACACTTATGACTGCTATCCCCAAAGGTTTAGTTAAAGACTAGTCAACAAGGACCATAAAAAGCAATCCACTGTCACAGTCCACGTTTCACCAAGTAACAATTGCACATTTATTGTGCTAAACGTTATAGGTGGAGGGCCAATCTCCGCTTCATGCTGTTGATTGTATACGTGCAGTTTTAAGTCCGTTAGTCACCTTTCATGAAACCGATGTGTTTAACCGAAGAGAAAAGACGGGTTGTTAGTACTTTTATTATTTGAATGATGAGCCGCCATGCGCCACCACCTTGGTCACCGCACAGCTCAGCAAATCACAATATTTTTATTCATGGAGACTGATAAGCACTTATCAATCGTCCAAAATTACTGTTTAGCCTAATAATGTATTTTTTTCTGCTTACAGCAACCCAATCCCGGAGGCAACAGACTTATTGCCCATTCAATGGCCGGCCGTCACACGCGATTCGTATAGTTTTCTGAAGATTGACTCGGACCTCAAAGTGCTCCAGAGGCCGTATCATAACCGAATGGCCTTCTGGGATTTATTCGAAAAATTGATCACGGTTTACCGGAAAGGATATCGGGAGAATTAAATATTTGTTGTGACATAATAAAAAAAATCTAAATGAATTAATTTCTAAATCGCCTTTATTGTAATAATTTTATAATTTTCACTTTACGCTGAAATATTTGATACGTTCCTAATATTTATACTTATAATAAATCTGTAGAGAGGTCAATTCTGTACATGAAATATATTTCCAAAATAACTATCAGGGGGTGATTAGAGATCGATATTGATGCCAAAAATGCAATCAGTAAAATTTTTGTCTGTCTGTCTGTCTGTCTGTCTATCTGTATAACCGTTATAGAAACAAAAACTACTCGACGGATTTTAACGAAACTTGGTACAGTTATTTTTCATACTCCTGAGCTGGTTATAGTATACTTTTCATCACGGTACAATCAATAGAAGCAGAGCAGTGAAGGGAAATGTTGGGAAGACGGGAGAAGTTACTCCATTTTTTAAGCTTCCGTCGCGTGTGCAACCTTCATGGTTAAAGCTACACAGAAATCATGTATTCGGGAAATATGCTCCTTTAAATTATATAAAAAATATCCCATGACAGCATATGTCTATCTTTTATGGTTGACTCACAATAACACGTGTAACTCCCGATAGCTTAGCAGTTCGAAGCTTCGCTCGACGCGTCTCGCGGCCGAAGGTATAAAATCCTGGCGTCCGAGCGCGAGCTTCATACAATTTTTGCCTGTTGATGCGAATAGACGTTCAGAGCGTTTGACCTTATTGACAGACAATACCTAATTGATATTAACAAACAGTGCTTATCAGCGCGACTTTTAGTCTTTGATAATTTATTTTTAGATTCCTTTTGTTGTTATTTTATAAAATAGGTATTAGTTATTTTGGTAGTGTTTAAATATTCGTTCATTCGTTTCTATATTTTGGTAGTGTTAAAATAGGTATTAGTTATTTTAGTAGTGTTTAAATATTCGTTCAAATTACAAATTATTAATAGTTTACATTTTATTTATTTTTAGGTGAAGTAGTAGTAGGTACGCATAGATTTTTAGATACCGATAGGTATGTTTGGGCTAATTTACGTTCATTTTTTTAAATTAGTTTTATTTTCATTTACGTTTTTGCTTTATTTTCATTTGCCTGCATCAATGCCACCTAAAAAACGATTATCTTTATCTCGAAATTCGAGAGAAGTTAAGAGAATGAGAAATAGGCGTTCTCAAGAATCGGCAGAGGAAAGAGCACATCGGTTAAACTCTATGAGAGTTAGTGCCTCAACATCTCGAGCCAATGAAAGCTGTCCCGAGAGAGAGATGCGATTAGCAGCTGACAGAGCGAGACGAGCTACATCACGCGCGTCTCAAAGCTCGAAATTTAAGACCACCACAACTTTGCAATGGAACTCGGCTAAAAGTAACCCAGTTGCAACAAAATATAATCGAGGCTCAAATTTTAACAGGTTGCGGTGCAGGAGAAACCGTCTTTATTCCCAGAATTCCCATAATACCAAATAATTTTCCATTCCAATTTAAAAGAACGCAATTCCCAGTATTGGTGTGTTATGCAATGACAATTAATAAGGCTCAAGGGCAGACTTTTCGTGTTGCTGGAGTAGATCTCGGTGTCAGTTGTTTCTTGCATGGTCAGTTGTACGTCGCTCTTTCCCGGGTTAGCAGTTCTAGAAATCTTTATGTTCACGTGCCGGACGGGTCAACTTTTAACATAGTTTACCCGGAAGCTTTGCGCTAAAGTATTTTCGTTCTATGTGACGTGATTTAAACAATATTACCAATACATTAACTTAATAACACACAAGGAGTTACACGCTGACGGAGTCGCGGGCACAGCTATTAACAATAATATTGTGCGGTTCCGTATTGCGATATTTTTCAACAGTATTGTAGATTGACATATTATATTTCCCTACTAAAATACGAAAGTTAATCTGTCTGTTACATCAAAACCACTGAAGCGTGAGGAAGGACATAGGCTACTTTTTTTCACGAAAAACGACGGAAACGCGGATGAAGTCGCGGGCAACAGCTAGTCATAAATAAGAAAGTGTGTTTGTTTGTTACGCTTTCACGTTAAAACTGCAAAACTGAATTGCGGTTTAAACGTAAAGGTTTTTCTGAATGTTGGTATGGAGATTGAATTGGCCCTGAGGACGGTTGTATGTATGCTACTTTATTTCGCGAAAAATATAGCTATCGTTAACTATGATATAGTATGTATGTAGGTTTATGTAGAACAATAGTGACCTACTTTGCCCACACATTTCGATTCATGGGCTATAAATATCACGATCAAAGTTACTATCCTGTCCTGTCATGAACTTATCTTGTCTGAATAAAAAACCGCTAAAGCAGTCCTCTGCCATAGTCCACTTTTCACCAAATAGCGACTGCGCATTGGTGGCCCAATGCAGGTTGGTGGGGTAAGCTATAACCCACTTTTCCATGTTCTTCATGTGCTGTTGTTCATCTGGGAAGGCCTATGCCCAACAGTGGGAAGTTTTATACCCCTCAAACCCCAAGCGGTCGCATGAGACCGCACCTACAAAAACACACTTGACTTTGTGCCGTGTTTTCATAGACTTACAGACTACTTTAGTATGAACAAGTTTGGTTATTTCGGTCCTGTGGTTCATCTTATGTATTGTTATCGCATAATATCGCATGGTCTATGCTCGATTCTGTCAAATTTGACGTTGACAGTTACTGTAAAACAACTGTCAAAAAAAATCCAAGACTGAGTGGTTAAGGTGGCACGATGACATAGCACGAATGGCGTCATATTGGTGGCTAAAGAAGTGACAAATGCACTAGCAGGACAAAGATGACCTGACCTTTACGTATATAGATAAAAACCATGCACTAGTTCTTGTATTTCTTGAATCATAACTAAAGTAAATAGATGTAATTAAAAAAAAAACAATTTAATTAAGTAACTGTGTCGCGTAGCGGTGAAAAAAAACTACCACCTCCTCTCTTCCTTTGGGGGTCGTAAAAGACGACTAACGGACTAAAGGCAGCAAATACATCCAACAGCTTAGAGCGGCGATGGGCTTACCACTGAGTTGAGCTGAGCACATGTGCACTGTGCAGTCGCAATTTGGTGAAAAGCGGACTATGACAGAGGAGTACTTTTGCGGTCCTCATTTCCTAGTCTCTGACTAACCCTTCGGGGATAATAGTCGTGATTCTATGTACCTATGTATGTAAATATTAATCACTGTACACTATATCAACGCCTCCATCTGTTTAACATACCAAGCTTCTCCATCCCTAGGTTGCCTGGAAGATATCGCTTTTAGTGATAAAGCCGCCCACTGTACGACTTCTTTTTCAAAGTCATAACCATATATTATTATCTCAGTGTACAATAAAGAAAACTCATCATGGTAGTGTAACTCCACACGTCATACAATTCGCCTGGCCACTATAGATAGATACAAGTTATCATTGTTATCATTGATGTTGATATCTTAATACTGAGGCACGTTTACATTGACAAATACTAACAAACCTATTTTCAATAACTTCCATACATACATATATTCAGAACTTGCATACTTCATATAATCAAAGACTGACTAAACCTTCGGGGATGATCCCGAAGGTTTAGTCAGTCTTTGATCCGTTAGTCGCCTTTTACGACACCCAAGATAGAGATGGGACGGTAGTATTCTATTAATGAGCCGCTGCCAGCACAGCACCATAACACCTCTATATAACTTCCATTATTAGATATTTTGTACAATTACTAAATTACGATACGAAAAAGGGCTCTGTCAAAAAATAAAAGAAATAGTACACGCACTGCTGGGAAATATTGTTAACCTCCCTACTCATAATAAATTAACCATTATGAACCCTCATCATGTCATGGGATTCTACTAGGCTTAGATCTTAATACAGGCACATCTAGAAAAACGAGTAGGTACTATCTTATGACAACAACCAAGACCAACAAGTTTAAATGCCTTCCAAATTACATTTACAATTTATAATTTTAAAAAAAATTTAAAATATCTCATGAAACATCCAACGTTTAAAATCCTTTGGAAGTAAGTTGATTACTTATTTATTTTTATCGCTTTGGCATCAGACACAATAGATAGAATTATAACGATTACGTTTTCTGCAAGCACCATAAGGCATTAAGGCACAATAAGGCATTAATAAATTATTCCTAATTTCCATTTACGTATCAGTATGTTTATGTGTAATTGTTTCTTTATTTTGTTTTGCTTGTTTATTTTCAAAATAAAAACAAAACTTGTAAAATTACATTTTACTTTTGAAGGAAATCTTACAAACTTATACCGAAGTGAAAGTACCTTTAGAATCTAGTTGAGTTCTTTATTTTGATAACATGACATGACATGTTACGCCAAAACATAAATAGATACCGCAAATGGCAATTTCGTCACAATTGGCAGAATTATTCTGTAGCGCACACGACACGACACGATGACTAGAAGACAATTCGTATTACCTATATTATTATACCTAGTTTATAACGCAAATGGATTTCCTAGAGTAGACCCCTTGGTCGAGACTGAGATAGGCCGGATCAGAGGCCTAAGCTCAGCGGATGGGGACTATTCAATGTTCTTGGGCATACCATACGCCACCGTGAATGCCTCGAACCCCTTCGGAGTAAGTTTTATATACTTTCGTTAAAATCACAGTGCTCAATTGACATTTAAAGTTTTATCATTCTTAATTTGACATGGCAACTTCGGTCACATATTTTATCATTTCAATAAAAAATTCAACTTCCACACAGCGAACTCCAACATTTACAGCGTTTTGGCGCAGGATTCTATAAGGAAGGCTAAATTATAAAAGTATATAACAACGTGTAATTCTATAAAGACGAGTGCAGTATGTATAAATCCTTACTAAATTTGTTACTTTATTTTCAGTTGTCCATACCACATCCCGGTTTCGTAAGCACTTTTGAAGCTTTCGATGACTCCGCTGTATGTCCTCAAATTGAAGAATTCACGAATACCGTTACGGGCACTTTAGATTGTCTGCATTTGAATATATATGTACCAAATACAGCCACCTCAAATAATCGCCTTCCTGTAATGGTCTGGATTTATGGGGGAGGATTTTCTATTGGTTTTGCTGGAAGATATCTCTATGGACCAAGTTATTTAGTCAGACATGACGTTATATTTGTTACTCTGAATTATCGTCTTGGACCCTATGGTTTCATGTGTCTTGATACCCCCAATGTGCCAGGAAATCAAGGTCTGAAAGATCAGTTGACAGCATTGAGATGGGTTAAAAATAACATCAGAGCTTTTGGTGGCGATAGTGACAAGGTTACAATATTTGGGGAGAGTGCAGGTAGTGTTTCTGTTGATTTACAGTACTTATACAGGAAAGAGAACTTGTTTAACAATATAATCATGCAGAGTGGTACATCTTTAGCGTCATTTGCGATTACGGAATCCAATGAAAACATCCCACTGCGATTAGCTCAACAGCTTGGTTTTACGACTAGTGACATAAACGAAGCTTTAGATTTTTTAACAACAATAGACACAGATCTCGTTATAGCAGCAGTTGAAGCAATAAATGTATTGATCGGCCCGTGTGTAGAGAGAGAATTTGATAACGTCGAACGTTTCATAACAGATCACCCTATTAATGTAGAGGTGGGGCGTGCAGAATCTTTACCAGTGTTGATTGGATTTAACAGTCATGAAGGACTTTTCCAATTTGCAAACAAACCACCAGAATTCTTCGAAACTCTCAATACTATCCATGATTCTCTGATTTCCGGTTTCAATTTTGAAAATGATTATCTTGATGAGATGGTGAAAGTTGTTCAACAGTTTTATATGGGAGATAATAGCCTAAATGAAGATGTGTTGTGGGATATAATTAATTTTGACTCAGACTTTTTGTTTCTTCATCCAACTTATAGAAATATACAAAAGTACAGCGCCAATGGTGTAAGCTCAATATACAGTTACGTATTTTCTTATGATGGCGGACGAAATTTTGTTAAAACTTTACAAAACATAGCTGAAGATGGTGCCGCACATGCCGATGAGATTGGTTATTTGTTCGACGGATCATTCTTTGAGGACGTTCCTACTCCCGAGGATCAGCTAATTATTGATCGTATTACAACTTTATGGACAAACTTTGCGAAATACAGGTACAAGATAAATTGTTAATAATGTGTTAAATAAGATTAGTACATATAATTAAGAACAATAAAAAATAGCTGTAGACGGAAAGTATAGTATTTATATGGATTGTATAAATTCGTTATCACTAAACATATATATTTTATCTGCTTTCAGCAATCCAATTCCGGAGGAGTCGGACTTGCTGCCCATTCAATGGCCGGCCATCACACACGATTCGTATAGTTTTCTAAATATTGACTCGGACCTCGAAGTGCTCCAGAGGCCGTATCATAACCGAATGGCCTTCTGGGATTTATTCGAAAAATTGAACACAGTTTACCGGAAAGGATATCGGGAGAATTAAATATTTGTTGTAACAAACGAGGATTTTAAAATTTCGATAAATATATTCTTACATCGGCTTTTTGCTACCTATCATATTATTATTGTATATATTTTTTGATTTTTACATTAGACATTATATTATTAAACAGAAAATAGAAACGTATAGTAACTGGGGCAAAGTATTTATTTATTGTATTGCGTATTTGATACACTATGTTAGAATATAGAAATTGTATGTAAGTACATAGAAAAATAGTGACCTACTTTTGAACTTTCCTTGCCTGAATAAAAATCATGAATATTAGGTTTAAAGAATTTATTTCTCATACGAACATACATGAGATCACTTAAAATGAGAGTAATATTCACAAACATTTCCCATTTTATATCGTAACTTTTAATTGTCATTTCTGCGGCACGCTCAAACGTGGTTCTTATCTCAAGGTTCTATCCAATAAGTCAGTTAGTCAGCATCAGTTGTACGTATTGTGTATGGAGTTTGCAATCCACATATCCGGATATCAGAATTACCGGATATCTGAATATTTGTGCTGTCTTATCCGGATGTCCGATCATATCAACCCTCAACCATCCACTGCTGGGTATAGAATAGGCCTCCTTTAATCTGTGCAATTTCCCAACTATAAATATAATTATATCGATTAATAGTCATAGTCACAATCTCTTTATTCAAATCAGTAAGTATTTTCGAATCGCCCGTAAACATTTTGTACCAACCATATATATTCAGGACGTCTTTTAGCTGTAGAGAAGAACGGGCACAAAAAAATACACAGCTTTACATAGAAGTAACGACATTTACAAATAATATTTTATGTCGTTACCAGATTTATCTGTATACAATTTAACAATTTCTTAATATAAAGCTTCTATTTAATTTTGATTTTAAAATTTAGATCTAATGTTTTAATATCGTTTGGTACTATATTGTAAAATCGTACATCGAAATAAATTATTTACTTATAGAGCATAGTATAATACACAAAATCATAAAAAATCAACCAAAGTGCATTATTTTCCTAATACAATAACATCTATTGTTCATGTTGTCAGCGTTTTTAATTAAATTTAACTTATCTATTCACATACTTTATTAACTATAGTTTAAATACAAAACCATTTCGAAGAATAATTTCTAAGATAAAAAATTTGATAAATAATAAACGGTCCCATGAGCCAAAAAGTCTACTGCTTTTGATATAAACCTGGTTTAACTGCCTGGAGTAGAGGGAAATTTTGGGATCGATTCGACACTGATTTAAAGTTAAAACTACTCCATATGGTCCAGAACCTCTTTTACCACGCCAACGCACTACGGTCAAAATGTTAGAATTAGTTTAAGTATTACATTTTTTAATATTACAATTTTGTACTATATTGTTATAATTTTAAATTTTTACTGTACATAGGCTGCACTAAAAGTATCGGGAATGGAATATTTCCATTGTTCCATTCATAATAAAGTGTTTATTATGAATCGAAAATTACTTGGTTGTATATTTATTTTTAAAAAAAGAACGCGGTCTTGTCACAAGGTCTTGTCGAACTTGTAAAGTCGGTGTAAAAATGGAATTGACTCGAGAAAATTCAAGAGCAATGATGCTTTCTGCATTTGGTGTTGAAGCCCCTACAAATATCTCGTATGAACAATTAGGTGTAAAAAAGTTGTTTTCCCGATGGATCCCGCATTCGCTCTATGAGGAGCAAAAGCGGCTCGCGTTACTTGGTGCGTCAGAACTTTCGAGAGATTCCACGGAGGATCTTCAAATGCTGTATACAGCGTCGTATCAGGTGACGAATCCTGGATATACGCATACGAACCTAAAACAAAAAACCAGTCACGAGTTTTGATGTTCGAAAATGAGTTGAAGCCAACAAAAGTTGTTCGTTCACGGAGCGTTGCAAAAAAAATGGTGGGCTCGTTTGTCTCCAAAACCGGCCATGTTGCGACTATTCCTCTTGAAGGACAAAGAACGGTCAATGCAGAATGGTATGCTAGCATTTGTTTGCCGCAGGTCGTCTCTGAACTCCGTAAAGAGAACTGCAACCACCGCAGCATCATCCTCCATCACGACAATGCGAGCTCTCATACCGCCCACAGAACAAAAGAGTTTATGGAGCAAGAAAACATTAAATTATTAGACCATCCGCCGTACAGCTCTGACCTAAGCCCAAATGATTTTTATACTTTCCCCAAAATTAAGAACAAATTGCGTGGTCAACGATTTTTGTCACCTAAACAAGCTGTAGACGCCTACAAAACGACCATTTTGAATACCCCAACTTCAGAATGGAATGAATGCTTTAATAATTGGTTCCATCGAATGGAAAAATGTGTCAAGTTTCAAGGGGAATACTTCGAAAAACAATAAATATCTTTCCACTAACAATGTTGTATCACTCCCTTGATTCCCGAAATTTTCAGTGCCGCCCTCGTAGCATGTTAATTTGTCATAATAGGTACTCGTATGTGCTTAAACGGGCACTTACAAGTGCAAACAATATCTTTGAGTTTATATTTAGATAGTAGTAGATATTTGATATTTAGAGACCTATATTTTTATAAGTGCAATTGATTGTACTCTCGATTCTGAACAAACTAATTTCAAGTTTTGAAATATTAATGAACACTACATAGGAAGCAACAATAGACTACTGTAAAAGCTGATAAAACTTAGTGGTTGACCGTACATGGTTAAAGTATCTTACAGTATGACACAAATATTTTAGATCCATGCAGTTAGTACCAGTGGTCCCGGTGGGTCGACCCATTACCGGGTCCATGGGTAATTTTAATTACCCGTGGTTCCATGGCAACATGGATTGTTCCCTGGACTTCTGACTGTACCTATCGATAGAAAATTAAAACCAACCAACCAAAGTTTACTAAATCAATTAAAATAATTCTATCCTTAAGAACAAAACATAGGTACTCTCATTCTAGAACCAATACCGTCAAACGTGGCAACTTGACCACATATTTTTCATTTTATAGTGCAACTTTAAAACAGATAGACTTCTTTAATATGTTATGGATGGTACAGGACAATAATATATTGACTTTTCATTTTCAATAAGAGTTTCTTCAATATTATACCTTATATTTGGCATCCTAGACAGAAAAACACAACAGAGGTCAAGTTTAATTTTGACATGGATATTTTGACATTTTTTAACTTTCTTTGTAATATGCACAGACATATTAATAGAAGCAGACCAATCATTACAACAAAAAAGCGTGCCCATTACGCCTACAGACAAATTTCATGCACACATTTACAATAAAAGGGGCTGAACTCAGGCACGCAAGGGACCTCAAGTACCTACATCTATAATAATGTTATACCTACGTAAAGAGGATAATTTTATATTTTATAGACATTTGAAGATACTCAATAAATTTAAAAAAATCACCAGGAGAATGCTAAGTTATCTATCATTGAGTGCTAGGCAGGCTATGTCTGTATCTGTATCTGGCTGCGACGCCACCTCATTAACTTAAATAGGCCTTTTACATCTCCACTGCGATTTTTGCGTAAAATGGCCAATTTTGGCGTTCTTGATCCAAGAAAAAAAATACATCACCAGTTTTGACTTATTGAATAATGTAGAATAGCTATTGGCATAGTTCGTAGCGGCCTCGCTTTATGTAAATTTTGCTTAACTTTTTTATGAAACCCAAAATTGATGAAGGTTTTCATAAAATGCGCGATGGCACTTTTTTGAGCTTCTAGATTGAACTACTGTTCTAAAGAAATAAAAAAAAATTAGAATGTTATCTATTATATAGTAGTAGAGGATCCGAGTATACAACGACCGAGCGGTTAATGGATGAAAAGTATTTTATATCAAATTTAATGTGTTAAAAAATATATTGCGAGTGGGTTGGCTGAAAAATTTTAGTCCAGTATATGATTAATTAAATATATTTTTTTTTTTTTTAATATTGCACTTGTTTTGATAATAGATAAATTACATAGTGTAACGGTACAGAATGAATGGTATCCGTCCGTTAGTAAGGAATGTGTGGGAGTAGCACTAACATAAATATTAATGCGTAGCACCATTAATATAATAAGCATGAAAAAGGGAATAATAAACTAGTTCAGAATAATGGTCTGTGGTCTAACTCTTTATCTTTAGTTTGAACTTTGCGGGGACTGCTCTGTGTGCTCCTTGCGACATAGGCGCCATCTAGCGTGAGTTATTTACTTGAGCTTCGCATAAGGTTGCTAGTTTGACTTCTTTATTTTGAATTTCGCGGGGACTGCTCTGCGCGTCCCTTGCGACGTAGGCGGCGTCTAGCGGAAGTCATTTATTTGGGCTTCGCGTAAGGTTGCTAGGTTGACTAGGACTTTATTTTTATTTTGAATTTCGCGGGGCTTTGGGGGTCGACCTACGGGCGGACGCCATCTATGGTCGGAATACGGAACTTTTGATAATTTCCCAAAATATAGGATTATTGGCTTAAGTGGAGGATTATTAAAAGATGATGATATATATATATATATATATATATATATATATATATATATATATATATATATATATATAGATAGATGATATTAAATTCAAAGATGAAATATTGGCTGTCGGACGAGATTTGGTTAGATTATGGAAAAATTTTAGAATTGCGCGGCGAAAGCGGCAATGAGCGAGCGAGAGGTTGAGAAAAAGACAGAAAGAGAGGTCGGATGATAGCTCCACGTGGCGCGACGCGAAGGCGGGGGGCATCGGGGAAACAGCTAGCGATTGGTTGAAGGGAAGAAAAGCGGACTCGCGCGGGCGTATGTTAGGCGCGCATGGCGCGAAAGTTAAGATGCTTGGGAAAAGGGCGGAAAATTAGCGGGCATTCAATTTTGGGACGTCGGCGGTGCGGTCCAACTTAAGAGTGCGGTACTACTCATACGGGGAAAATAGTGTCCGAGCTTTGATAGTGCGCTAAGTGATATTCGAGCTGCGATATTAATTAAGATTTGTGAAATTGAAAGTGATTAATAAAGTAAAACTATTGCGGTCGCAACTCGAATCCGTTAACGGAATGAAGTATTCCGGGGTACATCGGCGGAAACGCGTAACGGTGGCAACGAAAACCTATGTACCTTTCAACAGACTTCGGTCTGGATGATCTTTGATTGTATTTAATAAGATCGGCGTTTTACATCATTACGCTAAACAATACACTATCTTCGACGGAGTAATGGGGGAGAGACAGTTGTCTCCCTAGTGAAAGTTGAAGATAGGTCAGACACCATTTAGCTGGAGGTAGACCCGTATGACCCAGTCCAATCTCGAGTCTACCTCCGTACATACAGTGTAGTGATAGGAAAATAACACACTGAGTATACTGGCTCGACTGATAGAACATTTAGGAGTTAGTTGCTTTCAGGGGCAATGCGACTCTCACCACACATCACGAATTTAAGTTAAATATGGCTTGGCCTAGATTGCAAGGTACACAAAAGGGACTGTTAGTTCGACAAAATATAGGCATTTTCAAGTGAGGAAAGTTGTAGGAATCTATAGGTAGGCGGATATATATATGGTTAGTTATTAATTCAGACTAATAAGGTAGGGATAATTAAGTTACGGTGCTAAATAAAATTATGATGAAGTGATGTGGGTCCTAGCTAGGCAAGTAATCTGTTACCGCAGGCCGGTAAAATTCTAATTGTTTTCCTAAAGTTGTTACCAATTAATTATTCATTTTAAATAATTAACAGAAGTATGATAATATCGTACCATCATTACTTTGGAGTACCTAAAAGTCTAGACTGGTTTCCTATTACAAGAAAAATACTAAAAAGTTATAGCAAATAAGCTTAGCCGTACTGTGATGTTTGATTTCTAATACTGAAATGACCAAACAGGCATTTTTTAGCTTTCCCTGGGATGCAATACGATCTCATATCGCTACACTCTTCAAGGTGTTAAAATTTTACATCCAATACCTATTAGCAAAAATAAGCTGATACAAACTGAACAACTAAAACCAGTTTAGAACCTAGGATAAGTCGTTGAAAGAAGACATTGCAAGCCATGAGCTTCTAATAATCTGAAACATAGAAATAATTGATTGATAACAACCAGCTAATTAGCCTGACAATGGTCTACTAATACCATTTGAATAGACCTCTTAAGATATGTAAGTACTTAACTCTAATAATCTGAAACATAGAAATATTCGATGGGAACAATCTAATCAATCAGACTAATACCTAGTACAGTCTAATTTATACTTATTAAAGGGAGTAAAGATAACTTCTAAATGTAATTGATTTAATGATTAACAGGGATAATTAACTACCTAATTTACTACCTACTAAAAGTATACTGACTATGATTTAGTAGTCTATCAAATTAACCACTCAGTCTGAGAGACAGAGGGTGGAAGTTAATGGAAAAATAATTAACTTAAGTTCACTCCCTAAAAGTCAGGGATGTTAAATAAATTAAACATCTTTCAATAAACTTGAGATGTACTTATACTTTATAAGATCTGTATAATGAACACTAAGAGTAATCCAAAGTAATTTACTTCAAATGATAGTATTCTATTTAAGTTCACTTCCTAAAAGTCAGGGATGTTGAATAAATTAAACATCTTTCAATAAACTTGAGATGTACTTATACTTTATAAGATCTGTATAATGAACACTAAGAGTAACCCAAAGTAATTTACTTCAAATGATAGTATTCTATTTAAGTTCACTTCCTAAAGTCAAGGATATTGAATGAATTAAACATCCTTTAATAAACTTAAGATGTGATAATCTGCCAATGCTGCCAATCCAATGTAGTTATATTGGAACTTTACAAGACCTGTATAATAAATACTAAGAGTAAATAAAAGTAGTTTTACCTGTATTAATAGCATTCTACTTTAGCCACCGCCTGAATTGGCGTTTTATTAAATTATCCACCCTTTACGGAACTGAATATAAGTTATTGCATTGAATAATTAAGTTCTTAATGTAAAAAGGATATTTGGATGATAGCAAGCCTTGAGATAAACTCTATTGATTTATGTGGAATAATAAGAATTTAAATTGCTAACACATAGTTCATAATGTAAAATGAAATTAAATTTGAGGAGAGATGTAAATTCTCAGTTTAAAGAATTAAAGGCACAAGCTAATAATTAAAGTTAAAGCCAATGTGACGGAACTATAATTAAACCATGAGATGTAAAGTACGCTATGGAGCGGTGGTGGGGCTCATAAATTGCACCAGGCTTCTTATGTATCATGCTACTGATAATAAATAATAATACCTACAAGCTAAGCTATCATCTGATTACCTTTGAGTGGTTACAAATCTTCCCCGCAGCTGCAGTGAAGGATTTAGGTCACAGTTCAGACGGAGTCATTGCTAGGCTACACATATTTATGTTATGATTTATAGACTGGTAGGTAATTAGGTCAGGAGAAAATAATTTAACACAGGGATAAGCCAATTACTAAACTTTCACGAAAGAACTTGAGTTACTTAAATGCGGTTAACAACGGAGGGTTCACTAGACGATCTGGCCAAAATAGTAGTTATTATAATATTACATTGCTTGACTAAAATTCACTGCAAATAGAATTAAGCTATGCTAAGGTTTCATCATCATACAAACAATACGCACTAAACAAAAACTCCAAACACAACCATTACATTGTAGATAAATTAGGTTAAGAATTAAAGAATAAATAAATTAGTTTTAAGAATTAGATAATAAGTTAAGTTAAGGTGAAAGCGGCGAGGATGTGTGTATGTATTATAAGGTAGCTAGGCATATAGGTGTGAAAGGCATTAGATTTAGGTTTAGATTTAGGTATAGAAATTATAGAAGGGTGGGGAGGTTACAATTTGGTAAGCCATGACCAGGATCAGAAAGTTAAGTTATAAATTATCATTAATATAGTTGTATTGGATTTCAGTCAAGCGGTAATACTTTAATTTAGAAGTGGGATTTTTTTTCCCACAAATTGTTGTCGTGTTGCGATGCGTGAGTTTAGAATTGGCTTAATAGGGAATAATTCAATGAAGATTAATTAATTCAGAGATATTGAAGAATTATAATTTGACACTTTTCACAATAAACTTTGTTGGATCTTCTGGAGTTGATTCATACACTCTGTATTATGGGCTCTTGATAATGGGTGAATTATAATTTGACACTTTTCACAATAAACGTTGTTATCTTCTAAAGTTGATTCATACACTCTGTATTATGGGCTCTTGATAATGGGTGAATTATAATTTGACACTTTTCACAATAAACGTTGTTATCTTCTAAGTTGATTCATACACTCTGTATTATGGGCTCTTGATAATGGGTGAATTATAATTTGACACTTTTTACAATAAACGTTGTTATCTTCTAAAGTTGATTCATACACTTTGTATTACGGGTTCTTGATAATAGATTAAGACCAATATTGTAGACAGTCGCAATGAGAGCTGGAGCTAAATTTTGTTGTACGAAATCTGTAACAAAAAGATTCTCAGGTTAGGTTAAAGGTCAAATAGAGATAAAGCTACAAAACAATAGCGTAATGAGTATTATTTGAAATAAAATACCTTTCAGTTATTATCTTTTTCTTCTTTATTTAATGGCGGATTTCGCCAGCATCAAGTAGGTACCGTGCGGCTGGTGGCGTTGTTGTTTTTCCAAAGTTTAATGAGTGAACAAAGTACTTAGATATAGTCAATAACCAAACTATTCCGGGAGTATTAATTTTAAAACTGTTGAGTTATCTGTGAATACTGAAACCTTTAGTAATTGTTTTCTATGAATACTGAAACCAGGTATCCAATTTTTGATAGGACGCTAAGATAATAATTGTTGACGTTAGGAGCTATGGTAACTGTAGTTTTGTTTCTATTCCTGGTGATAGATTTCATATAGGCATAGGCAACTGGTTCATACAGCCTTGTGTTGAGTTATTTTTAGGATCGTAAAAGGTCGATAGGGTGACATAGTTCAACATTTATTGATTTAGAAAGATTTGTAGAATAGGGGGCGGTTTAATTATTATTGCTGTCGGATGGGAAGGCAAGGGGGCGAGATTGGACAGAATTAACCAACTTAATTATTGCTGGATTCAATTTATATTATAGGACGGCGATATGCTGTACAATATTATAAAGTTATGACGCTAACAGCATAATATAAAACTAATAATAATTATATTTTGACTAATAATCGTTGAGCGATTGCGGTTTTTAGTTGATGTGCTATTCCACGTATTATATTTTATTTTGTTGGTTATGTTAGAAAAAATATAATAATGTACTTGAGTCTCACGTCTGAAATCCATAGAGTAGTTTTAGGCTAGTCAGGGACTATTAAATCATTTGTCTATGGTTGGACCATAGACATATGATTTAGCTAGACCATAAACAATCTAGAATTAGGAATGATTATAAAACATGACGTCATAAAACCAATCGGAGAGGAAATTTCCTTATCGCGTAATCATATGATTTTGTTATAGCAAGCGGAATCACCTGTTATTTTCCATACCTGTTATTTTTAATACCTGCGATTTTTACATTGGAAGAGATTTTCCTAATACTTATCACGTAGTAGATTAGAATGCAATGACATTGTGGTGGAATTATTATTATGTGACATGTAGATGGGGACAATTGCTCTGCACAAGGGAAATGCCGCTTCATTTTGTTAGTTCGCTAAAATCCTAGGAAAAGTAACATAAAATAGTATTACGGTTCAAAATACACGCGTTGATGAGGAATCGCGATTATAAGTAATAACAAGTAGCAGGGATGTCATGTAGGGGATAGAATCATATGACTATTCATTGCTAGTAGGAATTTTGGTTTAAAAGCAACGTAGTTTGGGATGCATAATGTAAACGGAGAAATACGTCTAGTAGGCGATAAAAGTCGTTACCGTCTGGAAACAACTATCTAATATCTACTCTATTGTGGGGAGGTTACCTATTAGCGAGGCTAGATGGCGTTGGGTTACCAATAAAAGATTTTATTTTGGATGATGGTAAAAGGGTGCTGTCTAATAATAATATGTATAATTGTAATACTCTTGCAGCGTTGTAAGTAGTCGTTACCGGTAATCATTGCTTCTTACCGTATAGTTGAAATCGTGATAAATAGTTAATTATGAAGATTTACAAAGGATTATTATTAGCTTAAGATGAGGTTAACGTACGCAGAGGTAAAGCTCGCTGGGCACAGCTTACTATACCTACTTACCTAGTATTATCGGTTGTGAGTTACCTAGAGATATCTAAGTCGGGAGAGCGGTGAAAAGAAAAGACCTTACTACGTGACTAATTAATTAGGATAGGTAGAGATAGATAAATTATTTAATTCACTGGGTTGGATTAGCAGATTAAGAAGGGTACCTTGCACAATGGGCGATTTTCTGACAGCCCAAATTAAAAAGTAAAAATTGGTTCGAAAACACTCGATAGATGTCGTTTTATGAAAGCTGGGTTACTTATGGGCTGTAATAAATTCTACACTTTTACTTGTCTACCAAAAGAATAAAAAAAATAGTATTTACTTACCTATTCATATTCAGGACATCCAGAACCTATTTCTACTTTGGAATAGAATAAATATTACGCAGCCATACACGTGCTCTTCATGAACCCGCCTTTTACTAAGCGCCATACTAATCTATGCTAAGCGCCATCTATGAAGTCATTTACGAGCCAATTTCTTTTTTTTAATCTCGGAAAATCGCCCATTGTCTATCTCCGTTGAACGATTAAGATGTTAAAAAAAAAAAAAAAAAATATTTCTCGAGGATACCTAAGATTGACGGATGATGGATAATTGTGGAAGGTGGATATTAATTGAGCTTGGGAGCAAAATAGGGGTCGAAAGAAAAATATAATAGTAAAGAAAGAATAATAAATCGAAAGAAAAAATAATAGTAGAAAAAAAAAAATAGTTGACTGGCTTGAAGTCGAGATTTAACTGCAAAATTAACGAGTTATAGCACTGTTACGCTATAGGGATAACAATAGCGTATGTTATCACATCAATTATAAAGGCGAGTTGCGGACGGATGTCACGTCATAATCATTAGTTAAATCGTTTTATCATTTTAAAAGTTAACACCAGCTACTTATAAAACAGTGATCGATTTTATATACCATAATTTTAAGTTGTAGGATAATTTTAAACTCATAGTCCGCAGAAACATTCAAGCCGGAAATAAAGCGACTGATATTGCGAGCTGAGAATAAATCTCTTACCGCTTAACAAGTAAATCCCTGGTATTGCGTTATCGAGATTACAAAACAAAATCAACTATCACAATTCGAATCATACAAGGTAATTATTTAGATGTTGTCTCGCGTCGACAGGTACAAATTTTAATTTAGATGGGTAAAGACATTAGAACTGAAATGGGTTTCGGATGTGTGACGTTCTTAGGACACGTACTGTTTAGTAGCATAATTTAAATTTAGTAAAATCGGCCGTATTGGACATATTTCGTTTTGCGGATATATATATTTAACCGAGGTTATCGTGGAGGTAGCCATAGTTCAAAGTTTACTAAACCCGACCTAGAGTCATAGCCTATCTTTATATGTCAGAAGAAAATAATAAATTTATAAGTAGTAGATTTTAAAGTCAATAGTAAATTTATTTTCCGAGGTGAGACCTGAAACCTAGTTTGCACTAGGACATTCAAATACTTTAACCGGTAATGTTGATTATAATAAATATAGATGTTCGGAACTTATAATAATATTCTAATACTGCTATATTAAAATTGTTATTATGAAATTAAATAGGGTTGCTTAACAATTGACAAATAATTATTAACTCAATAATTTGTTTTAGTACAAAGTAAATCTCTACGGGTTTAGAGATGATAGGACGAACGAAACGCGGTTTTGACTTGTGGGAAGGTCAGCGCAAACTGTCACAGCGGGATGATCTTGTTGGTTATTTATTAGAATTGCTAGAATTCTTAAATAATCTAGATTATTGGCATCTAATATGTACGTGATGTAATTGTAGATGATTAAAATTAGTGCTAAGGTAGGTTATTGTCGAAGTTATGGCACAACCTTAAAATTGTTAGTTAATGTGAACTGCATGTTGCATCTAGATTGTTTTATACAAACTAATTAATTGACAGTTTTCACATATGTAGGCCGGGACATTGAGTTGATAAAATAGTGTTATCAAAATCATTCATCACGGAAAGATAAAGATATTTTATTTGCAAGTGTGAATACAAAAGTTTACTTCGGTTAGTATTATTCTGTTCTATACTAGTTTTGTGGTAGCGTTTTACCTAGGGTTGTTCTAAATTATAAGTAATTAATTGTTAATTGTCTGTTGTTGTCTTCTACGTTAGAAGAGGAACGGAGAAAGATAAGGGGGACTCATTTTGTTATAGTCAGCTGTATGATAGATAATCCTTCTAGTAAATATTTCTTGTGATTGCGGTAGTAACATAGAATGTTTATAGGATGTTTTGTTCATTAACTAATTATCTTCACCGCAGCTGTGGATAGGGATGGCTAAAGTATGTGAACAGGGGTGGAGAAGATAGGTCATTATAAATTAAAATAAATACTTGAATTGCAATATGCCTGACTAAATAGTGCGAAGAGGTGGAGTAACTATGTTAGAGAAATTCTCTATTGCATAATATTCGAACTTTTGACATTTTCAATTGTAACTTTAGAATTTTGATTAGAGTATTTAACTAAGCGGGTCCAACGAAGAAGGCATGCTGAAAGCGAGGTCTTTGGTCGTCTATGCACACAATAAAATTATAGATGACACAAGGGAGCATTCTTAATTGGCACTGTTAAATTAGTAAAAGTAGCTTGTTTAGGGTGTTCGAATATTTTTAGTCGCACTGGGCACAAATAGAACTTAGTTAAGCGTGTGGGTTGTTTGATTTACCTGGTGAAGTAATTGAATCGAAGTTTCGGAACTGTGCTGTAGAAGTGGGAATTACTAAGCACACAATAAAATTAAGTGGTTTCCATTTAGCTTCATTTCCTAAACTAGCCTTTCTAAAAGTTGTGAGAATTCTGCTGTAGGGTAATTCCATTCGAGGACGCCTTATGGAGTATGGACCAGGGTAAATATGCTTGACTAAACAACAGAGGGGTATTACTGGTAGCTGCGGAAATGAGGTTATTGATAGCATTTCATTTTAGCGTTATCAGTGGAACTCGCGCTACTGGGGAATTTTACAATCTGGACGGAAGGCTGAAAGTAGAGTAGAGTAATTAAGGAGTAACCAATTAGAGTAACCAATGAGAGTTACAAACATTCGGGAGATTACTATCTTAATAATGTGTCTTGTGCGAGTGTAAAATTAAAATCATCTAATAAAAAATAAAAATAAAAAGAAACTAGCACTATTGAATCACGCAGTTTGGAATTCAGTAAATACGAGAAGGAACTCACGATATTAATTACCATGAATACTAAGACGAAGTGTCACCTTTAATGACTTATTATTTACCGATTTGACCGTTATTAGTAATATAAAAAGTAGGAAGTTAAGTAAAGTTGTGGGGGCGGATAATATAGTTACCGTTGTGTTTAATTTAATAAGAAAATGAAAATTTTCAAAGGTATAGGAAAGTTAAGGGGTTATTGACATATTTTATATTAGCAAATGATACTAAATGTTGTCTTTCATACATAGTAATAACTAGGAATGAGACATAGTTATTGGATAGGTTTTGGGATAAGTATTTGCTTATACGCATAAGCTCAGTACTTGTCATTTAGTATACAATGTCCAACGCGTACCGGGGTATTTACGAGTACTTCTCGATGATGTATACATTGACAGTTAGACGGATATACATAGCACACAAACTTCTAATAGATCTGAACTACGGTGTAGCTAGTTCAAAACTCAAGGACGTGTTTCGAGATGCGTACCCCCTTGGAGTGAATGAGTTTTTCCTAAGTATTTATGATCGACAACCTTATTGTAAGGCGTTAAGACCTCTATTTGTATGCACGGTGAGTGGGTGTCACTGCGTACCGGACGGAAGCGAGTCTAGTATTCTATCTCGGTTATTTGTAGGATTAGACATTAGATGTATCTCATCTAAAATAAAGTTATAACTCTTGGGCGATGATGGCATGCCTACTGGTTTTGGTTGATATGGGGGTTTGGTTAAGATTTCTTATTCGCGGAGAGGAAAATAGGTTTCGGTTTAAAGAAGTAGCTAATTAGGGATTGTGGAGGACGCGGGTTCGATCCCTGCCTGAGGTAGACAATTGTTCCGACGTTTCGTTATCTTAGGTAATTCTATAAGTTAAGATGAGATTGGTAGCGTTGAAGTATGAAGGAAAGTTTCAATTCAAATTATTAATTATTATTCATTAACCTAGTTGGAACTAAAAGACCATGACGGCGAAGTGGTTGATGCTTCACCCACGAAAGATCCCAGGTTCGATCCCTAGGTTGCAACATTTAGATGCGAAACAAGTTGTAAGAAAAGACGTAAGTTAAAAGAAGGCCATGATGACAGATGTACTTGAAATTATTCTAGGAAAATAATTTAAAGAATAGAATAATTGAATGGTTCGGAAGATGTTATAAACTTTACGTCGGAATCGTCATAGAGTTGAAGAGTTTCCGCTAGGGGGCGTTAGTAGACAGCGCAAGAGACTGTTATATTGATTTATATTATATTATGATTTGTTGTTATGATGGTAAACAAAAGGCAAATCATTATTCGGAGGTTGTGTATGATTAAAGAAATGGTAGATGTCTAAGTTATTGGGAAATATTTACTGAAACTAAGTTTACTGGGATTTCGTTTCGAACACGAGAACTGGGTATGTTATATTATGCAATTATGATTTTGTGTCAGTTGAATAGAATCAGGGGTGTGGGCTATTTTGCAATAAGAAAGCTTATGGAGGAAGGAGTCATTAGGGATTTGGGGAGGAACTATAAATAGTAGGAATATCTTTGAGGGCTAGGATGACAATGAGGTTGGCAAGGAAGGAGGTGCTATTTTGTACTTAATTAAGTACAGGGTTTAGATATAATTCGCCGCAGATAAGAGTGGTACTTTATCTGCTTAAATTCTATCGGGGGCGGCTGTAACGGTACAGAATGAATGGTATCCGTCCGTTAGTAAGGAATGTGTGGGAGTAGCACTAACATAAATATTAATGCGTAGCACCATTAATATAATAAGCATGAAAAAGGGAATAATAAACTAGTTCAGAATAATGGTCTGTGGTCTAACTCTTTATCTTTAGTTTGAACTTTGCGGGGACTGCTCTGTGTGCTCCTTGCGACATAGGCGCCATCTAGCGTGAGTTATTTACTTGAGCTTCGCATAAGGTTGCTAGTTTGACTTCTTTATTTTGAATTTCGCGGGGACTGCTCTGCGCGTCCCTTGCGACGTAGGCGGCGTCTAGCGGAAGTCATTTATTTGGGCTTCGCGTAAGGTTGCTAGGTTGACTAGGACTTTATTTTTATTTTGAATTTCGCGGGGCTTTGGGGGTCGGCAAAGTGGTTCACCTACGGGCGGACGCCATCTATGGTCGGAATACGGAACTTTTGATAATTTCCCAAAATATAGGATTATTGGCTTAAGTGGAGGATTATTAAGAGGGAATTGTTAATAGAAGGCTACATTTAGATATTCAAAGATGAAATATTGGCTGTCGGACGAGATTTGGTTAGATTATGGAAAAATTTTAGAATTGCGCGGCGAAAGCGGCAATGAGCGAGCGAGAGGTTGAGAAAAAGACAGAAAGAGAGGTCGGATGATAGCTCCACGTGGCGCGACGCGAAGGCGGGGGGCATCGGGGAAACAGCTAGCGATTGGTTGAAGGGAAGAAAAGCGGACTCGCGCGGGCGTATGTTAGGCGCGCATGGCGCGAAAGTTAAGATGCTTGGGAAAAGGGCGGAAAATTAGCGGGCATTCAATTTTGGGACGTCGGCGGTGCGGTCCAACTTAAGAGTGCGGTACTACTCATACGGGGAAAATAGTGTCCGAGCTTTGATAGTGCGCTAAGTGATATTCGAGCTGCGATATTAATTAAGATTTGTGAAATTGAAAGTGATTAATAAAGTAAAACTATTGCGGTCGCAACTCGAATCCGTTAACGGAATGAAGTATTCCGGGGTACATCGGCGGAAACGCGTAACGGTGGCAACGAAAACCTATGTACCTTTCAACAGACTTCGGTCTGGATGATCTTTGATTGTATTTAATAAGATCGGCGTTTTACATCATTACGCTAAACAATACACTATCTTCGACGGAGTAATGGGGGAGAGACAGTTGTCTCCCTAGTGAAAGTTGAAGATAGGTCAGACACCATTTAGCTGGAGGTAGACCCGTATGACCCAGTCCAATCTCGAGTCTACCTCCGTACATACAGTGTAGTGATAGGAAAATAACACACTGAGTATACTGGCTCGACTGATAGAACATTTAGGAGTTAGTTGCTTTCAGGGGCAATGCGACTCTCACCACACATCACGAATTTAAGTTAAATATGGCTTGGCCTAGATTGCAAGGTACACAAAAGGGACTGTTAGTTCGACAAAATATAGGCATTTTCAAGTGAGGAAAGTTGTAGGAATCTATAGGTAGGCGGATATATATATGGTTAGTTATTAATTCAGACTAATAAGGTAGGGATAATTAAGTTACGGCGCTAAATAAAATTATGATGAAGTGATGTGGGTCCTAGCTAGGCAAGTAATCTGTTACCGCAGGCCGGTAAAATTCTAATTGTTTTCCTAAAGTTGTTACCAATTAATTATTCATTTTAAATAATTAACAGAAGTATGATAATATCGTACCATCATTACTTTGGAGTACCTAAAAGTCTAGACTGGTTTCCTATTACAAGAAAAATACTAAAAAGTTATAGCAAATAAGCTTAGCCGTACTGTGATGTTTGATTTCTAATACTGAAATGACCAAACAGGCATTTTTTAGCTTTCCCTGGGATGCAATACGATCTCATATCGCTACACTCTTCAAGGTGTTAAAATTTTACATCCAATACCTATTAGCAAAAATAAGCTGATACAAACTGAACAACTAAAACCAGTTTAGAACCTAGGATAAGTCGTTGAAAGAAGACATTGCAAGCCATGAGCTTCTAATAATCTGAAACATAGAAATAATTGATTGATAACAACCAGCTAATTAGCCTGACAATGGTCTACTAATACCATTTGAATAGACCTCTTAAGATATGTAAGTACTTAACTCTAATAATCTGAAACATAGAAATATTCGATGGGAACAATCTAATCAATCAGACTAATACCTAGTACAGTCTAATTTATACTTATTAAAGGGAGTAAAGATAACTTCTAAATGTAATTGATTTAATGATTAACAGGGATAATTAACTACCTAATTTACTACCTACTAAAAGTATACTGACTATGATTTAGTAGTCTATCAAATTAACCACTCAGTCTGAGAGACAGAGGGTGGAAGTTAATGGAAAAATAATTAACTTAAGTTCACTCCCTAAAAGTCAGGGATGTTAAATAAATTAAACATCTTTCAATAAACTTGAGATGTACTTATACTTTATAAGATCTGTATAATGAACACTAAGAGTAATCCAAAGTAATTTACTTCAAATGATAGTATTCTATTTAAGTTCACTTCCTAAAAGTCAGGGATGTTGAATAAATTAAACATCTTTCAATAAACTTGAGATGTACTTATACTTTATAAGATCTGTATAATGAACACTAAGAGTAACCCAAAGTAATTTACTTCAAATGATAGTATTCTATTTAAGTTCACTTCCTAAAGTCAAGGATATTGAATGAATTAAACATCCTTTAATAAACTTAAGATGTGATAATCTGCCAATGCTGCCAATCCAATGTAGTTATATTGGAACTTTACAAGACCTGTATAATAAATACTAAGAGTAAATAAAAGTAGTTTTACCTGTATTAATAGCATTCTACTTTAGCCACCGCCTGAATTGGCGTTTTATTAAATTATCCACCCTTTACGGAACTGAATATAAGTTATTGCATTGAATAATTAAGTTCTTAATGTAAAAAGGATATTTGGATGATAGCAAGCCTTGAGATAAACTCTATTGATTTATGTGGAATAATAAGAATTTAAATTGCTAACACATAGTTCATAATGTAAAATGAAATTAAATTTGAGGAGAGATGTAAATTCTCAGTTTAAAGAATTAAAGGCACAAGCTAATAATTAAAGTTAAAGCCAATGTGACGGAACTATAATTAAACCATGAGATGTAAAGTACGCTATGGAGCGGTGGTGGGGCTCATAAATTGCACCAGGCTTCTTATGTATCATGCTACTGATAATAAATAATAATACCTACAAGCTAAGCTATCATCTGATTACCTTTGAGTGGTTACAAATCTTCCCCGCAGCTGCAGTGAAGGATTTAGGTCACAGTTCAGACGGAGTCATTGCTAGGCTACACATATTTATGTTATGATTTATAGACTGGTAGGTAATTAGGTCAGGAGAAAATAATTTAACACAGGGATAAGCCAATTACTAAACTTTCACGAAAGAACTTGAGTTACTTAAATGCGGTTAACAACGGAGGGTTCACTAGACGATCTGGCCAAAATAGTAGTTATTATAATATTACATTGCTTGACTAAAATTCACTGCAAATAGAATTAAGCTATGCTAAGGTTTCATCATCATACAAACAATACGCACTAAACAAAAACTCCAAACACAACCATTACATTGTAGATAAATTAGGTTAAGAATTAAAGAATAAATAAATTAGTTTTAAGAATTAGATAATAAGTTAAGTTAAGGTGAAAGCGGCGAGGATGTGTGTATGTATTATAAGGTAGCTAGGCATATAGGTGTGAAAGGCATTAGATTTAGGTTTAGATTTAGGTATAGAAATTATAGAAGGGTGGGGAGGTTACAATTTGGTAAGCCATGACCAGGATCAGAAAGTTAAGTTATAAATTATCATTAATATAGTTGTATTGGATTTCAGTCAAGCGGTAATACTTTAATTTAGAAGTGGGATTTTTTTTCCCACAAATTGTTGTCGTGTTGCGATGCGTGAGTTTAGAATTGGCTTAATAGGGAATAATTCAATGAAGATTAATTAATTCAGAGATATTGAAGAATTATAATTTGACACTTTTCACAATAAACTTTGTTGGATCTTCTGGAGTTGATTCATACACTCTGTATTATGGGCTCTTGATAATGGGTGAATTATAATTTGACACTTTTCACAATAAACGTTGTTATCTTCTAAAGTTGATTCATACACTCTGTATTATGGGCTCTTGATAATGGGTGAATTATAATTTGACACTTTTCACAATAAACGTTGTTATCTTCTAAGTTGATTCATACACTCTGTATTATGGGCTCTTGATAATGGGTGAATTATAATTTGACACTTTTTACAATAAACGTTGTTATCTTCTAAAGTTGATTCATACACTTTGTATTACGGGTTCTTGATAATAGATTAAGACCAATATTGTAGACAGTCGCAATGAGAGCTGGAGCTAAATTTTGTTGTACGAAATCTGTAACAAAAAGATTCTCAGGTTAGGTTAAAGGTCAAATAGAGATAAAGCTACAAAACAATAGCGTAATGAGTATTATTTGAAATAAAATACCTTTCAGTTATTATCTTTTTCTTCTTTATTTAATGGCGGATTTCGCCAGCATCAAGTAGGTACCGTGCGGCTGGTGGCGTTGTTGTTTTTCCAAAGTTTAATGAGTGAACAAAGTACTTAGATATAGTCAATAACCAAACTATTCCGGGAGTATTAATTTTAAAACTGTTGAGTTATCTGTGAATACTGAAACCTTTAGTAATTGTTTTCTATGAATACTGAAACCAGGTATCCAATTTTTGATAGGACGCTAAGATAATAATTGTTGACGTTAGGAGCTATGGTAACTGTAGTTTTGTTTCTATTCCTGGTGATAGATTTCATATAGGCATAGGCAACTGGTTCATACAGCCTTGTGTTGAGTTATTTTTAGGATCGTAAAAGGTCGATAGGGTGACATAGTTCAACATTTATTGATTTAGAAAGATTTGTAGAATAGGGGGCGGTTTAATTATTATTGCTGTCGGATGGGAAGGCAAGGGGGCGAGATTGGACAGAATTAACCAACTTAATTATTGCTGGATTCAATTTATATTATAGGACGGCGATATGCTGTACAATATTATAAAGTTATGACGCTAACAGCATAATATAAAACTAATAATAATTATATTTTGACTAATAATCGTTGAGCGATTGCGGTTTTTAGTTGATGTGCTATTCCACGTATTATATTTTATTTTGTTGGTTATGTTAGAAAAAATATAATAATGTACTTGAGTCTCACGTCTGAAATCCATAGAGTAGTTTTAGGCTAGTCAGGGACTATTAAATCATTTGTCTATGGTTGGACCATAGACATATGATTTAGCTAGACCATAAACAATCTAGAATTAGGAATGATTATAAAACATGACGTCATAAAACCAATCGGAGAGGAAATTTCCTTATCGCGTAATCATATGATTTTGTTATAGCAAGCGGAATCACCTGTTATTTTCCATACCTGTTATTTTTAATACCTGCGATTTTTACATTGGAAGAGATTTTCCTAATACTTATCACGTAGTAGATTAGAATGCAATGACATTGTGGTGGAATTATTATTATGTGACATGTAGATGGGGACAATTGCTCTGCACAAGGGAAATGCCGCTTCATTTTGTTAGTTCGCTAAAATCCTAGGAAAAGTAACATAAAATAGTATTACGGTTCAAAATACACGCGTTGATGAGGAATCGCGATTATAAGTAATAACAATTAGCAGGGATGTCATGTAGGGGATAGAATCATATGACTATTCATTGCTAGTAGGAATTTTGGTTTAAAAGCAACGTAGTTTGGGATGCATAATGTAAACGGAGAAATACGTCTAGTAGGCGATAAAAGTCGTTACCGTCTGGAAACAACTATCTAATATCTACTCTATTGTGGGGAGGTTACCTATTAGCGAGGCTAGATGGCGTTGGGTTACCAATAAAAGATTTTATTTTGGATGATGGTAAAAGGGTGCTGTCTAATAATAATATGTATAATTGTAATACTCTTGCAGCGTTGTAAGTAGTCGTTACCGGTAATCATTGCTTCTTACCGTATAGTTGAAATCGTGATAAATAGTTAATTATGAAGATTTACAAAGGATTATTATTAGCTTAAGATGAGGTTAACGTACGCAGAGGTAAAGCTCGCTGGGCACAGCTTACTATACCTACTTACCTAGTATTATCGGTTGTGAGTTACCTAGTCTAAGTCGGGAGAGCGGGTGAAAAGAAAAGACCCTTACTACGTGACTAATTAATTAGGATAGGTAGAGATAGATAAATTATTTAATTCACTGGGTTGGATTAGCAGATTAAGAAGGGTACCTTGCACAATGGGCGATTTTCTGACAGCCCAAATTAAAAAGTAAAAATTGGTTCGAAAACACTCGATAGATGTCGTTTTATGAAAGCAGGGTTACTTATGGGCTGTAATAAATTCTACACTTTTACTTGTCTACCAAAAGAATAAAAAAAATAGTATTTACTTACCTATTCATATTCAGGACATCCAGAACCTATTTCTACTTTGGAATAGAATAAATATTACGCAGCCCATACACGTGCTCTTCATGAACCGCCTTTTACTAAGCGCCATACTAATCTATGCTAAGCGCCATCTATGAAGTCATTTACGAGCCAATTTCTTTTTTTTAATCTCGGAAAATCGCCCATTGTCTATCTCCGTTGAACGATTAAGATGTTAAAAAAAAAAAAAAAAATATTTCTCGAGGATACCTAAGATTGACGGATGATGGATAATTGTGGAAGGTGGATATTAATTGAGCTTGGGAGCAAAATAGGGGTCGAAAGAAAAATATAATAGTAAAGAAAGAATAATAAATCGAAAGAAAAAATAATAGTAGAAAAAAAAAAATAGTTGACTGGCTTGAAGTCGAGATTTAACTGCAAAATTAACGAGTTATAGCACTGTTACGCTATAGGGATAACAATAGCGTATGTTATCACATCAATATAAAGGCGAGTTGCGGACGGATGTCACGTCATAATCATTAGTTAAATCGTTTTATCATTTTAAAAGTTAACACCAGCTACTTATAAAACAGTGATCGATTTTAAATACCATAATTTTAAGTTGTAGGATAATTTTAAACTCATAGTCCGCAGAAACATTCAAGCCGGAAATAAAGCGACTGATATTGCGAGCTGAGAATAAATCTCTTACCGCTTAACAAGGTAAATCCCTGGTATTGCGTTATCGAGATTACAAAACAAAATCAACTATCACAATTCGAATCATACAAGGTAATTTATTTAGATGTTGTCTCGCGTCGACAGGTACAAATTTTAATTTAGATGGGTAAAGACATTAGAACTGAAATGGGTTTCGGATGTGTGACGTTCTTAGGACACGTACTGTTTAGTAGCATAATTTAAATTTAGTAAAATCGGCCGTATTGGACATATTTCGTTTTGCGGATATATATATTTAACCGAGGTTATCGTGGAGGTAGCCATAGTTCAAAGTTTACTAAACCCGACCTAGAGTCATAGCCTATCTTTATATGTCAGAAGAAAATAATAAATTTATAAGTAGTAGATTTTAAAGTCAATAGTAAATTTATTTTCCGAGGTGAGACCTGAAACCTAGTTTGCACTAGGACATTCAAATACTTTAACCGGTAATGTTGATTATAATTAAATATAGATGTTCGGAACTTATAATAATATTCTAATACTGCTATATTAAAATTGTTATTTATGAAATTAAATAGGGTTGCTTAACAATTGACAAATAATTATTAACTCAATAATTTGTTTTAGTACAAAGTAAATCTCTACGGGTTTAGAGATGATAGGACGAACGAAACGCGGTTTTGACTTGTGGGAAGGGTCACGCAAACTGTCACAGCGGGATGATCTTGTTGGTTATTTATTAGAATTGCTAGAATTCTTAAATAATCTAGATTATTGGCATCTAATATGTACGTGATGTAATTGTAGATGATTAAAATTAGTGCTAAGGTAGGTTATTGTCGAAGTTATGGCACAACCTTAAAATTGTTAGTTAATGTGAACTGCATGTTGCATCTAGATTGTTTTATACAAACTAATTAATTGACAGTTTTCACATATGTAGGCCGGGACATTGAGTTGATAAAATAGTGTTATCAAAATCATTCATCACGGAAAGATAAAGATATTTTATTTGCAAGTGTGAATACAAAAGTTTACTTCGGTTAGTATTATTCTGTTCTATACTAGTTTTGTGGTAGCGTTTTACCTAGGGTTGTTCTAAATTATAAGTAATTAATTGTTAATTGTCTGTTGTTGTCTTCTACGTTAGAAGAGGAACGGAGAAAGATAAGGGGGACTCATTTTGTTATAGTCAGCTGTATGATAGATAATCCTTCTAGTAAATATTTCTTGTGATTGCGGTAGTAACATAGAATGTTTATAGGATGTTTTGTTCATTAACTAATTATCTTCACCGCAGCTGTGGATAGGGATGGCTAAAGTATGTGAACAGGGGTGGAGAAGATAGGTCATTATAAATTAAAATAAATACTTGAATTGCAATATGCCTGACTAAATAGTGCGAAGAGGTGGAGTAACTATGTTAGAGAAATTCTCTATTGCATAATATTCGAACTTTTGACATTTTCAATTGTAACTTTAGAATTTTGATTAGAGTATTTAACTAAGCGGGTCCAACGAAGAAGGCATGCTGAAAGCGAGGTCTTTGGTCGTCTATGCACACAATAAAATTATAGATGACACAAGGGAGCATTCTTAATTGGCACTGTTAAATTAGTAAAAGTAGCTTGTTTAGGGTGTTCGAATATTTTTAGTCGCACTGGGCACAAATAGAACTTAGTTAAGCGTGTGGGTTGTTTGATTTACCTGGTGAAGTAATTGAATCGAAGTTTCGGAACTGTGCTGTAGAAGTGGGAATTACTAAGCACACAATAAAATTAAGTGGTTTCCATTTAGCTTCATTTCCTAAACTAGCCTTTCTAAAAGTTGTGAGAATTCTGCTGTAGGGTAATTCCATTCGAGGACGCCTTATGGAGTATGGACCAGGGTAAATATGCTTGACTAAACAACAGAGGGGTATTACTGGTAGCTGCGGAAATGAGGTTATTGATAGCATTTCATTTTAGCGTTATCAGTGGAACTCGCGCTACTGGGGAATTTTACAATCTGGACGGAAGGCTGAAAGTAGAGTAGAGTAATTAAGGAGTAACCAATTAGAGTAACCAATGAGAGTTACAAACATTCGGGAGATTACTATCTTAATAATGTGTCTTGTGCGAGTGTAAAATTAAAATCATCTAATAAAAAATAAAAATAAAAAGAAACTAGCACTATTGAATCACGCAGTTTGGAATTCAGTAAATACGAGAAGGAACTCACGATATTAATTACCATGAATACTAAGACGAAGTGTCACCTTTAATGACTTATTATTTACCGATTTGACCGTTATTAGTAATATAAAAAGTAGGAAGTTAAGTAAAGTTGTGGGGGCGGATAATATAGTTACCGTTGTGTTTAATTTAATAAGAAAATGAAAATTTTCAAAGGTATAGGAAAGTTAAGGGGTTATTGACATATTTTATATTAGCAAATGATACTAAATGTTGTCTTTCATACATAGTAATAACTAGGAATGAGACATAGTTATTGGATAGGTTTTGGGATAAGTATTTGCTTATACGCATAAGCTCAGTACTTGTCATTTAGTATACAATGTCCAACGCGTACCGGGGTATTTACGAGTACTTATCGATGACGTATACATTGACAGTTAGACGGATATACATAGCACACAAACTTCTAATAGATCTGAACTACGGTGTAGCTAGTTCAAAACTCAAGGACGTGTTTCGAGATGCGTACCCCCTTGGAGTGAATGAGTTTTTCCTAAGTATTTATGATCGACAACCTTATTGTAAGGCGTTAAGACCTCTATTTGTATGCACGGTGAGTGGGTGTCACTGCGTACCGGACGGAAGCGAGTCTAGTATTCTATCTCGGTTATTTGTAGGATTAGACATTAGATGTATCTCATCTAAAATAAAGTTATAACTCTTGGGCGATGATGGCATGCCTACTGGTTTTGGTTGATATGGGGGTTTGGTTAAGATTTCTTATTCGCGGAGAGGAAAATAGGTTTCGGTTTAAAGAAGTAGCTAATTAGGGATTGTGGAGGACGCGGGTTCGATCCCTGCCTGAGGTAGACAATTGTTCCGACGTTTCGTTATCTTAGGTAATTCTATAAGTTAAGATGAGATTGGTAGCGTTGAAGTATGAAGGAAAGTTTCAATTCAAATTATTAATTATTATTCATTAACCTAGTTGGAACTAAAAGACCATGACGGCGAAGTGGTTGATGCTTCACCCACGAAAGATCCCAGGTTCGATCCCTAGGTTGCAACATTTAGATGCGAAACAAGTTGTAAGAAAAGACGTAAGTTAAAAGAAGGCCATGATGACAGATGTACTTGAAATTATTCTAGGAAAATAATTTAAAGAATAGAATAATTGAATGGTTCGGAAGATGTTATAAACTTTACGTCGGAATCGTCATAGAGTTGAAGAGTTTCCGCTAGGGGGCGTTAGTAGACAGCGCAAGAGACTGTTATATTGATTTATATTATATTATGATTTGTTGTTATGATGGTAAACAAAAGGCAAATCATTATTCGGAGGTTGTGTATGATTAAAGAAATGGTAGATGTCTAAGTTATTGGGAAATATTTACTGAAACTAAGTTTACTGGGATTTCGTTTCGAACACGAGAACTGGGTATGCAATTATGATTTTGTGTCAGTTGAATAGAATCAGGGGTGTGGGCTATTTTGCAATAAGAAAGCTTATGGAGGAAGGAGTCATTAGGGATTTGGGGAGGAACTATAAATAGTAGGAATATCTTTGAGGGCTAGGATGACAATGAGGTTGGCAAGGAAGGAGGTGCTATTTTGTACTTAATTAAGTACAGGGTTTAGATATAATTCGCCGCAGATAAGAGTGGTACTTTATCTGCTTAAATTCTATCGGGGGCGGCTGTAACGGTACAGAATGAATGGTATCCGTCCGTTAGTAAGGAATGTGTGGGAGTAGCACTAACATAAATATTAATGCGTAGCACCATTAATATAATAAGCATGAAAAAGGGAATAATAAACTAGTTCAGAATAATGGTTTGTGGTCTAACTCTTTATCTTTAGTTTGAACTTTGCGGGGACTGCTCTGTGTGCTCCTTGCGACATAGGCGCCATCTAGCGTGAGTTATTTACTTGAGCTTCGCATAAGGTTGCTAGTTTGACTTCTTTATTTTGAATTTCGCGGGGACTGCTCTGCGCGTCCCTTGCGACGTAGGCGGCGTCTAGCGGAAGTCATTTATTTGGGCTTCGCGTAAGGTTGCTAGGTTGACTAGGACTTTATTTTTATTTTGAATTTCGCGGGGCTTTGGGGGTCGGCAAAGTGGTTCACCTACGGGCGGACGCCATCTATGGTCGGAATACGGAACTTTTGATAATTTCCCAAAATATAGGATTATTGGCTTAAGTGGAGGATTATTAAGAGGGAATTGTTAATAGAAGGCTACATTTAGATATTCAAAGATGAAATATTGGCTGTCGGACGAGATTTGGTTAGATTATGGAAAAATTTTAGAATTGCGCGGCGAAAGCGGCAATGAGCGAGCGAGAGGTTGAGAAAAAGACAGAAAGAGAGGTCGGATGATAGCTCCACGTGGCGCGACGCGAAGGCGGGGGGCATCGGGGAAACAGCTAGCGATTGGTTGAAGGGAAGAAAAGCGGACTCGCGCGGGCGTATGTTAGGCGCGCATGGCGCGAAAGTTAAGATGCTTGGGAAAAGGGCGGAAAATTAGCGGGCATTCAATTTTGGGACGTCGGCGGTGCGGTCCAACTTAAGAGTGCGGTACTACTCATACGGGGAAAATAGTGTCCGAGCTTTGATAGTGCGCTAAGTGATATTCGAGCTGCGATATTAATTAAGATTTGTGAAATTGAAAGTGATTAATAAAGTAAAACTATTGCGGTCGCAACTCGAATCCGTTAACGGAATGAAGTATTCCGGGGTACATCGGCGGAAACGCGTAACGGTGGCAACGAAAACCTATGTACCTTTCAACAGACTTCGGTCTGGATGATCTTTGATTGTATTTAATAAGATCGGCGTTTTACATCATTACGCTAAACAATACACTATCTTCGACGGAGTAATGGGGGAGAGACAGTTGTCTCCCTAGTGAAAGTTGAAGATAGGTCAGACACCATTTAGCTGGAGGTAGACCCGTATGACCCAGTCCAATCTCGAGTCTACCTCCGTACATACAGTGTAGTGATAGGAAAATAACACACTGAGTATACTGGCTCGACTGATAGAACATTTAGGAGTTAGTTGCTTTCAGGGGCAATGCGACTCTCACCACACATCACGAATTTAAGTTAAATATGGCTTGGCCTAGATTGCAAGGTACACAAAAGGGACTGTTAGTTCGACAAAATATAGGCATTTTCAAGTGAGGAAAGTTGTAGGAATCTATAGGTAGGCGGATATATATATGGTTAGTTATTAATTCAGACTAATAAGGTAGGGATAATTAAGTTACGGCGCTAAATAAAATTATGATGAAGTGATGTGGGTCCTAGCTAGGCAAGTAATCTGTTACCGCAGGCCGGTAAAATTCTAATTGTTTTCCTAAAGTTGTTACCAATTAATTATTCATTTTAAATAATTAACAGAAGTATGATAATATCGTACCATCATTACTTTGGAGTACCTAAAAGTCTAGACTGGTTTCCTATTACAAGAAAAATACTAAAAAGTTATAGCAAATAAGCTTAGCCGTACTGTGATGTTTGATTTCTAATACTGAAATGACCAAACAGGCATTTTTTAGCTTTCCCTGGGATGCAATACGATCTCATATCGCTACACTCTTCAAGGTGTTAAAATTTTACATCCAATACCTATTAGCAAAAATAAGCTGATACAAACTGAACAACTAAAACCAGTTTAGAACCTAGGATAAGTCGTTGAAAGAAGACATTGCAAGCCATGAGCTTCTAATAATCTGAAACATAGAAATAATTGATTGATAACAACCAGCTAATTAGCCTGACAATGGTCTACTAATACCATTTGAATAGACCTCTTAAGATATGTAAGTACTTAACTCTAATAATCTGAAACATAGAAATATTCGATGGGAACAATCTAATCAATCAGACTAATACCTAGTACAGTCTAATTTATACTTATTAAAGGGAGTAAAGATAACTTCTAAATGTAATTGATTTAATGATTAACAGGGATAATTAACTACCTAATTTACTACCTACTAAAAGTATACTGACTATGATTTAGTAGTCTATCAAATTAACCACTCAGTCTGAGAGACAGAGGGTGGAAGTTAATGGAAAAATAATTAACTTAAGTTCACTCCCTAAAAGTCAGGGATGTTAAATAAATTAAACATCTTTCAATAAACTTGAGATGTACTTATACTTTATAAGATCTGTATAATGAACACTAAGAGTAATCCAAAGTAATTTACTTCAAATGATAGTATTCTATTTAAGTTCACTTCCTAAAAGTCAGGGATGTTGAATAAATTAAACATCTTTCAATAAACTTGAGATGTACTTATACTTTATAAGATCTGTATAATGAACACTAAGAGTAACCCAAAGTAATTTACTTCAAATGATAGTATTCTATTTAAGTTCACTTCCTAAAGTCAAGGATATTGAATGAATTAAACATCCTTTAATAAACTTAAGATGTGATAATCTGCCAATGCTGCCAATCCAATGTAGTTATATTGGAACTTTACAAGACCTGTATAATAAATACTAAGAGTAAATAAAAGTAGTTTTACCTGTATTAATAGCATTCTACTTTAGCCACCGCCTGAATTGGCGTTTTATTAAATTATCCACCCTTTACGGAACTGAATATAAGTTATTGCATTGAATAATTAAGTTCTTAATGTAAAAAGGATATTTGGATGATAGCAAGCCTTGAGATAAACTCTATTGATTTATGTGGAATAATAAGAATTTAAATTGCTAACACATAGTTCATAATGTAAAATGAAATTAAATTTGAGGAGAGATGTAAATTCTCAGTTTAAAGAATTAAAGGCACAAGCTAATAATTAAAGTTAAAGCCAATGTGACGGAACTATAATTAAACCATGAGATGTAAAGTACGCTATGGAGCGGTGGTGGGGCTCATAAATTGCACCAGGCTTCTTATGTATCATGCTACTGATAATAAATAATAATACCTACAAGCTAAGCTATCATCTGATTACCTTTGAGTGGTTACAAATCTTCCCCGCAGCTGCAGTGAAGGATTTAGGTCACAGTTCAGACGGAGTCATTGCTAGGCTACACATATTTATGTTATGATTTATAGACTGGTAGGTAATTAGGTCAGGAGAAAATAATTTAACACAGGGATAAGCCAATTACTAAACTTTCACGAAAGAACTTGAGTTACTTAAATGCGGTTAACAACGGAGGGTTCACTAGACGATCTGGCCAAAATAGTAGTTATTATAATATTACATTGCTTGACTAAAATTCACTGCAAATAGAATTAAGCTATGCTAAGGTTTCATCATCATACAAACAATACGCACTAAACAAAAACTCCAAACACAACCATTACATTGTAGATAAATTAGGTTAAGAATTAAAGAATAAATAAATTAGTTTTAAGAATTAGATAATAAGTTAAGTTAAGGTGAAAGCGGCGAGGATGTGTGTATGTATTATAAGGTAGCTAGGCATATAGGTGTGAAAGGCATTAGATTTAGGTTTAGATTTAGGTATAGAAATTATAGAAGGGTGGGGAGGTTACAATTTGGTAAGCCATGACCAGGATCAGAAAGTTAAGTTATAAATTATCATTAATATAGTTGTATTGGATTTCAGTCAAGCGGTAATACTTTAATTTAGAAGTGGGATTTTTTTTCCCACAAATTGTTGTCGTGTTGCGATGCGTGAGTTTAGAATTGGCTTAATAGGGAATAATTCAATGAAGATTAATTAATTCAGAGATATTGAAGAATTATAATTTGACACTTTTCACAATAAACTTTGTTGGATCTTCTGGAGTTGATTCATACACTCTGTATTATGGGCTCTTGATAATGGGTGAATTATAATTTGACACTTTTCACAATAAACGTTGTTATCTTCTAAAGTTGATTCATACACTCTGTATTATGGGCTCTTGATAATGGGTGAATTATAATTTGACACTTTTCACAATAAACGTTGTTATCTTCTAAGTTGATTCATACACTCTGTATTATGGGCTCTTGATAATGGGTGAATTATAATTTGACACTTTTTACAATAAACGTTGTTATCTTCTAAAGTTGATTCATACACTTTGTATTACGGGTTCTTGATAATAGATTAAGACCAATATTGTAGACAGTCGCAATGAGAGCTGGAGCTAAATTTTGTTGTACGAAATCTGTAACAAAAAGATTCTCAGGTTAGGTTAAAGGTCAAATAGAGATAAAGCTACAAAACAATAGCGTAATGAGTATTATTTGAAATAAAATACCTTTCAGTTATTATCTTTTTCTTCTTTATTTAATGGCGGATTTCGCCAGCATCAAGTAGGTACCGTGCGGCTGGTGGCGTTGTTGTTTTTCCAAAGTTTAATGAGTGAACAAAGTACTTAGATATAGTCAATAACCAAACTATTCCGGGAGTATTAATTTTAAAACTGTTGAGTTATCTGTGAATACTGAAACCTTTAGTAATTGTTTTCTATGAATACTGAAACCAGGTATCCAATTTTTGATAGGACGCTAAGATAATAATTGTTGACGTTAGGAGCTATGGTAACTGTAGTTTTGTTTCTATTCCTGGTGATAGATTTCATATAGGCATAGGCAACTGGTTCATACAGCCTTGTGTTGAGTTATTTTTAGGATCGTAAAAGGTCGATAGGGTGACATAGTTCAACATTTATTGATTTAGAAAGATTTGTAGAATAGGGGGCGGTTTAATTATTATTGCTGTCGGATGGGAAGGCAAGGGGGCGAGATTGGACAGAATTAACCAACTTAATTATTGCTGGATTCAATTTATATTATAGGACGGCGATATGCTGTACAATATTATAAAGTTATGACGCTAACAGCATAATATAAAACTAATAATAATTATATTTTGACTAATAATCGTTGAGCGATTGCGGTTTTTAGTTGATGTGCTATTCCACGTATTATATTTTATTTTGTTGGTTATGTTAGAAAAAATATAATAATGTACTTGAGTCTCACGTCTGAAATCCATAGAGTAGTTTTAGGCTAGTCAGGGACTATTAAATCATTTGTCTATGGTTGGACCATAGACATATGATTTAGCTAGACCATAAACAATCTAGAATTAGGAATGATTATAAAACATGACGTCATAAAACCAATCGGAGAGGAAATTTCCTTATCGCGTAATCATATGATTTTGTTATAGCAAGCGGAAACACCTGTTATTTTCCATACCTGTTATTTTTAATACCTGCGATTTTTACATTGGAAGAGATTTTCCTAATACTTATCACGTAGTAGATTAGAATGCAATGACATTGTGGTGGAATTATTATTATGTGACATGTAGATGGTGACAATTGCTCTGCACAAGGGAAATGCCGCTTCATTTTGTTAGTTCGCTAAAATCCTAGGAAAAGTAACATAAAATAGTATTACGGTTCAAAATACACGCGTTGATGAGGAATCGCGATTATAAGTAATAACAAGTAGCAGGGATGTCATGTAGGGGATAGAATCATATGACTATTCATTGCTAGTAGGAATTTTGGTTTAAAAGCAACGTAGTTTGGGATGCATAATGTAAACGGAGAAATACGTCTAGTAGGCGATAAAAGTCGTTACCGTCTGGAAACAACTATCTAATATCTACTCTATTGTGGGGAGGTTACCTATTAGCGAGGCTAGATGGCGTTGGGTTACCAATAAAAGATTTTATTTTGGATGATGGTAAAAGGGTGCTGTCTAATAATAATATGTATAATTGTAATACTCTTGCAGCGTTGTAAGTAGTCGTTACCGGTAATCATTGCTTCTTACCGTATAGTTGAAATCGTGATAAATAGTTAATTATGAAGATTTACAAAGGATTATTATTAGCTTAAGATGAGGTTAACGTACGCAGAGGTAAAGCTCGCTGGGCACAGCTTACTATACCTACTTACCTAGTATTATCGGTTGTGAGTTACCTAGAGATATCTAAGTCGGGAGAGCGGTGAAAAGAAAAGACCTTACTACGTGACTAATTAATTAGGATAGGTAGAGATAGATAAATTATTTAATTCACTGGGTTGGATTAGCAGATTAAGAAGGGTACCTTGCACAATGGGCGATTTTCTGACAGCCCAAATTAAAAAGTAAAAATTGGTTCGAAAACACTCGATAGATGTCGTTTTATGAAAGCTGGGTTACTTATGGGCTGTAATAAATTCTACACTTTTACTTGTCTACCAAAAGAATAAAAAAAATAGTATTTACTTACCTATTCATATTCAGGACATCCAGAACCTATTTCTACTTTGGAATAGAATAAATATTACGCAGCCATACACGTGCTCTTCATGAACCCGCCTTTTACTAAGCGCCATACTAATCTATGCTAAGCGCCATCTATGAAGTCATTTACGAGCCAATTTCTTTTTTTTAATCTCGGAAAATCGCCCATTGTCTATCTCCGTTGAACGATTAAGATGTTAAAAAAAAAAAAAAAATATTTCTCGAGGATACCTAAGATTGACGGATGATGGATAATTGTGGAAGGTGGATATTAATTGAGCTTGGGAGCAAAATAGGGGTCGAAAGAAAAATATAATAGTAAAGAAAGAATAATAAATCGAAAGAAAAAATAATAGTAGAAAAAAAAAAATAGTTGACTGGCTTGAAGTCGAGATTTAACTGCAAAATTAACGAGTTATAGCACTGTTACGCTATAGGGATAACAATAGCGTATGTTATCACATCAATTATAAAGGCGAGTTGCGGACGGATGTCACGTCATAATCATTAGTTAAATCGTTTTATCATTTTAAAAGTTAACACCAGCTACTTATAAAACAGTGATCGATTTTATATACCATAATTTTAAGTTGTAGGATAATTTTAAACTCATAGTCCGCAGAAACATTCAAGCCGGAAATAAAGCGACTGATATTGCGAGCTGAGAATAAATCTCTTACCGCTTAACAAGTAAATCCCTGGTATTGCGTTATCGAGATTACAAAACAAAATCAACTATCACAATTCGAATCATACAAGGTAATTATTTAGATGTTGTCTCGCGTCGACAGGTACAAATTTTAATTTAGATGGGTAAAGACATTAGAACTGAAATGGGTTTCGGATGTGTGACGTTCTTAGGACACGTACTGTTTAGTAGCATAATTTAAATTTAGTAAAATCGGCCGTATTGGACATATTTCGTTTTGCGGATATATATATTTAACCGAGGTTATCGTGGAGGTAGCCATAGTTCAAAGTTTACTAAACCCGACCTAGAGTCATAGCCTATCTTTATATGTCAGAAGAAAATAATAAATTTATAAGTAGTAGATTTTAAAGTCAATAGTAAATTTATTTTCCGAGGTGAGACCTGAAACCTAGTTTGCACTAGGACATTCAAATACTTTAACCGGTAATGTTGATTATAATAAATATAGATGTTCGGAACTTATAATAATATTCTAATACTGCTATATTAAAATTGTTATTATGAAATTAAATAGGGTTGCTTAACAATTGACAAATAATTATTAACTCAATAATTTGTTTTAGTACAAAGTAAATCTCTACGGGTTTAGAGATGATAGGACGAACGAAACGCGGTTTTGACTTGTGGGAAGGTCAGCGCAAACTGTCACAGCGGGATGATCTTGTTGGTTATTTATTAGAATTGCTAGAATTCTTAAATAATCTAGATTATTGGCATCTAATATGTACGTGATGTAATTGTAGATGATTAAAATTAGTGCTAAGGTAGGTTATTGTCGAAGTTATGGCACAACCTTAAAATTGTTAGTTAATGTGAACTGCATGTTGCATCTAGATTGTTTTATACAAACTAATTAATTGACAGTTTTCACATATGTAGGCCGGGACATTGAGTTGATAAAATAGTGTTATCAAAATCATTCATCACGGAAAGATAAAGATATTTTATTTGCAAGTGTGAATACAAAAGTTTACTTCGGTTAGTATTATTCTGTTCTATACTAGTTTTGTGGTAGCGTTTTACCTAGGGTTGTTCTAAATTATAAGTAATTAATTGTTAATTGTCTGTTGTTGTCTTCTACGTTAGAAGAGGAACGGAGAAAGATAAGGGGGACTCATTTTGTTATAGTCAGCTGTATGATAGATAATCCTTCTAGTAAATATTTCTTGTGATTGCGGTAGTAACATAGAATGTTTATAGGATGTTTTGTTCATTAACTAATTATCTTCACCGCAGCTGTGGATAGGGATGGCTAAAGTATGTGAACAGGGGTGGAGAAGATAGGTCATTATAAATTAAAATAAATACTTGAATTGCAATATGCCTGACTAAATAGTGCGAAGAGGTGGAGTAACTATGTTAGAGAAATTCTCTATTGCATAATATTCGAACTTTTGACATTTTCAATTGTAACTTTAGAATTTTGATTAGAGTATTTAACTAAGCGGGTCCAACGAAGAAGGCATGCTGAAAGCGAGGTCTTTGGTCGTCTATGCACACAATAAAATTATAGATGACACAAGGGAGCATTCTTAATTGGCACTGTTAAATTAGTAAAAGTAGCTTGTTTAGGGTGTTCGAATATTTTTAGTCGCACTGGGCACAAATAGAACTTAGTTAAGCGTGTGGGTTGTTTGATTTACCTGGTGAAGTAATTGAATCGAAGTTTCGGAACTGTGCTGTAGAAGTGGGAATTACTAAGCACACAATAAAATTAAGTGGTTTCCATTTAGCTTCATTTCCTAAACTAGCCTTTCTAAAAGTTGTGAGAATTCTGCTGTAGGGTAATTCCATTCGAGGACGCCTTATGGAGTATGGACCAGGGTAAATATGCTTGACTAAACAACAGAGGGGTATTACTGGTAGCTGCGGAAATGAGGTTATTGATAGCATTTCATTTTAGCGTTATCAGTGGAACTCGCGCTACTGGGGAATTTTACAATCTGGACGGAAGGCTGAAAGTAGAGTAGAGTAATTAAGGAGTAACCAATTAGAGTAACCAATGAGAGTTACAAACATTCGGGAGATTACTATCTTAATAATGTGTCTTGTGCGAGTGTAAAATTAAAATCATCTAATAAAAAATAAAAATAAAAAGAAACTAGCACTATTGAATCACGCAGTTTGGAATTCAGTAAATACGAGAAGGAACTCACGATATTAATTACCATGAATACTAAGACGAAGTGTCACCTTTAATGACTTATTATTTACCGATTTGACCGTTATTAGTAATATAAAAAGTAGGAAGTTAAGTAAAGTTGTGGGGGCGGATAATATAGTTACCGTTGTGTTTAATTTAATAAGAAAATGAAAATTTTCAAAGGTATAGGAAAGTTAAGGGGTTATTGACATATTTTATATTAGCAAATGATACTAAATGTTGTCTTTCATACATAGTAATAACTAGGAATGAGACATAGTTATTGGATAGGTTTTGGGATAAGTATTTGCTTATACGCATAAGCTCAGTACTTGTCAATTAGTATACAATGTCCAACGCGTACCGGGGTATTTACGAGTACTTATCGATGACGTATACATTGACAGTTAGACGGATATACATAGCACACAAACTTCTAATAGATCTGAACTACGGTGTAGCTAGTTCAAAACTCAAGGACGTGTTTCGAGATGCGTACCCCCTTGGAGTGAATGAGTTTTTCCTAAGTATTTATGATCGACAACCTTATTGTAAGGCGTTAAGACCTCTATTTGTATGCACGGTGAGTGGGTGTCACTGCGTACCGGACGGAAGCGAGTCTAGTATTCTATCTCGGTTATTTGTAGGATTAGACATTAGATGTATCTCATCTAAAATAAAGTTATAACTCTTGGGCGATGATGGCATGCCTACTGGTTTTGGTTGATATGGGGGTTTGGTTAAGATTTCTTATTCGCGGAGAGGAAAATAGGTTTCGGTTTAAAGAAGTAGCTAATTAGGGATTGTGGAGGACGCGGGTTCGATCCCTGCCTGAGGTAGACAATTGTTCCGACGTTTCGTTATCTTAGGTAATTCTATAAGTTAAGATGAGATTGGTAGCGTTGAAGTATGAAGGAAAGTTTCAATTCAAATTATTAATTATTATTCATTAACCTAGTTGGAACTAAAAGACCATGACGGCGAAGTGGTTGATGCTTCACCCACGAAAGATCCCAGGTTCGATCCCTAGGTTGCAACATTTAGATGCGAAACAAGTTGTAAGAAAAGACGTAAGTTAAAAGAAGGCCATGATGACAGATGTACTTGAAATTATTCTAGGAAAATAATTTAAAGAATAGAATAATTGAATGGTTCGGAAGATGTTATAAACTTTACGTCGGAATCGTCATAGAGTTGAAGAGTTTCCGCTAGGGGGCGTTAGTAGACAGCGCAAGAGACTGTTATATTGATTTATATTATATTATGATTTGTTGTTATGATGGTAAACAAAAGGCAAATCATTATTCGGAGGTTGTGTATGATTAAAGAAATGGTAGATGTCTAAGTTATTGGGAAATATTTACTGAAACTAAGTTTACTGGGATTTCGTTTCGAACACGAGAACTGGGTATGTTATATTATGCAATTATGATTTTGTGTCAGTTGAATAGAATCAGGGGTGTGGGCTATTTTGCAATAAGAAAGCTTATGGAGGAAGGAGTCATTAGGGATTTGGGGAGGAACTATAAATAGTAGGAATATCTTTGAGGGCTAGGATGACAATGAGGTTGGCAAGGAAGGAGGTGCTATTTTGTACTTAATTAAGTACAGGGTTTAGATATAATTCGCCGCAGATAAGAGTGGTACTTTATCTGCTTAAATTCTATCGGGGGCGGCTGTAACGGTACAGAATGAATGGTATCCGTCCGTTAGTAAGGAATGTGTGGGAGTAGCACTAACATAAATATTAATGCGTAGCACCATTAATATAATAAGCATGAAAAAGGGAATAATAAACTAGTTCAGAATAATGGTCTGTGGTCTAACTCTTTATCTTTAGTTTGAACTTTGCGGGGACTGCTCTGTGTGCTCCTTGCGACATAGGCGCCATCTAGCGTGAGTTATTTACTTGAGCTTCGCATAAGGTTGCTAGTTTGACTTCTTTATTTTGAATTTCGCGGGGACTGCTCTGCGCGTCCCTTGCGACGTAGGCGGCGTCTAGCGGAAGTCATTTATTTGGGCTTCGCGTAAGGTTGCTAGGTTGACTAGGACTTTATTTTTATTTTGAATTTCGCGGGGCTTTGGGGGTCGGCAAAGTGGTTCACCTACGGGCGGACGCCATCTATGGTCGGAATACGGAACTTTTGATAATTTCCCAAAATATAGGATTATTGGCTTAAGTGGAGGATTATTAAGAGGGAATTGTTAATAGAAGGCTACATTTAGATATTCAAAGATGAAATATTGGCTGTCGGACGAGATTTGGTTAGATTATGGAAAAATTTTAGAATTGCGCGGCGAAAGCGGCAATGAGCGAGCGAGAGGTTGAGAAAAAGACAGAAAGAGAGGTCGGATGATAGCTCCACGTGGCGCGACGCGAAGGCGGGGGGCATCGGGGAAACAGCTAGCGATTGGTTGAAGGGAAGAAAAGCGGACTCGCGCGGGCGTATGTTAGGCGCGCATGGCGCGAAAGTTAAGATGCTTGGGAAAAGGGCGGAAAATTAGCGGGCATTCAATTTTGGGACGTCGGCGGTGCGGTCCAACTTAAGAGTGCGGTACTACTCATACGGGGAAAATAGTGTCCGAGCTTTGATAGTGCGCTAAGTGATATTCGAGCTGCGATATTAATCAAGATTTGTGAAATTGAAAGTGATTAATAAAGTAAAACTATTGCGGTCGCAACTCGAATCCGTTAACGGAATGAAGTATTCCGGGGTACATCGGCGGAAACGCGTAACGGTGGCAACGAAAACCTATGTACCTTTCAACAGACTTCGGTCTGGATGATCTTTGATTGTATTTAATAAGATCGGCGTTTTACATCATTACGCTAAACAATACACTATCTTCGACGGAGTAATGGGGGAGAGACAGTTGTCTCCCTAGTGAAAGTTGAAGATAGGTCAGACACCATTTAGCTGGAGGTAGACCCGTATGACCCAGTCCAATCTCGAGTCTACCTCCGTACATACAGTGTAGTGATAGGAAAATAACACACTGAGTATACTGGCTCGACTGATAGAACATTTAGGAGTTAGTTGCTTTCAGGGGCAATGCGACTCTCACCACACATCACGAATTTAAGTTAAATATGGCTTGGCCTAGATTGCAAGGTACACAAAAGGGACTGTTAGTTCGACAAAATATAGGCATTTTCAAGTGAGGAAAGTTGTAGGAATCTATAGGTAGGCGGATATATATATGGTTAGTTATTAATTCAGACTAATAAGGTAGGGATAATTAAGTTACGGCGCTAAATAAAATTATGATGAAGTGATGTGGGTCCTAGCTAGGCAAGTAATCTGTTACCGCAGGCCGGTAAAATTCTAATTGTTTTCCTAAAGTTGTTACCAATTAATTATTCATTTTAAATAATTAACAGAAGTATGATAATATCGTACCATCATTACTTTGGAGTACCTAAAAGTCTAGACTGGTTTCCTATTACAAGAAAAATACTAAAAAGTTATAGCAAATAAGCTTAGCCGTACTGTGATGTTTGATTTCTAATACTGAAATGACCAAACAGGCATTTTTTAGCTTTCCCTGGGATGCAATACGATCTCATATCGCTACACTCTTCAAGGTGTTAAAATTTTACATCCAATACCTATTAGCAAAAATAAGCTGATACAAACTGAACAACTAAAACCAGTTTAGAACCTAGGATAAGTCGTTGAAAGAAGACATTGCAAGCCATGAGCTTCTAATAATCTGAAACATAGAAATAATTGATTGATAACAACCAGCTAATTAGCCTGACAATGGTCTACTAATACCATTTGAATAGACCTCTTAAGATATGTAAGTACTTAACTCTAATAATCTGAAACATAGAAATATTCGATGGGAACAATCTAATCAATCAGACTAATACCTAGTACAGTCTAATTTATACTTATTAAAGGGAGTAAAGATAACTTCTAAATGTAATTGATTTAATGATTAACAGGGATAATTAACTACCTAATTTACTACCTACTAAAAGTATACTGACTATGATTTAGTAGTCTATCAAATTAACCACTCAGTCTGAGAGACAGAGGGTGGAAGTTAATGGAAAAATAATTAACTTAAGTTCACTCCCTAAAAGTCAGGGATGTTAAATAAATTAAACATCTTTCAATAAACTTGAGATGTACTTATACTTTATAAGATCTGTATAATGAACACTAAGAGTAATCCAAAGTAATTTACTTCAAATGATAGTATTCTATTTAAGTTCACTTCCTAAAAGTCAGGGATGTTGAATAAATTAAACATCTTTCAATAAACTTGAGATGTACTTATACTTTATAAGATCTGTATAATGAACACTAAGAGTAACCCAAAGTAATTTACTTCAAATGATAGTATTCTATTTAAGTTCACTTCCTAAAGTCAAGGATATTGAATGAATTAAACATCCTTTAATAAACTTAAGATGTGATAATCTGCCAATGCTGCCAATCCAATGTAGTTATATTGGAACTTTACAAGACCTGTATAATAAATACTAAGAGTAAATAAAAGTAGTTTTACCTGTATTAATAGCATTCTACTTTAGCCACCGCCTGAATTGGCGTTTTATTAAATTATCCACCCTTTACGGAACTGAATATAAGTTATTGCATTGAATAATTAAGTTCTTAATGTAAAAAGGATATTTGGATGATAGCAAGCCTTGAGATAAACTCTATTGATTTATGTGGAATAATAAGAATTTAAATTGCTAACACATAGTTCATAATGTAAAATGAAATTAAATTTGAGGAGAGATGTAAATTCTCAGTTTAAAGAATTAAAGGCACAAGCTAATAATTAAAGTTAAAGCCAATGTGACGGAACTATAATTAAACCATGAGATGTAAAGTACGCTATGGAGCGGTGGTGGGGCTCATAAATTGCACCAGGCTTCTTATGTATCATGCTACTGATAATAAATAATAATACCTACAAGCTAAGCTATCATCTGATTACCTTTGAGTGGTTACAAATCTTCCCCGCAGCTGCAGTGAAGGATTTAGGTCACAGTTCAGACGGAGTCATTGCTAGGCTACACATATTTATGTTATGATTTATAGACTGGTAGGTAATTAGGTCAGGAGAAAATAATTTAACACAGGGATAAGCCAATTACTAAACTTTCACGAAAGAACTTGAGTTACTTAAATGCGGTTAACAACGGAGGGTTCACTAGACGATCTGGCCAAAATAGTAGTTATTATAATATTACATTGCTTGACTGAAATTCACTGCAAATAGAATTAAGCTATGCTAAGGTTTCATCATCATACAAACAATACGCACTAAACAAAAACTCCAAACACAACCATTACATTGTAGATAAATTAGGTTAAGAATTAAAGAATAAATAAATTAGTTTTAAGAATTAGATAATAAGTTAAGTTAAGGTGAAAGCGGCGAGGATGTGTGTATGTATTATAAGGTAGTTAGGCATATAGGTGTGAAAGGCATTAGATTTAGGTTTAGATTTAGGTATAGAAATTATAGAAGGGTGGGGAGGTTACAATAGGTACCAATCGAAAGTATGAAGCCTCTATAATATGCAAACGTTAGGTTGACTATTTTTTTCCTGTCATAACATTGGGTAGGTAGGTGTAAACAGGCAAGTCAATATTTGTAATTTGCAACCGTCTGGTTAAATAAATAAAATTTATATTTATATAAAGATAAGCTCATTACAAACACACACACACACCAAACCAGTGCAATGTAAAAAAAAAATATTTTTTAATATTAAATTAATCATTAATGGTACTGGACTGAATTTTTTCAGCCAACCCACTCGCGATATATTATTTAAGATATTAAATTTGATATTAAATACTTTTCATCCATTAACCTTCTCGGTGAAGGTCGTTCTATACTCGGATCTTAGACTATAGTCGTATAGTGCGTAGTGGTCTCGGAATTTTTAGAAAAAAAATCTTATTCTAAACCAAAAAACTTCGAAAATCGCTTTAAGTTAACTGTGAATTTCTCCTATCTACGATATTATTGAGCAAAATATATACCAGAATAATTGTAACTTCTTAAGAAATAAAGATTGTATAATGAATTTATTATCCTATTTCGATAAAAACGATAAATATAACTGCAAAAGTACTACAAAATACGATGCGCCAGCCGTCCGAACTCAGCTTATTCTCGCAGAGTGGAGATTTGTAATATTAAGCATGATTTTGTTATCCTATTTCGATAATAACGATAAATACAACTAAAAAGTTACTACAAAATGCAAAAATACGCATTTTACGCAAAAATCACAATTGAGGTGTAATAGATCTCATAATAAAATGCATGAAATACTCGTAGTAGAACCGTTAGGTAAAATAAAAAAAAATGAAATAAGTAATTAAAAACAACATACAAACATAGTCTCCTGGTATTTTTTTAAATAAAAATAAAAATTACAATAAATAATGTCACAATTTTTAAAACTAGTGATAAGACCGCCGGGTGGTCGAGTAGTCAGCGACCCTGACTGCGGGTAACTGTATATTTTGCAAGTCCCGAAAAAATTATATCCGGGATACTTTTTACTGAGTCTGTTCAGGAAGTAATGATGAAGGTTTCTGAAAACAAATAAATTTATCATTTTCTCTATATTTTAAAGTAACTAAAAATAAATAAGTAAGAGTTGAGATTGAGAGACTGCTCAGACCCATCTTCTTCATGTTATACCCTAGAATACTGTACAACAATATAATACTTACGTTAACTCACTTAATGTAGTTAATACAGCACTTGAGGTACTCGGCTGTAAATTTTGCAAATTCCTCAAAACATGATCTCCACTGGCATTGCTTCTTACCGGACCTTTTAGTAAAGATTAAGATGAATTCTGAAAAACAAATGTAAAAAGTTATTATTTTATGCAGATTTTCATACAAGAATACATGCCTACGACTACCATAGGGTTAAAGGGGTAGGATAGGGTTTAAGTTAACAATATTATAAAAATAATTTACTCATATTTAATTTACCCCTAATGAAAAAATATATTGCATACTTAAATCTAATCAATCTTCAAAAATATACCTATTAAACAAAACTGGAGCCTAACTACGGCCCCGTAAAATTGTACAAGTATATGAAACGTCAAACGAGATCAGAGTTACTATTTAATTGATTATTGTTACCACAAGAATCTTTCAGAAACTACTTTACGTTAAGATTTTGCGAGATTTGCTCTTATGATAATTATTCACTACTTCTACAATGCCGAAAGATTAATAATAATCACACAATAACTAAAAAAAACATTATGAGATTAGATGGCACAACAAAACTTACCAATGGAGCATAATTTCATTTGTTTTTCTATATAAGGAGTTGCCGCACAAGGGCGCACTATACTCAATGATATTATATGTGTAGATACGTTGCCTGCCCTCCGTAGTGACTAGAACAAATCCAGGTAATTGACTGGACCTCATTTAGTCACACGTCAGTCATTGTCACGTCAATACGATCGTTACCGTTATAAGTTTTGTGTTGTTATTTGGATAAAAGGTCTTCCTGTGTAAACAGAAATTGTAAAAAATTATACTGCAACCATGAAACAAGATTTTTTTTTAATTTCACTCGTAATTATTGTAAAAATAAATTTAAAATAGAAATTTTCATTTAGTGAGGACATTTGCCCTGTTGCCAATTCGATATGCATGAGTGAGACGCGTGTACTATGTAAGAGAGAGACTTTTCTGTAAGAGTGAAGGAGAGAAAACAATGGCGGCCGAGATGGCGCATAAATTCAATGAGCTCATTGGTCAACTCAACTACCTTAAAGAGTATACAAAAGTTAAAATATATGTTTATCTCTTTTTAACAATAGGCTAATGATATGATTGCATTTATTTTCTTTCCCTTTCGACGTGATTACGTCATAGAAACCATTTCGCCATTTTTAAATGAAATTTGTTCAGGTGTCACTAGTCTATATATTAAAGGTTGACTACACTTCACCATTTTATTTTAGTACTTTTGGCTCATAAACTTTATTAGATCACAAAAAATAAACGAAAACAATCTCCTGTACGTCCTTTGTTGACAAGTCTAGGAAGACATTTGTAGCTTAATTGTAGCTTGTCAAGATGGCGTTTTGCCTCACGGTCCAGTTTGTCTATGTGTGTGGAAGCGTTGCGACATTAAAAAGAAACGAGATAGTCTCATTAATTTGTGGTTGGAAAGAAAGAAGTAGAAATATTGTTTTATTCTCATCTATGTAGTTGTGAAATAATGTTTGGTCTGCTTCTATTATATGTGGTAATATGCGATCTCTTTTGAAGTACCTATTAAGCTGTTACATGGATTTGTATTTTAATCTTAAGTTGGTTCATGGTTGTAATTAATTTAATATCAATATAATCAGAAGTCGAAATATTCATCCAAATGTAATCCCTAGTGCCATGGAACCACGGGTAATTAAAATTACCCATGGACTCAGTAATGGGTCGACCCACCGGGACCACGGGTAAACAGTGGATCCATGTACTACACCGTCGCCACTGCTATCTACGACTCAATAGATGTAGGTAATAAAATGTAGAATTTTTTTTTTTAATCTACCATGTTGATCATGATGGTGTAACTTAACACGTCATCAGTCGCCAAGACGTACGAGTTATCATGCTTATCATTGCTGCCAATATCTTAAAATTAGGCACGTTTACATTGACAAAAAATACTAACGACACTTACTTTCAATAACTTAATTACATTAATAGATAAACTTTACAATTACCTAATTACGATAAGAAAGAGGATGTAGTCAAGAAAAAATTAAAATAATAGCAAACACAAAGCAAAAATATTCAATCTAAAGATGTGCCAATTGTCGTAAATAATAATAATTATTTCATCATTAATATCATTTAACTCTCTATTTTTTAAACGTCTATTATTGGTATCTACTTTTATTTTATTTCATCATGCCTTATATTAGATAATGTATCTTACATAACATATTATCTAATAAACATATACTTAGTACATTATTAATGTATATATTATTTATTTAAGTTTATTTTATGCATATTTAAGGTGATACACACGGACTGCCGTTCTCTATGTTATTCCCTTCATATGGAATAAGCTGGCCCTTATACAACTGTCCTGCCCTGCCCTTCCTTTGTCTAACTATCTCTTTATTTTTCTCTGCTTTTCTTTACCTGCTCTGCCCTTGTCTGTCTATTTATTTTTCCTTGACTATTGTACATACATACATATAATCACGATTATTATTCCCGAAGAGTTCGTCAGAGACTAGGCAATAAGGACCGCAAAAGCAGTCCTCTGCCATAGTCCACTTTTCACCAAGTAGCGACTGCACATGTGCTGAGCGTGACAGGTGGTGTGCCCATCGCCGCTATGTGCTGTTGGATGTATGTGCAGTCTTTAGTCCATTAGTTGCCTTTTACGACACCCCAGGAAAGAGGGGGGTGGTAGTATTCTTTCACCGTTACGCGAAACTATTGTGACGTCACAGTACGACTTGATTATGTGTACTAAATAATTCTGTGTGTACTAAATGATTCCACTTTTGTCAGATAAATACGCTTCAGGACCATTAAGTTGAACTCTCATTATGTTGACTTTTATAAAAGTTAGATTTCCATTAAGTTGAATTTCAATATGTTGAATCCCAATAGGTATGTTGAATTGGCTACTAAGTTGAACTCCCGTTCCCGATCTGGAAAAACAAAAGAAAGTCTAGAAATGATCTGTCAATGACTACTAGTTGAAAAAATGTGTTCAGGCTATTTTCGACCTTATTGATATTTTTCAGAAAACAATAATATTATGGACTCCACAAAGAGCACAAAATAAATATATACCAAAAAACCGGCAAAGAAAATAATGTCAATAAGGTCGAAAATAGCCTGAACACATTTTTTCAACTAGTAGTCAGTAGTAGGTAGTCATTGACAGATCATTTCCAGACTTTTTTTGTTTTTCCAGATTGTCTTTTGTTTTATACAATGGTTCCGGAGAGGAACTTCCCACGGGAATGGAAACGATTCTCTTTAGGTATCATGGTCATTCGCGTGGATAGTCAAGTGCGAATCTGAAACTATGCGTCGAAAAGGGCTCAGTGGTAAATTCAGAGAATTCAAAATTAATGAGACTCCGAATCCAACATTCACAAAATTCAACATAATAAGATTTCGACTTTAATGGTCCTAAAGGAGAATGCAACATAATGGGAATCCTTATTGTTATTATATAAATTACCTGTATTATTGTTTATTATAGTTATTATTATTGTTCCTATTTTTATTTATTTCCTTAGTATAGGCAAATTCTGGTGCAAGAGTTTCCGAAGTAACCTTGGGAGGTTCATTAACTTTTATAAAAGTCAACAGAGCGGGAGTTCAACTTAATGGTCCTGAAGGAAAAATAGAGCTGACATTTTATTCTGACAAAAGCGGAATCCGAACTAAAGTCCGGTTTCGTCGGAAAAAAACAGCCTATAATTTATTCTGACGAAAAAGGAATCTGACGAATGTGTCCTAGATCCCAAACTCCACCTCATTCGCCAACATCACCCAGGCTCATAGCGGGCCCATAGACTAATCCCTGGGAGTGAAACGAGCTGGAGTTTGCTCTGAACATGGGGCGATACACCCCGTTAATTCCCTAATTAATTAGTTGTGGGTCTGACCTGCGCTGCTGTGCTGTCCTGCACGGTGCTCCCCCCATGCGTGGAAGGGGGCGCGCCCCCCAACTTCCTGCGCAGACGCCGTCACAGTGCTGACTCACGTGCGTCACGTGGCAGGTCAGATTCTATCCCCCAAATCACTATGCTGTCTCCCACGGACCAAGCTCAACGGATCAAGCATCCAGGTCAACCGTACGTGGGGCTCACAAAACTAGCACACCTACACTAGATTATGATGATCTGGCGCTGTTCCACTGATGGAATCAACCAGCGTACCGAAACTCAGACCGCCACGTTTTTTCACTTGAATAACGGCACATTTTTTGTTTGTCAATATGAAGTTGTACATGACATTTAACACTTGACAGTTTCCTATTTCTATACTCTGTCCATTGCAGTTTTGCAGTTTTGCAGTTCATTGCTGGTTTTAAACACGGGGTAAGTTGATTATTTATTTTATAGCTTTGGCATCAGGCACAACAGAAGAAGTATAACGATGTTTACTGCACGCACATAGGTATACCTATCTATCAATAAGGCGTTGCTTATTATTTCTTGATTGGATTTTATGTTTTGGTACGTTTAAGTGTAAAAAAATGTGTTTTTAGTCACCTGCATGTATATCTACGAAATAAATTATAAAGTAGTCAAACGAAATTGAACTACAATGAAACACATTTATTACAATGACGGATCCTTAACCTGAACACAATCACGCTCACTTCGTTCGCTGCTTCACTTCGTTCCGCGGTTGTGTTGATTTCATAAATCAACTAGACATCCCAATAATATTTCCGTAAAAATCACTTTTCAAGCGTTCAATCGATCGCTGCCCTTTGCTAATATTTATTAAAAGACGCTGATGTATGAAACATAATAGAGTGTTTGGATCAAATGAAAAAAAAAATCCGTGGAACGGAGTGAAGCAGCGAAATAAAATTAATTTTCCGTTCAACCGATCACTGTCTTATACAAAACACGCAAATCTTCTGCCAAATAAAACTAAATTCACATGCCGTTGGTGGCTGCAACAAACTTGCACTTGTAACGGAACAGAATGGATGGTATGTATCTGTTTGTTAGTAAGGAATGTATGAGTACAGTGTAAGAGTTGGAGTAAGAATACTTTCCTCATGTAAGTACTAAGGGATCTATGAAACTGGAAGAAAGTTGTTTTGTTAGGCAAATAACCTTTGTTGTGTAGATATACCTTTGTTGTCAGAGTAGTGATCCTTCGGCGAATAGTGTTCGGGAATTTGTGTTTCGGGCTTTTGAGTTTTCGGACCATTAAGGGGTCTGGTACCTAATCCCGAATGACAAAAGCCCGAATAACAAATGCCCGAACACTAAGGCCCGAAAAATCACTTGCTCGAACGCTTAAAATCTCGATGGTTTAGTTGATGGTCGAGCCAGAACACTCAAAAGCCCGAAACACAAATGCCCGAACACTATTCGCCGAAGGATCTTTAGCCCTAATGCTTAAAATCCCGATCGTTCTTATGCCCGAAAACTCTTTAAATAGATAATATCAAAATAAACGACACAGTAGCTTGTTTCTTTTGGTGAACTGTGGACATTCCGGGCGCTGGTCTTTAAAATGTCTCTGACCACATTTTCGGGATTTCTAGGCGTGAGCTGTATGTAGTACATAAGTATATACCTACGTAGGTAACAAAATAAATACAAATTATTATTCTTTGAAACCAGTATTATTTAATATACGGTGGTACAAGTCCGACACGCACGCACAAATATTGTCCTTTACGTAAGATACCTACAGATAATATAATTGGCATTTTTCTACAATTTTTAATTGACTACAAATCAATTTTTTTTTCTAAATGATATTGGATTGTTTAATGTTCAATAGAAAATAAGAAAATATACTGATTTCAAAGAATAATTATCGTACTTACATACATACAGCTCAAGACCATAAGGCTCCGCGCGCATTTCATAATTCGTTCGGGCTTCAGTAAAAGTTGATTCATTTTGTCATTTTTCAGTTATTGAAATAATTCTTTCACCATATATATTATAATTTGATTGTCTTACAATTTATATAAGTATTTTTTATTTTTGAAAAAATGGAAACTTCCTTATTAAGAGTTAGTCCATCTAGTTATAATATTAGTTAAGTCTTATTTGTTATACTGCTCAATATAACATATTGGATTCGAAAAAAATAATAGAGGCTTGTCCATGTAGATATACCTAATTTATTATGTTTTGTTTTCTGATAGGTAAGGTAACAACCCCAATTATGGACAGGTTAAGAAAAGATTTGGTTGTTTTAGTTTTCTCATTAAGTTTAGTGATTTTTTTTAGATATTATTTAGGCTTACCTATAGTTAAGTGTTTTTTAATGTATTTGTTCGCACCTAATACGTTAACTAAAAAATAATGTATAAAATAAAAACACTATGTTTTGGACCAATAATGGACAGTAGAAATCTAGTGATGGACACCCTATAATGGACAACACTCACTTACAAATCCTGTAACTTGAAATAATATTCCGGTAATTGGGACATGTTTCTCGCTCACCATGAGGAGCCATTGCTCCAACAAATACTCATCGTCTTCAGACAGATATGTGTTTGGACCCAAAGAACAGATTTTAGGACTTTCGCATTCTAGGTACTTACTCTAAATATTTCAGCGGCTTTTGCTATTTTTTCCCCATTGAAAGAAAGTGTATGCTATTTAAGTTAAACCTTAAATAATTAGATTTTCGACAATTGTCCATTAATAGAACATCCTAGAAAATTCATCCAGTTATGGACACGAACAAATAGCATACATACCATAACCTTAATCATGCCGAAAAAGCGTGAAATATGTTGCAAATTTAAGCAATATAACTTATTAATACGCCATAAATCTTTAAGACTAATTTTGAGTAGCTAAAAATAATTGTGCCTACTTACTTCCTTAAAGATTTTGTTAGTAAAAATGGATTTTCTAACAACGACTCGAAGCGTGCTCAAACACCTTTACGCTATTTTAAAATAAAACATTCTTTTAAAGAGTTGCTAGGATGCATTTCCCAATACTTGCTTTTATTTTTTAATTTATTATTTTTTTGTCCATAATTGCTGAGACTGGTGGTGTTACGTTATCCATTTTAAATTTAGAAAACTGCATCTAGGTGTCTACACATTAGTGCTCATACATTAACTAGTATACTTATCACAATTATTTATCAAAGACAGAATTATGATTGAAATGAGAGAAATAGAGCGAGTTAATGATATAATTAACCACTTAGAAAGAGGTGAGCCACGCTGCGTTGCAGCACGCATTGGGTCGGCTCGCCCGGCGTAATACCACCCCCTCACGAATTTTCGGCGTGAAACAATGGCACTCTGTGCTGTTGTGTTCGTCCGGCGAGTGAGGGTTCCGGAGACCCCTCCCCCCCCCCCTCACAATTGATATGGCAGCGAACTGTAATCTAGATTTACCCCAGGGGGGTACTGACACATCCAGTGTCGGAGAATCCCCCCCTGAGCGTTCTCGCTCAGGCTGCCCTACGTATTCTGGGGAGGGCAAAAGTTCGCCCGTGCCAAGACATGCTGCAGGCAGGAGAAAGGCGGGACAATTGGCACCCCCTCCTACGCTTCGCGTGGACTTCTGCAATATCAGGGGAATCCACTCTAACTTGAGCGCCGTCCATTACCACCTCGAGACGGCGAAACCGGCCTTGCTCTTCCTCACCGAGACGCAGATATCCCCCCCTCCTGACATCTCGTACTTGCGCTACCCGGGATACAACCTGGAACATGCATTTGTGCCACGAGCCGGTGTTTGTGCCTATGTCAGGGAGGATATGTGCGTTCGTCGCCTTGGCAATCTTGAAGATAGGGACCTCTCCATCTTATGGCTGCACGTCGAATGCGGACGTCATCCTCGCGTCTACGCGTGCCTGTATAGGTCCCACAGCGGTAACATTGGAACTGACCAACTCATCGAGACCGTCCAAACAGCGACAGACTCCCTTCTCCAACGGATCCCCTCGGCCGAGATTGTGGTATTGGGAGACTTCAATGCCCACCACGTCGAATGGCTTGGTTCACGCACAACTGACCACGCGGGTAGAGCCGTTCATGACTTCGCTTTGGCCTACAGTCTGTCCCAATTGGTAACCGAGCCAACACGGGTTCCAGATGTGGAGGGCCATGCACCTTCTTTATTGGACCTTCTGCTGACCTCGCACCCAGACGGCTATCAAGTTTCTGTTGATGCACCACTAGGCTCATCAGACCACTGTCTGATTCGCAGCACTGTGCCTCTCACAGAAACTTCAAAACCGCAACCAGCGGCTAGCCGTCGAGTCTGGCATTATAGGTCGGCGGACTGGGATGGGATGCGAAGCTTCTTTGCGTCCTACCCGTGGTGGCGAGTTTGCTTCTCGCTGGATGATCCTGATGTCGCCGCTGACTCTGTCGTTGATGTGATACTGCAGGGAATGGAACTTTTCATTCCAAACTCTGTGGTTCCCATTGGCGGCAAGTCCCAACCATGGTTTGGTCGTTGCTGCAAAATGGCGTCTCGCCAAAAGCGACAGCATTACCAAGCCTGGGCTAATGCGGTGTCATCAAAGGATCCAAACACCAGTGCGCTCAGAAAGAAGTACAACTTTGCCGCCAGATCCTTTAAGAAGGACATTGCCAAGGCGAAGTCATCATTCATAGGTAGAATTGGCGAGAGGCTAGTGCGTCTTCCTTCGGGGACGCGTGCGTTCTGGTCTTTCGACAAAGCTATCTTAGGGAATTTTTGTCAGCCGTCCCTACCACCATTGCACAAGACCGATGACTGCCTGGCCTATACTGCAAAGGAGAAAGCCGATCTCTTGGGCTCTCTTTTCGCATCAAACTCGACCTTGGACGATGGGGAAAACTCTCCGCCAACCATACCGCATTGCGCTTGTACAATGCCAAACGTTCAGTTCCTGCAAAGGTCAGTTTGTAAGGCTCTTTTTTCCCTTGATATCCATAAGGCGAGTGGGCCTGATGCAGTTCCACCCATTGTGCTTCGGACGTGTGCTCCTGAATTGGCACCAGTTCTAACGCGCCTTTTCCAGCTCTCTTACACCACTGGCGTCGTCCCGAGCTCTTGGAAGACAGCCCTTGTCCACCCGATTCCAAAAAAAGGCGATCGCTCAGATCCGTCTAACTACAGGCCAATAGCTATTACCTCTTTACTCTCCAAAGTAATGGAGTCCATTATAAACCGCCAGCTCTTAAGGTACCTAGAAGAGAACCAGCTACTAAGTGATCGCCAGTATGGTTTTCGTCGCGGTCGATCGGCTGGTGATCTTTTAGTGTACCTTACTCACCGATGGGCGGAGGCAGTCGAGAGTAAAGGGGAGGCACTGGCAGTTAGCTTGGACGTAGCGAAAGCTTTTGACAGGGTATGGCACAGGGCTCTTTTCTCTAAACTTCCATCATACGGGCTTCCTGAGAAATTGTGTTCATGGGTTGCCAGCTTTCTTACTGGGCGTAGCATCAGAGTCGCAGTCGACGGTTCGTGCTCCGACATGAAGCCCGTGAATGCTGGAGTCCCGCAGGGGTGTGTGTTGTCCCCTACTTTGTTTCTTCTGCATATCAATGACATGCTGCATAACAACAGCATTCATTGCTATGCGGATGACAGTACTGGGGATACGCTCTACACCGGGCGAGCTAATATTTCTCTGGAAAGCGTCATCGAGAGCCGGAATAAACTTGTGACTGACACCGAGAACATGTTAAGTCATGTCTCGGATTGGGGCCGACATAACCTAGTCCGCTTTAACCCCTCCAAAACACAAGTTTGCGCATTTACCGCGAAAAAACATCCCTTCGTCGTACCTCTGAACTTTGAGGGAGCTCCCCTTGATACCAATCCGATTATTGGAATCCTTGGCGTCGATATTTCGAGTGACGTTCAGTTTCGTGGTCATTTGGAAGGTAAAGCTAAATTAGCTTCGAAAAAGCTGGGTGTGCTTAATAGAGCGGGTCAGTATTTCACGCCGGCCCACCGTTTACAACTGTATAAAGCACAGGTCAGGCCGCATATGGAATACTGCTCCCATCTCTGGGCTGGAGCACCCCAATACCAACTCCTTCCATTTGACCGCATTCAACGTAGAGCTGCTCGAATTGTCGGCGACGTGGTTGTTTCAGGTCGGCTCGATCCACTGGCTCTTCGGAGAGACGTTGCGTCTCTCTGTGTATTGTACCGTATATATCATGGGGAGTGTTCTGAGGAATTGTTCGGCTTGTTACGACTTAGGGATCTTCAAGAAACGAGCCTATTCCTTCCTTAAAGGCCGGCAACGCGCCTGCGATTCCTCTGGTTTTGCGGGTGTCCATGGGCGGCGGTGATTACTTTCCATCAGGTGACCCGCTTGCTCGTTAGCCTCCTTCTGCTATAAAAAAGAAAAAAAGAGAGAGAAAAATAAAAACATTTAAAATCAGAGAAAATCCGTTTGATTTGTATACTTAGTGACGATGAGCTTTCCTATAAAATATCGGTTTTCTAAAGATGGTGTTAACCGTGTCGCATGGCAGTGAAGGAATAGGTATGTATACCTACTACCACCCCCTCTTTTCCCTGGGTGTCGTAAAAGGCGATTAACGGACGAAAGACTGCACATACTTCTAACAGCATAGAGCGGCAATGAGCTCACTACCTGTCACGCTGACCGCATGTGCAGTCGCTATTTGGTGAAAAGTAGACTATGGGAGAAGACTGCTTTTGCTGTCCTCATTGCTTAGTCTCTGACTAACCCTTCGGGGATAATAGTCGTGTTTATATGTATGTATGTTATGTTTTTAGATCAATTATTTGGTAGCTCTCTACAAATGAACAAATGTGGGGGTATACATCTTCAACCCTGCAGATATTGACGGCATTGAGGTATTGGGTTCGGAACTGAGTAAGTGCCTATTTAACCTAAATACGACCTAGATATTAACTAAATCCGTAGGAACCTATCCATGTTAAAGAATAATTTCTTAAAATAAATAATATTAATTTAACAACCACGAGTATCACACCAATCATTCAGCCCCAAGCTAAGCATAGCCTGAACCATGGTGAATGAATAAAGGATAAACATACATGAACACTATACATCCGCGACTCGGTCACAAATGCTCGTGCTCACCTTGTGCTCACAACACAAACATTTGCCCCTACTGGGATTAAAACCCGGGAACGAGGGTTTCGCAGTCAGGGTCGCTAACCACTCGACTGGCCGTCTAATTATTAGGAATTTTTACCTTGTAACCATGACATGATTTAACCCTAGAACCCTACCCATATTTGGAGTGCACTTTTCCTACCCAGGGTGCTAGAGCACCCATTAATACTTTTCGAAATATTTTTGTAAATAAAAGATTACAGATTTTATTTTATTTTTATTTGTGTTCTTTAGTTCAAATCAACATGGAAAAACTACTAATTAAGAATCTATAATTTAATTTACACATTTGGCACACATTTTAATTTGGTGCTCGCCACAGATAGGCATTTTGCACTTGTTGCATAAAGTTTTAATTTTGCGGTTTTTTGAGTATGGAAAAAAGCGACATCGTCCCTGTTTTGAAACGGCAGGCACTACCGGTTCAGGCATAACCGGTGTTTTCAAAATTACGCTTATGATTTCACGGATATTGTTGTGTAAAGTAGGCCAATTTTTCCGTTCCTCAAGCCACGGAGTTATGAACAGCATGGCTTAAGTTTATAAGTAAGTTCTTTTGTTTTACTATACTTTCTTTATTTCATCTTCGGAGTCTGATCATGTTACAGGTTCATGAAAATCTTCTATAATTTGATATAACTCGTTGTCAGAAGATACATCACCTCCAACATAAGTTCAGTGTCGCGTAGTATAGCGGCAACGGAACACGATGTTTTTTAGCACGCTAATGTGGCCGTAGCATAAGGAATTATAACCTTCTTATTCCCAATTTATACTTAACATAATTATTCTTAGAATAACTATAGAATAAACATATTTTAATAAGTTTTTATTTGTAAGACTGTAAGAGGTTTGTTAGGACACTGTTGCCATAAAAACAAAAAATAAATAAATTAAAATGTGTTTTATTTCTGTAAATCATTTACAATATAGTTTCCGGGGCTCCCCAGAAGGTAATCTAAAGATACTTGAGTTGGGGAAGCCTCGCTCTTCCACCATAAAATGAGTGTGTGGGTATGTATGTGTGTGTGTGTGTGTGTGTGTGTGTGTGCGTGCGTGCGTGCGTGCGTGCGTGCGATCGTGCGATCGTGCGTGCGTGCGTGCGTGCGTGTGTGTGAGTATGTGTGTGCGTGTGCGTGTGTGTGTGTCAGTGCCTATTGATTAACATTGTGCCTGTGTCTATTTAATAAGTATATATAAGGTTTTATTTATTCTTACTAAAATGTCTTCCATGTCATTATAGTTAAGAGCAGACAGCCACTTGATTGAACAGAGCTTTCTTACACTCATAAATTTGCAAGGGGTAAATATTACGTGTGCGGTTAATTTTGTTGTAGGCGTGTGTGTGGGGCTTGAGTTTTGTATTGTCGAGTGGCAAAGACTGTACGAGTACGGTATGCAGGGGCAACGATATCGCACCTTCTTCTTCTAAGTTTGTTAAGGTCAAAGGTTAACATTTTGTGGCATCGTAGTGTCATGTGCAGAATATAAAGTTTTCTAACCGAGAGCAATCCGGATATAGGGTTTCGGTGGAAAACCGAAACGGCTTGCGGTACATCACCTTAATCAGAGATCTTTGAGCCCGTTCTAGATCTATGAAGTGCGATTTAGCTGCTCCCCCCCATACTGTGATGCAGTAGGTTAGAACGGATTGGGCTAGTGCGATATATATTCTGTTCTGTAGTTCCGTACTCATGACATATCGCAGTGATTTAAAAACCCACATAAGCTTTGTTCCCGACGGGTATAGTCGCCGAACAGTTTAGTCGTTGTGCTTCGATGTGGAGTGTAGGTTCTTCAATAAAACTCGGTTCATGATTAGTGCTTCTTTATTCTTCTAGGTGGGGTCCGGAGAGCTGACAAATTCTGCTCTGACCGGCCGTGACTTAAACACACTAAGGGTTGGCAACAAGCAGCCTTGTGGGACAGCTGCCGGCTCATGTGGTCAGTTTTGCATTTACCTTAACTAACTACCCACATGAACCGTCGTAATTTGTGCAGCTGTCCCTTTCGTTCGGACCTCTCTTTTTATCTTAAATTCGTTACCTGCCCTACGGTATCACTCGTAGTATGGATACCCTACATATTTATTTGCCTAATTACATTGATATTCCTTGTCTATTGAGAAGACTTTTAAAGGTTGCTAACAATAGAAACCTACAATTACGAAAGCTAATCTCTTACTTTCCTAACTTTAATTACCTTAGAGAGGCGTAATGCCCCTGGGCACGTATACCTGGCCCTTACCTTTATCAAAACCTTTACCCTTTTTAATAATTTTTACCTTTGTTAATAAAACACAATAAATTAATTATTTATTATAAAAAAAAAACCTTTACACATATGAGACTTAAAACACTTCTACTACTTCTACTTATGCAAATACATATACCTAAATTTATCCGTATTATATCTAACTATATAACCTTATAAAATCGAGACTTCTGTCCGTAACAAGCTTCCTAACTCTACCTATCATAAGTTCTAGGTGTGGATACCAACTTAACATCTGATCCACAATGATACTGATATATTTGACGCTACTTACTTGCTAGAGATGGGGATGCCACAGTTGTGAATTTTGATTTCAAAATTTGGCGAGGGCTGTGAATTTATGTATAGAGCAAAGCATACATAATTCGTTTTTAGGATGTTTAGAGTAAGGAGAAAACAAAGTCAAAAGCGTTAAAAAATTTCTTCGGTCTAACCAATACCTCTGTGGCGGAGTGCTCAACGTAGCTGCCTGGATTGCAGAGGACGCGGATTCGATTCCCGCCTGAGGTAGACATTTATTCAACGTTTCGTTATCTTTGAACATTTTTTTGCTAAATTACGTGCTCTTCTCTCATCTTAAAAGATTCAATACAACCTGTGGTCCACCATGTAAAGTTCTAAGTATTATGGGCGTCATCCACTAATAATGCTGTCAAATGACTACGACAAGCGACATCGAATCTCTTCTGCCGTCGAACTTGACAAAATCGACAAGGGAACGCCAATACAAGTTGCTGCTGTTTCGAAAGTTACGACGAAGCCAAGGCGAGCAGCAAGAAAGTGAGGTCTACTGATTAAAGTTTTGTAGGTAATCTTCTTTTCGTTATTTGGATTCTCACTATTGTACATTTGTTTTAACGTCCTTTCTTCATATTTAATATGTACCTTCACTTGCTTTTATTATCTTTTTTTAAATTTCACAAAATTTTTATGGGTTTATTGGTTTATGGATACATTGTTTCTTTTTGTCAGTTGTCAAAAATGTGTGCTAGTGTAACGTCTGTGTCATCTCGCTATTTTAACGCTTCTCTGTGACTTGCTTATAAAGCCTGGTTTGCACCTGTACTAGTTAACCTTAGTAGTTGTGTATTGTTTGATAACCACTCAACTGCCGGATGGAAGACTTGTTATTTGTTTTTATTTTTGTTTTCATTAGAGTTTAATTTAATTTAATTGATATTTTTTTTTAGGTATTATTATTCATTTTTTATTTTATTTTGCTTTTATTTTGAATAATTTATTTAATTTATTTTATAATAGTTTATTATATTATGCCTATGTATGATGACAGTGATTCGGATAGCTTTTTATCTTTAAGTAGTGACGATAGTTTCATTAGTATACCTTCTGTTTCTGATACACTATCGGCTCAGTTCTCTGATGTTCCCAATAATTTCAATATTATACATATAAATGCCTAAAGCATTCCGGCTCATTTTACAGATATGCTGACACATTTTGATTGTAAACACATCCATGCTATTCTAATCTCAGAATCATGGCTTAAACCTTCTCTATCCTCAACTTCTTATTCTTTGCCTGGCTTCCAGCTTATCAGAAATGATCGCTCCGTAGGCGGCGGTGGTGGTGTTGCGATATACCTACGTGCACACATTCCTTTCTCTATTGCTGATATGTCGTCTCAGCCACCACCGCGAGACGCCGGAGAGCATCTATTTCTGGAAGTTACGCTTAACCACTCTAAAATTCTCCTTGGTGTTTACTATAGTCCATCCTGTCGTATTTATCGTAATTTCTTTTCCTCCTTAGAAAATATCCTTTAAAATCTTTCACCCTCCTACAGCCAAGTGATCTTAATGGGTGATTTTAATACCTGTCTGCTAAAAAAAGACTCACGATCTTCAGCACTGCTTACGGTATTGCAATCTGCAAATTTAATTCACCTTCCTTTAAATCCTACTCATCATTTTCCAAATTGCTCCCCTTCTTTTCTTGATCTTATATTTGTTTCCTCTCTTGATCACGTGGCTAAGCATGGACAATGTCCTGCCGACGCTTTCTAGTATCATGACCTTATTTTTATGTCTTATAGAATCCGTCCTCCTAAGTTCAAGCATTAAACTCTTCTGCAGCGCAACTTTAGTGGTATGAATCTGGAGAAGCTCTGTGGTGACGCCGACAGTCTCGACTGGTCTCAGCTTCTCAACTGTGATAGCATGGATTTTAAAGTTGAGCAACTGGTGGCTAAACTGACCGAGCTGTATGATCTGCATGCCCCAGTGCGGGCTGTTAAAATGAAACACCTTCCAACACCTTGGTGGCTGACTGAGGAGATAAGATCACTAAGCTACCAAAAAGCAGCCGCCAAAACGAGATACAAGTGCAAGCCCACTCCTACAAATTGGGAGAGGTACACTGTCATTCGTAATCACTGCAATAAGGTGTGTAGAGATGCGCAACGCCACTTCATTCACAAATCCGTTGAAAATGGGGATCCAGCCAAAGTCTGGAAGTTTCTTAGATCATTAGGGATTGGGAATCCTCGTCAGGAAACTGTTCCTAGAGGTTTAGACGTCAATTTATTAAATCAACATTTCTCTTCTTCTTCCCTCTTTGATCGGAATACTAAAGCTGATACTTTAGTAAATCTCTCTCAACTTCCCAACCCCAACCACTCATCATTTGTCTTTAATCAATTCACCGATTGTGATGTTAAAAAGAGCATTTTGTCTATTTCTTCCAACGCTGTGGGAAATGACTGTGTGAGTCGTAAGATGATCCTCCCTATCCTCGACAATATTCTTCCAATCCTAACGCATGTCCTCAACCACTCCATTACAAGTGGTATTTTTCCAACTACCTGGAAAGATGCCCAGATCATTCCACTTCCTAAAAAATCAAACCCTAAATCCTTCTCTGAATACCGACCCATATCCATATTGCCATTCCTTTCCAAAGTCCTTGAGCGTCTTATTCACAATCAGCTCAGTATATTCCTTTGTAAAAATCACCTCATGAACCCTTTCCAATCCGATTTTCGTCCCGGCCACAGTACGACTACAGCGTTGATTAACATTACGGACGACATTAGATCGGGTATGGAAGATGGTAATCTTACGGTGATGTCATTACTAGACTTTAGTAATGCGTTCAATACCGTGGATTTTGACATCTTACTTGAGATCTTACGCTCCATTAACATATCTCCAACGGTGATTGATTGGTTTCGAAGTTACCTGTTTGGTCGCTGGCAGCGGATTCGCATTGAAGAGTCCTTCTCTTCTTGGTGCAACACTTCGGCCGGGGTGCCGCAGGGTGGCGTTTTATCTCCTCTACTCTTCGCTATTTTTATAAATTCCATTTCTAGTCAATTAGTTTCCTCCTACCACTTTTATGCAGATGACTTACTGAATGAATGATGAATAAACTGAAAATACTGAAGAAATGATGAATTACTTACACCCAAGCACCTGTTGAACAGCTTTCCGAGGCTATTACTCTATTAAATAAGGATCTAGCTCAAATAAGTAAGTGGAGCAAATCGCATGGACTAAAAGTTAATCCTAGTAAAACCCAGGTCCTTATAATTGGTAGCAATAGAACTAGGTCTAAGTTTGACTGGTCGTGCATCCCTGATGTCGTCTTTGATGGTACCATATTAGCTTATAGTGACAAAATTAAAAACCTTGGTGTATACTTTGACCCTCACTTATACTGGGATCCGCAACTGCAAGAGGTCAGTCGCAAAGTATTCGCGTCGGCGAGGTCTCTAAGGCGACTTCGCAATTTTCTACCAACTGCCACTAAGGCTGCGCTTGCACAGTCTCTTCTTTTACCTATCCTCGATTACGCCGATGTTAGCTATCTAGACCTTAGGGAGGATCAACTAAATAAGCTTGAGCGACTTCAAAACTTTTGCATTAGGTTTATATTTGGTTTGCACAAATATGACCACGTCTCTGAATTTCGCATTAAGCTCAAGTGGATGCCAATTCGCCTTCGCCGGAATGCACATATAGTTTCCTTAGTCTACAACATATTATTCAATCCTACCACCCCTTTTTATCTTAAAGATCGCTTCCAATTTTTGCACGACTCCCACTCCCGTTTCTTGAGATCATCGGAGAACTTGACTTTGCAAATTCCAATGCATTTTACTACATTCTACGATAAATCTTTTACAGTTTATGCTGCTCGTCTGTGGAATGCACTGCCTGTAACTGTAAGACGAGCAAAATCCCTGCAAGCTTTTAAAAAACTTGTCAAAGAACACTATTTTATTCATCACAGTTTATTCACTATTATTATTTTATTTATTTATTAAAATATTGTGTGAATGTCATATGTGCATATGGTACGTACTTGTATATTGTGTATGTATGTATATTATTCGGGTATGATTCATTGTATTTTTTTTAATGTATTATTTTGTTTTATGTATGTATGTTTATACTATTTTTTATATATTATATGATTGAATATTATTTTACATTAATCACTGTACACTACATCAACGCCTCCATCTGTTTTTTATACCAAGCTTCTCCATCCCTAGGTTGCCTGGAAGATATCGCTGTTAGTGATAAGGCCGCCCGTTGTACGACTTCTTTAAAAAAATGATAACATGTATATTATCTGTGTACAATAAAGAATACTCATTTCATTTCATTTTCATTTCATGACTCTTGTTCGGCATTATTATTGGATGTTGTTTATCAAAACTTACATCAGCTTAGTTATGCGTCCACCAACTCGTAAAATTTATTTAGAATCTATAAAAGGTACAAGATTGTGTATCATTATTTTTAAATTAAGAAATCTTCTACAATAAGACATGACTCGTAGCATTTTATGTAAATTTGAATATTTGCTCCAGATGAAATTGTTTGATGGTTCCGTTTTACCACAAATATTTTACCTTTTCTTCTTCATGTGTGTCAGGTCAGGTATGAATATTTCGTTTGTTTTTGGTATATATCGATACTTGCAATATCAATTGACGTAAAGCACAAACATCGACTTTACAGGAGAGCCAAAATAAGTTTTTTTTTAGATTTAAATTCATTACGCTTGTGTTTTTAAAGTTATAGAAAAGTGATGTAGACAAAATGTACCTTAAATCTTGAGATGCAGGCGATGAAATATTTAGTTTTTAGTCTAGTTTGTTATTTTTGAAAATAGATGTACCTTACATCTAAGAAAATTCATTAAAATGTTCTTTACGTCCATTTTTATATAGAGTAAATGGTTGGGCTTCTAAAACTAAATAAGATTTTGACGTTCTTTACGTTATGCATTAATTTATGAACATCACATACTTACTTAAAACTTTATAATTTATAGTGAAAACGTTTTTTACGTTACATTTTCAATGTGTCTGAAATCGTTATTAATGGCCGTATTGCTACATGGATTAGACAAAAAAAAAAGAGAAAAAAAACAAAAGTAAGATGGCATTCATAGCTCGTTTTGGTCAAAATGTGCTTTACGTCAATTGAAATTACAGGTATCGATATGAACTTTGCAACCAAACTGGTCCTTTCCATCAGAGGTCAAATTTCTGTAGGTTTCAGGCTTAAGCCCCCTCGAGGCACAATCTGCTGGATTCATGTCTGTTGCAACATGACCCCACTGACCTTTCCGCTTTTTAAATTATATTTTCAATGATCAATGTTATTTTAAAATTTAAAATTTTAAATACTGAAAAAAAGACGCCAACCACTGGCGGGAATCGAACCATAAAAAATTACTTAAGTATATTTAAGCGTTAATAAAACATTAATCTATAAACGCAGCTTCATCTTAACCGAATGTTCAAATATTTGTAAAATATTTCTTTCGGATCTCAGAGGTGAAAACTTCTAAGATTTTATGAAGCAATGTTGACTAAAAACATAAGCATCAAGCACTGACAAATTTCGACGGTTGAAAGCCAGACCTCGGTAGCCAAGTGGTTAAGGCAGCCGCCCGGAATGCGAAAGGTGCGTGGTTCGATTCCCGCCTGAGGTTGTCGTCTTTTTTCAGTGTTTAAAATTTTGTAAGTATATTTAAGCGTTAATAAAACGCTAAAATATAAAACATTAATCAATGTTATTTTAATCTAATTTTCAGTAATTATTAAATAATTTTATTTTCAATGATGCGGCTTCCTTAAGATTTGTGTTTAGCAAAAAGTTTTAATTGTAATATTTTCTTATTTAAGGTATTGATACAAGTCTTGTAGGAAGTCCTTAATAAAATAAATAAATAAGCCGATGTTGGAATATATTTATCTAGATTTTAAAATACTTGTTTGTTACAACAAATATTTAATTCTCCCGATATCCATTCCGGTAAACCGTGTTCAATTTTTCGAATAAATCCCAGAAGGCCATTCGGTTATGATATGGCCTCTGGAGCACTTCGAGGTCCAAGTCAATCTTCAAAAAACTATACGAATCGCGCGTGACGGCTGGCCATTGAATGGGCAGCAAGTCTGACTCATCCGGAATTGGATTACTGTAAGCAGATAAAATATATGTGTTTAGTGTTATTTATCGAATTTACACAATCCGTACAAATATTATAATTTACGTCTATTTTTTTATTATTCTTTATTATATTTTCTTATTTAACAACATTATTAACAATTTGTCTTGTACCTGTATTTTGCAAAGTTTGTCCATAAAGTTGTAATACGATCAATAATTAGCTGATCCTCGGGAGTAGGAATGTCCTCAAAGAATGATCCGTCGAACAAATAACCAATCTCATCTTCATGTGCGACACCATCTTCAGCTATGTTTTGTAAAGTTTTCATAAAATTTCGTCCACCATCATAAGAAAATACGTAACTGTATATTGAGCTTACTCCATTGGCGCTGTACTTTTGAATATTTCTATAAGTTGGATGAAGAAACATAAAGTCTGATGCAAAATTAATAATATCCCACAACACATCTTCATTTAGGCTATTATCTCCCATATAAAACTGTTGAACAACTTTCACCATCTTATCAAGATAATCATTTTCAAAATTGAAAACGGAAATCAGAGAATCATGGATAGTATTAAGAGTCTCGAAGAATTCTGGTGGTTTGTTTGCAAATTGGAAAAGCCCTTCATGACTATTGAATCCAATCAACACTGGTAATGAATCTGCACGCCCCACCTCTACATTAATAGGGTGATCTGTTATGAAACGTTCAACGTTATCAAATTCTCTTTCTACACACGGGCGGAGCCATACATTTATTTCTTCAACTGCTGCTATTACGAGATCTGTGTCTATTGTTGTTAAAAAATCTAAAGCTTCGTTTATATCACTAGTTGTAAAACCAAGCTGATGAGCTAATCGCAGTGGGATATTTTCATTGGATTCCGTAATTGCAAACGATGATAAAGATGTACCACTCTGCATGATTATATTGTTAAACAGGTTTTCTTTCCTGTACAAGTACTGTAAATCAACAGAAACACTACCAGCACTCTCTCCAAATATTGTAACCTTGTCACTATCGCCACCAAAAGCTCTGATGTTATTTTTAACCCATCTCAACCCTGTCAACTGATCTTTCAGACCTTGATTTCCTGGCACATCGGGGGTATCAAGACACATGAAACCATAAGGTCCAAGACGATAATTCAGAGTAACAAATATAACGTCATGTCTGACTAAATAACTTGGTCCATAGAGATATCTTCCAGCAAAACCAATAGAAAATCCTCCCCCATAAATCCAGACCATTACGGGAAGGCGGTTAATTGAGGTTGCTGTATTTGGCACATATATATTTAGATGCAGACAATCTAAAGTGCCAGTTACGGTATTCGTGAATTCTTCAATTTGAGGACATACAGCGGAGTCATCGAAAGCTGCAAAAGTGCTATCGAAACCGGGATGTGCGATTGACAACTGAAAATAAAATAATAATTAATTTAGTAAGCATTTGTTCTGCACTCGTTTATGTTGAATTAGGTACACGTTGTTATATAGTTTTATAATGTAGCGTTCCATACACAATCGTGCGCCAAAACGCTTCAATTGTTCGCGGAGTTCGCTGTGTGGAAGCTGGATATTTTGTTGTGATGTTTAAATATGTGATCGAAGTTGCCATGTCAAATAAAAATAATAAAACTTTAAATGTCAATTAAGAACTATGATTATTACGAAATATATAAAACTTACTCCGAATGGGTTCGAGGCATTCACGGTGGCGTATGGTATGCCCAAGAACATTGAATAGTCCCCATCCGCCGAGCTTAGGCCTCTGATCCGGCCTATCTCAGTCTCGACCAAGGGGTCTACTCTAGGAAGTCCATTTGCGTTACAAATTAGGTATAATAATATAGATAACACGAATTGTTCACTAGTCATCGTGTCGTGTGCGCTACGGTATAATTCTGCTGAATGTAACGAAATTGTCACTTGCAGTATCTATGAATGTTTTGGCGTAACATGTTTTGATAAAGAACTCAACGAAATTCTAAAGGTGTTTGCACTTTGGTATAAGTTTGTAAGATTTCCTTCAAAAGTTAAATGTAATTTTACTAGTTTTGACTTTATTTTGTAGATATAGATATTACCACTGTTAAAACTAAAGAAACAATTTATACATAAATATACTGATACGTAAAAGGCAACTAAGAATTAGTAAGTAATGCCTTAGTAATATAATATGTGCTTGCTGAAAACGTAAACGTAATAATCTATTATCTCTGATGCCAAAGCGTTAAAAATAAATAAGTAATCAACTTACCTCAAAAGGATATTAGGAGTTGGAAAATTCATGAGATATTTCCAATATTTTTTTTGTTTCTATTTCATTTTCTTTATTGCACAGTCTCACAGTACATTTATAACAAAAGACGTTTAGAATTTGTAAATGTAATTTGGAAGGTATTTTATTTTAACTTGTTGGTCTTGGTTGTTGTCGTAAGGTATTACTCGTTTTGCCACACGTGCCTGCATTAAGGTCTAAGCTTTGTAAAATCCCATGACTCTTACAGGTTGATGATGGATAATTAATTATGAATAGGGAGGCTAACAATATTTTTCTGCAGAGCGTTTGCTATTTCTTTTATTTTATGACAGGGCCCTTTTTTGTATCGTAATTTAGTCATTGTAATAAATCCTACTTCCTACTAATATTATAGGAGCCCTTTCGGTCGCATAATCTCTTTCGTCATAATGTAGTTTGGCATAACAGTTTCAGCATAAAGTTTTTTCGCATAAAATTTGTAAAGCAGAGTGTTATAAACCCATAATGGTTTCATCGGCATAATTTTAACTTACTATAATTGTCTTTATCATAATTTTAATCAGCATAAATGAAAAAAACATAATTGCAGTACGTCTAAATTTAATTTATCATAAAATACGAAACGCATAATGGATGAAGCGCAGTGTAGCTATTGTTTCGGTTGAGATATTTTTTTTATTAGACAACAGAAATACTAGCTGCCCTACTCCTGAAGTAACTTTTTCTCTAAAATATCATACCCAGATTTTCGTTTTTTTTGTATTTCATATTATTAGGTAAATAAAGTAAAATGTCTTTTTGCTTGCATGCTGCTTGCTTGCTTGCATGCTGCATGCTTGGTTGCTTGCTGCATGCTTGCTTGCATTCTGCATGCTTGCTTGCATGCAACGTGCTTGCTTGCATGCTTGCTTACATTCTGCATACTTGCTTGCATGCTGTATCTTGCTTGCATGCTGTAGCTTGCTTGCATGCTCCATGCTTGCTTGCTTGATGCTTGCTTACATACTTCATGCTACATGCTTGCATGCATGCTTCATGCTTGCTTGCATGCTCGCATACTGCATACTTGCTTACATGCTGCATGCTTGCTTGCATGCTGCATGCTTGCTTGCATGCTGCCTGCTTGCTTGCATGCTTAAACGTTGCTAAGATTAAAAGTTGTTCGATGATGTTATGGATTTCAATTATTTGAAATGTTGTATTTTTGTAATATTAGAAACGATTTTCTGGAAAATGAATCATTAATAGCTTCGGCTAAACGTTGAGTGGGATTTCAAAACATAAAGATTTTGAAAAAAATAGCAATCGATAATAGGCATTTCAAAACTTTGTTAATTGTGTTTGAAGTAAAAAGAAAATTATGGAAAACAAAAAATTACAAAACGTTTTCGGCCAAATAAAATTCGTAACGAAAAATTTCGAGTTTATGATAGGTAACCCTAAATGTTAACTTTATGGTATTCTATATGACTACCAATAAATGTTATGATTAGTAATCGCTATTGTGAAAACATTTATGCATAAATATTTGATGCTAAAATATCATTATTATAAAAGAAGTTATGGGGAAACAAAGTATGCCTAATGATTTATTTTGAATGAACGTTATGCGAAACAAAGATCATGCTCAAAAAGGTTATGCAGCCTTAAAATATACCTCTTTAATTTATGCAACCCAATATGGACCCTAATATTATAGACGCGAAAGTTTGTAAGTATGGATGGATGTTTGTTACTCTTTCACGTGAAAACTACTTAATGGTTTTTGGATAAAATTCGGCATACAGATAGTTTATAACCTGAATTAACCGCCTCTGTGGTCTAGTGGCTAAGTCACCGGTTTCAGACCCAGAGGTCCTGGGTTCGATTCCCAGCGGGGGGTGCATCTTTGTGTGCTCGGTTTGGTTGGTGGTAGGGCTGTTAAGTCCGCCTGGCTAGCTACCACCATCTTATCTAAGTCTGTCGCCATAACAACGATGTTTATAGCATTGTTGTGTTCCGGCAGTTTGAGATAAGATAGCCAGTTCCTCAGTGGTTGAGGATTCCGGGTGAAGCGCGCTTCCACCTTCGGCCTTATTATCACTTAACATCAGGTAAGATGAAGGTCAAGCGCTTACCCATTGCCAATAATTAAAAATTAACACATAGAATTAGAGATTAAACGAACTTACCTGTAAGTGAAGTTCTATCCTAATTATATGAAGGCTTCGTTCGAAGAGATTAGCATCCCACCCACCCTATACGCTTTCACTGCATTTATGTAGGATATAGCTGTGGTATTGTCAATGCGGAGTAGAATCTGGGAATTTGAAAATTTATTGTAAATATTTTTAAGCCAATAAAAGCGGCCAAAATTTCTAGATAATTTATATGTCTTTTACGCTCTTCTACACTCCAAAGACCGCTAGCTCTCTGATTCCCACATGCTATACCCCACCCCGTAGTTGAGGCATCAGAAAAAATTTCCAGGTCATATCTGTCATCTTTTATTTTACAATTTGCATTCTTAATAGAATTTTTCCACCATTCCAAATCAGAGTAGAGTGTGTTTGGTATGACCATAACATTATCATAATCGTTTGATTCTTTTAAGTTAAGATATTTAACTCTTTCGAAAAGCTTGGTGTAAAGCCAGCCGTATTCTACAGCCGGGCAGGCTGATACCAACAGACCTACAAAACTAGCAAATGTTCTGATTTTACAACTTTTCACTTTAGGTTTGTTTAATTCATACTTTATTTAATTTTCTTTTTCTTTTGGTAATAAGACCTGGATTTTTTTTGTATCTATGACATAGCCCAAAAATTTGCATGTGTTTGAAGGTTCCAGGCTACTTTTTTCGACATTAACAATAAAACCCAATGATATAAAAAGTTTTTTAGTTTGTTGCAAATTTTCAAGACATGTTTTATAATCATGTCCTATCAGACACATGTCATCTAAATATATTGTAGATATATATCCACAAGTTCTTAGTAATTTGACAACAGGTTTCATTACTTTTGTGAACACGTAAGGAGCTGTGTTTAAGCCAAACGGTAGAACATTAAATTCGTATATAGAATTCTCAAATTGGAATCGGAGGTACTTTCGGAAATCTTTATGTATTTTAATTAAAAAATACGCGTCTTTTAAATCAAGATTACATAGAAAACAATCTTTAGATATCAGTTTTAAAACAGTCCTAAGATCTTCTAATTTAAAGTGATTAGTATCGATAAATTTATTTAAAGACTTCAGATTTAAAATAAATCGCATTTCACCGTTTGGCTTCGGTATTAAGAAAATATTAGATAAATATTGATCCTGACAAGCAGGACGTTCTGAAATAGCTCTTATTAAAATTAATTTATTAATGGCATCAGTAAAAAGAACTTTTCAGTCTTTGAATATATCCGGTTATTAAAATTAGAGGTTTGTAAAGGTGGCCTAGAAAAAGGAATTTTATAGCCCTGAATACACGATAAGACCACTGGGTCACTAGTGATCATACACCATTGTTTGTAAAATGTACTAAGTCTACCTGATGGCTTTACCGTGTCTAGCGGCGCATGTTGCCCGGTCGTTGCTGAGGATGCTGCGACTGCCTCAAGGAGTTGTATGGCCGACTGTGCATCGAGGTCGGTGCAGGCTGTCTGATCCTCGGTGGGTCCGTCGGCCTGCGGGCCGAACCCGGATTCTGCCAGTTTAAATGTCTTGCTACTGTATTCGATGTACTAGGAATTTGTTTCCTAATAAAGTTTTTAGATGCTGGTGGTTTCAATTCAGAACCAGTTTTGCAGATAGCCTTTGCAGATTTTAAGGTTTCAGCCAGGTTCTCTCCAAATAGAAATTTATCTACTTTTTCATTCTGCAATTGTTCTTTCATTTCGAATTTGAGTCCACCCGTTACAAACTTCCTTCGAGTAATAGTGTCAGCATGTTGACAATCGCAAAGGATTCGAGCTGAATCCATTAATAATTTAAGTAAGGTGGTATCTTTGTCTTTTGTAGACATGAGAAGCGTTATGGCTTCGCCTAAACAAGCAATGGCTGAGGTAAGCGTTTTTTGTTTACTTTCGATGGCTTTATCACGTTTTACGTTAATATCTGAAATCGCAGCTTTCATTTCTGCATTTAGCATAGGTGGATCTATTAGTTTACAATTATCAGGAGTTAAATATCTTTCTTTTAACTCTTTACGTAAATCTTTTCTTAACCCAACAGTGGCCCAATGTTGTAATCTTATTGACAGGTCTTTTTGAATATCTTTGCCATATTTTTTATCCGTAGTTGGATGTATACCTAGTATATCTAGTAATTCGTTATCTAGATTCGAAGATTCTACTCCAACTGGTTCGGCTAACACGATAGGTTCGATAGCCGAAGTAGAAGGGCCAGCAGAAGTCGATGGCATCGCTACGACAGAACGAACTGAAACTTCTTTTTCAATTTGTGAATCATGGTCACCAGGGCCTGTTTCCAGCATTTGTTCTTCTACTTCAATTAACCGAGAAGGATCATCAAGGATTTCCTCATCATCAATCAACCCTACATGGCTTCTAATTTCGTCGTCTGTAAAAATAAATATGACTAAGCATACCATATTTTAAAACTATTCCTATATAAGTAGTCTACCCCTAGTTAGAATAACCTGCACCTACATAATTTTTATTGTTAATTTAATAAATTTGTCGTGTGTAAATTAAGTAAGAAGCAGTCCCTTTATGCAATGAACGTACTGCTCGCAAACTTAATAATTGAGCACTTTACAACAGTCCCATTGTACTGTTCGAAGTGCGTGTTAACAGTAAAAGATAGTCCCAATGCATTGCATGTTTGTACTATCCGCAGACTGACCATTTTGGAATTATCCTACATTGTATTTTACAGTCCTAGCACTGAAAAAATAACTGTTCCAAACGTTGTTCGTAATATTTACTTTTGAAGGTTGTATTCTTATTTTAAAACGCTTCTTGTAAAAAACTTTCTTATTAAATCATTAAACAAAATAATGAAATCATTCTGCTAGTTATGTACTATAAGTTATAGCCATTATCATAATAACTAATTACGGACAAAGAAAATAATTATACGAAATTTCATAATTTTTGTACCTTGTTTTTCCGACGACGATTGCAATGAGCGGGAAGATAATGAATCCGACACACTTGATTGACTATGGCGCCTGCGACGACATCGCTTGCGCGCCAATTTCCTTTCCAGCTTCCTTATTTTACGTTCTATACGACCACAATCATTATCACTTTTGCGTTTTGGCATAATGACACTATTAAACTAGTTTTTACTGATATAACTATAACTATTATTCACTATTTATTAATTTTTCGCGAGCAAGTATTGAACGGCGACGCACTAAAACGCGAATGAAAAGGATTGCGATCGGGCGGGGAGGATTGAGTATACGGCAACCCTACAGAAAAAAAAAATCTCAAAACAGTGTATGGAATGGTAAGTGCTACGCGTTACTACATGTGTCTTTTATGCTAATCTCGAGAACGAAGCCTGAAGTATAATACTTACGAGGCATGCCTTTTAAGTTTTGTCGTTTGAAGAAAAAACACAACTAGAACCTTATAGTACTTTTTCTTGTTTTTCAAAGTATTCACCACGTAGCTTAATACACTATTCCATTCGCTCAAACCAGGTATTATAACATTTATTCCACTCTAAAGTGGGGGTGTTCAAAATGGCTGACTTGAAAGCGTCGACTGCTTCTTCACCGGACTGGAACCTTTGACCACGAAGACTTTTCTTAATTTTAGGAAATGTAAAGAAATCGTTAGGACTTAGGTCAGGACTGTATGGAGGATGGTCAAGAATTTCTACTTTTTCCTGCTTCAAATACTCAATTGTTTGACGAGCGCTGTGTGAGCTTGCGTTGTCGTGGTGCAGGATGATGCGTCGCTTTGAGTTAGATTTTCGAAGTTCGGCGATGACTTGTGGTAAACAAACTGTAGTATACCACTCTGCGTTAACCGTTCTACGATCTTCAAGGGCAATAGTCGCAACATGGCCGGTTTTTCCAACGAACGTGACCACCATCTTCTTTGAAGTGCTTCAAGAACGAACAACTTTAGTCGGCTTTGTATCGTCTTGAAAGACCCAGATTGTAGATTGTTGTTTGGAATCAGGATCGTAGGCATAGATCCAAGATTCGTCACCACAACACTAGTATGTCCACGCTGGAATTCTAAATACCAGCGTTCGACAGTCCGCAGACATGGGGCTTCATCACTACTTTATTATTGCACGAACATTTTCCTTAGAAAGAATCATTTTCGCACGTAACCTGACAGATTTCAATCGACGCTGTGACTAAACAATAGCATTAATCCTAACACTTTCAACTGTTTTGAGGTTCAAAATTTAAACACATTCGAATATAGAACAGTTCCAAATTCAAAATTGCCGGGAAATATGGAAACGACAGAACTTAAAAGGCATGCCTAGTATTATCCCAATATTCCCACGGGAACGTATGGATGGATGTTTGTTACTCTTTCACGTAAAAACTACTGAATGGATTTGGATGAAATTCGGCATACAGATAGTTTATATCCTGGATTAACACATGAAATACTTTTTATTTCGATATTCCCACGGGAACGGGAACCATGCGGGTGAAACCGCGAGCGGCCGCTTGTATCTAATAATGCAAGTTTTAAAGACGTGTTATGCTGTGCTGGCAGCGGCTCATTAATAGAATACTACTGCCCCATATCGTCTCTTGGGTGTTGTAAAAGGCGACTAACGGGCCCAAAGATTGGACTAACCCTTCGGGGATAATAGTCGTGAATTTATATATATGTATGGAAGTTATTGAAAGTACCTTGGTATTGTTAGTATGAATTTGTCAATGTAAACGTGCCTCAGTATCTCAGTGCCTAAGATATTGATATCAATGATAACAATGATAACTCGTAGCTAGTGGCCAGACGACTTGTATGACGTGTGTGAAAATAAATATTCTACCTTAGAAAATTGATATTTTGACAAAACTGCTGCCAATCTTTATACCGTTAGGTTTTAGAATGGGATTGTGTATCTAGTTTAGTTAATAATATAAGATCGAAGTTTACATTATACATACAAAAAAGTGCATAATTTGAAACATGACATATTTTTTTTCTTTCTTTTTTCAGCCGTTATATTAAACAAACTGTCAGCTGCAAGCTTTACGCGTCATCAGCAACTTTGTGAAGATTACGTAAATTTTTACCCACTGCCACTAAAATTGCGCTAGCATAATCTCTGCTACTTCCTGTTTTAGACTATGCTGACGCCTGCTATCTTGATCTCTCAGAGGACCAGCTAAATAAACTTAAGCGCCTTCAAAATCTTTGTATTCGATTCATATTTGGCTTGCGCAAGTATGATAATGTTTCTGAATACCGTTCTAAACTCAAGATTGTTGTCCTATTCGTCTTCGCCGGAATACTCACATCCTCTCCCTTCTATAACATTTTGTTTAATCCCACCTATCCTACCCATCTAAAGGAACGTTTAAATTTTCTTTATTGTTCATCCTCGCGCTCGTTACGGTTATCAAAAAAATCTGACTCTTAAAACCCCTCCTCACAACTCCACCTTTTACGATTGTTCCTTCACCGTTGAAGTTGTTCGTCTCTGGAACTAGCTTCCAGTGGCGATCAGACGTGCAAAATTAATTCGAGCATAAAAGGAGCTCGTGAAGAATTTTTACCTTTCCCGTTAACCCTATCCTGCTGCATAGCGTCTTTGTCCGCTACTTCCTACCTGAGACTATTATGTTTAAGGGGCTTTAGGCGGTGAAACCCGAAAAATTGGCTGTTTTCTATTAGCTGTTATTCAAAATATTTTAGTCGGCACTGAAATTTATAACGTAGGATAAATGTTTACTAGACGAAAATCAACCAGTCTCAGGAAGCTCGAATGGGATTCGAACCCAAGACCTTTGGATTGCCGGTCCACTGCTCCTTTGATTTTTTTTCTAGTAAACATTTTATCCTATATCTATATAGCATTGTGAATGCAAAATTTCAATGATAAAGATATGTTAACGTATGTGTGAGGGGATGAACCGTTCCCATAACACGATTGGAAACATTTAGCTGGACTGAAAAAAAATCCTGAAGTTACCTATAAAATTTTGTATAAATGCAAATTACGACCTTGTTTTACAATAATAATTCTTCTTTAGCCACCAATATGACGCCATTCGTGCTATGTCATCGTGCCACCCTAAATAAAACTTCCCACCGTTGGGCATAGGCCTTCCCAGATGGACGACAGCACATGGAGAACTTGGAAAAGTGGGTTATAGCTTACCTTACCAACCCACATTGGGCCACCAATACGCAGTCGCTGTTTGGTGAAAAGTGGACTATGGCAGAGGACTGCTTTTGCGGTTTTTTATTTAGATAAGTTAATGACAGGACAGGATAGTAACTTTGATCACGATATTTATAGCCCATGAATCGAAATGTATGGCCAAAGTAGGTCACTATTGTTCTACATAAACCTACATACATAATACTGTATCATAATTAACGACAGCTTTATTTATCGCAAAATAAAGTAGCATACAACCGTCTTCAGGGCCAATTCAATCTCTAATATCAAAAAGAAAAGTTCAGAAAAAACTTTACGTTTAAACCGCAATTCAGTTTGGCGGTTTTAACGTGAAAGCGTAACAAACAAATACACTTTTTTATTTTTGATATTAGGATCGTATCAAATATTTCAGTCTAAAGTAAAATTATAAAATTATTACAATGAAGGCGATTTAGAAATTAATTCATATAGATTTTTTTTGTTTTGTTACAACAAATATTTAATTCTCCCGATATCCTTTCCGGTAAACCGTGTTCAATTTTTCGAATAAATCCCAGAAGGCCATTCGGTTATGATATGGCCTCTGAAGCACTTCAAGGTCCAAGTCAATCTTCAGAAAACTATACGAATCACGTGTGACGGCCGGCCACTGGATGGGCAATAAGTCTGTTGCCTCCGGGATTGGGTTGCTGTAAGCAGAAAAAATATATTATTATTCTAAACAGTAATTTTGGACGATTGATAAGTGCTTATCAGTTTCCATGAATAAAAATATTTGGATTTGCTGAGCTGTGCGGTGGTGGGTTGTGGCGCATGGCGGCTCATTATTACCCGACTGCGTTTAAATAATAGGTACTATCAACCCATCTTTTCTTTTGGGTTCTTTGATCGTCTAAACACATCGGTTTCGTAAAAGGCGACTTACGGACTAAAGACTGCACGTATACAATCAGCAGCATAAAGCGGCGATTCGCTCACCACCTTTAACACTTAGCACAATACATGTGCAATTGTTATTTGAGGAAACGTGGACTGTGACAGTGGACTGCTTTTTGTGGTCCTTGTTGACTAGTCTTTGACTAAACCTTTGGGGATAGTAGTCATAAGTGTATGCATCTATGTATTTTGATTTATTTTAATAATTATTTATGCTTTACTCAATTTATATATTATACATTTTTAGTCTACAACAAAGAGCGCAATCGTAGACGAAACTAAAAGCAGAATCATATAATGATTATATATAAATAGTCATCTTTGTATCTGTACTTTGCAAAGTTCGTCCGTAAAGTTGTAATACGATCAATCATTAGCTGATCTTCAAGAGTAGGAACGTCCTCGAAGAATGGTCCATCGAATGAATAACCGATCTCATCGGAATGTGCTGCACCATCTTCAACTATGTTAAGTAGTTTTTTTTTTAAAATTGTCCACCATCATAAGAAAATACGTAACTGTATATTGAGCTTACTCCACTGGTACTGTACTTTTGAATATTTCTATAAGTTGGACGAAGAAACGAAAAGCCTGATGCAAAATCAATAATATACCCAAACATAATTTCATTTATGCTTTTATCGCCCATATAAAATTGTTGAATAACTTTCACCATCTCTTCGAGATAATCATTTTCAAAATCAAACCCGTCGGTTAGATGGTCATGGAAAATATTGAATGTCTCAAAAAACTGTGATGGTTTGTTCACATATTGGAAAAGTCCCTCTTGATTATTAAAGCCAATCAACACTGGTAAAGATTTTGCACGCTCAATTTCTACATTAATAGGTTGATCTGTTATAAAACGCTCAACGTTATCAAATTCTTTCTCGTTATAAAATTCAGGGGCGGATTGCGATATTAATTTCTTCAACTGCTGCTATAACGATTTCTGTGTCAATATTAGTCAAAAATTCTATAGCTTCGTTTATATTGCTAGTTGTAAAACCAAGCTGTTGAGCTAATCGCAATGGAAAATTTGGGTTGGATTCAGTAATTGCTTTAGGAGATAAAGATGTACCGCTCTGCATGATTATATTGTTAAACAGTTTCTCTTTCTTAGACAAGTAATGGAAATCAACAGAAATACTACCAGCACTCTCTCCGAATATTGTGACCTTGTCACTATTGCCACCAAAAGCTCTGATGTTATTTTTAATCCATCTCAGCGCTGTCAACTGATCTTTCAGACCTTGATTTCCTGGCACATCGGGGATATCGAGACACATGAAACCATAAGGTCCAAGACGATAATTCAGAGTAACTAAAATTACGTCATGCCTGACTAAATAGTTTGGTCCATAGAGATACCTTCCGGCAAAACCTAAAGAGAATGATCCCCCATAAATCCAGACCATCACAGGAAGACGGTTACTGGAGGTGGCTTTATTTGGTACGTATACATTCAGATGCTAAAGTGCCAGTGACGGTATTCGTGAATTGCTCAATCTGAGGACATACAGCGGAATCATCAGAAGCATCAAAAGTACTTTCAAAAGGAGGATGTGGAATTGAAGCCTGTAAAGAAAGAAAAATGTTGAATAAGTTTTATTATGCACTAGTTTTTATGCAGTTTGAAGCACCGTTGTTGTCCAGTTTTTGTATTTTTGTTTATAATAATAATGTAGGGGGGCGTAGGGGGGTGATTTGCGCGTCTGTGGTAGGTATTTAACGTCTGCAGACTCTGTATACCTACCACAGACGCACAAATCACCCCCCTACACGTCGGCAGACGTATCCGCAGATGACGTCTGCGGATGCGTCTGCCTATGTGAAGAGGGGGCTATAGGCGCATGCGTCGTCACGGCCGGCGATGCGGGCAGCTAGGCGGCGGCGGCGGCGGCGCGGTAGGCGCGCGGGGCGTAGAGACTGCGCTCGCGACTGACAGCTGCGCCGGCGGCGCTCGGCTCGGCTCGGGTCGTATCGGAGACGGGGTCGAAACTGCTGACTTGCAGCTCGACGTCGACGTATCGAGGCAGGCCCCTCGTCGAGTGTTGACATATGAGCCCGCGATCGATGACCTACTTACCGCGAGCGATTCGTGTAGATAATCAACTTCCTTGCGCAACTCACTCACGGTATTTTCGGATGTCTGAAATTTCAGCATCACTTCAGACAAACTCGCGTTTAGGGACACGATGTCCTTCAGGAGGCAGGTGACGTTGACAAGGTCGAAGGTGACGGGAGGCGACTTGTAGCTTCTTCGCACCAGCCACCTCATCTTCACTGAAGCTGAACTTGCAAATTTGCACTGCGCTCACCTTGTCCATGACGTCCAGCTTTTGTTGCAGGAGTTCATTTGCCACGAGTTTGTCACTCATGACGTTAGTCGAGCAGCGGCATGCGCCGCGCTACGCGTAATATTATTTATATTAATTTGATGCGTCCGCACCGATCCGCATCGATTACGCGACTCGTTATATTAAACAGGATTATTGATTATTAGACCGGATCCATTTAAGAGGTCATAAAGGAGGTCTTTTGCGACTTTTTGACAACATATCATTTTATCCTTTTATTAATGCAGGCCGTCATGAATGGGTGCGCTCGTTATCGTGCTTATTCCACGGTGGGGAGCGCTCTCATTATTTTGGACTGCATCGGCTGCTTACCATCAGGCAGTATGCAGTCACTACGACGAGTCATAATAGAAAAAAAATCCAAAAGTCAACCATTTTCGTGATAATTGAATTTTAAGGTTTTTTTAGGAAAACCAATTTTATTCGTTCAAAAATTAATTTAAAAAAACGATTGCTCCGATTTTAATTTTGTTTACAGTTTTATAGATGATTATACATACTGGTTTTTAATAACAAATTCTGAAATCATGATAATTCAAATCCATACAGAAAATACAGGGCGTAGTATTAAAAATAAATAAGGATTTTTGGAAAACGGTCTACTAATATGTATGTTTCCTCAAAAAAAATACTAGTTAATTTAGTCTGCAAATTATTGAAAAAACATCTATACATTTCTATCTACCCAATGAGGTAAAAAACACTACCCTAGGTTCATTGATGTAAAAAGCTAGATAAGACACCTCGAAGCAAGTTTGTGCGCACTCAGGTGCGGTCCATGGACTGCACCTTGTATAGTCGCTTCCGAGCGATTGCGGTGACATGTCGTTAACGTCTCACAAAGAAAAAAAATATAAATGCCTTCCTAAGCACTCAAAAGCTGTTACAATCACTCGAAAAACACAGTAAAAAGTCTAGGTGTAACATTTCATCGGTAAGTACACGAAACACTACCCGTTTTAACTCAAAAATAAAATATTTTCTAACATCTACCAGCACGAAACCATCGCCGCCATTTAAACTATAAAAACTATAAACACAGACCGCGCAAATGAGTTTCTGCCTATTATGCCTAATTTGATTTTACTGTGAAAAAATATTTGCTATTATTTTATAAGTGTAACGATTAAGATCATGACTGACAATTAGACTACGTGATATTATTGCCTGGTTGTACGAGATGTGAAACGATTTTAACGACCTAGTCCCGTCTCCGCAAAACTCAAGTAAATAAACGCACGGTAGATGGCACCTATGTCGCGAGTGACGTGTAGAACAATCCCCGCGAAATTCAAATAATCAAAGCCAATAGACAGCATCTATTTCGCAAGCGACGCACGGAACAATCCCCGCAAAATTCAAATAAATAAAGCCAGTGGTCTATTGACTAATTCTTATAACTTTTAAACATAAAGCTACTCGTCCACATGGCAATTATTTTAAACTAGTTTATTTTCCCCTTTTATGCTTATCACAATAATGCTGCAACGCATTAATATTGATTTTAGTGCAACACTCATGCATTCTTTATTAACGGACAGATACCATCCATTCTGTACCGTTACAACCTGAAAGAAAACGATTTTTTTTAAGCAAAATGGATCGCGTAGTCACTTGTTTCACGGGTCATTTTGATGAGTCGGTCGGTGGAAGAGTTTCTGGAGCAGTTCCAAGCTGTAGCAATTTATAAGATAGATAAAAATTTTATTGACCAAAAACAAGTTTAAAAACAAAAATAACACAGCACAATAAACAATAACACAAAAAAGATAAATCTTAATTAAGTATAAATAAAAAAATACAATGGTATATACGCAAGTAACGTGCTGTGCACAACGGATTCTAAGTGGTTTGGTCAACGAGGTGCGTGCCTCAGCATGTGCTGCGGTAGCCCGAGAGCCGCTGCAGCAGCACTGGTATTCTGGCCGCACCTTAAGAGTGCACGTCGCATACACTGACCGATATTAAAATATTAATGAAGGTCAGTGCATGCATTACAATATAAAAAATTACCAAGAAAAAAGAATAACAAAAGTATAAACAACAAAAGAAAAAAAGTAGCAGCTATAATTATAAGTGACTGTAATATAATTTATAATAAACATACCTAGAGAAGCGAAACAAACCGATAGGTAATGAAAAGAAATAATTGGTATGTACAAAAAGAAAAATTACATACTTAATGGATGACACATGGATCACTTCCTGCCTGCCAAACCAAAATTGTGAAAGATTTTGCCACGTATATATAAATAATAAATTAAATAAGTTTTGAATTGTGTTTAGAAGAAAGAACTAAGTGTGAATTGCAACGGGGAGTGTACATATAATGGCAATATTCGCGAGATATGCGGGACAACAACAAGGGCCAAAGGAGCGAAAGAAGCGTGCTGGACCAACGCAGGGATAAGTAGGCACCAAGCCTGGCAACCATCCTCAATAGTGCTGGGACGGGACCCGCGACAAGTGACGTGAAGAACCCAGAGGTAAATCTACAGATTTCTGTTTATCAAGTAGAACCTTTTTGAGCCGGTTTCTAAAAGTATGTACCGTTTCCAGGTTACGCACCGGCGGCGGGAGGTCGTTCCAGCACTTTGAGGCGGCAAATCTAAAGGATCCTCGGAATGCAACCGTCCGATGTTTAGCTGTCATAAAGATGTGTGTGCTTGATCTTTTTGGATACCTACTGAGATCTGCCGTCCATACCAGCTTGTTATAGAGGTATGGTGGCCTGCACGTCCTAATGATGTTGAATAACATAGTGGCCAGGTGAAGCTGCCTGCGTGCCTCCATTTTTATTGTATTGGCCGCATTCAAAAAGGGAGTTACGTGCGACCTAGGCGGAATGCTGAAACAGAAGCGTGCACATGCATTCTGTACGCGCTGTATGAGTTTAGCTGTTCTGGACAGAAGACACGGACCATAAACTGTGTCGCAGTAGTTCAGTTTGGATAATATCAGTGACTCGCATAATGTGATTCTCACCTCCTCACTCAAGTAAGCTCTAATTTTGTACAGTAGCTATAACCTGAAAAAGCAATTGTGTGAGCACTCGGCAATGTGGCTTTCAAAATTTAAATTGCTGTCAATAGTTAGCCCTAAATTTCTGGCTAAGTTGACGCGTTCTATAGCTTCTCCATTTATCCGTATATTTAAGGGGTTGTTACCGAACCTTTGTAAACTCTGTCGTGTACCAATTAGTAAAAGTTTTGATTTTTTGGGGTTCAGAACCAGGCAGTTAGACCTACACCAGGCAGTGATCCGATCCAGGTCCTCAGATATCAAAGATGAAGCATAGACTTGGTCACCGGGTTTGAAAGATAGGTATAGCTGCAAATCGTCTGCGTAAAGGTGGTATTTGCAGTTATTTATGTTTTCTACTATGTCTGCTCCATACAAGGCATACAGAAGAGGCCCGAGAATTGAACCCTGAGGCACTCCCCTAGTTACAGGCAACTGAGCAGAACACGTTTTGGATCCGTCTGTGTTTGTTAGTTCGACTCGCTGCCACCTGTCCTCCAAGTAACTATGGAACCATTGCACGGCTTTGGCATCGAACCCATAGTATGCCAGCTTGGATACCAGGAGGGTGGAATTTTTCGACTCGAAAGCACGGGAGAAGTCAAGCTGCAGAAGAACACCGATCTCTCCCTGGTCCTGTGCCACCAGCAAGTTGTCGACGACATCTGCTAAAGCAGTTGCCGTGCCATGGCCTCTCCGGAACCCAGATTGTAGTTGAGGGAGTATGTTATTTCCCTCTACATATGCAGTCACTTGTTCACTCACCACCCTCTTCAGGACCTTCGACAAACAGGGTAACAGACTGATAGGTCGTAAGTCGCTCAGAGAGGCAGGATAGTTAATTTTAGGCAGGGGCTTCACCACTGCTGTTTTCCAGCCTGCCGGAAAAAGTCCCTCAGTTATCGATTGGTTGATAATGGTGGTGATGGCATCAAGCGACTGTGGCAAGGTAAGTAAGACCATGTCCAGTGACATCCCATCACTACCCAGAGCATTGGACTTGAGACCCCTGATTACTTTTAGCACCTTCTCAGGTGATACTATTTTTAGGGACAAGGTTGATGAGCCAAATCTGTTGTGCTCGAAAAATGTCAGTTGTGATAGTGTGACACGCCCATCTTCAGGTATGTTTAAGAAATGAGCATTTATTGCGTCTGCATCGTGAAAAGATGGGGGCAGGTCCGTGGCCCCCCCGTTTCCAGGGACAATCGATGCTTTGAGATTTTTCCATAATTTTTGGAATGTTTTATGTTCTTATTTATGTAGCTACTGAAAAAACAACTCTTCTCCCGCTCCAGGGCCTCGGCAACAAGGAGTTTCATTTTCTTATAGGAAGCCTTCAGTGACTCGTTGCCGTTAAGCTTCCATTTTGCATGGTAACTGTCCCTAATACGCATCATGCATTTTATAGTATCTGTGACCCATGGATCAGGAGGATGTTTAAATTTTCTTGTTGCGACTGGAGCATGCAAATCAAACAGTGACGTAATGCACTTAGTAAAAGTGTCAACCAGTAAATTTGTGTTAACCATATTGTAAAAATTGCTCCAGTCAATCATATACAGGTCCCTATTTAACTGATCAACCATAATATTCTTTAAGGGCCTGAATGTTACCCAGTGTGGTGGGGGCTTCTCGCATCTGACCTTGAGGTCTGCGGTGATCATGGCATGTCCGCCTAGATCTGGGGCGTGCCTTACTACAACCTTAAGGGTGCGAGCGTCAGTGCAGATTACATCAATCAGACTAGAACTGTGCTCCGTGTAGTGGGTAGGCTCAGCCACTACCTGGTTCAAGCCAGTGACGTTCAAAAATTGATTAAATATTCTTGCCTTGCCATTTAGTGAATCAACAAGATTTATATTAAAATGCCCGGTAATAACGAGAGCGTCGTATTTTGTGAATGAAGCTATAGAATCGGCTATTGCATCAAGGAAGGTGTCCACATCTTGCCAGGGTGGTCTGTAGGCAGTACCCACCACCACATCCACGCCGCATGTGAGAACTCTGAGCCACAACTGCTCAACATCAGGGTTTGGAGGAAAATCACATAGTCCCACATTCATACCTCTCCGAATATAGAACCCCACACCCCCGCCCCGGCCTCCTCGGATGTGCATAGGTCTAGGGCGGTGTTTGAGCCGTTACCCAACAATGCCTGGAGCCCTGTCATCCTCTCCAGGCCTCAACCAGGTTTCGTTGATTGCCAGGATGTCGGGACCTAGCTCATCCACCGCCACTAAGAACTCTTCGTGGCCCGTGCCGAGTGAACCCGCATTAAACAAACCAATTTTAAGATTCTTTAAAGGAAGCTCTGTAGTTTTATTTTAAAAGCTAAGAAGGCGAAAAGCACAAAAGGTTTAAGTACATGGACTGATATGGAGGATAAATTGTAAATAGTAGAGTGGTAAGAGTAGGTATAAAAGAGTAAACGTGACAATTCCACACTAGTAATTAAAAATGTTAATATTAGATATCTTATTATTAGTATGTGAATAATTTTGTCAATGTGTACTATAATGTGTAAATGTAACAGGTGTAAATAAATATTTATAAAATTGTATATAAAACTAAATGTGTATCCAAGTTTCCAAGTTTTCTAGAGTATATCAAAAAGTATTCGAAAACTTTTAGGAAGGCTTGTGCATGTGCCAAGTCATTATTTATTAGTGAAAAAATTAAAAAGTCTGATAACAAAATAAAGGCAACATGGAACTGCATAAACCGCGAAACTGGTAAAATAAAGCCACGTGATACTAAGTTTTCTTTAAGAATAGGCAATAGCTTTTTAAGTGAAGACAATAAAGTTGCTGATGCTTTTGAACAGTTTTTTACAAATATACCAATTGCCACAACTATGTTACTCAACTCTTCACCAAGTAATGCAGAAATTCTGCTAAAAAAGTATGTACCCATGTGTAATGAAGTGTTCAAATTTAAACACGTAAACTGTAAAGACGTACTTAAATCCTTTAAATCTTTAAAAATAAAAAACACTTGTGATTTGTGGGATATTTCAACAAAAATTATTAATAATATTATCGAGTCCATTGCGCCTTTTCTTGTAGTCATATTCAATAGCTGTGTTGACGAAGGAGTTTTCCCAGATCTCATGAAGCATAGCAAAGTTCTGCCACTTTTCAAATCGGGTTGTAAAGATGACCCGAGCAATTTCAGGCCTATTTCGATTTTACCTACTCTTAGTAAAGTTTTTGAAAAACTTATTTTAGATCAACTCGGCTCCCACTTCGCTATAAACCACCTTTTTCACAGTGAACAGTATGGTTTTACCAAGGGAAGGTCTACTACTGATGCTGGTGTAGCTCTGCTAAAACACATATTTGAGGCTTGGGAGGGATCGCAGAATGCTTTTGGAGTGTTTTGTGATCTCTCCAAGGCTTTTGATTGCGTTGAATACAACACCCTTTTAATAAAGCTAAAACACTATGGAGTGCACTCTGATGCCTTGAAATTGATTCAATCATATCTTAGCGGCAGAATCCAAAAAGTTAGCGTGAACGGATCCATATCATCCGGATCTTCTGTGCTAATGGGGGTCCCACAAGGGTCAATACTAGGTCCATTTTTATTCTTAATCTATATTAATGATTTACCATTTTATGCGGAAAACTTTTGCAATATTGTTTTGTTTGCTGACGATACATCTTTGATATTTAAGACTGATCGAAATAAAAATAGTTTTGATGACATCAACAGTGCCCTAACAGATGTGTTGAATTGGTTTACTACTAATAATCTTCAATTAAACGCAAAGAAAACCAAATGTATAAATTTTACTCTACCTAACGTAAAGAATATTATAGGAAATAAAATTAAACTGAATGGTGAACTGTTGGACCTTGTTGATTCAACAGTTTTCTTAGGTATTACCTTAGATTCAAAAATACAGTCGTACCCTCATATTAGCACCCTTGCGGGGAGACTTAGTTCAGCTGCTTATGCTGTTAGGAAAATTAGGCATTTTACAGACGTGGAAACTGCTCGATTAGTCTATTTTAGTTACTTTCACAGTGTTATGTCCTATGGTATACTACTTTGGGGTAAAGCAGCAGATATAGAAACCATTTTCATTTTACAGAAAAGAGCAATAAGGTCCATATATAACCTAGGATCACGTGACTCCCTTAAGGAGCTGTTTAAAGAAATAAATATTCTTACAGTTGCATTACAATTTATTTATAACTGTATTGTTTACGTGCGTCAAAACATTACTCATTTAAAAAAAAATTGCGATATACACAAACTAAATACTAGAAATAAGTATAAACTTGTAATTCCTAAATTTCGACTTCAGAAAGTTTATGGATCATTTATGGGACAAAGTGTCATAATTTACAATAAAATCCCGAACGATGTTATAATTTTGCCCTTTGACAAATTTAAGACACATGTATAAGGACAGACTTTTAGAAAAGGGCTATTACACTGTAAGCGATTACATCAATGACAAAAATGCATGGAATTAACATTCCTCTAGTTTCGCATACATTGTTCTAATGCGTTCATAGTGCCCGAGTAAAACTTGTAGATTCACTTTTGTTTTTATCTTTTATTTTATATAATTGTTTTATGACTATTGACTGTATAATTTGGTAACGACATATTGTTTTGTAAATGTCGTTACCTCTATATTATTATAAAGCTGTGGAGTTTGTTGTGCCCGTTCTTCTCCACAGCTAAAAGACTTCCTGAATGGGTGGGGTGGGTGGGTGGGTTCCTGTGCCTATCCATCCATCCATATAAAAAAAAAATTGACGATTCAAAACGCTTAATTTAAGCTTACTGAATAAAGTTATTTTGATTTTGATTTTGATTTTTGTATGTGTTCATTAGATGTTTTAATATTAATGCTGAAACTCTTTGACTATTGCAACTAACATACCTTGCAGTTATATAGTAGGCGAAAAGTGACACAGACTCAGGTAAATAGCAGGAGGTTGATTTTGCGAAATAACATATTTTTTTAATAAAATAGTCAATAAATGATATTGCTTGTTTACAGTCAACGAAAAGTGATACAGACTCAGGTAAATAGCAGGAGGTTGATTTTGCGAAATAACATAAAAATTCTATAAAATAGTGAATAAATGATATTGGTTGTTTACTGGATGGTACAAGTCACGACTTGGGTGCAGCCAGTACGCGATCGACGTCTGCATCGGACCGCAATTGGAAGACCGGCGAATCGTCCGCTCGCCGAACGTAGACACGACCCCGCTTCGTCCAGCAGTACCGCCATAGCAGCCTGCGACACTCCTCTCGAGCCCGGTGGAAGATCTGGCGGTTGGACCGCGTCAGCCGCTCGTTCACGTAGATGCGGGCGCCGGCGGCGGCGGTTGGGGTGCGGCGTACGCGCGCGATGCGCAGCAGCTCGTCGCGCAGCCCGCGCCGAGCGAGCCGCACAACCACGCGCCGCGGCCGCCCGCTAGCCTCGCTCGGCGGCGGACCCACGCGCTCCGCGAACACGATATCGCGGTCCTCCAGCGACACGACCAGGCGTGCGGCCAGCGACGTAACCGACTGCGCGACGGACACCCCGCTCTCCTCCGGGAGCTGCCCGATCTCGAGGTCCGACAAGAGGGCCTCCTGGTCCCGGTCATTGAGCTCCTGCTTTAGCTCCGCGATGGTGCGCTCCAGATCGGCGGTCCCGCGCTCCGCACCGGAATCTGGCCCTCTGCCCCCGTCTTTCTCAAGAGCGTCGTGCCTGCCCTCGACGCTTTTCATGCGCACCGACAAGGAGGCCCACATACTATTCATCTCGGTGCGAAACGCTCGCATCTCGGCCATAAAATCCGTCAACTCGTCTTGGCCACCGGCACCATCGGAAGATGGCAGCCCCTGAGGCACAACAGTCGACGCCCACCAGCGGGGGGGGGGGGGGGGCTGACCTTTCTTTCCGAAGAACTTTCCGCATCCTCCGCAGTTCACCATCTTCGCTATATGTCGTCAAACTAAAACACGCTCGAGCGGTGCGGCAAGTAGACACACCGTAGTTCCAATCGCAGCCAAGAGATGGCTCTTGCGCTCAGGCCGCTACTGCCCGGTAGATGGCGCTGTTTATTGACTAATTTGGTGGCACTTTGAGAATAGGTGTACAAGAGATTACCCTCCAAGTAAGGCGGCTACAGATCGCGAGAGAAAAATATCACAAATAACTCCGCGATTAGGTTATGGATCCGGTAACCAACACTCACATAGCTCTACAAGGGTTTTAGAACTATAATAAGCACAACGTCAAATCACTTCAAAGCGCAAAAAAAATTAGATGAATAAATAAATGGACACAGGTCCCGTCACAATGTCGTACGAAACGTCACTCCCTCTCACTGTAAGAAGTGCACTAGCTCTGAGGAATAGTTATTGTTGTTGCCAGCTTTTTTAAAAGGGCGCGTATTTTTTTCGCTCAATAAAAAGTTCCTTTAAACCTTTGAAGAGGTGGTGGATAAATTGAGGTAAGAATTCGAAGTGTGTGATTACTCTGAATTATTTTATAATGTCAAGCAGGACCAGAAAGGCCTGAGCGAGTATTTCTATAATTAATTATCGGAGTTGGCTAGCAAAGCGAACATTACCAAGGAGGCCACGTTCATTACGCAATTTTTGAAAGGATTAAAGCCTTACTTCAAGAGTAAATTAGCGAATTCACACTATTCGTGTAAAAGAGGAGGAGGTTATTTTGCAATTAGAGAAGGTGTATCCGCAAGAACGTGAAGAGCAGATGAATTTAGCGCAGAATCCTGCTGCGTTCGTTCATAAGTTTGTTGGTGTGGGCGACCGTAGTACGCCTACTCCATTTAGTCCGCCAATGACGACGGAAGTGCAAGATGCATGCCGCGTTGTACCAGGGCCTGCACCTTCAAATAGATATAATTTACGTCCTAGTTTTAGAAAAACGCAGTCGCAGCCGGGTTTTCAACCACACCGACATTAAAGAAGGCCAAATGTCGCGACGGGGCTGTTATTGAGATGTCGTCTGGTTTTCTGCAAGTACACACATCTGACGTGAAATTTGCAAGCGATGGACGAAGCGAGTCAACAGGTTGGACCTTCTTCCGCTTTATTGCCTTTGTTAGTACTAGCCACGGTTTCCTGCATCAGTTAAGCTCCCGCGGATGATATAGGACTAAAATGTAGAGATCTAGAAATTAGGTGTGCGACGGCGCGCCACGCGCCGCGCAAGGAAAGACACACACACCGGGCACACAGACAGCGTAACGTCACAGCCGCGAGCCTTATAAAAAGCGCCCGCGCACAGAGCTCGCCATCAGTCGCTGCCTCGGCGCCGTCGCCGACGCATCGCCTGAACCGACCTAGCTGCGCAGTGCGGGTTTTCACCGCATGTGCGCGTCTAGGCCGATAGGGATCTCGGGTTGTAGCAGTGCGGGCTTTCACCGCATACTTGCTCACCTGGCCTCCGTCCTCAGGGACGTTTGAGTCTATTCGCGACCAGTCGTTGCCTCGACGCCGTCGTCGACGCATCGCCTGACCCGACCTAGCTGCGCGGTGCGGGCTTTCACCGCATGTGCGCGTCTAGGCCGATAGGGACCTCGGGTTGCAGCAGGCGGGCTTTCACCGCATACTTGCTCACCTGGCCTCCGTCCTTAGGGACGTTTGAGTTAATCCGCGGTAGTCGTAGATCCCGTAACCGGGCGTGATTTATTGATTGTGGGTACATTGTATCGGTATAGACAGGGATCCTCAAGTTGGAGCAGTGCGGGCTCCACCGAGAGTTGCTCACCTTGGTTTCCTTGTCTGTAGCTTAGTAGAGAGTTCTCTAACCGTGCGGGCATGCCCCGCACTCGCTCGTCTGAGACCTCCGTTCCCCTGGAACTTTTCATGTAGGGCCGTTTCCCGTTTCCGTAGAACCCCACAATCACTCTCGTCACGCCACCGTAGATGTAAGGACGTAGAATAATACTTACTTTCAATAAAGGGCGTAAAAGACCCGTCCGTACGATAATCATATACCCGTGTTTATTTGTCGCACCCCGTGGCTAACCCTTCTAACGCTGAGCTAGCTAGGAAACCTTCTAAGCCCCTCCGGCAGAAGGAAATGTAGGATTTACTCTCGGCGCACTCCCGCCACGATAGTCCGGGGTTCGACTCCCCGCCAGCAATCCATTACATTTGGCGCCCAACTACAAAACTCACAAAAGAGTTAAGTAGCTCAGAGGGGAGCCACGGAAATGAGTATAAGCTCGCCACGTGCAGTGAACGCGACGCTTCCCGCCCGCCCAAATTGAGGGTGGAGTAGGTAATATAACCGTAATAATCACTTCTTCCCATTTAGCCCGCCGTTCAACCCGCCCGCCAGGATAGATTGGCCCCTGTCCGCCCGCCGTACGCACCAGCAACTGGGTGAGTTTAGAATTAAGAGTGAAAATTAGTGCGCCCCGTAAAAACCCAACGCGTCGCTCCGACATACCGACCGACCGACACCGAAATAAGCCATTTAGAGCACCCCGGAGGAATGCAGACAGCGTGGATATATCAATTACGGAAGCCAGAATTAATTGAAGAAGCCGAGAAAAGAGACCTACCTTCAGAAGGGCTAACAGTGGACGAACTAAGAAAATTACTCGTAGACGTCATAAAAGAAGGCGAAGAATTTAAAACACCGAACAAGGGACACACGGAGAGAATGTCCGACAGCGAAAACAGAGACATAAGCAAAATGATTAACAAACTCATAAAAGAGTGGAATCTGACCTTCAAACCAGGGGATGACGCGGTGGAGTTCATCGAAAGACTCGAGGAGCTCGTGATGGCCAGCGACATACAAAAGGAAGACGTACTACCGGCACTACCACGGATATTACAGGGAAAAGCTTTAATGTGGTACAGGAACAACACGGCGTCATGTGACACGTGGAAAAATTTCTTGGAGCTGTTCAAACTTTATTATTACCCACCAAACTACCAGGAGGACCTCATTGTAAGAATTGTCGCCCGAAAATAGAGGTACAGAGAAAGCTTCACCGACTACTTAACCGATTTACAAACTTTAATGCGAAGGTACGCCAAACTCTCTAAGGACGAACAAATCCACCGGATACACGAGAATATGGCTAAGGAATATAAGTTATATATCAAGAAGCAAGACTACAAAGACCTCCCAGGACTCCTGAAACTAGCCGCAGAGTACGAGAACATAGCTACGACACCGCACGAAAACCAGTACATAGGGTACAGGGAGCCGCGCAGCAACGACGCCGGCACGTACCAACAGGGACGTAGGGAGAAAATTCATACCACGAATGACACCGTGGAGGCCGCCAACGACCAAAACAGAGAAGACAACAGAATCTACGTAGAAGCAGAATTCATGGGAACCAAGCACCGATGCGTAGTGGACACAGGAGCCACGAGCACGTACATAAACCAGACAGTATATAAAAACTGCATAGCACGGGGGGCAATAGAAATGCCTACCCAAAAAGAGGTCATACTCGCGGATGGAACAAAAACACAGGTGTTAGAACTTGTATTAAAGTTACACAAGAATGGTTCGATACAAAGTTTAGTTCTCATAGATCCCGATAGATGGCGGTGTACCATTCTGAATCGCGCTATTGAAAGTTGTTTTGTAGTTGGATATAAGCAAAAGGTGACATTGTAATTTTAACTATCCAATAAACCTGTCGTGTACTCAGTTGGTTTTTTTATTACAAAAGTACACCCTCGAATCTGACCTTGACGATCTGGGGTTGTTCATGGTCCTTCGAGCCGATCTAGATACTACTCAGACCTAGACCGGAAGACGTCTTGACGGTGGCGCATTTTTTGGAGTACTAAGGGGAAAAGGTGCTGGTTCCTGGAACGGGAAGTGGAACAGCTTCAGGAGTTGGAGCTGCTGCTGCAGAGGTTGGAGTTTGGTGGTGAATCCGGCTTCAGACTTCAAGGTGGTGCTGATGAGAAGGTGCCTCCAGGATCCTCGACGACGAATGGTAAAACGTGACGAGTGAAGGAGACAACTGTCAGTGAGTGTTTGAACAATATTTTATGCTGAGAGAATTTGAACTTTATTTCGCTGAGAAGATTAACTTAAGAAAATTGGTGAATTTTGCAAGAAATCTCGGACTTAGAAAAATTTGTAACAGTTTGGACTTAGGATAATTTTGATGTTAAATTAATAGTAAATTAAACTTAGTTAGATTTAAGATTAAGGAACATTGATCCGACGGGGAACCTATGCCCGATTTTAGTTAGAGGTAATTTAATTTCCAAACACTTAGAATATTTAGAAGGATTTTAGACTTAGAAAATTTTTTCAGTTTGTAATTTTTTTGCTATGAATTTTTTTGAAGTGTTTATTGATTTCGACTAAAAAGTTTTTGTGTTTTTGGACTTTAAAAGTTTTGGTTTACACTTAAAAGAGTTTTGATTTTTTTTCACTTATTTTAGTTATACAAACACATTGAAACAGTAAGAATTAAAATATTTTTGCTTTTGTTTTATTAGTGAATATTGTCGTAATCTCTTTTTTATATTTGAAACGTTATTTACTGTGATACATTTTGTTTTTATCAAAGTTTTAACACATCATTTTGTTTGTGGGTGTCCAGTCTCTGCGTTTTGTGTTCTTTGTTAGATCGGTTGATTTACATTAAACTTTTATTTGTTTATTCCTTTTGAGGTGGTATTTTTACTTTGGTTTTCTTTGTTATTTTTACATGCAAGCCATGGATTCGGAAATAAATTTACAAGTTGATAATTATGAAAAAATTTTAAAGGCACGGAAAAACTTTAAAAAGTCTCCTAAAGAGCGTATAAGTGAAGCTTATTGCCAGACTCGATTGGAGTCACTGGAACTATTGTGGTCGGAATTTTGTAACACTCATAGAACACTTGTAAAAAGCTACGGCTTGGCATTGAAAGAGCATGATTATACTAAGAAAGACGTTTATGATGTAACTGAGGATCTGTTACGGCGAAGGGCGCTCGCCGTAACAGCGACGGAATAAGGTGTGTGGACCCAGGATAGGTCTGGTTAGGTTTCGGAAATGAGGGCATGCGACTTACTTGGTAGATGATTGGTGGGGGCAAGGCAGGAGACGGGGCAGCGAGCTGGCGGGCGGCGATGTAGGCGATTTGTCACGGCACAGCACAAAGTCCTATCACCTAATCACAGGCACTATATTCACAGGCACTATCTTCACCAAGTCACTATCAATAAGGGCAGATACCAGCGCGCGTATTTTGTGGGCGTCTCGCGTTAGCTAGCAGACATACGAGTCACTCGCCGGCCGCGTCGTTCCTTCACCTGCTGCGCGCCAACTTCGCGATACAACGCTAGATGGCGCTAGGCGTATCTTAATACGCTTACAAGACGTCTCGCCCGTGGCGAGTACATCCTCCGGGGCCCAGGGTGGGCTCATCCAGAGGGAGCCTGGCAATCTTGAACACAGGCCTCCGGAGGTGTCCATTGGCGGTGTCCAGGTCCACCACCCGCACGACGCCATCCTTCCCAGGCAGGGTGCGAGTAATGCGCCCCAGTCTCCATTGAAGGGCAGGCAGGTTGTCCTCCTTGATGAGGACGAGCTCGCCAACTCGGGAAGGGGAGGATGGGGACAACCATTTGGAGCGGGTTTGGAGTGTGTGGAGGTAGGACTGGGTCCACAGCGTCCAGAAGCGCTGGGAAAGGGCCTTTACCATCTCGCCTCTCTCGGAATCGCCTACGTGTGGAGATCGGCCTATCTTCCACGGATAGTTCGGGAAGGGCCGTTAGTGGGCGGCCTATAATGAAATGTCCGGCCGTAAGCGGCTCAAAGTCTGAAGGATCAGACGAAAGTGGGCAGAGAGTTCTAGAGTTAAGGACAGCTTCGATTCGTGCTAAAAGTGTAGAGAATTCCTCGAATGTGAGGTGCTGTTCGCCAATTACGCGATATAAAAGTTGCTTTGTTGATTTTACGTTGATCTCATGTAACGCACCGAACCATGGTCCCTTAGGGACGTTTAATAACCAAGTAATGTGCTGACCAGCGAGCTTGTGCGCAATCGTGTCATTATTCAAGGCAAGAAAGTTTTGTACTTCAATGAGCTGATTTCTAGCGCCTACATAATTTGTACCGCAGTCCGAGCGGATGAGAACCGGGGCACCGCGGCGTGCTATAAAACGCTGTAACGCCGCGAGGAACGCTTCCGTGCTGAGGTCCGAGACCGGTTCCAAATGAACCGCCTTAGTGGAGAGGCACACGAATATACAAAAGTACGCTTTTAAGAGTTTAACATTACGTAGGGTACTAGATTTAACGAGGAATGGGCCGGCAAAATCGGTCGTGACTTGACTAAATACTGGCTGAGGCGTAACTCTATCGGCTGGCAGGTCGGCCATGAAGGGCGCTTGCGGCTGGGCCCGGCATCGAAAGCATCTAATGCATTTAAAGACTCGGTGTCTAATAATACGGCGCGCGGACAATATCCAAAATTGTTGGCGTAGGATAGCGTGTAAAGTGTCAGCGCCAGGGTGGCAGTGTATTTTGTGGTAGTGGTCAATGATAAGGTCTACAAGTGGGCTAGAGCTGGGAAGTATGAGCGGATGCTGCGCGTCATATCGGATAGACGCATGGGACAGTCGTCCACCAACTCTAAGGAGCTCATCTTTAATGAGAGGTGACAGCCGCTGGAGTCTGACGGAGCAGATTTTGCCAGTTTGAAGGCGGTGGATGTCCTCTGCAAACTCATTGTGCTGAACACTGCGCACCCAGTAAAGTAGGGCCTCTCTTCGTTCACTGACGTACAAGGGGCCTGAGCGTCGCGAATCTGGGTGGTGTCTGCAGTTGTGCAGAAAGCGTTTTAGACAAGCTGTCACTCCGACGAGCTTGTCTAGTGAACTGAACCGAGTGAGCAGGTCAAAGTCAAGACCGGGCACTGTGACCAGTGACGGGACGTGTTTGGGCTTAAGGCCGGGCAGGACGTGATGGCCCAGAGCTAAGGGCATCGCAGGCCAAGACTCACAAGGCTGTCCAAGCCACGTGGGAGACCACCATAGGTCGTGGGCTGACAGGGATTGCGCAGACATCCCTCTGCTTGCGCAATCTGCCGGGTTGAGCTCGGAAGGTACGTGTCGCCAGGTACATTCTGGTGAGCCTGAGCTGATTTTGACTACCCTGTTGGCTTCAAAGGGTTGAAGACGGTGAGGCGGTGTATTGAGCCAGGCCAGGACTATCGTACTGTCTGACCAACATATGTGTTGTTGTATACTGATATGGGCCGATAACTGAACTGACACACGGATCATGAGCTGGGAGAGTAGAGTGGCGGCCGACAACTCTAACTTGGGGATTGTGAGGCGATTCTTTATTCGTGCGACTCGCGACTTGGCGACAATCAAGTGTACCAAAGTATCTCCGGAGCCATCGAGCTCATGGAGGTAAACAACGGCGGCAAACCCGGCTTCAGAGGCATCTGCAAACCCGTGAAGCGAGTATGCAGCTGAGCCTTTGTTTGCACAAATGTGCCGAGGGAAGCGAATGCTAGACAACAGCGGCAGATCCTCTGAGATGTGGTGCCACTCCGTTTGCACTTCAGAGGGAGTGGGCTCATCCCATTCCAGCTTCAGTAGCCACAATTGCTGAAGCAGCAGCTTTGCGCGGAAGATAACGGGAGAAACCCAGCCGTTTGGGTCATAAAGTGAGGCTACGGTGCTTAAAATAGACCGCTTTGTGACATGTGTGATGGGGGGCAGAGAGATGCGGTAGGTGAACTCGTCTGACTGAGGGCTCCACTGTATACCCAAGACCTTAATGGACGTGGACTCTGGGTTCATGTCGAAGTCCTTGAGCATGTCGCATTGGTTGTCGGGAAATCTCTCGAGCAGCTTAGGCGAGTTAGATGTCCACTTACTGAGCTGAAAGCCGCCTAGATCTAGCAGACTTATCAACTCGTCCTGAAGTGCTTGGGCGGATTCAACAGTGTCATGACCACACAAGATGTCATCAACGAAGATAGACTTGCGAAGAACCTGAGCGGCTCCAGGGTAGCGATGGCCTTCATCATCAGCCAGCTGAAGCAGAGTGCGGATTGCATGGTATGGGCTTGATCTTAAGCCGTAGGTGACTGTATTGAGGGCGTAGGTGAGCAGAGTGTGATCTGGTGAGGACCGCCATAGTATCAGCTGATACCGTCTCTGGTCTGGGGCAACCAGCACATTTCTGAACATCCTCTGGATGTCAGTGCTGAAAACGACTGGATGCGTTCTGAAGGACATGATAATGTCCACAATGTCCTGTTGAAGGGCGGGGCCTGTGTGTAGGCATTCATTTATGCTGACACCATTGGAGCTTTTGCAGCTACCATCAAAAACAATGCGCTGCTTGTCCGACCCTGACTTAAATACGCCATGGTGAGGGATGTAGAAGTGAGGTTTATGGGCGAATGTATTTGGGTGACAGGGAGCCATGTGCCCTAAGTCGATGTATTCGGCCATAAAGTCGACGTATTTAGAACGCAGAGACGGGTTCGCCATTAGCTTCTTCTCAATATTGAGGAATCTGCGTAATGCGATAGGGTGAGTTTTACCTAGTTGAGGGGCGTCCTTTAGAAAGGGCAGAGCGACCGTATATCTGCCTGAGGGATCGCGTGTAGTGGTAGAGCGGAAGATTTCCTCACATTGTTCCTCCAGGGGATCATTATGAGTGTGAGATTGAGGGAGGGGCTCCTCAGACTCCCAGAACCTTTCCAGACTCTGACGTATGTCCTGGGCTGATTCAGCTGAGTCTGGTTGTGAGCTGACGACGTGAGCTGAGTTAACTTGCTGCGCCGGCTGCGCATACAAGTCCTCAATGGGTCCTATCAACGCGAAGTCGAAAATCGTGCCGAAGGCTATGGGCTTGCCCGGGCCCAACGAGACCTTAGTCCCGTCCAACACCTGGCCAAGAACGTCCGACCCCAATAAGAGGTCGATCGGGGCTGGTGTGTGGTAAAGCTGGTCAGCCAATGGCACGGGTGGCTGGCCTAGTACGTGGGAAATGCTTGGTACCTTCTCTAAGGGAAGGTAGCCAGTGACGTATTTTAAAATGTGAGCTGTGGCAGTAATTGTAGGAGTATCATTGTGAGTGGGTCGGCATACTATTGTTATTGCCGCCTTTGACTCATGTTTGTGCTGATTCCCAACTCCTGTAATTTTTAAAGAAGTGGGTTTTGATGGCAGGTTCAAAAGTCGTGCCATGCGTGACGTTATTAACGTCAGCATACTGCCACAGTCCAATAAAGCTCTGGCTGTGTGAAGATGGCCATGTACGTCCGCGACTCTTAGTGAGACGGTTGGCAACAAAATGGGTGTGCCAATGGGCACAGAAGGTGAGCGAGCTGATTGAGTATCAGCTGAAATTGTATGAGCTGAGTATGTATCAGCTGTGTGGGCATGGGTTGACTGGGCATGGGCTAAATCTACCTCTTCGCTAGGGTGCTCTGTGATAGTAGGGAGTCATAATTGCTGGCGGCGTTCGCGGGGCCTACCTGGCGAACCGGACCTGGGCGGGCTGGCTCTGTGAGCAGAGCTGGCTGCGCCTGTTTGGCATGTGCGGGTTCGTGCCGCCTGCTGTTTCTGGGATGCTCCCTCGAGTGCTCTGTCAGCTGTGGTGGGGGCACATGTACAGACGACGAATGAGCTGAGTGCGTTGGGCCGTCTGGTCGATGGAGGGACGTGTGGTGGTTCGTACTCCCACAGTTCTTGCATGCCCCCCTTGACCTGCACTCGCTCTCGTAGTGACGGCCGAGACAACGCTGGCAGCGCTCGCGTGCCTGTACAAAGTCCCAACGGCCCTGTGTTGGCTGGGCATTGTACCATCTGCAGGTCATGAGCGTATGTCCCCTAGTGGCACAATAGGGACAGTAGGGCGTCGAGCGTGAGGAAGAGGACGAGGACGATGATGAGGAGCAGCTTTGCTGGTAGGCCGAGTAGATGGGGAAGGGCTGACTGCGAGCCGGGGAGGTGGATGGGCGCTGACGCATTTGCTGAGCTGGGTGGAGCGGTTGGTGAGTAGGCTGATCATAGGCGCGGTGAGGCGATGGAGCTGAGGAGCGGCCACGGTAATGGTCGGGTTGTTGCTGAGCCATCTGAGCATAAGTGCGATGGGGCAACTGTGGAGGCGCGCGGCTACGAGAAGGGCCGGGCAGGGCGTGAATGGGCTGCGGCTGGGCTATGTTGGAGAACTCTGTCTCCACCCGGCGGTTGAGAACCCGGCGGTTCTCGTACCGCTTGGTGAGGATGTCCATGGCCACGGCAAAATTTTCATTGGTGACCTTTAAGTGGGACACCATACTTAATGCCTCACCGCTGAGACTTGAGAACAGGTAGTGGAGCTTGCCAGTCCTCCACTTTTGAGCTGAACCTGGGCAGCGCTATCTTGGGGAGGACGGCTGTGGGCGTATTGACGCCGAAACTGGGCTGAGCGCTATGGGTTGAGGACGACGTGGAAGAGGGTGAGATTTCCTCCCTCGCCACAAGTATCCCCAGGTATGCCCCGGAGGCTTTTGTGTGGTTCTCAGTGTACGTCCTCTCAACCCCCTCGTCTAAGTTCTCTTCGTCGAGAATGTTGTAGTACACTGAGTCCAGCTTCTCCTTTATGCCCTGTATCTGTGCGACACGCACGTTAAATTCCGTTATGGAATGTTTGGTGTCGCCAACAATGATCAGTGATCCCACCTCTAGGAGCTGGTGTAAAGCTTTGGCGGCCTCCCTAAATATCGCGGCTTGTGACTTGGTCGGCATCGCGATGAATAAAAGGATACAAACAAAAAAAAATAATAAAAAATAAAAAAATTAAACAAATTTAAAGGCAGTAAAAGGAACAACATCCTGTATGTATTCTATAGTTGGGCAGGAGGTATTTGTTTACTAAGGTAAGGGCAAATGGGCTAAAATTGACGCAACAATAAAGAAAGCAAAACTAAGTTGGGGCGCCTTGTATATGGCCTACGGGTGGGCAAACGCGTGTATGTGTATGTCTGTGTATGTTGAACGCGCGTACGCAATATTAGCCGACCGCAAAACAAACAACAAACAAAACAACAAAGGAAATCACGTCATCCGTAGCCCACTATTGGGCAAGGCGCTCACAGTCGGGTAGACTTTTAGCGGAACCTAGCGCGAAGAATGAGTCGGTCGCAAAAAAAATAAGTAAACAAAATAAACAAATAAACAAATTATAAAAACTTAATTAAAAAAAATTGGGATAATTGTGTCCCACAAGTGGGCAAACGTGTGTAGAAGCGAAGTCGACGCACGCAAATAGCCGTAAGCGATATAAAAAAAAAACTGATAAATGAGCTAAGCTAAATGAAACACACTAAGCTCATGTGGTGAGCACGCACGAGATTTGAGCCTATTTAACACGACAAGAACTTAAAAAATTCATTAAAAAATAAAACGGGAAAAACAACAATATCGTCGTCTAGACGCGGGTGTGTTATACGTAACTAAAATTATATGTGCAAACTTAATGTATCATTAGACAACGATCGTATAGGTAGGTACAAGTATTACACAAATAGTACACTAGCTCGCTCAAATCACAAAAACATTGTATGACACCATAGATCTGTGATCCTGTATCAGACAATCGGATGCATACACGAAAGCAACATCAAAACAACATGCAGAAATAATTGCGTCAAGATAATTCGGATGTTGTGTGGTCGCAATCCTACCACAAACAAATTATAACTACCTCACCAAATTTTTATTGGGGCAGGGTAAAGTTATGTGAACAAATGAATTCCGAAATGATGGCACAAATTAGATTATGGGCGGAAACAATTATTTTTTAGTGGACTGTATTAAAGGAGCTGATGGAACGTGAGACCAAGTTATGGTGAAATGGTAAAAGAATACTTGTTACGGGAAGGTCGCCGGCATTAATATTACCGGTTTGAAGGACCAGAATGTTACGGCGAAGGGCGCTCGCCGTAACAGCGACGGAATAAGGTGTGTGGACCCAGGACAGGTCTGGTTAGGTTTCGGAAATGAGGGCATGCGACTTACTTGGTAGATGATTGGTGGGGGCAAGGCAGGAGACGGGGCAGCGAGCTGGCGGGCGGCGATGTAGGCGATTTGTCACGGCACAGCACAAAGTCCTATCACCTAATCACAGGCACTATATTCACAGGCACTATCTTCACCAAGTCACTATCAATAAGGGCAGATACCAGCGCGCGTATTTTGTGGGCGTCTCGCGTTAGCTAGCAGACATACGAGTCACTCGCCGGCCGCGTCGTTCCTTCACCTGCTGCGCGCCAACTTCGCGATACAACGCTAGATGGCGCTAGGCGTATCTTAATACGCTTACAAGACGTCTCGCCCGTGGCGAGTACAGGATCAGTATACCGATTATAAAACAGAACTAAAGTCAATATTAAATTCATTTACAAAAACAAGGATAATGTTGCTCAGAGTAGTGGTAAGTCTGGAGTTGCAAAGCCCGAACCGTTTAAGTTGCCTAAAATTGTTATTCCTACATTTTCCGGAAAGTACACGGAATGGATCACTTTCAGAGATTTGTTTATGTCTTTAATTCATAATAATTGCAACTTAGACAATGTACAGAAAATGCACTATCTAAAAAGCTCGTTAGCAGGTGAGGCGGAGCAATTGCTCAGACAAATACCAATTTCTGAAGCTAATTATGATAGATGTTGGACTCAGTTAAAGGCAAGATATGATAATAAGCGATATCTTTCGCATTTTATTCTAAAAAGATTACTGAGTCAAAGAAACATTACCATAGAGTCTTCAAGTAGTTTAAAGGAACTAATTGATACAACTAACGATTGCTTAAGTGGTTTATCGAATTTGGGAATTGATACGTGTAATTGGGATATCATAATTATACACATCCTTTGCTTAAAACTTGATGCTGAATCAAGGAAGCAGTGGGAGTTTAATATCACAAATAGTACTTTTTCGGAAGAACTTCCCAATTTTGCGCAATTTACAGAATTTTTAACTAATCGTTATAGAGCCCTTGAGTTTTTAGACACAAGAGTAGTTCCAAGTAAATCTCAATTTCATAGTCATTCTAACACTAATAATAATAACGTGGTCAAATTTAAAGCTCTACATGTGACGAAAACACAGTGTGTGTTTTGCTCCGAGGCTCACAAGCTTAGTATGTGTAGAAGATTTTCAACTCAAACAGTTGGCCAACGTCGTGAGTTTGTCCATACAAATGGTTTGTGTTATGTTTGCTTAGGAGCCAACCATGGGGCGAAAGCATGTCAAGTTAATTTTAAATGTAAGTTATGTCATCGTCGACACCACACCCTATTACATCCTAAAGGTGGAGAAAGTGCGCAAACAAATGTTGTTAAGGTTAATTCGGATGGGGTGGATAGTTCAACAAGAGGGTTAGCGCCTAATATTGAGGCAGGTAGGGGTGAAACTTCATCAGCTTTTGTGGCATGCAATTTTTCGGCTGAAAAACTAAACCAAGTATTACTGGCGACGGCGCTAGTTCATGCCGAATCATCATGTCAGTGTCAATCATGCCAGATCAGGGCTCTCAAGGGAATTTTGTTACAGAAGCGACTGTAAATGATCTAAAATTAAAAAGAACACCTATTTATGGTAAAATTTCAGGTGTGGGTGGAGATAAGGGATTAATCTCCAAGGCTGTAGTTACTCTGAAAATAAAATCAAGAGCAAACGCAAATATCAGGGTCACAATAAAAGCATACGTTCTGAAATCAATCACTTCGTTTCTTCCTGGGAGGAAACTAGAGCGATTAGATTTAACAGAATTTAATGGAATAGAGTTAGCGGATCCTGAGTACCACCGTCCTAATAAAATCGATGTATTATTAGGCGCGGAAGTATACAGTCAGGTGATCCAAGAAGGTATCCGTAAGGCACCTAGTGGTTGTCTTGTTGCTCAATCTACTAGCTTAGGCTGGATACTGTCGGGTACTGTTGACTCACCAGTTAACCAAACTGGAGGTGTATTGGCATTACATTGCCAATTACAGGAAGGGGACGAAATATTACGAAAATTTTGGGAGATAGAGTCAGGCACGGGTTTGACTAAAGACCAATCTTTTTCAGAGGAGGAAAGAAAATGTGAAGAGTATTTTAAAGAAACTACCACAAGAGATAAAGAAGGCAGATATGTGGTAAGGTTACCGTTTAAAGTGGAGAATCCAGACTGTAAAAAAGGGGATACGAGATACATAGCAGAGAAAAGATTAAAGGGACTAGAAAGAAGATTTGAAAAAGATAAGGAGTTCCAGAAAAGCTATAAAACAGTTATAGAAGAATATTTAGATATGGGTTATATGGTTGAAGTTAAAAAACCTGATGCAAGAAGAAATGAGTCTGTTTATTTTGTAATGGCGTTGGGACGGAGACCCGAAATGAAACAATGTCTTGCGTTGAATCAATCCTCTTTATCCTCTAGTGTATCATCTTAAATACTAATTAACATCACATCTATACGTGACTAGAGGAAGGACGCCTTGTCAATCAGGAAGACCTTAATTATCACATACTATTGAGTACGTGCTGATAGTGTAATTCACTATATCACACCTCCCCTGAAAAGGCTAGGCATCCCTTCCCTGAAAAGTAAACTCTTATTTTCTAAATATCTTAGTCCTATTCTTATGAACTATATATTCTTTATTATTCTTTAATATTTTTACATTAGTACCTAGCTCTTCTAAAACTTCAAATGGACCTAAATACAAGTCATTCAATTTATTATAATTTTCATTCTTATACAAGAGTAGATCACCTTTTTTGTAGTGTACTTCCTTACAATCTAAATCATAATTAGTTTTTCTACTTTGTTTTGATATTAATAAGTTGTTCCTGGCATCATTATGAGCTTTTTGCAATCTAAATTTTAACTCCGATGGATAATTGTCGTATACATATAAGGGATCAACTTTACTAACTAAATTACTAGGTACGTTACATGTTTTCCCAAAAACTAGTTCATAAGGGGAGTATTTGGTACTAGTATTTACAGAATTATTATAAGCAAAGCACCAATATGGTATCCAGGTACTCCAATTTGCCGACTGATTCTGTGTTTGTATTCTCAAGTAACATCCGAGATGTTTGTGCCAGTTTTCTAGCGAACCTATACTCTCATGATGATAGGGTGTTGAATTTAACTTATCAATATTTAGCAATTTACATACTGTTTCTAACGTGGAATTAATAAATTCCGTTCCACAGTCAGTCGCAATAACCCTGGGAGTACCATATCGTAAAATAAAATTTTCAGTAAAAACCCTAGCAACAGTTTCAGCTGACTTATCAAGTATTGGGTAAGCTTCTACAAACTTTGTCAATTCGCATTGTATTGTTAATATGTATTTATTACCCAAATTATCGACCTCCAACGGCCCCACAATATCTAAATATAATTTTTCAAAAGAAGTAGATGCTGTAGTGGTTATTACCATTTTCTCTTTATTATTTTTATTACAAAATTTCTGCTTTTGGCAATCTTTACAGCGAGTCACATATTCAGTTATGTCTTTTTGCATATTACTCCAAAAATATTTTTTTCGAATATTCTTAGTCATTTTATTTATGCCTACATGACCACTTGTCGGCAATAAATGATAATCATTTAGTATAACACGTATCAAGTCTTTATTTGTAACATGTTCAACTTGGTTATTAATAATACATAACCGCGGTAATTCTTTATGTTTCATGAAAGTTTGGGTCAAAATTTTAATAAACTTTTTATTAAACCCATTTTTAATCACAACGACTTCTACAATATTATATTTTTTACATTATGCACTCAGTTCTCCTATCGTTGCGTCTCGGCGCGCCTCCGTTAGTAGAGATTCCTGATTTATGTAAATAGTAGAGTCACTAAATAACATATCACCCGTCTGTGAGACGTATCTTTTCTTTTTCCTCAACTTCACGAAGTTTTCATACGAACAAATATCTAACCTTACATCATTTTGTGATTTCTGCATAATATCTACCACTCTTGGTTGCCTATGATCAACAGTGGGCTCAACCCTGCTACTTCCCGAGGTAGCGGGTTCATTATTTTGCTCCATGGTTCTTTTCATTGAACGGGTTAATACCCCCAAAAAATTTGAATTTAGATTTTTAAACTCGTCTGATGTTATAATGACTCTCGATAAGGCATCTGCCGTTACATTTTCGGAACCTTTTATGTATTCAATATCGAAATCATATTCTTCTAAACAAAGTCTAAACTTAGTTAAACGGCTACTAGGATCTTTTATGCTAAATAAATGAACCAATGGTCTATGATCTGTTAATATTTTAAATTTTCGTCCGTATAAATATGGTCGAAAATGTTTTATAGCCCACACTACCCCTAATAACTCTTTATGAATGGTTGGGTAGTTTATTTCTGAACTGTTTAATTGTCTGCTTGCATAAGCTACGGGCTTATTATTTCCATTTGATAATACAGCCCCCAAGGCTACCCCTGACGCATCGGTTTGCAACCGGAAAACATTATCTTTTCCAAAATCTGGATAATCTAAGACAGGAAATGAACTAAGTGACTTTTTTAAGGTCTGAAATGCCACGTCACATTCTTCCGTCCACTGAAACTCGACATGTTTCTTACAAAGACGGTTTAGTGGGTACACTATTGTGGCAAAGTTTTTTATGAATTTTCTATAAAAGTTCGCAAAAGCCACAAAACGACGAATCTCATTTACATTTTTAGGTACTGGGAACTTTTCCAAGACCTCGATTTTACTATTGTCTGGCAACACCCCGTTTGGCGTAATAACATGCCCTAAATAATTAATTTCTTTCCTCAAAAATTCGCACTTACAAGGGTTTAGTTTTAAATTAACTGACCTAAACCTCTCAAATACACTCATTAAATTTGTATTATGCTGCGATAGGCTTTTCCCGAAAACTATTACGTCATCGAGATATAGAAAACATATCTCGTAATTTAAACCCGATAGAGCCATAGACATAAGTTTAGAAAATACGCTAGGACTCGTTTTGAGACCCATAGGTAATCTTTTCAGTTGATATTGCTTATCAGCTGTAAAAGAAGTGAATTTCCTACATTCTGGTGATAACCCTAGCTGGTAATAACTAGAACTGAGGTCTAAATGAGAATAGTATAAGCATCCCGAAAGTGAGTCAATAATTTCTTGTATATTTGGTAACGGGAACTTTTCGTCTACTATTTTTTTATTTAAAAGTCTATAATCTATTACGATTCTCCACTTTTTTTCACCGCTACTGTCAGCTTTTTTCGGAAGTAATAATAATGGAGAAGACCATTCGCTGGTACACTCTTCGATAATATCTTCTTCTAACAATTTACCTACCTGTTTTATTAACTCAGCCTTCTGAGCGTGCGGTATTCTATACGGTTTGACATAAACAGGAGACGCGTCATTTTGCAGTTTAATGTTGTACTCGTATAAGTTTGTAACGGATAGCTTATCACCCGGCATATGAAAGATATCTGCATATTTTGCACATATTTTCTCAATAGACCGTCTCTCTTCATCACCAAGATATGTTTTTAATTTAAGAAAATCGAATAGTTGTTTAACCCTCTCGACAGATTTTCCGTTTTCCGTATCAAAAGAGCATACGAAATAATCCGAGTATTTTCTAATTTTCGGGCTAAAGTTATTTAATTTTACATCTTCTTCCCGTGTGTTTAAAAATCGCACCGGAATCTTTTTCCCGTCTCCTACTACCACGGCGCCTGCTACAAATACGCCTGCAATAACTTCCTCCGCTAAAATGACACATTCGCCCTTTATCTCTGACGAAACATATTTTACGACCTCACATCTCCCTGGAATAGTCGTTATTATGTTTTTACCTAAGCCTAATTCTAGACTTATCTTATCCTGTAATGTAACCAGCTTATTTTCATAGTTAATTTTACAACTATATTTTAATAAAAAATCTTCTCCTAAAATTCCATCATTTTTACAGTGGAAGTTGCTAAACACATAAAACTTATGCCTAAAATTATAATTGTTAACACATAAGTCTAGATAAACATAACCTATTGATACTAAATCCCCACATACTCCTTTAATCTTAATTTCATCCCTTACTAGCTTTGCGTCGCGGGACACGCTACGGAGTTTATTTAACCAATCTAACTTTAAAATTGAAATGCTTGCTCCTGTGTCTACTAATAGAGAAATTTGAGTTTGACTACAAGTAAAACAAACGTAATTACCACTACCATAACTACAAATATCTACCTCAGCGCTATTCAGAACGAAAAAAATCATCGCTATGATGTTCGTTCTGACGTATACTCTGACGTTCACTTTCGTTCTCGTCATTAGACTGTTCTGCTGAGTCAACTAAGAAATGTACATTCCTACGTTTATTATGAGGTGACGTAAACCTGGTGTTGCGCTGACCCTGAAACCTATTCGAGTTATAGTAGGCACGACCCCGACCTTGCTGACTCGTCGCGTTGTTGTTACGTGACTTATTATATTGTTGATGATAGTTTTTATTTATCTTTTCAAATCGCTGGTTCGAAACATAGTTAACATAATTGTTTATTGGTGGTTTCACTACCGAGTCTTCTTGTTCTAAGGCTATAGTTATTGCCTGCCTAACTGTGCTTACGGACCTAGACGTAACTATAATGCTTGTACGAGCATTGTTTAGGCCGTCAGCGAAACGCTTGATAGCCATTTTTTCATTAATCGGCTTTAATAAATTATATGCCGACTCGTCTCCATTAGCCTGTGCTGTACTTAAATCGTTGGACATTTTTTCGATTTCACTACCAAACACTTCTATGGTCTTGTTTCCTTGCCTACATCGTAGCATTCGGTCTAAAATGGCTGTGTATGATTTAATCGGAATTAAAACATTTTTTATATCTTTTATTAGGTCTGCCACAGACACATAAGACTTATTAATTTTTGTTTTAGCACTGCTAGAAAGACGAGTTTTTAAAACAAAATTGATTAAAAGAGGCTGGTCCTCGTTTCTAAGGGTACTACTATAATACTCTATTCCGTCTATTAGTTGGTTAATTTGCGTTTCGTCGCAATCTACTACTGGGAGGAGCGTGAGCGCGACTTTTAGATCGAACGTGGCCATGGTTGTGATCGTTTCTGAATGATGCGGGTTAACGAGTGACTCGATTTCCTCAAAATTACATAAAAACTTTGACGATATTGCTTTTGTTATTTGTAATTCTACAGCATCTATCCCTTTTTTACATAAGTCTGCAGATATTTGTTCAAAAATATTTTTAATTTCCTTTGCTCTTAAAAACTTATTCTGCCCCTGAGCGGAATAACGTTTGTCCTTACTTAATTTAATAATAGAGTCTCTAATAGCCTTAAGCTCACTCAAGAGTTCTGACAGGTTTGCCATGAACACACTTTAGAAAGAAAAAAAAAATCACTCACACACACACATAGATTCTTGGTAGCATAGTTATATTAATTCGTGCTGGCTTACACGTTCTGTGCTGGTCCAATTGCCCGTCGAACCGCTCTGCGTTCTACCTCTTCTAATAGTCGTGCGTTGAAGTAACGTAGCAGCCTAAGTACTATATAGCCCGCTAGTACAACGACGATGGTCAGTAAAAAGATCTCTGAAAGTTGCATCCCAACGGCCAAGGGAGTTGATGCTGCCGCCGATTGAGTTGGTGATTGACTGACAATAATATTGTCTTTAGATTGTGGGTTTCCCATAGTTAAACAATTTTGGCTTACAGTTTTTCTTCTTATTTCCTTCGTCCTTCTTGTAGGCCCGTGTAGCACTATTTTCCTGATATTTTGTAGACTTCAACTAGCGATTTCGCGGCGCGGACTTGTGACACCATGTCACGGTCGCCATGTAATGGCGTTGGGACGGAGACCCGAAATGAAACAATGTCTTGCGTTGAATCAATCCTCTTTATCCTCTAGTGTATCATCTTAAATACTAATTAACATCACATCTATACGTGACTAGAGGAAGGACGCCTTGTCAATCAGGAAGACCTTAATTATCACGTACTATTGAGTACGTGCTGATAGTGTAATTCACTATATCACAATTTACCACACCATGCAGTGATAAGAGAAGACAAAGATACGTCCAAAGTGAGAGTAGTATTCAATGCCTCTCAACCAGGCCAGAATGGCGTATCTCTTAACGACGATCTTATGGTGGGACCAACTATACAACCTGATTTACGACATTTGGTACTACAGTGGAGGTTGTCTAGTATTTGCTTAACAGCAGATATTTCTAAAATGTACCTACAGATCAAAGTTCACGATGATGACACTGACTTCCAACGGTTGCTGTGGAGAAATAATCCAGATGAAGAAATTAAAGATTATAAACTTCTTAGGGTCACGTTTGGTACGGCTTCAGCTCCGTTCTTAGCAGTTCGAACACTTCAACAGGTTGCAGTTGATGATGGTGCTAAATATTCTCTTGCTGCTGAAAAAGTATTTAATAGTTATTATATGGATGATTTGATGAGCGGGTGCGAAACGGTAATAGAAGGGATACAAATATATAGCCAAATGAAAGGGTTATTGAACAAAGCAGGATTTAAATTACAAAAATGGGCTAGTAATAGTGAAGAATTGCTGAAAATGATAGAAAAGAAGGAAATGGAAGACAAGGTAAATAAGAAAAATAAGGAAATTAAAGAAGGGTTAAATATAAAAATAGACGAAATAATAAAAATACTTGGACTTACCTGGGAAAGACACGCCGATCAGTTCCGGTACAAAGTTAATCTTCCAGAGCTGCTGCCACCTATCACTAAAAGGAAAATCATTGCTGACATCTCACGCCTCTTCGATCCCTTAGGTTGGATTACGCCGTGTATAATTATAGCTAAAGCCATGATTCATAAATTATGGATAGCGGGCATAGCTTGGGATGTGGAAGCGCCTAAAGATATTTTAAAAGAATGGTGCGCATATCGCGAAGATCTGAAGAATATAGCTGAGGTAAAAATACCAAGATGGGTGGGTACTATGTCCAATGATATCCGACGAGAGCTGCATGGGTTTTGTGACGCCTCTAAAATAGCATACGCTGCAGTGGTCTACCTAAGAACAATAGACCCGGATGGCAAAATCCATGTGTCCCTCATTGCAGCCAAATCGAAAGTAGCTCCAATCAAACAGGTATCGATCCCTAGGTTGGAACTATGTGGAGCTGTAGAATTGACGAGACAGCTTGTAGACGTAGTCAGGGTCTTGAAGATAGAGAGCACTCATTTGCATGCCTGGACGGATTCAACTATTGTGTTGGCATGGCTGAATAGTCTACCTAGCCGATGGAAAGTTTTTGTGGCAAATCGGGTTTCAGAAATACTTACCGCGATGAATCCGCAACAATGGTCTCATATAAGTACCAAAGAGAACCCAGCAGACTGCGCTTCGAGAGGAGTGTTACCGTCAGATCTGAAACATCAAGTGTTGTGGTTCAATGGGCCAGAATTTCTTTTGTCAAAAGAAATACAATACAATAAATATAAATACAGAGCTAGAATCTATAAAAGTACATATGATAACTAAGGGAGACGAAGACGACATTTTTGAAAGGTTGTCATCCATAACCAAACTGATTAGAGTTGTTGCATACTGCAGAAGGTTTGCAAAAATAAAAGACAAGTTAAAAATAAATTACAAAGGATATTTAAAGTCAGAAGAAATAAAAGAAGCTTTAGAAGTGTGCATTAAAAAAGATCAAGCAATTCATTTATGGGAAGAAATAGAAACAGTAAAGAAGAACAAAGACATAAAAAAGAACAGTCCTTTAAAGTCATTAAATCCGTTATTAGACGACAAAAATATATTAAGAGTGGGAGGACGATTGGAGCAATCGAATTTTGAGTCTCACAGGAAGCATCCCATAGTAATGGCAAAGAAATCTAGACTAACTACTTTGATAATAGCAAACGCACATCGTCAAACCTTACATGGAGGTTCACAATTAACTTTAAATTATATTAGAAATAAATACTTTATAATAGGGGCTAAGCAATTGGTTAAGTCTCACATACGAAAATGTGTGGAATGCGTAAAATGTAGTGGGCGTACTTACCAACAATTGATGGGACAACTTCCTCCAGTTCGAGTGACTCCAGCACGTCCATTTCAAAGTAGTGGAGTTGACTTTGCAGGTCCGGTTCAAATACGTACCTCAAAAGGTCGAGGTCACAGGTCCTATAAAGGATATATCTGTCTGTTTGTGTGTATGTCCACAAAGGCAGTACATATTGAAGCCGTTAGTGATCTAACAGCTCAGGGATTTTTACAATCCTTTAAACGTTTTGTCGCTAGAAGGGGTCGTTGCGATAATATTTGGAGTGAAAACGGCACTAATTTTTTAGGAGCTGCGGGTGAAATACAAAAATTGTTTGCTGATGAGAAAAATGGCATTTTTCCAGAAATCGCTGAAACATTAGCCAACATTAGTACCTCTTGGCACTTTATACCACCTCATGCACCCAATTTTGGCGGATTATGGGAAGCTGGTATAAAGACAGTGAAGTTTCACTTAAAGAGAGTGGTCGGCTCTTCAACGTTAACCTATGAAGAGTTATCAACGGTTCTTGCTCAAGTGGAAGCTTGTTTGAACTCTCGACCACTGACAAGACTGGATGATGACCCAAACAATTTAGATGTTTTGACCCCTGGACATTTCCTAATTGGCGAACCTTTGGTGACTGCACCAGACCGCAATTATGAAACATCCAATGTAGGTTCTCTCCGTAGATGGCAATACACACAACGAATGGCCCAAGAATTTTGGCGAAAATGGTCTCAAGAATACTTGAACCAATTTTTTCATAGATACCGTTGGTCAACCGCAACGCCACAACCAAAAGTAGGAGACATTGTTCTCATTAAAGAAGATGGCCTCCCCCCATGTCTAGTCTTTATGGTAAAATTATAGAGGAACATCCTGGTCGCGACGGAATCACGAGGGTGGTCACATTGAAAAATAAAAACTCAGTAATGAAAAGACCTACAAATAAATTATGTATCTTGCCTGTAACTAAATGAGTTAATAATATTATTTTGTAGATAAGATTTTTTTATAATTTATTTTAAAATTAATGATTCATGGTGGAGGTATACTGGTTTTTCTTTTCAAGATTTAGTTTTAATTTTATTTACATATTATTGTTTATACGGAAGCGTTGTTAATTAATTTTTAGTTAAAGATAATTATGAATCTTGTGTAAATGTTTAGCAGAGTACAATTGTTTTTTTTTATATTAAAGTAGCTTGGTTACTTTTATAAGGACAATATATCAGTTTGTCCTTGGTGTGCGGTAATGTTAGAACTTGTATTAAAGTTACACAAGAATGGTTCGATACAAAGTTTAGTTCTCATAGATCCCGATAGATGGCGGTGTACCATTCTGAATCGCGCTATTGAAAGTTGTTTTGTAGTTGGATATAAGCAAAAGGTGACATTGTAATTTTAACTATCCAATAAACCTGTCGTGTACTCAGTTGGTTTTTTTATTACACCCTCAAATCTGACCTTGACGATCTGGGGTTGTTCACAGGTGGGAAAGACAGTTGTGACGGAACTCCAAATGAAAAATGTACGAATAAAACATAGTGTAGGGTTACTACCGACGGCAGCATACACAATAATAGGTATGGACGTGCTGAGGAGGATAGGCATGGTAATAACCTGGGCAGGCTAAACTGTGACACCGGAGGACCAAAAAGACCCCGAAAAAAACCCCGTGACATCGCCAGAGGTGGCCAAGAGTACACAGAACAAAAAAGAGCCAGCCATACCCGCCACACAAAAGATCAAGATGATACACAACGAACCGGTGGACGTACAAAAAGATTATCAAAGAAATCCGAAACCGAACCGAATCAGAAAAAGAGCAGATGAGCTATCCCGATATCCAATTTGCACCGCAACGGAACAAACCTGGTACAATAAGAAACGAAGACAAGTAGAAAAAGGGTTAGAATTACCTCAAAAATACTGTCTAAGAAATCCAAAGCCGAACCGAACCGCAAAAATTGCAGATAAGCTATCCCGAAATCCAATCTGCACCGCAACAGAACAAACCGGGGACAGTAAGAAACGAAAACAAGTAGAAAGAGAGTTAAATTACCACAAGAATACCGCATAAGGAAGAGAAAGAAAGATTTCTTCTGCTTTTTACCTAAGAAGCACCGGGAACCACCCGATCCCCGAGAGTCCACACCACCCCGGAAACTACAGCCCGACCGAACAGAGTACGTCAACTTGGTTGAAGATAGCCCGGGCGAGAGTGCGGCACAGGAAGCCCCGCAGCCACCAGGGCCGGTCCGTAGAAACGGGACACGCAGGGCGGGCCGTAAGCGGAACGGCGGGCACTTTGTTCTTCCGCAAATTAGGTTAATATTAAGTATAGTAAGTACCTATACACGTTTACCAGTAGAAGCCGTAATAGATAGGCTTCAATACCAATGTAACGCATTTGTTTACGGTGATTTTTCCCGTAAGTGAAAATCTCCAGAGAGGGGGAGGCAGTGCGACGGCGTGCCACGCGCCGCGCAAGGAAAGACACACACACCGGGCACACAGACAGCGTGACGTCACAGCCGCGAACCTTATAAAAAGCGCCCGCGCACAGAGCTCGCCATCAGTCGCTGCCTCGGCGCCGTCGCCGACGCATCGCCTGAACCGACCTAGCTGCGCGGTGCGGGCTTTCACCGCATGTGCGCGTCTAGGCCGATATGGATCTCGGGTTGTAGCAGTGCGGGCTTTCACCGCATACTTGCTCACCTGGCCTCCGTCCTCAGGGACGTTTGAGTCTATTCGCGACCAGACGTTTGAGTCAATCCGCGGTAGTCGTAGATCCCGTAACCGGGCGTGATTTATTGATTGTGGGTACATTGTATCGGTATAGACAGGGATCCTCAAGTTGGAGCAGTGCGGGCTCCACCGAGAGTTGCTCACCTGGGTTTCCTTGTCTGTAGCTTAGTGGAGAGTTCTCTAACCGTGCGGGCATGCCCCGCACTCGCTCGTCTGAGACCTCCGTTCCCCTGGAACTTTCCATGTAGGGCCGTTTCCCGTTTCCGTAGAACCCCACAATCACTCTCGTCACGCCACCGTAGACGTAAGGACGTAGAATAATACTTACTTTAAAAAAAGGGCGTAAAAGCCCCGTCCGTACGATAATCATATACCCGTGTTTATTTGTCGCACCGCACCCCGTGGTAACTAACCCTTCTAACGCTGAGCTAGCTAGGAAACCTTCTAAGCCCCTCCGGCGGAAGGAAATGTAGGATTTACTCTCGGCGCGCTCCCGCCACGAGAGTCCGGGGTTCGACTCCCCGCCAGCAATCCATTACAGGTGTATTAGTGCGATTAATGGTAGTAGGTTAAAAGTAGTTGGAAAATGCGATGTAATGTTTTCGTTGAGCGATTTTTTATTTAAACAAGAATTTATAAATAAAGCTTACTTAAAGTGTAGTGTAGTTTTAGGTCAGGATTTCTTAATAAAGTGTAAAATGTGTATTGATTTATAAAATAATTTTGTGTCTTTTTCCCAAGGAAAAGTTCATTTTGTTGGTTTATTCGCAAATTGTCAAATTCGCAATTTGTCAATTTTTCAAAATTTCTAGTTCTCTAGGTTTAATAATAATTAAAGTCAACTAATTAATAGGTAGAAAATTACAATGGGCTCGCGAACACCGAAATTGGGAGGAAAAAGACTGGCGCTGTGTTAGCTTCTCTGATGAATCACGCTTCGGTTTGAGGCTGGATACAAGACGCACTCGAGTTTGGAGGACAACAGGACTTCAAAAACTCTTGAGACTTTGTCAGGATGTTCATCCATATGGTTAGGGGCCGGTAATTGGATCGGTGGAAGAACGGATCTCATTTGGATGAGGGGCAACCTCAATGCTCAAATCTACGCAAAGAGGATTGTTTTAGATGTGATCATCTGTGATTCGTTTCGACTAGCTGATGCATGACAATGCACGTCCACACACGGCTAGAGTCGTAACACGCACTCTTGCCGATTCTCATATCAACATCCTGCCGTGGCTTGCACAATCACCAGACCTCAACCCAATTGAGCATGCATGGGACATGCTCCAAAGAAGAGCTCCGCCGAGTATGACTGCCGTGCACACCCCACAACAACTTTTTGACTTGTTAGAAAGAACGTGGGCGGCTATTCATCAAAGTGATTTAGATAAACTGATTTTAAGCATGCCAAATCGCTGTGCTTTTGTTTTTCGTGTGTATGGTAAAAATACAGATAATTTTTTTTTAAATTTTTACAATAAAATTTTAAAAAATCAACCATTCTTTTTTTTTTTTTTTTTATATACTAAGCCCGGCAAATGACCCCACTCCACCTGATGTTAAGTGGAAATGAAGTCCAGGCGCGAGGACAACTGGTGCAGCGTAAGAGACGTAGCATCAGTCATCCTCACTCTGCCGGCCCACAAAGTGCTTCTTCACGCCTCGTTTGAAGGACCCTATGTCATAGGTAGGAGGGAATACGTGTGCTGGTAGACTATTCCATCTTTTGGAAGTGCGGCAAAGAAACGAGTCACCAAATTTCTTTGTGCGAGATGGAATGTTAGAGACTGTAAATTGGTGACTCCGCAGAGCAGCACGCGTACTCCTATGGAGGAAGGGAGAAGGAGGGATGAGGTCAAAGAGTTCTTCAGAGCACTCGCCATGGTATAAACGGTAAAAGACGCTGAGTGACGCAATATCTCTACGCAATTGCAAAGGCTCGAGAGTTTTAGTGACCTCTGCATTGCCGATAATGCGCACAGCGCGGCGCTGCAATCTGTCCAAGGCATCGAGAAGGTACTTTGCGGAGCCGTCCCAAAGGTGAGAGCAATACTCCACGCAAGACCGCACCTGTGTCTTGTATAATAGACACAACTGATCAGGCGTGAAGAATCGCCGCACCTTGTTCAGGACACCGAGTTTACGTGAGGCATTTTTAATCACGGTTTCGATGTAGTCCTTTTGGTTCAGATCGCTGCGGATATTCATACCGAGCATGTGAATACTGCTCTGCTGGCCTAGAGATGTACCCTGAAGAGAGGGAAGGGGAAGGAATGGCGACTTTTTCGCTGTGAACGTGCACACCTGTGTTTTCTTGGCATTGAACTCCACCAGATTATCGGAGCCCCATTTAGAAATGAGGTCCAACATCCGATCGAGCTCAATGACAAGATTTGCTCGCTTCATTTCGGTGTCTACCCGCCCAGCCGTTGGGTGCCCGTTATATCCCCCATGCACTGTGCTCTGCATAGCAATGAATGTTTCCAAGAGGAAGCATGTCATTGATATGCAGAAGGAACAGCGTGGGGGATAGAACGGAGCCTTGAGGAACACCAGCGTTCACTGACATGAACCGCGAAGCGCATCCATCCGAAAGGACACGGATTCTACGCTCATGCAGGAAGCTGGCAATCCAGGTACAGAACTGAGCGGGCAAACCGTATGCCGGGAGCTTGGAGAGAAGAGCTTTGTGCCAGACCCGATCAAAAGCCTTGGCTATGTCAAGGCTAACTGCCAGTGACTCGCCACGCTTGTCAATAGCCTCACCCCAGAGATGTGTGACGTACGCTAGAAGATCACCCGTTGACCGTTTTGGCCGAAACCCATATTGACGATCGTGAATTAGGGAGTGATCATCTAGGTATCGAATAAGCTGTTTGTTCAATATTCGTTCTAGGATCTTACACAACACTGAAGTTACGGCTATAGGGCGGTAATTAGTCGGATCTGACCGATCTCCTTTTTTAGGGATCGGTTGCACATTAGCTTCTCTCCAAGATTCCGGCACACAACCCGAAGAGAGCGAGAGACGGTACAGACGCGTTAACACAGGGGACAACTCCGCTGCACACATTCTCTTGCTTTATTTGCCAATTAGGTGACGACCTTAACGTAAGCTAACTTTCCTCAATTTGTTAAAATGGCTTTTTTCTTAATTTTTTCAACATACCTAATAGCGATAACATTGATCACTTAAACATAAAAAATAAAGCAAGAAGCTAGTCTAGAAAACCAGAATAGGTAAATATCATTAGAAAAAAATTTTATACCTAAAAATGTACCTACTTGACAATTAGAATGTTTTGGTGTGTGTAGATCTCGGACCAATGGGCGATTTTCTGACAGCCCAAATTAAAAAGTAAAAATTAGTTCAAAAACACTCGATAGATGTCGTTTTATGAAAGCTGGGTTACTTATGGGCTGTAATAAATTCTGCACTTTTACTTGTCTACCAAAAGAATAAAAAAATAGTATTTACTTACCTATTTATATTCAGGACCTCCAGAACCTATTTCTATTTTGTAATAGAATAAATATTACGCAGCCATACACGTGCTCTTCATGAACCCGCCTTTTACTAAGCGCCATACTAATCTATGCTAAGCGCCATCTATGAAGTCATTTACGAACCAATTTCTTTTTTTTTTTTGATCTCGGAAAATCGCCCATTGTGATATTTGGTCCGAGGTGTAGATAGATAAACAAAACATAAACAAATATATAATAGTAACGTATAACATATAAAATATACATTCTGTCAAAAAAGTTTCGGGAACGGATGATTTGTTTATGATTCGAAATTAATTTTTTTTTTTTTTGCTGTTGGATTGGCCCAACTGTTATCCATTTTGGCGCGGAGTTTGAGTTGCATCTGTTATTTAGATTTAATACAGTGCTGTTTTTAGTTAGTTTATATCTAGTGTGTATTGCGAATTTCATAATGAATAAAAACATCGAACAAAGAGTTTGTCTTAAATTTTGCGTCGCCAATGAAATTTCGTGTTCGGAGTCACTGAAAATGTTACAGAAGGCTTACGGTGAATCGACTTTATCAAAAACACGTGCTTATGAGTGGTACAAAGCGTTCAAAAGCGGTCGAGATGTGATGGAAGATTTGCTTCGCTCTGGTAGGCCGTCAATCAACGTCTTCAACTGAAGCTAACATCGCAAAAGTGAAGGAAATGATGACTGCATATCCTCATTCAAGTTTGAGAGAGATAGCCGCTGAACTTTCTGTGTTTCACGAGTCGATCCGTACCATTTTAAATAATCACTTGGGTATGAAACATGTTGCCGCACGGCTAGTCCCAAAAGACCTGAATTTTCTCCAAAAACTCAATCGCATAAGAGTCGCTGAGGACATGCTAGAACGAGTCAATTCCGACCCAACATACATGCAACGCTTTGTTACTGGTGACGAGACGTGGGTTTACGAGTTTGACATGCAAACTAATCAGCAAGCTTCGGAGTGGCGCCTTCCGACTGAACCGAAACCGAAAAAACCACGCCAACGTCGATTAAAAGTCAAAGTCATGTTGACTGTTTTCTTTGACTATCGCGGTGTTGTGCACTCGGAATTCTTGCCGCAAGATCAAACGGTAAATAAAGAATATTATTTGAGCGTTATGCGGCGTTTAAGAGAGCAAATTCGACGAAAAAGGCCAAATTTGTGGAAAGAAAATTCGAGACATTCGTCAACTCGCACACTTTTAACTCGCACACATGTGCGAGATGGCACCATTTGATTTTACCTATTATATGTGTCGTCAACTCGCACACTTGTTAAAATCTGTACCGTAAAACGGGGATCCTTCCTATTTAAGGAATGGCGGGGTAAATAGGAATAAAAATCTACTTTTTTAAACCGTTCTGTAGCGTTGGTATTAAATAAGGCAGATCCACACTTTCTTGTTTTTCTATTTTTTACTGCTGGCTACACTGAGAATTTGTGCCAGCCAATCAGGTTTCACTAAAAAAATACGTTGAAATAGAAGTAGTAGTCTTAACATGTGAATATTGTGCTTTTTCACTTTAGGTTTTTGACTATTTAGAGTGAGGGAAAGTGTTGGAAAAGATTAATTTTGATAATAATAGTAGTTAGTGGTTTGAAGAAACGTGAAGGTAGGTAAATAAATACGATATTTCATTAGAAATCTTCGTTTAAGTCGAACAATACATTTTTAAGTTATTTTGGTGATAAAAGGAACGCGAAGGGGGAAAATTGGCACATGAACAGGTATAATTGGAACAACATGGGGTTATTTGGTTTCAGTATGAGGTAAATTGGAATTCCCAAATAGGGTTGCCAAAACCCTATACTTAGATAAAATAATGAATTTAAGTACTTACTTACCTCCTTACGAAAATTTCATTTCGGAATAAGTACTAAGAATAATGTTATTATTTACACTTCTTTATAAACTCCAAAATATTTTCTTTAATAGTTGGCACAATATTATTAAAGGTAAGTACATTGCAATGTTATTTACATCGAATTTATATTGCTTAGGGGATCATCAAATATAATTAAACAATAAAATTAGATTATTTTATTTTTTTATTCTACTTAGGTACATTTATTTCGGATACCAATCTGAAACTAAACTAACTAGGTACTAACTCTCGTTTTATTAACCTTTAGTTACCGACCCTAATTTTTGATACATAATTGGCGAGGTGATGTCGTGCTGACACCCAATTTGAAGTGACGTTTTTAATAGAATCTATATCAAAAATAAGTTGAAATTATCGCTAACTTAAAAGATTACTTATCAAACATTGGGATGAAATCATAAAAACAACAAAAAAATGTCTATAAGCCTTTTAACAGCAAAATCACAAGAATGGCACATTGTTAGGAACATAATTTTCAGTCTATAGTAAAAACTGAATAAATAATTAAAATATTTCAACATTGGTATTTTTTTTTATTTAATCAACAAAAACAAACTCTAATCAACATATTTCAAAAAGTAATAAAAAATTTAGGTCATCTAAGGCAAAATTCTGGCAGACTAAAAAGTCTGATCAAAGATCAAAAGAGCACATTGAAGACTTATGTATATTTTACACTTGATGCACTGATGAGGTGTTTTCCTTTTGAGTTCAGAAGGACAAATTGTACATAACTTCCTCTTTTGATTCATCACGACTTCTTCATGGCCTTCTGGTTCTTTAGGTATCAAATCCTAACCAAGAATACGTTTTATTGTGAGGGTTAGCTCCCTAGGCAAGTGAGTGTTGCAGACACGACGATTCAAATGAGGCACAACTCTCTGGAAAGACTTTGCAAGAATGTCCCTCGTTCAATCGAAGGTGAATTCGTACATAATGTAGATCATAAATGCGTTTACACCACTCATATCTAGAATGCGGTAAAATATGGCCATTGGTCATCTTTGCCTAGGGCGACTGCGAGAATAGTTCGAGCATTTTTTGTCGACCATGAGGTCGCCGGCACCTTTAGTCTTATTGTAATCCATGATAATTTCTGGTTTATTTTTCTCTGGGCCAATTTGTCCTGAGTGGTGCATAGAAGCAATCAGTAAAATTGCTTTGTACTTCTTTGGTACATAGGACACGAGAGTAAAATCTTTGGTAAAACCATGCAAACTTGTTTCAGGCTCTCGAGTTTTTGATGCCTGAAATAAGGAAGGTATTTGCCGTTTGTTTTTATAGTGTACCAGTGCACGTCAGTCCTCGATCTAACAAACGACATCTAAAAAAGCCTTAAATAAGCATATTTTAAGGTAATCACAAAAAATATAAATCATAAAATAGTCACACTAACACCGACCTAAGGTCACAGTGACACCAGAGATCTGATAGTGGGCACACCTGTCACCGTGCCGTGAGTGCTTGGCCGAATAACGAACAATCAAGTCAAAACATGCAGCTACTGAAAGATACAGCGATATATTGCTGTTAGTTGTTGAAATATTCCAGTTTTAACACGCGCGGTGTAACGGTGACACCGCCTCGGCAATTAAAGGTTAAGTTAAGATTTTAAAGATGAATATACAAATATACAAACAAAATTTGTTTCCGCTCACACTAATTATCTAGAGACCAAGATGAGTATTCTTTTGAAACTCGTTCTTAAGGTAAGAAAATGGATAAACATACAAAAACATAGAAAAACACCTAGACCTGAAATCCATTTAGAAAAACAGTTTTTCTTTAAATTGACCCGACCGGGAATAGAACCCGGAGAGACCCAGCGTGCTAACCACTCGACCACGGTGGTCGTCTAAGAATATTTTTAAGTTTTTGTTACCTATACGAAATTAGTATTTTGATTGAATATTTAATACCAATTTTAACAGTTTATTTACATTAAGTTTAATCCAAAGGGGAGACCAATTATTAATATGAATAGACTGATTTAAGACTTATTATTCTAAATGCTATATTTTAGTTAAAAGGAAGTTATTAAAATATAATTCACTTACAATGATTATTTTTATAAAACACTTTTTTAAGAGCTTATGTAAAGTAGGAAGTTAATGTTTGGATACCTACTTAAATAGTGACAGCCCTTGCTAAAATTCCGATTTACCTCACTCACAAACCTATTATCCCCGTTAGGGGTAAATTGGGATCCAATAGGGTTTTTGTTGAATTTCTTAAAATATAACAATACATTGGCATTTTAAAGACATCTAAGACTTAAAAGAGCTTATCATACATATATAAGTATATTATGAGATACTCTAATCGTTACGGAAGAAAGGGTAAATTCTAGTTGAAAGTAAAGATTGGACCAATTTACCCCGTTTTACGGTACAGTCAATTACAAAAAGGTTTGGAAAAAGTTATAATCCTATGTTGAATACCAGACAGACAGCTGTTATGATTAAGTACGAAATAAAACAAAAAGTTATGAATAGTATTATAATCAATAATATCACAAAAGCATTTGGCTTCTTCTTATCTAAATAAAATAAAAAATGGATGTAACAAACGTGTAAAACTTAGTATTAATCAACAATATCCCAAAAGTATTTCACTAATTTTTTCTTAAAAGTTAAACATATAATTACTTATAAAACATCAGAGATGAAAATCGTTTGTTTAAAATTTAAGTTATAAATCAACATCAAAAATAGCATTATAATATTGATTATATAACCTCTTGTGTGCTACGGCCATTTTTTTCCAATATGCGGCCATGTGTCAAGCTCCTTCCTAGTAAAGTTTCGTATTACTTCCTGTTTATATCCGGTCTAGGTATAATGACGATTTCCATAAATAATTTATAAAGAGACTATATAAAAAACTTATATCACTGGAATCCTTATTAAATAAGCTATCTGGCTATGTATAATAAAGTATAGTTTGATTCTATAATAAATTGCAAAAAAAAGATTAAAATCATACATCTATAATTATTTGTATCAATTACAAAGTTGCTGGATACATAGTTCCACAGAATTTTTTCTTTCTTTTAAGTCGGTAATAGTGGTATTGATATGCTCATCGATAACACATGTTTCTTTTTTTGTTGTGATATTAGACACATTTTAGAAATTTTTAGATATCATTGATTTTATATAGAAAAAAAATCTTATTCTAAACCAAAAAACTTTGAAAATCGCTTTAAGTTAAGTGTGAATTTCTCCTATGTACAATAATATTATTGAGCATAATTTATACTAGAATAATAGTTACTTCATGAAGAATAAAGATTATATAATAATTTATTATCCTATTTCGATAAAAACGATAAATACAACTGCAAAATTACTAAAAAATGCAATGCGCCGGCCGTCCGAACTCAGATTATTCTCACAGAGTGGAGATTTGTAATATTATGCACGAATTAATTATCCTATTTCGATGAAAACTATAAATACAACTGCAAAATTACTACAAAATGCAAAAATGGGCATTTTACGCAAAAATTACATTTGAGATGTAGTAGGCCTCTTAAATGGTTGCAGACAGAATTTGAAAGTTCCATCACACATAACTGTCAAATTAGGATAAGCTTATATCGCTTTACAATTTTCACTAACGAAAACCAAATTTCTGTTTTTCAGCTTTTGAATTTTTCAGCAGATAAAATGTGGAAAGATATGTAGTAACTAACAGAAAATATCGATAACGGATAACGTACGTTTATTTTTGGAGTATCTACCTCTTTTCATCTATGTCACCCTGGTACTTTTATCACTGAATAAGTTATAGTACTACCGTACTTTTAGTTCAAAATAACTGTCGTGATTAAATTTATTATTGACATAGTAAGTTGCAGCACCTAGTCCTACTCGTTTATTTCTTTTTTTTATAGCTAAAGGTAAGTAAGATCGCTAAGGCGCCTATCTACCTCTTTTCATTTATGTCACCCTGGTACTTTTAGCACAGAATAAGTAATAAATAGTACTACCGTAGTTTTAGTTCAAAATAACTGTCATGATTCTGATTATTGACATAGTAAGTTGCAGCACCTAGTTCTACTCGTTTATTTTTTTTTGATAGATAAAGCACATGAGTAACTCTTGTGGTTAAAGGTAAGTAAGATCGCTAAGGCGCCTATCTACCTCTTTTCATTTATGTCTCCCTGGTACTTTTAGATCAATATGACTGTCATGATTCAATTTATTATTGATGTAGTAAGTTGCTAAAGCACCTAAGTCCTAGTTTCTATCGACATCAATATTACGAATCTTTTCGAGGAATAAAAATATAATATTTTAATTACCTATTCTGAAGCGCACCAAACGGGTGCGCTTGGAGGAATAGTTTAGGTGCGCTTGGTCTGGTGCGCTTCAAAATGGGTGGGCAAGTCATTACATAATCGTGTTTCCAATTTTTTATTCGACTGTACTTTGTACGAGTGTGCGAGTTGACGACGCAAATAATAGGTAAAATCAAATGGTGCCATCTCGCACATGTGTGCGAGTTAAAAGTGTGCGAGTTAAAAGTGTGCGAGTTGACGAATGACTCGAAAATTCTTGGATTTAGCACCACGATAATGCGCCTTCGCACAAGGCCATCATTGTGAACGAATTTTTGACCAAAAACTCAACAAATACCATCGAGCAACCACCTTATTCACCAGATATGGCTCCAGCCGACTTCTTTCTTTTTCCTAAACTCAAATTTGGCAATCGTGGCAGTGGCACCCGTTTTCATTCAGTAGGTAGAAGACATAAAGAAGAATTCGTAGCGAGAACTGAACTCAATTCCGGAAAAAGCGTTTAAAAAATGTTTCGATGATTGGATTATTCCTTGGCTTTAGAGGGTTTACGCATTTCGGTTTCCCATAGAAATTTCTAAGTTGAAAACCACTTAATGGACGAACTTTGCAAAGTACAGGACAAAGATGACTATTTATATCCAATCATTATATGTTTCTGCTTTTAGTTTCGTCTACGATGGCGCTCTTTGTCGTATGCTAAAAATGTAAAGTATATAAATTGTGTCAAGCATAAATAATTATGAAAATAAACCAAAATACATAGATGCATACACTTATACACTACACGACACTTACACTACTATCCCCAAAGGTTTAGTCAAAGACTAGTCAAAAAGGACCACAAAAAGCAGTCCACTGTCACAGTCCACGTTTCCTCAAATAACAATTGCACATGTATTGTGCTAAGTGTTAAAGGTGGTGAGCGAATCGCCGCTTTATGCTGTTGATTGTATACGTGCAGTCTTTAGTCCGTAAGTCGCCTTTTACGAAACCGATGTGTTTAGACGATCAAAGAACCCAAAAGAAAAGATGGGTTGGTAGTACCTATTATTTAAACGCAGTCGGGTAATAATGAGCCGCCATGCGCCACAAACCACCACCGCACAGCTCAGCAAATCTAAATATTTTTATTCATGGAAACTGATAAGCACTTATCAATCGTCCAATATTACTGCTTAGAATAATAATATTTTTTTTTCTGCTTACAGCAACCCAATCCCGGAGGTAACAGACTTATTGCCCATTCAATGGCCGGCCGTCACACGCAATTCGTATAGTTTTCTGAAGATTGACTCGGACTTCGAAGTGCTCCAGAGGCCGTATCATAACCGAATGGCCTTCTGGGATTTATTCGAAAAATTGAATACAGTTTACCGGAAAGGATATCGGGAGAATTAAATATTTGTTGTAACACAATAAAAAAAATCTATATGAATTAATTTCTAAATAGCCTTTATTGTAATAATTTTATAATTTTTACTTAACGCTGAAATATTTGATACGTTCCTAATATTATAAATAAGAAAGTGCGTTTGTTTGTTACGCTTTCACGTTAAAACTGCAAAACTGAATTGCGGTTTAAACGTAAAGGTTTTTCTGAATGTTGGTATGGAGATTGAATTGGCCCTGAGGACGGTTGTATGTATGCTACTTTATTTCGCGAAAAATATAGCTATCGTTAATTATAATATAGTATGTATGTAGGTTTATGTAGAACAATAGTGACCTACTTTGCCTACACATTTCGATTCATGGGCTATAAATATCATGATCAAAGTTACTATCCTGTCCTGTCATGAACTTATCTTGTCTGAATAAAAAACCGCTAAAGCAGTCCTCTGCCATAGTTCACTTTTCACCAAATAGCGACTGCGCATTGGTGGCCCAATGCGGGTTGGTAGGGTAAGCTATAACCCACTTTTCCATGTTCTCCATGTGCTGTCGTCCATCTGGGAAGGCCTATGCCCAACGGTGGGAAGTTTTATTTAGGGTGGCACGATGACATAGCACGAATGGCGTCATATTGGTGGCTAAAGAAGTGACAAATGCACTAGCAGGAACAAGATTACCTGACCATTACGTGCATAGTTAAAAACCATGCACTAGTTATTGTATTTCTTAAATCAATAATAAAGTAAATTTACAGATGTAAATAATATAATTAAACATTATTATACATTAATCACTGTACACTATATCAATGCCTCCATCTGTTTTTCTTACCTCGCTTTTCTATCCCTAGGTTGCCTGGAAGATATCGTTTTTAGTAATAAGGCCGCCCGTTTTACGACTTTAAAAAAAAAATTTTACCTTGTATTATTATCTGTGTTTACAATAAAGAGTTCTCATCATGATAGTGTAACTCCACACGTCATACAATTCGCCTGGCCATTAGCTACGAGTTATCATTGTTATCATTGATATTGATATCTTAATACTGAGGCACGTTTACATTGACAAAATTAAATAATAACAAAACCAATTTTCAATAAATTTCATTTAAACATATATTCACAATTTGAGGACTATCTTGCCAATAGGACTCAAAGGGTAAAAATTTATTCCTGGGTTAGCGCTGAGGCTAACATTACGTATGGTGTGCCCCAAGGCAGCATAATCGGCCCGACCGTGTTTCTGGCCTATATTAATGACCTCTGCTAGCTGCAACTTCGTGTGGGTAAGATCTTCACTTTTGCCGATGACACTGCCCTTTTATTCCATGGGGATACTTGGAATGATGTCTTCAGCTCTGCTCAGCTGGGATTCGACAAGGTGAACAAATGGTTAAAGTGCAACATCCTAACTCTGAATGTCTCCAAAACAAAATATGTGCCATTAACACTAAGACCCAGCCAAGTTCCAGAACTTACCTACAATATCATCGCCCATAAGTGCTGCCCCCAGTCCTCTTTGTCTGCAATAGCTTCCTGTTCTTGTCCTATGCTAGAGAGAACGGAATCCATTAAATATTTGGGGGTCATAATTGACCAAACCCTTACATTTAAACCCCATTTAAATTTACTTGCTTCGAGACTACGTAAGCTGGTTTACGTCCTTGGGACACTCAAACACGTAGCTAGCCGAACGGTCAATAAGATGGTTTACTTCGCACTATGCCATTCGCTCCTAGAATATTGTATCTCGGTTTGGGGCGGCGCGGCTAAATAGTACATTATAGCTGTGGAGAGGGCCCAACGTGTGCTTCTTAAAAGTATCTGCAGTACTACCTTATCGTTTCCCTACTGCTGATCTATATAGGGACTGGGTCATACTTACGGTAAGGTAAACATTTATTTTAAAAGTTATCCTTATGAAACATTATCGTTCTTCTTGTTCCTTGGTCCTTTTCTATATATAAAAAATAACACTATTCTCAACATCTCTATCCGCTCTCAAAATCCATCTGCAAACAACAGTGATGAAATTTCTGAAGTCCCTCAACTATGACGCGAAAGAAAAGTTCCTTCCTCCTAAATAAAGTACACATAATTTTCATTTTTTTTGGTTTATATGATCCTAATTAATGGAATCAGGCGTTACTTTGCGAAAATCCATGATATACAAAAATGGAATAGAATATGTAGTGTTAATCCCGCTAACTCACTAATTTATCAAGCTTGGATGCTGCATGCAAGCACCGCCCTCCCGCCCGCAATGTATGCACATGCAAAAGGAGCAATGGATGCTAAATAAGGTGTAGCATACTTTGGGTATAAACACATACACAAATAGCACACACTTATATTTTACATTAAATATTTATTAAAACCTAAATAAGAATATAAACATTAATAATAAAGTAATTCTAACTTATATCTAAAACATACAGCTGATTTACTATATTAATATTTACACTTATATATGTACACTTATATACATAATTAATTACTATATATTTAGCTATTCATATCTACAATAATATTCACACCATAATATCGAGTGTGTATTAGTTAGTCGATATCGATAAACACCTATCGATAAGCATGACCATAGGCACTAGCCGTTACCTACGTTCTATTGTTCTTGCCATCTGCGCGCGGGCAGCCGCTGTGGACACATCCAGTCGAGACCTATGTACGACGCGGAGCGCACGCTGCTCTGTCTCCCGCCTTATAAATACCGATTGCGTAGTACGCTTATTTCTTTCCGCGCTGTGCTTAAATCTATTCTGTGAACTATCCTATTTCTCCTTCATGCTTACGCTTACGCTTATATTTATTGTGCTGTGCTATTTACGTGCTAAAACTGTTCCTTCTGTGCCTTCTGTTTGTTATAAATGTGTACTGGTATTTGGACAACATAAACCACTTAAACCGTAAGTTGGACTATTTATTTTTACCACCACAGTGGTGACCCCGTATTCGAATAATGGAGAAGGAATTTCGAGATGCACGTGAAACAGCCATGCGGTCAGTCGATAGTGATGGGAACGATTCGACAAAAAGTATCGATGTTTTCAAAGTCGGTACTCGACTGCCGCCGTTCTGGCCGGAGAAGCCTGAGATCTGGTTCGCGCAAGTGGAGGGGCAGTTCGCCATATCGGGAATCACCAACGACTCCACCAAGTTTCACTACGTCATCAGCCAGCTGGAAAATCAGTATTCCAGAGAGGTAAAAGACCTTATCATCAGCCCACCAACTACTGATAAATATCAGAAATTGAAGACCGAGCTGATCAAACGGCTTACGGCGTCGAAAGAGAAAAAGCTGCAGCAACTCTTGATGCACGAGGAGCTTGGAGACCGAAAGCCCTCGCAATTTCTCCGCCATCTTAAGAGTCTCGCAGGCGTCAACGTACCCGACGATTTCCTGAAGACTATTTGGGTTAGTCGTCTGTCGCACGGGATACAGACCGTACTTGCAGGTCAGCCCACATCATCTGCCATCGATGACCTGGCAGACTTGGCTGATCGTATCCACGAGCTGGCTACACCATCACCATCGGTGGCTTCAACGAGTCAAATTCGTCCCGAGTCAGCATTGGACGCGTTGACCAAACAAGTGGCTGAACTCCAGATGCAGTTCCGGAAGTTTGCGTCGGAGAGAAACAGCAGATCCCACTCACGGTCTACCAGATCACCTCACCGTAGATCAGTATCCAGGTCGAAACGCTCTCAATCGAACTATAGAAAGTTTCCGTTATGCTGGTACCACGGCAAGTACGGGGAGAAGGCCAGCACATGCGTAACCCCCTGCGGGTTTAGTCGCAGAATGTCCAATTCGCAAAATGTCCAGCGGTCGCAAAAAGTTCAAGTCGTCATTATTTATTTAATTTGTCCGGCACAATAAAAATAACTCGTGGATACCGTTTTATTGTGCCGGACAAATTAAATAAATAATGACGACTTGAACTTTTTGCGACCGCTGGACATTTTGCGAATTGGACATTCTGCGACTAAACCCCCCTGCGACTACAAAGCGGGAAACGCCAGGGGCGGTCGATAGTGGCGACTGCTGACTGCCCTACATCATCTACTGGTCGCCTGTTTGCCACGGACCGAGCTTCGAAGGTGCAGTTTCTGGTCGACACTGGAAGCGACCTCTGCGTCTACCCCCGGTCCCTTCTTCGTGATCGTCGTGCCAAGACGGACTACAACTTGTGTGCTGCGAACGGTTCCAGTATATCTACTTACGGTTATGTACACCTTAATTTAGCTATTGGTTTGCGTAGATTGTTTAGTTGGCGTTTTGTAGTAGCCGATGTTACTAAGCCGATCATAGGCGTAGATTTTTTAAATTACTACTACCTTATTGTAGATTGCCGTAACAAACGATTGTTAGATAGTACAACCTCTGTATCCGCTGTAGCCAAAGTAGTTAGTTGTAGTAATATAGCATCTGTAAAAATCTTGACTGGTGAGTCTCGGTATCACAAAATTCTTGACGAATTTCCCGAGATTACCCGACCAACTGGTACACACCGCAACATTACACACAACACCGTCCACCATATTCGCACGACTCCAGGCCCTCCAGTATCTTGTACCCCTCGCCGTTTAGCACCAGACAAATTAAAGATTGCTCAACAGGAGTTCCAGGCCATGCTCGCCAATGGTACAGCTCGACCTTCACAGAGTCCCTGGGCCTCACCTCTTCATCTAGCGCCGAAAAAAGACAACGGCTGGCGTCCCTGCGGCGATTACCGCATGCTCAACGCCCGAACTGTACCTGACAGATATCCGATTAAACACATCCACGACTTCTCGCACAATCTTGTTGGCTGCAAAGTCTTCAGCACCCTAGATTTATTGAAGGCGTATAATCAGATACCTGTCAGTCCTGCAGACATTCCGAAGACCGCAATCACATCACCTTTGGGTCTATTTGAATTCCCATATATGACCTTCGGACTTCGAAATGCGAGCCAAACCTTTCAAAGGTTTATGGATGAGGTCACCAGAGGGTTAGATTTTGCCTATTGCTACATCGACGACATCTTGATTTTCTCAAGAGATGAGCAGCAGCACGAGCAGCACCTTCGCCAAATCTTCAGCAAGCTGAAGGACTACGGCATGCTGGTAAACACTGCTAAGTGCGTCTTCGGTGTACCCGAGGTAACATTTTTAGGTTACGCCATCTCGGAAAGCGGCTCTAGACCATTGGACTCCAAGGTGCAGGCAATTAAGGACTTCCCGACTCCAACTACTGTGCGCCAGCTCAAGGCATTCCTAGGCATGCTCAATTTTTATAGGAGACTTCTTCCCCGAGCTGCCGAAATCCAGGCTCCCCTACATGCATTGTTGACAGGTTCTGTAAAAGGGTCACAGCCAATCGTTCTGACAGGTGATACCCTCACAGCTTTTAAAGCGTGTAAGAACAGCCTTGCAAATGCTGCCTTACTAGCTCACCCTGACTGTGCCGCCAAACTTGCCTTGGTGACAGATGCCTCCGATAAGGCAATCGGTGCAGTCCTCCAACAACACAAGGACGGAGCGTGGCAACCATTAGCCTTCTTTTCGCGAAAGCTCAGCCCGTCCCAGGTAAAGTACTCGCCTTACGACAGGGAGCTTCTCGCCATTTACGAAGGCCTTAAATATTTCCGGCATATGCTAGAAGCCCGGCACTTTGTCGTCTACACTGACCAAAAGCCGATCAGTTTCGCATTCCATGAAAGGAAGAGAAACTGTTCGCCTAGGCAGTTCAGACATTTAGACTTTATTGCCCAGTTCACTACCGATATCCGACACATATCTGGCAAGGATAATGTAGTTGCCGATACCTTGTCGCGGATCGAAGAACTGGGCGCACCAGTCAACTTCGAGGCCTTAGCCCAGAGTCAATCATCTGACCCAGAACTACAGAAACTACTTTCTGGTGAAACATCCCTGCGTATAGACAAACTGACAGTTCCTGGAAGTCGTGTTCCCCTGTACTGCGACGTCAGTACAACGACTCCTAGGCCTTTTGATCCAAAATTCTATCGCAGACAGGTTTTCGAGAGCCTGCATTCATTAAGTCACCCTGGTGCCAATGCATCTGCAAGACTCGTTGCAGAGCGATTCGTCTGGCCCGGGGTAAGAAAGGATTGCAGGGAGTGGTCACACACTTGCTTGGCCTGTCAAAAAGCTAAGGTGAATCGTCACGTCAGCGCACCTCTAAGCACTTTCAACTTGCCTCGCATTCGTTTTCGGAAAATCCATATAGATCTGATTGGCCCATTACCAATCTCGCAGGGCTGTCGGTACTGTCTGACGGCCGTAGATCGGTTTACCCGGTGGCCGGAAGCAGTGCCGATAGAGGACATAACTGCGGAAACCGTGGCTAAAGCACTTCTGTCAATGTGGATCGCTCGATTCGGTTGTCCGACAGACATTACCACTGACCGTGGCCGTCAATTTGAATCGGCGTTATTTCAGTGTCTGTCAAAAACAGCCGGATTTGAGCACAAGCGGACTACTGCATACCATCCGGCGTGCAACGGCATGGTGGAACGTTTTCACCGCCAACTGAAAGCCGCAATAGTCTGCCACGCGAACGACAGATGGACAGAGTCTTTGCTATGGGTTCTGTTAGGTATACGAAGCGCCTATAAAGAGGACCTCCAAAGCTCTTCTGCAGAACTCGTATACGGAGAGCCGTTAAGGTTACCAGGCGAATTCTTCGAACCTACTGACGGTGGTACGACCGACTTATCCGAATTTTCTGCACGCCTGAAACAAATTGCCACAAAACTACGCCCTACACCAGCTTCACGTCATTCTAAGCCTAAAGTATTTGTATATAGAGAATTAGCCACCAGTGATCACGTGTTCCTTCGCGAAGGCGCATCACGTGGTTCTCTCCAACCAGCATACTCAGGCCCACACAAAGTCTTAGCAAGGGATGACAAAACTTTTAAAATCCTTCAGAAGGGTAAAGAGGTCACGGTATCGATAGACCGCGTTAAGCCGGCCTTCATATTGTCTGACCAAACCGAACCTGAACCCCTACCAGATGTTCAGAAAGAATACACAACACGCTCTGGACGCCGGGTGAAGTTTACAAATTTTTATCGCCCTTGACGGTCTCTGGAGGGGGGTGGTGTAGCATACTTTGGGTATAAACACATACACAAATAGCACACACTTATATTTTACATTAAATATTTATTAAAACCTAAATAAGAATATAAACATTAATAATAAAGTAATTCTAACTTATATCTAAAACATACAGCTGATTTACTATATTAATATTACTTACGGTAAGGTAAACATTTATTTTAAAAGTTATCCTTATGAAACATTATCGTTCTTCTTGTTCCTTGGTCCTTTTCTATATATAAAAAATAACACTATTCTCAACATCTCTATCCGCTCTCAAAATCCATCTGCAAACAACAGTGATGAAATTTCTGAAGTCCCTCAACTATGACGCGAAAGAAAAGTTCCTTCCTCCTAAATAAAGTACACATAATTTTCATTTTTTTTGGTTTATATGATCCTAATTAATGGAATCAGGCGTTACTTTGCGAAAATCCATGATATACAAAAATGGAATAGAATATGTAGTGTTAATCCCGCTAACTCACTAATTTATCAAGCTTGGATGCTGCATGCAAGCACCGCCCTCCCGCCCGCAATGTATGCACATGCAAAAGGAGCAATGGATGCTAAATAAGGTGTAGCATACTTTGGGTATAAACACATACACAAATAGCACACACTTATATTTTACATTAAATATTTATTAAAACCTAAATAAGAATATAAACATTAATAATAAAGTAATTCTAACTTATATCTAAAACATACAGCTGATTTACTATATTAATATTTACACTTATATATGTACACTTATATCCATAATTAATTACTATTTATTTAGCTATTCATATCTACAATAATATTCACACCATAATATCGAGTGTGTATTAGTTAGTCGATATCGATAAACACCTATCGATACGCATGACCATAGGCACTAGCCGTTACCTACGTTCTATTGTTCTTGCCATCTGCGCGCGGGCAGCCGCTGTGGACACATCCAGTCGAGACCTATGTACGACGCGGAGCGCACGCTGCTCTGTCTCCCGCCTTATAAATACCGATTGCGTAGTACGCTTATTTCTTTCCGCGCTGTGCTTAAATCTATTCTGTGAACTATCCTACTTCTCCTTCATGTTTACGCTTACGCTTATATTTATTGTGCTGTGCTATTTACGTGCTAAAACTGTTCCTTCTGTTTGTTATAAATGTGTACTGGTATTTGGACAACATAAACCACTTAAACCGTAAGTTGGACTATTTATTTTTACCACCACCAATACCACAAAGGCATGCAAACCGAAACCCGACACGTGTTTCGCCCCTCCACGGGGCATCCTCAGGAGCTGTTGACTGGTCAAGAGCTGCGCGCCGACTGAAACGGCTACGACGCTCTCGGCCCCTTATATAGCGCCACCGTTTGGCATTTGACGTACTACCCGCAATAAGACGCAATAATGGGGAGGAAACTAAAGGACAATGGCAAAAATGGACCTGACTTTGGGCACAAATCAATTGTATTCTAAAAAATATGCTGTTATTAGTTAATTTTGAAAATACAAATAATATACCTCAAGAACTTCTAGTTCTAGAGAAATTGATTAATGCGTAAAAGTAATTAATATCAATGGGACAACTTTATCATAGCTTTTGAACGGTTTTGACAATAGATCTTAACGACGATGTTGAGTTCCATTTCACGCGTAGGTTTACAATTTCACGTGCTTGCATGTAATCCTCCCACCTTACACTCGTCGAAAAAAAGATTATAGTATTCTACTTAGGCATAAATACTTTTAAGTATTTTTAGAGCAGTATTAAATTGCTGAAAATGATACAATAAGTAAACAAAATAAAAACCAAATAAACGTTAAGGGCTTGATTCTTTGACTTGCGTGTAAAGGAACGTCACTGTTAAAATCGAATGACAGGATGATAAATAAATTCAATAACATTGATTTTTTTTTCAGTCGGTCTTTGCGTTTGCTCCGATACGTACTTACCTACTGTGCGACAATTTATTAACATTTCTCCGGCTAGTAATGATTTAATATTATTCGCATTGGGAACGTACCAAATCCGACAGGCTCGGTTTTACTATGGAGAACATTTGCGTTTCCATGGAGATGTATCAGAGTATCGCTTGAGAGGTAGTGGAGATAATACGTTGTTAAGAGATAAAGTTAAATCCAGACACATTTCAAGAAAACTACTATGTATATAATATTAATGAAAAATAATGGGTCTGGAAGGGAAGGGATAACAGAATATTGTTGCAGTTGTTTAGTAGGTCGTCGAACGATTGGATGCTGTGCACATGTCATGACTGTGGTGTGGTACCTTGGGGTGGGCCAGGCACCAAGATAACATAATAGCAGCACCAGCATGTTTTTTAGATAAGTAGTGTAGTTAAAGAGAATTTTGAATAAATCTTTATGTAGGTGTTTTATTTTTAAGCATCCTCTTTGTTTCGTGTCAAATACCATTAATTGCATTTCTCTTATCACTATTTACGTAGTTATCAGATAGTTAAGGTCGGCTTAAGTTAAGAATTTAATATATTAGATCGTTAAAATGTTTGTCTAACCTCAAAAGCTCAAAAATTTTAAAAAAAATATATCGCTCATTTGTGAAGTTTTACGTTGAATATGGAGTTAGGACACTGATTCTAATTATGTTAGGAATCTAATCAACACAGAATTAATAATGCCTTTATTAATTTTGTGTATAATAATGACCTGATATTCAATGACTATGTCATTGAATATCAGGTCCAGCTAGTATGGGGTTTTGCCGATGTCCTTTGAATGACCAAACAATTTATGCCAGATAATATAAATATAGTAATGATGTTATGAACCAGCAATGTATATGATGTTATGCCAGATAATGTAAATAATTGCAAAACTCATTTCCCCTCTTCGATTTTATTTAATCCTAATAATTTGCCATGTTTTTTAATCGACTGCTAATAGTGAATGTTACAACTGGTGACTTTTGCATCAGGATAAACTGTTTTGACGGCATTACACATTGCTGGTTCATAACATCATTACATTATAAAGTAAAGTCGCTGTTTTCTTCTGTCTGTGGCACTGCATTATTCTTCTAAACCACGCAATGGATTTTACGCGGTTTTTATTAAAAGATAGAGCGTTAACTGAGGATGGGTATTGTTTTTATTTTGTAGTTATATTTTTTTAAATGGCTGAAGTATGACGGTTTTTCTAACGCTAGGCTATCATAAAATTCTTTTTCTGTAAAGAGTTGAGTCTCGTATAAGTCTCTTGATTTTTATTTGGTAGCAATGCGTAGGCAAGTGGTATAAAATAATTTTGTTTCCTGTCAGATAACTAAGTGTGTATTATATACACCGAGATGTTTCATTGGTTTTGGAGCCGAAAACTTTATAATACAAAAAAAGTGTTGTACCTATTTAAGAAAAATAATCGCTTTACGAGCAGAGAAAAAAGTTGTAAAAGTGACTTTTTGTTGAAAACACGTAGTTCGCCTTATCTACTCTCGTACACCATGAGCCGTGACCCCTATGAACTTTCCCGGTCGGCCGCCTGCGCCGGCGGCGGGCGGGGCGGGGGTAGGCGGAGCGTTTGAAGCGCCTCGGTCATTGACTTTGATAAGATCGTCCGGTACTAAGGGTTCATACATTTTATATTGATATTTTTTTAATTTTTTTTTTGCTCATATTTTTAGTTTTACAAGCCAAATAGCTTCTACTGATGATAAACATGAACAGGGTTTCAGCTCCAAACCCAATGAAAAATCTCGGTGTATAACTGTGCAAAAGGTTCAGAAATTACTTTAAAAGTGCCGTCGCCGAACACTTCTTTTGCACGTTGAAACAACTTCATTGCACAAGAGTTAACAAATATTAGAATTTTGTAATCTTCTCCGTCATTACACTTATATTAGTTTATTATTTATGTATATATTATCTATTCAAGTTTATTTTATGCATATTTATGGTGATACACTGCCCCTCTCTATGTTCTTTCCTTTTGCGGGCCAGATGAAATAAATTGCAATGTAGAATAAGCTGGCCCTTGTACCACTCTGTCCTGTCTATTTATTTTTCCTTTTTATATTTAATAAATAAATAAATAAACAGTTATAAGATTCCACTTTTGTCAAAAAATACAGCCGATATTTTATTCTGACGAACGCTAATCCGACCAAAAGTCCGTTATCGTCAGAAAAAAACAGCCTATAATTTATTCAGGGGAAAAAGGAATCTGACGAATGAGTCCTAGATCCTACCTAGATCCTATCTTACGACAACAACCACGACCAACAAGTTTAAATGCCTTCCAAATTAAATATACAATTTATAATTTAAAAAAAAAATTAGAAATTTGAAAATTTGAAAACATGAAACATGCAACTCCTAAAATCCTTTCGAGATATGTTAATTACTTATTTATTTTTATCGCTTTGGCATTAGATTCAGACACAATAGATAGAAGTATAACGATTACGTTTTCTGCAAGCACATTAAGACAATACTTAATTATTCTTAATTTCCATTTACGTTTCCGTATGTTTAAGTTTAATTGTTTCTTTAGTTTTGACAGTCGTAGCTTGTTTAATTATCTACAAAATAAAGTCAAAACTAGTAAAATTACATTTAACTTTTGAAGTTTAAGTTTGCTTTCACAAAGTTATACCAAAGTGCAAGTACCTTTAGAATCTCGTTGAGATCTTTATCAAAACATGTTACGCCAAAACATAAATAGATACCGCAAGTGGTAATTTCGTCACAATTAGCAGAATTATTCTGTAGCACACACGACACGATGACTAGTGGACAATTCGTGTTACCTATATTATTATACCTAGTTTATAACGCAAAAGGACTTCCTAGAGTAGACCCCTTGGTCGAGACTGAGATAGGCCGGATCAGAGGCCTAAGCTCTGCGGATGGGGAATATTCAATGTTCTTGGGCATACCATACGCCACCGTGAATACCTCGAACCCCTTCGGAGTAAGTTATATATATTTTGTTCTATTATTCGCAAAATTTCGGAAATGTCATTACCGGCGTTTCTGTCTACCCACAGTACGCACAGCCTCTACAGTAGTATCGTTAGCCCTTCGTTGGGTTCCGTAGAGGCGTCGTACTTGGCTGAGGCCAGGAGCGCCTGGTCTTTGACATATCCGAACAGTCTACTCGAGGCACCTCACTCTCAGCGACAGTGGGACGAGTTGCTGTGCCAAAAACAGCATGACCACCTGCTTGCTTCGAGCAACAACGAAGCTGATCACGCTCGTCTTCTTGCTGTGGCTGAGAAGGAGTCAGGATGTTGGCTGCAGGCATTAACATCGCCAAATATCGGTACTCTCCTGAGTAACCAAATGTTAACAGCTGTTGTAGGCCTGCGCTTGGGCGCCAGCGTCAACCAACCGCACCGCTGCAGCTGCGGCCAGCCCGTCGACGAGTTTGGCCATCACGGGTTGTCCTGCTCCCGAAGTGCCGGTCGTCTGTCGCGCCACGCCTCGTTAAATGACATCATCCGTCGGGCCCTTGCCTCCGCAGACGTACCGGCAATCTTAGAGCCAAACGGTATATTTCGGAGCGATGGCAAGAGACCCGACGGAATGTCTTTAATTCCATGGAAGCTAGGGAGGTCGCTGGTGTGGGACGCGACTTGTGTAGACACTCTGGCTCCCTCCCACATCCGTGCGACCTCCTGCGAGGCGGGCGCGGCAGCAGCCGCAGCCGAAAGTCTCAAGAGGCGCAAATACGAAGCTCTTGGCAAGAGCTATGTGTTTGTGCCGTTTGGGGTGGAAACGCTGGGGGCCAGAAATGGGGGAAACGCTGGGGGCGTGAAAGTATCCAGTTGAAATTAAAACGATAAACTCAGGTCTACAGTCTATTAAAGCTGTGAAAAAATCAAACTCCTAAGTTAGCGTAAAAAAAGATATGGCCATTTATGCCGCAAAAAAACGTGTATTTCGATACTCTCAAGGGAATCAAAATTAAAATTTTCCGTTGACCTAGAACTATGAAATTTGGCGTGTTATACCACGAGTATAGGGAAAAATCTCTAACTATACATTTGAAATTAAAATATTAAAAAACAGGGTCTTTAAGCCAAAAAAAACGTATTTCGAATCTCTCAAGGAATCAAAATTTATAGGGTATTTTCCATTGACCTCGAACTATGAAATTTGGCAAGTATTATCGTCTTGTACTACAAGTATAGGTAAAAAATCTGAAAACTATACTTTGTAATTAAATCATTAAAAACAGTATCTTTATGCCAGGAACGGCGGTCCAAATTTTTTATTGAGTTAACCATGTCATGTGGGGTACCGTATGAAAGGGCTTCATTGGCACAAGCTTAAACAAATTTTTAATTATTTTTGTTGTTTGTAAGTAGGTATATAGTTTTCGATTTATGACGAAAAATGAAAAAGAAATAATAAAAATGTTTTTCTAAATACTCTTATTTCTATGGAAACAGGTCTCTCGTTATATTAAACATGGCCGAGATGTAAATTATTATAATCCAGTTTTCGGCCGTTTTTAAAACATATATTTAGCTGAAAACTAGATTCTTTATTCTTGGTATTTTTTCTTCTTGGTTTATTTTCTCAAAATCGCATCTAGTTATCCGACTACCAAATAATTAATAATAAACCAAATATTTAACCCATTTATATGAAAATTATTAAAATTTAACTCATTTTCAGGATACATTGACAACGCAGTCAACTGATCAACTGAACATCTTTATTTACCAAACCATATACAACTTACCTTGCAAAAATTAGCGCTCACTATTTTTTGCTAATTTATAAGCACATTTGCACTGCTTGACGTTCAAGGGAAAATTGCGGAAAAAATTAAGAAGTTATAATGCTGCTAATTTAGGGATAGGTTGGGTACATTTGAAAATATTAGGAGGCATTGTTTTTTTAAATGAGTGGACATTTTTATTTCAGACAATGATGTCCATAAATTAGTTAGTAACAATTAAAACTTAAAACTATGTTAGTAATTATGCTATTGTTAATACCATCTTAAAGCTATGTTAGTAATTATGCTATTGTTAATACCTTTATAAAGCTATGTTAGTATTTAGCATATGAAGTCTGTAAAACTTCCCCAGCACTACCAGCTCCGGACTGTCAGCAATAAGCCTCAGAACAACGTTAGAGCTACCTCTTAGACGGGTTACAAGTGAAGCTAACCTCTTACGCATTATTGCATAAAAGTCATCTACCCCTGCATCGGCAAACATGCCTGACGCACTACAAAATTTAGGCAATCTCAACAATATCCTTATGGCGTTATTGTACTGTACCCTTAGAGCATTGTAGGCCCTCTGCGAATAATTGGTCCAGAGAGAGCAGGTATAAAAACTTTGACAGAAGGCTCTAAATAAAGTAAGGTTAACCGCAACAGTGCACCCCGCAAATCTATGAGCCAGCATATATAACTACATAATGGCCGTAAACCAGAGGTGGCCGGTAAACCGCCTAAACCACTGTTTAATCATGACAATAAAATACCCAATTTCCACACAGCGAACTCAACAATTAAAGCGTTTTGGCGCATGATTGTGTATGGAAGGCTTAATTAAAAAACTATATAACAACAGATTAGATCGGATTGGTGACTTTCTCGTTAAAGGTCAGGTCAAGAGTACCCTAAACCGACAAGCATGTATGAAGAATGCTATCAGAGTAAGTGAAGCAAAGGATGTGTGTCAGGATCGTAGCAAATTGAAATATGTGGTCTGTGCCTACCCCTCTTGGAAGCGGGCGTAATGTATGTGTGGATGTATATAACAACGTGTAATAATATAATAATACGTGTAATAATAACACAGACGAATGCAGTACAAATCCTTACTACATTTATTATTTTCTTTTCAGTCGTCAATCCCACATCCCGGTTTCGATAGCACTTTTAAAGCTTTCGATGACTCCGCTGTATGTCCTCAAATTGAAGACTTCACGAATACCGTAACTGGCAGTTTAGATTGTCTGCATCTGAATATATATGTGCCAAATACAGCCACCTCAAACAACCACCTTCCTGTAATGGTATGGATTTATGGGGGAGGGTTTAATAGTGGTTTTGCTGGAAGATATGTATATGGACCAAGTTATTTAGTCAGACATGACGTTATAATTGTTACTCTAAATTATCGTCTTGGACCTTATGGTTTCATGTGTCTTGATACCCCCGATGTGCCAGGAAATCAAGGTCTGAAAGATCAGTTGACTGCGTTGAGATGAGTTAAAAATAACATCAGAGCTTTTGGTGGCGATAGTGACAAGGTTACAATATTTGGGGAGAGTGCTGGTAGTATTTCTGTTGATTTACAGTACTTGTACAGAAAAGAAAACCTGTTTAACAATATAATCTTGCAGAGTGGTACATCTTTAGCGCCATTTGCAATTACGGAATCTAATGAAAATATCCCACTGCGATTAGCTCAACAGCTTGGTTTTACAACTAGTGATATAAACAAAGCTTTAGATTTTTTAACAACAATAGACACAGATCTCGTTATAGCAGCATTTGAAAAAATAAATGTATGGATCGGCCCGTGTGTAGAGACAGAATTTGATAACGTTGAACGTTTCATAACAGATCACCCTATTAATGTAGAGGTGGGGCGTACAGAATCTTTACCAGTGTTGATTGGATTCAATAGTCATGAAGGGCTTTTCCAATTTGCAAACCAACCACCAGAATTCTTCGAGACTCTCAATACTATCCATGATTCTCTGATTTCCGGTTTCAATTTTGAAAATGATTATCTTGATGAGATGGTGAAAGTTGTTCAACAGTTTTATATGGGCGATAATAGCCTAAATGAAGATGTGTTGTGGGATATTATTAATTTTGCATCAGACTTTTCGTTTCTTCATCCAACCTATAGAAATATTCAAAAGTACAGCGCCAATGGAGTAAGCTCAATATACAGTTACGTATTTTCTTACGATGGCGGACGAAATTTCTTTAAAACTTTACTAAACATAGCTGAAGATGGTGCCACACATGCCGATGAGATTGGTTATTTGTTCGACGGATCATTCTTTGAGGACGTTCCTACGCCCGAGGATCAGCTAATTATTGATCGTATTACAACTTTATGGACAAACTTTGCAAAATACAGGTACAAGATAAATTGTTAATAATGTTGTTTGTTAAATAAGATTTATACATATAGTTAATAATAATAAAAAAATGGCTGTAGACGGAAAGTATAATATTTATATGGATTGTGCAAATTCGTTATATTATACCTAACAATAAACATATTATATTTTATCTGCTTACAGCAATCCAATTCCGGAGCAGTCGGACTTGCTGCCCATTCACTGGCCGGCCGTCACACGCGATTCGTATAGTTTTCTAAATATTGACTCGGACCTCGAAGTGCTCCAGAGGCCATATCATAACCGAATGGCTTTCTGGGATTTATTCGAAAAATTAAACACGGTTTACCGGAAAGGATATCGGGGGATTTAAATATTTTTTGTAACAAACGAGTATTTTAAAATCTAGATAAATATATTCCTACATCGGCTTTTTGCTATCTTATTATTATCTATTATAATTATTTTTCAATTTTTACATTAGATATTTTACACAGAAATAATATTATAGAAATGTATAAACTGAGACAAAGTATTTATTGTAAGGTATTGCGTATTTGATACATTATGTTATTAAATAGGAAATGTATATATACGAGTAGAACTACAGTGACCTACTTGAAGATAACGTGACCAAAATTTATACTGTTTTGAACTTTTCTTTCCTAAATAAAAAGATCATATTTGTTTTCTTTATTATTAATTTCCTATTTTATGTCGTACCTTTAAATTGTCATTTCCTGCGGTACGCCTGGTAAAACTACTCGGTAAGACTAGTGCGGTGGGACAAAAATAACACCAGCGAAGTCTTTACTATCAGTGACTCTATTGGGAAGGAAATTCAAAATAGTTCAACTGGTAAGACTACTGGGATCGGCCGGCCCAAACGTGGACCCTATCTCAAACTTCTATTGAGGCAGCCAGTTAGTCAGCATCAGTTGTACGTATTGTGATTATGGTTTGCAATCCAGATATCCGGACCAGAATTGCCCGGATATCCGAATATTCGAGATGTATGATCCGGATATCCGATTATATCAGCTCGCTATCACCCACTGCTGGGTATAGAATAGGCTTCCTTTAATTTGTGCAAGTTCCCAACTATAAACCTAATTATATTGATTAATAGTCATAGTCACAATATCTTTATTTAAGTAAGTAAACTTACTAAATAAGTATTTTCGAATCGTCCAAAAACTTTTTTTACCTAACATTTAGGATGTTGTTTAGCTGGGGAGAAGAACGGGCACTACACAGATTTACATAGAAATAACGACATTTACAAACAATATCTTGTCGTTACCAATGATAGGTCATTGGTCGTTACCGGATTTATCTGTATACAATAAAATTGATGGTTAAACAAACTTACCTGAAGTGAAGTTTGACCGTAATTGTACGAGACATTGCATCCGAAGAGATTTATATAAAGATCCCTTCCTTCCATTACATGCTGGCCCCATATAAATTAATTTTGCAAAAAAGCTCTGAAAGTGAATGACGATGACAGCGCGGGTGACAAACTCGTGCACTCGGTTGGTATTCACTAGATGGCGCCTGTGTCTATATGTGTATCTATATGTGTATCTTTATGTGTCTATATGTGTCTATATGCGTATGTCTCCAGACAATAGGTACGTGCCGTGTTAAGGAGTACTTACTGCCTTCTGTATCTGACCCTTGACCCAACCTTTTAGCGAGAGCCTCTCTAGATGTTGATAGAGGCTTTTAGCTATAAGGCCGTGTGCCGAAACGACTACCGGTACAATAATGGTTGAATCCACATCCCACATGGCGGTAACCTCGTGAGCCAATCCAAGGTACTTACTGAGCTTGTCCTTCTCGGCTTTCACGAGGTTCTCGTCATGAGGTATGGTGATATCAACCAATATTACTCGGCGCTGAGATCGGTCGATCACCACGATATCAGGCTTACTAGCGACAAAAGTCCTATCCGTGATGATAGAGCGATCCCAGTAGAGCGTGTAACGGTACAGAATGAATGGTATCCGTCCGTTAGTAAGGAATGTGTGGGAGTAGCACTAACATAAATATTAATGCGTAGCACCATTAATATAATAAGCATGAAAAAGGGAATAATAAACTAGTTCAGAATAATGGTCAGTGGTCTAGCGCTTTATCTTTAGTTTGAACTTCGCGGGGACTGCTCTGTGTGCTCCTTGCGACATAGGCGCCGTCTAGTGTGAGTTATTTACGTGAGCTTCGCATAAGGTTGCTAGTTTGACTTCTTTATTTTGAATTTCGCGGGGACTGCTCTGCGCGTCCCTTGCGACATAGGCGCCGTCTAGCGGAAGTCATTTACTTGGGCTTCGCGTAAGGTTGCTAGGTTGACTAGGACTTTATCTTTATTTTGAATTTCGCGGGGCTTTGCGAGTCGGCAAAGTGGTTCACCTACGGGCGGACGCCATCTATGGTCGGAATACGGAACTTTTTTATAATTTCCCAAAATATAGGATTATTGGCTTAAGTGGAGGATTATTGAGAGGGAATTGTTAATAGAAGGCTACATTTAGATATTCAAAGATGTAATATTGGCTGTCGGACGAGATTTGGTTAGATTATGGAAAAATTTTAGAATTGCGCGGCGAAGGCGGCAATGAGCGAGCGAGAGGTTGAGAAAAAGATAGAAAGAGAGGTCGGATGATATCTCCACGTGGCGCAACGCGAAGTTCGCGTATAACAAATATTAAGCGACGCGAAGGCGAGGCGCATCGGCGCATCGAAAAACAGCTAGGGATTGGTTGAAGGGAGGAAAAGCGGACTCGCGCGGGGGAATGTTAGGCGCGCATGGCGCGAAAGTTAAGACGCTTGGGAAAAGGGCGGAAAATTAGCGGGCATTCAATTTTGGGACGTCGGCGGTGCGGTCCAACTTAAGAGTGCGGTACTACTCATACGGGAAAAATAGCGTCCGAGCTTTGATAGTGCGCTAAGTGATATTCGAGCGGCGATATTAATTAAGATTTGTGAAATTGAAAGTGATTAATAAAGTAAAACTATTGCGGTCGCAACTCGAATCCGTTAACGGAATGAAGTATTCCGGGGTACATCGGCGGAAACGCGTAACGGTGGCAACGAAAACCTATGTACCTTTCAACAGACTTCGGTCTGGATGATCTTTGATTGTATTTAATAAGATCGGCGTTTTATATTATTACGCTAAACAATACACTATCTTCGACGGAGTAATGGGGGAGAGACAGTTGTCTCCCTAGTGAAAGTTGAAGATAGGTCAGACACCATTTAGCTGGAGGTAGACCCGTATGACCCAGTCCAATTTCGAGTCTACCTCCGTACATACAGTGTAGTGATAGGAAAATAACACACTGAGTATACTGGCTCGACTGATAGAACATTTAGGAGTTAGTTGCTTTCAGGGGCAATGCGACTCTCACCACACATCACAAATTTAAGTTAAATATGGCTTGGCCTAGATTGCAAGGTACACAAAAGGGACTGTTAGTTCGACAAAATATAGGCATTTTCAAGTGAGGAAAGTTGTAGGCGGATATATATATGGTTAGTTATTAATTCAGACTAATAAGGTAGGGATAATTAAGTTACGGCGCTAAATAAAATTATGATGAAGTGATGTGGGTCCTAGCTAGGCAAGTAATCTGTTACCGCAGGCCGATAAAATTCTAATTGTTTTCCTAAAGTTGTTACCAATTAATTATTCATTTTAAATAATTAACAGAAGTATGATAATATTGTACCATCATTACTTTGGAGTACCTAAAAGTCTAGACTGGTTTCCTATTACAAGAAAAATACTAAAAGTTATAGCAAATGAGCTTAGCCGTACTGTGATGTTTGATTTCTAATACTGAAATGACCAAACAGGCATTTTTTAGCTTTCCCTGGGATGCAATACGATCTCATATCGCTACACTCTTCAAGGTGTTAAAGTTTTACATCCGATACCTTAGCAAAAATAAGCTGATACAAACTGAACAACTAAAACCAGTTTAGAACCTAGGATAAGTCGTTGAAAGAAGACATTGCAAGCTATGAGCTTCTAATAATCTGAAACATAGAAATAATTGATTGATAACAACCAGCTAATTAGCCTGACAATGGTCTACTAATACCATTCGAATAGACCTCTTAAGATATGTAAGTACTTACTTCTAATAATATGAAACATAGAAATATTTGATGGGAACAATCTAATCAATCAGACTAATACCTAGTACAGTCTAATTTATATCTATTAAAGTGAGTAAAAGATAACTTCTAAATGTAATTGATTCAATGATTAACAGGGATAATTAACTACCTAATTTACTACCTACTAAAAGTATACTGACATGATTTAGTAGTCTATCAAATTAACCACTCAGTCTGAGAGACAGAGGGTGGAAGTTAATGGAAAAATAATTAACTTAAGTTTACTCCCTAAAAGTCAGGGATGTTGAATAAATTAAACATCTTTCAATAAACTTGAGATGTACTTATACCTTATAAGATCTGTATAATGAACACTAAGAGTAACCCAAAGTAATTTACTTCAAATGATAGTATTCTATTTAAGTTCACTTCCTAAAGGTCAAGGATATTGAATAAATTAAACATCTTTCAATAAACTTGAGATGTACTTATACTTTATAAGATCTGTATAATGAACACTAAGAGTAACCCAAAGTAATTTACTTCAAATGATAGTATTCTATTTAAGTTCACTTCCTAAAGGTCAAGGATATTGAATAAATTAAACATCTTTCAATAAACTTGATATGTACTTATACTTTATAAGATCTGTATAATGAACACTAAGAGTAACCCAAAGTAATTTACTTCAAATGATAGTATTCTATTTCAGTTCACTTCCTAAAGTCAAGGATATTGAATGAATTAAACATCCTTTAATAAACTTAAGATGTGATAATCTGCCAATGCAGCCAATCCAATGTAGTTATATTGGAACTTTACAAGACCTGTATAATAAATACTAAGAGTAAATAAAAGTAGTTTTACCTGTATTAATAGCGTTCTACTTTAGCCACCGCCTGAAGTGGCGTTTGATTAAATTATCCACCCTTTACGGAACTGAATATAAGTTATTGCATTGAATAATTAAGTTCTTAATGTGAAAAGGATATTTGGATGATAGCAAGCCTTGAGATAAACTCTATTGATTTATGTGGAATAATAAGAATTTAAATTGCTAACACATAGTTCATAATGTAAAATGAAATTAAATTTGAGGAGAGATGTAAATTCTCAGTTTAAAGAATTAAAGGCACAAGCTAATAATTAAAGTTAAAGCCAATGTGACGGAACTATAATTAAACCATGAGATGTATAGTACGCTATGGAGCGGTGGTGGGGCTCATAAATTGCACCAGGCTTCTTATGTATCATGCTACTTTTAATAAATAATAATACCTGCAAGCTAAGCTATCATCTGATTATCTCTGAGTGGTTACAAATCTTCCCCGCAGCTGCAGTGTAGGATTTAGGTCACAGATCAGACGAAGTCGTTGCTAGGCTACACATATCTATGTTAGGTTTTATAGACTGGTAGGTAATTAGGTCAGGAGGAAATAATTAAACACAGGGATAAGCCAATTACTAAACTTTCACGAAAGAACTTGAGTTACTTAAATGCGGTTAACAACGGAGGGTTCACTAGACGATCTGGCCAAAATAGTAGTTATTATAATATTATATTGCTTGACTGAAATTCACTGCAAATAGAATTAAGCTATGCTAAGGTTTCATCATCATACAAACAATACGCACTAAACAAAAACTCCAAACACAACCATTAGATTGTAGATAAATTAGGTTAATTAGTTTTAAGAATTAGATAATAAGTTAAGTTAAGGTAAAAGCGGCGAGGATGTGTGTATGTATTATAAGGTAGCTAGGCATATAGGTGTGAAAGGCATTAGATTTAGGTTTAGATTTAGGTGTAGCAATTTATAGAGGGGTGGGGAGGTTACAAGCGTTAATTGTATGACCATTTTCTAAAACTGGCGCAGGTGCGTTCTTTTAGTACGGCACCTCTGATTCAACAAAGCCATATCGAAGAGCAAGTTGCTGGTGAATTATTCTGGCTACTTGGTTGTGTCTGTACAAATACTCTCCGTCAGCAAGATGAGAACAACCGGAAAAAATGTCGGAGTCATTCTCCTGGATGGTGGCATGCCCGACAGATGTCGACCGCACCGTCCCTCATAATATATTTCCGGTAGTTATTCGTCTTGATAACTTCATCTTCAATGGCACAGACAAAACCTTCGGTTTCCTCAAAGAGGTCACCGAAACGTAGCCAGTTCACCGAGGCAGGCAAATCTACATCAGGCCCAGTTAGAGGCCGATAGTAGCGCCCGTGTAGCACCTTGCTCTTCCATATGTCCTTGCGATCGAGAATGTTTAGCACCACTGGTTTGCGCCAGTTTTCTGTTGCCAAGGAGAGCGACGTGAAGTATTAACTGCCACGACATCCAAATGCATCCCGCACTCACTGTTAAGGAAATAATCAATGAGACTGCACGCCACACGTTTGTGTAGATCCTTGGCATTTAAAAAGCCACGACCCCCACATCTTCGCGGGAAGTACAGCCTCATAACAGATGAGCGCGGGTGTAGCATTCTGGAAGTCGTGAGCATTTGACGGACTCTTCTACCCAAAGCGTTTAATTTGGTCTGGTCCATCTTAGTATGCAAAATAAGTATGTAAGCAGAGGCATAACCCAGCCATTAAAAGCACTTCGTCTTATTGCCACCCGATAAAAGATTGATAAGTACTTTTCTTAGGCGGCAAAAGAATCGCTCCCGTAATGACTGTTTTATGTGCCCATCCGCAACACCCAAAGACTGTGACATACCAAGATATTTATATGTTTCAATTTCGGAGAGAGACTTGAATTTTATCGTTTCGGAGACTTGTAAATTGGTTAAAGGACATTGTTGAAATTAGCCTAAGAACCAACAAAAACATGACATACATGATAATTCTTAGCTTATTTTTTACGACAGATAACAGTATTTAGATTTTGGCGGACACTTTTAGATAAGTAACCAATAACCAATAATAAAAAGAACTTTATGGACATTAATATTGAGTATAATTTATTTTATATTATGAGTTGTTGTGAAGCGTCATGTCTGCAGTTTTGTTTTAATTTTTATAATTTGTGTTTTGACGAATATTAATGTGAAATAATGATGGATTATTTGGGTGAATCAACTTTTAAAGTACTCCTTTCGTGTCCCTGTCAAAACAATATATAAAACATTACTATTTAATAAAAATAAAATCATTTCTTCAATTTGAAATCAACGGTAGATTCATAAGCGATTGTATAGTTACCTTGATTACAACTTTCATTAAATATTTTATTACATTTAAGTGGTAACTCAGCAGAACAAGTGTGGTTCACATACAAAAAAGACGTGTCCTCAAGCAAAGTACAATGCAATCCGTTTCAATTTCTTATTTTTTTACACTTAAGCTTGTTCTTATTTTATAATGGTTAAATACACTATTAAACAAGCTTTATAATTTTTGTTATGCTAGAATTTTATTGATTTGCACGTATTTTTAAATAAAATCTAAAGTTTTGTCCTCAATACCAGTCGAGAAATCACTTCTACAGCGTTACCGGCCAAAGTTGTGCCAATAAGCCGAAAGATGGCAATATACCTTCGTTTCCGATAAACTAAATTACCTACAATAACAGCGGTATATTCCATCAAAGTCTAGGCGACACCGGCTAGCTGCCAGTGCACGGCGAGCTCTTTTAGAGTGTGCGTGGGTTTATTGTGGTTCTGCTGCGGTACGACGACTACATGTGCCATTGAAGTCTGATTTTTAAAAGGTGACGAGATAACAAAGGGTTTTCTTTAATAGTAACGGATTTATTTTAGATTTCATGTTAGTTTTCTCCTGCGTTATCGGTAACGCCAGAGAATGTAAATGGAAAATACATAAGATGTTTTGTCGTTAATGATTGATTCGTCTAGACATCTAATGGTTTTCACAATGAGACAGAAGTTTTACTTTATTTATTGTAAAGTATTTAGTATGTCAAAAAAGGGCTTTTGTCAATATTTATTGAAGTAATTTTGATTTTATTTAAATTTTTCTCTTGCGTTACCGGTAACATCAGAGAATGTAGAGAGAAAACACATTGGATAATGTGTCGTTCAAGATTAAGTCGTCTAGACGCCTGTAGGGCTTATATGATATGAAAGGCAGACGTCTTACTTTAATAAAAAAATATTTATATTATAACTATTCTACCTTTTAATAGGTTATTTTTAATTTTTCGAATCAGACCACGGCAAAAGACCAGCAGATGGCGTCGGAGGTTTTCTTAAGAGAACGCAAACCAAATAGTAGAGAATGGTGAGGATATTGCAGATGCATCTCGATTTTATGAAAAGCTGAAGAATGCCAGCAAGATACAACTGTATTTTATAGAAGACAAGGATATTCAAGATCTGCAGAAGGCAATACCCAGTAATATTCCGAGATCTATTGGGACTCTCAAAGTTCACCAGGTGTTAACAGACTGCCGCGGTATTCTGAAATTCAGAGACCTAAGCTGTTTTTGTGACAAAGGACTTTCTGATAGAAGAGGATTCTGTATGTGCCTAGAACCAAAAGATTACGATGTCAGGATTGTTTGTAAAATAGCAGATAATGATAAAACATACCAAGCACGCACTTCTTGGCCAGAATTGCCAAAAGATTGTCCGCAGAAATCGAAAACTTCGGAAGTGACAATCTTTTCTTCGGACGACGAGGAACCTTTGATTTCACTTAAAATTGCTCGCGAGTTAAAGGACCTCACCAATACACACAAAAAATATACGAAAATATATACGGTAATTCGTCGTCAGTTGCCGAACAGCCTTCTACTTGCTGCGATAAAGAAAATAGTAGAATCGTCTGTGGTGATTTTCTACGAGTCAAGGTTTATGTTGACGCCTCTAAAAAGGAAGTATACACATACGCATACAAAACATTAAGTGACATCGAAGAAGACGGTGAAATAAAAGTAATGTTTTTGAGGGTAGCCGACAAAGACGCTAAGCGATTTCGAATTGATGATACGGATATTTGCTATGTGGAGTACGATGACGTGATTAGGAAATTGACTAAGCCTGACTTTATTAAGAAAGGGTATCGTACTTACTATCAGTTCCCAGAAACTGTTGATGTTTTTAAAATTAATTTTGTTGATACGTTGCTTGAAAACATATTTTAGTTTTAGTTGGTTTACTTTAATTTCATTTATAAAAAAAATATTTTGGAGGAAACGTAGGTATTTTACGTTATTTTTAGTTGACTTAAAGTTAACTTCTTAAAACATTCTCATGCGTTACCAAAAATGATCTCATGCGTTTGGTAAAATGTCCCCATATTTTAACACATGTTTTCAAGAGTTATTAATTATATTTTCAAGCCAAAGGTCCAAAAGTGATTGATCTCAGTAAAGTTAGCCAAAATGTTACCTTACAAAAATACGAATAAAGACTAGGTTCAACGAGTAGAGATTAAGATTAAAGTTAAAAGATCGAAAGTAACAAAAGTAACGCAAGAGATTTGTTTAAGTTTATTTTTCTTTGAAATATTACTTTATACTTAGACTGATTTTAACAAAAGACTGTGATTACGTAGTGTAATAAAAACATTTTAATAAAATATAAACATTGGTTTTTTTTTTAAATAAATGTAAGCACAGTAACGCAAGAGAAAAAATTTAAGAGCTCTGTTGGACTTTTCACAAAAAAACACAATAACCCTTAAACAAATGTCGCAGCCAGTATTTGGAACACAAAGTAAGGTAAATTTAGAATATAATTACTGTAAGTTTGGTTAAATATCCCCACGTGCTATTGTTCACGTGGGAGGCCTGTGCCCAGCAGTGGGACGTTTATAGGCTGATGATGATGATGATGATGATGATGATTGGTTAAAAAATCGATACTTACTTTTCATTTATTTTTAACACAACAGGCCGCCAAAAGAGTACCTTAAAAGTTGATTCACCCATTTATGTGTTAGTGAACGTGCATGAGTGTTGGCAAATAAAACAAAACAGTGCAACATCACTTCTTCAAATTCTTTAATTAAACATAACCTTAAAATAATTATAAGATAATAATATGTGACTGTTTTATAATTCGTAATAAGAACTTGATTTTTTGCGTACCTAAATAATGTAATCGTATTCTGGTTGTTTTGTTATTGTGCACATCTCTCTTTTTATTTGGTACCTCCTGTTGTTCTGTGTTAGCACTGCGCATTACTTACTAACTCTTTATCCTGGCAGCGGGTCGGGCATCTTGAGTTCGACGATTTAACCGCAATCGAGATGGAGTGGAGTCGGGAGATCTGCAGGGTGGCAGATACATTTTGTTAATGCCTAATAAATTACTTAGTAAACAAACAGGCACAATCTACTTATGCCAAATTGAGAGTTGAAATATGTTTTCTGCATACCTGTGTTTTCTGACCTGCATGCCATCCATTCCTCTGTCGGAGAAACCTAAACCAATCTGTTTAGCCTGTTGTCATTTTTGTCGGGATTTATTGGGTATAGATATGTGTATTGATTGCTTAAGTCTGACGCTATCGACAACTTAATGTTTCTTGTAATCTGAAATGGTTTAAATTTTTGTGTATTAAAACCCCTTACATGCTTACTTTTATTTTAGTATTTAGTTTCAGTTACTCAATGTATATCATTATTTGTCATCATGCTTACCTATTTATTAAAATCATGTTTTGTGATTCACAATTTACATTTTCACTTCACAATCAATAGTCGCGCAAACACGTCTGTTTCCGGCCGCAACGCATTGCCTCTGGGTGGACGACTGCTGGTGGCTCGGGACTGGCAAACATTTAATTTTGTATTTGTATTATTATTTTTTGTATTTTGCGTGTCGATTCGGTGTTTTGTGGGAATTTTGTTTGTTAAAGTGAATGTTGGTTATTTTTTGTTTTATGTTTGTATGTATCGTACTGTTAATTGTTATTTTAGGGAACTATAGGTTTATTTAATAATTAATTTTAGTATATAAGCTATGTATAACTGTTTGTTCCTAAATAAAAAAAATAAAAAAAAGTTTTCCTGATATATTTAGGTTCTCAGGAGTGTCCGTCAAAAATCTTTGTTTTTACAGTCATTTACTTGCAATTTCGGACCTAGATAAGAATATTTCATAATTGTTGGTTCTTAGGCTAACAATGTATGGGCGCAGAACATTGTCCTTTACTACTCTCGCACGTTGTACATGCATAACCGCACACTTATCCACACCAAACTCCATCTTGATGGCACTGCTGAAAGTCTCAGTAATTTTCAGCAGTTTCATCAAGTCTTGGCGGTTTGGTGCGAAAAATTTGAGGTCATCCATGTACAACAAATGCGACATAACTTCACCCCCTCTCCGCAGTCGACAGCCTAACCTTGAATTTCTCAACAAAGTACTGAGATTATTCTAAGCTAGGCAAAACCATAAAGTACTCAGACTGCCGCCCTGGACTTAGACTTTCCATGAGAGCCTTGTTTAGGTCGTCATAGAATTTTTCGATTTCTTCTTCTATGTGCTGATGTGGGTGCGTATACTTGCACGACTTTGAGGCTGTACCTCGTATTTAGACGAAAGATTGCTACCATAACACGTGTCGTAACAGAGTATATGTACTTTAAGTTTTTGGTCATCGACGTGAACACATTCCTTGCGTTAGGGTGTATAAAGAATCTCCTACTAACTTTCAGTCTTAGCGAGGTTCAAAATCTTTTTCTCTCGCTCTGTGCGGGAAGCTACTACACCTTTATTTCTAAGCGTAAGAAAAAGACAAATATGTATTTGTAGCTCTGACTGGAATGGTAACTGATTCTCACAATAAATGTATTGTAAATAAAATGTATTGGAGATCGATTAGGTCCCTAACGCACTGAGTTGAAATTAAATTTACTCTGTGCGACAGGAGATATTATGCATCTCCTAATTTGTAGGCCTCGTAGACGCAAGAAGTGGTGCGCGGGCGGTGCTGGCGCGGCTCGCCTAGGTTTAGGGTTGCGCGACAAGTTTGAGGATTCGCGCTTCGCGTCGCATGCGACTTCTTCTACGTATTTCGCGCGAAAATAAGCAAATAGCTGATATACTTATGGCAGGTGTCAAATTGTCATGCGTAGGGTTGCGACATTACAGACGTAATTGAATCAAATGATAATTGAAGTTATGAATTGAATATCATTATCTGTAGTTAATCGTTTTTTGCTTCAAATCATAATTTTGGATGCTATTTAGATCACTTAATTTTTAGAAATACATAATAATAATATGTAAATAAAATTCGTGAATAGATTTTAAATGTTTTAATAATTAACAAATTCTTAATTATGTAAGTATTCTTAAACCTAAATCATCACTGTAATTACTAGAGTGAGTATGAGTGACTATGAGTGACTATGAGTGAGAGTACCTTGAGAATAGTACGAATAAATATGGTTACGTACGAGTATAGCTGCAGTATCAAAATCGTCTATTTTTGTAACATTCCTTTTTTTGTTAGGTGTCGATAATTTATTTTCTTTGGTGGTTGCCGTACTCGTAGATGCATCATCAAATATGATGATTTTTTCGAGATGCGATACACTGTAGCACGTCCTATACCAAGAGCATCCGCAACGCGATCAACCACTTGCTTTAAGGGTAGTAGAGGACCTTTGTTTAGGCTCTCACGCTCGAAATAATTTCGCAAGCGTACTACAAACTCACGACTTTCGCTGTTCAAAACAGTCTTTTTTTAACCTTTTAGGCATTGTATCAGTAAAAACAACAAACTTTACGAACAGTTATTACAGAACAAAACTTTACAAACGAATAAAAATAACAAATAATACGTCAAATTAGCACACCTAACAAACAATTACAACTAAACAAAACTTAACAAACGAAAAAAATAGCAAATACTACAATAGGAAAACTGAAAACACGTTACTACAGTTCCACGTGCGTGCTCGCTACTCGCTTCGCCATTCGACGATATGTTCGACGAAACATTCGCCTTCCTTAAACTGTGACGAGTGACTGTTTACACATTCGCGTGTATTCTTTTCTACTTCAACTTGCAAGAATGGACGACGTTTTATCAGCATCCGCATATCAATGATTATTAATAAAAAATTTTTTGCTTATTTTTGTTAATTAATAGAATCAGGCGTTACTTTGCGGAAATCCATGATATACAAAAATGGAATAAAAATATCTAGTGTTAATCCCGCTAACTCACTAATTTATCAAGATTGGATGCTGCATGCAAGCACCGCCCTCCCGCCCGCAATGTATGCACATGCAAAAGGAGCGATGGATGCTAAATAAGGCATGCAAACCGAAACCCGACACGTGTTTCGCCCCTCCACGGAGCATCCGCAGGAGCTGTTGACTGGTCAAGAGCTGCGCGCCGACTGAAACGGTTGCGAAGCTTTCGGCCCCTTATATAGCGCCACCGCTTGGCATTTGTGACGTACTACCCGCAATAAGACGCAATAATGGGGAGGAAACTAAATTTGTTTGGTCATTCAACAGTGTGTAATTATTATTGTTATGTTTTATAATTTCTAACTGCTCCAACACACACAACCGGAAACTCTTATTACATACATGCAAAATATTATATGTGTGATTGTCGCCCAAGGAATGGCCGGTGTCAATTAGATGTTTTGCGAAATGTGACTTGTCTGGATGGCCATTCCTATGTGCGGCCACATGTTCCTTATATCTAATTTCAAAATTACGGCCTGTCTGACCTACATAGACCCCATTGCATTCATTACAAATTAACTTATAAACACCGGATTTTTTGGAATTTTCTAAGCGATCTTTACTGTTACATAAATGACGCACGTTTTGATTTGTCCTAAAAGTAGTAAAAATGTTGTTTTTTCTAAGAATATTCGCGATTTTATCTGAGATAGGGCCTAAATAGGTCAGACTACCCACATATTTGTTAATACGTTCGGGGGGACACGCATAAAGTAGTGAACGGACCCTTTTATTCTGTTTATTTAAAATTAAACTGTCAATAGTTTGTTTAGAATAACCGTTAGAAACCGCGACTTGATAAAGAATAGTAAGTTCTTTGACATAACTATCTGCGGACAACGGCACGATCATTAATCTATGGACGTAGCTGCGGAAGGCAGCTAACTTCTGTTGTAATGGGTGACAAGATGAGGCTGGAATAATAGTGTCAGTATGAGTGGGTTTGCGAAAGATTTGGAAATCTAGTTTATTGTTAACTCTAGTTATGGTTAAATCTAAAAAGTTGAGGGATTTGTTGGACTCTAACTCTAATTTGAATTTTATTTTAGGGTGGACAGTGTTAAGTTTATTAACAAAAGTGTCAATTTGACGATTAGTACCGGTCCAGCAGATAATTAGGTCATCAACATATCTATAATAAAACTGAATATTGGGTTCGTTCACCACGTTATTACGTTCAAAGTGATCCATGAAGATGTCCGCCATTAGTGGACTTAAAGGTGAACCCATTGCCAAACCTTCCTTTTGACGGTAATATTGGTTATTAAACCTAAAATAATTTTGTTCAATGCATACTCTAGTAAGGTTAAGTAGATCATATATCTCTCCAGGGTGTAACCGCTGTCTCTCAAAATGGTCCCCCAACACACTAAGACACTCCTCATAGGGGACATTAGTAAATAAACTATCAACATCTAGAGATACCAATTTAGAATAAGGGGAGATGTTGATATGTTGAACTTTCTCAATTAACTGTAAGCTATTTTTTAAACTGTACTGTGGTTTAAAAGAAGACTTTGATCTTAGAAGGTTGTTTAGGTATTTAGCCAAATCGTATGTTGGGGCACCAATATAAGAGACAACGGGCCGTATAGGAATATTATCTTTATATGTTTTAGGTAAACCGTATAAAAAAGGTGAACGCGGGTTCATAGGGACTTTGTATTTTAATCGTTCTGGAGAAACATATGATGCACTTTTGATCGCGTCCTTCACCTGTTTTAGTCGGCGCGCAGCTCTCGACCAGTCAACAGCTCCTGAGGATGCCCCGTGGAGGGGCGAAACACGTGTCGGGTTTCGGTTTGCATGCCTTATTTAGCATCCATCGCTCCTTTTGCATGTGCATACATTGCGGGCGGGAGGGCGGTGCTTGCATGCAGCATCCAAGCTTGATAAATTAGTGAGTTAGCGGGATTAACACTAGATATTTTTATTCCATTTTTGTATATCATGGATTTCCGCAAAGTAACGCCTGATTCTATTAATTATCTTAAGTCAGCCGGTATAGCTGAGCAGGCAAAACTTTACATCAAGTTGACGAAGCTCCATCGTTTGGCAGCTCAAAACGTGTGGTTCAATCAACAGTGTAAACAGTCAAATCTTATTCCAAACTATATTAACATTCGTTCCAACACACACAGCCGATCTAGTAGTATAGCGTTGGTGAAGGCTAAACAGATATGGTTGAATGAGGAATGTAGACATTGGTTTTCGGTACGGGATAACATCAAGCTCCACCTTAAGGTATTGTACTCAGAGTTGAGTTTTAATTTACATAATGTGGAGTTTGATATTTTAGATAACAAGGCTCGGGAGTTGGCTTCTAGGTTAGCGCACGATAAATACATTACACAGTGTAGGAAGTTGGAGCGATTATCTAGGGATAGCCGTAGTGAGAGTCTAAAACATACTGAAAACAACTCAATTTCAGATCATTCTTTTTACCCTCGTGTAAAAAATTACTCCAATGTCCAGTTTTCATCATCTGAAAGTTCATTATTAGAGAAAGGACTTAAATATAATATAAATACACGGCTGTCCCAGAAGTCTCTCGAAACTTTGGTGGTGGATTCGGAAATTGCTTGTTTTAAGAGTAAACAGGATGGCGCCGTTAAACATCAGGTAGCAGCTCATATTAAAAAAGCTTTTAATTCCTCAATTAGTCAAAATTCTTCTAAAATTCATATTTTTCGTTCTTTACAAAACAAAATTAATCAAAATAATTTAATTATCACAAAGGCTGACAAGGGTAATTCAGTAGTAATTTTGGATAGAGCTGCTTACAACCAAAAGGTTAACGACGTCATCCAGGGGGAGGAGTTTGAATGTCTTAGTTCCGACCCAACAAAAAATTACATAATACAGGTGAAGGACGCGATCAAAAGTGCATCATATGTTTCTCCAGAACGATTAAAATACAAAGTTCCTATGAACCCGCGTTCACCTTTTTTATACGGTTTACCTAAAACACATAAAGATAATATCCCTATACGGCCCGTTGTCTCTTATATTAGTGCCCCAACATACGATTTGGCTAAATACCTAAACAACCTTCTAAGATCAAAGTCTTCTTTTAAACCACAGTATAGTTTAAAAAATAGCTTACAGTTAATTGAGAAAGTTCAACATATCAACATCTCCCCTTATTCTAAATTGGTATCTCTAGATGTTGATAGTTTATTTACTAATGTCCCCTATGAGGAGTGTCTTAGTGTGTTGGGGGACCATTTTGAGAGACAGCGGTTACACCCTGGAGAGATATATGATCTACTTAACCTTACTAGAGTATGCATTGAACAAAATTATTTTAGGTTTAATAACCAATATTACCGTCAAAAGGAAGGTTTGGCAATGGGTTCACCTTTAAGTCCACTAATGGCGGACATCTTCATGGATCACTTTGAACGTAATAACGTGGTGAACGAACCCAATATTCAGTTTTATTATAGATATGTTGATGACCTAATTATCTGCTGGACCGGTACTAATCGTCAAATTGACACTTTTGTTAATAAACTTAACACTGTCCACCCTAAAATAAAATTCAAATTAAAGTTAGAGTCCAACAAATCCCTCAACTTTTTAGATTTAACCATAACTAGAGTTAACAATAAACTAGATTTCCAAATCTTTCGCAAACCCACTCATACTGACACTATTATTCCAGCCTCATCTTGTCACCCATTACAACAGAAGTTAGCTGCCTTCCACAGCTACGTCCATAGATTAATGATCGTGCCGTTGTCCGCAGATAGTTATGTCAAAGAACTTACTATTCTTTATCAAGTCGCGGTTTCTAACGGTTATTCTAAACAAACTATTGACAGTTTAATTTTAAATAAACAGAATAAAAGGGTCCGTTCACTACTTTATGCGTGTCCCCCCGAACGTATTAACAAATATGTGGGTAGTCTGACCTATTTAGGCCCTATCTCAGATAAAATCGCGAATATTCTTAGAAAGAACAACATTTTTACTACTTTTAGGACAAATCAAAACGTGCGTCATTTATGTAACAGTAAAGATCGCTTAGAAAATTCCAAAAAATCCGGTGTTTATAAGTTAATTTGTAATGAATGCAATGGGGTCTGTGTAGGTCAGACAGGCCGTAATTTTGAAATAAGCTATAAGGAACATGTGGCCGCACATAGGAATGGCCATCCAGACAAGTCACATTTCGCAAAACATCTAATTGACACCGGCCATTCCTTGGGCGACAATCACACATATAATATTTTGCATGTATGTAATAAGAGTTTCCGGTTGTGTGTGTTGGAGCAGTTAGAAATTATAAAACATAACAATAATAATTACACACTGTTGAATGACCAAACAAATTTAGTTTCCTCCCCATTATTGCGTCTTATTGCGGGTAGTACGTCACAAATGCCAAGCGGTGGCGCTATATAAGGGGCCGAGAGCTTCGCAACCGTTTCAGTCGGCGCGCAGCTCTTGACCAGTCAACAGCTCCTGAGGATGCCCCGTGGAGGGGCGAAACACGTGTCAGGTTTCGGTTTGCATGCCTTATTTAGCATCCATCGCTCCTTTTGCATGTGCATACATTGCGGGCGGGAGGGCGGTGCTTGCATGCAGCATCCAAGCTTGATAAATTAGTGAGTTAGCGGGATTAACACTAGATATTTTTATTCCATTTTTGCTTATTTTTGTGTCGATCATGTTTTGGAAACCAAACCAAATAACTGGTTGAGCTTGGTAAAGTTCCCATAACGTTAGAACTCTGTCGTTACTGTAATCCATTTTTAATATACAGTATATGTTGCTTGATCAACAATAAAAATACAATGAGCGAGAGAGCGAATGTGGAAACACTAAGTTCGCCTTGTCACTCGTGCCCTTTGACTCGCGTCCAAAAAACCGCTCCGAACGCGAGCGTCACGAGCGGCGAGACGAGTCGCGAGGCGAGTGACGAGCGTGCGTTCACACAATCGCGCACGCTACTCGCCTCGCCATTCGACTCGCGACTCGCGCGAATGTGGAACTGCGGCTACGCATACAAGACTTTGGCACTTGTATCAAAACAGGGTGGCTCCCACCCCCAACCAAACCGTCACAGATGCAGTAGTGCGAAGTTTATTTGAAATTAAAATAAAACAAAGTGAACATCGAAATGCGACCGCAATCATCGATTTAAATTTAGCCCAATGATGGTAGAAGGTTCCTTTCTAATGGTGCCAATTCGGGTTACTCGCATAATGACCCATTTTGGTAGCCCAACGCACAATGACACATGGAGTCTACGCAAAATGACATACGCAAATTGACATATGCAAATTGACACTTATTCTCATACGCGAAATGACACACGGGAACGACTACGCAAAATGACATACGCGAATTGACACATTCTCATACGCGAAATGACACAAGGGAACGACTACGCAAAATGACATACGCGAATTGACACATATTCGCATACGCGAAATGACACACGGGAACGACTACGCGAAATGACATAGGTAGATAACTTTTTAAAAAACAAGCTTTTATTTAAATGCGCTAAAAAGAAAAATTAAACTTTTACTATCAATTTATAGCGTCGTTACACAATTTATATGATTTAAAAGATTATGTAAGTAGGTACTCGTATTTAACTATACTTTGATTGAAAATTTTAATCTATCACATCAAGTTATTTAATTTACTTTTTTATTTACACAAGTAAATCTCGCGACAACCTTTTATATCATATAAATTGTCTAACGACGTTATAAGTTATAGTAAAAGTTTATTTTTTCTTTTAAGCGCATTTAAATAAAAGCCTGTTTTTTAAAAAGGGATTTTTATTTAATTTTTATTGATTTTAAATCACCAATGGAACGATAAATAAAAATGCTTAAGGTATGTTTAAAGGGCTTATAGCCCTCCGATCGACTTTGACCATTTCTAGGGGTCTAAACGCGTGTAAGTCAAAACGCGTGTATGTCAGTATGCGTGTACGTAATTAGTCATTATGCGAGCACGTGCGTGTAAGTCAAAACGCGTGTATGTCAATATGCGTGTACGTAATTAGTCATTATGCGAGTACGTGCGTGTAAGTCAAAACGCGTGTATGTCAATATGCGTGTACGTAATTAGTCATTATGCGAGTACGTGCGTGTAAGTCAAAACGCGTGTATGTCAATATGCGTGTACGTAATTAGTCATAATGCTAGTAACCCAATTAAGCGTTCCCACGGCGCGGCGCGGAGTGGCGCGGCGCGGATTGTCTTATGACACGCCGTCGGAACGCTCCATTACGATGCTGAATCGGTGTAATAAGAGCCACTTTACGAGCTAGTGTGTTGAAAAATATCGTTAACCCTATTCATAATCGAATAATCATCACCAACCTGTAAGAATCATGGGACTCTACTGGGCATGGGCCTTAATGCAGGTTAGTAAATGTGATATAACGAGTACTATCTTACGGACTATACAACCAGGGCAAACAAGTAAGTGTCTTTCGAACTACATTTATAATAATTTACACTTATAATTTTGTTATTGGGAATAAATATTGCTGCCATCAGAGGTTTTCCCATTAAACTACGACATGGACTCTTTCAAAAGGGGTGTAAAGAGATTTTCCTCAGGTTGGCAACGCAAAAGCAACACCTCTGATGTTGCTGATGTCCATAGCGGCTGTGACCGCTCACCATCAGCTCTTTTGCAGACTGTCATTATATAAAAAAATACCTTATGTAACTTTCAACTCCTTTCAACTCCTTAAATACTTTCGAGGTAAGTTGATTACTACTTTTCATTTTGGCGTTGACACAATTGAATAAATAGAAGTAAAGCGATTACGTTTTATGCACGCACAGGTCTATTAATAAAGCGTTACTTATAACTTCTTAATTGGAATTTATGTTTCAGTACGTTTAAGTATAATTGTTTTTAGTTTTTAAATTTAACAGTCACTTGTATGTATATCTAAATAATATAATAATAAAGTCAAAAGTATTAAAATTAATTAAAACTACTGGAGAAATTAATATAAATTTATACCAAAGTGCATATACCTTTAGAATCTTGTTGAGTTCTTTATCAAAACATGTTACCTACTCCTCAAACATTCATAGGTACAGGCGGGCAGGCAATTTCGTCACATTCCGCTGAATTATTCTGTAGCGCACACGACATTATGACTAGTGGACAATTCGTACCTATATTATTATACCTAGTTTATAACACAAACGGACTTCCTAAAATAGACCCTTTGGTAGAGACTGACGTAGGCCTGATCAGAGGCCTGAGCTCTCCGGATGGTGACTATTCCATGTTCTTGGGCATACCATACGCCACCGTCAACGCCTCGAACCCTTTCGGAGTAAGTTTTTTGTACATTAATTATAATCACAGTTTACAATTTACATGTATACGTCACGATTTACATTTTTTAATTTTAATGGCAATGATATATCATTCTTCCACACAGCGAACTCGATTTAAACGTTTGGCACACAATTTTGTATGCAGGGCTAAATTACAAAACTGTGTCGTGAATAACAACGTGGAAAACTAGGTACGTAGATGAGTACAGTATAAATCCTTATTATATTTATGATTTCAATTTTAGGCGTCAATCCCACATCCCGGTTTTGAAAGCACATTTGACGCTTTTGATGACTCCGCTGTATGTCCTCAAATTGAAGAATTCACGAATACCGTAACTGGCACTTTAGATTGTCTGCACCTGAATATCTATGTACCAAGTACCGCCACCTCCAGCAACCGCCTTCCTGTAATGGTATGGATTTATGGGGGAGGATTTTCTATTGGTTTTGCAGGAAGATATCTCTATGGACCAAGCTATTTAGTCAGACATGACGTTATATTTGTTACTCTGAATTATCGTCTTGGACCTTATGGTTTCATGTGTCTTGATACCCCCGATGTGCCAGGAAATCAAGGTCTGAAAGATCAGTTGACAGCGCTGAGATGGGTTAAAAATAATATCAGAGCTTTTGGTGGGGATAGTGACAAGGTTACAATATTCGGGGAAAGTGCTGTTGGTATTTCTGTTGATTTACATTACTTGTACAGGAAAGAGAACCTGTTTAACAATATAATTATGCAGAGCGGTACATCTTTATCGTCATTTGCAATTACGGAATCTAATGAAAATATGCCATTGCAAGTAGCTCAACAGCTTGGTTTTACAACTAGTGATATAAACGAAGCTTTAGTTTTTTTAACAACAACAGACACAGATGTCGTTATAGCAGCAGTTGAAGAAATAAATATTTGGATTCGCCCGTGTGTAGAGAGAGAATTTGATAACGTTGAACGTTTTATAACAGATCACCCTACTAATGTAGAGGTAGGTCGTGCAGAATCTTTACCAGTATTGATTGGCTTTAATAGTGAAGAAGGACTTTATAAATTTGCGAACAAACTACCAGAGCAAACAAACTTCTTCGAGACCATCGACACTATCCATGACAACCTAATTACCGGTTTCGATTTTGAAAATGATTACCTTGATGAGATGGTAAAAGTTATTCAACAGTTTTATATGGGCGATTATAACGTTAATAAAAATGTGGAGTGGGACATTATTAATTTTGTGTCGGACTTTATGTTTTTCTATCCAACTTATGGAAATATTAAAAAATACAGTAACAGTGGAGTAAGCTCAATATACAGTTACGTGTTTTCTTATGACGGCGGACGAAATTTTGTTAAAAATTTACATAACATAGTTAAAGATGGTGCTGCACATGCAGATGAGATTGGTTATTTGTTCGATGGATCATTTTTTGAGGACGTTCCAACTCCCGAGGATCAGCTAATTATTGATCGTATTACAACTTTATGGACCAATTTTGCGAAATACAGGTACAAGATGAAATGTTAATAATGTTGTTTTTTTAACAAATGATATCATTTTTATGGCTATGGCTGTAGACGTAAAAATATAATTGAAGGATTGTGTAAATCCGTTACATAACACTAAACATATAATATGTTATCTGCTTACAGCAATCCAATTCCGGAGGAGTCAGACTTGTTGCCCATCCAATGGCCGGCCGTCACGCGCGATTCGTATAGTTTTCTGAAGATTGACTCGGACCTCGAAGTGCTCCAGAGGCCATATCATGACCGGATGGCCTTCTGGGATTTATTCGAAAGATTAAATACGGCCTACCGGAAAGGAAGTCGGAAGAATTAAATACTTACTTTATACAATGATTTAAAAATATATATTGGCAAACTATTGCATTACATAGTAATTATATACATAATAAAAAGAGTGTGCAGAAATATATACAAACTGGGCAATTTATTAATTTTACTCTTCACTGTTATATTTGAATGTTATTTTCAATAAAAAATTTCAATAATAAAGATATTTATAAGCAATTACGACTTTATCGATTGTTAAATACTTGCAATAGTATTTCTTTCGAATGCGAGGGTAGACTTCACAGTGACGTAATACCGCTGGCTTGCAGCGTATCAACTACTGGAAAAAATTCAACGAGTCTTCTGAGGTCTCGATAGCTTTGCGGTTAGAGCAGTGGACCAGCAATCCAAAGGCACGGGTTCGAATCCCGTTCGAGCTTTCCTGAGACTGGTTGTTTTTTTTTCTAGTAAACATTTTATCCTAAATTAACTCTAATACGACAACGATACGAGGCACCGCTTCTCGACGTGACTGATTCGTGACCGCCAACCAATGACATTTTATAAACAGATATACAGGGTTTATTGCAATAGGTAGGTAGGTAGGTACATAATAACTCCTCTGTGCTTGCTGTTCGTATTCCCGAGCCATTCCTGTGGCATAGAAAGGATGGTACTAGGTTTTTAGTGAACAGTAGGCTACCCCTCTCCTCGTCGAGCTCGTCTGGTTGGGCGGTGGAAGGGGGGGGGGGAGAGTCCCACATACATACATTACATAGTTAAAGACAGAGGTAGGTAAATAATCCCACAACTGGGAGATTCAAGTAAAGCAGCAACGAACTACATGTATGAGAGCAACTAATTGGCAAAACAAAACATCTTTTCTTCACGTTTAGGTTAAATAGTATTTGCAGTTTGGTATGGAATAACCGATTTTCTGTTATTCGTTGCACTTAATGTGATGGTCGATTCAGCAGCTGGGGAATTATATACTTACTACCAAACATCCTGTAGCCATAGAGGGGATATTACCCCAGCATTGTGACGTTGTGTCACCTCATGCACAACGTTTATGTACGCATTGGCAGATCCTCAGATACAACAAATGACCCCCGGGTCCCCGGGTTCCCGTCGGGTAGCTCATCTGTTGCCATCTTTAACATTAAAACACTAATTGAAAGCGGTTTGGACATATTACGTGAACGCTTGCAAAGACCTGGCTGGTTGGCTCCATTTATCTTTTTTATCAATGTTGCTAGTCACGATGAAATTGATAAGAGGATGTGTGGGTGTGATGTGATGAATAATAAAGGTAAGATTAAATATTTTTTTTTGTACACCAAATAAACAACAAAAGGACAAACACAAAGTAACAAACAATTGGCGGCTTTATCGCTAAAAAGCAATTTCATCCAGGCAACCGTGTTGGACTGGATAGAAAGTGAATTATAGTGTTGCAATTTAAATAAATTAGTAAGTATTAGATAAAAAAATATAAATAAATAAACATGCTTAAGTTTATCAATATCATACTTAAATAAATAGTTAAAGTGGAGGTGGTGAAAAGTGGAGGTGGTGAAAAGTGGACTATGGTAGAGCTAGACTATGCTTTTGCGGTCCTCATTGCTTAGTCTCTGATTATATGTATATCAACACGTAAATAATTTTCAGTATCTGTTTTCAAATGAAAACTTTGAATTGAACTGATAATATTAAGTACCTACTTATTATCTCTTAGAGATCTGTTAGTAGGAAGATAGCATTAACAAACCGCTAGCTTTGAATGATCTTGGATATCATTGTTATCAATATCTTATTTAACTAAGGCCTGCTCACATTGACAAATATGTTCTGCAACTTAAAAGATGTTCTGTAATATCCCACATGATATCAAATTGTAAAACTTTACAATGACCTAATTACGATACAATTTATGTGTATCTTTATTATTGAAGTTTTGCATTCACAATGCGATATAGATTTAGGATAAAATGTGTACTAGAAAAAAAATCAAGCAGTCTCAGGAAGCTCGAATGGGATTCAAACCCATGACCTTTGGATTGCCGGTCCACTGCTCTAACCGCTGGGCTACCGAGACCCCAGAAGACTCGTTGAATTTTCTCTAGTAGTTTGATTTACGCTGCAAGCCAGCGGTATTACGTCACCGAGCTTCCTGAGACTGGTTGATTTTTTGACATTTTATCCTATATCTATATAGCATTGTGAATGCAAAATTTCAATAATAAAGATATATATAAGCAATTACGTCTTTATCGATTGTTAAATACTTGCAATAGTATTTCTTTCGACTGTGAGGGTAGACTTCACAGTGACGTAATACCGCTGGCTTGCAGCGTAAATCAAACTACTAGAGAAAATTCAACTAGTCTTCTGGGGTCTCGGTAGCTCAGCGGTTAGAGCAGTGGACCGGCAATCCAAAGGTCATGGGTTCGAATCCCATTCGAGCTTCCTGAGACTGGTTGATTTTTTTCTAGTAAACATTTTATCCTAATTTAGATGTATATCAAAAACCAAAAGAGAAAGCTAAATACGTCTCGTAAATTGCTTATTCATAATCGATTAATCATCACCATCCTGTAAAATTCCCATGCTGGACTGAGGCAATACTGCGGTGATCAAATTACATCTAAATTACGACCACAACCGGGACCAACGGCTTGAAGCGCCTTTGCAGAGTAGCTCGAGATATTTTAAATAAATGTACATACGTTCGGTAATTTGTCATTGGCAAAAATTACATAACATGCGCGATCGCAACCCTTACACGTAAACCGCTTTGACATCGAGTTCAAAAATAGTTTTTTTTTTTTCACGTGCATGAGCCTTTATTGCCTTTTGAAATTGTTTATCACGATAAATCATTTCAGGAGTCACAAATAAATCTTAACACATTATCAACTAAGTTATCCAACAGCCGACATATTATGGCACACAGTATGGAAGGTGTAAAATTAATAATACCCATACTATTGTACATAATTAATATTGTAAATGGATTGCCTAAAGTCGATCCATTGGTCGAGACTGATGTAGGCCTCATCAGAGGTCTGAGTTCTGCGGACGGAGACTATTCAATGTTCTTGGGCATACCATATGCAACTGTCAACTCCTCAAATCCTTTTGGGGTAAGTTAATTAGTATTTTTATCATGGTTGACATCAGACAAGACAAAAACAAAGAATTTAGTTGTAACAGAGCAGTTTTTACGCGATAAATGAATATTTTGAGTGAATGAACAATATGAAGAATATGAAAAGAGAGAATAGTATGGACTATACCCATACTATACCATGTCTACAGATTCTCATGTGTACAGATTCTCTTTTCTACAGATTCTCATGTCTACAGATTCCCATTTCTACAGATTATCATATCTACAGATTCTCATGTCTACAGATTTGCATGTATACAGAATCACATTTTTACAGATTTCTAATTGTACAGATTTCCATATTCTAATTATCCCAAGTTTATGATTAGTACTTTTAAAAAGTGGTTAAATAGTGAATCAGTGGGATTAGTAATCTGTAATTGCAATGGATATCTGTAGAATTGGGAATCCGTAATGTTAGGGATCTGTAGAATTGGGAAAATCCATTGGATTGTATTGTAATAGTATGAGTAGGTTATAAGAAGAACTTAGTGAATAATTGCATATCTGGGAACATGAGCGAATAATTATTTTTTTAATTATTTACGCTCACTACAATTATCTAGCCCAAAATAAATATTCTTTTGAAACTCGTTATTAGGGTAAGGTAACGGATAAATATACATAAACATAGTAAAACATCCAGAACCGAAATCAATTTAGAAAAACAGTTTTTCTCTATATTGATCGAATCCGGGAATCGAACCCGGGACCTCAGAGATGGCGCGACGCCAGACCCGGCGTGCTAAACACTCGAAAACGGAGGTCGTCATCTTTTCTTAATACGACATATTAACGCTATGGTAACTAACACCATAGCATAGCTTAGGGCTTAGGATAAATTGTTAAATTCAAAAACAGACGTACTCGTATTTATTCCAATCCAAATTCATTTGGCAAGCATGGTGATCATGAATTGTAGTAATCACTTAATTTCAATGTTGCTAAAGTTAGCGCAAATACTACAAATTAACATAAAACACTTCAATGGATCTACTCGAGTCGTACAGTAATTTAAAATATATGTGGTTCATTCGTATAAGGTGTACACATTCAAAGATTGTATTTAAGGTAACAATTTTAATCGTCGATAAAATATTATAACTTTACTTTCAGCCGTCAATTCCTCATCCCGGATTCGATGAAACTTTTGAAGCGCTCGATGACACGGCTATCTGTCCCCAATTAAATGAGTTTACCCAAACAATAACTGGCACACTAGATTGTCTCCACCTGAACGTACATGTGCCAATCACGGCTACGTCAAGAAATCGCCTTCCAGTAATGGTATATATTTATGGCGGTGGATTTTATAGAGGTTTTGCTGGAAGCTACGTCTATGGACCAAAATATATAGTTAAACATGACGTTATATTAGTTACTGTTAATTACCGACTTGGACCTTATGGGTTTATGTGTCTTAATACCGCCGAAGTATCAGGAAACCAAGGCCTCAAAGATCAGTTGACTGCATTAAGATGGGTTAAAAACAACATTAGAGCTTTTGGTGGTGACAGTGACAAAATAACATTATTTGGACAGAGTGCTGGAGGTGCTTCCGTCGATTTCCACTACTTGTATACACAAGAAAATCTTTTCAATAACATTATAATTCAGAGCGGTACACAATTTTCTCCATTTGCAATTGCGGAACCCGATGATGGGATCACATTGAGATTGGCTGAACATCTTGGTTTTGTAACTAGTGACTTAAATGAAGCTTTATCTTTTTTAGGAACAGTAGACACGGATCTTGTTATAGCCGCACTTCAAGTAATAGATTACCGTTTTCTGCCATGTGTTGAAAATGAATTTGATAATACTGAAAGTTTCCTAACAGATCACCCTATTAATGTAGTTAGTCGAAATGCCGCAACAATTCCTATCTTGATGGGTTTTACTGACGATGAACGACATGATCGATACGTCAATCAACCAACGGAGTTTTTCGAAAACCTTAATGTTTTCTATAATTTATTAAATACAAACTTCAATTTTGATAATGATTACCTAGAAGAAATTGTGCAAATTGTTCAACAGTATTATATTGGGGATGAAAATATAAGCGAAGAAGTAATGTGGGATATAATCAATTTTGATTCCGACTTCACCTTCGTGTATCCAACTTACAGAGCAATTCAGAAATATAGCGCGAATGAAATATACAAATATGTATTTACCTATAATGGTCACAGAAATTTTGTTAAGAAGTATTATAATATTACTGTGGGTGGAGCTGCGCACGCTGATGAAATTAGCTATTTATTCGATGTGTCATTTTTCGACGAAGTTCCCACGCCCGAAGATCAGCTTATTATTGATCGTATCACAACTTTATGGACTAATTTCGCAAAGTACAGGTACGAATACAATTAAGAAAAAAAATATAAAGTAAAATACATACAAATGACTAAGTTTTAAGTTTTCACTTTTTTAACTATACTGTGTAAACATTCATACTTATGTGTGCACTATGTTAAAAATCTCTGCTGCTTCCTCCTGCTTTGTCTTTAATTGTTAGGAGAGTGCGTTCATATTGTCTGATCTTATCGCCATATCCACGGAATATATAAAACGATAAAAAGTAATTTATAGATGATATTTAAAAAACAAAGTATCATCTTTAAAACTGTCAGTAGTAAAATATTTCTGATTTAATTTGAATGTGACATGGTTGTGGGAAATTTAAAATTTGTTTTAAATCAGATTATCTGATAAATTTTTAGAATTGAAAATAAAATTTTATTAACACAAATGATATTGTAATATGACGTTTTAATATAATGACGTTTTAATAAAATATATGTATTCAATACGTTAACTGCGACTAATTTTACTTATTTCAGCAATCCAACACCAGAAGAAACAGAACTATTGCCCGTCCAATGGCCAGCAGGCAATGGTGACACATTGAGTTTTTTGAAGATTGATTTAGATCTTGAAGTGCACCAAAGGCCATTCCATGATAGAATGGCTTTCTGGGATTTATTCTACAAGTTAAACAAGGTTTACGAAAAAGGATATAGAGAGAATTGAAAGCAAAATTGCTACTAAAGGTGCTATTTATAAACAAACCTAACATGTGTAAAATGACGAGTAAAAACGAAATTAAGTATGTATAAAATTATTTTTTAAATTGTTATTATTCCTTTTACGCAATAATATTATAAATAAATTCATAAGATGAATATTGTATGCCAAATTAGTTCTGTTTAACCGTGGTGTAATCAAGTATGAGTACTATTTAAAATTTTATAAAATTATATTCCTATACGTTTTTCTTGTTTTTTTTTTAAATACTAACGTCATAATCCTGCTTAAGCCTGTATATACATATAGTTTGCACCAGAGCTAGTAACTTAATCAAGAAAAAGAACATTACTTCGCTACTTTGCTTTAAAACATTTTTTTTAAATAATTAAACTAGGGACGGGCACTGGTGTGGGATGCTACATGTGTCGACACGCTTGCACCGTCGCATCTTCTAAGTTCATGCATCAACGCTGGCTCGGCTGCAATTAATGCGGAGAGCCTTAAACGGCGCAGGTATGAGAATCTGACTGGAGATTTCATATTTGAGCCGTTTGGGGTAGAGAGGTTAGGACTGTGGGGTTTGGGTGCCCACCAGCTCGTTAGAGAAATTTCTAAAAAACTGGTGGAAGCCACTCGTGACCCCAGAGCCAGCAGCTATCTGAGTCAACGCCTAAGCCTCGCCATCCAGCGAGGTAATGCGGCTAGTGTACTGGGTACTCTGCCTGATGGGGATGATCTGGGGCAATTCTTTTATTTATAGATATTTATAGTTTTCTATTTATCTTTGTTTGTTTGTAAATATTTTAATTTTAATATTAGGTGTTACTCTTTTTTTTCTCTTATAATTAATTAATACTTTTGTTCTTATTAATTGAGTTTATTGAATAAATATGTGAAGTCGCTAAACAATGTACCTACTTCTATTCAACAAAATTACTAGCACAGGTGCGATCACAGAACAGAAGAAAGCGGGTGCGACTAGGCTTTAGCACGAACTTTAGCGTGGCGTGCGCGTTTCTCTGACGTACGCAGCGCCGCGCCGCGTGTACGCAACGTCCAATACGTCCATGCTGGGGCCCAAGTCTGCTAATTTACGAATGGCATAATTGAATCGTAATTGTATCGCAATTGTATCGCATTGTAATTGTTTGACACATTTGGTATTCTTATATGAGTAAGAGAATACCAAATGTGTCAAACAATTACAATACGATCCAATTGCGATTCAATTATGCCATTCGTAAATTAGCAGACTTGGGCCCCTGTTCGGAGGGACGCGCGAAGAGGGGATAAATTGGAATCAGTATTGTATGTACCTTTGTACTAAAGAAATATTTGAAAATACATAATATGTAAGATGTTTCAAAAATTACCTTTATTGAGCAAACATGAATCATGCTATTTAAATTCTGCTATTCAAATTCTTGCGTTGTGACAGTGAACTATATTTAACAACAAATTCGAAAGGCAAACTTACTCTTAATAAGATTACGTATTAAACATGTCCAATCCACAACGGCTTATATGTTAACTAAAAATATGAGCTTAGTAATAATATATACAAACTATACTTAAGTAATCATTAAGGAACATGGGGAGTATTTAGTTTATTTTAATTGTTTTTCTTCATATATTTTTCGGCTGCTTCTCCAATAGCCTTAGTTACTTTTCCAGTCATCTCGTGTAAATTCTCGTTAGATAAGTCCCAAGAATCTAATGATCGTTTGGAGAAAAATGATGCAGTAGTGCCGTTTGGCCTCCAACTGTTGGGATACACAATTTTGTGCCTTAATACTGCCTTAATAATTAAAGCTCCTACGTACACAATGAAATACACGCTGAAATACAGAGGCAAATAATAAAGCTTCTTTCCTAAGTAATAGTAACTGTACCGGTTGACACGAGGTGATTCGGTCGTCGTAGTTGTTGTCGTGGTCGTGTGATGGTGATGGTGGTGATAAAAGTCGTGATCATCATCAAAATCATGGTGAAATTTCAAACTTCCAGGAAAATCGGGTGGAAAGCCGTGGTCATCCATTGGGGGCCCTGAATCCATGTCTGGTTTCATGTCAGTTGGCGGTGCAGGAGGCATCATGCCCATATCGTCACCTTTCATATCGTTTCCACCTTTGACATGCCCTGCGTCTCCATGTGGTTTATTAAAAATCAATTCAGGATAGTCACCATCATTGTGATATGAAGGGCCATGAGGACCATAGATTGGCGGAGGATGATTATCCATTGGTGAAGGCTTACTGTAGTGATATCCTTGAAAATCAGGTTTATCATCTGTTATAGGAGGAGAATCTTCTTGTGGTTTATTATATGAATAACCCATGTCCATTGATGGTGGAGTGTCCATAGTCATTGTAGGCTTGTTGTAGCTGTATCCCCCCGAGTTCATTGATGGAGGCGAGTCGTCTTCTGTATTTGGAGGCTTATCGTACGAATATCCACTTGAAGGAGACAAGGTAGGGCGAAATGACGACATTGGAGGCTTATACTGATAACTTAAATCCATCTGTCCGTCATCAGTGTCATCACTTTGAGGTGAATATGAAAGAGAATCGTCGGAAGGAGCTTTAGGAGGTTGATACATTGGAACGGGTCTGCTTACTACCGGCGGAGATGGAGCCGGTGCTATATCGGGGGATGAGGGTGCGTATGGCGGAAACGATTCGTAACTTGTTGGGGCAGGAAAATCATTGCCGGTTACTTTTGGTGGAGGAGGCGGTGGAGGTGGTACCAGGTTAGCCACGGTCTTCGTTGGAGTAGAACCCGAATTGGACTGTTTTGATTTACTTCCATATTCTTGAGGTAAGTATGGCTGCGCAGGATTATAACGATCAACTGGTTCTCGCAAAGGGTTAACATCTTGAGCCTCGCCCCTGACTGGATTTTTAATTTCTTTGAAGTTATCCAAATTTGTGAACATGTTATTTGTCTTCTTACTGTTGGAAAAAGCATTTGGTAATGGTCTCTTTACATTTTTCATTTGAAACGGTTTCAAACTAACATATGGGAAACGCATGTTAGGCTCGGTACGTATAGCTCGAGATTCATTCTCCGCTCCGTTGCCAGGATTAGTACCAAATCTGCCAACAAAATATATAATGATAAGTAATGACAATCAATCAAAATTATATATACAGTAACGTAATAGTATTAACAATGCAATATTAATAACATACCCCGGCAAAGCAAAATGCTCACTTAGTGCGCCATCCTCCTTAGCTTCTTCTTCATTAATATTTTGTTGCGGTTTTGTTTCACCTAAGTTTATTTGATCATCACTTGACTCTACTGGTACTTCTTGCCAATTACCAGAGTACTGATCACGTTTTTCACTATCTATGATGTGCCATATATTTTCAACATTTGCTGGTGGTGGTGGCTGTGTCGTCGTAGTCGTCGTCGTAGTCGTGGTAGTCGTCGAAGGAAGGTAAACTGGTGCACTATTGTACAAATTGTTATACATTGCATAATAGTCAGTTATACCAGTTGCACTTTTCACTGGTTCCTCTTTATTCTTGTCTGGTATTGCATAGGATTGTTCTTCATTCTCTTTCATCTCATCTTCATCGGGTATATAAATCGGCTGCGAAGTAGTGCTCGTCGTTGTTATACTGGTTTTTTGTCGAATCTTTTCCTTTTCTAGCAGTTGGCGTATGGATTTTCTCATATCATCGCCATTGTCTGATTCGAATTCTGCAAAAATCAAATCTGGCGTTTCAACTTTCGGTGTCGTAGAAGTCGTGGTGGTCGAATCGTTTTGTGGCGTGTCCATTCTCCTCTTCCAGTTGTGGTAGTAAAATGGTGCAGATCGCCCTTCGTCGCTGTATGATCTCGGTGACGGAGTAACGACGTACACTGACGGACTAGGAATCCTTAATAAAACCACAATATCCAACAAGCACCATAAAAACGTACAACTCGTTAATATTTTCATTTTTAACTGGTCGCTCTAATTATACATTTGAAAAACTATTTAAAAACGACGTGTGACCTAGCCGAGGCCTGACTAAAAAATGAATGGTTACACTGATGATTTCAGATGTCACACTCATCGTGAAGCCAAGTGTAAACACGCGATAATTTATAGCGGTACAGCAGTATGTAGCACACTTACGGCACGATCCCGACGACCTAAACCCCAGTCGCAATTTGCACCATTAGCTAAACAACCAATGTCGCTCGCCATTGGAGACCGATAGAAAGTGTTACATATTTGTCCAAAGTATTTGTGAACGACAAATGGAAAAGCTAAATTCAATTTATTTCTAATAAAACAGTTGTTTGCATTAAATAATTTCCTGTAATTTTTCAAATTCATCCTATTTACAATCTGTTATCAAACAATTAGAAGATAAAACAATTTCAATTAAAAAGGTACGTTGCTTAAAATTTTGTTTTTTTAAAGAGAAGCTCAGTAAACTTTGATGAAGGACGAAGGCTCTTATTCAACTCGTACAATACGCGTGAAGTGTGTTTTGTGCATGTGTCAACTCCACGACGAGCTTTGATTACATCATTCCTAAAACGTAGAAACCTAAATTAAGGCTGCACAGCGCTCCTTATACATTTCCTCTTTGCTCTGCGGTGTAATAAAGTCTCACTGGCCACGTTATTTCTGTATAAAAAGATTATAGGGTCCTTCAAACGAGGCGTGAAGAGGCAGTTTGTGGGCCGGCAGAGTGAGGGTGACTGATCCTACGTCTCTTACGCTGCACCAGTTGTCCTCGCGCCTGGACTTCACTTCCACTTAACATCAGGTGGAGTGGGTTCATTTGCCAGGCTTTGTAAAAAATATATATACACTCGGCGTCAAAAAAATCGCACCTTTTAAAAATCATCTTTAAAAATTCTTAAACCTTATGTAGAGGATAGTGTTGGGTATCATTAGAAAGGTAACAAAAAGGAGTATCAAAAAACAATTAAATTTAACTTTCTGTTTAATTATAATTATACAAACAACATTAAAATTAATAAAATAATAAAAATCCTTAATTAAGTCCTAATTAACAACAGATAATTTACAAAGAAAAATGTACAAAAAGTGTCTTAAAATTAACTTAAAATCTAGTGTTACCCCCCCTTGCCCTGATCACGGCTTCCATACGGTCCCTCATGGACCTCACCAACTTCAGGAGCTCTTCTTGAGGGATAAGCCCCCATTCTTCAATCACCGCGTCTTGGAGCTCCTGTAGAGTCGAAGGAGCTGGATCCCGAGATCGAACCTTACGTTTAAGATGGTCCCAGAGGTGCTCTATAGAATTCAGATCCGGACTTCGCGCTGGCCACTGCATCACAGAGATTTGGGACCTCTGCAAGAAGTCGCTCACGATGCCTGCAGTGTGAGCGCGAGCGTTGTCGTGCATTAATGTGAACCCCTCGCCAAAAGATTCGGCAAAGGGGACCACATGCACTTCCAGAACCTCAGTGACATAGCGGCGAGCAGTCAGCGACCCTTGTCCGCGAGCACCTCCAGTCCGGGAGACGCAGACAAGGTCGGTTTTGCCGGCAGCAGACATACCGCCCCAGAACATGCAGGATCCGCCACCATATTCCACCGTCTCCTGGATGCAGGCTTGGGCGAAACGTTCACCCTGCCTCCGGTATACTCTTCTCCGTCGGTCGTTGCAGAAAAGACACACTCGCGTCTCGTCTGAGAAGAGAACAGCTCTCCACTGCTCAAGGGTCCAATCGACGTGGTCACGAGCAAACTGCAAGCGGGCTCGCCGATGCGCTGCAGTCAATTTTGGACCCGTAGCAGCTCTGTGGGCCGCTATCTTCTTCTCCTTCAATCTTCTTCTAACCGTAGATACGCTTACGGTGCGTCTGCGAACTGCCTGGAGCTGCTGTTGCAACTCAACAGCGTTGGAGAAACGATTTCTCAAAGAGTTCGACACAACGAACCGGTCGTCTCTTTCCGAAGTGCAGCGACGTCTACCCGAACCGTGTCTGCGGATATAGCCACCGGTCTCTATGAAGCGCTGGTACACTCTTCGAACGGAATAACGGCTCAGGTTCAGTTGCCGGGCGACATCACACTGCCGCACCCCTGATTGCAGTAGTGCAACCACTTGAGCGGCTTTATCAGCTGTGGTATCCATCAAAATCTGTGCGTGTGTCCTCTTCAACGGTTGAATAGCGAATGACCCACATTGAACCCGTGTTGACCGTTTTATACCCACAAAGGAAGCGCAACTAGCAACTCTCACGGGTAGCAAAATTTGCATCGAATTTTTGTGACACTTTATTTGTTGCATTAGGTTTTATTTGATAATGAAAAGTAATGTTTTTTATTAAGTTAATTAAGTAACCTTGTAAATAAAATTATAATTAATGCGACTGCATGTGCATATCAAGAGTAAATGACATTTGAAAGTGATTTTCTAAGAGGTGCGATTTTTTTGACGCCGAGTGTATATATATTTTCCCGTCGAGAAATAGCAATACGCTTACTATGGTATTTTTTGGTATGCGCTGGAATAACGAATACCTACAATATGATGTAAAAATGTACCACTATCATTAAAATCATTTTGATTACTGCATATTAAATAATACTACAAACGAAACATCACAGCATCAGTACCAGAAGCCCAACTTCTCCCTCCCCACACCCCTTCCACAAAGGTCCTAATCCTTTCTCAAGGCAGGCAACGCATCTGCGACTCCTCATAAGCCACCCCATGAGCGGCGCTGATACACGGCGGTGACACTTTTCATCAGGTGACCCACCCGCCTGATCGTTTGCCTCTTTTATACATATAAAATTTTAATCTAAACGGATAAACATTTATCTAAGCGTTAATCTATCGTTCGTACCGTAAGTAAAGACTGTTTGCCAAGCCCTAAAAATAAGTAAGAAAAGAATGATACTTTTTAACGCGACCGAATAATTTGCTCCGTGTGGGTGGGAACAACCATCATAATTATTATTGTTGTAAAAGAAATTACTTTGAAATTAACATCCAATACTTTAATAAATTAATATAGGTAACCAGACTAAGACATTGTCTACCCTTTTTTTCATTAAAACTTTTATGTCGACAAAGTGTAATAGAACTTAATTTATTAAAATATTTGGATTGCGAGTCTTGAAAAGTATTCGAATTTACATGATAATTCAGACGCGGGCGGTGGCGGCAGCGGCGGCGGCTGGATGTCTGGTTTATTCAGGTTTATTGGTTACTGCCGGAATACAACTAAATGAATATAAAAATAGCATAAAATTTCCGACTTTTCACCGTAACTATTTATCCAAACTAAAAAATACGTCTGTCAGCTCTGTAGTGTCTGGGTTTAGTACTACCATGCTTATTAACGCTAAGGGTGCATTTCATGTAAAAGATGAGCTTTGTAACCATTATTCTCACAACCATATTTGAAAACTATATAATATAAATAAAAATCAATTGCCACAAATGTTTGTTTGCGCATCAGTTCAGAACGGCTGCAACTATTTCGCTAATTATTTTTTTGTTAAGTGCAATTATTGTCAGGACATTTTTCAAAACTCTTTCATACAAACCTTTTCTATAAAATATTTTTTTTAGAAATTCGTCACGGGGTACGGGTCCACGCGGACGAAGACGATTTTTGGGAATATGATGATAATGACGCTATTACTTGTTTAAATTTGAATTAGACAGAATGATCTGTTTTATTTATTTTATAAGCACATACAAAATCTTAACAGGTAAAACCTAATGTGATAGTGTTGTTAAATTAAAAAGTTAAATTAAAGAGACTAAGTATTTGAAATGCCACTCTGTTGAGCTCATTTAGCGGACACGAGAATAAATCCATTCGCTCAGCCATAGCGTTGAGCACATAATAATAATAATTACATAATAATTTTATTATGTAACAATGCTTTTTTGTGCTTAATTTTTTTAAGAATAGATAGAAATATTGTTGAAATATTTATGAAAATTAGCTCATACTTATATCTGATATAAATAAAAAGGTAATAACCGATTTTAAATCAAATTCAATCGCACTATTGTAACAACATTTATTTTTTTAATACCATAAATAATAATAACTTAATTCTCTTTATACACATACTTTAATACTATTTGTCATAACAAAGATACTTATAAATAATTTGTATTAGCCATCTAGCCTAATTTCAACGATCATGGTACTACCCGTTAGTTTTGCTGCCCTCCTTCCTCGCATTACTTGGCTGTCTTTTCAGGTCTAGTTCATATATATTAAGATACATGATTTAAAGAGAAGATGGGCGGAGAGGTGATAAGCTCGTGTCATAATATCATTCAATAAGATTTGGTTTTACCTATCTACTCTCCCTTATTAGTTGTTTACGATACATCTCCTCTACGACTATCTTCGTTTTGGTGGATAACAATTTTTCAAATATCTATAACAAAAACGTAATCTCAACATTACACAACTCAATAACTTTGATTTCTGTTTTACATACACTCGAGAGCAATGAATTCGGGTCACTTAAACAAACCTATAAATCTCGGAAACTAAGAATGTTAACTTAATGAAATTAATTGTGATTAATAGACAATTAAATTCTCCTTATATGGAGGTATTAAAACTTCTTAGTTACTGTAAAGGTATGTCATAAAAAATCAAATTTTAAAAAAGGAGACTGGGGAACTTGGTGTACAGCATGCCAAACCGCGTAAACGCAGTAATGGAAGCACGAGGAGGCAATAAGAAGTATTATAATTCAAGAAAATCGTAATTTTGTTTAAAAATGTCATGTTTCCTATTTTTGTTTTTGGCAAGATCAGCAGTTTATTTCTTTATGTAATTTTTTGTAAATAAAATGTAGTGACTCATAAATTTAATTACTTTCATTTATGGAGTATTTAATTGTCTATTAAACACAATTTATTTCATCACGCTAGCATTCTTAGTTTTCGAGATTTATAGGTTTCTTTAAGTGACCCGGATTCATTGCTCTCGAGTGTAGTTACAGTAAACTGTTTGGAAACGTGCGCACATCGTAGGCAAATTTTAATAAGGTAAAATTAAAATAAAGTTATAGAGACGAGAGACGTGCATCACATGCACAGCCTGCACTCAGCCAAAATTAGACTTCAGTCGTATTATCTTGGTTCTTGATATACAAACCGCCGAGTTACAGACAGTGTATTCATAAAGAGATTGCTACTCCTATTTCGGTTATTGCGTACAACTAAGATAGATTTTTTAAATCTATAACTGCATGATATTTTCCACATAAGTGGTGACGCGAAAATATCTGATATAAGTCCTCCAACATTTCAGAAAAACACGAATGCCCAAAAGAAACTTTAAAGCGGCGATATCTCAAAGTGCCGCGAGTTAACGTTGGCTGGCTTGTCCCGGCGGCAGTGCAGCCTCCGTGTCGTTATAAGCGGGGTTATCGACACCGGAGTCACTACCGCCATCTATGCTGTCCGGCGTTAACTTCGTCGGTTGACTGTCGGCTACTTTAGTTTTTTCATCCATAGGTCTGCTTTCGACTTTATTGCTTTCTGATTTAGCAGTTTCTTCGTTTGCGACTGCTTTTTCCGCCTCCATGTTGTACGTTTCTCTGCATTCGACATCGGCTGCCGGCTTCTTCTTGCAGAGGTCGTTCTCATCGCCGACTGCCCGTTTGCGTATGTAAAACTTGTTGAATAAGAAGTAGATGCAGCCGGTCAATAAAGTAGACGCTGCAAATATTTGATACGTGGGTCGGGTCCCGAAATATTTCATTAGATAACCGCCGACTAAACTTCCTGCGCCACGACCTGAAATATAAAATGGCTTTTGGAATTGTTTCGATTTCTAACGTCTATGTGACTGAGAACGCCTTTTAAAAACCGGTATGTTTGTTTGCAAAGTGAGAAGACTATGTAGGCAAAGCGAAAGTGATCTGTTACTATGGATTATGTTGATCCAATAACTCTTTAGTTTTTTTTTAAATGCAGTAGTTTAAACAAAATAATTATGTATTCTACAGACTTTTGCTAGAAGTTATTTTAATTATGTTTTAAAATAAAATTAAGAAAGCATTAATAATACATATTTCCAAACATAATGATTGGTTTGCTTATTTTAACTTTATTCCTCTTCGTACCAGAAAGACAATACTTATCCCTTTGTCTGACACGAAGACTCCTAGAGATTGCTAACATTTGAATTTTTATTATGTCTGGTATTACGACCGTCTGAGCTCCTATGTATGTCATAATAATATGGGTTTCCATATTAACACCGTTGCATAGGCCCCCTAGCAAGCCTTGGACAGAGATGTCGAGTAGATGTTCACCGTGTGTGTGACAGTGGCTGCCGTAAATTACAGCAATGATGTCAAAATCTTTAGCAGCGCCACCAAAGGCTTATGTTCGTGTTGCACTTTCATAGAGATGATCTATGAATGATAAATCTAAAAGTAAATAGTTCCCCACAAGAGTAAACCGCGTGACAGCTGCTGCCGTAAGTGACAGCGATGACATCCAAGTCTCTCACGAAAGGACTCTGTACGTATAAAGGTTCCCTTACCAACGCCATAGTAGAGTCCCCCAAGCAAGCCCTGGACAGACGTGTCGGTAGTGGTCGACGACAGGCGCGCCGCATATGTCACGGCGGCGGTGAACGACAGCGATGACGTCACCGACTCCAGCGCCTCGAATATGAGGCACAGCCACGGGTTGTAGATCAAGGAGTAGCCTGTAAAGATTTTAATTAAAATACTGTAAAGTTTTTAATTTATGATAACTCGTAAACGTATAATGGTGAAACGACCATTCTAAGAAAGTTTTTAACTTTAGTCATTTTCCGGCCTTACTTCTTGCCTACGTCCGGGGAGACACAGACGGCAAAATTTCGGCGTTCTAAGTCCTACATTTTGGTTTTTTTTATCTAATACGGGTAAGTGTGTCTAATCATCTCATCTGATGGAAAGTTACAATAAGGCCGAAGGTGGAAGCGTGCTTCACCCGGAATCCTCGACCACTGAGGAACTGGCTGTCTTATCTCTAAACTGTCAGAACATGCTATTAACATCGTTGTTAGGGCGCCATACTTTAGATAACATGGTCTTAATCAACATTTTCCAATTTGTTAGATGTGGTAGATAGCCAGACGGACATAGCAAGTCCTACCCTACCACTCAGAACTTCCGATTGTTCACCTATGAAAATAAAATGCTTAAAAAATTATGTAACACCATTTTATACAACAAGACGCAATAAATGAATATGAATATGAATAAATATCAATCTCACCGAGCAGCCTGATGGCGTAGAACACAAAGCCGATGAACAGCACGTTGGCATGCCCCAGGCGGCGTATGATGGGCCCGGATAGCACCAGCAGCGGCAGTCCCGCGATACCGCCCACGGTGATGGTGATGCCCATGAGGGAGCGAGACGCGCCCAGGTCCTGCAGCAGCCAAAACAGGAAGCTCTCGATGTAGCCCCACGCGGTGCCTGCAAGAACATTAAGCCCGGCAAATGACTCCACTCCACCTGATATTAAGTCTAGCATGCGTGAGCAACACGAGATATGTCGCGGACGATATTCTCTCTTCCTTCGATGGCTGGAACGACAAACTATCTCGGTTTCAGTTGTCAAAACTCGATAAAATTATGTTGCATGTTAGGGTTTGTAGACAAAAATACCACAGACAAGCAAAAACTACTATTATGTCTATTTTTGACATATCGTGTATAGACATAACACGAGAAAACGGGTCGAGAACATTTTCTCGTGTTGCGCATGCTAGACCTACAGGTGAGAGGACAACAGATGCAGCGTAAGAGACGTAGCATCAGTCACCCTCGCTCTGCCGGCCCATGCACAAAGTTGGAAAATCAAAATGATATTATTCTTATTCATTTTACGGGTAAGCCATGGCCTTGGCATTCTCTCATCTGCTTTTAATTGATGATAGACCGAAGATGGAAGCGCATTTCACCCGGAATCCTCGTCTGCACCGTGGAACTGGCTATTTTATCTCTAACTACCGGAAGTTTATGACGATATATTTAGAAAATACGGCGATAAATCGGCGGACTTGACAAGCCCTACCACCAACCAAACCTAGTACAAACATGTATTCCTGCTGGGAATCGAACCCGGGGCCACTGGGTCAGATCTGGTGGTTTAATCACTAGCCTACATGAGGCCTAGGTGAGGCATTCTTCATACAGGTGCCATCGGGGTCGCCATCGCATAATCAGTTTGTAAAAATTTTCGTATGCAGTGCGCGATTTTGGCCTTAAAACTGGTAAAGGACCGAGTCCGAGATAGTACATTACAATGGACAAGGATTGCTTTTAGGGCTTAGGTGTTGTAACGGTACATAATGAATGGTATCCGTCCGTTAGTAAGGAATGTATGGGAGTAGCACTAAAATAAATATTAATGCGTAGCACCATTAATATAATAAGCATGAAAAGGGAATAATAAACTAGTTCAGAATAATGGTCAGTGAACTAGGACTTTACCATTATTTTGAATTTCGCGGGGACTGCTCTGTGCGGCCCTTGCGACATAGGCGCCGTCTAGCGTGAGTTATTTACTTGAGCTTCGTGTTAGGTTGGCAATGGGCTTTATCTTTATTTTGAATTTCGCGGGGACTGCTCTGTGTGGCCTTGTGACATAGGCGTAGGTTGGCAAGCCGGTAGACATACGGGCGGGCGCCACCTATGGTCGGAATACGGAACTTTTTATAATTTCACAAAATACAGGATTATTGGCTTAAGTGGATGATTATTGAGAGGGAATTGTTAATAGAAGGCTACATTTAGATATTCAAACATGTAATATTGGCTATCTGACGAGATTTGGTTGGATTATGGAAAAACTTTAGAATTGCGTGGCGGATGGCGGCAATGAGCGAGCGAGAGGTTGAGAAAAAGATAGAAAGAGAAGTAGGATGTTATCTCCACGTGGCGCAACGCGAAGTTCGCGTATAACAAATAATAAGCGACGCGAAGGCGAGGCGCATCGGGAAACAGCTAGCGATTGGTTGAAGGGAAGAAAAGCGGAATGTTGGGGAGGGATGTTAGGCGCGCGTGGCGCGAAAGTTAAGATGCTTGGGAGAAGAGAGGGAAATTAGCGGGCATTCAATTTTGAGACGTCGGAGGCGCGGTCCGATTTAAGAGTGCGGTAAATACTCATACGGGAAAGTGAGCGTCCGAGCGATTTTTAGCGCGCTAAGTTTTATTCGAGTTGCGATTTTAACTAACATTGGTTGTGAAATTGAAAGTGATTAATAAAGTAAAACTATTGCGATCGCAACTTGAATCCGTTAACGAAATGATGTATTTCGGGGTATATTGGCGGAAACGCATAACGGTGGCAACGAAACCAATATAGCTTTCAACAGACTTCGGTCTGGATGACCTTTGACTGTATTTAATAAGGTCGGCGTTTTCTATTATTACGCTAAACAATACACTATCTTCGACGGAGTAATGGGGGAGAGACATTTGTCTCCCTAGTGAAAGTTGAAGATAGGTCAGACACCATTTAGCTGGAGGTAGACCCGTATGACCCAGTCCAATTTCGAGTCTACCTCCGTACACACAGTGTAGTGATAGGAATAACACACTGAGTATACTGGCTCGACTGATAGTACATTTAGAAGTCAGTTGCTTGCAGGGGCGACTCGGCTTACACAACTCACCACGAAATTAAGTTAAATGTGGCTTGGGCCTAGATTGCAAAGTACACAAGTAGGGACTGTTAGTTCGACAAAATATAGGCATTTCAAGTGAGGAAAGCTGTAGGAATCTATAGGTAGGCGGTTCTATATAATTGTTGTGAGGAAGTGAGGGGACAGTACGGGGTGAGCACGTTGGGCGTACATAAACTAGGTACTTGAGCTGCGGGGCCAGGCTGGATTAATTCAGACTAATAAGGTAGGGATAATTAAGTTACGGTGCTAAATAAAATTTACGATGAAGTGATGTGGGTCCTATCTAGGCATGTAATCTGTTATCGTAGGCCGATAAAATTCTAATTGTTTCCCTAAAGTTGTTACCAATTAATTATTCATTTTAAATAATTAACAGAAGTATGATAATATCGTACCATCATTACTTTGGAATACCTAAAAGGTCTAGACTGGTTTCCTATTACAAGGAAAATACTAAAAGTTATAGCAAATAAGCATAGCTGTACTGTGATGTTTGATTTCTAATACTGAAATGACCAAACAGGCATTTTTAGCTTTCCCTGGGGTGCAATACGGCCTTATATTGCTACACTCTTCAAAGTATTAAAAGTATACATCCGATACCTATTAGTAAAATACAAGCTGATACAAACTGAACAACTAAAACCAGTTTAGAACCTAGGATAATTCGTTGAAGGAAGACATTGCAAGCTATGAGCTTCTAATAATCTGAAACATAGTAATAATTGATTGATAACAACCTGCTAATTAGCCTGATAATGGTCTACTAATACCATTTGAATTCACCTTAATGGTCAAAGACCTCTTAAGATATGTAAGTACTTACTTCTAATAAAATGAAACATAGAAATATTTGATGGGACCAATCTAAATCAATCAGACTAATACCTAGTACAGTCTAATTTATACCTATTAAAGTGAGAGAAGGATAACTCCTAAGTGTAATTGATTCAATTATTAACAGGGATAATTACCTGATTTACTTACCTACTAAAACATACTAACTATGATTTAGTAGGCTATCAAATTAACCACTCAGTCTGAGAGACAGGGGTGGAAGTTAATGTAAAAATAATTAACTTAAGTTCACTTCCTAAAAGTCAAGGATATTGAATAAATTAAACATCCTTTAATAAACTTGAGATGTACTTATACTTTATAAGATCTGTATAATGAACACTAAGAGTAAACCAAAGTAATTTACTTCAAATTATAGTATTCTATTTAAGTTCACTTCCTAAATGAGTAGGATATTGAATAAATTAGACATCTTTTAATAAACTTGAGATGTACTTATACTTAATAAGATCTGTATAATGAACACTAAGAGTAAACCAAAGTAATTTACTTCAAATGATAGTATTCTTTTTAAGTTCACTTCCTAAATGAGTAGGATATTGAATAAATTAGACATCTTTTAATAAACTTGAGATGTACTTATACTTTATAAGATCTGTATAATGAACACTAAGAGTAAACCAAAGTAATTTACTTCAAATGATAGTATTCTATTTAAGTTCACTTCCTAAATGAGTAGGATATTGAATAAATCAAACATCCTTTAATAAACTTAAGATGTGATAATCTGCCAATGCAGCCAATCCAATGTAGTTATATTGGAACTTTATAAGACCTGTATAATAAATACTAAGAGTAAATAAAAGTTATTTTACCTGTATTAATAGCATTCTATTTTAGCCACCGCCTGAAGTGGCGTTTGAATAAATTATCCACCCTTTATAGAACTGAATATTAATTTTCTAATAAGACAAAAGGACGGTCAGGTAATATTGTTACATTGTGATCTCTTTATAATGGACGCAATAATCAGAGAAATAAGTGTGTCCGGTAGAATGCTGGCTTTCCACCTCTGTTCAATAAGTGAAATCATAAGACATAAGTTATTGCATTGAATAATTAAGTTCTTAATGTGAAAAGGATATTTGGATGATAGCCAGCCTTGAGATAAACTCTATTGATTTATGTGGAATAATAAGAATTTAAATTGCTAACACATAGTTCATAATGTAAAATTAAATTAAATTTTGAGGAGAGATTTAAATTATCAGTTTTAAAGAATTAAAGGCACAAGCTAATAATTAAAGTTAAAGCCAATGTGACGGAGCCATAGTTAAACAATGAGATGAAAGGCACGCTATAGGGCGGCGGTTGGGGCCCGTAAATTGCACAAGACTCTTATATTTGCACCAGACTTTTATATTTCCACAAGACTTTTAAACTTCCACAAGACTCTTATATTTCCACCAGACTTTTATATTTCCACAAGACTTTTATATTTCCACAAGACTCTTATAATTCCACAAGACCTATATATAAATTGCACAAGACTTCTTATGTATCATGCTACTGTTAATATATAATAATACCTGCAAGCTAAGCTATCATCTGATTATCTCTGAGTGGTTACAAATCTTCCCCGCAGCTGCAGTGAAGGATTTAGGTCACAGTTCAGACGGAGTCATTGCTAGGCTACACATATCTATGATATGATTTATAGACTAGTAGGTAATTAGGTCAGGAGAAAATAATTTAACACAGGGATAAGCCAATTACTAAACTTTCACGAAAGAACTTGAGTTACTTAAATGCGGTTAACAACGGAGGGTTCACTAGACGATCTGGCCAAAATAGTATTTATTATGATATTACATTGCTTGACTGAAATTCACTGCCTAAATTGTCTAAATAGGATGTTCGGTTATAGGTTTATATTGCATTATAGCTTAAAGGCTGATGATGATGATGACGATGAATCAAGCTCAAAATCTGTGAGAAATCGGAGAAAAAATGCTTACCCATAATGAAGCAGGCGATGAAGAGAGCGACAATCTCGATGTTTCTAAACACCGAGATGACATCGTCGAGCAGGTTCTGCGCGGGCTGCTTGAACTCCAGGTCGATGCTTAGCATGAGCACCCCCGAGGCCACCTTCAGCACCGCATACAAGTAGAACGCTGGTCTAGAAAAATAATATTATTCCTTTAAGTTTGTTTACAATATAGAGTTATTCATAAGAAATAAAGAGAAAAACATAAGCAACATAAAATGTACACATTAGTATAAGTTCAGTATGCCCAAACAATATTAAAATAAATTTCACAATTTTTTAATATAGCTTATTGATCAAAACATGATGGATTTACAAACGTTTTGAAGAGATAAAAAATTTGATACTACTATTTGTACGTTGTTCTAAGATTAAAAGTGTTCTTCTATGAGGGTATTTTGTAAAGTAACAGTACTTAGTAAAGGAAAGGCAGAAAAGAAACTGACTTGCTGCTTAGGTAGTTTCTGTCCGGATCTCCTTAATATATATGGTATTCCGCGGTCATATACTTACGTACCAATTACGCCATAATGAAAACGGTATCAATATAACATTAAAAAAAACAGTTTTAATAAAAGAATCGATTGGAAGTAGGTCACTGTCATAGAAAATTTGTTGCTTAAATGTTTTCTAATACATAACATAAAGGTTCATTTACTCAGTAAACATGCAGCATGTTACATGTTTACAACGGTTGCTGTGGCAAAGACATAGGTACTTCAATAAAGGCAATATTTAAATTAATATTTTGTGTGTAAACATTTATGTGAGCAAACAATGGAAAACTACCAACGAATTTCAAGGCAGAGAAACGGAGGTTAACACTGCCTATACTTAAGTCATCTTGAATGAAAATTGCACAATAAAAAGGTGTTAAATAGTAATATGGTTACCTTGCTAATGCACTGTTGTAATATGATTCAAACTTGTTATGGTCAATGCCTCTTATTTCAGTCACTTTATCAGAAAATACGTGTAAAAGTGTAGTTCCTGAATGAGATATATCCTAGCCTATAGCGTTGTTGACATAATCTAAGAGCAACGTTGGAGCTGGTACGGTGCTGCACAGTGCGGACATCAATGATGAGAAGCTGCTGCGTTTGCTAAAGCACCAGCCTTTTTCACGCTTACTTTCTTAAATTGAGAGAGATGAGAATCCTTGTATGTCATAACACACAAGGATTCTCATCTCTCTCAAAGGCGCATCACCATTTGCAGTCATTTGCATGTTTAATATATTATGTGGATATACATCTATGTCCATATGCCAAAGCCAAATGACAAATCCCATGGAAACCCTTACAAAAGCAAAGAGGTCTTGCCGTTAATACTACTGTATCTGTCGTAAATTATAGCATCTGTTGTCGTCAGTATCCTTGCCCGTAGCTCACGCAGTCAATATTATTCATCATCTCACAACCGTGCCACTAATATTGCTGTTCCAATCTGGAGCCTTAGCCATCTACTCTCACCATATACCCGCTGCAGCGTAAACCTTCAAGCATCACCGCCATCGAGAACTCCTTACCTAAAGTCTGTATATCCTTTCCCGCGGCTGACGTAGTCAATGAGCATTCCAGACAGCGGGGAGGAGATCATGCCGCCGAGACTGCCGTACACGCGCTGCAAGCCGTAGTCGGCGCGCTGCTCCCGGACGATGGCAATCACGGCGCCCTCAAACATCGCGAACGCCGTCCCGCCGATGATGCCGATGAACACTCGCACCTGAAGACCAATTGTGCACCAACAAAGTCAACTATAGCACATTTTATTTCTGACTTAAAGAGGAGAGAGAGAGTCAGGTTGCTATTTTGCAAGCTAAACAACTGATGAATGGGTAATCAAAATAAAAAATGTCTCACAAGCTCCACTGTGTTCTGGAATGCACGTTAAGCAGTCGGTTTTCAGTCCAACGACCGGCCTAACCACCCACCCGCATTGGTGAGTTATGACCCAAACTTCCCATGTAAGAAGGCCTGAGCTCAGTAGTGAGACGTTTATAGACTAATTAAGAAGCTTCATTTCTAAAGACCAAGACTTTTAAGAAAGAGAAGTATTTCCGTTGTTTGCTTGTCCCCTATTGTGATAAGAACGCGACGTAAAATACAAATCTGTAAAGTGTCGATAACATCACCGCCGCATAGCCTCCAATTTATGCAAAGTGGTGATAAAAGTGCTACATTGAATAAAAACAATCAAAATCGAATATATTCAAACCAGTATTGGTCGAAACCTTAATGCAAATCGGATTGTTTTCTTGTCAAACTTAGTTTCCGTAAACTTATCCTGTTACGGACAAGACATACGCTAACGGTTCACTGATGCCGGCAGCCGGCGTCGTGTTACCTGGTTACATAATATTATAGCCGTGTGCGAATGCACATAACAAAAATAAATATATAAACCAAACAAAACAAGCTGGGCTATAAAGCATGTGTGCTATATGTGGGACAAGGCCGGCGCCGGAACACTAGACGTTGCGAAACTTAAGGCACGCTCCAAGCTTCTAAGCTCACGTCCGAGATGCTATTAACAGACTAGCGAACATCTCTCATTGTATTCTAAAAGTGGTTTCCTTTATTTCATGAGTTTTATAGGTAGTTACGCTTGAGTCAATATTTTAAAATCGCACTATGAACTTTCCACATACTAGTAGGCTTGAAGATAACGAAACGTTGAAAAAAATTACTACCAACCCAGTCCTCTGCAATCCGGATTGTGGAGGACGTGGATAGATTTCCCTCCTGACGTAGAATTTTTTTTCAAAACGTTTCGTAATTTTCGAGAGATTAATTGGTAGTAATCTTTTAGTTATGAGCCGCCACGTAAAAAATATATTCAGGGCGATAATAATATTATCAATATTATACAATCAACTAACCAGCCTTGTTGAAGTTTCGTGTCATACTTCCTGGCGCGACCACGGACTTTAAAACGGTACAAAATTATTTAGAATATCTACTATTTTTACTCCTATTTAGAAATCACGACAATCGTATCTCTAAGATCCACTAATGAGAAAATCCATTTAGAAAATTGTGAAATAGGAGTAAAAAATAGTAGATATTCTAAATATCTTTTACCGTTTTAAAGTCTCCAGAACAACACTGAGATTGGTGAGACAGAACACGAGATTCTGCTAGGTCGTGCCAGGAAGTATTCTTCTCAGCACGACCATCGTATCTCCTAGATATAGTTGGTAGAAATTTTCAAAGAAATAGAAATAGTAAAAATCCAGACTATTTTTTACCGCCTACATATATTGGAAAATCATCCGTGGTCTTGTTAGGAAGTATGACACAAAATTTCATATTTAATTAATATTACAGTTACAGCCAATCTTGTTGTCGTTTTGAATCGAAATCGAATCAAGAAAATTTTGGAGATCGAATCCAAATGTAAGGTTTAGTTTTATATTCCAATTAAATTGCAGTTGCCTGCTTGGATAAACAAAGTTCTCTATGAAAAGTTTTCTATGAAATCTTTGTCACGTCATTTAATTACTGGAATTCTGATACCCAACTGAAACATACCGGTACCAACGTATAAGCTCCCTAGTACATCTTCTCATCCTTATTTATACTGGATTCAAGCTGCGATTAGGGTCGCTGTTAGCTACTGCCCGCTGTACCGGTTAAACTCGAATAGGTTTTGCAAAGTACTCTGCAGCAAAACGAATAAGATTCGAGCAAGCGTCTAGTTCAAGGGCATTATAGTCTGTTTGGTATCTAAGTACCAGAGATGACGCCCGCGACTTCGTCCGTGTGTTCTTTGTTTCGTGCGTGTTTACGCGGACGAAGTCGCGGGCGGGCAGCTTGTATATTAATACCTAATAAATTATTTCGTTATAGTTTTGAATGCGTCTGTACCACTAAACAATTCGGGGTGAAAACGTTTAATTTTCGCTTAACTTATTTAATTTTCGGGTGAAATCGAAACTGGGGACGCCATTAACCTTAACAATATTTCTTATGTCTAAATACATTTTGCTCAATAAAATTATGACAGTGTAACTAATCTATTTGTGTTTTAATGATGCTACCGGTGATACTCTTACGAATATTTCTCTTATTTTGAAATGCCTTTAATCTCGACCGTGTTTAACTGTGTCGCGTAGCGGTGAAAGAATAATACCACCCCCTCTCTTCCCTTGGATGTCGTAAAAGGCGACTAACGGACTAAAGACTGCACATACTCCTACATCCATCAGCTTAGAGCGGCGATGGGCTCACCAAATGAAAAGTGGACTATAGCAGAGGACTGCTTTTGTAGTCCTTATTACCTAGTCTCTGACTAACCCTTGGGGGATAATAGTCGTGATTATATGTATGTATGTGTAATCTCTGTGTGTGATTTAAAAAAGACATTATTACATAAAAATGAGATTCAACTTTTAATGTAAGTATTCGTAGTAGGGATTCATAATACGTAGGTACTAACTCTATTTCAGCTGGCAGAAGAGAATGTTATAGTCATAACATTACAATATCAAACAAGGGACAATGCTATGTCGTATGTGGGAATATGTCCAATGTTTAAATTACATCGGTGCCTAGATCAAATTCTTTACTATTACGCATTTTGACAATTTATTTATTATAAAAAACCGGACAAGTGCGAGTCGGGTTCCGTACAACATACACCAAAATTATTGCCAAATTTCATAGTTCTAGGTCAACGGAAAATACCCTATAAAATGAAAACGAAAAGAATCAATGGGGAAAAGCGATTTTATCAGAAATTCGGAGCCTAGTGAAAAATAATACTTGGAAAATCGTCAGGAAAACGATTGATCGTAATGTCGTCGGATGTCGATATGTATTAGAAACGAAGCTTAATGACGATTAAACTGAGAAAAAGAAGGCGAGACTTGTCGCGAAGGGATATAGTCAACAATCAGGTCTTGATTATCACAGGACAATACGCACCGGTTGCGAGGATATCAACCGTACGTTTGTTGATCGCATTACCTGTCGAGATGAACATGGACAATGATCAAATAGATATTAATACAGCATATTTTAATGGCAATTTGGGCGAAGATATATATAAGTGAAGATCCCAGAATTGCTGAAAGAGAATTTGAAAAAACTTGTAACATGTGATGGTGTTAATAGCATCACTGGTAATAGAGCAATGAAAATGCTTGGAGATATTATGAAAGAAAGTGGATATACCTGTCTATTAAAAAAATCTTTGTATGGGCTTAAACAAGCCGGGCGTCAATGGAATATAAAACTTAATACGAAGTTAAAAGAAAATGAATAGATCGCTTGTTGTTATTTTGTACACCTCTTTTTTATTTCCTTATTATCTATGGGATATGAAGCTGGATTATGTATCAATTATTATAGAGAAAGACGTGTAAATTTATATTTAGCGGCTTGACTCTAAAGAAAAAGTTTGTAAGTAATTTTCTACCGATGATTTCTGTGAAACTAAAGGAAACATCAGCTCTGGGAATTTTCCATGTTTAGTTTGTAAACAAAACTGAATACGCTGAAGTAGTTCACTATCGAACTACATTGTGAACTGCGAAAAATAGGAAATATTCTGTAGGTAGAACTTCGTAAAAATACACTAGTACGTAAAAATACACTATTATGATTTTACTGACATTTTTAGATCAATGTTTAGTAGTAGTACATTTATGATGCCTGTTTTCTAATAATAATATAATTTCATACATACATTCACCACTATTACTAGTCAGAGTCTAGGCAATGAGGAGCACAGAAACAGTCCACTGCCATAATCCACGTTTCACTAAATACAACGCATATGAGCGTGATAGGTGATGGATGAGCCCGTCGCCGCTCTATGCTGTTGGATGCTTCGATCATATTAGATATATTATGTGCAGTCTTTAGTTCGTTAGTTGCCTTTTGCGTCACCCAAGGGAAGGAGCGATTGGTAGTATTCTTTTAGTGACTCGCTACAATACACGGCTATCTATAGACATAAATAATGAGCTATTGTTTCGTTTCTCTCCTTTCATAATTAGTCTGCATATAATTCTCAGTAACGTTTTCTACGTATACAGAGCGTGCTATTGAATTCTTCTCACGCATTATTTAGAAACGTATATCTATAAAAAGTGTGAGCAGCGTGTGGCAGCACCACTGGTCGAGCGGTCGCCAGTAGGTCGCTGGGGTTACTAAGTAAAAAATTACTAGTCGCGAATTGAAAACTTAAATGAACTTCTGAAACGCTAGCGCCGCGCCGCGACGCTTTGGTGTGTCACACACAGCACAGCACAGAAGCAAATTGTGGGTGAGTTAGTTTTTCCAACTAATCGATCAAGTTAACTTTTAAACCCAAACAGGGACAAGTTGTTTTAACAAGTTTGTCTCTAGGTGTAGCTACTTTGATGATTAACCGGTTGTTATATTAATTTTAACTTTTGTGCATCAACTGGAATAGTAAGGAAATCTGGCGCTAAGCACTCTAAGGAAGGTTAGTTCCACTATATTTAACTAATTTTGGGCACTATCATCATCAGCCTATAAACGTCCCACTGCTGGGCACAGGCCTCCCACGTGGACAATAGCACGTGGGGATATTGGGTCATAACCCACCACGCTGGCCCTATGCGGGTTGCTGGGTGGGGACTATACTCGTATTTGGTAGGTATTAATATATACCTATTAACTTTTACATAACATTTTAAGCTTTTAGTGAATTGACCTATTTGACTTACCTATTGAGTATCTTTATTATTTCTTCTGTGTTTCGTTCCGTTTAATCGATCCGTTTGTGTCTATTTTATGAACTCTATCTATTAATTAATTATATTTTATACAACTAATTTTAAAGTTGTTTCTCTCACTAAACATAACCTATATTGCTTTTTACATATCTACACTATATAAAACAGTAAGTAGTTGAATAGTTGAAAATTCGACAATAGTAACAATGCAACCTAGGTAATTAACAAAGACCGGTCGCTATCTACGTAGTACAGCAGCCGCATGGGTGCAGCGGAATGGGGCCGCCGCATCGGTTGGGTCGGATCAAGTTCGCCATTAGCTTGTTAGCCGCGATCGCCGGCAATCTTTCCATTAGCGGTTCCGCCTCTCGATCTGCATGCGTTCGCGTTGACGCCACGTGGTCCTGTTGAGACAGCCGCGTAATTAGGCGACCGTGATCCACCTACTCCACATTACGTTTTATTGCTTTATCCTCGAAAATAAACGGGAAGGCGGATGTCCCGAACGGTTGGTTTGCACCAATTTACCGCTGATTAAGATCTTAAATTTTCATCATCTCTTTTTTTTGTTAACATAAATATCCGGCAAAAGAACAGAAGGACGTTGTGTGCTGTAATAGGTAGCGAACGACCTTGTGAAGGCTGAGATCTATAGTGACTGAATTTGAAGCGTCAAGCGACGTTTAGAGATATCAGTCACGTGTTGGCGACCCGGGAATATAGTAACGCAATTGAAACGCATGGGTATATGAACACGACCGCCTATGTTCTACTTTATGTGTTCTTCTCTAGAGCATCAGCGTTAGTTGTATGAAATTGTGTGCATGTTTAGATGAAAACCGTCTACTACTGGACAAAGTCTCTGCTAAGGTCTTTGCTAATGATTTCAACAACGACCGATCGTGTGCTGCCCTCATCAGCTTCTGACGAATATGTATAAATAATATAATATGTATGTTAGATATAAAATGAACTTACTGCTAGGTAAGCCCAGAAAGTGAAGGCGGGGTCGACTTCAACGTGCTGCACTTTGTTCTCGCAGAGGGTCTTCCGCGGCACGATGCCGGCGCAGGCGGCCGAGCACCGCGACAGATGCCTCGAAGCCACGTACACTTTCACACCGTCCACATCCAGGGCCTAAAGCATTTTTTTAAATAAATATACGGAAATAAAGGACATATCAATTTGGTTTCTCTTTCTAGTAATCATACCCCGTTAAAGTAGTCTTTGCAATGATAGTTATTGTCCACTTCGGTCGAATTACCGACGTACAGACCGACTACGTTGAGCAACCTCTTCTCCTCGTCATTGGACACACGAACTTGGTACGTTTCTTCTATGTTACTTTCGGGGACATCGTCAAAAATCTGTTCACCACCCAATATACACATAGCATCAGTGGTGTTACGGTCACACTCGAGCTGATATAGCTGCGGCGCCGGAAAGAAAACCTCTTGATCAGATATCTTGGAGATGGTGGTGTTGAAGTATATGTCGTTAGTCATTATTCGAGTGGTGCTGTGGTCTTTCTTGGGTGCCATAGTGTGGGAGAGCAGGCCGGAGACGGTGTGCCGGTAGACCAGCCGCCGAGCGTCTGCTGGCGACTGGATTTGGATGTCATAGGAGTGTGTGTGCACTATCGCGTTCGTCTCGTCCGCAGATAGTCCGTCGGGCAGTTCGCAGACAAAGCCACAAGATGCAATGCTGCAACAATATTGCATATTAAGTAACATGAGATTGCCGCGCAATAGAAAGGCGAATAATTGATATGATGGAATATAACAAGATAATCTGCGCTGATCCGTGAGAACCGACTGATTGGGTAATATAGTGTTTCTTTGTCTCGATTAGATACGTTTTTTACGTTCTTTGAATAAATGTAGGTCCATATACAGTATATCGATATAACTAAGAGTGTTTGCTTAAAAATACGAATAGATAAGCAGCGTTTAGGGGCAGGTGATGAGAAGTCACAGGACACAGGTAGGAGCTGAGGCCGGGAAGGTAATAGTCAGCATCGCTATAGGCACTGCTAGCAGCGCATATTGCGTTGCATCACGAATTAGGCCGGAACCTCTCACCCTCTCACGGAATATCAGCGTGAAATAATGGCATTCGTCGCTGTTGTTTCGTCAAGTGAGTGAAACTACCTCGCAATTCCTATTCCTCTTCCAAAAATCCTACTCCTCCCTCAAGGCCGCCAACGCGTCTGTGACTTCTCTGGTTTTGCGCATGTCCATGGGGCGGTGATTACTTTCCATCAGGTGACCCGCCTGCTCAATAGCCTTTTTGTCACATAAAAAGGTTGGTTTTTTGGGACAAAAAGAAATTGCTTTTAGCGATAAGGCCGCTAACTTTTGAAAACACAGTTTAACTATCTTTCTTTTACTGAACACAGGTAAATAAATAAGCAGTAAATTTAGGCATAATGACACTTTTGTTTTCAAGGTGCGATGTTTTTATGTTTATGTGGTGTACAATAAATCATATTTTATCTTTATCTTTAAAAATATACTTACGTAAGGTTGACGTCGTAAGGGTAGGGGTGCAGCGGCACGCATGGGTGGTCGTTCATGTGCTGCAGGGTCAGCGAGTCGGCAGGTGATGAGCATGTGGTGAGCAGCTCGACCGCGGGCGGGAAGGTGATGGTCAGCCGCCCCACTGGCACCGCGAGCAGCAGCAGAGCAGACACCCCGCCCAGCGCTGAGGAAAGCGCCAGCAGTAGCTATTGGATCAAACGTTAATGTCACCGTAAATGAGGTTTGTTTAGTAAGCAAGCACAGAACAAGAATGATTTCTGTTCTGTGGTAGTACGTACATACATATACCTATAAAATCACAACTATTATTCCCGAAGGGTAAGTCAGAGACTAGGCAATGAAGACAGCAAAAGCAGTCCTCTACCATAGTCCACTTTTCACCAAATAGCGACTGCACATGTACTCAGCGTGACAGGTGGTGAGCCCATCGCCGCTCTATGCTGTTAGAAGTATGTGCTTCTTATTCGTCTTTAGTCCGTTAGTCGCCTTTTAGGACACCCAAGGGAAGAAAGGGGGTGGTAGTATTCTTTCACCGCTACGCGATATGGTCTGTGGTAGTATAAAAAATAAGATTTTCAGTTTCAGTTTATAATTTATTTAACGTATAAAGTAACAGTTATAGGATGCTAACTCTATCCTTACCCGTAATAGGTGTAAATACTATCCACAGAACACATTGCTAGCTAATAACGATACCACGTATCGTTATAAGCACAGAGTGTTTGTACCAACTGCTGACTATTATTTACCAATTTAGATGTCGGAGTGCGGGGTACTGCTGGGTTACCACCCCCTCTCTTACCTTAGGTGTCGTGAAAGGCAACTAACGGGTTGAAGACTGCACATACATCCACCAGCACAGAGCTGCGATGGGCTCACCACCTGTCACGCTGAGCACATGAGGTTGTTATTTGTGCTGAGTAGATGCCTTTTCAGTGTCACATAATATTGTTATTTGCAATTTTTATGTTGTGTTTTTGATGCTGAATAAATTTATTTCTATTCTATTCTATTTGGTGAAACGTGGACTACGGCAGTGGACTGCTTCTGCGGTTCTCATTGCTCAGTCTCTGACTAACACTTTGGGGATAATAGCACAGAACAACTAATATTTACCGTACAGAAGGTTCACTCTCTAACGACTTTCACGCGAAATTGAAACTTATCATGTGACCTGAGCGTTCATATTCCGTTAAGTAACGCTGACTCGATATCGATTTGACGTCAGGAGCGTAGGGTTTCCACACATAGATATAATAGCATTTTATTACAAGTTCATACATACTATATGCGAAAAGACTTTTTCCCCAACCCAATTAGGTTGTTGTTGTAATACAATCTCTTTGGCTTAGATTAATGATTGGTCTCGCTGCGCTCGACTAGATACCTCCGTCGTACTTGTCAAAGCGGCAACAAATACTACGCCGGAATCGGCGTACCCGAGCTAGTCACACTGACAGCTGTGGGTGACGTGTACGTCCCGAATGTTTTATTCAATTTTGGGCTTAATTCAAACTAAAATGCCAGTTTGCGTAGTAAAACTGTGTAAAAATAATACTTCTAAAAATAAGAAGGACAATGGCATCACATACCATCAGTAAGTATAGTATAATTTCGAAATTTCATCATAAAATAATATGAACAATAAACGTCATTCAGTGTTACCGCTTAAACAAGAATAAAGTCCCCGTGGTTGAGATTTTTATTATGTGAATTTATTGTTATTGTCTTTTATTTTAAATGTAACAACATTTGTCTTACAAAGTTACTATATACTTAACCTAGTTCTATGTTATTTCATGCATACTTATATTTGTGATCTATTTATGGTGTAAAAATGTTAGCTGACACTATATCAAGGGGATTCTACCGATGAAACTGAACAACTTTCCATAAGGAATATGGGTCGAAAATTTATTATTTTTCCCTATACAAAATGCGAAATCAGCTGATTGACTCAAGTATGGAAATGCTTTTTTTTTCATTTTGATCTATGTTCCTGAAATGTAAACTTTTCGTGTCTGTACTTACATTGAAAATATTTGCGAAAAACATAATCTAGGGGATGAAGGATACGTGAACATTAGAATCATTTTTGGAATTTTTGTCTGTCTGTTTGTTTGACGCGCATCACACAAAAATCGCTGGACGGATTTTAATGAAACTGAGAACAGGTGTATAGCTTATGATTCGGGTAATATTATAAGTTAAAGGTTGCTTCACACATATCAGTGAAGCCACAGTTCCGACACAGTACCGGCACAGTGTTTTTCATACATTCTCTATGAACGCATCCCCACTTGTCAGTGATAATGCTCTCAGTGTCAGTGCCGCCACCGGCAAATCACAGACGTATTCGTTTTGAAAAAATTCATAGACAATGTTTGAAATAATATTTTCACTCCTCTTGCTCAAAAAGACCGCACAGAAAGTCATTGTAGCGTTGTTAAGCGAGGCTAAAATAGCTTTTCTTGCCATAGGGGAAAAAGTATCTTTTTTTAAATGTTTGTCTGTTACATGACAATGAGCCTACAAAAACAAAAAAGTATTAAGTCATTATGTAGAATAATCATGAATAAAGACTCGACTTATTACTGTTTACTTAGATTAACAACTTTTTTGAGATACTTAGTTATTATTAAAGTTTATGGTAAAATTAGTAATCATTTGAATCTATGGACAACACAGACCACGCCCACACAGTCCACGCTTCAGCAAGAAACAACTGCACAGTCTGCACATGTGCTTAGGTGGTGAGCCTTTAGCCCGTTAGTCGCTTTTACGACACCAAAGGGAAGAAAGGGGTTGGTAGTATTATTTTGATGAGCCCATCGCCGCTCTATGCTGTTGTATGTATGTGCAGTCTTTAGTCCATTAGTCGCCTTTTACGAGACCCAATGGAAAGGAGGGGTTGGTAGTATTATTTTGATGAGCCCATCGCCGCTCTATGCTGTTGGATGTATGTGCAGTCTTTAGTCCATTAGTCGCCTTTTACGACACTGAAGAGAAGAGAGGGGTTGGAAGTATTATTTTAATGAGCCCATCGTCGCTCTATGATGTTGGATCTATGTGCAGTCTTTAGTCCGTTAGTCCCCTTTATGACATCGAAGAAAAGTGATGGGTTGGTAGTATTATTTTGATGAGCCCATAGTTGCTCTATGCTGTTGGATGTATGTGCAGTCTTTAGTCTGTTAGTCGCCTCTTACGACACCGAAGGGAAGAGAGGGGTTGGTAGTATTATTTTGATGAGCCCTTCGCCGCTCTATGCTGTTGGATGTATGTGCAGTCTTTAGTCCGTTAGTCGCATTTTACGATACCCAAGGGAAGAAAGGGTTTGGTAGTAATAAAAAAAACTTCTAAAAAAATGAGGTCTAATCATTGCTATAACTAACTACCATTTTTCTACAGAAGAAACCTACTTCTAACCTACATAATAATATATAAAATTATATTGATAGATATATATTCGCTTTTAATTGTTAAATTTTAAATATTTTCTGAGCTACATTTATAACCAGCAACTTAACTAATACATCACAGCAAAAATATTTTTCCCATTAACTCGGGTAACAGTTGAGCAGCTGGCAACAAATTTTTCACGCACACTAGCATCTTTGCATATTGTCATAAACACACTACAATAATGAGTTGCCGCATTTACGGAGCTGTGGTTTATAGGTAGCGCGGTACCTATCTAGACGAGCGCAGCGAGGCCAATCATTCATCTATGCTCTTTGGCTATATTAAAATAATTAAGTATTAAAGTTACTCGCGTCCGTAAGTTTACCCTTGAGACCCTACACGTGACCCCTTGGTGGTGCTAAATGAGTGACACTGACAGTGGTAGAGCCACGCTGCGCTGCAGCACGCATTGGGCCGGCTCGCCCGGGGTAATACCACCCTCTCACGAATATCCGGCGTGTATAGTGGAACTTGGTGCTGTTGTGTTTCGTCCGGCCAGTGAGGGTTCCGGAGGCCCTCCCCCCCCTCCCCTCTTAATTCCTATTCCTTCCTTAAAGGCCGGCAACGCATCTGCGATTCCTCTGGTGTTGCGAGTGTCCATGGGCGGCGGAGATTACTTTTCATAAGTAAGGTGATCCGCCTGCTCGTTTGCCTCCTTCTATTACAAAAAAAAATATTTGTATCTGGCTGGTTTTGGTATCATTAAAAGTTTAAATTTTAAAGAAGATAATTCCAAATTCAAATTAGGAAAATGTGTGATTTTGTTTGTTTTTCTTACTGTCAAGATGAGTGAATCTAATGAAGAAATTCGATACATTTTAAAATTTTACTACAAAAAAGATAAAAATGCAATGTAAGCCGCGAGAAACATTTGCGATATTTATGGACCTAGTGCAGTGTCTGTGAGAGTAGGTAGCACTTGTTTTAAGCGTTTTCAATCCGGAAATTTTGATGTCAATGATGCACATCGCTCTGGTCGCCCTTTTACGGATAAAATGGATACCATTTTTGAAAAAGTGAAGCAAGATCGGCATATCAGTAGTTACGACATAGCTGAAGAATTTGGAATTGACCACAAAACAGTTTTGGCGCATTTGAAAAAAACTGGGTACACAAAAAAGCTCGATATTTGAGTAACTCACAAGCTCACTGAAAGAAATCTAATGAACCGTGTACTCATTTGTGATTTTTATTACGACGTAATGAAACCGAACCATTTTTAAAGAAGATGATAACTGGTGATGAAAAGTAGATCACGTACGACAAGAACGTACGAAAAAGGTCGTGGTCAAAGGCCGGTCAGGCTTCACAGACTGTGGCGAAACCGGGGTTTACTCGCAACCAGGTGATGCGTGTGTGTGGTGGGATTAGAAGGGCATTATTTATTAGGAGCTGTTACCACCAGGTAGGTCCACTGATTCTAAACTCTACTGCGAACAACTGATAAGATTAAAGCAAGAAATTGAGAGAAAGCGGCCAGAATTAATCAATAGAAGGGGTGTGGTTTTCCATCCTGATAACGCTAGACCTCCAGACCACTCAGAAAAAATTAAGAGTTTGGCTGGGAGGTGTTAATGCATCCGCCGTACGTATAGTCCTGACCTTGCACCTTCAGATTTCCACCTGTTTCGATCTTTGCAGAATTCTTTAGGCAGTGTCAGGTTAACATCACGAGAGGACTGCCAAAACCACTTGTCGCGGTATTTCGATCAAAAGCCCCAAAATTTCTATAGCAATGAGATCATGTTCCTACCTACAAGATGGCAAAAAGTTATCGAACAAAATTGCACCGACATACTTTAGTTAAATGTAAGTAAACTATTTTTTTTTTAATTTTCTTAAAAAATGCGGAGAAACTTTTTCCTTGACCAATTATTTAAGTACGATTACGATTTAAGCGACGTGCGACGTGGAGCGTGCGAGCCGAGCGGCAACTAGAGCGGTGTCGCACTACGTCCGATCCGAATGCGATCTGAACCCGTGAAAATACGGTGCGGAGCAGTCGTAGAACTATTTGTATGGTAGTTTATGCACTACATCAGAGTTCGGACATCCGATTTCTCATACAAATTATTTCGGACTGTCAATTCTCGGATTCGGATCGGACGTAGTGCAAAACCGCTCGTGCCAACGCCTGGGAGGCGCGATGGCCGAACAACAAAAACTGAGGAGTGACAACGAAAGCTGATCCAGGAAAAACGCGGCAAATTCAAAAAAAACATGACTGGGTAACACAGGTTCACTCACACAGCTGCAATTTTCTCAGAAAAATTTCAATTTGACATACGACATGACACCTCAGATAGACAAACATAGAGACAAAGTGTTGCCAATCAAATAACTTCGAGGTTCAGCTTTCGTTGGCCAGACTTCTATTAGTCGTGAATCTATGTATGTATGTATGTAACTCTTTACTTACCCGTAATACGAGTATAAGTAATTAGCTAGCTAACGATACTATTTCTATCGTTATTAGCACAGAGTGTTTGTCCCAACTGCTGAGTGTTATCTACCAATTTAGATGTCGGGGTGCGGGGTGCTTATTAGAAGAAGAAGACACACTGCGCCGATCCCAAATAGGGTTGCCAGATGGACTGGATTCGTCTGTATTCTCAAGATATTTTAAATGATGTCCAGACTCCAGACAAATTACAAAATCTCCAGACAAATAGTTTTCGTAATGATTTACGCACACCGCGCCGCGCCTCTCTAAAGCCGAACTAATAATTAGGCTGAATTTCGATGTAAATTGTTTAAATTGTAAATCTTACCTCAGCACCCCAGGACTCGAAATAGGTAGAGGCAGTGAAGTCAAACACAAAATACTTGAGGCAACATAAAAATTAGATTTAATAGGGTAAATGATGAAGCATGAGTTTGATTAATCTCAAAATTGTTAATTATTCAATAAGGTTTGGTCATTATGTCAAATTTGTTGATTTTAAAAATAAAAAGTAAAATTTGATTCTTTAAATTTATTTCTTTAGATAATAACCCCAAAGTCATTTTGAATTTTATTCCTGATAATTTAGTTTCCGGATCTGGCAACCCTAACCCCAAATATGGATAGGGGCAAGAAAATGATGATGATGAGATGTCGGGGTGCGGATTGCTATTAACTTTTCTACTCGCATACCAATTATCTAGCCCAAGTTAAGCTTTTTTTTAAACTTGTCATCACCAGCCTATAAACTACTGCTAACCTACTGCTGCATGGGCACAGGCCTCCCCACTTAAAACGAAACTTTTAAAATGCTATTGTTTACTATTCAAGCCGTCTTATGGAACGGTCTGCCGACGGGCCGTTTTGTACGTTGCATTGGTGTGTTGTGAATTATGTATTGTGTTCTCGAGTTACGAGAACTCCTCCGTCAAAAGAGGTGCAGTTTTAAGGAATTCATTTTTATTCTGTGCCACACGGAATGAAAAAGGAAACAGATATTATCAACCAACACTCTAGCAGCAAGGTTTAAGGGGTCCATGTAATGGAAGCTGGGGGTCCATGGCAAGCCTACTCACGGTGCGAGTAAATATTGTAAATATTTTCGCTTCGCGCCCTTTGACGGCGATCTATCATTATCGCGAGAGAGTAGGTAAGTTGCCTACGTTTATACGACGTGAACGTCAATGAAACCTGCGAGAAGAGTGAAAACGATACAATAAATGCTAATCGAAAAAAATTCAGAATATTTCAAAGCATTTGGAAACACTGCAGAGCGTTTTCGAAGAATACTTTTGTCCAGAACAGCTGAATTAGGAAACATGGATGCGAAGTCCATTTTTTATTGACCTTGACAAAATTGACGATGAACACCTCGTGAAAGATGGTCTCATCGATTTGAGATCAAAAGAAGTGTTGCGAGCAGAATTTGACGCAAAGAGCTTAGTCGACTTTTGGTGTCATTTAGCTCCAGCTTACCCGCGACTTGTCAAACAAACTATATATCATTGGTTAGTTCTGATTCCTTTTGCAACTACTTATCTCTGTTATGCAGGGTTTTCAACTTAAGTGTCCATATAAACTAAGAATCGGAATCGGTTAGAAGTGAAAGATGACATGTGCCTTGCGTTATCAAAAACAGCTCCTCAATTTGACGTTCTAATCCAGCATAAGCTGCAGCAACCGTCACACTAATTATTTATATGTAAAGTTTAATTGCAAACAATAAAAGCTGATTGAAGTTAAACATTGTTTTTGTTTTTTGGAAAGAGTCCGTAGGCTCTTTGAAATTTTGAGAGGGGCCCTTAACTAGAAAAAGGTTAACCCTCTAGATGTTAGATTTCATCTCCAGAGTAAGGAGTTTACATTAAAACTTAAGCAAATTGTTGTTGACGATGTAAACAGGATGTAGCCTTTACGAAGCAGGATCCCTCGAAGTGTACCAATTAGTATGTACTGTACGCGCTGTTATATCATTTCAGAACCAAAAAGTACGCATTCACAGAGCTTGTTCGCTTAAAAAGAACTTTATATACTAAAATATTGCCTCATTAACCGTGCGGCAAAACGCTCTGGTGGAGGTCATCGGCTCAATTTCCGGGTTCGGATAAAGTGTACATTTTTCGACACATTGCCCAGGTTTGTGATCGATCCACCTACGTTTGAAAAGCATGGTGAATTGAAAATCTTTTGGATTGGATTAAGTAAGTTAGAAACATCCTACAGCTTTTCCTAGCAGCTTTGCCTGACCTGAAAATTGGAATCAATCCAAAGTTAAAGTCAAATAAACTTTATTCAAATAAAACTCTTTAAAACTGCATTTGAATCGTCCAAAAAAATGTTGTCTACTACTAGAACCTCAAGATATCGATCACTCTTTACCCCATGGCTAACAGGCATTTCTTAACGAAGGTTTTAATTACGAAATAGATAAAGAAGGTTCTGTGGTTTTAATCCAATTGCAGGTTTAAAACAAGACTATATATATGTAAAACTACAATGATCTGTGCAATTGCATTCTATTAATGGCACATTAACTTGCATCGTATTAACGGTTGCCTCAGTGCCTCAGCTCGTAACGTCGCGTGTCGTTTAACCACAATTATTTGCACGTCAGTCTTATTAACTGCTCTACGTGACACACTAATGGAGCAGCCATAAGAACATTCAAATGTACGCGGTATCTAATGAACTGGAGTCATCCAGTGCAGTCATCAAGTTTGTGGAGAAAATATTAGGATGGAAGGTAATTTTTCTTGTTTTTGGTTTGGTTGGTGGTAGGACTTGTTCTAATTTAACTTGGCGCACAAAAATGAGCTACCACCATTTTATTAAATTCTACGCTTTTTTTAAATTTGTCTTTATTAAATCACTTCACAGTTAGTAAAATGCTAGTACTAATTTAATATCCCTAAGCGCTTATACCTGTTAGATTAACCAGATGAATTATTAAGAGTCCTGCGGTTATTTATATCGTAAAGCCAGCGGTTCCGTTGTGGGTACCGTTAGTTTAGTTAGCATTTGAATTTTAACTTCTTGTTTAATTTCATTTAACATATAAATATAGTTTTCAAAACTGAACTTTAAGAAGGTCTTCAAATTATGTTAGGGTTATCCAATGAGTGTGATACTGATAACATACTTATGTACCTACTGATGGGCTCCCGGTCTGACTTTGAAATTTGAACAAATACACATGAAGTCTGGCGCAACGTGCTTTTCACAGCACTCAGGATCATGAGACATTTAAAATTTGGTCACCCATCCGGTAACATTGCGAAAGTTGAAAATGTATCTTGTGTGATTGCAATTCGATAGCTAGATAACAAGCCGCTGCGCCAAGTTTTTAGTGAAATTTTAGTAATTACCCTCAACATGTTAAAATACGAAAGACGGTTAGGCAATGAGGACCACGAAGCAGTTTTCTGCCATAGTACACGATTCACCAAATTACAACGGCGCATGTTCTCAGCATGACAGGTGGTGAGCCCATCGCCGCTCTATGCTCTTGGATGTATGTGCTATACATTGTAATTACGTTGTAATTTGGTGAATCGTGTACTATGGCAGAAAACTGCTTCGTGGTCCTCATTGCCTAACCGTTTAGGAACAGGATAAAATGCATACTAGAAAAAAAACAACCAGTCTCAGGAAAGCTCGAATGGGAATCGAACCATTGGATTAGGATTACCGGTCTGGTTGGCTCTCAGAGCAGCAGGTTTTTTTTCTAGTATACATTTTATCTTATATCTATATATCATTGTGAATGCAAAAATTTTAATAATAAATATACGTTTGGGAATACTAGTGAATCTATGTATGTGTGTAGTACTCGTATGTAATTGCAAATTATGACAAACAAATAGGTAAGTACGGTGTTCGTGATCCAAGTATTCCGCTTGCATAAGGTCGGAGACTGTTTGGGTGTGCCCTGAGCCATTGTGCCGCAAAGCGATGGCGCCCACTTCCGGCACTCGATGGCTGTGACGCACGACGCACGCGCAGAGCCGCATGCGCATGCGCAAGCCGAAGGTGCGCGCCGCGTCGCGTCGGCCGGCATCGCGACGCCCATGACAATGCCTTAGGTTGAGTTTGCACCAAAGCTGTGCGAGGTAGCGAAACGGTGTACGAGAAAATAATCCACCAATAGGATCGCTAGCCTCGCCAAACCTTGCAGCCTGTGTACTGTCCCACTGCTGGGCAAAGGCCCCCATCAATGAAATCAAGTCACTGCTATAATTGATGGGTTTTAATCTCGCGCACCGCTTAGCTACCTCGTACAGCTATAGTGGAAACGCAGTCTAAAGCCTTGTTCGCGCTAGAAGAGTAATTTGCTAATGCTATGCTACTTTGCTTATTCTTTTTGATTTTGTGTGAAAATCATTAAAAATATCCATTTTAATAACCAAGTTTGTAAACACACGATATTTAATAAAATAATTAGTTATTGTTCTGAGGTAAGCACTTATTATAGTAGAATGGTATGTTGTCTACTATATACACACTTTCTCACCGAACTCGGATTTACTTGTATTACAAAAGTTTTTGAATAAAAAAACTAGTAAAATATATTATTTAAATATAAATTAAATATTCAGGTAAGTACATTACTTAAGTCGGATACTGGCTTCGCGCTTTATGAATTAAGAGCCCTATCTCCACTGTGTTTTTTGCGTAAAATGGCCAATTTTGGCGTTCTTGATCTCAGAAACAAAAACATTTTTAACTTATTGAATAGTGTAGAATAGCAGCTATTGGTATAGTTCGTAGCGGCCTAGCTTTTTGTAAATTTTGCTGATCTTTTTAATTAAACCCAAAATTGCAGAGAGAGATTTTCATAAAATGCGCGAAGGCACTTTTTTGAGCTCCTAGATTCAACTACTGTTTTTACAAATAAAAAAAAATTAAATGTTATTTCTTATATAGTCGTATAGTTCGTAGCGGCCTCGGAATTTTTAGATATCATAGATTTATATAGAAAAAAAATCTTATTCTAAAACAGAAAACTTCGAAAATCGCTTTAAGTTAACTGTGAATTTCTCCTATCTACAATAATATTATTGAGCAAAATTTATACCAGAACAATTTAGTTTAGATTGTTTAATGAATTTATTATACTATTTCGATAAATACAACTGCAAAATTACTACAAAATGCGATGCACCGGCCGTCCGCACTCAACTTATTCTCGCAGAGTGGAGATTTGTAATATTACGCATGAATTTATTATCCTATTTCGATAAAAACAAATACAACTGCAAAATAACTACAAAATGAGTAAAAGGGCATTTTACGCAAAAATCACAGTCGAGATGTAGGTCTCTTACGATTCTCCCGATGCGGCATTAAAAGTACTAGTGTGAAGCTACTTCTGTACATGTACCATCGAAGATCTATTACATTATTCACGTCAACAGTCTTCTTAATCCTACTAATATTATAAACGCGAAAGTTTGTAAGTATGGATGGATGTTTGTTACTCTTTCACGTAAAAACTACTGAATGGATTTAGATGAAATTTGACATACAAATAGTTTATAACCTGGATTAACACATAGGATACTTTTTATCCCGATATTCCCACGGGAACGGGAACCACGCGGGTGCTACCGCGAGCGGCCGCTAGTACGCAATAAATTGCATACATATAATTAATTCGCCATAAATCCGACGATGCAGTGCGGTGCTCACTCACCTAATATGACCTTATGAACTCACGTCACGAATGAAGGTTGCCAGTTTCAAGACTCTACACATTACCTTGGAGTAAATATGTGCCAATGAGGCAGAACTAAACATTCTAGTAGTAGAAAATTCATTTTTATTTGTTTATGGACAGACTAAAGTAGGTCTATCATTATCCCGGAGTTTTTTTTTTCAAACCACGTCGTATGTGTGAATAATAATAGGTAATATCGTTCGTATCGTCAACTGAGAACAGCTACTCTGAACGTGAAATTGCAATGTTTGAATTTCATATGATTTATCGGAAGAATCCATAAAATGGAATAACTAATTATTCGCGTTAATCTTAATGTTACTAAGTTTGGTTTTACAATGTTCGCTCCAATTTTCAAAATAAGGGAGTAATGTTTAAAGTTTTCAGTCAGTGTGCTAGAGCCACTAAAACTATTCCATCATGTATAATTAAATTAAATTAATGAATGTCAAAAGTTACGGGCTTTTAAATGATTTTTATTTTTGAAATTTTGCATTCACAATGCTAAATAGATATAGGATAAAATGTTTCCTAGAAAAAACCCAACCAGGAAAGCTCGAACGGGATTCGAACCCGTGACCTTTGGATTGTTGGTCCACTGCTCTAACCGCTAAGCTACCGAGACCCCTAACCAACCTGTCTCAGGAAAGCTCGTACGGAATCTCGGTAGCTTAGCGGTTAGGGCAGTGGACCAGCAATCCAAAGGTCACCGGTTCGAATCCCGTTCGTAATTTTCTGAGACTGGTTGATTTTTTTCTAGTAACCATTTTATCCTTTTAAATGATCTCATCTTAAATTGATATGTTTACAGAAGAAATATCTACTTCTTTATCTATTCCGTGGATATGTTGACTGCATAATGTTGTCTTAGCCGGAACGATATAGCATACCAATATCAGATCTCTTTACGAAGTACCCAAGTCTACTAAAGAAAGTGAAAGTGCATCTGGTGTTTACTTATATTAATAGTATACCCTACTATCTGCATCTATACGTTTTCAGCCATGGTATTTTTACTTTCACTAAGGTACAATCGGTAATAGCTAACTTCTACCACAAACAGATACTTAATAAATCTGTGGTCGAGATAGTTATTCCAAAGTAAAATAATATAATGTTGAATTTATATAGAAAAGCAAATTTGTTTTGAAAATATATAGGGTATATAATATCTACGAGTACCTTTGATTATATAATCTCATAATCAAAAATATCTACAATTAAAATAGTATAGGTACATAAATGGTTTTATTAAAATGTATTAATTTGGCCAACTTATCGTCTCTACTCATGCATAAAGATTTCGATAAAGTAGTAGCCACTAAAAACCTGAGTAATCCCTTCCCACAGTAATGGCTCGTGATGGTTCACCACATGAGTACTTAAAGATCCTAAAACGAGCCATTCTCATATCTTACAATGGTAGGTACATGTGGGACGGTAGCCAATGGCGGACCCGGCGCGCGGACGCACCGCATCGACAACAATGCAAGGTAAAGGTTATCGGCGTGTCTGCCGTTTATTGTGCCTGAATTAGATGTGACTCGCTTTAGGCCCGCCGAGGATCATCCACTGAACATTAACTACCGATTATTCCGACTACAATAGCCTTCAGATCCCACAGGTAAATGAATACGTTAATATACCGCACCGGATGGCCGTTTGACTGGCGGACGCTGTTGTCCAGAATTGATTTTCCACCTAAATTATCATCAATGACATGACCATGTTACTGGAACAACGAGAAAATTTTAACGAATTTTTAAGACCGGATTTGAGCGTATTGTGTTATGCTATTGTTACTGATTAAAGCTAGGTCTGCCTGCTACGATTATGATGTCGTGTTGTTCACTATGTCAACGTCACGTACACGCAAATTGTTCTTAAGGTACATACTACACTCGTAGTATATACCTATATTATACTAATTCCGACAAAGTAAATGATGTCCATTGCAATAATAATAAATCTTACATTGTCATGTCAGCGTTCCATTTCTTTTTTCTGGGAAGTAAAGTTAATATTAACATAAAATCATGGTCATCTTACTCCTCCTTGTGAGAAATAAAACCTCTTCTCAGCACATGACTACACGTGACAGGAAAGGAGAGGGCGGGATTAGAAAGAAGAATGGGCGTTTTTGTATGAAACCCACCCCCACGTCCCACCCCTTGTAAGTTCCCACATGGTAAGTTTCGAAATAAATAGTGTATTTTGTTCTAAGGACAGCAAATATGAACGAGCGAATGAATGAATGAAAAAAAAAGAAATAAAAGGGAAAATGAAAAAAAAATTAAAAATGAGGTTGTATAAGTAGTTAAATTCAAGAAAAAAATCTTTACTTCAATTTTATATTATCGTTATTAATGTTTGTGTTATTGTACAATAATAGTGTTACAATAACAGTACTTATTATCTATCTATCTATCTATTATCATTTATTATTTTAATTTTCTTCTTCTCAATAACTTTTTCTCTAATACCCTTACCCAATACCTGACAGAATTGCTATCATACAATAAAATGCTTCACTTTTCAACTTCTTTTATTTGATGCATAGATGAAAGTGTTACGAAGAGGGGGACGTTTTGCCCATTCTTCTTTAAAGTAAAAAAGTATAGCCAATATACTGTCCCACTGCTGGGCAAAGGCCATGGAGGCCTTTGTCATTGAAATCATGTCTCTGCTACAATTGATATGTATTGGCATATATAATCACCATGCTTGTCAAATGTTGGTTGGATGACCACAAACAATCCAAACTCACTTTGAAAAGTCCGAAACACACTTTGCCTGACCTAGGAGTTGAACTCTGGACTTTCCGCCACTTTCGGTGTAAAGTACATAATTGTATAAACCCTTAATTTTTATTCGTTTTAATTATTTTAAGGTTAAGTTCCACCCATGAAACTGAACAACTTTCCCCAAGAAACCTATGTAGAAAAATGAAAAAAGATTTTGACCTCCTATACATATGTATACTCACGATTATTATTCCCTTAGGGTTATCAGATACTATTTTTGTCTCGTACCAGGATACGTATGTTTACACAATTCTATGACCACGGCTTATATTTCGGTTCGACGCGATTCTGTTTCGGCGTGCAGTGGTACTGGGGGTAGCGATGCGCATTTGTCTGGCACGTCTCGTTAGATTAGCTGTTAAGTTAACTACAAGTTAGTTAACTGTTTTCTTTTATTATTATTAGTATTGACGTCAATAAGTGCCTGTAAAGGTTTACATTGAATAAATAATTTGACTTTGACTTGGCACGGACGGCCGCCAAAGCATTGCACTGCCAGTGCACGTTTCACCAAATATTTTTGTTTTATGCAGTACGATGTACGAGCAGTCTTCAATCCGTTAGTCGCCTTCTACTGACGTTGGGTGTCGCCAAGAGAAGAGATGAGTATACTTTTAATAAAGAGCCGCCACCACACAGCTAAGGTGCATAATATACATACTCGTACATATATAGGTATAATCACGACTGTGATCCCCGAAGGGTTAGTCAGAGACCAGGCCATGAGGACAGCAAAAGCAGTCCTCTACCATAGTCCACTTTTCACTAAATAGCGGCTGCACAAGTGCTCATCGTGACAGGTGGTGAGCCCATCGCCGCCCTATGTTGTTGGAAGTATGTGCAGTCTTTAGTCCGTTAGTCGCCTTTTACGACACAAAAGGGGTGGTAGTATTCTTTCACCGCTACGCGACACGGTTAAGGATAAGGTGTAAAGTACTAACCCTGAAGTTGCCGATCTTGTCGGCGAGCATGCCGGCGAGCGGCGGCATGACGATGGAGATGACGGGCGTCACAGCCGACATGATGGCTGTCTCCTCCACGTTGATGCCCAGCTCGCGCATGTGGATCGTCAGGTACGGGTACAGCACGAACAGGGCTGGAAGCAGAAACTAATTAGAACGATGAAAAGATAACAACGAAAGTTAACAGGAAAGATTTTAGAAACGGAAAAGTCTATTAATTGAAATTACGGCTGAGAGATGTAGTAGTGTAGGTAGTAGTTATCTTATACCCTCGTAATTAATAATAACGCTCAAATAAACTCGATTATAACAAAACGTTGAAAAAAATTACTATCCATCTGAGGTAGTTTTTATTTTTCAACGTTTCGTCTTCTTCGATCTTATACCTATTAATAAACGTGGACTAAAGTTACACCTCGGTTTAAAGCGACGCAATATCTTGTTATTATTACCAACAACGAGACAGCGTAGCCACGGCTGGTTACGACGCAGATAAAGTGGTGGCGTACAGGTCGCTAGTAGGTACTCCTATCGACCTTATGAAGAATATTTTTGCAAATTAAATTGATTTACTTAATATAATGCGAAAATAACAAACAATCATAGTTTCACAATACATTAATTAATAAAAATTACTCCTTTACGTTATCTGAAACTACGGTGACATATTTGGTCAGTCACTCAATAAAATAGATCGTAGGTTCGTAGCAATGTAGCTACGAGCTACGAAAACCATTATATTAGGTCTGATTGTTGTATTTTAAGTAAATTATAATATTAGCACGTTTGTACTTCGTGTTTGTGTTTATGTTTACTAAATAACGACGAACGAACGAAATTTACAAAATATATGAACGTGTCTTGGTATAACCCAACGCCACAAAGTCGTGATCAAATAATATTAGAAAAAACCACAAAACTAGTTTTTCGTTAGCCTTTTCTTGACAGTATTTCTGCTAGTACCAATTCAAGGATACATTCGTAACAATCCGCAGTGGCAATTATAATCTAATAATGTATTTTACTTTTTAGTGCATTAAACCAAATTTTACTTACTTGAGGCATGAACGAAAAATAATAATTTCAGCGGCACTAATTTCTTCAGCTTGAGATCATCCATGATCCTCTTGAAAAAGGAACGTATATAATGCATCATGGTGGCGCTTAAAGAAACTACTTTGTACGATAATTTTTATTCTGTTTGTGGGGAGGAGGCCGCAGTCCTACGTGGGAAAGTCTCTGGTCACCCAGCCTCCTTCATGTATGATCGTTTGCTGATTTTCTTGATGCATGGAAAATGTTAAAGTGTCCGCGAATCTGAAACAATACAATACATTATGACTTACGTATTTTTCTAAAAAAGATACTGTAATATCATATAGCTAAACCCTATCCTGCTGCATAGCTGTCATTGTAAGCTACCTCCTTCCTGAGACTATATTTAAGTACTTATGTATACATATTATGTATATTTTTTATAATGTTATTTTATTTTAGTTAATTTTAATTTGCTTTTGCTTTTAATTGTTTAACTGTGGTTTGCACCTCCGATCTTTGAGTGTATAGTTCTCTCCATCCGACTAGTTGTCTGGCAGAGCGAGGCCGCTTTAAAGCGATAAGACCGCCAATTATCACTTTTTGTGCTCATTGTTATATAATATTATGTAGATCTTTGTGGTATTAGGTTTTTTTTTTTTCTTTTATAGCAGAAGGAGGCAAACGAGCAAGCGGGTCACCTGATGGAAAGTAATCACCGCCGCCCATGGACACCCGCAAAACCAGAGGAATCGCAGGCGCGTTGCCGGCCTTTAAGGAAGGAATAGGCTCGTTTCTTGAAGATCCCTAAGTCGTAACGGTCCGGAAATACCGCCGCCGAGAGCTGGTTCCACAACACTGTAGTTCGAGGCAAGAAATTTCTTGAAAATCGCACAGTAGTAGACCGCCATCCATCAAGGTGATGTGGATGGAATGACAGTCGATTGCGTGTAGTGCGGTGAAGGAAATTAGCGGCAGGGATCAAGCCGAACAATTCCTCAGAACACTCCCCATGATATACACAGTACAATATACAGAGAGACGCAACGTCTCTCCGAAGAGCCAGTGGATCGAGCCGACCTGAAATAACCACGTCGCCGACAATTCGAGCTGCTCTGCGTTGAATGCGGTCAAATGGAAGGAGTTGGTATTGGGGTGCTTCAGCCCAGAGATGGGAGCAGTATTCCATATGCGGCCTGACCTGTGCTTTATACAGTTGTAAACGGTGGGCCGGCGTGAAATACTGACCCGCTCTATTAAGCACACCCAGCTTTTTCGAAGCTAATTTAGCTTTACCTTCCAAATGACCACGAAACTGAACGTCACTCGAAATATCGACGCCAAGGATTCCAATAATCGGATTGGTATCAAGGGGAGCTCCCTCAAAGTTCAGAGGTACGACGAAGGGATGTTTTTTCGCGGTAAATGCGCAAACTTGTGTTTTGGAGGGGTTAAAGCGGACTAGGTTATGTCGGCCCCAATCCGAGACATGACTTAACATGTTCTCGGTGTCAGTCACAAGTTTATTCCGGCTCTCGATGACGCTTTCCGGAGACATGTTAGTTCGCCCGGTGTAGAGCGTATCCCCAGTACTGTCGTCTGCATAGCAATGAATACACACACCCCTGCGGGACTCCAGCATTCACGGGCTTCATGTCGGAGCACGAACCATCGACTGCGACTCTGATGCTACGCCCAGTAAGAAAGCTGGCAACCCATGAACACAATTTCTCAGGAAGCCCGTATGATGGAAGTTTAGAGAGAAGAGCCCTGTGCCATACCCTGTCAAAAGCTTTCGCTACGTCCAAGCTAACTGCCAGTGCCTCCCCCTTACTCTCGACTGCCTCCGCCCATCGGTGAGTAAGGTACACTAAAAGATCACCAGCCGATCGACCGCGACGAAAACCATACTGGCGATCACTTAGTAGCTGGTTCTCTTCTAGGTGCCTTAAGAGCTGGCGGTTTATAATGGACTCCATTACTTTGGAGAGTAAAGAGGTAATAGCTATTGGCCTGTAGTTGGACGGATCTGAGCGATCGCCTTTCTTTTGGAATCGGGTGGACAAGGGCTGTCTTCCAAGAGCTCGGGACGACGCCAGTGGTGAAAGAGAGCTGGAAAAGGCGCGTTAGAACTGGTGCCAATTCAGGAGCACACGTCCGAAGCACAATGGGTGGAACTGCATCAGGCCCACTCGCCTTATGGATATCAAGGGAAAAAAGAGCCTTACGAACTGACCTTTGCAGGAACTGAACGTTTGGCATTGTACAAGCGCAATGCGGTATGGTTGGTGGAGAGTTTTCCCCATCGTCCAAGGTCGAGTTTGATGCGAAAAGAGAGCCCAAGAGATCGGCTTTCTCCTTTGCAGTATAGGCCAGGCAGTCATCGGTCTTGTGCAATGGTGGTAGGGACGGCTGACAAAAATTCCCTAAGATAGCTTTGGCGAGAGACCAGAACGCACGCGTCCCCGAAGGAAGACGCACTAGCCTCTCGCCAATTCTACCTATGAATGATGACTTCGCCTTGGCAATGTCCTTCTTAAAGGATCTGGCGGCAAAGTTGTACTTCTTTCTGAGCGCACTGGTGTTTGGATCCTTTGATGACACCGCATTAGCCCAGGCTTGGTAATGTTGTCGCTTTTGGCGAGACGCCATTTTGCAGGAACGACCAAACCATGGTTGGGACTTGCCGCCAATGGGAACCACAGAGTTTGGAATGAAAAGTCCCATTCCCTGCAGTATCACATCAACGACAGAGTCAGCGGCGACATCAGGATCATCCAGCGAGAAGCAAACTCGCCACCACGGGTAGGACGCAAAGAAGCTTCGCATCCCATCCCAGTCCGCTGACCTATAATGCCAGACTCGACGGCTAGCCGCTGGTTGCGGTTTTGAAGTTTCTGTGAGAGGCACAGTGCTGCGAATCAGACAGTGGTCTGATGAGCCTAGTGGTGCATCAACAGAAACTTGATAGCCGTCTGGGTGCGAGGTCAGCAGAAGGTCCAATAAAGAAGGTGCATGGCCCTCCACATCTGGAACCCGTGTTGGCTCGGTTACCAATTGGGACAGACTGTAGGCCAAAGCGAAGTCATGAACGGCTCTACCCGCGTGGTCAGTTGTGCCTGAACCAAGCCATTCGACGTGGTGGGCATTGAAGTCTCCCAATACCACAATCTCGGCCGAGGGGATCCGTTGGAGAAGGGAGTCTGTCGCTGTTTGGACGGTCTCGATAAGTTGGTCAGTTCCGATGTTACCGCTGTGGGACCTATACAGGCACGCGTAGACGCGAGGATGACGTCCGCAGTCGACGTGCAGCCATAAGATGGAGAGGTCCCTATCTTCAAGATTGCCAAGGCGACGAACGCACATATCCTCCCTGACATAGGCACAAACACCGGCTCGTGGCACAAATGCATGTTCCAGGTTGTATCCCGGGTAGCGCAAGTACGAGATGTCAGGAGGGGGGGATATCTGCGTCTCGGTGAGGAAGAGCAAGGCCGGTTTCGCCGTCTCGAGGTGGTAATGGACGGCGCTCAAGTTAGAGTGGATTCCCCTGATATTGCAGAAGTCCACGCGAAGCGAAGGAGGGGGTGCCAATTGTCTTGCCTTTCTCCTGCCTGCAGCATGCCTTGGCACGAGCGGACTTAAATTAAATCCGGTTACAATAAATGTATTGTCTATCTATCTCTATCTAAAATGCCAATAACCTAATTAATAATATACACAGATTTAAGGATGTATCATCTTTACATATTATAAAGTAAAGTCGCCGTTTTCCTGTGTCTGTAGCTCCGCACTATTCTTCTAAACCGCGCAACGGATTTTTATGCGGTTTTCACTAAAAGATAGAGCGATAACTAAGGATGGTTTTTGTTTATATTTTGTATGTATATATTTTTAAATAGCTGAAGTATGACGGTTTTTCTAAGTTAGCGTGGACGACGGCGCGGGCGGGCCGCTAGTATTAAATAAAACATTATTTTTTTATGTAAAAAGGAGGCAAAGGAGCACGCGGGTCACCTGATTGATGGGAAAAAAAATCTCCGGCGCTGCCCATGGTTAGCCGCAAAACCAAAGAGTCGCAGATGCGTCGCTGACCCTGAGGAGGGTGTAGGAGGGAGAGATGGGCCGGGCCTATGATACATACATAAATAATTAAAAATCGAATAAAAGTATTTAGCTTAGCAGCGGGACAAAAAAGGCTGAATAAAAAAGAAAAGTAATTTACAGTCGTCTCTTCATCACAGTCTCCGTATATCCTTTTTAAGAAGCTTTGTATTAAGGGGAGGTATTCTTTCGCTCTCTCGAGACGGTACGACGGTAAGGGACGGGTACAACAGCGAAGCGGCGCGAACAATCACGTTTTATATTTTAAAAAATTGATAGATGTAATAAAAAAACGATCGGTTATAATCCCTCAAGTTATCTATGAACTTCATTTTGGTAAGTAAATGACTCATAATATGAAATCACTTATTTTAAGAACAAAACCTAGAAAAGAATTTAAAATGACACAAATACTTGTAACTTTGTGAATTTATTCTATCGAGCCAACTTTATCAAATCGTGTTTCCATCGGGTATATTCTACAGAATAAAGCCTCAACAATATTACATAATTTTCGCAGATTGTAATTTTACTGTTTACTACTTCTAAAATTAATTCTAAGAACGTGTTATTTTAATTTTTTACTAACACTTAGCCTTGTGATAAAGTAATGACGATAAAAAACAATGATACCAACTATATACCAACTACTCTCTTCTCTTGGGTATCGTACAAGGCGACTAACGGACTAAAGACTGTACATCGATCCAATAGCATAGAGTGGTAATAGGCTCACCATCTATCACTCAGCGTGATAGATGGTGAGCACATGTGCAGTTGCAATTTGGTGAAACGTGAACTATGGCAGTGGACTGCTTCTGCGTTCCTTTGACTACGTTCCTTATCCTACTAATATTATAAACACGAATGTTTGTAAGAATGTATGGATATTTGTTACTCTTTCACGTAATAACTACTGAATGGATTTAGATGAAATTCGGCATACAGATAGTTTATAACCTGGATTAACACATAGGATACTTTTTATCCCGATATTCAAACGGGAACGTATGGATGGATGTTTGTTACTCTTTCACGTAAAAACTACTGAATGGATTTGGATGAAATTCGGCATACAGATAGTTTATAACCTGGATTAACACATAGGATACTTTTTATCCCGATATTCTTATGGGAACGGGAACCACGCGGGTGAAACCGCGAGCGTCCGCTTGTTGCCTATATAGTCTTTGACTAATAACCCTCTGGGGATAATTTAATAATTAAGATAATTTTATTAACTGTATTGTTCTATCGCCTTACTTCTAGTCTCCCACATCCTTACCGGTTGACTGGTAGAGAATGCCATGTGGCGTTAAGTCCGCCTTTTGCACTTTTTGTTTTACAAATTAATTAATAAATAAATAAATAATAGACCTGAATCTATATGTAAGGTATCCAAAGAGTATGTTACGTTATTTATTACACATTGTTATCGTTACACCCAGAGTGTGTGAATCATAACAGAAAACCGACCACGGATGCTCACGACTGAAGACGCTAAGGTGCACGACGCACTGCGGTATCCAATAAACATAATAAAAGAATATAGCCGACCCATCTCTTTGCGTGTCGTAAAAGGTGACTAACGGACTATAGACTGCATAAACATCCAACAGCATAGAGCGGCGATGGGCTCACCACCTGGCACGTTGAATATGTGAAGATGTTTTTTTGGTGAAACGTGGACAAGAGGGCTGCTTTTGCGGTCTTCATTGTCTGGTCTCTAATTAAAGGGATCCTGCACGAAATTGTGAAAATTTACGTATTTTTAAGTTACTTGTACTACGCGCTGAATTAGTTAAATCCATTAAAAGAACTTACGTAAGTTAGCCTGATCATTGCACAAGGTCGTGACCTTGTTGAAATTTTAAACAAATTCATTAAACAATAACAAACAATACATAAATCTATAATGACTCCTAAAAACATTTTTCTTCGACAACTTTCTTAATTTTACGCATGAAACAATAATCTTTACATGAAAATATTTGTATTGATATTCTGCAGGTCACCCCCGTCTTATAAAAGTAAATTTAAATTTTTAACGCAAGCAGGTGATGGTTTTGTACATTTCGCAGAATAAAAACATTGCTCTAATCAAATTACTAGGTCTGAAACTTCAAAGCAGAATTGTTCTAATTTAAAATATCATTATGGTTGATTTTGCTTTGAAGTCTGAGACTTATGTCAGTTTTTGCGATCGCGCGGCATTCCCATTAGCCATCGGGGATATAGGTAGTGAGTCTATGGATTTATCTATACTAATATTATAAAGCTGAAGAGTTTGTTTGCTTAAACGCGCTAATCTCAGGAACTACTGTGCCGATTTAAAAAAAAATTCAGTGTTAGATAGCCCATTTATCGAGGAAGGTTATAGGTTATAATTTGTTAAGGTACGGGTACGAGTATGGGTAGTAACCCGTGCGAAGCCGGGGCGGGTCGCTAGTGTATGTATACATGGTGTTCGGTTCAACAGCATAAAGCTGCAAAAGGCTCCTATCACGCTGAGCCCATGTGCAGTTGCTATTTCTATAAACGTGGATTGTGACAGAGTACTGACTTTTGCGGTCTACATTGCATATGTCTATGAACAAACCCTTGGGGATAATAGTCGCGAGTGGATGTATAACCGTGTCACGTAGCGGTGAAAGAATACTACCGGCCCCTCTCTACCCTTGGGTGTCGTAAAAGGCGACTAATGAACTAAAGACTGCACATTCTTCCTACAGCATAGAGCGGCGATTGGATCACCACCTGTCACGCTGAGCAGATGTGCAGTCGCTATTTGGTGAAAGTGGACTATGGCAGAGGACTGCTTTTGCTGCCCTCATTGCCTAGTCTCTGACTAACCCTTCGGGGTTAACAGTCGTGGTTGTGTGTAGGTATATGTACCTATATAATACCGCACTGGGTCATTCTGTATCTATAGTGCAAAGAACACATATTTGTATGGGAGCTAATTTGAAATTGCGAAAAAATAATTGTTTTATACATTTAGGTTGAATAAATATTGGAACATCTGTTTTTTTTTCAAAGTTGTGTACTACTACTACAAAACAACTACAAAAACAGTTGATAATAATATTTGCACTTAATATGGTTTCAGTTGCGGGCAATATAAACATTTATAGGTACTATTACCGAAAACCAATATAAACAATTCATCTAAACGTTCTCGTGAAAGGTTACTTCAAGTGTAGGTACCCATTCAGATCCCAGATCCATGTCATATTAATTTATAACTCTTCATTTCGAGGCTGATTCAATTAAATATTTTCTTGTTACCTATATTTGATCTGAGTTTGAAATCACATACTTGTGTGCTCCTGTTATCCATAGATAATAATAGCAAACAATGTGTGTTTGCGTTCACAATGTTATAATTTTTTTTTTTTGGTTGTTGTTTGGTTCTCTCGTTGTTTTAACCGAATTTGTATTTTTTTAAATTACCAACCATATTCTACACATAATTTAATTGTTTGAAAATAATGTTGCATAAGGTAAGATTCTAACAGTTTTAATTGTGTGTTACTTTATAGTTTATAACTTGTAATGTTAGAGAACTAGAAAAAAATATTGCATTTAGGTACATTTTGGAAAATGTTGAAAACAAATCCACGAGAAGGATAGAAGGAACATACACCTTTCTGTCATTCCGGGTCAGGTAATGTTAGCCCTTAAACGATATTAGTGCCCTAATTTGTGCTAAACTGTAAGTATTAATACCTAAATGCTACCTAAACGCGTATGAATAATTTCGCATTTTACAAAAAGGACATGAATTTAATTAAATTAAAAAGAAATAAATTACAATGAAATCACTAAGTTCTACAAAACCGTGTTGAAAGACAACAAACAACAAAGAAAACCATTAACTTGATGCACTAACAATGAAAATTATCGTCTTTACCACGAAACAAAAGAACAGATTCTTTTCACTTGCGCATTTCCTGTTTTTCTTTGAAATTTAAGGTTTTATATTTTCAAAAGCATTTCTTAGCTACGTTAGCACAACTATTTTCGTGTAAGTATAAATATTATCGATAATGCTCTATTTGTTTTTTATTGCTTTCAGACATACATTTTCATGTTGATATTCGATACATTTCCTTCGATATTTTTTTAAGTAGGTACTATTCTTTTGTTACCGTTTTATCGTGTCGCGTAGCGGTGAAAGAATACTACCACCCCCTCTCTTCTCTTGGGTGTCGTAAAAGGCGACTAACGGACTAAAGACTTATGATGAATAAAGACTTGGATGTATGTGCACATCCAACAGCATTGAGCGGCGATGGGCTCACCACCCGTCACGCTGAGCACATGTGCAGTCGCTCTTTGATGAAAAGTGGACTATGGCAGAGGATGGCTTTTGCGGTCCTCATTGCCTAGTCTCTGACTAACCCTTCCGGGGATAGCAGTCGTGACTATTTATGTAGTACCTATGTAAGTATGCATTTTTCTTTATTTCTTTAAATGACCGTACTATGTTCTTTCTTACTTTTGGTTCCAGCTCCTATGGCTAAAATTTCTTAAAATTTATATTATAGAGCTTTGGATTGACAATATCTGAATAATAATTAATATATAGCATGTACAAATAATGCAGAGTACTTTGTCTCATCTCATTAGCAAAAACTATTACTAAAGGCTAGACGAACTAATCTAATAGACGACAAAATTACCAAAGATTTGTTTCAAACTTATCTCGTTTGCCATGCAAGTCCGGTAGCACGAGCTGTAAACATACGATAAACGTTTATACGTATGGTTTATAGCATAAAATCACCGTATCACTCACCGTGGTCGCAAAATAAAAAGAGCCTTATCATAGAGCACTGCAAATGTTATCGTCAAAAAAAATCCAAAGGCTTTTCCAGCGGCACTCGAAACAGTTATTTGTTACGAATGGAACAAACGACTCGTGTTTTGTTCCGATCGTATTTTGTTACACGCACTTATTGTTTTTCGCGGGATGTGTGCGCGTTTCTGTTACGGCGATTGTAGGCTGCAGCGCGACGCGGCGGACGGGCGATGCGTGCGCGGCCGCGAGTATGAAAGTTTTGCGCGACACTGGCGCAGGCGCAACCCTAGATGCGTCCCCGGCCGAACGCAAACACCATTCATGCGACGACGGCAAAGCAAAGTAAGTATATCAGCTACCTACACCTCTATGCAGTGAAAGGTATACGGGGTCGACGGATTTCTATGCAGACGGCGCGAGCAACGACCCACCGACTGTCGCTTCTGTTCCTCCTCAAGAATTGCGTTCGGTGATGTTATTAATATACTACTAATTCATTACACACCTTATGATAGATAAATTCCTTATTGCACATATACATGTGAGACAGTTTATACATAACAAATCTTAAATCTAGTATGAGCAAAGGCGGTCTTATCGCTAAAAGCGATCTCTTATCATATGTAGTGTTAAAAATAAGTTGTTTACGGTATATTGTTTTCTGAGGTTTAAGCGAGCACTACACATTGAAATGAAACACTTTTTTACAGATTAACTCGCGTTTAATTTACTATTTACATAGTTTTACATTATCCTGACGTTTCGAACCCTTTACAGGGTCCGTGGTCACAGGGAGACTGAGGTGTTGGTGTTTGACATCATCATGATCATGATCATTGTTTACGGTATCTAAATAGTTTTTGTTTTATTATGAGTTTCAGTGTAGGAAGATATCTTGAATATTTTCATAGATAGAGCTACAAAAAAAATACTATCAACCCCTCTCTTCCCTTAGGTGTCGCAGGCGACTAACGGAATAAAGACTGCATATACACCCAACAGCATAGAGCGGCGATGGGCTTACGCGCTGAGCACATGTACAGTTGTAATTCGGTGAAACGTAGACTAAGGCAGTGGACTGCTTCTGCGGTCTCATTGTCAAGTCTCTGACTAACCCTTTGGGGATATAGTCGTGAATCAATGTAATTTAAAGTAAGAGCTACACAAAACGGAGTCCGGAGTGCGGAGTCACCAATTTACAGTCTCTAATATTCCATCACGCACAAAGAAATTTGGTGACTCGTTTTTGGGCCGGCAGAGTGAGGGTGACTGATGCTACGTCTCTTACGCTGCACCAGTTGTCCTCGCGCCTGGACTTCATTTCCACTTAACATCCTGATGTTAAGTGTGGTCCACCTCCACCTGTGGAGTGGAGTCATTTGCCATAAAAAACGGAATATCTATAATTTTAGTGTATTTTAGTGTCGCTGGACCACCTCAAATGACTTTTCTTTTCTATTAGTTTACTTCATCATAATCGGCCCGTACCAGTCTACTGCTGATGTGGTCGAGCTCAGTGGAGCCCGACCTTCGGCTCTTCTTTTCCAAATACTGCTGCAGCCAGTCACCATACGTAGGTATATTGTTGTAACGCGTATATTAATTTATTATAACAAACATAAAAACTGCTATACGAACGCTGCTAGTAGAACATTGCTGAAACGTAATAATACAATATCTTAGAGTATAGGGTACCTATTCGTAATATTTGATGGATGTATTAAATTTTAATCTACCTACTAATAGGTACACTAAGTTTATGAAACGTTGAAAAAAATGACTAGAGTATGGTACTCTAGTAATTTTTTCACCGTACCCGTCACCTGTACTTACCCGTGGTACTACCGATGGTACCTACTACTGGAATTGCCACGGGATTTTTTTTTGCCCGTGGTACTACTATCCTGTCTGGTAGTACCACGGGAGATTTTACATTACCCGTAATCAATTTAATACTTCCTACAAACGTCTTTCGAGGTATGCTTGAAAAATCGAGTGTAGAACCTTTTTCAAATATGTACTAGTTAGCTGTGAAGGTATAAAACAAAAAAAACCAAAACAAAACAAAAAAAACACAAAAAAACAAAACAAAACTAAAAAAAAAGGTTCTACAACACTCGATTTTTCAAGCTTATGCATACCTCAGTTGTAAGTAAGTACAGAGTGGGTACCACTACCTACTTCAAGTGGGTTTAAAATATTGTAAAATATTTTCATTCAGATCTCTTAGGATGTTAATTGTACCTAAGAGGTATACTGTTGCTAAAAAAACATATAACTCAAAAGCGTTGAAGTTTCTACAGGTCTAACCAACGGTCAACGCAGCCGCCCGGATAGCGGAGAACATGGATTCCCACCTAAGGGTGCGTTTCCACTGAGGCAGAGCTGAGCGGAGCGGAGCTGAATTGACCAATCACGATGCTCGAAATTTTGTGGAGTGGAGATTTTGACCATCATGATTGGTCAATTAAGCTCCGCTTCGCTCAGCTCCGCCTCAGTGGAAAAGCACCCTTAGATAGTAATTTATTTCAACGTTCCAATTTTAGCACAACGTCCATGGAATGTGTTAGTGAGGACTCAGGTTTTTTTCATACATATCTATACTATTCAATGTACTTCCACTTGAAAGGTATTGCGACAAATGTTGAAGTTATGCAATAAGCCCCTCTAAATCCGATACTTCTGCACATAGAACATAAAAAATTGCCTATGTTTGTTTTATGTTGATAAGTATTTTATAACTAGGTAGGTCTAGGACAGAGACTACTTAGGCCTTCATATAACTATAATCACGAGATAGAGCCAGAATAAAATTATATGAAAAAACGTGACATTTCTGACCTTCCATTCGTACCTTTGTACGAGTATGTACAGATACATTTGCTAACAATACCAACAACTGCATCCAAGTTGTATCAATAAAATATAAGTATTAATAAACTATTTTTCATTCCAACGCTGGTAGGTAGATATGTTATAAATATAGGTCATGGAAAAGTATTAAGAGTGCGGCAGAAATCCAATGTTAGATGAATTATTTTATAAATAGTGAATATTTATACACTTACATATAACATACCATTGACAGTCTGCTAAATATTCGATAACAGCACAATATCACGATATGTAGTCGTGTAGGTAGAGGCATCCAGTTGAATCGCAGTTATTCGTAATATGCATACAAAGGACCAATCAGGAATTAATCGCGAAATGCATGCATTGTTGTTTTATTATAATAGGTACATCGCAGGTACATGGAAGAACAATTACTTACTTATTATAAGAATATATCAACCTACAGTTACTTACTTCTTTCTTTAATACTCTTATACCTTGACCAAAACAAAATATCGCGATCTTTAGAATTTTAACCGTTTCACGTAGCGGTGAAATAATACTACCACCCCATCTCTTCCCTTGGGTGTCGTAAAAGGCGACTATCGGACTACAGACTGCACATACTTCCAACAGCATAGAGCGGCGATGGACTCACCACCTGTCAAGCTGAGCACATGTGCGTCGCTATTTGGTGAAAAGTGGACTATGGTAGAGGACTGCTTTTGCGGTCCTCATTGCTTGTCTCTGACTAACCCTTCGGGGATATTAGTCGTGATTATATGTATGTATGTATGTATGTTAGAATTTAAATCGTTATTGGTCCTCTTCCAAGATGGCAGTTGTTAAAACCTGATAATGATTCAATACATACATAATCCACGACTGCTATCCCCGAAGGGTAAGTCAGAGACCAGGCAATGAGGACCACAAAAGCAGTCCTCTGACTCTGCCATAGTCCACGTTTTACCAAATGATAACTGTACATTAACCGTGTCGCGAAGCGGTGAAAAAATACTACTACCCCCTCTATTCACTTGTTGTTTGCATAAAACAACTCTTCATCCTACTAAGTATGGATGGATGTTTATTACTCTTTCACGTAAAAACTACTGAATGGATTTGGATGAAATTTGGCATACAGATAGTTTATAACCTGGATTAACACATAGGATACTTTTTATCCCGATATTCCCACGGGAACAGGAACCACGCGGGTGAAACTGCGAGCGGGCGCTAGTCAGCCTATAAATTCCCACTGCTGGGCACGGCCTTTCCCACATGGACAACAACACATAAATGATTGGGCCACAGCCCACCACGGTGGCCCAATGCGGGTTGGTGGGTTTTAATTAACGGCTGCCATCTTACGACAACAACCGGAACCAACGGCTGCCTCCTGATGAACAGAGATTAATTTCTAAAAAATCAAAAATGTTTACTTACTTACTTATATTTTTTAAATTCCATTATTTTCATAATGAGGTTGGGACTGTCGGACGGTAAATAATGTAAGCGCTCGGCCTTCATCTCACAGTAAGTGACGATAAGGCCGACGGTGGAAGCGCGCTTTACCATAGAAAACATAGTAATACAAGTGCTTTACCCGGAATCCTCCACCACTGAGGAACTGGCTATCTTATCTCTAAGCGGAACACAACAATGCTTTAAACATCGTTGTTATGGCGACAGACTTAGATAAGATAGTGGTAGTTAGCCAGGCGGACTTAACAGTCCTATCACCAACCGAACCAATTACAAAGATGTACCCCCCACTGGGAATCGAACCCGGGACCTCTGGGTATGTAACCGGTGGCTTATATAGCCCCTAGACAACAGAGGCGGTTAAAACTTTAAAAAAAAAATTTCCATCTTTTGGCGAAAGTCGTTTAACTGGCAAGCTCAAAAATATTGAAATGATTATCATATTTTTGATGATTGTGTGAGGTGATCCGCGAGATCGACTATAGAAAAGTTTCCGTGTGGGTGCACTTGGTCTAATTCTCCTCTTCCCATATAGACTTGGCTACATAATAATATCAAGAGCTGTGTGTGCCACGCAACCATTTTACTATTCTATAGACCTAAAGTAAAACACAATTTGTGAATCAAAGCAGCGCCATCTAGTTGCAAGTGTTTCACTTAACTTTCGCCTCAAACGCCTCGATGACCGAGTGGTAAAGAGCTTGACCTGGAGGTGCCGGGTTAAATTCCCAGGTCAGGCAGTGTGTTTTATATTTGTCGATGCATAGTCGGAGTACGTGATAGTAACCCACATTTGACAAGCGTGGTGATAAGCTAGATCTTTTTTTTTCTCTTAAATAATGGCTTCGTGCAATCAGCACATTTAGCCGCAGTGTCAAGTCAGATATAATATTAATTATTTTCTTTGCATTAAGTAGATGATAATAAGTGATAATGAATGTAAAATGGTAAATGATAGTCCCCCAAACCCCTCGAGACTCAATAATGCTGTGGAAATTTATTGAGATCTCACACGGACTTCTTGAGAGAATTTGAAAAGTGATGTTGCACTGCTTTGTTTTCTGCCAACACTCATGCACGTTCACGAACACTTAACAGTAAATAATCCACTATTACCTCACATTAATATACGACAAAACACAAATTATAGAAAATAAAACAAAACTGCAGACATAACGCTTCACTTTCCCGCCAAGAATATATTCGAATATATATATATTGTAGTAAGTAAGTATCTAACATTGAATCACAGAATTTTTACGATTGGCTGATTAAGTAGTAGGAGTAGGTACCTAGTATTAGTTTAGTTGCCTATCAATTCAATCAGGACAGTTCCCAGTTTGATTACATGCCTATTATCCTGCCTGCTGGTTTGTGCCGGTGCGTTCATACTTCTTACGATGAACTTGAAATAGGGTCCTCAAGGAACTATTACGGCCATCATCCAATTAAAGAGTGCGCCGTGACGACACTTCCTCCGCGCTCCCTATAGCGGAGGCCCGGCGTAATCAGGCGACCGGCGATTTATGACTACAGTAGCTTTGTACCTACTGTGTCCCGTAAATAACAGGCTAAGCTTAAGGCGAATACAGACGGAACGACGGCATACCAGTAAAATAACAAACAACACTTAGTAGGTACGTAAGCTAAGCTCAGAACAAAAGTCTTTTCTTCTGATCAGAGGGCCTGGCCAACTGGCAAATGCTCACTCCCTGTCTATTCGTAATTCGATGTACACAATTATTGCTGGTGGCATTATAAATTATTTATAATACGGCACCGCGCACGCATTGTAAAGCGAATTAAGAATAGACAGGGGGTGAGACCTAAGTAGGTATCTATTGCAAAAACCAAGAGTAGGTATTTTTTCGCAACAAAGAACAAGCATAGCTTTCATCACACATTGATGATAGTTAGATACGTGACGATAAGGTAACTAAGAACACTTCACCAGGAGTCCTAAACTACTGAGGAACTTCCCCATATTCAGTATGTCTGTCGGAACACTCAGAAAAAACGCTACTAACAGTTGTTTAAGGATTTTGAAAAATGGTTGTAGCTAACCAGGATTTAACACATGCTCTACTCTCAAACCAAAACATCAACAATAATAAGTGTACAACCTTTACTAGGAATTGAACCCGGGAGATCTCTTGATCTGTGGTCTGACCATGAGACGAAAGATCATTTATTGGTCCGTCTTTTTGATTAGTAAACAATTGTAATATTTACGTCGTCATCACGGTCTCAGCACGTATTATGTTACAGAGAAGGGCTGACTCTAACCTTTGAGATATAAAATTTAATTAAAGAAAATAAATGCCCAGTCATATTATTTATTTAATTGCATTTACACACTCACGCTTCAATTTTCAAATCAAAATCAAGCAGCTTAAATAATCAGACTTGTCGTTTATAAATCTAAGATTTTGAAGAAATATTCGACTTCGAGAATGCCATCTTCCGCTAGGTCGCTGCAATGAATTGCATTCTTGATTTTGGTTGTTCCTAATTTTGCTCGGAGGGTGTGTGGACGTAATAGTCGCGCGATTTCCTGAAACAAATGTAATATGATTACTATTTAACTTAGACAACCTAACAGACACATATAAAAAACGGGTTACTCGCATAATGACTAATTACGTACACGCATATTGAACATACACGCATTTTGACTTACACGCATTTTCACTTACACGCATATTGACTTACACGCATATTGACATACACGCATACTGACTTACACGCATATTGACTTACACGCAAATTGACTTACACGCATATTGACTTACACGCATACGGACTTGCGTATGTCATTTTGCGTAGACACTATGTGTCATTGTGCGTTGGGCTACCAAATGGGTCATTATGCGAGTAACCCTAAAAACATATAAAACAAAAACGACGTTTATTATTATGATTGTAAAACCTTTTATAAATATAAACATACATCACGCTCCCTTCCCGGAGGGGTAAACAAAGACCACAACCTTAAATCTTTTTTGTGTTATCGGGTAGGAATGTATTGTAATTTTTTTTATGTTCTAATAGCTGTTTCATCTTAACCGATTGTTTAAATACTTCTTCGTATTTTGTGTTTTATCGGTTCCGGCACTGACAAGAATATTGCATAAATTAAATAATTCTGTACAGCTTGCTAGTTAATGCACATTCATTTTTTATTTTATTAAAATACCTACTATAGTTTTTCTTTGAACAAAACGCCTGTATCTTAACGCCGTCTTAAATAAACTTAGCGCCACAGACGTTATACTGCAACGCTTTAATAAAAAGTAGGTCTTGTTGACAAATACTTACAGGATCAGAGGGTCCAACCAATTTCCTAAATTCAACAGCTGTGTTAAGGCTTTTGTCTTTGGCAACTATTTCCATGGCGACACAGGGACCGCTTGCTAATTCTTCTACCATACCCTGGAGCAGATATTAGATAAATGTTTTAGGTCAGACGCATTTGCTTCAAATATTATTAAGCTGCACAAAACACCAACAAATGGTCGAAGTATTGTTTTTATGTCTTATTTTTAGAGATTTTGAATCAAGTGCTTTCGACTGGGAAAAGGTGGCAAAACTCAAGAGTGTTTAAGCTATTTCTCTCCATCTTATCAACCAAATGACAAAGTAATTTTTAACAATTTTAATTTTAAAGTAACCCTATTAGATGGTAGTAAGTGAGATGATGATTTTTACCGCTTTTTTTTTCTGTAGTCTAGTGGAAGCCTTAGACCCAGAGGCCCCGGGTTGGATTTTCAGCGGGGGGTACATCTTTGTGTGATTGGTTTCGTTGGTGGTAGGGCTTACTAAGTCCGCCTGGCTAGCTTCCACTATCTTAACTAAAGTCTGGCGCCATAACAACAATGCTAATAGCATTGTTGTATTCTGACAAAACAAATTCCACCTTCGCGGTCTTATCGTCACTTACAGGCAGGGCTTGGAATACCGGCAATTTCAATTACAGGTACCTTTGACTTAAATAAGGTACCGGTATCGATTTGATACCGGTATTCATAATACAGGTTAACCGGTGAGTACCGGTAAGTAGGATTGTAGTAGTACCGGTATTATACAGATATAATACAGGTACTTTTATAAAGGTAAGTACTAATACCGGTACCAACTAACCAAATTCATTAGTTCAAGAGAGACTGAGTAGATAAATAACTGGCGCTTGGATTGGCTAACTACACTGCATTTAGCACGGCCGCAGTGCACAGAGTGCACTGCGTAATCACGAGACGTGACAAACAGACTGGAAACGTCGCAGATAGATACCGGTATTTTTGAGGTACTATACCGGTACTCGTGAAGGAATCGGTATCCAGGAACCGAAATGGAAAATACCCGTACTTACCGATATAATACTTGTATTTTCGGTACCGGTTCCAAGCCCTGCTTACAGGTGACATGAAGCCCATACGCTTACTTGCAGTAAATTTAAAAAAAATGACAAAACAAAACTACCTTATATTCCGGTACGATGCCTTTGTAAACTTCATAAAACTCGGCTGCATTGATGTTCTCCACAATGAACATGTTGAGTGCAGTGACGTCAAAGCCGCCCTCATCGATGGCCTCTAGTGCTGGGCCGAGCTTGCCCTCACGGACGGCGTGCGGCTTGACGATACACATGGTGCAGTTGGACAGGGTCGCCGTCAGGCGCAGACGCGTCGAGCGCATGGGAGGCGGCGGGAAGAAGTAGTCTATATCCTGGTCATAACACGTTAATATTAAAATTAATGCCTCACTGGTAGCGTGGTCAAGCGCTCGGCTCGATATCTGGAGGTCCCGGGTTCCCAGATTGGGCAAAGTGTGTTTTCCGATTTTTCGAGGCATAGCCCGGTTTTGTGATCATTTGGCATGCATGGAGATTAAGCCAATAGCAATAGTAGGCCTTTGCCCTGCAGCGGGATAGTATACATGCTTACTTAATATTGAAAACAGCCACATAAGTAGGATTTGCACAAAATTGCATATAAAACACATACCAACCCACTTTGAGCTAGCTAGTGGATCATAGCCCAATCAAACCGTGTGCTGTCCATGCAGGAAGACCGGTGCCCAGCAGTGGCCCAATGCGGGTTGGTGTGTTAATTTTGCACCAAGACATTAAAAAATCTGAACTGGAATCAATTTTTTATTTTGTAGCACATTTACTTTGTACACATCTCTTTAAAAACTTGTATTATACTATAGCATACCATACCTCAATGGCAGCTTCAGAGCTAACAGCTGCATGCATACAGTTCCTCACAGGGTCTGAGCCATACAGTGATCTTATAGTACCCGGTGCAGCCTTCATGGGATCCCCATCGCCTAAAGTTTCAATGAGAACACGCACAGCGTCCTTCCCAACTAATTCTAATCCATATGCTTGTTGGCCAGAGAGATACTCCAATAAGAAACTGTTAGAAAAATAAAGATATCAATTTTTATTTGATTAAGATGCCTTTTGTAGAAATAAGTCCTTTAGAAATAAAAAAATATCAATTTTTATTTGATTAAGATGCCTTTTGTAGAAATAAGTCATATCATAAAGAAAGGATGAAAATAATTTTGCACATTATAGCCATAAGTCTAAGATAATCTGCCATGTCTCCTAACATTACAAGACCTAAAAAATGTGGGACTAGATTACAATTTTCTTTTTTTTTGTGAAACATTAAAGGCATTACTACAAAACAGTAAGTATTTAAAGTTAAATTCATGTTTTAAAATTAAACGTTGATAGCTGTTTCTGTCTTTCTAAAAAATCAGTGTAATGAAAAGATTCAAATAAAATGAACTTACGGAAAAGTGGGATCAGTGATCATACTTCTAAAAAGTTGATTAGCATCATCTGCGGTGAGACGTGCCTTCTTCATCTTCGTCACACGTAACCCATGTTCATGAAGGTGGCACAGTAGTTTTCCAGCTAACTTTGTAGGTATCGGTTTTATCAATGCAAAAGTACTGAAAGTAAAAAAGTCATCTTATAAAATTTCAATGAGTATGGAAAAGATTGCTACAGAAAGTGTCTTGGAATATTTTTTTACTCAAGCATTTAAATTAATTTATTTTATATATAGGTTTTGCAAATGTTTTGCGTAGCTAGTACAATAATTATTGCATACAGGTAAAATAAATATTATAGTAATGGTGTGCACACTATACTCATGTTACTTCTTTAAACCTGCCTAAAAGAATTTAAAAAAAAATGTTGAGAAATCAAAAGACTGTAATATCTATTTGCCTTAAGACAGTTGGTTGCCTTGGTTGTTGAATAAATTTATCCTCTGAAAATTTTGAATTTTGTAAGACCTATGAGCTATATGATAAGAGCTATACTGTTTATTTAATTTCAGGGTGTTATAAAAACTTACACTTGCATATCCTTGTGCAACCTTTTCCTTGTATCTTCACAAGCAAAGTCTACAATTTTTATGAGCCGACCTAAGATGTACAGAGTGCAACCAATATAAAAGTTTTCTAAAGTCACACCATTGACTTTAACTCGTCGCACGAAAGTCTTTCGGTTTTTTAAATCAAACATTTCTAAAGTGTCGTCTGTAGGATAGAAAAAGACGTTGAACCGGCGAATGAGACTGGCTTGATTATCATACCACTCTCCTATAAATGAATATTTGTCTTTAAATGATCCTTCCTAAAACAAATTAGAATGTTAGCATCTCACAGGTTCAGTAGCAGAATCATGTGTTATATTTGTTATTATTAATTACCATTTTAAATATTCTTTAAATGGAGTAACGGTAAAGAAGTAAATCTACAATAATGTTTTACTTTTAATTGTTTGGCAACGGTCAACACAAGCAAGAATCAAACAAATCAAAACAATTCACTGTCACTACAGCTGAGCTGACAGTCTGACATTGACATTTCAAAGCTGCGTTCGAAAACACGAGTACGTACTTACATTTTTTTTAGGAAGTGTATAGAGTGCCACAAGCGGCACTAGCGATGGGCGATGGACGGTTAAATAGATAGTTGTAAAACTATTCCGTATGACAACGAGTGATCGTTATTCGGTTAAATAGATAGTTGTAAAACTATCTATTTAACCGAATAACGATCACTCGTTGTCATACGGAAAAAAACTATCTATTTTTCACTCGGACCAAATATATTTTTCACAACGCTTTATAATCACGCATATTATGCCAAAACGTCTCAAAACATTTGCTTGCTTAGTTTATTGGTTATGGTTACTACAACGCAAAGGCTATTCGTTGCAATACGTTGCGATAGGTTGACGACTTTTAGCAAGAACGCTTTACATTACCCGTTTTGCAGTGTGATTCTTTTAAGCGCATTTGATTGAATGGCTAATGTAAAGCGTTTTAATAATAAGTAACGCGAACGCGAGAACCTACTTCGTGCGACTGAAGAAGACTTTAAGTCGTTAGCATAAGGATGAAAATGGGCAAAAGTTGTTAAATTAAATCCACCACAACTATCACATTTAATATACAGTTTAAAATCGTCTGAATCATCTTAAGCCTGGTAAAGTACGAAGGGAGGTTCATTGAAAACCACAGAAATAGATTGTTTCTGTGGTGAAAACCATAGATACCTAAGTACTTAATCGGAATAATTTAATAGTATCAACCTAATTAAAAAATAAGTAAGTTATTTTAGTAAATTATTAAAAATTTCATACAGTTTGACGACGATGACTGACGACGTTGTGAAAATAGATAGTTGTCAAAAATAGATAGTTATTACAACGTTATTCACAAACAAATAACGTTTTCGTTTCGTGATTTCAATAACGATAACGACACATCGCTAAGCGGCACTGTATCTCCATCGGTTAGGGAACCGTAAGTTTTGCGGTATAATAGTGACGCCGCCTAAGCTGCCGTAAAGTTTTTGTTAGACAACAGAAATACTAGCTGCCCTACTCCTGTAGGTCACGTGATAGGTTAGCGCAAAGCGCAGCGTAGCATAGCGATTGTCTTGAATTTCGAGTTTATTTTTTTATTAGACAACAGAAATCTAACTCCATACAAAAATATCTTTTGAAAATTATGTCGTCTGAACATTTTGACAAATAAAAATATGTTACGGTTCCCGAACCGATAGAGATAGAATGCCGCTTGTGGCACTCTATACGCTTCGTACTAGGATGCCGTCAAATTACGGCATCGTACCTACGTAACCGATCGTACTATGTTGCCGCTTGTGGCACTGTATTCACTGCCTACACTTTGTACTAGGATGCCGTAATGACAGCATCGTAACCGATCGTACTAGAATGCCGCTTGTGGCACTCTATCCACAGCCTTATTTTTATCTCACTTGCAAAAATAGACACTGATGAAATCATAGCAAACCACCAAACAAGAATTATTTGAATTGTCATTCTAGCCTAGCCAGTGGTCCATAGAGTAACTTTATACATACTAATCTACTGCAGTGGTCTAGGTAGCCGTGAAAATGCTAGAACTGTTTACCTACCTATACCTAATTTTAAGTCTGAGCCTATTTTAGGTGAAGTTATATCTAGGTTACCTCAGTGACCTTTTTTAACATAAAATATCATTGGGTTAATACCTATGTTGCTTTTTTCTATGGTTAAATTGAGTGGGGGAAGATAACAGTGTTCGGTAGGCGGCAGGCATAGGCAGGCCACAGAACGTGCACTGAACCTATTTCAATTAGCGATTTTGTGTAAGGTGTCCCGTGTCGGCAACAGAAAGTGTCTACGTTCGCGCAGCGCCTAAACTTACGTAGAATGCTTAAATCATTAAAAAGTTAATGTAACAGACATTGACATTTTCGAAACTTTTTAATTTCGTTTTACATCTACCGTAATCATTTCAAGTTATTCGTAAATACGTAATTAATTATAGAAAATGGTATGTATCTTTATGGTGCTATTAAATCAATGGCGTTTATGTATTTAAAGTACCTACAGGCAATTTACGCCAAAATAAAAATACTTTCCTCAATAAACAGTAGTAAGTACAATGATATTATAGTAATCAAATATCATTGATAGTAATATAATATCATTTAGTAGGTAAGTATTTTGTCATTGGTTTAGATTAAAATTTTTCAAACAAAATAATGTATTATTTAATTGGCAGAAACTACATCATACTAGGTATCAGATGCCCTGATGAAATCACTCACACATGCGTAGTCTGTGCATGCGACTGCATTGTGAAAGTCGTCGCAGTCGTCATCGTCAGTGTGTGAGCAACGACTTCCACAATGCAGTCGCATGTGTGAGTGAAGGCATCTACAGTATGATGCAGTTTTTGCCAATATAATAAATTATTTTGTTTGAAAAATGAAAATCTAAACCAATGATAAAATACTACTTTTTATTGGGGTAAATGTTTTTATTTTGGCGTAAACTACCTGTACTTTAAATACGCCATTGTATTAATAGCACCTTATATTATATGAACTAGATAGTTTTGATTTCCCTCATATAATAGCATGTTTGTGATGCTATGATAAGAGATGCATGAGCGGGAGGCACACACAGATACTCTTATTAGAGAAAAAAGCCCTGCTGCCTCTGCCGTAGAAAATCCGCAACGGACTCTTTTTTAAACTCTTTTTAAACTTAGATTAAAACAAAAAGGGAAGTTACGGCATTAGCGTCTCGTGAGTGAGCCGCCAAAATTAGGCCTAAAGGCACAATTTCACTTCAGTCACAATCGATTTACACTTTATAGGTGTGCGTGCGTGTGAGTGTTTGCTTAAGTAGTTGAGTAGGACTACATTTTGAATGACTACAAGTAGGAGCATGCCGTATCTTCCCTTTTGTTTTAATCTAAGTTTTTAAACCGTAATAAATTAGTGCAAGTTTCTGAAATAACAATGCTTAACTAATAAATACCTACCTTGCTCTTACAGCCATATGACTACTTCGATAAGTACATTTTCTTGTGCGAAATGTATGATGAAGATGCTGACGAAATAATTGAATTAATATTGAATTTTTTTCCGTTTGATAATTCGGTCCAAGTGATCAATGCCAAGAAAGGCAAAAATCTACTCAAACGCGTGCAACTACCCACTTTAAAATTGAATATGTTGCAAATAGGGAACATCGTCAATATATTTTCGAAACTCCTTCACATCCTTGATTGCGCGCCAGTTACTCGACGAACATTATTCAAAAATATGGAAAGGTTTGTTTCAATATAGGTACCTAATGTTAATCATGGTAGGTAAGCCATTTTCTGAAATTGGGCTTCTTCTGATGTAGAGGGAGACATTTTGCCCTGCTCCCACCTCCTAACCAAATCCTTGGGGATAGGTAACCATTAGGTACTTACTGTAAGTACTTTATTTTTCTAAATAATTGTGTTGTACTTGTGTCTGTTTTTTACTGGTTTGTGTTAGCTACAAGATTAAATCCATAGCATCCTTACCTTACCAAATCCTATTTAGAGAAGCAATGTTTCTGTTTTAGTACGTTTGCTCTCATAAAGCCTATGCCGCCAAGTGCACATGGAAAAATTATTACTTACATCATGCAAAAAGGTTTCCGTATAGTCCGTATGAAAAATGGCAAGTTAAGTAAAGATTTCGCTATGGAACTATACAAGAGTATCGCCGGAAATAGCATGCTTCCGTAAGTCATATTATTAATTACAAATATTATCGTGCATCTAATAAAAATGTAGAGGGAAGAATCACTCGTTATTGTGCCAGTATCGCAGTAATGTGAATGTGACTGCTTCGTTCCCATAATTGTAATTTTTATTTTAACTCAAATAGATTAAGAAAGTTTATAAGGTTGTTAAAGTTTATAAGGTAGGTAGGTAGATTAACAGAATCGCATTTTTTAAATTTACGATGTTCTGCCTGATCAAGTATCTACTTTTACAGAGTGCCAACTTTTTTGTTTTTTTTTTATCCACTACGAGCAAGCACTTGGCCTTCATCTCGCCTGATAAGTGACAATAAGGCCGAAGGTGGAAGCGCGCTTTACCCGGAATCCTCACCCACTGAGGAACAGACTATTTTATCTCTAAATTCATCTTGCTAGGGTGCCTCTCCAACTAGTGAAGGTTGGCAGTCAGCTCTGCATATTTGGACTTGTTACTGGCAAGGCGAAAGAGTATTTTTTTTATATATATATTAGGAGGCAAACGAGCAGGCGGGTCACCTGATGGAGAGCAATCACCCCCGCCCAAAACCAGAGGAGTCGCAGATGCGTTGGAGACCTTTAACCCCTTGAGGATCGTAAAACCAGACACAATTAAAAATCAATTGTTTCGCGACCGTCGGCGGTCTTATAATCCTTGATCTATTACGAAAGGAATAGGGTTAAGGAAGGAATAGGAATTGTGAGGGGGGGAGGGGAAGGGGCCTCCGGAACTCTCACTGGCCGGACAAAACACAACAGCACCAAGTGCCATTATTTCACGTCAGATATTCGTGAAAGGGAGGTATTACCCCGGGCGAGCCGGCCCAATGCGTGCTGCAACGCAGCGTGACTCTACCAGTCAGTCAGTGTCACACATTTAGCACCACCCAGGGGTCACGTGTAGGGTCTCAAGGGTAAACCTACGGATGCGAGTAACTTTAACCCCCGAAATTCTGAATTCTTCTGCATTCGCTATTCCCGTCCACTCCCTAATGTTTCGCAACCACGACTTTCTACTGCGACCAGGTCTCCGTTTTCCTGCAACTTTTCTCATCATTTTCAGTTGCAAGAACTCTTATCTGACGTGTCTAAGCACATGCCCCGATATGAAACTTTTCTTTGATCGATGGTTTGCAAAAGCTTACGTTTCTGGCTGACCTAGCTGTCGCAGAACTTCCTCGTTGGAGACTTTTGAGCCCAGGATATAGACATCATGCGTCTGTATTCCCACATTTCAAAAGGTTCTATTTGTTTCCTGAGATCTTCCTTTATAGACTTAGTTACTAAGTCTCACATCCGTATCTAATAGAAGTATAGGCCAGATGTAACATTGTAGAAGACGTATTCGGAGGGCGATTCTAAGGTTTCGGTTGCAAAGTACCTTTCTCATTTTTTCAAAGGCACTGCGGGCGATTTCGATGCGTGTTTTGATTTCTACATCACTGTCCCAGTTTTAAATAAGCCAGGTGCCCAGGTACTTATATTTGGTTACCTGTTCCATCTCTAAATTGTCGGAACACAACATTGCCAATAACATTGTTTGTTAAGGCACCAGACTTAAGATACATGGTGGCCAGCCAGGCGGACTCAACAAGCCCTACAACCAACCAAACCAAGTACACAAAGAATAAGCCCCGCTGGGAATCGCACCCGGAACCTCTGGGTCTAAGACCACTGGCTTAGCCACTAAACCACAAAGGCAGATGGGAATGTGTGACAACGACGGTTTTACGAAGGTGGAGAGGAGGAAGAAGCCCACCAGCCGTAACCTATGTGTCACAGCACCGACAGGTCCTAACCATCTGCTGCGGCCGGCGGTGCCGACGACGCTGCTGTACCTGTCCCGACTGCATTACTCCACGAAGTCAGAGGAGATTGTGGAGTATATCAGAATTAAAGCCAATAACAACCTGAGAGTCGAACGGTTGGAGTCCCGCCACAACGTAAATTTTTATTCGTTTGTGGTGAGAGTACCGACTGACCACCTGTCGACCTTCATGAAGGAGGATTTTTGGCCGAAGGGTGTCGTGTACCGGCGGTTCAGAGGTCGATTACCAGACACCGCGTTGCGCCACACGTCGCCGACATGTACGACGAGTACATTACGTGTACAATAAGATCTTACTAACATACATAATAAGTATTATCTATATACTAACAAAATTGTTTTATATTGTATGTATGTTAGCGTGTAAGGTATTTATTATATGGGCCTCTTTGTATCTTTACCATCCTGTACATTGTTTGTTGCCTGAAATAAAGAGATTTATTTATTTATTTAAACCACAGAGGCGGTAAAATTTATGTTGTTATTTCACATTGGTACTTTGTCGACGCTGATGATGAATTGGTAATTGTTGTTAAAGGGCTCCTAGTAAGTGAAAACGGCAATATTGGCTGTTTTCTATTAGCTGTTCTTCAAAACATTTAAGATATTTTGCACTGAAATTTCCAATATGTAGGTATAACAGAACGTAATATGTGTGATGGGAGAACTTTTTAAAACACGATTGCAAACATTGTGCTCGATAGAAAAAAATCCTGAAGTTACCTCTTTTAAATAAAATCACAAACACATAGGTGTTTACCTTTTCGATTTCGTGACTGTTTTGGATTTCCAAAAAACTAAACATTTTTATTGACTTTTTGATAAAAATGTGCGGCGCTTACGAATTACCGCGGACCCCGCACCGCGCAACACCCGCGAGGCCCCGGAATTTTCGCTGACCGCCTAACCCCCCTTAATTGATTAACTTTTACAGTATAATCATCGATTACATAACAACAGGCGAGGTAATCGGACTAGAATTAGTGGCTCCCAACGCAGTGAAGTTGTGGCGTCAAAGCCTAGGAGCTACGGACCCCGCCGACGCTTCCCCCGGGACGCTGCGCAGGCTGTACGGGGAAAACAAACTAAAGAACACAGCGCATGGCTGCAACACCCTGGAAGATGCTACTGAGGTTACGATCTCTTGTTGCAATTGCAAGCTACTTACATTACTTATTGAAGCGAAATGCTAGCTTATCGAATTCGATAAGCTAGCATTTCGCTTCAATAAGTAATTGCGGAGAATGATTGACGAGACTGAGAACGAAGAGGCAGTGTAGGTTATCCTCCAACAAGGTGAACTGACGATCTATAGCAAAGTTCGCGGATAGCCGCTGGATACGAGCAGGGCCCTGATTCTGTATTGCAATCTATAGATTCCACACCTTTAACTTACCGCGCACAAACGTCAAACGCATACGTTTTTGGGAAGATATCGTAACTTTTTAAAGAATTAACGTGGTTTTGAAACAAGGAATCGTTACAAAATAAGGGCCCAGCACAATACCGGACAAGGTGCAGATCCTTAAGGGAGGCCTTGTCCAACAGTGGACGTTCTGCGGCTGATTTCTCAGTCGATAATTACGATACGTTAGTTAGGGTTATAATACCTATCTCTGCCGCTCAGCTGCGCTGTTTTGCTTTGCCTTCTAGCAAGCCAGTGATCGCTGGTTATCCTTTAAAAAAATATTTAATCGCTCAAGTAAATTAATACCTATACCTACGTTTAGATGCTGGACATGTTTTTCGGCTCTGACAATGGTGTAGCCAGAATTCCTTTCCGCGCAACATTTAAAGGCTGTACTTGCTGTGTCATCAAGCCTCATGCCATAATAGAAGGTAATGTGGGAGCAATCCTGGAGCAAATATCGACTTCCGGGAAGTTCTACATATCAGCAATGGCGATGTTTTCCGTAAAACTGGCTAACGCTGAAGAGTTTTACGAAGTATATAAAGGAGTCTTACCAGAGTACGAGGTAACGACGTTTTTAGTAATAATATTATGCACTCTACATAGTATCAACTTTCAGTTTATAAGTATGTAATTTTTTTTAGCTTATGCCTACTCGTAAAGGTCGACTCTACATTGGCTGCTTTCGCTTGAGCAACGAGATAGATTTTCTATAGTTTCAGCACAAACAGAGATGTATCGTTAACAACCAAAAAGCGGAGTGTAAGAGATAGAAACAAAATCTATTTGGTTGATTTCGAAAGATCTCATCAGTCGCTTATCATTTAACCGTCTCTGTGGTCTAGTGGTTAGAGTACCGGTCTCTGACCCGGGTTCGATTCCCAGCGAGTATACATGTTTGTACCCGGTTTGGTTGGTGGAAAGGTTTGTTTGAGGTCTGGCTGAGCTCAAGGCTAGACATTTTATCTAAATATGTCGCTATAACATCGATGTTTCCAGGATTTTTGTGTTCCGACAGTTAGAGATAAGATAGCCAGTTCCTCAGTAGTTGAGGAATCCTTGTAATGAGCGCTTTTACCATGTCCCTTATCATGACCTAACATCAGGTGAGATGAAGGCCAAGTATAAGTGTAAGCACTTGGCCTTGGCCTGTACAAGAATTAAACAAAAATCCTCTATGGATACCGGGCATTACCGGCAGCCCACAACCAAGCTTAGTAGCTGCTCGCAACATCCAATGACATACACGCAAATATATTGTGCAAGGATTATCTCTAACTAACTTATGAATCAATAGGGAGCCCTTTCGGTCGTCTATCGTATAATCTCTTTCGTCATAATGTAGTTTGTCATAATAGTTTCAGCATAAAGTTATTTCGCATAAAATTTGTAAAGCAGAGTGTTATAAAGCCATAATGGTTTCATAATCATAATTTTAATTAGCATAAATGTAAATAACATAATTGCTATACGTCTAAATTCAATTTATCATAAAATACGAAACGCATAATGGATGAAGCGCAGCGTAGCTATTGTCTCGAATTTCGAGGTAATTTTTTTATTAGACAACAGAAATACTAGCTCTACTACTGAAGTAACTTTTTCTCTAAAATATCATAGTCAGATTTTCGTTTTTTTTTGTTTTTCATATATTCATATTATTAGGTAAATAAAGTAAAATGTCATAAAAAGTTAATACTTTGTTTGTGCTACAAAAGTCAGTGACAGAAACGAATCGCGGCAAAACCGACTCCACGCATTGAGCTATTATTACTACGTATAGAGAAGACACCGCTCATCACTACTGTGTTCCGTTCAAGTGCGGCCAGCCGGCCGCACTTCACTCAGTTGCTTGCTAGCTCTTGAGCGTCTAAACTTGTTTGTTTAAAACGAAAAAAACGGTGAAAACTCATTAAATATGCCCTCGTGTGTGTTACGATATTGCACTAATAACTCTAGTAATACAGCGAAGTGCAAAGGAATAACTTTCCGTCGGTGAGTAACGAGCAAATCATTTTAAAACTTAATTCAAGCAAAATATTTAGCGGAGACGCCATGTTGCGTCATTTGTCATAGAGTAAAAAAGTTAAGATGTGACATTGTGTATGTAAAAAGTGTAGGTAGAATTAGTTGACGTTTCTTTTACTGCGGAAAGTAATAATTTTACACATACTTTGAAAATAACTGACTGTGGTTATTACAAGACGAAAAATAGTTATTGAATTTTGTTTGGGATAATTTTGTTACATTTTGTTTATTCAATCTTTACGCCTGGGCCTTAAAGATAGGGAAATATTGATAAAATTTGTACCTACATAAGTTCGTAAAATAAGTAATGTCAGATGAAGCAGGAAGACCTCATATCTTATTAATATATTATTGACATCTGATTAAAAAAGAAAAAGATTTTATAAATAGGCTAGTTGACTAAATTTCAAAATCATATTAAAACGATACCTGTTTACCTATTTTATCTAAAATACATAATTTTTCAAAAAAATCGATCATTTATAATATTTATTTTGCGTTTTTATATTCCGATTTCAATTTACCGCAAAAACGCTTAAGACCGCCATGTTGAGTAAATGACGTAACGCCGTACCAAACATCCGTTTCGTTCGAGGCTTGTTCTATAGAAATATCACAACAATAAATGACATTTGACACGGTGTGATGTCACGGCTTCTGATTTCCGTTTAATGTCATATGACTGAATGTGTATTTGTCGATTTTTTTCTTTAAAAATATTAATAATCTCAATTTTTTATAATGAATATTTTAGATAATTTGTTTCTATAAATCATAATTGATCATTAGAAACGCCAATCCACCCGATTTATTCTTAGTGGACACAAGCCTATTATTATTTACTTATACATGCTTAGCATTATTTTACTTATTTTAAAATATTACAATTAACAACATTCAATAAAACATAAAAAGTAACTTCCCATTGATTTTTATATTTTAACAATATTCTCATAATACACGATAAAACTGTACTAATTGTGTGTCGCATCTGCGCGCTCGGAGTTATTCTATAACAACCAAGGCCCCTCCCCAACGTATCACGTGATGCCCGCTGTCATCTAGCGGAGCACAATATTTGTATGGGACGTCTACTCTATTTAATGTACCTCAATGACTCCACGTAGTCTTGTTTGCCCTACGCTAGAGTGTAAATTAAGCCCGCGTAGGCGCGGAGGGGCGAGGCGGCGCCCGTGAGCGAAAGCCATCTGCGACAATAAGCTCGCGTGGGACCGCCGAAGTCCCGCAGCGCCGGAGCCGTGACAGAAACCATGCCTGCTGCATGCCTGCCTGCCTGCTGCATACCTGCCTGCTTGCATGCTGCATTCCTGCTTGCATACTGCATGCATGCTTGCTTGCATGCTGCATTCATGCTTGCTTGCATGCTGCATGGTTGCTTGCTGCATGCTGCATGCTTGCTTGCTTGCTTGCATGCTGCATGCTTGCTTGCATGCTGCATGCATGCTGCAGCTTGCTTACATGCTCCATGCTTGCTTGCTTACATGCTTCATGCTAGCTTGCATGCTATATTTTTGTTTGGATGCTGTATGCTTGCTTGCATGCTGCATGCTTGGTTGCTAGCTGCATGCGTGCTTGCATGCTGCATGCTTCCTTGCATGCTGCATACTTGCTTGCATGCTGCAGCTTGCTTGCATGCTCCATGCTTGCTTGCTTACATGCTCCATGCTTGCTTGCATGCTGCATGCTTGCCCACATTCTGCATACTTGCTTGCATGCTGCAGCTTGCTTGCATGGTCCATGCTTGCTTGCTTGCTTACATGCTTCATGCTTGCTTATATGCTTCATGCTGCATGCTTGCTTGTATGCTGCATGCTTGCTTGCATGCTGCGTGCTTTCTTGCATGCTTAAAAGTTGCTACGATTAAAAGTTGTTCGATGATGTTATGGATTTCAATTATTTGAAATGTTGTATTTTTGAGATATTGGTAACGTTTTTCTGGAAAATGAATCACCTAGCATTAATAGCTTCGGCCAAACATTGAGTGGGATTTCAAGACATAAAGATTTTGAAAAAAATAACAATCAATAATAGGCATTTCAAAAATTTGTAAAAAGAAAATTATGGAAAACAAGAAATTACAAAACGTTATTGGCCAAATAAAATTCGTACAGAAAAATTTCGAGTTTAAGATAGGTAACCCTAAATGTTAACTTGTCTTTATGGTATTCTATATGATTGCCAATAAATGTTATGATTATTAATCGTTATTGTAAAAACATTTATGTATAAACATTTGATGCTGATATATCATTATTATAAAAGAAGTTATGGGAAAATAAAGTATGCCTAATGATTTATTCTAAATGAACATTATGCAAAACGAAGACAATGCCAAAAAACGTTATGCAGCCTTAAAATATGCCTCTTTAATTTATGCAACCCAATATGGACCCAAATCAATATGAGGAATTTCGCAGTATTTTCAAAAAATTATTATTGATGTATCTAACTAACTTGTAATGTATTTGCATGTTTTGGTGTTATCAACTATATTATGATTATACAAACATTTGTTGGAATAAACACTGAGTGCGGTCCAGCAACCAAGTACTTAACTGTATGCCAAATATTAGTATTATTCATAGTATTGCCTATGCTAGTTTTAAATAAAACTTGCACTAGGCATTTTGGTGATCCATGCAGTATATGGGCGATAATATGAATTGTAGTTAACAATAGTAAATTATAATAATTTGTTATAAGAACATTGTAACAGAATTTCAGCCCAACAGTAATATTTTGCAAATTACAGGCAATGTGTATTCATTTAGCTGAAGGCAAATGCATCGCATTAGAAGTAAAGTGCCATGATGCCAGCTTAAATGTTGTCTGTCAATTTAGAAAATTGTGTGGACCAAGAGACCCAGTAAGTTTTTTAAAATTATATAAGTAAGGAACCTTAAGTTTGTTATTAAATTGAAACAACAGTAGATAGTAAGCTATTTATTTAAAATGCAAGCATTACAATCAAATATTTGCCATTAATGAGTTTGAATGTTACAGGATTTATGCCGACAACTGTATCCAGATTCCATAAGAGCACAATATGGGAAAACCATTGTACATAATGCTGTCCACTGTACCGATCTTCCTGAAGATGGTGAACAAGAAGTGGAATACTTTTTCAAACTGCTGGCCAATGACTAATGTAATGTAAATTTATAATGAAAATCATACCTTTACCTTGAACTCATTTGGTCTTATATTCATTTTTTATTACAATGTCATTGCCCTCTATTTCTATTTTATCATACATCCATTTTCTGTTCATTCTGGAAAGCAAAGCAGAATGTAAGACACTTACTGTTTGTCATTGCAGATAATAATTACTGCACATAAGTACCATGTCATCTCTGCAACACTATAGTTGACTGGTAGAAAATGCCTAAAGACATTAGGTCCACCTAGTAAATATTACGTTGCGAAAGTTTTTTTAAATAAATAAATAATTTGTCCCTACCTTTGCTACGAGAACACAAAGTTTCTATTACCTACTTGATAAGTAGGTATGAATATACCTATATAAAAATTTTGCTTACTTGTAAAAATAACTTTGTAACTTTGACACTACCTACCTGCACTCGTGCCCACATTTGTTGGAACTGCATCTTGAACATGGAAAGTGACAACCTGGGCATTTGTCGTTTAGGCAGTCGCAAAGATCTTGTCCAGTAACTGCTATCTGACCACGCTCATTGTAAATACTTTTGGCTTTACGACTGAAAATAATAAAAAAATACCCACTAAGTAATTCTTTTTTTCAATGGAATCGTAAATTAGATTTGGAAAAATTACTTACTTAATATAATAACTTTTACGATTTAATTTACGCCGCTCGCGGGCGGAAGTTTCTGGGTCAAAATTATCAAGGAAATGCATCTTCAATTTCGAAGTAATGATTGTAGCTTTAGAGATCGGTTATTTTACAATTTTTTTTTGTTAACTTGAAAGAATTTTTTTGATTGATTTTGTTGTTGTGTCCAACCACGTCCAACCTCTGAATAGATTATATTAATTATGGATGGATCTAAATTATCTAGGCGTCCACTCCAACAGTCAACAATCATTAATCAACAACTTAAAAATCCAAACAAGGAAGGAGTCAACCACACAACAACCAGTCTCACAGACAACACAAAACACTACAACAGACAGACACAGTGTTGCCAGATCCGTAGGTCAAAACTATCCTAGATTTACTGCAAAATTATCGTGTTTTTATCGCATTCAAAAAGACAGAATTTATACGACTGGGCACTCCAAATATGGTAACATCCAACGTCACGAGCTAAAAAAAAAAAAAAGCTCCACCTAGAAAAAGGACTGACTGTGGTACCTTAAATTTCGTTATTTCCAAAGTGTGACTGAACGACTGATGCTAAACCAGGTTTGTCACAAAATTATCGTAGAACTGACAAAAAATATCGTGGAAAGTCGACGAATTATACAAATTATCGTGCGATACTTAATTTAATGGGCGATTTTCTGAAAGCCCAAATTAAAAAGTAAAAATTAGTCCAAAAACACTCGATAGATGTCGTTTTATGAAAGCCGTACCTACTTATGGGCTGTAATAAATTCTACACTTTTACTTGTTTACCAAAAGAATAAAAAAATAGTATTTACTTACCTATTTATATTCAGGACATCCAGAACCTATTTCTATTTTGGAATAGAATAAATATTACGCAGCCATACACGTGCTCTTCATGAACCCGCCTTTTACTAAGCGCCATACTAATCTATGCTAAGCGCCATCTATGAAGTCATTTACGAACCAATTTCTTTTTTTTTTCTGATCTCGGAAAATCTCCCATTATCGCACGTCTGGCAACGCTGGACAGACAAGACAGTGACAGAACTGAGTAACCATAGATAAAGGTAATACCTCGGACCAAATATTACTGTCGGAACTAGATGGCCATCTCGCGGATTGTTTTTGCCAACATGTTTGAATATGGCTTCCTCTGGTGGTTTATTCCACAACTTTTGACCAATATACATACCTATAGGTATAATAGGATCTAAATTTTAATTTTGAAGCATGCAAAACCTTGTAAATCAGGCTGATATGATTTCATAAATTTAATGTAAGTGAAATTCACTCAGCATTAAATTTATGAAATCAAACCAGCCTGATTTACAAGGTTTTGCATGCAACAGCCAGTTTGGGAACTCAGAAATAAAACGACAATTCATTCTCTACTTTTATTATGTTTATATTTCGCATAATACAATTTAGTTTACATTTTAGAATAATCATCCTCATCATATTTTAATTCTCCGCACAAAATTCGATTTATAACATTCATCTTTGTTGATTTGCTCAGAAGTGTGCTTTAATTTTACAAAAATTACTTTTTTGTGTATTCCAGCAGGTAATATTTAAATTTTTCTTAGAAGGTTTTTAAGTAGTTTGCAGAAGGCAATGTGAAACATTTCGAAAGAAGAGCATATTATAGAATGAGAGTGACAACATTTTTTCTTCATTTTTTGTGAAGCAACGACCCTTTGCTTTTTTAATTGTTTCTCTAAGTTGAATTTCTGTAAATAGTTTTGCTGGTAAATTCATTTTTCCTGTAACTTTCTGTAAACCTTTATTATCAGACATTTTAATGGCACTAGCTAATCTTGTTCTTGCTGTGATTTCTTAACCTGTAAATTTCACTCTTAAGGTTTTTTTATTCTTTCTGAATTATTTAAAATAGGCTTAAAACCTTGCGGTTGTCTCCTTGTATCTGCAAATAAAAAACTTATTACAACATGACATGCAAGTGAACTAATAATAATATGTGGGATGTGGATTTAATCATTATTGTTCCGATAATCGTTTCAACAAACGGTCTTATAGCTAAGAGCCTCTCGCTGAAAGGTTTGATCAAGGGTCAGATACAAAAGGCAGTACTCCGTGACAAGGCACGTATTGTCAGGAGGTTCCTCATTCTGCAGCCTTACCCACCGATAGCTTTGGTCTATCCCCACTGCCGGTGGCAGCCTAGGTTAAGTTTTTTAGAATATTTTATACTGTAAACATGTTTTTTTTTAATGAAATATTGTAAACATTTATCTTAAGATTGTACAGATTATATAAAAAGAATAATAATAATATAAATACCTTTAGTTCGTAATGACTGATCAGCTGGTTTGCGACAATAGGTATGGTCTTTTACCTATATATCTGAAAAACAAAACAGCATAACTTAGGTAAATGCATTTGATAAAAAAGTAATAAATATTCTACAAAGAAAAACCTATACAATACTTAAATGATACTATTAACTTAATACTCCGGCCAAATCACAAGCGGCACAATTTGTGCAAAATTCTACCAGCAGTAAGTAGGTATCTTTGATTGTACACATGTATATAGTCAATAGGTATGTTACTAAATTACAAATCAATAATATTATTTATTATAGGTACCTGTACTTTGTGGTGATAATATTGTTATATTTGAAGATGGGTCTGCTTGACTTAACTAGTGTTAATAGTACGTACGTAGTAATAGCGTCCAATGCATGTCCAATGCCACAAAACTTAATTAAAGCGTCCAGTTTTGCCAGTTGTCCAGTGTCCAAATATCACAATTCACATCACAACAATGCAAATTAAGTAAGACGCAGGCTTTAGACGTATATAAAAAAGTACTTTGTGCTTACTACTGTAGTGTTTCACAGTTAAATTCATCGTGTAACTCTGGGTCCGGAGAAGGATTATGCACTTATCTCAAGTCTCAACGTAATTACAGCGAAGAACGACAATACTGCAAAAATTCGCACAAAAGCAAACAACAAAACAAACAAGCGGCCTTATGCAATAAAAAAATGCAGTTCAAGTGTCGGTGTCGATCGATCGATATACAAGTCGATTAAAATCTAATTAATCGATTATTATACAAGTTTTTTATGAAATAAAAATATATGATACAAGCTTACATGATTTTCTTAGGTAATATTCTGATTAAGTTAACTAATGTTATGTTTAATCGATTTATTGAAATTAAAAATAAATGCTACAAGCTTACATGATGTTCATAAGTAATATTCTGATTATGTTAACTAAAGTTATGTTTAATCGATTTTTATTTTCGATTGCTGTGCTTCGAGTAACCGCCATCTAGCGAGACACTTAAAATTTTTTTTTTGAAATATTGCGGAATAACACTCCTAGATGGCACTACTCGAAACGTGTCATTCTCATTTGGTCCGAGGTGTCATTGCTCCCCTGTGAGTAACTGACATTTTTTTTTTATATTTGTTCCATGAAGGAACAGGCTAAGGTCAGAGACTATACTGCCTAGTCATTAGTTTTTATTTCTATTTTTCTCTTGATGATAATGAGTGGTGATTAAGATGATGAATGGTAAATGATGTTCCCCAAACCCCTTGAGTCCTCAGTAAAGCTAGTAAAAAGTGTAGGACTTTATTGAGGACTCACACGGACTTCTTCAGATAATTTGAAAAGTGATGTTAGCTAATATATTAGCCAAGGTGCTGGACGGTTTGCTTGATGACATATTAAAAACACATGTACTCGTACACCTCCATGACTCACAGTTCGGCTTTCGGACTGGATTGTCAACAGATACAGCTAATTGTTTCAAGCACACCGTTCGGTACTCGGAACAATATTATTGTTCTGAGGTTCGGTACTACACTGACAGGAAGACTCCTGTTTATGCATGCTTCATTGATCTTTCTAAAGCTTTTGATATGGTGTCCTATGACTTGCTGAGGAAGAAGTTAAAAAATGAGACAGATCTGCATAACGAAGTAACCAACATTCTTGATTATTGGTACAGAAACCAAGTTAACGTTGTGCGCTGAGAGGGGGCACTGTCTGATGCCTATAAATTGAAATGTGGGGTGAGACAGGGTGGGCTAAGCTCTCCTCGTCTTTTAAATTTTTATGTTAATGGACTTATTGAGGGACTGAATAGGACTAAAGTAGGCTGCTCGATAGACGGAACTTTTATAACAACATTAGTTACGCTGATGATATGGTCCTATTGAGTCCCTCCAACAGTGCCTTGAGGAAATTGGTGAGTGTCTGTGAGAACTACGCCGGGTCGCATGGACTCCGGTACAAAACGAAAAAAGCGAACTTCTAGTTTTCCAAACAATATGTGCAAAGATTTTGAATGGTCCCCCTGTTCAATTGTGTGGTGCAGAGCTCAACAGAGTGAATCGGTTTAAGTACCTGGGCCACTGGGTCTCGGCTGGTCCCACAAACGCTGACGATATCGAAAGGAAGTGGAGGGCGTTTGCTGTAAGATGCAACATGTTGGCCCGTAGATTTGCCCGTTGCAGTAAACAAGTTAAAATAACTCTTTTTAAAGCCTACTGCCAAAATTTGTATACGAGCAGTATATGGGTCAACTATACGCAGAAGGCATACAACGCCCTTCGCGTTCAGTATAATAACGGCTTTAGAATGTTGTTGGGGCTGCCGTGGCGGTGTATAGCGCATCCGGGACGTTCGCGGAGGCGCGCACGGATGGGTTCCCGGCCATAATGAGGAAGCGAGTGGCTTCCCTGCTCCATCGAGTGCGCGGCAGCGGCAACAGCATTGTAAGAGTTCTGGCTGGTCGAGTGGACTGCCCTATGCTGAAGCATTGGATCCGGCTTCATGTCCTTAGTGCATGAAGTACCGGATCTAGAGTAGGTAATTATATTGCCCTATATTCCACTTTACTAACATAGTTCCTAAGTGCATTCTATTAACAAATTCTATGGTTGTATATGTCTGAATTAAATGAATAAATAAAATATAGGTTCATGTGTAGAAATGCCAATGGGTGCGACCACTGCACTCGGATTTGCATCGGCTTTTTAAACAATCAGTACCTAGTGTATTTAGTATAAGCGCATTCTAAAACACTTTAAGTTCTATCTCTCTATGCTATCAAGGGCTGCCTGCCACCAGCCACCAGTGCCACCACACATCTCTTGGGTGTCATAAAACATGACTAACGGATTGAAAACTGCTCATTGTCCAATAAAGCGGCGATGGGTTTACTAGCTATCACGCTGAGCACATGTGCAGTTGTGGTTTGGTGGAACGTGGACGTTGTGGCAGTGGACTGCTTTTGCGGTCCTCATAGTCCTATTTACCGACCCAAATAGATAGGGTATCGCAACTGGAACTACGGGTCCGGTTGTGTTTTCAGGGGTACTACAGGGTTCAGGTTCAAGCCCCCCGCTGGTTGTGCCTTGACCGGCGCCTCCGGCGGGATCCGGACGTGGGTTAGACTCGACGTGGCTCGTGGTTAGCTGTAGAGCTTGGGAATGTTCGTCTGTCCTGGTATTGTGTGCCAGGACTTCAAAACTCGTGCACAGCGAGCGGGGCCTAGGAGCGGTCTCTGAGGGGCCAGAAGCGAAAAGTCCTGTGGGGAACGCAACAATACGTGTGCATTCTGTGTTCTATTTTATTAAAATATACCTTTATGTGTGCTAAGGTACTGTTTAAACAACTCCAGGAAATACAAATAAAACCAAAGGAATCACTTTTCACTTGGAAATACGTACCTACTAAATTATCGATATAACATGCATTTGACTAATTATTTTATCAAATCGCCGAGACTTGATTTGGTCCGAAGCCGAGACAGACAATAGACATGAAGCGACGGCCATATTTCGGTAAAATGCTTGTCTACCTAGAGTAACAATATTTCTGTTTTATGCAGAAGATGACAACTAAGCCCCGCACCATGGTACAAGTATCATTGTGTCGTGCCCACAACGCACCACGCACTAGATGCCCGCTGTCAGATGACAGCTATTGTAGATAGCTGTACACATTTATTGAATGGGACGTCTTCTCTAGTTTATTTACCTCAATGGTAAAGTCCCACATCTTTACTGAGGGAGGACTCAAGGGGTTTGGGGGAATATCATTTATCATTCACCATCTTAATCACCACTCACTATCATCTAAAAAAAAAAACTATTGACTAGGCAGTATGGTCTCTGACCTTAGTCTGTTCCTTCACGGAACAAATATAAAAAAAAACCTTTGTTCTGAAAAAAAAAACTACGGGACTTCTTGGCGGGAAAGTGAAGCGTAATGTCTGCAGTTTTGTTTTATTTTCTAAAATTTGTGTTCTGTCGAACATTATTGTGAAATAATAGTGGATTATTAACCGTTATGTGTTTGTGAACGTGCATGAGTGTTGGCAAATGAAACAAAACAGTGCAACATCACTTTTCAAATTCTCTCAAGAAGTCCGTCCGTCCGTCTATGGGGTTTGGGGGAACCACTATGTCTGTGGGGGGAACATCATTTAACATTCATCATCCTAATCAGCACTCATTATCATCAAGGGAAAAAAAGAAATAAAAAAACTGATGACTAGGCAGTATGGTCTCTGATCTTAGCCTGTTCCTTCACGGAACAAAATATATATTTTAAAAAAAAACTACTGTCTGTCTGACATCTGACATCTTGCTTGATTGATCTTGATTTGTTTGGTTATGGTTAACATACATGTGTGAATAAAATTAATACAAAGACCTAAAATCTTTTTTATGTCTCTAAAATAATACGTGCTAACGTCCACGATCCACGATACAATCATTGAAAGGTTTCCAACACAATAAATCAATAAAATACCGGTGGTGTGATCACAGAAAGCCAAAATTGTAATCAAAAACCGTCCGAAACAGTTCGAGATTTAACACTATGGCAGACGCAAATACAAGAGAGCAGTCTGTGACTAAAGTTCCGATGATTTACGTTTGCGGAGGTAAATAAAGTTTGCAACTGTAACTCAGCATTAAGAATATTAATAAGTTATTGTGATTTTCTAAAATATACATGTGCATCATTGTCGATTTCTACAAAGCTAAATCATTGTAAAGTTAAACACCAGAAAACTCCAAATATGTTTATTTTAAGTTAACCAAACTGTTTTGAATTTATAGAATGCCACCGAGAAAATGAGATTAAACCCAGAGATCCCATCAGATGCAGAGAATGTGGTTACCGCATTATGTACAAGAAACGGACTAAACGATGTATCCTTTTCAATACAATTTACTTTCACATTAAGTCAGTATCAGTTAGCCATTTAGTAAGTTAATGAAAATGATGATGTAGATAATTTACTAAGGCTGGATTCGACCAAATTGGAATAAGACTTACTCCGAGATTAGTCTATACAAATTCGGCGTTTAATCTAGGTATAAGACCTTATTCCAGTTTGGTGGGATCCACCCTAAAAGCTACAAAATAATTAATAATAAATTAAAAATAAAATCATGGGCGCATGAAATTTCTGTCAACAGTCAACCGTTCATATCATTATAAATGCTGATTACACATTTATACAGGTTATGCTACGCCCCACGATTTTATTTTTAATTAATTATTAGAAATAAAATGAGGAGCTCGATGGCAGCGGCTAGCGCGTTCGGCTTGCGATCTTGCTCGCTAAGCAACTTTCGCAATTCCGGATCGCTGGATGGGTGACCAAATTTAAAAACATCTCGAGCTCCTCCGTGCTTCGGAAGGCACGTTAAGCCGTTGGTCCCGGTTGTTGTCGTAAGATGGCAGCTGTTAAAACCCACCAACCTGCACTGGGCCAGCATGGTGGGTTATGGCCCAATATCCCCACGTGCTATTGTTCACGTGGGAGGCCTGTGCCCAGCAGTGGGACGTTTATAGGCTGATGATGATTAATTATTTTGTAGCTTTTAGTACATTATCTACCTACATCATCATTTTCTTTCTTTTTAATAAAAATTTAAAATATTTTTTTATTGTCAAGTTTTTAGTTTATTTTTATTTTTTTATTATGTACTGTATACTACTAGTCGAGCCCTTTCATTTGATACCCATATTGGGATGGTTAAACAAAAAAATGTAATCCACCATTTTGTGAAGGCGGCCATTTTGGATTTACAATGATACTGAATTACCTATACACAATGATATTATAAACTATAGATAAGTTACGTTCATTGTAATTTGCGTTTAAAATCTGTTCCGAGCAATCCAAAACTGCATCCATTGACAATTTTCACTGTTAAGTAAAACTAAAGATACGAAATAGCACGCAAATGAAAGAGATAGTATAATTTTAATGATTGCACTTCAAATGTTTCTTGTGCATAGCGTAACATTTATAGTCATAGGTGGACACTTGATTGAAAAGTAAGTAAGTAGGTACATAGGTAAGAAATAAAACATCTTATAAAAGTAGATCATATTTATTGAAATTTGAAAAATGAAATAATTAATAATGAAAGAAACATATTTTAAAACAAAACAGAACATTTTTTTTTGTTACCATGAAAGTTTTTGTATTTCGGGGTTACTTTAAATGTGCAGAATGGCGACGAATATTTATGTATTTATCAATTATGGTTTTAATGAGATGTACTCGATGATTGAAAATGGGTGTCTTATGTTTTGAATGTTCGAAAAATGAGTTAAAACATTATAAATTCAAAAAGTTTTTTAAAATGCGGCACTTTAATTTCTCTACGTCTTAATTGCTAGCAAAATGTAACCCTTTTTCATTTAAATGAGATTTTATGACTAATTCGCTTCTTTGTTCACAAACTGACCTGACCACTCGGAAACCTAATTCATTAAAAGAAAATAACATTAATAATCCTTAATTATCAGTATAATGTATTTTAAATAGTAGAAAAAGGAATTGGCTACGTGACAGTTTTCGGAAAAGTATTTTGAAAATTACAAACGCTTATTTTATAACCACATACAATAATTTTTTTCTCAAAAAAGCTTTATTTAATAGAAAAAAACATATTATTTTTATTCATTTAAAATTTCGTGCGGAAACGGTTGGTCACTTGACATTTGGCTAAATGTCTGTGACGTCACACCACAATAAAAAAAAATTATCTTGTAACCTGAAAGATAGTTTTTGTTTATTTTGTGAAATGTGGCGTCACACCAAGCTCAATCATGGCCCGTGTTTCGGGTCTTGTAATCCACAGATAAAGAATCGCAAAATTTTGTAATAATAAATTAATTACAAAATATCTTTTAAAAAAAACTATTAGATATTTATTGTTAAATTATAAACTGCCATAACTGACATATTTTATATTTTATTGTTACAACTGTCAAATAGCCAATTCAGTGAAACTATTTTAATGTTTATTATATAAGTCCATTACATACAGCAGATAGGACAGACACCTGGTCTTTAATTGTAGGCATGTAAGTCAATATCAATATTCGATTCTGCACTAAGTAATCCATGTCCGCAGCGCACGCATCCTTATCGCTCTAGCGTCAAAACTAGAACGCTCTCTCTTTCTTCACCTTAACTAGGCACGTAAGTTATTAGATTGTTCGGAAAAATAATTGAAATATACTAAATAATCTAAGTATATTTCCATATTCACATGTGGTAAGAGATCCCTAGTATTTTGTTTACTTTAGAGTCATAATTGGTGCACTTCCGAAACACACGATGGCATTTTTGATTTATTTTGGTAAGGACACAGGAACTACGGTGCGACACGCTCGTGATTGCGCTCGACGCAGACTAAATACAAGGCGTCCTAATTAGGACGTATTTGAGTCTTCACATCGCGCGCGCTTATAACATATCTGTTGTATATAATATCATTGCCTATACATAATTGTATAGTCATCAGAACTAAAGGTGTGTACTAAATTTCAGATCAATCGGTCAACAGGAAGGGGGCAAAATTTTAAGTACTATAAACCCAACATTAACAACAAACAGGTCAAGCTATTTATAACCGTTTAAAAAAGAAATAAAAGGCGGGCGGACGGACAGGGACAGTGCGCGAGCAGAGAGGCGCGCGCGACACAACCGACAGCTCACTCGACCATCCCTTCTCCTTATTCACTAAGTTTTATTTGTACTGGCACCTCGAGACTAACCGTTAGGTTATGCAAGAAGTGCCAGACGTCTCTGCGCAAGTAAAAATACTCGCGCAGGAGACCATCTGCGTTAGGTCTTGATGCCAAATCAGTGCCCGCCGAAGCGCGCTCTTCATTCGGTACTCATAAGACTAGTGTCTCGGGAGAGTTTCCCCGTGAACACGTGTAGTTCACTGCCTATTGTCCAGATAGGTAACCGGAGCTATCAAGCTCGCTCACTTTTCGTTGCACGAAGGGCACAACTCGCAGTTGCCACTGCTCGACTGGGTCGGAAGCAGGTCGTCCTATTCGCAACTCGTCCAAATCGCAACTCGTCCCATTCGCAGCTTGTTCCATTCTCAGCTCGTCCCGTTCGCGGCTCGTCCCATTCGTGGCTCGTCCCGTTCGTGGCTCGTCCCGTTCGCAACTCGTCCTATCCTCTAATTTTTTGCGCAACTTGTCTCATTCGCTACTTGTACCGTTCTTGGCTCGCCAGTGGGTATATAACTAACTGAATAATAATAAAAAATGCTGCAAATCATTTACTAAAATACAACAAAATTCTCAATAGGTGCTTACACAAGATTTAACAAAAAAAGAATATTTCAATTCTTTTATTAATAAAAAAAGTATTAAGCCGTTTGACATGGGTCGGAAGCAGATGTTACCTTTGGCTTAGTCCTATTCTTTTTAAAATGTATATAAATCTAAATTACTATAATAATGTCATACACAAACATGTCTAATCAAAAATCACAATCACAATGTTTATTGTATCGGTATTGTCCTCGTATTAAACTGCGTTTACCTCTTTGAGTAACAATAAATTTAAACGGATCCATAACAAAAACATTCGTAGACAAATGTGGTTCACGTAAGTATTAAAAAGGGAATGATAATTTGATGCAAGTGACAGTGTCAGTGACAAGATATGTGGAACTACCCTCTTCAAGTACTAATAATAAAGAGTAATTGTGACCACGAAACTCGGCTAGCAATGTTATTAATAATCAAGGTTGCTCTCATGTTTTGTCTAGGCGTGTGTTAAAATAATATACTGAAATCACCCCCCTAAGCTATGCAATGCATTCAAATTAACATCCTGGTAATCTTTATCGATACCACGAATTGTAAAAAAATATAAATGGGACGAGCTGCGAATAGGACGAGTTGCGAACGGGACGAGCCGCGAATAGGACGAGCCGCGAACGGGACGACCTGAGAATGGGACAAGCTGCGAATGGGACAAGTTTCGAATGTGTGACGAGTTGCGAATGGGACGACCTGCTTCCGACCCTGCTCGACTCTAAAGTCGACTCCCAAGTGTCCATTTTGGTCGCGGAGTAGTAAGCACACTCACTTCTCGGAACCCATCCGGGCGCCTAGCTAGTTCCCACGTCCTACGCAGCTGGCTGGACCGGAGGCTACGGCATCTAGGGGGCCCCTAGATGCCGTAGCCTCCGGGCCAGCTCACTCTACCAGTCTAGCCGGCGCGCGCGGCGCAGCGCGGCGTGGCACTGCAAAGTTTTGCCATTTCCAAAATGGGTTAGCGGTCGTGTGAACGACGCCTGTGTGTGCGTGCGGGTTACCTATCATAAATTCGAAATTTTTTGGTACGAATTTTATTTGGCCGAAAACGTTTTGTAATTTTTTGTTTTTCATAATTTTCTTTTTACCGCAAATACAATTGACAAAGTTTTGAAATGCCGATTATAGATTGTTATTTTTTTCAAAATCTTTGTTATAAAATCCCACTCAACGTTTGGCCGAAGCTATTAATGCTTGATGATTAATTTTCCAGAAACACGTTTCCAATATTATGAAAATACAACATTTCAAATAATTAAAATCCATAATATCATCGAACAACTTGTAATCGTAGTAACGTAGCATGCAAACAAGCATGTAGCATACAATCAAGCATACAGCATACAAGCAAGGATGCAGCATGCAAGCAAGCAAGCATAGAGCATGCAAGCAAGCTACAGCATGCAAGCAAGCATGCAGCATGTAAGCAAGCAAGCATAGAGCATGCAAGCAAGCTACAGCATGCAAGCAAGCATGCAGCGTGCAAGCAAGCATGCAACATGCATGGTTTTTGTCACGGCTCCGGCGCTGCGAGGCTCCGGCGGTCCCATGCGAGCTTATCGTCGCGGATGGGTTTCGCTCACCACCGCAGCTTCGGCCGCCTCGCCCCTCCGCGCCTACGCGGGCTTAATTTACACTCTAGCGTAGGGCAGACAAGACTACGTGGAGTCGGTTTTGCCTGTATTCGTTTCTGTCACTGACTTTTGTAGCACAACCTTACCCAAAACACAAAGTACTTATTAACTTTTTAAAACATTTTAGTTTATTTACCTAACAATAAAATATATAAAAACAAATAATCTGCGTATAATAATTATTAGATAGAAAAAGTTACTTCGAATTTTAATACTTCTAGATATGCAAGTTATTGTAAGTAAAACATCTTCCAAAAGAAGAAAAGTAGTTTTGATAATCGGCTAATAGTTTTTCTGGAAAATGAAACGTATGTATGATAAGTTTATGGATTAACACAATTATGTAAAAGCAACAATCTGGTATCTAAAACTTCGTCATACCGTTTTCGAACAATTGAAATTCGTACTGGAAAGTTTCGGATTTATGATAGGTTACCGTAAGTAGAACTACTGTATATTATGTGTATTGTACTGTATATTATGTCTATTGGTTAGGTTAGACTTTTCACAAATGACGGAGGGGGGCCGCAGGCCCCCGACCCCCCCTATTTCTTAATCATCATGTGTATGTATTAAAAACAATATTATGAATTATAGTATTTTCTTAGTAAGTAATGACATTATTAAAAAGAAAATTATGATAATTGTCTGTTATGAAAGAAACAATAATAATTATGAAAAAGATAATTATTATGAGTTTAAACTTGTTCTTAGTAATGACAGTATTAATAAAAAAACATGAACTGTCCTATAAGAGTTCTGATAGTAGTAATAAAAATTTATAAACAAAAAAGTATGAGGATAAAAATTAGGAAGAGTGATTATTATGAACACAAATCGGTAGTAAAAAAATAGGAATAATAGTTTTATGTGAGCCAATTTGGACCCGAGGGTGCCACACTGGACATGTATACTCACTCGTTAAAAAAAACCTTGGTACAAGGCCATAGTCCGGAGGACTTTGGAGAAGTGCACCCCAGAATGTTGTTGTTAGATGATGATTTAAAAGTAAGGGGAGTTTTATTGCAAAATAAGAATAAATAAATAAAATCATAGGCAACAGCTGAGTTTTAAATGAAAACAAATAACAGCATTAGTTAGTGAATTATTGTTTTGTTAATATAAACTGGTTTTGTCCACTTTCTACACCAAAGATGTGCTATTGACTTATTAAAAAAATAAATTATTTAAATTTTTCAAATCATAATATTATTTGAATCAAGATATCTTATAGTAAGTATCACTCGTAAATATATTATGTTATTTTTTCTGCTGATTTTTTAAGCAATTACACTACTCTACACAGTCCATTGTTTTTGACGTACTTTTTACAACTTAAATTAGTTTAAACTACTCTACGCCGCGCCCCGGTGTGGAGGCCACTAAGCGAAGAGCGGCTTAGTTTCCTGGTTAAGCCATTGTACAGTGGTCGGTTAAGTCCATGAATGTTTCTTGGTCTATAAAGTTGAAGTCAAAATATCTTTATCCTAATAAACTTAATAGATAAACACTTTTGAATTGTACTAAAACATTGTTTTACTGACCCATTCAGGATGTTTTTAGCTATGGAAGAGAATTGGCGCAAGCAACTGCACAGATTTTCATTTTACTTGTACAAAAAAATATATGTTGTATATACAATTACACAATTTATTCTATATTAGAAACAGCTGTTGAAGCGGTTGTATCATTCTAGACCCAAGTTGTTTTGTCTTCTTTTACGTTAGACACTTGTTGTTATGTCCAGATAGTCAGTAAGGCCATCTGTATAATATTGACTTCCTTAACAAGATTATAACAGTGGTCGTCTTCGATGCGCGGTGATGCAGCAGGGAGGAGGAGTGAATACATTATTTACTTTTATTGAACTGTTGTAAAATAAATATTAACTTTTACTATTTTTGTAATATAATATAATTCCACCTGCTTCTGATGTTTTACTTGGTGCCAAACGTCATGCTATGCTCCAACCAACTTATGAATTGACAAATTTTTCAAACCAACTGAAAAGTTCTAGAGTTTGACGCAGTGGTCGTCGCCGACTATATAAGAATCATCCGCTCAATAATGATTTATGTTGTGCCAGTATATGCTGATGGACTAACTAAACTACCTCCTGCGCTCGCCACAGAGGACGGCGAGGGCAGGAGCCGTCTAAGCATACCAGTTCAGGGTAGACGCCAAGAGCGTTGGCTGAAACTTTATTCTGGGAGTTGCGAGGCGGTGGTGCTCGCTCGTATACTACGTGTTAACAGTGAACACTACGTCGAAGTGGCATGCAAAATTCTCATACAAAACACAGAACAACGACCAGTACCCTCCTTCAGAACTAGACCAATTTTTTATTACTTTTTCAGCATCGGTTAAAGAAAGAGATTTTCTTTGTCTGTATGTTTGATGTGATTTCGCTAAATTTTGAAGGCTCCTGGTTATTAAATAAATGACTTAATGCAAAAAAATCAAACATACAGACATAGAAAATCTCTTTCTTAACCGATGCTGAAAAAGTAATCAAAATTGGTCAAGTTCTGAAGGAGGGAACTGGTCGTTTTTCTGTGTTTTGTATGAGAATTTTGCATGCCATGTCGACGTAATGTTTCTTCTTAATTAAATTGCTCATAACCTCAGACAAGTTATTTTTATTACAAACTTTTGATTTAAGCCTGCGAGCGCGAGCGATCAACCTATTCAAAACTGTAAAATTTCTCCAATCAACATTGATTCTTATGATCCAGCAACAAAGTTCAAAATGTATTGAAGAATTTTGACATTTTGTGGTAGGTTGGCGTGCTGGCGTCTGTACCTGGTCAAAAATATATATGTTTTTTAAATGTAACATGTGACCCATATGTTACATTAGTGTAATCAAATCAATAATCATATGTAATCACATATTATGTTATTTTAGGCCGTCATGAATATGTGCGCTTGTTACCGCTATAAGGAGCGCTCTCATTATTTTCGACTGCATCGGCTGCGCTTACCAACAGGCAGGATATGGTCACTATGACGAGCCGCTTAAAAAAATCTTTTTTACTCTCGATTCTGTATAAACTAATTTCATTATTCTTACTCTTGAAACAAAAAAAAATCAAATGGCACTTTTGTAAGCGACAATAGCGCCACATTGGAATTAAATTGCGTGGAAATTGATTGAACAAATTATTATTGAGATGGCGTTCCGGAATTATCTTTACTTATCCCAATATCGATACATATCGCATTGGAATTGTATTGAGATTGAGTTTGCGTTCAAGAGTAACCCCCCAGGTTTTGTACAATTTTATTAACACGTATACAATCAGAACGGAGGCAAGCGTTCTGCAATTGAACTGAAGCATGTATGCAGGGAGGCTCAAGCTAGAGTGTTGTGAAGGTGAGTAGAGTAAATTTCCTCTGCCTTGTAAAGCCTAAAGGCACTAGTCAAGCGGTGGTTGCAGAGCGCCAACATGGGACCGTCTCCTATAGACATAATATGCCGGTTCTGTCCGGACACTACCTGCACAAAGTCACCATGAGAGAGGTGACCCCTTTCTAGCACGAGTGTGGTGATGGGGATGACATGGTGATGCCGTTACGCTGCTGTGGCATGTGACGTCACACATCTCGCGACCCCACGGACCGCGCGTCTCAATAAATTATATGATTATATGCAGTCCACAATACAAGGAAGAAATCATTTATTCAGCAAGGCTGCCCTACTGCCATGAAGCTAGGAACCCTGCATTCAACACATGGCGTAGCACACCCGTCCCCAGCTGCGTACAGCTACTTATGGTCTAACGTTCAGATAATATAAATTCATTTCATATAATTTCATTTGATATAACAACTAACTCAATATAATAAACATTTAATATATATATATTTTTTTTTATAAAAGAGGGAGGCAAACGAGCAGGCGGGTCACCTGATGGAGAGTAATCACCGCCGCCCATGGACACCCGCAAAACCAGGGGAATCGCAGACGCGTTGCCGGCCTTTAAGGGAGGAATAGGTTTAAGGAAGGAATAGGAATTGGGAGGAGGGGGGGGGGGGGTGAGGGGCCTCCGGTACCCTCACCGGTCGGACGAAACACAACAGCACCAAGTGCCATTATTTCACGCCGAATATTCGTGAGAGGGTGGTATTACGCCGGGCGAGCCGGCCCAATGCGTGCTGCAACGCAGCGTGGCTCTACCACTCAGTCAGTGTCACTCATTTAGCACCACCCAGGGATCACGTGTAAGGTCTCAAGGGTAAACCTACGGACGCGAGCAACTTTGACCCCCAAAATTGAATGAATTTAAGATTCTATAATTTCATTTGATATCATGTAATTTTGATATAATAGTACATTTGATATAATAATCAAATGTTATATAACATTACTCTTATAATAAGCAAGCAGCATGCAAGCAGGCAGGCATGCAGCATACAGGCAGGCATGCAGCAGGCGTGTTTTCTGTCCCCTTTTTCGGGCTTAAATTACACTCTAGCGTACAGCAGACAAGTCTGTGGAGTTGGTTTTGCCGCGATTCGTTTCTGTCACTGACTATTTTAGCACAACCTTAAATAAAAGTCCACTATAGAAACTTTAAAATCGCAATAACTCACTTAAATAAACGTTTTTTAAAAATATTTTCAACAAACTATTTAGATCCCCTTATTTTACTTTAGCATGCAATGTTTCATTTAATTTGGCTTAGTAGTTTTTAAAAATTTCGACTTGTCAGTTTGTATGGAAAACCGAAATGCGTAAACCCTTAGGACAAAATTTGAAATCAATTTAGGGTTAAAATGTTATTTTTATTTTAAAGCAAAACTTATATCGAATGAAGTTATAGAATATGATTATTCTACCAATAGGTATAGCTTTATAGAATAAGTTGTTAGAAAATATGAGTATTATATCAAATGAATAATATACGTAGGTAATGTTGTTATAGGAAGTGTATTTAGAACAAGTAAAAATTATATCCAATGAACGTTGTGTTCTATGAAATTAGTCCATTTGTCATTATATGAAATGATACGCACCTCTGATGGCAACGGTTGGCGGGGATCTCTCTCTTGCCGGGGCTAGTGTCTCTTCGACTATCTTCGGATTCGAAGATGAGATGAGATACATTTTTTTAACAATTCCATATGTTTTTCTTGCAGATTAGATTTTGGTGGCGTGACTGCCTTTATATTTTGTCATGTACAATCTGCCCACTACTATCTCTCACTTGCCGGGGCTAGTGTCTCTTCGACTATCTTCGGATTCGAACATGAGATGAGATGATGAGATACAATTTTTTTAACAATTCCATATTTTTTTCTTGCAGATTATATTTTGGTGGCGTGACAGTCTTTATATTTTGTCATGTACAATCTGCGCACTACTATCTCTCACTTGCCGGGGCTAGTGTCTCTTCGACTATCTTCGGATTCGAACATGAGATGAGATGATGAGATACCTACAATTTTTTTAACAATTCCATATTTTTTTCTTGCAGATTAGATTTTGGTGGAGTGACAGTCTTTATATTTTGTCATGTACAATCTGCGCACTACTACTTTTGTACGCGCGGTCGGAATGGAGCGCAAACCAATATCGCCAAAAAGGTGGACCCCGGGCAGATCCTCGATTGTACGTGAACAGGGGGGTTACTCTTGAACGCTAACTCAATCTCAATACAATTCCAATGCGATTAACATGTATCGATATTGGGATAAGTAAAGATAATTCCGGCACCCCATCTCGATAATAATTTGTTCAATCAATTTCCACGCAATTTAATTCCAATGTGCGTACTAAAGTGCCATTTGACATTTTTAGATTTGTAATTGAAAATTGATTAATGCAATTGTGTTTCAAGAGTAAGCCTACAGTGGTGCGATTCCCTAAGCGCAAACATCGTTTATGCCTTGGTAGCAGCGGCTGCAACAGCGGTGAGCGTGCCATTGGTATTTGCTAAATAATTTTCAACGCTGTTCGACACTAGCTCCGCACGGCTGTAAGCGGCGTGGTAGGGAATCACTTCTTTGACATTTATTGTAGGTATAAAATCGGTATTCTGTAAGTAAAAACAGCCTCAATGTTGACCACAGCCGTGACTGCAGCGACCGATGTGACGGCTGCAGCGTCTATGTGTCGCATAAAGAATCGCATAGTTGATACTTATTGGAGGCGAGATAACTTAACGTTCACGAATGGATTTTGTTCTATCGGTGCTGTACGACATGCATAGTTTGTTAATGTTATTAGATTTTAAAAAAAATTGCTTGAGTAAGTATCTAAATGTGTGTAAACTCAGATTGTTTAATATTTTTTTTAAACTTTATTGGCCTATGTAACATACTTGATATTCTATTAACATGTATTATTATGTGCTGTATGTTAAGTTAACTAAGTACTTTAAGTACGAGACATAGAGGGTATTTCGAAAATGACATTTTTTCCTTAAGTATACTTTTGGACCGATGGCGATGGGGCGTAGTAGTAGTGAACTAGTTCGTTCGCCTTGTAGTAGCTATTTGTATTAGTCTTGCTGCCCTTATGTATTAACTCAGAAACTGCTAAAGTAAAGTAGAGTACACTTTGCAAAGTCACGAGCATAGTTTGACACTTACTGCTATTTGATAGATAGCAACATAGGGGTGTGAAAAATATAAAATAACTAGCGGCCGCTCGCGGTTTCACCCGCGTGGTTCCCGTTCCCGTGGGAATATCGGGATTAAAGGTATCCTTTGTGTTAATCCAGGTTATAAACTATCTGTATGCCGAATTTCATCCAAATCCATTCAGTAGTTTTTACGTGAAAGAGTAACAAACATCCATCCACACTTACAAACTTTTGCGTTTATAATATTAGTAGGATTAAACCCCTTTGACTATAAATAAAAAGGTAACTAAAAATATAAAAGCAAACAAAACCAATTTGAAACCCAGTTCTCATCTTTTTAATACAAACTTAATGCAGTACCATTTTAAATAACAGATGTGAGACAAAATATTATACATAGTAGACATTTTTGGAATCAATAATATAATTTAAGCAATAATTATGATTTATGAGTACTACTTATTAAGTGAAAATTTAAAACTAACTAACATCTCCCTTATTCAGTTGAAAAACATTAAAAATATATACATAAACATGTAATTAGTTTCAAACTTTCACATTGATACATGATATACAGCTTTACAGTACGGTACGTAGGTCCGTACATATGTTATGTACAAAGTATATATTACCTTATTCCCCCGATGAACATAATATCGGGTAAATCCTTATATACCGAAATACAATACAAACAGTGATATAAATTGGGTGTTAAACTTGTCCAATGTTCACCCATATAGAGCTATTATTATTAAACAAATAACTAGCACAAAAACTATTTTTGATATGGAAGACTCATCAAGGATTACTACATGTACGTATGTATAATATCTAAATTTCGTTTATGGAAGTTGATATGCCAATTTTAAAGATAAAATATTTGGAAGTAGTTGTTACACAGTATACATAAAGTTGCTATATTATTTATAAAAATACATACAAAAAGTATTACGGTACCTATCGAGATATACTTGACTATATTTTAAGGTTTTGTAATATGTTTCACTGATATTTCAAGTATTCATTTCTTTGTAATGGACCACAATATGTTACTGTAAGATTCCTTAAATATTTGAGTGGAAGTTTGTAAATAACTTCAAAATCTGATGTCGCGTCTAGGTTCCAAGAAATCTTTTTCTACTTCTATTTAAAGTTAAAAATTACTAGTAACAAATATACTTAAGCCTTATAATGGAAGCAAATTTAACAACTTTAAAACTATTTAAATTTAAAATATTTACAAGACACTGCACAATCATATTGAAACAAAATACATACAAGTATGTATATAATTAAAGCGCATTATTTTGTTTCACACTTCCGAGTCAAACCCCAATAAGAATAATTACATCTTAAATAAACAACAAAAACAAAATTGCACATTAAATAACCTACTTAATATATTTTGGCACTAATTATCTGTGGCACTATAGTTAACTCTTGTTTCTATATCCTGACTTTCACTACTTTCAACTGTCCTCATTTCACTGTCTTTTTCACCGTCGCACGATTTGTCGCACATCATAGCGTCGTCGTCGTCGTCGGAGTCCCGACTGGCGCCCATGGCCGCGGCCGAGCCGCTGGGCTCTCGGTATTCCAACTTGGTGGGGTCTTTCTCATGTAGCTTTCTGGCGAGCGTCTGCAAACTGGCTAGGGAACTAGCACAATCCGTTGTGTCAATGTCCGTCAAACTAACCCCAGCGCGCTCGATCTCGGTAAACGTTCCAAATGGCAGTTTGAACAAGCACTCCAGTCGCATCACGTGCATTTTACTCCGGAGATGTTTAGCTAGATGCCCGTGTATTCGAAAGGCTATATTGCAATCTGAACAGCGGAATGGTCTGGGGTTGAAAGAAGTCGCTGCACCGAACGTCGATGTCATTGACACTTTGTTATGGTGAGAGCCTGACCGCTCGTGTTTCTGAAGATGGCCTCGTGTGCGGAAACTAACGGCGCAGACGCTACATCTAAACGGTCTCTCCATGTAATGTATATTAAGATGGAGGCGCAATTGTGAAGGTTTTGTAAAAGTTTTATTACAGAAATCACACACTCTGCGACCATCCTCCATAAGTCGCCCAGGTGGGAATGAAGCGTTTTCGAACTCCTTTCCTTTGGTCACTTTAAAAGCGACGCCTCCAACCCCTATGACGACTTTACGCGCTACGGGGTCGTGATCCAGCGATGGGAGTTTCACTGTTTCGGCATCACCAATATGAGGTTCGTCACCTTTGACACTTTCATCGATATTCATAATATTCATCTTTACGTTGTTACAATCATCACCGGAATTGTCAATGGAATTGTTTAAAACTTCATCATGGGACTTGATTAGATTTATCCTGGCTTGTTTTAAATATTCAGATACTACGTGTTTGGCGTTTTCTGCGTTAGTATTATTGGTTGTGTGTACTCTTTTGGAATCGGCACTAACATGGATAGCAGGCGGTGAGGGATCTCTCGCAACCACAGTATTTTCTACCTTGCACGCTATTATTTGTTTAATTTGATCGTCTTTTTCGTTTGTTACTTTCGGTACGCTAATTAATTTCGGGGACGATGTGGGTATGGCAACAATGGTTCTAGTAGTTATCACTGGTTTTTGGTCACTGTCGGTGCTAGTCTTTTCAATAAATAAGGATTTGTCTAAATCGACCTTCCTCACTTTCGATAGATTGCATGTCAGTTGGCTCTGTTTTATTTTAGAATCGTGAAGGGCTCGTTCCGTTAAATACGTGTGCAACATCGGCTCCCCGTTAGACCATTGCGTCTGAGGTTGTGGAAGTTTGGCAGTGTTCGAAGCCAAAGAAGCGAGCACACTGAATTCGCGAGCGGTCTGTATTTCTGTTACGTGGGGAGACATTTTTGTATCAGTCTTGCTTAAATCCATCGGTTCATTTTCGGAATCTATTCGCGAGTCGACTGATGTGCTTCGGGAAAGTTGCTTTTCAGGGCTTAGTTCTAGGGTTGCGTTTTCTAAGCCTGTGGGTGTGTATGGGTAGGTGGAGGGCCGGGCGCTGGTGAGCAGCCCCGGCGCCGCCGCCGGTGCCGCGCGAGCTCCGCCCAGCGACAGCAGGCAGTGCGCAGCTTCGTGTTCAGGTAGCCGCGACTTGCAGGCTTCCGTATCTGTAAGTCACAAATCTGTATGTTAGAATTTGCACATATTAACTAATACACTGACCTGCAAAAATAAGTATCACACTTGTAAAATTGTAATAACTTTTAAAGTACACAAGATAAACAAGACATCACCACTTAAAAATGTTACTATTGTATAATTTACTATAGTTTCAAAGAAAACTGATAAAATTGCTATAAAACGTTTTTTATTTTAAATCTCTAACTTATATAGTTTAGAAAAAAAAATGAAATTTTGAAAGTGTGATACTTATTTTTGCAGGCCAGTGTATAATAAATGCGAAAGTAAGTTTGTTCGATTATTAACCCATTGAGCACCGTAAAACCAGACACAAATGACGATCAATTGTTTCGCGACCGCCGGCGGTCTTATGATACGAGTATCATTATAGGTCGAGACCTATTAAGCTTTCTCGCTCAAACCTCTCGGATTTTCATGAATTTAGGTTTAGAGAGAGTTGGGGCCCTGAAGACTGTAATAGGCTACTTTTTCTAGCGAACAATTAACGCGAGCGAAGCCAAGGGCAAAAGACACAATAAATTAGCGATATCTCAATAACGCCCTAATGAGCAGACTTAATTTACGTGTTCACAAAATAATAACGATAAATAAAAATACACGTTATAAACTTACCACTAGATTCTGTTTCGCCTTCATTTCCTTCGTCGCCATCAGAATCCGTTTCATCATCTGTTTCTCCCGAGCACTGGTTCATCTCCCCACCATCACCATCATTCTCTTCGTTTGGATTTATTCCCAATTCGCAACATTTTTTATAATGAGCTTTACTCTTCATATGCTTGGTCAAATTCCCTTTTGTTTTGAAGCTGGAATGAGAAAGTCTATAATCAACCCAGTGTCTTCCTTGACACATAAACAAAAGTACTCTGGTTAATAAAAATCAAAATAGGACCATTAAAAATTTACCTGAAGGCACAGTGGACACAGGTGTAAGGCCGCACGTCAGTATGAGTTCGGATATGTTTCTTCAACATCGATGGTTTTTTACAGCGAATCCCGCATTCCGAGCAAACGTAGCGGCCCCTGCCTCTGCCCCTCACGTATGTATATTCTTCGTTACTTTCAAATCCTCCTGTTAATTCCTTTTTAGTTGCTGGTGTATTTTCAGCAAGCGCAATTTTATTTTCCTCCGATCTTCTAGTGTCCATTGATAATAGTGACTGAAAGCAATTAAAATTTAAAATAATTTTTGAGATTTATTAAGCACAAAATGAAATAATATCTCGCAAAACTCCCTAGGCTGGTAGATTGCAAAATCAGCTAGTCTTGGTATTACAATGGATTTCAAATTTAAACTTAATCTATATTATTCAATAAATACTTTTTGAACATGTGAATAGTTGTTACCTCAAAATGGTAATTTAAGTGCATGCATGTAATGTATTTGTTATAAAAATATATACCTGTTTGCTATCTTTCATATTTCTGTTCCACTGCGACGAGTGAGTCAGTATGAGATCCTGTTTGATCACCGATACAGCCGTACTCTGCGGTCGATGACGCGAGTCGTAGAGGGACATGGCGGATGATGCAGACAGCCCGAACGGGTCTGGAGTCAACTCGGATAGTAACTGGAATAAAGATAAGATCTTTACACATCTTTTATTTAAAAAAATATATAAGAAATGAAATCCACAAATGTCTCTAATTTTTTAGACAAATATTTACTAGAAATGTTAAATCAAATTACCTGCCAGTTACTGTACATAGATAGGAAGTGTTGATTTGGTACGTAGGTCGGTTGTGGACGATTGATGGTGCAGTAAAATACTTTAGTTGAACATTTCAATCCTAAATATGTATAAGCATTGCCGTTTAAGTAAAGTTGTCCATATGCTTTCGCTGGTCGCGGTGTTTCTGGCGACACTAATGGCATAGTATTAGCATTAGGCGTGATTCCATGATGTCTTTTAGGTGTGAATGTTCCTGGTTTTAAAGGTAAGGTACTAGGTCTCAAGAATTTAGGTCTTCTATCTTCATTGGCAGATTTCACTGCCACATTCTTTTGAAAATAAGATGTCTCTGAACGTTCGTGATGAGTAGAAATTGTAGCTAGCTCTTGTTCGTTTGCATTTTTTGTAACATCCGATGAACTGGGAATTTGATTGTTATAAATTTCCGCTTTCGTTATTAAATTCTCAAAATTAAAGTTTCTTACTTCAGTTTCAGGCTTAGCGGAATTGTTAAGTTTCGATGAATTCATCCTTTCCCTATTTTTCATTTTATTCGATAAGATATAGCCATTTTCTTTTAAAACTGGGGTTTTCGGTATACCATCAGATCCTCTTTTTAAAGCTCCATCTTGCTTTGCATTTTGTGGTTTACTTATAGCAAACGGATATGTTTTAACTGATTCTGGTTCATCAACATTCTTAACTTTTATTATAGGAACAGCAGAATTATATTGGGATATATTATCGTCAAGTAGATGATCTTGTTTTTTTTGGGGTTTTTCACATTCCATGTGAAAAGATCTTATATTAGAATTTCTACTAGGCAGGGACTCATAGCTAGATACAGCCATAGTTTTTGTTGACTGCACAACCATAGGCACATCGTCACGAAAGAGTTTTGTAGATGTTATTATACTTTCGGTACTCATAAAAGTTTTAGATGACACTGTAGAACTCGTAACATATATACCAGGAGTATTCGGACCTGGCATTCCTGGGACATGAGGTATAAGTTTACCACCATGTAAAATTGTTGTCGCACCATTTGGAGAAGACGATGGGCTCAGAGGAGGCAAAGTCAATGGGTTGTAAGCTGTAATAGCACTTAGTGGCGGAAATTGGAAATGTGTTATATCATGCAAATTTGGTAGATTCGCACTTGATATTGTAGGTGCAGACGAAATAGATATTCTAGGAGTCTGTGGTTGTGGCGTACACATCACTTCTTTAGGTGTAGGCGGATTATGCATAAACGTTCCTCCTGAATGTAAACCAGAACGAACTACAACACTACTTGCTTCAGAATCATTTGCTAGTTTTGAAGGAGAAAGGCTATGTTGAATAAGTATAGGCGACAATTGGTTTTTACTTGGTTCTATACGCAATGTAGTGGTTCCACCAGAGTGATTAACGATTTTAACTTCCCCACCAAACATTTGAAGTGACGTGGAATTATGTCTCATGTGCGGTAAAATTTCTTCGATGGATCGCAGACCTGTTATATTTGTGTCGATACACCTTAATTTAGACTGCGAGTATAAATCCATAGAACGTGGTGAAACATTTTCTATTAACCTTGGGCTATAACTATCAGTTCTAGTTTCTATTCTTCTTTTTGGGCTAGCCATAGGTTTCAACTTTATGTTATCACTTTTTCTTGATACGTCATTTGAACTCTTAGTATCTACAAGTCTCGTGTTTCCAAGTAATGGTCCAGGTGATGGCAACGGAGCAACTATATCATTACATTCTGATTTCGTAATTACAAGGTTATCGGGTTTACTTCTCAAAGGACTAGATTTTAATGTTTTTGAAAAGGAAGATTGGGTTTCAGGTAAGCGAACATTGATTGAATGACTTCTGACGAATATGTTTTCGGGTCTTCCAATTTTTATGTCTTTTTGACAACCGTTAACAGTTGTAGAAGCAACAGTTCCTTTGCAATAATACATTCTGTGAATTTCTAAGTTATCTGCACTTCGATACGTTATTTGACATAAAGGACAAACAAAAAGAGATCCTTGTCCGTCTACCAACTCGCCTGCTACTGGAACTAAACCATTGGCTTTGGTCTTCAAAAGAAGATCTTTTATAATAGATCCTTCTGGGTTAAGCGGATGCTTTTGATGATCAATCTGCGAAAAGCTCTCAGAGTGTGATCTCTTTCTAAAGTTGTTTTCAATCTCATTACTATGTTTCGTTAAGTTCAGCGGCGATGGATCGATTTTTATATCGAAATTATCATTTAAAAATTGTTTACTTTCTGCAATCTGTTTTATTTTACCATATTTCTTTTGTAAAGGTGTCTCTATAACATCTACAATAGCTTCGTTATCTGATATAATTTTAGAGATATGTTCTGTAAGAAAATCGGCATTCGGCGAAATTGTCTTTTTTATTTTATCTTTGTCGTCACCATCTTGATAAAAAGCAACTCTGAATTTAGGTTTGTAAATTGATTTCAATTTGTTATCATTTGTGAACAAATTCACATTGGTCTGTGTCATGCCGTCATTAGTTAACTCGGGAGAGGAAAACTCCCTGGTTCTCATGATTTCATGTCGAACGTTTGATGAATCTGATCCGAAATCAGAAACAGGAGTAGGTGGCATTGATGTGTCACTTTCTGATCCACCAGATAAATCCTCATCGTTAATTCCAGCAGATACATCCGATCCCTGTAATCTTAGTGCATGAGTTCTTGATCTACGATGTTTGTATAAGTTAGATTTTGTTTTAAAAGCAAAGCCACAAGGTACACAAGGATAGGGTCTCTCATTTGTATGGGCTCTGATATGTTTTTGAAGTACGGAAGGCTTGGCACAAGATAATTTACAATAGGGGCATATATAGCGTCCACCTATTCCACTATTATAGGATTCCCTGATAAAATCGTTTTCAAGGTTATCAGTCTTATTTAAAAATTCATCAGTAAAACTGGTCTGACCAGATACTTGAATATTATTATTTACATTACTTAGTCTACTATTTTCATCATTAAAATTAGTTTGTACATTCTTCTCCACGGCTTCTTCGCATATCTGCTTATCTGGTTTCAATTTTATCTTTTCTATTTCTGGGTGACTTGATGCGATACTCCCGTTGGAAATCAAAGTATTGCAATTTGATTGTACTACATTCGTCTCTTTGTGTACGCTTTCTCCGGCCTTATTTGAGTTGGCCGGAAATACAGAAATAGTAGATGCCATTTTTTTAAACTTCTTGTGTAGGTAGCTCTGGTCATTGTTGTTGGAAAAGTTACTATCTAGACGTTTTTCCTGTGTAAGCGGCATCGTATCCGCGCTTTTTGTACCTGAAAAAAAAATACATCTATATATTTCTTGTTATTTAATTTTATCATTGCTATAAAATGTTGGTGATAAAAATATTCAAATTAAAAACAAGAAACAGAGCTCAGCGAGACTTGACGCAATGCGCATGTGTGATGTTGTTTCTATTGGTTTACAGTGTGACATCATCGTGACGTAGTCAAAACTGGCTGACATTCGCTTCGTGCGAGGATATCCCCACTCGTTGAAATTGCTTTTTTAATGGCTGCCTAATTCTGATATTGGTTTGTATAGAGGTGTTAAGTTTTACGTTTTACTCACAGCCCCTTTTATGAATAAAAGTTGTTACTAAATAAAATAGAAAAGAGAGTTCAGAAGCTCGCGACTCTTAATCCCTAGGAATGGATAACAACAGGTATAGAAGACGAAGTGATTTCTCGGTTGCAAACTTGCAAGTGTGGGTGTGTTTATATCTATAGACACAATCTGACTGCGTGTAAGGGTACGACGTCGACCTCGCTTTGCGCTCACTAGTCGTTTGTGGACGGCTGCGTTGGTGCGTTCCGAGAAGGCGTTACAATTTCTGAGAACCGGAGACAAGCAAACCGCTCGCTAACAACGACCCAGCAAATAATCGGTGTACGCGGCGCGCACACTGCCACAGGTTACACAATCGGGACATTCTTAATGCTCGTTTGCGATACCATATTGATTAACAAATGACTAGGCTAAAGTAATAGATAAACAACCGTCGATTATTTAAATTACGTACCTACTCATTATAATACTTGTTCAATTTTGAATATAAAAGGAACATAAATATTTCCGTTTAATTAATGGTTGGTGTTTAATAATTCGGAAAGCGGTCTTACGAGGCGAGCAGGCTAACACTTGTGTTGTAATGAAACAAAGGAATCCCGGGTGCCGGCCGCCGCCCGCCGGCCTGGCGCCAGGCCAGGCCGCCCTGGTGACGCCCGCGCCCCGCCAGCTCGCCGCCGACACCTCTGATACACTCACACCGCATACATACACAGCGTATAGCCTCTCAATCGAATGCGCTATGAGATAATGAACACCAGAGAAGTTAAATGCACGTATCAGATCACAGTTCAGTCCGTAATATACTAACCATCACTTAAACCAATTGTCAATTATTTTTTTTAACAATAGGTACAGAGTATACATGACTAACAAGAACATTACCGGATAGGTACCTACTTTACCGTACTTACATCGTAATTTAGCAAAACAAAGCAGACAAACACATTATTAAATATATGGTATTGTAGCTATAAAGAGGTTAAGAGTGATTGTGTCAAGTGATCAATACCTATCAACTGTTTATCATTACATTGACTCCTGATGACGCAAACATAACACCAGGTAAAGTCACTAATTTTTTATCTAAGAAACATTTTCCAGATTATACCTCTTATTGTTATGAAAATAAGGTTGAAAATAAGTATAAGTACCTACTATCAAAGGAGTAATTTAGTGACTATGCGCTATTTGCAGCGATTTAATTTAAGACACGAAATGCACCTTTATACAAAAGGACATCGCTGCGCTGCGGTGTTTGTGACCCAAAATAATGATACTCGATGGTCTGTAAACGTTGCATTCAAGGTAAAGTCTTAAAGTTAATTCATGATTAATATCTTGATAATTCAAGGTCTACAAATAGTCACGGAGGTGTTACAGTTTTATATAAGTTATTATTATTACATATTATGACGAGCACGTGAGAAATATCCATTTCCGTCACATTATGGATAAGTACTATTTTATTTATTTATCTAAGTTTTCAAGTATCATACTAGTTATTATAGTATAAGTTGGTATCTAGATAGTAGAAACAGACTAGTTTCTACTATCTAGGTTAGTTAACCATTCAAAGCAATTATGAATGTGTATTATCTTATTATAATGCAAAATTATGTAATGTTAAATCATAAATTCACTTAATTCCAATGCAATATAAACATTTTTATGATTATTTGGTAGAGCTCCTTAAAGTAACGAATACTCAACCTTATATACCTAGGTACCTAATTTTATTGACCACTTGCATAAAAATAATCATAACATAAACCAATCAAAATAATGAAACGCCGACGACGTCGTCGGTACGCTTGTAATAAAACACAACGCAACAGTGAGAGAGCAATCTTACCGCGGTAAAATAAATCAGTCCACCATTATATTAACGTTGTCTTGATATCATTTGTTTACGCTTCCAGAATAAATGTCAACAAGTCCGATAGGCTGCATTTCACCCGCGCGCAAGTGAATCATCGTTAATAATTGCGCGACGATCCACGCCACACACACACACGCGCACACCTGTAATGTCGTCACACGCGTCTCACTCGGCCCTCCAAGACACCAGCTACTTTCTTTATCACAAATATTAATTATCGCGGAGCAGATAACGAGTTGTCTATTTATTTTCCTTTTGAGTGTATAGCGTAGCCAGTGGCCGTACACTCGAGCCGAGTAACGCAACCCAAGATACAGGGTTCCACGCCGCGGATGACTGTACAACTGTTTGTACCAGCGGAGTGGAGTCGTTTCGTTTCGCTCCGCGCGCCCCCTCCCGCCCGCCCCGCGCATCACCCGCGCGCCGCTCCGACTGTGCTCCCTGCGAGTAGTGATTCATGTCGCGTTTTATCTATCTCTCTCCTTCACCGCAACCGGATCGGTCGTTCTACGTAATCTATTTATACGTATCTATGCACGGACTTTAATACCGCGATTATTGTGCCATCTTCTACTTAATGACGACGATGAAGTTACTTCATAGTACGCGTGTAAATAAATATCAACTCGCTTTGTTCGCATAATCTTCAATATAAAAATATGCTTGTACAGTGATTTAATTATGGAAATACTTCGGGCGGGTTATCGTGATTGCCTGCCTACGTATCTATCAGTAGCGCGAGCGACGCAGTGTAATTTTCATGCAGCACTGATTTCGTAACGGTTGCGCTCGACTAGAACGGTTATTGGCTTTGTACACAAGCGTCAATACTACATTATTATACTACGGATAATAGAGAAAACTATGACTTACCTACGCGTGAAAGATAAGCAAAGAGAGCTAGTACTTTATTATTACAAAAATCGTGTAAACATCTTGAAACTGTAATGTTTAACGTCAAATGGCACTTTCCTATATTTAACTTATCTCGTGAACTTATTATCAGCAAGACCCCTTTATCGAGAACTTCATACATTACCACAGACAAATAAGCATCAATGTATATAGTTATTTATCTATGTAGTCGCTAAGCTGTTCAACGATAATATTTGGTAAAACTCCGTGGTATATTCGCACTAGATATGAAACATAGTCACATTATATTTGCAATGATAATTGGTAGGCGCTTATCAGTGGTGCGGAGGCGATGACGCACGCGCCTCGCTGATAGTGCCAGTGCTCGATTGCAGGCGCTTGCAGGAAGCAGGCGATACACTGACCTGCCAATGCTGTTCTATTCAGTTTTCTTTTTATACAAATTATTAACAAATTGTAAGGGCATCTAGTGAAATAGCATATAAAAATTATTATTATTAGAGCCATAATACCAACCCGCGGAAAGAATTTGGTTACTGGTTTCAAATCTGGACAGGTTAGAATAAATCACACTTCATGATAACGTTGAACATTGTAAGAGTAGCTCGATTATGAACATCTAAAGTGAACCTACATAATAAAGTGTTAGAGTCTTGTACAACAACATAAGTGGCAGTTAATGCGATGCTATGACAGCTGTTTCGCGAATGGCATGCGAGGCGGGGGCGCGGGGCACTTGTTGCGTTGTTTGGTTGGCTGGCTGGCTGGCGTTCGCCTGTTGCCGAGCGCATACGTCACGCCGCCGCCGCGACCTTGGGCCACGCGGCATGGGGACTCTCGTTGGCTCTGCATCATCATTCAAATGCCATGTTACACAACATACCTATCCGATCTGCGTATTCATTAATTATATATTAACGCGCTTCAATATTCTGCAAATATTATTTTACCCATTTAGTTAGACGACTTGCTTGTTAAGGTGCTTCAATATATTAGTTAGATCAGCACATAATAGCATGTGATACGTACGTACGGCACCGCGGTTATTTAAATGTGTGTTGCTCCGCTCGGGTCGGGCGCCATAATGTCGCGTGGGCGGGAAACCCGTCTTGGCAGCGCGCTAACTACCAAAATGGACATCTACGTATAAACAAAACCTGCTTACGTGTATTTCTGATATTTCTTTGTACTTATGAAAGTTAAACAGTAGGCATATAAAATTATGTAAGTAATACGGATTGTTATAAAACATCATAAGTAGGTACCTAATATGAGTGTTTATTGTAGTAGTAGTTAATGATCAGCAATTCTGAAACTTGAAAACATAAGTGTATAAGTACTACAAGTACAATAATATCAGCGTCAGTTGGTAACAATGACGAGTGTAAATACAACACCAACACAGAAGAAAGTGTAATTTAGCACAAATCAGCACATGAATAATAAATACGGCAGCTATATGGTTCTACGGAATAAAAATCTAAAACAATCGTATTAGAGAATAAGACTGAAGGTTTATTAGCGTGAATACTCAATAAACAAAATATCATCCATATAAACAGATTTTAAAAACGCGCTGAGTTTACTCATATTAAATTTTGAATAAGCCAGTGAGCCGCCCGCGCCGTCCGCCGCCATGGAACGTATAATAGAGGCTCCCCACTCGCTCGGACTTCCCTCGGAACCGGGTCATCGGCTGGCTGGCCTAACCGCTATGCCGCGCCGAGACGGCCGCACCCGTTCTACCACCATTTTTATCTTAAGAGCTTTCTATGGGCTGGCCACGTCACACCTACTTATTAAACATACACCGGACGACGATTTTATATAGATTTATTGAAAATACAACGAATAGAACCTTTACATGTAAAAATTACAAGATTTATTAAAATTATTATTTTGTTATGTTTTTAAGGCTTGCAACTTCGACAAGCAGGTATTCATCTAATACGGAGGAAAAAGTTCTATCATGTCATGAATCATACAGTGACGTGTCCCGCTCAATTCACGTATAACTTGTTTAACAAACATTATCTTCAGATCATTCTTCTTTTCATAATAATGCCTTTGTTGCAGAATTTAGTAAAAATCATAATGCGTACTTTTGACATTTAGGAGGCAAGATGAATCACGAAGCGTAAAAAGTGTAGGCCCTAAATTCTAAATCAAATATTTGTAATAGCATTATAACAGAACCCGTAGCTCCTTTCATGTGAAGTTTTGCCTAAGCATTATCTAGTTTGGCATCATTCCTAGTGTTTGACAGGTTTATAAACAGGTTTGTATGAATTTTAGTTATTTGCATACAATTATTTTGAAAATTGGGTTTGCCAATTTCTAACAGAAGGCATTGAGCTATTATAACTACGTATAGAGAAGACACCGCTCACCACACTGCTGTGTTCCGTTCAAGTGCGGCCTCCCGGCCGCACTTTCGCTGCAAACGCCTCAGTGATTGCGCGTGATTCAAGCGATTGTGGACCTTGCGGCTGCACCTTAGCTGCGCACACAAACTTGCTTCGCGGTGTCTTCTCTAGTTTATTGTACCTCAATGGCAGAAGGTAGATTTTTTGACACACCCAGAATGAAGAAAGAACTGAGTTGAGTTATTATGTTTTTTTTTTAAAAAGACGTTTTTAAATTTGGAATAAACGGATTTCCTACATATTTTACTATAACTAATTATATTACACAATGGACTACAGCACCATTTCCATGTACTTATTTAGTTTTTTTTTTAAATTCAATAATACATTGTTCTCCTTGATTTTGAAATCTTATATTACTTAAACATAATTTTAAACCTCGTTATACGAAAACCCTTTTCTTTGTAAAGCTTCATTACAATTCAATTTTTAATTTCTGCGTACTGCTTGAAATTTGTGACAAAAATAAAATCAAATTATGTTCCGCTTTAAAAAGATTAGGTACTTAACGATATATATGTCACTGCTTTATCATATAACTAAAACTTATAAAACTGTTACAATTATTATTGTTCCTTCTTTATTAATCATCATAATAATATATTCACTAGGTACTTTGATATTGATAAACAGTACGACTTCATGTATCCCTAAATGAAATATAACAACTATTATTACGCCTTTACAAAAATTAATTGATTGATGGTTGTGTTCTTGGAATGAGCTTAGTCATCAAATTGATATCGCCAATCTGTTCCTTAATAAAATGCAGATTATCTGTTAAATAAATATTTTTTTAGTTATTATTATCATTTAATTTTGCGATTTTAGTGTTGCCAGAATTGTACGCAAATAATATATAAATAAACTTTGTTAAATTATCGAATATTCTTCAATATTTAGACACACCAAAGCGAAATATGTGCCATACATCACACACTTACAATTTCTGCAATAAAACAGTGGAAACAGCCACCGTCTCCAGAGAAAGACAGCCTGATCTGGTACACCGACGGATATAAAAAATTGAGTCGGGCACTGGAGCAGGTATCTTTAGCAATGACTTTAAGCACAGTCAGAGTATGGAAAAGTTCGCTACTGCATATCAGGCAGAAACTTTCGCAATTCTCCTGTGCGCTAAACAGAATCAAGACTCGCTCCCATGAAGTGTAATATATTCATCCTGAGTGACAGCCAAACCGCGCTCAAGTCACTTATATCGCCTCGAATCGACTCCAGCTTTGTACTTGACACCACGAAAGCCTTAAACAAGCTAGGTAGGCACAACAGGGTGAGGTTGATCTAGGTAACAGGTCACATGGGAATCCAAGGCGATGAGATGGCCGATGCACTTGCTAGGGAGGGCTCAGAAACCCCATATATTGGGCCTGAGCCGTTTGTGGCACTAGCTAACACCGAGTACCATCAACAAAGCCTTTAAGGACCACATCCAAAACAGGCATAAAACCGAATGGAAAGAGCTACCCGGCATAAGACACTAAAAATCTTTGATAGGCGAAGGCGTTCTAGGACGGAGTAAGATAATATGGGAAGGTAGCAGAAGGCAGGCCTGATTAATCACCGGTGCCCTGACAGGGACCTATGCCACAAAGCAAATGCTCCACAAAATGCAACTAGCAACAATCAACCTGTGCAGGGCATGTGGAGAGGAAACGGAGTCCATGCAACACTACTACTGTGTGACTGTGACTCTTTTGCTAGGAAAAGAATTAATCTCCTGGGATCAGACTATCTGAAACCAGAAGATTTTATGGCAATTATCTTCACTGAGGAGGCAGAGTGTTAGGACGGGGTTGCACAAAAGATCCCAATGGGTCGACGTGCTGCTGCGAGAGGAAGACCTCTGTAGGCCCCACTAGATAAGATAAGAATAGATAAGATACTTAAACCACAAAAAAGCAATTAATTATTTTATTAATAATAAATATTTTTATTGTAATAAGCTAACAATTAATTATTTTTATACTGATACAATTATACTCGTAACTTATAATAGGTAAGTATGTATGTAATTAGAATAGGTATAATGTAATCCGTACATAGATAACAGTTAGTAGAAATGACATAAGCTCGAGATCGCCGCTGAAATTAACAATAATAATTAACGGTTGATTATTATCAATCAATGATTATCAATCTATCTATTGTTTAGCCTACTACATACATATATATAATCACGACTTTTATCTAGAGGTAAGGTTAGTCAGAGACTAGACAATGCGGACAGCAGAAGCAGTCCTCTACCATAGTCCACTTTTTACCAAATAGCGACTACACATGTGCTCTGCATGACAGGTAGTGAGCTTATCGTCTCTCTATGCTGCTGGATGTATGTGCAGTCTTTAGTCCCTTAGTCGCCTTTTACGACACCCAAGGGAAGAGAGGGAGTGGTAGTATTCTTTTACCACTACGCGACACGGTTTTGTCTACTAGTTAGTAATTTTTAAGTAGGTATGAACATTTAATACAATCTTTAAGTCTAGTATCTAGGCAAAACAACAGATAGATACCTAGATTATTAATTTCAGCCGGCGGTAATGGATGAAATGGTTTAAACTTATTTCAAAACGCCTGATGCCCGAGTAAAATGACATCGAAATCTTCAAAAATATAAGTAATACAGGTAGGTAAGTATTGCTTTTGGTTTAGTCCTACATTTTGGCTTAAAAATTATCCCATATATTTTATTTATTCGTATTGTGGCACCCATTGAAATATTAAAACTTCCGTATTTCACGAAACAATTGAAAATCATACAACAAAACTGCTGCTTATTTCCTTAAAATTACTAAACCCTCATTCATTTACTGTACCTAAGTAAGTACATAAACAGATGACGTAACTTCTCAACTATTTCAAGATTATGGGAACCCATAATTTTATTGCAATTAATTAAATCGAATTTAATTCCCTATAATAACAATGTTTTTATTCAATACTAAACAACTGCAAATCTCGTTACATCGCATTTTAGTTTTCTCGAATAGTTTTTATCAACAAACTCACTTCATCGTAATTCTTTACTATTTTTGTATTTCACCGAAATACTAAAATACTATTCTTGTTTGGTTATTAGGTAAATAAATAAAAGAAATAGAGATTCCGGTTAAATAAAATTCGACATAAAAAATCGCTGTTTTAATAGAGACCCAAAAATATTATACCTACAACAAGTAAATTCTATTGTTTTCTAAAGTTTCAGTACGTTTTAGTTACTTTTTCTTATTATGCAAGAAACATTGGGCCAGCGTAGGGGCCTAATCTCCTCACATATGTGCTGTTCTGTTACCCATGTGGAAAGGCATGTGCTCAGCAGTGGAACGTTTACAAGCTTTTAAATTTTTTCCGGCTATGTTCATATATTTTTTTTAAATATATAATACCCCACATAACTCGACCTATATTGAGGAGGAGAAGAGCCACTATACCGACTGGGTCCCACGTGGGGTTAAACGGCAGCGATGCAGACCCGACCTAGGCGGAGGTGGAGGGACAAGCTTGATGCGTATGCGAAAGATTGACCAACACAAGCCACAATCGCAAATATTGGTAAGAGGAGAGGGAGGCCTTTCCCAGCAGTGGGACAATACGGACTAGAATGGTAACACAACATCAGCTACCTATTAATATTTCAAAATTACTCTATGAAAACATTTCGAGGTGAAATAATGAATACTTTTATGCAGAAGTAACGCCGCCGCATGTATCAAGAGAATGGCGTCATTCTCCGCGAATTCAGCCACTCTCGTAACTACGACCAAAATACGCCATATGTATGAATGCGACAATAATACTCGTGAGTCAGACTCGCCGTGCCACTTGACCAAATAAATAACTATTCATTGTTACTAGTCTTTCCTCAACGACGTTTATTGTCTTTTGCATTCAGCAACACATTATTATTGCAATTATAATACCTATTAATAAGATTATTATAAAGAACATTAAAAGAAAACATTCATCTAAATATATAAAGGAAGCGGTTGTGAAGCATAACAAGAATTGAAATACCTTTATGAAATATGCGATGATGATCTCTGGGAAGCCCGAAATAATTTCGCATAACGACGTCACAAAGCGAAACTCGTTAGGAGTTAGAGCTCCGGGGATCGCCTTTGGATTACTTCCAATGTGCATTCCCTACACCTACACGACGGCTATTGCGCGCAAAACAAAATATTAAACAACTCTACCAGTGTGAGATAAGTAATCTTTATTGTTCTGTTCGATCGTGAGCACCGTCAGCAAGTATAACTCTATTAAAACGAATTACATACATAAATTCACGCATATTATCAGGGGGGTGTCACTCCGCAGTTTAGGTACGTTCGTTTGGCGCGCCTCCCAGGCAGGCCGCCTAGGCGTATGGCAGTAAAGGTTGCCGCGAGCGCGAGAGCACCCAACACCGAGCGCCGCCCGCGCGTAAAACCTACGCTCTGTGACGTCATGACGTCAAATCGATATCGAGTCAGCGTTGCTTAACAAAATATGAACGCTCGGATCACACGATAAATTTCAATTTCGCGTGAAAGTTGTTAGAGAGTGAACCTTCTGTACGTAATACTATACTAATAGTATAACTAATTATTGTGATATTATCCCTAAAAGGTTAGTCAGAGACTAGGCAATGAAGCAGTCCACTGCCATAGTCCAGCACGTTTCACCAAATTACAAGTGTAAATGTATTCAGCGTGATATGTGGTGAGTTGGTGACTGGTGAGCCCATCGCTGCTTTGTGCTGTGGGATATACTTATGTGCAGTCTTTAGTCCGTTATCGCCTTTTACGACACCCAAGCGAAGAGAGGGGTTGTTAGTAATTATTTATTTTATTTATTTATTTATTTCTAGGAAGATTTACAGACAAATAACACCTATAGCTAAGGTTAGTAAGAAAACATATGCTATTAACAAATCTTCACAATTATATAAACAAAATGTTCAGTTAACTCGCTGAGTGGATAATGTTAATTTAGTTTAAAATACAGATAAAAAGAATTACTTATAAATTAATGAAATTACTATTACAATAGTAGGTTGTTGTCATGTTTTTTCTCTGTAGGTTGTTCTCATTTTAGTGAGTCGCTATGCTATACGGTCCTTATTAAACAAATTAGTAATTAATATAAGTTGTGTACATTTTTGTTTTTTGCTTCTTCTTCTTCAGCGAATCATCGTCCACTGCTGGGCATTGTTGATTACTTTAATATAGTTACGTTATAATTGATTAGATTATTTTAGTAGTCGATAATTCCTGAATTAGCTAACATAAACGTCATCGGATATTTATGGGTCCGTTCAGTTTTATTCAGACCGTTTGTACGAACATCATATGTATTTTCAACGTATTCCATGAGACAATAAGGCTTGAACTGTTTCACCCCAGCTTTCGTACCAGGATCTTTAAATTATTTAAGAATAAGATTTTTTTTTATACGAGTAAGCACTTGCTCTTCTTCTAACCTGATGTTAACTGATGATAAGACCAAAGAAAGCGCACTTCACCCGAAATTCTCAACTACCTGAGGAACTACGAGCACTTCATCCGGAATTCTCAACTACGGCGGAACTAAGCGCACTTCACCCGGAATTCTCAACTACTGAGGAACTAAGCACACTTCACCCGGAATTCTCAACTACTGTGGAACTAAGCGCACTTCACCCGGAATTCTCAACTAGTGAGGAACTAAGCGCACTTCACCCGGAATTCTCTACTACTGAGGAACTATCTTATCTCTTATTGCCGGATCACAACAATGTTACACACATTGATATGACGACATTTTTAGATAAGATGGTGGTGGGTGGAGTGGGTCGAGCTAGGAATCGAACCCGAGAACCTCTGGGTCTGATAACGGTGGTCTAAACCACACAGGCAGATTAAATAAATTTAATAATCTCAAAGATAATGAAACGGGTTTGATTCCCGCCTGAGGTAGACATTTTTTCAACGTTTCGTTAGCTTTGACTTTATTTGAGCGTTTTTTAACGCAAATAATCAATTATTTCAAAAAATTTATAATATTTTAATTATCCCCTTGTCTGTCACGAAGACTCCTGCAGATTGCTAACAATTGAACTTCTATTGTATCTGGTATTACGACAGTCTACCGCTTATTTATTAAACGGTTTTTTTTACCTGTATAAAATTATTGAGTAGATCCATATTTTATGTAAGTAGGTACTTAAGGGGAGGTATTTCGAGCGCTTCTCTCTCGCTCTCTCGACGGTACGACGGTAAGAGACGGGTATAACAGCGAAGCGGCGCGCAAAATCGCGTTTTATATTTTAAAAAATTGATAGATGTAATAAATAAAAAACGATCGGTTATAATTCCTCAAGTTTTCTATGAACTTCATTTTGGTTAATGACTCATTATATCAAATCACTTATTTTAAGAATAAAACCTGGAAAAGAAGATAAAATTACACAAAAATATGTAACTTTGTGAATTTATTCTATCAAGCCAACTTTATCAAATCGTGTTTCCATCGGGTGTATTTTAAAGAATAAAGCCAATAATATTTCATAATTTTCGCAGATTTTAATTTTACTGTTTATTACTTCAAAAAGTAATTCTAAGAACGTGTTATTTTAATTTTTCACTAACACCTAGCCTTAAAGATTTATTCTATATGTAAGTAATATGTACAATTATATAAACAATATGTATAATTATGTAAACAATAATATTATAACATAGCTTGCCTATTTCTTATCTGATCTTTGATGTTTGTAAAAATATTAAGATCGGATGTTGATAACGTAGTTTGTTGACATTGAATTACTTTGGCTTACAAAGTAAAAATTAATAAAAAATAAAGGGTAAGTTCCACGGTAGCTCAACTGGAAAGAGCACCTGGGCCGGATTCTATTCTATATGTATAAAATAAACTTTGTGTTATCTATCTATAGGTGCTGCGATAACAAATTTGCGCGATAAACAAAGATAGATATTACAGATTTCAAGGGTTTGTTTGAAACATTGTGTTATTTAAATAAATACAAAAGAAACACTTATTATCTTATCTTGCTTGCTAATAAATCATGTTCTTGAATAAACTATTTTATAACTCTTAATTTACCCCAAAACTATTGCAACAATTTATTTAGGGAAACAGAGCATGTTAATTGGTAGTATTTTAGAGCAAGAGTACGCGACGCGACGATTGGCTTATTGTATGCAGGAATCCGTCGGTTTTGACTAAAGCATAAATACTTAAATAAAATAAATTAAGTAGTAAAAAAACATTACAAGACGACATTTTCTGAATAACTTTTAACTAAATTCTAAAACACTGCGTATAACACCATCATCCATCAGCCTATAAACGTCCCACTGATGGGCGTAGGCCTCTCCACATGAACACAGCACAGGAGAGATTAGGCAATAACTCCCCTCGCTGGCCCAATGCGGGTGGGAATTTGATGGATATGGGTTATGTATGACACAATACTTACTTACCTTTTAAAAAAGAAAGAAAGACATTAATTAGTAGGTACTTATATCTTAAAGCTACATAAATCCATTTACTTACCTATAACCGCCAATTAAGTTGTTATAAAAATTCATTATCTGGAGTCCATAGAACAAGTTTCGACGTCATATTGTTAATCTGAAACTGAAAACAAAAATATTATGATATTGATAAATTACGAAAAACAAGCTTAAAAAATCCTTTAACCTAGTAGCTGCTTATCTCAAAGTCATAATTGAGGCAGCTTCAACATTGGCACTGATAAACTGATGGGGTGACTACCAGAACCAAATTATGTATAAGTATGCAGTAATATACCAGCTACAATTGAATCGCAAAAAAAATTGATACTAATTACGTATACGGGTAAACATTGATCGAGATTTGGATCCACACGATTAAAGCAGAGGTAGGGGCCATCACTATGACATATCTGTTTGTCTCTATTGCAGAGCTTAGGCCTTCCACGTGGAGATTAGGCCTTACGCACCCTCGCTTATCCCATGTACCTGCATAACCAACCTTGGTGGTTATTAACGGGATTTTAAGACTTCCAACCATGTCGCGTAGCGGTGAAAGAATACTACCACCCTCTCTCTTCCCTTGGGTGTCGTGAAAGGCGAATAACGGACCAAAGACTGCACATACATCCAACAGCTTAGAGCAGCGATGGCTCACCACCTGTCACGCTGAGCACATGTACAGTCGCTATTTGGTGAAAAGTGGACTATGGCAGAGGACTGCTTTTACGGTCCTCATTGCCTAGTCTCTGACTAACCTAAATCAAATCAAAAGTTTATTGAAAACTAAGTGTACAAGATGGTGACAATAAAAAAGAAGTGCTTAAAACTTAGTTACCGTTTGGGTATTGCCAATTCGAGGACAACTTATAAACTTAGTTATTAAATTTTATATAAAAATGAGACAAAACATTATTATGCAATATTGGAGCACATAGTCGACATGACGTACAATAATATTAGGTAGGTACACTTATAAATTAAACAAGCTATTAAAAAATATATAATTAATTTCACTATTCAGCTAATTAGGAATGTAGATATTCATTCAAGGAATAGTAGCATTCGGCGGTTAAATGAGGCTTTAAAGTTTTTGAGAAAATTTTTGTTTTGTTCGTTTTTAATATACAATGGTAATTTATACACTATTATAATACCAAGTACTGTACTAGATTTACCTTTAGATAAGTTTAAGAATCATGTAAAATCTTGTTTACTTAGAAAAGGTTATTATTACACAGTCAAGGAATATTTAGAAGACAAAACAGCCTGGTTATAATAATATATTTACATTATTTTTTCTTAATCCATTATCTTTTTATCTGATTGTATAATTTGGTAACGACATATTGATTTGTAAATGTCGTTACTTCTATATTATTTTAAAGCTGTGGAGTTTCTTGCGACCGTTCTTCTCCACAGCTAAAAGACTTCCTGAATGGGTGATGCCCATCCATCCAAATAAATTAAGACGATTCAAAATGCTTATTTTAAGTTTATTGATAAAGAAATTTTGAGTTTGAGTTTATTAAATATTTTGACTGACATTCAATAAGGGCTGGTATTTAGCATTTTAATTCTAGATGGTGGTAGGTATAATCTGTTCCTGTGTCTAGTATTAATTTTATGCGTATCTTTTACCTTAGTGAAGCTCTGAATATTTTATATTATATCGCATCGTATATACATGGTAGTGTTTTTTTGCATTATAAAGAGATCGTTTATGTTTGTGCTGTTCCCCCACAACTTGGTGCTGTTGTGTTTCGTCCGGCCAGTGAGAGTTCCGGAGGCCCCTTCCGCCCCTACCCCTCCTCACAACTCCTATGGCTTCCCCTAACCCTATTCCTTTCTTAAAGGTCGGCAACGCATCTGCGACTCCTCTGGTTTTGCGGGTGTCCATGGGCGGCGGTGATTGCTTTTCATTAGGTGACCCGCCTGCTTGTTTGCATCCTTCTTATATGAAAAAAAAAATATATATATATTATTCCGTATTTTAGTTGGGAATAGGCGTACGCGTAATAGGCTGATAGTGCGGCTTCTTTGTTCGTGCTGTGTACTAATTCAAAGAGCGCGTAAGTGAATTTCGATAGTTTTGATTTAATGTGCTGTATAATATGGTTTTTTCAGTTTAGGTGAGTCTATTATCATACCTAGAAGATTAAATATGCCTACTGATTATATTTCTTTATTTTTAAAATTAATGTCAATATCTAAAGGAGCTTTGTTGTAAGGTCTGAACTGCTTTTTTGGATTTTGGTTTTTGAGTTAATAATTTTAAGGTTGTGGTTGTTTTAGCCATGTCGAGACATTTTCGATACCTATTACATCTCGAATGTAATTTTTGCGTAAAATGCCCATTTTTGCATTTTGTAGTAATTTTGCAGTTGTATTTATCGTTTTTATCAAAATAGGATAATAAATTCATGCATAAAATTACAAATCTCCACTCTGCGAGAATAAACTGAATTCGGACGGCCGGTGCATCACATTTTGTAGTAATTTTGCAGTTGTATTTATAGTTTTTATCGAAATAAATTATTTATAAAATCTTTATTCCTCATGAAGTATCAATTATTCTGGTATAAATTTTGCACAAAAAATATTATCGTAAATAGGAGAAATTCACAGTTAACTTAAAGTGATTTTCGAAGATTTTTGGTTTAGAATAAGATTTATTTTCTATATAAAATCAAAGATATCTAAAAATTCCGTGGCAGCTTAGCACTATTCGAGTATATAAGAGATAACATTCTATTTTTTTATTTCAATTGTTTAGAACAGTAGCTCAATCGATGAGCTCAAAAAAGTGCCTACGCGCATTTTATGAAAATCTTTCTCTGCAATTTTAGGTTTAATTAAAAAGTTAAGCAAAATGTATAAAAAGCGAGGCCGCTACGCACTATGCCAATAGCTATTCTACACTATTCAATAAGTCATCCGCAAACCAAATCGGCAAGGTTACATCATTTTTAACCATGTTAGGTAGATCCTTGATATATTTCTGTGAGTAGATCGTTTCTATAAATAAGAAAAAGTACACGGCCAAGGACACTTCCCTGCGGTATTGTACGTGTTAATATTTTTTCGCTGGATACTACTGATTGAATTTTATTGTTATTGTTATCATAGCTTTCTATCTGTACTTTTTGTTTCCTCTTTTGTAAGAAGGATTTGAACCAGAAGTAGCTAGGGCCACTCTTTTTAAGACAAAACTAGGACCAACGGCAGTAACGCATACACACGTCAGCAAATCAATCTATTTAAAACTGTCAACTTGACCCTTATATCTAAAGCTTTAAGGGGGTGCCGCGCGATCGCAAAAACTGACATAGGTACTTTATGAACTTCAAAGCAAAATCAATCATATTGATATTTATAATTAGAATCTGCTTTGAAGTTTCAGACCTAGTAATTTAATTAGAGCAATGGTTTTTTTCTGCGAAATGTATAAAACCATCACGCGCTTGTGTTAAAAATTAAAATTTACTTTTTTAAGAAGGGGGTGCCCTGTGGCATATCAATACAAATATTTTCATGAAAGAATTATTGTTTCATTCGTAAAATTAAGAAAGTTGTCGAAAAAATATGTTTTTATGAGTCATTAGATTTATGTAGGTATTGTTCGTTATTGTTTAAAGAATTTGTTTCAAATTTCAACACGGCCATGACCTTGTGCAATGATCAGGCTAACTTACATAAGTTTTTTTAATGTATTTAACTAATTCAGCGCATAGTACAAGTGACTTAAAAATACGTAAATTTTCACGATTTCGTGCAGGACCCCATTAATGTTCAAAATTTATTGTAGAAATTTTACATTTTGTGGCAGGTTGATCTGCTGGTGTCTGCTGTACACACGGCGTCAGATCAACCTATCCAAAACTGTGAAATTTTTACAATCAATTTTGAACTTTATTGTTTGGTTCTAAGGATCAATATTCATTGGAGAAATTTGACAGTTTAGGGTAGGTTGATCTGACGCAGTGTGTACGTAACTATTAAATAATCTGTGCTAACAGTTTGAGAATTCAAATAGCTTTCTAAGGTTGTAAATTATTACTACAAGAAAATATTAACAAACGTTGCTTAGTAAATACGTTTTATTTTTTTTTGAGACCACCTGTAGCGTTTCAGGCTTTTAATGATGTTGATGACCTATGCAATTAGCAATAGTAAAAAATATCATCCCAATTTACAAATGCCTGAATATATATAAGAAACAATTTTTACCTCTCAAAGCTTATTATTGACAGTTTCCAGAAATGCTTCCAAGACCTTTAACTTTACTCAGAAGCTATTTCATATTTGTATCATTGCACTATAAGTTCATGGAATATTTAAAAAAAAAAAGTTTCATAGACTTTTAGCGTATGAAAGGTCTGACAGAGCCTCTACTTTAATAGTTGCGTTCCGATATATACTGAGCCGACTTTGTTTAGGATTATGGACTCTAGTTCAATTGACAGAAGGTCGTAATTGTGTGTAGGGTTCTGAGGGTCACTACGTACGGTATTAGCTGTTGTGGAGCGCATTCGCTTCTCGGAATACCCTCGAGCACGCGCCTCTGCTCGACGGCTGCGTCGCGTCTTGCTTTTTCACATTTACGATTCCAATATTTCTAGGAAGTTTCCTCGTTCCAGGAGAGTTATTTTAAACGTTTAAGGGCTTCTTTATGCTATTATTGCTTTTGTTCCTGTTATAATAATAACTGCCAATTATCGTCGGCTTTGGACTTTTTTTTTGTACATTTATTAAATACTTAGATCAAACATTGTAGTTAATTATCTACTTAACGTTGCTTCTATTTATTATTTTTAGAACATTTATAAAACATTATTGCCAAAAATATAATTTATTAAATACAAAAGGAATACTCGACCCTAACATTGAGTAAAAAGTTTAGTTTTTTCATTTAGATATTACCTACCAAATAAATCTGAATTATAATACATACATAATATTATGTTTATAACGTTATCATCTGCTAGTTTTTTTTAAATTTGCCTTTAACAGTGTACTCATGCACACTGCTCTTAATTGTCCATCCAGTTTGTTGTACTCTACTTTAATTCCCATTGAGTAAAATTAATTCATTTTTTTTTGTTTATTCAGGATACCAAATGTAACTTTAATCTGTTCATATACTTAGTTACCATTTTTCAAACCATTATATACTAGGTATCCAAGTGCAAGCCTAATCAAATAGAAGTATGAAACTATCCGTAGCGCGACCACGATGATGTCACTAATAATACCTAGAACTGATTCGCTTAATTATTACCATGAGCGATTGAATAACTACCCATATTTTAATTGATAAGACACGATGGGACAATTGAGAGCCGTCACATGAGAAATTTATTAAATATCTACACTGCATTAGCATTTTTAACAAATTAACAATAAGTAGACAGCTAAAAAGAGGCTAGTTAATATCAAATTTAATATTCTTTTTATATTTAAAATAAATACCTACTTACTTAATAAATTATTAAAATAAAAACTTTACTTAATAAGATTATTAAAAAAAAACAATATTTATAGGTAGCTTTATTTTTAAATTGAATTTTTTTTTCACAGTCGTCTTTTTCAATGATATTTCATTACTTAGTTGATATACTTACCTACCTAAAATAACTAAAAAAGGATTTGCATTACACTATCCACATTAAAAGTTTATTTACTTCACCACCCTTCATGTTAATGTAAATAGCATTGACAGTTAAAGCAATGGGACTACAAACCGGCTTAGTAAATCAAATTCAATAAGGGTCATTATAGCATTGTTTTGGTTCACCTCGGCACCTTCGCAACAGTTACATAATTAATTACACATATTATTACATTATGTATTATGTGTACTTTCACGTTCATCACGACACCTACGAATGATATCCTATTGTAAACTACACTTACCTACTTTCACAAACATAATGTCACATTAATTTTTGCTATTAATAAAATGTCTATCTTATTGCAAAATATGGTTAGACTTCGTAGTTCGGGCCTACCCTAGCTGTATCTCGTCCAGTAGGATAAGTCCTAACAGCATATTAAAACAGCTAGGTAACAGTAGTTTTAAAACGCTGCCTCTATTACGTATGAGATGGTTTCATGGTTAAATTATTACGGTTAATACAATGATTGCATATTATTACCTCTTTATAATTTCTACATAAAATCGCTCTTTAGGGACCTTAACGCAACAAGATAGACAGCTGGCCTAAATTATAGAATGTTTTGGTAACAATCTCTAAATAAAGTTGGAATGTAAAAATAATCCCTCAAGTCGTTAGGCACTCTATTTAAAGACGAGATGTGTTGAGTTCGTAAATAAAATCACACGTGAGTATTTCATAATTTTAGATTTCAATGTTGATTAAAATATACGGCATACTTTATATTAGTGGGTTTATTTCTTTACTATTCATATTTGAAAAAGATTCTTCTTTAGGTACCTACGAAGATGTCCTTCAAATCAACATCAAAATATACTTATCAGCTCTTAATTAATACTTTTCAATAGAAATAGTACCTTGATATGAGAAAGTTTCGTATCTAGTTTAGGTAATATCGATTAAGTATAATCGAATCATTCAGGTTTAATAACGGCAAATATTATCTATTACTATTAATCCATTTCATTTAATCTAGTTTTGTGAACAAAAGATGTTATAGTGAGAAGTACAATCTGCAAAAAAGAGTAAAAATTTAATAATGGCAATACTCTCTTAACCCCTTGAGGATCGTAAAACCAGACACAATTAAAAATCAATTGTTTCGCGACCGCCGGCGGTCTTATGATCCTTGACCTATTACAGTAATGTCAAATTGACATAAGCTCCAAAGAGTATTGCCACTATTTAATTTGTAGTCTTTTTACCAGAAACGTGTAGCAAATTGAAGAAAGTTTTACCAGATTACCGAAATGAGAAAAAGTATTTGATAAAGAAAAATACCAAATATGATCAAGATCTTGAAAAGCATTGATTTGATATTTAAAAATACATAAATATATTTTATTCATAATCTAGAAACTTCAAAGTTGAGATAGCAAAATAACATTCAATATTAAGGTGAAAATTAAAATATAACACATCCCAATGAGATATTATTATAAGAAAATTCATTTTGGAAACAAAGAGTAATGGCACAACTACCAATAACCAGCCAAACATGTGGGCCCAGGAGAATGCAAGGCGCAGCTCCACCTGTCCAAGGTAGTCGGCCGATTGAACAAACATCGGCCGCTCATTTTATTGTATATTTATAGCGTGCATTTGCCAGACAGGTTCCAAAGTTTGCGGAGTAAGTGCCAGTAAAACACAGGTGTTGATAAATATTATAATATGAAACATATAAACTGAACTACACTGTTTCTCTGTTATCATGCGATTGTAGTTATAATGATATTTGCATCAGACCGTTTTAGAAGTGTTAGGTTGTTGATAGCATATTATACACTAGCAACCAGGATCGATTCAATCGAACTCTTATTTTTACAAAGAGAAAATTTCCAGAAATACAGCGGACTGCAACACATGAGTGCTGAATGGAGGAGGATAGCAAGTGCCAGCTCGGTAAGAACCTGTGCGACCGGTCGCGGTAACGCTTTTTGTTCCCGGTGCCTGTCGCCGCGCGACGCACTAATGAGAACCCAGCTGAATGGGAATGGATGATTACAGTAGACGATTGCATTGATTGAATCTGCTGTAGATAAAACGTAGGTAGTAGGCGTAGGCAGACGCAACATAGTTTATCTGGGTAATGACAACAAACAACATGTCGGGAGTTTTAGTTTCTTGATCGATTCCCGCTATTTTTATTTATTTACAGTAGCATACTAAATCTGCTATTATTCCAGATATTCGAAATGTACGTTTCCTTATCACAGTGTTAACTGTTTATCGAGCGGCATAAAACGGCCACTGATAAGATACAATTTGCGATTCTCGTTTTCCGTTTCGCCGCCGAAAGGTGTGCGAGATGGGGAGAAGATCGGCACGCCGCGGGGGCAGGCGGACGTGCCAAGGCAGGCGAGCAACATATTTACTCATACGCCCGAGGCGTAAATCACCGTGCATCTATTTCGAGGCGGCCGGTGCGCGGGCGGGGGGCGGGGGAGGGGGGGCAGACGCCGCTGCCGGTCTGGCGCCAGAAGGATTCCCCAGCGCGCCGCGCCCCGCACCGCCCCCTCACTAGCCGTAAGCCGAGGTCGCCGCGCACCCGTGCCTTTCCTTACTTACTGTCGCGAATGGCTAACACGGCCGACCTATTAATTAGCATATCCATGCCGTTGGCGTTGCGATGCGACGTTAATTAGGAAGTGACTTCATCATGTATTTTGAGTACCTACTTATTCATTACATATTTATCAGTTTAAACTTCTTCGACTTCTTTATATATAACTTGTTGCATTATAGGTACTTTAATAAAAATAATAAATATAAATGCGAGGCGTCAGAGGTCTGATTTTGCGGTCCTTATTGCCTTGTCTCTGCTAACTCTGTATATTAGTCTTGAGTGTATATATATACGAGTATGTATAAATATAACAACTGGACGTTTTACTTAAATATAAGTTTAATTCTTTTATGATTATGACTTTTGACGTTTAACATCAGACAAAAAACACCTTCTATTAGTTCATCTGATTATTTAACATATTAAGTACCTAGGTATTTACCTAAGTTATTATAACATGTAGATGACTAAGCGAATATAGTGAATATGGCGATTCACAAAATTAATTGTCATCCTCTTCAATTATCTAATTCATAACAACATTTATCAATGCCTTGTTACCATTCGAATTCGTCACTATTATGTTTTTCCACCTACCTAACAGCAAACACAATAAGGCCATGGTAGTAAACTAAAATTAATATAGAAGTGACCAAACCTAATACGCAAACTAATTGCATAATAGACGCTGAATGTATTCGTATACTCACTTGTCATTGTCCTCCGATGCCTTCCGAGACGAACCAAAAGCCGAGCGCTGTGAAGTGAGTAATGTGGTCTGCCCCGCCCCCCGCCAGCCCCCGCCCGCCTCCGCCGCGCAGGGATGCCCTGCGGTCATTGGTTACTCATACATCTTGCAAACCTGTACCCGTTCCATTACACCAGTTTTAACATTTGTTTACATAATTAACGACACGACACTGTTCATAGTTTGCAAACTTAACATCACAAGTTAGATATAATTTTCAAAACATGTAATACAACGTATTAAAATAAATAGATGGACACATGAATACACTGATTGTGCCGATCACAGACAGAAGGAGAATGAATAGGTACTCTTGTCAACTGAAAGTGTGTACACACTACGCACACAAATTCCAGCACCTATGCTCTACGCAACACATGGACAGAACAGAAATCATCGAGCGTACTACAGAGTTCAACGCAATCTGATTTCTATTGTTTTAGATTAAGGTTAGTTTTTGCATAAACGAAAACGTTTACAACGTATACCTACAAGTAGTGCTACAAGGCACTCGCGCACTTTCGGACATTCGCTTCTCATTCGCCTTTAACGGTGCGATGTACCATGAACGTGCCTTAGCTCCCAGAACGATATTACCATTATAACAATTTAAATCTGAATTGGCATACTGTTGATCGCAATAAGCTTTTTATAAATGGTATAAAGTCTGAGAAAAATATGCACCCGGTAACAAGGAGTAATATTACACTGATTTCCATAAATAACTTAGCACATTACGTAACTCCTCCGAATATTTAGTTAGGTAATTGAAACTAAGGAAGTTCCGGTTTCGGTTAAATTCCGATAGAAACTATTTACATTATGTAGGTTCAGGATTTGGTCTGTGTTGAAACTGAAACCTAAATAAGGTAGCGTGTGAATTCTAAAGTTAATCTTTACCACTTAAGTGGTTTTTTTTTTAATGCTTGTAAACTCATTAAATGGTTACTAGAGAACGGATAAACATACGTAAAATACTTAAATACATAGAAAACACCCAGACCCGGGACATTAAAAAAAAATATTCTAAATTGACCCAACCGGGGATCGAACCCGGGATCACAGAGATGGCGACACCATGAAAACCAGTGCACAAACCACTCGACCAAGGAGGTCGTCGTAATATTGCCTTACTTATTAATTTGTCCATTTTAAAATTGGAAGAAGTTAATTTTATTTGTGTTATACACAACTAATGTCTTCTTACCACCTATTTGCATTGCTCATACAGCTGTCTTTTTATATTCGTTGCTACCATACAACATCCTACTAATATTATAAACGCGAAAGCTTGTAAGTATGGATGGATATTTGTTACTCTTTCACGTAAAAACTACTGAATGGATTTGGATGAAATTCGGCATACAGATAGTTTATAGCCTGGATTAACACATCGGATACTTTTTATCGCAATATTCCCACGGGAACGGGAACCACGCGGGTGAAACCGCGAGCGGCTGCTAGTCATACATACTTACATCATTCTAATTCAAAGCCTAAGGAATCAGAAACAACGGTGATACTGACGCATGAAGTGGGCACTGTTGCGTGTTTTCTAAACAGTCTTGTACCGAGAATCGAACTCGAGACCTTCTATTTGGTGACGGTGGATTCGGCTTGCTAACCAATCAGCTACGTAGGTCGACGCGACCCTTGGAGGAAGGAAAGAGGATATTTTTTTTATTTCAACAATTTGCATTTTATACTTACATCAGTTTTACAAGACTATAGCACCACAGCACTTACAAACCACTAAGGTTTATATTTAGTGCTAATAACTAATTTAATGTTTGTTTAAAGTTTATAACGTAGGTGGGGTGGGAGGGCGGGTGCCCATCCATCCAAATAAATTTAGACGATTCAAAATGCTTATTTTAAGTTTATTGAATACAGAAATTTTGAGTTTTTTTATTTTAAAAGAAGCGACGATGACGTAGGGCTTCCTATGGCTTCAAAAAGATATTCGTATTTATATGCCTTTATTGTCTTACCTATACTTAGCTAAGCCATGATGTTCATTAATAGTAGAGGATCCGAGTATACAACGACCTTCACCGAGCGGTTAATGGATGAAAAGTATTTTATATCAATTTTAATGTGTTAAAATAGTAGATTGTTATACAAGGGGCTAAAATGACCCATTATATACGAGGTAGTTTTACTCCCGAGCTTTAGCGAGGGAGTAAATAGAAACCGAGTTTTAATGGGCTTTTAGCGCCGAGTGTTACACTCTGCTTTTCACTACGAATGCGAGAAAATAAAACAATCCAATACAATATGAATTGGTTTATTTTATTTAAAATTAACCCATTAGTTGCTTTAACGACACCCAAGGGAAGAGAATGGTTGGTAGTATTATTTTGATGAGCCCATCGCCGCTCTATGCTGTTGGATAGTAGATATATGCAGTATTTCCATCTCTTCCCTTGGGTGTCGTCAAAGGCGACTAACGGACTAAAGACTGCACATACATCCAACAGCAAAGAGCGGCGATGGGCTCATCAAATTAATATTAGCAACCCTTCACTTTTCTTCGATTTGGTAAAAGAGGACTAACGGACTAAAGACTGCACATACATCCAACAGCATAGAGCGGCGATGGGCTCATCAAAATAATATTACCAACCCTTCACTTTTCTTCGATTTGGTAAAAGGGGACTAACAGACTAATAACTGCACATACATCCAACAGCATAGAGCGACGATGGGCTCATCAAATTAATACTACCAAACTCTCTATTCTCTTCGGTGTCGTAAAAGGCGACTAATGGACTAAAGACTGCTCATACATCCAACAGCATAGAGCGGCGATGGGCTCATCAAAATAATACTACCAACCCCTCCCTTCCCTTGGGTCTCGTAAAAGGCGACTAATGGACTAAAGACCTCCACATACATACAACAGCATAGAGCGGCGATGGGCTCATCAAAATAATACTACCAACACCTCTCTTCCCTTGGGTGTCGTAAAAGCGACTAACGGGCTAAAGGCTCACAACCTAAGCACATGTGCAGACTGTGCAGTTTTTTCTTGCTGAAGCGTGGTCTGTGTTATCTCAAAAAAATTGTTGATATAAGTAAACAGTAATAAGTCGAGACTTTATTTATGATTATTCTACATAGGACTAAATACTTTTTCGTTTTTGTAGGCTCATTGTCATGTGAGAGACAAAAATTTAAAAAAAAATTACTTTTTCCCCTAGGGCGAGAAAAGCTATTTTAGCCCCGCTCTAGAACGCTACAATGACGGTCTTTTTGAGCAAGAGGAGTGAAAAATATATTGCGAGTGGGTTGGCTGAAAAATTTCAGTCCAGTATATGATTAATTAAATATTAAAAAAAATATATTTTAAATATTGCACTTGTTTCGATAAAAGATAAATTACATAGGTACCAATCGAAAGTGTGAAGCGTATAGAATATGCAAACGTTAGGTTGACTATTTTTTTCCTGATAACATTGGGTAGGCAGGTGTAAACAGGCAAGTGAATATTAGTAATTTGCAACCGTCTGGTTAAATAAATAAAATTTATGTTTATATAAAGATAAGCTCATTACAAACACACACACACCAAACCAGTGCAAAGTAAAAAAAAAATTTTTTTTAATATTAAATTAATCATTAGTTGTACTGGACTGAAATTTTTCAGCCAACCCACTCGCGGTATATTATTTAACATATTAAATTTGATATAAAATACTTTTCATCCATTAACCTTCTCGGTGAAGGTCGTTCTATACTCGGATCTTAGACTATAACCCTTTGACCGCCACAGAATAAATTCAATTCAGGGTAAAAATCTAGAAAAAGAATAGGGATTTCAAGTCATATTATGAATACATAAGGTAAACCATAAGAATTGGATTCAAACATGGGATTGGAACATTCTTTCGTGTAGCGTACAGGCCACGCTGTTTGTCGACGCAGTTGTCGATTATAGCAGGCTGTGGCAGTCAAACGTTTAATGAGGACTAGGATATAGACTAGATGAGATACATTATTTTTAGTACCACATATAAATATAAATATATAAAATAGTTGAACATATTGTACTATTCTTGTCTGTGGCATAATTTTCTCTATTGCCAATTTCAGGCGTAATGTTTTGTCAAAATGTGAACCGTGATCCGACTCGAAGGACCATTACGAAGAATAAACTTGCCAACTGTAAAAAATAATACTATGATAGCTAACAATATTGCATAAGTCACAAACCACTTGAATGCTCTGTCGGTAGATCCATCGCGTTCCAATAAGATGCAGCTTGTCCGGTAAAGCTATTATTCATCTAACATTTAGTTATTTACTAATTATTACATCAGTGCATACAGTGGCATCAGCGCCAGAGCATGATTTTACTCCCAAAACGAAACGAAACCTGCGTTTTAATATAGAAATGGATTTGTAACAATTGACGTCTAAAATGTTGTACGGCCCTGTTACGTTCTAAGTAGGTAATGCAAGCATTAAGTAGGTAAACTTATGAACACATACAATACATTGGATGATTTTTTGCTTAAGTATACTAAGTTAAGTAAATTTAGTAATAATATCAGGTGGAGTGGGATCTTAGTTTTATTAGATTATTTTTGTCTTTGATAAACTTATTCTTTTATAACGTGAGTATCTATTCAATTACAATTTAGCTAGCAAGACCTGAACGCAAACATTTAGTCTGTATAATATATTGTACACCTAACCTATAAAATACAAAAGAAAAAATAAAAACAATATTTAATGACAAGCAAATTTATTTAACTTTGTTGACATAGAATATTCTTCTTCATTGAAACAAAACATCAAATGCGGTCAATACAAATACATATTGACGGTTAAAACTCGTAAATACAACGTAAATCTAGAAATATTATATCAGGTGCATAAAATAAAGTGGCATTAAGTATATTTTTTTGTTACTTCAAACTTGAATAATTATTCATCAATCAATTAATCAATCAAGGGACATTCCAGCGTCGCCATCTTTCTTATCTTTACCATCGTCTTTCGGTTTATCGTCTTTCTTTTTGTCTTCAGATTCTTTCGATTTATTACTATCGGAAGCGTTCGAAGTGTTCTCCAGAGCTTTGAAAAACGCTTGCATGTCGCCCGTGCTAGCCGCAGTGGCCACCTCGGCCGGCAGCCCGAACTGCGACATCACCGGGCCCATCTGCCCCGAAGTCAGTGCCGAAGAGAACTGGTTCGCCGCCTGTAATCATTCAATATCTAAACAAACGAACTTTCAACCCAATGAGTTATTCAAACAAAACCAAAGCAAAAAATGAAACTAATAAATGAAAAACGTTCGTATGCAGTTTTAACAATCCTCACCTCTCGCTATTGCAGTTAGTAAGACAAATCTTCGTTATTCTGTGTTGTTAATACTATCTGAGTGCGATTAGTTACATTTCAAAAGAGTTAAAAACATGTAGTTATGTTCCATTACATCCGAAATAAGTCATTCACATTCTCTTCTCACACATTCAGACGGCTAACCCAATACTGGTAACGAACGGGGGTGCAGTGCAACGAAAAACAAAAAAGAAACAAAGAAGAACGCGTCAAACAAAACAAGATCATGCAAAAAGCCGGTAGTCGACTGCACACCCGCGCCCGCAAGCCCAAGCGCGCCACCAGAAGCGGGTGCGCAATACGTGAGGGTTCACCTGCGCGAACTGCGGTGAGAGCAGTGTGGTCCTTACATCGTCCTGGGTGCCTTGGGGCGCGGCGGGCAGGTGCGGCGCGAGCCGCTGCGCCGCGGCGGGCGCACTCGCCGCCGCCACCGCCTCGGGCGCAGTCAGCGCCGCCGCCAGCTCCACGCCCTCGGGCGCAGTCCCCATGCCCGAGAAGTACCGTTGCAGGTCTGATAGGAAAATTTGACCGCCTGTAACAGTGCCGTATGGCATCGCTGTAACCCCATTGACTAGGCCGGTGAATGGACACCACTAGAAACACTGGCGTAATCTATAAAAACTAGATGCACAATCTATGATCTCGATACGGTCGCACAAAAAGAGTACCCAGTTTTATCACCACATAATATGTATTTTTATTCTTATTTAATGGCTTCGCGTTTAGCATTAAGCCAATTTCAAGTGATATTAGTTTTAAAGTAAATTTAGTATTGAACGGTAGATTGAAATAAAATGAAGTCTCACAACACGTGTTGTAGCTAAAAGAACACGGGAGAAACCCCATTACGTGTCTAGGTACGCTTTTCGTTTGGTAGTGTGCGACAAGTGTCAACGTGACAAAGAACTCCTTCGACATTTGGCTACTTGACAGTTTTCGGAAAAGTATTATAAAAATTACAAACGCAAAGTTACAAAAAAAAAGTGCGAAAACGAATGATCACGTGACATTTTGCCCTGTGACGTCACACCACATTAAATAAACAAATTTATCTTGAAACCTGACAGATAGTTCATGTTTATTTTGTGAAATGTGACGTCACAAGAAGCTCAATCATGGCCGCCCGTGTTTCGGGTCTTGTAATCCACAAGAAAAAAATCGCAATTTATTTTGTAAAAATAAAATATTCACAAATTATCCTTTAAAAAAAACTATTGGATAATTATCGTTAAATTATAAACTACTATTTCCGACATATTTCATATTTTATTGTTACAACTGTCAAATAGCCAATTGCTTTTTCTCACATAAACTTCGAATGTAGTCAACACTGCCACTTTTCCGCACACAAGTTTTTATGTTATTATGTGACCGAAGGGCGTAATGCATCATGCTGCGCCCGATAGAGGGTTTTATGAGGCTACATTGCACATACAAAAAAATGTTATAGTGATTATGAAATAAATTGCGTATGGATGTCCTCAAATAATAAACCAGATGCATTTTGAATATTTAAAAAAAATGTAAAATTACTACTGTATTGCTTAGCTTATAAAACCAGACACAATAGATTCAATATTTAGCAATCTCTAGGAGTCTTCGTGACAGACAAGGGGTTAAAGGATAAAGTGGCATTACAGTTTGAAGCAATTTGAGCCATAAAATAGTCAACTTAGAGTTTATAATAATACTAATACAACTTTTAGGAATGCCCTGATTCGTAATAATTGGAAGCATGTTGACTTTACAAGCTTGATCAAGTAGTAAAATATAATAAATATGATAACATGAAAGGTTACAAGGGTATCTATGCGTTTATCTCTCGTAACATAATAATTTATGTCATTGACTAAACTTATGCGACATTAATCTTATATGTGTGACAATTAATGCTTGGTGTTGGGTGTTGTTTCACAATTAGCACTTTTTTGCACAATCAGAATGGTTAAATTGCTCGTGTGTATTTTGTTAAAGATGGCCACAACAAACACTATACAAGTGCGAGAGTAAGGTTTACACTGTGCACTAACGGGGTGGGAACTATGATACACTGGTGACTAAAACATAATTCTGCATTAGAATATACTCACAAAAGAAATCTTCTAAAAATTGCATCACCTATTTATGTGACGTAAGATATTTTAATGTCTGTAAGAGTAAACTTTAAAATAATAAGACCTTTTACATGTTTTTAAGTCAATGCCAAAAGTTAAAAAATCATGTAAGTACTTAAATATAAAATACCCTTAATTGAAGGTATCCAGAAAAAGTTAAAGCTTCATACAATAGAATCAATGATAAATTAGCCTGACCGCAACCGCTGTACCGCGCCCTAGGTATGTGCGGGGAGGAGGGGCGTGGGAAGTAAAGAGCATGAACTCACATGAGATTCGTAGTGTCAGACAGATCTTAAGATATCGAAGCACAGTTTATTGAAGCTTTATATTTACGAGTATAATTACATCCAATCCGTTTTTGTCCAATATGATTTTTAGTTAAGTACAAATTAGAGAACCAATATAAATGAAATAAATCTTTAACTCTTGGAAATATAAAGTTTCTTTGTTCGCTTTTCTTTTCTTAAAATATTCGGCCCATTTGAAAATGACAGTCTTGATATCTCGAGATAATGCACGATCCATTTTTGGATATTTTATCTCATGTGCGTATGATACACTAGTTGCCGCCGTAAACGATGACGGCAGAATGACAAAATGGAGCAACTGTTTTGCCCCCCCGCTCGCATACCCAAGGCGCGGTATAGTGGTAGCGGTCAGACTAGAGTTATAATAAATACTGTTCCATTTGAGTTCACATAAACTTGCACATAAATACTCATATTGCCTATATTGCATATAGCATTAACCCACCAACCCTCATCAGTCCAAGCGTTGAGTTATGGCCCATTCACCCCATGTCCCATGTGCTGTTGTCCATATGACTTCCTAAGAGTAGGCTTGTGTCCAACAGTGGGACGTTTAAAGGCTAATGATCTTATCTTAATGGGGCCTGCAGAGGTCTCCTACTGACAGGATCATGTCAACCCATTGGGATCTTTTGTGCAAGAATAGGCCGACGATGACAAAGGAATATCTTTATTGTAATTTTTGCATTCACAATGCTATATAGAAATAGGATAAAATGTTTACTAGAAAAAACAACCAGTCTCAGGAAAGCTCAAAATCTCATTCGAGCTTTCCTGATGACAAAGGAAGCTTAAAAACTATAAAACTGTGATGCGCTACTTACTTCTCGGCTGCGTAGCGGCGGCGGCTGCAGTGGCGGCAGTGGCCGGCGCGGGGGCGGCGGCGGCGGCGGGGGCGGCGGCCGGGGCTGCTGCGGGGGCGGGGGTTACGGCGGCGGGGGCAGCGGCGGCGGCGGCGGCGGCGGGGGCTTCGCGCGCGCGCGCCGGCGTGCGGGCGGCTGCCTCGGTGGTGCGCGGGGCGCTGCCGCCGCGGGAGCTGGCACCGCTGCCGCCTGATGGACGCGAACTGCTGTTGCCGCTGCTGTTAGCGTTGAAATCAGTGTTATGTATGTGTATGTCGAAAATTTATGTGGATTTTACACAAAACAAAGTAAAGGCATCCAATGCATACCTTTTACTATACCTGACAAACATTTCGACCATATTGCACCAGTCGTTTACAGGCAGTTTTGGGTTACATTACATTCTTGTAATATTAAATGGTCAATAACAATAACGCATTAGTATTCTTTTTAATGTTTATAACTAATTATATCTTGCTTATGTTAAATACTAAACAATTTTGCAGGCCGCCATAGTGTGAGCATTCGGCATAGCGTGGTAGGGCTGTGATGAACGCTTTCACTTCTTGGGCTTCACTGGCTGCTTTTCATCAGGCAGAGTGAGGCCATTATGGCATGCCACAATAAAAAATAAAAAAAAATATTTAGGTAAGTATACAATTATACAGTACTTACCCCATTGTGCCTAAAAGAGAAGACAACCCTCCAATTTGGCCTACACCACCAAACAGCTGCATCAGCTGCTGTTGGGACATGTTGTTCAAAAGGTTTTGCAACTCTCCTTCTTGGCCGCCTCCACTTGTGCCACCGCGGCCACCTGATGTGGGCGGATTGTTCAAAGCCTCATTAATGCGACGGCAAAGATCATCATCTTTCTCTGTCTTAGGCTCCTGTAGATAACAACAAACACAATTATAACCCCTGAATAGGTGTAAGACAGGAATGTTAAGTGTATTTCCTTTCTTCTCTAGCTCAGTAGTTTAAGCTCTAGAAAAGGGGATGGGCCAAATAAACGGCAGTTATTCGAAGGCCTGCGGGTATGCAAACTGCATGTTCACTTGGTTACAAAACAGGTTAAATAAATGTGGAAAGTATTATATCTTCTCATATTTTTCAGTTTCATCACTTTAGTGGCCTATCAAATAAGAATTTCATGAGAAACATAAACTAACAACTGTATGACTATTTGTTTCCTTACAGCTTACTGCAATAAGAAGTTTTCAGTTTCAAACCTGGTAACTATAGCATAACTACTACCTACTCCTTAACACATCTATAATTTAGCATTAATAATAGTTAAATATATGATATTTCAGTACCTGCATCCAGAAAAAGTACTTCTTAGAAAATGACTTGAATTTAAGAACATAAACTCTGCCAGTAGTGCACTCATTAACACGTACGAATTCACAATCATCGGGAAATATTAGCAGATCGTCTTCCACCTCTCCTGTTGTCCGGTCCTTCCAACAGAAGTGCATTAATGAATCCTCGCCTTGGTATACGTACAATAGACCCTTCCTTTTGTCTGGGTGTACCATGCGCCCCTTCAAAGTCATTCTACCAGCGCGGAATTCAACTATATGTTTGTTGCCCCCCGAACTACCACCGAGGGCTGATGTGTTTCCGAATAAGGCTGTCGCCGACATACTGCAAGTAAGCGACACATCTAAATTAGTAAATATGCACGTTAAAAATAGTCGTAACAGCTAAAATCAACTATCAATTTTGTTGTTCATCAGGACCTATTTATTCAGAAATTATACTTACGTCGATAATTTCTCAACAGTACTAAAATTTAAATTTTAGCAATGTGCAATGAGCAAGCATGCAAATATTGCAAACAAATATTCAGCAACACAACAGCTAAAATTCACAATCAATTCACAATGAAAGAATGACTGATCTGATGAGACAAAAACTGAAAAAATGACAAGACAAAATTTTCTTCGGACTAGGGAGGGATGGCGATAGATCAATCGATCAAAGTATTAATTTCACGAAACCAAAAAAATTTTTGGAATCGATTTGTGGTACTGAATCGTCCAGTGAATCGATATTTCAAAGTAGAAATTCTATTTTTTTAGTTTTGTTATGGACCATAAAATAATTTACAGCTTTTCAAACACATGTAGAGAAAAAATAGTTTTACGCTAAATTAGGTACTCAAAACTCACGAGATGGCTGTATGCTTTTTCTTCGCCTCTTTTTAATAAATAAAAACAATGAAAAAAAGTTACGATTGCATTGAGCACATTGCGATCTATAACTATAGAGAGAGCATAAGTTTGCTATCTCTTTCTGCCTTCATTCATTACTACTTTTGTTCCGTTTCGGCACATCATGTTTACCCTAAGTAAAAGAAAGACAAAATATAGGATGAAAGGACCGTGTCGGTGAAACTGTGCAACGTTTTACATGGATCCAGCGACACTTGGCCCCAAACAAATCGCTGTCATTATTTTACCTACCAAATAATTATTTGTTTTTTAGTTAAATAAGTGAATATTGTGTACACATATTATTCCGTTGGGCTTAATTGAACAACAAGTTGTTCAGTCAAACATTGCAGTAATAGAAGTGAGTGGCAAGTGCCTGGAATATCGTTTCTAACGTAAGTTTTGTTAATCTGGTTTCGTGATGATTATTAGCAATTTACCATGCAATATTTAATTTTTTTCTATTCAAAATGCTAATCAATGTTTGCAAATCTCTAATTCTAATCTTAAATATGTGTGCTTTTGGTTTAATACGGAAATTTCATAAAATTATTTGAACATAACCTGTAATCAATATTGTCAGGTACTTGGCAAAGTTTACCCCAAAAATACTTAGGTTTTAGTATGGAACGAATAGCATAAAATAAATTATATAATTAAATTATATCCACCTGTACTTTTTACCTTACCTATCTATTCGAGCGTTAGACTGAGCGTGGTAGAAAATAATAAATTTAGTTTTAAGGTTTTAGGGGCTTCACGAGAATTAAGCCAGCCTAGTGTAAATTATCGTTTATTTTCTATTTATTTTAGATTTCCAAAGGACGAAACACTCAAAAAATTGATAATGGAGACATAAAAATGAAGAAAAATGAAATCTTAGCGAAATCGCAGCCACTTATCAAAACTTGATAACACGAATACTATTGAGGACTTGAATACTGATAATAAAATAATCTAGAAGTAAGTATCACAAATCATAAAGTGTGTCGCTTCTGAGATTTTGGTGTCAAAACTTGCATTTTTTTATTATTTTATATATTTGTCTTTTAACATCAAAATTTTTGTTTGTTTTTAACTTCTCTATTGGTTTATCAGTGACCGCGATTTCGCAAAATTCTCCTTTATTTTAGTATGAATTTTCGGTAATCCACAAAATTAAGATGAAGTATTTATGTTACAGGTTGTTTAATCGTGCAGTAGTTGCAGTACTGAAGAAACATTAAAACCAAAGCAGCAATGCATCTTTTTCACTGAATTAATCTTGACTTTATCAGATTGATCCTTATTTAAAAACAGCGATTAAAAGTTAAACTTACGTTGAAATTAATGTAAGAAAGAAACAATTTAGGCCACGAATTGTTTCATAAATAAGAGTCATTATAATTTGGCTTCACGTGTTATTTTATTTTATATTGTATAAAATTTCTCAAAGATTGATTGATATTTCATCCACAATACATTGTTGTTGATTTTATGTTTTCGTTTCTTTTATCCTAACCATTCTACATGCGACACAAAAATGAGAGGTGTCATGTCGAGAGGTCGAGACATGGTATTTGTTCTTAACATTGTATAAAATTTATCCATATTTAGGGAGTGACAACTGTGAGCTGGCAACATTTTAGTAACGCACACATAGGCCCCTTTTTTTGTGCATGTGTGAAAATTTTGCACATCGAAGTTACCTCTATAGTATTTAACTCAATGATTGAGCATGGACCTATTAAGGCCCCAGTACACATTGGCGTATGTTGGCCCACTGCCGGCCATCGCCATGGTAGCCACCTCATCTTGCGGAACTACGAACTAGGTGTAGTGAGCAACGTTGCCGTGTCAGGAGCTTGGTCAGATTTTTTTTTTTATTGGAATGTCATGTCTGTCTACAAATGTAAACAAACATAACGATAACAATCGCATGTTTTGAAGTGCACTTATTTAAGAAATACGTTGAGTAGAAGAGTATTTCGAAATTTTTAAAAACGCTTACGCTGCAAAATTCCGTTTTGTTCAAACTGTCAATTTTATTCTTTTTTTCTGTGAAATTATGATTTCTTATACTTTATAATGAGTTATGAATTAGTAACCACAGAATCACCTCAAATTTTTTGAAGGACCTACGTACTACGTGCTTTTGGGACTACACTCACCGTGACGTTAGCGAGTACAAAATTCGCAACTGTCCACGGCACAATGTCTGTGGTCCACGGTGACTTTACCCACCCGGGACGTATGCGACATTTTTGCGCTCGGTGACTATACTCACCTTGGACGGGACATCACCTCTCCTTATTCACTAAGTTTTATTTGTACTGGCACCTCGACACCAACCGGTAGGTTATGCACGAAGTGCCAGACGTCCCTGCGTCAGTAAAACACTCGCGCAGGAGACCATCTGCGGTAGGTCTTGACGTCAAATCAGTGCCCGCCGGAGCGCGCTCTTCATTCGGTACTCATAAGACTAGTGTCTCGGGAGAGTTTCCCCTTGAACACGTGTAGTTCACTGCCTATTGTCCAGATAGGTAACCGGAGCTGTCAAGCTCGCTCACTTCTCGTTGCACGAAGGGCACAACTCACAGTTAGCACTGCCTTGGACGGGACAGTGGGTAGGCGGTCAATTTGTCGATCTACACAATGGCGATGGCCGGCAGTGGGCCAACATACACCAATGTGTGCTGGGGCCTTTACCCAAATAATAGGTCTATGGCCATTGAGTTAGAACTTTATATACAACGAATATTATAGAGGTAACTTCGATGTGCAAAACTTTCACACATGCACCAAAAAATCGCCTATGTGTGCGTTACTAATATGTTGCTAGCTTGAGTGACACTCCCCAAATATGGATAAATTGTACACAATGTCAAGCAAGAACAAACACCACGTCTCGACAAAACACCACTCATTTTTGTGTCGGATGTAGAACGGTTAGGATAAAATAAACGAAAATATAAAATCAACAACAATGTATTGTGGATCAAATATCAATCGACCTTTGAGAAATTTTATAAGATATAAAATAAAATAACACGTGAAGCCAAATTATAATGACTTTTATTTATGAAACAATTCGTGGCCTAAATTGCTTCTTTCTAACATTAATTTCAACTTAAGTTAAACTTTTAATCGCTGTTTCTAATTAAGGATCAATCTGAATAACAAAGTCAAAATTATTTAGGTGAAAAAGATGCATTGCTGCCTTGGTTCTAATGTTTCTTCAGTACTGCAACTATTACACGATTAAACAACCTGTAACATACCTACCATAACCTCATCTTAACTTTGTGGAATACCGAAAATTCATAATAATAGGAGAATTTTGCGAAATCGCGGTCACTGATAAAACCAATAGAGAAGTCAAAAACAAACAAAAATTTTGATTAAAACTATTTTAACGGGACCTAACACGATTAATTTTTGTAAGTAAGTACATATCTACTTACTGCTTGACGTTTCGGCCGCGAAGCTGCGGCCGTGGTCACAAGCAAACTGGCGGTGCGTGGCGTCGTCGGCTCGGGCGGGTATTTGTTTCTTCGTCCACCCTCACACGTTTACTTAAATTGCCACAGTGCAATAAATCGTCAGCAACACGACTCCGGCACACTACACTAACAGTATCGGAGTTTCTTTTTATAGACAGATGTTGCGGTTTGCATTTGCCAATCACTGGATTCCACGCTGATGATAATTTAAGCCCGTCCTCCAGATTGAATATTTTATATTTTTTGATCTCAGTCGCTTCACTGCTGGAAGCTGGAGTTAATCACTGGATGGAGTTACATGATCCTAAAATCCTCTCCACCGATCGTTATTATCATAGCAGGATAGTACGTGAAAAATAAACGTTAATTTACACTAGGCTGGCTTTATTCTCGTGCGGCTCTAAAACCTTAAAACTAAATTTAGTATTTTCTACCACGCTCAGTCTAACGCTCAAATAGATAGAAAAGGTAAAAGTACAGGTGGATATAATTCAATTATTTAATTTATTTTATGCTATTCGTTCCATATTATGGGGTAAACTTTGCGAAGTACCCACAGACATATAATAAGTATATGTCTGTGGAAGTACCTGACAATGCTGATTAAAGGTTATGTTGAAATATTTTTATAAAATTTCCGTATTAAACCAAAAGCACACATATTTAAGACTAGAATTAAAGATTTGCAAACATTTATAAGCATTTTGAATAAAAAGAAATCCAAATATTGCATGGTAAATTTCTAATAATCATCACGAAACCAGATTTACAAAACTTACGTAAAAAACGATATTCCAGGCACTTCTATTACTACAACGTTTGACTAAACAACTCATTGTTCAATTACGCCCACCGGAATAATATAAACACCTAAAATATACATATAATCAACTAAAAAACCAATAATTATTTGGAAGGTCAAATAATGACCGATTTGTTTGGGGCCAAGTGTCGCTGGCTCCATGTAACACGTTGCACCAATGATAATATCATTTCGTTGCACAGTTTCACCGACACGGTCCTGTCATCCTATGTTTTGTCATTGTTAGGGTAAACACTAGCATTCAACCAATGCTTTAAGGGTAAACATGATGTGCCGAAACGGAACCAAAATAGTAATGGATAAGGCAGAAAGAGATAGCGAACTTATGCTATCTCTATAGTTATAAAGGTCAATGGTGTCTATGTTTCTTTAATATTTACCGGGACACAACAACTAACAAAACTGATATTTAATTTTAGTCAGATAAATTTCACTCGCCTGTGGAAAGATAATGGGGATACCATTCTCTTTTACATCCACTTACGCAACAAAAGTACACCATTTTTTTATTATATCAATAATAAAAAAAAATTAAACTACTAGGGAAGGGAGGCCTTTGCCCTGCAGTGCAAGTGGGACGACCATGGCTGAAATAAATAAATAAACTACGTATCATTTACCAATTTAACTAATAAGAATAATGTATATCGTTTTGTAACTTCAAAGCTTAAATCATCTAAACACTAGATACACAATTAACGCTCTCAAAGTGACGCCTCAAACTAATGCTCCAACCCAGAGGGAGCATTGTATTTATTGAGCTATATAAAGCTCAATGGTTGTGCTTCTGCACTTGCACTATCGTAATGATGTAAATATCGTCATGTATATGTATAATAAGTGTCGACATTCGTTTGTAATCGATCTTTCCTAATTAAGAAAGTTCTTATCTTATCAAATTAATACATTGTCTGTGAATACGATCTAAAGGTATCGATTCACCTTACATAAGAATTAATGGGCGATTTTTCCAGATCAAAAAAAAAATAAATTGGTTCGTAAATGACTTTATAGATGGTGCTTAGCATAGATTAGTATGGCGCTTAGTAAAAGGCGAGTCCATGAAGAACACGTGTATGGCTACGTAATATTTATTCCATTCCAAAATAGAAATAGGTCCTGGAGATCCTGAATAAAAATTTTTAAGTTCTATTTTTTTATTTTTTTTAATAGACAGGTAGGAACGGGTCGGCTTTCATAAAACGCCATCTATCGAGTATTTTTGAACTAATTTTTATTTTTTAATTTGGGCTGTCAGAAAATGCCCATTCGAATGAAGATCGTATTAAAGCTCATCGATTTAAAAAAACGCTAGATCTTATTTACTTGAATCGATCTTCATAAAAATCGAATAGTAACGTACACACGGCGTCATATCAACCTACCCAAAACTGTCTCTACAATCAATTTTCAACTTTATCGTTAGGTTCTAAGGATCAATATTCATTGGAGAAATTTGACAGTTTAGGGTAGGTTGATCTGACGCCGTGTGTACATGCCTACAGTAGACCGACGAGTCACAGATTGTCGGTAAAAACGTCCATCGCAAGTGGTTCGCCAGGCAGAAATGAGCCACCATGCGCCAATGTGTGAACGCCAAGTGATCGTGGCCATTGAGCTTTATAACTGTAGAGAGAGCATAAGTTTGCTTTCTCTTTCTGCCTTTATCCATTACTATTTTGGTTTCGTTTCGGCACATCATGTTTACATTGTCCTATGCATGGACGTAATACACTCACAGGACTGTGCAATGTTACCAATATTGCGAGCCGAGTGAGACCGCAAAAATTAGAGGCCCTTTGTCACTTTCCAAAAGGGGACAATCCATTTTTATTTATCATGGACATATAGAGACATTTACTTTACTGAGGTCTCTTGATACTGTATTTACTGGGTTCAAATAAAACAAAAATACGTATTAATTATAATAGTTTATATTTTTAGATATTGAAAGTTGAAAAAGTTAACTTCCTCAGGTGGAAATCGAACTCACGTCTTACGGAAGCCAGGCGCCTGCGTTGACCACTCCACCACTGAGGTATTGATTAGACATGTCGAAATTCTTCAACGCTTTTTTGTCTCATCAAACCTTCTTGAATTTACATCCTACATGCCAAACCGAGTACATGTACCTCCCAGTAGGAATCGAATATGGTACCTCTAGGTCTTAGACTGGTGGTCTAAACCACACACAACATATTTGAATATGTTATGGAATAGGGTTGGACATATTTTGTAAAAACAACAATTATTTACTCAAAAAACTTTTTAAAAATACTTTTACATCGTCCAATTATCTTTTTTTCCACCAATCATTTCAGAGCTTTTTTTAGCAGTGAAGAAGAGTTTGTTGTGCAAGAAACTTTACAGCTTCCTAGACAATAAACGACGAAAATTGACGACCTCCTTGGTCGAGTGGTTTGTACACCGGTTTTCATGGTGTCGCCATCTCTGAGGTCCCGGGTTCGAACCCCGGTCGGGTCAATTTAGAAATTATTGTTTTCTGAATTGTCTCGGGTCTGGGTGTTTTCTATGTATAATAAGTATGTATTTAAAAGTATTTTAAGTATGTTTATCCGTTGTCTAGTAACCATTTAACGAGTTTCTTCGAAGCTTCTCTTGGGCTAGATAATTGGTGTGATTGTAGGAAAGATTTATTTATTTATTTATTAATAAACGTAATTTTCAAAAAAAAGTATGTCGTTAAATTATACAATGAATGTTCAAACTTACATCTAAATAAAAATAGTGGGTGTGCGATTCTCTAACGCGCAATCTTAAGATCGACTAACGATCGATCTCTCACTTCGACACACAAAATCGGGTCAAAAGTGAGTATCAAATCCGCATTTTCTGAACTCGACTCTACGCTAACCTCACAAAGGTCACTTTCGATCGGACCATGTTGGTCGTAGTAAGTGCGAGCTTACGATCAAGCGTTAGAAAATCGACATGCAGCTCTCGGTATTATAATTTAAAAATCAAAACAGTTACCAACTCTAAAGATTGATGGGACAGCGTTGGTTTTAATGTCGCACGCAAATGAGTAGAGTTGAAGTCTCCTGGGCCTCGATCACACTAAGCACCAACGATATTACTAAAACTAAACCTTTACCGTTCAGCCGACTTTCGTATAGCGCTATCGCTTGTGTAAATCGCGAAAGCACTATTAAAGTTCGTCTAACGACTGCGTTTCAGTTGTAGTTTAGTCAAGATTATTTAGCGTGATAGCCCCCCTGGTTTGAAATAGCGGCTGCATAAAACTGAGGTTTTGGTAATTCAACCGTCGCCGGTATATGACTGAGCCATTTTTTTTAGCAAATCTTAATTTTTCGGAAAACTACGACATTAGATGTTCTAATGTAAAAGTATTTCATATATTTCAACAATAATTTTAAAAAGGTCCAACTAAAATGTACGATAGGAAATTAATTCATGGTCACCTTAGCGATCACAAATGTCATACATAAATGCTGTTTGTTGGCTTACCCGTGAAAAGCTACAACACAACCACCATACGATTCACTTCGGCAACCACTAATGCAACATTTCTTGACCATTTTCGATGAACAGCACAAAATTAAGCTAAAACGACCAAACACCATCAAATTACGCGTTCGCTTGACGGTTGCCATGAAAACATGCTTACTAGCAATAATAATTGTAAGAAACTCTTTTATCAGTTATCACTAATATTAATATGAATTTACTCAAATATACCAATATTAAATAAAGGTTTAAGGATAGTTTACGGATCTCAATTTATAAAAAAACCGTCAACATAATTTTATTACTGAGTAAGGCTGGCCTCATACAGCCGGTATGGCTTTCTGAATTCAGAATCTGAATATAAGATTCTGAATTCCGGCACTTTGACTCACACATTCTTAAAAATTCAGGGCCCTGGTTCTATATGACAACATTACGATTCCTTGTTTCAAAACCACGTCAATTCCTTAAAATGTTACGATATCTTCCAAAAACGTATTCTCTAAGACAATTGAACGAAACCTTGCGGAATGAACACGACGTTGGCGTGACTAGAACTGTCAAAAATTTCACGTTTGTGTACCGCACGGAATCATTGTGACTAGTGATTATTTCGGTGTTTTAATACAAAACTCTGCAAAAAAACTTCAAAAGGTAAACAATTATTCATATTTCGTAACAATAAACACAACACAATACGTGAGTAACACTTTACTCATAACTCATCTTATCACTATACAAATAACTTTAAATGATTAATGTAAGTACGTATTTTGTGATCCTGTAGAAATAAAAATCTTTGCAACTAAGTATTTTTCGCTTTTTCTTTTTCTACATTTTATTTTTAAATTAATAATTCTTTTTATACCCAGGTACACGATATATTATTGTAAATTTTTTTTCAAAGTTTTTCGAAACTTTCAATCATAACAAAAAAACGTTCAAAAACCGTCTACCTCTTAGTTTTGTGTAAGAGTATTTCAAAGAAACTTATTTTAAAAGCAATTGTTTTGACTTTTTGTTGTAAACCTTTATACATGAAATAAAACGTATAGTCACAAATTATAACAACATTTTCATCTAAAAACATGTTTTTGCTAAGTACCAACCTCATGGTCAGATAAACATGATAAACTAGAGTTTGATTTCTAAACGCAAGTGTGACATCGTTTAAATTAAAGTGTCTTGGACTCGGACCAAATATTACATGGACAGAGTCTTACGACGTTGCCGCTTTTACATACGTGTATCAAAGTAAAGTATTTGTATCTCTGTCTGTATGACTGTAGTGTGATATGAGTAAAAGAGATAGTGAATGTACGTTTGGCAGCGACGCACTGTCGGTGTGAGACGTGTCATTTCATGACCGACTACACGGTCAAAACATTGCTGGATTGTGCGAAATAATAGTGAAATATAAAGAAATCTTAGTGTTTGTGTTGTTTGTGTAATATACAATTGACATAATGTCTTGTTCAGCTGTTTATTGTTCGTCAAGAACAACAAAAGGAGGTGTGAAAGACCAAGAATTATCATTTCATACGTTAGTGATTTCTCATAATATGTATGCTTTACTATGAGTTTTTTAACAATTAAAACGGCAAATCATTAATTTTTGCTAATTCTAAATCATACTATATCGTACACTATTCATAAGAATCAGGTTTTAAACCTTAATTAAATGTAATTTAAAGGCTTTGTTTTTGGCATAATGATTAGTGATGTACGTATTTGTGTATCGAAGCTTTATCGATATTACTAATATTCTTTTTATAATTCTTTTTTTAGGTTTCCAAAATGCCCGAAAATAGGACGTGAATAGGTTAAAGCTATTAGACGTGATAACTGGGAGCCTACAAAATATTCAAGGCTCTGTTCCAAACATTTTGAAAAATCTTTTTTTACAGTAAAAATTCTACAGTCGTAGTTCAAATTTGAATCTTAATAATATGGGCGGGAATATGAATAGTAAAAAGTATTGCTCTTCACTTCACTTTACTACACAATTTTATTTTTTTATATATAATAGAAGGAGGCAAACGAGCAGGCGGGTCACCTGATGGAGAGTAATCTCCGCCGCCCATAGACACCCGCAACACCAGAGGAATCGCAGATGCTTTGCCGGCCTTTAAGGAAGGAATAGGAATTGTGGTGGGGGGGGGGGGGGGGGCGAAGGCCTCCGGAACCCTCACTGGCCGAACGAAACACAACAGTACCAAGGGCTATTATTTCACGCCGGATATTAGGGTGTTACTAGACCAATCGATCAATCGTCGATCGACGGCATCGATCGATGGTAGAATGGATTAGTCGACGTCGATCGATAGGTCTGGTAGACACTATCACATCTGAAAATGGACGCCGCTACAGAATGAGGAGGAGAAAAAGGCGGCTCCATGTCAAATCCACAATGTTTGGAACGTTGACGGGATTTAGATAATTTCTTTTCTTACTTCAACTGGATCCTCCCGCAGTAGACGACGCTCTCAATTGAGGTATAGAGAATCGCTTTCGCTTACTAACGACCGGAGTATCATTACGAATGGAGATCTCCTTTTCTGACTCGTACTGAACTTCGTCGGTATTATCAAAATTAGAATTATCAACTTCCATTGTTGTTCTTTTGTCGCTAAAATGTAGCTTGTAAAATATTTCGATATAGATCGACGACATCGATCGATGGTAAAATGGATTAGTCGACGTCGGTCGATAGTTTCTACCAGACCAATCGATCGGTGTATATGTGAATAAACATTAAAATGGTTTCACTGAATTGGCTATTTGGTTGTTGTAACAATAAAATATGAAATATGTCGATTATGGCATGTGTGGATTACAAGACCAGAAACACGGGCCATGATTGAGCTTCGTGTGACGCCACATTTCACAAAATAAACAAAAACTATCTTTTAGGAGATGATATCTGTTAGATAAATGTTTATTATATCGTGACGTCACAGACATTTAGCCAAATGTCACATGACCAACCGTTTCCGCAGAAACTTTAAATGAATAAAGAAAAATATGTATTTTTTCTATTAAAAAAAGCTTTTTAAAAAAAATATATTGTACGTGGTGTCAATAATATTATTATAATAACTATAATATCATTGCGTGGTATAAAATAAGCGTTTGTAATTTTCAAAATACTTTTCCGAAAACTGTCAAGTAGCCAATTTGTTTTTCTACTATATATAATACTTTATACTGATAATTAAGGATTATTAATGTTTTTTTCTTTTAATGAATTAGGTTTCTGAGTGATTAGGTCAGTTCGTGAACAAATATGCGAATTTGTCATAAAATCTCATTTAAATGAAAAAGGGTTACATTTTGCTAGCAATGAAGACGTAGAGAAATTAAAGTGCCGCATTTTAAAAAACGTTTGTATTCTAATGTTTTGACTCATTTTTCGAACATTCATAGACAAGACACCCATTTTCAATCATCGATTACATCTCATTAAAACCATAATTGATAAATACATAAATATTCGTCGCTATTCTGGACATAAAAATAACCCCGAAATACAAAAACTTTCTAAAAGACAAAAAAGAAATAAATTAAATCTTTTTCAAGGTATTTAAAATATGTATTTTATTTTGTTTTTTTGATTATTAATTATTTCATTTTTCAAATTTCCAATAAATATGATTTACTTTTGTACTCTCGTGCGTGTGGAGAGCCGGTCTTGCCGCGTTGCGTATCTACTTGTCAGTGTGTGTAGTTTTGGATTGCTCGGAACAGATTTTAAACGCAAATTACTATGAACGTAACGTATCTATAGTTTATAATATTATTGGAGAGGGTGGTATTTACGCCGGGCGAGCCGGCCCAATGCGTGCTGCAACGCAGCGTGGCTCTACCACTCAGTCAGTGTCACTCATTTAGCACCACCCAGGGGTCACGTGTAGGGTCTAAAGGGTAAACCTACGGACGTGAGTAATTTAACCCCCAATTATAATAACGAACTAGGTACACACCACATTAAAGTGATTATATCGATATATTAGTCACATCCTTAGTCACGCACACATGTACAGATAGAAAGCTGCACACTAACAAAAGACGGACATGCTAAAAATCCAAAGACTCTGTCCATTGTGATATTTGGTCCGAGGTCTTGGATCATACAGAAATTTACAGAATAGTGTTATCTAGGGATGTCGGAAATGAAAAAAAACGATATATCGATACATCGATATTTTAAAAAATATCAATATCGGGCTCGATATATCGCGAAAAAAAAATCGATATATCGATATATCGGTCAAATTTTTCACCGTATTTAAATAAAGGAGAACCACCTGCTTTTTCTTAAAATCGGTTAAAAAATTGTTTAGGTGAGCCTAGCCCAGTTATAAAAACAGATTTTTTATTTTAAATTATCTTTTTAACCGGTTCACAGTTCCGTAACCCACATAAGGGCCATAACAATTGATTAACCTATTGTTATATTTTTAGGACAGTGAACCTGTGAATCATGCCGAACAACTCAGTCGGCTCCTGTTGTTAGGAACCACCATAGTGCATATTTACCGTAAAAGCCACTCTCTGACGGCACGGAGGAAGCCGTAGGTGTTAAATATTTCCGTTGCGTATACGTAGCACACATGCACACATGACATGAAGTAGATTGAAGCAACGCACTGACAGTGACAGTTAGACACTCACTACCACAGATTACATCAATGGAATTCAGCAACAATAAGTTTTTTTTTACTATTTTTACGGCTTTGAATTCTAACGAGTTAAAAAGTTAGATCGTGATGCGATGATAATAAATAAAAAAATATCGATTTTTATACGAATTTCGATATTGCTTAATTTGTATCGATGTATCGAAAAAAAAATATCGCCTAAAAATATCGATATATTGAACAAAAAATATCGATATATCGATGTATCGATATTTTTTCAACAAGCCTAGTGTTATCTCGATTCCTAACCGTGGCAAGACGTAGGCAAGACACGAGAATGACGTGGTTTGTGCGCGGTAAGATTTAAGTGTGGAATCTAGATTGCGATACAGAATCAGGGCCTGTGACTCCCGGCATATGCAAACGGCTCCGAGACGTTAACCGCTTGCTGTTTTAACCAGGGTTGCCATTTTTTTTTCGCTGTTCCTGCCAATTGACGTCCTCCGTGGTCAAGTGGGTAGCGCGCCGGGTCTGGCGTCACGCCATCTCTGAGGTCCTGGGTTCAATTCCCGGTCGGCGAGTCAATTTAGAGAAAACTGTTTTTCTTAATTGATTTCGGGTCTGGGTGTTTTTCTATGTTTATGTATATTTATCCATTATCTAGTTTAACCATATTAACGAGTTTCAATTGAAACTCATATTGCTATCAAATTTTATAAAAATAAAATATAAAAATAAAAATTTATGGTAAATCCTGCTAAAACTGCTAAGCGTTGTTTATAAAAATGCACCAAAAGTGCTATATTTACCACGAATTGAAGTAATCGAAAATTAAACACTATTAAAACAAGGTATCAATAAGATAACATTCAAACTAAATATCAAAATTTTACTTTTAAAAATGCTAAAAAAGCAGGATCCTAATAAAAATGGCAACACTGAAATAATTCAGAATCTGAATTCCAGCATGTGTGTGCCGCTCTATATAAAATGTATGGGAATACGCGCGTTCTGAATTCAGAATCTTAAATATTCAGACACGGAATTCAGCTCATTCTTCCAGATCGATCTGAGAAATTCAGATTCTGAAAAAATCAGCATGTGTGTGGAGCATACTGTTATTGTATGGTATTCCGGCCTTTCTGAATTCAGATTCTTAATTCATAAAGCGATTCCGGCTGTGTGAGGCCAGCCTTAGTCATTGAAATGATTGTCACGTAAAATGACACTGATGACATTTTCTTACTGTCATTTTGACATAGAGCGAGATAAATGGCCTCTTAACGTTATCTCATTTGACTTGGAATTAGCTCTCTATTTGTGCCGATGAAAAATACACCTTATTGGATAAGCTTAAGGTTTTTTTGATAATGCAATTTTGGAGAGTTATCCGTCCTGTTAGTGTATTACGTCCATGACCCTAAGGCCCGTATTATAAGACGAGACTCAAGCACTGCTTGAACTCTAATCACCTGATCTCTACTCAATTACTGAATCTAGCCTCAAGCACCCCGCTGATTCCAAAACAATGCTCGAGTCGAGACTTAGCTGATCTCTACTTGGAGTAATGCTCAAGCAGAGCTTTCATGAGCTTTGCACAGATTAGGTAGAGACTTACGTTTAGCTATGGTTAGAATCTGTTTCCTATTACAAAACATAATTTATGCAGAATGAGTTTCATCTTACGCATAATTAGAATAAAATTAGAAAACGTAAATGTTGTTTCGCAATGTGATTTATATTTTTTATGAGTTTGCATTGACCGTTATTTTTATTAATTAAGATATTTGTGCTTACAATTATAGAAATATTGATAAGATTTTTAAGGTAATGTTGTCAACGCAGTAAGTTATTTCGTAAAACGGAGTTACACGTGAAGTCAGTGTCACTGTCACTTACTTCATCACTTCACTTCAAATAAAAAAAGGATTTGTAGTTCAGGAGCTAATGACAGACCACGATTACTGGGTTTTCGAAAGTGTTCGTCAATCAGCGGCAAAATCACTCTATTGACAACTTCTTGTGAAAATCCAAATACGTAACAATCAACACAAAAATTTCATATATTTTTTGTTTTGTACTTGTTACGTATTTAGACTTTAGTATCGACTTTAGGTGCTTAGCGAATAAACAGTTGTATACGTACCTATAGATAGGTATATATCTTTATAGGCGTCTAGTTTCACACCAAATTGCAGAGGGCGGCATGGTAGTATTCAAATATAGCGGCCGTCAATTTAGGGTTGCAACTGGCAAAAAACTTTTTTTAAATAATTTCATGACCATGGATACAAGTCCTTCAGTCGTGATATTAGAGATTATTGGTAATGCTAATGATAATGTAGAATGATAATGAGTGATGATATTATGAACGAAAATTATTCCCCCCCCCCCCCCCAAAACCCTTGAGTTTTAGTAAAGATGAGAAGCTCACTCGGACTTCTTGAGAGAATTTGAAAAGTGATGTTGCACCACAGACATATATGTCTGTGTGTTGCACGGTTTTGTTTTATTTATCAATACTCATGCACGTTCACGAACACAACAGTTAATAATCCACTATTATTACACACTAGCGGCCGCTCGCGGTTTCACCCGCGTGGTTCCCGTTCCCATAAGAATATCGGGATAAAAAGTATCCTATGTGTTAATCCAGGTTATAAACTATCTGTATGCCGAATTTTATCTAAATCCATTCAGTACTTTTTACGTAAAAGAGTAACAAACATCCATCCATACTTACAAACTTTCGCGTTTATAATATTAGTACTTAGATTAAAACAAAAAGGGAAGATACGGCATTGGCGTCTCGTGAGTGAGCCGCCAAAATTAGGCCTAAAGGCACAATTTCACTTCAGTCACAATTTGCCGAGCGATCAGGCTACATCGCCCTATTGCGGATATTCTACTGTGTGAAAAAGAGAAAGACGCTACTCCGCAGTGGCGTCGGAATCGGTCGTACGTACTCGTCTGTTGCGAAGCGACCGACACGTCAACGCGCTACTCGCTGACTCCCTCGCGCTGACGTTGAAACTTACCGCTTTGTCTCGCTCGCTCGATTTACACTTTATAGGTGTGTGTGTGTGAGTGTTTGCTTAAGTAGTTGAGTAGGACTATATTTTGAATGACTACAAGTAGGAGCATGCCGTATCTTCCCTTTTTGTTTTAATCTAAGTATTAGTAGGATTAATATTCGACAAAACACAAATTATAGAAAATAAAACAAAACTGCAGACATGACGCTTCACTTTCTCGTCAAGAAATCGACAAAATCTCTGCTCAAGAGTGCCCTCGACCATACTTACGTAAACTGAGATCAAATCCTGACTTGAGCAGAGATTTTCAGTCAAGCACCGTTTTAAAATAAGCTATAATCTGAGTCGAGTACTCGAGCATCGTTTTAAAATTAGCGTAATCTAAGTTTGAGTTTAGTTTGTCGAAGCTCTGCTCAAGCACCGTTCTAAAACTAAAACTGTACCTAAAACTAGTTTTAAGTAGAGATCAAGGCTTGAGTCTCGTCCTGTAATACGGGCCTTAGTAAAACAAAGACAAAACATAGGATGAAAGGGCCGTGTCGGTGAAACTGTGCAACGTTTTACACAGTGTTGCCAATTCAATTTCAACTCTTTATCTCTTTAATTTTGATATTTTAAAAAAATAACTTTTAGTTTTGATTTTTTTTAAATTTTATGTGTGTTTCCGAATTTCATGCATATTTAGTCTATTACTTGAACTACGGTTAATCCCCTTAATGTTTTATTACGTTCGTTTCATTTAAGTACTTCGTTTAGTTCGATCATTCATTGCTGCAAAAAATGCTGCACAAATATGAAGTGCCAAAAAAGTCCTAAAAAAATTGGTACCACGGCTACTTATGACGAGGAAAACTCAGGACCAAGCACACTTGTGCTTGGTCCTGAATTTGAGGATTAGAAGTAGTGAATTTGACAAACAATTTCGACAGTTCTGACGACGAAAAATTGTGAATTTTAATATCTCAATAAGAGGGTTCACGCATTTCAGTTTTCCATACAAACTTCCTAGTCGAAATTTTTAAAAACCAATAAGCCAATTTTGATAAAACTTTGCATGCTAAAGTAAAACACAGGGATCTAAATAGTTTGTTGAAAACATTTTTAAAAAACGTTTATTTATCTAATTTTTTGCGATTTTAAACTTTCGTCAGTAGACTTTAAATCACAATAACTCAGCTAAATAAATGTTTTTTATTATGTTTTCAACAAACTATTTAGATCACTGTGTTTTACTTTAGCATGCAAAGTTTCATCAAAAATGGCTTATAGGTTTTTAAAAAATTTGGACTTGGAAGTTTGTATGGGAAACCGAAATTCGTAAACCCTCTTAATCAAACAAGGAAAAAAATTACGTGTTACGATTTTTCTTTCTCAATAATTTTTATTTAATTTTTAAACTTTTTTTTTTTATTTTTTTTATTATGGTTTACAAATGAAATGCAACGTAGCCTAGTAACATTAACAAAACTTAGAGAGTATACATACATAACGTCCATTCTTATTAAAGTGAACACAGCATGCATTGTGTGGACATGTTCGAAAATTATCTTAAAAAAATATAAATATTACTAAAGTAAAAAATTATTGACAAATTATTCTATTTCATTGCCAGCCTAATGCTGGCCTTAGCCGAGGCCAAAGATCTGTGGAAGATGTCGAAAGAAAATCTAATACTGTTGTAAGTCGTGGTCATTCTGTACAGGGGTGAATGCTGACCAGCTACTGTCTTACACCGTGGGGTTATAACTTCTCTATTAGTTTTATCAGTGACCGCGATTTCGCAAAATATTTTATTATGAATTTTCGGTATTGCACAAAGTTAAGATGAAGTATTTTTGTTACAGGTTGTTTTATCGTGCAGTAGTTGCAGTACTGAAGAAACATTAGAACCAAAGCAGCAATGCATCTTTTTCACTTAAATAATCTTGACTTTGTTATTCAGATTGATACTTATCTACAAAACAGCGATTAAAAGTTAAACTTACGTTGAAATTAATGTTAGAAAGAAACAATTTAGGCCACAGATTGTTTCCTAAATAACAGTCATTATAATTTGGCTTTACGTGTTATTTTATTTCATATTGTATAAAATTTCTCAAAGATTGATTGATATTTGATCCACAATACATTCTTGTTGATTTTATATTTTCGTTTACTTTATCCTAACCGTTCTACATCCGACACAAAAATGAGAGGTGTTATGTCGAGAGGTCGAGACGTGGTATTTGTTCTTGACATTGTGTAACTTTTACCCATATTCAGGGAGTGACAACTGTGAGCTGGCAACATTTTAGTAACGCACACATAGGCGCCTTTTTTGTGCATGTGTGAAAATTTTGCACATCGAACTTACCTCTATTCTATTTCTATAGTATCTATCTCAATGCTGCCGCGTTATGGGTAAGAGCAGTAAGTCTGAAATGTCAAAGCTGAGAAAATGGCGGTGAAAGCTTTCGATTATATTTTTACTTACTTCTACTTAGGCTTATAAGTTTTAGTAGGTCTGATTTTTTCAATATGTAGCTTAAATGGAGTTCTTTCATGATACATACTTAATAATTGCTATTTAAAAAACTCCTATTATGTCTAGTACGAGTTAAATTTAATTGTACTGATTGCTTAGAATAACCGCAGTAAGTACTCTAGTTACTGCTTTAATGCTAAGTATTCCATACATACGATATCTGTATTTTGTATGAAATTACGTGTCACTTTGGGGTAAAAAAACTAAGATGTTAGCTAAATAGTATAAATAGTTATATATCATTTAAAAGATCATATAGTTAGAAATCTATACATACCTTGAAATGTAGTAAATTACGTATAGGTTTTTTTCTACAAGTCTCTAAAAGTATGTAAATAAAGTGAATACCGTTTAATTTCTAAAGCATTTTTGTTTTGGTTTCTCACTATATTTTATACCTAAATCTATTTATTTATTATTTTTGTTTATATAAATATAGAAAGAAACCATTTAGGCCACGGATTGTTTCATTCAAGAGTCATTATAATTTGCTTCACGTGTTATTTTATTTTATATTGTATAAAATTTCTCAAAGATTGATTGATATTTGATCCACAATACATTGTTGTTGATTTTATATTTTCGTTTCTTTTATCCTAATCATTCTACATCCGACACAATAATGAGAGGTGTTATGTCGAGACGTGGTGTTTGTTCTTGACATTGTGTATGGCGGCACTTCACTTGGCGTATCGTGTTCGTGTGGCGATATCGTTGTGTTTGCCCAAATAATCTGGCACATCGCTTGGCGTCAAACAAGCCATCCACACATGGCCTATACGGGCAAACAACGCAAATATTCACCATATTTGCTTGTTCACAAACAAATTGAATGCAACAGTGATGGACGTGTCAGTGGCAGCAGCTTAATAGATTTATCTGAATGCGGCTAGCCAACACCTGTTTTTTTATTGTGCAGGGTTCTCCTAAGTTATTTTGATTATCGATTAATGCAACGTGTTCGGTTTTTGTTTTTATGAGAGGCATTTTTGGGGTCCCCAACACTAGGATGCATTTGGTATAATTCCAAAAATCGCAATACGGTTTCGTTTGTCCAATCCATTTTACTATCTTTACGTATAAAAAACTGAACACGTCTGAACAGGACAGCCGCACGCGCGCTTCTGAACAGAATCAAGTGTGGACGGCCGACGCAAATATTTGCCGTATTTGATTCCTTTGATGTGTGATCAAAAACCGACAAGTGGACGGAAACGCATATTCGCTATTTGCGTTGTTTGCCTTATTCGTGCAAATAAAGCAAATATAATCAAATAGGCCGTCTACACATTGCCGTGTTCGGACAAATAATGCAAATACGCGAACACGATACGCCATGTGAAGTGCCGGCATAACATTTATCCATATTTAGGGACTGGCAACATTTTAGTAACTCACACTTATGCGACTTCTTGGCGGGAAAGTGAAGCGTCATGTCTGTAGTTTTGTCATATTTTCTTTGTGTTTTGTCGAATATTAATGTGAAATAGTGGTGGATTATTAACCGTTAAGTGTTTGTGAGCGCGCATGAGCAGCACATAAAACAAAACAGTGCAACATCACTTTTCAAATTCTTGTAAGAAGTCCGTGTGAGATCTCAGTAAAGTCTTTACTGGAACTCAAGGGATTTGGAGGAATATCATTTAGCTTATTTTCATCACTCATTAACATCTTTTAAGCATAATAAATGAACTCTATTATTTCGACTAAAGGACTAGTATCCATGGTTACGAATTAAAATAAAAAAAGCACACATTAAGCGACTTTTTTGTGCATGTGTGATGCACATCGAAGTTACCTCTAGAGTCTAAATATCTCAATCATAGTTGGCCTACAGTTGTCTACAATTATTGGCGTTGGCCTGCATTGGGCCAACGTACGCCAATGTGTACTGAGGCCATACGAGAAAACAAGACTCGATATTGATGTCAACATCAGTATTAATCAATTCAAAAAATTCGTTCTGTTCAATTGCTCAGTACCTTAAGCTTTGCATTGCGATTTACTCGCGTCACATCACTAGCCATATTGACCATAGACAAACTAGACTGAAAGGCCTTTTTTCTCTATTTATGGCTTTGGCTGCTAAGATTTGGCCAGCGTTTTTTACATGGCTGTGGATAGAGTGCCACAAGCACAGACACTGTGGCCACAAGCGGCATTCTAGTACGATCAGGGGCCCAAGTCTGCTATTTTACGAATGGCATAATTGAATCGTAATTGTATCGCAATTGTATCGCATTGCAAATTGTTTGACACATTTGGTATTCCTAAATGAGTAAGAGAATACCAAATGTGTCAAACAATTACAATGCGATACAATTACGATTCAATTATGCCATTCGTAAATTAGCAGACTTGGGCCCCAGTTACGATTACGAATTACCATTGGTAAATAAACTATAGAGGTTACTTCGATGAGCAACATTATCACGCATGCGCAAAAAAGTCGCCTATGTGTGCGTTACTAAAATGTTGCCAGCTTTAGTGTCCCTAAATATTGATAAATGTTACACAATGTCAAGAACAAACACCACGTCTCGACATAACACCTCTCATTTTTGTGTCGGATAAAAGAAACGAAAATATAAAATCAACAACATTGTATTGTGGATTAAATATCAAAATCTTTGAGAAATTTTATCTCTACATAATATAAAACAAAGTCGCTTCCAGCTTTTTGTCTGTCCCTATGTATGCATAGATCTTTAAAACTACGTAACGGATTATGATGCGCTTTTCTTTAAAATAGATAGAGTGATTCAAGAGGAAGGTTTATATGTATACATAATATAGTAGAGAAACACTGATAATTTTAGAGGTTTCTAATGAGATGTCGTAAATAAACACATTTTTTTACGCTTACATTGCAAACGCTGGCTTAACCCTACGAGATAGATCAAAATAATGTACTACAATATTGTACACCTTAAAAAGATCTACAAAAAGTCTATCTCTACGGGATAACACAATAACCATTTTTTATCCTTTCCTTTTTACGAGAAATAATGGTTTACATAAGAAGCGATTTTCAGAATTAAAAAATTAACCCTTATCCAATTTAGTACCTCAAATAAATAGCGCATGTAATATAGATCTGAATGGCCCTTCACAGCTTTTGTAATTTAAATGATCATTGTAAGATCAAACACGAAAGTTTTGATTTTCAATAACTACTCCCATGTCTTTGATTTAATGTCAATCCAACCTTTTTGATTATACTATTTATTACAATCACAATCTATGTAAACGAACAATATTTGAATGTCAACATAAATCAATGTCAGTTAAAATATTTAATTGTAAGTGATAGCGTAAAATTATTACAATAAAAAAGTTTGCAAATATTATTTAAATTTGTGGTCATACCATTTGTACCATCTACAAGTCAGTGCAATGGGACTATAGAAAGTGATTTCGATTTTATGGAAACAGAAAGAGGACGCAGAAAATTGTTACAAGCGGGGCATCAGTTCTGGGGCCCAAGTCTGCTAATTTACGAATGGCATAATTGAATCGCAATTAGATCGCATTGTAATTGTTTAACACATTTGGTATTCTTAAATGAGTAAGGGAATACCAAATGTGTCAAACAATTACAATGCGATCCAATTGCGATTCAATTATGCCATTCGTAAATTAGCAGACTTGGGCCCCTGTTTAAATGTAACAAATCAAAATGGAACGACAATTTGAAGGCATGTTACTAAAAGCACTTGTACTTACTTACACTTGGTTCGTTGACATTGAATTATAAAATGCATAGTTTATTTAGAGAGGGAAAACATTTGTGCAACCCAAAACAAAGTCGACAAAAGCTCGAACTTGTGCAAGAAACGTGTCCAAACAATCAGCAAAATTTACGCTGAATGCATGAACAGTTCAAATAGTAAACGATTGATACATAAAAAATTGTAAGATTGACTTGCAATTGGGCACTTTTACCTCCAAGCTACATTTCAAAAAGCTGGCTAGATATTGTCAACGTGATGCAAAAAAAATGGTAATATTGATAAGTTTACAATTTACTTCACTAATCATGATTTTCTACGATAAAAGCGGATGTGTGGTGCTGCGTAAAGAAATACCTGTTTATATGTAGTAGACGGCACCTTCAAACGGGTGCCAGATCCATTCGCTCAACTCTTTGTAATTCATGTCATTTTAAAAAGTACAACGGAAACAACAGCTACGATTATACCTGTATTTTACTGTCTATTACCCAATAAAAACAGACATCATTACCTACCTACATGTAGTTTTATAATGCTTTGATGAAAAATAAATTTATGTTAAGTACTTATTTGATTTTTATCCAAATATAAAAAATAAAAATATCAAATATACCTAGGTATGATTGACTTTTCTTCTTGCACTTGCACAGCATTGCACCCGTGCGAGCAGGGGCAGGTCGTTAGTACAATATAAAATAAAATAACACGTGAAGCCAAATTATAATGACTCTTATTTATATAACAATCCGTGGCCTAAATTGTTTCTTTCTAACATTAGTTTTAATTTAAGCTTAACGTTTAATCGCAATTTTTAATAAAGATCAATCTGAATAACAAAGTCAAGATTATATAGGTAAGTGAAAAAGCGCATTGCTGCCTTGGTTCTAATGTTTTTCAGGTATTGCAACTACTGCACGATTAAACAACCTGTTACATAAAAACCTCATCTTAACTTTGTGAAATATCTAAAAATTATAATAAAATAAAGGAGAATTTTGCGAAATCGCGGTCACTGATAAAACCAATAGAGAAGTTAAAAACAAACAAAAATTTTGATGTTAAGGGAAAAATACATAAAATAATAAAAGAAATGCAAGTTTTGACACCAAAATCTCAGAAGCGCCATACTTTATGATTTGTGATACTTACTTCTTGATTATTTTTTGTCAGTATTCAAGTCCTCAATCGTGTGTTATCAAGTTTTGATAAGTGGCCGCGATTTCGCTAATATTTCATTTTTCTTTACTTTTATGTCTCCATCATCATTTATTTGAGTGTTTCATCTTTTGGAAATCTAAAATAAATAGAAAATAAACGTAAAATTTACACTAGGCTGGCTTGATTCTCGCGAGACCCCTAAAACCTTAAAACTTAATTTAGTCTTTTCTACCACGCTATGTCTAACGCTCGAATAGATATGAAAGGTATAAAGTACAGGTGGATATAATTCAATTAGATAATTTATTTCATGCTATTCATTTCATATTAATATCTCAGTATTTTGGGGTAAACTTTGCGAAGTACCTGACAATACTGATTTTATGAAATTTCCGTATTAAACCAAAAGCACACAATACATGTTTAAGACCAGAATTAGAGATTTTCAAACATTTATTAGCATTTTGAATAGAAACAAATTCAAATATTGCATGGTAAATTGCTAATAATCATCACGAAACCAGATTAACAAAAACGTAAGAAACGATATCACAGGCAATTGCCTGTAATATCGTTTCTTCTATTACCACAATGTTTGACTGAACAACTCATTGTTCAATTAAGCCCACCGGAATAATATGTACACCTAAAATATACACATAATCAACTAAAAAACAAATAATTATTTGGCAGGTCAAATAATGACAGCGATTTGTTTGGGGCCAAGCAAAGACATTAAACTATTACTCTTTGGGGCCAAGCAATGATTATCATTGAGGCCAAGTGTCGCTGGCTCCATGTAAAACGTAAAACGTTGCACAGTTTCACCGACACGGTTTTTTCATCCTATGTTTTGTATTAGTTTTACTTAGGGTAAGCATGATGTGCCGAAACGGAACCAAAATAGTAATGGATAAAGGCAGAAAGAGATAGCAAACTTATGCTCTCTCTATAGTTATAAAGGTAATTGCGAATCACGATGCCGTAATTTACGGCATCCTAGTACAAAGTGTACAGAGTGCCACAAACGGCATTGTATCTCAATCGGTTCGGAAACCGTAACATATTTTTTATTTGCTATAATATTCAGAGGACATAATAATCAAAAGATATTTTTGTATGGAGTTAGATTTCTGTTGTCTTATAAAAAAAATAACCTCGAAATTCAAGATAATCGCTACGCTGCGCATCGCGATTTTCTTAATTTTCTAACCTATCACGTGACCTTAGAATAATAACGCTATAGAAACCAAGTCCGCGCGCCTGATTTGAAGCACCTTAGTCGGAGCCATACATGGCTCCAAACGCCGGACCGCTCCGTAGTGTTCAATGTCAAAGCGCGCCGAACGTGTCTCGCGAAAACCAAAAAAAATATGACGGTTTGTGCAGTTAAATTGTGTCACAACACATCTGAAAAACAAAAGAAGTGTAATAACATCACTTTTCACAGGTAAGCTTTCAGTATTTCATAGTATATTGTAGTTAATTAGGTCAAAATATAAACGTACTGCAGTGTGATTCTCTAAGTTAAAGCCTCGGTTGCAGCGGCTGCCGCAGCTCTGTCTCTTTCATATTCATAGAATTGGAAAGAGACAGCAGATCACCGCCATGCGCGCACGTCACGCGTGTGTGAATCGGTATAATGCTTCATTTTTGACAGAGCGCTTGTATGAAGACTATCTTTCTATAGCGTTATTATTCTAAGCACGTGACCTATAGGAGTAGGGCATTGTTAGAAAAACTTTACGGCAGATTAGGCGGCGTCACTATTATACCGCACACGGCACAACTTACGGTTCCCCACAGACATCTATTATATGTCTGTGCGGTTCCCTAACCGATTGAGATAAAGTGCCCCTTGCTTATGGCACTGTTTATCTTCCTTTTTACTTCGCGGTAGGGAATGCGGTTGGTTCTTTTTATCTGTTGTTTTTATGCTTTAAGGTTGTCTTGGTTGGTTTACTTGTTTGTGGAGGAGATAAAAATCGCTTTGCTGAAGATAAGTAGAAACGTTAATCATTATGCGTGAGTGTTGGTCGCAGATCAATGAATGTACTAAGTATTCGTCGATAAAAAGTTTATCGAAGTAACTATGAACCACATGAACATGGTCAATAAAATAGTAAGACGTAATTTTTCAAATTCTCTCGTTCAAGTCTAAGTGAGCGAGTTTTTGTTAGCTATCTTAAACCTTGTTTAAACTAGCAACTGTTTTAATCAATAGAAATAATTTAATTACAAACATTCTATATCCACTCCATACACCGTGGATACTAAGGCATCGAAGGCATTTCGACCGTCAATACACTGTGGATTCTTAAGCGTCCAAAACTACCGGCCGACAAAAAAGCTTCATCCTGCTCTTGCGTGTAAATTTAGGCATAAGGCGTATGTTCTGTCCCTTTCTGTATTTATTAACTGTGAAGTTGCGCATCGACCGTTGACTGGTTTAATCTGTATTTTGTGAACAATTTGGATGTGAAGTTGGCAACGACACCATATGATAGTTCTGTCCGTCATAGTCTAATGTTTTCTATTTATTTTTGTGATTAAAGACCAATTAACTTCAGTGAAAGTTTAAATTTCATTCAAAAAATTATCTGGATTGTCTAAAAGCAGTTCTTCAGTGGCCAAGTGAGTTAATTTATATTAAATTATTCATAACAAAATACGGTGCCGAAGTACGCGTAATCGACGCACTAATGTTTTATTGTTTTTTGTAGAAAATAATAATGTTTCCAACTTTGATATTGCATTACATTAATTAATTGTTAATTATTGTTTTGATTTATTTGCTTTTCTAACATCTTTCCTTTCATTAAAGCACTGTATTACTAGTTTTAAAATTGTAAAGTGGCATCTGGACGCACAGGTGTCCAAAGTGATTTCAATAAAAATCAATAGCGTCGGGGGCACACTGGGTGATTTTAACATTCAATAGTAGTTAAGCCCGATGCAATACAGTTTTTTTTATTTGAATGCAGGTTTAATTCATTTATATATTATAAATGTGTGAAGGTCATTTTTCAATTTGACGACTATGTATGAAATATAACAGGGAGAAACAGATTACCCGTGACGAGTTTCTTACCGGTTCTTCTAGCAAGGTCTCCCGCCGTAGGATTTGGGAGCCGATGGCGTAGCTTCTTTAACGCTCATAAGTGTTGTCACCTCAACCTAAATTTAATTTAAAAAAATTGAATTTTATTTTTTATTATTTTGATGCCTTCGCCTAGACTCACTGATTTGTGTCTATAAAAACTTTAAATAAAAATAGGTAAATATAAGTATCTATTTTGTATCGTTTCTTTATTATTCTAATAATTTCCCAAATATCACATAGTTTTGGTCTGTTGTTGACACCAATGATGTTATCACTTATCACCAATATTCTTTCTAGAATTTTAAGCAGGTATAAAATTATCGAGATCTCATCACAGTTTTTTTTAAACGACAATAAATAAATAAAATATTCTTTTTTTTAAATTCATTGCTAGTTAGCTCATAATAAATAACCTACTTTCGAATTACTTCTACAAGTGAACGTTTTCACCCAGTGTGCCATTGCCTAAAACCTAAAATTCACTTTGGATACCTAGGCATCCAGTTGTTTCGTTCCAGTTTCGTAATCAAAACTGAACCTTTTTTCTACTCTATATGGTTTATTTCAATTTTATTTTGAAAATGACATATTACCCTTCAAATTGATACCAAATATGTATGTATAAACACACATGAAATTAGCTGTAAATCGTTCACAAAATAGTTAGTATTGTTGAGCGGCTACTTAGTGACACCTTATGACTTTTGAACGCATTTAATTAATTTAATATATGCTTCTGTGTAAGTTATTTCTTAACAATAGTAATCTAAATAATGTCTTAATATGGGGTTAACCTTTATTTCAGTGACAGAGATAAAAGCATGATTGAAAAAAGTGTTTTTGTTTTGACCTGGCGAACTGAGTTCGCAATGGCGGTCAGATAAAAGTTACGTGTTCTTAAAATCTTAATATAGGTTTAAATAAAAAATGTGCGAACCTGTGTTAATTTTAGTTATTTATTTGTAAAGTGTGAATCTTCAGAAACGTTTTGATTGTAAAAAAGTGGAGCTACCAAATTGGTGGTAAGTTCTAAGCCTATTATAAGACAAACTCGGCCGAAAAAATCCAAGTGTGGTTAGTTCAGATGCTTAAATTAACTAAAGTACATTATAAAGTTATACAATTTATTTATTAATAGCAAGCTAGTTTCATAATTAACCGAAAAATTATAACTTCCATTGTCATAGCCAATTATTTCTTGGCGAAAACAGAAAAACAATCGACAGTCGGCGCGGATCCATTTTGTATTTCAATAGCGCGGTGTATTGACGGTTTGGGAGCTGCGAGGATGAGTGAAGCAAGCGGATATTAAAGTGCGTACAAGGCTTTACACTTAGAATAATAACATAAAGAAGGTAAGTCCGCGCGCCCATTTTGAAGCACTTTTTTTGGAGCCAGATATGGCTCCAAACGCCGAGTTACAAGCGTACGTGTGCGTGTCGCCGAGCGCAAGCAAGTACATAATCGTCACGAGTGTGTGAATCGGTTTATGCTTCACTTTTGACAGAGCGCTTGTATGAAGACTATCTTTCTCACAGACATGTTATACGTCTGTGATCTTTCTTTAAGTTATTATTCTAATACTACAGTCCATATGCGTGCTCGCTACTCGCTTCGCCATTCGACGATATGTTCGACGAAACATTCGCCATCCTTAAACTGAGACGAGTGACTGTTTACACATTCGCGTGTATTCTTTTCTACTTCAACTTGCAAGAATGGACGACGTCTACGTTTTAGCAGCATCCGCGTGTCAATGATTATTAATAAATAATTTTTTGCTTATTTTTTTGTCAATCATGTTTTGGAAACCAAACCAAATAACTGGTCGAGCTTGGTAAAGTTCTCAAAACGTTAGAACTCAGTTGTTCCTTTAATCCATTTTTAATATACAGTATATGTTGCTTGATCAACAATAAAAATACAATGAGCGAGAAAGCGAATGTGGAAACACTAAGTTCGCCTCGTCACTCGTGACTTGCGTCCAAAAAACCGCTCCGAACGCGAGCGTCACGAGCGGCGAGACGAGTCGCGAGGCGAGTGACGAGCGTGCGTTCACACAATCGCGCACGCACTTCGCCTCGCCATTCGACTCGCGACTCGCGCGAATGTGGAACTGCGGCTTAAGGCTTTACACCACCCCGATTTCCATTTTCAACCATCCGGAGAAAATAATTATTTTATTTTTCGAAATTCTACCTTGCGTAGATAAGATATTGTAGCCTACCTTTAACAAAACTGAAACTCATAATTTTGTTATTACTTAATTATTAATAACAAACAGTTTGAAACTACGAACAAGAAAATAATGTTTTGTTGGTTTTCTTAGTTTCAAACCGGTTTTCTCTAAAACTACGGATAAAAACCATTAAGAATATTACAATAAAAAATTAACTATTTTTTTTATTAATCTAAATAGAGTATACTAATAACCACAGACGTATAATATGTCCATGATAATAACTGAAGATTTGGCTGTATGGGCTAGATGCCTTGCCATCCTTAGTTAATATATAGGAAATAAAAAGAAAAGTAGACAGCAGACATAGATTAGTATAGTATACTGGACAGCAGACAGACATCATCAGGGATTCAGAATCAGACAACGTAGATTTTCGATTATTTGGAAATAAGTAATTTGCTACCTACCTAGCGTATTTTACATTTAAGAATCTAAGTTTTTAATACCTAGTAAAGTAGATAGACATCAAGACTGAAACTTTCTTGTGATTTCCAAAAATTATGAGCGGAGTACAAACAGGTAAGTAAGTGGAGAAGTGTTACAGGATTGATGACAAAATTCTAGTTACACTTTTTTTCTGTTTGTTTACCTCCTAGTGTTTTATAGCGTAGCTTTTCTACTTTAATTTTTGATCTGTAGAGATACACAATATTAGATCTATATATCAGTATCAATAAATATTTGTAATTTGAGTTTTGTTACTCCAAGAAGCTACAAAAAGATAAACCTATAAAATTCTGAGTCATATTTTAGTTTTTGTGCAATTTGTAAATTCATTGTTAGGCTCTTATTTAACAAATTAAGCCTGACGTTACAACTCATCTTGTTAGAATTAAAATTAAATTATATTCAATGGTAAGTCATACTAATACAATTAGTTACATTGTCACAGCTTGTCTAAAAAATCTTCGGAAAATGATCAAATTCACGTCAAAGTAAGGTATTGGTTAATTAAATTAGTTAATTACCATCTTTGGAGGGCATATGCAAATGAATATATATTATTAAAAAATTTCAATAATTACATTTAGTAAGTAGTAGTTGAGGCGGCTAGGATCAAAACCACAACATATCCACATTTGATTTTTTTTATTTTTCTCTAAACTATTAAATAAGCCCCTTAGGAAAGTCAGTTAACTCAAAACAGCACGTTTTCCATAGTAAAACAATGTTTAAATAACAAAGTTTTGTTCAAAATCTGAATATATTTTTGAAGTTGATTCAAAACCACACCTTATCCTACAAATATGTTAATAAGAAACATTTTGCACATTTTGCACCACACATATTGTGTAATTTTTTTAATTCGGAAAATATAACAAGTTTTGGCTCAACAACTTGCAGCCTTTTGCTTTAAACTCTTGCCATGTACACGGGCAAAATTTTTTTGATGTTGACAGATTGTCACTTTCTTACACCTAATATCCATACATCTGGTACAAAGTAGCATATATCCTGATTTGTCTTCACAAAACTGCACTTTTCCAAAATATATCGTCAGATTAATCGGCAGCGGCGCAAGTTATCAAAATAGCAAAAACGGGTTTTAATTACCAATTTACCTCATTTTATCATGGCATACTTAAAAATACTGCTAAAGTATGTGTTCATAATTAATAAAGTATTTTTTTAATTTCTGCCTTACTGTTAAAAGTGGATATGTTGTGTTGTGGTCATAGCCCCCTCAGTTGGTAAAATGATAAGGCCCACAAAAAAGCTTAAGCTTAAGCAGCAATTAGATATGACTGCAAGACCAGCAATTAGATATTGTGTCAATCAATTACTTCAATTTAAAACCATAGCCATATTTTACTGGTTGATTGCAACATTCTTTATAAACTTCATCATCACAACACAATTCACAGTAATAATGTGTTTAAATGCAAACATGTACATCTCATAGCATCTCATATGCAAGCTGTTTAATAGCCCCTTCAAAGTCAAAGTCAAATTATTTATTCAATGTAAACCTTTACAGGCACTTATTGACGTCAATACTAATAAAAAATAAACAGTTAACTAACTTGTAGTTAAGACTTAACAACTAATCTAGCGAACTGTAGTCTGTGCCAGACAAACGCGCGTCGCTACCCCCCTTTGTCTTCTTTGTTCACTTTTAAAAGCAATCTAACAATTGAATTTCTATTGTGTCTGCTTTTACAACAGCTGAGCTCTCAGTAAATAGTTGTATTCTATGTAATGTGGTAGGTATTATCTTTGTATTATTTAATTTTTCCTTTGTTCAATAGTAAATTATTAACTTAAGACTAAATTAAATATAATATTAATTTAATTCTTAATTCGTCATAATTTGGAACCTGTCATTTCACTTTCAATAAAAGTGAAGTATCTGCAAACAATACTGCTTCGTATTTGTCTCTTACAAAATAAGGTAAGTCGGGAACCACTGACCCTGCAGATCTTTTACTGGAATCCTTGACCATCTGTATCCTGTTACTCAAGTATCAAATAAGAAAGTTCTGTGAAGCATCTCTCATTCTTTTTTTCTTTTATTAATTAGTGATAGAGCTTCCTGACTAAACTTTCATGTAAAACACAATGGAAATCCTGGGGTAATTCACAAAATACCCTGATGGGAATATACATGATGCCATCAGGCATCATGTAAATTCTCTCAGGCTTTTGATATTTGAATTAAAAGCTCTACTACCGCATCAGTTTTTAAGTGACTCCTAGGGAAACCAGGTCAATGGGGAAACCATACTGTCTGGAATGTAAAGTGTACACCCCATACCCTGTGACAAATTTCCAAAAATTTTCTGTTATACAAAGCTTGTCCTGACAATTACAAACACAACAAAGAAAGAATTAACCAAATTAGTGCAGCAGTTCTAAAGTGATTGCTTTTTATTTATTGAATATGTATTTGGTCCAGTATCAACTTTTTAATATTCTAAGTTTTGCTTATGTTACACAAAGAAAGGGTTTGGAAGAATAGTATGTAAACAGTATTGAATGTATTGCCACAATCTATTACTCATTGTAGTTGTCATCAAGTACCAAAATGATTCATGCACCCTGCAATATTTTGTTTTACTGAGATAAAAGTTGTTGATAATGAACTGAACCATTTTTTATTTGTATGTTATCAAAACAAAAACAGTTATCAAAAAGTTTATGTTTATGTAACTTCTAATAGCTTCTAATAGGCAGTGACCTATGTCCCATACATAAGTCCCATATTTTTCCGGAACAGCCTTACTTTAGTAGTTGGGATTTGTCAGAGTAAAGCTGTTTCATACATACAATATATAATCACTACTATTATCCCCACAGGGTTAGTCAGAGACTAGGCAATGAGGACCGTAAAAGCATTTCTCTACCATAGTCCACTTTTCACCAAATAGCGACTGCACACGTGCTCAGCATGACAGGTGGTGAGCCCATCTCGCCGCTTTATGCTGTAAGATGTATGTGCAGTCTTTAGTGCGCCAGTCGCCTTTTATGACGACACCCAAGGGAAGAGAGTGGGTGGTAGTATTTTTTGACCGCTACGCAATATGTTTAAATAAATAAAAATGTTATAAAATATATTTTTTTGATAATATTAATTAATTAATTAATTTGTTTACAGTCACACCAATTATCTAGACCAAGATGAGTATTCTTTTGAAACTCGTTAATATGGTAAGATAACGGATAAATATACATAAACATAGAAAAAACACCCAGACCCGAAATCAACCAATTTGGCTGATTGCTTTTTGTTGTTTGTAATGGTCAGAACAAGGCTTGTATGAATAACCTTTTTGAAAATTCGTCACGCGATACGAGGTGTTTACGCGAACGAAGTCGTGGGCAGGCCGCTACAATAAAATAGAATAAGAAGCAATAAAAATAATTTAGAATAGGTGGATATTCCTTTTGATATATATGTACATGATGATAGGTACAGGTTCTTGGACCCATAGTTATTACCAAAGTATATAATTTATTTTGTGTTGGGATTTAAAGCGCCAACATGTTTATCTATCCATAATTTTGCATTATTTCTTGTAAATAAGAATTAATATTTTCCTTTGTGTATATTTATTTTAATTTTTTTTGTCTTTGATAGCATATTAATATGATTAGGTGCCTATAAACTAAACAATTTACCAATCTTATCACCCAAATTATTTGTTAAGTATTGTGTTTTTAAGTAACATTGTTTTAATAGATTTTACATATATAATGCAAAAATTTGCGTAATTTTCGGACTCAATTATCCAATTTCAAAATCAAATGGCCAAATAACTCCTAGCTACCTCTACCAAAAAGCTAAAATGAATAGAAAAAACTACCTAATGACTTTTTGCTGATGTTGCAATCTTTGGTAAACTTTTTATTCCTTAAGTACTTACACAAAAAAAGATCCTGAGATATGTTACTGAGCTTGTTCAGCAAATTTCTTTTAGAATACCTAGTAAGTACCTACCTAAGTCTCAAACTCATCTGCATCACCTGTTTATGCCGTGTACCACTCTCAAACTACTGCTGGGAAACGCATACCTGTGTCACGACTTGTACAATCGTTTAACGGAAATGAAGATGACGTAGATCTATTTGCACTATCGTCTAACCTATTTAAAAAACAGTTTGTACAAATTCTCTCACCAAGTAGGTAATTAATAAAATAAGATCCTTGATTTGTTCATTAGCATTCTACATTATGTTTAATTTTTGGCATTTTGCTAGTATGATATACATACATGACATAGTATGTCCTATAGAACATGTTTTGTTATATTTGTTATGTCACGATTTCCCACGTGTAGTGTAGTGTACTGGTACCTACCTATCTCAGACATTTATACTTACCTCTGTTGTGGGCAATGTTGCTGGTTGCACAATTAACCCTACTAGATGTATTTACTTTTATAATTACCAATTGTGTAATTGTTTTTTGTCCTAAATAAAATAAAAAAAGGATGTCAATGTCAAGTATGGAATAACAGTATTCTATCTCTGCCTCTGCACCTTGGTGTTTGGCATTCCTGATCCGGGCCATCCTCGTGGCAGAGGAGAGATGGTACACACTCCTGCAGATCAATCTATCTAGAACTTAGATTAAAACAAAACAAAAAGGGAAGATACGGCATGCTCCTACTTGTAGTCATTCAAAATATAGTCCTACTCAACTACATAAGCAAACACTCACACACGCACACCTATAAAGTGTAAATTGAGCGAGCGAGACAAAGCGGTAAGTTTCAACGCTAGCGCGAGGGAGTCAGCGAGTAGCGCGTTAACGTCTCGGTCGCTTCGCAACAGACGAGTACGTACGACTGATTCCGACGCCACTGCGGAGTAGCGTCTTTCTCTTTTTCACACAGTAGAATATCTGCAATAGGGCGATGTAGCCTGTTCGCTCGGCAAATTGTGACTGAAGTGAAATTGTGCCTTTAGGCCTAATTTTGGCGGCTCACTCACGAGACGCTAATGCCGTATCTTCCCTTTTTGTTTTAATCTATGTTTTAATCTAAGATCTAGAACTGACAAATTTCTCCAATCGATAGTGCTCCTTGAACCCTAGTGTTAAAGTTTAAAATGTATTGAAGAAATTTTACATTTCGGGCTGTCATGTCTTCCGTCTGTACTAAGGTTTAAGTTGGTAGCCTTCCCTGCCCCGTTGAGCTCTTCGTCGCACCTGTCCGTTGTACATGCGTAAGATAGCATTTTCCCTAATCTAAAAATGAGGTCAACCTGATAGTGGTATCCTACTTCGTCTTATACCAAAGTTGTAGAAGTTATTCCGCTTTGTAAACTTAAAATAGTTTGGTGATACGTTAAATGTTATGATTAACAGTGCCACAGTAACACTGCAAACTTAATAAATTGCGTCTACGACGATTGACCGACGACTATAAGTGTTGGCTAATGGAGATGGTGTTTAGAACACACAAAAATATAAAGTTTAATGAACTACGTTACGTTCATACTAGTATGTATGGCTACCAAGGATGCGAAATAATAATCTCAACCTTTTTAGCTTTAGCCTATAATTATTCATTATTTGACTGGTTAAATCCTTTGTCACAGGTACCTACGTATTTGTACAAACTCCCTGTTTCAATGACAATTACACAGATAAATCTATATACTTAGTTGGGTGTTACATGGAAGCTTTGTTCCTCTTGTATGCACCTATATAATATCAGGGCAGTCCTTCAAATGGTTAGCAACGAGCAAGTAATAAATCTTAGTGTTACAAGGAAACATCTCTATGACATAGAAAATGCAATAATGTTAAATGGTTATGTTGAAAAAATTATCAGCACATAATAGTTATTACATAATTATTATTGTACATAATCAAGCGGTTACCACGAAATCTCAAATATTAAATTGCATAGTTGGATGTAGCAAGATTGCAAGACCAAGTGTTTTACTCAACATAGTAATGAGCATTTCACGTTGGTCGTGTCGAAATACTGAGATCGGAGAACGCTCTTTGAAATGATTTGGTTTCTAAGTAAGTAGGTACCGACTTCGACTTTTTGCTATATTACCATCTCAGCAGATACGTGAGTCACACTGCGTTTATAATAGCCATGTATTTTTTGCCTCATTTGGTAGAGTTGCGAGTGACGCAACTGCCGGGCCAGCAGCCTCGCGCGGCGCCGCGGGCGCTGTCAATAAACTTTGGCCGCACAAAGTGAGGTCGGCTCGCGTTGTTTTGTTCCTTGTTGTCTGCTCTAAAACCGGCATCGTGCATACGTGGATTATGAAACGAGAATGCCCATCCATAGTCTTTATCATAGATTTAATCAAAAGCGCTTTATAAAAAATTCTAATGATTTTTGTTGCTCTACTACATTTTTTAAGAACTTTCTGGCTGATCATTATACTGTGCCAATAAAGTTGTCGGTATATTGTCCATAACAAAATTGATAAAACACGTAAAGCGACGGAACGTATTAAGTAATAATAAATGCAAAATGACGAAATAGTCCTTTGGAGGGGTCACGTTCAGTTTGAAATTGTGAAGATCGGAGCTCGCATGATTGTAGGTGAAAGTGGCAAACACGAGCACTCGGGCAGCGGCGCGAGACGGGCGCGGGCGGGCGGCTTGGCCGACCGACGTGGCGGAAGAAACCGACTCCGCCGCGCGCCGGCTGCGCACACTGCCGCGCACTGCCGCAAGCCGCCTGCCGCCAAACCAAACCCAACGGCTCGCGAAAATCGCGTTATTCTCCAAATTGACAGTACTTTCTAAGAAACGTATCATGTAACAGTCGTCGCTTCGGCAGTCGGTGATTTCAGTGTTGCTTTCAATGCTGTGATGATAATAATTGGTGTGTCGGACAATATACCTACTGTTGTTGTGAATCAGTGTTTATAATCGAAATATGTTGGACGAGGCAGGCAGAGGGTAGGGGATGGCGAGCGATGGGGCGTCGAGCGGCGGCGGAGAGCCAGCGAGTTTGGAGTACATGGAAGACCCGTACTTTCTGCCGCCGGACGACGACTCAACGCCCAGCTTCGATGTGGCCGTGGATGAGCTGGACGAGCTCGAGGAGACGGCCAGCTGGCCCCACGACGACCCCGAGGCGGAGTGGCGCGCTCTGCCCGACCTCGCGGAGTCATCCCTGTGCATAGAGACAGAGTTCTACATGGACAACCGTCGCCGACGATTACGAATATTTAGAAAGAAAATGCGTGATGTGCGAGTTACGTTTCAGGATTTATCAAAGCCGTACCTTGCCAAAGTTTCCAGTCACACAAATTATAAAAAGTTTTTAGGTATCACTCACGGAGGTTAGTTACTTAATTAAAATTGTTATTTTTATTTTGGATTAAGTTGATAACACGCTGATAGACACGGACGTGCTTTTGCTGACCAAAATATAATTACATATGTATATATCGGTTATATTAATGTTTCGCAATTTTTTTTGTTAAGCTTGAATATGCTAATCACTCTATAAACACCCTCTTGCTCCCTGGGCCTCAGGCCTTCTTAAGTACCTATGTAGTAATATTATGAGGAGGACCCTATACCCACCCTTTCCCACATAAGGGTTGGCGAGTGTTAACAACTGCGATCTTGCGATAATAACTGGGAAAAACGGTTCGACGTGCCTTTTGAAGCATGGAAAAGCTTGTCGTTATTTGGCATCCAGCATTGTAAAGTGGCGTAGTTCTTGCGCGCCAGCCACTGTGCCACCGGGCTTTACATGAACAGAATTATTTTATCTTCAAAGGGTTTGACCTTTAATTTATCTGGTTCGAGTCTTGAAAAGTAACGTAAAGAGTGATTGTTGTTTGTACACCACACTCTTCAACGATAGATCTTAAAACCAGCATTATTAGAGTGGCAACACTAAATAGCTAGTTGGGTGTTTTACAATTACTAAGCAAGGAACACCGTTTGCTTTGCATTATTATTTCGTAATTGTACAATGTTCATTCAATCCCTACGCAAGCATCGTACTGTTTTTATATTTTATTCAAGAGCTTGTTGTTGGTGTATCTTCTGTCTTTTTTCTAATAGTTCTTGATTTAATGGGTGTTGTGCCTCCATCCATCCATCCATCCATTACTCCACCACCTACTTCATTTGTTAACTGCTATTTATCAGTATACTTGTAACTTATTCGACCTCCCTAACTAAAGTATCGTGCGTGCGTCATTAAAGCCTAGTTCGCATCTGTGCCACATATTAACTAATGGTTACCTGTGCTAGTAATTTAGTCGAGTTAAAGTACATTGCTTTGCTTCTTTGCTTAATAAAACGAGCCATCTAGTTTTAAAACTTAACCTGTTCAGTACCTTTTTCAGCTTATCGTCTCTGTTTATCTTAAATAATAACTAACAAGATTACTTACTTACTACTTAGGAAAGTTTTCTCTTCTGGGCGAATACATCGCGATGGAAATACGAAGTACTTTACCTATTTTACTAAAAAGAAAATGTAAAGTCTATTTTGTTTGTAATTCAGAATCAATATGCATAGATAACGAGTTGAAACATCTATATATGTGTGCGTACTGAATGTCTTTCTTTTTACACAAAGCTTTAGACTTTAGACAGTACCTACACTTTGCCTGAGTGATCGATTTTTAGGTGGAGGGCCACCCACCACTCCAATTAACGACTTAACGCTTAACGCGATGACGGTACCTATGAAAATGGTTTGTAATTAAATCAAAGGTCAATAATATTACTAAATCCGTTTTATTTTCAATAGAAGTAAAATATCACTTTTACAGCAAAAAAGCAATGTAAGAAAAATTCTTATAATTTTTGTCACAGCGTTCTAGAGTTTGTTAATATTTATTGGCAAGGGGTTCACAAACACAAAAATGAAATTCTTATGTGTGTTTAAAACTGGGAACTGGTCTTCAACAGACTGATAAAGATTGTAATTTGAAAAGTTAGAAGTTTCAGAACACTGAGATTGGGCAACCTTGTCTGGGTTAGAATTCCTCTAGAATGCTTTACCACGGTAATAAATTATATCCATTAACGTGGCTATACTAGCTGTGTCTATTAATTTTTCTTTGCTAAGCAGTATTCTGCAACGCTACGTTTAATGCGTTTGAGATCCAGTAAAATGATTGGCCATACAAAGTAATCGGGATCTGAATTTAGGATCCGTTACGTGCGAGTTATTATGTGATAATATCGTACGGCAATCGTTTCTAATCAAGCGCAAGTATGCAACTTTTGCAAATACCTGAACACCAAATGGGTGCCCAAACTAACATATATCTCGAGCTCTTCCCTGATATGAAATTTACGTTGAACTGTTGGTCCAAGTTGGCTGTTTGGTCACACTGTGACGTTTAACTCTTTAACGAACACAGAATGTTGATACTTTTAATTGGTTTTCGACTTTATCTCAATTCTATAAAATTCAAAATATGGTGTCAATATATTTGACACTGCCCTATAAAGTGTTAAAGACTTACTAGATTTTGCCCGCGGCTTCACTAAATTTTTCGCGAAAAATAAGTAGCCTACAATCGTCTTTAGCGCCCCATGTATCTCTATATCAAAATTCATAAAAATCAAAATCGCTACCGGTTGAAGCGTAACAAACACACTTTCGCATTTATTTCATTAGTGATATGAAGTTCAAACTCATTTCTGTCTCTTCAAGCTAGCGTAGTAAACGTAAGTAATTGGTGTATTTTTTCCCAGCTGAGGAGGCGATGGCATCACCAGTCGGTGAGCCGGTGCAGCCCGACGAGCTGGCGGGCCTGACGCCCGAGCAGGTAGAGCAGCTGCGCGCCGAGTGGAGCCGGGAGCTGGCGCGCGTCGAGGACGAGATCGCAACCCTGCGCACCGTGCTCCAGAGCAAGGTACAGCCATCAGATGAGAGTATTCTGCTCCAGAGCATGGTACAGCCAGTAGAATGGAGTCTTGTTCTTTACAGAGCACAAAACCCAAGGTACGTGCTCTAGATCAAGGTAAGACAGAGTCTGATGCTCTAAAGCATGGTAGAGCCAGTAGGATAGAGAATTGTATTCCAGATCAAGGTAAAGCCAGTATGATAGCAGCCCGGCGAGCTGGCGGGCATGACGCCCGAGCAGGTGGAGCAGCTGCGCGCCGAGTGGAGCCGGGAGCTCGCGCGCGGCGAGGTCGAGATCGCCATGTTGCGTGCCGTGCTTTAGAGCAAGGTACAGCCAATAGTCTTATACTCCAAAACAAGGTAGTGTCATTAGAATAAAGAATCGTGCTCCAGAGCAAGAGAGCCAGTAGGATGATAGCAGCCCGACGAGCTGGCTGGTCTGACGGCCGAGTAGGTGGAGCCGGGAGCTGGCGCACGTCGAGGACGAGATCGCCACGCCGCGCACCGTGCTCCAGAGAATTAGGTTAAGAGTCTTGTGCTCCAGAGAAAAGTAGAGCCATTAGAATAGGGTTTGGTGCTCCAGAGCAAGGTTGAGTCTTGTACTCCACAGGATGGTGGAGCCGCAACAGGATAGAGCCTTATTTTCCAGAGCAAGCAAGCATAGAGCTAATTGGCGAGAGATTAGTTCTTTACAAAGAATTTGCCGTTTATTCAACTAATATTCCTAAATAAGACTAGGTATAATCTACTGTGATTAGCATTAGCCGTATAACTATTTGAGAAAACTCGATAATATTTCATATCTTCAAATAATTGGTAGCTTTGTTGTGTAAGACTACCTATTTTAAATAAAAGGAGTGCCATAATGACTAAACTTTAATGGGAACATAAGTATTTGCTCGGAGAACTTAGAAAGGAGATCGTATCTGGCCGATGCAATTTTCTATCTTCCGCTTCCGTTAGGAACATTATCTATCGTCATTGTAAAAGAACAGTATTCACACGCATTTTTTTCTAAAACACACTTTTTGGTATTCTACAGATACGTCAAAGTTCCGAACTTAAACGTAAGCTTGGCATAACCGTGTGGAAAGAAATCACCGAAGACGTCAATCAGGGTTTGAAAAACGTGAAAGAAAGCCAGGTGTAAGTATTTCATTCATCAAAATACACGTCGCACATTGACACATAAGTAGATATAGCTATGGGACATTTTTTTTTCTAAAGGGTTAGAACTTTGTTATATTCGTAATATTTGATCTTTTTGCGTTAATAACGCTCACATAAAGGTACATAAAGATAATGAAACGTCAGAAAAATTACTACTCAGATGGGAATCGAACCTACATCCTCCGGATACTGGGCGGCTGTGAAGTGGTCAGCGCAGCCGCCCGGTATAAATGAGATAGTAATTTTATTCAACATTTCACTATCTTTGCTTATATTGCATTGTTCTGTATTATGAGTAGCGTATCGCTTTTTTTGCATTAATTTTGATTCAGCTTGATCGGTGGCTTGCTAAATCAGTTTCTTATGATTTTACATTTGGTTTGTTGTACGACAGCTATCAAACAATAGAAACACGCGTGGCTGCGCTTACGCAGGCTGTGACTGAAGCACCCATGTAAGTACTGCAACTGCTGTACAAACATAAAGTCAAGGGAGTTGCCGGTAGAGCACTTTGCGACGATATTCGCTTGTGCTCCACTCCGACCGCGCGTACATACAGTGATGGGCGATTGTGAATGACATTATTCGAATTATTCGATTGTAGAAGTCATTCGTATTATTCGAATAACCTTACAAATCTTTCGAATTTAAATAAAAGTAAGAAGCGAATAAGAATGTATGGCGTCGTCTCATTCCTTTCGATTCGAATTTCATTACTACTAGTTTATCTTGTCGAATATTTAAACCATCGAACTAACTTGTACGAGGGAATAAAAGTATAAACGAAACATGTGTTTGAAACGAGAAGAAGTATAAACAATCAGTGGAGTGACCCTGACCTTTCACATTCGATCGTTCCTTCGAATATCAATTAAAAGTAGACTTTATTTTACGACAAAAAAATACCAATTTTGTATAGCAAAGTGAATGAAGGAACTGGCGGTTTCATTCGAATTTGCGAACTAGCGATCCATTGTTTTTGTATTCGTTTGTTGATGTTAATAGTATCAAACCATTCGTTTGTTCGAATCAGTAACAATCGCCCATCTTTGACATACAGTAGCATGCGCGTAGATAGTGGTACAAGCGAATATCGCTGAATAGTACCGATCGGGAACATCGACTGTACATTAAAGGTAAACAATACCCAATCACTTCTTACGTTGCGTACGATTGCGTTTATTGTTTATTAACGAAGCGAATATAGCTGCTTTTAATAAGAGCCCTATTCAAAATTTTGAAGATGTAACCCAAAAGAAAATTAAACTTCAATCAAGTCACATACCTCGTGTTATTTAAATAACAGTAGATGATTGCTTGCATGCATGTGTTATTTGTGTGTTTATGCTTTTATTTTTAGTGGTGATTGGTTATTTTTTATTGTTATTTTGCATTAAATACCTACACTTAATAGTTAATGTTGTAACTTGAAAAAGCACTTGAAAAGAATCAACGCTGCTGTTTTAAAAAAGCACTACAACCAATGTCTCAGTGGCTCAACCGTCACCCGGATGGTGAAAGGTCGTGGGTTCGATTCCCGTCTAAGGCAAGACGTCATTCTTATATTAACTATTTTAAGTTGCCTGATTATTTTATTATAAATCTATCTATAGCTTTATCAAAAATAAAAAAACATGATTCAGGCAATCGATAATACTAGGTTTTTTTATATAAATAGCAATTTGATTTAAGTTAACACGAATAGATTGCTAATGGAATGATAGATAACCGCTATCGGTCGTCATCGCTTCCTTCGTGTTTCTTTATGAGTTTGTGGCGACGAGAGTCTCAGCTCTAGCTTGATATTTATCAACTGACTACTATGACTAACAATTATTATTTATCGTTAGATATCTTGACCAGTCATAAATATAAACACTTCAAAAGGTTTTAGTACAATTTATGACGTACGATGACGAAGACGTTGTATGCTACATCATTATAACAGAATGATTAAATTCGTAATGTTTGATATTTTTGCGTTAATATAATTAAGTATTACAATAGGTGTTAAAGTTATACAATAAGCCCCGTGAGCACATTTTACCTGACCTGGAGTATTATACACAGACAGTGCGCTTTGCCCCCCAGCCACCGAATAAATAAATCAGAACAAAATTTCTGTTTTAACATTTATTATGAGCTATTTAAAGCATGGTAGCCTGAGTTAACCAAAGCATCTGGGTTATTACAACACAAGTACGCAGTTTTGTAGATAAGATAGAACAAGCGAAAAAATATTCCTGTTTTAAATTAAAGTCTTGAAATACTCACCCGATTTGACACTACCAGGCCTATTCAAACCTGAGCGGTATTCGCTGCCGTTGTGGGTAGAGCGGCAGCGAATACCGCTCAGGTCAATCTAGCCGCGGAACATTGATACTAAATACCTGAGCGAAATCCGCGCGGTACCTATATAATCTTTACCCACAGCGGCAGCGAATACCGCTCAGGTTTGAATAGGCCTTTAAAGGAAATAAATTAAGAATGTGTAAAACAACATTAACCTTTTTATTTGGATTGATGTGTGCTAACAGATGTGTACAGATTTTTTTATATAAATGAATGACTAAATAGCCTTTCGATCCTAGAGTATTGTGTATTGCGACAAGTTAAACACTATCACAGTAATTAGAAGTATGAGTAGAAGTTCACAAGCCCCTGTTAAGTTTTTCAGTTGTTTTGACAAAGTAATGTTCAGTGACATTCGTTGCTGTACCATACATAATCTATGTACGGACAAGAGCACTGAATCCTAAAACGAAAAAATCCTGCAATCAAATTTGAACTCAACACCCAATAGCTAAAGTTGAAAATCGATTGGTTATGTGTTCATGAACGTGCATGAGTGTTGACAAAGCAGTGTATCACTTTTCAAATTCTCTCATGAAGTCTGTTTGAGATCTAAGTAACAGCCCTCATCTTTACTGATTTCAAGGGGTTTGGGGGAATATCATTTACCATGAACGTTATCACTCATTGTCTTTAAGCTAAGAAAATATTTAATCTTATCTCTGGCTAAAATAATCTTATTGTATTTCTATCATTCAACCGGCAGATACCAAAAAACCGAATCTGTGATAAAGTCGACGGCGGAGAAGACGACCTCGATCCTGGGCGGCATCACGGCGGGCGTGTCCAGCAAACTCGGGCAGATGCGCAACTCGGACTCATTCCGCTCCATCGAAGAGCGCATGGGCACGGCTTATGAAAATGTTAAGGTAACTATTTCACCGGCGATCCCTAAGTTTCACTAATAAAGTAGGTACAGCATAGTGTTGCTGAACGATCGACAGTTTGGCTTTCTATTGTTGACCTCTAAAACTATTCAGGATATCGATAGTATCGTCACGTGTCAATACTATCGATAGTTTAGCAATTATTATTAGCCTCAATTGGCTACTTGACAGTTTTCGAAAAGTATTTAAAAAATTATAAACGCTTATTTTATACACCGTACAATATTTTCTTTCTCGAAAAAACCTTTAACAGAAATAATCATATTTTTCTTTATTGATTTCAAATTTCGTGCGAAAACGGTTGGTCACGTGACATTTTGCTCTGTGACGTCACATTTCAATAATTAAAGAAACTTATCTTGAAACCTGTCAGATACTTTTTAATAATTTAGTGAAATGTGACGTCACATGAAGCTCAATCTTGGCCGCCCCTTGTCGCCCGTGTCTCGGGTCTTGTAATCCACAGTTAAAAAAATTGCAAATTTATTTTGTATAAGTAAATAAAATATTTACAAATTATCTTAATAAAAAAAACTATTGGATAATTATCGTTAAATCATAAACTACCATTTCCGACATATTTAATATTATATTGTTACAACTGTCAAATAGCCAATTGTCCCACTGCAGGGCAAAGGCCACTTTTCCCTTCTTCCATTCTTCCACTAGCAGCGATCTGAAACCAATCCTTCTGGAAAAAATCAAGCTTGTCCCGTCATCTCCTTCTGGGCCTACCGCGCCGCCGGTTCCTGTTATTCGGTACCCAGTCTGTGAGAAATACTATCGATATTATAAATAGTAATGACACGTGATGATACTATCGATTGTCATTGATAGGCAACACTAGTAGAGCATAATATGAACTGTCCTATTGCTGGCCAAAAGAAGCGGGAGCTTGGGGGTTTAGATGTTCTTTAAGTTTTACGAAACCTTTTCAATTTTAGATGACGGTAGTCAAAGTAAAATTGTAAACTGGGCCATATTCGCTTTGTTGGTCTGTCCCTTTATTAGACAGTGAGACTTCAAAACATGCCCTAATTCTATTATGTTAGCTCAAAAACTTGGTGCTGACGATTGCCATTGAACAAGACAGCTGAGGGTGTAAAAAGAGATGTTTCCTTAGAATGTACCCTACATATCTCACTCCTCACTTTCAGTACCTTTGCTCCTCTCATGACAAGAATCTCCGGTCATCATAAAACCTTCTCTCACCTTCCCATTTTTCCGGCTTTGTACATTCGTCCTTCCGAAACAATCCATTCTCCATTGGAACGCGCTGCCTCTCGAAATCAGGATGGCTAAAAGTAGAGATTTAAAAAAAAATTCTACATGCTCCAAAAGTCCAAATCATTTCAGTAACGTCTTTTAATTAAGTTATAATAGTGTATATATTTGTGTATTAATATAATATTTGTTGAATATTCTATACTGTCCTGTGTCACCTTTGTAATTGCACCTGCCATGTCACCTCTGCACACCCTATTTGACTGGTTTGGTTGATTGGTAGAGAATGCCTCAGGCACTCCGCCATGTAACGTTTGTTGCAAAAGTTTAAATAACTATGAGGGTGATTTAGACATTAAGAGACCAAACCCTCTATAAAAATAATAAAGAAATAAAAAAGAGATGTTTCCTTAGGCCGCGACTGTACTTGTAGAAGAATGGGCCCGTCACGTCAGCAAACCGTTTTATTGTCTTGTCCTTCAGTGTTTCGTTGTCCTCAGTGGTTGAGGATTCCGGGTTAAACGCGCTTCCACCTTCGGCCTTATCGTCACTTACCATCAGGTGAGATGAAGGCCAAGCGCTTACCCGTTGTAAATTAAAATAAAAAAATAGTTTTCCTTCTAGATAGTTGAACCAAACTTTTGGCTGGCTTTCAAAGTAAAAAATAAAGATATTGTTGATAAATTTCGGCGGGCTGGATAAGTTCCACGGTAGTTCAACTGGAAACAGCACCTGGCCCGGATTGCCAGAAGGCTGCGGGTTCGAATCCTGCTCGTGGAAATTTTTTCGCCACTGTCTTTTTCAATTTGTAAGTTGAACCAATTTCAGCTCATATCCAGAACTCTTGATATAGCTAACATGTTGATTAAGTGTTAATTGTTGCAGGGTAAAGTGGCCTCCCGGTCCAATTCGACACAGAGCTTCGACGAGGCGCTGCGCGACGCGAGCCGCGCGGCCAGCGGCGCCACGTCGCCCACCATTCCAGAAAACAAACCGCTGCCTTAGACGCCCGCGCCCACGCCACGCCGCCCAGCGACCATACGACACGACGGAAAACCGGCGAACCCCTCTAGGACTTATTGACGTTAGGTATTTTGTACTCGCTACTAGGGGTCCACGTGTAAAATTCTAATTTGACAATAAATTAGAAAATCTGAAAAAATGTTCTTTTGTTCCTCGACATGCATTAGCTAGCATCGCTAAAGGCATGACTGTGTTAACATCGCTTTCTTCATTAATTTATCTGTAATTCTTAAGTTTTAGTATTTTAGCAATTTTGTTACTTCTATATTTTATTTTTAAGGCTTTGTTTAGTCTTAGTTTGTTTAGTTCCAAATTGAATGAAGCCTCTCTTGATCATGAAAATATTTTTCTGTTCTGTCTAATTATTATAAATTTAAATTATTTGTTGTAATTGCGTTGCGCCTTTTATTGTCTTGAAAAGAGAAGTTAAATATCGCGGCGTGGTTGCAATGTGTATTATTTGCCTAACCTCTGGCAAAAGCTACATGTATACTTTAAAATATATTCACGTTATTTTCAATATGTGTCTGAATATTGCATTCCAAAAAGTTTATCACGTGTTTGCTGAAATCGTTTACACTAGCATGCGAAGAGCTTATCTTCATCAATGTTAAGACAAGTTCAAAAATATCTAAAATTAATATAGTCCATATAGTTAACACTTTTATAGTACTATTATTACACATGTTGTAATCTTGTTGTGTAGCAAAAAGTGTATACTTAAGTCACAATAACTTGCCGACGCCTGTCAGGTCCATGTGAAGAAATGATATTTTTATAAGATGCTTAGCTTTCTTTTACTTATGAAATACTTCAAATATTTACATAATTACCTTTGAAGATGGTGAATAAATTTATGTATTTAAAGATTGTGTATCATTCAAGAATATTTAGAACCAAGTCCTGTAGTCTACGTGCTTACAAATAAACAAAGATATGCTACGAATAGTTATTCCGTTTTGTTGCCGTCGTGTAAACGTAATTTCTAATTAGAGTAAAGAAACAAAACACGGAATAACTATTCTGACCTTATTCTCTTTTTATTTGTAAGGACTAATATGTGTTTTGGCCGGGTTGATCCCACTTTATCCATGTAAGTTTATGTACTATCAACAAAATCTGCCGTATACCACCTTTAGGGCTATTTTCATTTGCATTTGTCCTGTTTAAACATCCTTTTTAAACTTTTGCCACAACATCCCTCTATTAACTCAAAAATCATAAAATTGTGAAGACAGTCAAGATGTTAAAAAAGGGACGTTTTGTTTGTCGCTAATCAATGAAAACAAAAGGCGGACCGGGGTATGCCAACACTTTCTTTCTTTAAAATAAACGGTTTGTCGTCATTGGTCAACGTTAAACAAAGGGCTGAACAAACTATGGTCATCTTCTGCAAGCAAAATTTTTTGAAAATGGTACTGCATTGGTTTTGTTGATAGTACACAAAAGAGTTTTTTTATAATTATGTCTCACTGTATCCACCGCAGACAAATAATCGCAAAAGGAACAAATAGGAGAGGAACTACACATACTGCCCCACCTAATCTGTTCATAAGGTCAATGATTTATTCGAAATTATCGAATACATTTCCAAAATAAATTATCGCTGGTTTTTCATGCGGCATCGCTCGCGTTAATAACTCGCAGGAAAAAGGTTCCTGTAACCGTCTACAGGCCCCCATCGGGTCTGATACTCTAGTTCGAATGACGTTACCTCGATGTCTCTACCTCGAGGGTACATTTCATTGATGGCTCGTTACCTCGAAAGGTCAATACCTCGAAGGATCTCTTCTTCCTCGACGGGTCTTTTCTTCGATGGTACATTTGATCGATGCTGTTACCTCGAAAAATCATAAAAAGTATAGTTATAATTCCCTTGACTTTTAGAAGTCTCCCTTATTTTTATTGTGTATTTTTAGTAACATTTTGACAAAAGAAAAAGACAAAAGTGTCTTATGAACCATAGAAATTGTAAATTTATATGCAGAGTGATAATATATGTTGCCTCTATGATTAAATCGATATTCATTTTAATTCACTAGTTTTTTTACACCTTTCAGTTACACACACATATACTTTACATTTACTGTACTTTTGATGATTTTTTCGAGGTAACAACAAAATCGATCAAATGTACCATCGAAGAAAAGACCCGTCAAGGAAGAGATTCTTCGAGGTATTGACCTTTCGACGTAACGAGCCATCGGTGAAGTGTACCGTCGAGGTAGAGACATCGAGGTAATGCCTATCGACGTAACGTCATTCGAACTAGAGTATCAGACCCGGCCCCATCTACCTCTATACCATAATTCATGAACATCGATTCAGCGGCTTAACTTAAGCCGGAAAGCGTAACAAACAAAAGAACTCACTTTTATATTGCGATAAGTCGCGATATAGTGGAACGTTCCAAATTATCTATCAATGGACACACGCAATTAATAAAGTGGAATCCACCCTTTTGGCACAAGTGCCACCCTGACACATATTTTGCCTTCTCTACGAAAATATAAAATAGCAATTAATTGTACAATGAGATTACAAGGTGAAGGAATAAAACTAATTTAATAAATAAACAAGATTGTATTAAACCCGATACACATAATTCTTCCCTTTGAATCACTACTCTGTTACGATCTCAAATGCATGACATATATAAAAATAATTACCTACTATTTCTTGTTTAAAAATTTAATTGCTTTTACTTCATGTAGGTACAGAATGATTGCTTGTGATTAGTGAATTCCCAAAATATTTTTACAACGATCTTAATATTATAAATGGCATTATAATTTATCATGTACCACTAAATATCTAAATAAAATTAAGTCCTGGAATTTATGTAAGCCTCTTATATTATAATACATACTTTTGCTGCTTGTTATGAGTTCACTAATTTGGTCGGGCCTATCTTTAGGTTCACGTTGTCATGAGTCATGGTTCTTAATAATAATAAAACACCGTTTGACACTATTCTTAGAAAGCAAATTACATAAGCCTTGATTTTTCACCAGGATTTGATCGGGACTTATGTATAAGGATGGTGGTAGCCATTCAAAGTGATCGGAGGATGTCCCGACCCCCTATTTATTATAAGAATACTACCAAATCTTCTCTCGGGTGTAGCAAAAGGCGACAAACGGACTGAAGACTGCACACATACGTGCTCACCACCTATCACGCTTAGCACTAAAGTTGTTGTTTGGCGAAACGTGATGTGCACTGCTTTGGCGGTCCTCATGGCATAGTCTCTTATTTTTGGGCATAAACTTGTAACAATTGATTATTTGCGTTAATGACGCTCAAAAAATCAGCGAGTTAAATCCGGATTGCGGAGGGCCTGGGTTCGATTCCCACCTGAGGTAGACATTTTTCAACGTTTCGTTATCTTCGTGTAAATGGAACTTAGCATTTGGATTAAAATTAGTTTTCAAACGGCTGTACCATGGATAACAACGGGGATCTGAACATCTGCTTTTCATTCTCTGAATGACTAACATCATACACCCCTATCAATCCAGAGAATAATTTCAAAGTAAGCTTGTTTATAAAAATGTTACGGTAAAAATGCACCCAAGTGTAGCTTTCCAAACCCATTTTTTTAAATCGATTTTAATGCAATGATTGATGACTTATCATTGCATTGTATTAACAAATTATTATTGATAATTGCCATGGAAGTATCACGGTCTCGCCAAAATCTAATATTCTTTTTATTATAATAATGTAACCTCTTAGTCATACAGTGCAAAATTCTATTTGATAGCGCATAACTAATTGTCTGTAAGATACTGATCTTCACTATTTACTTCAATGTGAATAAATAGATATTTTTAATATGTCTACAAAAATAGCTAGAGATCAATAAAATATGTACAAAAATCTTTATTATTACTTGGTGACTGAAGAAGCATAAAAGTGAAAATGTTCTTGCTTACAGAAAAACATTTGACCGTTTTTCATTCCTTACCATATTGAGGATAGTAAAAAGGCAAAATACAATACAATATTTGATATTATTATGATTATATTGAAGTTTGAAGTTATGATAAGGTGGTACTTTAAGTGTAGAAAGCATCAAACATTAGTAGAACGCCGACATTGATGACATCGTAAGCCTAGCACGAAAAACTTCATAACGCCTTTGTTTGCAGAATGAAAAAACATCTCAAAAAGTAAACATTCAAGTATGTACGTTTTTTAATCTCAATTTACTTAATTGAAATTAATCATTATTTTGGCACTTAAGAACCTTTCCAAAAAAAATTTCAGTGTATCCCAGTAGTCCCCTCTAGCCTTTCCCCCTGGGGGGACAATTGGGATTTTTTATAAAAACCTCTCAGTTGTCCCCTCTACCAACGACACCCCACTTGAGATGTTGCCGTATAATTTTTTAAGTGGGGGAGACTGGGATATTTAAAAATGTAAGTCCCAATTGTCCCCTCCACCGGTGACACGGGGGACAAACGCCAGAGGGGACTACTGGGATACACTGAAGAATTTATATCAACCGCTCAAACCTGCTTTAAATTTAATTTTACGTAAGTATTTTATATTTAAAAATTAAGAAAATATAACAATTATTAATATGGTTTTTTTAATGGATATTTTCATTTAGGCAACAAAGGGCGCAAAGCTTTTCCTTATATGCAGATTCTGTAAAACGACGTCTGTCAATTGTTAGTTACTTAGTCAAATCCGTTAGTGACTTTGGGGTGCTTTATTACGAATTCGATATTTTTTCGTGCTAGGTTCACTGTGAGATGATCATCTTTTCAGATGCTGTACTGATGACCGCTACAAACCAATAAATATCCACATAAATGATTAAGATTACTTTGACTTTGAAATGATTTTATACACTCGTTTTCATTTAATGAGGTAAGAAAGACTAAAGTTTATTTACAAACTATAAATTATTTTAGAATGATAACAAAAAACATGCATAAAAGAAAATAAACGTATGTTTTTGTTTAAGGACATAAAAAGTTTTGCCTTCTTAATAAAGCAGGCTAAAATAACGCTAGGTGGCAGTAGTAAAAAGCTAATAATTATATGCGTTCATAACTAAAGGCGCACTCGCATTGCTGCAGCTTGGTGTAGTGTGTCGCGACTTGCGACAGAACTTATTGCAGCCTTCATATTACTACTACTCTAGCCCTACTCTCTAAGCGCATTCGCACTCTCTGCACGTAATTGGCCGTACACGGCTGTGTGCATATACTGCGCCAATCGCTAGTGAAACAAACAACAGTGCGCGTGCCTTGTACGACGAATTACTGGCCCACGAAGTATCGGATGCGCTTAGAGAGTAGGCCCTGTTTCGCGCTACGAAGTGAGGCTTCCGTCACACGACTCACTACACCTCAATGTGCATATAGCATTATATTCAGCCCTTGAAATATAAACAGAATTATACTATTAAAGGTTTTCTATATAATCGTATTTAAAATAAGTGCAAAACGTAACAATAAATATCAACACGCCATCGCCAGACGAGCGTAATTTAAATAATATGACATTAGTTTAATTTTTATCTAGGTTGTATTGTTGTTCGAATTCTCTAACTTATTTAGCGATAAGTATTGGGTACAAATTAGAAGGTTCTAAATATTTTTGAAAGTATGAACATTTAGTAGAGCACTTATTAAAAATAGATTTCACATTTTGGTGTTTGAATTAAAAATGCCTCTTATCGGTAGTATGCCTTAACATACTTTTTTGATGCGATTGTTAGTAAGCATCCTTTATTTTGTTTCACTTAATAGACAATTTTAACAACTACAATACAACTAATCTTTTACACTATTGAAATATATAATATATGCGTAAAATTGATTGTTATAAACCTTTCCTACAGATAAGTGAGGATATAGTTGAATGTGATTCCTGTTTCAGGGTCGATCCATATTAAATAAAGATCAGCTGTACGGTAATGCTTATGGAACAGAATTACGAACAGGTACCGATTGGTGTTATATAAATCGTTCAATACAATTACACCATTTTTCTGGCTTCCAATAAAACAACTTTTCATTAGGTACCGGTTACTGACAAATCATAAAACACTTGTGTTCAAATGTTCATGATTAGCACTCAAACAGTTGCCCGTAGCATGATATAAAACAGTAATCTAACGATTTCGTAGTTTAAACCACTGATCCACCACTGAGCGAGCACTGGTCGAGTCATAGACAAGGTAAAGTTAAAACTTTAACGTAAAACACTAACATAGATACCGTCTAATAGTGCCTTTAAATCAATGTGAATTGAGCCTGCAACACAAATCACACGCGTCAATGGAGCATAATAATTATATTAATAATATATTTTTGGGAAAACACGTAATACCTATTGTTGTTTTCATTACATATTATTATTATTTAACTCGCAAATTGAGCTCTTCTATATCATAACAGACATTACGATCCTCCATATCGTTATAATTCACGAATTACCCTGCACGAAGAAATTTGGAAACTATTTTAATTTATACTATATATCAAAACCTTACATGGTGGACACTACACGATTAAAGCAATCGATGTGCAATATATTAAATAATATTACACATTTTCTACATACATTCAAAGCAACGTAGGTACTATGGTCAGATGTTAATAGTATGCATTAGTTAGCGTGTAATAACTTAAATCATAATAATATTTAAATGACATCCAATAATTTTACAGAAGCTCAAACATTGTAATAACCATTGAATAATAAAGAAAATCGTCGGATGTTCAAGGCTAATAACTGCTTAGTGCTATCAACTAACCTATTAAAACTAAAATATTTGTTCGAGCTTCCATTAAAATGAAAATATATTCTGAAGGCAATTGACAAACATTAATAACTTAAAAACTAAAAGGCGGTAAAAATAACCGTATATTTGGCCTCAAGGGGTCTGCAGCGTAGAAATAATCTTAGATGTTAAACGGTCTAGAAATACTAATTATTGCATAACTTATTATTTAGATAGACATTCTTCAAGAATTTATGAAAAAACATTATTTTATCTACGTGTATTCTAAAGAAACTCTCGGTGATATTTGCAAACAATGATTATTGAAACTTAATTTAGCGCCAGCGATTTTAAAAAGACAAGACCGCACATAATACTAGACCTTACAATCAATCTTCTAAACTATTATAATCGTACTCAATGTCGCAATAAAATTACATTTTGTGCCGAGATAAAGCCGCTATCGAAAACCCTATATTATGACCAACAGTAACATACAAGGAAATAGAGAAAAACAACTTATTGGTTACAATTACATTATAATCGCGCATCGTGATCAAATTTTGCTTTTAAATAATAGGTTCAGAATCCCTTATTAAATAAACAAACAAGCACAGCTGACACTATGCTATATAACTGGATGGAAAATTATTATACAAATGTATTACCAGAACACGTTTAGTTAATATTATGATTATTTAGTAATTCATTTTCTTAGATTCAGTTGTTCCATTAGATGCGTAATAAGTAGGTAATGTGATTGAGGAAGGAAGAATCTTAATACATACACATAACATTTAAATTACTTTTTAAATATACTTTTTGATAAGTGGATTTTAAGACCTTACATCTAATAACGTCCGTGTCCCTTGTTAAGATTCATAATTAATTATGTTAAAATAACTTATTACAAAACATTTTATATCTAATAAAGTGAACGGATTACACGAAATCATAGGTGCATGTACGCCCATGAATTAAACATTTGGCAGGCATTCAATAACAAGAGTAGCACTGTGTTACAAACTTAAAGATCAACCGAAATGGTCTATTCGGTAATTCTAGACTTTTTAGTCGAACTTTTCCTTGGACATACTTTTATTTCGTTTTGCTAAATTTTCCTTTTTTAGTTTTTCTTCGCATCTTACGCTGAAATTTTACATTTTCCATTTTTTATCATAATTTAAACCAATTTTTCTGTTGCCAACTTTACAAATACTTATTCGTCATAATAAGATGTCCGTATAAGTAGGTACATCCGATTTTTTAAATTAGATTAACCGGAAGAAGTGAAAACGTCGACAAAAAGCAAAAGTCGTCGATATACGAACAAAAAATACGAAGCTAATAAAACTCGAAATAAATGACACCGAATAGACCACTGAAATCGCTCTACGATTGAGTTTGGATAAAAATTGATTGCTATATTTTTGGTTAGGCACTAGTTGCATTTAATATAAGGCAACAGTCATATTTAATTCAGATACCATTTGCACAACAATAAAGTTTACTACTTACGACTAAGCTATAAAATAATTATACGTGAGGCAAGAGCCTACTGTTTGCGACTAACATATTAGCGTTGTGTCAGAGTCAGCAAGTTCCTAAGTTGAAACATTATTTATAATATGTTCTATTGTCTTTTAAAATATGATAATGTTGACTTTAATGGTCAAAAATTAAAATTATATAAAATTTACAAAAATGATAAAAATACAATATTCATACGTTAAATAGCTATAAACAGTGACGAATAACTGAATTTTTGTATATTAATCGTTAATGTTTATTAAAGAATCCATGACAACAAACAATAACGTTAATTGTCCAACAAAATTGTTTTTTTAAAGTACATTTCGGTTTAACGTACCTATGAAAGTAGAAACAAAATCATATTATAATCATCACTTTGGCGTTAGTTCACGTTCATAATATACGAAAATACATATATTACATAAATTTATCTTGATGAAAAATATATACATAATTTTAATATAAGAGCGGCAAACCTATATATAATCAAAATAATAAAAGTTTATAAGCGACAATAATATAAAGTCATATTAATTAAGTATTTGGCTTCTTAAAGTTAGAATTTACTTACAAACAATATCCTGGACATCGACATACTAGAAAAATTACTTTGTAAGTATTCATTTTGATAAAATAGTATTCTTCAGTTTGCTTGAAGAGAGATTGCTAAAAGCAATTTATAACGTATCATAATGTTACGTGGCGTTTGTTACATAATTTGCCTGATATGATAAGCTGCTGTCATTTAGTTTCGAAGCTGTATGTAACGTAATCTGATAGCATCAACGACGCGGGGCCAGCTGCAAATGTTATTCAACAGCTGCCTAACACTAGCCGCTTCTAAATCAGTGTTGCCGAGATCTTCTTAGAGCTCCACAGATCTGAGCTCATTATTATATCTCAACCATTTCATTTACGATTTCGTACTATTGCACAATATAATAACAAATAATTCATTAAGTAAATATTTTATGCCTCTGTTTACAAACCGATTAAGTATTAAGGTGCTAAAGTTCTGCTACACATGTATGTATGTAAAACATTATTAATGATTTGACTCAAAACCTCCAATCTTTTTTTCCTAAAGAAACGTCTATAAGCTCTTTTACTTAATTTGTTAGCGACGGTGACGTACATATACTTTTGATAGCATGGTGTTAGTAATATACCTAATAATGTAATTAGGTACAGTTGTTAAATAATAAGTGGATATACATATTAGATACCCTTTACTTATATAAGACCGATGAAAAAGACAAGAAAACTCACAAGTCATTGATTTGTTTGGGGCTAATATTGATTGAACACTACGTAACATCAACTGTCGCAGACTTCAATCACCCATAGTTCGCACTACGCGAATAATTAACTCCATTGCGGGACGATTTTTGTCATGTGATCCTACATAAGCGTCAATAGGAAGTATGCACGATGTTTTAGTCGTATTTAACCACTTATACCACTCAAGTGAAATAGTTATGAAGGAGAATAGGTACAGAAATAGTACTTAAATTATATTACCGTTTTTTTAACTTAAAGTTTGTTTGTACTTCAGTTTTAAAAGTAAAATCTACTATAAGTTTCATTTAAGTTAAGAGGCAGAAGAAAGAAATGTTAAATAGTTTAAAATAGCAAAAAAATATGCGGGTAACTTTAGAGTTAAACAAAACAAAAACAGAATTTATAACTAAGTATTATTGAACAATTGCTTTACGTTAGGTACATTCAATGCATATTCCCTATCGTCTAATAGAGCAGTGTAAGTGTATAAGGATATAGGTATAAGATACTGGAAAAAAATTGCGCCGCAACCAAACTTCCGCTAAGAGAACAAAATTAAATTCCGCCAATAGACAGACAAGCGTTTTTATAAAATATTTAGTTATAAATGCCATAAATTTAAATACGCTGATTGACACATATCATGAGATAAGTGTGTCTGCTTGTTAGTCGGCGAAAAAAATATAACAAACACATTTTTAAATTGCATCCACTTTCTTTTGTTATTTCTAATGTATTATCTCATCTTTTGATCCAGCATTGTGAAAACTGAACAGGTAACAAGTATAATTAAAAAATATATCAAGTTCATAACTTTTTACGACATAATTTAACATTGCTAAAGTCTTTTACTAATACTGTTTTGATGTAATCGATTGAAATATAACATTAATGTCTGATTCTGCAAGTTTTCTTTTTGAACCGAACTATTTTTAACAATACCTACACTAGAAGCAAAATAAAAATTGAATATTTTGTTACTTTTGTCTTTTTTTTTTAGCTATAATAGGAAGTTCAGTCACGTCGCAAAGGGGACACCTTAATATATGAAAATAGGTTTAAGCTCTATGAATTATTGTTAAATAAACCTCGTCTTGTTTGACGTTCAACATTTAGAATGTCACTTAGGCGGAATCAACTTTTTATCCTAAACCGGATGTAAATAAACTTCAGAAAAATTCAATAGATTACCCATGGCCCCAACATGACCGATAGCCTCAATAAAGAAAAATAAAAGTATCGAAGTCAAAAATCAAGGGGAGTGCAATCATCGGCTATGAGCAAACCGCGTATACGTAAATAAAATCATAAGTTCAGATGTGATTTTTCATAAGAAGTTTATTTACATACTGCGTACAAACATTGAATGAGGTTATTCGAGCATAGGCGGTTTTGACGGTTTCATACTAGTCTCTAAATACACTACAATATGAGCGACACGCTAACTAAGCACAGTGAGGTGATGCCAGACATATAGTTAGCCTTAAACATCCTATACATGGTGATAAATAATGTAAAACCAACGATATTTGGTATAAAAAGTACCCAAGTAACACGAATATACATGCTGTATAATCTTTTACATAATAAAAAGTATAAATCTGGATTGATTGGATTGGATATGCTTTCTGATTGATTACCTTCTGTGTAATGTGTAACTATACTCTGATGAGGCGTAATTCCACAACATTTTATTTAGTAGTCACTAAGTAGAGTAATTGATTGATTTCATTACATTTAATATGTGCCAGTCTATATTTAATGATATAGTTATTTTGCGTATTTTTTTATTAGTAAAAACATTAATCTAGAACACCTAACAACAGTTAACTGATAAATACAAGTGAAAGTGCATTTTTGTATTCAGGTAGTGTTATACTTTATTAACCATAAAAAAATATAATATTAATTGATCAATATAAAAAATAAATGTTTTTCGTGTTGTTCATTTTTATTTTTATCGGAGTTTTATCACACTTACGTGTTACTTGGGTAAAAGAGAGAGAAGATATAATTAAAATCTGTTATTATTCATTAAACATTGGGAGTAGGTACTTAACTATACGCGTCGTGTCTATGGTGAGATCCATTGCATTCTATGTGAACAGGCAAAGCTTACAGCCACAGCGCAACAAAGTTTGCAACACAATAAAGGGGAAAAATAAATTATACTCCCTACTCTAAATTAAGGGGGCCTTTGTTCGTCACTACATCGATAATCGCCCGATGTAGTTTCGAAGTACGAAAACTATTTGTCCGATTACTTCCTTACACGGCGTTTAAATTAGTTACTATGTCGAGAGTTAATTACAACTAAAGTGTACAGAACATCAGCTATTGAGAAGACGCAACATCGATGATGTCAACTTCAACGTATGTAAAACAGGCTACATTACATCAAACATGCAAAATAATTGGAAACTAGTACACCTGCTAATACTTAACACAGTATATTAAAATTTCTGCACAATGACGTCGTGTAAATGCAGCTTCCAATCGATCGAGGCAACATAGTATTCAAAAATATATTACCTTACTGTTATGTGATTAAAGTATTGTTTGACACTTATAATTTTTATTTTATTTTAGCAAATATACTGCCGTACTCAGAGACGTCCATTAAGTTTTAATGACAATTAATTGTCTTTCCTTCTCTATTTAGCACAATACATAAGAAAGTGACAGCAAGAGACTTAATTGTCATTAAAACTTAATTGACGTCTCCGAGTACGGCGGATAGACTTAAAGCGTAGGACCTCATTAAAACTTATTTTACTCAAATGTGATTTACTGCCGTACTCAGAGACGTCAATTAAGTTTTAATGATGATTAAATGTCTTTTATTCTCTTTTTAGCACTATACATAAGAAAGTGACAGCAAGAGACTTAATTGGCTATTTGACAGTTGTAACAATAAAATATGAAATATGTCGGATATGGTAGTTTATAATTTAACGATAATTATCCAATAGTTATTTGTAAGATAATTTCTAAATATTTTATTTTTACAAAATAAATTTGCGTTTTTTTATTTGTGGATTACAAGACCCGAAACACGGGCGGCCATGATTGAGCTTCGTGTGACGTCACATTTCACAAATAAACAAAAACCATCTGTTAGGTTTCAAGATACAATTTCTTTGTATAATGAAATGTGACGCCACAGGGCAAAAAGTCACGTGACCAACCGTTTTCGCGCAAAATATGAAATTAATGAAGAAACATGTTTTTTTTTAATATAAAGATTTTTGAGAAAAAACATATTGTACGAGGTATAAATTAAGCGTTTATAATTTGTTTTAAAATTTTCCAAAAACTGTCAAGTAGCCAATTGTTATTAAAAGTTAATTGACGTCTCTGAGTACGGCAGTTAGTTATGCTTCGATAATTTGGCAGCTGCTGATGTTGGGTACACACGGTGCTGTATATTGCCGTATATTACACACTACTGAATAACACACAATGGGGATTGACTAGTCAACGTTAGCCAGTGTAATTTTGCTACAATGAGACGTCAGTAGTGCTTAAGCTCTTTAAATACCGGGTTGCCTTGCGCGTCTATCGCAATGCGTACAATGGTGGCACAACTCTCCAACAAACGTCACTACACGAGTAAGTTCCGTCAAAGCGATCGTTTCATAGAACTCAGCTTGTAGTCACGAGTCAACGTACACTTTTGATCCCTATTCTCTGCACAATAAGAGTCACAACATAAACTGTCCATCTTCTTCTTCATCGAACTGTCAATAGTATAACAAAAAACACTTGTTTGGTGACGAACTCAGCTAATTTAAAGCTGACATATTATAGGCATTCGTGTCGAAATATACACTACATATTATAACATTCACGTTGACATACAAAACGGTAGCGTGTTCAGTATTGCGAGCTGTTTACTGTTTACTTTTTGACTTGATTTTCTATCCTATTCCAACTGGGTAAGGTTCAAATTATGATGGCAGCAATATTGCCATTGTCAGCTAACGGCAGCTGTTATGATTACGCATTATGCGAAGTACATGACCTTTTGGGTGACGTCACGTACTGTAATCGCACGTGCGGTCTTCACTGCAAACGGATTCGTGGTTACCCTCGCCAGAGTGGTGTTCCTCCTCGACGAGTAACCAGTCAATAGTATAACAAAACAACTGGCGATAAAACACAACTAATTTGAAGCCGACACATAGGCATACCTGTCGATATAATCACCACACATAACATTCACGTTGACATAACAAATAGGGGAAGCGTGTTCATTAATATTGCGAGCTGTTGACCGTTTCCTGTTGTACTGTAGCTAACGTAACAGTTAAGATTACGCAAAGTACATGACCTTTTTGGTGACCGCGTGTACGGTGATCGCTCGCGCCATAGCTCCGGGCGTGCGGTCTTCGCTGCAAGCTGATTGGTGGCTGCCTTCGCCGGAGTCGTGTTCCTTCTCGACGAGGTGGTAGCGGGCGCGGAAGGCGACTAAATGCGCGTAGTATGCGGGCGCGGGGATAGAGACGGAGCGAGTGCAACGCACGTAAGTGTGACAGAGCTGGTAGGTGAGGCATTGGAGCTCGTCGGAGCCGAAGTGGTTGTCGTCCCATAGCACGTGGTAGTGGGAGGGGCGCGACGTACCCTGTCGAATACGTGTGTGTTATATATGTATATTTTTTTGGTTATACTATGTAATGATGTTGTCCTTTGTGACAATTATTCTATAGATTGATATTATTATACCTTGTCCAATAAATAAACGTTAGACGACTGGCCTTACATCTAGAGATACTAAGTTCAATTCCAAACGGAAATATTATGTGTGTATGAAAGGAGAACCGGCACTTTCCATAGAAAAAATGCTAAACTTGTATACAATAGAATTTGGTCACAAAGTAAAGCTAATATTATTTGCTATCTAAACCAAGTTTTGTATTATTTTTATCGAATCACAGATAGGAGTTATTTAATTACTAATATTTTTTTAATTTGGAAACACTGAGTCTTCAAAAGGCAGACATGTTACTTTAAAAATTTCTAACCTGGCTGTATAAACTATAATTCTTTTGCTTATAAAAAAGTGAAATGTCAACAATGCCGTTACGTCAGTTAGTCAACCGACATTTGACAGCTAGCGGGTGTACAACTGTCATTTGTGGACAGATATCGCCAGATAATAAATTACAGATAAAAAAATTAAAAAGTATACAACTTAAGCATAAAACGCCGGGTCTCCTTTGTTAGTAACATTATGATGAACCGTGATTAATACATTCAGTAAGAATTTCGATATATATTACCAAAGGACGTGGGACCGATTCCCACCTGAGTCCCACCCACTCCTACTTCCACCCCCACCAACCCGAATTGGGCCAGCGTGGTGAGTTATAGCCTAAACTCTTTATGTGGGAAGGCCTGGGATCGAAAGTTATATAGTACGATAATGAAATAATTTTTTTTACAATAAATACTAGTTATTTAGAATTAAGAAAAGTTCGTAACCTGGATACCCTGATGACTGCAGAGATAGAAGTCAAACTCAGTAGGGTGCGTGATGCCGAGGTCGACGGTGGTCCCGACGGGGATGTTGACCGACTAAATTGCCCGACTGCTTACTAAAACTGTTTTGATATAAGTAAACATCCCCACCTGTATGCCCTGGTGACTGCACAGATAGAAGTCAAACTCAGTAGGGTGCGTAATGCCGAGGTCGACGATGGTCCCAGCAGGATGTTGACCGACTTAACTAGCCCACTGCTTACTAAAAACTATCTTGATATAAGTAAATATCCCCACTCGTATGCCCTGGTGACTGTACAGATAGAAGACAAACTCAGTAGGGTGCGTGATGCCGAGGTCGACGGTGGTCCATGCTGAGATGTTGACCGACTAATTTGCCCGAATGCTTACTAAAAACTATCTTGATCAAGTAAGTATTCCCACCTGTATGCACTGGTGACTGCACAGATAGAAGTCAAACTCAGTAAGGTGCGTGATGCCGAGGTCGACAGTGGTCCCGGCGGGGATGTTGACCGACTAAACTTGCCCGACTGCTTCCTAAAAACTATCTCGATATAAGTAAATATCCCCACCCGTATGCCCTGGTGACTGTACAGATAGAAGTCAAACTCAGTAGGGTGCGTGATGCCGAGGTCGACGGTGGTCCATGCTGGGATGTTGACCGACTAATTTGCCCGACTGCTTACTAAAAACTATCTTGATCAAGTAAGTATCCCCACCTGTATGCCCTGGTGACTGCACAGATAGAATTCAAACTCAGTAGGGTGCGTGATGCCGAGGTAGACAGTGGTCCCGGCGGGTATGTTGACCGACTAAACTTGCCCGACTGCTTACTAAAAACTATCTTGATATAAGTAAATATCCCCACCTGTATGCCCTGATGACTGCACAGATAGAAGTCAAACTCAGTAGGGTGCGTGATGCCGAGGTAGACAGTGGTCCCGGCGGGTATGTTGACCGACTAAACTTGCCCGACTGCTTACTAAAAACTATCTTGATATAAGTAAATATCCCCACCTGTATGCTCTGATGACTGCAGAGATAGAAGTCAAACTCATTAGAATGCGTGATGCCGAGGTCGACGGTGGTCCAGGCGGGGATGTTGACAGACTAAACTTGCTTGACTGCTTACTAAAAACTATCTTGATATAAGTAAATATCCCCACCTGTATGCCCTGGTGACTGTACAGATAGAAGATAAACTCAGTAGGGTGCGTGATGCCGAAGTCGACGGTGGTCCATGCTGAGATGTTGACCGACTAATTTGCCCGAATGCTTACTAAAAACTATCTTGATCAAGTAAGTATCCCCACCTGTATGCACTGGTGACTGCACAGATAGAAGTCAAACTCAGTAAGGTGCGTGATGCCGAGGTCGACAGTGGTCCCGGCGGGGATGTTGACCGACTAAACTTGCCCGACTGCTTCCTAAAAACTATCTCGATTTAAGTAAATATCCCCACCCGTATGCCCTGGTGACTGTACAGATAGAAGTCAAACTCAGTAGGGTGCGTGATGCCGAGGTCGACGGTGGTCCATGCTGGGATGTTGACCGACTAATTTGCCCGACTGCTTACTAAAAACTATCTTGATCAAGTAAGTATCCCCACCTGTATGCCCTGGTGACTGCACAGATAGAATTCAAACTCAGTAGGGTGCGTGATGCCGAGGTAGACAGTGGTCCCGGCGGGTATGTTGACCGACTAAACTTGCCCGACTGCTTACTAAAAACTATCTTGATATAAGTAAATATCCCCACCTGTATGCCCTGATGACTGCACAGATAGAAGTCAAACTCAGTAGGGTGCGTGATGCCGAGGTAGACATTGGTCCCGGCGGGTATGTTGACCGACTAAACTTGCCCGACTGCTTACTAAAAACTATCTTGATATAAGTAAATATCCCCACCTGTATGCCCTGATGACTGCACAGATAGAAGTCAAACTCAGTAGGGTGCGTGATGCCGAGGTCGACAGTGGTCCCCGCTGGGATGTTGCCCGACTTGCCCGACTGTTCCTTCTTGTCGGCGCAGAACAGCCGCGTGTGGTGACGCTTCTGCACCACTATGAAGGTTATGCCCGGCTTGTATTCCGCTTCCAGCTGCAATAGAAAATTGTATGTTAGTTTATTTTACAGAAATACTAATAGGAATAACCGTGTTGTAGCGATGAAAAAATACTATTACCCCCTCTTCCCTTGGGTGTTGTAAAAGGTGACTAACGGACTAAAGACTGCACACACATCCAACAGCATAGAGCGGCGATGGGCTCACCACCTGTCTCGCTGAGCACATGTGCAGCAGCTATTTAATGAAAAGTGGACTATGGCAGAGGACTGCTTATGCGGTCCTCATTGTCTATATAGTCTCTGACTAACCCTTCGGGGATTTTTTTTCACAATAACCATTTATTATAATAACAATAGAGTATTTCACAACAACTCTACTAAAAGCGCGGTAGCTCAACTTTAACACTTCAGCAACTAGTGCTGGGGTACAGTGACATAAGGGATCTGCTAATCGATCGATCTAACCTTTCGTCTAACAATACATACAGCGGATTAACCTATACAAAACTGTCAAAATTTCTCTAATCGATATTGGTCTTTATACCCCTAGTGATAAAGTCCAAAATATGTTGAAAAAAATTGACATTTTGTGGTACATTGAAGTGCTTGCGTCTCTATACCTACATGTATGTTTTATATGTAACTGTTTGTTTCCTAATACATAAATGTAATAAATAAATAAAAACAAAGTAGTATGAGGAGGAGCTCGACAGCGCAGCGGCTAGCGTGTTCGGCTTGCGATCTTGCCCGCTAAGCAAATTTCGAATGCTGGGTCGCCTAATGGGTGACCCATTAAAAAAAACACCTCGAGCTCTTCCGTGCTTCGGAAGGCACGTTAAGCCGTTGGTCCCGGTTGTTGTCGTAAGATGGCAGTCGTTAAAACCCAACCCGCATTGGGCCAGCGTGGTGGGTTATGGCCCAATATCCCCACGTGCTATTGTCCACGTGGGAGGCCTGTGCCCAGCAGTGGGACGTTTATAGGCTGATGATGATGATGAAAGTAGTATGTGGGTACCTTGATGCACGCCTCCCTGACGGCGGTGAGCTCGTGCTGCAGCACGTGTATGAACTGGCCCTCGGAGATGCCGTCGCGGTACATGATGATGCGGTGCGGCTTGAACCCGTTGGTGCTCTTGTAGAACATTATCAGCAGCTCCTGCACCATGCTGCTCATCTCGTGCACTATCTCTTGTCTGGAATGAGTCTTTGCGTTGTTAGTAATAAGCCTGATCTTTTATATCGAATTAGGAATGTTATTTTCGTATATGAGGAAAAGTAGAGGGCCAAGGAAGCTGCCCTGTGAGACGTCAAACTTTATTATTTGTCATATTATGCTACCATATTTTACTGTAAGTAACTTATATTCTGTTTACTAGAAAAAAAATCAACCAGTCCATGTAGGTATCCGGTGTAGGATCGGCAATCCAAAGGTCATGGGTTCCAACCCCATTCGAGCTTCCTGAGACCGGTTGATTTTTTTCTAGTAAACATTTTATCATATAGCATTGTGAATGCAAAATATCAATAATAAAGAAACTTATATTCTAATTTATTCTAACATAAAACAATCTAGATGTAATAATTGTAGCTTTTTTTCACAACTTTTCATACGTAAGTACGATTTAGGGATACCAGCTTTGCTACTACAAAATTACCTTAATGTATTAGGGTATTTTAGGTACCAATGGAAATCTCATCCACATTTTGGGGATTAAAGTTATTCGCGTCCGTAGGTTTACCCTTGAGACCCTACACGTGACCCCCGGGTGGTGCTAAATGAGTAACACTGACTGAGCGGTAGAGCCACGCTTCCTCTGGTTTGGGGAGCAGGAGCCTCCGGAACCCTCACTGGTCGGACGTAACACAACAGCACAAAGTGCCATTAATTCACGCCGAATATACGTGAGAGGGTGGTATTACGCCGGGCGAGCCGGCCCAATGCGTGCTGCAATGCAGCGTGGCGTCCCAATTCCTATTCCTTCCTTAAACCTATTCCTCCCTTAAAGGCCGGCAACGCGTCTGCGATTCCTCTGGTTTTGTGGGTGTCCATGGGCGGCAGTGATTATTCTCCATCAGGTGACCTGTCTGCTCGTTTGCCTCCCTCTTTTATACATATAAAAAAAATTTAAGCAAGTACTGATGCAAAACGCGTCCTAACAAATTACCAAAGGAAATCCCATCCACATCATTGCAAGTGATGGATTTAAAAACTCCCTATCCCATCTTATTCAAAGGCCAATAAATACTAATTATTATTGTATTTTGAACAACTGGTTTCATTTTTCCAAATGCCCACTGTGCCAAATTATTATATACGAAGTCGGGGGCAACAGCTAGTTATTAATAGTTTTCAATAAATCATGTTTACCGTAACATGTAATATCGGATTTAAAAAATGGGGGGGGGGGGGGGGGGTGTAAATTTTGGTAGGGGTTGGCAGCACTGGTATATTTAAATGTGATGTATTTAAATGTTATACTAGATCCTAGGCGTCCATGGAGCCTACCAGTGATGGACGGCTTCTTGTTGTCGCCTCACAGACTTGTTTGAAATGCACAAAAACGCAATCAAATTCCATATCGTACGCACCTATGTTGCTGCACGCGCACGGTGGCTGCATACCGGGATGGGTGGGCGTCCATAGAGCCAACCACGGCAGCGATGGACGGTTTCTTGTTGTCGCCAGCCGGCGGGTGCGTCACGTCCACTCCCAGGAATATCACGGGCTCGTTGAACACCTTAGGGGCAAGATAGGATAGTTATACACCATAGTTGTAGCTGTATGTCCTAAACAGGATTAGGATCGAATAGAAAGAGTTAGAGCGCTTATTACTATGAAAATTATATTTTGATTGTACTAATTTATGGTATGAACTTCTTTTGAGGGACCTCACGGGTTTTATTAAGGTGGCAACTGAAAATCAGTGATTTACTCTCTGAGTAAATATCTTGCTGAGTTTCTGTCTATTTGCATCGCTGCGGCATATAACATATCTGTTAGCTTTAAGTTAATTTATTATTTTGTCTTCTTATTTTACTTTTTTACGATTTTATTTAATAATGTTTTAATATGTGCTTGTTTTCGGTGCAAATAAATCACTGCAGTTAATTTAGAAGCGCTGCTATAGCACAGTTGGATATCTATACATTTATTTATTTTGGCACATACAGTCATTCAACAAAAAATATGTTAGAGTATATATTGAACATATTAAATGACAAGGAGTGCCGAAAAGGTTTAAAATTTAGCCCGGTAGGTGAACTCGCCTAAGCTGCTCGAGAGATTTCCCGACAACCAATGCGACATGCCCAAGGACTTCGACATGAACCCAGAGTCCACGTCCATTAAGGTCTTGGGTATACAGTGGAGCCCTCAGTCAGACGAGTTCACCTACCGCATCTCTCTGCCCCTATCACACATGTCACAAAGCGGTCTATTTTAAGCACCGTAGCCTCACTTTATGACCCAAACGGCTGGGTTTCTCCCGTTATCTTCCGCGCAAAGCTGCTGCTTCAGCAATTGTGGCTACTGAAGCTGGAATGGGATGAGCCCACTCCCTCTGAAGTGCAAACGGAGTGGCACCACATCTCAGAGGATCTGCCGCTGTTGTCTAGCATTCGCTTCCCTCGGCACGTTTGTGCAAACAAAGGCTCAGCTGCATACTCGCTTCACGGGTTTGCAGATGCCTCTGAAGCCGGGTTTGCCGCCGTTGTTTATCTCCATGAGCTCGATGCCTCCGGAGATACTTTGGTACACTTGATTGTCGCCAAGTCGCGAGTCACACCAATCAAGAATCGCCTCACAATCCCCAAGTTAGAGTTGTCGGCCGCCACCCTACTCTCCCAGCTCATGATCCGTGTGTCGGTTCAGTTATCGGCCCATATCAGTATACAACAACACATATGTTGGTCAGACAGTGCGATAGTCCTGGCCTGGCTCAATACACCGCCTCACCGTCTTCAACCCTTTGAAGCCAACAGGGTAGTCAAAATCAGCTCAGGCTCACCGGAATGTACCTGGCGACACGTACCTTCCGAGCTCAACCCGGCAGATTGCGCAAGCAGAGGGATGTCTGCGCAATCCCTGTCAGCCCACGACTTATGGTGGTCTCCCACGTGGCTTAGACGGCCTTGTGAGTCTTGGCCTGCGATGCCTTTAGCTCTGGGCCATCACGCCCTGCCCGGCCTTAAGCCCAAACACGTACCGTCACTGGTCACAGTGCCCGGTCTTGACTTTGACCTGCTCACTCGGTTCAGTTCACTAAACAAGCTCGTCGGAGTGACAGCTTGTCTAAAACGCTTTCTGCACAACTGCAGACACCACCCAGATTCGCGACGCTCAGGCCCCTTGTACGTCAGTGAACGAAGAGAGGCCCTACTTTACTGGGTGCGCAGTATTCAGCACAATGAGTTTGCAGAGGACATCCACCGCCTTCAAACTGGCAAAATCTGCTCCGTCAGACTCCAGCGGCTGTCACCTCTCATTAAAGATGAGCTCCTTAGAGTTGGTGGACGACTGTCCCATGCGTCTATCCGATATGACGCGCAGCATCCGCTCATACTTCCCAGCTCTAGCCCACTTGTAGACCTCATCATTGACCACTACCACAAAATACACTGCCACCCTGGCGCTGACACCTTACACGCAATCCTACGCCAACAATTTTGGATATTGTCCGCGCGCCGTATTATTAGACACCGAGTCTTTAAATGCTTTAGATGCTTTCGATGCCGGGCCCAGCCGCAAGCGCCCTTCATGGCCGACCTGCCAGCCGATGGAGTTACGCCTCAGCCAGTATTTAGTCAAGTCACGACCGATTTTGCCGGCCCATTCCTCGTTAAATCTAGTACCCTACGTAATGTTAAACTCTTAAAAGCGTACTTTTGTATATTCGTGTGCCGCTCCACTAAGGCGGTTCATTTGGAACCGGTCTCGGACCTCAGCACGGAAGCGTTCCTCGCGGCGTTACAGCGTTTTATAGCACGCCGCGGTGCTCCGGTTCTCATCCGCTCGGACTGCGGTACAAATTATGTAGGCGCTAGAAATCAGCTCATTGAAGTACAAAACTTTCTTGCCTCGAATAATGACACGATTGCGCACAAGCTTGCTGGTCAGCACATTACTTGGTTATTGAACGTCCCTAAGGGACCATGGTTCGGTGCGTTACATGAGATCAACATAAAATCAACTAAGCAACTTTTATATCGCGTAATTGGCGAACAGCACCTCACATTCGAGGAATTCTCTACACTTTTAGCACGAATCGAAGCTGTCCTTAACTCTAGACCTCTCTGCCCACTTTCGTCTGATCCTTCAGACTTTGAGCCGCTTACGGCCGGACATTTCATTATAGGCCGCCCACTAACGGCCCTTCCCGAACTATCCGTGGAAGATAGGCCGATCTCCACACGTAGGCGATTCCAGATGGTACAGGCCCTTTCCCATAGCTTCTGGACGCTGTGGACCCAGTCCTACCTCCACACACTCCAAACCCGCTCCAAATAGTTGTCCCCATCCTCCCCTCCCCGAGTTGGCGAGCTCGTCCTCATCAAGGAGGACAACCTGCCTGCCCTTCAATGGAGACTGGGGCGCATTACTCGCACCCTGCCTGGGAAGGATGGCGTCGTGCGGGTGGTGGACCTGGACACCGCCAATGGACACCTCCGGAGGCCTGTGTTCAAGATTGCCAGGCTCCCTCTGGATGAGCCCACCCTGGGCCCCGGAGGATGTACTCGCCACGGGCGAGACGTCTTGTAAGCGTATTAAGATACGCCTAGCGCCATCTAGCGTTGTATCGCGAAGTTGGCGCGCAGCAGGTGAAGGAACGACGCGGCCGGCGAGTGAGCCAGTCTGTCTGCTAGCTACCGCGAGACGCCCAGAAAATACGCGCTCTGGTATCTGCCCTTATTGATAGTGACCCTGGGATGATAGTGCCTGTGATAACGTGAAGTGACTTTGTGCTGTGCCGTGACCAATCGCCTACGTCGCCGCCCGTCAGCTCGCCTCCCGTCTCCTGCCTCATCATCCCAAGTAAGTAAGCCTTCAGACCTATCAACCACCTTTACTCTGCTGTATTTGACGGTGTCTTCTGACCCGCGAATACATATTACATATAAAAGATATGGGAGGGGGGATTAAGTTCCTAATTAATAACATACATGTAAAGCTTAGATGTATAGTGTTGATAAACATTTACAACTCAAATTACCACTCAAAAATTATGTGAGATTGATTGTTCTACTACTTAATCTCTGGAATACTATTTTTTTAAAAGACTTTACAGAAATGCTAAAAAGATCGAGGTCACTAAATTCTTTCTTATACATGCAAATACATCGATGTATGAAACAATGACGAGTGTAATTCTTTCGAAGACGGGGTGGTACAAAACAGTTTAATATACGATTGGGGCAGCGGGCAAGCGAGCTTTATTAATAAAGTTAATTTCAGACAGCAGTGTAGGACTGTCAAACATATTGTAGAAGCGCGGTGCAGAGCTGCAGATATAGATATAACAGCTGCTAGCGGCAGCTGTCAGGGGGACAAAGTCAAAGGTGTCCGCTGGTGCAGCGCTGCTGTAGCACGACTAATCGCCTACAATATGTGAAATTGCTTTTACTAAGCATGAAACTATGACCATCCATTGAGTGAGACTTCCGTAATAATAACACGCCATGATCAAAGAAATCGCGCGCTGCTCCGCTCACAGCGGCAAGGTCGTGGCCGGGCACAATATTATGTTACGCTGTTTCTTGTACAGGGATGTGTAGATAAAGTGCCTTACAAATAAACAGAAAATAAGGTCGGAATAGTTATACCGTGTTTTGTCTTTTTTACTCTAATTTAAAATTACGTTTGCATGATAGGAACAAAACACGGAATAACTTTTCGTAGCTTATTCTTTGTTTATTTGTATGGCACAAAGTGTTTCTCTATACTATACATACATATAATCACGACTACTATCCCCCAAGGGTTAGTCTGAGACTAGGCAATGAGGACAGCAAAAGCAGTCCTCTGCCATAGTCCACTTTTCACCAAATAGCGACTGCACATGTGCTCAGCGTGACAGGTGGTGAGCCCTATGCTGTTGGATGTGAGTGCAGTCTTTAGTCCGTTAGTCGCCTTTTACGACACCCGAGGGAAGAGAGGGGGTGGTAGTATTCTTTCACCGCTACGCGTCACGATTATTTAATAAATTACATTTATCTATCTATCTCTAAGAAATAAACGATGCTTACTTTGGGGCGCAGGGATGGCACCAGTATGGAGTTGATGCCGCCCAGCTTGACGTTGATCTTGAGGCACAGGTTGCTGAGCGTCTGCGGCGACGTCTTGTTCACGTTCTTGGCCTGCACGCACTGCGTCGCCATGCCGAGCACCGTGTCGCCGACGCGTTTCACTTCGGCTGTTGCGGTTTGCATGTTATTACATACAGGATGTCCCAAAAGTTATTTTCAATTTGTTTCGCCCACTGTGCAAACGCAACCAGCGGGAGGGGCGCGGGGAGTAGGTTGATCGCTAGCCCGGTCCTTGGGAATTCAGACGCTATGGATTTTACGGGAGCGCAGCGTGCGTGTTGTGTGCGCGAGTACATATTTAACATATTTTTTTAATATAGTTGCTCAAAAAGTGGCGTATTGCAGGGACGTATAGCGTTCAGGACACATCCTGAACATCCTTGTAGCCCACAGGCTATTACATAATCGAGCTCTTTCTTTACCTTTTCCGAACTCGTGCGTTCTCTTTCCCAACTGTCAAAATAATGTCTATTAAAAAGAAAAAACCAACCACAAAGTTTTTACTAAAAAAAATTCATAGAAGTTTTTATGATTCATGCAAATATTTATAAAGAGAAGATACAAATTTGTTTCAATATCAGATTTAATTCAATGATTAAATTTCATTATCATTTCATATCAATAAAAAAATTCTACAGAAGACTTGGCTGTATGGGCATAGTTCCCTTTGCCTACCCAGAATGGGTGAAGAAAACAAAAAAATCTCTGCTTATATTCTTTTACGGTTGGCGCCATTTTTCAAAAATATTCTTTATTAAATCGTTTAATTTTTTCGCAACTGTATTAAAAATAGTGGTTCAGTACACGTGCGGAACCGTCATTGCAACTTGTTCCGACTGTCAACCCTCACCTTCGGCTGCGCCTCGGCTCGGGTAGACATTTATCGGAACTCTTTGCAATGACAGTACCACTGTAATGAAATATACTATATTTTAATTGGCCCAGAGAGCGAGGCCTGTTACTGTACACCTGTATTCGCGAAGAAATCTCAGCGATCACAGTGAATACGTGTCGAGCAGTTCTCAGAAATGTTATCGCCGCACAATAATGGCAGAATTATTGTTTTTGTAAAACTCGCGCACACAACACGCATGCTGCGCTCCCGTAAAACGCTCAATAGCGACTGAATTCACAAGGACCAGGCTAGCGATCAACCTACTCCCCGCGCCGCCCCCCCCCCCCCCCCCCCACCGCTGGTTGCGTTTGAACAGTGGGCGAAACAAAATGAAAATAACTTTTGGACCCTGTACTTAGAATCACGACGAATATCCCCAAAGGGTTAGTCAGATTACAACTGCACATGTATGTTATTTACATTACAAACTGCAGTGTACGTTTGCAGGGTCATGTTGTTTGGTAATAGGTAAGGTCTGGCTAACGAAAGCTGAACCAGGAAAGACGCGGCAAATTAAAAAAAACCATGACTGGGTTGTTACACACAGCTGCAATTTTCTCAGAAGAAAATCAATTTGACATACGACATGACACCTCCGATAGACACACATAGAGACAGTGTTGCCAATCAAATAACTACGAGGTCCAGCTTTCGTTGGCCATAATCAACTGGGTCATTCTAATAAATGCAAAGAACAACTATTTGTATGGAAGCTACATTTAGATCGAATAGTATTTGCAATTTTGTATGAAACAGGTGTTTCGTTGTATGTTCTTAAGTTCAGTTGAGGGATTATAATACATATTGCGAAACACTGTATATTATGGATAGAGGTTGAGCTTTAACCTTTACACTTTTTTACGAATTTTATATACGTAAACTGGTCATTAATATACAGTTTCTTTAAAATATGTGGTATGTACATTGCGTCGTACAATTGAGTCTTAACAGGACAAATACCTTTGTTGATGTAAAAAATAAATTTTAAGATAATTTTTAACATTCCTCCAACAACACTACACGTAAAAAAGATACTCTCGGAAGGCTTAAATAACAATAATATAATATTTTCGTTATATTTGATATTTTTTGCGTTTATAACGCTCAAATATACCTACTGTAAGATTTAAAAATTACTACACACATATTACTATGACTACACCCCATAGTTTCCCACCAGGAGGTAGTAAGTATTTTTTTTTTAACGTTTCAATATCTCAGAATAATTTTTCACAAACTTACCATAGACGGGAGTCTTCCCAGGCAACACCACGACAACCAACTGCAGCTGCACGAAGGTGGACTTGAGGTACTTGAACATCGGCTCCACCTGGTCCGGGCCCGTCGCGTACTTGCAGAAGCACGGCTGCCCGATGATCGGCATGCCCGCGTCGTTCGATATCTTCTGCAGCTGTTGCGTGAAGTTCCTGAATACAAAGAAAATTATTATTGTGGAAATCGGTTCTATACACCATCACGTGTACATCATTCGCACCATATCGGTAGAACAAAGGTACAAATATTGTAAATTGTAATTTTCGACAATAGGCTTTTGCCCACTAGGAATAAATCGGGTGGATGGGCGTTTCTTATGATCAATTATGATTTATAGAAACAAAATATCTAAAATATTCATTTTCAAAAATTGGGATTATTAATATTTATAAAGAAAAAAATCGAGAATAATACGCATTCAGTCATATGACAACGGAACCGTGACGTCACGCCGTGCCCAAATGTCATTTTATTGTTGTGACATTTCTATAGAACAATCCTCGAACGAAACAGATATTTGGCACGGCGTGACGTCATTCACCCAACATGGCGGTCTTAAGCTGTTTTGCGGTAAATTTTAATCGGAATATAAAAAACGCAAAATAAATATTGTAAATGGTAGACTTTTTAAAAAATAATGTATTTTTAGGGTAAAATACGTAAACGGGTAGCGTTTTAATATGATTTTGAAATTTAGTCAACTAGCCTATTGTGTCCTTGTTCTAACGATACTTCTTATGATACCTTCTACTGTTATAATACCTATGTTTCACAAATAAATATTCTGATGGTGCTGATATAATTACGTACATCCGCGATGGTGATTCGTATTTTTTTGCCCATAAACAAAAAAATTGATTTATACCAAGGTGCAGAAGCGCTTGCCTATAGCCATAATGTGAAATCTGGTAGTGCAATTTACCCGCCATTCTCAACTACTGAACAGTTGATTACCTCATATCTAAATGTCCAACACAAAAATGTTATTAAGCCAGGTAGTCTTAGCACAAAATGAACTGAACATCAAAAAAATGAAGCATTCTACAATCTACACTTTAATTATGCACATATCATGTTGTTTGACTCACTTGAGCGCATCCTCCCTGACGGTCCTCTGCGGCGCGAAGCAGGCGATCGCCCACACCCTGATCTCTACGCCCATGAAGAACTGCTTGCCGCGCATGTCCCACACGCCTTGATTTGGAAGAGCCTGCTGCGGAATGCGATAATATCGCGATCGTTAGTGGCAACTGGTCCTATGAGCTATCACAGCCGGCTGTTCAACACAGCTGGCTGTACTAACCGGTATAGGACAGCAAGCTGTGTTTATTAACTATGGTACTTCATGTACCAAACAGTTATAGACGTAGGTAATTTTCTTCGCTATAAACGATAAAATATTATATTATATCACGCATTTAATTTACTTTTCCATTCAGCCCGTATAAGCTTACTCGCGGCCAATTTAGGCTGAATAAAAAAATGAATAAAATGCGTGATAGATAATATTTTGTACAGAAACGTAACAAAAAAATGCATAGAAATACTAAATTATAATTATGTTACAAATGATATGGTTCAACTTAAAATTAGAAAAATTGTGTTGATAGGAGAGTTTAAAACTTTAAAATTAGTAAAGAATAAATGGTAAAAAGAATTTGGAGTAATAAAAATCTACAACAACTATAATAATTAGCGTAGTTGAAATCAAAATAGGGTGTATTGTATATGTCACAGGCAGATTGTATAATTTGGCATTTAATACCAAATTATACAAAGGGCGTCGTCTGTTTGCAAATGCTCGCTAGTTTGCAAAAAGCCGAAAGCAAATTGTAAAATGCCTCGTCATTTTGTAATAATCTACGAAACCCAAATGACATTTTGAACGCCGTTTATAAAATGCCGCGTCAAATTGTAATAACTAGTTCCATTTTCTAACACTTGCGGCGCTGCTAATCAAAACAATAAAAATGGCGTCGTGCAATGTGTGGAAACGGTGTGGTATAATGTAAGAAACGAGTGACAACTAAATACCTTTTATAATAGAGAACCAAAAAAAATCCTTATCCCGGCGGAATCATTGAAAATTATTGTAGACAAGAGAAAAGTCTTTGAGGCTGTCCGATTCGTAAAAACTGGCATTCGTCGGACTCCTGCTCCGGAGTATTATTGGTATGCAAAATGATATTCAATAAATATTGCTGGAATAGATTATTTGTTTGTAAACAGAATAGTAATTATGTACAACTAGCAGCCCGCTCGCGACTTCGTCCGCGTGAACACCCAGTACCCCGTGACAGGGTGTTAAATTCAAATTTTCGATTCTTTAATTTTTTTTTCTTTCCATAAGATCAATCCTCGTACTTCAAGGAATATTATAAAAAAAGAATAAGCGAAATCGGTTCAGCTGTTCTCGAGATTTGAGCTTAGCAACACATTTAGTGAAGTAGGGGAAGACAATCGGAGGACGAAAGAGGATAAAAGAAACTACTAACTTCTGGCGCTTCGCCGACCGCTACCGCGGCACGCTTCGCTCGGCTGGCGCATTGATCACTGTTCTAACATACCAAACCTTAAAATTTATTTTGACCTTATCGTATGTTACTTTTTATATATCGTATCGTATGATGACATAATGGTGACAGCTATTTTATTTATCCTTACCATGGTTAGGTTAGTTTAGGTAATTTAAGTAGTTGGGTTGCTACAGTATATATCATGGTTACCCTAATATGTGACTATGGGGCACAAGAATACGTTATCAATTTGCTTTCGGCATTTACCAAAGCAGCGAGCGTTTGCAAACGGACGGCGCCTTTTGTAAAATGCGGAATAATACAATTTGCCTGCGACATATAATATTTAATAAGATCACCCATTTTGAGGTAAGTCATAACGAAAGTTTCTTAATTTGTTACGATTGTAATTGTAACAACGCGCTATCGGCTACGCCTGCTGCTCTTTCATATCAGAGGTACACAATAATGAGGAAAAATATTACGATGACTTTACAATCCGGACTATACGATGGAAATGATATAATTTCCTTGTAATAGGAATTATAGTCAATAATAGAAATAACATTTGTATTTGTAATAAGTACGCTATTATTATTCCAGAATCATAAATAATTAATTAAAAAAATATATAAAGATAAGGAAGACGATAAAAAAATTAAACAACATAATTAGTTGCTACTATATTCAACATGTTATTTTTTACTATTTATTGACACAGTTCAGTAAAGTTTTACGTTTGTCTACTACCAAATGCAATACAAATACACGTACGATCGAGGAACTTCCCGGTCGACCGCTTTTCGTCTATATTCGCTCGCGCACGATCTACTCGCACGCTACTGCAGTGCGATTCTCGAAGTTTTAGATTCTCTAAGCCTTGGTAGCAGCGGCTGCCGCAGCGCTGAGAATTGACTCTTGACTCTTTCATATTCATAGAGTTGGAAAGAGACAGCAGATCACAGCCATGCGCGCAGCGTCTATGTGTCGCTTAGAGAATCGCATAAAGCTGTACGTAAATACGCGCGGTCAGAATAAAGCGGAAGCGAACATCGCCGAAGATTGGTCGACCGAGAAGTTCCTCGATCATACGTATTCATGAATTAGGTCGCGAGGTGTACACTTCAAAGTTTTTATCATAAACGTAAGTATATATTATGTACCAGTGGCAAAAGGTGAATTTTAAAGAAAGGTAAGACGGAGTAAAAATAAATATACATATCTAGAACAAAAAAGTTCAGAACCTTCACTTATAAAATAGCATTACATTCATCATAATCCGAATATCAAATTACGTACCATATTTCAGAACGTCACATGTAATCTTTCCGGCTCCTTTACACTTAAATAAGACGCTTTTGTATCAATGAATAATCCGTATTTCAGCGAGTTATTGTTGACCTACTTCATCATCAGAACATTTGCAGGATCTCTTGAGATAATTTTATTATTTCTTATCAGATTTTTGAACTTATACCTGCATTGTAGGTAGCATCGTGAGTTAATATAATGGTTTAGCAATTATGATTATGGAGCTTGATTTTAAAAGGGAAGCCGACGGGAATCGTGTTGTATGGACCCTTCGCCACTGTTATGTACCATCACTCACGACAGCGAGTGTTAAGATAGTCTACTGAATCCCCAGAGTGCGTATAGCAAGAAATAATCTTTATTTGATTCTATTCGTTAATATTAGCAGTTCCGCTCCGTTCCTTTCTTCTCCGCAACAGCGGGCAAGACAGTCTTAATATTAAGTCGCTAGTGTTTCCATTTGATGGGAACCAACATATTACCTATCCGCTGAGCGATTGTATGATATTGAAGCAGCAGCGTCTCCATGCTACTGACTGCCTTCTCGCTGCGTCCCTTTGCAGTTGTCTGGCCAATTATCGAGAGTTTGCCGTCCTATGGGCGCTAACATATACCTGTCCGCCGAGCAAGGAGACGCGGCCGCCATACTGCAGCTAGGACGGCGGGTGACATGCAATTCTGCCATATAATAAAACTAGCACTCCGTACTCAGTGGTCTGTTTACTGGGAGTGCCGAGAGCTTGTTGTCATAAGGGCGCTAACATATACCTGTCCGCCGAGCGTGGACACGCGGTCGCACTATTGCAGCTTGGGCAGGAGGGGGGAGTTGTAATTCTGCCATACAAATTCACGTTTCGTCTCTTCTTAGTTGTCTGGTAAAAAAGAGTGTCGAGAGCTTGTCGTCATGGGCGCTAACATATTACCCGTCCGCCGAGCGATTGTATGGTATTATAACAGCACAGCATTGATGAGGTAAGTTGCAATTCTGCCATATAAATAAATTCGCAGTTGTCTGGTGTCGAGAGCTTGTCATCCTATGGGCGCTAACATATTACCTGTCCGCCGAGCGAGGACACGCGGCCGCCGTACTGCAGCTTGGGCGGCGGCAGCACGCGGCCGCGCACCTCCATCATGTTGTTGGATATCGTGAGGCCGAACTCCTTCACGTACAGGTCGGTGTTGAAGTTGGCGCGGCGCACCAGGTTGTTGATCTCGCGTTCCCTGTAGCAAAATGAGTCTTCTGGTACAGCCTCAAATATTTTTCATTGGTTTTCTATCTTATTACAACTGAGTAAGGTTTAAATTATGATGGCATATATACCTATTGTCTTTAACAGTTATAGTTAATAACAAGAGCAAGGAAGTAGTTTTTTTTAAAATTAGATAATCTTTAACGGTGAACAAGTAACCCTAGCTCAGTGGCTAGCTAGCTGGAGGAATGATCTTGATGATTGTATGAAGGATTGGCCAACACAAGCAACAGACCGCAAATATTGGAAAGAGGGGAGGGAGGCATTTGCCCCGCAGTGGGACAATATGGGGTAAAAACAATAATTTGTGCTGTGGTTGTCTTTTATATTCATATGTTTTCATTGTAATGAAAAGTGGTCCTTCTATGATAGCAAAGGCATTTTATTATTTCATTGCTGACACAATAAAATTAAGGGAGTAAAGGATGTTCTTACTGAGTTTCTTACCGTTTCTGTACAAGGTCTCCCGCCAATGGCTAATGGCTCCACAAATCCTCGTGGCTTTTGAAGCTTGGAACATTTATATAAACAATAATTTAAAAAACTAACCTGTCAGGTGCAGAGCGTGCTGTAGCTTTGATCATAGTAGATGTTTGCATGTCTGTTAACTTCTTAATACATCTTTGTCCGGGCACAATATTGCACACTTCTAAAGGCAGATATGTATGTTTGTGTTCTTGCCCGACTTGTAAACAGGGCAAGTGAGGGTATCTCAGCTTCATCTTATATTTATCGAGGAAGTATTTGGCTACAGTACATTCTACAGTTTGTCCATTATCTAATTGAAGGGGAAATCTGAAAAATTGTTTCCAATCAAGTTTATGAAGCGCTGATTATTTAAACCAGAACACAATAATCCAAACTAATTTTGTCAAAATAATCAATAAAATTATGTTATCTGCCGCGGTGGCAGAGTGGCATAGACGATATCCGGTGGTCCTGGGATTAATTCCCTGGCAGGGAAAATGGTTGTTCGGATTTTTCGATGCCTAGCGTAGGTTTGTGAGATCACCAACCCGCATTTAGCTAAAGTGTTAACACTTAAAACGCGGAGTGGGGCCACTACACATAATAGAAATTCTATTCATTGAGTTTTGATCAGTTATGGCCGCGGTAGAAGGCATTATCCTAATACATCGCGAATGCGATCATCGCGCGAGTAAGCAACGCGACCATCAAACGAGTCGACGATCAAATTGATCTAGAATAGGTGTCCTAATACTAATAGGCGATCGCGCGATGCATTCGCGCAACTAAAATGTTTAGAATCTATTCGCGCGAACTTAATTCGTGCAAACGCGCGATCAAACCTATTAATGATGAATAGGTGTAACTGAGGTTCGCGCGATGATCGCGTCGCGTCGCAAACTGTGTGTCGAGCGGTCATAAATCGTGATCGCGTATTCGCGTTCTATTAGGCATTGTCCTAATACAACGCGATAACGCGATTATCGCGCGATTGAACGATCCTGCGATCGTGTGATCGCGCGAATAGATAGATTTTTAAACATTTTAGTTGCGCGTTCGCTTATTAGGACTTATTAGGAGTATCAATATTATGTTTGATCGTCGACTCGTACGATGGTCGCATCGTTTAATCGCGCGATGATCGCGTTATCGCGTTGTATTAGGACAATGCCTTAGGACACCCAGTTTTTACTATCGCGCGATCGCGCGATGATCGCGTTATCACGTTATATTAAAACGATGCCGGATGGTTAAGCCCTCAGGGTAAAAATTACTTTAGTTCAATGATGGAATGATGGCCTATGCCCAGCAGTGGGACAATTTTTAGGCTTTTACTATATGACTACATAATAAAATTTTATGATAATATCACCATACTTACGATTGCATCTGAGCAGGTCTACGTGTGACATTACACACTCTGTACTTCCGTTTCATAGTACCACAATGAGTGATCTCTATTTTTAGTCCTTTTATTTCTTTAGTGAACTTGACTCGTTGAGAGTCAGTTAACGGTTTTCTTTGATCATTAATGTCCCGAATGTCAAGCACTTCACACATAAATTCAATCACTGGTTGTGCTTTATAGAAGGCAGTGGCAGAAACTGGAATAAAAGTATACATAATTTAACAAGACCAGTCTCAGTACTGCATTTTTAATTTCAAAACTGAAAGGAGATAGGTAGTATGTATTGGGCTTATCAATAAAAAATGTACTTAAAGTTAATGAGCATACCATCAATATTCAGCATCATTTTCCATTGGCTAGGTCTCACAGACTGGTGGAAACCAAACCAGACCTCTCGTCCACCACCTAAAGGATGGTAATATCCCTCAGGAGATGAGAAAAACGACCGTCCCACTGGAGTGTACATCATTGAAGGCAGGTGTCTCATCACCACGTCAAGAGCCAATATAGCATCATAAGGAATCTGTCTTGTACGACCCTCCAAAGCCTCTTCAAGGGCAAACAATGACACCTACAATTGAATGTGATTTACATACATAATAATATTTATTGTTTAATTTTGTATATGAAATATTGAATGAAAGTGAAGGATGTGAAGGGATTTGTAGTATGTAAAATATATAAAAAAGTGTTCTATGTATTCAAATCAGAATCTTACCTGTGCAACCCACTTGATAGTAACACGGAACACCCTGTCCTTTCCCTCTCCCGGCAATATCACCTCTAACTCCACTCTATCATTACCAATAGGTAAGGGATCCCTTGTATATAAGTTATTTCTTCCATCAAATACTGGCTTTAGTGCACCAAATATTTTGTTATAACAATGTACCATAGTCTCAACAATTTCTCTATTCACCTGTAACAAGATACAATGTTATCTTTAATTTTTTTCAAAACATAGTAATATAAAAATATTGTAATGTTTATAATTAGGTATCTGAAATAATCACTTGAACACAAACACTTGAGACTCGCAACAATAAACAATGATAGTGATAGTTTTACCTTTCTGGGACATTTGTCAGGTTGTATATTAACATCATAATGATGCACAAACCCTCTTGGCATAGATATTTGAAAGTGGTTTGCACGTAGCATAATAGGCCGTCCTTCATGGCCAAGGTTTGGGCGTCTGGGACACGTGAGTACAGGTAAATCTGGGGGTGGGGCAGCAGCGGGTGACACCAGGGACATGGGCCCTGCAGCGGCTGCCGCTCCCGTGGCTGGCGTGCCAGTGGTGGGAGCGGTGCTAGCTGCGCCTGTGGCCGCACCAGTAGTGCCAGCTGCAGTGCTCACAGTAGCCGACACACCCACAGCACCACCACTTGTCTCCCCCGCTGGAGCTGACAAATCATTAAACTATTAATATGATACATAATATTACTAGTTACTGAGCTGCAAACAAAACTAAATTATAATAGAGACAGTAAAATCTTTAATTTATTTTATATGTAATAGCCAGATAGTTGTAGTTTTGGTAACTGGAAAACTGTTTACTACTGTTTACTGTTTTATAACATTCCCATTCAAATCAGAAACCAACAAGATTGCAAATTAGTAATTCCATCCATCATTTAATATGGAGCCAACTATCCTTCTAAGACATATTTTGGTAAGTAACCAAATAACAGTCACTGTATTTTTATATTTTAAAATAATCTTAAGGAGTGCCAACTTACTCAATATAAGAATATTTTCCATTTTCAACTCAGCTTGTCTTTTAAAGGCAAAAGCAAAATCTCAAAGAATGTTGATGCTTCTTGTCACAATCATAACATTAGATTCATTACAGTTGGTCAAATTTGCGAATCTAACAATAATTAACAAAATCAACACATAATCATAATAAACACAATTGGAAAATCGAATTCATGTAACGAAAATTTATTTAATTTTTAACATGCAGCAAAGAATAGGGGAAAGGAAAGACAGAGTTCACATAATTTAAGGTTAGGGATAACAAGAGAAAAATATATTTAAACATTTTTTTTAAATTCTAATATAACTAAAATTATTAATCGCTGGGGTTTGAAAAATCTAAGATATTCAGCTAATGATACTTAGTGCAATTTATTAATGTCACAGCATTAGAGATGTATTACCAGTAGTAAATGACACAATTATGGTTTTTATAGTTATGAATTCCTACATTTGTACACAAGTAACTTAAGAATAACATAAAATGTATTCGTTTAGCATAAAGATTACGAGGAATTTAGTCACAAACTTATTATTTAGGGCACAAAGAAATGATGATGCTGGTATGATTGTTATCCATCGTTGAATAATTACTATACATAATACTTACGTTGACCAACGGGGTACATTTTCTCTGTTAAATGATTGAATCAATTAAAAGCTTAAAATTAAGAAATACAACTCCTCGTGTTGAATTTGCTAAAATGTGAAATACATTAGTAAAATAAGTGGTTGGTCTTCATATTATGACACATAAGAGATGTGAAAGAATTTGGTTTGTGAAGGAAAATATTCAATTGAATCCATCCAATGTGTTCGATTAGTCAATTGAACTCAATGATAGTGTAATAAAAAAACGGGTGCATAAAATTGCTCATTACTCTATGGTCAGTGGTTGACACTGACTTAAAGTTACATCATCTGTGCTAATAGAATACGGCTACGGAGAAAAGATCCTGCTGAAGACAAGAAGTCAGTACATTGACTATCAACAGTATTTGAACGTATTATAATCTCGATCGAGTTTTCATCCCGAATTTTCCAAAAGAAAATTATGTCTATCCCTCACAGCGGTACGTTTCGACGGTCGGGGGGTGTAGTTTCAGCAATTGGAAAACAACTTAGAGAAGTTAATTTAAAAGCTGTTAAACGAATTACTGTAAAATTTGATCCTTTTGGCGACAACGTTACCCACACAAGGTATGCTTATTTTCAGACACACTGACGGGGAAAAACGGCTTTAGCCTTTTGATTATTGCTTTTTATTATTATGTTACCTATTCAGGAGTTTCAGCCATGATGTTGTCCAAATTTCGTGACACTAATCCAGGTTTTCGTTGCCTATTTTAAACTTGTTGCTTAACTACTTACTTACCAATTTATTTCTGGTCCTTTTATCAATAAAGAGAGCTGTCATAATATAAAATTAACGAGCAGGGCAATCAGGCTATATATAGCTTATTGAAACTTCACCACCTATCGCAATATCTTTCAAGTAAAAGTACATTTCTTCGCTACTTTGTTTTAAATAAGCTAACTAGCTATGTACTTGTACTAAAGGTATTGCAATAGCTGTTTTAGTTGGAAAATTAGCCCCCAGGTTTTTCATAGCTTGGATTATATACCTCTTCCTGACTGTTAAGGTCTGTCTGTCATCACTAATTCTAACTTTAGAATCAAACTGTCTATGAAATTTGCAGCCACACAAATTATTCATACTCTATTTATTTATTTTTTGTTTAATTGCAGAAATTTCTTGCACTACATAAGTTCTCCAAAAATAGGTTTAAGAAATCCAAACTGCTCATTCAAAACAGAGGTAGTTTGTGACCGCAGTGAGCCTGCTGTAGACATTTTATTACTACCTTCAATAGCTGGTAAGTTTTACTCTTTTAATATTTTTGTTCAATTCTGAAACTAGGACAATCACTAATATATAAACCATTAATGTAGGTACCTACTTCCTACAATGAGCTTCTAGTTTTTAAAAACTTATGTGTAATTTTCTTTTACAGAAACTGCTAAAGTTAGCAAAGTTACTTTAAAAAGTGGCAATCTCACTTGCTTAGAAATATTGCAATTACTGAACAAACACGTGTCATCACTAGTACCGGTAGAACAACCAGTGTTGAGTGTTCAAACAAAATTAGAGAAGAAAGGCAAAAGAAAGTAACTAAAAATGGCACGTTCTGGCAAAGGCAACCTGCATGTGGTGGAAGAGATGTACAACCAGATCCCCGCGTTCACAGATGTGTTTTCAGAAGACACATTCTACATATTTGTGTTGCTATTTATTCTGTCAACAATCATAGTTGCTTTCATCCTGTCTAGATTCATTACTATTAAGCCTGTAGAATAGATAGTTAAATATAAAAAATATATTGTTTCAATTAAAAACCCTGATTTTTTATGAGAGATAGAACTAGGAAATTGTAACGTGGGTAGAGAAAGAATATGATATTATCACCTACCTGTTCCTGAAGTAAAATAGCTATACAAAAACTATGTTACTAAATTGAGAACAACAATATTTAAATTAAACAACAAATTCGGAAGAAAGTAAATTTATTAATACATACTATCAATACAAATTGCATCATGTACAAATACGAAGATAAGTTTGCATCAAACAAAAACTTTTACTTAACTCAGAATTCTTGTGCTCCCCAACGGATCTGTAACAATAAATAGGTTTGAACACACTAAATATTAAATAATCTCTCTCAAGGATAATTGTATGAAGGCAAAACCACACACTATCAGAAATAGAATATATACATTATAATTTAGTAATAGGTAGTAAGCAAAAATATGTTCGGACTAAGTATAAAAAATGGATATTTGACTTTTACTTTGGTACAATAATAACTATCAACAAATACTCAGTTTTATGCCACAAAGAATGTCATTGAGCATCTTGGTTGCACATATTAATAGACTAAAAACATGTTTTTTACTATATAATAACTATAAAAAAAATATGAGGGTCGATCAAAAAGTGTAAAGCTGAGGTAAGTTTAAAACTTACGTCTTGATTTCGGGCTTTCTGTTTGCGTTCAACCAGTGACGTTAGGGCTTCGGATCGCACCGCCAGGGAGTCTATCCTCTCGACGAGCTGCTGATACGGCGACAGGGGCTGCGCTCCCATCACCACGTGCCCTAACTTAGAGTCTATCTTCGCGTCGAGGCGGGCGTTACGTATCAAATTCACTATCCAGCACTCTGCTTCATCGGGCTGCATGTTTAAGTTTTCGGCTAACATTCTGTTGAAGAAATATTATGTTATACAATTTTGTTATATATAGATAATTCTGGACATAAGTGGATGGAGTTGCTAACACCTAGCCGTAATCCATTTACACATCAACTCAAGTTCTTATACCAGACTATTTATGCCCATCTGTCACTTCGTTGGCTCGTAATATTTCGAATGTCGAACAATACGCGCGCGCTGCTGTTTTTATCACAAGCGATTGGCAAAGCGCATACTTACACACAGTACTACTAATGTACTATAACGACGAATTGCAGGCCAACAAGGTTTCCGATGCGCTTAGAAAGTGCGTTTTCAATTCTTATTTTTCTTGACTTGTCACAAAATTACAATAGGTTAAATTGCTAAACTGTTAGTAACAACTATCTGGATAGCATAACTAGAAAGAGAATATTTAAATCCACCAAATAGGAACATAATACTACTACATCTACTAAGTTCCAAAGTAGCTATAATACTAACCCAATACTGATCACTTGATGGATACGACAGAAAGTCTCGAAGATCATAAGACGTGCGTTTTCGACGAACTCTTCCAGACACGCAATCAGGAAGAAATCAGTGGACAGCACAGCCTGGCACTGGTTGAGCTTCCTACGCGCGGCCTCGAAATCGAAGTTTACGTAAAGGTGCTCGATGAACTCTGTAATGGGGTCCCTGCAAGCAACAAGTAGGTACACATCAGACACGTGATACCCCTGATGTTGTCAACGTTGAACAAGTAACTATCTGCTATGCGATTCTATAAGCGACACATAGACGCTGCGCGCATGGCTGTGGTCTGCTGTCTCTTTCCAATTCTATGAATATGAAAGAGACAGAGGCATTTGTCAGCGCTGCGGCAGCCGCAGCTATCAAGGCTTTAGCTTAGAGAATCGCACGGCTGGGGCCTTACCATAACTCTTTGAGCAGTAATTTAATTTCCAATAAGAGCAAATTCCCATACGAATTTTGCATAGTAAGATTAAAGTAGTACTGCTCTAAGAGATGACAATAGGGCCCTAGGAGGCATAAAAAAAATTAAAATGAACAACACGTTAATCGCGCTAATGCCTTCCTATGTGATAATGTTATAGTGAATCTGTCAAAACTTTTCAGTGAACAACAGTAAATATCCTACATACAATCAAACTCTGAATATCTTACCTGTATGTGTAAGCTTCCTGTTGAATGACTTTTACGAGATCTTTGAGAGCATTGCGCCTTGATCTGTTTATGATAACAGCCGTAGCTAAATAACGTAGAATGTGCGGGCACATTGTTTGAATGGCGTTCAAGTACCTACAACAACATGAAACAATTGTATTAAATAACAGTAATTATTTAGACACAACCGCCCGCGAATTCGTTCGCGTGAACACCCCATATTCCGTAAAAAAATTATTTGCCCTGACAATTACAAACACAACTTAAAAGGAATAAGCCAAAAAAAGAGCAGGTGTTGTGAAGTGATGCGCGAGCATACATTGGTGGCAATTGATTTTTATTTACATAGACAAGAAACACCACATAAAGTACTTCACTTACAGAGGTTTGTATAAGAACATTTCGATGATAAGGTCGCGTCCCTTAGCATGGTTGAAAAAGACGAAGAGAGACCAGTGTATGAGCCACGTGCGCTGCTGGAGAGCCTGCATGTTGGTAGCCGCCGCCCCGGCCGCGCCGTTGTCGATGAACTCTCTTAATTTAGTCAGGTCGTCGAGAGCAGCATCCCAGTTTTGTACCAAGATCTCACTAGCCAATTTCCCCCATAGGACAGAGAGATAATTCTGTAAATAAACAAACAGTATTTAATGCATTTATAAAACTCATTGCACTTCTTAATATTATGTCAAATCTATTTGACAACCAAAATTATAAAAAAAAGTGCTATCAGTCAAAGTTTTGAGACAAAGGTCTAAAGATGTCAGCAAAATTAATAGTTCATAAATTTGAAACTGGTTTTAATTTTAAATCTCTACAGATTACTTTTAAAGAGCGTGAAAGCGATTTATCTGATACTAATTTCAGTGAATGGTTGGATGGGAGGAGTTTCCAGAAAAAGAAAGAATCTGAGAAGTCATCCCGTTTAGTCGTAAAAATAGTTTCAGGGAGTGAAATAAGCAACTTTAATTTCGACGAATGCGCGAAATTGATAAACAATTTAGAAATGAACTCTTATCAGGGCTATTCTACTAATGAAATTGACCATACTAATACTAGCAGTAACAGGCACAATGAAATACAGAACTCCAATGTTTTTGACTATATCAAAGGATTAAAACCTTTTGATAATTATTATCAATGTGACAATGAGCAATCAAAAGTAAATGAACAATATATCACAAGCAACAATAATCTAATGTGGGCAAAAATTTATAATAACTCTTGTATTAACCAAGATAATGTTTGCCAGAATACTTTAAGTCCACTAGAGTACAGTCTTGAAAAAGTGAAAGAAAATAATGCTCGCATAATGGAAAACATCCACATGCTTAACAGGACTTTGAATTATACTAAAAAGAAAGAGATATTAGATATTGTTTGTCCTAAATCAATGCGATCCTTTCCTTGTGACACCTGTGGCAAATGCTTTGTTTATGAAACTGGCCTAAAGAGACATTATACAATGAGACACTCTATGTTACAGTCCCAGCCAAGGTGGCAAGTGGTTTGGACGTGCATTGAGTGCTTTCAGGTGTGGCCACAGTATGATCTTGCTTTAAAGCATTCTGGTCAATGCTGCAGATCTGACAGCACAGATTGTGTTAGAGAAATAAAAACTTCATCACTGCTACAATGTGAGTTTTGTGAGAAAGTCTTCACAAGTATACCTAGATTGGTGCGACATGCAAAAATGCACACAACAAAAAACAATTATGAGTGTAATATGTGTGAAATAACATTTACATCGTACAAGACCGCTGAGGAGCACTGGCTGTTGTGTCCATGGCTCAAGACATGTTACAGTTTCTCATTGCCTAAACTTTTGTTGTGCAATGCATGCGATCGTAAATTCAGAAACTATGAGCAACTTTACAATCACAGGTAAGAACTACTTTTAACAAAAAATATATTTTTTAAAGTATCACGTTGCATTACATCAAAACTATTTTAATGGAAGCAAACTCTTGTAAACTTGTAATCACGGCTGCTACATCGCATTTCGCAGGCCGAAACGTCAAGCAGTAAGTAGATTGTGCATACTTTTAATTGTGTTAGGTCATTAAAATATATTAAAAAATTATATTATATTTTATTTTTAATTATAATAACAAATGCCTAATCAATAAATATTATTTGATTTGTAGGTACAAAGTCAGTCACTTTATGGCAAAGATTAACAGCAACTCCTTGGATACATATCTTTACCAGTGTGAATTATGTGGCAAATGTTTTTCATCCACATCACCACTGCAAGTACATAGAAGACAATGCCATCCTTTTCATGATACAGCTACCTACAACATTGTGAGTATGACCACCTTTGCTTGTATTCAACTTTGTCCAATACTAAGTGCCAGTATGCTATATGCTAATGCCGTGTCCACACATTTGGCAAACACTTCAACAAGCTGTCACAAATTCAAACATGTGGAGCGTTTGGCTTGGTTTGCAAGCGCTTGTAAGCCAATCCGTCGAACAATTCACAAATGTTTGTAGAGGTTTGCGGCAAGTGCCAAGCATGCGGACGCGGCATAATATCCTTAGTAAAATCTCTTGATAAATAAAGTAAATAAACAAATAATGGTCAGTCTATTTGCCACATAGTATGAAACTACTATTATATATTATAGCTCTTACTATTTACTATAATTTATTACATACAATTTTACTAAACATAAAAAAACATAAGTTCATAATTCTAACATATTTGTTACAGGTCAAGAGTTGTAATGAATTTCATAGCAACTATTTTACACCTACAGAAATGGACGATGCCTACATCAATAATCAGAATTAGGCCACTGTTATTTCTGTTATATCAATATGAAATATGAAATATGATTGAATAAATTCTGATTTAGATATAAAACTTCTTTTTTACAATAACTGCCAGCTACCATAAATCCAGACACAACAGAAATTCAATTGTTACTAACCGATTTTAGGTTTCCTCAGAGATGATAGGATAATGTAGGAATATATATATATCAATAATAGTTTATAGTTTAAGCAAAACAACAGCCCAAAATAAAATAACTTGTAATTATGTAAAAATGTTACTCACCTTGTCAGTGGGAGACATGACAAGTTGACAGAAGTAGAGGTATGATGCAGATTCCACATAATTTCCGCATTCATATCGGTACTTGGCCAAACGATACATGCTGTCAATCATTTCGATTTTGAACTGAAATTGTAAATTTTGTATTAATAGAAGACTTGTTGGATATTTGAATCAGAAAAAAAATAAAGAAAACAGGATGTATAACTACCTCAAACTCTTTGTTTGTTGTTAAATAGTTGATCAAAGTTTTGGGATCTCTCATGGTCTCAACGGTTTTCATGACATCGTCCCTTTGCATGAGACGCAACACTGGCTCTACAGCATCTTGAAGTATTTGAAGCTGGGAAAGAACCACTCCTCTGCGAGACTTGATTTCCTGTACCAATACATTTACATCACAAAATTAATCAGTAATCATCAGTGACAGTTCATCATATCTAGTTTACATGGGTTTACTTTTCTTGGCATTTACTTGTGTCATCACATCACTGCCAGTAGTTACATAGAAGTAAATACACTCGGCGTCAAAAAAATCGCACCTTTTAAAAATCATCTTTAAAAATTCTTAAACCTTATGTAGAGGATAGTGTTGGGTATCATTAGAAAGGTAACAAAAAGGAGTATCAAAAAACAATTAAATTTAACTTTCTGTTTAATTATAATTATACAAACAACATTAAAATTAATAAAATAATAAAAATCCTTAATTAAGTCCTTTAACAACAGATAATTTACAAAGAAAAATGTACAAAAAGTGTCTTAAAAGTGTCTTAAAATTAACTTAAAATCTAGTGTTACCCCCCCTTGCCCTGATCACGGCTTCCATACGGTCCCTCATGGACCTCACCAACTTCAGGAGCTCTTCTTGAGGGATAAGCCCCCATTCTTCAATCACCGCGTCTTGGAGCTCCTGTAGAGTCGAAGGAGCTGGATCCCGAGATCGAACCTTACGTTTAAGATGGTCCCAGAGGTGCTCTATAGGATTCAGATCCGGACTTCGCGCTGGCCACTGCATCACAGAGATTTGGGACCTCTGCAAGAAGTCGCTCACGATGCCTGCAGTGTGAGCGCGAGCGTTGTCGTGCATTAATGTGAACCCCTCGCCAAAAGATTCGGCAAAGGGGACCACATGCACTTCCAGGACCTCAGTGACATAGCGGCGAGCAGTCAGCGACCCTTGTCCGCGAGCACCTCCAGTCCGGGAGACGCAGACAAGGTCGGTTTTGCCGGCAGCAGACATACCGCCCCAGAACATGCAGGATCCGCCACCATATTCCACCGTCTCCTGGATGCAGGCTTGGGCGAAACGTTCACCCTGCCTCCGGTATACTCTTCTCCGTCGGTCGTTGCAGAAAAGACACACTCGCGTCTCGTCTGAGAAGAGAACAGCTCTCCACTGCTCAAGGGTCCAATCGACGTGGTCACGAGCAAACTGCAAGCGGGCTCGCCGATGCGCTGCAGTCAATTTTGGACCCGTAGCAGCTCTGTGGGCCGCTATCTTCTTCTCCTTCAATCTTCTTCTAACCGTAGATACGCTTACGGTGCGTCTGCGAACTGCCTGGAGCTGCTGTTGCAACTCAACAGCGTTGGAGAAACGATTTCTCAAAGAGTTCGACACAACGAACCGGTCGTCTCTTTCCGAAGTGCAGCGACGTCTACCCGAACCGTGTCTGCGGATATAGCCACCGGTCTCTATGAAGCGCTGGTACACTCTTCGAACGGAATAACGGCTCAGGTTCAGTTGCCGGGCGACATCACACTGCCGCACCCCTGATTGCAGTAGTGCAACCACTTGAGCGGCTTTATCAGCTGTGGTATCCATCAAAATCTGTGCGTGTGTCCTCTTCAACGGTTGAATAGCGAATGACCCACATTGAACCCGTGTTGACCCACAAAGGAAGCGCAACTAGCAACTCTCACGGGTAGCAAAATTTGCATCGAATTTTTGTGACACTTTATTTGTTGCATTAGGTTTTATTTGATAATGAAAAGTAATGTTTTTTATTAAGTTAATTAAGTAACCTTGTAAATAAAATCATAATTAATGCGACTGCATGTGCATATCAAGAGTAAATGACATTTGAAAGTGATTTTCTAAGAGGTGCGATTTTTTTGACGCCGAGTGTATAATTGTTTTCTAAAGTTTATGCGAACACATCGAAATGAAACAACTAACAACCTTCTAACTACTACTACTACAACTATAGTTAATTTATTATTACCTAATTATAGGCATTTGATAATTTCTATTTAAATAATAAATTCCCATTTAAATACAATAAAAATCAAATTATAACTTACTTCAGGTGTGTCTTCATCAGGGTATAGCATTCCACGGATGTCGATAACATAATCTATCATATTAGTCTTGCTCAAGATTTCCAGCTTGGCTTGTAAAAGTTCGGACTGATCATATGTCTGGAAAGTGGCAAATAAATATTTTTAAGCGTTATTGTTAAAACCAATCGTTACAGTTACATGAAACAGTTGTTTAAAACATTATAATTTTATAGCTACATGCAAAAAATAAGTTGTTTGATGACGACTGAGGTTACCTCTTTAGCTGCTAAAAATTCCAGTAAAGGGAAAACAAGATGCCGGTCCAAATATTGGCCGATCTTGAACGTAAGATCAAATTTTGAATAACTCATGGTTATCGGTTTTTCTTCTTTTTATTTTCCAACCTATATTCAATAAAGATCTTGTGCTTTTTCGTGAAAGGAACCCCCTAACCTCAAAGTAGGTACACTGCTCACTCACTAGTAGTAGTAGTGTCAAATAATTGTCAATGTCAAACATCTTGACAGCAGACGGAAATGGTTGTCTTACTTTTTTTTGTTTTATTTGACTTGGACGGTAGCTTTTCAAAACTAAAAATGTAAATTAGTTTTGAAAAAGCTCAATCTAGCAGACGCGCCACACGTAAAATATATTATGCATGTGGATGGATCTTCATATCACTGAATCAAAAGCACTTAATAAGGAAGGAATCTTAAATTAGCCCATAAATAATTGCTTGTACCGCTGTGCAGGATTATCGGCGGTTGTCTTATCTTAGGGTATTATACTCTAAGCTGTTATCTGTGAATTGAAAAATCGTCCCTTATGTACACTCATTATCATAATTTATTAATTTTGAAATTAAAAATAGGAATGTGGCACTCTATCCACTGCTTTAAAAATAACATTACACATTATACTACAGTTCCACATGCGTGCTCGCTACTCGCTTCGCCATTCGACGATATGTTCGACGAAACATTCGCCTTCCTTAAACAGAGACGAGTGACTGTTTACACATTCGCGTGTATTCTTTTCTACTTCAACTTGCAAGAATGGATGACGTCTACGTTTTAGCAGCATCCGCGTGTCAATGATTATTAATAAATAATGTTTTTACTTATTTTTGTGTCGATCATGTTTTGGAAACCAAACCAAATAACTGTTTGAGCTTGGTAAAGTTCCAAAAACGTTAGAACTCTGTCGTTACTTTATTCCATTTTTATTATACAGTATATGTTGCTTGATCAACAATAAAAATACAATGAGCGAGAGAAAACGAATGACGAGGCGAACGAGTGTAAACACTAAGTTCGCCTCGTCATTCGTGCCCTTTGACTCGCGTCCAAAAGACCGCTCCGAACGCGACGTCACGAGCGGCGAGACGAGTCGCGAGACGAGTGACGAGCGTGCGTTCACACAATCGCGCACGCACCTCGCCTCGCCATTCGACTCGCCACTCGCGCGAATGTGGAACTGCGGCTTTACACGTTAGATTATATCCCTTTGCCTTCAGTTCAGAAATGGGAGGAGAAAATTAATAAAAATAAAATAATGCTCTTTGGTTTCGTGCATGCATGCGTCTAATTTCGTAATATTTTGGTTAGAATTAATAATAAACCTTACGCAGAAAAGTGAAATACGTTGAATAAACTTTTTTCTGGCTAAACAGTACAGTGTTATTCAACTAAAACATTGGTTCAGTTACACAGTGTTTAATGAATGAATACAGCGCGGTCAAATACGATTTTAAAATGGCGTCGGGCGTTCTCCGCTAGAATGCGTCATAAATAGAAGCGATGCATGTGCGATAAAAATGGCTATAAATAGAGTTCTTGCAGTTCTAACGTTGCATTAGATTCTAATAAAATGTCAAACACTGTGATTACCAATTACACGGACCTAAACGGACCTTCTACTAAGGCCGACAGCTCTGTTGTTGTTATTGTAAACAAGGATGGATCTCTATCTGTCGATCAGAATCTCCTTGGTACTCTAATGGGTAAGTTAACTTAACGTCCTGGTATAATTTGTTACCAACCAAGCCATAGGGTAGAACCTTTTGGATAATAGATCCGGCTCAAATCAAAATGAGCAACAACTAGGCCTAGCTACCCATGATAGACTACTTGTGTTTTGAACTGTTTAAAATATTTATCGTTGTTTAAGTCTTAGACAAACCAATAGTTACATGATAAGTGATATAATGATTGCAAATTATTTATCATGAGACTATTTTGGCTGCCTGTAATGACAATTTAATGGTCTAAAGTTTTGGCGCCAAACTTGCTATTGAAGATCATGTAACTTATGTTTATTTCAATTTAATTGTAATTGGTTAGATTATATTCCTGCCACCGAACACAAGAAAATCTTTTTTTTTAAACTATTATAACCACAGGAACTGATGGGTCTCAAGCTGCAGGTATAAGTGTAGTGAGAGTGGGTCATGAAGGTAGACCAGATGATGCCACAGATTCTGAATCAGATGATGATAAAGTGCCTCATGTTACACTTTCTGTAGACAGTTATTATGATGAACCAAATAGCATCATAAAATATGGTAAGTACTAGGTGCACTTAAAATGTTAATCAATCCCTGGTTACCAGGTTTTATTAACTGTCCCGTTTCTTATTTACAGATAGTGGGGCTGAGATGTTGCAATCATTAAGAATTGAAACGAGAGAGAACAGTCTAATTGGTTTCCAAAATGACCATTGTTATACACCCTTCACCTCGCCCAGTCAAACTCTACCACAAACAAGTGGCTATTCAGCCTATGATGAACCTGTTATTGAAATCACACACACACCACCACCGAAACCAGTTCCAACATCAAAGAAAATAACTATTTTAGATCAGCAAATTATACCGAAAGGTAGAAAAATTGTTATAAACCCTACTGAAAAGCCAGTGATTTTCAAAGGAAATGATGGGCTTAACAAACCTTTGCCTGTGGTATCTAAATCCAAGAGTGATCTCGAAAAAATAGAGAATTTGCAAAGATCTGATGATACTACGGAGTCATCGTCAATTAGTTCAGGTGATAGTATTCCAGATAGAGACTCTGATTCAGATTATAAGGACACTAAAGACAGAAGTGGCTCTCTGAAGGTGAAGAAACCAAAATCAAAGCCAAGGATTTTAAAAAATGTGTCTGCTAAAAAGATTGGTGCAAGACTTAAAGCTAATAAGAATACACTGAGGAAAGAAGTTAAAGAAAAGATATTAAACAAAAGTGTTGCGGACAAAAAACAGATTAATGTGGACATTGAGACTTTGATACCTTCTTCAGAGATATCAGTTGGTGCACCTGGTATTAGTGAACACGGTAAAAGTATTGTTAAAGTCACCCCCAAACCTGTCAAGAAAGAAAAAAAGACACCTGCTCATGTTACAGCTCTATTATCAGATATGACTTCATTATTTTCTACACCAGATGTTATTAGACGAGTGTCTACTGATAATAAGCCAATTCTAAGACCAGATACTAAAGAGAGTTTGCCCTCTGATAAAAAAATGTATGCTCCATCAAAGTTGCAGGAAACTTGCAATGAAACAGGTCTACCTGACAATACTAAATTGTTACTTGAAAGTAGCTTAGAGAAATCAAAGATCAATTTAATATCATCACCTAAGACTTATTTAAAGCAAAGAGAAAAAGCTGTTGTCTCCAGTGAAAAGGTATCGAAAGGATATGAACTTACTGCTACAATACCTCAACTTGATGAAGCAAGCTTAGCACAAATATTACAAGATACCTCTGGTATTACATCTAATCCTGTGAAAATTTCTTCTACTATATCCACTGTAAATGCTATGAATAGTCCAGGTTTAACTGGTCCTTTATCACCAACTTTGGACTTGCTCGCCGGCTTACAACCTGAAGAAGAGGGATTAACAGAAGACTTATTAATGCATGTAGCACAATTAGTAGAAAGTTCAGAAAACTTACAAGAAGTCATTGATAAGCAAGTCTTGGGTAAAGTTGACACCACACCCCCTAAACCACTCCAGTCATCTTATCAACAGACACCAGGTAATAATTTATATGCTCAAACACTGGCCAAGTCAGTTCAAAAAGTCTCAACTACAACACGTAAAGATCCAATAGAAATAGTTCGACGTGATGGTCGTGTCATTACGTTGCCGCCTATAGAGGCACCTGCAACAAGATCATCGAAACGAAAAAGTCAAATTGAGTCTACTAGCACAGCTGATGTGATGCCGCCGGAAGTACCTACCCCAGTCCAACCCGTGGCTATGATTCCTGAACCGCCAATGCAGGTTGTATCCAAGCAGTATGTAAATAAAAAGTTAACAGCTAAGAAACAAGAGCCTATCATTCAATCTACCCTTGTTGATAAGGTGTCAGCAGAATCTCAAGAAAGCTGGAACTCTGAAGATGATCCTTACAGGTAAGCAATTTATTTCCCTTTCTTTTCTGTCTGCGCCGCACAATGATCCGCTCGTTTGATGATTAATTACATATTAACAAGAATATAACTTTGGGTAGTAAAAATACCAAAATACTTTTTTGTTTTACAAAATAAAACTTTTTGTAAATTGTCTATATCTTTAAATGTCAAAGCAGTCATGAAAAAGTTTAGAAAAAAGGTATTGTCAATGTCAATATTGTATTGAAAGTAATAACCTTAGTGAGCCAAAAACTGGATATTGGCGAAATCCAAAGGGAAACGCCACTGCGTAAAAAGAAGAAGAATAACCTTAATTTTCGTCCCGAAAATTTTAGAAGAATGTTCTGCTTCAAAATCAGACCTAATACCTATTTATCTGTTTGCCAGCCACCAGTTACTGCCATGGCGCATAAAGTGTTAATGAATTATATTCTATTGCTTAGTATGTTTAGTAAACCCTTATTATAAGAATAATGATAATTGGTTTTGTTAGGTTATGGTGTATCTGCAAGCAGCCTCATAATAACCGCTTCATGATATGCTGTGACAGCTGTGAGGATTGGTTCCATGGGAAATGTGTCAATATTACCAAGGCTATGGGTCAACAAATGGAAGAACAAGGTATAGAGTGGAGATGTCCTAATTGTTTAAAAAAGACGAAGATATCACCTAAGACTTTGAATAAGGTAACTTGCTATATTTTTACTTTTGGATGGAATGGTTGTCTAGATTGATTTATCTTTGTTTTTATGCAAAAAATATAATATCATAAATGTTTGTTTAGGCTTCAGCTATACAAAAGAAAATTGAAACTGATACAGTAAGTACACCTCAGCTTGTTACAAAGGAAGCAACATCTAAAACCAATTGCATAGTTTGCAAGAAACCGGCGCGAGCTAGCAGCATCTACTGCAGCGACGCTTGTATTCTTAAACATGCTCAGGACTCCCTAGGCAACCAAACGCCTCCTAACAGACCAGACACTGAAACTGGTAAATCAGCAGACAAGCAAAAAACTGATTCCAGGGTATGTTTTACAAGTGTAACATTTAATGTTTACGTACACATAATATTATGTGGTACATTTAGAGTTAAATTCATCAAAGCTACTATTAGTCAAAACTGTCTTATGTGTTTGGTTTGTCGACAAAGTGGGAGCGCGTGACATTAAACTAGCCCTAATTCATAAAAAAAATATAATTTTAAAAAACAAATTATTGAACTTAAACATACTCCATACCCACTGCCATAATAAGTAAATTGTCTTTTGTTCACATTGTTTGGCTTTGGCACAATCAATAAAAAGCTTTTTAAGTTTATTAGAACAATTTAATTTAAATAAGACATTATTGACTATTTATTTAATTTACTGACTCACCATTTTTATGAATGTATTATTAATAAGGTACTGAGATTTTATTATGTTCTCACTTAATATTATTTGATATGTTAAGTTTAAAAAGCTCAATATGCATGTTTTCTATGAAATTAATAGTGTGCTGCATGATCCAAAAAGTACCTGTGAATATGTACAATAACAATAATAATAATGTTGTAGGTTATTGTATATGAGAGAAAGACAGGAAGATTATTGGCTGGACCAAATGCTCCTACAGCAGAAAACCTTAAGGCATGGCTACAGAAAAATCCAACTTTTGAAGTTGTGCGTCCTGGAACACTAAGTACCATCAAGCCCAATATTACATCAAGGAAAAAGGCTGTAAATGAGCCTCACAAAATTCAAACAACGCTTAACTTTGCAAGATTATCTAAAAAGTCTGTTGAGCAACCTGGTACCAGTAAGTCTTTACTGGTAGAACCAAAACCTAAAACTCCAGATGCAAGAATTGCTAAAGTTCAAACTGAAGTCAAAACAAAGTTGGTGTCTGAGACGATGGTGAAATCTCAACAAGCTGAATCAAGAATTAAAAGTCCAATGGATAAATTCGTTAAATCAACTGCATCACCCAAAGAGGAGGTACAATCGATGCCTCACCCAAAAACACCAGTCGCAACCAAGTCGCAACCTCCTCAATATCCCGACACGCCAAAAGCCAGCACTTCTACTCCCAGGGCCCAGAATGAACCGAGAAAATTAATGCGCTCCACTACTAGGGCACAACCACAAATTGAAAAGGTAAGTCTCGCCTATTACGGCACTTACATTATCATATTTTTTTCCTTTTTCCAAATAAACATGGTAATTCTTCTGTAATAAATTACAGAATTAATAATAGAGTAAATTATTATTTATATAAAAAAACACAATTTCTAGACATCAATTTAATATTGTAATAAGTAAGTACACACCCCAGCAGGTCAATAAACTGACAATTTCTCTTAACCAATATTGATCCTTATGTCCTAACTCTAAAGTTTTAAATTTACTGTAGAAATTTGATGTTTTGTGGTAGGTATAACCCTGCTGGTGTCTGTACAATAACAGTGAAGTTACCAAGTAAAACATTGTGTAATTTGTGTAATATGTATGGCATTTTAGATAACGTAAGCTCAATGTCGTAACTTGCCTAATAAAATTAGTATTCATGTCCTTACTGTTCATGTCGCAGTTTCCTATACATCATAATGGAAACTTTGTCAAAATGAATCCTTTTATGATAGCAATGACTAGGTATGTTTGCACTTTGATTAATAGCAGAGATTGGTAACCTTATGTTAATTATTTATAACTCTATAGGCACCTTCAGTTTCGCCTTCAACGTCGCGCCGGAAAGACTCGCTAGACTCGGGCAAAATCAAAATGGATTCGTCGGACAGTATTCGTGAAAATGTGAAAAAAGCATTACAGGAACAATTGAGTGTTCGCATGGCCGAAAACACGGGACCCAAATTCTCTGTCGGAGAAATACGACGGTTCGCCAATGACACGGAACTGGAGCTCCACGAACTGTTCCGGGACGTCGGCATGAAATACAAAGCTAAATATAGATCGTTAATGTTCAATATCAAGGACAGAAAAAACCTTTCTTTGTGGCAGAAAATCTGTGATCGTACTATAACCCCTAAACAATTGGTAAGTTTTCACTTGTTTTAACACAACAACACTCAACAAAATAGAATTTAGAATTCCATAGAATTATTCCTTATTTTTTCAATTTATCTTTTTAAAGGTTCGTCTGTCTCCTGAAGAATTAGCAAGTCAAGAACTGGCCGAATGGAGAGATCAAGAAGTAAAACATCAATTGGAATTAATCAAGAAATCAGAATTGGACATGTTAGCTGCAAGCAAAACGTATGTCCTCAAAACACATAAGGGAGAAGAGGTAGGTTTTGTTTTTAAAGTTAAATTATTTTAATGAAAATTCCATTTTAACCAATTATAAGTTGCATATTAATTTATAATTATCATTTCAATAAATAGGTGATGGAAACAAAAGAGTCTGTGTCAACAGAACTGGATCCTAATGTACCTGTTGAGGATTTAGTAACGGCCTTGAATGACTCTATGGCGGGCGAGGAAAGTAAGACTGACAATTCGGAAGAACTGTAAGTTGTATTAATTAATTATAATTATATTATTCAAGTTAATTATTAGTAATCAAACAGTAATAAGTAAAATTTTGTTTTAGAAGTAGCACCGCCGGAAGAAGTGAGATCATAGAAAAGAAACATATCAACATTAGAAAGAGAAGCAGAGAGGAGAGCAGTGTAGAAATAACGAAAAAGGAAAAACGTGATTCAAGACGAGATAATGAAAACAGAAAATCTAGATCGTCGAGACGAAAATCTGAAATGAAGGAGAAGGGGTCTAAAGAGGAGAGAAGGTCTACACGGCGATCTGACAAGAGGTCCAGCAGAGCGAAGTCCACGTCGAGAGACCGATCTAGGGAGGCGTCGAAAGAAAAGGCGAGTGTGCAGGTGCGTCAAAGGTCTCGGTCCCGTTTGAAATCCAAGCGCCGCTCAAAGTCCCGGGAGCCGTCGCGCTCCAAGTCCCGCAGCCGCTCTCGGCCGCCCGTCGCGGACGCCGCCAAACGCAAAAAGAGATCGCGCTCCAAACTCAGAGTCAGCACAGAAGACAAGCAGAAGCATCGGTCCAGATCGCAAGACAATGTCTACACTAAAACTAAGAATGAGTGAGTAACGAAGCTACAGTTCGACATTTGACAAAGTTCTTGCGTGACTTTCATGTAAAACTCGTCGGAATAATATGTAACGACAAATGATATACTAATTATTAAAATTGTTTTTTCGCAGCTCCACTGACTCGGACTCTGTGGAAAGGCCGAAGTCAGCCATGCTGAAAGAGGTCCACCCCGAATATGACCCGCACGAGCCGATGATAACGTCCGCGTTCTCGGAAGAGGATTTGAGGAAATCTAGAGAGGATGTCTATGATGACAGTTTTAAAAATGAAGTTGTCGAATATGGTAATAACGATTATGACGCTTCTAAATCTTTCTCAATCGATGCTAATGTTATAGTACCCTCTCCAAAGTATATAGGAAAACAAGACAAGTCTTCAGGTAATTTTAAAACTATTGTTTTGCATGAAATGTGTTTTAATGAACATCATTCAATAGTAAATAATACCACTTAGTAGTATCGTAGTAGTATTTTTAAAGTGTATAACATATCTTACTGTTGCAGAGCCCGAGAGCGACCAAGAGCCAAGCAGTACCGTAGACAACGCAGCGGCAATAGTGTGGAATGGCTGCATCAATATGGTTGATGTTGCTAGATTTTATGTAGCTGCCCATGAGGTATTTTTCACACTTATTTCAAATAATGCTTTTCTTTGATTTGTATTCTATTATTTTAAACTCAATTTTACTTTTAATAGGTATCCGGAAGTCCATCAGACTTGGAAGAAGACCTCAGTGCTGAGCTAGACATCGTTGGAAGAATTAATCCAGATACTGTATGGGATTATATCAGCAAAATGAAGAGAGCCAGCAACAAGGATATAGTCATTATGAAATTGCAGGCCGCAAATGACGAGGAAAAAATGCAATACATAGCGTTATATAGCTATCTTAGTAGTCGTAATAGGTTCGTAACCAGTTTAATTGTTGTGACGTCATTAAAACAAAATATTTATAAATGTTTCGACCATAAGATTGCTTGCGTTTTTATTTTTCCTTCCTTAGTGCCTTATACACTTTCTCTGTTTAGTTCTGGATACATTTACATACGTATATAATTGAGAATTGATGGATTTTTAGGTTAGGCGTGGTGAAGGTATCGAATACGACGTCAGTGAAAGACTTCTACGTAGTGCCCCTGCCTGCTAACACAACTTTACCCAAAGTGCTGCTGCCTCTGGACGGGCCAGGCCTCGGAGAAATTAAAACGCACCTTTTGATTGCTATTGTCATACGTCAGAGAAAGAAACGTATGGCTCCCCACATTCCTAAAGATGTTGTTCCAGCAAAGGTTAGTTAGTTTTAAGCTAAATCCACATTGTATTTAATAAATTATTTATGTTTGTTGTGATCTTTTCTTTCCGTTGGACGTAAAGTTTACTTTAGGTAAGTGTTAGATGTGAAAATAAAATTCATGGAAACCAAGTAAAAAAAGCTATTCCTCTTGTTTATTTCCCTTTGTTTTCGTATTAGGATTGCTATTATCAGATTAAACAAAGTCAACAAAGTATACCTATTGAATGGGTATATTATGTTAATTTTGTAGACAAAATAAGTTTTTTGTTCGAAATCTTTCAAATTCAACGCTTTATCAGATGCTTCCTAAGTAATTAACAACACATTATAGGTAGGTCAGTAATCAAGTGTCAAGTATTGCATAAATTAAGCCAGATTATCAGTAGCCATCGTAAAGTTTACAGTAAGGATACCATAGCATAGGTAATTAATAAACATTTGTCGAGTTGCGACATAGATTTTCATGCAAAAATGCAGGTTAGGGCTACTCTATTTTTATGTTAGAGGTAGATTCTTTTGTAAGACAAATTGATGCATGTACCTTAGGACAAAAACATTCCAAAACTAACGTACTCACAGTAAAAATCAAACTATCGAGCTCTATAGTAAAAGTCGATCACACTTCAATAATTTTGAGCGCCACGCTATGCCGCGAAGCTCAACAGAATAACAATGTTATGTAGAAAAGTCAAGAGCCCTTAATTCTTGCTGTTCTGTTCGCGAAACGATAGTATAACAACGAAAAGCTTTTGGCTTAGATATCTAAAAAATAATAAGTCTTCTTACGTGTAGGTAAGACTTAAAGGCCAACGAACTTTCCTCCGTCATAAAATTATTACTAAGAATGAGCCCGCAAGCGCGTTTCGGACCATGCGACGATGTCCCTTCTATTTTGTCATAAAGTGTAGGTACCTACGGGCGCGCACACATTTTATTGTTTCTAGATTGGAATAAGCTAATTTGATACCTATGGCCTTGTTCTCGATTAGGATGCCTAATTAATAACAGAGAAATCGCTATTGCAGAGTTTTTTGCGGCAAGGGCTTACAAAGCCATTAGGTACCTACTTACAATTTGACGTAAAAAATCGTCCATAAAAGACTTATTCCACTTATCGTTAGCCGGGTGTGCGTGTTTCTTTGACGTAGTAGCATCCACACACTGTTCAATAGTCTGAGGAACGCGCACGCCCTTTAGCGTATCTATAGTCTTAGTCAACTGTAAAGGAAAGAACGCAACGAACGTATGATCCGCTCGCCGCTCCGCAAGACGCCTGCGGTCGTGCCTAAGCTGTAAAGTGGGATCTAGGGGTTTATTGTATAAGGGCTCTAACACGAGCAGCAGTTTGCTGTGGACATATGTAACTGCAGTCGGCGGCTAGCTGTCGACTTGTTGTCGACAGCTTACATACATGCAGTTACATACGTCGACAGCAAACTGCTGCTCGTTTGTAGGAGCCCTAACTTCAAGATCTATCACAATACCTTGCAAATAGACGTACAGACAGACCCTAGCAGGTCAACTTACCACAAAATGTCAAATTTCTTCAATAAATTTTGAACCTTATCGTTTAGATAAAAGGATCAATATCGATTGGAGAAATTTGACAGTTTTGGATAGGTTGATCTGCTAGCGTGTGTACATTGCTTAGGTAGTTTGATTATTTTAAAATTAGTTTTAAATCAGCTAACTTACAAAGTAATGTACTTTTACTTGAAAGCTATTGCGACAGGTGTTGCAAGTTGGACAATTAGCCCCCAGAGCCTAAGGTTGAGGCGTCATTAGTGCGTTGCGTCGTTTATCATATATTTTTTGTAACATGCCACAAATAAGCGTTGCGTCGTTGCATCCCAGGTGTAGCGTACAATGCGTTGATCTGTTACGATGACGCCACGCAACGCAACGCACTAATGAGGCCTCGTCCTAACATCTTTATTATTGAAATTTTTGCATTTACAATGCTAATATAGATACAGGATAAAATGTTTACTATAAAGAAAAACGCTGGCTTGCAGCGTAAATAACAAACTACTGGAAAGAATTCAACTAGTTTTCTGGGGTCTCGGTAGCGGTTAGAGCAGTGGACCGGCAATCCAAAGGTCATGGGTTCGAATCTCATTCGTGCATTCCTGAGACTGGTTGTGTTTTTTCTAGTAAACATTTTATTCTCGTCCTAATTTTGGGAAGTGGTCATTTAGGGAAGTAGCCAGTTTGAAAAAGCTAACATTTTGGGAATTGGTGATAATAGCAACCAGACGTCAAACCCCTAAAGGGTCCTAAGATGTTGTATGTCGATAGGTGAAGCGCGAGTCTCGCAAGCGCTCGTACACGCCGCCTACCCCCGCCGGCAAGGGCGCGGCGACCCCGCCGGCGGCGGCGGCGTCGCCGCGCCGCCGCCTGCCGCTGCCCGCGTACACATCGCCCGCGCTCTCCACCTCGGTCAAGGACAAGATCGCCGCCTCATTAGGTAACTACTTTCTTAGCCTTCTTAGTTTCTACTTTCTTTTCGTTTCTTAGCCACTCGTTTGTTTCGCGGCCGGCGCTCAATTTACCTTGTTTGTCACGCAGTTTTGCGTTACCGTAGTAGTGCACTTGAACAGCTGCGTTAAGAGCGTTTTAACATTTTTTGTACGTAAATCGAGAACTTGGGAGTTTTTGAAGTGATTTTGGTCATATAATTTATTGCTTTAGCTTCTTTTAACTTCGATAATTGGAATAATCATGTATTTTGATTGTATCTCTATTAACCAAAACTCGATTTAATTGGATAATTTACTACGTTAACAGCGGATTTCGAAGGCGCGATTTCCAGATGACGCACGAAGGCTCAACTTTGAAGTAGTTTTACACCAATTATTATTACTAAATGAGAAGGTAAAAAATATACATTAAAAGGAACATATCCTTAAATTTAAAATGTATTAAGAAAAATTTTATTTTTATTTCATTAACTTGTATTTTTATCACGTTTAAGAAAGTAAAAAATCGAGAAATTTACCACTAGAAAACAAGTTATATCTCTTAGTCTAGAAGTCATTATTAGGCAACATAAATAATTTTGTACGTAAGAAGAAAGATTGTACTTTAAATGTGTAAAAAATAAAAAATATCAATCTTTTATGAGATAATTGTTCAAAGTTACTATATAATCGGGTCGATCGCACGCTCGGCCTCAATCAGACATCAGTCGTGCTCAGGCGCTCTTCGACGTAGGATCTATGTCGGTTGACCTTCCGGCCGCCTCAAAAGTGCCAATTACGTCGTATATAGTGCGTCGAAATAATTTTGATCCGTAAACATTTTTGTGAATCTGAATGAGGTTGTTCATTTAGGCATGATATTTAAAAGTAGAATAATATCCCTTTCCGTACATGCGGTACAAGTCTTAGTATCAAAACAAACCACTTCACACACAAAATAAAAGTATGGCGTAAACTGACATAAATTCTTCAAACAATCACAGGCCTCTTCTTCTTTTTTTTGAGATGTTAGTGTTGCCAAATTCATAATCAAAATTACCCAAGAGGTTTTGGTGTAGCTGCATATAAAAAACCTACCGAATGGGTAGAAATCGAAGAGCGATCTACCCGCGGGTCTATCGGCTAAAAAATATGGATATGAACATGGGCTTCATTTGACATTTGAAGCTCATATTTGTCCTTATATGGGCATACTATGGGCTTCAAATGTCAAATGAAGCCCATGTTCATATTCACATTTTTTAGCCGATACAGGGGCTGGTCCTGTAGCACCGCGCGACAAACGACCGTCTTTTGTTCGCGGTGCTACAGTACCGCGAAACAATCAAGTGGTTAGGCAGTTGTTCCACCGCCGACGATGAACGAGAAGCGAGTTGAGTTAGAACTAGAAACGAGTTGGCGAGGAGCGGAAAGCGAGTGTGTAGTTCCGATAGTTTTCTGTGGTTTTGTCGCTGGACTATAAGCGAGTGTACGAGTGAGATGGGCGATTACTCGCGCCACTCGCTCGGGGCGGCCGAGCCGAGCGTACAGTCCTCTTGGCGGGAAATGACCGCTGCCGCTGGTTGGTCTCTCGGCGTGAGTTCTGATCGGTGAGCAAGTATCGCTAGGCGAGAATTTTCTTTGATAGCTCTTGTTGCTCAGCGACGAACTAGTGGAGCAAGTTCTCGCCGGCAGTGTGAACAGTCAGCGATCAACTATTTATATATACATCTCTTTGGTTTACACGGAATGTATGTATTGTATTGTTACATTTGGGATTTTGTCCCTTTTGGGGAAAAGGAAGAAAATCCTATAATTTACTGTTTAAAGTAATCTAAACCTTATTACCAAGCTATATCACCCCCTAAAACACACTAAATTTTTGGACATCTGATCATTTGTCTACAATGATTTCAGGTAACTATTACTCAATTATTGCGATCCTTTTGTAGATTAGTAAAGGCAGACAGGGCCCTGTATTTACAACGTAACAGTACGTTACTTGAGTGAGAAAATAGCCAATAGTTAGTAGTTTACTCGCCGTTGGTGGGACAACTGCCTTACCTTAGGCACTAATACTGCTTGGCCCTACCAGTAGTGTCATGGAAAATTGATTTCCCTTAGCACGCGGGGGTATTATCTTGATTTGTTAGCCGCAGGTCCAATACGCAATTCGTCCATTTCGCATTTTACCGTTCGTCTACTACTCAATTCGTCCATAATTTGATTCGACCATTTCGTGAATCGTCCTTATGCAGTTCGTCCATTTCGAGATTCGTCTTTATGCAGTTCGTCCATTTCGTGAATCGACATTACGCAGTTCGTCAATGAGGGGCTTAGTCGTGAAAAGAATTCGTTATTTAATCCTGCAGTAGGCTTTAAACCAGCCGCTGTAATTTTTAGGGTTCCGTACCCAGGGGTAAAAACGGAACCCTATTACTAAGATTACGCTGTCCGTCTGTCTGTGTGTCAGGCTATATCTCATGAACCGTGATAGCTAGACTCATATTTTTGTTTAAAAAGGGGTACCCTATGTATAATAAATAATATAATATCAAAACAAAACGAATATATTTAATAATTTATATAAATAAAAGCGTGTTGAACCAAATACCTATTGACGTAATACACGTTGGATGAAATGCTTGTTGGACAAAATGTATATTGGACCAAATACGTGTTGGACAAATAGATGTTGGACGAAATGCGTGTTGGACTACATACGAGTCGGACGAAATGAGCGTTGAAATACAATTTGGACGAACGTGTATTGGACCTACGGCTAACAAATCATTATGTTATCTTCATACCACAGACCAAATAAAAAGAATAGTTTCATTTTTTTCGCTAGCCTATACCTACAGCTGTCCCATTGATCAACAAAGGCCTCCCCCAAGTTCCTCCATCTATAGAGATAGATGGAGGGACTTGGGGGAGGCAGCAGGATAGAGATCTTGAGCCATTTCATAAGAATGAATTAAATTCTTCACAAGGCCAAGGCTTACTCGTTAATAAATAAATAATAATTTTGGTTGTAAGACGTCCACTGCTGGACGAAGGCTTCTCAAGGATGTTTAAACGACTGCTCTTATGCTGCTCTCATCTATCGGCTTTCGGCGATCGTTACCAGATTGAACACTATAGCTTGAAATGTCAGCTCACTACTCACTTGCTGTTATAGTTGGGCGACAACATATTTGTTAGCCGGGAAATTGTATTCGCGATATACCTTAATTCTTATGTACAGACACCAGCACTGCACTTCAACCTACCACAAAATATCAAATTATTTAATACATTTTGAACTTTGTCGCTAGGGTTTATGGATCAATATCGATTGATGAAATTTGACAGTTTTGGATACGTTCATCTGCAGGCGTGTGTACATAAAAAACAACTCAATAACTCTGCATCAGACTTCTTATTTATTTATTTATTGTTGGGGGGAAAGTGAAGCGTTATGCCTGCAGTTTTGTTTTATTTCTATAATTTGTATTTTGTCGAATATTAATGTGAAATAAAGGTGGATTAAATTAAAAAATTAAATAATACAGTAAATAAAACAAAACAGTGCAACATCACTTTTCAAATTCTCTCAAGAAGTCCGTGTGAGATCTCAATAAAGTCCCACGGCTTATCATTTACCATTAAACGTTCATTATCACTCATTATCATCTACTTTATGCAATGAAAATATTCACTTTAATATCTTACTTGACACTGGCTAAATGTGCTGACCGCACGAAGCCATTATTTAAGAGAAAAAAAAACTGCATCACGATTTGAAATTGAATTAGCTGCAGCCGACGACGATGAAGCCTACAGCCCCGGCTCGTCGAGCAGCGGCGGCAGCGCGCCCTCCGGCGCCGCGCAGCCTGCTTCTACCACGCTGCGCTCCAAAATGGAGGAGCTCAACCGGCAGATCGAGGAACAGAAACAGCAAATACTTAAGATGGCCCAAGCGGACTCTTCTGTCGGTGGCGAGGTAAGTTGGCAGGTTAAACCAATTTTTCACGAATGTTTCCTATGTTCACATCTTATCTACTTGTCTGTCTCGAAGAGTCCTAAGGCGGGTACAGACTTACGCAATGTAACATGCAATGTAAAACGCAATGAAAGAATTCGCCGTCCACATTGTTGCAACGTATCATGCAATGTAACAGAATTCCCATAGTGTGGCGTGGACGCCTTGCGCGCACGAACCGTGCACACTACGCGCACAAACAGCACTTCTACTCGTGCGCGCCGCAACCTGTAGGCTTTTGTCTTGAACGCAAACTCAATCTTAATACAATTCCAATGCGATTGATATGACTATCGATATTGGGATAAGTAAAGATAATTCCGGAACGCCATCTCGATAATAATTTGTTCAATCAATTTCCACGCAATTTAATTCCAATGTGGCGCTATTGTCGCTTACAAAAGTGCCATTTGACATTCATTAGATTTGTGATTGGAAATTGACTAATGCAATTGTGTTTTTCTAGAGTAAGGCTCCTGCAATTTGTCGGTTTTTTCGCCGAACACGAAGGGGCGCGCGGGTGCGGAGAGCGCTAGTGTGGACGGGTTGTGTGTGTCTGTACGGCGGAACGCGCGCGAACAATAAAGAAATAAAACACGGCAGACCGAGCTATGCTCGCCGCGCGCATGCTGGGAACACATGCTCGGTTCGTGCGCGCGCTGCGTTCACACATTGCTCCTTTCATGTTACATTGCATGTTACGTTGCGCCAGTCTGTACCCGCCTTTAGAGGTTGTCAACAATTGAATTTCTATTGTGTCTGATTTTACGACAGCTGAGCTCGTATGATACATTGTAGAATGTGTCATTGCTTTGCTTAGTCGTTATAGGTACGCATTACCTTATCAATTGAACTAGGGACCATTCAAGAAAGTATAGTATATAATATATATATAGCACCATCATCACGGCATCATCGGTCAAGATTGTAATTTACATTTTGTGCGATGGTGCGCGATATATTACGTGACTTTAACAGGTTCTTGGGCTTGGGCGTTGCTTCTCAAATAAATGCCACTTTTCTTATGTTACCGGGTAAAACAAGGTGAATTAGAGATGTAGGGATGATTCAAGACAAAACTTTGTAAATGGCTTTGTAAGGGGTTTTACCATTGAATGAATATAAATTGTTGCCAATAAAGACTTTTGTTAACTACATTTATATAAAATTAATCAATTCTTTTGGGAAAAGAAATATATAATTGGCACAATATTAAAATCCCCTTCAAAGTTTTGTCTTGATTCGCCTCTGCATCTCTATTCACTCTGTTTTATGTTAATGTTTATATTCAGCGTAATAATGTAACGTGACTGGTTTTGTTACAGGACGACGAAGCGTATTCGCCGTCGCGGCCTATGACTCCGCCCGCTGTCGTGCCCTTAGCGGACATCGCGCTTCCTTCCAACTTGCAAGAGATTCTCGCCACCATCAAACAGAGGTCGGAACCTGCATCCGATGTTGACATGCGTACGTTGCCTTTGCCCCCGTAAATGTAATATTTAAACATAAAAGTAAGCACAAGTTTAATTACTTCTAAACAATGCATTCTTCTCTGTCCTTTAAGTAATCCCCCCATTAGACTTAATTCACCTGAAGGAAATCACCTGGGTGCATTTAGTGCTACGCACGGTAGACTTAGTGACCCTAGGGTAACTAAACATAGCTTTCAATAAACCCAAGGTTAAGACTTATTCACCTGTCTTAGGAGATACAAAAAAAACTAACGATAATTGTAATTGTATTATGTCTATTGACAAAATGTCTAAGTTTTGGTCTAGCGCATCATTTTTAGTAAATGTCCAACTGTGATATTGTTGTTTATTATGCTCATTTGAGCGTCTTGAATGAAGTCGTCATTATTATTCTAACTTAATCAATGGCTTCGCGTTTAGCATTAAGCCAATTTCAAGTGGTGTATATTATTAAAGTACACTTAGTATATTGTACGGTAGATTGAAATAAAATGGAATCTCAACACGTGTTGTTGCTAAAAGAACACCGGTCGTCATTCAATATCGCATTTCGTTCACGTTGGTTTTTAAATCGCTCTGTCATGAAATCTTTGGTATAATAATTCAAAACTTGCAACAGATTGTTTTGATTTCGTCTGAAGCGATTGTTGAAAGTGCGATGCCAGCTTTCTACAAAATTATTTGAGCGATGCTTTTCAGCAGAAACACCATTTTTGCCTGCGGTCTGGCTTCATCCACTATTCTTCAAAGTAAGCCAAAAATGCGTATACTTCTTTGTGATTTGAAAAATGGGTTTTATGTAGTCCCAACCAATATTTGTCATATAATCGAGCAGTAGTGCCATGCTGCAGTAAGTACACACATCGGCGGTTGTATTTTTCTTTTAATAAATTCAATGTTTTTGCTTAAGATTTTTACCAAAGTGATAATAACATCATTTATTTTTATATTTGGAAATACGGTACTTATAGCTTTCATCATGCTTTCTTCAAAATCGCAAGTATATTTTTTTGGGTTCCAGTCTGTGATTTGTGATTTCATAATTTCGAATAATATTAGGTAGGAGTCTAGGTAGTTCTTATGTGACATAAGTCCATAAATGAATGGTGAAACATTGGTAATTTCTCGGTCACTTCAAAGATCAGCGTGAATAGTATATATTTGAGGGAATGGGTAAGGAAATACTTTGTGCGGTTCCATCTCCAAAAAATGCTTGCATGACACGCATAGCTTCTTTCCTTCCTCGTTACAAAATAATATTATCCTAATGCCATCATTATAATGATGACAAATGTAATCTGCCAGCATGAAGTCAATAAATTTCTCCGGTATGACAACATCAGTTACTTCCTTATGAATCAGTTTAGGGAAACCCAAATTTCTATTTCTACTTCTATGTAAACCTTTAAGTTTTTGTAAGAGGGTGTTTCATGAACTATATTACACCCTGTGTTTTTGAATTCTTCTACAGTTTTACTGTATAACTCAGATATTGGTGAGTCCGACTGTGCTAAATTTTCCTTGCAGACTGCCATTTGCTCCATCCACGAATTTTTAGCAATGTTGATTCTGCACTTAGCATTATGAGCATAAAGAAAAATTATGACTAGAGGTTCTTGAAATGAGTTACTACTACACTGATATGATACCATCATCAGTTCTTATTACTACTATATCGCTTGAAGAACGTAAGAACGCTAACTGCAAAAATAAAGTTTTTATTTACTCCACAATAAATAAGATTTTTTTTCCTATTTTAAATGAGCATCGCCACCACTCAGCGCCATTTTTATACGTTTTCTTTTTATACATTCGGCTACCGTTATACAGCCATACAAATCCTCGTCCTCTTCTGATCAGTTTTGACTCAAACATCGTAAGTCCGCAATTAAACAAGAATAACATGTTTAATCTTGTAAACAGTCCACCCTTTGATTGCACTTTAATTTCCGTGAGTATGTCACATGACATTATCATATCCATCAAAACACTTTAACGAAACAAGTTTATATTTATTTATCCACTTAGCCTAAAATGATTGTTGGCAAAATACATCTCAATTAAAGATGTGAAAGCCATATAAAAAACCACTTAGCCAGTCAGATACTCAACTTACTCTTGAGTTCACCAAAGAGCTGAAATATCGGCAGGTGTAATCGATGTTTTCATGCGCGAAGTTAAATCACCGCCAGACCAAAACTTACAGACATTTTGTCAATAGACATAATACAATTTATTATCGTTAGTTTTTTTGTATTACGTAAGACAGGTGAGTTATGTTTAGTCAACCTAGGGTCACTAAGCCTACCGTGCGTAGCACTTAATGCACCCAGGTGAATTAAGTCTACCGGGGGAAGTATTCATGTAGGTACATAAAAACTAACTTTCCTTTCAACATTTTGCCTATATTTTAATTATGTTTGATTTCTTTTGTCACATTCAATGTGGTTAATAGAGGTCAGTGATCTCGTTATGTTACTTCAGTAGTAACTTTTTTCGGAAAATGTATAGTTTCGCATTTGTATTATTTCATGAAATGTTGTGTATTATCTACAAATATAGTAGATTTACTTAAATAGTCACATATTGTGTTGTATCTAAACTTAAGGACTTGTAATTTTATTTTAAATTGTTAGATGGGCCATAATCAGAATGACACATAGTGCGATGGAACAATACATTGTGCAATAGGATGCCCTGCCATGGATGACAGGAAAATAATTGTTGTATCTTGACTTTCATAATGGTATTTTAATGTAAATATAGGTAGGTATATGATTACATCATTCTAAATCTAAATGTATGGTGTAAAACTAGATTTTAATGTAGTGGTTTTAACTACTTAAAATAATATATTTTAATGTACACCCTAAGACAAATATATTTTATCTTCTTTTGTCATGAAAAACAAAACTATGCTAGAATGAAATAAAGACATGTTTAATTCATAACATCTTTTATTTTAAATACTTTCATCATCATACAGTGACTTCTTTGATTTCGATCTTTTATCTTTTAGAGAAAATGTGTTGAATTTGCTTGTTTTACTGAGATTTCTTAAAACATTATCTCTTAATGTGTTATTATTTCTGATATTGTTTTGTATAGCCATGATCTTAGTTTCCATTAGTTTCCTTCTTGGAATATGTCTTAATGCGAATTCCCAGTTATCAGTTAATTTTAAATCTAATAATATTTGACACATATGATTTATATTTAGATTCTTTTTTGAACCTGGAGCCCATTCTAAAAACCTATCAAGTGGCAGTTTTGCCATTTTTATTCCATCTCTCTTAGCTTTAGCTAATGAAAGAGGTTCAACATTAACCTAAAAAAGAAATGTTTTTTTAAAACAATACCATTGTTTGGTACACAATATATGCAGCAATATGCTAAAATTTGTATACAGTTCTTAACAATGTACAGCACAAAAGTTTATTACCTTGTCAACCATACATCCAATAATATAGATGGCATCATGGTCATATGTAGTTAATTCTTCTCGACAATGAGGTGTAAGGTATACTAATTTATTCTTGGGAAATATGTCTAGATAACTTTTACTATGAACATTTAAGGGAAACCAATTTTCTATCATTGACGGAATATTCTTGTTCATCTGGTTCATAAATACACCATCATGATTAACATTACACATGTGAACATCATAAGGATCTTTATGTATTCTGTTATCAGCAAATACATATGTCATCTGATTTGCTGCATTTACAATTTCACGAAACACCATGTGTTCTTCATATGAACAGTCAATGACTATTGGTTGACCATATTGAATAGCCTGCAATGTCCTAAAATTAATAAAGGTTATAGAATTAGAAATCTATTGAAAAACTTGTGCAAAAGCAGTTGTTAAAATATATGTTTGTTTAATGTAATGTTACATAATCCATTATTAAATAACTTGATGAGAATGATATCTAAACAGCCATAGAACCATTTTGACCATATAAAAACAATGTTGGAAGTTAAAATAAGCTTTTTCCTGAAAGGTACACTGAGTTGGTGGTTATAAACTAGCACATTTATAGATTTATTCTGAAATAAAATCCATTTAATTTTAACAAAACATGTACAGCCTGGAATTAACAATAGCTAGGATAATATTATTAGTCTAGACCCACCTGTAATTATCAAAGTTGTTAATTGATTGATCCCAGATTCTCACAAACAATGCTTGATGGCTAAGGCCATAGAGTATATCATCAGCATATTCCTTGTTTTCTTCTGGCCTAAATGTTTCTAATTCTTTTTTCCTTGCTTCTTTTTTCGCCTGTGTTTAAAAGTTAGGGAGAACTACTATGAATCTCATTACAAAACTAATATAAGTCGAGGGTTTACTGCAAAAACCGGCTAAATGCTACAAACCTAGTTTTGAGATATAGTCTGAAAACCAGCGATTCGCGGCTAGCGAATATGACGTTGAGCTGCCACCCTTTTGCTGCTGCGGCACACACACACATATTTATTATCTTCTTTTTTTTTTGCACTATGTTTTTTATTGTGATTTTGTGTACCAACATGTGTGTGTCTTTTAGCAGTAAATAAAGTTTTTATCTATCTATCAGTAGCTTAGTCATAATATTGAAAAAACATTACAAAAAGGGGTAACTTTGGTTTTTTTTTTTTAAATCTAGTGATGTTTATTGGATTTTGTAACTTAATGAGACTTTGAATAGATTGGATCCTTAACTAATACATAGTTTTTTTTTTCTTTCCAGAATTTAAACCATTATTTTCTATGTCTCAGATGGTTTGAAAAGCGCGATCTATCTAGCCTTGAGAGGAAACACTGCGTCGGCGTGGCGTTCGGGATTCTCATGCGGGGCGCGGGGGAGCGGCGTTTCGTGGTCCCCTGTTTCCTCCTTCAGAGAATTTTTATTTAAGCGTCGGTTGGGGGAGGAGGTTTTCTGTGTCTGTATGTTTGATTTTTTTTTTAAACGAGTTACTTAATGTTTCTGAAGACGCCTTAAAACAAAGTGATTTCGCTTAATTTTGAAGGCTCCTGGTTATTAAATAAATGACTTAATGCAAAGGAATCAAGCATACGGACGTGAAGGGTCTCTTTCTTTAACCGTTGCTGAAGGGGTGGTGGGGGTTGGTCTGGTTTTGGAAGGGGGCTGCGGGGCGTCGTTTTTCTGTGTTTTGTGTGGGAGTTATGGGTGCCGCGTCGGCGTGGTGTTTCGCCTTAACTCGTAATCCCTACGAGTGATTACGAGAGAAACCCTGCGCTCCTGACGGACATCAAATCGATATCGAGTCGGCTGTGCTTATCGGAATATGAACGCTCGGGTCACGAGATAGGTTTCAGTTTCGCGTGGGGGTCGTTGGAGGGTGAACCTTCTGTACGGTAGTAGTATTAGTTATTCTGTGCTTGTACCAAGACGAAAAACGAAACAATTTTAAAACACACAAGTTTATGCTTATTAATTTTTGACGTTTTTTTATGCTTAAGTTTTTATAATAAAAGATATTTGAATGATTAAAAATGTCAACCTTATTTGTTAGGTACTAATGTTTTCCAAAACTCATTACAGCCGCTACTTTATTTTACTTCAAAAACTCTCCATTTATATTATTTACCACAGTATCAATACGATAATTGGAAATCATATTACACAATTCTATGACCACGGCTTATATTTCGGTTCGACGCGATTCTGTTTCGGCGTGCAGTGGTACTGGGGGTAGCAATGCGCATTTGTCTGGCACAGACTATAATAGCTCGTTAGATTAGTTATTAAGTCTTAACTATAAGTTAGTTAACTGTTTTTTTATTATTATTAGTATTGACGTCAATAAGTGCCTGTAAAGGTTTACATTGAATAAATAATTTGACTTTGACTTTGAGTCTTAAAAGTTTGCGTTGAATTCAATCTATAAAAATTTAATATTTTATACTTGTTCTACTAGTCATTAGGTGGACCACATGTTTATAAATTTATTTTTGTGTAATATTATTAAATATGTGTGACAGAAATCTTGCAATAAGAATATTCATGGGCAAGTACACACGGTTAGCTGGTTTTGCCTGTAAGTTGCTAAAATGCTGTATGTCCCGAGGTTAATAATGTTTAAAGTGGTGTTTATTTTAATTTAGTTAGTTGTTGGTAAATAACTAAGTTTTATTTAAATATAGTAATTAAAGAGTGTAATGAAGGTGTAATCAACAAAATAAAAAAAGTTAGTTGGTTTTGCTTGCATTTTTTTTTATGTAGCCAGTGCTAAATGCAAATTTTTTCTAAACATTTTTGAAATTAGCTTAAACTTAATATCAATCATCATTAATTTGAAATTATAATAAGTAATACATTTCTCCTCTCTATTTCAATTCTTAAATAATTAAGTAGCTAGTACCTAATGCAAAATTATTTTGAATACTTACTTAAAATTAACTTTAACTTATGAATAATCAACATTAATTTGAAATTATAACAATGAAGTTTCTTTTACATTTCAGTTTTTAAATAATTAAGTAGCTATAGTGCTAAATGCAAAATTATTTTAAACACTTAAAATAACTTGTGATTAATCAACATTAATTTTAAATTTTAATTAGAGCAAACTGACGATCTGTGAAAACAAGTTGGTGGCGCTTGTTATTTTTTTACATGGTCACGTGATATTCAATTCTATCAAAGTGTCGTTGCCTTAATACAATTTAGTGAATTTATTTTTTATTTACAGAACGTGTGTAGGTACTTTGTTTTGTTAGTTTTAAGAAAAAGATGTTATGTATGCTTAATATTTTTCAGAGAATATTCTTAAGCATTCATAAATAAAAGTGTTAAGTTATTTTAGCACTAAGGCACCAATAAATTTTCTACATTTATCCCTTTTTTATAACCTCCGAGGGTTGGGTAGGTATTTATTTGTATGACTGTATGGCATGTATTAATGCCATGCCGTCCTCTGGGGGTTAAGTAACTTCTAAACGGTTTATCATAACGCTTAGTCAATATTACCAGTAGAAAGAGCTTTAAAAATTAGGTACTATGGTGCTCTTAAAACATTTTTGAAGAAAGTGTCGGTATTTGCAGTAAACCCTCGAAGTATTAAAAATTACAACTTACTTTCTGATTTTCTCTTGATTTTTCTGTTTTCCACAAATACAAGAGATAGTTGTTTCGCTGATTTTTACTTGCCAATGTCATCAAATGTTGCCATTGACTACATTTCAACGAGTTAGGTGCACAGCGACCATCTTGACGCATTACTTCTACCTCAAGCATAAGAATTCTTAATTTTTTCTCTATATCTGCATTACCGCCACAAATTTTATCTATAATTTTATCTGAATAACAAATTAATTGATGAATTAATAGAGCAGCTATCCTAAATAGCTAGGTTAAGTTTCACACAAAAACAATCAGTAGGGAATTACAATAATAAGAATCAAAATTCGAAATAGTAAAGTTCACCTGAATCATCCTCGGAAGTTAATAAATATCTACATTGCTGCAAATAGGTAGGCTTTCTAAAGACATTCACATTATGAATAATATTAATTTTTTTCTGACTTTTACATAAAAGGTTAAAGACCGATTTGACTACAAACATTATGAATTGTTTTTATACACACAGACTAATACATGCGAAATTATATATTTGTGTTATTTTAGTTCTTCGTATTTTTCAACAAAACGTTGGGATTGGGATGTGCCGACCCGACACTACATTTTTTTTAATATATTTTGTTCAATTTGTTCCGTGAAGGAACAGGCTAAGATCAGAGACCATACTGCCTAGTCATTAGTTTTTTTATTTCTTTTCCCTTGATGATAATGAATGGTGATTAAGATGATGAATGATAAATGATGTTCCCCCAAACCCCTTGAGTCCTCAGTAAAAATGTGGGACTTTACTGAGGTCTCACACGGACTTCTTGAGAGAATTTGAAAAGTGATGTTGCACTGTTTTGTTTCATTTGCCAACACTCACGCACGTTCACGAACACTTAACGGTTAATAGTCCACCATTATTTCACATTAATATTCGATAATACACAAATTTTAGAAAATAAGACAAAACTACAGACATGACGCTTCACTTTCCCGCCAAGAAGTCCAGTGATTTACTTTACTCTTAAGTGTGCCTACCAATGATATTATAAACTATAGATATGTTACGTTCATAGTAATTTGTGTTTAAAATCTGTTCCGAGCTTAGAGCATTCAGTTCCGAGCAATCCAAAACTGCACACATTTACAAGTTTTACTATTAAGTAAAACAAAAGATACGAAATAGCACGCAAATTAAAGAGATAGTCTTAGAATAGTAACGCTATAGAAAGATAGTCTTCATACAAGCGCTCTGTCAAAAATGAAGCACTAAACCATTCACACACGCGTGACGAACTGACGAGTATGCTGCGCGCATGGCTGTGATCTGCTGTCTCTTTCCAATTCTATGAATATGAAAGAGACAGCGCTGCGGCAGCCGCTGCTACCGAGGCTTTAACTTAGAGAATCACACTGCAGTACGTTTATATTTTGACCAAATTAACTACAAGATACTATAAAATACTGAAAGCTTACCTGTGAAAAGTGATGTTATTACACTTCTTTTGTTTTTCAGATGTGTTGTGATGTGACACAATTTAACTGCACAAACCGTCATATTTTTTTTGTTTTCGCGAGACTCGTTCGGCGCGCTTTGACATTGAACACTACGGAGCGGTCCGGCGTTTGGAGCCATTTCTGGCTCCGATTAAGGTGCTTCAAAATAGGCGCGCGGACTTGGTTTCTATAGCGTTATTATTCTAAGGAGATAGTATAATTTTAATGATTGCACTTCAAATGTTACTTGTGCTTAGAGTAACATTTATAGTCGTAGGTGGACACTTCATTGAAAAGTAAGTACATTGGTTAGGTTAGTTAAGTACATTTATCGAGGAAGGCTATAGGTTATACGGGTACAGGTAGTAACCCGTGCGAAGCCGGGGCGGGTCGCTAGTAATAGATCCGTTTCTCAGGGACAGCTTTCATTAGCCAGACTCTACTAGAAAATAACTCAGAACAATAACTAAAGCATAGAAACCGTCTGAGTAGAAAAAAAGCGTACCAGACAATCTGTCATCATCTGTCAAAAGTGGAGCCAGTGGACAATGATCTCAGACAATGATTTATGGTCATTGCCAGTGGAGCCTCCTAATACTACCAAATTCAGTTACTCGCTCTAACCATCGCTTTTGTCAGCCAACAATGGCACATATAATTTGTTGTATAATACATGGATCATTGACGTACGTTTCTGTTTATTGGAAAAGTGATAATTGTGTGAATACTGAAATTTTGTTGCAAAATACTGTAATAAGTGAGTACGACGCACGCCATAGTTCATTGCTTTAGCAATGAACTATGGCGTGCGTCGTTTAGAAGTGTTAATCTCGCATAGGAAATAAAGAAAATAACGGTAAAATAGTCGGCTTCTACTGGTAAGTGAGATTTCTATGTTTATTTACCGTTGTTTTGTTTTTATTGTTATATCTTCGTTCGACTAAGTATTACCAGTTACCATTCATTATATTATATTGGAATAAATAGTTAAAGTTTAAAATCCATTTTACAATTTCGTAGTAGATGTTATGAAAGTGTTGTGAAAAATGTTAAGTATCGATAAGTTAAAAAGTAATCGTAATGTTCACTTAAATGTTTTAGATTTCCTGGATGAAATTCGACGTGCACAGTGGACTGCTGCAATGTCTCCCAAAGGTGGTTGCACACAAAAAAACGCCATCGAGTTTGTTCAAAACATTTTACTGTCGGGTGTTTTACCAGTGATGACAAATGACGTAAACTGAGAGATGATGAATTGGTGAGTGACGGTCAAACAAAGTCGTATAATATTTACCTCAGCTACACGCTCTGCTTGAAGGTTCCCAAGTTGCCTTTAGCGTCTAATCGATAAAATATTTGTTTCGATCATTCGTTTAAAAATTAATCAACTGAGCACCATTTTGTATGAAAAGGTATATTTTTTGGAATTTCTTAAAGTCGTCATAACATAATGTGTTCAAAATGATGGGATAATCTCCACCCCCTAAACCATCGTATACTGCAAGTAATATTTTTCCCAACTGGGGCCCAAGTCTGCTAATTTACGAATGGCATAATTGAATCGCAATTGGATCGCATTGTAATTGTTTGACACATTTGGTATTCTCTTACTCATTTATGAATACCAAATGTGTCAAACAATTACAATGCTATCCAATTGCGATTCAATTATGCTATTCGTAAATTAGCAGACTTAGGCCCCTGGTTGGCCATGACCGTTATCCACGGTACATACATACATACATACCGTTACACTGTTTCTGGGCAGACAGAATACTAAAGAATTGTATACTCATAGATATTCTTTACTTTCCAGGACACACATGCAAGTGAGCTATCAAGCACTACTACTTCAGCAATTTTGCTGTTACCACAATTAACAAAATCTGTTGCTGCTGAGCGTGACAGCATCATCGCTAAATTACAATAGGAAATTTTGATGCCAAAAACATTAGCCCAACCACAAACAATAATAATTGGTGGCAGCACTAAGTTTCATGTCTTGTCTCTCGTAGTCGCCTTAAAGCTTGTTTTTTTGCTTTTCAGTTAATATTTTTGACGCAGTCAGTTTTTTTGTTTTCTTTCAATATTTTTTTATTTCACACTTTTATATTAAGTACCTACTAATAATTAGTCGGGTAAAAATTACAAATTACTTTCTTTAGTAAGTAAAGGGTTTTTTTTGTTTAAATTTAACACAATTAATATAAATTAATGTAATAATGATTTTTTTATTTGAATACTATACAATCCATTGGCAGTGCTTTCGCTGAACTACGCTCAGATGCTAGCACTGCTACACTGGCTACAAAGTAACGTAATGCTCCGGGGCGAGACCAACTTAAGCTAGGTAAATTTAATAAGCATGAAAAAAATTTAGATAATATGTATATAATTGTAAACCCAATTTAAAAAATGTATATCAATAGTTTCGTTGTAATATTTAAAACTAAGTGGGTGCGCTGGAGAGCATACTCGCCAGCAAGAAAATAAATAGTCCAGTTGATTACATTTCTACATTTTTTTCATGCTTATAAAATTTACCTAACTTAAGCTGGTCTCACCCCGCAGCATCACGTACAAAGTACCGATGTTATACTATATCGCTCTATCCTTGATTAAATTTAAATTTGCACTACCATTGTACGTTGTAAACACTTGCAGTTCGATAATAGCACTTGACCTCTGTCATAAGGGTGGTACAAAATTCAAATTGTATAGTCTCACTGCTTTCGACTTTACAGACTGCTCACATCGACATATCCTGATTTTTTTACCTAATTTCGATTACATAGAGTACAGTCTATCAATTGGGGTTTTTTGATAGGTAAGGGTATTGAGCCCCTGGCCTATCGAAACAGTTAAAAATTTATAAACATTATTGTACTAAGGGAATAATTAATAACAAAAACAAGAAAAAATCAAAGTTCCCGCCCAATCCGACTCGTATGATATAATCGATATCGATAGATATTTTATCTCCTCCATGCCTAGTAAATCAGGAAACTGGTACAACCTTGTAATTCGCCGTCCTGTCCAAAGTATATCTATCTTGTTCTAACGTTACCAATTTTCCTATAAGAGTACAAAGCGTAGCTATATTCAGCTTGTTCATGCCATATAGCGCTACTTCTATGCTTTAGTTAATGTTCTGAGGAAAATACCGAGTTATACAGTTTACTTCTTTTCTTGCTTGAGATAAGGCACTGGCAAAATATTTATGCAGCCGAGCGTATAAAAGATAATGAGAATAATATAAAAAAATCAAGTTATTAACCTCTCGAGTGTCGACGGGAACACCGGTATTCCCAGGAAAAAAAGTACCGTTGAGTGTCGGCGGGAACCCTTGGTGTCCCGCCAGAGACAAGGTCTATGGTTATTTTTTTAGTACCTCCAACTTAGTTTAACCAATAAGAGTGTTTGACATCATTCGATTCTGTGTTCTATGCGCTCGACTAAAATATGATTGGCTATCGTCTTCATAGTAAAAGTGTGAGTATTGGTCGTTGAAAACAAATGGTGACGCGTTTGTGAACAAGATTGTGTAGTGTCAGTCAGTGCAACTGCTTGTTAACACGATGTTTAGATGATTTATCGTAAGTAAATTACAAGTATTAAATGTCAAATTAAACAGAAAGATGTATAGATTGTTTTGATGTGATTTTCTAGAACTTTTATCTTTTGTTACATAGTGTAAAAATATTTGAAACGTAAGTGTTCGCGACAATGACAAACAGTTTTGTGTAGTGTCAGTGCAACTGCTTGTAAATAAGATGTTTAGATGATTTATCGTTAGTAAATTACAAGTATTATATGTCAAATTAAACAGAAACATATATAGATTGGTTTGATGTGATTTTCTTGAACTTTTATCTCTTGTTACATAGTGTAAAAATATTTGAAACATAAGTGTTCGCGAAAATGACAAACAGTTTTGGAATAAAAATGGCGCTTTGAGCTGTATTATAATTGTTTAGTTTTGTTTACAAATGCGTATGGTGCAAAGTGTTAAATGTTTTATGATGATAAGTGTATAAGCTTGGTGTGTAACTAAAAATAATGTGATTTAGTGCAAGTTTTACATGATTTCTGAATCGTCAAATTTGTGTATTGAAGAATTTTTGACAGTTGGTAAAATAAAATGCCACTAAATGCAGTAAAAAGGGTATGTATTTGTTATTACTTAATTTGAATGGTTAGACAATGTTTGTAGGTTTCTAAAAATGTAAAAATCTTAAAAAAACGGACGAGAATCATAGGTTTTATAAACACAATAGTAACATAGGTTAGGTCACTTGAGGTCAACAGGAAAAGGCTTCGACACTCAACGGTATACGAGCGTTTTGCCGCGCGACATCTGAGAGGTTAATAAGCATTGAGATAGATAGAGAGCTCAATGTTATTAGGACTGACCAGAAAAATAAAAAACCTGGTGTAGGACCCCTCAAACCCCAAGCGGTCGCATGAGACCGCACCTACAAAAACACACTTGACTTTGTACCGTGTTTTCATAGACTTACAGACTACTTTAGTATAAACAAGTTTGGTTATTTCGGTTCTGTGGTTCATCTTATGTATTGTTATCGCACAATATCGCATAGTCTATGCTCCATTCTGTCAAATTTGACGTTGACAGTTACTGTCAAAAAGGTGTCAAAAAAAATCCAAGAGTGAGTGGTTAATTGCTTTTTTTTATTGCAACACTAAGTATAGTCATACCCATGTGAATTGGAAAGCGTTACGAATCTGTATTCTGTAAATAAATGTAGGTTTTTTATACGATAATAAGACATAGTATCATTAATTTATGTATTATGGTGTCATTGGAAATACAAACAAGAACATTTTAGATTCTAGAATTGGATTGATGTAATCTAACGTGCTCCTGTTGATATACATAACAAAGTCAAGAGTCAAAGAAATAAAATTATCAAAGCCAGTATGATTTTTAATATTATTCATCAAAATCAGAATCTAAATATTCAACTAAGACGACATTTCATGTTCATCATGATCAGATTGCACCAATATGGTTTGATTTCAGATAAGTATATCAGAATTTGAAGTGCAATCATGAATTGTTTTCATAATTAATTATTACCAAAGCAAGAAATAAGCAGCTTTTTACCCGGATTATATCAACAACATTCCATCTTATAATAAAATTAAGGCTCTGGATAGAGTGCCACAAGCGGCATTCTAGTACGATCGGTTACGATGCCGTAATTACGGCATCCTAGTACAAAGTGTAGGCAGTGAATAGAGTGCCACAAGCGGCAACATAGTACGATCGGTTACGATGCCGTAATTTGACGGCTTCCTAGTACGAAGCGTATAGAGTGCCACAAGCGGCATTGTATCTCAATCGGTTCGGGAACCGTAACATATTTTTTATTTGTCATTATGTTCAGACGACATAATATTCAAAAGATATTTTGTATGGAGTTAGATTTGTCTAATAAAAAAAAAGTAAGTTTTGCGGTATAATAGTGACGCCGCCTAAGCTGCCGTAAAGTTTTTGTTAGATAACAGAAATACTAGCTGCCCTACGTGTTAGGTATTAGAAATTTAAGACAATCGCGAAGCGTAGCGTAGCGATTGTCTTGAATTTCGAGGTTATTTTTTTTTATTAGACAAATCTAACTCCATACAAAATATCTTTTGAATATTGTGTCGTCTGAACATTATGACAAATAAAAAATATGTTACGATTCCCGAACCGATTGAGATACAATGCCGCTTGTGGCACTCTATACGCTTCGTACTAGGATGCCGTCAAATTACGGCATCGTAACCGATCGTACTATGTTGCCGCTTGTGGCACTCTATTCACTGCCTACACTTTGTACTAGGATGCCGTAATTACGGCATCGTAACCGATCGTACTAGAAAGCCGCTTGTGGCACTCTATCCACAGCCTATTTATTATATCGCAAAACTTACGGTTCCCTAACCGATGGAAATACAGTGCCGCTTGTGGCACTCTATACACTTCCTAAAATTAAAGTATGATGGACTGTATGATTTAAACTTCTCAAATAATAAGAGAAGAAAGCATTAAGCTTAAAACGCTCAAAAGAATGAAGAATTTATTAAAAAGACGTGACTTCTTGGCGGGAAAGTGAAGCATTAAGTCTGCAGTTTTGTTTAATTTTGTATAATTTGTGTTTTGGCGAATATTAATGTATTTTGTTTGCCGTATGAAACATTTATGTGTCACCTAGATGTGAAGCCGGTTACTAACATTTCTAGCCTAGCGGCTAGAAACGGCTTTTTTGGCTTATTATCATTTCTAGCTATAACTAGCGGCTGGAAACGGCTGCTTATGTTTCATTGATATATTCACATGATTGTTTTTGGTGTTTCTCTTTTAATTAATTTATTAGAGGATATATGTTGCGAAATAACAACCAGATATTTTGTGTTTTCAGGTTATAATGAGTTTTGGTACATATAAAATAAATTGCTTAAAATAGTGGTAACGGCGCTGCGTCGCTGAGCCAAGTCCCCGTAGAAGCCATAGAAAAACGGCCGCCGGTCCCCGTCCCCTCCGCCTCAGGCCCCGCTCTGGCCTGAGCTACAGTCGCGAACATCCTCCCCCCCCTTGAAACAAACGGTTTCAAGAGGCTCATGGGAATCTGATTCAAGAGCACAGACTTTAGTCAGTGCTCGCCTGATGATGCCTTTTGTGGTTATTATATCGGCGACTCTCGACACGCCGTCTTGTCCGGGATATAATTTATGTAGCCGACCCATCAGCCACTTCATAGGCGGTAAGTTCTCATCCTTGATGATGACGAGATCTCCAGGTTTCACCTTCCTCCCTTGGGTTCGCCATTTGACACGTTGTTGTAGGTCTGACAAAAACTCTTTAGTCCACCGATGCCAAAATTGATGCCGTAGACGCTCAATCAGTTGGTAACGATTGACGTGGATCTTCTCGGTGGTTGGTGAAGGTAGTGCCGTCAACGGACGACCGATCAAAAAGTGCCCGGGAGTTAAAGGTCTGAGATCAGAAGGATCAACAGACAATGCTGTTAGTGGCCGAGAATTTAAGATTGCCTCAATTTGTGCAAACAGTGTGGAGAGTTCTTCGAACGTTAAACTACTATTGCCGGCAACGCGTTTTAAGTGGAATTTTGCGGCCTTAACACCCGCTTCCCAAATTCCACCAAAATTCGGTGAATAGGCAGGTGAAAATTTAAACCCTATTCCTTCACTGCTCACGAAATCATCCACTGAGGCTTTACATGATTTGAGTAATCTAGCAATTTCGTTATTTGCCCCTACAAAGTTTCGGCCATTGTCGCAGTAAATGGTAAGCGGCTTACCGCGACGAGAGATGAATCGACGCAAACATAAAATAAACGCATTCGTGCTCAGTTCGCTTACAACTTCTAGGTGTACAGCTTTTGTACACAAGCAAACAAAAATACACATTTAACATTTTGTGGATCTTGCTCCGCGGCCTTTGCGATTTGATATTAAAAATGGTCCTGCGAAGTCTGTACCGCAATTTTCAAAAGGAGGTGCTGGAGTAACTCGTGGACGAGGTAAGTTTCCCATAATTTGCTGAAGCGTTTGACCTTTGAATCTTCTACACTTTACACATTTATTTACTGTTCTAGCACTAAGACTACGCCCACCAACTGCCCAGAAGCGATCTCTAATCGAGCTTAACAATTGTTGAGGACCACAATGCAACAGACGAAGATGCTCAGCTTCAAATAATAATTTGGTGAAAACATGTTTTGAGTCAAGCAAAATTGGGTGAATTTTATCATATAAACAGTGGGAAGCATTTTGAATTCGTCCACCTACTCGCAAAACGTTATTCTCATCAAGAAAAGGACTTAACGGTAAGATATTTGATTTTGAATGTAAACTTTTTAATGTTGTTAGAGCATGAATGTCTTTATTAAAGGACTCTTTTTGTGATTGTTTGGATAGACACATCAAAGAGTTTTTTAATTCATCAGCTGTAAGCCGACCATTAAACTTGGAATTATCTTTTTTACAATTATTGACAAATCTAAGAACATAAGCAAAAACTCTTTGTAATTTGGATAATTTTGAGTATTTCTCAAATGGAACAATGTTATCTATATCTACACATTGCAAACTCATACACCTTTTTGTTTCAGGTAGATCGTGACAACGGAGATGGGAAGCAGGCCACTCACTATTGGAAAGGAGCAGAAAAGAAGGACCATGCCACCACAACAAATTGCCGATCAATTGATGAGAAGGGACGCCTCTCGACGCCAAGTCTGCAGGATTACACTGGGTAGGTACATGACGCCAAGCTAATTCATCTGTTAAGGTACGTATTTCCTCAATTCTATTACACACATAGGTTTTAAGAGTTTTAGGTTCAGTTTTTAGCCAACCTAGCACAATGGTGGAATCACACCAATAAATAGAATTTGTGATAGGAATTTGAAGTGAATTCTTAACTTTATCATATAAACGAGCACCAAGCAGCGCACCCATTAATTCAAGTCTAGGAATCGTCAATTCTGGCTTAATGGGTGCCACTCTTGCTTTAGCAGCCAATAAATTAACTTTGACAGTATTAGTAGTACTGTCTTTTGACCTTAAATAAATGCAGGCTCCGTACGCTGTTTCAGAAGCGTCAGTAAAACAATGTATTTCAATTTCGGTTGGATTATGAAACAAAACATATCGAGGAACCTGAAAATCTACGAGATAAGAAATGTTATTAACAAAATGTTCCCATTTGTTTTTGATGTCGCTAGGCACCGGATCATCCCAATCGCTTTTTAAGCGCCACAAGTTTTGCAGTAATATTTTGGGGACGATCGTGCATGCTGACAAGAGACCCAAAGGATCAAACACCTTACAAGACGTCGAAAGAATGTTGCGTTTTGTAACTTCAGAATCTAGTTTCAATGTAGTAGAAAACTGAAGAGTATCAGAAGTGGGAGACCACCTTAACCCAAGTACATTTGAGTCCTTACTAAAACTTTGAGATTGTTCTACAATAGACATACTTTGGAAGATATCAGGGACATTAGTTCGAAATTTTCGCAAGGGAAAACAACCTTCTTCTAGTTTTTTGACTACCTCATTGACTAGCCTTTTAAGGTTTTCCTTTGATGAACACCCTACATTCAAATCATCAACATAAAATCCATGCCTAATTACCCTAGCAACGTCTTCATCTTCACACTCCTTAGCAAGCTGGAGTAAGCAGCGGGTACTCAAAAATGGAGCTGAGGCGGTCCCATAGGTAACCGTATTCAGCTGATAGATTTGTACTGGTGAAGTTCTTTCTGATCTCCACAGTACTAACTGTAAATGACGTTGTGACTCATCAACTACAATTTGGCGGTACATTTTAGCTGTGTCCGCGGTGACGACAAAAGCATTTTGACGAAACCTTAAAAGAATTGATAGCAAGTCGTCTTGCACTACTGGTCCCACTAGCTGTCCCTATCTACCGACCTCAATAGATAGGGTATCGCAACTGGAACTACGGGTCCGGTTGTGTTTTCAGAGGTACTACGGGGTTCCGGTTCTAGCCCCCCGCTGGTCGTGCCTTTAACCAGGCGCCTCCGGCGGGATCCGGACATGGGTTGGACTCGTAGTGGCATGTGGTTAGCTGTAGAGCTTGGGAATGTTCGTTTGTCCTGGTATTGTGTGCCAGGACTTCCAAACTCGTGCACAGCGAGCGGGGCCTAGTAGCGGTCTCTGAGGGGCCAGAAGCGAAAAGTCCTGCGGGGAACGTGAGTTTCCCTTATAGTTGGCAGCTTTGTCCGGTGGTTTTCATTGGACATTGGTGTTGACATCTCCGGTACTAGTCTGGATAACTAGTAGAGACGGCCTCCTAGATGCCGTAGGTCTCCGGTCCAGCCAGCCGCGTAGGACGTGGGAACTGGCTAGGCTCCCGGATGGGTTCCGAGAAGTGAGTGTGCTTACTACTCCGCTACCAAGGTGGACACTTGGGAGTCGACTTTAGAGTCGACGACCCTAGCAGTGGCAACTGCGAGTTGTGCCCTTCGTGCAACGAGAATTGAGCGAGCTCGACAGCTCCGGCTACCTATCTGGACAATAGGCAGTGAACTACACGTGTTCACGGGGATACTCTCCCGAGACACTAGTCTTATGAGTACCGAATGAAGAGCGCGCTGCGGCGGGCACTAATTTGGCGTCAAGACCTAACGTTGGTGGTCTCCTGCGCGAGTGTTCTACTGGCGCAGGGACGTCTGGCACTTCTTGCATAACCTAACGGTTGGTCTCGAGGTGCCAGTACAAATAAACTTAGTGAATTAAGGAGAGGGGATGGTCCCACTAGCATTAGGTCGTTTAAGGATTTACCTGAAGATGTCTTTTGGGACGCATTGAACACGACTCTTAATTTTGTCGTCTCACTTTGCTCTCTAATTACAGCATGGTGAGGTATATAATATCCGAATTTTGGACGTGGCACTTCGCTCAAATGGCCTAAATCTTTATATTCCTTTAAGAATTCGGAGTATTTATCTATAAGCCTAGATTTATTAATACGCTTTTCTAGACTAAACAGTAACTTTTGCGCAATAGGAAAAGAATCAGCTAATGCCTTTTCAGGAGGTTCTCGAAATGGCAATTTAACACAAAATCTACCATCTGGAAGTCGTTTAGTATTATTGACGAAATGAGTTTCACAATACTCCTCATCTTTTGTTAAGGGTTTGTGAGTAGAAGTAGGAAGATCTTCAATTTTCCAAAACTTTGCTAAAGCTTCACGTATTTCTAGGGAGAAATTGCAATTAATTTTAGATGCGGGCGAAGGGAGTGTACTTATCGGACCAGCTACAAGCCAACCAAATTTGGATTCTTGTAAAATTGGTTTATTGGGTCCTAATTTAATTTGATTAGAAGCCACGATTTCCCAAAATACATCAGCCCCCAACAAAACATGTATTTCTGACGGAGATGAAAATGTAGTATCTGCCAATGATAGGTTGGAAGGTAAATCTAGTTTGGTAACATCTATGGGTACACTTGGAAGACGTCCAGTGATTTTAGGAATCACCAGAAATGACACATCGATATTAAAATTATTTAATCGAGATTTAACCTTTAGATTGCAACTCTTAACTACATTAGACACCACAGTGTCGTTAACACCACTTATCGAGACAGGATGAGTTTCTTTGCATGAAATATTCATAATTTGTTTTATTTTTTCAGAGACAAACGACGATTGACTGCCGCTGTCAAGGAGCGCCTTAGCTGGATAAGATTTGTTGGAAACGACATCAACAAGATCAATTTCTGCAGTACACAACAACACTTGCACAGGAACTACAGCCGACAACGAAACACTAGGAACTACCAATGATGACTCATCTGAGTGTGTATTAGCAACATCGGAGCTCGTCGGATTCGGAGAACTGTGAGTATTAACATTTGATTGGCTACTATGTATTTGTTTATGTAATAATGAGTTGTGACGTTTTTTGCAGATTCTGCATGGACCCAATCGACAACGCGACACAGGATGATCAGAACGAAGACAATTTGGGCAAAGATTATTCTTCTTTACTACATCCCATTTGTTCGACAGTGTTAACTCTTTAAATTTATCACAAGTGTGAATAAAATGATTTTGCTGACAGTACACACAACCTCTAAATGAAGTAGGTGTATTTGATGTATTTAATGTATTTGAAGTTATAAATGATTTAGTCAACCTCTGATCTTTGTTTACATACCTATCTGATTTTATTGGATCAACCTTACCATACTGGATAGTTTCTAAGACATCAGCTCGTTTTCGTAGAAACTCAAAAAAATCAGCAAGCGTGGGGGATAATTGCAATGTGTTCCTATGTTCCTCCCAGTTGCGACTAGTTGAACTATCCAATTTGGCAGTCATGACATAAATTATTAAAGTGTCCCAAAACTGTACGGGCTCCTTCAATTCTTCCAAAGATCGCAAATTTTTTGAATAATGATCTACCAGATATCGTATTGATTTGTAAGATTCTTTGGATATCGCTTCAAAATTAAATAAGGACTTGATGTGATTATTTATCAAAATTCGTTTATTATTAAATCGTTCACATATCAAACTCCACGCTATTTCATAATTGGAGGCAGTAAAATTAATAGACTTAATTACTACAGACGCACTTCCTTCTAAAGAATTACGTAAATAATGAAATTTACTTATTTGGGGAATACTATTATTATTATGAATTAACGATTCAAACGTATCCCGAAATTCTAACCATTTTAAATGGTTACCGTCAAATGTTGGTAATTTGATAGTAGGCAGTTTTACGTTAACGTTGCGTCCATCACAAGAACGAGAACAAGAACCACAACCGTCACTGTGATGAGAACTGTTTGCACTTTGAGGATGTTTACCGTCATTGCGCTTTGCACTAACAGATTCGAGCAAATTCTGAGCAATCGAAATAAAACGACAAAATGAACTTTCAATGGTGTCGCGTTCAAGTATTTGTAAATCAATGCTATCGGTACTGAGTTGTTCAATCTTACTTTGCACCTCATCAAATAACGGCAACATGTCCTGAAGTCGAGTTAATTTAAATTGCAACTCGCTTACCTGAACAGCATCGATTTGATTGGGGTCAATTTGTTTCACAATATCAAGGTATTTCGAAAAAACCGTTAACCTAGCCTTAATCGTACCTCGTTGATGGTTTAAATCCTTTAATCCCTCAGCCATGGTTTAAAAACTTGTAAGGGCACGTAACGCACAAAATAAAAAATACAAATGACAATTACTCAATAAACAAAATAAAATTCCAAACCTCCCAATCCGCTTGCACTAATATGCAAAGCGGCTAAGTGGATGCGCACGAGCAGTGAAGAATTAATCACGCCGAGAGAACAGTCTCACTCAGCTAATACCAAACCGGTTTTCTCAAACTGCTTGCACCGAGAACCAGTGAATTGGGATCGCGCTGTGTTAACGCGGCGAACCTGGAATTGTTTACAATCTATTTTTAGAAACAACGCTTAGATTGTTGCGACTAAAACGTTAAAATAAACAGATATACTGATTAGTTAACGATTAAATAGCATAACAGCGTTTGATGAGTTGTATTAACAACTGAAATAACGTATCTATTAAATTAAAATATTTTTATTTTTACGAATAAGAAAAACGTAAGAATGAATAGAAATATTACGTTACAATGTTGTTTTGAACAGTAATATTTTTACGTAGGTACTACGAACTAGTACGAATGAAGTTGTAATTACCATTAAATTAACACTATGAACCGGTAAAATTACGTTTTTATTTTTTATTAAACTTATCTTATAATACAATGGAATGGAAAACTATTTAAAAAATGATTGAAAGTTATAAGGCTAAGGGCAAAATGAAGGTAGGTATTCAGGCTACTAGCTTAATTTAAAAGCTAAAATATCTGGGTAACCTAGGAAATACGGTGCCTATTAGCACTTATATGCAAAATTAGGAGATGAAATGACTCTGAAAGTAGGCGATTCAGCGGTTTTTATGCACAAAACTCACCTGATTTTTTTTGTTAAAAAAGAGGGTATGCGTCGGCGTCGGCGTACAAGGCGAAAAGAAAGCACTTTTTCGACAATTTGAGGCAATCCTAAAACACTAGCACTATAAGAAAATTATAATTTTACACTCAAACCGGGCTTACTTCCCTTTCGGATCTGTCTTGAGCTCCACCAACACTTACACCTTGCTTTCTTCTTATCACGTCGGGGTCACCAAATATTGCGAAATAACAACCAGATATTTTGTGTTTTCAGGTTATAATGAGTTTTGGTACATATAAAATAAATTGCTTAAAATAGTGGTAACGGCGCTGCGTCGCTGAGCCAAGTCCCCGTAGAAGCCATAGAAAAACGGCCGCCGGTCCCCGTCCCCTCCGCCTCAGGCCCCGCTCTGGCCTGAGCTACAGTCGCGAACAATATATTTAACATAAATAGACATAAATAATGACATTTGCATCTGTATTAGTAAGTGTTAAAAACTGCAAATTCTCATACAAAATGTGACTCAGCAGTGGAATACGACTATTTTAATAACTTAATTGTGAAAAATGTTTTGGAAACAGGTATTTATCCATGAAATAAATGTAGACAGATACCTAGTAATAGCAGGGCGGTGTCACTCTGTAGTTAAGGTAAGTACGGCCGGCGCGCCTCCCGGGCAGGCGTATGGCAGTAGGTTACCGCTCAGTGTTATTTAGTGGATATTATTTACTTAACAAAAAAAGAAAAGGAAAAGACGACTTTTTCACCTCCGCCACTCCGAGCGTGCTTGAGTTGCCACGAGTGCGCTTGAGCCACGCGCGCCTTTGAAGTACCGACTTACGACTTTACGAGCCATAGCCATTACTTTCACACTGCGCGTAGGCGCGAGCTGCCGCCGCGTGACTTGTGATATCTCGCGCCGTGAGAAGCCAGCTTTTTAATAATAATTTTACTGCGAGGGCGCTTTTTTTCAATTAAGATCGAAGTGAGGGATTCTTTAGTAGAATCCTGAACGTAGCGAGGGATTCAAAGTACGTCACCCGAGCCAAAAAAATATTTTGCGCCCGAGTACTTTTCATCACCCACTATGAGAAAATATTATTTTGATGAGCCCATCTATGGTCTATGCTGTTGGATGTGTGTGCAGCCTTTAGTCCGTTAGTCGCTTTTTATGACACCCAAGGTAAGAGAGGGGTTGGTAGTATTATTTTGAAGAGCCCATCGCCGCTCTATGCTGTTGGTTGTATGTGCAGTCTTTAGTCCGTAAAAAAGTAAAAAACTTTTAACAAGAAAGAAATAAAAAACTAACGAAATGACTAGGCAGTATGGTCTCTGACCTTAGCCTGTTCTTTTAAGGCACGAATAAAAAAAAGGAAGAGACAAAAAAGACAGTTGACACTTTGACAGGACATCTTGGCGGGAAAGTGAAGCGTAATGTCTGCAGTTTTGTTTTATTTTCTAAAATTTGTGTTTTTTCGAATATTAATGTGAAATAATAGTGGATTATTAACAGTTAAGTGTTTGTGAACGTGCATGAGTGTTGGCAAATGAAACAAAACAGTGCAACATCACTTTTCAAATTCTCTCAAGAAGTCCGCTTGAGACCTCAGTAAAGTCCCACATCTTTACTGAGGAGTCCTCAGTGAGGACTCAAGGGGTTTGGGGAACATCATTTATCAATGATCATCTTAATCACCACTCATTATCATCAAGGGAAAAAAATAAATAAAAAAATAATGACTAGATAGTATGGTCTCAGACCTTAGCCTGTTCCTTCACGGAACAAATAAATTTTAAAAATAATGACACTGACAGTTAGTAACAGTGTTCATGTTGAGGACTTCTTGGCGGGAAAGTGAAGCGTCATGTCTGCAATTTTGTTTTATTTTCTAACATTTGTGTTTTTTCGAATATTAATGTGAAATAATAGGGGATTATTAAGCGTTAAGTGTTTGTGAACGTGCATGAGTGTTGGCAAATGAAACAAAACAGTGCAACACACAGACATATATTATATGTCTGTGGTGCAACATCACTTTTCAAATTCTCTCAAGTAGTCCGCGTGAGACCTCAGGAAAGTCCCACATCTTTTCTGAGAACTCAAGGGGTTTGGGGAACATCATTTATCATTCATCTTAATCACCATTCATTATCATCAATGGAAAAAAACAAATAAAAAACTAATGACTAGGCAGTATGGCTCAGACCTTAGCCTGTTCCTTCATGGAACAAATATATATATAAAAAAAAATATATATGTTCATGTTGACGTTGTCATTGTCACAGTTGGATGGATTGGAGATTGGTGAGAGTTGGAAGACAAATGAAAAAGTAAGGTTATTTCTAAATAAGAAATGGATTTATTTGATAAATTAACTACTTATCTGATAGAAATATAATAATAAACAATTTATTTGTTTATTTACAGTTTGCAAAAATGACAATCAACACTATGTTGCGTCGTACTATAATCAATGGAACACTGTACTCGGCCGCAGCATTGCGCTTTGCTTCTACACAACCGGAAAAAAAGGTTTTCTTCGATGTGGCCGCTGATGGGCAATCTCTTGGTCGTATCGTTATCAAACTTAACTCCGACTTAGTACCTAAAACTGCTGAGAACTTCAGAGCGCTGTGTACTGGAGAAAAAGGTTTTGGTTACAAGGGGTCTTCTTTTCACAGAATCATTCCCAATTTTATGTGCCAAGGTGGTGACTTTACTAACCATAATGGCACTGGTGGCAAATCCATTTACGGCCGCACATTCCAGGACGAAAATTTCAAACTGCAGCACACTGGTCCAGGAATCTTGTCCATGGCCAATTCTGGACCTAATACTAACGGTTCGCAGTTCTTTATTACTACTGTAGCTACCCCTTGGCTAGATAAGAAACATGTTGTTTTTGGTGAAGTCGTAGAAGGTATGGACATTGTTCAGAAAATGGAAAGTTTTGGATCTCGAAATGGAAATCCCTCTAAGAAAGTGGTAATATCTGAGTGTGGTGAGTTGGAATAATTAGTATCTAAGTAGATCAGTTTGTAATGTAGTTTTATTGTTGAATTTTTAGGTAATAAATTTAGTTTTTTGTTACATCCATTTCTTATCATTTCACCCTGTTTAGTAGCTTGGAAAGTCATGGCATTATTTTTTACAGTAATACCTACCTCTTAAGTATGTATAAATAAGTAATTAGAACAAATGTATAATGCTAATTAATAATATTTTGCTTAGGTGACATGGATAAAGAAACAGCCTGAAGGCCTCTCAAATTAACAAACTTTTTGTTTATTAACTCTTTTGTAACTTATCTACAAGACACTGCCAATTTTGATTAATCAGAATGCCAAATTAAGAAGAAGACAGAAGTGTTCTTCAAGGTGCTTTTGGGGAAACACTTAAAATGGTGTTAATGTCATAATAACTAGCTGATGATTTTGAAATAGGTAAAAGTAGTTCCCCAGTTAAGCTGATGTCACTACTAAAATAATTGGCAGGTAGTGGTTGTGGTCTCCTTATGATATTTTTGAACACTACTGTAAATTATGAATGTTGATGTTCAATAAATGCACCTTAATTTTAAGAAATATGTTTTATTACAAGCTTTTACTTTACTTTAGTACTTGCACAGTCCTCTAGGCATGTCATGTGTGTGAGATATTTATAAATGTGAAATCTCTCCAGAAAGCGGCAGAATCTGTTTGCACATTATTGAAGTAGGATAGATTAATCTTGACAGTTATATTTTACCAACTCACAAAAATCTAGGTTGAGCTTGATGTTGTGGAAAGTGAGGGTCCAGAGTCCAGACTCCATCAACCACAATGAATGAAAATATCCATAAACTTGTTACACTATTATTGTGTCAAATACTATACTTAGCATGTATAAAATAATGGTAAACACCTGTCTACAATTAAATATTACAATTTTCTTTAAAATTATTGAAGTTCTCATTGTAACTGTTTCTCATAGCTTACAAGAAGTTATGTTAATATTAAGTATATAATAAAGCAGATGATTTCAGGTAGGTACCTAATTATAGGCACAGAGAATTTCTTTCAATAAAACTATTTCTCTTCATCCAAATCACCTTATTTTGATATTCAATGTACCTATTTATGCCATGTTTATGTAATTTATGAAAAGAATGACTACCTACCTCGCGAAGTGGTTAACGCAGCGGCTCAGATTGCAGAGGACTTGGGTTCGATTCCCACTTGAGGTAGCCATTTTTTTAAATGTTTCGTTATTGTCGAGTTTATTTGAGCCTTATTAACGCAAAAAATCAAATGTTAAGAAATAGTATTTATGGCTATCACAAAAGTTGTAATATTGGTTTGGAAAATGGTCAAACTTGTCAGTACATGGGGGGTGTGATGTGATTATAGAAAATAATGTGTCATATCTGCATCACAAAAGCATCAGGTGCTCAAAAGTGCTATTGGTCCAGTGGTACTGAGGACCACATGCTCACCCACTTTTAATGCTATCTATCTAGCACATGTGATGAATAAAGTGATGTTATGTGAAAATGAAAACAAAACACGTATTAAAATAAGTATGCAATTTTTATTAATCACTAAATGCAACAAATTAGTTTAGGGAGTCGTCATCATCAAACAGTTCTGATCTGTGATTGATGTAACAACTTATACAGCTAAGTCAGTATCAAGTCTTAAGAACTATTGTAATAAGGCATTTTTTAAGATAAAACACTCTCTTCCATATCAAACTATTTATCTCTCTTAACAAATATATATGACAAAAATTTACACATGACAACTTACTCTTGTCTTTTAACGTTAAAATCTGAGATAAATATATATTGCTTCTTTTTATAATTACGTGTCCGTGCAGTTTTCATAATAAAATATGTATGGGCTATATTTATCAATGCTGTAGTTTGTATACAAGTAAGTGTCAAATCGAATTTTCACTTAACATCGAAAACTTGCCCTATTATAATTGTTTTTGTTAGCTTATTTAAACAGCAGCCCTAGAATTGACAAATTTATCATTACGTGATGAATGATGAAGTTATCATCACTTAAATGATTACAAATAGTGAATTTTCTGCTAGTTGTTACAAAGTGTATATTATAGCTTAGAAAAAAGAGTAGACATTAAAAGAACACGCAAATTAGAAAACGTGCATAGAAAGAGTTTAAGAATACGACATGAAAGTTTGCTGTGTCGAGTAGGCAGTAGGGATTTCAATTCACTCTACATACATATAAGTATGTACAAATTTCTTATTACCAAATTAACATTTGAATTTGTTGTCGACTTAGGGAAATCGTTCTTGTTCGCTTTTATACTGGCATGACCAAATGCAAATTATCTTTTTATATTATCATTAATTAATCAATACAAGTGTAATGTAGTAAAATGAATATTTACAAATTAAACTTCCATTATGAAAACTAAACAATCGTTCTTCATGCACCAGGAGACAAAAACATTATCCATCATTTGAGATCATAATAAATACAGGAAAAATATTTATACACAAAGTGTACTATAATTATTGCCTAATCTTTTTGGTGGTTTTGTGCTTGTCAATTAATAAAACATGTTATTAGTAGGTACTAAAGGAATGTTACATCAATAAGGTATTTAAAATATGCCTAGTTTTTTTTTCTATATTATTTTCTGGTCGAGAAATGTAAGATAATGTAACACATGGCGCCGTTAGGTATGGTCCATTTAAAACAAACTAAAATGTAAATATTTTTGTACTTCACACTGCAAGTGCGCAACAGGGTTGATTGATAATAATAAGTTTACAATTGTAGCCTCATGGATTTAAATGCACGGTGTGTAGTACGCAAAATGTGTAAATGTATATTTTATAAATAATAGTTGGAAGTAAGTAGTAATGTACAAGTTTTTGTGTTTGTATTGCGGGAGCAGACTTGTTTTTCATTTTCGTATACTCGAGCAAAATAAGTTTTTAAAATTCTTCATGCTTCATGTCAATTGTACACATTTTGCGAAATAAACAACGGCGCCGCAACATTAATCAATAATATTTTTTATTATATAATCTTTTGAGACCACTGGGCATTTTTATATATTTTTTCATGGCTGTGATAATATCAGAACATCAATCTAATGACCATGTTTAAGTACATAAATATTTTACTTAACAATTTACATATTTTAAAGTTAGCTTTTATTTGAGATTTTTTCCATTTTCTTTTCGAATTTTTCTTAGAACGTAGCATCTAATATAAAACCACTATTTGTTTGACGCGCCGCAACGGCCGGCGGAACGTCACACGAATAACTATCACGAGTGAGATTGCTAAGTTTAACACAAGATTTACTATTAATAACATTACAATTGACTCTCGGTTGCGAAATATCAAAATTAAACAGTCTACAATCATCTAAAGGAGCTCGCTATCGACGGCGGAACGAGCGAAAGCGTCACTAAACTCCGATAACTAAGAAAGCGTCGAGACTACTTTTAAGATATGATCGAAATCACTCATTCATTTACCTACCATAACGCACCTACGTTCGGACGGCCGACAGAGCCGAACTACGATTTGTAAAATTGCACTAAGTTCGCGGTCGGGGCTCAGACGCGCGGGTCGAGCGGCGCCGCCGACAGCTGATCGACGCTGCGGCCCTTCTGCCGCTGCAGGCTGAGGTCGTGCGGCTCCATGGTGAGGTGGTGCGACGACGTGCGCTTGTGCCGGCTCTCGGGCGGCTTCATGTCCTTGGAGCTGGTGCGGCGGTGGCGCAGCACGCCGCCCTCGATCAGCCGCTTGCTCTCCTCGTCCACGCACTTGGTCAGCGGCAGCACGGTGAGGTCGAGGCTCTCCATGCTCTTGAGCGCGAGGTTCTTCAGCTGCTCGAGGCTGAGGTCGCGCGAGTCGGCCCGCGAGTGCGTTTTGAAGTCCCGCGAGTTGCTGCGCGAGTGCGCGGGCGGGTCGCGCGTACACTGTTGCCGCTCTTCTAGCGAGTGCTGTCGCGCGCGCGGTTCTAGCTGTAAGGTACAGATAGATACGGTCATTAGTAGCACGTAAGCATGCCACTATTGAGTAATTGCTACTTAGTAGTATGTGTTAGTAGTATGTGTAAATAAAAAAGCATAAAAATAATTTCAATCGTGAAGACGGGTTTACATTGTCGAATGTCTGGAATCCGGTGATTCAGTTATGTAAAAACCGCAAGAATCAAAACGGTGGCGTTTCTCGTAGTGATACTGTGAGTTATGTGTGTCGTGAACAAGTTCGAGTTGACAGTGCGGTCGAGAACAGTGGTACGGGTGTCGAGCGCAATAAACGATCAAGAAAGAGGGTAGACCGTTTCGTCTGCTCCTAACATCCACCTGCATTAGCTGCAGTTCGTGATCATGGTGCATGCAACTGCGCCGAAATATTGGGGACTCAAAACAAACAACTCAGACATGGTAAAAATCCCGTTTTTTCATAAAAATAATTGTAGTGACCATGAAAGTTTAAAATGTTATTTAGTAGTATGTGTGTCAAAGCGTTGCTAGTAATTAGCACGCTTGTTACGAGCATGCTCAAAAATCGAACGACTGTCGATTTTCGCGCATGGTACCTGGTGCGAGGGTGGAAGAAGGCGTGTTTTGAGCGAGTATGAACAGGTTTGCTTGCTATGAGCATGTGCATTAGTGCTAGTATCGGTCTCGCAGCAGGTGTGTGTGCACGCAAGACTTCGCGTCAAAAATGTCTCGCTGGGGAGAAATTGAGCTATAGTAGACCTTGCAACTCTGTGAAGTGCTTCCAATGTATATAACGAATCTCCAGTTGCTAGATATCTCAATCTCAATGTATCTCATTCAAGGGCATGCTTAAAACGAGTATGCTTTCGCAAGCAAAAGATAAGATAAGATAAAATATTCTTTATTGTACACCAAATTAACAACAAAAGGACATACACAAAGTAACATACAATTGGCGGCCTTATCGCTAATAGCATACTTTTTTAGTAGCATGTCTAATCAGTACCTGTATGGTTTTGGAGTCGCTGCGCAGATGGCGCGAGGCGACCAGCACGCGCGAGTTGGCGCGCGGCTGCGAGTCGTGCGAGTGCTGCGAGTGGTGCGAGTCGTGCCGCTGCAGCGGCGGCGCGTCGCCGGCGGCGGCCAGCGGCGTGCTGCCCGCGGAGCTGGGGCCTGACGTCACGCCCGAGCGGAACCCGCTCGCGTTGTCTGTCGACGGCAACTCTTCGAATACTGAAAATAACATTTTTACATATACGAAAAGCTTGTACACACGCCACATCAACACTGTCAAATTTCTCCAATGCACATTGATCCTTATAACCAAACCATAAAGTTTATTTATTTATTTATTTATACATTTACTGCATATCACATTCATTGCGAGGTGTTAAAACTTAAGCTTAGGTATACATGTGACGCCCTGCTAGAACACTGCAAATGAGAGGGCAAACCATTTCAAAAATCTAGAGAACTAATTATAATATAAATAACGCCAGTTTGACTAGCATGCAATACAATATAATATTAGTACAGTACAAGTTAAGAATCACAATAAGTTCAAGATTTATTGAAAAAAAAATTGTGGTAGATTGACTACTGGCGTTTGTACACACGGCGTCAGATCAACCTACCCAAAACGGTCTAATTTCTACAATCAATTTTGAACTTTATTTTTTGGTTCTAAGAATGAATATTCATTAGTGAAATTTGACAGTTTAGGGTAGGTTCATCTGACGCCGTGTGTACATCAACGATTCAATAAGTATATGGAAATTAACATAGCAAATATGTGATTCACCACGAAATAAACTAGTCCTAAATTAAAGTTCAGCTCGTCAACACTTACATTTATCGAGGCTTATGATCGATCCTGCAATATCTTTATGAGGATCGAGTGGCTCGGCCGTTTCGAGATTTCTTCGTCGTCGCACCAGCCACCAGTCCGCCAAGAAAATGCCCAATGCCACGATTTTTATACCGCCGCATAAGCCGACGTATCTGTAAAATTACATTAAACATAAATAAACAAAGTCAACCTACATACGAAGTTGAGATATCAGAAATTATGTTTATTAAATACCTGAATCTAAATTGTTCTATGTCGTAAAGTAAACACCGTCCCCCCTTTTCGCCGCTGCACGACTGTTTCCATAGAATGCATGTTGAGTCGATGAGGTTGCCGAACACGATGGGCGCGGGGATGTAGCCGAACAGCCGGAATATCACGAACTGCATGCCCAGAGCGAACGAGCGCTCCTCTTCGCTCACGGACCTGGATAAAAATAATTGTTGTTTGATTTAAAACAAGTACCGGCACAGACATGGCAGCTTTGTCAGTGTCACATGCGTTCCTCTGGTTTTGTCTATGGGCAGCGGTGATTATTTTCCACCAGGTGACCCGCCTGCTAGTTTGCTCCTTTTCACATAAAAAAGCTAACGTCAAACTATTAAATTCTTATGTGTGGTAATTTGACCACCTGATAATATACCTTTGGGGGTGCAAACGTTTATCAAGGCAGGTAACCATCACTAATTTTCGGTGTAATGGGAGTTTAAACTGATTTCTCGCATTGAACACGAGCATCTATCGCGTGCGGATACCGATGTTTTAAATGGACACTCCTTTGTTTTATAATAAGTCTGGTAAATGAATCCACTCCAACTAATTTTGAGCGCAAATGGAGTGGTTCAATTCCCTTGTGGTCCCGTGGCCTCCACTTTACTCGGTGAGGTATATAAGGCGGAAAAAAATTGGGCAAAGATAACTGGTGCAGCGTTAAAAAGACGTAGCATCAGTCACAGGGTGACAATTTGTGGCAGATTTCTGCCATTTGGGCAGATTTGGCACATAAAAAGTGTGGCAGATTATGCTGACATTTCAAAAAAGTGTCAGAATTTGGCAGGTTTTAAGGAAATGTTGCGACGAGCTTTTTTTTAACCAATCATTTCAATAATGTTAAATTTTAATTGAAAAAGTAGCAGATTTATGGCCAGTGTCGGGCTGATTTGCAAATTTTGTGATGGTCACACGACAGTCATCAAAGGCTCCTTCTTTTTCATATTTATTACAAAAGTAATTAATACCTGAGCACGATCATGAGCAGCGGCATCTGCGTGTCCGCAACAACAAAAGTCAAAAGAACAGTAGCACAAGGAACGTGAATATGGTGGTGCAGGGCGGGTTAAAGGCGCCTGCCGTCACCTCGCCGCTCAGGGCGGATGCAGAGGCGTATCCCTCAGCCACCCTCAACATGCCAGCGCCCGAAAAGATTCATTCATTCATTCATTCCTTTATGTTCATTCGAAAAGTAATTAGCCGTTACCGTACCTTAGCACGATCATGAGCAGCGGCATCTGCGTGACCGCAACCACGAAGGTCATGAAGAACAGCAGCACCAGGAACGGGAATATGGTGGTGCAGGGCGGGTTGCAGGCGCCCGCCGTCGCCACCGGCACCACCGTCACCTCGCCGCTGTACTCGCGAGCACCGCTTAGAGCGGAAGCGGACGCGCCGCTCACTATGGGTGCGCCCGACACCTCGCGGACGTTCTCGTGGACGCCTGTGAAACATTCGTAATTGGCTATTTGACAGTTGTAACAATAAAATATGAAATGGTAGTTTATGATTTAACGATAATCATCCAATAGTTTTTTTTTGTTATGATAATTTGTGAATAATATAATTTTACAAAATAAATTTGCGATTTTTTATCTGTGGATTACAAGACCTGAAACACGGGCGGCAAGGAGCATTTCACAAAATTCATCAAAAACTGGGTTTCTATAATTATTGAAATGTGGCGTCACAGAGCCAAATGTCACGTGACCAACCGTTTTCGCACGAAATTTGAAATCAATAAAGAAAAATATGTTTTTTCTGTTAAATAAAGGTTTTTTCGAGAAAGAAAATATTGTACGGGGTATAAAATAAGCGTTTGTAATTTTTTCAATACTTTTTCGAAAACTGTCAAGTAGCCAATTAGAAGTAGTACCTACATACATATAATCACGACATTTATCCCTGAAGGGTTAGAGACCAGGCAATGAGGACCGCGAAAGCAGTCCTCTGCCATACTCCACTTTTCACTTGCGACTGCACATGTGCTAAGCGAGCCCATCCCCGCTCTATGCTGTTGGATGTATGTGCAGTCTTTAGTCCGTTAGTCGTGTTTTATGACACCAAGGGAAGAGAGGGGGTAGTAGCACTCTTTCACCACTACACGACACGGTTAAGTAGAAGTAATAGTCCGGAGTGTATATGCCTTTAACCGCTTGGCTTTATTAGTTATATCAGTTGTGTGCCCAGCGCCCAGCTCAGTAATACAAAAATAAAAAAAACCTACTACAAAAAAGGGTTGTCCATAGTTTACTCATGACAGTATCGATGAAACAAACACAGGTATCCAAATCAGTTAAGAAATCGAAAAAGTAAATACCTATGTGAAATTATGATTTTATAGGAATTATTATTGTAAAACTCGGTCGTAATGTGCATTTATATGAAATTTTAGAGGTAACTTCAGGATTTTTTTTTGTCGAGCAAAATGTTTCAATTCGTGTTTTGGAAACAGTATTTCCCTTACACATACATTCTGTAATACATTTTGAAAATTTCAGTGCGAAATATCTAAAATATTTTGAATAACAGCTAATAGAAAACAACACATTTTTCAGTTTTCACCGCCTAACCCTCTAATAAGTAGTCGAATAAGGCGGAGGCGCCGCTCACCACGGGCGCGCCTAACACCTCACGAACGGTCTCGTGGACGCCTAAGTGGATACCTTAGTAATTATAAGTAGTCGATCACCAAAAATAAAATAAAAACCACGGCAGAGGCGCCGCTTACGATATGTGCGACCGTCACTTCGCGTACGTTTTCTTGGACGCCTGTGCGATATTGGAAACATTACTTACAAGTAGCCAATCAAAACGAAGGCGCCGCTCACGATAGGCGCCGCGCACGACACCTCGCGGACGTTCTCGTGAACTCCTTAGTGCGATGCAATGGAAACATTAGTATTTAGAAGTAGCCGCTAAGGGCGGAGGTGGAGGCGCCGCTCACTATGACACCTCGCAAACGTACTTGTGGACGCTTGAGTGATATTGGAAGCATTAGTAATCAGAACTAGGATCACGATACAAGGCGGAGGCGCCGCTTACGATAGGCGAGGCTCCTGACACCTCGCGGACGTTCTCGTGGACGCCTAAGTGCGTTATTAGAAGTATTAGTTTATTAAAAGTAGCGCTCAAGGCGGAGGCGGAGGTGCCGCTCGTGATATGCACGCTCGGCACCTCGCGGACGTTCTCGTGAATGCCTAAGTGCTGTATTGGAAGCATTTTCCAGAATAACTCCGCAACAAAAGTAATGCGGGGTTATTTTGCGGGTGTCCGTGGATAGCGGTGATCGTTGTTCATCATTAGACCAGCTAGCTAGTTCGCCACATGTTTCATAAAAATAAAACGTAGGCAGGTAGGTAACTCACAAGCGCAATTGGCTAGCTGACAGTTCTCGGAACGGTGTTTTAAAAATTACAAGCGCTTATTTTATACCTCTTACAAGATTTATCTTCTCGAAAAAGCTTTATTTAATAGAAAAAAAAACATATATTTACTCATTAATTTCAAATTTCGCGCGAAAACGGTTGGTCACGCGACATTTTGCCCTGTGACGTCACACTTCAATAAACAAACACATTTTATCTTGAAACCTGATAGATAGTTTTTGTTTATTTTGTGAAATCTAACGTCACTCGAAGCTCAATCAATCGCCTGTGTTTCGGGTCTTGTAATCCACAGATTAAAAAAACGCAAATTTATTTTGTAAATTACTTATATTTCAAATTTTATTGTTACAACTGTCAAATAGCCAATTGGTGAAGTTGCACCGCGACGAGAACACGGCGCAGCCGGCGTGGCACGGCGAGAAGCAGGTTAGCCCGTTGTTGCCGCACACCGGCTATTCACGTCACGGGTTACGGAGCAATACAGGTGTTCACTGCACACTGGTGCACACTTCATAACAATATGGATAACATGTTGGACTCGAGGCGTACGTAAAGCAGTGGATGTTGACACGCTGAAGAAGAAGAAGGAATGGAGGAAGAAGTAATTCTTTGCCGGCGCATGTGTTTCCCAGCACCTATAGTCCCGAGTCTTTTAAGCGGGGCGTGGCGCATTTATGCAGGCCGTCATAAATGGACGCACTTGTTACCATGCTTGTTTCACGGTGAGGAACGCTCTTGTTATTTTGAGCTGCGTTCCGTCGCTTCACTCGAGTGCACTCGAGCGCACTCCGGCGCGCGCTCTAACCGTTCCGTGGCTTGGTGAAATTTTACTATGATGGCTGTCGGAGCGTAGTTTCATCCGTTCCGTGGCTCAGAGCGCAGCAACCGAACAACCATCAAATCGGATGGTTGTTTTTCACTCTGACAGCTATTTGACGTTTTTATCATTGTTATAAAGTGTCAAAGTTTGCAATTTATGTTAAAACATCTCGAAAATTCCGCCTGTGGTTTCGTCACAGACGTATAATACGTCTGTGGGTTTCGTATTGTTTTACTTTTTAATAATTTTGTTAAACATGGTATAAAAGTGGAAAAAATGGAGACAAAACAAGAATTTTCTCTCGTTTCGGACAGGAATACTTCAGAAGAGGTTATAAAAACAACTCGATCGCTCCGTGGCACGGTTGCAACTCAAACGGGGTAAACTTTAACCGAACAACTACACCCAAAACGACGTAACGCACCCTTGGACTGCATCGGCTGCTTACCATCAAGCAGGTTGTAGTCACTATGACGAGTCACATTAAAAAAAAAATGAGGAGGTACTCACAGGCGCAGTTGGTGAAGTTGTACCGCGACGAGAACGCGGCGCAGCCGGCGTGGCACGGCGAGAAGTAGGTGAGCCCGTTGTTGCCGCACACCGGCTCCATGTCCGTCTCGGTGCACAGGCAGTTGAAGTTGCACGCCGCAGTTAGGTTCACTTTGAACGGCTCCAGGTTGCTGGCGAGCGAGTAAACATATTTATTATTATTAAGCATCTCTTTATATCGGCTCTAATTTTGGTCGTGTACTGCTATTATTATTATTTTTTCAACTGTATGTTGAAACTGGTAATTAGCTTTTGAATATTTACTTTACATGTATCATGCATAATTATGTAAGCAGTAAGTTTTCCTTAATAAATAAAATAAAATAAAAATAAAATTTATTACATATACATATCTAAGAAAAGTTGTTTACAATATTTTATATAAAAAGACATATTTTCAATATAAAATATTATAAAAACTTAACCTAGGTTGCCACCGGCAGCAGGGATAGACCGAAGTTATCGGTGGTTAGGGCTACAGAGTGAGGAACCTCCTGACAATACGTGCCGTGTCAAGGAGTACTGCCTTTTGCATCTGACCCTTGACCCAACCTTTAGAGAGAGCCTCTTTAGGTGTTGATCGAGGCTCTTGGCTAAAAGACCGTTTGCCGAAACGAGTATCAGTACAATACTGGTTAAATCCACATCCCACATGGCGGTAACCTCGTGAGCCAAGTCAAGGTGCTTACTGACTTCCTTATTATTAATAAGTGTCACAGAAATGGGTCGAGCAAACTGAAAGCTCCTCTATGATGCGATAGACCTTTTCATTACATACATATAATCACGACTAATATCCCGAAAGGGTTAGTCAAGGCAATGAGGACAGCAAAAGCAGTCCTCTAACATAGTCCACTTTTCACCAAATAGCGACTGCACATATGCTTAGCGTGACAGGTGGTGACGTTTTTATTACTGGCTTAAAATATGGTGATGGCGGTTCAATAATAAAATACTACCAACCCATCTCTTTCCTTGGGTGTCGTAAAAGGCAACTAATGTACTGAAGAGTGCTTATACATCCAACATAGAGCGGTGATGGAACACATGTGCAGTTGATATTTGGCGAAAGACTGTGGCAGTTAGTGTTGCCGCTCGATAGGCCGTCCACTATCGATAGTCAATCGATAGACTATCGATAGTGTACGCGCGAACGCGACGCCGTGGCCGCCCCTCCGTCGGCCAATGAGAGCGCGGCTGCCGATGCGCCGGCGCGCGCGTGCAGTCCGCCTACGACCTTTTGGGGGTTAAAGTTTCTCGCGTCCGTAGGTTTACCCTTGAGACCCTACACGTGACCCCTGGGTGGTGCTAAATGAGTGACACTGACTGAGTGGTAGAGCCACGCTGCGTTGCAGCACGCATTGGGCCGGCTCGCCCGGCGTAATACCACCCTCTCACGAATATCCGGCGTGAAATAATGGCACTTGGTGCTGTTGTGTTTCGTCCGGCCAGTGAGAGTTCCGGAGGCCCCTTCCCCTCCCACCCCTCCTCACAATTCCTTTTCCTTCCCCTAACCCTATTCCTTCCTTAAAGGTCGGCAACGCATCTGCGACTCCTCTGGTTTTGCGGGTGTCCATGGGCGGCGGTGATTGCTTTCCATCAGGTCCGATCCGCCTGCTCGTTTGCCTCCTTCTCATATAAAAAAAAAAAAAAACCTTCGGAGCTTATCCGCGCGTGTTCGCTCTCCAACGCACGCCATCTGGACAATCTAAATTATCGTGTGTGTCGTGCCACCCAGGACTATCGTAATCAGTTCAGTAACCGTGCGTGTGGGTGCCTGAACTATCTGTTCGCCTGAACTACATATTTGTTCGCCGGCCGCCTCTCCGTCAGCTCCGTAAGTAACCCCTAACTATCCCTACCTACATAGTCCTCATCATTTCATTCGTCGCTGTATTTGGCGGTGTCTTGTGACCCGCGGATACAGATAGTTTAGCAAATACAATAGTATCAATAGTATCGATATTATCGATAGCCTAGTAACCGTCAATACTATCGAAGCTCAATATCGAAGGCACAATCGATAGTATCGATTCTATCGATAGTTTTGTCCTATCGATAGTGACATTTACCTCAGTAGTATTGCTATCTATATTAATATTGATTAACATTACTATTGAGTCACAGCCTACTATCGATAGCGCAAACATATTGATAGTATCGATTATTGTTACAATAGTCATAGCCGATACCTTCGATAGTAATGACGATATGGAGCTTCAATACTATCGATAGTATTACGGTATACCGATACTATTGTACCAAACTGAACCATCGATACTATCGATAGGCTTATCGACATTATAGATGATTTCCGAGGTCAATTATCGATAGTTCGGCAACACTAGTGGCAGTAGACTGCTTTTGCGGTCCTCATTGCCTGGTCTCTGACTAATCTTTCGGGGATAATAGTGGTGAATCTTTGTATGTATATATTCATCATCATCATCATAAGCCTATAAACGTGCCACTGCTGGGCACAGGCCTCCCACGTGGACAATAGCACAATATAACCCACCACGCTGGCCCAATGCGGGTTGGTGGCTTTTTAACGACTGCCATCTTACGACAACAACCGGGACCAACGGCTTAACGTGCCTTCCGAAGCACAGGAGCTGGAATTGTTTTTAATTTGATCACCCATCCAGCGACCCGCCATTGCGAAAGTTGCTTAGCGAGCAGGATCGCAAGCCGAACGCACTAGCCGCTGCGCCATTTGGTAGATTTTGCTGTATCTCACTCGCCTCGTCATTGTTCGAGACATTCTCTTTTTCCTGCCAGTTGAGTTGTCATTATTTTCATATTTATTAATATTTGGACAGGACAACGTCTGTCGAATCAGCTATTATAAAACACATTAAGGTTACCTATTATTCGTGTATGGTATAGTAGTGCCGGCCATCTTGATGTTGTCGCAGCCCAGGAAGAACAGCAGCGCGTAGCACGACAGGCACACCGTGTTGGAGATGAGCACGAACTGCACCGCGCCCTTGGGCCGCAGCTCCAGCCGCTTCAGCAGGCAGCCGCCCATGAAGATGCCGATGCACGCGCCCGGGATCGCGATCGAGCCTGCACAGAGCAATGGTGTTGTACAAATATTTAATTACTATGTTATCTTATTGCAAGCCGACGACCTCCTTGGTCGAGTGGTTGGTACACCGGTTTTCATGGTGTCGCCATCTCTGAGGTCCCGGGTTCGATCCCCGATCGGGTCAATTTAGAAATTATTGTTTTTATAAATTGTCTCGGGTCTGGGTGTTTTCTATGTATAATAAGTATGTATTTAAGTGTGTTAAGTATGTTTATTCGTTGTCTAGTAACCATTTAACGAGTCTCATGACGAAGCTTCTCTTGGGCTAGATAATTGGTGTGAATGTAGGAAAGTTTATTTATTTATTGGATCACTAATATTTAACCAATTTTTTACTTTACAACCAACGTTTCATAATTATACTATTCATTTAAAAACAAATTAAAAACAATCACTTGACAAACATACATTTGGGAAATCTTTCTCTATACAAATGTTTTGGATTATATATTTTGATTATTTATAAATTATTCATTTAACATTCCGAATATTATTTTCAAATTCACATTTATACAAAATATATTTTTTTATTTAATTTATTTAGTTTGACAAGTTTTCCTTCCTTTGCAACCAAGCCAGCATTCAGTATTTTAAAAAAACGTGCAGCATGAATTTAACTTGCATTTAGACTTTTCCCATGGGTGTCGTAAAAGGCGACTAACGGACTAAAGTCTGCATACATCCAACAGCATAGAGCGGCGATGGGCTCACCACCTGTCACGCTGACCACATATGCAGTCGCTATTTGGTGAAAAGTGGACTATGGCAGAGGACTGCTTCTGCGGTCCTCATTGCCTAGTCACTGACTAATCCTTTAGGGATAATAGCACAGAATAACTAATAGTACGTACAGAAGATTCACTCTCTAACGACTTTCACCCGAAATTGAAACTTATCGTGTGACCCGAGCGTTCATATTCCGTTAAGCAACGCTGACTCGATATCGATTTGACGTCACAGAGCGTAGGTTTTACGCGCGCGCGGCGCTCGGTGTTGGGTGCTCTCGCGCTCGCGGCAACCTTTACTGCCATACTTTATTTATTTATTTTTATTTATTTATTTATTATCAGGCAACAAAGTTACAATATAACAGGCCCATAGATACATACCTTAAAAACTAACATATACATAGCTTATAAACATTTATTGTTAGTATAATAACTTAACGCTATGTTAGTAATTTACATAGCACTGGCTTGTGCTGTTTCGGTGGTGGTAGGCAATCTCCCGCGGAAACGCCGGTACACCACGCCCTTCGGCCAAAAATCCTCCTTCATAAAGGTGTCGTCCAGCTTAGCTGTTGGGACTCGCACCACAAATGCCTTAAAACTGACATTATGTCGCGATTCCAGCGGCTCCACCCTCAGAAGGAAGTTGGTCTTTGTCTTAATGTACTCAACCACATCCTGCACTGTGATGGTATGGTGCAGGCGCGACAGGTACATCGGCGTAGTCGGCGTCGCAGCACGCAGCAGGAACTGGGGCCCTGTCAGTGCGGTACCGCAACGGTTCTGATTCGGCCGGTGATGGCGTGCCCTCTTCCTTTGGACCTTGACGAAACCGTCGTCGTCTCGTTCCACGGCGGCATGCTTTGACACTCTGAGCGCTTAGGTTGGAAGCAGCAACAGAGGCGTAGTCACGTCGGCTGGGCTTCGTATGGATGGTGACAGGCTCAGGCTCAGCTGTCACGTGCGGCACCGCGGGCGAAGGCGCGGGGCGGGTGGACGGCGGAGGCGGCGCGAGGGGCGCGACCACAGCGGGTTGCACGGCACGGGGGGCCGGCGACTGCAGGGCGCGGGGGGCCGGCGACTGCAGGGCGCGGGGGGCCGGCGACTGCAGGGCGCGGGGGGCCGGCGACTGCAGGGCGCGGGGGGCCGGCGACTGCAGGGCGCGGGGGGCCGGCGACTGCAGGGCGCGGGGGGCCGGCGACTGCAGGGCGCGGGGGGCCGGCGACTGCAGGGCGCGGGGGGCCGGCGACTGCAGGGCGCGGGGGGCCGGCGACTGCAGGGCGCGGGGGGCCGGCGACTGCAGGGCGCGGGGGGCCGGCGACTGCAGGGCGCGGGGGGCCGGCGACTGCAGGGCGCGGGGGGCCGGCGACTGCAGGGCGCGGGGGGCCGGCGCCGGCGTCTGCGGGGCGCACCGAGCCGGCGTGCGCGCGGGGGCAACGGCTGCGTCAGCGTTGCACGGCGACGAGGTCTGCGTCGAAAATGCTGACTCGAAACTCAGCCACGGCGCGTTGACGAATGCACCGCGCCGCGTGTTGACGTTTGAGTCATCGACTGACCTACTTACTGCGAGTGATGCGCGCAAACTATCCACTTCCTTGCGCAACTCACTCACAGTATTCTGTGATGCTTCGAACTTTAGCACCACGTCCGCCAAGCCCGCCTTTAAGGTCACAATGTCCTTCAGCAAGCAGGTTACGTCGACGTGGTCGAACGTGACGGGAGGGAGCTTGTTTAGGTCCCTCGCCACAAACGTCGGCACGTCGTCGGGGTCGGTCTCCTTCAGCAGCGTGATTATTTCCTGCAGGCTCTTCGGTGCCCCATCACGGCGATGAGACACCATCTGGTCACTCTTGTTTACAGATGCAAACAGAAGCTTCTTGGCCGCAGATATGTCGTCCTCGCTGAAGCTGGACTTGCATATCTGCACCGCACTTACTTCATCCATCACGTCCAGCTTCTGTTGCAGGAAGGCGAGGAGCTCGTTAACCACCAGTTTGTCACTCATGGTGGTGGTTCGCGCGGCGACTCGCGCCGCGTTACGTGTCTGATATACGATTTAAATTAAATTGCAATCGCTGCGTCCGCACAGAACGGCGCGTACTGTGAGACTGACGCCTAGGCGGCCTGCCTGGGAGGCGCGCCAAACGAACGTACCTAAACTGCGGAGTGACACCCCCCTGATAATAGTCGTGATTATAATTATGTATATAACTTCGCGGAGCTTGCTGATGCTCACCCGCTCGCGTAGCGTTGTAATTCATCGCTCTATCTCGCTTGCTCGATTGACAGTAGCTGTCATACTACAATACGTGTATAGTTGTATGAGTACGACTATTTCTTGATTCATACAATACATGCATACGGACACGCCGTATTCCTTCCTCTTTTACTTATCTATAGTAGCAGTGCTAGATATGGCCTCAAGGTGGATTTCAGATGAAGTGTGATACCAACTTCTATGTCTATTATCCATCACTTATGATTAGTTACGATAAAGACAAAGCTGTCTATTGCAGAATTTAAAAAGGAATCACCCGTGAAAACGCTCGCTATTCTCTATCTATAGTGAGTGGGTGGGTGCCTACCACAGAGCAATAAAATTTAGAGAGAGGCTAGGCCGCTGCGTTGCGACCGACCACTGTATGCCCAACGGGCCAACAGTGCCGCCAGTCGCATCTGAGTAAGTACGCGGACTGCACGTGTAGGCCCAAGTGATTAATTCGTTTTTATTACAAAATGCCAACTTGTGCCATTGTTACCTGCAAAAATCGGAGTGAAGCAATGAATTTCCAAACCCATGGGATCACTTTTCACAGGTAAATACTTAAAAATGTGTTTATTTCTAATAAAACAACAATATTGAACGTAAAATTCCGAAATGTACTTATAAAGAACACAAATGTGTAAGTCATTGTAAAATTTGTTTACATTGCTGCTTAATTAAATTACCTTGTTTGGCAGCACGGCTTTCACGACGCAATGATTAGTGTCCATCAATGACGATCGTAGTATTGCTTAGCACATGATAGAGCCGCTGCTTGAGTAAACTGTGCAGTACCACATAGGGATGGGCGCTATTTTGATTTTCATATTGGTCTATCGATGTACAGTACAGTAGAGTTAATAATTTACTTAAACCTTTTTTTGATTTAAAAAAGTTAATTTTCTTTATTGTTTTATTAAATTCTTACCATATATATACATTAACATAGAATTGTTGTACATTAAAATAAAAAAAATTGAGTTAATACAGATTCGATCTTTTATAGGTTCCCAAGCAACCCAAAAATCAAAGAAGAATGGATCGCAGCAACAGCTAGAGGACCTTTATGGTGGCCTTTGAAAACAAGCACAATATGCTCTGTCCATTTTAAGGAAAATCAATTTCGACCTTTACCAAAAAGTCGAAGGCTATTTGATTGGGCAGTGCCAACGCAAAAATTGCCTCACATGCCAACAAACGTCAGTTGATATTTTTTGTTTTATATTTACATAAATGAAAATCAACTAGAATGATGTACACATTACAAACTTAAATACTTTTACAGTACTCTTCACATAATGAGTCATCGACGAAGTCTAACAATATTGATACAGAAACCATAACAAGGAAGCCGGACTTGGTTAGTGGTTCGGCGTGCCTAGCGAAGTCTGATGATGTCTACTTTGACAAACCTTCTACGACATGTGAGCTACAGAATGTTAAACTGGTGAGCACATTTGATAAATTACTAAACAAATTTATTCTAATATGTAATAAAAACTAAATATTATGATTTTGTTTGTTTTCAGGTTACCACACAAACTTCTAAGGACGATGAAACACTTTTAACGCAAACGGATTTAGCGAATATCATTACTAATCATGTAATAAATCTTGCAATACTATCACTGTCGAAAAATAATTATATGTAAGTACCTATTTAATCAAAGTTATTTAATTTCAGAACCAGGACAAGGAATATGTCGAAACACCGCGCAAACGTAAAATGCGTATTCAAATAGAAAGATACAAGTCTGTGATTCATGAAAAGAACAAGAAAATTAGAACACTGCAAAAAAAGACCAGTCGATACCGCAAAAGAATTGCAGATCTGAGAGACGTTTTGAAAGAATTGCGCGAGAAAAATTATGTGAATTCCGATCATGTCACACATCTAGAAAATTTGGGAGTAGCTGATATTTTCGAACGCTATAATAAAACAGTATCAAAAAATCAAAATTCAAATGAAAAATACACACCAGAGCTAAGATCTTTTGCATGCACCCTACATTTTTATTCTCCAAAAGCGTACCAATATGTTCGACAAAAGTTTCAGTCTTGTCTTCCTCACGTTCGTACCATAAGAAGGTGGTACGAAGCAATAGATTCTGATCCTGGTTTTACTAAAGAGTCGTTCGAAGCTTTAAAACTAAAAGTTGCCAATACAGACTATAAAATACTCTGTAATTTAGTCATCGATGAAATGGCGATACGTCAGCGCGTAGAATGGGATGGAAAGAAGATGCATGGTTATGTTGACATTTGCAACTTGGCTAAAAAAGGAGATTGTTTGCCTGAGGCAAAGGAAGCCTTAGTATTTTTAGTAGCAGCGATTAATGGGCCTTTTAAAATACCGGTCGGGTATTTCTTAGTAGACGGAGTTACTGGGGAACAACGTGCAAACAGATGAAGTGTGATACCAACTTCTATGTCTATTATCCATCACTTATGATTAGTTACGATAAAGACAAAGCTGTCTATTGCAGAATTTAAAAAGGAATCACCCGTGAAAACGCTCGCTATTCTCTATCTATAGTGAGTGGGTGGGTGCCTACCACAGAGCAATAAAATTTAGAGAGAGGCTAGGCCGCTGCGTTGCGACCGACCACTGTATGCCCAACGGGCCAACAGTGCCGCCAGTCGCATCTGAGTAAGTACGCGGACTGCACGTGTAGGCCCAAGTGATTAATTCGTTTTTATTACAAAATGCCAACTTGTGCCATTGTTACCTGCAAAAATCGGAGTGAAGCAATGAATTTCCAAACCCATGGGATCACTTTTCACAGGTAAATACTTAAAAATGTGTTTATTTCTAATAAAACAACAATATTGAACGTAAAATTCCGAAATGTACTTATAAAGAACACAAATGTGTAAGTCATTGTAAAATTTGTTTACATTGCTGCTTAATTAAATTACCTTGTTTGGCAGCACGGCTTTCACGACGCAATGATTAGTGTCCATCAATGACGATCGTAGTATTGCTTAGCACATGATAGAGCCGCTGCTTGAGTAAACTGTGCAGTACCACATAGGGATGGGCGCTATTTTGATTTTCATATTGGTCTATCGATGTACAGTACAGTAGAGTTAATAATTTACTTAAACCTTTTTTTGATTTAAAAAAATTAATTTTCTTTATTGTTTTATTAAATTCTTACCATATATATACATTAACATAGAATTGTTGTACATTAAAATAAAAAAAATTGAGTTAATACAGATTCGATCTTTTATAGGTTCCCAAGCAACCCAAAAATCAAAGAAGAATGGATCGCAGCAACAGCTAGAGGACCTTTATGGTGGCCTTTGAAAACAAGCACAATATGCTCTGTCCATTTTAAGGAAAATCAATTTCGACCTTTACCAAAAAGTCGAAGGCTATTTGATTGGGCAGTGCCAACGCAAAAATTGCCTCACATGCCAACAAACGTCAGTTGATATTTTTTGTTTTATATTTACATAAATGAAAATCAACTAGAATGATGTACACATTACAAACTTAAATACTTTTACAGTACTCTTCACATAATGAGTCATCGACGAAGTCTAACAATATTGATACAGAAACCATAACAAGGAAGCCGGACTTGGTTAGTGGTTCGGCGTGCCTAGCGAAGTCTGATGATGTCTACTTTGACAAACCTTCTACGACATGTGAGCTACAGAATGTTAAACTGGTGAGCACATTTGATAAATTACTAAACAAATTTATTCTAATATGTAATAAAAACTAAATATTATGATTTTGTTTGTTTTCAGGTTACCACACAAACTTCTAAGGACGATGAAACACTTTTAACGCAAACGGATTTAGCGAATATCATTACTAATCATGTAATAAATCTTGCAATACTATCACTGTCGAAAAATAATTATATGTAAGTACCTATTTAATCAAAGTTATTTAATTTCAGAACCAGGACAAGGAATATGTCGAAACACCGCGCAAACGTAAAATGCGTATTCAAATAGAAAGATACAAGTCTGTGATTCATGAAAAGAACAAGAAAATTAGAACACTGCAAAAAAAGACCAGTCGATACCGCAAAAGAATTGCAGATCTGAGAGACGTTTTGAAAGAATTGCGCGAGAAAAATTATGTGAATTCCGATCATGTCACACATCTAGAAAATTTGGGAGTAGCTGATATTTTCGTACGCTATAATAAAACAGTATCAAAAAATCAAAATTCAAATGAAAAATACACACCAGAGCTAAGATCTTTTGCATGCACCCTACATTTTTATTCTCCAAAAGCGTACCAATATGTTCGACAAAAGTTTCAGTCTTGTCTTCCTCACGTTCGTACCATAAGAAGGTGGTACGAAGCAATAGATTCTGATCCTGGTTTTACTAAAGAGTCGTTCGAAGCTTTAAAACTAAAAGTTGCCAATACAGACTATAAAATACTCTGTAATTTAGTCATCGATGAAATGGCGATACGTCAGCGCGTAGAATGGGATGGAAAGAAGATGCATGGTTATGTTGACATTTGCAACTTGGCTAAAAAAGGAGATTGTTTGCCTGAGGCAAAGGAAGCCTTAGTATTTTTAGTAGCAGCGATTAATGGGCCTTTTAAAATACCGGTCGGGTATTTCTTAGTAGACGGAGTTACTGGGGAACAACGTGCAAACCTTGTCACGCAGTGTCTTGAGCTATTGCAAACAACGGGAGTCGAAATAACATCTTTGACCTTTGACGGCTGCCCCTCTAATGTCTCTATGGCTAAAGAACTTGGGTGTTCATTTAGTTTGAACGATTTTAAAACACATTTTGAGAATCCTGCTACAAAAATGCCTATTTATATTTTTCTTGATCCCTGCCATATGTTAAAATTGTTGCGCAATGCTTTTGAAGCATATGGCAATTTTGTTGATGATATGCAAAAACAAGTAAAATGGTCCCATTTAAAAGTACTTAATGATTTGCAAGAAAAAGAACACTTGCACTTGGCAAATAAATTGCGTCGAAACCACATTTTCTTTAAAAATCAAAAAATGAAGGTCAGATTAGCGTCGCAGCTGTTTAGCAACAGTGTTGCTGATGCACTAGAATTTTGTGCCCAACTAAACCTTCCAGGGTTTGAAAACGTAGATGGCACCATTAACTTTCTAAAAGTGGTGAATAATTTGTTTGACATTTTAAATTCCAGGCATATGGCTCAGTTGCATTATAAAAAGCCTTTGTGCGCTTACAATAAGCCTCAAATTTTTGAGTTCTTGTCATTAGCTGAGAATTACCTAATGAACTTAAAGCTACCGGATGGAACACAAGTCGTTTATTCATCGCGGAAAACAGGTTTTATCGGTTTTTTAACGTGCATAAAAAATTTAAAAATGATGTACATTCAGCTTGTCGAACAAGAAAAAAAACTGATATATCTTCCTGCTTACAAAATAAGCCAAGACCACCTTGAGCTTCTGTTTGGACAAATACGTAGCCACGGCGGTTGTAATACAAACCCTACAGCTCGCCAGTTTCAAGCTATATATAAAAAGCTTATGATTAAATCAGAACTTCGGGATGTGGAGAATGGCAATTGTCGAGCACTTGAAAAAGTGTCACTTTTAACATGTTCTTCTGCTGTAAAAAATATTAACTCGACTATTGATGCCCGATCACGGGCAGATTTCGATAATTGTGATGCTGATGACATAAACCTTTTGTATGAAATGGCAGTATTTGACGAAGAAATAGATATCTTGATCCAAGATCTAAGTGAGTTCAGCGCTCAAACTATTACATATATTGCGGGATTTGTGGTACATTCACTAATTAAAAGATTAAAATGTGAAACATGTATCAGCGCCTTACTTGCGGATGACACAAAAGACTCGAACAACAAATTTATTAAGCTAAAAGACAAAGGTGGTCTGATATATCCATCCATGGATGTTGTAACAATTTGTAAGAATATGGAAGTAATAATAAAATCAACTTTTCTCACTAAGGACAAAACTACGATGTGCACAAATATAAAAGAAACATTAATGTCTAAAGCATTACCACGATTTATAGGTATGGATCTGTTTAAAAATTATAACTATCATCAATATGATATGTCTCCACTCGATAATCATATTATCATGCTTATTAAAGCTATAATGGAGAAGTATATAAATATAAGATTGCATTACTTAACTAAAAATGCTGTACCAAAATTATCGAAAAGGCAAGTTTTAAATAAATATTTGCATTTCACTGGGCAGTGATTAATTATTATAAAAAAATACAAATAAATATTTTCCTAGTCTCATTCGTTTTTTACTTACTTTTAATTTAAGGTACCTATTCTTTAACAACATTATTTAACATACACACATGTGTGTATGATTACATAGTCATAATATTGTATTATTAGAAGTAATTATGTAAGGAGTAAAAACTATCGATGAACTTTTATCGACAATGTCACCGCGGCCGTCAAGTTCGGTAGTTGTTGTTGTGTTTGTATGTGCCGGACACGATTCGCGCCTCGTCCGCAGCTACACACACAAGCATATCTTACCCAATAGGAACGCAGGGATAGAAGGATGTGTTACTTTAAGGTGTGTGCGTGCTTGAGCGAGTTAGTTGAGCTTGCGACACTCTGACTCGGTACAAACTAGGCAACTCGTCCGATCTCCTTATTTCTTATATCTGTGGTGTCTACCCATCCATAGTAGTACAATTAAGTTCAGACTATTCAAAATGCCTATTTTAAGTTTACTGAATAAAGAAATTATGATTTATCACATATAATCAGTTACGATGAAGACAAAGTTGCCCATTGTAGAATTTCAATAAGATCTTACCGGTGAAAACGCTCGCCTGACTCTTGCCGAGGCTGAACTGCGTCTCCAGATACTTGGGCAGGAACACGACGAAGCCGGACACTATCATGAGCTCCATGCAAGCGCCGAGGCACGTCACCACGTATACAGGGTTCTTGAGGAGGCGCCACATCGACACCGGTATGTCTGTAACATTTTTTTTTAATACAAGGAAACTGTCATAAGAACAATTATAGGTCTATTTTTATAAAAACAATTTCGGCAAAGTAATTTTTTTGGTCAGGCGTGAGTTTTACTTATAAAATAGTTTTTTATCCTAACCTAGTAGACTCGAACGAAGCTGTAGAAGTCATGCTTTACTTTCCAATTTCTACAAGCCATAAACCCAACTACACATAATTTATAACTGTTCAATGATTTAGATCTCACTCAATTCTATTTGTTTACCGAATTTATTTTTGTAATTTTACTCAAGTAAACAATAAGTAGGTAATTAAGTAAATCTTTAAGTTATTTCGCATATGAATATTCAATAGCACTATATTTCTACAGAGAATAAGATTTGCATAGTGAAACTATAATTATCAACGTTCTGACTGAAAGAAAGAAACTCTGAAAAAATTTGCATTAATTTGTGTCACACGAGATTTGTCATGATGTTAATATTTTAACCTTACAAGTTGTGACTCAAACCTTTGAGTTTTCCCCGCTCATTGTTTTTTCGAATTACCTTATAAAAACTGTCACTCTTTTTACTTTATGAACAACAAATTATATTAAGTGAAGACTCTTTACAATTAAACAAACATTAGTTATATTTATCGTATAGTGTAGGTATGTCATGAGCTGCGTGGTAGCGGCTCACTATAAAGAATACTAACAATCCATCTCTTCCCTTGGCTGTCGTAAAAGGCGACTAACGGACTAAAGACTGCAAACATCCAGCAACATAGAGCGGCGATGATCTCACCACCTGTCACGCTGAGCACATGTGTAGTTGTTATATGGTGAAACGCGGAGTGTGGCAGTGGACTGGTTTATTTGTGGTCCTCATTGTCTAGTCTCTTTGGGGATAATAGTCGTGAGTTGTATGTCTACCACAACAGCACTTCAGGCTATTGAAAACTGACAAATTTCTCTAATCGATATTGATCCTTATACCCCTCGTAACAAAGTTCAAAATGTATTGAAGAAATCTGACATATTGTAGTAGGTTGAAGTTTTTTTTTAATTATTCCACAACGGCTAAGCGCTTGGCCTTCATCTCACCTGATGGTAAGTGACGATAAGGCCGAAGGTGGAAGCGCTTTACCCGAAATCCTCAACCACTGAGGAACTGGCTATCTTATCTGAAACTGTCGGAACACAACAATGCTACAAACATCGTTGTTATGGCGACAGACTTAGATAAGATGGTGGTAGCTAACCAGGTGGACTTAACAGCCCTACTACCAACCAAACCGAGCACACAATGTTCAACCCCCCGCTGGAAATCGAACCCGGGACCTTTGGGTCTGAAACCGGTGGCTTAGCCACTAGACCACAGAGGCGTCTGTGCTGTACATAATGTGTATCTAACCTTTGATGTCCTTCCCGTACCCGGTGTCTTTAATGTCGCTCTGCAGCTTTGGCTTGGCGGCGGAGGAGCCGCTGGCCGCCGCCGCTTTTTCCACCAGCCTGATCTTCTCCTTCTCCCGCACCAGCACTTTGGGGAATGAGAAGAACGGTATCGCGACCAGGATGAGGAGTAGGCCGCACAGCAGGAACCCGCCCCACCACATGCCCACCCAACGGTGATCACCCGGATCTGTGAGTCAGAAGGTAAATTTAAGATGGTTCATGCATTTTAATAAAAGTTTGTATAGCTGAGTCATTGCTTTCTAGAGGGGAATTTTATATCGAGTCGCACGTCGATAATAGATAAAACGCCTATATCATACAATACATAATAGTACAAGTACAGAAGATTCCCTCCGCTGAGTCATTTAAATAAATAGCGACTCTTGCTAAGACACAATAAAGTGCAATTCAGGTCGCACACCGCTCCCATACCTACAGTTAAATTCACCTAGAAGTTGTCTCTCTTTCTATCGCGTACTATCGCGTAGCACTTATCTCTTCTAACGACTCTAATATTTGATGCATACAGGGTGTTTGGCAATAGGTTTATAACCCTGCAACTGGGTAATCCTATTAATTGTAAAGAAAAACTATTTGTATGGGAGAAACTCTGAAATTGCGAAAAACATCAGCTGTTCCATATACTCAGGTCGAACGGTATTTGCACAGCTGATTTTTTTCATATCAAAGGTTGCTATGAAAAATTTAGTTATTGTTATTAGAGAATTTCACTTGAATGTAGTTTGTAAGGCCCCGTTTCCATTAGGTCGGATCCGACTCCCGGTCGGATCTGATCGAGATTTGGAAGTTTTAATGGCTTAATAATTTGTATGGAAACCGGGCCGAGTGTTTCCATCTGTCTGTCCGATCGGATCGGAGTCGGATCCGACCTAATTGAAACCGGGCCTAATGGAAATTGCGTTAACATTAAACGTCCGAATCGTAGCAAATGGAATGCTGCGGTATCAGCCTGAACCAACGGGAAACGGGCGTGATGTATGCATTTATAATTATACTCTTAATGTAAATGTTGTATAATTGTAATTTTGTTTACCTATTGATATGATGGTGCCAGAGAAAGAGTCCATGTGGAACGACAGCAGATACGCGCCGAGCAAGAAGCCGAGCACCGGCCCGAAGGCCGCCATACTGTACATGCAGCCTGCAACAAAACAATTGATGTGTGAACCTTGTTTAAGATGAAGGAAGTGATACTTTCATAATTATTATACATTTTCAAAAACTATAGTGTATTTTTATTTACTTATTAAAATATTGAGCAGTTAAGGGGGTCCTGCACGAAATTGTGAAATTTTACGTGTTTTTAAGTCATTTGTACTATGTGCTGAATTAGTTAAATACATAAACTGTAAGTTAGCCTGATCATTGCACAAGGTCATGGCCTTGTTGAAATTTGAAACAAATTCTTTAAACAATAACAAACAATACATAAATCTAATGACTCATAAAAACTTTCTTCGAAAACTTTCTTAATTTTACGCATGAAACAATAATTCTTACATGAAAATATTTGTACTGATATTCCGAAAGGCACCCTCTTCATTAAAAAGTAAATTATAATTTTTAACACAAGCGCGTGATGGTTTTGCACATTTCGCAGAATAAAAAATAAAATAACTTTCCTACACTCACACCAATTATCTAGCCCAAGAGAAGCTCCTTTATGAAACTCGTAAATGGTTACCAGACAATGGATAAACATACTTAAAATACTTAAATACGTACTTATTATACATAGAAAACACCCAGACCCGAGACAATTTAGAAGAACAATAATTTCTAAATTGACCCGACCGGGGATCGAACCCGGGACCTCAAAGATGACGACACCATGAAAATCGGTGTACAAACCAGTCGACCAAGGAGGTCTTTAAATAAAAACATTGCTCTAATTAAATTACTATGTCTGAAACTTCAAAGCAGAACTGTTCATTACAACAATTCTGCTTCATAATTATATGAATATCAATATGATTGATTTTGCTTTGAAGTTTACTAAGAGACTTATGTCAGTTTTTGCGATCACGCGTCACCCCCTTATCATATAATTAAAAAAGTAAAGTAAAATACAGCCTGTATACTGTCTCAATGCAGGGCAAAGGCCTCAAAGGGAAGGGAAATCAAGTCATTGCTACAATTAATAGGTATCGGCTTAATCGCCACGCTTGCCAAATGCGGGTTTTAGATCACAAGTCCGAGCTATGTATCAAAAAATCCGAAACACACTTTGCCCGTCCTGGGGGTAGGGACACGAAAAAAGTACGAGTACTTTCCTTTCGATACCAATACTTTTGTACTCAATACTTTGTATTCGATACTTTTACTCAATGAGTACTTTTTGGCAAGTATCGTATCGAATAAATCTTTGTTATACTGAAGACATAAAACATAGGTTTGGTTGACCTACCTACGCTGATGAAAAGGCTGTATGGGCTAGATCTCTTTGCTTTTCTCAAAAGGGACAAATCAACCGAAAAAAAACATTCTAATTTAATCTATATCATTTACTTGATCCTAGATTCAAGAATAACCATTTGCAGGAGGCCAGAGCTTGTGCAAGGGCGATTTCTATGCTAAAACGATTTATTACTACCACTCCTAGTATCGCTAGTGAACCTGATAGTGATTCTTCTATCGAAACCAATTATGACTTCTGGAGTCACCATAAGAAGTTGGCTCATACGAAGCGGAACAAAAACACAGGTTCTTCATTACAGCTAGAAAAAAAAGGATGAAGTGAGCCACTACTTGTCTGCACAGGTGTCACCTCTTTCAACCGATCCATTAAAACAATGGGAAGACATGAAAGTGGTTTTTCCCAAATTGTTCAAGCTCGCCCAAGAGTATTTAGCAATACCAGCAACATCGGTGCCCTCCGAACGTTTATTTTCAAAGGCAGGCAGTACAATAACAAAAATAAGAAACCGGTTAGCGCCAAAACGTTTTATTTTTAAGTGATAGCACAGAGGAAGAGTGGGCCATTTAATAATGTTTAAAAAAGTTAATAATAAACAACGTTGATTTGTCAATTTATATTTTTTATTATTGTAATAAGTACCTACCATTTGCTTGACCAATTTGTGTGCGCATAATGCGCATTTATATAGTCATAGTCCATGCGATCGTCATGACATGTAGTTGTGTGCGTGTGCGCATTCAATGCGCATTAGGCATAGACCAAGCAATTCTATAACAAAAATAATTCGATTTTTAAATTGATTCGAATCGCAATCTAATAAATCGATTCACAAAAAAAATGGAGTCCTAAAAGATTGATCTCTTCAAAATCGATTTATTTTAGAGTTTGTGTTCACAATATTGCTTTAATTTATTAAAAAGAAGCGAAGCAAACTAAGCACACAGCCATGTCGTGAGTTTTAAGTAATTTAGCGGAAAAATATCTGTAAAACTGAAAAAATCGAATTTCGATTTTCTATGTTGAAATATCAATTCACTGGATCGATTTAGTACATACATATCGACCTAAAAATAGATTTTTTTGGTCCAGTGAAATCGATTATTCTATTAATCGATCTCAGATCGCCATCCCTAGATAGGTCTTAAAAAAGTACTCGACGAGTACGATACTTTTTATTCTATACTACTCATGAGTACAGTATCGATACTTTCTATTCGATATCGTGTCCCTACCTGGGGGGCGATCGCGCTAAATAATCACAACCAAACCACAACCGCAGCTGTTCTGCCGACTTCGTATAGTGCCATCGCGTGTGTCTAACGCGATAGCACTATGTATCGGCTGAGGTTCTTTATTATTATTATTTTATAGCTAGCTGCTCCCGCTTTTTGGCAGGTTTTTTTTTACGTTTTTTTGTTTTTTTTTATATATTAGGGTTAAATAAGCTTGAGCTTTATGAGCTCTGCTCCTTATAATATCTTTCTTTCTTTTATCTTTTCTTTCTTACATTTATCTATTTCTTTTCTCTGGCGGCTGAGGTTCAGTTGTAGTTCGGTTGAGATTATTTAGCGCGATCGCCCCCCTGGGAGTTGAACCCGGGTTCGGTTCGGGAGCGCTTCACCACTGGGCTATCGAGGCGTTTACACGTTAGGGGTACGCATTATCAATAGTCACTTAATTATTATTAACCTATCCGAAATCTAAATTATACTCTTTATACTGTGGCTTGAATACACCAATTGTGATATGTATGAGGTTACGTTAGTATATTGTAACGGTGCTATGTGGATTAAACCACGTAATGTAGACGTAGAGATAAGTAGGTGTGTGTATGTAAATATACTAAAAGCTGATCCTTGTATAGGAAATACTAATATAGGAGTGGCGTCACCGTCCGTCCGTCCCCGATTTGCGGTTCTTATTATAGACATTCCGTTACTCTTTTTTGGATCAGCTACAACGACAAATTAAATGTGATTTGGCGAATACAATTTTATTTACCTTTACGTTTGGTAAAATAATGTTAAATAATTTAATAAGAACACTCTCAATTATCTTTTTTGCGTTAACAATGCTTGCTATCATTACACCCTACTAATATTATAAACGCGAATATTTGTAAGTATGGATATTTGTTACTCTTTCACGTAAAAACTACTCAATAGATTTGGATGAAATTCGGCATACAGATAGTTTATAACCTGGATTAACACATAGGATATTTTTTTATCCCGATATTCCAACAGGAACGGGAACCACGCGGGTGAAACCGCGAGCGGCCGCTTGTAATATTATAAAGTAAAGTCGCCGTCCTCCTGTGTCTGTGGCGCCGCTTTATTCTTCTATATGGAAATGGCAATGGATTTTATAAGGTTTTTACTACCTAATAGTTAAAAAAAAAATATAGCGATAACTTAGGATGATTTTTAAGGTTCCGTACCCAAAGGGTAAAAACAGGACTGTATTACTAAGACTCCACTGTCCGTCTGTCTGTTACCAGGCTGTATCTCAGTATCTCATGAACCGTGATAGCTAGACAGTCGAAATTTTCACACATGATGCAGGTATTTCTGTTGCCGCTATAAAAACCAATACTAAAAACAGAATAAAATAAAATTTAAGGGAGGCTCCCATACAACAAACGAAATAATTTTTCCGTTTTTTGCTCGATATTAATTATATAGTGTCTAATGTTGTACAGATAATGGTACGGAACCCTTTCGTGCGCGAGTCCGCCTCGCCTTGGCCGGTTTGTATTTATAATTTGTAGATATTTTGTACAAAATGCCTGAAGTACGACGGTGTTTCTAACATTATTCTAACCGTGAAAATTGCACTTTTAAAAATACGACTTGCTTCGTACTCGAGAATGACAATTTAGTTAAATTAAATCAGGCAAGGTACTATGCCTGAATAGTACTTGCGCCATTTATTTATGCTATTGCATAAATGCAAAAATGCGACAGTGACATAAGTGCGGTAGGTACACCAACGAACGAAATCATGAGCGCAGGGCTGCATGCAGTAACTGTAAGGGTGCGTGTCCACCAGAGCCTATTGGTGGATTGTATCCTCGCGCTCCGCTTAGCTATTTTATTTAGCACTGCTCAGAGGGCCTAGTCAAATAATGGCATGATGACATTTATTAGAATGGTAAATGCTCAGAATAATAACTGAAGCATAAAAGGAGCGCTATGACATTTGAGTGATGGGCACTTCGTTTGGTCACCATTCGAATTACATTTGTAGTCGCTTTTGAATTCGTTATCATAAATGGTGACCGGTTTTTTTTTCGCTAGACATTTGACGTTTCTGTCAACTTATTTTGTCTCTTTTCTTTCAATTTTTATGGCCCATTTGAAAAAATAGAACAACTATAAGAGTCTCATTTGGCCTTCTATGCTTTAGTTATTATTCTATGGATAAATGTATGGGATTTGACATATGTCAACGAATCAATTAAGATACGTCATTGAGCGAACGCTAAATTGTACGACGCATTACGAATAGACAGGGGATGAGCGTTTGCCACTTGTCTCCCCCTAGACAAGGTAATTTTAAAGCTTTGAACTAATTTATGTAACATTGTGTAAACTTTTCTACCAATTTACTATTGATTGACAAACACTAACGAATATACAGAGAGCGTTTGCCACCTATTAGGGGGACCATGGCCCTTACTGGCACCTTTTAAAGCAGTAATACTTTAATGTTACTTTGCGAATTAATTTTGCATTGGAATTAGCATAGTAAGATTTTTGTTCTTAATTTGAGTTTCCAGTACCATGACATGACCATGTAAATTACACATTCGAAGCACCCAAACAATATGTTGTGCTTGCCTGCATGAGTAGGGTTATCCCATGGGTTATCCATAACTGTAACAAAGTGATCATTGTTTTTGACACTTGTTTAATACTGCTCTAACTGCCGTACTCAGAGACGTCGATTAAGTTTTAATGACAATTAAATGTCTTTCCTTCTCTATTTACCACTATGCGTATGAAAGTGACAGCAAGAGACTTAATTGTCATTAAAACTTAATTGACGTCTCTGAGTACGGCGGTACGTTGATGGTAAGGCAAGCCAGCCAGTGGAAGCGCAGCCTAACTTGCCAGCAGACATTGCGGCCCAAAAGTAGGTCACTCTCGCGTACGGGGCGGATTTTGCGGCGAACAACACTGACTAATGGCTCGACGGAGTTGCGACTTGCGTGACGGCCCGACGGACCGTACCCCTGGATCCCATTAATGCTTAATTTAATTTGTGATTGACCTTGAACTCGATCCAAACCTTGATATTATACTTACTTACAATTTTTTTTATATAAATAAGATGGTGTAGGCATTGATTTAATATTTTTATTGTTATACAAGCAAAAGCTAGGAAAGCTGTGTAAAATGCGCGCTTGCACTGTGACAGCAAAATGAAGACAGGTACTCTTAAACATTTTATGACAATCGTATTCTATAGGAGTACCTTTATTAGGTAAGTAAGTACTAAGTTTTATTTATTTATGGAAGTGTCTAGCCTGCCACCAGTGGTTATTTAATAAAAAATAATGTAGTACTGCCACTAGTGGTTTATTCTGCCGTAAGTTATTAGGTATTCCAATTTGTTCCTTAACGCACGCTAATAAAGTTTAATTTTAAATATACATTATGGTAGCGTAGTGAAATAGTTCATTAGCGGCAGACTAACATAAAAAGCTATTCTGCCCATTGATTCTGCCACAACTTATACTAATAAGTTGTGTAATGACTACATTGCAATATGTATTTTGTAATACCGAGGTTATTTTTTTTATTAAAGAACAATAACAATACATATTATACATATGAGCTACAGGAATAGGGCAGCTAGTGTTTCTGTTGTCTAAAAAAATAAAAAATAACTAACTAACTAAATTTCTAACCTATCACGTGACCTACGGCAGTACATTAATTTTTATTATATAACCACTGGTGGTAGGCAAGACACTTTGTTTATTTATTTGGTTTGTTAGTAAGTAAGTACCTTCTTACTTATTTCACTGATGAACGAATGTGAACATAAATAATCTAACATTTTTATAAATTTATGTTAAGTACGTTCATTGTCAAACAAAGCTTTATATTGAAATTAAATGTATGAGAGAAGTAAACTGCTATGTAACTTTTCTCTATTGTAAATAGGGTTGCCACCTTTTTTTTTTAGGACGAATAAAGTATTTTTAATTTTGTTAGAACAAAAATAGAGTACATAGCATAAAAAAATAGTATTTATTTATTTGTCCTTAAAAACGTATTTTTTGTTGCTCTTTGCGACATTTAACAAATATTTGTCTTTCTTGAAGATATTTACAGCCTCTTTGCAATCAAAATTTAGATTAAAAAATCTGTTTATTTATTTACTCGATTTTATTAAATTTAGGGTAGCTCTATTTCTTTCGTCTCTCCACTTTACATTGATAAGGGAGAAGACTCCTCTCAGTGAACGCTGCAGTACTCATAACCAGTAACGATCAGTTTTTCGTAAATAGAATATTTTAGCGTACTCTATTGGTGTCGTAGATTATAGAGTACGCCTACATGAAAAAGAGTACAATATATACTCTATTTTAGAGTACGGGTGGCAACCCTAATTGTAAATGACGAAATATTGTCACATTAAAGTGGAATCTATGTATTTAATAGGTCAAGGATCATAAGCCCACCGGCGGTCGCAAAACAATTAACTTTCAATTGTGTCTGGTTTTACGATCCTCAAGGGGTTAAAAATATAAACTGACATTTATTTATTATCCATGACATGGCCCCACAAAAGCGCATTAATATGATGGAAGTCAAGGTATAAAGAATTCGGCTAAGGTCAAGGTAGGAAGGAAGAAATTAATTAAAAAATGTTGAGTACCTAACCTATACGCCGCGACCAAACATGATAAGTAGGTAGGTACCAGTTTTGCGGCATGCATGAGTGGCAATTTCAATTGAAATAATTTTATCATTCAAACTAATTTCGTCGCGTAAAAGAGAAGAGGCGTTTACCCTCAGTGGGTGTTACCGGCTAAGTAGATAAATAGATGGAATTAATTTCGAAAGAATTGTTAGCAAAAATAGAGAAACGTGTAATCAATGACCTGCTACCCTATCGGCTAAAAATATGAATATGGACATGGGATTCATTTGACATTTGAAGCCCATAATATGCCCATATAAGGACAAAATATGGGCTTCAAATGTCAAATGAAGCCCATGTCCATATCCATATTTTTTTGTCGATAGACCCGCTGGATGAAACTTTGGCGGTGATAGGTAGTACTATTAGTTATTCTGTAGTGATAGTTAAGTATATGTTTTTATAAAAGCAAACATATAATATTATACGTAAGTACATGGAAAAAATGTAGAAGTAGTTTAGTAACATCATTTGTACACATAGACCTACCTACATAAATAAAACAAAACGTTTACACCTCACACGTAGTAACGTTTGCTGATAAAGAGTGACTCATTCTATACAAAGAACGAATTGACTGCCACGTCGAAAGTATTGCAATTAAAGAGAATCGTCCTTGACATTCAAAATGAGACGAGAAAGAGCTTTGACGAGAGTTGACGAGAGTGAATCTATAGCACGAGGGCCCTTGGTCGGGGCGCACCTGTAAGGGCAGGGCTAGAAGGGCCCTATTAAACTCTCAACGTTTTCGTAGAAATTGTTGCGGGTAACAAATTGACCGAGTCTGTGTCGCGTAGCGGTGAAATAACACTATCACCCCCTCTCTTCCCTTGAGTGTCGTAAAAGGCGACTAACGGACTAAAGACTGCACATACTTCCAACAGCATAGAGCGGCGATGGGCTCACCTCCTGTCACGATGAGCACATGCGCAGTCGCTATTTGGTGAAAAGTGGACTATGGTAGAGGATTGGTTTTGCTGTCCTCATTGCCTGACTAACTCTTCGGGGAAAATAGTCGTCATTATTATGTATGGCCCTTAATAAGTAAAACCATGATACTTACATATTTTTTTTAAATTTATTTTGCATTTAGAAAATGTACATATTCTGCCAAACTGCAACACAGTTTGTCGGCATATGAAACATCCGGCTTTAATCGTATTAAATTTATTTTTAATAGTTAGTCTATCTGCGTGATCCGTGTAATGATCCGTCTATCTCTAGGTCTTATCTATAGGTAATTTGTTTTTTACTATCTAATATCTTTCAAAGTAGAGAAGGGAAATACAGAATCTAGTTTCCTGTACTCTCATAGATTGTGATTATTCTTTTAAGATGTTTGAAACTGGTGCTGCTTTTCGATCATTCGGCCGTGAAGAAAAGGTACCTACTTATGTGTATACTAAGTACTTACCTACTCTTTTCTTTGGTCACTCGTTATACCATTAACATGGCTTTGTCTAGATAATAATCAAAGCCTACAGACATTACACTACATTTTTATTTAAATATTAAGAAACAACTATTTACCACCAAACCTGCGTACTATATACCTGTGCATAATGTAGCTAGGTACAGTCACGAGCACCAACACGATTACACTTTGACTCTTATTCCATTGTATTAAGAGTTACAATTGTTTACATATTTTTGCTCGTGACTGTACGTAGGCAATGGCATGTACCTACGTACTATCGACTTGTTTTTCTAGACTACAGCTAAAATTATCGCGTTTGTGTAGGAAGGAAGCAAAAATAACTTTAGAAATATGAGTGTCGCCTTTTCTTCTAACACAGTCATGCATGTTTCTTTTGTTACTAGATGAAGCTCGATTCAAAGAAATATATTTTAAAAAGTTTTGAACTGCAGAATATGACTAAATATGAACTATTAAAGAAAGTGTCAAACAACAAGCAAGCGTCAAGATATGGTTCCACAATTTTATTATTGTGTTTCAGGAAAAGATGGCTTACCCTCTAGAGATTTATTTATTCAACTCGTTATAAATTATCTTGCTTACAAGCTGTTCAAATTAATAATATACTTACAATCTAACAAATTTTGAAAATAAATGACATTATACTCGTACCTATATAGGAGCTTATGTTTTATCTTGGCTTCAAAGTAAGGCTCTTTCTAGTTGATTTATTTAAAAGCAATTATCTAAATAGTTCTGTTTCTGTCATTGATAGTAGCAGTGATTCGATTCAAAGTCACATGGTGCGAGCTACGAATCGATCAGATAGCGTGCATAGAAAACAGTTCTTTCGATTTGCCGCGATGGTTGCGTTGTTGTTGGAGCGGGTCAAGGACGAGGGAGTGCGGGAGTGGAGCACTGTTCTGTGCTTACGTCCGCAGGTTTGGAGAGCTTTGTATTGCTTTACTTAATCTAAAGTGTTGCTTATATTGTCCCACTGCAGGGCAAAGACTTCTATCATTGAAATCAAGTCATCGCTACAATTGATGGGTTGGCATAATAAACACTCTAGTCAAATGCGGGTTGATGATCACAAACTAGGGCTATGCATCGAATAATCCAACTTAGCCCGACCAGCAAGTCTATCGGCTAAAAAAATATGGATATGGACATGGGCTTCATTTGACATTTGAAGCCCATATTTTGTCCTTATATGGGTATATTATGGGCTTCAAGTGTCAAATGAAGCCCTTGTCCATAGTTATTCATATTTTTTAGCCGATAGGGTAGCTGGGCATTCATTCAATATAATAAAAATGACGAGGAGCTCGATGGCGCAGCGGCTAGCGCGTTCGGCTTGCGATCTTGCCCGCTAAGCAACTTTCGCAATGCCGGGTCTCCTGATGGGTGAACATTAAAAAAAACATCTCGAGCTCCTCCGTGCTTCGGAACTTTCGGAAGGCACGTTAAGCCGTTGGTCCCGGTTGTTGTCGTAAGATGGCAGTCGTTAAAACCCACCAACCGGCATTGGGCCAGCGTGGTGGGTTATGGCCCAATATCCCCACGTGCTATTGTTCACGTGGGAGGTCTGTGCCCAGCAGTTGAACGTTTATAGGCTGATGAATGAAATGATGAATAAAAATGACAACAAACAAATAAGATTAATCTAATGATCGAAAAAATTGCTCCCAGTGTAGAAAAACACAATTAACCTAAACCGCCTTTATCAATTCTACTAGTACATGTAAAAAAAAGCATTGTTCAACAATCGGACAGCATAGTTTTATAAATGGCCATAATTTTAAATATTTTAACCACACCACAATAATAAGCCTAAACGTACCTATTATTTAAATATCATTCACAAAAGCGTGACGTTCCGCATTGTTGACAATGTTTGTTTCTATTGTGTGCTATCGCGCGTGAGTTGAGCTGACGTTAAACCGTTAGCGTTATTTATTATTGCAATGAATCGTGAACATTTATTGGAAACACGCGGGACATTATGCGACGACGACAGACGGGACGTTGCTAACGACAAAATCGTATAATAATATCGAAAACGATATAGCACATAGACAAAACAGATTCCCCTCTCCCCCCTCTACAATTCCTCCTATCCTCAAAGGCCCTACTCCTTCCTCAAGGTTGGCTTCGAATCTGCGACTTCTGCCGGTTTTGCGGGTGGCGGTGATTACTTCTCATGAGGTAACTGCTTGCTCGTGTGCCTCCTTGTCACATAAAAAAGCACGTGTACCTATGCCAAAAGGCGATTGCTATATTGTAGGTAATTGACAGCTACCGAGACATTGTTTTTATTTACCTAACAATCGGTTAACCGGTTGTAAAGTAACAACGAGCTCTTGAAAAATTCGAAGAGCATTCGAATTTTTAGAACTCAGGATTGGGAGAGGCCGTAATATCGAGTGAAGCATGGCGAGTCGCTTTTTTTCAAGCGATAGGTACATTCATTTTCGAAACAATAATCTTATTTAGAATAAGTACCCGAACTTGAGCTTTTTAGAGGCAGTCCAAACTCTCATATTCAATTACCCATACCTATCCAAAGAATCTAGCTAGATACTCCGTGACATCTATGCTGGAGTATCAAAAACCGAGAAGGATGCCAATTTCTTGTTTGGTTTTTGGAAAGAAATTGCCATTTGCCTCCTGTGGCCTTTACAGGATAACTAAATTGGCTGTGACAAACCTAGAGTTTCCTCGAGACGTAGTGATCGAACATTCAGGAGGTTCCTAGCGAGGATGACGTCTCGCAAGTATGTCTCCAGCCTCTACTAGATTCTCCGAGGGGTTTGAGTTATTTGATGAGATCGGAAAACCAGAGGGCGCCAGTAAAAGCTAGGCCCTCGTCTTGGGTTTACCGTGTCGTGGGGGTAGTTCCTTATTGTGTGACGTAAGGATATTTATTTAACACTCCCTTAGTTAACCGCCTATGTAAACCTATTATTGAGTTCACAGAACCCACGCAGAGCGACGGTAATGTTGTTGGTTCTTTGAAACGCCCACACACAGCTCGTATTGAATGTAAGTGATATTAATTATCATTGGAGTAAACCCAACCGGTGTGGTTTACAATCCAATCAACAATATCGCAAAGAATACCTAACTGGTTTCATACAGCACGTCAAAGAACTCAAAGACAGAAAAGGTCACGATGAAGAATTCTTGCCCTTATTGCGAAAGGTCATGAATCGAGTCCCACCTGAGGCGATTTTTATATAGTGCTATTTTAATTTTCTATATCTTTTCTTTTTGGCACTTAAGAGAGTGCGTCGATAACTTAATTTATAAAAATATTATAGTACAATAAAAATTAATATGATTTTTATTTTTTTGATATTTTGTTACGAGTAAGTCCCTAGCGACTTGTACCTGTCCGTATTTATTTTAACTTTGAACTTACGTAAGTCTCATTTGCGGTGAACATAGTTATTATATTCCATACTGTGGATACATACTAGAAACATGTATAGACAAACAGTAGCAATGTACATGTACATACAACACGCGAAGAGCAGCACGTGCGAGTTCAACAACCCGCGATGGATTCATTTATTAAAAGGATCCTGCAGTTTTATGGGCGCACATCCCGAATCGGACGCGCGGGTTGGCTCGCAGTCGCAGCATGTTACAGGTATATTAAAATACCCTGCGAGTGAGGGTAGTTTGTGAACGATGACCTTCTCTATCATACACAAACACAATATTACCGAGAAATGTTTATAAGCATTTCGTACAAAACAAAATAAAATAAATATGCACCGCACCACCTTTGAATGTCGGTTGACACGATACATTTTTGCAGTAGCAGTAGGTACTATACCGTTCACGATGTTTATAGACAACAAAAGGCGATGACGACATTAATTATTTGTGAAGCCGTCCGGTAGGACACTTACCCCATCACAAACACGCGGCAGAACACGTTACGTATAAAAGATATTTCTGGCATCCATCCGCAGCAGTTTTCTAGAAATAAAAAGGAGCCTATCCTATGAGGAATTCTCAGTCTCTCCCAACTGTGAAAAAGATGATGTCGACCTGTTGTTCAGTTTTGACGTGCATAAAGGAGAAACAAACAAACACACTTTTACATTTATATTAATACCTAGGATCTAAGTCACATGACTGCCTATTAAACTCCCACTTATTCGATTCATTTATGATCGATTGCATTACTTTGAACTGTGCAATAAATAGGTCAACGCTTTCAGGAGCATCTATATTATTAGATTCAAATACACTCAATCTCAATTACCTAGATATAAATTCAAAGGTTAATGCTGTTTTATTTGGTTGACCCAAATTTAAAGTATGGAATAAATACATGACTAGTCTGGTTTGATAAGGTTCAGTGACCCGTGTATCACATTATTAGCCGTTTACGAGTGCTATAGCGCGGTCACGGGCGACGCAGCAGTCAATAAAGACGTGCAATATAAGTTCATACCTGAGAAGGTCGGCGAGGACAAACAAACACCATAAATTTCGGAATTTGCAAGTTGACAGTAACGAGGCTAGACATGTTCGCTTACCTATATACATGCTAGATGACTCGGGGCGCACGTGGTCGTCGACGTATGTCGTGCCGAGGGTCAGCAGGGGCGATCCGCCGCAGCCGAGCAGAAGCTGGGCCACCACGAATATCATTACGGGCACGAAAGTGCTCGGAGTGCTCTGTCAAACAAAAAAAAATTGTAGGTTCTATATTAAAATTTAATACCAAATTCATGTTTTATTTTAAAATTATATATTAACAGAAATACATGAGCAGAGAAACTGCATAGGACGAACCAATTTAATCAAATAATTATGTTCCGATTTTCACTTTTTCGGATTTTCAGTCCTTAAAGCGCATCAAGAAATTTCCGCTTTGAATAAATGTAGGCACAGCATTGAATAGAACAACACGTCGGTCGGCGTGTAACTTTAGAAGCACTTTTTTTTAACTGAAACTGAATACATACTTTTATACAATTGTCTGGCCTCAGATTGCTCGGCGGTAGGGCTTGGGACAGGCGCCCTAAGCCACCCATGTCCTGCTCAAGAGCTCTTGGCAATCGACAGATATTGTCATCTGTCTTATTGTTCATCAACGTTGCACTGTTCACTTCCGCGATGAAATGTGGAAGAACAAACACCAACGATCCAATGCCCATGATAACAGCACCTGAAATAAAAGTGAAAGAATTAATGATGACTGAAGAGTATTAGGGAAGATGGAACCACACTTCACCCGGAATCCTCAACCACCTCTCCTGGTTGTATTTTTGTGTTACCTATATTTGACGGAACACAACATGCCGTTGACATATGTTCACATCGCTGTTTTTTTGGGGATTAAAGTTACTCGCGTCCGTAGGTTTACCCTTGAGAAGGGTCTCAAGGGTAAACCTACGGACGCGAGTAACTTTACACGTGACCCCTGGGTGGTGATAAATGAGTGACACTGACTGAGTGGAAGAGCCACGCTGCTTTGCACACGCATTGGGCCGGTAATACCACCCTCTCACGAATATCCGGCGTGAAATAATGGCACTTGGTGCTGTTATGTTTCGTCCGGCCAGTGAGGGTTCCGGAGGCCCATCCCCCCTCTCTCACAATTCCTATTTCTTCCTTAAAGGACGGTAACGCGCCTGCGATTCCTCAGGTTTTGCGGGTGTCCATGGGCGGCGGTGATTACTCTCTACCAGGTGACCCGCCTGCTCGTTTGCCTCCTTCTTTTATAAAAAAAATAATAATAATAGCGACCGGCTTAGAAAAGGAGGTAGTTACTGGACTACGCATTGTTTAAAGCACAATATGAAGGCCCACTATTGTGATTTTACTGCACGTTTTGATAATTTGGAGGTATTGAAATCAAATATTTTTATATTTAGCAACACGTGAAAACGTATAATGTGCACTCACCGACTGCGATCCAAACTGGAATGTGTCTTCTGCTGCCGAGATAGGAGACGAAGATTACGGTGATGACATTCCCGATCTCGTAGCTACTCGCGATCAGCCCCGAGAGACTGGAGGGAATCTCGAAGCGCTTCTCAATTGTAGTGATCACAGAATTTATGTATCCCGAGCTTAACGCTTGTTGTAGCGTCACCAGGAACGAAAGGAAAAATACAAAAACCTGTAAACAGAGAGGCGTTACAGAAACACATTATTATAAAAATACAAGTTGTAGAAAAAACAAAGTTTTTTGAGGTTTACTAGGACAACATGTTAGAATAATACGTACTTTAATACTAGAAAATCTCTGGATAAAAAGCGGTCTCCACGACAAGATACCGCAGTCTCGTGCGTCATGAGGAATGTCTAATATTTCTGGAAACAATTGACGGGGCTTCTCTTTTTCCCTCTCGCGATCTCTGCAACAACGAATATCTGCTTTAGTATGTACTTGACATTCCAAATATGGCTGTTAAGAGATATCATCAATAGTATCAGGGCAATTTGGTTGGATGTCCTACCTGTCGCAAATGCCAGCGGAGGGGTTTCGGCTGTGGCATTTTCCGGGTTCCCGGGGCGGGTGTGATGGGGGAGGAGGCGTGCTGGGTCCAGGCACGTCGTCCGCCGCGCCTTCTGCACAACCTGACTCGGCATACAAGCCCGTCATAGCATACATGGACTCTTGTCTCCTGAACAAAAACATGGAACACGTAACGCATAACGTAAGACAATTAGAGCCGGATTTGGTACGAAACAATATAAGGTTTAGTAATTCGTCTCGTTAATGAGATTTTCTCCCCACTGTTTGGGGATTATGGCCAATCCAGCGGAACAGATTTTAAGATATGAGTATATCACATTAGAAGGAGGTACCGTGCCAGTGAAATACGGCGTCTTTAAAATGTTACGCAAGCTTGCCATAATAATAATATAATACAATACAATGGACAGTCGGATGGAACAGTCGATTTTGCAATATTAAGAGAATACACGGCGGCGGCGTACAATAACATCTTATAGAGCCAGCCGCTGCGGAACTTAATTCTTTTTTGTGTCAATTTTCATTTCTATTCGCTACAATGGTGTAAGGTAATTTAAACTAATAATACTGAGTATGATGAGGGGAAAGTGCACAGGAAATCGTGGGAAACAATGCGCTTTGTATCAAAACAAACGCATACACCTTGTAAAGGCGTACTCAACTATCGCAATCGATAGTACTAGAAAATTGCTTTGGATTTCATTTGTTTAGGTAGCCAAGAAGCCGGTTAGCGACTGGGGCGAGAAGCCGGGTCGAATAGAAAACAGCTACGCATTTAGTTGGGTATAAAATAACAGCAATGCCAATATGCATTAAAACTAAATATTATAAACAACGGTATAAGTACCAACAACGGTTTAAATACCTTGCCAACAGCATGCGAATTTCTGCAGACTTTTCCGTTATGTTGCCGTTAGTCACAAACATTTCACAGTTATTAAACCAACACAACTTCCTAATCAAATTACCAAAATACACATCACGACTATTCACGACACGACACACGAATCATACTTGATTCGAATCGTAAAAAAAAAGAATTACTTAGGTACATTTAATGAAATAAATAAAAATATGACAAAGTTGTGTCTTTACATTCCGTCCGTAAAGCTCAATACGAAATGCATCTCAAATTTTTGAGTCACCTGAAATCTGTTGGAAGACGTGAGCAACCCGCGATTAGGCCTAATGTGGGCCATGTGTCGCAAACCTTACTATCTAAGTTATTATCTTGGTTCAGACACTTGACAAGACTTATCAGCGCTGAATCGTTGAATGAATTGGGGCGTAGTTCCTTCACAAGTGACTCAGACTAGGTAGTGGCACCGTACATGTTGAAGCTCATTTGTTATTTGAAAAGCTGTAATTTATACTTCAGGTAAGCTAATGAATTAACCGTGAAATTCCTTTTCCAATTCCAATCTCAGAAGGAACTAAAATTTCCACGGAGTTGAATGATGATTTGATGATCACTGATCAGTATTAGTTTTTGATACGAAATCAAACTATCGAAGTAACTAAGTGATGACGATGAGTTAATGACTAAGTTATATTTCATGCAAAATGGATGATTTTTAAGATAATACTTATAAGACAAGAAAATCATAAATTATATAAAGAATTAGAGCAGATGATATACAAAAGAATGTCGATTTGTATAGTGTTTCAATTTCTATGTGTGTAATAATCTAGGACAAATTCCTCGAATTACTAGTTTTGCTTGTTGATTTGTGGTAGTAACAAATGATAGCTATCTGTACTCGATATCTCTCGAAACATCACTGCGTAACTAGCAACAATGGAAAAAAGTTAGCAGTCCAAAATTCAATTCTGTATGTCGTAACTTCAATTAATCTGCCAGTAAACGGTTCACTACAGTTACCAGACAAAGGCTATTACTTAACAAGCAATAGTCATTTAGAAGTAGGAGAGGTCATACGAACACACATAGTGAAAGCTTTAGTTGTTGGAAGCTGGGAAGGACAAATGTATTGAACCGATAACGCTTTTCTATTCTTACGGGAAATATTGAAAGAAATGGAACGGATCAACGGACGTAAACTATCACGTAAATATTATTGAAAGCCAGATGTCGATCGGACTAGTCCCAAACATCCTCATCGTAAACATCAAATAAAACAGCATCATCCGAAATTTTATAACCTTCTACATACATATATGTTAATATATTGTGCTAGATGCAGATGATGTTAAGAATCAGAAATGAGATTGGGATAATGTACTCCTGTTTTGTTGTACCTATTCCATATATTTTTACAATTTTTATCTCTGTTGCTTTTACCTCACATGTTTTACCACGGTAACAAGGAAATCAAAGCTGCAATTACATGGAACAAACATGTGATCAAGATGAATCTGAGTCAGCGCACAATCAGCGTTAGTCCGCTGTTTGTAAGTGGGTCATAACCATTTTACGGGTGTTGAACGCCCAATAAGGACGTTCGTTGGCTTCATTGATGGGACATGAAATAAAGGTAGGTATCAAAATTGTCAATAATATCCAACTCTTTCGATGAAAATGCAAATTTCACGATTATGGGATCCTGGGATTATGGGATTCATAGGTCCGTTCTTTAAATGACTTTTCGGCAACAGTACTATTTGTGAGTAAGTTTTCTATACACGCCAGCACGAAGGTTTGAGCCTGAACCTATCAGTAGGAAGTTGATGATTTAATCATGATAATTTTTAATTATTTTTTAACACACGGGTCAGGGCAAACAAGAATAATTGACTGTTTAATGAAAAGAGGCCAATGCAACTCATGGACGCGCGCGTCACCGAAGCACCACGTGCGTGCTGCCGACCATGAGGGTTTCAGTTCTTATGCCTCGATGCAAGGTAATTTCACTGGATCTAGTACAAAATGTTAGTGTTTAATTAAAAGGTATTGAAGCATACAAACCTGTGGCCTTTTCTGTGTTGTGGGGCGGCGTTGGTGCCGCCGGCGCTCTGCTGTCTTTCGCCCTCCGTCATATCGATGATGTTCGCTGGGTCTCACCGCACGCCCATACCACACGCCACGAAACTTCTCCACCTGGACAATACGAAACAACTCATTAGTAGATTAATGTTTTATATTTTAGCGTTTTATTAACGCTCAAATATACTTAAGTAAATTTTAAACACTGAAAAAAGACGACAACCTCAGGCGGGAATCGAACCACGCACCTTCCGCATTCCGGGCGGCTGCCTTAACCACTTGGCTACCGAGGTCTGGCTTTCAACCGTCGAAATTTGTCAGTGCTTGATGCTTATGTTTTTAGTCAACATTGCTTTCATCAAATCTTAGAAGTTTTCACCTCTGAGATCCGAAAGAAATATTTTTACAAATATTTGAACATTCGGTTAAGATGAAGCTGCGTTTATAGATTAATGTTTTATATTTTAGCGTTTTATTAACGCTCAAATATACTTAAGTAAATTTTAAACACTGAAAAAAGACGACAACCTCAGGCGGGAATCGAACCACGCACCTTCCGCATTCCGGGCGGCTGCCTTAACCACTTGGCTACCGAGGTCTGGCTTTCAACCGTCGAAATTTGTCAGTGCTTGATGCTTATGTTTTTAGTCAACATTGCTTTCATCAAATCTTAGAAGTTTTCACCTCTGAGATCCGAAAGAAAAAAATTTACTTTAATTTAAAATTTTGAAATTTGTAAAAATATTCTTTCGGATCTCAGAGGTGAAAACTTCTAAGATTTGATGAAAGCAATGTTGACTAAAAACATAAGCATCAAGCACTGACAAATTTCGACGGTTGAAAGCCAGACCTCGGTAGCCAAGTGGTTAAGGCAGCCGCCCGGAATGCGGAAGGTGCGTGGTTCGATTCCCGCCTGAGGTTGTCGTCTTTTTTCAGTGTTTAAAAAATTAACTCATTAGTATATTTTTGTTGGTCAGAATATTTTGGGACAAACTCTACATTATCTAAACTTGCTATGGTGCCATAATTCTAACCATGCCTCATGCCTATGTATAGTCAAATTTTTTGCCTAATTCTCAGTTTTTTCGTCGGAGGTTTAAAATAAATAGGTACTGGTAAATAAACATTTTTTTTAATTAAAACCACCATCATCATAAACAATTGTATCCAGCAGTATTATGTGTAAATCTAAAATAAAAGATAAGCGTTCAGCATAGATTCGATCTAACCGGGAAGTATAACTAATGACGAAGTGTAATTAGCATTTAAAAAGGTATCAATGAGATCAGATTGCTGAGTGTAAGTTTGTAAATCTGCAAACGTTACTATCGCGTTTGAGTTAAGTTTTGACAGATAGATTTTAATGCTAAGTAAATAAGATCGAGAATCAAAACTCTTAACACAAACGCGATAGTAACGTTTGCACATTTACAAACATACACTCAGCTCTCTGAACCAAAAGTTGAAAGTTAAGTTATTTAATAGTGGGTATAGTAAATCAAGCCGACACAGCAAGGTCGTACGGATTTTGACGTCGGTCGGCTTAACAAGCCATCCGACTTGGTTCACGGTCACGGCAGGACTTTGGCAAAGTTAGGGATTAGCGTAGGTCGGATGGATACTCCAATTCATTAAGCAAACTCTGTTAGCCGCCTATCATGATTCAATTTGCCACTTATTAGGAGTACTTTTTTACAATTTTATCGATTTAGCACACGTTTCAACTGCCTATTTACTTTAGTGGCCACCGCAGCCACGGAACAGATAATTGTTGCAACTTGCAACCAATGCTGAATGGTTGGCAAGCAACGAGAAAAAAGGCGAAAACGATTGACGATTACAGACTGGAAAAAAGTAACGACATCCTACTAATATTATAAACGCAAAAGTTTGTAAGTATGTATGGATATTTGTTACTCTTTCACGTAAAAACTACTGAATGGATTTGGATGAAATTCGGCATACAGATAGTTTATAACCTGGATTAACACATAGGATACTTTTTATCTCGATATTCCCACGGGAACGAGAACCACGCGGGTGAAACCGCGAGCGGACGCTTGTAGGTAATATACTTATGTACATAAGTACAAAAATAAGTTTCACGTGTAGTTATATTATACTTTTACTATTTGAATCACACTTTATCAGTTAAACTATTCTCTTCTTTATGGGTTGCCTGGCGGCAGAAATAGGTAAGTATAGGGTGGTTGCTGGTTGCCATCCAGCCTGATTCTGGGTGAATACAAGAACTTGACCAACTTAACATAAACTTAAATTTCTCGTTACAGTGTTACGGCAAAATAAAATTACAAGTTTCGATGTTTGTAGAGTAACTGCTTTCGGTATAAATGAATGACTCCTCAATGTGGGGACACTGGGTGAGGACTACATAGTAGGTACGTCGATGCGTTTTCTACAGATTCTGAAATTAGTCAGGAAATTCTATTTATTGACATCTTATATTTTGACCGAGAGAATAATAATAATAATACTTACGAGAAGCCCAAAAAATGTGTGCGGTCTGGGCCGCAACAAATTATTTGTCTAATGTGACATTTGCACAAAAATGTGCTAAGCACCGCGTATTTAAGAGATAATTAAGTGTAAGTATACAATTTGTATACCTTTCTGATGACGAAAGTTTATTTACAGTAAGCCCCCCACGTGAGTTTACGTTTGTTTTATAATTAGCATTAGGGCGGCATTAAACAAGATCCTGATTGCGTTTGACCCCCCGCGTGTTTCACTTACTGAAAATAGCAAACGTCGCGCTTTGATGATTCACACCAAACACAAAAATACACATCAGATCAGACCTCCATGAATGGCGATGATGTGGGGTCTTTCTTCTCGGGTTGGTTTACACATTATAGTGAAATATATTTTGTTTTAAAAACCACTAGGCACCTACTACTTACTATTTTTTTTGTTAAAACCACTAACTAACCTCTTTAGGAACTGGATTTGGGTTTTGGGCAACTTGTAAGTCAAAATTTTAAGAGAATAAAATTAAAGGGCAAAAAGAAAGACGAAAGGATAACCTAAGGTCGATCGGCCTAAGGTTATCCTTAGGTCGCGTTATCGCGTTGCATTAGGACGATTCGTAAGTAAGTAGATTCACAAACTTCATAACTATCATATTTATATGGATAATCAATTGTTGTTTTACATTCTTAATTGTTTGCTAAACCATCCAGAAAGCTACACTTTTGCTAAAAGTGCGTCACCAGGTGTCTGACGTAGAATATAGGGATTAAACAATTTGCGCTAACCAGTTTTAAGGGGTTTGATGCAATATGTATGTAAGTATGACTTAGGTTATCCTCAGGCATCGTCCTAATACAACGCGATAACGCGATCGTCGCGCGATTAAACGATGCGACCATCGCGAACTTAGTTCGTGCGAGTAGATTTTTAAACATTTTAGTTGCGCGAATGCATCGCGCGATCCCCAATTAGGACACCCTATTCTAGATCAATACTCGTAATCGTCGACTCGTATACGATGGTCGCATCTGGTCGCGTTATCGCGTTGCATTAGGACGATGCCTGAGGATAACCTAAGTCATACATACATACATATTGCATCAAACCCCTTAAAACTGGTTAGCGCAAATTGTTTAATCCCTATATTCTACGTCAGACACCTGGTGACCCACTTTTAGCAAAAGTGTAGCTTTCTGGGTGGTTTAGCAAACAATTATGAATGTAAAACAACAATTGATTATCCATATAAATATGATAGTTATGAAGTTTGTGAATCTACTTACGGTGTTGCATTATTGAATATTCTATTATGAGGGGGTTAGGCGGTCAGCGAAAATTCCGGGCCCTCGCGGGTGTGTTGCGTGTGCCGCCGGTGATTCGTAAGCGCCTTCACATTTTTTTCGTAAGCGCCTTCACATTTTTATCAAAAAGTAAAAAAAAATGTATAGTTTTTTGGAAATTCAAAACAGTCAAGAAATCGAAAAGGTATGCGTTTATTATTTTATAGGAATTATTTTTGGGTGTAAAACACAGTCGTAATGTGCATTTATATGAAATTTTAGAGGTAACTTCAGGATTTTTTTCTATCGAGCAAACTGTTTCCAATCGTGTTTTGGAAACAGTCATCCCCTCACACATTTTTTTTTATTTTACGACAGGTAAGCGCTTGGCCTTCATCTCACCTGATAGTAAGTGACGTTAAGGCCGAAGATGGAAGTGCGCTTCACCCGGAATCCTCCACCACTGAGGAACTGGCTATCTTATGTCAAACTGTCGGAACACAACGATGCTATAAACATCGTTGTTATGGCGACATAGATAAGATGGTAGTAGCTAGGCAAGCGGACTTAACAGCTCTACCACCAACCAAACCGTGCACACAAAGATGCACCCTCCGCTGGGAATTGAACCCGGGCCCTCTGGGTCTGAAACTGGTGGCTTAGCTACTAGACCACAGAGGCGATCGTAATACGTACGTACCACACATACGTTCTGTAATACATATTGAAAATTTCAGTGCAAAATATCTAAAATATTTTGAATAACAGCTAATAGAAAACAGCCAATTTTTTTTCAGTGCAAAATATCTAAAATATTTTGAATAACAGCTAATAGAAAACAGCCAATTTTTCCGTTTTCACCGCCATATGGAATAGGTAAGTATGACAGACTCAGTTCAAGTTGTAAGGAAAAACATATGTATTGTTCTACCACGCCATTATCATTAGCTCTTATTATAATATATTCTAAACAAAAACGAAACATTAACACGGTAGACTTGAATAATTATTTGAAAAATGACATTCTGTTATAGCGTTAGAAATGAGGCCACCAGTCACCACGAAACGAGACCATTTGTGAATAAACTAATTTTCGAGAAGCGGATTTTGTGGATTCAATTAAAGCGAACAGGTCTGTAGAGGCACCACTATATTCGGGTCAAAGAGTTGCTAGTTTCAATCGGTATATGGCGTGTTTGCAAAACCACCTACTCAAAATACAGTTCCAACAAAAATGTTAAAGTGACGGCTCGCGCTGAACATGCCACACATCAGTATTAGCATAACTGGCAAGAATTCAAGGTTCCCCTGATGTCAACCCAACTGCTTTACCGCACTCGCTTACGAAACGGAAAATGATTGTTCGCTAAAACAATACACCGCAATGGAGAACGCATAAAGTGATCTCTCACGGTTAGTGTGACGGGGCGATATAACTGTCCGCATCGCCACCGGCACCGTAACCTGACCGCGCAGCAGCACAAAGCTCCGTGATTAAATCGAACATCACCTTTGGGGCCGAGGCTCGAAAGGGGGGGGGAGGGGGTTCGGCAAAAATCACGAAATATCACAAGGTGGGAGGGGGGTGTAGTAAGATATCACGAGTATTTATTTTTCCGTCAAACGCGCGACACGATTTCTAAGCCGAAAGCGGCGCGTGTGGTGTAGTGTGACATTGACTCGCCGTTGAAAATAAAAAACAATCTGCAACCTTTCTGTCTAGACACTTTTATCATGCGGTCCTAAAATAAGATATTTTATACCTGTTCTAAAAAAATATTTTCAAAAATTTTGTAGGTAGCTACTAAAAAAATACACGTGATTTTGGGTGGGGGGGGGGAGGTTAGTCTTAAACCTCACCACGTATCACCAAGAGGGAGGGGGGGTTACAAAAATGATAAAAAAATATCACGTGATTAACTGACGGTCCTTTTGGTAGACGGCAGTCGCTACTCGCTACTAAAAGAACCCTGCCTCTAGCGTTTGCATTTAAGTCAACATTGTGGACGACCTCATTGGTCGAGTGGTTTGTACACCGGTTTTCATGGTGTCGCCATCTCTGAGGTCCCGGGTTCGATCCCCGGTCGGGTCAATTTAGAGAAAAACTGCTTTTTAAATTGATTTCGGGTCTGGGTGTTTTTTCTATGTTTATGTATATTTATCCGTTATCTTACCATATTAACGAGTTTCACAAGAATACTCATCTTGGTCTAGAAAATTGGTGTGAGCGTAAACAAAATTTATTTATTTAATTTATTTATTTATTTATTGTTACAAGTCATAAACAAATTGAGCCACTCATATCGACGGCAATCAAAAAACTAGGGCTAGTTTAGTTCAGATTACCTGCCATCGTTAGACTCAGAATCGGTACTAACATTTTCGCTTGTTATGTTGGGAGAGGCAATATAAAGCGTTATTATTAGTTGAAACACGTAACTACGCCTGCCAGGTGTTTTAGCGCCGTCGTTCACCTTATGTCACGAAACGAACACAAGACAAGAGACGGTCGAGCTTGAGCTCGAGCGCGGTGTCGCGGAAAGCCATCGACGCGACCGCTATGGAACTTAGGCTTTTAAGGGGATCCTGCACTAAATTGTGAAAATTTACGTATTTTTAAGTGACTTGTACTATGCGCTGAATTAGTTAAATACATTAAAAAAAACTTATGAAAGTTAGCCTGATCATTGCACAAAGTCGTGGCCTTGTTGAAATCTGAAACAAATTCTTTATACAATAACAAATAATACATAAATCTAATGACTCCTAAAACATTTTTTTTCGACAACTTTCTTAATTTTACGCATGAAACAATAATTCTTGCATGAAAATATTTGTATTGATATTCGGAAGGTCACCCCTATCTTAAAAAAGTAAATTTTAATTTTAAACACAAGCGCGTGATGGTTTTGTACATTTCGCAGAATAAAAACATTGCTCTAATCAAATTACTAGGTCTGAAACTTCAAAGCAGAAATGTTCTAATTTTAAATATCAATATGATTGATTTTGCTTTGAAGTTCATTAAGAGACTCGTGTCAGTTTTTGCGATCGCGCGGCACCCCCATAACGGGACCGATACAGCACGGTACGCTCCACTATGATCTATTCTCCCATCGCTCACTCTAACCTGCATTGTAAATGATGCGTTTGACAGGTGGCAATGAAACTAGCTGTACCGTACCGCGTGCCAATTCGCCGCGCAACATACACCATAACGCGGGTAGTTGCAGTGCCGACTGCAGCAGCGACGACAAAGCATGCAGTTAAATTATATTTATAGAAATTGAAGACATCTAAGACTTAGATACTGAAATCGACAAAACATGCTGGACTTTAGCGTGGGCGCAAACCTGCATTATGACGTAACAACCTTGGTGAGCAGAACGGATGCCAAAATTTCACTCCCGCACATGTTGCCGGCAGGCGGGCGGGCATGCGGCAGGGATAGTCCGCAGCCCGTTTTTTACACTCTTATTGAGAATGGATGGCAATAATGTTGTTATGTAAAAAAAAACTTACTAGTTCGGTATTTACATGAAGAAGATTATTAGTATTGGTAATAGTTTTTAGACTGTCCAGTAATTACTTAAACAGGATGTCCCAGAAATCCAAGTTAAGCCGGAAATGGGCAAAGGGCCAAGTCGTGTTAGTTATTAAAAAAAATTAAAAAGATAATCTTGGTTATGTAGTACTTTTCAAATTATAAGGATTTAAAAATAAATACTAAAAATTGTCACCTCGTGATGATCTTTCAAGTCCTGTAACTACAAATATTAACTTTTCGTCGGTTTTTGTGTGTGTTATGTAACCATGAATAACCCTTCTGTAAATTACAGTTAAAAGTTAAAACATATCTGCCTCAGTTTTAAATAAAATATTATATTTGTGCCCAACATTGATTCAAAATAATGACATCAACCAACTTTAACCGACTGTACTTTAAATTTTTTTTTCATATTTTTCTAATAACTAACACGACTTGGCCTATTGCCCATTTCCGGCTTGACTTTGATTTCTTGGACACCCTGTATTTAGTACTATCCATAAATTTTCGGAATATTTTTGCTTTTCACTATTTTTTCATTATTCTTACTAACATAAAATACTTAAACAAAACTAATCGCAGGCACATTATAAGCAGAGTTAATTACATAACTTCACTGTAACTAAGCGATTACTCAAATTAATGTATTTTTATACGCGAGTAACTTCCTAGATTAATGCGTAACTGAGCACATAACATTTTATTATAATTATTTTGTTGTAAAGAGTACAAATATGCGTAGTACTAGTATTGTACTAGTCACATTATTTAAATGTTCCGATGATATTAAATCCATGTTACTTATTTCCTTAATAAGTAAAGTAGATAATGAAATTAAAGACCTACATGTTCTAAAAGAGCTAATCGTTAAAGCGCTAATGTTAGGGAGGTTGATGTGAATCGGGGCGTGTGTCCAAGGTTAATGTCGTGCGTGGCCCAATGCGTCCGGTCGATATTGACGAACACACCATCAGCTCTTCCAGATAACTAAACTTTGGAAATTGTTTTTAATAAGTCTTTTAAGATTGAGCATAATTATTTTGAAAATGGCATCCCCCTATTATCTATACCAATACAACTTACGATACTTATGTCATCTATACCTCGTCTTCTTAATTCGTCATTAGGAGAAGATATTGTTGGCCGTACATGGGAACTAAATACTTCTCTGATAATTTTAAAAACACTACATAAAATGTTTAAAAAAGGAAAAATGTAGTACGAAAGAAGGCAAACAGTCGCTGCATTCCAGTGTTCGTTTAACGCGTATTTGATCAGCGAAACCAAGTAACACACAGCCTGCGGCATCGTTCTAATAGAGTTCCTTTTGCCTTACTTACACCAATGATTTATAGATGTTCAATAACTATTTAAATCATTACTAAAGTGTAGGTACTCATTTCTTTTCACTAAAAACCGCATCAATTAATTCACTCATCACTCACCAACAAACAGTATGTCTCAATGTCTCATGTAGAACATAGACCCGGAAGAATTTCCCGAACGGCCGGTACTGCGCTACTCACAACGGGTGTTCGTTCATACATAATTAATCGTACTCGAAATATTAATATGATCAATATTAACATTCTAAAACCAAATCTACCTTTGAAATCTACCGTCACAAAAACTTCAAATACCAATATTCCTTAGCAACTCTGAAAAACGAGTTTTGTTCGAAGACTGCATTTGTTTCTATCAAGGCTTAATTGTCTGGCATTCTAATATTGTGTTTGCGATGGCATTGTCCAGCGTTCGCAGGATCGTGTGTGACATTTGGATCGATCGCGGCCGGTCGCCCCGGTCGCCCACACCGCGGCCTCGGGCCTCGGAGCCTTTCCCTCGTGACGTCGTCGCCGTCGTCGTCGTCGCCAGCCTCGCAGCGCAAGATGCCAGCAAAGCGGACTTGCCACACTACAATTTAGCTTTAGATTCTCACCAGCGCTGCATTCAGCAAACTAAACTAAACAAAAAAACTATCGTTTTAGACTTTTGTCATAGAATAAATTTTTGTTCGCTCCTATCATAGTTTGGAGCAAATCCATGACTCCCATATAATAAAATACTGAGAAACAGGTGACGAAATATACGCCTGAAGATATGAATGATCCGAATGGGTCAAAACACTATGGAGAGAACACAGACAAGTGTCTGTGGGAGAGAAGCATAGGCCTAGTCGTAAAGATCCAATCCCTTAACTGTAGAAGAGTGTCTGTAGAGGGTAGCTTCAAGCCAATCAGTCAGCAGACTTTTTAGAAAAGCGAAGAGAGAGAGAAAAGACCCGGGGTCTTTTAAACGGGGCGTGAAACGGCATTTATGCAGGCCGTCATGAATGGGTGCGCTTGTTACCGTGCTTGTTCCACGGTGAGGAGCGCTCTCATTATTTTGGACTACATCGGCTGCTTATCATTAGGCAGGATGTAGTCACTAAGACGTGTCACATTAAAAAAAATCAAGACGGAATTTGATCACTTCTCACTAGTACTCATACACCACTACAGTTTCATTGTGCACTTGTTCTGTTATAAAAGAGTGCATTAGACCTTGTGCGGCGGCTTGATCGTGCGCATGACTCGACTTTACAGCTATGTTACATTACAACGTCAATGACATGCTTAAAAATGAATTTTCACTCAATAACTCGCTGTTAATGACTTATACCACCATAAACTTTTTATTTTCTTTAATATTTACTTTTATATTTTAAATGTTGGCCTTAGCAGTTTTTCTTACTACTACTACTAAATCAGCACTTGACGTGATAGCATATTCCGTTTTAATCCGTGCTAAGTACCACGATGCAAATGGTGGGCTAGAATAGGGCTAACTAAGAGGGTCATCAGGTGAGGGTCAACGCTGTGGCGGCGGCGGCGGGCGCGGCGATGTGAAAACAGCGAGTGCGCAATGAAACCATAATTAACGCCAGTTAGCCGGGGGGGCATCAAATGCAGAAATAACTAGATGCCGTCCTATTGAAGGTAATAGGATGATGACGAAATTACTGGGTGAAATAAGGTGCAAGGTGTTCGTCGATTCATGAAATTTCTTCGCGTTATAGGTGACAACGAAACATAAGAAATTGTATATTAGCTAGGACGATTCTGTTGAACTTTCTTAGCTATGTGTGGCTAGGTATCACACTAGCTTAGTAGACGAATCGACTTGGGGGTATGTGTTCCGTTAATACGATAAGCTAATTATCTAACTTGCTTGGCATTAGCATGCCAGAAATGTCTCTGTCGATGTTTACATATAGCGGTATCCTTGTATTATATATAAAAGGCAAGTTCAAATAAACGTCTTCAAAGATTATATATAAACTAATGTGCTCAGATGCTACGCAATACGTTACATTCTGTGTTATGTCAATTATGTGACATAACACGCATCTCGTCTCGACATTAGAGCTACGAAACATAAGCTATGTAAGTACCTGCGACCGGGTATCAAGTATAACATGATCACAATTTTTATTTATTCAAATAGTATGTGTAATCATACGTTGTTAGACTTTTAGTTCTGTTATAGTTAATGTTATACTCAATTTAAAAGTAACCCTATTCTATACTAAAGTACTATCTATATGTACATAGTATACATACTATTACATACCACTACTGCAATATATGTATAGAAAAGAAATTTTGGAAGAAGATGGTCGTTAGAATTTGGAATATAAATCAAAATTGCATGACGGACGCCGAAATCGGAAAGGAAATATGTAGAGTATAGTGGAGTTTTCATTATTTTAAACCTTAACCTAGTCTCAAATAAAAATTGAGATAATGCCATGTGTGGTTCTCTGACCACACATAATTATATCACGCTGCCATTTAGACCTCTGAGGTTTATGAAAATTATAGAGTTATACTTCTGTTCAAATATGACGCAAATTAGAATATCAGTTCATAGGACATAGTTTGTTTCAAATAGCTCTAAGTTTATCTTCGAGAGATTTTGTTTATTGTTCACTTGTTTGAAATCAACCTGAACCTATTTAATTATTAAGACCAGTTACTGATCCTACTAATATTATAAATGCGAAAGTTTGTAAGTATGGATGGATGTTTGTTACTCTTTCACGTAAAAACTACTGAATGGATTTGGATGAAATTCGGCATACAGATAGTTTAAAACCTGGACTAATACATAGGATACTTTTATCCTGATATTCCTAGGGGAACGGGAACCACGAGGGCGAAGCCGCGAGCGGCCGCTAGTATTCTATAAGTAGAAAGGCTTCCATGTAATATCCCAGTTGAATAACCTTTGAATGAGGCACGTCTAGAGATTTCAATGGCATCCTCCTAACTAAACATTCTTGGTGGTTTCCATCAAACCTCGCTAGGCTAGGAGCCGTTGTTTGTGCACCTCTCCGCGTTAATGGAGAATGCAGGGGGGTGAGAGGCAGGGGTAGCCGATTGTGATTCACGCTTCAACCTGGAGTGGATGGTAAACATTAAGATGACTCACGCAAGGAATTTTATTTAGTCGACGACTGGCTAGTTAGGACGACTTTCTCGGTATAACCTTTTGGAAAACCCACAGAGAGGCGTGCGTTTGCATTTTTAATATTGTCATTAATTTACCTTTACTTATATTTAATGTTAGCCATACAATTCATTTATTGTTATTTTAATAATTTGTGGTTGCAAACAATGAAACTCTATTGATGTGTTATATTCAGGATTTACTTGTGCGAAAATATTTTCTATTTCCTTATGAAACGTGATGATACCTTCCTGTTTGTTCAGAGACGTCAAAAAACCACAATCAATAAAATTACCAGTAAGTATAGGTATGATGATAAAATTATGACTATATTGAAGCGACAAAACTACTTTAACAGCACATACCTTCACTAAGTTATCTGAAGATCTGTTTTGCGATCATTCCCAAATCTGTAACAATTCAAATTAGTGACAATTAGTAAAGTATTTAATAATACGAATATGATTCGAGCGTATACTCGTAACAAAACACGTAGAGCTCGGAGCCCAAACATAGAACACGCACTAGGAATCGATAACTCGACATCCGCATTACGACTTAGGTGACCTAACCAGCCATCTGTCTTTTATCACTGCTAATAACAATTAAAGGAGTCAACTACTGACCTGTTGTTGTATGAATCTGGAGCACAATGTATTTGTTACTAGCGTGGCAGCGGTCATGTTTGTCCCATTTTACATAATAATCGTTCTTGCACAATTCACCTCGGACGTTTTGATACAGTGGACATTTTGATATAATGGACTTTATGCGTCTAAAGGCAAATATAATACATTAGGTACAACGAACAGATGCAGATGAGTCAGACGAAGCGTGTCACTGTCAGTTGCTGAGACAACGGTGAAGTAAAGGGCATTGTTCATTTAGAACTGGTCTATACAAGTATATCAGTAAGGTAAGCAAAGCACGTTTTTACACCTAAGTTAATCACAACACAAATTTTAAAACTTATTAATAGTAGGATAGTGTGCTCCGGTATTGAAGAACAAGTTGTAAACATCCTTACGGTAGCCTCAGCAGTGACTTTATCAGTCTGTCCAAACAAACATTTGCTAAGAGCAGTAAACAAAGACAGTTTTCGAATACGTTAACATCATACGTTTTACTGTTTATAGAATGACATATCTTATAATATTGTATGGAATTAATATTCAAATGTTTCTACTTTATGTAGACAACTGTTTACCAACAAATTGTTTGTTTTTCAATCCACCTTATCGAAAACGTTCTGTAAAGATATTCCTTAATAATATACTTCTAGGCAAGCACGTTCCACCGTATTACTTACCATCATGTGAGATAGTGGCCAAATGCAAGCCTATCACACAATAAAAAAAATACGTGAAGTAATTTAAAACGAGAAAAGTCCATGGTCACGTGTAGTCTCTATGACCACTCGCCCCTGACCCTGCATAGGTTTCGAAATGTCCATCCAAAATAAAATAGCTACAAGTCTTTATATAATATCATTGGCTACAAGCAAATCAGTATGAAATATATCATTGAAAATACTGTTACCTCAATTGTGATCAAATTTTATACGGAAGTATAAAATTTCTGACCTCTCAAAAACTTGTTTTTTAGTTAAGAATTAGATTTTTAGTTTAGATCATACAAATGTAATAAAACATTCAATAACGCATTTCCGAAAAGAATTTTAAATAAAACATAAACATCTGATCTTGATCTGACCGACCGAGCGACGTTCTTTCGGTATTATTCAGAAATACCAAAGTGTCCGGAACCACACGGATTGGGATTTGGGAGCGAATAACTGTTTTTAATATTGTCATTCTAGATAATTTAGTGACGCAAACTCTACGATCTCTTGTTATCATGTAGTTCAAGTCAGACATTTAAAAACAATACGTGATTTCGTTCTCGACCGTCTAAAAATGGTGTCATTATATCCTCCACAATACTTTCTGAAGGTCATCATTACTTTATATTAGGCAAGTATTCATAATGTTATCGTCATAGAGAGAACATTCAAACTTAATTTATTGTTTTTACCATATTTTTTGTTACGGCTAAAACTTACATAGATATAATATACATACCTACTTATAATCAATCACGACTTTCATCTCCGAAGAATTAGTCTGAAACTGAGGCTAAGCAATGAGGTCCGCAGAAGCAGTCCTCTGCGATAGTCCATTTTTCCGACTTTCACCCCCGAAGAATTAGTCAGAAACTGAGGCTAAACAATGAGGTCCGCAGAAGCAACTCTGCCATAGTCCACTTTTCACCAAATAGCGACTGCTGATGTGCTTAGTGTGAATGGTGGTGAGCCCATCGTCACCGCTCTATGCTGTTGGATGTATGTGCGGTCTTTAGTCCGTTAGTCGCCTTTTCCGACACCCAGGGAAAGAAAGGGGGTGTAGTATTCTTTCACCGCTACGCGACACGGTTAAAACTTACTATGGTAGTTAATTTTATAGTATCCAAGTTTTAGTTTAGTTTTAATGACCCTTTAAATACCTACGTTAATCATTTTATCTAGGTACACCTCCAGAGCTTTAAGTTACTTTGAGTGGGGCTTATAATTATTTTCTATACTTACTTTAGGTACAATATGTATCCATAACCTGTGTTTACTTACCTTATTTATAACATCAAATAATTACAAAATTGCGTACGACAAAAAGCACTTTCGAAAGCCTTTAAGCATCATTATAGGAAGGTTACAAGAAGATTATAAAGAGATGGGTAAGGTCTTGGAGGAGTTTGCGCTCAATTATCTGCAACATTGCTAAGACGGTAACGCAGTGATGTAACGAGCTTGTAACAACACAACAGTAATTATAATTAGCGGGGCACAACCACGAGAACAAAAAGATACCGCAGCCGCAGTCGCGTAACAGTAGTGCTATAAAAGTAAAACCGGCGATGTGCCAAATATTTTGGAACGCAAACTGATGTTATGTACTTTAAACTCTTACTGCCAACCCACTTTCCGTCCACGAAGAAAATTGGTTTTGTTTACGGAGAATATAGGATTTTGTTACACATACATACACTTACGATCACAAATATTATCCCAAAAGGGTTAGTGAGAGACTAGGTAATCAGGACGCCAAAAGCAGTTACTTCACAGTCGCAGTCTACCACGTTTTACCAAATTAAAATTTATAATTTTACATTACAATACAAATTGTTATTGTTATATCATTGTTATTGTTGTAATATTTCTTAATTTTAGTCCATGGTGTATCGGTAGGCTGCCAGTGACATAATTTAATATGGTTTAACTTATAAACTTTCGAATAATCATCATAAACCAAAAAAATGAGATGCCTATGATAATAACAAATGTATTAAGTTTCCATTAAGGCGTAACTACACTCAAAACTTAGTAAGGAAAATAAGACTTATATTTAACGGAACAGGTAGCTAACTCGGACATTATGAATACCGAGTCAACAGTAGATAATAAAAATGTGGTAGACAAGGCACACACAAGACGAAGACAAAAGTTGAATATGACAGACAAGACATCGGCGTTTGCGCAGGGATGGGAAGAGGTGAGCGACCGCGCGCGGGTCAACGGCGGCGGTCGCTCCTTGCTTGCCAGCTTGCCACCGATTCTGATTCATCTCCCGTTGTGCAACGAATACGAGACGCGATGATGCGATGCGACGAGTGATCAAGTGACGCGACTTAATTTGTCTATCTATGTATAATACCCACCTATTTGACTTCAATTTTTTGTTGCCTACCACTTTATTATGACAATGCCGCATAGACTGATAATCACAGCTTTTGATGATGTGTTCGTTAGATATATTATGTAAATAGTAAATGATAATGAAATGTATGTTGTCCTAGAGGTTATCGTTTATTAGCCAGGCTGTTTTCATTAAGTCGATAGTTACCTTTACAGTTCCTACTAAAAAGCAAGCAGTAGATATAGACCAAGCGCTATCGAGTAGTGAAAAAAATAAGAAATCTAGTTGAAAATATGCCTCTATTTTGCTGCTGCAGACTATTTTGCTAAATGGGTCATCCCATACGCAAGAATTTCTAGAACAAATGGTCGCATCAGTGGCTTTCTTATGTAATTATTTGCGAATATAATATTTTGCTAATGTAATATTATGAGATGCCTTCTTATCGTCACCTGTCTAATTTGTAGTGCGCATAGGTACACTGAACCTTTAGACTCCCGTAATATGAATGCAATTTCTTTATCTTCTTCTTCCTGCAATCTGTATACTACTTATATTAGAGTATTATTTGCAATTTTATAAGTACTTTGTCTAGTGGAAGCACTTTATGTAATTAATCTGCAATCAAAGCAAAGAAAATGACGTAACTATCTTTCTACTTCAATCTTTCAAGTGTAGCCATTAGGCGTTAACAAATAAACTCTTGAATATCATTTTAATTGCTTTGTTTTTCATTATCATCGTTGATATCTTCAAAGGTTTGATTACGGGTACCTACTTTAAAATAAACAATCATCTACATAGGTAGGTACATTTATTCTAATTTCGTGATTTTAAATACATACTATAATTTAAAACATAATCAATGTATCAAGAGTTTAAAATTTTAAGGTGATTACCTACCTACTGATTTTAGGGCGGGTATGGAAGATCCTTGAACTGTATAAAAGTAATCGATTTGATTTACATTTCGGAAGTTCGGTGAAAATTCAAGTATGAATAGAAGGGAAGCCCAAGACAGCGGATATCCGTAAAATCACTTTTCACATCCTTCATAAAATTTACCCAAATATCACGCTCGACTCTTTATTACGTCTCCATAATAATAATATTATGACTACTCAAGTTTCTAAAAGTAGGACCTAAAAGTTTATAAGATAGAACTAGATAGCGTAATAATAACAACAATAGAAATAAACCAATTTAGTTACTTACAAAAAATGGAAATCAAAGCATGAAATCGATTTGAAATGTTTCAAAACGACACTAACATTTCGGTGAAAGCTAGGGAATTGTGCAATTTGTTATTCTGCAAATGGACCAAATCATGTGTAGGTATATTTATAACTACTCCGTGTTGTTGTATTATTAAGTCCTTACATATGAAATTGGTGTTTTGTCGTACTAGCCAGTTTGATCTCAAATATCTCCTCTTTGGTTAAGAATTCCAATTTCAAATTTATACAGCTATTTACTCATGCTTTTGTGTTTTGAAAACCGTAATTCATTTGTTTTTTCCTCTTTTGTTTTTTTTGCATCACTCAGTTTACAAAATGGAAAACTTAAAATATCGCGTTATTTACGAGTACGAGTTCCATCGTGCGTGGCACCAGTGCTGCTGAAACGGCTCGAAGGATTAATGATGTGTATGGCGGCGGTGTCGCAAAAGAAAACAGTGCGTTTTTGGTTCCAACGTTTTCGTTCTGGAAATTTCGACCTGCAGAACAAGCCCCGTGGACGGCCGGAGACCAAAGTTGATAATAAATCCATCGCAAATCACGTCCGAGTTCGCTGCAGACTGCGGGTGTTAGTGATAAAACTGTTTTAATCCACTTGAAGCAAATTGGGAAGGGGAAAAGCTTGAAAGGTGGGTGGGTACCTCAAGAATTGAGTGCAGTAAACAGACAAACGCGCGTCGACTGCTGCGTTTCTTTACTCAACCGGCACAATAATAAAGGGATTTTAAATCGTATCATTAACAGTGATGAAAAGTAGATCCTGTACGATAATTGGAAACGCTCATCGCAATGGCTGAACCATGGCGAACCAGCTAAATCATGCCTCAAGCAAAAATTGAATAAAAATCCTTGTGAGCGTTTGGTGGGCTAGTGCCGGTGTCGTTCGTTCACTGCAGCTTTCTTAAATCTGGCCAGACGATCACGGCACATGTCTATTGTCATCAACTGCAAACCATGATGGAAAAGCTAGCTGCTAAACAACCGAGGCTGATCAATCGCTCTAGGCCACTGCTGCTTCAGGACAACGCTAGACCACACCCTGCACAACAGACGGCTACCAAATTAGAGGAGCTTCAATTGGAATGGCTAAGACATCTAACGTACTCCCCGGACCTTGCTCCAACAGATTAAATTTTTTTTTCGAAATTTGGATAACTTCTTGCAAGGGAAAAAATTCAATTCCGATGGGGCAGTCCAAAGCGCCTTCAAAGATTTTATTGATTCCCGTCCGAATGGTTTTTTTAGTAAAGGGATCAAAGAACTACCTATGAGATGGCAAAAGTGCATGCATAGATAGCAATTACATACTTTGATAAATAAATATATTATATTTAAAAAAAAACGACTTTATGTTCCTCCTTACAAAACGCCAATTTCATATGTAAGGACCTTATTTGTGCATGTTATTTTGTTATTCATTATTGATATTGTAGTTCTGATTGACATGATTATTAAATAAATACCTATGTAGTGCTTTGCTTATTACATTTAAAAAAATATGAGGAATTTAGAAAAGAAAAGAAAGCAAAAAGAAAAATTGATTAAATGGAACCGGAAAATATTAAAAGCAGTTCGAATCATCATCATCATTGAAATCTACAAGACAACCGCTAAATATAGATTTAGATTCCGGTGCGAAAAACCTATGTTACAGGGTTTAAATGTTATAATGTAAATATACTATAGTAATATTGTAACACATTATTTTTTATTCGCAAATCATCCAACTAAACTTCGGCTCGGCACAAACTTTTTAGTTATACTTAGCTAGGTAGTGAGTAAGTAGTACTTAGTACCTACCTACACGTAGGATGCGTATACAATTTTACAAGTTGAAGATTACGGCCGGGCGACGGCGGCAGGCGGAGCAGCCCGTGGGGTCCTTTCGTAGAATGAGCTCAATTAGAATGCCCGCCATGATCCGACTCGTGTGCTGCACTTTCTACAGCGAACAATAGTGCTCCAACTTGCATAAAATATAGTCCCCGAGGCTCGTAAGTAAAGTTTTATTTTAGTTTCAGTTCATTCAAAGGAGCAGAGGACAAAGACTGCAGACGATAAGGTAGAACATACTGACACAAAAGATGAACTTAAAACCTGTTTCCTAAATGCAATTGATGCGGTCTGTTACTTAATGGCCGACGAAGTTTACGCTTTTTGATTTTCTCAATTAATATGATCATTTATGGTGATTAATGAAACGTCTATCAATCAAGTAACACATTCTCCTTGCCCTGCAACAGGAAACATTATTCTCAATATTTTTTTTAGCACCGCTGGAGGCCAATTGAGGAGCCGTTATCAGTTTAATAGTGAGCCGATGACCTCGCCTTGTCACCGCATTGCGCAGTATTGTTTGAACTGTGTCCTGCTATTATATTTGCCTTATAAATTAGGTAGTTAGAATGCCAATAAAATAAGTTGTGCAATAAAGTGAAAACAATTATGCGAGTAGGTACTTACAGGCACAGAACACTTCGTTTTTGTTTAATATAATTGCAACAAGCTCACAAATACGCATTAAATTAGCAATGTAATTATAATTAATGGAATCAGGCGTTACTTTGCGGAAATCCATGATATACAAGAATGGAATAAAAATATATAGGGTGTTAATCCCGCTAACTTAACAACTATATATATAATTTAAATTTAGATTAACACTATATATTTTTATTCCATTCTTGCAATGTAATTATAATAACAATTTATTCAGTTTGCATTGTATTCTTTTCACGTAAGTATATACGTCTATGTAAAATGCATATATAATAAAATCGATTGATAATAAACTTACGCAGGACACCTAGGTCATGTTATTTTATGGCTGTGAAAGTTTTTAGTTTGCAATTTAATTAAGTAGTACATCAACCTACTTTGTCGACGAACCAACAGCGGCGCCATCGTTGGTTATTCATAAATCAAATGTATATAATTATGTTTTTATATCAACGTTCCTATTCTAATAATAACCTAATTAAAACATACAATTTTCATCAATCTCTATTTTCTACTTAAGTATATATGTATTTATCTAGAATACACATAATAAATAAGATCTTTTTATATTTTTTTCGATACGTTTCGTTAATCTTAAAGCGTGTGTTTGAGCGTTATTAACGAAAAGAAACATTAAATATGAATACGAAAGGATGCCTAGTAAGTAAAGTAAGTATAAATATGTTCATGCCATTTATTATGTGGAGGTCACGGTCTACTTTGCTGGATTTTAGCGATGTGTAACTCAGGAGTGACAAACGCAAAAGATATAGTATCCCAGGCAAGGAGTGATTAACTCCGTATATCCCTTTAACTCCAATTATATCTTTATATCCATGTAGCTAAGATGTATTTTGGTCAAAACTCATTGCGAAGAATAGAAAGATACAGAGATGTGTCTAGGTTGTAAGTAAAAAAGAGATAGAATATTTCGCCCACGCATGCGTAGTGCGGGATATATAATTATATTATACGGTAGTTTTGTTAAGGTAAATAAATCTTTCACGCAATAAGGCACAATTTCGCTGGTAGGGAATTTGTAAATTCGGTGTGTTTAAAGAATAACAAAAATACATTTTACACATACATCAGTTAACTTTCCACCAATAGTAAGTAATAATTAATTACCAGCAAAATAAATTCTCGAACAAAGAGAGTAAGTACAGACGTAACAACTAGCATGAACAAAAAAAAAAGAATTAAACAATTACAAATAAAATTAATAAACTCACTTAAATTGAGAAGCAGAGATGTGGAAAATATCTATGGTTGTTCTAATTCCCTTTCTTGTCGTACGCATATTCAATTAAGTTAATCTTTAACTCCCTAGCTCATTTCGTTTATATCTGAGCCAGGGAGTTAAAGAGTTAAAGATATAAAAGAGTGATATAAATCTTTGGATATAAAAAATGTAATCACTCTTTTCTTAACAGTGAGTTATTCTGCGCATCGCTACTGGATTTGTGTTTTGATTTAACCAAATCGTTCACGATTCGGCCAGTTCAGCGGTGTTGTACTTACGTTGTTGGCTTTACAAAGGTGCTTATAAGCAACGTAACTATGTCACCTGGGGGCACTGGGGCCTACCTCCAAAATCCTTTATAATCTGGGTCCTTCTTCCAAAATCTTGTGTAATCTGGTCCTTCTTTTAAAATCAACGTATCGGTCTGCTCTATATTCGTCACACATGGCTAGCTCGCGCATTGCCACTACTCTTGCAATAACATTTGCTTGCAATGCGCATCATTACGAATTATGACGCAGAAAGCCATTGAAGTTCGATATTTAATTTTTGTAATAATAAGGCCCGCGTTTGTACGCACTACAGCTACGCTAGCAGGCGGCAGCCAACGACCTTGGAAGGTCGTCAATATACAGCTCACCCCTAAATTACACGACAGCCTTTTCGCGGTTAATTCGAATTTGTTTGCTACTGTTTATAGAGTTCGACACTTTTTTTTTTTTAATGCTAAGGTCGGCAAATGACTCCACTCCACCTGATGTTAAGTGGAAATGAAGTCCAGGCGCGAGGACAACTGGTGCAGCGTAAGAGACGTAGCATCAGTCACCCTCACATTGCCGGCCCACAGAGTGCTTCTTCACGCCTCGTTTGAAGGACCCTATGTCATAGGTAGGAGGGAATACGTGTGCTGGTAGACTATTCCATCTTTTGGAAGTGCGGCAAAGAAACGAGTCACCAAATTTCTTTGTGCGTGATGGAATGTTAGAAACTGTAAATTGGTGACTCCGGATATCAATAGAAGATGCTCTTATGCAATACCTACTCCATAGGTATTGCATAAGAGCATCTTCTATTGATATATATGGCAAACACCTTTTAACTTCCAGAAAACATTTAAATGTTTTCCAATACATATTTACTTACAAGGAGAACAATCGACCGAATATCAATTATCAGAAGTGTTGCAAACACTGCTTCTATAACGTACGGGACAGCTAAAGGTAAAAATATTACGCTTGGTGTGCGGTCGACTTTATTACAGAATGCAGAATTAGTTTACCAAATTTCAATAGAAGAATCTAGGTAGGTATGTCATAGTTTTCGCTCCGTACAAATTTTAATCAAATTAACTCGTCGTTAAATTATAAATAAGTAACAATTTTATTTTAAGGACACAAATACTTACTTAAGTTAGGTCACGGGTATAGTTTAGTCCTTGGTGAAATATATTTTATAACCCTTTAACAGGCACAGCATGTTAAATTTGCTTAGTTTTGGTTTTCGACCTTATTTTCAGGGAATAAAGTTCAAAATATGGTGGTCGCAATAAGATCGACACTGCCTGGCTAAGGGTTGTTGTTGGGTATAATTGCGACAAAGGTAAAGTAAAGCAATGCAATATATTTTGAGTGACAATACTGACAATATAATGGCATACATTTAGTTAGAAATGCATTTATGTTTAGTACAGAAAAAAAACAGCAGCCTATAACGTTTTAAAAAATTTAAAGATTTTTTTTTAATTTTTATTTTTTCTACCCATTCCTTTTCAACAACTACTGCTGGGCACAGGCCTTCCCCCATGGACAACATCACACGGTGATATACGATAAATTACCTACCTATAACAATGAATTAAACATGAGTTAAACTCGTTATATGCATAAGAAAGACATTGAATTGAATCACGTTTTATTTTTTGGCTATCCTTTGTAAACCGGTCCTAGGTGCAAATTAAAGAACTGGATTTTACGGAATTAATTACAATACCGAAGATACTTATCTTCGGTATTGTAATTAACCAAAAAAATCAAAGGTCAATCGACTAGGTAAGTTGTGTATTTCTCATAATTTCATTTCCTGTATAAAGAGAAATAAAAATAATAAAACTCTTTCAGATTACTTTATAAAGATACCTTAAACTTAAGTTTAAAAAAAGCAAAAGCTCTATTTCACGCCCATCGTACTATATAGGTACTTCAAATAAGAAGTAGGTAACAAACCCTTAAAAATTCAGAAGTTCTTAAAAACGAGGTCATACACTCCATTTAAAAGTTAAAGCGAGAGACTAGATAACGCTATCTCAAGCACAATAGGTATGAAGGCAAAACAAACAAGCGGCGGCGATAGCCACGCTCCGGCCTGTCCTTGTCCAGCCCATTGTGTCCAACCTGCGAATATGAATGGAACCGTCTGCTCTGTTTTCCGTCTCCGATGCCGCAATGGCTAGTACTGTATCTCGTCATTTATTGTTATATTCCGGAATGAGATAAACCATTTCTTGGACATGTTTTTCTAAATTATAATTTTATTTCAGATCAGTTCTTGCCAACCTGCGTAGTATACTATGAATGGCGTCCGTCTACTCTGTTTTCTGTCTCAGGGGCCTTACCATCAACTCTTAGAGCAGTATTACTTTAATCTTACTATGCAAATTCCCATTCGAATATTGCATAGTAAGATTAAAGTAATATTGCTCTAAGAGGTGACAGTGGGGCCCCAGTTGCCGCAATGGTTAGTAGATTCTCGTCATCCTAGAAAATAGTCTTTCGTTATTCATTGTTATATTCCGGAATAAGATACATTTTCTTAGATAGTGTTTTTCACGTAGACGGAGATAGGATTCTCTCTTTTTTCAGAATTAAAATTTCGAATATGTTTAATGCTAACCTGCGAAAATGAACGGCGACCGTCAGCTCTGCTTTCCGTTTCTGATGCTGCAATGGCTAGCCCAGTCTCTCGTTATATTCCGGAACGAGAAAACATTTTCTGACATTCTTTTTAAAATTAGGATTACGGATACATTCTCGATTTCTAAATAAATTCTTAACGACCTAATCTCACTAGTATTACGTGTAAAGATGCGAAATTTGTAAGTTAATTTGCTCTTCAATCATGTCTAAACCATAAAGTTACTATACCTTCCGTTAGGTATAGTAACTTTGGGGTGCAAATTTGGGGGGGTGCAAATTTGGGAACCTCCTCGTGGTGCACCCTGGGGTAAGACCTCTCGGCCCACGTTCAGCGTGGGAAAAGGGGCTTTACGCGAATACCCTGGCACCCCTTCTGGGTGTCGAACAAAGTTGGTGGTGCTCCTTCTGGGCCCACAGCCTCCTCTTGCCCCTTCTGGGCCTGTGGGGGGTAAATTGGTGGCGCCCTTATAGGCGTCGTCCTTTGTTTTGTTCGGCGTCCCTTCTGGACGCTGTTTCGAAAGACGGCCGCCCCTTAAGGGTTCTCAGGTCGCACGGGTGAGGGCGTGGGCGGAGCTCATGGCGTCACGGGAAGCGTGAGGTGCGATCCTCCCCTGAAGAGGGTGACGGATCTAGCAACCCGTGGCGTCCGAGCCGCTGCCGCGCGGAGGTAGCAGAATGCGAGGGCGCGGGGGCGCTTGGACGACGTGGGAAGCATGCGATCCTCCCCTGAGTGGGTGAGAGATCTCGCTTTCCGTGGCGTCCGAGCCGCTGCCGCGCGGAGGTATCCGCATTCTTTGTGAGGGCGTGGGCGGAGCTCATGGCGTCACGGGAAGCGTGAGGTGCGATCCTCCCCTGAAGAGGGTGACGGATCTAGCAACCCGTGGCGTCCGAGCCGCTGCCGCGCGGAGGTAGCAGAATGCGAGGGCGCGGGGGCGCTTGGACGTCGTGGGAAGCATGCGATCCTCCCCTGAGTGGGTGAGAGATCTCGCTTTCCGTGGCGTCCGAGCCGCTGCCGCGCGGAGGTATCCGCATTCTTTGTGAGGGCGTGGGCTGAGCTCATGGCGTCATGGGAAGCGTGAGGTGCGATCCTCCCCTGAAGAGGGTGACGGATCTAGCAACCCGTGGCGTCTGAGCCGCTGCCGCGCACTCTTGATTAGGCTGAGTTGCGGGAGGTCGGGACCCCAGGCGTGCGATCGGCCCCTGGTACTCGGCTGAGGCTGTGATGCAGGTGGCCGTGACCCTCCGGCGTGCGTCCGGCCTCCTGCGACTCGGCAAAGACGTGAGGGAAACTCTCCCTCGCTCGGCCCTGAGGTCTCGTGAGGTAGAGAAATCGGGTCGAGCGATGCGGACGAGTTTGAGGGCGCGGCGAGCGATCGGATTATCCGGGCGCTCGCCGCCTCTCCAGCACAAGTGATGAGATAGAGTTCGACTTGACAGCTCAGGAGCTGTCGGGTCGAATCCCGTGAGGGTGACCTCAAGGGGTCTCGTTGCACAAGGGGTGCATTCGGTTCGGGGGTTCCCTTGAACCAATGGCCTAGAGAGTCGGGGCGGCAGAGTGCCTATGGCCGGTCCCACCTCGACTTTCCCCCGGGTCTTGCTGGAGAGCAGTGGAGGTTTTAGTGGGTATGCCCCCCTCCTCTCGAACCCCCGCCGAGGCCGCAGGGCCTGGACGGGGGAGCGGGAGTTGGGGGGAGAGTCCCATGCGCGTGCGTAATGCATTTCCTCCACTCTAAAGAAAAAAAAAAAAAAAAAAAAGGTATAGTAACTTTATGGTCTAAACGTACGTTTTGGTTACACATAAAGAGCAGATCTATACGAATATGACAATCGACATGTTATATCCCCCTAAAAACTATATGAAAAATTATATTCATTCTTCGTGTATGTTACCTCTGCTGTGGTGTCAGTCTGAAATGTTGAAGACGACGTAAATGGGCCTGACCCGTCGTCATAGAAATATAATAATGCCGTCGTGTGTAAAAACTTGTGTAAAAATAAATTAAAAAAAGTGTTTAATTTCTAAACAACTTTTAATTTGTAGTTTCGGAATTGTACATTTGATAAAGGATTGTGATTTTAAAAACTATAATAAACTCCTTCTAAATCTACATACAATTGCAATTTTACGTAGGTAGTATGAGCAGTAGTTATAGTTACTGACAGAGTTGTTAACAATCTTCCTTATCGTGAAGATTGCACAAGTGCAATAATCAGATAATGGCCCTAATTGAGAAAATTACTACAATCACCATTCAATATTACGTACCTTACGTTTGTAAGAAGGGAGTGATTTTTCCGTTATTAAATCAACATCCTCGTACTGGCACAGAAAACTAATAGTACTACGTACAGAAGGTTCACTCTCTAACGACTTTCACGCGAAATTGAAACTTATCGTGTGACCCGAGCGTTCATATTCCGTTAAGCAACGCTGACTTGATATCGATTTGACGTCATCATGACGTCACAGAGCGTAGGGTTTACGCGCGAGCGCACATATCAGTGAAGTCGCAGTTCCGTCACCGTGTCCGCTCAGTTCAGTATCAGTGCTTCAGTGTTGCGTCAGTGATTCAATTCACACATGTCAGTACTGCTTCAGTGAAAACGTGCCCGTCGTCAAGTATCGTCCTCATGAAAATGGAGAACCAGATTCGACTTCTGAAACCACCAAACATTACCAAATTTTTGTACCAAAAAAAATTACTGAGTGGTTGAGTTATTTCGCCTACTGAAAATTAAATTCTTTTAATCCACAAGAAAAACCACCAGCCACACACAACACACACCAGCAATATTTCGCCACGAAGAGGGGGGTCGAAACCACCAGTTTTAGTGGAAAATCCACTAAGTTAGCAATACTGATTGCCGGCGTCAGTGATTCGACAAAAAATATCGTTGTCAACGAATACCGTCCGTGATTGCCGGTGCCGGCACAGATACTGAGAGCACTGTGTCGTTACTGACACTGATAAGTGGGGATACGTTCATAGAAAATATATGAAAGAATATTTTCCACTGTGCCAGAACTTCCAAACTCGTGCACAGCGAGCGGGGCCTAGTAGCGGTCTCTGAGGGGCCAGAAGCGAAAAGTCCTGCGGGGAACATGAGTTTCCCTTATAGTTGGCAGCTTTGTCCGGTGGTTTTCATTGGACATTGGTGTTGACATCTCCGGTACTAGTCTGGAGAACTAGTAGAGGCGGCCTCCTAGATGCTGTAGCCTCCGGTCCAGCCAGCCGCGTAGGACGTGGGAACTGGCTAGGCGCCCGGATGGGTTCCGAGAAGTGAGTGTGCTTACTACTCCGCTACCAAGGTGGACACTTGGGAGTCGACTTTAGAGTCGACGACCCTAGCAGTGGCAACTGCGAGTTGTGCCCTTCGTGCAACGAGAAGTGAGCGAGCTTGACAGCTCCGGTTACCTATCTGGACAATATGCAGTGAACTACACGTGTTCACGGGGATACTCTCCTGAGACACTAGTCTTATGAGTACCGAATGAAGAGCGCGCTGCGGCGGGCACTAATTTGGCGTCAAGACCTAACGTTGGTGGTCTCCTGCGCGAGTGTTCTACTGGCGCAGGGATGTCTGGCACTTCTTGCATAACCTAACGGTTGGTCTCGAGGTGCCAGTACAAATAAACTTAGTGAAATTAGGAGAGGGGATGTGCCAGAACTGTGGTTCATGCCCCCTGCTGGTTGTGACATAACCGGCGCCTCCGGCGGGATTCCAGACATGGGATGGACTCGTTGTGGCTTGTGGTTAGCTGTAGAGCTTAGGAATGTTCGTTTGTCCTGGTATTTTGTGCCAGGACTTCCAAACTCGCGCACAGCGAGCGGGGCCTAGTAGCGGTCTCTGTGGGGCCAGCAGCGAAAAGTTCTGCGGGGAACGTGAGTTTGTTTCCCTTTAAGTTGGCAGCTTTGTCCGGTGGTTCTCATTGGACATTGGTGTTGACATTTCCGGTACTAGTCTGGAGAACTAGTAGAGGCGGCCCCCTAGATGCCGTAGCCTCCGGTCAAGCCAGCCGCGTAGGACGTGGGAACTGGCTAGGCGCCCGGATGGGTTCCGAGAATTAAGTGTGCTTACTACTCCGCGACCAAGGTGGACACTTGGGAGTTGATTTTAGAGTCGACCACTCGAGCAGTGGCAACTGCGAGTTGTGTTCGAAGGGCAACGAGAAGTGAGCGTGCTTGACAGCTCCGGTTACCTATCTGGACAATAGGCAGTGAACTACACGTGTTCACGGGGAAACTCTCCCGAGACATTAGTCTTATGAGTACCGAATGAAGAGCGCGCATAACCTAAAAGTTAGTTTCGAGGTGCCAGTACAAATAAAACTTAGTGAATAAGGAGTGGGAATGTGCCGGTACTGTGATTTCACTGATAACGACGCGCGACGTGGAGCGTGCGTCGCGAGCGGCAGCCTTTACTGCCATACGCCTAGGCAGCAAATTTTGTAATTATAAATATTACGTTTTCTAAGGTAGATTCTGATTACGGCCCGGCCACGACAGCGGGCGTCTTGCGGAGCGAGCGGCGAGCAGATTTTTAGTTCGTTGCGCGTTATAAGGACTACAGCAGGGCCGGTAATTGAAAGAAGAAGCACACAAAAAAGCAATCGGCGAACTTGACATTTAAGAATTTACTATACATCTTTAAGTGGCTAGGAAATCTGAATTTCAGTCTTCTACAAAATAAATAAAAAATATATACCGTATTAACACAAGTTACTTAAAGGATATTTTTAAAAAAATCTTTAAGTGGAGAAAACTTGTACCAATTCTGAGTCTTGAAAAGTCTGAATATTTAATGTTTTCCAAATACTTAATTTCCTATAAGAATATTCCTATCATGTAAGTATTCATCCATTCACTTTTGGTAATATAAGCCAATTGTGCGAAAATCCTTGACGCCGTAATTTAGTATACGATTTCTGTTATTTATAAAATAAGTTCAACGTATTCTTATACATTTACAATGTTATCTTATTGGGAGATCATGCAACTCACGACACTCGGACCCATAACCTTGTTAGCTAACTTTCATACAGAGCGGTGACGGTGAACGGCTTTTGTATAAAATGTCATTGTTGTGATCAAATTACACGATATCATCATAACATCAGGACCTTCATACAGATTGATGACAATTTATGCATCCGTTCCGATTTCACTGGTAAACGACAGTCAGACATTAGATCTGGGTGAGTACCTAGGGTCAGAGTGGCTGAAAGTGGATTTCGAAGCGTGTTAGCTGCACGGTCGGTCGCGGCTAAGGCAATGCGCTTGCGCAACAGTACTTGCGTCAGGGCAGGGCCGGCGCGCCCCACCTATAAGTGACTTTGGGACTGACTCAAAGAATCGCTCTCCTCAACTCGCAGCTTCAACCAAATATATTTTTTATTACAATTGTATAGGTACCAATTTTATTTGTGTTGATAAATAGATAGCTACCTTGTGCCCAGCAGACACTGGAGAAAGGGTGGTGGTGTACAATAATATTGAAAATAGTATTACCATTAGAGAGACATAAAAAATGCTACTGTATCTATGCACTGGACTGTAATAATTTTATTATTTTTTTCGTTGCAGTTTTTACTAAGCTCAACTGGGTAAGATTGGATTTTAAAGTAAAATCTTGTATTTATCGCATAGTTTATCTATGTAGCGCACACTAGGATTCTGTTCGACATTTAGAATTATGTTTCGAGCAGCAATCACTTTTGGTTACATCATTGATGTGGATGACGCACATCTAACAGTTCCGGCAGTCTTAGTAATGATATAGGCCCCTATTATGGTTTTCTTGCGTAAACATAGGAAACATCCAGCTAGGTATTTAGAACTGTGGCATCTTGTGGCGTCGTCCTTTATAATGTTAGTAGAGGAAAGTGATGGACAGTCGATAGGGAAGATAAAATATTTCTAATAAACCTCTAAAATTTAAAGGACATCCCAAAAATTGGACATGCCAACGTCTTATCATAAGTGAAAGGATGTATATTTGCTTGTTTCTCTGTTTTTAAATCACGCTGAAACGACGGTAAAGCATATCCTAGGTTATTCATCCCCGGAAAATTTCGTTACCTTTAGCAGATTGCACATAGACACAATCAGAATTTAAAGCAGGTAAAGTCGCAAGCGGGAGTTAGTGTAAAATGTAGTAACGAGGAGATCCGCATAAAGTGTTTCATTTCAATAAATTTACCTGAATTAGCAGCGATCATCTGGGTCAAGTCTGCCAAGCACGTGCGCAAGTAAAGGTGAATTGTAAACAATTCTTTTGAGACATTGTTTATGAAGTCGTTAATTTGCAAAAATAGACATCACCACTGCCACAGCCAATAACCTTGAAAACAATGTTGGGGAGTTCTATTGTGCTGAATCAATAGTAGTTCTTGCAGTACCTAGCACGTATCTAATTATAATAGTAGATTCACAATCACAACCTTTCGTCAGGCACTGGTGAAATACTAAGCACAACAAAGAACGTGGAAGTTAACGTACCCACTTAGTAGCAATTTGAGATTAGTACAATTCGAAAGGTGTTTAAAAATGCATATATATTTTATATGGCGACAACTCTGTAGCTCACAAGAGAAACAAGTTATTCGACGATGAATATGCCGAAATCCCTTTGTTAGTTCACCCCGTGCGCCATTATACGATCGCGTTTTCGCAATTTTTCAATTTGTTATTCTAATTTCTTATGCGCCTGAGGCACTGGCAATGGCAAGCAATTAAAGACACAATCATTCTTCTTTTATACATACATAGTACATACATATAATCACGACTATTATCCCTGAAGGGTTAGTCAGGGACTAGGCAATGAGGTGAGGACAGCAAACGCAGTCCTCTACCATTAGTCCACTTTTCACCAAATAGCGTGACAGGTGGTGAACCCATCGGCGCTCTATGCAGTTGGTATAGTATGTGCAGTCTTTAGTCACCTAGTCGCGACGACACCCAAAAGAAGAGAGGGGGTGGTAGTATTCTTCTACGCGACATGGTTCTTTAATGGCAACATTGGCAACTAGTCTAAAATGCTACGAGTAGGGTAGGGTACGGGTTCCATACAAAATTACCAACTGTTCTTCTAACTTCATAAAGGTATTCGGCATACTCTGCCTGTTTAAGACTTTAAGCGCCGGTGACAGACAAACAATAAAATTTCAATTGTGTCTGGTTTTGTGGCCATCAACGTGTAGGAACTATTATTTATTCTGGTGTAGGTTAGATAACAAGACAACAAAATAGTCTAATATACCTACGGATGATGATGAGCGATTAGCGAAAGTGGTAGGGAAAGGTACAGTTACGCATGCATGCACAAACAAGTCAATCAGAGAAGAAACGGTTCAGTAAAGCAAATCAATGATAATAAAAACGCTCCTCTCGAACTGAAAACGAATTCGCTCCTAATCACGAAACTGACATTTCTCTGCGCGTTCTCAAGATCTAAGCTGGCCGTTTACAATGTTAGTCAGTCAGTACATTATTATAGGTGGTGGTGGTAGTGCAGAAGATACTAGAATGTTTGTCTTTGATACACGGCCTTAATATAAATTAGTACATCTTATTTATAATGCGCACAGCAAAGGATTGAAACTCCCTCCCTGCGTCTGTTTCCGAGTACTTATAGGTAACCCGTCCATCTTCAAAGCAAGAGTGAATAGGCACCTTCTAGGTTAGCTCGCTCCATCGTGGATCCTGTCTTAGCCCCTGGGCTTGATTGAGATCAAGAAAAACCCATTCATAGTAAAAAAATAAAATAAAAATAATACAATGATAATCCTTGACGACCTCCTTGGTCGAGTGGTTTGTACACCGGTTTTCATGGTGTCGCCATCTCTGAGGTCCCGGGTTCGATCCCCGGTCGGGTCAATTTAGAGAAAAACTGTTTTTCTAAATTGATTTCGGGTCTGGGTGTTTTTTCTATGTTTATGTATATTTATCCGTTATCTTACCATATAAACGAGTTTCACAAGAATACTCATCTTGGTCTAGATAATTGGTGTGAGCGTAAACAGAATTTATTATTTTTATTATTTTATTATTTTTTAATCCTACTATCCACTAATATTATAAACGCAAAAGTTTTTAAGTATGGATGGATGTTTGTAACTCTTTCACGTGAAAACTACTGAATGGATTTGGATGAAATTCAGCATACAGATAGTTTATAACCTGGATTAACACATAGGATACTTTTTAACCCGATATTCCCACGGGAACGGGAACCACGCAGGTGAAACCGCGAGCGGCTGCTAGTAGGTAATATTATTGCATAGGAAATGAGGACCTGCGGCTTGCGGCTTGGGTGACCAAAATACAACATCTCGAGCTCTTTCGGACTTTGAAAGGTAGGTAGGTACGGTCGGGGTCACCGTCGCTTTACCACTTTGCAGAAATTTTCGGATGAAGCGCGCCGCCCCAGCCCGGGTGCGTGACCGTACCAAATAGACGACGCGGTGTGCAAGGGATGGTTTGGCCTTTAGACTGGTAAAGCGACGGAGTCCGCGATAGTACGTCTCGTAAACAACTACAAACACGGATTGCGTCGTGAACTCGTTACCCGATTTCACCTAACGCTATTGTCAATGTGCGAAAGCCTGACTACAGCAATGGATGCTTATTGGCTGATGAATAAGATGATTATAATAATACTAGCGCCGCTCGCGGTTTCACCAGCGTGGTTCCCGTTCCCGTGGGAATATCGGGATAAAAAGTATCCTATGTGTTAATCCAGGTTATAAACTATCTGTATGCCGAATTTCATCCATATCCATTTAGTAATTTTTAAGTGAAAGAGTAACAAACATCCATCCATACTTACAAACTTTCGCGTTTATAATATTAGTAGGATTACACCGAACCAATTTATCGCCTCGGTGGCATAGTGGTCAAGCGCGCGGCTCGATATCCGGAGGTCTCGAGTTCAATTACCCGGTCGGGCAGTGTGTATTCTTATTTTTCGATGCATATTCTGTGGCATTGCCCGAGTTTGTGATCACTAACCCGCGTTTGGCAAGCGTGGTTGGTGATTAAGACCATATAACCATCAATTGTAGCGATGGCTTGATTTCAATGAAAGATGTCGTTGCCCTGCAGTGGGACAATTAAAAGATGATGATGATGAAACCAATTTATAAGTAAGTAAGAGAAGTAAGAGAGAGAGAGAGAGAGAGAGAGTAAGAGTAGTTTGGCGCTCCGTAGATAGTTAATGGAACCTTATCTCAATTTAAATATTTGCAAATTAATCTTCAAACACGATGTACAATACGTACTCAAAGTGTAACGTATATTTATCATTCAAAGAACATGAATAGTTGGCAAGGCACGGAAATTTCTGCTGCCGACGACACGGAAGCGCATACTGACCCACAATACTAATCTGCTTGTTGCCGATGCCGATGCAAAAACCAAACGGCAAACGCCGTTTGGTTTTTGCATTTTCATTTCTATAGACATAGAAAATTTGTTTCTTTAACCGATGCTGAAAAAGTAATAAAAATTGGTCCAGTTTTGAAGGAGGAAACAGGGGACTACGAAACGTAGTTTTTTTTTTGTGTTTTGTATGAGAATTTTGCATGCCACTTCGACGTAGTGTTTCCTCTTAAGCCAATACCCATTAATTGTAGCGATGACTTGATTTGAATGATGGAGGCCTTTGCCCTGAATTGTGATGTATACAGGTTATGTACGAGTAGCTTACTTTATTTTTACCAAAATATTCATTAAAACATCTACCTAGTGACGGTGGGTACAATTGACCAAGCATAGGTAATTGACCAATTTTTGAATTTGACCGCGAATATTAAGCTTCCTAATTGACGGTTCGTTGTCTTTGGTCTTTTTAATATTGTTAGCACTACTGAGTGACAAACCAAACGCGTTCAACGGCAGTTGTCACTGCATTGAACCCCCATTTTATGGGTTTTCGTGATAAGTGCACAAAAAGCCGCCATTTTTTCCGCCCTGTAGTAAGGAGCTCGTGTAAGGTGTGTTTTTTCAAATCCACCTATATCTACGTTTATTCTTCATTTTATGCGCAAACATTATGTTTAAAATGTAGAGAGTTTTGTGTAGATTGTAATTTTTGATTATTAATTCATGACATTTAGTGGTGGTCAAATATAGAAACATGAAATGGTCGGATTTGTAGTAATTGACCAAAATGGTCAATTACTAAAGGAGATCGGCGAAATTGGGCCTAACCATTACAGGAATCAGACTTTAACTAAAATCATAGTGTAATTTTTAATAACTTGTGGAATAAAAAACAAACAATAATTCTATGGGGAACAATTTTTTGTAATTAATTATAATAACCACCTAACCAAGGACGCATATCACGTGGTAGTCGAAGGACAATGCTGCCAGTACAAAAACTGACTATTGTTTCGATTAGTACGAATTGATCATTGTATTTTTATTCAATTTAGGTAGTATTGAGATTGACTTATTCATTGATACTTCACATAATAAATAAATTAGTGATTTTTGATTACGCTACGTATTACGGACTTTGACGATAGCTGCCATTACGAACAACCCGCGCCTGCACAACGGACATTGATCACTGCTTGTTTGACTTTCTAAGTACTACTACGTACTCTCTAAGTAAGTACTGTCTAAGTATTCTAGCAGTGGTGAGACACCGACCATTGCTTCCGATTGTACTTCTTTTAAAGATAAACTTCATAAACTGTTGCGTTCGTTTTACTCGTAACAATGCTTTAGGTTCGCATTTGACACAAGACGAAGCAATACTGTCAGTTATTCAACACAGAATACTCTTACGGTAAGTGCATATATGTAAACATTTCAGCTACATACCAAATACACAATATAAATAGTAAGTAAACAGTTATTTGTTTAATTTACGTTAACTATCCTCACTTTGAGTTGCTTAACTCCCAATATTTGTGTTATCCCGTAGAACAGATTTATAATTGTTATATTGTTGGAATCCGCTGGTTTTGATCTACATAACCGCATATAAATCATCAGTGTAACGGTCAAGGCCCAACGTCCTAAGGAATTTCGCCGGTCTCCTTTAGGCATTTTTCGAATTTTGTACGAAAATGAGTCGTATTTGATTATCATTGTTACATATACATTGTTTCTTTTCCTCACTGTATCTTGTAAACAGTAATTGACTAGGTGGTCAAGTACTGGTGCCTTGAACATTATTATTGCTTGCCAAACACTGACCAGTTTGAACCCATACAAAACTGTCCGATCAGCTGACGACAATTAGTATGGGAAGTGGAAATTTTTTTGTCATTTTTGCACATAGGTTTTCTGGGGAAAGTTGTTCAATTTCATGGGTGGAACTCACCTTAATTTCAATAAAAGGAATAAAAATGAAGGGGTTAAGTATATTTTATATTATAAATATATATATACTAGCTGACCCGACGACAGACGTTGCCTGTCTTTATTATAAATACTGAAAAAAATAATTTAAAAAAAAGTTTTTACTATATTTTTTTCTTTCATAAGAACCTTCTCCTGTCATTAACAAACACAACAAAAAAATAATTAGAAAATTCGGTCCAGCCGTTCACGCGTGATGGCGTGACCAAGGGAAATAGGGATTCATTTTTAAATAGATAAAAATAAAGGGGTAAGTATATTTTATATTATAAATATAATATATACTAGCTGACCCGACGACAGACGTTGCCCTGTCTTAATTATGAATATTGAAAAAAATATTAAAAAATATATATATTTTAATTTTTTCTTTCATAAGAACCTTCTCCTGACAATAACAAACACAACAAAAGTGACCAAGGGAAATAGGAATTCATTTTTATATACATATATAGATTTAATATAAGTGTATAAATGATAAATAAGACTTAAAGATACTGAAATCTAAAAGCATCTAAGGCTTTTTTAGCATCATTTCTAAATAAGATATAATGTTCAAGAAATTAGTATGTTATAGGTTAATATAGTATAATATTACCTAGGTAATAACAATATAATGTTTGTCTAGTGTTTAAATATCTAAGACTGTTAATTATTAAATATTAAAACTGATAGTGCTGCAATACATATTAACATTTTCTAAATAATTTGTTTATTTTATTCACATGGTCAACTACTAGAACATCAACTGGTCAAACAGTGAAATCTTCTGGTCAAACTTAGAAACATAGCAGCATTTTTCCACAAAAAGAAAATTGTAAGAAATTGTCTGTAAGGAAAAATTTAAAAGTTTTTGTTTTTTTTTCGATTACACATCTAAATAGGATTATACATCAAAATAACGAATATTGTGTGTCATTTAATTTTTGAGAAAAAAAAAAATTGTGACTAAATTCGCCTTAATTGGTCAATTATTTTATTTAATTTTTTTTTTTTGTTTTATAAATTGTTCATTTGTGTGCTTGTTGTGTGATGTCAATAAACGTTTTTCAATTTCAATTTCAATTTCAATTATACCCACCGTCACCCTACTTACAAATTGTTACATCAAAATAATAATAATTTATTTATAATTATAATAAATAAATAATTATTAACTGAGTAGCCCATAACATTTATTCAATGTTAGCCTAGGTATAAAAAAGAAATAGTTTTTAGAATTTTTTGAAGAAGGATAGATAAGTGTATATTATTGTAATGTATGATTATGCTGTTTAATATTTTAATGTAGGACTGTAACAGGTACTTAAGTCTAAGTTAGGTAGGTATATGAAGTGCGCATTAAGCTATGCACAGTGAAGTACCTACATTTACACAGTAGCTATACAGAATAGAAAAAAAAGACTGGTTGGAGGAAAAGTACCCTTAATATTGATGATGACAAATTTGACTAAAAGGAAACATTCCTATAATTTTAAAAATAATTAAAACTGCATTTAAAGATGTTTGAAAAATCACCTGCTTGAGCCGGGAAGCAAACCGGTAAAATGTGAAAAAAAAACATTCTGTATTTTATGATACCAACTGAAAGTCATTCATAAGAATTTGAAAACCGAAGTTCAATTATTTTAAATATTCACCATAACTCGATACAAAAAGCAACACGTAACAAATTCAGTTGAAGAATATGTCTGTGCATATGTGAAAATGGGTCTCATTTTGAGCAATTCATAAGATAAGTGACTTATTTTCGATTTGCATGCATCATTTTGCATATCTGGCATTCTGCGAATTCTGGCATTTTGCATATATGACATTTCGCGTATCTGACTAATGTAGCGTGTGACAAGCGTATATGACATTTCGAGTGCAAATCCTATTTTTTCGTTGTTTACCTTTCATTGACACCAGAGGCGCTACTATCTATGAGAGTAACTGTAAGAAACCTGTTTTTTCTTTAGATAGTAAATGGTATGCTTTACAATAAAAAAATATTTTTCTTGTTCTTTCTTTAATCTATGTTGTTAGGAAATTGATCCCTAAATGAATGACTCTTTCGGTTGGTATCATAAATTTTTTTTTTCACATTTCACCAGTTGATTCCCGGCACAAGCAGGTGATTCTTCAAAATCTTTAAATGCTGTTTTAATTATTATTGAAAATAAAGGAATGTTTCCTTAAAAAAATTTTACCATCATCAATATTATGGGTACTTTTCCTTCAACCACGGTGTTTTTTTTTCCACACTATAGGTCAAGTGCGGACTCGTATATTGTATACTTTTGTATATATAATATACCCACCTATGTTTTTGTTTATTGATTATGATTCTATGATGATTGTAATGCTATATATTTTATAACTCATTTTGTGTGTTCAATTTAACATCACAATGTCATTTACTTACTTAAATTAATAATGAACCATAATTGTGCATTTAAGAGCTTAGCTGACGTAATAAAAGTGGAGTTGACAAAGGTTAGGTATCAACACTAGCAAAAAAATGTAGCATGCACCACAAAGAACATTGCAGGCTGCATTATTGTACCTAAGATTATAGAGAACCTTTGAAAGGTTGCTTTAGCAAAATAGGTAGGTAACTACCAAAACATTTGGGATTTGATCTCAATGTATGGTCAAAAATATTACCTAGTGAATGACAGTATGAAAGGTTCAGTTTCCACAATAAAAATATTCTTTCTAATAAACAAATTGCCACTGCGATGATGGTAACACTTCTATGATGGGAATTTTAAACTGATGAACTGAAAAGATCGATGATACCCTTCTACAAAACTTATGACAGCAAATCAATAAAGTGGAGAATTTTCCGTTCCTTTTTACATTTTCATTTGTCAAATATATACAGACGAAGGTATTAGAAATAAAAACTTACGTTCTCTTACTATTTGTAGTTGTATTTCTGAAGAGATGAGGCTAATGGTCACTCGTTTATCCTTTGTAGCGAAAGGAGTCCAGGTCAACACACAAGATTTTTGTTTTGAACACTAAAATTGTAATTAAATGCTTTTCGATCAAATCACACGTTATATAACGGAAAATTTTAGATGAAACAGTCACTGGTTTAAGAATTAGTCGGCAAACAAACAAAATTTGATGCAAACCGACTTAGCACAACTCACAAAAGCGAACTCAAAATTCTTACTGACTGACTGGCTGGCTGATTTCTGTGTGGTGTGAATGAATGGTATGAAGTGCTCAACGAGTGAAAAGCAAAACATCATCACGAAACAGCTGTTTAGACTGTCTTAGCGCTTAGCGGCCTCTGTAAACATTTTCTGCAACAATGTGTGATAGTGTGTAGTGCGTAAATCATACGTACAGATGGCATGCTTTGACAGCAACGACATCTAGACTAACAATAGTAAAACTTCTGTCTCAATTTAAGTGAAATTTATACAAAGACATTCACAAACCCATCGCTAGGTGTCATTATACATAAGCATATTTTTTTGTTTTAATTGAAATTTATTTCAATAATGTATTTAAATTGTATAGAAAAGTAATAAAATAAATTAAATATTGTTGTTGTAAAATAGTAAAGTATAAAAAGAAAGTTTCTTTATGGTAGCCTAAAAATGCGATTTTGCCGTCAAGAAGTAGTATACGTGTAGAATCTTTACTGTAATTTCAAACAAGATCTTGTGTGGCCTCTTGGTCTAGGGGTATGATTCCTGCTTTGGGTGCAGGAGGTCCCGGGTTCAAATCCCGGAGGGGCCCTCTTTTGATGCAGCTGTTTGATAGTATGTCCTGCTTTGGGTGCAGGAGGTCCTCCTCCCTCCCGGGTTTAAATTCCGGAGGGGCCCTCGTTGATGCAGCTGCAGCTGTTTGATAGTTTTTAATAGTCTCTGCATTCCTCACATTGGAAATGGACGAACGGGGAAATAGACGAAAGAGGAAATGGACGAACCGGGAAATAGACGAATGAGGAAATGGACGAACAGGGACAGAGTAGACGAACGGGAAAATGGACGAAGGGTGCGGAATTGTGCTAGAACATTGCTATAGTGTTTATAGAACACAGACCACATGGTCTCTGTGGTATTAGCATAAAGTTACTATACCTAACGGAAGGTATAGTAACTTTATGGGTATTAGTATATCACTGTTTAATGACCTGTGATTGACGTACACCCGTCACCCTGTACCCAACTAATAAAAATAAATAGCTTATAATTTTGTTAGTATGAAACGTGTTAAATTGTGCATACAGTTTTTTTGCGTATACGAGTACTTTACATTTTTTAAATTAGTATACTCGTCGATGCTTTGGATAGGTTTTTTAGGGCAAAAAACGGAACCCTTATGGATTCGTCCGTCGATATGTCACAGCCACTTTTCTCCGAAACTATAAGAACTATACTGTTGAAACTTGGTAAGTAGATGTATTCTGTGAACCGCAGATTTTCACACAAAAATAAAAAAAAACAATACATTTTGGGGGTTTCCCATACTTATAACAGAAACTCAATTTTTTTTATCTAACCCATCCGTGTGAGGTATCTATGGATAGGTCTTCAGAAATGATATTGGGTTTCTAATATCATTTTTTTCTAAACTGAATAGTTTGCGCGAGAGACACTTCCAAAGTGGTAAAATGTGTCCCCCCCCCCCCCTGTAACTTCTAAAATAAGAGAGTGATAAAACTAAAAAAAATATATGATGTACATTACCATACAAACTTCCACCGAAAATTGGTTTGAACGAGATCTAGTAAGTAGTTTTTTTAATACGTCATAATAATATATTAATTAATAAAAAAAAATACACTATTATTAAAACATCGATCAAAGTTACAACGAACTACAAGAACTTTTATATGATGTTACTTGCTGCTACGGAACCCTTCATGGGGAAGTCCGACTCGCACTTGGCCGGTTTTTTTATTCTACGGGTAAGGCTTTCATATCACCAAATCAAATCAAATCAAAATGTCTTTATTAAAGTAAACTTAAATAAGCAATTTTGAATCGTCTAAAAATAATTTTACTTCTCTATGGGTGGGTGGGTGGTGGTCAGAACGTACTTTAGCTGTGAAACTCCACAGCTTTACATAGAAGTAACCTGCTGCTATAAGCATAGAATACTAAATAGAACAAGTACTATAAGGCCGATGGTAAAAGCGCATTTAACCAGGAATCCTCAACTTCTGAGAAACTGGCTATCCGCTTTATTCTTCTAAACCACGCAATGCATTCAAATGCGGTTTTCACTAATAGAAAGAGCGATAACCGAGGATGGTATTGGTTTATAATTTGTAGATATTTTGTACAAAACGGCTGAAGTATGACGGTGTTTCTAAGTTAGCCATAGAATACATAATAGTACAAGTACAGAAGATTCACTCCGCTAAGTCATTTAAATAAATAGCGACTCTTGCTAAGACACAATAAAGTGCAATTCAGGTCGCACACCGCTCCCATACCTACAGTTAAATTCACCTAGAAGTTGCAGTCGTTAAATACCTACCACAGACGCGCAAATCACCCCCCCTACACGTCGGCCGACGCATCCGGAGATGACGTCTGCGGATGCGTCTGCCGATGTGAAGACGGAGCATAACGACTGCAGGGTGTTCGCGGGCTGTAGTTGTAGCTTCATACCTAATGCCCCCTCTTCAAATCGGCAGACGCAACCGCAGACGTCATCTGCAGATGCATCGGCCGATGTGAAGTGCGAGCGTAAAGCGCGGAGTGCGCCAGCAGGCCTGAGTTCGCTGGCGCATGGTGGGCCGCTAGTTATAGATATTTTATATCGTCCGGGCTCCGGGCCTATATCGAACTATCGGATCGGAACACAATAATGCTAGTAAAATTAATGCTATGGCGACATAACCCTTACTTTTTATTAGTTTTAATGAAATTTAGGGTGAGTTCCACCGACTTCCACCCATGAAACTGAACAACTTCCCCAAGAAACCTATGTGTAAAAATGTCGACCTCCCATACTATTGTCGTCAGCTGATCGGACAGTTTTGTATGGGAGTGGGAGGTTGAATTTTTTTTTTCATTTCTGCACATAGGTTTCTTGGGGAAAGTTGTTCAGTTTCATGGGTGGAACTCACCCTTAATTTCATTAAAACGAATAAAAATTAAGGGTGTATTTAGTTAAGATAGTGAAAGAATACTACTACCACCCCCTTTCTTCCCTTAGGTGTCATAAAAGGCGACTAACGGATTAAAGACTGCACATACATCTAACAGCATAAAGCGGCGATGGGCTCACCACCTGTCACGCTGAGCACATGTGCAGTTGCTATTTGGTGAAAAGTGGTTTTGCTGTCCTCATTGCCTAGTGTCTGACTAACCCTTCGGGGATAAAAGTCGTAATTATATGTATGTATGTAGTGGTAGCTAGCCAGGTGGACTTATACAAAGACGTACTACCAACCAAACTGATCACAAACATGTACCCTCCGCTGGAAATCGCACCCCTTAAAACTCCTGAACTTCTGACACAAGTTCTGTCCCCGTTGGTTGAAAAGACGTATCTAACATTTTTTGCCAAATTGAGTTACATACATTGCCGGAATCAGGCAAAAAAGGCGCTTCTTCCAATATTTTTTATATTTTTCTATCTCGTTCCATTGCAGTTTTAGCGCAACAAAAAAAAGGCGCTTTTGCACACTTTTTTGCACCTGATTGAAGATGAAAAGACGAATTTGCCTTAAGCTTAATTGAAAAGTCACATTTACGTATAAATGCCCTTTTGGTTTGATATTTTTGTGTAAGTTCGGAAATTTGAAAGACGCATAAGTGATCCAATTTATAAGAAGAAATTAAAAAGGCGCATATACCCATTTGCGCCTTACACAGTAATTGGAAACAGCATAAAAACTAAGGAAAAAAATCAACATCTGCCACTTCCGCCTTTTCTACTTCGTAAAGTAAGTTTTTAAGTTCTACGTTTAAGGAATTAATAATTATCTCACAAGTACTTGATTCTTTAGTGGAACTCTTATCAAGAATAAATGACATTTATTTTGGATTTTTTTATGTTACTGTGTCATAGATAAGGACTTTTTGTTGATTGTTTCAAAAGCCAATTTTATGATAATAAATATTTCACATTAGATGTTGTATTTTTGTTTTTCAAAAATAAATAGGGTTTAAATAGATAATTTTATGTACTTTTTATCTTAGTCAAGGATTATCAGTATGATTTTGGATACATAAGGAAAAAGGCGGATATAGCCAAATGCGCCTATTCTTCTTAGGAATACAATACCCGAATAAACTTGATACTTAGTAAAAAAGTAATATATTAGGCGTTCGAGGTTGAAAGGGCGCACCTGGCTATTTGCGTTTATTCAATTTAGGACGTAGTATTTTTTCTAACTTTTTTTACTAGAATGAAAGTGTTTTTTAATTATTTCCAATTAAATAATTAAAAACATTACATTTAATAAATGGAAATCAAAGACAAATATCGTTGCTAATATTCAAAATTTTCAACATGTAATTATTTTCCTTTACTTAAGAACAGCAGACGATTTCCCGTTTCATTAATTCAAATATTTTTTTCTCCGTTTTGACTTTTTGTTAGATGCGGCTTTTCAACTATCGGGGGCAGAGTTTCCAAGCACTAGACCACAAAGGAAGCCTATATTAAATTATAATTAAATTAACGTCTCGGTGGCCGAGTGGTGAATTGCTCGGCTCGATATTCGGAGGTCCCGCGTTCAGTTTCCAGGTCGGGCAAAGTGTGTTTTCGGATTTCCCGATGCATAGCCCGGGTTTGTGATCACCAATCCGCATTTGGCAAGCGTTAAGCCAATACACATCAATTGTAGCGATGACTTGATGAGGTTTATGCATTTCGGTCTCCCATACAAACTTCCGAATTGAAAATTCTACAAACCATTTCTATAAAGTGTGTTAAAAAGGGGAACACCCGAAGAACTTAATTCCGAATTTGAATATTCCGAATTTCAAAACTCCGAAGTTTTTATTTCCGAAAAATTGAAATCACTATAATTTAAAATCACGAACGTCAATATTCCAAATAAGTATCATAAATACTCTTTTTCAGTTTTCCGATTTTCATAAGTCCGTAAAAAAAACCGAATTGTTATTAGTCCGAAAAACGTAATTCCGACTGACATATTACCGAAAATTCATTTCTGCTTTATATTGCAATTCTTTTTTTTTCATGGTAACAAACGGCAGCGTGTGTTAAAACCAATTCGCTATTGTCCTGGGTGCTTGCATGCATGATTAATGCTGTCATAATCATTGTATTGCATTTCATTTTTTTATTAGACAACAGAAATACTTACTAGTTGCTCTACTCCTGTAGTTCACGTGATAGGTTAGAAATTGGGGACTATATTTCTTGTCACCAAAATTTATATTTGTCATCAAGTTGTGTCACCTAATAAATAGTTCTATAGCCACGAAATATTTTCGTTCTCAGATAAACCAAAAGTGTTCCCAGGTATGAATTATCAAGTTAATGTTAATATATGTGTAAAATAAGAGATGAATTACCAATAACATTGTAGTGCATTAGATGAATATAAACTTCGTTCTTATAATAATAGTTTTATTACTTAAATAATAGCTTTCTGCTCAGAATGGTAGATCTGTCACCAAATAAATCGGTTATCGATCCCTGACTGCGACTCCTTTTTATTTGTTATTTAGTCACCAATACAGTAGTTACATTTTATTTCGTTTAGTTATTAAAATAATAGTATTCGTTACCTTTTTAATACATCAATTTATAATTTTAATGAAAATATGTTCAAAGAGGCAGAGACAAATTGGCGCGCTTTTAAAAATTGACCAATCCGGCCTCATCGATGGGTCGTAGCGTAGATGTAAGATGCAAGTTTACTTCATTCGGGTCGTGGGTGCATTTTATTATCATTGTGGATAATTTGTCGTTTTTGTTAATTTCTATTATCGGATTAGCCATACGATTAAACCTGGCCAACCCCCCACCAGAAGCAAAAAGTTTGCTTATCGGCCAGAAAAGAAAAAGGAGGCGCCTTTTAAAATCCAAACCAGCGCTGATTATTCAGTGATTATTATTTTTAACAATAAATATTGATTTCTTTGACTTTAATTAAGTGTTTTATTTACTACAGTGCGACATAAAAGAGTAGAAATTAAATGAGGGCGCTGTTGTCGTTAACATAGCAACCCTGATAGGTCGATCAAATTGGTCTTGATACTTGTTTTTATTTAATATTTTTATATAATTGGAAAACATCACTTACACATTGCTCTGATATAAAGGAAGTAGCTAAGGCACTTATGTTATAGAAATCAGAAACAACGACGGTACCACAACACCCAGATCCGAGACAATATAAAAAGTTGGTTTTCTACATTAACCCAACCGGGAATCGAACCCGGGACCTCAGAGATAGCGACGCCAAGTCCGGGATGCTCGCCTCTCAGATAAGGAGGTCGTTAAAATAATTAATTTGAGTAGTTTGTATGTAGTACTTAATGAAAACAGCCATTGTACATATAACTTATTTTTATTTAGATATAAAACTAATAAATTAAAGTCCAGATACTCTTCAAGTTTCGCAAATGCTCGCGGCTTCCATCATAGCAAATAAGTTGCCTTAATTGAGCTATTAATTTGCATATTGTTGGTACTTCTTTTTTTACAGTTTTAAAAAAATCATTTTCTGACGGATTGCACACATATCAAAGTCATCGAGTTCCTTTGCAAGTCGACTCTTTCTGTGTTTAGCGGGAGTCGAAAATTTTCCTCCATTTTCGGAGCCTTGTTTAGCTATTCTCCGCACAGTACTTTCAGACACACCTAGAACAATAAAAACATATATGCATAAAAAATAACAAAACCAAAATTGTTCAGTCCTATGGACTGAGTTATAAACATAATTGGTAAAACTTTTGAATCGAGTCGCCTGAATCAGGGTGGGGGGGGGGGGGTGAAGGTAAGGAGTGGGGGGAGGAGTACCCCCCCATTTACCCCTCCTGCCGCAGACAAGTAATTTTTAAGTTATGTTTCTTTTTTAAAAATATAGAAATTTACAAAAACCTCATTTCTGGCGCTTCGCCGGCCACTCCCGCGGCACGCTCGCTTCGCTCGCTCGGCTCGCGCGTTTTGGTCAACATACTTACTAACCTAACCTAATTAACTCTTTAGATTTTTTTCATGGCGGGGGGCTTCGCCCTCCGAGCACAATCGTAGGGGGGCTGCGCCCCCCCCCGTCCCCACACTTTGGTTCTGTTAATATGGTATTGTATTACCTAAAAACGTGTAATTTTTCGTGATTATAGCCGATTTTGGCAAAACTTTCAAGTGGTTTTTTAAATATTTTAACGCAACAGCGGCAGCTAAAATGTTAATAAACCTTTATTTAAGAACCCCTAAGACCCCCCCACAGTGTTAGTTTCTTCAAATTCAGGCGACTCGATTCAAAAGCCAACCCACATAATTTACTATACTTACCACATTCTACCCCTTATCACTTGATAAAATGTCCCAATAAATTCAAAAGTTCAAGATTCTCGAGTCGAACTATAATAACCAACATTTTTGTTTGTAATATCATAACCCCAAAACTTTTAAAAATATTTAAAAATACTGATTTTTTGAATTTAGCCGATTGCGCATAGGCATATTTTAGATAATTATACTTTCAACATCTTTTATAACTTACTTACCAGTATAATCTGCTGTACGTTGGTAAATATTAGTAAATATCCTCCAGATTACGTAACAAAGTTCCGTATTGAAATTCTGCCAAACTTCGCAAAAAAAACCTTATATATTATGTTACGAGAACTGCCAAGGATGGTCATAATCATGTTATCAGTGTTTTAAATCCAGGAATGTAGAAATATCACTAAAACAACAATTTATATCGTAACCACGGACAGACTTGAACAACCACTTGACATTAATGACAAATAATCAATGTTGCCAAAAAATGAGTGAATTTAGTTCTGGATTATTTAATTTCTACTCTTTTATGTCGCACTATACCTGTGGAAATTAAGATCCTTGGGGAGGCATAATTATGTCCAGCAAAGTAGTGGACTCTTTTGGTTGAAACGATGTAGACGACAACCGTAAATTTTTTTTGGACTTTATAAAATTATCTAGTGACATAAAATATGATTTATTGGTGATCTCTTTAAATTAGTTTGCTTAAACACTTTTTAGGACAAACCTATTATAATACATACAAAAACATTTATTTGGTACTAGACCCTATATCTCCATGATTTTAGGTGATTTATTATGGAATTGATTTTATATTGTTTGGTGACTACATTTTAGTGACAAATCTACTATTTTGCGGGAAAACCCTATTATTTAAGAAACAAAAAACTTATTAAATTGGCGATAACTTAAATGATACCCTTAGAAATTTAAGACAATCGCGAAGCGCAGCAGCGTTGCAGTTTACGGACAGATCACAGAAGCACCCCCGACTAAACTGGGATATTTCTTCCACTGGGACATTATATTATTGTTGATTGATTTCCGAATTTGAATAATTCGGAATTTTAATATTCGGAATTCTTATTTATGAAACTTCGGATTATATTGAGTCGGAATTTTAATTATTACCTGGGAATATTGAAATTCGGAATTTTGATTTTCGTAATTGTAAACGTTCGGGATTTTGTTATTTTGGATTTGTAAAAAAAAGACTATGATATATCGGAATTGTAATATTTTGAATTCTGAACCATTCGGAATTATAAAATTTGGAGTTTTGAAATTCGTGATTATGAGTTTCGGAATTAAGTTTTTCGTTAAAAACAACAAAAAAAAAAGTATTTGAGTTATTGCGATTTAAACTTTCTTTAGGGGAATCGCAATGACTCAGTTAAATAAACGTTTTTTTTAATGTTTTAATAAAATTTTTAGATCTCTGTATTTTACTTTAGCATATTTACTTACAAAGTTTCATTAAAATTAGCTTATTACATACATAAATACATATAATTACGACTATTATCCTCGAAGGGTTAGTCAGAGACTAGGTGGGCAATGAGGACCGCAAAAAGTCCTCTGCCACAGTCCCTTTTTCACCAAATAGCGACTGCACATGTGCTCAGCGTGACAGGTAGTGAGCCCATCGCCACTTAATGCAGTTGGATGTATGTGCAGTCTTTAGTCAGTTAGTCACCTCTTACGACACCCAAGGGAAGAGAGGAGTAGTATTAGTATTCTTTCACCGCTGAATTATATTAGACCGGGCCATGCACGGGGCGTGTGGGCGTGTGGCGTGTGTACGTGGCCCGGGGCCCAAGTCTGCTAATTTACGAATGGCATAATTGAATCGCAATTGTATCGCATTGTAATTGTTTGACACATTTGGTATTCTTAAATGAGTAAGAGAATACCAAATGTGTCAAACAATTACAATGCGATCCAATTGCGATTCAATTATGCCATTCGTAAATTAGCAGACTTGGGCCCCCGGACGGAGCACTGATTTGAAACGTTACACACATTTTGTATTCATATTAGACCGGGCCCGGACGGGACACGGATCATACACTGTGTAATATAAACTGCTTCATACAAAATATATGCAACGTCTCAAATCAGTGCCCCGTCCGGCGTCTGCACGGCCCGGTCTAATATAATTCATCCTTAAGTTAGGTTTAAAAAAAATACTAATTAAGCTTCTTCTTGCGAGCTAGCTTGTGTCACAGTATTTAGCTTATATTTATACTGTGCTTGTGTCTTGTGCGTCTTGACAAGGTTTCATATGGAAGTGCTAGGTAGAGTATTAACAGCAAGATTCTTAGAACTCGTCTTTACATACTCCCAGGGACTATTTGGGAAAATGTCAGAAGCACCTTCCAACGTGAAATTTCTACTCTAGAGATACACGTTATTTTTGTAGATTAATTATAAGCTGTTACTATTTTCTCTAAAAAATACTATTTAAATCTATTACTGCAAGCCTATTCGTAACTAAACTACGAATAAAAATTTAGTTTTAATGAAAACCAACAGCTAACAAACACATTCATCACTCGATCTCAAATACCAATTCGTATTCGCGCAGAGGAGTGTGGACCTCTTATTTACATGCTCTTTATTTACTGCGTTCACTTAGTACGACAAAGGTGCCGCAGGACGTATTCCAAGCATTGAGGTAATAACAAGAGACGAAACCGCGAAGCAAGTTTTTACGCACTGCATTGAGACCCGGGCTGCAAAATCCAGTGATAGCACAGTATTAGTAGTAGTAAGGCTGTGGTGATAGTGAGTGATCCAAACGATTGTGGATCTTGCGTCCGGAAATTAGTGCGTTAAAATTGCTTTGCGATGTCCTCTCTTTGTAATAGCTCAATGATTCCAAGTCAAGACAGGCACCGCACGCGCGGGCATCGAAATGCAATAGCCTTATGTCACTTGGACCACGCAATTGACGTAATTGTAAATTACATGAGCATCGCACACGAAACTTCGAACAAGCTAGGAAACTAGCGTTACACATGCTGAGCACTCACCCACGAACGTTACGTAATTTGTGTGTGCTATATATTTTTTTGCTCCATATCAAGTTCATGAATGAAGCTAGCTGTACTATTACTCACAAAGCGAGTAATGATTGCCGGTTGTTATGACTTTTTATACGGCTTAAAGCTTGTTGTCCACCGAATATGCGTGATACATTAATAATCTCATCTCTCTCATCTGTTCTGCGCTACTACTATACAACATACGGAATGTCCCGTCAAAGATGAAGTGCACACTCCAGACTCAATTTATCCATGACTGTCAAATTTTTACAATTAATTTTGAACCTTCGCGGCGGGCTGCGGACGTCTATGTTATTGCTTCCGCGAACCAGCCCCAATTTCTAGCAAAAGTACCCACGCACGTAGCAATCTGTGGGTGTACCCGTGTTTTAGTGGGTAAACCTCCCTTAACATCAGGAGGACAGTCCCACATAACCGCCACGTCTCTGTAAATATTAGCAAGGGCGATATAATAAATAAATGTTATCTAATAAATAATAAAGTATTATCTTATTTGTCTATGATATTAGTACCATAAGTATTTGTTGCAAATCAAGCTTATGAATGAAGCTAGGTGCCTACTAATACAACTACTATACTACAAACGGAATATCTATAGTCAATGATGAAACACTTAACTATTTGCTGATTTTTGAGTCTCCAAAACGAACCTACATAATTTTCTTTGTTCATTATCAACGTTGGTATACTTATAAATACTATGACAAATTCATTGTCTTTGGAATTTGATGGTAATGAATGGATATTTTCTACACTTCATAATACGTTATTAGCATACCATTTCTAATCAAATCTACATAAGGTTTTGTAATGGATGAGGTGTCAAGAAAAAAGTCAGATTTATGTTTAGTGACCTTCAATCATTTATTAATTATATTCAAGGTCAAGAGAGTGGCTGTGACTAAATTGTTTTTTAAATTTCATGCAAATTACAAATTCTCTTACAGGTAAGTAATCCCAAAAATATATAAATTTATTCGAAAAAATTATAACTCTCTAAACTAAAATTTAAATCTATAAGTAAATGTAGTCGTTTAAACCTATTCTACAACGGGCAGACTAGGTAGCTAAATTACTTTTAGGCACACAAAAAGGGCTAGAAACGAGAATTTTATTATACAAACTATGTTAAGTACAAAATCATAAGACTGATATAAAAAATTTAAAATGCAACCCAAAATAAATTGTTTACATTATTAATTAAATGTATGAATTAGGTACTTAATCTTGTTTTAATTATATATAAGTTAATCACAATGAGCATCATTAACGGAGCAATGATGATGTACTTAATTAATTAATTTGATTGAATTGGGCAATGATATGGAGACTAACTTTATTGCATATTATATATAGATAATTTCACAGTTATCTGGGTACATTATATTGCTTCGGTGGGCTGGTTAAGGGCCACGGTGAGGCACCTGACCCGGAATGTCAGAAAGGTGCAAGTTCAAATACTACTCGTGGACATTTTTTCAACATATTCCAATTTATTTAATACTTTCAAATTCAACCGTAGACAGCATGGTATTAGAAAATAGTACCTTAAGGAAAAAAGGCAACATATGCTTAACATGATTGATTACTGATTAATCAATTCTTCGTAATGATCATCGAAAGTTCGATCAAGCGATTCATCTAGGCATTATTGACACGCACGTCATCTATGTTGCGAAATTGTTTTGACTACCTACCTTATAGCACATGAGTAAAGAAACGGAACAGAGACAAAGCTTCATACAACCGCGCCGTCGCGAGTCAACTACTACAAGCATACGGCGCATTTGTGCGTGTCCACTAGCCGCTGCGTCGCGTCGCGTATGCGCTGCCAGTTGCCACTGGATAAAACTGGTTTACCGTGGTAAACGTGGTTTCTTTACTCATGTGCTATTAGTCTAAGATCCGAGTATAGAACGACCTTCACCGAGAAGGTTAATGGATGAAAAGTATTTTATATCAAATTTAATATGTTAATTAATATATCGCGAGTGGGTTGGCTGAAAAATTTCAGTCCAGTACCTTAAATGATTAATTTAATATTAAAAAAAAAAATTTTTTACACAGCTCTGGTTTGGTGTGTGTGTGTTTGTAATGAGCTTATCTTTGTATAAACATAAATTTTATTTATTTAACCAGTCGGTTGCAAATTACTAATATTGACTTGCCTGTTTACACCTGCCTACCCAATGTTATGACAGGAAAAAAATAGTCAACCTAACGTTTGCATATTCTATAGGCTTCATACTTTCGATTGGTACCTATTTAATTTATCTATTATTGAAACAAGTGCAATATTAAAAAAAAATAAAATTAAAATATTTAATTAATCATATACTGAACTGAAATTTTTCAGCCAACCAATATAATTTTTCGCAATATATTTTTTAACATATTAAATTTAATATAAAATACTTTTCATCCATTAACCGCTCGGTGAAGGTCGTTGTATACTCGGATCCTCTACTATATAAGGTAGGTAGTCAAGACAATTTCGCAACATAGATGACGTGCATGTCAATAATCTAGATGAATATTTACGCTCGCTCGGCCAGTGGACAAACGGAGAGACTCGCGACGGCGGCGCGTTGTATGAAGCTTTGTCTCTGTTCCGTTTCTTTACTCATGTGCTTATAGGCTGCTCCGTTCAAAGAAGCATTTTACAAACAACAGAAGGTCATCGCCGATTTTCGTTTGATTACGCGATTACATATAAATTAGTTGGTTATAAATTTAATATGGATAACACGTTGTTAAATTAAATAAATCTAGGAGATGTTTATAAAAGAACTACAGAACGTCCTTGTGTTTTCAGAATACTGTAGGCTGTGTATTGTTAGAAAAGTTTGCTGACAGAATATATCATACTATATGGCTGTTAAAGTGTACTACCATTTGTCAAATTACATAAAAGCCCTCCAAGACAGTAAATTTGAGAATGAGCTGAAAAAAATTTTAATTGCTGAAGCCTTCTATAATATAAAAGAATATTTTGGAAAAAAATTATAAATATTGTACGGGTAATTCATTTAATTCATTTATATACTTTAATTGATTTTAATTTTATTAATTTTATTGAATTGTTTAATTTTGTTTTTAATGTAATTTACTAATGTAATGTAATGCTTATAATATTAATTTCTCACTATAATTATTACCTCCTAATTATAAAATCACAATGCCCTGAAAGGGTAAATTTGTAGCACACTGAAACATCTATTTTATACACTAACACCACTGTTATGTTCTGATTGCTATAAATTTCATGTGAATAAATGAATATGAATATGAATCATCACAGGTAAATAATGGCAGGATGGCTCGCGGTTGGCGGGTCCAAAATAATCTAATCAATCAATTTGTAAGTATCTCAATTCTGGAGGTATGTATATCAAATTCATGTAAGATAAAGATAAAGATACTTTATTTATTCGAGCCATGTGTACATAGGTGTCAGGTTAAATTTATAGTTTCAACATGTCGTACCTTTGCGGTGTACAAATTTAAAAATCGAATGAACATGAATAAGTAAAAAATTAAACAAACACAAATAAAATCAGAATTAATAAGGCACTTATTACAATTGAAATTATATAACATTATATGAAATCAAACAGAATATCAAACAGTTATTTATTTAATAATTGAAGTCAGTCAGTATTTAATAAAATCAAAATTTATTATTTAAAAAGTCCGTCAGTGTATAATAGCATTTTTCAATTAACATATTCTAAACCTTAATTTTAAATTGATTGCAATTTAATCTTTTAAATGTCAAAGGGCTCTTATTGTAGAATCTTGGTGCCATACATAAAATGTTTTGTTCATAAGAGCTGTATTTGAGAGAGGCATGCATAATCTTGTGTTGTCTCGTCGATTCCTACTAACAACATCTTTTAAACGAGGGAACCGTTGTGGATTGGCTCTTATAAATAATACCACTTCTAAAATGTATATGGACGGAACTGTAAGAAGATTATGTTTCTTAAAGAAGGGCTTGCAACTCTCAGTTGGTTTTAGTCCAAACATTGCTCTGATGCATCGTTTTCGCATTTTGAAAATAATTTCTTTGTCAGTTGAGTTTCCCCAGAAAATAACGCCATATCTCAAATTCGACACAACTTAGCCATGGTAGGCCAAGAGCAGGGAATCGGTGTTAATTAATGGGGCCAACTTATATAATGCGTAAGAGGAGCAGCTCATCACTTTTTTGCTTAGATACTCTATGTGTCTTTTCCAATTCAGCTGTCTATCTATAAATATTCCAAGAAATTTAGCACTGTCGACTTCAGATATTTTTTCATTTCCCATAAACTTCATTAACGGTAGGTATATTTACAGTTCTTTGTCGGAATTTAACCACTTGTGTTTTAGATAAATTAATTCTTAAATTATTGTTATACAACCATGAAATTATTGATGTCAAGCCATTATTAATGTTATCTTCATAAATCTCCCCCTGTTTACGTGCTATTTTCAGAGTACTATCATCCGAAAGTATAGCATAATTTTATTCTATATATCATAAGTATGTATAGCATAAGTTTATTCCATCTCCCCATGTGTTATCTATGTGGGAAAGCCTGTGCCCAGCAGTGGGACATTTCGACGGTCCCGAAAAATGACGTCATATCTACGAGATAGTTGTTTCGAAGATATGACATTATTCTTCGGGACCGACGATTTATATGCTAATGATATTTTAATCATAATTATAAAAATAAAATAATAAAATGTTTTCAAAAGAATTTTAAATCTTTAAGGAATGACGTATTTTGTGTTTAAGTATGTTTCCTGTTAAATGTTATTAACATAGAGGTGTTGGAAGTACGCTATTTTTGGCTCAGAATGGCAAGACAAATGCAACAAAAAAATATGGTATGATAATGTAGATCATTTCCTGTAAAACAAGAGACCTTAACTTTAGTTCTTGATACAATTTCAGATATAATTAATGTTCTTAAAATATCGGCGCGTTTTATAAATATAACTTATTAAGCAGGTATGCATAAAAATAACATTGGTAAGAATAAATTTGCCGTGGTTTTTGAGGTTTGTTTTAGGTATAAAGGCTCTACCTTGGCTTGTCAAACTTTGACGTTGTTTTGATATTCTAAAAAAAATAGTAGACTAGTAAAAATTCATTTAAAAAACTATGTTTACATTATTTTGTATATAATATATAGCTTTGTATGAATCAATGAAGGCATGCTCTGTTCTGTGGACAAGACACACAAACCGTAGCACGCAAATACATACACCTTTAACATATTTGATAGTAACAAAAAGTATAGAATTTGGTTGTAATAAAGCAATAACTAATTATTGCTTTTATGGTGTAGGTAGAATATGAACTTGTTTGCTGACATGAAAGTTAGTTAGTTAGTTAAGTATATTAAGAGGCCTATTACATTTCAAATGTGTTTATTGCGTAAAATGCCTATTTTTGCATTTTATAGTAATTTTGCAGTTGTATTTATAGTTTTTATCGAAATAGGATAATAAATTCATGCATAATATTACAAATCCACTCCACTCTGCGAGAATAAGCTGAGTTCAGACGGCCGGCGCATTGCATTTGGTAGTAATTTTGCAGTTATATTTATCGTTTTTATCGAAATAGGATAATAAATTTATTATATAATCTTTATTCCTCATGAAGTAACAATTATTCTTTATTACTTCATGATTATGATATTATCGTAGATAGGAGAAATTCACAGTTAACTTTAAGCGATTTTCGATTTTTTTTGTTCTAGAATAACATTTTTTTTCTATAACAATCAATGATATCTAGAAATTCCGAGACCTCTACGCATGGTCGAATGCTCTAAGGCTACGCACTATATGACTATATAAGAGATAACATTCTATTTTTTTATTTCGTTTGTTTAGAACAGTAGTTCAATGTAAGAGCTCAAAAAGTGCCTTCGCGCATTTTATGAAAATCTCTCTCTGCAATTTTGGGTGTAATTAAAAAGTTAATCAAAATTTACAAAAAACGAGGCCGCTACGTGCTATAAAATAGCTATTCTACACTATTCAATAAGTCAAAACTGTTAATGTATTTTTGTTTCAAACGCCAAAATTGGCCATTTTTAGCAAAAATCACAGTCGAGATGTAATAGGCGTCTTAAGGACAAAATAGATCTTGACATGTTTTAAATTGTAAAGATATTATTACTTATATAACATATTTTATTATATTTATTTATTTAAAAGAACATACACCATAATTACATCTCATTACATAAACCTATGTAAGAAAAACCACTGAAGAATGTAGATTTTTGTAAAAAAATATTTCACCATGTCAACTTGTCATGGTTAAAAAAAACAGAATGTACGTAAGCATGCGTATACTATTTGTGTACTCGCTAATTCCACGCAACAGTTTCAAGTGTTAGCTTTAGACTCGGCGTATATTAAAATAAAATGGATTTATTCTCTTTCCTTAGTAGGTCGCCTATATTAATAGCATCAGGTTACAACACGTCCGTCGTCAAACCAGTAAATTACGAATCGATTGTTAACTTTAAGGCCAGTAATCATCGTTATCATCAATATCTTGTAAATTGTAATGACGTTAATAATAAGTTGACGAGGCTGTCCCGTGTTTCCGAATCACCTGCCCAATTGCAGTAAGCCGGAAGTCATAATTCTTAGCATCAGTTGCCTTTTTTGACTAACCGTGTAAGTCTCTTGGTAAAATAAATAATGATTTAATGAATCTTCGTGCGCATCGCCATAAACAACAATACCAATAAGTCTTTAAAAGGGTGTTTCTTTCTTGTGATGGACGGCGCGATACTTGCAGCGAGTTCCTGCATCCAGTTATCAGCACCAAGGCTGAATATAAATTAGATAGCATCTGCCTATGGATTTGTTCGGTGCATGAGCGATGATTGGGCAATATATAAAATAAAGTTTATAAATATTGTAACATAATATAAAACTAATCATTTGTTTTGGCCAGTGTGTGGTGTGTAGATCAGTGGGTAACATAAGGTATTGTAACACTACGTTCAAATTTTATCAAGACGATACAATTTTTACGACGCCTAAGTACCTTGATAATAATAATTATCACCCGTTCAGATACGTTCGATTGGATCAATAGGTCTGAGACCGTTGGTCTAACTGATAGACCACACAGGCAGTACAATAATTTCTTGTAGCGGAATGTAAAAAATAACTGTCCATTTAGTCAGAGACTATAGGCAATGAAGACCGCTTTAATGCGGGTTGATTTAATAATTTTTGTGTATATAACCTTATTGGTTAATTAGCAGGCAAATACATACCTGCCTATAATGGTAATTTTTTAACATTGAAATGTAAAAAAAAGAAAAACAAGTCGGGTTTTGAAGACAAAACCGAGGGAACGCAACCATCAGACATCAGAAGGTATGTATCGGACGTTGTCCCATCGAAATACCTACTCGTTTTCTTGTTACGTAAAACTGTAACCTTGTACTCAAAAACTAAATGGTTGAATCAACAATTATCTTATAGAGAAGCAGGTGAGAGTGACTTGATAATAACTTTTTGTTTAACAACGGAGTAACGCTTAGTCTCTAGTAACCTGATGGTAGCTATAGCTAGGCGGATTTAGAACAAGCCGTAGATATTACCAACCGAACTGACCTAGCCCTGCCAGGATGGGAATTGAACTTTGGGTGTGGTGTGACTAAGTCTGAGACTTGTGGTCTTACAACATGACCACAGAAGCTGTTAAAAGCTTTTGAAGTGCTTAGTGCGAATTTGGTTAATTTATTAATTAAATGTATGTGTCGCAGGGATATGATAAAAACAGAAATTTGGTCAATTCCCTAAGTGATTTGATCAAATCACGAGGATGTTAAAATAATAACACGGTTTTATAATTTTCTTAAACAAATCTAGGGATTTGAACACCACTAGAACATAAATTGCCCTTCTCCTGTAGGTCACGAATTGACCAAATCTCTGTTTTTATCATATGACTGCGACATATGGATGCATACAAGTATGAGTAAGTATGAATCATAATTTATAGACTCAGGATTATCGTTAAAAAATCCACCATCAAATTAAAACCTTCTCATGTTTTGCCTAGACTTACTAGACTTATTATAAATTGGACATATTTTGTATGCATTGCCCCCCTGCGTCTGTTTCAGACGATTTGTTTATGCAATGTACTGGGACTGGGAGCACTTTTTTGCATGGCTGTGTAGGCCGATGAGCGAACGACAAAGTCTTCCGCATGTTTGTCATGTTGGTAGGAGTTGATTGAAAATTTCTATATCATGCCACTCTATTGTTTGTTTGATAATTAGCTACGTTTAGCGATAAGGCCCGTCGTTAGTATGTTTACTTTCCTATGTTATTATAAAGGTTTTTGTCCAATAAAGTATCGTTTTTTGCTCTTATATCTACTACCTACTCGTAGAAAAAAAATTATACGTACTTTTTTAGGAACCACATTTTCTGAATTGTACCATTGAAATTGGGAAACCATAGTAACTCCAACCAATGTTGGTAGAACTTTGAATTGGAATAAGAGATAATACGAGTAGTAGGGCATCTGAACACTGAAAAACTTTATTTCAATCTGAACTCTAATTAGTATTCCGACATGTTTCACAGGTAATGTTGACAAACACGTTTGTAGAATTTTGAAACTTTTAGGAGACACTGTACGACTCTATTTCTAACTCAAAGTCTCATGAAATAGCAAATCAATTGCCGTGCCTTTATAGGTGATTCTGGGAGAAAATTCCAGACTTAAATTCTCGAGATCTATGGCTTTAATTTTAGATTTTGATAGGAGTAAACAGCTAAAACTCTTAACGACATATTAACTGGGTTGTGATTTGGTCATGGCATGTTAATTTTTAACAGAAGTGTAGTGTAAAAATAAAAGATTCATATCTGGGGCCCTAATGTCACCATTTAAAGCAGTAATACTTCAATCTTACTATGCAAAATTTGTATTGGAATTTGCATAATACTGTTTTAAGTGATGGTAAGGCCAATGATGCTAGGAATTTTCTTCCAAAATCCACCCTTATAAAAAAGAAAACAATATTGTATTTTTTGTATAGAAAAACAAAGTTGTAAACTGGATTGTCGAGTTTTCCGCAGTTCAAGGGAAATACGATGCGTTTCGTGCCCGACTCCACGCGACTGAAGGCATGCACCGGCCATCGCCCCACCGAGGCATCGCTGTTGCAATGTATATAAGAATTGGGCACCAGCTCTTTGTTATCTGTTAGCCAGTGACCACTGCAGTGTTGTGTTGTGTTCTCGTACCGGTCCCGAAGCCAAGGTACTTTGTTGTTGCAATACGAAAATCGTGATGTGCTTTTTTTTATCGAAAACATTAATTTGCACGTAACTCGGCGTAATACAGCGTATCCACGGTTGATAACGCGTCACGTTAGTAAAGATTGTTTACATCGTTTTTTGGTAAAGTTTTATAGTAAGTTAGTTTAAGTCAACATGTGCTTCGTCCAATAGAGAACGCATGTGCCAAGCAAGTGTCATTATAGGTTTCTGATGATAATGATTGACATGTTAAACCAGAATTAGCTAATAGGACACGTTTTTGACATCACACTCCACTGTTTACAATGGTGCCCACCCTAGTCTTTTAAATGTTTCTGCCACCGAAGCTCCGCAGCATTGGAGTACTTATTCCAAATCGTTCGTGTTCACCAGTTTCGCTATAATTTAAAAAAAAGCTGTTTTGTTTTCACGTGTAGTCGTTTGTGTGGCGGTAATAGCTATCTGTGTTATGAATAAAACATAAACGATACTGCTCCGCTTTGCATTGGGAATAGCAGATATATCTGGTGGCGTGTTGCTCGGTGCAGCGCTATTTTTTATTCATAGCTACGTAGTTTTCAATAGATGTTGGAGGCAAATGTTTTCGCCGCGCAGCCACCCGCAACCGGATCGTCGCGGGAGATAGCACGGAAACGTTGAACGAAAACCAAATAGAAATGTCTCAATTTCCGTTGCGACGCTTCCTTGCGAAAATTGTTAGATTCTTTTCCCCCGCACCGTGAAGAAATCTTGCCCTGATGGTTTATTGCTTTTAAAATTGAATTTGCCTTTAAAAATGTTCTAAGTAATGTGGCTGTACCTACAAACTGTCTTAAATACGTAGTTGCAGGGTAATTAGTTGTGTTAAAATAACTATACCTTGAACACTGGCTGTAATTATAAAAAAATATGAAGGAGCGAAAAATAATTGTCACGACCCGTATAGATTATTTAGATAGCTGAGGGTGGATTAGACCAAACTGGCATAAGACTTACTCCAGGATTAGTCCATACAAATTCGGCGTTTAATCTAGGTATAATACCTTATTCCAGTTTGGTCGAATCCACCCTGAGTGGCTAATGAATCTGCAATAATACGAGTTACAATTATGTGGCGATTAATTAAACTAACAATAGGGTTAGGAACAATTTGCATTAATCATAATTAATTTATATCTGTGGATTATAATAATGATTAAACGAATGACTCTGTTTTTAAAACAAGATTCTGAAAATAGACGTGTTATTGTGTATTTACATGTTACCAACGGTATAATTATCTTTTTAACTTTCGAAACCAAAATTTGGTTCCAAAACTAAATTATTTAAAGATTGCTTACAAATACACATGAAACCTTTTTCAATAGAACGTTTAATATTGATCGATTTAACAATAAGAGAATAAACGAAAATAATTGTTTCTTTCTAAAGTGTCCTCAAAAAACAAGTTTTCGAATAATGAAGCTGTCAAAATAATAAAAATATTCAGTAGGGTTCTTATTAAGCTGCGCCTACATTTCTATTTCTTCCCAGTACTTTTACAATGTCGGACTAAAAAAAAACTACTTTACATAATTAGGTAAATAGATACTTAATACTTCTCTTGCCACACAACTAATAATAAATAAAAAAACATGTGGATGTTTTTTAACAACTAAATTAATTATAAAGTTACAATTTTTACGATTTAAAGCGATTTCTTCCAGACAAGCAGTAAGATTGAACTGTGACCGTATAGTCCATTTAAAATGATCATGTGAGCGTGAAGCTTGTTCAAATATTGTAATAATTTAACTTTGAAGTAATGTTTGCGTAGAAACTTGACCGCTGTTGTGTGTGCAAACAGACGCGGTGCCTAGTTCGAGGTGTCCCACTGGCCTTGTCTCGCGCACGCGGGGACATCGCTCACAACTAGGGTCGCCAGGTGTACGGCTTTAGTCGGACATGTACGGCTTTTTACAATCGTGTCCGGCAAAATATACACAAAACCGGTATGTCCGGATTTTGTTAGGTTATTGGTCAACCCCATCGCGCTCGGCTAAAGATGGCGAACGAAAGCAAGCGAGCGAGTCAACGGCCACCATGCCATAACTCGTAATTCGAGAACAAATAATGATATATTTTTTTCTATTTTTGTGAATTCAAAATCAGGATTCTAGGGCATGATGTCTGGGCTAGTGATCAAGCTGTATTCGTTTCTATTTTCGGGCCCGGCAACCCTACGCACAACTTGTTAAATAACAACTTATTAATACGATATTTATTTATTGGCAGCGCAAAGCAAGTGCCCTTTGCGGGGCTAATTACCCTACAGCCAATTATTACGCCTGTTAACGTGAATGCTCTACTTTTTTGCTCCTACACTCTATTCCTCTCGAGTTATGAATGCCTATTTCTATTTCGCATAAACATCAAAGGAGCTAAAATGTTATATTGCGAGCTAACGACTCGTGAGGCTATGTTCTTATGTATTAAGGTTAAGTTTGTCTCTCGTTACACAAAGTAGGCTTTTGATGTGATATGTAAATGTTTATGTAAATAAAACAGGCACTTTTATTAAACGTTATGATGAATAATATAATGTTATATGTTTTAAAATCAAAAATGTAATATGTGAAAAAATATTAGCTATTTCAAAAGATCTTCTAACCATAGAGTAAATATATGACGTGCACGGTCAGACATCCGAGTATGGACTTCAAATTAAGCAAAGACTCTTTGTTAGTGTTATAACTTCACCATTTTCAATTCGCACTGCTGAGTTTAGGGCTTTCCACAGGACCTGACAAATGCACATATGGGCATATCATAACCCATCCTATGTGAGTTTGGAAGATTGAACTCATCTTGGGTTCATATTGGGTCACCTAAAGTTCCTTACCCGAAATTGTTCTTCCTACCGATTTGTAATCCGTTTTTTTTTTATTTTCATCCTAAAGTTTTCATTTATACAATTTGTAGTAACCGACGATGTTCTTAACACTCATGTTTCCGAAAATTGTAATTAATAATATCACTAATGTAAATATATTTAAACTCGTACTGTTGTTTTTAATAATGCTTTTATCCCTAAACATTTCCATAATATGACCTATAGGAGTAAGGCAGCTAGTATTTCTGTTGTCTAATAAAAAAAATAACCTATCACGTGACCTACAGGAGTAGGGCAGCTAGTTACTCAATAATTTGAACAAAAGTGTAAAAGACGGTTATATTGAGAAAATAAAGGAAAACATATAATACTCGTAGTAGAATAGATGTTATTGCTACTGACATTATGAAGTTGAATAATTCGGAATTATGAACAAAACAGAATAGTTAGGAATTGTGATTGTTAGGAAGAACATTTTCGGAGTTCCGATTATCGGAGTTGAAAATTTAGGTGAACTTTGGCGCACCCGATCATCTTAAGTCAACCAACCAAATTTCTCGTCTATTTAAGAGCTCAGCATTAGTAATACCAGACTCAATAGAAATTCAATCGCCAGCAACCTCTAGGAGTCTTCGTGACAGACAAGGGAACAATCCTCAAACAGGTTCTAACAAAATCAATAAGCAAACGTTTTAGGGCGGTATCTATACATCATTCTGAATAACAATGACAAAAAATGGGCTCCAGTTTTATAGCGATTTTTCAAAGTTATATTTTCTAACTAACAAAATCAAGTAAAATAATGCACATCATGAAACATGCTTTATCTTTACTAACACGCACGCAATCGTCAATAAAAAGATAGCTCAGTGTGCTCCGAGTTTAGTTTGCGTGTTCGGCTATCTTTGTGTGCGTGTAGCACAGCTATACGGGTTTGGAAAGGGTGTATTTTTTGGTGAATTATGATTAAGTTTTTTTTTATTATCTCGGCAACGAGCCTGTAGTTTTGGACCAAATTTGGTGAGCATGCTCAGTGTGATGTATAGATGCTCCCCTTTAACGTTTGCTTATTGATATTGTTAGACCCTATATACAAAGTAATCTTCAACAGTTGTTTTTTTTTCGCAGTTTAAAAATGCATTCCATGACAGTCCTCGTGCTCGCGTGTCTGGTAGCGGTGGCGTTTGCGCACACGCAGTACGAAAGCTACCCGGCTGTTGAGGCGGTCAGCTTGGACGACGCCCTGATGGACTCCCCGCAGCACGAAGGCAGCTCGCGGACGAAGAGAGGCTTGTTGCTATTGAAGAAGAAGTTGTTGCTCGGTAAGTTGGAACAGAGTTGGCCGAGTTTACTTTACAGCTGTTATATCTATACTAGTTCATATAACAGTTGATTTAACCGTTACCGTTTTCTGGACTATTCGGAAAAAGACACTTTTAGTCTTGACAAAGGCAGTAAGAGCCCACTATCTTGTAGCTTTTTTGAAGAGTTTTTTATATAAGAAAAGATGTTGCGCTTTAACCACAATAAATGTGGTTAGAAGACACTTGTATTAGATTACAGCTACAACACTCTTCAATTTAGGATCATTTCAAAGACTTAAAAGCGTAAGGCAGATGAACGCGTTTATGACACACTTCCATTGAAATGATATATCAATGCACACTTCATACGTTTTGTCATGTAGGTACACGCTCTTACCGTACGCACAGAATAAATAATAGTACTACGTACCGTACGTTCACCTGAACGCAGTCTAAAAGTACTATAGTTTCTGAACTTTTATATCGCTGTGTGTCTTCCATAAGTGCTCTTGTTTCTCCTTTTCTACCATCGAAATAAAAGAGTTTTTCCAAGTCCCATTTTGTAACGGTGTCGAACCACAGGCCGCGAACGTAGTTAGTTCGACTCAGCTAATTCATTAGCATTTAGGTTGACCGTAATGACTGCGCAAACAAATGCACGGTGAAAAAAGAAGGAAACCTTTTATGCCTTGTTTACTTGGATTTTTCCGTTTTTTTATCTATAGTTACAAATTAACATGCCTACGCGCTACACCGCTACGCGAGTACGCGACACAGAACCGTGTCGTGTAGCGGTGAAAGAATACTACCACCCCCTCTCTTCCCTTGGGTGTCGTAGTTCAATTCAATTCAATTCAAATATTTTTTTTCAGAAAACAATTTCCATAGTGTTAGTAAACAATTGATACTTATATGTTAATGTTAGTATCGAAATAGAAAAATAAAATAAAAACAAAAAATATATAATGACAATAATTCTAACACTAGAGACTATCCGGTGTGGAGCTTCACCCAGTGTCGCAGCAGCGGGGTGTCCCACCGGTCTTTAAACACACTCAGGAGGCTGCTAGTGCTCGAGCGGAGCCTGGTGAGCATGGCGGCAGATCTTTTTCTTATGATGGCGTAGAAGTCATCAGTGTGTGCCTCCGCAAACATCCCTGACGCGCTGCAACGCCACGACAGCCCCAACAGTATCCTGAGTGCGTTATTATATTGGACACGTAGGTCGCTGTATGCTCGCTGCGTATAATTTGTCCAAAGGCTGCATGTGTGGAAAGATTGGCAGTATGCTTTAAACAGAGTAATCTTTACTGCATTCGTACATCGTGCAAACCTTCTGGCCAGCATATTACATCGCACAGCCAGCGACCTCCGCTCTCTCTCTAGTCCATGTTATCCTTTAAATCGTCAGTGACCCAGTGACCTAGGTACTTGAATTTCGTCACCTAACTTAAAGGTCCACGACAGAGCGTGACTCCAGGGACATCAGAGTAGTTGATGGATCTCGTATTAAACATCATGAGCTTGCTTTTTTTGACGTTACACTTGAGTCCATGTCACCGCATAGGACTCACAGATAGCCACGAGTCTTCTGAGACCTCCAATCGATGGGCTCAGCAGAACCATATCGTCTGCATAGCTCATATTGTTCAAGCACACTCCGTCAATATGACAACCTATATGTGTTCCGATGAGCTCACCAATTAGGCTATTCATGTACAAGTTGAAAATGCGGGGCGAACTTAACCCTCCCTATCTCACCCCGCATTGCATCCTGTAGGTACACGTCGGATTGAGTCCCTGCCACTATTTCTTTGATTGCAATACCAGTACTGGAACAAGGATGTGACCTCGGGCAACAGTGTTGTCTCCTTATATAGCTTGTTCCAAAGGACCCCATAGGATACCGAGTCAAACGCCTTTGACAGGTCCAGGAAACAATCAAACACTGGCGTTTTCCTCTTGGTGTAGTATTGAACAGTCTGCTTGAGGCACAGAATGGCACTCTCTGTGGACAGCGAAAAGGCTCGTAAAAGGCGACTAACGGACTAAAGACTGTACATACTACCAACAGCATAGAGCGGCGACGGGCTCACCACCTGTCACGCTGAGCACATGTGCAGTCGCTAGTTGATGAAAAGTAGACTATGGCAGAGGACTGCTTTTGCTGTCCTCATTGCCTGTCTCTGACTAACCCTTCGGGGATAATAGTCGTGATTATATGTATGTATATGAACAAATTAACATCCAGCTCTCGGAACGTAATAACTAATAATATTAATTCTCAACTGACCAAATTCCCAATAACATTTACTTAGCGTTAATAATAGCAAATTGGCGTACATCAACCGAATAAAGGTCAAAGGTTTCATAGAATCTTCCCGAACATCAGTGGGACTTACCTATCCAATTAAATTTAAGGACTCGAAGTTCATTACGGAACGTGACCAAGGCAACGCCATAGAAGTCGGATTTTAGTTAATCGGGTCATTGCCACTTTAGCATGCGCGAGGGTCGTTATACGCACATGGATAAACAAAGTGCTCTGATGTCACCTTAATGCTGGTGACTATGTGTCAAACAGTGACTATTAGTAGGTATGTTAAATCTGCGACGGCATGCAAATTCTTTGTTTAATAAAAGTTTATAACTTTTTTTATATCAAAGAGGCTAGGCAAGGCTAAAAAAGAAACCATATTATTATATTTTTTTTTGAAGGATGCGTTTCAGCGATTAATTGAAACAACCGGAGCGCTCCTTAATAACGGTGGTAGTGTGTAAAAATAATTACCAACCGTATAAACTTGGAACTGTTCCCAATGTTCCTGGGAAATTGGAGGTTTTACTGGCAAATTGGCAATTTCGAATATTTACTGTGCACGGTACGCGTACATACAATATTCGCAGAAGCTTTGCCGTACGTGCATGGCCGGCGCGACCACGGCGGCGGCGGTAGTGTATATGTCGCAGTCATATGATAAAAACAGAGATTTGGTCAATTCCCTAAGTGATTTGATTAAATCACGGAGGATGTTAAAATAACAACACGATTTAATCATTTCCCTAAACAAATCTAGGGATTTGAACACCACTAGAACATAAATTGCCTTACTTCTGTAGGTCAAGTGACAGGTTAGAAATTCTTGAATTTCGAGGTTATTTTAGCAATACTAGCTGCCCTACTCCTGTATAGGTCACATGTTTTTGGTCATTTCACGGAACCAGTTCTGGTGTTTGTTCGAATCTCTAGATTTGTTTAGGGAAATGATAAAATCGTGTTGTTATTTTAACATCCTCCGTGATTTGATCAAATCACTTAGGGAATTGACCAAATCTCTGTTTTTATTATATCCCTGCGACATATATATTCTCTGACCACGGTGCGGCACAAAAGCGATTAAAAGTAGTAGATATTGGTTATTGCACTGCGTACCGGCACACGGCAGAGCGAAACTGGTCTTTTTAGAATTCTCAAACGTACGGTGCATGAACTAAAATCCGTAACCACTGGAAAAAAAACACGTAAACCCGATGTATCGTTTTATTTAGCCCTGTGAATATTTTTGAGAGATCTCAATTATTGTTTTTCACGGGGTACAGCTTCATTCGATCGGAATCTGAATATTTTTCCGAAGCGAGCATAATATTTAGATTGACAGCATTGGATGTGACAGTAATGATGAGATTTTTCTGTTCGTTAGTGTTTGTTAGGAGTAAAATTGTCGCGTATAAATTCAAGGTGTTGCATGCAAATTGTATGGGAAACCTATTGTGTGCGCTCGATGATTGCTTGGCTTATTCAGGACATTGATATTTGCGAAAAACTTATGAAAGAGTGGTTTTCAAATCTTTGACATCTTTTGCAAAACAAGATATTGTAAGTAGTTTAAGTATTTTTTAAGAATGTTGTTATTAAGAAGAGGATGACATAAACTACGTGGTAAAAAACTTTAGAAATAATCATTATTTTTAACATGATACCTAAATTAGATTTATACGTACACTTTATAACAAAAATATGGCAAAACACGGTCCAGCGCGATCAGGCGATGCGCTTACCTACAAACAGCATAGAATATTTATCCAATTCAATTGTTATATGATCCTTAAATTTCTAAATACATAGAAATTTATTGTTTTCGGTTTAAATGATCATTTTGAAAAACAAGTGCATACTAACATAAAAAAATCGACAGTGTGACAAATGTATACATAGAAAACTACACTTCTCAACTAGTTAAGAAATATACCGTAGCAAAATGCTCAAGTGACTCATAAATCTGATTTTCCCAGTCTAATTCTCTAGTGGGTTACTTGTTACGTAATCTCGTCCTGAATACGATCAAAAGGCTCAATAACAACTTAATATAGAATATGGGAATTACAGAACTTGCACGCAAACAAATCCCCTGTGGTTTCTTACTTCAAATACGTTATCTGATTCCAATGAATAATTTCTTTGACTAAGCATTAATGAACGAGAGGTAAAATTGTGTTGCATATGAACTAGATTTAACTATACTGAAGAGCAGTCGCTTAGGAATAAAGTAGAATAAAATGTCGTTAGAAAGAGAACGATTATTTTTGAGTGCCAGCATTAGTTTTAGACCAGCAAAACTTCACACCACGTTTTTTTGTTGTCAGGTTAAAGAAGGAAGTTACAAGGAGGTTTGTTGTAAGGAGAATCTAAAAAAACGGAAATATGTAAATAAAAATTTGTTCATTAAAAATGCGTAACAAAATATTATAGATCTACGAGCATACATATTATTTGGGCAAATTCTGTAATGAGTCCTCCTTAATATTTTGACTTTTATTGAATCTTTTATTTTCGTGTGTAAGCATCACTCAAAACAATAGAACAATTGCTTTAGATATAATTTGTTTTCGTTTGTTCACAGGCGCCCTTGGTTTGAAGGCGGCAAAGGTCGGCGCTGTCGGAGTAGCGGGCGCTCTTGCGCTCAAGAAAGCGAAGTCAGTGCCCACCCATCATCACGTTGTTATCCCCCATGGGTACCTGCTTTTATACTAACGCATTGTCATTCAGACTAACACAATCAACGCTACCTCAGCATTATCAACATTTTGATTCCGCTCTTGCCGCCATCTTTGCATATTTCATGTTCGTCCTAAATTCGATCTTGCATCAATTTTGTTGTATAGCAGATTAATCGAGCTTAATGAGCGTGTTAACTGAAAATGTGAACGTGAAATTACATGATAAATAGGAAAATGTTATTGTTTATATAATTTTAACGCAAATTGAAAACAAAATTTGCATTAAAACAGGAAATCATCATTTCCTATTTTGTAACAGACAGCGAGTTAAATATTTCTAAAATTTTTATGTGAGAAGTTTGCATCTTTGTTGACGAATACATGAATTAGGATGATGGCAAGTCAGGAAAGTAAACCATATTTTTGCCTCTAAAACCCATACATCCAGACGATATCAACGGATAACACATGAACAATCTTAAGAGTTCAGCTGTATACAAAAGAAATTCAATTGTTAACAACTTCTAGAAGTCTTCGTGACAAACAAAAGCGCAAAAAATTTCAACGTCAATCGTCAAATATGATTTTGTCATCACAGAGAGCTCTCGAAGAATCCTACGAATTTGAATATCGTAATTAGACAACCTTGATGTCACATCTGTTAAAGCTTGTATGACAAATAATCTGTATAACATAAATCATGCAAAGATGTCTCCAGCTTGTGCAATATGTCAATAGAAAGGTTATAGTGTAAAAATGCCTCAGGCCTACGTGTAGGTCAGCAACGCCATGGACAAATCCATTAAGTACAAATAAAAATAATAATCACCGTGATGCCTTATTCGATAAAATTGTAAGTCACAATGACTTGGCGAATTTCCATTCACATGTTGTTTGTATGTAAATATTAGCAATAGAAGCAGACAACCACTGACCTATAAGTATTACCCGACAGGTATTTCAAAGTCAAAGATGTCTCTTATTCATTTATTACTGGAATTTGTAAATTGCATACATCACGCACTCTGAAGAACTCCGAAGTGAGTCTTTGTTTTGCCAGATTTAGTGGTTGCAAAATGGGGTTATGGTAATAGCTAACCTGTTTCAAAGGCTAAGTGACCTTAGTGGTTGCAATGTAGGTAAGTATCTATAAATAAATTATAATAATCGTTAACACAATAGTTAAAACCAATTTCGGATATTTTGCAATAAAAATAACCTTTAAAGGAGCGTTAATCAGAACAACAACTTTACAAAAACTCAAAGATTGTTTCACGATACATACACAGACAGTTGAATTGAGTTTTATGTATTTTATTGTCTAAATATTAACTAAGTAATCATTAATAACTTACAGTCATTCTGCGCATTCGCAATGGAGAGTAGAAGTACACCATTGGTGAGTCCACAATGTGGTTTCCTTACAAGAGTTGGTCAGGCACCTTAAAAATGGTTGCACTGTTATTTATATAGCACCAACTTGTGTAATGCGCACCGTAAGCACTTTGTACAAACATCTTCTTTAATAAGTATGGATTTTGTTAAGAAGATTAGCATGTTGCTGATTTACCAAATTCCTTTAAAAACTATTTGATAGTCACAAGTAGATAAAAAACTACAATTGTTAAATAGATTCAAACGCTGCACCTTTCATTCTATGTACCTACTAGTGTCCACGCTTATTTTATTATCGTTTTCGTGTTCATTTCGTTGCTTCATTTTGCATGGTTCTATCGATAAGTCATATTATTTATTTATGCTATGCGTTTTGTTATTTTAAAAAGCTATCTAATAAGAACCAGTTCTAATCCTTTTATTGTTCTAAAATCTAAAGGTTCACTTGCCAAGGTTACATTTTTGACCTTTTCTTATCGCCCTAATGTCGTCGTCGTAAAAACAGAATTTAATGAATTGCCTATTCCGAGTCAAACATATTCTTTGACTTTGTTGACATTTATGATTGTTCATACTTCTAATTATAAAATATAAATTCCGATATCGATACATCTAAATAATGAATAAATTTGAATATCTTGTTTCTTTTAGACATCTGGTCGAAACGATGTTAACGTCTACATAACGTTTGGGAAAATCCAATGGCCATGGTATTTATGGAATGCGGATTCCGACACTCAATTCGGGATACAAACGGCCATAGTGATTAGCACTATAAAATCTTTTTTTAAAATAATTATTTAAATTTGGTTTTTAAAATAGATACGTAATTGTTTCTACTAAGGAGAAACATTTGGCCTTCATCTCCCCTGATGTTAAAGGGACCAAGTATGGTCGAAAAAGGAGAAGCAAAATTAAATAATATATTCATTAAAAGTACAGCCACTTATTAACCTCAAAAATATTAAAGTTTCAAAACATTAATGAACTAAAATTTATTTATTTCAATCCACTGAATCAACCCCCGATTTTAGGGGAGTTTATATGATGAAATTAAATGATGCTTTTTTTTATTCTCAGCCACTGAAAAACATACCGAACTGTAACTCTGTGTCATTCTTATGTTTTCTGTTTATAGATCGGGCTGGTCCGGTTAAGACGATGGCGATGGCGGTGATAAGATCTGACTTGCAAGTTATCTGATTAATCCAGAGGAGCAACGTTCAGGCGTTTAATGTATTAGCTAGTTATGAGTCTATAATTTGTGAGGCTTTAATTCGATATAATGGACGGTTAACAAACGGTAAAAACACGTGGTTTCTATTGCTATAAATGGAAAAAGCCGAACACATTAGTGTACTTTTCACTTTATTGAAGCACTGATTAAATGAAATGCTAGTTTTTATGAAATGATTCATTCTGTCGATGCTTAATCTTACATGAAGAATACTTAAGATATTTGAGGAATTATCTGTTTATATAAAAACTGGACAATTTATTTCGTAAAGTGAGATTGCACTAATGTTTGTTTTGGTATATACACCTTACGATTTACTAAGTAACAATCGTATTAAATAGTTTATTCTAAAAATCTACACATCAGGGCCATATTAAAGATAATTGTCAAATATATCAAAATTGATATACGCTTGTTCGACTGATGATGCATTTTGAACACGAAATAATTGAGGTTTTATTGTTCTTTTGTTTTAAATTCCCTTTACAGCTTTGTAAAAAAATACTTCATCATTCTCCCTGCCATATCCGTCAGACAGAACAATGTTTATTTACCGGTGTTAATATTTGTTATAATATTTATAACAACTAGGGGTCTATTTGTCTAAGTAATGTAGTTAGGTGTGTTACGTTTTCAAATTAAATAGATAAACAATTATACTCAATGTGTTTTATTTGGTCGACTGTATAAACCTTATGATCTTTAGAGTTCAATAAACAAGGTGCTTTAAATTTTACTTAACTATGAGAATTTAAACTCTTAATTTTTTTTTTGACGCAAATGACGAAGCTTCTCCATGAGCATGTGCTAAGCACGTTTGGACATAAAACGGTCTCCACTCGAAGGTGTGGTGAAATATGCGATGTCCAAAGTCCGCCAATATTTAAATAGGAATACTTCTTGAGCTTCGTCATCATGGAGAGGACAAGTATGTTGCTATGTTTGCCAATATTTGCTCGTTTCTCGTTTCTATCGTAAATGGGGCAAGTTGTATACTAAGGCGCACCACACATTTAAGCTACAAATGATGATCATCTCACGCAATACTTTTATCGCATTATTTTATTAAAAAAAATACCAGTAACTAAAATATATTATTATCATAATGCTCCTAAATTTGAAAAGTGGGCGAAGCAATACAAAATGTCTTGCAGTTGCAGCGCATGTAGGTATGTTTCTTTGGTGTGTGATTGGCCTAAGTTGTTTATATTTGATGGTTTAGATGATCTTTTTAAAAACGTAAAGGTATTTTGAGATACACATGCGAGTAATTTTATAACTTTTTTCTATTAAGTAGGTTCATAACCACTTTTTCGTTCATGATTTTATGTGAGTGTAAGTTTATATAAAAATCATTCTAATGAAACTCTTTCCGTCTCATTAATAAACGTTGAGTAAGGCTACTCCAAGTATTAAATCGGTGTTAATAAATTTTACTATTAATAAACATGGTGTAATAAATGAGTACTTACCTACACTAATCCGACTTTACTCTCGAAAGAAAAGTTAAACCTCGGCGACACATTGTTTAACGACAGAGTATGGGTGGAGTACTTAGATTATTTGTTTTAATCTAAGGTGGAGTAGTGTCATTACGGCCCTGATTATCATTTTGTAGTCGGCTATTTTTCTATGTGGGTGATGAAGATGAAGTTGTAAATTTAATATTTCATTATAAGTAATAGCCCTAAAAATAAAAATCAATAAGTAATTGTGTAAATAATCGATTTTACATCGGACTGTCAGGTGGTAACTGTTATGTTATGTGACGGCTGTCATAGAGCATGCAGGTCGGCCGCGAGTACTGGCCATTCGTTGCCATGACAACGTAGTAATATTAACAGCTCTAAATGTCAAAATTATGTCAATTAACGTGGAGTCCATTAAAAACTCACTCTTTTTTACTTTTTAGCGTCAGGAGTTGCCATTGTAAAGACGTTAGTTAGTCCTTGCGTAAGGAATAACTTGTTAGTCCAAGCTTACTCTCATGTTTATTAATAACGATGCAAATTCAAACTTCATACTAGCCAAATCTGGATTTAACTAGTCCAAGCGTAAGTTCGGATTAAAGGTACGTGTCCGAGTCGGACCGCAGACTGCAACCGCAGGCGACATTGCGGCTAGCGGCTGCGGTTGACCGCAGTGCTGCCTGCGGTCGCCGTTGCTTCTATTTCCCAGCACGGCTGCATGCCGCGGCTGAATGCATGCGTTTCCTATTCCTTTCCACAGATTATCTTTGACAAAATTATTACGGTTATTTGGATTGGATGTGTCGTAAAGGACTGGATGATCAGCCACAAAGTTAATTAATATCTCTTCATCATCTTCCGAAAAGTCGCCATTTTTGTACGTGACACGTGTAAACTCTCTGCGGTTTGCGACACCACTGGTGCTGCAGTGACTGCAGACTGCAGTGCAGTCTGCGGTCGCTGCGCGCTGCAGCCACAGGCCGCAGTGTTGCCGCGATTGGAATCAATTTCATGGAGATGCATAGAAACTAGTAGTGTTGCTTGCAGCTTGCAGTTGCAGTTTGCGGTCCGTCTTGGAAACGTACCTTAAGACAGGTTGCGTACTGCTCTACTCTTTGTGTAACCTTAGGTAGGTGTTAATTCTAATTAATTTTAAAGTACCTATTATTTTTTTACATAGGTGTACGCACGTGTACGTGTAGGTTTAGTACTAATACATAACTATAACTATTATGGTATCTGACATAACATTATACACAAAAGTTGGCCAACTCGTTAGGCGACTTGTTATAACTGTGTATTTCGAATTTGTTCAAGCATGCCATATAATTAATCATACTTTCCTTGTAAGTAACCGTTAAGTATACTGTTGAATGGAATTAAATACAAATTGTTTATTCATTAGTTACATCCAACAGTAATACAACTTTAATGGTTTATTTATACATAATTCGTGTGATTAATTGAGTGTTAAATTTTGTTCATGCTTTAAATTTAACTATTGTCAATAAGGTATGTACACGTATTTGTTTAAATTAAATAAATGTATATTATATTAAAAACATAAATATTAATTGTGTAGTCGTTCTTTACAAAACAGCAAAATCATCATTATCAGCCAGAAGACGTCCACTGTCAGACAAAGGCCTCCCCCAAGGATCTCCACCACGACCGGTCTTGTGCTGCTTGCATCCAGCGCCTACCCGCGTCCTTTACCAGATCGTCGGACCACCTTGTTGGAGGCCTGCCCACACTGCATCTTCCGGTGCGCAGTCGCCACTCGAGAACCGTTCTACCCCAACGGCCATCGGTTCTACAGGCGATGTGCCCTGCCCATTGCCACTTGAGCTTGACGACTCTTTGGACTATGTCGGTTACTTTAATTCGTCTACGAATCTCCTCATTTCTGATTCGATCACGTAGAGAAACCTCGAGCATAGCCCTCTCCTTGCTCTTTGCGTGACTTTGAGCCTCCTATTAGGCCCATAGTGAACGACCTCGTTTTGGTACCGTATGTCATCACTGGCAACACAGACTGGTCGAAGACTTTGGTCTTGAGACACTGCGGTATTTTGTACGAGAAGGTATTTCGTAGCTTACCGAACGCTGCCCAGTCGAGTTGGATTCGATGATTGACTTCTTTCTTAAAGTTGGACCTACCTAGCTGCACTGTTTGTCCCACGTACCTATACATATTTTTCAACAACTTTAAGAGCAGAGTCATGATTTTTGTCTTCTCCATGTTCGTTTTAAGGCCCACTTGTTGAGAGACTCTGTTGAGATCACCGAGCATTGTGCGAGGTCCTTCAGGATCACAGCTATGACTACTATATCGTCAGCAAATCGAAGGTGACTGTACATCAGTCACCTTCGACGTCGTTAATATTGATGCCGAGTCCTCTCCAATCCAGAAGCTTAAACACGTCCTCCAGTGCAGCAGGGAAGAGTTTCGAAGATATGACGTCTCCTTGTCTCACTCCACGCTGCAGCTGAACTGGCTTCGAGTTCTGCTTCAGGACCAGAGTCCTGAAGGAGAACTGTCATAGTGGCGTTTTCTTGGACCTTGAAGATGAAGTTGGACCCAACCGCATGGACAGTTTCACAAACCTGTTGTTGTAATCGTCCACATCTACGCAATCCTTCAGGCATTCGAAGCGATTTTTCAGTTTGAGCTGGAAGCTTTCGAGGTTTTGGATTTGGATGGGTGTTCAATGTGCCTCTTACCAACCGGTGATCACTGCCAGTTTTGAATGCGTTGATCACAGAGAGATCATTGAATATTTGCTTCCTCATCGACCTGATAAAGTCAATCTCCAATAGCCAATAGCCAGGTCCATTTGCGGTGTTCAGCTTTCCTAAAAATGGAGTTCATCATGAAGAGTCCCTCTCTTTCCAGAAAGTCCGCCAGCAGTTGGCCCCGGTGGTTCTGAATTCCAACTCCAAATCGTCCTACTTTCAGCTCATCGCCGCTTCGTTTGCCCAGTTTTGCATTAAAGTCTCCCATGACAACGGTGTAATGAGTTTTGGAGACTTGTATGTCTCTAGAGATGTCCTCATACGTAGCCTCCACCTCATTGTCGGGGTGTGCCGTAGTCGGAGAGTGTACCTGTATAACCTTCAACGAATACTATTTGGTTATTCTAAGTATGAGGTACGCCACCCTCAACGATACACTTCCAACATTGTTCATAAGAGAGCTGTTGACGATAAATATGAATGAATTATAAAAGCAAAATATTCTATACTAGAGGCCGCTCGCGGTTTCACCCGCGTAGTTCCCGTTCCCCTGGGAATATCGGGGTAACAAGTATCTTGTGTATTAATCCAGGTTATAAACTATCTGTATGCCGAATTTCATCTAAATCTATTAAGTAGTTTTTACGTGAAAGAGTAACAAACATACACACTCACAAACTTTCGCCTATATAATATTAGTGTGATTTATTGTATATTTATTTATTGTATCTAAAGCAAGTACTTGACGTACATCACGCCAGCAGGTCAACCTACCACAATCCACCTATATAAATGAATTGCTGTTCGTTTGTCTCGCAAAAACTTGAGAATGACCGAACCGACTTGGCTTATTTTGATCTCGAAAAATATTAGTGAAAGTTCAGGGATGATTTAAACGGTGAAAAAAAATAGTAAAAATCCTTAAAAAAAACTGTAAACATAAAAAGATTTCGTGCAATACAGGTATTAAATATTAATTGGTTGCTAAAAACTTTTTGCAATTTTCTTTCTTACCTTTTCATCGCGACATTTATCTTTTTCCTTTCAGTTGGGTTGTCATTGTGATTTGAGCAGGACAACGTCTGTCGGGTCTACTAGTCCTCAATAAATATTGAACTTATTATGCTTTGGTTAAGAATCAATATCGATCAGAGAGACAGTTTTCTGTAGGTTAACATGCAAAGGCGTTTGTACCGAACACGAGTGTTATATTACTTTCTGGGGTGTTTGAATACCTTGTAATACTGATATTAAGTAATAAATCTTTTTTTTACTATACTCTACAATTTATTTTCTGGGCTGCTGTGACCACAGACTCCTCAAATGGTTTGATTCTGAATTCTGAAAACTGAATCTGAATTCAGATTCTGAATTCAGCAAGCCATTCCGGCTGTGTGAGGCCAGCCTTAGCATAGTCAACATGGTAAGTATCTTAAATTAAAGAAAGACCAAGATTTTTTTTTATTGTGACGCTTACTCACTATCTAAAGAAAATAGTTCACTTAACTTGAATTTGCTCAAAATGAGACCTACTTTCACGTACCTACCTATGCGCAAACAGACGTATTCTTCGACTAAATGCGCGACGTGTCGCTTATTTTTCTTAGTCTTTCTTTAATTTAAGATACTATGTTGTTTAAAAGAAATTGATCCTTATGAATGACTCTTTCGGTTAGTATCATAAAATACAGGATGTTTTTTTTTCACATTTCACCGGTTCGATTCCCGGCTCAAGCAGGTGATTTTCCAAAAATTTTTATATGCTGTTTTATTTATTTTTGAAAATAAAGAAATGTTTCTTTTTAGTAAAATTTGCCATTATTAATATTAAGGGTACTTTTCCTCCAACCAAGGTCTTTTTTCCCACACTGTATAAATATGGAAATGGCCGCCCGCGAATGGGTTTAATAAAAATCGCAAACACCCATTTGTTTGCATGTTCGAATACCACCTAATGTTTGCTTTTCTATGTTAATTGTCATTCCAATAGCGTGTAATGAAGAACCTTGGTGTTTAGCATAAATTGTATAAGCTCAAACTTTATATATATTTTGGTAGGTGATAGGGCATGTTGAGTCCGCCTGGCTGGCAACCACCATCTTATCTAAAATCTGGCGCTATAAAAACAATGTTGATAGCATTTTTGTGTTCCGTCAGTTTAGAGATAAGATATTCAATTCACCACCTTCGGCCTTGAGATGAAGGCCAAGCGCATACCCGGTAGTAGTTAAGATAGAAGCCCCTTTTATATTGTACATCCTACTAATATTATAAACGCGAAAGTTTATAAGTATGGATGGATGTTTGTTACTCTTTCACGTAAAAACTACTGAATGGATTTGGATGAAATTCGGAATACAGATAGTTTATAACCTGGATTAACACAAGGATACTTTTTATCCCGATATTCCCACGGGAACGGGAACCACGCGGGTGAAACCGCGCGCGGCCGCTAGTACATACATATAATCACGACTATTATCCCCGTAGGGTTAGGCAATGAGGACAGCAAATGCAGTTCTCTACCATAGTCCACTTTTCACCAAATAGCGACTGCACATGTGCTCAGCGTGACATGTGGTGAGCCCATCGCCGCTCTATGCTGTTGGATGTATGTGCAGTCTTTAGTCCGTTAGTCGCCTTTTACGACACCCTAGGGAAGAGAGGGGCTGACGCGACACGGTTATATTGTACGTACGAGTTTAAAATCAGAACGTCGTCAGGGTGGAAGTAAGTAACGAGTTTACGATGGAGCTTTAAGGTTGCTTCACACATATCAGTGAAGTCACAGTTCCGGCACAGTACCGGCACATGAAAAATATTCTTTCTCTTTGAACGTATCTCTCCACTTATCAGTATCAGTGACGACACAGTGCTCTCAGTGTCAGTGCCGGCACCGGCAATCACGGACGGTATTCGTTGACAACAATATTTTTAGTCGGTTCACTGACGCTGGCAAACAGTGTTGCCAACTTAGTGGATTTTTCACTAAAATGGTGGTTTCGACCCCCCTCTTAGTGGCGAAATATTGCTTTTAGTGAGTGGTGGTTTTTCTAGTGGATTAAAAGAATTTAGTTTTCAGTAGGCGAAATCACTCAACCACTCAGTATTTTTTTTTGGTACAACAATTTGGTAATAGTCTGGTGGTTTCAGAAGTCGAATCAGGTGGGTAGCAAGAGCAAGCTTAACCGTTGGAAACACTGCCGGCAAAATGAAGGACGATACTTGACTACGGACACGTTTTCACTGAAGCAGTACTGACATGTGTGAATTGAATCACTGACGCAACACTGAAGCACTGATACTGAACTGAGCGGACACGGTGACGGAACTGCGACTTCACTAAAATGTATGAATCAACCTTTAGAGAATCGACACATAGACCTTCAGCCGGATATCCAGAAGGTGCGCGATAAAATTCTGAACGTGGTGGTTTTCCGGCATCTCTTCCTTGTGATCTTTTGTTCCGTGAAATTTATTTTAAGGAACTCGTTGGCACAGTGGCTAGCACCATCAGATTGCGATAGTTAAAAGCTAAGTAAACTTCACACGCTTTAGATCAAACATGGTAGAGATTCGTAATATTTAATGTTTTTGCGTTAAGAGGAAACACTACGTCGACGTAGCATGCAAAATTCTCATACAAAACACAGAAAACGACGTTTCGTAGTCCCCTGTTTCCTCCTTCAGAACTGGAAAAAAATTATAACTTTTTCAGCGTCGGTTAAAGAAAGAGATTTTCTATGTCTGTATGTTTGATTTTTTTGCATAAAGTCGTGTTTTGTAACCAGGAGTCTCCAAAATTTTGCGAAATCACTCCGTTTTAAGGCGTCTTCAGAAACATTAAGTGGCTGGTTTAAAAGAAAAATGAAACATACAGACATAGAAGTTCTCTTTCTTTAACCGATGCCGAAAAGTAATAAAAATTGGTCTAGTTCTGAAGGCGGAAACAGGAAACTACGAAACGTCGTTTTTCTGTGTTTTGTATGAGAATTTTGCATGCCACTTCGACGTAGTGTTTCCTCTTAATAACGCTCATACGTACATTAAGATATTGAAAGATTATATATAGAAATTAAAGATAGAGAGAGACTTTATAGATAATCATAGATGGTCATGTTATTCGACCAGCGTGGTAGTTACTGCTCTCGTATAAGCTAATAATAATCATGACCCCGGCCATAAGGTAGAAATTAGAGAGACGCTATAGAACAAATATAAGAGAAATCGTCCTGTTGTTTCTGTGTATAGACAATGCTTGACAAATACAGCCCTTGGGACAGTTGTGTGACAATGGAAAAGTAATTAATAAACGTGGACTCAATACCTCCGTTTGTGTTGTAGGTAGTCTATTTTGCTTTGGCAGTAATCATTGACAGCAGTAGGTACGACTTGTTAATTAGGTTGTATTAAAACAATTCGTCTCACAAACTAAGACAAGATTTGATTAGGAGCCAAAATTAAATTTCTGTTAGACAGTGTTAAATAACTTATTTATGTTGAACAGACATTAAAATATTCTTTGCAAATAAAGTTTTTAATTCTGTATATTAATAAAATTAAAGTATGAAAGGCTTTAATTTTCATAATAGTACCTACAACAAACACATTTAGTAGCTTTTTATTTTTTAAATCCAAATGTTGTCTTCTGTTTTACAATTTCTACATAAGTGAGTGAGTAAGTATAATCAGACCCATAGTCATTGAGTTATAATGTACTACGTACTAGATCTCAATTAGATTGTTTGTAACACGCGTTAGAGTAGAGCCAGCTCGCTCCAACTGTAGTAGTCTGTGGCAGGCGCTAGACGCAACATACGTGTGTATTCTGTGTTCTATTTGATTAAAATAAGCCTTTATGTGTGCTAAAGTACTGTTTAAACAACTTAGGAAATACAAATAAAACCAAAGGAATCACTTTTCACCTGGAAATACGTACTAAATTATCGATCGACTAAATTATTGACCGTCATTAGAAGCTTATAATATTGAGATAGGCATATCCGTTTCCCGTCGTATTTTCCTTCTCTTTCTTCCGGTATATCGCTGTCTCTCTCGCTCATCCCACTCAGTGGCGTCACCAGGTGGCGCGGTGGGGGAACCAGGAGATTTCACACCCGTGCCCATTTGTTCATCATTGGCGTGAAATTTCCCGTCGGCGTAACTTGTGCACTACATAGTGATCAAGTGACAAAGAAATAGAATTATTTTTATTTAAACTGCAACACAGTTCTCGTGAGTTTCTACAATACACGTGAGTACTTAGAATAGTTTCTTAACTTAACGGTGTTACCGTTCGCTGAATTTATAATTTAAACTTATCTGGTATATCAAACTTTTTATTTTACCCGCCAGAGATATATTTTATTATACACCTTTTCTTTTAAGATAAGAAAGCATTCGAGTAAAGATAGTATTTTTAAAAGTGTTTTTTGTGTTTAATACGTGGTATCTACCCTCCAGGCACTTTTTCTTTTTATTTTAGATAAGAAACCGATAATTAGTGCTTACATTAGATAATGAGAAAAATAAATTGTAGCTAAGCGGCTACAGCTAGTCCTTCTAACAATCCCGATCGCATCGGCGAAGGTTGAGTTCGAGTTAGTCGTCATCGTTCAAAGAAGCATGGTCATCGTACCTACCCGCCTTTCATGACGATAACGACAATGTGTCTGCTTTATCGGACGTTAGAGGAAATCTTACAACGATTGTTGCACCTCGCAGGTGTTACCAATACTGACTAAAACAGTTAACAATTTAAATATTCCGTGTAGTGATCTAGATTTGATTTTTGATTTTAAAAGTAAACTAAAAGAGCCAGCTAGGCCTTAAGCACCAATATTCTGATAAATTGGTGCACAACCAATAACTTTTGGTATTTTAAAACTAAAAAGATATTTTTAATAATTGTCTGCGCAGTTTACTAGTTGGTCGCAAACATCTGATGCCTCTCATAAAGGTCTTATTTTCAGTGGTGATTAGGTTGTAGCCTGAAACTATAAATATACGAAAAGAGGATAGGTACTCATAAAAATGTAAAAGACCCTCTAATGCTTGCTACTTTGAATAAGATTCTACCTTCAAACACACATTTGTTTAATTCTGAACAGATTACAGTTGCATTAGAAAAAAAAAAAATTGTCCTGTAAGAAAACTTTTTGGCCAGTTATTAAATACTAGTACTGGGAATGCCTCGCAAGTAAAACCTGTACTAACAACAAACGGTTACCTTTCGCAAGGGCAAACTTCTTATAGTGTACTATCGTGTTGTTCTTCTGGTTCATGGGACAGACACACGCACAGCATGCTGTGAACCGCCCTCGCAGGGCGCTTACCAAAATTAATGTCCTCCGCAAGGACATACTTATGGCAGCCACGAACCATATCGTGGCAATAATCTGCCCGCCCTCGCAGGGTGCTTACCAAAAACAATGGTTATTACATGAGTGTTCGCGGTTTTGCGAGAAGATGCATATATGTTAATATAATGCTAAATGTACCTTATTTTTTTTATTTTTTATTTTTTTATAAAAGAGGGAGGCAAACGAGCAGGCGGGTCACCTGATGGAAAGTAATCACCGCCGCCCATGGACACCCGCAAAACCAGAGGAATCGCAGATGCGTTGCCGGCCTTTAAGGGAGGAATAGGTTTAAGGAAGGAATAGGAATTGGGAGGGGGGGGGAGAAGGGGCCTCCGGAACCCTCACTGGTCGGACGAAACACAACAGCACCAAGTGCCGTTATTTCACGCCGAATATTCGTGAGAGGTTGGTATTACACCGGGCGAGCCGGCCCAATGCGTGCTGCAACGCAGCGTGGCTCTACCACATTTAATTTAATTTAATATTGAATGATATGTTTAATTATTGTAATTGGTATTTAACCGTTTTAATAAAATTTAATAAATAAATGTCCTCCGCAAGGGCATGCTTATGCCAGCACGAACCATATCGTAGCTATAAACCGCCCTCGCAGGGCGCTTACCAAAATCAATGGTAATATTACTTGAGTGTTTGCGGTTTTTGCGAGAAGATGCATGAATGTTAATGTTATGCTAAATGTCTCTTATTTTATTTGAATTTGAATAATACGTTTAATTGTTGTAAATGGTTATGTAACCGTTTTTAATTAAATTAAATAATAAATGTCCTCCGCAAGGACAGGCTTATGCCAGCCACAAACCACATTGTGGCTATGAACCGCTCTCGCAGGGCGCTTACCAAAAACAATGTCCTCCGTAAGGACATGCTTATGCTAGCCACGAACCACATTGTGGCTATGGACCGCCCTCGCAGGGCGCTTACCAAAAACAATGTATTCCGCAAGGACATGCTTATGCCAGCCACAAACCACATCGTGGCTATGAACCACCCTCGCAGGGCGCTTACCAAAATCAATGTCCTCCGCAAGGAGTCCTTACGGACGATCCTTACTAAGGACATGCTTATGCCAGCCACGAACCACATTATGGCTATGAACCGCCCTCGCAGGGCGCTTAACAAAAACAATGTCCTCCGCAAGGACATACTTATGCCAGCCACGAACCACATCGTAGCTATAATATAAACAAAGGAGGCTGTTCTTACTTTCGATCCCCAGGATCATAGGCTTGGCAGCTCTATCAATCAGGACAAAAACGTCCATCTTCTCTGCTAACAGAGGTAACAAAAGACGTAGACAATGACGCTCCGAAATTTCGAGCCGGACAATTTGCACTTTATCGACACCGTTGGGACTAAATAGGTGCTCCAAGTTTTCTATCATAACACAAAGGTATCGAATACCGTTTTATCTGAAGCTATCGCTCAAGGTTCCAAACGTTACAATCGACAGTTGTTACACGCTTGTATCGGACAAAATGTATGCAATGCTGACACAGATGAAGGAACATGTTTCTAGAAACAGTAAGTTTTTTTTTTTCCAAACTTCATTTTAACCCAGTTCTTAGTACCAAAGAGCACTCAAGAAAGGTCACTCCGTCCAAATTTTTAACCTGAAGTCGTTAAATTATTATATGAATTCCGAACTGTGTACGGCCAAGAGACGAGATGTACAAATTACTTTTCTCAGACCTAGGTACTACCATCTGACTATAGCCTAATCCCACAATGGTTTCTTCGTCTGTTCTACAAAGGCGAATTACTAAAAATTATATGCCTTCCATTTGAGATGAGCACGGCAATGTTTTCTTAGACTATTATCTTATAGACATAAAGACCAGATGGTTCTGTCCAGACATGCCAACATTGTAATAGAAACACTTACTTATTTTGGTGTCCACATAAACTTCAAAAAGTCTGTTTGACCGCCCTCGCAGGGCGCTTACCAAAATCAATGTCTTCCGCAAGGACATACTAGGATACATGGAGGAATCACAAGCGTCCATACATACCTACATATACTCACGACTGTTATCCCCGAAGGGTTAGTCAGAGACCAAGCAATGAGGACCGCAAAAGCAGTCCTCTGCCATAGTCTACGTTTCACCAAATGATAACTGCACATGTACGTGACAAGTGATGAGCTATCGCCGCTCTATACTGTTGGATGTATGTGCAATCTATGGCCCGTTAGTCGCCTTTTACGATACCTAAGAAAAGAAATTGGGCGGTAAAATAGACTCTACCTTACGATGTAGTTAAATGTATTGGTAGCTAAAAATTATCAGAAACACCAATACATATACCTCCACCAACATTCTTTTTGACAACCGTTGCTTCAGGATTGGGGGGTCACAACTCAACAATTCTGCCCTATCGGAAAGGTGGAGTGCATCCGAACAAAAGCTGCACTGCAATCAAAAAGAAAAGCGGGCTGTTCTAAGTCTTAGAATTACAAGCATCGAACACGAAGCCTGCGACAATTTTATTTTAATCCTCCAAATTGCCAACCAACAAATGACCACCAACCAAATTGTGGTCAAAATTCATTACATTCCAGGGAAATTGAACAGCCATGCAGATGAACTGTCTCGACATAGCCAAGCTCTAGAGTGGCATCTACTGCCAGAATTCACACAAACGATATTCGCGAAGTGGGCCTGGCCAGTAATTTACCTGTTTGTATCCAAGAACGCTCGAGTAGTGGGTAAACTATGCAGATTTATCTCAATGATTACGAAGCGATGTTTCCCAATGCTTTCAGCCTAAAGTAGAACGCTTCCCTCTGCCTTGGAAATTCGCACCACCTTCCCTAATCCCCCGGGTGCTAGCACACCTCAACAGGAATTTATCTGATTGTGGTACCCCTTGCTGCCTCATTCACAGTATGGGATTCGAAACGTAGACGCCTGGTAGACATAACCACAGGCCTGCCAACCCCCAAGGTTCAAGACATGACGTTGAAATTTGGTGTGCTTAATTGATATATCGTTATGGAACCACAAGCAAATTTCCCTACTCAAGCGTCCGGTTATTATAAAACCATATGAGCACTTGTGCTTGGTCCAGTAGTACAGGAAGGGCGTTAGCAGCAGCAGCGGCGCCAACCACACGCGGAACGCGTACCAAATGGGTCCAGTCAGTCCAGTTTTTGGCAGATTTACACTTAATATTTTAAATCTTTCTTACAATACTATACACTACCATAAATTGTCGTTTCTACTTTATGCAGCGCACAATTGTATGGAAATCTTAGTGACGAGGTAATAGTTAAACATGTTTTTAAAATCAATCTCAATTAAACATTTAAAAACAACAAAACCTCCTTTTTTCCAGGTTTTAGTAATATTAGTCTGTAGACCTTTGTAATGTATTACAAACCTAGAATCAACTAGTTCGTAACACTGCAATATTATTGTCGCATTGCTCCTTTGTTACCTTGCTGTGGACACCAAACATTATTTTGTTCAGGACAATGCAGTAATATTATGGCGACAGTTTGGGTCAAAAACTGACTGTTGGGACTACAGACAAACAAGCTAGAAATTGCTACTGGTTAAAAGGATCAATAAATATTGTACAAAATGGCTAAACTAATTTATTTAAAACTTCGAGTAGTTCACCTGTCACCTGTTTCATGCACTGTGGTAGCTAGATGGATATTACAGCCACACCTGGTTGTGTTTTGCTCCGCTGTAGCATCTACAAACTAGATTGATAAGATTTGCCCATTGAGGATATACTAACTATTGGTAATTGGAGATTAGTTACTTAATACTTTTCACAAGGTTTATTGTCGTGAAATATTGATTCAGGCGTCACGAAGTTTTTCATTTTTTATTTTTACCCTGTAAAGTGATTGAAATTAAATAGTAAACAATATTTATTTCCTAATAATAATGTTCGTTTACATGGTTTACAAGCTAAATTATTTGATTTTTCATCAATGACTGGCCAATTATTTTCTTACATGACTTAAATTGTAAATTACCTTTTGTTTAAACCATAATCATATGATTAACTCTCTCGCACTTATTGTTTAATTTATTTCTCACATTGGCGTTTTCACCAGGCGATAACAAACAGGTCTCAATATTATAAGCTTCTAATGACGGTCAAGTGTTTAATAGACGCGTTTTACCTGAAATAAAACGCATATTAAATACTTACCTCATTAGAAGCTTAGTTTTTATTTCCGCCTGGTGCTTAATGCATATTTCGACGCAATGATGAACAAATGGGCACGGGTGTGAAATCTCCTGGTTCCCCCACCGCGCCACCTGGTGACGCCACTGAGTGGGATGAGCGAGAGAGACAGCGATATACCGGAAGAAAGAGAAGGAAAATACGACGGGAAACGGATATGCCTATCTCAATATTATAAGCTTCTAATGAGGTAAGTATTTAATATGCGTTTTATTTCAGGTAAAACGCGTCTATTATCAAATCGCCGAGACATGAAGCGGCGGCCAAGTTTTTGGTAAAATGCATAGAGTAACAATATTTTCTGTTTTGTTACAACTAGGTAGCCCCGCACCACGGTACAAGTATCATTGTAGCTGTGCAAATTTATTGTATGGGACGTCTTCTCTAGTTTATTTACCTCAATGCCCAATGCCCATAGTTTCTTTAAAATCTAGGTATCAAACGTAAGGTAGAGACCGTGCCACACGTTTATCCGTGTTACACATCCACACGTCCACCCCCTCTCTTCCATTGGGTGTCGAGAAAGGCGACTAACGGACTGAAGATGGGTACGCTGAGCACATGTGCAGTCGCTATTCGATGAAAAGTGGACTATGGCAGTGGACTACTTTTTCTGTCCTCATTGACTAGTCTCTGACTAAACTGACTGACAATTCTCGTGATTATATGTATGTAGACCGTGTCACTGGTGAGCAGTAGCTACAGCAACTATTTCATACACGAGAAACGAAGAAACCTACTACTTTCTATTATAAAAACCAAACCTTAAGGGGATCCTGCGCGAAATTGTGAAAATTTACGTATTTTTAAGTTACTTGTACTATGCGCTGAATTCATTAAATACATTAAGAGAACTTACGTACGTTAGCCTGATCATTGCACAAGGTCGTTGCCTTGTTGAAATTTGAAACAAATTCTTCAAACAATAACAAACAATACGTAGGTATATCTAACGACTATTAAAAACATTTTTTTTCGACAACTTTCTTAATTTTACGCATGAAACAATAATTCTTACATGAAAATATTTGTATTGATATTCCGCAGGTCACCCCCATTTAAAAAAAGTAAATTTTCATTTTCAACACAAGCGCGTGATGGTTTTGTACATTTCGCAGAATAAAAACATTGCTCTAATCAAATTACTAGGTCTGAAACTTCAAAGTAGAATTGTTCTAATTTTAAATATCAATATGATTGATTTTGTTTTGAAGTTCTGAGACTTAGAGGAGGTCAGCTCAGAGCGGCCACCTTAACTTTGACTTTTAAAAAAATACCACTATAGAATCAATTTCAAAAAAGGTTTTTATATCAAAAGGGAATTTAATAAGCTTTCATAACGTGTAGGCACATTTTGCAAAAACTTAAACGGTTTATTTTAATTTGTAAATTACGAAAACTAGTCAAAAAACCGCTTTGCCCGTGTTAGCCGCTTAAAGCGGCCATAGGGGTAAGGGCAAAGTGGTCATGCCTAAATATAACAAGAAATTAATTTTAAAAAACAAAACACCAAAATTTAAAAAAAAGCTTTATTTAAGATAAAATCAAAAAGTAACTAATAAAGTTTCAAATGGAACAATAATTTCAGTCTTCATACTTTCTTACTAAAATCCTTTTTTTTTCCTACTTACTGCTTGACGTTTTGGCCGCGATGCTGCGGCCGTGGTCACAAACGAACTGGAGATATGTACTTACTTACAAAAATTAATCGTGTTAGGTCCCGTTAAAATAGTTTTAACTAATACTCGTACTTAAATAAAAAAATATATAAAACATTCTAACCATAAGTACTCGTAATACACAAAAACAAATTATTAAAGCGGCCAACTTTGCCCTTATTAATTGGCCACTTTGCCCGGAGCGCTTTACCTTTTTCCACCATTTTGTTTAAAAAATAAACTCAGCTCACATTATTTATCCCATGTCGGAAGAAATGTTACACATTCAAAGTCAAATAGGTAAGTAACAATAGACGTGTAATAAAAAGATTGAATTCTGAAGAGGTTTGATCAAAACAGGTTAAACTTTCCCTGGATTTTTTTAACAAAATGCACAAATTCCTTGCACATGTCGCCGCGGCAACGCGTTTACTCCAATCGGCACCGAACGACTGCTTGGTGCGGGGCGGGAGGTTGGTTATAATGGCACAAAGGCAACGTCGCGCAATCGTTTTTAGTTACCGAAAAATTGGGTGTGGCCGCTTTGCCTTCTATGGCCGCATTGAGCTGACTTCCCCTATGTCGGTTTTTGCGATCGCGCGGCACACCCTTAATTGAAGGCTAAGCTAATTTTTAAAATATCTCCACTGTACTGTAGTTTTGTATCGGATTCCTCTTTTCCGGATTCCTATTTGTTTGTATAATGGCTTTACACAAAATTCCTAACATTGACCTAAAAGAGGCATCTTTTGCTGACTTAACAACCTCCTTCATGCGTCGAATCCACAGATATCAGTTCTGTATTCCGTGGTCAAATCTTTGCATTGTCAGTTGCCTTTATTGTCTGAAGTTTCTAAAGTATTGTTACGCCTGCTAATTCTAGTTGTCCAACATGCAATCATGTGGTGTTCGGTATTTCGTAAGGGGAGCACAGGCAAGAGGCATCTTTTGCTGACATACCAACCTCCTTACTGCGTGAAATCCACAGATATCAGTTCTGTATTCCGTGATCAAATCTTTGCATTGTCAGTTGCCTTTATTGTCTAAGGTTTCTAAAGTATTGTTACGCCTGCTAATTCTAGTTGTCCAACATGCAATCGTGTGGTGTTCGGTATTTCGTAAAAGGAGCTCAGGCGTTCGGCTGGCGATCTTGCCAGCTAAGCAACTTTAGCAATGCAATGGTCAATGGATAGGTGACCAAATTAAATACATCTCGAGCTCGTTCTTGCTTCGGAAGGCATGTAAAGGTGAGCTAGGGCATAATATCCTCGAGTGCGATAGTCCGTGTGGGCGTGGCAGGCCTTTGCCCAGCAGTGGGACGTTTATAGGATGGTGATGATGATTCCATAAAGTGTACTTTATTTATTTTATTTATTTATTTCAAACTTTATGGCACATAGTAAAAAAAAAAAGTACAAAAGGCCGACTTAATGCCAGAAGGCATTCTCTGCCAGTCAACCTTAGGGCTAGGCAGAAAGAGTTGATTGCGGGTTGATTGTGCAATACAAGACAAAAGTATTCTATACAAATAAACTATACAATCAATAAAATAAACTTATTTATGTACCAAACTATACATTAAATATCATAAAGCAATTAAGATAAACTACATAAACATACTTAGATTTAATAGACGATAAGATGATGAGAAACTCTTACGTGGACGAAGCCTCCTGAAGAAGCATAATGACATGTCTTTTTCTTGAAAACAAATTACTTTATCATCGGCTCGTATCTTACATCGCATGTTGATATAATTACACCCTTTAGACAATAAAACGTTGTTGCAATTTGTATTTTTTGACATGATGTGACCATGATATTGCACTAGGCGAAAATATGTTAATTAGCAAGTAATGTCAATGCAATCATGAGATTGAATGATTGGATACCGGAAGTCAATTTGCACCGGACATGCTGTAACGATTATTGGATTTTAAGGTCCAAATGAAGGCAATATTCTGTTTTTTTTTGTTTCGGCAAAAGGTTTTTAGCCAAGGTGTTACTGTGACAGGTTGATGACCTTATAGGCTGTGTTGTTACTTGTTAGTCAGGTGACAATAAACGCTAAGTTTGTTGTTGCCGTCTATTTACTCGAAATGTATGTTTTGTATTTTAATGGAAAGCGTTATATTCCAGGCTCGCGTACCTTTAGTGAAGATATTTCGTTTGTTTACAATGTGATATACCAGATATTCATGTTTCTTCACGGTTGGATAAATTCAGCATTTCATAGAACTGTTTAATGATATTAAGGGATATAACTGATAAGATAAATGATGATATGAGCTGTATAGCTCCTTATTAGGTGAATACCTACTACCAACCCATCACTTCCTTTGAGTGTCGTAAAAGGCGACTAACGGGCTAAAGACTGTACTTACACCCAACAGCTTTAAGCAGCGATGATCTCACCCACCTCGTACATCTTTGTGTACTTGGTTCGGTTGTTGATAGGGCTTGTCAAATCCACCTGACTAGCTACCTCCATCTTATCTAAAGTCTGGCGCCATAACTAGCGTTGTTGTGTTCCGACAGTTTAGAGAAGATTAAATCTGTTAACCAGTAGTATAAATTAGCCTTTAGCCTCTTTCTTAGTGGTTGAGAATTCCGGATGAAGCGCCACTTTCGGCCCTATCGTCACTTACCATCAAGTGAGATGAAGAGCAAGTGCTTACCTGTGTAGTTGTTTAAAAAAAACCACAAAAAGAAGCCTCCTTATTATACTTTCTACTACTCTACTGGTACTCTCCATAATATTATTTTCGCTATTTTACTGTGTTCTTTTTGTACTTTTTATGTTTTTTTTATGTAGTGTACAATGAAGTACATTGATCTTATATTAAAAAAAATGTCTTTAAGTAAAAGGAAAAAGATTTTTCGTATTAATTCGCATTAGAGCCAGCAGGTGTTGGTTGTGTTTGTTTACACTTACGTAATTAACAAGTTAATGAACCAGTTTCTTTTATATTCCACTTCGCTAATATGGTTTCAGTCAATAATAACTTACAAGGTCTAATGGTTGGGCCTTTGCAAATTTGCTTTTAAGGGAAATTATCATATTAGTTGAGCGATCAAAGAGCGTCTTCGTACTTTATGATGTAAAAACGAATAATTCTTTTGAATCTCGTCTTCCTGTAATAATTACTTAAAAAACATACTTACAAATAATTCTTGCATGAAACATACAAAAAATAAACATCTAATATGTAATATGGTTTTGTAGCATAATATGTCGAAATCAAGAAGATTTTTTTAGATTGTTGGTGCATTTCGTTTTTGGTTTCATAAAAATGTAAAAATGTAAAAATGTTTTTTGATTAGTGGAATCGATTCTACTCTCAATTCTGTACAAACTAATTTCAGGTTTTGAGCAATTTCATTATCACGTTAGGTATATAATTTATTGGTAGAGTTATGTGTCATGGAAGTACCAAGCATACCTTAGAAAGTAAGTATTATATCAGTTGCTTTTGATCTACTGCTGAATTCCGTTCCCAACTTAAGTTGTGAGTTCGCTAACTATGCTCATCAACAATTTCATGTTTGTAATAACGTCTAATGAATATTGAACACCTGAAGCTAGCCGGCCTATTATTATAATGCGTAACTACATACTACTAATAAATCTGTTAGTCGAACGGTATGTTAAACGATGAAACAGGTTGAAATGTAGATGAATTTCATTGAACTTTGTTTACGCAGCTACTTTGAACCTTTTTTACTAGCTAGCTAGCATTAACTAGCTTTCCTTCCACGACTTTTATGTGGTAAAATGGCCTAATTGTTTGTGCACTCTCACTTTCTCTCATTTTTTCTTAATTGCGGATGTTCAAAGTACAATGGTTTGTTTTTATTATTTACCTTAGGTACTTACCTATCTGTCATTAGCGTAATAGATGTTATTGATAAACGCATCCCCTCTCCTTATTCACTAAGTTTTAGTTGTACTGGTACTTCGAGACCAACCGTTAGGTTATGCAAGAAGTGCCAGACGTCCCTGCGCCAGTAGAACACTCGCGCAGGAGACGAAGCGCGCTCTTCATTCGGTACTCACGCTGCCTATTGTCCAGGTAGGTAACCGGAGCTGTCAAGCTCGCTCACTTCTCGTTGCACGAAGCCACTTGCTCGCCGTTGCCACTGCTCGGGTCTTCGACTCTAGTCGTCGTCGCGGAGTAGTAAGCACACTCACTTCTCGGAACCCATCTGGGCGCCTAGCCAGTTCCCACGTCCTACGCGGCTGGCTGGAACGGAGGCTACGGCATCTAGGGGGCCGCCTCTACTAGTTCTCCAGACTAGTACCGAAAATGTCAACACCAATGTCCAATGAGGACCACCGGAGAAAGCTGCCAACTATAAGGGAAACTCACGTTCCCCGTAGGACTTTTCGCTGCTGGCCCCACAGAGACCGCTACTAGGCCCCGCTCGCTGTGCGCGAGTTTGGAAGTCCCGGCACACAATACCAGGACAAACGAACATTCCCAAACGTGCGCGAGGCGCCGGTCAAGGCACAACCAGCGGGGGCCATGAACCGGAACCCCGTAGTACCCCTGAGAAACACAGCCGGACCCGTAGTTCCAGCTGCGATACCCTATCTATAGGGGTCAGTAGATAGGGACAAATTATATATTATTGATAAACGCAGTTGAGATACATTACCGCTCCGATAGAATTATTGGTCGATGATATCGTAACTAGATAGCGCTAGTTAGTGGTCAAACTGAATCGCGCCATTGGTTTGTGAATATCGAGGGTCTAACGGGTTTTACAAAACTATTGTTTTTTCAACGAGCGAGAAATCCGTTGCCGAGCCGTTGCTCTGTTTTGACGTGAAAAAGGACAAATTATATACAATATAAGATACAATCTAGGGTCTTACAATATCAATAAGCAAACGTTTAAGTGAGCATCTATACATCACACTGAGCATGCTCACCAAATTCGGTCCAAAACTCTCGAAAGAAGGCTCGAAAAAGAAGGCTCGTTACCGAGATAATCAACAAAACAATATCACAATTCACCAAAAAATACACCCTTTCCAAGTCCGTACAGCTGTACTACACACACACAAAGATAGCCGATGTCATAAAATCGTTTTTCAAACGTGTGCGTGTATTATACGCACTATTTTTTTATTGACGCTTGCATGCGTGTTAGTAACGATACAGCATGTTCCATGATGTGCATTATTTTAATTAATTTAGTTTATTAGAAAACATAACATTGAAAAATCACTACAAAACTGGAGCCCATTTTTTGTCATTGTATTCAAAATGATGTATAGTTACCGCCCTTAAACGTTCGCTTATTGATTTTGTTAAACCTTGTATAGAAGTATAAAGGACAAATAAAATTTATTATGTTATTTAGAATTAAGTTTACATGTTAATAAATTTAATTGCTTCCAATCTTCACTAATGTAATGTTTAAACGTTACGAAGGCAGTTTCAAATAGCATTTTTCAAAATAAGTTTTTTTTTTGGTCACTTTATATGTTTATAGGCCAGAAATTATTATTATCATCAGTCTGTAACAGGCTTGCCAGACTAAATTTATAATATTACCGAACATGGCATGGCGAAGGTAAGATTTGTATTGCCTAATGTTAAGCAAGTAACAACTAGTGTACAAATTAAAGATAATAGTGTGAATCCTGTGGACACCACTGTGTTTCTAGGCGTCGCGTTAGATGCCAAGCTTCAGTGGGGCCCACATATAGCTAAATTATCGAATAGACTTAGCTCTGCGGCATATGCAGTAATGAAGATCCGTCAGTTAACTGACGTTGATACATCTAGATTAGTTTATTTCAGTTACTTTCATAGTGTAATGTCGTACGGCATTTTACTGTGGGGAAATGCTGCCGACATTCAAACTATCTTTGTGCTGCAGAAGAGGGCTATTCGAGCAATCTATAACCTAAAGGCTGGTGACTCTCTCAGAGAGAGATTTAAGGGCGTAAATATAATGACTGTTGCATCACAATACATAAATGAAAATTTGATTTATGTTCATAAAAATATTGAAATATTTTCAAAAAACAGTGATTTTCACAATGTAAACACTAGAAGTAAGAACAAATTAGCAGAACCTTATACTAGGCTCCATAAAACAAATAATTCTTTTAAGGGTCTGTGTGTAAGATTTTACAACAAAGTACCAAATGATATTCAGAAATTAGATCTTAATAAGAAAAGTTTTTTAAAAAAGCTTATTATAAAGTGTCAGATTACACAGAAGACAAAACAGCTTGGATCTGAAATGCTCCAATTACTCCAACAGCTATTTCTAATTGTCTATTATTAATTGATACTTAAGTACATTGTATTGTAGTTTTGTATTGCTTAATTTATTATTTTTAAATTCATATTTTGTATTTTATTACCTGGTAACGACATATTCTTTTTTTTTTTGTAAATGTAGTTGCTTCTGTGCGCTGTGGTTTCTTTGCCACAGTTAAAAAATGACGTCCTGAATGGGTGGTAGGTTAAAAAGATTTGGACGATTCAAAGTACTTATTAATTGGGTTTATTGAATAAATATATTTTGCTTTTGAATTTTTTAATTTTTGAAGGAATTTGCTTGGAAATTTAACATTTATTGAAGAAATTTTACATATATTCTAATGAAAAACGATTATATTTATTCCAAAAACATTTAGAAATAATTATGGTCAACCTTTCCATACAATGAAAAATAGTGTGCGCAATAAATAAATAAATATATTATTTATTTATTTATTGATTTGCAAACTCAAATCAACTAAGAGTAGGCGTGACGATGCGCCGCACAGTGATTCGTGTAGAACAAGTTAGCTGGACAAAATTATTTGCTTTGATTTTAGTTTCTAAATAAGGTCAATAAGCGTTGACGTGTATGTAGCTCTCAGTACTTTTTTGAGGATGGTTTATCGTTTATGCGGGTGTTATAAAAAAGTTTCGAAACATATTATATACTAATATAATTTATAAAATATTTTTTCTAGAAAGTAATTATAAAACCTAATTATAGCTAACATGATATAATTAAGCTTATTGACTATTTCTGTTACTCATTATTATCACTTTCATCAGATGAATCATCCATTGAATTGTCATGATCATGAGTAGCAGCACTATGAAAACTAGCAATTGTATTTACATTTTGCTCCTTACAGCTGGGTCGAACTATTAAATCTAGGACTTCAGAAGGGAGCCTAACTGTTTTCTTCCGGGGAACTTCTCTTAAACCGTTTATTACAGGGTCAGATGTTATCAATAACGTATTAAGTAAATCTCTATTTGTAGCTATTCGCGATCGCTTTTGTGTTTTGTGTTCACGAAATCTCTGCAGTCCTTATTCCGAGCTTCCTGTGCTTCCTCGGATAGTTGGCCTATTAGGCAGAAGTGATGATTTAATTACTTCACCACTATGCAGAAGTATTTTGTGAACAGTCGCGGGCATAAGAGATTTACGTAAAGTTGTCTGATTTCTTGAGCTAAGTTTTAAAATTTTTCAATATTTATATCATATCCTGATGACAAAGTGAGAAGTAGTATGCCAATTTTATAAATAATTAATTTACTAGCACTTCTTGACTGTAAAAGGTCATCTACACGTCGTCTTTTTGATTTGAGACTGGAATCATCAAATTCCTCAGTTAGCCTTTCAGGTCCGGGTTGGGTTTCCATGAAAGTACTTGGCATGGGAACATAAACGAACACATCAAAAGATATGTCAACACCCTCAAGCCACGTAGAATTCTTGTCTAGGAACCCCTCTCGGTTTCTTTCACAACTGTTCCAATTTTCAGCCAATTTTGATGCATGTTTGGAGATGATGACCTTGACGTCTCTCATAGATTGCTCCGTAACACCATCAAAATCATGTCTCAAAGATATAAATCGAAAGAGCTCTTCGTTAAGCGTTTCTTTCGGGTGTTTCAACCATTCTTCGAAAAAATAAATTTTTGAGACGGTGAAAACTGCAATACAAAAAAAATAAAAAAAATAAGCTGTGCAAATAATTCGCAATAATTTTTTCTACTTATTACTACTAGAGACTTGTAAGAATCATATACAATACGTTCTACAGAGTGGACATGAGTGGACATGTAATTTTTTTACCATTGACTTAAAAAAAGTGGGTCAGAACCACCACTATTTTCTAAATATTTAATTAATAAAATTAAGGAATCAAGATTCTGGTGATAAAAACTAACTCAAAAGAAACTACTTACCCTTATGTGTGCAATCCATCACAAAAACACTAGCAAAATATTATTTTAGTAACTTGAACAATGTTATCAAGTAAGGCGTAAAAATGCAAATAAATGCACTTTAAAAAAAAATTAAAATTGTAAAAAATAAACATTTCATAAACTTACCTTAATGACGTTCCAAATGAGGGTAATTACGAAAACTTATAGGTGTATTCCTTAATGTATAGACCTAATGAGTTCCTATCAATAAGTACCTACTAGAAATTTAAAGGTCGTTTTTGTCCAGCTAACTTGTTCTACACGAATCATAGTGCGCCGGTTGCTAATGACCATAATTATTTCAAAGCTTCAAAAATATCGGACCATTCATACTTCGGTATTTTTGTCATACCGAACACCGAACACGCAGTTGAAATACCGAACAGTTCGGTAAAAAACCGAACACCTGGCAAGCCTGGTCTGTAAAAGTTTCCATCCTGGATCAACCTACCATAATGGTGGGACCATTATAGTAGGTTGATCAGCAGCTGGTGACATGGTGGGTTACTTTACGACAACTACCGAAACGACAGCAGCATTAAAAAAAAAAAATTTGCTTACCCATCCAGTGACATGACATTGCGAAAGTAGCTTAACTTTACAAAGTTGCGCCACTCCTCTCAAAAGTTAACTTCAGCAGGAAAATAGTGACGCTGTTGCCGCGTCAGCGTTATGGAAAATTGAGCTGCCTGTAAACGGCACATTTGCAATTATTAGTGGCTAAACGGTTATAGGCACTAACGATTATCGCCGTATTATAGCAAACTGGATCAACGGCGCGGTGGGTAATTAAGAGTGCGTATAGTCTGCAAAACATGAACATTTTTAACATACATACTCGACAATCACGACTATTATCCCCGAAAGGTTAGTCAGAGACTAGGCAATGAGGACAGCAAATACAGTCCTCTACCATAGTCCACTTTTTACCAAATTCCCACTGCACATGTACTCAGCGTGACAGCCCATCGTCGCTCTATGCTGTTGGAAGTATGTGTAGTCTTTAGTCCGTCAGTCGCCTTTTACGACACCCAAGGGAATAGAGGGGATGGTAGTTTTCTTTCACCGCTACCCTACCCTACATGGATTACATTTTTATCAGACATCAAAAATGATAGTAGTTCTAAATTCGATGCGGTTTTCAAACCACTAGATGGTAAATAGGGGTAGGATCGGCAGAAATGTGGTTACTACGAATATATGACGATATATGTTGTGGTCCCATGTGTTACGGAAGTTGCAGTTCGAAGTTTAACAGCCGGTCCCTCTAAACAGCTTTACGTCTTTCGTTTTTAGTTTTCCTTCATCATTGGGTTGGACTTACGAGTTTTGTTATGTAATATTCGATCATCTAGTGTTTAGATGATCGAAGCTAATTGCCCAATTTAAAAAATGTACGGTGCAAAGTATGTCCAGTACACGAATATATTTATAGAGCGAGAGAGATAGTATGACATATCAATAATTTCCAAGTAATTTGTGTCATTATTGGTTTGTCTCTTCCGTATTCAATTACTCATGCAACGTGGGCGTAGCAAAACAGTTTTAAATAGTATACATCTAAGACAAGGTTTGACAAGGGTCACGTTCAGTGACGCCTTGTTACGGACGAATTTGCGTGCGGAAGCTAGTATAGGAGCATACTGTGAGGTGGGGCGTCACCGTACATACGGTGACATATTGTATGCCGTATGTGTCCGGATAGCCGACCTATAAAAGTCACCGGCAGGACCTCCGCGGACAGTTGATTTGAGACAGTGGACGAAGTGTGTTTGGCGATTAATTACCTTGTTAAACAGGTACGTCGTATTATATATAATTTAGAAATAAAAATAAAGTATAATAATAAAAAGAAAACTTAAATTTAAAAAGCAACAAAGGATTTCTCTTCACAAAAGAGTTCGCATAACAAAACCTACATATGCGGTTAAATATCTAGGGGTAAATGTATTAGCAAACAAAATGTTCAATCTACGTGATGTGTCATATATCGTCAGAATTAAATAGCCATTTAAAAAGAGGGTTCGCAACGTTTGCAGAGTGAATGTTTTATGATTTTCACGTTACATAGTAACAGGAGCGTATTCATGTTAATCAGTGTATTCACATGCGAATAACTCGTCCAACTTGAATTGGTAGATATTATGTAAAATCACGTTTTATTGCTAACTTTATTTACATTTTTGCATGCTATGCTTCTTTTTAAAGTCCATTTGATTCTTGTGCTCACAAACAAACACAGACGGTTAATAACGAATTTTGAATTGTGAAAATAAAAGTTATTTCGTTTCCGTTCAGGTATACTGTCTATCTCGTTTTAATTGTCGTAAAGACTTATGAAATCAAATGAAAACAAGTAGCAAAAATATGCTTTTGTTTATCAAAGTAATTTTAACTTAAGTAGATACAGTTAAAAGATTCATTCCTCTTTTACGTCATACTTTGCATTATCTTCTATTTTGTTCTGGTACAAAAAAGTTTGGCATTATTTAAGATGTGCATAATAAATCCGGCGAATAACATAGTGTCTCTTATACTCTTTTATACTGATTTATAATTAAACAAGTACGAAAGTTTACGCATAACATCATTTTGGATTATTCCTTGCGAAAAAATGTCACGTGACGTAATGTTGGTAGTATTTTACAATCGCAACGTATAGAGCTATACTTAATCTTTTAAACTTCGCAACATTCATTTGTTTTAAAAGTAATTTCTCCCTCGTCGCAGCAATGAAAGTGAGCATCGTGATAGTTGGTGTGCTGGCGGCGTGCGCGCTGTCCCTGGCGGCTGAACATGGCCCCCTGCTGACCGCGCTGCGAGCCCAGCCCGACACCACTGAGCTGGTCGCCGTCCAGCCGGGACTGGAGAGGCCCAAGAGGCATCTGCTGCTCGGTACGTAACGTTAACCCTATCCACTTGAGTTAAGACCACTTGCTGACGATGTGAGTTCTGTCTGTGGCTGAGGGTCTGTTGCTGGCCGCACTGCGAGCCCAGACCGACACCACTGTGCTGATTGCCGTCCACCCGGACAGGAGAGGCCCAAGTGGCATCTGCTGCTTGGTAAGTAAAGTTTAAATGTTTCCACTTGAGATCAGACCATTTGTTAGCATAGTGCGCGTTATTAGAATATCAATCAGCCCGCAACCACGAACTGCAGGGTATAGGCCTCCTTTAATATGTGCCAGTCCCTTCTGTTCTGAGCCGATCTCATCCAGGTGCTGCCAGTGACCCTGACGATATCATCAACCCAGCGTACCTTCGGCAATCCCCGATTTCTTTGGCCAGATTTTGGTCACCACTCTGTCAAAGTTTTGCTCGAATACTTTCGTTCGGCGACGAATCTCCGTATTACGGGCACGTTATTAGAATAAGAAAAGGTAACTGAGGAATCTGCATCGGAAAATCCCAAAACAAAGAAGGTTTTGTTTGCAAGACACTCGCTGGTCTGTCACCATAGGAACAATATTAACAATTATGAATAACATGATGTCGGCAGCTAGCTAAGCGGACTTAAAACAATTCGTTAACCCGTGACCCCAGGTGCTCAAACCTATGGTTTTACAACTAGTTCTCAGATGCGATAATAATCGCGATTCGATTGGATTGATAAAGAACTTCAAAGCAGTCATTCAGGTTTGTGAACATCGTGTATGACCCACAAAACGTGTTTTTGTTACTAAGAGCACACAATAACTGACTATTAACTATATTCGCGCTCTTTTCCCGGTTAAGCTGTAAAGGATCTGAATAATGATTAATGATTTAACATAAAGTTCTAAGAACAGCATTTGATAATATTGTGCAATAACCGATCACAGATATTGACAATTGATATCAATAATTGCTTATACAAATGCGTGATAAGGCTATTTCGTAGAGTTCACTGTCACGTAAGATGATACGTCAGAGGTGTTAACAGATGCCGTTAATTCGTTACGTAAATAAGTGATACATTTAATTGCGATTTTATTTATGATAAAATATATAGGTATACACCTAGAAATTCAGTATAGGGTAATGTTTATGGATCACAAAAGTAAAATTTAGTTTTTAATTGATATAAATAGCATGATATAAATAATTTTTGGTATTTCATAGAATTGATTTACAAAAATGTCCTGTCTATGTTTTATTAAAATTAATTAGAGATTTTTATTTATAAATTAAACATACCAGTTTTTCAAAAACACACAACTAGTAGAAAAACGTTAAAATTATGAGCTAATGAAAATCAACATAATCACAAATAAAGAATTCTCTTACACCTATAAATACCTGATGACTAACAAAAATTAAAAAAATAAAACAAAAAAGCCAAATAAAAACTTAATTGATTTGGTGTAAAAAATCACAACAGAATTATACAAGTAAATAATATGATTATATTGTCGGTTGGTTGGATCATTTAATACGCTCAGGTGCCCTGGGACTTAGAACTTTCTAGGTCTCATAGGACTCTAGGCAAATGAGTTACGAGCATATATCCGCTGGGACCTGCCACGTGACGCTGCTAGGTGAATGAAATATTAATTACAGTTTGTAAGCAGATCTTATGACTCATGTAATTTCAAGAGGATCTTGTGAAAATGTAAACAGTTTAAGATACGATTCAGTTTTTAAAATAAAATAGGTAAGTACACAGATTGACGGACATATTGATGTTAAGATAAATTTAATTTTTATTTTGGAATATTTTTTTTTAATAAGTACTTATATACTATAAATACGCGTATAAAAATAAAATTTGTTACTAAATAGTAAATATAAAACTTTAACAGAATACCTCATATGAACAGGATACCTTCTCTTCATACTATGCAAATTAATGGTAAATAATATTATAATATAAAGCAAGTTTGTGATTAATTATTAATAACATTCGAAATGATGTTCGAATATTTAATCAGCCATACCTGTATAACATTCACCGAACTGGTAATAAGCGGACTAAAACCTGTATTGTATCAGACAATTTGCAATGAATTACAAATAGAATATTATTACAACGGACTATTTAAAACATTTTGAGGATTTTATTTTAAAAGCGTTAGAAATTTTCATTAATTGATAAGCTTACAACAAACAATAGTCGCATTACCACCTTTCTTTTGTTTTCAACTCTATGTGTTAAAAGATTGATATCCTCGTAAATATACACGTATAATTGTAATAAAATGTAGTAGGGAAGATTTAACTATTTTTACTTAAAATTATTTTTATTTAAGTATCTTAACTGTTGTCACCTTTTATTAGAAACGTATGGAACTCACGCTAGGTTGAGGCAGAATATTAGCTACAGCAATGTCGATTCAGCTGTTTGATGCTGAGCCACATTACCTTTTTGCTCCATATTGTTAGTTTTGAACAAATTAATACATTTATTATTATTATTATTATTATATTTTTTAATTTAATTTAAATATCCATGTTTCCGCGTTAGATTATGGGTACATAATGTATGTTCTCGATATGTTTGGTGATAGGGTTTTTTTAAAGTCCACCTGGCTAGCCTACCAACATCGTATCACAGACCTTCAATAAATTGTCCTTTCACCTTGTTAGATACCTGCCTACACTGCGTCTGCCGGTGCACGGTCACCATAAAAACAATGTCATAGGCATTCATCGGTTCAGTAGCAGTGACGACCTTGCACCGGGAGACGCAGTGTAGGAGGTATCCAACAAGGTGGACCGACCATTTGGTGAAGGTCGCGGGTAACCGCTGGATTCGAGCAGCACAAGACTGGTGGAGATCCTTGCGGGAGACCATTTTGTCTATCAGTGGTCGTCTTTCATCGTCAAGGAGCGATGGCGTTAGGGTTAGGGATCTTGCCAGCTATGTAACTTTTGCAATGCCAGGTCTGGATGGGTGACCAAATTAAAAACATCTCTAGCTCCTCCGTGCCACGTAAAGCCGTTGGTCCCGGAGGTCATCGTAAGATGACAGTCGTTAAATCCACCAACCGGCAATGGGCCAGCGAGGTGGGAGGCCCAATCTTCCCGTGTGATGATGTCCATGTTGAAAGACCTGTTCCCAGTATTGGGACGTTTATAGGGTGATGATTGACGTCTTTTAGCTGATGATGATGATTGTTCAGGATGGAACAAATAAAAATAGATTAGAATTGAGTTAAGTGCTTTAAATAAAACGCTTTGTTATTACGATGCGTTTAGTTTTCATTCCAAGGTACGTAATTTGAGTTTACGATAGAAAGGGGAAAAAGAAACCCGTTTGGCCGAGGACGCGACATTATACAAAGTCAGTCGGAAAGGGGGTACTAAGCCGAAAGGATGGTAAAGTATACATGATAGTAAATAACTTTTGTCTAAGAACTTTCCTAGAAGAATGATAATTTTAGATTAACAGCTGTTTTGAGATTTCATAAGAAATGACGCTGTGGTAACCCTGGTGGTCAGCTGTTTTGAGAGAGATCGATACAGATTTGATTGAGTTCATTGAGTTCATTGCCGGGGTTAACAAGTGGCGTTAGCTCCGCCCCTATTCAGGGTTGTACATTTTTAAAATATATTATTTTATACATATATTAATATGTATAAAATATAATGTTTTTCGCAAAGTTTATATTTGCAATTAAAAGTTGATAGTAACACTTTCAGTTGTCCGCGGCTTAGTACCCCCTTTCCGACTAACGTTGTGTAGTGAGACCCCCCGTGTGGGGCGGCGGTACCGACGACGTCTCCGATTGGCGGAGAGGCTAGCTGTCATCCGAAGCGTTCACTTGTAGTAAATTCTCTGCGTAGGGCATCATCTGATGCGTTCACATTCTGTGAAATATAACTAATAATAATGGCACTTGGTGCTGTTGTGTTTCTTCCGGCCAGTAAGAGTTCCGGAGACTCCTTCCCCCCCCCCCCCCTCACAATTCCTATTCCTTCCTTAACCCTATTCCTTTCTTAAAAGTCGGCAGTCGGCAACGCATCTGCGACTCCTCTGGTTTTGCGTGTGTCCATGGGCGGCGGTGATTGCTCTCCATCAGGTGACCCGCCTGCACTTTTGCCTCGTTCTTGTATATAAAAAAAAACACGGCGCAGACAATGATGATGATAACAGTTGTGTATTATTACAGGTGCCGGTGCGTTGGGCGCTGGAGCTCTGGGCGCCGGCTTGCTCGGCGCGGGAGTACTCGGTGCTGGACTGATTGGAGCTAAAGCCCTAGGCGCCGGAGCGATCGGCGGAGTCCTAGCCGCTAAGGCCTTCAGCGGCAGAAGTTACGGCGGCGGCTACGGTGGCGGCTACGGCGGTGGCTACAGCAGCTACGGTGGCGGCTACGGCGGTGGTTACAGCAGCTACGGGGGCGGCTACGGCGGCCACGGCGGTTACGGCAGGAGTTACGGCGGTTACGGCGGTGGTTACAGGTGAGGATGCTTTATCCATTTCTTAAAGCAATAAACACTTAATAACTTAGATATAAGGGTTTACCTAAGTACAACTACTTTTTAAACATATTTAACTTTAACAGGTTTTATAAATATTTAACTGAAAAGTCATTCCATGAGACTGTTAAAGAATTTGTTAGTGTTCTAGAGAGTGTTTTTAACGTTATTTTTTTTATCTTTACAGCAGCTATCCTACTACGTACTACGTCGAGAGCTGGTGAATAAAGTGCAAATGATTAATATTTAAGGTGAACTTGTTGTTAATTTATGAACATTGTTATGTATTATGTGAAGACGTGTTTGCGTTTCATACGACTGATGTGTATGTTGTATAACAAAATAAAAATATAAAAACATGAAAACCTAAATTTGCTTTTACTTTATTACTTACAAGTTACAATTCAATTAACTAGAAACTGTGCTATAAAACGCTATAACTTTTTTAACAAAGTGGATTATCCATGGCCACAACAATAACTCACTGACTACTTCCTATTTCTGTGATAAGTGATAATAATGACTATCTTATCTGTAGCTAGAGTCTGATGCATTTTTTGGCCTACAATTGTAGGAATACCAAAATGCTACCAACAAAATGAACCACTCTTACAGAGTCAACTTTTTCAGAGTGGTATGACGGGTTGCACAAAAGATCACAATGGGTCGACGTGCTGATGCGAGAGGGAGAGACCTCTGCAGGCCCCTCTAGATAAGATAAGATAAACGCCAACTATAGAAAATATTATTGTTGGGCATTTTCCTGATATGTCACATTATGATAATGCATGGTTGTAATAAGTCACATTCAAATGCTGATGATACTTTGAATGTTGGCGCGTGTATGCCACGATCTCCCGTTGGTGAGGCTATAGGCTATATATTTGCATGGTATTAACATTGAGATATTATAACTAGAGACGTCACCGCGAAGTTTATTGCTCACTGAGTTGGGCTGCAAGACTCTCAGTGATTGTGAGGGATCGAAGCAATTTTGGACCTTGCATTTGCAGCCGCAACTCTGTGCGCAAAAAATTGCTTCGCGTTGTCGTATTTAGCTATAATACCTCAATGGGTATTAACGCTGGCAGAGCCGAGGACGCTGGCGTCGAAACAGCATTAACGGAGATGGATGGCCCCGGCCCACGCCATCGGCTCTTTAATCTCGCACAAAAGAGATATACGGCTGCGCTCCGATTCGATGGTAGCTGGTAGCCGCTATTTCTATTTTATGGAACGCTCCGCTGCAACCAAGGTGCCGAAAGGATTCATAAAGATAAAACGCCATTTGTCTGCGATGGAAATGCTGATGAAAACGTCGCCTAGAAATCGAATGCAAGCAACCGGTGTGACACTTGGCGCATACTCGTGTTTATATGTACACATTATCTATCAGTACCTACAAGTTTTGTCTGCGATAGAAACGCTGGTCAGTCGCTTAGTCTAGGCCGACGGTAATACTTTTTTGCAAACTGTATCTTTATATTTTTTGGAGCTGATGTGCCATTCCGCCTATTTCGCGTCATATATACGTTAATACGACAGCTACATAACCAAAACAGTCTGAACTTAAGTTGTGACGAAAACGTTGTCCCGAAAACTATACGACCAAATATTGTTAGTTGAATGTATGAAATTCTAAATTATTGAAAACATTGGATTTTAAGCTTTAATGTACGTTTTTGGAGTTGGCGGTACAAGATCGAAATAAATTTCGAGTTGATGGGATACATGTTTTGGAGCTAGCGGTACTAAGACAAATCTAAGTATTACTAGAATCAAGTAAAATGTAAAATTAATGAAACTTAATTTATGTACCGATTATTTATTATGTTCCTCTATGTACAAAATTCGAATATCTCTAGAAAACTTATAATGATGGAAGCAATGACATTCTATAGAATGTCATGCCTACATTCAGTTTGACGCATAGAATAATAAGTTATTATTCTGAGGTTTTACGCTTCTATAGAATGTCATTGGATGGAAGTGTAAAACTGAATGTATGAATAAAAATAAAACGCTTTTGTCTGATCTGATCGAACCATTTCCTAGAAATCAAATAAGAACAGCAACCAGAATGAAACTTAGCGCACATGTAAGTACATTTTGTAATAAGTAAAAAAGTTCGAATTGCGTAAGAAGTAGTGTATCTCAAGAAAAGTCTAATGGTGGGAGTACAGAACTGAGGATGTTGTAGTTCTAAAACAAGAACTACCTACAATATGCTCAGTTCAAATTGTTGTAGTTTTTTTCTCAACATAGCTTTGCGTAATTCTGACACTATAAGGCTCTTTTATACCTAATTTGTCTATACCCTTCACAGCAGACTCCACAGCACACAGACACTAGCAATGAGATACAGTCAGATTCGCGACACAAAAAGATGTAAGGTTAACATTTTTTTCTGTTGCCTGTGACCAGAGAGCTGAGTGTAAGTTAGTAAATGTGCAAACGTTATATCGCGTTCGAGTTAAGTTTTGACAGATAAATCTTAATGCTAAGTAAATAAGATCGAGAATCAAAACTCTTAACACAAACGCGATAGTAACGTTTGCACATTTACAAACTTACACTCAGCTCTCCGAACTCGTTGTGTTAGACGTACGAAAACCTACCTCAATGTTTTAGGATTCTAACTCTGGCTATGTGGAGAGAGAAAGTCGTTATTCATGATTTTTATGTGGAAACCATCTTACCAACTCTATTAACATGCAGACATGAAGGCATGTGGGGAGATCACAACCGCAAGCTGCTATGATATAGAACTCCACTCGAAATGAATAATACTTAATACATGTTTAAATACAGTAACATAATGAAGTCAGATACTCTCTCACTTGATTAATGTCGGCCGTTATTCAACAGCAGACATGCTGACAAAACACTCCATGTCGAAATTTGAAATAAACATTGTCAACAAACAATAAATTGTCACAGCGAAATTGTAAATGACGAACACTCGGCGGCGCATTGTCCGGGCACGGCGGACGGGCGGACATTGTTTCGATAAGACCCTAAAGTAAACTTAGTATAAATTGGAGCTCGCAGAAGCAGTTGTATCAGTTCGGAGCAGATCTACGCGGGGGAACAATGACGAAGATTAATCATTCGCCAATAATGACGGCACAATCTTATCTGGCACCAGCCATCGGATAAATCTATTCAAGCCTCTACAGCGGCGTCATCGCCGATATTCCACTGATTGTGTATAGTACACAATTCAGCTCTGTATGTATTGTTGGCAGGCTTTTGTTTTCAGTCTGTATTTATACAACCATTTTCTTTTCATTATAACGAGTATAAACGCAAAGCAATGGTAGACAAAAGCTGAAAGCGTTTTTAGATGCCTTTTGAAGTTAATTTAGTTACGTCTACGATTTCAGGGCTATTGTACAAAGCTATGGGTACTGGGCTTGTGTACTCATCGTTTGAAGACAAAGAAGTATTAATAAGTTATATTATTTATTAGATTTATAAAGATAAACTAGCAGAGACGTTGCTACTATCACTGCATCGACACATCGCGATCGAAACGATGCAATTTCCACATTTTTGAGCTAAAAAGTTGTTATTCAGGAAGTAGGTAGTAAGCCGCGATCGGCCGAACTTTCCAAATAAAACCAATGAGACCCCTTGTTTACGCTCTTTGTTGCTTCGTCCGCCCTTTTCTTTGTTCAAATCCAACTTTGTACTGTTCTTATAGTAATTTGTGGTCATTTGTTCCAACTATTTTCTCTTTATTGGATTTGCTAAGTTTTGCAACATTAGGAATGGGGAGGCCGCTTTTAGACATTAATGATGTAGTCAATTCTAACCCATTAGATCATTTATCTTTTTACTCGTGTCATACTATAATGGCGAATATAGAATAGGTATACATACATATAATAACGACTATTATCCTGCGAAGGGTTAGTCAGAGACTAGGCAATGAGGACAGCAAAATCCTATCGTATCGTATGCCTGTAAATGATTCATTTTATAAACCATAATGCACGGCATAGATGTGATACCTATGTAGCAACTACATAATGACATAATTTTATACATTGTATAAAAAGCAAATTTTCCTTGAATATTTATTTTATTTAAATCTTTCATATTTAAACAAAATATAATAACGATTTCATAACGACTTAATTATACTATAAATAAAACAACAAAATAACTTAAATACTTAAACAAAATTAAACTACTTACCTAAACATAAAACTATAGAAAAAAAAACCTATAAATAAAAGATGTCTTTCATATTATATTAAGTCAATTTGAATGTAAAAATGAAATGTAAAAATAAATTTTATACTAATCCTCTTAGTTTACCCCACGGGTTTGTTGGCAATCCAGGTTACACAATTTGGTGTGTCCATGTTTTGGACTACTTTTCAACTGTGTGCTATCTAAATTCCAGGAATTCAAGAGAGTTTTTTAACGCTACAATTTAGTAATTTTTAGCATGGAACCATTAGTTTTTTATTTATTTTTGTAAAAATATTTTATGCACTATCGAAAGATAGTACAATACTTTGATCATAATGCACAAATATTATTTTGTGACAAAAATAAAACTTAAATAGATCTCTCTCTATAATCCATACACATATAGTCTGTACACAAAAATATTAAGTTTTGTGTATTTTTTTAAACAAGAAATATATCATAAACGCGAAAGTTTGTAAGTATGGATGGATTTAGTTCAAATCGTTGTTAGAAGGTACAAGTGCAAATTTCGCATCGCCATTTTTAATGACTGGCAACTAACGTCATCGCGAGAAAAACGGAAGGGATGAAATTATTTAGATTTCCACAAAACTACGCTAGGCGATTCCAATCTTGGGGGTTAAAGTTACTTGCGTCCGTAGGTTTACCCTTGAGACCCTACACGTGACCCCTGGGTGGTGCTAAATGAGTGACACTGACTGAGTGGTAGAGCCACGCTGCGTTGCAGCACGCATTGGGCCGGCTCGCCCGGCGTAATACCACCCTCTCACGAATATCCGGCGTGAAAGAATGGCACTTGGTGCTGTTGTGTTTCATCCGGCCAGTGAGAGTTCCGGAGGCCCCTTCTCTCCTCCGCCCCTCACAATTTCCTATTCCTTTCTTAACCCTATTCCTTTCGTAAAGATCGGCAACGCATCTGCGACTCCTCTGGTTTTGCGGGGGTGTCCATGGGCGGCGGTGATTGCTTTCCATCAGGTGACCCGCCTGCTCGTTTGCCTCCTTCTTATATAAAAAAAGAAAAAAGTGTTTTATCAAGAAAATCAAGATATTTTGATATAATATAACCGTGTGCCGTGTCGCGTAGCGGTGAAAAATACTACCACCCCCTCTCTTTCCTTTGGGTGTCGTAAAGGCAACTAACGGACTAACGACTGCACATACTTCCAACTGCATAGAGCGGCGATGGGCACACCACCTGTCACGCCGTGCACATATGCAGTCGCTATTTGGTAAAAAGTGGGCTATGGCAGAGTAATTATATTTTTTTCTCGTTTGTACATCCCAATCAAACCATTTGCTTATACTATTCGTAAGCTAACGGATTAAAGGCTTACTTTGTATGAATAGACTTTATTAATAGAGCGCGTATCTGCGAATCGCAGCATTTATCGCTCAGATGAGCTCTTTGAAGCTTCATCTGGCAATGCGAGCTTTGCTGAATATTCATACTAATGGGCAAGTCATTAACATGCTCCTGCCGTACTACTAACGGCAATTACACTAGGAAGGGCTTTGTATTTTTGTTGGCAATGGCAACGGTATACATATTTAGCACATGATTCTGAATTGGGCATGGACGTAATACGTAGGGCGCACTAAAAGTTTGCGGAATGAATAGGAAAAAAATACTATTAAAGGTCAAAAATGAATTTATTGTTTCTCAAAATATTCTTCTTCCTTTGCGTAAATGCACTTTTTCATTCGATTGAACCGATTCTGAAAACTTTTGTGCCACTCCTCCGTGGTGACCTCAGAAACGTGTTTTTCATACTCTTCGACAGTCTCTTCTGGTGATGAAAATCGTTGACCGCGTAATTGGTTCTTAATTTTTGGGAACAAAAAAAAGTCAAAAGGTGCCAGGTCAGGACTGTATGCAGGATGGCTCATAAGTTCTACGTTTTTCACCTTCAAAAATTCGTTTGTGTGTCTGGCCGTGTGGGTACTAGCATTGTCGTGCTGCAAGATGACAAGGGGTTTACTGTTATTTTTGCGGAGTTCGTCAATAATTTCCGGCAAACCAATGGTCGTGTACCAGTCACTATTCACGGTACGACGATTCTCTAAAGCAACAGTAGCCACGTGTCCAGTTTTATTAAAAAAAGAAGCAATCATCCGCTTAGATGCATTTTTCACGCGCGCCGCTTTAGTTGGTTTCGGCTCATCTTGAAAGACCCATACGCTCGATTGCTGCTTTGTTTTGGGATCGTAGCAATAAATCCATGTTTTTTCACCTGTTACTATGTTCCAGACCTTTGACGTGCCTTCGTTGAATCTGGTAAGCATGGCACTGCACCAAGTGACGCGGTCCGTTTTTTGAGCCTCGGTCAAATTGTGTGGGATCCACCGCGAGCACAGCTTTCTCACACCCATATGTTTGTGTAGGAATGATTGTATTTAACTCACGCCTATGTCTAAAGATACGCGAATCTCATGGTAGGTCACATGCCTGTCTGTTTCAATCATACAGCACACAGCATCGATGTTTTTGTTGTTCACAGCGGTGGACGGGCGACCATCGCGAGATTCGTCGCTGAGATTGACACGACCGCGCTTGAATTCTGCAAACCAGCTATAAATAGTCGTCTTGTATAGTGCTTCATCGCCAAAAGCAGATTGAAGCCGAGCGATGCTCTGTTGAGCTGCCAAATTACACTTAAAATCGTAGAAAATCATACAACGAAAATTTTCCCGGTTAAATCCATGTTAATGTAGACACGCAATTTTTAAGGCGCTACAGTGTAAAAGCAATTGACAGTCAGATGAAACAAAACTGCCTTCTACAGTCAGAGTTCCATTTTCAAATGTTGTAAGTAATTACTTTTTAAATATTGTTTATGTAAGTGGCCAGTACCGGAAACTTTTAGTGTGACCTATGTATACGAATTGGGTAACAAATACTTAGTTATATAACCTAACAAGAAGTGATACGTCTTTCCTTAGCCTTTTTTAAATAAAATGAATAATTCTGTGCCTCCTGTGAAGTGTTTATTAAAAATTTGCAGTGTTTAAAAAATATAAAAAGTCCTTAATTATATTTTTTAACGCAATTTCCGCTGCATCAAAAAACTTGTAATTTTGAGACGTATCACTTTTTATAGGAGAGGCAACTTCGATCATATAAACTTAAATGCACGGTCTCATACAAATCAAACTCAAATAATGTCCCCGCGTAAATACATACATATCGAAATGAAACACTTTTTACGGATTAACTTGCGTTTAATTTACTATTTACATAGTTTTTATATTATCCTGACGTTTCGAACCCTTTACATTACAGGGTCCGTGGTCACAGGGAGACTGAGGTGTTGGTCGTCTCATTGTCAGAAGTTATTTGCCTACCGTCAATAATTTTTATATTTTACCGGGTGCGTTCAAGTTTACACAATACGAGCTAACAATATTTTTAGGTCTGGCAATGTGTTGCTACATACATATCCATAGATCAACATCAGAAATGAAACGAGATATATACTCGTAGATAAATATTTATGGTAAAGTAAACCTTAAACTTTAGGTTATGAATTACAAATTCTTAAAAATATTATTGGAGTTACATCACTTTGGATCAGGCTCGCTAGATTCAAGCTAGTTGGAAAAAAGTTCTAAACGAGATTTAAGTAAAAACTTACTCGTATTTTCTTAGATTGAAAATTTTAATAGTTAGAATCAATCACATCAAGTTACTTATTTAATTTACTTGTTTTTACACATATAGTAAATCTCGCGACAACCTTTTATATCATATAAATTGTGTAATGACGTTATAAGTTGATAGTTAAAGTTTTAATGTAATAGTTATTTTTTTCTTTTTAGAGCAAATTAGAGCTTTTTATAGCTTTTTAAATAAAAGCTTGTTTTTTTAAAAGGTTTTTACTTTTAATTTATTTTATACTTTTTAGTTATCCCTGGACACGTTTTTCATCTGTTCATCTCACTGAATACAAATACACTGGCCTGCAAAAATAAGTATCACACTTTTAAAATTTCATTTTTTTTCTAAACTATAGAAGTTAGAGATTTAAAATAAAAAACGTTTTAACGAAACTATAGTAAATTATACAATAGTAATATTTTTATGTCTTGTGTGTCTTGTTTATCTTGTGTACTTTAAAAGTTATTACAATTTTGAAAGTGTGATACTTATTTTTGCAGGCCGTGTATTTATGTACTTAAATAAAATTTATTCACGTCCAATAAACCACCACCACTGACCACCCATCAAAAACAGTCCACCCATTAAGACGAATCAAACTCGACGCGGTAGTATCGCTTAATTACCGAGTTTCTATGGCCACCTTCCAGCTCCATCATCAGACCCTGGTTACCATCTAGCACCAAAGTACTCGTCAAGACGAATCAAACGAGCCCATACTCGATGGGGTTATGTCGTTTAATTACTTAGTTTCTATGGCCTTCTTCCAGCTCCATCATCAGCCCCTAGTTACCATCTAGCACCAAAGTACTCGTCAAGACGAATCAAACGAGCTGAGACTCGATGGGGTTGCGTCGTTTCTCTACTGAGTTCCTAGGATCACCTTCCAGCTCCAACATCAGATCATACCCTGGTAACCATCTAAAAAAAACGCACTCGTCAAGACGAATGAAACGAGCCGAAACTCGATGGGGTTGCGTGGTTTCATTACAGAGTTCCTATGACCACATTCCAGCTCCATCATCAGACCCTGGTTACCATTGAAAGACAAACTACTCAAGACGATTTAAACGAGCTTGGGCTCGTTTAAATCGTCTTGAGTAGACACAATCTCGTCGAGTTTGGACTCGACGAGGTTGTGTTGTTTCATTGCAAAGTTCCTATGGCCACCATCCAGCTCCATCATCAGATCAGCACCATGTCATCATAATATTGCATTGTCACGCGATTTACACATGTATGCAAAATTTCAGCTCAACCGGTAACCGGCAAGTGGATCAAAATTAAGTTGCAAAATTCCACCCGAACAAGACAAGCTAGATAAAAGCTTGTAACAAGGCACGTTTTTCAAATTCAAACCACTTCTCTCAAGAAGTCCGTCTGAGATCTCATAAAGTCCCACAACTTTATTGAATCTCGAGGGGTTTGGGGGAATATCATTTACCATTAAAGTTCATTATCACTCATTATCATCTACTCAATGCAAAGAAAATAATTACTGATAAATCTTACTTGACACTGGCTAAATGTGCTGATCGCACGAAGCCATTATTTAAGAGAAAAAAGGTGGCACAGAATTATTTACTGAGCAATCCACCAAATAAATACCCTTAGAATACTTAACTGTAACTGACTTCAGTTCACTATTTATAAGCTAAGTACAGTTCTCAAATAAAGACATATAGCTACGCTGAGCGATGTGATCTAATAAAATATTTCTATTATTCTAGTGGTATCACTAGGTGTATACCTACTTACATTTTTATCTCCCTTATATAATAGATAAAATTACTGGATGGCTTTCAACAATATTCATAAATCATGCTTGGCTCTCAATCATATTTAAAACATTTTTCTGTTTGTTGTAACTTCTCCATCTCTCTATAAATTTCTACACCTTTCTATAAATTCTCTATACCTAAATCTAATGCCTTTCACACCTATATGCCTAGCTACCTTATAATACATACACACATCCTCGCCGCTTTTACCTTAACTTAACTTATTATCTAATTCTTAAAACTAATTAACCTAATTTATCTACAATCTAATGGTTGTGTCTGGAGTTTTTGTTTAGTGCGTATTGTTTGTATGATGATGAAACCTTAGCATAGCTTAATTCTATTTGCAGTGAATTTCAGTTAAGCAATGTAATATTATAATAACTACTATTTTGGCCAGATCGTCTAGTGAACCCTCCGTTGTTAACCGCATTTAAGTAACTCAAGTTCTTTCGTGAAAGTTTAGTAATTGGCTTATCCCTGTGTTAAATTATTTCCTCCTGACCTAATTACCTACCAGTCTATAGATCATAACATAAATATGTGTAGCCTAGCAATGACTCCGTCTGAACTGTGACCTAAATCCTTCACTGCAGCTGCGGGGAAGATTTGTAACTACTCAAAGGTAATCAGATGATAGCTTAGCTTGTAGGTATTATTATTTATTATCAGTAGCATGATACATAAGAAGCCTGGTGCAATTTATATAAAGGTCTTGTGGAATTATAAGAGTCTTGTGGAAATATAAAAGTCTTGTGGAAATATAAGAGTCTTGTGGAAATATAAAAGTCTTGTGGAAATATAAGAGTCTTGTGGAAGTTTAAAAGTCTTGTGGAAATATAAGAGTCTTGTGGAAGTTTAAAAGTCTTGTGGAAATATAAGAGTCTTGTGGAAGTTTATGAGCTCCAACCGCCGCTCCATAGCGTGCCATTACATCTCATTGTTTAATTATGGCCCCGTCCACTTTGGCTTTAACATTAATTATTAGCTTGTAGCTTTAATTCTTTCAAACTGAGAATTTACATCTCCTCTCAAAATCTAATTTCATTTTACATTATGAACTATGTGTTAGCAATTTAAATTCTTATTATTCCACATAAATCAATAGAGTTTATCTCAAGGCTTGCTATCATTCAAATATCCTTTTCACATTAAGAACTTAATTATTCAATGCAATAACTTATATTCAGTTCTATAAAGGGTGGATAATTTAATCAAACGCCACTTCAGGCGGTGGCTAAAGTAGAATGCTATTAATACAGGTAAAATTACTTTTATTTACTCCTAGTATTTATTATACAGGTCTTATAAAGTTCCAATATAACTACATTGGATTGGCAGCATTGGCAGATTATCACATCTTAAGTTTATTAAGGATGTTTAATTCATTCAATATCCTTGACTTTTAGGAAGTGAACTTAAATAGAATACTATCATTTGAAGTAAATTACTTTGGGTTACTCTTAGTGTTCATTATACAGATTTATAAAGTATAAGTACATCTCAAGTTTATTGAAAGATGTTTAATTTATTCAATATCCTTGACTTTTAGGAAGTGAACTTAAATAGAATACTAAATCATAGTTAGTATACTCCTAGTAGGCAGTAAATTAGGTAGTTAATTATCCCTGTTAATCATTAAATCAATTACATTCAGAAGCTATCTTTTACTCACTTTAATAAGTATAAATTAGACTGTACTAGGTATTAGTCTGATTGATTAGATTGTTCCCATCAAATATTTCTATGTTTCATATTATTAGAAGTAAGTACTTACATATCTTAAGAGGTCTCTGACCATTAAGGTGAATTCAAATGGTATTAGTGGATCATTATCAGGCTAATTAGCAGGTTGTCATCAATCAATTATTTCTATGTTTAAGATAATTAGAAGCTCATAGCTTGCAATGTCTTCCTTCAACGAATTAACCTAGGTTCTAAACTGGTTTTAGTTGTTCAGTTTCAGCTTATATTTTACCAATAGGTATCGGATGTATAATTTTTTAATACTTTGAAGAGTGTAGCTATTTAAGGCCGTATTGTACCTCAGGGAAAGCTAAAAATGCCTGTTTGGTCATTTCAGTATTAGAAATCAAACATCACAGTACAGCTATGCTTATTTGCTATAACTTTTGGTATTTTTCTTGTAATAGGAAACCAGTCTAGACTTTTAGGTATTCCAAGTAATGATGGTACAATATTATCATACTTCTGTTAATTATTTAAAATGAATAATTAATTGGTAACAACTTTAGGAAAACAATTAGAATTTTATCGCCCTGCGGTAACAGATTACTTGCCTAGCTAGGACCCACATCACTTCATCATAATTTTATTTAGCGCCGTAACTTAATTATCCCTACCTTATTAGTCTGAATTAATAACTAACCATATATATATCCGCCTACCTATAGATTCCTACAACTTTCCTCACTTGAAAATGCCTATATTTTGTCGAACTAACAGTCCCCTTTTGTGTACCTTGCAATCTAGGCCAAGCCACATTTAACTTAAATTCGTGATGTGTGGTGAGAGTCGCATTGCCCCTGAAAGCAACTAACTCCTAAATGTTCTATCAGTCGAGCCAGTATACTCAGTGTGTCATTTTCCTATCACTACACTGTATGTACGGAGGTAGACTCGAAATTGGACTGGGTCATACGGGTCTACCTCCAGCTAAATGGTGTCTGACCTATCTTCAACTTTCACTAGGGAGACAACTGTCTCTCCCCCATTACTCCGTCGAAGATAGTGTATTGTTTAGCGTAATAATATAAAACGCCGATCTTATTAAATACAATCAAAGATCATCCAGACCGAAGTCTGTTGAAAGGTACATAGGTTTTCGTTGCCACCGTTACGCGTTTCCGCCGATGTACCCCGGAATACTTCATTCCGTTAACGGATTCGAGTTGCGACCGCAATAGTTTTACTTTATTAATCACTTTCAATTTCACAAATCTTAATTAATATCGCAGCTCGAATATCACTTAGCGCACTATCAAAGCTCGGACACTATTTTCCCCGTATGAGTAGTACCGCACTCTTAAGTTGGACCGCACCGCCGACGTCCCAAAATTGAATGCCCGCTAATTTTCCGCCCTTTTCCCAAGCATCTTAACTTTCGCGCCATGCGCGCCTAACATACGCCCGCGCGAGTCCGCTTTTCTTCCCTTCAACCAATCGCTAGCTGTTTCCCCGATGCCCCTCGCCTTCGCGTCGCGCCACGTGGAGCTATCATCCGACCTCTCTTTCTGTCTTTTTCTCAACCTCTCGCTCGCTCATTGCCGCCTTCGCCGCGCAATTCTAAAATTTTTCCATAATCTAACCAAATCTCGTCCGACAGCCAATATTACATCTTTGAATATCTAAATGTAGCCTTCTATTAACAATTCCCTCTCAATAATCCTCCACTTAAGCCAATAATCCTATATTTTGGGAAATTATAAAAAAGTTCCGTATTCCGACCATAGATGGCGTCCGCCCGTAGGTGAACCACTTTGCCGACTCGCAAAGCCCCGCGAAATTCAAAATAAAAATAAAGTCCTAGTCAACCTAGCAACCTTACGCGAAGCCCAAGTAAATGACTTCCGCTAGACGGCGCCTATGTCGCAAGGGACGCGCAGAGCAGTCCCCGCGAAATTCAAAATAAAGAAGTCAAACTAGCAACCTTATGCGAAGCTCAAGTAAATAACTCACGCTAGATGGCGCCTATGTCGCAAGGAGCACACAGAGCAGTCCCCGCGAAGTTCAAACTAAAGATAAAGCGCTAGACCACTGACCATTATTCTGAACTAGTTTATTATTCCCTTTTTCATGCTTATTATATTAATGGTGCTACGCATTAATATTTATTTTAGTGCTACTCCCACACATTCCTTACTAACGGACGGATACCATTCATTCTGTACCGTTACATTGTGTAAACTTCTAACCGCGTAAAGGAATACAATAATTAAGTCACCATAATGTATTAATATGAATGATGCTTTCGCAAAGAATATGTCGTTTGTATATGAGTAGGTATCTATTTGAAGGGCTTAACTTTTGACGCGATGTGAATTACAGTGAAATATAATAATAATAATACAATTGGATTAAATTTTTCAATTGGTAGTTCAGAATTAAAAAATATAATTTAATTCCAACATAAACATGAGAAAGAGCAGGACACAAGCAACTTCTTTAAAGCCTTAAGGGAAGGGTTTTTGCCTATATAGACTTTATAGGATTCAATGAATTAGCAGGTTCTCTGTATATGTATGGAAATTCCTAAGAACACACTTTAACTAAAAGCGGTAACTTATTTTATAAAGCAAATAATTTGAAGGAAAATAGCGGTATCTCAAATACTTATAACTCAAAAAACACTATTTTTCAATATTTTGAAAACATCAATGAAAACTTTTGGTTTGAATATCTAAAATTATGTTTGAATAATTAAAATCAGTACCTAACTCTTTTCTAAGTGGACGCGATCTCAAAAAAATTAAAACATCGATTTTCTCGAACGCCTTTTTTTTTAGATAACGCTTTTTGGCTTATGAGGGCAGTGTAAGTAGTACTTCAATATAAATATATACATGTAAAAATTATGTTGAAAATTTAAAAAAAATGTAAGAGCTCTACCGTTTTACACTTTTATTTTGGCTTGTTTTCGGGATTTTTTATAATCGAGTAAAGTGTACATCTAATCGAGTAACAAATTAGCACATTTTTAGGCAATATCCTTTAGTATATTATCTATATAATTTTTATAAGTGCGTTATTTAATAGTAAATACCTAAACCATTTGACCTAAACAATTTTGCTCGCATATCCTCCGTTACTCGCCTTATGCGATATTCGCTTGCACACATGACACAATCTATGCGTACGTCGCCGAAAAGTGACCGATCGGAAACTTCTTCGACTGTACTTGGGCTGTAGTGGCCACTTGCCAACAACTATGCGATTCTCTAAGCGACAAATAGGCGCTGCGCGCATGGCTGTGATCTGCTGCCTCTTTCCAATTCTATGAATATGAAAGAGACAGAGTCAATTCTCAGCGCTACGGCAGAAACTTAGCAGTGTTGCCGCAAAACCGCAACTGAGTTCCCAAAAGGTACATTTCCAGCGCCGAAAAGGTATTATTTTGGGGTAAAAAGGTACTTAAGCATTTTTTTCGCTCAAATTACCCTTACAGCTTTGATTGCTCTTTTAAAGTTAGTACTCGTCGACTAAATCAAAAGGTACATCAGCTGCCCCCGTTACACATGACACATTGGAGGCTAAAAAGGTAGTACGTCAAATGTGTAAAATGTACGCTAACGGCAACGCTGTAACTTAGAGAATCGCACTACCAGACAGGCGACCTGTACTTTCGTTTTCCGGCTCATCATATTATCATTACCGTGTGGCGTAGCGGTGAAAGAATACTACCACTCCTCTTCCCCTGGGTGTCGTAAAAGGCGGCTAACGGACTAAAGACTGCACATACATCCTACAGCATAGAGCGTCGATGGGCTCACCACCTGTCACGCTGAGCACATGTGCAGTCGCTAGTTGATGAAAAGTGGACTATGGCAGAGGACTGCTTTTGCGGTCCACATTGCCTGTCTCTGACTAACCCTTCGGGGGTAATAGTCGTGATTATATGTATGTATGTATCATTCAAAAAAATCATAATAGAAATCTCTACACAACGATGGTAATGGTAAACAAATAAATTCAACCTTTTCAGCATTTCAGTTGCACTGGTAACCTTTTCGTGTACCGCGCTATGCCTTTATTTATTAGTGAGCACGCAAAGAAGCCTTTATTTTGTGATTGATTGTGCATTCACAAAGAGTGTTGAGTCCATTGAGTCCATTCTGAGCATGCTATGTATTTATGCGACCCATTTCGCTAATGGTACTGCGGCGAACGATTTATCAATAAACGATTTTGTGAACAATTTCTGCACTCGCATTAGTAAGGGATATAAAACAGTTATAGGGTTAAACTACCAACTACCAAAGAGTACCTACCTAGAGTATTCAGTACCTATCTACTTATAATTCTAGACGCGGAAGTAACAAGGAATTAAGTCAAAACTTCTAGCAAACAAAACAGGCAGATATTGACTCAAGTGGTTATGGCTGCCGAGTCTAGTCCAGATTTGTTAATATTATATTGGCTAGTAGCACTTGCTTGTCAGTTGTCAGTCTATGTCTTAATTTGGGCATAGAATTAATAAGATTGAATGTCATCATCATCAGCCAGAAGACGTCCACTGCTGGACAAAGGCCTCCCCCAAGGATCTCCACCACGACCGGTCCTGTGCTGCTTGCATCCAGCGGCTACCCGCGACCTTCACCAGATCGTCGGACCACCTTGTTGGAGGCCTGCCCACACTGCGTCTTCCGGTGCGCGGTCGCCACTCGAGAACCGTTCTGCCCCAACGGCCATCGGTTCTACGGGCGATGTGCCCTGGCCATTGCCACTTGAGCTTGGCGACTTTTTGGGCTATGTCGGTTACTTTAGTTCGTCTACGAATCTCCTCATTTCTGATTCGATCACGTAGAGAAACCCCGAGCATAGCCCTCTCCATTGCTCTTTGCGTGACTTTGAGCCTGCTAATAAGGCACATAGTGAGCGACCACGTTTCGGTACCGTATGTCATCACTGGCAACACACACTGGTCGAAGACTTTTGTCTTGAGACACTGCGGTATTTTGGACGAGAAGATATTACGTAGCTTACCGAACGCTGCCCAGCCGAGTTGGATTCGACGATTGACCTCTTTCTTAAAGTTGGACCTACCTAGTTGGACTGTTTGTCCCAGGTATACATATTCGTCAACAACTTCAAGAGCAGAGTCTCCAACCTTCAGAGGAGTGGGTACGACACGTGAGTTAGACATGATTTTCGTCTTCTCCATGTTCATTTTAAGGCCCACTTGTTGAGAGACTCTGTTGAGATCACCGAGCATTGTGCCGAGTTCCTCCAGGGTCTCAGCCATGACTACTATATCGTCGGCAAATCGAAGGTGATTGATGTATACGCCGTTAATATTGATGCCGAGTCCTCTCCAGTCCAGAAGCTTAAACACGTCCTCCAGCGCAGCAGTGAAGAGTTTCGGAGAAATGACATCTCCTTTTCTCACTCCACGCTGCAGCTGGACTGACTTCGAGCTCCGGTCCTGAAGACGAACTGTCATAGTGGCGTTTTCGTACAAACACTTCAACACTTCGATGTACCGGTAGTCAATTTGGCACCGCTGGAGAGACTGTAGCACGGCCCATGTTTCGATCGAATCAAAGGCTTTCTCATAGTCCAAAAACGCTAAGCAAAGAGGCCGGTTATACTCTTCGGTCTTCTGTATAACCTGCCGCAGTGTATGTATGTGGTCTATGGTGCTAAAGCCTTTTCGGAATCCGGCTTGTTCGATTGGCTGGAAGTCATCAAACCTGCGTGCGAGACGATTAGTTATAACTCTCGAGAACAGCTTATAAACGTGACTTAGAAGTGATATGGGTCTGAAGTTCCTCAGTAGTTCCTTGTTGCCCTTCTTAAAGAACAACACAACCACACTTTCATGCCACGCTTCTGGCGTTCTACCTCCGAGTACGACGGAATTAAATAGTCTCTGAAAAGCTGCGAGTACCGGTCTTCCGCCTGCTTTCAGAAGCTCAGCCGTAATTCCGATCTCGTACAGGCTGATGTCCGGGATATCTTCGGTGTAGTGTCGGGTTAGCTTAGCTCTAGGGTCTGTAGCTAAGATTTGTACAGGTGGCCCCGTGGATGTGTATAGCTGTCCATAGAACTTCTCGACCTCTCCCATAAGCTGGACCTGGACGTGACAGTTCTGCCGTCATCGGTTTTCAGCGTCGTCAGTTGGCGCTGCCCAATACCCAAATCTCTTGCAAACACTTTCGAACCTTTGTTTCGCTCGATAGCCTCTTTAATACGGTCGGTATTAAATCGGCGAGTGTCGCGAGTCAAAGACTTCAAGATCTGCCTATTGAGCCGCCGAAGCTGAGACGAATCGTCCGAAGAACGCAGAACCATCACGCGCCGCTCTTCCATCAGTTTGAGAGTATGGTCCGAGAGCTTTTTAGGTCCTCTTATACGGTGGGTTTTGAAGAACTTAGACCCAACCACATGGACAGTTTTTACAAACCTGTTGTTGTAATCGTCCACGTCTATGCAATCCTTTAGGCATTCGAAGCGATTTTTCAGTTCGAGCTGGAAACTTTCGGGGTTTTGGATTTGGATGGGTGCAGGGCGGAGCGTAGATTTCATCAGTCGACGTCTTTCAAGCTTGATATTAATGTTCAATGTGCCTCTTACCAACCGGTGATCACTGCCAGTTTTGAACGCGTTGATCACAGAGACATCATTGAATATTTGCTTTCTCGTCGACATGATAAAGACAATCTCATTTTTTGTTGCACCATCGGGACTTAGCCAGGTCCACTTGCGGTGTTCAGATTTCCTAAAAAAGGAGTTCATCATGAAGAGTCCCTCCTTTTCCAGAAACTCCGCCAGCAGTTGACCCAGGTGGTTCCGAATTCCAACTCCAAATCGTCCCACTTTCAGCTCATCGCCGCTTCGTTTACCCAGTTTTGCGTTAAAGTCTCCCATGACAACGGTGTAATGAGTTTTGGAGACTTGTATGGCTCTAGAGATGTCCTCATACGTAGCCTCCACCTCATCGTCGGGGTGCGTGGAGCGTATACCTGTATAACCTTCAACGAATACCGTTTGGTTATTCTGAGTATAAGGTACGCTATCCTCGACGACACACTTCCGGTCTTGTGCCGTAGTCGGAGCGTATACCTGTATAACCTTCAACGAATACCGTTTGGTTATTCTGAGTATAAGGTACGCTATCCTCGACGACACACTTCCGGTCTTAACAACGTTGTTCACGAGAGAGCTGTGGACGATAAACCCGACACCACCCTGGGACAGTTGTTCGCCCCCCCGGAAATAAAGCAAGTTACCAGACTTCAAGATTATCGAGTCCTCCCCCTCTCTTCGGACCTCAGATAATCTCACAATGCCCCACCGTATCTTGCTCAATTCTTCCTCCAGTTCGCAAACCTTCTCGTCGGTTCGCAGTGTACGCGTGTTGTAGGTTGCCAGGGCCAAAGTTCGTTGCTGGCGGTAGCCAGGTCTCTGCCGGAGATTCTTAGCACCCCCTGCACCGTCGCTGCCTTGGCCGCTACCGTAGCTAGGGCGAGCGGGGCCGCCGGGGACTAGGGGCCGGAGTTTAGTGCTGTCGTTCATGTTGGGGGGAATGTTGCCATAATCGCCACGCTTGGCAGGCGGGTTGGCGATCGCAGTATGACGGTGTTAATCTCAGAGGATGCTGCTGCCCATCCTCTGGGTTGATCCCTCAGTCGCCTTCTACAACTCTCACGGGAAGATAGGGGGTGGTAGTATTCTTTCACCGCTACCGACACGGTTAAGATAAAGATTTAATGTAGTATTAGTTAATTCTATGTGTGTCCGCCTCTGCACTATCTGCCAATCCTATGTAAGTACTCTTTGGCAGTGCGTACTTCTTGGGGGCTTTACCTATATCAATACCTAACTAAACTGATTGGAATGTCATTAAATAGCACTGACATGTATATTTTTAGAGGTCAGTGCATTTAAAGTCATCATAGCCGATATTTCTAGAAACGTAAATTAGAAATTTAAAAAATTACATGAGTGATAACCAGAAAGAACGAGAAGATGAATTGAAATATGTAATGTATTGTATTCAAATAAATGTATCAAATTAAAACTTTTCTTGAATTTTGATTTTTTTTTAAAAACGTGCTATTAAACCTTTTCTATTTAGATTTAATCAAAAGAACTTTCAGTCGATATTTGAAACGCTTTGTCTATCCAAGTAAATTGTAAATTATGTTCTTTCAAAATAAAGGCTTCATTATTTAAAAGCTGTTAAATAAAAAACGTATTTCCGTCGGGTTGTGTCGCCTGAGCCCAACTGTTATGGACAGGTCATAAATATCGTCGGCCCGCCGCGTCTACCTACTCACCGAAAAGAGGATAAGCTCGCTGTGGAGACCAATTCCATTTAATTTAAACAATAAGTGAACACCTACACATCTAACTAAAAAAAACAATTTAAACAATAAGTGAACACGTTATACACACATCAAACTAAAAAAAAACATATAGTTGTACATTCAACCTTTAGTTTTATAAATTTTTCGTGAACATTATACTCGTACATTGGAATGAAACACATTGATTTACTTGCTTTTTATAAAACAACCAAGGAAGAGGCCTGAATTTAGGGTATAAAACCCCAGCACAGGACAAGACCAAATTAAAAGATATTGCGTGTTTCGGGTGAAACAAAAAGTTGATAAATAAGTAGAACAAATATAAAAGATAAATTATCAACTTTTCTTTTCAATCTGTCTTCTTAATTGCGGCATGTCTTCTGCATCAGCAAAGAGAATATTATTGCAGTAGTGGCATCTCGTACCTACTTACTAATTAATGAAATGGTTAACCAGGCGGCTGTTTCAGATTTATCGATGCATATGTGTGATCCAATCCATCTCCAAGCCGCATTGGCAAGTTACTGTATATCTATCAATTGTAGAAGTGACTTGCTTTTAATGATGAAGACTTTTAGAGGGTTTTAGATAGGCTTCATTGAATGAATTATCATTACCTAAGTGTTCCGACGAATTTGCGAACGCGCTCTCTCATTCAAAGAATACATTAGTAGTATCATAATATGTGTATAATCGGAGCGCTTTGAACATATACTAGAGGGCCATTATTGAGTGCCATCAATCACTAGGATGCATTAGCGGGAGATATTTTGTTTATCGCACAAAGGATCGACGCCACAGACAAAAGAACGACGCGATGCAGACGCGGCCCCGCACAATGGACTGGTATCAGGACGCCACTCGGACTGATGCTATGGCCTGTCGGTTACACAAAAGACTAGATAGTACGTACCGTACTAAATATAATAATTTTTCATTGTTATATTTAGTACGGTACGTACGATCGACGATCTCCTTGGTCGAATGGTTTGTACACAAGTTTTCATGGTGTCGCCATCTCTGAGGACCCGGGTTCGATCCCCGGTCGGGTCAATTTAGAAATTATTGTTTTTCTAAATTGTCTCGGGTCTGGGTGCTTATTCAATGTAATAAGTATGTATTTAAGTATTTTAAGTATGTTTATCCGTTGTCTAGTAACCATTTAACGAGTTTCATAACGAAGCTTTTCTTGGGCTAGATAATTGGTGTAAATGTAGGAAATTTTATTTATTTATTTATTTATTGCCTTTTCATACTATAAGTATGAAGAATGAATTGAAATGAAGAATTTTTCAGAACTGGACAAATTTATATTACTTTTTCGGCATCGGTTAAAGAAAGAGATTTTGTATGTCTGTATGTTTAATTTTTTTTAAAGCAGCCATTTAATGATTCTGAAGACGCCTTAAAACAGAGTGGTTTTGCAAAATTTTGAAGGCTCCTGGTTATTAAATAAATGACTTAATGCAAAAAAATCAAACATACAGACATAGAAAATCTCTTTCTTTAACCGATGCTGAAAAAGTAAAAATTGGTCCAGTTCTGAAGGAGGAAACAGGGGACTACAAAACGTCGTTTTTCTGTGTTTTATATGAAATTTTGCATGCCACGACGACGTAGTGTTTCCTCTTAAGTCCCTCGTCGCGTCCGTAAGTTGGGTGGGTCGTGCAAAATGAGTGTCACTGTCTGAGTGGTAGAGCACGCTGCGTTGCAGCACGAATTGGGCCGACTCGCCAGTGTAATACCTGTCACCCTCTCATGGAATATCGGCGTGAAACAATAGCACTCGTTGCTGTAGTACCCGAGACCCATCTCACCTCCGTCCCCGCCTCACAACTTCTTCTCTTTCCTCAAGATCTTATTCCTCACAAGTCTTACTCTGGTTTTACTGGTGTTCATGGGCTGTTTACTTTCCATCAGGTGCCTGCCCGTAAAAATACAATGTTAAGCTCTTATTATTTGACTGTAAGTCTTCCTTAAACCAATCATTTTAATTGTCTTTTCCATTTTAATTATTTTTGTTCTGTTCTGTGTTTTTAACTAATTAACCATTAAATTGGTATGTTTTCTTTCTTTGTACTTTTTTTTAATTCTTACTTAGCTAACAACTACGATTGTTGTAATGATAATTTACAGTTACACACGTTTTTGATGTATGCGATATTATAGTACGAAGTATGTTAGTGTGATAATTTTTTTCGTTTAACGCCGATAATTATTCTGAAAAGTTTGAGAACAGAAACTTCTAGAATAGGAATATTCTGCGTAGGTATATGGACTTTAAGAGCAGGTATATGTTGTAAGAAACGAATAGGCCTTTAGGGTGCGATATCACAGCCCCGCAAACGAGCAGGGCAAAAGTTTCCACTTTTCTCTCCCTCATAAGGGGATATATATATACGTATATCTATATATATACTTAACAAGCTCCGGGCAGCCGCCCGGTAAACCGTAGAAGGTGATTCCCAAAAAGTGGATAATACAACTTTATTGAACTAACAGGAATGCTATAAATGGATATCGGAAGTTTGGGTATTGTAATTAAATAGTTATCGTTACCTGCTACTATAGTATCATATTTCAAATGAAAACAGGATTTTAATTAAAACTTCACTCCGGATTGTTTAGTTTTTGATTGGAATTTGTGAATATTTGAAATTGCTTTTATTGTTAAATACGTTAATGCTAAACGTTTGGAATACTTAGAAAGAACGCTATTATATTATCTAATAGTAGTATATAAATAAAACATATTTTTACAAATTTTAGTGTAAAAGTGGCATTGTCTACGTTTTAAAGAGCAATTTGCCATAAATAAAGGTTCATTTAAATATGTTTTATTTTTTAATTAAGGTCATAGTAAAGCTCTAACGTCTTGTAGAAACGGAGAAACGAAACTTAGCAGTTTCATTGAATCAGAAAGGCTGTGCAATGAAACATATAAATTAAAGCTTTACAAATGTACTGTACTTCTGTCAACAACCGTTCAGATAATAGCCCAGTGAATTTAATGTACACAAAGAAACGTTTTTTATTAAATATATATTTGCTTTTAAATGAAAAAGAACAAGGAACTTTTCTTTAGCTACTTGTTTTTGTGCGATAATATACTTTCAAAGGGAAAGTTTTTTTGTTTTACGCGGAGGTCTCCGAGGTTCATGTAATTATGTTGCTAACGGTTTTTAATTAATGTAATTAGAAAAGTTGTTCAGAGTAGGAAGTGAAATAATTATCAATAATTTGTAATAGAAACTTGCAATAGGTATAATAGTAACCCATTTGATAAAATAAGGCATCAAAATGTTTCTTCCTTTAAAGTATAAAAGCATAGAAGAACCTTCTTAACGCAATCTTTACATCACCTGTTTTTAAGTTTATTTATTTTCACGCGTAACTTACAAAGTTACCCTACGAATTACTGTATCAATTTAACATTCTATTAATCTTGATGTGAATAATAAAATATAGTGTCTAGGGGGTACACATAAAAATATGCGTAGAGCGCTAGCAACACCTATTTTAGCAGCAGTGTAACTATAGCTGTGATAAATGATTCACTTGATTCAAAGTAACCCCGTTGTACTGCAACTTCTTCAAGGTTTTTTTAAATAAGTACTAAGGGGATAAGGTTGGTCTCCATATCACCTTAACTTAAGTGACAATAAGGTTAATGGTGGAAGCACACAGCTTGTACCGGGAATCTTCACTATTAAGGAACACAATGCTAGTTACTATTGACATACAACCACGCTAATCCCGTTCTACATGAAAAAAGCTATAAAAAAGTACAGTCGCCCCGGAAGTAGCTTAACACTTCAGTTCCATGTCACACCAACTTGTTCGGGGCGATCGATCGCGGCTTGCAACCATAACGTTTGAACGCTATTATGACATGGTACAGTTACATTATAAATTAATTTGAACAATGTTCGGCTCGTTCGCGTGCCGTATCGGACCCGTCGCAGATAGCTCATTAAAGTGGTACTATCGAGAGGGCGCAGTTTGGCAGGTCGACCGGCCCCGATGCCTGACTCGGCGGTAAAAGTTGGCAGTTTGGCACATCAATATGCACGGCTGGCGCGACGCCAAACTAGGATACGCCAATTGAATATTTTGGCCGCCCCAGGTCTACACATCCGTGGTACAAAACTTGTGATAAGTTTAATGGGCTGCCCCTAATAGCGCGTTCGCTCACGCACGACTCGACTGGTGTGCTTTTTACGCCCGAAACTATTTTTTTATTGTCAAAGTGCGATACGATTTGAATAATTAGTTTGCAAGTTTTCGTCTGCCATTTCTTATATTAAAGGACGATGGTACAATACAATTTGGTAAAATGGTTGATAAGCCTTTGCTATTTTGGAATTAAATATTACAGGTGTTTATTGTTTTTTGGCATACACAACGCGATTCAAACTTTACTAATAATAATACGAAAAGCTTATATGATAGGCATATCATAGGTATAGATGTGAGCCATATAATGCATCTCAAACACGTGCATACTCAACAGTACAAAACTTTATGGCGTAAACTTGAAAATTACTAATTTACTGAGCAGACACGTTACCAACTCATCATAGTATTATAAAATTAAAAGCCGCATCTGAGTCTGCGGCAATGGCAATATACATAGGAACTCTAAAATACTAATCAGTTCTTTTAAAATTGAATCTAGATGCTACAACATATGCGTTACGCTGTCACCGGTTCAAAAATTCCACCCCCTAAATAATAATTGCTTTCTTTGTCGTGAAGCGACATTTAAAATTGAAAGATGGAAAGGATTTAACAATATTTAGATTAATAAAAAAAGAACAAACAAAAAAAAATGTAGAATGAAGTGGTTGAGGATGTGGTGTGGTGATGATGGTTAAGATGAAGGATGAGATTATACAGATGTAGAGGCAGGTGCAGCTAGAGTCAAAAAATAGTGTTTGAAGTTTCATGATTTAGGATCACGTAATAAATGTGTTTAAATCCAGGAGTGGCGATGTGTGTAGTGAATTGTATAGTTACTAAATCATTATGCATCGTTGCAGAAGCAAGGAAAAATAAAGGCAATGATATATAAGGCGAATGACATGAGATGATCACATAAGAATAACAATACACAACGTGGAGTTGCATGAGGTAAAACGGCGGTTTCACCACATCTTTTTTTTTAAATGTGGCTCGTCATAGTGAATACATCCTGCCTGATGGTAAGCAGCCGATGCAGTCCAAAATAACGAGAGCGCTCCTCACTGTGAAACAAGCACGGTAACAAGCGCAACCATTCATGCTGGCCTGCATAAATGCCGTTTCACACCCCGCTTAAAAGACCCGGGACTATAGGAGCTGGGAAACACATGCGCCGGCAAAGAATTCCAAAGCCGAATGGTCTTAACATAGGAACAACTTGCCAAATTTTTTGGTACGAGTGCTGATAGTCTGCACAGTGTGATGGTGGTTCCTAAGACCAGCACGTGTAGTCCGGGAGAGGAAAGCAAAGGGCGGGATTAGTTCAAAAAGTTCTTCAGAACACACTCCGTAGTAGTTCCGGTATAGGACACTGAGAGAAGCAATGTCTCTACGCAGCTGGAGGTCCTCAAGAGAGGCTGTAACCTCAGCATCTCCAATAATGAGTTCCGCTCGCCTTTGCAGTCTATCAAGTGTATCGAGGAGATATTTAGCGGAGCCGTCCCATAGATGGGAACAATACTCCATACTCGATCGGAGTGAAAAACCGCCTCACCTTATTGAGAATACCCAACTTACGGGAGGCAGTTAAAATAATACTCTCGATGTCGCATTTTGGAATCAGTTCCTGGCCGATGTCCATGCCAAGAATGCTGAGGTCCACTGGAATGGGTAAAGAAGAGTTCTGAAGAGAGGGAGGAGTAAGGAAGGAAGTTACGAGAATGCACAAACCTGGGTTTTGCTGGCATTAAACTCGACTGGCTGACGTCACCTGCGAAATGTCTGTTATTGGACATAGAAAGGTGCTGGTTATTTTAGGGGATGCCGCTATCCGCATTGTCCGCCGCGTGTGCCTGCGAGCAACAACTCCGTAAGGCCTCGAATATGGAAACTGCGTCCTGCGGGGCGCGGGCGGGCGGCGAGGGAGTGGAATAGCGTAGTGTTGTGTTTGGTTCGAGAATATAGTCGTTCGCGTACTCAATATCTAGACAGCTGCGAAAATATCAATTTGATGCAAATTATTTTATAAAGTAAGGTATTTATTGTGTGGTGAACGCGCCGTTCACGCGTCGCCGCCCCACCCCACCGTCGACGTCGACGCCGCCGCCGGCCTTGTGCCTCACTCTCCAAGAGCATTCGAAACTTCGTAAGTACAATGCGCGCGCGCTGCTGTTTTCTCCACAGTGCTGTACACAGAACAATATACTGGTGCTGTGTCATGCACACAGCACTGCAGTGTACGACGAATTACGAGCCAACGAAATCTCGGTTCACGTCAAACGTTGGCGGCACGTCGGTGATCGTTTGAAAAACATTTCCTAATTGAAGTAGTTCGTGTATGCGAGTGATGGCTGTGGTAAAACCTTTTCGGATTTGACGGCTAGAGATGTGTATTGTGTGATTGCTTTTTGCATAACTGAAATTTAGTTTTAGACGTTTGCTATAGATACACTTTTTATTTTCGCATACCATTTTAGATGTGTGTTGAACGTGGTTTAACAATCTTTGTATTGGCTTAACAATTTAGTTAAAACGTAAGGTACAAAAAACGTATGCATATTATACCTACATCTTACTACAGCAAACAATAACAACTGCTTAACGTTCCATCGACGCACAGAGAATCTTCAAATATGTTAATTTGATCTACCATCATTGGTTGTTTAGCTTGCAAGATCCATTTCATTTCAAGATTACAATCAAAACACGCAACGAACGGCGCCATCTTTCTCATGCATCATAAACCTAAAATTTGATGATGTGAGAACGTGCGCAGGTACTTACTTACTATCCCCGCCACACGCCTAGCGTTAAGGAACTATAAAAAAGGTCTCACAATTCCTTTAAAAAAAGTTTAAAATGTTTCCTCCTTAAAATTCGTGACCACTCAGAGCATCTCTGAACTAAAGTTTGCCACTGGCTGGAGAATAGCAAAAACTGTAATTATGCGAAGAATGGAAATTCGTTGTACCTAGTGTGTTGCCCAAAGTGGATTTTAGCTTCTGCATTATTAAAAACTTGACACGGCATTCATCATTCTGACATTTTTGCATTTTATGAAAATTCATTTGTGTTGCGACTGTTATGGAATCGCAAATTTGTGCTTTTCGTTGGTCGTACGTCCATTGAATATGGTTTTGGAGAAATTCTGTTTATGGTTGACTTTGTTTTTATTTCTGTAATTTATGTGTTTAGTCCGGTGGGACACAGTGAACCACAAAAAGTTGAAATTCAAAAGTCGACTGTAAACGACAACATACAATTCAACAATCGTCATTGGGCTGACGTGGTTGGTTGTTGTATGGCCCTATGTACCTACATAAATTTCAAACAATTTGATATATCCCGTTCTAAAAATAAGACCTATATTTGATGCCACTGAGGGTACTGAAGATTTCGAGGCATCGGTAGCCGAGCGGATAGATTCTTGGGTTGAAAGCGAGAAATCGTGGTTCAATCACCATAGCTCCTCACGGAGCTGTTCTACAAATAACCTTTATTTAGCTGAATTATTGCGATTTAAAGTCAACTAGGGAAAGTTTAAAATTGCAATATCACAGCTAAACAAAGGTTTTTTCAAAATGTTTTCAACAAACTATTAAGATCTCTGTATTTTACTTTAGCATGCAAAGTTTCATTAAATTGGCTAAATGGTTTTCTGAAATTTCAACTTGGAAGTTTGTAAGTTTGTATGGGAAACCGAAATGCGTAAACGCTCTTAGTAGGAGATGAGAGTGCCCACGTGTCGGTCGAAGAACACTAAAATCCATTTATTTCAACTAACCTACGAGGTAGTTATTATCTAAACGCTGTGTAATACTACAGAATTATCGAATTTATCATAGTAATTGTCCTATGTTTGAATATGTAATTTTAATTTTGTAACTTTTTTGTGTTCACTATATTTGCTTTTTTCGGTTTTTTATTTAAATGTAAGTGATCTATGTATATATTGTATACTATTATGTTCTGATATGTGTTCAGTTGGTGAGTCTTATCTAAATAAATAAGTAGTGACATATAAACCAATAAATAAATACTTTCCTTAACCGATATCGAAGTGCGATCAGTTTGTTATAAGAGTCGTGTAATTATTTTTGTAATGTTGCCCGTTCATTGTGTTCTTTGACGGGAAATTCGCTAATACGAAGGAAAGTTTCCTTCTTGACAAACGGTTTCTGGAACTTCGGCGAGCACAAAGACGCGATCGGTCCCTTTTGAGTAATGTCTATCCAACAGAGGATTATATGGAAGTAGTTTCCTGTGGAAGCTACGAGCTTTATGACTATATCATCAGAGAAAATGCATGATGTAACCTTTTTATTAGATTTCCGTATTATGCTTGAATGTTTTCTAAGAAGGCTAGGCTTTTGTGGCTAATATAGTAGGTAATCTTTTCATGGCTTTTATACTTTACAACGGCTGGGCAGATAACTGTGCTGCTCAATTTTTGTAACAGAACAATCGAAATGAACTAATACATTATTAAGGATGTGAATTTTTAAAATAAATATTAAAACAATTCACTCTAGCAATAGTACTGACAGCAACAAAGCTTCAATTTCGACATGTAAACAATATTATTATTGTTTATTATTCTTTATTACTTACTAATTACTACTTATTTTAACGACTTCCTTGGTCGAGTGGTTTGTACACCGGTTTTCATGGTGTCGCCATCTCTGAGGTTCGATCCCCGGTCGGGTCAATTTAGAAATTATTGTTTTTCTAAATTGTCTCGGGTCTGGGTGTTTTCTATGTATAATAAGTATGTATTTTAAGTATGTTTATCCGTTGTCTAGTTATCATTTAACGAGTTTCTTCGAAGCTTCTCTTGGGCTAGATAATTGGTGTGATTTTAAGAAAGTTTAATTTAATTAACGCTTGAAATCTATGAACAATATTAATCTTTTTAGTAAGTACGGATCGTAACAAATGGAAAGCTTTGGTCTCTAGCCTTATACCGTACGCCTACTACTACTACTACTACTACTACGACTACTACTACTACTACTACTACTACTACTACTACTACGCCCGTTTCCCGAAGTGATTTATATATGTATGAACGTGTAGTTTGTACTCAGTACCAAAACGTATACATATAACATATAATCACGACTATTATCCCCGAAGGGTTAGTCAGAGACTAGGCAATAAGGACCGCAAAAGCAGTCCTCTGTCATAGTCCACCTTTCACCAAATAGCGACTGCACATGTGCTCAGCGTAACAGGCGGTGAGCCCATCGCCGCTCTAAGCTGTTGGATGTATATGCAGTCTTTCGTCCGTTAGTCGCCTTTTACGACACCCAAGGGAAAGATGGGATGGTAGCATTCTTTCACCGCTATGCGACACGGTTAACTAAAACGTATAAAAGCTCCAAAATCAATTGTTATGCGCCATGAGTCGTCTGCGGGACAGGACAAGTTAAATTATGTTTTACTGCGGCCTCACGCGGTTCCACCCGCGTGGTTCCCGTTCCCGTGGGAATATCAGGATAAAAAGTATCCTATATGTTAATCCAGGTTATAAACTATCTGTATGCCGAACTTCATCCAAATCCATTTAGTAGTTTTTACGTGAAAGAGTAACAAACATCCATTCATACTTTCAAACTTTTGCGTTTATAATATTAGTAGGTTATGATTCATTTGTCACTGGAGACAAATGAAATCACTTGCTTGTGCACGGTATATTGCGTGCAGCCGACGTGCATCGAGAAGATTGATACTGGTGTCCCGGGTGGGGACAATCTGATTGCCGTTACGGGGAGGCTGCTAGCCATCTGCGACGGGCTGACAACGGACTTGCAGGGACAATGGATTCGGTTCTTGTTCAAATTAATCATAATGGTACCTACAATGGAGGAGACAGCGAATAGTTACCTCGCCGACGCGACGCGTCGCAAGAATTTTGTCTGGAACCACTATGTGTAATCCTTTGCGGTGCAATCAGTGTTGCCAGATCCGTAGGTCAAAACTATCCTAGATTTACTGCAAAATTATCGTGTTTTTATCGCATTCAAAAAGACAGAATTTATACGACTGGGCACTACAAATATGGTAACATCCAAAGTCACGAGCTAAAAAAAAAAAAAAAAGCTCATCACCTAGAAAAAGGACTGACTGTGGTACCTTAAATTTCGTTATTTCCAAACTGCGACTGAACGACTGATGCTAAACCAGGTTTGTCACAAAATTATCGTAGAACTGACATAAAATATCGTGGAAAGTCGACGAATTATACAAATTATCGTGCGATACTTAATTATTATTTTTTATCGCATGCCCCTCCAAATTATCGTGGGTGGCTGGGTGCAATCATCATAACAAAACACACAGTATAAAAACTACTCCTCTTTGTCGGAGTGTTTATCTTTGTTTCATTTTTAGGGTACCGTATTAATTCAGGGTTAGAGTTTTCTTATGTACTGTCTATCTATCTTATCCTATGTATGTAACAGCAATTTTATTTTGCACACGTTCAGCGTTTTCAAAAACAATGGATTAACAATAAACAGTAAAAATGATTGAACTAAATTTGTAATTTTTTTCGCATTGTAACACAAATAAGATGGACATCGTTGGTTTCTTAGTCTTATAGCATATTTCGGTTTCCTCAATCATTTAAAACTAAACTATACCGCAATGATATGAACATTATTGTTATAGCGACAGACTAGGTATTTATTATAAGGTCAATTGAGTCCGTAGGTTTACCCTTGAGACACGTGTAAGGAAACGTGATCCCTGGGTAGGGCTAAATGAGTGACACTGTCTGAGTGGTAGAGCCACGTTGCGTCGGAGCACGAAACTGGAGTTCTACTACGAAATGCCGATTCCGAACATTCGGGCCCGACCGAAACTCGACCGATGTTTACATTATGACCCTGCTCTGAACTTTGTTCGGATTCTGTACAAACCTTCTTCTTCTTTCTTCTTCTTCTTCGCCCGGCGTAAATATCACGGAATATCGGCGTGAAACAATGGCACTCGTTGCTGTTGTGTTTCGTCCGGTGAGTGAAATTACCTGAGGCCCATCTCTCCCCCTCCGCCCCTCACATTTCCTACTTACTTCCTCAAAGATCCTTGACTATCGTCAAGGCCCGCAACGCATCTGCGACTCCTCTGAGTTTGCATGTCAATTTAAAACAATTCCTACCACCAACCAATTCGAGTAAAATACTTACTTATTATAACTCGCAACGAAGACTCAATGGAGTGTCTCGTAGTTCAGGGCCGAATGGAGGGCAAGAGATCCCGTGGTCGCTCTCCAACCTCATTAGATCCTTCACTCAATCTACCCTGACCGACTGCTCACACAATGCCACTAACAGAGCCGAATGGAGACGAATAACGAGAGCCGTCATTCACCCAGACCCCCTCATGACCACGACCACTCTGTCAAGAGTGCCCGACTAAAAAGAAGAAGAAGAACTTTAAATAAATAATAAACTTACTTATTATACCTAACGCTTAATTTAAAAAAACGCGAGGTAAAAATTTACACCCCTAGGTCTGAGACCGGTCTGACACCGGACCACTAAACCGCAGAAGCCGTTAATCGTTCGGTTAAACTAAACACATTTAAATATATGAAAGCGTAGTAGTATTCTTAAATAACAACAGCTAGTCAAATATATTATAATAATGGCTTGTTCTTGTTCGCCCGTCGTACTACGCTAACTAATGATGCCGCAACAATAAAGTACAACATTAATATGGTCCTATTTAAAATTTCAATTAACTACTCCGCACACTGGCGTAGCCCGAAATCCCCCCTCCGCTTATAATTATTCTGGCTCGAATCCAGCACAGTAATATGGAATGCGAAATGAGCGGTTAGTTAAGCTTTTTTATCTTCGATGCTGAACTGGCTTTAAACGTACTCTCCAAAGTGCTGTTAAGTTTGGCCCGCCAGGTGCGCGTGCTACGTACGAAGTTGGAAAGAACTTTGTATATAAAGTTCATGTCTCATGGTGTGTCTACAGCTGATTATGTAATATGGTAGAGTTCTGCCCAGAATCTGTGAGTATGATGACCGCCCGATTAGATATTTCCGAGCAGCATTGTTTTATATTGCTACGTTCTGGTTTGAAGGGTACAAGATTCAGTGAAACTACACGTCATAGAGGCAAAAGAACTGAAGCTTTAGGCGCACACGTATTGCCCACATCATGATGATGTTGATGACAATAAAAAAAAAACAATTACGAATCTTTAATCTTTTAAAAAAGAACGAATACTATATTGCAGTATTGTATCATTGTGAGGAAGTATAACATTTTCAAAATTCTAAAATAAGTAGTTCAACATTATACGTAATACATGCTAAAAAATATCTCTAATTTCGATTAGAGAAACTTAACTACATAAGTTGTAAAGGTAGACATAACAAAATACGATTATTATTACTACAGAATAATTTCTTAAAGTCTCTTTGCATCTTCCGCAACGTTAAGACTTCATTAGGTTACTGTTTTCATTCTTCGCAGCACACAGCATCTGGAAACTCGAAACCCAGTTGGGCTGCTTCTGTTTGGCTGGAGGGGTTGAGACAAGGCCAGGCGAGGAGGAGGGGGGAAGACGATGACGACGAATGCGTAGTATTGTCAGTTGTCAGGGGTGTCACTAGGTACGTTCGGTTGGCGCGCCTCTCGTGCAGGCCACTGCGGGCGAATGGCAATTTTCAGTAGGCTGCCGCTCGCTCGGCTCGCACGCTCCACGTCGCGCGTAAAACGAACGATAATTTCTGTGATCTTTGTGCACCGAACAATGACTACTAAACAACGTTATAATCCGTGTAAAAGATACTGTTGTGTTTACGGATGTCTAAATAAATAATAAATCTAAATCCGTGCTTCTCTTATTTTCCACCTGTAATAGTTGCTTAAGTATGTAGTTATTTAGTCATAAAAATCTTTAATGGTTAATCAAAAACAATTTAATGAACAGACATGATTTTCTTTTGCCGATATATAAATCTGTTGTTAAGTGTTTTGATTTAAGCTTTCTTTGTAAAGGATGTTTGTGAATGAATTCACACTATTATCTTTATTGATTTTATTTTATTATAAACTTAAATTTAGGATAAAATGTTTACTATCAAAAAAACAACCAGTCCCAGGAAAGCTCGAACGGGATTCGAACCCGTTACCTTTGGATTGCCGGTCCAAAGAGACCTATAGAAAGATACCTTATGCTAGCGCGCGCTCCTGACGTAAAATTGGTATTGAGTCAGCGTTGCTTAACGGAATATGAACGCTCGGGTCAAACGATAACTTTTAATTTCGCATGAAAGTCGTTAGAGAGTGAACTTTCTGTACGGTAGGTGTTCGGAACAAAATGGCCACTTACGGCTGGCAACCTTTTTTGTAGTTTTAATTTGTATTTGACAGACGACTGTCAATGTCAGTGTCAGTGTGACACACACTCACGTTGGATTTTTGGTTAGGTTAGGACTTGAACGCGGGGTCGTGTAAAGTTTTGGTGTAATTTGGTATGTGGGGCACATTGTTTTGATTCGGGGGGGGGGGGGGGGGGGGCGTAGGAATTATGGAACAGTAGAACATAAGTTTAGTTTGTAACCAGGGCGGCCTTGTAATCAGTGGCAGTCAACCAACAGGTTGACACGTACACGTGGCGTGAACCGTGCTAAGTGATTTGTGCAAGTGGTACGTATGATTCTGGGATTATCAGTACTGAGGGGTAGCCGGGAAGCTTAGGGCCTTTCCACCACCATAGCACCAGCCCTGAAGACGCGTCGGAGCGCGGTCAACCACTACCACGCTGACAGCAGCGTGCCGAAGACAGCCGGCGCGGCGGACTGCAGCCGAGCTGAAGACGAACGAGATCGTAAGGGTGTGGCACACCTTCTTCTAGTATGTAAGTCGATTTAGTTTAATTATAATTTAAGTTTAGTTAGTATATCTTTAAGTCGAGAGGGTGCGGTCTATAGGTCCCGGAACAGGACCTCGGAACCAGGCCTTCTCTGGTAGCAGAGTTGATGTAGACTATCTATATCAAACATTTTTTGGTAGCCAAGAGCGTAGGTTTTGTCTACGGACCTCAATTGATTAGTTATTAGTTTTAACGTTGGTTAGTTGTACCAACCAAATACTTAGAATAGGTTTATGTTAAGATTGTTTGTAACCGCATATTAAATTGAATTAAATCGCATTTAGAATGCAATGTAATATGTAGTTTTCTTTGTGTGATCATAGCAAGTAGGCACCTAGTGTAAGATTTTCTCACTGCGGTCAGTGTAATGGTAATTATCTTGGATCCGTTGTCCCGCATTTAGAATGTGTTTAATTGTGTATGATTATTCCACTGCGGAAAGTGTTGTCAAACCTAACTTGCTATAATTACAATAAAATAGTCATATAAATATCATAGTGCAATGTAAACATTTGGTTTTTGATTACACATTTGGAATGTAATTACTTGCTTAATAGTGCAAGGTAAGCATATGTTTCTTAGTTTGGTATACATTTAGAATGTGGTTAACTATGGTTAACTGTTGGTTGGATTAAAATCATATCACAGTACAGTATTTACTTTGAATTATTTGAGTACTATCTACTCACCGGAGCGGTGTAATTGTCAGACAACTTTAATGTACTTACTGATTAAAACTGTTTGTGGCAGTTTATTGTTGTTTTGTTGTCTAACTTTAATTTAGAATTAGTCTCGCTAGAGTAGTGTAAATTTGTGACAACAAATAAATGTTTTGATTATGTTTGTTGTATTTGTTGTGCAAACTGAATTTTAAGATTCTAGCGGTTTGCAAATAATTAAACATTTGTTTGTTCCTTAATTGCTTAAAAACTTAATTTGGAATTTAAAGCAATGAAAATTGTGGAATTTTGATTTGGTTTGTTGTTTCATTTTGAAAACATATTTAAATATTGTAGGCATTTGATTCACAATATTTGTAGTTAGGTTGTCTAGCGATTGCAAGGCTGTAGACACATATATTAATATTGCAGTTATGTTACCATATAAACTGTTTGCTTACATAGTGAGTTTGGCCTATGTATGATTGATTAACATTTGTTTATTGTAGTTCTCCTTGGGAAACTTAATTGAGTTCCATTCATTTGTAACATTTGTTTGTTAAATGACTTGTTTACATAGTAAATTTTAATTGAACATTAAATGTTAACTTGTGGTAATATCATGACTGGCCAAAGTACATTATTTAATTGGTATTTTTATTTTTCTTTGGAAATCTATTTAAGTTTGATTTACGGGGTCCTCATTGTGTAATGTGAAATCGGTTGAACACTTTTTATTTTATTGTGTGCTTTTGTAAACAACCAGAGAGTTTATTTGCACGTTAGGTGTTACCTACATTGATTGAAATTTGGTTGGATTATTATATAACGGTTTATACAATAATAATAGCACATTTTGTTTTGTTTGTGCCTTCATTTTTGAAAACCAATTTTAAAAGTTAATTTGATTATTACATTGGTTTAAATTGGTTGATTTATGCATAGGGACTATGTAATAATAATAATTGCACATTATTTGTTAGTGCGCTTCTTGTTGCAAACCCGTTTAAGTTTTTTTATGTACTTATTAATTTTGGTTGTGGCTACATTGTAATTAAAAGGCTACATTAGTAGGGAACATTGCCCTGTCTTTGTGCTATTGTTGGACATATAATCTAATTCCTCGTTATTTGTTTTTTGTTGACAACGCGATGGCGGAGGCAGTCTTTGCAACGCAGCTGCGCTGGTTCGTGCATACGCACGATCCGCTGTCTCGGAGGGGCTGCGATGATGATATCCTCGAGCGAGCCAGGCAGTTAAGGCAGCGGGTGTCTTCGGTTGAGACCGCCATGGTGGTTTTGTCAGAGACTGCTCCAACATCCCACGAAGAGGTATGGTCGGCATACGAAGAAGAGTTTGCCCAGATCATGGAAATAAGTGATAATGTCGTCCAGGCGGCCTGCGTCATTAAAAGGCGACGGATAGGGGATGTCTAGCCATCCATACCGCCACCAAGGGGAGGGCCTGCGATGCGTGATGGGCTTCCTGCCCATCAGTTAGGAAGTTTGGGTGGCGCTGTGGAAGAGGGGCGTATGTAGACGCACATGCCCGTCAATTGTTGTCGCTACCTAGGGTAGCCAATCGGGCGGACTTAACGACGCAGCTGTTGACACCAGTCACAGTTGCGTGTACCGCGTTACAAAAATTAGGGTTGCCAGTAGCCGAGTGTTCGCTGCTACTGGTACACATTGTGTTGGACAAGCTGCCAACGGACGTTCGTTCCCGGTTTGAGCGGGATACGGCAGAGAAGGGGGGGGAGGGGGGCTACTCTGCCGGGATTGGAGGAGCTTCTAAAGTTCCTCGGCGATGAGACGGAGGTCGTAGCGACCTCCCAGCCTGACCTGCCGCCATCAGAGGCGCAGGCTTCAATGGGACGCCAGGCGAATCCCACGGTACAGCCGCAGCCTGGACACACTACAGCGCGGCTGGCGGCGCTGACTACAGCAGTCGGCATGGACCCGGCTTGTACCCACTGTGGCCAAAAGGGCCACACTACGACGCGGTGCCAGGACCGACGAGGGCTGCGTGTAATGACGAGGCGGCGTATAGCAAGGCGCAGCGGCCTTTGCTTTGGCTATAGGCCTCAACGCCGCAGTGCATTTGGTGGACCACTCTATTTATTATTGTTGTGTGTCAACAGATCGGGAGCGGCTTTACCAACCACTCAACAGCGGTGGCAGCATTACACAGGCAGGGTGCTCCAGCGCGGATCACACACCTACCAGCGGACTGGAAGCCCAGTCATGCGCGAGGCGCGCCCCCACACCGGAAGGTGAACCATGCGCAGGCGCGCAAACCCGCGCCTGCAGGTTACCATGCCGCCGGCCCGAGTGCGATTTGGGTATCACACGGGCGGGGGCCCGGTGGTGTCACGAAGGAGGGACCCCTCCCTGCAACTAGCTCTGTGCGCGCCAGCGTGCAGCCGCGATCGAGCTATGCCGCAGCGGTTATCGTACCACCCGCGGTATCACACGGGCGGGGGCCTTCTTTGGAAATGGGGGACCTGAGCAGGCCATAGCTAGCCTGCCCCTTTGCGAGAGCAAAGCCACGGACGGTTTTGCTTTCTACTACGGCGGCCGCGTTTGAAAGATTTTAAAGAAATCTTAAATTTGAAATTTTAATTTTGTGCAACATTTTTTGGTGGCATGCTTACTGGGTGTTTGACGGGACAAACACTAGTCACCCTCACATCGGTACATAATCTACGGTGAGGAATTTAATTTCGGTAACGGTAATGAATTTACCATTGTAGGTTAATAGCCTTTTACCGATTCGCCCGCAGTGATAACGGCACAGACATTGGTCTAGATCGGGCAGACCCACACTATGTCACTTGGCCCAATTGACCTACTCTTGGGCGGGTACTAGGACGGGTCCTACTAGGCACCCAGATAGCTCTGGGTCGCTCTACACTGCTGGCAGTGCCAACTATTTTGGTTTTGTTTCTGTTATGTACACAGTTTGACGACTCGACTCCGCATAGTCTAGAGTCATTGCGTTTGTGTACCATTTCCATTTCCGGTTTGTACTGTGAATGCTCTGTTGTCTTAGTCTGTTGTGTTGCCTCCATTCGTTCTATGTTTCAAATAGTCTACCACGAACATTGTCCTTTATTTTAAGTCCTCTTGAGTCTGTACTATTCATGTTGGCCACGTGTTGTGATATAATTTATTTAAAGTTGTAATTTTAGGCAGAGTTGCAGATAATGTTGCAGATTTTTTGATGTCAACAAGTAACAATCCATAGTGCAATGCAAACTTTTGTTTTGATTTTTTGATAGCTGTACCTACTATTTTAAGCACAAGAAGGCAAACCATACAGCCAAGAAAGTGCCGAGTAGTGTTTAAAGTTTAGTGTTTTATTTTTTATATTGTTACTGTTTTTTTTTTTGTTTTTGTTTAGCTTTTTAATATTGTTGGTGTATCATTGTTTTGTGGACACGCCACCGATTAGGCCCCTCCAGAATACCAGCGTTGCAGCGCCTTTATGTCGCTGTAGCACGTGCTGAGGTTGGGGGTTAGTTGGCCACACTTTGTTTTTGTTTTTGTTTTGTATTGTCATTGTGAGTATCGTTTTTTTGTTTTTTTATTACTCTTTATTTTACATATATGTAAGTTTGTAGTGTGTGCCAATAAATGTTTTTTCTTTCTTTCTTTCTTTCTTTCATTTCCATAACTATGCACAAGTTTGGGAAATTGAGAAACCTCCCATGGTCTACATGGTAGCCCATGCCCATGAGGATTGTGAAGCCTTTCAATAGGCCAGTACGTCACGGTTGACGTCTGTTGGATGTGTTACTAGGTAACCTAATTTGTAATTTTGAATATTGTTTGTCCGAAGAGCTACATTTGTGTAGTGCTCTTTCGGTGTTTGTTTTGTCACAGTGGACGTCTCCACCCGTGCAGCCGGAGACGGGGGGTCTGCCTTCGGACTGAGTCACTCAGTCTTGTCCGTTCTTAGGGGTCGCACGCAACGGGTTCTGCTGGACCTTTCTCGGTAAAACCGATCAACCTTCGCAACACCCGAGTTGTAGGTAAATATTTGTGTATTTTTGTGCCTGGCTACTAAGGCCGTCCTCTTAGGAGTCTCTTTGTTGTCCACGGAGGCCTTCGTCGTCGCGTTGGATCGTTTCGTGTCACGTAAGGGTCTACCTTCACTTATTCGCTCCGACAATGGCACAAAATGGCAAGGGCACGGGTGTATCTAAATGATGTTTGTAAATTTTTAGAAAATAAGCTTTGGTGAATAAGACAATTTAGCATTATTTTAATTTGGCTAATTAGATTTAGTATGTTGTTGAAGGAGAACGATTTGCTCTCCTTGCTTGTAGCTAGGGCAGCATTGTAAAGTTGTTTGTTGGCGAGCATGGGACTGCGGTTCGATTCCGCGATGAGCCACAGCAGCTGTCTCTCCTTGCCCGATGGATTGAGCTAACGATCGGAGCCTTCCGATCGGGGCAGGGGTCTGTTCGGAACAAAATGGCCACTTACGGCTGGCAACCTTTTTTGTAGTTTTAATTTGTATTTGACAGACGACTGTCAATGTCAGAGTCAGTGTGACACACACTCACGTTGGATTTTTGGTTAGGTTAGGACTTGAACGCGGGGTCGTGTAAAGTTTTGGTGTAATTTGGTATGTGGGGCACATTGTTTTGATTCAGGGGGGGGGGGGGGGGGGCGTAGGAATTATGGAACAGTAGAACATAAGTTTAGTTTGTAACCAGGGCGGCCTGATTAAAATCAGTGGCTTGTTGGTTGACACGTACACGTAGCGTGAACCGTGCTAAGTGATTTGTGCAAGTGGTACTTATGATTCTGGGATTATCAGTACTGAGGGGTAGCCGGGAAGCTTAGGGCCTTTCCACCACCATAGCACCAGCCCCGAAGACGCGTCGGAGCGCGGTCAACCACTACCACGCTGACAGCAGCGTGCCGAAGACAGCCGGCGCGGCGGACTGCAGCCGAGCTGAAGACGAACGAGACCGTAAGGGTGTGGCACACCGTCTTCTAGTACGTAAGTCGATTTAGTTTAATTACAATTTAAGTTTACTTAGTATATCTTTAAGTCGAGAGGGTGCGGTATAGCGGATATATGCGGATAGGTCCCGGAACAGGACCTCGGAACCAGGCCTTCTCTGGTAGCAGAGTTGATGTAGACTATCTATATCAAACAGTAGGACTATTAGTTATTCTGTGCCTATACATCACAACTGCTTCCCGGAGGGGTAGGCAGAGGCAGAGGCAGAGACTATTTGCTACAATCCTGACACATATACTTTGCTTCACTTAATTATTTCAGATTAAATAAGTTTGTGTGATGTTTTATATTAGGTTAATGTGTGGTAGAGAATACTACCTACAAATCCCTTCCATTGGGTGTCGTAAAATGCGACTAACAGACTAAAGACTGCACATACATCCAACAGACTAGCAGTATTACGCAATCTTACCTTTATTGAACTTATATAATGTGTATTAGATTAGTCGTCAGCACTCCCAGGTTTGTCGAAAGCTCGGCTTAGCCAACACTCGCGGATTTGTAATTAGCTTTGCCAGATGTAAATCAGCAATTTCAATTTCTGGGGGCATTCAACCAAAGCACCTTCATTTGGAATATTATCATACATTAGCATACATTCAAAATGTACTACTATCAAACATACTGGAGCTTGAGAGGTCGGAGGCGCATTTTAGCGGTGAGAGCTCCATTACTCAGCAGGTCTCTTTTCACCGCTTATTTGTGTTTGTCTAACTCGTTTAGTCTGTTGGAATAGTATATTTTATTTGTGCGATGTCACGCGTAGGGCTACCATTTAGGAATTAGAAAAGTCCTGACATAAAAGCCTGACATTTCGATAAAAGTCCGGACTTTTCAGTCACAAAATGGAAAACATTACTATATTTTGTTTTTAGATAAATGAGAAGTTTACGACTTAAGTATTTGATATTACATAATATGTAGTTTTTTTACTCATTTTCCAAAATTCGGACAAATTAAAGAGCCGGACTAAGGCCGGACTAGAGTTTAAAAGTCCGGATATGTCCGGACTAAACTGGACGGATGGTAACCCTAGTCACACAAGATATATTTCATGCAACAGTGCTTTATGCGATGTAGTAAGTAAATAGCAAGAAAGTACATAATTTATGTATTTATATGTGTAGGGCTAAAAGACAGCATTTTTCCCTCTCATCACCAGCCTGTAATCATCTGTTAACCGTGGCGCGTAGCAGTGAAAGAATGCTACCACCCCCTCTTTTTCCTTGGGTTTCGTAAAAGGCTACTGACGGGCTAAAGACTGCACATACAACTGCATAGACCTGTCACGCTAAGCACATGTGCGGTCGCTATTTAGTGAAAAGTGGACTATGGCAGAAGACTGCTTTTGCGGTCCTCATTGCCTAGTCTCTGACTAACCCTTCGGGAATAATAGTCGTGATTATATGTATGTATGTAAACGTCTCACGGCTGGACTCTGGACTCTGGACTCCCTTTTTTTTCTAAACTGGGGAAAATGCTGTTTGCATACCCGGGATCCACACATGGGGACTCGAACAGGTTATGTAGGACTCTTTTTTTTTTAAATTCTTTATAGGCAAGTATTTGACCGCGATCTCACCTGATGGTAAGTCACGATGCGGCCTAAGATGTAGCATACTTGCCTAGATATTTGGCTACTCCACACATCGTACCGGAACATAGCCTTAGACATTATGGCGTTACGGCTTTGTCTGGAGCGTGGTAACAAGCCACGGCCGAAGACTACCACCAGTAATTTGCTGCCCATTTGGCACCACCCAGGGGCCACCTGTCGGGTCTCAAGGGTAAACCGACGGCAACTTTGACCCCCAAAACTCTCCTACCAACTTCCGCCCCTTCCAGGCCCGGCGGCCTCAATGGGAATCCACCTGGTCTGGCCTTTTTTTTTCCATACCCAAGGTGTTGATGAGAATTTGTGTTGCTCTAGCTGTTATCAATAAAAAAATAGTTGTCATTAAAAAAAATAGTTCAAGAAATCTTTCACGAGCTTTTCGAGTTTGTAGATAAGAGTGAATCGAGTACCGACAGAGGTTGCGGAGTGTACGTTGCTGTTCTAGTGCATCGAGGGGACTTGTCCGCCTCTGAGCCGTGTCCGACGCGAGCCCTCTTCAACAGGGCGGGATTGTGGATAACGGAGGGTTGAAAGGGTCACATTACAGCTTAATGCGAAAGGTAGCGAAGTGGGTGTAGAATGAGCAAATGGATTTTACTTAAGCTTTATTAGTTGAGAAAACATATGAGAGTCAGAAGATCTGAACATCAGACGGTCTAAGAGGACTAAGAATCATGATTCTTTGAAAGATGAATGTGATTCGAGTACTAAACAATTGTTTTTAATAATTAATGTATCATCATCATCATCATCAGCCTATAAACGTCCCACTGCTGTGCACAGGCCTCCCACGTGAACAATAGCACGTGGGGATATTGGGCCATAACCCACCACGCTGGCCCAATGCGGGTTGGTGGGTTTTAACGACACATCTTACGACAGCAACCGGGACCAACGGCTTAACTTAACTTAATTAATGTATGGTCTACACTAAAGCCAAATTTAATCAAGAATTGTTAACAAATTATTTTTAATTGTTTGTGCAATTATCTGTTGTCACTCGGATTTTTTATTTTCTTTGAAAGATTCACCGAAAAAGGAGTCTTTCTTTAAAAAAAAATCTGTGTGACACTAGATATTTGCATAAATAATTGACAACAATTTGTTTCATCTTTATCGAATTTCGCCCTAATATCGTAATTGTAACATATAGGAATACGAAAAAAGGTGTTCCGTATAAGTGTTCATAGTGACCCCTGGATATATCGTATAAAAATCAAAATCAAATCGGTGGTAAAAAATAGCATGAAAGTCATCGATCAGCAGCAATTTCTGTGCAAAAATCATGACTGTTCATTATTTGCTTTCGTCTTGATGTGAGGGACAAACAAACACACTGAACTCGCATTTATGGGGATCCTGCACGAAATTGTAAAAAATTACGTATTTTTAAGTTACTTGTACTATGCGCTGAATTAGTTAAATGGGTACATTAAAAGAGCTTACGTAAGTTAGCTTGATCATTGCACAAGGTCGTGGTCTGTTGAAATTTGGAACAAATTCTTTAAACAATAACAAACAATACATAAATGTAATGACTCCTACAAACATTTTTTTTCGACCACTTTCTTAATTTTACGCATAGAACAATAATGCTTACATAAAAATATTTGTATTGATATTCCGCAGGTCACCCCCATCTTAAAAAAGTAAATTTTAATTATTAACACAAGCGTGTGTGAGTGATGGTTTTGTACATTTCGCAGAATAAAAACATTTTTCTAATCAAATTACTAGGTCTGAAACTTCAAAGCAGAAATGTTCTAATTTTAAATGAAATCCATGATTGATTTTGCTTTGAAGTTCTATAAGAGGCATAAGTCAGTTTTTGCGATCGCGCGGCACTCCCTTGCTGAAATATTCGAATCCTGGTAAATATAAGAACAGGGCTCGGTCAGAGGTCTTCTACGTCTTCTTTAGAAACAAAATAAGTTTAGGTAGTATTTAATTTTCAAATAGTTTTACTTTAGAAAGCGTAGAAACCTTTAAAGTTAGTTTCCGTTGCGATCAAAGAGTTTGTTCCGGAGAATTTCTTTCTAGAGATCCGTACCTACATTGGAGGCAGTATACTGTGTGCACGTAATCAAGAACTCTATACAGCACGTAGATATTTAGGGAAGTGAAATAGGTCTGCTACGTGCTCTGAGATGGTGTTTGTTGGATCTTAGGAATATAACAATACAGAATGTTTGTTAAAGGTATATAAACTAGCAATTCTTTCTCATGGAATAGCGGCCCATTGAAAGAATACCTATCTCTTCCCTTGAGTGTCGTAAAAGGCGGTTAACGGTCTAAAGACTGCGCATACATCCAACAGCATAGGTGGCGAGTCTATCGTCGCTCTATGCTGAACACATGTGCAGTTGTAGTTTGGTGAAACGTAGACTATCAATTTAAAATTGAACCCAAAACTCCCGCATATCGAACCAAGCGGTTTGCCACTCAACCACCATGTCTTGCTCAAAGTATGCATAATATTAGATCTGAGAATACGTGTTATTTTAATAAACACTATGGATGGAGTCTGTCAATAATGATCACATGAATTTAATATCTTTAATACCATCACATTATCTAACTATTTTATGAATATTTATGTTTTAATATTAATTGTTTATTCTTTAAATGAAATACAATCTGCGATTTACTAGAACAAATTACAAATATTGTTTTTTTTTATTTAACATAAGATTAAGATTTCTTCGGGGTTTCGTGTCTTCAGACTAATTGTTGATGCTTATCGTATGTTTGTTAGTGTTATGAATAAGCAACATTTTAAAGAAATATTAAAAATGGTTTTCTCTTGACTTTTCTTTGAATATTAATCGCATATGCATCGACCGGTTAATACCAGAGCATAATGACCAGGTTCGATTACAATATACATACATTATCATCATCAGCCCATAAACATCAAACTTCTGGGCACAGGCCTCCCACGTAGACAATAGCACATGGACATATTGGGCCATAACTAGGCTTGCCAACTCCAAAAAAGGCATTTCCGGGATTACTTAGCTCGACATCCGGGACTTGGGTATATTAAGCGGGACACAAGTAAGTACACAACACACCACATATAAAATAGTTAGTAAAAAAAACTTGCTTTTAAGTATATTGTAAGAGGAGCTCGATGGCGCAGCGGCTAGCGCGTTCGGCTAGCGATCTTGCTCGCTAAGCCTCTTTCTCAATGCCGGGTCACTGGATGGGTGACCAAATTAATAAAAAAACATCTCGAGCTCCTTCGTGCTTCGGAAGGCACGTTAAGCCGTTGGTCCCGGTTGTTGTCGTAAGATGAAAGTCGTTAAAACCCACCAACCCACATTGGGCCAGCGTGGTGGGTTATGGCCCAATATCCCCATGTGTGCTATTGTCCACGTGGGAGACCTGTGCCCAGTAGTGGGACGCTAATAGGCTGATGATGATGATGAAGTATATTTTAAAAATTATACAAATGCCTAACCCGAGGGTAGTTGATACGAGATAGATAGGTAGGTACTTACCTATATCATATTATCACTGATTTCCGGGACAAAAAGCGTCCCGCAAGGGGCCACGGCGGGACGGCCCAAAATTGACCCAGAAGCGGGACGTCCCGGAAAATCCGGGACGGTTGGCAAGCCTAGCCATAACCCACCACGCTGGCCCAATGCGGGTTGGTGGGTTTTAACTAGTGATGGGCGATTGTTCTAAAAATTTACAATCGAATTGTTGGAATGATTCAATACGTGGTATTCGACAGATCATTCGTCATTCAAATGAATATTAATCAATCGAATGATAACTCGATTGTTGAATGATTTTTGTCCGAATTAATTTATTCGAATGAAAATATGTTTGTTTACGGTGTGCAACTTGAATTAATTCCTCTGTTTTTCATGGTTCATAACGGAGTTATTTATAATATTTTTTTGCGTTTATGGTCAAAGATATAATTTTCGTTGAACAATAACTGTTTTGCGGCAAAAGTTTTGTAGAATCTGTATTTTTTCTTATTTCGTAGTCCTAGCCAAGCTAGAAATATCAATCTTTTGTTTTTATTTGCATATTATAGCATTTTATTTTGTCATTTCATTATGTTTATTGTAGGTAATGGTTGCTATCAGTTGTGCCATATAAAATATTATATTAAGAATTAGTATAATAGGCATTCATTATAATATTATAATGAACGCCCAATGAGAAAAACGTTTCATTGATTATAAATAACGTTACTTATATAATAATATGTAGTTTCATTTAATTTTGTTTCCGCAGGGTTCAATACTAGGTCCATTCTTGTTTTTGGTTTATATTAATGACTTACCTTATTTTGTAAAAGACAGTCATGAGATAGTATTGTTTGCTGATGATACTTCACTTTTATTCAAAGTGAAACGACGACACCCAAATTATGACGATGTGAATAATGCGATCTCAAAGATTATTCACTGGTTTAGTGTAAATAACTTGCTATTAAACGAGGGAAAAACCAAATGTGTAAGATTTGTATTGCCTAATGTTAAGCAAGTAACAACTAGTGTACAAATTAAAGATAAGAATGTGAATCCTGTGGACACCACTGTGTTTCTAGGCATCACGTTAGATGCCAAGCTTCAGTGGGGCCCACATATAGCTAAATTGTCGAATAGACTTAGCTCTGCGGCTTATGCAGTAATGAAGATCCGTCAGTTAACTGACGTTGATACATCCAGATTAGTTTATTTCAGTTACTTTCATAGTGTAATGTCGTACGGCATTTTACTGTGGGGAAATGCTGCCGACATTCAAACTATCTTTGTGTTTCAGAAGAGGGCTATTCGAGCAATATATAACCTAAAGGCTGGCGACTCTCTCAGAGAGAGAATTAAGAATATAAATATAATGACAGTTGCATCACAATACATTTATGAAAATTTAATTTATGTTCATAAAAATACTGGAATGTTTTAAAAAAACAGTGATATTCACAATGTAAACACTAGAAGTAAGAACAAATTAGCAGTACCTTATACTAGGCTCCATAAAATAAATAATTCTTTTAGGGGTCTGTGTGTAAGATTTTACAACAAAGTACCAAATGATATTCAGAAATTAGATCTTAATAAATTTAAAATCAAAATCAAAGAAAAGCTTTATAAAAAAGCTTATTATAAAGTGTCAGATTACACAGAAGACAAAACAGCTTGGATCTGAAATGCTCCAAGCACTCCAACAGCTATTTCTAATTGTCTTTATTTAATTGATACTACATTGTATGTATTGTAATTTTGTATTGCATAATTTTTTTTATTTTTAAATTCATATTTTGTATTGACCTGGTAACGACATACTCTTTTTTTTGTTTGTAAATGTCGTTGCTTTTGTGCGCTGTGGTTTCTTGCGCCCATTCTTTGCCACAGTTAAAAAATTATGTCCTGAATGGGTGGTAGGTTAAAAAAGATTTGGACGATTCAAAGTACTTATTAATTAAGTTTATTGAATAAATATATTTTGACTTGACTTGACTTGACTTTAATATGAAAATTTATTCAAATAATGTAATTCATCCGAATATTTTTTTTTCATTCGAATAATTCGAATACCCTGCCCATTCGAATGATCATTCATATTCGCCCATCACTAGTTTTAACAACTGTCATTTTACGACAACGACCGAGACCAACGGCTTATCGTGCCTTCCGAAACACGGAGGAGATCGATATGTTTTTAATTTGGTCACCCATCCAGCGACTTTGCGAAAGTTGCTTGGCGGGCACGATCGCAAGCCGAACGCGCTAGCCGCTGCGCCATCGGAGCTCCTCCATACATAACTGTATGGAGGAGCTATATGTATAGTATACAAAATCAAATCGGCGACTCGTATATGTGTGTGTCACTAGGCGAGACATGGACAATCAAATCAATCACTTATGAGGTAAATTGCCCAAAATCGCGGCTATTCATAATAACGAGGCAATCGATTTTCTATTATCTCGCATCCCAATGTTCCTCAGTCATGAAGGAGATATGAATAAGAAATAAAATAAACATTATTTCAGTCACGACCGTCCCGTTTGCACGGTATTACCATAATATCGATCGTTTGCAATTCTCCTAGTGACAACATTATTAAACCAAATTGTTTGCTTAAAAAATTGAATGCTGTCGGAAGGAAAACGTTTTATAACAAAGAAAATCAAGTGGGTAGGTAGTAGATATTATTTCTTACTCGAGGAGAGAGTCGAGGAGGAGCTTGATGGCGCAGCGGCTAGCGCGTTCGGCTTACAATCTTGCCCGCTAAGCAACTTTCGCAATGCCGGGTCGCTGGATGGGTGACCAAATGTAAAACGAGCTCCTCCGTGCTTCGGAAGGCACGTTAAGCCGTTGGTCCCGGTTGTTGTCGTAAGATGACAGTCGTTAAAACCTACCAACCCGCATCGGGCCAGCGTGGTTGGTTATGATGGAGTAATATCCTCACGTGCTGTTGTCCACGTGGGAGACCTGTGCCCAGCAGTGGGACGTTTAGAGGCTGATGATGATGATGATTATTTCTTACTATTTTTTCGCATCAATTTCTTTAACTTTATTACTGAACACTATACACTATGAAATTAGTTTAGTAGCTGGTTTTTTACACAGAAAAAGTGGGTAATCACTCAAAAGATAGTAATTTCAGTTTATATCTTGTACATTAAAATTATCAAATAATTTCAGTTACTAAACTATTGGATAATTATCGTTTGACAGTTTTGTTTGGCAGTTGTAACAATAAAACATGAAATATGTCGGAAATGGTAGTTTATGATTTATCGATAATTATCCAATAGTTTTTTTTTATTAAGATAATTTGTATATATTTTATTTTTACAAAATAAAGTTAAGCTTCACGTGACGTCACATTTCTAACAACAACTAACTGTCAGGTTTCAAGATATGTTTCTATCTTATAATAATAACTATAATTCTGAGGTTTCTATATTAAATAGCAAAATGTCACGTGACCAACCGTTTTCGCACGAAATTTGATATCAATAAAGAAAAATATGTTTTTTTTCTTCGATTAACAGTTGTATTGTTGATCGAAGTTTTTTTTCTATTAAATAAAGCTTTTTCGAGAAAAAAAATATTGTACCTATTGTACTTATAAAATAAGCGTTTGTAATTTTTAAAATACTTTTTCAAAAACTGTCATATAGTCTGTCAATTGAAAAAAAATGTTTTCTGAATGTTAATTCAATCTACCAAAATCTTATTGCATAATTTATGTAAAACAAAAAAAATATTAGCCTTAACCATCATTTTTGTAGCAAACGTAATCATTTGTTCTTCGTCTCACCTCATAGAACTTGGTGACATGGTAATAAAAAGGAAAGAAACGGACATTTTTTTAGTGGCAATGTCAAAGAACGAGTTGTATCAAAATATTCTTAGCAGAAACTGAGTTTTTATCCTTGTCTAAACACTATCAGTTATTAAAAAAAAGTGTTAGAAACTAAATTTGATACCATTGACATTGTTGTTATTGGAACATTATGTTAGATACGATTAGTGATGGGTTTTTATCCGGATAAATACTCAAAATGGATAAATACTCATAAATATCCGTTTTTACTCGAGTATTTATCCAAAAACGAGGATAAATACTTTATGAACCCTTTTCTTTACAAATAATGTAAATTTTGAAATTAAAATATAGGTACTTAGTTATTACAAAATAACTGCTATTTAGTTTTTTAATTCAATAAAATGCAATATTATAGTTTTTTAATTCAATAAAACAAAAATACTTGGTCAAAACTTTTCGGCAAGTTTGAATTCAACTGAATGGGTTTGGTTTTTACCATTTTTATAGAATGAATTGTAGTATATCATTTGAAAGGTAATTTTATAAGCTTTCAAATTATATCAACAAGATTTTAAATTAATAAAACTTCATACCTAAATATAGGGAATTGTTGAAAAAGGTTGAAGTTGTAGATGTCTAAATAAATACTGTGTATTTTATCCCCTCCTCAATACTTTGTATTACCCCCCTGGCCCTAAAGACTGCCTGTAAACGGTTTCTTATTAACCGAATGAGTTTTCTGACGGAATCTTGTGGAATTCCCTGCTACTCTTCGACCAAAGCAGTTTTCAGATTTTCTATCGTGGCCGGAGCTGGATATCTTCCTCGTACCCGTCTTTTCAGCTCGTCCCACACGTGTTCAATAAGGTTTAAGTCAGGACTGTGGGCTGGCCAGTCTAAGGTGGAAATCCCGACTTCTGTCAGGTACTGTCAAGTCATTGCAGCGGTGTGGCAGCGGGCGTATCGCGCATTAGCAGAAAATGTTCGCCAATAAACCCGGCGTACGGGAGCACATGGTCTAGCAGAATTTCGTTGATGTAACTTTCTGCAGTTAGGCCCCCTACCCGACCATCACCAGGTACGAATACCAGCTCCGTTTTTGCTTCTATAGAAATCCCCGCCCATGTCATACTGGACCCACCCCCGTATGCCACTGTTTCCGCAAAACTGCATGGCTGCCGTTGGACGTACACGCCGGTTAGGTGTCAATTTCGGAGAGAAATGGTGACAATGAATCGGTCATCTCCCACCGAAGTGCAAAGCTGTCTTCCAGATCCTGGCCTCCGGACAAAGTGTCCAGTCTCCCTGAACCTTCTGTACACCTTCGAAACACCAGACCAGCTAAAACGAAGCTGTCAAGCAATATTACGCTGAGACAACCCTTGCTGGATTAAGATGACGATTTGAGCGGCTTCTGCAGTGTGGTTTTCATTTTCTTTTAGATTCAGTGTTCCCAGTGACGTGAAATATTGGACTGATGACCAATTTTCAGAGATGTTCACTTTTTATAGTGTTTCAGGACTCCAAAACAAAACTGTATTTTGTTGTAAACGCAGGACGAGGGAACCCGAGCTTGCTAACATAACTTAATTGCGCGGCGAAGCCAGCAAATAATTGTAACCAAACCGAATACCTATACTTTTCTCACTCTCGCGGATCTGTGCGCAACGTGTGCAAGAGTAAGAAAGCCTAATTATTTCAAGAACGGGACGCAGTTCCACTACTAACACTATTACTACAGCTATTACCGTGACTTGATATAGTGCAACAGTGCTAAAACTACAGTAAACATTTTAATAACATAGTATTCGGACACATAATACTAATCAATCGTCAAATGTAGTCCAGGAGGGCAATCGCGCTAAATAATCTCAACCAAACTACAACTGAACCTCAGCCGTCATATAATGCTATCGCGTTTGACACACGCGATGGCGCTATACGAAGTCGTCAGTAGTGCGATTCTCTAAGTTAAAGCCTTGGTAGCAGCGGCTGCCGCAGCGCTGTGAATTGACTCTGTCTCTTTTATATTCATGGAATTGGAAAGCGACAGCAGATCACAGCCATGCGCGCAGCGTCTATGTGTCGCTTAGAGAATCGCATAGCAGAACGGCTGTGGTTCAGATGTGATTTGGTTGTGAATATTCAGCGCGATGCCTCCTAGAAAAACAAAAGTTTTACGTAGATATAGCTAAAAATATATTTATCCGTGATTTTGAGTAAATATCAAATAAAAATGGATAAAAACGAGTATTTATCTATTTTCGATAAATATCCGAGTATTTACTCTTTGGATATTTATCCACTGCCCATCACTAGATACGATGGTGGTAGTTAGCAAGGTGCACTAAACTTCTTAGGGCTTGTTCCCCTGGCGGGCCCACTGCTGGGGTAAACCATGGTGTTGAATGCAAGATTCCTTGCTTAGTGGTTGAGCAGCCTTGCTGAATCAAAGATTTCTTCGGTTTCACTAACGTGGACTGAATATTTGATTATAATTTATTTTTGACTCATGCGTCCACTGACGTAGCGGACGAGCGAGTACGGCACGGGCCGCGGCTGTGGTGGGGTCGCGAGATGTGAGACGTATGATGTCAAGGGCCACAGCAGCGTGACGGCAAGGGGTATTCCTCGAAGCGCACCAGACCAAGCGCACCTAAACTATTCCTCCAAGCGCACCCGTTGTGTGCGCTTCAGAATAGGTAATTAAAATATTATATTTTTATTCCTCGAAGCGCACCAACGGTAAAACATAGAGAGGAGCTTAAAAGATTCGTAATATTGATGTCAATAGAAACTAGGACTAGGTGCTTAAGCAACTTACTACGTCAATAATAAATTGAATTCATAGTCATATTGATCTTAAAGTACCAGGGAGACATAAATGAAAAGAGGTAGATAGGCGCCTTAGCGATCTTACTTACCTTTAACTATCAGGAAAAAAGAAATAAACGAGTAGGACTGGGTGCTGCAACTTACTATGGCAATAATAAATTGACTCATGACAGTTATAAAAGAACCAGGGTGACATAAATGAAAAGAGTTAGATATTCTAAAAATAAACGTAAGTTATTTGTTATCGATATTTTCTGTTAGTTACTACATCTCTTTCAACATTTTATCTGCTGGTGCGCTTCGAGGAATAAAAATATAATATTTTAATTACCTATACTGAAGCGCACCCAACGGGTGCTCTTGGAGGATTAGTTTAGGTGCGCTTGGTCTGGTGCGCTTCAAAATGGGTGCGCTTAGAGGAATACCCCGACGGCAACACCTGGAGATTGCCTAACAAGCACGCGACAGCCGGGCCCAGACCCCAGCCGCTAGCGCCGCCTTTTTCCCATTCCCTGTGTAGGCGATGCCTGGAATGTCGATTCTGTAACGCTCGATCGTAAGCTCGCGCTCACTTCGATCCACACGTTTCGATCAAAAGTGACCTTTGAGACGTTAGGGTAGAGTCGAATTTAGAGAATGCGGATTTACATTTATCGCACCTTTTATCGGAACGTAAGGGTCGAAGCACAAGTCGAAGCGAACATACGATCGAGCGTTAGAGAATCGCAGCACTTGATAGATAACGGGCGTATTAAAAAGAGGTGGACTGGGTACAAGCCACTTCACATTTTACCACCAACTGTATCCAAAATGTTCCCGCTGACACTCAAACACTTTGCTAAGTATATCTAGATACTTAATAAGTAATCTACTTTACTTGAGTTAAATTATTAAAATATTGAGATTGTTTTCATCATTTGCTTATCATTTGCTGGAAAATATGTCAAAATATTACAAGTTGTAAATGGAAATACATAAAATATGCCGAGTGAATATTCGTTGGTATGATAATGCTTCATTATTACGGCGCAGCTCGTGAAGGGAAGAGAATCAATTTTACATAATTTATGAATACAAAATTTACGCGAATTGAACCTAAGACGGGACAAGTTCTTTCATGGGCGAGTATTTTTTTTAGCATTTCTTACTTAAGTCGTCTTATAAGACATAATATACAATTTTTTGCAAATGTACTCGCTTTTTAGGGTTCCGTAGCCAAATGGCAAAAAACGGAACCCTTATGGATTCGTCATGTCTGTCTGTCCGTCCGTATGTCACAGCCACTTTTTTCCGAAACTATAAGAACTATACTGTTGAAACTTGGTAAGTAGATGTATTCTGTAAACTGCATAAGATTTTCACACAAAAATTGAAAAAAAAACAATAAATTTTAGGGGTTCCCCATACTTAGAATTGAAACTCAATTTTTTTTTCATCTAACCCATCCGTGTGGGTTATCGATGGATAGATCTTCAAAAATGATATTGAGGTTTTTATATTGAATAGTTTGCGCGACAGACAACTTCCAAAGTGGTAAAATGTGTGTCCCCCCTGTAACTTCTAAAACAAGAGAATGATAAAACTAAAAAAAATATATGATGTACTAATATGCAAACTTCCACGGAAAATTGGTTTGAACGAGATCTATAAAGTCGTCTTTTTTAATACGTCTTAATTTAAAAAAATACACTATTATTAAAACATAGATCAAAGTTTCAACGAACTACAAGAACTATTTTATTGTTACTTGCTGCTACGGAACCCTACATGGGCGAGTCGAACTCGCACTTGGCCGGTTTTTACATATAATTTTATCCGATCACAAAGGCGAAAAGGGAAATATGTTATGTCGCCTCATATAATTTGCAACTTGCATACCTACCTACCGTCACTTAAAACAAGACCCTTACGTAAAAACATGTTTTGTATTAGTTAAATTTACATTTTTAGATTTATTTACGCTCACACTATCTGTATAGCCCAAGATAAGCTTCTTTTGAAACTCGTTAATATGGTTAAACTAGATAACAAATAAATATACATACACATAAAAAAACACCCACACCCAATATCAATTTAGAAAAACCGTTCTCTGAATTGACCCGACCGGGAATTGAACCCGGGACCTCAGAGATGGCGCGATGCCAGACCCAGCGTGGTAACCACTGAGGTCGTCAAACTTTAATGTGTAGTATTTGCATAATAAACCAGATAGGATTCAACTTGGTAAGGATGTAAAAGTGCTAAAATGCCTTTACATCGTAATCGTACCCCTGCCGAAAACCTAGGTGGTCAACTCAAGCCTTAGTTTTCGAATAAACCATAAAGATAAGGTGTGTCACGTATTCTTTACTAAATTCTCTACTATTGTATGGGAATCGCGAATAGGAAGAATCGCGTTTGTGTAGACGATAGCATAAACCGTTAGAACACTGATATCATTGATCTGTCAAATTTTGTAATACCTACGTGTCGTGTTACACGTGCACGTGCTTGTTTCCCAAAAGCTCCAAATACAACATTTTCTACAGCTAAACTTATAAGAAACATTCAACACTTATGTACTTATGAAGTGCTTAGCACAACGGACCGTTTAAATAAGTAATTATCTTGAACAAAACGCTTACGTTATAAGTTATAATTACGTGCCAGAATTCAGGTGGAAATTGCAGGGACCACAATTACCCTTGGGGGAAGGGGGGGGGGGGGGGCACTTCTCGCTCTGAAGACTTTAATGTTCCCTACACTTTATTATACAATGGACTGTATTAATTTAACCGTGTTGCGTAGCGGTGAAAGAATACTCCTCCCCCCCCCTAAAACTAAGACTGCACATACATCTAACAGCATAGAGCAGCGATGGGCTCACCACCTGTCATCCTGAGCACGTGTGCAGTCGCTATTTGGTGAAACGTGGAGTACGGTTGATGACTTCTGCGGTCCTCATTGCGTGTCCCTGACACTGATTCGGGGATAATAGTCGTGATTATAGGTATGTATGTATTAATTTTATAATGACGTCATTGTTTGGCATAGGCTAGAGAGTGATTTGCTATTTTTAGGGTTCCGTAGCCAAATGGCAGAAAACGGAACCCTTATGGATTCGTCATGTCAGTCTGTCTGTCCGTCCGTATGTCACAGCCACTTTTTTCCGAAACTATAAGAACTATACTGTTGAAACTTGGTAAGTAGATGTATTCTGTGAACCGCATTAAGATTTTCACACAAAAATAGAAAATAAAACAATAAATTTTAAGGGTAATTCCCCATACTTAGAACTGAAACTCAAAAATTTTTTTTTCATTAAACCCATACTTGTGGGGTATTTATAGATAGGTCTTTAAAAATGATTTTAAGGTTTCCAATATCATTTTTTTCTAAACTGAATAGTTTGCGCGAGAGACACTTCCAAAGTGGTAAAATGTGTGCCACCTCTTCTAAAATAAGAAAATGATAAAACTAAGAAAAATATATGATTTACATGACATGCAAACCTCCACCGAAAATTGAGTTGAACGAGATCTAGTAAGTAGTTTTTTTTTAATACGTCATAAATTATTTAATTTAAAAAAATACACTGTTATTAAAACATCGATCGAAATTACAACGAACTACAAGAACTTTTATATGATGTTACTTGGTGCTACGGAACCCTTAATGGGCGAGTCCGACTCGCACTTGGCCGCTTTTTTATTTCGTAGCCCTGATGCGATGACTTACCTGATGCGAGCGCAAATTTTTAAAGGATACTCGTATGTTCTATTGGTTTTACCATATGAAAATATTTTTTATGCATATCAAAACACAACCAAAATGTTCCTATCAATATCATCACCATTTTATAAATGTTCACCTCAGGCTTTTCTCATGAACGTTAGCGAGAAACATGGGGAGAACAGCGGGTTTCTCATATACTTTTATAACACGTTTTTTTAATAAATACAAATCAGAATGACCTCTCTACATGCCTCAGGACCATAATATATCTTTCGTAGGTGGGTAGTACGACTAATACACGAAAATAAAAAAAAATCATGATTTTCTACTTTATGTTTTTTTACAAGTAAACTCTACATCAATACGCCACATACGTTGAAATAACTCGTCTCATATAATTTGCAACATGCATACCTACCTACCGTCGCTTCGAGAAAATACGTAAAAACGTGTTTACTTTTGTACTAGGTACTTGTTATTCTACAAGTAAACTACTAGGTATTTTCCTACAGTCCGTTAAATAACTGACTGTTTCATATTTGCATACCTTAACGCTATACAGTTTGTATACAAGTCTGAAAAAGCTGCCAATATCGAGTTATGTAACGCTGCGCTATCGTCGGAAAATCTAAATGAAGGTGCAACTTAATATTCCCCAATATCTTGTTCGAAACAATTCTGTGTCCTAACCGAGTAGCACCCCAAATTGGATTAAGTTTTATTGAGAGATATTTTACCGAATTGCCAATAACATTCACGGAACTAAGTTAACCGAATCAATGACACCTGTTACGGGGGTTCACTTTCATTTCGCTTTTTTTTTATTGCAAACCGCGTGGCGTTATGCAAATATTAGATATTTCACGGTACAATATTCCGTAGCAATTTACAGGAAAATTGGGTAGGAAAGCAATTGATATTCTGATCTCGTTTGGGAATTTTCGTAGGGAATTCCGTCGAATTCACTCCTGATTCACGCGGAGCGCACACCTCGCCTCCGCGGAATACTGACAATCGCTAGAAACACGCAGCGATCTCATTAAATTGTAAGTCATATGCCAGTGGTTCACTTACGGCGGCACCGTGCCGTGCCGTCTTGATTTATTTGCGACGAACGCACCTTATAACCTAATTATGGGTCTTCAAAAAGGGCGTATAAACGTTTTTACAGGGTCGTCAGCAACGCGTAACTGATAATGTACTAATAAAGTGCGAAATAAAAATACTTTACGATAATAGGACATAAAAAGTTATGTACAAAAATGCGCACCCAAATGTCAGGTTAACTGTTAAATGTAGTTACTCGTTAATAAACTTAAAAGGTGGTGGCCAAACAATCGCATAAGACCAAGTTAGTTTTGCGCTTTAGAATATAGGACGGGAGAACATTCCAGATTAGTATTGCCTGAACTGTAAAAAAAGTTAGAAACAAAACTAGTTCGGTGAAAAGGGATGAGGAGAGTTAGTTTGTTGTCAGAGCGAAAATTGCAGTCGTGTTCTAGAAGTTCCATTTCTGGTAGCACGTGGATCATTAATGACAGAATAAAGAGTAGACAGAATTCGCACATCTCTACATTGCTGGCTGATTGTGAACTGAATTGAAACTGAAAAAATTAAAGCTCTTTGCGGTAAGACGAGATATGGTCATATCTACGAAGGCCAATGAAGCGAATGTAGTTTTTGTGTAAACGATCCATCTTGTTAAGAAGTTTCTGGGAGTTAGCAAAGCTCACATCACCATAATCAAGGAGAAGGAAAATAGTGGACTATACAAAAATAATTTTAGTTGAAGTAGGAAGAAAACGTTTAAATTTATTAAAAACTTAAGAATCATGCCGTATGCCTGATTAGTAGATCTGATCAGAAGGTTGCAGTAATAAGCACAACTGATTTCAGAGCCTTAATTTAGTTGATTACTTTATTACTTCATAAAAATACTGCTTCTAAGAATAAAGCCTAACAAATGTAGGTACTACAGCTTCATTAATAAAGTTTGAATACAGTCTCTTCTTGATGAAAAACAGTTTTTTAATTTGACGTAAACTGAGCTTATTTTGTAATTAACTTTATATTGTTAAAAACTTCTAATTGGATATTTTAGGCCATTTTAGATCATCAGCGTTTCAACTCTACAGATGTTAATAAATAATAAAGAAAAATATTCACAGCAAACTGTAGTAGGTATTAGATGTATGAGCATGAATAAAATAAGGGTTTCTGGTATTTTCATTAACATCATCGACGACCTCCCTGGTCGAGTGGTTAGCACGCTGGGTCTGGCGTCGCGCCAACTCTGACGTCCCAGGTTCAATTCCCAGTCAATTTTTAAACTGTTTTTCTAAACTGATTTCGAGTCTGGGTGTTTTTCTATGTTTATGTGTATTTATCAGTTATCTAACCATGTTAACGAGTTTCAAAAGAAGCTTATCTTACTAGATAATTGGTGTGAGCGAGAACAAATTTTATTTATTTATTTATTTTTTATTTTGAACTGACAGAGTGAGTAATAGTGACCTGAGTTCTACAACGGGCTTATCCGACGTAGGCTACAAAGCTGCCAAGCTCAAATGGGATTGGGCTGGTCAGGTAAGCCGCATGCATCCCGACCGCTGGGCAAGGATCACTACGCAATGGGTCCCCGGAGATGGACGACGCCGCGCCGCCGAGGTCGGCCTAGAAAGAGATGGCGCATGGCGTGACGATCTGGACGCACACCAGACTGACTGGCATGAGGTGGCTCAGGATAGAGATGGATGGAGGGACTTGGGGGAGTCCTTTGCCCAGCAGTGGGACAGTATAGGCTAGCAAAAAATATATATATTTTAGCGGCAGCCTATATCACATAATACATAATAGTACAAACCTATACTACTACTGCATATACATATCACTTGCAACAGCACATGGGATTATACAAAGGTAAGTACATACATAATCACGACTACTATCCCCGAAGGATTAGTAAGAGACTATGCAATGAGGACTGAAAAAGCAGTCCTTTTACAAAGTCCACTTTTCATCAAATAGCGACTGCACATGTGCTCAGCGTGACAGGGGGTGAGACCATCGCCGCTCTATGCTGTTGGATGTATGCGCAGCTCTAGTCCGTTAGTCGCCTATTACGACAACAAGGGAAGGGAGGGGGTTCTTTCAATGCTACGCGACGTTGTTACGACAACAACCAGAACCAAAACGGCTTTACATGCCTTCCGAAAGACATAAAGAGCTCGAGATTTTTTAAAATTGATTACCCATACTTTGGCCCGTCATTACGAAAGATGCTAAACAGGTTCACTGTCCAAAAAATATAACTAACCTATTAGTCAATTGTTATGGCCCATATGTGGCTCAGTGAACCGGCTAACTAACAGGCAGGATCGCAAACAGAACGTTTTTGAGTTAAGCTTCTAACAATTTCATAAGTTTTTTACAGTTGTATTTAATAGTAATATTGTTGACTATAATGAAAATGAATCCGTGTCGCGTAGCGGTAAAATAATACTACCACATCCTCTCTTCTTTTGGGTATCGTAAAAGGCGACTAACGGACTAAAGACTGCACATATATCTGACACCATATAGCGGCGATGGGCTTACCACCTGTCACGTTGAACACATGTGCAGTCGCTATTTGGTGAAAAGTGGACTATGGCAGAGAAATGCTTAAACTAACCTAACAAACCCTTCGGGGATAATAGTCGGATTATATTATGTAAGTATGTATAACGAAAATAATAGCATGTCTTATGAGACATGCTCTAGCTCGTTACGCCTGTAAGCGTTATTTGTCGTGAGTTAGGTATGTGTGGAATATATGTTTTATGAGTAAGGCAAAGCCACCAAAGAGCTCACATCACCAAAGTGTACGTATTTCTACTAATTACATACATATACTATTATCCTCAAAGGGTAACCCAGAAATTGCCTATTCCGCAAAAAAAGTGCACTGCCACAGACAACTTTTCACCAAATAACAACTGCACATGTGCTCAGCTTGATAGGTTGTGAGCCCGTCGCTGCTTTGTGCTGTTGCATGTAGGTGAAGTCTTATGTTCGTTAGTCGCCTTTTACAACACCCAAGAGAAGAGATGGGTTGGTAGTATTATTTTTAATAATGAACCGCCACCACACAGCTCTACTACCTACTTCTTCCACTAATTGATGATATCATAGCGGTTGGCAACACTTGCGTATCAGTAGCCCGTGAGACTTCTTGGCGGGAAAGTGAAGCGACATGTCTGTAGTTTTGTCTTATTTTCGAGAAATTTAAAATAATTGAAGATAGCCAAAATGGATTTAGGAAAAATAGGTCTACTACAACAGCTGTTTTTAAATATACACAAAAAATTTTAGATATTATAAATAATAAAAACTATGCAGTGGGGATCTTATTGGACATGAGTAAGGCCTATGATCGCGTACTGCCAAATATTCTACTTCAAAATATATACGGCGCAGGCATCCGGGGGGTCGCTCATAACTGGATTACCTCTTATTTTAAAAATCGAATGCAATTTGTAGAAGTACAGTATACAAACTTAAATACCATAACAAATGTCAGATCAGAGAGAGCAATGGTGACAAAGTCTATCCCCCAGGGTAGTGTTATCGGATGCTTTCTCTTCCTAATGTACATAAACGATTTGCCTAAAAATATAAATGAACAATGCATATTATTCGCAGATGATATGTCAGTTATATTGTCCACTAAAAATGAAATAGAAATAAATAAAAAACTACAAACTACTATAGATGAGATCACCTCTTGGCTTAATGATCATAATTTAATATTAAACTGCAATAAAACTAAATTAATGATTTTCAAACCATACCAAAAAAAGCATTAAATATAAATTTTTCTATAAACAACATTAAACTTGAATGTGTCGATAGCTTTTCACTGCTAGGCATAAAAATAGATAGTAATTTAAACTGGAAAAGCCACATAGAATATATACAAGGCAGATTGTCTAGATTTACATACGCCCTAAACGAAATAAAAAGATGCACAGACACGAGCACAGCCAAAGCGGCGTACCACGCATACGCGCACGCGTGGCTGCGCTACGGCATCCCACTGTGGGGCAACAGCACCAATCTACAACAGCTATTCGTTGCCCAAAAGAGATGCATTCGCATATTAGCAAATATAGACACATTAGTTAGCTGCAAACCGTATTTTAAACTTTATAAAATTTTAACTGTAACTTCATTATATATATTAGAATCATGCAAATTAGTGAGGAAAAATATTGACTTGTTTCTGAGAGCTGAAAATAAAAGCGTAAGACTCAGACAGAAAAATAAGCTACTTCTACCTAAAACTAATTTATCTATAGTGAGATCAGGACCTTATTCCATGGCAGTAAAATTATACAATTCATTACCAAACACAATAAGAGAAATAGAAGATAATAAAAAATTTATAACATCCTTAAATAATTATTTAATAGATAAATGCTTTTATAAACTTAATGAATATTATACTAACGTGTCATAAGTAACACCTATTAATAAATTTTGTTTTTTCTTTGTTTAACTATATATAAATTATATCTAAGTTGTTATACCCTTGCAGGGTTCATGTGTTGATCTTCACCTGTTTTTAACACCTCTTATGTACCACATGTGTAAGCAATAAAGAATTATAAATTATCAATTATCAATTTTCTAAAATTTGTGTTTAGTTGAATATTAATGTGAAATAATGGTGGACTGTTAACCGTTAAGTGTTCGTGAACGTGCATGAGTGTTGGCAAATAAAACAAAACAGTGCAACATCACTTTTCAAATTCTCTCAAGAACTCCGTGTGAGATTCAGTAAAGTCCCACATCTTTACTGGAACACAAGGGATTTAGGGGGAATATCATTTAGCTTATTATCATCACTCATTATCATCTTATAAGCATAATAAAAATAAATGAACTCTATTATTTCGACTGAAGGCCTGTATCTATGGTCACGAAATAAATTATCAAAAAAAAAGTAGCCCGTGACTTAGTGTGTGCAAGGAATTGTTAGGAATGTAGGTAGTGAATCCTATGAATTTGTTTCTACCCTGTCGCGTAACGGTGAACGAATACTACCACCCCCTCCCTTCCCTAGGGTGTTGTAAAAGGAGACTAACGTACTAAAGACTGCACATACTTCCATAAGCATAGAGCGGCGATGGGCTTACCACCTGTCACGCTGAGCACATGTGCAGTCGCTATTTGGTGAAAAGTGGACTACGGTAGAGGACTGCTTTTGCTGTCCTCATTACCTAGTCTCTGACTAACCCTATGGGGATAATAGTCGTGATTATATGTATGTGTTTCTACCAGTCCTATACGTTCTGTTTGCTAGTGCGCACCCTATAGTGGCTTTACCCTACGGCACGGCGTGTAGAAATGCTCTTATTAGCGTCTAGCATTTAATAATGCGGACAACAGCGATTGGCTGACAAATGAATTGTCAGCCGCAGAAGATTAAATGCTCCGCTGGCGTGATGTCCCGCTACTGATTTGAATTGATGAATGCCGCACGCATGCTTGGGATAATACATTCATATCCGTGTGAGAGGGCTTTATTAATGCTACATGTGATAAGGAAACGCCTCATGCAAGTAAAATACATCTTTATTAAAGGCAAACAGTTTACTTGAAGGAGACTTTATCGCATTAAAAGGTTTTGTAAATACCTTCCAACTTGAAATTCAAAAAGTATGAAACATTATGCTAGAACAAAGAAACTGGTTCAGTAGGGTCATTCATTTGCGTGCACAACCATCCTCCTCCATCGTGTTAACACCGCAAAATATAATAAGTTGATCAATTTGTAAAAATATTTGTGACACTATAGTGTATAAATAAGAGGTCGGTTGGCGTAAAACCAGACAAAATAAAAGTTAAATTTTTAGGAATCTCTAGGAGTATCCTAAAAATTAAACTTTTATTTTGTCGTTTGTGACAGACAAGGGGCTAAAACAGCAAGGTGAGTCCCATCTCAGGCAACCGCTTTGACTAATAGAATTGTAGGTATATACTATACATGCAAAATAACAGTTAGAACCAAAACTGCAGAACAGAAGCACTGTGGTTAGAACCAATTAGAAGGTGTGCGTCGAAAACACTCATCAATACCGTTCTATAAATTCAAAGATTTTGGGGAAAGTCGCAAAGGGAGGGTTGTACAAATAAAACAAGTGGCCCAAAGCTACTCTTAATAGAAACATATGGATACAAAAATACGAGTTGCCGAGCGAAAGTTGGTAAACAAACACAAATTGGAAACAAAGTTTCCACGAAACAAATAACTATTTCCGACTGCGCAAGTTAAACACGTTCGACATTGTATTTTGCGGGGACCGATGGGAAAAAACAAATATGACCGCAGGTTAAGTGCGATTGCTAGTTACAAAGCCTTGTTAAAAAGTAGTTAAACAACATTAATTACATGCATACATGCATAAATATAATCACGATTATTACCGCAAAAGCAGTCCTCTGCCATAGTCCACTTGTCAAAAAATAGCGACTGCACATGTGCTCTATGCTGTTGGATGTATTTACAGTCTTTAGTCCGTTAGTCGCCCTTTACGACACCCAAGGGAAAAGAGGGGGTCGTAGTATTCTATGGCCGCTAAGCGACACGGCAACAGCATTAAATTTACCAGAATATCAGCGTTACGGCGGCAGCGTTTGTACTTATTGTTGTTGTTTAACGTACCTACATATTATTATTACAATTAAACATATAACATTACATACACTATTTAAAGTTAACTATTTTAAATGGTTAAAGGAGAAGAAGTAACATCGATATAACTTTGTTAACAATTTATAGCGATAAGTACCTAACTTAATAATAACAGTAAACTAGGGTCGTGAGCTTAGGTGAGTAGACGCCTTAAAATAGTGGACTTTTAAAAATGATGTTATAAAAATTCCTACGTAGCAAAGTCGCATAGAAATTAGATTGCTTGCAAGCCTTCGCAGCTTTAAATTATATTACCGATCTTATAGCCGGGAAGATGAAGTACTAAGGATATTGAAAAGAAGCACTGCAATATCCGGTGAGAAAATACAAAGTCAAAGCCCAACAGATTAGAAAACTACCCTAAGTATAGCTACAAATATCACTTTAAATAAGAGTTGATTGTATTTAGAGGTTATGTGACAAACTTTTTTTACCTCTGTTTTTTGAATATTAAAGAATAGTCTAAAATTGGTTTGGTTTTGAAGCAAACAAAGAAAATAATATTATTATGGTTACTATAAAGTGTTGTTAGCTTAAACTAACAAGGTATCAATTTATGATAAAGTGGTTGGATAGCCGTTCCCATAAAGATAGGTAGGTACTAAATTCCGACTTACATCATAAACATTACTACATGTAATGTTTTTGATATGATTATGCTCTTACTCATAGTATTGCCAGCGTAGATTTATTAGAGTTGGCACTAAGTAATTTTAGGGTTCCGTACCTCAAACGAAAAAAACGGAACCCTTATAGGATCACTTTATTGTCCGTCTGTCTTTCTGTCAAGACCCTTTATCTCAAGAACGCGTGGAGGTATCGAGTTAAAATTAAAACGATATACCCAGGTCTTCAGTCTCTTGAAGCTGTGAAAAAATCAAACACCTAAGTTAACGTAAAAAAAGATACGGCCTTTTATGCCGCAAACAACGTATATTTCGACACTCAAGGAAATTAAAATTTATAGGGTATTTTCCTTTGACCTAGAACTATGAAATTTGGCATACTACTAGACGTATATAAACATACTACAAGTATATTAAAAAATCCGAAAACTATATATTTTTTAAATAAATCATTAAAAGGGTCTATAAGTTGCCCGTATGTCTGTCTGTCAAGACCCTTTATATCGGAAACGCGTAGGGGTATTGAGTTGAAATGAAAACTATATACTCAGGTCTACAGTCTCTTAATGCTGTACAAAAATTAAACTCCTAAGAAAACGTAAAAAAAAGATACGGCCGTTTATGCCGCAAAAAACGTATATTTCGACACTCTCAAGTAAATCAAAATTTATAGAGTATTTTCGTTTATCTAGAACTATGAAATTAGGCAAGTATTACCGTCTTATACTACAAGCATAGGGAAAAATTTGAAAACTATACATTAATAATTAAATCATTAAGAAACAGGGTCTTTATGCCAGGAACGGCGGTCCAAAATTTGAATTGAATTAACCGTGTCATGTGGGGTATCATATGAAAGGGCTTTATTGGCACAAGCTTTTTAATTAAGCAACAGATTTTTAATTATTTTTGATGTATATTTTTTTATTTATGACGAATAATGAAAAAAACCTCTTACCTTTTTTATAAGTATAGGTAGGTACCTAATAATTTTGGTGTACGCACCTACAAATTTGTACGGAATCCTCGGTGGGTGAGTCCGACTCGCACTTTTCCGATTTTTTTGATTAATGTTACTTAACTAAACCGTTCCTTTTATGACATTTTTAAAGCGCCACGGGATACGAGTCAGGCGGACAAAGTCGTGGGAAACCTCTAGTTGTATAAAAGTTTAGGTAGTTTACCGCCTCCAACCCCTGTAGGTACAATATAAACTCAATCGATTTATTGGCGTCCAGGAAAGCCTTTAGTAACGCTTCCTGAATGAGCAGGGCGTAACCTTTGGCCCTAGAATCAACCGACGGAACCCAACCCTTGTTCCATCGCGTGGAAATCGTTACCTAATTGTTTGTAATGATTTTAAAAATATACCCTTCACCCTTTTGTTACACATTGAAGTCTGATCCGATAGCTTTCTGTGTAAGTTGGTTAAGAGGGTTTACGCATTTCATTATCCCATACAGAGATCTAAATAGTTGTAAGAAAACATAAAAATAAACGTTTATTCGGCAGAGCTATTGCATATATTATAAAGTATTTAAAGTCCACTATAGGAAGTTTTAGAGATCATTATGACCATATAATTCAAAAGGCATAAAGGCATCTCGGATTTATATTACGTTTTATTTACGTTTTATTTACGTTTTGCCGTGTCGCTTAGCGGCTATAGAATACTACCACCCCCTCTCTTCCCTTGGGTGTCGTAAAGGGCGACTTACGGACTAAAGACTGCACATACATCCAATAGCATAAAGCACATGTGCAGTCGCTATTTTTTGACAAGTGGACTATGGCAGAGGACTACTTTTGCGGTCCTCATTGCCTAGTCTCTGACTAACCCTTCGGGGATAATAGTCGTGATTATATTTATGTATGTATTTAATGTTGTTTAACTACTTTTAGAATATGGAACCGGCTCATGTTATGCATCCTATGAAGATTCTCTAAAGAAACATAAATACTCTTTTTGCAATGTGCGACATAAAAAAGTAGAAATTAAATAATCCAGAACTAAATTCACTCATTTTTTGGCAACATTGATTATCTGTCATTAATGTCAAGTGGTTGTTCAAATCTGTCCGTGGGTACCAATGATGTTACAATAAAAAGAGGTAGATGTGTTACATGTGCCAAAAAGTGGCAACAGAAAACTATGCTAATTGGCTTACCTTAAGCGTAGTCTCACAAAAGCGTTAGCAGTGTTGACACTTTGACAGTGTCAGTTTGCATGTATTTGTTTTCGAAAATTAATTAAAAATATGCTGTCCTGTGTCATGCGAACTACATAAAAGGTCATGAAATTATATATCATGAGTGGCATGCGTGAGTTTAAATTTTAATTGATTTAAGTTCTTATTATTTATCAACTACAAAATGTCAGAATAAATTGTGTCATAAAAATATAGAGTGCGACAGCAAATTGACATGTAATTCGAAATGACACAGCGCTACATGTATCTGTCTTGTTTACGCTCTTACTAGTTGTCATGCTATCTTGCTTACACTTTAGAATACGATCAAGTTAACTCGACAGATGCGGCCATATGAGATCATCGACTAGAAGTGACAAGTTACCTCGGCCGTATAACATCGTAATATTTAGTGAGTATAGCGCATGCTCAGGTTTTCGTACGTACGACGCTTCGGTCCATTATTGAAATCATATTAGTACTGACATAACCTATCTACCTCTTTTTAATATAATATCATTGGTGGGTACGATATAAATTGTTGTTTTAGTGATATTTCTACATTCCTGGATTTAAAACACTGACAACATGATTATGACCATTCGTGGCGGTTCTCGTAACATAATTATAAGGTTTTTTTTGCGAAGTTTGGCAGAATTTCAATACGGAACTGTGTTACGTAATCTGGAGGATATTTACCAACGTACAGCAGATTATACTGGTAAGTAAGTTATAAAAGATGTTGAAAGTATAGTTATCTAAAATATGCCTATGCGCAATCGGCTAAATTCCGTGAAACAATCAGTATTTTTAAATATTTTTTAAAGTTTTGGCGTTATGATATTACAAACATAAATGTTGGTTATTATAGTTCGACTCGAGAATCTTGAACTTTTGAATTTATTGGGACATTTTATCAAGTGATAATTGGGTAGAATGTGGTAAGTAAAGTAAATTATGTGGGTTGGCTTTTAAATCGAGTCGTCTGAATTTGAAGAAACTAACACTGTGGGGGGGGTCTAAGGGGTTTTTAAATAAAGGTTTATTAAAATTTTAGGTGCCGCTGTTGCGTTAAAATATTTAAAAACCACTTAAAAGTTTTGCCAAAACCGGCTATAATCACGAAAAATTACACGTTTTTAGGTAATACAATACCATATTAACAGAACCGAAATGTGGGGACGGGGAGGTGCGCAGCCTCCCTGCGAGGGGGGCTCGGGGAGCGAAGCCCCCCGCCATGAAAAAAGTCTAAAGAGTTAATTAGGTTAGGTTATTAAGTATGGGGTGTGCGTTGGGTGACCTCCTCGTGGTACACCCTGGAAACGGGCAGCTTCAACATCCTCCTCTCGATAGGAGGTTGCTTTGAGACTGGCCGGCTAACTACCTAGCACAGGCAGGAGCCCCTTCTGGGCCCTGCACCTCCACGTGCGTGTCCACTCTGGGCCGTACACTCGCCGCTCCTTATGAGCGGCTTTGAGAGGAGTTTTGACGGCATCCCTTCTGGGCGCCGTTACAAGGGGGGGGGGGAATAGGGTAGGCTGGCGCCCCTTCTGGGCGCCCTTCAAGCGTTGTATACGCAATGTTGTGACGTGGGCTTCATGCCAAATTCCCATCGTCGTGTCTTACTGTGTCGCGGGTTCTGTCCCGTCCAACACAACAACCCCAGTCCTGGCATAAGCTGGGAACGTGGTGGTCTGGTCCAGACCTGCCGCTGCTTCGCGGTGCTTCAATTGACAAGGATTGAAAGGATTAAATATTTTAACGCAACAGCGGCACCTAAAATTTTAATAAACCTTTATTTAAAAACCCCTTAGACCCCCCCCCCACAGTGTTAGTTTCTTCAAATTCAGACGACTCGATTTAAAAGCCAACCCACATAATTTACTATACTTACCACATTCTACCCAATTATCACTTGATAAAATGTCCCAATAAATTCAAAAGTTCAAGATTCTCGAGTCGAACTATAATAACCAACATTTTTGTTTGTAATATCATAACGCCAAAACTTTAAAAAATATTTAAAAATACTGATTGTTTCACGGAATTTAGCCGATTGCGCATAGGCATATTTTAGATAACTATACTTTCAACATCTTTTATAACTTACTTACCAGTATAATCTGCTGTACGTTGGTAAATATCCTCCAGATTACGTAACAAAGTTCCGTATTGAAATTCTGCCAAACTTCGCAAAAAAAACCTTATAATTATGTTACGAGAACCGCCACGAATGGTCATAATCATGTTGTCAGTGTTTTAAATCCAGGAATGTAGAAATATCACTAAAACAACAATTTATATCGTACCCACCAATGATATTATATTAAAAAGAGGTAGATAGGTTATGTCAGTACTAATATGATTTCAATAATGGACCGAAGCGTCGTACGTACGAAAACCTGAGCATGCGCTATACTCACTAAATATTACGATGTTATACGGCCGAGGTAACTTGTCACTTCTAGTCGATGATCTCATATGGCCGCATCTGTCGAGTTAACTTGATCGTATTCTAAAGTGTAAGCAAGATAGCATGACAACTAGTAAGAGCGTAAACAAGACAGATACATGTAGCGCTGTGTCATTTCGAATTACATGTCAATTTGCTGTCGCACTCTATATTTTTATGACACAATTTATTCTGACATTTTGTAGTTGATAAATAATAAGAACTTAAATCAATTAAAATTTAAACTCACGCATGCCACTCATGATATATAATTTCATGACCTTTTATGTAGTTCGCATGACACAGGACAGCATATTTTTAATTAATTTTCGAAAACAAATACATGCAAACTGACACTGTCAAAGTGTCAACACTGCTAACGCTTTTGTGAGACTACGCTTAAGGTAAGCCAATTAGCATAGTTTTCTGTTGCCACTTTTTGGCACATGTAACACATCTACCTCTTTTTATTGTAACATCATTGGTACCCACGGACAGATTTGAACAACCACTTGACATTAATGACAGATAATCAATGTTGCCAAAAAATGAGTGAATTTAGTTCTGGATTATTTAATTTCTACTTTTTTATGTCGCACATTGCAAAAAGAGTATTTATGTTTCTTTAGAGAATCTTCATAGGATGCATAACATGAGCCGGTTCCATATTCTAAAAGTAGTTAAACAACATTAAATACATACATAAATATAATCACGACTATTATCCCCGAAGGGTTAGTCAGAGACTAGGCAATGAGGACCGCAAAAGTAGTCCTCTGCCATAGTCCACTTGTCAAAAAATAGCGACTGCACATGTGCTTTATGCTATTGGATGTATGTGCAGTCTTTAGTCCGTAAGTCGCCCTTTACGACACCCAAGGGAAGAGAGGGGGTGGTAGTATTCTATAGCCGCTAAGCGACACGGCAAAACGTAAATAAAACGTAATATAAATCCGAGATGCCTTTATGCCTTTTGAATTATATGGTCATAATGATCTCTAAAACTTCCTATAGTGGACTTTAAATACTTTATAATATATGCAATAGCTCTGCCGAATAAACGTTTATTTTTATGTTTTCTTACAACTATTTAGATCTCTGTATGGGATAATGAAATGCGTAAACCCTCTTAACCAACTTACACAGAAAGCTATCGGATCAGACTTCAATGTGTAACAAAAGGGTGAAGGGTATATTTTTAAAATCATTACAAACAATTAGGTAACGATTTCCACGCGATGGAACAAGGGTTGGGTTCCGTCGGTTGATTCTAGGGCCAAAGGTTACGCCCTGCTCATTCAGGAAGCGTTACTAAAGGCTTTCCTGGACGCCAATAAATCGATTGAGTTTATATTGTACCTACAGGGGTTGGAGGCGGTAAACTACCTAAACTTTTATACAACTAGAGGTTTCCCACGACTTTGTCCGCCTGACTCGTATCCCGTGGCGCTTTAAAAATGTCATAAAAGGAACGGTTTAGTTAAGTAACATTAATCAAAAAAATCGGAAAAGTGCGAGTCGGACTCACCCACCGAGGATTCCGTACAAATTTGTAGGTGCGTACACCAAAATTATTAGGTACCTACCTATACTTATAAAAAAGGTAAGAGGTTTTTTTCATTATTCGTCATAAATAAAAAAATATACATCAAAAATAATTAAAAATCTGTTGCTTAATTAAAAAGCTTGTGCCAATAAAGCCCTTTCATATGATACCCCACATGACACGGTTAATTCAATTCAAATTTTGGACCGCCGTTCCTGGCATAAAGACCCTGTTTCTTAATGATTTAATTATTAATGTATAGTTTTCAAATTTTTCCCTATGCTTGTAGTATAAGACGGTAATACTTGCCTAATTTCATAGTTCTAGATAAACGAAAATACTCTATAAATTTTGATTTACTTGAGAGTGTCGAAATATACGTTTTTTGCGGCATAAACGGCCGTATCTTTTTTTTACGTTTTCTTAGGAGTTTAATTTTTGTACAGCATTAAGAGACTGTAGACCTGAGTATATAGTTTTCATTTCAACTCAATACCCCTACGCGTTTCCGATATAAAGGGTCTTGACAGAAAGACAGACGGACAATAAAGTGATCCTATAAGGGTTCCGTTTTTTTCGTTTGAGGTACGGAACCCTAAAATTACTTAGTGCCAACTCTAATAAATCTACGCTGGCAATACTATGAGTAAGAGCATAATCATATCAAAAACATTACATGTAGTAATGTTTATGATGTAAGTCGGAATTTAGTACCTACCTATCTTTATGGGAACGGCTATCCAACCACTTTATCATAAATTGATACCTTGTTAGTTTAAGCTAACAACACTTTATAGTAACCATAATAATATTATTTTCTTTGTTTGCTTCAAAACCAAACCAATTTTAGACTATTCTTTAATATTCAAAAAACAGAGGTAAAAAAAGTTTGTCACATAACCTCTAAATATAATCAACTCTTATTTAAAGTGATATTTGTAGCTATACTTAGGGTAGTTTTCTAATCTGTTGGGCTTTTTATGGTTTATTTGATAAAGTAAAGTAAAGCCTACATATTGTTCCATTATTGGGCAAAGGAAATTGTAATCAAGTCTACCTACCTTGGGTAATTTTCTAATGTTGGGATATTCTTTGTTCATTTGTTAGAGTAAAGTAAAGCCCACATACTGTCCCACTACTGGGCAAAAGCAATTGAAATCAAGTGGTCTACCTTGGGTAGTTTTCTAATCTGTTGGGCTATTCTTTGTTCTTTTGTTAAAGTAAAGTAAAGCCCACATATCTTCCACTACTCGGCAAAGGAAATTGAAATCAATTCATTGCTTATTACCATCATTACCTTGGGTAGTTTTCTAATCTGTTGGGCTATTTTTGTTTATTTGTAAAAGTAAAGCCCACATATTGGCCCACTACTGGGCAAAGGAAATTGAAATCTAGTCATCGCTCCAATTGACAGCTTAATCACCACTCTTGAAAAATGCGGGTTTGGTAATCAAAAAAATCTGTGTATTATTGACTTTACTATAGTTAACAAAACTTATAGGTGATTTGGTTTTGTTATCAGGTTAGTGTATTATCATCACCTAAAGTAGGTAGGTATTTTTCTTCTTAATTTGAGTTTCTAGTACCATGACATGACCAATATGATAATTACATATTTCAAGCACTCAAACAATATGGTGTGCTTACCTGAGTGAGGTTATCCCATGGGTTATCCTATCCATGACTAACAAACTGATCATTGTATTTGATGCTTGTTCTAGGGAATACCAACGAAACATTCTTGGTAGAAAGAGTAATTGATGCACTTAATTCGGCGGTCGAATGCAGCAATGTGTTTTTAATTCGTCAAATATTGTTCACAACGACATTTAGACGTAGTTACGCAAACCAGAACCAACCCACAACATGTCACTTTCGAGATTATTAGACTTTTATGAAAAACTCTTGAAGAAAAAACTGGGTAAGTTACTTTGGAATAAAAACTCTACACATCTGTGAGTAATATTATGGACGATATGGGGAAAGAAAATTATTTTCATTTTGCATAGATTAAGTATTTTTTTTTTCAATAAATTATCGGTTGGTTCTTTATTCCAAAAATACATTTTGTGGGTTAGTTCTAAATAGAAAAATGTAAGGTTTTGAAAACAAGTATAAAACAATAAAAATACTCAGTTTTTTTCTATAACAATGGTTAGAGCACAAAATGACAAACACTTTTCAAATTTAAAATTACAAAATACAATTTTAATTAAACAATTTACGCACAATGGTTACAGTACAAAATGACAAAAACTTTCGAAATCAAAAAAGACAAACTACTTTTATAAATAAAACAATTTACACACTTATAAAACTCTGCATATCAAAATCAGCATTCTACATGCTCACGTCATGTTATTATCGTCTACCTCTATGTTAAAATCTAGTTCACCAGAAAAGCCGTCAATGTCGTCTACAGTATTCCTATCTCCTGTAATGTGTTCGTGTGATTTTCCGTTTGGCCAAAGAGGGCACATCTTTGGATAACGGAGTAGGATTGTTGCCTCGCAAGTTTTTTTATGTTTACCTCTATAAAGTCGTCATCCAGGTTGCATCTCATAAAAATTGAATACATATCCTCTTTTTTTAACATTATTTCCTTTGTATTAAGCCAGGATACTTTGGAACCGTCAGTCGCTTTTTTTCTATTTGTTATTTTTTGTTCCAGATTTGCAGATGACAAGAAATCTTCCCTTGACATTCTATGGACTTTCATCGGTTTTATTTTTTTACAGGTCTTCATAATTTGTATATAGTCTTCTGCCGTAAATAATCGTGGTTGCAGTTTTAAAGCATATTCTATTTTAGTAAAGTCTGTGTCATTGGGAAGAAAACCGTGCCCGAATTCTAGGAATCGGAGGTTGATTTTTTGGAGTTGATCGGGAATTTGGGTGATCGTTTAATAGCGCTTTTAACATCAATGTCAATTTTATATTCCGATTTTGACCTCCGCATGAGTCACTCCAAAGTATTAAGTGTTTAACATGATTGCCTAGTCTCTCCGTCACGTGCTTTATCAGGCAAGAACCTACTTCTTGAGCACCCATATCCGCTTCTCCTTCGACCCAAACGTTACAATGCGCTTGGTCGTTACTTCCTGAGTGGATGCCAAAGTTGTAAACCCAGAGCTGTCTTTTATAAAATACAACATTCGTAGGTATCCGCGGTAAGGGCAAAGTTTTTTGGAGATCGAATGTGTTTGTTTCCACCGAAGAATCTTCTTTAGCTAATTGCATGTCTTGTTTTAGCTGTTTTTGCAAATATTGAGCTTTCTCTGAATGTTTTTTTATGACTTTCTGCAACCAAGTCTTTTTGTACTTCCGATGAATGTTTCTTTTAACTATTAATTACACTTGTTGCATGTATCTTTCTTTAGAGGTTTAGTGCGAAGATTAAACTTTGTTACAAACACGTGTCTAACTTTTGCATAAGAAAGAACTTCCTGTTTAGCTGAATTTGCTTCATCTTTATATAGTTCATAAATTTTAGGCAACGTCATATCGGATCTAAAAAACTTTGTGTCGTTACAATTTTCTCGTCGATAGTGAGAGACATAAGTTGGCAATTTGTTAATTACATTTATAAGGAATTGTTCACTTTCAGGGGGCACCATATTCGATCCTGCTTGTTTACCACGGCCATCTTTTATGTAACCATTCAAACGTTTTTTGCAGAGAGATGTATTCACCCTTTTAGATGTTGTCTGAAGACTTTTCAAAAACATGTTCTTGCAAACATGTATATCTGTTAAATAATATGCCCTAGTAAATGTTTTTTTCTTTGAATGGTCTGTAGTAGTGGTAACAGGAACGTTTTACAGGTTTTTCTTGGACACAAGCTGCCAAAAACATATTCTAAGCGCCGTACGAGCTTAAAGCATATTTTTTTTCAAATTCACCTAATCTTTTCTCTGTTGAAATGTTTTCATTACATTTTTTTGGACAGTTGCAGTTATAATATATAAATGGCTTTGGATCAATATTTTGCTTCTTAGAGTTAGTATAGGATAAATTGGTGTATTTCCTTTTTTTCCTCTCTTCTCGTGTGTATCCACCATATTCACGTTTTCTACCTTTTTTTGGTCTGCCTCCTGATAATCTATCGGTATTTGAAGAATTTTCTTGCTGAATTATGTTGCATTGCCTGGGTATTTGAATTCTATTCTCGTCGGCTACTACTGATGTTATTAAAGACACAGAATTTTCTGAACTGTTAGTACTGGTCTGACCATTAGTTTCACAAACAAATCAGGATCCTGTACTGAGTCATCTCATCACTATTGAAAATAAGGATTTCGGTTCTATCAGAAGAACCTGGTGAGATAAAGTAGTTTGGATTGAGATTGCTATATGTAATATATTAAACAGTTCTGCAGTCTTTGGTGACATTTGACGCAAAGGAGATGATTGGGGATCCCCAGTAGTCTCACTCTGTAGAATGTTTGGGTTTGAAGGAAATCCCGGTGGTTCAATGTTTTCCTCATCCTCACCAATCGTTTCATGAAGCAGCTCGTCGGTTTTAAGCTAGTCGTTACTATGAAAAGTGTGTATGCATTGTTTATTTAATACCCGTGCCTTAATTTTGCTAACAGGGGCCCAAGTCTGCTAATTTACGAATGGCATAATTGAATCGTAATTGTATCGCATTGTAATTGTTTGACACATTTGGTATTCTTATATGAGTAAGAGAATACCAAATGTGTCAAACAATTACAATACGATCTAATTGCGATTCAATTATGCCATTCGTAAATTAGCAGACTTGGGCCCCTGGTCTTGGTGTTAAAGGAGAATAGGGGGGTGGTTCCATACTTTTTTCTTCTGCAGTCTCGTAGGTAGTGTCGAAGCTGCTTTTGTTTTTACACATACATGCAGGTAAATTAAGCGTTCTAGGTTAACGGAGAATAGGGCGAAACTTCTATACTCTTTTCCCCAAGGTCATGTATTGATTCTTTAGGACCCATATAAGACATAAGCGGCTTACCAGTAACCTCAGGAGATAGATCCTCAAGCACTTGTTATTTATAACCAGCAACGGGTGAAGCTGCAGAGGAAACAAAAAGTGTTACCTCCTGATATTTCAAGCATGAACAAGCGAAACATTGTAATAATTGATATTATTCATGCAAGATGTATTTTTAATATAGTGACAAAAACAAAAGCTCATTACCTTCCACAAAGTGACAAAATATTCGATTGATATTGAACTCTGTATATTTGATATTGAGTAGAAAATCGATTGAGGAAATCTGACAGGTATAGAAGATTAGTGAGCTATCGTTTAAAAAAAACACTCAAACTGAAATAAAATTACACATTGTTTTCTAAAGTTAACGCAACATTTAAATAAAACAACTTTCCGTGTCTACTCGCGTTAATTATACACATTGTAAAACAAACGCATAAAAGTTGTTTTATTTAAACTTACACACTTCAAACTTCAAAGTATCTCATGCCCCTCAAAATTAAAAACCCCTTGTGGAATTGTTCGTGTTCACAGTGACAGACTGGTAGGTATGAATGGACTTACTTACCATTCGTACTTAGCAGTATGTCACCATGTCATCTAACTATTTTTTTTTTTTATAAAAGGGAGGCAAACGAGCAGGCGGGTCACTTGATGGAGAGTAATCACCGCCGCCCATGGACACCCGCAAAACCAGGGGAATCGCAGACGCGTTGCCGGCCATTAAGGGAGGAATAGGTTTAAGGAAGGAATAGGAATTGGGAGGAGGGGGAGGGGGGGGTGGGGGAGGGACCTCCGGTATCCTCACTGGTCGGACGCACCAAGTGCCACTATTTCATGCCGAATTTTTGTGGGAGGGTGGTATTACGCCGGGCGAGCCGGCCCAATGCGTGCTGCAACGCAGCGTGGCTCTACCACTCAGTCAGTGTCACTCATTTAGCACCACCCAGGGATCACGTGTAGGGTCTCATGGGTAAACCTACGGACGCGAGCAACTTTGACCCCCAACTACCTATTAAAATAATTAAAATAATGATAAATAACTTTCAAATCAAATTATCATTCTAAACATTACAAAAGCTGAGGTGTTTGGTTGCTTACATATACAACAGGCACGTTCAAATAAATGACCAAATACCTCACCTTATAATGTTTAAAAGTATAACCTTTTTGTGGATGTAAAAACCATGAAAAGAAGTACCTACCTGAAGTTAGTAACTACTATGTTATATTCATATGTATATTTAGTATTATTCCCGTCCGATTAAGAATACAAAAAAATCGTTAAAGAATCGTGACGTCATTCTGCGCGAACTATAATAATTTAGTATTATCAAACAGTGTTATTAAAAATACTTTTTTAGTTTATAAATAGTAAACATTGCAATCTACTGGATCTACTAGACCTGTGTCGATCCCGATTGATCCGATCGCGCCTAGTGAACGAATGATCGAATCATAGGTTCGATAGTGTTTGACCCGTTATACTTAAAAACATACTTAACTCAATAAGAATTTTATTCTTATTGAGTTAAGTACATATTTCTTGGTATAAAATCGATTGGATCGTGCAACGTGCAGCGCAACGAAAACTGTTTCCATCTCTTTCGTTCGCCTAGAACAAGGAGTATTGCGCACTCTTTCTTTCGATGAAAAACCTGTACGATCCGGTTTGAATGGGTCGCATTTGCGCGGTCTACGCTCTACGGGTGACGGGACTGCGGGTCGTATGGTATGGTCGATCGATAGATCGAATCAATCTCACTAACTCAGTGAGTATGACGTGAGTTATCGACTAGTCAGTTACACAGTGACCTGAACAGAGATTAGCGCACTTTTATGTTTACATGAACATAATTATGTGTTTGTTTTTAAGCATGATTAACTACAGTTGAATACAAACAAGGTTTTACACAAATTAAACTATGTGCTGACATTTGACATTTTTATCTCATTATATTATGTGTATAAACCCAGTGTACGTTTGTGTAATTTTTTTTTTACCTAGAAATTATTTTATTCAAGTCTTTTTTGAATAATTTAATACCTAGGTATTAACAATATTTTAATAAGGTCATTAAGTGTCGTTTAAGTGTACTTACTAGTAGGAGACACAAATGAATTGCAACGCAATCGATCAATGTGATCGAATCAATACAACCCGATCACAATACGAATAAGTTACTAAAAAGGATCGACCGACACAGTTCTGCGATCTAATATTATTATTTACTCAAAATACTTAGATAAAATTAGAAGTTGAATGAATTTCGTCAAGCGTCCATCCTATTCTTGGCTAGTAGTACCTAATAGGTTATGTCTTCACTGTTTTCCTGTATTTAGCCATGGCATTATAGCAATGGTTCAAATTAACACAATATGTTGAGTCAGAATAAAATGTACTTAGCTTTTAAGCAATATTGACTGGTGATATGAAATCGATTCTAATCTACATATTTAATTAATTGCTATGGCAACACTTTTGACACAATCAGTTAGATAGTCGGTGATGGAACATTTGGAACATGAACAATAATTATTAGGTCTTATTATGTTTGAAAAAGAAACCTGTGTTCTAATTAACTGTTCCAAATGTTAAAAACAATTCAAAATTAAAAAGAATAATTTAAGTACTACTTTTATTTTGAAGCGTGAGACAAAGCTAGCCCACTTTTTGGCATTCTCCTTAAAGGTGTGTTAAAGTGCCTTCGTGTGTTCAATGTTGAAATTCCTATACACAAACTATAGATTTTAACACACCTCAAAAGGGATAAAAAGTGACTGACGTGAAGACCCATTAGTTTTTGTACAGGAACATTGATATTGAACACGTGTCGCGCGTCATTTTAGCTCACCTTAGATTTACAGTGCAGAGAGCTAATATTACCACAGAATAAATAATAGTAATAATATTACATACATTTTGTTTTATATAGATTTTATAGAATTTCAGAGTTTTTCCTTGTTAACTGGAAAGCTATGTACAAAATTTGGAGCTTGTGGGTCTGCTAGAAGTACCTTAGAATTTTGATGATCACTGATCATACTGATCATTGATCAGTAAGTGAGTCAGTGACAAAATTAATCAACTTTGACTTGCAATAATTCTTAAACTACTGGTTCAAATTTAATGTAATATGGAAATATATTTAGATAAGTTAAAAAAATTGGTTTGTAGCTCTTTCCACAACAAAGTTACAGTGGTTCGAAGGTGGCAAAAATGGCTTCGAAGAAAGGATGGTACGGCCGTGCCTTGGCTCGAAATAATAACTGAAAAAAGAGACGTGTTCAATTTGCGTCCTATTCTATGTAAGTGTAAAATATGGAGGCATAATCAAAGACTGTGCATATAATACCTATAAAATTATCTAGTCATATCAAAAATATTTTTAATTTTGTATCGCATCGGTGATGCATGTAAAAAGTATGGTCCCCATTCAAAAGCAAAATTCGATGATCAAATCAGACAACAAATGCCAATGGTTAACAAAACAAATACTTACCTAGTGTTTTAGTTTTGCTGTTAATTCAGTTAATTCAACGTTTTGTTGCCCGCATTCTTAAATAAATAAATAGATATTAGTGGTTTTCTTGTTTCTAAAGTGATTCATTTCTATGTGTCAAAGTTATAATGAATCACAAGAAACTACGTTATGTGCACTGTTATCGATAGCGATATCTGATCCGTGCTAAAAATTACTGTTGGCAAAATTCTCACGCTTTAGTATCAGAGTGCACTGTTAGAGTGTGTTGGGTTTCATAGGGACCCCAGGAATACTAACTTATAATGACGTCGAAACAGATCAACTACAACCGCGAAATCCGACTACCGAAATATTATACCAACTTGTACGGCAAAGGTTGACTTTTAGGTACGCTACTGAGACTGGAGTTCGTTGAGTTAGACGCTGCGCAAATGAGGATACTTTTGGTGTCTTGTGTCGGATACTAGCTACCAGTGAATATTTTACTTACTTACCTACCATCCTGGCGCTGTAGCCCCAAGTGAGCTTTGGCTTCTGATATTAGTCGGCGCCACGGGTATATTTTATATTCATTTAATCAATATGAAATCAACCAGCAACCGCGCAGACGTAAACACTTCCGAATCCAGTTGCTTCCACCTCTCACACAGCGATCGCAAATCAAAAAGTGTAATTTGCACGGTATCAGCAAGTACACGAACAAAATATCAACCAATGAGATCAATATCCGAGATTCAAAAACATTGTTATTTGCAAACCCCTAATCAATTTCCCGACAACTATGAAAATATTTTATTGCTTTCTATTTTTTTTATCGTAATTAGTACAAAACTATTATTTATGTACTGAAAAGTTAAACGTGTGCTGAATTTCAGTAATAAAGCATGTATAAAATACACATGATTCATACGTATTGCTCTCCAGCTTCACCTCTGTCTCATAATTTAATGGAACAGCCAGCTCACTCTAATTGAAATGTCAATTTAAATTAAAGAAAATACTAAGGAAGCACCCACTTCCATTTCGTGTTTGCATTCAACTTGTATTTGTATTCATAACTAGACGAGAAATAATTTCAGTCCTCCAGTGGTTCTCACACCGCCAACGCCGCCGAGACACAGATGGCAATTTGTCATCTCACGCTACTTGAGAACAATAATTTGAGTACAAACACTAAAATTACAACTTATTTCTAAATGCCAGTGTTTGCTCTATTCACGCGAAAGCGCGGGGTAATTAATGTGGACTATTCTTCATCAAGGGGACCCGTGAAATAGATTAATTTGGAACATTTGGATGCGCTGTACGTTAACACGTACGCTCGAACATACATGTTATATATTGAATATATATGGGAATGAACACCTTTCACTCTTGTTACTTTGAATTAAGAGTTACAATTGTTTACGTAATTGTGCTCGAGGAGGTGCACGTTACACTTTCATACACAATGTCTTTCTATCTTTGATTTCTACAGATAAGTATATGTTTCTTGAACGTCACTTGTTTTAAGATACTTTTGTTTGTTGGTAATTAAAATATTAAATTCGATTTCAACATTAATTGTTTTTTAAAGTCATCTCTTATTAATTCGATAATAAATTAGTTAGAATCAAGACGTACGTTAAGTTTCATTATTCCCTAAATTTCAGTGTGCACCTTCCAACGAAATATGACATCGCTATAAGACAGTTTGTCCACCAGAGCTGTGCGAGATAGCTAAGCAGTGCGCGAGGAAAAAACCACCAATACAATTGTTGCATCTGACACCGCCTTGCTTTAGAGATTCAAGATGTCCTATTGGTGGAATTATTCTTATTGCACGCTTGCACAGGACTAGTGGAAAAGCAGCCTAATGCTGTTGTATTCCCATCACCGTACCATTCAAGACCAACCCATGTCGCGTAGCGGTTAAATAATACTACCGTCCCCTCTCTTCCCTTGGGTGTCGTAAAAGGCGACTAACGAACTAAAGACTGCACATACATCCATAAGCATTGAGCAACAATGGGCTCACCACCTGTCACGCTGAGCACATGTGCTGTCGCTATTTGGTGAAAAGTGGACTATAGTAGAGAACTGCTTTTTGTGGTCCTCATTGTCTAGTCTCTGACTAATCCTTTGGGGATAATAGTCGTGATTATATGTATGTAGTTCCATCACTTCTTGGCACGGGCGAGCGTGTACTTAAACTGGGAAATTTCGAATATGGCTGACTTTAAAGTCAAACGCATTTATTTGCCGTTGAGAGCCATCCAAGTTTATACGAGCCCATATCAATGAACATAAACATGGGCATGAATAAATATAGCTTTACGGTGAGCGTCATAAATCCGACGGATATGCTCGTTACATAAGCAGGGTAGGTTATACATGTAAGGAAGACGGTTTTAATAAGATTATAACACTCGCAGGCGATATTCGATACCACCATCTCTCAAATTACGTATTATCATACCATACATATCCATATACCTACTCCATATACTCATTCTGGTAAGACATATCATTTTTATAACCGCCTTTGTGGTCTAGTATGGTTCGACAACCAGTATCAGAGTTACGGGTCTAAGGTATGAAATCTTCTTTCTAAGTGTGTACAAGCATGTTTTTTTTAATTCATATAGGCAAGCATTTGACCGCGATCTGTTTAGTTGACGGTATGGTTTGTCCTAGTTAGATACCACCGCTAACAACACTGCTTGCTAGTAACATTATTTGAATTGTTCCCTCAGTGATAAGTAAAAACAACACTGGCTCCAGGGGTGGCGGAGTTGCTATATACTTACGTCCTCATATTCCTTTCTCTGTAATTAGCACCTCGGCGCAACCACCTCCTGCTAACGCTGGCGAGCATTTGTTGGTTGAAGTTCTCCTTTCGCATAACAAAATCCTTCTCGGAGTTTATTACAGCCCTTCTTTAAATGTAAATTATTTCGCATCATTTGAGAAACTTCTAGATGATATAATTCCTTCCTACAGCCATTCAATTATCATGGGTGACTTTAATACTTGCCTCTTAAAGAATGATTCTCGCACCGTTTCACTTCAATCCGTCATCAATTCTAGTAACTTATATATTCTCCCACTTACTGCCACCCATCATTTTCCAAATTCTACTCCATCTCTTCTTGAATTGTTAATAGTGTCATCTCCCCAGCATGTTGCGAAGCACGGTCAATGCTCGGCCGATGGCTTATCGTATCATGATCTCATATTTTTGTCCTATAAAGTTCGTCCTCCTAAAGCTAAACCCAAAGTCATTCTTCAGCGCAATTTTAGTGGTATGGATCAACGCGCGTTCCTTGATGACGCAGGTAAGATCGACTGGTCTCCTGTTTTTCTAGCTCTGTCTGTCGATGAACAAGTTAATGTTTTAATTCCCTTTTAACCACATTATACGACAAGCATGCACCATTTAGAGCTGTTAAGATAAAGCATCACCTGGCGCTATGGCTAACTGACGACTTAAAAATGTTAATGAATAAAAAATCAGCAGTGAAAAGACGATTTAAACTTCGACCTACTGACCACAACAGGGAAAGGTATGTCAAGGTTCGTAATCGCTGCAATAGGGCGTGTAGGGATGCGCTTCGCCGCCACATTCACAATTCAGTTGAAAACGTAGATTTATCCAAACTTTGGAAGTTCCTTAAGTCGCTAGGAATTGGAAAATTAAAACAAAATTCTATTTCACCTAATATTAATATTGACTCACTAAATCTCCATTTCTCTTCCTCATCATGTATCAATGATGCTGAAAAAACGACTACATTAGACAAACTGTCTACTGTACCAGTTCCTAATCTTGCTCCCTTTGCATTTGACCAATTATCGGATTCTGATGTTAAAAAGAGCTTGCTGTCAATTACTTCCAATGCTGTAGGCGGTGACGGTATTAGTCGCAATATGTTAGTGCCAATCCTTGATATCGTCCTTCCAGTCCTCACTTTTATTTTCAACAGCTCCAATGCTATATTCCCATCCTCATGGAAAGACGCTCAGATAATTCCTTTGCCTAAAAAATGTAATCCTAAATCGTTTGCTGAATACCGACCTATTTCCATTCTTCCTTTCCTATCCAAAGTCCTCGAGCGTATGGTTCACAATCAAATAAGTAAGTTCCTTTCCCATCATAATCTTCTAAACCCACTCCAATCCGGCTTCCGTCCAGGCCACAGCACTGTGACTACTTTAGTCAAGATCACCGACGACATTCGCCTTGGCATGGAAAACGGTCACCTAACTGTGCTTACGTTGCTGGACTTCAGCAATGCCTTTAACACAGTTGACTTTGACATCCTTTTATCTTTGATGCGCTCACTTAACATATCTCCAACGGTAATTGAGAGGTTTCACAGCTACCTGTACGGACGCAGGCAAAGGGTTCGCCTTGAAGAGAAATTCTCTGCGTGGTGTGACGGCTGGTGTCCCGCAGGGTGGCGTTTTATCTCCTCTCCTCTTTGCTATTTTTATCACTTCTATTTCCGAAAACCTTTCTTCCTCCTACCACCTATATGCAGACGATTTACAAATTTATTGCCAGGCACCACTTGGTAATCTCGCCGAGGCTATATTAACTACCAACGTAAATTTAAAACATATTGTAGATTGGAGCCGAGCCTACGGACTTAAAGTCAATCCAAGCTAAACGCAGGCTATTGTGGTCGGCAGCTCCAGGTTGCTTTCCAAGGTAAACTGGGAAACCCTCCCTAAGGTTACATTTGATGGAGTGGACATCCCTTTCAGTAAATCAGTTGCTAACTTGGGTGTTATTATTGATAGCTGCTTGAGTTGGGGGCCGCAACTACAAGCTGTCAGTCGCAAGCTCTACGCCTCTTCGGCTTCTTTAAGAAGACTGCGCAACTTTTTACCCACTGCCACTAAAATTGCGCTAGCACATTCCCGTTTTAGACTATGCCGACGCCTGCTATCTTGATCTCTCGGAGGACCAGCTAAATAAACTTGAGCGCCTTCAAAATTTTTGTATTCGATTCATATTTGGCTTACGCAAGTATGATCATGTTTCTGAATACCGCGCTAAACTCAAGTGGCTTCCTATTCGTCTTCGCCGGAATACTCACATCCTCTCCCTTCTATATAACATATTGTTTAATCCCACTTATCCTTCCTATCTAAAGGAACGCTTCAGTTTCCTTTATTGTTCATCCTCGCGCTCCTTACGGTCATCAGAAAATCTATCCCTTAAAACCCCTCTTCACAACACTACCTTTTACGATTGTTCATTCACCGTTGAAGCTGTTCGTGTCTGGAACTCGCTTCCAGTTGCGATCAGGCGTGCTAAAACAATTCACGCATTTAAGGTGCACGTGAAGAATTTCTACCTTTCCCTTTAACCCTATCCTGCTGCATAGCTGTCATTGTCCGCCACATCCTACCTGAGACTATTATATTTAAGTATTTATATGTATGTATATATAATTGTTACACCCTATTATTTATATAATTTATAATGTTATGTATTATGTTTTGGTTCTTTTTAATTTGCTTTTGTTTTTAATTGTTTTACTGTGGTATGCACCTCCGATCTTTGAGTGTATAAGTTCTCTCCATCCGAATGGTTGTCTGGCAGAGATCGCTTTAAAGCGATAAGACCGCCAAATTGTAACTTTGTATTTGTGCTCATTGTCATGTGTTATGTAAATGTTTGTGGTGTTAAGTTACAATAAAAGTATTGTCTATCTATCTATCTATCTAAAAAAATATGTTGGATGGATGGTTGTAGCGGGTTCCTTGTAAAGTGAGCTTCCTTCTTCGTCCTTATCTTTACTTTTCATCAGGTAAGATAATAAACCCAGCCACGTATTAGTCCATAAATTAAGTGAAATGATTTCGACATGCAGTCTTTGACTCGACTTATTTTTTTTACTCACAAATTTATCTTTTAAACGGAAAATGAACTAAGAGAAAAGCCACTCTCAGACAGCTTAAACAGGCCCCGTAGCGTTTTTCATACAGACGAGGCTGCTTTGAAGCCTTAGTGCTCCGCAATGAGATTGTTTGAATGAAGACTGTTGGTAGCTATTTAGTGTATGAATGAAGACATTTAGTGCTGTTAAGATACCCTAACTATTGAAACGGCGCGAAACAGCCGAGTTGCAGATTTACAATTAAAAGAAATAGATTCGCAGTTTTTATGTAAATTTTAAGCACAACTTTTTACTTTTTGTAATAACCTTGATAAATTGGTGATTGTAGGAACTGAAAACCTGCACCACCCATTTGCTAAATTCAGGACCTCAAAGCCTCGGTCGAGTGAAGATTTAGAGATAATAGAAAACTATGTACTTACTAACATTTAAATGAATTAGTAGAACTCACTACCGCTGTGGCAACTACATAGCTGTATTATTCAAGAGATTCCGTATGTTACCTCATAAACAGCTGGCATCAATCCACTGCCGGACATAAGTCTCTAACGAATGTCACTGAAACTGTCTTCGGGTGTTCTTATCCAACTGCTACCAGTCTGCATATTATCATCACTCTATCTCACCTGAATTATTTTGATTCTACCAACAAGTCTTAGGTATAACTGAAAATTAAAGTTTAAAAGTACGCAATCCCTTAAATCGTAAAGCGTGACCCGCTTCGTCTGATAGATATATCTCAAAATGGAAAATCTTCCGATCCAGAGGCGAGATTATTGGGTCGGGTCTCAACGAAACGAAATCTACTGCATTGGATCCTACATTGTCGACTACCTACCTATGCGGCGGTTTATATAAAGATTTGGCAGCAGAAGTATCGCGGGAAATTGTACTGACTGCGGTGGAACCTGACCAGATAATACGCTATAATTCTATATTGTTCCGTCTGAGCCTAAAGCCTTGCGAAGATTTTATTATCTTTGTACTATTCGTTATAAAACGTTATGACTTTTTAACAAAACATTTTGTGCTAAAGAATATGTAAGTTTATGTATTAGTTTATTATTAATACTGAAAAACACTTAACCTAAACGTGGACTATGAAAATAAAACTTTTTATTAGACAGCTTTCTCCTTTATTAGAATTTCCTATCCAATTATTTATTTAAGTAGTGCCAAGTTTCACGAGTCTGTTGTTACATCATGCCACTGACAGCTATAACAATATACGAGTCATAGAATAATAACTAAAGCTTATTATTCTGAGATACGAGTATACTAAATTAAAAGTTGCCATTGGACAATTCAGATATATTATTATAAGTGGCAGTAACTTATACGCTTTCACTAATTTAATGAATTATAAACTCGTAGCAGAACAATAAATATGAGGGCAAAGTTTTTACGATAACTTTCAAGTAGTCATATTATTAAACATCAGTTTATTGCAGGGTATATTATATTTTAACTTTGAACTAAAGGAAATTTCCAAATCAAAGAATAAACAGGACTAAGCTTTAAATGTCTGGTCCGAACTAGTAGGTACGTATTTCGAGATGTCAACTCCTGTTTTATGAGCTGCGATAACCGGCTTTACTCTTTGCGTCAAAGCATCCCAACCTAATATCTTTCAAGTTACCCTTATGCGCACTTCGAGTGTGTAATTCGCTTGACATAACAACCCAAGTTTTAGTACTACTCGTTCCCTTACTTTGTCTCGGTTGTGATTCACCGATATCACCAGCGACCGGCATTTGTAGAAGATACCACAAACTTTTTGATCTTCACAAATTAATGTGCTCATTTAAAATGTTAATACAAGTTTGGAGGGGACATAAAAAATCATCGCACCGCCCAAAACATAAAATCTCGTTATAAAAACAGAGCGTAGCGCCGTAAAATGTTATTTTTTAAGGTAACGCATCTAAAAGGCTGGCGTCCAAAGATTCATTTTAATTAAGTTTTTCAGGAACGGCCGAGAGCCCGGCCTTCGCCTAGCTACCAATCTTCATTAGGTTTATTATTCTCATGTAAATAGTCGGTTGGTACGACAAATGTTCCGTTAAAAAACAGTTTTCTTGCCACGCAACATGAACTTTAGGTGGATTTAAAATATGTATATGTTTTTGTAACCGGATTTAAAAAAAGCTTTCTAATGAAGAATTATCAAAACTCTTTTCCAATAGGCGTGTCCTTCAAATACGCCACTCAGTTGTGTTAAGTTTACTTTACATTTCAACAAACGTAACAAAACTTTACAGATTCAAAATGGAAAACTAATTTTATGAAGAAATCTAAAATACATTAACTTTCCAAATAACTTCGTGCAATACACTTTCCAAGAAGGTTATTGCGACAATGTGGAGTACCTACCTCGTTAGTAGTAAACAAAAACTTTAGAACGACATAAATGTCCAAAGCAAAAAGTGGGTCTAGAAAAAGACTCATTAATATCGCATAGAAAGGCGGTCGTGTTGTTGTTCCCTTCTTAGGAATTTATATTCAAGAGTGTTTTTGTGCGTTATTCGCGATGTTTTACATCGGTGCTCGAAGTTTCGAGGGCTCTGCAGTGGGGCGGGTGTGATTTGATTTATTCTCGCGAGGCGTCGTCCAGGGCCCTTATGCGAAACCGCTAGAGTTCTCTACGTCAATATATAAACCGCTCGGAGTTTAACGTTTCGCTTTTTTAGGTTTAACATTTAATTTTTAAATGTCTTTCTTTTCGGTGATGGGCTCACCACCTGTCACGCTGAGCACATGTGCAGTCGCTATCTGGTGAAAAGTGGACTATTTTAGAGGACTGCTTTTGCTGTCCTCATTGCCTATAGTCTCTGATTAATCCTTCGGGGATAATAGTCGTGATTTATATGTACGTTCGTCTTTTTTTCTAGAACGGTAGATATAAATGTATCTTGTGAAAACTTGTGAAAAGCAGAACTTTCGACTACGGGCTAGTTTTGATTAGGTAGTTTTGAGATTCGAATCGGCGATCCTTGAATATAATCAATGTTTACATTAATGTATTCTCCATTACGCCATATTTTGTCCACATTTTGTCCTCCCAATTAACCTGTACTAACTCACTTCTTGTTGTACAAATCGAAAATCTCAGAACATCTTGCACATTGCAACTACTTTCTGGGTCTTTAAATCTAAAGTCAACTCTCAAATATCCTCATTTGTAACATAATTGTAACGCTTCGGAAAGTAGTAAAGTTTAACCGCCTATGTGGTCTAGTGGCTAAGCCACCGGTTTCAGCCCCAAAGGTCCCGGGTTCGATTCCCAGCGGGGAGTACATCTTTGTGTGCTCGGTTTGGTTGGTGGTAGGGCTGTTAAGTCCGCCAGGCTAGCTACCACCATCTTATCTAAGTCTGTCGCCATAACAACGATGTTTATAGCATTGTTGTGTTACGACAGTTTGAGATAAGACAGCCAGTTCCTCATTGGTTGAGGATTCCGGGTGAAGCGCGCTTCCACCTTCGGTCTTATCGTCACTTACCATCAGGTGAGATAAAGGCCAAGCGCTTACCCGTTGCCGAAAAAAAAAAGTAGATATAACTTTTCACATTCCTAATTTGTGGATAGTGAACTGCACAAATTCTCCTTTCGCAATACCACAGGAGGTACAATCAGCCTCATGTTTGCTGCAATAGAATGGTGTTGGTTTCATGCATAAGCGCCTAAGCGTGACGTACGTTACTTAGGCAAACTTGCGGGGACATAAATCTCGGAACATTCACAAGAGTGGAGACTGAACGAATCGGACCGTATGAATTATTCCGTATACATTTGCGTCGTATTAGGGTTTATAGTGAATAACTATGAGCTTTGGGACCTGAATAGCGAAAGGGTTGAAGAGTAAACATCTCACGTGTATAACAAGTAGTTTAGCTTGCTACACCCTCCTGCTAATGTTGCCGTCAACAAGCCGATCTATACCTAAATCCGTATTTAGATTTTTTGCAATAGAGAATGTTAGAAATCCATTATGCAGGTTCTTCTTAGATATTAGGTGTATCAAGTAAAAAATAACACAGACACATTCGCTTCAATAGGATTGGATAGGTTTGTTATTATTAGGAAAATTAAATGTTGGCAATCAACGATATATTACTTCGATTCGAGAGATCATTATTTATTACTTAACGAGATACTACTATTACTACTTTAGTAAAAATTAATGATCTCTTTGAACAAAATGTGTTCGACATGTGTTTTTACAGTATGTTTTTAATTTGTTCTAAGAATAAAATATAATAAAATAAAATAGCAGCTGGCAACAAATTTTTCACGCACACTAGCATCCTTGCATATTGTCATAAACACACTACAATAATGAGTTGCCGCATTTACGGAGCTGTGGTTTATAGGTATACGGTATCTAGACGAGCGCAGCGAGACCAATCATTCATCTATGGCCATGACCTTGTGCAATTATCAGGCTAACTTCTCAGACCAAATAACTTTTTATTTGGTCTGAGGCTAACTTACATAAGTTCTTTTAATGTATTTTACTAATTCAGCGCATAGTACAGTGACCTAAAACAATTTCGTGCGAGATACCCTTAAGTTTTTTTATAAGTAAATAAAATGTAAAGTAAAGTAAAATGTAGTTTTATGCTACTTTTTTTTCTCATATATGGTTGCATTGGTCTTTTTTGAGAATAAACTCTTAAAACCTAAATCTACTTGCAAACCTTTGTCAATTATCTTATGGTTAATTTAACGTAGCTTCTGGTTAACACTATAATAGTGTATCAGGCTGAACTGATTTGGCTAATTTCGATTTGGGAATATTTGTGGAAGCTCAGGTTAGCTATAAACGGTGAGAAACATAAATAATAATTAACGGAAAATACTAAAAATGACAATTTAATTGTCCAACTTATTATATACAACAATATTATAAACTATAGATACGTTACGTTCATAGTAATTTGCGTTTGAAATCTGCTCCGAGCAATCCAAAACTACACACACTAACAAGAAGATACGCAACGCGGCAAGACCGGCTCTCCACACGCACGAGAAGTTAGATTAACATTTAAGCGTGGGCCAAACCAGATGCGTTGCGTTGCAGCACAGCACAGCGCGGTGCAGCTAATGACGTAGACGTGACATGACACACCAAACGCACGATGCTGCACAGCGCTGCGCAGCTACGCGCGTCTCCGCGCATCACGCCACGCAGGGACAAACCGAGCGCGCGTACGCGCGCGAACGCAGCAGGCGGTTTGGCAACATAGCGCGCACTACGTGCCATGATGAAGTTGTATTATATGGCTTTTCTTAGTGGACGTCACACCGCGGACGACTACGCGCGTAGACGTGCAGCGCCGTGCAGCAGGAAAACGGTGGTTTGTATTTAAATACAAAAATGGATGCGGAAAAGGAAAAATTAAAAGAATTAGTTCGGAAACAAGAGTTTATATGTGCCGAAAGACAAGAACTACAAAAATACGCAATATAAAACTTTATTATGGCTGTTTGCGCGCTTTTGTGTGTTTCCTTGTGTGAGAAGGTAGTAGCACTATAAATGGTTATCGGTGTACCGTCCGCACAAGCGATTCTCAGCGCGCCCCAGCATTCCTCTGACTGTCATCGGACAGTTGCAAATTCACCGCTGAGCTGAACGCCCGCTCCCGCTTGTTCGCCTTTCATCGCCGCCGCGAACACCGTCGCCGCCACCGCCGCTAACCGCTCCGCCCGCGCAGCTAGCTGCCAGAATCCTGGGTGCTGAAGACGCCGATTGCCAGGTTAGTGTTGCTGCTTATTTCGCTCAGGGGAACACTTGAAGGCCGTAACCGCCGCCCTTGGCTTCCTTCGTTTAAACTGCCCCTTTCTATATATTTATACGAGTATATGTGATAACCGCCCCCGCTCATACAGTCCACTGCGCTTAGCATTAATTTACCCGCCCTCCAGTAAAACGGAGACACCATAAATTTTGGTCCATACGACCCGGATTAAAACTAGTTTATTTATCTATTTACCCGCTCCGCTTATAATTATATTTATTTATCACATATATTTTAAATATATATTTTAAGTACCCCACGCATTTATAACTGTATTTTCGACAGCCGTTATTTTCTAGCACATAGCTACCCACATTCCGTGGTAGGGGGCACTTACCCACCGTTAAATTATTTAACGGATTTTAATCAACCGCGCTTATAGCACGTTAATTGTTTCTTCGACTACAAAATGGCAGCCGAAGAAGCAAAACTAAAATTAGTCATTGCAAAAAAGCAATCCATTTATAAACGCGTTACCAAATTGTATGACGTTTCAAAGCAATTGGTGCCAGGCGCCGTCGACACTAGAACGAAAACTGAGTTTATGGCGATGTCGTCTAACTTGAAAGGTTCATACGAACAATTCAGCTCATTGTGTGATGAACACAACCTGTTGTTGTTGCAGCAAAAACCAGACGCTGAAATTAACTACAATGACTGGGAATCTTTTGAGACCTTATATACGCGTATAAGCCATACACGCACTCTAATGTCGGGGAGTAATGAGTCGCCATCATCGCCCGCTAATTCAGCCCCTTCTAAATGCAAATTACCGCCTATCGAATTGCCATCATTTGATGGGAACCCGGAACATTGGCCTCTTTTCTATGAGTCATTCAAGGCAAACATCCATACCAATAATAGTTTGTCTAACGCGCAACGGGTCCAGTACTTAGTGGGAAAGCTCTTTCGGTATTTGCAGGTATTATACCTAACGAGTCTAATTATCCCATAATTTGGGATTCGCTCATAACTAAGTACCAAGATAAAAGAATGTTGGGTACCTTATATTTAAATAATATTTTTGAATCGCAACCGCCCGCTAATTCACCCGCTCATTTAAATAATTTTATAGAAAAAATACACTTGTCACTATCCGCTTTAAGACAATTAGATATTTCTGATTTGGCCGATTTTATCGTCACGCATATAGCATTAAAAAAGTTAGACTTGCAGCTTGTACAATCGTTTGAACTATCGCTAAAGGACAAAGATCTTCCTAACAGTTCCGATTTAATTAACTTTGTTCGTCATCATATTAAAATACTCGAGAGAACGTCGACCGTTAACAATTTAGAACCTACCGCCGTTAATTTAAAGTCGAAAGTTCGAAATCTACCTCGCCAATCAGTAACTAAGATGTCGCATACCTTCGCTTTAACCAGTAATCATAACCGTCAAATGTCGGCACCCGCTTCCACTTGTGGATATTGCAATATGTCCAATCATTCTCAATTATTTAATTGTCTCGCATTTAAAAAATTAATGGTTAAGGATCGTTTCAACTTCGTGAAGCAAAGTAAGTTATGTATAAACTGTTTAAGCGCAAAACACTCAACGTCTTATTGTAAATCGCCTAATACTTGTAACATATGTCATAAAAGTCATCATTCGCTTTTACATTTTAATACGGAAACCGGTTCGATGTTGCGCTCGCGTGACACTGCTGACACGGCTGCGCGCCCGCCCGCCGGTGTTGCGCCGTTAGATAATAATAGGCCTGCCACCGCCAGCTCAGACATCTCGCCGCCGCCGCTCCGCCCGCGCGAGTCCTTGTGTTTACACAGCAGCGACACGGAGGGCACGTTCGCAATTCATGATAGCTGCGCGCGCGCTCAGATTAAGAATAATACGACTGTTTTGCCAACCGCTCAAGTTTATGTGCCTACTTCTGATAACAATAACGCTATTATACGGTGTTTAATAGATAGTGCTTCACAAAACAATCTCATAACGCTCGCATCTTGTAAGAAATTAAACTTAAAAATTACACCGCTTAATAACACTAACATAAAAACTGTAGGACTGATTAGTACACCTATTTTAGGATACGTTCCGCTCAAGATTAAATCGCGCTATACGGATGCTCAATACAGTTTGTATTGTTTAGTAGTTAATCAAATTACAGATTATCTGCCTACGCAAATTATTAAGTCAGACTTTATTAATAATTTCGCAAACTTACCGTTAGCTGACGATTCGTGGAATATTCCTGGGAAAATTGATGCTATACTTGGCGCTCAAGTGTTTCCACATATAATACTTGGAAATAAAATTATTTCCACGCCGCCGCCGTCGCGATCAGCTGATCGTAAGAACGCTGTTCAGATAACACCATATGCGCTTGAAACTACGCTTGGTTATATTGTTATTGGAGAAATATCTACAATGGAACTGACTAATACGACGTTGTCCTTTGGTCCTTTACTAAAGGAAAATTTAAATAAAAATTTAAAATTTTCTAAACTCAAGCAAGTGTGTACGCTTAAAAATAATATAAGTTCGGACTATCGCAAATGTAAAAGGTCATACCAATCTTCGGTAACGCGCCACCCTTCTGGTCGATTTATTGAATCCTCACCATTTAAGGGCGATCAATGTCACACAACATTAGGGCACTCGCACACGTCGGCGCAACGGCGTCGATTAACGTCGATAGAACGTAAATTCATTTCGTGTCCGGCTTTACGCCAAACATTATTTTAATACTTAATACTAAACCGAACGTAATTTAACGTCAATTCTTTCTTTGATAACCCGCTTATTTGACGTTTTAGGTTTTAGGTTTAGTCGCGCCTGTTACACTTTATGCCAAATTGTTATTACAAGACTTGTGGCTCGCTAAAATGGATTGGGATGAGGAACCGCCTCAACCAATTATCAACCGCTTTAATTAAAAGTGAATTATCACTTTTATCGCATTTACAAATAAATACCGCGGCATTTAGGAATTTCGACAGATTGTACTGCACATCTAGGTTTTGGTGACGCAAGCCTGAAAGCTAACGGCTGTGTCTTTTATTTACACTTTACGTATCCTAATAGCAACGTATCACAATAGATTTGGTATGTTCGAAATCCAAAGTCGCTCCGCTAAAAACAATAATACTCGCTAGGCTCGAGTTATGTACCGCGCTGCTTTTGTCTGAGCTAATAAATCAAGTTTACCACATATTACATAATCGCTATCCTATTAAAAGATATATTCGCTTTTTCTGATTCTACTATCGCGTTATCGTGGATACATTCTTCGCCGCACCGTTGGCAAACGTTTGTTGCCAACCGTGTTAGTATAATACATGATAATTTATCTCCTGATCGCTTCTTCCATATACCTGGAACTGTGAACCCCAGTAATTGTGTTTCGCGTAAAATACTTTTTGTGGAGGCATGGTCCAATGTGGACTCATAGCCCTATATTCGCATGGCCTATTGTGCCTTTCGAGCATTCTCAAACTGAAGATGTACCCGAAATTAATCTTCCGTTATGCATCCGCTTATTAAACTCGCACTCCAGGTCTCGTCCTGGAAACAATTAGGTATTTACGCATAATAATTTATGTTTTACGCTTTATAAAAATAAAATTACTCTAGTCCCCGCGGATTAAAGTTTCTCATTTAGAAATAGCAGAACACATTCTTCTCCGCTCCTTGTAACATTAATACTTTTGTAAGAATGCTGCTGCCGCGACATCATCACATCGTCGATCTTCGTATCGATGACTGCCACCGCTCCAACTGCCACACTGGCTCGCATCTTGTTATGTCTTTAACCACAAAGGCAGTGCATATTGAAATCGCTTCAGATCTCAGCACGGAGACGTTCTTAGACGCATTTAAACGCTTTCTTGCTAGACGAGGTCCAGTATCCATAATGTATTCCGATAACGGAACAAATTTCATTGGAGCAAAACGACAGTTGGACGAATTGTATGGTTTGTTATCCTCTAATGAAACCTCAGCCGCCTTTCAAAACGAATTTAGTAACCGCAGAATTGAATGGAGAACTATTCCCGCTCGCGCTCCTCACATGGGAGGTTTGTGGGAGTCTAATATAAAATCCATTAAAACTCACTTATATCGCACCATTGGTAACCAATTGCTTTGTTATGAAGAGCTTCTAACTGTGTTAACGCAAATTGAATGTATCTTAAACTCGCGTCCGCTATGCTTGTTGTCCGATCAGCCGCATTTTGTTCTCACTCCCGCTCATTTTTTGCAAACTACTCCTTTACAGTCACTGCCCACGTGTGAGCTGGATACAACGCTTAGTCTCTCCGCTCGTAAAAGATTGCTAGATAATTTGGTGCGTGGTTATATATTGGAAGCAGTGGCGTGTAGATTATTTACACACCCTGCAACTAAGACAAAAATGGAATACACCTGACGTCTCTGTTAGCCCGGTACTCTCGTACTAATTCACCAATACGATGTTCCGCCTCTACGCTGGCCTACTGGCATTGTAGAACAAGTCTTCCCAGGGAAAGACGGAGTAGTTCGCGTCGCTTCTGTACGGACAACAACTGGCACGTACAAACGTCCTGTTGTGAAATTGTGCCCACTGCCTACGCAATAGTTAATACAGTTATATCTGCACTTATTTAGTTTATTTTAATCCCAATGTGGCCCTATATATATTTTTGTTTAACTTAGCTTCATATCAACATATTTATGTACATATATTTCCGCTTATTACCCGCTATAATTGTATTTCCGCTCATCCTCTCTGATGGAGAGACTTCTATACCGCTTTATGGTTTCGAAAATCCCTAGTATTTTCAAGCCGGGGAGGATGTTTGCGCGCTTTTGTGTGTTTCCTTGTGTGAGAAGGTAGTAGCACTATAAATGGTTATCGGTGTACCGTCCGCACAAGCGATTCTCAGCGCGCCCCAGCATTCCTCTGACTGTCATCGGACAGTTGCAAATTCACCGCTGAGCTGAACGCCCGCTCCCGCTTGTTCGCCTTTCATCGCCGCCGCGAACACCGTCGCCGCCACCGCCGCTAACCGCTCCGCCCGCGCAGCTAGCTGCCAGAATCCTGGGTGCTGAAGACGCCGATTACCAGGTTAGTGTTGCTGCTTATTTCGCTCAGGGGAACACTTGAAGGCCGTAACCGCCGCCCTTGGCTTCCTTCGTTTAAACTGCCCCTTTCTATATATTTATACGAGTATATGTGATAACCGCCCCCGCTCATACAGTCCACTGCGCTTAGCATCTATTTACTCGCCCTCCAGTAAAACGGAGACACCAATGGCAAAATATTGGAAGGCAGCTGAATATTGATGGTAAGCCACACACAATTTTGTAAAATTGTTTTTTTTACAGAATCTTATTTTTCACTGATAAAAAGTATGAAACAATTTTTTTTATTTATGTCATGCACTTATATTCTTTTATTTCTTCCGACCTGATGGATCGTGACAAGTAGCAGTTCTTCATCAGATGAGCTACTACCCAACCATCCTTCGTCAGAATACTCAGAAATGCTCTTCCATTGAGAAATGATCACGATTACTTTATTTACTTGATTTACTTTTACGACACCGAAGGGAAGAGAGGGGTTGGTAGTATTATTTTGATGAGCCCATCGCCGCTCTATGCTGTTGGATGTATGTGCAGTCTTTAGTCCGTTAGTCGCCTTTTACGATACGATAAGAGAAAAGCGGGGTTGGTAGTATTATTTTAATGAGCCCATCGTCGCTCTATGCTGTTGGATGTACGTGCAGTCTTTAGTCCGTTAGTCCCCTTTTACGACATCGAAGAAAAGTGAGGGGTTGGTAGTATTATTTTGATGAGCCCATCGCCGCTCTATGCTGTTGGATGTATGTGCAGTCTTTAGTCCGTTAGTCGCCTTTTACGATACCCAAGTTAAGAAAAGGGTTGGTAGTAATAAAAAAAACCACAAAAAATGAGGTCTAATCATTGCTATACATACCTACCATTTTTCTACAGAAGAAACCTACGTCTAACCTACATAATTATATGTACAATTATATTGATACATATTCGCTTTTAATTGTTAATTTTTAAATATTTTCTGAGCTACATTTATAACCAGCAACTTAACTAATAGGTACATCACAGCAAAAATATTTTTCCCATTAACTCGGGTAACAGTTAAGCAGCTGGCAACAAATTTTTCACGCACACTAGCATCCTTGCATATTGTCATAAACACACTACAATAATGAGTTACCGCATTTACGGAGCTGTGGTTTAAAGGTAGCGCGGTATCTAGACGAGCGCAGCGAGTCCAATTATTCATCTAAGCTATTTATTTTCTTTTTTCGATAACTAACTGTCACTTTTAGACTTTTTTTATTTCTAAAACCGAATTGTTTTGTATTCCAACATAACAGACCAAAGAGAACGGACCTCATACGCAACTATAAATATTTGACAACCAAGTGTCTTACCACATAGAGCGACGATGGGCTCATTAAAATAATACTACCAACCCCGCTCTTCTCTTCAGTGTCGCAAAAGGCGACTAATGGACTAAAGACTGCACATACATCCAACAGCATAGAGCGACGATGGGCTCATCAAAATAATCCTACCAACCCCTCCCTTCAATTGGGTCTCGTAAAAGGCGACTAATGGACTAAAGACTGCTCATACATACAACAGCATAGAGCAGCGATGGGCTCATCAAAATAATGCTACCAACCCCTTTCTTCCCTTTGGTGTCGTAAAAGCGACTAACGGGCTAAAGGCTCACCACCTAAGCACATGTGCAGACTGTGCAGTTGTATCTTGCTGAAGCGTGGACTGTGTGGGCGTGGTCTGTGTTGTCCTTAGATTCAAATGATTACTAATTTTACCATAAACTTTAATAATAACTATCTCAAAAAAGTTGTTGATCTAAGTAAACAGTAATAAGTCGAGTCTTTATTCATGATTATTCTACATATTATGACTAAATACTTTTTCGTTTTTGTAGGCTCATTGTCATGTAACAAACAAAAATTAAAAAAAAAACTATTTGGCAAGAAAAGCTATTTTAACCTCGCATAACAACGCTACAATGACGGTCTTTTTGAGCAAGAGGAGTGAAAATACTATTTCAAACATTGTCTATGAAATTTTTCAAAACGAAAACGTGCGTGATTTGCCGGTGGCGGCACTGACACTGAGAGCATTATCACTGACAAGTGTACTCACTGACAAGACATAGAGAATGTATGAAAAACACTGTGCCGGTACTGTGGCTTCACTGATATGTGTGAAGCAACTTTTAACCTATAATATTAAATAAATAAATAAATATTTATTTCGGATAATGAGATCCATACAACACAAATACAATTGAAAACAAATATTAAAAACATTATTTACAAATATTAAATTTAATTAAAAGTTACATAATTAAAATCAAACATTAAAAATAATAATAACAATAATAATAATTAAAAATTACAAAATTAAAATTCAAAAATTAATTAAAATAACATAAGCACATTAAAATCAAAAATTTAAAATACAGAATTTAAAATAGGTACGATAACTAATAATAAATAAAACGAAAACACAAATCAAATCTATAGCTATATTACCCGAGTCATAAGCTATACACCTGTTCTCAGTTTCATTGAAATCCGTCCAACAGTTTTTGTGTGATGCGCGTCAAACAAACAGACAGACAAAAATTGCAAAAATTATTCTAATGTTCACGTATCCTTCATCTCCTAGATTATGTTTTTTTTAATATTTTCAATGTAAGTACAGACACGAAAAGTTTACATTTCAGGAACATAGGTCAAAATGAAAATAAAATTTTTTTTCCATACTTGAGTCAATCTGCTGATTGCGCATTTTGTAAGTAAGTATAGGGAAACATAATAAATTTTCGACCCATGCTTCCTAAGGAAAGTTGTTCAGTTTCATCGGTAGAATCCCCTTGATATAGTGTCAGCCATCGAACGTATATATCGCTGGTGTCAGCTAACATTTTTACACCTTATTATAGATCACAAATATAAGTAAACATGAAATAATATAGAACTAGGTTAAGTATATAGTAACTTTGTACGACAAATGAAATAGGTTACCTTTAAAATAAAAGACAATAACAATAAATTCACATAATAAAAATCTCAACCACGGGGACTTTATTCTTGTATAAGCGGTAACACTGAATGGCGTTTATTGTTCATATTATTTTATGATGAAATTTCGAAATTATACGATACTTACTGATGGTATGTGACCCCAGTGTCCTTCTTATTTTTAGAAGTATTATTTTTACACAGTTTTAATACGCAAACTCGCATTTTAGTTTAAATTAAGCCCAAAATTGAATAAAACATTCGGGACGTACACGTCACCCACAGCTGTCAGTGTGACTGGCTCGGGTACGCCGATTTCGGCGTAGTATTTGTTGCTGCATTTGACAAGTACGACGGAGGTATCTAGGCGAGCGCAGCGAGACCAATCATTAATCTAAGGTCATGGCCTTGTAAAGGACATCATTTTTTTTGGGCCTTTTCTGAAAGTGCTGGCCAACAATAAAAAATGGTACGCATTGTTAGAACTAGCCATTTGGAGAAATAGTTAATATGGCACAAAAGTTGTAGGGTTGCTCCGAGCCAAGTTATACAAGTTCGAAGATTCATCATTTTCATACATTTTCATTGATTCCTAAATTTTTTTTGTATAAACATTATTTTAATTGATTCATAATTTTTTTTGTATAAACAGAACAGATGATGAGCTTTTGCGCTACAATGACAAATGCTTCAGATCATTAGTTCTAGCAATATTTATCATTATTTTATGTTTCCCAGTCCCAGCACTTTCAGAAATCAATAAATGTATGAAAATGATGAATCATTGAACTTGTATAACTTGGCTCAGAGCAATCCTACAACTTTTATGCCATATTAACTATTACTCCAAATGGCTTGTTCTAACAATACGTACTATTTTTTTTTGTTGGCCGGCACTTTCAGAAAATGCCCAAAAATGTATGGAGCCCGACTGATCTCCTTTGAAACCAAAGAGATTAAATGTCTTTGTTTGAAACTAATTATATAAACAACAACAAACAATACATAAATGTAATGACCCCTAGAAACATATTTTTTCGACAACTTTCATAATTTTACGCATGAAACAATAATTCTTACATGAAAATATTTGTATTGATAGTCCTCAGGACACTCCCTTCTTAAAAAAGTATTTTTTTTATTTTTTACACAAGCGCGCTATGGTTTTGTACATTTTGCAGAATAAAAACATTGCTCTAATTAAATTACTAGGTCTGAAACCTCAAAGCAGAATTGTTCTAATTGAGTTTAAATATGAATATGATTGATTTAGCTTTGAAGTTCATTAAAAGTCTTTGTCAGTTTTTGGGATCGCGCGGGGCCCCCCTTTAAAATATCTCGACCATAGCTCTTTAGTTCATTTTGTATGAAACGCATAGACATCGTTGCTATTTCGCCAGTACCTACCTAAGACTACAAACAGAAATGTATTATAAATGAGATTGATTCGACTTTATTTATTCACAACACAATTTGTTTTCATTGAATTACCACAATAAGACAATGGACTGATAAATTTACAAGATACGCCCGGTTTGTTTCTTCTAATAGCAAAGTTTTTAATTTGTTAGAAGACAATGCTAAACTAAGAACAACACTCCCGAAGTTGCGCAGTTTGGCAGCTCCCATTTTATTTATCTGTTGATATTACTTAGCACTTGTACGGAGTATCTGATATTTATTTAGACTTATATCCTAAGCCTACGAAGTAGGTACCTACAGTTGTTTGCCGTTTGTGTAACAAAATGTTATTTCTTGAAGGTTATTTCGTCTTATTGAAACAATTACACCAACTTTATTATTATTTATTTAATTTTGCTACAGAGAAGCGTTTGAACTTCATCTCACCTGATTGGTAAGTGACTATAAGGTCGAAGGTCACACAGATCTTCTCACAGATTTCTTTTTTATTGTACGCACCCGTACAGCTTACAGACATGACCACTGCCTTTTTCGGCGCTGTGGCCGGGCTAGGACGTGACACACATGGCAATCTTATCTCTGACTGTCGGAAAATGACAATGTTAAAAATTTTGTTGCTATTTCGATACATTAGAGTATATATATAACTAATGAGAGCCAGGTGAATTAGAACTCCCCGCTAGAAATCTTACCCGGAAATTCTGGCTTTAAGCCCGTGGTGTGTAGTAAATAGTCGCCTAAACCAGTTAACTTTGAATTATGTTGTATCATTAATACTTTGATTATATACATGTATATAGTCAAAGCATTAATATGACAAAACGTCTGTTCTTAAACTTGGTTATGTAAATTAAAGTTAAAATGAACTTAAATTATTTACTCGGTGGGATGTCAACAGAAAATCTGTTTGTAAGTCTGAAACAATGTTTTGAGAAACCGAAATGAAATAACTTAATAAGGATTAATTCAAATTTGACCCAAAAGTTATCAAATAGTTAAGACAATTCGCCGATGATTTAATTAATACAGTTTTGTGTATTGTTTTGTCACTGAACCTACTTTTATTAAAATGCCCTCTTTACAATATAAATGTTCAGCAATGGATTCTTGCCGATTCAGATTGATTTTATATCATCATTTGCCTATAAACGTCCCACAGCTGAGATTAGAACAGACCTTCTCAGTCTCACATAAAAACACAGCACTTGAAGAGATAGAGAGTGTTTGCTTTTCATGTTTTTACCGCCAAGACCATTGGCAGCTTGCGACGCGACGCACGATTACTCTGTTTCTTGCGTTCAAAGAGATGTAACACGGAATTGTGACAATTGACGTATTTTTAAGTCACTTGTACTATGCGCTGAATTAGTAAAGTACATTAAAAGAACTATGTAAGTTAGCCTGATCATTGCACAAGGTCATGGCCTTGTTCAAATTTAAAACAAATTCTTTAAAAAAATAACATTATGTACATCTAATGACATCTTAAAACATATTTTTTCGAAAACTTTCCTAATTTTACGCATGAAACAATAATTCTTACATGAAAATATTTGTATTGATACCTACACAAGCGCGTGATGGTTTTGCACATTTTGCAGAGTAAAAATTATAGGTCTGAAACTTCAAAGCAGAATTGATCTTATTATTAATATTAATATGACTGATTTTGCTTTGAAGTTCATTATAAAGACCTAAGTCTATTTTTTCTTTCTATTTTCATTGACTAAGACAGCAGTAGTAGGTATAAGGTGCAGACTGAAATCCGCTTGACGAGTCGCAAAGCTCTCGTGCTCTTGGCTTACATATTTCACCTTTTTACTTTTGAAAGTAAAGATGAAATATGTGATTGTCTCTTTTATACGTCAAATATTACTAAAGTTACGGGGTTCGCACCGAGTGAAATATCATGATTTCAGCGCCCGCATGGAAAGAAAGACACAAGGCTTTTAAAACCCAGTTTAGCACCGTGTTAAAGTTATTCCAATGGTGGATTTTTACTGTTACCGTGTTGCGTAGCGGTAAAAGAATACTAACACTCCACCCCTCTCTTCCCTTGGGTGTCGTAAAAGGCGATTAACAGACTAAATACCACACATACATCCAACAGCATAGAGCGGCGATGGGCTCACCACCTGTCACGCTGAGCACATTTGTGTAGTCGCTATTTGGTGAACTGGACAGCTTTTACGGTCATCATTGCCTAGTCTCTGACTAACCCTTAGGAATAATAGTCATGATTGTATGAATAGATTTTTACTTGGTAGAAAAGCAGCCTCAAAGCATTTGGTTGACTGCTCGACTACGCAACTCGAGTAAAACTATAAAAAAAACAAATGCGTCAAACGTCGTCATTAATGAGGGTCGTCACCACCAAAAACAGCACAACGGACCAGGAGGCTTATTGTCTAACTTCAACACGTATCGTTACATTGCTAATTTGCTTATAAAAAAATATACTTCTACTTTAAGGTATTGCGATAGATGTTGAAGTTATACACTAAACCTCCAGGACTCTCCAGGAGGGCCTCTCCTAGACTAGAAGTTCTGCCTCAGCTTATTCATCATTCAACGTGGCCCACCAGAATAAGCGCCAGATTACCAGGCTCTTTTTTGCCTTATAAACTGTTTGAAAATAATTAAGATGCAAAACGTAAACGGTCCGCTCCCTAACGTGTTTTCATATCGTTAAGGGTTTCTCCGGCGGTATTTGTCTCAGTTGTTGGGCGCTGTCAGGCCGCCGCCGCCGATGACATGGGCGTAGGATGGTAATTGAATTTCCGTTGGATCACGATAAAGCGGCCGAGACAAAGTTGCGGCAGCGGGGGAATCCTCGCCGGACCTTATGCCTCAATTAGGATAGTATTATCACGGTCCGATTTGAAGATCATTGTTATTACGTCAGCTATGTGTAAGATAGATTTTGAATGGTTGGGATTTCATAATCTGAATAGATGGATTTTAGGAAGGTAGATATTATTGTCAGCGGATTCTGAGTAATGAGTGGGTATTGGAATATAATACGTCTAAACACTAAATACGTCTGTATGGCTTTCATTTCATCAAGTCAACAACGGCCAATATTATTATTTTGCTAACCGCTGGACCACGGAAGTCGTCATCACAGTAGATCAAGAATTTCATCTTGTTTATTATCAGACTAATTGATGGACAAATGTTACATTTTATGGCATGAGCAATACAGAAAGGGACATCTGAAACTATACTTATGTGATAAAATGTTTACTGTAATCGCCACCGCACCATGCCTTTTTGGATGCACCATATCTTCCCAAAAGAAAAAAGTCGACGTACCACTCTCTCACTAAGTCTCACTAAGACCCTCCTTGTGTAACCTAATGGTGGAAGCTGGCATCGAATTCAAAGTTACCCAAAAGAAAAGACGGAGATTAAGCGAGGGTCTCAAACTAATGCTATATAATAGATGATTCCCTCCATCGCCGTATGGTCATCAGGCTTAGTATTATAAAAAGATAACCCACACCGCGATCGGCGATGGGCTCACCACCTATCACGCTGATCACATGTGCAGTCGCTATTTGGTGAAAAGTGGACTATGACAGAGGACTGCTTTTGCTGTTCTCATTGCCTAGTCTCTCACTAACTTTTCGGGGATATAATACCTAGTCGGACAAAATGCAGCGGTGTAACCCACACCACTGCATTTTGCCTGCGGATACCTAATAATTAACAGTGTTGCGTAGTTTGATAGACAGTCTCAGTCGGTGGGCGGCGCTGTCAGGCCGCGATGACAAGGGCACAGAGCCGTAATTGAAATCCCGATGGGCAGCGATAATGGCGCATGATGGGACAAGCGGCGATGCTCAAGAGGCGGACCTTTGAAGGATTTCCAGTTGAAACTGTAATTTTTATTATAATCTACGCTCACACCAATCATCTAGCCCTTTTGTTGAAACTCTTTAAAATGGTTCAATAAGATAACGGATAAATATACATAAACATAGAAATACACCCAGAAATCAATTTAGAAAAACAGTTTTTTTCTAAATTGACCCGACCGGGAATGGAACCCGGGACCTCAGAGATGGCGGAACGCCAGAACCGGCACGCTAACCACTCGACCGCGGAGGTCGTAAAATATCGTAACGTATCGTAACTAGACTTGACGTTTCTCCGAGTGGTAGAGCCACGGTTTTGCGAGTCCATGGCAAAATGGCAAAGATTCTATCCATCAGATGAACCCGCAAAAAAATCTTGATATGACTCGATTTGTTCGGAGGTGGCACTTTATGAGCTGAGTGGTGGCGACTCGTCATTAAATGAAAAAGTTTTTTACTCTTTATCAAAGTCTTCTTCTTCTTCATCTCTTCTCTTGGGTGTCGAGACTTGGGAAACGTACTAAAGACTTCTCCTTCAGAGAAGAGTCAAAGAGTCCTTTAGTCGAAGCACAAACATTCATCATCATAAAGCGACGATAGGCTCACCACATATTTCTGTGCTCACCACCACGCTGAGCACATGTGCAGTTGTTGTTTGGTGAAACGTGGACTGTGGCAGTGCACTGCTTTTAAGAAGTTTTCCGTTGGTTTTAATATCCAACGGTACCGTATGTCTTCGTACTCACTTTCCCATTTTAGCTTACTAGATATTTTAACTGCAATTACCACTCCCCCGCCATTTTTATGAATTCTGTCTCTTCTATACACCACGTAACGATAATCGAAAATCTTGCTATCAAAAACACTATCGTTCAACCAACTCTCTGTGAAAATTACTATTTCGAAATAATTTTTCATAATATTTAGCCTGAGATCAACCGTTTTACTACGAAGGCCTCTTACATTTTGGTAATATATTTTTAAACAATCATTGACAACAACAGACATTGCGGTACTCTTTGCCTAGTCTTTGACTAACCCTTTGGAGATAATACTTAATCATAAATATATGTATGTTCGTGGGTAATGTGACATACATCATACATTTTTGGGTAAATGTGTAACGTTTTATAACAAACTTCCACAAAGTATTACTGAAATGCCTTTACATACATTTAAAACACATGTTAAAAAAACCCTCATGAGTAAAGGCTGTCATAAAGTGGAAGATTATGTAAATGACAAATATGTATGGACATAGTGCATGTACGAGTATAACTTATTAGTTATTGTTTACGTATATTTCTTTTCAAAATCATCTTGTGTACGATTCAAAGAGCTCATACTTATCTGTGACCTAGAGGGAGAAAAAAGAAAAGCCTCCTGAGTTTCGTGCCAGGTTCTTCTCAGTCGAAGGCTCTCCCAAAATCTGAACTGGTGGTAGGTAAATTAGGTAGGTAGGTAGATTAGGTAGGTAGGTGGAGTTGTTACGGCGAAGGGCGCTCGCCGTAACAGCGACGGAATAAGGTGTGTGGACCCAGGACAGGTCTGGTTAGGTTTCGGAAATGAGGGCATGCGACTTACTTGGTAGATGATTGGTGGGGGCAAGGCAGGAGACGGGGCAGCGAGCTGGCGGGCGGCGATGTAGGCGATTTGTCACGGCACAGCACAAAGTCCTTTCACCTAATCACAGGCACTATATTCACAGGCACTATCTTCACCGAGTCACTATCAATAAGGGCAGATACCAGCGCGCGTATTTTGTGGGCGTCTCGCGTTAGCTAGCAGACAGACGAGTCCCGCGGTCGGCTCACGACGCGAGCGACCGCGGGTCGCGCAGCGGTGGCGCCGCGGCAGATAGGCGGACGCGGCCGTCAACAACCGCTGAGTCAACCACCTTACAGCTGGCGGTATGCTTTGAATGGCCGTTGCGCTGTGGCGCAAACATCTTCCCGGGGCCCAGGGTGGGCTCATCCAATGGGAGCCTGGCGATCCGGAATACAGGCCTCCGAAGATGTCCATACGCGGTGTCCAGGTCTACCACCCGCACGACGCCATCCTTCCCAGGCAGGGTGCGAGCAATGCGCCCCAGTCTCCATTGGAGGGCAGGCAGGTTGTCCTCCTTGATGAGGACGAGCTCGCCAACTCGGGGAGGGGAGGATGGGGACAACCATTTGGAGCGGGTTTGAAGGGTATGAAGGTAGGACTGGGTCCACAGCGTCCAGAAGCGCTGGGAAAGGGCCTGTACCATCTGGAATCGCCTACGTGTGGAGATCGGCCTATCTTCCACGGATAGTTCGGGAAGGGCCGTTAGTGGGCGGCCTATAAGGAAGTGTCCGGCTGTAAGCGGCTCAAAGTCTGAAGGATCAGACGAAAGTGGGCAGAGAGGTCTCGAGTTAAGGACCGCTTCGATTCGAGCTAAAAGTGTGGAGAATTCCTCGAATGTGAGGTGTTGTTCGCCAATTACGCGATATAAAAGTTGCTTTGTTGATTTTACGTTGATCTCATGTAACGCACCGAACCATGGTCCCTTAGGGACGTTCAACAACCAAGTAATGTGCTGACCAGCGAGCTTGTGCGCAATCGTGTCATTATTCAAGGCAAGAAAGTTTTGTACTTCGATGAGCTGATTTCTAGCGCCTACATAATTTGTACCGCAGTCCGAGCGGATGAGAACCGGGGCACCGCGGCGTGCTATAAAACGCTGTAATGCCGCGAGGAACGCTTCCGTGCTGAGGTCCGAGACCGGTTCTAAATGAACCGCCTTAGTCGAGAGGCACACGAATATACAAAAGTACGCTTTTAAGAGTTTGACATTACGTAGGGTACTAGATTTAACGAGGAATGGTCCGGCAAAATCGGTCGTGACTTGACTAAATACTGGCTGAGGCGTAACTCTATCGGCTGGCAGGTCGGCCATGAAGGGCGCTTGCGGCTGGGCCCGGCATCGAAAGCATCTAATGCATTTAAAAACTCGGTGTCTAATAATACGGCGCGCGGACAATATCCAAAATTGTTGGCGTAGGATAGCGTGTAAAGTGTCAGCGCCAGGGTGGCAGTGTATTTTGTGGTAGTGGTCAATGATAAGGTCTACAAGTGGGCTAGAGCTGGGAAGTATGAGCGGATGCTGCGCGTCATATCGGATAGACGCATGGGACAGTCGTCCACCAACTCTAAGGAGCTCATCTTTAATGAGAGGTGACAGCCGCTGGAGTCTGACGGAGCAGATTTTGCCAGTTTGAAGGCGGTGGATGTCCTCTGCAAACTCATTGTGCTGAACACTGCGCACCCAGTAAAGTAGGGCCTCTCTTCGTTCACTGACGTACAAGGGGCCTGAGCGTCGCGAATCTGGGTGGTGTCTGCAGTTGTGCAGAAAGCGTTTTAGACAAGCTGTCACTCCGACGAGCTTGTCTAGTGAACTGAACCGAGTGAGCAGGTCAAAGTCAAGACCGGGCACTGTGACCAGTGACGGGACGTGTTTGGGCTTAAGGCCGGGCAGGGCGTGATGGCCCAGAGCTAAGGGCATCGCAGGCCAAGACTCACAAGGCTGTCCAAGCCACGTGGGAGACCACCATAGGTCGTGGGCTGACAGGGATTGCGCAGACATCCCTCTGCTTGCGCAATCTGCCGGGTTGAGCTCGGAAGGTACGTGTCGCCAGGTACATTCTGGTGAGCCTGAGCTGATTTTGACTACCCTGTTGGCTTCAAAGGGTTGAAGACGGTGAGGCGGTGTATTGAGCCAGGCCAGGACTATCGTACTGTCTGACCAACATATGTGTTGTTGTATACTGATATGGGCCGATAACTGAACTGACACACGGATCATGAGCTGGGAGAGTAGAGTGGCGGCCGACAACTCTAACTTGGGGATTGTGAGGCGATTCTTGATTGGTGCGACTCGCGACTTGGCGACAATCAAGTGTACCAAAGCATCTCCGGAGGCATCGAGCTCATGGAGGTAAACAACGGCGGCAAACCCGGCTTCAGAGGCATCTGCAAACCCGTGAAGCGAGTATGCAGCTGAGCCTTTGTTTGCACAAATGTGCCGAGGGAAGCGAATGCTAGACAACAGCGGCAGATCCTCTGAGATGTGGTGCCACTCCGTTTGTACTTCAGAGGGAGTGGGCTCATCCCATTCCAGCTTCAGTAGCCACAATTGCTGAAGCAGCAGCTTTGCGCGGAAGATAACGGGAGAAACCCAGCCGTTTGGGTCATAAAGTGAGGCTACGGTGCTTAAAATAGACCGCTTTGTGACATGTGTGATGGGGGGCAGAGAGATGGGGTAGGTGAACTCGTCTGACTGAGGGCTCCACTGTATACCCAAGACCTTAACGGACGTGGACTCTGGGTTCATGTCGAAGTCCTTGGGCATGTCGCATTGGTTGTCGGGAAATCTCTCGAGCAGCTTAGTTAGAGTTAGAGTTAGATGTCCACTTACTGAGCTGAAAGCCGCCTAGGTCTAGCAGACTTATCAACTCGTCCTGAAGTGCTTGGGCGGATTCAACTGTGTCATGACCACACAAGATGTCATCAACGAAGATAGACTTGCGAAGAACCTGAGCGGCTCCAGGGTAGCGATGGCCTTCATCATCAGCCAGCTGAAGCAGAGTGCGGATTGCATGGTATGGGCTTGATCTTAAGCCGTAGGTGACTGTATTGAGGGCGTAGGTGAGCAGAGGGTGATCTGGTGAGGACCGCCATAGTATCAGCTGATACCGTCTCTGGTCTGGGGCAACCAGCACATTTCTGAACATCCTCTGGATGTCAGTGCTGAAAACGACTGGATGCGTTCTGAAGGACATGATGATGTCCACAATGTCCTGTTGAAGGGCAGGGCCTGTGTGTAGGCATTCATTTATGCTGACACCATTGGAGCTTTTGCAGCTACCATCAAAAACAATGCGCAGCTTGTCCGACCCTGACTTAAATACGCCATGGTGAGGGATGTAGAAGTGAGGTTTATGGGCGAATGTATTTGGGTGACAGGGAGCCATGTGCCCTAAGTCGATGTATTCGGCCATGAAGTCGACGTATTTAGAACGCAGAGACGGGTTCGCCATTAGCTTCTTCTCAATATTGAGGAATCTGCGTAATGCGATAGGGTGAGTTTTACCTATTTGAGGGGCGTCCTTTAGAAAGGGCAGAGCGACCGTATATCTGCCTGAGGGATCGCGTGTAGTGGTAGAGCGGAAGATTTCCTCGCATTGTTCCTCCAGGGGATCATTATGAGTGTGAGATTGAGGGAGGGGCTCCTCAGACTCCCAGAACCTTTCCAGACTCTGACGTATGTCCTGGGCTGATTCAGCTGAGTCTGGTTGTGAGCTGACGACGTGAGCTGAGTTAACCTGCTGCGCCGGCTGCGCATACAAGTCCTCAATGGGTCCTATCAACGCGAAGTCGAAAATCGTGCCGAAGGCTATGGGCTTGCCCGGGCCCAACGAGACCTTAGTCCCGTCCAACACCTGGCCAAGAACGTCCGACCCCAATAAGAGGTCGATCGGGGCTGGTGTGTAGTAAAGCTGGTCAGCCAATGGCACGGGTGGCTGGCCTAGTACGTGGGAAATGTTTGGTACCTTCTCTAAGGGAAGGTAGCCAGTGACGTTTTTTAAAATGTGTGCTGTGGCAGTTATTGTAGGAGTATCATTGTGAGTGGGTCGGCATACTATTGTTATTGCCGCCTTTGACTCATGTTTGTGCTGATTCCCAACTCCTGTAATTTTTAAAGAAGTGGGTTTTGATGGCAGGTTCAAAAGTCGTGCCATGCGTGACGTTATTAATGTCAGCATACTGCCACAGTCCAATAAAGCTCTGGCTGTGTGAAGATGGCCATGTACGTCCGCGACTCTTAGTGAGACGGTTGGCAACAAAATGGGTGTGCCAGTGGGCACAGAAGGTGAGTGAGCTGATTGAGTATCAGCTGAAATTGTATGAGCTGAGTATGTATCAGCTGTGTGAGCATGGGTTGACTGGGCATGGGCTAAATTTACCTCTTCGCTAGGGTGCTCTGTGATAGTTGGGAGTCATAATTGCTGGCGGCGTTCGCGGGGCCGCCCAGGTCCGGTTCGCCAGGTCTACCTGGCGAACCGGACCTGGGCGGGCTGGCTCTGTGAGCAGAGCTGGGTCGCACCTGTTTAGCCTGTGCGGGTTCGTGCCGCCTGCTGTGTCTGGGACGCTCCCTCGAGTGCTCTGTCAGCTGTGGTGGGGGTACATGTACAGACGACGAATGAGCTGAGTGCGTTGGGCCGTCTGGTCGATGGAGGGACGTGTGGTGGTTCGTGCTCCCACAGTTCTTGCATGCCCCCCTTGACCTGCACTCGCTCTCGTAGTGACGGCCGAGACAACGCTGGCAGCGCTCGCGTGCCTGTACAAAGTCCGAACGGCCCTGTGTTGGCTGGGCATTGTACCATCTGCACGTCATGAGCGTATGTCCCCTAGTTACACAATAGGGACAGTAGGACGTCGAGCGTGAGGAAGAGGACGAGGACGATTATTATCCTTTATTGTACAAATAAATAACATTTACACACACGTTACACAAGACATATACAAGGGTGAGCTTATCTCTAAAAGAGATCTCTTCCAGCCAACCCTAGCTGTAGTTTTAAAAAAAGCAAGTATGCGGGACTAATAAAATGTAAATTTAAATACACACTTAGATAAGACAGACAAATAAATAATTTGATCCGTAACTACATATACTTATTACCTATTTATACATATATAAGCATACCTACATAATATATAAATACATAAATACATAACATATACACAATATATACATATAATAATAAACAACATTAATTTAATAAATTAAGTTACTGATTAATAATAGCGTTGGACAGGTAGTACTCTTTGAGCTTGTGTTTGAACGATTCCACCGATGAGCTGTCACGGATACTGGCAGGCAGTTTATTCCACATTCTGGCTGCATTCACTGTGAACGAATTGTGGAAAAATTTGGAGTTGGATTGAGGATAAAGGAGGGTTCTTGTGTCACAGGAACGTTTAGGCCGGGAAGAGTCTGGTAAGAGGTTAAATCGGGATCGTAGATAATGTGGAAGTTGGGGATAGTTAAGAATTTTGAAAAGGAGGCAAAGGATGTGCATATCTCGGCGTAGTCTAATTGGAAGCCACTTTAACTTTGACCGGAATTCTGAAACATGGTCATACTTACGCAAACCAAATATAAATCGGATTGCCAGGTTTTGCAGTCGTTCCAGTTTGTTAAGTAACTCCTCAGTAGCATCTAAATAGCAAACATCGGCATAGTCGAGAAGAGGGAGCAAAAGGGACTGAGCAAGCATAATTTTGGTATTGTACGGTAAGAAAAACTGAAGTCGCTTGAGGGAATGATAAGAATAGTGCATGCGCCGACTCACCTCATTTACCTGTGATCTCCAAGATAGCGTGTGATCAATAATGATTCCTAGGTTTTTGGTTTTTTCGGCATATGCAAGCTTCACACCATCATACGAGATATCGGGAAGATCATTAAAATCCAATTTGCCGTACAGCCTATTGCTACCAATAATGATTGCTTGCGACTTCGCTGGGTTCACAAGCAATCCAAATGCATCAGCCCAAGTCTTCACCAAGAGAAGATCGTTGTTAATCGCTTCGATAGCGGAGCGTGTGTTGGCTGCATCAAAATGTTTATAAATTTGCAAGTCGTCTGCATATAGGTGGTACGTGGATGAAATTACTTTAGTGAGCTCATTTATAAATAAAGAGAAGAGGAGGGGTGAGAGTACACCACCTTGTGGCACACCCGTAGTCAGCGGAGCCCACTCCGAAAAAGAGTCATCATTCTTGGTTCTCTGGCAACGATTGCAGAGGTAGTCTGAGAACCAAGATATCGCAGCGGGGGTAAAGTTAAGAGAGCGGAGAATGGAAAGAAGGATGTCATGGTCAATAGAGTTGAAGGCACTGCTAAAGTCGAGTAACACAATAATCGTAAACAATCGGTTGTCCATGGCATGGCGAATATCGTCTGTGACGTTTAGCAACGCGGTAACTGTGCTATGGCCAGGACGAAAACCAGATTGGTATGAACTTAATAAGCTATTTTGGGAAACAAATGCACACAGTTGTTTTTGAACAGCACCTTCAAGGACCTTGGAGAGGAATGGAAGGATAGAGATGGGACGGAATTGAGAAAAAGTGTTTGGGGAGGAGCTCTTCGGGATGGGAATAACATGGGCCAATTTCCACTCACTAGGGAAGACGTTGGTTGCTAGCGAAGAATTTATAATGTGAGTGATAATTGGCACCACGTCGTCAAGGATAGGTATAAGCATGTCACGGCAAATGCCATCTTCACCTACAGCTTTGGAAGTTATAGAAAGAATGCTTTTCTTAACCTCCCCCACAGCGACCTCGCGAAATGTGAAAGGCTCGCAGTCAGGACGGGCAGCACTGTCCAGCATGGCAAGCGTGGCGGCTTTGGTAGAATCGGCAACAGTAACTGGTGAGTTAGTAAAATGTTTGTTAAGCAGAGTAAGGTCAGGTAAGTCACCAGAACCGCTGCGATCCCCATCCCTACCCACACCTATGGTCCTTAAAAACTTCCAGATTTGAGCTGGAGGTAGGTCGTGTAGCGAAGAATGAATGTATCGCCTTTTGGCATCCCGACAAAGTCTGTTGCAGAGGTTGCGCAGCTTTTTATAGGAGTGCAAATTATCATCACTTGGAAACCTCTTAAGAACAGACTTGGCCTTATCCCTGCGTTGCATGGTCTTTTTAATTATAGGTGATAGCCATGGCGCAGGAAGGTGTTTAACGCGCACTGGTCTGAGAGGAGCGTGTGTATCATATAGGTGTGTTAAATTTTTATTGAAAATATTAACTTTCTCATTAACTGTGCAAGCCGCAAACAATGCAGACCAGTCAATTTCAGTAAAATCTTCCCTCAAGCGTTCCACACATACACCACCAAAATTACGGCGAAAAAGGACTTTGGTTTTTGGTTTGGGTTTGCGTACTCGATAGGATAGAAATATGAGATCATGGTATGAGAATGGGGCAGTAGTTTGTCCATGTAAAAGGACTGAATCTGGACTTGAAACTATCTGTACGTCTAAGAGAGATGGCTGACAATTAGGAAAATGATGGGTGGCCGAGAGTGGGAGCAAAACAAAGTTGACAGACGTTACAATAGAATTAAGACGACAGGACCGGGAGTTATTTTTGAGTAGACAAGTATTAAGATCACCCATCAATATTACATGGTTGTAAGAAGAACTAAGGGATTCAAGGGTTGTCTCAAATGATTCAAAATAATTTACATGACTACTGGGACTGTAAACCGCTCCCACCAGAATAATGGAGTGATGTAGGCTAAGCTCCAAGAACAGATATTCCAAGGACCCGGTGTATGTACCAGGAGACTGGCTGACAACAGAGCACGGGATGTGGTCCTTGATGTATATACAGACACCACCACCACCAGCCCCAACCCTGTCGTTACGGAAAAGCTTATACCCATTAATTGAGAAAAGTGGAGATTGAAGAGACGGTTTAAGCCAAGACTCGGAAACTAATATTCCATCGACAATGCCGCTGTTAAAAGATACGTTTAAATCAGCTATATGCGCAGGGACACTCTGCGCGTTAATGTGCACCAGGTTAAGGAAGTTGGATTTTCTATGGAAAATTGATTGCAGCTTAACATCCAGTGAGAGAGCATCGGTGTCAGAAGATGTGGAAAAAATCGCTACAAGCACTTTCAAATTCGTCTGAGCTATCAGAAAAATAATCAGAATTAATAAACATACTTACAATAAATATTTAAATACACGACTAAACAAAAATAAATAAACAACCTGGCATTTAACCTAATAAAATATAAAAATAACTAAAAATAAATAAATAAATAAAATGAAAATATAAAACCACCAGCGAGCGTTGGCAAGACATTAGAGATTAACACTCGTACACAAAACATCGAAACAAGATTACAATTCAAAATGGTTTCCGAACGCAACATTCACAAGACAGGGAGATGGACATTGACAGTTGACAACTTGACATTGACAGTTAATATCAAACAAAAAGTAACATAATTTTACAAAAATTGAAAACGAGTTCTACTTAAAAAAGTAAAAGTGGGTAAAGCAAAGTAAAACTAACGAAGTGCTACGCACCAACAACAATTTTAAACCAACTCATCCAAGGTGCAGATACCCTACAGTGTGAAATGAACAAGTTTAGGCGAAAGATAACCTATCTGCCTGCAGTGCATGGAATACTGGCCTGGAGTAGTTGTAGTTCAGCAAATGATGTAATCTTCCGCCTGGTTTTGTCTGGTAGCAGCACCACTATAATGCCATCAGACGTCCAACAGTTCTTGATGCCAAAATATTTACGGGCTGCCGCAAATACGTTCTGCCTGGACTTTGTTAGAAATTCTGATACGGAGATTCTCGAGCCTTTCAACGTAGTCTTTGCATTCCATACAGTAGATCTATGACTGTATGTTGCAAAACGGAGTAATACCGGGCGAGTCCTATCTTTTTTGGCAGCTCCAAGACGATGGTAGGTCTCGATACACTCGGGTCGCACTTGAGTCAACTTCATCCTGACACTCAGCACCTCCTGCACTCTGGCGGCCACATTTTCCTTGGAATCCTCCGGTAAACCATGGATCAGCAGAACCTTGCGCCTTGAGTGGGTTTCTATCCGGTCCATACCCGTGTTAAGGAGATCCAGTTGCTGCTTCAAGGTGCTGACTGCTTTCACAACGAAGCTCTTAAATAGTTGATAGTCAGCCGATAGAGCCTTTACTGTTTGCAGCTGAGCTCCAGGTACAGATGACTCCGTATGCTGCTGAAGAGCTTTTTCGAACTCCTCCATGCGAGAATGGAACAGAGTTGTGAGGTCCTGCAGAGTCTCGTTGACATTGATGTTGTCCATTGTCAGCAATTGAAGGCTTTCCGATGCGAAGATGATTGATGAGTGAGTTGTGCAGCAAGGACGTGTTAGTGATAAAGGTGTTGTTATGTGAATTTGTTTAAATGCCAACACTCACTGGCACATTTATTAACACATTTAAGTGAATTTAACACTGTAAGTACTTTAAAACAATTAAAATAAATTAAATTCTATGGAGCAAATTTAAGATGTCTATCTCTCTCAAAGTACCCCACAGATCAGGTCGATGATGAGGAGCAGCTTTGCTGGAAGGCCGAGTAGACGGGGAAGGGCTGACTGCGAGCCGGGGAGGTGGATGGGCGGTGACGCATTTGCTGCGCTGGGCGTGATGGTTGGTGAGTAGGCTGATCATAGGCGCGGTGAGGCGATGGAGCTGAGGAGCGGCCACGGTAATGGTCGGGCTGCTGCTGAGCCATCTGAGCATAAGTGCGATGGGGCAACTGTGGAGGCGCGCGGCTACGAGAAGGGCCGGGCAGGGCGTGAATGGGCTGCGGCTGGCTGATGGTATTGACGCCGAGACGAGGCTGAGCGTTATGGGTTGGGGACGACGTGGAACAGGGTAAGATTTCCTCCCTAGCCACAAGTATCCCCAGGTATGCCCCGGAGGCTTTTGTGTGGTTCTCAGTGTATGTCCTCTCAACCCCCTCGTCTAAGTTCTCCTCGTCAAGAATGCTGTAATATACTGAATCCAGCTTCTCCTTAATACCCTGTACCTGTGCGAAACGCACGTTAAATTCCGTTATGGAATGTTTGGTGTCGCCAGCAATAATCCGTGACCCCACCTCTAGGAGTTGGTGTATTGCTTTGGCGGCCTCCCTAAAAATCGCGGCTTGTGACTTGGTCGGCATCGCGATGAATAAAAGGAGACAAGAAAAAAAAAAAAAAAAAAACAAATTTTAAGGCAGTAAAAAGAACAACACCCTGTATATATTCTATAGTCAGGCTGGATGTATTTGTTTACTAAGGTAAGGGCAAATAGGCTAAAATTAACGCAACAATAAAGAGAGCAAAACTAAGTTGGGACGCCTTGTATATGGCCTACGGGTGGGCAAACGCGTGTGTGTGTATGTGTATGTCTGTGTCTCTATTGAACGCGCGTACGTAACATTAGCCGACCGCAAAACAAAAAACAAACAAAACAACAAAAAAATCACGTCATCCGTAGCCCACTATTGGGCAAGGCGCTCACAGTCGGGCAATCCTGTAGCGGAAACTAGCACAAAGAATGAGTCGGTCGCAAAAAAAAATTAAAAATAAACAAATAATAAAAACTTCATTAAAAAAAATAAAATTGGGACACTCTGTCTGTGTCCCACAAGTGGGCAAACGTGTGTAGAAGCGAAGGCGACGCACGCAAATAGCCGTAAGCGATATAAAAAAAAACTGATGAAGCTAAATGAAACACTAAGCTCATGTGGTGAGCACGCACAAAAATGAACCGATTGCAAAGGCAAAAATTAAAAACAAAAAAAATATATAAAATTAACACGAGCGAAAAAATAAAGCACGCTTCTCGGCACGCGTGGTGAGCATGCACGAGATTTGAGCCGATTTAACACGACAAGAACATAAAAAATTCATTAAAAAATAAAACGGGAAGAATAACAATACCGTCTCTCGTCATAATACCATACAATTATCTAGACGCGGGTGTGTTATACGTAACTAAAATTATATGTGCAGCCGATAAACGTAACGCAAACGTATCGCAATAATTTAACTACTAATTAAACTTAATTACCGTTAGGAGTATGAACAACGTATCATTAGGCAAAAATCATTTAGGTAGGTACACAAGTATTACACAAGTAGTACACAAGTTCGCTCAAATTACAAAACATTGTATGACACCATAGATCTGTGATCAGACAATCTGATGCATACACGAAATCAACATCAAAACAACATGCAGAAATAATTGCGTTAAAATAATTCGGATGTTGTGTGGTCGCGATCCTAACACAAATGATTCATAACTACCTCACCAAATTTTTATTGGGACAGGGTAAAGTTATGTGAACAAAAGAATTTAGAAATGATGGCATGGCACAAATTAGATTATGGGCGGAAATAATTATTTTTTAGCGGACTGTAATTGAATGAGCTGATGGAACGTGAGACCAAGTTATGGTGAAATGGTAAAAGTTTACTGGTTACGGGAAGGTCGCCGGTATTTAAATTTACCGGTTCGAATGACCAGAATGTTACGGCGAAGGGCGCTCGCCGTAACAGCGACGGAATAAGGTGTGTGGACCCAGGACAGGTCTGGTTAGGTTTCGGAAATGAGGGCATGCGACTTACTTGGTAGATGATTGGTGGGGGCAAGGCAGGAGACGGGGCAGCGAGCTGGCGGGCGGCGATGTAGGCGATTTGTCACGGCACAGCACAAAGTCCTTTCACCTAATCACAGGCACTATATTCACAGGCACTATCTTCACCGAGTCACTATCAATAAGGGCAGATACCAGCGCGCGTATTTTGTGGGCGTCTCGCGTTAGCTAGCAGACAGACGAGTCCCGCGGTCGGCTCACGACGCGAGCGACCGCGGGTCGCGCAGCGGTGGCGCCCGCCGCGGCAGATAGGCGGACGCGGCCGTCAACAACCGCTGAGTCAACCACCTTACAGCTGGCGGTATGCTTTGAATGGCCGTTGCGCTGTGCCGCAAACAGGAGTGGATTAGTTAGTAAGATTAGCTTTTAAGATTTAACTACACGTTAGTTAACTGTTATTTTTGTTTTTGACGTCAATAAGTGCCTGTAATGTAAAGGTTTATTTTGAATGTTTTTGAAACGATTTTGATTTGATTTGATTGATTGATTTGACCTAAGTTTTCAAAACAGTGATAAAGTTGTAATCGTGTCAGGTAGCGGTGAAAGAAATTCTACCACCCGCTCTCCTTTGGGTGTCGTAAAAGGCCACGAACGGACTAAAGACTGCATCATCCAACAGCATTGAGCGGCGATGGGCTCACCACCTGTCACACTGAGCACATGTGCAGTCGCTATTTGGTGAAAAGTGGACTATGGTAGAGGACTGCTTTTGCTGTCCTCATTGCCTAGTCTCTGACTAACACTTTGGGGAAAATAGTCGTGGTTTTATGTATGTATGACAAAGTTCTAGATACTATTATTATTATCAGCCGTAGTCGTCCCTGCTACGATCCTGTATTAGCATAGAATACATAACTGTACAAGTAGTATTAGGGCATAAGGCCTGCCTTCCCTCTATTCATTCTTCGCGATTAAGAGCTGTTGATGTCCAGTCGTTCGGTCCAGTTCAACAAACGACACCGACAAGAAAATAGTAGATTATGCACCAAGGGGATAAAGTAGTGTCTTATGTAGCGGGCGCCCCGTATTGAATCCCGAGCAAAGCGAGGGAGTTAAGACAAGAATCCTGAGTGCAGCGTGGGATTCAAGTTCGCCCAAGACGAAGGCACCTTTTTACCTACCTATCGTAAATGTTCGTATCCGATTTCTATTTATGTTCCAAATTCAAATCACATTAATGACCAGCGGGTCATACTGAAATTCAGTACAATATTAATGCCCTGCCCTGGTAGACCTCAGGTCTATAATGACTTACTTTAGGTTAGGTTTGCAAGACATATAATTTGACATTGTGGAGCAGGTGGTGTGAAAATAATTTTTCGTACCACTTGCTCAAAAAGTGACATTCTATGCCACAAAAAGCGAACATAACAATAGTCATTTTTAATCTGTTAAAAACAGGGAAAGAAAATTGTACTGAATTTCATTCATCCTCTAGGGGGAAAATGTGATTTAAATTTAAATTACTTACCGAAATTTATACTGAACTACATCTGTGTTTACACCATTCAGTTTGTTTAAAAAGCATTATACATCTTTTTGAAAAAGGAAATAAATCAAATTAAAAAATATATATATATTACAAATCAACTCATCAACAATAAATGTACCTAACAAAAATGTAACTCTCTCTATCAATAATTGGACCAATGTTTCGAATGTTAACTTTTACTTTTAATTGTCATTATTTTTAATAAATGCTTATCTCATATTATTATTGTGTTAATTTTTTCGCAAATGGTACGAAAAGTAGAGTATTTTCCTCGGTGATAAAGCTGTCTTAGTCTTGGGTGAACTTAAATCCCTCGCTACACTCAGGACTCGTCTTAAATCCCTCGTTTCGCTCGTGATTAAAGTTTTTAACACCCTCGCTACGCTCGGGAGTAAACCTCGAGTCCTTCGTTACGCTCGCGATTTAAATCCTCACCCGCGACAGAAGACACTGCTTTATCCCCTTGGTTAATAATCTACTAGTTTACACTTAATTGTTATATTAAAGAGGTCAAAACGGACGCAACGGCTTTAAATGTCAAATGTCATATAATAATAACGACGACCTCCTTGGTCGAGTGGTTTGTACACCGGTTTTCATGGTGTCGCCATCTCTGAGGTCCCGGGTTCGATCCCTGGTCGGGTCAATGTAGAAATTATTGTTTTTCTTAATTGTCTCGGGTCTGGGTGTTTTCTATGTATAATAAGTATGTATTTAAGTATTTTAAGTATGTTTATCCGTTGTCTAGTAACCATTTAACGAGTTTCTTCGAAGCTTCTCTTGGGCTAGATAATTGGTGTGATTGTAAGAAAGATTTATTTATTTATATATTTATTATTAAAAGTACCTACCTACATAATGTATTTTGACTGTCCGCATAAGCCCTCTCCCTATCTACCGACCTCAATAGATAGGGTATCGCAACTGGAACTACGGGTCCGGTTGTGTTTTCAGAGGTACTACGGGGTTCCAGTTCTAGCCCCCCGCTGGTCGTGCCTTTAACCAGGCGCCTCCGGCGGGATCCGGACATGGGTTGGACTCGTAGTGGCGTGTGGTTAGCTGTAGAGCTTGGAAATGTTCGTTTGTCCTGGTATTGTGTGCCAGGACTTCCAAACTCGTGCACAGCGAGCGGGGCCTAGTAGCGGTCTCTGAGGGGCCAGAAGCGAAAAGTCCTGCGGGGAACGTGAGTTTCCCTTATAGTTGGTAGCTTTGTCCGGTGGTTTTCATTGGACATTGGTGTTGACATCTCCGGTACTAGTCTGGAGAACTAGTAGAGGCGGCCTCCTAGATGCCGTAGCCTCCGGTCCAGCCAGCCGCGTAGGACGTGGGAACTGGCTAGGCGCCCGGATGGGTTCCGAGAAGTGAGTGTGCTTACTACTCCGCTACCAAGGTGGACACTTGGGAGTCGACTTTAGAGTCGACGACCCTAGCAGTGGCAACTGCGAGTTGTGCCCTTCGTGCAACGAGAAGTGAGCGAGCTTGACAGCTCCGGTTACCTATCTGGACAATAGGCAGTGAACTACACGTGTTCACGGGGATACTCTCCTGAGACACTAGTCTTATGAGTACCGAATGAAGAGCGCGCTGCGGCGGGCACTAATTTGGCGTCAAGACCTAACGTTAGTGGTCTCCTGCGCGAGTGTTATACTGGCGCAGGGACGTCTGGCACTTCTTGCATAACCTAACGGTTGGTCTCGAGGTGCCAGTACAAATAAACTTAGTGAAATTAGGAGAGGGGATGTCCGCATAAGCCAAAGCTTCATTTTACCGATACTCGTTTTGTTTGTAGATAATCATTCTGCTTTTAAACCATTTAGCTTATTAGCCGCGTCATTAAACCGATTATAGCGAGCGATACTAATATTGTGCGGTGCTGGTTACTCGGTCCATGTACACTGGCCTAAACGAGAGAGATCGAAAGGATTTTGTTCACGTTTGGATTGAGTTTCCTCTTTTTAGTATAGGAATAAGAAAATCCAAGAACAATGTTAAATTAAAAATGAAATCCATCGATCTTTTTCGAAATAGCGTGATGTTATCTTTTGATAAACATCTTAATTCCAGACAGGAAACTATCGGGAGTACAGACATGCGGCGGGTTATCACCCTTACGTGGTTGTTATTCTACTCCTACGCACCAAGCGTTATTCGTCTTCATTCATAATGCGTACAGCATGGAAGCATGCAATGGAATTCCCTGCCGGCGTATGTGTTTCCGAGTGCATATAGCCCCAACATCTTTAAAGCCTGAGTGAATAGGCTGGTTCTGGGCAAACTCGCTCTATCGTCGGCCTCTTCTTATCTTAATCCTACGGATAAGAATGTGGCCAAGAGCAAGCCATCTAATATACACCCTTAATTTTTCATAATAAATAAAAAATTAAGGGCGAGTTCCACCTATGAAACTGAACAACTTTCCCCAAGAAACCTATGTTCAAAAATGACAAAAAAATTTCGACCTCCCATACAAAACTGTCCGATCAGCTGACGACAATGTATGGGAGATCGATTTTTTTTTGAAATTTTTGCACAAAGATTTCTTGGGGAAAGTTGTTCAGTTTCGTGGGTGGAACTTACCCACGATTTCTTTTTAAGAAAAATTAAGGTTGTATACAATGGACATATTATGGGCTTCAAATGTCAAATGAAGCCCATGTCCATATCCATAATTATAAGCCGATAGCACAAATTTTAGACAATGAAACAGAACTCAAAACATAGAGCTTTACTTTCCCGCAAAAAATCATGTCCCCATGGTTAATGCTATATGTGATAGGGGTGGTACTTCTAACCCGTTAAGGCTAAGTACTACATCTAAATTCATCGACAAAAAATATAATATGGGAGGCCCCCTATAATTTATGACCATTTTTACTTTATGCGATATCAAATGTTTCATACGTCGGAGAAACATGAAAAAAATGGCAAACGGTAGCTAATGACACTGGCTAACTAATAAATTACTTTGTTTTGTATGTTTGAGAATTATTTTGGTGAGAAAAAAAAACATTATTTAATTATTTTGTGATTTAAAATTACTTTTTTTAAGTCCATATTATTTTTTTGTCGATGAATTTAGATGTAACACTTAGCCTTAACAGGTACCACCCCTATCACATTGTATAAAAAAAAAAGTTTCTGCTGATATGTGAGCAATAAAAATCATAAAGTTACTTCCGCTAGGTTTCCGCTAACTTTATGATAAAAATACAAACAAATCAAACTATCACTAATACGACATCATACAATACAACTGTAAAGTTACTGTTATTTACATACATACATAGGTACATCGCGCTCGCTTCCCGGAGGACTACAGATTTCCATTTGCTACGATCCTGACATCCATCCTTTGCTTAAGAGGGTGCCGCGCGACCGCAAAACTTGACATAAGTCTCATAATGAACTTCAAAACAAAATTAATCATATTGATATTTAAAATTAGAACAATTCTGCTATGAAGTTTCAAACCTAGTAATTTGATTAGAGCAATGTCTTTGTTCTGCGAAATGTACAACACCATCACGCGCTTGTGTTAAAAATTAAAATTTACTTTTTTAACCACTCACTCTTGGATTTTTTTTTGATGGGGGCGACCTGGGGAATATCAATACAAAATATTTTCATGTAAGAATTCTTGTTTCATGCGTAAAATTAAGAAAGTTGTCGAAAAAAAATGTTTTTAGGAGTCATTAGATTTATGTATTGTTTGTTATTGTTTAAAGAATTTGTTTCAAATTTCAACAAGGCCACGACCTTGTGCAATGATCAGGCTAACTTACGTAAGTTCTTTTAATGTATTTAACTAATTCAGCGCATAGTACAAGTAACTTAAAAATACGTAAATTTTCACAATTTCGTGCAGGATCCCCTTAATTTTATCTAAATATATAAAATCTCTAAATCTACGGTTCGATATTTTTTGCTCGTATGTATTGCGTTGAAGTTTACAAGACTTAAGAGGCCTAACACCTTGACTGTGATTTTTGCGAAAAATGTCCATTTTCGATTTTTGTAGTAATTTTGCAGTTGTATTTTATTATTGACCACGACCGGTGCATCTCGGTCGAAAGCGTCGGGTATAAAAAGGTATGCGTAGTATGCCTATAATACGTAGTTAGCGTTAAATGTATGTTTAATTTTGCTGTTGTATTTATCGTTTTTATCGAATTATGATAATAAATTAATTATAAAACCTGTATTCCTCATGAAGTAACAATTATTCTGGTACTTATAAATTTTGCTCAATAATATTATCGTAGATAGGAGAAATTCATAGTTAACTTAAAGCGATTTTCGAAGTTTTTGGTTTAGAATAAGATTTTTTTTTCTGTATAAAATCAATGATATCTAAAAATTCCGAGGCCACTGCGAACTAAACCACTATATAAGAGATAACATTTAAATTTTTTTAGAACAGTAGTTCAATATAGGAGCTCAAAAAAGTGCCTTCGCGCATTTAATGAAAATATTTCTCTGCACTCTTGGGTTGATCAAAAAGTTAAGCAATATTTACTAAAATCGAGGCCGCTACGAACTTTGCCAATAGCTATTCCACACTATTCAATAAGTCAAAATTATTAATGTATTTTTGTTTCTGAGATCAAGAACGCCAATATTGGCCATTTTACGCAAAAAATCACACTCGAGATGTAATATGGTTCTTAAATAACTTTCGAGAAAGACCAACACTTTAAAACAATAAAGTTTTCTATTACACCACACAGCACCTCTTTCACCGACCACGGACCCTGCAAAGGGTTTTTTTAAACTCTGAATGGGTTTGCTCTTGATCCCAATCAAGCCCAGGGGCTAAGACAGGACCTACGATGGAGCGAGTTAACCCAGTTAATTCTGTCTTGCTTTGAAGGTTATAAGCACACGGTTCCAAAAATTATCAAAGTATTAAGTAAGTTTATATGTTTGCCGTATGTATTATTATTTATTGTAAATTTGTAAAGAGCTTAATCTTCCAAAAGCTTTGAGGGAATTACAAAAGACTACTATCGCGAAGAGTAACTTGACGGAGCATTTTACCTGGCATTATGGCCAGCTTTGGGCAACAAAGTTGAGCGATTGCCAAGGACGCTAGCCAAAGTTGGCGGACGTGAAATATGCCCCGGATATCGGCTAATGATGCATGCCGGAATGCTCCTCTTGACCCTCTTGATCTGGCCACTTTAACGTATAAACCGTTAGGACTGTATTTTCAGTACAAAATATTGTGTGTCAGGATCTTAACAAAAGATGTGGTTTCTGCGTACCCTTCCGGGACACGGGCCTGATGTATGGTGTGTATGTATGGTATGTATGTATGTATGGTATGTATTTTGTGTATAATTGCTCATGTTAGTTTCCTTAAATCCGTCTAAGAATTCATAGCATACATAGATATATTTACATTGTCTTCTCCTAAATTGAAAAAAAAAATTTATTTATTCTTTAGAATTCATTGTAAGTTCGCAACAACCGTAACACCATTATTAAAGTATAATCACATACTAGCAATATATATATATATATATATATATATTAACAATAAATATCAAGTACCTAAATAAGAAAAATATTTACATATAGATGTGTCTTGTGGCACCTTTTATTAACTCGTGGATAGCGGTGTGGGCTTCACAATAACCAAAATGTAATAGTTTATATTTTAGTACTTAAGTTTGATTGTGTAAGCTGTTTGTTATCCCTAATAAATAAAAATAAAAATAAAATAAAATACATAACAATGAGTACTATTTACTCCTAAAGAAAACATGACTGTTGTGTTTGACAGATCGTAACTATGTAGATCGCGTAAACGCTAGATCAAAATGATGTGTTAATACCGACTTACCTGGAGCTCGTTTGTGCTTAGAAGGCACGTTGAGATGTTGTTGTTGTCGGTTGATATGGAATAATGTCAGTGAGGCAATCATTTGTTGATAGATGTATTAAGTCCATAGCTGAATTCAGGTGGACGTCAATCGCTGACATGTTGGGCGAATAGAGAGGTTATTAACCCAATCATAAATTTTGTTCTCAAGGTTTAGGAAATAGACAATCCTGCAAGTTCAATTGGCAACAAAATAAACAGTCCGTACTTTATAAAGATATTTTTTTATTTAATTATTATTACTAAACATAACAGATTACAGCCAGTTAGGTACAGTGTTAGTAATAAGGTAAATAATCCAATAAAATGTGTCTGTAAAATGCTCTGTAAAATAAATAAGCGAAGAATAGAAAATTCATAAGCAATATTTAATTCAAAACAATCTTTGTTTAACATACATACATATTGCTCACGCCTTAGTCCCTACAGGGATAGGCAAAGATGTTGGATCTCCCCTTTGCGCCGTCATAACACACCTCGCTTGCTTCTCTTATATCCATTAACCTTTCCATGCACGTCCTTTTGTTCTTTTTCTGCGGACCTCAGCTTTTTTGAGGACTTCATTAATTTGGTTGCTGAATGTCCTTCTGGAATGCCCTCTAGCAATATATCCTTCCACATTTGAGCTGTAAATCTTCTTCCTTAATCTCCTTTCACTCATTCGCTCTATATTAGGTATGTCCGAACCACCTCAACGTCCCTCTCTCCACCTTTGTCACTACACCGTCTTTCAAACCTCATCATTCTCGAACATCCACATTTCGTACTCTATCACTCATTTTCACACCACATATTTTCCTCAAAGATCGCATTTATTCTACTTTCATTATTTTTCTGCCAACATTCACTACCAAATGTCAGCATCGGAACCAAGACTGCATTAGTCTAAGAACAGTCTAATATTGTCTAACATCACTACATAAAAATATCCAGCTAAGAATTTGTAACAAAATGTTGCAAAAAGGTTCAAGTTCTCATTTCTTTAACTAATATTTACCGAAACGTCGGGCCCCCAATTCCATTGAATAAATAGTCAAAGAAATGAAAATTATTTTCGTTTGTTTGAAAACTGGCGATTTGGAAATTCAATTAGTGGGGTGAACTTTTAAATCCCTTTCGGATTCAAATAATCAACAAGTGAGGAGTATTTTTTTTGAGTAGTATCTTTCGGTTATTGTTTCTATTGGTTGTTGTTTCTATTAGTTTTGGGAAGAAAATAGGTAAAGATAAATATCTTAAGAGCATTTTTTTTTATAAAACTTGAATACGCGGAAAAATATATTTCATTTATGTCGGTACTTTTACTATTTCTATAATGAGAACTTCTTGGTATCTATAAATTATAACCAAACAACAATTATTTAACCTTTTGTCCTGTAATCTCTTTACAATAAAAATGATGAATAAAATATACTTTTTTTTACTTTTAAAAGAAAATTAAAATACTTAGATGAAGTAAATATTATTGAAGTAATCATTATAACAAAGTGTTTTCAATACTAGGTACCTACTTACTTACCTTACGATAATTTGACCGGTTTGACTTTTATCTCACGCCTTATATGATTTTGTTTTTCATATATAACATAGTAAACAGAGCAAAATAAAAAGTAGTATAGCAATATAGTATAGCGTATACTCTAGCGTATTAGCAGTATACTATAGCGTATAAACTGTCCCAAGACTGGACAAAGGCATTGAAATCATGTCATCTCTACAATTAAGTAAACGGGACACACAGACAAGACAAGACAGTTTGTGACGGGACCTAACGCGAATTATTTTGTAAGTTAATACATAATTACAACTCCATAGTTTTGATTTTTTTATGTACTAAGCCCGGCAAATGACCCCACTCCACCTGATGTTAAGTGGAAATGAAGTCTAGGCGCGAGGACAACTGGTGCATCGTAAGAGACGTTAGCATCAGTCACCCTCACTCTGCCGGCCCACAAAGTGCCTCTTCACGCCTCGTTTGAAGGACCCTATGTCATAGGTTGGATGGAATACGTTCAATGCAACGCGAAAGTTTAAAGTGTTATCTCTACATTTGATGCGTATCGGCAGGTGACCGATCACAAACCCAGACTATGCATCGAAAAATAAGCGAATGACCTTGGCATTGTACCCGAGTCCTTCGGATATCGGGCCCATAGCTCATCACTCGACCATGGAGGCCGATACCGAAATAATAAATACATACATTTAATCACGACTATTATCCCCGAAGGGTTAGTCAGAGACTAGGCAATGAGGACTGCAAAAGCAGTCCTGTACCATAGTCCACTTTTCACCAAATAGCAACTGCACATGTGCTCAGCGTGACAGGTGGTGAGCTCATCGCCGCTCTATGCTGTTAGTAGTATGTGCAGTCGTTAGTTCGTTAGTCGCCTTTTACGACACCCAAGGGAAGAGAGGGAGTGGTAGTAGTCTTTCACCGACATGGTTATAAAAAAATAATGCTTTAAATAATACAACATCCTAAATAATGTATAGAATCAATTTGCATTACCAAATATCGTAACACAGCTTCGTATTTTAGCACTTAGTCCATTATTTCAACGAAGCCGAAGGGAGTAATAGTCATACAGAATCCATCAACTGCTAATTGCCGCTCTGACTGCGTAATTGGGATAGTTAAACTGATTGAATCATTCATATTAGAACTTCGACTTCATATTGTGGTACGATTTTATAAGTCTATGATTTAAATTATGTGTTTATCGTTACGTGTTCTAATGGTGAAGGTATTGTTTTTAGGACCGTGGGCCTCAAGTTCGATTCCCAGTGGAGATACACATTATAGTACTGGGTTCATTTGGTGGTAGGACTTGTTCTACGTAGGCCTTTAGTACAATCTTAATGCATACATACATACACATAATCACGACTATTATCCCCGAAGGGTTAGTCAGAGACTAGGCAGTTAGAGGGCGTCCGGTCTAGGAAATAATTTGGAGTCTCGGGACCGTGACTTAACGGCTAGTCTCGGGAGTCTCGAAATTTCGAGACTTTCGAGACTTCACGACAATCCCTTTTCGGGTCGTCTAAAACCTGACGCAATGGTCTTGTAGATCGTCTGAAATCGTATGCATCTTCTATTCTGGATCTATACTTAACATTATAAGGATATATTGTGTATAATTTCTCCAAAAAACCGAAAGAGTCTGACTTCTGTTTATTTAATTCAAAAATATCTTTAAGAATCAGTCTTAATCATAAATCATATTTATTGCACTTTCGTGTAGGTAGTTACAATAGCTGTTATAAAAAACAATTTCGGTCCTTACACGAACCCGGTTAGGGCATGGCAACATTCATTTTTAAATAATTAAACTTAAAACATATTAATTAAAAAAGATTACAATAAATTAAAATAAATAAATTAATAGAAAATGCAATTAAATAAAATTCAATTCAATCATAAAAAAATACTGCAGAGTGTAATAACATTTAGAAATAAGCGTTGCCTTCAATTTGTTTTTGAATTTATCTATACACTGTTCTTCCTTTAACGACAATGGTAGTTTATTGTATATTTTTACACACATTGCAAAGGGGCTAGCATGTACAAATTTTAAATTAGATCTTGGAAGAGCCAGTCTGCTGTCCAGGCGCAAAATAAAGAGGGCGTGAGTAAATAATAATTTAATTTCTTTACACACATCAAAAGTGTCTAGGGGTGAAGTACATTTTTAGCTCCTTAAAAACATTTTTTCTAATAATATTTACCTAATCTGGTTTTCAGGACTAGTTTCTTGCCCTACTTTATGTTTTAGTAAACAATGTTATCCCTATTAAGTATGTTGAAAAAATTAAGAATAAATGCAATTTTAACAAATTGGGGACAATTTGTTTACGTTAAGGTCGTCACCTAATTAAGTCTCGAAAATCATCGAGACTGAAAGTGCCAAGTCTCGGGACTGAAAATGTTTCGAGACTCCCGGGAAACCGATACTCTCGATTCCCGGGTGGAAGCCCTGGACCGCAAAAAAAGTCCTCTACCATAGTTCACTTTTCACCAAATAGCGACTACACATGTGCTCAACGTGACAGGTGGTGAAGCCCATCGCCGCTCTATGTTGCTAAAAACAAATCTAAATTGTTATGCAGTCTTTAGTCCGTTAGTCGCCTTTTATGACACCCAAGGGGAGACAGGGGGTTGTAGTATTCTTTCACCGCTACGCGACACAGTTATATGTGCGATAGAGTACCGCTTGACACTAATAACGAGGATTAAAATATTAAATCACGATAGTAATAGAAAACAAATCATAAACACTCTTAGCACGGTAATAACTGCCTCTAGTTGAATTTAGGAGGCCAAGTTGAAATTTAATATTGATAGGCAATGAATATTCACACCACAGCAAAAGTTCTGGCATCGCGCTCAGCCGTGCACGGCTAAGGCATGAGACTGCCAGGTATGTACAATTTACATTTTATTACATACATACAGATACTCACGACTTAATTATCCCCGAAGGGTTAGTCAGAGACCAAACTCAAAACTCAAACTCAAAATATATTTATTCAATAAACTCAATTAATAAGTACTTTGAATCGTCCAAATCTTTTTTAACCTACCACCCCTTAGATTATAACAAAATCAAAAAGGGAAGATACGGCATGTGCCTACTTGTAGTCAATCAAAATAATAGTCCTACTCAACTGACGCGCATTGACGTCTCGGTCGCTTCGCAACAGACGAATACGTACAAAACCGATCCCGACTGAAGTGAAATTGTGCCTTTAGCCCTAATTTTAGCGGCTCACTTTCTAGACGCTAATGCCGTATCTTCCCTTTTTGTTTTAACCTAAGTACTACCCATTCATTTTGTTAACTGTGGCAAAGAACGGACGAAAGAAACCACCAGGTGAGGAGACCAGGATAGGGGCCCGGCAATGAGGACCGCAAAAGCAGTCCTCTGAAACAGTCCAAGTTTTACCAAATGATAACTGCACATGCCGAGCCGTGTCACGTAGCGCCTCCTTAAAAGAATACTGGTAGTATTCTCCCCCTCTCTTCCCTTGGGTGTCGTAAAAGGCGACTAACGGACTAAATACTGCACATACATCCAATGGCACAGAGCGGCGATGGGCTCACCACCTGTCACGCTGAGCACATGTGCAGTCGCTATTTGGTGAAAAGTGGACTATGGCAGAGGACTGCTTTTGCGGTACTCGTTACCTAGTCTCTGACTAACCCTTCGAGGATAATAGTCGTGATTATAATTATGTTTGTATGTATAACTGCACATGTGCTCAGTGTGACAGGTGGTGAGCCCATCGCCGCTCTAAGCTGTTGAATGTATGTGCAGTCTTTAGTCCGTTAGTCACCACCCAAGGTCACGACGAATTCGGCTGTTAACGACTCATTATATCTTGTATTTGACTGTTTCTCAAATTCTGATATTGTGGGAATCTGATAAGTTAGGTATCTGGTATGGTGTTCATCTGGTATTTTGGCGATCTGGTATAGAGGGAACAAAGAGTGAAGAGATGGGTCGGCAGTATTTCTATAAATTAACCGCCACCGTACAGTACACATTACATTTTATTTTTTCAAACAAACAAAAAAAAAGGGGCTGCCTACAACGAGTTAATTTAGCTCAAATGGGAGCACCAACCACATTATGCCTGTATTAGACTAAGTTGCTGAATTAAACTTTTTTGTAAGTATTTTTTTGTATTTGTATTTAAACAATATGCGCATACATTAAAAATGTAACTAAAATTAACTTCTAAGACGTCTCGCTAACACAAAACAGTGTAACGCCATTCGTAGTTCGTCTACCGCACATCCGTACAATTCCATGGGAGCCGACAGTCGTTTCAGAGGCAAATTAGTTTTGCAGATTTATAAGTTTAAACCGAAAATGTTTACTGCAAATACTTAGTCGGGTAATAACAACTCGCTGGGGTGAGGGCGGAAATTAGAAACGTCTGCAATCTCCTGGGTCGTTCACCTGCTAAATAAAAATGGTTAACTCTGCCCGCCGCGAATGCCGGCGACTAAAATATAGACACGGCTATGTGACTAGTAAAAATATTTTTGTAATATTTCTTTACGTTTTGTATGTACCTTTAACGGCATAATAATTTTATTATACCCAGCAATGGGTTGAGGTGGATCCTCCATGCCCGCTGTGTATCCATAAAAGGATTTCACCATGTATTAAAAAAAAATGTTGAGTGCGAGAAAGAGTAAGAGAGTAAGTACATTAAAAAGGGTATACCTACATTTTTATTCATTATTAAATAGGGTATGTACTAAAAAGGCATTTGAATATTGGTTTTTGTTTTAAGTACTTATAAGTCCTACTAATATTATAAACGCGAAAGTTTGTAAGTATCGATGGATGTTTGTTACTCTTTCAAGTAAAAACTACTGAATGGATTTAGAAATAGAAATAGAAATATCATTTATTTGCGTTAGAATAAGGTAGACAGTAGATGTTTGAAGCAAAATATATAAAATCTGCCTATTCAGCCATTACAAACAGCATGCAAATATCTATAATTAAACATTAAAATTAAAATCAAATTATTGTCAAAGTATAAAAATTCAATTAACGTATTTAATTTAAATTACATATTATTACAATTATTTTATAAACATTATTAAATATAAAATGTCAAGTTTTATTAAAAAATTCATTAATCGTATAAAAAGCATGTTCCATAAGCCAGTTGTATATGTATAAGGCCCTTTTAAATGTATTAAATGGCAATTCTTTTAAGAATTCGGGTATTTTATTAAATATTGTCATACTCATCCAGTAACAGTTTTTTTAAAAACGAGTACTTTTGGGAATTATAGCAGAGACCAACCTATTGAAATTTCGTGTGCATCGTGGATAAACTTCCTTAGCCTGTTTAAAATAATTTAAATTCTTTTTTACGAATTTAGCAGCTTCAAATATATATAGACATGGAAGTGGTAGTATGCCTAACTTTTTAAAGAGTGGTCTGCAAGGTTCGTCAGGCGCAGTACCACATATTGCCCTTATACACTTTTTTTGACAGGGCCTTCATCCTGTTTATGTCAGTGCTATTACCCCATATGATGAGTCCGTATCGCAGAACAGACTCAACATAAGCGAAGTACGCAGTAAGGGCTGTATTTCTAGTTGCTGTTTATGTTACTTTATATAGGGCGTACGAAAACCTATTAATTTTATTGCATACTTTTTCAACGTGCTCTTTCCAATCAAATTTTTTATCAATTTCTATGCTTAAGAATTTTGTTACATTTGAAGTGTTTACAATTTGTCCCTTGTAACTTATATTTAAAGTATTTAATGAATAATTAAAATTTATAAGGCAGGTTTTATCAATATTTATTTTTAAATTATTATTACTAAGCCAATTTATTATTAATGTCATTTGGATGATACAGATAGTTTATAACCTGGATTAACACATAGGATACTTCTTATCCCGATATTCCCACGGGAACGGGAACCACGCGGGTGAAACCGCGAGCGGCAGTTAGTTTATAATAAATTCAGTTTATATTATACTTAAATAGATACAATGTAAAAGGAGGTGTCCTATTTCTGCCCTCGAGTCGTTTCATGTTTCGATAGTGTAAAATAGCGTGCCACCTAATAACCATAAATTCAAGAAATTGCAGTCTAATTTATAGTAAACGTTTATGTATATAGATACTTCGTACCTAGCAGTGTTTTATGTTATGTTGAAAATTACGTTTAAAAAGGAATTAAAGTTAGACTTACCTCATTTTTTATCTACCACATCTGTCATTTTGTAATAATTTACGGCACTGGCATCAAGGATTTTTGAGCTTATCCTTATAGATAAATAAAAAAATCAAAATACATTTTATTCTTTGAAAGTTAAGATAGAAGGTAAAGTTAGCATGAAGAGAATTAAGTTGTCACTATCAGCATTATTTGAAAACTTACGCTAATTATTATACTAAGCACAAATTACGTAACACATTATATTATGTTTGTGTAAGATTAATCCTTTTGCTTTTCCTATGTTCAAAAATATGAATTATAATAAAATATTTGGCGGCAATGTCAATCGCTGGCCCCGGGCAATATAGCTTTTAATGTTATTTGATTTTTGGTTTCTCTAAGTATCAATCTATCACTCCTATTTTTTTCAGAATTTTTCAATTAATTTTTCTATAGAATAAATGACAATAACAGCTCATGCATTACTCTAAGAAACATAACACAAAACACCAGTGAACACCTTTACACTAAATTTCTAAACAAAGAGAAACAGTAATACATTTAACCGCTTTTTATAAAATAAACTTATTTTATCAATATGCTGTAAACACTAATACGAAGTAATCACAGGACATTTTATTCTGTACCAGCGATTACGCCTTTCTTCCCGTAAATTTATTGTAGCCTCGGAGACGTACTGTCGTGTTACGCAGATCGTCATCCCTTTCACTCCTACGCATAAATGAATACCGCTTGCTTTCTAACACCATTTTTAGGTAAACAATTGATACAACGGCGGGCAGTGTCAGTGCAGCGTGTAACGTCTTGCGCTATTAACGTTCTTTTAGCGCGATTGTGTGGTTTTGAATATTACGAAAATACTTCCATAAAATCTATTTTGTTTTTAAAAATGTCGAAACAATTACGAGGAAAGACGACCCTTCGCTAGTAATAGTAAGACACGTAAGGGGGGATAAAAAGAAAGAACAAGTAGAGGAAGCTATAAAAAGAAAGATAGAAAGACAAGAACCCAAGAAGGGAAGCAAATAGAAGTAATTTATGAAAAGAAAACGAGGAATCCACACGTGGCGCATATGGTGGTCAAGGTGGCCCCAGCTATATGGCAGCTGCTGACAGAGGCGGGATCTCTTCAACTGCAATGGGGAGTCTCCAAAGTAGAAGATCAAACCCCGCTTATCCAGTGCTCCCGCTGCTTGGGCTACGGCCACATCAAGCGGGTCTGCCAGGAGCAGCTGGACAGTTGCAACCACTGCGGGGGTAACACACTGTACACCGCGTGTGAGAAAAAGGACAGTACCCCCAGCTGTCTGAACTGCAAGACAGCCGGCCTCGAAGCCTGCCACAACACCTTCAATGTGGTATGTCCAATCCGAGCTAAGTGGGACCGGCTGGCTCGAACGAAGGTAGCCTACAGGTGCTAAGAGCCCCGCGTCAGTTTAAGAAGATAAAAAGAGTGTACACGGTCATACAAGCAAAACTCCAACGCAGCAAAAATGCCACATTCGAACTCCTTATTGAAGCAAAAAAGATGAAGATCAGCTTTGCACTCATTCAGGAGTCGTAGAACAACGGACTGGACAATCGGCATTATATCTTTTTATTTTGAACCAGGCGGCATCGACATTGCCCCATACGTAGGGCTTCTGAAGGAGATGATAAGGGAGTTGGGGTGTGACAGGATTGTTATTGGAGGCGACGCAAATGCATAAAGTGAGTGGTGGGGTAGTGGAAGGAGTGACGATAGGGATGTGAAACTAATGGGTGTAATAAATGAACTAGAACTAAATATTTTAAAGGATACTCCAACTTTCGACACATGGCGAGGAGGATAAAGGTATAAGAGTAGCATAGACGTCACATGCTGTTCTGGCACGATGGTGGGAGATGTTCAAGAATGGAAAGTGGTTACTAACCTAACAACCTCGGACCACAACGCGATAATAATAAAAATAAAACTAAACAGTATTAAAGAAAGAAATAATAATAGGACGACTAGGAAGTATATAACAAAAAAAGTAGATTTTTATTTATTGGTAACGAGTAAGCGCTTGGCCTTCATCTCACCTGATGGTTAGTGACGATAAGGCCGAAGGTGGAAGCGCGCTTCACCCGGAATCCTCAACCACTGAGGAACTGGCTATCTTATCTCAAACTGCCGGAACACAACAATGCTATAAACATCGTTGTTATGGCGACAGACTTAGATAAGATGAAGGTAGCTAGCCAGGCCGACTTAACAGCCCTACCACCAACCAAACCGAGCACACAAAGATGTACCCCCCGCTGGGAATCGAACCCGGGACCTCTGGGTCTGAAACCAGTGGCTTAGCCACTAGACCACAGAGGCGGTTTACGAGATTGGGGAAACTTTAAGGAAGAGTGTAGGGAAGAGCTGGCTAAAGAGGAAATAAACAAAAAAGACATAGAAAGAATTAAAGAAGCTAGCGAATTGGAAGTTACTACAATAGAATAATATATTAAAGCCATAGACAACACATGCAACAGAGTCCTAAAAAAAGAAAAAAGAGACATAAAAATACCGTGGTAGTCCGAGGAGTTAGAGGAGCTAAAAAGGAAGAAAAATAGATTTAAGAACAGAATAAGATGGGCAGCTCCTAGCCGGAAGGCATGGGTCGTAGGACAGTATGTGGCGAAGAAAATGAAATACCAAGAAGCTATGGACAGGGCCAGGATCGAGAGTAGGTAGGAGTTTTGTGGCAAACAGGATAGGGTAACGATGTGGGAGGGGATATATAGAGTTATAGGTAAAACTAAGAGCAGCTATGAGGATCTACCAACAGCCAGGGACGGCAAGAACACCAGCCTACGGGAGTCGGTCCGCATAATGGCCGACAGCTTTTACCCGGAGGATACCGAAGTGGGGGAGAACGAGGACCATGAAGAAACGTAAAGAAGGGCAGCCGAAGCGAATGAGGGGTAAAATGGTTTTTGTGACCCTCCTTTCGTGGAGGCTGAACTTCGACACGTAGTGGCCTCGGTCAACCCCAAAAAGGCCCCGGGTAAGGATGGCTTTACGGCCGATATATGCGCGACCGCAATAAATACCGACTTCCCTTTGTCCCTGGCGTTGTACAACAAATGCCTAGAGCTCTCCCACTTCCCTAAACCCTGGAAAGAATCACTATAATCCTCCTCAGAAAACCCGGTAAAGACAACAACACACACTCCAAGTCATATCGTCTAATAGGCTTATTAGCAATTTTGGGTAAAATCTTAGAGAAATTATTAATAAGAAGAGTACGATGGCATGTGCTGCTAAAACTGAATCCCGCGCAGTACGGATTTGTGCCACAGCGCAGTACAAAGGACGCCCTCTATGACATGGTCCAGCGGATCAGACGTAATCTGGAAGGGAAGAAGATTATGGCTCTGGTCTCGCTGGACATTGAGGGTGCCTTCGACAATGCGTGGTGGCCACAGATTCGAGTTCAATTAGAAGAAAAGGGATGTCCAATCAATCTGCGGAGGCTGGTCTACAGCTATTTAGCAGAACTTACGGTGACGGTGGGAAGAAGACGGAAGAGTATAGTAAAGGGATGAATAAGGGCTGCGTCCAAGGTTCAATTGGCGGACCCTTATTCTAGAATCTTATACTCGACCCCCTGCTCAATCTACTAGCCGGAACCGGCGTCTATCGCCAGGCCTACGCGGACGACGTTATTTTAATAGTAGAAGGCAGCACATCCATTGAGGTGTCAATTAAAGCCAATGCCGCTCTCTCCTGTATTCAGAAATGGGTTGTGTCAAATAAACTTAATTTCGCGCCACACAAAACCAAGGCCATGATAATAACGAAAAAGTTGAAGTTTGACACGCCCCGTCTGGAGATGGGAGAGACGGTTATTGAAATAGTCCGTGAAATAAATATATTAGGTGTCGTTTTTGACGATAACTTATTATTTTAATAGTCACATACAATATATCTGTAAAAAATCGTTAGGAATATACAAGGGAGTTTGCAGAGTGGCGCGAGCTACCTGGGGACTCCACCCGGAGATAATAAAACAATAAACAAAGCTGTTATCGAACCCGTGATTTTGTACGCGGCAAGCGTCTAGTCGAAGGAAGCGAGAAAAGCCGTCTCCAGGAAAGCTCTCGATGCGGTATTGTGGGGTTTCGCGCAAAAGATAGCCAAATGCAATAGGACGGTTTTCCTAAACGCTGCTCTATTACTGTCGGGCCTGCTTCTGCTGGATCTCCGGATCCAAGAAGCATCCCGGCTTTTTAAGGCAGAAAACACCCACCCCAGTCGGACGCTAAATTTAAAATTCACCCTTAAAGACAACGCGGAAGAGGATGGCGAATTGGTGGAAGGCTTGGTCAATATATATACAGATGGCAGCAAACCGGAGGGGAAAGTCGGAGCCGCTCTGACTTGTTGGGAGGGGTCGGCAGAGACGTATACCTGTAAGTACAAGTTGGAGCTATACTGTACGGTCTTCCAAGCCGAGTTATACGCCATCCTCCAAGCGACCGAAATTATTATTGGCAAAAAATTGAAAGAAACGGCCATCCTGAGCGACTCGAAGTCGGCTCTCCAGTCTCTACTTGAGCCAGACTCCTCGCACCCGATCACGAAGGCGGTACAGGGTAATCTAGAATTCCTGAGAGACAAACACCAACTAGTCTCTCTATATCGGATACGGGCCCACGTCGGAGTGAAAGGGAACGAGAGAGCGGATGAACTGGCGAAGGAAGCCGCACTCAAACTGAAGACCAGAGCGGACCTTGACTGCAGTCCAATCTCGTTCGTTAAACGTCATATACGGGCGGAAACGATCGAACAGTGGCATTGCAGGTATAGGATCGAAGCTACAGCCGCGACCACCAAGGTCTTTTTCGAACCAAGCTCCTGATCGAACGGGGTGGAAGCACACAGTGTGGTGAGGAAGATGTCCATCGACCGCTTGGCCTCGCAGGTCTTGGTTAATAAAAATTATGTGATTTTATTCAAATTAAGGTAGCATAATAATGTTCACTTTCTTAAGGGTTTGTCCGTTTTTTATTTATATTTAATAAAAATGATGTGATTTTAAGGGTTTTTATTTAGTTAAACAAAAATTTGGTAGTAGTAAAATTAAAAAAAATAATTTTATAAAATAATACTGTCTAACAAGGTTAAAAATAAAAATAAATTACAATATAAGGTCAGTTTGTTACAATGACTACATAAAAATATGTTTTATAGATAGGATTCTAAAATAGCGGTTATTGAATGATACAGCTATTATATTTAGTTAAACAAAAATTAGGTAGGTAGTAGTTACATAAAAAAAAATATATATATCATAAAATACTGTCTAAAATGGTTAAAAATAAAAATAAATTATTATGTAAGGTCAGTTTGTTACAGTGGTTACTTATTAATATGTTTCATTGATAGGATTCTAAAATAGTGATTACTGGATGATACAGCTAAGCTTTGGCTACAATATTTCCCTGAAGAAGGTGGTAATCGGCCGGTACGCTCCTGATCTAAAGTGGGAATTCCGTCGTATTATATACTTACATTTCTGAATCTCAGTAGTCGGTGTGTTTAGAAAGTCGTTATTAATGTTGCAAATGAAACGGTATCGTCTATAATTTGTATTATACATTTTTTCAATTATTTAATTAAATATTTATAACATTACAAATATTATTCAAAGAATAAATTAATAAAAAAAATAGCTTTCATTTGACATATTGAACGCCTGTTTTGGATTAATGTACGCTGAACTATAAACAAATTATCTTCTTTTATTTTCTCCTGTAAAATTAGATTTTTGATATTACCGCTTTATTGCCCGGGGCCAGCATGTCAAATGAATTAATCCTACTAATATAATAAACGCGTATAACGTGTAAGTATGGATGGATGTTTGTTACTCTTTCACGTAAAAACAACTGAATAGTTTTTTTTTTTTTTTTTTTATACTACCTACACCTACACCTGATGTTAAGTGGAAATGAGGTCCAGGCGCGAGGACAACTGGTGCAGCGTAAGAGACGTAGCATCAGTCATCCTCACTCTGCCGGCCCACAAAGTGCTTCTTCACGCCTCGTTTGAAGGACCCTATGTCATAGGTAGGAGGGAATACGTGTGCTGGTAGACTATTCCATCTTTTGGAAGTGCGGCAAAGAAACGAGTCACCAAATTTCTTTGTGCGAGATGGAATGTTAGAGACTGTAAATTGGTGACTCCGCAGAGCAGCACGCGTACTCCTATGGAGGAAGGGAGAAGGAGGGATGAGGTCAAAGAGTTCTTCAGAGCACTCGCTATGGTATAAACGGTAAAAGACGCTGAGTGACGCAATATCTCTACGCAATTGCAAAGGCTCGAGAGTTTTAGTGACCTCTGCATTGCCGATAATGCGCACAGCGCGGCGCTGCAATCTGTCCAAGGCATCGAGAAGGTACTTTGCGGAGCCGTCCCAAAGGTGAGAGCAATACTCCACGCAAGACCGCACCTGTGTCTTGTATAATAGACACAACTGATCAGGCGTGAAGAATCGCCGCACCTTGTTCAGGACACCGAGTTTACGTGAGGCATTTTTAATCACGGTTTCGATGTAGTCCTTTTGTTTCAGATCGCAGCGGATATCCATACCGAGCATGTTAATACTGCTCTGCAGGCCTAGAGATGTACCCTGAAGAGAGGGAAGGGGAAGGAATGGCGACTTTTTCGCTGTGAACGCGCACACCTGTGTTTTCTTGGCATTGAACTCCACCAGATTATCGGAGCCCCATTTAGAAATGAGGTCCAACATCCGATCGAGCTCAATGACAAGATTTGCTCGCTTCATTTCAGTGTCTACCCGCCCAGCCGTTGAGTGCCCGTTATATCCCCCATGCACTGTGCTATCATCTGCATAGCAATGAATGTTTCCAAGAGGAAGCATGTCATTGATATGCAGAAGGAACAGCGTGGGGGATAGAACGGAGCCTTGAGGAACACCAGCGTTCACTGACATGAACCGCGAAGCGCATCCATCCGAAAGGACACGGATTCTACGCTCATGCAGGAAGCTGGCAATCCAGGTACATAACTGAGCGGGCAAACCGTATGCCGGGAGCTTGGAGAGAAGAGCTTTGTGCCAGACCCGATCAAAAGCCTTGGCTATGTCAAGGCTAACTGCCAGTGACTCGCCACGCTGGTCAATAGCCTCACCCCAGAGATGTGTGACGTACGCTAGAAGATCACCCTTTGACCGTTTTGGCCGAAACCCATATTGACGATCGTGAATTATGGAGTGATCTTCTAGGTATCGAATAAGCTGTTTGTTCAATATTCGTTCTAGGATCTTACACAACACTGAAGTTACGGCTATAGGGCGGTAATTAGTCGGATCTGACCGATCTCCTTTTTTAGGGATCGGTTGCACATTAGCTTCTCTCCAAGATTCCGGCACACAACCCGAAGAGAGCGAGAGACGGTACAGACGCGTTAACACAGGGGACAACTCCGCTGCACATATTTTCATGACTATTGCTGGGATGCCATCAGGACCGTTAGCTTTCCGGACATCGATTGACTGCAGCTCCGCACAGACATCACACTGCCTGATTTTAATATCAGACATTGTGTGGCCACAGTGAGGAATTGAGGGTGGCTGTGCATCACAGTCATCGATCCGGGAGTTAGCCGCAAAGAGTTTGGCCAGGAGATCGACCTTTTCCTGCGGCTTGTGAGCTAAAGTTCCGTCAAGACATCTCAGTGGTGGCAGCGAGGGTTGGCAGAAGTTGGATTGCACGGCTTTGGCCAGACGCCAGTAGCTACGGCTGCCCGTAGAATGCGTCAGGAGTTCTTGGCCTACTCGTGCAACGCGCTGGGCATCCGCTCTAATGTAGGCCCTCTTACACGACTTGGTGGCATTATTATAGGCTGCTTTTAGCGAGCGAGTTTCGGGAGCCCCATGAGCTTTACCTCTGATCCAAGCGCGGTATGCCGTCTGTTTGCTCTCAACAGCGCTGGCACACTCGCGATTGAACCAGCGGTGCCGTCTGCCTTTGCTGATGACATAGGAGTGTGGAATATAGTATTCCATTCCTAATACTATCTCATCAGCAACGGCAGTGGCGCTAGCGGTCGGGTCCTTCCCACTAAAGCAGCGCTGCCTCCAAGGGACGGATGCAAAATACTCCCGCATCCCGTCCCAGTCTGCCGACGCGTAGTGCCAAATCTGGCGTTTCGAAACCGCTGTTGGTGGGCGCGGTGCCAAGGGCACTGTGCTGGATATCAAGCAGTGATCCGAGGAACCTAAAGGAGCTCGAATCTCCACCCGGTATCCAGCTGGGCGACTCGTCAGCAGAAGGTCGAGTAAGGAGGGCGCATGGCCAACTATGTCTGGGATCCTGGTGGGCTGGTTCACCAGTTGCGTCAGGTCATGCGTGAGAGCGAATGCGTGGGCAGTTCTACCAGCATGGTCTGTTTTGGAGGAACCTAACCACAACTCATGGTGGGCGTTAAAGTCCCCCAAAAACACCAGTTCCGCCGATGGAAACCGCTCCTGCGCATCATCTGCTACCCGACTAAGATGTTCAATTAGTCGAGTTGTCTCCATGTCGCCGTTATGGGATCGGTAGACGCAGACGTAGACACGGCAATGAGAGCCTAAGTCGACGTGTACCACTAGGAGGGAGAAGGAAGGGTCCTCCAGACAGCGCAGACGGCAACAGCAAACATCCGCCCGAACGAATAAGCAAACTCCGGCTTTGGCTTTGAAGGATTCTTCAAGCACAAAGCCGGCATAGTTCAGGTAGGTGGTGTCAGCTGGGCGGATTATTTGCGTCTCCGTCAGGAACAACATTGCTGGCCGTGCCGTCTCAAGATGGTGGTGGACGGCATTGAGGTTTGCATGGAGTCCGCGGATGTTAGCGAACTCCACCTCAAACGGTAAGGTTGTGCTGGGGGTGTGCACCGCTGTAGAACCAGTTTTGTTGTTAGGCGCTGTCATTTTAGGAGTGGAAAGAGAGAGGCGTGAATCGAGAAAATGATGCCGCGATGCGAATGGTCAAAGTGTGGTGGCCTGTTTCCCCAGGAATTTGCCCACAGACGAGTATTATTAACCTGCCGAACGGAAGGGCCCCCGAACCCCCCCGGAAATGGCCACCTTCCGGTCACCAACCGGCACGACGGACCACCCCGAGATTATGCGTGGCATGGTGAGGCAGCCTCACGAGCTGGTTAGGCTCGCTTGGGCCCCTGTACTGTGCCACGGGCGGCCAGCGGGACAACCGTTTCTACGGGTCTCCCTGGTCGGCAGGTTAACGAAGTCCTCCTGGCACTGGTTTGACGGAAGCTTCCACAGACCAAATACGTCGCAGCATCATCCTCTCGAGCTCTGGTTATACGCTGGCTGATCCCGAAACGCGACCGACAAGCAGTCACTTGACGGGTTTTACACCATGCGTACGGTGGTCACCAACCAGACGGGTCAAGCCCTACCACCAGTGGAGCAGATCATCGCTCGAAAGAGTCCGTTAGTCGCTTCTTACGACACCCACCGGACGGAGAGAGGGGCGGCGATTGGTATTCTTTCTCCGTCACCGCACGGATCAAAATTTTGAATCAACTTCGGCATACGGATAGTTTATAACCTGGATTAACACATATTATAATTTTATAACGTATATAATATTATACATAGTATAATTTTGAACGGGAACCACACGGGTGAAACCGCGAGCGGCCGCTAGTATTAAATATTTATTAGGTATCTTTAAAACCTCTCTACTTACAACAATAACTACTGTCGATTCTTAGAACAATATGAAGAACCAATACAGAAATTCAATTTACATCAAGTAACATTAATAATTTTTTGTGGGGTGAACTAGGTATGAGGAATGGGACATCTTCTTTTAAAATTATAGGTACTGGGTTTAGTCAAACGTGTAGTTCATATAATAAAATGATATTCTACATGGGAACAAAATGGACTCTCCATACTTCGCATATTTATAACATTCTATGATTTGAATATCGATTAAGCAACATTATGTAGATATGGGAATACGAGCATCTGGTGCGCTCTAGTAAAATAGCAGAGTTATGTACCTACTTAAATAGTATATTACCGATGTTACAGATCTATCTTTACTCAAATTATTAATGCTATTTATTGATATATATTTTGTTTGTCTTGCTTCATGTCACGTCAAAGAAGAAATACTGATTGGCGTGATTTATGTCAATCAAATTAATATTTAATTATAAACATTATCTCGTATTTAATAAAGACACTAATCAAATAGTACTGAACAGCTTTTAAATAAATGCTTTAATAGTAAAAGGAGTATAACGCCACTAAAAAGTAATTAATCAATTATTTGTACTTCGTTACTAAAGCCGCAATAAATATCATGACAAAGCTTCCAAGAAAAAAAAAGTACTTATTGGAACCTCGTTTGTTGCGTGATCTTGCATTAACAAATTGTTTTTATTCATAGGTAAAAGTAGTTCGATGAAACCTTTTAATAACCAATTACGATAGCCTATAGTTTCAAGCACGGGTGGTTTCAAGGACGAAGGGCGCGCGTGTAAACCGGGTACTTGTACTACTACTATTACGATACTACTGGCCGATAACTGCAGGCGACCTGATCGTCTGGCCCCACAGACGATCAGGTCGCCTGCAGGTGCCCTTTAGGGTTATAAACATTTTTTTACCATCACTTTTTATTCACGGATAAATATAAATAAACATTGAAAAAACCCAGACCCGAAATCAATTCAGAAAAACAGTTTTTTCTAAATTGGTCCGACCGGGAATTGTCCCCGGGACCTGAGATGGCACGACGCCAGGCCCGGCGCCTTGACCACTCGACCACGGAGGTCGTCGAATTGAATTTCTATTGTGTATTACGGCAGCTAAGCTCATAAGACACCCTTAGGTTTCGTTCATTTACCGCCAGCGACTTCATCCCCATGAACGTATCCATAATCCATATTCAACGTTTTCAGTAGATTTAAAAAAAAAACCTTTCATAGTTTCCTTGTCCTGATAACAATAAACACAAAAAAACAGGTTTCAACCAAATCGATCAAACCTTTCTTAAGTGATGCTCCATCATAATATGGCAATAGATTTATATTTATTTGGATTCTGATAATACTTACAAGGAATTGCGATATACACATTCTATTGAAAAACATATTGTGTACTGGAAGAAATGGTACAAAAGCATCTAAAGTAAACCATAGGTGCCTCGATTTCTATTGTCCGAACTAAGTAAACCTGTGTTATAATTTATTGCTGTGAGAATTCGTATCGGGCATTTTCCATTAAACCTTTTGCTTTTTTGATGGATAAGGCCAATTCCCTTAACTGAGAAATATGTGGTACTTAAAGTAGAACACTTTTATCACATTTTGATGGAATGTGTGCGTGACAAATGCTTAAAGGATTTTATTTTTTGTCCTTTGGTGTCATAATGAATCAATTAGTCTGTCAGATGATTCAACTTTTACGCCAGTTCAAAACTTAGTTTTTGATACTAAAAGACAAAATAGAAATGGGGGTTAAGTTGCTTTTGGGGGTTAAGTTGCTCGCGTCCGTAGGTTTACCCTTGAGACCCTACACGTGACCCCTGGGTGGTGCTAAATGAGTGACACCAACTGAGTGGTAGAGCCACGCTGCGTTGCAGCGCGCATTGGGTCGGCTCGCCCGGCGTAATACCACCCCCTCACGAATTTTCGGCGTGAAACAATGGCACTCTGTGCTGTTGTGTTTCGTCCGGCGAGTGAGGGTTCCGGAGACCCCCCCCCCCCCTCACAATTGATATGGCAGCGAACTGTAATCTAGATTTACCCCAGGGGGGTACCGACACATCTAGTGTCGGAGAATCCCCCCCTGAGCGTTCTCGCTCAGGCTGCCCTACGTATTCTGGGGAGGGCAAAAGTTCGCCCGTGCCAAGGCATGCTGCAGGCAGGAGAAAGGCGGGACAATTGGCACCCCCTCCTACGCTTCGCGTGGACTTCTGCAATATCAGGGGAATCCACTCTAACTTGAGCGCCGTCCATTACCACCTCGAGACGGCGAAACCGGCCTTGCTCTTCCTCACCGAGACGCAGATATCCCCCCCTCCTGACATCTCGTACTTGCGCTACCCGGGATACAACCTGGAACATGCATTTGTGCCACGAGCCGGTGTTTGTGCCTATGTCAGGGAGGATATGTGCGTTCGTCGCCTTGGCAATCTTGAAGATAGGGACCTCTCCATCTTATGGCTGCACGTCGACTGCGGACGTCATCCTCGCGTCTACGCGTGCCTGTATAGGTCCCACAGCGGTAACATCGGAACTGACCAACTCATCGAGACCGTCCAAACAGCGACAGACTCCCTTCTCCAACGGATCCCCTCGGCCGAGATTGTGGTATTGGGAGACTTCAATGCCCACCACGTCGAATGGCTTGGTTCACGCACAACTGACCACGCGGGTAGAGCCGTTCATGACTTCGCTTTGGCCTACAGTCTGTCCCAATTGGTAACCGAGCCAACACGGGTTCCAGATGTGGAGGGCCATGCACCTTCTTTATTGGACCTTCTGCTGACCTCGCACCCAGACGGCTATCAAGTTTCTGTTGATGCACCACTAGGCTCATCAGACCACTGTCTGATTCGCAGCACTGTGCCTCTCACAGAAACTTCAAAACCGTAACCAGCGGCTAGCCGTCGAGTCTGGCATTATAGGTCGGCGGACTGGGACGGGATGCGAAGCTTCTTTGCGTCCTACCCGTGGTGGCGAGTTTGCTTCTCGCTGGATGATCCTGATGTCGCCGCTGACTCTGTCGTTGATGTGATACTGCAGGGAATGGAACTTTTCATTCCAAACTCTGTGGTTCCCATTGGCGGCAAGTCCCAACCATGGTTTGGTCGTTGCTGCAAAATGGCGTCTCGCCAAAAGCGACAGCATTACCAAGCCTGGGCTAATGCGGTGTCATCAAAGGATCCAAACACCAGTGCGCTCAGAAAGAAGTACAACTTTGCCGCCAGATCCTTTAAGAAGGACATCGCCAAGGCGAAGTCATCATTCATAGGTAGAATTGGCGAGAGGCTAGTGCGTCTTCCTTCGGGGACGCGTGCGTTCTGGTCTCTCGCCAAAGCTATCTTAGGGAATTTTTGTCAGCCGTCCCTACCACCATTGCACAAGACCGATGACTGCCTGGCCCATACTGCAAAGGAGAAAGCCGATCTCTTGGGCTCTCTTTTCGCATCAAACTCGACCTTGGACGATGGGGAAAACTCTCCACCAACCATACCGCATTGCGCTTGTACAATGCCAAACGTTCAGTTCCTGCAAAGGTCAGTTCGTAAGGCTCTTTTTTCCCTTGATATCCATAAGGCGAGTGGGCCAGATGCAGTTCCACCCATTGTGCTTCGGACGTGTGCTCCTGAATTGGCACCAGTTCTAACGCGCCTTTTCCAGCTCTCTTACACCACTGGCGTCGTCCCGAGCTCTTGGAAGACAGCCCTTGTCCACCCGATTCCGAAAAAAGGCGATCGCTCAGACTAACCGTCTAACTACAGGCCAATAGCTATTACCTCTTTACTCTCCAAAGTAATGGAGTCCATTATAAACCGCCAGCTCTTAAGGTACCTAGAAGAGAACCAGCTACTAAGTGATCGCCAGTATGGTTTTCGTCGCGGTCGATCGGCTGGTGATCTTTTAGTGTACCTTACTCACCGATGGGCGGAGGCAGTCGAGAGTAAAGGGGAGGCACTGGCAGTTAGCTTGGACGTAGCGAAAGCTTTTGACAGGGTATGGCACAGGGCTCTTTTCTCTAAACTTCCATCATACGGGCTTCCTGAGAAATTGTGTTCATGGGTTGCCAGCTTTCTTACTGGGCGTAGCAACAGAGTCGCAGTCGACGGTTCGTGCTCCGACATGAAGCCCGTGAATGCTGGAGTCCCGCAGGGGTGTGTGTTGTCCCCTACTTTGTTTCTTCTGCATATCAATGACATGCTGCATAACAACAGCATTCATTGCTATGCGGATGACAGTACTGGGGATACGCTCTACACCGGGCGAGCTAATATTTCTCTGGAAAGCGTCATCGAGAGCCGGAATAAACTTGTGACTGACACCGAGAACATGTTAAGTCATGTCTCGGATTGGGGCCGACATAACCTAGTCCGCTTTAACCCCTCCAAAACACAAGTTTGCGCATTTACCGCGAAAAAACATCCCTTCGTCGTACCTCTGAACTTTGAGGGAGCTCCCCTTGATACCAATCCGATTATTGGAATCCTTGGCGTCGATATTTCGAGTGACGTTCAGTTTCGTGGTCATTTGGAAGGTAAAGCTAAATTAGCTTCGAAAAAGCTGGGTGTGCTTAATAGAGCGGGTCAGTATTTCACGCCGGCCCACCGTTTACAACTGTATAAAGCACAGGTCAGGCCGCATATGGAATACTGCTCCCATCTCTGGGCTGGAGCACCCCAATACCAACTCCTTCCATTTGACCGCATTCAACGTAGAGCTGCTCGAATTGTCGGCGACGTGGTTATTTCAGGTCGGCTCGATCCACTGGCTCTTCGGAGAGACGTTGCGTCTCTCTGTGTATTGTACCGTATATATCATGGGGAGTGTTCTGAGGAATTGTTCGGCTTGATCCCTGCCGCTAATTTCCTTCACCGCACTACACGCAATCGACTGTCATTCCATCCACATCACCTTGATGGATGGCGGTCTACTACTGTGCGTTTTTCAAGAAATTTCTTGCCTCGAACTACAGTGTTGTGGAACCAGCTCTCGGCGGCGGTATTTCCGGACCGTTACGACTTAGGGATCTTCAAGAAACGAGCCTATTCCTTCCTTAAAGGCCGGCAACGCGCCTGCGATTCCTCTGGTTTTGCGGGTGTCCATGGGCGGCGGTGATTACTTTCCATCAGGTGTCCCGCTTGCTCGTTTGCCTCCTTCTGCTATAAAAAAAAAAAAAAAGAAATCAGATGCGCTAGAAGCAAAACCAGAGGAAGGAATAGAAATTGTGAGGGGGGGGGGGGGGGGAGGTGTAACCGGAACTCTCACTGGCCGGACGAAATACAACAGCACCAAGTGCCATTATTTCACGCCGGATATTCGTGAGAGGGTTGTATTACCCTGGGCGAGCCGGCCCAATGCGTGCTGCAACGCAGCTTGGCTCTACCACTCAGTCAGTGTCTTGTATGAAAAAAACAGTAATCATTGGTTTTTGCATTTAAATGACTTATTTATGAAATAAATGTTAGGAAGTGTCTTACAACATTACGTAACTTACAGTTACTCATATCGAAGATAAAATAATTTCAAAACTTAATAGTAAGACATTTATTCTTGTTACATTTTTTACGTAGTAAAGGATTCCCTTTTGCAAAGCTACTAACTAGAAATACCAATCATATCGTTACGCAAGGTAATTACTATTTTTTTCTTACAAAACTCCGCTAACGAATCACACTAACTTAATTAGAAATGAGCATACAATTTCACTCTGAGAGCTGGACGACATAAGATCCAATATTCTCAATATTTCCTCGACTACGTCACAAGTAAATATCTACAATACAAAGTCAAAGTAAACAAATTGAAAAAGTTTTTTAGATTTCAAAGTAATGGGCCGCGCTTCCTGTGAAAAGCTCACAATGTCGCTATATTTTTATACTTCAGTTTTACCAAGCTAAAGCAAGAAATACTGAATTACGGTAAACAGTAAGTATTTATTACAGATATTATGGCAACTGCTGACCAAGTGTGGCTTATAACTGTGAATAGTGAGTATGTTTAAAATGTTTGTATGTATTAAATAAATAAATGAATAATACTGTTATCGAGTTAGAACGACTGATTGGAATTCACAAAGTCAAAATATATTTATTCAAAAAACTCAATTAACAAGCACTTTGAATCGTCCAAATCTTTTTTAACCTACCACCCATTCAGGACATAATTTTTTAACTGTGGCAAAGAATGGGCGCAAGAAACCACAGCGCACAAAAGCAACGACATTAACAAACAAAAAAAAGAGTATGTCGTTACGTCAATACAAAATATGAATTTAAAAAATAAAAAAAAATGATGCAATATAAAATTACAATACAATGTAGGTAGTATCAATTAAATAAAGACAATAGCGCGCGCTAGCGCTTCTATACCAGCCGTTCTAGAACCGAATGGCTTGTTACGAAGCGATGGCAAGAGACCCGATGGCATGACCCTGGTTCCGTGGAAGATGGGCCGGCCCTTGGTGTGGGACGCAACCTGCGTCGACACCCTGGCCCCATCCCACCTTCCCCAAACCTCAATAGAGGCCGGAACTGCTGCTGCAGCAGCAGAGTCGCTCAAGCGGCGCAAATATGTCGATATTAGCAACACCTGCATATTTGAGCCGTTTGGAGTTGAGACCCTCGGACCGTGGGGGCCAAGCGCTCACCGTTTATTCCGGGATCTCGCCAAGCGTTTGGTTGAGTCCTCGGGTGACCAGCGGGCTGGGGCATTCTTGGGTCAGCGAATAAGCCTGACCATCCAGCGAGGGAATGCGACCAGCCTTCTGGGCACAATGCCGCTCGGGAACGATTTGGGGCATATTTTTTACTTGTAAGTATCCCTTTTTTTTTTTTTTTTTTGTTTTACTTTTAGTAACTTTGTAGTTAATTAGTTTTTTATATAATATTTAAGTTATTTATTACATAGAACTAAATTAAGTATATAGTAACTTTGTAATACGAATGAAATAGAAAGGCTAAATACAATAAAGACAATTAGAAATAGCTGTTGGAGTGCTTGGAGCATTTCAGATCCAAGCTGTTTTGTCTTCTGTGTAATCTGACACTTTATAATAAGATTTTTTATAAAGCTTTTCTTTGATTTTGATTTTAAATTTATTAAGATCTAATTTCTGAATATCATTTGGTACTTTGTTGTAAAATCTTACACACAGACCCTTAAAAGAATTATTTATTTTATGGAGCCTAGTATAAGGTACTGCTAATTTGTTCTTACTTCTAGTGTTTACATTGTGAATATCACTTTTTTGAAATCATTCCAGTATTTTTATGAACATAAATCAAATTTTCATAAATGTATTGTAATGCAACTGTCATTATATTTATATTCTTAAATCTCTCTCTGAGAGAGTCGCCAGCCTTTAGGTTATATATTGCTCGAATAGCCCTCTTCTGAAGCACAAAGATAGTTTGAATGTCGGCTGCATTTCCCCACAGTAAAATGCCGTACGACATTACACTATGAAAGTAACTGAAATAAACTAATCTGGATGTATCAACGTCAGTTAACTGACGGATCTTCATTACTGCATAAGCCGCAGAGCTAAGTCTATTCGACAATTTAGCTATATGTGGGCCCCACTGAAGCTTGGCATCTAACGTGATGCCTAGAAACACAGTGGTGTCCACAGGATTCACATTCCTATCTTTAATTTGTACACTAGTTGTTACTTCCTTAACATTAGGCAATACAAATCTTACACATTTGGTTTTTCCCTCGTTTAATAGTAAGTTATTTACACTAAACCAGTGAACAATCTTTGAGATCGCATTATTCACATCGTCATAATTTGGGTGTCGTCGTTTCACTTTGAATAAAAGTGAAGTATCATCAGCAAACAATACTATCTCATGACTGTCTTTTACAAAATAAGGTAAGTCATTAATATAAACCAAAAACAAGAATGGACCTAGTATTGAACCCTGCGGAACTCCCATTGTAACCACTGATCCCGGAGATCTTTTACCGTTATTGTCGACCTTCTGAATTCTGTTACTCAAGTATGAGATTAGAAGGCTCAAAGAAGCATCCCTAATTCCATAGTGGTTAAGCTTCCTGACCAAAGTTTCATGTAAAACACAATCGAAAGCCTTGGATAAATCACAAAATACCCCTAGGGCATCCTGTGATTCCTCCCAGGTATCAAATATTTGGATTAAAAGCACAACACCGGCGTCAGTTGTTGAGCGACCCTTTGTAAAACCATACTGTTTACAATGTAAAAGTTTATTTCTATGAAAATGAATTTGAATTAGGTCTAGAATCAACTTTTCAAAAATTTTACTAAATGTGGGTAGCACAGAAATAGGTCTAAAATTAGAGGGGTCAGAAGTGCTACCTGATTTAAACAATGGAATTAATTTACTATGTTTCATTAGGTCAGGAAAAACACCACAGTCAATGCATTCCTTAAATATGCAAGCGAAAACTGGAGCTATTGTCATAATTACTGATTTAGCGACATCCACGGAATTACCCCACAGATCAGCAGTTTTCTTTTTATTGAGAGTGTTAAATGTTTTTAATATATCTATAACACAAAATTTTTGAAAACTGAAATTACTTTCACAATCTTTAACATTCTCCTTCAAAACAGATTCAGCTACAGTGGGGGAGGAAATCAAGGCTTTTGTAGTTGAAACTGGAATGTCAGTAAAAAACCTCTCAAATGCTGCAGCAACATCAGCATCAGAAGTCATTATTACGACTTCTGACCTTTCCTGTTTCACTATTTATAATATTCCATGTCATTTTTATTTTGTCATTACTATTCTTAATCTTAGAACTCAGATAGTTGGCCTTGGCTAATCGGCATACTCTTTTAAATAACTTTGAATAATTTTTAACATATAATTTAAAGTCGTCGCTAGTGTTATAGTTGCGTTCACCATAAAGTTCATAAAGGCGTTTCCTACTTTTGTGAATACCAATTGTAGCCCATTCATTAAAAGATGCAGTACCACTAACCGAGATCTTTTTTGGAACAAAAGATTTAATAAATTCTGAACAATATGTTAAAAAAATCATTATAAAAGATATCAGGGTTGTCATTGTATTCTAAATAATTTAATTTTGTATCTAGATTGCTTTTATAGCGTTCCAGCCGACCTGCAGTTTTTGGCACAACAGTGATATTCTTTTTCATCACTTGCTTACGCTGGTGTGGAAAGCTGACCATTTGGCCACAATGATCAGAGTCCAGGTTATTAATAATTTGCTTGGCCAGTGGTTTTACATTTGTATATATGTTATCAATACAGGTGGCCGAAGTGGCAGTTATTCTTGTCGGCTCCAAAAAAAAAAAAAAATTGTATGATAGAAATAAGTTTTTAATTTTAGTTGACAATGTGGAGTTTTCTAGCAAATTTATATTAAAATCACCGCAAACAATTATTGTTTTACCTACATTGCGGACCTTACGCAATGTCTCATCCATAACTTTTTCAAAAAGATCATACAATGCTGAAGAAGGTCTATTATCACAACAAACTGCTTCAACTCCACACAAGCTATTTCTATTGTTCGCTCAACCGAGAGGCTCACTATGTCTTTGCGTTCTTTTAATTTAAACTTTTTACTAACAATAATTAAGGAGCCACCATGTATTGCATTTCCTCGACTGAACGAACTTCCTACCAAATGATTCTTAAAATTAAACATGAACTGATGGTCTCTAAGCCAGTGCTCGGTAATGCAAAGAATATCAATATTATTACAGTTCATGAACAATTCAATCTCTAAATCTTTGCCCATCATTCCTTGGATGTTCTGGTGAACAATGTTTAAAGATTCTACATTTTTTAAATTTAATGATTGACCGGGGCTTTTTATAAAAGGCGGTAAATAATTTTTTTTAGTATAAGGCGAACGCTACACGCAAGATCCATATTGTGATCCGTCAATATATAATGACGGATCTCGATAATTATTGACGTGTAGTGCAGTGTATTGACGGATCACAATATTTATCGCAGGATTTCTGGAAATCCAGTGATCCAATCCCAGATCCTAGATCGTGATATTTATCTTGCGTGTAGTGTCGCTCGTCAATATTTATCGTGTCTAGGGTTGCCACCTTTTTTAGGATGAATAAAGTATTTTTTATTCCTCATACACGGAAAGTAGGTTTGAAGTTGCCTGAGAAGCGGGTGGAACGGGAAAGTAATACTACTAGGGAGAATCGTTTTTCTGACAGGTACTGTCATGTGTTTTTTTTTTTTTACTTATTTATAATGAACTACCAACAAAACATACACTAATTCGAATGTAACAAAAAAAAACAGTTTATCTTAATGCTAAGTGCTGTCTCAATTATAGGTAGTCCCTTTGCGCGACTTATGTCTAATGAGAAAAACGTCCAAAAATACGAATGTCCAGGGGCATGTCCATGTGATAAAATTATCCGACCATACAAATGTCCAATAATAATATTGCCCAAATATAAAAATTACCAGAATTAATATAGTCCAACTATAAAAATGTCCTATAATAAAATTGTCCAAACTTAAAAATGACCAGTAATAATATTGCCCTACCCTAGAAATGTCAAAGGATAAAATTGTCCAAATAGGCAAATGTACAAACGCATGTCAAAATGATAAAATTGACCAATCATAAAAATGTCAAATGACAAGGCAAGGTTGCCCTAACTAAAAAATTACCGCATATTTCGGATCGAATGCTATATCAAGACTTTCGCCGATTTTTTTGCATGGAATAAAAAAGACTGCTATTCATAATATTCAATAAAACCAAGCAATACTTCATACAAGTGACCAGTATCTGCAGCTATCAGCTGTCACTATCAGTGTCATTCTAAAGAGTTTTGATATTTAACGAAAGTAGATTCGAGTCTATAGAAATAGTACAAGTACAATTGGACATTTTTATGGCTGTACGATTTTATAGTTGGTCATGTATAAGATTGGTTGTTTCTATAGTTGGACATTTTTATGGCTGGACGTTATTATAGCTGGTCATGTATCTGGTTGGTTGTTTCTAAAGTTGGAAATTTTTTTGGTTGGACGTTATTATAGCTGGTCATGTATCTGGTCAGTCGTTTCTAGAGTTGGACATTTTTATGGCTGGTCAAATAACTGATTGGACTATTTTGAAACGATGGACGTTTTTATTTTTAGACATAAGTCGTGCAAAGGTAAAATAATACTAACAACCCATCACTTCCCATAGATGTCGTAAAAATCGACTAACGGACTAAAGACTGCACATACATCCAACAGCATAGAGCGACGATGGACTTATCAAAATAATACTACCAACCCCTCTTTTCCCTTCGGTGTCGTACAAGGCGACTAACGGACTAAATTCTGCACATACATCCAACAGCATAGAGCGGCGACGGGCTCATCAAAATAATACTACCAACCTCTCTTCCCTTGGGTGTCATAAAAGGCGACTAACGGACTAAATTTTGCACATCAAAATAAAACTACCAACCTCTCTCTTCCTTTGTGTGTAGTAAAAGCGACTAACGGGCTAAAGGCTCACCACCTAAGCACATGTGCAGACTGTGCAGTAATTTCTTGCTGAAGCGTGGACTGTGTGGGCGTGGCCTGTGCTGTCCATAGATTCAAATTATTACTAATTTTACTATAAACTTGAACTAAATATCTCATAAAAGTTGTAGATTTATGTAAAATAAAACTCGGCTTTCGGCTTGCGATCTTGCTTGCTAAGCCACTTTCGCAATGCGGGGTCGCTGAATGGGTGACCAAATTAAAAAAAAAAACATCTCGAGCTCCTCCGTTCTTCGGAAAGCACGTTAAGCCGTTGGTCCCGGTTGCTGTCGTAAGATGGCAGTCGTTAAAACCCACCAGCCCGCATTGGGCCAGCGCGGTGGGTTATGGCACAATATCCCCACGTGCTATTGTCTACGTGGGAGGCCTGTGCTCAAAAGTGGGACGATTATAGGCTGATGATGAAAACTCACTCATTTTTTTAGCTAATTGATGTTTTTATTCTTAGTTACTTACCATTCGTAATGAAAAGCACAGTGTTTACCTCGGGTGAAAGACTTATTTTCTCCCTCGAACTATTGCCGACCTCGCTACGCTCGGGCGCCAAACACCCCATCTCGGGAGTAAATAGGCTACTTTCACCCCTATAGGGTAACAAACAATGCACTATTTACATTTTGTTAGAACAAAAATAAAGTATATTATAGCATAAAAAAGAGTATTTATTTATTTGTCCTTAAAAACGTATTTTTTTTGTTTCTTTTTGCGACATTTGACAAATTTTAATATTTGTAATAGAGTGTTTTAGCTTTAGAGCATTAATTTACTTTTTATTTACTAAAAAATTTTAGTTAGCGTAGATTATAAAGTACGCCTACATAAAAAGAGGACAATACTCTATTTTAAAGTGCGAGTGGCAACCCTACCCGTCTGCCTCGTATAAAGTACGTAATTTTGACGCGATCCGTATTAATGGTGTAGGGTGTGCTGTGATCCAGCCCAAGATCCATCAATGAATATCACGATATTTATCACAATATTTATTGACGTGTAGCGTTCGCCTAAGGCGACTACACGCAAGATCCATATTGTGATCCGTCAATATATACTGACGGATCACTATAATTTTCTAACCTATCACAGCTTAACACACTGCGTAACTCCTCAGGCATTGAGTGGAGCTGCGAGGATTGCCTCAAAAATGTGTCCCGTAGGTCATCAGTTTTGATCCCGGATGATGACGACGATGATGATTATGAAGAGGGACACACCTCGAATATACAGGCCTTGGATACCAAAAAATTGGTACAAGACATCAGCCGTGAACTAAAGAAAACATTTAGGGAAGAGGTACGCAACTTAGAGAGCTCTCTAGAATTCCTGAGTGAGCAGATAAGTACCATGGAAAAATCCTTAAAAACACAAGAAGCAACGATTAAGAATCTGGAAAACAAAAACGTAGATCTTCTTAATAAAAACAAACACTTAGAGCTTAGAGTGGCTGTTCTTGAGCATGGATTCCAAACCTTTGAGCAAAAAACATTGCCGTCGTCGTTGGAGATAGCTGGACTACCCGATATACCGCACAAAGAAATTGGTAAAGTAATAGCAAAGGTGGCCTCAAAACTAAAGGTAGACGTGAATGATGTCCATAGCACCCAGCGTATAGCAGGTACTAAGGAAAAACCTGGCCCTATACTAGTCGAGATGAAGTCCTTATCAGCCCGTCAACAATGGGTAAACTCAAGTAAAGATAACTGCCTAACAACTGGAGTCCTACTGGATGACGTTCCTAAGGAGTATGCTGAAACCTGAGTTTATGTTAGAGAAGCCCTCACTAAGTACATCAAAACACTTTTGTACAATGCTAAGTTTCAGTTAAGTAAATCGTTTCAGTATATCTGGTGTAAAGATGGCAAGGTTTGTGTTAGAAAAGACAGCAACAGTAAAATCCACTACATTCGCTCTCTTAAAGACATTGAACAGCTAGCTAAATAAGGATAACTATTTCTTTGTTTGTATTGTTTTTATTTCTCTAATTTGTAGTTGTAAACCTATTTTTTTATATACCTTAAATTAACATTAATATGGATTCTTGTGAACAGATAAAAGAAGTATCTAACTGTATCTCTGTTAATGACTTCTTCCGCCAGCTACCCCTACAAAGCAACTTGAGTTTCACCTGTTTACACTTAAATATTAGATATATGATAAAGAATTTTGCTAAGCTATTACAAATTATTCATGCTTCATCCTTTCCATTAGTTATTATTGCTATTACAGAAGCCGGTATCTCAAATAACATTTCCAACCTATATAACATACCAGGCTATAATAAGCACACTCAACTGCGCAACGAGCGACGCGGAGGCGGTATTATACTATATGTGAAAAATCATATAAAGTTTACTATTTCTCAACACAAAACTCAGACATTTGAAAATATTACTGGGAGTTTAAAACTTGGTTCAAATCAAGAAACAGTTGTATGTGCTATTTATAGACCACCAAACACAAACAAAAGTATTTTTGTAAAGGAACTAGGTAGCCACTTAGCAAACGTTATCACGAAACAAAACTTTCTTCTGATTGGCGACGTTAATATAGACCTAAAAAACATTTCATCTCACAAAGACTTGTACTTGGATGCACTAAGCGAGCACGGTCTAACATGTGGTATATCCGAATTTACGAGAATCGAAAAAAGATTAAATATTGTGTCAAGTACATGTATTGATCACATTTTTGCACGATTTCCCACATGCCATCCGTACTCGGCAGTGCTGGATGTCGTACTGGCCGATCACCGCGCTCTTATCTTAGCTTGCACTAGTGATGTGATTCTGGCGCCTACTGAGTGTGTTAAAAAACATTTTGTTAACTATGACACACTCCGCCGGGAATTAAAAAATGTGAAATGGTCAGAAACAAACGAAATGTGTAGCCCGACGGAAATATACCATTTCATTCATAATGCATTTCAAAATGCAACTAAAATAGCTTCACACCAACAAACTTTTAAAAGTAGACATTATAATAAAATTCAAATGCCCTGGATTGATGACAGCGTAAATCGTCTTTGTGAGAAACGTGACAAACTATTCAAGTAATCCGATTTTAAGATTAAATTATAATAAATTTCGAAATAAACTCCACAAAATTATAGAAAATAAAAGAAATAAATACTATATTACGTCAATGGATAATAATTACAAAAATACGAAAAAAGTTTACCAAATACTAAACCAAATGCTTGGACGAATGACGCCCTCTATCGACTCAGTGATAATAAGAGCATTCAATTCCCAAAATTTATCGACTAAAAATATATGCGAAAACTTTGCAACCAGTTTCGATAAGGCCGTTAAAGACATAATTCCTAAGTGTACTGTGCCTGTCTTGAAATCAGATTGCTATGATAATAATAATTATGTGAACGCTAGTCTAATATTTCAAAAGGTAACAGCTGATAAAGTACATAAAACCATAAAGCCCTTAAAGTCTAATAAATCACCTGGCCTAGACAATATCAAAGTATCTGATATTAAAGAGATAGGTAAGGACGTTTCCATTGCAATTGCTAATTTGATAAATTGTAGTGTTTCAAGTGGTTCATATCCAGATGACCTGAAGGTAGGTTGTGTGCGTCCAATTCACAAGAAGGGACCAAAGAATAACTACCTAAACTATCGGCCGATAACCTTACTTTCTTCCATTGACAAAATTGTCGAAAAAGTTGTCTGTGAACAAATACATATTTTTTATAAACAACACAATGTATTATACTATAATCAGTATGGCTTTCAAGCAGGTAAAAGTACTAGTCAACTGTTATCTAAATTTACAGATGAAGTTAACTCTTTTCTGAGCGATAGAAAACACGTGCTCGTTCTATTTATTGACTTCTCACGTGCGTTTGACACCCTAAACCACAAACAACTAATTGAGAAACTCAATAAATGTGGTATAAGGGGACCACTTCTCCGATGGTGTGAAAACTACCTTCAAAATCGTAGATTCACAGTAAAGGTAGATAACACGTATAGTAACCTGAAAACGATTACTGAGGGCACAGCACAAGGTTCGGTACTTGGTCCCCTCCACTTTTTGTCTTACGTAAACGATTTAGGCACCCAAATTAAGCACTGCACATGTTACCAATTCGCTGACGATACCTGCCTGATTGTGGCCGATAAAAACCCACAAGTCGCTTCCACTAAAATGCAAAAAGACTTTGATGTAATCACAAAGTGGTGCCATGATGCAGGTTTGGTCCTAAATTTAGACAAGACTAAGATGCTTCATATAAAATCGCACTTCTTAAAGTATTCCCCGTTTGATACAATCGTTGCACATGACCATAAATGCCTTCATTTAGGGTATGGGAACCCATGTAATTGTACAAATATTGAAATTGTTAGATCTCAAACCTACCTAGGATTAATTATAGACAGCGAGATGAACTGGGCTAAACACATTGACCACGTATGTAATAAACTCAGACAGTTCCTTGCTAATATAATCATTCTGAAAGATAGATCCCATACAGTGTTAAAATGATGCTGTTCAATTCCTTGGCTGAATCCTATGTTCAATATGGACTGAGTAGTTACGGTACGGTCGTACTTATACTACTTACATTTACCAAATTTTTCACTTACAACGTAAAATTCTGAGAACAATAGTATCGGCGAACGTAAAAAATCAATTTAATTATGACGACAATGGCCTATTTCGACACTGTAAAACACTTGCAGTGCAAACCCAATTCAAATATTCAATCCTTAAGGAAAACTTTTTCAATAATAATTATCGACATAAAGAACACGCGGTCCACACTAGAGCCGTTTCTCGGAATCTATTAAACACAATAAGTCGGGCCAGCGTTAACAATATTTACGGCGAGCGCACTACTGACTACCTAGTTCCTCGACTTATAAATGATCTACCCACTAAATTAAAAGAAGAAATTGAACCTAATAACATCAAGCCAAAACTTAAGCAATATTACCTGTTACCGTCAGACTAGTTATATTAGGTACTCACGTACACCTGTTTTTTTTTTGTGTAGCAAATTTTGTATGTATTGTAATTGATGTAGACTTATCTGGCATTCTTTACAAACCTTAGTGGTTTTTTGTAATGCTTTGATTGTACTGTATTTTGTATGTTCTTTTTTAAATGTTAAATAAATAAAAAAATTATTGTCGTGTAGTGTAGTGTATTGACGGATCACAATATTTATCACAGGATTTCTGGAAATCCAGAGACCCAATCCTAGATCCTAGATCGTGATATTTATCTTGCGTGTAGTGTCGCGCGTCAATATTTATCATGTCTAGGGTTGCCACCTTTTTTAGAATGTAAAGTAATAAAGTATTTTTTAGGAAGTGTATAGAGTGCCACAAGCGGCACTGTATCTCCATCGGTTAGGGAACCGTAAGTTTTGCGGTATAATAGTGACGCCGCCTAAGCTGCCGTAAAGTTTTTGTTAGACAACAGAAATACTAGCTGCCCTACTCCTGTAGGTCACGTGATAGGTTAGAAAATTAAGACAATCGCGAAGCGCAGCGTAGCGATTGTCTTGAATTTCGAGGTTATTTTTTTTATTAGACAACAGAAATCTAACTCCATACAAAAATATCTTTTGAATATTATGTCGTCTGAACATTACGACAAATAAAAAATATGTTACGGTTCCCGAACCGATTGATATAGAATGCCGCTTGTGGCACTCTATACGCTTCGTACTAGGATGTCGTTAAATTACGGCATCGTAACCGATCGTACGTACTATGTTGCCGCTTGTGGCACTCTATTCACTGCCTACACTTTCTACTAGGTTGCCGTAATGACGGCATCGTAACCGATCGTACTAGAATGCCGCTTGCGGCACTCTATCCACAGTCTATTTTTATTCCTCATCAAAGTAGGTTTGAAGTTGCCTGAGGAGCGGATGGAAAGTTATACTTTTCCTCCCTAGGGAGAATCGGTTTTCTGATAGGTACTGTCATGTGTATTTATTTATTTATTTAAAATGAAGTACCAACAAAACATACATTAATTCGAATGTAACAAAAAAACAGGTTTATCTTAATGCTTAGTGCTGTCTCAATTATAGGTAGTCACGAAATGCAATATCAAAATACAATAATATTTGTTGAACAGTAACTCTTGTGTAGTTGTTACTTACTTACTATTAAAATAACACTAACAACTCATATCTTCCCATGGGTGTCGTAAAAGGCGACTAACGGACTAAAGACTGCACATACATCCAATAGTATAGAGCGGCGATGGACTCATCAAAATAATACTACCAACCCCTCTCTTCCCTTCGGTGTCGTAAAAGGCGACTAACGGACTAAATTCTGCACATACATCCAACAGCATCGAGCGGCGATGGACCCATCAAAATGAAATTACCTACCCCTCTCATCCCAACGGTGTCGTAAAAGGCGACTAACGGACTAAAGACAGCACATACATCCAACAGCATAGAGCGGCGATGAACTTATCAAAATAATACTACCAACCCCTCTCTTCCCTTGTGTGTAATGTAAGTACCACCTAAGCACATGTGCAGACTGTGCAGTAGCTTCTTGCTGAAGCGTGGACTGTTTGGGCGTGGCCTGTGTTGTCCATAGATTCAAATTATTACTAATTTTACCATAAACTTTAACTAAATATCTCTAAAAAGTTCTAGATTTATGTAAAATAAAACTTACTAATTTTTTTAGCTAATTCATGTTTTTATTTTTAGTTACTTACTATTCGTAATGAAAAGCACAGTGTTTACCTCGGGTGAACGACTTATTTTCTCCCTAGAACTATTGCCATACCGCATACCCCGTCTCGGGAGTAAATAAGCTACTTTCACCCCTAGGGTAACAAACAATGTACTATTTACATTTTGTTAGAACAAAAATAAAGTACATAGCATAAAAAAAGTATTTTCGTACCACTTGCTCAAAAAAGTGACATTCTATGCCACAAAAAGCGAACATAACAATAGTTATTTTTAATCTGTTAAAAACAGGGAAAGAAAATTGTACTGAATTTCATTCATCCTCTAGGAGGAGAATGTGATTTAAATTTGGAATTATTATTATTATTATTTAGCCCAATCTGTCCCACTGCAGGGCAAAGGCCTCCCTCTCCTTCTTCCACACAACTCTGTCTCCTGCTACTACGGGCCAATCTTTTTTGTAGGAGTCAAGCTCGTCACAGAATAAATATAATATATAAAAAAAATATTAATAAATATTATTAATATTAATATTATATAAATATAATATGCTCGGAATACTTACCGAAATTTATACTGAACTACATCTGTGTTTACACCATTGAGTTTGTATATAAAGCATTAAATATCTTTTTGAAAAAGGAATACGTATTTAAGCAGTTATGATTATTAAATAAAATTACGAAAACCGACGAGGCCGTATGAGCTTGATGCCTTTGCTTTTTCGACAAAAAATATTAGTCTAGGAATTTATTAAGATTTTTTTTTCTCATATTATTATTGTGTTAATTTTTTCGCAAATGGTACGAAAAGTAGAGTATTTTCCTCGGTGATAAAGCTGTCTTAGTCTTGGGTGAACTTAAGTTTTTAACACCCTCGCTACGCTCGGGAGTAAACTCGAGTCCTTCGTTACGCTCGCGATTTAAATCGTCACCCGCGACAGATGACACTGCTTTATCCCCTTGATTAATAATCTACTATTATTTATTTGTCCTTAAAAACTTTATTTTTTGTTGCTCTTTGCGACATTTGGCAAATATTTGTCTTTTACGTAAATAGAGTATTTTAGCCTTAAATCATTAATGCTCTAAGATTTTAGCGTACTTTATTGGTGTCGTAGCGTAGATTATAAAGTACGCCTGCATGAAAAAGGAGACAATACTCTATTTTAAAGTGCGAGTGGCAACCCTACACGTCTGCCTCGTACAAAGTACGTATTTTGACGCGATCCGTATTGATAGTGTAGGGTGTGCTGTGATCCAGCCCAAGATCCATCAATAAATATCACGATATTTATCACAATATTTATTGACGTGTAGCGTTCGCCTAAGAAACTAACAATTATGACAAAACTATTTTAGCGTTTTTATTTTGAGTTTACTTAACACATCCAGCATCAAGAATGCATGCAATGCTAATAAAGGATAACTTTGTTGTCTATCATGCAAGCAGGTGAATATAAAATCCCTAGACCTAGACTTTCTAATTTGCAATTATTATTACCGTACACGTCTGTTATTGAATTAGATATCTGCTAAGTATTATTTTTCAGGACAAGGTGTGTATGAAAAAAATTGTGCATAAATTCGTCACGGGACACTGAGTGTTAACAGGGTTCTCCCTGTTAACACTTGTTAGTCTTGGGCGGGCTGTTAGTGTTAAACAAAAATGAAAAACAAATGCCCACTAACACTTAACAGCAGTGCACACTAAGTAAGTATTTATTTTTGTGTCCAACAATTTAGTTATGAAACATCTAAAAAGATACAACATTAATCAAACTGAGAAGCCGCATCGGGGTCAAGGGCGCGACTCTGAACATCAAAGGGTTTGACTCGAGATCGACTAGTGAGGAGGGCCCTTTGCGCTTAACGAACGGCCGCGTTGAAATGCTACCACTTGTACTAGTTAGCCACCGACTGAGTAGCAGCTTCATCAAGGTCGCTGCAACTCGCTTCAAGAATTGTACTCAGTACAATTTGATTTGACAGTACAATTTGCTACTTGACAGTATTTGGGAAAGTATTTAAAAAATTACAAATGTTTATTTTATACAAAGTAACATATTTTTCGGATTTCTTGGCGGGAAAGTGAAGCGTCATATCTGCAGTTTTGTTTTATTTTCTATATTTTGTGTTTTGTCAAATAGTAATGTGAAATAATGGTGGATTATTTACTGTTAAGTGTTCGTGAACTTGCATGAGTGTTACCAAATAAAACAAAACAGTGCAACATCACTCTGCAAATTCTCTCAAGAAGTCCGTGTGAGATCTCAATAAAGTCCCACAGCTTTTTGAGTCTTGTGGGGTTTAGGGGAAAATCATTTACCATTAAACGTTCAATATCACTCATTATCATCCACTCAATGTAAAGAAAATAATAATTACTATTAAAAACTTGACAATGGCTAAATGTGCTGATCGCACAAAGCCATTATTTAGGAGAAAAAAAAAAATTTTTTTCTTCATTCATTTCAAATTTCGTGCGAAAACGATTGGTCACGTGACATTTAGCACTGTGACGTCACACCACAATAAACGAATAAATTTAACTTGAAACCTTACAGATACTTTTTGTTTATAAATGTTAATAAATGTGACGTCACACAAAGCTCAATAAGGACCGCCCGTGTTTCGGGTCTTGTAATCCACAAACAAAAAATCGCAAATTTATTTTGTAAATATAAAATATTTACAAATAATCTTAATAAAAAAAACTATTGGATAATATCAATACATTATTAACTACCATAATTATCCGACATATTTCAAATGTTATTGTTACTACTGTCAAATAGCTTGGGAAAAGTATTTTTACTGGACTGTTGCAGTATTTTTGCGTTCCTCATTGAAACCTTTTGGGGATAATAGTCGCGAGTATAGTAATACTCGAATGTATGTATTTAACCGGGAAGTTCATCTTCACCTCGAACCTGAGAACCCAAACGGTCGCGTACTAAAAGGGTTTTAAAGGAGCTTCCTTCCACGGTATTCTCGAAGGAGTACAGCATAGGGCTCCTAAAAAGATCGTGGAAAAGGTTTTAACAGGGTCGTCAACGGGTGAGTAAAAAATTCAAAATCCAACAGTGGATACCGCTTGTAACGAAAAGAAGCATGTAAGCACATGTGTGTATCTGGTAAGGAGCAAGTCTTAATCTTTGCGTTGTTCCGCATACAGGTCTTGGACCTATGTTAGTGTAAATAAGTTAGTAGCTATGCTTAAGTGTAAGTAGTTTTACCTAGTAATAATATAAGTAAGTAGTTTAAAATAGTATAATAATATTGTTAAATAATATTGTATAATAATTTTGTTTATTAATGTAGATTATAAAGATGATGTTTTCTTGCCTTATCTTCTTTTTTGTTATTCTACAACGGGTAAGCGCTTGGCCTTCATCTCACCTGATGGTAAGTGACGATAAGGCCGAAGGTGGAAGTGCGCTTCACCCGGAATCCTGAACCATTGAGGTACTGGTTATCTTATCTCAAACTGTCGGAACACAACAATGCTATAAACATCGTTGTTATGGCGACAGACTTAGATAAGATGGTGGTAGCTAGCCTGGCGGACTTAACAGCCCTACCACCAACCAAACCGAGCACACAAAGATGTACCCCCCGCTGGGAATCGAACCCGGGACCTCTGGGCCTGAAACCGGTGGCTTAGCCACTAGACCACAGAGGCGATTAAAATCTTAACTTAGATTAGGTTTTTTTCTTAGATAATGTATTTTAATTTGTTGTACTTAAACTTGTTCCGGCAGTCAAACCGCCTAGGCGGTTTTGCGGGACATATTGTTTTTATTTTTGTTATTATATGTACGTAATAATTAAATAAAGTCTCTGGTTATGCGTCTCCTCGACCACTGTTAAACAGCTGCCTAATATGCTAACTTGATAATTAGTCTGCGCTTGTACACTCTGAAGCCGATGAGACGCAATAGTAGTATAATGTCAAGGTCGACTACCTTTATTAATACCAACCGTAAGGTTGATCAAAATTACGACTAAATTTCACATTGTTCATGAACTATTAATGAATATTTATTGTTAATAGCTTCAAAAGCGAAATCAATTAATTAATTTCAAATTCATTTAACTTTGTGATGTGCTTCATCCGACAAGAACAGATTATTATTTTATCAGTAAATAACGCTACGGGTATCAAAATCTGTTGAGACATGGAGTGGGAATATACCCGTAGTTTAGACAGTGCGGATTCTGTTTCCTTTTCAGTTTTCCGTAGCCAAATGGCAAAAAACGGAACTCTTATGGATTCGTCATGTCTGTCTGTCTGTCTGTCCGTCCGTATGTCACAGCCATTTTTTTCCGAAACAATAAGAACTATACTGTTGAAACTTGGTAGGTAAATGTATTCTGTGAACCGCATTAAGATTTTCACACAAAAATAGAAAAAAAAAAACATTTTGGGGGTTCTCTATACTTAGTCTAATTTTGCAATTAATAAACTTTTTCATGAAAAACAGTTTGGTTTTACTAAAGGTAAATCTACAACTGACGCTGGAGTTGCGCTTCTTAAACACAGTTTTTGACGCTTGGGAGGGTAAGCAAAATGCAATAGGTATTTTCTGTGATCTCTCGAAGGCATTTGATTGCGTTAGTCATGAAACTTTAGTTAATAAGTTAGAGCATTATGGTGTCTCAAAAATAGCACTGAGCCTTATTCCATCATACTTGTCGAATAGAACTCAAAAAGTTGTTATTAAAGGTGATGTGTCTTCAGGAGCACCCATAACTATAGGCGTGCCCCAAGGGTCAATATTGGGCCCATTACTTTTTTTTGATTTACATAAATGACCTGCCTTACTTTGCTAGAAACTTGTGAGAGACTGTACTATTTGCAGATGATACGTCTCTTGTTTTTAAGATTAAAAGAGGCCTTAAAAATGTTGACGATGTAAATAGTGCACTTTCAAAGGTATTACATTGGTTCACTATTAATAATTTATTACTGAATTCAGCAAAAACAAAGTGTGTTAAATTTTCTTTACCTAATGTAAGACAGGTCAGCACACAAATTAAGATGAACGATAATGTAGTTGAATTAGTAGACTCTACTGTGTTTCTAGGCATTAAACTGGACTCACGCTTACAATGGGACCCACATATTGATACCTTGTCAGGAAGACTGAGTTCAGCTGCATACGCAGATAAGAAAATGAGGCTTCTAACTGATGTTGAGACGGTAAGAGTAGTTTATTTTAGTTATTTCCAAAGTGTGATGTCTTATTATGGCTTACTGTTGTGGGGCTCCGCTGCTAATATTGACGATGTATTTATTCTACAGAAAAGGGCAGTCCGCGCTGTATACAACCTGAAGTCTAGAGACTCACTCAAAGAAGCATTTTAAAAAAACGATATATACCTAACTATTGCATCACAATTTATTTTTGAAACCTTATGTATGTTAAGAAGTATGTAATACATTTGTTAAAAATTGTGATCTTCATAACTCAAACACTCGTTGGAAAAATAAGCTTGCCGTCCCTAGTTTTAGACTTCATAAAACAGGTGGCTCTTTCTTGGGTAAATGTGTAACGCTTTATAACAAACTTCCACTAAATATTACTGAAATGTCTTTACATACATTTAAAGCCCATGTTAAAAAAACTCTCATGAGTAAAGGTTATTATAAAGTGCAAGATTATGTAAATGACAAACATGTATGGACATAGTGCATGTACGAGTATAACATATTAGTAATTTGTATATTGTGTAATTTGGTAACGACATATTTGTTTTGTAAATGTCGTTACTTCTATATTATTATAAATCTGTGGAGTTTCTTGCGCCCGTTATTCTCCACAGCTAAAAGACTTCCTGAATAGGTGTTGCCCATCCATCTAAATAAATTTAGACGATTCAAAATGCTTATTTTAACTTTATTGAATAAAGAAATTTTGAGTTAGAGTTTCAGTTTAGAACTGGAACTCAACATTTTTTTTTCATCTAACCCATTCGTGTGGGGTATCTATGGATAGGTCTTCAAAAATGATATTGATGTGTAATTTTTTCCTAAACTGAACAGTTTGCGCGAGAGACACTTCCAAAGTGGTAAAATGTGTGTCCCTCCCCCTGTAACTTCTAAAATAAGAGAATGATGAAACTAACAAAAATATATGATGTTCATTACCATGCAAACTTCCATCGAAAATTGGTTTGAACGAGATCTAGTTGTTTTTTTTAATACGTCATAAATTAATTAATTTAAAAACGCGTGCTGCTCTGCGGAATCAGTAATTTACAGTCTCTAATATTCCATCACGCACAAAGAAATTTAGTGACTCGTTTCTTTGTCGCACTTCCAAAAGGTGGAATAGTCTACCAGCACACGTATTCCCTCCTACCTATGACATAGGATCCTTCAAACGAGGCGTGAAGAGGCACTTTGTGGGCCGGCAGAGTGAGGGTGACTGATGCTACGTCTCTTACGCTGCGCCAGTTGTCCTCGCGCCTGGACTTCATTTCCACTTAACATCAGGTGGAGTGGGGTCAATTGCCGGGCTAAAAAAATATAACGATTAAAATGATAAAATACAGTCTTTTGCCCAACTTGTTGTCTATAAAACTTGACCTAAAACATACGTCCCCAAATACATTGTAAAGAAAAGCTGAGGAGAAAACTAGAACTGAAATGACATTTCTGTTGGAGTTACCATTTGTTGGCACGCCCGGTGCAACCTTTCCAAAATCTTGTGACTAATTTGCACCGTCTATTCATGGTAAAACCGGGCATGAGTCTCTGCATGTTAGTTCTGCGCGCTCATAAAACAATGTCTCTATTTTGTATGCGATGTGCATTGTGCAATACACGAACGTAATACATTTAATTTGCAAGAATAATTTGTTGCGTTGTGTCACCGCGGCCGTAGCTTGTTTATGGACAAAGTTAGATGACCCCCCATTCACTCAGGTCATAGTGCAACGGAAACGGTGAATTATCTTGGTAGAGATGTTTTGGAAGAGGTCTGTCATTTTTTTTATACTAAGTTAACAAGCTTACGGACTGCCTGATGGGAAGCGGGTTAGTCCCGCGGTATCCACCAAAGTAGAGATGGGCGGAGAGAAGAGTAGATGGGAGTTGGGTTAAAACGAAATCTATGTAGGTACCTATAACCGAAAACTTACGAAAAGCACAAGGCACAGTCACTGATGAAAAATCTGTGCAATAGCCCTGGGCGCGATGTTCATATCTGTGTATATTAGACTTAATAATGCCAGTACCTCAATGTAAGCAACTTTAAAGGCAAAGGAGACAGTGTACTTAACTGTTTTGGCATGGCGCATTGTTGATTAGCCAACAACAAAGCCGCCGGTTGTCTGTGCTTTTCCACTTAAGTTGTGCGATGTAAGCATCAATAGGATTACTTTATTACACCGAGTAAGCAAGGCAAGAGAAACGAAGTGAATATTGATGAATTGATTCATCTGACACCGTTAATTCTCGCATAGCTCTGGTGGAAAAGCAGCCTAAATGTTGAAATGCCAAACGAACAGGCGGGTCACCTGATGGAGAGCAATCACCGCCGCCCATGGATACCCGCAAAACCAGAGGACTCGCAGATGCGTTGCCGGCCTTTAAGAAAGGAATAGGGTTAATGAAGGAATAGGAATGGTGAGGGGAAGTGGGGGGAAGGGGCCTGTCTGCAACGGGCCAGGCTACTAAGTCCACGGGGGTGGGAGAACACCTACTATCCTGGTTATTTATACTGTCCCCAGGTCGTCACGTACGCTTCTCCTGCGAGCCTCATAAAAGGGGAATTATTACGGCGCAACATTATATTTCGCATTGAATGTATTAAAAGTTTTAATTTCACAGTGAATTATTACTCAGCGCGGCGCGTTAACGACTGTAAGCTGACAAGTGGGACCAGTTAGGTGGTTTCTGGAAATCCATCGCGATCGGTTAATAATTAATTCGTTTAATGTTCGTGCTACACAGAAAGTGTGTTATTTTGAGTTGAAAGAAGGTACTTAAAATTACATCATAATTAATATGTTGGCTTTATCAGCGACCTCTCTGCCAGTGAAAGCCAGCCTGTTGACTCAAAATATTTTTTTTCTAATGTGTCATGAAGTCAAACGGTAGGTACATTTACTTTTCAGATATTTGCAATTTTCAAAACGCCTCGAACGTCGTACTATATTGTTAGTATATACAGCTAGTACTAACTATAATTTGAAGCTTACTTAGTTTTTAAGTGGTAATTTAATCTAAAACTAGCGGCCCGCCCGAACAACAACATCCCGCATCACCTGAACAACCTGCATCCCATGAAAAATTACAAAAAATGTACACAAACCTTTACGAACACAACAAAAAAAAATTAGCCTCATAGCCGTTCTGAAGCGACGCGCGAACAAACGTTTGTGGTAATTTATTTTTATATAAAAGGTGACTACCTACGTTAGTCTGCAATGAGACCATTTTTGTCATGTTTAAAAAACTTAACCTGACCAGCCCTTGAATTTTCTTGCGGTTTCTAGCAGTCACCTTGTATAGATTAAATAAACAATATTATGAGATGTATTTGACTTTATTCCGCACTGAAATTATTAAATATTAGTACCTAATGATAAATGACAAAAACGGAATAAGTATCGCATACATTTGTATATTTTTGGCAACATCGTACCATCTACTGTAAATATATTAGAAAGGATGACAAGTATGAATTGCTTTTTAGGAATAAGACCGCATATCTGTACGCTATCATTGTTTATTGTATATCTGTCTGTATTTCAGATGTTTTCTTTATGTGTAAGCAGTTATGTAACGCAACGAAGACAGTAGGTATATAAAGACATAAACTCATTTACTCATACACAACACGAAAGGTTCTTCGTAGTTACCAGTATAATAAATTTCATTTTTTTTTATTTTAGTTACTTATATTTTAAATTAATATTTAATTAATAAAGTAACCACCGACAGAGCCACTGTTTTAGTTACTGTTAGAAGTGCGCCTGACTCGGTCTGACTGACCTAAAGTTGTTGGGTTGTGCCTAAAGGATTGATATGATAGGTTTGATTAAAACTTTTTTTATTTTTGTTCTGGATTCATGTGGTTAATTTGTCTAATACTTTTATAAACACAAACTATAGTTAAGTGTGAAGAGACTAAATAGCGGTATATTTATCTCTTTCTCTACAGTCAGAAAGTTATGACCCACTCTTCCTATATGTTAATAAGGACAGTGCCCAGCAGTAGGATGCTTATAGACAGCTGATGATGAGGTAAAGGTTTACATTAGGTCTAAAAAGTCTAAAACAACAACTATTTGTCAAACTGGTATTTATTTTATAAACGTCATGCTAGTCAAATTATTATCTGCCAACCACCGCTTAAAGTTTATTTATGTATAAAGTTAGATGGTGTTCATCAGGTCACGTACATTTATCCAGTGGCCTCGTAAAACGCGAAATGAACCCGCCAAGTACTCCCCGCTACATTATATTTTACTTACGCCCAACGTGTCGTTATTAAAAGTTTAAATTTCAAAGTAAAACATTTTATGAAAAATATTAATCATGATTTAGCCACGCCACCGCGCGGGGAAGTTTCTTCGTCCTTGTCGTACAACATTTGATTAACGAAGCGCCGAGAGTTGTTCTCTTTTATTGTCGACATAACTAATTAGTGTTTGAAATGAAAACCTTTTGTGTATTACTCGTATATATTTTCGATGTCGTTGCGCGCTTCCTTAGATCACTAGACGTAATAGAGAACAATGGCGCTAGGGATGCGCGATCCGGGTCGTCGATCCGATTTTTCGGATCGTAATGGATCGTAATGCCACGATCCGATCCGCGGATCGGATCGCATGCCGTCGATCCGATCTTCAAGAAATCGATTCGGATCGGATGCAAATAAGCAAGACACAATTAATTTTAGATCTTTATTAGGTAAACCAATGTAAACCTTGTAAATAAGTATGCATGTGACTGGCTACACACATTTTATGCTTATATACGAAACCCACAACATTCGTTTATAACAATTTAACAGCTATATCAATCTACCCGCAAAGGTTGCCGCCAAAATCAAAATCAAAACAAAGATAAAACACGTTTGCAGCAAGTAAACCTAAGCATGTACCCATTTTTTTTCAACAAACTGCGTTTTAATGCATACGATCCAAGCGATCCGATCTTTTAAGTTTTGTATCGATCCGGCAAAAAATCGTATGACCTCGATCCGATCCGAAAATCGCTGGATCGTATGCCTGCCGATCCGATTTTTCAAAGGATCGGATCGGATTGGCGCATCCCTAAATGGCGCACCGCTTGCTCTAACTAGTTGTACCGCCAATGCGCAGCTATGAGTGTTGTTTGTTACATTAATATCCTCGTCTGAAGCACGACTCGGAATAACTGTTTGTAAACTGCAGCTGACATGCGGTAAAGAAAATGGCACGCCATTTGAATTAGAGAACAAATTCAACTGTTGCCTTTACATTGTTGATTGGCCCTCTAATTACATATTCCTAAGCCTATGTACTGTTCCACTACTACGTAATGGCCTCCAAGAGCACTTAGCCACTCAGACACTGAGGTCACTTTATAGGTATGTGGAAAATGATCTATCCATAACTTTGTAAACATCGAAGATAACAAACGATGAAAAAGAAAAGAAATAATCAATTTTTTCAGTTTCGTTATCGTCGAAAGTATTTGAGCGTTATTAAAACAAACAAATCAAATATTACGAATCTTCTGAAAACACGTTAGTAAGCTGAATGATAACGCTCTCGATACATAAACAAAATGATAGATACCCGTAGGACAGGTACTTACACCTATTTATAAGATACCTATGGACTTGTGCTAATATGTATTTTGTCTATAAAGGAATGGATAAATCCATGCTAGATAACTGAGAGAGCTGTTAAACATGTACATTTGCTACAAATACATTGTTTAACAATATTATGGTCACTTGAAAATTCTGAATCTCTTGTAGTGCTTGGTAGGCTTTCTTTGATTTATTTGCAGATTCTACAGCAAGGGTAGTCCTTTTGTAGACCAAAAAAAACTAAACTGCTAATTAAATATAGGTACCTAGGTACAGTAATAGCAGTGATTGTCTTATTGATGACGTCACTTAAATAAACTTTAGAAAAGGATTGGCAACATTAACTAAGTAGCGATTCTTATGCATCTCACTTAACTTTATGACCCATTTTTTATTGTTCTGTTTTTCGGAATTTGAAATAAACTATAGAGGAGTTCCCCTACAGTTTATTTAATTAGTCTTAATTATATAAGTAGAAGTAAAGTAGCACAATGGCGCCTTTAACAGGTGACATTATTGCCATAAACTAACGCACAATAAACAAAGGAAATTTGAAAATCTCTATTTTTTGTTGATCCGGTCATAATTACAGACGGGCATCGAATACGGATCCGACCGTGCCAGCTCGAATTTGCATTGCATTCCGAATGATTGCGATACGGGATTAGAATCCGAACGGTGGGCGCAGACTGAAATTTATAGGGTTTGCTTTGTAGTTTTTCGAGCAAACTGTGATAGAAACTAGCCAATATCGGCATGCATCTAGTAATAAGCCTTTATAATCCTGCACCGTTCGGTAAGGGCGTCCATCATAAAATGAAGTCATCAGTGAGGCTACAATAGTTGGGTATTGGCTTTATCCCCACGCTTACTAAATGCGGGTTGGTGACCTCAACCACCAAAGTCAAAGTCAAAGTCAAAATATATTTATTCAATAAACTCAATTAAAAGTACTTTGAATCGTCCAAATCTTTTTTAACCTACCACCCATTCGTTTCTCAGTGGTTGGGGATTCCGTGTAATGTGCTATTACGATTACCTTTGGCTTAACATATAATTTACCATTAGGTGAGTTGAAGGCCAAAAACTAACACATTGTTGTTTAAAAAAAAATCCTGGCAAATACATCGGACATCAAAAATATCGAAAACACTCATTTCCTAACTAGAGACCTAACCCAGGATATCAGGCGCTATATCACGCGCTATTTACACCTTCCTAAAAATTTGTTCTAAGAACCGTGTCACAGACTCAATGGACAGTGGACAGGTGCTTGAACGGATATTGTGTAAAGCAAAGTAAGGGTCCTCGGGCTATGGAGAGAGCGCGTCTGTGAGATTGCTGGATGCTACTGAAGCCAGCAGAGGTTTGTGCTCAGTGTCGTGTAACAAGTGAACCTTACGTCTAGTACGAGTATTGGACAGCGATGTTTCTTTTGAATAGAACTTGCTTTATTACATATAAGTAAAGCTTTTTGAACGCAACAGAATGCGCTTTTTCTTGCTTTATAACTTGAATTAAGGGACTGTTATGTTCTTAAGAAAATAATGATTTCGCTTTCGCGTGTAAAAAACATAGTTTCAAAAAGTCTTAAGTGAATAGTTTTTATAATAGGTTTTGTATAGTAAGTCTATTGCCATGTTAACGTGCCTATTATTTACATGCTTTCTATTGAAGATGTAGACATTATAATTCTATTAGGTCTGCGATGTAAGTAATAGGATTCGACATCATATAAGACTTTAAGATTACAAGTTTCTTGGAAAAATACTTACATATACGATTGGTATTTATTTCTTGCACCCTAACGGTGTGATAGGAAAGGACAAGCCACGGGAAGGAATTTGTTCTTCTTGGAAATGAAAACCAGTTCCAAGCGTAGTACTTACTTACTTCCGTTACTCATAAATTAAATGAATGTCATTTTGTAAGTTGAGTCGCTTGAACATCACATAATTACGAATTTGACTAGCGCGGCAAGTAAATGTTAAATAATAATAGTATTTACATTTTCATGAATGAAGCAGCTTGATTCACAAAACAGGTTTTATTCTTATGCCGATTATTCAACTATTTCTATTCAAGTAGATGGTAAGTGAGGAGAATGCGCAAGATGAAACCGTATTCACCTAGAGAATCCTCAACAATTGAGGAACTGGCCATACTAATATAATATCTTACTATATGAACGCAAATTTATTGTATTTTTATACACCGTCAAACCGACAACTGGGTCTAAAACCGAAAGTCTTATCACTAGGCTACATAGGTAGTTGCATTAGGCAATGAGTACAACAAAAGCAGTATATATATAAAGCCATAGTCAACTTTTCACCAAATAGCGACTGCACATGTGCTCAGCGTGACAGGTGGTGAGCCCATCGCCGGTCTATGCTGCAGGATGTAGTGTGTGCAGTCTTCAGTCCGTTAGTCGTCTTTTACGACACCCAAGGGAAGAGAGGGGGTGGTAGTATTTTTTAAAAAGCTAAAAATAAATCGTTAATGTATATACTCGTACTTAAATCGACTCGGTATTGCGAAAATTTATTAACTTGCAAGAACGTAACCTGATAACGTTGGATGGAGCTCTTGAACTTCGAATCCTTTTTTACTTACATTAATCTTTCTTCAATATTGCACAAATCGTGGATCGGGCATCATACAATGACTAATTATTAAAAATGAGACGATTTTTGGAATAATAATACAAGGTGTTAGAAAAAATACGAAAGACCACCGCATTCTTATTAAAACTCAAGGGAACCGTAGTAAGCAAGAATACAGATAACATTTCATACGTGGAATTAATTTTATAAAGCAGACTAAAAATGACGACAGTTACTCGTACTACTACAAAAAACCAAGAAATTTTCGGCCTTCGAAGTAATTCCTCGATTTTAGTAGTAAGCCCCCAGTGTGTAAGATGACAATCATGTCGTAACCATTCGCTTTTATTGTCCGTTTGGACGTAAAGCGAACAATAATATCTCAGCGTATCATAATAAAAGGCACATAGAGTCACACGGGGTATTACTGCCGAAAATAATGTGCATCTTATAATAATCATGTCTTATGATCTAGAGCTTCGTGTCACGTGTCACTATGGGGAGTACACTGGAATTTCGATAGTAAAAGTTAAGAAACTATCGCGTGCTGCGTCGCGGATGGGGGTCACCAGAATAAAATAATATCTGTTGTTGAGTCTGCAATGCTTAAGGTATTTAAGTTTAAGTCTACAGTTCTAGTTATTAATGTAAGAAGCTGTCGTTAAAAAACACCTAACTGTGGCAAGTGTGGTGACTTATGACCTGATGTTTAATATTTAAAACAGTATATTTACGCGAACACTACTACACTTTAAAATAAAAATATAACATACATATATATAATATAATTACGAATATTTATCTTATATATTTATAAAAGCAGTCTTCTGCCATAGTCCACTTTTCACCAAATAGCGTGACAGGTGGACAGCCCATCGGTCTTTAGTCCGTTAGTCGCCTTATACGACACCCAAGGAAAGAGTGGAGGTGGTAGTATTCTTTTACCGCTATACACGACACGGTTATACGGAAAATATAATAAATAAATAAATAATATGATTACATAATTAAAATAAATAATCTTTATACTCCATTATTTACATGAAATTTGAAGCCTCATTTGTAGCCCAATATTATCTTTAATGAGCTACAAATGTGCCACAGCAGGTCTGTAGAGTAACTATATCCAATTACATATAATTGATTATATAATTCTCCAAATTAATATCATATTTTGTTTGCTACTTAAACCTTAAACCTTCGTCAGGCAGTGGCGAATTAGATACCCCATTATACTGAACCTTATGTACCCCTAATAAGATTGAAAACTTATGATATTGTACCTTCTCTGCGGGGCTAAGGGGTAATATGACAACGGAGCGCGTAAGATAACAAGTGGAACGAGAGACCTTTATCAAACGGTGACACAATATCGGCTTCAAATATGTTCATAGATTATTATGAAATAAGCCGTGAAGAAATCGTCTAACTTTTATTTGCTTATAATATGGACGGTACCTATTATAGGTAATTAATTAGATTGTGATATGGGTTTCAGTTACACAGTAAGCCATTAAGACATTCATAAGTTTACAATTTATTACAGGATTGTGAAACAATTTAAAAATACTTACTGAAATAACTGTTTTATATTAACAAGTGTTACAATAAATTCTTTCAGATTTTCGGAGTGTAAATAGGTCAAGAGAACCATAAAGCGACGAGCATACATATTAAGAACGATAAGCGAGTAAATGAAATGAAATGGAAATGGTTTATTTGCTTTCAAACACGGTATAAAATGAAGTTGTTACAGAATAAACAAAGGTCAAGCGTATTTTGTCAAGAAGTAGACATGAAAAATTTTTGATTATAATTAATTTTTTGATAATGAAAAAATCTAACATTTATGAAATAGTATTTATAAATAGGCAATAAAATTACAGTTAATTCATAAATTTCAATTACCTATTCCTATAAATATCAACATATGATCAATTCAATAAAATCCCATCAAATAAAAATGTATGTCAATTATTATAAAATTATAGTCAATTAGGTAAGTATATTAAGTAAAATAGTCAACAATAAAATATAAAAGGTTACAATAAATACATCAGCGGATATCAAAACTCATAATACTCATTTAGAGCCACCGCACACATGATACTTTTAGCATCGGCGATCGGCGATTTTGCAACTGGAATCGCGTTTTGGCGACTCTCTGCGTTCGATGCAGTATCGGAACCGCGCGTGTTAGCGATTCAGTCGCTGCATTCAGCTTCTAAAAAGCGTCTTAATCGCCGATCGCCGCTGCTAACAGTAGCATGTCTGCTCTGGCCCTTAGGTCATAAAAACATTAAGCAAAGGATGTGCGTCAGGATCTTAGCTAATGAAAAGCTGTGGTCTCGGTCTACCTATCCGGAAAACGAGCGCGATGTCTGTGTATGTTGTATGTAAATAGTTACATAAAACATTAATGGAACTACGCTGGCAGAGTATTATAAAGCACCTGATTTCACGAAAAAACTAAAAATTCGACAGAAAAATAAAATCCTCATGTTGTGTGTAAATAGTTACATTAAACATTGATGGAACTACGCTGGCAGAGTATCATAAAGCACCTGATTTCACGAAAAAACTAAAAATTCGACAGAAAAATTAATTCTAATGTTGTGTGTAAATAGTTACATTAAACATTGATGGAACCACGTTTGCAGAGTATTAAAAAGCACCTGATTTCACGGGAAGACCAAAAATTCGACAGAAAAATCAAATTCTCCGTAGCTCAGTTATAGTTGGAAGAGCCGTCGCTCGGATTGAGAATGAGGTCATTTGCTCGAGTCCCTTCTGATGTCACAGGCGTAGTATTTTTAAGAAATAATTTTAATTTAACAAGCAAAATGTAAATGGTAAATTTTTTTTAGGCATAGTCCAGCAGTGTTTTGAGAAAGGTTGAAAATGATGGTAGCCATGAATTCCAATTTCAGGCATTCTATAAGACGGTATCACTCATGCACCTATAAGAGTACAACATACTTTATACGAGCCATCACGGCCTAGACACGGCAGGTAATTGATTTAAGAGGGGGAATCTAAATGCCTCTGATTCGGTTAGCTTGCGGCGAAGTTTGCCGAAGCTATATAGGTTTACACGGAAATCAGAAATGTTTATTCATTTATTAAACGTGAGGGAGATGAATAATGATCGTTTATAACTGTTTTCCACAATTAATGATACTTGCGGGGATTTCATCATTAGCCAGTTGGTTTTGAAGAGGCCTTATTCTTTTATCCACGTTTTGCGAATTAAGGATTACTATTTGTCTAAGGTCTGATTAGCTCAAGTTCAAGCATATAATACTAAATTATACATACGAGTTCAGCTTTCGTAATACCAGGCACAATAGAAATTCAATTTTTAGCAACCTTAGGAGTCTTTGTGACATACAAGGGGATATAGTAAAAGTGTCACCGCCTGCTACGAATTAAATCCGGTCGTAAAGAGTTTATTGAGTATCCCTGGGAAGATTATACCTGACCGGAATAAGTAGATAATAGCACCCTCAGGCTCTCCCACTATCTCTGTGTAATAAGTTTTTTTTTTTTTTTTTTATAGCAGAAGGAGGCAAACGAGCAAGCGGGTCACCTGATGGAAAGTAATCACCGCCGCCCATGGACACCCGCAAAACCAGAGGAATCGCAGGCGCGTTGCCGGCCTTTAAGGAAGGAATAGGCTCGTTTCTTGAAGATCCCTAAGTCGTAACGGTCCGGAAATACCGCCGCCGAGAGCTGGTTCCACAACACTGTAGTTCGAGGCAAGAAATTTCTTGAAAAACGCACAGTAGTAGACCGCCATCCATCAAGGCGATGTGGATGGAATGACAGTCGATTGCGTGTAGTGCGGTGAAGGAAATTAGCGGCAGGGATCAAGCCGAACAATTCCTCAGAACACTCCCCATGATATATACGGTACAATATACAGAGAGACGCAACATCTCTCCGAAGAGCCAGTGGATCGAGCCGACCTGAAATAACCACGTCGCCGACAATTCGAGCAGCTCTGCGTTGAATGCGGTCAAATGGAAGGAGTTGGTATTGGGGTGCTCCAGCCCAGAGATGGGAGCAGTATTCCATATGCGGCCTGACCTGTGCTTTATACAGTTGTAAACGGTGGGCCGGCGTGAAATACTGACCCGCTCTATTAAGCACACCCAGCTTTTTCGAAGCTAATTTAGCTTTACCTTCCAAATGACCACGAAACTGAACGTCACTCGAAATATCGACGCCAAGGATTCCAAAATCGGATTGGTATCAAGGGGAGCTCCCTCAAAGTTCAGAGGTACGACGAAGGGATGTTTTTTCGCGGTAAATGCGCAAACTTGTGTTTTGGAGGGGTTAAAGCGGACTAGGTTATGTCGGCCCCAATCCGAGACATGACTTAACATGTTCTCGGTGTCAGTCACAAGTTTATTCCGGCTCTCGATGACGCTTTCCAGAGAAATATTAGCTCGCCCGGTGTAGAGCGTATCCCCAGTACTGTCATCCGCATAGCAATGAATGCTGTTGTTATGCAGCATGTCATTGATATGCAGAAGAAACAAAGTAGGGGACAACACACACCCCTGCGGGACTCCAGCATTTACGGGCTTCATGTCGGAGCACGAACCGTCGACTGCGACTCTGTTGCTACGCCCAGTAAGAAAGCTGGCAACCCATGAACACAATTTCTCAGGAAGCCCGTATGATGGAAGTTTAGAGAAAAGAGCCCTGTGCCATACCCTGTCAAAAGCTTTCGCTACGTCCAAGCTAACTGCCAGTGCCTCCCCTTTACTCTCGACTGCCTCCGCCCATCGGTGAGTAAGGTACACTAAAAGATCACCAGCCGATCGACCGCGACGAAAACCATACTGGCGATCACTTAGTAGCTGGTTCTCTTCTAGGTACCTTAAGAGCTGGCGGTTTATAATGGACTCCATTACTTTGGAGAGTAAAGAGGTAATAGCTATTGGCCTGTAGTTAGACGGTTAGTCTGAGCGATCGCCTTTTTTCGGAATCGGGTGGACAAGGGCTGTCTTCCAAGAGCTCGGGACGACGCCAGTGGTGTAAGAGAGCTGGAAAAGGCGCGTTAGAACTGGTGCCAATTCAGGAGCACACGTCCGAAGCACAATGGGTGGAACTGCATCTGGCCCACTCGCCTTATGGATATCAAGGGAAAAAAGAGCCTTACGAACTGACCTTTGCAGGAACTGAACGTTTGGCATTGTACAAGCGCAATGCGGTATGGTTGGTGGAGAGTTTTCCCCATCGTCCAAGGTCGAGTTTGATGCGAAAAGAGAGCCCAAGAGATCGGCTTTCTCCTTTGCAGTATGGGCCAGGCAGTCATCGGTCTTGTGCAATGGTGGTAGGGACGGCTGACAAAAATTCCCTAAGATAGCTTTGGCGAGAGACCAGAACGCACGCGTCCCCGAAGGAAGACGCACTAGCCTCTCGCCAATTCTACCTATGAATGATGACTTCGCCTTGGCGATGTCCTTCTTAAAGGATCTGGCGGCAAAGTTGTACTTCTTTCTGAGCGCACTGGTGTTTGGATCCTTTGATGACACCGCATTAGCCCAGGCTTGGTAATGCTGTCGCTTTTGGCGAGACGCCATTTTGCAGCAACGACCAAACCATGGTTGGGACTTGCCGCCAATGGGAACCACAGAGTTTGGAATGAAAAGTTCCATTCCCTGCAGTATCACATCAACGACAGAGTCAGCGGCGACATCAGGATCATCCAGCGACAAGCAAACTCGCCACCACGGGTAGGACGCAAAGAAACTTCGCATCCCATCCCAGTCCGCCGACCTATAATGCCAGGCTCGACGGCTAGCCGCTGGTCTAAGTCATGTCTAAGTCATGTCGATGCGTTTCTCGATGCGCGAACATACATTCGTGCCAATATATTTTTATTTATAAATAATTTTAAAATAAGATCATAAGTTTTTATTGTAATGTTTTCATCATCATCACAATATAACCTTTTTATTGTGATGATGATGAAAACCGAAAATAGATGAAAATCTTGGTTGACGTCCATTTTTCGAACGCTAAGAAGACTATTTCATTTCCATGGAAGTTCATGCGTGCTACTCTATAATACATATACTTCTTCTGTTCCTAGATTTTATCTCCAACACGACCCTTTTGTGAGCGCTTCCAATAATTCATTTACCTACTGGAGTCACCTGCAGGACATAAAGTTGTCAGAGCCATCAGCACATAGGGAAGGTAGTAATTGATTTAGAGACGCCAGACCTAAGTGCCTGTGATGATGTTAGCTCGCGTCAAAGCTAGGTTAATGTGTGACTGCGCAAACTTAAACGATCCGATCTTCTTATTTATTTCGTAATAGTAGAGGATCCGAGTATACAACGACCTTCAATGAGCGGTTAATGGATGAAAAATATTTTATATTAAATTTAATGTGTTAAAAATATATTGCGAGTGGGTTGGCTGAAAAATTTCAGTATATGATTAATTAAATAACTAAAAATATTTTTTTTTAAATATTGCACTAGTTTCGATAATAGATAAATTACATAGGTACCAATCGAAAGTATGAAGCCTCTATAATAAGCAAACGTTAGGTTGACTATTTTTTTCCTGTCATAACATTGGGTAGGCAGGGTGTAAACAGGCAAGTCAATATCAGTAATTTGCAACCGTCTGGTTAAATAAATAAAATTTATGTTTATATAAAGATAAGCTCATTACAAACACACACACACACACCAAACCAGTGCAATGTAAAAAAAATATATTTTTTTAATATTAAATTAATCATTAATGGTACTGGACTGAAATTTTTCAGCCAACCCACTCGCGATATATTATTTATCATATTAAATTTGATATAATATACTTTTCATCCATTAACCTTCTCGGTGAAGGACGTTCTATACTCGGATCTTAGACTAAGGTTTGAATAGATTTAAATTATGAAAACACCATTTCTTTTCCATTTTTGTCTTCTGAACTTTTGTTTAAGTGAAACATTTAATTATAGGCTAAACAATTGGCTACTTGAAAGTTTTCGAAAAAGTATTTAAAAAATTACAAACGCTTATTTTATACCCCGTACAATATTTTATTTTTCGAAAAAGCTTTATTTAACAGAAAAAACAAATTTTTCTTTATTGATTTCAAATTTCGTGCGAAAACAGTTGGTTACGTGACATTTTACTCTGTGACGTCACATTTCAATCAATAAAGAAACTTATTTTGAAACCTGACAGATAGTTTTTGTATATTTTGTGAAATGTGACGTCACATGAAGCTCAATCATGGCCGGCCGTGTTTCAGGTCTTGTAATCCACAGATAAAAAACCGTAAATTTATTTAGTAAAAATAAAATATTTACGAATTATCTTAATAAAAAAAACTATTCAATAATTATCGTTCAATCATAAACTACCATTTCCGACATAAGTATTTTATATTTTATTGTTACAACTGTCAAATAGCCAATTATATAGTTTTAAACAAGTTTTAAACATACTTACACTCACGACTTATCCCCAAATGGTTAGGTAGAGCAGGCAATATGGACCGCATAAGCAGTTCAGGCCACTGTACACGTTTCACCAAAATAATAACAACTGCACGTGTGCTTAGCGTGACAGGTGGTGAGCCAATCATGTATGTACAAGAGGCGAGAAGAGATGGTTGGCAGTATTATTTTATTAATGAGCCGTGTAGTTAATAAAGTTAGTGTGTAATTTACAGCTATATACGTTACACTAGATAGGCCGTTCCGAACACGCACTATGTTCCACTCATCTGCGGAGTTGACTCGGCACCTTGCTTTAGTGTGGCTTTGACCTTCGCGCGTGCGGAGCGGCAAACATAATTCTATAAATTTTCTTTTCAAAGTGTACACCTAGACGTTTACTACAATTCAGTTGTTAAGTAAGTAAATTAATTGTTATTCATGTCATTATTATGTAGTTATATAGTAATAATAGAATAGTAAAAATAGTTTTTTTTTTCAATTATTGTTATAGACAATCTATTTGGGACGCCATCTTGATACACATACATTGTCTTTGACCGATCTAGCGTTGCGGCGCTGCGATGTCTGTCTGTTGATTAGACGACATAAATGTTTAAGCGCTGCAGCGGCTGCAGCGAACTTTAGGTCTCTCATTCTAGAATTTGAACTATTGCTATGTATGAACGTTCTTGTCTATACTTCTAGTTCAATGGTAACTTAGTGGCCGCCATCTCACAGTACAGTACTTCAAGGTAAATATTGAGCATGGCTGCGCCGCTTGCACGGTTTATAACTAATTTGCTTTTCTTACAAATGACATTGATATTTATTAGTTTGCGATTGTTGAAATTAGAAGTTGAAATAAGAAGAGGTTTTTAAAAATGAATTACTTTTTAAAAATTGTTTTTGTAATTTTTTATGATTGTTTTCGATGTTCCGTGCCCATTATTTATCTTGAGGTACTGTACTATAGTTTTAAAAATAATAAATTACACTGTGACATACTTTTATAATTAATTTTTGTCATCACAATTATTATTACTCATGTCAGCATTAATTATATAATTTATCATGTAATACTGCAATAATTTGTGATGTTTTTACTGTTTCTGTGTATGAATATCAAAACAATATACCTAGATGATATCTAATTGATTAAGTTTCTTCCGTCGCATTTTTATTATACCTACTTTTATCGAAAAACTGTACACGTAATAGATAATAAACTTAGGAGTTAGATCAAAGTGATTAAGCAAGTTCGCGAGAGAGTTAAGCAACTGCGAAAAGAGATCACGAGGATTCAGGCGGTATTTTATGTTGCAATAATATGATTTAAGAGTTAATGGGCTAGTGGGGGAAGTTAGTTTTATAGTAGAATTATATTTCAATTTTGGTCCATGTGAGAAGACTTGAGTCCGGCAGTTGGATATTTAAGAGCTCAGCCCCCTGAGCACAGATCTTTTATCGACCGATAAAGTGACATTAGACGATAAAATTTGACAGTTCAAGTACTGTCGATGTCAATTTGTCGACGTCTAATGTCACTTTACCGGTCGATAAAAGATCCGTGCTCGCACTGCAGTTGTCGTAATCCAAGACAATAGAATTTCAATTGTTAGCAACCTCCGGGAGTCGCGCGTGTAAGCGTGCTAAGCACATAACCTGATGGGTTATGGACAGAAATATGAACAACAGCCACGATTTCAAGAGATTTTAATTTAGTAAAAAATCAACATGTCTTGACAAATCATTAGAACAATGGCAATGAGAGAGAGAGCGTTTACAAGGGTATTAATGAAGACCCAAAAACAAATGTGCATTTACAAAGTAAGTTCAGACGAGTATTATTAGTGACCTATCTTTAACTCGAAACATTACTAATACACTTAGAGCATTCAGAATGCTAGGGTGATACTGCAGGTCAGTGGAGAAATTTAGACAGAATTCTCCAACAGATTTTGAACTATAGCTGTTGGGCGTTGTGTTCAAAGTCAGGTGGAGAATTTTGACGGTTTGCGAGTAGTCTGGACGTGCTGTTGTTAGTGCGTAAGAGCTTGCAAGTTCCAGTGGCGCTAATACAATATGGTATTGCGTTTACAAAGACTGTTCTAATATTCGTGACAGACAAGGGGTAGGCTAGTGATGATGACAAGGCTTTTGGTCAAAAAGCAGAAATCTCATTATTTAGAAAGAAATATGATAGACGATGATGACCCACATAACAGAAGAGTCCTAACCTATCACCTGAAACGAGTTTCGGTAAACCTGTACTTTAATTATTTATTCAAGTATATGTAAGTACACATTTAGACGAGGATTAACGCCAACTACTTATTAAAGGCAAAGGTACTATATACCTACACACATACATACCTTTTTATACCCGACGTTTCGACCGAGTTGCATCGGTCATCGTGGTCACGGGCGGACTGCTGTCGCGATGTGATGCCTCCGTTTGCGCGGCTGATGAGTCTTCGTCCACCGTCACATTTTTTACATTAATTAGCGTTAATCCCCGTCTAAATATGTATTTATAATGGAACGCGAAAGTTCAAAAGTGTATATATGTAAGTATATAACAATAATCACTTGGTACTTGTACTTTACTAAGATTTAAAATAGACATTTAATTTTAATTGGAAAAATGACATTCTACAGGCTATATACTGCAATGCTACATTGAAGACCTACTTTCTATTAATTGCGATAAGAAAATCTGCTGTTTCACACAAATGCAGTTTTGTGTTTCTATTATCTATTATTATTCACACAATTTTTTTACAGAGTAGTTCCCATACTTAAAGTTGGTTTTTGCACTTATTAAGTGCAGACTTGCAGACTTATTTACTGGTGCAGTATGACCCAGTTGTGAGATTATAAACATATTAAAACATCAAACATCCGGAAGTTTACCAAACGCCGGATCTATTTAATCAAACGCCGCGCGCAGTCCTTCAATGCGTCACAATATCCAGCCGTTTTCGCCGACACCACAATACAGTTCCAGCGCAGCGTGATTAACTGCATGTGCACATTTATGAGTGTAGCACTGCGAGCTGCATATGCAATCTACAATACTCTGTGCTATTTGGGTAATCGAGAGATAACGCTTTAATTTCAATTGCCTCTTGTGCATAAATGTTATTTGTTAATGTATGGCTTGTATTTAGTTAAATGGCAGCATGATTAACTGCATGAGCACGTCATGAGTGTCAGCACATCTGTGAAGATGTTTGTTTTATTTTTCATTATACTTCACACATAAACCGAAGACGATTACATAATTATTACTTGCAGCAACGCGAGATGATGCTGTCTCGGTCACACTTTTAGAGCCTACCATCTAAAAACATCTTTTTTCTCCCTTCCGTCCCGACGTCACCGTCTCGCCGGCCGGCGCCGGAGCCGCGCCAACCGTCCGCCATTACGCTTTTTTGTGTTGTCGAAGTCACACGGTTACAATTTCTTTTCAAATTTAGTGATTTTAGGGAGTCTTTGCTACTTTTTATAGTGAATACTATAACAACAATGGGGAAAAAACGGTCAAGGACCAAGGATTACGATCATTTGTTAAATAAAGTAAGAAAATTGGAACGGACACTTAAAAAACGTCCTGTACTCTATTCTTCTTCGTCATCGTCAGACGAAGATGCAGATCGGCGGGTTTCACAATCGCCGGTCGTACATTCAGAGGTGCACGCGGTAGTGCACAATGCAACAATGAACGACGACGTGGAAATTTCGGAAATGAGTGTTTTATCTCCACTACATTCAGGTAGGTACATACCTATTACATTTTTAACCTGTAATTTCAATTTAAACAGATACCTTCATCTTTACCATCCCTTGTAGTAGGTGGTAGTAGTAGTAAACAGCCTATAACTGTCCCACTAGTGGGCCAAGGCCTCCATTATTGAAATCAAGTCATCGCTACAACTGATGGGTAATGGCCTAATCACCACGCTTGCCGAATGCGGGTTGGTGATCACAAAACTGTTATCATTTATATATTGTTACCGTTATTTATGGCGCAGACATTCTATATGGATTGTCGTTTATTGTACGAAACCCCACGTATATCGTGTTGGGATCGTTTTTTGTCAACCTATATGGTTTGTCAATTACAAGTACAGCTACATAACCAAGTTTAATCATGGTTGTTCGTTGTTTAGTGTACTAAAACCCCACGTATATCGTGTTGGGATCGTTTTTTGTCAACCTATACGGTTTGTCAATTACAAGTACCTACATAACTAAGTTTAATCATGGTTGTTCGTCGTTTAGTGTACTAAAACCCCACGTATATCGTGTTGGGATTGTTTTTGTCAACCTATATGGTTTGTCAAATTCAAGTACCTACATAACCAAGTTTAATCATGGTTAGTTGCTACTAACCCAATATTATCTTTAATGGATTACTGGTTTGTTACAGAAAAAAATTATGATCATCCTGACTTGAGTCATCATGAAAATGACAATACTATTGACCCCGAAATTCTCCACATTCTGGGGGACGACCCATCGAACCAAAATACATATGGGGATAACTTACACAAGGAAATAATACCGAGATGGCAGTACATCTTGACAAATGGCCTAGAAAAAGGTATTAAGTCAGAGTTACTTAAACAATACCTACCTCCAGAAAATTGTGTCAGTCTGAGAGCACCTAAACTAAATTTAGAAGTAAAAGCTGCATTGAACGAGCTCAATGCAAAGAAGGAAGCATTTAATGAAAACAAACAAAATCAACTTACTAGTTGCCTTACAGCTCTAGGCAAAGCATTGAACATAGCACTATGCTCTAATGAAAATGCTATACCACAAGACATCATAAAACCTTTAAGTGATGCAGGCCGGCTATTATGTGATTATCATTATAGGGAGTCGCAATCACGACGATATTCTGTCATACATACGCTGAACAAAGAAATACGGGATACTGTTAAGAACACAAAAATTGACGAATTTTTATTTGGCTCTGATCTGGCAGAACAAATAAAATCAGCAATAGGGCGCGGGGTGCAGCCTCAGCGACGCGGCAGAACCCCCTACGGAGGCAACCGACAGCTCCTGCCACATCGACGAGAGGCAGAGATCACCACTACCACAGTGCAGCCAACCCGAAGCGGGCCAACAACCTTCGCGGACGATCAACCACAACGAGACGTTAGTGGACACTCCAAAGGTAAACTTGCCAATCGCTGTTCAATTAAGTTTATTTTATGACAAATGGCAAAACATTACTAACGATTATGTAATTTTATCTTGGATCCAAGGATATACAATACCTTTTATTAAAAGACCAACTCAGGCTAATATTACTACAATAAAGACCTACACTTCAATTGAAACAATAGCTATTGAAAAATGCTTAACTAAAATGCTTAAAGCTAATGTGATATCTGCTTGCGAGCCATGTGAAAACCAATTCATTTCGCCCATATTTACCATCCAAAAACCAAATGGAAAACATACATTCATTTTAAATTTAAAACAATTAAATAAATTCATAGAAATTGACCACTTTAAAATGGAGGACTATCGCACGGCGTTAAAATTACTCGACGTTAATTATTATATGGCTACTATAGACCTCCAAGACGCATATTATTTGGTCTCCATTAATAAAGATGACAGAAAGATGTTACGATTCCAATGGAACTCTAAAATAAATGAATTTAATGTACTTCCGTTTGGTTTATGTACGGCGCCTTACGTTTTCACAAAACTTCTCAAACCTGTCATCCAACATCTACGTTCTCGGGGCTTAATATCAGTTCTATATTTAGATGATTTTCTATGCATAGATAGATCATACGAAGATTGCTTATATAATGTTAATACTACAATAAAGTTCATAACATCCCTAGGTTTTATTATAAATACAAAGAAAAGTCAAATCATACCAAATACTTCTTGTAAGGTATTTACCTTGGATTTATTTTTAATACTCAAAATATGACTATTAATCTTCCTAAAGAAAAAAAGTCTATTATAAAAGATAAATCCAACTATTTTATTAAAAATAAAAAGTGTAAAATTAGAAAGTTCGCTGAATTTATTGGTTTACTGACCTCAGCATGCCCAGCCGTTCAATATGGATGGCTATATACGAAAAATTTTGAAAGAGAAAAGTTTTTAGCGTTAGATTACTCTGACGACTATAGTAGAAGTATGAAATTAAAATCCTATTTACATGAAGATCTGAAATGGTGGGCAAATAACATAATGTCCTCTTGGTGTCCGATTTATAACAATAATTATGTTCGTGAAATCTTTACTGATGCTTCCCTTACGGGCTGGGGAGCAGTTTGCAAAGAAAAAACGTTTGGAGGAAATTGGAAACAATCGGATCTTTTCCTGCACATAAATACTTTAGAACTAAAAGCGGCATTTAATGGTTTAAAAATGCATGCATCAGATTTAATGAATTGTAAGATCCTTTTGAGAATAGATAATACCACGGCCATCTGTTACATAAATCGTATGGGCGGTGTACAACATACACACTTAAACAAAATAGCTCGCGATATATGGCAGTGGTGCGAGTCTCGTAATATTCATATTTTCGCTTCATATGTTAAGTCTTCTGAAAACATTGCTGATCGCGAATCACGCCAGGTCGTTGTTGATGCGGAATGGGAACTAGCTAACTATGCTTTTGAACAAATTATAAATTGTTTTGGCACACCAGAATTTGATCTCTTTGCATGTGCTCAAAACTCAAAATGTACCAGATTTGCTTCTTGGAAACCCGATCCTGATGCAGAATTGTTAGATGCTTTTACATTTTCTTGGGAAAATTTACAATTCTATGCCTTTTCACCTTTCTGCTTAATTCCAAAAGTTCTACAAAAGATAGTTTTTGATAAAGCCAAAGGCATATTAGTGATACCACAATGGCCTTCACAACCGTGGTACCCGTTGTGGACAAAGTTGGTTGTTTCTAAAAAGCTTTTTTTACAACCTAATAAAAATCTTTTATTTTCTCCTTTTAGGAACAGTCACCCACTTCATGCGAAAATTACCCTGGTGGCAGCCATGTTATCAGGGAATCGTTACTCAGGCGAGGTGTCCCACTGGAGTCCTTAGATATCGTCATGGCTTCATTTGCTGAAAATACCCTATCACAATATAATTCAAGCTTAAAAGCGTGGTGGATGTACTGTATGAAAAACAAAATTAATTTCTATGAATCATCATCACACCACGTGATTTTATTCTTAACAGAAATTTTTAAGTCAGGTAATGGTTATAGCTCTTTAAATACATATCGTTCAGCACTTTCTGTGCTTTTAGGCAAAAACATACCGACAGATGTCGGTATATCCAGATTTTTAAAAGGTGCTTTTAGACTTAGACCACCTAGGCCTAAATATAATTTTGCATGGGACCCAACGGTTGTGCTGCGCAATCTTGAAAAGTATTTCCCATACGAAACCATAAACTTACCTAATTTATCAATCAAAACTGTAACACTACTAGCCTTAGCTTCAGCTCAAAGGATGCAAACTCTGAGCGTAGTAAAACTTAAAGATATAGATATCCAAAATACTTTCATACTGATAAAAATAACTGAACTTATAAAAACATCCAGACCGGGGTCTTGCCAACCACTGTTAAAATTGCCATACATACGAGAAAAGCCAGAAATATGTCCGGCTTTAGCTATACAGTCATACATCGACAAATCAAAAACATTACGAGGTGGTCACGCAGAGGATTATCTTTTTATTAGTATCCGAAAACCGCACAAGAAAGTCGGATCACAGACCATAGGTCATTGGGTTAAAAAGCATTACAGGACAGTGGCATTGACATTAACATCAGCCGCTCATAGCGCGGGCGTTAATCTTGAGGTGGTTCGCAAGGCGGCGGGCTGGAGTGATACGTCTAACATATTTTTAAAATATTATAAAAAGGATATTATTAACTTACCAGATAATTACGTTAATGCGGTCTTTCAATTGTAAGAACTAAATCATTTATTGAATATTAATTTAATTTTGAATATTGATTAAGAGTATAATAAATGACAATTAGTTCGACTATTATGTAAATAAATTACATACGATATGATGTTGATAATTATTAATTAGTTCTAGAGACAGAATTATTTGGTCGTGTTGTAGGTAGGTATACCTACTTATATTTTATTTATGTTTGAAAAATGTGAGATTTTATTTTACATTAAAATACACGATTGATATGATTTCAATTTATTTTTGTTTATATAACTCTAAACATCTGCAAGTAATAATTATGTAATCGTCTTCGGTTTATGTGTGAAGTATAATTAGAAATTGAACGAACTTACCTTGCGAAGTTCGATTCCAATTATACGAACACCTAAACCGAAGACGATTACTACGTTCCCTCCCTACCCTTTAGTACCCGTGGAAAATAAATATAAATGCATAATATAGAATAGAACCTCTAAAGAAATGGCGGACGGTTGGCGCGGCTCCGGCGCCGGCCGGCGAGAGGGTGACGTCGGGACGGAAGGGAGAAAAAAGATGTTTTTAGATGGTAGGCTCTAAAAGTGTGACCGAGACAGCATCATCTCGCGTTGCTGCAAGTAATAATTATGTAATCGTCTTCGGTTTAGGTGTTCGTATAATTGGAATCGAACTTCGCAAGGTAAGTTCGTTCAATTTCTAATTATTTCTCGTTACAGTTAAGTAGATGTAATTGTTTATTTTGATCTTTAAGTTAAAAACTATTTTGTAAGCCTATATGATGTTTAATTAATGTTTAATAGTGTTAGAAAGACGTGCAGACAAACTGCACGAAACAATCGGAATATATTCTTACACACTTTATTTATGTATCATCTATTTGACGAATTATTTTATTACAGTAACAGTAACATACGCACTTAAGCTAATAACAGATTCAAACAGAAACGTAGATGAACCACCAACGTCAACGTAATAACTGTGAAAACAGCCACTCACACAAAGAGCGGATGCATCGATGTCTGCGACAAGATAGACCATTTTCGACAATACCAATAAAAGATAAAAGCGCACAATAGCGAGCAAACACCTACATTGAAAATGCAAAGGTATGATTCCACTTGTGCCCGAAACAAACACAATATCCGCACCGCATGCATCCGCGCCGGCGGCCGATGCGGGCACGGTTATGAACTGCTCTGTACGCACCGGGATTATCCCGGCGCATTTCTGCCCATCACGTTTCCATGATTGTCTGCATAAGCAGATTTTGAGACTGCGCCCGAATCGCTCAGATCGAAGTAATGGAACAATCTAGAGATTTGATCTAATTAACCTTCAAAGGCTTTTCAACTTTGAACTACAACTTGAATGACGTACTTTAGCAAAAACACCTATATCAAAGATAATGTTGTGTGATAAACAAAAGCCATGAACATAATTATATTAGGTCCATGACAAAAGCTTACAAATGACTTTTGTTTTTATGTAAAGGTACGTCAGCTCACTATTTTGTTAACAAAAATATTTCTTTTTGAGTGAATTATAATAGATTAAAAAAGTACGATAATAGCAAAAAGGCCACTGCCCATACGGCCCAGCCACGTTTATAAACAAAACGTGTTTGAACTGTCGCGACGAAGCTGTAACGTTTATTTTTCCTAAAAAAACGATAGGCTACCTACTGTGAACTGCACGATGAGTAAAAATTCACTCTTATATACGAAACTGTTTAACGAAAAATGTTCAACTTCGAAACCGGAAAATATACACAATCAATTATGTTACAGTTACATGGTTGAGCTATAAAACTAACTAACTGAAATATTTAAACGTTTATCTTACATCTTTAAAATAGAAAAATATTATTAAATACTTTCGAAATAACAATGTGTATAAAATGGTCGAGTTTAATGCCAGAAAAACCCAGGTTTTGCATTCTCGTCTAAGATAACTCCTTTCCTTACTCCTCCCTCTCTTCAGAACTCTCCTTTACCCATTTAAGTGGACCTCAGCATTCTTGGCATGGACATCGACCAAGAACTGAATCCAAAATGCTACATCGAGAGTGTTATTTTAACTGCCTCCCGTAAGTTGGGTATTCTCAATAAGGTGAGGCGGTTTTTCACTCCTGAGCAGCGCTGTTTGCTGTACAAGACTCATGCGATCGAGTATGGAGTATTGTTCCCATCTATGGGACCGCTCCGCTAAATACCTCCTCGATGCACTTGATAGACTGCAAAGGCGAGCGGTACGCATTATTGGAGATGCTGAGGTTACAGCCTCTCTTGAGGACCTCCAGCTGCTTAGAGACATTGCTTCTCTCAGTGTCTTCTACCGAAATTACTACGGAGAGTGTTCTGAAGAACTTTGTGATCTAATCCCGCCCTCTCCTTTCCTGTCCCGGACTACACGTTCTGGTCTTAGTAACCACCATCATACTGTGCCAAATATCAGCACTCCTACCAAAACATTTGGCAAGTCGTTCCTCTGTAAGACCAGTCGGCTCTGGAATTCTCTGCAAGCGCATGTGTTTTCCAGCTCCTATAATTCCGGGTCTTTTAAGCGGGGCGTGAAACGGAATTTATGCAGGCCGTCATGAATGGGTGCGTTTGTTACCATGCTTGTTCTACGGTGAGAAGCGCTCTCATTATTTTGGACTGAATCGGCAAGCAGGATGCAGTCACTATGACGTGTCACATAAAAAAAGTATTAACTGTCTATTGTCACACGTAGCCAAAACCCAACAAAATAAAGTAACTCGGAAACGAATTACGAAATACAATAGAAAACGATAAATTGTAGTTTCAACGGTGTCCCGCCTAATCGCACACAAATAATACGTTTAAAACCGATGAAACAATAAATCGGAAACGCATTGGCATCGCATGGATAACATGCCCGAATGGCTGGTATAATTTTATATCGCGATATCTATTTAGGGGTTGACAATGGCTTACTCACGACGCAATGCGATAGTATTTTATTGAGGGCCACAAATCTTCATTTGGTGATATCGGACGCCCTGGCCTTTATGCGTACATGCATGAGGACAAAAACACCACCATTTATGTATGATTTATGCGGCCCATTAATTGCGGACAATGCAAGAATCGGATGAAATCGGTTCTTGTTTATCTTAATCAAAATTCAAGCGGCATTCACAATTCTTGTGAGTTTTGGTGGTGTATTGTTCATATTTAGTAATAATTAAACATAGTAAACATAACATTAATTCATTAATATACCTATGTAAGTAGCAGTAGGAGTGTTCTTCTTAATTATATTTCAAGTAGTATTATTCTTTTCTTTCGGTGCAGATAACTACGTCATCCGCTGTCATACATATCTCGGGAAATAGTATAATAAAAAGTAGTCAATATAAAGAGATACCGACATATATGAATTAAAATAGGTCGATTACATATTATGGCAAAAGTGATTTTAATAAATAATTTTTTAAAGTTTTAGACTTGTTTTTTTGAACTGCTGTTCGGAAGATAACTTCGTATTTTTTAATTGTTCGTAAATAAATGCCTGAAAAAAAATAATGTCATACAAAAAGGCAGTCGCCGGAACAAGCTCTTAAATGACGTCCTTGATTTCGGCTTATCCAGTCAGGTTGAGGGATAAACCTGTGAGTTCCACACACGGAGCAAATGTTCTACATAACGTTGACTAAATATTATTTTGTTATACTCAAAAAACGATTATTTATTATGTAAGTAGGGCATTAAACATGCACGTTAACGAAACGAGAATTAGTATGGCAAAATTGCAATTCACCTCGTTGGTGACGCTGATTTAATACCATTTTTTTAACAAGATCTAATGATGAATAAAACCAGCACTTTGGTATGTGGTGATTAGTTTTAATGAGAATTTTGTGACAAAATAGTAACAATGCTTGAGCAAGGAACCTATATTTAAATTCCTTGTGCTTTAGCAAGTGCGACGTCACAGCCGTTATCGTCCGATGTGTTCTACTTTTAATTCGAAACTCGATACTTTACGTTCTTAGCTTGACGTGCAATGACAAAGTACTACAAAAGATTAACGGCAATTTTTTTCTAACATACATAAACAGAATTAGATTAGATTACACTAACACGAATGGAATATTGTTTTTTTTTGACATTTTTCAATTTGATTTTTTATATTTTTATAAGTATTTTCGAATTAGGTATTCATATGTATACAATGATGCATACAAATATACATATTGCTGATTGGTAGACTCCTGCTGTTTATTGCACTGTGCCTACAAATCTTTCCGTTTACTTTATTATAAAGGGTAAAAGTTAAAGTAAATTTTACAGCAATCTGCCGTATGCTTATTGCCTCTCTCGTTACACTCTCAGGGCGGATGATATTGCTAATTGGGTTTGCTGGCTCCCGGAAATCGTATAAAGTTAAACTAATACGGCGCAAGCTGCTGACACGAATAGAACGTTACTGTAATTGCCTGGTACGTAGCAGGTACAGACTACGGACCGAGCCGCTTCGGTTGCAATATTTTCAATTAGATACAATGAGATCACGTGTGCGCTAATGTTCAGGTGTATTTAAGCCAACTGCGGATAAGTAGCACGATTTTGTTTGCAGCCGGAGGTGGGAGAGCTTAGAATGTACATGTAAGCTGACATAAGGTAGCAAGATATTGTGAATTTACACAAATTTTATCGCAAACTGTTGTTTGCCCTATTGTTTAAAGGGCCAGATTTTAATCCAATCTTCATGCGTGTTAGTTATATTTGTGAACACGCTGAAGCAACAAAAAAACTCCACATGGTAAATGCTTTACAAGGGGAATTGCTGACGCCTGCAAAACTAATAACATTTCTGTTGAAACTTGTTTTTAATGGTTACATTAGTAGAAAGGTAGAATATAAATAGATCACTTTTAACTACGTAACATCTACAAACGTATCAACAACTGATTACCGACATTCATATACCTGACAACTTCTAAGAGCATCTCGAAAGGCTTAGCGATTACTATGCGGCTGTTGTGTTCATCAAAATAAAAAGGTGCCCGGAGAGACTTTAATCGTGGATAGTGCGACGCGGCACGACGGCCCGGGGATCACTTTGTCTTGGATGTATCATTTCTTACCTCCAGGTGATGTACTATCGCAAACTAGATAAGTCGAAATGGTCTATTTCCACGACAGTGTATAGGTACTCGTGGAAAGGGACGTTCCAATCTTAAAGACTTACATACGGATTTTTTTAACCCCTCGTCTTGGATTTTTTTTGACACTTTTTTTGGCGCAACTGTCAACGTCAAATTTGACAGAATTGAGCATAGACTATGCGATATTTTGTGATAACACACACACAGAACCGCAATTACCAAACTTGTTCATACTAAAGTAGTCTGTATGTCTATGAAAACACGGTACAAAGTCAAGTGTATTTTTGTAGGTGCGCGGTCTCATGCGACCGCTTGGGGCCTGAGGAGTATTATGTGCACATACTTTTTATATCATAAAGTGACGTTAATAGACATCACTTTCATTTTTTTCAAATTTATTTATTAAGATATAAGATATATGGATACCGTGCGAACGAAAGATCACGTGTAACGTAAAGGTAAAATAACCAAGCTATCCTGTGGTATCGTTATGTGTCAGAGTTCAATTACGCGGTCCCGGGCGATTGACCACGATTATCGGTATTTTTGTGGATATGTTTGATCAAATTTCGTTTCATTATTTTTCACTTAAAAAAATTAAATTAAACCTGTAGTTTTAGATTAAGTTACTCTATAATTTTAAAAAATATGTGCACAGATAAAAAAATCCTGTTAAACCATCCTATAACAAATTAACTACTCATTGTCTCAGTAACTAAATATAAGATTATTGCTTCGATCACATATAAAATCTAATAGATACTCAATCTTATATTTAAATCGTAGAGAATAGTGGCAGCGTTGACATATAGGTAGGTACTCTACTAGATACTCAATCTTATACGTAGAGAATAGTGGCAGCATTGACATATAGGTAGGTACTCTACTAAATACTCAATCTTATATTAAATCGTAGAGAATAGTGGCAGCATTGACATATAGGTAGGTACTCTACTAGATACTCAATCTTATATTAAATCGTAGAGAATAGTGGCAGCATTGACATATAGGTAGGTACTCTACTAGATACTCAATCTTATATTAAATCGTAGAGAATAGTGGCAGCATTGCCATATAGGTAGGTACTCGTAGAATAGTTAATCTATTGTTCGGACGTTTTGAGATCGCTGTTTGTGCATCTAGATTTTTAACGACCTTCTTGGCCTAGTGGTTAGCGTGCCAGATCTGGTGACGTGTCATCTCTAAGGTCCTGTGTTCAATTCCCGGTTCGGTCAATTAAGAGAAAACTGTTTTTCTGAATTGATTTCGGGTCTGGGTGTTTTTCTATTTTTACGTACATTTATCCTTTATCTAGTTTAACCATATTAACAAGTTTCAATAGAAGCTTATATTGGGCTTATAGATAATTGGTTTGAGCGTAAACAAAATTTAATTGAATGTGTTCGAAGGGCTAGTGTAAATTTCATAATTAGTTTATTTTCTGTTTATTAACGTTGCATACGACTACTAGGATAGCGTCACAGATAGAGATGCGTGAAAGGGTTTGGGGTAAGCCTTCGCCGTTGCTTTCACAACATAAAAAATGGTACTTAAAAAAAATAGACTTTGTGTAACAGAGGAGCGCGATGGCTCAGCAGCTAAGAAGATTTCAGTTTGCGATGTTGACAGTTAAATAACTTACGCAATTTTAAATTAAAAATATCATCCCAACCGTTAGTTAAATACAAAAAAAGAACTTACGTAAGTTAGCCTGATAGTTGCACTAGGTTTGTTGCACAGGGCCTTGTTGAAATTTGAATCAAATTCTTTATACATTAGCAAACAATACAAAAATCGAATGACTTCTAAAAACATTTTTTTTCGACAACTTTCTTAATTTTACGCATGAAATAATAAATATTACATGAAAATATTTGTATTGATATTTTGCAGGTCGCCCCCATCTTAAAAAAGTAAATTTTAATTTCTAACACAAGCGCGTGATGGATTTGTACATTTCGCAGAATAAAAACTTTGCTCTAATCAAATTACTAGGTCTAAAATTTCAAAGCAGAATAGTTATATTTTTAATAGCAATATGATTGATTTTGCTTTGAGGTTCATTATGAGACTTATGTTAGGTTTGGGATCGCGCGGCACCCTCTTAAACCCTTAGCTGGTGGTGGCAATGTACATGCCACCATAATTTGAACCTTATTCAGTTGTAATTGGATGGAAAAATAATAAAAAAATATTCAATGTTGTACCAGGCTGATGAAGATAACGTTGCATAAGCGCAACTTAACTAATGAAAAGATAATAACACATACTGTTGTACTCTATATTAAGGGTTAAAGAGCTCACTCCATCAATACATGTCAATATAATATGCATTTATACAATATTTCAAAAATACTCGTATTAGAATAGGTAAACCGGTACTTTGGTAAGAAAGTGTATAGTCATGTTTACAGTTTCCTTTTGTTCTAACATTTGTGAGTGCTGAATATTTATAATATATTATATGTTAGACCTTTACACGTTCGTGAATATGCATGAGTGTTGGCATATTAAACAAGACAGTGAAATATATCTTTTCATATTTTCGTGAGGTCTGAGTGAAGACCCACAACATTATTAAAACTGAAGGGGATCGGGGGAATACAATTTGTCATTAATCATCCATCAAATATAAGTAGTGTAAGCTAAAAGTGTATCGGACTTGCTCCCATGTAATGAATAAACCATTATTGAAAATACATGTCCGTCAAACAGCTTCTTGGTATGAAATAATAAAAAGTTAGAAGGGCTTAGACAAGTGGCACGATCGCTTGTAGAATAGAATGCTGAATGTAAAGAATTTGATTGACTTCATTTGATCGCCTCTGTGGTCCAGCGGCTAAGCCACCCGTTTCAGGCCCAGAAGTCCCGGGTTCGATTCCCAGCAGGGGGTACATCTTTGTGTGCTCGGTTTGGTTTGTGGTTGGGCTGTTAAGTCCTCCTGGCTAGCTACCACCATCTTAACTAAGTCAGCCGCCATAACAATGATGTTTATAACATTGTTGTGTTCCGACAGTTTAAGATAAGATAGCCAGTTCCTCAGTGGTTGAGGATTCCGGCTGAAGCGCTTCCACCTTCGGCCTTTTCGTCACTTACTGTCAGGTGAGATGAATTCCAAACGCTAACCCGTTGTTAAATTAAAAAAAAAAGAGAATTGGTTAATATAAAACTTTAAAGAGCTTATTTATGACAACAATATTCTTTATATAATTATATATTCTGTTTTTTCGCATATGTCTTAAGACGACAGTCGTCAAACCCTAGCTCGCAAGCGTGATGGGTTATTGCCCCCTCTCCCCATGTGCTGTTCTCCATATGGGAAGTGAGAAGGCCCGCACTCAGTAATGGGATGGTCACTTTACGGCGATATTAGCTTGCGCTCCGTTGCGACCGTGCTACGTTAGAGTACGCGTAGATAGTGGTCGATCGGTAAGTTCCCCGATCGTATCAAATGTTTAAAAGTAAGCTAAATTAACTTCGAAAAAGCTGGGTATGCTTAATAGAGCGGGTCAGTATTTCACGCCAGCCCACCGCTTACAACTGTATAAAGCACAGGTGAGGCCGCATATGGAATACTGCTCCCATCTTTGGGCTGGAGCACCCCAATACCAACTCCTTCCATTTGACCGCATTCAACGCAGAGCTGCTCGAATTGTCGACGACGTGGTTATTTCAGGTCGGCTCGATCCACTGGCTCTTCGGAGAGACGTTGCGTGTCTCTGTATTTTGTAAAATATATATCATGGGGAGTGTTCAGAGGAATTGTTCGGCTTGATCCCTGCCGCTGATTTCCTTCACCGCACTACACGCAATCGACTGTCATTCCATCCACATCACCTTGATGGATGGCGGTCTACTACTGTGCGGTTTTCAAGAAATTTCTTGCCTCAAGCTACAGTGTTGTGGAACCAGCTCTCGGCGGCGGTATTTCCGGACCGTTACGACTTAGGGATCTTTAAGAAACGAGCCTACTCCTTCCTTAAAGACCGGCAACGCGTCTGAGATTCCTCTGGTTTTGCGGGTGTCCATGGGCGGCGGTGATTACTTTCCATCAGGTGACCCGCTTGCACGTTTGCCTCCTACTGCTATTAAAAAAGCTAGCTGTTTTAAAATAATTTTAACAGGACCTATGTATGCTACTCTGCCAATAAACTACTTAAGTTACAAGTACGAAGGATTTATTTAACATTACAATTTTGTTATGCCTCGTTCCACGCTCTTTTCAGAATGAAAAATGACCTGTCGCCGTGGCAACTGGCAACTATGCCTCCGCGAAGTTTCGGGGCTGTCTCGACACAACTGACATGCAAATGAGATACGTGTTCTAAATTACAACTTTTGTAGTTTTAACTGGTGCGTCAAGTTTTGTTTGAAAGCGGGATTTATGCAGACCTTAGGCTAATGGCGTTTTTGGTAATGTCAACGAAGTATGACATACATACATAGACTCACGAGTATTATCCCCAAAGGGTTAGTCGAAGACTAGGCATTGAGGACCGCAGAAGCAATCCACTGCCATAGTTCACGTTTTACCAAAACAGTGGTTTCTTGCGCCTGTACTTTGCCACAGTTGAAAAATGACGTCCGGAATGGGTAAAAAAGATTTGAACGATTCAAAGTACTTATTAATTGAGTTTATTGAAAAAATATCTTTTACTTTTTTGAAAAAATATAACTGCACATGTGCTCAGCGTGATAGGTGGTGAGCCCATCCCTGGTTTATGTTGTTGGATGAATATGCAGTATTAAGTCCGTTAGTCGCCTTTTACGACACCCGAGGGAAGACAGGGTTTGGTAGGTAGTATTCTATAATGCTACCTACCAAACTTATTATTATTAATGTTGTGTACGCCTGTAATAGGTATATGTATAAGTATTAATTTGTATAAGTAATGTTTTGTTTAATTCTTCATATGTATACTGTTGGTGTACCTAGTTAAGTGTTCGCCAGGTTCAGTCACATAGGTGCCACATAACTACCTTTTTCCATAAATAAATAAATAAATAAATAAATAAATAATGGAATTTCTTTTTCTAATACAATTCTGTAGTGTGACGCTATTCCACACGGCTCAGACAAAGTATGAACTGCTGTTCTTTGAAAATTGCAACGACTAGATATGTGATAAAAGAATAACCGGCTCACTGCATGATAGTACACTGAACATGTTTGTATCTGTATAACGAAAAGACAATAACAAAAAAATGTTTGACATACATATCACATTGGTTTGATATACATACATACATAATAATCACGACTAATATCACCGAAAGGTTAGTCAGAGACTAGGCAATGAGGAAGAGCTCTGCCATAGTCCACTTTTCACCAAATAGCGACTGCACATGTGCTCAGCGTGACAGGTGGTGACCTCATCGCCGCTCTTTGTTTTTGAATGTATATGCAGTCTTTAGTCCGTTAGTCGCCTTTTACTACACCCAAGGGAAGAGAGGGGGTGGTAGTATTCTTTTAATGAGTCGCTACACGACACGGCTTTTTTTTGATATACTTGCCAACATATTTTATTTTTTCTTCTTTGTGCCACAGTAATTTTTAAACGTATTTTTTGTAGGTAATCGAAACAGTATTTGATTATATAAAAAGCTAACCTAGACATAGATATAAAGTAAGGCTGCAACAAACATTGCTACCTGTGTAACTGTTGGCAGACCCATTAGTGTAAACTTTTGATAAGTATTTATAGTGAAAAGCCACATTATACAGCTCTCCAAAGAAACAGTAAACAAAAATTATCGCAATATAACTAAATAATAGTCGGCAAAAATATAGTAGTGCATAATAGCTCGCTTTTTTCGTTCATTTTCTACAAAAAACAATCGTTTCAAATGGTGCTAAAAAAGAGGCTCTATTAAGTCGATTAATCCAATCAATCAATGTCAATTATCCAAGACATAAAGAGTAGATTGTCCTACCTTATATCAAAGAATTTGGTCACCAGTCCGGCGCAGCTGCTAAACTTGCAAGATTTTATTAATTTTTTCGCGGGGTACCAAAATTTTTTTTTACAGCTCATATATTTTCGTTATATTTGATTATTTCCTATAATAACGTTCAAATAAACTCGAAGATATTGCCTGGCTAACGCTAAAAGCTGAACCTCGTAGTTATTTGAATGGCAACAGTTTGTCTCTATGTGTGTCTATCTGAGGTGTCATGTCGTATGTCAAATTGAAATTTTTCTGAGAAAATTGCAGCTGTGTGAGTGACGCTGAGGAGTGACGCTAAGGAGCTGAGGCGTTTTTCCTGGTCCAGCTTTCGTTAGCCAGACTCTAAACGAAACGTTGAAAAATGTCTACCTCAGGTGGGAATCGAACCCAGTCCTCCGCAATTCGAGGAACTCAGCTCTATCATAACAGGCAAGCCCAGAGCTTTAGATTGAAGACATAGGCCACAGCGTCAAAGACTTTCTCCCGACTTCACAACAGGAGCTCACTTTATTACTGTCTTTTCGTTGCTTCAACGCTTGAATAAATATGCCCTCGCAAATATAAGGAACCGTAAAACTGAAGGTGTTGTTGTGAAGTGAGGTGCTCCAGAAATTTGTTTTCGCAGACGAAATAATTAAACACGTCGCCGTTCGGCTAAAGCTCTATTTTGTTAAGGTTTTGGTTCGCTCCAACAAAGCGAACGTCGTCGCCGCAAATTGCGGACTCATTGTTTGTTCCGCGCAAACATTCGCCAGCGCCGTTTCCTCCTACTCACAAAGGAACTCCATTTGCGGAGAGCAAATCCTTCTTATTGTTTTTATTTTTAAATTATTTGCTGTAAGGTGGACAAGGTATCGTGACCGAGAGTCATTTTAATTATTGTCAATGTATAAAATTTAAAATCAGGCGCATCGTTTATGAACGGACGAACTGAACTAATTTGGCTTATTTTTTTTTGTGCTTCGAATTGTCAGGACTAAATAAATGGTTTTTTTTTGAAAATTCAGACACACGGTATTGCTTTAGGTTGGGTATAGCACACGTCATGTCCTGGATGAGTCAATGGTGCGTAGCCCTGTTTTCACCAGACGGGCAGTAAGCTCGTATAGCGACTCAGTAACACAACAAAAGAAAAATTGGTTACAGTCGTTGTTGATAAAACATACTTCTCACTTAGCTAATTTAGTAGGCATACTTTCTTCCCTCCAATTTTAATACAGAAGGTAATTCACTGTACTGTGCAATTTAGGCGTTCATTGAGAAATATCAAAATAATATCTCTTGCTTTTAATGATAACAAAATATATTGAACATGACTTGTATAAACGTATGGGTGAGGCTTATAGAAACTGAATAGGTTAAAATAGTTAACGCTAATATAACATCTCGAGAGCAATGAATCCGTTTCACTTAAACAAACCTATTAAAGAAACCAATAAATCTCGGGAACTAAGAATGCTAGCTTAATGTTATAAATTGTGTTTAGTAGACAATTAAATACTCCTGAAATAAAGGTGTTAAAACTTCTTAGTTATTGTAAAGTTATATCATAAAAAATCAAATTTGAAAAAGGGAGACTTTTAGGAACTTGATGTACAGCATGCCAAACCGCGTTAACGCAGTAATAGAAGCACGAGGAGGCAATACGAAGTATTAAAATGCAAGAAAATCGTAATGTTGTTCAAATATTTCATGTTTTCTGTTTTTGTTCTAATCGCCTCTGTGGTTTAGTAGCTAAGCTACCTGTTTCAGACCCAGAGATCCCGGGTTCGATTCCCAGCGGGGGGTACATCTTTGTGTGCTCGGTTTGGTTGATGGTAGGGCTGTTAAGTCCGCCTGGCTAGCTATCACCATCTTATCTAAGTCTGTCGCCATAACAACAATGTTTATAGCATTGTTGTGTTCCGGCAGTTTGAGATAAGATAGCCAGTTCCTCAGTAGTTGAGGATTCCGGGTGAAGCGCGCTTCCATCTTCGGCCTTATCGTCACTTACCATCAGGTGAGATGAAGGCCAAGCGCTTACCCGTTGCCAATAATAATAAAAAAGCGAGATCAGCAGTTTTTTTTCATCATGTAATTTTTTGTAAACAAAATGTGGGGACTCATCAATTTTATTACTTTCATCAAAGGAGTATTTAATTGTGTATTAAAAACAATTTATTTCAATAAGCTAGCATTTTTTGTTTCCGAGATTTATAGGTTTCTTTATGTGACCCGGATTCATTGCTTCATTCGTTCGTTTTCGTTTGCAACTGTGCCAAAATACACTCGGTATTTCGGCACAGTTGCAAACGCAACCGTTAATACTTATTAAAATTCAAGTGACCATGATAGTTTGAAAGTTACAACTTGATACCTACATCCGAGTTTCCCGGAGGTGTAGGCAAAGACCACAGTTTTCCATTTGCTGATCCTGAACACTAGATATTATTATTATAACCCTATTACCTGTCACTGCTAGGCAAACACTCCATTATTGAAGTCAAGTCATCACTCATCACTACTAGTGATGGGTATTGGTTTAATCGCCACGCTTGCCAAAAGCTAGAGACCCGTCGAAAATATTTAGAATTCATATACCTGTACAAAATCATTAATTCTCTTTTAGACACTCCTGAATTACTTTCCCAATTTAATTTTAATATTAAGTATAGCGCACGTAGGTCAGATAAGTCTAACCTTTTTGCCCTACAGACTTATAAAAATAATATATCCTATTACAATCCCCTGGTTAGGATGGCTCGTCAGTATAATGAATTAGAAATAGATAACTTAGAGCTAGACATCTTTACATCTAAACTAACAACTTTCATTAGAATAGAATAGAATAGAATAGAAAATAATTTATTAACATACACACGCTTACATCATTTAGACAAAAAAGAAAGATAGAAAATAATAAATAATACAAATGGACAGAAAAAAAGAACAGATGAGTAATAAAAAATAAACTAAGAGTGTGAAGTTAAAGGGCCCTGTCTCAGCATAAGCTGCTGTGTCATTCATGGATGTACAGAATGACACAAAGCGCTGTTATTCTGACAGGGCCTAAATTATATGAGGCTAGTGACAAGACAAATCAAAACAAAATAAACATTAATTTAAAATAAAATAAAAGTGCAAACACAAAATAAAATAAAATTAAAATACTATGAAGGCTTCAGTGAGCACGATTCCTTTGCCGGACCCACCGATAACTCAATCATGACGTTTAAGGAAAAAAAATAAAAATACAACACAACCACAACATTTTTTTAACATGACCTGTTAGGTCATGTTAAAAAAATTACTTATATTGTTACAAGGCCATATGGCAAAACAATAGATGACGTGGCACAGGACGTGGCAATCCAGAAATTGGTCATGTGAATTGGCATGATGGACGTGGCATGGTGGCATGCGTGTATTCAACGCATGTCTGCTTTCACGCCGAGACCAACAAGTCAAACCAGTGATTGCGAAAACTGAGATGTCCGTGAAACCGACTATTATTAGTGGCAGAGAATTTAAAGAGAAAACGGAAAAATGGTGCTCCTCAAGAGGGCGGCCCCGGTGACTGGACCCCTAAACCCGTCCCAAGCACGTCGTGAAAGCCCTGAACGTAAGTTTATGTATTAGATGTTAGTAACAGAGGGAGTCTTTAAACTAGCTTTTGTAATTCGATGAAGTAGTTCTTAAGGTGTTTTTTAAAAATAACTTTGGTTTACAGGTCACGCATCGGGGGCGGGAGGTCATTCCAGCACCGAGAGGCCGCATATCTAAATGATCCGCGAAAAGCCATAGTGCGATGCTTGGGAGTAGAGAAGATGTGAGTACAAGCTCTTTTTGGATATCTGCTATGTTCCTGTGCCCATACCAGCTTGTCATAGAGATACTGTGGCCTCCCTGCATTAACAATGTCAAACAACATTGTAGCAAGATGAAGTTTTCTACGCGCCTCCATCTTAAGTAGACTTGCAGCATTAAGAAAAGGAGTTACATGTGTACGGGGTGGTATATGGAAACAAAACCGGGCACAGGCATTTTGCACGCGTTGGATGAGTTTTATAGACCTGGATAGAAGACATGGTCCATACACAGTGTCACAATAATTCATTTTGGACAAGACCAGTGACTCACACAACCGAATCCTGAGCTCTTCGCACAAGTAGGGTCGTATTTTATATAGTAATATAAGACGATAAAAGCAGTTGCGGGCACATTCAGCAATATGAGTCTCAAAGTTCAGGTGCCCATCCAGGACCAGTCCCAGATTTCTGACTTTCTCTACTCGTTCAATGCTTTCCCCATTGAGAGTAACATTAAAGGTTGTACAGTTGCTAATAAAATTATGAAGGTTGTATTTTGCTCCAAATAGAATAAGTTTAGACTTTCTGGGGTTCAGGGTCAGGCAATTCGACTGGCACCATGAGGCTATTCGGGATAGATCATCATTTATTTTCACCACAGCTGCGGCATGGTCGGAAGGTGGGAAAGATAGGTATAATTGCAGGTCATCTGCATATAAGTGACACTTACACTGAGTTATTGTTTTTGTTATATCTGCACTATACAAAATGTAGAGGATAGGACCTAAAATAGACCCTTGAGGCACACCACGCGTTACAGGTAAAGGGGAAGATTGAACTCTAACCCCATCAGCCTTGGTCAACTCCACATACTGCTGCCTGTGCGACAGATAGCTACTGAACCACCGGACCGCTCCTGCATCAACTCCGTAAAATGACAACTTTGACAGCAGGAGAGTTGTATTAATTGTGTCGAAAGCTCTAGAAAAATCAAGCAAGACCATGGCGCTAATCATCCCATGGTCCTGGCCCATCAGAAGGTCGTCGACCACATCCGCCAAAGCAGTAGCAGTACCATAGCCCCTGCGAAAGCCAGATTGTGATTGAATGAGTATGTAGTTATCTTCCAGGAATTTGGTGAGTTGTTGACATACCACTTTTTCCAGAATCTTGGAGACACAAGAGAGCATACTGATAGGTCGAAGATCATGCACAGAGTCAGGCTGGTTGCCCTTTGGAAGCGGTTTCACAACTGCAATCTTCCAACCCTTTGGAAATGTGTATTCTACTATCGACCTGTTAATCAGGCTAGTGATAGTCGGCAGTAATTAAGGGAAAGTCAGTTGCAACATCTCCAAAGAGATGCCATCGTCACCCTGCGCGTTGGATTTGAAGCTCCTAATAATTTTTAGAACCTTATCCTCGCTGACTGGTTTCAATGAGAAAGTTGCAGTGCCATGTCTGTGGTGCTCTAGATATGTTAGTTGAGATATTGACACTCCGTCGTCGCCAGGTGTGTTAAGAAAGTGTGCGTTAATTTGGTCTGGATTTTCCAAAAAAGTAGGAAGATCTATTGTAGGCTTTTTATTTGAAATTACGGATTTTTTTAAGTTTTGCCATAGTTTCTTTGAATTATTTAAGTTACTGTTTATATGACTATTAAAAAAACATTTTTTTTCACTTTCTATAGCGGCTAGTACTGTATGCTTCATTATTCTATAGCTATTTTGCAAGGCTAATGTATTTAACTTTTTAAATCTCTTGTAGTAGTTGTCTCTGATGCACATCATAGATCTTACTGTGTCTGTTATCCATGGATGTGGAGGATGTTTAAATTTTTGTTTTCTAATGGGGGCATGGAGGTCGAATAGCGTCCTCACACAGAGAGTAAAAGCTTCGACCAGGGTGTCAACATCTTTCAACTCATTGAACCTACTCCATTGAATAGAATCGAGGTCCGAATTAAACTGATCCACTAGAATACTCTTCACTGGTCTGTAGGTTAGCCAGCGTGGACTTGGCCTGTCCTTCTTTATTTTAAATTCTGCTGCTATCATTGCATGGCCACCAAGGTCTGGAGAATACTTGACCCTAACTTTTAGTGCCGGCACGTTTGTACAGATGACATCTATGAGGCTTTGGCTGTGGTCTGTGAAGTGAGTGGGCTCTTCAACCAGTTGACACAAGGTTACACTATGCAGAAATTGATCGAACAGTCTGGCCCTTTTTTTTTTTTTTTTTTTTTTTGGATTGGGGTAAATGTGTTTTACACAGGCCATGCGCACCCAATGGGTTATGGGATGACGCATGGCTCGGAGAGGGACTCGAGGCCACATGTCCCCACCCGCACCCATTCGCCCCCCCGGAAGGGAGCGGATGAGTCGGATGAGTAAGGACTAGTGGCCTCACCCAATAAAAACCCCAATGCTTGCCAGCTGAACCGCTGGCGGAACCCGGGGCCGCGTAAGCAATCACCGGGAATCCGCCTACGGGGTGACCAGTCTTGCCTGGTCCCCTGCGCTAAAGGGTGGGAGCCGACAAGCGGACTCCCTCCCAGACGGAGATAGAGCGGTGCAATGCAGCTAGGTAGCCCATCTACCTAGCCGCTGCTCTAACAGGAGGGCCAGACGGCCGCGGCGAACCGCCTTCGTCTCACCCCCCCTCGTCTACGCCGGATTGGGTCTGCTCGGACGTCGTCCTCGCGTTCCCGCTCCGCTGCCTCCTTGAGCGAGACGACCGTCTCGCAGAAGGTGGCCATGGCTTGCCAGGACCTGTCACTATCCAGCATGGCCAGAACCACGCTGGGCAGGGAGAGGTCCGCGCCGATCGCCTCTACCAGAGTCCGGCGCTGAGAAGCGAACGCACTACACACCTGAAGGGTGTGCTGCGCGTCGTCCTCTCCAGCGCCACACTCGTGGCAAGACGGAGTCGTTTCTCTTCTAGCCGTCCCGTACAAGTACCGACCGAAGCAGCCATGCCCGGTCAGCACCTGCACGAGACGGTAGGAGAGGGACCCATGCGTCCGCTTCGCCCAGCGGCTTAATGTCGGGCGAAGTGTCTCCACCGTACGGACTCCGTAAGCCGGGTCGGCCAGACTGGCCTCCCAGCGCTCAAAGAGGAACTCCTCTGCGGCGCGTCTAGCTGTCACCTGCTCTGCTGCCGCCATGCGCTCTCCCTCGTTCCTGGCCGCAACTCGCAATCGGTGCATATCCGCCAGCACACCCGCCTCTAGCTCCCACGGGGGGGTTCCGGCCAGTGCACATGCCGCGGCCCAAGAAACCGTCCGGTACCCTCTAATGGCCCTTTGGGCCATCACCTTTAGGGGGCGACGTAGGAGGGCTCGGTTCTCCCTGCTGGAGAGGAGCGCTTGCTCCTAGATTGGTGCACCATAGAGGGCCATACTCCCTATGACCCTCATGTACAGGCGCCGGCACAATGCGCTAGGGCCCCCCAGATTGGGGAGGAGACGGCCCAGACCCGCTGCAGCGCCAACCAGACGCGGCACCAGCTGTCTGAAATGCGCCTCAAAGCGCCATCTGCTGTCGAGGGTGAGTCCGAGGTATTTCACTGTGGAAGTGATACCCACTCTAACACCCTCGACAACGACGTGCGCACCCGCACCCGGACGACGACGCGGCCCGTGGAACACCACGGCTTGCGTTTTATGCAGCGCGACCTGCAGCCCCAATTGGCTCATTCTGCGGACCACCACAGTGGTCATGACCGACGCTTGGAGGCAGACATCCTCAAAGTCCGCGCTCCTTGTCACCACCAGGGTATCGTCGGCGTAACATATCAGGTCGCACCTGGGGAGCAACCCCCCCCTGATCACCCAATCGAACCCGAGGTTCTACAGGAGGGGCCCCAGAACGGACCCCTGTGGAACCCCCGAGCTCATGGGTCTCAGACCCAGCGACCCATCGCTACGCTGATACGCGACGTCCCTACCACGCAGGTAATCTGCAATGGTCCGGCGCAGGTAGAGGGGCACCCCATGGTAGCGGAGCGCCTCCTCTATGCAGGCGAAGGGGAGGGTGCCAAAGGCGTTCGCGATGTCCAAGGACACCGCGACAACCCACTCCCCTCGGCTTGTGGCCCGATCCGAGAGCCGCTGTAGCTCCGACAGAGCGTCGATAGTCGAGCGGCCTTTGCGGAACCCGAACTGTCGATGCGATACATTCGGGCCGGTCTCCTCTAGGTGTTTGTTGATGCGGGCAGCGATCACTCTTTCGAGGAGCTTACCCGCTTCATCGAGGAGAACAATGGGCCTGTACCCGGCCGGTTCGTCCGCCGAACGACCCTCCTTGCGGAGAAGGACAAGTTTGCCCCGCTTCCAGACTCGCGGGAACCTTCCCTCCGCCAGACAGGTGGAAAAGAGGCTCACCAGCCGGTCCCTCAGGGTCCCAGCGACTACTTGCAGGACCTTCCCGGGAACCCCATCCGGCCCTGGTGCCTTCTTTCTGGCGAGGCGCGCAACCGCAGCCACAATCTCCTCGTCCGCTACTGGGGTGGCTTCTCCCGGGGACACTCTACCCTCCCTAGATGGAGGCAACATCGCCGGGGGGACAAACGTAGCGGAGGAGGGAAACAGCCCTTCCACCACCGTCTCTAGCAAGACAGGATCAAACGACTCAGTGGGGGGGGGCACGGCATTGAAGCCTCCCCCTCACTATCCTGTAGGGGCGCCCCCAAGGATCCCGATCAAGGACGGCGAGGAACTCCGCTCTCGCTGCCTCCTTCGCCCGGAAAATTGCGGTCTTGAGGACCTTTCTGGCCTCCTTGTACACCGCATACAGCCGGCCCTCCTCCTCTGTAGTGTGGCGCCTTCTCCTGCACCTCTGGAAGGCCCTTCTGGCGCGGTTACTGGTGGCTCGGAGAGCGCTCAGCTCCTCCGACCACCAGTAGACCTGTCTGCGGCCAGCGAAGGGTCTTGCCCTCGGCATGGCGGCGTCGCATATTCCCGTCAGGACGGACCTTAGGCTGGAAGCCTTCTCGTCGACGTCCTCTCGGCCACTGTCTGCGGCGCCCCATTCTGCGACCAGCGCGGCCTCCTCGGCCCAGTCCGCGTTGAAGTGTGTCAGGCTCCAACGCGGGAAGCGGAAGCGGGTGCGGGCCCGCTGCCCTCTAGAGGGGGAGACCTTGAAAAAGATATATCGCTAAGGGTCTCAATCTCCTCTAGGACCTGCCAATCGGAGAGACGGGTGGCGATCCTGGGAGTACAGAACGTGAGGTCCACGATGGATCCCCCATTTCGCTGCACGCAGGTCCACGCCCTACCGTGATTTGCCAGGACCAAACCAGACGACACCGCCCAAAGCTCGACGGCACGACCCTTCACTTCAGTGGCGGGCGACACCCTCATCGCCGACTTGGCGTTGAAGTCGCCCGCGACTATGACCTCCCTTGGGGCCATTCGGTGCACAACTGCGCTATGGCCAACCAAGAACGCCTCCAAGTCGGCCAACCTTTTGTTGGGGGAGAAGTAAACTCCAACCAGAGCTACCTCCCCCCAACTTACTGCCACGTATCCCGGACCTTTCTCTAAAGGCAAGAAAGGAGGGGAATGGGCGGCACTCGAGGCGACCGTCACGGCCACCGACCCGTCCGTATCCCCGGCCCAGTTGGGCAGGGGCGGCACGTAGTAGGGTTCAGCTACCACGGCCGCGTGACTTCCTCACTCCGCAAGGTGCTGCACAAGGAGATTTTGCGCAGCGGCGGAGTGGTTCAGGTTCCCCTGAATGATTTTGAGGTAGGGCGTACTACTCATTGGGAGCCGGCGTTTCTACCTCCATGGCCCTAGGTTGGCTAGCCTGCGCTGGCCGGGCCCTGCCTCCGGGGAGCACCTTGGGCTTTACCGTGCCCGGTCTGCAATTGCGACCCCCCATATAGTGCCTGGCGTCCTTGTTCCCTTTGACACACACCGCACACTTGGGCTCCGCCGAGCATTCGGCCGCCTTATGCCCATTGATCCCACACCTGTAGCAGGCGTCCGTCCTATCATCCGGAAGGGGGCAGCGTTGGCGGGTGTGCCCGAGGCACATACACTTAAAGCACCTTATTGGTGCTGGGTGCAAGGCAGTGACCCTGGCGGAGCTCCATCCTACGAGGACCTTCCCCGCCTCCGCCACCTTTTTGGCTGCCCCCACGGGGATCTTGACCAGGCAGAATCCCAGGCCACCTGGTCGAAAACTGATGGCCCCAACCTTCACGTTCTCCACCGGGCAACCGCCCAGCGTGGAGAGCGCCTCCGCGACCTCCGGTGACTGGACGGAGTCGTCCAGGCCGGAAAACCGAAAGTTCACCATTTTAGTGGACCTGGCGACCTTTGCCATCCCATCCAAGGCCTCCCTCAGCTTCGCCGCCAGCATGTCGGCTTTGGCCCCGCTGTCCTCTACAGGGACCTCAAACATTCGTGCCCCAGTGGCGACCACCTTTATTTTGACCCCGGAGATTCCGAGGTCCGCCAACTTAACTGAGGCCTTGGCCTTGGAGATTATCCCCGCGTATGTCACTCCTTCCGTCTCCGGGAGCAGGGTGACAACGACTGCCGCAGTTGTCGGGGCGGCGAGCTTGACTTTGCTCGCCCCATGGGCCGGCTGGGTCTTCTTCACCGGATTTTTCGGTGGGGGGACAAGCGGGGTGGCGGGCCTTTTCTTGGCCTGCGACTTCCTTTTCACCACCATGGCGTACTCGCTCTGCTGGTACCTCCTGGGGTTGGGAGGGGGGGCGCTGCTCGAGTCTTGCTGGTGATTGGCCCAGTTATTGACGCCCACCCCTTCGGACAGCGGCTCTTCTGACCTAGAAAGGGAGAGGGCGGCTCCACGTGCCTCAATTCGGGGGGCGCGGGCCGGTATGGCCGTGGCCGTGTCGGACGAGACTGACGTCCTGCTTGGGGGCCTCCTGGGTTTCTTTTTAGCCGGCCTCAGTGAGGAGGGGGGGGGGGGGGCATGGCCGGGGACCTGTCTCGGCGGGGGGATTTGTCTCGCCCGGGGGTCTTTTGGGGAGATTTCCTTTCGGAGTACTCCCTCCGGAGCGCCTTGACTTCCCGACTCAGGGACTCGACCTGGCGGCTCAGTCGCTCATTATCCGCCCGGAGGCGCCTCGTTTCCTCGCCTTCAGTGGTGGCGATGATGGCTGCCATCTGCTCGGAGACGCTATCAAGGCCGTCGTATATCTCCTTCACGCAGGTGCCCTTGAGGTTCCGGCTCTTATGCACCACACCTCTGATGAGGTCGAGTGCGGCTTGCGCCTCAGCACGATATTTCTCAATGGCCGCCGGAGCCGACAGAGGCGCCTCAGCACGATATTTCTCAAGGGATAGGGAGGCAGGGCCTCCCTATCCCTGTGGGGCGAGGCGACCCCGGGCGAACCCTTCGACGAGCTGTTGGACTTCCTTGGGGGCTGGGTGCGCATTGGGGGCTGGGCGTCCGCTGGGGATTTTAGGAACGACGCCGCCACCCTCCATGTTTCTTCCTCCGCCCGGTCCCTAGCGAGCTGCAAGTCCGACTTGGCACGCGACATGCCATTATAATTTCCGCCGCCACGGGGGCGCCCCTTACCTCTCTTCGACGTAGGGATTTTCAGCGCGGGGGGCGCCTCGTTTGGGTCGGGCCCCGACCCCGTCTCCAACTCCTCTCGAGCCCTCTTTCTGCCCGTCTCCGACAACTCTATAGTGCCCCCACTCGAGAGTGGATAGAACCGGTTTCCCCGGAGTATTACTCCTACACTTCCAGTGGCATTGCCGGTCTCTAGGGCCTGGTCGCCTACCCTAGAGGGGCCTTCGGTAGTCGATTTAACACCAACCAGCCCGGTAACTGGTTGGCGGCGGGCGTCAGCCGCAGCGCATGACGACTTTCCAGGAGCATTACCGGATCCTGAGGCCTGGTCACCTACCTCAGGGCGGTCTTCGGTAATCAACTTCCCACTCGCAGGCCCGGATACCTGCGAGCGCCGGGCGTCAACCGGAGCACATGACACACTATTCCCCTTTGTCGACATTTTCATAAAGGGGGGGCAGCAATTTTGGGGTTGCAATCCCCCTGGTCGCTAGGGGGTGGGCTGTCCCACTCCACGGGTTGGTGGGCGGCACCAACCCATCCGAAGACGGGCGCCCATCGCCGCGCCCCGCAACGATGAAGCCTTTGCCTAGGGGCGCCAACTACCCCGTTCCCACCCCGTGTAACGACGCCCAGAAGGGGCGCCGTCAAAACTCCCCTCAAAGCCGCTCAAGAGTGAGCGGCGAGCGTGCGGCCCAGAGTGGGCCGCACGTGGAGTTCCCTCCGCAGGTCCAAAGTGGACCCGCTGTCGGTCCAGAAGGGACGCGAATTAAAAGGGGGTGCAGTGCCCAGAAGGGACACCACCTACATTATTCGGCGCCCAGAAGGGGCGCCAGGGATTAGCATAAAGCCCCTTGTCCCACGCTGAACGTGGGCCGAGAGGCCTTACCCCAGGGTGCACCACGAGGATATTCCCAAATTTGCACGTCAAACAGTCTGGCCCTGCCACAACTCTTGTTGAGAAGATTGATGTTAAAGTCACCTAGTAAAATAATGTGATCGTATGCAGCCAAAGACATGACGGAACTGGTTAAGGCGTCCAGAAACATATTTACGTCCTGCCTAGGTGGTCTATAGGCGGTTCCAATAGCTATATCCTGGTTATTTATACGCACGCTCAACCACATTTGTTCCACGGCAACCGCACTGGGGTGAGGGCAGGTGCGAACGTTTATGCCTCTGCGTATGTAAAAGCCCACCCCCCCCCACCGCGGCCGTCCAATCTTGGGGTGTGCTGCAAGCGGTAGCCCGGCAACCTAGGTGCCTTGTCATCTTGCCCTAAGCCCAACCAAGTCTCGTTTATTGCCATTATATCTGGAGCCGTTTCCTGCATGGCCACTATGAACTCCTCGTGCTTTGTACCCAGCGACCCGGCATTAAAGATACCAACTATTACATGTTTAGAACACATTTTTAATAAATACTAATTTCCACACGCCACTGCAATAATAAATATTTGAATAAATTATATAGCATTTGTATGCTGAATATAATAATTTACTGACACAATTATTTTTGCATGACCTTATTATACACATATTAAATTGATTGTGAGAAAGCTTACACTCCAATAGAATCCTAGCAGGATACAGCGTTAAAAAATACATAGTTGTAATAAATAACTAGTTCATAATTTATAATTAAGGTTGCAAACAGTACATAAATTGTAGTGCATAAAATAGATTTTATTTTTTTTATAATATTAATATACAAGTAAGGAGAAAAATTATAAATAAGAAAACAATAGTAAATTTTGTACTTGTCTGTCAAATTATATCTATTTAAAATTAAAATGAAAGTTTTATTTGGTGGATCCTTACATAGTTCTACATAAAACAGTAACAACATGCAAACATATAATGGTATGGATGCAAGCAAAATGTAAAAATATGACAATATTTGTAATTTGCAGGGCACTGTAAGCATTTTATTTTGTAGGGTGCTGCTGCACTGCCACATTTGCAGCCCGAGAGTCAAAAGCACGGTCGAAATCCTCGTCTGAGCGAAACTGAAATATCGGCTTCCCGTCTCCCTGCCGAGCGAATATGCGGCCGCGTCTCGTCCACGCGTAGCGCCATTGCTGGCCTCGGCACGCCTCGCGGACGCGCTGAAACATCTGGCGGTTCGCACGGGACAGGCGCTCATTGATGAAGACTCTGGGGCCTCCGCCCGACGCCAGGCCGGTGCGGCGCACGCGCGCGGCACGCAACAGCTCGTCGCGCAGGTGGCGGCGCGCCAGCCGCACCACGACGCGGCGCGGGCGGCCGCCCACCTCCGCCGGCGGCACGCCTACGCGCTTGGCGAACACCACGTCACGCTCCTCCAGCGCCACGCCCAGGCGCGCGGCCAGCACGGTCACCGACTGGACAGCGCTCATGCCCTTCTCCTCTGGCAGCTCCCCGATGTCCAGATCGGCCAGAAGGGCCTCCTGGTCGCGGTCGTTGAGCTCCCGCTTTAGGCTGGCGATAGTGCGCTCGAGTTCGGCGGTTCCGCCAGATCCGGCGTCCGGGTCGCGCTGCTCCAGAGCGTCAAGCCTGCGTTCTACGCTGTCGAGCCGCGCCGACAGGGATTCACGCAGCTCTGCCATCTCTCTGCGGAATTCCCTCATTTCCGCCATAAAGTCAGCAAGTTCTTTGTTCCGGCGCTCCTCCATATCAACAGTGACGGTAAGTGACTCCCGTGGGGGCTGGGTTTGTATCCCAGCGTCACCGGAAGCCGGGGTTGTGACTTCGGCTAAGCCCTTCACCGGCGTGCTGTCCCTCTTGCGGACAATCTTCTTGCAGCTGGGACAGGACCAGTCCCTGCTGATTAGAGCCTTGTCTGGCAGACTTACACACAATTTGTGGTATTTGAGTGGGCACAATGAGCAGGCGGCGCTCCCCGTTGGCGACATAAATTTCCCACAGGCTGCGCAATTCACCATCTTATATGGAGATCGGTTCGCTCGTCGCCAGATGGCGCCACAAAGGCACGTCGGGAGATCTGGCACAGTTAGGCGACGATGGCGGAGCCGCAACAAAAGTTGTAAGCCAGATCTATGGAATCTCCACTGATATGGGTAAAATTTACCAAATGGCAACACTACGACAGTGTCAAACTCAAATCTGTTACTGTCATTTGAATCTGACGGCAACAATGTTGGTGTTTAGCGGGTATGTTGCAATAAAAATATGGCAGCTTACAATTTGTTGAATAAAGTGGGTAGAAAAATCAGACTTATCTCTGTGTTTTCCTAAGTTATTAGACGGATTTTCTCTTGGATAACGATGATGCAGCCTAATGTTGACTTGCACAACACAATACAAACACTTTAACAATTAATAGTTATGGATATCATAAAATTTCAGAAAAGATGCTTTAGCGGGTATGTTGCAATAAAAATATGGCAGCTTACAATTTGTTGAATAAAGTGGGTAGAAAAATCAGACTTATCTCTGTGTTTTCCGGAGCACAGTGTAAACAGTGGCAAGTGTTGCCAGTCACCTACCTCATTAAAATACTTAAAGATATCCTCTACCCCAAACCCGTCAGTCTGGACTCTGGACTCAACCTCTGTGTAATAGTTTAAGGTCGAATCTTTCTTCTAATCAACCATGTTGGATGTGCGCACATTTTTTTTAAATTTATTTTTTCCTTATACTGGAGGAAATTCTTTACGAATACCCGGGGCATGGGGACACCCCGAGTTATGTGGGACTCTCCCCCCAACTCCCGCCTCCCCGTCCAGGCCCTGCGGCCTCGACGGGGACTCGGGAGGAGGGGGGCCTACCCACTAAAACCTCCAGTACATCCTCTCGTTCGACGGGCGGCTCGGGATTGTGGTCAACACGACTACCGAGTGTCGCCCGGCGATTTTCCATCAGGAGGAGGAGGCGCCCGAGGATGTTTGGGCGTTTCCTGAACGGCTTGCACGGCCGTGCAATGCGGGCTCGAGGTCCCCACCTCTAACCCGCTGGCCAATGTTAGGGTGGCAAGTGGCGCAAGAACCTGCGCCTTCGACCGCCCGTCCTCCTTCTGCGGAGTAGGTCCGCATTGGCGTCCGTCTCGCGCACTCTCTCTGCGGCCTCTTTGAGGGACATCACCTCCTCAGCGAAGGAGGCCACAGCCGTCCATGACCTCTCATTAGCCAGCATGGCCTTGACTACGCCGGTCAAAGAAAGGTCCCTGCCTATCACTCCTGTCAGAGTGTGACGCTGGGGAGAAAAAGCGCCGCACACTTCTAAGGTGTGCTCCACCGTGTCCTCCGCAGCGCCACACTCGTGACAGGACGCCGTCGGCTCCCTTTGCGCCACCCGGTACAGATACCGACCGAAACAACCATGTCCGGTCAGCACCTGCACCAGGCGGAACGTCAGGGCCCCGTGCTTGCGCTCGGTCCATTGCCTCAGCACCGGCCTGATGGCGTTTATGGTCCGGGCCCCATAGACCGGGGACTCCAGGCTCGTCGCCCACCGCCGCATCAGGGAATCGCGAGCCTCCCGCATAGCCTCCCTGTGGATGTGCGCACCTGCACAACCTATGGTTATTTGCAGATGTGGACATTTAGCATGTAAAACCTAGTTTGTACTTATTAACTTTAAATTATGTTAACGTCCTCTCTTTTTGTATTTAGTTTTTAGGTGTACACATATTTTGAATTACGATCTAGATTACAACTACTATTTTTATTGTATAACTTTGTAAAAATTGTAATTTGTCTTGTGTATGTAAAATAAAATAATATAAAATAAAAATGCGGGATGGTGATCACAAACCCGGGCTATGCATCAAAAATCCGAAACACTCTCTAGCATGCGCGACACGAGACAATTTTCTCGACCCGTTTTCTCGTGTTATGCCTATACACGATAAAAAAAATAGACTTAATAGTAGTTTTTGCTTGTCTGTGGTATTTTTATCTACAAACCCTAACATGCAACATAATTTTATCGAGTTTTGACAACTGTAACCGAGATAGTTTGCTGTTCCCGCCATCGATGGAAGAGAGAATGTCGTCCGCGACCGCGACATATTTCGTGTTGCGCCGCATGCTAGGCCTACTGGCAATGAAACCTTCGGATATCGACTCCAGCCGTTTACCACTCGGCCACCGAGACCTTCACTAGATAATAACTTTTTACTAATATTATAAACGCGAAAGCTTGTAAGTATAGCTGGATGTTTGTTACTCTTTCACGTAAATATGACGGAATGGATTTGGATGAAATTCGGCATACCGATAGTTTATAACCTGGATTAACACATAGGATACTTTTTATCCCGATATTCCCACGGGAACGGGAACGCTAGTAATAAATATTTTAGTGTTGTAATGAGTAGACCAACCCGCATTGGGCCAGCGTGGTGGGATATGGCTCAACCTACCCATGTAATATTGTCTGTGTGGGAAAGCATGTGCCCAGCTGTGGGATGTTTATAGGCTAGTGATGATGATGATACAAATGATAATTATCGTTTTATTTTGATGTATGTCCAATACAGCACTAGGTATTTGCAACTGATTGTGAGTCTTAGCTACGTAGCATTCGTAGTATTCCGTATAGCAATCCGTAGCATCGAGGGCCCAGTAAAGGTACATACATACATGTGACGGGTGTCATTATAATAATACTGCTTTTGGCCGTATGACCAGTTAGAACAAAATTTTGATGTGACGAGATGATGCCTGAATCATAATCACGACTAATATCCCCGAAGGGTTACTTAGAGACTAGGCAATGAGGACTCTGCCATAGTCCACTTTTCACCAAATAGCGACTGCACATGATTGTGCTCACCGTGACAGGTAGTGAGCCCATCGCCGCTCTAAGCTGTTGAATGTATGTGCAGTCTTTAGTTCGCTAGTTGCTTACGACAAACAAGGGAAGAGAGGGGGTAGTAGTATTCTTTCACCGCTTCGCGACACGGTTATTGATAAGTAGATCATAAATAAACAGAGAAGAGAAGAAACGTGTTTTAATAAAAAGATAAGTTTTAATATCTGCATTATTATAATCTCACTCACTTAGTTTAAGATACATTGTCACTAACATCACTCTATTATATGAACTACTTTAAGTCTGAAATAAATAACTTATAACAGTGACTCGTAGCGGTGAAATAATACTACCATCCGCTCTTCTACTACGATTATGGTAGAGGACTGCTTATGATGTCCTCATTGCCTAGTCTCTGACTAAGCCTTCAGGGATATAATAGTCGTGATTATATGTATGTATATATATATCTTAATAAATATATATTTTAGTCTTGTAATGAGTAGATCATAATGAACAGAGAAGGGAAGAGGCAAGAGAAGTTTTAATAAAAAGTCACTAGCCGGCACGTTTCAATAAGGCCGGGCCCACCTTTGGAAGTCGGTCGGTCGGACGCCGGAGTGTAGTCGGGGGCGGTGACCCGAAACAAACATTTCTTACTAGTAATTTTTCAACATCAAAGCTCCCTTTGATGGATAGCTAAATAGGAAAATTTTGTTTTGGTTATTGTTTTTTGGCAAGTCCCGGCGAGATGACGACTTAAATGGATTAATTTTAACAGCAGGTAAGGGCCACGGCGTTTGCTTTTAACGTTGCTAAAAGGAACAAAGCTGTTCGTTTTTATGAATGGTAAAAGTGACTTGTCTTTTTGTTTAATATCTGCTTACTGATTTTGAATTGAAGCTTTTGTTGACGGCAGATGTTATGTGGAAAATCTGCTGACGAGTACATAGCTCACCCCTCGTTGTATGCTCTCGACTGATTTGTTTTGCTTGTGTATTAGCATAGACAAATTAGGTATTATTAAGTTAATCAGCATAATTTGGTCCCTTAAGTTTAGGCTAAGCTAGCAGTATAAAAATGCTGCAATGGTCAATCAAAACCAAATGTCTACAGGGTCTTTGGTCGTAGAATAGAATATTTTTTCTATTTGCTAAGAATATGGTTAGTTACAATTTATTTATTTGGTTAAGGTACACATACAGGTTACAGTCATATAGTGACAACATCCTTGGCATTTCAGATTGAGCTAGATGTATATAATCCCGCCGCTGCCTGGGCCATTCAGAGATTCTCTCATACAAATACTATTTCCTTGCTCTTTTCATTATAAACCTATTACCGAACAGCCTTTACTTTTATCCTAAAGTTAAAAGTAAAATTTAAAAGAAAAATAGCTGATCTCCAAAGCCAAGTCGGTAGTACGCCGAACGTTGGGCGTCGCCGACTCTGACTTACAAACATATATACATATATTTATAAACATATTTACATATACAAACATATATACATAGGTATAGTTACGAATATTGTCCCCGTGGGGTTGGTCAGAGAATGGGATGCGAGGACCGCAAAGCGGTCCTCAGCCATGATTTATTTTTTACCAAAATAGCAACTGCACGTGTGTTCGGCGAGACAGGTGGTGAGCCCGTGGCCGCTCTGGGGGGTTGGATTTACGTGCAGTCTTTAGTGCGTTAGTCGCCTTTCACGATACCCAATGGAAGAGAGAGGCAGTAGTAATCTTTATCCGCTACGCGACACGGTCACGACTATTACTCTGTGTCACCGGGTTCGATTCCTAGTTGGGCTCGTTGTTATAAAATTGTTGATAATTCTGATCCTCATAGTGGCTATGGCTCCTAGCTTTGACGTCATACAAATTTAAATTCATCTCTGTTGTTTTCTTGGGCTGTGGTTGTATTTTTTTGGGTTTTAAATAGTTACTTATGTCTTAATATATTAAATCTTAGTATATAATTAATTAAGGATAGCATAATTGTTATCCTTAAGATTTATGACAAATGGTTATGTTTACTTGCCAGTGGACGCCTTCCGCTCCCTACCATTTTATAAAATATGCTTTCCGTGGCAGCCTATAAGTAAGGCAGCACCTTTGTTACATAATATAAAATGAAATGTTAGCATGTAAGGTGTATGTCTTGTTGGTTGTCCAAATAAATAAATAAATCCCACTATTAATTTATCGGCTAGTGACCAAGTAATTGGGATGTTGACACCAACGGACATTAAACAGTAAACGGTAAAAGTACAAATGGAATCACGTAACAGTTCTTCAAAACATTTGCAATATTTTTATTTGAGCTAGACATGAATTTCTGTGTCATAAACAGTGGTAACCTACTTAAACACTAATTAATGAGTATTCAATTGATCTCATCTAATATAGATCTAAAAATAATCAATAATAAATAATCAATCAATAATATATATATCAATAGATAAATAAATAAATAAAATGTGAAGCATGGTGCCCGACGGAGCAGAGGCTCAGGTGTTCGGTCGATCTTGCCAGTTAAGCAAATTTCGCAGTTCTACTGAATGGGTGACCAAATTAAAAACATCTCGAGCTCCTCCGTGCTTCGGAAGGCACATTAAGCCGTTGGTTCCGGTTGTTTTCGTACGAATTCAAACGTAGGTACATATATATATACAATCATGACTTACGTATATCCTTGAAGGGTTAGTCAGAAACTAGGCAATGAGTACAGCAAAAGCAGTCCCCTTCCATAATCCACTTTTCACCGCCGCTCTAAGCTGTCGGATGTATATGCAGTCCTTAGTCCTTTAGTCGCCTTTTGCGACGCCCAATGGAAGAGAGGGGGTGGTATTCTTTCAGCGCTACGCGACATGGTTGAGCTGATGAAGAATTATAAAATGATAGAAGATATCTTTATGCTATATAGATATAGGACATAGTCAAGTCAAGTCAAGTCAAAATATATTTATTTAATAAACTTAATTAATAAGTACTTTGAATCGTCCAAATCTTTTTTAAGCTACCACCCATTCAGGACGTCATTTTTCAACTGTGGCAGAGAACGGGTGCAAGAAACCACAGCGCACAGAAGCAACGACATTAAAACAAAAAAAAGAATTTGTCGTTACCAGGTCATAAAATACAAAATATGTATTTAAAAAATTATAAATGATGCAATACAAAACTACAATACAAAGTAAGTATCAAATTATTATATACAAATAGGAATAGCTGTTGGAGTACTTGGAGCATTCCAGATCAAAGCTGTTTTGTCTTCTGTGTAATCTGACACTTTATATTAAGCTTTTTTGATGGGATGAGGATGACACAATGCTATATAGATGTAGGATAAAATGTTAACAAAAAAAATACACAGTGACGTAAAACCGCTGGCTTGCAGCGTAAATCATCTACTACAAGGGAAAAAATCAAGGAGTCTTTTGGGGTCTTGATAGCTTAGCGGTTAGAGCAGTGTCCCGGCAATTCAAAGGTCATGGGTTGGAATTCCATTCGAGCTTTCCTGAGAATGGTTGATTTTTTTTCTAGTAAACATTTTATCCTATGATAGAAGATAATAGTGTCGTCCGTTTCCATACAATTGCTATGAAAGTTCATCGTTTAGACAAGTGCTAAAAAGTTTATCTAATAGAATAAAATTAGTCAACTACCCTATTTAGCTTTAGTTTCCTCTCAGAAAGCCAATGGAATATCGATTGTAAATTGTTTAATGTAGTGAACAATTTCATTGAATCGCGCTAAAGAGCGGGCGGCTTGAATAATTAACGTCATTTCGCTCTCAACCGGGAAGTCACGTAAACCGTTCTGACGTTTTCTTAACTGGAGAGTTTACCGTGGAAAATAAGTTTAAGATGGGATTTCGTTCCAACTTCCTCTCGAGATATTTAAAGGATGTTTAACCATTTATTATTAAAGCTGTCTGTCTAGCACTATTTCTCGTCTATCCATATCAGCGAATAGTTGAAACGCTTTATATAGTTGCTAATGATAATATTTTTCCCGGCCTTAATAATTGTTTTTACGTTGTTTAGGTAAGTGAAATATATTTGTAACAATTATGATCTCCATATTTAAAGGACCATTTAAAACTATATATAAAAAACCTTTATACGTTGTAAAAATACATTGAAAATATTACGTACAACAATTTACAAAGAAACAACAACCAACGTAACGGTGTTAAGTTTTAAAGCGATACAACATAAATCAGTCAGATGGCAAGAACTTAGACACTGACTCGAACGAAACCTGGAGTAAAGCACCTGAAAAACATCATTATCAAAGGTAAAGCGAACGCGTAAAGTGTCAAGATTATCGATACAGATGAAATCAATACACGAATCGCGTTTGGAAAGGACAAGGGTCCTATTTGTTGGTTTATGTAAATTGTTAGGGAAATACTCAATAAGCTGTAGGTATCTTATACATGGCCTTTATCAACACGACGCAGGCGTGGCTGGCCGAAGAAACCGATGTCAACCCGCGTCTTTACTGTCACTGGCTGAGTGACACTAAACTGCGGAGACCTTTACGCTATCAGCCATTTAGGAATTATCTTTATCATTTAATATAAAGAAGACTGCCTATTTATTTCAGTGTAAATGGTTATACGAGAGAAGTAAAGTGTAGTATAAAACCGTGTTGCGTAGCGGTGAAAGAATTTCGAGGTATGCCTAAGCTTGAAAAATCAAATGTTGTAGAACCTTTTTCAAATATGTAGGTACTGGTTAGCTGTGAAAGTATAAGTAAAACAAAAAAAAAAAAAAAAAGAAAAAAAAAAAAAAAGAAAAAAAAAAGAAACAAAAAAAAAGGTTCTACAACACTCGATTTTTAAAGCTTAGGCATACCTCGAAATACGTTTGTAGGGAATATCAAATTGTTAAGTAGTACTACGGGTAATGTAAAATCTCCCGTGGTACTACCAGACAGGATAGTAGTACTACGGGCAAGAAAAAATTCCCGTGGTACTACCAGTAGGACCATCGGTAGTACCACAGGTAAGTACAGGATAAGCCGTTGCTCCCGGTTGCTGTGAATGGCAGTCGTTAAAACCCAACAACCCGCAGTGGGTTGTGACCCAATACCCCCACGTGCTATTGTCTACGTGGGCGGTCTGTGCCCAGCAGTGGGACGTTTATAGGCTGATGATGATGATGATACAAATGATGCTTGTCGTTTTATATCGATATATGACCAATACAGTTTTAAGTATTTGCAACTGATTGTGAGTTGTAGTTACGTAGCATTCGTAGTATTCCGTAGCAATCCGTAGCAATCGAGCGCCAAGTAAACGTTAGGCGTAAGCATGCATGGCGATAGTGAAAATAAAAATTGGCTAAGGTGCCACTTAGTCTTTTTACAGAAAAGAGAAATTAAGTTTTGTGTTTATCTGTTTTTCTATGACGAGTATTTTTATTTAACTCCAAATAATACGCTATATTGTACTTCGACGTTGCATCCTCGAGATTTATATTCACAAGGTAGTCCACTCTTCAATGTACCAGGCATCCAACACATATTAAGAGCTATCTAAAAGAAATTTTATTAAAAAAAACATAAAACGTTACCCATAGTATAGACACAGGCGCCATCTAGTGAATACCAACCGAGTGCACGAGTTTGTCACCCGCGCTGTCAACGTCATTCGCTTTTTGTGTTCGGGCATCCGCACATCGTTACCCTTAAAGTGTTTTGTGTAGCAAAAAACTATGTGCAAAAGGAAGCATGGATAATCATTATATACGCATGTGGTAAAACTGCGTAAACGACGATCGCCAAGTAAATCAGGTCAGTCAGTGTTTTAAATATTACATTTTGTCGATGTTATGATTAAATTACAAAGACAAACGATTTTTTTAAAAACTATGTGATTCGTTAGCGAATATACGACTCAGAACCTCTTAGTGAGACATTCAAAGTAGAAACGTTATTGAAATATATTTCATAGTACGTTTCCTTCTTAATTTCGATTAATACTTTCGCTAGTGACTTTGTGGTTACCCACATTTTTTGACTTTTTCACTATTTATCGATTTTCAAAAATACATAAGACGTTTAGCTTTTGTAAATAATAATAAAAAGTAAAAACACATAAGTAGTACCGTGATGTGATTACGGTCAGTGCTAGTATGAAATCTAGTATCGTGACGAGATTACGATCGATATTAGGGGTACATACCCTATGCTGTGACGCGATTACGGTAATTCTATTCTTCGGTCATTCCTTCCAAATGACTCTTTGTTTGCGCGAGGCAGTAGTTACCTACATTCTATTTTGTTTTTTTACTAATCTTTTTATTGGAGCGTTTTTTCGTATGCAAGTGTTTTCTACAAAATCCTACAGTGCCGCCTTACATACTGCACATTTATGTATTACCGTGATGTGATTACGGTCAGTGCTAATATGAAATATAGTATCGTGACGAGATTACGATCGATATTACGGGTACCTACCCTATGCTGTGACGCGATTACGGCAATTATATTCTTCGGTCATTCCTTCCAAATGACGCTTCGTTTGCGCGAGGCAGTACCTACATTCTATTTTATTTTTTACTAATCTTTTTATTGGAGTGTTTTTTTGTGTGCAAGTGATTTCTACAAAATCTTACAGTTCCGCCTTACATACTGCACACTTATGTAGTACCGTGACGTGATAACGGTCAGTGCTAATATGAAATCTAGTATCGTGACGCGATTACGATCGATATTACGGGTACCTACCCTTATGTAGTACCGTGACGTGATTACGGTCAGTGCTAATATGAAATCTAGTATCGAGACGCGATTACGATCGATATTACGTATTAAAATACCATGAATAGGAAAATGCTTACACTACCTGCCTACTCTTGATAAAAATTCTTGTCAATGACACAAGATGTTAAAATAGACGCACACTCTTTTGGAGAAAATTTGGGAGAAAAGATAGAAGCTGCTAAGGCCGCTGAAAAATCTGGTTTGCAAATACGGAATATTAACAACATTGGACCGTCAACTTCACTAAGAACTACGTCGCCCAGCAGGGAAAGTGGCAAGACCCATCCAAGCAACAAGGTCATGGGTTGCCAGGCCGGGTGGGAGCAAGCAAAGATTCCCGTATCCACCTCGGAGGCGATCAGCGCAAGCACCGACGTCCGCCCGCTATCACACCACGACAGCAGTGAGACCGTCATACAGACCGATGTTGCGTAAATAATAACCAAGGTAACCTTACACGCTGTACGTATAATTTTTTTTTTGTTGACATATGTTGTTCAATCGCAAATGACCCGGTAGTCTGACAACGGGTTACAAAATACCATTTAATAATACTGTAAAGCAAGCTACTGAACCTATCACTCCTAACTTTTCTTCGGCTGAAATAAGTAAGTTAATCACAGCTATATCTAACTTGTGCCAGTCAGGAGTAATATGCATATGAGAGGATGTCAAAGACCAATTTATTTCTGCTATATTCTTAACACCTAAAAGTGATGGATCGTCCAGATTTATCTTGAACCTAAAATCATAGAATAAAGCTGTCGTCTCATACCTCTTTAAAATGGAGGACATATGGACAGCAAGCAAATTATTGTTCCAAGACATATGGCCAATGTTGATATCAAAGACGCGTATTTTTTTCTTTAGTTCCTATTGATGAAAACTACAAAAAGTATTTAAGGTTCAAATTTTTGGGACACAAAAGTAATACGTATGAATTTTAGTGCCTACCTTTTGGACTTAGTTCAGCACCTTATTATGTTTTTACGAAACTCATGAAACAGGTCTATCTACCGGATTTATCTTAGAAACAGAGGTTTTTTAATTCTAATATATTTAGATCTTGTGCCTTGGCCATTCTTATGAAGAATGTAAAAGTTTTGTTCTCGAAACTGTTTGTTTATTACAAAATCTAGGCTTTGATAAAAACTTCAAAAAGAGTAACTTGGAACCACAAAAGACTAGAAAATTTCTCGGTTTTGAATTAAATTCAGAAAATATGTGTTTGCAATGCAATTGCCAATAGGAAAACGAAAACGCATTCTTGAACAAATAAATATCAATAGAATACAATAAGTTCCTTTAAATAATATCACTTGTCGTCTATGGCAATGGTGCGAGAAATGCAAAATATTTGTCTTTGCATCCTACATAAAATCTAAAGATAACTTCGATGCGGATAAGGAGTCACGGCGTATGAATATCGATACAGAATGGCAAATGTCGGCCCCTGTGTTCGAAAAAATTGTTCAATCGTTTGGGACACCTCTTAAAGATCTCTTTGCTACTTACCAAAATTATAAATGCAATAAATACGTCTCATGGCAACGAGACCCCTACGCCTTTGACATAGATGCATTCACCTTAAATTGGAATATATTTTATTTTTATGCTTTTCCCCCTTTCTCGCTCATATTAAAATGCTTCAGGGAAATAATTAACGACGAAGCCACTGGTGTACTAGTCGTATCGTATTGGCCGAGTCAACCCTGGTATCCCCTACTTACCTCAGTAGCTTACCAGTTATTATCACCTTTCAGGACCCAGCACCCCCTTTGCAAGAAACTTATCCTGGTAGCATACAAATTATCAGAAAAGCATTTCAAAGACAACCGTTATGTAATGAAACCATCGAGGTGATGATTTCCTCATTGTCTACATCCTCACTAAAACAATACAATGTCGCTTTTACGAAATGGTGGAGTTATTGTGATATTTATAAAGTTTTTTTCTATAACTCCCCACTTCCAATTCTATCAAAATTCCTTACGGTTAACTGTTTACAGCAAAAATTGGTTGTAGTTCATTAAATATGCATCGTTCTGCTCTAGCTATTTAGGGCAAACGTTATAGTGAAGCTGATTTAGTTGTTCGATTTTTTAAAGGTATTTACAGGACTAAACCTAGTCATCCGAAATATTCGGAGACGTGAGATCCAAAGATTGTAATCGATCACCTTAGTAATTTATATCCAAATGAGGAACTTGCTCTGGAGTTTATTACTAAAAAATTAGTAACTCTGCTCGCATTGTCAACCGCACAACGAGTACAGACGTTATCTAATTATATTTAGTCGGTTATACTCGTAAATACTCAATTATAATAGTTGAATTAAATCATATAGGTACTTAAATTATTTCGCAAAATTTGTGTTCTAAACATCTACCTTGTGAATATAAATCTCGAGGATGCAACGTCGAAGTACAATTGATGGTTAAACAAACTTACCTGAAGTGAAGTTTGACCGTAATTGTACGAGACGTTGCATCCGAAGAGATTTATATAAAGATCCCTCCCTTCCCTTACATGCTGGCCCCATATAAATTAATTTTGCAAAAAAGCTCTAAAAGTGAATGACGTTGACAGCGCGGGTGACAAACTCGTGCACTCGGTTGGTATTCACTAGATGGCGCCTGTGTCTATACTATGGGTAACGTTTTATGTTTTTTTTAATAAAATTTCTTTTAGATAGCTCTTAATATGTGTTGGATGCCTGTCACATTGAAGAGTGGACTACCTTGTGAATATAAATCTCTTCGGATGCAACGTCTCGTACAATTACGGTCAAACTTCACTTCAGGTAAGTTTGTTTAACCATCAATTATACTTTCTATTCACCGGTTACCCAAAACATTAACTTTCTCTTTAAAAAAATATTGTATCTTCTTTCCTGTAATGTTGTCAAGGTGATACTTATGGAATGTTTTCTTTCCATTGTTAAGAACATGATTATCTTATGCTTATAAAGATATATTATAGTTAAAAAATAACTAATAGGACATAAAACATGAATGATATAGAATCGCACATAACTTAATCAAACCCTTATAGATTCATCGTTACAACAACTTTAATGAAAACCTCAGGGTACAAAATGAGTTGCCAAAACTAGTTAGAGGGTTGGGTAACTATAATTAAACTTATAGCAAGTTATGATGAGAATTGAGACGCTTCAGACTTGTTACATTTTTCTTGTAATCAGTCAAATAGAATTTTGCTGAAGGTAATATGAAAAACCAATTATGTTAAGCGCTGTTTGTTAATATCTTTTTATATTTGATGTTTTTGAATGAATTCGTAGAATCTATCGAATAAAAGATAAGCCTTTTTAATAATTTTTCCTCATTTCGTAATAAAAAATAAGAAAAATGCGCAAGTTGTTTTATTGAAGAAGATAAGAGTGTGATTTGTAAGGAATAAAACGTAATATAGAACCTCGTTTCCAGCATCAAAATATGATTTACTAATTAAAAACCTATTTTTATATTGTTTCTATTGACGAGTAGTGTTATTAAAAGTTTTCGATAGAATTGTATGTAACTTTAAAATCAACATGTTTTTTTAGAACTAAATCGCACTACGAGCACAAGTGTTTTAACCCATGTGCTACGAGTATTCCAGTATCGGACCTCCCCGTACAGACTGAATTGCTCACTTTGTAGATTTTAATTAAACGTTTCAATCTAGTATATTTTGAATGATGTTTTACGCAAACAATTTTTATAGGTAGTCTGCAAACAGATTTTACTCTTTTTAACGTAACATAATAAAAACCTACGAAATGTAGTCAAACTGTAGTCAACTTCAAAGCGAACCATACTTTATTACAATTCTCCAAACTTAGTATTCAAACTCACATTATCATTTCTAGAGAGTTAATTGCAATGAATAAAATAAACGACGGCTCTTGAATTTAATCTAGTTTCTCTGCCAACGACGAACAATGTTGTTTTGAGGTGAATAATATTGTTACAGTCTAAATAAAGGATTCGTTACCAGCGTTTGAGTTTTGGCGTAAAAATTATTACGTGTTCTAAAATTTTTTGTTTGTTATTTAGACATGTTAGCCGTTATTTATCATTTTAATATTTGTAGAAACAAGTACGAGTAAGCATCGAAAATATAAGAATATATTCGTATGTACGTGTACACACCATTCCGTGCTTCGGAAGGCACGTTAAGCCGTTGGTCCCGGTTGTGTAAGATGGCAGTAGTTAATACCCACCAACCCGCATTGGGCCAGCGTGGTGGGTTGTGACCCAATATCCCCACGTGCTATTGTTCACGTGGGAAACCTGTGCCCAGCAGTGGGATGTTTATAGGCTGATGATAATAATGATAATTTTATTCCATACCATTCCAATAAAATTGTGAAGATTTGTAAATATCAATTATGTTTACTTACTAACATTAGCTATAGATTATAGATGTTATTTTTCTGTCAATCTTCCTAGAAATAAATAAATAAAATACCAAAACAAATTCAAGTTTAGATTTACAAGAAAATAATGATAAAACAAACGTTGGTTAAGCTTTTTCTTAGAAATTTATACAGGGAGTGTTTGTTCAAACCAAAGCCGAATACGAATTGCACATACCGGCTGCACTCAATTCAGGTCTGCAATTGCCAGATCACTGTATCTGACGCACACTGTGAGTGGATACGACACCTAGCGCAAAATGAGGGGTAGCCGGGAAGAGTGCCCTCAATGACCTCTTTACGCCTTGTAACACGACTGGAAAGGATTAAGCGTTTCAAAAGCAGCGGTTTCATTTTATTGCCTCGCCATAAAGCTGAATGTGGACCATGTTACTGCGTCATTTCGAACAGACAACATTGAGAGACAGTTTCTAGTGAAGCAGGCTAAATGGAAACAGTAACAGATATGAAAGTACGCATTCGTTATATGTTAAGGCGTTTTAAAAGGATCGTTTTTATGTTTCAACGACATTCAGTCGTTATTTAATTAACTTATGTTAAAGGATTTTATAACTATTTAGAGAATAGTGTGTTAAGAGAGCAGTGTGGAAAGAGAAAAGATGTTTAATAGTACATTATGATACGAGTGTGCTATGTTGGGCATTACAATATGCGGGTTATGAGCCCGAGCCGAAGGCGAGGGGTTTCATGGAGCCGAGAATTGTAATTATACTGAAAAAAATATTTAACCTAACTACTTTGGCTATTTCAGGAATAACCAAAGTTTGACAATATTCTAATAAAGTTAACTTGATTTAACAAAAGTGATTTGTCTCCATAAGACAAAACCGCTTATGTTATTTCAAGTTGGGTTATTAGTAAATAAACCTTTGATTAGCTCTAAACATACTGAATTAGACAAACTCAAGTGGTTACAGGCTAATAAACCGTTTTGTCCATTTTAGGCAGTATCTTTGATAACATGCAACAAAAGTATTTATTTTGCGTACAGTCAACGTTTTTGTAAGCCATAACAAAAAGCAGTTCAGCAATAATGTGCTTATTCATAAACGAATATTTTGTAACAAATAGCATAATATATTTTGCAGTGCATGACAAAACTGCAGGTTAGAACATATTGCCTAACGTTTATTTAATAATAAAGGAACTTTAGTAATATCAAGCCAAACTTTCGTTTAGTATTAACAAAATATTTTGTTTACATTTGTAACCGAATCGGCGCTAAACTTGACAGCTCGTGTTCGTTCATTTTTATTTACGCGCCGGCAAAGACAGTCACGATGTTGCTAGATTATAGTTATTGTAATATTTGTGGTGAATGTGCGTGAATTATTAAAAGGTTTGAACCTCAATGGAGACTCCAGTGCCTGCATGACGAACGTTCAGACTCTTTAGATAATTATCTCCGTCTATGGGGTCTGGAAACGTACATCGCTTCTTTCAAAGGTAAGTAATTCTTTATATCAAATTCAACCAGCACGGTCACATCTGTCGCAGAACCGATGACCAATGGAGTAGACGGGTTTTTGAGTGGAGGCCACGGCTCGGCAAACGTAGTGTTAGACGTCCACCAGCCAGATGGACCAATAACCTAAAAAAAGGTAGTTGGCATTGTCTGGATGGCGAAAGCGGGAGATCGGGCTTTGGGGCGCCCCCTGGGAAAGACCTGCGTCCTACAGTGGACTGCAATAGGCTAATGATGAACCAGCATGGTGCGTCATCGATTTTTTTATCAGTAAAAGACTTAGTTCCAGAGATAATTTTCTTCGAATTTTCGAAGTACCTACTATTAAGTATTTTAATATTACAATGACAGTCATTAACATGTTAAATTATCTCTTACAGACACGGAAGAGGATTTGAATGTTGTTACGTTTATGGTACTGCCCTTTTTAATGACAACATCATTGCTGAAAACAAACAAGACAAAAAAAGTGGAGAAATCTTGAAGTCTTGGATAGCTTCATCTGCCACTTAAAAAGCGCTGCGGAAATAGAAGAAACCATACAAAGTCGCAAACAAAAGTTCAATAAATGGACTTTGCGTTCATCACTGAAAGAGATAACCTTAAGGTACATAATATTAACCCATTTACGTTACGAGAGCGTTTTATATTTAATATTCAATTATAATAAATAATAGAAATAAATGATAATAAAAATAAATAATATTTTGTATTTATTTTTATATAATGTACTTAGTTATTTTTTTAATACCCATTATTATTAATATTTAAATTTTAATTATATAGGTATTAGGTATAATATGTATAAATACTTATTTTTTAGTTAATTAAGGTTAATTAATTAATGAAGAATTAAGTAAAGAAAGGCTGATACATAACTGTTTTTGTAAAATTTAATAAACCATTTGATATATGTATCTTTTTGTTTTATTCCATCAACTACATCTTTTTTAGAACTAGCGATTTTAGCGAATTTAGCAAATAAAATTATTCTGCACATAGAACTTTTAGAGTAGGCTAAGGAACGTAGCTCATACAGCCATGTAATATTTTTGTTTTATTTATTCTTGTAAAATAATATAATTGTAACTTTTTAATGTTTATTAGGTAATTGTTAAATTTTAGCCGGCTGTGTTCCGTTTTACTTATTTATTTCTATTTTCCATTAAATTTTTTGTTTTTGTTAAGTTTTCGGTTGTGTACCCGTGTTGTACATGTTTTTGTTACATGTGTAAAGTCTAATTTATTAAGCGCTAGCGGGTGGTTAGTATGGTGTTATTTTATTTATATTTGTATATATTTTAGTTTTTTATTATTATTATTATTTTTATTTTATTTTGTAAATTATTTATATTATTTTATCATGCCTTTCTCGAAAGGAAATAGTGATTCTGATAGTTTTGTCTCGGCAAGTGGTAGTGATAGTGATAATGACAGTTTTGTCAGTATTCCTTCTCTCTCTGACTCTCTTATCTCATGTTTCTCCGATGTATCCAAGAACTTTAACGTAGTTCACATAAATGCCCAAAGTATTCCGGCTCATTTTTCTGATATGCTGGCCACTTTTGACTGTAAGAATATTCATGCTATCCTCGTCTCTGAGTCTTGGCTCAAACCATGTCTCCCTTCCACTTCCTACTCTTTGCCGGGCTTTAACCTAATAAGAAATGATCGCACGGTTGGCGGTGGCGGTGGTGTAGCCATATACCTTCGTACACAAATTCCTTTCACAGTAGTGGATATGTCACCGCAGCCGCCGCCGTCAAACAGCGGCGAGCATATCTTCTTGGAGGTTAGCCTGCGACACTCAAAAGTACTGCTCGGTGTATTCTACTGTCCCTCTTCTCGAATCAACTTCTTTTCTTCACTTGAATACAAGTTAGAACTTCTCTGTCCTTCTTACAGTCATACTATTTTAATGGGAGATTTCAACACCTGTCTTCTTAAAAACGACTCCCGTTCGGCAAATTTTCATTCCCTCCTTCAGTCTAGCAACTTATATCTACCGCCGTTAAATGCGACTCATAATTTTCCTAATTGTTCACCCTCCCTTCTTGACCTTATTATTGTCTCTTCTTCTCAACATATCGCCAAACATGGGCAATTCTCAGCTGATGCCTTCTCTTACCATGACCTGATTTACGTCTCGTTTAAATCTCGTCCTCCTAAGGCTAAGCCCAAAATTCTTCTGCAGCGCAATTTTAGTGGCATTAATCTTGAAAGTATTTGTGAGGATGCTGCTAGTATGGACTGGTCCCATGTCCTGGACTGCGACTCAATCGACAGGAAATTAGAACTTTTTGTCTCAACCCTGGTCAAGCTGTACGATGTTCATACTCCAGTGCGTCCTGTCAAAACGAAACATCGTCCATCTCCATGGCTCACGGAAAACATTAAGACGATATGTGAACGCAAAAATGCCGCTAAATGTAGGTATAAGTGTAAGCCTACACCATGGAACTGGGAGAAATACGTGAAAGCTCGCAATCACTGCAATAAGGTGTGTAGAAATGCACAACGCCAATATATCCACAACTCTGTTGAAAACGAAGATCCAGCGAAAGTTTGGAAATTCCTAAGATCCCTGGGCATTGGGAAACAACGTCAGACTTTTTCTTCTAAAGATCTAGACATAAATCTCCTGAACAAACACTTCTGTGCTTCTCATCACTTCGATTCAACGAGAAAAGTTGATACTCTAAATTTTCTTTCATCTCTCCCATGCCCATATTACTCGTCATTTTCTTTCCGTCAATTCACCGACTGTGATGTTAAGAAGAGCATTATGTCGGTAACCTCTAGTGCTGTTGGCAATGACTGTGTCAGTCGCAAAATGATCTTGCTTATACTTGACGAAATCCTTCCCATCATCTCCCATATCCTTAACTACTCCATTGATTCAGGTGTCTTTCCATGTGCTTGGAAAGATGCTCAAGTCACTCCACTTCCCAAAAACTCTAAACCGTCATCCTTCTCGGACTATAGGCCAATATCCATTCTACCATTCCTTTCGAAAATTCTGGAACGCCTTGTCCATACCCAATTATCCACCTTCCTCCTTAAAAACCGACTCCTCAATCCATACCAATCAGGGTTTCGTACAGGCCACAGTACCACCACAGCACTAGTGAATGTCACTGACGATATCAGATCAGGCATGGAAAAAGGTGAAGTATCAGTTCTTGTCTTGCTAGATTTTAGCAATGCTTTTAACTCTGTCGACTATGATGTACTGCTTGGCATACTCCGTTCTATTAACATATCTCCAGCGGTGATTGACTGGTTTCATAGTTACCTGTCTGGACGCCGGCAGCGGATTCGCCTTGAGGATTCCTTGTCCACTTGGTGTGACATTTCTGCTGGGGTGCCGCAGGGTGGCGTTTTATCTCCTTTACTTTTCGCTATTTTTATCAATTCCATTTCCTCTCAATTAGCCTCGTCCTACCACCTTTATGCAGATGATTTGCAAATTTACACTAAAGCTACAGTTGACCAGCTTCCTCAGGCCATTACCATCATTAACAACGACTTGAACATGATTTGCGAGTGGAGTAGATCATATGGTTTGAGAGTAAATCCCTCGAAGACACAAATCATAGTCATAGGCAGTTCCACAATGACAAACAGAATTGACTGGTCGCATTTACCTGCAATTACTTTTGATGGCGTCTCTTTATCTCCTAGCGACAGTGTTAAAAACCTGGGCGTGGTGCTTGACAAAAATTTAACTTGGGGACCGCAGCTACAACAGGTGAGTCGGAAAATGTTTGCCGCAGCCGGATCCTTAAAACGTTTACGCAATTTTCTCCCTATGGCCACTAAAACTGCGCTAGCACAATCTCTTCTTCTACCCGTCTTGGACTATGCCGACGTCAGCTATCTAGACCTCACTGAAGAGCAACTGAATAAGCTTGAGCGTCTTCAGAACTTTAGCATTAGATTCATATTTGGACTACGCAAATATGATCATGTATCCGAATTTCGTACTAAGCTCAAGTGGTTGCCAATTCGCCTTCGCCGGAATTTACATATTGTCTCCCTGCTTTACAGTATTCTGTTCAATCCCTTTTTGCCACCTTACCTCAAGGAACGCTTTAACTTTCTTAATGACACGCATTATCGTGTATTGAGATCGTCGGAGAACTTGAGTTTGGCGATACCAATGCACTCCACTAGATTTTTTGATAAGTCTTTTACTGTTCAAGCTGCCCGTCTGTGGAATGCATTGCCGACAGACATAAAGCATGCACAATCTTTGGACAGCTTTAAACGACATGTTAGAGAGCACTATCTGTCACTGTCGATGTCTCTATGATTAATTTACCTATTAATTTATTTCCTGTTTTTATTTGTCTTTTCCTAAGATAGAGAAAGTTTTGTATTTATTTATGTAGTTATTTATTATTATATATAAGTATGTAAATATGTATATGTGTATTATGATTATATGAGTAAGTATATGTATAATTTATATATAAGTTTGTACATAAGTATGAACAATATAATACTAGTACCTAAATAAAACACCATGACTGCCCTATCAATTTTTTAACTATTTCTTCTATCCAGTCCAACATGGTTGCCTGGAAGAAATTGCTTTTTAGCGATAAGGCCGCCAATTGTATGTACTATGTGTTTGTGTTTATATATGTTTCTGTGGTGTACAATAAAGTATATTTTATCTTTTATCTTTATCTTATAAAATTTGATATTCTTAATGTGGTTCACGTGCCTGTAAACTTCACTGTGGAACTTGCAAGTATGTGAGCTGCATTAAGGATAACAATTTTTATTTGCTATAGTATTAACACAAAAGCTTTGCTATACCTAAGTAAAGTATTAACACAAAAGTTTTGCTATACGTAAACAAAATATTAACACAAAGTTTGGCTATTCGTGAACAAGTACTACATATCACACAAGTTTTGCTATACGTAAACAAAATATTAACACAAATGTTTTGCCATAGGTAAACAAATAATTAACACAAGATTTGCTATACGTAAACAATGTATCAACACAAAAGTTTTGCTGAATTTAAATAAACACAAAAAGTAACAATTTTTTTGGCTACATCCAGTCTAAGTGTTTTACAAATGGAAAACAAACAAATTGTTTATTTGTAACCAATGTTAGGCCATAAGTAACGTAAGCTTTTTCATAACACGTAGCAAAAACTGTTTTGCAATACACAACACACATAGTTTGTCAGAAAAATAAGCCAACTGGGTTTGGTTACATATTGCAAAAAGTTATGTGGTCACTTTTTTGTGTTATAGGTTCACGAAAGTTTGGTTATGTATAAGTCAGTTTTTTTTTCAGTGATATAGCAATGCACACGCGTTTCATACGACGTTTTTCAACACACTTGTGAGGAAACACATTTTTTGAAAATGACTGCGTGTTTTTGTAGTTTTTCTAGTGTATAAATCTTTGGTAAGCCAAAATATATTTTTCTTTGGGCTTAGATGGTAATAGGCATGACAATAACATTTAGTGCTTCACTTAATATTTTTTGGCGGTGTTAAGTTCTTCATTACAAGACATATTTATTTTTAAACTTTCAAAGTAATAAATATTGAACAAGAAGCCGCTGTCCGCTTTATGAATCGACTAAATAAAGGTATGTGAAAGAGGAAGTCTTTCCATCTCTTCCCTTGGGTGGTGTAAAAGGCGACTAACGGACTAAAGACTGCACATACATCAAAGAGCATAGAGCGGCGATGGGCTCTTTAAAATAATACTACCAACCCCTCTCTTCCCTTGGGTGTCGTAAAAGCGACTAACGGGCTAAAGGCTCACCACCTAAGCACATGTGCAGACTGTGCAGTTGTTTCTTGCTGAAGTGTGGACTGTGTGGGCGTGGTCTGTGTTGTCCATAGAATCAAATGAATACTAGTTTTGCCATAAACTTTAAATAAATATCTCAAAAAGTTGTTGATTTATGTAAACAGTAATAAGTCGAGTCTTTATTCATAATTATTTTACTTTTTCGTTTTTGTAGGCTCATTGTCATTTCACATACAAAAATTAAAAAAAAAAACTTTTCCCCTAGTGGAAGAAATGCTATTTCTACGCTCTGGTACGCAATAATGACGGTCTTTTTGAGCAAGAGGAGTGAAAAATATATTAGACTAAACAATAATGTTACGAATTAAGGTTAATTTATTGACTAAATAAATAATTTGGTAAAATTACTCCGTGTTTATTTAAAAAACAGTTTATTTATTCATATTTTAATAAAACAAGTTAATTTATTTACAAAATTGTTAGCCTTTTTAAAAAAAACGAGTTGTTTTTTAACTAGAGTCTATGTCGAGATTCCATTTTTAAACTACATTACCGCACTAGTGCATAATAAGCTACATTAGGAGACTGAAATCGGTTTAATAAGACCCACTTCACGAGCTAGTGTGTTGAGAAAACAATTTAACACAAAATATAGAAAAACAGTATGACAAAAGGCGGCCAACAACTCACTCGTGGAAATTTTCTGACACAAACATCGGCGCAACTGTCAACGTCTAATTTGACAGAATCGAGCATAGACTATGCGATATTTTGCGATCACGATGCATAAAATGTACCACAGAAGCGAAATAATCAAACTTGTTCATACTAAAGTAGTCTGTAAGTCTATGAAAACACGGTACAAAGTCAAGTGTATTTTTGTAGGTGCGGTCTCATGCGACCGTTGGGGGGCTGAGTGCTGTTGATGAATGATGAAATGACGGAAGATAATAGATATGTCATAGTCCATTTTCATGCAAAAGCTATATAAGACAATCGTATACATTCTTTCACCGCTACGGTTGCACAGGTTCAACAAAAGCTTAATTCATCATCATCGTCATAGTCAGCTTATAAACGTCCCACTGCTGGGCACCGGCTTCCCACATGAAAGGAAAGATTAGGACAAAGATAACCGTGTCGCATAGCGGTAAAAACATACCACTCCCTCTTTTCCCTTGGGTGTCGTAAAATGCGACTAACGGATTAAAGACTGCACATACATCCAACAGCTTAGAGTGGCGATGGGCCTACTACCTGTCTGAGTACTGAACCGAAATAGAAAAAACCACGCCAAAGTCGATCAAAAGTCAAAGTCATGTTTACTGTTTTCTTTGACTATCGCGGTGTTGTGCACTCGGAATTCTTATCGGAAGGTCAAACGGTAAATAAATAATATTATTTGAGCGTTATGCGGCGTTAGAGAGCAAATTCGACGAAAAAGGCCAAATTTGTTTGAAAGTCAATTCTTGGATTTTGCTCCACAATAATACGCCTTCGCACAAGGCCACCATTGTGAACGTATTTTTGACCAAAAAGTCAACAAATACCATCGAGCAACCACCTTATTTCCCAAATATGGCTCCAGTCGACTTCTTTCTTTTTCCTAAACTCAAATTACCACTTCGTGGCACCCGTTTTCATTCGGTAGAAGAAATAAAGGAGAATTCGCGGCGAGAACTGAACTCAATTCCGGAAAAAGCGTTTAAAAAATATTTTGATAATTGGATTATTCGTTGGCGTAAGTGTATCGTTTCTGAAGAAACATACTTTGAAGGCTATAAAATAAATTTGGATGAATAACTAACATTTTGTGTATTATTGATCTTTTCCCGGTACTTTCTTGACAGAGTAGTATATCAATTTGAGCGTTATTAACGCAATAAATATCAAATAATATCACGAATGTACACCGTATATGTTTCTCCTACACAACATTAAGTCAAAAAGAATTTTAAAGCAATCCCCAAGAGCAAATTAAATTATCCATGGAGCAGGAACGCCTTGACTCTGTATATTAAATCAGGCGGGGGCAGGTACACCGCACTTGGACCCAGGAGGGCCAGTTTGTGCGCACTGTTTGCCGTATAACCACATCTCGGCGCCATTGAAAACTTAATTATGCTCTTCCCTAGTCTAAACTTCGACATGCGAGAAGACAATTACAACCGCTTGGCTCTAATGGCTTAGTTAAATAGAATAGAATAGAAATAGAATAGCAATGAAACATGGAAATAGGAAGAGCCGTGTGTGTAGCGGCGCACTAAAAGTACTCTTAGGTGTCGTAAAAGGCGACTAACGGACTAAAGACTGCACATGCATCCAACAACATAGAGCGGCGATGGGCTCACCACCTATTACGCTGAGCAGTATGTGCAGTTGTTGTTTGGTGAAACGTGGACACTATGTCAGTGGACTGCTTCCGCGGTTCCGGTAGTCTCTGGCTAACGGGGATAATAATAATGAATCTTCCTAGATTATTCACACCTCTGCTTCTCAATTGAAGAAGCAAGTGAGTTTATTAATTAAATTTGTAATTGTTCGGATTTTCTTTTAATAAAAGAAGGAGGCAAACTAGCCGGTGGGTCACCTAAAGGAGAGTAATCACCGCCGCCCGTGGACACCCGCAAAACCAGAGGAATCGCAGGCGCGTTGCCGGCCTTTAATGAAGGAATAGAGTTAAGGAAGGAATAGGAATTGTGAGAGGGGGGGGGATGGGCCTACGTAACCCTCACTGGCCGGACGAAACACAACAGCACCAAGTGCCGTTATTTCACGCCGGATATTCGTGAGAGGGTGGTATTACGCCGGGCGAGCCGGCCCAATGCGTGCTGCAACGCAGCGTGGCACTCAATAGTTCTTTTGTTCATGCTAGTTGTTAAGTCTGTAGATACTTACTCTTTTTGTGAGATAATTTATTTAGGTGTTAAATATTTACTATTAAAATAGTGGAAACTTCACTGATTCATGTGTAAAACTAATTTGTTATTTTTTACGTAATTGTATAGTTGTTTGTATTCTAAATAAAATAAAATAAACAAAATAAAAACCAAACAATTTAAATAAATTACAGTAAAAAAATATCTCGAGCTTTTGCCCGATTGACTTGTTTTTTTATTTTGTTGTGTCTGCGACTTCGTGCTAGCTCTCGGTGACTTCCTTTTAGCCTTTTACATTATCTTGTTTCCAACATATTTTACTTAATATAAATTTACCGCCCGCGATTTAGTCTGCCTACGCCTACGAATCCTATGACGAATCTTGAAAACCAAAAAGTCATACAAACCTTTACATGAAAGTTAAAATCACAACAAAAATAATTAGCCAAATAGGTGCAGATTGGTTTTTGATGTGATGTACGAAATGAAATAAAAATACATACATACATAATATATAGGCAATGAGGATAGCAAAAGGAGTCCTCTACCACAGTCCACTTTTCACCAAATAGCGACTGCACATGTGCTCAGCGTGACAGGTGGTGAGCCCATCGCTGCTCAATGCTATTGCACCCAAGGGAAGAGAGGGGGTGGTAGTATTCTTTCGCCGCTATGCGCTAAGGAATAATGTTAAAAGTTGCTTCACACTATCAGTAAAGCCACAGTTCCGACACAGTACCGGCACAGTGTTTTTCATACATTCTCTATGAACGCATTCCCACTTGTCAGTGATAATGCTCTCAGTGTCAGTGCCGCCACCGGTAAATCACATACGTGTTCGTTTTGACAAAATTCATAGAGAATGTATGAAAGAATATTCTCACTGTGCCGGTACTGTATCGGAACTGTGACTTCACTGATATGTGTGAAGCAACCTTAATTCCGCTAACTCACTAATTCTGAGAATCAGCTTAAAAGGTTACCTATCATAAATTCGAAATTTGCCTGTACGAATTTTATTTGGCCGAAAACGTTTTGTAATTTTTGTTTACCATAATTTTCTTTTTACCGAAAACACAATTTACAAAGTTTAGAAATGCCGATTATCTATTGTTATTTTTTTCAAAATCTCTATATTTTGAATTCCCACTCAACGTTTGGCCGAAGCTATTAATGCTTGACGATTCATTTTCCAGAAACACGTTTCCAATATTATTAAAATACAACATTTCAAATAATTGAAATCCATAATATCATCGAACAACTTGTAATCGTAGTAACGTTTAAGCATGCAAACAAGCATGCAGCATGGAAGCAAGCATGCACCACGCAAACAAGCATGCAGCATGCAAACAAGCATGCAGCATGTAAGCAAGCAAGCTGCGGCATGCAGCATGCAAGCAAGCATGCAGCATGCAAACAAGCAAGCAGCAAGCAACCAAGCATGCAGCAAGTATGCAGCAAGCATGCAGCATGCAACCAAGCATGCAGCAAGCATGGTTTCTGTCACGGCTCCAGCGCTGCGAGGCTCCGGCGGTCCCACGCGAGCTTATCGTCGCAGATGGCTTACGCTCACCACCGCTGCTTCGGCTTGCTCAGCCTCAGCCGCGGCGGCGAGCGTAAAACCCACCTGCTCCTCAGCTCGCGGGCCGCCTCGCCCCTCCGCGCCTACGCGGGCTTGAATTACACTCTAGCGTAGGGCAGACAAGACTACGTGGAGTCGGTTTTGCCGCGATTCGTTTCTGTCACTGACTTTTGAAACACAATCTTGCCGGAATCATAAAGTATTAACATTTTAAGACATTTTAGATTATATATCTAATAATATGAATATATGAAAAACAAAAAAAAACTGGGTATGAGTATGATATTTTAGAGGAAAAGTTACTTCAAATTTTAATACTTCTAGATATTAAATTTATTGTAAACAAAACATCTTCCAAAAGAAAAAAAGTAGTTTTGATAATCGGCTAATAGTTTTTCTGGAAAATGAAACATATGTATGATAAGTTTATGGATTAACAAAATTATGTAAAAGCAACAATCTGGTATTTAAAACTTCGTCATACCGTTTTCGTACAGGAAAGTTTCGAATTTATGATAGGTTACCAGCCTATAAACATGCACTGATGCTGCTGCCGTTTCAGTCGGCGCGCAGCTGTCGACCAGTCAACAGCTCCTGAGGATGTCCCTCGGAGGGGCGAAACACGTATCGGGTTTCGGTTTGCATGCCTTATTTAACATCCATCGCTCCTTTTACATGTGCATACATTGCGGGCGGGATAGCGGTGCTATCATGCAGCATCTAAGCTTGAGCTGCCCAATCATGCGCAATAACCAAAGATGTCTCAAAAAAAAAACCTTTATAATTATGATACCTCATGTTTTTTATACGACTTGTAGGTAAATAAACAGCTGTCATCTGTCAAATGTTTGAACATAATAACCTCAAAATGATCACTAATAATTAAAATTTCTCTAATATCCCAAAGTGTAGTAAAATAATATATTTTTTCAAAAGGTTTATTTAAAAAAAATGCTATAAGTTGCCACTAATTTACTAAAAGTGCAGTCTTGGTCCAAGTCCCATAGTAATTTTGGCATTCTCCTTTGTGAGTAAGCGGAATTCTAATACATTCGTGACGATAGATTTTTATTTATATAGATTAGGAGGACAAATGGCGCAGTGTCTTTTCGGTTTGCGATCTTGCCAGCAACTGTCGCAAATTGCGACTCGCAATGTCGTCGGGCACTGGATGAGTGACCAATTTGAAAATATCTCGAGCTCCTCCGTGTTTCGGAAGGCACGTCGTCATCGAAGGAGTAGGTATTGTGCGAGGGGCGGGGGGGGGGGGGGGGGGATGTGCCATGTTTCACGCCGACATTCCGTGAGAGTGTGGTAAGTACAGGTGGTAGTAGGCAACTCAGACAGTGTCACTCATTTTGCACCACTCGGGGGTCACGTGTAGGGTCTAAGGGTAAACCTACGGACGCGACTTTAACCCCCAAAACTTGACTTATTTAATTATCTCTGGCATACTAACCTCTAGAGACGTAGCTGTGACTCATAACTATAAATATGAAGCAGTTATCTTTATTTCTACAAATTAAATACATAAGTACCTCTACTAGGTGTCTCAGTAGCTAGTTTTATAGTAGCAAACATAAAGGAACGTTGCGTCATTCGTTGCGGAAAACGTGAGTAAAATCTTTGACGGCACCTGTGGGAGTATATGTTCTATACTAATATTTATTTAAATAGAAAAAATAATCTTGTTATATTACCTATTGATTTACCTATAAGAGCTAGTTGCCGTAAAACCAGAGACAATAGAAAATCTACTGTTAGTAATAGGAGTCAAACAGACAAAGGGATATTAAAATTTTATTGAGACTCTCGCACTGAGGAGCCAAAACATTATATCACGTCAAATATCATAATGTTTATCACAAACTCCGTCTATGAATAAGACAGGAAAGAGCAAATCATACAGATTTTACTCGGCAATAAATGATTTCCGAATAACATACTCGTAAGTAGAGGCTCGATAAGATTTCCAAGGCTACGCCCGCAGAAGGCCGTGTAGCACTCGAGTTAATAGCCACATAATGGCATTAAGAAAACATTGTAACGAAGTCACACCGAGCCCAAATGTGGCACAAACTTTCGGCGACAGCGGATACGTGATCAGCGTTTGGACGGCGACTAAGTTAATTGTAACCATTTTTATGTAACTGAGCCGGCAGATGAGCATACAGCTCCCTGACGGTAACTATAGCGTATAGAAATAGGTATTATGGTAGTAGCCATCCGGTGAAATTCTAGGCAAAGACAACCACTAGACAAGGCTAATATTACAAAACTTACTGTCGTCGGTGGCAACGCGGTTGGAATAGGAATGGTAACAATGTCGCCAATTGATTTCATTACAACAATGGTATCTTGGTTTTATGATTTCTATAACCAACTCGTGTCAGTCCACTGCAGTGCATAGGCCTCTCCCAATGTATGCCATAGAGCCCGATCTTAGGCTCTCCTCATCCAACTCTGTGCTGCTAGACACTCTGCGTACATCATCGTTCTACCCATAGACCAGAAGAGGCTCTGTCTTCTTTTCTGTGGTTCTCTAACCAAGGGCGTCTGACACTACATTCACAGAGTCCCGTTCTCTAATCTAAAACACGTGTAACTCTGCTAAATATTTTTTATTCAATAATCAGAGTACCTACATTAATAAAGCTTGTTATACGTACCATACCTACAACTACTACGAAACAAGAATAAAAATGGTGTACCGATTCATCTAACGTATTATTGAATCTGGTTTAAACTGACGCTATCTATCTACTTTTAGGAACAAATACAAGAGATTGCCACAGACATACAGTAATAAAGGAGAATGAATGTAAAAAATAAAAAATAAATGGCTGACAGCTTAGAACAAACATTTCGTTACGATCATTAGCACACGAAAACGTTCACCGGCGTAATTCATTCGTTTGCCGGCCATTGTACTTTTATTTTAGTGCGAACATATTTCCGTTCTAGAATTTTCCAGGACTACCCGGCTTGTTTATTGCGAGGTCTGCGCCCCGGGATATCACACCTAGGCGAATTAAAACTTTTCTATTTAGGAGATTGTTCAGACAGCGCTCGGGAGACTTGCAAGCGGAGCTGCAATACAAAACACACGTTGAACTGAAACTTTTCTCACATAAACTATACTCTTAGAGGCAACGCTCTGTACGTGAGGTGTTCCACAGTATTATTTGGGCGCCAATAAACATAAATAAAGGATTTTATGGGATCACAAGTAGGTGCGAATGCTTATCGCTAAGTGAGTAATGTAAAGGTTATTTAATGGGTGTACCTTTTGCCGTTTTTATAAAATGTTGTGTTATTATTAGTCATTTCTTTGTTTATTTCTTTTATTTCTTGTTTAAACCTTACTTTTTGTCCGATTCAAGTATTCTCAACTCACCCTTTTAGAGCAAAAACAAACTTGTGTACACTGGCCGTCGCCGTTTAGATCAATACCTATCACGGCAATTGGCATACAAAAGCTTCGAGGAACCGTTTACTTGGGCCGGCGGCCTGACATGGCAACCAACCTTTGCCGAAAAAAAGCTGGTATAAAACTATTTAATATATACCTAAATATAATTTAAATATTTACTCTTAAAAACCATATATATTAACTGTGTCGCGTTGCGGTGAAAGAATACTACCACCCCACTCTTCCCTTGGGTGTCATACATCCAACAGCATAGAACGGCGATGGGCTCACCACCTGTCACGCGAGCACATGTGCAGTCGCTATTTGGTGAAAAGTGGACTATGGTAGAGGAGGTATGGTAGAGAGTAGAGGACTTTAACTAACCCTTCGGGGTTAATGTACGTGATTTTATATTTGTATGTATGTATGTACGAGTTTGAATCAGAATCAGAATCAGAATATCTTTATTGCGTAAAACTGGGTAACAACAAGTTGAAATATATTGTTTCAATAGGTATCAACAGTTACCTTATCAGGCATGCAATGTTATAAAATAAAATAGAAAACATACAAAGAACTCAAATCGTCTCAAAATCAAAATATTCATAGATGGTGTAAAAACATTATTAAATAACCATATTCTTAACTTATGCTTAAACACATTATCATCTAATGCTTTAATTTCAGTTGGTAAATGATTGAACACTAATACCGTATTTAAAAGCACTTTTGTAGTATACAATTATTATTCACTATTGGTAGGTTTAAATTATATTTATATCTATTACGCTGGTTACGAAGAGATTTTGCACTGTTAAAGTATTCAATGTTAGTTTAATATTTACACATATTTCCTGAATGTAAATGTTAGTGAAGGTAAGGAACTTCTTTTCTTTAAAAATACCTCTAAGTGTTTCATCATAATACAAGTTATAAATAATTCGCATACTTACATTTTTTCTGTAGCAAGAATGTACTATTTGAATTTACCCTATTGAGTTTGAGTTACCCCATAATTTAATTCCATAAGTTAGAAGAGGATACACATTACCAAAATAAGCAGTTCTAGCTATTTCAGTGGATGATTTTTCTGCTAGAATAGACAAAGTATGTAAATCATATAAAAACTCGACTAAGTACTCAAATTGTTAACACTAAAATAAGGTAACGAAAGCAATGCTTTTAAGCTTTATGTAAGGCTTTTTTATTAGATGCTTTTTAGGGTTCCGTAGCCAAATGGCAAAAAAACGGAACCCTTATGGATTCGTCATGTCTGTCTGTCTGTACGTCCGTATGTCACGGCCGCTTTTTTCCGAAACTATAAGAACTATACTGTTAAAACTTGGTAAGTAGATGTATTCTGTGAACCGCATTAAGATTTTTACACATAAATAGAAAAAAAACTATAAATTTTGGGGGTTCCCTATACTAAGAACTGAAACTCAAATTTTTTTTTTCATCAAACCCATACGTGTGGGATAGGTCTTCAAAAATGATATTGAGGTTTCTAATATCATTTTTTCTAAACTGAGTTTGCGCGAGAGACACTTCCAAAGTGGTAAAATGTGTCCCCCTCCCTGTAACTTCTAAAATAAGAGAATGATAAACTAAAAAAAATATATAATGTACATTACCATGGAAACTTCCACCGAAAATTGGTTTGAACGAGATCTAGTAAGTAGTTTTTTTTAATACGTCATTAAAATTATCAAATTATTTATTCAATGTAAACCTTTACAGGCACTTATTGACGTCAATACAAATAATAATAAAAAAACAGTTAACTAACTTATAGTTAAGACTTAACAACTAATCAAACGAGCTACCCCCAGTACCACTGCACGCCGAAACAGAATCGCGTCGAACCGAAATATAAGCCGTGGTCATAGAATTGTGTAAACATACGTATCCTGGTACGAGAAAAAATAGCGGGCATCTCTCCCTTAGCGACACAAACGGCTAAAATTTATAGGTAATTTATCGTTTATTTGGGATGAAAGGTAAAAAATGATAAATCATAATGAATTGTTAACTTAAGTTAAGTTATTACTTAATGGAATAAAATTAATTAATTAATTTAAAAAAAATACAGTATTATTAGAACATCGATCAAAGTTTTATAGATAATGGTACGGAACCCTTCGTGCGCGAGTCCGACTCGCACTTGGCCGATTTTAGATGCTTTTTTATTACTGCACACCACTTATTTGCCTACATACTGAATTATATACTTACCCGCTATACCTTACCAGAGATAGTAACATTAATTTACTTACCAAAACGAACCCGAGGCTGTACGGATATAATCGTTTGCATAGCAACGAGCATAACACAAGCACAACACGCAACACAACACAGGGGACGTAATGGTCATCTACACGTTACATTAACAAGGCTCAATGGCCACCCTACAATTTGCATAGTAAAGCTGCAGGGAGGTCACGGGACGGAAAGGGAACTGTCCAACAGGTAATAAAATTTAAATTGCCGTTTGTCAAGGCCTCTTTTTACTGCCTACGTTGTCTTGTGGCTGGGCTACCAGTTAACCAAGCTCAGATGTCCCGGGTTCTTAGTGGAATACATGCCTAGATAAATTCACGACTTCTATCCTAAAAGGGTTAGTCAGAGACTGGCAATGACCGCAGAAAGGGATTGCAATCCCGCAGCTCATTAAATCCCGCGGGACTGATATGCGGGGTTACTCAATCCCGCGCGGGATCACGCGGGATCATCATAAAATAAAATTGAAACTACAGATTTTTGTGTAAAAATCTACTTTTATTAAATTAAGTAACTGAAATTTATCTCTTCTATTAATTAAGTAAGTATAAGTAATTAGTAATCTGCTTTCTTAGATTCATCTTTAAATGTTTGGCATAGCTTATTAATTTTTGTTCAATTTTACCCTTACTCCTAACAATAGTTTCATATTTTTAATTCAGTCTTATTCATCTAATGACTAATAAACAAATCACAACTTTCTCTTAGATGCTATTATCATGATATCAACCTATGGTGATAACTTTTGAAAATACGCTCTTTTATTTGCAAAATAATGGCATTTATTGTATCATCTCCGAGCCTGCTTCTGAGTGAACTGTAAATATATCCTTATGCTGAAAACGCTCTCTCGGCTACTACGCTAGTAGGCTGAACCGTCAGGATATTATTATATTCATAGGCGAGCGTCCTCTGATACCATCGGACTCAAAAAACGCCAAACTTTTTATTCGCGGGATCCGCGGATCCGCTCTTTGAAGGTGCGGGGATCCAGCAGATTAATAAAAGCAGCGGGATATCGCGGGAATGCGTGATCCCGTTTTGCGGAATTGTAATCCCTACCGCAGAAGCAGTCCTTAAAGCTTTTGCAAAGGTTTCGCTCGCGTTATTGTTTCTGAGGAAGAATAGCCTATATAACCGTTTTGAGGGCCCTATCTATCTCTATACCAAAATTCATCAAATTCAGTTTATTACATATGGCGCAATCATAATATAAGTTCAGATTATATCTCTATTCCTCTGCTCTCGTACACTTCAACAATACGTATTATTATAAATACTATTATTGTGGCACTATAAACACAAGATTTTGTATAGAATAGAATACAAACCGTTAATCGTGTCGCATAGCGGTGAAAGAATACTACCACCCCCTCTCCCCTTTCTTCCTTTGGATGTCGTAAAATGCGATTAACGGACTAAAGATTGTACATACATCCATCCAACAGCATAAAGCGTCGATGGGCTCACCACCTGTCACGCTGAGCCATATGCAGTCGCTATTTGGTGTAAAGTGGACTAAGGTAGAGGTCTGCCTTTGCTGTCATCATTGCCCAGGCTCTGACTAATCCTTCGAGGACAATAGTCGTGATTATGTGTATGTATGAATGTAGAATAGAAAAGACATTTAGAAAATAAATGAAAGAAGTACAAAGTGATAAAGCTAAGTGGTACTCACCAAAATTATTCGACAGAGAGTCGAGCTAAATCGTAGCTCAAAACACAAGACCAGCGCGGAAAACTCAAGATAGCTTCATATATGGGCACACTGGTCCTGCCACCGCACCAGTCGTTTATTAACATTGCATGCCTACTATTTTAAAATTCACTTTATTCCTATCGAGCATACATTCTTGGGAAGTTGTTGCAGCGGCGCCAGCGGCCCGAGTTATTCTGCATGGATCATTTACTTTTCATGGAGCGTTCACAGAGTTTCGTGAATTTCCTACAGCGGAATGTTGCTTAATTATGCATGGCCGGCACACAGATTAAAGCATGCTGCCTAACGTAGTGGGTTTATAAGAAGCAATTACTTTTTACTTTATTGAGTCACATTTAAAAGTATAATTTTAGACTGAGTACGGAACTCACAATATTTTTAATTCGAATTATTGTTAGGTACTCTACCATAGTGCTTATGCATTGTAGTGGTATGATTCCCGGGCTTAGACCAAGAGATCCAGTGTTCTCTTCCATAATAGTCTGTCTTTGAGATGTACTATTTCTTATGGTGATAAAAATTTCCAAAGAGCATAAAATTAAAAACAGCCTACATTTTATCATAAATTGGTAAACAAGTATTTTAATTAGAGAGCTTCAATCACATTTTATATGTGATCGAAGTTAGAATAAAAATATTTTGAAATATAATAAAATAAAATATTTAAAAAAATCTATCTAAGTAAAATTTTGTGCTTGATGCTTATGTTTTTAGTCAACATTGCTTCATCAAATCTTAGAAGTTTTCACCTCTGAGATCCGAAAGAAATCTTTTTACAAAAACAATTCGGTTAAGATGAAGCTGCGTTTATAGATTCATGTTTTTTGTATATTTTAGCGTCTTATCAAAAAGTGAAAACCAGACCTCGGTAGCCAAGTGTTTAAGGCAGCTGCCCGGAATGCGGAAGGTGCGTGGTTCGATTCCCGCCTGAAGTTATCGTCTTTTTTCAGTGTTTAAATTTTTACCTAATCGGTCATGGATCATAAGACCGCCGGCGGTCGTTAAACAATTGATTTTTAATTGTGTCTGGTTTTACGATCCTCAAGGGGTTAAGTATATTTAAGCGTTAATAAAAACGCTAAAATATATAAAACAAACATTAAATCTATCTAACCTCATTCGTTTGTTTGTTCACGCGGATCGTTCGACGCACACCGTTTTGCGAGTCAGATGGGAAAGGTTCGGCGCAGTTCAGTGTGAAATACGGTTAGTTTGCTTTGGTGCTGAAGCAATTTCCCTGTGCAATAGGGCGAGCTCGTGTCCCTAGACCCTAGGGCGAGAGACGCACCTGATAGGTCCGCCTCGTATCAATTTTATATGGGCGTATGCTAGTTTAGAACAGGTTTTATTGTGCTATAACATAGACGTGACGCTAGGTTCCGACGATACTGATACAAGAAAACAATAGTGGGAACTGCGGGTTTTTGTTGAGAAAGTACCTACGTTGGTATTAATTTGTGTTTCTTAAAGTCCGAATTGCCAAGAGTTTTAAAAATATATATATATGTTAAATTTTTTTTTTTTTACCTACAACGGTTTGCTAAAATACTTTTTTATATTTTATATGCATTTTTTTTATTTGTTACGTAGAAATTTTACCTAATCAATGGTACACTAGGTACCATTGATTAGGTAAAATTTCTACGTGTCTACGTGTACGTTTAAACTTGTGTGCGTTTTGATAAATATGTATAAAACCCGCAAAATGCTGTGTCACGTCTCGTTTGAATAGCTAAATGATTAAAACATGAAGATAAATAAAGAAACGCTCTACCTTCTCTCTTCATGGTAAGTTGGCGATCAGGCCAAAGGAGCAATTGCGGTTCACTCCCTGAATCTTCTACTGCCGAGAAACTGACGATCATATCTCTAGTAATGCACAATAATGCTACTAACATTGTTATTATGGTATCTGACCAGGCGTACTTAAACAAGCTTTACCACCTACTTTTTGTGTACAGAAACTAAGTCAGAAATAAGCAAACATGAGTAACACAAGAAATACAGGTGTCACAATAATATAACTAATACTCGGTAACTTATAGATATAATAAAGAGTTACATATCTTAACACATATCCTTAGAAAAATAGTAATAAGCCAACACAATTATGTACAACACGAGAAACGACTAATAGAATAGCCAGCATCTAGCTTACTCGGTATTCCGTCCGTGATAAATAATGGAACTAACGAACACATCTGTTAATTTCCTAACTTCATTAGCGAGAGAGCATTAAGCAGCTTAAAACTGCGAAGAAAGACTGTAATTCTGACTCCAATTAACAAATGTGGAACTTTTACTCTGTCGGAGCGGCCGATTAAGAGATGTCGTCGCAGAAGACTATGATAATTAGTTTAATTTAACTTGTACGGGCGCGCATAAGGGCCGGTGTGAGGGCTGATGAGAAATTAATTCAGATTAGGAATGATTTTGGACCGATTACAAGTCTTAGTCAACTTATAGGCGTTAGATATACGGCTGCTTTTCGAATGAGCGAGTTGTACTTTCAAACTTTAAATAAAACGAAAATATAGTTTTAACTCGTGGTAATTAAGAATATAAGTACTGTTTGCAACCTGTTTATTTTAGGTAGGTATACTTAATAGGTATTGCTTAGGATACTTTTACTAATTAAGCAATGAATATAATGAAACACAAAAGTTTCAAAGTGTCGTTTTAAAGCTATTTAAAAAAAGAATAATAATTACTAATCTTTTTTAATTAGCTGGTTGCTAATTTGTTGTAAATCAAAGAGAAACATTTTAGAGATCCGCTTATACTATGCTGTTCACTGTCCAATAAATATACATGCATACATATACTTAATCTAATAATATCTTTATATATCTTTAACATCATCAATATCTTTAACCCCATAATCACGACTATTATCCCCGAAGGGTTATCTCTACCATTCATAGTCACGAGCAAAAATATGTAAACAATTGTAACTCTTAATACAATGGAATAAGAGTCAAAGTGTTTACATATTGGTGCTCGTGACTGTACACGTTGATTAATTGAAAAAAATGTGAAAACTTGTAATTAGCAATATAGAAATTAAGTTGTTAATTTATAAGAATATTTGTTTGTAAGCTTTCTTAAAATAAATAAATAAATAAATCTCTGACTAACCCTTTGGGGATAATAGTCGTCAATCTATGCATGTATGGACCTTAACCCTTTCAACCGCCTCTGTGGTCTAGCGGCTAAGCCACCGGTTTCAGACCCAGAGGTCCCGGGTTCGATTCCCAGCGGGGGGCACATCTTTGTGTGCTCGGTTTGGTTTTCGGTAGGGCTATTAAGTCCGCCTGGCTAGCTACCACCATCGTATCTAAGTCTGTCGCCATAACAACGATGTTTATAGCATTATTGTGTTCCGTACAGTTTGAGATAAGATAGCCAGTTCCTCAGTGGTTGAGGATTCCGGGTGAAGCGCGCATCCACCTTCGGCCTTATTGTCACTTACCATCAGGTGAGATGAAGGCCAAGCGCTTACCCATAGTAGAATAAAAGAAAAAAAAGCCAGACAGTGATCTTATAGCGACCACCATATTTTTAACTTTATTTCCTGAACATAAGATCGAAAACCATTGAAAGTTTTTAACATGCTGTGTCTGTTAAGGTGGCCACTGGACATAATATCTGTAAATGTCAACCAAAAGTGGGTTTGAGTGATTTTCAGTCACAGAAAAATAGGGCAACGAATCAACGAGGGTTTTAGAGTGACATTACATTGGAGGGCATGAGAGTGTCATATCATTATTCTAATTTTTATTTCACGTATTCACGATAAATCGATATTCACCTTTTCAAAGGAAAATGATACTGACAAGGAAATAGTTTCAGTTACATTTTGGCGTTAAATAGGTATAACTAGGTAGGTAATAATTATAATTGCTGGTAATTATTACCAAATATTATTTGATATACCTGTGTATGAATAACCGTGTGTGTAGCGGTGAAAGCATGCTACCACTCCCTTTCTTCCCTTCTTCTTCCCTTGGGTGCCGTAAAAGGCGACTAACGGACTAAAGACTGCACATACATCCTACAGCATAGAGCGGCGATGGGCTCACCACTTGTCACGCTGAGCATTTGTGCAGTCGCTATTTGGTGAAAGGTGGACTATGGCAGAGGACTGCTTTTGCGACCCGCATTGCCGTCCCTGACTAACCCTACGGGGATAATAGTCGTGATTGTATGTATGTATTTATGATAGACCTGAGTTATGCTTACTTAAGTACTCATGTTACTAGGGTTGCCAACTATTTTTGAGAAAAAAAACGTATCAAATGTTTAGAATAGGAAAAAATAAAGTATTTGGAAGAAAAATAAAGTATTTTTTTCAAATTTAAGTTTCTAGTACTTTAAAACTATATTTTAGGGAGCTTTTAGCACACGCTAACAGTTGTTTGTTATCTTTGAAAGTTTCAAAACTACTTTTACAATCAAACTTTAAATTTAAATAAACAAATAATTCGATGGACGACCTCTCTTCTCGCCACTTCAGATTCATTACCGAAAAATATCTCTCAGTGAAAGCTGAAGTAGCGGGAACAGAGAGTAAAAGCAAATATTTTAAGATTTGGTAACTCTCAGATGCATTTTTAAGCACATATTGCAATTTTTCAACTGTTTTTTTTCCTGAAAATTCTTTATTATTTTGTAGATTTTCTTTGAATCTTTAAGTATTATTGACTCGGAATATAAATTGTCAATATTATATTTATTCTGTCTGTCTGTCTGTAATTTGACCTTTGTAGTAATTAACATTTCAAAATCTTTAAATTCAACTTCTTTTTAACGATATTTTAGGAAGTATTGAAAGCTTATTATTTAGTATCGTCACTAAAAGCAATCATCAATCACTAAAATAATTTTTCAAATAACTTACTCAAATTACAAATTGAAAAAGACCATTGAAAAAATATTTTTGTACGTAACAAAATTTACGTTAAAATGTATAAACATTAATAAATAATAACTTACACTCATATCAATGAAAAAGAAAAAAAATGATAACTTTATTGACTCTTTCGGGTGATAACTTCAAGTTTTTTAATCTATTTTTTGATTCATAACCAAAGTACTTTTCAGTTTTTCTTTGTTTTAGTTCGCTTTTTAAACCATCCATAACATTATACTTAGTATAGTTAGCATATTTCCTTCTAAACGTTTTATTATTTTATTAAATATATTCAGCATGTGGCTTGTAAAGTGTAGATAAATTTCAACAACTTCCTGATCCTGTTGGTCACTTAACTTTAATAATTCTCGTGTAACTATTGGACAACCATCACATAAACTTATAAAATAATTACATATTTGCACCCAATTAAGTAAAAGGGTGTCAATGGCTGGAAGTAAAAATAACCAATAGTAGAAAGTACAAATATCGTTAAGTTTGTAGTTTGAGTGTTTCATTTTACTCATCATATCACAGCTCAGTAAAGATTGAAAATAAAGTATTTTCGCATACTTTATTTTCATGCAAAAGTATAAAGTATATCTATACTTTATACTTTTATTCGGTATCGGTGTTATAACGGAAAAGACGTTGGAAACATTACTAACGGTATTGGAACCCGCTCTGACCAAACAAAAAAATAACAAAGTAATAAAAATTAACTAAAATATTACCTAGGTATTTGGTTTTTTGATACTCTTATGATATTTTAGTTTTTTCATACAATTTACATAATCTCTAATATCTACAACCAGGAATCAAATAATGCTTGGTTACTCTGAGGGGTCGTATCCGAAACGAAATAATTCGCCAAAGAACCAACCTTGGTTCTTTGGCGAATTATTATCTGTCATAGTTAAAATAATTAGCAAGCTGAAGTGGCAGTGGGCTGGTCAAATTAGTTGCAAAATCGGCATTCACTGGGGTAGACGTGTTCTGATGTGGAGACCGCGAATCGGCAAACGTAGTGTGTCCTACACTACGTTTTTCGACTAGGTGGAGCGACGGTATTCGTAAGGTACCTAGCGGAAATTAAACAAGAAGAACTGAAGATCCATTGACCTAGAAGTATAGACAAGAACGTTCATACAAACCATTTGTTCAAATTCTGGAATGAGAGACCTAATGTTCGCTGCAGCCGCTGCAGCGCTTAAACATTTAAATGTCGTCTAATCAACAGACAGACATCGCAGCGCCGCAGCGCCAGATCGGTCAAAGACAACGTAGTGTGTATCATGATGGCGTCCCAAATAGATTGTCAATAACAATAATTGAAAAAATATCTTTTCTATTCTAATAATACGATATAACTACGTAATAATGACACGAATAACAATTAATTTCACTTACTTGACCACTGAATTGTAGTAAACGTCTTTGAAAAGAAATAAATAATTATTTTCGCCACTCCGCACTCGCGTATGTCAAAGCTTTTTGACTATGTACATGGTCTAGACGGAGCATCGCGGTACAAACGCTTCTCAAAATCCGCCCAGTTTTTGTATTGAATTTGGAGTGTGCGTGACAGCCGCGTATCTGACACTAGCGCGAATGGTTGCCAGCGAATGCCTAATTTTCGATAAAGTAGGGAAAACATATTTATGCACAATATAATTTTAAAATGATTCATAACATAACATAACTTTTAAAATTTGGTATGTCTATCGTATATGTAGGTATAACGCATAAAAGAAGCTGGTGTGTTTAGAAAAAATGGATGATTGAAGGCGAGGGCGAGTACAATAAAATAATGCGCTAATGGGAGCCTGCGTGCGTGTGATATGTTTGTAATAGGGACGAAATAAAAGCAACAGGCAGGATGATTTACATTTAATACTTAATCAAAATTGATTTTTTAATTAGAAATTTAAATATTTTAAATTAAAATCAAAACAATTAATGGCGTTCTCTTTGTATTTGTTTCTAAAATAACATTCGTTTAGATGTTACATCATTTTTCATGTTCTCTTATTTCTTATTATGTTGAAACCTCATAGTTAAATATTTCGACAACGGCTTCTTTCTACCGGATCAGTTGGAAATCTTAAAATTAAAATGTTTGCTATGTGGTCGAACAGTTGTAAAGGTTACATAATGTGATGACTGCTCATCGATATCCGTGTCCAATAGTTTACCTACATGAGAAGAGAAATATTGATTGATATTTAGGGGCAGAAACATACACCCGCACTTTCTCAAACATCGTCATCATCATCATCAGCCTATAATCGTCCCACTGCTGGGCGCAGGCTTCCCACGTGGAGATAGCACGTGGGAATGTTGGGCCATAACCCACCACGCTGGCCCAATGCGTGTTGGTGGGTTTTAACAACTGTCATCTTACGACACCAAACGGGACCAACGGCTTAACGTGCCTTTCGAAGCACGGAGGAGCCCGAGATGTTTTAAATTTGGTCACCAATCCAGTGACCCGGCATTGCGAAAGTTGCTTAGCGGGCAAGATCACAAGCCGAACGTGATAGCCGATGCGCCATCGAGCTCTGAAGCATACATACTACCATCCCCTACATACATATACTTAAACAAACACTTCTTACATAAATACTTACGTACATTCCATTTCAAACATAATATTTTTTTTATTCGTTTCGAATATCGATACGATACCATACCACAATAACATTTATAATAATAGTATTATAAAATATTACAGTAGGTAATTATATTTTTTCTTGTTTTAGAACGGAACCTATAATCCAGCCAAATTCGATGACGAATTTTTGTAAACAGATTACTGTTATACCTAGTTGCAGTAGGATTTTACTTTTTCTTGAGAGACATTCACAAGAAAACAGTTAACTATTGTGTCTTTCTTTCAAAAAACAGTAAAAATCCTAGTGAAACTAGACATTTGCACAAATGACAGTAATTTGTTTACAAACATTCGGCATCGAATAGGAACCGTGACATTTATTCACGCTCTTATAAAATCAGACATCAGTTTGACACAGAAAAACTTTGAAACCGTTCCAATAATAATCATATTTAATGTATTTACTTTATTTACAACAAGACCATGTATAAATACTAACTTACAAGACTGAGTATTTTTTATCATACTTATTATATTTAAACCTCCTTTTATATTCTGCTACCAATAATGGGAATTCACAATTTTGATACCAGCAACACTACGCATACATGGCCGTTAATATTGTTAAACTTTAAATTTTCATTAAAATTTATCGATACTTACAGATGAAACGTGACTTTCCTTTTCAAAAAAATTTTGCTTTTGTAATTTCGACAGAATTTCACTGAGCAAACGGTCATTTTGCGAACAATTTCACCGAAACGCGAGAGGTAAACACTGCTTGACGGCACAATGACACTGACCGCCAGGATTGCGCGATAGGCCAATTTTGGCCTATAAATTTTTCTACGTTTTTTTACGGCCAGGCTCTATCTAGACCATAAAGTTACTCGCTAGGTATAGTAACTTTATGATCTAGACATGTATATAATCAAAGGTCAAAGCCACACTAAAGCAAGGTGTCGAGTCGACTCCACAGATGAGTTTCCACTCATCACACAGTGCGTGTTCGGAAAGGCTAATCTAGTGTAACGTATATATCGCTGTGAAGATCGGGCTCAATGGCATGCGTTGGGAAAGGCTATGTCCAGCAGTGGACTGACACGGGTTGATTATTTATTTATTAGGAAAGCTTACATATTATGGTTAAATACTAAAATATACATATCTATTAAAAAGAGTCAATTACAAGCTCTAACATCATGTTTGAAATAGTCATAATTATTACTAAGTCCAAACCAAAACAAAATAAAATATCATATTATTATGTTAAAAGTGCAAAAAAAGAAGAAAACTATGCTCTTGTGAGTTTTAGCTTGATTGATGCTATACTTGCAGTGAATAAGTCGAAGTCGTGTTCTGTGCTAAGCTCATTAAGGGTGGATTCGACCAAACTAGAATAAGACTTACTCCGAGATTAGTTTATACAAATTCGGCGTTTAATCTAGGTATAAGACCTTATTCCAGTTTGGTCGAATCCACCCTAAAAGGGTTTACGCATTTCAGTTTCCCATACAAACTTCCAAGTCGAAATTTTTATAAACCACTAAGTCAATTATAATAAAACATTGCATGCTAAAGTAAAATACAGGGATCTGAATAGTTTGTTCAAAACATTTTTAAAAAACGTTTATTTAACTGTGTTATTACGATTTTAAACTTTCTATAGTGGACATTAAATTGCAATAACTCGCATGGCTTAGTAGTTTTTAAAAATTTTGACTTGGATGTTTGTATGGGGAATCGAAATGCGTAGGTAAACCCTCTTAAGTTGTTTACAACCACGTTTATGAAACATGTGGGACCTTTAATTAGTTTTCGTTCGCGGGATGATTATGATGACGAATACTCGTACATTTGACTTAACTCAATAAAAATTAGTTCAAACTAACTCTAGTAGGCAAAACTTTAGTTAGACTGATAATAAATTTCAGCTTTTAGTAGGCCAGTCAATCTGTCTTAGTTAGGCGGGTCCATTAAACGTTGGATAGTACCTAACGACACCAGCGCCCGCTACTTAAATGTGTCTATTATTCTAGTTCAACGAGACTGTATGAATAATTGAAATTAAGTCAAAGATATTGACTTTGTTATTCAAATCCAGCCTGTTCTGTAAGCGTTTGAGACTATTTACAAGCATACTCGTGTCTGTGTTTTGTGCAGCAATTTAACTAAGTTATGGATGCTTCACAGAATAACTATAAAAAGGTTATAAGATTACCGAACATGATTTTCGGTGTGTGTTGAGAAACGTATTAATACGATTACTCTTGGCCGTATTTATAATATTAATTTGTATTTTTAAATATCATAGTCATCATTAACATCATACATTTTAGACAGTTCGTAAATTTTAATTTTTGCGTTCATAACGCTCAAATAACATACACACATACATACTCGTACACATAATCTCGACTATTATCCCCGAAGGATAAGTCAGAGACTAAGCAAGGAGGACAACAATTAGCAGTCTTCTACCATAGTTACTTTATACCAAATAGCGACAGCAGATGTGCTCAGCGTGACAGGTGGTGAGCCCATCGCCGCTCTATGCTGTTGGATGTATGTGCAGTCTTTAGTCCGTTAGTCGCCTTTTACGACACCCAAGGGAAGAGAGGGGGTGGTAGTATTATTTCACCGCTACGTGACACGGTTATACTAAAGAAAAACGAAACATTGAAAAAAAATATTACCTCAGGTGGTGTTCGTAATTTTAGAAAACTATTTAAGCTCGGAATCATCTGCACGCAAGTTAATCTTGCTATTTACCGATCCCAACTGAACCCTTCTAAAAAAAGTTTTTAAAGTTATTCTAAAAATCTGGCCTGGCAAAACCTAACACATCATTACCCTAAAAATAAACACGAGAAAGAGTTAGCGGAATGAATATTTGCCGTGCCCGCATGTAGTAGTTTAAATTGCGTTTCCTTTGAGTGGGTGCACAAAGATGCTGGATGCGAACTTCATCCGACGGGAGGCTGCCAACAGCCTTTTTCAGGAGTGCAACTTTCGATGTGCCGCTACCGCCGCCGCGAATCAAAAGCATCAAAGTTAGCAACGAACCCACTTGTACGTACCCCTCTATAAATAGGACGACTTGCCTACTTGATTGATCTAGCATATTGTTCGTAAATTTTGTGTTTTGTACACTGTTGTTTACTGATATGACTTGAGAAAAGCTCATTGTAATTCTATTGTGAAAGTTACCTAATTTGCGCGCGCTGTGTTGGCTAAATAAAGTAAATCGGTTTTATGTAAAAATAAGGGTCAACTGTAAAAAAATGCAAGATGCCCTCAATTGTTCTTTTTAATCGAGATTTTCCGAAAATGTGTAGATTCGCGTGGGTTTCAGTGAAATGTCATGTCTTTATTGAAACTTATGGGTTTCGAGGACTATCTTTTGTGCATCACTTTTGTAAATGTATGTTCGCTCATCGATTCAGAACGGCAGCACCTATTTGGATTATTTTTTCTTGTGCAAACAAAATCTAGCATCTGAACTTGAGGGCACGTACAAAACTGTTGTGGCGTTACTACAAAACAGTATTTGGAGTTGAACTCGTGTTTTAAATGTTGCGTCTCTGTTTAACCTATTGAAAGCCGCCAATACCAACACAATAGAAAATCTATTATTCATGGCATGCGGACATGCCAGGCGGATGTCAAGAGGTATTGGAGGAAAAGGGCGGCATCTGTTTTAGATATTGTCTAAATTGTATTATATCAATTTTGAGAACACTAAAATACCCGTTCCTATAATTTTATTAAAATTACTTTGCCTAGATTCTTTACCGTGTCGCGTAGCGGTGAAACAATACTACCACCCCCTCTCTTTCCTTGGGTGTCGTAAAAGGCGACTAACGGACTAAAGACTGCACATACATACAACAGCATAGAGCGGCGATGGGCTCACTACCTGTCACGCTGAGCACTTGTGCAGTCGCTATTTGGTGAAAAGTGGATTATGGTAGAGGACTGCTATTTCTGTCCTCATTGCCTAGTCTCTGACTAACCCTTCGGGGATAATAGTCGTGATTATATGTATGTATGTAGATTGTTATAAAACTAGCGGCCCGCCCGCGGCTTCGTCCGCGTGAACAACATGTTATTATCCCGTGACGTATTTCCAAAAAAAAAATGGTCTTGTACGGAGTTTGTCTTGACAATTAATTAATTAATTGTCAAGTGTTAAGTGGTTAAGAATCTAGGCAAAGTAATTTTAATAAAATTATAGTAACGGGTATTTTAGAGTTCTTAAAATTGATATAATATAACTATAAAAAGTAGAGGTAATCGATAACCACAAAAATATCTTTATAGTTAGAAAATATCTAAAACAGATGCCGCCTTTTTCCTCCAATACTTTTAAATAGAGACGCAACATTTAAAACACGAGTTTAACTCCAAATACTGTTTTATAGTAACGCCACAACAGTTTTGCACGAGCCCTCAAATTCAGATGCTAGACGTGAACGCTTCTAATAGCTGCTCGCAAAAGCAGAAGCAAAAGCACTTTACTTGCGAACCCATCGCGAAAAAGAGTTTCCGTCTTAGAAAACCTCAAAGGGTAGCGCGGAAGTTTCAAGAAAGGCAGCAGTCGTATAGAAAGTTTCGAAGCACCCTGATCGAATCGAAGGAGCTGCGCTTGTATTTGCTACCATGATTTTATTAACTTTAGTGGCTCGTTAGACTTCATTGCTAAATCCAGATCGTTGTACAGTTCTGTACAATTCAGTTTTCAGAATTTAGTTAATACTGGCCAGACAAGAGATAGGAGACGCTATTTGAAATAAGTTATTATTCGAATATATTATCCGTGTCGCGTAGCGGTGAAAGAATACTACCACCCCCTCTCTTCCCTTCATCATCATCATCAGCCTATAAACGTCCCACTGCTGGGCACAGGCCTCCCACGTGGACAATAGCACGTGGGGATATTGGGCCATAACCCACCACGCTGGCCCAATGCGGATTGGTGGGTTTTAACGACTGCCATCTTACGACAGCAACCGGGATCAACGGCTTAACGTGCCTTCCAAAGCACGGAGGAGCTAGAGATATTTTAAATTTTGTCACCCATCCAGCGACCCGGCATTGCGAAAGTGGCTTAGCAAGCAAGATCGCAAGCGGAACACACTAGCCGCTGCGCCATCGAGCTCCTATTCCATTGGGTGTCGTAAAAGGCGACAAACGGACTAAAGACTGCAAATACTTCCTACGGCATAGAACGGCGATGGGCTCACACTTGTCACGCTGAGCACATGTGCAGTTGCTATTTGGTGAAAAGTGGAGTATGGCAGTGGACTGCTTTTGCGGTCCTCATTGCCTAGTCTCTGACTAACCCTGATGATAACGTGATTATATGTACCTATGTGTGTATTATTCGATTATACCAAGCTGTGCCGGTTCATTGTTAGAAATGCTACCAATCCATTTCATTATTTCATGGATATCGTAAAAGGCGTCTAACGGCTAACAATAGTCGTGAATTTATCAATGTATATTACCAATATAAGTGTTTTCTATCACATCATGATCACATCATTAGAATATACATAAACCCTGTTATTATTATACGTTGATTAAAATTAAATTGACGCTGTCTCTTCACTGTCTTTGTTAACAAAAACGAGACAGCGTCACTTTAAACCAAGGTGTAACATTTGGTCATTTTTATTAATAAGACGGTAAGTGCCTTACTTAAAAACACTATATATGCATTATTTAGTTAAACATTGTTTTGTCTCTTTTGTTCAAATTCAAAATGACGTTTGTGTGACACATGACGTAGATAAAAAAATGTTTAACTAAATAATGCTTATTAGTGTTTTTAGGTAAGGCCGTTAGTGTTTTGATGCTTTATCATCATCATCACCCGTCTATAAACTTCCCATTGCTGAGCTCAGGCAATCCCACTTAATTAAAAGGATTGCACCCATAGTGCTATTCTACAACCTACCCAATAGATTGCCACTAATCGACGATATTATTGTAAGACGATCTCCTTGGTCGAATGGTTTGTACACCGGTTTTCATGGTGTCGCCATCTCTGAGGTCCCGGGTTCGATCCCCGGTCGGGTCAATTTAGAAATTATTGTTTTCTAAATTGTCTCGGGTCTGGGTGTTTTCTATGTATAATAAGTATGCATTTAAGTATTTTAAGTATGTTTATCCGTTGTCTAGTAACCATTTAACGAGTTTCTTCGAAGCTTCTCTTGGGCTAGATAGGTAATTGGTGTGAGTGTAGGAAAGTTTTATTTATTTATTTTTATTTAAACTAGCAGACCTCAACTCAACTCAACTGACAGGAAAACGTTAAAGGTCGAGAGGAAGAAGTAAGAAAACTGCTAAAAGTTTTTAGCAACCAACTAATTATTCAATACCTATATTGCACGACGTCTTTTTATGCTTAAATCTTTTTTCTTCGTTTAATCTTACCTGAACTTTCACGAATATTTCAAGATCAAAATTGGTCAAATCGGTTTCGCCATTCTCGAGTTTTTGCAAAACAAACGACCAGCAATTCATTTTTATGTATAGGTATAGATAATGTGCTATGTTTATCTAGGACCACACAGGTCGTGGTCACAGGCCGGCACCGGGACCACGACCGGTGCAATAACTCGGTCGAAACGTGTTGGTCGGGTATAAAATAATAGGTATGCGTAAGATGCCTTTACTGAGTAGTTTTGCGTTAAATCCCGTATAGACATGTGTGAATATAGGAACGCGAAAGTTTTCAAGTGTATCTATAGTAGGTAAGTAACATAGATAGTTGAGATTGTAACTAGTCATATTCTCATCAATATTTATGAAAAAGAAAAAGGTTGAAATAAATAGACTTTTCGCATTTAATTTATCTATTTCGGTGTAACAAACATTATTTTAAGTATCCCATGGTACCATCTACCTATTAAAATTAACATTCGTCAGTGAAGCTAATCTCAAGTATCATTAGACTATTTACATCTAAACACCTAATCTAAATAACATTAAGTTTAATTGAAATATTTTAGAGTTTTCAGAAAACTACAAACAAAAAAGTGTCTAAATACCAAGACAAAAGCAACAAAATATGCTATATCAACTCAAGAAGTTGTTTAACAATTTTTATTTTTATTACATTAATTTTCAATAGAAGGAAGATGGGCAGAAATGTATGAGATCTGGTTAAATTAACCATTTCAACTAGTGATACAAATGTTTCTATGGTTGTAAATCTTAAATCTTTGTTATGTGTAAGTTATTATTTATAAAGAATGTATAAATTACCTAGAGCGCTATTTCTTTGTCATAAAAACCTCATTTTACGTTGCAAGTTAACTAGCGGTTATCATGAATTATCGAGTTATACAAGCAATAATTTATCCTTTCAAACAAAAACATAATTTTGGCGAACTACATACTTAGTACATAAAATTGCTTTAAAATGACAGAACTGGTTGTTACATAATGTGCCCATCATTCTTCGTATTTCACAATTTACGTGGTCGTTTAATTAATGCACTATAAATTATTACCAATACGTTCATAACTAGCGGTGTGGATTTAAATTAACTTGCAAATTGATATTCGTGACTTAATTTAGACTAGATTCTCACATTAGTTTGCAAAACATTTGGTTTATATGCTACTGTGTAGCGACGACGCCAATCGCGCGTCAAAGCATCATCTAAATTGTACACAAATAAAACGCCTTAGTAACCATAACTTTAACATTTTAAATGTTCCGTTGTGTGTTTGCTATTTCGTTGAGTTTAAAAACTATAAACATGTGCGAGTCCTATAAGTTATATTTCTTTCTTTTGAAACATTTTCAACTTAAATACTTAAAACGTAAGTATGTAAAGTTTAAACTAAAATAATAATAATAATATGTAAAATAAACGAAAGTAGATCCATATAAAATATTGATTTTAATAAAAAGTTTTCTTAAAAATATTCTACAGAAAAAGTCAACATGTTTTACTTTTTATTAATGGACAGCATTTAATAATGATTGAATAAATAAATAAACATTGTATACAAGTATAACTATCAGTGTTTTACTTAGCATGAACTTAAGTTACACAGTTGGAATGTACCTTTTTTTATTTACATTATTTAAATAATCGTTTATTTAAAATTTTACATTATTTCAGTGCGAACGTTTACATTTGAGGCAAAGAACCATCTGTCTAACTAACGCTTCTTGATAAACTTATTCACTAGTCATCCTTCACAGTCATTATGTACAATTATAATTCACAACAGCAAATGCGTACAACATAGGTGTAATAATTAAAAAGAAAGTTTAGTGCCTAAGTTTAATTGACGTTTACACATTCACTTACTTATGTAGGTACAAGCTAAATAAAATTGCTATAAGACAAGAATAAATACATCCAATGCTAAACATAATTACGAAAAAACAAAAGATTTCACATAGGTACTATTAAAACAAATAGTAGCGACAAAATAATAAAATTTTGCTGTCAAGGCAAATTCCAAGAGGTTTCATTAGAGACCAGTGCGGCTCTGTAGTTGTTTCATTCTCTTTTTAGTCCTACTGCACTGTTACAATATTATATTATCTGTTCGAAACGTCTAAATAGTATTTACACAATTCGATTTAGTTTTATTGTACAAACGGTTTTGTATAGTCACCGTGGCTATACAAAAAGTGATTCCCTGAATACAGAAAAAGGTTCATTATTCAACACCTTCGTAAAAAACTTTCAAAAACGAGTTATATCGCACTTAGTTACTCACGAAATGGCAACGTTCACCCACGTTTTTTTATCGTTCCATAAATTTAATGTAACAGTTCAGGGCTAAAACTCCAGAAACGCATAACAAAAACGCTCACTTTTATTTTCACTCCCTTTTATTGTCCTTTATCAAAAGTGTCATTATTAATTATCTTCGTTGACTCACGTCAGCATGGCAATCGCTAGAAGAGAAAAAAAATTATCTCTATATATATTTTTTAATAACAACGGCGAAAAACTTGGCCTACATCGAGACGGATACTTAGTGATGATAATAATTATTGCCGAAGACGAAAGCGGATATTATTCGGCAAATATCCCGATTTTCTGTACGGCTTATCTGTCAGTACAAGTACACTTCAAACCGACCACCCCCTAAAACAATAGTGTTGATAGCCAACCAGATCAGGATCAGGCAGAGGTGCTCGATGTTGTTGAATTAGTTGTTGGGCCTATATAACTAGCACTCAACATTCTGATGTTGAGCGAATATGTGGACAACTACCATTGTTAAACTTACGATCCTTAAACAATAGTGTTGATAGCCATTCATCAGGATCATGCAGAGATGGCTGACGCTGTGGATGGGGCTGCACTGGCGTAAGCGAGCCTAGCCGGTTGTTGGTCTAATAAAACTAGCACTTAACAGTCTGATGTTGAGCGGGGGTGTAGACAACTACCATTGTTAAACTTACCACTCTCAAACAATAGTCTTGATGGCTAAGCAGATCAGGATCACGCAGATGTGGTTGACGCTGTTAATGGGGCTACCGGCGCCGGCCGACGCCGCCGGCACAGGTGTGGGCGGACCTAGCCGGTTGTTGGCACGCACCACTTGCGACCGCCAACGTATCCTGTACAACGGCTGCTGACGCGACAGCGCCACTAACCTGCGGATAAATATGTATATGACTTTTTGAATTACAGACATACATATGCTACATCACGCCTGCTTTCCAAAGGGGTAGGAAGAGCCCAGATTTCCATTTACTACGATCCTGACGAGTGTGGAACTTAAGTGCGAAAAGTAGTTGTCCGATTGACTTTTGACCTACTGAACGTTTGTCCGACAAACGACTGGTCGATAGAACTATTGACCGACGACATTTTAGTACGACAAAATAAGTTGTCCGACAAACAATGTGGTGAAACCATTTTACCTTAGGTAACTCCACGTCATCGTAATCGGCCCCATTGGCGAAGCGGTAGTCTGACTGCCTTCTGAGCAAAAGGTCCTGGGTTCGAATCCCAGTAGGGAGAAAATGGATGGTGCTGTGTGTATGAGTTATTAATCAAAATCATTAGAGCAACTGTTTGTAGGACAACTTATTTTGTCGGACTAAAATGTCGTCGATCAATAGTTCCGTCGACCAGTCGTTTGCGCAACAAACGTTCAGTATGTCAAAAGTCAATCGGACAACTACTTTTCGAACTTAAGTTTCACACTCGATCCTGACACACATCCTTAGTTCTTCACTTCACTTACTCTCATAACGTTCTTCATACGTGCTCATCGGTTTAGGGTACTCTTGACCTGGCCTATAATGAGAACCATTGCCATTACAATTCTACCAAATAAATTCAAATACTTTTTGCTAACAAAAGCATGCAGAAATGTTTAATATTTTTTTCCAACGACTTGGAAATTGTCTAATTTGACGTGTAATTGCTAACATCTGATCAAACTAAACGTCAAAATAATAGGTGAATACCGCGGAGGCAACGATCGAACTTCGATTAATGCACGTGATTACGTTTATACAAAACCGACTTAAACAAAATCGTGCGATTGATACGTGAATACGAAAAGTGACTTCAGCGATCAAATCGCTTGCATGTCGTGGAAGTTTGGTTACGTGAATGAGGCTACCTATAGCATGTTTCCATCGCAACATGTTTCTCCACAAGTTTTGGTACATCGAAACGTTTCTACTCAACCCCTTTTATTTTCCGTGTTTTCGAATTACGTGCATCGAAATAGCTATAGTTAGCTATTGCTAGCTAGTTACTAGTGTAAGAAGTACTACTTCTTCAGAGATCTTGTTTGAAACTGGCGTAAGGTGCAGAAGGGTGGTCGGTGATGTGGATATACTTACAAATCGTAAAACAATATTCTAACCCAAATACCGGAAAATACACATAACTTGTACGTACGTAGGTATACGGAATGTCGGAAATTTTTTATATCCAATTAATAACTAAACAAAAGTTTCGTGATGTGTAAACAAAAAAGGTTTAGATACACGTGCGCGCTTTTATAATTTCGGACTTCCCCACACTAACATATCTGGATTGCTAACCTGTATAAAGAATGGTTAAAACGAATTCTCGATTCTTCCACAAATAGAATGTTTTCACACGTCGTTATTCCGGATTTACAAAAAAAAAAAAACATTTCGGAAACATACCACGTACCGTCTTTTTGGTCGTATAATATGCACAAAGAAAAAGATCTTTGTACGGGCGTACCTACAATATGAAAGCATGCGCTTTTACGCATTTGCCACGTCAGCATTAAGCCTGGCCTTATAAATAATTTATCAAATGGGAGATCTGGAAAGTGTTTTCTTTTCTTTTGGAAATCGTTAAGACGCCACTGAAAGCGTCACGTAAAGATTTATTTGGCACTTTTTCATGGTTTGCGCTCACGTCTGCTTTAGGTGAGGGAATTACTTGCTTAAGTGGCCGGGTAGAGGGTGCGTGTTTGGTAACCAGGTAATCAGAATTGCCTACGGTGGAATAACTAGGAGTAATTTCCAGTCTAGTTTCGAACTAAGTAAACAATTTATACAACTACATAAAATAATACTATTTATAAAAAAAAGTAAATAATTTATACAACTTCATAAAATAATAGGGTTACACGCATAATGACATATTTCGGCCACGCGTAATGACGACATATACGCGAAATGACATATACACAAAACGACGTATACGCGAAATAACATATACGTAAAACGACATATACGCGTAATGACATATATATTTATATAAAAAAAAAATTACTCTAAAAGCTATTTATTCAGCCCAAGTTTAGTTTCTTTTGAAACTTGTTTTTATTGGTAAGATAACGGATAAACATAATTATTATATATAGACAACACCCAGACCCTAAATCAATTTAGAAAAACCGTTATTTTAAATTGACCCGACCGGGAATCGAACCCGAGACCACATAGATGCAACGTGAGAACTGGCGTGCCGCGGCTGAACTGACGTGCGGCCATACGGAGGTGAATGGTCAATGAAAAACCAAGAGGCATAAAAAACCATTTTGGTGGCTAAAATGGCCGACTACCTTAGCTGTGGTTTAGCGTTTAGACGCACAACGTTTTTTCAACAAAGGTAGAATATATATATTTTTATTAAAACACAGGTAATAGGGAAGGCCTTGGTGGGTGGTGCTGTGTGGGCGACAGAGTGACTTGTGCAGGAAAGTTCAACTGTTTTTTTACTTTTGCGTTTTTCACTTATTCTGTAGTCAAGTCACTATTACAATCTAGACGTGTACTAGTTGTGACGTTATCCATAAAGGGTTTTCGAGTTGGGACTCCATCGAAAATGGATGCATTATGCATTTTCCCAAGTAAGTGAAAAAAAGAGAACTAGCTACGCGTTCGCTTGACATAATGTCGTTAGCATCCGGGGCAAAGAGTAAAAAGATGTTACGTGACACGTTTTAACCTATTACGCCACCATTAGGCTAGTGGTACGAAAATAATTTTGTGTCGTCGTATGTTTCGCCCGGAAAGTATATTCCATTTTAGAACATCGCAGAATATTTTTATGTCCTGATGCAAATTTAGTGGCCGTTCGTTTAGGTTTCTCTTTCTTCATTAATTATTAAAAAATACTGTATGGTTCTATACTCATTGCACTTCGTATTGTAAGGCGAATAAGGTTCAAATTACATGAGAGCAATACGTTTACATTCGTTATAATTGAAATCTTGTAGCCCCTCAGAAGACAATGTAATAAAACATAAAAAATATACCCCTATTTATGGCAGAACGGAAAGTAAAAAAAATCAGAATACGCTTCATAAAATATCAACAGGCAATCTAAACTTGCTTCGGGGAGTAAGTAGTTCTAGGAACTGTTATTGTTCATTCCGTATTCATTACACAGCAATTTTGAGATATTATAGCTTGTCATAAGAACAAGGAGAATTCATAATGAGTGCGTCCAACTTCTAGTCTAGTCTAGTTGGTGAAGGTGAAGGGCAAACGTCTAGTTTAAAATTTACTTACTTTCGCCTGTGGAGCACGTGTTTTTTATTACTTTATCAGTTTCTCTAAGTAGATTAATATAATGAGAAGTCCGGTGTCAAAATAAATGAAATGAAAATTTCGCCCCGTGTGGTGCCGGGTCAGAATTGCACCACCCCCTCCCCTGTATCTTAGCGGGTGTCGTAAGAGGCGACTAAAGGGATTTTGCTGGTGGGAGAGCTTTGCTCGTCCGGCGCTACCACCATGCGGACTCGTAAAACCCGCCAAGTGTTCGGTGCTCGACACAGGACGCGTTCCGGGTTCAGAGCCGTAATACCGGAGCTTGGGGAGGTGCGGTGGCGGCAGGGTCAAGGTCCATCCCTTCTCCTTATTTCACTAAGTTTATTTGTACTGGCACCTCGAGACCAACCGTTAGGTTATACAAGAAGTGCCAGACGTCCCTGCGCCAGTAGAACACTCGCGCAGGAGACCACCAACGTTAGGTCTTGACGCCAAATTAGTGCCCGCCGAAGCGCGCTCTTCATTCGATACTCATAAGACTAGTGTCTCAGGAGAGTATCCCCGTGAACACGTGTAGTTCACTGCCTATTGTCCAGATAGGTAACCGGAGCTGTCAAGCTCGCTCACTTCTCGTTGCACGAAGGGCACAACTCGCAGTTGCCACTGCTAGGGTCGTCGACTCTAAAGTCGACTCCCAAGTGTCCACCTTGGTAGCGGAGTAGTAAGCACACTCACTTCTCGGAACCTATCCGGGCGCCTAGCCAGTTCCCACGTCCTACGCGGCTGGCTGGACCGGAGGCTACGGCATCTAGGAGGCCGCCTCTACTAGTTCTCCAGACTAGTACCGGAGATGTCAACACCAATGTCCAATGAAAACCACCGGACAAAGCTGCCAACTATAAGGGAAACTCACGTTCCCCGCAGGACTTTTCGCTTCTGGCCCCTCAGAGACCGTTACTAGGCCCCGCTCGCTGTGCACGAGTTTGGAAGTCCTGGCACACAATACCAGGACAAACAAACATTACCAAGCTCTACAGCTAACCACACGCCACTACGAGTCCAACCCATGTCCGGATCCCGCCGAAGGCGCCTGGTTAAAGGCACGTTGGAAGTCTTTGTGGACGCATTGTTCGGTTGACTTGGGTCGATTCGCCGGCCAGGGAGACCCGTAGTGCCGCTGGCCGCCCGCGGCATAGTACAGGAGCCCAACTAGGGCTAACCACCCTAGGAGGCTGCTCCACCAGGTCGCGCATAATCCCGAAGGGGCTCGTCGTGCCGGTTGGTGACCGGATTGGTGGGACCCGGCGACTACTCTCGGGGGCGTACGGGGGACCTTCCGTCCGGCGGGTCGATTAACGTCTTACCGAACAACTACATGCACCAGTTCATGTTAGTCTCCCACACTTTGTCTTTTCCCCCTTGCCGCCACAGCATCTCCTTTTACTCACTCACGCCCACATCCAACCACCATGTCAGTGTCTAAAAACAATGCAGGTCAGATAGCGGCACCCCACTTCCCCACCACCAAGTCGCTTTTTGAGGTGGAGTTCACTAACATCCGTGGACTCCATTCAAACCTCAACGCCGTCCACCAACACCTTGAGACGGCCCAGCCTGCATTGCTCTTTCTGACGGAGACACAGATCCGCCGTCCTGCCGACATTGCATATCTGCACTACCCAGGCTACGTGCTTGAGGAATGCTTCCTCGCGAAAGCCGGAGTATGCCTTTTCGTCAGGACGGACGTTTGCTGTCGACGTTTGCGCTGCTTGGAGGACCCCTCCTTCTCCATCCTATGGGTACACGTGGATCTTGGTTCCGAGAGCCATGGATTGCCTGTACCGTTCCCACTCCGGAGACCACGAGACAACTCGGTTATTCGACTACCTGAGCCAAGCAGTTGACGACGTACAGGAGCGGTTTCCGTCTGCCGATGTGGTACTTTTGGGAGATTTTAATGCCCACCATGAGACCTGGTTAGGCTCTTCCAAAACAGATCACGCAGGCCGAACTGCCCACGCATTCGCTCTCACGCATGATCTGACTCAACTGGTTCTCCAGCCCACCAGGAATCCAGATATATTGGGTCAAGCGCCTTCCCTGCTAGACTTACTGGTGACGAGTCGACCAGCCGGGTACAGAGTGTCGATAAGTGCTCCGTTGGGCACGTCTGACCATTGCCTGGTTGGTGCCACCGTACTGCGCCGTAAAAGCTCTTCCTCAGTGGAGTCTAAACGGCGTTTATGGCACTACTCGTCGGCAGATTGGGATGGTATGCGCGACTATTTTGCGTCCATCCCGTGGGGCCAGCGCTGCTTTGTGGGTAGGGACCCATCGGAGAGTGCCTCTGCTGTCGCTGACGAGATCATTTGGGTATGGAATATTACATTCCCTACACTGATGCCGTCAGCGGAAGTAAGGCGCGCCCTTGGTTCAATCGCGAATGCGCCAAAGCTGTTGAACTTAAACAGGCGGCGTATCGCGCTTGGACCAAGGCTCGCACGCTCAACGATCGTAACATCTCTTCCCTCAAGGTAGTCTTCAACAAGGCTACCAAAGTCTGCAAGAGAGCTCTCTCGAGAGCGAATGCCCAGCGCGTTACTCGCGTTGGCCAAGAGCTGTTGTCGCACCCAACGGGTAGCCGAAGTTATTGGCGACTGGTCAAAGCGGTGCAAGCCAACTTTTGCGCGCCTTCTCTGCCCCCACTGCGGTACCCTGATGGCTCGTTGGCCCATCGGCCGCTAGACAAGGCTAACCTCTTAGCGAAGCTCTTTGCAGCGAATTCGCGTATCGATGACTGCGGCGCGGAACCACCTACCATCCCTCACTGTGGTTCCACAATGCCTGACGTCCAAATCAGACAACGTGACGTCCGTGCCGTGCTGCAGTCACTTGATGTGCGGAAGGCTAGCGGTCCTGACGGTATACCGGCAGTCGTCCTTAAAAATGTGCTCCCGAGTTGTCTCCAGTACTGACACGCCTATACCACCTCTCGTACTCTACTGGAATTGTGCCGGAGGCTTAGAGAAAGGCGAACGTCCAGCCGGTCCCCAAAAAAGGGGATAGGTCTGACCCAGCCAACTATCGACCTATGGCTGTCACCTCTGTCCTTTGCAAGGTTTTTGAGCGAATCATAAACAGACAACTCATTCGCTACCTAGAAGATCACTCCCTGATTCATGATCGACAATACGGGTTCAGACCGAAACGATCAACGGATGATCTCCTGGCGTTCATAACACACCTGTGGGGTGAAGCAATGGATAAGCATGGAGAAGCACTGGCTGTTAGCCTGGACATCTCCAAGGCTTTCGATCGAGTTTGGCATCGTTCGATTCTCTCCAAACTTTCGTCATACGGCTTGCCACCTCGCCTATGCGATTGGGTCGCCGGGTTCCTGCATGAGCGCAGCATTCGTGTACTCTGCGAAAGCAGTGCCTCACAGTCTCTGCAGGTGAACGCCGGAGTGCCGCAGGGTTCTATAATATCGCCCACGCTGTTCCTTCTGCATATCAATGATATGTTATCCTTGGGTAACATTCATTGCTATGCAGACGACAGTACAGTACATCGGCGTTATTTGGGTCAAAAATTCCGCATTTCTCCCCCAACCCTCCTTCCAGAGCAACCTATTACCCATCCAGACTGGTCTCAGTCTCTTAGGTATGGACATACACAGCGACCTCAACCCGAAGAGCTATATTGAGAGCATTATAACCACAGCCTCACGTAAACTCGGAATCCTGAACAAGGTGAAGCGGTTCTTCACGCCGGAGCAACGTTGTCTTTTGTATAAGACTCAGGTGCGCTCCTGCGTGGAGTATTGCTCTCATCTTTGGGACGGATCCGCGAAGTACTTGCTCGAAGCTCTTGACAGGTTGCAAAGACGTGCTGTCCGTATTATCGGTAACGATAACGATTTTGGGGGTCAAAGTTGCTCGTGTCCGTAGGTTTACCCTTGAGACCCTACACGTGATCCCTGGGTGGTGCTAAATGAGTGACACTGACTGAGTGGTAGAGCCACGCTGCGTTGCAGCACGCATTGGGCCGGCTCGCCCGGCGTAATACCACCCTCTCACGAATGTTCGGCGTGAAATAATGGCACTTGGTGCTGTTGTGTTTCGTCCGACCAGTGAGGGTTCCGGAGGCCCCTCCCCCCTCCTCCCATTCCTATTCCTTCCTTAAACCTATTCCTCCCTTAAAGGCCGGCAACGCACCTGCGATTCCCCTGGTTTTGCGGGTGTCTATGGGCGGCGGTGATTACTCTCTATCAGGTGACCCGCCTGCTCGATTGCCTCCCTCTTTTATAAAAAAAACAAAAAACGATGACGTTACGACCAGTCTGGAGCCGTTACAGCTACGTAGGGACATTGCTTCCCTTAGTGCTTTTTACCGCCTTTACCACGGTGCTCTGAGGAGCTCTTTGACCTCATCCCTCCCTCTCCTTTCCTTTTCAGATCGACGCGTGCAGGTCTTAGAAGCCACCCTCATACCGTGCTGACCATCAAGACACGTACCAAAACGTTTGGACAATCGTTCTTTTGCCGAACTGCCCGTATGTGGAATGCGCTTCCCGCACACGTGTTTCCTTCCTCTTTCTCTCCCGGGTTATTTAAGCGGGGCGTGAAAAAGCATTTATGCAGGCCGCCATAGTGAGAGTGTTCGGCATAGCGTGGTAGCGCTGTGACGAACGCTTTCACTTCTTGGGCTTCACTGGCTGCTTTTCATCAGGCAGAGTGAAGCCACTATGGCGTGCCACAATAAAAAAAATAAAAAATAAAAAATAATGATGGACCAAATTAAAAATATCACGAAGTTTTTTAAGAAGCAGACGATGAAGCATGTAAAGCATGTTCAAGCAATCCTTTGGTCCCGGTTGTTATGGTAAGATGTCAGTTGTAAAAACCCACGAACCCGCATTGGGCCAAAACGTAGGTAGTAGTAAATAATGATCAAAACTCCCTATGTGCTATTTTGATCATGGACAGTCTAAGCACAGCACGTAAACCACGTTTATAGTTTATGATGATAACAATAGGATATTAGTCTTTATGATTAGTTCGTAATATGTGATTATTTGTTTTAAAAAACGCTAAAATAAACTCAAAGATAACGATACGTTGAAAAAAATGTCTACCTCAGGCGGGAATCGAAGCAGCGTCCTCCGCAATCCAGGCGGCTGCGTTGACCACTCCGCCAACCGATTACGACCGGTATTACGATGAGTGTTCAAAATCATTTACATCAAACTCCTCAACGTTATATAGGAAAGCTCGTCCAACTTTTAATTCCATTGCTGCCGTAATATGGAAATCTGAAGCATTCAACATACCAAACTGGACCTCTAATGTTAATTAAATCTTAATACTCCTCGTTAACGTCAAATGCGTTCATAAATACCAAATTCAGGAACACAGCTGTTATGCCAAGAACAGTACGAATCATAATTTATCATGAACAGTTCATATAAGTCAACGTTACTAACCTGATGACCACAGTGTTGAGCCGCCAGGGCAGCGTGTAAGTGTGGTTCTTATGCCGTGCGCAGAAGGTGTATAATAGCTCGCCAGCGGCTGCTGCCAAGCCTCCATCGCTGTGGGCGCCGCTGCCAGACCATTCGTGAAGAGTGATGTTCCACGAGCCGCAAGACTTATCCTAATAGCAGTCAAAAGCGTTACAATGATTGAAGCCATTTTGTAGTACCTAATTAACAATGACTGAAGTAGGAAAGACAAATAAAGTTACCACCAGAGAAACTTATAGGTATAATAAAAATGATCTTTCTAATAATACTTTATGGCACAAATAAATTACATTAAGACACACGTTACACAGGACATATACAAAGGCGAGCTTTGTATATGTCCTGTGTGCGAAGTGTGTGTAAGAAGCGAGCGAATCTTTAATTAAGTAAAATTTTAAACACTGCAAAAAGACGACAACCTCAGGCGGGAATCGAACCACGCACCTTCCGCATTCCGGGCGGCTGCCTTAACCACTTGGCTACCGAGGTCTGGCTTTCAACCGTCGAAATTTGTCAGTGCTTGATGGTTATGTTTTTAGTCAACATTGCTACATCAAATCTTAGAAGTTTTCACCTCTGAGGTTGTCGTCTTTTTTCAGTGTTTAAAATTTTACTTAAGTATATTTAAGCGTTAATAAAACGCTAAAATATAAAACATTAATGATCTTTATTGATAAAAAACAAGGCAAGACTTACTTAATTAGTTAAAGTGATTTTTCAGAAGATCTGAATCGATTATATTACCTGCCGCTGCAAATTCAATTTTGAGTACTTAATAACGGTCTGGGGCGAGCGGGACTCTACGATTAAATTGGGGTGTAATATAATTAATGGCCATAAATCGTTTACCTGCTCCGAGGAGATATCGATGAAGAGTTGTCTCTCAACGTTCGAGTCGAGCACCCAAGTACATTGCTGGTAGAAGAACTCGTTGAGGCTTCCCGTCAGTGACATGTTCCGGGACGATATTTCACCTGCACATCGAGAAATAAATGGCCTCCGTGTGGAAACAAGAAATTTAATACGAGACAGGAGCGTCTCCGTGAGCAATAATGGAATGAAAAGGCAGACACGAGTCGCCGCAATAGCAGCAACGCTGTAATTGGAACTTTACGACCTTGTTCAAGGTTTTTTTTTCGATTCACCGTTGCCCCGGGGTGCGGCGCGAAACTGGGTCGTGCCGCGTAATTTTCTCGGACGCGCCGCCCCGCGCCGAGAACAATATCCGACGCGTTTTTCCAAACGCTCGAGACGCGGGCCGAATGTCAAATTGAACTGTTTGTTTTTCGCTAAGCCCCGGTCTATAGGTTAGGTAGGTAGGTGTTGCCGATAATCTGGTTCTAACGGGGCATATCCATCGAATTATGCGTAGGGGGTGAGGGTGTTATTTTCGTGACATGGCGGCCGTCGCGCCAATAAAATTATGTGCAGATGAGCGCGGTTGAATCGAGCATGGCGTTTACCTGAGTGAGTGGTATATGTGCGGTGGCCGCACAAGGCGTCCTCGTCGAAGCTGTACGCGGCCGCGTAATCGAATCCCCGACTCGCGTACGTGTAGTGCGCCACGGAGTACTCGAGCCGCACGCTCGTCCAGCTGCGCACGACCACCGGCAGCCACGCCGCCTAATGCAATGCGAACGATACACCGATCATACAGCGGACCAGCTTACAATAAGTTGATGAAATATACGCGAGCACAAATACCTACACCGTTGAAATATACGCGAGCAGAAATACATTGTTGAAATAAACGCGAGCAGAAATACATTGTTGAAATATACGCGAGCAGAAAAACATTGTTGAAATATACGCAAGCAGAAATACATAGTTGAAATATACGCAAACAGATCTGTATAAATTGTTTCATTTTTATTGCTTAATATGTAACTTTTATCGAATACAACATTGTTGTTATTTTCATTGATTCACTAATTACGATATCTCAAAAAAATCGCATCGAGTAGATTTGTCTTTACTTTGTCTTTACTTAAATCATATTTATAAACAATCTCGTTTTTTATAGAAGACAAAACTTCTTTATTTTTTTTACCTACTGCATTTTGAATAATACAGTTTAATTAAATCTATTCGACAAATTTTTAGACAATACGAGTCCTAACTTACAAAGGTATTTGTTGTTATTTTTGTATTGTTTTGTTCTTTGAAACGTTGAGTAACATTCATAAAAAATTTTATAAGAAAGAATATTAAAGAGTTTAATATTCGTTTAAGTATGTATCATAAAATTTAAAAAAATAGTGTAGAACGTTAGTGTCGAGAGTTTTATTCCAGGTTTCAGAAAAGTTGCCCAAATTTGCTTCTTCTTAAGGGCACCGAGACGGGAACATTATTTTAACCTGTCTTCAGGCAAGGGTTTAAACATGTTGAGGTTCAAACTTGAAAATAATTGACACTGGTGATTTTTTTGCATTGTCAAGACAGAAAATATAAAGTACCACCAACCAATCGCGACTTTTATACCGTGAACAGATGTACCTCGTGCTCTCGAAGTTTTGAAAATCATTTCTAAGACAGGCTTACGCAGGCTATTTTATAACATAATAATATATACTGACTGACTCTGTAAGTGGTATTTCGATTTAATATAAGCATCAGTATTATTAGCATTAATTAGAAAATTCAGAGTTAAATAATATTTATAATTCTATCAAAAAGTAGAATTTTAAAAAAACCACAGATGGTTCAGAAACAAACTGCTACTACCTACTTACCGAAAGTATTTTATTCAATCTTACTAATTAAAATCGGATTAATGTAAAAGTTTTGGTTTTAAATAAGGGCTCAAAAATTCAGCTGGGGAGGAGTAAATCCAACTTCATAATTAAACTGTTAGAATGCTTGATGAAAAAATTAAATCCAGTTCGAGTTTCTTGACAGCTCCTCTGGGGGATAAGTATTTTTTGGAAGCGTTAACAATTTAACCTTTAACGAGGCACCCTTTCAGGCGAATATTTAAATTGCTGTCATTAGTTGCTTCGCTTCAAGATCTCTGTATGTTGAGCAATATGAATAGGCACTTAATATTTTTTGTTGGATAAGCATGACCAACCCAACAAGTTCGTGCGCGACTCTCATGCGTAACAATGCGTGCCGCAGGCGGGCTACAACTAATTCGTATTAGGTATAACACGGCATGATACGCGTTTCCCCGCATTCGGCGTGCAAGCCGCTACGCCGCCGCACGCATACGTAGCCGGCAACTAAGTAATTGAATTTTCAGGGGCGAGCCTCCAGCCTGTCGGCCGGCTAATAACAGGGGCGGACGGATGACACGCCGGCCGCGCGCCAGTTAGCTGTGTTTTATGAGCGCCGATAGCCACGGCCGACGACCGCTCCAATATTGCCCAAAGTTCATTTTGCGACAATGCCTCCACGAAACAATTTAGCGCAACGCCCGCCGCCGGTCGTCGTCAACTCATGATAGGGGTGAAGCGCTGTTAATAATTAAATTACGCGCCCGCACCACGTAGCGAGATAATAAAAGCGGCGTGTAGGTGGGTACATAAGTACACAGCTACACGGAGCAGCCGACCATGTATTTGTAACTAGGACCGCAAACTTCCACGGGTCTCACACAAGGCGTAATCATGAAAATGGAAAGAAATTTTTTCTCTAACCTCCTCGCCCGAACGCCCGTATAATACGTAACAGCGCTTCAGGCGCGTTGTTACCTTAATACATTTTTGATGTAGTTCGTATATTAATTATTACGCAGTTAGCAATCAGTTAATTGACGTTCGATTAAATATATACAAACTTTTGGGAGTTTACGCCCCAACAGAAATTGTTAGCGAAGCGCAAACTGAGCAAATTGAGTTAACCTTAAAACAAAACATTAACTGGATATAGCTGGATGATTATTTGCCGAGATTGATAATAAATAAATAATATTTCTACGAGTGGGTGAGTGGTGATGTCTATAAATTATTTAGGGTCATATTTGCTTTTAGTAGTCCCTCCACTTGGATGGGCTTAACTTGCTTTATTGCTGCTACATACTTAATAGTAACCCTCTTAGTTAATTATGCGGATCGTACAAACCGGAGCATAGGCTACGGCTCTGAGGAAGGGTTGCTTTCCCATGGCCTTGTACACACACGGCCTTGTGTAACACGATTAATTTATTTGCTAACCTTTTTCGAAGGTCTTTGTAAGTTAGTGCTAACTCACTAGATGTTTAGAAGCTCCCTTTTTTTCGTTTTTTTTATTTTTATTTAAAGTGGAAGCATAACCGAGTCGCGTTGTGCGTGTAGTAGAATACTACCACCCCCTCTCTTCCCTTGGGTGTCGTAAAAGGCTACTAACGGACTAAAACTGCGCATGGCTATAGGCTCGTCACGCCGAGAACATGTGCAGTCGCTATGTGATGAAAAGTGGACTATGGTAGAGCACTGCTTTTGCTGTCCTCATTGCCTAGTCTCTGACTAACCCTTCGGGGAAAATAGTCGTGATTATTATAATATGTACTGTGGAAGCACTATTTTATTAAAACTACTCTCAAATAGGGGCAAAGTCAAACAACAGATTGTTTCTCTATTGTTACGACTTACCGAATATAACAAAAATATATACTTAAAAGAATTATTCGAAACTTAAATAAATAAAAACAATAAAACTAGGTACCTATATATTTTTAAGTTAATATGTACTGAAGATTATACTTTTTATGTTTTACTTACAAAGAGGATTTCTTTGATAGGTAGGTAAATAGTTATTTGTCATCTAAGTACTACTAAATATACTAGTTTATTGATTGATCAATATTGAATACAATATCTCCAAAGTAAACAAACATAAATGACAACAGATCTAGTGAATTGAATGCTCCAGGGGAGCGGATCGTTCGGTAACTTCGACAAACGAGCATCGGCGCCGAAAAACAAAGACGACGCGAATGAGAAATGCGATGCACGTGAGCCAAACGAACCCTGCCTGACGAGAAATCAACAATCGCACACGTGTCAAAGCGGGCGCACTGCATAACGCCGCTCAACTGGCGCGCACATGAAAAGATTCCGAATGGCTTTGTGACGCGTCCTGGAACTGTGAATACGGTAACACTGTCAACGGAAACTTGTAACTTTGAACATCGGTGTTGTACCGATGTTTATTTCACCAACCCGCATTGGGCCAGCTTGGTGTGTTATGGCCTCCTCGCACGTGCTGTTGTGCATGTGGGAAGCCTGTTCCCAGAAGTGGGACGTTTATGGGCTGATGATGATGATGATTTTTATTTTCGAATGTACGTTTTTTTATGAATCATATTTTTTAATGAACCGTGTCGGGTAGCGGTGAAAGAATACTACCGCCCCCTTCTCTTCCCTTGGGTGTCGTAAAAGACGACTAACCGACTAAAGACCTACATCTAACAGCATAGAGCGGCGATGGGCTCACCACCTGTCACGCTGAGCACATGTGTAGTCGCTATTTGGTGAAAAGTGGACTATGGTAGAGGACTGCTTTTGCTGTCCTCAATGCCTAGTCACTGACCAACCCTTCGGGGATAATAATCGTAATTATATGTGTGTATCGATTAGGTAAAATAATAAATGTACAAGACATTTTTACAATATAAGTACACATTACGCATTTAAACAATATAAGTACTTATACGGCATTTAATCTTACGGTATGAGGATCAGTCTATGTTCATTGAATTTTAGCACCTCAAGTAGATTCAAAGATACTATGAAAAAGTTATGATAGTTTTATCTGTTATCCGTATAGCAACATAAATAAATATTTTACACTGAGTAACTACATAGAAATATGAACTGTGATAGTCTATTTTAGCAAAATAAAGTAGTAATGAATTGGTACACAATTTAATAGCTTTGAAACGTATACTGTATACATATTAAAGCAATCGACAGTACCTACCGACATTTAGTTTCGTATCGTTTCGTATTTAGTTTAACGTTCTTGCATTCAAAAGTTTTGCGTGCAAACATTCACCACTTCTAAATTTGAATGTATGAAAACTTCGGTTCTCAGAATCTGCTTCAGAATTTTAACATACAATGTGACAAAGCTGAGTTATTTGCGCGAAGTACTTTATAGAGTCTCTTTTGGTAGCAAACTACGTGGAATGCTTCTTGTGTGTACTCGTGTAACAAAACACATCCATTTAAAAAAGAAAGCTTGAGTGTTCCAAATCAAAACCTTTTTCTAAAATATAGATTGCGACATCTGATCCTTAGAGCATTAAACCACCTAAGTACTCTAACTTCTGACCCGATGGGTTACTCGCATTATGACTAACTTCTGAAATAACCTTCCGCATACGAGGTGACCAAATCTCCCATTCCATACTAGGTGGGGTTTAACATACCCAGAAAATAAATATAAGTTAAATCAGCAAATAATAGCTTTTTGAAAGATAGATAAATAAAATATATTGTAGAAACTAATAATTAATAAATTTTATTTAAACATAATAATATGTAATTTCAAATGATAATAGACTTTTAATGAAACAAAACTAAAACATAACTTTTTTTTAACTTAAAAAATAATTACTCCTAATTTGAGATCTCAAATCTATTGACACATGTTACAATATATTATTTTTTCAATTTAGTTTATTACTATTACATCTGCTAATAAATTACTTAGTTATCAATTTTTGTAGAGGTCATCACTCTCAAAGTTATTATACAAAAAAATCTGCACGGTCCAAACATAACAGCATGTTACATTTTTTACAGCTATCCGAATCGAAAAATGGCATGTCAGCTTTAGTAGATGATAAGATGCCACCAGGCACAGGCGGCAGCCTGTGTCTCTTTGTATGGGATCAGAATCATTATCAGACACCCGTACTGCATAATAAGTTACAAACTTAACATTTTCTTCGAAAGGCGATCGTAAAATGTCAGATTCCTTTAATTAAGACACGTTTTAATGAAGTTATTATCTGAAAATAAAAAATAAAATCTGAAATTAACATTGGATACGAAAATAAATGTAAAACAATACAAAGTGTAACAAACCTTTTAAGCAACGCGCCGTACAAGGTGGGGTGTATAATACCCGGGCGCACTTTATACGCGTGTAACTTGCATATAGACAGACTCCCGACAGAATTAACGGCACCGATCAGGACAGCAACATTGCATTTGCAGCTACTAAGAAAACGAACTCGTAGGACTTTATAGATAAGCTTTAAATGCGATTTTTCAGCAGCTGGGGTGTCATACCCCACCTGGTGCACGGAAGGTTTAAGAACAAGTTATGATGACACTTTTAATCTTGTAATTAAGGTGGTGCCGCGCGATCGCAAAAACTCAGTTAATGAACTTCAAAGCAAAATCAATCATATTGATATTTAAAAATTAGAACAATTCTGCTTTGAAGTTTTAGATCTAGTAATTTGATTACTTAGAGCAATGTTTTTATTCTGACAAGACCATCACGCGCTTGGTTTAAAAATTAAAATTTCCTTTTTTAAGATGGGGTCATCCCCATCTTAAAAAAGGAAATTTTAATTTAGCGGAATATAAATACAAATACTTTTATGTATGAATTATTGTTCCATGCGTAAAATTAAGAAAGTTTTTGAAAAAAAATGTTTATAGGAGTCATTAGATTTATGTATTGTATGGTATTGTTTAAAGAATTTGTTTCAAATATCAACAAGGCCATGACCTTGTGCAATGATCAGGCTAACTTACGTAAGTTCTTTTAATGTATTTAACTAATTCAGCGCATAGCAAAGTAACTAAATTTTCACAATTTTGTGCAGGATCCCCTTAAAGTCGGAACCTCCAGGGAAGAGTCGCCGGTTGCCCTGAAGCTTTAGTGGTAATGCTTCTACAGGATGTAATTTCAATGGATCTAGTGCTCAGATAATATTAAAATGTCAGTCAATATGGATAATAATCTATAAAAATAAAAATCAATTGGCACGAATGTATGTTGCGCATATTTTTTTTTCACTTAAAGTAATCGCTTCGTGCGGTCAGCACCTTTAGCCAGTGTCAAGTAAACAAGTAATAGTACATATTTTTTTGTATGATAATGAGTGATAATAAGAACGTTTCATCATCAGCCTATAAACGTCCTACTGCTGGGCACAGGCCTCCCACGTGAACAATAGCACGTGGGGATATTGGGCCATAACCCACCACGCTGGCCCAGTGCGGGTTGGTGGGTTTTAACGGCTCCCATCTTACGACAACAACCGGGACCAACGGCTTAACGTGCCTTCCGAAGCACGGAGGAGGAGCTCGAGATGTTTTTAAATTTGGTCACCCATCCAGCGACCCGGCATTGCGAAAGTAGCTTAGCGAGCAAGTTCGCAAGCCGAACGCGCTAGCCGCTGCGCCATCGAGCTCCTCATATGAATATGAACGTTTAATGGTAAATGATTTTGCCCCCCAAACCCCTTAAGACTCAATAAAGCCGTGGGACTTTATTGAGATCTCACCCGGACTTTTTGAACGAATTTAAAAAGTGATGTTGCACTGTTTTGTTTTATTTGCCAACACTCATGCACGTTCACAAACACTTAATAGATAATAACCCACCATTATTACACATTCATTTTCGAAGGAACACGAATTAAAGAAAATAATACAAAACTGCAGACATGACGCTTCAAACACTTTCCCGCCAAGAAGTCCTCGCGCATCATTTCAGAACCTACCTTTTGGCTAATTCTTCTTATGTTGTGTTTGTAATGGTTCATATGAAAAAATAAATTGCAGATTTGTCACGGGATACGGGGTGTTCACGCGGACGAATTCGCGGGGGGGCTGCTAGCTTATAATATAATGTTGCAAAATATAAATAAAAATATGTCGTGCCAATTCCGCTAACTCTTCAAAGAGTACATATTTTATGTTACTTTTGCAAGTCATGGATTTTTGCAAAGTAACGCCTGATTCCATTAATTAATATAATATTTGGTTTGTCACGCAAGACATATGATGAAATTTAATTTTGTCTTTATGGACGAAGAGCTCACCTGGAAGTCCCCGCATAGGCAGGACAAGTGGGTGCCGTCGCCCGCCACCAGCGCGATGTGGTCGTGGTAGTGCAGCGGCGTGTTCGCTCGGCACTCGCACCCAGCATCACCGCAGGCGGTGCGGCAGCCGGCGGCGCCCACCGTGCCCGTAGGCTCGGCGCTCCACATGCGCTCTAACCGCTGGATCTGGAAGACACCTCTTTTTATAGCGACAAAACAATTGAAGAACTATTTAAAAAGATAAAAAACAATTGGCACAAAGGCGGCGCTTGACATGCGCTCTAACCGTTGGATCTGGCGGAGTTCTCTTTGTATAGCGACGTGAATAAAAACCTTTAGGCACGGCAGGCGGGGCGTGCTGGCACTTTTTCTCCAATACCTTGGGTCCGGCCGTTATGGTCCCAGTCCAGTTTGACCCCGGCCGGTATGCACCCACATTGGAAAAGCTGTTATTCCGGTTTGCACCTGGCCGCGTTGCCCCCATAGTTTCTGTTTTTGTCATGACCTTCGAATCAGTACGGATGAGTAGACAATTGTTAAAAAATAAAAGCTAAATATTCTGGAGACTGCAGTTTTGTTGACAACAGAGACATAAAAAGAATAAAGAAAATTAAAAAAAATCCATTTTCAAAAAAATATATATTAAATGCTCAAAGTGCAACAAAGGTCCAGTTCTTAGGCATGTGTTAGAAAGTAGAATAAAGAGTTGACTAAAGACAAGATAAGATAACCAAGTATATAAGTTTTGTTGACAACAGAGACAGAAAGAAACAAGAATAAGGAAAATGAAAAAAAAAACCATTTCCAAAAAAAGTTATATTAAATGCTCAAAGTGCAACAAAAGTCCAGTTCATTAGCATGTGATATAATGTAGAATAAAGAGTTGACTAAAGAAAAGATAAGATAACCAAGTCGCTCTAACCGCTAAACAAGTGAAGTGCTGTTTTTAAAATTTGGAAATCATACATACAGTTTATTTTTATGACAATAAGTCGGATGCCGAGCATACGATCCGCCTGATGGTTCGCAACCATAGTAGACCATGGACGCGCGCGACACCGAGAGGGCATAACGCGCTCTGCCAACCCTAAAGCTTAGTTTCTCTATGCCCTGTATTTTCACTAGATCTAGCACCCTTCAAGTTGGAACGCAGCAATGTAAAATAATGCTGTTTGACGGCAGATATAGGTATTAGGGTGGTCGCTATTCAGTCAGATTCTGAATCCTACCACCGTCTTTTGTCTTAGAAAGCGTGAAAGCCTTTTAATATCCCTCTCCGTTGAGTACACATTGCATTGTTAAGGCTAGCGCGCACCCTCCACCGGTAAAGCATTCGTTTTGCTTATTATTGTGTAGAAGTCCACTCGTCCATTCGTTCGCGAATATCCCTGAGGCTATGGTAGACTAACCACGGCAACCCTACTTAACTACTGAGTGCTATATTAGATAAAAGAATTGTGTTATATTTTCTGGAATTAATTGAACGAAAAAAGCATGTTATTATATGAAATGGACTATTGAAAATAGATTTTGTAATACGGCAAATGTGTATTTTTGTCACAAAATATTTTTTCCTTAACCTTTTTGCCCTACATTTATTTTGTCAAAGACTCAGATAATAAAAACATTAACGTACGTATTTGTTTGTAGGCCTATGGAAACGAATATCCCGTACTTGATCGGCGTAATGTTTTGAATCATAACAATAGCTAAACGAAAACAGTGATCCGAATAAAACGTAGGTTTACTAAATCAACGAAAATTGCTGACCGACACCGACTATGTATGCCCTAGGCGAAATTCTGTTTGTACTGGAAAAACTATAAATACCTATAGGCACCAGCTTACGTACACTCTGTTACTTGATAATACGCCACAACAGCTCAAATGTAGTAGAATCATTGTCCTATTTCAGTTAAATTTGATTGTTGTTAAATTAAGTACCTACACTTTACTTTTCATAAAGACTGAATTTCTCTATTATGTAAGAGATATACCGATTAAATGTATATTATATTGGTTTTTAAAAACGCTACTGCATTTATTTACATGATAAGTTTATTCTTATGAGTAAAATTAGAACTGCTTGAACTCTGAAGTATCAACCTTGCTACGAATGTTATGAAAAGCGGTGTTTGATGAGCTTTCGCCGTTTGTGACGCAGTCTTCTTCCACCGTCACATTACTTAACATACTACCGCAATCTTCGATCAACAATACCAACTAGATAAAGCGTCACGTACAAAATCAAAGCTAAATTCTGTCCACGTGAATAAATACTTTTTAAAGCAATAAATTACTCCTGTCACTTAAAAAAGAAAAGAATTCAATAACATTTAGTGGTGAAATCAACCTTAACCCTAGAAAGATAATCTTATTTTAACCTACGGTAAAGATAATCATACGTCTTAAAGTACTGAATTTTCAGAGTTCATACTTGACTTATTATCATATTTAAGCAATTCAAATGTAATTATTTAGTTGCTTTAGGATGTTGTGCTATAAATAAAACCGAAATAATATAGACAAATAAACTATAATTAAACAAATAACGAAATTTAGTAAATCCCCTAACAAATCAACTAATAACTAACATGTCTTCTTTGGATGTCAAAATATGTTAACTTAAAAATCATAATGACATTTTTTTTATCTATTATTAAATGGTTACTCATAATCACTTTTTTAACATAGTTATAATCATATTTTTACACTATATCCCAATTAGGTACAGCGCAGGCATAAGTCTGTGTTTGCCGCAAATCGTCTTGTTACACTTGTAGCAAGTCGTTTTCGACGTCCTTCTTATTTTGGATAGGCAGTATATGCGCAATAACGTCTTTTTTTAACGACAGGTTCCTCATTTTAACTTATGGTGGGGTTGTTTGACAGAAACTCTTGAATATTAGTTCATACATGTCGTTTGAGCGTAGTAGCTGCCAACGTGCCAACGCCGTTTTTCCATTCAAGCCAATAAGAGTTCAGTATATAGATTTTTCATGTAGTTCTTTCGGCTAATTGGCTTTTTGTTCTTGGAAGTAACATTATGACAATATATTACATAGGAATTCACCAATGCTATTTTCATCAGGTAGACTAGCAATGTTTATTCTTCCCTCGAAGTATAAGCAGAGTTGTAATAATTTATGCGTGAGTCTTAAGTAGGTATACTTGTGGGAAAAATAGGTCGATTTGACGGTACTAGCATATTTCCAGATGTCGTATCCATTATATAATCACCAACTTCGTCTTCATCGTAGCGCGTCATCAAGACATCTTCTGTTTCGCTGTCGCTGTCTGAAGGTATATTGTTATCATCACTGTCCTCTTATACTGTCATAATCTGACTATAATAAAGGGCAGTGCGTCTAGCCATCTTTGTTTCATACCAAAATTATCTAGAACAACGTAAAAATATTAATAAAACGTAAATAAACAACTATGTTAGTAATTCCAAAAGTCACGCAAAAGTTTATCATACGTCATACAGACGTACGTGATCTGCATATCTCCACAAATATTGTACTTACCACAGTAAAACTGCTGTCTCGCGAAAGCTCTGTCCGGCGACTTAGTTGGTTATTATGACGGACAGAGCGCTGTGTCGCGAAACAAAAAAAGCTTTGTTTTCGGTACGTCGAAACGACGTAGATTATCTTTCTAGGGTTAAGGGGCAACAAATAAAGTACTTTTTCCTGTTATGCCTTGCGAGAAAATAAGAGCTCACTGTCAAGTGCGCTCTTATTTACCGAGACACATTTTTAGCGCCGACTTGACATCTAGTTGTATTGTTGATCGAAGACCGAATTAAAAGAAATAAACAGAAAGAAAGAAACGTTTATTTGACATTTCACAAAATGAATAAAAAATACATTAAACTAAATAAAACCGCACAAAAAAAGGAAATGCCAAAACGGCTTCTTCTCAGCTTAATGTCACAGCCGGACCAGCCAGCCATGGCGCTGGTTTTCAGGAGGAACCGGTTTGGAATAAGTCCTTAATACCTACACAAGAAAACCTAGTTTGTAGTTGGCATTAAATAACGTTGGATTTTTTATTGTTTTATCTACTAATTGAAATGAAACACTTTTACGAATCGGAGTACCAACTTGTCATGCATGGTCACACGGGGAGGTATAAAGTAAAAAAGTTAAGTAAAGTTAAGTACAGCGTATACAACCTTAATTTTTCTTTATACAAAACCAATTAAGGGTGAGTTCCACCCAAGAAACTGAACAATTTCCCCAAGAAGCTTATGGTGCAAAAATGACAAAAAAAATCCATCTCCCATACTATTGTCGTTAGCTGATCGGACAGTTTTGTATGGGAGGTCGAAAGTTTTTTATAATTTTTGCACATAGGTTTCTTGGGGAAAGTTGTTCAGTTTCATGGGTGGAACTCACTCTTAATTGGTTTTGTATAAAGAAAAATTAAGGTTGTATACTGGCCCACTGCAGGACAAAGGCCTTTACATTAAAATCAAGTAGATGTTAGGCTGTTAGGCTGATTCATTAACCATTAAAAAAAACAACTGTTAAAAATGAGGCTGATTTGACTTTTAAAAATTAAAAATGTAACGAACGAAAGTCTAGAAATGGTAAGGAGAAATGACCGATTGAATCATGGCGGAAAGTGGCGGCATTCTGTGGCAGGCATTCGAAGTGGTGCGACGTGTTGGAGAATCTGTAATGCTGTATATTATAATAAATTGTAATATAATTACCTGGAGTAAGGAGTTTTATTACATTGGTAATCGTTACAATTGAGTGTATAAACGTACCTCTAAAGTGACACTCTGATTGGCCGCAGGAATGAAGCGATGCGAGCACTGCAGCCTCTCCTCTATGTTCCAGAAGATATGGTGATGAGACGGCGCGGCCACGCCCCCGTGCTTCGGCGAGGCGAGCCCGTAGTGTGTGGCCGCGCAGGTGGCGTCCGGCGACGCGGTGCCCTCATGCAATTCTAGCCAACCAAACGATAACCGATTAACCCCATTAACTTTCAAAAACAGTTACGGGACAGGTGGCGTCCGGCGACGCGGTTCCCTCATGCAATTCTAACCAACAAAACGATAACCGATTAACCCCATTAACTTTCAAAAACAGTTACGGGACAGGTGGCGTCCGGCGACGCGGTGCCCTCATGCAATTCTAACCAACCAAACGATAACCGATTAACCCCATTAACTTTCAAAAACAGTTACGGGACAGGTGGCATCCGGCGACGCGGTGCCTCATGCAATTTTAACCAACCAAACGATAACCAATTAACCCCATTAACATTCAAAAACAGTTACGGAACTTCTTGCTGGGGAAGTGCAACTACAGCTTGAATGAATTTGTAGATCAAGTCAATGTTATCTAAGTAATTTAATTTGATATTTTAACTGGACTGGTGGACGACCTCCTTGGTCGAGTGGTTTGTAGACCGGTTCATGGTATCGCCATCTCTGAGGTCCCGGGTTCGATCCCCGGTCGTGTCCATTTAGAAATTATTGTTATTCTAAATTGTCTCGGGTCTGGGTGTCTGGGTGTTTTCTATGTATAATAAGTATGTATTTAAGTATTTTAAGTATGTTTATCCATTGTCTAGTAACCATTTAACGAGTTTCTTCGAAGCTATCTTGGGCTAGACAATTAGTGTGATTGTAGGAAAGTTAAAAAAAACGTTTTAATATATTTTTTTGTACTTATACTTAATTTTATTATTCATTTTCATATTCTTATTACTGTTATTTTTGACAGGTATAGTTTAATTTTAATTTTTATTTGCATGTAAGAATTTTGTTTATTTTTAATTTTATTACTTACTCTTTTAATTTCCGACACAAATAATTGTATTGTTATGGAATAAATAAACTATTGAACTATTGATAACCTTTGATCACATATAAAAACTAGACACACAATCCTATAAGTATTAGGATATTTTCGTTTCTTATGCGAACCGCCAAAGAATGGAACGCACTGCCTGCTCATGTGTTTCCCGATCACTACAACCTTGGTATTTTCAAGGCAAGAGTGAATAGGCATCTCCTGGGTAAGCATGTAACACCCTAGACCTGCTCACCAAGCAGGTTGGTGGTCAAATGCTTGCCCAGTTTATTTAAAAAAAATACTGAATCGTAACAACGGAACAGTGGCAGCTATGACGTTTACATTTGACCTATGTGTTTGGGCAGAATTGCATTTTTATAAGGAATTCTTCGTCATGTTGACTCTTTGCTCGCACACAATGTGGTGAAACCACTTACCTTTTCCACTTCCCAGGTACCTTTTTTATTTCATGTAAGTAATCATCTCATATTTTAACTTCGTCTTATTTATATATTTGCCTTTATTTTTCCTCGCTTCTGCAACGATACATAATGATTTAGTAACTACACACTACACTACACACATCGCAATTCCTTTATCTAAACACATTTACTTACGTGATCTAAATCACGAAACTTCGGACACTATTTTTCGACACTTTTACATATCCCACAAGTTTCGGATCACTTCGATAATCTTATTATGCGTTTTTCCTTGTAATATTTACATTTATCTCACCTTAATTGTTTTCTATTTACTAAATATTGTGTTTTTGTTACGTTTTGACGTATCTGACAACTTATTTTTGCTTCGTTGCTATGCAACTTATCAACATAATTCAATCAAAACTTTTTGACTTTCTTGTTTTTACATTTGGCCATCTAGATTTCAGCGTTTTAAAAATATTATTTTGAAATTTATGAAGAACTCAGAAACCGAGGTTTCTTTATTAAAGTTCAGCCGACGACTAATCATTACATCTCTAGCTTTTGATTCAAAAGGATTAGTCTACTGAGACGATCACCAGCTTCCGAATTGGAAGGTCAAGACTCCTTACTTTCCTCTTCCAAATTGGAAGGACTAGTCTTCAAGTACAATCACCAGCTTCCGAATTGGAAGACTACAGCCTCCAGTCATCGCATGCGCCTACGCCTGCCTGTGCCTATCTCGCCTGCCTGCCTGCACCTTCGCCAGCCTGCGCCTGCTGGCGCCTGCTGCCTGCGCCTACCAGCGCCTGCCTGCGCCTACCAGCGCGTGCCTGTCGGCGCCTGCCTGTCTTCACTTGCCTGCGCCCTTCGACGACTGCCAAGTTCAGCGCTTGCCTCCACACCTTCGCCTGCCTCCACGTCAGCTGCACCTACCCCTTCACTTTTTATATCATCAACCTTCATTTTAACCATCATCACATCCATACTCACCACCCTCACTCACTTTTTTTAAACTTATGTTTGTAATTTTATTTTGTCTTATAAATATTTGTTAATATCTTATCATCTTTTCTTTTTTATATGTCGCTTCACAACAACTCTAATACTACTCTTTAAGTGCAGACGTTCAGAGAGCGTTGATTGTGCATCTAGTTAGGGTTCCGTAGCCAACTGGCAAAAAACGGAACCCTTATTGATTCGTCATGTCTGTCTGTCTGTCCGTCCGTATGTCACAGTCACAGCCACTTTATTCCGAAACTATAAAAACTATACTGTTGAAACTTGGTAAGTAGATGTATCTTCACACAAAAATAGAAAAAAAACAATAAATTTTGGGGGTTCCCCATACTTAGAACTGAATTTAATTTTTTTTTATTATACCCATACGTGTGAGGTATCTATGGATAGGTCTTTAAAAATGATATTGAGGTTTCTAATATTTTTTTTTCTAAACTGAATAGTTTGCGCGAGAGATACTTCCAAAGTGGTAAAATATCCTTTCGGTCCATCTAGTCCACTCTATCAAAATGTCCACCGTATCAAAATGTCCATTGTATCATAATGACCACTTCAAGATGTCCTGTTAGTCAAAAAGACCACTGTATCAAAAAGACCACTGTATCAAATTGTCCACTGTATCCGACCGAAGGGAACGTTTACTCTATCAAAATTTGTTATTCGTTTATACAAAAAAAAACATTAAACATGCAACATTTAAGAAACATTTATTAACTTAAACGACTCAAAATTAACACAAGAACATTACTCATTTTACACTTAACCTTAAGGATTCAAAATTAACACAAGAACCTTACTCATTTTACACTTAACTTTTTAACAAATAAAATACTATCGGAGATTGATTTTACAAAAAACAAGTAGGTATAGTACAAGAGATAGCGATACCCTGTTTGATTCTGGGATGCGACCCTGATTAACGCAAGATGACATAAACTTAACATTTCAGTCTTAAATAGATAATTTTCCTTAAGAACTGTAAGGGTAACAAAACTTCTGACTGTAGCTTGGTTAAATATCTCTTATATTTTTTGCCGAAATATATATCTCTGTTTCGCCTATTTTTTTTCGGCGGATTAAACAAAATGTATTTAATTTTATAATCGTAGTGTACAGATTCGTGTAACAAACATTTAATAAAGTAAAATAAATTGGGAGATTTTGATATTCTCGAGTTTAGCCTTCTGTGCCAACCCTCAAGCGAGTTAGTTGTACGGTGGTCATCATATGCAGAAGATACTATGTCAGTTAATAAAGGATACCACTGCCTATTAAAATATGCTTTGAAATTGTTCATTTCCGATATCTCCGGTGCAATTTGTACTATTGATGACCAACCTTCTTGTATGTAATTTGTTGGGAGAAGCGGCAATAGGGAACACAAATTTGTAATATTTCTTCCTTCTCTGGTATCATCTAAACCCAATTCTCTGCTTTTTTTTAATTATCGCCTCATTGTAGTGATGAAAACAGCCTGAAATGCTTGCATTCGGAAACACATTTCGAACAGCATTTATTTGCGCCCTTTCATAGTCACATTTATAAGTATTTATGTTTAAATGTAATTTTTCTTTTAGCAAAATAAAAAATCGAGTGTATGTTTCTTCAGTCTTCGATGGTAGTAAACCGTAAATTACAGGGAAGACATTTATGGACTTTTCTGAAGATTTTATATCTAAGTGAACTGAAAATAACTGAAAAAATGGCTTCGGGCACGCTTTGAATGTGCCATCTCCATAGAAAGATTTGTTATTGGCATTTTTAATAATTTTACGGCAAAGAAGAGAAGAAAATATCAAAATTTTGTTAGTTGTACCATCTTCGAGCACAAAAAAATCATTAGCAAATGTTTTTGATATCTGTACGTCTTCTAAATTTTCGAATCGTAGCTTATCTGATTGACAAAAACGTTTGCGTATTCTATACAGAGTATTCTTTACTGACTCGAATGGCGGTATTTCTCGTATATAATTGCGCCCCTTCTTTCTCAGCGGTTCAAACATATCCTCGAATATTTTTTGAATCGGTGCTAAGTTTTGACAGACCATTTTTTTACACAATGCGAGAACCTCGGCCACTTCACATTTAATTATATTTGCACTACATCCGTGACTTTTTTCACGTAGCACCTTCACTTTTCTTGCATCTACTGTTATAGTAGCCAAACATGAATCTCTATTCACACATCTCCATAATGTGGAATCGTCGCGATTTTTTCGGTGTAAGTTGTACTTAAAGCCGCAACGAAGCAGCGTTTCGCCCCCTTTTTGGTTTTCAATAATTTTAAAACACGCCATGCCAAAGTAGGTAATAAATATTATTGCAATTCTATTGTAATTACTTAATATGGAAATCTAGTTAATGTCAATGAAATACCTATGACATGCGTCATTACGATAAAATAATAATTTATCCTCTTTGTACGTGACTTAAGGAGTTTGGATTGTCCAGTAAAAACCTTTTTGTCTCAGAAAAACATAGCTTAAAAATACGCTTTCCGGGGGTTTCTAAGAACTTTGTAACCGAAAGACGAAGAAAGAAAAAGATTATCCGTAAATCGGTATTTTAGACATAAAGATGAGTTTGTTTATTTTAAATATTGAAAATATTTTCGTTTGTTTTTAACGATATTCATTTGTTTTTAACGATATTCATTTGTTTTCAACAATTTTCACTGGTATCAGAAAAGTGGTCGCTTTGGGAAATGGCCGGGTTAGTAAATGACGATTTAAGAAAGAGACGAGTTAGAAAAGTCACAAGTTTGAAAAAATGACAAAGTCGTCCTGAAAATCGCTTGCACCATTTTTTTCAAGCACTTTGGATGATCGATCACTTTCTGATAGTCTTTTGTTTTGCCGTCTTTCATTTGTTTTGTCAGCGTTCATTTGTTTGAATTTAAAAATATCGAACTCGTAGACATAACACTGTTGACATTTTATTTATTTATTTTATTTTGTAAAACTGGGCATTTTGACACTGTGGACATGTTGTAAGACTGGGCATTTTGACACTGTGGACATGTTGTAAGACTGGGCATTTTGACACTGTGGACTTTATGATACAATGGACATTTTGATACGGTGGACATTTTGATAGAGTGGACTAGATGGACCGAAAGGTAAAATATGTGTCCCGCCCCCCTGTTACTTCTAAAACAAGAGAGTGATAAAACTAAAAAAAATATATGATGTTCATTACTATGCAAACTTTCACCGAAAACTGGTTTGAACGAGATCTAGTAAGTAGTTTTTTTAATACGTCATAAATTATTTAATAAAAAAAAATACACTATTATTTAACATTGATCAAAGTTACAACGAACTACAAGAACTTTTATATGATGTTACTTGCTGCTACGGAACCCTTCATGGGCGAGTCCGACTCGCACTTGGCCGGTTTTTTTTTAAATGTGATCGAAGGCAATGATGTTACAATAAATATTGTGACATCATTGATCGAAGGATATGACGCTTCCTTTAGAACAGCTGCAGGTAGCTTCGTAAATCTACTGCGCGATACTGTTCGCTAACTTAACAAAAGCCAACGAGAAACTCCGCGAAGCTGTTGTTTTAAAGTCCGCGTCTGTCAAATAAGTAATTGGCGTTTCGAATACAATGGAATATATAAATAATCAATTCGAAGACAACAAAACATATAGATAAAGATAAGATACGCTTTTTGAGATTTGTTCCGGATTCGTCGTATTCCTGATTCGCAGTATTCCAGATTCCGCGTATTCCAGATTCGTCGTAATACAGTCCACCTTAGAGTACCTATCATATTTGTTATAAAACAAAAAACCAAATACAAACTGTTACTTATTTAAGTAAACAAATATAAGTATTGGAACAAAAATCTCTCCTCGATAGAACAAAAAACAGTTTGTTACTAATTCAATAAATTCATAAAATGAAACAATTAAACTCATCATTCACAAAGTCTAGAAAGGCACTCAATATAATTTGTAAGAGTTATTGTCTTAAGATTGCATAGTCAAGGTGTAAAAATATGTAATAATTACTAAACCATAACAAAATATATACATATATGTATTTGTTTTAAACGTTTTTAAGAACTCTGTGAAAAGATTCGTTGGATATAAGTATATAAATGTGCCTACTCGACTGTACGTATTACGACGAGTCAGGAATACGTCGAATCTGGAATACGACCAATCTGGAATACGACGAATCAGGAATACGACGAATCCGGAACAAATCCTTTTTCACATATTTGTTTCATGAAATGGCACACCTGAAGGTGAGCAATAAACAGAAAACAGAGTAACAGTAAGATGTGTTTCTTGTGGAAGCATTAATTTTATTTATTTTTTAATAAATAACCTTTTACAAAAATTCATTGTTGCCTTGACTCCCGAGCTAGAAAAAAAATCTGTGTTTCAGGAGCCAGTACCTCCCCTTAAGGTAAGTTCAAACAAAAGGTCTAAAGAAACTAAATTTTAACTAAACCTAAACATTTTTTTCACTTTTAAGCAAGTATTTAGATATAAAATCCATTTGAATTAGGTTAAAAAAAACTTTTATTTCAGACTATCAAGTTAAAATTCCTTTTAATTACATAAATTACATAAAACTCGTAGTGTGTACTTTCGTTGTTATTTTTATTCTACTGTTGTTAGAGTACGTAGCTGAGAGATCAGTGTTAAATTTTTTTTTGTGGATCAAATTACGAGTACTAAATAAATATTTAACTTTAGCTCAGTAGCTTGAAATTATATTATTAAATTGTTCAAAACAAATACAAGTATAACAAAAACATTAAACCTGTATCACGCTTAGTTAATATTGAAATAAAGTCATCAAAAAGTTTACGAAGTTTGGAAGTTACAACTTTTTTTTGTTGTTTCTAAGTTTAAGTCATAAACCAGTTCATACAAAAAACTTTAAACAACTGTTACCAGTTTAAACTTTAAACTGATAGTACCTATTTGTTTTGAGTAACTTTTGAAAAGTAGGCTATAGAGGCAATTAATGTATCGTTAATCTAAGTAAAAACGTTCTTTCATAACTGGGTCGTCTTTCTTAATTGTAAACTTGAATATTTCGATAATAATAATGACAAGAAACCAACATACAAAAAAATATGCTCGATCTTATCTTATCCTATCTTAGGTGGGGCCTGCAGAATTTGCCCACTCTCTGCAACACTTGACGACTATGAACTATGAACTATGAACTATGAACTGGCTGACTGGCTGGCTATGGCTATGAACCTAAAGATAGACGTTAAAACTATTTCCTTTATCCTTTCAACTACGGCCGCGCACGGTTTAGTGCTCAATGAATTGCATTTATAGTGCGTGCGTCTAGTGGCGCCGCGTTCTTAGTGTAAATTACAAGTACAAGGTAAACAAGAATCAACTTACCATCATGGAAAGCGAATGCACCATCCACAAACTCCTCTTCATCGGCACTCTGCGTGGCGGCGCGTCGCACCAATATAGTTAAGTTGGCACCCTTCGATGTCACTGCTTGCCGCAGTAGGAACCTCCCTGCGGGATCCCTCGCCTCCCTTACCGACGGACCGCACACCCTCAGCAGGGCACGGTCACCTCGCTCTGATCGATCCCCTCTCTCTTTCCCCCCAAAGTCGTGGAGCCCCTCCAAGACCTCAATATGAGATCGACAACTTTGTAACCTGCGCAATTAAAAACGTTCCCTTTATAACTACTTTACTCTCCAAATAGAATTTATGTCGATAAATCGTTGGCACCGGCCCAGAAAAGGAAAGAAGTCAAAAGCAATTAGCAGTGGAGGCTGCAATGGACGTTTCTCATATTACTTTGAAGTTGGCAGTTTGGTTGCCAGCGATTATACGAAAACAAAAAGGCGCACCGCAGCGTCATGTGGAAAAGTGGTTTAATTAATGTCTTTGTAAGAGATTCGCACGTGTAGATAAAAACGAGCACGAAACGTTAATAATTTAATAGGAACATTGACATACAATGAGAAAATATAAGATAATTGGAAAATTCATATTAGCTGCCGTTCAACCTACGTAAAATGATATTGCAATGAGATCAAACTATTTGGATCACACTCGTGTTTTAGTTGTTAAAGTAGTAACGATTATCCAGACAAGTTCGCGCTTGACCTGCTTTAGGAAGTGCGGAATGACAGACATTTAGTGCGAGGGAGGTTCTCGAGGTGTTCTGAGATTCCGAGCCAATGTTCGCCAACACTTTTAACTTATGCTTGAGGATTGCTATTCTTGGAAATTTGTGAAGGTACAAAAGGTAAAAAAGGTAAAAAAGGCGAAGGTAAAAAATGTAGACAGTAGTCATTAAAAATTTTAAAATTAAATAATTATTCATAAATAATCGAATTTTAAAGTTTAAGCTAATCTAAATGAGTTTCATACAATTTCATTATTAAGCTGCAATCAGTCACATTAGCTTACAGTTACAATGTTCAGTTTAAAAGATGTGTGTTATGATCGTTGCTAGTGTCTGCTGTGGTCAGTAAGTAAAGCTGTTGTCTCTGCCACAACACAGACCAGATGTGGGCCTCTGACTACCCCTCTCGGCCGTGATGTGTGTGTACGTTATTGAATATGAAAACATACACCTTCGTGTTACAATAAGCTTACCTTAAATTATAGTTAAAGAGCGACACTTGGACGACATCCGCAGGCGCGCCGAGCAAGTGAATCGCGCACTGCGCCCGCCACCCGCTCGCGCGCGTGTCGAAGTGGCCTGACCGCGCGCCGCCCGCGCCGTAACCGCGCACAGTGGCGCCACACCCCACGCGGCCATTGTTAGCGGAAACCTCGTTCGACACCACATTACTTTCCATCGCTGCCACCCTATCCACTGAATAAAGACAAAACAAACATATTGCCACCAACCTCATTATTGCGCCGCAGACATTGTTCTCCAGCGAAATGGAAACAGAAATTGTACTCGGTCAGAAAGGACGAGACTCGAAGTAATCCCACTTCTCATGGTCGAGCGCTCGAATGTCTCGTAATAAACTAGCGGGAGGTACGGTTTTTTGCAAGCTCAATTGTTTTCACGGTAGCTCCCCGGCGACTTAGCGTGAAGTCATTTAGTTTAGTGCATTATAAATAAAAGAAAAGAGAGCATGTCTTTAAAGCTAAATTATGGACTGCGTTGCCAGCAAAGAGCATTCAATGTTAATTCTGTGCATTGTTATTACTTTTGCCGCGAACCTACCCCTCAAACCCCAAGCGGTCGCATGAGACCGCACCTACAAAAACACACTTGACTTTGTACCGTGTTTTCATAGACTTACATACTACTTTAGTATGAACAAGTTTGATTATTTCGGTTCTGTGGTACATTTTATGCATCGTGATAGAAAAATATCGCATAGTCTATGCTCGATTCTGTCTAATTTAACGTTGACAGTTGCGAAAATTTTTTGTTAGAAAAGTGCCACGAGTGAGTGGTTAAGTATTGTTATTAAAGACTATTTTAACAGATTTTTTTCATGAGAACGTTGAACCTAATCAATTATTCGTACAGACTACGTACTATGAAACATTTTCAGACCATGACAAATTATTTGGAAATAAAGAGACGAGATCAAAGCTAATGTCTTTCATTTACTTTCAAGCACAGAGACCCTTGACTTTGGCTAATTCAAGAGATTCTGTTCGAGTAAGTCACTTACTTTAGAAAATTGTTTTTATTTCTAGCACAATTAAATGTTGTAGATTCTTGTTTTGTCATCAATTAAGAAGAATGGATTAAAAATCACTGCAACTTGTGAACAAAAGTATTTTAGCGCTGGGCTATAAAAGCAGGGATTAAAAAAGGAAGTCGTTGCCTATCGCCCAAAATTAGTAATGTATCTATTTATTGTATGGCCTTTTAAATATTTTTTTTTGTTTTAAGTTCCATACAAAATATGGCATATTTCTCACTTAAGTAGGCTAAACAATCTCTAGATAGGTTGATCATTTCGAACATATAACATCTTCAGCACGGTTTGAAGAGCATACATAACATTTACCAAAGATATAGGTGATGTAACGTTTTGTGTGACCGAGTAGCAAAGCACTCTTTACTTTACTTTATTTGTGTGATACTATTATTCTCTCTAGCCGTAGTTCTAAGACACCGAGAAATGTTGCAAGATGTCATGAAGCATTGCTTGTGATGGGGTCTGATATCATTATCGGACCTGTTGAATGTAAGGCTTCTAATATAATCTTTAATTTATTCAGAAAACTTTACAGGAATGACAATACTAGTATCGTCGTATAATATAAAATAAATATATATAGTGCGACTCTACCGCTGGTATTTGAATCTAGTTGGGTATGTATTCTGTAACCGATGATGTTTTTTATTCCTGTGAAGTTCCGACTATTGATGTATTATATCTAAAGACGCGAAGTCACCGCGAAACAAGTTTTTGCACACTGAATTGACAACAAAGCACCGCTCCCTATCTGATCACATTTTTCGTGTAAGATAGCTGTTCTAGTTCTTCCTCAATGGTTCCAACGAAGTCTAATGTGTACTTGACTACTTTATTAATTTGTGTTTCGATATGCGGTATCAACATAGATATAAGCAATAGAGGAAGATAGTACGTTACTCCCGTATCGCATGCGTTCCTTGCAAATTGAGTACAATTATTGTGACTAGTGTCATTTTGTCGCGCGTCGTCGTCACAGTGTAAATATGAGCTAAAGCAGTACGGAAGCTGGGCCTGTTTCTTGTTTTATATACCTACGCGCCAATTGAGCGTTAGGGTTGTCCTCTTTTTTTGTAAAATTGATAAAGTTTTTGTTTAGTTAGCGATGTATCTCAGCTAGTTAGCGCTTTTTTTGAGTTAACTAGCAAAGCTTATGGGTTGTCACTTTTAATTTTTATAAAATTAAAAGGTAATTTTTCTATTATTTTTCAAAACGTTTGTTTGGGTTCTATAATGATCAAATAATAGAATGAATTGACTAGTTTACAAACAAAATTGTGTAATTAAAAAATCTTTAATATTTTAAGAAGTCTTTATTTTTCGTTAGTTATTATAAATTACTCACTGAAAAATACTTTCGCCTGCTACGACACGTTCGAGCTTTATTATTAAATTTTATAGTGTAAAAAATTTTCATTCTAATGAATAGCTTTTTTTAATTAAATTATCGGTAAATATGGACACGGCACTATAAAACTGATTTTGTCTACTTCTTTATAAATTAATACAGCTAGTTTACAATTAATGTGTTCTCTTTGAAAACAACAGCGAAAACTTTCGTCCATTTTCTCGATATATTCAACGAAATCATCCGGTGGTACAATTAGTAAACTCCGGTTAGACACACAGATCTGATATCGATATTTAGAGCAATCGGTCGAATAACTAAAAAGTTCAAGATGGAGGCTATTTTGTCTCATACTAATAACGGAGTCGTTGTCAAAAACCACACAGATCCCCAGATATCGATTTTCAAAGCAATCGGTTAAATAACTAAAAAGTTTAATATGGCGGCTACTTTTTCTCATTCTAATAACGGATTCATTGTCAGAAACCACACAGATACAGATATCGATTTTTAAAGCAAAGTTTATTAACGATGAAGTTTCGCAGTATCAATTCTTATTATTTTTAACCATTAAATTAACGCGCGCTCAAAAAATATACGTAAGTACTCCAAATATCACCTAAACAACCAAACGATTTATTTAAAAGAAAAAGCTATTTATTTATTAATAAAATCATTCTTCTTTCAACATCAGCAGGAAATTTAAAAAACGAAAGCTCCGGTTTTGAAGCAGCCGAGTTCAAGCAGCCGTATACTACGCTATACACTCGCGGCATTTTTAAAAATCGCGCGCACAGCGCCCTCAAAATGCAACAATGAACACTCGGTTCGACGCCACACGCGCTACTGAGAGCACTGCGATGTCCGCTTAGGGGCCCTGTAAAGACGTGCGTCTGTGGGCGTGCGTCGATTCGAGCGTTTGTACGTAGCTTCCTTACTGCTTTAGCTCATATTTATACTGTGTCGTCGTGGAGCTTCGTGGAGCTTGCTGACCCGCTCGCGCAACGTTGTTATTCATCGCTCTGTCTCGCTCGCTCACTCGATTGACATTAACTACCACACTACAATACGTATGTAGTTGGGTAGGACTATTTTTAGATTTATCTACTAAAGGCATGCCGTATCTTGCTGTTTTGCTTATATCTATTAGTATCAAAAATGTTATTTTTCTTTTGACGACCTCCGTGGTCGAGTGGTTAGCACGCCAGGTCAGGCGTCGCGCCATCTCTGAGGTCCCGGGTTCCATTACCAGTCGGGTCAATTTAGAGAAAAACTGTTTTCCTAAATTAATTTCGGGTTTGGGTGTTTTTTTCCTATGTTAGTGTAAGTATATTTATCCGTTATCTTACCATATTAAATAGTCTCAAAAGAATACTCATCTTGCTCTAGATAATTGGTGTGGGTTTAAACAAAGGATAATGGCCAAAAAAAACCAAGGCCCGGCGGAAATAAAACTTATCTCAGATTTTTACTAAAAATGTGTCATTAAATACTGCATAGTTGGAATCGCCGAAATATATTTTTAAAAGTGTGAAATTGCTTTTCGAAATTGAAAAAAATATTTAAATTTAAATTAGTAAAATGATTGGGTTTATCGGACTAGCTTCCGCCTTCGGTTCAGTCAGCGGTGTTAATCCTGGTCCTTCTTTACCTACCTACCTAGTTTCATTCAAATCAGTTCAGTCATTGAGGCGTAAAAGCAGAAAAACATCCAAACATTAAAATATCAAACCATCGTTATTTTCACATTTAGAATATTACTTAGATGTGATGTGATTATTACTGATACCTATATATGTATATTACCAAAAAAACATTTTTTTTATTTTTATACATTTATGACTTCTGCTACTACTTTAATTATAGTAGTGGTGGCAATATATAATACTGTAGAAAAATATTTTGATTTTACTGCTAAACACCCATTTTAGCAATTTAATGATCCTTTTACTAAAACATTAATATGACCCCTGTAAAACTTTCAACAGCAATTTTATACATTTAGAAAAATATTTCGGCGGTTGTCCCTTATGCAGTGATTAATTACTCAACATTACCAGTATTTTGAGGTACATTTCTTTTGCGCCGGGCCTGGGTTTAAATTTCATACTACATGACCATTGTCCTTTAAGTTAATTTCATTTCATTTAATTAAATTATCAATTCTTCTTCTACTCACCGTTCTGCGTGAGATGGGTGAGCGCGGCCAAAGGCGGCGACACCGGCACCACGGTCGGTGGCGGCAGGCTGCTGTCGTCCCTCTCGATGAACTCCAGCTTGGCGATGAAGCCGTTATAGTCGTAGGGAGGCACGAGAGGCCCCGAACTGAGTGCCAAAACAAAATGGGGTCAGTTTTTTTTCTACACAACTTAGGGATAGGAATAGTCTTGCACTTTGCCTTCATCTCACCTGGGGCAGTACCAACTCTTAGAGCAATTTTAGTTTGATCTTACTATGCCCATTCCCATACGAATTTTGCATAGTAAGATTAAAGTAAAGGCGGGTCTCCTGCGACACTGTTTTGTGTTTTCTAACACCTAACATCAAACATCTAACAAAATATGTCAAAATATGTACGTAGGCCACGCCCATATTTGTTAGATGTTTGATGTTAGGTGTTAGAAAACACAAAACGGTGTCGCAGGAGACCCCTCAAACCCCAAGCGGTCGCATGAGACCGCACCTAGGGGAATAATTGTGCGAATATAGTAAGGCCTTTCTATAAAAATATGGTTTTGTGAAAATGATCTAACAATATTGCTTTATGAAAAATCGCTACATTAAATTTCGCGAATAAAAAAAATTACGATTATGAAAAAATGCGATATGAATACTTGCTACATTAAAATTCGCGAATAAAAAAAATTACGAATATGAAAAAAATCAATACAAAAATTTGCTTCTATAAAAATATGCTTTTGTGAAAATGATCTAACAAATCACAAAAACACACTTGACTTTGTACCGTGTTTAATAGACTTACAGACTATTTTAGTATGAACAAGTTTGATTATTTCGGTTCTGTGGTACATTTTATGCATCGTGATCGCATTATTCTATGCTCGATTCTGTCAAATTTGACGTTGACAGTTGCGCCAATTTTTGTGTCAGAATATTTCCACGAGTGAGTGTTAATACTGCTTTAAGAGGTGACAGTAGAGCCCCTGGGTTTTGATTCTGCTATGTTAAAACGTCTCATAGCCGTGTATCCAAGTCCTGAATTTGCCATTTTGCATAGAGTCAAAATGTTAAGATCACGCCAAGTCACTGTGACATTACAGACGTTTTTAGAGGACGACAATTTAGGAGAATCGAGAGATTAGCAGAATCCTGATGGTAAGCGACGATAAAGCCGTAGGTGGGAGCGCACTTAACCCATAGAATGTTTTATTACCGAGGAACTGCATTATGTTGATTTTAAATGTATACATGGTTTAGATCATCGTAAATGTTATTTAAAGTATGCTTGCTACTGCTTTATCTAAACACTAGCGGATCTTCACGGCTTTACCCGCGTGGTGTCCGTGGGAATATCGGAATAAATGTAGCCTATGTCACTTGGGAAGAATGTAGGCTTCTAATGGTCAAAGGATATTCTAAATCGGTCTAGTAGTTTCGGAGCCTATTTAATTCAAACAAACAAACAAATCTAACACGATTAATTTTTGTAAGTAAGTACATATCTACTTACTGCTTGACGTTTCGAGCGAGTTCGCTTGTGACCACGGCCGCAGCATCGCGGCCGAAACGTCAAGCAGTAAGTAGATATGTACTTACTTACAAAAATTAATCGTGTTAGGTCCCGTTAAAATAGTTTTAAAACAAACAAATCTTTCCTCTTAATAATATTAGGAGGTATAGATATAATAGTATGCTAGCCTTGTTATGTTCCAATACTTAGTAATGATATAGTTCCACAGCTCTTGGGGAAATGTATCCTCTCGAGCTTTTACTTTCGATGAAACGACCAAATTACAACAATAGTTTAATAAAAAATAGTAAGTAGTAAGTATACGGCTATGAACGTGAGCACTTCTTAAATTAACAAGACTACAGCATTTTTGTAATTTAGCCATACAAGAAGACGATATTTAAATAGAGTTGAATCACACCTTTCTTTCAATATGGTAACGCACCATTTGGCGCCTTCAAAGACTTGGTTTCCCACATTACGAAGGAAATTCCTTGTGAACGAGGACTTGGTCGGGCAATAACTCTCTTCGCGCAATCTAACAATGGTTTTACCGCTTTCGGCACTTTCTCGAGTGAAACTAAAGATATTACATCAACTTCTAGTAAACTCGTAGGTAACTGTAAATTACTAAGACGTGATCAAAATACGAGTCGAAGGAAACCGATCTACGGAGCTTTTTAATAACGAGTTCAATTTCTTGTTCTTAATGCGGTAGTTGAACCTCCTAAGTGATCCTTTATTTGCTTATGATCAGGCTCAAACTTTGCAAGAAAATGGCTTTAGCAACTCATCAAGCTACGATTCGGTAGCATCCTGCAAGTAATAGTAGCTAAGTCCAAAAGCCCCAAAATTGTATATTTGAAGACTTATCTCGATTTATGGATCAACATTTAGCAAAAAATTTTAGTAATGATTCGATAACAAATTGTTAATATTCCTGTTCAAGAAGCTTATACGCTTGCGATAGATGTAGGCTTAACCACGGTAGTCGAAAGTTTAATTTCTCGCATTCAACTCAAATAGGTACTCCCTAGACGGCTAACGACGCCTTTACATTATCTTACTTGTGCCGCGACTTTATGCTTAACTAAAACGATTGTTCCGGTTACTATACTTATCATCTCCTTTTTATTTCCTAGTGGCTGGCTGTTAGTGAAACACTTTGGGATTTACATAGGTACCTACATACATTTATATTTGCGACTACAATCCCCGAAGGGTTAGTCAGAGACCAGGCAATGAGCACCGCAGGAAGAGTCCTCTGCTACTGTCCATGTTTCATCAAATCGAATATCCAGCGTGAAATAAAGGCACTTGGTGCTGTTGTGTTTCTTCCGGCCAGTGAGAGTTCTGGAGGCCCCTCCCCCCCCCCCCCCTCACAATTCCTATTCCTTCCTTAGTGGGTTTACGCATTTCGGTCTCCCATACAAACTTTCAAGTCGAAATTTTTAAAAACCAATTACCTAATTTTAATAAAACTTTGCATACTAAAGTAGAATACAAGGATCTAAATAGTTTGTTGAAAACATTTTTGAAAAACGTTTATTTAGCTTAGTTACGTCCACTATAGAAAGTTTAAAATCGTAATAACTCAGTTAAATATACGTTTTTTTTAAATGTTTTCAACAAACTATATCGATCCCTGTATTTTACTTAAGCATGCAAAGTTTTGTTAAAATTAGTTTATTAGATTTTTTAAATTTCGACTTGGAAGTTTGTATGGGAAACCGAATGGCGTAAACCATCTTAACCCTATTCCTTTCTTAAAAGGTCGGCAACACATCTGTGACTCCTCTGGTTTTGCGTGTGTCCATGGGCGGCGGTGATTGCTCTCCATCAGGTGACCCGCCTGCTCGTTTGCCTCCTTCTTATATAAATAAAAATAACATCTGAAAGGGGCTACAAGCTCACCACTCGTCTTTGTGTGCACTAGAACTAAAAGTGGAGCAGGGGTGAAATGTTTTGACTGGTATTGTTTGTACTAAGCGGCCCAGTTTTCTAATAATCACTTTGGCCTATTTTTTCATTGCAAGCAGAAGGAGAAAAAAAATAGGTTAGTTAAGAAAAAATTAGGATCCTAATTGTTACACTACGAGACCAGCCTGATCCTTTGTTCACATTAAAAAATAAAAAGAAATAAATTGAAGGTGATCAACATCCAACATTTGAACACACGCCTGCAGATCAACTAATTAATAATAATAATAAAGTTTATTATCGCCAACGGTTGTACATAAAATCTTACAAGTAATATGACAGTTAAATTATTTACGATTTAAATATAAATGTTGTGTACTGTTGCCCTTACTGGGTCAAAAAATGACCCGTATGAAGGACATCCAGTCCCATTAATTAATTGACACATTATTATAGTAATAATAGGATAGAGACATGTCATTAGCAAGATTTTAGAGTGGTTACATTTCACGTTAAAATGTTTATTATTTCTTTACAGTTCTATTTTCTATTCTACTTTCACAATTTACAACAATTTTTCTTCCAAATTTATACAATGGTATTTTAAACTTTACAATTTGGACTTTATTTAATTTTATAGTTTTGCGATGTAAGTAAGTAAATTTAACAAATAAAAAACTGTCAAAATTCAATAACCTGTATTGATCCTTATACTTCAGTGACAAAGTTCATAATGTATTGAAGAAATTCTACATTTTGTGGTAGGTTGATCAGCTGGCGTCTGTACATCACAAATAAAACGTCCGGTCATCATTGCCGGGATTGCAATACAATTCGGTGTTCCTACTAACCCGTGTTAACAATTACCATACTAGTACTCTACTCACTTGAATTCCAATAACAGATTCGGTCCAGGTTGCTCCAGTGTGGCCGTCCGCTCCGAGCAGATGGATCCCAGGAGGGGCGCGGAGGGGGAACTGCCGGCGCGCAGGGAGAGATAATCTGTGGCGCAGTGGCTGCAACAGACAATCGCACTTGATATATAAGCTCTATGGGCCGAGACAAGTAGCATAAACCACTTGTAGAGAAGGTTGGGTGTGAGATGGACATAATTGGCTATTTGACAGTTGTAACAATAAAACATGAAATATGTCGGAAATGGTACTGATTTAACGATAATTATCCAACAGTTTTTTTTTGTTAAGATATTTTATTTTTGCAAAATAAATTTGCGATTTTTTTTTTGTGGATTACAAGACCCGAAACACGGGCGACCATGATTGAGCTTCGTGTGACGTCACATTTCACAAAATTACCAAAATCTATCTGTCAGGTTTTGAAAATTGTTAATGAAATGTGACGTCACAGGGCAAAATGTCACGTGACCAACCGTTTTCGCACGAAATTTGAAATTAACGAAGAAAAATTATGTTTTTTTTTCTACTAAATGAAGCTTTTTGAGAAAAAAAATATTGTTGTATAAAATTAGCGTTTGTAACTTTTAAAATACTTTTTCGAAAACTGTCAAGTAGCCAATTCAACGATACATCAAAATATAAGGTACAACTTGATACTGTCCTACTGCAGGTCGAATGTCTCCAACATTAAAATCAATTCATCGCTACAATTAATGGTTATTGGCTTAATAAACCCATCAACCCCTCAAAATATATCTAGCTAAAATTACATAAAGATATATCGCGTAGGTATAGTATATATAGCCAATAAACCGTCTATAACTATAAATAACTAAATAAATAACCAAAAGATATTAGCCAAAATATATCGAGCTAAAATTTATAATTTTGAAACTATTTAAATAGGTAATTCATTCATGAACATCATTCGGTATTTTTTAGCGAACTATATAAGCTGTTGTAGCTAGCGGTCATTCGTAATAACGTCGTTGACCTAGAAGTATAGACAAGAACGTTCATACAAACCATTTGTTCAAATTCTGGAATGAGAAACCTAAAGTTCGCTGCAGCCTTTGCAGCGCTTAAACATTTAAATGTCGTCTAATCAACAGACAGACATCGCAGCGCCCCGCAGCGCCAGATCGGTCAAAGACAACGTAGTGTGTATCAAGATGGCGTCCCAAATAGATTGTCAATAACAATAATTGAAAAAATATCTTTTCTATACTAATAATACGATATAACTACACAATAATGACTTGACTTGAATAACAATTAATTTCACTTACTTGACAACTGAATTGTAGTAAACGTCTAGGTGTACACTTTGAAAAGAAATAAATAATTATTTTCGCCGCCCCGCACGCGCGAATGTCAAAGTCACACTAAAGCAAGGTGCCGAGTCGACTCCGCAGATGAGTGGGACATAGTGCGTGTTCGGAAGGGCCTATCTAGTGTAACGTATATATCGCTGAATACCGTATCGTTATAGAGTAAGCTCAGAATAATAACTAAAGCATAGAAAGAGTCCAAATGAGACTCGTATAGTTGTCCTATTTTTTAAAATGAGCTATAAACATTGAAAGGAAAGAGACAAAATAAGTGGCTAAAAACGTCAAAGGTAAAGTGAAAATAATAAAAAAATGGATACCTGGTCACCAACCGAATTCAAAAGCGATCTACAAAACGTAATTCGACGGGTAATATTTAACTTTAAATACCTCAAGACCACTGTGACCTCGATGGACATTGGCAAGGGCCAATGCGCCCGTGCAATTTACTTAGGTTATATTTTGGCGTGTGCATGTCACATAATATCGCATTGTTTGACAACAAACGGAGTGCCCACTCAAATGTCATAGCACTCCTTCTATGCTTTAGTTGTTATTCTATGAGAGTGAGCGTTTGCCAACGTGTCGTACATTAACTAGTCTACCAATTTACGATTGACAACGCTAAGACGACGTCACACGTTCCGAATGTCAATGCTATACAAGGGGTATAGGTAAAAAAATCAACCTCATGATTGTTTAACGTATGTGTGTATTTACGTTACTATCTATGATCCTGTGTATTTCTAAAAATGTGTATAAAATACGCTCACACTTATTATCTAGACCAAGTTAAGATTCTTTTGAAACTTGTTTTAAATGGTTAACCAGTATGGAATAAATGGAAAAAAAATAAAATGGAATAAACATGTTTAGACTTATATGCACCCATACTCGATATCAATTAAGAGAAACAGTTTTTTCTAAATTTAACCGACCGGGAAGTGAACCCAGGAATTTAGAGATGGCGCGACGACAGAACTAGCGTGCTGACCACTCGACTACGGAGGTCGTATAAATGAATAAAAGTTTAACGTCAAAAAATATTGCAAGAAAATATTACCAACCAGCAACATGAAAAAGGTTTTACATTCCAATGTAGAAATAAAAACTGAAACAAACCGCGGTCGTTACTTACGTTTGGGTAAAACGTAGCAATTATCTTGACTTCGTTGGTCTTAACTTATGTCTATGAAATAAAAGAGCGTTATATATGGCGGAACAGATAAGTTCTGGTAATTTCTTTGTGGAGCTTAGTGTTTGCTGTAAGCTAAGAGAAGTAGTAGCTATTGTAGACGTACCTATTAGAGATATGTTGGAAAACGTACTGGCAGAGATAGCACTTTTATTTCTCACACTCCACAGCTTTCGAGAGATTTATCTCCGTATAAGCGCTATTAAAACAGATACGTTTCAAAGCGTACGCTGCTATTGTGTAGAAAAAGAAAAGGATTATTCACTATAATTTAATGCTATAGTAAATTATTCTGTACGGAATACATTATACTATATAAGGATATACTGGAGGATGCATGCAATTATCCTAATTAACGAACATACCCGCTCTATGATTAAAATAATTTCGTAATACCGTGTTTACTTAGGCAAATATGGGATCGATTGATTTCGAACCCGCTGTAGAGGCCTTAGTAACAAGAAGGCCGTTGAGTTGGTCGTCTTATAAATAAAATAATGCGTAGGTACAAAAAGTGTGTTTTGTTTTTAACCCACTTCAAGAACTTCATAATTCGTCTGAGTCTGTTTTTTATGTATTTTCGCGCATATCTCCGACATTTACAGATTTGGATGATTATTTTTTTCTGAGAAAAAGAGTTTTCTCCCCAAAAGGTTTGTGTTGTTCATTTCGTTAAAATTTTTGGAATAAGTAGTAGGTACTTATGTAGTTTATTTGATTAAAACTATTTTGTTCGATCAATAGGCATTAAGCTACATAATACTTACGTTTTACTAGCTTAGGCTGCATACCTATTTAAGTGCTTGTCGTTTGGGCCAAGTAGCACCGGCTACTTTTACGGGCTATACGGTCGGTGCAACTAAGCAGATGGTGATAAGCCCCGTTAGACATAAAATTTAAGGAACGTTAAGTTTAAAAGCGTACCTATAGCACATGAGTTACCGTTTCTTTACTCATGTGCCTATAGTATAAATAAAAATCATTTGCCACGAATGCATGTTCGCGCATCACTTCAGAACAGCTGCACCTATTTGGCTAATATTTTTATTTGTGTTTTTATTAGTAAGGAAAAACTTCGGATGATAGAAGATTTTAAGAAATTCGTCACACGGGTGAAGTCTCGGCGGTAGTACTATTAGTTATTCTGTGGTCTCGAGCTAAAAGGGCCGCCAGTACACACGGCGTCAGATCAACCTACCCAAAACTGTCAAATGTCTACAATCAATTTTGAACTTTACAGGTTGGTTTTAAGGATCAATATCTATTGGAGAAATTTGACAGTTTAGGGTAGGTTGATCTGACACCGTGTGTACATACATACATATAATCACGACTACTATCCCCGAAGGGTTAGTCAGAGACAAAACAATGAGGACCGCAAAAGCAGTCCTCTGCCATAGTCCACTTTTCGCCATCGCCTCTTTAAGCTGTTGGATGTATGGCCGCTAGTGAATAATATAAAAGTCTCGTATCATGTCTACATGTGGTTGTCCCACATTCCGATATAGGCTTATAGGTACATTTTATGAGTTTATGACGACACTGTGTTTAATGTTTTTTTTATATATTTTAGCGTTTTATTGACGCTTAAATATATTTAAGTTTAAACACTGAAAAAAGACGACAATACCTTAGGCGGGAATCGAACCACGCATCTTCCGCATACCGGACGGCTGCCTTAACCACTTGGCTAAGATTTGATGAAGCAATGTTGACTAAAAAACATAAGCATCAAGCACTGACAAATTTCGACGGGTGAAAACCAGACCTCGGTAGCCAAGTGGTTAAGGCAGCTGCCCGGAATGCGGAAGGTATGTGGTTCGATTCCCGCATGAGGTTGTCGTCTTTTTACAGTGTTTAAAAAAATAACACTGTGTTTGAATAAGAGGCCAAAGTATCCTAAACAGACAAGCATGTATGAAGAATATTATGAGAGTAAGTGAAGCTACGGATGTGTGTCAGGACTACGGTCCATTTGCTACGGTAAATGGAAATCTGTATGGTCTCAGCCTACCCCTCCGGGAAGCAGGCGTATGTGTTTGAATCTGTAATTGTATCCCTGAAATGCAGGTAATAGGATAAAGTGAATCTGAACATGACGTGTAAACGGCTGTCAGGCTTATCAATTCAACAAAAAAAGTGGGTTAAAGTTACTCGCGTCCGTAGGTTTACCCTTGAGAGAAGGAGTGACACTGATTGAGTGGTAGAGCCACGCTGCGTTGCAGCACGCATTGGGCCGGCTCGCCCGGGGTAATACCACCCTCGCACGAATATCCGGCGTGAAATAATGGCACTTGGTACTGTTGTGTTTCGTCCGGCCAGTGAGAGTTCCGGAGGCCCCTCCCCCCCCCCTCACAATTCCTATTCCTTCCCTTTAACCCTATTCCTTTCTTAAAGGTCGGCAACGCATCTGCGACTCCTCTGGTTTTGCGTGTGTCCATGGGCGGCGGTGATTGCTCTCAATCAGGTGACCCACCTGCTCGTTTGCCTACTTATTTTATATAAAAAAAAGAAAATTAATAATAAATTATAATAAAAAAACTTTCCTACAGTCACAAAAATTATCTAGCCCAAGAGAAGCTTCGTTATGAAAGTCGTTAAATGGTTACTAAACAACGGATAAACATACTTTAAATACTTAAATACATACTTATTATACATAGAAAACACCCAGACCCGAGACAATTAAAAAAAATTATAATTTCTAAATTGACCCGACCGGGGATTGAACCTGGGACCTCAGAGATGGCGACACTATAAAAACTGGTGTACAAGCCACTCGACTAAGGAGGTCGTCCATAAAGTGAAAATTCCTAGCCGAAACTTGTTTTTCAATTAAGCAAATGGCGTTGGGGTGTTAGCTAAGATGATGACACATATCCACTGGGGCTGCTAAAACAGCTTCAGATGCGACTAGGATGAGGAAAAATTAAATAAAAAATACTCAAAAACCCCACGTTTCGTCACATGACCCAGACGACACGGCAAAGTAATCAACCCGCGAGAAAACTCAAGAAAAAGGTTGCGTCCCGTACGCTGAAACCGGAACATAAGGCTTAAGATAAAAAAATAAGCAGAGAATCTGATAGTTACCTTAATACACCGAGGCCAGTTTAGTAAATAATAATTAATAATTTACTAAAACTCAAACTCAAAACATTTATTCAATGTAGCTAAATAATATACCTATACGCCGTGGCCATATTATGAAATGCTTTAATTATTTTATAAATTGATTATGTTCAAACCTAACCTAATCATGATGTGACCGAGAATTTCATACATACATACCTACATACATACATATAATCAAGACTATTATCCCCGAAGGGTTAGTCAGAGACTAGGTAATGAGGACAGCAAAGCAGTCCTCTACCATAATCCACTTTTCACCAAACAGCGACTGCACATGTGTTCAGCGTGACAGGTGGTGAGCCCATCGCCGCTCCATCTATCGTGCAGTCTTTGGTCCGTTCGTTAGTCGCTTTTTAGGACACCAAGGGAAGAGAGGAGGCGGTAGTATTCTTTCACCGCTACTCTACACGGTTAAATTCATGATATGGCCAATATTACGATATGGCCACAACATCATTACATTATAAAGTAAAGTCGCCGTTTTCCTCTGTCCGTAGCACCGCACTATTCTCCTAAACCACGCAATGGATTTTTATGCGGTTTTCACTAAAAGATTGAACAATAACTGAGGATGGTTTTTGTTTATATTTTGTAGATATATTTTTTTAAATGGCTGAACAATGACGGTCTTTTTAAGTTTGCGTGGACGTAGGCGCGGGCGAGCCGCTAGTATATAATAATTAGGCTCGTCGCGTAGCGGCTCATTAAAAGAATACTATCTCTCTCTTTCTTTGGGAGTCGTAAAAGGCGACTAACGGACTAAAGACTGCACATACATCCAACATCATAGAGCGGCGATAGGCACACCACCTGTCACGCTGAGCAGATATACAATCGCTTGGTGAAAAGTAGACTATCGCACAGGACTGTTTTGGCAGTCCTCATTGCCTAGCCTCAGACTAACCCTTCGGGGATAATAATCGTAATTATAATGTACTAGCGGCCGCTCGCGATTTCACCCGCGTGGTTCCCGTTCCCGTAGGAATATCGGAATAAAAAGTATCCTATGTGTTAATCCAGGTTATAAACTATCTGTATGCCGAATTTCATCCAAATCCATTCAGTAGTTTTTACGTAAAAGAGTAACAAACATGCACACTCACAAACTTTCGCCTTTATAATATTAGTGAGGCGAATAATAATCCTCCATCCTACTAATATCACACTATAATATATTATATAGTGTGATATTAGTAGGATGTATGTATTAGGCTTAATTACTACTGCTACTACCATACATAATTCACCATCTCGCATTGACAGCATGGTGGGATAGGCCCAATCTTGCGTCTATATGGAGGCTTGTATCCAGCAGTGGCACGTTTATAGGCTGATGATGATGATTAATATTAATTAATATTAACACGTTAACGACCGCCAACTGAAGGCAACTATTGGTATAACATGCCTTATAAAACAGGGAGAAGCCTAGGAAAAGGACAGCCTAGAATCTGATATCACGGACACAGTACAAACACCTATCTCTGCCGTCAAGCATCATCTTTGCATTGATGTTTCTGAAATTAAACACTTTTGAGGAATAACTCGCGTTTAATTTACTATGACATAGTTTATTTTATTTTATCCTGACGTTTCGAACCCTTTAAGGGGTTCGTGGTCACAGGAAGACTTTCATTTTAATGTGTAGTGCTCGCTTAAACCTCAGAAAACAATTTAGTTATTGATGTTTCTGTTTTAGAAGAGCACTATATCATGTAAAATTACAGGGTATAGAGAAAGACTAAAGGTTTGGCAACACACGAGATGTATACTTGAACTTACAGCGTCCATGGGTTTAGGTTCATGTGGTGTAATGACCTCCCCATTTGTTGTTGTTTATGTAGGAAACCCTGTGCTTTGCAGTCGGACGTTTATAGGTGGATGATGGTGGGTTGAGGTGGTCGCTTTCTATGAGGCGGGCCGTATTATTTTTTACCTAAAAACAGCTCTGTTGGTCATACTGCCGTACTCAGAGACGTCACTTAAGTTTTAATGAGAATTAAGTCTCTTGCTGTCACTTTCTTATGTATAGTGCTAAATAGAAAAAGAACACATTTAGTTGTCATTAAAACTTAATTGACGTCTCTGAGTACGACAGTAAGTCTCGGAGGTACCGGGTTCGATTCCCAGTGGGGCTACATCTTTGTGTACCTGGTTTGTTTGGTGGTAGATTTAGTTAGGTACGCCTGGCTAGCTACCACCATCTCATCTAAAGTCTGGTGCCATTACAACAATACAAGATAGTCAGTTCCTCATTGGTAGAGGATTCCGGGTGAAAAGTATTGGTTAAAAAAAAATCTTGAGATATTTATTTTATGGCTATCCGTGGACCCGCAATTACGCCAACTGCAGTCCGTGACGTAAGCCGAACGCGAGCGCCGCGCCATTTCGCGTCGCCTCTGCGCCAACGGACTCCTCACTACTTTTAGATATTCAGAAGGAGTGAGACGATGATAATAAAGTTGACTGACGCTAAAAGCCTTACAGATAACCTGTCCCTAGTGAGGAATTTTAAAATTTGCTTCTTGGAGCGTTACGGTCCGTAGCTCGTAGCTACGTCGGAAATCTTTTGGCATCTTTCGATCGCAAATAAATTTAAATATAAAAGAGGGACGCCATTCTCTGCAATTTTATATGGGTACGTGAAAGAGTTGTGTCGAATGGCTATGAAATTTGTTTTTGCGCAGTATGATTTGAAATATGGTTTCCTGATCGAAACAATGTAAAAATATTTTGGTGAAAGCTAGTATATTCACATCGTTTCTATCGGTAAAAAAGGTTTAACCACGAAATGTCTGAATATTTAGAAACAAATTCAATACCTACCACCTCTACATTATTTCATCATAAATATCATTGATATGTAATCTATAATAAGTTATTTAATCAATATGTTTAGTTTTAGATCTACATTTTTAATATCAAGTTTATATTTAATCATACATCATACTTTATCTAATACTACATAGTGTAATTCTCACGAATCTTAGTTGATCAATATTATTTCCATTTATAAAATAAGCACACACAGCCGGAAATAAAAGTTTTAAACACTACTTTGTAAAAGCAATTAAAGAATCTTACATGATGAGTAATTGCGTAGGTCACCGGATTTAACCAAACTTACAACAAAATTTGTGTATCCTTTAGTGTAACCCTTCGGGGATAATAGTCGTGATTATAAGTATCTATTAGTGTATATAAGTATTTTTGATATTATGATTCGCATATTTACCACAGTAGTTGTAAATATGCGATAGTACGTGTGCGTATCATAGTCATGAATTTATGATATTGTTTGCTGGCTATAGCAAAATAGGTCGAAAGTACTAAAGTCGCGGTTATATTATGATAGAGGCGTAAGGGAGAATGTTATGTACAGCTGGTTACCCCCGGTACGGAACTGTTGGGGATTATGCGAACTTCTGGTAAATGACCAATTAATGAGGCCTACTAGATATACTCGTACCTAGCAACCTTAATAATCCAAATCCGAGTGAACATGTAGAGATGATTTCAACGATTTTTTACTGAATAAAGTTAAGACATCATTTAAAAAAATCTACGTATACGTCAATTATGTTGGTAACAAATTACTATTTTACATATTATTTCAACATTTGTTATATTTCGAATTTAATCTATGTAAATAAGAATGTCGTAATAAAGTGGATTGTGAGTGCTGTTTATTCCGAAAGCAAAGGTAAAAAAATGCTCTCTACGAAACGAACTCGACTTGATCTGTTTTTCAACGCCCAGCTATTTGCACTCAGAAAGGTGAATTTCTTTAAACAATAACTTAAATAAAAATAACGTCGAAACTATATATCCACAAGATATCCTAAATATATTTTGGTAGAGATTTAATAAGATATAAGTAAAAGTATGAATAGCAAAATATTAAATATGTAACTATAAATTCGGAGAATACTAGTACTTTTTAATAATTTTTATCCTATTGGATACAAATTATTATAAAATAAAGAGAAATTATAGCAACAATAGCGTGTCTGCGAGTAAGATATGCCATTGATAATTACTGAACTGTAGCTGATGTATGTTCCGTGAGCTCAGTGAAATTCACCTAATATTCATCGAGCTGTCTTCCTACGTTCATGCATGATAAGCCAGCATGAAGTGAACATGTTACAATGTTACTCTTTAAATTCAATGGTCGCGTCGTAAATTTTCAGTAACACGCGACAGCCCACAGGGGTGGAAGGGAGATAGGGCGGTCCTTTTATTTACTGGAACGATTGTTCGCAGGCCTTTCAGACCGGGTACGACTGGATTTCATACGGGTGCTTGATAAAAATGCTTCCGAAAATGCGAGGACGGAACGGCCCGAAGTAGCGGAGTAAAAGACTTTGCGATGTGAAGGAATCAGAAAATGCTCCTTGAAATATTAACGAAGGGCCTATTTGCTCACGCTCTCACTTTTATTATTACGTATGTATATTACATTACGCAATATCTGCTACCCGTGGGGGCGTCATACGATGTTTTGTGTGGATTGTGTAAGTGAAAAGGTGGTTTCATCCGTTGTATGTGGAAACGATAACTAGAACAAAAGGGAATTAATTAATTAATTCATTCATTCATACATTTATTAAAGTTATCAAGATGTGTTAGTTAGTGTTTGTGTTACTCATGTTTCATGATTATTTTTATTATTTGTACTACAGTTTTACAATTAATTTATAAGAACAACGATAATAAATAAAGTAGGTACAATACAGTTAAAAAGTGCATAAGCAGATTGAGTAAGTACAATTAACAGAGGTCTCCAAACTAAGCAGTGCCTGGACCTTGGGAACCCAATTTACTGCGACCAGAATTCCCAATATCTATTGTAAGAAACAGCATAATAAAAAGACCAATCAGAGATTATTTGGTAGGGTATGGCGCAGCAATGATTTATGTATGATTTAACAGCAGTATATCCTGCTAAATATGTCTATCTGAATGTTTTTGTTTCATTTAAAAGATGAACCAATCAAAACGTTTATCTGATAGTGCCGGTAACAAATACAGCTTCCTTCAGCAAAAGTCTAATGCCTTTTTCATTGGCAGTCGAAATATTATATTAATTGATGTTGTTTAGATTTTATCCGCTCCATAAGTATTTTTAGGTAGTTATGGCAAAGAGAAGGATAATTAGGTTGATTTATTAGGAATAGGTACATAATTTTCCACCAGTAATAATTGGGGCATAATAAGTTCCGAGTCAGCCTTAGATCGAGTCCCAAGAGGATTTGCTGTAATTACCAAGGAGCCTCTACATAGCATGTTCATTACTTCATAAATAAAGATTCGAACGATATTATTTTTGAACTTGATCCTATTACATTGTTTTATAAGCTTTTACCATACAATTTATTTTATTTTAAACTTAAGTAAAAGCACATAAACCTAAGCATTAAATAAATAAAGCTAGAACATTTTAAATAATTGTTGTACTGACATATCTTATTAACCTACTTTACCTCTACGTAAGTAGGTATAGTCCTACTATAGTATTACAGGCGGATAGAGAAAGTGTAGTTGTACCTACCTACAATATACTAGAAACGATTTTTATTTTAACGACTACGAAACGAAGAAACCGTATGTCTACTAAAACTTTAATCCATACTTACACGTTTACATAACGGTTAATTAATTTATTTTAATTAGTATTTGTTTGTTACGAACAAATTTACAATTCTTCTTCTTCTTCTTCTTCAGCGTATCATCGTCCACTGCTGGACGTACGCCTCTCCAGTCCTCCTCCAACCAGCCCGATCGCCAGTGAATCTGGTCCAGATCGGCCCTGCGACCGCTTTGATGTCATCGGACCAACGAGCTGGAGGTCTGCCGATGCTCCGCTTCCCCGTTCTTGGTCTCCAGAATAGAACGCAGTTGCTCCATCTCTCATCATCACGGCGACAGAAATGACCGGCCCAAGCCCACTTCATCCTTGCAACTCGGTTCCCGATATCGGTCACTTTTGTGCGGTGTCTTATAGTATCATTCCTTACTCTGTCGTGCATGGTTAATCCCAGCATACTGCGTTCCATCTTTCTCTGGGCGACTTTAAGTCTCCGAACTTGCGTGGCGGTGAGAGTCCACGTTTCGCATGCGTATGTCATGGTCGGGAGTACACATTGGTCGAATACCTTGGTCTTTAGCGACTGTGGGATATCGGACCGGAACACAGTCTTTAGCTTTCCGAAGGCTGCCCATTCAAGCTGAATTCTACGGCTTATTTCTTTGGCTAATGAGTCCTTTCCGAGCCTTATGAGTTGCCCAAGGTAAACATACTCGGATACTTGTTCTATCCCTCGGCCGCCCAGTGTGATCGGGGATTTGTCAGATCAGCTGTAGCCATAACTTTGGTCTTTCCCATGTTCATCTTCAGTCCGACTCGTAAGGAAGCGATATAAAGGTCTTCCAACATGTCTTGCAGGTGGTGTTCGTATTCTGCTATTATTACAATATCGTCGGCAAAACGAAGATGGTTAAGATACATGCCGTTGATATCTATACCTTTCCCATACCAATCTAAGGTCTTAAATAAGTCTTCAAGGGCGCTAGTAAAAAGTTTAGGAGATATAACATCCCCTAGCCATACCCCTCTATAGATGGAGATAGGGTCAGTATTTTCTCGCAGCTGTATCTTCATAGTTGCAGACTTATACAGGTTTTGTAAGATCTGAATGTATCGGTAGTCAACCTGACATCTCTTGAGGGAGTGAAACACAGCCCAGTGTTCTACAGAGTCAAAAGCCTTTTCGTAGTCAACATAGGCGAGAAACAGTGGCTTGTTATATTCATTTGCCTTTTGAATGACTTGGCTTAAGGTGAATATGTGGTCGACTGTGCCAAAGCCTCTTCTGAACCCTGCCTGCTCCCTGGGTTGTTGCTCGTCTAAGCGCTGTGTTAGCCGTGTGGTAAGAACTCTTGAAAAAACCTTGTATACCTGACTTAGCAGTGATATTGGGCGGTAGTTTTGTAAGAGGGCCTTATCGCCTTTTTTGTAGAAAAGCGCCACTATAGAATCCTTCCAGTCTGAGGGTACTTCACCAGTAAAGAGGACCTCGTTAAATAGCATCCTTAGTTCTGCCACCACTGCACTTCCACCTGCTTTTAAGAGTTCTAAAGTGATACCATCTTCACCAGGTGCCTTGTTTTTCTTGAGACGTTTTAAAGCTTGTTTGACCTCATACGAGCTGAATTCTGGTAAGTCTTCGGTAAAGTGTCTTCGTAGAGGTATATAAAGATTTATAATACAATCTTATAATTTTAACAGCATATTTTCATTAAAATGATTTTTATAAAGCAAAGCTGTTGTTTCCTGCGCCTCCGATAAACATGCGTGATGTATGTAAAAAGAATGTACAATCATAATGCAACTTAAAATAAATACTTTGCAAAATTGTAAAATTTAAAAATTGACCTATACAAAATATGGCACCTACTTAGTTTTGTGCGGAAATACAATTACAGTAGGTACAGTCACAAAATACAATAACTCGCTGCACACCACAACATTAGTTGTGTAATATTCACCAATCACCAGCGGGTTCGCCCTACGGAGGCGGAATTCCTTAATGTTCCTTCTTTAATTTAAGATACAATGTTTCCTTAGATATTTTGAAATTAACAATTGAGCGCTTTGGAATTTGCGTTGAATTTATTTTTGGCAGAACGAATAGTCTAAGATCCGAGTATAGAACTTAGAGCATTAAACCAACGTATAGAACGACCTTCATCAGGAAGGATAATGGATGAAAAGTATTTTATATCAAATTTAATATGTCAAAAAATATATCGCGAGTGGGTTGGCTGAAAAATTTCAGTCCAGTACCTTTAATGATTAATTGAATATTTATAAAATAAAATATTTTTTACGTTGCACTGGTTTGGTGTGTGTTATTGTAATGAGATTATCTTTATATAAACATAAATTTTATTTATTTAACCAGACGGTTGCAAATTACTAATATTGACTTACCCGTTGACACCTACCTACCCAATGTAATGGCAGGAAAAAAATAGTCAACCTAACGTTTGCATATTCTATAGGCTTCATACTTTCGATTGGTAATTTATCTATTATCCAAACCAGTGCAATGTTTAAATTTAAAAAAAAAAATATTTAATCATAACTGGACTACAATTTTTCAGCCAACCCACTCGCAATATATTTTGTCGGTGGAAGGTCGGACTGTATACTCAGATCCTCTACTAGAATAAACTTTTCAAAAATCATTAAAATATGCAGCACATAAAATATAAATTTTATGAAAATAAAGGAATGTTTCTCATGCAAATATGCCAATAAACATTAATAGTAGGTAATTTCTCTCCTTAGATTTTTTTTCTCGAAATAACTAAGTAAGTATATAAAAACTAGAATCACGAAGATAAATAGATAAGAAATTTATGAAAAACAGTTGCAATTGATTAACTAGATGTAGCCTAACATGTAGCAGCCATTTAAAAAAAAAACAAAAAACAAAAGCTCCAAAACAAATATCGGAGATGTACCGTGAAACAAATGAATTAATTGACAGCAATTTGGCAAAACTGGGCGGGCCTTAATTAAATATACCTATCTGTCGCAGAGACAATGCGGCAAGGTTGTGTACCGATTTATGAGAGCGACCACGGCGGGGACGTAGACAAAATGTCTCCGGCCGCGCTCACTAATTACCCGACTATCTGTCATTTGTCAAGTGGCGAAGTTAACTCGTTGCTGGGGCAATGCTTTCGTTAGGCGCCTGGCACAATAAAACGCGAGAGAATTTCTTAAAAACCCCGTGACTTGCTCGTTCACTGTGAACGCGTTCTCGAGATTTGATCTAACCTAAATGGAAGTGTTTTGATTTTTGCAACGCACGCGCTTAATTGTGGAAACGTAGTTATCTACTGTAAGTTACTTTTGAATAACTTTAATTGTTATTATTTTTTGATGTTTTTGTACGTAGCACGGTAGTTATCTGCTCTTCACTCCACCTGATGTTAAGTGGAAATAGAGTCCAGGTGAGAATACAACTGGTGCAGCGTCAACAAGACGAAACATCATTCGCCCTCACCTTGCCGGCCCACAAAATGTCTCTTCACGCCTCGTTTGAAGGACAAAGTTATGTATGTACAACGCCATCAACTGGAGTGTGTGATTCTTCAATTTGTAAAATTATTAGGTTGCTGGTGCAATGCGTTTCTGTGCGCGTGAAGTGGTGAATTCTAATTTAACAATGAACTTTGGAACGATTCAGCAAAGTCTATACGAGGTAGCTGGCAAGTTTTTGTGAGTCTCTAGTGCATCAGTAAGACAGCTATTCTTTGTTAGCTAATATTCGTCGTCGAAGATTCTAGTAATCAAAATGATGATATGTATTTTCTTATATATATGTACACATATTTTCATATCCCACTAACATTTGACGTCTAAAATAACTTGATCCAATGATAGTTTGATCACATTACTTTTATTCCAATAAGGGAAAAAAAAGAGCGTGGCCCCAATTCACAATGTGTGGGGGTAGGTATGTGACGATACGGTCAAATGTGCATTTCACCTAGAATCGTTGACTATTGAAGACTGGCAAGGTAATGTTCCTTTTTTTGCGCTTTTATCACATTAATAATAGTTCTGTTAATCCATTCTGTAATCTAAATGACTGTAGGAGTGGGTACACCTCAGTACTCTTACGGAGCTCCATGGGGATTGAACTACGATTTCTCGTGTTCGATCCGAGCATCTATCTGTTCGGCTACCGACGCCTCAAATTACTATAAAACAATACTAGTACGACTTTTTCGTCGATTTAAAAAAGCGACCGCAGCAGGACGGAAATAAATGTGTCCGGCCGCGTTCTCTGATTACGCAAGTTCCTTTCATTTGTCAGGTTGGTAAAGTTAACCCGTTATATGTTGCGAGTACGTAGCAAAGTGCAATGCTATTTAAATAATCACGCAGATTTAGGTAACTAAACTATACTAAGGCCAAATTAGTTAAAGAATGATTGTAAACATATTGGGGGTGGAAGTATTCTTTCACCGTTGAAAGAATACTACCACCCCTCTCTTCCCTTGGGTGTCGTATAAGGCGACTAACGGACTAAACACTGCACATACATCCAACAGCATAGAGTGGCGATGAGCTCACCACCTGTCACGCTGAGCACATGTGCAGTCGCTATTTGGTGAAAAGTGGACTATGGTATAGGAATGCTTTTAATGAGCCGCTACAATGGTATGAGTATGGTATAGTGGATTATTGTAGAGTGTTTTGCGGTCCTCATTGCCTAGTCTCTGACTAACCCTTCGAGGATAATAGTCGTGGTTATATGTATATATGTAAACGTATTATTGATTTTTTTTGTGAAAATATCTAGTGTCACTCGGACTTTAACTTTTTCTTGAGAGAGATGATTCACGAGAAAACGACTAACGATGGTGTCTTTCTTTTATAAAACAGTAAAAGTCCGAGTGTCTCTAGATATTTAAATCAAGATATGACAATAACATACATACATACATAGGTATAATCATTGCAATGAAGACAGCAAAAGCAGTGCTCTACCATAGTACGTCGCACTAAACGCTTCATGTCATCATTCTTGTTGCGCACTGGCAAGGAGTGGAATTCTCTGCCATCGTCTTTGTTCCAAAAACCTTATAACCTGAATGCCTTCAAGGCGATAGTTAATAGGCATCTTCTGGGGCAGCTCGTTCCATCGTAGACCTCATGTACACTCACCATCAGGCGAGATCGAGGTCAAGAGCTGTCTTATTATGCATTAAAAATAGTCCACTTTTCACCAAACAGTGACTGCACATGTGCTCAGCGTGACAGGTAATGAGACCATCGCTGTATACAATATTATTTTGTTTACAACATTCTTCATCGCATATGGCCGTAGTATTTCTAGTTAGTTAAAGTATAATATCCTACTAATATTATAAACGCGAAAGTTCGTAAGTATGGATGGATGTTTGTTACTCTTTCACGTAAAAACTACTGAATGGATTTGGATGAAATTCGGCAAACTGATAGTTTATAACCTGGATAAACACATAGAATACTTTTTATCCCGATATTCCCACGGGAAAGGGAACCACGCGGATGGTACCGCGAGCGGCCGCTAGTTAATAATAATTTATCTAAAATACTAGATTTAGTAGTAGGCATACTAGATATCTACTGAAGTAATACTTAATTTCCGAATCGCGAATGCAGCATGATTGAAATGGCCGTTTAACCCATGGTCTTAATAATGGTTTAACCTCAAAGGTTGATATTTGATTTTCGGACGTCAATGAACATGACGCTTGTAATACTTAATTGCATTTTATACTCGGTGCTAATTTGGTGGTTAATTTACCGAAGCCTGTTAATATATTTTGGTCAAGTGACTATTTCATTTTATAATCAAACAAAACAGTATTTTATGCTGTTCATATAAACTTTATGTTGGTATATAAATATTGAATTAGCTTCGTAAGGAACATCCACAAAATTAAACAAATTACTGCACCATGTGACTTATGTCTGTGAAAACAATAATTGACAAAGAAAATATAATTAGTTGATATTAAAATATATCGGATCAGTTTAAATGTATATTCCATTCATGTAAGTGGTTTTATGTATTATATTTTATGAACCTAATAAACTATGCAAATCAAGAATAATAAAAAAAAATAAACAAAGACATACTTGTCACTTAATTTATATATTTAATAACTATTACATTATTAATAAAGTTTACGTTAGTCGAAGCAATCATTCGAAGTATATTAAATTTTAGTAATGTTTTCTTCTATTCCGTTGTATTTCATTCATGAGCAACACAAAAACATGTTATATCTTAAAACGATGAAAACGTTGACGACCTCCGTGGTCGAGTAGTTAGCACGCCGTTTCTGGCGTCGCCATCTCTAAGGTCCCGGCTTCGATTCCCGGTCGGGTCAGTTAAGAAATAACTTTGTTGTTTATCCGCTACCTAATCAATAAAAACAAGTTTCAACTTGGGCTAGACAATTGGTGAGACATTGTTCGTCTGTTGACAGTTGAAAGCAGACGTGTTCGCGATTTTGCTCCGCACATTTTTTAATTCAATTATTCAAGTTAACATACTTTGTGATCTACTGTGGTTCCGCTAAGAGTTAATTTTGAGTGACGCGTCCTCTGGTGCATTAAGTTCGTCGAGTTATTTGTCTCAGTGCCGCCGTGCGACGAGCTGACCTTGCTTCGCGGTGCCGCAAGTGTCGTAATCCGTATTGCCAAGTGATTATTGTGAATAGAAACATCTCGCCCGCACTTGCTTTTAAATCATCAAAATCAAGATGTCCGTAAATCGCTCGCCGCCTCACAACAAGCTCAACTACACTGGTTCGCAGCCAGACCTGTCTTCATTGGGTGCTAGTTCTCAGGATTCCATCACTATATGGAAACGAAAACAACCCGACTCGGATACTGTTTTTGGAAATGAGTTGGCAGATTTTAGATCCGAAATTATGTCTTTTTTAAATGAATTCAAAACCTCGAATAACGAGCTTATAACCAGCGTGAGATCCGATATCGTTGACTTGAATAACAAAGTTACTTCCGTCACAACATCACTGAATCATTTGTTTACTGAGCAGAATAAAATCAAAACAGATTTAACTAAAGTCACGGAATCTGTGGATTTTTTATCAAACTCGCACGACGATTTAAAGTTAATGGTGTCCACTGTTGCAAAAGAAGTCATTGAACTAAAAAAAACTAAGTCAGAATTAGCCGAATGCAAATCACAACTCATGACGATTCAAAAAGATAACAATATACAGCAACAACGTGATCGTATAAACAACATCGAGATAGAAGGTATTCCTATGAAAAACAATGAAGATGTGTCGAAATATCTAATGCAGATTTGCCATAAACTTGGTGTTCAGGTTTCAATGGCCGGCGTCCTACACATCCATCGAGTACCTACTAGAGTTCCAAACAAGCCTAAAAACATAATTGCTAAAATGAAGTCTCAGCTAATTAAAGACGCAATCATATCGGCTATACGTAAAAACAAGGGAATGGCTACCTCTGACATTGGTTTACCTGGTGACAATCATCGTATTTACATAAACGAGCATCTCATTCCTTACTTTAAAAAGTTATACAAGCAGACACGAGAGGCTGCATCTCAGTTTGGATATGCCTACGTCTGGATACGCAACGGGAAGATTTTTGTTCGAAAAAACGACAATACGGCCCCTATTATTATAACAGATTACGCAGACTTAAACAAAGTGAAGTGAACATAAACTTAATTTACTGTCTTGTCATTTGCTACACATTTAAAAGTGATTACCTACAGTGCCTTACCATAAGAAATAATTTCATGAAATGTTTTATAATAGTGTGTTATACTCGTAGTTTATACTACCTATACTCGTGCTGGTACGAACGCCGGCACTTCGACCTACCACGGAATGTCAAGTTTCTTCTTCAATGCATTTTGAACTTTGTCTCTATTACGTTAAGGGTCAATATCGGTTGGAGACATTGGGTATATTTGGGTGGGTTGATCTGCAGGCGTGTGTACCTACATTTTTTCTTTTTACATGAAGTGTTAACTGTTAATCATACAAACTATTTGAGTTATATTAATATGTATTTATATCACCATGGTATTTATTATATTTATACATTTTATATATTACACTATGTGCTAATTATTATTATTATAGATTTACATTGCATATTATATTTAAAATTAATTTCGTTTAGCCTACTACCTAAAAATAATTTAAATATTTTTAAAAAACAGGTAAACCTAGCAACCCATATTTATTTAAATAAATTGATTTGTTCATGGCCGACGACGTTATGTTCATGGCCTTTTCTTACTGTTTTTGCATGTCTAATTGATTTTTATTTTAGTTTAGGATTAGCCTGCGCGCGTACTATTAATGTATTACACATAGTTTACTCCAGGGCGGCTGCCCTCTTTTTAAGTAATGAGATTTTGCCACCAAATATTCCTAATCCGATACCCAATGGCTAGTAACGCTGTGCATCGTAATAGTAGAAACTTAAACATTTTATATCAAAACGTGCGCGGCTTACGTACAAAATGTTTGGAATTATTTAATAATATACTTTTACACGACTATGACATCTTACTGTTCTCTGAAACTTGGTTACAAACTGATATTTCCAGTGCAGAGTTGTGCGACCCCAGGTACGATGTTTTTCGGTGCGACCGTAACCTCAATGCAACCAACAAAACAACAGGTGGCGGCGTTATGATTTGTGCTCGTCGTGAGTTGCGTGCCTTCATGTGCGCAGAGTGGCAGCATCGTATTGATACTGAGTCGCTGTGTTTGTCCATACCGGCGGACGCCCTCAACTCTCTTGTCAACCTACATATAGTTATAGTGTACCTGCCTCCGGACCCTGATCACTTGCCAGCGCGTTTAAGTTATGTTACTGATAATATTAAGAAATTATTGAAAACTTACCCTACTGACAATTACATGCTTATTGGAGATTTTAATTTGCCATTTATAACATGGCACAGTGAAAATAATAACTATATTTTTACTTCCTCCCCATCACGGTCTCTCTCCGAAGCGGCAACAGATTTTCTTGATGTGTTAAGTTTTCTTGGTTTGTCCCAGTTTAATTTTATTTATAATAATAATAGGAAATACCTTGATCTTTGTTTTTGCAGTCTACCTAGCTCGGTTTCTCATGATTCGGCCCCATTACTTAAAGAGGACACACATCACCCCTCCTTAAGTATTGAAGTTATGGATCTACATGTAGTACCATTTAAGAAAAACAATTACAAGCGTTTTAATTTTTTTAAATGTAATTACGATGAGATTAACAATTATTTAAAATCTATTGATTGGAATATTCTACTGGCAACTGGTACGCTTGATGACGCAGTAAATATTTTCTACACTAAACTTGCAGAGTGCTTTTCACGTTTTATACCCCTAGTTAGTAATGATCTTAAATCGGGGAGATATCCAGCGTGGTACAGTAAATCTTTGCTGAAAATTAATCGTGAAAAAATCAAAGCTCATAAAAAATGGAAATTACATGGTAATCCTCTTGACTATGACGAGTTCGTCCTTCTTAGAAAGAGACAGAAACGCGTCCAGAAACAGTGCTTCTTAGACTTCACTCAAAGTGCTGAAAAACTAATTCGATTCTCTCCCAAGTATTTCTGGACATACGTTAAGGCTAAAAAAGAAACATCTCATTATCCGAAACTGTTTTCACTATCGAGTGTTCAGTACACAGAGCCTCAAGATGTTTGCTCCGCTTTCAATAGATTTTTTGAAAGTGTTTTTAGTACACCATTAGCTTCAGGCATTGACCATTCATTTACCATTTATTCTCCTTCGAACGAGAACGTATTAGCCAACATTAATGTCACTGAAAATATTGTTCTAAATTTACTACGATCATTAGATAAGAACAAAGGTGCTGGTTGCGATTGCGTCCCTCCTCTGTTCCTTGCATCTTGTGCTGATAGTCTCTCTCTCCCTTTAACTATCCTGTTTCGTAGGTCACTCAATGATTGTATGTTCCCGTCTGTTTGGAAGCAAGCCCAAATAATACCAATACATAAAAAAGGGTCCAAATCCGTTATCGAAAATTATCGCCCAATATCTATTCTTAGTACTATCAGTAAAATGTTTGAAAAACTTGTCTATGACAATATTTACCCTTTCATTACTCCCTTTATTCCTCGTACTCAACATGGTTTTATGCGCCGACGCTCCACAATATCTAATCTAACTTTATTCTCTAATGATGTCCTCTGTCAAATGGAGAATGGCGGGCAAGTTGACGTGATCTACACGGACTTTGAAAAAGCATTTGATCGTGTAGATCACGACATCCTTCTCCGCAAGCTTCAACACCTTGGGATTCATGGGGACCTTCTTCGCTGGATACGTTCTTACTTGACCAATCGGTCTCAAGCTGTTGTTCTCGGTGGCTATAGGTCTAATTTCATCTCAATACCCTCTGGAATTCCTTAAGGGTCACATCTTGGCCCTCTCCTCTACAATATTTATATTCATGATATTGGTCACGTCATTCAAAACTCCAAACATCTTCTTTATGCTGATGATAAAAAAATATACCTTAGAGTGCGTTCTGCTGCCGACTGTGAACTTTTACAAAATGATCTGAATAATCTTTATGAATACTATGTTCTTATTAGAATCACAGTCAGCACTGGAAAGTGTCAGTGCATCAGCTTTACACGCAAAACAAAACCAATTACATTTGCTTACAACTTTAACAATGTAGCCATTCCCCGATGCGAAATGTTCGAGATCTAGGGATCTATTTTGATAATAAAATGTTAATGACCTTTCATACTGACACCGTGGTCAATAGAGCGTATCGCAATTTAGGATTCATTATTCGTACATGCCGTCCTTTTAAAAGTGAATTAAGCATAAAAATTGTATACTATGCTTATGTACGAAGCATACTTGAGTACGCTAGTTCCGCCTGGTCTCCTTGTTATAAAAAATATATTTTACGACTTGATAAGGTACAAAAAAAATTTCTAAAACACTTAAATTTTAAATGCAAAAAATGTAACTATAGCACGTCTTACCTGGAACTCTGTCGTGCCTACAATATCTTAACTCTGGAGGAACGGCGACAGCAAATTGACATGGCTTTATTATATGACATCGTTTGTAATGGGTATGATTGTCCTGAACTTGTTGAGCAAGTTTGTTTTAGAGCACCTCGACGTCGCACAACTCACACTACCTTATTCCATGTGCCATTTCACACCACTAACTACGGAAAAAACTCGGTATTTACACGAATCGGAGAAATTTATAATAAACTATTTCATAATATTGACCCCTTCGTAGGATCTAAGCAATTATTTATTTCTAAAATTAGGAATTTTATTTTGGGCCTTGATTAATTAAAAATTTAGTTTTTTGTTTTGTTTATATTTTTTGATATTATATCTCTATTTTGGATATAGGCTGCATTATTGATTTCACATAACAGGTAGTTATCTTATGTATATTGAGTATGGTAGTGTTTATTATTGTATGTATATATTTATTTTATAATGTAGGTATATCTTGATTGTATATGTGATATTATTAGATAATTTATGTTTAGTAGCTATGTTTATATTTATGTTATTGTTTAGTATTTATGTTTATTATTTTGTATTTTTTAAAGTAAGTACCTAGAATTTGCACTGTGAATTAACTAAGTAATTAAATGTTATTATTTTTTAAGTTGGATCCAAGTTTGTTATTTTTTAGCGTGGATAACAATAATTGGCTTACAAATTTTTTATATCATCTTTATACTACCACTGTAAAATGCTGTTGTAATCCCTAATAAAGAAAATAAAATAAATAAATTGGTGTGACAGTGGACAAGTTATTTATTAATTAACTTAAAACTAAAACCACTTACTTCCTGGGCAGCAGGATCGACGTGAAGATGATTTTGACCCGGGTATTGACCGAGTTGGTGGCGAACAGGTAGCGGCACCGCCTGTGCGGCGGGTACAGGCCCGGGTAGCCGGGGCTGGCCAGCACGCACGTGCCCGGGCCCCGGCACGACACGTCCTGGTACAGCCAGTCGCAATCTGCGCCAAGAATAAGGTGAGAATGTCTCATCATCAGCCTATCAATACCAACGTAAACCGTGTCTCTATAGCAAATAAATAGTTCATTTCATTTCATTCCATTTCATTTCATTCCATTTCATTTCATTTCATTCCATTTCATTTTATTTCATTCCATTTCATTTCATTTCATTCCATTTCCTTAATTTCTATAAAGCAGACAGATTATGGCATAAACTACCACGCTGGCCCAATGCGGGTCGGTGGGTTTTTTTTCCTCTTAATTAATGGCTTCGTACGATCAGCACTTTTGGCCAGTGTCAAGTAAGATATAATAGTAATTATTTTCTTTGCATTAAGTGGATAATAATGAGATGAGTGATAATTAACGTATAATGGTAACTGATATTCCCCTAAGCCCCTCGAACCTCAATAAAGCTGTGGGCCTTTATTGAGATCTCACACGGACTTCTTGAGAGAATTTGAAATGTGATGTTGCACTGTTTTGTTTTATTTGCCAACACTCATGCACGTTCACGAACACTTAACAGTAAATAATGCACCATTCATCATCATCATCATCATCAGCTAGAAGATGTCCACTGCTGGACAATGGCCTCTCCCAAGGATCTCCACCACGACCGGTCTTGTGCTGCTCGCATCCAGCGGCTACCAGCGACCTTCACCAGATCATCGGACCACCTTGTTGGAGGCCTGCCCACACTGCGTCTTCCGGTGCGCGGTCGCCACTCGAGAACCGTTATGCCCCAACGGCCATCGATTCTACTGGCGATGTGCCCTGCCCATTGCTACTTGAGCTTGGCGACTCTTTGGGCTATGTCGGTTACTTTAGTTCGTCTACGAATCTCCTCATTTCTGATTCGATCACGTAGAGAATCCACCATTATTTCACATTAATATTCGGCAAAACACAAATTACAGAAAATAAAACAAAATTGTAGACATGACGCTCCACTTTTTTGCCAAGAAGACTCGTTAGTGGGTTTTAACGACTGTCATCTTACGACGACAACTAGGACCTACGGCTTTACTTGGTGGTCTCACATCATTGAGATACGATAAACTAGAGAAGCCACCGCGACGCGAAGCAAGTTTGTGCGCAATTATGGTGCAGCCGCAAGGTCCACAATCGCTTGAATCACGCGCAATCACTGAGGCGTTTGCAGTCCATGGACCGCACCTTAGTGCGCACAAACTTACTTCGCGGTGTCTTCTCTAGTTTATTGTACCTCAATGTAACACATCCAGTAATAATTTCCTTGCGTTAAAATTACACCCGAGTTAATCGTTAAAAGTTTTTTAATTCAATGTGTAGTTTTCGTGTTAACTTTTGGAAACAATAAACAATTATAGGTAGACGTATTTAACACAGAGGAAAACTATTAATCGGCTATAACCGTGTCGGGTAGCGGTGAAAGAATACTACCACCCCCTCCCTTCCCTTGGGTGTCGTAAAAGGCGACTAAAGGACTAAAGACTGCACATACATTCACCAGCATAGAGCGACGATGAGCTCACCACCTGTCACACTGAGCACATGTGCAGTTGCTATTATTGAAAAGTGGACTATGCTAGAGGACTGCTTTTGCTGTCCTCATTGCCTAGTCTCTGTCTTTTGGGGGTTAAAGTTGCTCGCGTCCGTAGGTTTACCCTTGACACCCTACACGTGATCCCTGGGTGGTGCTAAATGAGTAACACTGACTGAGTGGTAGAGCCACGCTGCGTTGCAGCACGCATTGGGCCGGCTCGCCCGGCGTAATACCACCCTCTCACGAATATTCGGCGTGAAATAACGGCACTTGGTGCTGTTGTGTTTCGTCCGACCAGTGAGGGTTCCGGAGGCCCCTTCCCCCCCTCCCAATTCCTATTCCTTCCTTAAACCTATTCCTCCCTTAAAGGCCGGCAACGCATCTGCGATTCCTCTAGTTTTGCGGGTGTCCATGGGCGGCGGTGATTATTTTCCATCAGGTGACCCGCTTGCTCGTTTGCCTCCCTCTTTTATAAAAAAAAAAAAAAAAAAAATAACCCTTCGGGGATAATAGTCATGATTATATAGTATGTAAACCTATTATTTGAATTTTTTGGATGTATGTGCAGTATTTAGCCCGTTGGTCACCTTTTACAAAACCAATTGAAGAGAAAGGTTGTAGGTACCATATTAATGTGCTGTCACCAGACAGACAACTCTCAGGAATATATATAGGCTATAATCAGGCTTTAATTCCTAATATGCCTTGTAATAACAATTTTGTTTAGTAACAATTAACAGTAGTAACAATTTAGTTTAGGTCTTTGCGGTAACAAAGACCCCGGCACGGAAGTTAACCTAGTAACTTTGAATGCATTGAAGTCACGTCCAAGCAATTCGTACTCATACAATAGGGTTGGTGTTACGGATACCGGTGTTCGAATCGCGTAAGGAGCATTTGCTATTGTAATGGACATAAACAACAGTCCTGGTGCAGTAGTAGTGATACACTAAAGTCTAATATACTATCCTTAGAAACTTTTCAGCAGAGTGGGATTTATGCTGATATGTAACATTACCCTCTTACTCATAATAAAATGTTTAAAATGACTGCTGCCTTCCTAGGATTTCCCAATTGACTAAACATGTGTACGACTTTTTCTATTTTATTTATTGCAGCACATCCAATAGCGAGATCTGAAGATTTAGTACCTACAAAGAAATCCGGCACATAAACTTAGCAAAATTTTACTCTATTTCAATTTAAGTCACAAAGAGCAAAGGTAGAGATAATATGCTCTTGAGAAGGTATTTTGCAGTTATAAATACCTTTATGTTTCTTCTTTTTGTATACTACCTATATACAAACAGAATATATTCTGTTTGTCAATAGCACAAAACCTTCAAAGTAAATCCAAACAAAATAATATGACAAGGGACAAATATAAATTGACAGAAGGCGGTCTTTGTCCTTGTTTATCATTTTCATTTGTTTTGGCTCATTGTCTTCCCGGTCTGTCTTCTGTCTTCATGCTCTAGACGGTCCTCGATCTTATTTAAGTTATTAAACAATAGAACGTCGAGCTGACATCTTGGCGGAAAACTAAAGAGACATGTTTTCAGTTTCGTTTCAATCTCAATAACTGCTTTGTGAAATACTAATGTGAAACAAGTAATGATGGATGTATTCGTAATCGTACATGTGTTTTGTGCAAATGAAACATAACGGTGCAATGTCACTTTTCAAATTTTCTTTGAATAAGTCCACGTAAGATCTAAGCAAAATCCCACATCTTTTTATTAATAACATATCTTAAGTAAAAAAAAGCCAGCTGCCCGGAATGCGGAAGGTGCGTGGTTCGATTCCCGCCTGAGGTTGTCGTCTTTTTTCAGTGTTTAAAATTTTACTTAAGTATATTTAAGCGTTAATAAAACGCTAAAATATAAAACATTAATCAATAACATATCTATTATCATTTAATGTAAACAAAGCCCAGGAGCACCAACTCGCATTGGACCAATAAAGTAGTTTATGATAGTCGTCTGATCTTTTTATGTTTTACATTTGTATAAAGTGCAGCTTAACTGCTACGTTTTCCAAATGTGGATTGGCGATCACAAAACCGGGCTTCAATATCAAAAAATGTGAAACAAAACCTTGCTCGATCCAATTCCTAGCAATTGAACCCCGGATGAGGAGCTCGAAGGCGCAGCGGCTAACGCGTTCGGCTTGCGATCTTGCCCGCTAAGCAACTTTCGAAATGCCGTGTCGCTGGTTGGGTGACCAATTCAAAACATCTCGAGCTCTTCCGTGCTTCGGAAGGCACGTTAAGCCGTTGGTTCGGGTTGTTGTCGTAAGATGGCAGTCGTTAAAACCTACCAACCCGCATTGGGCCAGCGTGGTGCGTTATGGCCCAATATTCCCACGTGCTATTGTCCTCATGGGAGGCCTTGTGCCCAGCAGTGGGACGTTTTTAAGCTGATGATGATGATAAATCCCGGATATCAGGCCAAGCGCTTTACTACTCGGCCACCAAGGCGTTTAGAAGGTTTTTTTTATCATCTACGGGTAAGAATTTGGCCTTCACTTCACCTGATGGTAAGTGACCTCAACCGCTGAGGAACTGGCTATCATCTCTGAACTTTCGATCCACAACAATGCTAGTTATGGCGCCAGACGTGGTGACGGTGGTGAAGGTGGTGGTAACGGCCAGCAGACTTAACAAGCCCAACCACCGACCTTACCAAGTACACAAAGATTTAGACCCCGCTGGGAATCGAACACAGGACCTGTGAGTCTTAGACAGGTGGCTTAGCTACTAGACCACAAAAGCGGTCAAAGTATGTAGCTACAGTTGTAGTTATTGTACGTTGTAAAGGTCCGTGACCGAAATAGTGATCTAAAGCTACGATCTAGACAACTTGACTACGATTTCGTTTCCATTATTTCACTCGTTCAACAATATGGTTGCTACTGCCTCCGACCGCAGTGGCAGATGATGACGGCATTCCAGTTTTTTCTAGGCTCTATAAAAATACAGTTCGCTCGCTTTATCTTTATTCATCAATCTTGGCCTGCACCGCTCACTGCGAGGAAGAGGTGGGTTATAGAGATTAAAAAAAAATTCGATATCAATTAGCCAACGCCTATCCGATTTGATTATGCGGTCAATTTAACAAGGCCGACGATTATTTGCATAAATATGGAAATTAAGTAATTGAATTTAGATGGGATCTTTTTTCATTTGGGGTTATAAAATATAAGTCTTGACTTGTGTAAATACTTCGTACATAAAAAGCGGTTTTATTTTTAAAGTTGGTTGTAGGTAGAAATAAGTTTATGTAGGTAATTAGTGTATATCAATCGACCTAATCAAAATCAGAACCAGAGCCGAAATTAATAGTAAGATTGAATTAGATTTACAAATGTTTAATTATTATAATAAACGTTGGATTTGGTTATTTTTATTCAGAATATTGCAAAAGAAGGCGCAGGCAAACACGGGCAAAAGATAGTTAATTACATTTCCAGGAGGTGAAACTGATGTGCTTATAAATTAAATAAGTCCTCAGTCCCAATACGATTTACACCAAATAATATTGCAATGTCCATACAGTATCATTCGCGCAAGTTCCAATCTGTGAATTTAGTGCAAAACTGTACAAAAACATGGCCTCATTAGGAATTTGGATTGGAACACTGTATTCCTACTTCAATTTACACAACCAGCTTTACACGTACAGAAAAGTTAATTATACAGCCGTCCGCGAATATTCTTTCATTTGTAATGAAAAATCATTTTTTGCCACTTCAATTGAAATTTAAATCAGAGCCTCGGATCGGTGGATGGGAAACGCGAATTTATTATTCACGTGCAGTACGTTTAATCCAATGCAATCAATTTTTCCGAATAATAATACGAAAACATTTTAGTGGAAACTTTTTTAGTTAAATACATTTGTACTGCCGCTACGATACGAAACGCTACGAACTACGAAATAATGTAGCGGCCTTTAGAAACACTATTTAAGCATAGCATTCTATATGTGGTAGCTTATCAATAGCTTTTTGTTACTATTTTTGTTATTTATTACTTTTTATAAGCTGTTAGCTATAATAAAACAATAAATAAATAAGTAATTATTATTAAGCTACACATTATTTTATCTACGTTGCACAAACGTCATTTTGAATTTGAACAAATGAGATAAATGCTTAAATAGTATTTATAAGTACGGCATTAAATTATTAGTATTTTGTTAGAATGTTACTTACACAGCAACTACAGTGATTCATAAGACTATTGAGATGTCACTAAGGTTTACGGATTGCAAATCCACTGTTTACAGTCACGAGCACCAATATGTATACACTTTCGACTCTTATTTCATTGTACTAAGAGTTACAATTGTTTACATATTTTTGCTCGTGACTGTACATAATGTTCATTTATACATTATCTCTGTTATCACACTCTCTTTCCCTATTGTTTCCTTACTGTGTCTCACAGACCATCTGGTCTGTGCTGTGTCTAGACGTGTCTTCTTAGTACGTGCTCCTTATAATAATTTTACTTTACAACAGTTTATAAATTATGTGTTAAATTATTAAACACATTTAAGTCATGTTTACCTATTCGGAAACCTAATACACTCAATTTTTGACAGCCTCCTTGGTCGAGTGGTTTGTACACCGGTTTTCATGGTGTCGCCATCTCTGAGGTCCCGGGTTCGATCCCCGGTCGGGTCAATTTAGAAATTATTGTTCTTCTAAATTGTCTCGGGTCTGGGTGTTTTCTATGTATAATAAGTATGTATTTAAGTATTTTAAATATGTTCTAGATAATTGGTGTGAATGTAGGAAAGTTTATTTATTTAATTTAGGCACGGGTTCACGACACTCCTGACGCAAACCCATACTATAACGAGTTATAGAGGTTGAACTACAATTTCTTGCACTCAACACGAGTATCGTTCGGCCACGGACGCTTCAAGCCACCAGCACTTTCCTTGATTTACAACATTATCAACTATCTACGGCGCGAGCACTGAGCCAGACACTACCATGCCACACCCACAAAGGTTTCTAACATCCGGATAAAGCTGTAAAAGACATCAGCGTTCTACCAACAACAAACTTTTAAAAAGCTATTGAACGAATGTATGTGTACGAGTATATTAACGACGAATGCGGAATACGACGAAGTCAAAATTCGACGAATTAGCAACGCAACTCGACGAGGGCGGCAAGTCTATAACAAATCTTTGGTAGGCCAGTGATTTGTTTGAAATTGCATAGTTTTATTTACACGTAACCGCACTGCTTGCAGCTGCGATGTGTTTTTGGTGCGAAGTGGTTGTGGTACGTTTGACACCGCCCTTAGCATTCGCAGAATGACATCCCCAATCGAATTTAATACCATTAATATTTAATAAAGGCAGACTATATGTTCTTACAACGAATCCGGAATACGACGAATTCAAAATGCGGCGCAACGCAAATTCGACAGACCGTCCGCCAACATTTTTACTCGCCACAAAATGGAACATAAACGAATTGAGGACCATTAATAAATGTGCAACGGTTATCACTATTGTGAACTACAAGAGAGCACTTTACCAAGCGAACGTGGCAAAACGCCACGTCGAGTTAGCGAAGACAATTTACTGGCGCTCCTAGCCGCGGTGGGCTTGTCACATCATCACACTGCAATTTCTGTAGTGTGCGCAGTGTGCAGCAAACGGAACTTGGAAATAGCGTCTACTTTCTGTTGGTGACGACTTACTGATTTATGTTATCCCGGGCGCGTTTAGATGACGTTGAGATGTGCAATGTTTATTCTGAGTGTAATTGTTTCAGCTTCGTTACTATGATGAATTTTATTTATTTCGTTCAATTTATGATTTTGCAACATACATTGAAGGAGTTTATGGCCTTAGTTTTAGAGCAATACCTATGTAACTACAACGTTATTTTAATGCGCAGTTTTACTATTTTACAATAAAAGAAGCTTAATGAATCTGTATCTACTCATATTATCAACTATATTTTTATTATACGCTTAATTTTTATAAAGAAGGTAATATAGTTCTGATCGTTTAGTTGCTTTAGCTTGATGACTTTAAGCAAAACTTTTTATAATTACCAAATTAGTTTTCAACTTATTACGTGAGATAAGTATTATAATTACAAAATATTTAAACGTTGGCTACACCTCTCCTAACAATACAGAAAAGGGGCCCAGCAAAAAATAATTATGAGCGAGCGTATGACGAGGGTCGCATTAACGTCGTCCGCACTTGCGCCTCGGCCGGCCGATCTATTGAAGACACCGAGGTAATAAATTCAACGTTTACCATACCTACTGAACCGGGAATAGCGTATTATTACGGCGGCGGTTATCTGGGTTATCACTACCGTCGTTTGTTTAAAGTATTCTCTTTTTAAAACAAAAAAGCATCGTCGCTCCTTGTATTTTCCGTTGAGTAGTTTTTCACTTACTTACGCTAATTTGACAACACTGCCTTGGTGCGTAGGCAGGCAAAGTTCTTACTGAATTAATGAGAAGTACTTTTCGGGAGCAATAATAATAAAAAGCATATTTGTATTTAGTTACATAACTATTGTTATGTTTGTGATTCTTATCTGTATGTCATGTTATGATTTATATTTGTAAATCACAAGATTTCTTTCATTATTGTACGTATATCATTAGGTATAATGTACGAGTATGTCGTGGCCATATCTTGAAATGCTAGGCCATTTTATGATTAGGTTAGGTTAGGTGATAAGTACTCGTACATGATTATTTTATGAAACTTTTTATCTCATTTTTGGGATATGGCCACGACAAGTATAGTCACGAGCAAAAATATGTAAACATTTGTAACTCTTAATACAATGGAATAAGAGTCAAAGTGGATACATATTGGTGCTCGTGACTGTACCTATATTGAAACCTTTACACATCGGCCATACGCCATAGGGTTTATGATGACTAGTGGCGCTTCAGTGTATTTTACGCTGCACTGCAGCATTATGCTGAGCAGAGGACTTTTGGCATAGCAGCAATGTATAAGATTCTTAAGTAAAATTTTTAAGCACTGAAAAACAACGAGAACTTCAGGCGGGAATCGAACCACGCACATTCCGCTTACGGGCTTCCGGGATTTTTACCTATCGAAATTTGTCAGTGCTTGATGCTTATGTTTATTAGTTAACATTGCTTCATCAAATCTTAGAAGCTTTCACCTCTGAGGTCCGAAAGAAATATTTTTACAAATATTTAAACATTCGGTTAAGATGAAGCTGCGTTTATAGATTATTGCTTTTATATATTTTAGCGTTTTATTGAAGAGTTTCACTTTTTAAAAAAACGCTAAAAATATTAAAACCAGACCAGACCTCGGTAGCCAAGTGGTTAAGGCAGCCGCCCGGAATGCGGAAGGTGCGTGGTTCGATTCCCGCCCGAGGTTGTCGTTTTTTTTCAGTGTTTAAAAATTTTACTTAAGTATATTTAAGCGTTAATAAAACGCTTAAGTATATAAAAATCATTAATCTATAAGATTCTTTCTTTTATTAATAGTATGTTTTTTATGTACTACAACGGGTAAGCGCTTGGCCTTCATCTCACTTGATGGTAAGTGACGAGAAGGCCGAAGGTGGAAGCGCGCTTCACCCGAAATCCTCAACCACTGAGGAACTGGCTATCTTATCTCAAACTGTCGGAGCACAACAATGCTATTGTCATGTAATGTCATAACTTGCCCGAAGATTATAATTTTGATTATGATCATATTAATTCCAATACAAGTAACAATCAATGTGTGTCGTCATCTAATTTGTATATTAGATACTCGTTCTGGCAGGACTGTGAGATCTCCGAATAGATGGGGCTATCTGTGACCTTGACCTACCTAAGCGGCCATCTGTTGTCACAAACATACTCATTTATATTTTAGTTTTATAAGTAATCAATTTAATTGTATTCTGCATTTTAAATTATTTTTATTTATTGTTAATTGAATAATATACTTACCAATCAATAAATTAATATTATACAGTACATAAATTAATCTTATTAAATATTATTATATTGTTTTCCTACTCTTATTAATTAAATTATCTTAGTATACAATGAGTTAGCATGTTATAATTTGTAATGTATGTACAACATTTATGTAACTGGGTAGTATTTATAAGCATTAACTTTGTCATAAATGTTTTTATTATTGTGGAAAAATCAAATACAGTTAAAATGAGATAGATAAGACAGTGTTGCAATAATTATGACAAAAGTAATTAAAAGTAAACGTGATAAATATTTCATAAAAATGTAGATTTTAAATTTAAATTATTAAATAAGTAAATATATATCAATTTTTAAAAAAAAATGTAAATTATATAGTAACAAAAAACATTTATGTGTACACCCATATCATGTATAGGTCGATTACCTTCACTATTGTTTTGTTCTACAGATCAAATTAAATGTAAAAATTGTCTAATTTTTTTTAAAGAATTATTTATGGGGGTTAAGTTGCTCGCGTCCGTAGGTTTACCCTTGAGACCCTACACGTGACCCCTGGGTGGTGCTAAATGAGTGACACCAACTGAGTGGTAGAGCCACGCTGCGTTGCAGCACGCATTGGGTCGGCTCGCCCGGCGTAATACCACCCCCTCACGAATTTTCGGCGTGAAACAATGGCACTCTGTGCTGTTGTGTTTCGTCCGGCGAGTGAGGGTTCCGGAGACCCCTCCCCCCCCCCTCACAATTGATATGGCAGCGAACTGTAATCAAGATTTACCCCAGGGGGGTACCGACACATCCAGTGTCGGAGAATCCCCCCCTGAGCGTTCTCGCTCAGGCTGCCCTACGTATTCTGGGGAGGGCAAAAGTTCGTTCGTGCCAAGACATGCTGCAGGCAGTTGAAAGGCGGGACAATTGGCACCCCCTCCTACGCTTCGCGTGGACTTCTGCAATATCAGGGGAATCCACTCTAACTTGAGCGCCGTCCATTACCACCTCGAGACGGCGAAACCAGCCTTGCTCTTCCTCACCGAGACGCAGATATCCCCCCCCTCCTGACATCTCGTACTTGCGCTACCCGGGATACAACCTGGAACATGCATTTGTGCCACGAGCCGGTGTTTGTGCCTATGTCAGGGAGGATATGTGCGTTCGTCGCCTTGGCAATCTTGAAGATAGGGACCTCTCCATCTTATGGCTGCACGTCGACTGCGGACGTCATCCTCGCGTCTACGCGTGCCTGTATAGGTCCCACAGCGGTAACATCGGAACTGACCAACTCATCGAGACCGTCCAAACAGCGACAGACTCCCTTCTCCAACGGATCCCCTCGGCCGAGATTGTGGTATTGGGAGACTTCAATGCCCACCACGTCGAATGGCTTGGTTCACGCACAACTGACCACGCGGGTAGAGCCGTCCATGACTTCGCTTTGGCCTACAGTCTGTCCCAATTGGTAACCGAGCCAACACGGGTTCCAGATGTGGAGGGCCATGCACCTTCTTTATTGGACCTTCTGCTGACCTCGCACCCAGACGGCTATCAAGTTTCTGTTGATGCGCCACTAGGCTCATCAGACCACTGTCTGATTCGCAGCACTGTGCCTCTCACAGAAACTTCAAAACCGCAACCAGCGGCTAGCCGTCGAGTCTGGCATTATAGGTCGGCGGACTGGGATGGGATGCGAAGCTTCTTTGCGTCCTACCCGTGGTGGCGAGTTTGCTTCTCGCTGGATGATCCTGATGTCGCCGCTGACTCTGTCGTTGATGTGATACTGCAGGGAATGGAACTTTTCATTCCAAACTCTGTGGTTCCCATTGGCGGCAAGTCCCAACCATGGTTTGGTCGTTGCTGCAAAATGGCGTCTCGCCAAAAGCGACAGCATTACCAAGCCTGGGCTAATGCGGTGTCATCAAAGGATCCAAACACCAGTGCGCTCAGAAAGAAGTACAACTTTGCCGCCAGATCCTTTAAGAAGGACATTCCCAAGGCGAAGTCATCATTCATAGGTAGAATTGGCGAGAGGCTAGTGCGTCTTCCTTCGGGGACGCGTGCGTTCTGGTCTCTCGCCAAAGCTATCTTAGGGAATTTTTGTCAGCCGTCCCTACCACCATTGCAAAAGACCGATGACTGCCTGGCCTATACTGCAAAGGAGAAAGCCAATCTCTTGGGCTCTCTTTTCGCATCAAACTCGACCTTGGACGATGGGGAAAACTCTCCACCAACCATACCGCATTGCGCTTGTACAATGCCAAACGTTCAGTTCCTGCAAAGGTCAGTTCGTAAGGCTCTTTTTTCCCTTGATATCCATAAGGCGAGTGGGCCTGATGCAGTTCCACCCATTGTGCTTCGGACGTGTGCTCCTGAATTGGCACCAGTTCTAACGCGCCTTTTCCAGATCTCTTACACCACTGGCGTCGTCCCGAGCTCTTGGAAGACAGCCCTTGTCCACCCGATTCCAAAAAAAGGCGATCGCTCAGATCCGTCTAACTACAGGCCAATAGCTATTACCTCTTTACTCTCCAAAGTAATGGAGTCCATTATAAACCGCCAGCTCTTAAGGTACCTAAAAGAGAACCAGCTACTAAGTGATCGCCAGTATGGTTTTCGTCGCGGTCGATCGGCTGGTGATCTTTTAGTGTACCTTACTCACCGATGGGCGGAGGCAGTCGAGAGTAAAGGGGAGGCACTGGCAGTTAGCTTGGACGTAGCGAAAGCTTTTGACAGGGTTTGGCACAGGGCTCTTTTCTCTAAACTTCCATCATACGGGCTTCCTGAGAAATTGAGTTCATGGGTTGCCAGCTTTCTTACTGGGCGTAGCATCAGAGTCGCAGTCGACGGTTCGTGCTCCGACATGAAGCCCGTGAATGCTGGAGTCCCGCAGGGGTGTGTGTTGTCCCCTACTTTGTTTCTTCTGCATATCAATGACCTGCTGCATAACAACAGCATTCATTGCTATGCGGATGACAGTACTGGGGATACGCTCTACACCGGGCGAGCTAATGTTTCTCTGGAAAGCGTCATCGAGAGCCGGAATAAACTTGTGACTGACACCGAGAACATGTTAAGTCATGTCTCGGATTGGGGCCGACGTAACCTGGTCCGCTTTAACCCCTCCAAAACACAAGTTTGCGCATTTACCGCGAAAAAACATCCCTTCGTCGTACCTCTGAACTTTGAGGGAGCTCCTCTTGATACCAATCCGATTGTTGGAATTCTTGGCGTCGATATTTCGAGTGACGTTCAGTTTCGTGGTCATTTGGAAGGTAAAGCTAAATTAGCTTCGAAAAAGCTGGGTGTGCTTAATAGAGCGGAGCTCAGTATTTCACGCCGGCCCACCGTTTACAACTGTATAAAGCACAGGTCAGGCCGCATATGGAATACTGCTCCCATCTCTGGGCTGGAGCACCCCAATACCAACTCCTTCCATTTGACCGCATTCAACGCAGAGCTGCTCGAATTGTCGGCGACGTGGTTATTTCAGGTCGGCTCGATCCACTGGCTCTTCGGAGAGACGTTGCGTCTCTCTGTATATTGTACCGTATATATCATGGGGAGTGTTCTGAGGAACTGTTCGGCTTGATCCCTGCCGCTAATTTCCTTCACCGCACTACACGCAATCGACTGTCATTCCATCCACATCACCTTGATGGATGGCGGTCTACTACTGTGCGTTTTTCAAGAAATTTCTTGCCTCGAACTACAGTGTTGTGGAACCAGCTCTCGGCGGCGGTATTTCCGGACCGTTACGACTTAGGGATCTTCAAGAAACGAGCCTATTCCTTCCTTAAAGGCCGGCAACGCGCCTGCGATTCCTCTGGTTTTGCGGGTGTCCATGGGCGGCGGTGATTACTTTCCATCAGGTGACCCGCTTGCTCGTTTGCCTCCTTCTGCTATAAAAAAAAAAAAGAAGAAAGATGTCATGTAATGTCATTATAATGTAGGTAGGTGGATGTTGAATAAACGATCAGTGTTAAATCGAAAGTTGTCTTTCACTCACGCCTCCACACATAACAGCTATAAACATCGTTGTTATGGCGACAGACTTAGATAAGATGGTAGCTAACCAGGCGGACTTAACAGCCCTAAAACCAAAAAAAACTGAGCACACAAAGACGTGCCGCCCGCTGGGAATTGAACCCGGGACCTCTGGGCCTGGAACCGGTGGCTTAGCCACTAGACCACAGAGGCGGTTGGTATTATTATTTATTAACCATGACACTTTCACACTATCAATAATGTTACTTGTATTAAGCATGCCTAAGTAGCAAAATGTGGTCATGTAAGTATCCTAGGACCAAATATTTTTTAGTCCTATAGAAATCCTATTAACGTTTACAGGACCGCATTTGGGCGCACTTTACAGGACTATTGCGACCTATAGTTATTTTGTTACAGTCCGGTAAAGTGCAAATTGATTTTATTACTATTTTATTGAGTGCTTCTACAAGATCACTGTGTCCTATAAAGATCAGGTACACGCACTGAGTCAGCGTGATTAGTCCTGTAACTATCTGGCGCATGCCGCTACCGGTGTAATTTATCCAACAGTGGTAATTGTGATGTCATAACTAGAGCATTTATTTTTCATTAATTTTCAATGGTGAAGGCAAACGAAAAAAAAAATATTGGAATTGCAAAGGGTAATCTTTATTACTATTCATTATCATAAAGGTTGATAACTTCTTGTGTTTTCACTGTTATAAAAAAAAATTAACTTGCGAAATAAATTTTATTGATAAAGTATTCGATGATAATAAACATTTGTTTATGCGCCTTCAAAATTAAACATAATTATTATTTGTAAATTCATTAATTATTAGTAAATACAGCCGTCATCAGATCGGATCGCGGTCCATATTGTAATGCATTTATCAGGAGCTTTATAATGCATTTTAGTCAAAGTTAATGTTATTATAGGATCACAGTCCTGGACACCATATTGTTTATTTCATGTCAACAGCTGATCACTCTAATAATAGCAAATGCAGGTCACATATAAGTAGAATCTTACCTGTAATAGTAGCAGGACGTGCAAGTTTGGTGCTAGAAATCCTTTAGAAGTCACGACAAATTCAAATCATACTTATAATATCTTCGACCTATAGTAGCTATACCTAAAACGTTTACAGAATAACTTTTCTTATAGAAGCATAAATCAAAACGTGAACAAGAATAAATAGTCTTGTTAAATGTATTTATAGGAGCTTTTATATTTATTTTTATAACATGCACTTATAAGACTTAAGTTCTTATAAGCATCATATAATGTAATCCTGTAAACGTTTGTAAGACTACGTAGTAGGATCGGAAGTGCTTGTAGCGTAAATAGTCTAATAAGATGTTCTCGTAAACGTCTTTAAGACTGCGTAATAGGATCGAAAGTGCTTGTAGCGCAAATAGTCCGTTAAGCTGCTTTAACAAGATCAGTGATTTTAATCAAAGCGTCTATTAGTATGTTATAAGATGTTTAGTCTTATAAGTCAACAACTATAGGAGAATTTTGCTGCTTGGGTGAGCTTTGAACCTGGGACCTCTGAGACTGAGACTGGTGATAATAAAATGTGATAGGGGTGGTACTTTTAACCCGTTGAGGCTAGGTACCACATCTAAATTCGTTGACAAAAAAAATAAAATGGGGGTCCTACCCCCTCCCCCTGTAATTTATGACCATTTTTACTTTATGCGATATCAAAGGTTTCATACATCGGAGAAGGATAAAAAAATAGTAAACGGTAGCTAATGCCATTGGCTAACTAATAAATTACTTTGTTACGTATGTTTGAGATTATTTTGGTGAGTAAAAAATCATTACTTAATTATTATTATTTTTGTTGTCGATGAATTTAGATGTAGTACTTAGCCTTAACATGTTAGAAGTACCATCCCTATCACATTGTATATCCGCTAGACCTTAGTACCGGTTAAAATTTTACACACGCGTCCAAACTACTATTTGCAAGATTCGATGAAATTTTACCCAGGGGCGGCGGCGGCGTTATCTATCTTTATTTCACACAGACCATATAACCCTAGACGCTGCATACGAGGGTAACGTCATTCCTACTACATAGGTAATCCATTACAAATGTAAGTGATACGCCCCAAACCTGGATTTTGTTTCAGTTCTGTTTGACAGCGCCGCGGTATGAATTAAAAAATCAGTCATAAAATTGTGTGGAAAGTGTAGCAATACGTCCAGCTTACAAAAAGATAATAATATCATTTTATTGATTAGTATGATTCTATGATGTAAAAAAATTCAATAATAAATTAAGAAAAATGCATGCGTTGATGTCTTTTCAAAAGTCTCTTTCTTTCTGTTGTAAATGCATATAGCATTATCTCCCTCTGTTTTGGTATTTCAATTTCAAACGTTTATTGTAAGTCACAGGTTTTCAAAGATGTTACAAAATAAAGTAGGGACAAGTGACGCCCTGCGAGGGTACAGCAACAATGAGGGGCAACTATTGCCATTTTACTTAAGAAATAATTGACAATATATTTATTACATATTAACATTCAAACTTACAAGTTTAATTACTCAATTATAACATAATGTTATTGCACTATATTATATTATATTATATTATATTATATTATATTATTTTGTTATATTAATTTACTTATTCTGTATTTATGTAAGTGTTGGCCCAAATTAGAACCTATTAACTTTTCGATTTTATACATATATCGATAAATTTTCATTACGTTTAGAACTCTGTTATACCATTTCGACATCCTGCAGTAAATATACAACTCTTTTTTCAGTAGGTAAACACAAAACCTCTCTACCTCTTATTAGGTTTTAAGAACAAAATCAAATTCGCTGGTGCATTTAGGTAAATTCAAATATATGATATGAACGTTTCACATAAAATGCAATGTTGACTAAGTATAACAATTTCTATCAAACAACCTTTTTTTACGTCGAGTTTTCGTTACCAAACTAACGGTGAAGAATGATTCTCGTGAAGAGATATACTAAATATTTAGTTTTTTAGGTTATTGTTGTCGTGTTATAGTTACATACATATGATCACGACTATTATTCCCAAAAGGGTTATTCAGAGACTAGGCAATGAGGACCGCAACAGCAGGCCTCTATCATAGTCCACTTTTCGCCAAATTGCGTTTGCAAATGTGCTCTGCATGACAGGTGATGAGCCCATCACCGCTCTATGATGTTGGGTGTATGTGCAGCCTTTAGTTTTTATGTAACTTAGTGTTTAAGCTTAAGGTTTCCGAGTGCCCAAACGTAAAAATATTCCCAGTTTTTGCAATATTTGTTCTATATTTTCTAATTCAAGAGCTCGTTTGAGTCCAGCACGTCGAATAAATCAATAAAAGTTCAGAATCAGTTAAAACGTCAAAACTGTGATAGTTTAAATGTATGTTAACAGTATTTCAGGGTTACGGCTACACTCCTACTGCTTTGAGTTGTTTATTGGTTGCATGAAACTTTTCTGTATCTTGAAAATCATACAGTGTTTTTATGAATAGAATAGAATTCCTTTATTTTTTTATTCCTTTTTTCCTGTTTCGGCGTGCAGTGGTACTGGGGGTAGCAATGCGCATTTGTCTGGCACAGACTATAATAGCTCGTTAGATTAGTTATTAAGTCTTAACTATAAGTTAGTTAACTGTTTTTTTATTATTATTAGTATTGACGTCAATAAGTGCCTGTAAAGGTTTACATTGAATAAATAATTTGACTTTGACTTTGACTTTATTGCTTAAACCGTGTAACAAGTTCTTAAAAAAAAAAAAATAGTATCAACAGTTTGCCCATGATCAGGCATGCAATGTACACAAAATAAATATTATTAACATTAATATTTACAAAATTCATCGTGAATTTAACAATTAATTAGTCTTGAAACTAAAGTATTCATTTAGCGTATAGAAAACATTATTAAATTAACATTATGTAATCTCATGTGATATTATCTTCTAAGACGTTCATAATATTCGAAGCTATTTAGAACTAATTTTATGATATGAGCAGGATCCAAAAATATTGCTTTTTCATTATTGTTTATCTCAAAGTAGGTTTTTAATTATCAGGGTTCCTACATCAAAGGTTACAGCTTTGATCGTTATTTTAGATTAATTACTGAGTTTAATTGCTCTAGAAAGTAAAAATGCTTTCGTCTCAGCCGTAAATATATTAATTAAGACACAGCCAATAGGTTCCCGCCCTTTATTATGTAAAGGAACGACAACTAAAACTAATGCATCAGTACATTCTTTTTTTTCAATCTGAATCGATGCAATATATAAACTTGATGAGTTTTTTTTGCTTATAAAACTCAAATTTATCATTAGTTTGGCATACCTACTCAGTTTAAATTAGATTGTGGTAATAGTAATTAAGTTGTTATCATTAAATACTAATATTATTCATGTGGACAAAAGTCTCAAACTTAATAAAGAGAAAAATACTAATATACTATAAAACCTTTTTGTACACTTAATTGGCAATAAATAATTTTGACTCCAAGAAGGTGATCCTACGATATGGTGATCGTCGCGGGTAGCCACTGTATGCGAGCAGCACAAGACCGGTCATGGTGGAGATTCTTGGGACAGGCCTTCCGCTTATCAAACAGCGTATGTCCTTCGGCTGATGATGATCATGATGATGCCAGAATACATGGTTGGTTTCAACTGCTACAAATCTACAATCTTGAGTAGATCATATTTCTTAACTTTATAAAAAAATTTAATAGTGTAAAATGTAAATAACATTATTATTTCAGCCATGGTCATCCCACTGCAGGGCAAAGTCCTCCCTTATCATAACATAACCTATGTTAAAACATTTTTAAAATTAATAATGTTACTTATTTTAAAAGTTTTATCGCAACCACTATAAAATTGTTTATACTGAATTGAATAAATATATTTGTAATTCATTGTAAACTTATCCTTACTGATATTATAAACGCGACAGTCAGTATGTTTGTTTGTTAAGCTTTTACGCCTAAACCGGTCATCAAGTACGAAAAAAGTCTATCGATATCATTATCGATAATGATAATTGATAGACTGTTTTCAAATTAGTGATGGGGAAGGAGTCGACTCCTACCTCATTACTAATTCGAATGAATTTAAATATGATGTGCCAAGTGTCACTAGTTCTACCTTAGAATATCCAATCAGAGCCAGAGTTACACCTTCGTACCTTCAGGGGGTCCTGACTATTGCAAATTCAATGTTTTAGTAAAACCCGCTGAAAGCGACGTCTATATGATTATGTGGTCTGTGTTGACTAAACAAAGAAATTTAGAAATTTATAGCGGATAATTCTGCTTATTAAAGGCTTTGTCAATTATGTCAAGTTATACCATTTTAACATTTCAAAGGTAGCAATTTCTCTTTTTAAATCAAACTTATTTAACTTAATTTTTTTATTTTTTGGACATCAATAAAACAAATAAGAGCATCATTCTAAATATAACAATTTAGAATGTTGTTATAGGAATATTATCTATACCTACAGTAAGCCAAGAAACGTGTCTATCAGTTTGTAGACCAGAGGAATCGCAGATGCGTTGCCGAGCCTTTAAGGAAGGAATCGGCTCGTTTCTTGAAGATCCATAGGTCATAACGGTCCGAAAATACTGCCGCCGGCCGAGGGCTAAATATTTTTAATCGCGCAAGAATTTATAAAGTGTAATTAGTTAATGTCTCAGCATTCCTCCACGAGGCAGACCACCTGCCCGCTGGTCGGACGATATCGTCAAGGTGGTAGGTGTTCTGTAGATCCAGCTAGCACAATATAGCCAGAAGTTGATGTTACGGGCTTAGTAAAAAATATATCGATAGAATTAGTAAATGTTTGAAATAATATAATGTGTACGAAACCAATCGAAAAGCATATTTTCATTGCCTTTAAAAATATCTTGGAGTCTTAAGCTATGGGGACCGTGATACTTTATAAGGCCTCGCAGCTGCTCGTAAAAATAAAACCACATTGCCATCTACCTATACGTTATTATAAATGTGGTCCGGATCGTAAAAGTTACCGGGTAAGATGTGAATCAAGGGATATACTTTATGTATTTTTTAACAGCCCATAAATAGGTGGATACGCTTCCGATTGCTAGCAGAAGCGATTGTTACTATTTTCAGAAATAAACTGACGTTTTAATCACCTGTAAACGCGACGCGTAGTAACAGTGTCGTGTAGCGGTGAAAGAATACTACCACCCCTCTCTTCCCTTGGGTGTCGTAAAATGCGACTAACGGACTAAAGACTGCACATACATCCAACAGCATAGAGCGGCGATGGGTGGAGCGGTGACCACCTGTCACGCTGAGCACATGTGCAGTCACTATGTAAACCTTTACAGGCACTTATTGACGTCAATACTAATAATAAAAAAAAAGTTAACTAACTTGTAGTTAAGACTTAACAACTAATCTAACGAGATATAGTTTGTGCCAGACAAATGCGCATCCCTACCCCCAATACTACTGCACGCCGAAACAGAATCGCGTCGAACCGAAATATAAGCCGTGGTCATAGAATTGTGTAAACAAACGTATCCTGGTACGAGACCAAAATAGCGGGCAAGTGTCTCTCCCCTAGCGACACAAACGGCTAAAACTTATAGGTAATTTATCGTTTTTTTGGGATGAAAGGTGAAGAATGATAAATCATAATGAATTGTTAACTTATGTTATTACTTTAAGGAATAAAATTGAATGTGATTTCCAATTATCGTATTGATATTGTGGTAAGTAACAGAAATTGGAAATAGCTGAGTTTTTGAAGTAAAATAAAGTAACGGCTAAAATGAGTTTTAGAAAACATTAGTACCTAACAAAAATTGTTGACATTTTTAATCATTCAAATATCTTTTTTTATAAAAACTTAAGCATAAAAAAACGTCAAAAATGAATAAGCAGAAATTTATGTGTTTTAAAATTGTTTAGTTTTTCGTCTTGGTACAAGCACAGAATAACTACCGTACAGATTGATTTCGGGTGTGGGTTTTTTCAATGTTTATATATGTTTATCCGCTATCTAGTTTACCATACACATAATCACGACTATTATCCCCGAAAGGTTAGTCAGAGACTATGTAGGCAATGCGGATAGCAAAAGCAGTCCTCTACTATAGTCTAATTATCAACAAATAGCGACTGCACATAATTATGTAATGTAATGGTGAGTGGTTCTATGCTGTTGGATGTATGTGCTGTCTTTAGTACGTTAGTCGCCTTTTACGACACCTAGGGGAAGAGGGGAGAGGGAGGGGGGGTAGTATTCTTTCACCGCTACGCGACATGGTAATACCACCACCATTTATATAAATTTCAAAAGAAGCTTGATTTGGGTTAGTTTATGTGAGCTGAGAGGAGAGCGTATAAAGCTATTTTTATTCATATTTTACATACCAGTGTGGGGTATCCGGGAACCACCGCGTGGGTGGAATCCAACGCCTTGAGTGTTACTCAGAGAGGTGAAGCTGAAGAACGCCAGGAACTGTGACCGCACTGTCTTCTCTGTTATCCTGTTAAACAAAAGTTACACGCTAATAATAAAGCAATATTAACAGTTGCAACTTCTAATATTATTAGTACTGCTTTACAAATTTTTACTAAGTTTTAGTGTTACGGACTCATACTAAACTAAATTTAAAACGTGTTTAGTATAAGTAGGTACTTTTAATATGTAATCGACGTGGGATGTCGCAAAGGTCTCTTCAGATGTATCTGTTTCGGGGATAGCGAAAAGGTTAAAGACGTCAAACAACGTCAATTAGTAAAGTCAGTCAAATAACCCCGTAGTAATTCCATGACTTTTAAAAGATACACATTGCATTAAATACTCACACTACATACACATTATTACACAAGGCCTTGAAAGATTTTTAGGGTCGGCTCTAGTCTAATACCTCTGGTGTTGCAAACATCCATTAGTGCTAGGGTAACTAAGATAGTCCTGTTTATACCTGATTGCCCCATAAAAAAGTGGTAAAGAGTTTTGAAACAATAATATTTTATATGACACCAAAGGTCCACAAGCACATTACATGCTCGTGACAAGGGAGTCCATAGTCATTTTATAATCCCAGCAGAGCATGGGGAAAAGGAAACCGATTTCATCGTCTCTAAGCCAGTAATGGGCAAAGTATGTCCCACGGGCCAACTCGAATCACTCCGGCCCGGGTACCGTTTTGATCCGGCCTACCCGGCTATACGGGTGATAGGTTACATTAGTAAGCGATAAAAAATAGTAAGTTATGCGTGGATTGACAGTAAGGTTATCTGAAATTAATGAATCTGCAATTGTTTCACAATTAGTTTAATAAATATTAGAGTCAATGCCTGCATAATAATTATTTGCTATAATAAATTTTATATTTATTTATAACTAGCAGCCGCTCGCGGTTTCGCCCGTGTGGTTCCCGTTCCCGTGGGAATATCTGGATAAAAAGTATCCTATGTGTAAATCCAGGTTATAAACTATCTGTATGCCGAATTTCAATTAAACCCATTCAGTAGTTTTTACGCGAAAGAGTTACAAAAATCCATCCATACTCACAAACAAACTTTCGCGTTTATAATATTAGTAAGATTATATATATAAAATATTATATAAATTTAATATTCTACGAAACCCCAGCTTTTTTAATCTGATAATAAAAGAGTTGTTTGAAACAGTTAACATTTATGTCCATACTACGAGAACAATAGACCTACGTTATTATGTTTATTATTCTGTTTGTGCGGAAATTAATATTTAATGAGATTTAACTTTTCGAAACAAATATTACTACATTTCTGTTTTCTGTTCCGCTTCATTTATTACAAATCAAATAAGTAACAATTTATTTTTAAAAACAGTTCAGAATTCACATACAAACTTTTGCCAAAGCTCATGAACAATTCTGAACTTTTGAAATGAATGCTACCAACAGTATCTTATATAAATCTAGGAAATGGAAAACGATGTCCCTGAAATTTTGTAATAGTTAATAATGGAACGTGCCCAAAAAGAAAATCATACTACTTCGTTTAACACTTTTGATGAAATCGATATATATTTTTTGCATTACAATATTATCAGTTCCAGTAAATACATTAAGGATGCGTTTAGATATTTACTGGAACTGAGTGTATTTTATGTCCACTCATGACTATTATCCCCGAAGGGTTAGTCAGAAACTAGGTAATGAGGACCGCAAAAGCAGTGCATTGCCATAGTCCACTTTTCACCAAAATTACTACCTACCGCCAACGACTTCGTTGGCGTGGACCCCGTATCCCGTGACGAATTTTCAAAATGACTTCCCAAGAACACTTAGATATTGTGACGTAACTATAATAGTTAGACATATGCTATCACGACACTTTTTGTAGATAATGATGTGTTCTGCAAAGCCTTAGTACATTATTTTATTCTATCGTCAATATTTTTCTTAGCGCACGCGATGAGGAATTTATTTGAGTTTTAGTAAGGATCCCTATTTTTTTTGAAAATATAATATAGCTGGCTCACACAGCGTAAATCACAAACTACTAGAAAAAATTCAACGAGTCTTCTGGGGTCTCGGTAGCTCAGCGGTTAGAGCAGTGGAACGGCAATCCAAAGTCCCATTCGAGCTTCCTGAGACTGGTTGAAGTTTTTCTAGTAAACATTTTACCTAATTTAATATAGTCTATGTCACCCGGAGAAAGTGCAGCTTCCCAACGGTGAAAGAATTTTTCAAATCGGTCTAGTAGTTTCAGAGCCTATTCAAATGCAAACAAACAATCAAATATTTCGTCTATATAATATTACTCGTAGTACAGATAACCGTGTCGGGTAGCGCTGAAAGAATACTACCACCCCTCTTCATTTGGGTGTCATAAAATGCGACTAACGGACTTAAGACTGTACATACATCCAACAAGTGAACTATAGTAGAGGACTGTTTTGCTGTCCTCATCACCTAGTCTCTGAGTAACCCTTCGGGGAGTCGTGCGTGATTATATATGTATGAACTAGTTCACATGATGTGTTCAGCTTGATAGGTGACCCATCGCCGCTTTATGCTGTTGGACGTATGTGCAGTTTTCAGTTCGTTAGTCGCTTTTTATTACACCCAAGGGACTCTTTGGAGTGATAGGTTGGTAGTATTATTTGAATGATGAGCCCCGCCACCATACAGGTCTTACAGTGTCAGTAAATACATACATATAATTACGACTATTATATCCGAAGGGTTAGTCAGGGACTAGGCAATGAGGACAGCAAAGTCCTCTGCCATAATCCACTTTTTACCAAATAGCGACTGCACATGTGCTCAGCGTGACAGGTGGTGAACCCATCGCCGCTCCATGCTGTTAGATGTATGTGCAGTCTTTAGTCCGTTAGTCGCCTTTTACGACACCCAAGGGAAGAGAGGGGGTGGTAGTATTCTTTCACAGCTACGCGACGCGATTTTTTTTTTGTGACTGCATCCTGCCTGATGGTAAGCAGCCGATGCAGTCTAAAATAATGAGAGCGCTCCCCACCGTGGAATAAGCACGATAACGAGCGCTCCCATTCATGACGGCCTGCATAAATACCGTTTCACGCCCCGCTTAAAAGAGCCGGGACTGTAGGAGCTGGGAAACACATGCGCCGGCAAAGAGTTCCAAAGCCGAATGGTCTTACAGAGGAACGACTTGCCAAATTTTTGGTACGAGTACTGATAGTCGGTACAGTATGATGGTGGTTCTTAAGACCAGCACGTATAGTCCGGGAGTGGAAAGGAGAGGGCGGGATAAGATCAAAAAGTTCTTCAGAACACTCTCCGTAGTAGTTGTACCGTAGTAAATACAAATTACTAATTAAAAAAAATGTTGATAACTCTCGTTTAAGATTATTTCCGGTGCAGTTTATTTATTTAGATAGGTACTAGCTTCCGATCATGGCTTCGCTTTTCTGGAATTAGGTCGCGGTAAGCCACATTTTTTTAAAGCGTATTGGTATGGGCTGTTTAATAAGGATACAAAATTGATATATAAGTGAGACGCTTCGCAATTACTTCCCCAGTAACTTGATTTAAACGTAACTCCGGCAAATAAGTAATTTGTGCCAAGTCGGCGATGCGATCCTTGTAATTTAGCTCGTTCCCTCCTCGCTCGGATGCGTGACACGATGCCGACATTAGGTACAGCTCATAAAGTCAACCATAGTACAGAGGCGGAGTATGCCGCTGACACATGAGTTGCCAGCATTTGGTAGCGTTTACGTGAATTTCAACTTTATGACGTCGTTCACTAACGAGTTGGCAGTTCTTAGACAGCGGATGAAACGTACTAACGAGTAATGTATTAAAAATTTACTTACTAAAGAACATTAAAAAGTGAAAAAGAAGTATATATTTTCTTTTGTTTTCATTCCGGTTGGCAATCAGGGATACAGCCCGCCTGAATGTACCGGTTACCGTAGTCGTAGCCTATCTATGTTTGCAGCACCAGAAGCATTACATTGCCGTTTCTAATGGAGCAGCATCTGCGTATTTAAATTGTTTTGAGTGATTCCATCATGTACTTTCCATGGCGATTTAATCTACAAATCATCTTTACAGAATAAGTAATATTCTGTAAAGCTGACTCTATAAGAGAATCGGCATAGTGTTGCTGACACGTCGTACATTTGCGTTGACGACCGGCTGCAACTCTGAATTGGGAATTACCGGTTTCGCTGCCATAATTGTTTGCTCAAACTCACACATCGTTGGCTTTACTATGTTTGCAATAACTTTGGATTGTTTGTATATGTCGTTTCTTTATCGCGCTATTATTGTATAAAAATACTGTTTTTCTTTTCAAACTGTATCAAATTTGGTTAGATTTAAATCGTTCAACATCTTTGACCACTTTTATTTCTAAATATTTTTTCTGGGTAAGATAATTTGTTGAACTAACAATCTTGAAATAAACATAATTTATAACCACTCGAACATGCGTAAAAGTTCTCATTAGAACTTTAATAAAGTGACAATTATCATCATCAGTTTATAAACTTCCCACTGTTGGGCACTGACCTTCCACATGGAGATTGGGCCATAACCAACCACAACGGCCCAATGCGGGTTGGTAACAAGTGTGTCAAGTAACGTTTTAAAGTAATATAAGATTTATTCTCAATCACTTTTATATAGTGTCCTAATCATCATTTGACGTAGCCGACGGTCAATTAATATTAAGTGGTGGCAGATACTTTCGGCCAACCGGTACCGGCACATACTATTCCAGCTCATAAAAGCATGCGGCGCAGTGTTGACGCTGACGCGGACATTCGCAGCGCCGCCGGCGGGCGACCGACCGCAATTCAGAATCGAACATTACCGGTTCCGCTGCGCCGGCCTTTTGTCCCCGCGACCGTTTCGCGTCTAGGGATGTCTCTAAGCTGAATACGGAAATGACGTAAGCGGAGTTCAGAATAGTGGGCTACGTTGAATTATACGCCACAAGTGGCTGCCGGTCTTTCGCAAATGGCAAATATGGATGTTACTGCGCATGGCCGTTGTGTTTCGAAGTTTAGTGTTGTTGTTATTAACGTGAGTTCAAACAGAATAAATGTTCTGTACAAAAATAATGCAAACGTAAACTATGTATTTTTTAATTTAAATTATGACAGTACAAGAAAATGATGTCTTATACACTTCTGGACACATCTATTGGCCCAACTTTTAGTAGTAGTTTAGGTTTCTATGGCCCATACTTAAATATGATTGCTAGATTGAACAAAAACTATTGATGCAGTTTTAAACCTGATACATTTTACCATCTTTTTCGATTGTATTGTTTTAAATTTAAATTCAGAATACCACACGACATGGAGCTACGCCTAACAAGTCGGGTATGCGCCTTGATGAAGGCAGTAGATTTTTGAATAAAAAACATGTTTTATCAAATAAAGGTTTCATTTAATAACGCGTGTTGCCTTCATGGGCATCTACGACAGTTCTCATACGATTAGGCATAGAGTTTATCAACCGCTCTATGAAATTTTGAGGGATCATCTCCCATTCCTCTTCTATGGCAGTTTTCAACTCCTGCATCGTATGGGCAACTGGCTGACGAGCCCTAACACGTCTTTTTAGCTCGTCCCACATGTGCTCAATCGGGTCCATGTCTAGGCTTCTGGCTGGCCAGTCCATAACTGTGATGTTCACATCCCGAAGATATTCCCTGACGATGCCGGCCGTATGAGCTCTTGCATTATCATGCATAAAAAGGAAATTTGGGCCCACATGGTCCACGTATGGCATCACGTGAGGTTCTAAGCACTCACGAATGTACCTTTCAGCATTTAATGTTGGCAGCCGTGGTCCCGTAATGACCTCAAGTTGAGTTTTGCCGCTCGCCGCTATACCGCCCCAGACAGTCCATGAGCCATACCGCCATAAGTAACTCTCTCTTTAAAGCAGCATTGTGCAAAACGCTCTCCCTTACGTCGGTAGACCTTCTTCCTTCCATCATTGCCATGTAACGAAATTTTAGACGCATCAGAAAAGAGTACACGGCTCCAATGCTGCTGAGTCCAATTTAAATGAGTGCGCGCGAAATGAAGACGCGCTGTTCGGTTGGCTCGCGTTAGTTTGGGGCCATTACATTAGCTGGCTTGTGTGGTGCCATATCGCGTTCTTTTAACCTTCTCCGAACAGTTCGAGCGCTCACATATACTCCGTTGAAGTCGCGAAGTTGGTTTTGTATCTCAATGGAGGTAAGGTGACGATTTCTCAAGCTGATTGTCACGATTAATCGATCCTGCCTTTCAGTTGTGACCCGAGATCGTGGCCTTCCTTGGCGACGAACAAAGCCGCCAGTCTCTAGGTACCTCCGATAAACATTTCGGACCGCAGATCGACTTAAATTAAGTTGAGCACTCATATTTCTTTGGCTGTGTCCGGCCTGGATAAGTGCCACAGCTTGGGCGGCGACTTCAGGCGAAGTATCCATAGATTATTGATAGAACCTCACCTTAATGTTAAGAAAAAGTAATGTTCGTTGCAAAAACCAAAGAGAAAAATCACACTTTCAAGAATTAAATCCAAGTAAACCAATAAAATCAAGTTTTCTTAGTATTTGATTGTTTGATATCAACGAACAGGCTCCAAATTGTCTTTTGTTTCGTTAAATTCTGTGTTCGAAATTTGAAAAAGACTATTAAATAAAATTATGAATGTGCCTGGGTTAAAACTGTAAAAAAACTTTTTACTCGACCTAATATAAATTTTTAGCTAGGACTAAACGAAACTGATAATACAAGGTGGGCCAATAGATGTGTCCAGAAGTGTACAAGATAACAATATACAATAACGATTCAAATATATAATATTATCAGGGTCAACACAAACCTTTCGTCAGCAACCTTACATTCTCCGGAACTAGCTTTTCAGAATCAAATGGCAAATGGATATATTCGAACGCCAACCGGAACCGCGTTGCCTCATTTGTCCGGATATAATAGTGATTTGAATGTCTGTCGCTCCAGTTAGTGGATACAAATGTGATGAATAATTGCTCATTTGCACCGGATTCATTACCGTCAGGTTTGCGCACCTATAGACTGAACTGGCTCAATTGCACCTCAAATCACTCAATCGACACTAAATTATTGATGAACACAGTCATTTTGCACACCAAATTATGTTATTGTCGTGTATTTAGATTATGATAATGTAATGATGATGCTTAAATCTGTTTTCATATAAATTCATTCAATACAACAGTAACTGTTGTTTATAATATTCTATTTTATTTAGGTAATATCTATACTAACATTATAAAGCTGAAGAGTTTGTTTGCTTGAACGCGCTAATCTCAGGAACTACTGGTCCGATTTGAAAAATTCTTTCAGTGTTCGATAGCCCAATTATCGTGGAAGGTTATAAGCTATAATTTGTTTAGGTACGGGTATGGGTACGGGTAGTAACCCGTGCGAAGCCGTGCGGTCGTTAGTTTATTATAAAGTCGCCGTTTTCCTGTCTGTGGCTCCGCTTTTTCCTTCTCAACCACGCAATGAATTTTTACGCGGTTCACACTGAAAGAAAGATCGATAAAACGACGATGGTATTTTGTATTGTACGAAACGGCTAAAGTATGACGGTTTTAATGTTTTTTATGTATTATATACCAGCCGCCCAGAATGCGGAAGGTGCGTGGTTCGATTCCCGCCTGAGGTTGTCGTCTTTTTTTCAGTGTTTAAAATTTTACTTAAGTATGATGGTTTTTCTATGTTAGCGCGGTCGCTACTAAGGTTTAATAACATAATAATCACGACTAGGTATTATCCCCGAAGGGTTAGTCAGAGTCTAGGCAATGAGAACCGCAAAAGCAGTCCTCTGCCACAGTCCACTTTTCACAAAACAGCGACTGCACGTATGCTCAGCGTGACTGGTGGTGATCCCATCGCCGCTCTATGATGTTAAGTATGAGGTTAGTCGCCTTTTACGACACCCAACGGATGAGAGAGGGTGGTAGTATTCTTTCACCGCTGCGCGACACGGTTAATGGTAAAAGAATATTGCTAGATACTGGCCAAGCACAGGCCTCCGTCATTGAAATCAAATAATTGCTAGAGTTGATTAATCATCATGCTTGCCAAACCAAACTTCTATGCTATAAATGGAACACTTTATGCGACTTGGGAATTGAATCCAGAAACTCCGGATATCGAGCCAAGTGCTTTGCTATGAGGCCAATGAGGCGTTAATTAGTAGTATATTAAAGTTACGGTAGCATTTGCGTGATTAGGCTAACGAAAGCTGAACCTCGTAGATATTTGATTGGCAACACTTTGTCTCTAATGTGTGTCTATCTGAGGTGTCATGTCGTATGTCAAATTGGTTTTTTTCTGAGAAAATTGCAGCAGACCCTGTGTTACCTACCCTGTCACGATTTTTTTTAAATTGCAGTTTTTTCCTGGTTCAGCTTTCGTTGGCCAGACTCTAACTGCAATGATGTGATAGCAAAGTATTAGAGAAAAATATAAATGAAAGGCAATTAAGAACACCTATTTCGGAAATTAGGTTTCGACATCGACAAATATCGAATCTGTGCCGCCGAGCACGTATACAAGAACAGCATAAATGATAAAAGGTCGTGAAAGATTGTGCTTGCTTACAGATGGTGTAGTGCTGTTTGGCTGGCCGCCATAGAGATGCGTTTTGGCCTCGGCGCGCTGCAGTGACTGCATTATGATAATACTTTTCCGCGCTATCCAACCCCATTTATGTAACCGTCACGGCTGATCAATAAAGCCATAACTGGGGGGAGTAGACAAACAAGCGCCAATGGTTGGACTGGTGAACCCCAAAATCGACAAAGATTTATCTCAAATGGAATTGGTTATGTTTGGAGAACAAACTTTTTTATCAGATTTGCCTTTACCTATTTGCTTGGATTCCCAATGGTGACAAAGTGATTTTCTGATATTTACGAATGCTTCAAAGGAATGAGAGTGAAAGTTAATAGATATTTTTAAAACTTAGTTATGTTCTAGACGTGAGTGACTAGATTGCACCAACTTTCTAATTTTAAATTCATTTCCATCGTAAGGTTATCGCCCAACCCCCCTATGTGAGAATCTGGTGATTTTTACATGATAATAATATAAGTACAAAAATAGGTAAGTAGGTATTACTAGTAAATATATTATTGTTTTTTTGGCACTTTGAATACTTTATAGACTTTTGCACGTTCCATTACAAATACAATTTTTAATGGGGTTTTGGCAGCTCGTTGCGGCTCGGAAGAATTAAGTAGTACTTAAATTGTACCAGTCGGCGAGGTTCTGTAACCATTGTGTCTTTTTAATTCTACTTCTTCTGCGGCCCTTACTATAATTATTTTTATTAACCAAGGATTAATTTACTTAATGGTACCAAGGGGACTAGCACAATACAAAAGCGGTACACCGCAAGCTGAAATGAGGATGATGATGATAAGGATTAGTACCAAAGAACTCACCTGAACTCTAAGGTCGATGCACCGTGGTCGGCGAACAACACGACAGGCGGCGTGTACCGCTCGTTGGCGCCACAGAGACGCGTGTCGGCGGCGGTTCCCGCACCTTTGACGGCAGTCGCACCACCCAGCTGGATCCAACCACCCACGCAACTGTTAACAAAAAATGTATATAAGTAACCTTCGATGACATATTAAGAAATCTAGATGTACAATCAACGCTCTCGGAACGTGTGAACAAAAAGAGTACCTACCTAGCGAGATTTTTTATGTACTATGAAATTCTTTAGGTACTAATTTCGTTTAGGAGTTTGTGAGCTAAGTATCAATATGACGAAGTGCTCCTTAAATAATTGCTGTTCGGCCAAATCACATACGGCCTTCATCATTGAAATAAAGTCATCATTACAATAATTAGCTTAATCACCCAATGCATACTGATGACTCTGAAAACAAACACAGCATATGCACCGAAAAGTGCGAAAAAAACTTTGCCCGACGTGGCAATAGGCGATTTTCTGACAGCTAAAATTAAAAAATAAAAATTAGTACAAAAACACTGGATAGGAGGCGTTTTATGAAAGCCGAGCCGTACACAAAGGCTGTAATAAATTGTGCACTTTTGCTTGTCAACCAAAAAAATAAAAAAATAGTATTATCGTTTCAGGACCTATTTCTATTTTACATAATTTCGTTCACAGTTTGACAGTTGCACAATATTGATATTTTCTAATACCATTACGCAGCCATATACGTGCTCTCCATGGACTCGCCTTTTATTTTACTAAGCGCCATTTATGAAGTCATTAGGAACAAATTTCTTTTTTTTTTGATCTTGGAAAATCGCCCAATAAACCCAAGATTGGATTTTGCTACGTTATACATACGACGCCAACGAATTTGACAATGATTTTAGCATAAAACATTATACTATGAGAAAAATGTCAAAAGCGTGACATTGAGACACGATCGTGGACGTTTTAAAATAGAAAAATCGATGTCTTCTCTTCAACAAGGTATTAAAGTATTCGGAGACATTCGTTGGCGACTGTACCTAATTAATATTTGTTAGGACGCAATTTTTCCTGGCAAATTAACCTAACCGCAATTTTCCGGCAGGTAATATTCATTCGCTAACGAAATTAGTGGATAGACAAAGCAATTGGCTTAATGGTAAAACATCTAACAATCAAAATCCAATAACAATCCATTATCTCTCGATTGGCGGCCATGTTGTTGGGAGTACTTCCTTACTGCTAGCTGTTATCGCATCTTTAATTTAATTCGTTATTGCAAACCGGAAAGAGATATTCATTTCATTAGGAACAGTGTAATAATTTAGTGTCCTACAGTTGGTGTCGAATGAATCGAATATTTCGTAAATATACTTTTGATGTGGTTTTAGTTTTGACATAGAAAGGGAGATTTGATACCTACCCATTTTATCACCTTATAAGGTATTGAGATTGGGTAACTTAGCCGGTTTACCCCCCCCCCCCCCCTGGTTTTCGGCCACTATGTAGTTAAATCCATATAATAAGAAATCTTTAGTCAACTCATTTTAAAAATCGATGCCTCCTAAAATGTTTAAATGTACCCAAATGTATTATGCTGCTAATTTAGGAAGATGTTGGGTTTTACGCAAAAATCACATTTGAGATGTAATAGGCCTCATAAAGTTAACCTGTGAAATCGAGACTCCGGCCGTTTGTAATATAATTATGATGGCCAAAAACCAAGAATAAAGAATCTATTTTACGGCCATATGTTTTAAAAACGGCCGACAACTGGATTATAATATATTTAATTTTCGGTTAAAAAAGACCTGTTTCCATAGAAATGAAAGTTAATAGAAAAACATTTATATTACGAAATATTATTATCATACTTATTTAGATAAAACAGAATAGAAATACATGGCCGAAAACTAATATAAATACGGCCGAAAACTAAAATAGGTGGCCGATAACCGGCAATATCGCAACTTTTCGAGATTTTTATTATAATTAAACCATAATGTTTTCTTAGACAAAGCTTAGAAAAACGAAAATTGTTTTAGTTGAGTAATTAAAAAAAAACTTTTCACTTAACTTTTGTTTACTCTGTCTTGGTAAGAAATCGCTCTGAAAACGAAACTTGCTTAAATAGCCGAAAACAGGCTAATTTACCTATTACAGCAGCAGTAATCAAGTTAACATAATTTATCCTTTATTTGTAAAGTGTAAGAATTATGAGGCAATTAAAGAAGACTTAAATTCGAAGAAAAATAAAAAAATTCAAAAAAGTAATTAGAGAGACATGTGCCTGTTTGTAAAGTGTTTTACTGATTTTTCGATGATAAAAATTTTATTATTACCTAGTAGATATAAGTTAACATTTAAGTAAATGCACAGTTTATTTTATCATGAAATTTTATTTTAAGTTTTCTTTGCCCCTGTAAAATCTAAAAGCAAATGGAAGGCCGCAAAGAAAAACTTTCTCTCTAATTCAAACATTTCTTGTTACAAGTTATAGCAATTGTACGGTAAACGATACATCAAGACTTACACATCAAAATTCTGCAATCGATTTTGAACTCAACGCCTAAAAGCTTTTGAAAGTCGTATCGAGAATTTTGTCAAAGTATAGCCATAAGTTGCGTGTACAGATGCCATCACTTTAACCTACTCCAAAATGTCAAATTTCTACAATACGTTTTAAACTTTATTACTAGTGTTTATAGATCAATATCGATAAAATTGTTGTTTTTAGCTTTAGATAGGTTGATCTGCAGACGTTTGTACCTGCGGAGCGCGGTTGCCTGAGCGCCCCGGGCTCGAATATTCAATTTGACGGGACATTGATCATAGCGGTGTGTGCGTGACAGCCTTGGACCCAACCCTTCTGATTCTTTTCTACCAATACAATCGATTGACACCTAAGGAATAAGCTAAAATGTCATGCCAGAAACTTTATTTGTCGTATTATTTCGTAGGAATTGTATAAAAAATTGGTAGGTTAACAATGTATTGGAAAACAATATCCAAAATTTCTATCGAAACTGCAGCAGTTGATGGAATATTATATAAGAAGAAGAATAGGTCAAGGTTCAAGGCCTTGGCCAATGCCAACTATATACATATATATACCTATGTGTATACTAATGTCAGAGACCAGCAGCAGACAAGCAATGAGGACCACAAAAGCAGTGCAAAGGTCCGGTTTCGGTCCCCTTTATAAATATACCCATAATATTTACCTGCTGCCGTTGAACCTGCCCACGGAGACCAGCCTGTACAGTTGTATCTCCACCCGCTGGCCTGCATCAGGCTGCAGCAGGTACGAGCACGACCCTGGCCCCTCCAGCGACGGCGACTTGATCTGACCGAACGTCTTGCCCGACTTGGTCTTCAGGATTCGTGAGTCGATGGTGATGTTGCACACTGTTAACAAATAAAAGACAAGTTTAAGTTTTAGAACCAGTAGAGCGATTCTGTGAACTCATTTGGAACCTCGAACGTTGAATGCACAGCGAAATAACGCCGGGTACGCTTCACCGACGAACGCGATAGTGAAATGAACTGGGCAAGTCAGGTTTTGACTTTGCATGTAGGTAGGTAGGAGTGACATGGGAGAGACGTACGGAACTCACATTGACTCTCTGTACAAATATACATGCGTGCGTACGTGCAATGTACGGTGCGTCACAGTGAGTTCCGTTATGTGAGTGAATTCGAATTCAAAATTCGGATTTTTACAGAATCGCTTATCTGTAAGAAAATATGTATTATGTACTCGAAATAAAATCGTTAAAACCTACTTATATTTTTTCTTAAATATGAAAAAAATAGGTACTTATAAAATTTCATCATGTTAGTAAGATGGAACAAAGGCGATATAATTTTTATTCAATAGTTACTAATAATCAATAGCAAATAATATAAAAATATGACGTGTACACGTATTTTTGGATAGTATTTATAACAGGCTCCTTTTTGTTTTATTTACATAGAGAAATAAAATAAATAAATTTGTTACTTTTGTTAACGTTGGAACAAATTTACTACAGTAAGTAACTGTAAATTAACTAGTTCGTATTTTACAACAATTTACATTAATGAGCGTTGTATAGTTTTCGTATAGGTTAAAATTATACGACAAAATTACAAGTTGAAATGAAGTGAAGCACGAGGCTGAACGAACACCGCTATACCTACAATACAAAGGATTTAAACATGAACACGACAATAAAGATATCTGTTTAATGAACGGTGTGTATAAAATAACAGGTAAATCATGCCATACTTTATTATATTGACAGAAACAAAAGAAAATTAACCACTGTCTTTACTTCGGTCCATTCGGATTGAAATATTACTGTATCGCTATTGAACAAACAAACATCCAATTCCAACAATCAAACAGAAGAGGATAAAGATAATTAAAACGGGTCGTGATCAAGCAAACCGTAAAAAACTCTGTAAAAATCTCGTTATACAAGTAAAGGCATTGTAAACGTTCGAAATTGTCTAAAGGTCAGTTCAGACGGTCGTCGTGCGTGTGTTTCTTAAGTGAATATTTAATATGGAAAGTAAGCAGTTTTAGTTTCAAGAAGTTAACTATTGGAGTGAGCAATCTAAAAGGAAAGGTCAAATTGGTATGGGAAAGTCATTGAGTTGTAAGAAACTTTATAATGATAAAAATAGATTAAAACTTAATAGTGGAGATTATGTTTATGACATTTAATATTGAAAAGAAAATTGTACTTTATTAAATAATTTATTATTAGTCATTACTAATAAATTTCTCTTTAAAAGTTTTTTTTGATTTCGAAGAAATTTTTTAAAGAATGTATGTTTTGTGTGTAGATGATATTTTTATTTTAAATCGTTCTTTAAAGTTAATATGTTTATTTAAATTTGTGCAGTAAACTAATAACAAGTCTTTGAAGTCATTGACAAAGTTTTAAGACAGATTAGAATCTACGCAAGCATTTATACCGCCTGTAAGTAGGTACATTTTTCTATATTACGTAGGTACGTGCACGTCTGAACCCTTCTTTAGGGTTAATAATGATTCGCTATTCAAGGAAAAGGTAAACATTATTTGGCTCTCAATACCCAAGAGAACTGCGGGTAGCTACATACCGCCAGCCAGACCGTTCTCAATTGTGTCCCATTGTTTGCGCTAATAATTGCAACATCCAACATTATGTTTAATCGTTCTCGGCTGAATTTTAATTGGTCTTATCTTTTAACGTTGTGGTATGTTGTGTTTTAATGTTGTATTATGTGAGTGTGTGTGTGTGTGTATAACTTGTAATTTCAGCAGAATCAGCAGCAGTATCTACTATTGCTGAAATTACACGTTCCCGAAGTGTACATACCACAACAGGTAGGTATCTATTAAAATAAATGTTACGAAAATATTTTGACTATTTTAGAATTAAGTAGGTTAAAAACCTAAGGTAGACATGTATTATTGTATCTAGCCTGCGAACTCATTTCTTATCGATATAGGTATTAGAATAAAAATCACAGCATTAGCACTGCGCCAATGAATAGAGGTGTGCGCGTGGGCGCGACGTCGATGCCGCAGGGGCATTCGAATTCATTCCATACTTATATCAACTAACAGGCTGAGTAAGAGTCTACAGTGCGCTCTACTCACTATTGGCGCAGTACTGCTCGAGGCCGCACTGCGCGCACCGCGTGGGCGCGACCGACGTCACCGCAGGGGCACGCGCATCGTTTCCTCACTTTTATCAACTAACAGGCTTAGTCAGAGTCTACACTGTAGACTCTACAGTGTATAACCCGCGCCAATCATCTAGCTCGCTGTGAACACGAAGCGAGTGGCGTCGCAATAGCACAATATAGGTATCGGCGGGACGTAAGCGGTTAGGGGGGGCGGGGCACACCCCCGCGCACCCCTGCGCATGCGCGCTCGCCATGTGTATTCGTTTGTTTTTGGTCTAGCAGTGGAAAGTACAGTCACGTGTATATTTTATTTGATCGCGTCGCGATATTAGGTATTTATTGTTTGTTGGTATTACGTTACGGTTTTAAGTTGTTGATTTATTTATTTGTTACATACTGTTATTGTATTAGGAGTAAGTAGGTACTGTTTTGAAAGGCTGTTAAAATGCTTAGACGTATTACAGTTTTACGTCGGCAAGCAAGAAAAAATATTAACAACATATCGGAGTTTATTAAGAAAGAAGCAGAGAAAGGTATCTGTTATCTGACGACGATGAAAGCGAAGTCTTGCCGTGCTCAAGCAAATCATTAACAGACTATATAAAAGGTGTAAAACCACTGTAATGTAATTTAATGTTTCCACAGCTTCATAAAAATTATATTTTTTATAAATAAGCATAGGTACATAACCTATGCTTATAATTTAATTGTTGTTATTATAATTTAATTAAAAGATAAATAAAACGCTTAATTTTTAAATTGTCATGTTATGTTATTTTATAATTATAACGCTCTAATGATAATGTTGCTAACTGTACACCTGCGCGTCGCAACTTCAGAGCGAGCTAGAAGTTTGGCACGAACTATACTCTACTCACTATTGGCGCAGTACTGCTCGAGGCCGCACTGCGCGCACCGCGTGGGCGCGACCGACGTCACCGCAGGGGAACGTGCATCGTTTACTCACTTTTATAAACTAACAGGCTTAGTCAGAGTCTACAGTGCGCTCTACTCACTATTGGCGCAGTACTGCTCGAGGCCGCACTGCGCGCACCGCGTGGGCGCGACGTCGCCGCAGGGGCAAGCTCCGTCGCGCACACAGCACGCGCAATCTTCGCCGACGCCGCCGGGGCACGCGCATCCCGATGACGACTGCGTCCATAGATCCACTTGACCTGAATAAATTGAGCAAGGTAAAATTTCCAGTAGAAGTTCTTTTTGTATGTTCACTTACTGTAATGCGCCACATTAGGGTGTTAACTTCAGTCAAATTACGACATAGATGAATCAGTGAAATTACAAGACATAGAGGCAAAGGATCTAAAGCTTCAGGGTTGGCAACGCGCACGTAATAACGTTGCAGTGGCCGCTTTCCTTCAGTCAGACCGTGTGCGGGCTGAATCATCAGCAGCCTATAAACGTCCCACTGCTGGGCACAGGCCTCCCACATGTACAATAGCACGTGGGGATATTGGGCCAGAACCCACCACGCTGGCCCAATGCGGGTTGGTGGGTTTTAACGACTGTCATCTTACGACAACAACCGGGACCAACGGCTTAACGTGCCTTCCGAAGCACGGAGGAGCTCGAGATGTTTTTTTATTATTATTGATCACCCATCCAGCGACCCAACATTGTGAAAGTTGCTTAGCGGGCAAGATCGTAAGGCGAACGCGCTAGCCGCTGTGCCATCGAGCTCCACGGCTGAATAGGTAACATGAAAAGGTGATAAACATGATTTCTAAAAAAAACAGTTTTTACAATTTTTGTTTCTCCATATCAGAACCAGATATACGAAGAAAGCAGTAGAAAGTATACAATATACGAGTAAGTCATGATCACTGCGAAAATCTGAGGCATATAAAATCAAACCTGGCAATCTCCACAATTTGTCCAAATCGAACTGTGAATGCAAGATTTTTTATCTGTGATTTACAATTCTAATGAAAACACCCTAACACAGCAAAGTCGGCAATGTCCCATAGAAACAAGCTGCTAAAATTACGATTCCAATACAAACGCGGCAATCTCCAATGTCATGCGCTTCAATGTTGGCAATCTCCAAGACAGCCAATCAGAGCACGGCATGTGGACGCCATGTTAGTATTGTTTATATGGTGACGCGGACTCTCTTGACGTGGATTGTGTTGTAGTTTTCTTAAGATTTTAATAGGTTTTAGTTAGTTATCTATTAAATTAGATTAAGTATATCATATTATGGAGCTGACAGCATCTCCCTGTACTACCAAACATACAAGAAAACGTAGAGCTGAGCCAAAAAAGTGGAAGAAAAATTTGGCAAAAACAGCCCGGTAATACGCAAGGATTAAACCATTTTGATACTTCTTTTAAAAAAAATTGCGAAAGTTTGTGAATAGTATTGTTTGGAACTAATTTATTTTGTTTTTTTTTATTTTTAAGTGCTAATTGCTGCACTGAAGCCAAATTAATTCAACTTAAAAATAAAAAGGAAAACTTACTATAGCGCGCTATAGTAAATTTTACTTTTTACGCTATAGCGTTAAATTTGTGGTATTTCATCTGTAAAGATGAATCTGCATAGCCATCGGTTGCAATAACCGTTAGATTGATGGCACTGTGCCGCTAAAAAGCACTCAAAAATTCTCGGACCAAATTTTTCCGAGCAAAAATTAAAAAGCAGTAAAAAATTCTGCCTATCCGGTAGCATTATGGTCAGTGCAGCCACCCCGCCCGGATTGCGGAAAACCCAGGTTCGATTCCTTGCTGAGTCGGGTAGGCATTTAATTTTTTAACTTTATTTTTTAAATAATTTATTTTGTTTTCAAATGTGTTTTGAAGTAAAGTTTAACAGATTATCTCATTTTGTTTTAGTTACTCTCCTCGGACCTTACCGACTAAACCGAAATGTAAACATAATAAGAACGCATATCAGTGCGACACATTGACTATGCGTGATTTGTAAGCTTTTCATGAATCATTTTATAAACATAAAGACAAGGAAACCCAAGATGCATTCTTGCTTAAATGCTGCCATGCAGAACCAACAAAAAGAAAATACCAAAAAATAAAAAACATACCTACAGAAAAGAAATTTCAAACCAAATTTACTATCTACAGTAAATCAACGAAGACCCGTGTGCGGGTATGTCAAAAAGCCTTTCTGCAAATTCTGGACATAACTAAACATAGAATTCAGTTTGTTATGAGGAAGTTTTAGAAACGGGAGAACCAGTGAAGGAAAAAAGAGGAGGAGATCATAAATCGCACTTCTTTATGCGTAAAAAGTAAGCAGTCATGACTTTTATCAACTTATTTCATGTAGATGAAGCACATTATTGCCGCGGTAAACCTCAAAGACATTACCTGGCAGCTGAACTAAGTATAAATAAAATGTTTAAACAATACAATGCCCAACAAACAGAAGAATGTTTAAAAGTTAAACGTGGGTTTTTTAGAAGAGTTTTCAACAGAAACTATTCGCTCGGATTTGGAAGTCCTAGAACAGATGTCTGTTCAACATGCCTACAACTTCTCGAAAAAATTAAATTAGACACAAATTCAACAAAACGGCAGTCACTAATAATCGAAAAAAGAGTACACAGCCTCAAGGCAAAAGCATTTTTTGCATTAGTGAAGGAGGAAAGTCCAGAGGTAAAAACTCTGTCATTTGATTGCGAGAAAAATATGCCGTTACCCAAGATACCCGACCAGAGCACTTATTACTCCCGCCAGATATATTTGTATAACTGTACAGTCGTTGAAGGGAGCTCTAAGTCCCAACTTACACAGAAAAACATTTTTGCATACTGCTGGACGGAAAACGAGTTTAACAAAGGGGCAAATGAGATATCATCAATAGTATATCACAGACTTATGAACACTGACTTAACTGGAGTTCAAACAATAAGATTAATAGCAGATGGATGCGGAGGGCAGAATAAGAATTCAATTATGTTAGCAATGTGCTCCAAATGGTTAGTAGAATCTGCACCTAGCAATGTGATAACTCTGGAACTTGTGTTTCCTATTGTAGGACATTCTTTCATTCCTCCAGATCGAGTATTTGCCCAAATCGAGAAAGAAGTTTGAAAACGAGAAACTATAGTGCGGCCTGAAGAGTATTTAGATATTATAAGCCAGTGGAGTACAGTTGTCGGAATGGGTAGTACTGAATGTCAAGTATATGACTTTAAAAGTGCTATGTCTTCTGTTATGAAAGACGTTGGAACTTGGCATTTTCAATTTAAAAAATGCAAAAGATTTTATATAGTGCGGTCCAAAAATTACGGAAATGTTATTATTAAAGGGGACTTGAATTACAGAATCAGTGATGGAGTGTATAAGAAGGTGACACGAAAGAACAAGCTGGCCAAAAACATAAACCCAAATGTTATTGCTAAGTGTCAGATAAAAACAAACACAAACAAAATTAATGACGTCAAAAAACTTCTTAATACTCATTATGGTGACCAATGGCAAGAAGTGGAGGGGCTGGTTTTTTTAAAACCGTATTTGCTCAAAACTCTGATGGTCAAGAAAGTTCATTGCATGACATCGTTTGTGAACCCCAAGAAGAAGACCATAATCTAAGAATATATAAGTTAGCTTTCGATTATATAAAATAAATAATTTCTTTAACTTTAATTTGCATGTTTTTTATTTTCCACTCTTAAAAGTATCAAAACTTGTTGGCAATGTAGTGCAGGTAATTAGCCATAACAAAGTAGGCTTTCTCCAAAGGTAATCAGATCAAAAACGGCAATGTCCTTGTAAGCAAAACAAATACGGCAATCTCCAAACATTTTGTGCATTTTAAGACAGGTTTTTCACGTAAATGTCTACAAATAGTGGTCAATAATTGTCTACATTAGAGATGTTCATGTAAATATTTAGAAATTACATTGATAACACCTTCATGCTATTTTTTATTAAATTTTTCTATTTTGCCAAAAAATTGACACAGTGGAGATTGCCAGGTTTGATTTTATATGACTCCTGTGACATCTGTCGCCGACTTGTCTTGTAGAAGTCTGTATAGTAGTTCGATTCGGATCCCTCTGACGGATTACGAAATATATCAATCTCGAGATTCGGGCATATTACGACGGGCGTGCTAAGCCGGCGCGGTCGGCTGTTGTCGTAAAATGACAGCCGTTAACACTCCAAACAGCTCGCAGGATTAAGCCACAATCTCCACCATTCATTATTTTAGGTTAATAAAGAAGTATCACACAATATTGGAAAGCATCAACTTCATTGCTTTTAAAAATTTAAGTACTTACATCTTCGATCAACAATACCAACTAGATAACGCGTCACGTACAAAATCAAAGCTAAATTCTGTCCACGTGAATAAATACTTTTTCAAAGCAATAAATTACTTCTGTAACTTATAAAAGAAAAGACGTCAATAACATTTAGTGGTGAAATTTACCTTAAGGGGCAACAAATAAAGTACTTTTTTCTGTTATGCCTTGCGAGAAAATAAGAGCTCACTTCTCAAGTGCGCTCTTATTTACCGAGACACATTTTAGCGCCGACCTGACATCTAGTTGTATTGTTGATCGAAGACTTAGATACATACAAACATAATTATTTTATATACCTATACATCACGCCTGCTTCCCGGAGGGGTAGAGAGACCACAGATTTCCATCTGCTACGATCCCGATACACATCCTTTGCTTCACTTAGTGCCTTCGCACACGGCGTCGTATCGTAAGCGTATCGTAAATCGTAATACGAGCGTAGCAGACAATCTCCTCCTACATTACATCTCCTACGATTCGCTGCAGCACCGCTTCGTGTGCGGGACTTCTTTGAACATGTACACGTATACTAAGTGCCTTCGCACATGGCGTCGTATCGTAAGCGTATCGTAATACGCGCGTAGGACGAGAGCAATACGAGCGCCTACATGTTCAAAGAAGTCCGCATACGAAGCGGTGCTGCAGCGAATCGTAGGAGATGTAATGTAGAAGGAGATTGTCTCCTACGCGCGTATTGTGATTTACGATACGCCTACGATACGACGTCGTGTGCGATGGCACTAACTCTCTTATCTAATTATGTACGATGCTAACTAAACAGTGATGTAGGTAGGTATACACATTATACATACAGCTCCCTTACTCTTGAAACCGATCGCTATTGGATCGGATTGGTATTGTGAATTTTCTTATTTTTAAGTTACGACGACAGCGCTAATTTGGATTCATATTGGGTGAACTAAATGGCATTGACTTTTGTATTTTTTTCACTCAATATCCACGCAATATGAATCTATATTAGCTCTGGTGTAGGAGTACTTAGGAGTACGAAAATTCACAATACCAATCCGATCCAATAGCGATCGGTTTCAGGAGTAAGGGGGCAGATCTCGCTCGTTTCCCGGAGGGGTAGGTCAATTGCTAAGATATTATTATACTTTATGCCTGATACACTTATTTTGTTTAATTTACATTCATAACATTCTTCACACAATATGTACATCGTTGTAGAATACTCTTGATTTACCTTACAGATTAAATATAAAGATATATGTTTAAGAGGGTTCACGCATTTCGGTTTCCCATACAAACTTCCAAGTCGAATTTTTTTTAAACTAATAAGCCAATTTTTATCAAACTTTACATGCTAAAGTAAAATATAGGGATCTAAATCGTTTGTTGAAAACATTTCTAAAAACATTTAATTAGCTGAGTTATTATGATTTAAAGTCCACTATAGAAAGTTTAAAATCGCAATTACTCAGTTAAATAAACGATTTTTAAAAATGTTTTCAACAAACTATTTAGATCCTTGTATTTTACTTTAGAATGCTAAGTTTAATTAAATTTGGCTAAGTGGTTTTTAAAAATTTCGACTTGGAAGTTTGTATGGGAAACCGAAATGCGTAAACCTTCCTAAGGGTAGATTATCTTGATTGTAAAACAATGTACCAGTGAGGTAGATATGTTTTTATTCATGTAACTGGATGACGGTCAAGTAAATGTTTAGCATATTTTTCTTGGTAATATTCTTTTACGTATCCGCAAGACATTTCACGATTCATAAGGCATAAAAGATAAAAGGGTGAATCCACACGAAACGGGGACCGGAGTAGTGCATTGGGAATAGGTTGCCTTAATTTGATAGTTTCCGAAGTGAGACCGTGCGGCCTACGTACCAATAAAATTGTACGTATGTTTATACGAAATGTGCATTTTATTTTATTCGAAAACTATGTTTCACGAACACAAATAAGTACATGACTTAATTATTATTAATACAGTAAGTAAGCCGATGAAAAGATTTCCGACCAACAACAACAAATGTGTTTTTAATTAAGTATCGATAAATAAATTTTAGGAATACTCTGGAATTAAGTTTTCTCCATCCCCAACTAAACTAGGTACAATATGAACTTAACAGAAATCGAACCTGGTAGGTAATTAGGTCTTTAAGGCTCTGAGACTGATGAACTTACTAGGTGTGGTACGTAACAAAAGTGGCATGGAAAAAAGCCTGGAGGACAATAGTCATTGGTCCCGGCTGTTGTCGTGATGCAGTCATTAAAATCAAATAGCCCGCGTTGTGGCCTATGACCCAAATTCCCTATGTGCTGTTTTCCATTGGGGAAGACCTGGGCCCAGCAGTAGGACGCTCATAGGCTAATGATGAACATTATCACATACTTGGTCCTCTATGGTATGGTTACAAAGTATAATATAAGCGTTTGTAATTTTTAAAACAGGGTATAAAATAAGCATTTGTAATTTTTTAAATACTTTTCTGAAAACTGTCAAGTAGCCAATTGGTGTGAGCGTAGATCAATAAAAAAAAACTGTCTCAGGGACGGTTGGTCGAGGGTGCCAGTACAAATAAAATTAGTGTAAAGAGAAGTGGGGGGATTGTATAACTTACTACTGCCATCCAAGAAGATAGGCGTCCAGGCGATCTGCGCAGTCGCAGCGGCGCATGCGGCGGCTATCACCAGCGCCGGCAGCACCCGCCGCATGTTGAGCGGGCCAGTCACCGCGCCCCTCGCCCCGCGCACCGCCCGCGCCGCCTTCGCATTGGTCCTCACCCCACCTCACCGCACCGCACTTCACTTCACCTCACCACACCGAAACTATCACGAACTACACCGTGCATCTTGTAACCGATACATCGATATTGTATGACTGTATACTACTTGGTACGCACACTGATAACTTTTTTGGATACTGTAACAAAACTTTTGTACACTGTATTAAAGCGCGTTCTACATAATGGATTTTAATACGATTTTATTGCACTTTAAATTTGGTTATTAGATTTTTTTTATACAAATAGCACAAAACTGCTGTTACTGGTCCATTTAGACATTAAGATCCGTACCTGAAACAACAAAAAACACGTAGAAACCTTTTGTACTATTAAATTTAATATTACAATTTTTTTGATGTGTGTTGGCGGCTCGTCAAAAGAACCAACCCACCTCTTCCTATTGGTGTCGTAAAAGGCGACTAACGGACTAAAGACTGCACATACATCCAACAACATAGAGCGGTGATAGGTTAACTATACAGGTTAACTACCTATCACGCAGAGTACATGTGCAGTTGTTTTTAGGTGAAACGATGGACTATATGTACTGCTTTTGCGGTCCTCATTGCCTAGTCTTGGAAATTTTTTGACACTTTTTTTGGCGCAACTGTCAACGTCAAAGTTGACAGAATCGAGCATAGACTATGCGATATTTTGCGACAACAATACATAAGATGTACCACAGAACCGAAATAACCAAACTTGTTCATACTAAAGTAGTCTGTAAGTCTATGAAAACACGGTACAAAGTCAGTGTGTTTTTGTAGGTGCGGTCTCATGCGACCGCTTGGGGCCTGAGGGGTTGAGATAATATTTATTGTATGTATGTACAATGTTTTTGCTATCATTAGTAAATTCTTTCCTTGACCCGCTCATGTCTGCGTCCGCGTGAACACTCCGTTCAGCGTGACGAATTTCCGAAAATTTCTTTCGCAGAAACCTTATCCTGATAATTGCAAACGCAACCAAGAAATAATCCTTTAGTTGCATAAAGTCCACTATATCGGAATGTAATTAGCCAAATAAGGGCAGCCGTTCTTAAGTGATAGGGGGTTAACGATGGGGGATGACGACCTCCTTGGTCGAGTGGTTTGTACACCGGTTTTCATGGTGTCGCCATCTCTGAGGTCCCCGGGTTCGATCCACGGTCGGGTCAATTTAGAAATTATTGTTTTTCTAAATTGTCTCGGGTCTGGGTGTTTTCTATGTATAATAAGTATGTATTTAAGTATTTTAAGTATGTTTATCTGTTGTCTAGTAACCATTTAACGAGTTTCTTAGAAGCTTCTCTTGGGTTAGATAGTTGGTGTGATTGTAGGAAAGGTTTATTTATTTATTTATTTATTAAACATTCGTGGCAATTGATTTTTATTTATATAGTCTACTGACCCATCCGCCACATAGTCCGGGTGTACACCCGTATCTCGATGGTAACGTGACAGCGTTATTTATTTATTAAATATATTTAGTACTTAGAATTGCCTAATCCCTGACTAATCCTTCGGGGATAAGGCTAGGCGTATACTGAGACGCAGGCGACGCAGTTCCGCGCAGTGCAGAGCAGAGGGTCTACTCTCGTTCTCCGAAACGAAATTTCGGCCGAATTTCGTTTGCTATTTATAGCGGTTTCCATTCCTTCCGAAAGAAGAATGACCTTTTTACTATGGCAGTTAGGCTAGTTTTTTAGCTAGCTAGCGTAACGCAGCGCTTTAATGAAATAAATAGTAATCAATAACAGCAATGCTCTGAATTATGAAAAAAAAATTACATTAGATAGATAGATAGATAGATAACATTACAATATCATGCAGCAGTTTGAAGCTATCTTCATTTTTAGCTTAAGACTTTTTAGGTATTTTGAGGTTATGACAACTGTTATCGTATGACTACCAGTTCAGTTCAGCATTTATTTATCACTTGACTCTTAACGCGGCGTTCTATAAATACCAAACGAAAATCGGCCGAAATTTCGTTTCGGAGAAAGAGAGTAGTCTCTACTCTGTGCTGCGCGGAACTGCGTCGCCTGCGTCTCAGCATAGAGCGTTTATACATTATGCCGCAGCGGCTGCGCCGCGCCGCTGCACTAGTCCCCCTTGGGTTTGTATTTGTATGGAGCCTTTTACGCCCTGGCCACGTAGACGGGCTAGGCTAACTAAGCGCGGGCGCGGGTGACTTCTGCGGGCGCGGGTGGCATGCCACGTACATACATTCAGTAGCGGCTACAGCGGCTGGCTAAGTGGACGTATTGAGGATGGCTCTAACTAAAGTGACGCGTAGTTGCCTTGACAGCAGTTCGTATTTTATGCACGACATATTAAATTCAAGAGACGGAGTGCATGAATTAAGATAAGATAAGATAAGATAAGATAATTTTTATTGCTGTATAAACTTAGCCTAGATACAAAAGACTTATGTTAAGTAATTGAGGTTAGTGTATTTAATAATATGTATTACGTAATACCTAAGCTAAGCAAACAATATTGCCTGTGTATTAGGTATTATCTGTAACAGAACGTTAGTGCTTATTCTACAATAAAACATTTACACAATAATAATAACTAACTATTTCAAGAAACTTGAAAGTATTCGAATAATATTATTTATTTCTACTTAATTAGCATTATTTTCTACATGGTCTTAAAAATTATGTTATTACTAATAATATGTTCTGTCTCATCATATGTTTTCCCTTTTAGCCAATCTTGTACAGTTTTTTTACATTGTAATTTGTTCAAGGGGTAAATACATAAAGAAAAGTTTATTCTGTTGTACAGAAAACTACTCAGATGACAAAAGAATCTGTGCGTGTTTGTTCTTCTGAATCGTTCAGTAGAACAGACAATATCTGCACGTCTTCGACTGGTTTCGAGCGCAGGGTTAAAGGGCATTAATGAGTGATTTTTAGTGATGGTTAGTAATATGAACAGCTGGCGTACAGATAGGACATCGCATTTAGTAAGGAGCTCTGCCGTCGGGAAGCGTATTGGTCGGAATGTGCTGACTTTTAGAACTGCTCTCTGTGCTCTTTCTAAGTTTATCATAATAGTTTTGTGTGCACCGCCCCATGATGTTATACAATACACAAATAATGACTGACAAAGTGTCAGTGATATTGATTTTAGTAGACTACCGCATGCAACGTGTCGAAGATTTTTAAAGACGTAGATTAACTTTCTAACTCTAGATGTAAGGGCTTCAATATGTGATTTAAATTTCAAATACTTATCAATTATTATCCCCAGGTATTTAATATTGTCAGTGCTACTGAGCTTAGGGCAAGAGCAAGTGTCAGGCGTGTCCTTGCACAGATGTGCTGTTATTGAATGTGAATTTGGGATAGGTTAGGATAGTGAATTATAAGAAAAAGTCATATATTTTGTTTTATCTATGTTAAGTGTCAGTAAGTTTTTTCTAAGCCACTGAGTGACTGTATTAAATCCAGACTGTGCTAGTTCGTACGCCTCACTCCAAGTGTCCGCGCTAAAGAGCAGTGCTGTGTCGTCGGCGTAAGATATTATTTTTCCGCTTTTGGAAAGGGTAAGGAGGCATAAGTCGTTAATGTAAACGAGAAATAGCAAGGGTCCTATTATGCTCCCTTGAGGAACACCATATTCAACAGTCAGTTCATCACTCATACTGTCATCTATCATAACACGTTGTGTCCGATTAGAGAGATAATCTTTGATAAGGTTATATGGGACACCACTTATACCAAGTTCATGTAACTTCTCGAGAAGTATAGGTACCGAAATCGTGTCAAATGCTTTTGCCAGATCAAGGAATATGACTAAGCACTTTTTTGTGAGTCTAGTCGCCTTACAATATAGTCAGTGAGCTGGTGTACTGCATCGTCAGTCGATCTGTCTGCTCTAAAACCGTATTGAGTAGCTGCTAAGAGTTTGTTATTTTCTAAGTATTTTACAAGTCTTTTATAAATGAGTCTTTCTAGTATCTTGGATATTGATGGCAGTATGGCTATGGGACGATAGTTATTCATACAGCTATTATCTCCATTTTTATAAATAGGGCGAATGAGGGCCTTCTTCAATACGTTAGGAAAGATTCCTTTCGCAAAGCATAAATTAAAAAGATATGTAAGCGGAGGAGTCAGTTTATCTTTAATTTTTTTATGAATGCACAAGATATTTTATCAATTCCAGTAGCACAGTCATTTCTTAAAGTCATAATAATTTGTTCAATTTCGGTTTCGTCAGTGTCGAATAAAGCAAAAGAGTTTAAAACTGGTAATTTGGAAGGGGGTGCAATCGAGGAAAATGGCTGCATGTGACTGATTTTCGCCTTTGCAGCTAGGTTTTTTCCGATGTTGACAAGGAAATTGTTAACTCTGTTTAGTGAATGTGCAGGCGTAGCGGAATTTGCAATGAGTTTATGGGCAGGCGGTTTGGTTTTAGTTGTGTAAGTAATGTTTTTAATGACTTTCCATAATTTCTTCTTGTCGTGACCCGCATTTTGAATTTGATTCCTTTCATACTGTCGCTTTATCTTTTTTAACAAATTATTACAAAAATTCCGATATCTGTAATAGGTGATTTTATTAATTTCACTGTCAGGGTTTTTATTTAGAGTTCTGTGAAGTTTATCACGATGCTTAATGCAACGTAAAAGTCCGGGAGTTATCCATGATTTCATGATTTTATAACGGCGGGTTAGAAAAACAGTGCGTGTATTAGACTCAATAATTTTAGTTAAAGACGATACAAGGTATTCGGTTGATTTATTAACGTCATCCGAGTTGTAGATACTAGACAAGTCTAGGTTGTTTAGGTCATGTGTCACTGACTCATATTGAAGCGTCGTACGTTTTACTTTTGCGTAAGACTTATCATAGCGCTGTTGCAAACACAACAATAAGGAATTATGGTCTGTCAAAGTAGATGTTAGTATAAAAGTTTTTAAAGGGATGTTTGTCTTAGCTAAAATATGATCTAAGCAGTTACTATTTCTAGTAGGATGCAAATGAGTGGGTAGGTAACCTAAACAGGCTGTGTGAGTTAAATATTCTGGTGAATTACGATCTATATTTCCGGTTTTATAAAGATGTTTAAATCACCCATGACAAATACATTCTTAAATGATGATAATTGTTCTAAAACTACACTTAAAGATTGTAAAAAGTTGGAGATATTATGATAAGAGGGAAAACGATAAATAGCTACGATAGCGGTGTCATTGTTTATTTATGCAATTAGACAGTTTGCATCTACTAGGTCAGGTTCGTCTACAGTTACCTTGTTAATATTACTTTTAATATACAATGTTACACCATCACTTTTTAGAATATTAGTTTTGTTAGTAGTGTATGAGACATATCCGGGTAATTGAGGAATACAAGTAGCAGTAGACAACCAGCACTCAGTCAGTACTGTAGAGTTTATACCATGTTAGGGCGCTGGCTGGTTTTACTTTATAGTAATTTGTAAAAAACGTAATTTGAATTGACAAGATGTCAAACCGGGATTAGGAGAGAACGATCTGAAGTGCCAACATGGGTAGACTTGACCATGTTATTTTTATATTGTAAATATGTAATTGTAAATGTATATAAAAGTATACAATAAATGAACTCGTATACTAAATAAAGGTTGTTGTTGTAAAGACAGGATTCGGAAAAATCGAGTTCACTTGTTAGACAAAAGTTAGGTAAGTCATCGAATGTTCTATGTCAAACAATTGGTTTAGAAAGTTTGAAGTTAGAACAAAAGTCAGATAGGTCATCGAATGTTCTATATCAGGCAATTGTTTTAGAAAGTTCCGAGCCGGGCGCGGAAAAGAAAAACATTGATGTGTCAACATGTGACAGGCATCAATCAATTGTTGACTTTATTGATTTTCAGAAATTGCGTAACAATGATTACGTATATTTTTTTAAGGCACCAAATAGTTAGGAATTTTCCTTGCCGGTGGAGGAAAAACGTTTTGTAACTAATGTAGATTTAGGAACGGGTTATCCTAAAACGAAAATTCGATAGAACGGGTAGGTCGTATGAGTAGATCATTTACGAAGGCACTACGTAAGAGTTAGACCGGTATTCTTTAACGTCAATGATTTAGTTTTATTATGTTCCAAGGCGAGTTATTGGCAGATGTACGAAACTGGCACGTCTTTATCAATGGCATATAGAATCATTGAGCGATAGGAGGTCTAATGTTGGTGGCTTGTAAAGTTCGTTTTTCATACAAATCGCCTAAAGCATTTCATGTCACGATGATGTGTGTTTGTAGACATTATTGTATATGTGTATGTTTGTAAATTATCATAAGTTTGTGTAAAAAGGGAAGGCTTTAGTAGGTTAATTTTAAGTTATATGTTGTCATTGTTATTTACTAATATGTGTTTTAATGTTTCATAATGAACGAGGGAAATAAGAATAACGTATTTTAGGTAAACTAATGATGGCAGGGAGCATTGATGTATGAAAAAGAGGTCCTTGAGCATTGATGTTTGAAAAAGAGGCCCAAATACAAATGTAGTTTGATATGTTAAGGAAAATATTGTTAAAAAACGTGAGATAGGTTTGTTAACGTATTTGTAATGTTGAATGCTGGTAAAGTAAGTATTTGAGAAAGGTAATGAGTTGTAAGGGTTAAGTAGAATTGGATTGGTAGATCTAGTCGACTAATTCTATTATTTGGTGTAACATGATTAGGCAATAAGCTATTTGTCATGGATTCCTGATTTGGGTTTCACACACATAAATGATGGGATATAGGGTTAGTATCTGGTTTGTAAATGGTGTGTTATTATTACTGAGGGTTAAAGGATTGAGTATTTATAGCATAGTTTATGAAGGGTTAAGGAGTTAGTAGTATGGAGGAGTATGATGTTGTAGGTTATTTGATTTATAGGAGTAGTGTAATAGTAGTTTAAGGTTATTTAATAGTTTATTATTTTAATAGTTTGTAGTGAGTTAATAAATTTCTCTCACGATAAGCAATTTCTGGTGTAGAATAGAGTGACTATTCTCAAAAGCATTCGGAATCACTTAGTAGAAGTTCTACCTAAGTAATGGATTGGAAATAGAGGGATTATCTTTTGCCTTAAAGTTTAATCAATAATTCCTAATTCTATAGATTATGAGGGAATATTGTATTGTTGAGTATCAAGTCATAACGTGGGATAGTTAACATGTTTTTGGGGGATTCTATTTCTTACCTTGTACTTGAGCCTCTTGAATTCTTGAGAGTTTTAAATATAATGGTGAAGAATATTTTTTCCTATTGATAAGTTGATAGTATCTGCTTTGAGTCTTGCTATAAAGCTTAAGTTTAAGAACGACTATCACACCCTTAGAAAGTTGGAATTTTTCTCTGCATTAACATTAAATATTTTAACATGCAGATTGATAAAGTTAGTTATGTAATTTTTGTTAAGGGTGATGTATATGAGTCGTGTTAGTTTGTAATTTAGAGGATGATTCGAAATAGGTATATAGTTTTGACGGGTTTATATGTGCCAAGTTCTTCGAAGTTTAATTCTTCGAATAGCTAAATCCAAGTCGGGTTTAGGTTGAATCATTCGTGTATGTATTTTTTTTCCCGTTTCTGCTAGGATGTTTAGAAATGGGTAGAAATGTAAAAAAAAAAGTTGGAAAAAAAATTTTTTTGTTTAAAAATTTTTTTTTCCCCAGGTCGGGAGGAATGTAGAGTTTATACCATGTTAGGGCGCTGGCTGGTTTTACTTTATAGTAATTTGTAAAAAACGTAATTTGAATTGACAAGATGTCAAACCGGGATTAGGAGAGAACGATCTGAAGTGCCAACATGGGTAGACTTGACCATGTTATTTTTATATTGTAAATATGTAATTGTAAATGTATATAAAAGTATACAATAAATGAACTCGTATACTAAATAAAGGTTGTTGTTATTAAAACAAACGCCCCCCAACCTTTACGAGTTCTACAGTACCATTATGTCAATTTCTACATTTATTTGACTAAGCAACGCGAACATACCGTCAAAGTTACAATTAATGATACGTATATTTTGTATAAAAATATTATGACTATGCTTAATATTATTGATAAACGACGAACATGTATGAGGCTCACAAACCAATGAGTCATATTCATATGAAGAGTCTAATTTTCTAATAATATCGTGAGTTACATTACCCATCCTTGCGCTGCGTTAAACTGTAAGTGCGGCGCTCTAGGCGCCCTCATAGTCAATTGAACTAATGTATCGTGCCTCGGCCATTTTTCTTGCTGGACACTGTTCATCTCCGGTTTTGTGGTGGCTGGGCTTGTTAAAGCGCTGGCACGTAGCACAGTTTGCGGGTTCTTGCTGTTTTGAGCATTATTTTATTGAGTGTCCGACGCAACCGCAGTGTCCACACGTAGATTCGGTTTCACGGCAATATTTCGCCGAATGACCATATTGTTGGCACTTATAACACCTAGTCACAAATGTGTAATCTCTTACTGGGCAGGAGGTCCAATTGATGAAAACTCTTTCCTGGTCAATGATAATCTTTCGAAGGTCAGAAGTTAGCTCCAGTACAAAGTTACATAGTGCCGCGTCCTTTTTACCTGTTTTGTGACTCAGTTTTATAGAGTTCAGGAATTTTTCTCGTTCTAGGTGCTGATGCTGTTCCGAAATATTTTGTTCATACAGACAATCAAGAAGTTCCTTCTCAGACGTAGTGGTGGGCACTCCTAACAATATAATTTTAGGCCTGCGTTTTGTAGTTTCTTCCACTTTTAACCCCGAGGTCTTAAGTTTTTCAAAGCGTTTTAACTTTTCGAGGTCATCTTTTCCTTCTGCGCTGATTATGACGCCTCCGCCTTTGGTCTTCCTCATCCCCCGGATATGCAGTTTGAGTTCTTCCGGCTTTATTATGGTCTGAATAAGCTTTTTCGTATCTTCGCTTGACTTATCCTTTTCAGCTGGATAAATAGCAATGGAACTGGTACTTGGTGGTCGCATTACAGAACTGTTTCTAGTTCTGACCACGTCCGCGAATGATATGCTGGGTGGCTGGACCTTTGGAGCAGAGCGTTTGCTTTCCTTTATCTCTTCGAGCTGATTGTCCAGTTGGGTGGTAGACTGCTTCTGGTCAGTCATCGTTTTAATGGTGGTTTGGGCTGATATATATTTTTGTTTTAGCGACTGGTACTGAACAGCCAGCTGAGACACACCTCCCATCACATTTCGGCTGATGGAGCTAATTTTCAACTTTTGTTCAGTGTTTAGTTTTACCTCACTTGATATAGTGCATATCTCATTCAAACACTGTTCAATAGAAGAGAGCCATTGCTGAATTTCCTGAGTTGAGACGGCTTCAATCTTCGTTGGTTCTTCAGCTATTTCAGTTGGTCTTTTCTGAGGTAGTGGTGGTGGACTCCTGCTAGTCGTGGTACTTCGGTTAAAGGGACTATCCATTTTGTAGAAATATTCACAACACTAGACTCAACATCTGCATGACTCAGTTAAATAAATAAAGGTCGTCATAAACGTGGAGAATTTTTGAATCTTTATGCAGATTATCGGAAGTAATCGGACAAATTTTTTGAGTACACTCTAGAATGAGTATTGAAACTTTTGATGAATTATACTTCAACATATTGAAGTATTCCATAATTGTCCATAAATGTCCATAATAAAGTCCCACCGCTCGTAGATTCGTCTAAAAAAAATTGTTTCGCTCGATCCGTCCCGCGCTGGCCCTTTTCAACCGCCCGCAACCGCTGCCGCTAACCGCCGCCGCCAACCGCCGCCGCCAGCCGCAGCCGCTCTATCCCGCCGCGCGCGCGTCGTGGCATGCTTTATACATTCGCATACATTTGTTAAATTAGCCAACCGCCGCCGCCACCCGTAACCGCGCCTAGCCCGTCTACGTGGCCAAGCACTTGTACGGCGAGCCTATGTACTGCGGCGGTATCGGAACAGCACCTGCGGCACCGCGAGACGGCGAGAAACGCTGCCGCTGCGGCACAATGTAAGTGTAAACCATCATAATCGTGAATTTATGTATGTATTCAGTTCTAGCAGCCCGCCCGTGACAAGAAGAAAAGCTGACGCCGCACTATCATAGAGCTGTACGGCGTCACCAGAATGCAAACATGAAGAGCTCAAGCCAGATAGGAACGGGCACTCACAACGCTTGGTCGCATTTCAAATACTAAATGTACTTACTTACCTTTTTTAAATGTACTTTGATATTGTAAATTTAAATATACTTTTTAAAAAGAGCTTGATTAGTTTAAAAAGTATAATTCGCGTGAACACCCCGTACCCGGTGACAAAATTCCAATTTTTTTATTTATTTTATTCAGATAGGCACACTTGCAGCAATACATATATACACTTAGAAACTAATTACACATTCAAAACACGCATGACATGCTTGCCACTTAAAAGTGTACACAACATTCAAAAGTAAAGACATAAAATAACATAAGTACTAACAACACTACTAAAATAACAATACCAAAATAAGATAATAAAACAATACAACAATAAAACCTAAATGGATTTCAGCATCTTACGCCTATATAATCCCACAAAACTGGGTTATTCTAGTTGCTCCCATGCAAAGAACAAATATTTGTATGGGAGCAACTCCTAAATTGCAAAAGAAAACAACCATTTTAAACATTTATATCGAATTCTATTTGCATAAACGTGTCGCGTAGAGGTGAAAGAATACTACCACCCCCTCTCTTCTCTTGAGCGACTTACGGACTAAAGACTGCACATACATCCAACAGCATAGAGCGGCGATGGGCTCACCAACTCTAACGCTGAGCACATGTGCAGTCACTACTGTTTTTGCTGTCCTCATTGACTAGTGTCTGAGTTCGGGGATAATAGTCATGATATTATGTATGTATGTATGATTGTATGTATGTATGTATTTACAGTTTTGTATGGAACAGCTCGCACCTTCAGTGGATAAAAGGCTTATGTGGAAAATGTTGATTGTTGTTCAGTAGAGCAAAAAATCTGATAGATTGGCAATATTTACTTTATTTTTAATCGTAGAAGATTTAATCAAATATCACAAAAAAGGGAAAAGAAAATGACGACTAGCAATGTAAAAAAAATTAATGGATTAAAATCATAATATTAATTACTTTTTCAATTCTACATTAAAACATAACAACCGGTAATACACCTTATTCCTCAATTTATTGTTTGCGTATAAAGTTTATACTATAAACATATTCTACTTTTCCCTAAGAAAAATTATCATGTACTTAATCAAAATTCATAAAACAGTCTTTGTTCCATAAAATCGTCAATTTTAACAAGAAAAATATGAAAAAGATACAAATTGAAAAGTAAGGTTCAAGATACAGTAACTGTATTTTTCGACTTAACACGACTTATGCCTTTTTTCAACTGGAGGTGCGAGCTGTTTTGTTAGTTGTAGTGTAACATTCCTGTTGTTACTATTGTGGTAGAGATCGAATTCAGATTAAGCTGTAGCACGGACGAGCAAAAAAGAAGGACTCTGCGTCACGTACTAAAACAGTGACGCGCATAAAGTAAGCCAGTATTATTGTCATTTTACAGCACACCCTTACACAAAGGTAAGCCGATCGGCCGTCATTGTGATGACAACCGTCCCCGTGACAGCATACACACCAACATCCCTTCGAAGCATAATGTACAAAACGCAAAATGTACACTACACGCAAAATGTACAATACTCAGAATGTGAAAAACGTAAAATGTGCACTACACGCAAAATGTACAAATCGCAAAATGAATATGTAAGCCTAAGGATTTATTCACGGCGACGCCTCTGCGAAGCCTTTTTATCTACGTATGTCTAATGTGCAGTGATACTAAGTCACGACCTAAATAATATCAACTAAGAAGTCAGTTAAGTTTCTGTTTTTGCCTATGAACGTGCGCTTACTTGTTTATTTTGCGATTTGTAAATTTTGCGTGTAGTGCACATTTTACGTTTTGCTCATTCTGAGTATTGTACATTTTGCATGTAGTGTAAATTTTGCGTTTTGTACATTATGCTCCGAAAGGACCAACATCACTAGGTAGTATAGCGGCGCGGAATCCTACTTTTTTTACTCGTCTGTGAGCTGTAGTAGATTTCTATTGATTATATTATATTGATATTGATAGAAATCTAATCTGTGGTGGTCGTGGTGGTGTTAGTCGTAATGTATGGTAATAAAAAGAACTTATTGACTTTTATCGACAATCTCAATTCGGTCTCAACTATAAAATAGGAACAACCGACAACTTAGGATCCATTTATTTTAAGCTTACTTCTCCCTATGACCTTTACTGGATTTTAAAATTTCTACATTTCCGTCTAAATTATCAAGTTCCGAAAATATAAAGTTTCCAAAATTCAGTCAATTGCACTATGCGCTGAATTAGTTAAATACATTAAAAGAACTTATGTAAATTAACTGACCATTGCACAAGGTCATGGCCTTGTTGAAATTTGAAACAAATTCTTTAAACTATTACAAACAATATATAAATCTAATGACTCCTAAAAACATATTTTTCCGGCAACTTTTTTAATTTGACGCATGAAACAATAATTCTTACATGAAAATATTTGTTGATATTCCGCAGGGCACCCCCTTCTTTAAAAAAATAATTTTTAATTTTTAACACAAGCGCGAGATGGTTTTGCACATTTCGCAAAATAAAACATTGCTCTAATTAAATTACTCTGTAACTCTAACTACCGTACGTCAGAGTCAGAGACGTCAATTAAGTTTTAATAACAATTAAGTCACTTGCTGTATCTTTCTTATGTACGCAGTTTGATCAAAAAATACGCGGAAATTGAGTATTTAATTTCCAATCTTCGAAGCATTTATGGAATGCACTTTTTGATATGGCCTTGAGTTCTTTCAGCGATTCAGCTTTTATTTCCTCTATGGTCGCAAAACGCCGTCTTTTAATGTTCTCTTCATCTTTGGGAACAGGAAAAAGTCGCATGGGGCCAAGTCCGGTGAATACGGTGCCTTGGGGCATCAATTTGGTCTGGTTTTTTTGTTAAGAAATCACGAACACGCCGCGAGGTGTGAGTGGGTGCGTTATCGTGGTGCAAATGGAAAGAGTTGTTTTTCCACAATTCTGGTCTTTTTCTACGGATGGCCTCACGCAAACAGCGTAAAACTTCTAAGTAATACTCTTTGTTAACCGTGCGACCTGCTGGTAGGAATTCATGATGTACAATTCCATTAAAATCGAAAAAAAAACAGTAATAAGAACCTTGACGTTGGATCGAACTTGACGGGCTTTTTTGGGCCGCGGCTCCTCCGAGGTTTTCCATTGAGACGATTGCACCTTTGTTTCAACGTCGTATCCATATACCCAAGACTCGTCACCCGTTATGACTCGTTTGAGCAGTTCTGGGTCGTCCGCAACTTCATCCAACATTTGCTGGGCCAAGTCTTTGCGATACTGCTTTTGTTGAAAATTTAGCAATTTTGGCGCGAATTTGGTAGCGACACGAGACATGCCTAAAATATCAGTTATAATCGATTCAACAAGCTCCGTAGGACATGCCAACTTCCTCAGCAACCTCCCTGATAGTGATGCGGCGATTGAAAAGCACAATTGTTTTGACTGTGTGGATGTGGTCATCGGTGGTTGACATTTTTGGTCGCCCATTCCTCTCGTCATCTTCAACGTCTTCACGACCCTCGTCGAATCGTTTATACCAATCATAAACTGCCGTTTTTTTCATAGCAGACTCACCATAAGCAGTCTCTAACATTCCAACCACGGCACTGCATTTAATTTTGTTTTTAACACAAAATTTTATGCAAATTCTTTGCTCCGTCATTTTTACTCTCGAAAACTCTTGAAAATTCGCCGAATGCAAGAAAACACGTCTTACTATGTTCCTACGAATAGCTAACTATGCATTTAAAATAGCCGAAATTTTGACATATTATAATAAAAAACATGTCTACCAAACTAAATTTAAAATAAGACCTCTTTTAATGGCGAACTTTAAATTCGAAATTCAAATATTTCGGGTATTTTTTGATCAGCCCTCGTACAGTGCTAAATAGAGAAGGAAAGACATTTAATTGGCATTAAAACTTAATTGACGTCTCTGAGTGCGGCAGTTTAAGTACTAAGTCTGAAACTTCAGAGCAGAATTATTGTTCTAATTATAAATATCAATATTATGATTGATTTTGCTTTGAAGTTCATTAAGAGACTTATGTCTGTTTTTGCAATCGCGTGGCCCCCCAGTTATCGAAATGTCAAAATCCTGAAATGCCAAATTCCTGAGATGTCAAGTTTCCAAAATGTCATGTTCGCAAAGTGTCATGTTCCCGAAATGTAAAGTTTCCGAAATTTCAAGTTTCCAAAATATGAAGTTTCCGAAATGTCTAGTTCCCTAAATGGCAGGTTCCTGTAATATCAATTTTAGTCATAAATTTTTGTAAGACTATTATAAATAGCTCAAATCAGGATTTACAACTGGTCACATCGAAAATAAGTTCTAATTCGTTATAACGCGAAAATCTCTTAAATTTGTTTTAATTGGTCATACTTTAATTTAGTTCCAATTCGTCGTATCATGTTTTAGTATCGATTGGTCACGTTGCAACTTAGTTTCGATTCGTCACCTCGCTAAATTGTTCTGATTGGAGCATAATAATATGCTCTAAGGTCACACACTAAAAAAAACATACTGTCATGTCGAAAACGTACTGTCGCGGCTCTGCAGCATAGTTGGAAGTGAACCTGTCTGCGAAGCTGGGTTCGCGGGTTCGTTACCCGCCCAAGGCAAAAACTTCTGTGATGAGCATATTGTAATTGCAATATTATTATTATTGTACTTGCTGTTTATTAAAAAAAAAACAAATCTTATACAGTAAGTACTCCGATGTTTATTAGGTATATATTTTAGTAAAATAAAATGGCAATGTATCCATCCCCCTTAGTAGCTAAATTTGGAAAAAAATCTTATCTTCCCTACCCGTAAGGATAGACCAGTAGGCATATGTGGAACAGGCGGTCTATTCCATCTTTACAAGGTCATTTTCAATCCATAAACAAAATTATCCTTACAATAAGAAACACGAAAAAGCTAGCCATTTTTTAAACTTTTATTATTTTTAAGTTTCAGCCATTGTATGATGTATTAATTGAATACAATGGCTTTCTATGAAAAGAAAATAGATATAATAGACATAAATAAATTATTAGATAATAATTTTATATTGACAAAAGATAAATATTTTCTTAAGACTTATTTTAAGCGATAGATAGCAAATTCGCTATCATTTTATTTTAGTTATTTAGCCAATAACATGGCTAGCTCAGCGGCTTCTATTGAGCTGCAACATACTGACATGCCAATTCAGACTTTGGAATATGTTCCAAATAATTTAAATTATATTATTAGACAATAGAGGACACCTCTAGCAAATTATTGGAATTAAATTATAAGACAAAAGAGGAACTCTCTTGCAAAATGTTTGCATATAAAATGAAATTAAATCAATGTCAAAATAGCTTTATAAAAAGCCCCGGTCAATCATTAAATTTAAAACATGTAGAATCTTTGAACATTGTTCACCAGAACATCCAAGGAATGATGAGCAAAGATTTAGAGATTATTAATAATATTGATATTCTTTGCATTACCGAGCACTGGCTTAGAGACCATCAGTTCATGTTCAATTTTAAGAATCATTTGGTAGGAAGTTCGTTCAGTCGAGGAAATGCAATACATGGTGGCTCCTTAATTATTGTTAGTAAAAAGTTTTAATTAAAGGAACGCAAAGACATAGTGAGCATCTCGGTTGAACGAACAATAGAAATAGCTTGTGTGGAGTTGGAGCAGTTTGTTGTGATAAGTATATACAGACCTCCTTCAGCATTGTATGATTTTTTTTGAAAAAGTTATGGATGAGACATTGCGTAAGGTCCGAAATGTAGGTAAAACAATAATTGTTTGCGGTGATTTTAATATAAATTTGCTAGAAAACTCCACTCCAAATTAAAAACTTATTTCTATCATACAATTTGAATAATTTATTTTTGGAGCCGACAAGAATAACTGCCACTTTGGCCACCTGTATTGATAACATATATACAAATGTAAAACCACTGGCTAAGCAAATTATTAATAACCTGGACTCTGATCATTGTGGCCAAATGGTCAGCTTTCCACACCAGCGTAAGCAAGTGATGAAAAAGAATATCACTGTTGTGCCAAAAACTTGCAGGTCGGCTGGAACGCTTTAAAAGCAATCTAGATACAAAGTTAAATTATTTAGAATACATTGACAACCACCACCAATTTTTGTAAGATATATTGTTCAGAATTAAATAAATCTTTTGTTCCAAAAAAGATCTCGGTTAGTGGTACTGCATCTTTTAATGAATGGGCTACAATTGGTATTCACAAAAGTAGGAAACGCCTTTATGGACTTTATGGTGAACGCAACTATAACACCAGCGACGACTTCAAATTATATGTTAAAAATTATTCGAAGTTATTTAAAAGAGTATGCCGATTAGCCAAGGCAAACTATCTGAGTTCTAAGATTAAGAATAGTAATGACAAAATAAAAATGGCATGGAATGTTATAAATAGTGAAACAGGAAAGGTCAGAAGTCGTAATAATGAGTACAATTTAAATTGTGATAATAAAACCTTGACTTCTGATGCTGATGTTGCTGCAGCATTTGAGAGGTTTTTTACTGACATTCCAGTTTCAACTACAAAAGCCTTGATTTCCTCCCCCACTGTAGCTGAATCTGTTTTGAAGGAGAATGTTAAAGATAGTAAAAGTAATTTCATTTAAAAAAAAAAATTGTGTTATAGATATATTAAAAACGGTTACCTATCATAAAGTCGAAATTTATTTGTACGAATTTTATTTGGCCGAAAACGTTTTGTAATTTTTTGTTTTCCATAATTTTCTATTTACCGAAATTACAATTGACAAAGTTTTAAAATGCCGATTATCAGTTGTTATTTTTTTTAATCTTTATGTTTTGATATCCCATTCAACGTTCGGCCGAAGCTATTAATGCTAGATGATTCATTTTCCAGAAACACGTTTCCAAAATTATAAAAATACAACATTTCAAATAATTTGAATACATAATATCATCGAATAAATTGTAATTGTAGTAACGTTTAAAGCATGCAAGCAAGCATGCAGCATCATTCAAGCACGCAGCATGCAGCAGGCATGGTTTCTGTCACGGCTCCGGCGCTGCGAGGCTCCGGCGGTCCCACGCGAGCTTATCGTCGCAGATGGGTTTCGCTCACCACCGCAGCTTCGGCTTGCTGGCCGGCTCTGCCGGCCAGCCTCAGCTACGGCGGTGGGCGTTAAACCCATCTGCTCCTCAGCTCGCGGGCCGCCACGCCCCTCCGCGCCTTCGCGGGCTTAAATTACACTCTAGCGTAGGGCAGACAAGTCTACGTGGAGTCGGTTTTGCCGCGATTTGTTTCTGTCACTAACTTTTGTAGCACAACCTTACCAAAAACACAAAGTATTAACTTTTTAAGACATTTTACTTTATTCACCTAATAATATAAATACTTAGTATATGAAAATCGAAAAAAAATTTGGGTAAGTATGGTATTTTAGAGAAAAAGTTACTTCAAATTTTAATACTTCTAGATATTAAATTTATTGTAAGCATAACATCTTCCAAAAGCAAAAAAGTAGTTTTGGTAATCGGCTAATAGTTTTTCTAGAAAATGAAACGTATGTATGATAAGTATAAGGATTAACTAAATTATGTAAAAGCAACAATCTGGCATTTAAAACTTCGTCATACCGTTTTCGAACAACTGAAATTCGAACAGGAAAGTTTCGAATTTATGATAGGTTATCATTAAAAACATTTAACACTCTCAATAAAAAGTAAACTGCTGATCTGTGGGGTAATTCCGTGGATGTCGCTAAATCAGTAACTATGACAATAGCTCCAGTTTTAGCTTGCATTGCATTTAACGAATGCATTGACTGTGGTGTTTTTTCTCACCTAATGAAACATAGTACACTAATTCCATTGTTTAAATCAGCTAGCACTTCTGACCCCTCTAATTTTAGACTTATTTCTGTGCTACCCACATTTAGTAAAATTTTTGAAAAGTTGATGCTAGACCATTTTCAAATTCATTTTCATAAAAATAAACTTTCACATTGTAAACAGTAAGGTTTTACTAGGGGTCGCTCAACAACTGACGCCGGTGTTGAGCTTTTAATCCAAATATTTGATACCTGGGAGGAATCACAGGATGCCCTAGGGGTATTTTGTGATTTATTCAAAGCTTTCGATTGTGTTTTACATGAAACTTTGGTCAGGAAGTTTAACCACTATGGAATTAGGGATGCTTCTTTGAGCCTTCTAATCTCATACTTGAGTAACAGAATTCAGAAGGTCAACATTACCGGTAAAAGATCTCCGGGATCAGTGGTTACAATGGGAGTTCCGCAGGGTTCAATACTTGGTCCATTCTTGTTTTTGGTTTATATTAATGACTTACCTTATTTTGTAAAAGACAGTCATGAGATAGTATTGTTTGCTGATGATACTTCACTTTTATTCAAAGTGAAACGACGACACCCAAATTATGACGATGTGAATAATGCGATCTCAAAGATTGTTCACTGGTTTAGTGTAAATAACTTACTATTAAACGAGGGAAAAACCAAATGTGTAAGATTTGTATTGCCTAATGTTAAGCAAGTAACAACTAGTGTATAAATTAAAGATAAGAATGTGAATCCTGTGGACACCACTGTGTTTCTAGGCATTACGTTAGATGCCAAGCTTTAGTGGGGCCCATATATAGCTAAATTGTCGAATAGACTTAGCTCTGCGGCTTATGCAGTAATGAAGATCCGTCAGTTAACTGACGTTGATACATCTAGATTAGATTATTTCAGTTACTTTCATAGTGTAATGTCGTACGGCATTTTACTGTGGGGAAATGCTGCCGACATTCAAATTATCTTTGTGCTTCAGAAGAGGGCTATTCGAGCAATCTATAACCTAAAGACTGGCGACTCTCTCAGAGAGAGATTTAAGAATATAAATGTAATGTCAGTTGCATCACAATACATTTATGAAATTTTGATTTATGTTCATAAAATAAGTGGAATGTTTTCAAAAAACAGTGATATTCACAATGTAAACACTAGAAGTAAGAACAAATTAGCAGTACCTTATACTAGGCTCCATAAAATAAATAATTCTTTTAAGGGTCTGTGTGTAAGATTTTACAACAAAGTACCAAATGATATTCAGAAATTAGATCTTAATAAATTTAAAATCAAAATCAAAGAAAAGCTTTATAAAAAAGCTTATTATAAAGTGTCAGATTACACAGAAGACAAAACAGCTTGGATCTGAAATGCTCCAAGCACTCCAACAGCTATTTCTAATTGTCTTTATTTAATTGATACTACATTGTATTGTAATTTTGTATTGCATCATTTTTTTTATTTTTTAAATTCATATTTTGTATTGACCTGGTAACGACATATTCTTTTTTTTTGTTTGTAAATGTCGTTGCTTTTGTGCGCTGTGGTTTCTTGCGCCCATTCTTTGCCACAGTTAAAAAATGATGTCCTGAATGGGTGGTAGGTTAAAAAATTCGTCTGTGCGGTGACGGAGAAAGAATACCAATCGCCGCCCCTCTCTCCGTCCGGTGGGTGTTGTAAGAAGCGACTAACGGACTCTTTCGAGCGATGATCTGCTCCACTGGTGGTAGGGCTTGACCCGTCTGGTTGGTGACCACCGTACGCATGGTGTAAAACCCGTCAAGTGACTGCTTGTCGGTCGCGTTTCGGGATCAGCCAGCGTATAACCAGAGCTCGAGAGGATGATGCTGCGATGTATTTGGTCTGTGGAGGCTTCCGTTAAACCAGTGCCAGGAGGACTTCGTTAACCGGCCGACCAGGGAGACCCGTAGAAACGGTTGTCCCGCTGGCCGCCCGTGGCATTGTACAGGGGCCCAAGCGAGCCTAACCAGCTCGTGAGGCTGCCTCACCATGCCACGCATAATCTCGGGGTGGTCCGTCGTGCCGGTTGGTGACCGGAAGGTGGGGTCCCGGCGGCCATTCCCGGGGGGGGGGGTTCGGGGGCCCTTCCAGCGGTGCACACCCCCACCACAACCTTACCGTTTGAGGTGGAGTTCGCTAACATCCGCGGACCCCATGCAAACCTCAATGCCGTCCACCACCATCTCGAGACGGCACGGCCAGCAATGTTGTTCCTGACGGAGACGCAAATAATCCGCCCAGCTGACACCACCTACCTGAACTATCCCGGCTTTGTGCTTGAAGAATCCTTCAAAGCCAAAGCCGGAGTTTGCTTATTCGTTCGGGCGGATGTTTGCTGTCGCCGTCTGCGCTGTCTGGAGGACCCTTCCTTCTCCCTCCTAGTGGTACACGTCGACTTAGGCTCTCATTGCCGTGTCTACGTCTGCGTCTACCGATCCCATAACGGCGACATGGAGACAACTCGACTAATTGAACATCTTAGTCGGGTAGCAGATGATGCGCAGGAGCGGTTTCCATCGGCGGAACTGGTGTTTTTGGGGGACTTCAACGCCCACCATGAGTTGTGGTTAGGTTCCTCCAAAACAGACCATGCTGGTAAAACTGCCCACGCATTCGCTCTCACGCATGACCTGACGCAACTGGTGAAGCAGGCCACCAGGATCCCAGACATAGTTGGCCATGCGCCCTCCTTACTTGACCTTCTGCTGACGAGTCGCCCAGCTGGATACCGGGTGGAGATTCAAGCTCCATTAGGTTCCTCGGATCACTGCTTGATATCCAGCACAGTGCCCTTGGCATCGCGCCCGCCAACAGCGGTTTCGAAACGCCAGATTTGGCACTACGCGTCGGCAGACTGGGACGGTATGCGGGAGTATTTTGCATCCGTCCCTTGGAGGCAGCGCTGCTTTAGTGGGAAGGGCTCGACCGCTAGCGCCACTGCCGTTGCTGATGAGATAGTATTAGGAATGGAATACTATATTCCACACTCCTATGTCATCAGCAAAGGCAGACGGCACCGCTGGTTCAATCGCGAGTGTGCCAGCGCTGTTGAGAGCAAACAGACGGCACAACGCGCTTGGATCAGAGGTAAAGCTCATGGGGATCCCGAAACTCGCTCGCTAAAAGCAGCCTATAATAATGCCACCAAGTCGTGTAAGAGGGCCTACATTAGAGCGGATGCCCAGCGCGTTGCACGAGTAGGCCAAGAACTCCTGACGCATCCTACGGGCAGCCGTAGCTACTGGCGTCTGGCCAAAGCCGTGCAATCCAACTTCTGCCAACCCTCGCTTCCACCACTGAGATGTCTTGACGGAACTTTAGCTCACAAGCCGCAGGAAAAGGTCGATCTCCTGGCCAAACTCTTTGCGGCTAACTCCCGGATCGATGACTGTGATGCACAGCCACCCTAAATTCCTCACTGTGGCCACACAATGTCTGATATTAAAATCAGGCAGTGTGATGTCCGTGCGGAACTACAGTCAATCGATGTCCGGAAATCTAACGGTCCTGATGGCATCCCAGCAATATTTCTGAAAATGTGTGCAGCGGAGTTGTCCCCTGTGTTAACGCGTCTGTACCGTCTCTCGCTCTCTTCGGGTTGTGTGCCGGAATCTTGGAGAGAAGCTAATGTGCAAACGATCCCTAAAAAAGGAGATCGGTCAGATCCGACTAATTACCGCCCTATAGCCGTAACTTCAGTGTTGTGTAAGATCCTAGAACGAATATTGAACAAACAGCTTATAGAAGATCACTCCCTTATTCACGTTCGTCAATATGGGTTTCGGCCAAAACGGCCAACGCGTGATCTTCTAGCGTACGTCACACATCTCTGGGGTGAGGCTATTGACAGGCGTGGCGAGTCACTGGCAGTTAGCCTTGACATAGCCAAGGCTTTTGATCGGGTCTGGCACAAAGCTCTTCTCTCCAAGCTCCCGGCATACGGTTTGCCCGCTCAGTTCTGTACCTGGATTGCCAGCTTCCTGCATGAGCGTAGAATCCGTGTCCTTTCGGATGGATGCGCTTCGCGGTTCATGTCAGTGAACACTGGTGTTCCTCAAGGCTCCGTTCTATCCCCCACGCTGTTCCTTCTGCATATCAATGACATGCTTCCTCTTGGAAACATTCATTGCTATGCAGATGATAGCACAGTGCATGGGGGATATAACGGGCACCCAACGGCTGGGCGGGTAGACACCGAAATGAAGCGAGCAAATCTTGTCATTGAGCTCGATCGGGTGTTGGATCTCATTTCTAAATGGGGCTCCGATAATCTGGTGGAGTTCAATGCCAAGAAAACACAGGTATGCGCATTCACAGCGAAAAAGTCGCCATTCCTTCCTCTTCCCTCTCTTCAGGGTACATCTCTAGGCCTGCAGAGCAGTATTAACATGCTCGGTATGGATATTCGCTGCGATCTGAACCAAAAGGACTACATCGAGTCCGTGATTAAAAATGCCTCACGTAAACTCGGTGTCCTGAACAAGGTGCGGCGATTCTTCACGCCTGATCAGTTGTGTCTATTATACAAGACACAGGTGCGGTCTTGCGTGGAGTATTGCTCTCACCTATGGGACGGCTCCGCAAAGTACCTTCTCGATGCCTTGGACAGATTGCAGCGCCGCGCTGTGCGCATTATCGGCAGTGCGGAGGTCACTAAAACTCTCGAGCCTTTGCAATTGCGTAGAGATATTGCGTCACTCAGCGTCTTTTACCGTTTATACCATGGCGAGTGCTCTGAAGAACTCTTTGACCTCATCCCTCCTTCTCCCTTCCTCCATAGGAGTACGCGTGCTGCTCTCCGGAGTCACCAATTTACAGTCTCTAACATTCCATCACGCACAAAGAAATTTGGTGACTCCTTTCTTTGCCGCACTTCCAAAAGATGGAATAGTAGAATACCCATGACATAGGGTCCTTCAAACGAGGCGTGAAGAAGCACTTTGTGGGCCGGCAGAGTGAGGATGACTGATGCTACGTCTCTTACGCTGCACCAGTTGACCTCGCGCCTGGACCTCATTTCTACTTAACATCAGGTGGAGTGGGGTCATTTGCCGCGCTTAGTATAAAAAAAAAAGATTTGGACGATTCAAAGTACTTATTAATTGAGTTTATTGAATAAATATATTTTGACTTTGACTTTGACTTTATGGCACTTAGGCACTCGTAGACAGTTATTTTGTCAATTATTTTAATTATTAAATTAATTAAGTATTTTCAAATTATTTTTTTTGATATTAATTATTATTATGAATTACTAGCGGCCGCTTGCGGTTTCACCCGCATGGTTCCCGTTCCCGTGGGAATATCGGGGTAAAAAGTATCATATTTATTAACATTCCGCATACGAGGTGACCAAATCTTCTATCCCATACTAGGTGGGGTTTGACATACCCAGAAAATAAATCTAAGTTAAATCAGCAAATAGTAACTTTTTAGAAGATAGATAAATAAAATATATTTTAATAACATTAATATGTTTCATTAAAACATATATGTAATTTTACATGACAATAGACTTTTAATGAAACGAAACATAAACATAACTTTTTTTAACTTAAAATATAATTACTCTTTATTCGAGGTCTAAAATCTAATGACAGATGTTACAATATTATTTTTTTTTAATTTTTCAATTTAGGATACTACTATTACATCTGCTTCTAAACTAATAAGAAAATTACATAGATATACATTTTTTGTAGAGATCATCAGTGTCAAAGTTACCGAAATTTTACAATAAAATCTGCACGGTTCAAACATATCGGCATGTCACATTTTTTACAGCTGCTTAGCTATCCGAATCGGAAAATGGTATGTCAGCATTAGTATATGATAAGATGTCACCAGGCACAGGCAGCAGCCTGTGTCTATTTGTATGTATGATCAGAACCATTATCAGACAACCGTTCTGCGAAGTTACAAACTTAAAATTTTCTTCGAACGGCGATCGTAAAATGTCAGATTCCTTTAATTAAGACATGTTTTAATGAAGTTATTAACTGAAAATAAATAAATAGATCTGAAATTAACATTAGATACGAAAATAAATATAAAACAATACAAAGTGTAATGTACCTTTTAAGCAACGCTCCATACAAGGTGGGGTGTGTAATACCCGGGGCACTTTATACGCGTGTAACTTGCATGTACAGTCTCCCGACAGAATTAACGGCACTGATCAGGACAGTACCATTGCATTTGCAGCTACTAAGAAAACGAATTTGCATTACTTTTTAGATGAGGATTAAATGCGATTTTTCAGCAGCTGGGGTGTGGTCATACCCCACCTGGTGCACTAAAGGTTAATTCAGGTTATAAACTATCTGTTTGCCGAATTTCATCCAAATCCATTCAGTAGTTTATACGTGAAAGAGTAACAAACATCCATCCATGCTTACAAACTTTCGCGTTTATTATAATATTAGGATATTATTTTGTAAATAATTTAAAGTTCTCATTTTTCCTCTGAAAATAATAAAATAATAATAATATTAATTTTTCTCTTTATGTGCTTTATAAGAATCTGTCCTTATGAGAATGATCCTATTTTTTTACTACTTTATTGATTTTATATTTTTCAGTAAATATTTTTTAGATCTAAACTTGACTAATTTTGATTCTAATAACTAATTCTTGATTAATTAATAAACAGCAAGTAAAATAATAATAATTTTGCAATTACAAAATGCGGTTTAGGCGCCCCCGCGCCCGCTCCCTCCGCGGGGTTTGCCTTGGGCGGGTATCGAACCTACGACCCCAGCTTCGCAGGCAGGTTCAATTCCAACTATGCTGCGGAGCCGACAGCATGTTTTCGACATGACAGTATGTTTTATTTTTGTGTGTGACCAATCAGAACAATTTAGCGAGGTGACGAATCGAAACTAAGTTACAACGTGACCAATCGATACTAAAACATGATAATTATGACGAATTGATAATGTATGACCAATTAAAACAAATTTAAAAGATTTTCGCATTATGACGAATTAGATCTTATTTTCCATGTGACCAGTGTACCCTAAATCCAAAACAGCACTATCAATCCTTTTAAGTGACAGTGAAAATTTGACTTTCCGGGCTGAAATTAATGCTCAGGAGTAGTTTACCAGATTCTCAATCAATGAAAATGAATAGTTTGAAATTAGTTTAAAATAAGTTTCTTGATTCAAAAAAAAGTCTGCTGTCTCAGTTATGCTTAACTAACAAATATTTAAAACGAAACAAAAAACAACCGAAAAATTTTCAAAGTATTTTAATAACACATCCGCCAAATTGTTAAGGCAAATCACAAAAAAAAAGCAAAGCTAACGTATAACATCAGCAATAATAACAGCAACGATTGGAAGCATCTACGGCACGTGCGTGTACACAATCCGAGTACTGGCACTGGGGGCTGGACACGCAAGGGCGGCAAGAGCTACAGTGCGTGTGGCTGGGACGGCACGGCAACATCGAGCAGCAACTAGACTGCTCCTGCTTCTTCCTCTCGAAGTGAAAGCAACAGTTACCCTGCACAAAAACAAAAGCCATGCAGCAAAACAAAAGGCATGCAGCAAAACAAAACAAAAACGAAAACGTTAAAAGTTGGGCAGCCCGTCGTATAAAAACTTTCGCAAAATCGCTCAACGACGACAGAAATCTCGTTATCTGTATAAGCAGACAAGTTCCTCCAGTCGACTCTCGCAAATGAATTAACTTTCAAATAACAAAAAAAAAACAAGCAAAAATCGTAGACGAATTTCGCATCTGCAAAGTTTGGTGTTTCGTGTAATAAACATGCTTTCTGTTAATTACGAAGCTTAAAGTGGGGGAGCGATGCGAACTTTAAATTTCAGTCGCCGTCAGCGATCTCCATATTGTTTCGGGGGAGATCTAAAGATTTAGCAGTTTGTGAAGAACGGCCGCCATTCGGAAAACGGTGCGTCACGACGCTCCACTTGATTGATTTATGGTGATTAAGGCGCCGATAACAGTTCGTCACAAGCTGAGACTCGGGTTCAATTAAAACGCCGACGTCAAACCAAATATTGAACAAGTACGAGACAGTGTAGCTGAAGCATTGTTTAGAAGCGAGTGAGAGCCCGTGGATTATGCAGACCAATCACGAGGAGCGTCTCTTGAGCCGCAGTCGGAAATAAATCCCCATCTGAACCCTCGCCGCGTTCAGCGAATAAACATTGCGGTCGGAAGCGACGCGGCCGATGTTAAAAACATACCAGTCAACCGGCCCCCAAATAACGTCTAATCTTACGTAATTTGTTCGCAAACGAGTGGTGAGATTCAATTAAAATTCTAATTCGGCGGATAACTCGATTCTCAAACACTTTCATTTGGAAAGTGCGCGTTGTTACGTCACGAACGTGGATAAGCTAATACAATTAAGCGAAAGGTTGCGAAATAGTTTGAAAATGCAAAAACATTTATATTAGGATACTTTTGTGACAGACCGAATTAATTGCAGGTGAAGCTTTAAATTATATATACAAATAAAGTTATATTAAGTTAATTCAATAATACGAAAATAATAACTTGAATACTGACTCGCAATTTATCAGTTTCTCCCACATTTGCATTATAGGAGAAATTTAATAAAAGCTTTGATTTTAAATTCTGCATTAAGATTGAAGCCAGATTCATTTTTCTATTTCCGAACTGGATTTGTGATTTTCTCCTGGGCACCGTGTGACGGCGTTTATTTGGCTTCTAAAGGATATTGCGTGGGAATCAATTCAGGTGGCAGTTTTCCAACCTCTGAGTCTCAGACTGAATATAAATTTTTCATACACTAAGTTTAATTAAAAGTTAGTGAGTTTCACTACAAGATTTATTGGAACTGATTTGGTTCAAAAATGTTTTGTTTACTTATACATCTATTTGTTTTGCTTAAAAAGTTACAAAGAATTTGTGGCGAATGATATAGAATTTGAGTCAACAAAATTATTTGGATTAAAAAATTATAAACAGTTTTTTTTGTGTTTTACATGCACAATACTAAATTTACGGCCACATGTTATAGGTACTCTTAAAACATTTACAAAAACTGTTTTTGGCGGGCAAGTTAAAACCTTGAAGGACAAATAACATGAGGTCCCCGAACTTATGCTTTATTATAAGTTCATCTAACTGGTATTGTCTTTTCGTTCAACTTTATAGAAGATCTTCTTAACAAAAATGGTACACATCAGAACGAATGACCGAATATACATGTCAGTGAGACTGTCAGTGTATATTTATTCAATTTCAATATGCGACGTCAAGCCGTACCCAGGTGTGTCTGATACTCACATATAAAATTGTGCATTTTCTCTTTACTTTATTTAAAGGTCATTGTATCACACAACTCAAGTGAATATCAATAAACCAAATAAAATCTACAAAGTTACTAATCTGAGTCAATGAAAATAAAGTATTACTCGTTAACCTTCTAATCGATTTTAGGCTTACGTTGATGAAAAGCATTCTAGGATAAATAGGTACGTACCAACATAATCTACCATTACTTGCTTACGGTCGTACAGACGGACTAATAGTTAGAGCTCAATGGGCATCTTTACTTATAGTAATCATTTATTTGATAGTTCTCAACTTTTAATCGTTAGATCTGACCCATTCGAGTCAGAATATTCGGCCGTTACTGATGTTAGTAAAGCTTTGAGACAACTATGATTGTTGTATACAGTATTAACTAACTGTAAGATACCCGTTCATCTTCAGATTGGTATTGGTGCTCCACGTTGTTCGCGTCTGCCTTAAACGTGGACTCGACGAAGGGCTTGCGTCGCTCGCGCGCGCCTACCGCGACCTCGCATGCACGCCTCATTAATAGTGTCGGTTGATTCGTCTGTAACAATTTCATAAATTCTGTTCAAGAAACCCTTACGTCATTGACCTTTAACCATTTAGTAGCAATATTATGGACATTTGAAATACGAGTAGATGTATTAAAGGCGACAGGCAATTCTACTGACAAGCAAACATTTAAAACAGTAAGGTTCCTAGTCTATTTTACATTGCCTTAAATTAATAATCTTTTATTTAGATAAAATATAAGTTACATTCAGATACATTTATACAAAAGTAAATACGTAAAAAAATAATTTAGTTTCATGTAATATGTTGGAAGAATACATATAACTACTTCTTATATAAAAAGTCTACCTGAAAATTATCCAAATCCCGAGATTACTCTGACCCTCCTTATAATATCAGAAAATCCGCTTACGTGGGACGAATCCAGCTTATTATGGGCCCTCATTTTTCAACGCACAATGTCTGAGATGTTGAAACATTTGTCTCGACCCACGCCCACCTCCTCAGTCCAGTATGACTTAGCAGAAGCAATCAGTCGTCTAAAATATCTGCTAGACAGACTTCAATGGGTTTTTTTTTGAGTAGACCACAACCGAGAACGCTTTTACTGTCACGCGAAGGCACTTTGCAAGGGTCAGCCTTTTTAATGGGAGTAGTGCAGACTTCGCACTCGATTGACACATCCCTTGGATGTCTGATTAGGAAATTCGTAGTGCCCAATAGTTTCGAGTGTTCCTGGTCTTGCATCCCGTTGCGTTTGAATGCAGAGATGGGCAGTCTGTTCACCTGCAACCGACCAGATAATATATCTATTAGCTCTAATTTCACTCGTCAAGACATTTTATGTGAAGTGTTGACGTCACAAATTTGTTATATGCCCGATCTATTTCATCCTTGTAAACCAATCTTAATGGTCATCGGGTTACCATTTGACAGCACCATGGATTTTTCTACCAAAATAACATACCGATTAATAGAGCCTCACTTTTTAGCGACTAATGCAGAGAGCTTCTTCATTGGTTTGACAGGGTATTGAATTGGACAGTCGCTCCAATACGCGTTGCGCCACGACTTGCGGATGTGTGCAACACCACCGCTTTCAATAAACTTTTGATCTTGCAGTCCATTCCGCTTAAGCGCAGAAGATGGCAGTGGGTTTACCTGGTGGGCATTTATCACGTAATTTTTCAGTGTTTACGAATATTTCGACCACGACATTTCAAACGACACAGTAGTTCAACACAACTTTCTGTCTTTCTTCTTTTTTATAGGCAAGACTTCTGAAGTGACTTTAGGATAGAGCTTTTGCAAAGGCTCGACTGCTGCATGTACGCAGCACCCACTCAGGGTTTGGCCTGCGCATATGTATTGGATCGCCCCTCTGTACCCATGCATTTGATCCTGCATTCCGTTTCTCTTGTACGCGGTCGTCGGGAGTCTACCACGACGAGCAGGAATATAGCGTTCCTGAAACCAATAACCAATACCTTTCAAAATCTAGTTTTTGGTTTCAGGAACGTGTGTTGGAACACAAAGTTTTATATTCTCTCAAGTAGAGAACGTTCGGTCAGAAATAGAATTTGTCTTTTAAAAATAGACTTGTTCAATTAGAATTCTCTCTATAAAAGCTGTAAAATATAAGTGTGCAATAACTTACTATACGTCCGTCTTCGTAGCGATAACATGGTATGACATATTTAGTTTTAATAGGTTTGCAACAGGTTGGGCAGCAGTTTGGTGGAGGCGCACACGACGAGCATTGCCGGGGGGAAGGGCGGGGGCACCGCTGCTGCCTGGGGGGAGGGGGGCAGTCGCCACCGTCGTCGTGATGCTCGCAGCAATACGGGATCCTTGGGCGAGGGTGACGCTTCTCACAACAGTATACTACTTGAGGCTTGTCGCATCTCGGCAAACAGGGGTAACAGGTCGGCGGGTCCTCGCAACATTTCGTCGGCAGACACGGCGCCACCAACATTGGAGTCACAGCATATTCACCACAATCGTCGGAGTAACAGCAGGCCATAATTGAAATGTCTCGCTATTTGTATTTTACTTTTTAATTTGTTTATCACTATTTTTAATTTTTAATTACACTTAAAATTTTTGATGTATTTTTCTGTAGATTTTATCTTGATTCTGTCAAATTTAAATTCTATTCATTATGTTGTTTTTTTCTTTGTGTCAGCTTTCAGACTATTTTGGAGATTGTAATAGTGGCCAGGATAAAGCATGGAACCACGCAGTATTTGTGCACAAAAAAGAAATAAAAGAATAAACCATTAATTTGCCGGATATTCAATGTAAGTATAAAAGAGTCTAATATATCTCATTCTAACTCAGGCCTTCCTACATCTTCTTTATACGAAATATGTAAGTACATAATAAAAATGAATCGCGAATTTTTCAAATCTCAGTAACACTTAATATGTGTTACTGAGCGCAAACTACAGAACGGCTTGACCGATTTGGCTTATTCCTCTTTTGTTGTGTTTGTAATGGTCAGGACCAAGTTAAAAAATGATTTTGGAAATTTGTCACTGAATGCGGGGTGGCGTTTGAAGGGTGGGTGTTCACGTGGACGGAGTAGCGGGCGGACCGCTAGTAAACAATATCAATTGAAGAGATCGGACAATAACCATGCTGGCATAATGCGGAGAGGTGGTTCTTAACGATTAATATCTTTAATACATACATAAAATCACGAATATTATCCCCGAGGGGTTAGTCAGAGACTAGGCAATGAGGACCGCAAAAGCAGTCCTCTACCATATTCCACTTTTTACCAAATAGAGACTGCACATGTGCTTAGCGTGACAGGTGGTCAGCCCATCGCTGCTCTATGCTGTTGGGTGTAGTCGTTAGTCCGTTAGTCACTTTGTACGACCCCTAAGGAAAGAGAGGGGTTGGTAGTATTCTTTCACCGCTACGCTACGTTAGTTAATATCTTTAATAGCCGGGATTAATACGGCTCGAGCACGCAATGGCGACCCAGCATTTGGGAAAGTAGCTTCACTTTCAAGATTACTACACAAACGTGTCAACCGAAACGCCTCCTCATCACCGTGTACGGTTTTTAGGGCATTACTAAATTTATAAATTATTTTAAACCATAGAGTATCCAAATTGTATCAAATTCTTTCTTTCATACAGTTTTAACACTTTACTTTTTGCCATACCGTGCGAAATCCTCAGGCAAAGCATTCGAAAGCTTCCCCAAACATTTGCAGACGCCTCCTTGTCGCCAGCGATTCGAAAATGCAATTTTCCCAATGCAAATCGAACGCTCAGACAGTTTTAATGCCTTTTTCTTGCCGATTCCGTTCATTATTCTAGATAAGAATTCACGACACATACTCCGAAAGCCAAATCACATACAGGATTTCAATAAGAACTGTTCACATGATGAGTGGTGAGTAAAAGACGAGAGGATAACGTAATCTTTTAGTACTTGATCGAAAATGAACATAAGTAGGTACTATTCACTCACACGCACACACACACTCACACTCACAAGCGCACACACACACTCACTCACTCACATACTCACACCCACACGCACACTTCTTTCTAGTAATTAGTTTGTATACTTTAATTATTCTAAAGTCGGATTTCAATATGTTTAATTGTTAATTTAATTTGTCATTTAAAGTACCTTTGTACGAAGATGGCACTGGCTTCTGTCACTCAGGTGATAAACCTAAAATAGGGGTCAGGGATATCATCACAAATATGTAACAATTATGTGACAATAAATATTCCTTATTTCTTATTTCACTATACCATATTCGGTTACATCACGCCTGTTTCCCGGCGGGGTAGGGAAAGACAACATTCCATTTGCTATGATCCTGGCACATTCATTTGCTACATTATCCACACATACACTGGTCTGCAAAAATAAGTATCACACTTTTAAAATTTAATTTTTTTCTAAACTATAGAATTTAGAGATTTAAAATAAAAAGCGTTTTATAGTAATTTTATTAGCTTTCTTTGAAACTATAGTATTATACAATAGTAACAACATCTCAAGTCTTGTGTGTCTTGTTATCTTGTGTACTTTAAAAGTTATTACAATATTAAAAGTGTGATACTTATTTTTGCAGGCCAGTGTATTTTATAAAGATTTTTAATCTTGTTTCCCAAAGGCAATTAACTAACTACAGCCCCCGCGTTCCCTGAGAATACAGTAGTAGTTCACAAAACTATTTTAACTTGTAGGTAAGTCAAAAAGCCAAATGTTGCAGTCCGGCCACAGACAGTATGTACCTGTTTCAATGGCCAAACTCTCTAATTGGTTGCCTGAAAACGAACGGAGGTCAAAGCAACGGGTAGTGTGAATGCTGTTAAACATTCCTTTTGTATATTTTACAGTAAATTACGGATCTAAGAAACTAACTAAATACGTGGCTGTAATTAGGTTTAAATTACATTTCAATATAGGTATCACAAAGTAAATAAAAAAAAAATTCTAAAACAATACCTATTTAAGAGACAGAGTAAATAAGGTACACAACAAATGTACTCGAACTAGAATTGGCTACTTGACAGTTTTCGGAAAAATATTTTAAAAATTATAAACACTTAAGTTATACCTCTTACAATATTTTTCTTCTCGAAAAAGCTTCATTTAATAGAAAAAAAAAACACATTTTTCTTCATTAGTTTCATATTTCGCGCGAAAACGGTTGGTCACGTGACATTTTGCTCTGTGACGTCACATTTCAATATACAATGAAATTTAATCTTGAAACCTGACCGATAGTATTTGTTTATTTGTGAAATGTGACGTCACACGAAGCTCAATCATGGCCGCTCGTGTTTCGGGTCTTGTAATCCACAGATAATAAATCGCAAATTTATTTTGCAAAAATAAAATATTAACAAATTATCTTAGTAAAAAAAAGCTATTGGATAATATCGTTAAATCATAAACTACAATTTCCGACATATTTCATATTTTATTGTTACGACTGTCAAATAGCCAATTAGGAATAAAATATGGTGCTTAATAAACAAATTATGTTTATTTAAAAATATACCATTTGTTGTGGTGTTGATGATGTTCGCGCATAACTTCAGAACTACTGCACTTTAGGGCTGCACCTATGTGATTAAATCTTTTTTCGTTTTTATTTTGTCATGACAAGGTTTATATGAGGTTATGAGGAACTCGATGGCGCAGCGGCTACCACGTTCGGCTTGCGATCTTACCCGCTAAGCAACTTTCGCAATGCCGAGTCACTTGATCATCATCATCATCATCATCATCAGCATATAAACGTCCCACTGCTGGGCACAGGCCTCCCACGTGAACAATAGCACGTGGGGGTATTGGGCCATAACCCACCACGTTAGCCCAATGCGGGTTGGTGGGTTTTAACGACTGTCATCTTACGACAACAACCGGGACCAACGGCTTAACGTGCCTTCCGAAGCACGGAGGAGCTTAAGATATTTTAAATTTGGTCACCCATTCAGCGACCCGATATTACGTAAGTTGCTTAGCGGGCAAGATCGCAAGCCGAATGCGCTAGCCGCTGCGCCATCGAGCTCCTTGATGGGAGATCAAAATTAAAATACATTTTGAGCTCTTCCGTGCTTCGGAAGGCATGTTAAGCCGTAGGTCCCGGTTGTTGTCGTAAGATGACAATCGTTTAAACCCACCAACCCGCATTGGGCCAGCGTGGTGGGTTATGACCCAATATCCACACGTGGGAGGCCTGTGCCCAGTAAAGAGACGTTTATAGGCTGATGATAAAGGTTTATATGAAATATTTTTTTTAGAAATTCGTTACGGAATACGGGCTGTTTAAGCGAACGGTGCCGGGCTGCTAGTGTTAGCGTATGGCGCAGTGGCTTCATGTTGTCGGGTTGCGATCTTAAAAATGAAGCACCAGGTGGATATTCTCCTTCGCTGGGTGACGACTTAAGGGGGTCCTGCACGAAATTGTAAAAATTTACGTGTTTTTAAGTCACTTGTACGCATGCGCTTAATTAGTTAAATACATTAAAAGAAGTAACTTTTGTTAGTTAGCCTGATCATTGCACAAGGTCATGGCCTTGTTGAAATTTGAAACCAATTCTTTAAACAATTACAAAAATGCATAAATCTAATGACTCCTAAAAACTTTTTAATGTTTACGCATGAAACAATAATTCTTACATGAAAATATTTGTATTGATATTCCCCCTTCTTTAAAATGTAAATTTTAATTTTTTACACAAGCGCGTGATGATTTTGCAAATTTCGCAGAATAAAAACATTGATTTAATTAAATTACTAGATCTGAAACTTCAAAGCAGAAATGTTCTAATTATAAATATCAATATGATTGATTTTGCTTTGAAGTTAGTCAGTTATTAAGATCGAGCGATAATTGAAATCAAATAAAAGCATATTTGATGAAAATGTATAAGTAATCTACAAGCCCGTCTGCGACCTAGTTTGCGTGAAAGAACAACCCGTATCTCTAACCGACCTGAGTTTCTAAAAATGTTCTCTCATACAAAAACCTTGTGAAGACGATTACAAACACAACAAAAAAAGAATTAGCTAAATAGGTGCAGCCGTTCTGAAGTGAACGATCCGAACAAACATTCTTGGCAATTGATTTTTATATAAATAAGATCAAGACAGTGTATTCAGAAAAGGTTATTTGCTTATATGTCTAAATTCTTTAAATCGCTACACAGTGCGATGTTCACACGTACAAAATACAAACCATGAAAATGCACTGAGTGCGTCTTGTTTATATTGGTGAAATCTCGGAAGCAAACATTTCGCCGTGCAGTAAGTACGTAAAATGGCGAACTTTTCCAATATTCGAACACCACTTTACCATGTGTTCAGAATTCCTTAGTAGGTAAATATTCTGTAGATATTTTGTTTGTCAAAACTTTATTAGGTACGAATTATTTTGCTGGTTATGAATCGGATTAGGTTTCTTTGGCACACCGCAGGACCTATATTTTTTGGCATTGCTTTCTTCAAACAGAGTTTTATTGGAAAAAATATTTTAAAGAGCTAGGTGAGATTACGATAATTTCATTTTCAGTAATAGTAGAAGTAAGCGCCACGTTATACGTTTAACTTTTCTATAAATGACGTACGTATCTGTAACATATTACAGAGATAAAATAGAAAATAGCTGTAATTTTGTTTTAAAATTATAACATATTAAAATAGCCCTTGCTGAGATTCTTGTGAGTTTTTCTTTGTACAAGGTCCCCACGGAGTCATAGCCTAGAATTACTCTAGGTTCAAAAATACTTTGTGTCAAGTTTAGTTTTATCCGATAGTTTTATAAAATGTTTTAAATAAATAAAAAATAACAACTGATGGACGTGTCTAACATAATAAGCTACTATTTCTTTATATCTATAAGAATCGATAAAGACGCAATACCCATGTCGGACTTTACCATCTCGAAAAGACGATTTTTTCCAAGCGACTTAACCCTTTAGTGGTTCCTTTGTGGTACATACGATACCCTTGTGTAAGATTTCCACTTTGCGACACTCGAATAGAGCGAGATAAATATCTTTATTTATATCATCCTGTGTGTTTGCAACTGAATAAAGGGGCGGTTTTATATGGCACAACTGAAATTATTATTAGGAGAAGACATTTCCGTGTTATGTAAATGGTGTATTATGCTGTGGGAACTAAATTGCAGCGCTTTCGGAAACTTCCCTTTTGTGCCAGCCGAAGTTTTGTCTTGCATTTTCATAGCGTGAGTGTTCGTTCTTACAGGTACTGTACTCGTTTCACGTGTGCGAGTGATAATTATGTGAATTTCGTAACACTTTTCAGCGGTTTTAAACTTAACATTTAAATATAATATCAACTTAATTTAAACTTCACCAAAACAGTGACTCAGTGTCGCTAGTTTAATTTTTGTTTTACTTTGTTTGGGAAATTTTATAAATGTTACATACAATTTTACGTACATCAGTAAAGTTTCCACTTATTTATAATAGATGAGTTTGAGTACTAAATTAAAGGTACAAAATAAAATTAAAATTTAAGATAAACATTATAGATCATTACATTTCTTAATATTACATTTGAAGGTAGCGATCGTATTATTAAATAGGTATATCCGTGTCTATATGAAGTTCATTATAACATGAACACCACCGATACAAGAAAGTGTCCCACCCAAACATCGACGGTAGGCTTAGTCACCGAAAAAAAAAACTGCGATACGTCGACGTTGACTTTACTTACCGAGAATTCAAACCTCGTTCCGTCCACGGTAACTACAGTACCAAAATAAATAGGTCAAAGCACGTAGTACGTAGGTCCGTAAAAAAATTTGAGGTCGTTCTATGGTTACTAATTCATCATACAAGTAAAATAAATCTATATATTGCCACACAAAATTTCACAGAAAAAAAAAATGAAATTGACGAAATTGACAGTTCGCCAAAACGGAACTTTGCAGCGTAAGCGTCTTTATAAATGTCGAAATACTCTTCTACTCAACGTATTTCCTAAATAAGTGCACAGCAAAACAATCGCAAACTAATTATCGTTAAAGATTGGATAAGTTTGTTTACATTCGTAGACAGTGACATTGCAACTAATTTTTTTTTCAGACCAGCGCCATAAACACGGCAACGTTCTTTGATAAGGTTGTTGCCCACTGCACCTAGTTCGTAGTTCCGCAAGAAAATTTGAGGTGGCTGTATGGATATTGATTTATCCGTAGAGCAACAGAACATATGGCATAGTGTACGAGAACCTTTAGTAAAAAAATGAAATTGTTGACAATTTTGACGGTTCGCCATTTTTTTGCATAGGATTTTTCTCAGAACAATAACTATTGTTCTGAGGGATTTTTTTTGTGCTAAAAATGTTGTTATTTATTACTCTTCGTAATCATCCTTCTTCCTAATAATGTGCACATCAAAACAATCGTTATGGTTTTAGCTATCGAACATGGTATGATTCTTTATAGTTTCAAACAGTGACTTCCAAGTAACAATAACTTCTACATGTCGATATATGTTTACGTATTTTTTTTTTGTCTTAGAATGTTTCTTTTTGTAATTTTTGTTATAGTTTTTCGTAATTTACTGTTAATTTATTAAAATACTGAGTTTTCGCATTTTCGCATTCCGTACGTATATTAAATTTTGATATAGCCTGAGTAGTTGTTTAGTTCTAAGCTTTTTTGTCAGCTCAGTCAGGGTTCGTAGTCTTCTGTACACTCTTCTAGCAGCTCTGGAAACAGCAGGACGCTGGGCGCCATGTTGTATATACGGGCTTGGACGCTCAAGTTGGTAAGACAAATGTTTGGTGCTAGTGTTAATTAATATGGAAAATTAACGCATGAAGATCGGAATACGCATTGCGAGTTTTATTTAAGTTATTACTTACTTAATTTATACGGGGAGCCTTCGGGAACACTTGGCCGTCTTATTCACCTTAGGGTAAGTGACGATAAGGCCGAAGATGGAAACGCACTAATTCACCTGGAATCCTCCGGTGTTTTGATTTTAATTTTTTTGTTTATATCTCTTTGTTGTATGTACAGTGTTGTTCAAATAAAAAAATATTCTATTCTATTCTATTCTCTACTACTGAGGTTATTACTTACTATCTTCTTACAGAACAATGCTACCTAATTGACATTGATTTCATGGAAAAAAACCTAAATAAGATTGACCATCATCATTCGTGATCAGTAATCACCGAGAAATTATGAATAATTAATTAATAATTGATTGCTAGTTTTATTTATCGGGCACGAGCTGACGAATGTATCAACATTGTTTCATTGAGCTACATTATTATTTTAGGGAGCATACGACCCGACGCATTCGCCACCAATGCAGAAACAAAATACTTCGGTCATTGAGGTAAATAAAATTATAACTCAATGACTTCGGTTGAGTTTTAATAATAACGCCAGTGTTTTGCTTTTGCAACATAGATGAACATAATGATGAATGCTTGATGAATGTCATAAGACTTTTTCTAATGAAGAATGAATTAAATGCTCTATTTTTATAAAGAAACCAGGGACCGTCTGTGATTTCGTCTATACCTATGAACACTCGTATCTAGCTATTTTTTTTAAAGGTAGGTACAAGTTTTTTTCGGTGCGTTGAGTCATTCAGTTTTTCAGTGAGCTAGTCAGAACTTTTTTTATGTAATACAAAAACAATAATTTTTTTAAAATATAATAAATTAATTTTACTCCACACTTAATCATTATGTATTTATTTATAATTGATATAATTACATATCATATCACCGAGCTTACAAAACGATGGCGCTCGCTACAAGCATACAAATTGTATGTACGTAGTAGTTGAAAGAATACTACCAACCCCTCTCTTCCGTTGGGTGTCGTAAGAGGCGACTAACAGACTAAAGACTGCACATGCACCCAACAGCATAGAGCGGCGATGGGCTCACCACCTATAACGCTGAGCACATGTGCAGATGTAATTCGTGAAACATGGTCTATGGCAGTGGGATGCTTCTGCGGTCATCATTGCCTAGTCTTGGACTAACCCTCTCATTGCCTAGTCTTGGACTAACCCTCTCCGAATAATAGTCGTGAATCTAATATGTATGCATGTAAGTTGTTATAACATAGTACTAAAGTCTTAAGCCTTAAGAGGCCTATTACATCTCAACTGTGATTTTTGCGTGAAATGGCCAATTTTGGCGTTATGGATCTAAGAAACATAAAAATACATTAACAATTATGACTTATTGAATAGTGTAGAATAGCTATTAATAGTGCGTAGCGGCCTCGCTTTTTGTTAATTTTGCTTAACTTTTTAATTAAACCCAAAACTGCATAAAAAGATTATAATGAAGTGCGCGAAGGCACTTTTTTGAGCTCATCGATTGAACTACTGTTCTAAACAAGTGAAATAAAAAAAATATGTTATCTTTTATATAGTCGAATAGTGCGTAGCGGCCTCGGAATTTTTAGATATCATTGATTTTATATAGGAAAAAAATCTTCGAAAATCGCTATAAGTTAACTGTGAATATCTCCTATCTACGATAATATTATTGAGCAAAATTTATACCAGAGTAATTGGTACTTCATGAGGAATGAAGATTGTATAATGAATGTATATTGAGATGTAATAGGCCTCTTAAGCTACTCTTGAATCCGACCGTACCAATAAACATACATACATACTCGTATAATCACGACTTTTATCCCCGAAGGGTTAGTCAGAGACTAGACAATGAGGACAGCAAAAGCAATCATCTGCTATAGTCTACATTTCTACCAATAGCTACTGCACATGTGCTCAGTGTGACAGGTGGTGAGCCCATCGCCGCTCTATGCTGTTGGATGTATCTGCAGTCTTTAGTCTTTTACGGCACCCAAGGGAAGAGAGGGGATGGTAGTAATCTTTCACCGCTATACGCGACACCGTTATAAGGGGTACGGGAACAACGATACATTTAACGATGTAAGCGCTTAGGTTCAAAATTTTGAAGCTAGCTTTCCTGCGATCATTATGTCGTAATAACGGTTAGTACGTTAATGAATACCTCTTACGAAACTAACATGCTTAGAACCAGAGGAAAGTTCTCGTCGGTAGTATAACACGGCTATGGGGATTCGAAGTTGGATCTATGAATTACCAAGTTGAACACGGTTATCGATGTCTGAAGTAAGCCTCGATATTTTCAGTGAGTTACATTAATAGTATTTCACAAGCTTTTGTTACCGTGAATTTGGAGATTTATTTATATTCTCTTGACGTTTGACGAAAAAAAGGCATTGGTGCCACATATCTTTTAGATGGCTACCACACTACAAACACACACATCTAGGGAATTAACGCTAACTACATATTATAGGCATACTACTTATACCTTTTTATACCCGACGTTTCGACCGAGTTGCACCGGTCGTGCTCACGGGGGGGGGGGGGGGGGGGGGACTGCTGTCGCGATAGCGTCTGTCTGGCACAGACTATAGCTCATTAGATTAGTTGTTAAGTCTTAACTTCAAGTTAGTTAACTGTTTTTAATTTTTATTAGTATTGACGTATAAGTGTGAAGGTTTACATATGGCCTCCGTTTGCGCGGCTGAGTCTTCGTCCACCGTCCACTATTTTTATAACTATACAGATCGTATATGTGAGGAGACGGCTCTTTCAAAAACACGATTGGAACATTTTGCCCGACAGAAAATAATCCTGAAGTTACCTCTAAAATTGTATATAAATATGCACATTACGACCGTGTTTTACAATAATAATTCCTATAAAATCATAAACACATAGGTACCTATACCTTTTCGATTTCTTGACTGTTTTGGATATCCAAAAAACTAAACATTAACGTTTTTAATAAAAATGTGAATGGCGCTTACGACTTACCGCGGACCCCGCACCGCGCAACCCCCGCGAGGGCCTAGAATTTTCGCTGACCGCCTAACCTCCCTTAATAACAGATTTTTATTTTTTCTTTTATTATAGTTTTTTTTTGTGATTGTAGATTGTATAATTTGGTAACGACATATTGTTTTGTAAATGTCGTTACTTCTATATTATTATAAAACTGTGGAGTTTCTTGCGCCCGTTCTTCTCTACAGTTAAAAGACGTCCTGAATTTGAGTGCCTATGCCTAATCCATAGTAGAAAAATTAAGTTTAGACGATTCAAAATACCGAAAAAAGAAATTCAAATTTTGATTTTAATTTTCTTTCCGCTGAATAGTAGTTTTTTTTGGGTTCCGTACCTCAAAAGTAAAAAACGGAACCCTTATAGGATCACTTTGTTGTTAGTCTGTCGTGTCTGTCAAGACCCTTTATCTCGGGAACGCGTGGAGGTATCGAGTTGAAATTAAAATGATTTATGTACTCAAATCTGCAGTCTCTTGAAGCTGTAAAAAAATCAAACAAAATAAAAATACAGCCGTTAATGCCGCAAAAAAATGTAAATTTTCGACACTCTCAAGGGAGCCAAAATTCATAGGGTATTTGCCGTTGACCTAGAACTATGAAACTTGGAAAGTATTACCGTCTTATACTACAAGTATAGGTAACAATCTGAATACTATACATTTGTAATTAAATCATTAAAAAACAGGTTCTTTATGCCAAGGAACGGCGGTCCATAAATTGAGTTAACCGTGTCATGTGGGGTATCGTATGAAAAGGCTTCATTGGCACAAGCTTAAACAGATTTTTAATTTTTTTATGATATTGTATAGATTTCGATTTAAGACGATGAATGGAAAAAATAATAATAAAAATTTGCACCTACAAATTTGTAAGGAACACTCGGTGGGCGAGTCCGACTCGCACTTGTCCTTTTTTATATTTTAAGAAAAACCTACTCGCTGAGTAAATAATAAATAAGGACTTCCAACGCAGGTTAACTATGCAGGTGGGTAACGTTTTATCAAAGAGCCAGAAGAGTGATAAATAATCGCTTCCATTATTCATTTGCTTAAATATCCCGTCACCTCAACGAGTTCCGCAGGGATCGGCGTGTATGCGAGCGTATTTATTTATTTATGATAGTACTTTTGTCAAAGAACGGCCGGGTTCACTCCGGTGATTTATGTACCGTTCACACAAAGAGGGTTGCATATATGCCTATTTATCGAGAGGTGATAAATTCCCCACTTGTGTACGACATAAAGAGTATTGAATGTACAATAGAGTGAGTTGCGAAATACAAAGTGTTTTCATTTTTCTTAATTTATGAGGGGTCGCTTAGTTGTCATCTCACCTGCCCACAAGTGGCAAACGTTAGCGTATGTCAGTATTCGATCGCTGCCACTGAATAATTGAATAACGAATTCGTAAATAAAAAATAAATTACAAGTTAAATTAGCTGTAAGTATAAAGTTTAAAAATTGAATCTATAATATGATAACGGTAGGTACGTCATTTAGCAAACGTTAAATTCAATTTAAAATTCGCTAATAAAGTTTTAAAATTGAATCTATATTAAGATAACGGTACGTCATTTAGCAAACGTTAAATTCAATTTAAAATTCGCTAAGTTCAGGTTTGCTATTTTTGTTACTTTACAATATGGCAATATGGCAGGTGACAGTTTGGCTGCGTTCATGCTTTAGTTATTATTCTGAGGTTCAATGTGAAGTCCGTCACTCCAATTTTTATTTATCTATGGGTTTTTCTTCTTTTAAAAAGGTACAGTGCGACATAAAAGACGACGCCAACCTCGTCGCCCGCGCCGTGCAGCGCTGACGCAGTCGTGGCCCCGGCTCGGTGCGCCCCGCAGTTGCCGGTGCCGGCTCCCCGCGCCCCGCAGCCGCCGGCCCCCCGTGCCGTGCAGCATGCTGACGCCGCGCCCCGCGCGCCGCCACCGCCGTCCCGCCCCGCGCCTTCGCCCGCGGTGCCGCACGTGACAGCTGTGCCTGAGCCTGTCACCAAACCAACGAAGCCCAGCCGTCGTGACTACGCCTCTGTTGCTGCATCCAACTTAACAGCTCAGAGAATGTCAGAGCGTGACACCATGGATCTAGACGACGACGGTTTCGTCAAGGTCCAAAGGAAGAGAGCACGTCGTAACCGGCCGAATCAGAACCGTTGCGGCACCGCACTGACAGGGCCTCAGTTCCTGTTGCGCGCTGCGACGCCGACCACGCTGATGTACCTTTCGCGCCTGCACTACACCATCACCGTGCAGGATGTGATAGAGTACATCAAGACGAAGACCAACTTCCTTCTGAGGGTGGAGCCGCTGGAGTCGCGACACAATGTCAGTTTCAAGGCAGTTGTGGTGCGAGTCCCGACAGCCATGCTGGACACTTTTATGAAGGAAGACTTCTGGCCGAAGGGCGTGATGTACCGGCATTTCCGCGGGAGATTGCCCACCAACACCACCGGAGCAGCACAAGCCAGTGCTAAATACTAACATAGTTATAAGTTATATTTACTAACAACAATTGTTTATTTTGTATGTATGTTAGTCTGTAAGGTATATATTATATGGGCCTCATTGTATTTTTTACCATTTATACATTGTACGTTGCCTGAATTAAATTATTTTATTATTATTATTATTATGCTCTTTATTTAAAATATAATCTTAAGTAAAATTTTTTACAATACTTTGTATAAAAAAACATATTTACAATATAAAATATTATAAAAAACTTAACCTAGGTTGCCACCGGCAGCGGGGATAGACCCAAGCTATCGGTGGTTAGGGCTGCAGAGTGAGGAACCTCCTGACAATACGTGCCGTGTCAAGGAGTACTGCCTTTTGCATCTGACCCTTGACCCAACCTTTCAGCGAGAGCCTCTCTAGGTGTTGATCGAGGCTCTTAGCTATAAGGCCGTGTGCCGAAACGACTATCGGTATAATAATCTTTCCTACAATCACACCAATTATCTAGCCCAAGAGAAGCTTCGAAGAAACTCGTTAAATGGTTACTAGACAACGGATAAACATACTTAAAATACTTAAATACATACTTATTATACATAGAAAACACCCAGACCCGAGACAATTTAGAAAAACAATAATTTCTAAATTGACCCGACCGGGGATCGAACCCGGGACCTTAGAGATGGCGACACCTTGAAAACCGGTGTACAAACCACTCGACCAAGAAGGTCGTCAAATAATGGTTGAATCCACATCCCACATGGCGGTAACCTCGTGAGCCAAGTCAAGGTACTTACTGAGCTTGTCCTTCTCGGCTTTCACGAGGTTCTCGTCATGAGGTATGGTGATATCAACCAATATTGCTTGGCGCTGAGATCGGTCGATCACCACGATATCAGGCTTATTAGCGACAATAGTCCTGTCCGTGATGATAGAGCGATCCCAGTAGAGCGTTGCATGACCATTTTCGAGAACTGGCGCAGGTGCGTACTTATAGTACGGCACCTCTGATTCAACAAGGCCATATCGAAGAGCAAGTTGCTGGTGAATTATTCTGGCTACTTGGTTGTGTCTGTGCAAATACTCTCCGTTAGCAAGATGAGAACAACCGGAAATAATATGTCGGAGTGATTCTCCCGGACGGCGGCATGCCCGACAGATGTCGACCGTACCGTCCCTCATTATATATTTCCGGTAGTTATTCGTCTTGATAACTTCATCTTCAATAGCACAGACAAAACCTTCGGTTTCCCCAAAAAGGTCACCGAAACGTAGCCAGTTCACCGAGGCAGGCAAATCTACATCAGGCCCAGTCAGAGCCCGATAGTAGCGCCCGTGTAGCACCTTGCTCTTCCATATGTCCTTGCGATCGAGAGTGCTTAGCACCACTGGTTTGCGCCAGTTTTCTGTTGCCAAGGAGAGCGGCGTAAAGTGTCTATCAACTGCCACGATATCCAAATGCATCCCGCACTCACTGTTCAGGAAATAATCCCTGAGACTGCACACCTCACGGTTATGTAGGTCCTTGGCATTTAAAAAGCCGCGACCCCCACATCTCCGCGGGATGTACAGCCTCATAACAGATGAGCGCGGGTGTAACATTCTGGAAGTCGTGAGCATTTGACGGACTCTTCTATCCAAGGCGTCCAATTCGGTCTGAGTCCATCTTAGTATGCCAAAGGAGTATGTGAGTAGAGGCATAACCCAGCCATTAAAAGCACGCGTCTTATTGCCACCCGATAAAATACTGTTAAGTACTTTTCTTAGGCGGCAAAAGAATCGCTCCCGTAATGACTGTTTTATGTCCCCATCCACAACACCCAAAGACTGTGACATACCAAGATATTTATATGTTTCAACTTCGGAGAGAGATCTGAAGTTTATCGTTTCGGAGAGTTGTAAATTGGTTGAATTTACTACTCTCCCACGCTGTACATGCATAACCGCACACTTATCCACACCAAACTCCATCTTGATGGCACTGCTGAAAGTCTCAGTAATTTTCAGCAGTTTCACCAAGTCTTGGCGGTTTGGTGCGAGCAACTTGAGGTCATCCATGTACAACAAGTGCGACATAACTTCACCCCCTCTCCGCAGTTGACAGCCTAACTTTGAATTTCTCAACAAAGTACTGAGAGAATTCAAAGCTAGGCAAAACCATAAAGGACTCAGACTGTCGCCTTGGAATATGCCACGCTCTATCCTTATAAGATCCTGCGTGGCAAAAACACTATCTCGACATCCTGGTTGACTCAAGACCGTGGTCCACTGCCGCATACATGATATCAAAAAGGATTTTAAAGTTATATCAATTTTATATAACTCTAAAATCCTCACCAACCATGAATGCGGCACCGAATCATAGGCCTTCTTATAGTCAATCCAGGCTGTAGAGAGAGTCCCTCTGCCACGCCGGACCTTCTGGCATATGGTCATGTCAATGAGGAGAAGCTCCTTAGTACCCTACATCCATTCTGAGTCTTGTCCAAAATATTGTTTGCAACAATGTGCGCGTTAATTTTTGTTCTCAGAATGGATGTAAGGAGCTTGTATAAAGTAGGTAAGCACGTGATGGGTCTATAATTTTTCGGTTCCGTGGTACTACCCGATTTATGGAGCAGAAAAGTGACACCAGTAGTCAACAAACTTGGGAGTGAGCCGAGCTCTATGGCTTCTTGGAATTGCGTTGCCAGTAACTCGTGTGAACATCGAAACCATTTAATCCAGAAGTTGTGCAATCCGTCCGGTCCTGGGCATTTCCAATTTTGGGCCGTACGGATTGCACAACTTACGTCAGCTGTACTAATACTTATAGGCTGCATGGTCTCGATAGGTTCACACGCGTCACTGACAACACTCATCCATTCACCTTCCGTGTGCTCGACGGGCACCGACCAAATGCTGCGCCAGAAATTAGTCATGGCATCAACATCTGGTAGCCGCCCATCGCTCACACGTTGATCAGCTCCTCCCCAACGTCTGTATACTTTTCTTTGGTCACTTTGAAAGAGGCGATTTTGTTGGTATCGGTCCACACGCACTCTGTAGCGACGTATACGGTTTGCCCACGCATAGACTTTTTGCTTCAGAAAGTCAATACGTTCCGTCACACAAGCCATATAGTTTTCCGGACGAACATCAGTCCCAACAAAGGCTTGTGTGACGAATCGCATGACGCGATTATTGCCATTTCTGAAGCAAATTAGCTTTGCAATGAGTGTCCTGAACTTATTAATACGCCCCTCGATCCTCAATTGCCAAGCAGGGGCAGTCCCGGTTCGCCGCGGTACTCGGTCAGAATCCTGGAATTTGACACGAGCAACGCGACACACCGTGATAGCCCCACAATAAAGGATCGAGTGGGTATCAATTAAACTTTCACTGGTTCCAAGATAAGGAACCAGTAAATCGTTCAAGGCACTCATTAACGTCAAATTATGTCTATTCGTGGGCAAACAAGGTATACGCGGCCTAGAGTTACGCGTGTCACGATACTGTAGAATAGCATCGTTCAAAGCGCTCCTCATTTGCTCATTCGTACTGTGTACTTACATTCGTATTTATGAAATCTTCATCGTCGGGTACCGGATCTACTCGCGCCACAAAAACCGGCGTCACGGCCGGTAATTGTGGGGCAGGCCGATCCTACACCGAAGAAGAAGCCGCATAAATACGTTGTGACTCCAGGCGTAGCCGATCAAGTGCTGACTGATCCAGCAAGTTGTTACGCTGGATCACCCGCACCTGATCCGACAATCGTTGGGCAGACACGCCTATGGTCGGTTCAAGGGCCTGAAACAAAGACAGCATCCTAACACGACACGCAGTAAGGTTAATTATTATTATTATAAAAGAGTAGAAATTAAATAATCCAGAACTAAATTCACTCATTTTTTGGCAACATTGATTATCTGTCATTAATGTCAAGTGGTTGTTCAACTCTGTCCGTGGTTACGATATAAATTGTTGTTTTAGTGATATTTCTACATTCCTGGATTTCTACATTAGCATGATTATGACCATCCATGGCGGTTCTCGTAACATAATATATAAGGTTTTTATTGCGAAGTTTGGCAGAATTTCAAGACGGAACTTCGTTACGTCATCTGGAGGATATTTACCAACGTACAGCAGATTATACTGGTAAGTCGTATACTGGTAAGTATCCTCGTCGCCAGTGATAGATATGACAAATGATACACGTCTTTAGGGTTCGAAGTCCGTTTATTACTGGCTAATATTTAAATGCATTTTCGGCGGCGTCGCAGCGCACGCACACATAGGTACACAACGCAGCGTGCGGGCGGACACATACACATCAAAGTTATAAAAGATGTTGAAAGTATAATTATCTAAAATATGCCTATGCGCAATCGGCTAAATTCCGTGAAACAATCAGTATTTTTAAATATTTTTAAAAGTTTTGGGGATATGATATTACAAACAAAAATGTTGGTTATTATAGTTCGACTCGAGCATCTTGAACCTTTTAATTTATTGGGACACTTTATCTAGTGTTAAGGGGTAGAATGTGGTATGTATAGTAAATTATGTCGGTTGGCTTTTGAATCGAGTCGCCTGAATTTGAAGAAACTAACACTGTGGGGGGGTCTAAGTGGCTTATTAACATTTTACCTGCAGCTGTTGCGGTAAAATATTTAAAAAACCACTTTAAAGTTTTGTCAAAATTGGCTATAATTACGAAAAATTACACGTTTTTAGGTAATACAATACCATATTAACAGAACCGAAGTGTGGGGACGGGGGGGGGGGGGCAGCTCCCCTGCGAGGGGGGCGAGGGGGGCTACGCCCCCGCCATGAAAAAAGTCTAAAGAGTTAATTAGGTTAGGTTAGGTTAGTAAGTATGTTGACCAAAAACGCGCGAGCCGAGCGAGCGGGAGCGGCCGGCAAAGCGCCAGAAATGAGGTTTTTGTAACTTTCCATTTTTTTTTTAAAGTTACATAACTTCAAAATTACTTGTCTGAGGCAGGAGGGGTTAGTGGGGGGTACTCCTCTCTCGTCCCCTCCCGTTCCCCCACCGATTAAGGAGACTCGATTCAAAAGTTTTACCATGATACATAACCTCAAAATACAAATATTAACATGACTTAAAAACTACTTGTTTGTGGCAGGGGGAGGGGGGTAAGTAGAGGAACTCCTCCCCCACCCCTTACCTTCACCACCCCCAGCCCGATTCAGGCGACTCGATTCAAAAGTTTTACCAATTATGTTAATAACTCAGTCCATAGGACTGAACAATTTTGGTTTTGTTTTTTTTTATGCATATATGTTTTTATTGTTCAAGGTGTGTCTGAAAGTACTGTGCGGAGAATAGCTAAACAAGGCTCCGAAAATGGAGGAAAATTTTCGACTCCCGCTAAACACAGAAAGGGTCGACTTGCAAAGGAACTCGATGACTTTATATGTGTGCAATCCGTCAGAAAATGATTTTTTTTACACTGTAAAAAAAGAAGTACCAACAATATGCAAATTAATAGCTCAATTAAGGCAACTTATTGGCTATGATGGAAGCCGCGAGCATTTGCAAAACTTGAAGAGTATCTGGACTTTAATTTATTAGTTTTGTATCTAAATAAAAATAAGTTATGTACAATGGCTGTTTTCATTTTTACATACAAACTACTCAAATTAATTATTTTGACGACCTCCGTAGCCGAGAGTAGAGCACTCCGGACTTGGCGTCGCCATCTCTGAGATCCTGGGTTCGATTCCCGGTTGGGTTAATGTAGAAAACCAACTTTTCTATATTGTCTCGGATCTGGGTGTTGTGGTACCGTCGTTGTTTCTGATTTCTATAACACAAGTGCCTTAGCTACTTCCTTTATATCAGAGCAATGTGTAAGTGATGTTTTCCAATTATATGAACATATTAAATAAAAACAAGTATCAAGACCAATTTGCTCGACCTATCAGGGTTGCTATGTTAACGACAACAGCGCCCTCATTTAATTTCTACTCTTTTATGTCGCACTGTACAACTATTATGTTTATTATAATTTACACTTTGTTTTTATTATGTCTAAATAGCTAGTATTTTAGTATGTGCATCTTTAATATATCATAAAGATGCACATACTAAAACAATAAGTAAGTTTAGAGGTTTATTTATTTATCAGATACATGTGGATTCTACGAGAGATAATAATAATAATTTAGACATATTATTTTCTTAACTATTGATTTATTATATTTATTCTATATCTATTGATTTAGCTTTAGGAACGTCGGGTCACCTCGTACAGGCCCTGCCAGAATACCAGCGCCGGCGCCGCGCCGTTGCGATGTGATTTTGTCACACAGTAGCGGCATATGCTGAGCAAGGGTCCTCATTGGCTCGTCAAACTGTAGTGTTTTTGAACGCTTGTAGCGTTCATGACTATTGTTTAGGCCGTCTTAGGGCCTCACAAAGCCCCATAAGGTCGAAGATGGAAACGTACTTCGTCCGGAATCTTCTACCTCTGAGGTACTTTCATGGATTTCGTCGCTTTACCAGTCTAAAGTCCAAAATCTTGCACACGGCGTCATCTATTTGGTACGGGCACGTACCCGGGCGGGCGGTGCGCTTCATACGAAAATTTCTGCAAACTGGTAAAGCGACGGTGACTCCGGTGTACCAACTTACTGTCTTCTCACAGAACAAAGATACCTACATAGCATTGCTGTCATGGCGACAAACTTAAATAAGACCAGCGTCGAAGATACCGAAACGTTGAAATAATTACAACCTCAGGTTGAAATCGAACACACGTCCCCCGCATTTCCTAGGCTGCGTCTACCACACCGCCACTGTCTTATCAAACCTTTCATCAAACTTCGTGATGATATATGACCGTTATTAACGCAAAAAGTCAAATACTACGAAAATTTTCATCAATCGATTTCCATTCATTTCTACTACTCTAATACAACATGCTTTATAATGTCAATGTAGTAATAATCGTAATAACACAAACAAAAGTCTTTATTTAAATAAATATTTATTAAAAGTAATACATATATTTGTATTTATTTATTTATTATTTATTAAAACTTTTGCAACAATATATAACATGGCGGACTTAATGCCTAAGGCATTCTCTACCAGTCAACCATAGGGTGGTGCAGAGATGACAAGGTAGGCGCAATTAGCTGCGGTGCCAAAAGATGTAAAAATAAAACATTTAAAATATATATATAATTTATATTTACATTTAATATATATTGTATTTTATTTAGATAATTTATCGTCGCTAATTGATGACATTAATTGCAAATGTCAATACCGACGTGTTCGAGAGATAAGTGCATGAAGAATGAACAAATAGGTACCTATATATTATAGTCTCTTCGATATTGACTCGCGTTTAGAATTCTAGTATTGCAGTATACGGTATGTGTATACATTAGGTACGTGATATTACTATCACTGTTAAATGTCGACATGACGGTACATAACTAAATAGGATGTTCTGATAATGTAGTAAAAATGAATGGAAATCTATTTCCCATGGGGGAAATACTTTGGTAGAAATAGGTAGAATAACCAGCGCTGTCATGTGTTTTTTAAACAATATTTATCGTGTCGTTAACAAAACACGACGCTAATGATTTCCACCAACCATATTCATAGAAGGAAAATGTATTTTAACAGTTTTGCGTAGGCGTATAATGATATGTACAAAGAAGGCATACGGTACCGTACGTTTCGGGGGAGCTTATAAAGTTTATGATGCTACATCAAATGGGTAGGAGGAAATATAAAATGCGACGGGCATGGAAAACGATACGATATTGTAACGAGCGCCGCCATTTGTCAATAGACGGCAAGATTTGTGTCCGGTTTTATAACACAAGGGCGGGCGACGGTCCGCGGTGATCGCAGGGACGACTCGTAATAACCTGAATAACCTGAGACTTTTATGCGCGCCTTCGTTCATAGCGCAGATATAACGAACTATTCAAAAGGAAATGACACCTCGGATTTTATGAAAGCGCCATATTCTGCGGGCCACAGAGCGCGGTTGGCCCCACGACTTTATGTTATGGAACTGGCTTCCGTTCGCGGCTTCTTTCGCTTGAATTTCGGTCTGTAGAAGGCTGTGCGAAAGATACTACTAGACTACTTGTTGCTTCTTTTTTTAACGTCATATTGTAAATTTTATTAAATAATGTGCAGCTTTACCATAATATATAGTAGGCTCTTTGGTCTTTCCGTTTTATTACGTCGAAACGTTGATCCACTTTGATGTGAAGAAAAGATTATTTAACACACTTTCGAACTTGTAATATATACAAAACTTATATTATTTTAAAGAAGAAAACAAAAAGCTATGCTATTGCCTAAGTGATTTGCTTTTGTACATGAACACATCCAAAACTGTCTTTCTCTAATCAATACATACACTGAAAGAACAAAAAGGTTGATTTTGCACGGGTTGGCGACACATTAGTTGAATTAACAAAGTGATGGGTTAAAGCAACATGAACAGATTGTTGTTTTCACAGAAAAGTTTTTGTTGATATGAAAACAGTTGTTTTTACCTATTTGTACATGTTGGCGTAACAATTTATGCATAATTCAATATGTAATTGTTGATTTTACTGTTCAAGTTGTTGAAATAACCATTTTTAAAGTTAAATTTACAAAATAAACACGATAAAACAACAAAAGATATATGTAATAAGTTCAAATTACCGTAACTGATCAACAATACAGTTTTTGTTCATTCAACAAAACTCAAGAGTAGGTGCTACATTAACCCTAAAATTTTGTTGAAATATGGTAAACCCAACTAATAATTTCTTTCCGTGTACATACATAAACCACGACTTTTATCCCCAAAGGGTTAGTCAAGAGACTAGGCAATGAGGACAGCAAAAGCAGTCCTCTACCATAGTCCACTTTTCACTAAATAGTGACTGCACATGTGCTCAGCATGACAGGTGGTGAGCCCATTTCCGTTCTAAGGTGTTGAATGTATGTGCAGTCTTTAGGCCGTTAGTCGCCTTTTACGACACCCAACGGAAGAGAGGGGGTGGCAGTATTCTTTCACCGCTACGCAAAACGGTTAAACTAATCTATAATGATCCTTAAACCCCAATTATACTCGTATATGTGGTTAAAAGTTTATTGAAGTGACATTTTGTGGTAGGTTAATTTGCTGGCGTCAGTACAATAATTATATTAGGCAATTTTTTTGTAATATGCTTTTTTATAGAAAATTGAGTTAACACCACGCGTGCGAAAGCTTGGCATTTTACAAAAAAGGATAAAAACCGTTTCGGAAACATTGCGATTGTGATCTAAAAATAATCGAGTTCATAATAAAAACACTGAGGGTAGGGGCGGAATAAGGTTCAATGTATACCGAGAGATAAAGAAATATTTTCATTACGCACCCGTAATCGGAATATGGCGAAATGGGTCGCATTTAAATTATGATAGGGCACTCCCTATCCGTGCATCAATAGAAGGGACTGTCATTGTAAGTGCTCTCGGTAACATTAAGAGCTTGTTGCCATTGTTTTACAACATTTAATCGAGTGTCCCCTTAAATTGTCGTCTTCGTCGTTTTCCTTAATTTTAAACTTTTTAGATTGTTTTAATTAAAATCCAAAGGCGAAATGTGTGTGTCATCATCATCAGCCTATAAACGTCCCACTGCTGGGCACAAGCTATGGACGTGGACAATATCACGTGGGGATATTGGGTCATAACCCACCACGCTGGCCCAATGCGGGTTGGTGGGTTTTAACGACTGGCATCTTACGACAACAACCGGGACCAACGGCTTAACGTGCCTTTCGAAGCACGGAGGAGCTTGAGATTGTTTTTAATTTGGTCATCCATCCAGAGACCCGGCATTGCGAAAGTTGTTTAGCGGGCAAGATCGCAAGCCGAACGCGCTAGCCGCTGCGCCATCGAGCTCCTCGATCCATGTGTATTTTTTTATATTATTAAGCTGGTAAACGTGCAAGCGATATGTCTGGTGGAAAGGAGACACTGCAGACTATCGAGTCGACGTTTGAACACCACGGGTATAACGTTTGCATTGCCATATCTGAAGCTTAGCAGTTTATATACTACTAGCGGCCGCTCGCGGTTTCATCCGCGTGGTTCCCGTTCCCGTGGGAATATCGGGATAAAAAGTATCTTATGTGTTTATCCAGATTATAAACTATCTGATTGCCGAATTTCATCCAAATCCATTTAGGAGTTTTTACGTGAAAGAGTAACAAACATACACATTCACAAACTTTCGCCTTTATAATATTAGTGTGATACCTGAACACACAGCAATCCTACCTTCATATATTTTCACGTTCGATAATGCTCCGTGTTGACCTGATTTTTAAAACAGAGATAATTGAAAAGCTTGTCACTCAAGGATGTAATGCGGTGCGATGTAACTTTTTCTTAGATGACCTCCGTGGTCGAGTAACCGCCGCGCCGGTTCTGGCGTCGCCATTTTTTAATTCCCGGACAGGACAATTTAGAAATAACTGTTTTTCATGGGTGTTTTCAATATAAAGGGCGTCCCACAGACATGCCACATGGAGGGAAAGTACCTTGAATATTGTAGATGGAACATTTTACTGAAAGAAGACATTATCTTAATTTAAAAAACAATTTAAACTGCATTCATAGATATTTAAATAATTACATGGTTGAACCGGGAATCGAACCCGTTACATGAGAAAAATAATCTACAGGAGCTTTATCATACCGATCGAAAGGCTTCATCATAAGGATTATTTTTTGCTAAATAACACAGTGTCACAAATAAAAGGAAGACCATGAATTTTAACATTTTTAATACAAAATTAATCAATTTGTGTATGTATTTATTTCAATGTCAGTTGTATGTCCTTACGGCAATGTCAGCTTTTAATTTTTCTGAACAAAATTTCACATCAAATGTTAAAATTCATGGTCTTCCTTTTATTTGTGACACTATGTTATTTAGCAAAAAATAATCCTTATGATGAAGCCTTTCGATCGGTATGTTAAAGCTACAGGGTGATTATTTTTGGCATGTAACGGGTTCGATTCCCGGTTCAACCATGTAATTATTTAAATATCTATGAATGCAGTTTAAATTGTTTTTTAAATTAAGATAATGTCTTCTTTCAGTAAAATGTTCCATCTACAATATTCAAGGTACTTTCCCTCCATGTGGCATGTCCGTGGGACGGCCTGTATAAGAAGATAAGAATTGGTGTTGATAAGAGACAAGTAATTTTTTCTATATCCACAAACTCTACGTTCTCAGGGACGCGCAATAAAGACTTTTGTGACAGACCGAATAACACGAGGATGCAAAGCAGCGGGCAGGAGTTAGTTAAATATTATATTTTTTATTAGTCGTGTTTACTGTACTGATAAATTTAATGATGTCATTGTTTCGGATATAATAGGATTTCAATTTCAATTTGTATTCGGGTGTCCTTTACCTTGCTTGAGTGGTATTCTCATTACGATTTACATGGCTTATGATTTTCATGTCTTCGCGCATACATTTTAGTCTGTCGCCGTAACAGGTATGCTGGTAGTTTTGTTGTGTTCCGGCAGTTAAAGATAAGGGTTAGGTACGCTTCTTAGAGATAAGACAGCCAGTTCCGCAGTAGTTTATTGGATTCCGGCTAAAGTGCGCTTCGTCTCGACCATACCGTCCATTCTCCATCAGGGGAGTTGTAGAATGAAAAAAACAAGTTACAAGTTCCTCGGTCCAGGTTCCAGGAAGTCCAGGTTTTCATTTCCAGGTCAGACTACGTGTGTTTCGGATGATTCCCGCATAGGTCTGGTGATTTAGTCAATATCCATCAATGGTAGCAATGCGGTGACTTTATTGCAATGACGGAGACGTAAGTAGGTAGGTACCTTTGCTCAGCAATGGAACAGAACTAAGCTTTACTTTTCCATCGCATCTCATCCCTAAGTGTGTTTCGGATAATTCCCGCATAAGTCTGGTGATTTAGCCAATATCCATCAATAGTAGCAATGCGGCGACTTCATTGAAATGACGGAGACGTAAGTAGGTAGGTACCTTTGCTCAGCAGTGGAACAGAACTAAGCTTTACTTTTCCTTAAACTTACCTACGTAGTTTTATTTTTAAATTCTCCGCTCTCATTCATCAATACTGTCTTTAAAAAAGAGCTTATCTTTGCCTGTGATTTCCTTTTAATAAGTCGTATGAAACGACGACAACAAAGACTATAATAACTCACAAATTTATGGAAATAAAACATGAAGAAAAAAACAGATAAGCCGTGATAAAGAAAGTGAAACTGAAAAAGAGAAATACAATTCGTTTTTAGTGTATGCTTACCGTCTGATCTCCAAAAGGGGAAGATTTATGCCATCCCGAAAAAGGGTTTCTGTTCAACGGTTTTTTATTACGCTCCTATTTCCAACTAATTACAATGGTTTCTGGAGTGAAAATATTAAAATGGAATATTTGAATGGCTTTACTTCTTTTTCGGTTATGGAGCTAAGCTGGAAAGGAGTCGAGTTTAAGAAAATATTTAGTTTTATTAAGCACTTAGAAACCTTAATTGGCTTTTAGCGGTAGTTCTTTTTTGTAGACTTAGTAATTAAATAAACTTTTTAATAGTTAGTTAGTTTTTAGTTTGGTCTTCAGAGTTTGGCCTGCTGAATGCAGTGCACACACACAGTGTTTATCCCCTTACACAAAAAGGGCTCCACGAAGTAATGTAATAACTACCGCCTAATTGATTTAATTTCACACGCCAGCAAGATTTTGTTACATGTTCTAAACAAGTATCTAAAAACATACCTGTCTAAAGAGATTGCTCCAGAACAAGCAGGGTTTGTGAGGGGTAAGGGCACTCGGGAGCAAATTCTCATCGTACGCCTGATTATTGAGAATGCACGAGAGTTCAACAAGGAGGCGTATATTTGCTTATAGACTTCTCAAAAGCGTTTGACTCAGTGAAATGGCCGATGCTGTGGAATACACTTTTGGAAATGGGCGCACCTAAACATCTTGTCCATCTTTTGCGACGTCTATACGAAGATGGCACAGCTTTAGTACGCACAGATTACGTTCTGTCTGACAACTTCCATCCAAGTGCTGGAGCCCGCTAAGGTTGCATAATATCACCGCTCTTGTTTAATGTATACACTGAGTTAGTATTTAGTTATTATAATTGTTACTTAATAACAATTTGAACATAAACTTAAAAAAAACCACATACATACAATTTATAAATAAAAATGGAAAAAAGCCATTGTTAAACACATATATTCAAAATCATGTAATTATAGAATGTAATGAAATAAAATTTCTTGGAATAAATTTAAATGATAAGTTTACTTGGGCCAAGCATATTACTAGTATTTGTAATAAAATGCAATCCTTTGAATATGCGTTATGGCGACTTACGAAGATTAGCAATCAAGTTACTGCTTTTCAAGCATATCATGGCTATGTAAGCTCGTTACTTAGATATGGCATTGTAATATGGGGCAATTCTTGTCACATCGGGCAAGCTTTAATTTAAAAGGCATGCATAAGAGCAATTTGTAATGTTGATATTATGACCTCTTGTAGACCTTTATTCATAAAACTAAGAATTATAACTATCGTATCGTTGTATATTTATGAGATTTATGTTTTTGTTCGTTTACATACCAAACTTTTTAAAAAAGAATACTTACAAAGTAAACAGTAGATACCCAAATAAGCTAATACTACCTTTAGTCACAACTGCGTCATGTGCAAAAAACAGTTATGTAATGGCAATAAAAATTTATAATAGGCTGGATGATGACATGAAAATGATGCCTATAAATTTGTTCAAGGCAAAACTAAAAAAATGGCTGATCCAAAAATGCTTTTATTCTTTACAAGAATACTTTAGCCCCACGACATTTTAGAGTATGAGTATTACTGTAATAGTGTCTACTGGTCAAGTGTTTTGTTTAAATACATAGTTTAGTTCTGTTTTTTTTTTTAATTTTTAACTCATCTTTTCGTACCAGCTTCTGGTGAAATATGTAAACCTTATTAATATTTAACACAACTTATGTACCATATTTCAAGCGAAATAAAAATCTTTGACTTTGTCTTTGAGTTAATAATGCGTATCACTCTAGAGGATTGGCCAGACGGTATAACCATTGGTGGATACAAAATTACAAACTTACGATATGCAGATGATACCACCCTGTTTGCAACTAACTCCCAGCTTATGGAAGAACTGCTACAAAAAATGGAACGTGTCAGCCTTGAGTTCGAATTGAGGATTAACCGTAGAAAGACCAAGATGATAATTGTCAACCGCGCCAACAGTAACACGCCAAAAGTTACTAAAATTGCAAAACTGTGACGTGGTTCAATCCTACATATACCTTGGCGCCTTAATTTCGAATAATGGTGGACGTATCGAAGAGATAAAGCTACGAATGGCTATTACGAGTACAGCAATGGACAAAATGAGAAAAATATGGAGGAACAGAAACATCACAAAGACCACAAAGACGTATTCGTACGCTTGTCTTCCCCATATTTGTGTATGCAGCTGAGACGTGGACACTGCGAGAAATGCAAAGGAGGAAAATAGACGCTCTTGAGATGTGGTGCTGGAGAAGAATGCTTGGAGTGTCATGGACTGAATTTCGCACAAATGTCTCGATACTACAAGAACTCTGCATCACTCAGCGTCTATTATCCGTAGTACAATCTCGTATCTTGGCTTTCTTCGGACACGTTTCCAGGCGAGACAACTGCTCCATAGAACGCCTCGTCGTCCAAGGGAAGGTAGAGGGCACTAGACCGCGCGGGAGGTCACCCATGCGATGGACCGACCAGATAAAGTCAGTTGTAGGCGGATCCTTGAATGAGTGCAGCCGGATGACCTCCAGCAGGGAGAGATGGCGCGACATCGTGAGGCGAATAACATCTGCCCCCTCCGATAGTATACCTACTACGTAACGAACAAGACCGCTCTGCCAAGAGCGTAACGACAAAGAAGAAGCTTTTAGTTACTGTTACTTTAATGGTTAAATCGATTTTTACGAAAGTGTAACTGAGCTTCGAAAACGTAAGACGTACAAGCATATTATCTTTTATCTTTATCTAAGTACTTATCTTCCGTGAAAAAGGATTAGTTTAGAAACGACCGACAGTAAGATTATTTGCTATCAATTTAACATTGCAATTAGCTGTAAAAGCTTGTAAGTAATACAATATTTTTAATATTAACTAATCTGAAACAATAATGTAACATTCAAAATCTAAATAAAGACATAGAATAGTAATTAAAAATATATATTTAATACTCTTAAAAATACTTTCATAGCGACTTTATCTAAGTACCTACTTCATAACAAAACCAAAATACCAAAGTACTTTAGTAGTAATGAAACAAAAGTAAACAAAACAATATGGTTGATTGCATCAGATAAAGTCGCGCCGCTATATTCGTCCCGGGACTATTATAAATCCCGGAGGTTGAAATTATTGTTATTCATCATGCAGCGACGGGAAATCCGTTCCGCTCACCTGGGAAAGAATGGAAATTACCAAACATTTCAAATATGAACGTAAATGTCGCTGTGTTAAATATGTATCTGAAGAAATCAGCTTGTTCTGGACATCCCCGAGAGAAAACGATGACTCAGCTTTAGCAAGATATATAAGTAATTCGAAAACTGTAAAAAAAACTATGATTAGGATTTAAACCTGTATCCTCAGATATACAGGGCTGGCGCACTACCAACTACGCAATCGTGGCTCTGTCCGCCCCCAGCAAATTTATCGAGTCTTCTACTATTACTTTGTAAAACGCGCCTCATTTAAAAAGTTTCGTAACGCATGATCGCAGCTAGAGCTGGGTTTATAAATTAAAAAAACCGTATAAAATGAAATGGCATACTAAAACCTACAAATTGTACATAGTACGGCTTTTCTATAAATAAGTCCGGCTTGGGTTTGCCCGCCCAAGGTAGTCGTCATAACGATATTGATAGTAGTGTTCCGACATTGTTTCTAACAGTTAGAGATAAGTTACATCATTCATACTTTTGGTTTCTTGTGTTGGATACTAGCTAATGAATATTTTATTTTCATACAATCGCAACCGCGCAGGCGTAGATACACGTAGATACTTTTTGAGTCCAGTCGTTTCTATCTATCACATAGCGACCACGAATCAAAAAGTGTTCGGTGTAGGTTTGACAGGCATCTACAAGATGTCAGTCGCCGACTCAAGCAACATCTTAAAGTTACTATACTTTTCCGCTAGGTATAGTAACTTTATGAGCAACATTAACAAATTTTCATACAATTGTACGGCGCTGTGACAGCTACATGACATAGCAGCTAAGGTTTCCTATGGTGTCCGTAACGGTCTCTGCTTCCGGATACAGCAACTACGATTTCCTGTGATAGTATCAAGTGTCGGCAACACGTTTGCGCAGTGTCGGCAATACGTTTGCGACGTGTCGGCAACACGTTTGCGTGGCGCCTGGCGGGTGAAGTAGAGAACTTATTTGTATAAGGTAATATGAAAGCTATCACATCTCCGTCGTGGAAAAAAAGAGCTTTTTCGAGAAAGAAAATATTGTACGGGGTATAAAATAAGCGTTTGTAATTTTTAAAATACTCTTTCAAAAACTGTCAAGTAGCCAATTGTATTCATACGGCAGGAGGGACTGACGGACGCTTTTCCTATGAAGAATGACTAAGCCACCACTTTAAAACTGTTGCACATAAACGCACGTAGTTACCTTATCTTCGCCCCTTCAGAAAAACAGCGCCAGAGAAACTTAATGCTGCAAAAGGTCGCTGACTTTTTGGTTTAGCGCACTTTTATTTCCGGTTTGACTTTTCAATGTTAAACAAGAAGAAATGATAAAGTAATATTCACACCGTACCTGTGTAGTTTATACAAACTTACCATTGGCCTTTGCGTCTATTGCAGACGATTTATGGTGCAATTCTGGGCAAACACCGTTTTTGGTGGCTGAGGAGTCCGATGCGAGAGCGACATGTTCTACCGCAGGCCTGACAATTGAAGTTTGCGACAGATGGGACTGAGTCGCCTTGACGTTGTCTCTTTCTCTTATCAGCAGTGCCGCGAACCAGGTTTTATCGCAAAACTTGCGACCCTCTCCAACACCCGTCTACGCCACTCCGTCCGTTTTTCTGAAAGCTTTTCCCAGTTTCTGTGGTCAATGTGAAAGGCAGACATGTCTCTTTTAGCGCAATCCTTAAAGCCAAACAATGGCCTCCCAACGTCTCTTTTTGCATTCGCGACAGCACCAAGAAGAACACGTCGGGGTCAAACTTAATGAAAATAAAAATAGGTAAAATGTGAAAAAGAAGATTCGAGCAAGTATTTGGACGTTGCCGCCACGACAAAGAAGTTTACTGTGGTTGGTGGTGGCGAGCTCCTTGTTAGATTGCGCTGCCTACCCTTGTTACAACAAGCCCCTAGTTTGTTTAAGTATATTGTGTTGACGATTTAAAAAATATATATATTACATTTTTTTATGCATAATAAGGCAGCTCTTGACCTTGATCTAGCCTGATGGTGAGCGTAGCTGAGGTCTACGATGGAGCGAGCTGCCACTGAAGATGCCTATTAACCTCTCGCCTTGAAAAGCTGAAAGGTATCATACTATTATAACGTTGCTGAATATACTTTGAAAACGACATTTGGATTAACAATCATTAAAAACCTTCTCTATACCTACAAATAACGTTAGTCATTTATTTAGACGTGAATGAAACCCAAACAGCTTTATGTCCTTATTATGACAATATAATATGAAACCATCGATACGGCATTATCATTATCTGGGCTAATGATACAACGAAACAAATTGGTGCGGTGACGCAGATTGATCGCTCTATGCTCAACGACATAGAACGGGGAAAAATATTAGGACATCCCTGGTATATAAATTGAAATGAAACATTTTATACGGATCTAATCGCGTCTATTTTATACTGGTTATTGCCAGCGGCTTCGCTCGCGTTGATTTTTATTAGGGAAAGTTGCCTATAGCCGTCGACAAGGCTCCATCTATCTTTAAATCGTCGATGACACTTGGCTAGCTTACGAGCTGCTAGTCAGCGAGTTTAAAAGCTAGCGAGTGAGCGAGTTTTTTTACAATCGGATATTCAACTAGCAGATTGAAAAAAAACCTGATACCATGGGGCGAGTACACAAGCTGCTAGCTAATTCACTAGCTTGTAGCTCGTAAACTATCGTGTCATCGACGCTTATTATTGATCAAAATCGGTTTAGCGGTATAAGCGTGAAAGTATTACAATAAACTCACTTTCGCATTTATAAAATCCTAAAATTTGAACCACTTTCGTATGAAAAGATAAGATTTCCGTCAAAAGTCTTACAAACTTTTATTTCATTTTAATAAACATAATTATTATTATATCCACTACCGATGCCGTATTCAACTGTTATTTTCACATTTATGTACCCCGGTGAAACGAAATAGGAGCGTAATTTAAATGACCAATCACTAATTTGTAAGTTACTCTGAGAACTTCATTGAAAGCAATTAGCACAGTTGCTCGCTGTAATAACAGCCCAAAGCGTTAACACGGCTCAATTTCAATTTTAAACTTTGATTGTGTTCTCTTAAATTACTCTTCTTATTAAAGCGAAAAGTAATCTTAAATAGGGACATTTTGATGAGGATAGCCCCAGTAATCAGTCACAATTTTAATGACACATCCCTAAATAGATACCTAGTGGAAATCTTTGTACCTAGGTATTGCTAAGTCGCAGCCGCTTTTACAGGCTTAGTGGTTCTACTACCGCTATCAGACTTACGGGCTCTGTGTTCAATTCCCAGCGGGTAATTGGCTATTTGACAGTTGTGACAATAAAATATGAAATATGCCAGAAATTGTAGTTTATGATTTAACGAAAATTATATAATAGTTTTTTTTACTAAGATAATTTGTAAATATTTTATTTTTACAAAATAAATTTGCGATTTTTTGTCTGTGGATTTTATGACCCGAAACACGGGCGCCATGGTTGCGCTTTGATGTGACGTCACATTTCACACAATTATCAAAAACTATATGTCAGGTTTGAAGACAAATTTCTATAATTATTGAAATGTGACGTCACAGAGCAAAATGTCACCTGGCCAACCGTTTTCGCACGAAATTTGAAAATAATAAACAAAAATATGTTTATTTCTATTATAAAGCTTCTTCGAGAAGGAACATATTATACGGGGAATAAAATAAGCGATAGTAATTTATTTTTAAAATATTTTTTCAAAAACTGTCAAGTAGCCAATTGTATTCATACGGCAGGAGGGACTGACGGACGCTTTTCCTGAAGAATGACTGAGCCACCACTTTAAAACTGTTGCACATAAACGCACGTAGTTACCTTATCTTCGCCCCTTCAGAAAAACAGCGCCAGAGAAACTTAATGCTGCAAAAGGTCGCTGACTTTTTGGTTTAGCGCACTTTTATTTTTGGTTTGATTTTTCAATGTGAAACAAGAAGAAAGGATAAAGTAAAATTCGTACCGTACCTGTGTAGTACCTATATACAAGCTTAATATAAATAAAAATAGGTAATTATAAAAAGAAATGTGAAACGAAGATTCGAGCAAGTATTTGGACGTTGGCCGCCATACCTACCAAAGAAGTTAACTGTGGTTGGTGGTGCTGAGCTCCTTGTTAGATTGCGCTGCCTACCTTTGTTACAACAAGTCTCTAGCTTGTCTAGGTGTAGGTAGGTATTGTGTTGTCGATTAAAAAAAAATATAACTAACATTGACAAAATAAAATTTCTGTCAGAATATTGTAGCAGTTTATACAAATCTGTAATCATGCATATAATCCACTACTATAATTCTAACAATTTCATGCGCAAAATGTCAACCAACACGCTGTCGGTTTTACCAAATCCGGTAGAACCATCCGTGAGTTTTGCGGTAGAGCTATCATTACCCTGTATGATTGGATTTCAAATGAGCTCCATATTGGTCTGGCAAAGTACACCTATTTAGATATTAATTAAAACTCCCGCATTAATGAGTAGCACCTTAACGAAGTAATTACTCGCGCTCCCAATCTGGGCAGCGACGCTTAATCGATTGTGTGCAAACGATTGTCAATGAATAACAGAGCGGTAAGATAATTATCGCGCTGTATAGCGGTGCCGTGCCATTGGTAATTTGGAATAAATATTGAGCAAAATAATAGCCAAGGATTTTAACACACTTGTAAACTTTTGCATTCCTTTATACGGAAATCTACTTCGCCCGAAATTAATAACATATCTGATTGTTTAGCCTACTAGAGTGAGAAATTTGACATAATTTGTATAAAACTATAATCAAAATTTCAATTTAGTAGGCTAAACTATCTATAAATACCTTTATAATTGAAATTTTTGCATTCACAATGCTATATAGATATAGGATAAAATGATTTACTAGAAAAGAACAAACGCTGGCTTGCAGCGTATCACAAACTACTAGAAAAAATTCAACGAGTCTTCTGGGGTCTCTGTAGCTTAGCGGTTAGAGCAGTGGACCGGCAACCAAAGGTCATGGGTTCGATTCCCATTCGAGCTTTCCTGAGACTGGTTGTTTTTTTTCTAGTAAAACATTTTATCTTATATACGTTATTAATTTCGAGCGTTAGACTACGAGTAACCATGACCATTTCTGTCGAAACGTCACGTATAAAAAGGTATGCGTAGGAGTGGCTATCCTACGCCACTTGTTGTTACAAGTTATACCCCTGAGAAATATTTGTTTTTAATGGATTTTATTGTAAAGAGAATACATTTATGCCTTCCCTTAAGCTGGCGTTCTTTTATCAAATAATCAACTTATACCTGGTGACATTCTTTCACGACTATGTTTTTAACAGCTTAACGTGACATGCAAGAAAAAAAGAAACTTTTTTATATTTTAGTCTGTGGAGTGGCTCAATTGAGCCAGTACACAGACGCGTGATAGAAAAATTGTGGCTCAATTGAGCCACTCCACAGACGAGAGGAATTCGGATACTGACCGCGCCGGAGGTAGCTTAACTTTGACATCGGTGCAAATAATGGACGGCTTACCACCGGAGATTCCCGAATAACTTAAATAGGGTAACCGAAATTAATATCAGGAAAACATGAATTAGCTTTTGTTCATCAATTATGTTATTGAAATGAAACACTTTTTCGGATTAACTCGCAGTTAAATTACTAGATTACTGATTATTTATTTTATCCTGAGCATCAAACCCTTTACAGGGTTCGTGGTCACAGTTTTTTAAAAGCTTTGTATAAAAGCTTGTTATAAAGTGTCAGATTACACAGAAGACAAAACAGCTATTTCTAATTGTCTATAATTATTTGATACATTACTAGTATATTGTAATTTTGTATTCCATCATTTATTATTTTTTAAATTCATATTTTGTATTTTATGTACTGGTAATGACATATTTTTTTTTGTTAATGTCGTTGCTTCTGTGCGCTGTGGTTTCTTGCGCCTGTACTTTTCCACAGTTAAAAAAATGACGTCCTGAATGGGTGGTAGGTTAAAAAAGATTTGGACGATTCAAAGCACTTAATAATTAAGTTTATTGAATAAATATATTTTGACTTTGACTTCAGGGATGTGTTGGTCGTCTCATAGTTAATAGTACTTGCATTTCGTCAATTATTTAGGTGCGTTCAGAATTTCACAAAAAGATCGGACAATATTTTTAGGTCTTGGTGAAAGAATAATGCCTTGGGTTTCGTAAAGGGCGACTGACGGACTAAAGACTGCACAATACATCCAACCGCATAGAGCGGCGATGGGCTCACTACCTGTCACGCTGAGCACATGTGCAGTCGCTATTAGGTGAAAAGTGGACTATGGTAGAGGACTGCTTTGTTAGTTGTCCTCATTACCTAGTCTCTAACAGCTCGGGGATAATAGTCGTGATTATACAATGTAATAGGGGTGGTACTTCTTACCCGTTAAGGCTAAGTACTACATCTAAATTCATCGACAAAAAATAATATGGGGGGGGGGGGGGGTCCAATTTAGTTTTGAAAGTTGAGTGATTTTAAATTACTTACAAATTAATTAAGTAATTAACGATTTTTTTGTTACCAATATAATCTCCAACATACGAAACAAAGTAATTCATTAGTTAACTAGTGTCATTAGCTACCGTTTGCCATTTTTTTCATGTTTCTATGACGTATGAAACCTTTGATGTCGTATAGCGTTGCAGTACATTGAAAAAAAAAATGGTAATTAATTATAGGGGGAGGTCGTTGGACCCCCCATATTAGTATGAATGTAGGTATATTCTCTATTACTTACAATGTTTTTATTTTAATAATCTTACGTATCTTACGGCTAAATTGTTTGGTTGCTCACTGGTTTTTCGATTCTTATGTAATAGTTGGGTCTTTCCAAGGCATGTTGGCACGCTGCAGACTTATTCTACATTACATTATGTGATTCGACAGTTAGTCATGTATTTATTTATTTAAATACACATGCTAGTTTGCAGAAAATGTAAACTAAACGTAACTACATCCAAAACAAATGTTTCGTTTCAATGTGTAGCGTTTATGTAAACTTTAGAAAAACAATACTGTTTCAATACGCACAGACCTTTAATACACTTCATAGCTTGTGGACTTAAAGTGTCCAATCTGTCACACTGGAGTAAAGTGTTAGTATTTACCGGCCGCCGCGCCGCTGCGTTCTCTGTCGCGTTTGTAACTGGGGCATTCGGCGGTCCAACTACGTAGCAAAGCAATCAGTTGCTATTACGCAGTCCTCGCTGCTGAAACTAAAGGTGGGTCTCCTGCGACACAGTTTTGTGTTTTCTAACACCTAACATCAAACATCTAACAAATATGGGCGTGGCCTACGTACATATTTTGACATATTTTGTTAGATGTTTGATGTTAGGTGTTAGAAAACACAAAACAGCCTTAGACCTACCTGCATACTGTTCACAACCGTGCCATACAGGGTTATCCTGACTTGTGGATATGTAGAAGGTGTTCATTTTGATTTAGGGAAAATTGAGATAAGACCAATTTATAAAGTGTTTTTTCAAGGCTAAAAACAACAGACTTAGATTCTTAGGCAGATTTTTATTACTTTCAGTGTCAATGGAGGGGCATGCCAGGTTATCATGGTTCATTTCGACTTGTTATTTACTTATTAAAACTAAATAAAATAGTAAAGGGGTTTGAGTAATTTTGTATGGAAGGGTGGACTTTTTTTTTTAAATTAATTTATAATTTTATTTGGTTTGATCATTACCGACATAAAGAATGCTTTAAAATAAAAATAAACAAAAAGTCGGAAACCTCATAGTTTGTGAAAAATTGCTCATATAAAATTCGAAAATGTATGAAAAAAAAATTTTTTGCTTGTCGCTCCTCAATTTTTATTTTATTTGAAAGAACTTGTCAAGACATAAAAAAAATACTACTACAACATTTCCTAGTATTGGGCAGTTTTTGAGATATCGACTCTTGTTTGCTTTCCGTAAACCCTTCTAAGTGTAAATGTGGAATTGGCACCGGAAGCATTCCTTTTAGGGAAGTGCATTTGAGTTTATACATAACTAGCGAATCCTCGCGGTTTTACCCGTTCCCATGAGAATATCGGGATAAAATATAGCCTATGTCACTTGAGAAGAATGTAGCTTTCTAATGGTCAAAGAATTTTCTAAATCGGTCTAGTAGTTTCGGAGCCTATTCAATTCAAACAAACAAACAAATCTTTCCTCTTTATAATATTAGTAAGTATAGATGTACAGATAACGGTTACGCAAGCTATCCATTTCCGGTCATGTCGCTTTGTTCTCACGCAATGCATTTGACAAGAGCGAGAGACAAAAAGGTAATGGGTAGCTTGATCTACTGTCGTATATAATAATAAACTCTACATACTTAGGTATAATTACAGGTGGGTATAAAAATAAAATGAGGTAGGTATTTACGTCAAGTTTTATTTTCACATTAAGTATATAAAAGTAACAATTATTATTTATAAAAACTAATAAATAATTAATTTCATTATATTTACTTCTAAGGGGACTTTCACCCCTTTCGCGGTCTACAATATTTTTAAAGATTAGTATTACAATGTACTATACTATAAGTTCTTAACACACTAAATAACTAAGTAGTTAAGTAACTATAGTCCTAACAAAAAATTATCATTTACTATATCTACTAAATCTATGTTAGATCCTAATAATATTTCGTCTAAAAAGGCAGCAGGAGAAGAAACATTCACCTGATGCCTTCCCCATCCCAAGTACCATAGTATAGTCATTATGTGAGAACAACATCCCAGCGTTCTTTTGCCTATGATACAAGAACAATAGTGCCCCAAAATGGCATTTCTTCCAACAACTCCGCTTTCAATTAAAATATAAGAATAATATCGCCTTGCCCTGACATGGCGAGACTGAATGTGCCCTCGAAGTAGCCATGGATTATTAGCTCGAATACCATAATTGTGAATATCTCCTACGTTTAAATCTTTGTACACTGCAATATTATATGTACCGTCTGGCTTAATATGTTCGCCATAGTAGCTACGTGCTTGTTTTATTTGATAACTACCGAGCGCGTAAATAATTAATTCAATCATTTCGAGTTGTGGAAAATCTAGGCCAGGTAGATTAGCATTTATTTCCTCAAAACGCGCTCGCGCTCGATTTAGATTTTTGGCGATGACATATTCAGCCAGACGGTTTTCCATTTGGTATCTATTATGGTATTCATTAATTATATCATCAACCAAACTATGATCTACACATGGCACTCCGAAGGCATTTAACAAAGCTGCAGCAATCTTAACTTCATGCAATAAATTAAGTGCAGCCTTGTTGAAATATTGGTGACGAAGTTGTCTAAATTGATTTTTTAATCTGCCATTGATGGTTTCAACGATCCATCGCACCATTGTTACTTTTCTAGTCTCATTAGCTTGCTGGGTTGTCAATTGTCGTTCATGTTGGTCTTTCGTGAGAGGCATATGAGGCTCGTATCCTAAGCTTTCAGTCACTTCTATGGCATCCCGAAAACCCCTATCAAGTACAAAAACATCCCCTTGATGAAAAAAGTGATGAATAGGGTTATCTTCAATATTATTTGTCATTATTTCCTTTAAAATTGTCGAATCAGACATAGTAGCCGCATATGGCCCATAAACATCAATAATATAGCCATTTGGGCATACCATTAAAAAAGGTTTTAGCAAGTTACGCCATTTGTGAGAACTATACGATTGTCTTTGAAATAGGTAGTTTGTACTTTTTTGCATATAAATGTAAGTACCATCTAAAATAACAATTACTTTTCTTTCGTGTAAAGGAGCTTCCGGATTGCCAAATAGTGTGGTAGGAATAGTTAGAGATTTAGAAATGACTTCTTCTCGACTTATGTGGTCTAGACCTAAATACTGTGGTACAAATTCTTGAAACAAACACAGTCGAACTTTTTTCATAAAAAGTTCAAATGTTTTCCTTGTTAGTCCAAATAACTTAGATAGACGTTGATTACTGTCTCCCGTATGTAGTTTTACAAGAACAGTAGCCAGAGCTTTTGCCGGCCTTTTGCATTGGGATGCTATACTTGGCATATCTCTGAGAACTTGAGCAAACTGAGATTTAGAAAATCCTATGTAAAAGTAAAACAACTCATCTGGAATGGTGTTTATATTGTCGAAATTAAGTAGGATTTTCTTTTTAGCTATTTTGAGCATGTCGCTGACATGTATCGATGAGAATACTGTTATTATATTTCTAACATTATTTTCAATATCCTGCCAAATGTTAGAAAATAAGTGATCGTTACAAACCCTCGCATCACGAGGAATATAAATGTTATTATTATTTAGGACGATTGTTCTAATTGAATTATGCACTCTACAAATATTAGCATTGTTGCAATTATCAATGAGGCACCGGTTAGAATTATTAGGAGCGCGAGTATACCCAGAAATCGGGAACATTACCCGATTAACTTGAACAGCTCGGTCATATACAGGGCGAGGTGGTTCGATTTCGGGGGCTATATCTTCAGCTGGCTCATCTATTTCCTGAACTTGAGGAACTGTTTCTTGTGCTTGAATAGCTGATTCGTCACCTTGAAGAATTGCTTCTTGTGGCCTTCTTTGAGCCCGGAGAAAACATGCACGACACATTCTATCTTCTTCTTCAAACTGCAAATAGAAATATATAGAAACAATTATTAACACAGATAGAACTATCGTGCGATACCTTGTGTTTTTCCACAAGTAGAACAAAAGGGCCTCGTAAACAATAGATAGAAAAACAATAGACTATAAGGTAGTCTATTGTTATCTCATCATCAAAAAAATTTTTAATACATTTAGGCATTGTTACATCAAACGGACCGTCTGCCGCGGAGTGTGAGCGCGCGTTACGCAGATTATCGTTTTTCAATTTGTTAAGTTGTTAATTATATTATTATATTTAACTTCTCGTTCACACCGAACAGATCATACGTAGTGCGTTGTCGCTGACTCTAGGTGGCCGATTTCTGAACTACGCGTCTATGCACAGCGAGCGCGGATTGGCTACATAGCCGATCGCAACAGCGTATTGGATTGCTGCGCGCGGCGCAGTGGCACAATTCATTCGAGAAACTTCAATGAGTACAGACGTATATCTCGCGATAGTCGCGGTGTTGGCCAGCGAAAGTAGCGAATTGTACGCTATAGCGTTTCGTCGGCTAGGTAAGAACGCATACTGCAGACTGAGTCTACGCTCACACTGGGGCTGACTGTGTGAGCATACTCACTATCCTCGGCGGACAATCCATTTGGTGTGAAACATGCCTTAGGGTCAAGGCACATTGATCGACGGCGATCGACGGTTTGTTCATACAGAAAGCAAGATTAGCATCGACGACCGACGTTGCGAAATGATGCATACGGCATCCAGCGTACTTTTGTACAAACAAACCGTCGATCAATGTGTCTCGATTCTTGAGCCATAAGCAACCATAGTACGTAGTACTATTATTTATTCTTAGACCATAGGCCCAGTGTGTTGGCCCTAGTTCGCGACAATCCTCTCACGCAAAGCACGTTTAGGTACCTACCTACTCGACTTTAGTATCTGAGCAGTAGAGTCAAGCTGAAAACAACACAGTCTAGTGTATATGCGATCGTCAAATTCGAAGCGATTGTTTGCAGTTTGACTCACCGTCCAGTCTCAAAAAAAATATTTCACCATTAGACAGAAAATATGAACATACCTCTTCAACATGTAAATCCCGAAGATAGCTGACCAAGTATGGGTGGTCTTGAAGAAAGACAAATGTTAAGCGATGCGAGCTTACAGCTGGTCTTGCTCCACCACGAAGCTGGACTCTCCGGTGACAAACGATGCATGAAACATGTCTGTTTCTACTGTCAGCCATGTCAAACGCTTTCAGAACAAGTCGATCAAAGCAGCCAAATCGTAGAGCAACCAATCACAAATAAACGCGCCAAGGTAAAAGTTTTTAGGGAATCAAGATAGTTAGAAAGCAGCAAAATACGCACGCACACGACACTACGGAAGGATTGTGAGTGACGCCAACGTCAGCGCCCGCGCCGGTCCACAATCCCCCTCCCTTCCCCCCCCCCCCCATCGACACTACCCTCTGGCGCCGACTACCCCGCACCCGCCTGACTTTATATAAATCGATTTGGAGTGACAAAAACAAGAACAACATTATATAGGTACTGTATAAAATATTTTTTTTTTAATAACAAATAGCTCAAAATCTGCCCATGATAGACTTACTCTGTAAAATAATTTTTTGCTTATTTTGATAAGATCTTTAACATGAAATATTTTTTTTGAAGCGACATCGCCAAAAAAAAAGACCCCCAAATTACTCATACCCCTTTAACCGTTGCCTTTGTACGTAGTCAGCCGGCGGGTAACTTTCGGAATGCAAGGAATGGCAGTGGCTTACAAAGGGACACATCCTCAACATAATATGAGATAGACGTTTCGCATTGGTAAACTTGCCAGTTGGAAATATGGTTCGTTTATTTTTTAATGCGTTTCAGTGATATGCTTTAACTCTAAGGCGGAGTCATGACATTCTGTTATTTTAGTAATTATTTTATTTTGTTATTTTAATACATGTCGAGGCCGCCAATTACATCAGCTCCAATATAGTGGATATAAGCTTTGTAATATTCATTTATTTGGTAGTTTATGGTTATGCTGTTATGTTTATGACAATTTAAGGTACCTACAGAATGTGTTAGGATAAATAATGCCGAAGCTAAAGTCAAAAGATGTGGCTAGTCTATGTAAAAATGTGGCAACTAGTTGTAAACAAACTTCAAAAACACTTATCATAGAGTGAAATGAATACAAGAAAACGAGAGAAAAATATCCGTGTTCTTTATATTTATGCTTTCTATTTATACGCACTGTGATTTCTCGTGGCACGCTTGATTTCCCTTAAGGGTAGAAGAAAATTATTACACGATTTCTCCGTGAGCCGGTTTTCTTCATTTTGCTAGGGAAATTCGAGTGATGATGCACATTGAAAATTAAACGGTGCGTTTTTACTAAATTCTTTAAAATGAATATCATAGTTTTGATACAAAATAACATACACCTACTTAATACAATAAAAAAATAAAAATGAATAATTCCAAATAAATGGTAATAATTCCAATTTTGAGTAAACACCAGTATTAACATTATAAAAAACACAACTGTGGGCCGTAGAAGCCATTATTAATCTACACATAAAGTCATTGACAACTTTCTAGCTACCTCTAAACGTTCCGGATTCGATCACAGTAGTAAATAAATGTAATTAATAAAAAAAATCTACCTACTACCAAATAATTTTAAAATAGAAATAGAATAGAATAAAAATGTTTATTGTGAAGGAAACACGGTACATTAAAGATGATAAACGATAATTTGATCCACATGTTTCGCTGAATATTCAGCATGCAAAAATTTGTTCACAATTATATTAAATTAAATAATAAAATCTATAAATCACATTAAATACAATACAAATAAAAATAAAAATTAAAAAAACATCAAAACACATTCGAATTAAATAGATAAAATAATTGGATTACTATGTCAACCAGAATAATGTAAATTAATAATTTTCTAATAGCAATATCAATAAATACCTAGCCTAAGAACTCTTCAACTGTGTAGAAACACTTGTCTATGAGCCACTTAGTTGAGTCCACTAATTAATTACATACATTACATTAGTCACGACTATTATCCATTAATAAATAATAAATACATTAAAGGTTAGTCAGAGACTAGCCATGAGGACAGCAAAACAGTCCTCTACTATAGTTCACTTTTAACCAACTAGCGCCTGCACATGTGCTCAACGTGACAGGTGGTGAGACTAACGCCGCTCTATGCTGTTGGATGTATGTGCAGTGTTTAGTCCGCTAGTCGCCTTTTACAACACCCAGGGGATGAAAGGGGGTTACATGTAACAATTTATATAACATGTAGATTTGATTTTACTAAAATGTTTTGTTACATTTGTTGTAAAGTCAATAAAAGTTGTTTGTCAGTACGTGCCTTTGAAAACATGTAGAAGAGCTCTGTGATATCCAATGAAGATCTGATAAAAACCAAGATCAATAAAAAAAGGGTCTCTGCTGTTTCGACTAAATATTTACCCACTTGATAAGACAAATACGAGATTTTAACGTTATCAATAAGACTGCAACGAGGTCAAATAAAATATTCAAATTTGAATTGGCAAGTTCAGTACATACATATTCAGCTGAGAAGCGACGCAGTGCGCCAAGCCTCTTGGCACTCTCGCTTGCATACAAAAACCGAAAGTAGCAGCCACATTAGAGACAAAATGGTGCATTACTCCTGCTAGGTTGATCTTGCTGACCTACTTGAGCCATTACAGTCCAAAGTGACCTAGATTCAAGTCAGTTATTGTATTGAAAACAAATCTCCGCGAACGTTTTCCTCATTTGGACAAAACAATGTGTCTCGCTCTGAATAAACGACGCCACCTTATTTTCACTCCGACTATTCAGCTGGAGGCTTTTTATGCTGTGGTCTAAAAAGTTCTAAGCCAATGTTATAATTTTTTTTATATATTTGCTTGTTAAAAGATTTTCAGTCAAAATATCAATTATTGAATAGCAATTTGAGTTAACCAATGCTAATAGCATTAAAGAAGTTTTTCTAGTTTTTTTAATTAGAGCACGTTTGTACAAAGCAATGTTTAAAATTAAATGAACAATACCACCTTCCTTATGTCCATTACGTCTATTCAGATCAGGGCTTAATTTGCAAAATTTAGTCTATAGTAATTACATATTTTGATTTGTGCTTTATAATTCTACCATAGCTAATGTGTTTATAAATACATTAGGTACTCGTATTGTTGAATGTATCGAAAAATAATGTCCGTAGATATTATAATTCAAACTTAATCTGACATAAGGCTTGAAAATATTTCGAAATAGTTTTAGTATAGGGTCATATTTTAACGTATAGTATAAAAAATGATAATTCATTGTTTAATTAGTTTTGGTGGTTTAAGAATGCTGTTAGCTTTATCAATATAATGGTAGTACCTACTAAGCTATTGCAAAGTTTGAATAAGTGTATGGAACGGAAAGTTTTTGGGGGTTAAAGTTACTCGCGTCCGTAGGTTTACCCTTGAGATCCTACACTACACGTGACCCCTGGGTGGTGCTAAATGAGTGACACTGACTGAGTGGTAGAGCCACTGCTGCGCTGCAGCACGCATTGGGCCGGCTCGCCCGTGGTAATACCACCCTCTCACGAATATCTGGCGTGAAATAATGGCACTTGGTGCTGGTTGTGTTTCGTCCGGCCAGTGAGAGTTCCGGAGGCCACTTCCCCCCCCCCCCCTCACAATTCCTATTCCTTTTCTAACTCTATTCCTTTTTTAAAGGTCGGCAACACATCTGCGACACCTCTGGTTTTGCGGGTGTCCATGGGCGAAGGTGATTGCTCTCCATCAGGTGACCCGCCTGCTCATATGCCTCCTTCTTATGGTGGCTCCACATTAGTGCCGTGAATCGGTTGATAATTGTGACCTGTAGGTGGTCCCTTTAGATTTGGAATTGTAGAAAAACGGGTATTTCCGTATATAAAAAAGATGTAGCTTCTATGAATATTGACCGATCGTTATGGTAATGGTGTTAAAAAATGCGGATGCAGGCGAGAAGTGCATTCGTGTTGAAATCTCGAAAATCAAAGTGAAATTCATTCGCGCAAAGGCGCACATGAACTTCACTTAGGTTGTAAAAGAAAAGAAAATGTTATTCTCTGTGTTGTGCAGTGTCATACATTCGTATGTTATAATTCGACTTGTAAGTAATGTAGTTGTGTAATTTTAGGGAAGTATATCATTTAAAATTCTTATTATTCAACTTTTAATGTGTTATTCAAAATAAATAAAGATTTTTTTTTCGTAAATTTTGTATTAATTTTCAATGCACCGATTCTTGCGGGGACTGCGAAATCTGTGATTTTTTTATACATAATGATATTATCAATAAGACAATACGACGAAGGAGTCGTAAGCTGCTTATTAGTAAGCAAAGCTTAAGTTATAACTCCGTTTAGACTACTGACGTGAACCCATACCTATTCTAAGCGTAATATTAGCTTTCCAGATGGGTTAACAGGAAGGAGTATTATGTATTACATGCGGCCGCTCGCGGTTTCACCCGCGTGGTTCCCGTTCCCGTGGGAATATCGAGATAAAAAGTATCCTATGTGTTAATCCAGGTTATAAACCATCTGTATGCCGAATTTCATCCAAATCCATTTAGTAGTTTTTACGTGAAAGAGTAACAAACATCTATCCATACGTTCCCGTGGGAACATCGGGATAAAAAGTATCCTTAGTGTTAATCCAGGTTATAAACTATCTGATTGCCGAATTTTATCCAAATTCATTCAGTAGTTTTTACGTGAAAGAGTAACAAATATCCATACATTACTTACATTACACATACTTAGAAACTTTCGTGTTTATAATATTAGTAGGATTAAAAGTCTGGCCAACGAAAGCTACACCTCGTAGTTATTTGATTGGCAACACTTTGTCTCTAAGTGTGTCTATCTGAGGTGTCATGTCGGATGTCAAATTGAAATTTTTCTGAGAAAATTGCAGCTGTGTAAGTGACCCTGTCATGATTTTTTTGAATTTGCCGCGTTTTTCCTGGTTCAGCTTTTGTTTGTTAAAAGCGTGTAGAGCTGTGTGGTGGTAGCTCATTATTAAAGAATTCTACCAACCCTTGGGTGCCGTTAAAGGTGACTAACGGACAAAAGACTGCACATACATCCAACATAATAGAGAGGCGATGAGCTCACTACCTACCACGCTGAGCACATGCAGTAGTAATTTGGTGAAACGTGGACTATGGTAGTGGACTGATTCTGCGGTCCTCATTGCCTAGTCTCTGACTAGCCCTTTGGGGATAATAGTCGTTAATCGATGTGTGTACCTATGTATATAAGGTGACTGTTTGTAACCGCAAGAAACTTCAGGGGCTGGTCAGGTCAAGTGTTTTATACATGACAAAAATGACAAAAAAGGAATTCGTGTTTTTTCGTAGGTACTTATCGCCCAGCTGACGGGGGCAACGGCCAGCCGGCCGGCCGTCTGTTGACCCGTCAACGTAGGTACTTATCGCCCAGCTGACGCGGACGGGTAAACAGACGGATGCGTATGATTTAAAATAAATTAGATAGGTACTCAAAGACTATCCAATTAAAATTCACAAAATGAATTATTTAATTAAAAATGAAAAAAACGCGGATACCTTTTTTGTCATTTTTGTCATGTTTAAAACACTTGATATGACCAGCCCTTGAAGTTTCTTGCGATTTCTAGCAGTCACCTTATATTTACAATATTGTATGTTGATAGTGTCGCAAGGTTTATATTCTAGTCTCCTGAGATAATGAGACTAACCACGCGATGTTTGCCGTCGGTTAGCCAGACTCCGAAACATGAATCAATGTATTCATTGCAGATTGCAACGTTGTATGCGGCATGTTACTTGTTGGATGTGCGCCTGTTTATGCTCTGCTACAGACCGTAGTCTGCCTCAAAGCGATTCGAAGCTTGGTGCAATGAATCGATGTGAAGTCGTTTTGTACCTCTGTGTACGTACCACTATCTCATCTACGTAAGGGTACAATGTAGAAGGGTATATTATTATTTGCGTTGCACTGAACAGTTAAAGAAGTTATCTATTCCGTAGAGCGATGTATATGAAACACATACTTCACAGAAGTTTGGCACAATTGACAAAGCAATCAATTTAGCAGAAAAAGTAACGTGTAACCGAATGAATAGATATTCAATTCAATCAATACCCAAATACATAGCAGCGTGACTAACACATAAACGTTCCTGTGATACCAGGACCCTTTCCTATCCACAAGCCAACTCCAAGTTTTTCCACAATTCCTTTACTGTATATGCAGCTAGACTGTGGAACAAACTACCGGCCAGCATCCGTGAGAGGTCATCGGTAGAATCTTTCAAACACCACCTCAAAGAGCACTACCTGTCTAACATTATCGATAATCAGTAACTTAGTATATCGGGAGATTTGATAAAAATAAGTCCAAAGTGCGGTCCTTAATGTTTTTAGTTGCATTAAATTGTGAACACTGTAGAAACGACTCCGGGGTATGTTGGGCCAATTGTCAGAATGTCCAGTTAGTTTATGTACGAGTATGTTTTGTATAGCGCAATTAGTCCCGCAGATTTAACGCACGTTGGCTGGAAGAGATCTCTTATAGAGATAAGCTCACCTTTGTATATTTCCTGTGTAACTTGTGTATTATTGTAATTTCTTTGTGCAATAGAGTATTAATGATAACATATACAACGTTAGTTTTCTGGATGGGTTAACAGGACTATTATCGGTGCAGTACTTAATAGCGCATTAATAATAATAGTGTTATTAAAAATACATACAACTTTAGGTGTAATAAAATTTAAACCATCTTCCAGTCTCTATTCGGATGGTTTTCCAAATAAACTAACGAGACACTGGTTTCTGTATAAAATTTTCTTGTCTAAGTGTTGTCCAGCGCTGTCATATAAATGTTTAAAGGTAACATTTAAAAAAATATTTTTTTTCGAAATAATTTACGATTGTTCAAATGACAAACGGCTTTATGCTTTCACAATTGCTAAATATATTTATCATAAATGATGAAGCTATTGAAACAAGCGACTGCCTCGGGTGAGTCTCGCGACTCCTATCTTCCGCAATCCTTTTATTAACGCTCGCATCCCGCACACTATTGTGTAAAGTTTGAAACATAAAATGTACTTCTGAAATGAAACTTTTTATTTTTATTTTAAAACAGGAAGAAACTTAGCCTTATCTCACCTGGTGATAAATAATGATAAATATAGACTCAGGGATAAATAATACTCTTTTATCGCGAGATATCACCTATTATTTCATTTGGAGGTATCTTTGTGATAGACGTCAAATGTTAATGTTATTATGTTTTTGACGTTCTGACGTTCTGTTTAAGGCTGTAATAACAGAATACTGATATAACTATCTGGTTTCAATGGAAGCGCGTATAAAGCACACAGCGTGGAATACGCTAAGTATAGAACGCAGGAATAATGGTCAGTCAAATTCACTTTATGATGTAGCTTGGTAGCAAAGCACTCAGCCCAACATCCGGCGGTCCTGGGTTTAATTCCCAAGACTTTCAAAGTATGTTTCGGTTTTTTAAACGATTTTATTTAGTTTGACCTGTTTATTGTTGATGTTGGGTCTTTAGTACTTAAAATTTGGCCCCCTTCCTGTTGACCGATTGATCTGAAATTTGGTTCACAACTTTAGTTCTGATGACAATACAATTATGTATTATATTCAGTATCATTGTGAATCAAAAATGGCCGCCTCCACAAAAGGGTTCCCTACGCCATATTATCGAAACACTCTTTCCAGAAGCACGTTACCTGAATGACGTTTCACTTACGTACATGTCGTTTTGCGGAATATTTGTTTAATGTAATGGTCATTATACCGAGCGGTTATTAGCCCGATGGTTCATTACTACGAAAATTTATACTCGACTAGATTGGTCGATGTTTTGCTTAGCAATTCTGTAATGTATGAATATTTTCCCATAGATTCTACGACTGGTACAAGTATTTTCTTTTCATTCATCCTGGTCTGTCGCCATCGAACTTTGTATCATTCGTCACACAGTATACAACCGACCGACGGAAAAATTATTACTAACTTGGTGCCTTAGTTTTATTATAGCCTTATCTTTTTAAATCTATTTAATTATACGCAAAGTATCCAATCACGATGTATGTTATCTATAATTAGCTAAAATTAAAAATAAATATACTAATTTCTGTTGAATAAAATAAAAAACTACACTTCGATAACAACATTTATTTCTTACGAATAAACCTAATTGTGATATAAAGAAATAGTTTATTACAAAAGTTTATTTCGTAAGAATACAAACAAAAAAAACGGAACATCAGCAAAAGGAATTGTCCTAACATTTTAGAGTTTATCTTGTAAGTTTCACAGCAAAAAGTGAATAAATTAAAATAAATATCAGAAAGCAATACACTATTTTTTTAACATAAAACATAAATAATGCATATTAAAGACTAAGAAATTGTACGCACATTACCACGTCAAGGTAAAAAACACTTGAAGTTTGATATTAGAGCTTATGCCCCCGACATAGGGGCGGTACAATGTCCAAAGCGTTACGTCTGACATGCTGGTCTGTGTCTACGCGTTACGTAAAATTAAATATCTTCAAACATCAACTTCGTAATAGTTTTTTTTCGTTGGTTACATACTGTGTGAAGAATGATGCGAATAAAATAGCTCTATAGCGACTGACCGGGATGAATGAAAAGAAAATACTTGTATAAACCAGTCGTAGAATCTATGGTTAAATATTCATAAATGATAGAATTGCTAAGCAAAACATCGACCGATCTAGTCGAGTATTTTTCGAAGTAATGAACCAGCTGGCTAATAACCGCTCGGTATAATGAACATTACATTAAACAAATATTCCGCAAAACGATATGTAAGTGAAACGTTATTCAGGTAATTTGTTTCTGTAAATAGTGTTTCGATATGACGGGCGTAGAGAACCCCCACAAAATGGTGGATTACACTTTATTTGTTCAACCACCTCAGGGTATCAAATGACAGGGCTTGACTAGTAGTATACAGAAACTTATAAAAAAAAAAACTAAAAAAAATTAAAGTAAAAAAAGTGTTTTTTTTAAAGTAAAACGGTTTTATTGAAAAGAAAGATAATGATGATGTAGATAAAATCGTGGGACGTAGCATAACCTGTATAAATGTGTAATGAGCATTTATAATGTTAAGGATGGTCGACTGTTGACAGAAATTTCACGCGCCCCACGATTTTACTTTTAATTATTTTGTAGCTTTTAGTACATTGTCTACAACATCATTATCTTTCTTTACAATAAAACCGTTTAACTTAAAAAAATACCCTTTTTTGTGTAGTTTGTGTTATAATCACCTACCCGTATTATGGAAGCGTGGTACGTAATTATGCTACACCCAACCGTTGCATCGATGTTTTTATTGCAACTATGGAGCCTTTGCTTATCAGTAGGGCACTAGCTATAAGCTATTTTATAACTCACCAGCTTCATATTTTATAAAGGCATCTCACGTGGTTGAGCTGTCTTCGAATCAACAGGCTATCCGTTTTAAAGTATCTCAGTTTGTCAATGTACGTGGAAAGTTGTTTATGCAGTCTGCAAAAGAAAGTAAACTTTATTTCTCCTGCAGACTGCAAGTGCATAAGGAGCGGACACAACTGTCTCAGGAATCGTTTTGTATTCGTAGTTGAAGCATATTACCCATACTGAGAGGGATCAGACAGTGCTGCAGTATTGTGGAGCGGTAAGGTATGAAACGGCTACCTAATGTTGCATGCAATGATAAATGTAGCATGAGGGACGGCTAATGAGATGCTCTCGAGATAACACTCCGTGTTGAGTAGCGGTGAAAGAATACTACCACACCCTCTCTTGTTGACGTAAAAGGCGATTAACGGACTTCACATACATAAAGCATAGAGCGGCGATGGGCTCACCACTTGTCACGTTGAGCACATGTGCAGTCGTTATTTGGTGAAAGAACTATGGCAGAGGACTGCTTTTGCGGTCCTCATTGCCTGGTCTCTGACTAACCCTTCGGGGATAATAGCACAGAATAACTAATAGTACTACGTAAAGAAGGTTCACTCTCTAACGACTTTCACGCGAAATTGAAACTTATCGTGTGACCCGCGCGTTCATATTCCGTTCATATTCCGCTGACTTTATATCGATTTGACGTCATGACGTCACAGAGCGTAGGTTTACGCGCGCGCGCAGGGATTACGAGTAAGCGACGACGCGCGACGTGGATCGTGCGTCGGCTCGCGGCAACCTTTACTGCCATACGCCTAGGCGGCCTGCCTGGGAGGCGCGCCAAATGAACGTACCTAAACTGCGGAGTGACACCCCCCTGATAATAATAGTCGTGATTATATTATGTATGTACAAGCGCCCGCTCGCGGTTTCCGCGTGGTTCCCGTTCCCGTGGGAATATCGGGATAAAAAGTATCCTATGTGTTAATCCAGGTTATACACTATCCGTATGCCGAATTTCATCTAAATCCATTCAGTAGTTTTTACGTGAAAGAGTAACAAATATCCATCCATACTTCCAAACTTTCGCGTTTTTAATATTAGTAGGAAGTAGGATGTATTACAGTCCGTTTACAATTAATTAACATCAGGTGGAGTAGAATCATTGGTTTCCTGATGTTTGCATTTTTTCGTCATCATCATCAGTCAATAAACGTCCCACTGCTGGGCACAAGCCTTCCCACATGGGAAGATCGGACCCTGACCTAACACGCTGGCCTAATGAAGGTTGTTGGTGGTTACCACCAGGTAAAGTGAGCATTTTTGTGGATTTACTCGTACCATCTTCATCAATAGCTACCGTACCTACTGTTGACGCTTTTTAGACATTTACCGTAAAGTAATAGTTACTCTAATTATATACAATGTGATAGAGGTGGACTTCTAACCCGTTAAGGCTAAGTACTACATCTAAATACATCGACAAAAAAAAAAAAAATAGGGATTCCAACTTAGTATTGAATAATCTGTAAAAACATAAAAAAAGTGATTTTAAATCACATAATAACTAAGTAATGATTTTTTTTCTCACCAAAATAATCTCAAACATACGAAACAAAGTAATTGATTAGCTAACCAGTGTCATTAGCCACCGTTTGCCATTTTTTCCATGTTTCTACGACATATGAAACCTTTGACATCGCATAGCGCCGCAGTACATTGAAAAAAAAATTTAAAGTGGTCATGAATTATAGGGTGAGGGGGTTGGACCCCCCATATTTTTTTTTGTCGATTCATTTAAATGTAGCACTTAGCCTTAACGGGTTAGAAGTACCACCCCTATCAAATTGTATAATACGTAATACAAGTTAAGTATAATACAAGTTATGTTTCATATCTTGCATGCTAACCGCCTCTGTGGTCTAGTGGCTAAGCTACCTGTTTCAGACCCAGAGGTCCCGGGTTCGATTCCCAGCGGGGAGTACATCTTTGTGTGCTCGGTTTGGTTGGTGGTAGGGCTGTTAAGTCCGCCTGGCTAGCTACCACCATCTTATCTAAGTCTGTCGCCATAACAACGATGTTTATAGCATTGTTGTGTTCCGGCAGTTTGAGATAAGATAGCCAGTTCCTCAGTGGTTGAGGATTCCGGGTGTAGCGCGCTTCCACCTTCGGCCTTATCGTCACTTACCATCAGGTGAGATGAAGGCCAAGCGCTTACCCGTTGCCAATAAAAAAAAAAAAAAAAAATGCTCTGTAATAGTTTAGTTATTTATTAATTTGGCGATTAAGAAGTAATCGATTGTATTTGTTGCTTCAGTTTTTAATGTTACTATCACATATTTTTATTTGTGTGAATCTGTAAATGGTTTGCTGTTTCATATTTTCATTATTAAACTTTCTAAAGAACTGTCGATTTACCAGTGAATATAAAATAAAAAAATTAACCCACTAACCTGCATTGGGCCGGCGTGGTAGGTATGACCTAATATCCCCATATTTTAGGAAGACCTTTGCCCAGCAGTGTGAGGTTTATAGGCTGATACATATTATAATCACGACTTTTGTCACAGAATAGGTAACTAATACGAGTAGTACTACGTACAGAAGCTTCACTCTCTAACGACTTTCACGCGAAATTGAAACTTATCGTGTGATTCGAGCGTTCATATCCCGTTAAGCAACTCTGACTGCTGGGCCCTAATTCTGTATCGCAATCTATAGATTCCAGACCTAAACCTTACCGCGCACAAACGTCAAACGCATACGTTTTTAGGAAGCCCTGACTCGATATCGATTTGACGTCATGACGTCACAGAGCGTAGGGTTTACGCGCGCGCGCAGTGATTACGAGTTAAGCGACGACGCGCGACGTGGAGCGTGCGTCGCGAGCGGCAACCTTTACGCCATACGCTTATGCGGTCTGTCTGGGAGGCGCGCCAGCCGAACATACCTAAACTGCGGAGTGACACCCCCCTGCTATTATCCCCGAAGGGTTAGTCAGAGACTAGGCAATGAGGACAGCAAAAGCAGTCCTCTGCCATAGTCCACGTTTCGCCAAATAGCGGCTGCACATGTGCTCTGCGTGACAGTTAGTGAGCCCATCGCCGCTCTATGCTGTTGGATGTTTGTGATGTCTTTAGTCCGTTAGTCGACTTTTACGACATCCAAGGGAAAAGATGGGGTGGTAGTATTCTTTCACCGTTACGCGACACGGTTATAGTTTTATAGGCTGATGATGGTAAATATTGAAAGTACTTACGTGTATTTAGACAGCATCTTATCTACAATTCATATTGTACAATTGACTGTAACACTCAATACTGTATAACGCTAACTTTAGTTCGCATTCACAAAACTACGTCTCAAGCGGAACACAATTTGTGCTTAGCAAAACAAACTGTGCATACGCGAATGCCGGCACGCCCCGTTTCATCGTACCAGAGGCAGCACCTAAACAATGTACCTAACAGTACACGTTGCTAAGCGGATTACTCCGACGTTCGATATAGAGCTAGCATTTATTAATTAATAATGTGTTACTAAAGTAGTGTTCAGGTTCATTTGTATTACCGCATTGTATATATAGTAAGCTATACCTGTAAGTATCTAACTTTTTATTTATTTATTTCGTGACCAAGGATACAAGTCCTTAAGTCGTAATAATAGAGATCATTGGTTATGCTTAAAGTATAAGATAATGAGTGATGATAATATGAACGTTTTATGCTAAATGATATTCCCCCTAAACCCTTAGAGTTTCAGTAAAGATGTATGACTTTGCTTAGATCTCACACGGACTTCTTGAATTTGAAAAGTCTTAGTGATGTTGCACTGTTTTTTATTTTATTTACCAACACTCGTGCACGAACACTTAACGGTCTATAATCCACCATTATTTCATATTAATATTAGACAAAACAACAGACATGACGCTTTACTTTCCCGCCAAGAAGTTTTTACAGTGACATACCGTAAGTATAGCTAAGCACAGATATTGTTGCCTGATTCAGATAAATAAATTACTACTTCCTTCTACCTTACACTTTTAACCACCTCTGTGGTTAGATTACGGTCTCAGACCGAGAGATCCCGGGTTACATTCCAAGCGAGGGGTAACGCATACTTATTAAAAGGTAAGTTACCTTTACGTACGATGATTTTAATGTACGAGTAAGTTATACATAGACCAGTGTTAGCCTGACTCTAATAAATAAATTACTTTGTCCATAAACTAAAACAAAATAACTTGAAGACTAAAAACCCATAAATATCTTACAAATAAAAAATATGTCTAAGAGAACCGCTGCCGCACGGCAAAGTCCCCAAATGGCTGGCAGCGTTGCCCTTTTGAATGGCTAAGCTAACTCGTTAGCAAAAGTATATGTTGTCAATATTATTATTATTCTTTGTCCATACTACATTTCTTGTGTATGTGTAATAAAGTGTCTATCCGTCTATTCTACTTACATACATACATAATCACGACTATTATCCCCGAAGGGTTAGTCAGAGACTAGGCAATGAGCACCGCAAAAGCAGTCCTTTGCAATGGACAATAGCGTTCTATGCTGTTGGAGGTATGTGCTGTCTTTAGTCCGTTAGTCGACTTTTACAACACCCAAAGGAAGAGAGGGGGTAGTATAAAGTATTATTTCACCACTACGCGTTCTACGCGACACGGTTATACATGTTCCAGGTCTCATGTCTCCCCTAATTTCTCCCCTTGGGGAGCCATCAGGATTTTCTTAGTCCTGCTGTCTCCCCCAGCTAGGGAAGACATCAGACCTTGCTTTATAATAATATGTTGAGTACTCGTGAATCTCTGTCAAGTGTAAATATCCAGGTCATATTGCTACTTCCAGCACACATTAATGTTGTGGTTGTTTATTACACATTCATAATTACATGACGCCTGTTCCCCGAAGGGGTAGCTGAGACCACAGATTTCCAATTGCCACGATACTGACAATAACAGGTCAAGAGTACCCTAAACTCGCTGGTTTAGGGTACTCTTGACCTGACCTTTAACGAGAACGTCTCCGATCTGATAATAGTACGTATTGCTTAATATTTACTTAGTTAGTCAGGACTTGGCAATGAGGATCGCAGGAACAGTACCACCACGTTTTACCAAATTACAACTGCACACGTGTTCAGCGTGATAGGTGGTGAGCCAACCCGCATTGGACCAGGGGTGTCTTCCGAACTCTATGGGCAATTGTTCATGTGAGAAGACGTATAATCAGCAGTGGCTCGTTAGGTTAATTAGCTAATAAAGATATATGCTGAGCACCGGTGTTAATAAAATAGAATAAAATGAAATAGAAAAATAGAATAATGATAAATAATGAATAATTAAATTAGTATCAAATCTAAATATATAAATCCATCATCTCGAAGCCCCGACCAGCTCATTACTACATACGAGTATCATCACGTCTAATACACTTAAGATTGATCTATATGAAGTATTCTCTTCATCATCATTATGAGGAAACACTACGTCGGCGTGTCCTTCAAAATTCTCATACAAACACACAAAAAAACAACGTTTCGTAGTCCCCTGTTTCTTCATTCAGAACTGGACCAATTTTTATTACTTTTTCAGCATTGGTCAAAGAAAGAGATTTTCTATGTTTGTATGTTTTTTTTTTGCATTAAAACATTTATTTAATAACCAGGAGCCTTCAAAATTAAGCAAAATCACTCCGTTTTATGGCGTCTTCAGAAATATTAAGTGGCTAGTTTAAAAAAAATCAAACGTACAGGCATAGAAAATCTCTTTCTTTAACCGATGCTGAAAAGTAATAAAAATTGGTCCAGTTTTGAAGGAGGAAACAGGGGACTACTAAACGTCATTTTTCTGTGTTTTGTATGAGAATTTTTCATGCCACTTCGACGTAGTGTTTCCTCTTATCATCGTCAAACCAATCCTGCTCACACCATCACTAAAGTAATAACTCCAATCCAGTGGACTGGGAATTGTTTTGACAAACCTGTCTAGAATCTAACTTTCAGTGTGTTAAACTTTATTCTCACAAAAGACGTGTCACTTATTTACGAAGTTTCGAGGATCGTCGATTGTCTTCGAGGGTCGTGACCGCATGTAATGTATTTGTGAGTATCTTGGAATCCCTTTTAATATTGTTGTCACGACTACTGAATACTGAACATCTTGTGAGGCCAAATATGTGGCTTTCTCTGACTTCGTTATTGGTTATTAGCCATTAGAATGTTTAGTTTAAAGCTCATGGGTAAAATATAATAGCATAAAGGGCAACATAATATAGTTATAAATATATAGTTACTATGTATGTATTAGATCAGGTTCAAGATTTATCTATTTAACATACTTATACTTATAGGATAAAATGTTTACTAGAAAAGAACAACCAGTCTCAAGAAAGCTCGAACGGGATTCGAACCTTTGGATTACCGGTCCACTGCTCTAACCGCTAAGCTACCGAGACCCCAGAAGACTCGTTGAATTTTTTCTAGTAGTTGATACGCTGCAAGCCAGCGGTATTACGTCACTGTGAAGTCTACACTCACATTCGAAAGAATCACTAGTGCAAGTATTTAACAATCGATAAAGTAGTAATTGCTTATAAATATCTTTAGTATTGAAATTTTGTATTTACAATGATATATACTTAGATATAGGATAAGATGTTTACTGAAAGCTTTCCTGAGACTGGTTGTTTTTTTTCTAGTAAATATTTTATCCTATATCTTTATAGCATTGTAAATGCAAAATTTCAATAATATAGATACTTAAACTTGTAAAGAAATCAGAAGATTGTGCGACCTCCCCGTTGTCTATAGGTAATCTTATGTTGCCTGGTAGAAATCATTCGCCTATTTTGAATATCGCCATGTGCCTGTCATGAAAACAAGAAATTTTCCATTTTTTTTGATTATGATGTTACAATATATATACGTCAGTTATAAGGTTATAGTTCGTTTTGATTCGAATTGTTTTTATTTAATCCACATTTGATATTGTAATCCACCTAGTAATAAGTGTAATACATTAATTCATTTACTTTATTGAATTTACTTACAAAGCAAAGCTTTCAGTAAAAGTAATTAAATAGAAGTTAGAGGTAACTGAAAAGTGGTTTATAGAAACAGCTTGTTTGCTATTTTATTTTTATTTTTTTGAAGTTTAGTTATAAAAGGGTGAAAAATTCTACGCATATTTCAGGCTACCAAAAAGCTTTTGGGTCAAAAATCTGAAATCTCAAATATGCTTTGTCAGAAATGTTGTTTACGCAGAAGGCAAAATATACAGTATAGTAGACCAATTAATCATTTGTAAATTTTAACACGATTATGGTAATTTCATCCCCATAGAACATTAATTCATGGTAAAGCTTTTATCTTTATTAACAAACAACTCATTTTTAAAAGGTTCTAATTTCTATTGCAACGATATAATTTTATCCGTTTCTGAGAATTAAGGGCATTCTATTAACTTAATTAGCTTGTTTACATCTTTCGGAAGCGAATGAACCCACTCATACGTTATCGTTAACGATTGCTTTATAATGGTAATATTAAGGGCCAACACTTACCGCACGATGTAGAAAGGTTGTGCCGCATTCAATTTCGCCAATATTGTTTTCAGGTTCGGTATAACAAACAAACACAGATCATGTGTTCACCCACTTAGGGACGCTCAGTAATTTGCTTGCGTCAAAGGAGTTCACTTGTGTTTAACTTATTTAAACCGGCACGTTAACAAAAGAATGTCTGGATATCAGTTTTTCTTTTTAATTTCCCGGCATAGACTTACGTAAGTACGAACGAGATTGTTACCGAGGAGGTTTGACGGCGGGCGGGCTCCGCGCGCTGCCCATCGCCACTGAGGCTCACTCGCGCCGTACGGCCACAACGCGCATGCCTTCGCTGCGATAAACCTAAGCTCACACATACACCTATAGGAACTAACACCGTAAAACTGATTCTTATTTTGGCATCAGCTTCGTCTGATTCACGTATCGGAGGTAAATATATAGCGGCGAGATATCTGATACTCTTTGTTGAATGCAGTTACGTTATATATTTTTGTCGCTGCTATCAAAATAAGATGATATAATTTCTACTATCGTATGGTAAAACGAAGTTCTCCTGTTTATTATCTCATTTTATATTTTAGTAACCTATTTAGTTGTGGATGTAGCTTTAGTAAATCCCACCTTTTTAAACTATTTATGAACGGTTGGTTTTACAATTCCGGACCTAAAGATAAATGCTTGCTAGCTTTCTTATCGCATTTTTAGAGGGAGGCGAACGTTTAGATGTGGTATTAGGGAATAACTTAGTTAGTTAGTTAGTTTTGCTGGGCTGTTTCCGCACTTAGCCACTTGATTGGGCCATTGTGCGTGTCATGTTTACATCTTACTCCAACCAACCCAGGTCCTCCCAAAAAGTAAGCAGCCTTTTCAGACTGCTGCAGGCTTCTGGAAGTGATGCCGGCGATTGGAGAATCCGTGCCCGTCGATCTGCCACGCTTCTGCATTCCATGAGCACGTGTTGTGGCATTTCTTCTGCCTCCATGCATCCTTACAGAGGGCTGTCTGTCACACCTATGTTAAACAGATGCTTGTTTAGGGAACAGTGGCCGGTTATGATACCTAAGATTTTTCGGATTCTGTCCTTTTTTAGTCTAATGAGGTTGCGGGCAAGTCTTTTTAGTGCCACCGGAATTGCATTCTTTGTTTGCCTACATCCATCATTGTTTATCCATTCCGTTAGGTGGGTTTCCTCAGTAGGGAGTAACTTATAACGACCCGTGACTTTTGTCGTAGGTATGCACCGGTATACTGTGGTTCTGAGGGATTTAATTTGAAAGGTTATTTCTTAGCGTTTAGGTACATTTTATACAGCTACTTTACGTGGACAAAACAACAACACCATTATTAATGACTGTTATAATGGAGTCGACGGGACTATCGATATCTGACATTGTGAAGAAAAAACACATTTAAACGACTCCCCTTGACGTTTGTTTTAACGTGAAGAATTGACAGACAAACAGACACTGTCGCATGAATAATTTTAATTTTAATAAGCCAATAAGATTAACCGTGTCGCGTAACGGTGAAAGAATAATACCAACCCTCTCCTTCCTTAGGAGTCGTAAAAGGCGACTAACGGACTAAAGACTACACATAAATCCATCAGCATAGAGCGGCGATGGGCTCAACATCACGTCACGCTGAGCACATGTGCAGAGGCTATTTAGTGAAAAGTGGACTATGGAAGAGGACTGCTTTTGCTGTCCTCATTACCTAGTCTCTGACTAACCCTTCGGGGATATAGTCTTGCTGTTATGTAAATGTTTGCAATAAGATTATATGGTACATTGAATAAACATTCAGAAAACTTTTTTTTTTAATTGGCTACTTGACAGTTTTTGAAAAAGTGTTTTAAAAATTTTAAACGCTTATTTTATACCCCATACAATATTTTCTTTCCAGAAAAAGCTTTATTTAATAGAAAAAAACATATTTTTCTTTATTGATTTCATTTGGTAAAAAACGGTTGGTAACGTGACATTTTGCTCCGTGACGTCACACTTCAATAAATATAGAAACTTATCTTGATACCTGACAGATAGTTTTTAATAATTTTGTGAAATGTGACGTCACATGAAGCTCAATCATGGCTGTCCGTGTTTCGGGTCTTGTAATCCACAGATAAAAAAATCGCAAATTTATTTTGTAAAAATAATATATTTTTACAAAATAAATTTGTAAAAATTTTATATGTGCGAATTATCTTAAGCTACTTATTGGATAATTATCGTTAAATCATAAACTACCATTTCCGACATATTTCATATTTTATTGTTACAACTGTTATATAGCCAATTACCCACGACGGGTAAGCACGTGGGCTTCATCTCACCTGATGGTAACTGACGATTAGGCCGAATTTGGAAGCGTGCCAGAATCAACACCACCTAGGAACTAGTTATAGTAGTTATTCAGGCGGACGTAACAAGTCCAACCACCAACCAATTCAAGTACATAAAGATGTACCCACCGCTGGTAGTCGAACCCAGGTCCTATGGGTCTAAGACCGGTGGCTTAGCCACCAGACCACAGAGGCGGTTGAAAGTGTGTTGTGACCAAAAAACTCAGGTGATAAATTTATAAAGAGCGTTAGTTAAACCGACCGGGACATATTAAGGAAGGACATTAGGTATAGCCTGACCACAACCGCTGTACCGCGCCTTAGGCATGCGCGGGGAGAGGGGGAGTGGGAAGTAAAGAGCATGAACTCACATGAGATTCGTAGTGTCAAACAGATCTTACGATATCGAAGCACAGTTTATTGAAGCTTTATATTTACGAGTATAATTATATCCAATCCGTTTTTGTCCATTATGATTTTTAGATAAGTACAATTAAGGAACTAATATAAATCTTTAATTCTTGGAAATATATAATATAAACTTTCTATGTTTGCTTTTCTTTTCTTAAAATATTCGGCCACTTTGAAAATGACAGTCTTGATATCTCGAGATAATGCACGACCCATTTTTAGATATTTTATCTCATGTGCGTCTGACACACTAGTTGCCGCCGTGAGCGATGACAGCAGAATGACAAAATGGAGCAACTGTTTCGCCCCCCCGCCTCGCCGCTCGCATACCCAAGGCGCGGTACAGCGGTGGCGGTCAGACTATAGTCGATTCCCGATCCGATTCATTAAAAAAAATCTTAATTTTTTTCGAATAACGGGTCACACCAACCACGACAGCTACTTATTCCATACCATACGCCTAAATGAGTCGAAAGGACTAGGGTGCCCAAACATTAGGCAAATTTTTATGACATTTTAACATCCATTTTCTGAATTATTTTATATGCTTCGAGGAGTATTTTTTATTTGTTTTTGTTTACCCAGGCATAAACTACTATAGGATTAAATATGTCCCTCGTGAATATAAGTAACTTTACTGACGTGTGAATGATTAGCCTCTTGAAAAGTACATTCAAGAAATCGTAGCTAATTTCGTAAGGTCAGCCATCAAAGCCAAAGTAATATTCCATTAACGAAACAATACCGAAGTGTTATTGCCAAAATTGTTTTTTACAACACTTCGAAAACAATTTGGCTTATTTCTTTACGGGCGACTTACTTCGGAACTTTGAACATTTCATCAATTGTTCTTTTTTATACACTTTCTTGTAAATTTAGTACAAAAGAATTTGTTAAGTGGGCACTGATTTTCCCGACGTTAGATCGGAGACTTGCGCGAAGAGAGGTGCGTTTTAAATAAATTAGTTCTCTCGAACAAACATTTGTCAATTTTATTAGCCTTATATATTTTTATGGATCTTAAAGAATTCGTTTTGAGCTTAATGATATTTTTTTAAAAGCAAACTTGGTACATATTTTTTATATTATTAGTAACTTTTTATCGTAAGATTATTAATTGTCTATAATTCAGGTTTAGTAGTGTAGGGGCAATTGTATAGTTTGATATGTTGGATGATTGGACAATGGGGAAAATTCATTTTATTTTAACTAATAAGTATACCTTTATTATTAAGGACAACCAACGCAACATACACAGTAAAATATTGCCAAATAAAACACAAATAAGTTTGTTGTGTTTACATACATACAACAATTTGTAAAAATTAACTCAAATTTAACTTCTTTTAAATCACTTTATTATGTAGACAGGGAATATTACTTTTTAATTGTTTTTTTTATACGTTTAAATATAGTAAAGTTATTTTTATGACAAAAGTTTAGTTCCATATGTCCAGCATCATTACGCGCTACGTGACGAGAATGAACTGTTGTTGTGACATTGTCCGAAAATATCCGTGTAAACAGAGAATCCACATCCTTCTAATGTACGATTCACACTGAACGTAGAAGAAGCGAATCGGAACTTATAATCAAATTACGTAAACCAAAATATTTTTATTCAAGTAGACTTATTAAAAGCACTTTTGCTTTTGCTGACAAAGATGCTTTTTCAGCTCTAAAAGAAAGTAACGATAGTTATATACGCACTGTATAAAATTTATATGATGCGGTAAATAACTCTGAAATTTCTTCGCATTAAGTAAGTAATTAAAGTTCAAAGGTAACGTATATTTATTTTACGTTTGTAACTCGTTTAGCTGTATTGGTATCCGGGCACACATCCGTATTTAATAAGCTATAAGAGTATCCTAAATGAATCGAAGGTGAGCGATATGTCGAAGATAATATATAGTATGGAGAAGCTCGATGGCGCAGCGGCTAGCGCGTTCGGCTTGCGATCTTGCCCGCTAAGCAACTTTCGCAATGCCGGGTCGCTGGATGGGTGACCAAATTCAAAACATCTCTAGCTCCTCCGTGCTGCGGAGGGCTCGTTAAACCGTTGGTCCCGGTTGTTATCGTAAGATGGCAATCGTAAAAACCCACCAACCCGCATTGGTCCAGCGTGGTGGGTTGTGGCCCAATATCCCCCGTGCTATTGTCCACGTGGAAGGCCTGTGCCTAGCAGTGGGACGTTTATAGGCTGATGATGATGATGATGGTGAATATATATTATGTAGTATCTTCGTGTTTGTGATCGCCAACCCGCATTTGTCAATAACGTCCAGCAATTGTAGCGAAAACTTGTTTTGAATAATAGAGGCTTTGCCCATCAGTGGAACAGTCGATAGGCTGTACTTTAATGTAATGTTGCAGGTGGTCGAAGGTCAAGCACTCGGTTTGATATCCTGAGGTCCTGGGTTTAGTTCCCAGGATTCATCATTACCATAATTATAACCAGCCCGTGTTAGTCCACTTCTGGATATAGGCCTCTCCCAGTGCATGCCACTGACCCCAATCTTCGGCTCTTTTGGACCAACTGCTGCCAGCCAATCTACGTATGCCGTCGCCCTACTTAGCCGGAGGGCGCCCTACACTACGTTTGCCGAGTCGTGGTCTCCGCTCCAGAACACGTCTAACCTAGCGGTTGTCGGTCCTGCGGCTAATATGACCAGCCCATTGCCACTTCAGCTTGCTAATTCCTTCTTCTTTCCCAAGATATAATATTTGATATATTTCCCGGACTTGTGCTAATACCAATCAACTGTAGCGATGACATGTTCAACGATGAGGGCTTTTGCCCTGCTGTAGGACAGTATATGGTTTGAACTTTACTTTTACGAGTATATTTATAGGTTATGCTCACAATATTCTTTCATAGTTTCTGACGTGGAACCCTAGCGACTACTTCTAAGTGTGTGACGTGACTAGCGCCATTTTTCCAGAGCAGAACTGCTTGGCGTGATTTCCTCGAAAGCCACGAAGGAGCTAATCGTTCACTTCTATAATAAGTGGTAGCTTTACGTTGTTTTTACGCTACCTCATTGGAATTTTAAGGGGAAGGCCTAATCTTGATCCTTTTTAAAATGTAAGGTAGGTATTTACGCATTTTATTGCTTTTTAAAATTGATGGTACACCCTTTTTTTGCCAACATTGACATATTTACTCTTTGAATATTTTGTAACATTATTGTAGTCAGTCTATGAACATCTCAATGCTGAGGCCTTCCCACATAGACAAGCTCGAGGCTCGATCTAAAACTCGATCCTGAATCCAAAGTTAGTTATCAAATCCGTATTCTAAATTCGACTCTACGCTAACGTCACAAAGGTCATTCTTGATCGGAACGTGAGGGTAAAAGTTAGAGGCGAGTTTACGATCGAGCTTTAGAGAATCGGTATGCACTATATTGGAAGATGGGGTATTGACTCACCGCGAAAGTCTACTTTTATTTACCTGGTGAAATGGTTTATGCTTCCTTCGCCCAGGGGCGTTAATTTTGTCAGTCCCCATATCCATCCGTTAATTCCGCATTGAGAAAATTGTTTGAAAAAATCTTGCATGATCGTACTTAGGATTGCGCTTACGAGCTTATTTAACCTCGTCATTACTTTTTATTCGTTATAATAATTAGCAGACTACTTCTTTAGCGTATTAGAATTAGGTTGCAGAAACACTACAAAAGATTGACATCTTATACCAAAATCTATAAATAGCCTATAAGGATGAAATAAACGTTAAATAAAGTTAATTTTGTCGACTTCTTATTACATATAACCCTATTCAATTTAGTCGTTTGTAAAGATTCATTATAAAACTGATTCTAATACATAGTTAATGCTTTGGATAAAAGATTAAACGCTCGTAAAACAACTCCTTAAATGCTGGCGTCTCTACATAAAATTATCTTTCCCGAGAGTCCTCCATAATACTTTATGTTGTGACCGATCTGGCTTAGACTTTCATAAATCCCTTGAAAGCCAATTTATTTATTACCATCTAACGATCATAGTTATTTATTATAAAATCATCAATTAACCGCTTTCAGCTTTAGATACAAAGTGTTTAATTAAATCTATCGTGCAGTTGATTTCATCTTTGATTTACTGGAATAGTATTTACATATTGTTTTAAATTTATGTAATTTTGTACTATAAATTAAAAGTTGTAAATAGTGTTACGACCAATAGATCTAAAACGCCCATTTGGACGATCAATATTAGATCGAATTATGATTTAAATTGTTGTCGTGTTGCAATATCAATACGTAAATATCCTTAGAGAATTTAATTAGAGGGATTGCTTACTGTCTGTAAAGAATAAAGATAAGTATTTTTAAACTACTAATATTAGAATCAAGGGTTCGGCGAGTAGTAGGTATGGTGTTGAGCTGTGACCGTAGCATATAACTTGTGCATTTAAGCCATTATGGCTTAAAATCTGATTACGAGCCTCTTTAAAAAAATATTTTGTTTCACACTTTGAAAGCTCGACCTGAATCATCAATTTCATTTGGCCATACAAACTTTTTCCGGAATACCCTTAAATTATGCAGCGTTATATCAAAGTTGGCACAAAGTAGGTTACGTATTGTGCCGCCTTCTTTCACCGACCGCGTCCACTACGGGCTACGGGCGACTAACGTCAAATAGCGGTCGCATCCTTAACTATACTACACAGTCTAGCGACTGGTTTTGATTACAATGAAAAAATGGTAAAGGGAGTTCCTGGTAGGAAAAAAAGATATCATGTTTGGAATTGTGTTTTATTTTATCAAAATTTCATATTTTTGTAGAAAAATGACGGGTAATAATCATTTAGGATAACTTATATACTAACCAAGCGCTTAAGTGTCATTGAAGACTAACATTTTTACTGAAACCCAGTGGGTTCATTAAGGGTTCCACCCCGTAGGCCATGTTTTCATTATATTCGTGTAATTTTCATCCGTTAAGGGATATTTATATTTTAATCGATCGTGTAAACAAAAAATAAGCAAAACTGGACTAGCTCAGATAATAAGTGGCCTGGAACATTTATGAAAGAAATCCGCAGATGAATGCCAGCGTGTTAGTAGAAACTCTAGAAGAGTGATAAACATTTTAAAAACTCTTTCAGCAGACGTGGTCGCGCAACGGTTTCGCCACTGGCGATTTTTTTACGTAGTCAAACCGAGAATACAACCCACGAATTTTGAATTCAACTGCAAATGTGCGGAACATTTGGCGACATTGTTAGAATTTATTGGTAAAGTCGAGAGGAAGATGCCGCCTGTGAATAGTTATGTCGCGTGGATTTTGTGAGACTTCCTCGGGGCCGGGCGAGAGCATCAATTCTTATTGAAATCTAACATATTCCTCGTTCTGACGACGACGCGCGACGGCGTGAAGTAAATATTCAGTGGAGTCAAAACTAAGTTGCTCAGTGCATTTTATATAGAGTAATTTGCGGTGTTCTTTATGTACTGTAAGTATGTCACACTATCCACCATCTTATCTAAAGTCTGGCGCCATAACAACAATGTTAATAGATTGTCGTGTTCCGATAGTTAAGAGATAAGATGAGGAGTGTCTGTTCAAAAGGTCATAATTCCATGATAAACAAATTTTACAAGAAACAACAAAAAGTATTTTAATTTTTTATTGAAATATAATGGTAATTGTTATTATTGTATTAAACGCAAATTAGACTTTTTGATATACATGTTCATTTTAATTTTAGTTTTTTACTGTATTTTTTTTTTATAAATAATTTTCATTTGGAAATACGACTTTATGATCGGAATTACCAAAAAGAAGTCTTTTTGGTCAGAATATTCCAGAAATAAGTCTTTTTGATCAGAATATTCCAGAAATACGACCTTTTATAGATCAGTCTTTTCGCTTCTTTGTTCTAGTTCCCATATATAATGTATGTACAATTCCATAACCTTCATCCATTTAAAAAAAAAAGCGATTTAACTCTGTATTTTCAAATAATACACCCAAAACAAAAAAATCTTAATGTTAAAATGTTCCACATAACAATAAACTTCTACTAAATCTCATTTATTTTTCTTTCACAGTTGACAATCAATAAAGCAATGGCTATTTAGAGTATACATACATCCAAAACATCGATTTTATTAATCGAACAAACTCGATTTTCGGCAGGCAATAATGTATGGCAAGATTTAATTACCTTTTGAACAAAATTGTTTCATAAAACATATTTTTGTTTGAGAAATAAGACTTTTTGATCGAAATATGTTTTATACACAGAAATAAGCCCATTTTGGTCGGAATGTCAAAGTTAAAGATTTATTTTATATTGGAAATACGTGTTTTTCGATCAGAATTTTATCAAATATGGATAGGATATATGTAACAGTTTAGGGAAAAAAAATAAAAAACAATTTCTTTCTACAGGGAAATATGACCTTTTGAACAGACACTCCTCAGATATAAGAGCCAGTTCCTCAGTGTTTGAGGATTCCGGGTGAAGCACGCTTCCACCTTCGGCCTCATTGCCACTTACCATCTGGATTGCTATTAGCCGGGTCCACACCGGGCGCATGAGCTCGCGCGGCAGACTCGAGATGCACCCCCGAAACAGAGAGGCGAGCCTCGCGAGGCAGGCCGAGCCACGGGACGCGCTCAAAGGAGCCTCAGGGTGCGCTGTGCGTTCGGTGTTACGGTGGTTCTCGAGGACTTCTGATGGCTCGGCCTGCCTCGTGAGGCTCGCCTCTGTGCTTCGGGGGTGCAACTCGAGTCTGCCTTGCGAGGCCATGCTCGCGAGCCTCTACATCGAGGATACCACGCGAGCCCATGCGTCCGGTGTTTACCCGGCTATTTACGTGAGATGAAGGCTGAGTGCTGTACATATTGTGTGTTTGTACGGTGCGTATGCACGTGTATACTTTAACTAGCAACACTAAATTATAGCTAACATAAGCTTACGGTAATTGATCAAGGCCGTAGCTGTAGTTTACGAATAATTCTCGGAGGTTTTCTAGACTAGAAACCAACATTAGATATGTGTACAGCTCGACTTTCATGACTAATTAAAACTAATGTTTTCTTATTTTCGTAAATAAATTCTAATTTGAAATTTAACAAATTGTAATTTGCGTTAAATTACATACCAATTTATAAACACTTTCAGAAAGTCAAAGTAATTTAATTACTAAGTTATGAAAGTGAAAAGTGGTCTATGGCAGAGGGCTGCTTCTGCAGTCCTCATTGCCTAGTCTCTGACTAACCCTTCGGGTGTAATAGTCGTCATTATATGTATGTAAGTTGTGAAAGTAAATCAACAAAGGGAATGTGTCAAGTTTCTCACTCAGGATTATAGGAAATGGAAAGCCCGTAGTCTCTTTCTACCCCTCAGGAACAGATGTGATGTCTGTACATTCAGCATTAAAAGTAGCTTAGCATATGAAATTTCCAAATGATTGTTACGGTTGAAATGACCAGAATTGTCTGACATAGCTGTTGAGTCAAAAGTACATGACCGTCACTAAAGGTTATTACAGAGAAGTTATAATTATGTCATATAATTCTGAAATGTTAAATGATGCGTATGTACATTATGATATGAGTGCGGTAAGTTGAAAATTACAGCCGAGGCGATATTGCTAGCCCGAGCCGTAGGCGAGGGCTACAAGAAAGCAGAGGCTGTAATTATCAAAGCGCACGTATGCCATACGACGTTTTATAACATATTTGCGAGGAAAACACATTTTCTGAAATAAACTGCGTGTTTTTGTTGTTTTTCTAGTGCATGAGTCTTTGGTAAGCCAACATATATTTTTCTTTGTCCAACAGCATAGAGCGTAGATGGGCTCATCAAAATAATAACACCAACCCCTCTCTTCCCTTGGGTGTCGTAAAAGGCGACTAACGGACTAAAGACTGCACAAACATCCAACAGCATAGAGCGGCGATGGGCTCATCAAAATAATACTACCAACCCCTCTCTTCCCTTGGGCGTCGTAAAAGGCGACTAACGGACTAAAGACTGCACATACATCCAACAGCAAAGAGCGGCGATGGGCTCAACAAAATAATTCTACCAACCCCTTTCTTCCCTCGGTTGTCGTAAAAGGCGACTAACGGACTAAAGTCTACTTATACATCCAACAGCATAGAGCGGAAATGGGCTCATCAAAATAATACCACCATCCCCTCTCTTCCCTCGGGTGTCGTAAAAGGCGACTAACGGACTAAAAACTGCACATACATCCAACAGCATAGAGCGGCCATGGGCTCATCAAAAAATACTACCAACCCCTCTCTTCCCTTGGGTATCGTAAAAGGCGACTAACGGACTAAAGACTGCACATACATCCAACAGCATAGAACGGCGATGGGCTCATCAAAATAATTCTACCAACCCCTTTCTTCCCTTGGTTGTCGTAAAAGGCGACTAACGGACTAAAGACTGCATATACATCCAACAGCATAGAGCGGCAATCGGCTCATCAAAATAATTCTACCAACCCCTTTCTTCCCTTGGTTGTCGTAAAAGGCGACTAACGGACTAAAGACTGCTTATACATCCAACAGCATAGAACAGCGATGGGCTCATCAAAATAATACTACCATACCAACCCCTCTCTTCCCTTGGGTGTCGTAAAAGCTACTAACGGCACAGAATAAATATACAAACAGGCTAAAGGCCTATATTGTCCATAGATTCAAATGATTACTAATTTTTAAATTACATTACCGCACTAGTGCGTAATAAGCTACATTACGATGCTGAAATTGGTGTAATAAGAGCCGCTTTACGAGCAAATGTGTTATAAAGACACTTACACGTGACTATTACTTTTGCCACCTTGTTTTTGTTTAGTTACTTTACATGCTGACTGTACGTTTGTATGTTTAACGACTAACTAGATCATGTTGTTAGTGGGGAAGAGTGCATTATCCCTCCGGTAACGATTTCCCTTCGTTTGATTGACAGCGTTTAGCAAGAAAAGGATCAATCGCGCCCCGTGGCGGCGGCGCGGCGTCACGGCCAGAAAAGGTTTTGTGTGCGGTTTAATCTGCCCTTGGGTCGCCATTAATTAGGTCGGCCGGACAACGCCGCGGTTTTTGTGGGCACAATTGATGTATGACTTTGTTAGGTGCTGGTTTATTTTAAGATTCGCAGATAACGCTTTATGCGGGTAATCACGCTGTGAGATATCCAATTTTGTAATTTAGTAGGTGACATGTAAGTGACAGTTCGTTTATCAGATTGACCTTTCACGGGACTAAACAGAAAAAAACAAAAAATTAACGATCGGTGCTCTATGTCTGGAGTCCCTTGTTTTAATTTATTATTACGAAAACTTCGTTGCCTAAAACTAAATAAACAGTTAAATTGGTATAATGCTATCTTACAGTTTGAAACTTACGCGTTAAGTTTTGAACAAATTTTAACGGTAATTAAATTCAAAAAATACACACATTTTTTTTTATTGATTTAAAACTGTATTCGATTTTTTTTGTGTATTATGTTTTGTTATTGTTATTTTGTGTACGTACATGTGTATTGTGTGTGCCTTTTAGCAGTCAGTAAAGTTTGTATCTGTCTATTTATCGCGGTCGTTACAATTTGGTCGTAACGTCTTGTATAAAAGGATACTTAGACTAAATAATTTGCGTTAAACTCTGTTATAAAGTAAAGTGTTATATCGCCTTACTATTTCCCGGTATATGAATCAATCAAGCGAATCCATGGAGACGCAGATACAGAATCGCGTAGCATGCACTCGTGTGCCCGCAGTCGCCACTAAGTAATGTGCGATGTTTCCTATTGATTGCGAAAGGTATCCTTATATACTATGTTTTATATTATTTTATAGTTTGAAACCTTCGATCACGTGTTTTTATATGTGATCGTAGTTTAAAACTGTTTAAAATGCTATACACAGTTTCAAACTTTCGCGTTTCGTTTTTAAGGCTATAATATAAAAGAAGTAAAGCCAAGCCAATGGCCACTGCCGGCCGGTATACAACTTGGTCGAAACGTCGTCGTGTACAAAAGGACAATTACACTAAATAGTTCGCGTTTCACAAAATTATGTAAATTATAGCCTCTATTATTATTTCTCGGTATATTAATCAATCATATGAAGCTATGGAGACGCAGATACAGAATCGCGTAGCAGGCACTCGTGTGCGGACAGTCGTTGCTTAATAATGTACGATGCTTCCTATTGATTTCGGTAGGTATCCATAAATAATACCCTATATTTTATAGTTTCTATATCACATGTTTTTCCATCTATCACATGTTTTTATATTTGATCAAAGTTTGACACTGTATAAAATGCTGTACACAGTTTCAAACTTTCGTGTTTATTTACTATAAATATGTTTAAATTATGTATAGTTTGAAACCTTCGATCACGTGTTTTTATATGTGATCGTAGTTTGAAACCGTTTATAATGCTATACACAGTTTCAAACTTTCGCGTTTCGTTTTTTACGGTAAATTATAAAAAAAGGCCTTTACCGGCCGGTAGTACAACTTGGTCAAAAAGTCGGGTACAAAAGGACACTTATACTAAATAGTTCGCGTTTAACCCCTTTAAATTTTCATGTTTCATGTAGCCTCTATTATTCAAAACAAAACAATCCCTCTCCTTCCCTCTATTATTATTTCTCGATATATTAATCAATCAAACGAAGCTATGGAGACGCAGATACAGAATCGCGTAGCAGGCACTCGTGTGCGGGCACTCGCCGCTGAATAATGTGCGATGTTTCCTATTGATTGCGGCTATTTCGAGCGGTGGCGGCGCCGCGGCGGCCGCTCACTTGAAACCCCATTTGTAGTTGAACAAACTTAATGGTAATCTTTATTTCACGCCACTGATTGTGTGGCGTGCCAATCGAATCAATTGAAATGTTCATATTGTAGTTGTCAATCATATAATACGCGATTTTTTATATTGCTCTCTTAGTTGCGTAATACAAAAAACAAAATGCAAAATATTAAAAAAGTTTTTTATGTCCACACTCTCTCCATGTGCTATTGTCCATGCGAGAAACCGAGTGCCCGGCAATGTGACAATTATTAGGCTGATGATCCATTGGGCATTGAATGTCAGACACATTATGTTTATCATCATCATTATTTTTTTTAATTAACCTATAATGTCCCACTGCTGGGCAAAGGTTTCCCCCACTTTCATCCAGCTCTCTCTCTCTCCTTAGCCAGCTCTAACCAATTTCCGTCGAAGGCATTGAGGTCGTCGCGCCACCGCTTCCGAGGACGGCCCCGACGCCGACGTCGGTCTTTGGGTACCCCACGCGTGCTGATATTCGCCCACCTCTCTGGGTTCATTCTTACTACGTGCCCCGCCCAGTCCCACTTGAGCTTTGGCGATTTATGTCCAATATCGGCAACACCTGTCATGGAACGCAGTGTGGTTTTTCGGACATGGTCGGTTCTCTTGATGCCGAGAATGCTGCGTTCCATGGCCCTTTGACAAACCTTGAGTAAGACCTTTTGTGATTCGGTTAGCGACCAGGTTTGTGCACCGTTGGTAAGGTGGACAAGATACACATGTCGACGAGTCTGCGCTTCAGAGAGATTGGAAGGTCTTCCTTCATTAGCGTCTTCATGGACCAGTAACTTTTCCAGGCGTTCTTAATTCGGCGATCGATCTCTTTATACTGCCTGTTGTCAAAAGAAACTCGCTGGCACAAATAGACGTACTCGTTGACATAGTATATTATTTGCCCATCTACCTCTACCTTACGTTTCGTGCTTATTGGCCATCAGTTGCGTCTTAGACCGGTTCATCAAAGGTCCCACCTCAAGGTTTGCCGTGCTAAGATCTTAAAGCATTTGTTCTAGTTCCGTTGTCGATGGAGCAAAAAGTACGATATTATATGTAAATCGTAGGTTAGTCAGACGATTGCTACCGATTCTTTTTTAGCTTCATAAAATCATAATAAATGAAGAACGTTATTGACTTTAATCATTGCGAAAGTTGCTTACTATTTACGTACAAACTACGAATTATCTCAGCACAAATTTAAAAAAGAGGTTTTATTGCCGCAGCACAAATTTAGAAGACCTTTTATATTCTTAAAAAATAAAACAATATTTCTTAATTATAATGAGTGTACAGGCTACATTAGCGTAATTGGATTTTATTAAAATTAATTAAACGCCTCTTTGTACAGCGCTCTCTAACACTTGTGAGATTAAATGTGAATTTGTTTTTTTATGTTTGTTTTCATTATAGAAGAAAACGTACTGAAGGTAAAGCGTTAATAGTTACGGTGGTTAAAAATCTGTGTAAGATAATAAAAAAAACAATTACAAGGTACATAATATATTATGTATAATAATAATCTAGTACTTAAATAGTAGGTAAGTACGAAACAGTACCGTATTTAGTGAAATAGCTACCTATTTCAAATCTGAAGTGAAGAGCATATTTTTTTTATCGCACCGTGAAAATATAAGAAAAGAGGACCGCAAAATCAGTCCTCTGATAGTTTACTTTACACCAAATAGCGATTGCACATGTGCTCAGCGTGACAGGTGGTGAACCCATTACCGCTATATGCTGTTGGATGTATGTGCAGTTTTTCCGTTAGTCGCCTTTTACGACACCCAAGGGAATAGAGGGGGTGGTAGTATTCTTTCACCGCTACGCGACACAGTTAATAGTCTTTATATTACACAATCGAAAAAAGCTTTCCCAACGGTAAGTCACGGTGATAATTTATTTTTTTATTGATTTACCAACGTTTGTTTACACTAATTCTTACAAATTAAAACATGCATAACTTATGACTAGGTGTAACAGACACTTATAGGTAAATAAATCATGGCCAATACTAAGCAACATTAAATTAATTAAAAGTAAATTTTATTGTTTACCTACTAATTTTTTAAACTTAAAAGAAGTTAATCAAAAAAACTAAAAGTAAAAATAATTTAAAAAGACAAAACTAATAACAAAAACAAAATAATTAAATCATCATCATTATCAGCCCGTGTCTTCTGCTGGACGTAAGTCCATTATAAGATTATCTTTACAAAAACATTTCGAAGGTAAAAAATCAACGCGCAAGCTTCGCTCGCTATTGATTTGGGCTATTCCGAGCGTCCGCACCGCATTAGGTCGCAGTCCCGTTGTTTTCGATGTTTGTTCGCTTTACTAATAATTGAACAATGAAACACTAGAAGTGTTACTACTAACCAATATAATAAATTAAAAGCTATTTCATGTGACCGCAAGAAATTTTGTCAACTTACCTCCAAACTTTACTATGAAGATGGCTAATAAAGATAGCCCAATGATGATGATGAATAGGTAATTAGGTAGTCACCAAAAATGCATGCAAACGCGTCCGCCTTGCCTGCTATCACAGAACAGAAGAAAGAGGTATGTGCCTGCTATTTATTGGGGCTATTCTGAGCAGACCTCTTCTTTCGGACGCTTGTTCAATCTACTAATTATTTAACAATTGGACATTATGAATGTTACTACATAGGTACATACATATAATGACGACTAAGTATTATCCCCGAAGGGTTAGTCAGAGACTACTACGACTACTATATCCACTTTTTACCAAATAGCGACTGCACATGTGCTCAGCGTGACAGGTGGTGAGCTCATCGCCACTCCACGCTGTTGGATGTATGTGCAGTCTTTAGTCCGTTAGTCTCTTTTACGATACCCAAGGGAAGAGAGGGGGTGGTAGTATTCTTTCACCGCTACGCGACACATTTATGAGGAATTTACTACCTTACCATATACGTCCTCAATTAAAAACAAAACTGCATTTTATCTCGACCGCCTCACACGCTATTGATTGGGGCTATTTCGAACCCCGCGCCTCCCCATTGGGTCTAACCCCCCTTCTTTCGGCAGTGTGTTCGTTTTACTAATAATTGAACAATTGGACACTAGGAGTGTTACTGCTCACCGACATAATTAGTCAAACAATATAAAAAATGCATGACAACCCGTCTGCGCCTGCTATTTATTAGGATGGGGCTATTCTGAGTAGTCCTCTTGTTTCCTTTTTTTATATTAAGCCCAGACTCCACTCCACATGTTGTTAAGTGAAAATGGAGTATAGGCGCGGGGACAACTGGTGCAGCGTAAAGTCCCCTCTTCACATCGGCAGACGCATCCGCAGACGTTATCTGCTAATGCGTTGACCGACGTGTAGGGGGGTGATTTGCGCGTCTGTGGTAGGTATTTAACGGCAGCTGCGTTTGCAGACGTTAAATACCCCTACGGGGATAATAGTCGTGATTATTATGTGTATCAACAACAAAAACAGCATGCCAAGGCGCCCGCATAGCATGCTAATGATTAGGGCTATTCTGAGAGTTTACCCCTCCTTCCCCGTTAGGTCGCAACCCCCTTGTTTCGTATGTTGGTTTGCTTTACTACGTACAGTCACGAGTACCAATATGTAAACACTTTGACTCTTATTCCATTGTATTAAGAGTTACAATTGTTTACATATTTTTGCTCTTGACTGTACATACATACCTACATTCATAACATTATCCCCTAAGGGTTGGTTAGAGACTAAGCAATGAGGACCACACAGTTGTCTGCCAACGTTTCAACAAATAACAGCTGTACATGTGCTCAGCGTGATATTATGCTGTTGGGTGTATGTGCGCAGTCTTTAGTCCGTAAGTCGACACCCAAATTACCCTCGCTAATAATTAATAAACAATTGAACACTACAAGCGTTACTTGCATCTGTGGTAGGCCACAAAACAAAAGAAAGAGGGTAAACTACCTACCGTTATAAGATTTAAGTCGTGAATCAGTAGCTAAAACTTATCATAATACTAACGGCCCGCTCGCGACTTCGTCCGCGTGAACACCCTGTACCCCGTGACAGGATGTTAAATTTAAATTTTAGATTCTTTAATTTTTTTTTCTTTCTAAAAACCATCCTCGTACATAAAGGAATATTATAAAACAAGAATTAGCGAAATCGGGTCAGCTGTTCTAGAGTTGCACTTAGCAACACATTTAGCAATTCATTTTTATACTATGATGTATATAAGTAAATATTCAACCTACCTAAATTAAAAAAAAACTGAAAAAGAAAACGATTTAACAAAATTAAGATACACAAGTAACAAGAAACACTAGTATCAAATATAATTAAAGGGGCTTTAATCAACTAAATGAAGTTTTATTCAAATAAAAAATTAAATGGCTAATAAATTTACAGTACACATGATTTAAAGTGCCTTCCGAAGTACGGAGGCGATTTAATTTGGTCACCTCAACCTCCATAATCTCTAGTGCAAGTTTGAAAGTGCAAGTCGCTGCATTCTACTTAATGAGGGCAGTGTAAAAAATTCTCTTAAGAGGCCTATTACATCTCGACTGTAATTTTTGCGTAAAATGGCCAATTTTGGCGTTATGGATCTCAGAAACAAAAATACATTAACAATTATGACTAATTAAATAGTGTAGAATAGCTATTGGAATAGTGCGTAGCAGCCTCGCTTTTTGTAAATTTTGCTTAACTTTTTAATTAAACCCAAAATTGCAGAGAAAGATTTTCATAAAGTGCGCGAAGGCACTTTTTTGTGCTCATCGATTGAACTACTGTTCTAAGCAAGTAAAATAAAAAAGTTATAATGTTATCTCTTATATAGTCGAATAGTGCGTAGCGGCCTCGGAATTTCTAGATATCATTGATTTTATGTAGAAAAAAATCTTATTCTAAACCAAAAAACTTTGAAAATCGCTATAAGTTAACTGTGAATATCTTCTATCTATGATAATATTATTGAGCAAAGTTTATACCAGAATAATTGTTACTGCATGAGGAATAAAGATTTTATAATGAATTTATTATGTTATTTTGATAAAAACGATAAATACAACTGCAAAATTACTACAAAATGCGATGCGCCGGCCGTCCGAAATTAACTTATGCTCACAGAATTGAGATTTCTAATATTATGCACAAATTTATTATCCTATTTCGATAAAAACAATAAATACAACTGCAAAATTACTCCAAAATGCGAAAATGGGCATTTTACGCAAAAATCACATTCGAGATGTAATAGGCCTCTTAAGGCTGATTCACGATACCCTGAGCTATAAATTCCATTTGGTACTATGAAATGGTTGGACACATAACTTCTAAATAATTCACGTTGTTTCATATCGGTCGGCTATTCGGATTTAGTTCGGTCCATTATAACTGACGTATCTGGACTAACGCCTGTCAGTTACTGATAGTAGCAGTTTACTGTACTAACGTCAACTTCTCACAATAAGAGTGGCTAGAGCAAAGTTTATTAACCAGTCGATCACGTTTAAATAAAATGTAGGTATAGTATGTTTTGGGGTTTAAAGTCACTAGGTAGCGTCCGTAGGTTTACCCTTGAGACATACATACTGTCATACTACTCTGTCAAGAAAGTACTGGGAAAAGATCAATAATACACAAAATGTTAGTTATTTATCTAAATTTATATTATCGCCTTCAAAGTATGCTCCTTTAGAAACGATACACTTACGCCAACGAATAATCCAATAATCAAAACAGTTTTTAAACACTTTTTCCGGAATTGAGTTCAGTTCTCGCCGCAAATTCTTTGTCTTTTACCGAATGAAAACGGGTGCCACGAAGTGGTAATTTGAGTTTAGAAAAAAGAAAGAAGTTAGCTGGAGCAATATCTGGTGAATAAGGTAGTTGCTCGATGGTATTTGTTGAGTTTTTGGTCAAAAATTCGTTTACAATGATGGCCTTGTGCGAAGGCGCATTATCGTCGTGCAGAATCCAAGAATTTTCTTTCCACAAATTTGGCCTTTTTCGTCGAATTTGCTCTCTAACGCTCAAAAAATATTGTTCTTTTACGGTTTGACCTTTCGGCAAGAATTCCGACTGCACAACACCGCGATAGTCAATGACTTTGTCTTTTGATCGACTTTGGCGTGGTTTTTTCGGTTTCGGTTCAGTCGGAAGGCGCCACTCCGAATTGAATCGTTCTAGCATGTCCTCAGCGACTCTTATGCGATTGAGTTTTTGGAGAAAATTCAGGTCTTTTGGGACTAGCCGAGCTGCAACATGTTTCATACCCAAGTGATTATTTAAAATGGTACGGATCGACTCGTGAGATACAGAAAGTTCAGCGGCTATCTCTCTCAAACTTGAATGAGGATTTTCAGTCACCATTTCCTTCACTTTTGCGATGTTAACTTCAGTTGAAGATGTTGATGGCCTACCAGAGCGAAGAAAATCTTCCATCACATCTCGACCGCTTTTGAACGATTTGTACCAGTCATAAGCATGTGTTTTCGATAAAGTCGATTCACCGTAAGCCTTCTGTAACATTTTCAGTGACTCCGAATACGAAATTCCATTGGCGACGCAAAATTTAAGACAAACTCTTTGTTCGATATTTTTATCCATTATGAAATCCGCAATACACACAAGATAATAATATTAACTAACTAAAAACAGCACTGTATTTAATCTAAATAACAGATGCAACTCAAACTCCGCGCCAAAATGGATAACAGTTGTGCCAATCTAACAACAACAAAAAAAACAATTAACTGAATTTGGAATCATAAACAAAATCATCCGTTCCCGAAACTTTTTTGACAGAATGTACATAAATATACATATAATCTTATAATCACGACTATTATCAGGGGGTGTCACTCCGCAGTTTAGGTACGTTTAGGTGTGTGCCATACGCCGCCGTTGAAGGTTGCGGCTCGGCTCCTACGCTGGCTACGCTCCACGTCGTGCGTAATCGTAATCGTTCCATAATAAGTACCTACCTATATCCATGAGTGGAAACCCTACGCTAGCGCGCGCTCCTGACGTCAAATCGATATCGAGTCAGCGTTGCTTAACGGAATATGAACGCTTGTTCTCACGATAAGTTTCAATTTCGCGTGAAAGTAGCTAGAGAGTGAACCTTCTGTACGGTAGTACTACTACATATTCTATGCTATTATCCCCGAAGGGTTTGTCAGAGACTATAGGCAATGAGAACCGCAAAAGCAGTCCACTGCCATAGTCCACTTTTCACCAAATAGCGACTGCACGTCATGTGCTTAGCGTGACTTGGTGAGTTCATTGCCGCTCTATGCTGTTGGATGTATGTGCAGTCTTTAGTCTGATAGTCGCCTTTTACGACAGCCAAGTTAAGAGAGGGGGTGGTAGCATTCTTTCACCGCTACGCGACAAGGTGTACCTTTGAGACCCTACACGTGATCCCTGGGTGGTGCTAAAAGACACAGTCTGAGTGGTAAAGGCACGCTGCGTTGCAGCACGAGTTGGGCCGGCTCTCCCGGTGTAATAATACCACCCACGCTTTCACGGAATCGCTTAAAACATTGGCACTCGTTGCTGTTGTGTTTCATCCGGGAAGTGAAAGTACCGGATCCCCGTCTCTCCCCCTTATTTATTTATTTATTTAGGCTCTCACAACAATGAGTACACTAATACAATCAATACTTATGCTATTACAGAAAGTTCTTAGGATAAAATGTTTACTAGAAAAAAATCAACCAGTCTCTATCTATATAGCATTGTGAATGCAAAATTTCAACAATAAAGATATTTATAAGCAATTACGTCTTTATCGATTGTTAAATACTTGCAATAGTATTTCTTTCGAATGTGAGGGTAGACTTCACAGTGACGTAATACCGCTGGCTTGCAGCGTAAATGAAACTACTAGGAAAAATTCAACGAGTCTTCTGGGGCCTCGGTAGCTCAGCGGTTAGAGCAGTGGACCGGCAATCCAAAGGTCGTGGGTTCGAATCCCACTCGAGCTTCCTGAGACTGGTTGATTTTTTTCTAGTTTACATTTTATCCTATATCTATATAGCATTGTGAATGCAAAATTTCAACAATAAAGAAAGTTCTTAACAAAGTGTCCCATTACATAAAAGAGGGCACCACATACTCAATAAGAAAAATGTTTGGTTTGGTTAGGTATACAATAAATATTAATAAAAAATCCCCTTCCCCTTTTCACAATTCCTTCTCCTTCGTCAATGACCCTACTGTTTCCTCAAGGTCGGCAACGCATCTGCGACTTCTCTGGTTTTGCGGGTGTTCACGGGCGGCAGGGACTACTTTAAATCAGGTGAACGACCTGCCCGTTTGCCTCCTTTTCAAATTAAAAAAGTATTGAAGCAGCCCAAGCTCAAGACATAGACCAAAGAGTTGCTAAGCTCAAGTGGCAGTGGACATGGCACTTCGCTTGTAGAACCGGTGGCTCTTGGAGCAGAACCGTTCTTGAGTGACTGCGCACCGGAAGACGCAGTGTGGACAGGCCTACTTCGAGGTAGACCGACGATCTGGTGAAGGTCGAGGGTAGCCGTTGATTACGTGCAGCACAAGACCGGAAATTCTTGGAGGAAGCCTTTGTCTAACAGTGGACGTCCTGCGATTGATGATGATGATGATTATAGCACAGCCTACTTGTGATTATTTTCCTTAGCAATTCAAATTTTAGATTTTAATGAATGGTGAATAAAACTTGCTCTTATCACTCTATTGGTCAAGCAGGAACTTTTAACTGAACTATCGTAACGCAAACGTTACGTTTGCGGTTTTTTTTACGATTTTGTAACTTTTCCGTTACGATAGAAGATATTGATTCAAACCTGCACTCTCTGAAATTCCGTTTGTTTAATGTTTTTAACACCTTCCGTTATATTTTTCTGATTTTTGAAAGTCCAGAACACAATAAAGTTTGGAAAGTTTTATAATTAGTATTCTGCTATTTAATATAATTTTTAATTCGGAAAAAACATTATTTTAGGTATTTTATCGGGTATTACAGAGAAAGGTTATTAGCTAAAATGTATGTTATAATTTTGTAAATAATAACGGTAGTAAGTAAACTTGTTTACCATATCGTAGGTACCTATACGTTATTATGTTATCAGACTTTCAAGGTAAGTTATCCTATGTTTTGGCGTTAGGAAGTTAGTGGTCCGGTTATAATGAGAAAGGAGGACGTAGGGGCGTGCGATTAAAGTTGGTATGGCAGTTTTTATGTAGTTTTCGCTTGACTTTCATTCTTCAAAATAATGCGTCTCTTTCTTTACGCTTCTATGCGAAAAAGTAGGTATTAAAGTATTGACGAAAATGTGCCAGCATCTGCGTTGCGATGCTGCGAAACACCGCGTTTACCAAAAGTACAAAAATCTGTTACCAATCCTTTTCTTGTCCAATCTGGAACAGAAACCGTAAACCCTTTTGGTCTTCACGGAGTTGAATCCGGACCGGCATCGCCAGTGAGTCGTCAAGCAAATGGAGCCTACCTTTAATAACAATTATAATTCAGTCGCTAATTAGGCGTTCGGGTTGCGATGGCGCCAGATAAGGAACTTTTGCAATGCCAAGTCACGAGATAAGTAGCATAATTTAAATGTCTGGAGCACTTCTGGGCTGCGAAAGACATTTTAAGCCGGTGGACCGCGGGATCTCACAAATCTGCATTGGACTCCGTGTAGAGTTATGGCATGTCCTGTGTCATTTAATGAACCCAGCAGTGGGACGATTATACTACATATTTATTAATGATGATATTATTTTATTAGCAAATGGATAGCTTTGGTCAATGGTCTTGCCTATTCATCCGTGATATATGTATGTAGGTTTAGGTATGATTATATTTAACTACTGATATAAAATACTTTATGTGTGATAATGTTTCTAATTACTACAAAATTATTGAAAAAATATTCTAATTTTTAAAATTAGTGTTAGCCGCAAGTCCACCTATGCTAATTAAGTAGCTATAAAAACATTCACAAAGCCACTACAGCCACACAAGGATCCTTTTATACGTTGTGAGCACGCGATGTTAACGCTAATAGTTGCAGTTAGCCTAACTATAGGGCGCAGAGTAAAAAGTTATGAATATTTAAATTAACTAAAAGTTCCTTCAGCTATCTGTCGGCGGCGGTAAAGCCGACGGCTAAACTAGTTAGTGGAGTGTCGGTACCGGCGTGTATTATATTAAGTAAGGAGGCATGGGTTAACGGAGATGAATGAAAATGCCAGTGAAGTTTTGCACTTTTGAAGCGCGCGGTGGTACAAGTTATGCCATTGATATCGGGTTTTTAAAGTAACTGGAAAAATTAGGCAAAGTGGTATCGACTGATGTTTTAGTCAAAACCGCTTTTGACTGATTTTTTCGGTCAAAACTGGTTTTGACTGATTATGAGTATTGACTGTAACATATACACGAATGTGAAAAGTACAATTGTGACTTTGACTAAATAATAAATCAATATTTTCTTTATTTCTATACCACTTTTATACAGGGTAATCAATCCAAATTAGGGAGAAATCAAAAACTATAAGAGATAGGGAAATCTGTTCTTAGGAACCTGGCGTCGATTGTAGTTTTAATAAATACTGCTTTCAATTTTTTTTGTTAAATTTCATACGTAGCCGGTAGTCGAACCCGCGGTCTCCATCTCTGTAAACAATTTTATAAATTCTGCAAGTTTATTCGTTGTTAATGTTGGTGGTATGAATAATAAGTCTTATGGAACACATTTTTAATGGAATCTTGTTCAAATAATAATTGAAAGAAATCCCAAAAATAAGATAATAATTTTTATAAGGTGAATGTTCAAAATGTTAGCCATTTTCCAGTTGTAAAAATCAATTAATTAGGTAGGTACCTAATCGAATGTCGTATTCGTTATAATAGTTGACTCTGTGAGCATAAAGACCAAATTTTGCTAAGAAATCGTGTAGGTACCTAAGTAGATCTTAGACAGAAATTATCATTTTCAACATAACTGGATGGGTACAGACGGCCCCATCAAATAGCCACACCACTTTATTATTGTTTTCTATGGGGTTATGTTAAAGATGAAATTTAGAAGACTTACAACAGTCGTAGCAAATATCTTAACACAATATGCATCCAACAAAAATATATCCATATATAGGTATAATCACGACTATTATCCCCGAAGGGTTAGACAGAGACTATGTTGGCAATGAGGATAGCAAAAGCAGTCAGTCCTCTACCATAGTCCACTTTTCACCAAATAACGACTGCACATGTACTCAGCGTAACAGGTGGTGAGCCCATCGCCGCTCTATGCTGTTGGAAGTATGTGCAGTCTTTAGTCTGTTAGTCGCCTTTTACGACACGCTACGCAACACGGTTAACAACAAAAATTTGGAACGCTTTAAGTATTTATTGCGTTCGCTACCTAAGAGTATAATTTTTGCATCTGGGATTTTCCTACCTACCTTATCTGTGTTTATCCTGAGACTCGAGTGAATTTCCAACACAACCTTGCTTCATTGCTTTCACCAATTAAGCTACTAAGCCTTGTTAAGTTCAGTGAAAACTTCGGCCCAATCCAATTCGTTGAATTAACTTTTGATCAGTCATAAATGTTCACAATCACCCTTGTATTCTGTCCATCGTAGCGTGAGCAATAGCCCCTAATGACCCTCGATGGCTAATTAAGATATGGAACGCAATTTGTGAGGTGAGTGCCTACGATAGAAAGTTAAATTGTGAATTTATTATAGCTAGCCGTTATGATAAGTGCCATTCGAAATTTTGCTTAGTTACAAATAATATTTAACTAAGATAAGAAAATCTGTATATGCGAACTTTGGTTTAGTATTAACTAAAATATTTTACTTATTTTAAAATATGAATGCGATACCTACATTAAGAAAACTTAGTCAATTTAATGCTTCTCTAATAATTTTAAAATCATATTTAATTCAATTAAGTACGTAAATAATTACATTATAAAAGAGCAGATTATTATACGATAGGTTATTAGAAAATACATATTCTGTTAAACGAAAGTTAGATATAGAGATACGTTTTCGATAACTTCGGCTCGCCAGAACGTCTTTTTTAAAAATTAAACGGGAATCCATTTTAGGATGGTTACACTTCCTTACGCCAAATTGATGCTTGTTGCTGTTACTGTAAAATGCTCCATATTTTGTCACGTCACAATCGCCTAGTTGCTCATCATTGTTCAATTTTCATTGCCCGTGTAAGCGTACCTTTAGTCTGTAGGTTGTTTTTTCAGAAAATAGTGTTTATTATTGCATGAATAAGTGTGCTCAACATTAAAAATATTGTATGTCAGCTAGAAAATAATTTACACAAAATTTTATGCTGAAACTATTGTTCTAAATATTAATAAAATGTATTTCAGTTTCTGATGTAATATTCAAATGTTTGCCAAACCAAGAATCTTTTGATTTTCTGCAAACGCTAAGATTTTGCTACATAACGGTGTTTAAAGATAATCACGTGTTTAAAGTGTGTTTAAAAAGTAGCGTCTCTTTCTTAAAGTATTGTGAAAAGTGCGAGCGTATGTTTTAAACATTTTCAAACTTTAGTCATATTTTTCTTGGCAGTTAAAGTTTGACAGAGCTATTATTACACAATTACATCACGAAACGCGTCAAACGCCATCGCTTACTGGCGAGTACTGAGGATCAGCTCTCGCTGGCGCAATCAGCATACGCAATGCTCACACCTTAGAACCGAATCGGTCGAGCAGTCTCAAAGGAATTTCCTTCCACGAACGCTTAGGTTGTGACCCTGCACGTTGTCTTCCCAAGGGACGACATGGGGTTCTTTAAGAAAGGAATAGGTGAAGAGGTTTTTACAAAGTCGGGAACGTGTAAACTATGGCCCTAGTGTATCAAGCTTCTAGAGCCGGCACAGACCGTTTTCAATGAAGTATCGCATGCTTGTTTGCAGCGTACTTAAGTTGTGTAAAAACTAGTGATGCAACGATTACGAATTCGATTAATCGTCAACGGTTATTGATGGATTAACCGTGATATAACGACCTCCTTGGTCGAGTGGTTTGTACACAGGTTTTCATGGTGTCGCCATCTCTGAGGTCCCGGGTTCGATCCCCGGTCGGGTCAATTTAGAAATTATTGATTTTCTAAATTGTCTCGGGTCTGAGTGTTTTCTATGTATAATAAGTACGTATTTAAGTATGTTTATCCGTTGTCTAGTAACCATTTAACGAGTTAACATAATGAAACTTCTCATGACCTAGATAGTTGCTGTGAGTGTAGGAAAGTTTATTTATTATTTATTTATTTATTTATCGTCCAATCTATCGATTATTTAGCGATTACTTCTGACATTTATATTCCTCAAGAAAACTACACAATATTGCTTTCTGAAACAGTTAGCAAAAAAATATCTCTCAATCAAACCATCACTCGTCTGTGACGTCAGAGAGGTGGATTAATTCAAACAGAAAAACGGAACAGATTATGCCCGAAAAGCTAGAAATGTTTTTTGAACAAAAAATTAAAGTACCTACTTCATTTTTAATTATTGATTTTTTATAAATTTTATTCGTATTTTCTTATAGTAATAAATCTTATGTTGATTTATCGATGATTTGTTTTATTTATTACCAAAGCAAATAATCGTAAACGCCGATTATTACAATAAACGTAATCGTGATCGTAATCGCTTAGTGATAATCGTTTCATCACTAGTAAAAACTTCTATCAAATGTAAAAACTGGATGCACAATCAACGCTCTCAAAATGTCCGCACAAAAAGAGTACCTATCAATATGTTTGTACTGATTTCTTTTGGTAATGTGCAAGCTAAGTGTCAACATGACGAAGTGCTTGTTCAAAATTGCTATTATTATAGGATAAATTGTTTGCTAGACAAAAACAACCAGTCTCAGGAAAGCTCGAATGGGATTCGAACCCATGACCTTTGGATTGCCGGTCCACTGCTCTAACCGCTAAGCTACCGAGACCCCAGTTTTTTTGGCGGCTGATCTCTGCAGCGACTGGACGTGTTTCAGTGAACTTATTTAATTTTTATTTAAATTTGTGCGGGAGCCCCGGTCTTCGCATTGCTTATCGCCGAGACTTCGCCTTTGCCATCTTCGGAGTCCCTAGAGCGGTGACAAAATTTAATTTTCGTTGTGGTTGCAAATTGCTGGATTTGAACCACAGACCCTTGAGGTAATCGCCGACCTCTTAACCGCTGGGCTACGGACGCCGGACGCGTGGCGCCGAAATAACACATCGCCTACTACGCGCGGCACGGCCGGCACTGCTACGTATGCTACGAGTGCTGTAAACGTGTACTACGAGTGCTGCGAGAAGAGTACTACGATTGCTACGACATGACTACGCGAGAGAAAGCGCAACCAATAGAATGGATTAATGCTGTTCGAAATGCAAGAAATCTATTACCGATCGTCGGCATCTAACTTGCGCAATATGCATAAAATCTTATCATCTGGAACCATGCATAAATATGTCTGAAAAATTATTCTACTTAATGGAAAAGGATAAGAAACTTAGCTGAAAATGCATGCACTGTACTAATACTCAAAATACACTTCTGAACACTACATTGAGTAATAATTTTGTAACACAAAGAAGAAAATATAAGTCGAACCTTTCTGTTCAGAATTCTTTTAACACTTTTTATCGATCGAAGAAGACTCAGATTTGAAAAATGAGGTACAGTCAGGGAACCGGAAGCTGTAAAGGAGCTGCCCTGATTTAAGATTAAGTCTCTTGGAAATAAGATTCAAGAGATGGAAAAAACTATAACTTCCCTAAACGAGCGATTAAATATAGCCGACAATGAAATAATTAACCTTCTATCTAAAACTGTGCTCTAAAAAAACCAAATTCTTGGTTTTGGCAACAGAGTTGAACATCTGAAGATAATATGCCGATCAACCCCTAAGAAAAAAAACTCCAAGTAAAACAATAAGAAGCTTAACTGGAACTAAACTAGATTTTGACCTGGATAAATACAACTCTCCCATGCCTAACGCAGAAAGTTCGCAGTTAACCCGGCGAGCATGTGGTGGGGTGTAAGATGCCCATAATTTGCGCGAAGCCGTGTATTTTTAAAATTTGCGCCCTAATCGTTTCGTTGCTTCGAGTAGCTGGAGTCAATGAAATCCGCGGGGGGATAGTGGCATGGCCGCAGCGTCGCGTCGACCGGCGCAGGAGTTACATGCGTGTTAACATCCTTAGGGTGCGTCATACCCCGCCACATGCTCCATGTTAGTTTTTTGTGCGTGAATTAGGTCAACTTATTATTGATAAAAATTAATTCCGAGAGAAGTGAAATGCGTTTAGCATCGTTATTAGGACAAGTATTAGAAGATTCATCCGTCGAGTCAAGCTCCGACGAAGAAATAGATCACTGCAGCGAACACAGCAACGGAACAGAGACTGAGCAATTGATCAGTGACGCTGACAACTTAGATTTGTAGAATTCCTCAGATGACGATGTTCCGTTATCAGTTTTTTGAACCCAACCTTGTTTGTCAGCTCATGATCATGCACCCCATTATCCTTCTACAGATGGTCAAAAGTGGTACAAAGAAGCTTCACGATCAAATGTACGTACTTGTTTGTTTTGAAACGCCCCCCATATCGTTAAAACACCAAAGGAATATGCTCAAAACACATCTGGTCGCTACGTACAATGTGCTGATTGCCCACGTAAGAAAGACCGAAAAACAAAACACGCATGTACAGGATGCAAGAAGCCGATGTCTTTTTTGATCATGCAATTTTTACTTGCCAAAAATGTACTAACTCTACCACCTCCTAAATTTTTTCCAAATCTATTGTGATTTGTTTTTAACGGAATATTTTATTGAAGATCTCATGTTATAAGTTTTTAAGGTTAATTTTTAAGTTTTTTCAAGAATTTGTTGATTTTAGTTCCTTTTTCAGAAGTTATTAATTTTTTTTTGTAAACGTTATGTTTTAGTATTTTTGATAAATAATACATAAAAACTATATAACTACACACTCGTTTTTTATTTTATACACTCAATACAAAGTATAATTTAACATTAGATTAGAATCCAAAATCTTGGTTTAATAATTTGGCACTTATAGGTACTTGTACGTTTTTTTTTTTGATTGGCAACTGGTAAGCGCTAGGCCTTCATCTCACCTGATGGTGAGTGACGATAGGGCCGAAGGTGGAAGCGCGCTTCACCCGGAATCCTCAACCACTGAGGAACTGGCTATCTTATCTCAAACTGCCGGAACACAACAATGCTATAAACATCGTTGTTATGGCGACAGACTTAGATAAGATGGTGGTAGCTAGCCAGGCGGACTTGACAGCCCTACTACCAACCAAACCAAGCACACAAAGATGTACCCCCCGCTGGGAATCGAACCCGGGACCTCTGGGTCTGAAACCAGTAGCTTAGCTACTAGACCACAGAGGCGGTTAAAAAAGACTTTTGTGTTCTCCTTAACGGTGAAGATTTTAAAGTGACAATCAATTACAATGAATTAGTTCAACTAGCCCGTGAAACTTTACTTAAAATTAACTATACCAATGTTTTGATATGCTTACCAACACATAAATCCAGCCGTTTCAATGACACTATTATGTACAATTCTCGAATAGAAACCTTTAACAACTTATTATATAATGACATCACTGCGCATACCCGATGCATATGTGTTTGATACTAACTAACTCATACTTATATAATTTTGAAACAATGTTCAATAGTGTCAGGGTTACGTTCATCCTTTAAACATTTGAACGAGGGAATAGATTATATTGGCGAATAGGTCAATGGTAAATTAAAAGGACTCACAAGTAAAACTTCAAATAAAAATCTCACTGATACGTCAGTTGTTTTAGAATTCAACTCTAAAAGAACAAACTCAACCAAATTAGCTCAAAAGAAAATCTTGGACTACTTTATCAAAAGTAAGAAGACTACAACATTTTTTCGTCCCCGACCTTGAATCCGGGAACCTAGGCGCACATTTTAACATTTTTCATAATAATATACAAGGCATAAAATCAAAAATTTACCATATTGAGATATTAACTAAGGTTTCATGTATGCTGTTTTAGTGAAGTATTCCATAAAGAAAGTGAATCCAACATTTTACAAATATGCGGATACAAATTAGGAGCTATCCACTCTAGATGTAACAAATTGAAAGGAGTAGGAGTGGCAATTTATATAGAAAATTCAATTTCTTACAGAGAATTAGACTGGGTAGCAAAGATGTCGATTGAAAAACACTTTGAATGCAGTGCTATTACACTCGTTGAGTTGAATTGTGTGGTAGTTTGTATGTACCGATCTCCCGATAGTAATTTTAAATTATTTACTAATTATACAGAGTTATTAATAAATAAACTAACTGTGAAAAATAACTATAAATCAAAAAAGTTAGTTATATTAGGTGATTTTAATATCATTATTTTAGAAAAAAATTACATATCGGAAACCTTTTTAAATACACTAAATTTATTCAAACTCAAAATAACTATTACACAACCGACAAGAATTACTTCTCACTCGGAAACTTGCATTGACAATATAATTACTAATATAAGATCGTATAGTACTAAAGTTCTAAATACTGGTCTGTCTGATCACACGGGCCAACTTATATCAATTCCGTGCACTTTAGGTTTTCAGGAACGTTTTTGGTTTATTTACAGAAGAAATATAGATAAATACCTAAAAGTATTTTTAAAATACTTGTTACAAATAAATTTCTCTAGTGTATTCTTCCAAACTGATCCAAATAAAGCATATAAATATTTTATAGATACGTTTGGCTTGATATTTAAATTATGTGTTCCGCTAGAAAAATGCAAAGTAACTCATAAACGTAAACCATTGTGGAAGTCAAAAGGCATATTGATATCCAGCAAAATAAAAAGGAAAATGTACATTGGGAGTCAAAGAAATAGAAGCTACCAATTTCTTGTTAGGTATAAAAAATATTGCAGCATAATGAAATTAGTTACTAAAAGCTCAAAAAGAATATCAAAGGCCAATCACATAAAAAATTGCTGTAATAAAACTAAAGCGACCTGGAGTATTATAAAACAAAACACATCTAAATCAAATACTATTAAAACACGATTGACATCTTAAAACACGATAAACAAGTTATAGTGGAACCAGTCTGTATTGCACAAACAATGAATCAATATTTCGTTAATATAAATAAATATAGCAATTTACACCAAAACATTTACAAACTGATAACGAACAAGTTCTAGTATACTTATGAGTCCAATTGACTCACACGAATTGAAAAAAGTAATTGAAGGATTTAGAAAAAAAAGCTGTGGTCATGATTGCATCCCTATGACATTAATCAAGGGTTGCGTTGATTATATAGTGGATCCCCTGGTCTACATAATTAATTTATCATTTCAGTCAGGCTGCTTCCCCGATAACCTCAAAAAAGCGATGGTTAAACCAATCCATAAAAAAGGTCCAAAGAGCAACATGAATGACTATAGACCAGTGGCACTTCTGCCAAACTTTTCGAAAGTATTTGAAAAGGTTATACATACTAGGTTAATTAGTTTTTTAGATAAGCATTCTATATTAAGCAAAAAGAAGTAAGTTATACACGTTAGCAACTTTCAACATTTAGAAAGAGATTTGCACAAATATAACCAATAAAGTGCTAAGTACCGGGCTCTTTATTGACCTATCAAAAGCATTTGATTGCGTTAAACATGATGTTCTTTTCAAGCAATTAGACCATGTTGGAATAACGGGAAATGTTCTGAGATTAATTGAATCATATATGTATGCAAGGAAGACAACAATCCGTGAGTATCGATGCTTACAACAACGAATCCAAGACTATTGAACAGGTTAATTCTAGTTATGAGACCGTGTTGGCGGGAGCGCCTTAGGGAAGTATTCCTGGACCATTATTTTTTCTCATTTATGTTAATGAACTTCCTTTAATTGTCGATCACTTGTGCATACTCTATGCTGACGATGCCTCAATTTTTGTATCTAGAGGAAATTTAAACCACTCTGAGTATGAAATTGAAGTTGGTAGCGCATTGAATAAAGTAAAAGATTGGTTAGCTTCTATTAATTTACAGATAAATATAAATAAAACAAAATATTAACATTTAAAAATTTCAATAACAATACAAAAAGTTTAAATATTGTAAACAATGGACAAACGATCGAAGAAGTGTCTGATACAATATTTTTAGGCTTAACCATTGATTCCAATCTAAATAGATAAGCACACATAAGTAAACTTAATAAACGATTATCCAGTTGTTGTTATGCTTTATCGATTTAAGCAAACGTAGCATCGGTTGAGGTTTCTAAGAGTGCTTATTATGGTAGTGTATTCCCATTATTAACGTACGGTATAATTTTTTGGGGCAACTCTGTGAAAGTCCACTCCACATTTATTATGCAGAAGAAATGTGTTAGGTATACTTTTAAATTATACAAAAGACAATCTTTGCGCAATGTTTTTTAAAAGGAATGGTTTACTTACTTTGACTTGTGTTTATATTTTGGAAGCCTGTGTATTTTTGAAAACCAATAGTGAGCATTTTATCAAGAAATCATCACATAGAAACAATTTGCGTAGTAATTATTGTATTGTTTTTGGTATTCCCAGATAAAATGGAGCAGTAATGTATAAAAGCATTTTTGCCTCAGCTGTAAGAATTTTTAATAACCTACCTCTTGAATTTAAAGTACTTGAAGGCAAACAATTTAAGAATAAACTAAAATCTTGTATAATTGATAAAGAATTTTATAGCCTTTATGAATACTTTAAGAATAAGTAGATAAATGTCTAAATTGCTTGTTTTTATTGTTATTTTAATTATTAGAAATCATTACATTAATTTAAATTTTATCTTTTTATTTTATTTATATAACTTCACAAAATACTAATATTAATTTTTGAATAATTTAATTTTATAATTTATGTTAATTTTTAAATATTATAATATTGTACACTCAATTTTGGGTAAACTGATGGATGTATACTAATTTTTAAGATCTTTATGTACACAGTTTTTACAATTAATCAATGAAAACCCAGAAGACTCGTTAATTTTTTTTCTAGTAGTTTAATTTACGCTGCAAGCCAGCGGTGCGTCCTTTCCTGAGACTGGTAGTTTATTTCTAGTAAACATTTTATCCTTTAGCTATATAGCATTGTAAATGCAAAAAAATCAATATTAATGCTATTATTATATTTTAATTTTAATGATGTGCGTGCGCAGCAGTGTGTTTGTGTTTTGTAATTTTATTTTATGAAAAGGTTTCGTCTGAAAATCAGCGTCACAGTCCTGGCTGTGGCTTTATGCTGAGAAGAATCCTTTTTAGCATTTCAAAATATGTAATGTGTTTGTGTTGTGTAATATTTTACAACCTTGCAAGTAACTCGAGTGCTAAAAATAATAATTTTCTTTCTTTCTTTCTGCTAAATACTGTCGTTTGGGAAGCGAAAAATAGTATGAAAACCCTTTTTTAGAAACTTCTTTATTCGACTTATTACACACGAGCACACACGTTACAACTTATCGGGGTGGCGGCCATCTTACCGGAAATCCCCCCTCTCGCTCACTCCTAACTATTTCCTTAGCACCAGAGTTGCCATCCTACATTACTTAAAATGAAGTACGTCAAATGTATATGTCAAAGCTGCCACTATCTCGCTATGATTTAGTATGGGATTTGTTTTTTTATGTGATCGTTTAAGAAAACAAACCTAAATATTGCACAATGAGTTGGCACACGATGTAGATCGATCGACTTCTCATTACTAAAATTTTAAATTTAAATAATCTTCCCATCTGACCATCAATCGCTCGAAAATTGAAAGCACGTCTTTCGCGCGCCAACACTATTGTAACTTGTTCAATATTTTCTGAAAGGCTGACGCCTGTTAGAGTTATCCGCTAGGTACACTCAACGCGCCGTCTAAGTTCCCGCTGACTGGCAAACTCCTTATTATTCATTGCAACACCGGGTAACTGATAATAAAACTTGTGAACGGGTAATTCAAAGTGCTAGCATTTAATTTCGAAGTAGCTTCCTGGCTAAATAATGAAAGTTAGCGTTAATGTTTTAAATGACAACGATGAGAACGTTTGTAAAATACATACGTAACATCTATACCCACATACGTTACACCCGTTTATTCTGTGAACGATTTTATCGATCAACCACATGATTTAGAATTACATTATGACATGTTTTTCCGGAGGGGATTTTTATATATCGTACTCTACACTCCCACGTGATAGGAGTCTATTATTAGCTATTTCTCTTCCATACCAGTTCTCGCACGTTTGCCTCTCGCACTTTCATACTGGCGGGGTAGGTAGTGACCACAGATTTCAACAGGTTATAAAAATAGTAAAGTAAAGACTCCTCCCCTTATTTTCCCTTGGGTGTCGTAAAAGGCGACTAACGGACTAAAGACTGCACATACATCCAACTGCTTAGAGCGGCGATGGGCTCACCACCTGTCACGCTGAGCACATGTGCAGTCGCTATTTGGTGAAAAGTGGTATGTGGCAGAGTTTTGCGGTCCTCATTACATAGTCTCTGACTAACCCTTCGGGGATAATAGGGTTTGCAATACTAATGTCCAAATCATAATAATGTTCAAAAACTACATTGTCCAAAAATAAAAATGTCCAAAAATAAAAAAATACAAAAATAAACATGTCCAGTTACTCGTGATTATTGAAATCAAGTCATCGCTACAATTGATGGGCAATAAACCATAAACCCGGGCCGACCTCGGAGTCGAACCTGGGCATCTCGGTCTAAGTCCGGTGGTCTAACCACTAAAGTAGTGTCCTATCTATGACTATGAGCGGATGAGGTTTGAAAGGAGAATAGGTATGACATTAACTATAGGCAACATTAATGAAATCGTAATAGACAAACACACACGGTCATTAAGTAAAATATTAAACACTGAAAAAAGAAAAAGTATATTTAAGCGTTAATAAAACGCTAAAATATAAAACATTAACACACGGTCATTATTTTTGGAATTTTGCGTTAAAATTAGTAAACCAGTTATTATTAAAAACAAGACATAACCAACAATATGTTCTCACTAGTATATTGGGTATACACGGAGCAACATATTCAAATAGGAATAACAAAAATGTAAGAAATTAAGTAAAATTACCCATCCATAAATAATGTGTAAATCTATATCATATATGTGGATGACATAATTACTAATAAGTATCAAATTGTAATAGTGTAATAAAAGTAGTTAATGTAAATAAATGTTGTTAAGAAATAAGATAGAAATAAAATAGTATTAAGAGTTAGTGCAATAATGCGGAAAAAATGGTACCGGGCAACCGGCGTAGTAGATATAAGAATTAAAATAGGGAATAAATAGGAAGTAGGGCATGATGAGATTCAATAAAAATGTAATTAGAGTAAGTAAAAGTAGATAAATAGAAAATAAGTAAGGAGTAGATAGGGCACGTACGTGCAAGAAAAATGAAAAAAGCGTTTTTGAAGAATACAATACTAGTGCCAAGGAAATGTAGGCGTAAAGCCACTTTTAAGGAATGGGAGCTGCTATAGAGCGGCATTAGATAGTATAAAATAGTTTAATAACAAATCTCCGACTTAACCCACGTCGGGGGAACAGATAAAAAAAAACCACTAAAGTTACTAACCACATGGGCGTTTAAATTAAAACGCAACGCAAACATTAACATTCAATTGTTTGTTGATTTTAATAGCGACTTTTTCTTTAACAAAATAGTTCTAAGACGTACGACTTCTAGCCTTGTACTTTATAATAACATGAGTCCTGACAGTATCTTCCGTTTTCACATGACGCCAAAGGCACAGACACGGGTGTGGAAAGTTACCCGGCCCGGGTGAAATGCCGTCTCACTCTGTATCCTAAAATGTTAACATTTTGCTACGTGTAATGAGAATTGCTTTAACACTCTAATTAATAAGATAATTATTTAAACTTTGTGCTTGTGTGGTAACTAAGTTATTGTGAAAAATAAAATAAGTATTCACTTAGTAGACATTGATTTCAACACTGTTTTGCTGTTAAATAACACAGTTTTGTAATACAGACAGAGTACAGTGCAGCGCTTTGTTGACCACGCTGCCTCAGTTCACCATAAATTTGTCAGATGACGTCGATGATACATACACTGGCCTGTAAAAATAAGTATCACACTTTTAAAATTGTTATATCTTTTAAAGTACACAAGATAAACAAGACACACAAGACTTAAAAATGTTACTATTGCATAATTTACTATAGTTTCAAAGAAAGCTAATAAAATTGCTCTAAAACGTTTTTTTATTTTAAATCTCTAACTTCTATAGTTTAGAAAAAAATGAAATTTTAAAAGTATGATACTTATTTTTGCAGGCCAGTCTAGTTTTAAGTAAGTACGAGTATCATAGTTGTTGCAAAGTGTCGAGAAGAAAACCCACGGTATAATATTTTCACTTTATTTAGTAGTAGTTTTTTTTTTTCCTTTATAAAAGAAGGAGGCAAACGAGCACGCGGGTCACCTGATGGAGAGCAATCACCGCCACCCATGGACACCCGCAAAACCAGAGGAATCGCAGACGCGTTGCCGGCCTTTAAGGGAGGAATAGGTTTAAGGAAGGAATAGGAATTCGGAAGAGGGGGTGGGGGAGGGGCCTCCGGAACCCTCACTGGTCGGACGAAACACAACAGCACCAAGTGCCATTATTTCACGCCGAATATTCGTGAGAGGGTGGTATTACGCCGGGCGAGCCCGCCCAATGCATGCTGCAATGCAACGTGGCTCTACCACTCAGTCAGTGTCACTCATTTAGCACCACCCAGGGGTCACGTGTAGGGTCTCAGTGGTAAACCTACGGACGCGAGTAACTTTAACCCTTAAAGAAAAAAGTTTACAGTAGTCGAGTCGTAAGACACTTAAAAATATGGTGTTAGTCATCTATTTATAAACAAAACATAATTTCGTAAAGTACAAGTAGGCTATCATGCAGTGCAACGCACTTAAATGGCTGATCAAGCGTTATGCAGTTGTCCCACCGCCGACGACGAACGATAAGCGAGTCGATTTAGAATTAGAAACGCGTTGGTGAGCAGCGGAAAGCGAGTGTATAGTTTCAATAGTTTTGTCGCTGGGCTGATCAAGCGTTAGGCAGTTGTCCCACCGCCGACGACGAACGATAAGCGAGTCGATTTAGAATTAGAAACGTGTTGGCGAGCAGCGGAAAGCGAGTGTATAGTTTCAATAGTTTTGTCGCTGGGCTGATCAAGCGTTAGGCAGTTGTCCCACCGCCGACGACGAACGATAAGCGAGTCGATTTAGAATTAGAAACGTGTTGGCGAGCAGCGGAAAGCGAGTGTATAGTTTCAATAGTTTTGTCGCTGGGCTAAGCGCCGCTGCAACTGGTTGGTCTCTCGGCGTGAGTTAGTATCGCTAAGCGAGAATTATCTTTGATAGCTCTTGTCACTCAGCGACGAACTAGTGGAGCGAGTCCTCGCCGGCAGTGTGAACAGTCAGCGAACAACTATTTGTATATGCATTCCTTTTGTTTACACGAAATGTATTACGTTTCTTAAGCGAGAAAATAGCTGATAGTTAGTTGTTTACTCGCCGTTGGTGGGAGAACTGCCTTACGAAGGTATGTGCGGAGGAAACCGTACAGACTATAAAAAAACCCTAACGAAGCGAATAAAACACATAACCTACTAATATTGTAAACGCGAAAGTTTGTAAGTATGGATGGATGTTTGTTACTCTTTTAAGTAAAAACTACTGAATGAATTTGGATGAAATTCGGCATACAGATAGTTTATATCCTGGATTAACACATAGGACACTTTTTATCCCGATATTCCTACGGGAATGGGAACCACGCGGGAGAAACTGCGAGCAGCCGCTAGTATTACATACAGTCACGACTATCCCAAAGGGTTAGTCACAGACTGGCAATGAGGACAGCAAAAGCAGCCCACTACTGCCATAGTTCATGTTTTACCAAGTAACAACTACCTACACAATGTAGCTTCTCATCGTTATAATTAAGGGGGCTTAGGCATTGTTCTAATACAACGCGATAATTTTTTTAAATTCATATTTACTGTCTAATGTATGGCTAAGTATCTTGTTTTCCATGTCAATGTAATTCTGTTCGATTTTTTTCTTATTTTTTTTCTTGCTATGTTGTAATTCTAAATTTTATCGCTTTCTGTAAATGTATTTATGTGTGCTTATGTAGTAAATAAAATAAATGTCTATGTCCATTAAAGTTCACGAACTAAGTTCGCGCGAATACATTTTTAAACATTTTAGTCGCGCAAATGCATTGCGTGATCGCCTATTAGGACACTTCGCTGGCCCCGGGCAATATAGCGGTAAGCGCCGGTTACGCCCTTTTTAATGTAATTTGATATTTGGTTTCTCTAAGTACTATCAATCTATCACTCCATTTTTTTTCAGATTTTTTCAAATAATATTTCTTTAGAATAAATGACAATAACAGCTTTATTGCATGTAAAGTTCACTTAAGACGAAATTGTAGGTATATTAATGCATTACTCTAAGAAACATAACACAAAACACCGGTGAAAACCTTTACACTAAATTTCTAAATAAAGAGAAACAGTAATACATTTAACCGCGTTTTATAAAATAAACTTATTTTATCAATAAACTGTAAACACTAATACGAAGTAATCACAGGACATTTTATTCTGTACAAGCGATTACGCCATTCTTCCTGTAAGTAAATTTATTGTAGCCTCGGAGACGTACTGTCATGTTACGCAGAACGTCATCCCTTTCACTCCTACGCATAAATGAATACCGCTTGCTTTCTAACACCATTTTTAAGTAAACAATTGATACAACGGCGGGCAGTGTCAGTGCAGCGTGTAACGTCTTGCGCTAATAATGTTCTTTTAGCGCGATTGTGTGGTTTTGAATATTACGAAAATACTTCCATAAAATTTATTTTGTTTTTATAAATGGCGAAACAATTACTAGGAAAGAAGACCCTTCGCTAGTAATAGTAAGACACGTAAGGGGGGATAAAAAGAAAGAACAAGTAGAGGAAGCTATAAAAAGAAAGATAGGAAAGACAAGAACCCAAGAAGGGAAGCAAATAGAAGTAATTTATGAAAAGAAAACGAGGAATCCACACGTGGCGCATATGGTGGTCAAGGTGGCCCCAGCTATACGGCAGCAGCTGACAGAGGCGGGGTCTCTTCAACTGCAATGGGAAGTCTCCAAAGTAGAAGATCAGACCCCGCTTATCCAGTGCTCCCGCTGCTTGGGCTACGGCCACATCAAGCGGGTCTGCCAGGAGCAGCTGGACAGCTGCAGCCACTGCGGGGGTAACCACCTGTACGCCGCGTGTGAGAAAAAGACAGTCCAACCAGCTGTCTGAACTGCAAGAGGACCGGCCTTGAAGACTGCCACAACACCTTCAATATGGTATGTCCAATCCGAGCTATGTGAGACCGGCTGGCTCGAGGGTAGGTAGCCTACTGGTGCTAAGGGCCCCGCGTCAGTTCAAGAAGAGAAAAAAAGAGTATACACGATCATACAAGCGAACCTCCAACGCAAAAAAATGCAACATCCGAACTCCTTATTGAAGCAAAAAAGATGAGGATCAGCTTCGCACTCATTCAGGAGCCGTAGAACAACGGACTGGACGATCGGCATTATATCTTTTTATTTTGAACCCGGCGCCATCGACATTGCCCCCTACGTAGAGCTTCTGAAGGAGAAGATAAGGGAGTTGGGGTGTGACAGGATTGTTATTGGAGGCGACGCAAATGCATGAAGTGAGTGGTGGGGCAGTGTAAGGATTGACAATATTGGTGTGGAACTAATCGGTGTAATAAATGAACTATAATAACTAAATATTTTAAATGAGGGGGATAATCCAACTTTCGACACATGGCGAGGAGGAAAAAGGTATAAGAGTAGCGTAGACGTCACATGCTGTATTGGCAAGATGGTGGGAGGTGTTTAATTATGGAAAGTAGATACTAACCTAACGACCTCGGACCACAACGCGATAATAATAAAAATAAAACTAAACAGTATCAAAGAAAGAAATAATAATAGGACGACAGGAAGTATATAACAAAAAAAGGAGATTGGGGAAACTTTAAGGAAGAGTGTAAGGAAGAGCTGGCTAAAGACTAAATAACCGAAAAAGACATAGAAATAATTAAAGAAGCTAGCGAATTGGAAGTTACAGTAGAAAAATATATTAAAGCCATAGACAACACATGCAACAGAGTCCTAAAAATTAAATAAGAAAAAAGAGACATCAAAATACTAGAGGAGTTAGAGGAGCTAAAAAGGAAGAAAAATAGATTTAAAAACAGAATAAGATGGGCAGCTCCTAGCCGGAAGGCATGGGTCATAGAACAGTATGTGGCGGAGAAAATGAAATACCAAAAAGCTATGGACAGCAAAAGCAGCTATGAGGTTCTACCAATAGTTAGGGACGGCAAAAACACCAGCCCACGGGAGTCGGTCCGCATAATGGCCGACAGCTTGTACCCGGAGGATACCGAAGTGAAGGAGAACGAGGACCATGAAGAAACGCGAAGAAGGACAGCCGAAACGAATGAGGGTGGTAAAAAGGGTTTTTGGGACCCTCCTTTCGTGGAGGCTGAACTTTGACACGTAGTGGCCTCGTTCAACTCCAATAAAGCCCCGGGTAAGGATGGCTTTACGGCCGATATATGCGCGGCCGCAATATATACCGACTTCCCTTTGTCCCTGGCGTTGTACAATAAATGCCTAGAGCTCTCCCACTTCCCTAAACCCTGGAAAGAAGCCACTATAATCCTCCTCAGAAAACCCGGTAAAGACAACTACACACACACCAATAGGCTTATTAGGAATTTTTGGTTAAATCTTAGAGAAATTATTAATAAGAAGAGTACGATGGCATGTGCTGCCAAAACTAAATCCCGCGCAGTACAAATTTGTGCCACAGCGCAGTACAGAGGACGCCCTCTATGACATGGTCTAGCGGATCAGACGTAATCTGGAAGGGAAGAAGATTATGGCTCTGGTCTCGCTGGACATTGACAATGTCTGTGCCTTCGACAATGCGTGGTGGCCACAGATCCGAGTTCAATTAGAAGAAAAGAAATGGAAGTATGCGGGGGAAGAGTATAGTAAGAGGACGAATAAGGGCTGCGTCCAAGGTTCAATTGGCGGACCCTTATTCTGGAATGTTATACTCGATATATACCCTGCTTAATCTACTAGCCGGAACCGGTGTCTATTGCCAGGTCTTCGTGCCGGAACCGGTGTCTATTGCCAGGCCTTCGCGAACGACGTTATTTTAATAGTAGAAGGCAGCACATCCAAAGAGGTGACAATTAAAGCCAATGCCGCTCTCTCCCGTATCCAGAAATGAGGTGTGTTAGATAAACTTAATTTCGCGCCACACAAAACCAAGGCCAGGATAATAACCAAAAAGTTTAAGTTTGACACGCCCCGTCTGGAGATGGGAAAGAAATAGTCCTTGAAATAAAAATATATAGTGTCATTTTTGACGATAAGTTATTATTTTAATAGTCATATACATATCTGTAAAAAATCACTAAAGGTAAAAAAATGTGATTTTATTTAAATTAAGGTAGCATAATAATATTCACTTTCTTATCCCTTCAAGGGTTTGTCCGTTTTTTTCTGTTTCCAAAGTTTAATAATAATACTTAATAAAAATATGTGATTTTAAAGGTTTTTATTTAGTTATACAAAAAAATGGTAGTAGTATAATTTAAAAAAAAAATATAAAAATAATACTGTCTAGAAATGTTAAAATTAAAAATAAATTACAATATAAGAACAGTTTTTTTACAATGGCTACATAAAAATATGTTTCATTGATAGGATTCTAAAATAGCGGTTATTGAATGATACAGCTATTATATTTAGTTAAACAAAAATTAGGTAGGTAGTAGTTACATTAAAAAAATAATAAATATCATAAAATACTGTCTTAAATGGTTAAAAATAAAAATAAATTATAATGTAACGTCAGTTTGTTACAGTGGTTACTCAAATAGGTTTCATTGATAGGATTCTAAAATAGCGATTATTGGATGATACAGCTAAGCTTTAGCTACAATATTTCCTTGAAGAAGGTGGTAATCGGCCGTTACGCTCCTGATCTAAAGTGGAAACTACGTCGTATTATATACTTACATTCCTGAATCTCAGTAGTCGGTGTGTTTATAAAGTCGTTAATGATGTTACAATTGAAACTCTATCGTCTATAATTTGTATTATACATTTTTTCATTTATTTCATTAAATATTTATAACATTACAAACATTATTAAAAGAATAAATTAATAAAAAAATTAGCTTTCATTTGACATATTGAACGCCTGTTTTGGATCACTCTATGCTGAACTTTATACCAATTAGCTTCTTTTATTTTCTCCTGTAAAATAAGATTTTTGATATTACCGCTTTATTGCCCGGGGCCAGCGACTTATTCTACATCAATATGTTTGATGGTCGACTCTACGATGGCCGCATATCGCGTTGTATTAGGACAATGTCTTAGGCGGTAAAAACGGCAAAATTGGCTGTTTTCTATTAGCTGTGCTGTTATTCAAAATATTTTAGATATTTCGCACTCAAATTTTCAATTATATCACGTATGTGTGAGTGGATGAACGAAGACAAAACACGATTGTAAACATTTTGCTCGCCAGAAAAAATCCTGAAGTTACCTTTAAAATTTCATATACCTAGGGGAGCGTGAGATACAGTGGATAGTGGGTTACAGTGGAAAAACATTCGTTACTTGAAATCTATGGCACAAACACGCGCGTGAGTTCGCGACGTTGCCGTACTGACACCCCACACGCGTCCGAACCAGTCGCCATCTTACTTGGACAGCGGACGGTCGCAGCACGGCGCTTCAGTGAACAAGTAGGTAAAAAGTGAATATTTTTTGTTTTTGTAAATCGTTTTGCCTTTTTGCATGCTACAATTTTGCAAGTTTTAATAATATGTCATGATTTAGGGTTATTGTAAATGAATTTTATATAAAATATCTGTTTCTATATCACTTTTTGATTTTACTAGGATTTTTTAAATAAGATGAGTGGCTGTGGCAGTGGGTCACAGCGGATAATTTTCAAATGGGGTTCAGTGGATCGAGATTCACTGTACCCCGTAAGTTACCCCGGCTCTCCGAGCTCGCTCATCGAGCATACGCAGAGACTACCCAAAAAATCTTAGTCAGTTTCTAACTGCGAAAGACTCCAACGACGACCAACATACCTTATATTTCCAGGAACGTAGCTGTATCACCCTGCACACCAACTCAACAGCCTTCTACTTCCAGAAGCGGAGCTGTAAGTCCAAAAATATTCACAAGCCCCTTCGAGTTCCGCGGGTTACCTAAAGCTGGGCCCCGGAAACGCGGGCGAACTGAGAGAAGAAAGGGTTAAAGCATTATGCTACAGACACACCAAATAAGAACGAGATCGAGCAAAGGGCTAAAGAAAAAATAAACAAACAACATGGAAGAAGTCTGCAAAGTCTGCTGCAACAAGGAAAGCTCTAGAAAATAAAAGCGAAGACGAAGAGACAATCTTAGAAACGATGAGCTTATATTCCAAATCTAAAGGAAGAAGAGGACTCCTTATAGATCCCGAAAACTTCCAACCACTTATAAAAAATCCCAAAGAATGTAATTTTATACCTGTGGAATTATGGTGCCAGGAAAATAATATATATTACATAGCAAAGTATTGGAGTAAGTCGAGACATCGATGCCAGTTTTCTCAGAAAATTTATAAAAACTGCCAACAAATTTTATGTCCCAAATATGCCTGATATCGTAATAGTTGCTATAAATGACATAAAATTAAAAAAAATGATTTCTCAATAATAGATCTGCGTTAGTCTTAATAGAGAGAGATTTAAGGATATAAGTATAATGACAGTTGCATCACAATATATTTATGAAAATCTTGTGTATGTTCATAAAAATATTGAAATGTTTTCAAAAAACAGTGATATTCACAAATTAAATACTAGAAGTAAGAACAAATTAGCAGTGCCTTATACTAGGCTCCATAAAATAAATAATTCTTTTAAGGGTCTGTGTGTACGATTATACAACAAAGTACCAAATGATATTCAGAAATTAGATCTTGATAAGTTTAAAATCAAAATCAAAGAAAAGCTTTATAAAAAAGCTTATTATAAAGTGTCGGATTATACAGAAGACAAAACAGCTTGGGTCTGAAATGCTCCAAGTACCTACTCCAACAGCTATTTCTATTTGCCTATACATAATTTATATAGAGCACCATATTTAATTAAACTATTTACATTCAAATTCATATTTTGTATTTTGTGACCTGGTAACGACATATAATATATATATTTTTTGTAAATGTCGTTGCTTCTGTGCGCTGTGGTTTCTTGCGCCCGTTCTTTGCCACAGTTAAAAAATGATGTCCTGAATGGGTGGTAGGTTAAAAAATATTTGGACGTTTCAAAGTACTTATTAATTGAGTTTATTGAATAAATATATTTTGACTATTGACTATTGAGTCTTTCCTTTGCTGATCTCGTTAATTTAATTGTTTTGACTGATTATTTTATTTGGTATAGATATTTTTGAGGTTGATTATTTTCAATCATTAGTCTTTTGTTGCTCATTGATCTCGTGGTAATATGGCCATTAGTTGTTTTAACTGATTATTTTCTACTATATGATTACAGAATTATATGTATTGATTAAAAATAAACAATACGACTTTAATAATGATTTTTAATCGATTGTATATAGCCGTTATCCAGTGTAACCCTCAGGATTTATTGTAACCCAACACCTGTATCCACTGTAACCCATTCAGAGGCACAGTGAATACTTAACCATTTTTTTTTAAAGTGGTTTATTTCATAACTGATTCCTAATTGGACTGTTTTTGTAATGTAGTTTCAAAGCCGAGTAAATTTTCAACGATTTTGTCAAAACGCGGGCCAATTTGGAGTGATACAGTTGAAATTACAGCACTTATAAAAAAAACGATCCAATGAGACCCACGCTACCCTACTTTTAGGACATAATTTTTTTGGTACTAAAATAAAAGTAAAATTAACTGCAACAATTCTTATACTTTTTTGTCCAAGAGACTAAATGCTATCATTCTGTATATTTTTTAGATTTCTAATTACCTCAGTTAAATAATACTGTACTTATTTTTGATAAGTTTTGTACGTTTCTGAACGAAAGTTCCGGTTTTTTTAATGTTAACGAACGCAGGGTTATTAAGTAGGTAAGTCTATGAGGTCTATGGTAATGTAGAAACGATATCGCTGACACAGTTATCTTTTTCGCACTTACAGTATTTAGCAACGATATACACAATTAACACAACGAAAGCGCGGCCGGGAATCGTCTGGCGGCTGACAGTCTGACATCTGTCTACGATGCGTATTGACATATAAAACGTCAGACAAGCGTCACTTTTTCATTTTTAATAACTTGAAAGTGTCACAATCAATGACCTTTTATAAATATCATTGGTCACAATCCTACTATATTGTTACCATTTTCGAGTAGAAATCAATGTTGGTTTTTAATTTTTGTAAAAAAACGGAGGTCTTTAAATTAATAATACTGTAATAAATATGTTGATAATAATGTATTCTTCAAGTATTTATACATTGGCGTTAAGTTAAAAGACTTTGTTTTTTTTTTTTTTATAGCAGAAGGAGGCAAACGAGCAAGCGGGTCACCTGATGGAAAGTAATCACCGCCGCCCATGGACACCCGCAAAACCAGAGGAATCGCAGGCGCGTTGCCGGCCTTTAAGGAAGGAATAGGCTCGTTTCTTGAAGATCCCTAAGTCGTAACGGTCCGGAAATACCGCCGCCGAGAGCTGGTTCCACAACACTGTAGTTCGAGGCAAGAAATTTCTTGAAAAACGCACAGTAGTAGACCGCCATCCATCAAGGTGATGTGGATGGAATGACAGTCGATTGCGTGTAGTGCGGTGAAGGAAATTAGCGGCAGGGATCAAGCCGAACAATTCCTCAGAACACTCCCCATGATATATACGGTACAATATACAGAGAGACGCAACGTCTCTCCGAAGAGCCAGTGGATCGAGCCGACCTGAAATAACCACGTCGCCGACAATTCGAGCAGCTCTGCGTTGAATGCGGTCAAATGGAAGGAGTTGGTATTGGGGTGCTCCAGCCCAGAGACGGGAGCAGTATTCCATATGCGGCCTGACCTGTGCTTTATACAGTTGTAAACGGTGGGCCGGCGTGAAATACTGACCCGCTCTATTAAGCACACCCAGCTTTTTCGAAGCTAATTTAGCTTTACCTTCCAAATGACCACGAAACTGAACGTCACTCGAAATATCGACGCCAAGGATTCCAACAATCGGATTGGTATCAAGGGGAGCTCCCTCAAAGTTCAGAGGTACGACGAAGGGATGTTTTTTCGCGGTAAATGCGCAAACTTGTGTTTTGGATGGGTTAAAGCGGACCAGGTTACGTCGGCCCCAATCCGAGACATGACTTAACATGTTCTCGGTGTCAGTCACAAGTTTATTCCGGCTCTCGATGACGCTTTCCAGAGAAACATTAGCTCGCCCGGTGTAGAGCGTATCCCCAGTACTGTCATCCGCATAGCAATGAATGCTGTTGTTATGCAGCATGTCATTGATATGCAGAAGAAACAAAGTAGGGGACAACACACACCCCTGCGGGACTCCAGCATTCACGGGCTTCATGTCGGAGCACGAACCGTCGACTGCGACTCTGATGCTACGCCCAGTAAGAAAGCTGGCAACCCATGAACACAATTTCTCAGGAAGCCCGTATGATGGAAGTTTAGAGAAAAGAGCCATGTGCCAAACCCTGTCAATAGCTTTCGCTACGTCCAAGCTAACTGCCAGTGCCTCCCCTTTACTCTCGACTGCCTCCGCCCATCGGTGAGTAAGGTACACTAAAAGATCACCAGCCGATCGACCGCGACGAAAACCATACTGGCGATCACTTAGTAGCTGGTTCTCTTCTAGGTACCTTAAGAGCTGGCGGTTTATAATGGACTCCATTACTTTGGAGAGTAAAGAGGTAATAGCTATTGGCCTGTAGTTAGACGGATCTGAGCGATCGCCTTTTTTTGGAATCGGGTGGACAAGGGCTGTCTTCCAAGAGCTCGGGACGACGCCAGTGGTGTAAGAGAGCTGGAAAAGGCGCGTTAGAACTGGTGCCAATTCAGGAGCACACGTCCGAAGCACAATGGGTGGAACTGCATCAGGCCCACTCGCCTTATGGATATCAAGGGAAAAAAGAGCCTTACGAACTGACCTTTGCAGGAACTGAACGTTTGGCATTGTACAAGCGCAATGCGGTATGGTTGGTGGAGAGTTTTCCCCATCGTCCAAGGTCGAGTTTGATGCGAAAAGAGAGCCCAAGAGATCGGCTTTCTCCTTTGCAGTATAGGCCAGGCAGTCATCGGTCTTTTGCAATGGTGGTAGGGACGGCTGACAAAAATTCCCTAAGATAGCTTTGGCGAGAGACCAGAACGCACGCGTCCCCGAAGGAAGACGCACTAGCCTCTCGCCAATTCTACCTATGAATGATGACTTCGCCTTGGCAATGTCCTTCTTAAAGGATCTGGCGGCAAAGTTGTACTTCTTTCATCAACGACAGAGTCAGCGGCGACATCAGGATCATCCAGCGAGAAGCAAACTCGCCACCACGGGTAGGACGCAAAGAAGCTTCGCATCCCATCCCAGAGTCCGCCGACCTATAATGCCAGACTCGACGGCTAGCCGCTGGTTGCGGTTTTGAAGTTTCTGTGAGAGGCACAGTGCTGCGAATCAGACAGTGGTCTGATGAGCCTAGTGGTGCATCAACAGAAACTTGATAGCCGTCTGGGTGCGAGGTCAGCAGAAGGTCCAATAAAGAAGGTGCATGGCCCTCCACATCTGGAACCCGTGTTGGCTCGGTTACCAATTGGGACAGACTGTAGGCCAAAGCGAAGTCATGAACGGCTCTACCCGCGTGGTCAGTTGTGCGTGAACCAAGCCATTCGACGTGGTGGGCATTGAAGTCTCCCAATACCACAATCTCGGCCGAAGGGGATCCGTTGGAGAAGGGAGTCTGTCGCTGTTTGAACGGTCTCGATGAGTTGGTCAGTTCCGATGTTACCGCTGTGGGACCTATACAGGCACGCGTAGACGCGAGGATGACGTCCGCAGTCGACGTGCAGCCATAAGATGGAGAGGTCCCTATCTTCAAGATTGCCAAGGCGACGAACGCACATATCCTCCCTGACATAGGCACAAACACCGGCTCGTGGCACAAATGCATGTTCCAGGTTGTATCCCGGGTAGCGCAAGTACGAGATGTCAGGAGGGGGGGATATCTGCGTCTCGGTGAGGAAGAGCAAGGCTGGTTTCGCCGTCTCGAGGTGGTAATGGACGGCGCTCAAGTTAGAGTGGATTCCCCTGATATTGCAGAAGTCCACGCGAAGCGTAGGAGGGGGTGCCAATTGTCACGCCTTTCTCCTGCCTGCAGTATGCCTTGGCACGAACGAACTTTTGCCCTCCCCAGAATACGTAGGGCAGCCTGAGCAAGAACGCTCAGGGGGGGATTCTCCGACACTGGATGTGTCGGTACCCCCCTGGGGTAAATCTAGATTACAGTTCGCTGCCATATCAATTGTGAGGGGGGTGGGGGGGAGGGGTCTCCGGAACCCTCACTCGCCGGACGAAACACAACAGCACAGAGTGCCATTGTTTCACGCCGAAAATTCGTGAGGGGGTGGTATTACGCCGGGCGAGCCGACCCAATGCGTGCTGCAACGCAGCGTGGCTCTACCACTACCACTGTAATTTAGTAATAAAAAAAAATAATAAAGAATCTTTATTTACCTTTTAAAACTAAACTATAACAATGTTTATCTGGAGTCCCCTTTTAAACATAAAAATGTCTGTTGTAGAGGACTCTAAAAGTAGTAGTACCACGGCCCATAGTAAAAATTATGTCCTTTGAGTGGTAGAGCCACGCTGCGTTGCAGTATGCATTGGGCTGGCTCGCCCGGCGTAATACCACCCTCTCACGAATATCCGGCGTGAAATAATGGCACTTGGTGCTGTTGTATTTCGTTCGGCCAGTGAGGGTTCCGGAGGCCCATTCCCCCCCACCCCTCTCACAATTCCTATTCCTTCCTCAACCTTAAAAAAATGCTCATTACGACCGTGTTTTACAATAATAATTCGATTTTTTCAATTTCTTGACTGATTTGGATTCCCAAATAACTGAACATTCTGATTAACTTTTTGATAAAATGTGAATGGCGCTTACGAATTACCGCGGGCCCCGCACCGCGCACACCCGCGAGGCCCCGCGCATCATCCAAATTTTCGCTGACTGCCTAACCCCCCTTATGTAATGAGCCAATGCCGCTTTATTCTGTTGTAGTTACATAGGTACATATAATCACGACTATTATCCCCCGAAGGGTTAGTCAGAGACTAGGCAATGAAGATACAAAAGCAATCCCCCTGTCCATTTTTCACAAAATAGCTGTTTTATGTATGTGCAGTGTTTAGTCTGTTAGTCATCTTTTACGACACCTCAGAGTAGAGATGGGTTGATTGTGTTCTTTTATTATATAACCGCCACCACACAGCTCAATAAAATATACCGCAAAATGGGTCACCGAAATTTTTAAACAAGTGTAATCTACAAAATTATAATACAAGAATTTAATACTTAATATAAACCCTTCGCAACATATAAAGAAATGTTTTTAAATTAACAGCAGCAGTATAATGTGGACGATGACGGAAATTAATCATCGTTTGCGGTTTTTATATGGGAGCGTTTAAACCCAGCGTTATCCGGCGGTGGAGCCGGCTTTAGTGGCTTATACAACACGTGTTTACCCGCAACACACAATTTGCATTGTAACAAAACCATACTTATTAAATTACTTTAGAACTTATACTAAACCCCTTCAATAACATTTATTTATAAAATCATAACTAAATACATATAACTGTCAATGCTGAAAAATTAACTGTACCTAATAAGTTGAATGTGACAAATTCTTGCATTAAAAAAATTCGTAAGTCCAAAGCTCCCTTTGCTAATACGTGTACCTAGATTACTTAATAAGGTCTAACGTGAACTAGAGCGATAACATTCCCGCACGTAAACTCACGTCTCGCGGCTAAAGTCCAAAATTACGAGTACGATCATGCGTTCTCGCACACGACCGACTTATTGTACGACTGATTATCTTTGTCCTTATTTCTTCCGGACTTTTCGACTGACTAGGCGCACATTGACATTTCTATTCTCTTTATTAAATGTACTAGTTGAAAAGATTATTTTTACAATAGCTTATATAAAAAAAAAACATATTTACTGTAATAACACAATATTATCAAATAACTTAATCTAGGTTGTAACCGGCAGCGGGGATTGACCAAAGTTATTGATGGTTATAGCCTTAGAGTGAGGAACTTCCTCATAGTACTTGCCTTGACAATTCGTACTGCCTTTGTATCTGACCCTTGATTCCAACCTTTTAGCGAGAGCCTCTCTAGATTTTTTTTTAGCGTTGTTATAAGCGGCATTTATTATAGATCCGTATTTTTGTAAGACGTGTGTGTTCTAATGTTGTCTCATTATGTCCGACAAAAAATAGACACCGATTGTCTGTCGTGTGCGCGTGCGCGCTGAACATGACATACTCGCAAAGTTCCATAGGCTTAAATTGAAATAGGCAGACACCTAGTCCGAGGCAAGTTATCGTGGTAATTCCATGATAATAATACTTATGGCCGCAGTTCAGCGCACATGGTGCCGCTATTCCACTAGATAATAGGATTTTAATTGAGATGGAGCTTAACAGAATAGAAGGCCGTTCGGGCGGCTATAAATTTTTATTCGTTACCATTATCGCCACTTCGCGCCGGAACGAACATCATAAAATCTATTGTTATGGTTGAGTTACGCCGATTTTGAGGTTCAACTGTGTTGTCTTTATTTATTTGGTGGAATTGAGGGGATTTCTGTGTACAGGATATTTTGTTAGTTGCTATAACGTTCTATATTGTTGGATACATATGTAAAGTAATATCTCATTTACTAGGAAAGTATTGAAGTTGCTAATTAGATATTAGATTTAATTTGGATTATAATAACTGATTCAAACAGACCCTAGACCACCAGGTCAGGGATCAGGGCCCGCTTGAAATTAGCTGCGATACGCAGCGGTTGATCTTTTACTAAATAAAATTTAATACTATATACTCACCGAATGATGCGTTGGTTGACCCGCCTTGCAACCTTAGGACATTGTAATATTTGTGAATTGCGGAGCACAATGAAATACGTCTGTATCGAACAATGGTTTAATATGAGAAGAAAGTAAGTACCATACATGAAATTATAAAAAAGTATGCGCAGATACCTTCGACTTACAATATTTATAATGTCGGCTTTATAGTCCACTAAACACAACCTTAATCTATTGTGATAAGGTTGAAAATAATATCTAACACATACATTACACCCTACCACTTATTTATTACGTAAATGAAAATATACATCCATCCAATAATATGAAAATGCCAACAACAAATGAACACACTAATTACATTTAAAAAGTTACGGGGTTGCCGATCTTTCGACGGGTCTACGGACCCGAATAGACCTCTCAGGAACGTTCACTGGTGGTGCAGTGGCCGGTGAAACTACTACCATGCCTGTGCCTTCGCTACTTTCAGCTGACTCCGAACTGGGACACGAAAGAATTGAAATTGGTGATCTCTTTCGTATTTGGTCTTTATGCCAAGTTGACCGTTCTCCCGGGATACTGTATAATTACGGGAGCCTAATATTCTCTCAATTTTACCCTTAGCCCACTTATCATTACCCGTGCCAAATTCCCTAATCCATACCTCCTCACCTACCTCAAAGCTACGCGAGGCACCCCCAGCATTTCGTACCTGATTTTCCTGCGCTTCTTGTACGCTAGCTACAGCATTACTGTTTCCAGTACAGATAAGATCCAACCTAGAACGTAAATTCCTTTGCTGTAACAACATGGCTGGTGATTGACCAGTCGAACTATGAACAGTGTTACGATATGCAAAAAGATAAGACTGGAGTGCTGCATCCAAATCGATTTTCTCGTGTAAAGCTTTTTTTAAAGCTCTTTTGCAGAGCTTAACTGCGTTTTCGGCCGCACCGTTTGAAGAAGGGTGGTACGCCGGAGCGAAAGTATGACTTATTTTTTTATTTTTCATAAAATAACCTAACTCTTTACTAGTAAAGGGCGGTCCGTTGTCGGAAACAATCTCTTTCGGAAGACCAAACCTAGAAAAAATTTCCCTTAAAACTTTAATTACATCCCCGGCCGACGAACGAGTCATCTTATATGCTTTAATCCATTTTGTTGTTGAATCCACTACTACAAAAAATATAAAAGCGTTAAAAGGGCCCAAAAAGTCCATGTGTAGTCTACTCCAGGGTTCCGCGTGATAAACCCAAGGTTCCGGCGGCTCGTGTGGCGGAGCCGGAACGTCCAGCGCGCACACTACGCATTCTCGACAAGTTCGCTCGATATCCGCGTCGATTCCCGGCCACCAAACGTAACTACGAGCTATGCTTTTCATTTTTACTACACCCATGTGCCCCGTATGCAATTCTTTCAAAATACAGTCGCGTAACTCAAACGGTATCACCATTCGATATCCCCACATAATACATCCCGAGTATAAATATAAATCATTTCGCCTCAAAAAGTATGGTTCTATGTCCGGCGATGGACACTTATTTGGCCACCCTGAACGCAAAAACATATAAATGCCCGTTATTGTTTTATCCTTTTCATTAACTAAGTCTCTTGTTACAGGTAAAAAATCTTGAACAAAATTAACATAAGTTTTAACTCCTTTCTCCATACTACAGCTATCGACGGGTAACCTAGATAATGCATCCGCGCTATTTTTTAATGTCGGTACATACTCAATATCAAATTGATACCCCGATAAAATAACCGCCCACCTTTGTAATCTGCTGGCCGCCATCGTAGGTATACCTGCCTTTTCTCCAAAAATACTGACTAAGGGTTTGTGGTCTGTCTTTAACAAAAAATTTCGGCCGTACAAATATTGATGAAATTTTTTAACGCCATATGCGATAGGCGTTCGCGGCCGTCGCGCATCTTGTGAGATATGACGGCTCCTTACCCCGCTCGCGCTCGCATCCGTCGTCAAGATGATCGGTAGCTCCGGATCATAATGAGCTAATACCTCACTCGAAACTAATAATTGCTTCACTTTCGTAAAAGCTTCTGTACACTGATCTGTCCAAATAAATTTAGAATCCTTCTGTAATAACTTATACAAAGGCAATAGCAACATGCTGATATTTTTTACGAATTTAGCATAGTACATTACTAAACCTAAAAATGATCTTAACTCAGAAATATTTTTCGGCACGGGCGCTTTATGAATCGCCCTCAACTTTTGTGGACAAGTATGAACACCCTCTTTACTAATTACGTAACCTAAATAAGTTACCGATTCTGCAAAGAAAGTGCATTTCTCTTTTTTTACTTTTAAACCGAAATGCTTTAATCGCTCCAAAACTTTGTATAGTGTCTCTATATGTGACTTATCATGCCTTCCCGTCAAAATCAGGTCATCCAAGAACACTCCGACCCTCGGCATGTCCGCAAACATTTGTTCTAACTTCCTTTGAAAAATACCCGGACTCGATGAAAGACCATAGATTAATCTGTTATATTTAAAAAGACCTTTGTGTGTATTAATCACAGTGAATAATTTAGAGAGTTTGTCAAGCTCAAATTGTGCATAGGCCTGTGATAAATCGATTTTTGAAAAATTTTCACCCCCATGTAATTTAGTCAACAAGTCCTCCACTTTGGGTAAAGGAAAACGGTCTACTTCAAGGCATTTATTTAAAGTGATTTTATAGTCACCACAGATCCGTATAGATCCGTCCTTTTTAATCACGGGTACGATCGGTGTAGCTCAGTCCGAAGTCTCGACCGGCGTGATGACGCCGTCGCGCTGCAGCTGATCAAGCGCGCGCTCCACCGGCTCGCGCAGCGCATAGGCGAGAGGTCGCGCGCGTCGGAACACCGGCTGCGCGCCCTCCCGCACGCGCAACGCCACTGCACGACCCGTGAACCGACCCAGGCCTTCGTCCAACACATCACTAAATCTGGAAGTTAACGAATCCACAATGAATGCCGAACTGGTATTAAAAAAAATACAATGTAAATCTGAAATATTTAATCCTAACTCGTATATCCACTGGCGGCCCAACAATGGGTTCTTGCCTTGTTCAACCACAAACAGATATAAAGGAATGTATTTATCTCTAAACTTAACGTTTGGTCTAATTTTTCCCACAAAATTGCAAAATTGTTTTTTGTAAAAATCGTAACTAACGCAAGAAATAGCACTCCCGGTATCGATTTCCATAAGAATATTTTTATTCTCTATTTCGATATACTTCGTTAGGGGCTTGTAACAATTATAACCATTATTAGGACTATTAAAATTATTTATATGTACCTCTAAAGATTCCAAAGCTTCTTCCGTGTAGCTACCGTTATCTTCATTTACCTCCATAGTGTGCACTGATGTCTTATTCCACATGCGAGGACACACTTTTTTCAAGTGCCCTTCCCTATTGCAAACTCTGCACGTATACATCAGAGAAATTTACATCTATCCGTATCGTGAGTTGCTCCACATGCCTTGCAACGCCCGCGTTGTCTCGTTGCGCCTTTAGATTGTGACGCCGCTCCCGTCGGCGCCACGGCTATTTGTCTTCCCCGTTCATCGAAGCTTCGCAAGCCCCGTTGGCCCACATTCCACTGCGACCCTGTATCGAAGCCCCGGCCGCGCGGCGCGCGCCCCGGCGTCACGTGCTGAACCGTCGCTAACCGGCCCGCCAGCTCCCCGCTGCTGGTGTGCGTAATGCCTCGCAATTGCACTGCTGCCGCGTCCTGCTGAGCCGCCTCCATCGACACAGCGATTTGAAATGCTTTCGTTAAAGTAACTGCTTCTTCCACGAACAACCGTTGTCGAATATTCTCATTATGTAATCCGCACACGAACTGATCTCGTAAATTGTTGTCTATTTCTGCATTGAAGTCACAGTACTTGCATAATTTTTTTAAATCGGTCAAATACTCAGCAATCGATTCGTTATCGCGTTGTATCCGTTGGCGAAATTTGAATCTCTCCGCTAGCATACTCGGCTTCGGTTGAAGGTAACTGCGCATCAAAGTTACCAGTTCGGCGAATGACTTTTTTGCAAGTTGACTGGGAGTACACAACGTCACTAATAATTCGTAACTAGTGCTGCCCATCACCGTAATCAACGTGCTTTAATCCTTTTGTTCATCTATGACCTTGTTAACAATAAAATACTGCTCCAATCTTTCTATGTACAAAGTCCAATTATCCACCTGATGGTCGAAAGGTTCTAATCTTCCCACTGACATCTTGAACTTATGCCGTAGCACTTGCACACCCGGGTCTTATTTATCTCGTCGCCAATGTAATATTGTGAATTGCGGAGCACAATGAAATACGTCTGTATCGAACAATGGTTTAATATGAGAAGAAAGTAAGTACCATACTTGAAATTATAAAAAGTATGCGCAGATACCCTCGACTTACAATATTTATAATGTCGGCTTATAGTCCACTAAACACATCCTTAATCTATTGTGATAAGGTTGAAAATAATATCTAACACACACATTACAGAGAGGACAGGGGTGAGGAAGGAATCAGGATGGTTGCAGCCCAGCTGCTGTGATGCGATGTGACGCCTGCCTGGTGGTAGCGTGCCTCGCCTGCCGACTCCTCGAAGGCTCGTCCAAATCGCCTCCGTACACACGTCCGTCCCACCGACCCGTGCACACCCAGTCCTCAGGCCTCCGATGGCCTAGTAGTCCACGAGCACTCACGATAAGGCGTGCTAATCCTCCAAGGATTTGCGACATATGCGCTGCCGCCTGCGTCCGTCCGTCCGATAAATTACACCGTAGCCTCTGACGGCTGTTTACAAGGAGATTATTAAGATTTAAGCCGATTAACTGATAATTCACAATCTCACGCGCCGACGCGTGGTGAGTTTCCCAACTGATCACATCGAATTTACAATAAACGTGAGCGCGTGGTCCTGTTGTCAGGACTTCATACGCAACCAATTCCCTCGGGGTTTTCTAACCGATTTTCGAAGATTTGACGCTTTTCAACCGATAGATTTCAACTAGCGTACCGTAAGCCGACCGTCGCCATTACGCTTCCGAACTAATAAAATGTGAATGACATCCGAATGTCAATGTCACGTGACAGTTTTATTTTCGTACCCTGTTCATTGCTGGTTTGCAGTTTTGCAGTTCATTGCTGGTTTTAAACAATAACTGTTATTACTGGTAACCGTATCGGTGAAAGAATGTTTTACCACCCTCTCTCTTCCCTTGGGTATCGTAAAAGGCGACTAACGGACTAAAGACTGCACATACTTCCAACAGCATAGAGCAGCGATGGGCTCACCACCTGTTACGCTGAGCACACACGCTATTTTTTTTTTATAGTAGAACGAGGCATACGAGCAGGCGGGTCACCTGATGGAGAGTAATCACCGCCGCCCATGGACACCCGCAAATCCAGAGGAATCGCAGGCGCGTTGCCGGCCTTTAAGGAAGGTTTAGGGTTAAGGAAGGAATAGGAATTGTGAGGAGGGGTGGGGGGGGGGGGCGATGGGCCTCCGGAACCCTCACTGGCCGGACGAAACACAACAGCACCGAGTGCCGTTATTTCACGCCGGATATTCGTTAGAGGGTGGTATTACGCCGGCGAGCCGGCCCAATGCGTGTGGCTCTACCACTCAATCAGTGTCACTCATTTAGCACCACCCAGGGGTCACGTGTAGGGTCTCAAGTATTTCGTGAAAAGTGGACTATGGTAGAGGACTGCTTTTGCTGTCCTCATTGCCTATTATAGTCTCTGACTAACCCCTCGGGGATAATAGTCGTGATTATTTATTATGTATCTATGTATGGATTATTATATTAATCCATCATGCAACGTGAAACCTATATACTATTGAAAACCTATTGTTTTGCGACCGCCGGCGGTCTAATGATCCTTGAAGGGTTCACGTGGGAGGCCGGTGCCCAGCAGTGGGACGTTTATAAACTGATGATGAACTGATATGGTTTACCTTTGAAGTATAAAGGTTCGATCTGACACAATACCTTTATTCAGTAAATATGAATAGCTGCTTATTAAGTGTCGTTATATTTTATATTTTACACACTTTACACTTAAAGATAATTACTGAAAAGTTGAAAAAAGACTACCTGAGTCAACTTTTTTTCACGTCAGTAAGCGAAGTCGAGCGAGTAAACTGAAGAGCAAACAGTAAACTGCGACTACCAAACGTATCACTCAAATAAAAGAACATCACCAACGGGGAATAAAACAAAAAACAGCCGATATTTTCACCATCCCATTACGGTAGATCAATCGATATCTTGCTATAGCAGGCCGTGATAAAATTGGCAGATCATAAAACTACATTCTACTACATAATATTTGGAGCCATTACAACGACACGCGGGCCGTGTCCGGGATTAACGCGACCCGCATTGGTCCGTGCCAACTGCGGGCTAACGACTATTTGCTTTTCAACCATTAATGTATATCAAAGTAAAGTGTAAAACGGCAGTTAAACCACTTGTGAAGCGTGCGCCCAAGTTGCCGCAGTAACGGAGTCCATGAGAGGCCATTTGTGTGGCTAAGGCTCTTTGAGTTCACAGGCATTACATGTAACTCAATATTATCTGGGTAATATGTTTTTGCCGTGTTTTAAGCGATACAAGTGTCGCGATGCAGGATGCAGTCAAGCGTTTACTGAAATGCGCGTTTGCAGCGCTGTAAAAAGTGTCCGTGTCCGACTGAATATTTATTTAATCTTAGGTGTTTTGTAGTTTTTTTTTATAAGCATTGTGTTCAAGTTATGGTAATACACGTTTAATCTGTATATAATACTTGAAATAAAAGTTGAACATAGATTGGCGTTATTTACTGTCTTTAAGACACAATATTTCAATAAACATCGGAACAATTCTTTCTATTTACTCAAATAACATTGATGACACCAATTCTTGATTACATCCATCCATCAACTATCCAATGACTCGATATTTAAGTAGTTAAAACTTCCTGTCGTTAAAGCAGGAGGTTGTACATTTTGTTTACTCAACAGTACGAATAAAAAGGCTGCACGGGAACTTGGAACGTGCTATCTCGTCGCTTGATTTTTGTAAAACGAAAAAGTTACGTCTCGCACAGCGTAAAAGGTAGGTACCTACGTTCTACCTTTAGTTTTTCCCGTTCTCAGAGCGTAGGAAGACTATCATTAAACTTTTTACCTGACGTACTGCGGCGGGTCTCCGTCGATGCTGCAGATAAATCGCAGCTAATCTAGAAACATCTAGGAACGCAATTAAGATAAGAGGACGTTGCCATGCCACAGCAGACCGTTCGGGCTTACAGGTTGGCTGAAAGCTTGAGATCCTAAATGGAACCGATAGTCTCTAGTTTGAAAGTAGAATAGTTTAAGAGAATGTTTGTAATGTATTCAGTGGGGCCAGCTTGAATTCTATTAGTCTAAGATCCGAGTATAGAACGACCTTCACCGGGAAGGTTAATGGATGAAAAGTATTTTATATCAAATTTAATATGTTAAAAAATATATCGCGAGTGGGTTGGCTGAAAATTTCAGTCCAGTACCTTTAATGATTAATTTAATATTATTTGAATATGAATATTATATATATTTTTTTACATTGCACTGATTTGGTGTGTGTGTGTTTGTAATGAGATTATCTTTTTAAAAACATAAATTTTATTTATTTAACCAGACGGTTGCAAATTACTAATATTTACTTACCTGTTTACACCTGCATACCCAATGTTTTGAAAGGAAAAAAATAGTCAACCTAACATTTGCATATTCTATAGGCTTCATTCTTTCGATTGGTACCTATGTAATTTATCTATTATCCAAACAAGTGCAATATTAAAAAAAAATATATTTTGAAATGTTTAATTAATCATATACTTACTGAACTGAAATTTTTCAGCTAACCCACTCGCAATATATTTTTTAACACATTAAATTTGATATAAAATACTTTTCATCCATTAACCGGCTCGGTGAAGGTCGTTGTATACTCGGATCCTCTACTATATCGAAAACCTCAGAACAATAATATTTTTTTGAGTCGAAAACGCATCGCTAATCATGATAAATTCTATGGAAAGGTTTTAGTCTATTGTTCGTTCTATTTACGAACGCTGTAGTGCTGTAGTTACCTGCGGTGTGTTAGGTATCTGTAATTTTTAAAGAATATTTCCTTTTTCAAATTTTTTGTCGTGTCGCGTAGAGGTGAAAAATACTACCACCCCCTCTCTTCCCTTGGGTGTAGTAAAAGGCGACTAACGGACTAAATACTGCACATATATCCAACTGCATAGATCAGAGATGGGCTCACCACCTGTCACGATGAGCACATGTGCAGTCGCTATTTGGTTAAAAGTGGACTATGACAGAGGACTGCGGTCCTCATTGCCTGGTCTCTGACTCACCCTTCGGGAATAATGGTCGTGATCAAGCAAAAGGTGTGAACAATTTCTATATGTTCTAGTTTAAAGTTTATTATAATAATTTAACCACTGCAGGCGTTGTAGAGGCGTGGTTGGTTTAAGGGCTGGCCTGGACAATGCTGTTATCCTTATTCTATTTGTGTTATATTTGTTTTATTTGCTATAATATTTTTTGATAGTGTTGCGGTGTTGCCTACTTACAGTTTTGCGTGAAAATAAAAAGTCCCTTCCGCAAAAACTACCCACAGGCCATAACAAGTCGGAGGTAAATGGAGTTTGGCCTTCACACGCCTAAAGAGTGCCTTAACGCGCGCCGCGTCCGTCTGGCCCGCAAATAAATTCCAGCTGATCGCATCTAGAAAGGCAATTAAGATAACGCTGTTGCTATCACACGATCCGAACAGACGGCACCCGTGAAGGCTTAACTCCGTGCAGGCGAGGCGACACAATTGTATATGTAATTAAAACTTTTGTAGAACAAAAATTTGGTTTATTGGACTGGAGTAACGTGCTTGTTATTCTTTGGATTTAGCTTTGTTTTAGAAATCCTTTTTTACAATTGCTCTTTGGTCTTGTTTTGTGATGTAATCTTGAACGGTGTAGAGGTTAAATAATGATTCGCATAAGGTTTTTGCGTACACTGATATCGCTTAATTTGTATTGTAGATAAACTATACAAAATGAAAATATGTGAATAATTGTAACAATTTATTATATGTATGTTGGCAAATTTGTAATAAAAAATAAAAATAGTTACAGCAGTTTACAATGTCTCGTAAACTAAAACACATCCATATAAATCGTGCATAATTACCATAGAGTTACTAATTCTCAAGAAATTCAAGAAATAAAAAAGTAAATGCCTGTGTAATAGGTCAATGATCATAAGACCGCCGCCGGTTGCAAAACAATTGATTTTTAATTGTGTCTGGTTTTACGATCCTCAAGGGGTTAAATAATTAATGATATCATCTAATCTAATCTAAGAAGGAGGCTCGATGGCGCAGCAGCTAGCGCGTTCGTTCGGCTTGGGATCTTTCCCGCTTAGCAATTTTCGAAATGCCGGGTCGCCTGATGGGTGACCAATTAAAAACATCTCGAGCTCCTTCGTGCTTCGGAAGCCGTTGGTCCCGGTTGTTGTCATAAGATGGCAGTTGTTAAAACCTACCCGCATTGGGCCAGCGTGGTGGGCTATGGCCCAATGTCTCGCCGTGTTGTCCACGTGGGAGGCCTGTGCCTGTTAGGACGTTTATAGGCTGATGATGATGATGATTCATCTAATGTAGACCCAGTATTTTCATCAATTAACGTCATTATCAGCATATAAACGTCCCACTGCTGGGTACAGACCTTCCCACATGGAGAACAGCACACGAGGAGATGTAAAAACGACATTTCATAAAAGAGAATTAATTGTGGATGTAGAAAATTCGTACGACACTATCTCCAAAAATATTCTACTACTTCATCATTTGCCGACTCCGGAGGCAATAAATTGTAAAAATAGACTCTCAGTCTTTTGTTAACAAATTATACATAGATAATCTCGGTCGGTGTGTTACTTCACAGGCTGGCGCCCGAGCCCGGTGGGGTGGCCACGCAAACTGAGATATGAAGGACAATAATCGAATAGTTTTTTCTGTGTATACGCCACGGCACGCGGCGCGAGTCCTTTATTCTCATCACCTGAGCCTCAATTCTGATTTTTTTTAGACTACCTCAATCGTGTCTTTGTGGCTTGACGCTAATAAATCCCATAGTAATAGGATTATGTGTTCCTAGCTAAAGTGTTCTAAAATAGGGCAAGTAGCAACTATTAAAATAAATTACTACTTTCAATATTAAGACTACTTATTTATGCAACAAATGTTATGATCATAATAAATTTTCCCCTGTAACTGACGGAATACAATAATGCTATTGACATCTTTATTATGGCGTCACATTGAGAAGTCGATAGATTAAATGAAATGGATACCCTTAAAAATTATGAAAATTGTATGATCAGAAATGAAATCATCTGAAAATACTTTGTTTGTTTATTGTTTTAGTACCTGTTTATGTCATGGAATTGTAAAGGACGTTGTTTTAAGCCCCATACATTTCCAATTTAGTTTTTTAGTCTTCTGGTCAATTAAATCCATAACACGAATCTTAGAAATTTGGCCACCCTACTGTAACCCCTAGGCATGAAAGGAAAGTCAGAGGCCTTGTGATGAATGAGCCGACTTTCTTATGGTAATATTAGTATGATAAATAACACATCCATTATACTTTCGTTTTAGAGGGCTCTCTTTTATCGCACACTTTTTGGTGTACTCGTTAGGCCTTTCCTAGAGCAAGTCATATTGTCCTTAGCAACGCTGACAAATTCCCAAGATTTTGTAATTCATCAGAATTAAATTTAAAAACAGTATTTTTAATTAATTTTACTAAATCTATTTTTTATTTATTTAAGTATTAGCCTAAATTAAATTAAAGTAAAATTAGCCTACACTGTACGACTGCTCGGCAAAAGCTCATTGCTAAAAACTAAATGCTACATTTGATGGGTTCTGATTCTGATACACACTTATTCTGTCGTGTTGGTTTATTTGGCTATGCATAAGTGTACATCTGTAATTTAAATAATACGTACAAGTGGAGGAGACGAAAGGAATATAAATTAAAAGATTGAGTTCACCCTTCCGGTGACCCGGCATTGCAAAAGTTAAGTAGGTAGCTTAACTAGTTCATAATTAGCTAAGTATGAATTATGAGCTAGCTCGCACAATCTACAGTCAAACGCAAAACAAAAGCCACTGCAAAGTTTCCAACCAGCCGTGTGAAATAAAATTGCAAATAGGGCCGTGTAGATTCAGGTCTCGATTGGAAGGAATCGAGTTCAATCCGTTTAGAAAATAGAAAGTGTTATCTTCAAAGGCATCACGTCAACTTGCCGAACACGTAATCACTTACGCGTCGCGCCACAGAAAGTTGGGGGTGCTCCCCTAGGATGGCCCTTTTGGAATGATGCCTGCCAAAGATGACCAAGATTCAGCATTTTGTGTAAAAGAGCGACGTAGAAAGAAAAAAGATTTAGTTTAACACATTACCTACAAAAACGTTCGTGAAACTAAAAAGTAAGATTTTGTAGCGGTCCCTCGCGCCTTCGTCCACGATAACTTAGAAACACCGGCCATTTTGTATTCTACCATTTTGTACAAAATATCTACAAATAACACTAAAAAGCTATCGTTTTTTACCAATCTTTCTATTAGTGAAAGCCGCGTAAAAATTTATTGCGTGCTTAGTTGATCACATCTCACGAATCTCACGATCACATATAAAAACTAGATACACAAATAATACCCATACTACATCGTGGCGGAATCGTGGCAGCGTTGATGCGTGCTTAGTTGATCACATCTCACGAATCTCACGATCACATATAAAATAAAACTAGATACACAAATAATACCCATACTAAACGTAGCGGAATCGTAGCAGCGAAGACATATCATTTGACGTACGAGTATTTATGGAAAAGCAATTTTAAAAACAAAAAACGAAATTAATCCCCATAACAGTACCTACATAAACATCTTAGGAAGCGGAGCCACAGACACAGGAAAACGGCGACTTTACAATATGTTACATAGATACATAGGGGAGGTCAGCTCAGAGTGGCCACCTTAACTTTGACTTTAAAAAAATACCACTATAGAATCAATTTAAAAAAAGTTTTTTATATGAAAAGAAAGGGAATTTAATAAGCTTTCATAACGTGTAGGCACATTTTGCAAAAACTTAAACGGTTTATTTTAATTTGTAAATTACGAAAACTAGTCAAAAAACTGCTTTGCCCGTGTTGGCCGCCTAAAGCGGCCATGGGGGTAAGGGCAAAGTGGTCATGCTTAAATATAACAAGAAATAATTTTAAAATACAAAACACCAAAAATTAAAAAAAAAGCTTTATTTAAGATAAAATCAAAAAGTAACTAGTAAAGTTTCAAATAGAACAATAATTTCAGTCTTCATACTTTCTTACTAAAATCCATGTACCAAAAGTTCCCCCTGCGTAGTTTTTCTTTTGTAGTTGTGGTCAACAACTAACTAATACTGGTACTAAAATAACAACAACTAACTAATACTCGTACTAACAATCAAAAAAATTATAAAGCGTTCTAATCATAAGTACTCGTAATACACAAAAACATAAATTATTAAAGCGGCCAACTTTGCCCTTATTAATTGGCCACCTTGCCCGGACCGCTTTACCTTTTTCCACCATTTGGTTTAAAAAATAAACTCAGCTCACATAATTTATCCCATGTCGGAAGAAATGTTACACATTCAAAGCCAAATAGGTAAGTAACAATAGACGTGTAATAAAAAGATTAAATTCTGATGAGGTTTGATCAAAACCGGTTGAACTTTACCTGGATTTTTTTAACAAAATGTACAAATTCCTTGCACATATCGCCGCGGCAATGCGTTTACTTCAATCGCCACCGAACGACTGCTTGGTGTGCGGGGCGGGAGGTTGGCTGTAAGGCACAAAGGCAACTTGGGTGAAGAAACCCAAAGAAAAATTGGGTGTGTCCGCTTTGCCTTCTATGGCCGCATTGAGCTGACTTCCCCTATACATACTTAATAATCATGACTATTATCTCCGAAGGGGTAGTCAGAGACTAGGCAATGAGGACCGCAAAAGCAGTCCTCTGTCATAGTACACTTTTTACCAAATAGCGACTGCATATGTTGAGCTCATGACAGGTGGTGAGCCCATCGCCGCTTTAAGCTGATGGATATATGTACGTACAGTCTGAAGCCCGTTAGTCACCTTTTACGACACCCAAGGGAAGAGAAGGGTGGAAGCATTCTTTCAACCGCTACGCGACATGGTCATTTATTGCTTTAAAATAAATTAGATACTCAAAGACTCCAAATCCAATTAAAATTCGCAAAATGAATGATTGAATTAAAAAGGAAAAAAGCACTTATTTCTTTTTTGTCATTTTTGTCATGTTTAAAACACTTGACCTGACCAGTTCCTTGAAGTTTCTTACTGTTTCTAGCAGTCGCCTTATCTAATATATACGCATGTAATGATGATGATATGTACCCACGGTCTGTGTATATATACTAATGATGAATGTATGAATGATGCAAATGGGGAGATCGGGACAGAACTCACAACACATCTCGGCTGTCCCAAATAATAACACAGTAAGGGACAAAACACCTTTTTTACAATAGAGCCAAAAAACATATTTTTGGCCAGCCGTACGTTATTACGTAATATTGCACCAAAGTAACTATTGTATGTCATAGTGAAGATTATTGCCTATGTTTATGAGTATAAAGAATTCAATTTAAGTACTACTAACACAGTAAGTCATGCGACTTACTGTGTTAGTAGCTGTATTGGTAGCTGTCCCTAACTGTGATTTTGTTATGGGAATCTTGTGTCAGTCCGTGCCCTTACTGTGTTTTGTGATTTTGTAATTCCGAAACTACGGCCTCCTTTTGAACAAGGATCTTTGCATATTGTAGGGAATTATTGTGTTAGTAGCATGGTGTCAAAATCTTGATTTTGAGTACTATGTCCCTTACTGTGTTTATTTTTGGGACAGCCGATCTTAGGGCGTCCACTACGTCAAGCGGGTGCCGCGCGCGGGCCCGCTAACGCTCTCTCTCTCTCACTCTCATATCAAATCAGCTAAATATATTTCAATTTTGATATTTAGCTTACCATTATCTCCACATTCTGTTCTGTGATTATCACTATCACTAACAGTGTCGCATACCGGTGAAAGAATACTACCAACCCCTCTCTTTCCTTGGGCGTCGTAAAAGGCGACGAAGACTGCACAAATAGCATAGAGCGCGATGGGCTCACAATCTGTCACGCTGAGCACATGTGCAGTCGCTATTTGGTGGAAAGTGGACTATGGTAGACGATTGCTTTGTTGTTCTCATTGCCTAGTCTCTGACTAACCTTTCGGGGATAATAGTCCTGATTATATGTATGTATATGTAGGTATGTACATCTTTATACTATGCACATTCTCCCGCGTAGACTAGTCGTCGTCGTCAAGCCAGCAGTTTGCAGAAACAACAAGTCGGGCCCACTTCATTCGGCGCACCACCGAGTTGCCGAATAACTTGGGAATTCAATTTGCTGCGAGTTGCAGCGCCACTGACATCAATACTCAACAAGACACGTAAACTATTTAATTTGTACTTTCAACGACGACATTTTGATTAAGCACCTACGGATAGTTTTAAACTGTCTGCGTGAAAGAATTGCGTCACTGATGGGCGAACACACTATAAGGTGGTATAGGAGAAAGAATAAGTTTCTTTTTTCCATAAATTTCCATAAAACTCTCTTCAGCAAGTCGATTCTTTAAAACTCGATCGTGACCTCACGGTCAAACGAACGTGAGGGTCGAAGTGAGCGCAAGTGTAATGTAATTAAGATGTTGGTCTGTTACTGTTTCTAGCAGTCTAACGAATGTTTCGTAGCCACTATAATATTTAATTTTCAAGTCAAATCTAATACACTTCTTTTCATTACCGGTAGTCAAAAATGGTTTATGCAGTAACATCTTTATTTTCGTTTAAACTAGGTTACACGTACGAACCGTTCGTAATAGCACAAACTGAGCGTTATAACTCAATTGAAATTGGTAGCAAAAAGTCAAAGACTAATTGATTTTCTAGCTGTGTGAACTCCTAATGAACTGACATTTTTGAGCAACCGTAAACAAAAAAGAACTAACATAGAGAATAGCAGAGAAGTGAGTGACGCACTAATGAGCGCGTAACAGGATTTTTTTAGGTTCCTGTAGGTTGTCAAGTAATTGCAAAATAAAAGTCCCGGGGCCTGACTTACCACTTACGCATTATAACAGACTAGCCGCCCGTCCGCTACGTCATCTGCGTTTAAACAACTAAATCCTGAGAAGACACCTAAAAATAAATATATAGTGGTACTCAGGTGTGCTTAAAGTCATTATTTTACAACGTTTCATCATCTTTTAAGTACATTTGAGCGTTACGCAAAAAATATCAATTACTTATTACGAAATATAAATGACTTAGGTATCTATTATCTCTATGTGACTTTGTATTAGATAACTTGTTGTTATTCGCCGATAAGAAATGCAGTGGACCTAATAATGTTATAAATAACTCTTATTTAATGTTAGATCTTTAATTTCAAAATTTCTATTACCAACAAAATTTAATACGGACGACGGAATAAAAGAAACAATTCTTGTACGTTAAAGTGGACTTCAAACCCGTATTGACTTGTTTTCGTGTAATTATCAACTTCAAAACTGTTCTGCGAAATTCCATTGCAAAATGTCTCTTTCATGTGATGCAATAGCTCAATGAATGACTGCGAAAGGTCGTGACTTTGACTTAAAGTTTGAAGTTCACCATAAGGTACAAGAAATGATTCTCTTATTCCGTCGTCCGTAGAGTCTGGCCAACGAAAGCTGAACCTCGTAGTTATTTGATTGGCAACACTTTGTCTCTATGTGTGTCTATCTGAGGGACACCTCACCTCAGTCATGTCATGACAATGTCGTATGTCAAATTGAAATTTTTCTGAGAAAATTGCAGCTGTGTGAGTGACCCTGTGTTACCCAGCCATGATTTTTTTGAATTTGCCGCGTTTTTTCTGGTTCAGCTTTCGTTAGCTAGTAAATTTTGTTTTTGAGTAATCCTCAATTAGGATAACTCTGCCGATGCCGGTCCCAAGCCCGGATGCAAAAAGAGGAGGGTTGGCTGAGAACGACAAATTCAACCGTACCATCAATAACCTGGTGGGTAGTCAGCCATAAAATTTGTCAACGCCGAGCAATGGGCGGCGGTATCATAACCCATCAAACTGTCCATCGAAGGCAATGAGCGACTAAATATCCTCTAAAAGATCGAAGGTAGATGCTTGGGAAACATCTGCAGTTACTTTTCCCACCCCCCCTTTTTATGAATATGGAACATGAAGATTGTGATTTGTCCTGCGATCCGGCTAACACCCGGCGCCAAGAGGTACCCGGGCTTCTTGGTGTGAAATTTGCTACCGAAGACTGTACAGATGTGGGTGATGTAACGGTACAGAATGAATGGTATCCGTCCGTTAGTAAGGAATGTGTTGGGGTAGCACTAACATAAATATTAATGTGTAGCACCATTAATATAATAAGCATGAAAAGGGGAATGATAAACTAGTTCAGAATAATGGTCCGTGGTCTAACGCTTTATCTCTAGTTTGAACTTCGCGGGGACTGCTCTGTGTGCTCCTTGCGACATAGGCGCCATCTAGCGTGAGTTATTTACTTGAGCTTCGCATAAGGTTGCTAGTTTGACTTCTTTATTTTGAATTTCGCGGGGACTGCTCTGCGCGTCCCTTGCGACGTAGGCGGCGTCTAGCGGGAGTCATGGTTGTGAGCTTGACTAGGACCGTATTTTTATTTTGAATTTCGCGGGGACTGCTCTGGGGTCGGGAAAGTGGTTCACCTACGGGCGGACGCCATCTATGGTCGGAATACGGAACTTTTGATAATTTCCCAAAATATAGGATTATTGGCTTAAGTGGAGGATTATTGAGAGGGAATTGTTTATAGAAGGCTACATTTAGATATTCAAAGATGAAATATTGGCTGTCGGACGAGATTTGGTTAGATTATGGAAAAATTTTAGAATTGCGCGGCGAAAGCGGCAATGAGCGAGCGAGAGGTTGAGAAAAAGACAGAAAGAGAGGTCGGATGATAGCTCCACGTGGCGCGACGCGAAGGCGGGGGGCATCGGGGAAACAGCTAGCGATTGGTTGAAGGGAAGAAAAGCGGACTCGCGCGGGCGTATGTTAGGCGCGCGTGGCGCGAAAGTTAAGATTCAGATAAGATAAGATAAGATAAGATAAAATTTATTGTCATAACTGTGTGCATTGGTTGTTACAATTAAAATGGTGTCAACAGTCTGTCCATTTCGGACGTACAACATTAAACAAATGCCATTTAAAAAAAAAAAAAATTACAAAATTCAATACATTTAAACCATATTCATCAATGATTTATATTTTAGCGTCCTATTAACGCTTAAATATACTTAAGTAAAATTTCAAACACTGAAAAAAGACGACAACCTCAGGCGGGAATCGAACCACGCATCTTCCGCATTCCGGGCGGCTGCCTTAAATTACAAAATAATCATTTCACATATCAGCAAATAGAATTGTATAAAATAATAATAATTTTTAATAATCATAAATTTAAATTAAAAATAATGCATTCAAACAAAATATTAATAAAATAACAATAAAACCATTTCGCATGTCAGGATATAAAATTGTAAAATATTAATAATTAATATAAAACTAAAAATAGTTAAAAAATTCATCCAAATTATAAAAACATTTTTCGATTAACCACTCTTTTAGAGTTCTTTTAAAATAGGGGTTTTCAACACATTTGATATGAAGCGGTAAATGATTAAAAATTTTTATCCCCATAATCACGGTACTTTTGCCATAAATATAACTATAATGTTTTATGATACACACATCATAAGCATATTGTGAGCGTATATTCTTTTTGGATTGATTTTTTGGACAAAAATATTTTTTATTCTCCTTTACAAATACACAAATTTCTAGAATATAAATACACATCAGAGTTAGATATTTGAAATCTTTAAAAGTATTTCTTAATGATCCACAATTTTTAATATTATACATAATTCTGAGGCATTTTTTTTGTATTATAAAGGTGGATTGACTATTTACTGAGTTACCCCAGAATATTATTCCATACGTCAAAAGAGGATAGACGTATCCATAATATGCATTTTTTGCTACATTGATTGAGGCTACGTTCATCAAGATCGATATTGCATAACAACTACTAGAGAGCCTTTTATTTATATTATCAATGTGCGACTTCCAATTCATATGGGTGTCAATAGTAACACCTAGAAATTTTATATCTGGTACTTTCTCAATCTCTTTGTTGTCAATCCTAACTTTAAAATCAAAAGGGGTTTTCTTATAGTTCCTAAACTCTATTAGCTTTGTTTTATCTAGATTTACTTTTAAATTAATTGAAGTCAGCCAACTATCGATAATTTGGAATGTTTTATTAATTTCACCAACAAAAACCCTATCCTCTATATTCTCATTTGATATGAATACTGTAGCATCGTCAGCAAACATGACACAAGTATGACTAATAATTAGTGGAAGGTCATTGATGTAAGTCAAAAACAACAATGGTCCCAACACGCTTCCTTGAGGAACACCTAAGACATTTTCTTCAAAATTTGATTGGACACTTATTATTGTTTTTGTTGTTTTATCAAAAGAATCTAAAATTGTCGCTTGAGACCTATGTGCCAAATAAGATTCAATTAGTTTCAGCGCTATGCCGCGAATTCCTATATGTTCTAGCTGCTTAAACAATATTTTATGTACAACACAATCAAAAGCCTTTGATAAATCTAAAAAAAGGCCTATGCATGTCTTCTTTTTATCTATATCTGCCCAAACTTGCTTTAAAATTTTAAATATAGCCAATGTCGTATTTTTTCCTTTTTGAAAACCAAATTGATTCGAATGAATTATGTTATTTTTGTTCACAAATGATGTAATCCTATTAAAAATAACTTTTTCAAAAATTTTAGAAAAATTTGATAGTAATGCAATTGGCCTATAATTGTTCATATCACTCTTATTACCTTTTTTAAAGAGAGGTTTTATAAGCCCTTTTTTTAAGTCATCCGGGAATATACCTGTTTCTATTGACAAATTTATAATGTACAATAAAGGTTCAACTATAAATTGTATACTTGATTTTATTAAAGTCATTGGAATATTATCATGACCTACACTTTTTTTATTTTTTTATTGTTTTAAGATTGTCTTTAATTCCGCAATTGTTACTGGGGTCATAAAAATGCTATTAATATTTGATCGACTTACTGGTTGGTACAAAATATGATTTATATTCTGTAATGGATTATTTAAATTTATAAAATAGTTATTCATTAATTCAGCTATATCTAGTGGATTGTCAATTAAAATGTCATCTTTTATTATATTTTCTATTGTTTCTTTTATGCTATTTGATTTTGTTGTATTTTGTTTTATAATTTGCCATGTAGCCTTGCTTTTATTATCACATTCATTTATATAATTTAAATTTGTGTTCCTTTTAGATTGTCTTATAACTGATTTCATAATTTTACAGTATTTTTTGTATTTATTTTTTGTAGCTAAGCAATTCATGTTTCTATTTTGTAAATATAATCGTCTCTTAGTTCTACTGGCAGTAAGTATACCTTTAGTTTTCCAATTAGGGGCTTTCTTATAGGTTATTTTAATTTTCTTGACAGGAACGCAAAGTTCAAAAATAAGTTTAAATTTATCTATAAATGCTTTATACGCCTGGTTAGGGTTAGTATGAGAATAAACATCTTTGAAATTGGTTTGTGAGAGGTATTTAACGAATATTTCCAAGTAAGCATCTGGATTTCTTTTGTAAATATACCAATATTTTTCATTAAAACCGCGACTTGACGGAATTGAAATCATTTGAGATGAGTGATCTGATAAACCAATATGTAATACATTAGCTTTAAATTGTTTCTTATTGGTGATTATATTATCAATACATGTTTGAGAGTGAGTGGTGATTCTGGTAGGTGTTAAAATGGCTGGAAACAATTTATATGATTCAAACATGTTTAAGAATGATTCCGTTTTACAATTCTTTACCAGTATATCTACGTTAAAATCTCCTAATATAAATATATTATTGTATCTATTTCGTGTCCTTACCATAACCTTATTCAGTAGATATTCCATATTATTTAAGAATATGGTTAAATCACTGTTCGGTGTTCTATAGACGCATAATATTAAATAATTTAAACCGCTCAATACAATACCGCAGCATTCAAAGTGACATTCAATAGACATTTTTGATATCCATTGCAGTTCGCAGCAATCAATAGAGTATTTAGAAAAAATTATTACTCCACCCTTCGATTTACGTTTCCGACAAAAATGAGTTACCTTCTTATATCCCTCGATTTGAAAAGTGTCAACTTCATAATTTTTTAAGAAAGTCTCACTAAAACAACATATATGTATATCTTTTTCATGCAATAATATTTCCAATTGATCATGTTTCGATTTTATACCTTGCGTATTTGAATGAAATAAGTTAAGACAATTTTTATCCTTAGCAACGAAAAAACTTTTGATCATTATTCGCTATATTTTGTCTCGTCGAATGCCTAGCTTGTACATATTTTGTTTGTTTAAAAAAATCTGTTATTCTATGCTGTGATTTGCGCGTTATTTTTATATTGTTTGATAATTTCCTTCTTTTCGCAGGTTTAATATTAAAATATTCAGTAATTTGCTTTTGTACTGTTATTTTTATTTTATTACATATTTTTAGACTTTTGTCTTTTTTGTAGTTTAATAGATTATTTTTAGAGGCAATTGCAAGTATTTCCCTTAATAATAGTCTACACGTGAATAGTTTATAATCAATTATTGAATCATAATTATCTAAAGGTACAAATCTTGTATAATAAAATTGAGAACACACCAGACGTATTTCTTCATTCTGCTTGTGTACATTCAAAACATCATTTTAATTTATTTCGGGAATCAATACATTTGTGTTTGAGAGTAGTGACATATAATAATAAAGAAACGATCGAAATCCATGTGGGTTTCGGTCATTTGATCCCGCCATAACAATAACATAATCAGAGGTAGTAAAATCTTTACATAAAACATTGCAAGATTTCAAAATTTGATCTATTTGAGCATTCGGTTTTATTAAAGCGGTCACATGATATTCAGTACCAAGCAATTTTTGCAGGATATTACAAATACCTTTGCCATTTTGGTCGCTTATAATCATGACTCTGTTTTTTAAATGAGTACTTGTGATGTTTCTAGACACCGTGTTGCTGCTGGTAACAGGCACTTCACATGTCGATTCCACGTATTTCTCAGTATTTTCCATATTTACTAGGTTTGTTTCCGGAAGACACGTTACCGATGATTGTTGAGGTTGAATTTCACTTGTTACATTGCTTGATTGAGAGTTTTCATTAGTTGTTTGGTTTGGTGCCGAATTATCTGTGAAGAGACTATTCTGTCCTTTTTCTCCGACAACTTTTTTATTTCTATCTTTTTTAGGTGTTGACCGACATATTTGCGATAAATGGCTAGTTTTTCTTTCATAAATCATTACTTGTTTTTTAAGAGAACTATTTTCTGATAACAAATTTTCAATTTCCAGATCCGCTGATTTCAGTCTTACCTCTAGTTCCACAATTTTCATTTTTAATTCATCTATATCTTCTTTTGAATTGTATCCAGCCTCTGGACAGCTTCTATTGGATTGAGTCGTTTCTAAGTCAGGGCAGTAATAGCTATCATCTGAATCATCCAAATTAAGTGATTCATTGGATTTTCTTGTAGAAATATCTATTTTCTTTTTCAAACGATTAGTAACAAATGTTATAGGCGTAGATGTAATATTCGTGCAAACCGACGATTCAGATAAGGAATTGCTTGACTGTTGTAGTTCACGTTGAAGTTCACTTATACACTTCTTACATGTCCATTTATCACTTTTCGTTTGTTTCATTAAATAAAATAGTTTCTCTGATGTAGTAGTGCACTTAAGATGATACGTATTTTTGCATTTAGAGCAGGTGAGAAACTGTCTATCAATAATATTTTTATTACACTCTGTACATTTCTTTGCCATCGTACCTTAGACCTTAGTCAGTTATGCGCCTGTGTAACAATAAATGCCCAAATACCAGACTTCTCAAAAGTTTGAAATAAATGTTGAAAATAAAACTTCCAAAATAATTCTTCCTCCACAGGATCGAACCGCAGGCCGCACGATTTCTACCGCGGGCTTAAGCCGTAACACGCGCCGCAACACCAATCAGTTCTTACTGACAGCGACCAAATTAAGCGTACGGTTACGCGTGTTAACAAGTGGTTTGAGTATAAGGAGTTGGTTCGAGTGTATTTGGATTTAAAACTTTTTCCAACTACCACTGAGACACTGAGTAAACCAAAAAAATCGCTCATTTACCACTGTTATTCTATAATTATTCAATAATTGTTTAAATTTTTCACTGCTTACGTTATATACCGTTCTTTTTGTTATCCATGAAAACACAATCAAGATTATTTCACTTCTAAAATGTTTTGTTACACTTGCACTGGACAAACTTATTATGGATTTCCGATAGCACTGTTCGCTTTAATATTGTTTCTGACCAACACTGTCACATAGCAATTGCACTTTTATATTAATGATTTCGTTGCCAAATTATGTAAAGGTAAACAGTTTATATTTTAAAAAATGGAATTTAACTAGGACGATGTTTACTGTAGTGCACCCTCTAAAATCTCTTCTCCCTCTAAAAAAAATTCTTGGGGAAAGGGCGGAAAATTAGCGGGCATTCAATTTTGGGACGTCGGCGGTGCGGTCCAACTTAAGAGTGCGGTACTACTCATACGGGGAAAATAGTGTCCGAGCTTTGATAGTGCGCTAAGTGATATTCGAGCTGCGATATTAATTAAGATTTGTGAAATTGAAAGTGATTAATAAAGTAAAACTATTGCGGTCGCAACTCGAATCCGTTAACGGAATGAAGTATTCCGGGGTACATCGGCGGAAACGCGTAACGGTGGCAACGAAAACCTATGTACCTTTCAACAGACTTCGGTCTGGATGATCTTTGATTGTATTTAATAAGATCGGCGTTTTATATTATTACGCTAAACAATACACTATCTTCGACGGAGTAATGGGGGAGAGACAGTTGTCTCCCTAGTGAAAGTTGAAGATAGGTCAGACACCATTTAGCTGGAGGTAGACCCGTATGACCCAGTCCAATTTCGAGTCTACCTCCGTACATACAGTGTAGTGATAGGAAAATAACACACTGAGTATACTGGCTCGACTGATAGAACATTTAGGAGTTAGTTGCTTTCAGGGGCAATGCGACTCTCACCACACATCACGAATTTAAGTTAAATATGGCTTGGCCTAGATTGCAAGGTACACAAAAGGGACTGTTAGTTCGACAAAATATAGGCATTTTCAAGTGAGGAAAGTTGTAGGGATCTATAGGTAGGCGGATATATATATGGTTAGTTATTAATTCAGACTAATAAGGTAGGGATAATTAAGTTACGGCGCTAAATAAAATTATGATGAAGTGATGTGGGTCCTAGCTAGGCAAGTAATCTGTTACCGCAGGCCGGTAAAATTCTAATTGTTTTCCTAAAGTTGTTACCAATTAATTATTCATTTTAAATAATTAACAGAAGTATGATAATATTGTACCATCATTACTTTGGAGTACCTAAAAGTCTAGACTGGTTTCCTATTACAAGAAAAATACTAAAAAGTTATAGCAAATAAGCTTAGCGTACTGTGATGTTTGATTTCTAATACTGAAATGACCAAACAGGCATTTTTTAGCTTTCCCTGGGATGCAATACGATCTCATATCGCTACACTCTTCAAGGTGTTAATGTTTTACATCCGATACCTTAGCAAAAATAAGCTGATACAAACTGAACAACTAAAACCAGTTTAGAACCTAGGATAAGTCGTTGAAAGAAGACATTGCAAGCTATGAGCTTCTAATAATCTGAAACATAGAAATAATTGATTGATAACAACCAGCTAATTAGCCTGACAATGGTCTACTAATACCATTCGAATAGACCTCTTAAGATATGTAAGTACTTACTTCTAATAATATGAAACATAGAAATATTTGATGGGAACAATCTAATCAATCAGACTAATACCTAGTACAGTCTAAATTATATCTATTAAAGTGAGTAAAAGATAACTTCTAAATGTAATTGATTCAATGATTAACAGGGATAATTAACTACCTAATTTACTACCTACTAAAAGTATACTGACTATGATTTAGTAGTCTATCAAATTAACCACTCAGTCTGAGAGACAGAGGGTGGAAGTTAATGGAAAAATAATTAACTTAAGTTCACTCCCTAAAAGTCAGGGATGTTGAATAAATTAAACATCTTTCAATAAACTTGAGATGTACTTATACTTTATAAGATCTGTATAATGAACACTAAGAGTAATCCAAAGTAATTTACTTCAAATGATAGTATTCTATTTAAGTTCACTTCCTAAAAGTCAGGGATGTTGAATAAATTAAACATCTTTCAATAAACTTGAGATGTACTTATACTTTATAAGATCTGTATAATGAACACTAAGAGTAACCCAAAGTAATTTACTTCAAATGATAATATTCTATTTAAGTTCACTTCCTAAAGTCAAGGATATTGAATGAATTAAACATCCTTTAATAAACTTAAGATGTGATAATCTGCCAATGCAGCCAATCCAATGTAGTTATATTGGAACTTTACAAGACCTGTGTACTCGCGGGTCAGGAGACACCGCCGAATACAGCAGAGTAAAGAAGGCAGAGTAAAGATTGTTAGGCGGGAGGTGGAAAGGAACTTACCGGGGTGATGAGTCAGGAACCGGCGGTCGAGCTGACCACGGGCGGCGAGGCTTGAGGGCGGCGATGTTGGTTGGTTTCCTGGCGCACAGTCACTACACGAAACTATTCACTAGGGGCGGTTCGTTAGGCGTAACCTTACACATATGCTATGTACTATGTACTGCTTATTTCGAAGGCTGTGTTCAAGGGCGCGCGACGCGTAATCTCGTCTTGAGCTGTCAAGGGCTACTGACTCTTGCGCGACGCCGGCCGTCAACATGGCGGCGCGACGGCTTAGTGCATTCTGATATGCACTCTATTCCGTTGCGCGATGGCGCAAACATCTTCCCGGGGCCCAGGGGTGGTCTCATCCAGAGGGAGCCTGGCAATCTTGAACACAGGCCTCCGGAGGTGTCCATTGGCGGTGTCCAGGTCCACCACCCGCACGACGCCATCCTTCCCAGGCAGGGTGCGAGTAATGCGCCCCAGTCTCCATTGAAGGGCAGGCAGGTTGTCCTCCTTGATGAGGACGAGCTCGCCGACTCGGGGAGGGGAGGATGGGGACAACCATTTGGAGCGGGTTTGAAGGGTATGCAGGTAGGACTGGGTCCACAGCGTCCAGAAGCGCTGGGATAGGGCCTGTACCATCTGGAATCGCCTACGTGTGGAGATCGGCCCATCCTCCACGGATAGTTCGGGAAGGGCCGTTAGTGGGCGGCCTATAAGGAAATGTCCGGCTGTAAGCGGCTCAAAGTCTGAAGGATCAGACGAAAGTGGGCAGAGAGGTCTTGAGTTGAGGACCGCTTCAATTCGAGCTAAAAGTGTGGAGAATTCCTCGAATGTGAGGTGTTGTTCGCCAATTACGCGATATAAAAGTTGCTTTGTTGACTTTACGTTGATCTCATGTAACGCACCGAACCATGGTCCCTTAGGGACGTTCAACAACCAAGTAATGTGCTGACCAGCGAGCCTGTGCGCAATCGTGTCATTATTCAAGGCAAGAAAGTTTTGTACTTCGATGAGCTGATTTCTAGCGCCTACATAATTTGTACCGCAGTCCGAGCGGATGAGAACCGGGGCACCGCGGCGTGCTATAAAACGCTGTAATGCCGCGAGGAACGCTTCCGTGCTGAGGTCCGAGACCGGTTCCAAATGAACCGCCTTAGTCGAGAGGCACACGAATATACAAAAGTACGCTTTTAAGAGTTTAACATTACGTAGGGTACTAGATTTAACGAGGAATGGTCCGGCAAAATCGGTCGTGACTTGACTAAATACTGGCTGAGGCGTAACTCTATCGGCTGGCAGGTCGGCCATGAAGGGCGCTTGCGGCTGGGCCCGGCATCGAAAGCATCTAATGCATTTAAAAACTCGGTGTCTAATGATGCAGCGCGCGGACAATATCCAAAATTGTTGGCGTAGGATAGCGTGCAAAGTGTCAGCGCCAGGATGGCAGTGTATTTTGTGGTAGTGGTCAATGATAAGGTCTACAAGTGGGCTAGAGCTGGGAAGTATGAGCGGGTGCTGCGCGTCATATCGGATAGACGCATGGGACAGTCGTCCACTAACTCTAAGGAGCTCATCTTTAATGAGAGGTGACAGCCGCTGGAGTCTGACGGAGCAGATTTTGCCAGTTTGAAGGCGGTGGATGTCCTCCGCAAACTCATTGTGCTGGACACTGCGCACCCAGTAAAGTAGGGCCTCTCTTCGTTCACTGACGTACAAGGGGCCTGAGCGTCGCGAATCTGGGTGGTGTCTGCAGTTGTGCAGAAAGCGTTTTAGACAGGCTGTCACTCCGACGAGCTTGTCTAGTGAACTGAACCGAGTGAGCAGGTCAAAGTCAAGACCGGGCACTGTGACCAGCGACGGGACGTGTTTGGGCTTAAGGCCGGGCAGGGCGTGATGGCCCAGAGCTAAGGGCATCGCAGGCCAAGACTCACAAGGCTGTCCAAGCCACGTGGGAGACCACCATAGGTCGTGGGCTGACAGGGATTGCGCAGACATTCCTCTGCTTGCGCAATCTGCCGGGTTGAGCTCAGAAGGTACGTGTCGCCAGGTACATTCTGGTGAGCCTGAGCTGATTTTGACTACCCTGTTGGCTTCAAAGGGTTGAAGACGGTGAGGCGGTGTATTGAGCCAGGCCAGGACTATCGTACTGTCTGACCAACATATGTGTTGTTGTATACTGATATGGGCCGATAACTGAACCGACACACGGATCATGAGCTGGGAGAGTAGAGTGGCGGCCGACAACTCTAACTTGGGGATTGTGAGGCGGTTCTTGATTGGTGCGACTCGCGACTTGGCGACAATCAAGTGTACCACAGTATCTCCGGAGGCATCGAGCTCATGGAGGTAAACAACGGCGGCAAACCCGGCTTCAGAGGCATCTGCAAACCCGTGAAGCGAGTATGCAGCTGAGCCTTTGTTTGCACAAATGTGCCGAGGGAAACGAATGCTAGCCAACAGCGGTAGATCCTCTGAGATGTGGTGCCACTCCGTTTGTACTTCAGAGGGAGTGGGCTCATCCCATTCCAGCTTCAGTAGCCACAATTGCTGGAGCAGCAGCTTTGCGCGGAAGATAACGGGCGAAACCCAGCCGTTTGGGTCATAAAGTGAGGCTACGGTGCTTAAAATAGACCGCTTTGTGACATGTGTGATGGGGGGCAGAGAGATGCGGTAAGTGAACTCGTCTGACTGAGGGCTCCACTGTATACCCAAAACCTTAATGGACGTGGATTCTGGGTTCATGTCGAAGTCCTTGGGCATGTCACATTGGTTGTCGGGAAATCTCTCGAGCAGCTTAGGCGAGTTAGATGTCCACTTACTGAGCTGAAAGCCGCCTAGGTCTAGCAGACTTATCAACTCGTCCTGAAGTGCTTGGGCGGATTCAACCGTGTCATGACCACACAAGATGTCATCAACGAAGATAGACTTGCGAAGAACCTGAGCGGCTCCAGGGTAGCGATGGCCTTCATCATCAGCCAGCTGGAGCAGGGTGCGGATTGCATGATATGGGCTTGATCTTAAGCCGTACGTGACTGTATTGAGGGCGTAGGTGAGCAGAGGGTGATCTGGTGAGGACCGCCATAGTATCAGCTGATACCGTCTCTGGTCTGGGGCAACCAGCACATTTCTGAACATCCTCTGGATGTCAGTGCTGAAAACGACTGGATGCGTTCTGAAGGACATGATGATGTCCACAATGTCCTGTTGAAGGGCGGGGCCTGTGTGTAGGCATTCATTTATGCTGACACCATTGGAGCTTTTGCAGCTACCATCAAAAACAATGCGCAGCTTGTCCGACCCTGACTTAAATACGCCATGGTGAGGGATGTAGAAGTGCGGTTTATGGGCGAATGTATTTGGGTGACAGGGAGCCATGTGCCCTAAGTCGATGTATTCGGCCATAAAGTCGACGTATTTAGAACGCAAAGACGGGTTCGCCATTAGCTTCTTCTCAATATTGAGGAATCTGCGTAATGCGATAGGGTGAGTTTTGCCTAGTTGAGGGGCGTCCTTTAGAAAGGGCAGAGCGACCGTATATCTGCCTGAGGGATCGCGTGTAGTGGTAGAGCGGAAGATTTCCTCGCATTGTTCCTCCAGGGGATCATTATGAGTGTGGGATTGAGGGAGGGGCTCCTCAGACTCCCAGAACCTTTCCAGACTCTGACGTATGTCCTGGGCTGATTCAGCTGAGTCTGGTTGTGAGCTGACGACGTGAGCTGAGTTAACCTGCTGCGCCGGCTGCGCATACAAGTCCTCAATGGGTCCTATCAACGCGAAGTCGAAAATCGTGCCGAAGGCTATGGGCTTGCCCGGGCCCAACGAGACCTTAGTCCCGTCCAACACCTGGCCAAGAACGTCCGACCCCAATAAGAGGTCGATCGGGGCTGGTGTGTGGTAAAGCTGGTCAGCCAATGGCACGGGTGGCTGGCCTAGTACGTGGGAAATGTTTGGTACCTTCTCTAAGGGAAGGTAGCCAGTGACGTTTTTTAAAATGTGAGCTGTGGCAGTGATTGTAGGAGTATCATTGTGAGTGGGTCGGCATACTATTGTTATTGCCGCCTTTGACTCATGTTTGTGCTGATTCCCAACTCCTGTAATTTTTAAAGAAGTGGGTTTTGATGGCAGGTTCAAAAGTCGTGCCATGCGTGACGTTATTAACGTCAGCATACTGCCACAGTCCAATAAAGCTCTAGCTGTGTGAAGATGGTCATGTACGTCCGCGACTCTTAGTGAGACGGTTGGCAACAAAATGGGTGTGCTAGTGGGCACAGAAGGTGAGTGAGCTGATTGAGTATCAGCTGAAATTGTATGAGCTGAGTATGTATCAGCTGTGTGGGCATGGGTTGACTGGGCATGGGCTAAATCTACCTCTTCGCTAGGGTGCTCTGTGATAGTAGGGAGTCATAATTGCTGGCGGCGTTCGCGGGGCCTACCTGGCGAACCGGACCTGGGCGGGCTGGCTCTGTGAGCAGAGCTGGGTTGCGCCTGTTTGGCATGTGCGGGTTCGTGCCGCCTGCTGTTTCTGGGACGCTCCCTCGAGTGCTCTGTCAGCTGTGGTGGGGGCCCATGTACAGACGACGAATGAGCTGAGTGCGTTGGGCCGTCTGGTCGATGGAGGGACGTGTGGTGGTTCGTACTCCCACAGTTCTTGCATGCCCCCCTTGACCTGCACTCGCTCTCGTAGTGACGGCCGAGACAACGCTGGCAGCGCTCGCGTGCCTGTACGAAGTCCCAACGGCCCTGTGTTGGCTGGGCATTGTACCAGCTGCACGTCATGAGCGTATGTCCCCTAATGGCACAATAGGGACAGTAGGGCGTCGAGCGTGAGGAAGAGGACGAGGACGATGACGAGGAGCAGCTTTGATGGAAGGCCGAGTAGACGGGGAAGGGCTGACTGCGAGCCGGGGAGGTGGATGGGCGGTGACGCATTTGCTGCGCTGGGCGTGACGGTTGGTGAGTAGGCTGCTCATGGGCGCGGTGAGGCGATGGAGCTGAGGAACGGCCACGGTAATGGTCGGGTTGTTGCTGAGCCATCTGAGCATAAGTGCGATGGGGCAACTGAGGAGGCACGCGGCTACGAGAAGGGCCGGGCTGGGGCTGAATGGGTTGAGCCATGGCTATGTTGGAGAACTCTGTCTCCACACAGCGCGCGTGCTCCTCGAGGTAGGAGATAAGGTCCCTTAACGTGGGCAGGGTGTTACTAGACCCGTGCCTGCGTTCAAATAGCGTGCGGAGCTCGCCCTTGAGCTTCCGCACCACTATTGACACAAACACGTAATCGTCTCCTATGGGCAAGTCTAAATTGTTGAGGGCACACTGAGCCGATATGAGCGGCGTGAGGAACAGTGTGCGGATGTTCGAGCGCGTATGGATGCTTGGCAGCCCCAGGATGATGTCCACAAAACTATCAATGAGAACCCGGCGGTTCTCGTACCGCTTGGTGAGGATGTCCATGGCCACGGCAAAATTTTCATTGGTGACCTTTAAGTGGGACACCATACTTAATGCCTCACCGCTGAGACATGAGAATAGGTAGTGGAGCTTGACTGCGTCCGACAGGGTCGCCATGTCGTCAGTCAGACTCCTAAACAGCGCAATGAAGGAAGGCCAGTCCTCCACTTTTGAGCTGAACCTGGGCAGCGCTATCTTGGGGAGGACGGCGGTGGGCGTATTGACGCCGAAACTGGGCTGAGCGCTATGGGTTGGGGACGACGTGGAAGAGGGTGAGATTTCCTCCCTAGCCACAAGAATCCCAATGTACGCCCCGGAGGCTTTTGTGTGGTTCTCAGTGTATGCCTTCTCGGTCTTCTCGTCCAGGTCCTCCTCGTCAAGAATGCTATAATACACTGAGTCCAGCTTCTCCTTCATGCCCTGCATCTGTGCGAAACGCACGTTGAATTCCGTTATGGAATGTTTGGTGTCGCCAGCAATGATCAGTGACCCCATCTCTAGGAGCTGGTGTAAAGCTTTGGCGGCCTCCCTAAATATCGCGGCTTGTGACTTGGTCGGCATCGCGACAAATAAAAGGAGACAAAAAAAATAATAAAAAATAAAAAATTAAACAAAGGCAGTAAAAAGAACAACACCCTGTATATATTCTATAGTTGGGCTGGAGGTATTTGTTTACTAAGGTAAGGGCAAATGGGCTAAAATTAACGCAACAATAAAGAAAGCAAAACTAAGTTGGGGCGCCTTGTATATGGCCTACGGGTGGGCAAACGCGTGTATGTGTAGGTATGTCTGTGTCTGTGTCTGTCTGTATGCTTATTGAACGCGCGTACGTAACATTAGCCGACCGCAAGCAAAAAACAAACAAAAACAACAAAAACAAAAAGAATCACGTTATCCGTAGCCCACTGTTGGGCAAGGCGCTCACAATCGGGCAGACCTGTTGCCGACACTGGCGTGAAGAATGAGTCAGTCGCAAACAAAAAAATAAAAATAAACTAATAATAAAAACTTAATTAAACTTAACGTGTGTAGAAGCGAAGGCGACGCACGCAAATAGCCGTAAGCGATATAAAAAAAACTGATGAAACACACTAAATGAAACACACTACGGTCATGTGGTGAGCACGCACCAAGAATGAGCCGATCGCAAAGGCAAAAATAAAAAATAAAAAAATAGATATAAAATTAACACGGGCGAAAAAATAAAGCACGCTATTTGGCACGCGTGGTGAGCATGCACGAGATCTGAGCCGATTTAACACGACAAGAATATAAAAATTCCTTAAAAAAATAAAACGGGAAAAACAACAATATCGTCGTCTAGACGCGGGTGTGTTATTACGTAACCAAAGTTATATGTGCAACCGAAAAACGTAAAACGCTAACGTAACGCAATAATTTAACTACTAAACCTAACGCATCATTAGTACAAGTAATACACAATTAGTGCACTAGCTCGCTCAAACCACATTGTATGACACCATAAATCTGTGATCCTGGTTCAGAATACCGGATGCATACATGAAAGCAACATAAAAACAACATGCAGAAATAATTGCGTCAAGATAATTCGGATGTTGTGTGGTCGCAATCCTACCACAAACAAATTATACCTACCTCACCAAATTTTTATTGGGGCAGGGTAAAGTTATGTGAACAAATGAATTCCGTAATGATGGCACAAATTAGATTATGGGCGGAAACGATTATTTTTTAAGTGGACTGTAATTATTAATCAAAGTTAAGGGCTGATTATGGTCGAAAGACCATGAAATTTAGAGGTATTCCGAGCTCGATTGGACCAAAATGTACTCGCGGGTCAGGAGACACCGCCGAATACAGCAGAGTAAAGAAGGCAGAGTAAAGATTGTTAGGCGGGAGGTGGAAAGGAACTTACCGGGGTGATGAGTCAGGAACCGGCGGTCGAGCTGACCACGGGCGGCGAGGCTTGAGGGCGGCGATGTTGGTTGGTTTCCTGGCGCACAGTCACTACACGAAACTATTCACTAGGGGCGGTTCGTTAGGCGTAACCTTACACATATGCTATGTACTATGTACTGCTTATTTCGAAGGCTGTGTTCAAGGGCGCGCGACGCGTAATCTCGTCTTGAGCTGTCAAGGGCTACTGACTCTTGCGCGACGCCGGCCGTCAACATGGCGGCGCGACGGCTTAGTGCATTCTGATATGCACTCTATTCCGTTGCGCGATGGCGCAAACAACCTGTATAATAAATACTAAGAGTAAATAAAAGTAGTTTTACCTGTATTAATAGCATTCTACTTTAGCCACCGCCTGAATTGGCGTTTTATTAAATGATCCACCCTTTACGGAACTGAATATAAGTTATTGCATTGAATAATTAAGTTCTTAATGTGAAAAGGATATTTGGATGATAGCAAGCCTTGAGATAAACTCTATTGATTTATGTGGAATAATAAGAATTTAAATTGCTAACACATAGTTCATAATGTAAAATGAAATTAAATTTGAGGAGAGATGTAAATTCTCAGTTTAAAGAATTAAAGGCACAAGCTAATAATTAAAGTTAAAGCCAATGTGACGGAACTATAATTAAACCATGAGATGTATAGTACGCTATGGAGCGGTGGTGGGGCTCATAAATTGCACCAGGCTTCTTATGTATCATGCTACTGATAATAAATAATAATACCTACAAGCTAAGCTATCATCTGATTACCTTTGAGTGGTTACAAATCTTCCCCGCAGCTGCAGTGAAGGATTTAGGTCACAGTTCAGACGGAGTCATTGCTAGGCTACACATATTTATGTTATGATTTATAGACTGGTAGGTAATTAGGTCAGGAGAAAATAATTTAACACAGGGATAAGCCAATTACTAAACTTTCACGAAAGAACTTGAGTTACTTAATTGCGGTTAACAACGGAGGGTTCACTAGACGATCTGGCCAAAATAGTAGTTATTATAATATTACATTGCTTGACTGAAATTCACTGCAAATAGAATTAAGCTATGCTAAGGTTCCATCTTCATACAAACGCTACACACTCTACAAAACTCCAGACACAACCATTAGATTGTAGATAAATTAGGTTAATTAGTTTTAAGAATTAGATAATAATTTAAGTTAAGGTAAAGCGGCGAGGATGTGTGTATGTATTATAAGGTAGACTAGGCATATAGGTGTGAAAGGCATTAGATTTAGGTTTAGATTTAGGTGTAGAATTTAAATAGAGGGGTGGGGAGGTTACAGTGACCAGGCCTCTGGAACAGTGAATGCCACTGGAAAACGTAAATTAGTGCAACAGGCGTTCCATCCTAGCTTATTTATAAGAAATAGAAGCGCATCGGTGGGAAGTAGAGCTCAACTAGATTTGCCATCACAACTGTTGATCGATAAAGAACGAGAAATAACTTCTCCTAAACCTCCTGACTGGCAAAGAGTCCCTGTACCGAAAACTAACAAGAGAAAAAAGATGTCTCAAACACCGTCTCCGGAGGGACTAAAAATAAACAACAGGTTCAGCGAACTGCCAGTTGATCTAACTGAAGAACCTACTGCTCCAAAGGAGAAACGACCTAGTAAGCCTCCACCAATCATTCTTTATGGGATCGATGACATTAACAAACTTACAGAACTTCTTGAATCGACTACAGACAAAGAGGGCTTTACACTCAAAGTCGAAAATAGGAACCAACTTAGAATCACCTGCAAAAATGTTGAGATCTATAAAAACATAATCACCGTTGTACGGAGTAAGGGACTTATAGGCCATACCTTTAACCTGAAGGACCAACCATGCTATAGAGTGGTTATTAAAAATTTGCATCACTCAACTCCACACAAAGCTATTGAAGAAGAAATAGCAGAGTCCGGTAATGAAGTTTATGGTGAAATTATAAAGGCGAAGTATAGACCAGACAAAAAACCAACATCGACATTCTTTGTTAACATGGTCCTAGGCCCAAATAACAAAGAGTTTAAAAATATAAAATATATATACCATCAGTCGGTTGTTATCGAAGATCCTAAAAAGCGAACAACAATAATACAGTGCCAAAGATGTCAACAGTACGGACACTCCAAGAACTACTGTATGAGGCCATACCGCTGCGTAAAATGTGCGCAAGGACACAAAACTGCAGACCGTTCTAAAAAAGATCGCAACTCACCGGCAATTTGTGCCTTGTGGCAAGGTGCACACCCGGCGAATTACAAAGGCTGCGAGATATACAAAGAGATTCTCTCAAGACGAATGCCGAAACACCCTGCCAAAATAGCCATTAAACCAGACCTGCCAAAACAGTTGAAAGAAGACACAATACCGTGCAACCTAGAAGGAAAAGACAAACCTGCTCTCTACTCCGAGAAACTTAAACATCAACCGGAAGAGACACCACCTGAAACCAACGGCTATAGTCGCCTAGAACAACTGCTGATCAAACAATCTGAAAAATTTGATATTATCTTACAACAGATGAGTACCCTATTGGGTCTCGTAACCACACTCCTCAACAAACTGTCAAAGAACTAAGCCTCAGGTTAGCCACGTGGAACATGAATGGATTTTTTTTTTTTTTTTTTTAATCAGGCTGCTCCCGCTTTTTGGCAGGTTTTTTGTTTTCGGTTTTGTTCGTTTGTTTTTTAGGGCTTTTGGGCTTTTTTTAATAAAACTAGAGCTTGAAGAGCTCGACTCTATTTTCTTTTCTTTCTTTTCTCTTTTCTTTTCTTTTCTTTTTTTTTTTTATTTCTCTCTTTTTCCTCTCTTTTATTATTTTTTTTATACATAAATTCTTAATACTACTACATTTTTACTTATTTTAATTTACAATTTGTCTTATGTACTAGTATAATTTCCTTACTTAAAACATTGTTTTCTTTTACTCTAATTTCTATTCATTACATTTATTCTATCTAGTGTCTTTACATTTGTATTTTCATTTGTTTCTTATTTTAATTTCTTTTAATTAGTATGCATGTATATATTTGTACTTCTATTTTGAGAGTTTTCTTTCTCTACTTACAATTAATATTTCTCTTCCATCCCTTTCTTTACACCTGCCACAATGTGGTCTTGCTTTTAGTACTTCTTATCGCTAAATTCTACACGTCCTTATTTCTTCTATTAACAATATTTACAATTTTTCCGGCATATTCCATAAAAACTTTTCTTTCTTTCTTATTACTAATGATCTCCTTCAGGGTATCTTTGCTTAGGTGTGTATCTAGTTTTTGTTGCAGAGTGTACCTAGTGTTGGTGTGTATTGGGCAATCGAGTAGGATGTGAAAGATGTCCTCGTCCATGGTCGGGTCACAGGCACACGAGGGGCTGTCCCTGCGCTTAAACCTGTGCAGGTATGCACAGAATCCCCCGTGCCCTGTCAGGATTTGCGACGCCGTTCGGTCGATGGACATCTTCCTCACCGTGTTGTGTGCGTCCACCCCATTTGGAAAGAAGACCTTGGTGGTCGCGGCTGTGGCTTCGGTCCTATACCTGCAGTCCCACTGCTCGATCGTTTCCGCCCGTAAATGACGTTTAACGAACGAGATGGGGCTGCAGTCATAGTCCGCTCTGGTCTTCAGTTTGAGGGCGGCTTCCTTCGCTAATTCATCCGCTCTCTCGTTCCCTTTCACTCCGACGTGGGCCCGTATCCAATAGAGAGAGACTAGTTGGTGGTTGTCTCTCAGGAATTCTAGGTTACCCTGTATCGCCTTTGTGATTGGGTGCGAGGAGTCTGGATCCATCAGCGTCTGGAGAGCCGACCTCGAGTCGCTCAGGATAGCCGCTTTTTCAAATTTTTTGCCAATAATAATTTCGGTCGCTTGGAGGATAGCGTATAGCTCGGCTTGAAAGACCGTACAGTACGGTTCCAGTCTGAATTTTCGGGTACACGTCTCAACAGACCCCTCCCAACAGGTTAGGGCTGCTCCGACTTTCCCCTCCAGCTTACTACCGTCAGTGTAGATCTTAGGCAAGCCTTCTGCCACCTCGCTATCCTCTTCCGCGTTTTCCAAACAGGTAAATTTTGAATTTAGTGTCCTACTGGGGTGGGTGTTCTCGATGAAGGGTACGCGCTGCTCAACCCTCCTGCCACTCAATACTGCCTGGGGTTTCTCGCGCTTTGCTTCAAAAAGCCGGGATGCTTCTTGGATCCGGAGGTCCAGCGGAAGCAGCCCCGACAGTATTAAAGCAGCGTTGAGGGAAACTGTCCTATTACATTTAATTATCTTCTGCGCGAAGCCTCTCAATACTACATCGAGGGCTTTCCTGGAGACTATCTTTTTCGCTTCCGCGGACCAGACGCTTGCTGCGTACAAGATCACAGGTTCGATTACTGCCTTATATATTGTCCTGATTATTTCAGGATGTAGTCCCCAGGTAGCCCTCGCCGCTCTGCACACTCCCTTATATATCCCTATGGATTTATTACACACGTATTTAATATGTTTGTTAAATAAAAGCTTATTGTCTATAATTACCCCTAAAATTTTTATGTCTTCTACAATCTCAATTGCCGTCCCTCCCATCTCCAGACGCGGTGTGTCAAACTTGAGCTTTCTGGTTAAAACCATCGCCTTGGTTTTATGTGGCGCAAAGTTTAGCTTGTTTGACACACCCCACTTCTGGACGCGGGAGAGAACGGAATTGGCTCTAACGGAGATCTCTCCGGCTGTGCTGCCCTCAATTATTAAAACGACATCATCTGCGAAGGCTTGACAGTATACATTGGCGACGGTGAGTTCATTTAGCAGGGGATCTAAAATAAGGTTCCAAAACAAGGGCCCGCCTATGGAACCTTGGACGCAGCCCTTGTTGGTGTTCTTGCTAAATTGTTCCCCTGCGTACTTCACCGTCACCTTCCTATCTTCTAAATAACTATCTACAAGCCTTCGCAGATTTATCGGACATTCCTTATCCCTCAGCTGGCATTTTATTTGGGGCCACCACGCATTATCGAAGGCTCCCTCTATGTCCAGCGAAATCAGTACCATTATCTTCTTCTCGACCAGATTTTGTCTGATTTGCCGGACCATATCGTAGAGGGAGTCTTCGGTACTGCGCTGTGGCACAAACCCGTTTTGGCTGGGATTTAGTTTGGGCAGCACATACCATCTTATTCGTTTGATTAAAAGTTTTTCTAAAATTTTTCCTAAAATTGCCAGGAGCCCTATCGGTCTGTAGGATTTGGGGTGCGTGTAATCCTCTTTGTTGGGCTTTCTAAGCAAGATAATCGTTGCTATCTTCCAGGGCTTGGGGAAGTGGGAGAGCTCAAGGCATTTATTGTAGATAGCTAGGGATAATTTGGAGTCGGTATTTATGGCTGCTGCGCATATGTCGGCTGTGAAGCCATCACTACCCGGAGCCTTTTTGGGATTAAACGAGGTCACCGCGTGATGAAGTTCAGCTTCCACGAACGGAGGGTCACAAAGATCATCTTTGTCACCCTCATTCGCTTCGGCTGCCCTTCTTCTCACGTCTTTGTGATCCTCGTTCTCCCCCAATTCGGTATCCTCCGGGTAAAAGCTCTCAGCCATAATGCGCACCGACTCCTTTGGGCTGGTGTTCTTGCCATCCCTAGCTATCGGCAGGTCTTCATATGCCTTCTTGGTTTTACCTATCACTCTGTATATGCCCTCCCACATTGTCTCCCTCTCTTGCTTCTCACAGAAATCCTTCCAACTTTTGATCCTGGCCTTTTCCATTTGTTCTTGATACCTTTCTTTCGCTATATTGTACTGCTCGACGACATGTGCCAAACGTGTTGGCGCGGCCCATTTTATTCTCCTTTTCTTTCTATTCTTCTCTTTTTTCATTTCTTCCAGCTCCTCGGACCACCACGCCAGCTTTAATTGTTTTTTCGTTTTTTTCTTTTTCAATATTCTATCGCAGGTAGCCTCTATACTTTCTATATATTTCTCCACTTTTTCCTCTAATTCTCTCACTTCCTTTATCTTTTCTACTTCTTCTACATTTATCTTCCTCTTCTCAAATTCTACCCTGCATTCTTCCTTAAATTTGTTCCAATCTGTTTTGTTTGTCTTGTACTTCCTTGTTGTTTTCTTATCCTCTATCTCTTTTATCTCCTCTAAATTAATTTTGAAGGTTATGGCGTTATGGTCCGAGGTCGTCATACCCTCTTCTACTCTCCAGTCTTGAACTAATTTGGCCATGTCGTCTGAGCAGCACGTTACATCCACTGAGCTCTTATATCTTTTCCCTCCACGCCAGGTATCAAAAGTTGGGGTGTTTCCCTCGTTCGTTACCTCTAAGCCCAACTCTAAAAATAATCCTATCAGTTCTGCACCCCTAATATCACTCCTGTCACTACCCCACCACTCGCTCCAGGCATTTGCATCCCCTCCAACTATGAGCTTTCCGCAACCTAATTCCTCTACCATCTTTTTCAGGAGCCGCACGTAGGTTTCGATGTCAGTGTCCGGTTCGAAGTAATAGGATATTACTCCGATCGTCCAGTCGGCAGTTGCCAACTTAGCCGCTACTAAGTTGGCCGTTGTGAGGTTGGGATATTGTGTTAAATTAATATTTTTGTTGTTAATTAAAATGGCGGCTTTGTTGTTTTTCCCAACCTCGTGTGCCGCCTGGACGATCCTCGCACCGGACACATCACCCATCACACCTCTGTTTCCCACGTACGGCTCCAACATGAATGGATTAGCCCCGAACAAGTCTGAGTTAGAACTATTTATGGACAATAATCAACTTGACGCTGTACTTATATCCGAAGCACATTGTACGGACAGAAGTGAAGTCAGGATTAAGGGCTGCAATACCTACTTCACTACTCATCCTGATGAAACTGGGCATGCAGGAAACGCCATCGTAATAAGAAGCTCGATTAAGCACCAAGTACTACCAGAGTTTAAAACTAACCATATTCAGGCGACCACTATATCTGTGGAATGCAAGAGTGGATGCCTTAACCTCTCAGTTGTCTACTGCCCACCAAGACACACAATTGATTCCGCTAGATTTGATCACTACTTCTCGACGTTGGGTGGCATATTTGTTGCAGGGGGTGATTGGAACGCCAAACAAACTTGTTGGGGCTCAAGACTGACAACAACTAGAGGTAGACAGCTCAAACTTAGCAGTGACAAAAATAACCTCCTCCCCATTTCAACTGGTGAACCAACATATTGGCCCACAGACCCGAATAAAAAGCCTGATCTATTGCAATTTTTAATTGTCAAAGACCTGTCCAAGCACTATTTTAAGGTGGAATCCTGTTTTGACAGCGGTTCTGATCACTCCCCAGTTATATTAACCATAAGCACAACCCTAATTTAATATGAAAGGTCGGAATTCTAGAGAGGGATATTCAGATGCATATGTCCCTAAAAACGCACAAGGAGATAGAGAATGCAACTTACCATATTACTAGTCTGATACAAAAGGCATGCTGGCAATACTCCAACTGAGAGCACGAAACACCAAAGTCAAGAAATACCACTTGAAATAAAGCAAAAGGTACTGGAAAAGAGGAGGCTGAGAAGGATCTGGCACCAGTCTAGACATAAAAGTGACAAGACAGCATTAAACAAAGCTATTACTGAGCTGAAACACATGCTAGATGACATAAGGAATGCTACACTCCAAAGCAAACTGGAAAACTTGACTGCCACAGCACAAACAGGGTTACCTATCATAAATTCGAAATTTGCCTGTACGAATTTTATTTGGCCGAAAACGTTTTGTAATTATTTGTTTTCCATAATTTTCCTTTTACCGAAAACACAATTTACAAAATTTTGAAATGCCGATTATCGATTGTTATTTTTTTCTAAATGTCTATATTTTGAAATCCCACTCAACGTTTGGCCGAAGCTATTAATGCTAGACGATTCATTTTCCAGAAACACGTTTCCTATATTATTAAAATACAACATTTCAAATAATTGAAATCCATAATATCATCGAAACTTGTAATCGTAATAACGTTTAAGCATGCAAACAAGCATGCAGCATGGAAGCAAGCATGCACCACGCAAGCAAGCATGCAGCATGCAAACAAGCATGCAGCAAGTATGCAGCAAGCATGCAGCATGCAACCAAGCATGCAGCAGGCATGGTTTCTGTCACGGCTCCGGCGCTGCGAGGCTTCGGCGGTCCCACGCGAGCTTATCGTCGCAGATTGCTTACGCTCACCACCGCAGCTTCGGCTTGCTGGCCGGCTCTGCCGGCCAGCCTCAGCCGCGGCGGCGAGCGTTAAACCCACCTGCTCCTCAGCTCGCGGGCCGCCTCGCCCCTCCGCGCGTACGCGGGCTTGAATTACACTCTAGCGTAGGGCAGACAAGACTACGTGGAGTCGGTTTTGCCGCGATTCGTTTCTGTCACTAACTTTTGAAACACAATCTTACCGGAAACATAAAGTATTAACTTTTTAAGACATTTAAGATTATTTGCCAAATAATATGAATATATGAAAAACAAAAAAAAAACTGGGTATGAGTATGATATTTTTGAGTAAAAGTTACTTCGAAATTTAATACTTCTAGATATTAAATTTATTGTAAACAAAACATCTTCCAAAAGAAAAAAAGTAGTTTTGATAATCGGCTAATAGTTTTTCTGGAAAATGAAACGTATGTATGATAAGCTTATGGATTAACAAAATTATGTAAAAGCAATGATCTTCTATCTAAAACTTCGTTATACCGTTTTCGAACAATTGAAATTCGTACAAGAAAGTTTCTAATTTATGATAGGTTACCCACAAACAGATTACTCTTTATGGAAAGTCACCAAACCCCTAAGCAGACCCCAGCAATTTAAAGCGGCATTAAGGTGCGGACATGATAAGTGGGCTAAAACTAGCAAAGAAAAGGCCAAAGCTTTTGCAGACCACCTGGCAAACGTCTTCAAGCCAAATGAAAGTGATCGCGTAGACATGGAGCCTTCTCATTTACAAAGTCATTCCGAAACCAACATGGATGTATGGAATTCAATTGTGGAGAAGCGCCTGCACCACAAGCTTGTCAATCATCCAAAGACTGCAAAATGGAATATTGCGCTCCATATGTAATTCACCCTGGTTCGTTACCAACGCTGAACTGCACGAGACACTGAAAATTGCAACAGTGAAGGAGGTGATAAAGCGGTCTGCTTCAAGCTATAAGACTCGGCTAGAGCACCACCCAAATGAACTGGCTAACGTTCTTCCAAATATTACTTACCACAAACGCCTCAAGCGCCATGACATCCAGGGCCTAGAGAGGCGTTTCTAATCTATAAGGGAACCTCCCGCTGGGGAGTGCCCTCTGACTGCCAGGGACACGTTGAAAAACTCTGCTCATAGTTCTGGGACTGATCGCAGACAAGCACAGAATAATAAAAAAAATAGGATTGCGTTGGCGGTTGCTTTTTTCATACATACTTACATACAAACAAACTCTTGCGACTATTATCCCCAAAGGGTTTTTTTTTTTTATAAAAGAGGGAGGCAAACGAGCAGACGGGTCACCTGATGGAGAGTAATCACCGCCGCCCATGGACACCCTCAAAACCAGAGGAATCGCAGACGCGTTGCCGGCCTTTAAGGGAGGAATAGGTTTAAGGAAGGAATAGGAATTGGGAACAGGGGGGTGGGGGAGGGGCCTCCGGAACCCTCACTGGTCGGACGAAACACAACAGCACCAAGTGCCATTATTTCACGCCGAATATTAGTGAGAGGGTGGTATTACGCCGGGCGAGCCGGCCCAATGCGTGCTGCAACGCAGCGTGGCTCTACCACTCAGTCAGTGTCACTCATTTTGCACCACCCAGGGGTCACGTGTAGGGTCTCAAGGGTAAACCTACGGACGCGAGTAACTTAACCCCCAAAAGGGTTAAGTCAGAGACTAGGCAATGAGGCCCGTAAAAGCAGTCCACTGCCACAGTCCACATTTAACAGAATATCAACTAACAGCAATGTGCTCGGCGTGATCGGTATTCCATATGCAGCCTGACCTGTTGGTCAGATCGGTTGTTATTCTATTAATGAGCCGCCACCAAAATGCAAAATTGCAATAACATGCAAAAATTATGTTTATCCCTTATTTGCATGAATTTTTGTTTATCATAAAAAGCTTTTTTAATGCATGATTTAAGATTCCAACACATCGAAAAAAAATGAAAAAAAAATTTGTCACTGCATTTTTTTTAAATAAAAAAAAATAATTTTTTTATTTTCATTTTGTTTATTTCATGTTATTTTTTCACTTTATAATTGTTTAATCAATTACAAATCTATTTCAATTTACATCATTAAAATAGATCTAATAGAAGTATTTTTATATATTTTTTCAAAAAAAGGTTGCATTCTCGTATCCAAAGAGGTTACCGTCAAACCTTGTCTATGATGTTAAATTTAAGAAAAATTTAATATTATAATATTTAAAAAAAAAATGTTTTAATTAAACAGAGTATAATCTAAATATTTATTTTAATATAAATATAATAGTTTAAAAATAGAATGAAAATTTTACACAGCTATATGGAAATTTCCATCACATAATGCAAAGAAGGGTTAGCATATTATAGTATGCAGATTAGATATTTATCATAAAATTTCAGATAGCAGATGAGATATATATTGTTATTAAAATTAATTAAATGAAAATGTAAAGACTCCACCAACACTTGCACTAAAATTTGTATGCTGTTTGATGTAAGCAAAACATGAGATCAAATTTGGTACCTATATAATACCTACCTACATTATGTATAACATCTCCACAATGCAAACCATGTTTTAAGCAAATAAATATTTTTATTCTTATACTTAAAACGGTTGACAGGCCACATAGGCCACATACCTAACAATTACAGAGTCATTATCATCAGCCTATAAACGTCCCACTGCTGGGCACAGGCCTCCCACGTGAACAATAGCACGTGGCGATATTGGGCCATAACCCAACACGCTGGGCCAATGCGGGTTAGAGGGTTTTACCGACTGTCATCTTACGACAACAACCGGGACCAACGGCTTGACGTGCCTTTCGAAGCACGGAGGAGCTCGAGATGTTTTTAATTTGGTCACCCATCCAGCAACCCGGCATTGCGAAAGTTGCTTAGCGGGCAAGATCGCAAGTCGAACGCGCTAGCCGCTGCGCCATCGAGCTCCTCGAGAAGAATTACCGAGTACTTAGCCCGGAACACTAAAAAAAATATTGCAAAATTTTAAATATGTAAGTAATCCTTAATCCTCGGGTAAAATAAATGAAAACGTCTGATAATATATCACTCAATTAAATTAAATTGTGTTTATTGATAAAGAATAACAACTTATTTTGTAAATGGTTTTTTAAAAGGATTTGGGAGCCTCATAATGTTTATCTCAATATTAAAATATCAGTCAACAACCAAATTAATAACAGATATTTAATGAACTTTTAATTAACTGACATGTTCGTAATAATAACTCTCTAGGGATGCCTGCCCGTTACAGAAGGATTGATAAAAATATTGGGAAAACCCTCATTGTTCATCATTTTTCTTGCCGTAGTACGTTTGAGGCAAAGCATTCGTTTTTTTACATTTCGAAGGCTTTCCATTTTTAAACGGAGTCTTTCCCGTTTGTCCATGTTTCGTAGCGAGGAAAGACATAAAAAACTAAACACATTTAGATTGTGTATGAGTAGAGAATGCTTTTGCTTATCCAAGAAAGAGGGGAGCACTTGGCCTGCATCTCACCTGACAGTAAAGGACGCTAAGGCCGAAGATGGAAGCGCACTTCACTTTGTACTTATTTACTGAGACTAGCCATTTTTCCTCTAGCTGATGGGACATAACAATGCTATTAATAATCATGTTAAAGCAACATACTAAGATAAGCTGATAGAGATACAAGCAGGATTTTAAGTTAAAACCAACTGGGATTGAATTCGGGACTTCTGGGTTTAACCAGTAAACCACAAATACAGCTACGGGTATATAATAGGTACATTGTGTTAACTGGCTTACATTATTATTATTATTTTAGAAATTAGTCTTCCTAGGTTACAAAATATGTGCAATTTTATAATAACTATTAAAATATCAATGTGTTAAGCTTTAAAAGCCCTTTTGAGTGTCACATGATATTGTTAATTGTAAATTTTAAGTTGCTATTTTTTGATAAGTACTTACTGAATTTCTATACTTATTCCATTGAACTTGCGTATCATAGCGTGCTTAAACTCAGAATCTCTTCTCACTTAAACAGATAGTCTCGAACGAAGCACTCGTAAGAACGTTCAATGCTCGTTTTCCCTTTAAATAAAAAGGAATGATTCTGTTGAACAAAGGAATTCGACACGAATGCCAAATGAAGTGTTAGTATTAATTAACAAAGCGCACGTATGTTATGTTTATGTATATATGTACGGAAAAAGCCGGTAAATACAACAATTTGTTTATCTCTGACGAGTGATAAATAAAATTGTGTAGTTTGTGCACCGTATTTATAGAGCATTGCATTTTTAACGCTCTTACTTATTAAGAGGTCTATTACATCTTGACTGTGATTTTTGCGTAAAATGCCCATTTTCGTATTTTGTTGTAATTTTGCAGTTGTATTTATCGTTTTTATCGAAATAGAATAATAAATTCAAAAAATCTTTATTCATCACGAAGGAACGATTATTCTGGTATAAGTTTTGCTCAATAATATTATCGTAAATAGGAGAAATTCGCAGTTAACTTAAAGCAATTTTCGATTTTTTTTGGTTTAGAATAAGATTTTATTTCTATATAAAAACAATGATATCTAAAAACTCCAAGGCCGCTACGCACTATACGACTATAATCTATGAGATAACATTATATTTTTTTTTATTTCATTTGTTTAGAACAGTAGTTCAATCTAGGAGCACAAAAAAGTGCCTTCGCGCATTTTATGAAAATCTTTCTCTGCAATTTTGGGTTTAATTAAAAAGTTAAGCAAGATTTACAAAAAACGAGGCCACTATGCACTATTCCAATAGTTGTTCTACACTATTCAATAAGTCAAAATTGTTAATGTATTTTTGTTTTTGAGATCCATAATGCCAAAATTGGCCATTTTATGCAAAAATCACAGTCGAGATGTAAATAGGCCTCATAAAGCACAATTAAACGTCACTTGTACGAACGAGTAGCTGCTGTTTTGACGACTGTCACCAAATGAAGTTTATTGTTAGTATTAATTAACAAAGCGCACGGAAAAGCCGCTAAATACAACAATTTGTTTATCTCTGACGAGTGAAATTTTTAAACACTGAAAAAGGACGACAACCTCAGGCGGGAATCGAACCAAACCAAATTGTGTGGTTTGTGCACCGTATAATTGAAGAGCAAGGCATTTTTAACGCTCTTACTTATTAAAGCACAATTAAACGTCACTGGTACGAACGAGTTACTGCTGTTTTGACGACTGTCACCAAATGAAGTGTTAGTATTAATTAACTAAGCGCACGGAAAAGCCGGTAAATACAACAATTTGTTTATCTCTGACGAGTGATAAATAAAATTGTAACCGCGCCTCGGTGTCACGGGAGACGAATGATCGCGATAAAAAATTCGCACGCCCAAAACCCAATATTCGAACAATGGCCTGCTAAAAGTATTTTTTATCTATAACGCTTTTGTTTTGTGAATAAAATGTGTCTGGTTTTCAGGTGGATATTTAGTGTGTAATGTTAAGCATATTTTTAACACTGTCATTTTGGACTCAAATTTATTGATCTAAATCGAACACAGTTTGAATTGGATACGAAATTTTTATGATACAATTTTAACTTTTTTTTTAAGAAGAAGGCAGACGTGCAAGCGGCTCACCTGGTGGAGAGTAATCACCGCCGCCCATGCGGACACCCGCAAAACCAGAGGAATCGCAGACGCGTTGCCGGTCTTTAAGGTAGGAAACGTACGGATAGTGTATTCCTAATACAAAAGGTTCTGTTTCGGATGCCGGAACTATATTTACGCGTAAATTACGCGTACACGCATTACTAGTTTTATCGTACCTACTACGCGAGCTTCCATAGTAAAGTAAAATAAAGCCTATAAATATAGACAGATGAAACACACCAAACATTTGTATATAACTGAATAAAAACAATTATTAGCGATTTTAAAAAAACCATTACAATAAAACGATTAAAAATACAGTTACAATTTGGTGGTCTTATCGCTCTTAGCGATCTCTGCCAGACAACCAGTCGGATGGAGAGAACTTATAAACTTCAAAATCGGGGGTGCAAACATTCGATATGAAGTTACAATTGTTTAAAACAAAATAAATAAATACATAAAAATAAATAGATAGTGGGGTGTAACATACATATATATACTTAGACATAGGTCTCAGATAGGAAGTAGCAGATGACGACAGCTTTGCAGCAGGATATGGTTAAACGGATAGGTAGAATTTTTCACAAGTGCCTTAATTGCGTGAATCGATTTCGCACGCCTGATCGCAACTGGGAGCGATTTCCAGAGACGAACAGCTTCAACGGTGAAGGAACAATTGCAATCGCGGTGGTGTTGTGCGGGGGGGTTTAAAGAGTTAGGTTTTCTGATGACCGTAACGAGCACGAGGATGAACAATAAAGGTATAACTATCCCACTTTTTTATATATAAGAAGGAGGCAAACGAGCAGGCGGGTCACCTGATGGAGAGCAATCATCGCCGCCCATGGACACCCGCAAAACCAGAGGAGTCGCAGATGCGTTGCCGACCTTTAAGAAAGGATTAGGGTTAAAGAAGGAATAGGAATTGTGAGGTGGGGGGGAGAGGCCTCCGGAACTCTCACTGGCCGGACGAAACACTACAGCACCAAGTGCCATTATTTCACGATATTCGTGAGAGGGTGGTATTACCCCGGGCGAGCCGGCCTAATACGTGCTGCAACGTAGCGTGGCTCTACCACTCAGTCAGTGTCACTCATTTATCGCCACCCAAGGGTCACGTGTAGGGTCTCAAGGGTAACTTTAACCCCCAGAATGTCCCACATGTCCCACTGCTGGACAAATCCTCCATCATCAATGAAATCAAGTCATTGCTACATTGATGGGTAGGTATTGTCAATTATCACCACCCTTGACAAATGTGTTGGTGATCACAAACCAAAGGTACGCGCACGCATATACGAAACATGCTTAGCTCAACCTGGGAATTGATTCCTGGGACTTTACCATCAACTCTAGAACAGTATTACTATAATCTTAAAATTCAAATTCCCATAAGAATTTTGCGTAGTAAGATTGAAGTAATATTGCTCTAACAGTTGACAGTAGGCCACCTGAACAGCTGGTTATCGGGCCGAGCGCTAGTCAATTACCGCTTGGCCACCGAAGCGTTAGTAGACCGTAGTAGAAGGATCGGAAAATTTGATGCTAACCTGTATACCTACTCGTACTTTTATTTGTTACCTTTAAAATTTACAGCAACCACCTTCGATCACATATAAAACTATGATCGACGGCTGTCACCCCAGACGCTTGCGGTATAGGGCAACTATGGGTATGCGATATGGGGCAGACCTAGGCCGCGATTGCATGCTGCGACGCAGCTAAGTGACAGCACTGACATTTCATTTAAATAGAAGAAAGTATTTATGCAAGTAGAAGATATTTGTATGAATTAAATGGATAAAAATCTACTTCTAAAGATCCTAAGTTTATTGAATACTAGCGGTTGCCAGCGGTTGCCCGCGGTTTCACCTGCGTGGTTACCGTTCCCGTGGGAATATCGGGATAAAAAGTATCCTATGTATTAATCCAGGTTATAAACTATCTGTATGCCAAATTTCATCTAAATCCATTTAGTAGTTTTTACGTGAAAGAGTAACAAACATTCATCCATACTTAAAGTATGCATAGCCTAAGTCGTACAACATTATAGTAACTATAAAGCTTAAAAAAACTAGACTAGCTATTTTGCTGATTGCAAATCTTTAAAAGCGTAAAAAGTTTCATAATAAAAAGTTTACACTCGCTAGGCTCTTCCTAGTTTTTCGTTGTCATGCTGGCCCCTGTTTGTTTGTATGGCAAGAAGAACTTAAAACAGATGGGTAAATACAGGTGAGCATTCCAAATGATTAAGTATGGAAAAGGAAACATGTTCCGAGAAATCATGTGGTACCTACATTTTAAAGTCTTTCAATCTTGTTTATGAGAAACTTAAAACATAACGTATGAAATGAAACAGGGATTCGATGCTGTATCTTCTGTATTTTAAAATAATTGCAACTTGTTTAATGGTACCTACTTGACAAAGTGTTTAAAAAAAAGTGTAAACTTGAATAGGTTCATATACTTAAATAGTTTAATTTTATGTGTTTGCATTAACTTCAAAGAACAATAAAGCTTCTTGTTTTGCATAGGAAACTTTAGACTACCTAATAGTTTCGTGGAAAAGTCTTTCCCCGTAAACATTTCTCTCAGATATTATTTTATCACCGTCTTCAAGACACAGTGACTATGCGTTATGCTAAAGATGATTATTCCGAACGCATCGTTATTTTCACGGTCTAAAATTATTGACTCTATTATTGGGAGTTTGCTTCATAAATTATTCAGAATGAACTTAAATGATAATTTTAGGGCGGGAAAAATGTCGCGTCGGCCGTTGAGGAATCCGGCATCCGGCCCATCAGTCTTATTTAACTAAACTATTTGAACAGATTTCGCTTTCGAGAATGTTTTGGCTATTTGTCATCTCGACAGACATTTTTGGAAAATAATCTTTGAAGAAACCTCTAAAAATGTAGTAAAGGTAATACCATATAGAGCCATATATAGAGCAATTCAGATTTATTACCGATTCATAATTTTAGAACTATTTGTACGGTTTAATATGTTTTTACATAATACTGTTACGACGGCAAAAAGGAATAAACACTAATTGTAATAATCATACAATATGATTTCGGTAATTAATTTATAACTGATTACTTATTGTTTTCTGAGGTTTAAGCGAGCACTATCCATTAAAATGAAACACTTTTTACGGACTAACTCGTGTTTGTAAGCCGTTTGTAAGCCAGATCGACTCACCAACTTACCGATTGGCCCGGCATGTATGTGGGAGATTGGGGAATATTATTATAATTATTGTATTATTAATATTTCACGTTTTCTTTTATGCTGTGATGCACGTGCGGCTTAGTCAAATTAGTTCGAAACAACTCGTTATTGTAAACAAGCTGCACGCCGCGTGCACTGTGCAGCTGTTTCCCCACTCCTACTCAGCCGCTTGTTTGCGCCGTACTATAAAAAGGTAGTTCGGGCCTTGTCGACGGATCAGACGATGTCCGACTGCGGGCACGGCACAACATCGGTGCTCTGAACTGTCTTAATGCTCAGGTATTGTTACTATGTTCATTTTATGTCCTATAAATTAAATTACTCTTATTGCTGCTACTTATTAAATTGTTTATGGTAAAATTTGTACAATTCATGATCACTACTTTTATAAGAACTGATTAATGTTATAATAAAAATTGTTATTATTATTATATCGTCATTTCATTTAAATAATCTCCCACATCAGAAGTGGGATATGTAAACCCAAACTACGCCTATGAATTTATGATTTCAGGACTATCAAAAAATGGATCATGTCCAGCCGGAAGATGAGCGCCTTCTGGGTGAAGCAGCGCCAGATATTAATGCTGCGTGTACATCACCAATCATCGAGCAAAGGTCATCGCGGCCTTTTGATGGTTCCACAGCAGGCGGCGGCAGGGCGGTTTCCGGGGATTCAACTAACTGGGATCCTAACCCAAGGACAGGTTTCGTTCCTCTACATTTTATGCAAAAAATGATGCAAGAAATGATGACAAACCTGATACAAACTACAGCAAATGCCATCAGCACGCCTAATACGAGGCCAGTTCCCCGCATGCGAAACCTTGATCATATTTATGTCCCCGCATTCGATCCCGATGATCGAAGCGATACTATCCAAGTGTGGTGCTGTAATATTGAAAATCTCAAAACAGAATATGAACTTACCGATAGAGAAACTCTAAATTTATCTAGAAAAAACTTGCGTGGACGAGCCGCCGAGTGGGCACGTCGCAATTATACGGACCTGGTTACCTGGACCGAACTTAAGGATAGGCTTATTGAAACTTTTGCAGACGAAGCACGGTACTACGACGATCTGCTACTCTTCATGGAATACACGAGCGAGCAGGCTAGCAGCTTGGCAGAATATGCGACTCGTAAATGGGAATTGGCGAGAAGGGCGATTGGCGTGGAGATGACTGAGCAGCGACTGGTTAAAGCAGTAATTTCTGGTATGTCTGATTTCCGTATGCGTTCTGACTTGTTACGACTCACACCTAAGAACTTGCCACAGTTAATCCAAAGTCTTAACTCGTACAAACGAAAGAGGTCTAGTAAAGGTGCTGATCATAATGTTCCGTTTAAACGATCAAAACCGAATTTCTTTGACACTAATAATAGGCAGAAGCGTTGTCACAAATGTCATAAGACAGGTCATTTGCAGAGAGACTGTCATTTAAAGATTACTTCCGATGTTCTTAAAGGCGTTCCCTCAACATCCAATGGACCAAAGTCTACAGCGAAATCTTGCACGTTCTGTAAAAAGCTAGGACATACTCAGGAAAATTGTTTCTCTCGTTTGAACAGCAATCCTAAAAACGAGAGATCTGCTAATGTTAACACCTTAATTATAAATAATACCAATGCTAGCACGGTTCAAATTGATAGCCTTGACTTCTCGTGCTTACTAGATAGCGGGGCCGAGTGTTCCCTTATGCGCGAAAGTGTAGGCGACTCAGTTAGTGGCAAAATTGTTTATGACACAACAATTTTGCGAGGCGTTGGAAACAACTCTTTTTCTTCATCACGTAAAAAGCTCTGTACAGTCTTTGTTGATGGCTTAAATATCGAGTTGGAGTTTGTTCTCGTCCCCGATGGATTCATCCAATATGATATGTTGCTTGGTCAAAATTTATTTAATATTCCTGGTATTCAGATTACTTTTGTGGAAAATAATGCGACAATATCTCGTAATTCTTATCACATTAATGCTGTCCAAAAATTTGACTCTGACTGCTTAGTCGTGAATCTTAACTATAAGACCCAGGTATGCAACCTATTGAGTTCCCGACACGATATGTTCACCTCTGGTAATGCAGTGTCTCAAGTCACTACAGGTGAGTTAACTATTCGTCTAAAAAACCCAGACAAAATAGTACAAAGGCGACCTTATCGCTTAGCTCCAACTGAACGCGAACATGTTAAAGCAATAATTACCGATCTTAAAGGCAATAAAATTATTCGTGAAAGTAACTCGCCATTTGCTAGTCCCATCTTGTTGGTTCGTAAAGGATGGAAGTGACCGGATGTGTGTGGACTACAGGGAACTGAATAGTAACACAATTCGTGATCACTTCCCGTTGCCCTTGATAGATGATCATATCAGTAAATTGTCCAATGCCAAGTATTTTACGATATTGGATATGACTGCAGGGTTCCATCAAATTCCTATAGCACCAGACTCTATCGAGAAAACTGCCTTCGTTACGCCCGACGGACAGTACGAGTTTATGCGCATGCCCTTCGGACTCTGTAATGCACCATCTATCTTCCAGAGAGCCATCACTAAAGCACTGAAACCATTTATTGACGATTTCATTTTGATATATGTTGATGACGTTATCATCTATTCAGAAAAGCTGAGCTAGGACTAGTCCATTTGCAGAAAGTACTTGACGCCTTACAGAAAACTGGATTTTCTCTAAACATTAAAAAATGTAAATTTCTTCAAACAGAGGTTGAGTACTTAGGCAGAATTGTTTCCAACGGCCAGGTAAAACCAAGTTCAGAAAAAGTCCAAGCCCTTTTAAATTCCCCAGTTCCAACAACGGTAAAACAAGTCCGTCAATTCTGTGGTCTAGCTGGATACTTCCGGAAATTTATTCCAAATTTCTCCCTCACAATGATCCCGTTGTACAATCACACCCGTAATAATACAAAGTGGAATTGGACAAGCGAGCAGGATACTGCTAGAAATACTATTTTACAACAGGTTGCCTCCGAACCCATACTTACCTTATTTGATCCAACAAAACCAACCGAGCTTCACACGGACGCCAGTTCGGCAGGCTTTGGCGCAGTCCTTTTTCAAAAGCATGACGATAAATTAAAAGTTGTTGAATACTTTAGTATGCGTACCACTGAAACCGAAAGTCGTTACCACTCTTACGAACTGGAAACACTAGCAGTCGTAAGAGCTATCAAACATTTCCGACATTATCTACTCGGTAGACCATTTGACGTAATTACCGATTGTAATTCGCTCAAAGCATCACGCAACAAAAAAGAGTTGCTCCCCCGGGTACACCGGTGGTGGGCATATTTACAGTCATTTGATTTCAAAATTGAATACCGCAAAGGGGAGCGCATCCCTCACGTAGATTACCTTAGTCGCAATCCCACAACCCTCAACATAAGTAACGTCCTTAACTACAGTGAATGGTTGGAGGTAGAACAAAACAATGATTTGGAAACCAAAAGTATTATGCGATCTATTAAAGATGGTACGATTGATAAAAATTTGGCTTCTAGTTATGAAATTAAGTATAGATTATTATACAGAATTTTTGCAACAAGAGATAACAAGACAAAAAAATGTCTTTTTGTTCCTAAAAGTTATCGCTGGCACATAATACAAATTTATCACGATTCTCTAAAACATCTTGGCTGGGAAAAAACGCTTGAAAAGATTCGTAATCAATTTTGGTTTCCAAATATGACTAAATTTACACGTAAATACGTTGAAAACTGCCTAACGTGTAAGATCAACAAAAGTCAATCTGGTTCTCAGCAAATTTCACTCCATCCCATTGAGAAAACCTCTGTGCCCTTTCACACTGTCCACATGGACACCACCGGTAAATTAAGTGGTAATAAGCCCAACAAACAGTATGCTGTGGTATTTATAGACGCCTTTACTAAATATTGTTTCTTAAAACCAGTCAATAATCTCACTGCCACCGCCACGGTCAATTGCTTAAAAGAATTCATATATAATTTTGGTACACCCAAGCGAATTGTTTGTGATCAGGCAGCTTCTTTTACCGGTAAAGAGTTAAAAGGTTTTTGTGAAAGTTGGTGTATAGAGTTACACTTTATTGCTAGTGGTGTGAGTCGTGCAAACGGGCAGGTGGAACGAATGATGAAAGTCTTGACTAACTGCTTCACTGTGGTCGAAAATACCACCAGAAGAAGTTGGAAGGATGCAGTTGGCGAAGTACAACTAGCAATCAATAGTACTTTTAATAAAAGTATTGGCCACACTCCTTTTCAGCTTCTTATGGGTTGCGATCAGTCACCACCCGCCATATCAGCTCTATTAAAAGATGTAGAACGTCTAGATCTTAACGCTTGCCGCCTAGAGTCTAAACAAAAAATGGATGATCGAGCGCGTGTTTCAAAAGAACAATTCGACAAAACCAAAGCGAAAATTGTGCCTTTCAAGGTCGGAGACATAGTTTTGGTGAAACTAAATCCACGTACAATTAGTAAGCTTGACAGCAAGTTCAAGGGTCCATGTGTCATAACCCAAATAAATGACAATGATAGATACACCATCAAGGTGCACGATACGGGAAAAGAGTTGTACGTGTCTCACGACCACTTGCGCTTAGTATCACCTGATATGGGACATTTACTTGCAGATCATATAGATGATGATTAAATTGTAAAGATTGTCAACTCGATTTTTTTTCAATTGTCTTGTATGCGAGTGATTGCTTGGCCAGCAAGTCATTGGCATGCTTGGCAGTTGACAAAATCAACCATTGGGCATCAAAAACGTGATGCAGTGATCATGCGATTTGATCATTGACGTATATTAAAAATTTCGGGTCATGTTATTTGACCATTGCCATGAGACTTGGCTGGTATTTAATATATTTTTTAAGTAAATTAAAGTTTTGGTCATGTGATTTGACCGTTGCCATGTAACTTGGCAGGTACTTAATATGTTACCGAACAGATTAAAAACCCTTTGGTTGTGTGGGTTGACTGTTGCCATGTGATTTGGCTAGTAGTTTTTTTTACTGCCGTGTAAATTAAAAGTTTAATTGTCATGTGATTTTACTGTTGTCATGGAATTGTTCGAATATGAACTACTTATAAAGTTAAGTCATTTGAAAGGTTGTAATATATTTGTTGCTAGTAATGACTATAATGTGATTTAAAACTTAAACAAAAAAATAAGCAGGCGAGCCATATCGGCTGCTTGTCAGTATGGCCGTGTGGGAGATTGGGGAATATTATTATAATTATTGTATTTTTAATATTTCACGTTTTCTTTTATGCTGTGATGCACGTGCGGCTTAGTCAAATTAGTTCGAAACAACTCGTTATTGTAAACAAGCTGCACGCCGCGTGCACTGTGCAGCTGTTTTCCCACTCCTACTCAGCCGCTTGTTTGCGCCGTACTATAAAAAGGTAGTTCGGGCCTTGTCGACGGATCAGACGATGTCCGACTGCGGGCACGGCACAACATCGGTGCTCTGAACTGTCTTAATGCTCAGGTATTGTTACTATGTTCATTTTATGTCCTATAAATTAAATTACTCTTATTGCTGCTACTTATTAAATTGTTTATGGTAAAATTTGTACAATTCATGATCACTACTTTTATAAGAACTGATTAATGTTATAATAAAAATTGTTATTATTATTATATCGTCATTTCATTTAAATAATCTCCCAAATGTAGGTAGCAAAAATACTTTCCCCAATAAGAGGTAATACAACAGCTAATATTAGCTAGGATTCTTACCAGTTTATCACTGATAGTAAAGACCTACATCTTGCTGACAATGAAACCATGGTTAGCTTTTATGTCCAGTCCCTATTTACATGTCTACCAGTACAGGATTGCATTGAAATTACCAAGAAAAGGCTAGTTGAACAAAATATGCGCAATGAATATGCAGTAGTATTAGAGCATTGTTTGTGGAATGAAGTTTACTACTTGCAAATAGAGGGTGTTGCTATGGCGCCCCTGTATCACCCGTTGTCGCCGATTTTTTCATGGAAGACTTCGAGGAGCGGGCTCTGAGCACAGCACCCGTAACCCCAAGGTTCTTTAAGCGGTCCGTAGATGACACTTTCACTAGTTATCTTACCAACTGATAAAGTGTCAGCTTTTCTAGGTCATCTTAACTCCATTCATCCTAAAATACAGTTCACAATAGAGTTAGGGCAGACATTAGCTTTCTTGGACAATTTAATCATCAGGAATCCTGACCTTAGTTTGAGCCACACTGTGTTTGGTAAAGTGACCCATACAGATAGGTACCTCAATGGTGATTCTCACCACCATCCGTTAGACAGACAGTTGGCTACTGTAGGGAAATCTTTGTTTCAGAGAGCATGCGGCATCTGTGACACCCAACACCTGGCTGCTGAGCTTCAGCATGTCAAGCATGTACTTCAACTTCAACACATGTACTTCACTCGCTTATGTGTTTTTTTTAACATTTTCCAAATTATATGTTTCAGGTTAAAATCAGAGTAACGATCGACCTCTATCGATGATAACAAGAACAAAGACCGTGTAGGCGGGCGCAGGTAAGGTCGACACCCTAACGCATTTGTTAAATTTTACCTATTTACGTAAAAATTAAGCTCTCGACGACGCTAAGTAATGTGTTTTTATATTATTCGTGATCAGACTAAACAAACGCTGCTATGAATTGGGCGAGGATACAAATCAACATCTAGAAAAACAATTAGAAAAAATCCTTTTAATAGTAAACAAACAAACAAATTAGCACTTCAGAATTCGGTACAGCGTAGTCGCACCGAGTTTGCTATACACTGATTTATTTTAATACGAACCGCAAGGAAAGGTCGTCGCTGTGAATATCGAATCCAAGTACTGTGTTAGAGTATTCGGAGATTTATCGCACGCTTGTGATTTATATGGGCCGAGATTCCATAAAGCGTCTAGTATTTTTTTACCTTCGCCTGTTAGTTGTATTCGTAAATAAATTTTAACAGAATTCAAGCCAAAAGGTTTACCGAAAGTTGTGGGTTTTAAACGTATCCAATTAGTGGACAATAATATAACTGACACATTTAAATGAAACACTACTACGAACTCGCTTTTATTTTACACTAGCTTCTGCCAGTAATTTCACCTGCATAACATGCGGCCTATATTTAAAAAAAAACATACTCGTACGTCCACCCTGAAGGTCAATTCTAAATCTCGGTGATATAACTATGAAATCGGAGTAGTTATAGAGATTCCAGTTGTAGCCAGTGATGACATACGGAACTGAGACGTGGTCGCTGGCTATGGGCCCTATAATGGAGCGTTCCCACGGCCTGTCTGTCCACGCGCCCAACCGCGCCAACAGGCCGTGGGAATCAACGCATCCGATGAAGCCTGCCGCGGCGTGTCGTCGCCTGTGCGATCCATCGGCCGGACCGCGCCGCGCCGCGCTTTGGCACTCCGCGCCAAGCCGCTACAAGCCGCGACAGGCATTGCCGGTCCCACGGCCCGTTTGCGGACGCGCCGCGACAGGCGTGGCAGTTAAGCGTTCCCACGGCGCGGCGCAGAGTGGCGCGGCGCGGATTGTCTTAAGTCACGCCTTGGGAACGCTCCTTAAGAAGGTTCAAGGTCACACAAAGCGCAGTGGAGAGGGCTATGCTATGCGATTCTTTAAGCGACACAGACGCATCGCGTGGCTGCGCGCATAGCTGTGATATGCTGTCTCTTTCCAATTATATGAATATGAAAGAGACATAGTCAATTCTCAGCACTGCGGCAGCCGCTCCTACCAGGGCTTTACGATGTTTGCGCTTAGAGAATCGCACTGCGGCTCGATGTTTCTCTGCGTGATCGAATCAGAAATGTGGAGATTCGTAGAAGAATATAGGTAACCGACAAAGCCCGAATGATTGCTAAGCTCAAGTGAGTTCTTGGGTGGCGAACGCGCACCACAAGATACATTATAAGTAGACCTCGCGTAGAAGGTAGCCGCTGGATGCGAGCAGCACAAGACCGGTCGTGGTTGAGAATCTTGTGGTGGCCTTTGTCTAACAGTGGACGTCCTTGTAATGATGATGAAGCACGGAGGAGTTCGAGATGAGTTTAGTCCCCCATTCGTGGCCCTGACATTGCAAAATTTGATGACTATTGTTGTAAAATATAACATTTCATATTTATCTCTCCTGTTCGAAGAGGTAACACATTAGTTTGTTCCATATTGCGTTGGTGCACGGCTCACAATGCTTCTGTGAGTTTGCAGTAAACAAGGGTCGTAACTTCAGACTTAACTTTCACCGTGTAAATAATAGAAACTGCCTTGTCAAAACGTCACCGCAGCTCACTCGCTATTGGTAGTTGTTCCAGTAGCTGATCAACAATAAAGTTAACTAACAATATAATTGTATCGTGCAGTGTGTTACAGCTACATTCACAGGCTGGACTCGTTCTAGTGTATTACGGCGTTATACCACAGTTAATGTTTAGATAAACCAATCTACCTAAGTTTTACAGTTCTAGAATTATAAATAATAATAATAAATCTTTCCTACAATCACACAAATTGTCTAGCCCAAGAGAAGCTTCGAAGAAACTCTTTAAATGGTTACTAGACAACGGATAAACATACTTAAAATACATAAATACATACTTATTATTCATAGAAAACACCCAGACCCGAGACACTTTAGAAAAACAATAATTTTTAAATTGACCCGACCGGGGATCGAACCCGGGACCTCAGAGATGGCGACACCATGAAAACCGATGTACAAACCACTCGACCAAGAAGGTCGTCTACAGTTATACGGTGAAAGAATACTACCACCCTCTCTCCTATCTTGGGTGTCGTAAAAGGCGACTATCGGACTAAAGACTGCACATAACTACATCCAACAGCATAGAGCGGGCATGGGCTCACCACCTTCCACGCTAAGCACATGTGCAGTCGCTATTTGGTGAAAAGTGGACTATGGCAGGGGACTGCTTTTGGCGGTCCTCATCGCCTAACTCGTAGTGGCTTGTGGTTAGCTGTAGAGTTTGGGAATGTTCGTTTGTAACTCGCACACAGCGAGCGGGGCCTAGTAGCGGTCTCTGTGGGGCCAGCAGCGAAAAGTGCTGCGGGGAACGGAAGTGAGTTTCCCTTATAGTTGGCCGCTTTGTCCGGTGGTTCTCATTGGACATTGGTGTTGACATATCCGGTCTCTGGAGAACTAGTAGAGGCGGCCCCCTAGATGCCGAAGCCTCCGGTCCAGCCAGCCGCGTAGGACGAGGGAACTGGCTAGGCGCGCAAATGGGTTCCGAGAAGTGAGTGTGCTTACTACTCCGTTGTGCCCTTCGTGCAACGAGAAATGTGCGAGCTTGACAGCTCCGGTTACCTATCTGGACAATAGGCAGTGAACTACACGTGTTCACGGGGAAACTCCCGAGACACTAGTCTTATGAGTACCGAATGAAGAGCGCGCTCCGGCGGGCACTGATTTGGCGTCAAGACCTAACGCAGATGGTCTACTGCGCGAGTATTTTGCTGGCGCAGGGACGTCTGGCACTTCTTGCATAACCTAACGGTTGGTCTTGAGGAGCCAGTACAAATAAAACTTAATGAATAAGGAGAGGGGTCCTAAGGAGAGGGGTCCTCATTGCCTAGTCTCTGACAAACTTTTCGGGGATCATAGTTGTGATTATAAGTATGTATGTATACCACAGCTAATTGTGCCTTGCGGGTCAAACGGTGCAACCAATCAATATATAGACATAACTATTTGATTGAAGGTTAGATATACTTTTAGGAAACCTCGCAAAATTTAAATTACTTAAAATTCTATTATTTTCAACTTAATAACATATTTTAATAATTAATATTAACCGGGTTGTTGATTTAGTTCTTTTTTTTACTTTTTCTTTAGTTTCATGAGTTAAATAAGTCTTTAATTGCATCAACACGCCGCGCTGTATCATGCCGTGTACATAATATACCTATTTAAAGATTACTGTATGTAAAATCCATGTAACGATGGTAATCTGTTAGTGTGGCAAATAAAATAATATAAAAATATAAGTACGACGTGTTCAAGCTCAATCAAGCGGAAAATGGTTCATTTTTAATTGTCTCCTTGAATTCCATTATATATTTTCCATTCGAAATCTTTTAAAAATGAATATTAGTAATGTCTCCTTGGTAGTTTATTAAATAATGTACTAACAGTTGGTGATTTGGTGAATAATCACTTAGCTAAACAACATATAAGTACTTACATTGAATACGACAAATAAAATAGTGTAGGTATATAGAGTCGGGTTATGTTGCCTTCTCCTTTCGGCCTTATCAATCCACACAAACTTTGGCACAATTAATAACAGAAGTCAATAACTTTTATTTGGCATACGAGTAGTGATTTCCATCTATCGAAAGCTCCATTGTTCCCTTTGACCGAAACGGTAAACGGAAATGTTCCTAATGACCATGTACTAAACAGAGTAGCTGAAGCTGGCGGCTGACGATTGCACATTAATCGATAAACGACAGCCAATAATCGATAGTTTCAAGTGACATACGATGATTTAACGAGGCAAACTATTTGTTTACAGCCTTACATATAAACACTATTTAAGCTTTATTTGGTTAAACATTGTGTTGTCTACTTCACACAAAGGTCATTTTGATTATGAGACTTTGAACTTTTAAAGTTATTTATATTACATAAGTATATATATTCTTTTATACACTAAGGGTAGACGCTTGGCCTTCACCTCACTTGATGGTAAGTGGCCACCTGCTAAAGCGGAAAATGGAATAGCGCACTTCATCCGGAATCCTCAACCACTGAGGAACTGACTACCTTATATATTTACAGAATGTTTTGCGAGAGATATAACTTTGAAACAGAGCTCCAAAGTCACCCCACTAAAGCCGACTTATCTAATGTTACGATGCCCTTGAATTTCTGCATCCCCGCACCTCCCCGACTGCTCGGCCTCTTTGACCTCTTTGGTCGAACATTTGACCTTATAGTCTTCGATCTGGTATTGTTGATCGAAGTTAGTAATCAAAGTATACACCAGGTCACAAGTAAAAAAGGTTTTCTTTTGTTCATTTATTATTACATAAGACGATAGATATATACAAAAGAGGCTTATGACATTTTAATTGCATTCCCTTACCAAAACTTACTGAGGTTAATGCTCAGATCAGTTAGCCATATAGCAGAATCAGTCGTGCTCTTATGAAGCTACTAATTGACAAAATATTGACAAATTGCTAGTAAAGAATAAGAAATAGAAGGCAACTGACTGATCACGTACCGCATAAAAAGATCATCATCATCAGCCTCTAAACGTCCAACTGCTGGACAAAGACCACAGTAACGAAAATGACTGAGAGACATAGTCATTACTGAGCATAGTCCATGTTTTGAAACTCCTGCTTCAAAAAATGCACTAATGTTAATTTAAATTCGCTATTTCCTCACCCGCCCTAGTTAATTGAGAAATTAGTCTTGATCTTTTTGCGTAATTTTCGTAGCAGTAATGGAACATGCAAATCGTCAAACCCAATAAAATTCTTCCACCCTACTAAATTGGCGGGTCTGCCAGCATTAATTTGTAACTCAAGGTTCACAATCATAAAAGAGAAGGAAATGCAAATATGTAGAAAGCAGATTTCATTGTATTTAGGCATTTACAAATAAAAGAAAATATTATGCATAGTGAAATATAAATTGGTTTAAGGACTAATTCTTCACATAAATGAAAACCACGTCACAACGAAAAGTAATATATGTGATATAGGATGTTTATAAGAGTTCATGGTAAGCGTGCTCTTGGCTAATTAGTAGGGCGTAAGCACAAGATTTGACAGGTTATCATAAATAAATATATATGTTGTCAAGAGAAAGAACCTAACGGTGTTGTAATTTATAAGACCTCAGGATATGTAACTCGTTTATTTATTTATATAAAATGTGAACGAATCCACTGGTTTTAATCCATTTTACTTTGATGCTATAACAACAAATTGTATATTCAAAACATTATACAAACATTTAGACTTTTGTAACAGACCGAACTGGCCGGGAGCCTCGTATATTTCACAATGGTATTATTACTAGAGGTTATTATTACAGGCTGTAGGAACGTGTAATTAAAATATCATCATAACATAACTCCACAAAGTTCTGACTGGCGAAAACCACCTCTCCGATGTTCGTTGGAAATAATAGGCCTTGATTTTCGCCGTAATTTACGAAGTGGCATGAACATGCGAAACGTTATGTCTTATAAATATGCTTTGTTACAGAGCTCCTTTAATTGTACATTGGTAATAGCAGTTTTCCAATTAATCCATAATTGCCTTACAAATAAACAGAGAATAAGGTCAGAATAATTAATTCATGTTTTGTCTCTTTTACTCTTATTTGAAATTACGTTTAGGTACATGACAGTAACAAAACACGGAATAACTATTCGTAGCTTATTCTTTGTTTATTTTTAACTGACACGCTCTTGAATGGTTACTATTCAATCGAGTAATAAATACGACATAATGAATATGTCGTCTTCATTTTCTTAAAGTTCAAAGTAACATAATACTCTTAGAATATAAAATGTGTAAAAAATATTGAGGAGCCTAACTACCGAAGAGCTATTACCTATATCTTATGAATGACTGTTGTGGTTACGACTACAACCAGGTTCTGGATTCATAACTTCGTGCTCAGTAATATTTCGAAGTTGTAGACATAATTTGGTACAAAAGGTATACCGAATCAGTCAACGTTGATATTTTATCAAGCTAGTAGGGACACCTGCATGTGCATGTACAGGGTATGAAAAGATCCACAGCGAAGCTGAGATAAACGCATAACGATCATCAAAATAGGTAACATTTAGCAGAAATACTTATTAATTGCCGGGAAAAATACAAGTGATTACCTACTTGTATTTTTAGATACTGTAAAACAGTTGTTTTCTGCACCGAGCAATGTAATACGCGCACAGACTGTGCTATTCGTGTAATGGCTTGGAAAAGAGGGGGTTAATTTAAAAAAAAAGTTTAATAATAGTTTTTATAATTTGTTTTATGCATAAAACTTAAAAATAATAGACTTGGGATGATTGTGTGGCTCTCGGCTTTGTTTAGGGTATTTTTACACCCCGTATACGTATGCGACCGACTTTAGATTAGATCATTGCTTAGATTAATTGTTTTAATCTAAGGATTATTGTTATTGTATTATCAGCGAGCGAGAAAAACATAGAGAATACATAACATACACTGAGAAAAACGGGCTACTTAAAAGTGGCTTTGTAATGTACTGGCAGCCAGATACGTATCATGTGCTTTTCACATGAAAATTATAAGAGCCATACTTATAATGAAACGACACCATGTTAAGTAAGTATGCGGCATAATGCTCTGTAAAGGCAATGTAAACGAGTTACTTGTAATGAGGCCGCGGCCTTAATACGTAAGCCGCATCATGAAATTACTGTGCCCGCACTGTTAACATTTACGTATGCGGTTTAATGATGCCGCATATGTATTAACAGAGCAGCATACGTAATTTACTAAACCCCCAACAGGAAATAAGTATGCGCTATACGAACGAAGTTAAACAGCCGCATTATTTCAGTATCCAGGCTCTTTATTGCAAAATCATTGTATTAACTCCGTCTCATTAAGTAATGGTCCCGGTTACGTACATAATGTACGAGCAGGGTCGGGGATATGCCGATACATTTTACGCACACTGGATAATTAATAATGTCTCCGCCTACATAATCATTTACGTATCCTGGCTCATTTTACGAACTCCGTTTACTTACTGACTGTGTTTGGTACATAATAATCTTTATGACGTCGGCCGCATCATGAAATTACTGTGGCGCACTCTTAACATTTACGTATACGGTTTCATGATTCCGCACAGAGCAGCATACGTAATTTATTTAACCCGTAACATAAAATATGTATGCGGTATACGTACGAAATTATACAGCCGCATTATTTCAGTATCCAGGCTCTTTAAAACAGTAACTGGTTGCCAAATCATTGTAATGACTCCGTCTCATTAAGGAATGGTCCCGGTTAAGTACATAATGTACGAGCAGGGTCCGGGGATATGCCGACACATTTTACGCACACTGGATAATTAATAATGTCTCCGCCTACATCATTAGTTATACGTATCCTGGCTCATTTTACGAACTCCGTTTACTTATTGACTGTGTTCGGTACATATATAATCTTTAGGACGTCAGCAGCATCATGAAATTACTGTGGCGCACTCTTAACATTTACGTATGCGGTCTTAGAGCATTAAGTATGCGGTTTAATGACTCCGCAATCCGCACAGAGCAGCATACGTAATTTACTAACCCGTGACATAAAATATGTATGCGCTATACGTACAAAATTATACAGCCGCATTATTTCAGTATCCAGGCTCTTTAAAACAGTAACTGGTTGCCAAATCATTGTAATGACTCCGTCTCATTAAGGAATGGTCTCGGTTACGTACATAATGTACGAGCAAGGTCGGGGATATGCCGACACATTTTACGCAACCTGGATAATTAATAATGTCTCCGCCTACATCATCAGTTATACGTATCCTGGTTCATTTTACGAAGTCCGTTTACTTATTGACTATGCTCGGTACTTAAATAATCTTTAGGACGTCAGCCGCATCATGAAATTACTGTGGCGCACTCTTAGCATTTATGTATGCGGTCTTAGAGCATTAAGTATGCGGTTTAATGATTCCACATTTTGCACAGAGCAGCATACGTAATTTACTAACCCGTGACATGAAATATGTATGCGCTATACGTACGAAATTATACAACCGCATTATTTCAGTATCCATGCTCTTTAAAACAGTAACTGGTTGCCAAATCATTATAATGACTCCGTCTCATTAAGTATTTGTCCCAGTTACGTACATAATGTACGAGCAGGGTCCGGGGATATGCCGATACATTTTACGCACACTGGATAACTAATAATGTCTCCGCCTACATCATCAGTTATAGGTACATATCCTAGCTCATTTTACGAACTCCGTTTACCTACTGACTACGTTTCGTACATACCTGGCCGCTTTATACTTGATTTAAGTAATCGGATTGTTCATCCTTCGTAACACTAAACCAGTCTTGTTGCCACATAATTACACATCATTTCACACGCATTCCGGTTACGAAAGCATACGTATGATGTCTATTACTTAACACAACGATGTACACTTAATACATGCGCGTCGCGCGCCAGACACAATAGAATTTTTAATTGTATTTGCCGATAGTCGGCAAGTCGACATTTGAACACATGATTGTTGAGGTTCTACCTGCCTCAAACGATCCGTCTCACAAGAGAGACGGGGCGTTTTTTTCTAATACCTGATTTTCAATAATAAAAATTGCATTGAAAATGTAAAAAAGTTGTATTTTATTATTACAAAAAATCCATCAAAACGGCTGAAAAGAATCATCCTTAACTATTTACGCGCGTACGCGCACACAGAGAACTAAATCTTCCGTGACGGTAGCCAAAGTCATCCATGACCATCATCATGCTCAAACAACACTCGCGCGGCTGAACTTTGAGCGAGTGTGGCAGGCTACGCCAACATTTGAAAAACCCTTTGATGTGCGCTCGAAAAACCGACACCGAATGGCGAAGTACCTACATTAATCATTAAAGCTTTGAACAAATACTCAAATACCCGTGCTACACATTATGTACAAACGTTTGTTCAATATTTGGTCAAATGTTTGTGCTATGTTTGGCCCGGCTTTATGCTAAGTAGCGGCACGAATATCTAGCGCTGACCGTTATTGCGCAGAAGTCAGAAATAAGGTATTTTGGGCCTTGCGCGTGCGTCATAACATGCGCAGCTATCCCCTGCACGTCACGGTCAGCGCTAAACTTATGAAATGAATGAATGTTATTGCTAACATTTATTAGTAAAATGAGGAACCATGAAAATGAGATCACCGGTAAATCACAATAATATGTTCTTAGTAGGTACCTACCTCGACGTATAGATATCCCGAAACACTATCAGTAGTCGCATTAGTTAAAAGATACCCTGGAACCGGAAAAAAACAGCCGGCATACGTAACATAAGTAAGCTGGTACATTAAAAGTAACGCGGTTACGTATGTCGCACTGGGTACCTACGCATTTAACGCATTTGGGGTTACCATCACATTATTGGCGTTTGTGGCTGCGCTGCAGTTTTATACTATAGCAGACACTTACGAGCACAAATTGTAATGTAACCTATCTTTGTTCCAAATAAAAAGTTATTTATTATTATTAAAGTTATGTTGTTTGGTGGTCATTAGCTGCTTCATAAGTTTATTTAGCGTGTTTGTGTTTGCTCTTTTTTTACAACCAAGTGGGCGACCACTTTAGTTGAGTAAAGATATAAGCGAAACAAAATTCAAAAAGAAAAAAAAGTCTGTAAGATGCAAATTGCGACCACCTGGCTACTTTCTAAATTTTTTAACCTAACTATTGGTCGACTGCGCATTCAGTATGGTAATTTTCAGGGTATAAAATTGTCTAGGGTATATGTTAGAGTAATTTATTTACTTGGTTGGACTGTAAGATACAACGCAAAAAAATTCTTGTTTTAACTTTAGTCCTACAAAAATAATGTTACACAAGTTCAATAATAACATGTCTGACCAATGATATTATAAACTATAGATACGTTACGTTCATAGTAATTTGCGTTTATAATCTGTTCCGAGCAATCCAAAACTACATACACTGACAAGTAGATACGCAACGCGGCAAGACCGGCTCTCCACACGCACGAGAGGTCATCCTTATCGCTCTAGCGTCAAAACTATATCGCTCTCTCTTTCTTCACCTAAACATGGCGTCTTTGCGTCAGTTATAAGATTATTCGGAAAAATAATTGAAATATAAATAATCTAAGTATATTTGCATATTCACATGTGGTAAGAGAACCCTTGTATTTTGTTTACTTTAGAGTCATAATTGGTGCGCTTCCAAACACACACGATGACATTTTTGATTTATTTTGGTAAGGACACATGCTCGTGATTGCGCTCGACGCAGACTAAATACAAGACGTCCTAATTAGGACGTATTTGAGTCTTCACATCGCGCGCGCTTATAACATATCTGTTGTATATAATATCATTGTGTCTGACATAAAGATAGAGTGATGCAGCGGCTGCAGAAGGTACTTTGATTGTTGTGTGCCAATAATAAATAATAAAACATATTTATTGTCATTTTATTTGCAAAGAAAGGAAACACTTTGAAGGAAAATGTATTTAGAGTAAATTTTTTTTTATTATCCAGAATCTAGGGTAAATTGAGACCAAGTCCAGGGTAATTAAAAAATCTGCCCTGGCAACACTGCAGTCCTGGCCCGTTCGGTGCGCAACGCAACTGCGCATTCTAAATTAATACGACGTAGCCATGGAAGACATTTTAAACGCCGAAGGTTTAGGTGAGATAGTGCCATTTCTTGAAGGTAAGCCACTGCTTGTTTGTTCGAGGTTTTATTTCGATTGTGTGTAAACGTAGGTAATGATTATAAATTCTCTTATATTTGTCGAACGAAACAACATAAATAGTACTAGTTTTATACAAAACTTGTGGAATATTTAAACAAGTATTTAATTTTGTTACAAACATGTATTTTACCAGTCTCATGCAAAACAAGCACACTGTGTAACCAACATAACGGCGTTAAGTTAAACGGCGGCGGCGTCCTCTCTGAAACAAACCAAACCTCTTGAGCATCGACTTGCCGACTATTGGCAAAGACAGTTAAAAATTCTATTGTGTCTGGCGCGTGACTCTGATTTGACTTGCCGATCTTTATAAATTTAATTTTTGCTATTCCACAAACATTCATGAACATGCGAGTGGCAAGAGTTCGATGATCTCTAAAGTTTCGACTAGACCACTCCAATACTATATAAAACATGAGATCATGAACATGTAGGCAACTAGAAGTTTTGAGCATGTAGGTAGGCAATTTACAAGTACCTACATAACAAGTTTTGTATACAACATGTTTTATTTGTAAGTACCTATCTAAGTATTTGTATTTTTCAGTCAACCTAATAGACTCAATAGAAACTGCCATTCTGTTAAACGAGGAAGAATTAAAAGAAATGATTCCAAAAATTGGCTCCAGAATAAAATTTAAAAATTGGCTGCAACATCAAAGAGTGTCCCATGTCAATGTACTTTTGTTTGTTGTTTTTTGTACATTTTGTATTTAGGTAATAAAAAAAAATTTCTTTGTGTTTATATCTTGGACCTCTGCTGTACACTTTGTAATATTTGTAATAAAGCTTTTAAATTATTTTTCTAGAACCTTAAAATTAAGAATGCTGAGCTAAACGACTCAACTCAAAACGCTGATGTCGCAATAATCTCTACAGACTGTTCTACTGCAGCTAATAACACTGTGAGTTACTCATAATCATAACATAGTATTGAACAGAAATATGTATCCATATTACATTTTACTGTTCAATAAAAATTTTCACTTGACGGGCAATAATTTACAAATTTATCGTCATTGTAGTTACAGTTACAGTCACAAGTTTACAAAATTGTAGAATTGTAATACAATTCTGACAGGCGGCCTCACTCTTTTTTGGTGCTTACTAAAATTTTTAATTTGTAGCTTTATTTGGTACTTTATGTTTGTGTTAAGGATCTAAAATAAAATTGAGAATGCCCAATCATTGAGGAAGGACCGGGTACCTATGTATGTATCGTTGTAATTACATAATAATTGTTCCACTTTTAATGATAATTAGTTTTTATTTTGGTTAATTTTGTCCATATCAAATTAAAGATTTTTTAGACTATCTTTAAATCAATATAACTCATTATTATATGCATTTTACGAAAAAAGTTTATAGGTTCAAAATTGTTTCTAAGGGCGTCCTAAATCGAATAAGAGCACAAAAAGGGGAGGTTGTGGAAAAACATTTTTCCGACCAAGAATTTGTCATAGTCCTGGGGCTAGCCAGTTGATATAATCACATTTTTTGTGATATGCTTAGTCTCAAATTGACAAAATATTGATATTGTTTACTTTTATTACGATAATAACAACATCCGTGCTAAATCACCCATAATTAAATCTTCGGTTTTTATGCTATTTCTGTTGGCTGATAGCCTTTCTGTTCGTACGAGTAAAATTCGTACGATAACGTATTCAAACTGCTCACGCCCTAAGATCACGCTTTTTTTGTTTCAGGTATTGAAACTATTAAATGTAATGTTATTTTCTTTTAGTATATTGTATGAGTATTTAGACAAGGCACTAGTCAAAGTTAGTGTGCTAGTAGAGTATACATAGTAGTATATTGTTGAACCAGCAAAAATGTAAGTACATCCATATGTATAGTATTTATTTGGTAAGTGTTTGATGGTAGTATACATTAAAAGGACGATGACCACTTCAGTACAGCTGGCCTATTTTGTAACTCAACTGACAGTTTAAAATGATCATCACTGATCTAAGTATTATAGAGATTGCTGGGTTTTATAGAGGGTTTCAGATTAATTTTAACTGTACCTGCAATGAACTTGCAACTTTGATCAGTGATGATCATTTTAAGCAGTCAGTTGAGTTCTAGTTTACCACGGAGGTCGTTAGTGTAATAGTGTTTGTGTTTTACATACAGGAAAGTTTAGACGGCAGAGCAATACTTAAAGAGGGAAAAGGAGGCTTACTGACGGAGGCTTCCCGAAGAAAATTGAGCCAGCTGCTAATTCACCACAAACTAGAAAACAATTGTGCAAAGAAAATTACCGGTGAAGAATTTTATAAACTAGCTACTGAAATTGTGGAAATATTCCACAAGGAACGCGTTGTGGTGTATTATTCTGCATATTTATCAGCTACAAATAAATTAGCTAAAAAAAATGCTAGTGGCAAGTTATACGAGAGTTACATAGCACGAAGGAGAAAGTTGCGAGAAGGTGGACAGTTGCCGGGAACTAGCCGTTCATCCTCGAAGTCGTCGATATCATCGCTCAGATCCACGCCAACTATCACAGATGAGGACATTTATAGCCTGGAACCTCTGGAAAGTGGTAAGTAAATAATTACTAGTCAAATACGAGTAGGGCTCGCACCGAGAGGGTACCGGTGAGGTATATGTTAATACAAACATTCTTTATTGAACACCAATTCTATGTGATAAAACTAAAATTGTCAATTTTCAGATTTTCCTTTACTTTTTCTGACGACTTTGCTTCTTGCTATTTTTTTATAAATGCCTATATCTTTAGAATGCATTCACTTCGAGGTTTGAATTTTTCCCACCCCCAAGAGACTGCAACATACTGCATCCCATACATTTTTGATATATTCCATACTAGTTATGTTACCTGTCAATTTAGTATCTGGGCTAGAATATTAGTTTAAAAAAAAGAAAACAACATTTAAAGCATTTTACAGTTCGTTGTGCACATAAACTTATATGGTTGTGTATCACTTTGACGTTTAACAGCTCAACTGCTGTCATATCACTCTGCCCTTCCTCTTGTTAACTCATCCCATCATACACATATAAATTACAGGTATTGTCTATGAAGAAACATTACTGTGGCTTAAAAACAATGTCGATCCATGGAAATCTGTTGAAGAAAAGTGGGCAGAAACCGCAAATCACCGCCTAAACCGCATCCAATGTGGAAAAGGTGATATAGCGGATTACTTCAAGGATTTCCCAGCCTTGAAACAATCACAAGGCTTGGTAAGCATATACCGCAGCCTTATTTTTTACATAATCCTTGTGGTTTTTCTATAAAAACGTACGCAATGACATTTAAATGACAAAAGTTTGTTTATTTCTTATAAGCCTAACCGTGTCTAAATTTCGATTGCCATGTAAAATTCATAATGTTAGTTCCCGTTTCTGCCACGATTCTTCTCTTTTCGCATAGACTCTAGACACTTGCAACACCAAAAGTATCACTCGCGCGCTGCCGAAATTGCAAAACGAGCTATTGTGCAGGCACTAAAAGAGACAAGCTTTTCTACTGCTCGCTTAACAACCCAATAAGCTCTGTGGTAGCGATCCGAACGGACCTTAAACAAGGTCCTGCCACCCTTTCTCACCAGTAGAAATAACATAGCGTACATATATTTTATATTTTTTTTTCAGCTAATGAACGTTTTCAGTCATCTGTATCCGGGAAAGGAAAACTAATTATTTTCCTCTATCACCCTCAAAAATGAAGAAATTATAGAGTATGCTTCATTAAAATTACGAAAAATTAGAGATCAAGACACGAGAACAAAAATAGCAAATATAATTGCACTGATTGACGGTAAGAAGTTTTTCTCAAATATTAGTTCAAGTTTTTCTCAAATATTAGTTCTTATTATTAAACCTTCATAAAAATAAGTCTCAAATAATTAACTAAAACTTTTTTTTAATACAGAAGATGAACCAGAGACATCTAGCAATGTTGCTTTGATGTTGCTGGCTTATGTTATCAACATATCACCTGCACGGAAAATAAAAGGAAAGCCAGCGTGGAGGCCATCCAGAGCAGAGGTATGCGACGGCTATATATCGCAAGCTGCTTCTGAAGCCGACGTAACCAACAAGATCGTTCAAAAAAAGGAGAACCTGAAGAGGCTAGGCCGCACAGTTCAACCCTACGTTATTTTTGTTGGCCCTACCGTTACTGAGGTAAAAGTAGCCTATGTAGTTATAAACGACACATTGTATAGTTTCAACAAATTAGTAACAGCAGTAGACTGTGCATTTAAAATATTTCAATCGATAGGGGCGTGTTACCCGGAGGAAGCTGGAGACATATGGCTTTTTATTCAATTGGGTTTCTACGATATTAAAACTAAATTTGACAGGCCCACGCAGGCTGTGAATACTCTTTTAACTGATCTAGAGCTAATACTTTAAAAATGTTTACGTGTTACTATTGCAAAAAAGCCAGTGCGTCTCCGAATTTACTTATTACTCATGTGCGAAAATTCTGTAAATTAACAGTAGGATTTTCCGAATTTCGGTGTGGTGAACAAGGGTGTTATCGTCATTATATTTCCTCTGCGTCTTTCAAAAAGCACTTAGTTAGAGACCACCAGTCATCATTGTCAGTCTTACCTCATCCAAATAGTAACAAACCGATCGATACAGATACAGAAGCCAATATCTCAAATTTACCTTCAACTTCAAGCAAAGAAAGTTACGAAACAGCAAATGAGATAGAATCTCTACCAACTCAAAGAGACAAAAACTCTCTTGGTCACCATGCTGCAAGTCTCGTCTCCAGTCTATATGCTAACCCGATAATACCGCGTAAAGCCGTACAAGTTCTTGTAGAAAATCTTCAATTATTTCATTCTAAATCACAATGCATTATAGAGCGACAATTTAATGATATGGTACCACCAGACCAAAATAATGTTCATGTTAAAAATACTGCTCAAAAAATATTTAGCGCGTTCAGCAGTGCTTTTGAGAATTTAGATTCTGAACACAAACGTTTCAAATATTTTAATGAAATAGGAACTTATTCTGAGCCCTTTGAAGTGGTTGTGGGTCAACGTAACGAGACTAAAAAAACAGCGGCTGGTTCGTTATTAGTACAAGTAAATTGTACAATGCAGGTGATTCCGTTAAAAGAAAATTTAAAACTAATTTTTTCATCAAAAAATTATATGAAGGATACTCTTGAATATTTGTACACTGTACAAAATGACTCTTTCGGTATTGAGAATATTGTTCAGGATTCAGTATGGAAAAAAATGACAGAAAATTCTGTAGAGCATGATGCAATGATTTTACCATTAATAATCTACTTTGACGATTTTGAAATAGGCAATCCCTTAGGAAGCCACGCTGGAATTCATAAACTTGGAGCTATTTATGTCTCAATGCCATGTCTTCCACCTCACTACGTGTCGCTTTTGCAAAATATTTTATTATTGGCTCTTTTTCACTCATCAGACAGAACAAGCTTTGGAAACAACATAATTTTTCAAAAAGTTTTTGATGTTCTTAATGATTTAAAGATCAATGGTATTCATGTTAAAACTGATGTGTATACCGGCAAAATTAAGTTTTATGTTGCAGCTGTGACGGGAGATAATTTAGGATTGAATGCTATGTTAGGTTATGTTGAAAGATTTTCTGCAAATCGGCCATGTAGAATTTGTACTGCTAATAAAGAACAAATCAAAACACTGCTTTATGAAGATGACACGTTGTTGAGAAACAATGTCAATTATGAAAATGATTTACATTTAAATAACATTTATATGACTAGTCTTAAAGCAAAATGCTCGTGGCTTGCTTTAGATGGGTTTGACTTATTTCAAAACGTCGCCGTAGATGTTTTACATGACTATCTCGAGGGTGCTTGTCGATATGTGATGTCATTTGTGATACAGAATCTAGTGTGCACTCAGATGCTAATTTCTTTTGACAATTTGAAATCAAGAATACGGAATTTTAATTATGGACCTGATTCAACATCGACACCATGTAATTCTGTAGCAAAAGAAGGCTCAAAATTAAATTTAAAATGTTCGGCTTCTGAAATGCTTACTCTTGTTAGATATTTTGGGCTAATTGTCGGACATAATGTCCCAGATGAAAACGAAGTTTGGTTCTTATACATCAAATTAAGACAATTGTTGGATAAACTTTTGAGTCATAGAGTCCATGAAAATACTATTGAACAAGTAAAATTTTCAGTAGCTGAATTTAATGAGCTCTATCGTCAATTAGCTGAAACAGACTTAAAGCCAAAGTTTCATTTTCTTACACATTATCCAGAAATGTTAAAAAAATTTGGCCCACTTACCCAAATCTGGACGATGAGGTTTGAAGCCAAGCATCGTATATCTAAATTTGTGGCCAGAGCATCGCATAACAGAGTAAATGTTTGTAAAACAATAGCTATTAAACATCAATTAATTTTAAATGATACTTTTCTTAAAAATGAAACTTTGAAGACGATCTCTTATGGTAAAAAGGCAAATATGACAGAAGCGCAAATTGAAAACGTAAGGCAAAACTTTCACTCTCGAGGATTAATCGATAATAATTGTTGGTATTCATTATCATGGGTGAAACTATATGGTGTCCGATTTGAGCTGTCGTCAATTGTCATTCTAGATATTTCAGAATGTTCAGGCTTACCAAAGTTTGGTGAGATAAAAAATATTTATTTACTTGACAATGATGAAGTTACATTTGAGTGTGTTTCATTAGAGTGTATAGATTTTAATCAGCATTACTACGCGTATCAAGTGCAGAGAACCAACGATTACCTATTACATAATTATAATACCCTAGTTTCGCCTGTACCGGCCACAATTACTATAATGTCAAATTTAAAACTTTATGTCACAGTTCGATGGACTTTAGAATAAAAACGACCATTACACATCACATACGTCATATACCCTTGGGGTAGGACTTCCCGTCAGATTAGCACCAACCTTCTTCGTTTATTTTTCTCTCATCACACACTTACATGCATACAACACGTGCAGAAATTCAGAAACACACCCACCTGTGCGGATCTGTTGCCCGCAGGTGATACAGTTTACACATCTTACCTTACCGTTTTGCAAAAGCGTGAATACGGGCCCACCACCAATTTGTTTGTTTAACTTAACTTCAGGTTAAACATCAGTACTGAGTTTCATTTGTTGTTTGCATTCTTTCATCGTATTATGTCATTTATGCTTTTAAAATCAGTAAAATTTCGTAAAAGTAGAAATATCGTTACTCGGTACTGATGTTCAACCTTCACCTAGGCCCTGGGGTAGGGGAGCACCGCCCCTACTGCCAAAAGGTGGCTCTCGGATCGCTACCAAAACGGGGCGATCCCCACATTTTGTATTTTTTTTTTGTAGAATACCGGTTACATCAGTATAAAGTCGGACCTTGCGACATAGGTTCCGCAACTAGTTAGGTTTATGCGTATCTATTAGTGTTCGTATGCGAACGTGCTTTAGGTTAAGTTTACCGTAGGCCTAGACGCATTGGTTTCCAGCGACGACCACGCGGAGTCCATTGATGCCAAAGTACCCTTACTAGTGATTCTTTGGTCGGGAATCCTAGGTTGCTCTTACTTACCCGCCTCCGGCTCGTGCAACAATTACCTGAGACCTGAGTTTATGTTGACAATGGACTGTCTATTGTTGTACCTAATTAAGTATTTCTAATTGCCCAGACGAAATATATAAAAGATAGGATATCTACTGACGACCTTATATTTTTATAAATATCCAATCGCCAATCATCTCGTCCTTCCCGTAATACGTATTGTAAATCTTGCAATGGTGGACGCCTGTCAACAACCGACAGACGGTGAAATTCATCGTTCATAATTTTACGGGTACGCCAAGTTGACGACCATGTAATTCTAGAATAGTATAATTAATTAGGCTTGTTGTGGTTTTTTTGTATGTCTCAATTTTACTACTGAAAATAAATAATATAAAGCTTTTATTATGTTTCACGGGTACGCCAAGTTGACGACCATGTAATTCTAGAATAGTATGATTAATTAAGCTTGTTGTGGTTTTTGTAAGTATGTCTCAATTTTATGAATGAAAATAAATCATATGAATCTTTTATGTCTCTTTCCTTTTAAGCACGTAAAATAAAACTTGTACAGGGTTTGAGAACAGAACTTCTTCAGAATTTCTTTTGTTATTAACCTTGTAAAAGTTTAAAAAATTAAAAAATGTATCATTGCCGTGTACACTGAATGTATATGTATCGTGAAGTATTATTTTATCTAAATTACCAATTATTGTATGCTTCTCACTTACAGTTCCGGACGGTGCTATATCGGTGCAGCTGTTAAGTTTGCTATAAAATAATTTTGCCTAATAATAATAATAATAATAGCCGCACTAATATCGTACAAGTCAACAACAGCAGATAAAGCCTGATTAGAGTTTTAAAAAAAAACCCTGCAATGAGGACGCGACCTTTGTGATTTATATAAATGACATCATATTATTTGCGATTTATTTAAATGACAATAACATCAAATTCAACAGCGTCGATATGTCAAAACTGAAATCATTCCGATTTCTTTAACATAAAGATTATTGTACAATTTAGATTTTTTTGAATTTTTATGTTGACATGGAACCGTCATAAGTAAAAGAAATTAAATCTGAAAAATACTGCACGCTGGTTTTAAAACATCTGCTCAACTTTATAATGATACATCATTCTTTACCATACCCGCACCATTATTAATAAGTAGATATCTATGTTACGAGTGCAGGTTGTACTATTTATACTACTAAGCATAATGTGTATAAAACTTATTAACTGTTATAGTAGAGGCACGTAGAGGTATGAACGGGAAGTCTAAGCGGGGGCAGACCGCCATTCCTAAGATGGCAGGGCCGACCTCGACCAGATACGCCGCATCGAGGACGACATAGAAAACCCATGGGAAAGGCAAATGTCCAGCTGCAGTGGACAAATTGCTAAAAAGAAAAATAAAAGGTATGATACTAGTGCGGGACAATAAGGCATCATACAATTCACCCTACGTACATTTATGGACATACTTGATTTTTAGGGTTCCGTACCTCAAAAAAGTAAAAACGGAAACCTAAAAATCGAGAGTGTCTAATTAGACACACTCCCGAGAACATGCGATACTGCTGCGGGTATAAGGCATGGTGCACTATTGCACTACGTGTTACGTATTGCACACCATGCCTTACCATACTTGCACCTGTATTTTCCTTATGCTGGCATGGTACAGTCAGCGTCATTAATATATATACAGCCATCGAGTCAAAATATGTAAACACCAACCTTATGTATTGTTAGTGACATAGAGGTGTGTAGATATTTTAAAGCTCTTGTAATGTTTATATATTTATGACGCTGGCAGTACATACAAAGGTGTGCAGATAATTATTTTGAATATTAACGAATCAAAAGTCAATTAAATTTTGTAGACATGGTCTAGAAACTAATACCTCTGTGGTTTATTTACATTTTCGTAAAAATGTAGTTTAAATATTGCAGGGCGTTTTCATATTTTCATTCAAAACTCCCTGCAATATAACTATGCAATTAAACTTTGCATTTTTACGAAAATGTAATAAACCACAGACCTAGATATTAGTTTCTCGATCGTGTCTACAAAATATCATTGACTTTGATTGGTTAATTTTCGTAATAATTATCTGAACACCTTTGTATGTACCATGCCAGCATAAGAAAAATACAGGTGCGAGTATCGTAAAGCATGGTATGCTATACGTAACACGTATAGTGCACCATGCCTTACTATACCCGCAGCAGTATCGTACGTATGCTGGCGTGGTACATAAGTATGGTTCACCGTGCTTTACTGTTCCCGCACCAGTATCGTACGTACGCTGCCGTGGTACATACGAACAGTTCATCATGCCTTACTGTACCGGCAACGGTACCTTACCTCTACTACGACAGTTAATACGTCTGACACATCATGCTTTACTGTGCCAGCTACAGCATCCTACGTATGCCGCCATGGTGCATACGTATGGCACACCATGCTTCACTGTGTCCGCCATAGTATCGTAAGTATGCCGTCGTGGTGCAAACGTATGGCTCACCGTGCTTGACTGTGCCCGCTACAGTATCCTACGTATGCCGCCATGGTGCACACATATGGCGCACCATGCTTTACTGTGTCCGCCATAGTATCGTAAGTATGCCGCCGTGGTGCAAACGTATGGCTCACCATGATTTACTGTGCCCGCCACAGTATCGTACGTATGCCGTTGCGATGCACACGTATGTCTCACCATGATTTACTGCGTCCGCCACAGTATCGTACGAATGCCACTGTGGTACACACGTATGGCTCACCGTGCTTTACTGTGTCCGCCACAGTATCGTACGTATGCTGCCGCGGTGCACACATATGGCTCACCATTATTTACTTTGCCCGCCACAGTATCGTACGTATGCCGCCGCGGTGCACACGTATGACTCACCATTATTTACTGTGCCCGCCACAGTATCGTACGTATGCTGCCGCGGTGCACACATATGGCTCAACATTATTTACTGTGCCCGCTACAGTATCGTACGAATGCCGCCGTGGTACACACGTATGGCTCACCGTGCTTTACTGTGTCAGCCACAGTATCGTACGTATGCCGCCGCGGTGCACACATATGGCTCACCATTATTTACTGTGCCTGCCACAGTATCGTACGTATGCTGGGGCGGTGCACACATATGGCTCACCATTATTTACTGTGCCTGCTTCAGTATTGTACGAATGCCGCCGTGGTACACATGTATGGCTCACCGTGCTTTACTGTGTCAGCCACAGTATCGTACGTATGCCGCCGCGGTGCACACATATGGCTCAACATTATTTACTGTGCCCGTGACAGTATCGTACGAATGCCACCGTAGTATACACGTATGGCTCACCGTGCTTTACTGTGTCCGCCACAGTATCGTACGTATGCTGCCGCGGTGCACACATATGGCTCAACATTATTTACTTTACCCGCCACAGTATCGTACGTATGCCGCCGCGGTGCACATACGTAGCCGGATGTCGGGCTACGTACGTACGTACAAAAATCGAACACGAGTAAATTACGTAACCCGCTCCTTGATGAGCGTCAGTATGCCGACTACGTATGACTGACTACTTACGCGTAATGGAGCGGGTTACACACGTCATTGTGGTCGATTGTTGTCCTTATTTTACGTAGCGCGGCAGAGGAAATTTTTCTCAGTGTACCTAGCAACGTATACTGCCATATAATACACACTTTCGCAACACGAAGATGCATTTATTATTATTTAAATTTAATTTAAGGTAAGATAATGGATAAATATACATAAACATAGAAAAAACACCCACACCCGAAATCAATTTAGATTTTTTTTTCTTAATTAACCCGGAAGGGAATTGGACCTGGGGCCAATATAGCGGTTCGAACGGTGTCTTATGTTTTACTCACTCGCTGGTATTATTACATTGATGTTCGTGTGACGTCTTCTTTATAAAGGTTATAGTATTCTGTACCGCAGTGAATGTTCTGATAAATCTGAATACCAAAGAAAATCTCTCTTTTTTCCTTATTCTCCTATGATTTTTATTATGAATAAAAGGTTTGTTGTTCATGATTCTTGCTTTGACAACACAATTTTGACATAGAAAATCGTGGAACATGGAAACTTTTTAAACATTATCATTTTCCAGTATTAAAAAAAAGCTAATAAAATATTATCTTTTGATAAAACAGTGTGATGTAGAAAGAAAGAAAATAATAAAGTTCATAATAACAACGTCCAGGGTAGCGCCTCGGGCTGGTTCCAGTGAATTAATAAAATGCAATATAAGTATCGGCAAGCAATAAGGTAAGCGGTCGGCAAGTGGAGTAGTTGCATAATAGTAGCTTGTTTGCAACCAAGAGATACTACAGAGTGCAGAGTAAGAGTTTTATTCAGCCTTAGATCACATTAACGAATACGACTATTTAAATATTAAAAGGAGGTCGATGGCGCAGCGGCTATCGCTTTCGGCTTGCGATCATGTACGCAAAGCGACTTTTGCAATGCCGGGTCGCCTGATGGGTGACCAATTAAAAACATCTCGAGCTCCTCCGTGTTTCGGGAGGCAAGTTAAGCCGTTGGTCGCGGTTGTTGTAGTAAGATGACAGTCGTTAAAACCCACCAACCCGCATTTGCCAGCGTGGTGGGTTATGGCCCAATATCCCAACGTGCTATTGTCCACGTGGAAGGCCTGTGCCCAGCAGTGGGACGACGATGATGAAGATGATGAATTATTAAAAATACAACTCTCCTCGTTTTATCAGAAGGCACTGCATCAATGTCATACAAAATGTTGTGGTTAGAACACCGGTCTCAAACCCAGTGGTACCAGGTTCAATTCCCATCTTTGGATTTATATCTGTTCTCGGTTTAGTTGGTGTATTAAGTTCTCATGGCAAGCTAATACCGTCTTATTTAAATTTGATGCCATAACATCAATGTTACTAACATTGTTGTGTTCCAGTCAGAGATAAGACAGCCAGTTTATCAGAAGTTAAGGAATCCAGGTAAAATAAATTTAAATTAAATAAGATTTACCCGGATTCACACTAATTATCTAGCTAGACCAAGATAAGTATTCTTTTGAAACTCGTCAATATGGTAAAATAACTGATAAATATACATTAACATAGAAAAAACACCCAGACCCAATAGTCAATTTATAAAAACAGTTTTTCTCTTAATTGATCCGATATGGAATTGAACCTAAGCTAACCACCCGACCACGGAGGTCGTCACCAAATGCGCTTTTACCATCGGCCTTATCATCTCCTAACATCAGAAAGAAAAGAATGATAATTACAATTCAGTAAAGTTGTAGTGAGTTAATAAACATAATATATTAAATTAAAAGAAATGTTCATTATAATTTCCATTGGATCAGAAGTGCGAAAATATATCAAATTATTTTCTAAATTACTTCCTGAAAGTAAAGCGTAAAGGTCAGGCTCCTCTTTGGTGAAAACTCACTCAGTGAGGCACTTCGATTCACATTTACAGTGTTACTATACATTCTATAATAGTCTTAAAGGAATTGTATACGCACTTTCAATATTTGAAGAAAAGTAAATCGTAAGTTTTTATACCTACCAAAATAGTTTACCTTAATTGTTAACCTGTTTATTAAAATATTGTTTTCTGAGGTTTAAGCGAGCACTACACATTGAAATGAAACACTTTTTACGGATTAACTCGCGGTTAATTTTACTACATTACATAGTTTTTAGTTTCCTGACGTTTCGAACCCTTTGCAGGGTCCGTGGTCACAGGGAGTCCCTGTGACCACGAATCCGCAAAAAGTTTTTTATTTCATGTTTATTAAAAGTTTTTATTATGATAGTGAGTACTTGGAGCAATATTTGTTTAGTTACCAAACGGCAGCTCACGATTTATATTAACCTAGCTGCTACTGTTTATAGCTTTAACCTCTTAAAATAAACTACGAGTATAATATCACCGTACACCGTCACCGAGTTATATAATAACACCATAATGGCGAAACGGATTGCATAACTTATATATTTTTATCTTATTATTATTTGTTATCTAAATATCTATATCAATTTAAAATATCTATATTGTTTCTAAGGTTGTCCGGAAGTGATAACTTTTAGTGATCCACTGTTTTCTTTTATTTTTTTGTCTAAAATATTTATGTAATGCACACACTATAGTGTAGTGATCACTTCCGGTCAACTTTAAAATAAACAATATTTATTCAATAGATTTTGAATTAATTGCACATAAAATTAGAGTAAATAGAAACAAGACCGCTGAGGATGCGTGTAAGACACGACTGGCTAATGCAGCTACTGTATTTAGCTACGATGCTATGACTACGAACTAACTTCAGACTACTTTGGTTGAGCTACGCTACTTGGTCTATTGAGGATGCGTGTAAGACACGGCTGGCTAACGCAGCTACAGTATTTTGCTACGATGCTACGACTACGAACTAACTTCAGACTACTTTGGTTGAGCTACGCTACTTGGTCTATTGAGGATGCGTGTAAGACACGACTGGCTATTGCATTTTGCTACAATGCTACGACTATGAACTAACTTCAGACTACTTTGGTTGAGCTACGCTACTTGGTCTATTGAGGATGCGTGTAAGACACGGCGGACTAACGCAGCTACAGTATTTTGCTACGATGCTACGACTACGAACTAACTTCAGACTACTTTGGTTGAGCTACGCTACTTGGTCTATTGAGGATGCGTGTAAGACACGACTGGCTATTGCATTTTGCTACAATGCTACGACTATGAACTAACTTCAGACTACTTTGGTTGAGCTACGCTACTTGGTCTATTGAGGATGCGTGTAAGACACGGCGGACTAACGCAGCTACAGTATTTTGCTACGATGCTACGACTACGAACTAACTTCAGACTACTTTGGTTGAGCTACGCTACTTGGTCTATTGAGGATGCGTGTAAGACACGGCTGGCTAACACAGCTACAGTATTTTGCTACGATGCTACGATTAGGAACTACCTTCAGACTACTTTGGTTGCTACGCTACTTGGTCTATATTTTCATAACTTACATTTTTGCATATCTTCTCTTAAAAATGCAAAGATAATGGCTGGATCACCCTAGTCTATTCAAATTACCTTTCGGTTCTGTTTAAATAATGAGCTACTCGGATGCTGTTCAATATAGCAAAACTTCAGCGAAATATTTAAATACACCATTTAGATACAAAGACTGCAGCTAGCAAAGGCAGAAAACCGAGTGAAGGCGACGGTGAACTAATAATAATGCAATATGGTAAGTACGCGATGCAGTGCTACACAAATTGAAACCGTCTGCAACCCTAGAGTAATATAAAAATAGAAAAATCTTTATTTGATACAATATATCACAATATTTAAATAACAGGAATATAATATGCTTGTACCAAACAGCCCTCTTACATTGGAAACCGATCGCTATTGGATCGGATTGGTATTGTGAATTTTCGTATTTTTAACTTACGACACCAGAGCGCTAATTTGGATTCATATTTGGTGAACTAAATGGCATTGAGTTTCGTATTTTTGTCACTCAATATCCACGCAATATGAATCCATATTAGATCTGGTATCGTAACTTAGGAGTACGAAAATTCACAATTCCAATCCGATCCAATAGCGATCGGTTTCAAGAGTAAGGGGGCAGGTCTCCGCTCAGCATATAAAAAAAATATATACATTTATTTACCAATCATCTAGACCAAGATGAGTATTCTTTTGAAACTCGTTAAATGGTAAGATAACGGATAAATATACATAAACATAGACAAAACACCCAGACCCGAAACCAATTTAGAAAAACAGTATTTCTCTGAATTGACCCGACCAGTAATAGAACCCGGGACCTCAGTGATGGCGCGACGCGAGACCCGGCGTGTTAGCAACTCGACCACGAAGGTCCTTAAAAATATCCTCGTATTACCCACGACGCTGGTCTTCCGTGGATGCCATTATTAATAAAAATTAAAAATAAAAAGATATATAATGTAAAGACGCTACATGACAGTGTTCACATCAAATAAATACAGCTTTTTTAAACAATTTTGCAAATTATTATTTACCAATAAAATTCAATTATGTTAACAAAATTTTATTTATATTTAGAGGTGGGATGTTATTCCAACTACTTGCTGCAGCGTATCTAAAATTACCTCGAAAAGCAGCTGTTTTATTTGGGGCAAACGTACTCACTCTCCTAAGAGAATTGTAACGACAGGAGACGGTTTTGAATGAAAAACAAATACCCTCTTACAGTGCTAATACGTTCTAATTAGCATTTAGGTGGAATTCAAAATTTGCTTGTTACGTGTTATTTGTGTAGAATTATATATTTTTCATAGAACATATTTTAATATCAATAAATATCAAACCTTGGTGGCCCCACTTAAACTATTCCAGGCTTGTATTTCTAATATAGTTATCTCAAAAAAATATTTTTCCTAAAAATATGCAAAAAAATAAACAAACAAAAAGCAAACGACGTTATGACAGGGTTGAATGCACTGATCTAATATTATTGCTCATGTAGAACAGGGAATCGTACTTCAGGTTACTGCGCACACGTTATGGTTATATTGTGGTTTTTGAGTCTGGCTAGATATGAAGAGAATTACGTGGACTCTTCTTGGACTCTATAATATACTTAGAATTTACTTTTTTATACATATGAATTCATTATAAGATTTTACACATTATACTTGTTTTTATTCTTTATTTTCTGCAGTTGTTCGGCTTAAAGCCGTGGCTTAAAGAGAACTCCGGGTCAGATATGATGAGCATTAGCACAGAGCGATATATGTGACTGCGATACTTTAAAAAAAAGTAGTCTAATCTGTGGAGGACATGGGTGTTTCGCCCATATTTTTTTGCCCGTTGTCCTATCCATACTGAATTACCCATTATGAATCACATGTGTATCACGGGACAGGGAAAGGATTAACATAGTTTTTAAGAAGTTCTCGAACTATGTACGAGTATAATATATACCTCAAATGAAAAACTTTAATAAATATTGGACTTTATCGTATGGTTATAGGATCAATCAATATTGATGACGTACAGAAATTTGACAATTGGCTACTTGACAGTTTTCGAAAAAGTATTTAAAAAGTTACAAACGCTTATTTTATACCCCGTACAATCTTTTTTTTTCGAAAAAACCTTTATTTAACAGAAAAAAACATATTTTTCTTTATTGATTTCAAATTTCGTGCGAAAACGGTTGGTCACGTGACATTTGACTCGGTGACGTCACATTTAAATAAATATAGAAACTTATCTTGAAACGTGACAGGATAGTTTTTGATAATTTTGTGAAATGTGAAGCTCAATCATGGCCGCTCCTTGCCGCCCGTGTTTCAGGTCTTGTAATCCAGATAAAAAATCGCAAATTTATTTTGTAAAAATAATATATTTACTAATTATCTTAATAAAAAAACTATTGGATAATTATCGTTAAATCATAAACTACCATTTGCGACATATTTCATAACATTATTGTTACAACTGTCAAATAGCCAATTATGGGTAGGTTGACCTGAGCTGGCGTGTGAAAGTTTAATGAGAAATAACTCTTTTAATGCGTTTTCAATTTCATGAATCACCCCAAAAGCAGTGCCAATTCTCATCTCGATCATCGATAATCACACGTAATTCGAGATGTATTTCACGAAACGAAACCTATGAAATGAAAGACAAAACAAACCGATGTTTTCAACATCCGCACAACATCCATCTTGGCTGGTACGACAAATCGCTGACAATATCGATTACAGTGCGAAGAAAAATAATATTTATGGCTCTTGCCAGTCAACTTTGTACGCCCCTGTTGTTTCAGCTTTTTCAAAGCGCAAAAAGTTACACATTTTCGTCTTGTAAATGCATAAAAAAACGTTGTCGCATTTTCAATTGATGGTGTGATGTTTCTTTTTTCAATGTGGCAAAGCGCTTGGCCGGCGGTCCAAAGTTCAATTCTCAGGCTCTCAGTGTTTCAGATATTTCGAGTAAACTGGGACTAAAATATTTTTTTTGTAAATTGCGATCGAATCACGGTTTCTCGCAATCATTTCCTTGTTCCGTTAGCGAAGCTTCATCCAATTTACTTTACCATATTATAATAATAATTGTTGAATAGAAAACCGTATAAATAGCTCACCGTGATGTTATATTCTCAAATCGGATTCAGTAGAGCGAGATTTAAATCGTCATCTTATTAATATTGAATCATTTCTGAAGCCGATTGAAGCGTCCAAGCGAATGATCAAAAGTAAGTCTGCGTTTAAATCGTTAGATTGAAAGAGATGAAAGCGGAATAATTAGGAGAGGTACCTAAATTCATCACAATTAAACCATTTCCCTGACTAACGGCAAGGTTTCAGCCTTCCTGTTAGTCAGTACGTACGAAATGTACCTGTAATACAAAGAACTGTATAAAAGACAACATACCAAAATAGAATATAGCTCTTTATTATTGAAATTTTTGCATTCACAATGCTTTAAACTCAGGAAAGCTCGAATGGGATTTGAACCCATGACCTTGTATTGCCGGTTAACTGCTTTTTCTAGTAAACATTTTATAGGGTATAGCTCCTTTGAATACGTAAGGTTTCGGTTACATTAGCTAGATGCACAGTCAACGCTCTTAAAACGTCTGCTCAAAAAGAGTACGTAGAGTTGTTTAGGTACTCATTTCGTTTCGTTTCAACACATATACCTCTTTTTATGTTGCACTGTTCCGCTACAATTTACATTTAGTATAGAATTGTGATATCTACTCTTTATAATTTAAAGAGTATGTGGTCGAAGGTGTAAGGTTATTTCAGTGACTCTCCTGGGTGAAAAACTTAGTAACGATTCCAGAAACTTGCCCTATACTCGTCTTTGTATAATTATTTTTTTTAAACTATGTAGCGCTTGACCTTATTCGCACCTGATGGTAAATAATGATATGAATACTGAAGAACTGTAGCATTTGAAGTTAACTTCACTTTGACTTACTTAACTACAGAGGAACTGCCTTTTCTTACCTGTCAGAACAGAACATGGTACCAAAAGAGACAACCAAATCGAGAACAATCTTTTGCCCACGTTTGGAATCTCACCCGGAACCTATATGTGGGAAGCCCTATGCTCAAAAGTGGTATGTTTATTAATATATTCATTCCAAAAAAATTCTAAATATTATTATCAAAAATTTTATCATTATTATATATTTAAACGAATATCAATAGAGTTTGGAATCAGAAACTATCATAATAACAAATAACGAACCAATGATACTAATCAATTGTTTTCATAATACCTATCTCTAGTAAATTCATGCATGTACACAATCACGGACCATACAACCCATGAGGAATAAACGCAAGAATAATATCCGTGGAAAGTGTTATATTCCTACGTTTCTAACACAACCGAGTATCAACCATAAGTGCATCAGAAAAGGGAAGTCGTAAGATAATAAGTCTGAGTTACCGTTGAATCCGCCGGACCAGCTAAGCTGATTTAGCAGCAGACACATCGCCAAACTGATTTCTATTATAACGAATGTGATTGTTTGCGTGACCGTGACGGCGGCCGGCGCGCGGCGGGTTGAGAGAACCTTTGTTTTTGTTTTCCACCGTCTTTTGTTCACGTTCCACAAATACATTGTCGATTACGCTTTTAGAGCATGCAACCTGATGACAGTTCTTTTGTTGCCTTTAATGTTTAAATTAGCTTTAGTTTAGCGATTTAGGGTTTAAAAATGACTATCGCAATATAAAATATAACCAAATGTCGCCAAACAATTTTTTTGACTCTTTTTAATGAATTAATGATAATACCTGATTCATAAATTATTTTATTAAATTTAAAATTTATATACTTACCTACAGGCTGATCAATCCAAATGGGTCAGTAAGGGAGAAATCAAAAATTATAGGAGATAGGGAAATCTGTTCTTAGGAACAATTGCGTCGATTTTAGATTAATGAAAATGGCATTAATTTTTTTTTACTATCATAATAACCGGGAATCAAACCCGGTCAATATTTCTGTCAACAATGTTTTGCAAGTATATTCGTTGTTAGATGTAGTTGGTGTTGTTGTGTGTTATAATAAGTCACAAGGAACACATTTTTATTGGAATCTTGTTTAAAATAATTGAAAGAAAAACCTAAAAATAAGAAAATTATTTTATATTTTTAAAAATGTTCAAAATGGTTGTCATTTTCCTGGATGCAATAATAATAAACTCTCGTGGGTTACGAATGCAATATTTCGTTTCGTATTTTTGTATTAAGATATTTTCTAAGGATGTTGTTAAATCTTCTACAGTGTGGCGTAATTTGATTTAAAAAAATATTTCTCTCAACCCCATGCGAAATAATCGAGTGACATGATATTAGGCGATCTCGCGGGCCATTTGATAGGGCCGTCTGTATTAATCCAGTTAAGTTGAAAATTATCATTGAGAAAGATTTTGACAATTCGACTTTATGTGCGTACACAAGATTTCTTAGCAAAATGTGGTCCTCATGGTCACTGGCTCGATGAATACAACATGCAATTACTTACAGATTTTTTACCAGGTTTGATTCCCGGCTATTTTAAATGTCATTTTCATTTAATCTAAAGTCGACGCCCTGGGCCCTAAGAGTAGATTTCTCTATCTCTTATAGTTTTTGACTTCTTCCTACTGACTAACCCATTTGGATTGATCAACCTGTATAAGTAGGTACAATTATTTATTTTTATCTTACGTTACTTTTGGCATAACGGTTGACCTTGACTTGATGAAGTTGAGACTACTTAGGTATATGTTTTGTTTGATAAATAAAGAAATTTTTGTACGTCTTACAGATTGATATAGTTACTATCTAGGTATATCTGCAGTTGAAGTAACAAATAAACTTTGCTTGAAACCTACCTTAAATAAAATAAAAAAAATAAAAAAAAATTATTTCGACCATCTTAGGATCATAGAACAACTTATACAAATTAGGTACAACATAACAATTTATATAAATTAAATTAAATAAGAATTAAAAATACAGAATTTTTTTTTAATTTAAAATGATAAAATCAAAACATTTAAATTATAAAATTAAAATTAAATATTACAAACTACTAAATTCATGAAATAAAATAAAATTTGAAATAAGTATAAAATAAAATAAAGTTCAATCAAATAAATTAAAATATTAAATTAAATTATTATCATTCAGACTGAAAAGAAAAGAAAAGAAGAATTATTAAAATATTGCAAATACTGCCAAAGTACGGGAGCTATTTCTTACTTTCCCATAGACTCAAAAATATGAAAAAAAAAAACTCCTCTCTCAGCCAATAAAATTGGATGTACAAAAACATACAATATGGACGTAAACTTATCACAAGAGGGATACGACGCGCAACGGCCAGCTATTAAATACCTTCAGACAGACAATGCCTCCTCTCCTGCCTACCGCGCCTGGAAATTATGCGCCATTACCAGACGCGCGGGAAAACGGCTTCACTGGGAAATGAGATTGCTCTTGTTCAAATAGTGAGCACTTCTTAACTACTAATTATTATTATACTATAATAGTATTGTATTTAAACGGTTAATATTTTGTTTTATAAAAGTAACAAAAATCGGTAATCGTGAGACCAACATCTCAGTCTGCCTGTTTATGACCACGGGTCCTGTAAAATATTTGAAATGTTAGGATTCAGATATTAAACGCGAGTTAATTAAATCTAAGTGGTTAATGTAACAAAACTTCTCAATATATATATTTTAATAATATTGTACATCATTTTTAAAATCTTGCTATGTTGATGGTTAAAGTATTCATCGCACCACAAAAAAAAATTGAATTATGCCATTTCAAGACATGATAAAAATTTACGCCATACAATCAACAACGAAATTACTTAGCTGCACACTTGATACTAGAAGTTGACCAGCGCCTGTTAGATTATTTTGCTGCTTCGCCAAAGAGCTAGAGGTTTCATCTTCTTTTGTTTTTGACTGTCGGACATGTAATGTGAATAAATGAATGAGAATAACTTTTGAGGTACTTGCGGGAAATATGAATCACCTTAATCATCTTAAATCACGCAAGCGATTGAAACCGCAAGGCTACGCTTTGAAATGCTAATTGGCTTCACTAATATATTCAATAATTATGAAACACACGTATGAATCTTAGAGTAGATACATAAATTACAAGTTGGACATGCACACCGCTAACTATCGAACTCAAATTAGCATCGCTCTGCAACACTACCGCTTCACGCAAGAAACCTTCGGCCATTCCCTCGAGTGTCTAACAAAGATTCGCAAGGAAAGATTTGCGCTTCGCCACTTGCACAATTTATGGAGGTAGTTAGGCCAACGTAGCAAGCAGGTAACGCTCGCCGCAACTCGAACTCCACCCTCCTCGATCATATAATGACCCTTGAGGAGGGAGGCGCACCAGCACTTCAGATCTATTTCAGCACCGTTCCTGTAAACCAATATACAGGGTAGCTGAAGACACGACACGACTGCTGATGAGGTTTAAGTACGCGACGTAACCAGCGCGGAAGCGATTGCTCGGTACATTAGCATAATCATTTTGCGGCCCCACCGTGGTTAATTGATGTGAAATTGCCAATGTACCAGCCTTCGACATGATGTTGCCCAAACTATGCTACGGCGTCGCGTTTGATCGTAATTGGTTGTATATTGATGATGCTAAGCTAAGTATACATTGAATTTGTTGAGAATAACTTTTGAGTGGGTTGAGAAACTTATTGTTTTGTAACAATGTTAAAATATCTTCTAAATTACAGATATTTTATGTTTCAGCTTTTACATAGTATCAAGGTACCAATTATGTTTTATACAACAATACGAAAGAGCCTGTATCTCACATTTTCTCGCCTGATGGTACATGATAAATAGCCAAATAATAAGCCAAAAGAGGAAACGCTATCTTATCTCTAACTATCGAGACGGTACAATGCTATACCTACAAACATTGTTGTTTTGGAGACAGATTTGGATAGGATAGTGATAGCTAGCCAGGGAAAAATTTTAACAATCTTTACCACATCCAAAATAAATATATGTTCTACATTATAAGTCAAATCACGATTGGAAACCGGAACGTCCGCAATCCAAAACGCAAAGTAAATTATCACAATTTTTTTTAAATATTATGTGTTTACAATTTTGTTACAGAAATAGATATTGATATAACATCGCTCATGTTAAGATCCTTACGGACTTAAGTAAAAATTGCATTGATATTAATTTTGTAAAATAATAACAAAAAGTCAAGAGAAGATCGTAAACTAGCACTATCGTTATGATTTCATAATTTTATCACTTTCGACGGTATAAGAAGGCATTAACAAACAAATAATGAAACGAGTACGGTCATACTAACTTTGTAAGAAAGTAAAAACAACGTTGGCCCGTTTCAAGGCTGTATTCAAACAACACAGTGGCTTTCCCTTTAAAATGGGCGATAAAAAAACATTTTAACGTGCCACGTTTTACGGCAGCTGCTTTTAAAATAATAAAATTGCAACGCGTCAGGAAGTTATGGAAAAATTATGTGCTCACTGCAAAGCTAAGGCCATAGATAAAATATTAATGTCTGCGTAGTTTTCCGCGCGAACCCTTGCCTACGCCAGATTTATTAGGATTATAACGATTACGAATATAACTCGCAAAAAACATAGTTACCCACTGAAGGGTCGACAGTTTGGCAACATTAGTTTGAACTTTTTAAGGAACTTAAACGAATATCGACAATTTGTCAGTGAATTTTTAATGTTTAGTAACTAGCGGTCCGCCGGCGACTTCGTCCGCGTCAACACCCACGAATACAGAATTTCCAGAAATTTCTTTTATACCAAATTATTATCTAAATAAAATGTAGCCGTTCTGAAGTGATCCGCGAACATGAAATTAATTTTTATTTATTCAGATACTGTTTCCCTTTAAGGCTGGGATTCCTGAAATTCCCGGAAATAGGGTATTTTAAATTATGGATTAATCGCAAATCACAAGTACTCAAAATTTGGAAAAAATATATGTAATTCCACAGTCTTTTATCTAGTCATTCCGGCCATTAAATACTCTATTGTTGATACTTTACTACATCAAATAAAATTTTAAACATCCATCTTATCGTAATTCAAATATCGTATTACTTGCTTTTCAGTATTACTTGGTATATCGTATTACTTGGTTTTAGTTGATGAAAAATATACGAAAATAATTGTCTTTGAATAGGTGAGGCATTCCGGCCGTTATAAGTTAAAGTTTTAAAAAGAATTCTTGATTTTTGGCAAAAAAACTATTCGCGCCGCTTCGCTGAATATGCCCGTCCCTTACCGTCGTACCGTCGAGAGAGCGAGAGAAAAGCGCTCGGGATTCCTCGCCCTAAAAGATTTTATTGTTAGTAATTAATTGTGTGTGATGTCGCGTAATTTTATTTTAAGCTTCATGTAAAGAAACATTATTAAATTCATATTTTACTATTGTGTGTAGTGCATTTGTTATGGTGTGATATTTTATGTAGCCATGCTAAGTTTATTAATGGTAGCATTACTTGTGTCGCTTTATTTTAATTATTGAAACTTAAATATATGAATAAGCTACAATATTTACATATTTAGTTAGTAGCTATATTTGAGTATATGTCAGCAGAGCTGACACCAACACAATTTCTATCACAATATTAACAGTCATAGTTTATTTATAGTTAGGCGCAAAGAAAGGAAAAAACCCCATGAAACTTTTTTTGTCAGTCTTATTCAATCCAAGACCTTCCGCAAAGCCTATGGATGCAGTAGTAACATTTGTGGCTAAAATTTGTTGAAGAAATTTTAGAATTTTGAATCCCAACAATACCTATCGGGCTATTAAAATCTGTGTAACACTTTACGACTTCGTTATCTCCTCGGACTTGGTAAACTCTTAATTAAACAAAACTTAGCCCCCAAAAGAATAAATTTGTCACTGTCACAGTATTTCGTGCTCATTTCTTAAGTACCGACTTAAGTATATCTGCTGAGTATACGTAATAAAAATATGAGGAGCAATAAATAAGGGAGAACGCGTCCGCGAAAGCTTTTGATAGCGCAGTGACGGATAGGCGCAAATACTGAGATGCCTCGGAAATTATGGGCATGCCATTGTTCCCCAAAAGTGTTTTAAATTCAAATCAGACCGAGAGGGAGTTTTAGACTTTGTACATTGTGGATGTCCGTGTGACACTTTCGCGGTGAGCCTACCGAGATTATCGAGACCCTGGTGTATTTTTTAGCTTTGCGATTCAAGTTTTCAGTGTCCGTTGTTTTAATTTTTTTAGCTCTTTTATTCTATCAACCAATCGTAAAATATGAAAGAATGTTTAGTTAGTGGCATGATAATAGGTAATAATTAAGTGAATACCAAATAAAATAGAATGTTGGAGGTGACCGGCTTGTTAATTTTTATGCAGCTTGAAATAATCATCCAAAGCAAAGTTATAGTACAGCATAAGAAACCGCACTTCTTATCTATTCCTATTTGGCAAATAAAGGTTTCCTTTACGACTCAATTCGGTGTAAAAGTGAGGTGAAATACAAAGTAGCAGTGGCGGTACCTTCATACAAGCCGAAAAGCCCGGCTTGCCCTAACAAAAACTCAATATCACTACTGGTAAAACGCAATTATTAAAATCACTTAATATTTTTTACCATTGTTAATTTTCTTTCATCAGCATTCAAATTATCAATTTTATAAGTTTCTCATACTAAGAATCACCAAACAAATCGCATAAAGCTGCTTATAAATCGTGCGACGCTTTACATCTCTCTCGCACAAGTTGGCTTGCAACCGGGCTTCGGATTTAAAGTATATCCGCTCTCTTCTAACTTTATCAAAATTGCTACTCTATAAACATAATACTGCGTAAGTATGTATAGATTCTATGAGAAATTCATACTCTTCGTCAAAGCCAGCTTGCGTTATGAAGTTCGCAAGTAAGGCCTTCTCCAAATCAGGCTTTATTTCTACCGAATCACGTGCAACTTAAACGCGGGCGAACCAATCAGAGGCGACCGACGACAGCTCGAGCTCGGGCGAACCAATCAGAGGCGAGCGTTAATACGCGATTGTGCTGTGCAGCAGCCACAGGCAGCAGCCAGCTATTTTTTATTCTTTGTTATTGTCACACTTCACTTTATTTGAGGGATTGTTTATAAGTAACAAGTAACAAGTGTTTTCGTAATTTGTGTTAAAAAAATGTGTTTCGAGTTCAGTTCGTCGCTTTATTGGTCTCTGTGACGAACTAAGATGTGTTGAGCATGTGATGTGTTGCAAACAAATGTGTACTTAAACGTGTTGATGATTGGCATACGAAAGGCAGAGGTAAATAAATTCTTTGAACATCACACATGATTTATGTATTTCGCAAACTATTAAAAGTCATCTAGGGCATTAATTATAATAGGTCTATGTAAAAAACTCTTTGGATTGTTGGTTGCTTACATTCTAATAATTAAGTAATAATTAATAAATTAAGTGTAGAGGCCACAGACACAGATAGGCCTACATATCGACTGTGATTCCCGCGCAAAATGCCCATTTTCGCATTTTGTAGTAATTTTCCAGTTGTATTTATCGTTTTTATCGAAATAGGATAATAAATGCATGCGTAATATTACGAATCTCCACTCTGCGAGAATAAGCTGAGTTCGGACGGCCGGCGCATCGCATTTTGTTGTAATTTTGTACTTAGTTGTAAGTATTTATAGTTTTCATCGAAATAGGATAATAATTTTTATTTCTCATGAAGTAACAATTGTTCTGGTATAAATTTTACTCAATAATATTATCGTAGATAAGAGAAATTCACAGTTAACTTAACGCGATTTTCGAAGTTTTTTTGGTTTTGTTTCATTTTTTTATTTCATTTGTTTAGTTCAATCCAGGAGCTCAAAAAAGTGCCCTCGCGTAATTTATGAAAATCTTTCTCTGCAATTTTGAGTTTAAATAAAAGTTAAGCGAAATTTACAAAAAGCGAGGCCGCTACGTACTATGCCAATAGTTATTCTACACTATTTAATAAGTAAATACTGTTAATGTATTTTTATTTCTGAGATAAAGAACGCCTAAATTGGCCAAAATAAAATTCTCAAAAATCACATTCAAGATGTAATAGAAGGTAATAGCCTGTTTTTTTACCAACGACAAGAACGTTTGGAATGCCATGGCCTATGACGATTTGAGTAAAAAATGTGGCTAGTGTCACAAATGGGCACCAACATTGTACCTAGGTAGCAAGATTAGGAACTTCAGGTTTCGTGGCTTGCCCCAATCTGAAGCCCTAGGCACGCCACTGCAAAGTAGTTCTTTGTAGAACAAGTTACTACTCTAACAAGTGGATACCACGACAGTTACAAAAGCTAGTTAGCGTATCATAAGTATAGTAAGTGTCGAAACAAAAGAATGGTTTTAAAAACGGCGGTACTACGGTGTGCTCAGCATGACAGGTAGTGAGCCCATCGCCGCTCTACGCTGTTGGAAGTATGTGCAGTCTTTAGTTCGTTAGTCGCCTTTTACGACACCCAAGGGAAGATAGGGGGTTATAGTATTATTTCACCGCTACGCGACACGGTTAAAAAAAGAAACAAATTAATAATAATCCTCCAACTCAATAAAATAATACTACTGACCCATCTTACCTTGGGTGTACTAAAAGGTGACTGACGGGCTAAAGACTACATAAACCCAACAGCAAAGAGCGGCGACGGGGTCAACACCTGTCACGCTGAGTCGCTGAGCACACGTCCAGTTGTTATTTGGTGAAAAGTGGACTGTAAGCAATACTAATTATAAAAACCTTTATTAAATTATTTGTAGGTATAATATATAAATTACTACATTTCAATTAAAATCGTTAATAAGTCATTGCACAGATATTTCGTTAATTCGCTGAGTAAATCTACGTCACAACCGCCCCCACTTTGCTAGAGGACAAAGTGGGGTAGTCAACTTTCAGGCCGAACGCTCTGAGCTCCGGCATTCTGTTCGAAGTCTCCGCCTAGAGCGGTCGCCATAAAGATACGCCGTTACTATGCCAGTTAACCTAGTAAACATATTTATTATATTTATTATTATTTATATATTATTTATATTTTATTAATTAAGAAAAGCTGTGAAATATTGTGCTAACCTGTAAACTGTAAAACATTTAAATAATAAATAAGTTTTGTTCCAACGCCGTGTTTTTCACTTCTGAAACAATCCTACAGTTTCAGAAGGGGGATCTATCGAGGATAAATCCCTTGATACTCGCTGCGCCTGCAAAAAAAACGTAAGTTTTTGTTTTATCTGTTTTTTATCTTTATAAAGTGTGGTAGATATTAAAAAGTAGAATGAACATTTATATGCACCCAGCCAGGGCTACTCTCGGGGTTCCATGTGGGTAGATGGTTTTACATGATATGTACTGGGCCAGGGGTACTCTCTGGAAGTACATATCATTATTAAGTTTTCTTGTGTTTTTTATTCTATATTTTTCTTTTCTTATAACGTGTAGACATTAAGTAGGACGAACTTTTACATACACACAGCCGGGGCTACTTTCTGGGTGTTGCATGTAGATGGTTTTGCCTGATATGTACCTAGCCAGAGCTACTCTCTGGAGGTACACATTCAAGACAGATTTGTTTTTCATGTCTTTTTATTTCTAAAACCTGTATTTATTGGGGTGGTTGGGATCTACCTCCTAGCGGTCCACCCCGGGCAACGACATCACGGACCAACATGGCCCGTGGTGACGGCTGAAGATCCCAGTGGCGGTGGTAGGCTCCGCAAGGAGCCGCCTGGCTCGCGACCACCATCCTGCCGAAATCCGGCGCCAAGCAGTCCGCTGCGTTCCGTCGGCGTGCGGGAGTGCCAGTGCCAATGGGGGTTGGTTAGAAGTCAGTTGCGCAGATTAGGACCGGTCTTGAAGCCTTAGCATTGCTGTACCGGGTAACTCATTCTGGAGGGTAGCGGGATCCGAAGCACGGTTTTAGCCGTTGGCCGACCGCAGTTAGTAGGGGGCCCAACTAGCGCGCTAGCCACGTGTGAAAGGCTGCCCCGCCAACTCGCGAAAAATCCCGAAATGCTCCACCGTGCCAGTTGGCGACTGGACGGGAGGACCCGGTGGCCATTTCGGGGGGGTTCGGGCGTCCCCGCAGTCTCCAGGTGAGTTCCCCTTTGGTCAGATTTGCCTAGGGCAACATCGATGGTCGACTAAGTAGCGCCTCGACTGAAAATCCTTCCCCCCAACACTCATCACAAAACATGACAAGGCAAAGCAAGAAGAAAGTGTGTAAACAACGGCTGCACTTCCTCCCATTAAAAGTGCACCTCGCGAACATCAGAGGATTGCACTCAAATCTCGATCCGGTCCATCACCATCTTGAGACTGAGAAGCCACACCTATTCTTCTTGACGGAGACGCAAATAGCAACCCCGTCGGACGTGGCGTACCTCAACTACCCTGGCTACTCAATTGAGCATAAGTTCAAAAAGCGTGCAGGGGTCTGTGTGTACGTCCGCGATGACATTTGCTGTAGGCGTCTCCGTTGCTTTGAAAAATCCGGGTTCTCCGTTATTTGGCTTCTGGTGGACACTGGGGTAGAGAAGATAATCTACGTCTGTGTCTACCGATCGCACAGCGGTGATCAGGAGGCGACTCGGCTCATTGACTACCTCACTGAGACGGCAGACTTAACAACTCAGCGGTATCCAGCGGCGGAGCTTGTCTTTCTGGGGGACTTCAACGCTCGCCACAAAGAGTGGCTGTACCCGTTCCAGAAGACTGACCATGCTGGGAGAGAAGTGCGAAGGTTTTCCCTAGCACTAAATCTCACTCAGCTGGTGGATCAAGCGACGCGAATTCCGGATATCGCTGGCCACACACCCAATTGTCTTGACTTACTGCTGACAACCGATCCACACAAGCATTCGATATCGGTCTCAGCCCCGCTGGGAACGTCCGACCATTGTGTGGTGAAATCCGTATCGATTTGCTCTCCTCCGGATATGAGCCCTAGGGGCACGAGACGAGTATGGCGATACGAGTCAGCAGATTGGGACGAGATGCGTATTTTCCTTGCATCTTATCCCTGGCGGCAAACATGCTTCTCTTCTAACGACCCTTCGTGTACGGCCGATGCGATTACGGATGTAATCCGGCAGGGAATGGAGTTTTTTATTCCATTCTCCGACATCCCGCTCGGTTACAAGTCCCGCCCTTGGTATAATGCGGACTGTACTCGTGCTGAGGCCCGAAAACAGTCTGCTTACCAGGCTTGGGTGCAAGCCCGGGATCGCAAAGTCCGTGCACGGAGAATCCGAGCAAAGAAGAGAGCCTTTAATTCGGCCGCCAAGTCGTGCAAAAGGGTTATTCGAAAGGCCAGATTCGATCACATCAGCCGAATAGGGACAAAGTTGTCATCCTACCCGAGCGGTAGTAAACAGTTCTGGTCCCTTTCGAAGTCAGCCGAGGCGAATTTCTGCCGTCCTATGTTACCACCCATGCAGAAACCTGACGGGTCGCTGGCTCATTCTGCAGCTGAGAAAGCAAGTTTATTTGCCTCTCTGTTTGCGAGCAACTCGCGTCTAGACACCGGCTCTCAACAACCACCAAATTTACCTCGCTGTGATTTTTCGATGCCGGAGATCACAATCCACAATAAAGAGGTCCGTAGAGCCCTGCTTAGTCTGGACGTGAACAAGGCCAGTGGTCCTGATGGCATACCAGCAAGGGTACTGAGGTGTTGTGCGCCTGAGTTGTCACCAGTGCTAACGCGCTTGTATCGCCTTTCTCTCGAGGCAAAAACCGTACCTAAATGCTGGAAGCTTGCTAATGTGCAGCCAGTACCCAAAAAAGGAAGTCGTGCCGACCCATGCAACTACCGACCGATCGCCATCACTTCCATACTCTGTAAGGTCATGGAAAGAGTTCTAAACTGTAAGTTGCTCTCATACCTAGAAGTTAATGACCTCCTCAGTGACCGTCAATATGGGTTTCGCCGAAGACGATCGACTGGGGATCTTCTAGTTTATCTGACGCACTACTGGGGTGAGGCCCTCGAGATGCACGGCGAAGCACTCGCCGTATCACTTGACATCTCAAAGGCTTTTGACAGGGTCTGGCACGCAAGTCTACTGCACAAGCTTCCAGCGTATGGTATCCCCGCTGACTTTTGTAGTTGGATAGCTGATTTCCTGACGGAACGGTCGATCAGAGTAGTCATCGATGGCTGCTCCTCTGACTCAGTGGCTATTGATGCCGGAGTTCCTCAGGGGTCTGTTCTCTCTGCGACGCTTTTCCTGTTGCACATCAATGACCTGTTGATACCGGGAGTTGTTGGGTATGCAGATGACAGTACTGTCGTAGAGAGATTCCTTTCGGATGCAAAAGCTAGTGGTGATGACGTGATGTTGATGAGAGAGGCCATGGTTGAGCGAACGAACCAGACATTAATTCACGTTTGCCAGTGGGGTGACAGTAACCTGGTAAATTTCAACGCCACCAAAACGCAAGCGTGTTTATTCACCGCTAAAAGGAGTCCCTTTAACCTGACTCCTACTTTTCGGGGTGCATCTGTGCCTGTTACCGATAGTCTCGTCCTTCTGGGCATGGAGTTGTCTTCAGACCTCAACTTCGGCACCAGCATCGAGTCCAAGGCACAAACTGCAGCTAAAAAGCTGGGCGTCTTAAATAGAGTCAAGCGATATTTCATGCCGGGACAGCTTTTAACTCTCTATAAAGCTCAAGTCCGATCTTGCATGGAATATTGCAGTCACCTGTGGGACGGCTCAGCTAAATACCAACTAGCTGCACTGGACACGATTCAACGCAGAGCTGAGAGGCTAATTGGCGACAAAGAACTAGTGAAGAGCAAATTTCACACCCTAGCTCACCGCCGCAAAGTTGCCTGTCTGTCGGTCTTTTACAGACTGTACTTCGGAGAGTGTGCTATGGAGCTGCATGAGCTCATACCGCCATCCCCCTTCTTCCATCGGACATCCAGGCGCACTGCGGGCTACCACCCTTTCTTGGTGGATATTCCTAAATGTCGCACAAAGCGTTACTCAACATCTTTTATACTGCGTACAGCAAAGGAGTGGAACTCCCTCCCTGCGTCTGTGTTTCCGAGTACATATAACCCGTCCATCTTCAAAGTAAGAGTAAATAGGCACCTTCTGGGTAAACTCGCACCATCATAGATCCTGTCTTAGCCCCTGGGCTTGATTGGGATCAAGAGCAAACCCATACCTAGTAAAAAAAAAAAAAAAAAAAAATATACTTAACATTGGTAGTTTAGGTTAACTTAGATATCATTACTATTTTATACCCACGATCAGATAAGATTAAATTTAAACACTAACTTAGTGCAAATAATGATGAAATGGGTATAATATTGCAAAGCTACTCTCTGGAGGTACATGTCCATGGCAAATTGGTTTTTCTTTTCTTCTTATTTCTATATAAGACTTTAAACTATCGCGTTGCATTGCATTAAAACTGTTTTAACGGGACTAAACACGATTAATTTTGTAAGTAATTACATATCTACTTACTGCTTGATGTTTCGGCCGCGATGCTGCGGCCGTGGTCACAAGCGAACTGGCGGTGCGCGGCGTCGTCGGCTCGGGCGGGTATTTGTTTCTTCATCCACCTTCACACGTTCACTTAAATTCTTAAATTCTTAACACTTGAATTCTTATTAGAAAACCTGTATTTATTGGAGATGCATAACATTGTTAGTTTAGGTTACCTTAGATATCATGACTATTTATACCCACGATCAGATAAGATTAAATTTAATTTAATCTAACATTAGATGTTAGTGCAAATAATGATGCAATGGAAATTTTATTGCTTATTCTAGATAATTTGCTAAAAGAAATATAATTCTCAAATTTAAATGGAATCCTTTTGGTAATTTGTGGTTTTTCAACTATATGTAGGTCCTGCCTCCTTAAAGTTTTTATTTTTTTTTCGTGTTTATTAAGCAAACATATGTCAGTTTCAGCTATGGACAAGCCCGATGAGAGGTATGGCCAAGACAGAAGGCTCATAGATTATGTGAACGACCTAGGAGCACCTGGTACAGGTCGAGGTCCAGACCTAGGAGTACCCAATCTAGAGGGTCGAGGTCCAGATTTACATTCACTTGATCGTGAAGGTCGAGGTTCAGGCCTAGGAGTACCCGGTTATGAGGGTCGAGGTTCTAACCTAGGAGTACCTGATCGAGAAGGGCGATACGGTAACCCAGGACTGCCCAGGCTACAGGGCCGGGGCAACAATTGCGACAACTCAGCGGTGCTCAGGCTACAGGGCCTGGCGAATGACAATCACTCTTAGAGATCGGATAACGAACGTGACTGCCGCAACAACGAACAAGTAAGTGGAAAGGCACGATCTAGGAGAAAACGTTACAATTCTTCATCCGAAGAGTCCGATAATCCCAGACACTTTCATTCAAACAAACGACCACGGATGTCTAGAGGTAATAGTAGGCGAAATGAATCTGATATCTTAGACACATTTTTATTGATATTGAATCAGGTCAAGAGCTCAGATAAACCTGGGCTCACTTTTAATACGAACGTCATCCCTGAATTTGACCCTATGTCAAAAGAACAGACCATTTTAACCTGGTTAACTAAAGTTGAAGAGTGCGCGGAAATTTATGGGTGGGAAAATAAAGAAATCATCCACTATGCTTTACCAAAATTAACTGAGGTTGCCAAATCATGGTATCAGGGATTACCATCTTTACTTTTTTCTTGGAATGAGTGGAAAAGGAAATTGATTGAGTCTTTTCCTTGTCGCGAGGATTATGCTGAGCTCTTGACCGAGATATTAGGTAAAAGGGTCCGATACTGGGAGTCTCTTGAGCACTATTACTATAGCAAAGTGAACCTTTTAAATCGATGCAAAATATATGGGAAACAAGCGGTTGATTGCATATTATATGGTGTAGAAGATAGGGCCGTTAAAGTAGGTGCACAAGCAGCTCAATTCTCAGAGCCAGAGCATATACTAAAATACTTTAGAACAGTAAAAGTAGGGCAGGTTAGGGATAGAGATCAGTCGGACTTTCGATCTCGTAATGATCGAAGACCAACTTTGATTCCAAGGCCAAGCACTTCTAGGGAAGGGATGTCGAATAATAATATTAAGTGTTTTAATTGTTATGAATTTGGCCACCGTAGTGTAAAATGCGACAAGCCAGCTGTAAAATGTACCTATTGTGAAAAACTAGGGTATCGTTTAGAGAATTGCTATAGATATAAATCGGGTAAAATTTTAGAAAAAGATCAGGGGCAGGTTAAAGATAAAAATAAAAATCAAGTAGCGAAGCTAAATATTGATGACGCCAATGATAAATATATATATGACATCAAAGTTAATAATATTGTGGTTAAATGTCATATTGATTTAGGTAGCCAGTGCTCTCTGATCAAATTAAGTAAGGCAAAATAACTCGGGCTTAAAGTTGATACTTCTGAAGATTTACCAGTATTAAAGGGCATAGGGGGTAACGTAGTAATTCCAGTGGGAGTAACGGTAGGCACGGTGGACGTCCAAAATATTGTAGAGACCATTAACATGTACGTAGTTGAAGATTACGTAGTGAACCAACCAATTTTATTAGGACATTCATTTACTGAGAAACCAGACTTTATTATAACAAAAACTCCGTCGGAACTAATCTTTAAAAGAATCTCTAGTAGTAAAATTCCTCTAAAACTTATGAAACAAGTACAAGTACCCGGTAATATGAGTAAACCTGTTCTAGTAACGTCTGATTCTCAAGTAACGGGCTATATCTTGGTAAATGGCTCTTTCCGAGGTCCTGAAGGTGGGGAATATTATTTGCACCCTGGACACTATGAAACAAAAGATGGTAGGAGTACTCTTCTAGTATACAACGCCACGTCCATTGCTATGACTTTTAATGAAGGCGTGTTGCTAACACGGGCCACTTTTAAAAACATTTCAACCGACAATTTTGGGTGTTTCGATAGTTTTAGTCTTCAATTTAGCGAAACTGAATTAGATGGTAAAATTAATAGTGGGGAGACACTTACCAAAGAGGAACGGCTCAATCTTCAGCAGTTACTTTCTAAATACGGTGATCGTTTTTCGCGTGATCTCAAAGATCTGGGGTTTACTAATACCACAGAGATGGTCATCGAGTTGGAAGATACACAACCAATTGTTTATCGACCATATCGGCTATCTCTGTCGGAACGTACGTTGGTAAGGGATATGGTCCAAGAAATGCTTGATAGTGGGATAGCTAGGGAATCTTCCTCACCTTACGCAAGTCCTATTGTTTTGGTCCAAAAAAAGACTGGGGAAAATCGATTGTGCGTCGACTACAGGGCGTTAAATAGGAAAACGAAAAAAGACCATTACCCTTTACCCCTGGTAGAAGATCAATTAGATCGATTATCCGGCAACCTCTTTTTACATCCCTTGATTTAGCTTCTGGATATTACCAAGTTCCTATTTCGGAAGAATCACGATCTAAAACTGCTTTTGTAACACCCGACGGCTAATTTGAATATAACCGCATGCCGTTTGGGTTAGTTAATGCGCCGTCTGTTTTTCAAAGAACCATTAACAAAATTTTGCAGGAAGCCAAAATTAAATATGCAATCGTCTACATGGACGATATTTTGATCCCCTCTAAAGATTTCTCTTAAGGTTTGCAAAGGTTAGACAAAGTCCTTAGACTACTTAAAAGTGGAGGCCTAACACTAAAACTTAGTAAATGCTATTTCTTCAAAAACAAGCTTGATTTTCTCGGGTTTGAGGTCAGTACTGAAGGAATTCGTCCGGGGTCTAGGAAAACTGAGGCTGTATCAAAGTTCCCTGAACCACGTAACCAACATGAGCTTAGACAATTTTTGGGACTGTCGGGTTTTTCCGGCGTTTCATTAAAGGTTATGCTGTTATTACTGCGGCACTTACCGTCTGTTAAAAAAAGATAGGTCATAGGCATGGGGAAAACCCCAAGAACAAGCTTTTAGTACAATCAAAGACTTGTTGACCCAACGCCCCTTGTTGTCATTGTATGATCCGAATGCTGACACACAATTACACACAGATGCCAGCAAAGAAGGGCTTTTAGGAATTTTACTTCAGTCCCACGGTGACAATATTTTCCACCCAGTCTCATACTTCAGTCGTAAGACCACACCCGATGAAAGTAAACTACATTCATATGAGCTGGAGACGTTGGCAGTTATTGCATCCCTTAATCGCTTTCGAGTTTATTTGGTAGGGATACCATTTAAGGTCTTCACTGATTGCAATGCTTTGAGGTATACTCTTACGAAACGAGATATTATTCCGCGTGTTGCCCGTTGGTGGGTCCAACTCCAAGAATATGATTGTTCTATCGAATACAGACCGGGATCACGAATGGCCCACGTCGACGCACTGAGCCGTAACCCAGTGGGATGTGGCCAATCTGATACCCATGTGCTTGATTCCCTCGCATTGGAGGAACTTGGTCAGGACTGGATCAGTACAGTACAATGTGCAGACGAAGAAGTCAAGCGAATAAAAGAAATACTGAGTGATCCAGATTCTGAGCAGGTGGTGGATTATTGCACGAATTACAAGCTCAAAAACGACCGTGTATACCGAATTGTTGGTGAGGAGCTAGTACCTAAGTTAGTGCGGTGGCAGATAGTCAAAAGAAATCACGATGATGTAGGTCATGGTGGTTTCGATAAAACTCTCAATCGAATAAAGAAACATTATTGGTTTGCGAGGATGCGACGCTTCGTAAAAAAGTATGTTGCATCTTGCCTCGAGTGTGCTCACCACAAAGCTCCTGGTGGTAAACGAGAAGGCGAACTCCATCCAATAGAAAAAGTTAGCATCCCTTTACATACCATCCATGCAGACCACCTCGGACCATTCATAAAAAGCAAAAAGGGCAACTGCTACCTCTTGGTAATAGTTGACGGTTTTACCAAATATGTCAATATAACTCCTGTTAAAAACACCGAATCTGTAACTACTGTTAGAGTCATAAAAGAGCATATTAGTTATTTTGGCGTGCCGTCACGCCTCATTACTGACAAAGGGACCAGTTTCACTAGTAAAACTTTTAAAGAATTCGTTTCCTCGTACGGCATTAAGCATATCGACGGTGGAAATGTCAAATGTCGTAAGGGACATTTTGTCGTAAGTATACTTGATGCACCATTATACTCAAAATTTAATTCTCTATCGATCTGTCTATTTCAAATTTTGTTATCTTTTACAGTTTAGAATTTACAGCGATTATCACTTTGTAGTATGTGCAAAAATCTAAAAACCTCATGTTGTATAGGGCATATTTTGTTATCGTAATCATTTTTGAGGTTTCTAGAACCTTGTAAGGATCTCTTAGTGACAATAATGAACGTCGTAAGGTTTATACAAAAAAATAGAATGCCTTTACAACAAAATTTGGAAAGTAATAATGTGAAACGAAGTCCCTTACGACATTGGGTATAAAAATATATTTTGATATACTTTGTCGTAAGAAGAACGAATATTACATGTTTGTTTGTCCGTTACATCTATAAGTCTAACTAAGTAATGCAGGGTTTCTGTAGTTGTAAGTAATTTAGTACTGTAAAAATACAGAAAAAAATGATACTTACTACAAATAAACGAAAGGCAGAAAATGAATTTATAGTTACTAAGCGCGTTTTACGACATTTTAAATTAGTCTCTACATCCTCAGTACGGTCTTGTTCTTAAAGAATAACATAACCACACTTTCGTGCCACGCTTCTGCCGTTCTACCTCCGAGTACGACGGAATTAAATAGTCTCTGAAGAGCTGCGAGTACTGGTCTTCCGCCTGCTTTCTGAAGGTCAGCCGTAATTCCGTCAGCACCCGATGCCTCGCTGTTCCTCAGCTGATTGAGAGCCATACCAATCTCGTACAGACTGATGTCCGGGATATCATCGGTGTAGTGTGGGGTTAGCTTAGCTCTAGGAGGTCTCTAGCTTAGCTTTGTACAGGTGAGCGCGTTGATGTGCATAGCTGTCCATAAAACTTCTCGACCTCTCCCAGAACTTCGGACCTGGACGTGACAGTTCTGCCGTCATCGGTTTTCAACGTCATCATTTGGCTCTGCTCAATACAAATATCTTGCGAACACTTTTGAACCTTTGTTTCGTTTGATAGCCTCTTTCAAACGGTCGGTATTAAATCGGCGAGTGTCGTGTGTCAAAGGCTTCGAGATCTACTTATTGAGCCGCCGAAGCTGAGACGAATCATCCGAAGAACGCAGAACCAACCAACACGCGCCGCTCTTCCATCAGTTTGAGAGTATGTTCTGAGAGCTTTTTGGGTCCTCTTGTACGGTGGGTTTTGAAGAACTTAGACGCAACCGCATGGACAGTTTTCACAAACCTGTTGTTGTAATCGTCCACGTCTACGCAATTCTTCAGGCATTCGAAGCAGTTTTGCAGTTCCAGCTGGAAGCTTTCGGGGTTTTGGATTTGGATGGGTGCAGGACGGAGCATAAGCTTCATCAATCGACGTCTTTCCAGCTTGATATTGAAGTTCAATGTGCATCTTACCAACCGGTGATCACTGTCAGTTTTGAACGCGTTGATCACAGAGACATCATTGAATATTTGCTTTCTCGTCGACATGATCTCTTCCCCCCGGACCGCCGTAAGGTATTGACGTCAAGAGCACGTCTATTCTGTTATATTCTTTAAATAAAAATAAAAATTAAAATTGTGATCATAAATTTAACTGAAATAATAGGAGTGCATAAGTGATAAAGAGTAGCTTACTACTAGGAGCTACCGGGCGCACGAACAGAGGACGCGCCCACAACGTGTGACGCGGAAGGCAAGTAACAAATCAATAAATTGGCCACGCCCTACCTGCACTTCATTTGTCACACGCTTAACCTGACGCCGCTGCCATATTGTGACGTGCGTTACCCGGTAGCAAATAGGCGCGCTCGCTACAGTCACCTGCGCACACACTGCCTTGCGTATACTTGTGGCCTTCTCTTTACCTCTGCTGCCCTGGTACATTATGACCACCGATCACAACACTAACGTTGAAATGGGCCGCGATATGTCGATGTCCCTATCGGAGGAGGACGGATCACCCATTGGTTTTGTAACTCAACGTAAACAAAGGCCACCTGCTGACATTAAGACAAGTGAAGCAGTGAATAACCAATTCCAAGATTTTAAGGAGGAAATGAGGAAACTAATGAAATATTTCTCATCAGTAAATAAACAAGAACTTACTTATCTTAGCACTACCCATAAAGACATAAATGAGTCGAATAAAAACATTGAAAATTCGATTGCTTATTTAACAGCACAAAACGAAGAATACTAAAATAGAATCACCTCATTGGAAAATTGTGTTAAGGAAGATAAAAAGTACATAGTGTACCTTGAGGGAAAACCTGGAAGACCTACAAATTGGAAGTCGAAAATCTAATTTTGAGCTGAAAAACGTTCCGAAAAAAACCGACGAAAGTAAACAAGACCTGATCAGCATGGTGATGTGCCTCTCTGAGATGATAGACTGCAAAATTAATAAAAATGATATTAAGACATTTACAGAATAAGAGGGAAGAGACCAGATCAGAAAAATGCTTCTATAATAGTGGAGACCAACTCGACTTTATTGAAAGCGGATGTTTTGAGAATGACAAAATCATTTAATATCAGAAATAAAGCAAAATTATGTGCTAAACATCTTGGTTTTAAAACGAATGAGGATACTCCGGTCTACCTTTCGGAGCACTTGACCATGCGAGGATCCCGGCTTCACTTTTTGGCTCGTGATTTAGTAAAATCAAAGGGGTACAAGTTCTGTTGGACTGCATATGGTAAAGTTTATGTACGTGCAAATGAACAATCGCCCGCTATAATGATAAGGAGTGAGGAACAAATACAGAGTTTGTTTTTAAAGGATTGACTATCTTATGATTTTAAAGGTATTTTTGTTCTTTTTTTGCTTTTTTTATATCCTATGTTACAAATAATGCATGCCACTTTAAGTTATATTCTAACGTTTAATTGCCATTGTCATAATAACAGCCGTACACACATTTCTGTACATTTCTGGTATACGTTCACTATAATAAATGAAACAAAGATATTTTTATTGTTAATGAACAGTGTAAAAGATTTTCTCCGATATGTCTTTATTGCGCTTTTCATATTTTTGTATTTGATTATGGGCTATACAAGCAACCGTTTCTCTGATCACTTGTGTAGATTATTATATAGATTATTTGTTATTTTACGTAGACAAAACAACACATATTATGTACAAAAACGCGTTAATTTAATTACACCTACCTATGTATACAATCAAACACATATGAACACACAAAAATATACACTTACTCCCATTTACATATCTAACCAAACTCATAATATTATATACACACTTCATATTATACCCAACCAAAGCTCTAAAGTAAATGAATTAATATTGCTTTATATTAGTTGTAATAATCATTTTCTACATACCGTAATAAAATATTTGTCAGTTAGAATAACTAAATATAATAATATGCGGGTTCTCATTATTCTTAAAATAAGCTTTTCTTCTATATATTTAAATGGGCGACACTGACACTATACAAGCTATTAATGATTTGGACGCAATGGAAGTGGCACACTCATTTCAGTGTGATATTGTGGAGTTTTCTAAACATACATGTGTAGGCAAACAAGACTTTACAATGTTTTCGCAGAATATCAGGAGTATATATACAAGAATTTGGACGATTTTTTAATATCTATATCTCCACTAAGCCTGGATGTAGATGTTATTGCATTGACTGAATGTAAAATTGATAACAATAAACCATTACCAATTCCCAATTACCAATCATACTACTACATTGTATTGTAATTTTGTATTGCATCATTTTTTTTTATTTTTAAATTCATATTTTGTATTGACCTGGTAACGACATACTCTTTTTTTTGTTTGTAAATGTCGTTGCTTTTGTGCGCTGTGGTTTCTTGCGCCCATTCTTTGCCACAGTTAAAAAATTATGTCCTGAATGAGTGGTAGGTTAAAAAAGATTTGGACGATTCAAAGTACTTATTAATTGAGTTTATTGAATAAATATATTCTGACTTGACTTGACTTGACTACTACACTAAACTGCAATTAAACCAAAATGACGGGGTAGTTATTTATGTAAAAAATACATTAAAACATAAGGTCTGTGAAATAAAACTTTCTAAAGCATCTTGTCTATAACTAGATATATTAAATAATACTATTATGTGCATTTACAGATCCCCTTCAAACACGAACGCCGATAGTTTTATTGATAGCCTAAGTACTCACGTAGATGGACTGAACTCTAGCAAATCTTTAGTGGTCACTGGTGATATTAACATCAACATTAAACTAAAAGATAAAGAGCTACCACAGGACCAAAGAAATCGCATTAATTACCTCAACATGCTTTCAGTCTACGGGATATTAGCTGGTCATACAATACCTACCAGGGGTAACAACTGCTTAGACCACTTTATGTTAAAGATTAATAAAATTAAATTACGTGCAACCATCGCTGTATTAAATACAAGTGTTACAGATCACTTAACGACTTTTCTAACGATAGCTAAAGTAAAAAAAACATCCCGTTGCATGCAAAACTAAATCCACTTTAAATTATGAAGGCGCTCTTGCAGCACTTTTAAACAATAATCTTTCAGAATTGCTTTATTCTGAGGATCGTAACTTTGTGATTGATGGTTTGATTTACAAACTAACAGAAACAATTAAATAAAATACTGTTATTAAAAATATCCCTAGAAAATGCCGTAATCGTAAACCATGGATTACTCCTGGACTGTTACGGTGTATTCATAATAGAAATAAACTGCAAAAACAAGTTAAAGCTGATCTATTTAATGAAATACAAAAAATAACATACAAAAGATACAGAAATTTTTGTAACTCATTACTTAAAAAAATTAAACGCCAGTATGAAAGAGAAGTATTGAATAAATCTGTTAAAAATAACAAGCTATTGTGGAGAAACGTAAAAAATATTACTTACACTTGTAAGAGTAGGAATACGAACTCGGAGCTATTAAGTATTAAATCTACTCAAACAGCCAGTGCAGATTATATTAATAATTTTTTTGCGAATGTTGGTAAGAACTTAGCTCAACAAATTCAACTATCGCCAGTAGAAAACGAGACTTATCTGCGTAACTTGCCAAAACAGTGTAATTCGTTTGTATTATTAGATACTGATCCTGATGAGGTGAACGATATACTACTGTCTCTTAAGTCTAGTAGTGCCCCGGGGTGGGACGGTATTCCTACCTTATTTTTGAAACGTGCTCGAGCACAAATTGTAGCAATTCTAACCTATTTTATTAATCTATGTTTTGAAAAGGGTACTTTTCCGTCTGCTCTTACGCAATCCATTATCACTCCGGTGCACAAGGCTGAAGATAGAGACAGGGTGAATAATTATAGACCTATATTGATCTTACCCGCTATTTCTAAAATAATAGAGAAATTGTTGAATTCACGACTACTCAACTATCTTAACAAATATAACATTTTATCGGCATCACAATTTGGATTTAGGCGTGGAATATCAACCGAGGATGCAGTGTCTTCTCTTACTTCGTATGTAGTTGAGCAAGTTGACAATCACAAAAAATGCATGGCTATATTCCTCGATATTCAAAAAGCATTTGACGCTGTTTCAGTGCCCATCCTTGTTCGAAAGCTCGAAGCGATCGGATTGAAAGGTATTCATCTAAAATTGTTTAACGATTATTTGACCGATAGGCGGCAGAGGGTTAAACTGGATTCCTACACTAGTGGAGATGTAGGGGTGACATGCGGCCTACCCCAGGGTAGCGTTCTTGGACCTATCCTGTTCCTCATTTATATTAATGACCTTTGTGCTCTAGAGCTTACACATACAAAAATGTTTTGTTATGCTGATGACACCGCTGTCGTTCTCAGCGCAGAGTCATGGGATACTGTTATGAAAAAAGCTGAGAGTAGTCTGGAACGGATAAGTAAGTGGTTACGTAATAACTTTTTAACTTTAAATACAGCCAAATCCAACTATATCTGTTTCAGTTGCTGTAGTAACAATCAACCTAGTAATGATTTAAAAATATCAATTCATAACTGTAGCCTTGTAACTGATAGAGTTGGCTGCAACTGTCCTATACTCCAAAGAGTTGAACACTCAAAGTATCTGGGAGTTTATATAGACCAGCGGTTATCTTGGTACCGGCACCTAGAACATGTTGCCCTAAGACTTAGGAAACTCACATGGATCTTCAAGAATTTGAGACATGTTGTGCCAAGAAACAACGTTAGCATACTGAACTACTGCGTGCAGGACAACTCTAAAAAAGACCTCCTTACTGAGATATATATAGCGTTAGTGCAGTCAATCTATATTAGTTAGCAAATGTCATAACTCATTTAAAATCCCAGTGATAGTTGTTAATAGTCGCCTTCTACGACTCCCACGGGAAGATAGGGTAGTCTAAGATCCAAGTACACAACGACTTTCACCGGGCCGGTTAATGGATGAAAAGTATTTTATATTAAATTTAATAAGTTAAAAAATATATTGCGAGTGGGTTGGCTGAAAATATTCAGTATAGTATTTGATTTATTAAATATTTAAAAATTTATTTTAAACATGCACTGGTTTGGATAATAGATATATTACATAGGTATTAGGTACCAATCGAAAGTATAAAGCCTATAGAATATGCAAACGGGTTGACTATTTTTTTCCCGTCATAACTATTGGATAGGAAGGTGTAAACAGGTAAGTCAATATTAGTAATTTGCAACCGTCTGGTTAATAAATAAAAATGTATAAATAAAGATAATCTCATTACAAACACACACACACCAAACCAGTACAATGTTAAATTATTTTTTTTTAATTTTCATTTCAATATATAAGGGGTTAAAGTTGCTCGCGTCCGTAGGTTTACCCTTGAGACCCTACACGTGATCCCTGGGTGGTGCTAAATGAGTAACACTGACTGAGTGGTAGAGCCACGCTGCGTTGCAGCACGCATTGGGCCGGCTCGCCCGGCGTAATACCACCCTCTCACGAATATTCGGCGTGAAATAACGGCACTTGGTGCTGTTGTGTTTCGTCCGACCAGTGAGGGTTCCGGAGGCCCCTTCCCCCCCCCCCCCCCTCCCAATTCCTATTCCTTCCTTAAACCTATTCCTCCCATAAAGGCTGGCAACGCATCTGCGATTCCTCTGGTTTTGCGGGTGTCCATGGGCGGCGGTGATTACTTTCCATCACGTGACCCGCCTGCTCGTTTGCCTCCCTCTTTTATAAAAAAAAAAATATATAATATCAATATCAATATGCAGCAGCATCCTCTGAGATTACCACCATCATACTGCGATCGCCAACACGCCTACCAAGCGTGGCGATTATGGCAACTTTCCCCCCAATGAACGACAGCTCCAAACTCCGGCCCCTAGTCCCCGGCGGCCCCGCTCGCCCTAGCTACGGTAGCGGACAAGACAGCGACGGGGCAGGGGGTGCTAAGAATCTCCGGCAGAGACCTGGCTATAAATTCATTTTCTGCCTTTCGTTTATTTGTAGTAAGTATCATTTTTTTCTGTATTTTTACAGTACTAAATTACTTACAACTAGAGAAACCCTGCATTACTTAGTTAGACTTATAGATGTAACGGACAAACAAACATGTAATATTCGTTCTTCTTACGACAAAGTATATCAAAATATATTTTTATACCCAATGTCGTAAGGGACTTCGTTTCACATTATTACTTTCCAAATTTTGTTGTAAAGGCATTCTATTTTTTTGTAAACCTTACGACGTACATTATTGTCACTAAGAGATCCTTACAACGTTCTGGAAACCTCAAAAATGATTACGATAACAAAATATGCCCTATACAACATGAGATTTTAATATTTTTGCACATACTACAAAGTGATAATCGCTGTAAATTCTAAACTGTAAGAGATAGCCAAATTTGAAATAGACAGATCGATAGAAAATTAAATTTTGCGTAAAATGGTGCATCAAGTGTACTTACGACAAAATGTCCCTTACGACATTTGAAATTTCCACCGTCGATATTGAAAACGCGGTCGCGACTCCCCGTGCCAACGGTCAGGTATAGAGGTTTAACAGAACCATCCTCGATGCTTTATCTACTTCATCTCATGGTAGTAACAGTAAAGAGTGGGACGAACGAAACAATTTTAAAACACACAAGTTTATGCTTATTAATTTTTGACGTTTTTTTATGCTTAAGTTTTTATAAAAAAAGATATTTGAATGATTAAAAATGTCAACCTTATTGGTTAGGTACTAATGTTTTCCAAAACTCATTTCAGCCGCTACTTTATTTTACTTCAATAACTCCAATTTATATTACTTACCACAGTATCAATACGATAATTGGAAATCATATTACACAATTCTATGACCACGGCTTATAAGAATACCAACAGAATCGCGTCGAACCGAAATATATTTCGGTTCGACGCGATTCTGTTTCGGCGTGCAGTGGTACTGGGGGTAGCAATGCGCATTTGTCTGGCACAGACTATAATAGCTCGTTAGATTAGTTATTAAGTCTTAACTATAAGTTAGTTAACTGTTTTTTTATTATTATTAGTATTGACGTCAATAAGTGCCTGTAAAGGTTTACATTGAATAAATAATTTGACTTTGACTTTGACTTTGAACATATTGCAGACATTCAGTTAGGCTTGCATACAATGACAAATAAGACTACCCAAAGAAGTCCATCTGAACTGCTCTTTGGGTTCAATATTACCAGTCGATCTTAGGGCATTTTAAATGACGTTCTTAATGACACAATTAATATCACCAGTTCACAAGAATTAGTAGATATTCGCGAAGAAGCTAGTAATAAAATAAAAGAACAACAGGCTAAAGACGCTGAAAGATTTAACAAAAGTAGGAAACAGGGGACACAATATTTAGAGGGTTGATCTAGTCAGGGTAGAACGGCACGTATCGCATGATGGCCAATCGCAAAAATTAGTTAACAAATTCCAAGGTCCATACCGTATAGTAAAAGTGCTCCCGAATGATAGGTATCTCATAGAAGACACTCCTCTTACTCGTAAACAAGGCAGACGTTACGAAAGCGTAGTAGCTTTAGACAAAATACAACCATGGATGACTTTTAACAGAGAGATTGAAACTGATGATGAGAATGAAAATGAGGCAAATGAAACTAATAATGACAATGTATATATTAAGATTACAGGAGAAATTGTATGTATAAGAAAAAGTTTATATGTAATTAAAAAAAAATACTTTTGTTTTAATAGTGTTTATTTGCATGTGTTGATACTTAATATTGTCTAACTTTTAATTGTGCACGAAAGGAGATTTAGATTATAAAAGGTGTTAAATTATAATACATTGTACCAATAATTAATGTGTAAAATATATTAAGCGAAGGGTCTCGCTTTGAACAGGATGGCCGAGCTGTAAGCAATACTAATTATAAAACCTTTATTAAATTATTTGTAGTTATAATATATAAATTACTACATTTCAATTTAAATCGTTAATAAGTCATTTCACAGATATTTCGTTAATTCGCTGAGTAAATCTACGTCACAACCGCCCCCACTTTGCTAGAGGACAAAGTGGGGTAGTCAACTTTCAGGCCGAACGCTCTGAGCTCCGGCATTCTGTTCGAAGTCTCCGCCTAGAGCGGTCGCCATAAAGATACGCCGTTAATAGTAACGGCGTTTATAGTAACTAGGTTAACTGGCATAGGCCAGTTAACCTAGTGAACATTTATATTTAGTAATTAAGAAAAGCTGTGAAATATTGTGCTAACCTGTAAACTGTAAAACATTTAAATAATAAATAAGTTTTGTTCCAACGCCGTGTTTTCACTTCTGAAACGATCCTACAGGACTATGGCAGAGGACTGATTTGCGGTCCCCATTGCCTAGTCTCTGACTAACCCTTAGGGGATAATAGTTGTGAGTGTATTTAGATATGTAGGTATGTATTCCTTCAACCAAGTCGATAAAACCGTAACCAGCCACCGTTGGCATTGTTTGAACAACTGCAATAAAATAATGCGACTGGGCTCCACATTAGTTTGCCGCAGTATTCTCTTAAAACTTTCGCTTGTTGCACGTAAGGCCCGGAGCAGACATGCTACTTTTAGGATTGGCGATTGGCGATTACTGAAACTGCATTATATCGCGTACTCACAGCTTTATTAGGCATTTAGAACCAATTGAATTAAACAATCAACAGTCAACCACCACTGACCCAGGTGACCTTAAGGGTTCGAAACGTGAGGAAAGCGTAAATGAAGTAGGTAACCTTTATTACTTCTTACTAGTTTTCGGACACAGTATGATGATGCGATTTACATTTAGTTCTGACGATTTTTTTAACGTTATTTAACCCCTGCATAAGTAAGCATTGTTTAACCCCTTCATTGACATTCTGCCTCGATTTGTGTTTCCATGGATATCAAGGAATCAGTCGCTGCATTCAGTTTTCAACAAGCAGCAACTTCACCGCTCGCTGACGCCAAATTGCAGTGTCTGCTTTGCTCCTTAAAGAAACATCAACCGGCTAGATATAACCTAATATTATTGTGAGAGCACGGTGACCTATAAACCTTGTTCGTATAATATCCGAGAACGGCGAGCGTAGCCGTATTTTTTAAAATTCATCCTTCACTCATCATTTACGACACTTGAAGAAAATAAAACTTAGAGTAAAAAAAGGTACTTTTATACCACTACGACTCAATAAATATACTCGTATAGCATAATGAAAATTTTAACCGCCTTTGTGGTCTAGTGGCTAAGCCAGTATTCTAAAACCAAACTCAAAATCAAATCCAAGCTTGAATACAGTTAGAAAGGGGTGACGATATATGCGATGAATCACCTTTCATTATTAACTCTACTCAAGCAGAGATTTGAGTGTGAGTTTGGTTTTAGAATACGAGCCTTAGACCCAGAGGTCCCTGGTTCGATTCCCAGCGGGGGTTACATCTTTGTGTACTTGGCTTGGTTGATGATAGAACTTGTTAAATCCGCCTGGCTGCTACTACCTATCTGATCTAAAAGTCTGCGCCTTAACAACAATGTTAAAGCATTGTTGTTTTCCTACAGTTAAGAGGTAATATAGCCAGTTCCTCATGGGTTAAAGATTCCGGGTGAAGTGCGATTACACCTTCGGCCTTATCTTACTTACCATCAGGTGAGATAAAATCAATTGCTTACCACCACTCTAAAGCAGAGATAATAATTATGATCTATTACATTGTACCTTCTATTTGGTTCATAAACATGCGAATAGTATCTTTATTATTGAAGTTTTGCATTTACAATGCTATTAGATATAGGATAAAATGTTTACTTCCTTTGCTATGCTTTAATCTGCCAAATTGAAGGTGTAACTGATCACCTGATCTAGCAGCTTTGTTCTGTTTTGTTTTACATAGAAGACATAAACGTTTAGTATTACAAAAATGTATATGTAGGTATTACAATAACTTATAAGCACATGATCTATATAAGGCAATTAGTAGGTCACTCAACAAATTGGTATATTGTTACTACCAATTATATAATATTTTTCTAATTTAAATATATATTTATTGTTTTATTTTTTATTAATTATACGGGTTCAGCTGAAAACCAGCGCTGGGGATTTCAAATTCTTAGCATTGCTGAGCTGGTCAGCCCTTTCGGCTGTTTTGTTGCTGTTGTAACTGTTTATGTATGTAAAACGGCGAATAAATGCTTACTTTACTTTAATAGAAAAACTATAATAATAATAAAATGTTTTCTAGTAAACATTTAATTATTATATCCAATAGCATTGTGAATGCAAAATTTCAATAATAAAGATATTTATAAGCAATTAGGTACTTCTTTATCGATTGTAAAATACTTGCAATAGTATTTCTTTCGACTCATCAACTACTAGAAAAAATTCAACGAGTCTTATGGGGTCTCGGTAGCTTAGCGGTTAGGGCAGTGGACCGGCAATCTAAAGGTCGTGGGTTCGAATCTGGTTGAGATTTTTTTCTAGTAAACTTTTTATGTGAGTAGTAGGCAGGAAAGAGTTGATGTTAAGGAATTCAGGTGAAATGCGCTTCCACCAATGTATGTAAGTATTGTATGTGTACCTATAGTGGCTAAAAAAAGACAGTCATCAATTTGAAGTCATTAAGTTGCTGTATGCATAGCACTAGTGCTATGCAACAAAACTCTTATAACCCTTATATGCACTTATTTGGCTTAACAAAAAATATCTTTGACTTTGACATAAAGTTTTCACATATTTAAAAAAAAATAAAATCGTTACTATAAACCTACTACACAAAACAAGCGACTGCAAGTACTCGTATTCTAATACGCCAGTCTTATTGCCGGCAGAACGACACGAGTTTAATCATTACGACCAAACTTGGGTGTCACCTGCTCGCCGGGTGCATTAATTCTGCGTCAGCTTGGCTTCATCTTTCAACATTAAACGCGATGGCATACTTTAGTTTTTTACTCATTCCTTTTATTAGTACTAGTAGTTGAGGTTTCCGGGTGAAGTGCGCTTCCATCTTCAATCTCATGATCTCATGATCTCATGATCATTTAACATCAGATGAAATTAAGAACCTACCCCTTGTAGGTAGGTTATAATCACGACTATTATCCCCGAAGGGTTAGTCAGAGAGCAATGAGGACCGCAAAAGCAGTCCTCTGTTAAAGTCCACTTTTCACCAAATAGCGACAGCACATGTGCTCAGCGTGACAGGTGGTGAGCCGATCGCCACTCTATGCTGTTGGATATATGTGCAGTCTTTAGTCCGTTAGTCGCCTTTTACGATACCCAAGGAAAGAGATGGGGTGGTAGTATTCTTCACCGCTACGCGACATCCGGTTAGTAAAAAACCCTGTAAAGAATACGCTTTTTTTGAATTTTAGTTGGTTTTATTCCAAAATAAAAGATTGTACAATAAAACCAGATCGAACCAGAAAACAATTTCATTAAAATCCGTCTTAGCAACGATATCGCCAGTAAACGCAGTACGATAAGTGAGTAGGTGTTTAATTGTTTGTTTTAGCATCGTTTGTAGCGTTTGCTAGGTATGTCGATTAAGCTAAGGAATTCGTTTCTAAAAGTACCTAAGGCTATGCGTTTGAACTGCCTATGTGCTATTTTAAACGTATGTTATGAATATAGGTACTGTTGATAGGTAAAGAATTTCATACAAAAGCATAGTCTAACTCGATAATTGCCTCTTCTCTGGTCGGCGGCGGCGCGTCGACAAGTGTGTGTTCTCTAAATGCACATTGGTTATAATGGTGAGCATGACGATTCAGTAAAAGTTGTGTGGGAATGCCCTTGTAACATCATGGACCACACTATCTCAGAGCTCAGACTAATCCTTTACAAATATGGACACTTTGAAAGAGGTCACTACGCGTGGTAAGTTAGTCCGCGTTGTCTCCGGGTCTCCTCGTAACGAATTATGCATAAAACCTTTTATCTATCTCTAATCTTATATTTTATCTATCTCTATCCCAGAGACCAGACTGCATACACTCATCTTATAACCCAACTGCTGGGCACAGTCATATGTGGAGATTGAGCAATAACTCACCACGCTGCCGCTGGTCCGATGCGGGTCCTACCGGTCCAACCGTGATAATAGCTAAACCCGGTGAGTAACAAAAAACTGAGGAGCTCTGGTTTTTTTTTAATAGATCACCCAAAAAGTGCGCGGCATTGCGAAAGTTGCTTAGCTGGCAAGATTGCAAACCGAACGCTTTAGCCACTACGCACATTTTCACTACCTAATAAATGGTAATTATAAAACGTAATCTAATCCACGGCTCGTTTGTCATCCATCTGGAAGCGTAATTGGGCCAGATTTTCTATTTCAATAATGTTGTACAGCATTATAGTTGGAAAGCCTACATAGTTACATCCGCGCGCTCCAACCGCGCCGGCGTACGCGTGACTGTAAAATCACCCTTAGAAATAAATTCTACTTTAATTTATGTGTTTTTCTTAATTACTTTACCGTACCTAATCATCAGTTGGAGCACGGGACCTTAAAAGTCCCCGTGCTTCACCCAGGTGGAGAACCTAGATGAAGCACGGGTCCGCACCCTAAATTTTTAATAACATGTTTTAGTTCTAGTTTTGTTTATGTCAAGTCATACAGAAAGTAACAAAGCATTTTTAATTATTTTACATTTTATTTTCATTTCATCTCATTTGCATGTTTTAGTTACGCCAGTAGCTGCTACTTAACTGCCAACTGTTTGTTGCCTTTGTTTGCATTATCTTCACAATAAATTTTCTTAAAAAAACTAATTGAACTTCCTTTCTCTCAACAAAAACTTTACAAGGGTTTGCTTTTAAAACGTAGTTCTATCGTGGAGCAAAGGCAAATGCAGTCATAAAAAGGCTAATAGCTATCCCCAGAACCGACTATTCTTTTTGTCCTATTGCTATATCTACATCCGTAATGGAGATTCAAATCAGAAACGTTCCGCATGAAATTGAGGTTATGACAAAACGTAATTGTAAATAGTAAGCGAAATACGTGTCATAAGATATCACTGTAATACTTATGTGAAGTTTTCTGAGAATTTAAAATATTATATATTCTGTTGTATTTAGAACTAATATTTCCGTGAAATACTAACCCGTATTAGCGCGAATGGTTTTGCATTAATATTATATTTCACTACCCAATAAATAATAGAAGCAAACTCCTTGTACCATGACAGATTTATGGAAAGTAGGCAGACAATAAAACCGAGTCAGTTTATTTATGAAATAATAATCAGGAAATTGATTGGACGCGTTTAATTTCCTCACTGGTCCGAAGCGGTCATTACGCCTCCATAATTTTTTATTGGGTGACCTAAATATATCGCGATGGCAAAATTAATTTGACTGGAGCGAAATGTGGTTCCCTTATTTATGACTTCACATTTTTCCAACATGTCATGGGCATTAAAATTACACTTATTCGTTTATAATACTTACCTTCTCGCAAACTATTCAATAAATTCTATTAAGATAAAAGTTCTATTTTTTTTTTTCGTGAACTAAAAAAATTAAAACAATATTAATGTACCTATTATGATCACTGCAATCGAATACCTAATCCTTAAACTAAATTTTTGTAACTATGAGAATGGAATAAACACTTCACTGATGGAAATAGTTTCATGCATCATTACAAACGCACGTACAAATTACCGAGAGCATCTCTTTGGTGTTCCAATTACTCCAATGTAAAGTTTTTATTATCGAATAGACATAGAAAATATAATCTATTTATTAACCCCATTTCTGTCGAACAACAAAATTTCTTAGCTTAAGTGATAGCCAATAGAGGGAATCTAGCACATAGAAACTTTTAGGGGTTCAACATAAAAATGCGCTTCGAATTTAACGCCCGCCGTTGTCACTGAAAGTCATTCAGCACCGGTTTGTGTTTAAAAAGAGTTAATAGTTAGCACAGCTGTAGCATTGTTAATAACGACCATTCTTTGTAAAAAAAGTCCTTCCCACAAGAACAATAGCATATTGGGAAATCGGGTCATAAGCCAACATTTATCCCAACACGTAGTGCGGTTGTCACTCGTGCTAGGGTTGAATACAAATGTACCTAGAGGTGAGGAGTCGTGTGTCGCGTCGCGTAGCGGCTCATTAGATGAATTAGGACCCCCCCCCCCCCCTTTCGTGTCGTAAAAGGCGACCACCAAAATACAACTGCACTACTCAGAATCATAGGTGGTTGGACTATCACCGCATGATAGAAAGTATTGACGTCATCATCAGCCTATAAACGTCCCACTGCTGGGCACAGGCCTCCCACGTGGACAATAGCACGTGGGGATATTGGGTCATAACCCACCACGCGGGTCCAATGCGGGTTGGTGGGTTTTAACGACTGCCATCTTACGACAGCAACCGGGACCAACGGCTTAACGTGCCTTCCGAAGCACGGAGGAGCTCGAGATGTTTTAAATTTGGTCACCCATCCAGCGACCCGGCATTGCGAAAGTTGCTTAGCAAGCAAGATCGCAAGCCGAACGCGCTAGCCGCTGCGCCATCGAGCTCCTCTGACGTATGACACAATAAATAGATTTTTACTAATTTTACGCACTTTTTATGTATTAATTGACATTGTGTATTTGTAATTGGTGTTGCAAGTAATTATAAACTATTTTGACATTTTGTATGAGATATTTTGACATTTTTATATTTTTTACATGAAATTTTTTAGACATTGTACTTATTTATGATTTAGGACATTTCATACGTTTGACGTAATTTATCTTGCCTTAATGGTCTTGGAAATTAAGTTCTAATTGATTTTAGTTTTATTATGGTGGTGGGTTTAATGCTTCTATAGTATTGTATTTAGCTTGCTGGCGTGTTGGTGTATTAATGCAAGCCTGCAAGTTCACCTTTATATAAAAATAAATAAATAAATGATGTTGAACGTATGTGCAGTCTTTAGTCAGTCAGCCTTTTACAATACCCAAGAGCAGGGAGGGGTTGGTAGTATTTTTACCGTGCCGCTAAATCACACGGCTCGAGACTGGAAAGTACAAATTAGTCAATAAGCATCTTCTTCTCTTCTTCTTCAGCACATTGTCATCCACTTCGTACCAGTCCTGCTCCAACCAGCCCAATCGCCATTTTCTGTTCCCGAACATGCCGCAGGCAGATTAAACTAACTTGAAATCTGATATAATAATATTATGTAACCCACTACCGTGTCGCGTAGCGGTGAAAGAATACAACCACCCCCTCTCTTACCTCAGGTGTCGTAAAAGGCGACTAAGTGACTAAAGGCTTTTCATACATCCAACAGCATAGAGCGGCGACGGGCTCACCACCAGTCACGCTGAGCACATTTGTAGTCGCTATTTGGTGAAAAGTGGACTATGGTAGAGGACTGCTTTTGCGGTCCTCATTGCCGACTCTGACTAACCTTTCGGGGATAATAGTCGAGATTTTATGTTACTCAAAAACACCACGAACCAACACAATTGTTGAAAGTGTAAGTGACGTCCATATTTCACAGCGCTAACTTAGCACGAGCTCGCATTGGATTGCGTCCAACACTCGAGCTCCTATCAATCAAAGAGAAGCGTAGAGTGGTGCACGAATTATCACCTGGGTTCTACTCTGTGATATTAGCTCGCAATTTATAGCTACACACCGACAAACGCCGATGCAATCCTCTATATTGACCAATCGATATGTTCCGTTGTCGACGACTCATTTTGGAAATTGCTTCGCATGTCGCAATAAAATATTGCATGTGAACGTGGCAACGATGTGCTCTTAGGGAGACGTGTATGGGTTGGTGATGATAAATATGAACTACTGGGTAATGCAGATATTTTTAATTTTATTTAGGATTTAGGTACCCCATGACGAATTTTGAGTGACATAGAAGACAGCAAAGAGGATGTAAGTAATGAAAATAGGTTAGAGCAGTGGACCAGCAATCCAAAGGTCGTGGGTTCGAATCCCACTCGAGCTTCTTGAGACTGGTTCATTTTTTTTCTAGTAAACATTTTATCCTATATACATACCTATAGCATTGTGAATGCAAAATTTCAACAATCAAGATATCTTTAAGCAATTGCATCTTTATCGATTGTTAAATACTTGCAAAATATTATTTCTTTCGAATGTGAGGGTAGACAGTGACGTAATACCGCTGGCTTGCAGCGTAAATAAAAAAAAACTACTAGGAAAAATTCAGCGAGTCTTCTGGGGTCTCGGTAGCTCAGAGGTTAGAGCAGTGGACCGACAATCAAAAAGTCGTGGGTTCGAATCCCACTCGAGCTTCCTGAGACTGGTTGATTTTTTTTCTAGTAAACATTTTATCCTATACATGCATATACATTACAATCACGACTATTATCCCCGAAGGGTTAGTCAGAGACTAGGCAATGACGATCGCAAAAGCAGTCCTCTGCCATAGTCCACTTTTTACCAAATAGCGACTGCACATGTGCTCAACGTGACAGGCGGTGAGTCCATCGCCGTTCTATGCTGCTGGACGTAAGTGCAGACTTTAGCCCGTTAGTCGCCTTTTACGACACCCAAGGGAAGAGAGGGGTGGTTGTATTCTTTCACCGCTACGCGACAAGGTTAACGACGAGTTAATTATAAGTATATTACTAATATACTTATTATAAGTATATTACTAATATACTTATTATTAATTCGTTTCTAAATTGAAATTAAATACAAATTACGTCAACGTTGTTAAAATGAGATGGAATAGTCGTTCCTTACAATCAGCAAGCAAATGTAATTAATTAGCACAACCGAATTAATTAGTAATTAAAACGTATTTAATGCTCTCTGAGCTGTGACGTTGCTCTTGTTGATCGCTAGTTAGTTACAAGACGATTAATAACATGGTGTTTATTAATGCGAATAATTTACCGTATAACTTTAAACATGCTTTCTGTTTTAACAAAAAGTTATAACTGGCAGTCTATTGCGCTCTATTAATCATTTTTTTTAAATATGTAAAAATGGAATAAACCATATGTTTTAGATTAGATTGACATAAAAAACACTGTTTGACAAACTACTTATTTAGATACTTGATGCGTAGGCAGATGGTCGGTTAAAGGTCACTAAACCTTGCTCCAGTCCTGAAACTTGTCCGGTTAAACAAGGTCTGCTATTCCAAAATTTAGGCTAAAGTTTATCTAGGTTCCAAACTGATGTTGATGCAGTATAAAACCAAGTTGAACTCAGTCCACGTTGTGGAATAATGTGGCGTACGTCTATGCAAGTAATTGAAAAGTCAGAGACCGCTCTAATCAAATATTGATTCTTTGCTAGATCCAGCGGATCCGGTGCATCTACGAATAGCATGGGTCAATACTGGGGCCTAATCTGTTTAGTCGCCGGGTGCAATTGGCACGCGTTGGGAAAAACGCGACACAGCCTGCCCTTTGTTCCGCTGCAAGTTTTAGACAAATAATAATAGAAACTCCTTTCGAAAAAGTATTTATTTACCCAACCAAATATAGGAACGATGTGTGGATATACATTAAACTACAACAATAAATACAAAGTCAGCCCACAGCCGGTGTAACTCGGTTGAACTCTCAGATTTGAAAGCTTAAACCCGTTTAAAGATTTTGTTTATAAGTGTAAATAACAAATAGAACAAAAAAATACGTCTTGTTACTTAACTTGACGTTAAGAACTTTTTATACATTACAACTAAAAATATATATATTACTTTTTAATGAAGTAACATTTCTTCCGTTCTTACTTCAGAAGCGAGTAGGACATTTTCATTAGTGACGGGAACGTCTGTAAAAATAATTTATTTTCTTTAAAACTTCAGCAATGCAGTGTGCTTCTGATGTGTGTTCATAGGCAAACTAAAACAAAAACGTGTGTGCATGATCGACAAATCCTTAAGGTACACTGTAAAAAATTACATAATAAGATTGTTATTTCAATAAGAATTAAGTGTCCAACATTGTAAATTGGATGTAAGTAGTTGTCGCTCAAAAAACATACCGATGTCCAGATATTTAGGTGTGGCGTAGCCACTGTCGTGCCTCGAAGCTTGTACCGCTTCTCTAATGCTGTCTACCACCACGTACCCTAAGCATATTGGTGGCTCGCCGACAGCTACGCAAAACGAAAAAAAATTAAGTGAGTGAAGTTAAAACTTACCTATAGTCACGTAAACTAACACATTAAATTCATCAACATTTCTGATCCTGCAAGAAGTCCTTCGTAATGCAGTATCTTATCGCAAAGAATCTTTAATAAAATAGCAGATATTTTGAACGACGAACTTAAATAAAAAGAATCAATACTATTAAACTATAGAAACACAAATGTGATGGAAGATCACATTTACAACACTTCGAACGAGCGACTGACGAAAGGTAAAATATGGTTAAAAGTATTAGAAATATAATTGACATTTTGCGTAAAGCCGATCGTCAAGCCTCGATAATGAACGTAACATATGGCGAGCGTACCTTTTGATCCCAAAATACCGACAGGGTTATACGTATGCCGCCTCAAATATATGCGAAAATCATTGGGTATGTCTTTCGCTCCAATTATTTTATAATTCCACGTTCGATCTGTGTAGACCTCTCCAGTGTGCTTATTGAATTTGAAATCTTCTACCAACCACAGCGATAATGCTTGAATAAACGCTCCTTCGACCTGACAAAAATTAGAATAAATTAGAACTGAATTACAAACATTAACTCGTAAAAGATACCTAATTGTAAAAAAAATGCAAATTAATGCTGAATTGTATATTGATAAGATTGTTGACGTTGGGTGATGTTAGCCTGAGCGATACGTGACTCCCAAGTGACTTTAAATATGTTTGTGGTCATGATATTGTACGACTTGTTTTGTATCTAATCAACACGGTCTCAATAGTAAAATTAGGATCAGATGACATTGTTTGCTTTTCCTTAGCGTAAAGACTCACTGATTATGTCATTGTCCTCCTACACTCCTCGCGTATGTAGGTATAGATTCGTGCTTCTAAAGTTTAACAATGGGAAGAATGAGTGCTACTGTGGTAAAATATTACCTGATATAAGATAAATATACTTTATTGTACACCACAACAATAAGTAGATGTACAAATGGCGGTCTTATCACTAAAAAAGATTTCTTCCAGACAACCTTTGGATGGACAAGATAAAATTAAAATTGGGTTTGCACCATGGATATCATAGTAAGTAATAAATAATACATACATTTAATCACGACTATTATCCCCGACGGGTTAGTCAGATAGTAGGCAATGAGGACCGCCAAAGCAGTCCTCTGCCATAGTCCACTTTCACCAAATAGCGACTGCACATTTCCTCAGCGTGAAGGTAGTGAGCCCATTGCCGCTCTAAGCAGTTGGACATGTGCAGTTCTTTAGTCCGTTAGTCGACTTTTAAGACACCCAAAGGAAGAGAAGAGGTGGTAGTATCTTTCACCGCTACGCGACACGGTGATAAATAAAATTAAGACTTATTAAAGTACTTAAATAAATATATACCTAATAAATACAACCATATATCAGTTATAGTAAATATAATTAGAAATAAACACTTATGCTACATTTAGACATGTAGTGATCTTACTACAAACGGATGTCTATAAGGATAAGTAATAGTCATTCACCACTCTCTTGAAAATCGCTAGCGTGTAGGCCATTCTAATAAAATTGTCAAAGGCAAAACGTTCCACAAACAACAGCCAGTACCACAGAAATATTACTTCTGTGGCCCATACTGTAAAACATTTTATAGAATGTACTTGCATCACGAGTGTCAGGTTATGTAAAGTTCTTATTGATCGTGAGTGAGACTTACACAAGTTTATTTATTAATTAACACATTTTGGGTTTCAGAAACTTAAGAGGCCTATTACATCTCGAATGTGATTTTTGCGTACAATGCCCATTTTCGCATTTTGTAGTAATTTTGCAGTTGTATTTATCGTTTTTATCGAAATAGGATAATAAATTTGTGCATAATATTACAAATCTCCATTCTGCGAGCTTATGTTGAATTCGAACGGCCGACGCATCGCATTATGTAGTAATTTTGCAATTGTATTTATCGTTTTATTAAAATAGGATAATAAATTCATTATAAAATCTTTATTCCTCATGAAGTAACAATTACTCTGGTATAAATTTTGCTCAATAATATTATCGTAGATAGGAGATATTCACAGTTAACTTATAGCGATTTTCGAAGATTTTGGTTTAGATTAAGATTTTTTCCTATATAAAATTAATGATATCTAAAAATTCCGAGGCCGCTACGCACTATTCGACTATATAAGAGATAATATTATATTTTATTTATTTCACTTGTTTAGAACAGTAGTTCAATCGATGAGCTCAAAAAAGTGCCTTCGCGCACTTTATGAAAATCTTTCTCTGCGATTTTGGGTTTAATTAAAAAGTTAAGCAAAATTACAAAAAGCGAGGCCACTACGCACTATTCTAATAGCTATTCTACACTATTCAATAAGTCATAATTGTTAATGTATTTTTGTTTCTGAGATCCATAACGCCAAAATTTGCCATTTTACGCAAAAATCACAGTCGAGATGTAATAGGCCTCTTAAGTTTAGAACTGATATTTTTTGATGTTTCTGTTGGTGCGTTGTCGGTTTCAAAGCTTTGGGCCTTTTGGTTGGTAGTATTGTGTTGGTCTTGATTTTGTACAGTTGCAGAGGAAATGTTTATAATATCCTAGCTCTAAAACTTTTAATTTGCAATAATATTAATCTTTAATAATTATGACATTTAAATATATTGTAATTTGATTGTATTGTTTCTCGTAATTTGCAATAATATTGATTTTTAATAATTATGACATTAGAATGTATTGTAATTTAATTGAATTGTTTCTCGTAATTTGCAATAATATTAATTTTTAATAATTATGACATTTAAATGAATTGCAATTTAATTGTATTGTTTGTATAAATTGCAAAGATACTAGGTAACATTAATAATTAATTTCAGACAAAAAGTCAATCGATGTAGTTACAATTATGGATATTTGCATGCCTACATACTTATGGCAGAATATTGTTGATACTTTAAATCATTGTCTTACATCTCAATGTTGTGTACATGATATTCGGCAAATAAATGATTTATGATTTATGATAAAGAATATAGTCTAAGTACAATTATTAATACCACCAGGCAGTAAAGTATAGTTCAGTTTGTTAATTATTAGATAAAAATCAAACTACCTGCCCCACATCAAGAACTGGATTAATAGTGTGCCCGCAGTCTTCTAATAGATCAGCGCGCACAATCCATTTTCTGCCAGTCAACACATCTATCTCCACTTCTGTAGCTGCTAAACCAAAGACAGAATAATTAACCAGTCGAGGATCGTTTGGACTTGTCACATAATTTGCTTGTAAGTTTATACCCTGACGGTCTGCTTCAAAAACAATTTCCTGCCAAGTAGCCTTAGGCATTGCGGCACGGAAAGGTGCCAATCTTGCATTAATTTCTTCACACGATCGAATCACAGAATAAGCACAACATTCCGTCGTTATACTTGAACCAGTCGCGTAAGAATTTGGGGTAGTAAAGTTGTAATTCGGCAACACGTTTACTTTTTCAACAGGAATACGAAACTCATTTGCAGCTACTTGAGCAATTCTTGTGAAAATTCCTTGTCCTATTTCTACTCCACCAATACTGACGACAACACTGCCGTCGGCATGATAAACTCCAACAAGGGCTCCATAATTTCCTATGTAATTAGTAGGAAATGACATATTATGAATTTTTATAGCTCTTTTTTTCCAGCGATTATGCGCATTAAAACTTTCTATAAATTTTTCCCTTTTTTTATAGTCAATTCTTTTCATAAACTTCAGAACCAGTTGTGGCAAAGGATTATCTTGTTTTCGATAATTTGCCATCCGTACGTGCACAGAGTCTTTTCCTATTTCTTGCGCTATATGCTCCATTATATGTTCTATTGCAGAAATGCCTTCCAATCCACCTTAAAATGCATAAGTTAGGTTTTCAAAAGTCCATCAATTTGGTTGTTTATTCCTAATTACCGAAACTCATAATTAGAACCTTTCAAATTTATGCTACTTACCTGGAGCTCTCATATAACAGTTAGACGGTACATCCAATAATACTCCAAAAGAATCCACCTTCCAACGATCCGGATTGTAACAATTTTTAAGTGAATCAGTGGCTAAATTGTTTTCATTTTCATTGGAAACTAGACCATCATTTATATAAAATTTAGAATCCATGTATTGAATTTCACCTTCAATATTAACTCCCACCTATTGAACATTAATTTTATTTCTATAAAAAAAATCTTATTTCATAATATAGTTTCTACACACGTTAGTAATGACTTTGCTTACCTCGTAATCAAGTCTGCTGTTGCATCGTTTCCCCAACGCTCTCATAATATCAGGCAACCTCATTGCCATGCGACAAGGCCGATTGATTTTTTTTGCTACCAAAGCGGTGGCGCATGCAATAAAATTGCTCCTACTTATTTTACAACCAAATGCACCACCGCATCTCCTTGTAATCACTTTGATTCTAAAATGTTTATTTATGGGATTAGTTCATATACTATACATATTCTACTGTGTAAAGAGTTTAATATAGAATTATTATTAATTACTAGCGGCCCGCCCGTGACGTCGTCCGCCCGTTCGTGAACACCCTGTATCCCGTGACTTTTCATTTACACAAACCTTGTCCTGACAATTACGAACAAAACAAAAAAAGAATCAGCCAAATTGGTCGAACTGTTCTGAAGTGATGCGCGTACAAACATTTCGGCAATTGATTTTTATAATTTTAAACCAAAAAATATATTTTTTAATTTTGTAGTTGTAGGTAAGTATTTGTTTGGTTAACTCACAAACTTTCGTTGATATTTAATATTTGGGCTACAGCAGCTTGTACAGAATCCAAATGTTGTGTAGCAGTATACATTTCTAATCCTTCGTCCACCGGAATAGCGACTGTTGAGTGTAATTCCATCATAAAGTGATATTGAAGAGGGCTGATAAATCTTCCTTTTATTACTTTTTGAACGTTAGTGCCTCTATCTTTCGGAGTTATCCCAGGGTAAGAAACGAGCCTGTTTTCTTCTTTAGAGGCTTTTATTGCATCCTCAATCGTTAGTCTTAGCGGCTTTTTTGAGATGTTTTTGTAGTTAACTTTCACAAAATTGGATGCACGATCAGCGGTCGTCTGTTCAGTAGCTACAACTATAGCAACGGGCTGATTGAAATAACGAACGTAGTTACTAGCTAATAATTCTTCTTTGTCAACAAGAAGAATGAGGCCTAATTTTACAACGTTGTTTTCACCAGGTATATCGGCAGATGTTAATACTGCTTTTACCCCTTCAATTTTCTAAAAATATGCAATATAAAATTTTAAATAACTTTTATAAATAAAATATACTCATAGTAAAAATAAAAATTACCATAGCTTCAGATCCATCTATTGACTCAATTTCAGCACTAGCAATATGAGATAGAACAAATGCTGCAAACACTTCATCTTTAATAGCTGGTACATCATCACTATATACTGCTTCTCCAGCACATTGTATCATTCCTTCCTTTTTTAGTAGCGGTTGTGTAATAGGATACTCTTTCTTATCTGTATCAAATTCTTGATAGCTGTGGCTCACTGCTGGTCTATCCTCTCTAGGCGTAGTACTTCCAGATTTATAAAATGGTTTTAATATTTCCGGGGGACAGAGTGTCAGTACACACTACAATTAGAAAACTTTTTATAAAAACGATAATGTTACTTATACGGGTATATTATCTTATTATGAAATATTATAGGTACCTTATAAAACAAATTAACAGCCAGTTTTCGTTTAAAAAATGGTGAAGGATCTGGAGGATTATTTAGCGGATGTATCTCAGTTTGCAAACAATGCAGAGCACCTTGCAAGACATCATTATTAAACATATTTTGGCCAATCAAAAATTTTTCAGTGTTATAGGCGTGTGTAAATGTGGGAGTTATTCCTCCATATACAATAGAAGCCTTCAAAATTATACGTGTTTCTGAATCAAATTTAAATAAAAAGCCAGAATTAACTTCAGCGTGAGCATTCTGTTCTCTTGGTGTAATCTAAAAAAATAAACGATATTAAATAATTTATTTAGTTTAAAGATATTGCATTTAACAAGGCTTAAAATAAACTAACTACTTTAAAGTTTGTTTATGCGTTACTAGTGAAGGTTCATGGTCTATGCATACTTTTTTGAGTAACCAAAGCCGACGTTTGGTTTGATGTGGTTGATTGGTTTCATTAGACAGCCCGCGGCTGCTTGCGGCCGCTTGTCCACGGCTGGTGCAACTTGGTCGAAACGTGGAGTACGTAAAAAAGCATAAAGGCGCATCCTCACTGAGAGCATTCGCGTGTAATGAGCATTCGGCATCAAATATTCGAGTGGTGAGTTGAGCCAAGCGTCACAAAGTTTACACGCGAGCACGAACTTCGGCCAGTGTGGACGTCGTGACCTTTTTGGTCTATCGTATTATCGTGTTATTGTCAATGTTAATTTATATTGCTTTAGCTACTCTCTGATTTCTATTTGACATTTAGTATTCGAATGCTCCAAGCTCAGATGTTCGACTTGAACGTTCATAGTTTTGCACGAAAGTGAATGTTTAGTTCGCTGGGCAGAATTTGTTGCTCGCCGGCGATTGCTCGTTTGCAAATGCTCGGGTAAGAATGCTTTCGGTGAGGACGCTCCATAAGGTAAACTATGATACCTATTTCTACTAATTGATGTGCGGCTATTTATGAATAGGTACTACTTTAAAAGTTTAGAGAACTTTCTGACATTTCTAAAGCATGCTTAATTACCTTGTACGTAACTAATTTGTAGTCTTTTGTGAGAGGAGGAAACTTTATTTGTGTCAGTACTTTTCCAACTAAATTTGCTGTTAAAAACTCTGAAAAACTTAAATCTGTCTGTTCTTGTTGGCGATTGACTGCAAATAAACACGATTTACAAATACATTGTTAAAAATATTCATGTAACGCTTTTTGATATGCATAACAAGTTAACTGTTATATAATTTAAACACTTTCCATTAATATAAATAAATAATTGCAACATTCCCTTAATGAGAAAAATAAAGTACTTAATGCAAAGTACTTTGGCCTAACTGAAGTCAAGAAACTGCATAATACAAACCATAACAAACTCATAAATGATATCAATATTTACCTAACGTAACGACTGCACCCACACAATCAAATAAAAGAAAGATATCGGACTGGAAATCAGGATGATTGTTTTTCAAAACAAGGTTACCGGCTAAGGTTCCAATCTGTAAAGCCAAAAAAGATGTCAAAGTAAATTTTTAATAAAGTTATTATTGAAAGTAATTCACATTACAATTTATACTGACATTTCTGACTGGAATGTGAGCGACACGTAGAATGTGGTAATGTAACTTCTCTAAGTACCAGAATTCTTCGTTACTGCTGCTTAATTGCTTGAATACTTTTAAAGTATCAGTCAGGGTCATATTAGCACCAAGCACGAGGTTCTGATCTAAATAATGGGTTGTCAGTTCTTTAATATTACCCACTTCTATTAAAAGCTTTGGGTAGGATATTATTGGTCTGACTCCTGAAAATCAAGTCATGTAATCAGAACAAAACTAAAACTGCATCCCTGAAGGAATATACAATTTAAATAGTTAAACGAGTACATGCTATATGTTTCCCAAGATCAAGGTAATCAAATTAGCTATGCATTATTAAAAATACCTTTTGCCGTATTCCCTCCAATCAACATATAAGAATCCGTTTCATATTGATCGAGAGCTTTAAAAATTGCGTTGACATCATTTGCCTTGTAATATATTCTGCCATCGGCAAGTTCTATTTTCTTTGGTATATTCGAAGTTGAGCGATCAAGTTGCATATTTACTAAACACCAATCTCGGTTGTTGTCTTCGTGACAAATACCACCACACTTTTTATTAGATTTATTACAAACATGTTCACCAACGTCTTCAATGTCTTTAATTTTGTTGAGGACTTTGCTATCAGCATCAACTGCTAAAGACTTAAAAGCCTCTAAAATTGGTCGATATCCAGTACAGCGACATAAATTACTGCCGAGAGATTCTTCTATCTCCTTTTGGGTAAGGTGGTGATCGCTACTTTGAGCCAGACTAAAGAAATAAATTGAACACTAAATTAAAGTCCTATAAATTGAGAATTAAAGAAGTAATAGCAAGATAGTATTTGTCATAAACCACAAATTTACTTTCATTTGTTTTTTGTAAACGATATATGCAATATTACCTGTACATACTCATAACAAAGCCAGGACTACAAAACCCACACTGAGAGCCGAAGTAGTGGTTTAAACGCTTCTGTATAATATGGTAGCCACTTTTCCTGTTACCAATTCCTTCGACTGTGGTTATATCCCAGGTGTCACACGACATTATCAAAACAAGGCACTGAAAAATAAATGATTGAAATCTAAGCAACTCATTGATGACATGACATAAGCTACAATTTAGAGGTATGAAGGCCAATGACCTAAAGTCTTTTATATATATTTATTTATACAATATCATCGACAACCCTCAAATTCAACTTGTTTTCACATCAGTTTATCCACATCGCGGAAATTCAGTCTAGTCGCTTGTCTACGCCATGAACAAACCTAACTGCATCAGCGTTCACAGCACACCCGTACATTGACTTCGTATTTATAGGCAATCTTACACATACACATTGTTCTTTGCAAAACACCGTTCAGCATTTAGCTGAACTTCTTCAGTGACATAAGTTATTCCCCCATAGTTACCGAGTTGACAGAGAAGGAGGAAATCTCTTGCGTGCTCGGTTGCGCAACCCGGACGTTGACGACACAGGCGCCGCACCCGCCTTCCTTGCACATGTACTTGGTACCGCGGAGCTCAGCACGGCTGCGTATGAACGTGTTCAGCGACGTGTCCGCTGGGAACTCGCCGCCAGCTGATAATATAATCATCATCATCATCATCATTATCATAATATATACAGGTATATAAATGTGGGTATGTATAGACCATAATATTATATGCAAATTTCTGTTTAGATAAACTACAATACGGAATTTGAGCTAAAGGATTCCCCCCTACATGGAACTTGCATCCTCTTACATACCTGGTCAAGCGCACTACCTACTATGGTATCTTACATTACAAGTTTGTGCAATTTAATGCCGGGTAACTGGATCAGTGAAATAAAAATCATTTGAAAGGCATATTGGACATCCGTTGGTCCTAGTTATTTTCGTGAGATTGCTCGTTAACCACCATTTCGCATATGTTGTGGTGTCTTTTATGGCACGAAGTCCGCAGGTGCTAAATATATTGTTTATGTGTTAGATGAATGTATTCTATATGTTTCAGCAAACTCATAAACGGTCAAAACTTTTATTTTACTTTTGACTGCAAAATAATAAAGCTAAGAGCCTATGCAGTTCTGCCAGTTAAGTTAGGTTAGATTTGTGATCAACAAAAGAGACACACATCACAAGGTAGCTAGTCCCCCAGCACAGGCATGTGATCAATAACAGAATAAAAGCTAGTCAAACGAAGCAAATTAGATCTAAATCGAAAATTCTAACCTGTAGAATAGTAAAAAAAATCATAACCGTGTCGCGTGGCAGTGAAAGAATACTGCCACCCCCTCTCTTTCCTTGGGTGTCGTAAAAGGCGACTAACAGACTAAAGACTGCACATACATCCAACAGCATAGAGCGGCGCTTGGCTTTCCACCTGTCACGCTGAGCACATGTGCAGTCGCTATTTGGTGAAAAGTGGCCGAGTCTCTGACTAACCCTTGGGGGATAATAGTGATTATTATAATAATAAAAAAACGGTAAAAACCACTTTAGCCTAATGTTTCAGTCAATTTTGCAGTTGCGGTTGATACTGTTCAACTAATGAGCCAAGTCTTCACGCTTTACGTTCTTCACGCAAAAGTTGATAGAGTTGACTTAATTCCAAATGCGATTTTTTGTTTACAAACCCCGGCTATGTTTCGAAAAGTCCGAAACCTACTTAGTCTGAATTGGTAGTTGAGCCTAGTACCTCCTGATATCGAGTCAATTGCTTTTGGCATACATCAAAATTAAAATTAGAATTATGATAATTATACCAACTTATTACTTTTGAAAACAAATACCCACCACTGTAGCTCTTTCCATTAATTTTGAAATACACTCTGTCCATTTTTGTTGTAATTTAACACAGAAATATTAACTCAAAACCTCACTACACTACGTCTTCTTAGAACAAACTAACTACAATATTTACATACTAACAGATTCCAATTAAACCAGTAATTACCTATAAAATAGTGTTAATTGTTGGAAACTCCGCCTTCGATAATTTTATGAATCCGATTGCAGGCCACCGGAAAATCATAACTAACTTCTGAATATTGAGTTGGCCGAATGTCAGAAATTTTGCGACGATACATTTATAGCGGAACAGAAAAATCATACATTTACTTGAAACACCCAACAAGTTTTTTTTAATTTAGCAAATATGTACAAGCACAAAATGTGCCGGTATGAGGGGTACGTATTAAAATCCCGAAAATTCATAATACCTACAACTAAAATACCTACGTTTAAAACATCGAAAATCAAAATACCGAATACCGATATACCTACCGAAGCTCATTATGTCGATTTTTAATTAACCGAAAGTACATAATACCGAAAGTTCAAAATCCCGAAAGTTCGAAATACCGAAAGTTCAAAATCCCGAAAATTCGAAACATCTAATTTCATAAGACCTAATGATGTTAGTTAGTTAGTTAGTTAGTTAGTTAGTTATGTTTTTTATTAGTCAACAGAAATACTAGCTGCCCTACTCCTGTAGGTCACATGTACATTGTAAAAACACGGTTAATCTAACTTTAGGGATTTTAAACTTTTGGGATTCGGAACCTTTGGGATTTTGAACTTTAGGCATTTTAAAATTCGGCCTTCCGTTCATAGGTCTTATAAAATTTGGTATTTGAAAATTCGGTATTATAAAACGTACCCGGTATGCGGTATGACTACATAACAATTAATATCTATTCCGTGGGTTATGACTATTGGACCTTGAAAGCTTGGCATGCCACTGGTGTGAGATGGGACCTGTGTACCGTGGCTCCCTCGCATTTACGCGCTACCTTGCTTCATGTTGAGGCTGCTGAAAATTGCAAACGGGACAAGTACGCGAATCTGGGCTGTAATTTTTTGGTTGTTCTGTTGAGAGCGGTGGAGTTCATAGGGACCAGAGGCATTGTAGCTTGTTAAAGAATTACGTGCTAGTCCCTCATGAGGCTCCCGGTGACAAGAAAGGTGGCGCCTCCGCCAGCGAATTAGCCTGGCAATACAAATAGGTAATGTTGCCAGCATTAAAAAAATATTTTACTGAAAATGAACTTTTATCAGAGCATTTTCGAATGTCAAATTCTAAGCCGTAGCTTCTTAAGCACCACGATGAAGACCTTGTACTGTGCTTGTACCGGCTTGTAAAGGCAATTAGTAATATAATATCTCCACGTGCTATTGTCCACGTGGGAGGCCTGTGCCTAGCAGTGGGACGTTTATAGGCATATGATGATGATGATGAGGTAATTAGTAAGATATGAAGGACACGCTCGCGTGCTGCCACCGCCTAGGAAACTTCCAGTGTTTGATCGGTAAACTGCTTGAGGAATCACCAAGTTTTTCGCTGCCCATATTATTATGCTATTTTTTATAAATCAAGGAGGCAAACGAGCAGGTGATGGCTCACCTGATGGAGAGTAATCACCGCCGCCCATGGACACCCGCAAAACCAGAGGAGTCTCAGACGCGTTGCCGGCCTTTATGAAAGGAATAGGCTCGTTTCTTGAAGATCCCTAAGTCGTAACGGTACGGAAATACCACCACCGAGAGGCTGGTTTGTTGACAAAAGTGAGTCGCGCGCACACGAGGTCGCCTCCTTCTTTGTTGGCAAGGCCGCTATGATGGAATATTTTGTATACATCACTGCAATCTGTAGAGCCTTACAGTGAGATCATAGATAAGTATGTTAAGTAATAACTGCACGACTGTAGATATTTTTTTGTCAGAAACTTATGACTCAGTGATGAAATATTGCTGATAAATTTGAGAGGTAGGTAATAGAATTCTGCTCAGAAGCTGGGCTGGGAAGACTAGATGGCGCATATTTTTGTGCTGCAAAACTATGCAGTTTTATTCAGCTTTATCCCGGTATAGCGGTTAGATCTCGTTCCAGTTAGATTACGGGGCATAGAAGCTAGAGATGTAAATGGTTCCTGTGGCCATTGCTCATCAGGCGAGCCGTACGCTTGTAGGCTGCCGCAAAAAACAAAAAAGTTATCTCTAAACATAAGTAGGTACTACATGTTTTGCTTAACCGCAACCGCCGGATATTAAAGTATAATATGGACTGTACCACCGCCATATTAACTATGAAATCAACGAGTTATTTTCCGGTACGTTGAGCCGGCGCGACGAGCAGACCGCGGGCGGCTGATGTAAGCTGACACCTACCTTTTGTTTCGCTTGGCTTGGCATTAAATCAAATACGTGATGCGATACGTACCTACGCTTGTGACTTGCGTCCACCTGCCTGGAGGCTACTTATGTATAAACATTCAATTATGATTCTGTAAATTTTTTGATTCTTTCTCATCTTTTACAGTACCTCTGATATCATTGTTTCATCTTCATTTGTAAACCACATAATTGTCGAAACTACAATGCGCAATCGTAAAATTGATGAACTGTTTACTAACTTTAACTTTAATTAAACAGCAGTGGTAGATAGCTTAACTTATTCCTACCGCCAAACAAACTAAATCCAAGATGTGCCTCCCTTTTCTTGTAGGGGAAAAGGACTCGCTTGATAGAGGAAACCACCTCGCCAGAAAACCTCCAGGGTTGTTCGGTCCTTACAGCTTGAGAAACCTTAATTATCTCGCTACCTTAAAATCTGGTTAAGCTGTTAAACATAACAGCAATTTCTTTCAATAAAAAGAAACTTGACATCACTAATCGAAAAGTAAGTAACGTCCTTAAGACGTATGGAGTTGATGTTATAAGTTCCTAAGGCTGCCATTTTGTCTTTAGACACTCGAGCCTAATTCCGTGTATTTTTGCAAATAAATAATCGGTCAAAAGGGAATCAGAAATGATTGGCATAGTTTCGTTGCGTGTTGGTTAGAGAAAATAATAAATCAAACCAGAGAGAAGAAGTTGGCATTCCGATACTTAGATTTATCTCCAATTAGTTCTGAATACTCGGACATAAATTGCTATTAATATGAGACTGAATAATATTTATTAGATATCTCTACCTACATGTCGATTTTCGAATAGGTACAGAGAATGCGAATTTGATAAATCGCTGCGGATCAAGCCTGATAATATGCCATCAAATCCGCATTCCCTAAATTTGACTCTACGCCAACGTCACAAAGATCACTCTTGATCAGAACGTGAGTAGTGTCTTAGTACTTTTCGTGAGTACTTGCATGATCTATCGATATGTACTTGAGCTTATGCGTGTGTTGTGTTAAAAAAAAGTTTTTTTTAATACTTTGTAGTAAAGGTATATAAGGGCCAAGATATTTTAACCACATATAGTATCGATTTACAAATGTTAACAGTACGTTCGCTCGTTTGTCTCCTTTTATTAAAAAAGTTTGGATAGCAACTTAACCGATTTTGATAAATTTTGGTATAGAGATCGATGGGGCCCTGGAGACGGTTTTAGGCTACTTTTTTCAGCAAAAACTATAACTTAAAAGGGAGGAAATAGAGAGGTGCACTGTGGTTTCTTGCGCCCGTTCTTCGCCACAGCTAAAAAATTACGTCCTGAATGGGTGGTACGTTAAATAGATTTGTACGATTCAAAGTACCTACTTAATAATTTGAGTTTATTGAATAATGTACTAGTACTTGTATTTGTAAAGTTATTTGAGTTTACTGAATAAATATATTTTGAGTTTGATTACGTATGAAACTTTTTATGGCGTTTTCCGATTTGCTTCTAACTATACATGCAGAAATACTGTCTATAACTAATAATCAAAGTCTGTATAGGTATTTATATAATATTTTTACTCTAATTCCACTCCCTATGTGGTATTGTCAAATTTCTCTGTAATAAAATTATTATTATGTATAAAATTAAATAATGTTCCAACACGCTATATGACATATTATTATGACCATACACACTTCAAAATAAAATAACATCCACATACATATAACATATATGTACATACATATAACATAACTGGATTCAGAGGCATCCTCACCACGCAACATGATCGATAATTTCCACACACCTTTCGACGACGAACGAAAACAGGCATTTATCACTCCCAATCGATCCAACCTCAAGAACTTCACCTGCCGCTAAAGACAAGCAATAAATCAATCTCATAAACGAACCATCGCGTTACAAACTGCCGCTTGAATATTCGCGGGTTCAATATCCAGCCAAATGAATTATGGGGGGTAATAAAAATCATTCGCAAGGGTACGCCGCCGCGGCTCCCCTGATCGCCGGGTAGTTATTTAGTAAAGCAATAAAGCTGGTTATGTCTCGGCCGGCGCCGGGCCCGTCCACCTAATCAAATAAACCAGAACAAGGAACGGATTTACGAGACCTGCTTACGTAGGTACACTTTGTATATAACGGTCGCTGGCAACTTAAAACGGGCGAAGATAACAACTGCATGTACCAAACAATACGTACTTAGCTACGTATTAAACTTCTATTGGTAGTTTGATTGAGGTAAGATGGCGCGGCGTGGAATTCAAAGTATTGTTAAACCAAACATAAATCAAAAGAAAAACAAAAGTAGATTAACAACGGAATCGGAAAAGCCGTAAACCCGTAAAGTAAACAGTCATCATAGCATGGGCTTCTATCGAATTCGTATCGTAAACGTACATTTTGTCTAATCCGGTACTGATTGTAAAACTTTTTCATTTTGCAATCGTTTCAATTAGACATACTCACGTGTTGCAAAATGTCTATCATTAGATGGAATGGCCATTGGAATATTTAATAAAACGTTTTGACATACTGTAATGCTGTGAAAGGAGATTGACGTAAGAGATTTACAGCTTGAATGTAAAAGGGTATACTGCTAGAGGTCCTAGAAGGACATTTAGGGACCAAATAAGTGATGTCTTCAAAAAACCTGGGGTCCGCAGCAAAACGAATAAAAGGAGGTGCATGTAAGGCCGATGAATGTAAAAGAAGCAAGCTAGGTGTGTCAGGACAGCGCAAAGTGGAGATCCATCGTCTCTGCCTACCCCTGTAGGGACTAAGGCATGAGCAACATGTATGTATGTAGAATACATACATACATATTGCTCCAAAAAAAATATTGACGTTGACATGACATGACAAAAGAAACAAACTTGTCCGCTAATTCGACCGCGTCGTCTCGTAGCGTAGTTGGCTAATGAACGTGGAAATGTAAAAGTAACTAATCATTAAAAATCAAAATAACACGTTCCACTATACGGCCTATGCGTTGATATTTCATTTTATTTTTTAGCAAAACAAGACCTATTTATAGTCCTAGCTACTGACTGATCATAATTTAATATCAAAACAAAACATATTTTCATAAAATCACCAAAACACCATTTTCGCGCTGGATCCAAACTGAGCTGCCGTACAATAAATAAAATACAGTACACGCTAAGAGCCTTCATATGACAATAACTTATCACTGTTGAATAAAGCTTAAAAGTGGGTCCAAAACGACGCATGGTACTTTGTATTATAATACCGAATCTACTCTAATCTACCGTATGTTTAAATACCGTCAGGGGAAAAAGTTAGAAATAAATTATAAGGACTTCCCATTTATAGAGAATAAGACTGAAGCCAATTAAATAAATAGCATTGTTTCTCAAGTGATCTGTATAAATGGCGGATGTACTTACGGCATCAGAAGAAATAGACCCAACGAGCTTTGCGCAGCTCTCCGTAGCCAAATGAAGATAATCCTTTCCAGAGTGAGAGCGTTCTTTTGTCACAGTTGAGAATAACACAGTTATAACAGTATTATGTTAGCTTCTCTAACTTGGATCTTGAATAATTATGTATACTTATGTAATATATATATATGTATGTTCTCTGACTTGGAACAAACAAAGTTCAAAGTTAAATCTTTCGACATTCTCTCTCTATCCGCGAGCGGCCGCTTGTATTTTATATACCTATCAAATTTACAGACGTGGAGTTAAACGCCATCGAGTCCAACCTAGGTGTAGGTGAAGGGTTTGATGCTTATGCGAAGAATTGGCCAACACTAGCAACAGACCGCAAATATTGGAAAGAGGGAAGGGAGGCCTTTGCCCAGCAGTGTGACGATATGGGTAAATATATAATGATAATAAGAAAATATATGAATTTACATACGATTAAAATTATAATTAGCTCTTTAATAAGCGTTCAATACATAACTAGCGCTTGAGCCTACTTATATATATTTTCTGCAGACTAGTAGCAGTGTTCTACAACGCTGTAAGCTGGTTCGAAGGATAGGAGATCTACTAAAATTACTAAGCAAACACATAATTGTCTCTATGGCTAGAAGGCTTGATTGCCGATTACGCTCAAATTGTAAGCCAATTAGGCTACAAGACCCTCTTTCTATAAGGCAGACCGAACACTTCTCCTGCTCAATTTATTGAAAGACCTTCACACTGTTTTATCTCATTCTCCTTTGGGAAAACATGACCCTCAAATTAACTTCATTTTACCGTCCTGATCTGCCGTTAAGGCCTGACGACAAAATCGGTAATACTGAAACAGCTAATCTCATCGGCAGTTCAGAGTTTGTAAGAAAACGAACTGACGACCTGTAGACGTTCGAAAAATAAAGAAAAATCCAATTCTCTTCATGTGGATTGTTCCATCCCTGTGCATTGCAACTGTCTGGCGCAGCCAACAAAATAAGAAAGGTTTACTAGCTACATTCATTAACTGTGATTTTATTGTACGACAGGCGCCCCGTGCACTCAAGTCCCAGTTTTAATTAATTAAAAGTCAGATAAGAAGCTATTGTTAAAAATTGGAACGATTCATTAAATAAATTGCTATCTACTTGATGCCAGCGAGTTGTTGTTGTTGTTGAAGGAGTTTGCAGCACTTCGACGATACCTGCATACCTGCATTTTTTTACTTGGCTATGTGAATTTTTATTGTGTTTTGAGACTCTTTTCTAAACACTAGTTTACTTTTTACGTAGGTGCATTTCACGGCTCGGAAGATTCTTTTTCATCATTGCCCTATGATCGAGATTTTATTTCAACAGTACATTTTTTTTCATTTTTTTTCTGCTTTTTGTTGTGTAAGTAACTAAATATGTTTTCAATGTTTGCACCTCCGATCTTAGAGTGTATTATAGTTCTCTCCATCCGACTAGTTGTCTGGCAGAAATCGTTTTTAGCGATAAGACCGCCAAATTATAACATTGTTTTTCTTTTTTTTTTGTTTGCTCTTTTATGTAAATGTTTGTGTTATTATGTTACAATAAAAGTATTAACTATCTATCTATCTACATTAATAGTCAAGGCCAGCATAAATGTTCTTAACTTAAAACACATGATTCTTATACACAAACAGTAGCTAAGAACTAACAGTATACCTACAACAATAAGTAGTTAAATTCCTAAACCACACAAGTCACATAAGACACTTTAGGAATAAAAGTTATTGATCTATTTTATCATATCAATCTGGGAACACTACGGCTTGTCCGGGATTAGTTCTTGGGATTACTTCCTACAAAGTACATTAGAATAAGTAGCTTGTTAAATCATCATCATGCAATTGTTATATAGCAGTTTTCATTCTACAGTCGCGTGACCACCAATTGGTAATTAAAAATCAATGAACGATCCACATTATTCGATAACATACAGCTACTATAAGTGTAATTGACGTTATTAAACTTGAATTCGTAATAAAACTGTACAAGATCGACTAAGTTATAAGCGCACATGCAGATTTACATAGTACAACCCCCTTTTTTTGTTAAGTTAAGTTATTATACCTATATTTTATATATAAGTTTAAGCTATTTTTTTTCCCATTTCCTATTTCCTTATATCGGAATCAAGCCTATGGGACGGAAGAAATTATACTAAAAAGAACCCTAAAGAAATTCATCAAGGGTATTTCTATTGTTCCTTTCTTTTACAGCGTCAAATATGGTAAAATGTTTTTTTTTAATGAAACTGTCTTCTAACTGTTATTTTGGAAACCATAACCTCGTAGTCGTAACAGAGGCATTGCTAAGTAACGCTACATATGGTGACGGCATTATGTCAATTTATGTCGCCGTAATCCAATAGTGACAGCGGAGATTTAGCTCAGTAATTGCCCTATTGAATATTCAAAGTTAGTTGACGATGCCCCCGAAGCCCCGCCGATTAGTTTATCATACATTTTAGCCGCCGCTACATTGATTAGCCCTCTCCAATAAATACACTTCATTACTTGTTTCTTGCTATTTGCGCAGTTTGTCGTAATTGTGTTGTCTAAAAATCGGATATGCAAACGAGTTTGATTCAAGGATTTCGCTTAATGCTAGTGTGTCTTGAGAAGTTACAAAACAGTAATACAGTAATATTGTACCTTTACATTTTTAAGAAAAATAAATAAATAAATAAGAATAAATAAGTTACGAAGTTACAAAACAGTATTTGAAGTTTTTATTCATGGTTGTGGGTAACTATTACAGAACAGTTCAGAACAGACATCTATACCGTAGTAATTATAGACAAAAACTACCACAATTCCTATCACCTATAACACCAACCTACATACATCAACCTGTAAACGTCTCACAACTGCGCTCTGGGAACTGTCACCTCATATAGCAGTATTACTTTAATCTTACTATGCAAAATTCATATGCTAATTGGCATAGTAATATTAAAGTAATACTGCTTTAAGAGTTGGTAAGGCCCTAAACTTTTCACATATGAACTACATGAGAAGATCCATTAACCATTGGCCACCACGCTCAGAGTTGGTGGGTTTTGGCGACTGGTATCTTACAACAGCAATCAACGAACTTCGTTATTATGCCTTACGTATTGTAATTTTAAATATCTTATGCCCTTCATTCTCTAAGTCAGGGCAGGACACGGTGAATTTGTGGCAGGTAAAAGAATCATTATTTTAATTTTTATTTATACCCGTGTTGCGTAGCGGTGAAAGAATACTATCACCTTATACTACGACCTTCTCTCTTCAATTAGGTGTCGTAAAAGGCGACTAACGGACTAAAGACTGCACATACATCTAACAGCATAGGGCGGCAATGGGCTCACCACCTGTGTGTGTGTGTACATGTCATTGTGCAGTCGCTATTTGGTGAAAAGTGGACTATGGTAGAGGACTGCTTTTGCCGTTCTCATTGCCTAGTCTCTGACTAACCCTTCGGGGATAATAGTCGTGATTATATGCATGTAATGTATGCATTTATTACTAAAGGCACCACCGCAACTTTGGCTACTTGGACAAACGTAGACGTTTTGTTAATTTTACTAACTCGGACACCTTCACAGGCAAGCGCACAATAAATGACCAAAGTTTTATCGCAATTAGAGGAATAGAAAAGGGAAACCATACGGGATTGATAAATAATAAAACATTTATGATAAAAAGTTAAGCTTGATATACGTAGATATATCAAAACATTTGCTCATTTGTGGCACTGAATACGACCGTGCTAACCGTTAGATCAACACGGTCGCATATACATACGTAATCACGCAATGTTTACCTAGTTTCGTACGATTGGACTACTTCACAAATGCCCAATAAAATTTAACACTTTAGTTATTTTCATGGTAAATGACAATAAGGCCAAAGAAAGTTCACTTACCTCAAAATAAGCTCAAAAAAATCTCTAGTTGCTAAAGAACTGAATAAAAACCTTTAACCGTCGGAACACAACAGCGCTGCTTACATTGATTGATGCCCTCCGTGGTCGTATGACAACCTCCGTGGTCGTATGACAACCTCTGAGGTCCCGGGTTCAATTCTATGTTGAGACAATTTAGAAAAAAAAATTACCTTAATGGATTTCTGGTCAGGGTGTTTACCATGTTTATGTATGTTTATCCGTTATCTAATTAAAAACCGTGTAAGTTATTTTTTTTTATTATCTAAGGAAAACCAAGGTTTACACATTTTCAGTAAAGTTACAGAATAAAATACATAGAAACCTCTTATAGGTTCCCACCGATAGAGCAATTTGAAACTTATTTAGTCATACCACAAAAACTGGTTTGTGACAGCGGCAGCGGTTAATTAAATTAATCGATAAATCACGAACCACTACTTAAACCAAATTTTGGTCAATTTATTAAACTAAAATGTGTATCAGCCAAATTAATATTGAGTGTATTTACTGACAATTGCAGATTTAACACGATTCCATGATCATCATTATAATATTTTATTAATTTCGTAAGCCTTATTTATAAATGCCCAAAACATAAAATAAATAGCAAAAAGTTTTTATACAAAATATGTTAAAACTAATAATATAGAACTTCATTCCGTCAAAATAAATGAACATTCTCTTGTGTCTATAATGAAAACAGGCATGTATGAACGGACATTGTAGCGATGCCTTGAGTTCAATTGCAATGGCCTTTGCGCTGCGTAGGGACAATAAATAGGCTGTAGGTACTTTACTTTAACCACAGAACAGAAGAACCTCTCTCTCTTCTGTTTTGTGATATCAACCCTAACACGAGCTCCTCTTATATCGACATTAAATTATGATGAGGCTTACGAGAATTCTATACGTCATACTATAAAACATAAACAGTTCGAAAATTAAATAATTAGGATAGCCCGCCCGTTTTAACTAATTAGCCTCAACAAACATCCGTGAACAAATACGCCGCTCCCTCTCGCCCAATATTATGATTGCGATCATTATGCGCACACAATTATGTATTTTACAATACAAAGTAAAACAATAAAGTACAACAACACTTCAATTCCATTCTTCTACGAGCGATTTAAGCATGTATTTTTGTATCGGGCGTCTGAGACTTATCACCGGCAGGCAGTTATCCTCTACTTTGCCGCTTTGTGAGGAGCGGCGAGCGAATACTTTGACCATTGCACGTTTATACTACGGAAGTCTCAGTCAATAGTCATAGGAAGGTCGCAATGGGCATTGTATTCGCTCGCCGCTCTGCTCACAGCAGCAAGGTCGTGCGTGACCTAGCTGTTAATGGGCTGCGAGAAATTTAAAATTCCTCTAATCGTAGCGAGCGAAAACCATACCCTCTAGAAATCCTTATAGGTTTTCTAGAGGGTATGGTGTCACCGTACTAGATCCTCCAAAGGGGTACGAGATGATTGACGAAAGAGGAAAACCTTCGGGCGACACTACAGGCAAAGACTTGTGGGCTTACGGAATTAAAAAATATATCAAAGAATCAATTATAACATGCAATCAGTTTTACTTTTAATCAACTACAAACTTTAATAATAAATAATAAACTTCTAAAAGTAGGTATGTTTAGAATAACAATGTATTTTTCGAAACAGTAAAAGTTAAGTTTAAAGTACTTATCTTATAAACCGTTTTAAATAAAGTGTACATGTTGCGTATTTTTTTTTCAACATATCCTTTCGCATGACTCTATTGACACTTCGTAAGTTTTTTTTTCGGTACGTAAATAACAAATATTAATTTGACCCTCCACCGCAAGTGAAGCGGGTCAGCTAACGGCTGTGAGTTACCCAATGCGTCAAAGTTGGACCCTTGCTTGCCGAACAGGGAAAGTCAATTCGGGCCGGCAACTTTTTTAAAGTACTTAAGCGCCACCGGCCCATTCCAGCCATTGATTTTTCACTCCGCACTTAGTTATCGCCTTTCTTATAGGCGCCACAAACCTTTTGGGCCATTCGGTATTCAAATCCTTTTATGTGAATACTTTATATAGAATTATGGTATAATAGTTGTATCTTCTATCATATGGGCTACTGTATTGTTTTTGAGACACCACTAACAAATACATTAGTATTTTAATAATGTATACTTACACTCTCGTGAATTTCAAAAGGAAGGAGATGTTTTCCCGAGCATTTTTATAATTATTTATTTAATTTTCCTCTTAAATAACCATGTCGGTATGTTGCTCTATTAGGGATGGACAAACTTACAAACTTTCGCACTTATAATATTAATATATTATTATTGCACAATCCGCAGCAGCATTTATAAAATAACACGCCGATACTCGTACATAATATCCAATTAATTAGAACCAAAAGTAATTTCTAACACAAAAAAATACCATTTCCGAAAGAGTACTCCTTACGGACAACATCCAAAGCAGAAGTTACTAAATTATAAATGGTACTCCAAATCTGGCTTAAGGCGGGCTACTCAAAGTACTGCAAAGTAACTTCCGGCACAATATACATATATGCAGCAAATATAACAGCATGTATTCTCTAACATACAAATAAGAGTAGTCAAGTGTAAAACGTGTGATATTATGTCATTTGAAGGAGGTTTTTGACTGAAATGAAATTAAGTACTATATCCTACTAATATTATAAACGCAAAAGTTTGTAAGTATGGATGTATGTTTGTTACTCTTTCACGTAAAAACTACTAAATGGATTTGGAGGAAATTCGGCATACAAATAGTCTATATCCAGGATTAACACATAGAATACGTTTTATCCAGATATTCTTACGGGAACGGGAATGACGCGGGTGACACCGCGAGCGGCCGCTAGTCACGTTATACATATACCTACGTGATCCAGAACTTAGTCCCGTCACTCCCGTCATTATAATGCTAACATACATACAAAGATATACAACTACTGTCCCCAAAGGGTAAGTCAGAGACTAGGCAAAGAGGACCACAAAAGCAGTCCACTGCCATAGTTCACTTTTCACCAAATTACAACTGTACATGTGCTCACCGTGACAGGTGGTGAGCCCAGCGCCGTTCTAAGCTGTTGGATGTATATGCAGTCTTTAGTCCCTTAGTCGCCTTTTACGACACCTAAGGGAAGAGAGGGGTTGGTAGTAGTTATTTTAGTGAGAACGGCAATGCTAACAGAATAATCTTATCTACGTACGTTTGTAAGGTACAAAAAAACTAGTAGATTATTATTTTATACTAAAGAGATTCAAGTAGGTACTCCACTCTCGAAATCCCGGCTTGAACGCCTTGGAGGATTTAGTCAGGTAGGGACTCCGGCGAGGGACTGATACCCGTCCCTAGATAACTTACGTCTTTGTTCGGCTACTTAGGCTTAAGATCATTCCAAAATTATCGGGGTCTAGAATTTCTGATTTTCAGAAAACGTCAACAGCAAAACCGTTACAAAAATGTAACGAAAAAATGATTTGTTTATTTAACTTATAACATCAAGACACTAATAAACAACACTAATAACCAACTATTTAACTATTAACCACTATAACTATTTCTTAAGCCATAAATATACCTCATTTCAACAATACAACTATAATAACACGTATTTAGCGAAGTATATGTGTATATCTTAGATTAAAACAAAAAGAACCCGCGTGGTTCCCGTTCCCGTAAGAATTTCGGGATTTTAAGTATTTTATGTGTTAATCCAGGTTATAAACTAGGGGTGCAAATTTGGGAACCTCCTCGTGGTGCACCCTGGGGTAAGGCCTCTCGGCCCACGTTCAGCGTGGGACAAGGGGCCTTATGCTAATCCCTGGCGTCCCTTCTGGGCGTCGAATAAAGTAGGCGGAGCCCCTTCTGGGCCCGCACCTCCAAGTGCGCGCCTACTCTGGGCCGCACGCTCGCCGCTCATTCTTCCGAGCGGCTTTGAGGGGAGTTTTGACGGCGCCCCTTCTGGGCGTCGTTACACGGGGGGGGTTCGGGGTAGTTCGGCGCCCCTTCTGGGCGCTGTTTCAATGGGGGGGGAGGGGACGCAAAGGTCTCGTCGTTGGGGCTCGCGGCGACGGACGCCCGTCTTTGTCGGACGGGTCGGTGGGCGGCGATACAGCCCACCCACCTAGCGGCCATCGGGGGGGGGGGGCATTCGGCGCGAACGCCAGCGCCAAAGCCAGCTCTGGTCCCTTCAGGCTGCAACAACCCGCCCGGGCGTGCGGGTAGCGGCGGTAGGGACCAACTGGGATGGAGAGGAATAACTCCGCACAAACCCGGGAGGAAACCTGTGCAACCAACGTCACCAGAGACGCTAAAAGGGGGGATGGTAAACCCGTATTTCCAAAATCGTAATGGAAATGTCAGATAACGAGAACTTTCTGCGCTGCGATCCGGCTAGCGCCCGGCGCGAGGGGGTACCCGGGCCCCCTCGTGATAAGTTGGTTACCGATGGCCCTGCAGGAGCGGTCGACCAGGCCTCTGCAGCGGCGGTTTATACTGGAAGGGTGACGAGAGCGAGGTCCGCGATGGACAGGCATGCCGGGGACGCGACCGGTGAAGCGCTCGCAAGCGCTAATGGCCCAAGCGACGCGGAACCGGCGGTGCCCGGTTTGGTGGACGAGGGGAGGTTGCCCGAGATGGGCGTGGTTGAAGTTGGGTCCGAGAAGGACGGTGAACATGCCGGGGACGCGTCCGGCGAAACGCCTGCTCAGGCTAATGGCTTGAGCGGCGCGGAGCCGGCGGTGCCCAGTTCGGAGGACGACGGGAGGTCGCCCATTGTGGGTGTGAGTGGGTGAACATGCCGGGGACGCGTCCGGCGAAACGCCTGCTCGGGCTAATGGCTCGAGCGGCGCGGAGCCGGCGGTGCCCGGTCAGGACGTTGACGGTGTTATCCGTCCGAAGGCGGCTAAAAGAGCCGAAAGGGCCGAGAAATCGGCTGGGCTGGTCCTCTTCCAGGGGAGGCCTTTCTTGTCGGTGTCGAGCGAGAGGTTGGAGGGGTCGAGGTCGAGGTCGAAGGTCGGTGACAGGGACGGATCCGTGACGGAGGGGGAATATCCCGGGGACGCGACCAGCGAGGCGTCTGCTTATTCCACCAGTCTAAGCAACGCGGAGCCGGCGGTGCCCGGTAATGGTGTCGATAGGCGTGTCGACCAGACGAAGGAGACGGAGGCGGAAAAGAGCCAGACCAACTGCTCGAAATGTACATCCGAATGCATGAACTGTACATGCCCTCGGGTCGCCCCGGTCGTGCTACACGCTGAAGGAAGCGACGGCTCTCCCATAGAGCTCTCGGATGGAATGGAGATCGAGGAGATGTGGGACAACCGTGAGATGGAGGACCCTGTGACGATCGCCGCCTCGGTGAAACGCGTCACGTCATGGCAGGAAACCATCCCCGGCGAGGCTATGGAGGCGGAGGAGATGAGTCGGAAGCGACGGCTGTCGAGGTCAGACTCCGACTCGTCGGTGACGGAGGTGTCGCGGAGAGCGCCCCGCAAGTGCTCGACAGCTAGGCGTGGCAAGCCTTTTGTCCCTGGCTCCCACACTGTCGGGGTAGAAAAGGCAAAGCGCCAAGTGAGGAGGCTGAACGCGCGTAAGGAGATGAATGAGGCCGAAGCTGAGGTGGAAACTTACCTCAAAAAGGGCCCGCTGCCCCCACCTGCGGTCACGAGGGCGAGATCCGGGGGAAAAAAGACCATGCCGCGGGTCTCGCGAGGGTCTTCCGAGCCGGAGATTGTCGGCGATGAAACCCCTATTGCGGAGGGGCTCCCCATCGCGGAGTGGAGTGTCGAGAAGGTGAACGACGCCTTAGACGGAATTGCCAACACCGTCAGGAAGAGTAAAAACCTGAACGGGAAGTGCGTCGCTGTAATAAAAAATCACCTAACGGCAGTCTCCCAGGCGGTCGAGGACATAGTAGGGACGACGCTCAGCGAAGAGACGAGGCGCCTCCGTGCCGATAACGCTAGGCTGTCCAGCAGGGTGGAGCACCTCGAGGCCGAAATAGCGTCATTGCGGGACACGCTATCCGAGCAGCCACGCCCGCGCCCGCGCCGTTCCCTGACGAAATCCCCGATCCTGGGCCCCCCGTCCGCGCAGGAGAGAGATACCGCGCTCCTGGAAGCCTTTCAGGCCCGCATCACCTCCGCAGTCGGCAACATGCTGAACGCCCGCATCGAGGGGCTGGAGGGCAGGCTACTTCCAGCTAAGCCCCTGCGCCCACCACTCGCGGCAGATGTAAGAAGAGCGGAGGCCCTACCGGCCCCGCAGGCCCCGCCGGCCCCACCGCCCGCAAAAAAGCCTCTGGCTGCCGCGAGAGCCCCGGTGCCAACCCCTCGGGCCAAGCTGCCCCCCAAGAAGCCGGCAAATGCGGCCGCTATAAGGGCCAACCCAGCGAGGAGGGAAGTCTGGGACAGGACTCCCTATATCGACCCCAAGCCGGGACCTAGTAGTGCGCCAGATCCCCCGGCGCAGGAGCCCTGGACGACGGTCGTCAAAAAGAAGCGTCGCAGGAAGAGGGGCCCGCCCGCTCACCCGCCCGCGAACACAGACAAGCGACGGCCGGCAAATAAGAAAGGGCTCTCCCTTCCTTCACCGAGAACAGCGGCGGTGACAGTGACGCTGCTTCCCCAGGCCACGGACCAAGGCCTGACCTACTCCCAGGTCATCGGAAGGGCCAAGGCGGCCATTACCCTGTCCGAGCTGGGAATTGAGGGGGGCGTCCGGATTAGGGAGGCAGCAACCGGCGCCAGGATATTCGAGATATCCGGGGCCGAAAGCAGCGCCAAGGCGGATGAGCTTGCGGTCAAGCTGCGGGCAGCGCTTGCGGGGGACGCCAAGGTGGCGCGACCCTGCAAAATGGTGGGCTTGCGGGTAACCGGGCTGGACGATTCCGTCCAGTCGGAAGAGGTGGCGGCGGCCCTGGCCGCGGCGGGGGGCTGCGCAGTGGAGGATGTGCGCGCGGGTGCGGTGGCATTCAGGCCAGGGGGCAATGGCTCCTGCCTTGTCAAGGTCCCGGTGGCTGGCGCTAAAAAGATCCTGGCGACGGGCAAGCTCCTGGTGGGGTGGAGCGCTGCCAGGGTGGCGGCCCTCGACCCAGTGCCCATGAGGTGCTACCGCTGCATGTGCCTAGGGCACACAAGACAGCGCTGCCCAATGGACGTAGACCGATCGGAGGCCTGCTACAGGTGCGGGGCCCTTGGGCACAAGGCGGCGGGATGCACGGTGAGAGAGCCGCGGTGCGCGGTGTGCGCGGCAGCGAGGTTGCCGTCGGGACACTACATGGGGGGCACCAACTGCAACCCCCCCACCGCCAGGCCGAGAGCCGACCCCCCGGGGAGAGCCCGGCGGCCAGCGATAACCCCCCCTAATGGGGGCATGGACGTAGACACTAGGGCCCCCAATGTCTAGTACGCCCCAAAAAATTCTTCAGGGGAACTTGAATCACTCCGCAGCTGCACAGGACTTACTTGTGCAGCATATTGCGGAGTGGGACATTGGGGCTGCGATAGTCGCAGAACCCTATGTGGTCCCCCCGTCTCCGAACTGGGCCGGGGATTATGACGGGTCGGTCGCGGTGGTGGTCCCCTCGGGCGTTGGCCACGTTCCCCCCCTTTCGGTCCGCGAAAGGGGCTCTGGATATGTGGCGGTTGGTTGGGGGGAAGTAGTCATTGTCGGGGTGTACTTCTCCCCCAACAGGGGACTCGTGGCAATGGAAGCATGGCTGGAGGAGCTATGCGGAGTGGTGAGGCGAATGGCGCCCTCTCCAGTGGTCGTGGCCGGGGACTTCAACACGAAGTCCGCGATGTGGGGTTCCCTGGCCACGAACGTGAAGGGGCTGGCGGTGGAATGCTGGGCAATATCGGCAGGGCTGGCACTGCTCAACCAGGGTAGCACCTGGACGTGTGTGCGGCACAACGGGGGGTCCATAGTGGACCTAACGTTCGCTACCCCCGCTATCGCCGCACGCGTCCAAGGGTGGCAGGTGATGGAGGAGGCGGAGAGCCTCAGTGACCACCGGTACATCCAGTTCGAGGTTTCCCCCTCGGGGAGGGGAGTAGGTACCGGTGGTGGAGCGGCGCGACGGGGTCGATTCGCGTTTCCGAGGTGGGCCTTGTCCCGGCTAAACGCAGACCGTCTGGAGGAGGCAGCGCTCGTGGCTGATTGGTGTGCCACACCCGAGGAGGACCTGGACGTTGAGGAGAGAGCTCGACGCCTCCGCCAGGTCCTGATAGGGTTGTGCGAACATAGCATGCCCAGGGCTAGAGCCGCCGAATCCAGGCGCAGGGTGTACTGGTGGTCGGAGGAGCTCGCAGTCCTCCGCGCCAGGTGCATCAGCGCACGCCGGGCCTTTCAGAGGTGCCGCCGAAGGTGGCATGAGGAGGAAGAGGAGGCCGCCCTCCTGGAGGTATACCGCGAGGCTAGGGGCACACTCAAGGTGGCCATATTCCGGGCCAAGGATGCCGCTCGCGCGGAATTTTTGACGGATCTGGACAGGGACCCGTGGGGCAGACCCTACCGGATGGTCAGGGGGAGGATGACCGGACAGGCACCCCCCCTAGAGTCATTCGACCCGGGTCTCCTGGACCAGATCGTGGAGGCGCTATTCCCGTGCGGTCGACGTTTCGTCCCGCCGGGGAGGGGTAGGCCCCCGGTAGAGGAGGCGGAAGTACGCCCAGAAGAGGTTCCCCCGGTTTCGGAGGGTGAGCTGCAAAGGGCGGTTGGGAGGCTGACCCGCGGGAAGGCGCCGGGGCCCGACGGAATCCCGGGTACGGTCCTGCGGCTTGCTGCGGGCCAGCTTGGCGAGCGATGGAGATCCGTGTTCTCCGCGAGCCTGCGTTCCGGAATTCTTCCGAATATCTGGAAGGAGGGGCGGCTCGTTCTTTTGGCCAAGAAGGGTCGCTCTGGGGACGGCCCGGCGGGCTATCGCCCGATTGTCATGCTGGACGAGGCGGCCAAGCTATTGGAGAGGGTGGTAGCGGACCGCATCGTCCAGCACCTGGAGGAGGTGGGCCCGGACCTGTGTTACAGGCAGTTTGGTTTTCGTCGGGGCCGCTCGACGATCGATGCCGTCATGCGGCTCAAGCGGTACTCCGACGAGGCCACGGGGCGAGGGGAGTGGGTGCTGGCGGTGTCCCTGGACATCGCCAATGCCTTTGGCACCCTCCCCTTCGCGGTCATAGAGTGGGCCCTGGAACACCATGGGGTCCCACTCTACCTCCGGCGTTGGGTCCGCGATTATCTGCGGGGCCGGAGTGTGGTGTTCGTCCGAGGGGACGGTTGTCGCGCGGTGAGGCCGGTTCGAGCCGGTGTTCCACAGGGGTCCGTCTTGGGGCCCCTCCTGTGGAATATCGGCTTCGACTGGGTGTTGAGGGGGGATCTGCTGCCTCGGGCAGAGGTTATTTGTTATGCCGACGACACCCTCGTTGTGGTCCGGCACAACGACTACAGGGACGCATGCAATCGGGCGACGGCCGTGTCCACTTTGGTGGTGGACCGGATCCGCCGCCTCGGGCTTGATGTGGCACTGGGCAAGACCGAGGCTGTGGTGTTCCACGGACCTCGGCGCCGCCCTCCAGCGGGTGCAACGGTAGATGTCTCGGGTGAGCAGGTTAGGGTAAGGTCAACAATGACGTACCTGGGGCTCACCCTGGACAGCCGCTGGTGCTTCTCGGAGCATTTCCGGAAGCTGTCGCCTCGACTTCGTGGCACTGCCGCGGCGCTTGGCAGTCTTCTCCCCAATCTTGGGGGGCCAAGCGCCCTCTGTCGAAGGCTATATATGCGGGTTGTGGGCTCCATGGCCCTTTACGGCTGCCCTGTGTGGGAGGGGGCGATGAGGCGGAATCCGGTGATCCGGACCCTGTTGCGCCAAACCCAAAAGGTTATGGCAATCAGGATCATCCGGGGATACCGGACGGTGTCGTATGCGGCGGCCTGCGCACTCGCTAGTACCCCCCCGTGGGAGATGGAGGCGAGGGTGCTCGCGGGGATGTACAGGCGCCGGGCCGCGGCGAACATACGGGGATACCGCTTAACTGCCGAAGAGGCGCTCAATGTCAGGCGCGAGCTTGACGGCGCCCTCATGGAGAGGTGGATGGCCTCACTGGCCGATCCGCAGTGGGGAGTTCGCACGGTGGAGGCAATCCGCCCACTTCTGGACCAGTGGGTGAGCCGAAAACACGGTGCCCTCTCCTACCGCCTTGTGCAGGTGCTGACCGGGCACGGATGCTTCGGTGGGTACCTGCACAAGAGGGCTAGGAGGGAGACGTCGGGAGCGTGCCACGAGTGTGGGGCTGTGGAGGACACGGCGCAGCATACCCTCGAGGTTTGCGGCGCGTGGGCTGCACAGCGCCACACTCTGGTGGACGCGGTCGGGCAGGACTTGTCCCTGCCCGCGGTGGTGCGGGCCATGCTCAGGAGTGAGGTGGCCTGGCGGGCGGTGGCTTCCTTTTGTGAGACTGTGGTCTCACATAAGGAAGCGGCGGAGAGGATCCGCGAGGACGACGTCCATGCGGATCCGATCCGGCGTAGGCGGAGGGGGGGACGAAGGCGGCGGTACAACGCGGCCATCCTCCCCCCCTAAGGGAGGGCCGCCGCCTAGTGTAGAGGAGCACTAGGCGGCATTGCACGGCCCTCCCCCCGTCTGGGAGCAGCCTGAACCTACCAGGCTGCTCCCCTGGGGTAGGGGACCCAGGTAAAGCTGGGTCCGCAGCGTTGCGGCGCTCGCGGGGCGTATCCGCACGGTACCGCGGCGCCGCGCTGCGCTAGGAAGGAAGGTGTCGGTTCTTTTACCGGGTCGGGCCCGTATGTCCTTACTCACCCGTTTCCCCCACGGGGGGGCGGGTGGGGACATATGGGTTCCAGCCCCGGACAGTGCATGGGGTGTCTCACGCTCCTCTCGAGGCCTCATGCCAGTGCAGAGAAGCATTTTCTCCGACTAAAACAAAGAAAAAAAAAAAGGTTATAAACTATATGTATGCCGAATTTCATCCAAATACATTTAGCAGTTTTTACGTGAAAGAGTTACAAACATACATCCATACTTACAAACTTTCGCGTTTATAATATTAGTAGGATTAACCATACGAATGTTCTGGGGTCATTGAGGTGCAATAAACTAGAGTAGACGTCTCACACAAAGATTGTGCTCAACTAGATGACAGCGGGCATCACGTGATACGTTGGGGAGGAGGCTTGGTTGTTATAGAATAATTTGTTTTAATCTAAGATGTATATACACACAGCGACGTGTTACCAAACGATAAAGAAAAGTAGACAGAAACATGAAATGGAAAAAAGACCAAATGTGTACCTATATACGAATAAGCTTCCGCTTTCCTATATAAATAATAGTACTGAAGCGACCGTGTCAGTTGTGGTAAGCCGCAGGGCCACAGCTATTAATGTATTCATGCGTCGATAACCTGTAATTGGAACCAGGTTGAAGTTGTTAGCACATATTGATGTCTTGGACTGAGCGTAGATAACAACATGTCCTATTAATCGAAGTAAACCATGTCTGTACCGTGCTAAGAAAGTTTGAGTGGAAGGAATATCTGATGGCTTACGGACTGGCTACCTACTCCATTTTTTTTAACTAGCACCTCGGTTAACCGTGTCTCGTAGCGGTGAAAGAATACTACCACCCCTTCTCTTCCCTTGGGTGTCGTAAAAGGCGACTAACGGACTAAATACTGCATACACTTCCAACAGCATAGATCGGCGATGGTCTCACCAAATGTCACGCTGAACACATGTGTAGTCGCTATATAGTGAATAGTGGACTATAGAGGACTGCTTTTGCTGTCCTCATTGCTTAGTCTCTGACTAACCCTTCGGGGATAATAGTAGTGATTATTATGTTATGTACCTCGATTATCGTATTTAAGAAATAAAGAAATTCATTCATTCATTCGTTCGTTCATCATTCATTCATTCATTCGGTCATCCATCATTCATTCATTCATTCGTTCATCATTCATTCATTCATTCCTTCATTACTTAGCTTGGACAACCGGATGTCCATGGTTCAATTAATAGGTCGGGCAAAGTGTGGTTCGGATTTCCCGATGCATAGCCCGGGTTTGTAATCACCGACCCGCATTAGGCAAGCGTGGTGATTAAGCTAATACCCATCAATTATAGCGAAGACTTGATTTCAATGATGGTGGCTTTGGCTCAGCAGTGGGACAGTATACACCCTTAATTTTTATACGTTTAAAAGAAATTAAGGGTGAGTTCCACCCACGAAACTGAACAACTTTCCCCAAGAAACTAATGTGCAAAAATGACAAAAAAAATTCGACAACCCATACAAAACTGTCCGATCAGCTGACGACAATACGTATGGGATGTCGAATGTTTTTTTGTCATTTTTGCACACAGGTTTCTTTGGAAAAGTTTCATGGGTTTAACTCGCCCTTAATTTCATTTAAACTAATAAAAATTAAGGGTGTATGCAATACTTTACTTTATTATAGCCCCATGGCAAGCAGCTACCGCAGCCGATAAACGCTTGATAAAGCGTCACCAAGGGTATCGCCAGGACGTTACAGTTGCCTTAAAGCTTCAGTTTCTATGTCTCTATGCCCTGTTATTTTACTGGATCCGGTACCCGAACCGAAACTGCTCTATACCGGATCACAGCAGCGATGCAAAACAATGTTGCTTGGCTGACGAAAAAGGAATAACAGTGTTCGCTATCCAGTCGAGTCTATTCCTGGATCCTACTAACAGACGTTACCTTCTTGTCCTAATAAAATAAATCTGGTTACATTTCTAAGGTAAACAAACTTTGGATGTTAGGTGGTGTATGTAATCACCTGTTTGATGGAAAGATGTTAATTTCCACTGAAGTTATGTGCAGAAGGTGTGATGGATGAAAACAAAAGACAGATTTGATTTAAAATGTCAGCGCGATAGCAAATACGTAAGCGTGCGTATGTGAGCGAGCGACATGCGTTCCGCGTCGTAACAGATATTAGACTGGCAACTGGCAATAAAATTCCGATAGCTGCAGTCAATGATGTTGCGAAATCTAAACAATAGCAACGTCTTGAGCAGCTACTACAGCGCGGTGCGATACTCGCGCGACTTCACGCTATGAATAATTAATGCTACGCGATATAAATGTTATGTTATTTAATATATATTTTATATGTATGTAGTTGTAAATATGTTTTGTATATGTATTATAGTGTTTATTAATATAATAATGGTAACATAGTAAGTATGTGTGATTATTTAATTACTTTACGTATTATTATTCTGTTTTATATTTAGATAGGTAATAGTTAATTTATGTTAGGTATTAGATTAGGTATTAACATAGGTATAAATGTTAGTGTAGGTATATTCTAATAGTTTAAGCTTGTGTAATTTGTAATAATAAATTACTAAACTAATGTGAGTAGGCTACAAAACCAAATGGAAAATAATTACAATGGACGTACAATTTGAAACTAATAAGGTGGGCTACTGATAATTATAGTCCTTAATAAGGGGTAATTACCGCTGGGCTTAACAACGGAACGTGACGGAAAGTACCCAATTATAAATAGTTGACGGTGTCATGTTAATAACATGGGCAGATTACTCAATAAATAAATAAATCAAATATACTTTAATTGCACACAAGAACATACACAGAAAAGAACATTTTTACAGAGACTAAGTACAAAACAGGCGGCCTTATTGCTAACAAGCAATCTCTTCCAGGCAACCTTGGGTGATAAAAATATAAAAAGAAAGAATAATAAAATGGGTGCAAGAGTAAGGAAATAAGAATGAATGGAATATAAGATGTGTTGTTTAAAAACTAGATAGACAAGATAATGTCAATAAGTGCGTGGATACTACTCAACTTTGATTCTACCAACGGCAACGTCTGATACTAATCAAATTTGATACTACCAACGTCTGATGCTATCAACTTTGATACTACCACAGACGACCACCGTCTGATAGTAATCATTTTTGATACTACCAACGTCTGATACTAATCAACTTTGATACTACCCACGTCTGATACTAATCAACTTCGATAATACCAACGTCTGTCTGTCCCTGTGACCACAGACTCGCATACCGTTCGAAATGACAGGATAAAATAAATGAAATCTTTGTAAAGTGTTCGATTTTAATGTGTACTATTCCGTGGTTGTGGTCAAAAAGAGTTTGAGATAAAAACGGGCGTGTGTTTCTTAAAGTATCAAAAACAATAACAACTAAGTATATGCATTTGCTTGTTATTGCTGAATGCAATAATGAAACGGATTGACGTGATTGCATGCATAAAAATAGTGGAATGGTTTGAGAGTGCCAAAGGCAAATTTTATATCGGGAAAACATAACGTTGCTTCGAAATTTCACGACAGGTCGAATTCGACGCTACCTGCTACATAATTTAAGCTTAGAAAAAAACAGGAGCTGTTTCTTGGCTAACAAACACCTTGGCAGCTTCATTTCTAATTCTGTCAATATGCATTTCAATGTAATTAAAGTTAAGTGACATAGCTGTAAAAAATGGAAAAATGTAATAGTACTAGGAAAACCCAACATGATTTTTCTAGTTGGTCCGTTTCATTTAAATCTGCAGCCAATACAGTTGGTAAATCATTACCGCAGTCTCCATTACTTAAGGATTTTATATCAACTTCCGTACATAACATAACCGTATAGCGTATCGGTGAAAGAATACTACCACTCCCTGTCTTCCCTTGGGAGTCGTAAAAGGCGACTAACGGACTAAAGACTGCATATATATCCAACAGCATACAGCGGCGATGGGCTCACCATCTGTCACGTTGAGCACATGTGAAAAGTAAACTACGGCAGAGGACTGCTTTTGTGGTCCTCATTGCCTAGTCTCTGACTAACCCTTCGAGGAAAATAGTCGTGATTATATATTGTATGTGTGTATATCAACTTCACGTCCATAATTGGCCTAATTATTACTTACGCGCGATAAGGCCGAAGCCTTTCCCTTGTAAATAAAAAAACAGTGAGAAACCTTTGCGTAGGCCGCTTTAGTCGGAAGTAGCGCCTAAAACGAAAATGCGTCATAAAGTTTAGTGAACCACAGCGCGTGCGGAGGCAACGAACCGGGAGATTTCCTTGCGGGACTCTCATTCGCTTTTACATTGTAATTTCCCTGAGAATTACGTTACATACATTATGAGTATATAGGTCAACGTGCGCCGACTAGGATGACTTTGGCAATTCCAATGTTGTGTTTTGGTAACAAGACTTTTTTTTTAATACATAAACGATTTTTGAGTCTTCATTTTCTTTTCGAGCATCCAGAAATGAAAGCTTCACATTTTTATAATGTTGAAAATCATTTATCAGCAATGTGTAGCCGGCCACTTTATTTATTTCAAACCAGGGTCAAAATTACTGAAGCGTATGACGTGTCTTCTAAAGCATAGAGAAGTAAGAAATATATCAATTTTTATTTATTTTCTCCGAGAAACCTATGTGCAAAAATTACAAAAAAAAATATTGTCGTCCGTCAGCTGATCGGACAGTTATGTATGGGAGGTCGAAATTTTTGTCTCTTTTTTGCACATAGGTTATGTGCAAAAATAAGACAAAAATTTCGAATTTCCTTGGGGAAAGTGGTTCAGTTTCATGGGTGGAAGTCACGCTTATTTCTTTTGAACGAATAAAAATTAAGGGTGTAATAGATTCACGACTTATCCCGAACGGTTTAGTCAGAGACTAGGCAATGAGGACCGCAGAAGCAGTTTATCTGCTGCTGTCCACTTCCATAGTCCATGTTTCACCAAACTACAACTGCAACTGCACTGCTCAACATGATAGGTGGTGAGCACATCGCCGCTCTATGCTGTTCGATGTATGTGCAGTCTTTAGATCGTTAGTCGCTTTTTATGACACCCAAGAGAAGATAGATAGGTATATAGATAAAAAACTTTATTGCACACACAAAAGACACAGAAAACATAAAATAAGCATATTGAAAGTAATGTGGGCAAAAGCGGTCTTATCGCTTAAAGCGATCTCTTCCAGGCAACCTTTAAAAAGAGGGACAGGCGATGCACTAGAAACAAGCAAATATAAAATAAAAAAATAGAATTCAAATACTCAATATAAAAATAAATTTATGAAAACATACCTACGTACTATATATTACAAAAATTAGTTAGGGAGAAGAGAGAGGTTGGTAGTATTATTTTATTGAGCCACTATACCACACGACTCGAGGCTGGAAAGAACAAATCAGTTAACAAGCTTCTTCTTCTCTTCTTCTTCAGCACAACTTCATCCAAATCGGAACAGCATTCCTCCAACCTGCCCAATCGCTAATATATCTGGTGTAGAACCGCCCTGCCGCGGATTCCAATTGAATCTGAACCGCAAGAAACTTCTGAAAATTAACTTGAAAACTTCTGATATAATAATATGTACCTAATCCACTAACCCAGTACATTCTCAATGCGGAACATGATTAACTATAAAGTCGGAAAACATTTCTATATTCATGCTGGAGAGGCGACCATCGAATATCGCTAGAAAATGTGCATTTCACTTCTGCTGGAGATAAAATAACATTGCAATACTGGAAAAGCAACATCCATTACGACATTACATGTTCAGTTTCAATTTATCCTTTCACTCTGTCTTTATACATAGACTATTTGTGTAATATTAATACTTCATCATCATCATCAGCTTATAAACGCCATGCTGGGGACAGGCCCACGTGGACAATAGGACGTGGGATGTATAACTACTTATACATATATATGTATATATAAGTAATATTACTTAACAATGTCGCGTAGCGGTGAAAGAATAATACCACCCCCTCTCTTCCCTTGGTTTCGCAAAAGGCGACTAACGGACTAAAGACACATGCACATACATCCAACAGCATAGAGCGGCGATGGGTACACTACCTGTCACGCTGAGCACATGTGCAGTCGCTATTTGGTGAAAAGTGGACTATGGTAGAGGACTGCTTTTGCTGTTCTCACTGCCTGTTCTCTGACTAACCCTTCGGGGATAATAGTCGTGATTATATGTATGTACTAGTGGCCGCTCGCGGTTTCACCCGCGTGGTTCCCGTTCTCGTTTGAATATCGGGATAAAAAGTATTCTATGTGTTAATCCAGGTTATAAACTATCTGTATGCTGAATTTCATCCAAATCCATTCAGAAGTTTTTACGTGAAAGAGTAACAAACATCCATCCATACTTACAAACTTTCGCGTTTATAATATTAGTAATGGGATGTTACATAAAATAAACTAATAATCAAGAAAAAACGGAACTTCTTTACATTTATTTTCTCACGATAAATGGTCGGAAAACGTTACATTAAAAGTCTCTATTCATGGATGTCGAAATCAAAAAGTAAGACTATCATACTTACTCGCTCATCTCATAGAAACTCATTCCTTTACCGAGATAAAAGGTTGCTCATTACTTTTATATGTTACAGGCGAAGTCCGCAGGGTTTGCAGAATTAGCTCCGCCATGGCTTTGCACAGATCGTCTGAGCAGCTCGTCAATATGATTAGCAGACTGTGCCTGGTTTTCAGTGGGCACAGTCAACACGTCAATTGGTTCAATCAGACAAAGTCGCGGGCGGTCGCTTAATAGACATTGGCGAACTCAGCACTGTCAGAATATACGCTAAGTCGATGCCAAAAGAAGCAGTACCAACTCTGCATATTCTGTTAGCCCATAATTACGTTAAATCATCTCGTAGTACGGCGTGTGTCGCGTTATTCTTCAACAAAGGGACAGGAAAGTAAAAATTTATAAAAAAACAATGTGACTGCTAGACACCGCAAGAAACTTCAAGGGCTGGTCAGATCAAGTGTTTTTAACATTTAAGTAAAATTTTAAACACTGAAAAAAAGACGACAACCTCAGGCGGGAATCGAACCACGCATTTTTTGTTTTTAACATTGACAAAAAAGGAAATCGTGTGTTTTTTTTCATTTTTAATTAAATTATTTATTTTGTGAATTTTAATTGGATAGTCTTTAAGTATCTAATTTATTTTAAAGTATACGGCTGTCTGTTGACCCGTCCGCTTCAGCTGGGCGATAAGTACCTAAGTTGACGGGTCAACAGACGGACGGCCGGCCGGCCGGCCGTTGCCCCCGTCAGCTGGGCGAAAAGTACCTACGAAAAAACACGAATTCCTTTTTTGTCATTTTTGTCATGTTTAAAACACTAGACCTGACCAGCCCTTGAAGTTTCTTTCGGTTTCTAGCAGTCACCTTATATACGAAAACTTACCCTCAATTGAAATCTTGTTGTATAAACGATCCCCGTTACAGTAATACTTAATTATATAAACAATTTATGAACTGCTGAGTACTACGGAGTACTACTCGTCCCTCGTCCGTAGTCCGTAGTCCGTAGTCCGTAGAACAAACTATGCTACTTTTTGGGTAAGTAAATTTGTGTCAATATTGATATAATTTATCAATCAATCTGTATAAAAACAAATCGAATGTCACGAATGTACGTTCGCGCATCACATCAGAACGGCTGTACCTATTTGCCTAATTTTGTTTTGGTGTATTTGTATTTAATTTTATCAGGACAAGGTTTGCATTATAGATAGATTTATTTAAATCAGCAAGGGGTGGAAGTTAAGAGGGTTTACGCATTTCGGTTTCCCATACAAACTTCCAAGTTTAAATTTTTAAAAACCAATCAGTCAATAGGTATTAATGAAACTTGGCATGCTAAAGTAAAATACAAAGATCTAAATAGTTTGTTGAAAACATTTTTTAAAACGTTTATTTAACTGAGTTATTGCAATTTTAAACTTTCTTTATTGGACTTTGAATCGCAATAACTCAGCATAATAAACGTATTTTAAAAATGTTTTCAACAAACTATTTAGATCCCCATTTTTGACTTTAGCAAGCAAAGTTTCATTAAAATTGGCTTATCGGTTTTTAAAAATTTCGACTTGAAAGTTTGTATAGGACAACGAAATGCGTAAATCCTCTTATTAATATTAACAAATGTCGTACTTAGTATGTTTTTATTTATAAACTCACGACATAACTGAACATTTATAAGAGCAGTGTTTCTCCATATTCGTTCACAATAAAAATAACACTCGAGATCTCATAAGGCTCTTAGAGATCGAAGGTATTAAGCGCCGACTACACGCACCTAATTAATTACGTGCGAAGACTTAACCAAGAAAAGGAATAACTTCTTGTATTATTGCCGAGTGAAGGATATTAAGGGGTTCTTAATAAACAATATATTTGGGATACAACGCGAAGAAATATGATTAAAGATAAATAAGCTTAATGTTGGCGTCAATGTGGAAGTAATAAATGAACGTACTAGGAACTTTGAATTGCATAGGTGTTTGGCTCAAAATCACCAAGGTAAATAATAGTAGGTAAATAGTACGTGTTTTGTAGATGTCGTTGCTTCTGTGCGCTGTGGTTTCTTGCGCCCGTTCTTTGCCACAGTTAAAAATGATGTCCTGAATGGGTCGTAGGTTAAAAAAAATTAGACGATTCAAAGTACTTATTAATTGAGTTTATTAAATAAATATATTTTGATTTTCACTTTGGTACATATTGGATTTAGAAATAGGTACTTAACTAGGTACCTACATAAAAAGTAAGAAAACATAAATTAATAAAGCGTTAATGTTTTATATTTTAGCATTTTATTAACGTTTAAATATACTAAAGTAAAATTTTTAACACTGAAAAAAGACGACAACCTCAGGCGGGAATCAAACCACGCACCTTCCGCATTCCGGGCGGCTGCCTTAACCACTTGGCTACCGAGGTCTGGCTTTCAACCGTCGAAATTTGTCAGTGCTTGATGCTTATGTTTTTAGTCAACATTGCTTTATCAAATCTTAGAGTTTTTACCTCTGAGATCCGAAAGAAATATTTTTACAAATATTTAACATTCGGTTAAGATGAAGCTGCGTTTATAGATTAATGTTTTATATTTTAGCATTTTATTATCGCTTAAATATACTTAAGTAAAATTTTAAACACTGAAAAAAGACGACAACCTCAGGCGGGAATCGAACCACGCACCTTCCGCATTCCGGGCGGTTGCAATAACCACTTGGCTACCGAGGTCTGGCTTTCAACCATCTTTTTTCAGTGTTTAAAATTTTACTTAAGTATATTTAAGCGTTAATAAAATGCTAAAATATAAAACATTAATCTATAAACGCAGCTTCATCTTAACCGAATGTTAAATATTTGTAAAAATATTTCTTTCGGATCTCAGAGATCTCTTCATCAAATCTTAGAAGTTTTCCTTCTAAGATTTGATGAAGCAATGTTGACTAAAAACATAAGCATCAAACACTGACAAATTTCAACGGTTGAAAGCCAGACCTCGGTAGCCAAGTGGTTAAGGCAGCCGCCCGGAATGCAGAAGGTGCGTGGTTCAATTCCCGCCTGAGTTTGTCGTCTTTTTTCAGTGTTTAAAATTTTACTTAAGTATATTTAAGCGTTAATAAAATGCTAAAATATAAAACATTAATCTATAAACTCAGCTTTATCTTAACCGAATGTTAAATATTTGTAAAAATATTTCTTTCGGATCTCAGAGGTAAAAAATTTTAAGATTTGATGAAGCAATGTTGACTAAAAACATAAGCATCAAGCACTGACAAATTTCGACGGTTGAAAGCCAGACCTCGGTAGCCAAGTGGTTAAGGCAGCCGCCCGGAATGCGGAAGGTGCGTGGTTCGATTCCCGCCTGAGGTTGTCGTCTTTTTTCAGTGTTTAAAATTTTACTTAAGTATATTTAAGCGTTAATAAAATGCTAAAATATAAAACATTAATCTATAAACTCAGCTTTATCTTAACCGAATGTTAAATATTTGTAAAAATATTTCTTTCGGATCTCAGAGGTAAAAAATTTTAAGATTTGATGAAGCAATGTTGACTAAAAACATAAGCATCAAGCACTGACAAATTTCGACGGTTGAAAGCCAGACCTCGGTAGCCAAGTGGTTAAGGCAGCCGCCCGGAATGCGGAAGGTGCGTGGTTCGATTCCCGCCTGAGGTTGTCGTCTTTTTTCAGTGTTTAAAATTTTACTTAAGTATATTTAAGCGTTTATAAAATGCTAAAATATATATAACATTAATCTATAAACGCAGCTTCATCTTAACCGAATGTTAAATATTTGTAAAAATATTTCTTTCGGATCTTAGAGGTGAAAACTTCTAAGATTTGAAGAAGCAATGTTGACTAAAACCATAAGCATCAAGCACTGACAAATTTCGACGGTTGAAAGCCAGACCTCGGTAGCCAAGTGGTTAAGGCAGCCGCCCGGAATGCGGAAGGTGCGTGGTTCAATTCCCGCCTGAGGTTGTCGTCTTTTTTCAGTGTTAAAAATTTTACTTAAGTATATTTAAGCGTTAATAAAATGCTAAAATATAAAACATTAATCTATAAACGCAGCTTCATCTTAACCGAATGTTAAATATTTGTAAAAATATTCCTTTCGGATCTCAGAGGTGAAAACTTCTAAGATTTGATGAAGCAATGTTGACTAAAAATATAAGCATCAAGCACTGACAAATTTCGACGGTTGAAAGCCAGACCTCGGTAGCCAAGTGGTTAAGGCAGCCGCCCGGAATGCGGAAGGTGCGTGGTTCGATTCACGCCTGAGGTTGTCGTCTTTTTTCAGTGTTTAAAATTTTACTTAAATATATTTAAGCGTTAATAAAATGCTAAAATATGAAACATTAATCTATAAACGCAGCTTCATCTTAACCGAATGTTAAATATTTGTAAAAATATTTCTTTTGGATCTCAGAGGTGAAAACTTCTAAGATTTGATGAAGCAATGTTGACAAAAAACATAAGCACCAAGCACTGACAAATTTCGACGGTTGAAAGCCAGACCTCGGTAGCCAAGTGGTTAAGGCAGCCGCCCGGAATGCGGAAGGTGCGTGGTTCGATTCCCGCCTGAGGTTGTCGTCTTTTTTCAGTGTTTAAAATTTTAATAAAGCGTTAATTATGTATGCACATAATAACTGTATTAATGTACCTTTTTTAATAAAAATTTGAGAAAACGATCATTTCATAAATAGTTATAACAATATTTACATATTCATATTTTATTGGTTAAAACTCATCAAAGACAGCTTAGTAGAAAAGTATAGCTTTCATATTTTTGTTTGAAAAATGGCTGGTATTATTATTTTTGTTAAATATACTGTAATAGAAAAGAAGGCTCGTATCGTCGTCGTTCCTTTTATATTAAAGCTACAGCGTCAACAAAAGCGGGTTTATGTTTAAATATTAGGGAATATATTATTGAGATCTGAAGCACAATGAACTTCTTAATATGTGAATACAGAGTATCATCTTTAAAACACCAAGGGCTAGCCTATAAAACATATATAACTTTACAAATTCGTCCAGCTAACTTTTTTTTTAAACCTCTAAATTTAATTAATAATCCAAAATATCCTTATTCAATCTTTTATTTCTAAAAACCTTAAGATTCGTATTTTACTGTCTTCAATTTACTTACAGGTATTGTTTAAAGTAATAAATTGTGTAAAATCCATGTGTGTTCACGCGCTTTTAATATTATGTTGCGTTTCTTTTTCTAACTATTAGCGAAAATATGTCACATTCATCTATTTTAGAAAGTGTCTTTAACTGTGTCACGCAGCGGTAAAAGAATATTACCATGTCTTTTCTTCCCTTGGGTGTCGTTTAAGGCGACTAACGGACTAAAGACTGCACATACAAACAACAGCATAGAGCGGCGATGGGCTCACGCTGAGTATTGTGCAGTCGCTTTAAGGAAAAGTGGACAATGGCAGAGGACTGCTTTTGCTGTCCTCATTGCCTAGTCTCTGACTAACCCTTCGGGGATAATAGTCGTGATTATATTATGTATGTATGTATGTATGTAACTTTGTACATAGTTTTGTGGTAGCGGCTCATTAAGGGGGTTAGGCGCTGAAAACGGAAAATTGGCGGTTTTCTATTAGCTGTTATTAAATTATTATTTTTTTAGCGCGTTCGGCTTGCGATCTCACCCGTTAGCAAGTTTTGCAATGCCGGGTTGCCGGATGGGTGACCAATAAAAAAAAAACATCTCGAGCTCCTCCGTGCTTCGGAAGGCACGTTAAGCCGTTAGTCCCGGTTGTTGTCGTAAGATGGTAGTCGTTAAAACCCACCAACCCGCATTGGACCCTCGTGATGGGTTATGGCCCAATATCCCCACATGCTATTGTTCAAGTATGAGGCCTGTGCCCAGCATTGGGACGCTTATAGGCTGATGATGATGATGAAAATTATTTTAGATATTTTGCACTGAAATTTTCAATAATCTATTACAGAACGTATATGTCATGGGATGAACATGTTACCTATAAAATTTCATATTAAGAGGCCTATTACATATCGAATGTGATTTTTGCGTATAATGCCTATTTTCGCATTTTGTAGTAATTTTTCAGTTGTATTTATCATTTTTAAAGAAATAGGATAATAAATTAATTATAAAATCTTTTTTCCTCATGAAGTAACAATTACTCTGGTATAAATTTTGCTGAATAATATTATCGTAGATAGGAGAAATTCACAGTTAACTTATAGCGATTTTCGAAGTTTTTTGGTTTAGAATAAGATTTTTTTCCTATATAAAATCAATGATATCTAAAAATTCCGAGGCCGCTACGCACTATTCGACTATATAAGAGATAAAATTATATTTTTTTATTTTACTTGTTTAGAACTGTACTTCAATCGATGAGCTCAAAAAAGTGCCTTCGCGCACTTTATGAAAATCTTTCTCTGCAATTTTGGGTTTAATTAAAAAGTTAAGCAAAATTTATGCTTACCCTATGCACTATTCTAATAGCTATTCTACACTATTCAATAAGTCATAATTGTTAATGTATTTTTGTTTCTGAGATCTAAAACGCCAAAATTGGCCATTTTACGCAAAAATCACAGTCGAGATGTAATAGGCCTCTTATTGCACATTACGACCGTGTTTTACAATAATAACTTCCATAAAATCATAAACACAATATTTACCTTTTTGATATTTTGATTGTTTTGGATTTCCAAAAAACTAAACAGTTTAATTAACTTTTTGATAAAAATGTTATCATGGCGCTTACGATTTTTTACTGACCGCTTAACCACCCTAGAATACTACCAACCCATCTCTTCCCTTTGCCTAACGGACCAAAGACTTATCCAACAGCTTAGAGCGGCGATGGGCTCACCACGCTAAACACATGTGCATTTGTCATTTTGTAAAATGGACTGTGGCAGCAGACTGCTTTTGCGGTCCTATATACAGGGCGTCCCACGGATATGCCACATGGATACCTTGAATATTCTAGATGGAACATTTTACTGAAAGAAGACATTATTTGAATATAAAAAACAATTTAAACTGCATTCATAGATATTTAAATAATTACATGGTTGAACCGGGAATCGAACCCGTTACATAAGAAAAATATTCATCCTGTAGCTTTATCATACCGATCGAAAGGCTTCATCATAAGGATTATTTTTTGCTCAATAACGTAGTGCCAGAAATAAAAAGAAAAACATGAATATTAACATTTATCAAAAATTCGATTTTTTTAGAATTTCGAAAATTCTATTAGACATAAGCTTAACCTGACATTACATTTATTTTGCAAAAATGACATAATGCATTTAATTGACACTAACAATTATGTTAGTAATTTTTATTTGACAAGAGATAGTTATTATCTGCCAAATTATTTTAAGCGACAAATAGCTTTATCGCTATCCTATTGTATTCAAACGTCAGCCAAAAACTTGGCTAAACAAGTTGCTTCTATTGAGCAATGTATATTTGACATAGACTTCAGTAGTGTTTCTACCGACATTCCAATTAATTATTTAAATTAAATTATATGACAAAAGAGGAAAACTCTTGCGAAATGTTTGTTAATAAAATGAAATTAAATGAATGTAAAAATAGCTTTAGCAAAAGCCCATGTCAATCATTAAATTTAAAAAATGTACAATCTTTAAACATTGTCCACCAGAACATCCAAGGAACGATGGGCAAAGATTTGGAGATTGAATTGTTCATGAACTGTAATAAAATTGATATTATTTGCATAACAGAACACTGGCTTAAAGACCGTAAAGATCAGTTCATGTTCAATTTTAAGAACCATTTGGTAGGAAGTTCGTTCAGTCGAGGAAATGCAATACATGGTGGCTCCTTATTTATAGTTAGTAAAAAGTTTAAATTTAAGGAGCGGTTGAGCGAACAATAGAAATAGCTTGTGTGGAGTTGGAGCAGTTTGTTGTATTAAGTGTGTACAGACCTCCTTCAGCATCATATGATTTTTTCGAAAAAGTTATGGATGAGGCATTACATAAAGTCCGTAATGTAGGTAAAACAATAATTGTTTGCGGGGATTTTAATATAAATTTGTTAGAAAATTCCACAATGTCAACTAAAATTAAAAACCTATTTCTATCATACAACTTAAATCACTTATTTTTGGAGCCGACAAGAATAACTGCCACTTGGGCCACCTGTATTGATAACATATATACAAATGTAAATCCACTGGCTAAGCAAATTATTCATAACCTGGACTCTGATCATTGTGGCCAAATGGTCAGCTTTCCACACCAGCGTAAACAAGTGACGAAAAAGAATATCACTGATGTACCAAAAACTGCAGGTCGGCTGGAACGCTTTAAAAGGAATCTAGATACAAAATTAAATTATTTAGAACACAATGACAACCCTAATGTCTTTTATAATAATTTTTTTAACATTTATTGTTCAGAATTTAATAAAACTTTTATTCCAAATAAGATCTCAGTTAGTGGTACTGTAACTTTTAATGAATAGGCTACAATTGGTATTCACAGAAGTAGGAAACGCCTTTATGAACTTTATGGTGAACGCAACTATAACACCAGCGATGACTTCAAATTATATGTTAAAAATTATTCAAAGTTATTCAAAAGAGTATGTCGATTAGCCAAGGCAAACTATTTGAGTTCTAAGATTAAGAATAGTAATGACAAAATAAAAATGACATGGAATATTATAAATAGTGAAACAGGAAAGGTCAAAAGTCGTAATAATGAGTACAATTTAAATTGTGATAATAAAACCTTGACTTCTGATGCTGATATTGCTGCAGCATTTGAGAGGTTTTTTACTGACATTCCAGTTTCAACTACAAAAGCCTTGATTTCCTCCCCCACTGTAGCTGAATCTGTTTTGAAGGAGAATGTTAAAGATTGTGAAAGTAATTTCAGTTTTCAAAAAATTTGTGTTATAGATATAATAAAAACATTTAACACTCTCAATAAAAAGAAAACTGCTGGTCTGTGGGGTAATTCCGTGGACGTCGCTAAATCTGTAATTATGACAATAGCTCCAGTTTTAGCTTGCATATTTAATGAATGCATTGACTGTGGTGTTTTTCCTGACCTCATGAAATATAGTAAAATAATTCCATTATTTAAATCAGGTAGCACTATTAGACGTTAGACCTATTTCTGTGCTACCCACATTTAGGAAAATTTTTGAAAAGTTAATGCTAGACCAAATGCAAATTCATTTTTATAAAAATAAACTTTTACATTGTAAACAATATGGTTTTACTAGGGGTCGCTCTACAGCTGACGCCGAAGTTGAGCTTTTAATCCAAATATTTGATACCTGGGAGGAATCACAGGATGCCCTAGGGGTATTTTGTGATTTATCTAAGGCTTTTGATTGTGTTTTACATGAAACTTTGGTCAGGAAGCTAAACCACTATGGAATTAGGGATGCTTCTTTGTGCCTTCTAATCTCATACTTGAGTAACAGGATTCAAAAGGGCAACATTAACGGTAAAAGATCTCCGGGATCAGTGGTTAAAATGGGAGTTCCGCAAGGTTGGTCCATTCTTGTTTTTGGTTTATATTAATGACTTACCTTATTTTGTAAAAGATAGTCATGAGATAGTATTGTTTGCTGATGATACTTCACTTTTATTCAAAGTGAAACGACGACACTCAAATTATGACGATGTGAATAATGCGGTCTCAAAGATTGTTCACTGGTTTAGTGTTAATAACTTGCTATTAAACTAGGGAAAAACCAAATGTGCAAGATTTGTATTGCCTAATGTTAAGCAGGTAATAACTAGTGTACAAATTAAAGATAAGAATGTGAATCCTGTGGACACCACTGTGTTTCTAGGCATCACGTTGGATGCCAAGCTTCAGTGGGGCCCACATATAGCTAAATTGTCGAATAGACTTAGCTCTGCGGCTTATGCAGTAATGAAGATCCGTCAGTTAACTGACGTTGATACAGCTAGATTAGTTTATTTCAGTTACTTTCATAGTGTAATGTCGTACGCCATTTTACTGTGGGGAAATGCTGCCGACATTCAAACTATCTTTGTGCTGCAGAAGAGGGCTATTCGAGCAATATATAACCTACAGGCTGGTGACTCTCTCAGAGAGAGATTTAAGGATATAAGTATAATGACAGTTGCATCACAATATATTTATGAAAATCTTGTGTATGTTCATAAAAATATTGAAATGTTTTCAAAAAACAGTGATATTCACAAATTAAATACTAGAAGTAAGAACAAATTAGCAGTGCCTTATACTAGGCTCCATAAAATAAATAATTCTTTTAAGGGTCTGTGTGTACGATTATACAACAAAGTACCAAATGATATTCAGAAATTAGATTTTGATAAATTTAAAATCAAAATCAAAGAAAAGCTTTATAAAAAAGCTTATTATAAAGTGTCGGATTATACAGAAGACAAAACAGCTTGGGTCTGAAATGCTCCAAGTACCTACTCCAACAGCTATTTCTAATTGCCTATAAGTAATTAATTTATATAGAGCACCATATTTAATTAAACTATTTACATTCAAATTCATATTTTGTATTTTGTGACCTGGTAACGACATATAATATATATATATTTTGTAAATGTCGTTGCTTCTGTGCGCTGTGGTTTCTTGCGCCCGTTCTTTGCCACAGTTAAAAAATGATGTCCTGAATGGGTGGTAGGTTAAAAAATATTTGGACGTTTCAAAGTACTTATTAATTGAGTTTATTGAATAAATATATTTTGACTATTGACTATTGACTATTGACATACAAAATTAATCAATTTATGTAAGTATGTATTTATTTCAATGTCAGTTGTATTGTCCTTACGGCAATGTCAGCTTTTAATTTTTCTGAACAAAATTTCACATCAAATGTTAAAATTCATGGTCTTCCTTTTATTTGTGACACTATATTATTGAGCAAAAAATAATCCTTATAATGAAGCCTTTCGATCGGTATGATAAAGCTACAGGGTGATTATTTTTCTCATGTACCGGGTTCGATTCCCGGTTCAACCATGTAATTATTTAAATATCTATGAATGCAGTTTAAATTGTTTTTTTAAATTCAAATAATGTCTTCTTTCAGTAAAATGTTGAATCTACAAAATTCAAGGTACTTTCCCTCCATGTGGCATATCCGTGGGACGCCCTGTATATCCCTCCCTCCCTCGCGATATTCGTTGTGAATATAGTGTTTGCAAATGTTTACTGACGCAATGTAAACAAATGACAATTGTAGTCAGCATGCATACCGTCCCTTGAGGTAGCTAGAGCACAACCACCCGCGGTGGAAGCTATTAAGCCTGCGATCCGCGTGTCCAGGCTGTTCGCCTGAATAATGAATGGCGCGACCCGCCGCTACCCGTTTTTAATTTTCCATCGCACATGTGAATAAAAAGACAAAAATAAACCGAAAATCTAAAATATTTAGTGGGGCACTCCGTTGCTTTTCAATGAATGCCTAATGTCTTCGTCGAAATTGTTTATGTCTAATTACTTCTTATCATCATCGACAGAGTATAACTGTCCCACTGCTGGGCTTGGGCTGGCAGCCTCCCCCCCATCTTAAGAATCGTCGTGGGTAGCCAAGGGTTTCAATCCCCATAGATCCGTTATACTCACAGAACAGAAAAAAGAGGTTCTTCTGCCCCTGCCCGCCCCGGCATGCGCAAACATGCAGCATGCAAGCAAGCATTCAGCAAGCATGCATCCAGAAAGCATGCAGCATGCAAGCAGGCATGCATACAAGCATGCAGTGTGGAAAAAAAACATGCAACATGCATTCAACATGCATGCAAGCACACAGCATTTTATTAAAATTACAATGTTATTTGTCACAAGTCTATCCTAACCTAACCAACGGAACTATAGTTTTATAACTTAACATTTTCTTTATAGCTGGTGGCACATAAAAATATTTATGATCAAGAAATATAATAATTATATTTCTTTATGATAACAAATATTAGTATGAAACCAATTTATGAATATTGGCGTTATGTATTAGAATGATTAGGAGTTTCAAACGTTAGTATAAGAAATTATATGAAAAAAAAAACATTAGTAAATAGAAGGTGTACGATTAGAGCTATTATGAATTCTGATGATTATTGGTTTCGATCGTTAGTATTTAATAATTTTTATGAAGAGTGATTATTATGATGTAATATGGTATGAGAAATATTTTCGGACTTCCGATAATAGGACTCAAAAAGTTAATGTGAAAAAATGCGCACCCCTGCTTGGAAGATATGTGTAAAGACGAAATTGTATTTCAAATCTCGTTCATTCATTTTCATTAGTTCTTTGTAAACTGGCTTGTGCTACTCTATGAAAAGTGTTCAGTAAAGTACGTTTATTTTATCGCATCAGCACTGTATCGAACACAACAATTAGGAGGTTCGCAAGACTGCAGCACCACTCGTACAATTAGTGGAAGAAAAATAATAAAGGGGCAAAGAAAGAGACAACAATAACAAAAGACAATCATTTAAAATGCGCAGCGAATTGTAACTGGGAGAATGAAGGAATAATGAAGACGCCCACCTCGGCCGGATGCCGCCCGCGCCGTCGCACGCGGCCCCGGTGCGACGATATCCGGTGCAGCTCAATTTCCTGGGCCTTGGAAAATTTCCCAACGAGTTTTTATTTGCTCCCCTGATTCTGCTCCGTGCCGCTTTTATCTCCGAATGTTATCGCGAGCGTTGCTGTGATTCGGCCCCTCGTTATTGTGTGTGGTCGGCGCCTATAGGATGTTTTGTACACTCAAAGGTTTCGGTGCTAGATTGCAGCGTTTCTGGCGGCACATCCGATTCGAACTAACTTTTTTCTGTACTCCAATTTTAGCGGCTACGCTTGACACGTATACCCGCTCGATGACGACAAGGTTTTGTGTCAGAAAATTGGTCGGAACACTGTCTTTTAATCATTTGCGTGAATAACACTCTGGAATTGTCTTCTATCGTACTATTTTGGCCAAAAAAAATATCAATAAATATAACTAAGTATGATTTGTCGTATTCAACCATGGAATCTTCCCAACCAACGCATTATTTTTACTTTAAACTATTGTACAAAAAGGCATTTGTAGTTTTGGCAATGAACCTTAAGCCTGCATGGGTTTCGCTACCTTAGCATGACCATAATTCTCTTTAAAAGTTATCTAAATAATGTTCAGATGTCTAACCAGTTACCACGGTTCTACGAGCAAAACGTGGTATCCGTGCTCGAGACATTCCATCTTGTATTTGGTAAACGAGATGTTATTCTATCTACTTGCTAACATGTTATTCATGTTCATGCCTGTCTTTAGTCTCAGAATAATAATATAGTTTTTAGTATTTATTATAATTACCACAGACGTATTATAATTACTTACAAATCTCTGCCTACGGCGTAGACTAAACGGTCTACGGCTACGTCAGAAACTGGTTGTCAATGACATGTCAAACTGACACTTGAGCTTTCGATACGATCTATTATTTTTATTAACCAATTTGTTTACATTAATTACGTGTCCTTTAAAATAAAACACCATAATGCCGTGGGGCTGGGAATGTCGGGCGAAGTTGGTCAAGCAACGGCCATTGAAGCCAACGCAGCGATGGGGCTCAGGAGACGCCTCCACACCTGGGCCGCAGCACTATGAGCCTCCAGAGATATTTTGTAAGTACAGGTACATAATATACATGCAATAATACAATAGACATGCTTATTACTAGCACGAAAGCATGCCACTATTGCGCAATTGCTACTTATAGATGCCGATAGACATGCTCATTACTAGCACGAAAGCATGCCACTATTGAGCAATTGCTACTTAGTAGTATGTGTGTCAAAGCGCTGCTGGTAATTAGCATGCTTATTAAGTTTACGCTTGTCATAAGCATGCTTATTACATATACGCTTGTAATAAGCATGCTATCAAGCATACTTATTTAGTAGCATGTCTATCAGTACCTTTAGTGTGTCAAAGCGTTGCTAGTAATTAGCATGCTTATTACGTATACGCTTGTCATAAGCATGCTAATAAGCCAAAGACATTAAACTATTACTATAGACGGGACATTGAGATCAAAGCTTTAATCCACAACTTAGCATTAAGTAGTGACAAGTCGCTCAGTTTGATGTCATTCGCCCTCTAGTGCAGTCGTTTTTGTCAGTGAACAGATTTGACTTATTCATTCGAAAATATGACAAACCTATTTTAGTTGTTCTTAAATACCTAATATATTCTTAATATAAGGTTTTGCTTTTCAACGTTAGATGGCGTTACTTGAGCACCAGCTCAAAGTTTTTGTATGAAATAGTGTCTAATAGCCGCTCTATTACTATTTTAATCTCTTTGTAATAAGCATACTTATTTAGTAGCATGTCTATCAGTACCTTACTTCTTTGTGGAAAAGGGGAAGGGAGGCCTTTGCCCTGCAGTGCACAAAATGAAGCAAGTACATACATACTTGCTTCATTTTGTGATCACCTTATTGGCCGATTGCCTCAGCGCTCGGCCCGATGATCGGAAGTCAAGGACTCAATTCCTACTCCATATAAAGTGTTATGTGTCGGATTTTTAGGCACATAGACCGGGTTTGTGATAACCAACCTCTATTTGGCAAGCGAGATGATAAAGCCTATACCATTAATTGTAGCGAGGACTGTATTACTGTATTTGTTGTGCAGGACAATAATTTCTTACATACGTACATATAATTACGACTGTTATCCCCGAAGGGTTAGTCAGGGACTAGGCAATGAGGACCGCAGCCCTCTACCATTGTCCACTTTTCACCAATTAGCGTCTGCACATGTGCTCAGCGTGACAGGTGGTGAGGCCATCGCCGCCCTATGCTGTTGAAAGTATGTGCAGTTTTTAGTCCGTTAGACGCTTTTTACGACACCCAAGGGAAGAGAGGGGGTGGTAGTATTCTTTCACCGCTACGCGTCACGGTTAGTAAATGTTACTTATCTTATTACAATGACGGAGACCTTAGTCCTGCAGTAGGACAGTACATAGGCTATATTTTTACTTTACCTTGTAACCATCAACCCGAAAACGTCCCATTACATAAGTCGGGATATTTGGCAAGGACAAAAATAAATAATCAGGTTATCGAGCTAAATGTAAAAACGAATGTTTTGATATTTGGAAGGAGCGTTTTAATGAAATATCAGTAAAAAAAGACTTTTGTTATAAAACCATGCAGTGTGAGCCTCCTTGTATACCTTGGTTCACAAACGTGGAGGTTAGTAGAAAATATATTATACTATTACAAAGACTTCGTTCCGGTCACTTTCCGTCTAACAAGTTTGCTTGAAAAAATCTTGAAAAATTCAGATTCTCCGAATTGTAATGTGACTCGTCGTTGCGCGTGCAAAAGTCGCTATGTGCTTTTTAGTCATTTTCTGTTTTTTATGCAGTTTTGATCATTATTTCAATACACACATACTGTAAAACAGCTATGTGATAAAAGCAATATTTAAAGAGTTACGGAAAGTAGCTATGTGACATTCATACATCGAAAGTTCCATGTTAACACGCTAAGTGTTATAAGTCACATAGCTAAAATAAGTTTACTAAAGCGGAAGCAAAAATTGCGCCTGATATGTGCTTCACTGCACATAGCGAGTTTTTTGGTCAAGTTCAGACTCGCTCGATCACGCGAAGCGCACAGGTCGAGCGACACATAGATAGTTTTGCCGATGTAATTACTCATTTTTCATCTAGCAGCGAAGAAGAATGCATTAATAATTGTTTGCACTATACTAAATACCTAATTGTGATAAAATAAAAAGGTTATTCGGCGGCTTTCTCATAGGCCACAAACGCTAAACAAAATGGCGGTAATACTCTTCGGTCTTCTGTATAACTTGCCGCAGCGTATGTATGTGGTCTATGATGCTGATGCCTTTTCGGAATCCAGCTTGTTCGATGGGCTGGAACTCATGAAACCTGCATGCGAGACGATTAGTTATAACTCTCGAAAACAGCTTATAGACGTGACTTAGAAGTGTTATGGGTCTGTAGTTTCTCAGTAGGGTCTTGTTGCCCTTCATAAAAAACAACACAACTACACTTTCATGCCTTACAGGCTTATGTCCGGGATATCTTCGGTGTAGTCTCGGGTTAGCTTAGCTCTAGGGTCTGTAGCTAAGCTTTGTACAGGTGGCCGCGTGGATGTGTACAGCTGTCCATAGAACTTCTCGACCTCTCCCATAACTTCGGACCTGGACGTGACAGTTCTGCCGTCATCAGTTTTCAGCGTCGTCAGTTGGCTCTGCCCAATACCCAAATATCTTGCGAACACTTTTGAACCTTTGTTTCGCTCGATAGCCTCTTTAATACGGTCGGTATTAAATCGGCGAGTGTCGTAAAGACTTCCGAGATCTACTTATTAAGCCGCCGAAGCTGAGACGAATCATCCGAAGAACGCAGAACCATCACGCGCCGCTCTTCCACCAGTTTGAGAGTATGGTTCAAGAGCTTTTTGGGTCCTCTTGTACGGTGGGTTTTGAAGAACTTAGACCCAACCGCATGGACAGTTTTCACAAACCCGTAGTTGTAATCGTCCACTTCTACGTAATCCGCAGGCATTCGAAGCGTTTTAGCTGGAAGCTTTCGGGGTTTTGGATTTGGATAGGTGCAGGTCGGAGCGTAGACTTCATCAATCGACGTCTTTCTAGCTGGATATTGATGTTCAATGTGCCTCTTACCGACCGATGATCACTGCCAGTTTTGAACGCGTTGATCACAGAGACATCATTGAATATTTGTTTTTACGTCGACGTGATGAAGTTAATCTCATTTTTTGTTGCACCTTCGGGACCTATCCAGGTCCACATGCGGTGTTCAGCTTTCCTTAAAAAGGAGTTCATTATGATAAATCCCTCCTTTTCCAGAAAGTCCACCAGCAGTAACTGTTGGCCCCGGTAGTTCCGAATTCCAACTACAGATCGTCCCACTTTCAGCTGATCGCCGCTTCGTTTGCCCAGTTTTGCGTGAAAGTCTCCCATGACAACGGTATAATGAGTCTTGAAGACTTCTATGACTCTAGAGATGTCCTCATGCGTAGCCTCCACCTTATCGTTGGGGTGTGCCGTAGGCACCTTCAACGAATACCGTTTAGTTATTCTGAGTATGAGGTACGCTACCCTCGACGAAATACTTCCGGTCTTGACAACGTTGTTCACAAGAGAGCTGTGGACGATAAACCCGACACCACCCTGGGACAGTTGTTCGCCTTCCTGTAAATAGAGCAAGTTACCAGACTTCAAGATTATTGAGTCCTCCCCCTCTTTTGGAACCTCAGATAATACCACAATGCCCCACTGTATCTTGCTAAATTCTTCCTCCAGTTCGCAAACCGTCTCGATGGTCCGCAGTGTACGCGTGCTGTAGGTTGCCAGGGACAAAGTTTGTTGTTGGTGGTAGCCAGGTCTCTGTCGGAGATTCTTAGAGTAATAATATCTTATGAATACAAAAATAATTGTTTTTTTATTTACTTTAATTAATTATTTATATCTAAAAAATAGCTATGTGTCATCGCACAGGTATATTCTCTAAGAGTCCATAGAACTATAACGTAGTTATGTGCTCTAATTGCACATATCTTGTATTTACGACTCAATTAAATAACTATATGTGTAATATTTTCCTATTATGTTGAATTAAGGCATTATTAATAATGTTATATATTCAAAAGTAATCTTGAACTACGTAAATTTGTAATATGTATTAAAGCAAACATAAATTATTTGGCTACTCTGATTATTTTTCAGGAATATCGGTTTTTTGCGTCTCCTGTAAAGTATGTAAAAAATACGTAGCGACTTTTGCACACGCAACGACGGTGTGTAATAATCTAGAGGACGTGCAGCACTTGTTCATGGAATGTGCCAAAAATCAAAGAGAGCGACAATCAATTACGAATCAATTAAATCTTAAAATGTCTGATGTAGGATATCAATCTATTTTGGTAAACCCTACAACAGACGCAGCCAGTCTTGTCTGTGATATGGTCTTGGTGAGTCGTCAATAATTGGTAGATATTACTGGACAGATAAGTGCTAAGTATCTTCTAACTATTACTAATTAATTTAGGATAGTATAGAATCATATTAACCAAATATAATGTTGTTAGCTAAGCTTAAGTTATGATGGGACTGACATAACATAGTGTAAAGTCCCAAAAAAAATAAAAGAATAAAAAAAAAGGTAGTCGAGCTCTTTGCCACTCGGCCATCGAGGTGTTTGGCGTTCCGTCGCGCTATGCTGGCGCTCTTTAAGGGAGCATGTTACTAAAACATTTCTGATTTAACCATATTCTGTTTAAAGGTGGGAAAGGATTTTCAAAAATTAAGCGTGCACCTGCGTACACGTTCGGCCACCTCACCCCAACATCCTTTACGAAGCCAGTGGCCACACCACACGCACGCCTGTTCAACATCCAAGGGTATGGCAGGGCTGGTATGTATATACATAATATAATCACGACTATTATCCCCGGAGGGTTAGTCAGAGACCAGGCAATGAATGACCGCAAAAGCAGTCCTGTGCCATACTCCACTTTTCACCAAATGGCGACTGCGCATCCATCGCCCATCGCCGTTCGAATGCTGTACGAAGTATATGCAGTCTTTAATCCGTTAGTCGCATTTTACGACAACCAAGGGAAGAGAGAGGTTGGTAGTATTATCCCATACGCGACACGTTTATGTATTACTCTACCTATATGTTGTTTTGCCTACTAGAGTGAGATTTGACACTTTGTGTAAGTATTTTTTTTTATTTTACAAAGTGTAACCACTTGGCCTTCATCTCACCTGATGGTAGTGACGATAAGACCGAAAGTGGAAGCGCGCTTCACCCGGAATCCTGAACCAATGAGGAACTGGCTATCTTATCTCAAACTGTCGGAACACAACAATGTTATAAACATTGTTTGTTATGGCGACAGACTTTGATAAAATGGTGGTAGCTAGCCAGGCGGACTTCACAGCCTACCACCAACCAAACCGAGCACACAAAGATGTACCCCCCGCTGGGAATCGAACCCGGGACCTCTGTGTCTGAAACCGGTTGCTTAGCCACTAGACCACAGAGGCGATTAGATATGAGTGTATAAAACCGAAATGCTACAAACGAGCGTAATGAGGTTGTCTTGCTGTGACTTTTAAAGCTGTCACACCCATACTCCGCTTTGTTATGTTAGCAATCCAATATATTCATATTGTTTTGTCCTAAAGACTCGTAACGACAATACTTATTAGTGACCAGTTGACCACCACTTATGAATTCGACTCGAACCCACGACCTCTTGTAATCCCGGCAACTGCTGTTTTAATAATTCTAGTAATAGTTGGGCCTAGGTTACTCCGTAAAATTTTTTGAGTACCTACTAATTTTCAAGTTAGTAGATATTGAAGTTTTGTAAATTTTAACATTGTTTTATTTTTCTGATAACTAAATCTTCTTAATAAGAGGGCAAACTTAATTACTTAAATATTGTCAAACGAACTCGCTTAATGCAGACTCAGACTCATTAACTTTCCACCAAGCAATTACACAAATAAAAGAAATGAAACTTATTACTCAGACAAATACATTTCTTATGCCAATCGTTGTAATTGTACATTAGCAGACTTTGTTCTTTAAAAGCTGAAATAATTTTGCTGAAAGAATTCTTAATAAGTCACTCTATTGTAGGCCAGTTCAAGGTGACACATGGACTTGTAACCCCCCGCATTGACCCTCCATCGGACAAAACGAAGATTCCCGGTCCGGGTACACACGCGCCGCGCACTATACATATTCGGTACAAGCGACCGCCGGCGTACACCATGCAGCCGGCAGCTCAGCCTCCGTACCAGCCGTGGGACCAGTGGACGCCACCGCCTAATATGTACTGGCCACCTATACCTGGCAAGTATGTGTTTTCTGGCCATTTTGTACCCCAAGTTACAAAGGAAGAGGTTCAGGTACACACGTACCTTATAGATTGCTACATGCGATCCTTAGCCGACACCATGCGGCTAGCAGCTAGGGCCTAACATGTACTGGCCACCTATACCTGGCAACTATGTGTATAAAACTTATTTTCTTATAAAAGTCACACACGTACTATAAATATTCGGTACAAGTGACCGCCGGCATACACGATGCAGCCAGTAGCTTGGTCCCCGTACCAACCGTGTGACCAAGTGGACGCCACCGCCTAATATGTACTAGCCACCTATACCTGGCAAGTAGGTATGTTTAAATGTCATGCTCTCTCAAAGTGTCTCTGCGGTGGTGGCATGTGCGTCGGGTCGTTACGTTCCCTAAAACATGGTTGAGCGAAGCGATGGCTGATTCGCATGTCATACTCGTGAACGGGTGCCGCCTGTGGAGGCTGGTCTGCTCTTGCTAACTTATTTTTATTATTAGTATATTAGTAGTTGTAGTCTTACTTTTATTTTTCTGTACTGTAAGACATTGATTACATTGATTGTTTTATATTGATGAATACCTGAACTTTATATTTTTATTATTATATTTTTTATTTTTATGTCCCTGTAGTTGTTTTATGTTTTTATTATTGTAATGGAAGGTGCCCTTCTATGATAGGGAGGGCATTTTTCAATTCTAATTGACGCTGTAAAAGAAAGGGAGAAAAGAAATGCCCTTGCTGAGTTTCTTGCCGGTTCTTCTCAGTATAAGGCTCCCGCCCCATAGTTAGACTTACGAACCGATGGCATAATTGACATTCATAAGTGCTGTAACCTAAAACATGGCCTAACCTGAACAAAGGATATTGAATCTTGAATCTTGAATCTATACAAGCCATTTTGTACCCAAGTTTTATACAAGGCAAAGGTTCCTAGACTCGGGTACACGCGTACCTTAAAGATTCGGTACACGCGAACCCCGTGCGACACCATGCTGCTAGCACCTCGGCTTTCATACCGGCTGTGGAACCAGTAGATACCACTGCCTAAACTATAATGGCGTTTGACATCTAGAATTTAAATGTGACAAAGGTTGGTACAAAAGTACCTTTTAAGATTCGGTCCAGCTTACTGGGGCCTCCTGCTTGGCCTCCGTACCAGCCATTGAACTAGTGGACGCCGCCGTCCAATATGTACTGACCACCTACTGGCAAGTACATGTTTATGTGTTTTTATACAAAAAAGTTATATAAGGTGGAGGTTTTAGAGTCAGGTACACACGTACCTTAAAGATTCGGTACAAATGACCCCGGTGCACACTAGACACAAAGCCATTGGAACAGTAGATATACCTCCGCCTAAAATGTACTTTTGTTTGTATAGTTTATAATGACGAAGGTTGGGTACATAAGTGTCTTAAGGATTCGGTCCAAGTGACATTTGCGCCAACAACTTTGGCTCTGAACCAGTATCATAATGGACACATCTTTTGGCTGATACTATAAACCACAGACAGCGCCGTATCGTTCTACACTTGCTCCCAGGAAGAATCCTGCTTACACTCTGGGAAATATGCCACGGCTGGCTAAACTGCAAGAGTTTCCCGGTCCTGGAGAGCACGAGCCGAACTTCAACTACGTGAAGAAGAAGAAGCCAGCTTTTTCGTTTGGAAGCCCGTTTAGAACACTCAAAACACCGAAAGCGCCTGCACCGAACACATACTGCGAAAAAAAGGTTTGTAAAGAGTGCTTTTTATGCCATTTTTTTTTTATTGGCAATGGGTAAGCTCTTGGTCTTCATCTCACCTGATGGTAAGTGACGATAAGGCCGAAGGTGGAAGCGCGCTTCACCCGGAATCCTCACTGAGGAACTGGCTATCTTATCTCAAACTGCCGAAACACAACAATGCTATAAACATCGTTGTTATGGCGACAGACTTAGATAAGATGGTGGTAGCTAGCCAGGCGGACTTAACAGCCCTACCACCAACCAAACCGAGCACACAAAGATGTACCCCCTGCTGGGAATCGAACCCGGGACCTCTGGGTCTGAAACAGGTAGCATAGCCACTAGACCACACAGGCGGTTAAAAGGCCATAGTTGTGTTGTATGTATTTGGTTGCATGTTTGTATTAACCCCTGATCTGTCGGCGGCCATTTTGCAATATGGCGCTTAATGTCGATCTACTTCCGCATTATTTCCTGTTTATGTCCGGTCTAGGTATAATGACGATTTCCATGAAATTTTGTATGAAGAATTTATAAAAAACCTATACACTGGAATCATTATTAATAAGCTATCTGGCTATGTATAATAAAGTATGTTTTGATGCTATATTAAATTACGAAAAAAAGTGAAAGTAGGTGAAAATACTTTTTTATTTTTTCCCCGATTTAATATATAAAAGTTAAAAGAAAAATAAGTTAAAAAGATGTTTATGTTTTGCAGTGTCTTATAGTAATGGTGTGTTAACTTTTTTTTATTTAGATAATTGTACTTAAAATTTGAAAGTGAATTAGTGTGAAATAAATTAACTGCAACGGCTATGCGCGTCGCGCGTCGTCATCACCGGGGCCAAGGGCGTTACCGTTAACTCTTAAAGCATCATTATTTTAATATTACCATGCAAGTTCTCATACGAATTTTGCATAGTAATATTAAAGTAATATTGCTCTAAGTGGTGACAGTAGGGCTCCTGACAGTTATTCGTATTGTTTCAGTTCATGGTGCCGAAGCGGACGATACCCGCACCTTCGTTTGGTATTCGCCATTCTCCATACCTTGGAAAGCAGGAAGAATACATGAAGCCATCCAAACTAAACATTTTCACCAGTGACTGAAGTCAAAAGCTTGTAAGCCGCAATTGTTTTGTTATTGTTTACATATTAAGGAAGGTTAGAGATTTATTAAACAATTATATTTTTTCATAACATCATGTTTTATTTCGGATGTGCTTGTATTCTGTGATCTTGCGTAAGTTGAAACATGTTTTTTTTATATGGAAAAACACAAAGTATTACTTCCTACCTGCCGCTTATGAGAAGTAAACCCCTTAAATTAAAAATGCTAAGTACATTGTTTTTATTACAATCGTGATGTAATGAAATGATGATTTACGGCCATAATTAATAAAAAAAATCTAGCCGTGGTTTTGCTTACTATAGTCAGAAATATGATATAAATTGTAATAAGAAAAATATAATAACAATAATAATCGTTTCACTACTGCCACACCAATCATTTAGCCCCAAACTAAGCATAGCCCGAACTATGGTGACTGAATAACGGATAACCATACTTGAATAGTAATAAACATCCATGACTCGGTCACAAATGCTCGTGCTCACCGCACAATCATTGGTCCTACCGGGATTCAAACCCGGGACTGTGGGCTGAGCAGTCAGGGTCGCTGACCACTCGACCACCCGGCCGTCAAACTGTTAAATAAATAACCTAAATTGTATGTAGACAAAGTCAAATTTCTAACTCCAGTAGGCAAACAACACCTAGATTAACTATAAACTTTGACTTTCAAGGAGCCTTAAAGAGGTCGCTAAATACTGAGCACTGGAGAGTCGGGCAAGTCGCTGTATACGTATCTCTTCATTTCGGAGTATTTCAGTGATTTTTATGTACTCATGAGCAGTGTGGTGGCGGCTCATCAATAGAATACTACCAACTGAACTACTGACCGTTGGGTGTTGTAAAAGGGGACTAACGGACTAAAGACATCCAACAGCATAGAGCAGCGATGGACTCACCACCTATCACGCTAAGCACATGTTCAGTTGTTATTTGGTGAAACTTGGACTCTTTTGCGGTCCTCATTACCTAGTCTCTGACTAACTCCTAGCGGGGCGTGAAACGGAATTTATGCAGGCCGTCATGAATGGATGCGCTTGTTACCGTGCTTTTTCTACGGTGCGAAGCGCTCTCATTATTTTGGACTGCATCGGCTGATTACCATCAGGCAGGATGTGGTCACTATAAAAAAGTCACATTAAAAAAAAACCCTTTGGGCTTAATAGTCGTGAGTGTTTGTATGGAGTTATGTTATTTATGTACCTTATGTACCCACACGTGCGCACTATATAAGGTCTAACAATATCAATAAGCGAATAAGGGGAACGTCTATACATCACACTGAGCATGCTCACCAAATTTGGTCAAAAACTACAGGCTCGTTATCGAGATAATCAACAAAACATTATCATAATTCACCAAAAAATCCACTCTTTCCAAATCCATACAGCTGTACTACACGCACAAAAGATATCCGATGTCACACAATGATTTTTCATTTGTGTGCGTGTGTCTGTACACTATCTTTTATTGACGCTTGCGTGCATGTTAGTAAAGATACAGCATGTTTCATGATGTGCATTATTTTAATTGATTAAGTTTGTTAGAAAACATATTTTTGAAAAATCACTATAAAACTGGATCCCATTTTTTGTTATTGTATATACCACCCTGAATGATGTATATACCACCCTTAAACGTTCGCTTATTGATTTTGTTAGACCCTTATTTTCAGTTTTGCGTTCTTATTCCGTTTGATAGAAGTGTCCAAAAGTCTCCCGCTTCCCAGATGGTATCTATTTACACGTTTCGCCAGTAGTGCTGTTTTATTTTAAATGAGTTGAATTTCTTGAACAGTTGGAGTAAGGTTCAGGTGAATATTCCTCTTGCCTCCCGGGCTTCGTACCGTGCGGACGTGTGTGATCTGTTGTCTCGAAATTGCAAATAAATTTGTTATTTTGTCGGGCTGCGCCCTCGGACTTCGCCTCACGGTGTGCTGTCATTGAAGCCCCCAGACGTCGCGTCGGACAGTTTGAGGAGTCGCGTCTTGTTGCCGTAGTTGGATTCGAACCGGGTACCGCACGATCGTCGCCGCGTCGGTCGTTTCGTTCCGAGCATATACCAGCTGCGCCACGAGAGCGGTGAGACGCCGCGTCGAAATAAGTGATCTGCTACGGCGAGTACTACGACTAGCGACTACACTCACTTCACGTTACGAGTTTCTATAGTGCTACGGAGGTGCTATCAACGGTGACTGCGGTAAAGTTTGTTGCTACTCATTAACTTCCTACGTCCATTACTAACAGTGTGAAACAATTTTACGCCTGCTGATCGAATTTCACAGAATTTCTCACATAAAATATTATACGTATACGCAAGATATACAAAATGATGTTGAACAGGACACCGCCCGTATCTCCGTCATCGTCCGCTAAATCCAGTAACGAGAATCCCATACCTGCCACAGTTCAGTTCGGTGGGTCAACTCCTAACCTAAATACAGATGATTTTAATAATGTAAATATGCGTGTTAAGCGTAGAAGGGAAGATGATTGGTCAACGGATTTTACTCACTTTAAGGAAGAGATGAGGTGCATGATTACCTCAATTTTGGCAGAACAAACCAAAGAACTTAAAACCATCAGTCCAACACTTAAAGACATACAAAAAAACAAACGAAAATATTCAAGAATCCATTGCCTTCCTAACAGCGCAAAACGATGATTTCAAAAAACAAATAATCAAACTTGAGGGCCAAGCTAAAGAAGATAAAAAACAGATAACACTTCTCGAAGATAGAATTGAAGAATTACAAAGAAGCAGTCGGAAGTCTAATTTTGAAATAAAAAATGTGCCTAAACGAAGCAACGAAACAAAAAAAGATCTCGTCGACATGGTTGTGATATTATCTAGCAACGTGGGATTTCAAATAGATAAAAAAGATTTAAGTGATATATACAGGGTTCGTAGCAAGAACGAAGCAACCCGAAACTCACCTATAATCGTTGAGACCACGTCGGTCATTGTTAAGACAAACATGCTTAAAACTTGTAAATCTTTCAACATTAAGCATAAATCAAAACTTTGTGCCAAGCATTTAGGCCTTCGAACAAATGAAGATACTCCTATATATGTCACTGAACAACTCACTGCAAAAGGATCGCGACTGCATTTCCTAGCTCGTGATTTAGTGAAATCTCGTTCACACAAATTTTGCTGGACTGCTTATGGTGTTGTATACGTAAGAAAAAATTAAACCTCTCCTATAATAAAGATACATTCTGAAGCACAGGTCCAACATCTGATGCAGAGCATCTGACTATACAATAATCACTCTACAACAAGTTGGCATTTAATCATACTCTTTGGCCAAACCACTTATGTACCTGTAAATATTTGGTATGTGTACTTGTTAATTGAATTAATTCTCTTACTTATATATTATATGTTAGTTTTATATAAAACTCAAATAGACTCCTTTTGCTTAAAAAATGTGTTGAATAAATATAGGATATGTATACTGACTACTAATCGCATGGAATGTACTTATAACTATTATTGTACTAGAATACTACTAATTTTTGTCTCTAACAAAATCTTTACAATGATGTTTAATGAGATCTCTTATAGTGAAAAGGAAATACTATTTACACTATCACCGAACACAATATCGTTAAACTTCACTTGTCATAAAACACACAAAACAAAATTTATAATATCTACATACGAAACAAGGTATATGAACTCAATGCAAATAGAACTTCTGAACAAGCTCTTATGCGGAACTTATTTTATCTACTCAACCAACAAAAGTCGACTAAACGTTACACAAATATACCCTACTCATGTTAAAACTAGTTAACATTTAAAAAAAAATTAAATGGATCACAGAACACAGGCAATTAACGAGATTGATACTATGAAAATAGCCAAATCTATCGAGTGTGACTGGTCTGATCTTGTTAAGCATCGTAACATACATAGAACAGATCTTAATATAATTTCGCAAAACATCAGAAGCATATATTGTAACTTTGACGATCTGCTAATAAATTTGAGTTCCCTTACTGTTGAAGCTGACATACTTATATTGACCGAATGCCAACTTCATCCTGATAAGCCTATCCCTACATTAAACAACTATCATTCCTACAGAACCACTCGTCAACTAAACCAGAATGATGGAGTGGTCGTCTACATAAAAAATACACTTACATCGAACGTTGCTGAACTAAATCTTACACATGCTTCTGGTCTGCAAATAGACATTCTCGATAATTCCATACTGGGTATCTATCGCTCTCCATCCAATCATTCTGCAGAACCTTTCATAAACTCACTGTCAAGGCATCTAGTCACGCTAAGCTCACAAAAAAATATTGTAATCGCAGGTGACATTAACATAAATATAAAACCTATTGATAACGAGCAGCAGTATGAGTTAAAAAACAGGACCTCTTACCTGGACATGTTATCAGCATATGGCATTCTCCCTGGACACTTGCTGGTTACTCGAGATAGGAAATGTCTTGATCACTTTATGTTTAGAATAAATAAGAAGAAACATTCGGCTTTCATTGCTATCATAAATACGTCTATTACCGACCACCGTACCACTTTTCTTTCTATAGCGAAACTAAAGAAAAACCAAATTTCGCCCAAAACGACTACAAGGACCGACTTTGAAGGAGCTCTTAAATATATACAAGAAAAAGATTTGACGCGGCTACTTTTGTTTGATAACCCTAATCTCTTAACCGAAAATCTTATTAAATTGCTAACCGATTCAATAAAAGAAAATACTACAACTACAAAAATACCAAAAAGTAAGCGAATAATATGTCCCGAACTCCCCTAAATAAAATACTACAAAAAAATAAGAAGGACATCATCCTTGCAAATTGTCTTAAATGAGTTGCCGCATTCATGGAGCTGTGATTTTTAGATAGGGCGGTATCTAGTCGAGCGCAGCGAGACCAATCATTCATCTAAGGTACTATAGTTCTTGCAAATTCAAAGAGCTGGCGTTAATCAATGTCTTTATGAGGGTTTCTATCTTACGTGATTATTGATACAGTTGATCCGCAATCTTTTTAAGTACATTTTATGTGAACCTTGGATAACGAACGGCATTTTAAAATGCATTAAAAACCGGAATAAGCTCCAAAAAGAATCTAAAAATGACCCACTAAATGAAATAAAAAAAATTACATTTACACGCTACAGAAATTACTGCAACAAGCTCTTAAAGAAATTAAAAAGAAAATATGAAAAACAACTTATTGAAACCTCCCTAAATAACAATAAAATTCTGTGGAAAAACATTAAAACATTAACGTACACGAATAAATTAAACGAATTGAATTCTGAACTTACCTGCTTAAAATCATCCGCCCCTGACTCTGCTAACTACATAAACAATTTCTTCGCAAACATTGGGAATCAGCTTGCTAATACAATAAAACAATCTGTAAAAAATGATGACATAAGTAATTATCTTAACACCTTACCAAATCAGCAACAATCCTTTGTTTTGCTAGACACTGACCACGAAGAGGTAAACAGCACTATAACGAATCTTAAATCAGAAAGCGCCCCTGGATGGGACAATATTTCCACAAGATTTATCAAATACGTAAAAAAAGAAATTACTCCCATTGTAACGCATTTAGCTAATCTTTGCTTTAGGGTGGGTATCTTCCCGGACTTGTTGAAGAAATCTATAATTACTCCTATTTACAAGGGCGGTGATAAAGATAACGTCAGCAATTATAGGCCCATCTCGGTTCTACCAGTCCTGGCAAAAATTTTAGAAAAATTATTAAATATTAGATTACTAAATTACCTTGATGCTAAGAATATTCTCTCCCCAAATCAATTCGGGTTTAGACGCCAAATATCGACTGAAGACGCAGTTACCTCCCTAAGTACATTAATATCACAAAACCTCGATAAAGGCCAAAAATGTCTCGCAGTGTTTATAGACCTCAAGAAAGCGTTTGACACGGTCTCCCCTGCTATCCTCCTAAAAAAAGCTACAAAAAATAGGTATTAGAGATATACAACTTTCGATTTTTAAGGATTACCTATCCAATAGAAAACAAAAAGTTAAATTAAAAGACTGTACAAGTGAGGACGTTGATGTGTCGTGTGGCGTACCACAAGGGAGTGTTTTAGGGCCCACCCTGTTTCTCATTTATATAAATGATTTATGCAACTTGACCATAAAAAATGCAAAAATATTTTCTTATGCCGATGACACCGCAATCGTTTTCACTAGCTCCAGTTGGGCCGCTACAAAAATAATTACGGAAAAGGGATTGGCAAAGGTTGCATCATGGCTCAAAAATAACCTCCTCACTTTAAATACCACTAAAACTCACTATGTATGTTTCAGCATCTACAATAATTTCCAATCCAATAACGAATTTGATATAAAAATACATACTTGCAACAAATCTATTAATTGTAACTGTAGCTGTCCCTCAATTAATAAGGTAGAGCATGTGAAATATTTAGGAGTTATGGTAGATCAGAGGCTCTCATGGTATTCTCAGATTGAAATGACCGTGTCCAGAATACATAAATTTAATTGGATCTTTCGAACACTGAAACACGTGGTTTCCAAAAATGCGCTTGATAGCGCCAATACAACTAGAAACTTACTGAATGAAATTTATATCTCTCTGGTTCAGTCGGTAACAACCTACTGTATCTCAGTCTGGGGTGGTGCTCGTAAAACACGTTTTTTGATGGTAGAACGAGCGCAAAGAGCATTACTTAAAATAATGTATTTCAAGAGAAGAACATTCTCAACCCAAAGTCTTTACCAGACCAGTAAACTGTTATCTGTTAGAAGACTTTATATTTTAGGGCTAATATTAAAAAAACATAAAACATTGGCGTACGACCCTCGCGTTGAAGGTAAAAGAAGGGCTCGTAGGTTCAATGTGGCAGCTATTCCTAAGGTCAGAACAGAGTTTGCTATAGCACAATTTGAGTTCCTATCTTCCCAAATATATAATAAAATAAATAAAAAACTGGATATACATAAGAAACCATTTCCCGAATGTAAATCTAAAATAAGAAACTGGTTGCAAGATTTAGAGTACGCTGAAACTGAGGCATTATTTAACACATGAGATAGCTAAAAGAAACTAAATTAAAGTACAAAAATACATCCACATTCATTCATGCACAGTACACCCTCCTATACAACCTTTTACATCCAAATTCGCCCCTCATACATAATATTCTCGCATACATACTAAACACACTACACAACACATCCTTACACATAATAGTACACACATCAATTTAAAACTGGACTAACAATTAGGTATAATTTAAAAGCAAAATTTAGTTATAAGAATTTAGTAAAGATAAGATATTTAGTATAGAGTACGCTGAAACTGAGGCATTATTTAACACATGAGATAGCTAAAAGAAACTAAATTAAAGTACAAAAATTCATACATCAACATTCATTCATGCACAGTACACCCTCCTATACACCCTTTACATCCAAATTCGCCCCTCATACATAATATATCCCGCATACATACTAAACACACTACACAACACATCCTTACACATAATAGTACACACATCAATATAAAACTGGACTAACAATTAGGTATAATTGAAAAGCAAAATTTAGTTATAAGAATTTAGTAAAGATAAGATATTTAGTATAACACACTTGTATTTTTAGTTATGCAGAGCGTTGCCTCTTGAAACAGACGGTTTTAAGTCTAAAAGGAGGCTCCGTGAACTTAATAAGTTATGTAAGTCCTTTTTAAAGAAATAAAGATTTTTTGATTTTTTTAAATTTTTTTTTGATTTGAATATTATACGAAGTTATAGTTACAATCAACAAAAATACTTGAAAAACCCTTGAATACATACCTACACGGTTAACTACATTTTATAATAAGTAGTAAGGTTTCATTTCTCATGCAATAATAAACTGCTTTTATATAAAATACTAGCGGCCGCTCGTGGTTTCACCCGCGTGGTTCCCGTTTCTGTGGGAATATCGGGATAAAAAGTAACGTATGTGTTAATCCATATTATAAACTATCTGTATGCCGAACTTCATCTAAATTCATTCAGTAGTTTTTACGTGAAAGAGTAACAAACATCCATCCATACTTACAAACTTTCGCGTTTATAATATTAGCAGGATTATTATTTAAAATTTAGAATTTAGTGGTGATTTATTTTTATATATATAAACTGGGCAAGCATTTGACCACCAACCTGCTTGGTGAGCAGGATGTAGTCTAGGGTGTTACATGCTGACCCAGGAGATGCCTTTTCCTTCTTGCTTGTTCTCTTGCTTTTGCTCTTGCTGATTGTTACGAATAGACGGGGTAAGTAATCGTTTGCCACTTGTCTGGGGGTGACTGACCGGATCGTAAGTGGCGAAAAGGCCGAATCCATCATCATCATCATATCCATCATTCTCCATTCAGAATTCTTAACCGCTAAGGAACTGTCTATCTATCACTAATCATCTGAATTTAGACCGCTATCTTAAGTGGTACCTAACTAGCCAGTCGAACTCTTCTGAGTCGAACCCTACAAGCTACTAAACCTATTACAATAATTATGTATCTCCAGCCGCATAGCTGGAAAAAGCTCTTTGTTACCTATGTCTAAGCACTAGACTATAAAATCGATCTGAAACCTTTTAACAATCGCACTAAAACTTTTTACGCAAAGTTTGTAAATTAACTTTGAAAAGGCAAGAGTCAATGAAAGCGCTAACTGGCTGAGTTAAGTTTAACACTAGTTTGTTTCTGAAGAAGTGTTCCTAAATGAGTTAAACTTTACACGAAACTCGTTCAAACACTAGTTGAAGGAAGATGGCGTAGATATAAACTGCATTTTAATACTACGACCAAGCAGACACAAGCATTAAAACGCGATCAAAGTTAATTTCGCAAAGTTTTATTCAAACCGGGCCGGCTCTGATTTGTATGCGCGGGAGATGTTTTACCGGCTACTGACGTAAATAATGCTCTAGAAACCACTTTGAAGTTTGCCTTTTTTTCCTCTTAGGGATCCGAAGGCCTAACATAAAATCTTACTCTTACAAAACTTACTTGTATTTATAGTTACGCAATTATATTGCAAAAAAAAATAAATTGAGAAAAGGAGTTGAAATATTTTCCGTAGGGGTCCAAAAGAAAGTAAATTATAGAAGCCTATTACAGCTATTTCAGTCTATTTATTTTTCGGGAGGATTAAGTTGAAATCCTTTATAAGAACTTACAAAGTTGTTTTTAAGTTACGTACGTCACGCTGCGTCAGTCACGTTTACTTTTCTAATACATTTGACTGAACTGCTATGAGACCTCGCTCTTTTCCATTATCTACATGTATGCTAAACAAATACATAATTAACCTCTCAGTCTTGGCAACGAAATGTCAAAAAATTTAGACAGCAGGTGCGATTTTGCGGGAATTTAAATTTGCGGAAATGGAAAAAAAATCTAAGTTAGTTCATGTTAAATTTTGTGTTCACAATGCATAAAATGTACCACAGAACCGACATAATCGAGCTTGTTTATACAAAAGTAGTCTCTAAGTGTATCAAAACACGGTACAAAGTCAAGTGGAGAGCGCGGCCAGCGCGGCCATTGCTATATGGCCGCTTGGGGTCTGACGGAATAGCGAGTTTTATTGGTGCGACCAAATATGGCCGCTTGGGGCTTGAGGGGTTAAGACAAAGAGACATGAATTAATCGAATTATCAAAAAGAATTAAGCCTACACAGAATACACAGCCATTAAATGTATCTTGAAGAATGATAATAGTAAGGAACTCTACACTCGAGATGAAATCGCTCTTGGCCGCTTTTTTCCATGCATTTCAGCCTGTGGACGGTTCAATACCGCAACAAAGAAACGTACAAGTTTATAAGAGCATTGTTCCGGCTTTTCCGCGGTGCGCTTGATATTCGGAACACGGTATAAAGGCAGCGGAATTTAAAACCTGTCAGAGCAACTATGGTAGTGGAAAAGTTTCGTGGGCGTGAAAAAAACCATATCACGTGGTATAAGGAACATTACTTTCAGCTCATTGGCCACCATTGACCTATATCGATTAATTTAACTTTTATTTTTTGGACTTTTGGATTATTTATCGTTTTTTCTATTTAAATTTTTGGACAGATAACTATGTGATAATCGTAACTAACTAAATAAAAACGTAAAGTAAATTAAACACAGAGTAATAATTTATCATAAATTCATAGACTCAGTTTTGTTTATTTATTTGCTTTTGACCTTAATCTGGGGCGAAAGGTCAAGATGAGGTGAGCGATTTGAGTGAGCTTAGCTAGAAGCTAACTTTAAAGAATGTGGGCTGTACGAACTTACTAACAGAAGTTAGTAACGCATTCCAATTCTTGAACGTACGCACGACAATTATGAAGAAATTGTAAACAAATTAAAAGCCTAAAGGAAGGTTTCCTTTGGCATTTAACGACTGCTGTCTTATGACAATTATCAATCATCAATTTATCATCCTAGAGTTTGGAACCCTTCGATCATTAGATGATCGAAGTTAAAAACTGGTCTTATACCATTGCGTGCGTTATTCGAGATCCAATCAGCCGGCGATCGCGATCCGACAAACGCTACACTACAAGTCAAAAACGTCAGGATAGGGCTGTTGATAAGTTTAGGTTGCTTAAAAGATAGCTCTCGCTGCGTTAGCTGCGGCGTAGCTGGTTTTTCAAATGGAGACCGATAAAGTTTTCTATGGCGTTTGGATTTTTGAAGTAGCTACCGGGCGGAGCTGAGCGAGTGTGATAATCATTCTTACAACAGGTTGCACTAAAATAATTTATTTTGTACTTTTACTGTTACCTCCATGCTTACAAAATATTCCTAAACCAATGTCGTAATTATCAGAACAAGTTGTGTGTGAAAGATTTTTTTGAAAATCCTCTACGAATCACGGGTTGTGCACGCAGACGTAGTCGTGTGTGGCCGAGCTACTAATATATAATTAAACATTTAATAATATATTTATTAATTTTTCCTAACAAATAGACATAATTACATGAAATGTATAGTATGAGATACACAACAGCAACAATTAAATCCAAGACCTCAGTAGGTAATACCTATCGACCTGACCGCAAAATCATTCCTCCCATATGTTAGTCCACTTTTCACCAAATAGCGACTGCACATGTGCTCATCGTGACAGATGGTGAGCCCATCGCCTGTCTAAGCTAATGGATGCATGTGCGGTCTTCAGTCCGTTAGTGCTGGTAGTGGTGGTAGGGGTGCTGGGTAGTAGGTATTCTTTTACCGCTACTATAATATACTTACAGTAAAAAAACAGTGAACAAAGTGTTATAATATCAGAACTGAGAACACACGTGTGAGTGAAACAACAACTGCTTTAACACTCTCGTTTATTGCTAATTAAGCGCGGTGGGGACGCATCCCGCACGTATCTATAACATCCTACTAATATTATAAACGCGAAAGTTTGTAAGTATGGATGGATGTTTGTTACTCTTTCCCGTAAAAACTACAGAATGGATTTAGATGAAATTCGGCATACAGATAGTTTATAACCTGGATTAACACATAGAATACTTTTTATACCGATATTCCCACGAGAACGGAAACGACGCGGGTGAAACCGCGAGCGGCTGCTAGTAGTAGTAGAATAAATATATAAGTACTTCACAATATATATATAACACAAAGCAAGGAATCCACTTTTCTCATAAAACAACTCATCGTATTTGTAAATACAGTTTCCATGTTGGCTCGCGGTGATTAGGTTTACGCAACTCGATGCTCGTACGATCGCTGCTCAATCTCAGCTGTTTGACTAGCAAACTCGGGAACTCAAAGCTTGTTAGAGCCGGACATCGATACATACATATAATCACGACTATTATCCCCGAAGGGTTAGTCAGAGACCAGGCAATGAGGACCGCAAAAGCAATCGTCTGCCATAGTCCACTTTTCACCAATTAGCGACTGCACAGGTGCTCAGCGTGACAGGTGGTGAGTCCATCGCCGCTCTATGCTGTTGGATGTATGTACAGTCTTAAGTCCGTTAGTCGCCTATTACGACAGCCAAGGGAAGAGAGGGGGTGGTAGTATTTTTCACCGCTAAGCGACACGGCTATCTATTAAAACATGAGATAATTATGTGCTCTATTACTGTTCCTTCTGAAGTATCATATTTAAAGTAAACCGAAGCTGAACTCGCAGTGAAACAACCTTTTTTAAATACAGGAGTATTAGGTAGACCATGCCGCTAAAATGATCCAGGTCCGCTAAAAGTCGAACCTCGTGGCGTAGCCGGAATGCTTCAGACAGACGGTAGACCGACATCTGTCATAGTAACCACAGGTTAAAACCAAAGGTTAAAATCATCCATTTGATAAAAAAATAATACAATGTAAACTGGGACATGTCAATGAACTACCGGTCTTAATTTTTTTGAAATACATTCTGTCAAAAAAGTTTCGAGAACGGATGATTTGTTTAAGATTCCAAATTCAAATCTTTGTTTTTTTTTGTTAAATTGGCACAACTGTTGAGTTGCATCTGTTATTTAGGTTAAATACAGTGCTGTTTTTAGTTAGTTTAAATCTAGTGTGTATTGCGAAATTCCTAGGACCACATATTTTCTAGTCCTATAGAAATCCTATTAACGTTTACAGGACCGCATTTGGGCGCACTTTACAGGACTATTGCGACCTATAGTTATTTTGTTACAGTCCGGTAAAGTGCAAATTGATTTTATTACTATTTTATTGAGTGCTTCTACAAGATCACTGTGTCCTATAAAAAACAGGTACACGCACTGAGTCAGCGTGATTAGTCCTGTAACAATCTGGCGCATGCCGCTACTGGTGTAATTTATCCAACAGTGGTAATTGTGATGTCATAACTAGAGCATTTATTGTTCATTAATTTTTAATGGTGGAGGCAAATGGCAAAAAATAATATTGGTATTGCAAAGGGTGATCTTTATTACTTTTATCATTGATAACTTATTTTGTGTTTTCACTGTTATATAAAAAAACTACTTGCGAAATAAATTTTATTGATAAAGTATTCGATGATAATAAACATATGTTTATGCGCCTTCAAAAGTAAACAAAATTATTATTTGTAAATTCATTAATTATTAGTAAATACAGCCGTCATCAGATCGGATCGCGGTCCATATTGTAATGCATTTATCAGGAGCTTTACAATGCATTTTAGTCAAAGTTAATGTTATTATAGGATCACAGTCCTGGACACCATATTGTTTAATTATTGTCAAAAGCTGATCACTCTAATAATAGCAAATGCAGGTCACATATAAGTAGAATCTTACCTGTAATAGTAGCAGGACGTGCAACTTTGGTGCTAGAAATCTTTTAGAAGTCACGACAAAGTCAAATCAATCTTATAATATATTCGACCTATAGTAGCTATACCTAAAACGTTTAAAGAAGAACTTTTCTTATAGAAGCATAAAACAAAACGTGAACAAGAATAAATAGTCTTGTTAAATGCATTTATAGGAGCTTTGATATTTATTTTTATGACATGCACTTATAAGTCTTAAGTTCTTATAATCATCATATAATTTACTCCTGTAAACGTTTATAAGACTACGTAGTAGGACCGGAAGTGCTTGTAGCGCAAATAGTCCGTTAAGCTGCTTTAACAAGATCAGTGATTTTAATCAAAGCATCTATTAGTGTGCTATAAGATGTTTAGTCTTATAAGTCAACAACTATAGGAGAATTTTGCTGCTTGGGAAAAACATCGAACAAAGAGTTTGTCTTAAATTTTGCGTCGCCAATGGAATTTCGTGTTCGGAGTTACTGAAAATGTTACAGAAGACTTACATTAAATAAATAAATAAATACATTTTCCTACACTCACACCAATTATCTAGCCCAAGAGAAGCTTCGTTATGAAACTGGATAAATGGTTACTAGACAACGGATAAACATACTTAAGATACTTAAATACATACTTATTATACATAGAAAACACCCAGACCCGAGACAATTTAGAAAAACAATAATTTCTAAATTGACCCGACTGGGGATCGAACCCGGGACCTCAGAGATGGCGACACCATGAATCGACTTTATCAAAAACACGTGCTTATGACCACTCATACAAAGTACTTATATGTACAAAGTGTTCCAAAGCGGTCGAGATGTGATGGATTATTTTTTGCTTCGCTCTGGTAGGCCATCAACGTCTTCAACTGAAGTTAACATCGCAAAAGTGAAGAAAATGGTGACTGAAAATCCTTATTCAAGTTTGAGAGAGATAGCTGCTGAACTTTCTGTGTCTCACGAGTCGATCCGTACTATTTTAAATAATTACTTAGGTATGAAACATGTTGCCGCTCGGCTAGTCCCAAAAGACCTAAATTTTCTCCAAAAACTCAATCGTATAAGAGTCACTGAGGACATGCTAGAACGAGTCAATTCCAACAACATTCATGCAACGCATTGTTACTGGTGACGAGACATGGGTTTACGAGTTTGATATGCAAACTAGTTAACAAGCTTCGGAGTGGCGCCTTCCGAATGAACCGAAACCGAAAAAACCACGCCAAAGTCGATCAAAAATCAAAGTCATGTTGACTGTTTTCTTTGACTATCGCGGTGTTGTGCACTCGGAATTCTTGCCGGAGGGTCAAACGGTAAACAAAGAATATTATTTGGGCGTTATGCGGCGTTTAAGAGAGCAAATTCGACGAAAATGGCCAAATTTGTGGAAAGAAATTCTTGAATATTGCACCACGATAATGCGCATTCGCACGAGGCCATCATTGTGAACGAATTTTTGACCAAAAACTCAACAAATACTATCAAGTAACCACTTTATTCACCAGATTTATTATGGTTCCAGCCGACTTCTTTCTTTTTCCTAAACTCAAATTACCACTTCGTGGCACCCGTTTTCATTCGGTAGAAGACATAAAGGAGAATTCGCGGCGAGAACTGAACTCAATTCTGGAAAAAGCGTTTAAAAAATGTTTTGATGATTGAATTATTCGTTGGCGTAAGTGTATCGTTTCTGAAGGAGCATACATTGAAGGCGATAAAATAAATTTGGATGAATAACTAACATTTGTGTATTATTGATCTTTTCCCGGTACTTTCTTGACAGAGTAGTACTTAACCAGTATTATTAATTTGCACAAGCTTTATTTAGATGCGCAAGAAAAGGGAATTCCATTTAGAATGAGCAGAGCAAACATTCGAGCAGGTAAAAATATAAAAACATGTGTTATTTTTCTTCTTTTAATATTTGTTAGGTTAGGTTAGGTTAGGTTATAGGGGGTGCAAATTTGGGAACCTCCTCGTGGTGCACCCTGGGGTAAGGCCTCTCGGCCCACGTTCAGCGTGGGACAAGGGGCCTTATGCTAATCCCTGGCGCCCCTTCTGGGCGTCGAATAAAGTAGGTGGTGCCCCTTCTGGGCATCGCACCCCCTTCAACGCGCGTCCCTTCTGGACCGCACAGCGGGTCACTCTGACCTGCGGGGGGGATCTCCACGTGCGTGCCCACTCTGGGCCGCACGCTCGCCGCTCACTCTGAGCGGCTTTGAGTGGAGCTTTTCCGGCACCCCTTCTGGGTGCCGCGCCATGCAAAGGCTTCGTCGTTGGGGCACGCGGCGACGGGCGCCCGTCTTCAGGACGGGTTGGTGGGCGGCTATACAGCCCACCCGCTAGCGACCATGGGGGGGAAAGGGGAGCACCCCGAAAGGGGTGTACCAGGGGCCTCACGCCAGCCCCTGAGCATCGTAATCCCCGAACCGACAGCGATGAGCCCACTCGAGGCGTCTGTGGGGGAGCTGTTGGGGAGGGGACCGAGGGCCTGCCTTCACCGGCCGGCCGCGTCAGGCAAGACTATAAAACCCGGGAGAAAACCTGTCACAAACCTCCAGATACCACCCGACCTCTGGAGTATCTAGGGTAGCCCGCGTACAGGGGCCTCTGCGCGGGTGGTCCGTTTTTGCCCCATACTCGTGGGATCAGATATAGATGACCAAATAAAACCTTTTACTGACGCCACTCCCGAGCCTTGTACAAGGTACGGAGTGGATGGTGGGGCTAGCGACAGCCGGAAGAGGTCGCGGACCGTCGAGGATGTCGACTCCGATTTTTCGGGTTACGAATCGACTACCTCCAATCCGCCAAAGATTGGCACCGGGCGGAGAGGTCGAGGAAAGTCTGGGACTAACATCGTTCCCAGACCCGGAACTTCTCGGAGTTTTGACGAGGAGGAACGTCGTCGGAGAGGGGAGCTGGCGCAGCCCGACGACGAGCTGGATGCGGATCTGGCGGAGGAGCTTTCCTCTTATGAGGAGCTCCTTCGCGAGATTTGCGAGTCCGAGGGGAAGGCCGCAGCGATTGGGTCGACGGCTACCATCGTGGGGTTCAGGAGAGCTAGGGAGCAGCTCCTGAAGAAAGTGCTGGGGGTGCACAAGACGCAGGCGGAGCGTACCGCCGCTCATGCCGCCGAAGAGGCACGGAATGAGGTGGAGCGCCTGGCCCTTGCCAACTCCAGGCTGCAGAAGGAGGTGGCTGAGCTGCGAAAGGAGCTAGTGGCCCTTAAGAGGGAAATGGGCGGAAGACCTTCCTCCCCACGTGCGGAGGCTGCCCCTGTACCACCTCAGGCTCAGTCCGAGGGACCGGGACCGCTGGACGAGCTGAAGAACTTGCTCCTGAGCGCGATTGGGGCGATTAACTCGCGCCTGGACGGGCTAGAGGCGAGGAATACCGCCCCGCATTCCGAGAGGGCACGTCCGCCCCTAGCTGTGCGGGGATTGAGGGTGGAGGAGTACCCACCTCTCCCAACGCCGACTAGGCAGCCCCCGACGGTGACGAATCCTTCCGTCCCCCCACCCCAGCAGAACACCAGCTGGGCCCCAGCGCCTCCCGCCGCACCAGCGACGGGCTCTCGCCGTAGGCGCCGGAGAGGAAGAGCGCCAGTAACGGCACTGCCGTCCACGGCAGCGGAGGCGACCACAAGTCGCCCGCTACCCGCTACCCGAGGAGCGCCCCCGCCCCAGACTGCCCCGGCAGCTCCGAGGCCGAGAGGGAGGCGGCTGAGAGACCGAGGTCGAGGTGTGGGAGGGGGCGATGAGGCGGAATCCGGTGATCCGGACCCTGTTGCGCCAAACCCAAAAGGTTATGGCAATCAGGATCATCCGGGGATACCGGACGGTGTTGTATGCGGCGGCCTGCGCACTCGCTAGTACCCCCCCGTGGGAGATGGAGGCGAGGGTGCTCGCGGGGATGTACAGGCGCCGGGCCGCGGCGAACATACGGGGATACCGCTTAACTGCCGAAGAGGCGCTCAATGTCAGGCGCGAGCTTGACGGCGCCCTCATGGAGAGGTGGATGGCCTCACTGGCCGATCCGCAGTGGGGAGTTCGCACGGTGGAGGCAATCCGCCCACTTCTGGACCAGTGGGTGAGCCGAAAACACGGTGCCCTCTCCTACCGCCTTGTGCAGGTGCTGACCGGGCACGGATGCTTCGGTGGGTACCTGCACAAGAGGGCTAGGAGGGAGACGTCGGGAGCGTGCCACGAGTGTGGGGCTGTGGAGGACACGGCGCAGCATACCCTCGAGGTTTGCGGCGCGTGGGCTGCACAGCGCCACACTCTGGTGGACGCGGTCGGGCAGGACTTGTCCCTGCCCGCGGTGGTGCGGGCCATGCTCAGGAGTGAGGTGGCCTGGCGGGCGGTGGCTTCCTTTTGTGAGACTGTGGTCTCACATAAGGAAGCGGCGGAGAGGATCCGCGAGGACGACGTTCATGCGGATCCGATCCGGCGTAGGCGGAGGGGGGGACGAAGGCGGCGGTACAACGCGGCCATCCTCCCCCCCTAAGGGAGGGCCGCCGCCTAGTGTAGAGGAGCACTAGGCGGCATTGCACGGCCCTCCCCCCGTCTGGGAGCAGCCTGAACCTACCAGGCTGCTCCCCTGGGGTAGGGGACCCAGGTAAAGCTGGGTCCGCAGCGTTGCGGCGCTCGCGGGGCGTATCCGCACGGTACCGCGGCGCCGCGCTGCGCTAGGAAGGAAGGTGTCGGTTCTTTTACCGGGTCGGGCCCGTATGTCCTTACTCACCCGTTTCCCCCACGGGGGGGCGGGTGGGGACATATGGGTTCCAGCCCCGGACAGTGCATGGGGTGTCTCACGCTCCTCTCGAGGCCTCATGCCAGTGCAGAGAAGCATTTTCTCCGACTAAAACAAAGAAAAAAAAAAAAAGGTTAGGTTATAGCACCACTTGTATTAATTTAGTAATTATAGATTAGTATCTATATTAATAAAACCGGCCAAGTGCGATTCGGACTCGCCCATGAAGGGTTCCGTAGCAGCAAGTAACATCATATAAAAGTTCATGTAGTTCGTTGTAAGTTTGACCGATGTTTTAAAAATAATGTATTTTTTAATTTTTTTTAATTTATGGCATATTAATCTCGTTCAAACCAATTTTCGGTGGAAGTTTGCATGGTAATGTACATCATATATTTTTTCTTATTTTAGAAGTTACAGGGGGGGGGGACACATTTTACCACTTATAAACCTCAATATTATTTTTGGAGACCTATCAATAGATAACCCACACGTATGCGTTTGATGAAAAAAATTTTAGAGTTTCAGTTCTAAGTATGGGGAACCCCCAAAATTTATTGTTTTTTTCTATTTTTGTGTGAAAATCTTAATGTGGTTCACAGAATACATCTACTTACCAAGTTTCAACAGTATAGTTCTTATAGTTTCGGAAAAAAGTGGCAGTGACATACGGACGGACAGACAGACAGACATGACGAATCCATAAGGGTTCCGTTTTTTTGCCATTTGGCTACGGAACCCTAAAAATTGATTTCCGAAACGTTTGTACGCGCATCACTTTAAAACTGCTGCACCTATAGGGCTAATTATTTTTTTCTTGTGTTTGTAATTGTCAGAACAAGGATGATACAAAGATTTTATTTGGGAACTCGTCACGAGTCACGGGCTCCACGCGGACGTAGTCGCGGGCAGGCCACTAACATATTATATTAAATTAATAACATATCGCACTTTCAATCACTAGAGTATTCTGCAATCCATACGAATTTCACTATTGGCATTCCCGACTCCTCAATAAACTGTACAATGACTGATACCCACTGAATAGTGAATATTCCAGCGCCCCAGCCGGCTAAATAGCTGAAAATAAATTAAACCCGCGGCAGGCGCCAACGGCTGGTGATGGTGTAATCGCCTTAATCACTCTGCCGCAAACGTCGCTACATTGCGCGCTTTCTAATGGAGCCGATACAATGTACCAAAAGTAATTCTCTTCTAAGTAGCATATACCTAGCAACCTCACTCTTCGAACCTCCGCTCATCGTTCTGGCTTCGTCTCCAGTTCTTTTACCCTATCTGCTATCCGTCTCTGGAACGCTCTGCCATTGCACATTCGTCGTGCCAAGAGTAAAATGGAGTTCAAAAAACTAGTGCGCGAGCATTATTTCAACGCGATCTAAATTGTCACACTAAGTATCTGATTTGTTGTATTTTTATATGTATAAATATGTATTTATTTATGCTTAATATTTATGTATCATATTTGTTGTATTTATAAGTAGTTTATAATGTATGCTGTATTTATGTTTTGTATTAAGTAATTATATACTTTTTTTTCTCTTTATTTATTTTTAAGGGCTTTTGTAAGTAATTATATACTTATCCGATATTATTACTTTAACTGTTTTGTTCCATCGCCTTACTTCTAGTCTCCCACATCCTTACCGGTTGACTGGTAGAGAATGCCATGTGGCGTTAAGTCCGCCTTTTGCAGTTTTTGTTTTGCAAAGAAGACACGTGAAACCGTTGGCCCCGGTTGTTGTCGTTAGGTGGCAGTAGTTATGGATATATTTGCGTGTAATTGCTTTTTCACAGTTCTTACTGTATTTAAGACAATGTTATATTTCCGTGCTATAGTAAAATGTTGGTAGACCTAATAAAAATAAACAAATAAATGCTCGATGGCAGAACGACTCGTGGATGTGCAACATCGCATCCGTACGCATTCATTCAACAACCATATTTTGGTCCTTGGCTTCAGTAAATACATGGCAGCCACAGTATGTGGTCTGTGATGGCAGCAGACAGCCGCCGCAGGAAGTAAAAGATCTTCTATGCTATAGAATCCGATGTCACGTCACTTCCGTAGCCACCCCTACCCATGGCAATCAAGAAATGAAAGCCGTTAGGAGTAATCTTTACAATAATCGCCTGTGAAGTAAATTGTTAGTGTCAATTCTATTGACTCCATCGTTTGGAGCCACTCCAAAAGTTCTGGCCATGTGCAGCCAGCTGTAAATGCTTTGCGTGACACTTCTCATTGATACCACCATCTTACTAAGAGTGCCTTCACATCCGGCGACTTAACAGCGCGACTGTCGCGCGTTCTAGGAGCCACCGCACACATAATACTTTTAGCATCGGCGATCGGCGATTTTGCGACTGGCATCGCGTTTTGGCGACTCTCTGCGTGCGATTGCAGTATCAAAATCGCTCGTTTTAGCGATTCAGTCGCTGCATTCAGTTTCTAAAAAGCGTCTAAATCGCCGATCTGAGAGCCGCGCGGCTGTGCTTTATGAAACGTGCCGCAGCCGCGCCTCTTAAGTCGCATAATGTGAAGGCGCTCTAAAGTAAAGTAAAGTAAAGTACAGCCGGTATAGGAACTGTCCCAATGTCCCACTGCAGGGCAAAGGAATCATTGAAATCAAGTCAGTCAAGTCAAAGCCTGATCACTTCGTTTGCAAATGCGGGTTGGTTATCACAAACCCAGGTTATTCGTCGAAAAATCCGTAATCAAACTTAGCTCGGCCTGGGATTTAAATCCGGAGGTCCCGGATAAGCCGGATGAATAGCATCTTACTAAGATTAATAGAAATTACATACATTCAATCACGACTATCATCCCCGAAGGGTTAAATTTTTAGGGTAAAAGTAAAAGGGTTAGAAATTAAGAAACTATGTAGAAATCCTCTCGCCTGTGAGGTGGCAGAATTCAGCCAGAAATAACCCTAAACTAATTAATAAAAAATCCTTACACAGCTCATGAATTATACGTGTCTCGGTTGATGTCGCATAATGGCAGTCGAACCCCACGAACCCGCATTGGGTTAAGAGGCGCTTAAGAGGCGCTTACACGGGAAATTTTTTGGTCAATTATTGCTGGCAATACGAATTGATCAATATGGAGCAATTAGTGGAGCAATGTGGAGCAACTTCAAAAATTTTCGGCAATTGTTTTGGCAATTGTTTCGGCAATATTGCTAATAATTGCTCCATATATTCCAATTGCTGAATGTTGCTGACACGTATTTCCGAATATCCAGGGAGTCTGGAAATTTACAGCAATTTTGTTTCCTGTCTCGCTTGCACTTATTGATTTTGCGGCGTCTCGCTTCCGCAGGGACAGCGAGCGCTTGGGTGTTTTTTTATAATGGCTTCGTGCGGTCAGCATATTTAGCCAGGGTAAAGTAACATATTAAACTGAATATTTTATTTTATTATATTATTACGATCTATGAGACAATAAAAAGCAACAGTAAAACAATAGTAGATTGTTATACAATGAGCTAAAATGACCCAAACGGACTAAATACTGCACATACATCCTACAGCATAGAGCGGCGATGGGCTCATCAAAATAATACTACCAACCCCTCTCATCCCTTCGGTGTCGTAAAAGGCGACTAACGGACTAAAGACAGCACATACGTCCTACAACAGCACAGAGCGGCGATGGGTTCATCAAAATGATACTATTAACCCCTATTTTTTCTTCAGTGTCGTAAAAGGCGACTAAAGGACTAAATAATATGGAGCAATTAGTGGAGCAATGTGGTTATATTATTACGATCTATGAGACAATAAAAAGCAACAGTAAAACAATAGTAGATTGTTATACAATAAGCTAAAATGACCCAAACGGACTAAATACTGCACATACATCCTACAGCATAGAGCGGCGATGGGCTCATCAAAATAATACTACCAACCCCTTCCTTCCGTTGGGTGTCGTAAAAGGCTAACGGACTAAAGACTGCCCACCTACCACTACCTTTATAGTAAATGTTCGTAGGTATGCGATTTCTATTTATGTTCATTACAATTACATTCATTCATTATACATTCTATTAAAATATCATCTAATTCACAACACAAAGATGATTGATTCCGTCTTGCTAAAAACGTTCGTACCCAAATATGTCTGTTCCTTTTCTGTTTCCTTTGCTTGTGATTCATAATTAATAAAAGCACTGCAGGCTGCCGCTGCAAGAAAATCGTCCTCCATGGCGAGCGATAGTTTTGTTCGTGTATGAAAGTATTGCTTCGTATTGCCGAGTTGCTCCATATTGCTCCATATTGTTGTTGCAAAATATTTCGCCAAATTGATGCTTGCTGCTGTTGCCGTGTATTGCTCCATATTTTCTCACGTCACAATCGCCCAGTGTTGCTCATAATTGATCAATTTTAATTTCTCGTGTAAGCGTACCTTTAGAGACAACCCTAGCCCAATGCGGGGACCCACAAACGGGGAAAAGCCTACAAGAGTTTGAACCCAATCTCCTCATTACGTGCTGTTGTCCACGTGGGAAGGCCTTTTCCCAGTAGTGGGAGGTTTATAGACTGCTGATGATGAAAATTTTGCGATATCCTAATAGGGTATGTAAGGCCCTTCGTACACAAGGCTACGCAAATTTCCGGTAATAATGTTGTAAACTACATTAGTATCAAGTCACGAGTATCGAGTAGCGCACAGTACGTACACAAGGCTACGCAAATCTCCGATACTAATGTTGTATAAATAGGCAAGAATATTTCTCCACCTCAGAAACAAATTTAATTTTTGATTGCTCTGCCATCTTGGAAATCGCCGCGACTTAATATTATTTACTAGCGGCCCGCTCGTCTGCGCGAACACCCAGATGCCCGTGACAAATTTTCAAAAAAAATTCTTACATACAAACCTTGTCCAGTTTAGACAGAATAACAAACACAGCAAAAAAATATTAGCTAAATAGGTGCATCCGTTCGTTCCTGTCCTGGTGTGATGCGCGAACATACATTCAGGGCAACGGGATTACTGTGTTGTATGAAAGTGATACCACATGTGGTGATACTGCACACAAACACAAAATTAAACATGGCAAAATGGTTGCTCCTTAGAAACTGCGAATAAGTGGTACGGAAACAGTACACATAATAAGTACTACGTACCAAAATAGCTACCTCGCTCCGTCGTCTTAATAGCAGGAAATAAATTAATGCGGCGACGACGACAGTTGGTGAATGTGTAATCGCCTTAATCACCGCCGCGACATCGCCACACGCCGCGCAATCTAATGGACCCGTTACAACAGCGTCGTTATTCAATTTTAATTCACTTGAAGTTGCACCAAATTGCAGCCGTGTCGTGTAGCGGCTCAGTAATAGGTCAAGGATCATAAGACCGCCGGCGGTCGCGAAACAATTGATTTTCAATTGTTTGGTTTTACGGTGCTCAAGGGGTTATAATAAGTAAATAAACTCTTTATTGAAAAACTAATTTTACAATAATTATATTAACTTAATGCTAAACATATAGGTACCTACTAATATAGAATCAAAATATACATGTGCCTGGACTAGGATCTTCCTGCTTTCCAAGCAAAGAGAAAGATTAACATAATTCTATGCAAAATACAGTTGTAGGATTCTTAGTTGCTAAATAAATTACAAGACAATATTCATTAGAACTTAACTAACTACTTTGTATAAATTAATTATATAATTTAATTTACATTATTCATTTATAACCACTTGGTATATAAATAACATATCAGTCAAAAGAATACTACTACCCCCTCCTAAATATCTCTACAAGTGGGGACATGTGTAAAAAGATCCACCTATCCCTACCAGTGGAGATAGCCTGGCAGGAATAGGTGGAACAGGTCTCACGCTGAGCACATGTGAGAGTCAGAGACTTCTGACTAACCATTTGGGGATCTATGTATGTAGGTATGTATGTATGAAATGCACCAAGTCCTGCTTTGTGCTATGATATCATGAGGAAGCTGAAGGTGCGGAAGGGTCGCCGCTGGAGTGAACCCCGTTGATTGCTTATAGCAGTCCTGAATCACATTGGCGGCTTATGAATTGGTCAGTCAGTGATTGAGTGAGTGAGAGGGTGAGTGAGTGAGAGCACAATAGTTTTTGGGAGGTTCCTTCCTTTTTTTCTAGGATCGCACTAGTATGTGTACTAGATGCGGCTTTACCTATGGTGCAAGGTGTGCGCAAGGGAGCAGGAATCTTAGGGGCGCCAGGTTATTGATTGCACAGCTGCGCTAGCGCACAAGGGCTAGAGCCACCTCCGATTCGTAATACATTTTCTCCTTTTTTTTAAATGTGACACGTCATAGTGACTACATCCTGCTTGATGGTAAGCAGCTGATGTAGTCCAAAATAAGAGAGCGCTCCCCACCGTGGAACAAGCACGGTAACAAGCGCACCCATTCATGACGGCCTGCATAAATGCCGTTTCACGCCCCGTTTAAAAGACCCGGAATTATAGGAACTGGGAAACACATGCGCTGGCAGAGAATTCCAAAGCCGAATGGTCTTACAGAGGAACGACTTGCCAAATTTTTTGGTACGAGTGCTAATATTCTGCACAGTATGATGGTGGTTCCTAAGACCAGCACGTGTAGTCCGGGACAGGATAAGAGAGGGCGGGATTAGATCAAAAAAATTTCAGAACACTCTCCGTAGTAATTTCGGTAGAAGACACTGAGAGAAGCAATGTCTCTACGCAGCTGGAGGTCCTAAAGAGAGGCTGTAACCTCAGCATCTCCAATAATGCGTACCGCTCGCCTTTGCAGCCTATCAAGTGCATCGAGGAAATATTTAGCGAAGCCGTCTCATAGATGGGAACAATACTCCATACTCAATCGCACCTGAGTCTTGTACAGTAAACAGCGCTGCTCGGGAGTGAAAAACCGCCTAACCTTATTGAGAATACCCAACTTACGGGAGGCAGTTAAAATAACACTCTCGATGTAGCATTTTGGATTCAGTTCCTATCCGATGTCCATGGCAAGAATGCTGAGGTCCACTGAAATGGGTAAAGGAGAGCTCTGAAGAGAGGGAGGATTGTTCCCTCAGGATTTCTCCTTTATAAAAAAGGGGTTGTGACTACTTTCACAACATTTGAATGCAGTGCCATCTAGACCGGTTGCAAGCGACAGACGTGTGGAGTAGAGCGTTATGCACAGAGGTGTCTTATGCGATACATTCGATTCGATCTACCATCACATCAGACTGTGCAGTCAAGCCAGAAAGCCTCCAATTAGATGTCCATGAAACTATTTTTACCTGCCAATGTTTCGTTAATTATATTTATTAGGCCATTGGTACATGGAATCGAGTACAACAAACACGCAGGTTGTGTACTTAGTGAGTGGACCAAATTACTTAAAGAAAGTATGTCACACGCGTGAACCAAATTTTTTCTAGTGCGCCCAAATGGTACAGTAACAGAAATATGCAAGTACATGAAGGACACCGATTTTGTCTTCTCTTTGGGCGCGCAGTCGCGACAGTGTTGCCCTCTTTGAGTTTTTCCTTATTTATAAAGAACTAGCGGTTTCATCCGCGTGACTCCCGTTCCCGTAAGAATATCGGGACGAAAAGTATCCTATGTGTTAATCCAGGTTATAAACTATCTGTATTCCGAATTTCATCCAAATCCTTTCAGTAGTTTTTACGTGAAAGAGTAACAAACATCAATCCATACAAACTTTCGCGTTTATAATGTTAGTTGGATTTAGAATCAAATACTCAAAAATGCTCTGTAGTCCAACTAAACAAACTGTTTTAATTAAATTAATTCAAGTTGTGACTACTTTAGACAATAATCAAAATAACTGCTAGTTTCACATAGGTACATTCATATAATCACGACTATTATCCCCGAAGGCTTAGTCAGAGACTAGATTAGACAGAGACAATAAGGACTAAGGATAGTCCACTTTTCACCAAATAGCGAATGCACATGTGCTCAGCGTGACAGGTGGTGAGCCCATCGCCGCTCTATGCTGTTGGATGTATGTGCAGTCTTTAGTCCGTTAGTCGCCTTTTACGACACCCATGGGGAGAGAGGCGGCGGTAGTATTTTGTCACCGCTACGCGACACCGCTAGTTTCACATAAATAATAAATACAATACACGTCTCAAAAATATCAAAGGATGTTTCTTTAGTATTACAGAGCGTTTTTTGTGAATTTAGTTATTTTATTAAAAAATTGTTTGCCTGTAAAGTCGGTTTTACGGGCGAAGATTTTACGTGACAACGTCTTTTTCTCGGTAGAATATTTATTGATATGAATATAATTAAATTGCACAATAGGAACAAGGAATTGAATGAAAATAAGAATTGCACAAATTTATCATAGTTGAGTGGGAGAGAGACGCAAGGCATTCGGCGGGCCTCTCTCTCGTTCGGTGACTCATCGTAACGTTACCCAGCGTTACACTTTTTCATAAGTGACTCCCAGCCGCAACCTAATTTAAGACGTTGTCACGTCAAAACTAGCGGATCGCTCGCAACTTCGTCCGCGTGGACCCCGTACACCGTGACGATTTTTAAAAATAGTATGTAGCCTATGTCATCCTGAGAAAGTGTAACTTCCCAACGATGAAACAATTTTTCAAATCGGTCTAGTAGTTTCGGAGCCTAATCAATGCAAACAAACAAACAATCAAATCTTTCCTCTTTATAATATTACTAGGCATGCCTTTTAAGTTCTGTCGTTTCCATATTTCCCGGCAATTTTGAATTTGGAACTGCTCTATATTCGAATGTGTTTAAATTTTAAACCTCAAAACAGTTGAAAGTGTTAGGATTAATGCTATTGTTTAGTCACAGCGTCGATTGAAATCTGTCAGGTTACATACGAAAATGAATCTTTCTAAGGAAAATGTTCGTGCAATAATTTTCTACAACTTTAGAAGAGGCCTGACACGGCTTCAGTGTTTTGAAGAGCTAACATCTGTGTTCAGTGATGAAGCCCCATGTCTGCGGACTGTCGAACGCTGGTATTTAGAATTCCAGCGTGGACATACTAGTGTTAGTGACAAATCTTGTAAAGGACGCTTAGATTAAAACAAAAAGGGAAGATACGGCATGCGCCTACTTGTAGTCAATCAAAATATAGTCTTACTCAACTGACACGCATTGACGTCTCTCGGTCGCTTCGCAACAGACGAGTACGAACGACCGATTCCGATGCAACTGCGGAGTAGCGTCTTTCTCTTTTTCACACAGTAGAATATCCGCAATAGTACGATGCCGCCTGTTCGCTCGGCAAATTGCGACTGAAGTGAAATTGTGCCTTTAGGCCTAATTTTGGCGGCTCACTAATGAGAAGGTTATGCCGTATCTTCCCTTTTTGTTTTAATCTAAGGAAGGACGCCCAAAATCCGCCTTCACTGAAGATAACATCATAGCTGTGAGACAACTAATTCTCGAAGATCGTCATGTAACGTATCGAGAGATAGAGGCTCTATTAGGCATCTCATGGACAACCATTCAGAAGATCTTGCATGAAGCGCTTGGTGTAAGAAAGCTAGTTTGCCGTTGGATACCGCATCTGCTTTCCGACGATCACAAGGCGGCCCGCGTCAGATGGTGTAAGAAAACTCTGCAAAGGTTCAACCGAGGAGAGTCAAATCACGTCTACGACATCATCAGTGGTGACGAATCTTGGATCTATGCCTACGATCTTGATTCCAAAAAACAATCTACAATCTGGGTCTTTCAAGACGAGCCAAAGCCGACTAAAGTTGTTCGTTCTCGAAGCACTTCAAAGAAGATGGTGGCCACGTTCGTTAGAAAAATCGGCCATGTTGCACCTATTGCACTTGAAGATCGTAGAACGGTTAACGCAGAGTGGTATACCACAGTTTGTTCACCACAAGTCATCGCCGAACTCCGAAAATCTAACTCAAAGCGACGCATCATCCTGCACCACGACAACGCAAGCTCACACAGCGCTCGTCAAACGATTGAGTATTTGAAGCAGGAAAAAGTAGAAATTCTTGACCATCCTCCATACAGTCCTGACCTAAGCCCTAACGATTTCTTTACATTTCTTAAAATTAAGAAAAGTCTTCCTGGTCAAAGGTTCCAGTCCGGTGAAGAAGCAGTCGACGCTTTCAAGTCAGCCATTTTGAACACCCCGACTTTAGAGTGGAATAAATGTTATAATACCTGGTTTGAGCGAATGGAAAAGTGTATTAAACTACGTGGTGAATACTTTGAAAAACAATAAAAAGTACTTTATGGCTCTAGTTGTGTTTTTTTCTTCAAACGACAAAACTTAAAAGGCGTGCCTCGTACTAGCAGACCGCCGGCGACTTCGTTCCCGTGGACCCCGTACGTCGTAACAAATTTTCAAAATGACTCCCCTCCCAAGAAAACTTATTGTGACGTAACTAAAATGGTTAGACATATGCTATCACGACACTTTTGTAAATAATGGTGTGTTCTGCAAAGCCATAGTACATTATTTTATTCTATCATCAATAGTTTTCTTGCCGCACGCGATATATAAAAAATCCCCATTAAATTTAAATATTTAAGTTTCCCCATTAAGTTTTAATTTACTAGGAATAAACATAGACACGCACTTAAACTGGAAGTATCACATTGAATGTATAAAATCCAAACTTGCCAGATTTACATATGCTCTCTTTCAACTCAAGCTATGTACAAATAAAGAAACAGCCCTATCAGCCTACTATGCGTATGCCTGCTCATGGCTAAAATATGGAGTAATGCTATGGGGATATAGCGTAAATGCTAACGAATTATTTATATTACAAAAAAAATTGGTACGAATAATAGCTCATATTGATAATTCACAGAGTTGCAGACCATATTTTATTAAGTACAAATTATTAACACTCCCTTTCATATACATTCAAGATATTTCCTTATTTGTACATAAAAATTTAAACCAATCTAAAAAAGTTGTAGACACACATAATGTAAACACGCGCAATAAACATAGATTCATAATCATAATCATAATTTTATTTGCCATAAATAGGGTACAATACAGTTGGTCAAAGAATACAATGTCGCTTAAACCTACTTAGCCGTAAGCTACAGCATGCAAAATATTTAGGTACAGAAATACTTAGTTTAACTAAATAGGGTCTATGCATCCACCACATCGCGTCTTTCTACTTATGTTTTAAAAATTCATCAACCGAGTAAAATGTATTTTCAAGCAACCATTGACGAAGGACACTTTTAAATTTTCTCAGCGGCAAACATTTTATGTATTCTGGTATTTTATTGAAAATGGTAATACACATCGCATAACAATTTTTGAGGAAGCGCTTTGTTTTAGGCACTGTGTCTAATAGTAATCTGTTTGGATCTCTGTTACTCCTACATGTTAGGTCCTTAGACTTCGGAAACTTATCTAAACGCTGGTATGTAAAGACTGCCACATCGAATACATATATGCATGGCAATGGGAGTATATTTAAAAGTTTAAAATATGGTCGACAGGGTTCATCCGGCGCTATGTGACATATTGCGCGTACACACCTTTTTTGCGCAATAAATGCCTTTTTAATTTCGGTACTGTTACCCCAAATTAGTAGCTAATAGTAAAATACCCCAAACTAGTATTGTACTTACCACCATCTAGAATAAATATGCTTAATCGTATTCCATATTAAAATTAGTCTATTAAAATATTTATTAAATTGCCTGTCAGTATTAAATGAAGAAAATCCAATAATGTTTAAAAGAAAATTGAATTTATTTTTAATAAGCAAATGTTTCTATTCGGTAGAGGAATATTTTAATGTTAAATATTAATTATTTTATTTGTTCATTTGGATTGATTATTTTATTTATTACTTTTTATTTTGAATTGAATAATTAATTTGAATTTTGTTATTTTTTACTTTGATTTTAATTTTAATACTTTTAATAATTTTAATTTTGTTACCATTAATTTGTTTATGCATTATTTTGTTAACCCATTAATAATTTTAATTTTGTTATTTTCACTTAATTATTATTTTATTATTATTATTAAACCTGTAAATGTATTTATCAAACTACAATAATTATAATAATAATAATGCAGTACAGTAAACTGCATAATATTTGCAATACTTGCAAAAGGTTACTAAGTTGTTAAGCTGCTAAAATTATATTCCACCTATTGTATTACACTTAGTTTGGCAAATAAATGATTTGAAGTTTGAAGTATTTGATTTTTAGCAAGGTCCCCTATTTTTTTTTTTAATATAATATAGCCTATGTCACCCGGAGATAGTGTAGCTTCCCAACGGTGAAAGAATTTTTCAAATCGGTCTAGTAGTTTCGGAGCCTATTCAATGCAAACAAACAAACAATCAAATCTTTCCTCTTTATAATATTATTATAAGTATAAGTTAGCTAAGGAAAAACTTAATGAAGCAGCACTGTCGCTACTGTGCGCCTTTAATGACGGTTAAATATGTACAGTCACGAGCACCAATATGTATACACTTTGAATCTTATTCCATTGTTTTAAGAGTTACAATTGTTTACATATTTTTGCTCGTGACTGTACAATATGCTGCGGCTGGTAACGGCTCATTAATATAATAATACCGCCCTATCTCTTTCCTTGGGTGTCGTAAAGGTGACTAACGGACTAAAGACTCTACATCCAACAGTATAGAGCGATAGGCTCACCACCTTTCACGCTGAGCACATGTGCAGTTATCATTTAGTGAAACGTGGACTGTGGTAATGGACTGCTTTTGCGATTCTCATTGCCTGGTCTCTGATTTACCCTTTGGGGATAACAGTCGTGAATACAGGGTCTAACAAAATCAAGAAGCGAACGTTTGTGAACAATATCTAAACATTATTCTGAATACAATGACAAAAAATGGGCTCCAGTTTTATAGCGATTTTTCAAAGTTATGTTTTCTAACAAACTAAAATAATTAAAATAATACACATCATGAAACATGCTGTATCTTTACTAACACGCACGCAAGCGTCAATAAAAAAGAGCTTAGTGTGCTCCGAGTTTCGTGTGCATGTTCGGCCATCTTTGTGTGCGTGTAGTAAAGAGTGTGGAAAGAGTGTATTTTTTTGGTGCATTATGATAATGTTTTGTTAATTATCTCGGTAACGAGTCTGTAGTTTTGGACCAAATTTGGTGAGCATGCTCAATGTGATGTATAGATGCTCCACTTAAACGTTCGCTTATTGATAATGTTAGACTATATACATTATCTATGAAAATATGTACAAATTCACTGCCAAACAAAAACAAACAAAATTGTTGATAGGGTAGGTAGGGTATATGTAATATTTTTCTCGTAGGCGCCCTCGTCTTAATTTGTATGATAATTAATTTTCTTTGGCATTTACCGACAAGGCTTTGATCACAAAGGAGTAGTCGGGGTCATTTGGGCTTTGTCAGTCGTCGGCATCGGGGTACGGGACGATTTCGATCTCTTTGTTCAGTTATAAAATGTCAGCCTACTGGGATACTAATGATTGTAATGATGGCACTCCCGCGGACTATTAAATGTATTTTTTGTAAGATGTTGGTACTAATTAGACTTTTTGTTTCAAAATATTTTTATAAAATATTTATTACTTACTTACCTATGACAACGTGCTTTCACTAAGTTTAATTAAATTTCTTGTTTTTAGGGTTCCGTACCGCAAAACGAAAAACAGAACCCTTTTAGGATCATTTTGATGTCCGTCTGTCTTTCTGTCAAGACCCTTTATCTCGGGAACGCGTGGAGGTATCCAGTTGAAATTAAAACGAATTTTACTCAGGTCCGCAGTTTCTTGAATGAAGCTGTGAAAAAATCAAACTCCTAAGTTTACGTACAAAAAGGTACGGCCGTTTATGCCCGCAAAAAAACGTATATTTCGACACTCTCAAGGGATTGGTTGGCAACACTTGCCACGATTAGTTGTCAAAACTTAGCTTCTACTTTAAAAAATAATTTTCATTAAAAATTATTGTTAATTATCTATAAAATTGTGTTTAACGTGAACATATTGTGACTAAATATAAGTACGAGTGTTTGCATCAGTGTCTATGCAATAATATTTGAATTTCGTCTTATTAAAATTTTCGACTTTACCGGAGCTGTCAACGGCCGGCAAAAATAAATAACTTTTTTGAAGAAAACTATAACATAACAAAATCTGCAGAGCTGAAAAGCTGCATCTAAAACCCGGGGAGTATTGTTTTCATAATTTTTCCTTAAGTACATAATTTAACTAGTAAAATCATTGACCTAAAATAATCTAACACTACCTACCTTCAATTAGCAAGTTATCATTGTGAAAGTTAATTCCACTACATATTGATTGGTCTTATTTTTATTTTATTTTTTCTTTAATTTGTAACTACATGTTCCTCACACTAATACATCTATCAACTTTACAAATCTCACATAATAGTGAGTATCGTCACACCTCAATTACGATTTGGCTTGGTTAACCTCTCTTGACTTGACTATACAGTGGAAGTGAAGTTGATGGTGACATTGTCTTGCTACAGACCTTCACACACTACAACACTTTACATTCAGAACTTGACTGCACATTTAAAAGTTGATTATTTTCGCAATTGTATTAGAAACTTTATAAAGTGTTTTTTTTAATAGGTAAATCTTTTTTACAAGTTACCTATCCACGTCATAACAGCAAATCTTTCTTTAGGATTGCTCTATCTTTTGTTGAGTGTTCTCTTACACCATACAACGGACAGATTGAATAATACATAATCATTACATATTATCCACTCATCTTTGCAACAATTATAGTAACAATTTACTCATATTTATACATTACTCTTTCAGCCTTATCGCTGTGTTGGGGTAACAGTTGAGGCATGATGATGACCCGCAAGGCAACTGCAAAGAATGTTGAGATGAAGCTGAAGCAGACCCTATTGGATTTGAAGGCAACAAAAGGCCTCAATATTAACTTGTTGCAAGAACGGGATGACAGCGAAAAGGAAATTATGAAGATCATTGGAAAAAATTCCGAGCTGAAGAGTGAACTTGCCGACTTACATCTTAAATACTTCGATATCGTTGACAAATGAAGCCAGATGCAGGACGTAATCACCTATTTTACGGAATGTAATAGCACTCATGAACAGGCATTGAAGCGTATAAGTGATCTGGAAATGAGTTTATGTGAGGCACATGCAACGATTTTAAAGCTAGAAAATGAAAGCTGTAATAATGTTAAAGCAAATCATTCTCAGAGCCTGTTCGATGAGTTATTATCTTGTAATTCAGACATTCTCGAAAACCAGAGTCATGGAAATAGTTTTATTAACAATCAAAGTTACTTTGAAGAAATAACTGACTGGTTAAATGTAATGGATAGTCCGGTATGTAAAAAGGAATCAGCCTTAAATAAATCACTGTGTAAAAATAACCATAATTTTAGAAGTGTCAAAAAGTTAAAAAAATATATCTGTGTTAGAAGGTACATTTCTAAGACCTAAAAACTAGTTAATAGGCAAAATCATTTACAGAAGCATATGTCACATAAGAAAGAAAGGATTCAATTATTAAATAAGTTGAAATTGTATAGTAATAGCACAATTGATAGGAATGATAAACATGACAGCGACTCACATATCATAATTAAAAAGATTGATATCTTAGAAAGGTCGCTGAAAAGTATGTATGACAATATATGTGATCTGTCACATAAGCACCTAAATTATCAAATTGTAGCTGCAAATGACATGGTTGATATGTGCAACTATAACGCAGAGCGATTTGAGTCCTTAAATAAAAAGCGTACTAATTGTTGTATTACTGGCCACTCTTTTAGTGCTGGGGTGACAGCACAAAATGAAATTGAGGAGAATATTCAGTCAGCTACAGAGTTGATTGACTTATGCAAACACAATGCAAATCAGCACAATTTCTTAGTTAATAATAAGGATAACGTAATATGTCAAAATCCTTTATCATTAAACTCGTGTGTTCAGGCGAATAACTTATCTGTCATGGATTCGAGTCCTTTAACAGCCTGCACAGAAATGCCAGTTAAATCTTCTGATAATTTAAATCACATAAGCAATAAAAATGTAATTAAACCAATTAGAAACACACTTATTTTCTCTGATGGATTGGGTCAGGGCTTAGGATTGCTTATGAATGGAAGTATAAACCAACATGTAATGAATATCTGTGCCCCAAGCCAATCAATGAACGCTATAGTACATAGCGTTTCTCAGCAGTCATTGAGCAGTTCCACTAATGTGATTATTTTATGTGGTGACAGTCTACGAATTAAAAAACGTGACATCATAGAAAATATAAATATTTTGTTGAAATTACAATTAGATACAAATTGCAAGTTAATAGTTAGTGCTTTTCCCTATTGTACAAATTTAACTTGGGAACAGAATAAACGCATATTTGACTTAAATTTATTATAACATAATTTATTATGCCGTCATAGTGACACTATTTTATTTTTGATATTAATAAGTTTAATGTTTTATATTTTAGCGTTTTATTAATGCTTAAATATACTTAAGTAAAATTTTAAACACTGAAAAAAGTCGACAACCTCAGGCGGGAATCGAACCACGCACCTTCCGCATTCCGGGCGGCTGCCTTAACCACTTGGCTACCGAGGTCTGGCTTTCAACCGTCGAAATTTGTCAGTGCTTGATGAAAAAAAAAATTTAATTAATAAGTGTATTAATAATTTTAGTTTGACTTCAAATAGTATCTATCGGTCAAAGAAGTGTAGGACTCGAATAGCTAATTTGTTAGCTTACAATAATGATACAGTTATACCTGGTATAACTAAGTCTGTTATTGACAATAATATCATCATTAGTAGTTCTACATAAGCATTCTTTACAACTAGTAGTAAGATGACTACCTCTTGTTTAAACTGAGGTCTAAGACAAAAGCCAAGTCCACTTACATTAATATTATACATCAAAATATTCAGGGTTTGGCTGGCAAAGACTTAGAATAAGAATTAATTGCAAAAAGTCAGACTATTCATATATTTTGTGTAACTGAGCATTGGCTAAAAAGTCATGACAAGTCTTTCCAAGTAAATAATTTCCAACTAGCAAGCGCGTACGTACGAAGCAAAGCTATTCATGGCGGTTCTCTAATACTAGTTAGTAATAATATTAAATACAAGGAACGCAACGACATAGTATGTCTTTCAAAGGAGCGTAACATTGAGCTATCATGTGTAGAATTCAATAGTTTCGTAATAGTATGTGTATACCGGGCCCCATTGGGTAATTTTGATTTATTTGAGTACGTGATGGAAGATGTACTTAATAAAATAAAATTGAAAAATAAATTTGTTGTAGTATGTAGGGATTTTAATGTAAATATTTTAGAAAACACTTCAGGGAGTGTTTGTCTTCTCGCTTTTTTTAAATGCTTTAATCTAAGAAATCTATTTCTTGAACCCACTAGAATTACTTCACATTCGGCCACCTGTCTCGATAATATTTTTACAGACTATGACCCTGTCTCTAAGTCAGTTATTAGTAGTCTTACGTCTGACCATTGCGGTTTGAAGGTGACCTATGATTTTGATGTTATGGATGCGACTAAAACTGTAACATGTAAACCAGTTACAAAAAAGCGAATGGAGTGTTTTAAAACCAATGTAGCTTGTAAAATCGATACTTTGCCCTTTATACAGTGTCCATGTCTACAGCTTCCTCATTCGATATAGAGAAATTCTAAGCATGCCATATTTTTGTGCATATTATGTGCAATCAAACGTTTCAGTCCTAATTTTTGTGCCACCACAACTTCGTTACTATGAGTTGTTTTATGTGTGTAAGCTGGAGACACGTGTCACCAGCTCGCACACGCCCGTTAAGACAAACCAGTGAGGTTAGGGTTTTGGACTATAGCTAGAAATTTTGTGCATAATTTGTGCACTAGGAACAAAAAAAACTAACCATCACACTCAAATACTGTTGAAACTACGATCATAAAACTGTGTGCGAGCTGGAGACACGGGTCTCCAGCTCGCACAGCTATATCTTCGTAATTGTTCAAGTTACGGTTATGAATTATACCTCAAAATTTTGTGCAGAATTTGTGCATAAGGCACAAAAATTTTCAAAACTTTAACTCAAAAGGTTTTTGAGCTACGAACCGATAAGTATGTGTAAGCTGGTGACACGTAACACGGGCTAACACATGGTGAATTATTGTAACTGTATAAGATAGCGCTTCGTTTTAAAGATCAAATAATACGTTATAATTTGTGCACACACGAGGCAAAATTTCAAATCTCTGGGCCTCTTACTTTATAAATTATAAGCCAAAAACTATTTTCCCGCCAAAAAATTCAAAATAATGGCTCGGAAGCGGCTAAGCGCGCGCCGACCGCGCCGTTGCCGTTCCGTGCCCTACACTATTGCAATCGAGTTTGAACTTGAGAGCTAGCTTAATTTAGTGTCATTTTAATTTGCGCTCTCGATCGTTTCGTTTCTATACCTACCGAGAATTTTACACTAGGAGACTGCTAATATAGGAAATTGGTTAATTTAAAATAAAAGCAGTCTATTTTATTTATGAATGTTCATAAAATATCGCTATGCTTAGTTTTAAGTATTTACAATAACCTCATTAATATGATAAGTAGTGATAAAATTAGTCTGCCTGTATGTTTTTATTACCACGTTTTTATTAAGTAGCTTTCTCGTTTATTTGTTTATTTATTTGTCGACAAATGCAAACGATTTTATACTAGCTTCCCGATGAGCTAGACTTGCAACTTTGAACATAGGTCAGAACAGGATGACAATGCAATATTATGGTGTCATTGAGCTGATCTGATGATTCAGCCGGAAGAAGGCCACAGGATCTCTGTAAGAAAACCATGAAACCCCATTCAGGCTCATTTGATTAGTTTTGATGAGCACTCTGACGGGAGACGACTAGACGAGGTCCATGGTCTGATGATGAACCCGAAGGAAGGCCACAGGAACTCAGTATTGAAACCATGCAACCCCATCAAGTTTGGGCTCGTTTGATTCACATTGACGAATACTCTGTTAGAAAAAAGGGTCCAGGGTCTGATGATGGAGCCAGAAGAAGGCCACAGGAACTCGGTATTGAAACCATGCAACCCCATCGAGTTTGGGCTCGTTTGAATCGTCTTGACGAGTACTCTGTTGGGAAATAGTGTTTAGGGTTTGACGATGAAGCCGGAAAAAGCCCACAGGAACTCTATAATAAAACCATGCTACCCCAACGAGTTCGGGGTCGTTTGAATCGCCTTGACGAGTACTTTATCAAGAAATAGTGTTCAGGGTCTGATGATGGAGCCGGAAAAAGGACACAGGAACTTTATAATAATACTACACAACCCCATCGAGTTTGCGCTCGTTTGATTCGTCTTGACAACTACTCCCATAGGAGATGAAGAATTTTTAGTTATGGCACGTTAACTAAAAAACAGTTACTACGCTACGATAACTAAACCATCAACCATTCTGACAAGGGGTCGGTCAGCCATCAACACATAGAAGAATTGGTAACTTGCAAACTTTTTAACTTGTAAATAGAAAAAGTAAGAATTACTTACTACTGGTAAAATAAAAATTTGAAATAGCTTTATTAAAAATAATAAAAGTATCTTTTTTTTCGTTATCTGTGGATTGGGTTTGAAATAGGTACATAAAATATAACATCTACCTACTTACTAGCATTTGAAAATAACTTTAGGTACTTACTCATAAGATAACAAAGGTACGCCTACTATTGAATCTAGGTGATCTACTGCGGATGGACAACATCTACATAAAGAAGCCATAACTGGAGGTTAGTATAGGTAAGCAGCAGAACGATTAGATAGAACACAATTAAATTAATTTTTATTATAGTTCTTTTTCTATTGAATTTACAATAATGACGAAAAAGGCCGGCGCACAGGAAGATGCGCGTAATAAAATTCCCGCTTGCAAAGTTTTAAACTATAGCTACATAAATTTAATATCGGTGATAACAGTATCGACCATATCTACGGACTATTAAAAATTCATGCAATATCGTGTTTTTTTCCACTATATAGTTTCAGAACGCATCGAACGTTTATAATAATTTTATTTTATTAAACTTTTACAAGCACATTTGTCTGTTAAAAACTACAGATTAATGATAACTCAATAAATATCAGGGATAAGGTACAATATTCTTGAATTCGATCACGTACAATATAGTGATCTCAACGCACACCGCATTCCTGACGTGATATAGTGTTTTCCAAAATAGGTATAGTTTCAGAACGCATCGATATCGGATTTGACGATATTGATGCAATAAATACGTTTCAGTAACCTTATACGATTTGTATCGCCTACTCCTAATTTTATCGGAAAAAATGGAAGAGGTGATTGCGTTTTATTACATGTCGGCAAATAATTACTATTTATTGCATCTTTATTATTTTTATTAATTATTAATTCGTAATATTGTATTACTTTTAATACTTTATCGTTACTCCAATCCATAATTATCGTAACAGAATAATATCAATAGTCGTATTTGCAACACGTTCACACCTCTAGTTGTCTAGCAGTCAACTAAAGTGTGCGAAGGAAATGTGGCCGCACGAACATTATCGCGACAAAATCCTTGATGTGCGGCAATTTACCAACAGCGCGGCGCGTCAACGCCATGATACAACGCGCTAACGCGAAGTGTTTGGCCAGACGTGTCGCGAAAACGCAAATCTTCGCGCTAGCGCGATAATGTGGCCCTAGCATTACATTGGGATGCCCCAGCAGACTAATCGCAAAGTCATCGATCACCATAGAGTACATTTATTTTTATTTATTTATTTACATTTAACCATGGGAAGTAATACAATCTAATATTAAAATAAATTACTTTCAATGGTTAAAATTTATTCTGTGACGGTCGATAGCGATTAGTTTGCTGGAAAGCATCCGTTCTTTATCGAATTAGGCTCAAGTATTTAACCATTTTGTCGTTCTGCACTCCTCCATAATGTTTATCATTATGCCAAATCTAATTATTTAATTGTCTCAACAACAAAAAATAACTAAGACATTCGTGTGTGAGATATCTAAAATAAAAAGTAGGGTAGGTTATTAGGTACCTGCCTATAGTAAAACTAAAATAGTCGCGTCGCGCATCGCTTTAACAGACGGCTCCTAGTCTAAAAGTGGCAATAGTGTAGCGCACGGAACGGCAACGGCGCGGTCGGCGCGCGCTTAGCCGCTTCCGAGCCATTATTTTGAATTTTTTGGCGGGAAAATAGTTTTTGGCTTATAATTTCTAAAGTAAGAGGCCCAGAGATTTGAAATTTTGCCTCGTGTGTGCACAAATTATAACGTATTATTTGATCTTTAAAACGAAGCGCTATCTTATACAGTTACAATAATTCACCATGTGTTAGCCCGTGTTACGTGTCACCAGCTTACACATACTTATCGGTTCGTAGCTCAAAAACCTTTTGAGTTAAGGTTTTGAAAATTTTTGTGCCTTATGCACAAATTCTGCACAAAATTTTGAGGTATAATTCATAACCGTAGCTTGAACAATTACGAAGATACAGCTGTGCGAGCTGGAGACCCGTGTCTCCAGCTCGCACACAGTTTTATGATCGTAGTTTCAACAGTATTTGAGTGTGATGGTTAGTTTTTTTTGTTCCTAGTGCACAAATTATGCACAAAATTTCTAGCTATAGTCCAAAACCCTAACCTCACTGGTTTGTCTTAACGGGCGTGTGCGAGCTGGTGACACGTGTCTCCAGCTTACACACATAAAACAACTCATAGTAACGAAGTTGTGGTGGCACAAAAATTAGGACTGAAACGTTTGATTGCACATAATATGCACAAAAATATGGCATGCTTAGAATTTCTCTATATCGAATGAGGAAGCTGTAGACATGGACACTGTATAAAGGGCAAAGTATCGATTTTACAAGCTATCTACATTTTTTACTAGCTATACATGATGATCCGGATGTACTATATAGTAATCTCTTTGATTTAATAAAAACAGAATACAATCAAGTGTTTACAGCTAAAACAATTAAGTTTTCACAAAAACTTAAGGTCTGTGACTGGGCCACGACTGGTATTTATAAAAGTAGAAATAAACTGTATGAGTTATATAATTTAAGACAATATAATTAAAATTTAAATTTCTGAAAACTAGATAAAATTTAAATAAAACTATCGACCAATTTCAATACTACCAGCACTTAGTAAAATTTATAAAAAAATTATTTTCGAACAGTTAGTGGAATACTTTAACTTAAATAATCTTTTACATAGTAAGCAATTCGGTTTTACTAAGGGTCATTCCACTACTGACGCAGGTGTAGCTCTAATAAAACATATATTTGATGCCTGGGAGAAGTCTCAGAACGCTCTTGGAGTTTTTTGCGACTTGTCCAAGGCTTTCGATTGCGTTGAGCACCGGACACTGGTGATGAAGTTAAATCACTAAGGTCTCAAAGGTCTTGCGCGTAATTTGATACAGTCGTATCTGAGTTCTAGAACACAAGCTGTCGACGTTAATGGAACTAAGTCATCCGGTTCTCATGTAAAAATGGGAGTTCCACAAGGGTCAATTCTTGGCCCTTTTTTATTTTTGATATATATCAATGACTTGCCATTCTTTGTAGAAAACTTCTGTGATATTGTATTGTTTGCAGATGATACTTTACTCATTTTTAATGTGACTAGATGTAAGAATAATTATGACGATGTTAACAATGCTCTCTCAGAGGTACTCAGTTGGTTTAGTGCGAATAATTTACAGCTAAACGCTAAAAAATCGAAATGTATTAAATATACTACCAAATGTCAAGACCGAACAAACCGATGTTAGAATGAATGGTGTTAAATTAGATTTGGTAGACTCGACAGTTTTCCTTGGGATAACCCTTGACTCAAAACTCCAATGGAATCCGCATATATCGAATTTGGCCGGCAAACTCAGTTCAGCAGCATATGCGATTAGAAAAATTAGACAATTAACAGATGTTGAAACTGCTAGGACTGTTTACTTTAGTTATTTTCATAGTGTCATGTCGTATGGCGTCCTTTTGTGGGGAACAGCGGCTGATGTTAAAACTATATTTATTTTACAGAAACGAGCAATAAGAACCATTTATAGACTGGGATCGCAAACTTCTTTGAGAAATATTTTTAAGAAAGTTGGTGTTCTTACTGTTGCATCGCAGTATATTTATAATTGTATGGTTTTTGTGCGTTGCAATATTAACACTTTTTCTAAACACGGTGATGTACACAATTTCAATACTAGAAATAAGTCAAAACTAGTAATGCCACTGTTTAGGTTACAAAAGGTTCTGGGCTCTTTCTTGGGGCAAGGTATACACTATTATAATAAAATACCAAGTACTATACTAGATTTACCTTTAGATAACTTTAAGAATCATGTAAAATCTTGTTTACTTAGGAAAGGTTATTACACAGTTAAGGAATATTTATAAGACAAAACAGCCTGGTTATAATAATATATTGGAAGTGTATAGAGTGCCACAAGCGGCACTGTATCTCCATCGGTTAGGGAACCGTAAGTTTTGCGGTATAATAGTGACGCCGCCTAAGCTGCCGTAAAGTTTTTGTTAGACAACAGAAATACTAGCTGCCCTACTCCTGTAGGTTACGTGATAGGTTAGAAATTTAAGACAATCGCGAAGCGCAGCGATTGTCTTGAATTTCGAGGTCATTTTTTTTATTAGACAACAGAAATCTAACTCCATACAAAAATAGCTTTTGAATATTATGTCGTCTGAACATAACGACAAATAAAAAATATGTTACGGTTCCCGAACCGATTGAGATAGAATGCCTGGCACTCTATACGCTTCGTACTAGGATGCCGTCAAATTACGGCATCGTAACCGATCGTACTATGTTGCCGCTTGTGGCACTCTATTCACTGCCTACACTTTGTACTAGGATGCCGTAATGACGGCATCGTAACCGATCGTACTAGAATGCCGCTTGCGGCACTCTATCCACAGCCTAATATATTTACATTGTTTTTTTCTTAATCCATTATCTTTATAACTGATTGTATAATTTGGTAACGACATGTTGTTTTGTAAATGTCGTTACTTCTATATTATTTTAAAGCTGTGGAGTTTCTTGTGCCCGTTCTACTCCACAGCTAAAAGACTTCCTGAATGGGTGGGGTGGGTGGGTGGGTTCCTATGCCTATCCATCCATCCATCCATAAAAAAATAAATTTAGACGATCAAAATTCTTAATTCAAGCTTACTGAATAAAGATATTATTGATTTGAATCAAAATTATTAGAGTATGTTCCGTAGACCTAGAACTATGAAATTTGGCATGTATTGCCGTCTTCTACTACAAGTATAGGGAAAAATCTGAAAACTATACATATGTAGTTAAATCATTAAAAAACAGGGTCTTTATACCATGAACGTGTTGCCCGTCTGTCTGTCTGTCAGTCAAGACCCTTTATCTCTGGAACGCGTGAAGATATCGAGTTGAAATTAAAACGATCTACTTACTCAGATATACAATCTCTTGAAGCTGTAAAAAATCAAACTCCTAAGTTAACGTAAAAAAAAGATACGGCCGTTTATGCCGCAAAAAACGTGTATTTCGACACTCTCTAGGGAATCAAAATTTATAGGGTATTTTCTGTTGACCTAGAACTATGAAATTTGCCAAGTATTACCGTCTTATACTTACTACAAGTATAGGGAAAAATCTGGAAACTATATATTTGTAATTAGATCATTAAAAAACAGGGTCTTTATGTCAGGAACGGCGGTCCAAATTTTGAATTAAGTTAACCGTGTCATGTGGGGTCTCGTTTGAAAGGGCTTCATTGGCACAAGCTTAAACAGATTTTTAATTATTTTTATGATGTATATTTTTCGATTTATGACAAAGAATGAAAAAAACCTCTTTCCGGAACCCTCTGTGGACTAGTCCGACTCGACGACGTGTTGCGTAGCGGTGAAAGAATACTAATACTCGCACCACCCTCTCTCTTCCCTTGGGTGTTGTAAAAGGCGACTAAAGACTGCACATACTTTTAACAGCATAGAGCGGCGATGGGCTCATGGGTATGTATTTAAACTTATTTATAGGTAGGTTGCGTATCGACGGCAAAGTGACAATAGCTCCTATCTAACATTTTTGGAAAAAATTACTTTCATAAAAAATCATCATTAACTTCAAGGTCGGTTTCCGCGTATTTTGATGAAACACTTATCCGTATTTTTGACGACAACGGGAAATAATAAATGTGGTAATAGCTTTTAACTAAATGGAATTATGGCAATTTCTCCTACAACTTGGTACAACCCGATTACACTTAGACGCGAAAGTTTTCGAGACACTAAACGTTTTTCTCGCTTTGTGTAAAATGTTGTCTTTGTTACCTATAAGGTATTGCCACTTCGCCGTCGGTATGTGTTTATAAGTACTTGTGTTGGAATTCGATAAAGGTGCAAACGTTGCTAGAGCGATATTCTTAATTAAGTTATGTATTGAGATATACAATGTGATAGGGGTGGTACTTCTAACCTGTTAAGGCTAAGTACTACATCTAAATTCATCGACAAAAAATAATAAAATGGACTGAAAAAAAAGTGATCATAAATCACAAAATAATTAAGTAATGAAATTTTTTTCACCAAAATAATCTCAAACATACAAAACAAAGTAATTTATTAGTTAGCCAGTGTCATTAGCTACTGTTTGCTATTTTTTTCATGTTTCTCCGACGTATGAAGCCTTTGATATCGTATAAAGTAAAAATGGCCATAAATTATAAAGGGAGGGGGTAGGACGCCCCGTATTATTTTTTTTGTCGATGAATTTAGATGCAGTACTTAGCCTTAACGGGTTAGAAGTACCACCTCTATCACATTGTATAATTAGGTTTATACGGCGCCACCGAGGTCAGCCTACAAAGAGGTGGCGAAACGATTTGGATGCACTAGACCAAATGGTACGAGGTGGTTCAGGGAGGGAGGGATAGTATCCTATCCCACTGTCTCACATGAAAGGTCTCCCCAAACTCCTTCCATCCATCTTCTTAATAAACCACCTCATACCATTTGGAAACCATGTCGCGTAGCGGTGAAAGAATACTTTTTTTTTTTAATACGACCTCCAACTACAGTCGTCGGAGCCCTCATGTACTCTAATTTTCTTTTCATGCCAGTTCTCACTTTGATCCTTCTCGCACTTTCATTCCGCATCCCACACAGTCATCCATCACCATTCATTCCTATAGCGGTGGGTGTTCCGCTTTGTTATGCCCTATGCTACATACTGTCCTATCCTTTATTTTCTTTCTCTTAACTCTAGTGAAAGAATACTACCACCCCCTCTCTTTCATTGCGTGTCGTAAAAGACGACTAACGGACTAATGAATGCACATCCATTCAATAGCATAGAACGGTGATGGACTCATCACCTGTCTCGCTGAGCACGTGCAGTTGTAACTTGGTGAAACGTGGACTATGGTAGTGGACTGCGTCTGGCGGTGGTCTCTGCGTAGTCTTTGACTGGGTTAGTGGTCGTGAATTTTTGTATGTTTGTTTGTATGTCATACCATTCGGTCAAGTGTGCATCCAGATTGTCTGATAATAGGCTTGTCTCCATTAAGAATAAATCGGGTGGATTGGCGTTTCTAATAATCAATTTATGATTTATAGGAACAAAATATCTAAAATATCCTACTAATATTATAAACGCAAATGTTTGTAAGTATGGATAGATGTTTGTTACTCTTTCACGTCAAAACTACTGAATGGATTTGGATCAAATTCGGCATACAGATAGTTTGTAACCTGGATTAACACATAGAACACTTTTTATCCCGATATTCCCACGGGAACAAGAACCACGTGGGTGAAACCGCGAGCGGCCGCTTGTTCATTATAAAAATTGGGTTTATTTATGTTATATCTGCGTAAGGACACGAGTGAAACGACAGCTGGTATATAGCACACTGGTTTATTGCATGATTTAAAGATGGCGGGGAACGCAGCCCCGCGTATACCGCTACACCATAGATAATATACAACATTCCTCCCCCAGTTCATAACTATTATAGAAAATACAACGAATTAACAGAAACGTCGATAATCGACTCTAGGCTGGGCACGCAGTATCATTCTGGACGTTGGATTACCCCGTTCAATGGTTGTGGCTGACTGAGACGGCTGCTCACTCTCTGGTCCCTGAGATGCCGAGCAAAACTCCTCGTCTCTGGTAGAACTCTGGCCTGTGTCTTCTTCTCTTGCAGCAGAGTGGGAACCATCAACCGTTCTTAAAACGTCGAGCCCAATATCCCCATCCCAATTTTCTGACCGTTCTTGGCCAATGCTGTGCGTACCTCGAAAAATAATAACTTGGTTTTTATGTTTTCTTACATTTAAAGAAGTGTGCAAGTCCTTAACTAAATACATGACATTACCTATCCGTTTTACAATTTTACCTTTGTTCCAACGGTATTTATTGTTACTAAAATATTGTTTGTATAACACATCGGTTCCAATGGAAAATGTTTGTTTATTTGTACCGCCATAGGCTTCAATCTGCGAACACTGTTTATTGTGCACAAAATCATTTAAGAGTGTGGATGAGGGCACCGAGCTACCGCGTAATAAATCTAAACGGCACCTAAGTTTGCGACCAAACACTAACTGAGCCGGTGACTGGTTAGTGGTACTATGGATAGAATTCCTATAATCAAACAAGTATTTTAATAGCTTATTCTTGCATTCTTTCAAATTATTACTAGACAATAGACAAGTTTTAATGCCTTTTTTAATTATTTTTACATAGCTTTCGGCCTGTCCGTTGCTCGCTGGATGATATGGCGGTGAAAACAAATGGGTTATACCATTTTGCAAGCAGAATTTTTTAAACTCCTGTGATGAAAAAGTTGTAGCGTTATCCGAAACGATCGTGTGTGGCAATCCAAAACGTGATATATATTCGTAAAGTTTTTCAACTACGTCTGAGGTAGTCGACGGTACGTCGTAAACCTCTACCCATTTAGTGTGCGCATCTACGATTACTAAATACATACGGTTATTCATCGGACCTAGAAAATCTAAATGGATTCTGTAAAAAGGAACTATCGGGAATTTCCAGGGCGACATTGGCGCTCGCGGAGGTGATGAGCGTAAACTAGTGCATATGTTGCATGAGCTAATCATTTTTTCTATAGCTGCGTCAATGCCTGGAAACCATACCCTGGACCGTGCCTCCGCTTTTGTTTTGACTACGCCTAAATGCGAATTATGTAATTCGGATAATACTCGTGATCGCAACGTTACTGGCAACACAACTTTGTGGCCTCGCATTACACAATCATCTTCGACAGATAGCTGCGATTTGCACATAAAGTACGGTCTCAGGTTCGTATCCACGATTTTCTTTGGCCATCCATTAAAAACAAAGTATTTAATTTTAGATAATGTTTCATCCTTGTTTGTTTCCATGCGCAACATTTCGCGAGCAACGGGCAGACTCCCGTCAGTCACAAAATTTACATATGATGCTCGGTCGGCGAGCGGTGACACGAGTGAGTCAGCCCCGGCGGCGCCGGCCGTGGCGTGAGCGCAGCAGTCGCCTCCGTCGCCGCTCGCGGCGCCGCCGGCGGCCGGTAAACTGGCCCGAGATAAATAGTCCGCGTTATTTGTTTGTTACACTTCGCACGAATTCTATGCAATAATTATACCCACTCAAAAACATAGCATACCTTTGCAATCTGTTTGCCGACACTTCGGGTATACCTTTATATGACCCGAATATTGAAATTAACGGCTTATGATCTGTTCTTAATATAAAAGGTTCTGATCGGCCGTACAAGTATTGGTGAAACCGCCTCACTCCAAAAATAATTGCAGTTGCCTCTTTCTGAATTTGCGAGTATCTTTTTTCAGCCGAATTTAACGTGCGTGACGCAAAAGAAATAGGTCGATCAGTGCCGTCGCTTTCTAACTGGGATAAAACGGCCCCCAATCCTGTGGGTGAAGCATCCACTGTTAAAACTATTTTCTTTTTTGGGTCAAAATGTGCTAGTACCTGATCTGACGTTAATTTTTCTTTTATTTGATTAAATGCGTTATCATGTAACTTTGTCCATGACCATTTTACGCCTTTTTTTAAAAGATCGTATAATGGACTAAGAATACTGGATGCATTTTTTACAAAACTCCGGTAGTAATTGACAAGTCCCAAAAATGACTGTAAATTATGGACATTAGTGGGTACGGGGGCTTCCGTTATAGCTTTTATTTTGTCATTTGATTTTTTCAATCCGTGTTTGTTAATAGTATAGCCTAAGTAATGAATCTCATCTCTAAAAAATTCACACTTATCCTTTTGTACAACCAATCCTGAACTTTTGAGCCTTTTAAAGACTTCATGTAGCCTCTCTAAATGTTGTACTTTATCCCCAGTTACTAAGATATCGTCCAATAGACATAATACCCCTTCCATGCCAGAAAGCACAGTATCCATTGCTTTTTGGAAAATGGACGGTGCGCTGGTCAATCCGAACACTAAACGCGTATATTTGAATAGCCCGCGATGTGTATTAATGCAAGTTATGTTTTGGGAGTCCTCATCCAGTAAAAATTGATTGTACGCCATAGATAAATCAATTTTTGAGAACTTTTCACCCCCGTGTAACTTAGCAAACAGCTCATGAACAGATGGCAGTGGATATTGTTCAACAATTAGTTGTTTATTGATGCTTATGGAGTAATCTACGCATAGCCGAACTGAGCCGTTACGTTTTAACACAGGTACTATCGGTGAAGCGTAGTCCGAGTGTTCTATAGGTTTTAATACCCCTATACTCACTAAGCGGTCGATTTCGTTATCAATTTTTCCCTTAAGGGCAAAAGCAACCGGACGCGCTTTAAAAAAAACTGGCTGCGAGTGCGGTTTCAGCTGTAATTTAACTTTAAACCGATTAAATGTTCCCAATTTGTCGGCAAACACTTCGGGGTACATCGCTTGAATGTTTGCAAAGGTATGTTTTGTATCCTGTAAATAGTTCATTTGTAAACTTAACTGAAATAATGACAAAAAATCACGACCTAGAAGCGGAGGCCCATCTCCGCGCACTATGTATATATCTAATTCGTTTGTTTGGCCTGAGTAAGTGACGGGCACTCGCATTGTTCCGCTACAACCTATCTCGTCTCCTATATACGTAGTTAATTTCTTCCTAGCCGGCCGAAGGCAAATATATTTAAAATAACTATTGTATATTTTTTGAGAGATAACCGTGACTGATGATCCGCTGTCCACTTCAAATTTTAATTTTACTCCACTAACGGTCACCGACTCAACCATTGGTTCTCCATTTTTAGATTGAATACGAAACAACTTACCATCGTCGCCGCACTCATCCACATTCTCGCACTCAACGTAATTCACTATGCCGCACATTTTACGCAAATGGCCCTTTTTGTTACACTTTTTACATTTGTAATTTGCGTACCGACACTTTAAAGCACTATGGTTAAAACGACCGCACACCGTACACTTCTCAACGGGTTTCCCATCCTTGGAAGCTGTCTGCGCGATTTTGTACAGCTCTCCGGTAGCTCTCGCCGAGTGCGCTGCTGGTATCAGCGCGGCGCCAGCAGCCGCTGCCGCAGCTCGCGCGCCCCGTATCGCTTCTGCCAGCTCGATCGACTTCGCAAGGGTCAGCTCTGACAAGTCTTGGGCGAACAGCTTCTCCTTTTCCGGCCCTGGCTGCATCCCCATTATGAACCTATCGCGTAACGCTTCTTCAACGTTGGAAAACGAGCAGTGGGCCGTTAATCCACGAAGCCTTGCCGCCCATTGAGTGTGCGACTCATCATGTTGCTGCGCGGCGGAATAAAAAGCACTGCGTTCACCAAACCCGCAACGTTTGGGTATGAAGTGATTATCCAACAGGCTTATGATGTCTTCGTATGGTACCTCTTGAACCTCCTTCGGTAAGGCGAGATCCAAAGCCAACTGGTAGGTACCATCAGCGAGAGCACTCAGCAATATGGCACGTCTTCTGACTCCCGCTTCATCTGTTTTGTCAGTGACATTGTTTGCTATAAGCCACTGTGCAAAACGGCCTTTGTACGCCTTCCACGATTGCACATTATGGTCAAACAACGTTAAAAATCCAAACTGTGATGTAGCCATTGTAATAAAAAACAATGTGGGTACTTCTCGTCGCCAATGTTATATCTGCGTAAGGACACGAGTGAAACGACAGCTGGTATATAGCACACTGGTTTATTGCATGATTTAAAGATGGCGGGGAACGCAGCCCCGCGTATACCGCTACACCATAGATAATATACAACAATTTATATTTTTAAAAGAAAATAATCGACAATAATACGCATTCAGTCATATTAAATTAAACGGAAATCAAAAGCCGTGATGTCACGCCGTGCCAAATGACATTTTATTGTTGTGACATTTGTATAGAACAAGCCTCGAACGAATCGGATGTTTGGCACGGCGTGACGTCATTTACTCAACATGGCGGTCTTTAGCGTTTTTGCGGTAAACTTAAATCGGAATATATAAATTGCTCGATTTTTTGAAAAATAACGTACTATTAGGATAAAATAAGTAAACAGATATCGTTTTAATGTGACTTTGAAATTTAGTCAACTAGCCTATTAGTTACACGGAATAAGACCGTAGACAAATTTTCTGTTATTATTGTCCTTGGAAAATTAGACTGCCTTAAGCTGTTTAATTAATGATAAATCTATTTTGGTAGCCACATTTTTTGTACGTATCACATTTATCTCTAGATCATAAATTTCGACGCAGACTGATTAATTATACTGGTCACAGAGTGATTCTGTGAATTGAAGTACCTATTTTTATAACGCTAAATTAAATTTAAATAAGTACGTACCTATATTTTTATTGGTGGGTAGGTAAAGCATTCATCATTCATCATCATCAGCCTATAAACGTCCCACTGCTGGGCACAGGCCTCCCACGTGAACAACAGCACGTGGGGATATTGGGCCATAACCCACCACGCAGGCACAATGCGGGTTGGTGGGTTTTAACGACTGTCATCTTACGACAACAACCGGGACCAACGGCTTAACGTACCTTCCGAAGCACGAAGGAGCTCGAAATGTTTTTTAATTTGGTCACCCATCCAGCGACCCGGCATTGCGGAAGTTCCTTAGCGAGCAAGATCGCAAGCCGATTATCATACATATTATAAAGTAAAGACGCCGTTTTCCTCTGTCTGTGGCACCCACTGAACAATAAAAAAGGTTTTTTATTGTTCTGTGGTGACATACCGCAGCGAACCATTCTCCTAAACCACGCAATGGATTTTTATGCGGTTTTCACAAAAAGATAGAGCGTTAACTGATGATGTATTTTGTTTATATTTTTTAGATATATTTTTTAAAATGGCTGAACTATGACGGTCTTTCTAAGTAATATAATTTCATACTATTACTAAATAATATGATATATAATAATAATTATTTTAACTTTATCAGTATACCTACATACATCCTACTAATATTATGAACGCGAAAGTTTGTAAGTATGGATGGACATTTGTTACTCTTTCACGTAAAAACTACTGAATGGATTTGGATGAAATTCGGCACACAGATCGTCTATAACCTGGATTAACACATAGGATACTTTTTTCCCGATATTCCCACGAGAACGGGAACCACGCAGGTGAAACCGGGAGCGGCCGCTAGTACATACATACACTGGCCTGCGAAAATAAGTAACACACTTTTAAAATTGCTATAACTTTTTAAGTACACAAGATATACTTTCGTAACAAAAAAAGACTCGAAAAAGAGTTAGTTAGTTACTATAGTTACAAAGAAAACTGGTAAATAGTTTAAATCTCTAACTTATATAGTTTAGAAAAAAGTGATATTTCAAAAGTGTGATACTTATTTTTGCAGGCCAGTGTAGATCGCGCCCGTTTCCCCGAATGGTAGGCAGAGTTCTCAGCTTTCTTTGGCTACAATCCTAACACATTTTCTTTGCCTAATTTAATCTAATAACGTTGTTAAAACCTACATACATACATACATGGACTGACGACTATTATCCCATCCTCAAAGGGTTAGTCGTAGTTACTAGTTAGGAGAGGCTAAAACACTTTTTTGCCCGTTTCACTGCTTTGCATGTTAAACAAGCAAAGCGGTGAAAAGGGTAACTAGTTAAATTATCTTTATTATTGAAATTTTGCATTCACAATGCTTTATAGATATAGGATAAAATGTTTACTAGAAAACATTTTTTTCAAAATTTCAATATTAAAGATATTTATAAGCAATTACGACTTTATCGATTGTTAAATACTTGCAATAGTATTTCTTTCGAATGTGAGGATAGGATAGACTTCACAGTGACGTAATACCGCTGGCTTGCAGCGTATCAACTACTAGAAAAAATTCAACGAGTCTTCGGGGGTCTCGGTAGCTTAGCGGTTAGAGCAGTGGACCGGCAATCCAAAGGTCACGGGTTCGAATCCCGTTCTAGCTTTCCTGAGACTGGTTGTTTTTTTCCAGTAAACATTTTATCCTAGTTAAATTATTATTATTGATTTTATTATATCACTAACATGGAATTAAGGTTTTTTGTGTACTAACATAGGATTAAGATTTTTGAGTACTAACTGTCTATGGACTCCTTGGTCTGAAATGAAAACAAAGGAATTTTATTTATTTTTAGTCTGAGTCTAGGTAATGAGAACCGTAGAAGCTGTCCTGCCATAGTCCACGTTCACCAAATTACAACTGCAACACAAATTATAACCTTGTAGTGGTGAAAGAATACTACCACCCCCTCTCTTCCCTTGCGTGTCTTAAAGGGCGACTAACGGACTAAAAACTGCACATACAACCAACAGCATAGAGCGGCGATAGGCTCACCACTGACACTACCTGTCACGCTGAGCACATGTGCAGTCGCTATTTGGTGAAAACAGACTATGGTAGAGGACTGCTTTTGCCGTTCTCATTTCCTAGTCTCTGGCTAACCCTTCGGGGATATTAGGCGTGATTATATGTACAACTGCACATGAACTTAGCGTGATATGTGGCGAGCCCATAGCCGCTCTATGCATGTGGATGTATGTGCAATCTTTAGCCTTTTACCACACCCAACCACCCAAGGATCATACATGCTCGTAGATTTATCAGTTAATTTGCATTATATTGTGTCCGTTAAATATTTTTTCCAAACAAAGAAGCATTGGTTTTTATTTAGCAAAGTAACTACAAAGTCTGCGGGTCAAATAATCTTTAGGAAAGGTAACCGTAATTTACATTAACGCTTTATGTTAATTTTATAGCGCTCTTTGTCAACAAACACATTAAACACTGGTTTCACCTTACGCTCTTACCTTACACGGCTGCCTGCATCTGAGCTTTATTTTACTTCCTAACTAAAAATTATGTTGCCAGAGAAAGTTCTAGTGCAATTATGAGCAATCTTGCAGGAAATAACTTACAGCTACGGGTCCGCAACGCCCCATGTATTAAGGGGGAGATGGATCGGGGAGAAAAGTGCAGGCCTGCATTTCGTCGCCGGGACGTGTCGGCGTCGACGTGTAAATCTAACAATATTGTATCGTTCCCCTAAGAGTGTTCTATTTGTAGACTTTGCTTTTGTGTTTAGGTTTCAACTTCTTGTTGTTCTTGTATGAGAAGTACAATGATTACTAGGTACTGTCCTACAACATAGCGACATATAAAGTTATTAAAATTAAAGTTAAGCTAAATAAAATTGTAGCCTTATAAAATAAACCATCATATGTCCGCGGCTTCGCTCGCTTAAATTTTTTGTCTGTATAACAAAATTCATTTAAATCAGTTTATTGGTTTAAGCGTGAAAGCGCCACAAAATGACTTTCGAATTTATAATATTGGTACGATTTTTGACTAGGTAACTTGAAAACCTTCTAAAACGGTTTTCACATAATTATTTTTCTCCTTCCCATCTCTTTCTCTCTCTCTCTCTCTCTCTCTCTCTTTCTTTCTTTCCCCCTCTCTCTATAAATTCTCCTAAACATATACTTAACAAGAAAGTGCAATGCATCAATCACCTGATAACAGATACTCTTTATAGCGTGTAACAGGCGCGCAAGACTATGGCGCCGTAATTTATCGCGAGACCGACAGCGAAACTACGAAAACGGTATCGCCTTAACACAGACTTTCACGTTGAATAGAGTTTAGACTACGCTTTACTACTGTATCCTTAGACGTCAATATGAAACATTGTAAGTACAGCTCTGAAAAGAACTATCGTCGTTGATATGAAACAAAAGAAGAGAGAAAAGAGCTGTAAAAAGAGTTTGTTTGTCGCTTGTTGTTACGGATATTTATATCAACAGAGTTATGTGGTGCGGCTCTATAGTAGAAAACTAGTGATCCTACTCTTTCTTTGAGTGCCGTAAAAGGTGACTAACGGACCAAAGACTGCACATATATCCACAGCTTAGAACCGCGAAAGGCTCACCACCTGTCACGCTGAGCACATGTGCAGTTGTCAAATAATGAAGCGTGGACTGTGGAAGTAAACTGCTTTTGCGGTCCTTATTGGTCTGGTTTCTGTGTAACCCATTCGGGGATAACAGTCGTGTCGTAAATGTATGTCTGGTTTAGTAATCTGAGTACTACAACCACTCTGCAATGATGTTTGTCGTTGGATAAGAAGGCACACTATTTGCTTCGCTCGCATAGAGCTTGTGTTGTAGTACTTATGTCGAGAAACCCCCAAGGCAGTGAAATGTGTTGCGAGGATAATATGAACCTCAAAGCAATCTTCAGGCACTCCAATTATTAACTCTGTAAAAAAATCTCATCCGGTCGTTGACGCCGTTTAAACGTAGCGAAAAACAACATAAAAATACTTAAATACCTATTTTGTACGCTAGGTACTCTAGGCATTTATTTCAGAAGATATCAAACGTTAAAAAAATTACTATCTCGGGTGGTATTCTTTTTTTTAAACGATTCGTTATCTTCGAGTTTATTTGAGCGTTTATTAACCGCATAAATCAAAAATTACGAATCGTATTTATTTTACTGAATATTTTACGGAGCACCTACACTCCGTAAGCGCAATGCAGAATTAATAAAATGGTTTTTTTGTCCTGTCGTTTTGAACCCTTTGTAGGCACCGTGGCCAAATGTCGTCGTCGCTACTATTTTTAATCGGTTTAAAAATATTATTGTTTGGCAAAGTTAAGCGATGTTTGAAACTAGAAATAAATAACCTTTATAGCGGGATCCGAAGCAGTTGAATTCCAACATTCTTCTGTATTAAATAGATTCTACATTAAACTGTCACCTGTGTAATAACAATGGGATGTGTTCGCGTAAACTTTTTAAATTAATACTCTTTTGAATGTACATTGTTAGTTTAAATTAATTTACTTTGGCTCGGTGTACCGTATCAAACCCACCAACTCGCGTTTTTTGTTTATTGCGCAATCTCCCCGCATGTTCCGTTATCCGTGCGGGAAAGCCCAGCAGTGGGTCGTTTGAAGGCGGACTAGCTGTACCCGGCATGCGTTGCAATGCCACATTTTTTAGACATTTTTCATAAAAAAAACATTGATCAAAAAATTATTTTTCATAGATTTAGCTTGAAATCCGAAGGAGTTTCATATACAAAACCAACTCAACCCCCCTTTTTAAGCCCATAAAGGACGAATTTTCAAAAATCCTTTCTTAGTGCTCACTTACACTATAGAATCAAGAATCAATACCATTTATTCAGGTTAGGCCATGTTTATGTAACAGCACTTATGAAAGTCATTATGCCATCAGTTAATTCGTAAGTCTATCTATGGGGCGGGAGACTTGTACTGAGAAGAACCGGCAAGAAACTCAGCAAGGGCGTCTAAGTAATTTTTTTATTGTAATATCTTATATGTGTATTTATTTATATAAATATGTATAATTTACGTATGTATGTAAGCATAACGCAATAAGTCCCGCATATATAATTTTTATCACCACAGCTAGGGTTGGCTGGAAGAGATCTCTTCTAGAGATAAGCTCACCCTTGTATATGTCCTGTATAACGTGTGTTTTATGTAATTTATTTGTGAAATAAAGTATGCAAAAATTCAAATTACTAATTCAAGTAGTTTGGGATGTAGGTACTTACGTTGATATGTCAGTCAGTCAATCAGTCATTATGCATAATATTAATAACTAAAGCAGAGAAGGAGTCCAAATGAGACTCGTATAGTTGTCCTATGTTTTCAAATGGTCCATAAACATTGAAAGAAAAGAGACAAAATAAGTTGTCAAAACCGTCAAATTTCCAGCGAAATAAAAACCGGTCACCGTTTAAGAAACCGAATTCAAAAGCAACTTAAGAGGCCTATTATACATCTCGAATGTGATTTTTGCGTAAAATGCCTATTTTCGCATTTTATAGTAATTTTGCAGTTGTATTTATCGTTTTTATCAAAATAGGATAATAAATTCATTATAAAATCTTTATTCCCCATGAAGTAACAGTTACTCTGGTATAAATTTTGCTCAATTGCTATAAATTAACTGAGAATATCGCAGATAGGAGATATTCTCAGTTAATTTATAGCAATTTTCGAAGTTTTTTGGTTTTGAATAAGATTTTTTTCCTATATAAAATCAATGATATCTAAAAATTCCGAGGCCACTACGCATTATTCGACTATATAAGAGATAACATTTTAATTTTTTTATTTCACTTGTTTAGAACAGTAGTTCAATCGATGAGCTCAAAAAATTGCCTTCGCGCACTTTATGAAAATCTTTCTCTGCAATTTTGGGTTAAATTAAAAAGTTAAGCAAAATTTACAAAAAGCGAGCCCACTAAGCACTATTTCATTAGCTATTCTACACTATTCAATAAGTCATAATTGTTAATGTATTTTTGTTTCTGAGATCCATAACGCCAAAGTTGGCCATTTTACGCAAAAATCACAGTTAAGATGTAATAGGCCTCTTAAGGGGACCCTGCACGAAATTGTGAAAAATTACGTATTTTTAAGTCACTTGTACTATGCGCTGAATTAGTTTAATACATTAAGGGTAGATTCGACCAAACTGGAATAAGGTCTTATACCTAGATTAAACGCCGAATTTGTATAGACTAATCTCGGAGTAAGTCTAATTCCAGTTTGGTCGAATCCACCATAAGAGAACTTACGTAAGTTAGCCTGATTATTGCACAAGGTCGTGGCCTTGTTGAAATTTCAAACAAATTGTTTAAACAATAACAAACAATACATAAATCTAATGACTCCTAAAAACATTTTTGTTCGACAACTTTCCAAATTTTACGCATGAAACAATAATTCTTACATGAAAATATTTGTACTGATATTCCGCAGGTCGCCCTCATCTTAAAAAAAAATATTTTAATTTTTAACACAAGCGCGTGATGTTTTTGTACATTTCGCAGAATAAAAACATTGCTCTAATCAAATTACTAGGTCTGAAACTTCAAAGCAGAATTGTTCTAATTTTAAATATTAATAGGTATGATTGATTTTGCTTTGAAGTTCATTATGAGACATATCTCTTAAACAAATTATGTATTTCAAATGGTGACCAAACGGAGTGCCCACTTAAATGTAATAACACTCCTTCTATGCTTTAGTTATTATTTTGAGTCATTATGTCAGTTTTCCTTTTTCATATAGGTATCATGTATATAATCAAAGGTATTTAGAGGATAATGTTGTACTGAAGTCGTCAACATAACCTTCATCAATTACAAACATAAGGCATAACATGACCTTGCGTGTACAAAAATACTTTCTGGGCGCTGCCGCTGTTGGAACTCCCTCAATAGTGTCTCCACTACGCTTAACATTGAACATTATATAAATATGATTTTTATGATAAAAAGCACTACATCATTGCTTATGCATAGACAACGGAAGTGCACCACTATTCCCGAATCGTCTGGATGATGTTTTGTGGATTCAACAAAGTGTACGTACTAATAAGTACTATAACACGTTTTATTTAATACGTAGGTACCATTGCATGTAAGAAATAATGTGTCCACTTTTGGGTTAGTATAAAAAAGAAGTACTTACACAGTCTTATTTTATTGACATTGTTACTAATAAATATACGATGCTAGTGCCGTTATCTTCGTAAAACTTCGAATCCTGCTCGTGGACATATTTTGTAATATATTTCTGCATTGTAAATATTTATTCTTCCTAGCAACAATTTACGTAAAATTGAATAAAAGATATATTACCTATTACATACAGTTATTCATAGCTATATAATGTTATTTTAATTAGTATTAAACTAGCGGATCCCCGCGGTTTTACCCGCATGGTACCCAATTCTGTAAGAATATCGGGATAAATTATAGCCTATGTCACTTGGGAAGAATGTAGCTTTCTAATGATTAAAGAATTTTCTAAATCACTCCAGTACTTTCGGAGCCTATTCAATTCAAACAAACAAACAAATCTTTCCTCTTTATAATATTAGTATAGACAAGATTGATGTTATTAAACAAGGTCCTCAGTGGTTGAGGATTCCGGGTGACGTGCGCTTCCACCTTCGGCCTTACCGTCACTCATCAAATGAGATGATAGCCAAGCGCTTTCCCGTTGTAGAATAAAAAAAAAAGGTTAGACAATTTCTACTGCTAGTAGTCAGTAGAAAAATATATTTTCGTTTCCAACTAAAGCCAACGCTTGCTTCCTCATTCCTACTCTCCGTCCCGACATATCCCAACTATAAATATTCCAATGTATTATCGGGAACTATTCAGTTCATTTCGATTTCCGCTTGTTACTTTGGCATGTTCGATAGGGAAGCTTATAAATAACATTTGTGAAGCAGGAAATTGAATTTTGACAAGCAGCAACATTTCAATTACATGTGGTACACGTGTAAATCTACATTCCCAGGTTTCTGTGGAGGTGAGAAGAGCTCTAGGAAAAATACATACAAACATACATAAAATCACGAATATCGTCTTAATAACCCCGAAGGATTAGTCAGAGACTAGGGAATGAGGACCGCAAAAGCAGTCTTCTACCATAATAATGTGTTGCCATCTCTGAGGTCCCGGGTTCGATCCCCGATCGGGTCAATTTAGAAACTATTGTTTTCTAATTTGGGGTATTCCTCGAAGCGCACCCAGAGCAAGCGCACCTAAACTATTCCTCCAAGCGCACCCGTTGGGTGCGCTTCAGAATAGGTAATTAAAATATTATATTTTTATTCCTCAAAGCGCACATCAGATAAAATGTGAAAAGAGATGCAGTAACTAACAGAAAATATCGATAACGAATAACGTACGTTTACTTTTAGAGTATCTACCTCTTTTCATTTATGTCACCCTGGTACTTTTAGCACAGAATAAGTAATAGTACTACCGTACTTTTAGTTCAAAATAAGTTGCAGTACCTAGTCCTACTCGTTTATTTCTATTTTCCTGATAGTTAATGGAAAGTAAGATCGCTAAGGCGCCTGTCTACCTCTTTTCATTTATGTCTCCCTGGTACTTTTAGATTAATATGACTGTCATGATTCAATTTATTATTGACGTAGTAAGTTGATTAAGTCCTAGTTTCTTTCGACATCAATATTACGAATCTTTTAAGCTCCCCTCTATTTTTTACCGTAGGTGCGCTTTGAGGAATAAAAATATAATTATAATAATTACCTATTCGGAAGCGCACCCAACGGGTGCGCTTGGAGGAATAGTTTAGGTGCGCTTGGAGGTGCGCTCCGAGGAATACCCCTCTAAATAGGGGGGGGGGGGGGTCTCGGGTCTGGGCGTTTTCTATGTATAATAAGTATGTATTTAAGTATTTTAAGTATGTTTATGCATTGTCTAGTAACCATTTAACGAGTTTCATAACGAAGCTTCTCTTGGGCTAGATAATTGGTGTGAGTGCAGAAAAGTTTATTTATTTATATAAATATTTAAGTTTCACCAAATAGCGACTGCACATGTACTCAGCGTGATAGGTGGTGAGCCCATCGCCGCTCTATAGTGTTGGATGTATGTGCAGTATTTTGTACGTTAGTCGCCTTTTACGATTCCCAAGGAAAGAGAGGGGGTGGTAGTATTCTTTTATTGAGCCGCTACACGACAAGCATAATTATTATATTATGTTTTGGCCAAATCGTAATATTGGCCATAATAATATCACGAATTTAACCTTGTCGCGTAGCGGTGAAAGAATACACGCCCTCTCTTCCCTTGGGTGTCGTAAAGGGCGACTAACGGACTAAAGACTGCACATACCTCCAAGAGCGGGCTATGGTCTCACCACCTGTCACGCTGAGCACATGTGCAGTCGCTATTTGGTGAAAAGTGGAATATGGTAGAGGCCTGCTTTGCTGTCGTCATTGCCATTAGTGATTATATGAATGTATGTATGTGTGAAATTCTCAGCCACATCATAATTAGGTAAGGTTCGAACATGATCAATTCATGAAAAAAGTGGAGCATTTCATAATCTGGTCACGACGTATAGGTATATTATTTAGCTACATCGAATAAATGTTTATAAATAATTAATTAATTAATTTTCACAACTGTCACACCAATTATTCAGCCCCAAACTGAGCATAGCGCGAACTATAGTTACTGAATAACGGATAAACAAACATAAATACTAATAAACATCCATGACTCGGTCACAAATGCTCGTGCTCACCACACAAACATTTGACCATACCGGAATTCGAACCCGGGACCTTGGGTTGCGTAGTCAGGGTCGCTGCCCAAGTAACAAATTATTGTTGCATAATAGTTGAGAAAACGTTTTACATTTCCTTTTGGTTCTATAAAGTGCGTCATATAAACGTGTCGTAGACGTTTATACAACGCGAAATAGGCCCATATTAAACGACATTATTGTTATTTACAAGTTAAATAAACGTCAGTCAACAACTTTTAAATGTTACATAAAAGTTTTCGACCGACTGTTATCGAACCACTGAAGTCCTATAACAATTGCATAGACATTAGAAGATGACTGTAATGTCGGTTAAGTGTTTAACATTGACTTTTATTGTACACAATGGAATGAACTTCAGTTCATTCCATTCATTCGTTCCTGTGATGTTTGCTGGAAAAGTGCGGGTTATCAAATACAAAATTTAAACGGTTTATAAGTTATAATTTACTTTATTATTTTTATATTTACTTTAACAATATTATACATGAACAGAGTGTATGGATAAATGTGTGCAGTGCACCTAGTTCTTATGGGACGTTTAGTTTTGTGGTGAAATATAGGTGTGTTGTTGTGAAATTTTTTACGCCCCCATCGAATTTCTTGAAATTAAATTATTGTAGACTATTGCTTAAAATTTGTTTACATACTAAAATAGCAGCCATCTTGTCTAAGTTAAGAAACGACTTCTATACATCAATTATAGAATGAAAAGGTCGCATAATGCGGTTTCTTGCGACCAAGATGGTCGGTCGGCCATGATAATTTATTTTAGAGTTCCGTGAGATAATAAACATGAACAGATAACCTTTAATTTAAATAAACCTTTTATGATAACCTTTAATTTAAATAAACCCTTTATACATGGTGTCATATTTTTTTTTATTTATCCGACCTACAACCTGGCTTCATAATACGAAGATATAATAAAGCAGTCGTAAAAACGTTCACGTAACCTATACTCCAACACCACTATTCGACGTTGTATGAATCAGTCGTAAAAACGTCTACCTAACCTATACACAGGCACCACTATACGACGTTGTATAAATCAGTCGTATAAACGTCTACCTAACCTATACACAGACACCACTATACAACGTTGTATATTACCGTCGTAAAAACGTCTACCTAACCTATACACAGGCACTACTATACGACGCTGTATGAACCAGTCGTAAAAACGTCTACCTAACCTATACACAGGCACCACTATACGACGTTGTATAAATCAGTCGTATAAACGTCTACCTAACCTATACACAGACACCACTATACAACGTTGTATAATACCGTCGTAAAAACGTTTACTTAACCTATATTTTTGTACCATTATACGACGTTGTATAAAGTAGTCGTAAAAACGTTTACTCTACTTATTTAGTAGACCATTTAGTTACGGGACTAAATCGTTGTAGGAATTACGGTTACACAACGTTGTAGTTGTCTAATAACATCAATTCAACAGTTATATAACTGAAAGTCGCATAGCACAGTTTTTATATGACCAATTTGCTAGTTGGGTGACCACTCGACCACCCGGCCGTCAAGTTGAGTTTTAGTAAATTATTATTTGTTTTTTATTTATTATTATTTACTGAACCGGCCTCTGTGTATCAGCTTAAAATAATAACGCATAGAAAGCGAGAACACGCACGATAAATTAGGCCAGTAAAACCAAGTTATACTGTATGTCATTGTATGTAATAATCTAAACTTATCTATCTATCAACAGTTGCAATTTCCTTACTTTTGGGGCAAATCTGATTCCTCTAGCAACATTACTTGTACACTTGCGTGCGTGTCGCCGAGACAGTACGCGTAACTTAGTGACATGACAGTTTTCTAATACGAGACTATCGTTCTATGCGTTATTAATATCACTATCAGATTATCAGATTCTCTGCTTATTTTTGTTATCTAAAACATTATGTTCCGGTTTGAGCGTACGAGACGCAACCTTTTTCTTAAGTTTTCTTGCGGGTTGATTACTTTGCCGTGTCGTCTAGCTAGGTCATGTGACAAAACATGGGGTTTTTTTAAGAATCTTTTATTTAAACTTTTTCCTCATCCTAGTCGCATCTGAAGCTGTTTCAGCAGCCCCCGTGGTGGTGTCATCATCTTAGCTAACACCCCAGCGCTATTTGCTTAATTAAAAAACAACTTTTGGCTAGGAGTTTTCACTTTATTAATTTTTTTGTTTAATTGATAGGCCTGCTGCATGCTATAACTTACGTTTCAGGGATACAATTACAGATTCAAACACATACGACAGTTTCCCGGAGGGGTAGGCAGAGACCACAGATTTCCATTTGCTATGATCCATTCCTGACACACATACTTTGCTTCACTTACTCTCATAACGTTCTTCATACATGCTCGTCGGTTTAGGGTACTCTTGACCTGACTTTTAACCCATATATGCCACAACTATTTGCAACTCCGATTTTTATTTATTTTTTGAATTTGTCAACCTTTCATAATCGCTACTTCAGAAAAAATAATTTTAATTTTTTTTACACCACTGAAAGTCTCTTTTTTTCAGTGGGTCGTAAACGACCCCTTGGGCACATCTGGTCCAAAAATTGGTCGGGGTATATGGGTGAAATAAAACAGTACTGGGAGTGATAGAGGTTATTTTCTTTTAAAAAAACTGTTAATGTAAAGCTCAAGTCATCGTTTCTCAATATAATATTGCATAATATTGCATTTTTTACACAGTTACACAATTTGGTTTTGCACAATGCAAATCGGCACCTAACCTGGCCAGTCCATTGATGTGGTCTACTGCATGTTTCATCTCACTGACAGAAACATTTGTAGCTACGAGTACGTGAAGCTGTGGTTTTGCCGGTCCAATTTATGTCTTAGCTTAACCATACTTCATTATCAAGGATCTTGACATCAGAGCATCGATGGTAACTCTAAAAGATCTCGCAAGCAAGTATTGTACAACTGTTTTTTGACTTAAATAAATTTAAATAGTACTTATATAAGGTGACTGCTAGAAACCGCAAGAAACTTCAAGGGCTGGTCAGGTCAAGTATTTTAAACATGACAAAAATGACAATAAGGAATTCATGTTTTTTTTTTCTCTTTTTTAATTAAATAATTAATTTTGTGTATTTTAATTGGATAGTCTTTGAGTATCTAATTTATTTTAAAGCAATAACAAAAGAGAAATAATATTGAAAACTATTAAAAATAACGATTATTTACAACGCGTGGGCAACTGCCGGCCGGCCGGTGACCCGTCAACGTAGGTACTGCGTGGACGGGTCTACAGACCGGCCGTTGCCCGCGCGTTGTAAATAATCCTTGTTATTAATTGTTTACATTTTATTTTTCCTATGATATTGCTATTGAATATGATATGATATTGAAAAAAACACAAATTCCTTTTTTGTCATTTTTGCCATGTTTAAAACACTTGACCTGACCAGCCCTTGAAGTTTCTTGCGGTTTCTAGCAGTCATCTTATATATTATGTTGCAACGAAACATAAGATAATAATAATACGTAGCCACTTCATGTTATCCATAAATATATTTAATTAATATAAAGGTGGTGTTGATCAATGATGCTTAGATATTAATATAGGGGTATACCGTATTGCAATAAGAGGATAGAAATGGTATATCTATTGTTTTGGTTGGAGATACTGTACGTTATCTGAAGTTTCGTCTCGTATTGTACAGCTATGGCATAACTTAGACCACAGCTTCAGCAAAACCACAGCTTCTCGTAGCTACAAGTATTTATTTCAATGTGAAGAGACATGCAGTAGACCGCAACATTTTGACTGGTCAGGTTAGGCGAAGATATGCATTGTGACAAAATAAAACCGTCAAAATATGTTTATAATGCAATGTCTATTTTCATGACAAATGTTTTATAGATGACATGTATAGCTTTTTTAAAAAAAAAACTTTATCTGTCTCAGTACTGTTTATTCCACCCATCTCTCTCAACAATTTTTGAAACAGAAGTGCCCAGGGGGTCATACTTGACCCATCAAGTAATTACTTTGATTTAGCCATCTAATTGGAAGTCCATCCAAAATTGTATTATTACATTACATAAAGCAATAATCGGTTTATCTAATTTGCCTATTTTATTTTAAATACTTAAAAGAATAACACTTAAAAGTAATATTGTTGTCTGCGAAAACCTAAAAATAGTGACACCAGAACAATCATAACTTGATGCACATTTTTCTAGTAGTGGAACAATAAATACATATCGATAGTGCTGTTATTCACTTCGTATGATATAGTTTCGTCATTGTATTTCGATAATTGGTTTTCCTAAAAAAATAAAGGCTATGCATCTGTTTGGAGGGTCGTTCTCGACCCCCTGGGCATTATGGGTTAACGAAAACGTTACCGATCTGATCTAACTACATTCGCCAAGGTCTTCCTCTTTCTACTATCCCATGCACCTTTTTTGTCATTTTTTTGTCATTCTTTTGCCAGTATATTAATTTAGCTGTCTACGGGGGAATATAATAACTTTAAATACAAGGAACATTTCAATTACAGGTGGTAATTTAATTACAGGTAATCTATTCTTATTCTTATACCAGACGTTTCTGTTTGAATTGGAGGTGAGAATAGCTCTAGAAAAATGCCGGCACATAAAAGCTGGGACAGTAACGTATTGCCAGTTTATTAATTTAAGTTATTATATTCCCCCGTAGACAGCGCAATCGTGGCATAATACTATTTGTCAAGCGCTCAGAGGCTTATTGCGAGCGGGGTAAAGCTCAACAGCCTATTTGCATTTCTCATCTTCACCCCTCTTCGTTACTCCCTTGAGTAAAATTTTCAATGTACGCCACTCGAGGAAGTTCGCGCAGATTATATCCACATGGGTACTGAGACGCGATCGGCATTTTCAAGACTTGAAAATTGAGTCCAGTCTCATTTATCAGGAGTCGGTTGATAAGCAACACAAATAATATTATAATCTATATTTAGACACTACCCATAAACCTAGAGGTTTCTCCCTTTAGAGGAAACTCTGGTGCCGCCTCAATAGAATCCGCACGGGACATGGCAGGTGTAACTTCATGAAACATAAGTGGGGATGGATAGAGAATCCGCTGTGTGAATGCGGCTTTGAGGACCAGACTACCCAACATATTGTGGAAAGATGTCCGAAGCGCCATTTCCCAGGTGATCCACGGGAACTCTACGACGACCTGACACCAGCAGCTATAGACTGGTTGCGTGACCTGGATGTGGACCTTTAATATTAACCAACCTACAATTTAAAGCGATACGCCATACGATTAAATAATAAATAAATCTATATTAATAAAAATCAATGGCCAAAATGTTTGTGCGCGCATCACTTCAGAACGGCTGCAGCTATTTGGCTAATTCTTTTTTGTTGTTTTTGTAATTGTCAGGACAAAGTTTGTATGAAAGAAAAGTTTTTGAAACACGTCACCGGGTAATAGACCCACGCGGATGTCGTCGCGGGCGGGCCGCTAGTACATGATAATTATTAAAGCCCTTTAAACACATTATTAATAGTCATGTTAGTAAATAGTAAGTACAGTTTATTTACTGGCCTTCTGCAGAGTAAAACTTCTAACATTGCAATCAAGTATTCGCTAAAATTTATGAGCATAAGGTTAATCATAATCAACACAGCTTGCTGAGTGCGGGTGTTGATCATAGACCCGAGCTATGCATCGTAATATGAAACACACTTTACCCGACCTGGGATTGAACCCTGGACCGAGATGTTAATCGAGTCCTGTTAATTTCATCCGGCTAACTAATACGCGTGTGATAGGTGACGTCTTGTCACAGAGTTTTTTTTTAATTCTACGACGGGTAAGCGCTTGGCCTTCATCTTACTTGATGGTAAGTGATGATAAGGCCGAAGGTGGAAGCGCGCTTCACCCGGAATCCTCAACCACTGAGGAACTGGCTATCTTCTCTCAAACGGTCGGAACAAAACAATGCTACAAACATCGTTGTTATAGCGACAGACTTAGATAAGATGGTGGTAGCTAGCCAGGCGGAATTAATAGCCTTACCACCAACCAAACCGAGCACACAAAGATGTACCCCCAGCTAGGAATCGAACCCGGGAACTCTGGGTCTGAAACCGGTGGCTTAGCTACTAGACCACAGAGGCGGTTAAAACCATTAAACGGATTGAACTATGATTTCTCGCATTTAATCCGTCCATCTATTCACTCGACTCACCATTCGTTTGAGGGGTACGCTTGACCAAAGTTTTCCATTTGTAACGATCCTGACAATTATTACAAAAAAAACCTGTTCCACACATGACCTATTAAAATTGTACATACCTACATAATATTTGTAATGTAAAAAAGTACTTATTAATATACGTGTAAAGTTTCTAATTAACGTTTAAGTGAGATAGGTAGTTGGTGTTTTTAGAATTATACTGACCAACTGCGATTTTATCTATTTCGTGCTTGCTTCCAAAGATAAATATTTGGAAAAGTCTCCACTGCTGTATCATAACAACCTTGCTTTGGTTTATGACTTTAGCAGTGAAGACGAGTCTTTACTCTACACTCAATGCGGTGCTCTTTATTATTCCTCTTCTTTAAAACTTTAATAACGTTAGCTTACACGCTATTTAATCTGAACCCTACAATATTGAACAACGAAGAGAAGAAAAGCAATAAAACGCCTATTTATTTGAAAGCCAACAAGGCTCGCAGTAATGAAATTCCTCGCGAAATATTAACGCATTTTTTCCAACAAAGAGGTGATGTATTATCAGAATGAAACCGACCCGGTACTTTGTAGTATCACAACATTTTGTATTTTATAGATGAGGGCCCATTATCTGGTAAACTTTAGTGGCATACCCATTTAGCATCTTGCAGGGCTTTCATATTTTATTCAGAGATTTGCCTATTGGTCGCATTAAGGTAATAGTAAAATTATACTTGCAGCATGTATATGGAAAAAAAAATTTCAAGGATATTCAAGAATAACTAGTTGGTATGGTACGCATATGGGCTCAGCTGTCATAATACCAGAGACAATATAAATTTAATTGTTAGCAATCTCGAGGAGTCTTGTGACAGACAAGATTATCCAGATTATTAAAGTATATTTAAAATACACAAGAGGCTTGATTGAGGAGTCAAAATTATGTAACCAACTAAAAAAAATTTTTTTATTTTGAGTTTAAGTCACTAAAAATTTGCGAATAAAACGGCGGTGACATTCATATGGATGTACGGACGGACATCACCGGCTGCGAATAAATTGTAAGTTTTCCTTATTTACTAAGAAAACCTAAAAGGAAAACGTTTTGCATCTTTACGACGATTCGCAGATTAGTACAGGCGTTGAGAACGTGACATATCGAGCCGTAAACGACGCGCAAATCGTTTTATAAATGTAAGGCTATTTATTTATCTGAATCCCTACAAATTACATGGAGCTGTAACTGGCATCGAAACAATCAGAGCCGATGATCCGGCCCGTGTTATGCAAATCCGAGCTTTGTGTCTTAGGTCAGCTGCAAACTTGCGACTCTTAGTCGCTTGCTGCTAAGTACAATGGCGGACTCCGTCGCTTTACCGGTAAAGTAATAAAAAAAATAAAAAGTAGTAAAGGTTAAAATCTCTTGCACACGCGTCGTCTATTTGGTACGGGCACGTACCCGGGCGGTCGGTGCGCTTCATACGAAAATCGCTGCAAAGTGGTAAAGTGACGGTGACCCCGACCGTACATACATTCATAGATTCGCGCTAATGTCCCCAAAGGGTTAGTCACAGCAGAGAAGTCAGCGATTACTTCTCAATTCTTATTTTTCAAAGCGAGAAATTTTGCAAATTATTATTATGACAAATTCTTAATTTTGAAAACTCTTAATTTTAAAAACTCTTAATTTTGTTTATTCTGAATTTTCCGAATGCCTCATTTTCCTAAGTATATATAGTACGAATTCTATTTTTTCATAGACTAGGCAATGAGGACGGCAGAATCAGTCCACTGCCATAGACCACGTTTCACCAAATTACAAATGCATGTGCTCAGCGTGATAGGTGGTGAGTTCATCGCCGCTCTATGCTGTTGGATGTCTTAAGTCCGTTAGTCCCCTTTTACAACACACAAGGGTCAGTAGTTGGTAGTATTCTATTCATGAGCCGCCACCACACTGCTCATGAGTACATAAAAATCACTGAAATACTGCGAAATTAAGAGATACGTATACAGCGACTTACCCGACTCTCCAGTGTTTATTGAAAGGTCAAAGTTTAAAGTTAATCTAAGTGTTGTTTGCCTACTGGAGTAAGAAATTTGACTTTGTCTACATACAATTTATGTTATTTATTTAACAGTTTGACGGCCGGGTGGTCGAGTGGTTAGCGACCCTGACTGCTCAACCTACGGTCCTGGGTTTGAATCCCGGTAGGACCAATGATTGTGTGGTGAGCACGAGCATTTGTAGCCTCAATTAAATAAAAGATATTGAATCTTGAATCTACAGCAAGTTCAAGTCTTATTATTAGATAATGAAATTAGTGTCAATTAATCTTTTTTATACTTTTTATTACTTATCCCGCTAGACACAGGTATCGCGTCGTCAGATATTTTATATCACAATTTTCTTCTTCCACGCTTCTAATTTTCATTCATCACCTCAGCACCTCTACGCCCGACATTTGCTGTCATCTCTGGCAACCCCTAGTAAATAAGACTTCAGACCAACTTCAGACTTGTAGCTTGTAGCACGACTTAGACGTCCGTGTGCTAACCCTTAAAGGCCGATGGTGCAGCCATCTGTCGAACTTGCACGGAACAAACGAACTTTGGTAGACGTTTTGTTTGTATGGTAGATTGCTTTTATTGTTATTGCGGAGCGTTGCGATCCAAGCTTTATGCCGATCGACGTTTATTGTGGAAAAAGCACACCAAAATCATGCTACCCGTGACCGACAAAGGGCGTTGTCAATGCATTTTAGTGAAAAAATTATTAATTTTAGGCCAAACAAATTATAAGAATCCGATCCTGTAAATAAAAAAAAAACTTTAAGGCTACTTATGAACGTACTGGCCTTAGTAAAACAGAGGTTCTTAAATGTTCGCAAATGGTTACACTGCGCGCTTGGCGCCTTAGGCTCTTCGCACACGAGTCGTAAGCGTAATCGTATCGTTATGTGACGCAACGCGTACGAGAGCTGCGGCTCTGCGCACACTAGTCGTAAGCGTAGTCGTATCGTAAGCGTATCGTTAAGACCTTCATTGTTCTACAAACGAATTGTCGAGTAGACGTATCGTTTTGTAAGATCTCAGTTGAAATAATGGCGTCAACGGTACCAGATGTGTTGGGTGAATTTATAGAAGATCTTACTTTCTCTTCAGACGAAGAGGATTTTTTATTGTTTGATTATGTAAGAAGTAGAAAGCGACGTGCTCATTGGATCCATCCATACATTAGAAATAATCACAAGAAAAGATTATTTGTTGCAGCACGTGAACTTTTAGCAGATGACAATAAATTCCGCAATTTTTATCGAATGAGAGAGGCGACATTTACAATACTTGTAAACATTTTAAGACCACACCTTTTGAAAAATGATACAAACATGCGAGAGGCTGTACCTCCAGAAGAAAGAATAATGATAACTTTGCGGTAAGTAAAAACTAATTCTTAATTTATTAAAATAATAATTTATTTATTAAAATTAAAAACTGACAGATATATTAATCTTAATATCGCACATGTTCTGTAATCAGAGTAGTCAGAGTGTTTCAATGACACATCACAAATTAATCACAAATGTTATAATCGGGTCTATATTGAATCGCTGAATTTTTTGTTCTCCTAATTGTCAATGGCACACACACCATACGCCTTAATTTTTTTCGCACAATTTTACTTTTCCTAAACGTGTTAAGCCTATTTTTATTTCGCCTAACTCTTTATCGCCGAATTTAAACTTCCCAAATGCGACATTAGGCGGAACCATTCATAATACCTACTATTTACAATTACTAAATTGTAATTCGCACAAAGTTTAAACGCACAAGAGTATTACGCCTAATCATTTTTATATGGCAAAATAACTTTGCAAGTTATTTAATTGCGTGCATGCAAATAAGCATGCACACAACCAAGCATACAGCATGCAAGCGAAAGTCTAACCTGGTTAGGTTGCATGCTGTATGTATGCTTGCCTGCATGCAACATGCCCCGCTGCGCTTCGCGATTGTCTTAAATTTCTAACCTATCACGTAACCAACAGGAGTAGGGCAGCTAGTATTTCTGTCGGGTGTGTAATGATTGATATAAATACTTATGGTCTAACGTTCAGATAATATAATATCATTTCATATGATTTAATTTTATATAATACTGACTTAATATAATGAACATTATTTATTTTATAATTTTAGATATAATTTCATTTGAAATAATGTACCTTTGATATAATATACATTTGATATAATAATCTTATCATATGAAACATTATTCATGTAATAAGCAAGCAGCATGCAAGCAAGCAGCATTCAAGCAAGCAAGCAGCATGCACTCAAGCAAGCAGCATGCAAGCAAGCAAGCAAAATTCAAGCAAGCAAGCAGCATGCAAGCAAGCAAGCAGCAAACAAGCAAGCAGCATGCAAGCAAGCAAGCAGTATGCAAGCAAGCATGCAGCATTTAAGCAAGGATGCAGCATGCAAGCCAGAATGCAGCATACAAGCAGGCATGCAGGATGCAGGCAGTCATGCAACATGCAGGCAGGCATGCAACATGCAAGCAGGCATGCAGCATGCAAGCGGGCATGCAGCATGCAGCAGGCATAGTTTCTGTCACGGCTCCAGCGCTGCGGCACTCCGGCGGTTCCACGCGAGCTTATCGTCGCAGATGGGATTCGCTAACCGGCGACCGTTAAACCCACCTGCTCCTCAGCTCGCGGGCCGCGTCGTCCCTCCGCGCCTACGCGGGCTTAAATTACACTCTAGCGTAGGGCAAGTCTACGTGGAGTCGGTTTTGCCGCGATTCGTTACTGTCACTGAATTTTTAGCACAACCTCAACGAAAACCCAACGAATTAACTTTTTAAGACAATATTTAATTTTGAAATCAAATTAGGGTTAAATGCTATTTTTATTTATAAGCAAAAATTATATCAAATGATGTTATAGAATATGATTATTCTACCAATGTAGCTTTATAGAAGAAATTGTTAGAGAATATGAGTATTATATCAAATGAATAATATACGTACTTAATGTTGTTATAGGAAATGTATTTAGGACAGGTACAAATTATACCCAATGAACGTTATTTCCTTTGAAATTAGTTCATTTGTCATTATATGAAATGATACGCACCCATTTCTGTCGTCTTATAAAAAAAAAAATATATTAATTAAAGTTTGAACTTAGGTACATAATTATAATAATAAACTAGGGCTTTCAACACTAAAGCGTAATCTTCGTTATGCCGAAAAAATGTTATGCCGATACATTTTAGTGCATTTAATATTAGGGATTCTAAAATTAGGGTTTTAAATTTATAGGCAAAACTATACTGGTATGAAAACAACTGTTAAGCTAGACAATTATTGTGCGTTAAAAGTTGAAGCCAACATATTTCGGCCATATGAAATTAGAACCAAAAATTTTAGGCGAACCGAAGGGCACTCGTTACACACACAGTATGAAATAAAATTATGAATCAAATACTATTGCAAAATAAAAGCCTACAGCTGTTTCATTTCACGACGACGAGGGCTTGACTTTGGTTATTGTGTACATGTCAACAACTGTAGGTGTGAGATCAGTAGTTTTTAAAAATTATCTTCATTCCAATGGTACTGAGTCAATTCGTACAGAACGTTGATTGGTGGACTTTCATCTCTGCTAGTGCCATAATTAAGGGGTGATCTCATTAATTGCTCACCCTGCTGATTAGGACTCATAGCTGAAGAGACTGGAGAGTATGGTTGTTGAAATGACTGTGGCTGATCAGGACTCATAGCTGAAGAGAATGGTTGTTGACATGGCTGTTGGTAAATTTGTGAGTTACTTCGGGCTGGAACTTGAACATATGTATCAGTTGCAGGTGATTGTTGGTTTTGCTGAAGTAATTGATATTTTTGTATGAGTGACATTATTTCTATTTTCAGCAATCTCATATTATTATTATTTAAGTTTTCGATGTCTGGAAGTAAACTCAACAAAAACATTTTGCGAGGGTTTTCTATGCCTGCCTTTTGCATAGATTTCTCCATGTTTTGCCGTTTCGCGGTAATATACTGCATAAAAGTGCTATTGACAGCATTGTTGGAAGCCTTGGCTTTCTTTTTAGGTGGCTGTGTTGAAACATCAACAAGTTCTTCGTTTGTAGATGTACCTTGAGTTTCCACTTCGTTTGTTGATGTACTCTGATTATCCACTTCGCTAAGGTTTTTGTCAGTTGATTGAGAGCATGTAGGAATATTTCCAGGTTCTTTCTCATTATTGGTTGGTTTAACAAATGGAATCACAAATTGCATCTCACCGTGTAGGTAATACTGCTTCCTTAATTTCGCTGCTGAGCCACTAGGTAGCGCTTTCAGACTCTTAACGAAGGCGTTTCTCACATTGCGCCACTTTTCTTTGCATTGTGGAACTAAAAAAAGGATAATTTGAATAGTAGGCTAGGTGGGGTAAGAGGAACAAAGAAGAAACAGAACTAGTGCTTTGTATTTTGAAAACTATATACACCGCATTAATAATTTTGAGGGGTTCCGTACCCAAAGGGTAAAAACAGGACCCTATTACTAAGACTCCACTGTCCGTCTGTCTTTCGTCTGTCTGTCACCACGCTGTATCTTAAGAACCGTGATAGATAGACAGTTGAAGTTTTCACAGATAATGTATTACTGTTGCCGCTATAAAACAGAATAAAATAAATATTTTAGTGGAGCTCCTGTTCAACAAACGTGATATTTTTTGCCGTTTTCTTGCTCGAAATTAATAAAGGCAACAAGTAGACGCTATATAGTTTCTTATGTTGTAGGTATAGATAATGGTACGGAACCCTTTGTGCGAGAGTCCGACTCGCACTTGGCCGGTTTTTATTTTATTTTTGTTTATGTTTCGTTTTAAACTGACTTCGAATGTAGAGTTTGTACTGAGCCTATGTTTGTTTTTTATAACCAGTGATCGGAGTAGGCTGAGGCTAGGTGAATTTTCCTAAACTTTGTGACAAGACATAACATGGAGCTGTCAGCTGCTACAACCACTAAAATATACTGGTAATAAATTTTACCGGTATTTTAATGTTTTTTTTCAATTTTTGTCATCATACGAATGGGCATGTTTAAATAATTTAAATTAATGTACTTAGAATTTAAATTAAATAAACAACATACTCGTATTTGGAGTGTTGTTTCAATGACTTTTATACTTTCTTTTATTTTGACATACAACATTTTATTTATAAAGCAGTTAAGTTTTAGTATTTATATGCTTCATGTTTTGTCTCAGAGCTAAGTTTAGGTAAATTCACTCAGCCTCTTCTCAGCCTACTCCGATCACTGGTTATAAAACACAAACACATTAGGCTCAGTATAAACTTTACATTCGAAGTCTGTTTAAAACGAAAAATAATTAAAAATAAAATAAAAACCGTTCAAGTGCGAGTCGATCCCTGTTTATAACAAATTATAAAACAAAAATATTTTAACATTGTTTCAGGTATCTGGCAACTGGTGCCACTTTTTCATCTTTGGGTTTATATTTCGCTCGAGGCGATACCACAGTTTCTCAAATCGTAGCTGAAACTACCGAAATTATGTGGGATATATTGAAAAGTATATATATGAAGGTACCCACAACTGAGAAATGGAGGCAAATCGCCAATCGATATCACGAGTTATGGCAACTACCTCATTGTCTTGGTGCTATCGACGGCAAGCACATACGTATTCAGCAATATCCAAACTCTGGTTCCTCAAATTATAATTACAAAGGATATCATTCAATTGTTTTAATGGGGTGTGCAGATCCAGATGGCTATTTTACATTTATAGAAACCGGATACCCTGGTCGCAATAGTGATGGTGGAATATTCCAGGCAGGAGGCCTAGGGCAGTGGATACAAAGTAATAATAATAATGTTCCTGATGACTTTGCTTTACCCAATGATACTAGTGGCTCTACATTTCCTTATTACTTTGTAGCGGATAATGCATTTCCGTTGAAAAGAAACATATTAAGACCATATCCACTACGTAACATGTGTAATAAAAAAAGAGTATTTAACTACAGACTCAGTCGCGGACGGAAAAACATAGAATGTGCTTTGGGAATGATGACTCAGAAATTTCAAGTGTTGATGACGCCTATACGATGCAAAAATTATGAGACTATAAACAATGTAATAAAATGTATCTGCGTACTTCACAATTTTATCCGAAAACATGAAGGAGTTGATTACGATTTCAACCCAACTGAAGACCATAACACGTACCACGCTGCTGGTAACCAACAAATAATAGTTCCTGAATATAATGCAAATCTTCACGTTGACAGAACTTCATCACCAAACCAGCTTCGCGATTATATGGCAAATTACTTTTTGAAACCCAGTAATTCTCTTCTGGCAGTGGCAGCATTGTGTGTAATTTTTTCAATAAAAATAATTATTATTACTTAACTTACCTGTCCAGTTTATTTTTGTCGATAGTTCTGCCCAAGCTTTATCCGTTACATCTTTCCTTGAATATTCACTTAATGAATAATCATAAAGACAAGGGAACGCTTCAACCAGTTTCACGAATTCCATCATTTTTTCAGTCATAATGAAAGAAATTAAAAATCGTAACGTAAAAAGTTAAAAATAAAAATTCAAAAATAATTAGCGGTAATAAGTTAAAAAGTTAAATTCAAAAATAATGGAAAACCAGTTATTTTTTTATTTTCATAAATATTGGCTTCGCGCGGTCAGCAGATTTAGCCAGTGTCAAGTAAGATAAAAATAATAGTTATTATTTTCTTTGCTTAAAGTAGATGTTATGTGATAATGAACGTTTAATGATAAATGGTAAAGACGACCTCCGTGGTCGAGTGGTTAGCACGCCGGGTCTGGCGCCGCGCCATCTCTGAGGTCACGGGTTCAATTCCCGGTCAGGTCAATTTACGAGAAAAAGAAAAAAAAGAAAAAAAAAGAAAATCAAAAACTAAAAAAAAAACAAAACAAAAAACAAAAAAAAAGTTCTACAACACTCGATTTTTCAAGCTTATGCATACCTCTAAATACGTTTGTAGGGAATATTAAATTGATTAGTAGTACCACGGGTAATGTAAAATCTCCCGTGGTATGTACTACCAGACAGAATAGTAGCAAAAAAATTCCTGTGGTACTGGTACTACCAGTAGGACCACCGGTAGTACCACGGGTAAGTACTGGATTTTATAATATCATTAACCTGCACTGTTCGTATGTAACTATGTATGTAAGTTGTCCGTCAAATTTTTCGACCATTTATTGGTATCCGATTATGCTGAAATTTTGCATACATCTATAGTTCTAATGACCATACAATGTAAAATACTCAGTATTGTAATAATTTCAATATGGCCGCCCGCCGCTCCAAGATGGCGGATTGCAAATTTTTTCTCAACCCCATTATTAATGGTATCTTATAAAGGTCCTGAAGAGTAAAAAACGATAAAGGTAGTAACATTACACTAAATTCCATATGGCTACCGCTCCGGCGGAGAAAATATTTTTCAATACCCTATATTATGGGTATCAAATGAAAGGGCTTGAAGAGTAGAAAACAATGAAGTTAATAACATTACACTAAATTCAATATGGCCGCTGCTCCAAGATGGCGGATTATGGATTTTTCAATCCCCTCAATATGACCGTATCAAATAAAAGACCTTGTAGAGTAGAAAACAATAATATTAACATTACACTACATTTAATAATGTCAATAGCGTAAATAAAAAAAAAATATCAAAAAGAGATGTTAATAGGAAATCTTTAACACTAAAAAGCAAAAATTAAATTTAAATAAAAAAAGATTTTTAAAAACAATTTTTATTAAATAAAAATGAAACATGAAATAGAAAAAATAACGTTTAACGGTTTATATCCCTATAGATAAATAATAATTTTAAAAGCTTGAGGCACTGATGTGATTATAAGATGATGTAAGTACATCAGTGCCTCAAGCTTTTAAAATGTATATAATTATAAGGATATAAACCCTCTGTATGAAAAATGTCACAAAAAAAATTTTTTTCTATTTAGTTGACGATATTATTTCTTTTTCATGTTTCATTTTTTGTTAAATAAAAGCTTGTTTTAAAAAAAAATAATTAAACAGTTTTATTTAGCTTAACCTGTTTGTTGATGTTGGGTCTTTAGTACTTAAAATTTTTCCCCCTTCCTGTAGACCGATTGATCTGAGATTTGGTACACACCTTTAGTTCTGATGAAAATACAATTGTATATTCAGTATCATTGTAAATCCAAAGTAGCCGCCTCCACATAATGGTGGATTACATTTTTTTGTTTAACCACCTCAATATGGGTACAGTAGTATACAGAAAATTATTAAAAAAAAAAAATTAACAAAAAAGAAAAAAAATAAGTTAAATGGTTTTATTGAAAAGAAAGATAATAATGATGTAGATAATGTAATAAAAGTTACAAAATAATTAAAAATTAATTTAAAATAAAATCGTGAGGCGTAGCATAAACCTGTATAAATTATGTAATCAACATTTATAATGATATGAGCGGTTAACTGTTGACAGAAATTGCACGCACCCCACGATTTTATTTTTAATTAAGTAGGTAACTTCTAATTATTTTGTAGCTTTTAGTACCTACATTATCTGATGTAGGCATCATCGCATTATCTTTCTTTTCAAATAAACCGTTTTTTGACGTGACAACGTCTTATAAATTGGTTTGCCGGGTGACACTTCAAGAAACTGCGTTACGCTCCGCTCACGTTATGCGCTCACAATGAGAGCGAGTGAGAGGCACGCGTCCCTTCCACTCGGGTATGGTTAGCCCGCCTAAGAGCGAGAGAGACAGACATAAAAAGTGAAAGGCACGCGTCCCTTTCCTATTTCATCCTTCTTCCTACTATACGAATGAATATTCACATTAAAATTATTTTACCACTCAAAGTCGTTGTCACGTAAAACTTTCGCCCGTATACCGACTTTACAGGCAACCAATTTTTTCTATTTTCTAACACTCATGCACATTCAGGAACACTTAACAGTGAATAATCCATCATTGTTTCCCATTAATATTCGACAAAACACAAATTATAGAAAATAAAACGAAACTGCAGACGCTTCACTTTCCCGCCAAGAAGTCCCAACTATTGTCGTAGAATACTAGCTCAATGGTACATAAAATTTTTTACGCTTGCTTTTTTACGCCAGTACGCTACGCCTATCGTAATGAAAATAAACATCTCCTACGAATCGCTGCAGAACCGCTTCGTGTGCGGACTTGTTTGAACATGTACGCGCTCGTATTGCTTTCGTCCTACGCGCGTATTACGATACGCTTACGATACGACGCCGTGTGCGAAGGCACTACGACTATCGTAATGACAATAAACATCTCCTACGGTTCGCTACTGCAACGCTTCGTGTGCGGACTTGTTTGAAAATGTACGTGCTCGTATTGCTCTCGTCCTACTTGCGTATTACGATACGATTACGATACGCCGCCGTGTGCGAAGGCACTTAGTGCCTTCGCACACGGCGGCGTATCGTAAGCGTATCGTAAGCGTATCGTAAGCGTATCGTAATACGCGCGTAGGACGAGAGCAATACGAGCACGTACATTTTCATACAAGTCCGCACACGAAGCGGTGTCTCCTACGATTCGCTGCTGGTAGTGCGCGGCCTAGGCAGCAGCACCGAGGGCGTCACGGGTGCAACGCAGGGTGCGTTTGAAGCTTCAGCTTGAAGCGTGAAGCTTCAGCTTTTATGCCTCTATGCCCTTTAGTTTCTGGAGTAGGTACCTTTTAAACCGTGACGCAGCAATGTAAAAGCTGCTTGGCGGCAGAAATATGTATAGGGTCGTCGCCATCAAACTGATTCTGGTCATAACCCTACATCCTGCACGGTGTGCACTTGGAGATGACTTTACCTCACATAAATCACAATGGTCTCACAAGGGTCTAATTGTGAAATTTTCAAAATGTCAATATTAGCCATTGATATACGTTAATGTTTTTTTATACATTTTAGCGTTTTATTAACGCTTAAATATACTCGTACATATGTAAAATTCAAAACACTGAAAAAAAACGACAACCTTAAGCGGGAATCGAACCACACACCTTCCGCATTCTGGGCGGCTGCCTTAACCACTTGGCTACCGAGATCTGGTCTTCACCCGTCGAAATTTGTCAGTGCTTGATGGTTATGTTTTTTTATTTGATATACGATACATTGATATACGATTTTGGATGTTTGAAAAATCAACTCTTAGAGCAGTATTACAATAATCCTACTATGCAAAATTCGTATGGAACTGCAAAATTCGTATGGGAAGTGGTGACAGTAGGGCCTCAGGCCTCAGGTCATTACATTTAATAGTTTTCCTGAAGGCTTATCGGCGGCGGCGTAGGAAAAGCCATCCCAGAAAAAGTAGTATCGTAATAACATTAGGGAAAACTTATGGGTGTAGACTCAAAGGGGTATGCGTCACGAATCGATGACCAAGATGAAACAAATTTTTGTCAATAGTGCGAGTGTTCCTATTATGTCTACTGTCTTACTGTTGAGCTTCCATTCTTGAAATCAAGTCATTGCTACAACTGATAAGTATTGGCTGAATCACCACTTTGCTAAATGATGATAAATGTATATTTTATTTCCAAACCGTATGCATCGTGAAATACGAAATATATGGTTGAAATAATGTAAAGACATTGTCTTGCCATTATGCTACTAAGGCGTCGCCAAAATGTGAAAGAATACTTCCACCCCCTCTCTTCTGCACATACATCCAACAGCATAGAGCGGCAATGGGCTCACCACCTGTCACGCTGAGCACATGTGCAGTCGCTATTTGGTGAAAAATGGACTATGGCAAAGAACTGTTTCTGCTGTTCTCTAGGCCTAGTCTCTGGCTTACCCTTCGGGGATAATATTCGTGATTATATGTATGTATATTTAAAACTTTATTTACTTCCATAGATTTATACACTATAACTGAGGTAGGTAACTAATATATTAGGTAGCAGGTAGGTTGAAGTCACGGAATTGTGCAATCCAAACTACCAACAGACTAAACTACCGAGTCACTCATATCTCTGTCGATATTTTTCAGTTTTGTTTACACTATTTTATGTAACCAAATATTTGATTTATATTTTAGATAATTATCAAATTGAATTTTATAACTGTTTCAAACAACAATACTAGTTTAATTATGTAACAAATGTTTGTCAAAACTATCAATAGCGGATCTGCAGTTGGCCGTACACAGCTCTAGAATAGATCTGCACTAGATAACTGCATATAAACGCCCACATAATTATTACTAAGCGCCATTAGATCCAGTGCCCATCAAAAGCACACTTTGGACCACACCAAAGCCTCTGAACAGTTCACTATTGATTCAATTTATCGAATCCAATTATCTAGAGCTGAATGAAATTGTTCTGAGCTTGCATCGGTTTTATACTTACCATCCCATAAAGTTGGAAAAGCACCCAACGAGTACGTATAGTGTATCAACAACACGTACTTATCGAAACTAATAAGTTTTAGAGGACTCTTGTAAGGAGGAATTCTTATTTGTTAACAAAAAACAGACATTTGTTAGTAATTTTGTAAAAAAATCTCATAATAGGCATTTTTATTACATGCGAGCTTATGGGCTCTATAGCGTGGCGATTCAAGCAATCATACTCGTAAATGCTAAGTTACTTTAAGAAATCCCCTAACTTTTGTTAAACGAGTTTAAACTTAAAAAGGCACTTGATTCAAACACTCTTTATACGTATAACCTTTACGAGTATTTAAATTTAACAGAGATTTGAACATTTCAATTAACGTTAAACAAATGCTATACCTACCACTTGACGCAAAAAAAAAAATTGAGAATATTACAGGCATTGCACATGTCATTGTGCAGTCGCTATTTGGTGAAAAGTGGACTATGGCAGAGGACTGCTTTTGTGGTCCTCATTGCCTAGTCTCTACTAACCCTTCGAGGAAAAAATAGTGGTAATTATATGCATATTATGTATGTATAGAAAGGGTTTTTTTTAATTAGACAGCACTGCATTATACAAAGGGAAGCGAGCGTGATGTAAGTATAAATACGAGTATATATGTATTTTAAAAAAATGAAGTCTAGGCGGTCTGGATTCCTGTAGTTAGTCTTACAGATGCATGATACGTTTTGTGAGTGGCACATTCGTTGCGTGCAGGAGTGGTGTCGGGGAAGGCAACAATGGGCACGTAAAGTGGTTTCCGTTGCCCCACGTAGGGATCATGCGTTGAGCTATTGTAACTAGAGACGACAGCAAGCTAGTTCTTGCTCACCCTGTTACGGCCCATGGGCTGCAAACGCCTGACAACAAAGCCCCGCCCCCCGTGCCCGCTGTTAACTAGATGAGCACATTTTTTGCATGAAATAGCTGCTCTAGTTAGAATACCTCGATGGTACCATGAGTCACGTTTACACGAGTGTACCTACCACTCCTATTCGACGCGACAGCATTTTGAGGTTTACACACTTTTTACGGATCGTTATGTTTTAAAATTCATGTTTCTTTCCATAATTATATTGACTAAACATACGTCCGTAAGTAGTTTATTTATGGGTAATATTTGATTGATACTTTAAAAAAAACATTACAAATTAAATTGGCTTAACATCTAAACCCTTAAGTAGTTTAACTATGTGTAATATTTGATTGATATTTAAAAAAAAACATTATAAATGTACAGTTTCTCGCTTACACGATTTTTGTACAAATTTTATTTCTCAAGGACTGCTTTTGCTGTCCTCATTGCCTTGTCTCTGACTAACCCTTCGGGGATACCTAATAGACTTCTTCTGTTTTTGGTTTTATTTATGTTTTATCAAGAGTTCATCTAATTCTTGTTGGTACAATTTTTTTTCAGCTTTCTTAAATACAAACATTCTTCAATCACAGTATAGAGAAATCTACAATGGCGTTTCAAACAACTTACGTAAGTAGTTACTTTAATTACACGTTTACACTATACATACTGCACCTGTTTTGATAGGCCACTAATACTCTACTGTTTATATCACGTGTCCCTATCTACTGACCCCGATAGATAGGGTATCGCAGCTGGAAGTACGGGTTCGGCTGTGTTTTCAGGGGTACTACGGGGTTCCGGTTCAAGCCACCCGCTGGTTGTGCCTTGACCGGCGCCTCCGGCGGGATCCGGACGTGGGTTGGACTCGTAGTGGCTTGTCGTTAGCTGTAGAGCTTGGGAATGTTCGTTTGTCCAGGTATTGTGTGCCAAGACTTCCAAACTCGCGCACAGCGAACGGGGCCTAGTAGCGGTCTCTGAGGGCCAGAAGCGAAAAGTCCTGCGGGGAACGTGAGTTTCCCTTATAGTTGGCAGCTTTGTCCAGTGGTTCTCATTGGACATTGGTGTTGACATCTCCGGTACTAGTCTGGAGAACTAGTAGAGGCGGCCCCCTAGATGCCGTAGCCTCCGGTCCAGCCAGCCGCGTAGGACGTGGGAACTGGCTAGGCGCCCGGATGGGTTCCGAGAAGTGAGTGTGCTTACTACTCCGCGACCAAGTTGGACACTTGGGAGTCGACTTTAGAGTCGACGACCCTAGCAGTGGCAACTGCGAGTTGTGCCCTTCGTGCAACGAGAAGTGAGCGAGCTCGACAGCTCCGGTTACCTATCTGGACAATAGGCAGTGAACTACACGTGTTCACGGGGAGACTCTCCCGAGACACTAGTCTTATGAGTACCGAATGAAGAGCGCGCTTCGGCGGGCACTGATTTGGCGTCAAGACCTAACGCAGATGGTTTCCTGCGCGAGTATTCTAATGGCGCAGGGACGTCTGGCACTTCTTGCATAACCTTACGGTTGTCTCGAGGTGCCAGTACAAATAAAACTTAGTAGATTAAGGAGAGGGGATGTTTATATCACCTGGTCTGTCACCAAGACTCCTAAAGGTTACTACGAGTATAGCCATTGAATTCTATTGTGTCTATGGTTTTACGGCTGCTGAGCGGGTGCGCATTTTTTCACATAACTTTTAAAGTCCTATTATCCGAAGTCCGAAAATATTTCTCATACCATTTTTCATCATAATAATCACTCTTCATAAAAATATTTAATACTAACGATCGAAACCAATAATCATCAGAATTTATAATATATCTAATCATACTCCTTCTTTTTACTAATATTTATTTTTATATTTTTTCTTATACTAACGATCAAAACTCCTAATCATTCTAATACATAACGCCAATATTCATAAATTGGTTTCGTATATGTGGTAGGTTAAAAATTTGGACAATTCAAAGTACTTATTAATTGAGTTTATTGAATAAATATATTTTGAGTTTGAGTTTGAGTTTACTAATATTTGCTTTCATATTTTTCTTTATCATAAATGTTTTTATGAGCCACCCGCTATAAAGAAAAATTAAGTATGCAAAACTATAGTTCCGTTAGTTAGGTTAGGTGAGACTTGTGACAAATAACTATGTAATTATATGCTGTGTGTTTGCAAGCATAGTGAATGCATGATTCATGATGCATGCCTGCTTGCATGCTGCATGCTTGCTTGCCTGCTGCATGCCTGCGTGTTTGCTTGCATGCTGCATGCCTGTATGCATGCTGCATGTTTGCTTGCATGCTTCAAGCTCCATGCTCGCTTGCATGCCGGGGGGCTGCACCGAATTTTTCTTTATAACGGGGGGAGGCCCCCCGCTATAAAGAAAAAGTTAAGTATGCAAAACTATAGTTCTGTCGGTTAGGTTAGGTTAGACTTTTGACAAAAAACGGAGAGGGGCCGCAGGCCCCCCGACCCCTCTTTTTCTTAATCATAAGTGTATGTATTAAAAACAATATTATGAGTCCAAATATTTTCTTAGTAATGACATTATTAAAAAGAAAATTTTGATAATTGTCTGTTATGAAGGGAACATTATGAAAAAAAAGATTATGAGTTTAAACTTGTTCTCAGTAATGACAGTATTATTTAAAAAAATATGATAACTGTCTGTTATGAGTTCCGATAGTAGTAATAAAATTTTAAGAACAAAAAAGTATGAGGATAAAAATTAGGAAGAGTGATTATTATGAACACAAATTGGAAGTAATACAAAAAATAGGAATAATAGTTTTATGTGAGCCAATATGAACCCCTGCTGAGCTCATATAACTCCTTACTAACAACTTTAATTTACTCTGTCACCCGACAGTATATTCTGGTGTACTACAAACTAAAGAGACGTGAATATCATCTTGCAGGTCGGCAAAGAGAGTGCGGCTAATGTTACACTATGCTACATTAGCTGCGGCCTTACTATTAGCTCTAGTAGAGGACTATTACTCTAATCTTACTATGCAAATTTACCCTTACGAATTTTGCATAGTAAGATTAAAGTAATACTGCTCTAATAGGTGATATTAGGGCCACTAGGGCTCTTGGTCTCGCGTTCCGACTCCATTTCCATTTAACATCAGGTGTAGTGGGGTAAACTGCCTCCCTTATTATGAATATATTCAAAAATTATGGGCTTATCCGGTCAGGCAGGCACCCGGTCATAATTTAAAAAAATGTATTAATCTATCTAAACAGCAAATAAAATGCTTCTGGTAGAAGTACAACCCTGGTAAGTGCGAGTTTTATTTACCATTTAATCATGATAACGACAGCAAAAATAATCACTAGCAGAACTAGAGCGTCGCAATTTTACCAAAAAAAAAAGAGTTCGTCTACATGTTTGCATGTTCGCATGCCGAACGCAGCTTAAATGGTTACCCATTCGGCTGCGTAGAAGTATGCGGGCCTTGGCCACTTTATTTTCCGTGTTATGCTCTCCTAATTCTGCTTCGTATCTTTCCTCACACTTTCAATACCTATGTAACACTCATGAAAAAACACTTCGTTCTACTTCTAATCGCCTTCTAAACTGTCCCTCTCACCACTCCGACATCGTTCACTCTTCCTTCTTTGTCAAACCTATTCTCCTTTGGAATTCTCTCCCTATAAATATTAGAATGTCCACCAGTCGGTACGCGTTCAAAACCAAATTGCGCAGCTATCTTACCGAACAAGCTGATACTCCACATTAGTAATCGTTTAGTAATTATATGTATGATATTTATATTTATATTTATAAATAGTTAGTATTTATATATTATAGAGTGTATTATTATGTATCTACGGTGTATATATGTATAAGGTGTATATGTATCTGAGTTTTATATAATGTTTATAGTATAATTATGTATGAAATTCACCATATTTTCATTTTAGTTGTGCACCCTACCACTTATTTCTCTGCGGCTGCTCTATGGTTGACTGGGAGAAAATGCCTAAGGAATTAAGTCCGCCTCTGTACAGTTGTGCATAAAGTATTAAATAAATAAAAAATAAAATGTTTGAATTATTGTCGCTACCACACGACAGCTAAGCACAATGAACCCTGCGGGTATGATATATTTATTACCGTCTTTATTAATAGATTGCATCATAATTTATTCATATTAAAAAGAGGTATTTGTTTAAAAACATCACACCCGTAAGCCTTTCGCCGGCGGCGATCGGAAACTGTTCTATAATGTAAGCTTATAAAAGGTCGCTTGCACCATGGTGATTACATTCATTGTCTCATAATAGTCTAAGATCCGAGTATAGAACGACCTTCACCGGTGAGGTTAATGGATGAAAAGTATTTTATATCAAATTTAATATGTTAAATAATATATCGCGAGTGGGTTGGCTGAAAAATTTCAGTCCAGAACCATCAATGATTAATTTAATATTAAAAAAAATATTTATTTTTTACATTGCACTGGTTTGGTGTGTGTGTTTTGTTGTGTTTTCTTTATATAAACATAAATTTTACTTATTTAACCAGACGGTTGCAAATTACTAATAATGACTTGCCTGTTTACACCTGCCTACCTAATGTTATGACAGGAAAAAAATAGTCAACCTAACGTTTACATATTCTATAGGCTTCATACTTTCGATTGGTACCTATGTAATTTATCTATCGAAAAAAGTGAAATATTTAAAAAAAAAAATCATATCCTGGACTGAAATTTTTCAGCTAACCCACCCGCAATATATTTTTTAACACATTAAATTTGATATAAAATACTTTTCATACATTAACGTCTCGGTGAAGGTCGTTGTATACTCGGATCCTCTACTATAGGTATTTATTTATTTATTTATTTATTTATTTAATCTTTATTGCACATAAAAACAGCAAAAGGCGGACTTAACGCCACAAGGCATTCTCTACCAGTCAACCGGTATGGATGTAGGAGACTTAGGTAAGGCGATAAATCAAAAAAGATACATTAATGAATGTTAAATGAAAAACAACAACTTACAACCAACCTCATAAATAGCATATACAAAATACACAGATCTACAAAAAATATAATATACTTACATAACAAAGATTCAATATATAATATAATGAATAAATAAATAAATATTTTACATAGAAATATAAATACCTACATATATAAATAAAATACATCAGATAGTGTGACATCATATTATTAGTTATATACATTTTACTCATAATATAACCAATATCTAGATAGAGCTAAAATAGTGCTCACGCACAAGTCTTTTGAATGCCATTTTACTCTGAGCACCACGGATATTTAATGGCAGAGCATTCCAAAGGCGGATAACACATAGAGTAAAGGAACTGGAGACGAAGCCAGAATGATGAGCGGGGATTTGAAGAGTGAGGTTGTTACTGGAGCGAAGGTCACGATGATGAGAGGCTCCCAGAAACTGAAACCTAGATTTCAGGTATCTTGGGGTTCGTGGATCGTTAAGGATGTTGAAAAGCATACAGACAACTCTAAGATTCCTACGCTCACGGATAGGCAGCCATTTGAGTTGTCTTCTGTAGTGAGAAATGTGGTCGAACTTACGCAAACCGAAGACAAAACGGATACAGCTGTTTAGCAAACGATCCAACTTATTCAGAAGAAGTTGATTAATGTCAGAGAAACAGACGTCGGCGTAGTCAAGAATAGGAAACACGAGAGCCTGAACAAGCGCGATTTTAGTACTGGAGGGGAGAAAAAATTTCAATCTATACAAGGACCGTAGCGAGTTGACCACTTTACGAGAGATCTCGTTCACTTGATCTTCCCAACTGAGAGAGCAGTCAATAACGAGACCTAGGTTCTTAACTCGAGGCTGATACGGTATGGAATCCCCATTGAACACCAAACTAAGCACCGAGCTCAAATCGACGAGAGATAACTGTCGAGAACTACCTAAGATAATTGCTTGGCACTTAGAGGCATTAACGGAGATGCCATAACAAGGTATGAGTCATCAAAATGACTGTACTCTGCCAGAAGTAGATGGTGTTGAGTTGACTGAAGTTATTGAAGACAGCATGACGTCTACGTTTAACAATTGGTCCTTTGATTGTCTGTCTGTCGCTTTTTAATTTTTTTAAGATGGTGACTGTAATATTATCTCAGAAGCCGTTATAGATCCTCATACGACCTCTTTAAATCGACAAGTACTTCTACGTTTGTTAAATAAAGGTGCTTACACTGAGTGGACCTCTGGTCTCCTCCGATCCGATAGTAAAGGGGCTGTTAAGTAAGTGTCGAATTACCAGCTCACAGATTAACAATTAGCGAGACATTTTCCTCCTCATGCCCCAAACTTGATGACATTATCCAATTGCATTTGAATTATTTTAACGGGACTTTACAATCAAGTTATTGAGGAGACTTATATAATTCTAAAGATGTTATTTTGTAAAGTTTTACGTCAAACACACATTGGTGAGTAAGTATGTAATTTTTTTTGCATGAAACTTTTTACATTATTTGCTAGATTCATCTGTAATTTATAAAAGTACGTATGAAGTGTATATTATCATAGTGTATGTATATAAAGTGTCACAACACAATGCTACTAGTAAGGTATTCTTTTACGCATGTTTGAGTTCACCAGATCAAATTATTTTCAAATAATAACAATATTTTTTTATAGAAACCATTTCTCACAATTATCATCAGCCTCTAAGCATCCCACTACTAAGGTCATGCCTTTACAAACTAGACGGGTCTGATAGAATAGAATATTATTATTATTTTCAAGTAATTACTTAGAACTTTTCTGGATCCACCATTCTGGATTTGTATCCAACTCGTTTACCCTCACTGCAATACTCTGGAACGCCTTGCCCTTGCACATTAAAAAAGCTACAAGTAAAAATAAGTTCAAGAGAGTGGTACCTACGCGAGCACTTCTTTAAATCTCTGCATTAATTTCTTAGTCTGACATTATATAGTATTTTTTTAATATGTATTATTGTAAGTAAGTTTATATATTATTATCTATTTCTATATTTATTTATTATTTTATAAGTATTATATCTTAATCATGTATTATATATATATATATATATATTTGTCTACAAATCATTAGGTTTTTAGTCTAGTCTTTTTTTTTGCAAGCTTGTTTTTCTCTAGACACCCTTACTGGTCGACTGGCAGAGAATGCCTCAGGGCATTAAGTCCGCCTTTTGCTTTAATTTTGCAATAAAGAATAAATAAATAAATAAATAAACTTTGTTAGTGCACATTTATTTATTATTTTAATGCTATGCCACTTTATATGGCATAGCAACGTTTGACAAACGAGCAGTCTAGAACAGCTCGCAATCATGTCCAGGATGTTGGCGCTGCCTCGCACCCTGCGCACCAGAGGGCCTACTCTCTGTCTCCAAAAAGAAATTTCGGCAGATTTTCGTTTGCTATTTACAGCGCTATTCATTATTATTTAAATTCCAAACAATTTTCTAAAAATTAATAATCTAAATGCCAAACCTATTTTCAAATGAACGAAATTTCCGAAGAAATAGAAACCGCTGTAAATAAGAAGAGAAGACACTAATTTCGTTTCGGAGAAAGAGAGTAGGCCCTCTGAGAAGTCAGGGACGTGCATCTTTTAAGCATCGTTGCAAAAAAGCAATCAACGCAATCACACAACTGCAACATGCATCAACACCAGTGTGTATTGAGCGCATCTGATCTTTACAACGTCTTAAAACAAGTGCCATGTACACAGGTACTGGCTAGTTTTGCGGTTTGAGATTTTTTTATTACTTTGTAATCATTACCGTCAATCTATGTACTATATTATCACACTAATATTATAAAGGCGAAAGTTTGTGAGTGTGTATGTTTGTTACTCTTTCACGTAAAAGAATGGTACTGAATGGATTTGGTTGAAATTCGGCATACAGATAGTTTATAACCTGGATTAACATATAGGATACTTTTTATCCAGATATTCCCCCCGGAACGGGAACCACGCGGGTGAAACCGCGAGCGACTGCTAGTAGTTATATATTTACTAAGATTTTTTCCCTATAGACTGACTACATACAAAAACAGTGTGTACAGTGCACCTGTCTGATCTTTACGACATCTTAAAACAAGTGCAGCGCACACCGGCACCGCCGAGTGTTTGCGTTACGTATGAGACAACAATGGAGAGCGGAGTGGCGTCGCGCCGCGGGGCTGGGCTGAGTGCTTGTCAGTTTCGCACAGATCTGAAGTGTTATATGTATACAACAATAAATATGCGTTTAAAAACTTGCGATTTTTTATTTTTCAACGGGTAGAAAAATAAAAATTACGCCTCAGTGGTCAAGTGCTTGCCCCGAGGTATGTCTAAGAAAGCATTTTCCCTTGTATAAAAATGAGCCTAAATATTAATTGCTGATTAGATGCTCAACTAATGGCATTTTCTTTATTCTGATACCTCCAACAGGATTGGGATTCTTATCTGCTTGTTGTGTCTCTTTCATTCCAGTTCTCGCTTTTGTACCTCTCGTAAATAATTCCTCATACTACTCTTTCATTCATCACACATTTGCTCTCTTTGCGGCATTGGAACCTTAAGAGACACTAATGAGGATTGGAACATTATCTCTTATCGTCGGAAAATAACAAAAATATTCCTTAAACCCCTCAAACCCCAAGCGGTCGCATGAGACCGCACCTACAAAAACACACTTGACTTTGTACCGTGTTTTCATAGACTTACAGACTACTTTAGTATGAACAAGGTCGATTATTTCGGTTCTGTGGTTCATCTTATGTATTGTTATCGCACAATATAGCATAGTCTATGCTCCATTCTGTCAAATTTGACGTTGACAGTTACTGTCAAAAAATTGTCAAAAAAATCCAAGAGTGAGTGGTTAAATCACTTGAGGAAAATAAGGCGAAAAGAAAATATATTCCTACTTGACGATACAAATGCATTTATACGGGGTCTTTATACGAGGGCGACACTGAAAGTTTTTAGAACTGGCCACTTTTTTTTTCTCTTAAATAATGGCTTCGTGCCATCAGTACATTTAGCCAGTGTCAAGTTTTTAATAGTAATTATTATTTTCTTTACATTAAGTGGATGATAATAAGTGATAATGAACGTTTAATGGTAAATGATTTTCCCCAAACCCCTCGTAAACGATATAATAAATAAATAAGTTCAAATTTTGAAAATGGAACTTTTGGCCAATATTATTGTGTATGTATTTCATTCATTTGTCATTTGTTTTACGACTTGGCGGCAAATTGAAAATTGTCTGTGTCACGTCAGCATGAATTTAACGCGAGAAAGTTTTCATGCAATGATTAAATATGACTTTCGATGTCAATTAAGTCAACAAAAAAGTTCTAATAGACTTCGATTGGCCTTTTACGATGAAGCCCCATCTCATGCCACTGTTTACAATTTGTTTAATGAGTTTAAACGTGGTCGCACTAATCTCACCGATGATCTGAGCGTGAGGGACGGCCTTCTACGGCGACGACTGAAGTATGATAGCGTATGATACAGACTGACAAAAGAGTAACCTATCAGCAGATTCGGACAAGCTTAGGCATCTGTATGAGTCAAGTGCACAGAATCCTCCATGAACATTTAGCGGTCAGGAAGCTTTGTGCCCGGTGGATACCTCATAATTTGACAGAGGCCCAAAAACTCCGTTGTGTTGATTGGTGCCGTGAAATGGTTCAAAGATTTAACGGAGGTGACTCAAATGCTGTGTTCGACATACTTACAGGTGACGAAAGCTGGATTTACTGTTATGATCCTGAAATTAAAAGACAGAAACATAATATTAAAAACAATATTTCTAATATGTAGGTAAAGTAAAGTACAACCTGTATACTGACCCACTGCAGGGCAAAGACCTCGTTAGAATCAAGTCATCTTTTTTTTTATAACAAATATACCGTAGAACGGGGCTATTTGGTAAAAATTTAGAGATAAAATTTGAATATTTATTTATCCTTTAATTTTTAACAGATAAAGAAGTATGTGTTGCTTAATACAGATATAACTCTATATATAATAATACAAAAATAAAAACATAGAATGAACAAACAGTAAAATTTATTTTAAAAAAGAAGGTGCCTTTCCAAATAGCTCCCAGGGTGGGGTTATTTGGTATGCATACAAAATGACATACAAAATATCCTTATAAACTGTTTTTTTTTATTTCAATATAAACACGGACGGCGATATTTGGTAACATACATTTAAAAATTTACAAATAATGCAAAAGTAAACACTAAATAGTTTAACATTTCTACTTAAAAACTAATTTGGAACACGCGCACACACACAGACGCGCGGTGTTCTTTTCTCTGATTGGTCGAGATTGACAAATAACGGAGTTGCCAAATGTTAGAGAATAAAAAGGTTGCGTTCACGTTAATATGTTTGCGTACATTCAAAAATATTATTTTTTTCCTGAAAGCCCCACGGTTACCAAATAGCCGTTATACCGTTCTACCGGTACTTGCTTATCGCTGCAATTGATGGGTATTGGTATTGGCTTGAACAAAACGCTTGCTAAATGCGGGTTGGTGATCACAAATCCGGGCTATGCGTCAAAACATACAAAAACTCACTTTGCCCAATCTTGGAATTTTTAACCCGGATATTGAGCCGAGCGCTTGAACACTCGTCCACCGAGGCTGAACGAGTTTGAACATACATGGTAGGTACTATGCAATAATGTGTATTATTTGAAAAAAAACACTTTTTACAGATGAACTCGCTTTTTTATTTTTATTTATGTACAAAGTACAGTTATAGAATAATGTATTATAAGCAAAACAGTATTGCACAACGCGAGCAGTAATTAATTATTTTATTATTGTTGAATACAGTTCAAAGCCGCCTTTCTTTGTGTGCACACATTGTTTACATTTCTTTAATAAATCAAGAGTTTACTTTCCGAGTGTTGTTATTTTAAAATCAAGTCCAAATCAAGATAAATCTATCAAGTCAGTGTACGAGTAAAGCAAGGGCTCGTACAATTTATTAATCTATGAAACCAACAGCGTTACAAAATAATATTAGCTTAATTTGATTAACTAGATTCAAATCAACCAGATTTAAAGTTTTATTTTAGTACTTACGTTTCAGGGTACGTGGTAACTGGAAGACTGACAGTGTTGGTATTTTTAGGTCTTGCAGTGCTCAGCAGCTGAGGTATCGCCTACGGGTGGACGATCTCTTAAAGGAAAAGTAACGGAGTGTTTAAAAAAAATACACACATATTGAAAATCACCTCCCGCCCTCATTACCAAAGAACTATAGTCAGATAAGCCTACGGTTTTATGTAAAAACCAGTCTAGTGGCAGCCAACTAAGAATATATTTTTTATTACAATTTTACATTGTTACTTTTCCATTCACCATGTTATCTTTATATCGAATATTAAAATAACTTGAAATACGTTAATTTGTCGTGAGTTAGAAACAAAACGTAACGGTCGTATTTTATTCTACTAATACTAAATAATATTTTACTGTTGCAACTCAATCAAAAAGCGTTATAAGTAAACTTTCTTCAGCGACTCCTTGTAGTACATCAATCGTAGGTGAAATGAAGTTTTCGCCACCAACCAAAATCATCTCCGCATCTTAAGCGGGCTGTTTACGTAAACAGGTGTAAAATGGATCGTTATGTGGCCAAATTACCATAATGTTTGTTGTCGAAATATTCGCCCGCCGCAACGGAATATGTAATGAGTGGGTCGAGTCGAGCAGATTTCGCGCGTTTATACGGCTTGAAATTCCTAAAGGTGCCTGAGTAATTTTATGAATTCATAAATTTAATTTGTACCTTTATCGCGAGATTAAGTCAATGTACGAGCCTGTTTATCACCTGTGGAGCATACCAATGTCACGGGGTGCTAATGGTGATACTACTTGGCAAGTTATTTGCTCTTGGCGACAGCTTTACACTCATGAATTTTATGATAGTAACAATATTGTCATGGGGTATAAAGTAGCTTGAGTAGTTTATCACCAAACGGTTTGTATTAATAAGCAATACCAAACCACTTCAGTAATACCTAGTACTATTATTTATTCTGTGGTAACAGCTACATTGCATAAGAGCTCTAATAACACAATAAAAATTCAATCTGGGACTTCGGGACAGACAAGGCGATGGACAAGGAGATGTGTGATATTCTAGACAGTCAACAGATAATAATAGGTCAATATTAAGAATAAATAAAAACTGTTTAAACAAGTACAACACAAATACGAATAACAATTCAATTTTTTTAATCGTACCAAAAAGGTCTGCGCTCTGTATTGTGTCGCGACAAGACGCTATACGAGCGAGACTTTTTTCTGCGGATGCTTTTACACAGAAAAAACGGTATTCTTCGAATAAGTAAAATAATCTTGCATGAAAGCAAATTGCATTAAACCAAGATTATGGTTGCCTCATATATATTGAAACATATATTTTCTTACATTAAAAAAATAATAATCTTAAACTGAAATTTGAAATAATCTTGAAATAAAACAATTCTTGATTGATTTAAAATAATACATCTTTAACCAAGAATTATAAGTTTTCTTAATGTAAGTTGATAATTCTCTTGTAGCAAGCTTAGGATGTATTTTTATTTCAAGAAAATATTGATTTCAATTCAGATAAGTTTATTTTAATTTGAGAAAATTATATCCTTAGACCAATAACTAATATTTTAAATTTCAATTTTTGCTACCTTCAATAAGGAAAAAGCTTTCTTGTTCCGGGAAAATTATTCCTTCATTCCTTGCAATAAAGAGTCTTAATTAAATGCATTTTAATGTTAGTACTTACTTATTAGTTTTTATTTTACAAAAAACATTCTTGCAGGAAACACCTGTCCTCTATTGAGACTTTGAGAGTACTGAAAGAATACTCAGTAACTCGATTCGATAGACCAAGAATTTTGGAACATTCTTCCTTTCTCAATGCACGCATCTGCGACTCCTCTGGTTTTGGGGGTGTCCATTGACGGCGGTGATTACTTTCTAGGTATGGGCGTTATTTAACGTAATCAGTTTCAGTAATAGGTTATGCAGCCTGTAACGGAATCACTAGTTTCGGCTTGAACAATGAACCGGTGATTTATCGTAACCAGTTTCATAGAGCAACGACGTTATGTGCAGAGTGCGAGTAACGCCGACCGGTGACGAATGTGACCGACACAAAATAAAACGTAATGTAAAAAAGAACAAAAAAACGTAATTTAAAAATGTGTAAAAGGCTAAAAAGAACTACTTATTAAAAATTTTCAATAATCAAAAGTTGTAAATAGACAGAAACGATACAAATTTGAATAACTTTTAAATCCTTTAAGTATGTGGAAATGTGTAAATAACTAAAATATTGTATTAATTTCAAACCATTGTATAAAATGAACTTTTAAATACGCTTGCATTACATAATTTATTCTTCCTACATAGCCCTAAGCCTGGTTAAAGTATGAAGGAAAGTTCATTAGATCAATGCTTACTTACTTCTATAATAATGATAAAAAACTTGTTTAAATTGTCACTAAGTCCTGATAACTAAATAACGGTAGCTAGCTACATCATACTCATGAGTGATAGAGGTCGGTTGGTGTCACCTAGTCAGGCTGATAGGTTAATAAGCTCATTGTCAAAGCACTTGTAAAAATAACTGGTTACGAAAAATCACTCGTTTCAAAACAGGTGACTATATCGGAATAACTAGTTACGTTTCGTTTTAATAAAATCACGTAACGACACATATCTAGTTCCAAATATACTTGGAAGGAACTTCAGTGCAAAGTTCGATACGTTAAAAAAAAATACAGATCCGTACTTATACTATTGATGAAACGAAACCATAGCGCGATGCAGGAATCAGTACAGCGCCATCTAGGGCGTCATTGTTGTCGTCACTTTGTCCACTAATTTTTCATCTGGCAGCCACAGGCCTCATCTCAAACAGTTTTAAACTAGCTTTGCATGGCGCGCACACTCACAATATCGTTAGGTAAGCGTGGGTTGACATATCAAAAAAACTATTTTTGGTAAAGATAACTAGTTACTGAGTTAAAATATTTTTATCTTTTTTCAATATTTTATTTAATTGAAACAAGGTACTATAATATTTTGTAGCAAACCAGGATGTTTACTCAAAACAAGATTAGATGTCATTAGTTCAATAGATATTTTTTTAAATTTGCTCAAGATATGATTCAAGATAATGTTTTCTTCATCTAATGAATTGTATCATTGTGATAAAAAAAACTTTCAGTTTGAAATAAGTATTTCATTGTATTAAAGCAATAACATTTGAACTTCTTAGATTAATTTTACTTATTCTTCATTGAAAATATTTTTTCTTGATTGTAAAAATGCAACAAGAAAATATATCTTTTGTTTTAAGACTGCCAATATCTAAAAATGAATAAACATTACTTGTATTAAGACAATTTTCCTTAAAATAACGTAATATGTCAAGAAAACTATTTTTCTTGCTTTGAGAAATCCTTTTTATCTGTGTATATAATAATGCAACGGCTATTAAGGCGCTGAGCATACAGACAGCAAAACAATATCAAGTAGAGAATTAAATAAAAAACCAAACAGTTATAGTTCATCGGTTTATAGTATAAGGTTGGCTAGGAATCGTTGATATGGAAGAGGATGCGTTAAGGGAAGTAGAAAATAAAAGTGATAGTAAATTACTAAAGTACTTACTTAGAAACAAAAATATGCGAGAAAGTTCATTTTTTTACTTGTGAATACTTCCTAAAAAGGACAGGACGCTGACGCTTGACCCAGTGCTAGTGCTTTGGAATTTATTATAAAAATCATAGATGCTAAGGAATCATTGACGTTAATTGATTGACGTCTTTTAATGCGGCCGTAGGAAAAGTTTATACGCGTGCAACGATCGACGTGACAGCCATGTGCTGTAATAAATGTATGTGTGAATTTGTGGCTTTGTGATGTATAATACAATAATAATGCTTTTCCTTTAGACAAATAATTGGTCTCGCTGCACTCGACCGCAGCGAGACCAATCATTCATCTAAGGCTTTGCCTCCTGTGAAAATTGACACATCTCAAAATGACAACTTTTCAGTGCAGCGGAAATTGTGTTTAAAAAATAAAAAAAAAGATCTGCAATTAAATAAAACTAAAGTAATACTACACTCATTAATTTGCATGACAGTTATAAAAATAATAGATTTTGCTCTTTTTATATTTTTTAAACACAATTTCCGATGCACTGAAAAGTTGTCATTTTGAGATGTATTCTTTTCACAAGAGGCACAGAATTATTCGTAGTAACTTGGCACTTGATAGTTGTTTGTCTTTCGGACCTTTTATTATGTCAAACTTACTATAAAGACGCTGTAACTTCATTCGAAGCGTACTTTAGAGGTGCACGAGTAATTTTATGCAACCATAAATTTCAGTTCTAGTTTAGTCGGTGGATTAATTCGATGTATGTGGAGTGTAACGGCCGTTTTTCGCTGGTAAAACGTAGCCATGGCCTTAATGAAGACATACTGCTGTGCTATGGAGGCGTGCACTGTCGAGCCCTGGCTGCCATCCAGCGGCGGGGGACGAGAAATCGCGCATCTCATTGCAATATAAAGCAATAAAGTATGTAATTATACTGTTTTTACATCTATCTGTATGTTAAAGTATGTTTTGAATAATAGTCTTGTCTTTTACGTGCTTTTAGGTCGCGGATAGTTTCTGGAAGCGACCAGCACAAGACCGGTTAGGATGGGGAATCTTGGAGGAGGCTTTTGTCCAACCGACAACTATGTAGACGTCCATCGGCTGATTTTTTTACGGGTAAGCGCTTGGCTTTCATCTCACCTAAAGATAAGTGTGGATAAGGCCGAAGGAAGTACACTGCACCCGGAATCCTCATCCACTGAGGCACTGGCCATCTTATCTCTAAACTGTCAGAACACGCAAACTATGCCATAAACATCGTGGTTATGGCGACAGACTTAAGATGGTGGTAGCTAAATGATGATAGGTACTCTTATTTGTTTTTAGTATCAGTACTTTTTACCTCAGAACAATAACTAAAGCATATTGTTCTGAGCTTTTTACATTGTATGCTCTTCCCACAGAATAATAACAAAAGCATAGAAGGAGTCCAAATGTGACACGTATAGTTGTCCTATTTTTTCAAATGGGCCATAAACGTTGAAAGAAAAGAGACAAAATATATGATACAAAATTCAAAAGCGACTACAAATGTAATTCGAATGGTGGCCAAACGGATTGCCCACTCAAATGTATTAGTTATTATTCTGAGGCTCTTCCGTACCAAAATAAGCGATGTAGCATTTTGATGTTTGCTTGTCGTTAGAGTGGTCTGTGAGTCTGGCCAACGAAAGCTGAACCTCGTAATTATTTGATTGGCAACACTTTGTCTCTATGTGTGTCTATCTGAGGCATGGACGTAATAATATTACGTCCATGATATTAGGTGTCATGTCGTAATAGTATGTCAAATTGAATTTTTTCTGAGAAACCTTCTCCCTTCCTCCATAGGAGTACGCGTGCTGCTCTCCGGAGTCACCAATTTACAGTCTCTAACATTCCATCACGCACAAAGAAATTTGGTGACTCGTTTCTTTGTCGCACTTCCAAAAGATGGAATAGTCTACCAGCACACGTATTCCCTCCTACCTATGACATAGGGTCCTTCAAACGAGGCGTGAAGAAGCACTTTGTGGGCCGGCAGAGTAAGGGTGACTGATGCTACGTCTCTTACGCTGCACCAGTTGTCCTCGCGCCTGGACTTCATTTCCACCTTACACTCCACCTGGGAGTGGGGTCATTTGCCAGGCTTAGTATATAAAAAAAAAAAAAAATTGCAGCTGTGTGAGTGACCCAGTGTTACCCAGTAATGACTTTTTGAAATTGTCGCGTTTTTCCTGGTTCAGCTTTCGTTGTCCAGTGATTTGGACTACTTCTAGTAGACCATAGGTCCCGCTAATATTATAAACGCGAAAGTTTGTAAGTATGTATGGATGTTTGTTACTCTTTCACGTAAAAACTACTGAATGGTATTGTAAATTCGGCATACAGATAGTTTATAACCTGGATTAACACACAGGATACTTTTTATCTCGATATTCCCACGGGAACGGGAACCACGCAGGTGAAAACGCGAGCGGCCGCTAGTAATATAATAAAATAAAGATAGTTGATAAAGAAAATAGTCTTCATCATCAGCCTTTAAACGTCCCACTGCTGGGCACAGGCCTTCCCACATGGACAGCAGCACACGGGGAGGTTCGACCATAACCCACCACGCTGGCCCAAAGAAAATAGTCATTAAGCTTTTTTGCTCTCATCAACTTAGCCTCCACGCTCAAGAATTTTGTTAATTCATTTACATTCACAAGAGATAAATACATAATCATATTCATCATCATCGTCATTAGCCTATAAATGTCCCACTGCTGGGCACAGTCCTCCCACGTGGACAATAGCACGTGGGGATGTTGGGCCATAACCCACCACGCTGGCCTAATGCGGGTTGGTGGGTTTTAACGACTGTCATCAACAACCGGGACCAACGGCTGAACGTGCCTTTCGAAACACGGAGGAGCTCGAGATGGTTTGAATTTGGTCACCATCCAGCGACCCGACATTGCGAAAGTTGCTTAGCGAGCAAGATTGCAAGCCGAACGCGCTAGCCGCTGCGCCATCGAGCTTCTCATTATATTTATATTATTTATAGTAAATAATTATTTATGCCTTTTCGTAAGTTGATCCCTACAAAGTGCAAACACTACAATGGAACAATGTGGGAACATTACACGACAGCATTCTATTATTAATTTCAAATCAAATTCTTAGCTATGGATTCTATTAATGCCATAGATATAAAAATAAATATTTCTATGATTAATACCCTGGCGGCATATAACGAATATCAGAATGACATTAACATACGTACCTTAGATCTATTTAGCTAATTCGGTCACTAATTAAAAGTAAACTTACACCACATACGATACTGAATAATAAGAAGGGCATTTAAGTTTTACTGTATAATAGCAATAAAGAAGAAATAGGTTAAAAGTAGTGTTAGGGAACTACAACAGCTTCATTGTTTATAGTTAAACATTACACAGAATGGAAACACTTTGAGATAAATGAACAACAAAAAAGTTTCTATAAACAGCATCGTTTCGTAACTCTTGAAACATTAACTTACCACGAGTAGGTACCTACCTACATTTCTGCCAAGAAGTTTGTTAAAATAAACCGTTATAAGGGCTTTGAAAACACTTTTACAAATCGTGCAAAAGTATTTTGCCGCGAGCCGTTTGAGTTGAAAACTAAAGTGTTTCACACGATAAATGGCCATTGTATCCAGTTTCAGGCAAAAGTAACGTTCCTTCGATTCTACTTATTGCCGCGCTCTGAAGTTATGTTATGATTAGTAGAGGATTGCTTGAAAACTAAAGCGATTTCATAAATTTCAATCAACGTTGGTAAAATAACGAAAGGTTACATAGGTAAATAGAAACTTATTAATTATTGTTTATTAATGTACTTTGAAATCTTAACAGTCTGCAATGTACTTACATCAAAGCTTCACCTAAATTTTTTATTAGAGAGAGTAAATTAAAACAGGAAAAATACGTCTGTATTTTATTGCTCTCTCGCCTGATTAATTATGTACTTTTTTGTAGATAACGAAACGTTGAAAAATAATGTCTACCACAGGCGGGAATCGAACCCGAATGCGGAGAACGCGGGTTTTCTTTGGGTTTATTTGAGCGTTTTTTAGCGCAAATAATCAAATATTACCAATACTTGTTTGTACTTGTAGACGTTCAATTACTTTTAGAATATATTTATTTAATACCGCTCATAATTTAAGAAAATATACTAGTAATATACTCGTACTTGTATGTGAGACAGTATCAGACACCATTCCATGTTACCTACTTCGATCATGGTCGAAAACCCCATTAGTTAAGTCACTTTTAATAAATATAAGTAAAAATAAAACAATGAAACACCTAAAATCAGGAAAAAATATTAAAGTTCTTAAATTCTTAAACACATAGATAAGTAGGTATACTTACTTACTTAATACTTTGAAGTAAAAACTTTATACAAAATTATACTAGGGTTCGAAATGTCAGGAAACAATAATATGAAAGTGTACACGAGTAAATAGACACTTTAAATACCTAAGGTGAATGACCAAACCAGCCTATTCGATATCTATTGCGTCTTAATCATTCACATATCAAAAGTGTTATCTTAAGTTACAACTATTACTGTTAAAAAGATTTTCTATAGAACGCCGCGTTAAGAGTCAAGTGATAAATAAATTTTGAACTGAACTGATAGTCATACGATAACAGTTGTCATAACCTCAAAATACCTAAAAAGTCAAGCTAAAAATGAAGATAGCTTCAAACTCCCGCATGATATTGTAATGTAATTTTTTCTTCATAATTCAGAGCATTGCTGCTATTGATTACTATTTATTTAATTAAAGGGCTGTGTTACGCTAGCTAGCTAAAAAACTAGCCTAACTCCCATAGTAAAAAGGTCATTCTCCTTTCCTATAAATAATTAAAGTTTATTTTCTACATTAACTTATACCTACCGAACAAACCACCCGCATGCCAGCTTGCCAGCTTTAGGTAATACGGTATCGCCAAAAAGTATACTAAAAGCAAACAATCTTCTCACACAAAAGTTCTTTTAAATTCAGCAGCTATAATCAGCCAAGATCAGTTACCCGTGAGCCCGGGGGAACTAGCGGCGCGAGTGGAAAACTTGCGTATTCTTATTAGTTGGAAAACAAAGTTTATCAAATTTTAACTCGACTAAAGCATTACGTCCGCTCGAACTGACGCACAATCAGACTGGCTTAAAGCCAGATCTACGTATAGGGAGTTTGCGTTTAGTGCGGGCTCTCTGCTTAAAACGCGTGGTTGCTGGTTGTTGCTAAACTATGTTTCATATATACACAGTGTTCAGTCACACGATTATTTTGATTGCTAAACAATAAGTACATAATATTTTATATTAAATTCAAGTCTAACTATATAAATAAACATCAATTTCCACATGTAAGTAGGTATGACGGAGAATCATAGAACGGCTAGACCGATTTGATTGATTTATTGTTGTAAAGGATATGGATTATTTGTAAAAAAAATTATAAAGCCTCGTAAAAACATGGTTTTAATTCCTTTAATATGTTTTGTAGTGTAAGTGGTCATGATAGATTAAACATGTATGTTATTTAATGTGGCTTTTTTTAACCTCCTGAGTACCAGGCAAGCTTTTCTTAAAGTTTTTTTATGAAACTTTTGTGTTGTACTGTTTGACCATTACTTGGTACGGGAAAAATATAAAAAAAAATAAAGCCCGGAAAAATGGTTTTTCCCTATGTCCTACCCTACACAAAGTACAAGGGAACTAAACTACTATATTCTTCATAAAGGATATAGCAATTTTTACAGCACAGTTAGTAGTTAAGAGCAATAAATAATAGATTTTATGTAAAATTAGAATTAGTTTTATTACAGACAGATTAAGACACTTGCATAGACAATATTCTTAGCAATATTAAAAACGCTTCTGCTAGGATATTACCACTGTATCTATCAGATCATGACACAGCACAACTATTAAGCTTCCCCATTAAACAGAGACACTTTATGGCAAAGTCATACTTTACTTACAAAAAGGACTATTCTTTAAATAATATTAGGAAATTTAAAGAATGTTTAAGTAAACTAAAATGGATAGATATTTACATGGAGTCTGACATGAACAAGGCGTTTGATAGTTTTCACGAACTGCTGTGTCTCTTTTATAATTTATGTTTTCCGTCAATAAAAGTTAAAATAAATAAATCAAATAAAAGTACAAAAAAATGGATAAGTAAGGGTTTAAGAAATAGTTGTAAAACGAAGCGAACTCTCAGATATTTATATTATAAAAATAAAACTGCATTTCTTAAAAACAAATACATGGCCTATTCAAATATGTTAAAAAACTGTATTCTTAAATCAAAAAAGAATTGCAATATTAAATTTATATACAATAGTAAGAATAAATGTAAAGCAACATGGTCTGTTATAAATAATGTAATGGGAAACGCGCAGCAAGACCATAATATAACAGATTTAATGAATAAAAATGACACAATCACGAACCCCTGTGACATTGCAAATCTCTTTAACCATTATTTTATCGACTCGAATAATATCGCAACTAACAACCGACATACCAAATGTATAAATAATAATGCAATGATAAGTAACTCTATTTTCCTTGACCCTACAACAGAGAGCGAGGTCAGAAACGACATAATGTCCCTAAATAACACAAACTCTGTGGGTTACGACGGTATTAGTACTAAGGTAATTAAGGTTAGCTTTAACGAACTAGGAGCTGTTTTGACACATTTAATAAACTTATCATTTTCGTCGGGAATCTTCCCTGAGTCGTTGAAACTATCTGTTGTAAAGCCACTGTACAAAAAAGGTAAAAAAAATGATGTCGATAACTATCGCCCAATTACTTTGATACCTGTTTTATCGAAGGTATTTGAAAAGTGTATGTACAAAAAAATACTTAAATTTTGTACAACATATAGTATTATTAATAACTCACAATTTGGTTTCCAAAAGCAGAAGTCCACTACTTTGGCAATATATAATTTAGTCGAAACTGTTTTAACTAATATTAATAATAATAAGTTTACAACCGGTATTTTTATAGATTTATCCAAAGCTTTTGACAAAGTGGCACATCACATCTTACTACAAAAGCTAGATAATGTCGGTATAAGAGGACACGCTCAGCAATGGGTGTCCTCGTACTTGACGGGGCGGCAACAATGTGTTGTAATTGATAGAATTGTTAAAAATGAATTAGTGTCGTATTCTTCTAGTTATAGGGAAAACAAGTGTGGTGTCCCACAGGGTACAATACTGGGGCCAATATTATTTGTATTGTATATAAATGACATATTGCAAGCGACAAAACATAAATGTATATTATACGCGGACGACATATCTATAATTGTTACATCAAATAAAATTAACTTGATAAAAAATCATGAGTTTGACATTAATACAGCTTTGGAAAATATAATTAATTGGCTTGAGTTCAATAATCTAACAATAAATTTAAATAAATCTAATTACATTCAATTTCATAAATCAAAACACACTAAATACAATTATAATCTAGACATCACAAAAATTAAAGAAGTTACGCAGACAAAGTTTTTAGGTGTTACTATTGATGAAGATTTGAATTGGAAAATGCATGTAGATAATTTATGTAGTAGGGTTAATAAGTTCGTTTTCGCTTTAAACCAAATTAAGAAAGTGACTAGCAAAAAAACTGCGATTTTATCTTACCATGCACATATAGAATCTATATTACGCTACGGGATCATAATGTGGGGAAACAGTACAGATAAAAATAGAGCATTTATTGCGCAGAAAAAATGCATCAGAGCCATATGCGGAATCCCCCCTGACGAGTCCTGTAAACCAATGTTTCGAGATCTTGGTCTCTTACCACTGCCATCATTGTACATATACGAAATGTGCAGCTTCGTTATGAAGCATAGGAATTTGTTTAAAATGGCGAGTGATATAAACTTAAGGCTTAAAAGAGACCCATATAAACTTGTCCTAAAAGATACACCAAAATCTGCCAAGTACAATAAAAGCTGCTTGGCAATGTGTGTGCGTATTTTTAATAAAATTCCTAAGGATCTCAAATTGCTAGACACTAATCTTTTTCAAAGAAAATTGTATAAGTGGTTAGTTGAGAATACGTTTTATGATATAAAGGAATTTTTTTGTTTTGTTAAATAATGATATTTATTATATAATTTTTAAATGATTATCTTGCTTAATTTTTAATTTAATAATTGTTTAATACTTGTTTAATGGATTTTAATAATTAAAAATAATATTTGTATTACTGAGAGGACTAAATGTTTGCATGCTATTATAAAATGAGCTTGATATGTGATCTATGTATTTATAATGTAACATCATCTTTATACCATGTCAAAGTGCAAATAAATAAATATCTTATCTTATCTTATCTTATCTTACATTTTTCAAAATCAACGGAAAAAACTATTCTTCTAAAAATTATTAAAAAAAAAAATCTTACAGTAATTCAATTGTAGGAACATAAGAGATAAATTATTTATTGTTATAATTATTTATTGTTATAATTAAAAACATAGGTAAATATCACACTTTTTGCAAAATACCGTAGTTTTTTATCACAGCCATTCTTTACATAGCGACATTGTTTTGTACCATATTCTGGTAATGCGCTGAACTTTTGGCACGGTTTTCTTTGGAAGGAACAGGTTTAATAAGAACCTTACGTATTTGTGTCTTATTGTTTAAATTATGTAGTTTAAAATATCAGAATCTGCGTATTGTTCATGAAACTAATACCACTTCCAATCCTCAGTATTTTTGTTTATGTTGTTGTTGTTTTGTTGATTTTGTTGATGCAGGTTGCATTAGACTATTGATTTCTGAATCAAGAGTCTCGTGTACGCAAGTATCTTGAATGCCTGCATTATTTTGTCGACTTTCAATAGCTATTTGTCGAGTGGATAATAACCGTTGACCTCTACCACGGCTAGGACCGCGACTCTGCCCGCGAGGTGTTTTTGTTGCACGTCCACTTGCTCTTGGTAAGTATGACGAAGTTGAAGTAGTGAAATCTGAGTTTTCAGACATTGATGGAGAATTCGCAGACGTAACCACATCATCCTCATCTTCGCTCGAACTACTGGAATCGTTGTTACGGTGATCAAGGACTGTCTGATTGATTGATTGATTGCTGGATAAAACTCGGGGTTTTTATCTGAATCGTCTCCAGAATAATCAAACTCTGAGTCGTTTAAAACTACTGCGATGAGGTTAGTTACTAACCCTAAAAACAAATTAATTATAGAAAACGCCAACGTACTTTACATAGTACTCGGGAATACAGTCGTGAAAAATATTAATTACATACTTTTGTACTTTTCAAAGGACATAGAAAAGAATATCGAAGTTAGGTTAAGAATATTTGATTATATCTTACAATAATAATTTGAACAATTAGTTTACACTATCAATAACTATTTTACCCCAAAAAAGCTATGAAATTACGTAAAAAATAAACGATTAAAATGGGTTAACCTTTGACTATATACATGTCTAGACGGAGCATCGCGGTACAAACGCTTCTCAAAATCCGCCCGGTTTTTGTATTAAATTTGAAGTGTGCGTGACAGCCGCGTATCTGACACTAGCGCGAATGGTTGCCAGCGAATGCCTAATTTCCGATAAAGTAGGGAAAAAATATTTATACACAATATAATTTTAAAATGATTCATAACATAACATAACTTTTTAAATTAGGTATGTCTATCGTAATTATGTGGTATAACGCATAAAAGAAGCTGGTGTGTTTAGAAAAAATGGATGCTTGAAGGCGAGGGCGAGTACAATAAAATAATGCGCTAATGGAAGCCTGCGTGCGTGTGATATGTTTGTAATAGGGACGAAATATAAGCAACAGGCAGGATGATTTACTTTTAATACTTAATCAAAATTGATTTTTTAATTAGAATTTTAAATATTTTAAATTAAAATCAAAACAATTAATGGCGTTATCTTTGTATTTGTTTCTTAAATAACTTTCGTTTGGATGTTACATCATTTTTCATGTTCTCTAATTTCTTATTATGTTGAAACCTTGTAGTTAAATATTTCGACAACGACTTCTTTCTACCGGATCAGTTGGAAATTAGAAAATTAAAATGTTTGCTATGTGGTCGAACAGTTGTAAAGGTTACATAATGTAATGACTGCTCATCAATATCCGTGTCCAATAGTTTACCTACATGAGACGAGAAATATTGACCTTTTAGGGGCACAAACATACTCCCGCACTTTCTCAAACATCGTCATCATCATCATCAGCCTATAAACGTCCCACTGCTAGGCGCAGGCTTCCCACGTGGAGATAGCACGTGGGAATATTGGGCCATAACCCACCACGCTGGCCCAATGCGTGTTGGTGGGTTTTAACAACTGTCATCTTACGACAACAAACGGGACCAACGGCTTAACGTGCCTTTCGAAGCACGGAGGAGCTCGAGATGTTTTAAATTTGGTCACCCATCCAGTGACCCGACATTGCAAAAGTTGCTTAGCAGGCAAGATCGCAAGCCGAACATGCTAGCCGATGCGCCATCAAGCTCTGAAGCATACATACTACCCCCTACATACATATACTTAAACACACACTTCTTACATAAATACTTACGTACAGTCGACCAAATTGAATCATGACCCACCTTAAGGTCATTTTCCTACAGTCATTCTAATACGAGTAGGTTGAAATTAGCTTGAACATACATTACATGTAACGCATGTAACGAACCTGTTATCATTTTATAAGACACTGACAGCTGACAAGGCAAATATGAAAACCATCATGCGACGTTGCCGATTAGTGCAATTGACCATATTGTGCTGTGTTGTGCGGCGATAAGCGCTCTTGCCGTTCCGCTGTCGGTGACGGTGAGCGACTGAACCTAAGAACAATATTTAGTTATTGTTCTGAGGACTGAACAAACGGCGATCAGTTGACTTGAATTCATCCATATATCTGTCAAATCTCATTCAATACATTTATTTGTTAAAGAGTAAAGACATTTACACAAACATACTCACTTTCGTAATAATAGTGTAATCGTAATAGTAGTTAGTGGCCTAGTGGGTATGAATACGTTTAAACGGTTTTTTACCGAATATTACCGTATTTTACCGCTTTACAACCCCAGTCTGTAACGGGCCCAGTTACTTTATAAAATCACATTTGGAACATGTCGTGGTCACTATATAATAAAATAGTAAAGTTGAAGAATTATAAACTTTATTTTATTAATATCATCAATAGGTTTTATTAAGTTTAAAAAAATGGCATTCACTTGGTAAACTGAAAAACTAGAAAATAACTTTATAAATAAATTGTGGGTTTGAGCTTCATGTTGGGTAAACCAATTGGAGACAACTCTGGCAGTATGCACTGGACAGTTATCATGAACGTAGGAGAATACTGGCACTGCACGCGGGTAAACTGTTCGCAAAGTCGGTAACATTGATTCTTCCAATAAATCGACATAGTTCTTAGCATTTCGACGAGGATAAATTTGAACAAGTTCGCCTACACTTCCAGCATCCATCCAGGCCTACATGTTAGCTGAAATTCGGCCAGATAATTGGTTGGGCACTATGTGATCCTCTGTGTATCAAGTGTTATCGTAACGCCACAAAGTTAAGCGACCATATTGAGAAGAGCAAAATGATTTTTCGTCTGTAAAGATGGTGTTTGTCCAGTCGAAGTCTAAGTAATTACGTGCAAAATTTAATCTCTCAGTTTTGTGTGCATCCGTTAAGTGAGCTTTCTTAGCATAATGCATAATGCCAGTGTGGTGCAAATTATTTCTTATTGTTTGTAGACATACGTCGTAACGTGCCGCAAAATACCGGGTATCAGTAAAAGGATGTTCTTCGTAATGGTGTTGCATTTCCGTTCTCTGTTGGTTTGTCATCCGACGAACGCTATGATTATATCGTCGTCTGTCTTCAAGGGTACCATCTTCAGCGTGCCTTCTGATCCAGGTTCTGACTGTGTGCCGACTTATATTTAACTCTCGTGATATATCCCGAATGCTGGAGCCTTGTTCACTGAACACTACTATTCGAGCTTTTTGTTCTGCCAAATTGTCATTATACGATTTGTTTTAATTCAATCAAATTCAATTCAATTAATGTTTCAATTTTTTCAGACAGACTACAACTTGACATCAGACGCAACGTCACTTTATTTTTAAAACTAAAATACCTTTTCTCCGTAGTGAAAAGAGTTTGGATTATGTATGAATGACATCTTAATAGAAATTCAAATTAAGACTGCTTTGTCTAAATCTAAAGCATATCTAGTGCAGTGATAACAAAGGTTAAAATTGCATACATCTCTGACCCGTAATGACGCATTTTTATTCATATTTAAAACGTACTAAGTGCAACATGAATAAAAGCGAAGAAACCTAACTACATTTATGATTTTAAAGGAATGATCGGCGAAGTGGGTCACGATTCAGTTGGTTCGACTGTACATTCCATTTCAAACTAAATATTTTTTTTATTCGTTTTGAATATCGATACGATACCATACCACAATAACAATTTATAATAATAGTATTATAAAATATTACACTAGGTATTATATTTTTTCTTGTTTTAGAACGGAACCTATAATCCAGTCAAATTCGATGACGAATGTTTGTAAACAGATTACTGTTATACCTAGTTGCAGTAGGATTTTACTTTTTCTTGAGAGACATTCACAAGAAAACAGTTAACTATTGTGTCTTTCTTTCAAAAAACAGTAAAAATCCTAGTGATACTAGACATTTGCACAAATGACAGTAGTATGTTTAATAACATTCGGCATCGAATAGGAACCGTGACATTTATTCACGCTCATATAAATCAGACATCAGTTTAAAAAAAAACTTTGAAAGCGTTCCAATAATAATTATATTTAATGTATTTACTTTATTTACAACAAGACCATGTATAAATACTAACTTACAAGACTGAGTATTTTTTATCATACTTAGGATGGATTCGACCAAACTGGAATAAGGTCTTATACCTAGATTAAGCGCCGAATTTGTATAGACTAATCTCGGAGTAAGTCTTATTTCAGTTTGGTCGAATCCACCCTTAATATATTTAAACCTCCTTTTATATTCTGCCACCAATAATGGGAATTCTACATTTTGATACCAGCAACACTACGCATACATGGCCGTTATTATTGTTAAACATTAAATTTTCATTAAAATTTATCGATACTTACGGGTGTAACGTGACTTTCCTTTTGTAGTTTCGACAGAATTTCACTGAGCAAACGGTAATTTTGCGAACAATTTCACCGAAACGCGAGAGGTAAACACTGCTTGATGGCACAATGACACTGACCGCCAGGATTGCGCGATAGGCCAATTTTGGCCTATAAATTTTTCTACGTTTTTTTACGGCCAGGCTCTATCAAGACATGTATATAATCAAAGGGGTTAACTTACTTCTGCGTAAACGCACGTCCGCTTGCCCATCTTCCAACGGCATTTTTAAAAGAATGGCAGATGTCTTTGTGACGTTTTAGTTTTTTATCGTGACCTGTGAAGTCACTAGATGCCGCTAGTAAAATATTTTTAGCACTGACAATGAAAACGAAGACAACAGATTTTTACTTCTTTTCTATTTAATCGGTGCTTCTTACTGACACTATCTGTATATTATGTCGTAACCATAACGTAAAATTGGCCATATCATTAAATGATCATTTTCGAATTCAAAGAAAAGCTTTTATAAAGTGTCAGATTACACAGAAGACAAAACAGTTTGGATCTGAAATGCTCCAAGTACTCCAACAGCTATTTCAAATTGTCTATAATTAATTGACACTTACATTGTATTGTAGTTTTGTATTGCATCATTTATTATTTTTTAAATTCATATTTTGTATTTTATGACCTGGTAACGACATTTCCTTTTTTTTGTAAATGTCGTTGCTTCTGTGCGCTGTGGTTTTTTGCGCCCGTTCTTTGCCATAGTTAAAAAATGACGTCCTGAATGAGTGGTAGGTTAAAAAAGATTTGGACGATTCTAAGTAATTATTAATTGAGTTTATTGAATAAATATATTTTGACTTTGACTTTGAATCATGATGTGGCCGGGCATTTCATGATATAGCCAATATTACGAGATGGCCACGATATGTACAATGATTAACCTATTGCTATTTCATTTGGTCGCAAAACTGGACTTCGGGTAAATAACGCTTATACTTGGGATGTTTTATAAGTATTAATAGAAATGAACTCAAATCTTCACAATAACCATTTAATAAATCTAATTACAACAGAGTATTTTTCAATAACCACCAAAAGCTCGGTAGGGTAGCTCAACAATGTTAAACTTCGGCAACTAGTGCTGGGGTACAGTACGGTGACATTAGGGATGTGTTAAAGGGGTGCCGCGCGATCGTAAAAACTGACATAAGTCTCTTAAAGAACTTCAAAGTAAAATCAATCATATTGATATTTAAAATTAAGACAATTCTTTTATATAATTTATTAAAGCTTTGAAGTTTCAGACCTAGTAGACCTATAGACCTATAGTAATTTGATTAGAGCAATGTTCTTATTCTGCGAAATGTACAAAACCATCACGCGTTTGTGTTAAAAATTAAAATTAACTTTTTTAAGATGGGGGCGACCTGCGGAATATCAATACAAATATTTTCACGTAAGAATTATTGTTTCATGCGTAAAATTAAGAAAGTTGTCGAAAAAAAATATTTTTAGGAGTCATTAGATTTATGTATTGTTTGTTATTGTTTAAAGAATTTCTTTTAAATTTCAACAAGGCCACGACCTTGTGCAATGATTAGGCTAACTTAGTTAAGTTCTTTTAATGTATTTAACTAATTCTGCGCATAGTACAAGTAACTTAAAAATACGTAAATTTTCACAATTTCGTGCAGGATCCCCTAATCGAATGATATAGTTTACATCTAACAGTATTAAACACTACCTTTTCCACACATATCACCTATCCTTTTCTTTGTAAAGATTATTATGGCGTAGGCAAACATCGAGTTCCAATCCAGTATTTTCCTCTAGCAAAACAAACATGGCGACAAATAACATAAGAGGATTTTAAAACTCATCGCCGATAATGGCAACTCGCAAGCAAATCCTGAACAAACGGGAGTATTTATTTAATTTAAGTAAATCGGTAACAGTTAAGCCGCGCGAGCAACACCCATGCACATCGCTGTTCAGGGTTGCCACCTACGCCTTTGTGATATCATCAGATAGTGCCCTGATATCATCAGTTTACTTTTAAAGCTTTCGCTAAAACAAAAATGGCGTTCTACATGTTTTTTTAAAATTATGTAAGTACTTACCTAATATGACACAAATGCACAAATTAATAAATAGTGACTAAATCCTATCTTTTTAATTAATCTTTTGGGGGGACTACGCCCTTCTAAAAATGAAACATCTCTGAGTATTTAGAATTCAAGGTAAGGCAACGTCGGTCAATTTCACATTGACTGGTAAGTTAGAAGATCGCTAATGGGCACTATATCTGTTTTTGTAGTATTTCTGCAATATTAATGAATAAATATGTTATAATTTATAAAAATATTTTTTTTAAATCAGGCAATGTCACTGAAGATAATCTTTATTTTACTTGATTTATCGGTACAGCCCTATCAACGCGCAAACTTTCAGATAATATTGTTGGTGCCGTAAGCTGTGCGAATCCACTGTTAATGCCACTACATTCCAAATAGATTGCCTTCCGCTGATCGACGGAGAAACAACTGAGAAAACACTTAATTGCTTTTGTCTGAATGTTGCTGATGTGTGTTGGTCGTTAACACCCATCAACCCGCATTTAGTTCGCATTATGGCCGCGACAACACCATCCTTTCGTTATTTTACTGTTTGAACGTGTGAAATAAATAGAAATAGCAGCTTAGTCTAATAAATAATATATTATAATGTATCAATTGAGAAAAAAGCCAAGTAATATGTATAATTAATAACACAATAAATAAAATTAAGACTAAAATACTAACGTTAGCTAGGAGGCGAACGTTGTTGATTGCAACACAATTTAATACTTCTGCAAATAACATCTCGACCTAGGTAAAACGATTGTCGTGGCCTCTTCAAGATTGTCGCAGAGATTCGACGACGTGCCGATTGTGAATCGTTTTGTCTTCTAACAGTTTGATATTTAAGAGTTACGGCTGCGAGTAGTGCCGAAGTACTATCGTAATGCCGATGTGGATGGGTAACCAAATTGTATTGCTTCTTTGAAGTTTATTAGATACTTGCGGCCGCTCGCAGTTTCACCCGCGTGGTTCCCGTTCCCGTGGGAATATCGGGATAAAAAGTATCCTATGTGGTAATCCAGATTATAAACTATCTGTATGCCGAATTTCATCTAAATCCATGCAGTAGTTTTTACGTGAAAGAGTAACAAACATCAATCCATACATACAAACTTTCGCGTTTATAATATTAGTAGGATTTAAATTTAGAAGGTGCACAGTTGATTCAGGTTGTTATTTTAAGATGGTTGTAGTGAATACTGACGGAAGACAAGCATGGTATAAAGGTAACGGCAAAGGAGGAGAAGAGACTAGATGATAGAGAAGATAGAGAAGAGATTTATAGCCAATTGATGGATGACTGCAATTCAAAAGAATTTGGAAGAATCACGAACATACAAAAAGGATTCTAAGAGTGGGCTTACTGGAATAAAAACTTATTTACTTTACTATAGTCAATGATGAAATGTCAGAGACAGAGCTCAGAAACGGGACGTTACCTATAGGCAGAAGATGATAAAGAGCAAACAATGAACTATTTAAACTTTAAATCTATCCTATTACGATTTGTACAATTATTCTGAATAGCGTATACTTAATGTCGCCGCTGACTCCGCGATATTAGCCATACAAACAGCGCAATTTATCACCGCTCTTAACAGCCGCTTTCACATAAACCATATTTTCCTTCAGATCTTGCTTAACACGTTTTCGTGATTAAGACCGGCTTAGGAAAAAACAAGTCGGCGAATGTGTGGAGGTATCGGTCAGTTCTCCCCTCGGCGGCGGAGGGTGAAAATACCTGCGTCACGGTAACTGCTGCGATAAATCTCCACGACTTCCGAGGAGATTTCTCTTCGGGACGCCACGCGCTCTTAGAAACTTTTAGTACGTGTGCTCGAGACAGCCGTCCGCGGTACCGCTCTCGAGGGCCCTCCAACATTTTTGCCAAATTATGGGTAAGTACAGTAAGTAGTACTTTGCCGTACCATTGTGCTCCTCTTCATCCGGCTAAATTAAAAGTTATAACTCCGACCGGCTCTTGCGCGGTTATTCAATGAGACGGGAGACATATTTACTTGTACGGAACAAGAACCCTTTGTGCGGTTTAAAGTCGATTTTCTATGGTGATCCAGTCGCTACATTGTTAAGGCTTTGTATCATTATTTAAATACGGTTTTGAAATTCAAAAGTTTGAGAGGCGAACGTTAACAATTTATAATTATGATTCAGTTGAGAGCAGTTGAGAGCCACGTTTCCCTGGCGGATGTTCGTTAATATTAATGTTAGATTAAAAAGAAAGTTCTTGCCTTGGATATTAATTTAATTTTTGTAAGGTAACTTAATTTTAAATAAATATGACTAAAGAATGGCTACTTCGGAAAAGTTAATTAAATGTTCATCCAATTTATCGGTGCTGATTAAGAAGATTCAAATTATTGGTGGTATTCGTTCTAAGTTGTCCTGAATAATAAAGGATTAAATTACCATAATAAAACTTTCAACTGGATGCGAGGTGTTAAAAATTTAAAATAAAATTTCTTCATAGTAATCTCAAACAATCTGGCTAAAAACCACCTTTCTAGTACAGTGCACGGCCAATATTATGCAAATACGAGGGTATAATATTTAATTACACCCTTGGCGCCGACGGGGCTGACTTGAAAATTTCCTTTTCCTGTTTTTATTTGTTTCCACCAAAAGATTGATGTCGATAGGATTTTTTTTTACTACATGTAACAAAAATCCTATCGACAAAAAAACAAACGCTGTTTTAGTGTTTCTTGTTTTCTTTTTACAAGTTGAGGATGTTTGTAAGTTTATCAACCTTTCCTTAAAATATTATTAACAGTGTTACTTTTAAAAAGTAATATGACAGTATGTTAGTTATTATAATGTAGATTCCTTCCGCGATTATTCGCGTGGGAAATATGGTCATTATGTTATGTGTATGGTCACAAAAGTCTAAATAGTGTGATCCCAGAAACGTACAATTAATGCAGTTTTCTATGTTATAACTAACCTTACATTTCAATTAGAGTTTTTATTCACGATATTCTATCGAAGTACAATAAAAAAACGCAACTAAAATCACACAAGCACAACGTTTAATCACGTCACACAAGCTTATTAAATAATCTCAACAGCGTTAACGTAAGACTTGGCAATTGTTTGAAGCGAACAACATTTTCGCCGACTCGCCGCATACCGGGAGCGCGCGTTCAAAGGATATGAATAATTTACTTGTCCAAATGTCATCTGAATATTCAGGGAACACTCCGTCAAAGGAAAAATGCCGGAGCACAAGGCCACCGGCACAATGACTGTCCCACCATTACTTTGTGGCTGGAGAAAGTAGCTGGCTTACCTTTTATGTGCCGGGGAGCGTTCGCTTTGACAGACTTTCTATAACCGGTAGGAAACTAGACGTCCTCAGTAGGATTTCCCGGTATTGTAGGGCCGCTTTGTGTGTCTTAATGTTTTGAATTGAAATATTGTATTCCCCCGACTGGAACCATTATCATAACTTTGCAACTAGTTGTTCTTTTTCTAGCCCTGATGCTGTTGAAAGCTTGTGAATGGGAGTTTTTATAAAGAGCTGCATTTCGTAATTTCACAAACACGTTAACCAATAGAGCTGCTCTAGCTCCTTTTCCAATGTTTCACATACAGTTCAATAAAACTGTGCCTCGATTCTGCTATTTAAAAACGTTTACAAGCGTGACTCTACCTGATTCGGATAATCTTTAGGATGTCAAGGAAGCCCACAGGTTTAGCTGGTTCGACCACCTTGAGAAGATAGAAGAAGATCGTGCGGTGTTGTTATGAGGTCGGGAAGGACTTGTGCGGGCTTCACGAAGATGACTGGCAGGAGGTGACGCAGTCTCATTAAAAAGATACTACCAACCTATCTCTTCCCTTGGGTTTCGTAAAAGGCGACTAACGGACTAACGACTGTACATCATAGAGCGGCGATAGGCTCACCACCTATCACGCTGAGCACATGCAGTTGTTATTTGGTAAAACGTGGACTATGGCAAAGGACTAATTTAGCGGTACTCATTGCCTAGTCTCTGATTAACCCTTAGGAGACAAAGTCATGAGTGTATGTGAGTGTATGTATGTACGTTTGAAACAGCAGAAGAACAGAACAGAAGATAGAGTTTTCTTCTTTTCTGTGAGCAGCATCGTGGCACTTAAGATTTCTCGTCTAGTCCCGACGTAGGTGTACGTTTTGCAAGCTACTGGAAAAAGAAGTAACACTAACGACATATATTTAAGTTCGAATACTGTCGACTAAGCAGAATAGCATATTAATTAACCTCGTACCGTACGTTATATAAACCTCAGGTCGTGTGGAGGGCAAACCAAAAATAGCTACATTATTTTAAAAGGCGCTTAACGCCGATATGCACTTAGCCCGCGCGTCCGTCGGCCTCACCTGTCCACTATACAGATTTTATTCAATGCAATAGTGTTTCGCGCCGCTGGATTTAAAGCCACATGAAATTTTTCCTACTTTCATTCGATATTTTCGGTCGCGAATTTTCCATAAAACTTATGGTTTACGTTAGGTTTTAGTGCAGTTCTCACAGAATTGTAACACTACAGGCACGCTTATGGTATTTCTGTCGCAACATCTTATTTCTATACCCAAATCTTCTAGTTTGATGATTCTTTTGTACACTTCCTGCAATGTGTAGTATGACGGTTTCCACACGCATAAGCGTTTTCTTGGTTTATCAGTGAAATCACAGCTCAGATTATATTATTGACATCGTATTCTAGTAAACTTGTTACCTATTTATTGCATGTAAGCATTTAAAAGTTTTGCTATAGGTACTCCCGAGATCTGCACAATACAACACTAAGGGTGACTATTTACGATTATTATCCTAATCTACAAGCTTTTATCTATCCTCTCATTGACAATAAACTGTAACGAAATAGGTTGGAAAGCTGTTTTATAACGTTCCTCGTAGATTTTATGAAATATGATAGAACTTTTAAGATAAAACTAAGATTGAGATTCATCAAAATTTAAGGTTCACGAAGAGAAAGGGATAAATGAGGCGAATATTATAGTATATAAGATACAAGCGGCCGCTCGCGGTTTCACCAGCGTGGTTCCCGTTCCCGTGGAAATATCGGGATAAAAAGTATCCTATGTGTTAATCCAGGTTATAAACTATCTGAATATCGAATTTCATCCAAATTGATTCAGTAGTTTTTACGTGAAAGAGTAACAAATATCCATACATACTTACAAACGTTCGCGTTTATAATATTAGTAGGAAGTAGGGTAAGTGCAGTAAGATAAAACAAATCTTTCAAGTAATCCAGACAATATCACACCAGATCCACACTTACGGGTGTAAGTCGCATAATAATATGTGCGGTTCTCTGCATAAATAAACTTTTATGAGAAGTATTGTATTTTGTATTATGACTACCGTCTTGTTGTTAATGTTGATTTTAGATAATAAAGAAATTATGTATTTTTGCTCAGATTTATACTTTGATTCCAATAAATTGTTAATGTTCTGGCAGTTAGATCTAGAAGTGAGATAGCCAAATCCTCTGTGCGTGAGATAAAGACCAAGCGATTCCTTGTCGTGAAACAAAAAAGGCGTTGTATAATACTCGTAAAGCTGAAAGAAATAAGTGCTTAGCGCAGAAAAGTTAGTCTCGCCAACTTCGCCATTGCAACAATGTAAATATTTCAGGAGACACCCTAAAATGTGGGATTCAACGGCGACTAAGTGTATTTTGATGCAGACACATAAAAGTTCGGAGTGGCAGCTGTGAGGGGTAATGGTCCCGAAATAATTCCTAGCCGGCACTGAATGGGCCCTATCGAAGTTTGAGCGCGCCCCCGCTCAAAACGGGCCAAACGGCCCGTTTAAAATCACTAATACTTGTAGTTTTCGATAGCGCATCGGTATAGTAGATTTTTAGAGTTCAGTGGGCAAATAACGCGATCAAAGTGAGTGAGCTAACGATGCATACCACGTTAATTGTTTAGCTTGTAGTAATCACGTGTGCGCACTAATTTAGTGCGCGTTAGTAATAACACTTTGCAGCGTTTATAGGCTGTATATTATAATAATATTGGTCGTTCTGTTCAACTGCAAGCAAAGGACTGTTTAACTAATTTATTTATTTTGCACATGTGAAAATAGTATCTAATATGATAATTAACTTTACATGTAATTTTAAGAGCTATACCTACATTAAAAAGCAAGATTTTCAAAATGAAATTATGAAAAAAAAATTACTTAAGTATATTTAAATGTTAATAAAACGCTAAAATATATAAAAAAACATTAATGTATAACGCAGCTTCATCTTAACCGAATTTTCAAATATCCTATCCTACTAATATTATAAACGCGAAAGTTTGTAAGCATGGATGGATGTTTGTTACTCTTTTACGTAAAAACTGTTGAATGGATTTTGATGAAATTCGGCATACAGATAGTTTATTACCTTGATTAACACATAGGATACTTTTATCCCGATATTCCCGAGGGAATTGGAACCGCGCGGGTGAAACCGCGAGCGGCCGCTAGTTTGTAACAATATTTCTTTCGGATCTCAGAGGTGAAAACTTCTAAGATTTGATGAAGCAATATTGACTAAAAAACATAAGCATCAAGCACTGACAAATTTCGACGGGTAAAACCAGACCTCGGTAGCCAAGTGGTTAAAAGACAGCCGCCCGGAAACGGAATGCGGAAGGTGCGTGGTTCGATTCTCGCCTGACGTTGTCGTCTTTTTTCAGTATTTAAAATTTTACTTAAATTAAGTATTTTCGAATCGTCAAAAAAATATTTTTTATGAACCCATCCACCCCCGCCATCCCATTCTGGACAATCTTTTAGCTGTGGAGAAGAACGGGCGCAAGAAACTCCACAGCTTTATATAGAAGTAACGACATTTACAAAAAATATATATTATGTCGTTACCACATTAATCTTATAACTATTAAACAATTTATTTTAAAAATAAAAATCAGCTGTTGAAGTGCGGTTGGAACATTTTAGACCCAAGATGTTTTGACTTCTGTGTAGTCAGACACTTCCTATAACTTGCAAAATTTCAACCCAACCCTTTTTCATTCTTCAGCTACAATGAATATTCCAAGGCAGAAGCAGCCGTGACACAACCCATAGTACTCTTCAAATACATACATATGTCGCAGCATCACTTCTAGGCTGTAGTATTATTCATCCAACTTATCACGCCATCTATTGAGCTATGTCAGATTTAATTAAACGGAAACGGCAAGTGTCTAATAGACACTTGGGTATAAGGTCGATACCTCGGACCAAATATTACATGGACAGAGTCTTACGACGTTGCCGCTTTTACATACGTGTATCAAAGTAAAGTATTTGTATCTCTGTCTGTATGACTGTAGTGTGATATGAGTAAAAGAGATAGTGAATGTACGTTTGGCAACGACGCACTGTCGGTGTGAGACGTGTCATTTCATGACCGACTACTAGGTCAAAACATTGCTGGATTGTGCGAAATAACAGTGAAATATTAAGAAATCTTAGTGTTTGTGTTATTTGTGTAATATATTGACATAATGTCTTGTTCTGCTGTTTATTGTTCGTCAAGAACAACAAAAGGAGGTGTGAGGGACCAGGAATTATCATTTCATACGTTAGTGTTTCTCATAATATGTATGCTTTACTATGAGTTTTTTAATGATTAAAACGGTAAAGCATTAATTTTTGCTAATTCTAAATCATACTATATCGTACACTATTCATAAGAATCAGGTTTTAAACCTTAATTAAATGTAATTTAAAGGCTTTGTTTTTGGCGTAATGATTAGTGATGTACGTATTTGTGTATCGAAGCTTTATCGATATTACTAATATTCTTTTTATTATTCTTTTTTTAGGTTTCCAAAATGCCCGGAAATAAGACGTGAATGGGTTAAAGCTATTAGACGTGATAACTGAGAGCCTACAAAATATTAAAGGCTCTGTTTCAAACATTTTGAAAAATCTTTTTTTACAGTAAAAATTTTAGCCTTAGTTCAAAATTGAATCTTAATAATATGGGCGGGAATATGAATAGTAAAAAGTATTGCTCTTCACTTTACTACACAAATTATTATTTTTTATTTGTTTGTTATAATAGAAGGAGGCAAACGAGCAGGCGGGTCACCCGATGGAGAGTAATCTCCGCCGCCCATAGACACCCGCAACACCAGAGGAATCGCAGATGCGTTGCCGGCATTTAAGGAAGGAATAGGAATTGTGAGCGGGGGGGGGGAGGCCTCCGGAACCCTCACTGCCCGAACGAAACACAACAGCACCAAGGGCTATTATTTCACGCCGGATATTAGCGTGTTACCAGACTAATCGATCGATCGTCGATTGATGGTAGAATGGATTAGTCGACGTCGATCGATGTCGATCGACAATCGACCGGTAAAATGGATTGGGTGTTAAATCGAGCTGTTTGATTAGACGCACCGGCCGCTTCACTTTTCTGAGTGGTAGAGCCACGCTGCGTTGCAGCACGCATTGGGCCGGCTCGCCCGGCGTTATACCACCCGCTCTAATATTCGGCGTGAAATAATGGCACTTGGTGCTGTTGTGTTTCGTCCGACTAGTGAGGGTTCCGGAGGCCCTCCCCCCCCCCCCTCCTCCCAATTCCTATTCCTTCCTTAAACCTATTCCTCCCCTAAAGGCCGGCAACGCGTCTGCGATGATTCCTCTGGTTTTGCGGGTGGGTGTCCATGGGCGGTGGTGATTACTCTCCATCAGGTGACCCGCCTGCTCGTTTGCCTCCCTCTTTTATAAAAAAAAAAATATATTTCGTGCCCATGGATAATAATCGTAATATTAGATTATGTTTATGTTGATAATGAGTGTGATAATATGAACGTTTAAAACTAAATGATATTCCCCCAAACACCTTGGGAAGCATTTAGATTTAGCAACACTGAAAAAGGGGGGAAGGGGAGTGGGAGGGGGAGCCAAAGTGCGAAAATGCATAGTTTTCAAGATATTTTTATTTTGAGGTTATTTTAGGTTATTTTTAGGAAAAAAAAACAAATATTCTACTAAGTTACAATTACCGTACCCCCTCCTATCTACCTCCCTCGAAACTACTAACCTCGAAATTCATGACAATCGCTACGCAAAAAAAAAACAAATACAAAAACCGCTGCTTAAAATGTCATTTGGATAAAATAAGCGATCGTTGGCTTTAAAAAACGGCCGCATCCAGATTCTTCTGCGTTTGCGTCTCCGTAATAATAGTACGAGCAACATCGTACTGGCCAAGAACAACGAGTCCTTTTCTGAATACATTTCGCTTATGGAATTTAGCCATGGTTAATCGATCAACGTCGACCGACCGTCGATCGATGGGTTAGACGAACGGTATCCGTCGATTGATTAAAGTTACCACACCTATTGATCAACGTCGACCGACCGTCGTCGATCGATTGGTTAGTCAAACGGTAGGTATCCGTCGATCGATTAAAGCTACCAGACCAGTCGATCAACTTCGATCGACGTTGATCGATGCCGTCGATCGACGATCGATCGATTGGTCGGGTAACACCCTTAGTGAGAGGTTGGTATTTACGCCGGGCGAGCCGGCCCAGCGTGCCCGGCGTGCTGCAACGCAGCGTGGCTCTACCACTTAGTCAATGTCACTCATTTCGCACCACCCAAGGGTCACGTGTAGGGTCTAAACGGTAAACCTACGGACGTGAGTAACTTTAACCCCAAATTATAATAACGAACTAGGTACACACCACATTAAAGTGATTATATCGATATACTAGTCACATCTTTACTCACGCACACATGTACAGATAGAAAGCTGCACACTAACAAAATACGCACATGCTAAAAATCCAAAGACTTTTTTTTTTTTATATACTTAGCCCGGCAAATGACCCCACTCCACCTGATGTTAAGTGGAAATGAGGTCCAGGCGCGAGGACAACTGGTGCAGCGTAAGAGACGTAGCATCAGTCATCCTCACTCTGCCGGCCCACAAAGTGCTTCTTCACGCCTCGTTTGAAGGACCCTATGTCATAGGTAGGAGGGAATACGTGTGCTGGTAGACTATTCCATCTTTTGGAAGTGCGGCAAAGAAACGAGTCACCAAATTTCTTTGTGCGAGATGGAATGTTGGAGACTGTAAATTGGTGACTCCGCAGAGCAGCACGCGTACTCCTATGGAGGAAGGGAGAAGGAGGGATGAGGTCAAAGAGTTCTTCAGAGCACTCGCCATGGTATAAACGGTAAAAGACGCTGAGTGACGCAATATCTCTACGCAATTGCAAAGGCTCGAGAGTTTTAGTGACCTCTGCATTGCCGATAATGCGCACAGCGCGGCGCTGCAATCTGTCCAAGGCATCGAGAAGGTACTTTGCGGAGCCGTCCCAAAGGTGAGAGCAATACTCCACGCAAGACCGCACCTGTGTCTTGTATAATAGACACTACTGATCAGGCGTGAAGAATCGCCGCACCTTGTTCAGGACACCGAGTTTACGTGAGGCATTTTTAATCACGGTTTCGATGTAGTCCTTTTGGTTCAGATCGCAGCGGATATCCATACCGAGCATGTTAATACTGCTCTGCAGGCCTAGAGATGTACCCTGAAGAGAGGGAAGGGGAAGGAATGGCGACTTTTTCGCTGTGAACGCGCACACCTGTGTTTTCTTGGCATTGAACTCCACCAGATTATCGGAGCCCCATCTAGAAATGAGGTCCAACACCCGATCGAGCTCAATGACAAGATTTGCTCGCTTCATTTCGGTGTCTACCCGCCCAGCCGTTGGGTGCCCGTTATATCCCCCATTCACTGTGCTATCATCTGCATAGCAATGAATGTTTCCAAGAGGAAGCATGTCATTGATATGCAGAAGGAACAGCGTGGGGGATAGAACGGAGCCTTGAGGAACACCAGCGTCCACTGACATGAACCGCGAAGCGCATCCATCCGAAAGGACACGGATTCTACGCTCATGCACGAAGCTGGCAATCCAGGTACAGAACTGAGCGGGCAAACCGTATGCCGGGAGCTTGGACAGAAGAGCTTTGTGCCAGACCCGATCAAAAGCCTTGGCTATGTCAAGGCTAACTACCAGTGACTCGCCACGCTTGTCAATAGCCTCACCCCAGAGATGTGTGACGTACGCTAGAAGATCACCCGTTGACCGTTTTGGCCGAAACCCATATTGACGATCGTGAATTAGGGAGTGACCTTCTAGGTATCGAATAAGCTGTTTGTTCAATATTCGTTCTAGGATCTTACACAACACTGAAGTTACGGCTATAGGGCGGTAATTAGTCGGATCTGACCGATCTCCTTTTTTAGGGATCGGTTGCACATTAGCTTCTAGCTCTGTCCATTGTGATATTTGGTCCAAGGTCGATACAGCGGCGATGACATTGACAGTTGTCGCTGGCTGACAAGACAGTGACTGATGAGTGGGGTTGTCAATTCGAGATGACATTGGATGCGACGGGGGAGACCTCGGGGAGACCGCCGTCATTCTTGTTACGGGGTGTGCTCACGAACGGTTCTGAGTTTGGGTCTGCGTCGCTGTATCTAACTTGCCGCGTTTCCTTAAAAGTAATCTCTCTCCATCTGCTTAATCGTTAATTATTTTGAACCAAATTGTGTTGCATTGTGAAAATAGACGCCTGTACTTTATTGAGAGCCTATTATTTCAAATCTAACGCCCCTCCGACACATACATAAATTAACGACTATTATCCCCAAAAGGATAGTCAAAGGCTAAGCAATGAGGACCGCAGAAGCAGTCCACCAAAGTCCACGTTACACCAAATTACAACTACACATGTGCTCAGCGAGTTAGGTGGGGAGAACATTGCCGCTCTACGCTGTTGGATGTGTGTCCAGTATTTAGTCTTTATATATTATATTTAGTATATTTTACATTCAAATTTATATTTTGTATTTTATGACGTGGTAACGACATATCTTTGTTTTTTGTAAATGTCGTTGCTTCTGTGCGCTGTGATTTCCTGCGCCCGTTCTTTGCCACAGTTAAAAAATGACGTCCTGAATGGGTGGTAGGTTAAAAATTAGGACGATTCAAAGTACTTACTAATTGAGTTTATTGAATAAATATATTTTGAGTTTGAGTTTAGTCCGTTAGCCGCATTTTACGACAGCCAATGGAAAAGAGGGGTGGGTGGTAGTATTGTTTCACCGCTACGCGACACGGTTTATAATGCCAAAATTTGTGTTACATAATAATGCCCACATTTAAAATTGGATTACATTTGATAGGATCTAGATATTAGATGTATGTGCAGTCTTAAATCCGTTAGTCGCCTTTTACGAAACCAAATACATGCATACATAGATACACGACTTGCATCCCAAAGGGTTAGTCCCAGACTAGGCAATGAGGACCGCAGAAGCAGTCCACAGCCATAGTCTCCAAATAACAACTGCACATGTGCTCAGTGTGCTAGTTGGTGAGCCAATCACCGCTCTGTGTGTAGTCTTCAGCCCGTTAGTCGCATATTACGAAACCCAATGGAAGATAGCAGCAGCGATATATACGTTACACTAGATAGGCCCTTCCGAATACGCACTATGTTCCACTCATCTGCGGAGTCGACTCGGCACCTTGCTTTAGTGTAGCTTTGACATTCGCGCGTGCAGAGCGGCGAAAATAATTTTTTATTTCTTTACAAAGTGTACAACTAGACGTTTACTACAATTCAGTTGTCAAGTAAGTGAAATTAATTGTTATCCAAGTAATTATTGTGTATCGTATTATTAGAATAGAAAAGATATTTTTTCAATTATTGTTATTGACAATCTATTTGGGACGCTATCTTAATACACACTACGTTGTCTTTGACCGATCTGGCGCTGCGGCGCTGCGATGTCTGTCTGTTGATTAGTCGACATAAATGTTTAAGCGCTGCAGCGGCTGCAGCGAACTTTAGGTCTCTCATTCCAGAATTTGAACAAATGGTTTGTATGCACGTTCTTGTCTATACTTCTAGGTCAATGGACAGGAGTTGGTAGTATTTCAGCTCATTGCTGAAATGCTGATGTTATTCTTCAAATCACATCAGCATTCCAGCAATCCTCACCGTGTGCATTCAATTATTACTTTCGAGGTGTTTCAATTAGATGGCACGCAGTACATATTCATTAGCTATGTTAATTATCCGCCGTCGTTGCCTGCGCACAACGCCCCGATGCATAATATACAGCCACACTAATAAATTACTAAATGCAGCAGACGCTTGTGACTTAATTATACCTACTTATCTTATTATATCGAAACTCTTTATTTCACTTCACACTTGAAATACGCATAAAACAAGTTAACAAAACTCGCTATATCACGATGTTCGTAGACACTTAAGGAATGTTTCCGAGACGGGCCGCAGACTGCAGGAACACAACAAAAAAAGAATTAGCCAAATAGGTGCAGCCGTTCTGAAGTAGTTCGCGTACAAACATTTGGCAATTGATTTTTATTAATATAGATACACTTAATAAACATTAAAACAAAAAAATAATATGAAATCACGTACAAAGGTAAAGTTATCTCTGATTCATAGATATGAGTGATCTTCAAGCCGACCAAAATAAAGGAAATACCTTAATATTATTATATACTTAATTAAATTAATAGATATAAACAAATATATTTTAGGTTGGGAAGAAAAAGAAGTTGTTTTTTTACCACACATTACGCTGTTAAGGCCATTATGCAGGCAACAGCCAAATCTTTTCACAAATGCTTTGTTTCAAGCTAGTTTCAGAAGCCTAAAGAAAACTTCCCTAAAAAAATAGAGAATATGGAATACTACAAAAATGCAAGTGCATCAAGAACATTAACATATTCATATCCTACTGCTGGACTATATACCATATAGAGACATTGAGCCATTACGCACCCCGCTGGCCCCATGAGAGTTAATGGGTAAAGTGAGTTATAACATATTTGGGGATCGCGATTTATTATAATGTTTCTTCTTTCTGCCAAACAAATAAATGACAAAACACTCTGTAACGTATGTTAAAAGGTTTAAGCCCGATAGAAATAAATTCCATCTAGCCAGTGTGGCTAAAGGCCAAGTCCCACTCAGAGCGATTACACCGGCCTTAATCTGCCAACCAGCATTACGGTAGTGCATTTTCAATCCCCATAAGAAGCTCAGCTGAACCGAACGATAATATCGTTCGATATTATATTTCGGCTTAAAGTCGGACAAGTACCACCAACAACGGTTGTAGCCCTTCAATTAATGATAAACTTAAAATGTTAAAATATTTCTAAATTATTGTAAAATATGTCATGTTGATTTCGAATGGTACTCTCATAATGATAACATGTATTTATTGTTTGGAATATAATGAAAAGACAAGAGTTCTATCTAATAGTTAAATACAAACCTACATAATGATCGAAAACCTTTACCTATTTATTAATTAGCTAACATTACCCATCGGGACGGATTGCGTGATTACTTTGCGTTCGTCTCATGGGGCCAGAGCTGCTTTCTTGGAAAGGAGCGGAGTGCGTTTCTGCCATCGCTGATGAGATCTTGTTGGGTATGGAATATTTTATTCCGTTCACAGATTTTGCCAACAGCAGAAAACGGCCTTGGAAGCAGGTGGCGTATCGAGCTTGGACGAGGGTTTTTTTTATAATAGAAGTAGGCAAACGAGCAGGCGGGTCACCTGATGGAGAGTAATCACCGCCGCCCATGGACACCCGCAAAACCAGAGGAGTCGCAGGCGCGTTGCCGTCCATTAAGGAAGGAATAGGGTTAAGGAAGGAATAGGGATTGTGAGAGGGGGGTGAGATGGGCCTCCGGGACCCTCACTGGCCGGACGAAACACAACAGCACCAAGTGCCATTATTTCACGCCGGATATTCGTGAGAGAGTGGTATTACGCCGGGCAAGCCGGCCCAATGCGTGCTGCAACACAGCGTGGCTCTACCACTCAGAAAACTGGTTTGCGCACTAAATGACCCTAGTACCGGCTCCTTGAAGGCGGCTTATAACAAGGCCTCTAGATTTAATAAGAGTGATCTTGCAGGAGCGGATGCACAAAGAGTGGCGAGGGTAGAGCAGGAGTTGATCTCGCACCCTACAGGTAGCCGTAGCTATTGGTGGCTCGCTAAGGCCGTGCAGGCTAACTTCTACTCTCCCTCGCTGCCTCCGTTGAAACATCCAGATGGCTCGTTAGCCTACCAGCCGCTTGCGAAGGCGAATTTTTTGGCTGACCTTTTCGCGGTTAATTCGCGCATCGACTGTTGTGGCGCCGCTTCACCTATCATAGCTCATTGTGGGGCCACAATATCTGATATTCGTATTAGGCAGTGTGATGTATTGTGTTGACACGATTGTTTAGGATGTCTTACGATACCGGTATTGTGCCGGTGTCTTAGAAGGAGGCGAACATATAACCCATCCCCACAAAAGGGGATCGGATCCAGCCAACTATCGGCCCATCGCTGTCACTTCTGTGCTGTGCAAGGTGTTTGAGCGGATAATTAACTCTCAGCTCATTCACTACCTAGAGGATCACTCGCTGCTTAATGAGCGCCAGTATGGGTTTAGCCCCAAGCGATCAACGGGTGATCTTCTAGCGTACGTTACTCACGCATGGGGTGAAGCGATGGACAAGCATGGCGAATCTCTGGCAGTTAGCCTTGATGTCGCCAAAGCCTTCGATAGAGTATGGCATCGCTCCCTTCTTTCCAAGTTGCCGGCCTTCGGCGTGCCGCCCCGTTTGTGCGCCTGCGTTGCAGACTTTTTAGAAGAGCGGAGGATTCGTGTCCTTTGTGTGGGTAGTTCCTCCGAGTTCTACAAAGTCAATGCCGGAGTGCCGCAGGATTCTGTGCTCTCACTTACTCTATTTCTTCTGCATATCAATGAGATGTTGTTCTTGGGCAATATTCATTGTTATGCGGATGACAGTACGGTGCATGAGCGGTACATAGGACACCCTGTGGCAAAGCAAGCTGATATCGTAGTAAAAAGGCAAGAACAGGGTTTTTTTTTAAATTTTCTGCTCCTCCGACGTGGGTTAGGCCGGAGATTTTATAAAGCTATCTTAATGCTATCTAATGCCGCTCTATAGCAGGTCCTATTCCTTAAAAGTGGCTTTATGCCTACATTTCCTTTGCACTGGTGTGCCTTAATCTACTGTCTTCCTATTCCTATTTCTATCACTATATAAATTTCCAGAAACTCTTTCCATTTTTTTTGCACGTACGTGCCCTGTCTACTCTTTTTTTCTTAATTTCTTATAATCTACTTATGCTTATTCTAATTACATTTTTATTGCATTCATAATGCCCTACTCCCTAATTATTTCCATTTCCTATTTTGGCTCTTATATCTATTGCTGCGGTTGCCGATTTCGTTTATGTTGTCTCTAGTTAGTACTAACTAGAGATTTCGTTCATATTCTACTTTCTAGCCTCATCCTCTCGTAGTGGGGATAGGGCATTCTGAGATAATATATATCACCGTCTCTTCTTTTTCGGGGTCGCAAGTGCACGATGGACTCTCCTTGCACTTAAAACGGTGCAAATACGAGGAGAATCCAACGTGCCCTGTCATTACCTGTGTCAAGATCCCGGTGGGTTTAATCTTGCGGACTAACCCATGCGCAGTCATCGCGTCCGGGAAGAACAACTTCGTCACGGAGGCCGTCGTTCCCCAACTAACATTTTGGTAAGAAGAATAATAATAATAGTACATGAGTCGTAAAAATAACTCTGATAACTCTTTTAGCAATACATTAGTGATTAAGGTAGCAGTGCATATTACATAAAGCGCAAATTAATTGTTTAGTATCAACATTTTTGTATTGTTGTTACCGCTAACAGCGTCAATTTCATTAAGTGCAGTGAATACTAGTGTTAATACTCGTATTTGGTGAAAACAGCAAATGAAAAGTAAGTCAATATTTATTTTGGATAACTGGTGTTGTAGATGTGAAATCTTACTGCGGTCTTTAGTTTTCTGTAAGAATATATATAAGTTTAACATTAATGCGCCACTAAAATAAACTACTTTTGATGATATTTTCTAGAAAATTAAATATTATTTTAGTTATTTTTTGCTTCAAGTACGGAAAATAGTAACTTCTGGTAGTCTCTACTAGTTTTTAAAAGAAAAGTATCAAAAGTTTGTTTTAATAAGTAAAGCAATAATGTTTGAAACAAGTTTTCTTCCTGTAATTTTTTGTAGGTTATCTTTATTTTAATGGCGTCAATTTGCAATCACTTAAGGTTCCTGTTAACTCTGTTATTCCTTACAATAGTGATTAAAGAATGGTAGTTAGCACGTCTATGCCACTTGTAGTTTTACAATATGGTTATAAACAGAACAAACGATAAGTTTAGCTTGCATAAAAGTCCTATGTGAAGCAATAAGCTGAATTTTTTAGGGTTCAGTTATTGTTTGAACATCCATTTTTGATAAGTATGTGGCGATTAATATTTAATAAATACAAAGAAGGAAAGAAATATTTAGCCACAGACATAAATAATCTAATATAGGTTTAATTATTTAATATCCTACATTTTAAAATATTAGCTTTCATGTAGCTTTCATGTAGCTATTCCATCTTAGGGTAAAAGTTTTAAATAGCTGTACACGAATTAGATAAGGGGAGGAAAAGACGATGGAGGAGGGGGGAAGGGTTATCTATTAGTGGTACTCCCACTCTGCGGAAATGAATAGTTTCAGAGAAAAAACTTTTTAAAAATTTGTTAATCCTAACCTCAAAAACAATAATTTATCGCCCTAATTTCGGTCCGCGACAGCTCTGGCGCTGCGGGAAGTACAGCCCCTTCGTCCCTGCGCAACAAAACGTAGTGTCCCCCGCTCGCCTACGCAGCTTCGCCTATCAGCCACTGCGGCTCGTGCGGGTCACTATGTGTTGTTTGTTACAGCAGGCCCTCCCTCCGCACCTCCGGCTTTTTATATACACTCTAGGGTAGGGCAGACTAGTACCACGTGGAGTCGGGGTTGACTAAATCGATTCTGTGACAGATTTACTCACCTATATAACAAATTAGACCAACATCACTTTTCAAATTCTCATAAGAAGTCCGTGTGAGATCTCAATAAAGTCCAACAGCTTTTAATTGAGTCTCGAGGGGTTTGGAGGAATATTATTTACCATTAAACGTTCATTATCACCTATTATCATATACTTTATGCAAAGAAAACATGCACTTTAATATCTTACTTGACACTGGCTAAATGTGCTGACCTCACGAAGCCATTATTAGGCCTTATTAAATTAGGCCAATAAAGAGAAAAAAAAACAAAGAAAAAAGGCGGATTAGACAGCACACAAATGACACAAACCATTAAAAGCTCAATGACACAAACTGTACGTTCAGAAACTCGTGTAAATATTATGGTTAAAAAATACCAAAAAAAGCAATGTCCATATTATATTTAAGCAGATTTTAATTGAGCAGATTATAATTAAGACGTTTTAGTCAAAAATTGTTGGAATATACGAAAATACTCCATTTCAATTTTATCTATTGATTATATCATATGATTACTTTGTGTAACATCACTATTTATGTATTAGTCACTCAAACGACTTTTCATTATAAAACCGTTGTGCCAACGGTGATCTTTACTTTAATACTTACTCTAATTTTTTTTTTCTTCTGTGGCAACACTTTTGTAAACAGCTGATCTGAATGTCTCCTGTGTAAAATTTGAAATTTAATTTATTATTTACTCATTTTACGCCCATTATCCAATTCAATCATTAAGTTAAGTTGTGTTTTAGTGGTGAGCGTTTCGCTTTTAGTGTATTTCATGTGCAAAATCCAAAATTTAAGTAAAACTGTTTAGTGACAGTTACCGGCATGTAAGTGAACCGTTGTCATCTTTATGGTACCTACCCTTATTTCACTTAAAATCTTATAAATTTGCATAAATTGACGATTTGTTAATTATTATACGTATGTAAAATTTTAAACACTGAAAAAAAGACGACAACCTCAGGCGGGAATCGAACCACGCACCTTCCGCATTCCGGGCGGCTGCCTTAACCACTTGGCTACCGAGGTCTGGCTTTCAACCGTCGAAATTTGTCAGTGCTTGATGCTTATGTTTTTAGTCAACATTGCTTCATCAAATCTTAGAAGTTTTCACCTCTGTGATCCGAAAGAAATATTTTTACAAATACTTGAACATTCGGTTAAGATGAAGCTGCGTTTATAGATTAAGATTCTAAGATTTCATCAAATCTTAGAAGTTTTCACCTCTGAGATCCGAAAGAAAAAGCTTCTAAAATTTGATGAAGCAATGTTGACTAAAAAGCATAAGCATCAAGCACTGACAAATTTCGACGGTTGATAGCCAAACCTCGGTAGCCAAGTGGTTAAGGCAGCCGCCCGGAATGCGGAAGGTGCGTGGTTCGATTCCCGCCTGAGGTTGTCGTCTTTTTTCAGTGTTTAAAATTTTACTTAAGTATATTTAAGCGTTAATAAAACGCTAAAATATAAAACATTAATCTATAAACGCAGCTTCATCTTAACCGAATTTTCAAATATTTGTAAAAATATTTCTTTCGGATCTCAGAGGTGAAAACTTCTAAGATTTGATGAAGCAATGTTGACTAAAAAGCATAAGCATCAAGCACTGACAAATTTCGACGGTTGATAGCCAGACCTCAGTAGCCAAGTGGTTAAGGCAGCCGCCCGGAATGCGGAAGGTGCGTGGTTCGATTCCCGCCTGAGGTTGTCGTCTTTTTTCTGTGTTTAAAATTTTACTTAAGTATATTTAAGCGTTAATAAAACGCTAAAATATAAAACATTAATCTATAAACGCAGCTTCATCTTAACCGAATGTTCAAGTATTTGTAAAAATATTTCTTTCGGATCACAGAGGTGAAAACTTCTAAGATTTGATGAAGCAATGTTGACTAAAAACATAAGCATCAAGCACTGACAAATTTCGACGGTTGAAAGCCAGACCTCGGTAGCCAAGTGGTTAAGGCAGCCGCCCGGAATGCGAAAGGTGCGTGGTTCGATTCCCGCCTGAGGTTGTCGTCTTTTTTCAGTGTTTCAAATTTTACTTAAGTATATTTAAGCGTTAATAAAACGCTAAAATATAAAACATTAATATTATACGTATCTTTTTTAATTCCAACCACTTTAGTTGCGATTAAAATACGTAAATATAACCTCTGTTTGTTGGTTACGCGACTACTCGTACAGCTGTTTACTTGTAACCTACGTAGTATTTAAAAAATTGTATTTCTCTTTTATACGGTTTAATTTTTAAGTTTTCCCATAATGATGACTCGCAAGGCCTTGTCTCGTCAGGAGGAGTCCAAACTCCAACTGACATTAAATGAATTGAAGGCTTCGAAAGAGTTGTGTGATCAACTAAACAGAGAGCGAGATAACAACGAAAGGGAACTTTTGGAATCATTAGACAGGCATCAAAAGTTAAAAAATGAGTTGGTACAGTTAAATGACCGTTATATCGATGCTATTGATGCCCGGGACAGGCTCCAAAACATTGTGGACAGGTTCGACCAATGTAGTTCAGAGTATGACCAGGCTCTGAACTGCATAGATGAGTTGAAAAAACAATTGCATGAGGCCAATAATAAAATTACTTTATTAGAAACATCTAAACTTAATATGACTGCCTCATTGAATCAAAGCTTGTTCGATGAGTTGGTAGTCTGTGCCCCCTCCATGGTTTCTGCGACAGCTAGCAGTCAGCCCACTGTCACTATAGATCTTACATGTGAGGAAAATAAAAATAGCAACCACTCAGTGAAGATTGCTGGCTGTAGCAAAAATAAACTAAAAAAATATATTAAGACAAATAAGTACATTATGAAAACGCAAAAATTAGTTAGGAAGCACAAATTTTTTATTAAAAATATAAAATTAAATAGAGAAAGATTGTACTTAATTGACAAATTAGATATATACTCGTCACAACTACACAATAAAAATTTAAAATATAAAAATGATACACAAATTCTACAAACTAAAATTGCACACCTAGAGGACTCGCTTATATCTATTACTAAGCAATATGATCTTTCACAAGGTCAAATAAAAGAACACATGTTGGCCATTGATGAACTGGTAGTCCTGTGTAATGGTAACAATGAAGGGATTGATTCACTCACAAGTAATTGTAAATGTAAACAGTTACCAAGCCGTTCATCAATCCCATGTAATTCTTCCTCTGTCGAATTGATTGATGTTTCTTCCAAAGGTTCCCTTACTCAGTGCACAGTTAAAAATGTACCACAACTTATACCAACCAACCAGATTCCAAGTAAGACAGATTGTAATAGTGACTTGGTAATATTTAGTGATGAATTTGGTAAAAACATGGGTCGGTTGTTATTTGACTTGGGACATTCAGTTATCAATTATTGTATACCGGGTGCTTCTTATCAACATATTTTGAAAAAAGCTGTAGAACATAAATATAACCCCAATAGCACCTTATTATTATTTGGTAATCTGAACAAAACAAGCCTTATAAAATGTTTAGAATGTTTGAATAAGTTAATTGTAAAGAAAATTATTACATTACCCTATTGTAGTAGTTTGCCACAGGAGGAAAATTCTATTAGACATTAAGCTTAATCTGACATTACATTTATTTTGCAAAAATGACATAATGCATTTAATTGACACTAACAATTATGTTAGTAATTTTTATTTGACAAGAGATAGTTATTACCTGCCAAATTATTTTAAGCGACAAATAGCTTTATCGCTATCCTATTATATTCAAACGTCAGCCAAAAACTTGGCTAAACAAGTTGCTTCTATTGAGCAATGTATATTTGACATAGACGTCAGTAGTGTTTCTACCAACATTCCAATTAATTATTTAAATTAAATTATATGACAAAAGAGGAAAACTCTTGCGAAATGTTTGTTAATAAAATGAAATTAAATGAATGTAAAAATAGCTTTAGTAAAAGCCCATATCAATCATTAAATTTAAAAAATGTACAGTCTTTAAACATTGTCCACCAGAACATCCAAGGAATGATGGGCAAAGATTTGGAGATTGAATTGTTCATGAACTGTAATAAAATTGATATTCTTTGCATAACAGAACACTGGCTTAAAGACCATCAGTTCATGTTCAATTTTAAGAATCATTTGGTAGGAAGTTCGTTCAGTCGAGGAAATGCAATACATGGTGGCTCCTTAATTATTGTTAGTAAAAAGTTTAAATTAAAGGAACGCAAAGACATAGTGAGCCTCTCGGTTGAGCGAACAATAGAAATAGCTTGTGTGGAGTTGGAGCAGTTTGTTGTATTAAGTGTGTACAGACCTCCTTCAGCATCATATGATTTTTTCAAAAAAGTTATGGATGAGGCATTACATAAAGTCCGTAATGTAGGTAAAACAAAAATTGTTTGCGGGGATTTTAATATTAATTTGTTAGAAAATTCCACAATGCAACTAAAATTAAAAACCTATTTCTATCATACAACTTAAATCATTTATTTTTGGAGCCGACAAGAATAACTGCCACTTCGGCCACCTGTATTGATAACATATATACAAATGTAAAACCACTGGCTAAGCAAATTATTAATAACCTGGACTCTGATCATTGTGGCCAAATGGTCAGCTTTCCACACCAGCGTAAACAAGTGACGAAAAAGAATATCACTGTTGTACCAAAAACTGCAGATACAAAATTAAATTATTTAGAATACAATGACAACCCTAATGTCTTTTATAATAATTTTTTTAAAATTTATTGTTCAGAATTTAATAAAACTTTTATTCCAAAAAAGATCTCAGTTAGTGGTACTGTAACTTTTAATGAATGGGCTACAATTGGTATTCACAGAAATAGGAAACGCCTTTATGAACTTTATGGTGAACGCAACTATAACACCAGCGATGACTCCAAATTATATGTTAAAAATTATTCAAAGTTATTCAAAAGAGTATGTCGATTAGCCAAGGCAAACTATCTGAGTTCTAAGATTAGAATAGTAATGACAAAATCAAAATGACATGGAATATTATAAATAGTGAAACAGGAAAGGTCAAAAGTCGTAATAATGAGTACAATTTAAATTGTGATAATAAAACCTTGACTTCTGATGCTGATGTTGCTGCAGCATTTGAGAGGTTTTTAACTGACATTCCAGTTTCAACTACAAAAGCCTTGATTTCCTCCCCCACTGTAGCTGAATCTGTTTTGAAGGAGAATGTTAAAGATTGTGAAAGTAATTTCAGTTTAAAAAAAAATTGTGTTATAGATATATTAAAAACATTTAACACTCTCAATAAAAAGAAACCTGCTGATCTGTGGGGTAATTCCGTGGACGTCGCTAAATCTGTAATTATGACAATAGCTCCAGTTTTAGCTTGCATATTTAATGAATGCATTGACTGTGGTGTTTTTCCTGACCTCATGAAATATAGTAAAATAATTCCATTATTTAAATCAGGTAGCACTTCTGACCCCTCTAATTTTAGACCTATTTCTGTGCTACCCACATTTAGTAAAATTTTTGAAAAGTTAATGCTAGATCAAATGCAAATTCATTTTTATAAAAATAAACTTTTACATTGTAAACAATATGGTTTTACTAGGGGTCGCTCTACAACTGACGCCGGTGTTGAGCTTTTAATCCAAATATTTTATACCTGGGAGGAATCACTGGATGCCCTAGGGGTATTTTGTGATTTATCCAAGGCTTTTGATTGTGTTTTACATGAAACTTTGGTCAGGAAGCTTAACCACTATGGAATTAGGGATGCTTCTTTGAGCCTTCTAATCTCATACTTGAGTAACAGGATTCAAAAGGTCGACATTAACGGTAAAAGATCTCCGGGATCAGTGGTTAAAATGGGAGTTCCGCAGGGTTCAATACTTGGTCCATTCTTGTTTTTGGTTTATATTAATGACTTACCTTATTTTGTAAAAGACAGTCATGAGATAGTATTGTTTGCTGATGATACTTCACTTTTATTCAAAGGGAAACGACGACACCCAAATTATGACGATGTGAATAATGCGGTCTCAAAGATTGTTCACTGGTTTAGTGTTAATAACTTGCTATTAAACGAGGGAAAAACCAAATGTGTAAGATTTGTATTGCCTAATGTTAAGCAGGTAATAACTAGTGTACAAATTAAAGATAAGAATGTGAATCCTGTGGACACCACTGTGTTTCTAGGCATGACGTTGGATGCCAAGCTTCAGTGGGGCCCACATTTAGCTAAATTGTCGAATAGACTTAGCTCTGCGGCTTATGCAGTAATGAAGATCCGTCAGTTAACTGACGTTGATACAGCTAGATTAGTTTATTTCAGTTACTTTCATAGTGTAATGTCGTACGCCATTTTACTGTGGGGAAATGCTGCCGACATTCAAACTATCTTTGTGCTGCAGAAGAGGGCTATTCGAGCAATATATAACCTACAGGCTGGTGACTCTCTCAGAGAGAGATTTGAGGATATAAGTATAATGACAGTTGCATCACAATATACACACATCAAAAGTGTCTAGGGATCATGCATTTTTATGCGGATTTCTTGAGATTGAGATGTGTCTTTGTAATAAATTTATGATTTTATAAATTTATATGGATCCTTTTTGGTGCATTTCATAATTTGAAACAGGAACTTTCAATCAATTTCTAGTAAAAGATGAAAATCAGCTGTCAATATTTTCCCTATAAAAACATACAACGCATTGAAGACAATATTAGTGCTACTGTTTCCCTACTACTGATTAAAACCAACGTTATTATGGAGCGGCGACGTCATTTAAGCAGGGAAGAAATGCTCAGAGCCGTGGGAATGATAGAAGCTGGTTCCCGGCAACGTACTGTGGCTTTAGCTCTGAATACAAGTCAGAGTGTTATCAGTCGACTTTGGACACGTTACCGAAGCACTGGTACCGTGGCTGAGCGCCATGAAGGACGGTATCGCTGCACCACACGGAGACAAGACCGATACATTCAAATCACAACTCGAAGAGCCCCAACAATAACCGCCATGATGTTAGCCGTGAGGCTTCATCACTCTTCAGGGAACTTAATTAGCGACCAAACAGTCAGAAACCGCTTGCATGAAGTGAACCTTCATTCCCGAAGACCGCTAAGGGTACCACCTATAGCAATGCACAATCGTAGGATTCGATATCAATGGGCTCTTGAATACAGAAATTGGGCAGAAGAACAATGGCGTTTCGTGTGCTTTTCTGATGAGTCTCGTTTTGGTATGAGACCGGATACAAGACGTATACGACACTGGAGAACCCCTGGACGCCAACAGCGATTAAAAACCTGCCAGGAAGTCCATCCTTATAGTGGTGGAACCATCATGGTATGGGCGGGTATTTGGATCGGCGGAAGAACTGAGTTGATTTGGATCAGAGCAACCTCAACGCTCAAATTTATGCTGAGACGATTGTATCAGACGTCATCGTTCCTCTACAAGTGCAAATCGGTCCCTTATTTCAGTTAATGCATGATAATGCACGACCGCACACCGCAAGAGTTGTAAGACAGACTCTCGCCGCAGCTAACATCAATGTCATGCCCTAGCCTGCTCAGTCGCCAGACTTGAACCCGATTGAGCATGCATGGGATATGCTACAGAGAAGAGCTCTGCCGAATATGGAGGGTATCCAGTCGCAAGAAGACCTTTTTTTGTTGTTGCAACGAACATGGGCGGCCATTCCACAGCGTGATTTGGATGAACTCATTTTGAGTATGCCAAACCGATGTTCTTGTGTTGTTAGTGTTCGCGGTAGAAACACGGATTATTAATTGTTTAAGTTACCCAATAAAATTTTAAAGAAAACTGTTATTTCAGTCTTTTTTTCGAACTTTAATGTTAGTGGTTCAAATGTCAAAAATCCCTTTATTAGGAAAATGGCAAATTTCTTTATTAATGCAAAGGTGACTTGGTTTATCGTTACTGTAGACAAACGAAAACACTTTATTTGATGAATCCTTAAAGAAAATTTTAATTAATATCAATCAGGAGAAAAGTTATTGCAAAAATATATGTTGATCCCTAGACACTTTTGATGTGTGTATTTATAAAAATCTTGTGTATGTACATAAAAATATTGAAATGTTTACAAAAACCAGTGATATTCACAAATTAAATACTAGAAGTAAGAACAAATTAGCAGTGCCTTATACTAGGCTCCATAAAATAAATAATTCTTTTAAGGGTCTGTGTGTACGATTATTCAACAAAGTACCAAATGATATTCAGAAATTAGATCTTGATAAATTTAAAATCAAAATCAAAGAAAAGCTTTATAAAAAAGCTTATTATAAAGTGTCGGATTATACAGAAGACAAACAGCTTAGGTCTGAAATGCTCCAAGTACCTACTCCAACAGCTATTTTTAATTGCCTATAATTAATTTATATAGAGCACCATATTTAATTAAACTATTTACATTCAAATTCATATTTTGTATTTTGTGACCTGGTAACGACATATATTATATATATTTTTTGTAAATGTCGTTGCTTCTGTGCGCTGTGGTTTCTTGCGCCCGTTCTTTGCCACAGTTAAAAAATGATGTCCTGAATGGGTGGTAGGTTAAAAAATATTTGGACGTTTCAAAGTACTTATTAATTGAGTTTATTGAATAAATATATTTTGACTATTGACTATAATAAAAGCATTCGTTCAGACAACTACGAAGTTTTACTTTGCCGTCACTGCGTACCTGCCAACAGGTCATGGGCCCAGGGACCATAATTTTCAAAAGTAATTTTTATCAGTCAATTTTAATAGTAAATTCATATTTAAATAACCAGTGCTGTACGTGAGTGATGCAGAAATACCAAACAGCTTCGATTAAAATTGGCTGAAACGGAACCTGATTATTAAAGGTACGAGTGTTGAATTTTTGGGCTTTGCCTTTTTGAATTTTGCAAAAAGGGTCAGCCACGACTAAATCAATCTTGACAAAATTTATGTAAGAAGACTTGAGCTTGGCGACTCAGTGAGCATTACGTAAGCAATTAATTCACCTAAAATTGCAACCAATGTCAGTTATTCCAACATTTCACGAGTTTTGATAACAGAATTACTCACCCTACCCTCATAATATGGCGGTATGATCACGGCGCTGTAAACGCTAGGAGAGGATCACCATAGCCTACCTAGCATTCATAAAACTCGTCTGCTAGATCATGAAGTTAAGTTGGGGACCGAAATATCTACCGAATTTAAAGTTTCGCATACCAATACAGAGAAGTTTTTTATGCGTAATAATTATGGACCGGACAAGATAAATAAAAATGTGTACCCTTAATCGTCAAAAAGAAATCAATATTGTGGCAATTCAACGCATAAAATTACGAAACTGTACTGCGAGCTAGTGGCCGTAGAAATCACATGAAAAAGGACTGCCGTTTTTTTTCAAGAAGTTGTCGTAACGCGAGGGCAGCAGCAGTAATTTTAACTGTACAGCAAACGCTGTTCATCACGTGGAAACCGAGGGCAGTATTGTTTTTATGATTTTAAATTATTGTGAGTTATGAAACGAAACAAGTAATTCTACTAATCATGTTTCTTTTCTTTTAGATTCTGGAGCTACCGATTACATGTTAATTCACGAGATTATTTTTCTTCACATACCAAACTACCCTGTCCTATGAAGATTGGCGTAGCTAAAAATGGAATTTCAATTTTGGCTTATGGAAAAGGACAAATCTGGAGTTCAAGGTACAATTGAAAAACCCCAAAGTTTCTCATAATTGACTGTCCGTAAGTCGAATGCAGCAAGCAAGCAAGTCCAATGATTGCTATTTATTTGATTCAAATGGTGTTCATATCTATAAAAATAACAAATTGCATTATGCAATACTGTTGCAACAACCTTTGTAAAATTGAATTTCAAATGAATTTACTCTCAACTTATTTGAATTCGCTATTTGGTGAAAAGTGGACTATGGCAGATGACTGCAGTCTTGCTATCCTCATTGCCTAGTCTCTGACTAACCCTTCGGGGATGATAGTCGTGATGTGTATGTAATTTAATTATCTCATGCTTCAAAATCTTTTAAATTATGGCATAAACGCTTAGAACATGTAAAGAAGCAAAGAATTATAATTCTTAAAAATGTAGTTGATCATAAATTAATGATTCGTTACATTAATCTACTGACGGCATATTATTATATGAGCCATGCATAATAAATTAATAAGTAATCAGTCGCGAGATCGCGACTTCTTTATGTAAAAGAAAAATGAAAGTCTGTTCAAAATAGACCATATTCATGCGGTCCGATCAGCCCGACTACCGGCGACGACAAACATTATTTTGTTACTTTTATTGACCATTTTACCCACTATACTTTCACATATTTGATGAATTTTAAAGTGGAAGTCTTAAAATGTTTTATTGGTTTTGTTAATAAAAAGTGAAAATTTATTTAATGCGAAGTTCGTTAATTTACTTATACTTATTGAGAACATGTGTTAGCGTTTAGTTTCTGAACGATAACCGGCGGCGGGCATGGGTTGTCGGACGAAACGTCATTCGATCGGAGGCGGTGACAAGTGTAAGACATTACGATTTGCGAGGCAGATATTTTTATTAATAAAAGAAGTCGAGTATTTTGTAGTTCTTATTTAAAGTTCCTGCGAGTGAGACTTTCAACATCAGAAGTGCTAAGAACGTTCGAGAATACCCACAGGTATGTTTTCTTACCTACCGAATATCTCCTTCAATGTAATTGTATTGACAGGCATGGCATGGCACAAATAACCAAACTATAATTAAGTAGGTAAGTACCTACACTGGAACATTTTCATCATCAAAATACCTAGGTAGGTACCTACTGTTTTCATAATTGAGTACTACTACAATTTAATATTATTGAGTACCTAATTTATAATAGTGGTATCTACCTATCTATAAAATTATTGTAAAGTTCATACCATAGTTCACACAGAGTTTTCTAGATTTAAGTTGACCAAGGCTTGTACTTCCTACTGATGAACCAACTTACCTACAATTTAAATAAATAAATAATAAATAACTTCTTACAATTGCACCAGTTATCTGAGTCCATGTTTTCATTGGGAGGCTATAAATATATAGGTACCTACTTAAAAACTTTTGTAAACACATACCTAATATGTATAGAAAACACCTATGACCGCCGACGCAGAAGACCCCCTCCTCCCGAGTCCCCGTCGAGGCCGCAGGGCCTGGACGGGGAGGCGGGAGTTGGGGGGAGAGTCCCACATAACTCGGGGTGTCCCCATGCCCCGGGTATTCGTTAAGAATTTCCTCCAGTATAAGGAAAAAAAAAAAAAAAAAAAAAAAAAAAAAAAAAAAAAAAAAAAGGTATACTGCCCCTGCGCCATGTCGGTCGTTGTCGTAACATTAAAAAAAAAATCTATGTAACGAGCTAGCTTACGACGCCATCCAGCGGCACAATTGTCGCCTTTGATCCCATGGTACGAATTTGATTTTAAACTATATCTAAGAACTTTGCCGAGCGATAAGCTCGCTAACGTAAACAATGTGTATGAGTAACAGTGTTAACTCGGCCACGCACCGCGCTCTGACAATGTAAATATAGGTACTTATTTAATTATCTACCAATCAAGTTTTTGACAATATGAAAGTAGGCATGTATGTACCTACATTTTAAGTAAGGTTTTAAGTAGTACAAGCATTCTTGCGGAACTTTTAAGTAGGTATATTATATATTATCAATGTTTTGATGCATGCTTACTCTCATGTTCGTGATAATTCGTACACGGATCTAGTCGTAAACGACTCAGGTAAAACATATACGCGACTATGATAACTTAAAGGTACTAACTAGTACTAGTATGGGTAAGTAACTGTTTGCTGGTCGAACGCGATGTGTCGACTTATTATCGCACACCTATTCAGTCGCGATGAACGGTTATGTCTACATTTAAGTAGTTATACCGGCTTACCTTATTTGTGAAAAATACTTACTTAATAATTTTCTGTTTCTTCCTATTAATCCGTTGCCACAAATGACATTTCATATCATAATCACTGTAGTCTCCACTGAATAATCACTGACCTGAAAACTAGGTACACGTAGGGACACTATGTCGGATAGGTCGACGCATACTCCTCCCATTGAGGAAGATATAATTCCTAGACCAAGTAGGCGTTCCAGAAGTAATGTAAGAGCCCAACCAACTACAAGTTATCGTCGGCGGTATCGCAAGTCACGATACCCTTATCAAGGTCGTAGTAATCTCGAGACATCGGATACGTCTGAAAGTGAAACGCGTGGTCATTCAAAGCGTCATCGCAAAGTATCACGACGCACACATCGTCATAAGAGCTCATCAACAACATCAAGTAGCTCGACTGCAAGTAGCATTTCCGATGACTCATCTATTACTGACTCATCTCGCGATGGTCGTGAAACAAATTATTCAAGAAAGTCACGTGACAAGAAACGTAAATTGAAAGGTAATAAAAGGAGTCGCAAGATGAATACTAAATTAGATAGAAAACGAAACCGATCTAGATCTGAAAGTAATGATAGTGAGCACAGTTATGGGTTTTTCAAAAAATTCGTAAGATTTCTTGATGGAAAAGCTAAAGCGACTCCTTTCGAGGGGGCACAAAATGTAATACCAGAATTTAATCCTGATGCTAATACATAAACTGCTGCTGATTGGATTAAAAAGGTTAATGATACCGCAACCATTTACGGATGGAGTGACAAACAGAAGATCTATCATGCAATACCCAAACTGGCTGGATATGCAAAGAAGTGGTACCAGGGACAGACCACTGTCAATATGACTTGGAAACAGTGGCAGCGAAAGATACTAAGGACTTTTCCAGACGACAGAAACTATGCTGATAGACTCTATGAGATGTTAGAACGGAAAAGTAAAAGGGAAGAAACTCTTGAAGAATACTTCCACGACAAAGCCCGACTGGTAAAGATGTGTGGTATGAGAGGTAGAAACGCAGTTGATTGTATAGTTAACGGGATCTTCGATAACAACATAAGATTAAATGCACAGGGATCGAATTTCAAGAGGCCATCGCAACTATTAATCTACTTACGTCGAATTTCGAAGAAAAATACCGCCAGTCATGTGAAACGAACTGCTTTTCAACGAATAGATGCTAAGGATGATGGGCGGGCACGATCAACTTTTGCCTCAAAGCCGTCAAATGATTTACCTCGCAACTCATTTAGAAGCATACGTTGTTTCAACTGTAATGAGTTTGGTCACTCTGTACATTCTTGTTCAAAACCGATTAGGAAATGTGACAAGTGCTCACGCCTGGGACATAATACTTCTGATTGCACAAAATCAAGGCTTCGTCCTCAAGAAATACCGACGAGTACTAACGTATCCCAAAACGCAGATACTAAAAAAGTACTCAATATTACTAAAGATGAGGAAGTTAACGGCAAGTATTTTAAGACTATTAAATTAAACGGTGTTACACATACAGCATATATAGACTTTGGCAGCCAATGCACACTTATAAAACGTACAGTAGCACAACAGATGAATTTAGAGTTAGATATGACACAGCTTCCGAATATAAAAGGTTTCGGCTTGGGTAGCGTAGTACCGTCCGGTGGGGTCACAGTAACCATAGAAGTGGATGCTGTAAAAGCTGACGTGAAGGCATATGTAATAGACGATGAATTCATGAATACAAATGTTCTGATAGGTCAATCATTAACTGAATTGCCATATGTAACGGTTTACAAAACTAATAAGCAATTGACACTGTATTGTGACGACACTAATGTAAGCAGATTAGGAGTAAAAGTATCTACAGACGTTACGTTTAATGGTCTAAAAGCGATCTCGGTGCATATAGACGACTCGGAATTTGTAGGTTCCCTTTTCATCCCAGGGAATATTTGCATGAAACCAGGTGCAGAATACTGCTTACTTCAGGGTATATATCAATTTCATGAAGGGAAAGGAAGCGTATTCGCCCTAAATTTTTCGGCTAGGCCTATAACAGTAAAGAGCGGTAACCTCTTATCCCGAGCCATTTTACTGCCAAATAATGAGGATTTTAAATCAAAAGCAGATGTTACAGTAAATAGGGTTTCAACGGAAGATCTAAATGAACCTTTACAAAACGAACCGATGGAGAGCAAGCCGCCTATTACCCTCAATATGATAAATATAGGACCAAATGTAGATGCGGAGCAGAGGGATAAACTGGTAAAGCTTCTGAACAGGTATAGGGATTGCTTTGCGTTTAATATGAAAGAACTCGGATTGACTAATATCACAGACATGACGATACGCTTAAATGACGACGTTCCGGTAACATACAAACCGTATAGACTCCCTTTTAGTGAGAGAGCCGTTGTTAGATCAATGATTGGAGATTTAATGGCTAATGGTATTGTAAGGGAATCCAACTCTCCCTATGCAAGCCCAATTGTACTTGTTCGTAAGAAAAATGGCGAGTATAGGCTCTGTGTTGACTACAGAGCTCTCAATAAAAAGACCATCAAAGACAGCTATCCCATGCCAGTCATCGACGATCAGCTTGATAGGTTAAGTGGCAAATCCCTGTTTACTAGTTTAGATTTAGCTTCAGGGTATTACCAAATCCCTGTTGCCGAATCATCACGATACCTCACTGCTTTCGTAACCCCGGATGGGCATTACGAGTAGACAAGAATGCCTTTTGGTCTTGTAAATGCCCCAGCCGTATTCCAAAATATGATAAATAAGGCCCTGGGTAATAAGCGGTTCGACTTAGCTATTCCATACTTAGATGATCTCTTAACTACCGGTAGCACCTTTTTAGAGTCTTTTGAAAAGTTAGAGGAGATACTGAAATTACTATCTCAAGCTAACCTTACATTAAATTTGAAGAAATGCTCATTCTTCCAGTCGGAGATAGATTACCTAGGTTACGAGATTTCTGAATCAGGTCTTAGACCTGGTGGTAAGAAGACTGAAGCTGTAGCAGAATTTCCGACCCCGACAAGTGTGCATCAAGTACGTCAATTTGTTGGTCTCGCTAGTTTCTTTCGCCGATTTGTATATAACTTTGCAACCCTAGCAAGGCCACTCACGAATTTAACAAAGGCTGATGTACTATGGCAATGGGGCCCCGAGCAGGAAGCAGCTTTTATGGAAATAAAATCTAAATTGATATCCAGACCCGTGCTGGCATTATATAACCCGGAATACGACACGGAAGTACATTGTAACGCAAGCAAAGTTGGTGTCGGCGGGGTTCTATTACAGCGATCTGACCAAAACTCCGCCTTGCGCCCCGTAGCGTATTTTAGTCGGCAAACGACTCGAGAAGAGGCAATGTGGCATTCTCACGAATTAGAAACCATGGCAGTTGTAATGTCACTCAAGAAATTTCGAGTCTATTTAATAGGGATTCGGTTTAAAGTGGTCACTGACTGCAATGCACTACGAACTACCCTTACGAAACGGGATTTGTTACCTAAAGTTGCTAGATGGTGGCTAATGCTACAAGAATATGACTTTGTGATCGAATACAAACCCGGTCATAACATGCAGCACGTAGATGCATTGAGTCGGAACCCAGTGACACCAGGGAGTGACACTGAAGAGCTGGGGGTTTTACAAATATCCACTGAGGATTGGCTCCACACCGTACAAATGACAGATCCTCACTTGAAACATATAAAGGATATTCTTGACACTAAAGAGTGCGACTTTAAAGATATCCGAAACCATTATGTTTTGCGTAACGGTAGAATATATCGGAAAGTGGGGCGTAGTTTAAAGTGGGTAGTACCTAATGGGGCTCGTTGGCGTATTTGTCAGTTAAACCATGATGAGGCAGGGCATTTTGGTTTCGATAAAACTCTGGAGAAAATAGGCGCGGACTACTGGTTTCCAAAAATGAAAAGGTTTATTAAAAAGTATGTGTCGGCATGCATTAGTTGTGCTTATAATAAAGAGGTGACAGGTAAAAAGACTGGATACTTGAATCCAATACCCAAGACTCCTTCTATCTTCCATACTATACATATAGACCATCTAGGCCCATTTATAAAAAGTAAACGCGGCAATACATATATTTTAGCTGCAGTAGATGGGTTTAGCAAATACATATTTATTAGGGCTGTAAGGAACACAAAATCTAAAACATCAATAAAAATTCTTGAGGAAATCTTCGCTAATTTTGGTTGTCCAAATGTAATTATATCTGATCAAGGCACAAGTTTTACTTCAAATGAATTCAAAGATTTTGTGACATCTAGAGGCATAAAACTTGTAGCGACTCCGCGGGCAAACGGACAAGTTGAGCGCTATAATCGATCCATTCTAAACTCTTTGGCCGCTATGAATCACGGACTTGATGAAAAGGATTGGGATATTAATATTCATAAATTACAATGCAGTTTTAATAATACTTTAAATAAAGGTATTGGAAAATCTCCAGCAGAAGTTGTTTTTGGTAAACGAACAAATAATCCTGCCGAAAATATACTAAAAGGGGTTTTAGATGATGGAAATGAAATGGAAACCGGAGAGAATAGGGACAAAGTTAGGGAAAAGGTAGCGGAAAATATAATAGAAAATCAAAAGAAAATGAAAAAGACATTTGATAGAACTAGGGCACCTACAAAACTCTTTAAATGTGGCGACTTAGTTATGATCCCTAACCACAATCCGGAAAAAGGTAAAAGTAAGAAACTGGCTCTAAAATTTAAAGGCCCGTTTAAAGTCTCAACTGTTTTAGATAATGATAGATACGAAATTTCTAATATCGAAGGTCATTCCGGCAAAAAGTACAAAAATATATATCCTGCTGATCAATTAAAGCCGTGGGTAACTTTCCATGTTTCTTCCCCAGTAAGCGAGGGTAATGACAGTAGTGGCGAGACTGACAGTGATTAGACCTGACCTATCCTGTAATACCCTTCCCTTACCATTTACAGTTTAGGTCTGATGTCTAAATCGATCAGAGCAAGTGACTACTGATCCAGATATATTTACCAAGATGATGTAGAGAGAAAACAAAAAAAAAAAAAAAAGATAAAAAAGAAGTACATGTATACGTAAGTAAATGGAGAGTAAAATCAAATAGCAGGCCATGTCCCGATGGTGGCAAACGGTAGCCTCATTATATAATTGATGAGCAGGCCGTGTTCCGATGGTGACAAACGGTAGCTTTGTTATGTGACCTATAAGCAGGCCGTGTTCCGATGGTGCGACAAACGGTAGCTTACCTCAAAGACATATTTTTAAGGAGCAGGCCGTGTCCCGAGGGCGGCAAACGGTAGCTTACCTCAAAGACATGTTTTTAAGGAGCAGGCCGTGTCCCGAGGGCGGCAAACGGTAGTTCAAGTTCAATGAGCTGGATCTAATTTACTAGTGTAGTGATTACCAGTGAAATGTGTTATTAGTGTTTCTGACATTAACGTAATAATTATTGGTTAATTATGTAATTGACTCATGTTGAATGTTTGTTAGTGTTTAACTATTTGATTTACTTAAAAATTAACTAGTTACCTAAGCACTATGACTGCTATTTATATAAATGTATAAACAATACTATTTGATTAACTTAGAAACTAACCATCATCTATGATTGTCATTTAAATAAATGTGCAAGCTTAACTACGATGTACTAGGTACGGTAATGATAACATTTGAATTTTAGCTTTTCACTTAATAGAACTCATGTTTTCTGATACTCAATGTCAATCCACATGTATTTGAATCTCTTATCTTAATACATATTATGTAAAAATTATTATGGCCTAGGTAACAACATTTTGTACTCTAAATTCAAATACAGAACTTTGGTATATCTGTACCTATTCCAAATAATTGTAAAAACTAATTTGTCGTATGTGGCCATACTCTGATTCGAATGGCCGAACATTATTTGGGAATGGGGACATCCCAATAGCAGAATGGCCGTCTGTTAGCGTTTAGTTTCTGAACGATAACCGGCGGCGGGCATGGGTTGTCGGACGAAACGTCATTCGATCGGAGGCGGTGACAAGTGTAAGACATTACGATTTGCGAGGCAGATATTTTTATTAATAAAAGAAGTCGAGTATTTTGTAGTTCTTATTTAAAGTTCCTGCGAGTGAGACTTTCAACACATGGTTGAGAATATATTTTTAATAAATTTAAGCAGTTTTGTGTTTCTAAGGGAATAAGTTGCCATTTGACAATTACACCGTACACTCCACAACAAAATGGTTTCTCAGTGCGCATGAATCGTACATTGACCGAAATGGCACGAAGCATGGTCGCAAGTGCGAAGTTTGATAAAATAATTGGGGGTGAAGCCGCTTTAACGGCTACATATCTAACAAAATAACTACCCACTAAAGCGCTGCTAAATAAAAACCATACGAATGTGGCATGGTACGAACCCTAAAATTAATCACTTAAAAAAGGCTCTGCTTATGTACATGATAAAATAAAATAAAAAAATAACAACTGGTCGATATTGTCGGTTATAGCAAAAATGGATACAAATGGGGTGGCACACTCAAAGCTGTGAGCAGATGGCGCCACAGTCGACTGTACCTTGTTTACGTTTTGCGTGAAGTGTGTGATTGTGATTTTACGGGGTTTATAATGGTAATTCCTATAAAAATGTATTCATTTATGACTATTACTCATCTCAAAGATGAACTTCAAATGAGGAATGCTTCAGTTACTGGTAAAAAAGCCGATTTATTGAAAGGTGCGTACTTACAATATTTGAGGTTATTTGACAAAGTATTGTCCTTTATCACTGTTCTCTTACATAAAATGCTTTGTTTTGTTTTAGGTTGGAAGCTTACGATCGAAATCAGAATTTTGGTGCTGATTTAGATAAACTGAAGATGTTGTTTAGCAATACCCACCTATTGATACCTTCAAAGATATCAATGCCGATTCCTCCCTACCTAACATGAACAAACAGGAAATCCAAGAATATTTCGAAAGGTATGTAGTTACCGAAATTTTAATAAGTAGACTATGCTATACTTAGGCCAAATACTATGTACTTATAGTGTTTGTAAACAAACTATTTCTAATGAAACATGGCTACTACCGATGGATTTGTAATGTTTATAGAAAGAGTTACTTACATGAACACAACAAACAATGATAACTTTCTCAAATAAAAGATAAATTTAAAAAATGTAACTAGTTTACAAAGACAATTGTGAATACTTTGATTCCAAACATTCCACATTGAATTTGACCTCAGGTACTTACAAGTTTGCTTTATAGAATCTTAACTGATGCCAGATCATTTATAATATAAGTTTGATGTTTTGCAGATTCAACATCCAGCCTAAAGGACAATCGCTCTATGAATCTTGTCACCTTGTGACTGCTCGCTGCTCCTCTGTGGGTCTATCGGCTAAAAAATATGGATATGGACATGGGCTTCATTTGACATTTGAAGCCCATATTTTGTCCTTATATGGGCATATTATGGTCGTAAAGTTGAACCAAGATGGTGCTGTGGAAGAAGCTCACTGTGAGTGCGCAGCACGTAGTGGTACTCAAGCACATTGCAAGCATGTATCTGTGTTATTGCTTATTAATAGAGCCATCATAACCATATTTATTAATTCTCTTTTATAAATGAAATGTTAATAAATTTCCACATTCATCACTTACAACCTGAAATTATAAATAAATATGTATACAAAAACTATGATTCACTAATTAAAAAAACAACAATAAAGACATTTAAAAATCTTTTATTTTTTCATTATAGGTACATTCTATTCATTCAAAATGTTTCACTAGCTATACTAGATAAATGTGATGCAACGCATTCTTTAAAATTTTATAAGTTTTTCTTTTACTTGCTACCCGTCTTTAATCACAGTCATATTTGGTTAGTACTTGTGACTGTTCTCCTAAGAAAGTTGGTATGTTACCAGTTAGGTACATTTTTATCAGCTAACATATTCTTGTATTGTAAACCCTCTATCAGTTAATATACTGTCACCACTTTCACATTTATTAATTAAATCACTTCTCTTCACGGTCTGCCTCTCACTAATTGATCCTCCATAGCATATGCTGGAGAGCAATATGACAACAAACAATCCACCAGGCGTTGCACTTTTTCTCTTTTCTTCTTCAGGCTTGTTTTTTCAAACAGTTTTTGTCGTTCGAGGGTTGCAGGTGTTTCTGGTGTTTAGTGAAGCTGTTTTGGTAAGAAACTTGGCCAGCGGCTGATAGTCTAAATCTGAAATCAAAAGTAAGTATTTTTATTCACAAGGTTTCACAGTTCGTAATACTACATTTTTTATTGTTTTAATTAAGGAAAAGGCGTAGTTGGATTGATTAAACTTACGACGGTATTTGCTTTTCCCAAAATAATCACCCTCTTTAAAAATGAGCTGCACATAATCGGGCGGACGGCAGAAGCACTTGATTTAAAGTTTTTAATGCGTAGTACTGATTTCCATTATTTTCTTCAATGTGGATCCTTAGGAAACATATGAACGTCACTATTTTTACAGTTTAACGCACTACAAGCAGGCATCTCCACCACAATATCCATTAAAAGATTTATTATGAAAAAAATCCATACGATTTGACAGCTTCAATGTCAAACATCGGTACAGTTGACCAAGCGCCATCTAACGGGAGCAAAAGTTAGTTTTTCTCCTCATTGTTTAATGTCGAAAATAAGCAATTTTTTCCTTGCAAGAGATGTAATATTTGACGAATGTAATTTTTGAAAATTCTTGGCCAATATTTAAAAGTGATGAGCAATATCAAATATAAATTCCCGCCAATTAGTCAGTCCGTTGAGGTCTCTGAACAACTAATAGGCAAGAAACACAAAATTCCAACCGACACGAGACAATAATAATTGACGATACTCAGTCAATCAAAATTGTCAGACGTAGCGAACGGATTAGCAATCTATCCCCGAAAATTTATAAGAAAATGACTTAGCCCGATTTGTATTTTTTCTCTTTTGAATACTTCTTATTCCTTACCACTATGTTACAGTGGTGTTTTTAATGATGTGATACTGATAAATGGTTTTCCGCCATACATTGTGAAATCGAATCTCTGAACAATAACCAGACATGGACATTAGTTGATAGACCTAAAAATTTAAATATTGTCAGTAGTAAATGGGTTTTTAAAGTAAACAATAACGGAAACGGGGAACCGGTGCGATAAAAGGCCCGTCTAGTGTTCGTTTTTGTTACCCAAACATACTTACAAGATTACGACGAAACGTTTGCACCTGTTGCGCAAATTAATTATTATTAGTATCATTGCTTTTAGATTTATTCTAACTTTTGCTATTCAATTTGACCTCTAAGTCCATCACATGGACGTAAAAAATGCTTTTTTTAAATGGCGTAGTTAAAGAGGATATTTGTATGATAATACCGGAAGGTATTACCTATTGTTGGTATACCAAACCAAGTTTGTTAATTAAGCAAAACATTATATTGACTGAAGCAATCCTCGCGATGTTGGTATGAACGTTTTCGATCGTGACCTTAAAGGAATAGGTTTTCATAATTCTGAGTTTCATGTCTTTATTGACTAGATAAAAATTCTATACATAACAACGTACATAGTGTAGTACCTAGTGCTACATGTTGATGGTTTAGTGATTTGACACACACAATGAACAAACCTTACAATATTATTAAAATTGTGAATGAGTTATTAAAACTGACATGATTCTGACATGACTGATTTATTTAAATAAAGTAAAATTGTTTTTAGGTATTAAAATTGAAAGAATAAAAACACAATAACTTTAGGTTTTATTTATTTACCAAATGTTTTACAAAACAAAATATCATTTCCTTCTACATTAAATTACTTAGATTTGAACTCCGACGAATATTGTGATGCACCTTGTCATATTGTAATAGATTGTTTAATGTACGCTATGCTTTGTACACGACTGAAATAGACGAGACATCAGAGTGCAGCTATCAGTATTTGAAATCGTTTTTTTTAGTAAAATTAATGAGGAGCAAAATATTTAAAGCATTAAAGGAACTATACATTTAAAATAGTATTATGATCCCAATAACAAAACCGATATTTATATTTTAATATAATAACGGTTGTATCAGCATTGCTAACAATCCCACAGATCATAAAAAGTCTAAACAGATAGAAATTAGAGGTACCACTCAAGAGAGCAAATTACTAACAAAGTAATAAAGCTTGAATATTATCTCCACAGGAGACCAACAAGCTAACATTTTCTCGAAAGTGATGCCCTCTACAAAGTTCCAGGAATTGAGAAATAAATTAATATTCTTTGATTCCTAATTGGTGCAAAAATCTTAAACTTTAAACCATAAGATGTTAATATAACGAAGAATATATTAAATTACTTATTAAGTTGAACATACATAATTTAATATGTTAATAACATGTGATGTACCCACATAACATAAGATGTTAATTAATCAAATAATGAATTTACTTATTTAGTTGTACATACATAACATAAGATGTTAATAGCAAACATGTAATAACATGTGATGTACCTACATAACATAAAATGTTAATTTATCAAAGAATGCATTAAATTACTTATTAAGTTGAATATTATTTTATGTTACATTGTAATTAGTATGGAAAGAGTACCTCAGTAACTATTTTAAGCAGTTATTTGCTATTTTTGTTAAAGTAACTATATCCAATTTTCGAGGGGGACTGTTGGAATATACGAAAATACTCTATTTCAATTGTATCTATTGATTATATCATACGATTACTTTGTGTAACATCACTATTTTTGTATTAGTCACTCAAACGACTTTTCATTATAAAACCGTTGTGCCAACGGAGCGATCTTTACTTTAATAAAAGCATTCGTTCAGACAACTACGAAGTTTTACTTTGCCGTCACTGCGTCCCTGCCAACAAAAATAATAAAAAATGGCACTTTTTAGTTGAAAAGAACAAAAAATCAATATGTTAATGTGAACTATCTTGTAATTTTTGGCAAGTTTTTAAACGAAAAGTTGTCTCATCTATTTAATCTGTAAACGTTAAAACGTCCGATATTAATTGTTCTAGAAAATAATAAAACTTTTTAGACATTTAACTCGAAAACAAATCATTTCCGCAGACAATGAGTTTGTTGATATTATGATATACATAGATTGGTATAATTGTTTTATATCTACATACTTACTTAAAAAATTTGACTATTAAAACCAATCCTCCAATCTTGTAGGTACCTACATTTTGCTATCTACCTCTCGTCGCAAAGAAGACGCCCAATATTTTTTAAAAGTTTAGCAATAGCACATTATATGCGTTATCTATCATCTTTGCATTGAAAAGACACCTATAACTTAATATGTGCCGTTCTCATCCAAAGTAGGTAGATAGTTAGGTGCATAACATAGACCTACCTATTTTACATATTTTTGAGTGATAACCTGAGTTTCATATTTTTCAGAATGCCTTTCAAAATCGTTTAGATCTCTGAATATAATGAAAACAGATTGTTTGTTGTACCTTCCGAGTGGGAAGATCAAAACATATTAAAATGGCAAACATAATAAATTTGAACAATTCTTCGAAAAATAACAAAACTAACATACAGGAAAAACGTAAGGTCCAACAAATGGAAAAGAAACAAGACAATTTAGAGATAATTATAACAGGTTCAAAAGAAAAAGAAGAGGAGGAAAAAGAAGATGTGAAGGAGGAGGGAGAAGAAAAAGATGACACTGCGATCGAAGAAATGGAAAAAGAACATCACGATGTTGACAAAGTTACAAAGGATTCTGTAGAAGAGATTAATTCTGCATAAAATAAAGAAAATTGTTTTTAGGTTTCCCTTTTCCATAATAAATATCAATGATAAATGGATCACTTTTACATTCAAACGTGTTAACCAATATAGGCCAGAATTCATAATTTGAGCTTTTAAAAATAGGCAAGCTATCAAGATTAATATTCAAATGAATGTTTTTTGGCAACAGTGTACAATTTTCAAGTATATTTGATAATGGCTAATCCCATGATGCCAATATTCACCGCCTCCGATTGTTTTAAGACCAATTTCTGTCGGTGTTTGTAAATAGTTCGAGGGTCAGATGGTAAAATATCTGTAAATCTCGTGTTTAAATTAAAAGCAAATCCTTCAAAGCAGTTTGACTTACATTTTTTTGTAGAGCCCATGTCCGTAAATCATTTTTTAAATTTATAATTATCATATATCCATATTCTTGCTCTTGATCCGAGGTGTTTGAACTTAAACTGCTGAGAGGAAACAATATATTAGACTCATCATCAGTTATATCATTTTCCTTTTGTACGGAACCCTGTTGTATGTTTGCTGCTTGCGCTTGATATACGTTATCGAGGTCTGAGGTTTTGTGAATATAACTTCTATTAACATCAGAACAGGAGCCTGGAATCTCATCAAAACTGTTTCATGAAATCACATTAGAACTGCTTCCAGAAATAACACAATTACAATTGCACTCATTTTTTTCCTCAATTAATGTAGGCACGTTGCGGTTTTGTGATAATCTACTCAGAAATTTATATTATCTTAAAGATTTTTGCTTGACTCCGCCGGTCTTTTTTTACATTTCATGGTGGCATGGTCGACACAAATAATATTATCGTAAAAGCTCACGGCTCTCAGCGTCACACAGTGCAAACAACGTAAATATTATTATTCAGGTAATATAACCTATTAGATGTATTTACTTAAATGATTTTAATTCAGCAACTCAACTTAAAGTGATATTTAAAAGTTATAAAGTTTGCAACTAATGTTCGCCGTCATATAAAAGTATTTCTAATAACCACTGTATTACCTGAAGTTGACCGACTAACCCCATTACGTAACCTGGAATGATTTAAAGGTGGATTCCGACTTCTGAAGCATTTAGCTCTTTGGGGTTTATAATTAACACTTTAAATACACTAATAGCATTCTTGTTACCTCTTAGAGCGCCAAACAACTTGTTAGGTGGTACAAGGTATTTAACTAACTGTAACTAACTCTTTTTTAGAACATAAAGTGTTCGTAAATAACTGACAAAATCTTTTGTGTTTTACTCTTCCTTAAGCTATAAGAGTAACCCTTAAGTGTTACAAGGCATTTAACTGTTAAATGACATCAGTCGTAAGTAAGCGTTAGCAGACCACCTTACAACTTCTTTTAGTGTATATACTTCTTAAAGCTATAATAGTTAGTTATATAATGATTTCGACTACCTCCATGCTATCGTTGTAAGTTATAAAGTTTTATTTAATTTCTTTTATTCCTCTTGAACGTTTTATTATTTATCCTTAACACCACAATAGAGTTCACTGCTATTATCGGAGCTTTTCTAAACCATGTATAAAACTATGAGCATTAAAATGGTTGTCCTTAGAGCCAAAATGTTTGTTGATCCCGCATCGTATCTCCGAGCCCATTCGCCAATCGTCTCATCCCGGATGAAACGCTTGGCGAATGGGACCGGACACCGATCGTACTCCGGCTTCCTCTGTGACGAAGTTGCTGCCTCCTTCGCGATCTCATCCGCCCGCTCATTCCCAGGCAACCCCGCATGAACTTTCACGAAGGCCTCCTGCAGGTTTGCCCGTGAATCGAGTGCTAAGCTGTGAAGCGAGCTACGGTTTGTCACAGTTTCCAGCGCAAATCTGGAGTAAACTGTAAATGCCGTTGCTCGCTTCACCCCTTTTCAGGATCTCGGCAGTCGCCCTAGATATGGCGAGGAGTTCGGCTTGATACACCGTGCAGTAGTTCGCCAGGGGTAGTTTGACTGCTCGGACCTCAGCTCCCCCCTTCCAAATGGAAAGGGAGGCTCCGACGCCACCGTTCAGCTTACTCCCGTCGGTGAAAATCTGAATCTCCTGCACGGCATACCTATCGAGGGCCTCCTGGTCCCCGAGGGCCACGAACTCACTCCCCACATTCAGGGCGGGGTGCGGGATCTCCCCGAAGCCAATAGGCGCCCCCATCTCCCTGTCATCCGTCAATGCCCGGGATCTGCCTCTCCTCGCGTCATACAAGGCCGAAGCCTCCAAAATGCGGAGATCGAGAGGCAGTATCCCGGACAGCAATAGTGCCGATTTCAGGGAGACTGTACGGTACGCGCCACAGAGTTTCTGTGCGAATCCTCTCGGCTCTACTGCCGTTGTGTAGATCTCTCTAGTTAGCTCAGGATTCAGTCCCCAACTGGCCCTTGCTGCTGTTCTCAGCTGTTTGTAAATGTCAAGGGCCTTCCTGCAGACATTCGCGACGTGTGTATTAAAAGTGTGAGTTTATCGTCTATGGTGAGTTCCAGGACCTTCATTTCTCTCTGCATAACGATATCGCCCCCCCCCCTCCCCTCATGCTAAGAATTGGTGTGTCGTACTTCAATTTTCTTGTTACTGTAATAGCGACCGTTTTATTGGTCGCGAACTTAAATTTGTTTCCGACACCCCAATTCTAAACATCCGAGAGCGCTCCGTTAGCCTTCATCGAGATTTCCAGTCCTGAGTCTCCTTCAAACACCAACACTACATCGTCCGCGAACGCCTGCACATGGTGGCCCTTATCGCTAAGTTGTTGTAATAAAGGGTCCAGCAGCAAGTTTCATAGAACCGGTCCTCCTACCGATCCCTGTACGCATCCTTTCTGAGTGTTCCTCACCGATTTTCTACCCCCGTATCTCACTTCTACTGATCTATTCTCCAGGTAACTATCTATTACTCGTCTTAAGTTTACAGGACAGCATACTGCTGCCAGTCTAGTTCGAATCCTGGGCCACCAAGCCGCGTCAAAGGCTCCCTCTATGTCTAATGATACAATTGTACTTATCTTTTTTTTTTCAAATTACTTCTAATAAGGTTCATTAAGGCATAGAGGGAGTTTTCGGTGCTTTTTTGGGGCACAAACCCATACTTTTGTGGACTAAGCTTAGGGACCAGATACCATTTTATTCTATTTATCAGGAGCTACTCATGAATTTTGCCCAAAACCGGAAGGAGTCCAATGGGTCTATACGACTTGACGTCTGTGTAGTCCTCCTTACCGGGTTTGCGCAAAACTACCACGACTGCTCTCTTACATCTTTCCGGGAAGTGTCCCAACTCCAAATACTTATTTACGATGGCCAGGAAAGTTTGCGGATGGCGGGCTATGGCTCTACTACAGATATCTAAAGTAAATCCGTCATCGCCTGGGGCCTTTTTTGGGTTGAACGTTCTAATAGTGCCTATCAGTTCATGTAGAGCAAATTCAGGGTTATGATTTTCGTTCTGGTCTTTGCTGTTAACCACCCGCGCCAACTCCCGTACCCTCCGGTGTTCGTCCGTGTCCTGTCCTAAGGGTAGAATCTTTCTGCGATAAAGTGCACTGATTCTTTAGGTCCAAGCATAATCCCTTCCTTCTTCAGGGGCAGATCCTCTTTTCTTCTTTCGGTCTTCTTGATAACGCGGTAAATTCCGTCCCAGACCAGTTCCTTCTCCTGTCTTTGGCAGAATTCTTTCCAGCTGGCGGTCTGGGCATCTTTTACAGCTTTGTGATAATTTTCTATTTCTTTTAGATACTCCTGCACCACTCTCTCCTGTCGGACCGGCGCGGCGTAGCGGATTCTCCTCTTCATCGTGGCTACACGTCTCTACAAGCGGTACAGCTCATCGGACCACCATGGGATGGTAAGTTTCTGTTTTGCCCTCTTCTGTGGAATGTGTAGTGTGGCTTGTGTGATTGCTTCTGTGTATTTGTGTAGTGTTTTCTCTAATTGTGTAGTGTTAGTAATTCTGTTGGTGTTTTGTGTGTCTGTATTGTCTGCATGTAAGAGCTGTGTGAGTTTGTCATCAAACTTACTCCAGCTTGCTTTCTTTGTGTTGTATTTGCGTGCGGTTCTGTTTAGTGTAATGTATTTCCCTACTGTGAGGTCCAGTTCGAAGAGGACAGCGTTGTGGTCCGATCCCGTCATGCTCCTATACACTCTCCAGTCTACGATCTTATCCAGGAGATCCGCCGACGCCGCTGTTACGTCAACTATACTGGTGCAGTTCCTCCCATTCCTTTGAACTTCAAAGGTTGGTGTATCTCCTACGTTTATCACGTACAACTGCCATTGGTATAGTGCCCCCGCTAGTTCGATTCCTCTCAAATCCGTACGTGCACTGCCCCACCATACGCTTTTGGCATTTGCGTCGCCCCTAATAACGAGTCCTGCCATCCCTATCTTCGCAATGATCCTCGTTATCTGGGCGATGTAGGGCTTAATAGGGGCGTTGGGCTCAAGGTAAAACGAGACGGCGTTGATTGACTAAGCACTGTTCCGGATCCTCATGACTATGATGTTGTTCGTCGTGAGTTCTGGGTAAGAACTGGTTGCCAAACTAAACCTGATTCTCGATCGTGTCGCTAAGTAGGGATCTGAAAACCTGGTCGCGTTTAATGCCAGAAAAATCCAGGGTTGTGCATTATCGTCCAAGATAACTCCCTTCCTTGCTCCTTCCTCTCTTCAGAACTCTTCTTTAACCATTTCAGTGGACCTTAGCATTCTTGGCATGGACATCGGCCAGGAACTGAATCCAAAATGCTACATCGAGAGTGTTATTTTAACTGCCTCTCGTAAGTTGGGTATTCTCAATCAAGTTGGGTGTCACATTAAAAAAAACCATTTTATTAACTAAATAACTAACTATATGCGAAATAAATAAATTTCACACAAAAAAAAGAAAAATTTAAATTGCACATCATCGGTAAATAAAAAGGATGTAAAAATGTCTTTGTCAAAATATAAAGATGTGATAACAATACAAAGGTATTTCCATTATTAATGTAAAAGGGCATTTCAGGATGCTTACAAGTGTTGTAACTCCATTAATCGTTTAACCTACTGACAACAGATTCCAAAAGGAAAGTGCAAACTGTTGACGACCACCTCATATTTTCCATTACCGCAAAAGCATTGCTTTCATAAGAATATGATAAACACGAACACAATGAACTGTACGAACACAAGCTTGCTGCTCACTAATTGTGATAACATAATGCGCAAACCTAATTTACTTAGAGCGATGATTCGCACATTCACGCAAGACCGCGGATCATTCTGCGTAATAACACCTTCCCCGGTCGGTCGGTGTTAAGATTTACGATTTTATTCAATCCAACGTCCCTGTAAATTACAGGGAGCCGAGATCCATTAAGTGCTTAAGTGCCTCCCGAGCACAAAATTGGGGATGATAATGGAAATGGGCTCCTTACTATGTTAATATGGAACTTTACACCGAGGACGATTCACGCGTTGTTTTAAGCAATATGCTGGGGCTAGGTTTGTAATTCAAATGGGACCCTTGTGATTACGACCTTTGGCGTGTAGTGACGGGACAGGTAGGAGCGACTTAAAAGGACGGTCGGCGCAACTGTGTTTTGTTATTATAAGCGTCTTTACGTTTGTGTAAAACCTATCGTACGTAACGATAGTATTAGTCGAGAATGTTAGTTCTCATGTAGTTTTCATGGCTGAGATATTGTAAGTGACATGTTTTTTTACATATTTATTTATGTATTATTAAGAATAACATTAATTACGTCACGACTAATATCCCCGAAGGGTTAGTTAGAGACTAGGCAATGAGGACAGCAAAAGCAGTTCTCTATCACAGTCCACTTTTCACCAAATGGTTTTTTTTGGTGGAGGTTGGTTTTTTAAATATATATTATATTACTTAACTAGGGATAGGGTCAAGTGAAAACGTAAAGTCGTAGGCATCCTGCCTTTGCCCAGCAGTGGGACACAATATACTTAGGCTACTAAATATTTTAGATAACTCTTTACAAAAAAAGGTAATGGTATGGATTGTTTTTTTCAACCACATTACAAATAACTCGCCTAAATCGTCGCGTACTTAAAAACGATGCCTAGGATAAATATTTAGTTTAACGCTTAAGTTCTCCTTAAGTGTAGACGAGGTGTAGACACACTAAGGAGTTAGCGTTAATCTTTACTCAAAATTTTAATTATTTCGGTACTATTGCGTGTTTATATACAACTGGATAACATAACAGTTTCATTTCATAACACTTTGTCAATGGCATTGTAGTGTCGCTATCAGCGATGATAATTTATAGGTTCGAGTTGGCAACTCGATAGAAATGGTAATGGCCGTTCTCATTCGCTACTTTGGCACAATAAAGAAGTTCCAATTCCTTCACTCTGGGGGTACAAATGGGATAAGTTTAAGAAAGCAATCGGCCTTATATGGTCGCTGTGGCCCACTGCGTAGTGGCGGGCGTGAAAACGTTCGAAACTTTCCTTTATTGCTTCATTTGATATAATTCTTACACATTACCTTGTGGAGAGTGGGTCGGCGATATTCGTGGGATATTCCGGTTCTGTATAAATATTGAAAAGGAGCGGTGCGGAACGGTGTAAAGTCAGAGCGCGGCGAGTCGGGGGTCGGGTCGTCCGCGTCGCCGTGAACAAAATTAATTACGAAATAGTCGAGGAAACTTTTGGGTTGACGTCGCGACGTCGTAGTAATTGTTGCTAATTGAGTTCTGTGTACCTGACCCGGGGTGGATGGACGCGGGCGTTCTAACAGTTTACCGGCTCACTCGACTGGAATTTAAATCGGCGGCCATGCCCTCTTTGCAAGGAAGTCGGGACGTTGTTGGCTATAAAGAAATGCCGTTAAAGTGCACTATTAATATTTAAATAAATATCTTAAAAACTCCAAAAACCATTTGGGTGAAAAACCCACTTTTCTAAAACATTGGCTCGCAATTAGGTAACCGCTATAAGTTTTTATGTTCTCACGTTTTATAATGCACATTCAAATATGCAATATCACAGCCATGTCATTAGTGCAGCTCTACTCGTTAGAAGCTACTATTTTCTAATTAAAAGAAATTCACTGAAAATAAGGTCACATCATAAATGATGAATTTTTCTGACTGAAACAAGCAAGATCGCTAATGCAAAACCGTTTTATCTAAGCAAAGTGGTCTGTGTATCCAAGTCTGACATTAACTGTGTCAGACTTGGATTCACGGTTTTGTATCAGTTAAAAATAAGCCAGACGGTGAATTCCAAATGCTGCCTCTCGAGTCCGGAACAGACAATACAGCGATCCACAAATAAAACGGATCGATAGCCTCGATATAGGGCCTCTAACGTGGAAACAAGAAAATTTGTTGTACATTGTCACGGACGAGTAGAAAAAGAAGGACTCCGCGTCACTCATTTACAAAGTGAAGCGCATAAAGTAAGCCAGTATTATTGTAATTATACGGCACACCCCTAAACAATGGTAAGCCGATCGGCCGTCAAATGCGATGTTTATCCGTCCCCGTGACAGCACACACACCGGTTTAGTAATGTTTGACAAAAAACGTATGACAAAAGATCATATAACAAACCACGTTTGAAAAACTAATCATTTGACAAACTTTCTTTTCGAAAACATATTACTTTAAAAAGAATTATTTGACATAATACAGGTTTCGCAAATGTTTTACTTAGAAAATATTTCTACTGTTAAAGTATTATTTTAATAATATTCACTTGACTAAATAATTCCTTTGCCAAATTGGTGATTTTACAAAAAGTATGGTATATTAGGTATGATATATTATATAAGCAAGGTTGTAAGCAATTTCAATTTTTCAATACCTACAGAAGTAGAGCAGCTAGTATTTCTGTTGTTTATAAAAAAATAACCTCGAAATTTAAGACAATCGCTACGCTGCGCTTCGCGATTGTCTTAAAATTCTAACCTGTCACGTGACCGACAGGAGCAGGGCAGCTAGTATTTGTTAAATGTTATTTATGCTTTACATTGTTTTGCCAACTAACATGTTTAAAAAATAATCAATTTGTGAAATAATGTTTTAGGATAATGATTTTTTTTAGTAAATATATTGTCTAACGAGTAGTTTATTAAACAATAGTTTGTAAAATGATACATTTATTAAATGTTATTTTTCAAATAAAAATTTGTTATTTGTTTTTTGTCAAATGATTGGACAGCACACACACCGGCATAAAGGTTGCTTCACTTGTTATGTTAGTATCGCAGCGCGGAGTCCTTCTTTCTTTACTCGTCCGTGAATATTATTATGATTTGGTGACGAGTTGACGGCATACTTTTGTTTTTAGTTTTTGTAAATGTCATTACTTCTGTATGAAGTTGCTACAGCTATAAAATGACCTCCTGAATAGAATGTAAGTTAAAAACATGTTTTGGACGATTCAAAGTGCTTATAAATAAGTTTTTTAGTTAGTTCAGTTTTTGTGTTTGAGTTTGAATAAATGAATTTAAAATTTAAATACGTGTGGCAGTGCACTCGTTTCGTTAGTATTACACTAACAGTGTGAGAGTTACTTAAAACATTTGAAAAATATTGATATAAGTAAAGTTAATAACTATGAATATTAAAATCATAGTCATTCTACTCCTCCTAATAATGATTGATGACGTATATTCTTCACTTCATAAAAATGTAGAAAGACCATACATTCTAATTATTTTGGTTACTTAATTAACAATGAACCTTAGTCTCACTAAGCCCATCTCCCTATTGAACTAAAACTCAATGAACCTTAGTCTCACTAAGCCCATCTCGCTATTAGACTAAAACTCAATGAACTTTAGTCTTACTAAGCCTATCTCGCTATAGAACTTAAACGGAATTAACCTAGGTCACAATACGCCCACATCTCGTTTGGTCTAGGCATAACGCGACTTAGGCACACTGCGTTATAGGTATACAGAGAGCAAAGGATTAAAAATACAAAATTAAATTTATCAAATAAAAGATGTAACTACTACTACTATTATTATTGTAATGGCCATCATTTACTTAGACGGAATCAGTAGGTCCTGATCACCGATAAAAAGTCTTCGTGTATAATAATTACACAATACATACACACATCAATAAAAAGTCTTCGTGTATAATAATTACACAATACATACACACATCAATATAAAGTCTTCGTGTATTTTACACACATCAATAAAATACATCAATAAAAAGTCTTCGTGTATAATAATTACACATAGCGCGCGTTTCCCTGAGGGGTAGGCAGAGACCACAGCGTTCTCTAAGTATGCCAGGTACGTAATAACTTGACTAATTATTAAAATCCTACTTTTGACTCAATTAGTCATTGATCACGTTACGATGAAAATTGGACATTCTGCGAATTGGACATTTTGCGAACTACACATTTTGCAATCTGGACCTTTTGGGGTCTGGACATTTTGCGAACTGGACATTTTGCGAACTGGACATTTTGCGAACTGGACATTCTGCGAATTGGACATTTTGCGACCGCTAGGCACTATACGAATTGGACGTTCTGCGCCTAAACGCGATGCTGACACACTTCTTTCGCTGTATTTACTCACATAAAATTCTTCATACATGCTCATCGGTGTAGGGTATGATGCTGCCCTTTCACGAATACAATTATGATACCGATAATAGCAATTGTGATATTATCACAACATCTATTTACTTGAAAGATTGATAGACCTTGACATTTGAGTGTAATTTTGTTGTTGTTTGTTTCCAAACATTTGATAGGGGACCTAAGGGACAGTCAAAACGAAACGAACTCAATTATTCTGTCACGATATTATCTATCTTTCTATGTGTATAAATGAAAATGAAATGCTGTTTGTTGGTACGTTGAGAACGGCTGAACAAATTTGCAAGAAAGCATATTTTTATATATCCAAACCATGCCTGACTAAGAAATATGATTTTTTTTTTATTCCGGTGCCAGGTTCCTGTCGACAGATAACAGTGACAGAGAGTCGCGAACGAAGTCGCGGGCAACAGCTATTATTAAAATGAGGACGTGTTAACATTCTTTCGGACATGTATCCTTGTAAGTATTTAATAATTTATCGCTTCCTTTTTATTATGAGGACTGTTTTCCGATTTAAGGTCCCAAATACACATTAGTGTATACAGTGTGTTTTCCATTTTGTGTGTCTACTTAGAGGGTTAGATTCAATTATTATACTAGCCACTTTCAGTCTATTATATACAGAGTGTTTCTTGTAAGGTATCAAGCCGATGCGTGGTGATAAGGGACTGCCATACCTATCTATAGGACCCCCATGTACGATCAGCGATTTTTGGTAGTTTTCGAGTTACAATTTTTCTTTTCTAAGTATTTTCTTACGACATTTTGGGGGTTAAAGTTACTCGCGTCCGTAGGTTTACCTTTGAGACCCTACACGTGACTCCTGGGTGGTGCTAAATGAGTGACACTGACTGAGTGGCAGAGCTACGCTGCGTTGCAGCATGCATTGGGCCGGCTCGCCCGGCGTAATACCACTCTCTCACGAATATCCGGCGTGAAATAATGGCACTTGGTGCTGTTGTGTTTCGTCCGGCTAGTAAGGGTTCCGGAGGCCCATTCCCCCCTCCCCTTTCACAATTCCTATTCCTTCCTTAACCCTACTCCATCCTTAAAGGACGGCAACGCGCCTGCGATTCCTCTGGTTTTGCGGGTGTCCATGGGCGGCAATGATTACTCTCCATCAGGTGACCCGCCTGCTCGTTTGCCTCCTTCTTTTATAAAAAAAAACATCAGTTTATTTTATTTTTTTGTAACTTGTATTAATATTAGGAAAACGATTCATTAGTTAAAAACAGTGCACAGAAATGTCTACGCAAAAAAGATACTTAAAAAAAAGTCATTTGTCATAAATTACTTAAAAAAGATAAAATATATAGCTCGAAAACTACCAAAAATCGCTGAACATACATGGGGGTTCAATAGGGTTCCCTATCACCACACATCGGCTTGACGCTTGACACCTTACAAGAAACAACCTGTATATACTTACTTTTACTTGTTTCTGCTTAAAGGCTTCTGTTGTCGAGCAGAAAATTATCCTCAACAAATTAAGAGCATTAGTATATCTTCGGATAAGTTTAATCCACCAAACGATGCAATTAAAATTATACGTTTCATAATAACTAATTTGGCAAACACAAAATACCCTAAACGACAATCGAGTCCACATGATGATGTTACCAAGTATCTTGATTAGAGATGGAAGTAGCAGTAGATAGTAGATAGTCGATTTGGGGTTGTTGTACATTCGCCACAAAGTTAGTTTGCCACGTTTTTTTAGCTCCATACATTGAAAGTACATTCGCCACAAGTCTTCATAGTACATAATTTTTGCATAAAGTACCGATAGCAAAAAAAGTTCGTTTTGTGCGCTCGTAATGAAAGATAGTTATTTTATTCTAAAGTTATTGATGTTTTTACTTCACTTATTGTTTGATTTTTCTGCTGTCTGTGTCGAAAATATGAGTGTGGCGAATGAACATATACTTTTTTCTGTGGCAAACTAACTTTGTGGCGAATGTACAACAACCCTCGATTTGATATCAAAGCAATGATTTTGAAGTAATTTAACTTTCAACTGCGGCCGCGCTGATCAGTGCTCAATGCATAGAATTTCTATTGTCTAGTGGAGTCACGTTCTAAGTGTTTAACCCCTCAGTCTTGGATTTTTTTGACAGTTTTTTGACACTAAATGTCAACGTCAAATTTGACAGAATCGAGCATAGACTATGCGATATTTTGCGATAACAATACATAAGATGAACCACAGAACCGAAATAACCAAACTTGTTCATACTAAAGTAGGTAGTCTGTAAGTCTATGAAAACACGGTACAAAGTCAAGTGTGTTTTTGTAGGTGCGGTCTCATGCGACCGCTTGGGGTTTGAGGAAGAACTACGTCATGTCCAAATAACACAGTGTCTAATAAGTGAATTTCCTAAGGATTTAACTCCAATAATAATTAGCGATGGCCTGTGGGGCGCGGAAGTTCCCCATACCCGGACACTAAGGCGGGTGGCCGGGTAATGTATTGTCCCGGATACAACCGGTAATTAATTTACCGTACTATTGCGTGCTTGTTCTCGTAAAGTTTACCCAAATCCTGCGTGGGGACAATGTTACAACTATAAACAGACAATGAATTGCCTACGTCTTGTATGTTTAATATTGATGGTTATGCTAAGAGGACAGGCGACGATTTTGATGTTGTTAGTGTGGATTCGACCAAACTGGAATAAGGTCTTATACCTAGATTAAACGCTGATTTTATTAGGAGGATATACCTTTCTATTTTTTTTTGTATTCTTAATGCTTGGTCAAGTTTGAGATATAGTACTAATTATAAATATTATCACGACGGGGATAATTCCCCGAAAGGTTAAGTCAGAGACTCGGCAATGAGGACGGCAAAAAGCAGTCTTCTGCCATAATCCATTTTTCACCAAATAGCGACTGCACATGTGCTCAGCGTGACAGGTGTTGAGCCCATCGCCGTCTATGCTGTTGGATGTATGTGCAGTCTTTAGCCCGTTAGTCGCCTTTTACGATTCCTAAGGGAAGAGAGGGGCTTTCACCGCTACACGACACGGTTAAGTAGTAGTAATACCACAGTAATGTTTAGTAGATGATATTGAGTGACAATGCATGTTTAATGGTAAATAAGATTCCCCCCAAACCCCTTAAGGGCCCTATTACATTTCGACTGTGATTTTTGCGTAAAATGGCCAATTTTGGCGTTCTCGATCTCAGAAACAAAAATACATTATCAGTTTTGACTTATTGAATAGTGTAGTATAGCTATTGAAATAGTTCGTAGCGGCCTCGCTTTTTGTAAATTTTGCCTAATTTTTTAATTAAACCCAAAATAGCAAAGGAAGATTTTCATAAAATGCGCAAAAGCACTTTTTTGAGCTCATCGATTGAACTACTGTGCTAAACAAATGAAATAAAAAAAATTGAATGTTATCTCTTATATAGTCGTATAGTGCGTAGCGGCCTCGGAATTTTTAGATATAATTGATTTTATATGGAAAAAAAATCTTATTCTAAACCAAAAAACTTCGAAAATCGCTTTAAGTTAACTGTGAATTTCTCCTATTTACGACAATATTATTGAGCAAAATTTATATTAGAATAATTGTTACTTCATGAGGAATATAGATTTTGCCTATCAGCCAAGATCTGCCGCCTACTGTTTTATCAAATTAATGCCTATCTTTACTATACGTAAGTAATTATTTCTTATTCCAAATGAAGTAAATTTAAAGTCCATAATCTTAAGGAAACAATTATGTTATCGGTTGAGATGAAGGCCAAGCGCTTACCCGTTTTGGAATAAAAGAGGAAAAAAATCGAGGATTTATATTAGTTATGTAATTAAATGGTCTATAAGGAAACAATTATGTTATGATTTTGTTTTACAATTTGTTTTAATATTTACCTAAAGTGTCAGATCAAAGGTAGGTACTTATATAATTTTCATTACATTAAAGAAAAATTTGTTAAAATTACCTTATTTTCCTTCTCTTAAACAAAGTAATAGGTATGTTGATGAATACTTTGAGAACGACACAGCCACACTTTTAAACTTTCGCGTTCCACTAAAAATAATCATTTAGACGGGGATTAATGCTAACTACATATTAAAAGCATCTTACGTATACCTTTTTATACCCGACGTTTTGTCCGAGTTGCACCGCGCGGTCACACGTGGTCTGTCAGCCCGTGACCACGACCGGTGCAACTCGGTCGAAACATCGAGCACAACAGTAACTAAAGTTTTCGTAACATGACACCGTTTTTTCCGTGTGAACATAGCTAACGTTCAAAGCAACCACGTGATTGCGATACGCCCATTCGCGCCTAGACGCGTCAGTTCAATAATCATAAAGTTTTTTATGAACATTTTCCTTTCCGTTACATCCAACAATCCGGAAATCGTTTGCCACCAGCAACGACAAACCGAAAGCCGTTTAGACTGTGAACGAATAGATAAAGGGCTGTGTAGTTTCGCTGATCTCGCAATTCGGAATACATATCACAATACCTCTGGGAAATCCAAACTGTAATACAACGAGGCGCCAATAAAACAGCAGCACGTGTTCCTATGTAAATCCCATAACTACGAAGCGACAGAAGCCCCCGGGGGCTTGCCGGCCTATTACCAAACATAACGTTACAATATTTGTCTGCTTTTTGAAGTTACTAAGTTGCTTATAATCCGATTTTCAATAAAATTAGGTAACTGTATTTTTTTCCAAATTAAAATAAAATGTAACTAATTATGCTTTAAATTAGGCACTCTATTATATAGGGTGTAACAATATCAATAAGCGAAAGTTTAATGGGAGTATCTATACATCACACTGAGCATGCTCACCAAATTTGTTCCAAAACTACGGGCTCGTTACCGAGATAATCAACAAAACATTATCATAATTCACCAAAAAATACACCCTTTCCAAACCCAAAGATAGCCGAACATGCACACTAAACTCGGAGCACACTGAGCTATATTTTTATTGACGCTTGCGTGCGTGTTAGTAAATATACAGCATGTTTCATGATGTGTATTATTTTAATTGATTTAGTTTGTAAGAAAACATTACTTTGAAAAATCACTAAAAAACTGGAGACTATTTTTTGTCATTGTATTCAGAATGATGTACAGATACCGCCCTTAAACGTTCTGTTACATCCCTATGATGTTAGTATATATGCTTACAGCCCTAACTTACTGCTGCATCAGCATATTGCTATCCAGCCAGACGCGCCCGCTTCTCGAGCGCGCCAGTCTTATTCCAACCTCCGCGACGGCTGCCGATTTCATTCAAATCATTTTAATATTAGTTTTATTTCTATTTCCTTTTTTTTAAAACCCTAATCGCGAGACTCGTTCTAACATTTGGTGGCAGCGTAAAGGGATCCAAAAAATAGGATCCTCGGTCCGTCTCAGTTCCAAAGTTTCGAAAAACTTTTACAAAAGTGAAATTACTATATCTATACAAATATAAATATATATATATATATCTATATTTAGTGCAATCGTACTTCTACGTCAAGCGAGAACTTACCTCTGTACCCAGTGCTATCGTACTTCTACGTCAAGTGAGAACTTACCTCTGTGTCCAGTGCTAACTTTCTTCTACGTCAAGTGTGAACTTACCTCTGTATCCAGTGCTATCGTACTTCCACGTAAAGTGTGAACTTACCTCTGCATCCAGTGCTAACTTTCTTCTACGTCAAGTGTAAACTCACCCCTGTATCCAGTACAAACTTACCTCTGCATCTAGTGTAAACATAACTCTGTGTCCAGTGCGAGCTTAGCCTCACCTGAAAAAAAAAAAAGAAGAAGAAGAGGAAGAAGAAGAAGTAAGAGATCGACATCCAAAACCCTCAAGATACTCCGTACCACGTCTACATTTACATCGTCGAAGCCGTCGTTATCCTAAAATTCTGGAAGAAAAGTCTTATCGACATTCGAAATCCACGAAATAATTCATACGGCTGAACATTGAATCACGAGAATTCACAAGCAACACTCTTCACAGTCGTCCGCCGAATTCATCTCCGAGAGCCCGCAACATTGTTGCAGCGTTACTAAGAAATCATTACATCCAACCGTAATGAACCTTATCGCAGCCGTAGCCGCCGTCGTATCCTGCGTACTGTGAGTCGTGCTATAAACTATCCTTTGTTATTTCATTGTGCTATTACTTTGTCGTTTTATTCCATATCTGCTGTGACTACGAGTGCGAACTTATTGTTGTAATAACTTAATTAAGTTTGTTAATTTTCGTATTGCATGTTGTTTTAGCTTAATTGTTTAAGTTCTAATTTCTAAGTTCCGAGTTCTAAGATGTCTAATCCAAGTTTACAAATACCTTTAAACACTGACTTGCCATTCGATACAGATGATGAAAGGGCCACGAGCCCTCTTGAAAAACAGAAGGGAAAAGGGAAAAAGACTCCCACTCTTCAATCCACTGATATGCTAGATCTAAACATTCTCTTAAAATTTATTAAGCCCTATGATGGCAGTAGAGAAACACTTAACTCTTTTATTATAAATTGCAATAATGCTTATGAATTAGCATCTAATCAACAAAAGACTACTCTTTTTAAATACATATTATGCCAACTTCAAGGAAAAGCGGAAGTTGCTTGCTCAATTAAAGAATTCTCAAACTGGGAACAACTTAAAGAGTTCCTCAAAACTCAATTCAGTGACCGCAAACATTCCTCGCACCTCCTAATGGAGTTACAAGAAAGCAAGCAACTCTCGACTGAAAACGTAAGCCAGTTCGCTCTTAGAATTGAAACATTATTGTCACAACTGCTCACTGAAATCTCACTTAGCAACAGCAAAATAAAAGAGTTACCAGGTCGCTGTGCCGCGATGGAAGAATTAGCTTTACATCATTTTCTCATTGGTCTCCATCCACGCGTATCAAACATTATAAGATGTAAAACACCGAAAACTTTAAACGAAGCTATTAGCTTTTCCATTTCAGAGGAAAGAATTCAAAAAACTCTGTACAAAACAAATATTCCTATCGATAATAAATCTTTCAGTAGAAATCAAAGAGCTTCTAATCCTACTACACAAAATCGTAACACGTTTCCGCAAAAGAATAATCCTAACGTTCAAACTCCTGTATCCCGCGGTTATGCCAACTCGCCTATAATCTGCAGATATTGCAAATTCCCAGGGCACAGTATCGAACAGTGCCGTAAGAGAGAATATAACAACCGGTTTAAGACCCAGTTCGGGCCTCAACCGTCAACTTCCAATCCTAGCAGATTGCGGCCAATCACTTATACTCAGGATCAAGAGGAAGGTCTTGACGAAACTGATTATAACGTCGTTAACCCTGACGATAATAATTTAAACTAGAAACCGTCTCGCTTGGGTGTCACGCGAGGCGCCTCCATAACATAGACACCAAATCTACTAAATCCTTTACCAAATCCACTGTATCTAATAAAAAACCTACTAAATCTTTTACCAAATCCGTTCCTAAATCCACTGAATCCAATACCAAATCCGTTGCTAAATCCACTGAATTCAATACCAAATCCGTTGCTAAATCCACTGAATTCAATACCAAATCCGTTGCTAAATCCACTGAATTCAATACCAAATCCGTTGCTAAATCCACTGAATCCAATACCAAACCTACAAACTCGATTACTAAATCCACTGAATCCAATACCAAACCTATTTCTAAATCCACTGAATTCAATACCAAATCTATTGCTAAATCCGCTGAATCCAATACCAAACCTGCCATTTCCTTTGCTAAATCCGCTGAATCCAATACCAAACCTACCATTGCCTTTGCTAAATCTACTGAATCCAATACCAAAACTACAAACCCGATTACTAAACCCACTGAATTTAATACTAAACCTACCAAATTCGTTACCAAACCCACTGAATCCAATACTAAACCTACCAAATCCGTTACTAAATCCACTAAATCCGATACCAAACTTTTTACAAGATCCTCTGAATCCAATACTAATCCTATCAAACTCATTGCCGAACCTATTAAACCCAAGGAGGTTTATGAAATCTCCTTCCACCCAGAAAAGTCATTACCGTACATAATAGTTAACAGTACAGCGACAGAACTTCCGCTGACGCTTCTCATAGACACCGGCTCTTCTATTAGTCTTGTCAAAGACACAGTTCTCAAACCCAATATTCCACTTCAAAAAGAAATCCTCAATCTAAAAGGTCTCACATCTACCATATCACAAAGCGACACTATCCCCACTTCAGGGTCCTTCAATTTACAATTATTCCTTAGCGACAAAAATCCCAAATACCACGTTACTCATAAGTTTCACGTGGTAAGCAATTTAGAATTCCCATACGATGGTATCATCGGTAATGACTTCCTCATGGAATCTCAAGGAAATATCGATTTCACATTTAGCATATTAAAACTTAAAAACTGCTACGCTCATATTCATTTCTCAGAACCTTATTACGTAATTCCTGCACGCACTGAGAAAGTAATAGAAACCACTGTCTCAAATCCCCAACTTAAGGAAGGACTTGTTCTCGACCAAATACCACATGAGAACCTTCTTATTGCCAACTGCCTAGTTAAGGTAAAAGAAAATAATAAAATTAATTTAACAGTTGCTAATCTCTCTGAATCTCCAATGATAGTCAAAACTAATCTCAACCTTAAACTTTCTAAAATGATACCCATCAATCTTAATGAAACAACTTCCGTAAACCACTCGGATCCTTGTCCTGAAAGTAAAAACTCTGCTGAAAGAACCCGTCAAGTCCTAGATCTTCTTCGTATAGACCATCTTAACAATGAGGAAGCCGATGCTCTCCTTCAACTCTGCGCCGATTACTCTGACATCTTCCATCTTCCTGATGAAAAGCTGACTCACACTAATGCCATAAAACATGACATTAAGACAACCACAGAACAACCTATTAATACTAAATCCTACCGATTTCCCGAAGTTCATAAAAAAGAAGTCGATAAACAAATAAAGAAGATGCTTGAGCAACAAATAATAGAACCATCCATATCTCCCTGGTCTTCCCCTATATGGATTGTACCTAAAAAACTGGACGCCTCAAACGAACAAAAATGGCGTGTAGTTATCGACTACCGAAAACTAAATGATGTCACAATTGGTGATACTTATCCTATTCCACAGATTACCGAAATTCTAGATCAACTAGGCAACAGTAAATACTTCTCTACGCTTGACCTAGCTTCCGGCTTTCATCAAATTCCTGTCAATAATGCCGAAAAAACTGCCTTTAGTGTACCTCAAGGGCATTTCCAGTTCAAGCGTATGCCATTCGGCTTAAAAAATGCGCCTTCTACATTTCAAAGGTTAATGAATACCGCCCTATCTGGCCTACAAGGCATCCGCTGCTTCGTGTATCTAGATGATACCGATGAATTCCCATTCAACTATAGCCCCACTGATCCTACTAGAGTCGATAAAATAAAATCTCCTAAGTCTAATGAGCCTTTAGCATCTACAAATCCAGAAAACTCACCTGAGCCAACTCCTTCAACTTCAACCAGAGACCCTGCTATACCTACTACTTCAAACTCTGAAACCCAAGACCACTTACCTGAACAACCTTCACTGCATCACGAAAATTTGCAAGCTCCACTGAGTCCTGAAAACTTACCTTTACAAAATCCAACTCAAGATCCTTACTCACCAACGCAAGCACGCGACTCTCTTCCAGCCCCTGATGATACTTACACCAATGACGAATACTCTAAATTCCTAAAAGAAATCAATGACAAAAAGAACCAATTTAATACTACCATCATTGAACATAACCAATCCCTAACTAAAACTCAATGTAAAAATATTATCATTCCCATTTCTTTAGATCTAGATGAATCAAATCCGTTCTTGTCAGGATTTCTAGAAAAAATAACAGATGAATTTCGTTACAAAGATAAACAATTGTATTCCTTCGAAAAAGCACAAACAGCTGCTAACAAAAATATCTATCTTATATTTACAAAGGTGCATTATTTTGATGAATGCACTTATCCAGAAATCTATCAAACCCTTAAAAACATTAAAACGCATCTGATGACAACTGGAGAAAATATCTCAGAAATTGCCATTTCAGATTTTAGAAATCCATTCGAAAAGCTATCCTTTGCCAAATTATATAACATACTAGTATACGTCTTTCATAACACAAATATACAAGTAAATATACATCATAATAATATCACATTTCCAACTCTTAGTGAAATAAAGAAAATCCTAAAAGATAATCACGATCTCCCAATTGCAGGGCATTTAGGTTGTAACAGAATGCTTAACCGTATCAAAGAAAAATTCTACTGGAAGGGCATGAAAGGTGACGTAGAAAATTACATTAAAGCATGTCCTTCATGCCAAGAGAACAAAGCCCTCAGACGACTCAATCGCGCACCAATGCAAATAACTACTACCTCTACCAGTCCTTTTCAAAGAGTAGCATTAGATATTGTTGGACCTTTACCTGAATCCGGCCCTGCCAAATTAAAATATATCATGACCCTTCAGGACGACCTTACTAAGTTCTCTGCAGCCTATCCTCTACGCAGTGTCTCGTCAGAAGAGACCACAGATTGCCTCGTGCACTTTATTTCCCTGTTCGGTATCCCTCAGACTATTCTCACCGACCAAGGTACCAACTTCACAGCTGATCTATTTAAAAAAACCTGCAGCTTCCTGAAAATTAAACAGCTGTGGTCCACTCCTTATCATCCGCAAACCCAAGGAGCCCTCGAAAGGAGCCACTCCACTCTCAAGGAATATCTTAAGTCCTACGTGAATGAGAATCAAGACGACTGGCCCCGATATGTATACACTGCGATCCTAGCCTATAACACAGCTATACATAGCACTACAAACTTTTCACCATACGAACTATTGTTCGGACATAAATCTTTTATTCCCGATTCCTTATACAGCCAAGACCTTACCACATATCCTGACTACGTCAGAATGCTCCAACATCGCCTTAAACTATCCTGGGAAAAAGCATTCCAAAATATACAGCATTCAAAGCAAAGGTCAAAAACCTACTACGATACAAGAACTCAACCCATTCGATACAAAGTCGGTGATTACGTTTACCTGAAAAATCACCTAAGGCTCCGGAAAGCGCTTTCCCCTATTTGGAAAGGTCCCTACAAAATCCTCTCTGTTCACGGTAACAATACCGTAACATTATTAATAAATAGACGCCACGTAAGACACCACTTTGATGAAATCAAGTTAGCGGGCGTCTTCCCTAGTAGTCCATAAAATATTATAATCTAATATATATAACATAAGAAAACTTTTAGAGGATATCTAAAAACTCATTTGTAAATAAATCAACAACAATAGTAGTTTAGAAATTATATAGGGATATAGATATAGAGATATATATGATCACATTATATTCATTTATTAAGATTAAATATATAGGTATATAATATAACTGTAATTGTTAAGCGTTAGTAATATTAAAAATAGCATGTAGATAAGCAAGTATCATAAAGCAAAGTAGATATTATAAATGAACTTACCTTAATTACTTTCAGCATCTTACCCGGGATCCACTGTCAACAGGAATACGTGAAACAGATCAAATCAAGCCCTGGATTATACTTTGATTATCTTGGAAAACTTAAAATTAAAAATGGTCAGTTAGACGTTTTAATACCAATAGACATCGCACACCTAAAACCTCACGTGGAAAACATAAAATCTGCCTTAAGCAATACCGTAAAATTGTGTTTACAAACCCAAACAGTTGAATCCTCGGAATGTCATAACGTACTGGAACCTCTGATAATAATGTTTAATAGTACTATTCAAAAATACACCTCCATCTCGCACCTGCTTGATAATAGAAACAGACGTAATGCAATAATAGGAGGAATTGGCTCCGCGTTTAAATATATATTTGGTACATTAGATGAAGCAGATGGCATTAGATATAATGAAGCTATAGAAGCCGTAGAAAACGATCAGGAAAAATTAGCTACTTTATTGAAACAAAATATTCTAGTAACTACTTCCGTAATATCAGCATTTAATAATACCTTAACCAAAATAAAAAGTAATGAAGCTAAATTGAATGATGCTATCGACAGACTCTCAATTGGTTTGAAGAATGTGTCGATACAAACTGATGAGCTATTGATACAATCATATCAAAATCAGATTTTAAATAGTCTAGAAACTGCAATATTAGCAGTATCTCTACAAGTGGAAGACATAGTAGATGCCATACTGTTTTGTAACCAAAATGTATTACATCCATTTATATTAAGCCCGCAACAACTTTACCTTGAACTTACCAATAGTTATAGACACTTACCTGATAATTCGAAATTACCAGTAATATTAGATTTTAGTACTATTCATTTTGTTTTAAATATATCTAAGCTAATTTGTTATTATGTAAATAAGAAAATTGTATTCGTATTACAAATTCCTTTAGTTTCCCCTGATGAATTCATGTTATATCATAACATTGCATTACCTACACCGCATGATTTTAATAAGCCTAACACCTTTTCTTTAATCTTACCAGATTCCAAGTTTATTGCAATGACCAAAGACAAACTTCATTTTTGTAATTTAGATAGTATTGAACATTGTAAAACCATTACTTCCAGCAATTATATATGTGATGTAACCAATGTCTATGCAACCGATGCTAAACCCACTTGCGCTAGTGAATTAATGTCAAGAATAGTAAATAAGATCCCAATACAATGTAAAACTAATTTTATATATGGAAAAGTAGATATTTGAAAACCGATAAGTAATAACAGATGGATTTATATACAAACAGAACCAAACAAAATATCTATTGATTGTATAAGTAATAAATTGTATGAAAATAGTATTATGGGGACTGGCATAATTACCATTCCCAGAGGTTGTATTGCATATTGTAGAAGTACGACACTTTTACCTAAAAATAATGTTATTAATATTACTTCACCCATTCAAATCACAGATTTCAATCTTATTAATGATGCTTGCTGTAATATAAGTAAATTTAATATGAAAATAAATAATGTGGCTCCTGTTGAACTAACCAATATAGATTTGGATAATTTAGATTTACAAAAGAGAATTTTAATAGACGCTACTTCCGAGATTGATAAAATCAAGGATAAACCACATATAATTCAATATGGGACACATTATTCCATTTTAGTACTTGTTTTAACTTTTATTGTAATTTCTTGTATTTTTTATAAATTTTATAAATATATAACCGGCAGTCGCTCGCGCTTTAACATATTTAGAACTAAACATTTATTACCTAATTCAGATAATTTACAAACAGATATACAAAGTTCAAATTCGGAATCTATCCCACTACCAACCATTAAATCTAGAATTAAAGACTCAGATAACTTACAATCAGACATACAAAGTTCAAACTCTGAGACTATTCAATTACCAATCATTAGATCTAGAATTTAGTACAGAAACTTCTTTTTTTCTCCTAGAAGTTTCCTTTTAAAGGGGGAGGTGTTACATCCCTATGATGTTAGTATATATGCTTACAGCCCTAACTTACTGCTGCATCAGCATATTGCTATCCAGCCAGACGCGCCCGCTTCTCGAGCGCGCCAGTCTTATTCCAACCTCCGCGACGGCTGCCGATTTCATTCAAATCATTTTAATATTAGTTTTATTTCTATTTCCTTTTTTTTAAAACCCTAATCGCGAGACTCGTTCTAACAGTTCGCTTATTGATTTTGTTACACCCTGTATAACAGTCCGGCAAATTGTCTATGGCTTTTAGTAACTGTAATGAAAAAGAAACTAAGTCAAGTGCCTTTTTTTAAATGTAAGCTACAAACGACTAGACGGGTCGCCTGAAGAAAAGTATTACCGCCGCCCATGGACACAGGCAAAACCAGAAGGAGTCGTTTATGCGTTGCCGGCCTTGAAGAAAAGTAAAGGATTTAGAGGAAAGGGTAGAAATTGTAAGGGGTGGAAGGGTGAGAAATATAATATTGTTTATACCTCAAAGTTGAATTATACAATTATAATTAATTATAAAAAGTAACATAAATTGGAGCTCTTGTCCGTGTCACAGGATCGCCGCGTCCCCCGAGATCCGCAGTCAGCATGACAAACGTATCAATAAACGGCCCGTGCCAGTCCCCGTGATAATTTATACAAGTGATTTTTGAATAGCAGCCTTATTTATTGATGCACTGAATTGGATGTCGTAAATTAATTCATGCTATAATAAATTGCTTGTTTTTACGAATTTACTAACGACCTGAAACAATCTTACTGTGTTTTGCCTACTTTGCCTATCAATCTTACTGTGTTTTGCCTACTTTGCCTGTTACCTAATTGATTTAAGGGCTCAGCTGTCGTAAAGCCAGACACAATAGAAATTCAATTGTTAGTAACCTCTCCGTAGTCGAGTGGTTAGCACGCCCGCCGGTTTAATTCCCGATCGCGAGATTTCTATGTTCTGTCTGGATGTTTTCTATGTTTATGTATTAACTATATAACGGATAAACATCCGTTAACTAGTTCATATAACCGTGTCGTGTAGCGGTGAAAGAATACTACCACGCCCTCTCTGCCCTTCGGTGTCGTAAAAGGTTACTAACGGACTAAAGACTGCTCATACTTCCAACAGCACAGAGCGGCGATGGGCTCACCACCTGTCATGCTGAACACATGTGCAGTCGCTATTTAGTGAAAAGTGGACTATGGTAGAGGACTGCTTTTGCTGTCCTTATTGCCTGTCTCTGACTAACCCTTCGGGGATAATAGTCGTGATTATATGTATGTATGTATGTATCTAGTTAATAATTCAATCAAGTTTCTAACGAAACTTAATTTTGGCAAGATAACTGGTGTGAGCATAGGAAGTTACTTTATTTATTATTTTATTTCCTTACTAAGTCACCTAGTATTCAATTTTTTTACTATTTGAAACCCTCCGTAGCACACGCGCCTCTGGCATCTGGCGGCCCGGTGGCCGACGAGTCCACTCCACGCCACTAGAATAGCAATCACAGCCTCTGGCGGCTTGCCTCACTCTCCACAAACGTTCAATAGAAAAAACACATGTGAGCTAGCACCACGTGATTTGAAAAAGAACAACTTACCCTTGAGAGATTTAAACCTACCTTTTGCAAATTGTTCTATTTGCATCTTGGATGAGGTAGTCGCTTCTTTTGTAATGTTATAAGTGTGTTCTAATAATGATTAAAACAATATATTAGGTAAAAGTCCGATCCGATTCTATCAAAGGTAATCCAATTTTAAATGTTGGCATTAATGTCATGTAACTTCTGAATTTGAACATTGAGATATCAAACTTAAGCTAACAAAGAAACTTTTTTTTAAAGTGCTTTTGAATCAACCGAACATTTCATTGCCTACCCATTCAGTGCGTCTTTTTTACACAGAATTAACACAGAACACAGAACAAATCCAATATGAAATTCGCCAACGTTTTTTTATTTCACATTAAAATCGATATTTCAATGATTACAGATTATGAAAAATAAACGGCCCGCCCATCGTGATTCAACAAGAAAACTTTGGTGTTATGAAAGGGCCTTGACACAGCGTTCTTTCGTCGAGCCGTGTCCGAAAATGCTCATATATCACTTTGGAGCCCCAACCAACTGACATTTATTAAAGTCCATATTCTCAGGATTGTCATATCACTATACTCAATCTGTCAGATTAGTTTTTTTTTATACAATATAATCGCTCATCAAATTAGAGAAATGCTCACCAAATTGGTAACTTAGTAAGTGTCTGTAATTAAGCATATTTAATGTAAGATCAGGTGACAGATAAGATGCTATCACTTTTATAAAATTACTTGCAGCCCGCTCGCGACTTGTGGCAGTCGATTCAACGTACTTCAACGAATATTTTAAAAATGAATTAGCGAAATCGGTTCAGCTGCTCTCGAGATTTGCGCTTAGCAACACATTCAGCGATTCATTTTTATATTATAGATTAAGAGTTCACTATGCTCGGGTACCAATTGATTACAGAAACTTACTGAACCAATTATTGACTTTATAAAAAACAATAATCTACATGATACTTACATAAGGTACAAACGAAATGAGAAAGAAAATAAAAACAACGCATCTTGGTCTTTAAAAAAAATGTACTTAAAACTTTAAGTAAAAAATGTCTTAGTAAGTCGGTTGCGGGGTTAATTTAATGTGAAGCTTTCATTGAAAAATAAACATTAAACACAAACACAAGACAAACTCTCTCTTTCTGTCTCACACATACACATCACACTCAATGAAATGTGTAATGATCGGATGTCGTCAATGTTGATATCGTCGGGGTAGCCGGAAGCTGGATGAGGCATACCCAGTACTGACTAAGTTAGCAAATTCAGGAAGCAGCTTATGCCCTGCAGTTGATGTTAACTGACTGTAATGTTAATATTGGATCAGTGAAAGCAAGAGCTCCGGTAACCACGAACCAAATAATAAGTAAAAACTCGTATAGACACAAATGTAACATTTGTACGCGTAACGTTTAGAAAACAATATTATTTTTATAGTAATAAATCAATGTTAAATATTGCTACAAAAAATACGTCTTTGCTTTCGGTTTAAGGGCCAAAGGGCCACTCTCTAGGACAATACGTTATAATAAGTAAATACCTTAGAATTAATTTGGCATCTTTTAAGGAAGCAAATATTTAATAGGGTACCCTGGGAGATGTCTTAAAATATAACGAACGAAGTAATTTAATGATCCGCTTATTTATTCATACTTTCGTATCTGGAAAACATCGTTAGGCACTGATCTTTATTTTTATTGCTCATAAATTGTTTTTGATACGCCTACTTAATCTTCTCTGTTTTTTGTATGATATCAAATAATTGGAATTATATTATGTCAGTATTTTGCTTGTGATCACCATAATTGTATTTGCAATAGCGCAGCACGTGTTTTTGATTAAGATAATAAATAATGGTGTTCCAATATCTCTAATAGCATTTTAACAAACTTTTTCATGTGAGTAATAAATAATACGATATCCAAACCTGAACACTTCCTCCTACGGTCATTACAAAATGGAATCGCATACCGTTTTAATACGTTATAAATTTCAACCGGCGTCTATAAAAGCAGTAGGTCGCAAGAAATTATCTGTTCAAAAGACAATTTATGCTGCCGTAATTAAACGGCACTAGATCTTCTTAAATTGCTGCGACTGCGTAATTGTATTCTCCCGGTAATAAGGAGTAGCGACTTACCTCGTAAATATAAAGAGCTTAATCTCGTTTAATTTTCTTGTTTACAAAGCCTGCGACAGACGTGGGTACTTCGGCGACAAGGTTGGCAATATTTCAATTAGTCGTCGATCCTTTGTTAATTGTGCATGGGATTAAATATCTGTTTTGCTACATCTCCCACCTTTTTTTGACTATTTTTATCTTCTGCTTGTTCTTTTAATTATTTTTATCTTCTGTGAACTTGGCAAATGAGGCAAACGATAGCATGGTAAACATGTCCGTATAGTGCTAAATGCGAGTATTTTGTCACTATGTGATGGAATTTTGTCAATGATAATGTCACTTACTTAACATTATTTTATGTTTTATGATGTTCACAGTAAGGTTTTCAGTTAATCCATTACTGGTTCTTCATTTTGTTCCATGAAGTAGCGCTACTAACTGCCGCTCTCAAAGACGTCAATTAACGCTAATAATTCCTTGGCATCTATGACTTTTCATTGTAAAAAAGTCACTAAGAATAAGGACTTAAGTTCTGGTTTAAAAAAAGCGGTATGAAATAGCCGCTAATATTAATTTACATCGGTGGGTGCAGCAGTTGATAACGGACTAGTAAAATTAACTCGTCACAGAGGGCATACTCTCTTTCTGCAAAACGAAATTTCGGCCGATTTTCGTTCGCTATTTATAGCGCTTTCCATTGTTTTTTTAAATATCAAACATTTTTCTAAAAATTAATAAGTGCCAAACCTATTTTGGAAGGAATGGAAATCGCTGTAAATAGCAAACGTAAATCGGCCGAAATGTCGTTTCGGAGAAAGAGTAGGCCCTCGAGGTGCGATGAACATAATTAGATGTCAGCTTTGCCCATACAGAGTGTGTAATGTGTAAAAGGAGTTTCTGCCGTGTTCTTTTAGCAACAACACGTGTTGTGAGACTCCATTTTAACTCAATCTACCGTACAAAACAAAATATATATTTTCGTCATAACGTTTGATTTCGTATTGCCGTAATTAAATAATGACGCATACCTACGTCACGCTCACCTAAACGCAGCGCACCGCCGTATTATCATAATAGAACGTCATTTACGCGTTCTTTGTATTGTACAAAAACGGTATCGCGCTAAATTTTGACGTTTCATAAATGTCAAATGAAATATCACTTTGGAAATTTTTTGTAACTTAGTCACGGGTCCACGCGGACATAGTCGCGGGCGGCCCGCTGTTGTGTATAAAAATGACGCGAAACGGCACATGAGTATGCAAGCAAGTACAGGTGTGAACTCACGCACTTTATGCCCTTATTCTGATACTAATGCAACTCTGATATAATTATGTCGCTGGAACGATCGAGAATAAGCCCATGCGTGTGGCTCTTTAAAAATAAGATTGGCAACGTGAGCCACATACAAGTCTTTGATCTTCACTAACCTTAGAGTTGATGCGGTCTCTAGAGCATACATTACTTCTTTCACTGCAGTTGCAATCTTCATATGTAAGTATATTTTTATAACAAGATTGTAGTGATTATTTTTATAAAAAAGTGCTGACAGTAGGTACTTATTTTTTTAAATTTATCTTCTATTTTCTTAATTTACAACAACTTTTTGGTGATATACAATTGTGCATGTGGCGTCTAAAATATCAAACGTTTATAAACCAGAACTGACACTGGATACTGGCAGCTCAAAATAGAACGAAGTGGAGGGCATGAATATGACTTACGCCAAATTGATCAAGGAAGGTTTTAGATGATGATAATACACCCTACATTCACACATACATACATATAATCACGACTATTATCCTCGAAGGGTTAGTCAGAGACTAGGCAATGAGGACCGCAAAAGCAGTCCTCTACCATAGTCCACTTTCACCAAATAGCGACTGCACATGTCCTCAGCGTGACAGGTGGTGAGCCCATCGCCGCTCTATGCTATTGTATTTATGTGCAGTCTTTAGTCCATTAGTCGCCTTTTACGACACCCAAGGGAAGAGAGGGGGTGGTAGTATTCTTTCACCGCTACGCGGCACAGTTACGGTTTTGGATACACCAGAAAGCAAATAACAAAACTATAACTTTACTTCGGGGGTAAAGTTAAAGTCACTCGCGTCCGTAGGTTTACACTCCAGACCCTACTAGTTGCCCCCAAGGTGGTGCTAAATGAGTGACATTGTCTGAGTGTCGCAGCGCGATTTGGGCCGGCTCGCCCAGTGTAATACGCATACGCGTGCCTGGGAGGCGCGCCGGCCGAACGTACCTAAACTGCGGAGTGACACCCCCTGGTACTGGGTTCAACTCCCAGGTCAGGCTAAGTGCGTTTCAGATTTTACAATGCATAGCCCAAGTTTGTGTTCACCATTGTGCACCGCGACAGCAGCTGCGCGCCCGACACGCCGTGCCGCCGCCGCCTGTGATGTAATCGTAGCCTTATGGGAGGAACGCGAACACAAAAACTGTGATACACCGATCTTAAAAACACAAGCCGACGGAACATTTCTGTGTACTGTTAGACGACTCGGCCGCTTTTTGTGTGAAATAGCAACAGCGTAGCGATTGTCTTAAATTTGGAGGTTATTTTTTTATTAGTATTTTATAATTGAGAATTGGCAGTTGGACATTTTGGGAATTGGACCAATTGCGACTAAACCATCACGGGGTTTAGTCGCAATTGGTCCACGGGCCGGGGCATGCGTTGGATTAAACAAGAATTTGGCGAGCTAAGAGCGCCTGCAACATTGGCCAGCGCTAAGTTATAAATTAATTTACTTTTGGTAAGAAAGAACGAGTTTGCATTCAATGGAATGTAGCCATGCGCCAGTAACAGACACTAAGTGTAAAAGAATCGCAAACTTTAAACACATAGACAATAACAATGCAGAGCATGTGCAAAGCTTTCTATCTGATATAGGTATAGGCTCCCTTATCGTGAACCACTCACTCACGGAATATCAGCTTGAAACAACAACACTCGTTGCTGTTGTTTCATCCGGTGAGTGAAGAGTATCGGAGGACCATCTCATCTCATCTCATCAAGGCAGGCAACGCATCTGTGACTCCACTGGTTATGCGGATGTCCATGGGCGGCGGTGTTTACTTTCCGTCACGTGACCGGTGAAATAGAAATAAAAGCTCAAAGGAGAATCACCATTTTACTATGGGAGTTAGGCTAGTTTTTTTAGCTAGCTAGCGTAACACAGCGCTTTAATAAAATAAATAGTAATCAATAGCAGCAATGCTCTGAATTATGAAGAAAAAATTACATTACAATATCATGCGGGAGTTTGAAGCTATCTTCATTTTTAGCTTACGACTTTTTAGGTATTTTGAGGTTATTACAACTGTTATCGTATGACTATCAGTTTAGTTCAGCATTTATTCATCACTTGACTCCTAACGCGGCGTTCTATAGAAAACATTTTTTAACCGTAATCATTATAACTTAACACGTTAAGTGCGAAGCGAGGCCTAAATCACCCCTGATGCAACTTCCCTGTGGTGCGGCAAGCAAAAAAGTGAATTTCTCTGTCGTGCGAATGGCATAGCTTTGGTTTGGTCCAGTGTAGGAAAGAGATAAATATATATTTGAGATCACTAATGGTTCCGGACTCGGTGGTGTACCTACCTTGGTACCGGCCGGTCTTAGGCCTCGTGCCGCACTGAATTAATATAATTTTAATGCAGTGCGGAACGAGGCTAAAACGTCCCATATCCCCCCTGACCTCGTACCGCACTCAACGCGAGCTTCCCGCGACCAGTGTTGTGCATCACGTCGATTGGAGAGCACGTCCTTTTACAGCGCCGAACATGTCTAAACGATGTCGGAAGAAGTTAATTTTAAAAAACCCAGAAACAGAGCCAAAACAGGTAAGTTTTTAATGAAAAAATCTTACGTAAGTACCTAGTTTTTTCTTATCTTGGTAGCTATGTACCTAAAGTAAGTGTAAGATATTATTACTTAAGTATATTATACCTAAAGATATTATTGGTAATAACGATTATTGACGTACCTAATACTTTGCAACATATCTAGAATTACCTATTATTCTATATCGTGATAATAATGTTATTATTATTAGGACTTAACACTTAATTGATATTTTTGTAGGTAGTGAAAAACTCCACAAGAAACGCAAAGCAGCCGTTGACAAAACAGGTAAGTAATATAATTAATATTTCAGTAGTTCTTTGTCTAGGTTTTGAAAGTAGGTATATAAATATTAAAGATTTTTAGGGTTCCGTATCGAAAGGATAAAAACAGGACCCTCTATTACTAAGACTTCGCTGTCTGTCCGTTTGTCGCGATAGATAGATAGTTGAAGTTTTCTCAAATTATGTAGGCCGCTATTACAATAATACTAAAAAGTTAAAAACAACAAAATACCTATGTAAAGGGATATTTTTAATCACCAAGTTTGTTAAGTGTGTTAGATTCGACTTATGTAAATTTTACGATATATGTCACGTGGTCGGAAGAGAGCACCAGGCGGAGTATATTATTGTACGATGGTAAAAGTACAGAAATTATTGTGTTAGTAATTTAAGAAACTCAATATTTTAATATGAAATGTTTTGTTTTTAGCCATCTTAAATAAAGGATTACAGTGTTTGTAAGTACGTTTTGTATAAGCATGCGTGGATATGATATTTCTAACATTTATCTATAAGATTACTTGTGTGAAAAGCTTGATACGAGAATTAATTTTGCACTAACTAATACACCGTTTTTATATTAAACCTTTAACATAATATTCAACAACATAAGGTGCTGCCAAATGTAATCGCATGTAAATAATCTGGACCATAATAAAGCTTGAGAAGAAAGATGTAGCATACAGACCATTTGGTATAAAATGACAGTATATTATATATAATATACCGCAGCTTCACTCGCTTCAGTCTTCACTCGAAATCTAGGCTTAATGCGTCTCGATTAAATCTGCTATCGGTTCATGAATAAAGCGTTTACGGAGTGGGACTGGGATTCTAAGTATTTATTGTAAAACAAATCTTAAAAACTTTCTTTAAAAGTGTGTGGTGTGTGTGTGTGTGTTTGTTTTTTGTAATGAATAAGCACGCCAAATTCATCTCTATTTTTAAACTGCTGTTTATATTTTGCACCACTTACATGAATAATAATATAACATCTAATAAAGCAAACCCTCCTAGGTTGTAACCACTCGCAAAATAGAACAACTTTCATAAGAAAACGATAAAAATACTTTTTTAAGAAAATTTGTATACAGGTAATATCAGTTGTTCCAACTGGTTGCCTTAATTATGATACCTATACTTATTGGTAATAAAATTAACTTGTCACACAAAACTTACTCTTGGGACTTTGTATAGGAAGTATTATATTTTTTCTTTCTTTTATTTTGATGAAACTTGTTTACTTTCACGAGTTGTATCACCACCTAAAGAGGGTTTTCATTTAAGAATAACACTTTGTTTAAACTATCACCAAGCAAAGGCTTTCTCTAGCAGCTTATTAATTAATTCTATTTTCAAGTGTACCGGTCATACAAAGCCAATATTTTTAATTAGGTACTGAATTGTCACTATGACGAAGACATTTTGATATTTTACAAACCTGGTTACTTATATGAAAATGATTGAACTTAGAGACATTTTTGGCGATCTATTAAATAGTCTATAAAGAAAAGTACCTACTTTGAATATCATAATACCTAAACTAGTCGGTGAGCCCGCTTTTTTTTTTTTCTTCTCCCAAACATTTGGGAGGAATTGCCATAATCGCCACGCTTGGCAGGCGGGTTGGCGATCGCAGTAAGATGTCAAACGGTTCAGAGACGCTGCTGCCCGTCTTCTGTGTTCCTTTATTCCCTTAGTCGCCTTTTACGACACCCACGGGATGAAATGGGTTGGTAATATTCGCCGCCGGCACCACACAGCTTTATTTGCGTATCGTTTTTTTTTCTTGTCATTTCTATTCTATTTTTTTACCGTGTTTTGATCAGTACACTCAATAAATAGCTACTGGTGGCTGAGAACTGCCTGTTTATGCAAAATACAATATGTGAGTCATTTTTTTCAGAGTCCACCGAGAAGTGATGTCCAACCAACCAATCGGCCAACATTGCCAATTGAAAATGTGTTTGACGATGAGAGTGATGAAGAGATTTTCCAACAAATAAACGTCAAAAAACATATTTTTCTACTGAACCAAATATAACTGAAAAAATCGTACCTTTACATGAATTTAGCTCACAACAAGAATGTGTCATTGATAAACAACAGTATGACAATACAAAACAATATACTTTTTTACATGGGCACCCAAGCTCTATAATTATTGCAAATACAAGAACATTACAACACAAAGCAAAAACACGTGCTCAGACTGCCACTAAAAAAAATTCAATTTATCCTGATCAAGTGAAAGAACCAGAAGAAACAGTTAACCTCAGTCCAAACATCCGAAAAACTATTCAACTCAAAACACAAGAAGAAACAGTGTATCTCAGTCCTAGTACCGGAAAAACTTGTCAAATATTGCAGAATGTTTGCTTGTCCGCTTCTAGTGCTTCAACCTCACCAATAAAAAAACAAAATCCTATAGGTTCCCCTTCAAAAGATTTTCCTCATATAACTACGGAGAGCAAAGCTGGATCTTTGTCAGAAATCTCACGCTCCAATTCACTGGATTGTAATATATCACTTAGTGAGGACAACATTCAACAATTACTTCGTACTCCGACACAAAAAAGACCGAAAGAAAATGTTACATCCGAATGTACATATTCAGAAGACTTTAATCCGTCCAAATCCAAAAAAAGTCATGAAATAGAGGTCTCTGTAATTATAGAAAGTATTCCTGATGACAATGTTAAAGGAAAACGAGACATGAATAACAAATTGCCAACTGTTCTAAAATCACCTGATATTGTCGAATATGATATTATTGAACATATAGACTGCGAAAACAATAATATAATACAAACAAACAAAATATGTCACAGTGTGCAGAATATTCGAAAATCACCTGAGTTGGATGAGAGTAATAATATGGAAGATGATAATTTTAGCGGTACTGACAATGATTATAGTCCTTCGGAGGAAGAGTGTAGTGATTCGGAAGAGTATGCTTCAATGGAAAATTGCGTTCATTCAGATCAGGATTTATCTCCAGATAGTGAATATGAAGAAGCTACAGAAGATGACATTTTAGTCACGGACGAAACATTACCCGGCACGCAAGCTAAAGATCACGATAAGTGGGAAAATATATCGGAAAGTCCCATAACTTTTAATGAATTCGCTGGAGAATGTACGTTTAATTTACCCCCGTTTGTGGGAGTTACACCTGAAGATATATACAAGATGTTTGTTACAGATGAGATGATTGATATAATGGTATCTGAAACAAATGCTTACGCACAAAAGTATATACAAATAAATCAACAAAATATGAAACGTAATTCACGCATGACAAGATGGAGTGACACCAGATCTCAGGAAATGAGAACATTTTTGGCTGTTTTAATGGCAATGGGTTTGTGTAGAGTTCCTAATTTAAATTTATACTGGAGCAGAAACAAATTGTATCGAAACGAATTTATTTCTTCAGTAATGACAAGAGACAGATTTTTATTGCTACTTAAATGCTGGCATGTCAGTGATGTAAGTAATGAAGACCAAACTGACAAACTATATAAAATTAGAAATATGTTCACAAAGATTACAGAAAACTTTCGACGTATTGCAAATCCTGGAAAGTATGTGGTAATCGATGAAACCATGATACCATGGAGAGGAAGACTAGGTTTTCGCCAATACATAAAAAACAAATCACACCGGTACGGCGTAAAGCTTTATAAGCTTTGCACTCCCGAAGGTTATACTTCTGAGTTAGAGGTTTATACAGGGAAAAAAAATCAGAAAAAAGAATTAGAACACAGTAAAAAAGTAGTGTTAAGATTGATGACAAATCTGACAGAAATGGGTAGAATCGTAATAGTAGACAATTACTACACTTCGTTGGGCCTGGCAGAAGATCTTCTATCACAAAAAACATTTTTATGTGGAACACTTAATAAAATACGGAAATATCTGCCAAAGCAAGTTACTAGTTACAAATTGCAGAAAGGCGAAATTATTGGAAAAATGAACAAAAAGGGCGTAAAGGTAATGAAATGGATGGATAAACGGAATGTTTTGATGTTGACTACGTGCAAAGATCACGATGATAACCTGATAGATACTGGAAAAAAGAAGAGAGGAACCGACGAATGCATAAAAAAACCGGGATGTGTTTTGCTGTACAATAAAACAAAAAAAGGCATTGACTTTTCTGACCAGATGTCTTCTTATTATACAACTTTGAAGAGAGGAATCAAATGGTGGAGAAAAGTTGTAATGGAGCTAATATTTGGTACGGCGCTAATTAATGCCTGGATTGTGTTTAATTCAATCCAAACTGATGGAAAAAAGTTACCAAAAAGACTCTTTGTGGAGAAACTTATAGAATCTTTAATAAAAAAGGAAATCGATGAGACCCCAGGTAATGTAATGCTTAGATATATTTCTTGACAGTCAACGTGTTGAAGCTTTCATAAAGTAAGCTTGACATTTGGTCATTATTAAGTTATTTATTATTGTTTCCTTTTAATTATTCTGAATTTAAGCTACCTTACCTACCTACTCTTTCAACATTTTAAGTATAAAACAAACACATTCATTTGATGCAGTTATACCTACATTATCATTGTTATTCTCATCTACGATCTAACCTAAGTAACAATGTCAGTTTTATTACGTTATCTTTACATTTTTGTTATTTTTCAGCACCTGAAAGCGCACGCCATTGCCTCGAAAACGGTGAAAAAAGGAGAAGATGTGTTGGTTGTTACCAAAAACTACGCACATTTTTACCATCTCGTGAAGCTGATAAAAAATCCAAAAAGATTTTGACTCAGTGCACTCAGTGCAAAAAATCTTATTGTCTACCCTGTTTCAATGAAAAACACTCATAAATAAGTACAACATATATATTGAGATTTTTATAAAAAAAGTATATTGATACTGATTTTTTAATGTTAATTCAAGTTCTAATAATTGTATTTTTAAAGCCCGAGGCAGAATAAATAGGACAGTTTCTTTTCTACTTCTGGTTGCCTTTTTTTTCTATTCTGTGAACCGCATTAAGATTTTCATATACAAATAGAAAGATAAACCTTATGCATAAACCGTAATCCATTATTTTCCAATAATAAGTCTGTAATAGGTGCCTCTTAATGGTATAGAATGGAACGCTTCGTGCGCGAGTCCGACTCGCACTTGGCCGGTTTTTTTTTCTTTATGGCGCCTTCAAGCACAATTTAGATTATTTAAAAAAAAATGTATCCTTTGATAGCTTTGTGTTGTTTTGCCAGGTTTTGCCCTTAAAACGATCTAATGAGATATAATTGATCAAAATCGGTCAAGTCGTTGCGTAGTTAAGACAGTTTAAAAACGTCGATATTATTTTTCCCATCACTAATCGCAGCGAAAATTTGCCCTATTTCAGTGCGTTACGAGGTGTATAAGATCCCATATTTTGTTTTGCTAATAATTCCTAAACTAGCCATCAGATCCCGGGGCGACGGTGGATTAGGGTTCATCAATTCACTGTCTATATCTTTCATCTTTGATTTCGCGCCAGAAAATGGATTTTAGTCTGTAAAAGGAGGTGGGGTCTAATAGACCGCGTGTCGCCCTAACGTCTGGTCACGGTACGGGCCGATTATACCTCGTGCCGCAGGAACGGAAAGTATGCAAAAATTGGTGCCGCAGCTAACGTGTTAAGAGAACACTTTTGATATGTGAATGATTAAGAGGCCTATTACATCTCGAATGTGATTTTTGCGTAAAATGCCCATCTTCGCATTTTGCAGTTGTATTTATCGTATTTATCGAAATAGGATAATAAATTTGTTCATGATATTACAAATCTCCATTCTGTGAGCATAAGTTGAATTCGGACGGCCAGCGCATCGCATTTTGTAGTAATTTTGCAGTTGTATTTATCGTTTTTATCGAAATAGGATAATAAATGCATTATAAAATCTTTATTCCTCATGAAGTAACAATTACTCTGGTATAAATTTTGCTCAATAACATTATCGTAGATAGGAGATATTTACAGTTAACTTATAGCGATATTCGAAGTTTTTTGGTTTAGATAGAAAGAGATTCTTTCCTATAAAAAATTAATGAAATCTTAAAATTCCGAGGCCGCTACGCACTAATCGACTATATAAGAGATAACATTATAATTTTTTTATTTAACTTTTTTAGAACAGTAGTTCAATCGATGAGCTCAAAAAATTGCCTTCGCGCACTTTATGAAAATCTTTCTCTGCAATTTTGGGTTTAATTAAAAAGTTAAGCAAAATTTACAAAAAGCGAGGCCGCTACGCACTATTCCAATAGCTATTCTACACTATTCAATAAGTCATAATTGTTAATGTATTTTTGTTTCTGAGATCCATAACGTCAAAATTGGCCATTTTACGCAAAAACCACAGTCGAGATGTAATAAGTCCTCTTAAGACGCAATAGATATCGAATAGGCTGGTTTGGTCATTCTCCTTTCATCACCAACTTGCCTACATAAAAAATACTCAAACTACGTTCACTTCGCTCGATTGGACTACACACTTGCACGTATTACATTCAACGTCTGTCATATATCAAAACTAATTTTCGGGGCCAGTATCGCGCGAAACTTCGGCCGCGTCTGTTGCGTTAACTTACTGCCTGAGGCACTCGCACGCCACGTGTACAGACACCAGCATGTCTACCTACTACAAAATGCCAAATTTCTTCAATACACTTTGAACTTTATCGTTTGGGTATAAGAATCAATTTTACTTAAATAAATTTGACAGTTTCGCATAGGTTGACCTGCTGGCGCGTATACGTACACGTCCGCCGCATGTGTTGAAAGTTCCTGTTGTCTGTTTGACATTAAACTTGGCCGAACTTGCGGCAGAGGCGAGTTGAAGATATTCATTGTCTTAATTGAACACAATGTTTATGATAAATAGGTTATAGGGATGTGATAAATTATCCTTTTCCCTGTCCCATGTAATACAAGGAAATAGATTTTCTATTGATATAATTTTTGGACTGTTAAAATATTTTGGCCGCTCGCGGTTTCATCCGCGTGGTTCCCGTTTCCGTGGGAATATCGGGATATAAAGTATCCTATGTGTTAATCCAGGTTATAAACTATCGCGTGGGACCGCGGTCTCACGCGTGAGGTCGTGGGAGGCTCACGCGTGGGGCCGCGGTCCCACGCAGGGAAGAAGCGGAGGGGGGGGTCGAGGGAAACCTCCTCCCCCCTAGGAGGGCTGCGGCCTAGTGTTGAGGAGCACTAGGCTGCATTGCACGAGCCCTCCTCCCGTTTGAGAGCAGCCTGAACCTTCCAGGCTGCTCCCCTGGAGCAGGGGACCCAGGTCTAACTGGGTCCGCAGCGTGCGGCGTCCTTGGGGCATGGTAGTACGGTACCGCGGCGCCGCGTCTCGCTTTTGACGGAAGGTGTCGGTTCTTTTACCAGGTCGGGCCCGTGTGTCCTTACTCACCCGTTTCCCTTAGGGGGGCGGATGGGGACACATGGGTTCCAGCCCTGGATAGTACATGCCCAACTAGCAAAATTTCCCCTTACACACATCCCAAGAGTATAATTTTATCAGTCTTATGGTACTCCGATAGACTGCTATAAGTGTGGATTTGGGCGCACTTAATAAGTCTATTTACCCTTAAATGTATCTTAAAATGGTCTCGAGAAGCGTATTTTCAATCTTACAAAATTCTTGTTGATGCTTTAATAATACCAAACAGACTTACAAATGATTTACAAAGGCATTCTTTATGGGTATTTACCCTTATAATGCACTTACTAATGCTGTTATAAGTGTGATATTACTTGTAGTGCTCTTTGCGAGCTTTTAGTAAGACATGTAATCAGATGTAATCACAGTCCGCCGAAAGGATTGCCAAGTGCTCGTGAAACTTTTCTGAATAATAAGAAGAGTATTAAAAACGTAAGTATTTGTACTGTCCTGTTTAATTCTCTTTCCTACAAATAGTGTAAGTATAATTTCATGTTTAGTACGCATTACTAACTGTTATTTAATTGCGAAGTCGATTTTATCGAGTATTTTGAAATAACAATCACAATATTTTTACGGGCCATTTCAACAATGTATCTTTATTAATAAAAAATATTATATTAAAAATGAAAAATATGGAAATGTCGCCATTATCACCAATCATGCCTTATAGTGGCTTTAACAGAACCAATATAAGTGCATTACCATTGTTTAAGGTTTACACCGCACTTATAAAATCAAATTCAACCACATTTTTTAATCCACGCGGCCATTGCTCATAACCTTTAGGGTTCCTTATTAAAGTAAAAGTAGGCTAAAAGACAAACAGGGAAGTTCCTGGTCGACCACCTTTTGACTTTTTTGCAATGCATTAGAGTTCTAATTGCAATTATCTAAGTTTCTAAGACATTTGACGTGCTAGTACTCTTTACTATGTTTTACAATAGTCACTTATAAGATCGAGTGATCTTACAAAATGCATTTATAAAAGTTTATTAAGAATCAAGGGTAATTAGGCTTATATAGTGCGCATATAATACTACTGTTCTTACAAAAGTTTTATAAAGTAAGCTTATATACATCTTTAAGAATAAGTTATAAGTAACAGACGATATCTAACAAAACACTTAGTAAAGTCACTTCTAAGATTGAGTGATCTTACAAAGTGCATGTATAAGTGTTAATTAAGACTCAAGGGCAATTAGGCTTATAAAGTGCATGTATAATACTATTGCTCTAATAAACATTATATAAAGTTTGCTTATATACGTCTGTAAGAATAAGTTATAAGTGTAACAGCCGATATCTAATAAAATACTTTGATAAGTCACTTTTAAGATTAAGTGGACTTACATAGTGCATGTATAAGTGTTAATTAAGAATTAGGCTTACGGAGTGCGTTTATAACACTACTGGTCTTATTGATGTCATTTCTCGTTTTCTTATATACTTCTAAAAGTATTTTTTACAAGTATATATGCTCGTAAAGCTTAAATAGACTTATAATATGCCATTATTAGAGTCTCTATCTCAATCAGAACGTATATAAAATTTATTTAAGGACATAGCTCTTAAAAGCTTTCGTTTCTAAGGGTATTTTGCTAGCTGGGTGGAGTTCTCACGTTCCTCTCGAGGCCTCATGCCAGTGCAGAGAAGCATTTTCTCCGACTAAAACAAAGAAAAAAAAGGTTATAAACTATCTGTATGCCGAATTTCATCCAAATCCATTTAGTAGTTTTTATGTGAAAGAGTAACAAACATCCATCCATATTTACAAACTTTCGCGTTTGTAATATTAGTAGGATATTTGTGTAAGTGAACTGTAGTAAAGTTTTAAACACTGAAAAAAGACGACAACCTCAGGCGGGAATCGAACCACGCACCTTCCGCATTCCGGGCGGCTGCCTTAACCACTTGGCTACCGGGGTTTTTTTTTAAACCAGCCACTTAATATTTCTGAAAATTTAAAATTTCGCTAAATGTTGAAGGCTCCTGGTTATTAAGACAATTACTAAAGTAAAGTAAGTAAGTAAAAGACAATTACTGCAATGTAAAAATAAAAGACAATAAATGCAAAAAAAATCAAACTGAAATAGTAATAAAAATTGGTCCAGCTCTAAAGGAGGAAACAGGGGGCTACGAAACTTCGTTTTTCTGTGTTTTGTATGAGAATTTTGCATGCCACGTCGACGTAGTGTTTCCTCTTAATGTCAAGATAAAGAAGTATTAAAAAATGCGTTGATTCTATGTAAGAATTAATGACCAATATAATAAGAATTACCAAGAAGATTGTTATTGTATACCTAATATGTACGAACCACACTCAAGTCAATGTAATTTTTTTTACTAAAAGAGGTTAATATATCACATTTTTTTCGCATCAACAACGAAAAGATATAATGTTAACATACCTACATATCTTCTATTCACTAGTTAGACAGTTAATTTTTTCAGAGTCAGGTCAAGGCATATCTAACCATATATAAATCTCTGAATGAAAATTGAACATAAAGGAGAATGACCAAACCAGCCTATTCGACATCTATTGCGTCTTAATCATTCACAATCAAAAGTATTATCTTAAGTTATAATGATTACTGTTAAAAAAGGTTTTCTATTGAACGCCGCGTTAAGAGTCAAGTGATAAATAAACGCTGAACTGAACTGATAGTCATACGATTCAAAGTACCTAAAAAGTCTCAAGCTAAAAATGAAGACTTCAAACTCTCGCATGATATTTGTACTTTTTTCTTCATAATTCAGAGCATTGCTGCTATTGATTACTATTTATTTAATTAAAGCGCTGTGTTACGCTAGCTAACTAAAAAACTAGCCTAACTCCCATAGTAAAAAGGTCATTCTCCTTTACGAGATCATAATACAAATAACTTTCATACGCTATAGCTGCTCAAAAATAGTATCAAGGAATCCATTTCGGTGTTGGTTGCACGAAATGTTTTTGCGGTCTTTTGTACGATCGTCACAGAGTATCCATGTTAAACGTGATTTGGTTGATTTAGTAGAGATGGGATGTAAACCCTTATTCAATTTGTAAGTAAATTGGAATCTCTTTTGCAACGTGTCGAAAAGTAAATTGAATTTTGTCAAATACGGACCGCGTCTGAAACAAAGAATGGAATCAGAGTACCGAGGAACTATCAGCGGTTTGCCATTCAGAATCGCGCATACCCACGTTATTTGTAAGGTGTATAAGATAATCGTGTCAAAGGCCTCTGTGGTCTATGTGGTTAAATCATAGGTCTTACACCCAGAGACGAAGAGAGATAGTGCACTTAGGGTGGATTCGACCAAACTAGAATAAGACTTACTCCGAGATTAGTCTATACAAATTCGGCGTTTAATCTAGGTATAAGACCTTATTCCAGTTTGGTCGAATCCACCCTTACAAGGATAACCTTTGCCCTTAGTTGTAGGCCAAGCGTTTAAATTTAAAAACTGTAATGGCTGATATTTAACAAGTATCGAGAAAATAATGAAAAATCGCAAGGATATCTAATACAGCATGGAGCGTAAAATCCACATTTACATTCATTCACACTCTACAGTTTAGCTTAAGCTTTAATTCAGATTTGTTTTTAATGACATTATTTTTTTATTATTTTGTCTACGATGAACAAACTGCATTGAGTAAGCGCAAGCTCGTTTCTTTGCCGTACCCCGAAAAGATGGAATAGTTTACTAGCATACGTTTTCCTCCTTCCTATGATATGGACCCTTAATACCTTGAGACCTCTCTCCTCTGTGACCACCAGTTCGAATTTCACCGCGGTTAGTTCACTGGAGCTCTTCTCGTGTATGCCACCCATCTTTGGAGCGAAGCGATCGGGAAACATGGCTAAGCCCTTGCCGTCTCGCTTAATATAACCAAAGCCTTTGATAGGGTCTGGAATGGCAGCCTAATTAGTAAGATCTCCGCATTTATGGAATCTCTGAAGGCTTTTGCATCTGGATCACTGACTTTTTCGGGAAATTGAGCGCAATATACGAGTCTTAGTGGACGATCAATCGTCTGACCTAATGGAAGTTGAATCAGGAGTTCCCCGAGGTTCAGTCTTATCTGCGACACTGTTTCTCCTGCATATCAACGACCTGCTGTAACCCGGTACCATTGGTTATGCAGATGATACCACTATAACTAGCTATCTATCGGTTGCAAAGACCACCAAAGATGTAATCCAGTCTTGTCGAGAGTCCCTGGTTTAGCAAACGAATCTGGCAATTCAGGCTGTCGCTGACTGGGGAAGTGCCAATCTTGTCAGTTTCAATGCCGCCCAACTGAATTCGACTTTCCAGGGTGTATCATTACCGGTGACCGAAAACCTGCAGCTTCTTGGCCTGAATATGTCGTCCAATCTAAACATGATGAGTGTATCGAGTTCATCGCAAAATATGCTGGAAAAAAAATTTGGCGTCCTCGAGGGCTAAGCGGTGCTTCTCGCCGGATCAACTACTTTTGCTTTATAAAGCGCAGATCCGACCGTGCGTGGAGTACTGCTGACGCCTTTGGGATGGTTCTGCTAAGTACCAGCTAGCAGTTTAGGACTCGATCAAAAACCATGCTAAAAGGCTCATAGGAGACTCGAAACTAGCTACGACTGAACTTCAGAGCCTCAGTCATCGGCGTAAAGTTGCTAATTTATCGGTGTTTTACAGAATACACTTTGAAGTGTGCGAACGAACTATACGAGCTTGTTCCTGCAGCCCCATTCCTCCATCAGTACACTAGACGCTGGCTGGCCTACCACCCTTACATAGTTGACATTCCACCTGTCTGTACCAAGCGTCTTGCTCTTATGCGAACCGCCAAAAAATGGAACGCGCTGCTTGCTCATGTGTTTCCCTATCACAACAACCTTGGTCTTTTCAAGGCAAGAGTGAATAGGCATCTCCTGGGTAAGCATAGACCACCCTAGACCATATCCTGCTCACCAAGCAGGTTGGTGGTCAAAGGCTTGGCCAATTTCATTTTTAAAAATGGGGTCCTTCAAATGAGGCGTGAAGAGACACCGTGTGGGTCGGCAGGCTGAGGGTGACTGTTGCTACGTCTTTTTCACGCTGCACCAGTTGTCTTCGCGCCTGCTGCTCATTTGCTGGGCTAAATAAAGGACTTATTACTCCATGTGGAAGACCTGGAACAAGCTCTGGTTTGTTTAGCCTGATTTTATAATCTTCTTGAATTATAACTAAAAATCTTGCTAAGCGCGTTCCTTCTAACGATAGGAAAGTTTTGTTCATTAACAGAACAGTCAGCTGTTTAGAAGAAAAGATTAATAGTGAAGAACCAGAGACAAGGCAAACAAAAACTGCCACTGGCCAGCGTTGCGTCGCGTCGAGTCTATAAGTCATGGCGGTGGCGTGACACAGCCCACTTACTCTGGAGCTTTCAGATTTATTGCCGGTACGTGATATGCAGCCGATACACCTAGACGAAACTATTCTATAAACTTCCAACAATTAAAACGCTAAAAGGTTCTGTTTTACTTTGTAGTCGAGAGGAGTACTTAAAGTGAACTGATAATTCATTTTTATTCTTATTTATGTCAATTTTCTCAGGAAATTAACACAAAGTATACTTATGTTGTGTACATACGTGTGTATAACATGTACATAGCAAAATTACGTTCTTACCCACATCATGTATTTAGCAAAACAATACGTACTTACATACATACAGTCACAACTGTTATCCTCGTGATGTGATGATTGACTCGGCTCCATGTCATGCTCGTTTCTTCGCCGCACCTCCAAAAGAACAAAAATAATCCGAAATCGTATTTGTTATTATTTATGTATATTGTATATTTAATTATGTTATGTTATTTATGTTATATGTATGTGTTGTTATATTTATTTATGTAATTATTTTTATACATATCTTCGATCATCTAAGCATGTAATGCAAAACGTACAAAACGTCTAATACAAAATAGCCACTAAAAATTATTACCATATATTATATACAAAATTATGTAGCATTATATACAAAATTCAAACAAACTGTATTAATGAAGACAAGAAAAACATCTCATTTAATTAGTACCTACCTACCAATTTATTATTCGGAGTTCACTCTCTAAACTAATTATCGTTAATCAGATCTTCCCGGATTGGCCATATTTTCCCGGTTCCGTCCAATCGCTGCCGTCAAATCCGAGCTTATTTTTTGTTCGAGCTCGTCAAACAGAAGTGTAGGGGATCAGTGTCCTTTGTCGTTTAACAAGCCGGGAAGACCAGACCGCTCCTCACTATAATTGTATAATAGAAATTTCCTTTTAGCACTATGTATTGTCTTGTTAACTACTACTGTCTAGATTTCAAAGTAATTTTATTTATTTTTCTCAATTTATGACGCACTATGTAATCACCAATATTATCCACGAAGGGTTAGAGTTAGGGACTATAGGCGATGAGGACCGCAGAAGCAGTCCTCTGCCACTATTCACCAAATAGGGACGAGGAGTGATTATTTTTATAAAAAAGTGCTGTAAGTACTTATTTTTTTAAATTTATCTTCTATTCTCTTTTAATTTACAACAACTTTTTGGTGATATACAATTGTGCATGTGGCGTCTAAAATATCAAACGTTTTTATACCAGAACTGACACTGGATACTGGCAGCTCAATATAGAACGAAGTGGAGGGCATGAATATGACTTACGCCAAATCGATCAAGGAAGGTTTTAGATGATGATACTCGTAATACACCCTACATTTACACATACATACATATAATCACGGCTATTATCCTCGAAGGGTTAGTCAGAGACTAGGCAATGAGGACCGCAAAAGCAGTCCTCTACCATAGTCCACTTTCACCAAATAGCGACTGCACATGTGCTCAGCGTGGCAGGTGGTGAGCCCATCGCCGCTCTAATGCTGTTGGAAATATGTACAGTCTTTAACACTTAAATGCCTAGAGTATCCAAAACTATACGGTAACTTTATGCCTTTTTAAAATTTTAATTATATTTTTTATACTATTATATTTATATTAAAATAAATATTTAGAATTTAATCTGTAATTAAATCATGTTTTTTTTAAATTGTAAAATATTAAATTTTTCATCACAGAAAAGGAAGTTTTGACGGAAACCTATGCTTAGAGCATTTTTTTTGAAAAAATAAATAAAAATACTTCTTTATGTTCTATTTTAAAATGTGTTCTATTTCAAAATGATATAAATTGAAATAGATTCGTAAATTATTAAAACAATTATAAAATGAAAAAATAATATGGAAATAAATTAATAATGAGAGCATTTTTTCAAGATTTTACGTATTTTTTTTATTAAAAAAAAAGTTCAGTGCCAAAACCTTTTTCTTTTATTTTTTTCGGAGTGTTGGAATAACATTGACGACCTTCTTGGTCGAGTGGTTTGTACACCGGTTTTCATGGTGTCGCCATCTCTGAGGTCCCGGGTTCGATCCCCGGTCGGGTCAATTTAGAAACTAATGTTTTTCTAAATTGTCTCGGGTCTGGGTGTTTTCTTTGTATAATAAGTTTTTTTTTATAAAAGCGGGAGGCAAACGAGCAGGCGGGTCACCTGATGGAGAGTAATCACCACCGCCCATGGACACCCGCAACACCAGGGGAATCGCAGACGCGTTGCCGGCCTTTAAGGGAGGAATAGGCTTAGGAAGGAATAGGAATTTGGAGGAGGGGGGTAGGGGAAGGGGCCTCCGGTACCCTCACTGGTCGGACGAAATACAACAGCACCAAGTGCCATTATTTCACGCTGAATATTCGTGAGAGGGTGGTATTACGCCGGGCGAGCCGGCCCAATGCGTGCTGCAACGCAGCGTGGCTCTACCACTCAGTCAGTGTCACTCATTTAGCACCACCCAGGGATCACGTGTAGGGTCTCAAAGGTAAACCTACGGACGCGAGCAACTTTGACCCCCATAAGTATGTATTTAAATACTTTAAGTATGTTTATCCGTTGTTTAGTAACTATTTAACGAGTTTCATAACGAAACTTCTCAGTGGCTAGATAATTGGTGTGAGTGTAGGAAAGTTTATTTATTATTTATATATTTATTTACATAGTATCCATTAAAAAAGCTTTTTATGATAAACAAAAATTCAAGCTTTTAAGGGTTAATCCGTTAGTCGCCTTTTACGACACCCAAGGGAAGAGAGGGGTGGTTGTATTATTTTACCGCTACGCAACACAGTTAACACTCTTATTTTATGAACTTGCTTTAAAGAAAAGTAACTGTCTACATACTGTCCCACTGCTGGGAAAGGCGTCCATCATTAAAATCATGTCATCGCTACAATAATGGGTATTGGTGTACCCCTCAAGCCCCAAGCGGCCATATTTGGCCGCACCTAAAAAACTCGCTATTCCGTCAGACCCCAAGCGCCCATACCTACTCGTATATGCCCGCGCTGGCCGCGCACTCCACTTGACTTTGTACCGTGTCATGATACACTTAGAGACTACTTTAGTATGAACAAGGTCGATTATTTCGGTTCTGTGGTACATTTTATTCATCGTGAATGCAAAATTTAACATGAACTGAGTTCGGTTTTTTTTTTTCAATTTCCGTAAATTTTAATTCTCGCCAAATCGCACCTGCTGTCAAAATTTTTTGACATTTCGTTGCCAAGACTGAGAGGTTAATCACCACGCTAGCCAAATGCGGGTTTGGTGATCACAAACCACACTGAGAATAATCGAAATCATACTTTTTCCACATGGGAATTAAACCCAGAACCTTCTGGCCGAGCACTACACCACGCACGGCCGACGAGGCAATTGCTTGCAAAGTTTTTTTAATATCATTTTCCTAAATGGCTTAGTTATGTAGGTTTTATTGAGGGGGTCCTGCACAAAATTGTGAAAAGGAGATTGACCATTTTTGTATGGACGATGGACCAAGAGTGCTGCCCAACATTGAATCATAATGCATAATGTTCATTAGACTAATACTAGTATGTAACCCAAAGAGCTTCAGAATCTATCCGAGGAGTATTGAGAAAAAAAATCTGTTGTAGGTATAGGTTTTACATTAACGAAAAATAATAACAAACGTTTTATTACGCCGTGTGCGAATGCACTAAGTAAGATAATAATATTAGGTAGGTACTTATATAACGTAAACGACAACGTTAAAAAATATATCAAAAGTTAAAGCACCAAAAAGCCATAAGATAAGTTTTTAGTTACAATATAACCCCGTCGATGTTTTATTTTAATATTTTTTTAAATATCTCTTCATGTAATGAAAGAAATAAAAGTACTTATTCCTATGCTTGGACAGCATTTGGTCCAAAATGGTCAATCTCCTTTACGTGTTTTTAAGTCACTTGTACTATGCGCTGAATTAGTTAAATACAATAAAAGAACTTATGTAAGTTAGCTTGATCATTGCACAAGGTCATGGTCTTGTTGAAATTTGAAACAAATTCTTTAAACAATAACAAACAATACATAAGTCTAATGACTCCTAAAAACATATTTTTTCGACAACTTTCTTAATTTTACGCATGAAACAATAATTCTTACATGAAACTATTTGTATTGATATTCCGCAGGGCACCCCCTTCTTAAAAAAGTAAATTTTAATTTTTAACACAAGCGCGTGATGGTTTTATACATTTCGCAGAATAAAAACATTGCTATAATTAAATTATTAGGGCTGAAACCTCAAAGAAGATTGTTCTAATTATAAATATCAATATGATTGATTTGATTTGTTCATTAAGAGACTTAAGTCAGGTTTTGCGATCGCGCGGCACCCCCTTAAATAAAAAGAAATAGAAAAAATTAAAAAGTCATCCGTCTACAAAATATGTTACAACACCTGTTCACCTTAAACTCATATGCAAAAGCACATGAGCACAGAACATTGAGTTGATCGTTGGGTTATTACGTCTGCTATCTTACTACAAGAATGAAGCACCGGCTTAACTAGCGTTAAATAAAGAAACAAACAGTTCAAAACAATACACATGAAATATGTCGATCCCAAAATGCCTTCACAACGTAGACAGCTTCATACCTTGTTCGAGTATTTCATGCGAAAAGGAATAAGCTCTTATACGATCTCTCCAGAACAAGGAGGTCTCTCCATGTCTAAGGCATTCTCGAATGTCTTTGTCGAGAGTCGTGCAATCAAGTGTAAATCTTTCACGGCGTTAATTGGATCACATACGGCTGAGCATGCACTGTATCCTGGCTCCATCGAAGTATACATGTCATACATAGAACATACAATACACTCACGTCCTTTACCCCTACATTTCTGACTAACCAGAAACTAGGCAATGAGGACCGCAAAAGCAGTACATTGCCACAGCCCACGTTTTACCAATTAACAACTGCACATGTGTTTAGCGTGTTAGGTGGTGAGCCTAGCGGCGCTTCATATTGATGGATGGCGGTGCATGTCTTTAGTCTGTTAGTCACCATTTTACGAAGCATTGAGAAGAGATGGTTCGGTAGAATTATTTTAATAAAAGCCGCCGCCACGCAGCACGGGTATACATCTCTACACAGAATGAAAAGAACGGTCCAAAGACGATACCAAAATGGAATCAATGCGTTACTTTTCAAAAATTAGTGGCATACAAAAATGCAATAAAAATAATGTAAGTTTTTTTTTTATTTGACTCGTCATAGTGACTGCATCCTGCCTATGGTAAGATGCCGATGCAGTCCAAAATAATGAGAGCGCTCCCCATCGTGGAATAAGCACGGTAACGAGCGCACTCATTCATGACCTCCTGCATAAATGCCGTTTCACGCCCCGTTTAAAAGACCCTGGACTGTAGGAGCTGGGAAACACATGCGCCGGCAAAGAATTCCAAAGCCGAATGGTCTTACAGAGGAACTACTTGCCAAATTTTTTGGTACGTGTTCTGATAGTCTGTACAGTATGATGGTGGTTCCTAAGACCAGCACGTGTAGTCCGGGAGAGGAAAGGAGAGGGCGGGATAAGATCATAAAGTTCTTCAGAACACTCTCCGTAGTAATTCCGGTAGAAGACACTGTGAGAAGCAATGTCTCTATGCAGGTGGAGGTCCTCAAGAGAGGCTGTAACCTCAGCATCTCCAATAATGCGTACCGCTCGTCTTTGCAGTCTATCAAGTGCATCGAGGTAAGTATAGTTAATTCCTATAACAAGCTAGCGTATTAGTATTTAATTAATTACTAGCTGTACCCGGCGGCTTTTTTGGGCCAAGAACCCTCAAGTACCCAGAACCACACCTCCACCTCCATTTGCTACAATCCGGACACTTCTTTTGCTTCACTTACTCAGTACGTATAAGACACAAAACGTTATCGTACCATAGTCGCAGAAACTAAAGTCAACAAACAACACCACCTGCAGTAGCTTGGTAGACCCGACTATTCGTAACTTGACCCGATGCTAGGCAATCAGACAACGATAACAAACAAACGTTCAAACGCTTCCGCTCTCGGTTCGTCGGCTCTGTGCAATCATGGGGCCCGCTTACACCGATGATAGAAGCTAGATCCAGAATAATAACTAAAGCATAGAAGGACTGCTATGATATTTGAGTGGGCACTCCGTTTGGTCACCATTCGAATTACATATGTATGGGTCGTTTTTGAATTTTGTATCATAAATGGTGACCGGTTTTTTTTCCACTAGACATTTGACGTTTTTGGCAACTTATTTTGTCTCTTTTCTTTCAATGTTTATGTCCATTTGAAAAAATAGGACAACTATATTACGAGTCTCATTTGGACTCCTTCTATGCTTTATTTATTAGTCTATGAGCTAGATATTGGATAGATAGATAGATAGACATAGTCAGAAATTCTTTATTCAAGTAAACTTAATAATAAGTGTTTTCGATAAGTTTCGATAGATAGAAAAAGTCTTTATTGCACATAAAAAATTACGACCTCCGTGGTCGAGTGGTAAGGACGCCGGTTATAGCTATAGGGTCCCGGGTTCGATCCCCGGGCGGATCAATTTAGAAATAACTGTTTTCCTAAATTGATTTCGGGAATGTTTTCAAATTATAATAAGTATGTTGATCCGTTATCTAACCAACAAACAAGTTTCAAAAGAAGTTTTACTTCGGCTAGGTAATTGGTGTGAAAGTGGGAAAAAAAGTTGCTAAAATTACATAATCTTAAAGCTATGGGCAAAAGCGAAAGCGATCTCTTCAAGCACTCAAATCTCAATCTTTAATATTTTTAGTCAACACCTAAAATACACTTTACAAGCTTTACTGCAGATATTTCTTATGTGGCTATTACCTTAAGGCAGTGGTTACCCTACAATAAATCAATAGTTTTTAAAAGTGTATTCTGTATTAATAAGCATAATAAAAGTACAATGTAACAGTTACTAACCGCTGAAAAACGTGTATAGTGTTGCAACTAGCCATTTAGAATTCACGAGTCAAACTGTCTCCCCGCCGATTTAGGCACACACCAGTTCCAGCTATTCAAATTTAAACAATCAGAAAGAGCCATGCAAAACGAACAAAGTTTGCCTGGGCCCAGACCCGATGGATTATCGGCGAAGCGTCGGGCGGTGGGGACGCTCACTAGCCCCCATTAGATGGGCAATTTGTTTGGCTGGTGTCCCATAAGCCTTTAATCTAGCGCAGCACTCCGGCACAGTAGACGGGGAAGCAGTACACACAACCGCCACTCAGTGTAAGGCATACGGAGGCAGCTCTTGGTCTCTATGTGTGGGCCTTACCAAAAGCCTATTAAAAAGCGCACTTTTGTTTTTTTGCCGTTAACTTCAACATCGGTTTTTTAGGTTGAGAACGAAGGTCGAAGCTGTTCTTTGGAAGTGTCGAGTTTTGTGTAAGGCGACCCGCTTACAGTCGAAAAGAGGTCAACTAGAGTTCGAAATTTGACTTAAGCTCCATACAAATAGTTTCAAATGTCTAACCTTAGTAGACAAAATAACAGATAGATTGACTATTAATTTCGGCCGTTAGACTAAGCTACAACACAGTGTGGGATTTGGCTCGTGTTGGGGCCATGCTTTTTTATGTTTTCAACAGATAGCCATGGCCAAACAAAAGCTTCTAGTAGAATTTCCATTAATTTACTATCGGTAGATTTCGAGATATTTTGTTTTTCTGAAAACCCCTGAAAAGTTTTTTGTGTTTATGTGTATGGTCCGTCGTGCCGGTTGGTGACCGGAAGGTGGGGTCCCGGCGGCCATTCCCGGGGGGGTTCGGGGGCCCTTCCGTTCGGCAGGTTAATAATACTCGTCTGTGGGCAAATTCCTGGGGAAACAGGCCACCACACTTTGACCATTCGCATCGCGGCATCATTTTCTCGATTCACGCCTCTCTCTTTCCACTCCTAAAATGACAGCGCCTAACAACAAAACTGGTACTACAGCGGTGCACACCCCCACCACAACCTTACCGTTTGAGGTGGAGTTCGCTAACATCCGCGGACTCCATGCAAACCTCAATGCCGTCCACCACCATCTTGAGACGGCACGGCCAGCAATGTTGTTCCTGACGGAGACGCAAATAATCCGCCCAGCTGACACCACCTACCTGAACTATCCCGGCTTTGTGCTTGAAGAATCCTTCAAAGATAAAGCTGGAGTTTGCTTATTCGTTCGGGCGGATGTTTGCTGTCGCCGTCTGCGCTGTCTGGAGGACCCTTCCTTCTTCCTCCTAGTGATACACGTCGACTTAGGCTCTCATTGCCGTGTCTACGTCTGCGTCTACCGATCCCATAACGGTAACATCGAGACAACTCGACTAATTAAACATCTTAGTCGAGTAGCAGATGATGCGCAGGAGCGGTTTCCATCGGCGGAATTGGTGTTTTCGGGGGACTTGAACGCCCACCATGAGTTGTGGTTAGGTTCCTCCAAAACAGTCCATGCTGGTAGAACTGCCCACGCATTCGCTCTCACGCATGACCTGACGCAACTGGTGAACCAGCCCATCAGGATCCCAGACATAGTTGACCATGCGCCCTCCTTACTCGACTTTCTGCTGACGAGTCGCCCAGCTGGATACCGGGTAGAGATTCGAGCTTTTTTAGGTTCCTCGGATCACTGCTTGATATCCAGCACAGTGCCCTTGGCATCGCGCCCGCCAACAGTGGTTTCGAAACGCCAGATTTGGCACTACGCGTCGGCAGACTGGGACGGTATGCGGGAGTATTTTGCATCCGTCCCTTGGAGGCAGCGCTGCTTTAGTGGGAAGGATCCGACCGCTAGCGCCACTGCCGTTGCTGATGAGATAGTATTAGGAATGGAATACTATATTCCACACTCCTATGTCATCAGCAAAGGCAGACGCAACCGCTGGTTCAATCGCGAGTGTGCCAGCGCTGTTGAGAGCAAACAGACGGCATACCGCGCTTGGATCAGAGGTAAAGCTCATGGAGATCCCGAAACTCGCTCGCTAAAAGCAGCCTATAATAATGCCACCAAATCGTGTAAGAGAATGTAGGCCACATTAGAGCGGATGCCCAGCGCGTTGCACGAGTAGGCCAAGAACTCCTGACGCATCCTACGGGCAGCCGTAGCTACAGGCGTCTGGCCAAAGCCGTGCAATGCAACTTCTGCCAACCCTCGCTGCCACCACTGAGATGTCCTGACGGACCTTTAGCTCACAAGCCGCAGGAAAAAGTCGATCTCCTGGCCAAATTCTTTGCGGCTAACTCCCGGATCGATGACTGTAATGCACAGCCCCCTCAAATCCTCACTGTGGCCACACAATGTCTGATATTAAAATCAGGCAGTGTGATGTCCGTGCGGAGCTGCAGTCAATCGATGTCCAGAAAGCTAACGGTCCTGATGGCATTCCAGCAATGTTGTCCCCTGTGTTAACGCGTCTGTACCGTCTCTCACTCTCTTCGGGTTGTGTGCCGGAATCTTGGAGAGAAGCTAATGTGCAACCGATCCCTAAAAAAGGAGATCGGTCAGATCCGACTAATTACCGCCCTATAGCCGTAACTTCAGTGTTGTGTAAGATCCTAGAACGAATATTGAACAAACAGCTTATTCGATACCTAGAAGATCACTCCCTAATTCACGATCGTCAATATGGGTTTCGGCCAAAACGGTCAACGGTCTTCTAGCTACGTCACACATCTCTGAGATGAGGCTATTGACAAGCGTGATGAGTCACTGGCAGATAGCCTTGACATAGCCAAGGCTTTTAATCGGGTCTGGCACAAAGCTCTTTTCTCCAAGCTCCCGGCATACAGTTTGCCTGCTCAGTTCTGTACCTGGATCGCTAGCTTCCTGCATGAGCATAGAATCCGTGTCCTTTCGGATGGATGCGCTTCGCGATTCATGTCAGTGAACGCTGGTGTTCCTCAAGGCTCCGTTTTATCCTCCACACCGTTCCTTCTGCATATCAATGACATGCTTCCTCTTGGAAACATTCATTGCTATGCAGATGATAGCACAGTGCATGGGGGATATAACGGTCACCCAACGACTGGGCGGGTAGACACCGAAATGAAGCGAGCAAATCTTGTCATAGAGCTCGATCGGGTGTTGGACCTTATTTCTAAATGGGGCTCCGATAATCTGGTGGAGTTCAATGCCAAGAAAACACAGGTGTGCGCGTTCACAGCGAAAAAGTCACCATTCCTTCGCCTTCCCTCTTTTCAGGGTACATCTCTAGGCCTGCAGAGCAGTATTAACATGCTCGGTATGGATATCCGCTGCGATCTGAACCAAAAGGACTACATCGAAACCGTGATTAAAAATGCCTCACGTAAACTCGGTGTCCTGAACAAGGTGCGGCGATTCTTCACGCCTGATCAGTAGTGTCTATTATACAAGACACAGGTGCGGTCTTGCGTGGAGTATTGCTCTCACCTTTGGGACGGCTCCGCAAAGTACCTTCTCGATGCCTTGGACAGATTGCAGCGCCGTGCTGTGCGCATTATCGGCAATGCGGAGGTCACTAAAACTCTCGAGCCTTTGCAATTGCGTAGAGATGGCGAGTGCTCTGAAGAACTTCTTGACCTCATCCCTCTTTCTCCCTTCCTCCATAGGAGTACGCGTGCTGCTCTCCGGAGTCACCAATTTACAGTCTCTAACATTCCATCACGCACAAAGAAATTTGGTGACTCGTTTCTTTGCCGCACTTCCAAAAGATGGAATAGTCTACCAGCACACGTATTCCCTCCTACCTATGACATAGGGTCCTTCAAACGAGGCGTGAAGAAGCACTTTGTGGGCCGGAAGAGTGAGGGTGACTGATGCTACGTCTCTTACGCTGCACCAGTTGTCCTCGCGCCTGGACTTCATTTCCACTTAACATCAGGTGGAGTGGGGTCATTTGCCGGGCTTAGTATAAAAAAATATGTATTTGTATTAAGTAAGTTAAAAGTGATATATATGTGGGGAATGAACAAAGGCATGGTTTTAATATAGAAAAATTGACAAAAAATTTATAGAAAACGTTCAAAATAATTAATTTGTGTTTTTTTAAACATTTTTTTCTCGAGTTTCCTACAATATACGGATTTTATTTTTAGATGAAAAGTAACAATAAATCAAGAAAGAGCAGGACGGCCGAAGTATATGTTGACAACCCAGATAAGCACCAAGTTCAAAATTCGATCTCGGCCGCCTTAAACTTAGTTAATACGTACACATAAACACGCAAAAACGTTTTTCACTGGTTTTCAGAAAAACCAAACATCTCAAAATCTACCGATAGTAAATTAATGGGAGTTCTACTAGAAGCTTTAGTTTGGCCCAGGCTATCTGTTGAAAACATAAAAATGCATGGCCGCAACTCAAGCCAAATCCCACACTGTGCACAGTTATGTAACCGACTTACTTAACCCACTAAAATTATAAATGCAAAAGTATAATTGAATCCACATACATCTAAATAGACATAAACATACATGTAATCACTTTTAATAATCACTTTTACTATTCCATGCAGATTCTTAAACTTGGAAATTCCTCTAGTTCTCGTAAAATTGGCTACTTGACAGTTTTCAAAAAGTATTAAAAAAAATACAAACGCTTATTTTATACCCCGTACAATATTTTCTTTCTCGAAAAAGCTTTATTTAACAGAAAAAAACATATTTTTCTTTATTGATTTAAATTGTCGTGCGAAAACGGTTGGTCACGTGACATTTTGCTCTGTGACGTCACATTTCAATAATTAAAGAAACTTATCTTGAAACCTGACAGATAGTTTTTGTATATTTTGTGAAATGTGACGTCACATGAAGCTTAATCATGGCCGCCCGGGTCTGGTAATCCACAGATAAAAAATCGCAAATTTATTTTGTAAAAATAAAATATTTATAAATTGTCTTAATAAAATAAAACTATTGGATAATTATCGTTAAATCATAACCTACCATTTCCGACATATTTCATATTTTATTGTTCAATTAGCCAATTGTGATCATTAGGTACCTACTGTGTGCCGATATCTACGTAGGTACGAGTACCTATGCGTGTAGCTGCTCTGCTATCGCATCGCGCTCCTTGAACAAAGATCTCCCACTGTCAATATTTAAATTATGTATCTCCAGTTGAAGTGATGTGACCACCAGCTCAGCACTTGCGTACTTTGAATACCCCTTTAAACAAAAGTAAATGGCCAATATCAATTTCATCATGAAAGAACTTACGAGTAAGAATTCGTAACATTTGATGTTTATAGCATTTCGATGTATTCCATTTGGATAAAATGTTTACTACAAAAAATAACAACCACTCTCAGGAAAGCTCGAACGGTATTCGAACCCGTGACGTTTGGATTGCCGGTCCACTGCTCTAACCGCTAAGCTACCGAGACCACAGAAGAATCGTTGAATTTTTTCTAGTAGGTAGTTGATACGCTGCAAGCCAGCGGTATTACGTCACTGTGAACTCTACCCTCACATTCGAAAGAAATACTATTGCAAGTATTTAACAATCGACAAAGTCGTAATTGCTTATAAATATCTTTAATATTGATTTTAAGACTTAAATTTTGCATTCACAATGCTATATAGAAATAGGATAAAATGTTTACTAGAAAATAGTTCAGATCGCAGTGAATCTTCATACCTGCTCGGTAATGAGCATGTTAATATTCGTAATATTTTGAAATGAAACACTTTACGGATTAACTCGCGCTTAATTTTACTACATTACATAGTTTTTTAGTTTCCTGACGTTTCGAACCCTTTACAGGGTCCGTGGTCACAAGGAGAGTTATTTCGTAATATTTGTTTTTTTGCGTTAATAACCCTTTTATAAACTTGAAGATAACAAAACGCAGAAAAAAAGTCTACCCTCAGGCATTGAGGTAAATAAACTAGAGAAGACGTCCCATACAATAAATGTGCACAGTTAGATGACAGCGGGCATCTAGTGCGTGGTGCGTTGCGGGCACGACACAATGATACTTGTACCGTGGTGCGGGGCTTAGTTGTCATCTTCTGCACAAAACAGAAATATTGTTACTCTATGCATTTTACCGAAACATGGCCTCCGCTTCATGTCTCGGCGATTTGATAAAATAATTAGTCAAATGCATGTTGTATCGATAATTTATATAAGTATATATATATATAGATAATATATATATTTATGTACGTATTTCCAGGTGAAAAGTGATTCTTTTGGTTTTATTTGTATTTCCTGAGTTGTTTAAACAGTACCTTAGCACACATAAGGGCATATTTAAATAGAACACTGAATGCACACGTATTGTTGCGTCTAGCGGCTCCACAGACTAATATAGTTGGAGCAAGCTGGCTCTAACGCGTGTTACAAACAATCTGGTTGAAAATGTCTTCTCTAGTACTTATAACATTTTAACTCAATGGCGAATGCTACACGCTTGATATTATTCACGGTATTTGGATCGCGATCCAGGATCACGATATTTATCGACTGTGTAGTACAATGTATCGACGGATCGTGATTAGGGCATCGAACCCGGGTTTACCTGACCCGAAAAAACCCGGGTATTTCGGGTTTTCTGGGTCGCAAGGAAATCCGGGTTTGGAAAATCAAAAACCGGGTTTTCGGGTTTTTCGAGCTTTTTTACAATCGTTTTCTTGTCGGTAATTATTTGTATCATATGTATATTTACGCCTTAGAAATAATCTCTTTGATTGAACACGGTCAAAAAGTACCTAACTCCATTGTATCTCACTACATACAAACCTTTGTATGTAATCAAAGATACAAGCAAGTTAGTGAAGTTTACTTCTCTCTTAACTTTTTTTGCACTAGGCACTAATAATTTCAGCTTGACCTAATTAACTACAGTTGTTTTTTTGTGCGAAAAAGATTAAAATAGTAAAGCAAGTTGCACGTTATTCGTGCGTTTGACTCAGATCAAAAATGACATAAACGGAATGAAAGATGGAGGCAAGATGCGTCGTCGTCGCGTTGTTGACACGCAACGAGAGCGGTGAGCTGCGAGTGACTCCCCCGCCATTTTGTTTCTTCAGTCCTCCCTCTCTTCAGAACTCTCCTTTACCCATTTCAGTGGACCTCAGCATTCTTGGCATGGACATCGGCCGGAAACTGAATCCAAAATGCTACATCGAGAGTGTTATTTTAACTGCCTCCCGTAAGTTGGATATTCTCAATAAGGTGAGGCAGTTTTTCACTCCCGAGCAGCGCTGTTTGCTGTACAAGACTCAGGTGCGATGGAGTATGGAGTATTGTTCCCATCTATGGGATGGCCCCGCTAAATGCACTTGATAGACTGCAAAGGCGAGCGGTACGCATTATTGGAGATGCTGAGGTAACAGCTTCTTTTGAGGACCTCCAGCTGCGTAAAGACATTGCTTCTCACAGTGTCTTCTACCAAAATTACTACGGAGAGTGTTCTGAAGAACTTTTTGGTCTAATCCTGCCCTCTCCTTTCCTGTCCCGGACTACACGTGCTGGTCTTAGGAACCACCATCATACTGTTCAGACTATCAGCACTCGTACCAAAAAAATTGGCAAGTCGTTCCTCTGTAAGACTTTTCGGCTAGACGCATTTGTTTCCCAGCTCCTATAGTTCCGGGTCTTTTAAGCGGGGCGTGAAACGGTATTTATGCAGGCCGTCATCATGAATGGGTGCGCTTGTTCCACGGTGAGGAGCGCTCCGTTATTTTGAACTGCATCGGCTGCTCACCATCAGGCAGGATGCAGTCACTATGACGTTTCACATTAAAAAAATCTGCCTTCTTACGCGTTAGTTAGCCACTAGACGAATTTCATGTTTAGAAAAAAGTTCAATTGAAGTAAAAATAAGTTTTATAATAGTCTTCAGCAGATTTTTATTTAAGAGAAAAACTGATTATTACTGAAAGACTTAAATTAAAAAATTTATTCTGATTCCAATTTGACTTCATACGAGTAAGTTAGCTACTAAAAGGAATTAATTGTTAATGTTAATAAAAGAGTTTAATAATTTAAAAAAAAATCTAGGTATCAAAAATAGTCTTCAGCATATTGTAATTATTAGCAGTATAAGAACTGACTATTACCAAAAGACTAAATTAATATAAATAATTTGATCTGCGTGAGTCTGTGGTCAAAAATAATTACTAGCTAGATAAGTACTAGATATTTCTCTATTTTATATATGTTTTCAACAAAGAATCATTGTCTAAAAGACAATACAAGACAGACTTTTTAACCGCTCAGATGTCGCGCGGCATAACGCTCGTAAAATTAAGTAATAACAAATACATACCCTTTTTACTGCATTTATTGGCATTTTATTTTACCAACGGTCAAAAATTCTTCAATACACAAACTTTGACGATTCAGAAATCATGTAAAACTTGCACCAAATCACATTATTTTTAGTTACACACCAAGCTTATACACTTATTATCATAAAACTTTTAACACTTTGCACCATACGCATTTGTAAACAAAACTATACAATTATAATACAGCTCAAAGCGCCATTTTTATTCCAAAACTGTTTGTCATTTTCGCGAACACTTACGTTTCAAATATTTTTACACTATGTAACAAGAGATAAAAGTTCAAGAAAATCACATCAAAACAATCTATACATGTTTTTGTTTAATTTGACATATAATACTTGTAATTTACTAAGGATAAATCATCTAAACATCTTATTTACAAGCAGTTGCACTGACACTACACAAAACTGTTTGTCATAGTCGCGAACACTTACGTTTCAAATATTTTTACACTATGTAACAAGAGATAAAAGTTCAAGAAAATCACATCAAAACAATCTATACATCTTTCTGTTTAATTTAACATTTAATACTTGTAATTTACTTACGATAAATCATCTAAATCTTGTTTACAAGCAGTTGCACTGACTGACACTACACAATCTTGTTCACAAATGCGTCACCATTTGTTTTCAACGACCAATACTCACACTTTTTCTATGAAGACGATAGCCAATCATATTTTAGTATCCGAGCGCATAGAACACAGAATCGAATGATGTCAAACACTCTTATTGGTTAAACTAAGTTGGAGGTACTAAAAAAATAACCATAGACCTTGTCGCTGGCGGGACACCCGGGGTTCCCGCCGACACTCAACGGTACTTTTTTTCCTGGGAATACCGGTGTTCCCGCCGACACTCGAGAGGTTAATACCTATTAAAAATATTTTTGTGATTTTGAAAGTACTGTTTAATTGATATGAATCCTTCCCTTGTTTTATATAGGTACCATACTAAAATACAGTTTCCTCATATTTAAAAGAAATATCAAAAAGACCGAAAAAGCTCGAAAAACCCGGGTACCCCGGTTTTGACTACAAGAAAACCCGAAACCCGAGTTTTTAAAAAGTGGACCGGGTTTCGATGCCCTAATCGTGATACGGATCGTTGTATTTTTATCGAGCGTCTAGTCTTCGAGTTGATATTTATCGTCATTCTGTCAGTGTCAAACAAAAAAATGGGTATTTATTTTATAAATTGGTTTTGGTTGGTGGTTTCTTTAGTGGATCATAGAATGGACCAGTCTACTGATGTTATACGGCTTGTGAGCGATGGAGGAGCACCGATTTGCTCCTCTGTACGCGTCTACCCAGTGTGAAAATTGAGACCGAATGACGCCGAAACATATCGAGTGTGTAGGATCCTAGCCGATCCAAAACTATTACTCGATATATATCGTGATAAATATCAAGCGTGTAGCATTCGCCAATGACCTCAGGTGGCAATCGCACCCACTTTCTCCGCAATCCAGGCTGCGTTGTCCACTCCGACACCGAGGCATTGGTTAGACCCTCGGACCAAATATTACATGGACAGAGTCTTACGACGTTGCCGCTTTTACATACGTGTATCAAAGTAAAGTATTTGTATCTCTGTCTGTATGACTGTAGTGTGATATGAGTAGAAGAGATAGTGAATGTACGTTTGGCAACGACGCACTGTCGGTGTGAAACGTGTCATTTCATGACCGACTACTTGGTCAAAACATTGCTGGATTGTGCGAAATTATAGTGAAATAATAAGAAATCTTAGTGTTTGTGTTATTTGTGTAATATACAATTGACATAATGTCTTGTTCAGCTGTTTATTGTTCGTCAAGAACAACAAAAGGAGGTGTGAAAGACCAGGAATTATCATTTCATACGTTAGTGATTTCTCGTAATATGTATGCTTTACTATGAGATTTTTAATAATTAAAACGGCAAAGCATTAATTTTTGCTAATTCTAAATCATACTATATCGTATACTATTCATAAGAATCAGGATTTAAACCTTAATTAAATGTAATTTAAAGGCTTTGTTTTGGCATAATGATTAGTGATGTACGTATTTGTGTATTGAAGCTTTATCGATATTACTAATATTCTTTTTATAATTCTTTTTTTAGGTTTACAAAATGCCCGGAAATAAGACGTGAATGAGCCTACAAAATATTCAAGGCTCTGTTTCAAACATTTTGAAAAATCTTTTTTTACAGTAAAAATTTTACAGTCGTAGTTCAAATTTGAATCTTAATAATATGGGCGGGAATATGAATAGTAAAAAGTATTGCTCTTCACTTTACTACACAAATTTTTTTTTTGTTATAATAGAAGGAGGCAAACGAGCAGACGGGTCACCTGATGGAGAGTAATTTCTGCCGCACATAGACACCCGCAACACCAGAGGAATTGCAGATGCGTTGCCGGCCTTTAAGGAAGGAATAGGAATTGTGAGGGGGGGGGGGGAAGGCCTCCGGAACCCTCACTGGCCGAACGAAACACAACATTACCAAGGGCTATTATTTCACGCCGGATATTAGGGTGTTACTAGACCAATCGATCGATCGATGATAGAATAGGTTAGTCGACTGTAACGTTTTGTTACATTAAAACTTCTTTTGCGAGGACGCGACGAAGTTAGAAAACCTAAGCATCTACCATGAAGGCTTTAAGCGCGCGCGAGATTAAAAACTCTTTGCGCCCTTTTTTCCGTCTTCCACGCGCCTCATGAAAAATACGCTTTGTCACTTTTGGCGCCAAAGAAATTACAGTGCGAACCGTATTGTAATTTACGCCTATAAATTACTGATTTTTAACTTAAAGCTTACTTACGTTAACCATAATTACTTAAAGTTTTCCTTGTCCTAGTAATTAAGATATACTATTAGACTAAACTGCGTTACGATTTAATCGGTTCAGCAGTTATTTATAGTGCCTGATTAAAATCCCTTACTGGGTAAGTTGTGCATTTAATATAATGTGATATATATAATAGAATAAGTGTGTTGTAGTTCTTTTACTGCTGTTTGTAAATAAAGTATGTGTTAATATAATTATTAGGTACTTACTAATATACATTGTTTAATAAAATAAGTACCTAATTAGCTTTTAAATGCCTACAGTTATCTTGTAACCGTTACTGCTTTTATTATAACTGCCACTTCAAGCCAGAACAGTTGAGAATATCTAGGTCACTCCTTCACTCCTTGTACTTACTAGTGCTTTAAGATTACCTACTGGAAATGAGACTAGTGGCAGTATCAGACGTCGTCGTTCCGAGTATCTAATAATTAGAACCATTGACTTGTTAAAAGGAACACCGTACGGGTTGAGATTGACCTCAGTTCATCTTGGACATCCTGGGCCTGCTGGACTTGGAAGTATTATCCCGTGTCTCGCGCTTTGGGAGCCTTGAGCCGACGGTTGAAGCAGAAGTACAGGGGAGTGCCCTACTACGGCGTTCTACCTTAATTAACCTCTAACCTACCCCGACCCTGAGACCTCACCTAGACTTAAATAAATTTGTATTCTGTATATATATATATTGTCGTTTTACTTATCTTAGTAGAACCCTGTCGATCGATAGGTCTGGTAGACACTATCACATCTGAAAATGGACGCCGCTGCAGAATGAGGAGGAGAAAAAGGCGGCTCCATGTCAAATCCACAAAGTGAGCCAAAGTGCGAAAATGCATAGTTTCCAAGATATTTTTTATTTTGAGGTTATTTTAGGTTATTTTTAGGAAAAATAAACAAATATTCTACTAAGTTACCATTACCGTACCCCCTCCATCCCCCTACCCCCTACCCCCACCCCCCCCCCCCCCCCCCCAAGATATTTTTCAATAAAGCTAGCTTTCTATTGTGTAATAAAAAAATAACTTAGAAATTCATGACAATCGCTACGCAAAAAAAAACAAAAACAAGAACCGCTGCTTAAAATGTCATTTGGATAAAAAAAACGATCGTGGCTTTAAAAAACGGCCGCATCCAGATTCTTCTGCGTTTGCGTCTCCGTAATAATAGTACGAGCAACGAGTCCTTTTCTGAATACATTTCGAAAGAAACTAATGGAATTTAGCCAGGGTTAATCGATCAACGTCGACCGACCGTCGATCGATGGGTTAGACGAACGGTATCCGTCGATCGATTAAAGCTACCACACCTATCGATCAACGTCGACCGACCGTCGTCGATCGATTGGTTAGTCAAACGGTATCCGTCGATCGATTAAAGCTACCAGACCAGTCGATCAACTTCTGGTCTGGTAAAACCCTTAGTGAGAGGGTGGTATTTACGCCGGGCGAGCCGGCCCAATGCGTGCTGCAACACAGCGTGGCTCTACCACTCAGTCAGTGTCACTCATTTAGCACCACCCAGGGGTCATGTGTATGGTCTAAAGGGTAAACCTACGGACGTGAGTAACTTTAACCCCCAATTATAATAACGAACTAGGTACACACCACATTAAAGTGATTATATCGATATACTAGTCACATCCTTAGTCACGCACACATGTACATATAGAAAGCTGCACATTAACAAAAGACGGACATGCTAAAAATCCAAAGACTCTGTCCATTGTGATATTTGGTCCGAGGTTAGACCTGTCGAAATTCAACGCTTTTGACTTTATGTTTTTAAAACAACAGTGTCTTATAAATTAATGGGACTTTCAATACCTTGAAGTGTGGGAAGTTGAAAAACGTACGTCTTTGCTATTGTACAGTTATTGTTAGTTTTTATGAACAATTTGTGTTCCATTGTAACCAATATTGTGTTGCAATGTAACCGAAAGACTTCAAAACCGTATACTCACCCACCAACCGGCATTGGGCCAGCGTTATGGGTCACAGCCTAAACTCACCAGATGATATCGACATGTAGACAGGCCTAAGTATGTTTAACCTGTATTAGTCCTGTTTAGGCTAATGGGAATGGTATAACGCTTGAAGTCGTATCGTCTTATTGCTATAATTTCAAAGGTCATCCTAATCAAACTTTAAAACGGTCGACATATGGAAACAAAAATCTTTCATATTATTTGTCTAAAGTATTAAAATTTTAAGAAACCCCCGACACAAAAAAAAACTCTAAAAAGTAAAAAAATAAAATTTCTCTCTCGGCCTTCTTACTTTATTAAATAACCTATAAATATTATTAAGATGAGGAAAACCGCGTCGAAGGACCGCTGGATATCCTGGCTGCAGCATCAGACCAAGAATCCCATAGGAACCATAGCTAATAAACCTACTTTTAAATAAAAAAACACACTAATCGGTTCATCCGTTTAAGAGCTACTGTGCCACGGACAAATACACACACCATGGACCGTAGTATTACGTCCATGACACACTCAGACACATAGACACGTCAAACTTATAACACCATTCTTTTTGCGTCGGGGGTTAAAAATAACTAACTTACACCAAACCAATAATAACAGTTACCTATAAGTAGTCCATACAGTTGACTTGTTTTTTATTTACAAGTTGACTTTTGTAAATGGAAACGCAATTTATATTATACAAATGGAGATAGCCTTTATAATGCCACGATAAAGTAACTCAGTTAAACTAAAATAAAAAACACTTGAAGGCAAAACAAACCCAAGCAGGTGATGGTAATGTTCATGTGACAGTGACAGATGAAACTTAAACGTAATATTATTTTATTAGGAGTTTCACCCGAGTTCCTTTCATAACAACACGTGTTGTGAGACTCCATTATTAATTCATTGTACCGTACAATCCAGTGTTCTATTACAAAAATATACTATTTGAAATCGGCTGCATTTTATTAGTTGGAGCTGTGCGTGTGGCGGTACAAAAATACAATAGCTTGATTAAATATAATATATATGGATTTATGTGCAGTGTCGGTAGTATTAAAGAATACTACCGACACTGCACATAAATCCATCATCAAAGTTTTGCAATGGGCTCACCACGTGTCACGCTGAGCACATACTTATGTTAGGAAACTTAAATTATTTAATCAAGCTATTGTATTCTTGTAACTTTAGTTCATATTTTGAAAGCTGGCATCACTGCCACCATCTTAGTTTTGTCTGTCACGTAGACAGTTCTTTGTCTACGGTTTGTCAAATCGTCTTTACAAAACCAAGATGGCTATCGTAGAATAAATCATTCATCAACCATCAAAATGTTTCTCTCTCTCTCTCTCTCTCTCTCTCTCTCTCTCTCTCTCTCTATCGGGCAGCGGCCCTGTCATCCGCACGACGTTGCGCTGAGAAGTTGTGTCGGAAGGAAGTTGCTGTGAGAAGTTGTATTGCTGTAAAAAAATTTAAAGTAATAAAATGGCGATTTAATCAAGAAAAGGTTTTAATTTTTGCACCAACCGTTATACTTATTTGCAGCTGTTATTTGATGAAACGTGGACTATAATGTCAGATGACTGATTTGCGGTCCTCATTGCCTAGTATACACTTTGACTCTTATTCCATTGTCTTAAGAGTTACAATTGTTTACATATTTTTGCTCGTGACTGTACGTTGAAATTGGCTTGATTCATAAACCGCGAAAGTGTAAAAATATTTCGTTGATCTCTGCCTCCTACCCGTCCGGGAATAGGGGGTGATGTACTAGTCAAAACAAAATAAGGGTAAGTGGGTTTTTTGTACTTCTGTACTGATTTTTTATTTTAAAGGATTCTTAAATGATTTATTCTACGTGTATTTTGTGTACCTCTCCCCGAGTATAATGTACAGAGAGGCATAGCCGCCTCAGACTAAAACCGTAAAAGACAGACGTAAGCACATTACTATTCAATGATAACCTTCTAACGCGTTTGCTAAATCACGCTTCGTAAATGCTTAGTGATATGAAGAAAACATAGTATTCTACGAAGGTTTGTTGTCTAGTAGCAGTGGGGTGAAGCGATATCTAATATTTAAACGCAATACGTACAAAGGAGGATATATTTTGTTTATTTATTGATTTATCTTCAGTTTTAAGTAATTCATTTCAGTAAAAACTTTTTGTTTTGGTTAAATATATTTAAGCGTTCATAAAACACTAAAATAATTTTAAAAAATGTTAATCTAAAAAAGCAGCTTCATCATAACCGAATGTTTAAATGTTAGTAAAAATATCTGTTTCGGATCTCAGAGGTGAAAACTTCTAAGATTTGATAAAGCAATGTTGAAAAACATAAGCATCAAGCACGAACAAATTTCGACTGGTGAAAACCAAACCTCGGTAGCCAAGTGGTTAAGGCAGCCGCCAGGAATGCGGAAGGTGCGTAGTTCGATTCCTGCCTGAGGTTGTCGTCTAACTAACAATGGTGTCTTTCTTTCAAAACACAGTAAATAATAATTTGTTTGCAAACGTTTTACAACAATTTGACCCTAGTATATTACCGTAATACTATTATTATTATTTAATTTTATTTATTTATTAATAAGTCACATAACCAGATTGAGAGCGTGTCATCGTCTCACTTTATTTTTGGTAAAAATCAGCAAGTAATTTATTTATTTATTGCTCATAATATTCCATGTCACAGTGGACACAAACCCTATTATAGTATAAGTTGGCAGTTAGTGTAATGACGCTAGGTTTATTTGTTATTTATAGGTCGTCGATACTTACTGAAGGAGCGTGAGCTGACGACCTTCGACCGACATTCAATCATGAAAAACAAGGGAAAGTAGAACACTCTGCTTTCATATAGAAATTGTTAGGCATTTATTGTTGGTACATTTGAACCAGACAGAGGTAGCTTTACTTGTTTTTCATAATTATGTCTCATACATTTTTTTTACGGGTGGTATAGCGCAATGGGTGGAAGGGTTTAAGAGGGTGCCGCGCGGTGCCGCGCGATCGCAAAAACTGACATAAGTCTCATAATGAACTTCAAAGCAAAATCAATCATATTGATATTTAAAGTTAGAACAATTCTACTTTGAAGTTTCAGGCCTAGTAATTTGATTAGAGCAATGTTTTTATTCTGCGAAATGTACAACACCATTACGCGCTAGTGTTAAAAATTAAAATTTACTTTTTTAAGATGGGGGTGACCTGCGGAATATCAATACAAATATTTTTATGTAAGAATTATTGATCCATGCGTAAAATTAAGAAAGTTGTCGAAGAAAAATGTTTTTAGGAGTCATTAGATTTATGTATTGTTTGTTATTTCAAATTTCAACAAGGCCACGACCTTGTGCAATGATCAGGCTAACTTACGCTAGTTCTTTTAATGTATTTAAATAATTCAGCGCATAGTACAAGTAACTTAAAATACGTAAATTTTCACAATTTCGTGCAGGATCCCCTTAAGGCCTCCCGCCTTTGCTCAGCAGTGGTACACAATATCTTCTTAGTCACTACGAGTAAGCACTTTGCCTTCATCTCACCTGATGGTTAGTGACGATAAGGCCGAAGATGGAAGTGCGCTTCACCCGGAATCCTCAACCACTGAGGAACTGGCTACGGCAGGAATGTTATCTCTAAACTGTGGGAACACAACAATGCTGTTACCATTGTTGTTATAGCGCCGACTTTAGATAAGCAGGTGGTAGCTAGCTAGACGGACTTAACAAGCCTTACCACCAACCAAACCAAATACAACCAAACTAACCAATCAAGTGCACTGCCCAGCCCAGCAGTGGGCCAAAGTGCTGCGACTACGCGGGCGCGATCTATAGAGCGTACTTAAACTTGTCTCAAAACGCTGTCTCAGCACAGGCTAAGCACGAGTTAAGTTTCCAAAATCGGTGACTTACGAAAAACTTAGGATATTAACCGAACGTGAATAAAAGCACACTACCTCAACAGCTCTACGGCGGCGTTTCCGTGCCTTTTTAAATTTTACGGGTTATCTTTCTGTCAAAACAAGATCTCTTTCTGCCAAAACAGTTATGACTTTCAATTCGAAATCAAAGCTCGTACTTAGGATGCACTGAGCCAAGTTCGCCATAAGTAAAGTCAAAGTTACTCGTAAGCACGCTCTATAAATAATCTGGTGAGATAGTCATCACTCTTGCATGGGGACAGAGCTCAGCCGGCCTAGCATGCGCAACACAAGAACTCTTCTCGACCCATTTTCTCGAGTTTTATTAATTTATCTCATGTCTATCGACACTAAAGACACATGGATGCATGCGCTTAGAACTCTACATAATATGTCAAAAATAGACTTAATAGTAGTTTTTGCATAAACTGTGGTATTTTTGTCTACAAACCTTAACATGACAACCTAAAATGATTTGTCGTCTCTCGTCCGCGACATATCTCGTGTAGCGCATGCTAGGCCTACTGGGGTTACATGGGTAGTTTAGGGCAGTTCTACTCACCACCAGCGGCCAGCTACCCTATCGGCTAAAAAATATATATCCATATTTTTTTAGCCGATAGACCCCCAGATCGTTGCTTTTACATAATTTTGTTAATCCATAAACTTATCTTACATACGTTTCATTTCCAGTAAAACTATTAGCCGATTATCAAAACTACTACTTTTCTTTTGGAAGTTGTTTTGCTTACAATAAATTTCATATGTAGAAGTATTAAAATGCAAAGTTTTCGACCCCGATTTTCGTCTTTTTTTGTTTTTTATATATTTACATTATTAGGTAAACAAACTAAAATGTCCTAAAGTTATACTCTGTGTTTTCGGTAAGGCCGTGCTACAAAAGTCAGTGACAGGTACGAATCGCGGCAAAACCGACTCCACGTATTAATCTGTCCGCGGAGGGGCGAGGCGGCCCGCGAGCTGAGGAGCAGGTGGGTTAAAGCTGCGCTGGTGAACGACAGCCATCTGCGACGAGAGAGTTCCGGAGGCCCCTGCCCCCCCCCCCCCCCTCAACAATTCCTATTCCTTCCTATGACCTGTCTGCTCGTTTGCCTCCTTCTTGCTCGCGTAGGACAGCCGGAGCCTCGCAGCGCCGAAGCCGTTACAGAAACCGTGCCTGCTGCATGCTGCGTAATTGGATGATGCTACATGCTTGGTTGCATGCTGTATGCTTGCTGAACGCTTGCTTGCATGCTGCATGCTTGCTTGCATGCTGCAGCTTGCTTGCATGCTGCAGCTTGCTTGCATGCTCCATGCTTGCTTACATGCTGCATGTTTGCTTGCATTTTGCATGCTTGCTTGCATGCTGCATGCTTGCTTCCATGTTGCATGCTTGCTTCTATGCTGTATGCGTGCTTTCATGCTGCATGATTAAACGTTACTACGATTACAAGTTGTTCGATGATATTATAGATTTCAATTATTTGAAATATTGTATTTTTATAATATTTGAAACGTATTTTTTGGAAAATGAATCATCTAGCATTAATAGCTTCGGCCAAACGTTGAGTGGTATTTCAAAACACCAAGTTTAAAAAAAATAACAATCGATAATCGGCATTTCAAAACTTTGTCAATTGTGATTTCGGTAAAAAGAAAATTATGGAAAGCAAAAAATTACAAAACGTTTACGAACAAATAAAATTCGTACAGACAAATTTCAAATTTAAGATAGGTAACCGTAGACAGATATCATAGCTTTCTATTTACTATGATTGTGACACAAATTCTTTGTCTCATTTACCTAAAACTTAAATGTAAAAATTACCTCTTTCAATTTATTAATAATTGGCTAAATTGTTATGAAAAATAATTGTATTTTGAACAGATAAATACCTACTCATTGGTGTAAACATACTCGTAATATGGTCATTCACCGCTGCATGATAAGTAGAGTGTACAAAAGCATCACTATTTAATATCTTAATCTTATCTCAATGAACGGATAAACTTATGAAAGTCAAAACATTGTTGTACTACTACTACAACTTATAACTATGTTAGTATTATTTGAATGGCACCTACGGTAACCAACTCGGTAGCAACAGGCAACTTCAATCGGAAACGTCCGTAGACTACACCCTTGGGCCAGAAGTCCTCCTACATGAAGATGTTCAACTTTGATGTCGGGATTCGCACCACAAACGCTGGTACTATAGCGCGATGGAAACTCAATACAATGTACTATGTACGGTGTGTGTTAAATATTCTACAAAAACTTCTGCGAATCGTTTTATGGGTAATGAAAATCGTTGAAAGGAATTGCGATAAAATGATGGATTCCCACCTATCCCTGCTAGATTACGTGTACCTTCGATCACAGAAAATAGACACACAATCCTATACTAACTCGTAGCAGACATTACATATCGTACATTTGACATATTATATTATGTGTTTTAAGAGAAAAGCAATATTTGTGGGAACTTCGTCATGTTTATTTTCTTTTATTTATTTTATTGGTTCAAGGGAAACACACTGAACTATAACTCGACTTATGTAAAAAAAAAAAATAATGATTATTAACAAAACTAACTCAAAATATTCTTCCTAATAATAAATATGTAAGAAGAGTAATACAGATGAAAACTTTAACTATAAAATCCTTAAAGGTTACAAATAGACTTCTTGATGTTGTCACTTAAAGCACAGAATAAATAATAGTACTACGTACCTAAGGTATGATTCCGAACTCCGCTGCACGCAGCAGTGCTGCCGCACCACCACATTGCATAGCATTGCTGCCGCGACTTTGCTGCGTTGCTCGGAATGTAATCTCATAAAACATAAAGAGAATAAATATAAGATGACTGGTAGAAATCGCAAGAAACTTCAATGGCTGGTCAGGTCAAGTGTTTTAAACATGGCAAAAATGACAAAAAAGGATTTTGTGTTTTTTTTTTTTTATTAAATAATTCGTTTTGTGAATTTTAATTGGATAGTCTTTGAGTGTCTAATTTATTTTAAAGCAATAACACAAGAAAAATAAACTAAAACAATTAAAAATAACGATTATTTACAACGCGCGGGCAACGGCCGGCCGTTAACCCGTCAACGTAGGTACTAATGCGGACGGGTCAACAGACGGCCGGCCATTGACCCGTCAACGTAGGTACTAATGCGGACGGGTCAACAGACGGCCGGCCATTGACCCGTCAACGTAGGTACTAATGCGGACGGGTCAACAGACGGCCGGCCATTGACCCGTCAACGTAGGTACTAATGCGGACGGGTCAACAGACGGCCGGCCATTGACCCGTCAACGTAGGTACTGACGCGTACGGGTCAACCTCTCGCCCTTTATTGTTTTCATTTTATTTTTTTAATGATAATGCTATAATAAAATATAATAATAATAATAAAATCTTTATTGAAAAACTAATTTTACAATATATTAACTTAATGCTAAACATATACTAATATAGAATCAAAATATACATGTGCCTGGACTAGGATCTTCCTGTTTTCCAGGCAAAGAGAAACATTAACATAATTCTATGCAAAATACAGCTGTAGGATTCTTAGTTGCTAAATAAATTACAATACAATATTCATTAGAACTTAACTACCTACCTACTTTGTTTATATTAATAAATAATACATTTAATTTTACAATATTCAATTATAACCACTTGGTATATAAATAACATATCAGTCAATCATTTTTAAGTATTAGGTTCAAGCGAGTTTTCGCGTCAACAGAAATTAAATCTGGGTTAAAATAAATCATTCCTTTTGGTCTAGTCATTATTTTATAAATTGTTTGTGTGCGAGTTAGTTTAGGTAATTTACAGTTTAAGGTTAGTAGAGCAAATTAATATGGTATTGTCGTATTAATAACTAGAGGATGGGCCAAATCGATTTAATCAACGATATCGCTGCACTTAGGCGCCATCATAATCTATTGAATTAATGTACCTTTTATCAGCAATAATTTTAGCAGGGCAATCGGCATCGCCAGTTTTGTAGTTGTACCGTTTTTTGAAATGCAAGCATGTGGCACATTTTGCTGTCTCGGCCTTCTTCGTGCAATCCTTTAGCGCGTGACCTACTTCGCCGCAATGCCCGCAGGTGACGGCCTCCTCTCGGCATGTTTTGGCTGCATGACCGTACTGCTGACACTTGAAACATCTTGTAACCAAAGTGAAGTCTCTTACCGGGCACGACGACAAATTTACAAAAACTCTATCCGTCGCTAATAGGAATATGTGCAGGGACTTCGATTATGTAATTGCAGGTCTCGGAGTCCTTCTTACCCGACTTATGGCTTATCTTAATAGAGGTCAAAAATGTTTCGAGTGTCATATCTTGATGCTTGTCAGCCAAGTTTTGATGGTAGATGCAGTTTAAAACTTCACTTTCCTGCATACACGTGGGCACTCCGATCACAACAATTTTAGGCTTGCGTTTAAAAGGCTCATCCACCGTAAGGCCAGAATTTGTCAGTTGCTCCGACTGCCTCAGCTTCTCAATGTCGTCCTTGGTATCGGTGCTGATGATAACACCGCCGTTGTTTTGCGCAAACGTCTCACGTGTAGCTTCATTAGATCAGGTCTGATAATTTTTTGCACTAATGTTTTCGTCTCCTCGCTCGAACTCATTTTATCGGTAGGATAAATAGCCAACGATTTAATGTGACTGGGCTGGATAAAATTGTTGGCACTTTAACCATGTCAGCGAAGGAAACAGTTCCCGTGAGAGGTTTTGAGGACTCTTCAATAGTCTGTTTGAGATCTTGAAATCTCTGCGAAAGGTCACGGTTTTCTTTAAGGGCTACAATAGAGGTATGGGCCTGAATGGCTTTTTGTTTAACTGACTGGTACAGCACGGCCATATGAGACGTTCCATTGTTGACTTTTCGACACAGATTGTGAATCCTTAGTTTCTGGTCCGAATTTAACTTCCCTTCTGTAGAGATAGCGCATACCTCATTTAGGCACTGTTCGATGGTCAACATCCAGTTTTGGAGCTCAGGTGTGGACACTAGTTCCGGAGGATCCTCCTCCTGCTGGATCGGCGCGGGCGCGGGCGGGCGAGGGCGGCGGACTGCGCCGCGTGAGTGCACTCCGGTTGAAGAGATTGCCTTCCATTTTTCTATTTTAATTATATCAAATGAACATTGTAAGTTCAAACAATGATTCACTTAGCACGAATATTGAATGACACAGATGATATAATATGATATGATATTGATAAAAACACGAATTCCTTTTTGTCATTTTTGTCATGTTTACCTGACCAGCCCTTGAAGTTTCTTGCGGTTTCTAGCAGTCACCTTATATATCGGAACCAGTAGTGCTGCGGCAGCACTGCTGCGTGCAGCGGAGTTCGGAATCATACCTTTAGCTCGCACACTACCTACCAAACGAGATGCCCTACGCATTTCGTTTGGTTTACCTACCTAAACATCTCGCTATTTTTTTTTGAATGTTTTGGATGCGTTGATTGTGCATCTAGTTTTTCTATATGATCGAAGACGTGTGTGTACTCATATTTTGAATCAATTGATATTTAATTAATTATTTTATTCTCCCATATTTTTCCATTTCTGCTGCGCACGGTACGCGCAGTGTCTTTTGAAGTAGGTTTTCATCCCGCGCTTGCCTCCTTTGTGCCCACTCGACTTTGTACGCGGCTCGAGTCAGGAGTACGGGACTACCTCAACATCGTACGTGTGTCACTTGTCACTGACGGGCACGTACGTTGTTTTTTTACGTTGATGCCATTACGATATTAGAGAGGGGTTTATTTTGACGCATAGTCTGTTGTTAAGCGTTCTAAAATTTACTGGAGTTCTTACTAATTTGATTTGAATGTCATTTTTTACAAAATTAAGTCTTCTATCAATAAAATATTTTATCTACAATATTTAATGTACTTCTCCTCTGTGCGAAGTCCTTCCCTCCCTTCTTTAAACTGCGTTTTTAATGGTTTTTTTAATACTAAACAATGATGGGCACAAATGTATAAAACCGGCTCCAATTGAAATAAATGATATTTTGTTGGAAATGTATTTTCCTGTAGAATAAGAATAATTGATATAATAATAGCGCTACTCTCGATTCGTTGTCCAATCGGAGTAATCTCGCCTTGAAAGATATTTATTTTTGAAGAGTTTTTCGTCACTTCTTGTTAAAGTATTTCAATCTATGACATTTTTTCTCCATAATGGCGTAGTATTATAATTTGTTATAATAATTATTGTTTGGCAAGGTGATGACAGGTGGAGTAAGGCGCTAACTGAATGGCGTCCAAGAACTGGACACAGAAACGTCTGTCGTCCTGCGGCAAGATGGGCAGACGATGTGGCGAACATCGCGGGCAAGGCCAGGGCCCTGATTCTGTATCGCAATCTATAGATTCCACACCTAAACCTTACCGCGCACAAACGTCAAACGCATACGTTTTTGGGAAGATATCGTAACTTTTTAAGGAATTAACGTGGTTTTGAAACAAGGAATCGTTACAGAATTAGGGCCCTGGATGAGATTGGCACGGGACCGCACGGAAAGAAATTATTAGTTGGGTTTACCATATTTCAACAAAATTTTAGGGTTAATATAGCACCTACTCTTGAGTTTTGTTGAATGAACAAATACTGTATTGTTAATCAGTTACGGTAAACTTATTACATATATCTTTTGTTGTTTTAACGTATTTATTTTGTAAATTTAACTTAAAAAATGGTTATTTCAACAACTTGAACAGTAAAATCAACAATTACCTATTGAATTATGCATGAATTGTTACGCCAACATGTACAAATAGGTAAAAACAACTGTTTTCATATCAACAAAAACTTTTCTGTGAAAACAACAATTTGTTCATGTTGCTTTAACCCATCACTTTGTTAACTCAACTAATGTGTCGCCAACCCGTGCAAAATCAACCTTTTTGTTCTTTCAGTGCGTGAACAGTGGCACATACGAAGAGAGGCCTATACCCAGCAGTGGGTGAAGTCAGGCTGTGGATGATGATGATGATGACTATTGTTTCTTTTAATAGTTTTTATTATTATTTATTTTCATCTGGGTAAATAAAATAAATTCCATGTACAAACCTACTTAAGTTTTATAATTTACTAAGACAAAGACGAATGAATCGAATCAAAGATCATTAAAATTGGTATGGCCGTTCTTGAGTGGTGTAACTAACACGACTTTGTTTTATCTATGTAGATTGTGTGTAAATCCATATACACAATATAAAAATTGTTCATTATCTACGTATAATGAATTGATGCTATTTAAAAACAATTTCTTGTATTGACTTGACAATAAATAGATACTACGTGCGCACAGGAGTCTACAGTACGGCGGGCGGCGGCGGCGGATTGTCAAACATGTATATTATGTAACTATGTAGGTATAATGTTTCCATTTCTATTTAGTAATATGTAACAAACATATTTTTTGCTCGCACATGACAATGTCGGGATTATAGTTTGCGATCGATATGCGTGCAGGTAAAAGCCACGCATTTTTGTAAATTCCGTATTCTATATTTCTCTAAAACAGCTTGTTTCAATTATCAAATATAAGCCATTGTAGGTAGGTACTCACTGCAGTAAGATTTTGTCAGTTTTAACTCGAATGTCCCTGTAATGACACAAAAGGCTTATGTATCTGGTCAACGCACTAGTGCGAGGCGCATGTCGATAGACGTTGTCGATGATCGATATCGACAAGCTGGGTCGCATGCTATGTAGATATGATGTTATAATATTAATTAATGAAATGTATTGTAAATATTTGATAATAAAAATAATATTAATAACGTTATCTGTGCTGTTATAGTAAATGGTAGGTAGGTATAAGTGTAATTTTGTAAATATATATTTTAATTGTAAATAGTTAATAATTAAATACATAATAGTTAAATAACTTAAATCACCTGAGTGTAGGAAGGTTCCCTACACGGGTAACAGCGCGCACGGGTTGGGGCAAGTGAACGCGCATGAATATTTTTTTTAAAATGAGAAATAATAAGCACCATTTGATAAAGTCCTTGACAATACTTACTTAAAACAAATAAATTGTGTTACACTTTCAAGCAAATAAAATAACAGTAAACCGTTGGATTTGTTAATGCAAACTACCCACCAAGATTAAAAGGGTATTTTTTTTTAAATATATTACTTAAATCGATTCGTATATCAATGCCAAAACTAATAATACCTTATCAGATCGTACTAGGTTTTTTATACGTATATTATTGTGTAGAGGTAAACGCATGCGTTCTCTTAACCCCGCTCTCTTACCACACAAGCTAATTATTTAAAAAGCTCGTCTCAGTTTAATAGTTATTAAAGTAAACTCAAATATATCAACGTAAGCAATAACATAATTAGTGGCGTTATAACATAAAAATTACTTGCTGCGTTGGAACTGCGTTTAAGTAGACGAAACAAACTTTTCCCTGACACAAAAAAAAGCAAAATAAAACGCAAGTTTAGTATTTTTGTGGTATTGTATTTCTTACACTACGAGGATCAAACGAACGCGTGGCTCCAAGATGACTGCTCGGCCGCTCCTAAATTCTTCACACAACGGACACGATCCCTTCACACCCCGAGGAGTTAGGGGCACTGCCTTCTCATACCCAATGCGTTCTGTTACCCCGAATGACTCTAGCGGTGAATGAATATTACCACCCCCTCTCTTCCCTTGGCTGTCGTAAAAGGCGACTAATGGACTAAAGACTGCACATACATCTAACAGCATAGAGCGGCGATGGGCACACCACCTGTCACGCTGAGCACATGTGCAGTCGCGATTTGGTGAAAAGTGGACATTGCCTAGTTTCTGACCAATCCTTCGGGGATAATATTCGTGATTATAATGTATGTATGAACCGGAAATATGAATTTTATTTCAACAATTTCTAGCTTAAAATCCAGTATCTCCTAAAGATAATTTTACAAAACGGAAAACCTTCACGAATTTATCGCCGTAGTCTTTTTGTTCACTTGGGAAGAGCTATCCAGCGATGTATGGCTCATCTTCATTGGACACTAGTGGTACCAAAACGCCCATCATCCAATATTTATTACTGTAATTTATTTCATTTATCCTGTAAATTGTGTATGTAGCATATTAACTAATTATATTTTTTCGACTTTTCTAGGCATGCATCTAGTCATCAAATATAATGATACCAATTTTATTAGCATACAAAATAAACTTAAACTATGCCTATAATCATTTTGAATATATTACCTATACAAGGCACATTCCTATAATTTGACCCACATACATACTGAAGGACATCTTCGTAGAAAAAATACTTGAACAAAAGAGGTATTAGGATTAGGCACATTCTGTCAGTATCGCGTTCGGATATCCTCACAATCATTTAATCAACACAACAAGTCGCGAAGCCTCCAGATTAGAGACTTAGCGGGGACCAGAACAAATTGGCCGGCTAATTAGATAGTTCGGGAGTGGCCAATAGGATTAGCTCTAAATGAATCAAACTTTCCCTTACTACTTACTTACCCTTATTAATGAGTCGGTAGAAAGCTAACCTCGTAACAAAGTGTCAAGGAATCTAAAACACTCGAAAATGGACTAAAAGTATTTTAAAATCGAATCAGTTTGTCCGAAAACTAGGATAGCCACGGACTTTGGATGTTCTTTTTACTGCATTGTGGATTCTAATACGTTTTTGACATGAGGCCGTAGCAGACCGTCATCGTCAGTCCGAAGCTACGGCGTAGCCTCACAATGACGGAACAATTATGTTGTCGCCCCATTCAATTCCCAGCTTAAACAATACCATGTGGGCATAGATAGCTGAGGCTACGATTATGACTGTTTGGACTTCGGAAAAAAGGACTGCCATTCTGTGGTGAAACGATAAACCATATCACTATTATCATCATTTCACTCAATGTACATCTACTGCTGGACAATGGCCTCCCCCAACGATTTTCACAACAACCAGCTTGGCTAGCAGCATAATAACTGTAGGGATTACTTAATGCTTAATATCATGTTTAATATTAATCGTAAATATACTTTTACATGTGAAAAAATACAATTCCACGGCTCCGTCGGCTTATTTAGCAATTTCAGGAAGAACAGCCGCGTTAATTTCATTTCGCGAGATATTGTTTCGACCCGTTCCAACATAACTCCCAAGGCTTAGCCGATCGATCGCCTCTCCGATGTATATTTTCTGTAATTAAATTCTTACCCCATTTAATACGTAGGCTTAGGGGTGTATAATTGAAATCTTAACTTGTGCCGTACACTCGCTTAATTAGTTCGAACGATAAAGTTAATAGAATGTAATCCTTGTAGTGATAGTGCGAATCTTGTGTATGAATTGGAAATTAACTTGATCTGAACTACGTGTAGGTAGGCAGAACCACCTGTAAATCCAAGACGGTTAACTATTACGCTAATTTATCTTCATATCGAAACATATACACAATTATTCTTTTTGGTAAAATTATAGGTTTTTTTCATGTAGAGTTTACCTGTGTTTTTGTTAAAATTACATTAGGAATGTTGTTAGCAATAGTTGGTAAACTTTATAAATAAATAAAAAAATAGGTAAATAAGTTGTAATATATGTATATGATATTAAAATATTTAGAAAGAAACAAGTATTACAGAAGAAAAAATAACATAATTTTTGTTAGCCTACGTTCTACAGCGAGCATTTGCAAAAGTTTAACTTGTAAAATGTTTAAAATTTCTCGTGGTCATGCAGTGCGGGTGGAATATGATTTATTCGAGCTGTCATGTAGTTGTATAATAGTTATTTAATGTTACTGTCTGATAAAGAAACCTGTAATGCGTAGTTGCTTATGATTTTACTTCCTCTAAATATATACATATTTTTTATTGTTATAAAAGCCCATACATTTTCATTCGTCATTTTATATCTCCTCTATGTTATCTTAGTTAGACCGCCACCGGTTACTGACCCAGAGTCACATGTTTGATTCCCATCGAGGGCACATATAATTGCACAATGGCATAATAATACCACAATTAAATATGAAATTTTTATGTCTATTCATTTTTATTTCTAGCCACTAGTTGTAAATTCATAAAACTCTGTAATGGTCTAACTACACAAATGATAAAATACAGAATCTTTAAAACGTGGACTTATTTGAAGTACTTTCTTCAAACTAAACCTGCTTTGTGGAGAAAGTACCACAAATCTACACAATTGTAAGTATAAGCAGTAAGTTTATTATGCAAAACTTGAAAAGTGCGAGGTCAGAGAAATCGTTGGTAAGCCGTCAGGAGGCCCAAACCCGCGTAGATCCCTAACGCGCTAAATATATAATGAGAGCTGGTTTACTCTCCTATGTGCGTGCCCTGCTGCTTTGAGGCTGAATCTCATCTATGGTTGAATACCTGTTGAAACTTTAAAATTCAATAATAATGTTTACTCCGTTCAAGGCTGTAAACAGCTTTTGAGTGGAAAATGTAATGAATCGTGTTTTTTCTGTATATCACTTTGCTTCATATTATACATACATTACATATACCTACTCACAACTATTACAAGCGAAGGGTTAGTCTGAGACTAGGCAATGTTGACGACAAAAGCAGTTCACTGATACCGTCCACGTTTCACCATTCACACACAGTTGGAATTCTTTGCCGGCGCATGTGTTTCCCAGCACCTATAGGTCCCGGGTCTAAGCGGGGCGTGAAACGGCATTTATGCAGGCCGTCATGAATGGGTACGCTTGTTACCGTGCTTATTCCACGGTGGGGAGCGCTGTCATTATTTTGTACTGCATCGGCTGCTTACCATCAAGAGTCAAGAGTCAAGAGTCAAAATATATATAAATAGATAGATAGAATATATAAATAGTTTATTGAATAAAATTTATTCAATAAACTCAATTAATAAGTACTTAGAAACGTCCAAATATTTTTTAACCTACCACCCATTCAGGACATCATTTTTTAACTGTGGCAAAGAACGGGCGCAAGAAACCACAGCGCACAGAAGCAACGACATTTACAAAAAATATATATATTATATGTCGTTACCAGGTCACAAAATACAAAATATGAATTTGAATGTAAATAGTTTAATTAAATATGGTGCTTTAGATAAATTAATTATAGACAATTAGAAATAGCTGTTGGAGTACATGGAGCATTTCAGACCCAAGCTGTTTTGTCTTCTGTATAATCTGACACTTTATAATAAGCTTTTTTATAAAGCTTTTCTTTGATTTTGATTTTAAATTTATCAAGATCTAATTTCTGAATATCATTTGGTACTTTGTTGTATAATCGTACACACAGACCCTTAAAAGAATTATTTATTTTATGGAGCCTAGTATAAGGTACTGCTAATTTGTTCTTACTTCTAGTGTTTAATTTGTGAATATCACTGTTTTTTGAAAATATTTCAATATTTTTATGAACATACATCAGATTTTCATAAATGTATTGTGATGCAACTGCCATTATATTTATATCCTTAAATCTCTCTCTGAGAGAGTTTAAATATTGACTCATAGTGACCGCATCTGGCAGGATGCGGTCACTATGAGTCAATATTTAAAAAAAAAAACAAATAACAACTGCACATGTGCTCAGCGTGATAGGTGATGACCTTATCACCGCTCTTTGATGTTGGATGTATACCTTTGCAGTCTTTAGTATTTTATGACACCCAAGAAAGGGATGGGTACTGGGTTGGTCGGTAGTAGGTATTCTTTTAAGGAGTCGCCACCACACAGCTTACGGTATCTATCATCATCAGCCTATATACGTCCCACTGCTGGGCACAGGCCTCCCACGTGGCCAATAGCGAGAAGTCGTCTTAACCGCTGTGCCTTCGAGCTCCTCTATCTATATGGTGGATATAACTGAAGGTACTTCATTATTATAGGCATTGTTCCAAGTAACTCTATATAAAACTACCACTTCGGTATTGTGGTATTAGTTTTATGCAGTACTTCATTGTTTATTACGTGATATATTTTTGTAGTTCACTCTTAATAAAAAGTATATAAATGCGTTTTACAGGCGCCGCTGATGGCTATATTTTTATAATGTCCACATGTTTCTACGACGGTTTTACGAGCCATAGCTCTCACCTACCCAATATTACTTTTTTTACAGCCGGCCATCGTTGAGCGGGCGATGTTTCACGAGATATTAGATACTACAGCATTTTATATTAGGTCAAGAATTCAAGGTATTAAAATTTTACGGCTAAGTAGCACGGTATAGTACTGACACTTACCAAAACGCAGGAGGTTGTCAATTTGATCGTTACTTTTTCATGAACTTTGACAATGTTACGTGTTACCTTCGGCATAGCTTTGACGAAGTTGAATTAATACTATTTTATTTGGATGGTTATAAAATTAATACTATAATCGGTCTGTAAGACCACGGCTGGGCGCAAGCCTTCCTTATGAATGAATGAATACATCCTTATGAATAAACACACAAGGAGTTAGGGCCATGAGAAAGTAATAAGTATGACAGAAGTTAAGTTCTAGAAAACTTTGCAACCGGTAACCTAAGCAGTGGGTAACAATGTTACTTTTGCCTTTAACATTTAAATCCTCTACTACGTATATCGACATACACTCCTGTTCTTCTTATTTTTAGGTAGAAGATCTAAAAAATAAAAAAGAACAGGAATGTTTTGAAACTGACATAGAGATAACTTTGATCATTACCCGCTAGCTATACTACACTACTAATAAGCTCACAGTTTTCACACTACTAGTTGCTTACTTAAAAATTGCAATACTCTACACTTATCAAGGAACCTTTTACGCCTGAATTTCCTGTAAGTGTTCAATCTCTTCTAATCACTTTTCTAACATTAATAAATTGGTACGTTCTGGTCTCCTCTTGTATTCCATCATATCAGATCATCGGACATGGCGTCAGTTTCCTGTCTAATTTCCCCCGAGGCCACCTTGATTGACGTCCTTTAGTTAATCATGCTGTGTCTCACTAATATAGTTACGTGTTATAATGTGTCGTGAGTTGTTTCTATATCACTTTCCCGAGTTAAATTTATTATCTATATTAATAAAAATGAATCGCCAAATGTGTTGCTAAGTGCAAACTTGAAAACGGCTCGGCTGACATGTCTGATTCTTTGTGGTTGTGTGTTGTAATGGTCAGGACATGATTTAAGGCCAGCCAGGTTTTCCGAGCCCTTCTCTCTCGCTCTCTCTCGACGGTACGACGACGGTACGAGACAGGTTTAACAGCAAAGCGGCGCGTTTTATAAGTTTTTATAGCTAAAAATTAAATGTAAATTATCAGTAGTTTAGTCATAATATTGAAAAAAACATTACGAGAAGGGGGTAACTTTGGGATTTTTTTCTATCGAGTGAAATTCATTGGATCTTGTAACTGAATGCGACTTTGACTAGATTAGATCCATAACTAATACATACCTTTTATTCCAGAATTTAAACCATTATTTCAATGTCTCAGATAGTTTAAAAAAAACTCAAAGCGTGGCGCCTACATAGCCTCAATGAAAAAAAATACGGGGTGTTCACGCGAAGTCGCGGGCGGACAATGAATGTTTTAAGGGTAGCTTGTCCTATAACTCAAACATTGGCAGAGAAATCTCTGGCTATACTCACAGTACGTAAGTATTAAAATTGCTCAACGTGCTAACTATATTATCAACACTTATTTATGATCAAAAGTAAGGTTTTTGCTTTTACACCTTAACTACTCAACCAACCATCGCGTATTTTAAACACATTTAGACAAAAATGGTTTAATTCTAACATGTAGGCACAAGTATAGTTAAGCCTGGATACAGTTTTAAACTTTCGCGTTCCAAAGCAAATTATAAGTGTAATGTTCAACGCTAACTGCTTATTATGTCTGCTCATGACCACGGTCAGTGCAATATGTACAAAACGTCACTTACTTAATTAAAAAAAGCGGCCAAGTGTGAGTCGGACTCGCCCATGAAGGGTTCCGTAGCAGCGAGTAACATCATATAAAAGTTATTGTAGTTCGTTGTAACTTTGATCGATGTTTTAATAACAGTGTATTTTTTTAATTAATTAAATTATGACGTATTAAAAAAAACTACTTACTAGATCGCGTTCAAACCAATTTTCGGTGGAAGTTTACATGGTTAATGTACATCATATATTTTTTTAAGTTTTATCATTATTCTAGAAGTTACAGGGGGGGGGGGGGGCACTCATTTTACCAATTTGGAAGTGTCTCTCGCGCAAACTATTCAGTTAAGAAAAAAATGATATTAGAAACCTCAATATCATTTTTGAAGACCTATCCATAGATAGGTATGGGCATGATGAAATTTTTTTTGAGTTTCAGTTCTAAGTATGGGGAACTCCAATAAGTTATGGTTTTTTCTATTTTTGTGTGAAAATCCTAATGCGGTTCACAGAATACATATACTTACCAAGTTCCAACAGTATAGTTTTTATAGTTTCGGAAAAAAGTGGCTGTGACATACGGACGGACAGACAGACAGACATGACGAATCCATAAGGGTTCCGTTTTTTGCCATTTGACTACGGAACCTTAAAAAGTATCACTACACTACACTAACCAGTTTGCTTTTGACCGTGTCAAACATTTCATTTTGTTAAGCTTGGTCTAAAACTAATGTTGTCTCATTATGAATGAATGAATAAATGATTTTTGATAATGGCAGATAGGCACAAAGGTTAAATTTTATTCCACATTTTGTAATAACAAAGAATAGGTAAGTACCTCTATGGATTATTCGTTCCGACAGTTCCTTAAATGTATGTGCTTCGGCTTTTATTTAATATTAAATAAGGTGTTATTAAATCAATGGCGTATATTTAAAGTACAGATAGTTTACGCCAAAATAAAAATATTTTCCCCAATAAACAGTAGTATTTTGTAATTATTTTAGATTTTAATTTGTCAAACAAAATTATTTATAAACTTCATCCACCATCACGTTATTAAAATGAATCCAACTACCGTCACACACAACAACAATAACGTTGTCCCTATTTCATATATATACAAGCCTAATTCTGGTAGTTAGCCGATTGCGGACTAAAACGAAGTGTCGTTTTTGCAAACACTGGATTCCACGCTGATGATGATAGTGTGTGACCATCTTCCCGATTGAAATTGTTGGGATGTTTTTTTAATTTCAATCGCTTCACGCACTACTCTTGAATTAAAGTTGCAATCTGTGGAGACAACTTGCGTACGGGGGTGTACTACGCAATAGCGAAAGACGATAGCTCGAATGACAACAGCGCGAAGACGATATTGCGAAAGTACGATCGCTCGAAAGTGTAATTGCGCGAAAACTTAATTGCGCGACACACAAAAGCGCGAACGTTAATTTGCACGAAAATCAAACCAGCGAACAGATTTATGTTTTCTGTGGGATTAGCATTAGACATAATTTCACTCTCTATATAATTAATTAATTATGCAGTAATGTTTAATGATTTTATTTAAATATTTTTATATTTAAGTAATATTTTTATTAATAGAAATCATGTAATTCACAAAAAAAAAATTACAAACACCTAATATTCATTACAAAAATGAATAATAAATGCTACTTTTACTCAACAATTCAACATCTGAATCTGAATTTATTAATTATAATTATAAATTTTACAACCTTAAATTCATGGCAATTCCACGAATAAAATCAACAGTGCTTATATTATTCCTGCGTCTCTCGTCATTTAATGCGTTTTTGTTATGAATTTTAGATTTTCAAAGAAAGTTTTTGTTGTGAATTTCATGATTTCTATTAATAAAAATATTGAATATAAAAATAAATAAAATCATTAAACATTACTGCTTATTTATAATTAATTATATGAAGATAGAAGAAGTCTACTGCTAATCCCCCAGAAAACATAAATCTGTTCGCTGGTGTGATTTTCACGCAAATGAACGTTCGCGCTTTTATGTGTCGCGCAATGAAGTTTACGCGCAAAAAAACGTTCGCGCTTTTGTGTGTCGCGTAATTAAGTTTTCGCGCAATTACACTTTCGAGCGATGGTATTTTCGCAATATCGTCTTCGCGCTGTTGTCATTCGAGCTATCGTCTTTCGCTATTGCGTAGTACACCCGCGAACGGTGAAATTCGATCCAGTAATCTGTGGAAACGACTTGTGTACGGTGAAATTCGATCCAGTGAGTGATTTGCGCCTCTTCGAGTAAGTAAATGCTCCGCAATGTCTGATTTGTTAGACTGGCGGTTTTCCACATAGCCGCAATATGTTCCTTGACCATCTCATGGATAGTTTTGTCTGGCCTATGTAGAAACTACAGCAGCTGCAGTCTATCTTGTATAGGTACTATTGGCTCCGGTAGGTGAAGTAATTGTAACAACTCAAATTATATCCAAACATAACTGTGTTTTTTTTTAAATTGTGATGTATGATGGAACAATATTTTAGTGAATCATTCCTTTTTGTATTTGTGGTTGTAATGCGTGTGCTAAAATTAGACAAATATCATAGGAAGAAACTAGCATCTAGGACAGTTAGTATTGATGCTAGTGATTTTGTATAAAAGTATTATATTTTAATGATGACATTAAAATATGTCACATGTAGGTACCTATGTGTTTTGATTAGTCAGTAAATATTATTATTATTTACTAGTTACCATCGGACATACCTGCAATTCATACCTTGGCGGAATATTGATAAAGTAACAATTTGTTTAAAGCAAAGTATCTTAGAGGGAAACCACACGTAATTTAAAACGTAATTATCCGAAGAGAAAGGGTAATATAAAGTTAGTGGCTTTTAACATGTTCAAGCGTTCAGCAAACTGCTGCGGTTGTTTCTCGCTCGGAACTTTGATGTAAACTCACTCCTTCGTATTACACTTATCGCATGCAAAATAGGGATGATTTGAATAATTTTGCTGGAGAATTTAATAAAACTTCGCTTTACACTGCGTCATACCGGAAAGGGATTATACAATATTTAGATTTTGAATATGATTCCTCTTACGCGACGCTTTGACGATAATACGAGATAAGTACAACTTAGTTCATTTAACGTTGTGAGGAAACAAAAAAAAGCTCACACGTACATAATTAAACATACCTTAAAATATTTACTGATGCTTGCTTGCAAAAACGGTCTGGGTTTTAAGTCTTACGTTTTCAGTGTTACTTTAATTTATTATGTGTCACTGCTACGATTACGAAATGGCATAACATAAAAAAGTCGTAAAATGTTATAATTCGGAAGGTGAAACAACCGAATTCTGGCAGGTTATGCCATTTTTATATTGCTTTTAAATGATTCTGATGTTCTTTGCAGGAAAATAAAACTGCTTGTAGTTATGTTTTATTACGTACATTTTTGTGAAGTATATTATGACGTGCTCATGCGTGGAATTGTGAAAAATCAATTGTCTTTTCAATTTCTCCCAAGAAGTCGGCTTGAGATCCTATCAATCTTTCAAATCTTTAATGTACACACGGCGTCAGAGGAGTTTTATAGGCTGATGATGATAATTAATGGATGCTAGAAATGTACAAACGGCGTCAGATCAACCTACCCAAAACTGTCAAATTTCTACAATCAATTTTATACTTTATTGTTTGGATCTAAGGATTTAACCGCCTCTGTGGTCTAGTGGCTAAGCCACCGGTTTCAGACCCAGAGGTCCCGGGTTCGATTCCTAGCGGGGGGTACATCTTTGTGTGCTCGGTTTGGTTGGTGGTAGGGCTGTTAAGTCCGCCTGGCTAGCTACCACCATCTTATCTAAGTCTGTCGCAACAACGATGTTTATAGCATTGTTGTGTTCCGGCAGTTTAAGATAAGATAGCCAGTTCCTCAGTGCTTGAGGATTCCGGGTGAAGCGCGCTTCCACCTTCGGCCTTCAGCCTATAAAACTTCCACTACTGGGGACAGACCTTCCCACATAGAGATTAGAGGCGTCGGCGTCAGTAGCCGAGCGGATAGAAGCTCAGGTGAATGCGAGAAATCGTGGTTCAATCCCCGTTCAGTTCCCCTTCAAGCTCCGTTAGACTACTGACGTGAACCCACTCCTACACATTCATTTTAGATTACGGGATGGGTTAACAGGCCTATTATTAACGTGTTAAACGCACATTAGTAATCATAAACTTTTCTAAAAAAAACAACCCACCACGCAGCCCGGCCCGATGCGGATAGGTGGAGCATGGTCCATTTATCTATCATAGTAGAATTATTCAACAGGTCTTTTTACAATACCTTTCTAACTATAACATCATTATCAGCCAGAAGACGTCCACTGCTGGACAAAGGCCTCCCCCAAGGATCTCCAACACGACCGGTCCTGTGCTGCTTGCATCCAGCGGCTACCCGCGACCCTCACCAGATCGTCGGACCACCTTGTTGAAGGCCTGCCCACACTACGTATTCCGGTGCGCGGTCGCCACTCGAGAACCGTTCTGCCCCAACGGCCATCGGTTCTACGGGCGATGTGCCCTGCCCATTGCCACTTGAGCTTGGCGACTCTTTGGGCTATGTCGGTTACTCTAGTTCGTCTACGAATCTCCTCATTTCTGATTCGATCACGTAGAGAAACCCCGAGCATAGCCCTCTCCATTGCTCTTTGCGTGACTTTGAGCCTGCTAGTTAGGCCCATAGTGAGCGACCACGTTTCGGTACCGTATGTCATCACTGGCAACACACACTGCTCGAAGACTTTTGTTTTGAGACACTGCGGTATTTTGGACGAGAAGATATTTCGTAGCTTACCGAACGCTGCCCAGCCGAGTTTGATTCGACGATTGACCTCTTTCTTAAAGTTGGACCTACCTAACTGGACTGTTTGTCCCAGGTATACATATTCGTCAACAACTTCAAGAGCAGAGTCTCTAACCTTCAGAGGAGTGGGTACGACACGTGAGTTAGACATGATTTTCGTCTTCTCCATGTTCATTTTAAGGCCCACTTGTTGAGAGACTCTGTTGAGATCACCGAGCATTGTGCCGAGTTCCTCCAGGGTCTCAGCCATGACTACTATATCGTCGGCAAATCGAAGGTGACTGATGTACACGCCGTTAATATTGATGCCGAGTCCTCTCCAGTCCAGAAGCTTAAACACGTCCTCCACTGCAGCAGTGAAGAGTTTCGGAGAAATGACATCTCCTTGTCTCACTCCTCGCTGCAGCAGGACTGGCTCCGAGCTCTGGTCCTGAAGACGAACTGTCATAGTGGCGTTTTCGTACAAACACTTCAACACTTCGATGTACCGGTAGTCAATTTGGCACCGCTGGAGAGACTGTAGCAAGGCCCATGTTTCGATCGAATCAAAGGCTTTCTCATAGTCCACAAACGCTAAGCAAAGTGGCCGGTTAAACTCTTCGGTCTTCTGTATAACCTGCCGCAGCGTATGTATGTGGTCTATGGTGCTAAAGCCTTTTCGGAATCCGGCTTGTTCGATTGGCTGGAAGTCATCAAACCTGCGTGCGAGACGATTAGTTATAACTCTCGAGAACAGCTTATAAACGTGACTTAGAAGTGATATCCCAAGTAACACATAAGCAAGATAACAGTACACACTTAGAACTTTTAACAGTTCAAAGATGAATATGGTTTGTGTAAGAGCTTTGGGAATAGCCATATACTGAATAAGGTTGAGTACGGACCCTTAAAATACTTAACGCTTAATAAATTCTGTATTTCTGTCCTTTCCTTCTTTACGCTTAATAACCAATCTCCGTAAGATTATTAGACAGACGTTATTAAGCATTACGCGTTCCAGATGGCTTAAATCTGAAAAACAGTGCCTTCGGCAGCATTTATCTGATTAACAATAATCTATACTGCTATTATTAAAGCAGTACTAAGCTTGTAGCGTTTCAAATAGCTAATTGCTGAATAAAGTATCACCTTCTGAATAATATTGTTTACATAATTCTGGTATACAGCTTGATACTGAATAATTGTTTTTACTTTATCTTTAAACTGTATAAGATTCTATGTTTTACTAATTATTCAGCTGCTGAATAAACAATATTATTTGTGTTTTTAATAAGCTTATTTCAGTATAATAAAGAGTTCCAACTAACTTATTCAAATTAAAGACCACATTTGTATTGATATAGCGCCCATAGCTTAATACCAGCAATTAGAATATTATTGTACGTATTTATTTTATGCGTTGTTTGAATCATGGATCGAAAGTCGTGGTAAAAGCGTAAAGAACCGGTCATATCGAAAGAAAATTGTTAAAAGAATATTTAAATATCAGCAGTAGTAATTGTCCAAGTGTCATCAGCAGTAATGATCATGACAGGATTTGTGAAAATAGTTTAAACAAAACTGAACCCGGTCCCAATCAGCAAGCGTGTTTTCCCTTTAATGATGAGGGTTCCGTCCCCAAAAAAAAATATAACAGATTTTAGGATTGGAAAACCGAAAGATCTAAAAATTTAAGTATACAGAAAATTTCAATTATGAAATGGTTTTTTTTTTTTTTATAAAAGAGGGAGGCAAACGAGCGGGCGGGTCACCTGATGGAAAGTAATCACCGCCGCCCATGGACACCCGCAAAACCAGAGGAATCGCAGATGCGTTGCCGGCCTTCAAGGGAGGAATAAGTTTAAGGTTAAGTTAAGTTAAGGTTATTTTAGAAGGTATCGCAATACAAGAAAATAAAATTAACGTTGCGATAAAATGTTTTATTTGCGTTGTTGGTTTGTTTCATCGTAAGCCAATCTGCGCGAGGTTGGATACTGCTGTCTTTACTTAATTAATAAATCCGCATTATATCTTGGCCATCGAAGTTGTTCTTTGTTCTCCCATTGGGTCGGCACAGTACACAAATCTGAGTGACCATTACAACGTGTTGAAATTATTTTAAATGTCATTTTTCTGAAACGAAATATAAATTATAATTAATAATATAATAATAAGTCCACCATTTGTAAATCCTATTTTTGTGCAATAAAGATTAAATAAACTAGGGCCCAGTGCACACCACACACACGAAACCTGCAATTTTTTTAAACATAATAGATACTACTAATATAATAGTCTTTTTCACAAAAAAAAAATTACAAAGATGCTGTGATTTTAAATGAAAGTAATCAAATTAGTGAATGCCTGATGGGAAAGTTAGACATTATAAAAGGTTTTTGTTCGTTCGATTAGAGAACCCTAAAAATGTGAGTAACTAATATAGAAATGTGGTCAACTATATAAATGTTATTCATAAGTAAGTGTAATGAGACTACTCTTTTTCAAGTTATAGTTTAGTAACAAAACATGTGTGCACTTTTATTCAGCATTATAAAACAAAACATCGATCGCCATTGAAATCTTTGTAATTAATTCTTACAAGGAATTTACGAGATCACCAAAATGCTTATTAATCTTACAAATACAACATTTCCAACTCAAATCATGTTATTTTGTTGGATAAAATTGCTAGAATTAGATAATTCATCACAAGCACTTTTGTCAGACCTAGTATGTAAGTATGAAAATACTATTTACAACTAATTATCTTGATTATTAGCGAGGCGCGTCATAAAAATGAAAACAAAACACGTACTATTCACGACAAAATTACTTGCGCACTAATAATTAACATGTAGCAGACCGCTAACTTGTAAATTAAAATTTACTTACCGAATAACTTAAAGTTCACGTCATGTCAAATAAAGGTATCGACATTAAATTATTGAACCCAATTTATTTCTTCTATTCCCAATTTCTATGAATATTGCTTGCATAAATGTCAACAATAAATTAAATGCTTAATAAATTCTGAATACTCTAACCAATTCGACGTAGCTGAATAACTGAGTTGTAAAAGCTTAATAAAAGCAATGTGTGCAGTTATTCAAAAGTTATTAAGCTAATTGAAACATTATTAAGCTCCTACTCAATTGTTAATCAGATTTTATTCAGCGTTAAGCATTCAAAATTGGGGCCCTTTTTGCTTGAATAACAGCTGAATAGACGGTACTCAGGCGTTATTCAGCTTAGTATTCAGCTTATGCTCTTGATGAGTGCTCTTAATCAATCTTTATTCAGCACGTCTGTGTTCCTTGAATGGGTCTGTAGTTCCTCAGTAGGGCCTTGTTGCCCTTCTTAAAGAACAACACAACCACACTTTCATGCCACGCTTCTGGCGTTCTACCTCCGAGTATGACGGAATTAAATAGTCTGCGAGTACCGGACTTCCGCCTGCTTTTAGAAGCTCAGCCGTAATTTCGTCAGCACCCGATGCCTTGCTGTTCTTAAGCTGCTTGAGAGCCTTACCAATTTCGTACAGGCTGATGTCCGAGTTATCTTCGGCGTAGTGTCGGGTAAGCTTAGCTCTAGGGTCTGTAGCTAAGCTTTGTACAGGTGGCCGCGTGGATGTGTATAGCTGTCCATAGAACTTCTCGACCTCTCCCATAACTTCGGACTTGGACGTGACAGTTCTGCCGTCATCGGTTTTCAGCGTCGTCAGTTGGCTCTGCCCAATGCCCAAATCTCTTGCGATCACTTTTGAACCTTTGTTTCGCTCGATAGCCTCTTTAATACGGTCGGTATTAAATCGGCGAGTGTCGCGAGTCAAAGACTTCGAGATCTGCCTATTGAGCCGCCGAAGCTGAGACGAATCGTCCGAAGAACGCAGAACCATCACGCGCCGCTCTTCCATCAGTTTGAGAGTATAGTCCGAGAGCTTTTTAGGTCCTCTTATACGGTGGGTTTTGAAGAACTTAGACCCAACCGCATGGAGAGTTTTTACAAACCTGTTATTGTAATCGTCCACGTCTACGCAATCTTTCAGGCATTCGAAGCGATTTTGCAGTTCGAGCTGGAAGCTTTCGGGGTTTTGGATTTGGATAGGTGCAGGGCGGAGCGTAGACTTCATCAATCGACGTCTTTCAAGCTTGATATTAATGTTCAATGTGCCTCTTACAAACCGGTGATCACTGCCAGTTTTGAACGCGTTGATCACAGAGACATCATTGAATTTTTGCTTTCTCGTCGACATGATAAAGTCAATCTCATTTTTTGTTAACTATAACATGACATTGGTTAAATATGTAAAGCAAGAAGAAATCAAGCCATAAAATAAAAAATACGTTTGTAAATTATATTATGCTGTTGTGCTACCAACCACATCATTTCATAATCTTCCGAAACACTTACATAGAAATATTACGAAGAGAAATTTATTACGCCTAGGTTCCCACTCGGAATGCTCAGCTTGAATAAATTATGTGTTTGAGTTCAAGGACAGACAACTTCACACATTTATATTACCCGAATTTCCCTTTGCGACATACACAACTTTACTTGTACAGTATTTTATGACAGAACGTTTTTATTTTCCGTGAAGCACTCAAAAGATGGGCAATTTATTTAATGGATCAGATAGTTGTTTCCTGACAAAACGACATCTAATGAATTTACTAGTGATACCAAGCTCAAACGACATTTGTCTTTGTTGTGTCGATATTTCTATTGTTATTTTTTTTCTCAATTACTTATCTAGGATTTGATGTAGATAGTCATAGTACTTAGTAGTTTTACGCAATAGAGATTCACAGGTTAGACCGCGTACACACGGCGTCAGAACAACCAACCCAAAACTGTCAAATTTCTACAAACAATTATGAACTTTACTGTTTAGTTCTAAGGATCAATATTCATTGGAGAAATTTGGCTGTTTAGGGTAGGTTGATCTGACGCCGTGTGTACACCTATAAGGGGTATATTTGAGTACAGCAAGCTAGTAATTAGCCTATATTATATTGAGCATCTGCTGGGCTAAGCATCATTGAAATCAAGTCATCGCTATATTTGACAGGTCTTCTGCAATAAACAGGTATATTCTACGAAAGAGAATGTTGATCTAAAAGATTGACATTTCTCTATGCAAATTATCACCCGGAATTTTTACTTTATCGTGAGTTTGAATTGCTTGAGTCTAGGACCTCCGTATTTCGGGTCGAGTGATCGTGCCATTTGGCCACCGAAGTAATTATATTATGTAAATAAGATAAACATTCGAGGAACAACGAGGAGCTCGATGGCGCAGCGTCTAGCGCGTTCGGCTTGCGATCTTGCCCGCTAAGCCACTTTCGCAATGCCGTGTCGCTGAATGGGTGACCAAATTTTAAAACATTTCGAGCTCCCCCGTTCTTTGGAAGGCACGTTAAGCCGTTGGTCCCGGTTGCTCTTAATCCCAATCAAGCCCAGGGGCTAAGGCAGGATCTACGATGGAGCGAGCTAACCCATTAGTTGCCTATTCACTCTTACTTTAAAGGTGGATGGTTTATACTCTTTAGTACTCAGAAACACAGACGCAGGGCGAGAGTTCCACTCCTTTGCTGTGCGCAGTATGAAGATGTTGAGTAGCGCTTTGCGGTCACGGAAATATGAATTAATGTAAGGGACAATTTCCCGAAAATGAGTTATATACACCGTTGGATTCGGAATTTTACGCGCCATCGAATGGTATACTTGAAATGTTTATATCTTGAAAAAGGAACTAGTTTATGTCCCTTACATTACATATTTTAGGAGGTCCTAAACAAATTATCACAAGTTTTGACGTATCATGCACTTGTACAAAATGTTATTTTAATCTTATGGTATGTCTCATAATAAATTATATGTGGCCTTTACCCTAATCAGGTTTTCGTTTTCCTAAACCTTACTAAATAATACTTACCGTATATTTCTACCGTGTATGAATCTAAAACGCAGAAAAGACACATGGGGAGAGGCAGATGGTAAACGTGGTCGTGATTATTGCGAAATTGCCTAAAAGAAATTGATGGTAGAGGGGTAAATACATTGTTACTAGAAGTACTGTAAATTATAAGTACAGTGCAAGATTATTTTGATGGTCTGCCCTTACTTTACAAAAAAAACTAATCACAAGGATTTACTTAAGTATTCCTTAAGAAAATAAAATTAAAAACACTTCAAATGACACTGATGAGGAATACCCTAGTAGGGAATAAGTTCCTCCACTTAATTAAATGTTTATGATTTTCATTCTTATTATTAATCATATCGCGACCTGTTTCAGCTTTTTTTGGATTGTTGATAACGTTGTTATGTTGTTTATAATGTTTCGTTGGATTGTTGATAATGCAAACTGCTGCAGTTAATAATCAGGTTGTACTTAGTATTTTCGCTTAAGGCACATTTTTCCTAAGTCATATAAAATTTTGTCGTTGAGTAAGCTCTAACCATCGTTTAATGCCTTGATATTTGACGTGACATTTAACAATCGTTCGTATTACCTACATAAAATTTACTCTACCATTAAATTTTACCTGACTTTGGAACAATCGGCCTTTAATTAATATGGTTAAGTATAAATTAGTAGTGTGAACATTGTTATTATCTTTGTTCTATAAACTATATTACTAAAATTTTAAATTGAATTGATCTTTTTTAATTATAATTTAACCATAATTAACTACTTACTTATAAAATCTATTGAACTTGAAATTTTGGAAAATACTTTTCCAAAATTTCAAGGTTGTAAATATTAATTATTAATTTTAGTTTCATTTTTATGTTCTTACAATAAAATTCACAAGGATAGCAATTTTTTTTTATCGAAAGTAAATCAAGTTAACCAATTTGCTTTTGAAAGTAGAATTTTATTATAGGATTTGATTAAGATACAGCAATAACTAAACCAAAAAGGGTATCTTACTTCAAAATTTACTAATATTATTTTTGTCTATGTGACTGTTACATTAATGCAGAATATTTTGTGTTAAATGCAATTAAGGTATAGAACGCATTTACATTTATTTTTAATGTAAGAGACATGCTATTTCGGAATCCACAAAGATACTCTTAGTTTTGCTAGCATAGCTTTATAGAGCTCTCAAACCTAAGCAACTTTGCCATAGACAACAAGTAAGTAGAATAAAAAGTGAAAAAAATACAAGCAATTATTATAAATAAAATTTGTTTTTGCTTCTCCTAAAAAGTAGACCTTTGTTCCTTACATTAGTTCATATTTCCATAATCGTTTGTGCGACATTTAAGAATATCCACCAAGAAAGAAGTCTGGCAACGTTGCGCCACTAGACTCGTGTTGGCGTCACGTATCGCGCTGTGCTGCCAGACATTAAAGGTCGTTAAAGTTACTCGCGTCCGCAGGTTTACCTTTGAGACCCTACACGTGACCCCTGGGTGGTGCTAAATGAGTGACACTGACTGAGTGGTAGAGCCACGCTGCGTTGCAGCACGCATTGAGCCGGCTCGCCCGGGGTAATACCACCCTCTCACGAATGTCCGGCGTGAAATAATAGCACTTGGTGCTGTTGTGTTTCGTCCGGCCAGTGAGAGTTCCGGAGGCCCCTCCCCCCCCCCCCCTCACACTTCCTATTCCTTCTTTAACCCTATTCCTTTCTAAAGGTCGGCAACGCATCGGCGACGCCTCTGGTCTAGAGGGTGTCCATGGGCGGCGGTGATTGCTCTCCATCAGGTGAACCCGCCTGCTCGTTTGCCTCTTTCTTATATATAAAAAAGACATGTCCAGCGAAATCTGGCAACGTCGCGTCACTTCACTTGACGTGGTTGGCGAAACGTGTCGCACGATGTGGCCAGACATGTTGAGCAAAGCCCGGCAACGTCGCATCACTTAATCCGACGTCGCTGGCGACGCGTGTCGCAGGTCGCAGGACATTTATCCCCCAGAGTTGCCCTCGGCTTTATACTTTTTTTTTCTGATGAACTTACAATAGGTATTGTATGATTCCTCGGAGCTAACGGTCTACTCCAAGGTCACATTCCAAGTTTTTTATTGTGTAACATTATTGGTTTGTTAGGTCACATTGCTTTATTTATTATAATCTTTTAATTGTGTGATAATATATGTTATTAATGTGTGTAGAGAATTCATTGTTGCTTCTTTATTGATAACATCTAAGATAATAAAGAGATCTATATTTAGCAGTTAAGAGTGGAGTTTATGGTCAAAACGTTTGCTCTCAAAACGTGGGCAGTGTTCAAGGAGGTGCTTCCAAGATTGTTGAGTGGTGCCGTCACAAGGGCAGACGTCATCATCAACGATGTGGAAGCAAGCAAGATATTCCTTATGGTAGCCATGATTGCCTAAGAATTGAGCGATAGCAAATACCGGTTTAACATGAGTGAGATATTTCTGGAGGTCTTCGTACGTAGGAAGGAGGCGTCTCATGTGGATACAGGTGGTAAGGTCTTCGTAGAGGGATTTTGCTGTCATGTGGCAGTTTCGGCAATTGGTTAGTTTTCCATGACTAACAGGCGTTGCTAGGAAGTCGGGTGTTCTGTGCAGCCGAGTGGCCTCTTTCGCAACAGTGTCAGCAGCCTCATAAGTAATACATTTGAAAAATATCTACAAGCGAGATTCGAACTCGCACCATACAGTCATTCTTATGATAATAAGTCTATCGTAGTTCTATTCGACCTGTGTAAATTTACTGCCACATGCTTATAGGTTAAGGCACTTGGCCAGAATGTCATATTTTGCTAGATATATTTCCTTTCTCAAATAAGAATAAAACCTTTTATTTGTTCTCCTTTCTCTACAAATAAGTATAATAAAAAAATCATAGTATCTTTGTCATACGATACCATATTATGCATACCCAAACAACAACACTTAAAATAATGTAGGTAGGTTTATTATACCTCCTCCGTTTTGTCTGCGACAAAGAAACGCCAATACATGTTTGAACAATAAATGCGAGTCCGACGCTATTTCTCCTCCATCCATTGCAATATTGAATGTCTTTATTCACAGACGATACAAGGCTATAATGTTTCGGGCTTATATGTATAAATAGGGCTAGGATAGGCAGGGATCGTTTTACCGTAAGTGTTCAAGAACTAATTGCATATTATATAATCAGTGATCGGCATAATATGTAGAGTAATTAATGCATGCTTAGATAACTCTTATTGAGAAGCACGGAGTTATAATACTAACGAATAGTTTACATTAGTTTCTTAATATACTTAACTTACGTTATAAAGTTATGCAGTATAGGTAAATAATTTAGTAAGTAAATAAATAGGTAACTTTTAAATCTTTAAAGTTATATATATCACCAAACAGGTTAAATACTATCGAACATTGCCTAACTACTCCGAAAAATAATAGATACTACAGTCACCAGCTTTAAGATGTGACTATCGACGGCCTGCAAAAATATTTGATTATTGGTGAAAGGCATATATATGCCTATAATGTGCCTTCCACCAATGATCAGATACTTTTGCATCATCACTTGATCTGTGGTAATGCGGTAGCACCAAGAATTACCCAAAAAAATTTCATTGGTTTTAACGCATTATGCATTTAAGGGTAAATGCTGGTGACTGTACCCACAGATGTATTCTTATTATACGTCTGTGGTACTACCGTATTACCACAGATCAAGAAAAAATATTTAATGTATGGTACATATGTAACTAGGTTCTGCCCGTGTAACTAATAATAATAATAAATAAATAAAATAAAATACATACATTTATAAACGACTATTATCTCCGAAGGGTTAGTTAGAGACTAGGTAATGAGCAAACGCAGTCCTCTACAGTTTCACCAAATAGCGACTGCAAATGTGATCAGCGTGACAGGTGGTAAGACCATCGCCGCTTTAGGCTGTTGGATGTATGTGCTATTTTAGTACGTCAGTTGCCTTTTACGACAGAGGGGTGGTAGTATTCTTTCACCGCTACGAGACACGGTTAATTTGTGGTGGTTTTAACAATTCCATTGATATGCATTGCATTGACAATTTTAATACTCTACATTTTCTGTCCGATCACATAATAAAAAATATAGTATTTCTGCCTAAGCATAGTCTGCTTGGATAAGTAGTTATTTTTATCGTTTCATTACAAAATTGAAAAGAGTTTTAAATAAAACCTTTTTGATAGGTAAGTATCTTTTGTATTCGCAGTATACTTCGAGGGCTGTCAACGGGTAAGAGGGAACTTTGCTGTCAAAACGAGGATTTCTTAAAAAAAAACTAGTTTTTCAACGCTTAATAAGTAGATGGCGTAGTAATCACAGAAATAGAACATTTTTAACGCTTATACGATTAAGTTTTTTGAATCATGAACAAGACCTTTTTTCGTTAAGTACTTTCCTATCTACCTACCTTTAGCATTTTATTTTATAATCATCAATCTGGGTTTTTGAAATTTCCGTCGCTTAACTTCCTCGACTGTTGTCTAAAGCCAAATTGTTCTATACCGAGACAACAACTACAAGACTACAACTCGCTCGTATCCAAAGATCTATTCCGTGCTTGTATCTGTCCTAACCATAGACGTAAAATATGGTCCTAACCAATGATATTATAAACTATATATAGGATAAAATGTTTACTAGAAAAAAATCAACCAGTCTCAGGAAGCTCGAGTGGGATTCGAACCCACGACCTTTGGATTGCCGGTCCACTGCTCTCTAGCTTCCTGAGACTGGTTGATTTTTTTTCTAGTAAACATTTTATCCTATATCTATATAGCATTGTGAATGCAAAATTTAATTAATAAAGATAACTATAGATATGTTGCGTTCATAGTAATTTGCGTTTTAAATGTGTTCCGTGCTGCACACAATGACAAGTTTCACTGATAAGTAAAACAAAAGATACGAAATAGCACGCAAATGAAAGAGATAGCTATAATTTTAATGATGCACTTCAAATTTTTCTTGTGCATAGAGTTACATACAAGACGTCCCAATTGGGACGTATTTGAGTCTGCACTTTGCGCGAACATATCCGCTTCTTGTTTTATATACATTGGTCCTAACTGTCTAGCGATTACGCGTGACATTAGATGCACCGATGCCAAAACGCAAAGGTGTCCCGCCGCATAACAACAGTACTCCCTTCGTGCACGGTCCGTCGCGGCGGTTTATTCCACATTACTTCTCTTGTACCACTTCAGTATGCAGTCGGTGTAGCACAGTGCAACCGGGAATACAAATTCTGAACATTTCAAGACTAACTACCAAACGCTTGGCAAATGTCTGAAATGCATAAGCAATTTGCATAGTAAAACACGATCAATGATAGATTATGGGGAGGTTGGATAGCTTCCATGTATCTATGTTGTTCATTTTTAAACAAACTATGTTTCTTAGGGTTTCGTACCTTAAAATGAAACAACGGAACCCTAATAGGATGCACTTTGTTGTCCGTCTGTCTGTTTGTCAAGACCCTTGATCTCGGGAACGCATGGAGGAATCGAGTTGAAATTAATACGATATAGGTACTCAGGACTACAGCCTCTTAAAGCTGCGAAAAAATCAAACTCCTAACTAAAGTTAACGTAAAAAAAGATACGGCCGTTTAAGACGCAAAACACGGAAGTATATTTCGACACTCTCAGGTAATCAAAATTTATAGGATATTATCGGTTGACCTAGAACTATGATATTCGGCAAGTATTACCGTCTTATACTACAAGTAAGGAAAAATCTGAAAACTAAACATTTGTAATTAAATCATTAATAAACAGGGCCATTAAGTTGTCCGTCTGTCTGTCTGTCAAGACCCTTTATCTCGAGAACGCGTGTAGGTATCGAGTTGAAATTAAAGCGATATACTCAGGTCTACAGTCTCTTGAAGCTGTGAAAAATTAAACTCCTAAGTTAACGTAGAAAAGATACGGTCGTTTATGCCGCAAAAAACTTAAATTACGACACTCTCAAGGGAATCAAAAATATGGTATTTTCCGTTTACCTAGAACTATGAAATTTGGCAAGATTACCGTCTTATACTACCAGTTTAAGGAAAAATCTGAAATCCATACATTTGTAATTAAATCATTAAAAAGCAGGGTTAAATCATTAAACTATGCCAGGAACGGCGGTCTAAATTATGAATTGAGTTAACCGTGACATATGGGGCATGTATGTAAGGGCTTCATTGGCACAAGCTTAAACAGATTTTTAATTATTTTTATGTCTAGTTTTCGATTTATGGACGAAGAAAGAAAAAAAACCACTTTCCTTTTTTATAAGTATAGGTTCGGAGGGAACCCTCGGTGGGCGAGTCCGACTCGCACTTGTCCGGTTTTTTAATAATTGTGCTTAGTTGTCGTTGCCGTAATGGAACCCTACATCATAAGATTTGTCTAGTGATGATAGACCAATGATGACATTAACGGCAAAACCCACGGTGCCGGGTTCGAATCTCGGTAAGGAAAAAAGGTTTGTGTGATGAGCCCCACCGTTTGTTATCGAGTTAAGGAGGTTTATTAGTATTTATGTATGTTTATCCGTTATTCAGTCACCATAATTCAGGCTATGCCTTGTTTGAGGCTGAATGATTGGTGTAATAGCTGTTGTGAAATTTATGTCTTTAATTAATGTCGTGATATCTAGTCGCGCTCTTTCCTTTTAATACTTTGCATAAATGTTGATGATAAAACTGCTGATGTTAGTGTGCACTTCTCCTGAATTTTATTCTTTAACTACTGAGTAAATGCCTGTCTTATCGCTAACTGTCGAAATTAAACACTCTGCTGTCAGTCAGGCTGACTTAGAACAAGCCAGAGGAGTGTTACAACCTATCAATTTCAGTATTTTTCTATTCCACTAACTTTGAAACAATAAAAAGAGCAGCTGTTGTCATGACAAGTAGATACTCTCGTTTTTTTATTTACTTTCAAGACGTATAATGTATTCTAGCTTTTTATTGTTTAATTACCAACGGTCAATAGACATAATAATGTATACTTAACCGTTTTGCAATCTGGTCGGACGCTCTGACTAAGGTGCCGAGCCATATAAGTTTCCCTGTTGAATTATTAAATTGCTCGTTTAACGCGCTATTTGACATAGTCACAAAATCTGTGGAGGTTTTGCTGCGGCACCATATAAAAGATGAAGTGCGAATCATCAATCAGCGTTTCAATTACCCAGAATCGACAAATTCGGGTGAAAAACGAGCGAATACTTTCGTCGAATCAATTTAATAGTTATATCACAATCCAATCACGTGTCCAACACGTGATAAGGCAAGATCGCTGACCGGGGTCAGGTTTTCCCATATTCGATTTTATGCGAATATACAATATGTTTCCAATTTCAAATTATGTGGTAGACTCAAAGGGCATAATTAAAACATAACTAATTTGATATACTTATTTCAAGTTTAATGATAAAGGTCAAAACAATTATCAACTTATCTTATTATTCTAAGAAACATTCTATGCGTTTTATAAAATTTGCCTGCGTAATTTAATAATAACGAACACAATGAACATACCAAAGAATACGAGGCGGGTCCACGCAATTCCCGGCAACATTTCAAGCGCCCAGAAAAATATTTATGGGGCGCATTGGAATACAAATAATGGTTAAAAGAAATATGCTAAGAAACTTGGAGACATAAATATTTCAACGTCCCCTCCGCAACATACCTACCTAACATGAGAGATGCGATATATCTCGCAGTTATTACAGTTTTGGAACAATTCCCATGGCCTGTCGCGGACCGTTTAATGGAAAACTGAATTAACGTTTACGACTCCGCTCCGGACGATGATTCCGGATAGAACTATGCACTAATGGTTTGGGTGAAATAATAACCTACTACTAGGTACTTACTTTATTTAAATCTATAAGATTAGTGCTTTAGTACGGAGTCGAAAAGTAGACACTCACCCTGAGCCTGTGTGCGATGTTTCAAGATGTGATGGTATACAACTATTATACATAGGTCACACTAAAAGTTTCCGGAAAAGGCCACTAACATAAACAATATTTAAAAAGTAATTACGACATTTGAAAATACAACTCTTTGGCTGTAGAATGCAGTTTGTTTCATCTGACTGTCAATTGCTATTACACTGTAGCGCCATTTTAAAAATTGCGTGTCTACATTAACATGGATTTAACTTTGAAAAAATTTTAGTAGTATGATTTTCTACGATTTTAAGTGTAATTTGACAGCTCAACAAAGCATCGCTCGGCTTCAATCTGCTTTTGGCGATGAAGCACCATGCAAGACGACTATTTATAGCTGGTTTGCAGAATTCAAGCGCGGTCGTGTCAATCTCAGTGACGAATCTCGCGATGGTTGCCCATCCACCGCTGTGAACAACAAAAACATCGATGCTGTGCGCGGTATGATTGAAACAGACAGGCATGTGACCTACAATGAGATTCACGCATCCTTAGACATAGGCATGAGTCAAATACAATGAATCCTACACAACCATTTGGGTGTGAGAAAGCTGCGCTCGCGGTGGATCCCACACAATTTGACCGAGCTCAAAAAACGGACCGCGTCACTTGGTGCAGTGCCATGCTTACCAGATTCAACGAAGGTGCGTCAAATTTGGTGTGGGACATAGTAACAGGTGACGAAACATGGATCTATTGCTACGATTCCAAAACAAAGCAGCAATCGAGCGTATGGGGCTTTCAAGATGAGTCGAAACCAACTTAAGCGGCGCGCGTGAAAAGTGCATCTAAGCGGATGATTGCTTCTTTTTTTAATAAAACTGGACACGTGGCTACTGTTGCTTTAGAGAATCATCGTACCGCGAATAGTGACTGGTACACGACCATTTGTTTGCCGGAAATTATTGACGAACTCCGTAAAAATAACCGTAAACACAGTGTAATCTTGCACCACGACAATACTAGTTCCCACACGGCCAGACAGACAAACGAATTTTTAAGGTGGAAAACGTAGAACTTATAAGCTATCCTGCATACAGTCCCGACCTGGCACCTTATGACTTTTTTCTGTTCCCAAAAATTAAGTCAACGCGGTCAACGATTTTCAGAAGAGGCTGTCGAAGAGTATGAAAAACACGTTTCTGAGGTCACCACGGAGGAGTGGCACAAAAGTTTTCAAAATTGGTTTGATCGAATGAAAAAGTGCATTTACGCAAAGGGAGAATATTTTGAGAAACAATAAATTCATTTTTGACCTTTAATAGTATTTTTTTCTTATTCATTCCGGAAACTTTTAGTGCGCCCCACGTACTTCGCGCCTCGTCCTCAAGATTAGTACCTATTTATTTTACTTATTACATGTAGTACCGCATGTCGTGTCACCAACTCTTTCGATTATTATTATTTTAATTTTTGTGTGGGTATCACTCTTTTACCTGGTGAGTCTGAATGCTTACGAGCGTCATTCGCATTTTAGTGCTCGACCACTCAAGTCGCTTTTCCCTCGTGTCATGATCAAAAACGTACAAAATGCCTAAAAGAACTTGTAAAGAGAAACTGGAACATTTAATGCAGCAATTGGTGCTTTTTATCGCATAAAATAACGGTCGGCTATTGCTGCCCTTGCCTTTGCTGCACTTACCGTCAAGTACCTATCTTATTTATTATTTGCTTATGCATTGCCCATAATTACGTCGCAGGCCAGACGTACAACACAACTTAAAAAACGGTAGGCCATTGCTGCCTTAACCCATTACTTATACACCGTTACCGGGCGTAACAAATAATTATTGGCTACCTACTTAAATGAAAAAAATAAAAGTCATTGCTGCTAACTTTCTACATATTTACCACATAAGCTGGAAATATGAAAAACTGTTTATATTACGATTTTCGCGTTTCGGTTTCAGCTAAGCATGAGCTGCTAATACCGTCTGACTGGTTGCCACAATCACCCGATGCGGAAGAGTTAGACTCCATCGCTGGGGAGGCTTCAGCAGAAATACATGTTCCCGCTGACATTGCTCCTGCTAATCCAGTGGTTTCTCAAGAAGAGCCTAGGACGTCAGAAACTCAACCTCAGAAAACTCCAGACATTGAGCTGGAGACCGACGTTCTTGAAATCCTGGGTGACCAAACTATCCTTTCTTGGTTAGATGGATATACTATACCTTTTACTCGTCCACCGAGCCAAGACTCATTTCCATCGGTCTCATCAAAAAATCCTATCGAACAATCACAATTTTGTGAAGGTACTGATAAACTTTTACATATTTGTGCGGTCTCGGAGTGCGAGCCGTGTGAAGCCCAATTCGTTTCAAGTGTCTTTCTTACTCCATAGCCCAACGGTAAAATGCGGTTCATTTTATACCTTATAAAATTAAACTTATTCATAAATACGGACCACTTTAAATTGGAGGATCTTCGCACTGCCATTAAAACTTGTGTCTCGCGATTGTTATATGGCAAGATGATATGTGCCTAAAGAAATGGTGGAATTACTGTGTAAAAAAATCTGTCAATGTTTTGGTTGCGTCGGTGCCTACAGTCATTCACTTTTTAACACAATGGTTTTATGAGGGTTGTCAATATGGCACATTAAGCTCATGCAGATCAGCACTTTCTTTGCTATTGGGCCCAAACGTTTCCAGTGACGATCGAATAAAAAGATTATTTAAAGACATTTACCGTCTGCGATCATCGCTTCCTGAATATATATAGTACGAGTAGCACTTGGAATAGGAACTACGTGTTCGACCATTTAAGCCTTAAGCCAATGGTTACCTAACAATGAGCTTTCACTCGAACATTTATCTAAAAAGGCTGTTACATTATAAGCACTCACGACTGCTCACAGATTACAAACCCTTTCAAAAATTAGTGTTTCAAACATTCAAGTTACTTCTAGTCACACAATCATTAAATTTCCCGATTTTATCAAAACATTTAGGTTGGATTCTAAATAACCAACAGTTGTCATTCTTTTCCCATAAAGCCAGCATATGCCCGGCGCAAACATTAGAATGCTACATAAATAAAACAGCCGTTCTTAGAACATCACCAATATTATTTGTCAGTATCAAAAACCCCTCACAAAGGTAAAAAATACACAAGCAGTGTGTGGAATCGACACAACAATATTCTCAGCACACAGTACGCGCCACACCAGCACATCGCGCACGCGCGCTCTTGGCGTAAACCTTTTCTATAATGTCGTAAACATTGACTGACTGGTCGTAATGAATGGGTGCGCTTGTTACCTTGTTACCGTGCTTGTTCCACGGTGAGGAGCTCTTTCGTTATTTTGGACTGCATCGGCTGCTTACCATCAGGCAGGATGTAGTCACTATGACGCGTCACATTAAAAAAAAAGTTAGCAATGCAAATAATATGAAAGATGTCGTACTGACAGAAGCCTATAGAATAGTTTTACAGAAACATTGAAACGAACTTTAAAGTTTTACCAGTTTTATTAATCCACAATATCTCTGGTGTTACAAAATGCACTAGTCCTGAAATAAATAAATAAATAATCTTAAATATGTAAATAATAATTAACTGTTTTTACATTTAAAAGCTCTTCTCGTCTTCTTCTCTTCTTCTTCACTTAATCTTATTACTACAAAAATGTCCCATTAAATGTACAATGTGCTCTTCGTAGAATCTAAAACATAACTATAAATATTGTTTTATGAGGTTTAAGCGAGCACTACACATTGAAATGAAACACTTTTTTACGGATTAACTCGCGTTCAAAATATATAAATAATAAATTAAACGCGAGTTAATCCGTAAATAAGTGTTTCATTTCAATAACTATAAATATAATTTTGAACAAACACGATCGCTGTGTAAAGCAGTTTTTAAATCAAATACACAAGTATTTATATAACTTCCTACAAACATTATTTCAAATAAAAAATACTCTTACCTAAATGAATAAACAAAAACGGTAACAATAGAAGGTTCCGTCTTAATTAAAACATTTACAGTGGTTTCATCAACCTTTAGGCTGCAGGCTTTGCTTACAAAAAGATTAACAGTTACACAATGACGCACCCTAAATTTCTTTGTAATTTTTAATTTATAGGCGAAGTTAAGGCAACGCGCAAATTTTAATATTTTATTGTAATTCACGCCGGGTCCCCGAGAGCGAAGGGTTTCTCTGCGTTCGTCTTCAAGTAATAAATACCGTCTTTCCTGCAAATTAAATAAGACTTGGTGATTTTTCAAAACACAAATGAAATTACAAGTTGAGTTCGTACAACAGTCAACTAGTTCCACTCCAAGGGCGTAACAATAAGTTAAGTAAAGTTGAGCCTACATACAGGATCTTTTCGGCACTTGCCCCCTTTCTGCTTTTGCCTACTAACTGTGAGGTCCTTACTATTTGTAGAGATTTGCCCCCTTTTAGGAAATCGTTACATTTTATTCGTACTTTGCCCCCTTTAGGAGTTGGCCCCCTTTTTTGACTTACCCGAATTTTATTCCTTATTTGTACAAAATTGGGGCGGCACTTTCAAAACTTCGTCGTTTGCCTCTTATTTGTACATTAAGCAACTTCCTACGATAATCCTTCATTCAGAGGCCATCATTGTAATCTTAATCGTCGCTACAATTTTGCGCTACAATGTAACCGTGCCGCGTAGCAATCAAAGAATACTGCCACCCCCTCTCTTCCCTTGGGTGTCGTAGGAGGCGACTAACGGACTAAATGCTGCACATGCGTCCAACGGCATGGAGCGGCGATGGGCTCACCACCTGTCACGGAGAGCACATGTGCAGTCTTTATTTTTTGGAAAGTGGTGATTGGTGAGGACTGCTTTAGCTGTCTTCATTGCCTATAGTAGCGGACTAGCCCTTCGGGGATAATATATGTACAATTTTGGTGGTTATTTTATCATTTCGTTTGCCAAATAGTAAGTAGTAAGCTTAACGTAACAGCTTCATGGCGAGCAAAAGTGTGGTGGAAATTTTTGCAATTTTTAATTATTTATTATGTTATCAGTATAAACGATAAGTATTACTCTGTCAAGAAAGTACCGGAAAAAGATCAATAATACACAAAGTGTTAGTTATTCATCCAAATTTATTTAATCGCCTTCAAAGTATGCCCCTTCAGAAACTTCAAAAACACTTTCGCCATCGAATAATCCAATCTACAAAACATTTTTTTAACGCTTTTTCCGGATTTGAGTTCAGTTCTCGCCGCGAATTCCCTTTATGTCTTCTACCGAATGAAAACGGGTGGCACGAAGTGGTAATTTGAGTTTAGGAAAAAGAAAGAAGTCGGCTGGAGCCATATCTGGTGAATAAGGTGGTTGCTCAATGGTATTTGTTGAGTTTTTGGTCAAATATTCGTTCACAATGATGGCCTTGTGCGAAGGCGCATTATCGTGGTGCAAATCCAAAATTTTCTTTCCACAAATTTGGCGTTTTCTGTCGAATTTTCTCTCTTAAACGCAGCATAACGCTCAAATAATATTCTTTATTTACCGTTTGACCTTCCGGCAAGAATTCCGAGTGCAGAACACCGCGATAGTCAAAGAAAACAGTCAACATGACTTTGACTTTTGAACGACTTTGGCGTTGTATTACCGATTTCGGTTCAGTCGGAAGATGCCACAGTTTGCATGTCAAACTCGTAAACCCACGTCTCGTCACCAGTAACAAAGCGTTTGCATGAATGTTGGGTCGGAATTGACTCGTTCTAGCATGTCCTCAGCGACTCTTATGCGATTGAGTTTTTGGAGAAAATTCAGGTCTTCTGGGATTAGCCGAGCGGCAACATGTTTCATACCCAAGTGATTATTTGAAATGGTACGGATCGACTCGTGAGACACAGAAACTTCAGCGGCTATCTCTCTCAAACTTGAATGAGAATTTTCAGTCACCATTTCCTTCACTTTTGCGATGTTAACTTCAGTTGAAAACGTTGATGGCCTACCAGAGCGAAGCAAATCTTCCATCACATCTCGACCGCTTTTGAACGCTTTGTACCACTCATAAGCACGTGTTTTTGATAAAGTCGATTCACCGTAAGCCTTCTGTAACATTTTCAGTGACTCCGAACACGAAATTCCATTGGCGACGCAAAATTTAAGACAAACTCATTGTTCGATGTTTTTTATCCATTATTAATTCGCAATACACACTAGATATAAACTAACTAAAAACAGCACTGTATTTAATCTATATAACAGATGCAACTCAAACTCCGCGCCAAAATGGATAACAGTTGTCCAATCTAATAACAAATAAAAACAAAAATCGAATTTGGAATCATAAACAAATCATCCGTTCCCGAAACTTTTTTGACAGAATGTAGATGAATCAAAGCATACTATTACACAATTGGTGATGATAAAATGATGATGATAACGCAATGAAGTGACTGTCAATGAATGTCTCCCAGAAAAATTAATAAAAAGTTTGATTTTATTATTTTAGTACCATAATTATTAAAATAATAAAGGGTTTCGTGATCCAACATTTGGCATTCCAAGCAAAGTGCTTTACCATAATGTTTTCATGGTTACATCCTACTTCAAAAACAAAGGAGCTGTTACAAATTTGACAATTAAAAAAAGAAAACCCGATTTAACGTTTCTATAATTAATTAAAGTGGCTTTTTCCTCAAACTCTCTCGTCCATCTAAACATTTTGACATCACTTCATTAGCTGCGTTAAAGTAACGTTCATCCAATCACCCTCAACAAACTTCATAGACTTAATTTGAATTTGGTCCAAACATTCTTTATGTAATTTCTTTACAAAAGAATGACAAAATTAAATGAGTCCGGATAATAATATAAAAGTCATCTTCATAATACAAAGAGAATACGATGTAAAAACGTTCTTAATAGCCTCATTCTGTTCACAATGTCATTAAAATAATTGTGGAATTCTTATCTACGGCCGGAATTGTCTTCTTCTCATATACAAGGTGTATCGATCAAATGCGACGAATAATGTTTAAAAAATAGAATTACTAAAAAAAAATATTTACTCATGTCGAATTCACGTTACCTATCTAAAATACTCGCAGGTAAAAACAAACATTCTATGATAATACAAAGTACCTACCTCACCTACCTACATAAAAACTTCTTAAAATATATATACAATGATGTAACAATATAAAAGCTTTTCAAACATATCGCATTCTACATTTGATACTTAAATATCAATTCTCCTCTTTGAAGATATTTGAAAAACTCTATCTGAAATTTAGTTAACTAATGGCTAACGCTGTATTTAACTTTTAAAAAATATTGTTCTACTTACAAAGTATAAAATTCTGACTGCATTAAACTACTTATAATCTGCTTAAAAGTGCCAAAGTAACTTTTTAAAACTCGCATTTTAAAAATAAATTATATTAATACCAATTCAATTAAATCTGATTAAAACACAACATGATGTCAGTTTTAAGTAGGTAAGTATACGAGTATTAACGGAATAAAAAACTAGCCTTTTGTTGCGATAGCGCCTTAATATAAACCGGCAATCCTTAAAGCGAGTACAGTGTAGGTAAGTACCTAATTCATTTAACAAAACATGATATAAATAATTATAAGATGTTTGCTGATTTTATAATAAATTTATTATCCTATTTCGATAAAACCGATAAATACAACTGCAAAATTACTACAAAATGCGATGCGCCGGCCGTCCGAACTCAACTAATTTTCGCAGAGTGGAGATTTGTAATATTAAGCATTAATTTATTATCCTATTTTGATAAAAACGATAATAACAACTGCAAAATTACTACAAAATGCAAAAATGGGCATTTTACGCAAATATCACATTTGAGATGTAATAGGCCTCTTAAAAGAATTTGTTTCAAATTTCAACAATGCCATGACCTTGTGCAATGATCAGGCTACCTTACATATTAAGGTCTATTAATGTATTAAACTAATTCAGCGCATAGTACAAGTGACTTAAAAAATCGTAAATTTTCACTTTTTTTTTTCAAAACAAAGAGGTTTCATGAGAAAATTTTGCTTTAAAAAAATAAGAATCATTATACAGCATATCATTGAAACGGCTGATACGGCGGTAGCTATGCACAGACCTTCGTAAATACTTACTACTAACTATATACTCGTAGAAAACACTTAACCAAAGACATCTTAGAAAATTTATTACTAATTACGTCCGATAACCTGGCATTACGAAAGCCGCTTAATTTGCGTAATCGAAGTCCTCGTTTTAAAGATAATTAAAAACATATTTATACAGTGATATAAGACTAAGATTCAAAATAACTAACTAACAGTACCATAACAAAGCCATCTAAATCCGTTTTAAGTTAATAGATCATTATCTAATTACATCCTAAGGGAAAGAGACACAGTAAAAGGTATTTAATGTAAGTAACGTTTTCAATTACGAAGCGGAATTAAACTGATTTTGATTAATACAAAAGATTACTAATTAATTCGTTTCTAAACTTCTCCTAAACTCCTGAGCGAGTTTCCAAGAAAAATGAAGGAGAACTCATCCATTTTCAGGGTACCCTGACTGTATCAAAAAGGCAATTTACAGTCAGACTTATACTTTAATGTAAAAGTACTTAATCAGGAAGTGATGACGTATTTATGTACTTAACGCACAGATACAAATCTTGTAATCTCGTCTTGTTTTAAGTCATGGTCCGTGTTTTAAGTCTACCTAAGTTGCTCGCTATGTAAGCAACATTGTTATGTTCTAACAGTTAAAGATAATTATAGTAAATTTCTAGCTAGTGTAATTTTAATAAAGCCGAGACTACGTCACGACAAGCCGAGCCACGAACAACCAGACATAATAATTAGTCGTTTACGAAAATTGTCTAGTTACGGTATGTATTATAATTATATATGTTTAGAAATACTAGTAGTATTCCAGTCCAAGCATTGACATTTTACATGGAACAGTAATGTACAGGTAAGAGTATATTATTATTTTAGTGAGAGTAATATTATTTTTACAAAATAAATACACCAGGTTGTTCAGAAAAGGATATACAAATCGGATGGGCGATACAACAACCAATAAATACTTATATGCAACTCTTGCAATGAAAGTATCTTCGGAAAAAACTTAAGTGTTGAATAGAATATTTTTAAATTGTTTCAATAAAGATTATTTAATTTTGCCTTAGATCCGTGAGACTCAAACCTACGAGCATAAGTATCTTCTGGTTAAGAGGCCTATTACATCTCGAATGTGATTTTTGCGTAAAATTCCCATTTTCGCATTTTGTAGTAATTTTGCAGTTGTATTTATCGTTTTTATCGAAATAGGATAATAAAGTGCATAATATTACAAATCTCCATTCTGTGAGCATAAGTTGAATTCGGACGGGCGGCGCAACGCATTTTGTAGTAATTTTGCAGTTGTATTTATCGTTTTTATCGAAGTAGGATAATAAATTTCATTATAAAATCTTTATTCCTCATGAAGTAAGAATTACTTTGGTATAAATTTTGCTCAATAATATTATCGTAGATAGGAGAAATTCACAGTTAACCTAAAGCGATTTTCGAAGTTTTTTGCTTTAGAATAAGATTTTTTTCCTATACTTACAAAATCAATGATATCTAAAAATTCCGAGGCCACTACGCACTATTCGACTATACTATAAGAGATAACATTTTTTTTTATTTTACTTGTTTAGAACAGTCGTTCAATCGATGAGCTCAAAAAAGTGCCTTCGCGCACTTTATATGAAAATCTTTCTCTGCAATTTTGGGTTTAATAAAAAGTTAAGCAAAATTTACAAAAAGCGAGGCCGCTACGCACTATTCCAATAGCTATTCTACACTATTCAATAAGTTATAATTGTTAATGTATTTTTGTTTCTGAGATCCATAACGCCAAAATTGGCCATTTTACGCAAAAATCACAGTCGAGATGTAATAGGCCTCTTAAGGAAATCTATAATTTTGCCACCGTCTCATTTTCGCTATTTAAAAAGTTATCAACGGATGATTTTAATAGTATAAACAGTGGGTATCAACATACAGTAAAGTCGAAAGAGGGTGTGACGATAACTTTAATTGCAAAGTTCAGAATACGTGAGCCCACGACGAAATAAGGGCGCAAACAGGGGTGCCTAAACCATTGAAATATCATAACTAGAGACGCACCGCGAAGCAAGTTTTTGCGCACTGACTTGCGAGTTGCGTTAGAGTGCGTCCTGTCGTTTTGGGTGTAGTTGTTTGGTTAAAGTTTAACCCGTTTGAGTTGCAACCGAGCCACGGAACGATCGAGTTGTATTTATAACCTGTTCTGAAGTATTCCTGTCCAAAACGAGAGAAAATTCTTCTTCTGTCTCCATTTTTTCCACTTTTATACCATATTTAACAAAATTATTAAAAAGTAAACAATACAAAACAAACAGGCGGAATTTATCGAGATGTTTTGACTTAAATTGCAAACTTTGACACTTTCTAACAATATTAGAAACGTTAAATAGCTGTCAGAGTGAAAAATAACCTTTTGATTTGATGGTTGTTTAGTTGCTGAAACTACACTCTGACAGCCATCAGAGTAAAAGTTCACCAAGCCACGGAACGGAACGGTTAGAGCGCGCGCCGGAGTGCGCTCGAGTGCACTCGAGTGAAGCGACGGAACGCAGCCTTGCGACCCATGGGGTGCAAACGCCTCGGTGATTGTGAGTGAACCAAGCGATTGTAGACCTTGCGGCCACAAATCAGTGTTCAAAAAATTGCTTCGCGGTGTCTTCTCTAGTCATAATACCTCAATAGTACCAACGTATTCACCTCACGTAGCGCACTCAACTGTGTATTGTAGTTACTCTATTGTACCACATAATTCTTACGCTACACCATACATTTATAGTCAAATACTGCAATCAACCCAGTATATTTCTATTTTGGGCAAATCCCATAGCCACTTATCTTCTTATCATTTTACGTAATATAAACACTGGGTAGGATATTGTGTGTTCGCGATATATTGATTGTATGTGAGCCAGATAATATTATGTACTTATTTTATTTCAATAGATATAACTTCATCATCATCTTCATCATCAGCCTATAAACGTCCCACTGCTGGGCACACGCCTCCCACGTGGCCAATAGGGTATTGGGCCATAACCCACCACGCTGGCCCAATGCGGGTTGGTGGGCTTTAACGACTGCCATCTTACGACAACAACCAGGACCAACGGGTTAGCGTGCCCTCCGAAGCACGGAGGAGCTCGAGATGTTTTTTTAGTTTGGTCACCCATCCAGCGACCCGGTATTACGAAAGTTGCTTAGCGGGCAAGATCGCTAGCCCATGCGCTATCGAACTCCTACGATATAACTTACATCTCAACAAAAGTGTAATAACAAAGTTTCGGATACATATAGGGATACGTCACAGTAGAGCTTTTACTATAATCCTTATTGCTAGCAGTTAAGTCTCATAAACAGAGTCTGAGTTAAGAGGAACCACTACGTCGACGTGGCATGCAAAATTCTCATACAAAACACAGAAAAAGACATTTCGTAGTCCCCTGTTTCCTCCTTCAGAACTAGACCAATTTTTATTACTTTTTCAGCATCGGTTAAAGAAAGAGATTTTCTATGTCTATCATTTGATTTTTTTTAATTAAGTCATTTATTTAATAACATGGAGCCTTAAAAATTTACGAAATCACTCCGTTTTAAGGCGTCTTCAAAAACATTAAGTGGCTGGTTTAAAAATAAATTAAACATACAGACATCGAAAATCTCTTTCTTTAACCGATGCTGAAAAGTAATAAAAATTGGTCTAGCTCTAAAGGAGGGAACAGGGGACTACGAAACGTCGTTTTTCTGTGTTTTGTATGAGAATTTTGCATGCCACTTCGATGTAGTGTTTCCTTTTAAATAGATCCTTTGTAGGGTTTCGTACCCAAAGTGTAAAAACTGGACTCTATTACTAAGACTCTACTGTCCCTTAGTTCGTCCGTCTCTCTGTCTGTTACCAGGTTATATCTCATGAACCGTGATAGCTAGACAGTTGACATTTTCACACATAATGTATTTCTGTTGCCGCTATTAAAAACAAATACTAAAAATAGAATAAAATAAATATTTAAGGGGTGCTCCGATACAACAAACTTGATTTTTTGCCGGTTTTTGCTCGATATAAATAACGGCAACGGTAGACGTTTGAAATATTCACAGAATATAACTATAGTGTCTAATATTGCACGAGTATAATGGTACGGGACCCTTCGTACGCGAGTCCGACTCGCACTTGGCCGGTTTTTAGTTTACTTGGGGAAACGCCTCATGCATCATAGTGAAGACGTAGCCATCCGGGGGGTTAGGCGGTAAAAACGAAAAAATTGGCTGTTTTATATTACCTGTTATTCAAAATGTTTTAGATATTTCGCACTGAAATTTTCAATATGTATTACAGAACGTATGTGTGAGGCGATTACTGTTTCGAAAACACGATTGGAATCATTTTGCTCAATAGAAAAAATGGTGAAATTACCTCTAAAATTTTATATAAATGCACATTACGACCGTGTTTTACTCGTACAATAATAATTCTTATAAATCATAAACACATTTTTAATTTTTTTACTGTTTTGGATTTTTTTTTAAATTCTTTATAGGCAATTATTTGACCGCGATCTCACCTGATGGTGAGTGACGATGCGGCCTAGGATGTAGCATACTTGCCTAGATAATGCCTGTTCACCCTTGCCTTGAAAATGTCCAGGTTGTACGTGTCAGGAAACAGATCGGCAGGAAGGGAATTCCACTCCTTAGCTGTCCGCATTAAAAATGATGACGTGAAGCGCTTTGTGCGTATAGGTGGTGCGTTGACAGTGTAAGGGTGAGATCTCAGTCCGCGTCTCGTTCCCCGGAGATAGAAAGGAGAAGGTGGAATCAGCTCGTGTAGTTCCTGCGTACACTCGCTGAAGTGCAATCGATAAAAAACCGAAAGGTTGGCAACCTTGCGTCGATGTTCAAGACTCTGCAGCTTGGATTCGACGAGTTTATTTCCAAAAAACTAAACATTTTTATAAACTTTTTGATAAAAATGTGAATGCTTATGAATTACCGCGGACCCCGCACCGCGCAACACCCGCGAGGGCCCGGAATTTTCGCTGCCGCCTTCCTTTTAGTTGAAAGGGGGGATCCCTTAAGTTGAATTACCCGTAATGTATATCGAATCCGCCCATAATGAGGGTCTCGCCGGTGCCCTTGCAGGAGCCGAAGTAGTACAGCTCGTTGTAGTCCACACACCTCACCGCAGTGAACGGCACCTCCGAAATTATGGACTCCGAGAAGAACATGTGAGCTCGATTGTGGGCACACAATCCTGGAAAGCAGAAAGGTTAGTTCGATTATCTTTTCTGGACTATTAACTTGTCTGGATTCAATCTGTCAATCAATCATTGGCCCCTGCTTCTGTTATAGACATTTTGTTTAATCAATTCAATCAAAGTCCTATTTTTACGTAACGTTTCCAAACATATTCCATATACCGCCTCTGTGGTCTAGTGGCTAAGCCACCGGTTTTAGACCCAGAGGTCCCGGGTTCGATTCCCAGCGGGGGGTACATCTTTGTGTGCTCGGATTGGTTAGTGGTAGGGCAGTTAAGTCCGCCTGGCTAGCTTCACCATCTTATCTAAGTCTGTCGCCATAACAACGATGTTTATAGCATTGTTGTGTTCCGACAGTTTGAGATAAGATAGCCAGTTCCTCAGTGGTTGAGGATTCCGGGTGAAGCGCGTTTCCACCTTCGGCCTTATCGTAAGGTACCATCAGGTGAGCTTACCCGTTGCCGAATAAAAAAAAATAGGTTGTTGTTAAAATCTTTATCGTGTCACCTCTGTTAACTAACCCACTTCCTGGTTGACGAGCGCAACCCGTTCCTGTATAATTCGATGTGGACCAAGAGGACGTGAAATCGTACCTATCACCTCCACGTGGCGAACACCTTCTTTTAACAAAGTATTGAATGAATATGTATTCGTGAGTTTTACCTCTGTAATGAAACCTGGTTGCAGAGTCGTCTAACTAAGTCCTCTATAATCGAAATAATGCCGCCGATCGCGTTCGGATAAAGTCGATATGTCCCAGAGGTGACGCGAAGCTGAGGTACTCGCCGCACGAGTGTATCACCTCCACGTGACGCACGTCGTGCTTGTCGAGGCGCGCGTCTTTTGTTCCAAGGTATATAAGCCATAGTACATTATGATATAAGTGCGGTAAGATGAAAATTACAGCCGAGGCGATATTGCTAGCCCGAGCCGTAGGCGAGGGCTACAAGAAAGCAGAGCCAGTAATTATCAAAGCGCACGTATGCCATACGACGTTTTATGACATATTTGTGAGAAAAAAAAATTCTGAAAATGACTGCGTTTTTTTGTTGTTTTTCTAGTGCATGAATCTTTGGTAAGCCAACATATATTTTTCTTTGTCCAACAGCATAGAGCGTAGGTGGGCTCATCAAAATAATACCACCAACCCCTCTCTTCCCTTGGGTGTCGTAAAAGGCGACTAACGGACTAAAGACTGCACATACATCCAACGGCATAGAGCGGCGATGGGCTCATCAAAATAATACTACCAACCCCTCTCTTCCCTTGGGTGTCGTAAAAGGCGACTAACGGACTAAAGACTGCACATACATCCAACAGCATAGAGCGGCAATGGGCTCATCAAAATAATACTACCAACCCCTCTCTTCCCTTGGGTGTCGTAAAAGGTACTAACGGGCTAAAGGCCTATGTTGTCCATAGATTCAAATGATAACTAATTTTTAAATTACATTACCGCACTAGTGCGAAACTTATTACATTACGATGCTGAAATCGGTGTAATAAGAGCTACTTTACGAGCAAATGTGTTATAAATGAATATTATGTACCTCTGTAATCAAACCCGCATCCCGGCTGCAAAGTGCCGCCGTTAAGGTAAAAGTCGATATGACCCAGAGGTGAAGCAAAGCCGAGGTACCCGCCGCAAGAGTGTATCATCACCTCCACGTGACGCGCGTCGTGCTTGTCGAAGCGCGCGTCTTTTGTTTCAAAGTAATAAATGAATATTACGTACTACCTCTGTAATCAAACCCGCATCCCGGCTGCAAAGTGCCGCCGTTAGGGTAAAAGTCGATATGACCCAGAGGTGACGCAAACCCGAGGTACCCGCCGCACGAATGTATCACCTCCACATGACGCGCGTCGTGCTTGTCGAGGCGCGCGTCTTTGTTGCCCAAAGTGAACAGCGGCAGAGCTGGGTCTAGACCTGAAGACAAGTTGTATGTTAAGTCACTAGTACTTAAAAGTTGTATGCAGTTCGATAATTCTCCACCACTTCCATAATTCTTTACAAAATTCTACTTTGAGCTGTCCCTCGCGAAAACGAAAGTCACGTTATTTGGTAAGGTCATTTTTGAAACTCGACACCTAGTAACTTTTAGTCTTGATTGTCATTTGTAATGGTACAATTAAACAATTGACAATCGAGACTATTTCAACGATAAGTTAAATAATTGGAGACCTTTACAAAATAAACAGCTACAAACAAAATTAACGCCTCTGTGGTATAGAGGTAAAACCACCGCTCCGAGATGCAGAAGTTCCAAATCATTACCAACAAGAGTACACAATAATGTACTTGATTTGGTTATTATTGTACTGCTTGTTTTAGTCTGCCTAGCTAGTAACCACTATATAGAATGGCCAAAAAGTTGACGTCCAAAAGAAAAAATGAGCTCCCTCGTGTCGTGGGGTATCACCCCATGTATGTTCCACAATTTTTCATAGTTTTCGAGTTATGATTTTTTTTTCTTAATGTTTTATCCCCCAATAACTACTCCATTTTTTAAATGATTATGAAAGCTAAGAGTCTGGCGCATTTTTGAAGCCTACTTAGGAACCATAAAGTCACCTGTTCAGATTTTAAAATTAAAGTTGAATATTTAAGTCTTAATTCACCAAATGTAAATTTTTCTCTTTAGACCAACATTTAATTAACTTTCATCACAGTTACGAAGCTGATTATTTTATCCATTTAAGTACCACTCATGAAGATATAGTTGCAACAAAAAAGTCTCGACAAAGTCCTCTACTTTTTTTTAAAGTTGGACATGTCGAAATATCTCAAAAATTCAGAAAATAAAATTATAACTTGAAAACTATAAAAAATCGCGGAACATACATGGGGGTGATTCGAATACCCCACGACACGAGGGACCTAATTTTTTTTTTTGGACGTCAACTTTTTGCCTCCTGTATTATTTAGGTATGTCATCATGACTCATGACAACAATGTTAATCCTAACTAATGTTATAAATGCGAAAGTGAGTATGGTTTTCGTTTTACCAAAAACTAGTATTTACTTATGTACCGACCTGTGATAGTATCGATAGGTCCCTCCCTGACGTATGCACCCGCTATGCCGACCACGTGTGCACCCAGGCTGTGTCCTATCAAGTGCATGTCATCCATAGACACGCCCTCGTCTATGAGGAAGTTCAAGAAATCTGTCAGCAGCTTCCCCACCATCGCCACGTTGTAACTGGCCAGAATATAGTTGACGTTTGCCGCGTTTCCCCAGTCCACCACTATTATGTTAAGATCGCTCACGTTCAGGTATGCTGAAAATGTAATACTGAAAATTAATCCAAAATGTAATTGAAAGGCGACCACCATAATACCCACCTCTGTATACAATTACTAGTAAGTATTGGCGCTTCGACGCGCGACTTCGCGCTAAGTATGAGACTTAGCGAGATTGATTTGTTCTTTCACATAAAAAAAGTATTCGAAAAATAATACCTTCTTTGATCGACTCGGGCATCGGGCTATCTCCATGGTTGAGCCAGCCATGTGTAAGCACCTTAACCTTTTTGTTGAAGTCAAAGTGAGAATCCCACAAAGACATGGAATCGTTGATTTTAATAACTTCATACTTGTAGGGATTACGTCTGAAATTACAAATTAAATTCATGGTAAAAGTCACAGCAGCATAAAAATGTCAACTATTTCTGCCCATTAAGTCAAGTCTATAAGAACTTATAGGAGTAGAATATCTTTCGATCCTCGATCATACGAGGATCGAATATCTTTCGATCAAAGAAAACCTCTTAAATTAGCTCAAATTTTTCAGGTACTCAAAATGCTAATAAATGCTAATTAAGGTCATATGACCAAAGTCCAGCGAACGCAAGAAGTGACGGAAGTTACAAACTAAACTTGCCAAGACTTACATTTATTAGTTGCACCATCTTTCCATATTGCAAACGTTGTTGAACTAACTTTGACCGCTATTAAAAGCATGTGTGCACAGACCGCATGCTGCTGCACTAAAGACTTCCACATTTCCAGCATCTAGAGTCCAGAGGGCCTACACTCTTTGCCCGAATCGAAATTACGGCCGATTTTCGTTTGTATTTGGAAAGCGCTATGCTTTCCATTTTTTTTGAAAAATCAAACAATTTTCTAAAAATTAATAATCTAAATGCCAATCCTATTTTATATGAACGAAATTTCGGAACGAATGGAAACCGCTGTAAATAGCAAACGAAAATCGACTGAAATTTCGTTTCGAGGAATGAGAGTTGGCCCTCTGAGTCCAGAACATTTCTCTTTAATGGTCTAACATTCTGTGTTACCAAGAGTTCTAGAAAATATTTAACTTTAACTTTATATTTAACTTTAGTGTGGTTTGATTCTATTTCAGATAAAACAAACGAAATAGGCTCTGTTTCATTCATTATTTAAGCAGCTGAAAATCGTTCTCATATTGTTTTAATGCGGTTCTACAGTTCTCATTACATTCAAACTGGAATTTAAGTATGACATAGTTTCATTTCAAACTATTTTTTAATAAAGATAAAAAAGTTGTAAAGATATACAACCACATTTTGTACATACGTTTAGGCAATGATATTATAATATTTTTATTATAATATCATTGCGTTTAGGCATATTTCTTCATTATCGGCTTTTATCGGTGACATTACTGACATTTTACAAATAAGTCATGTTGTCAATAAGATATAGAATTGTTGAATATTTATAGGAATCGTTAAATAATAACTTTAAATATGTTGTTGTTGTAATGTCGTTTTTTTATTATAATAATGATATGTAATGTGTAGAAGTGTAGGTACTTATGTTTAAATAAATATTTATTATTTCAGAGCAACACTTTGAGTTTATTCTGTCGATTCCTGACAATCCAAATAAATTGTCTTGTACGATATTCGTACGATATTCGTAAAGAAAAACGAAAACGCTTGTTAAATGCATACCTAGTGAATAGTCTGAACTGGACATCCTGTTCATAGACCCAGCCCCACCAGAAGCGGGTCTCGTTGAGGGACGACACGGGCGCGTACATCTGGACGCTGGCCAGCCACACAGGGTCGTAAGGACTGGGTGCATCCCACTTAATCGCCGACGCGCCTGTAAAGATGATGAATCTAATGATTTGTTTTTATTTCAATAGATGCAAGACGATTTTGTCGACCTCCGTGGTCGAGTGGTTAGCCGGTTCTGGCGTCAAGCCATCTCTGAGGTCCCGGGTTCAATTCCTGATCGGGTAAATTTAGAAAAAACTGTTTTTCTGTATTTGTTTTTGGGTCTGGTCTTCTTTTCTATGTTTCTGTATCTACATAGTTAAACATTTAAACATGTTTCAAGAGAAGCTTAATTTGGGCTAAATAATTGGTGTGAGCGTGAAAGCTTTTGATAAAAAAGAGATGCCAGACTCTAGTTGACTGAATATGGCAAAGTTGTTTTCAATATGTAATTAACACAATAATTATGTTTTTTACCTAAATTAAGTTAGGTTTTTATATCTTGACTACGTTTTATCCAGCAACAAAAATATCTTTACCTCAAAATCAAAAATACAAATGATGAAAAATACCTTGCCAACTGCATGGGTTTTTATTAGGAACTCTGTATCTTGACTACGTTATATCCAGCAACAAAAATATTTTTACCTCAAAATCAAAAATACCAATGATGAGAAATACCTTACAGGAACTCTGTGAAACACCAGAGAATAACAAAATATGTCCCTCATATTGCTAGGTAAAGTGGGATTGTGGTTTTACAAAGTTTTACAACGTCCTAATGATACATTCCCTATATCGCGGTAGATTCATACACTACTGGGATCTCTTGTTCACTTGCTTGCGACAAGACAGCTATCATTATAATTACGAAATACCTTAAATCAGATCGCTGAAAACTTTGTCTTACTCATTGTTGAATGTGTTAAGGCGGTAAAGTTTTAATGTACTTGATGTTTGTTATTGTCTCACCTTGTGGCTGTATCGTGTTGTGTTTATTTGAAAAGTAAGTAAGTATATGTAAGGTTACATAAGAGGAAGTTTGAAAGTAGCGCAAATAGTAAAATTGATGAGGCGTAAATGGACTATCGTGGTTTGGTCATGTCATACGAAGGGTAGAATATCATGATGTCGCAAAAATTATGTTACATAATAATACAAATGTGGATATCTTTCCACTTATCTTTTATCTTTGTGGAGACCAAATAAAATATGGATGGACGGTGTGAAAGACGACATGAGTAAGAAAGGAGTGAGTGCAGGTATGATGGCTGATAGAGAAGAATAGAGAAGAACGGATGAGAAAGAATTGTTAGTAGTATAAGGGCATGGATATGATGCTTTTCCAATACAACATGTTTACATGCCAAGAATCTGGGTGTTTTATAAACGTTTGATGATTTTGAATTAAAAAAATAGGTTATTTGGCCCACAGATAGGTTCTACGATGCTATCTCAACATTTTCCTTGAAACTGAAAAAGGCGAATTGCTTCAGGTGGGACTTAAACCTACGACCTTCCGTAGTGCAAGCGACAGCTATTTTATCTAAGGTATCTAGACAAGACCGTACCCTACACACAGACTGACAGTTTGAGTCTTAACTGAGTTAAGATATTTTTTTTATTTTCAAAGGCAATTATCTGGTTTGTAATATAAAACCTTAACATGGATACTCTAAGAAAATAGGTAAAAGTTTTAAATAACCCTACCCCCTACGATCGTCGAAAAACAATCCAAAGCAATTGGTTTAATTTGCTGTTTAAGAATGCAGTCGTTTACATGCCAGCACACTAGAACTAGTGGATAAGGAAAGGATATGCCCCGATCTCTCTTTGTATTTGTGTCTGAATGGAAAGCTAGTTTGTACAGAAAACAAAGTCTAGTTAAGCAAAGTCAACGCATAGTCAAACAGAAATGAGCTGTAAAAGATATGAAATGTATATTATAATGTCTCTAACGTAAAGAACCTTTAACAGTTGATCTTTAATTGTTTTAACAAATCTATTTCACGTAAGTATTACAATGTCAGAATAATAACTAAAGCATATTATTCTATGATTACAATAGTCAGGTTTGCATATAATTTTCATAAAAACATCTGCTTTGAAAGAAGTTCTGTGACCGATCTCATCAATTTTATTAAATTATACGGTTCTGCATCCTCTTTTACTTTTACTTCTCCTCTTTACCTCATATACTATGCTGTCTTTTTTCTGGTTTAATCACAAACGTATACTTATTATACGTATGTGGGTTTAATAGCTCTTAACCTATGTAACAACTCTATATTATGTAAACTTTTTTGAAAGTAAACTTCTTCATCATTATTCAACTCTTATAAGGAAGCTTCAAAACTATATGTCTAAAGTGCTTAAAGAGATTTATATCAGTAATTTAATTCACTGTCTTGTAATTTAGTATGCAATAAGGGTTTTACAAGCCAAATGCGTCGGCGCAATCGCGTGTCAGTGAAAGTACCTCGTGACTGGTGTAATGAAGTCATTTTGCGATTGCCTGTATAGACCTAAAATTAGGTTGTACAACTAACAATGTAGGAACCAGATTATAACTTTAATTGGTAGCTATTATTTTCTCTTTTGGTCATCATAATACCAATATAGAGATATGTTTAAAGAGACATTTATAAGAAGTTAAAGTCTTATAATCTCTTCAACGATTGAGAAGTTGAAAAATCAAAATGTTAAATAGAGTTTCATCCAAGTTATTTTAATAATATACCCTACGTCATTCCGAAAGCCGCTTACCGATTTTCATTTCAACGAAAACTATTAACCGATCACTCAATTGAACGATGCCTTATTTCTACGAAACTTTAATTTACCGATATAACGATTAAACCAAATACCTATTACCGAAATTCATTTCGGCGACCATACATGTAGCCGAATATCATTTAACTGTAACATTTATTAAACTATGTAACATTTATGAGGTATTGATAAAACTAGGCACAAGGATAAATTGCAAAGATGGGCTTATCTGAGTATCTGCATAAGTCTATGGTTGCCTTTGTTGGATTTCCAACGTCCACGTGGTCTATAATTTCCAATTATTAAGTCACGCAACTAGACCTAGACCTATTATTGTAAATTGAAACCTACTTTCTCGATCAATATCATGCTTCTTATCTTATTGGTTATTTGCACGGACCAATTAATGTTGATTTGTATCCGAGATGCAACAGCATGAAAGTAATTTATAATGGTAATAGCCAATTGGCTATTACCATTATAAATTACTTTAAAGCTCTTACAGACAAAAAAGAAGCAACATAAACAAATCTTAATAAATAACTAATATAATTATAACGAAAGTGATTTTGTTACTTTGTTACCCCTTTTGTATTTTGAAAGAATGGCGGATATGGTGGGGTGAATAAAACATTATATTGCATCGTCCGATTCGCTTCTAACTTTGCAGAAATATTGTTTATGCCAAATAAATAAATAATAGTACATTATATGATATTAGTGCGGTAAGATGAAAATTACAGCCGAGGCGATATTGCTAGCCCGAGCCGTAGGCGAGGGCTACAAGAAAGCAGAGGCTGTAATTAAAGCGCACGTATGTCATACGACGTTTTATAACATATTTGTGAGGAAAAAAAATATCCGAAAATGACTGCGTTTTTTTGTTATTTTTCTAGTGCATGAATCTTTGGTAAGCCAACATTTATTTTTCTTTGTCCAACAGCATAGAGCGTAGATGGGCTCATTAAAATAATACCACCAACCCCTCTCTTCCCTTGGGTGTCGTAAAATGCGACTAACGGACTAAAGACTGCACATACATACAACAGCATAGAGCGGCGATGGGCTCATCAAAATAATACTACCGACCCCTGTCTTTCCTTGGGTGTCGTAAAAGGCGACTAACGGACTAAAGACTGCACATACATCCAACAGCATAGAGCGGCGATGGGCTCATCAAAATAATACTACCAACCCCTCTCTTCCCTTGGGTGTCGTAAAAGGCGACTAACGGACTAAAGATTGCACATACATACAACAGCATAGAGCGGCGATGGGCTCATCAAAATAATACTACAAACCCCTCTCTTCCCTTCGGTGTCGTAAAAGGCGACTAACGGACTAAAGACTGCACATACATCCAACAGCATAGAGCGGTGATGGGCTCATCAAAATAATACTACAAGCCCCTCTCTTCCCTGCGGTGTCGTAAAAATCGACTAACAGACTAAAGACTGCACATACATCCAACAGCATAGAGCGGCGATGGGCTCATCAAAATAATACTACCAACCCCTCTCTTCCCTTGGGTGTCGTAAAAGGAGACTAACGGACTAAAGACTGCACATACATCCAACAGTATAGAGCGGCGATGGGCTCATCAAAATAACACTACCAACCCTCTCTTCCCTTGGGTGTCGTAAAAGGTACTAACGGGCTAAAGGCCTATGTTTTCCATAGATTCAAATAATTACTAATTTTTAAATTACATTACCGCACTAGTGCGAAACTTATTACATTACGATGCTGAAATCGGTGTAATAAGAGCTACTTACGAGCAAATGTGTTATAAATATTTTTTCTACGCTGACACCCAATTATCAAGCCGATGATAAGCTTCTTTTTGAAACTCGTTAAAATGGTTCAACTAGATAACGGATAAATATACTTACATAGAAAAACACCCGGAAAGGAAATCAATTTAGAAAAATAGTTTTTTCTAAATTGACCCAACCGGAAATTGAACCCGGGACCTAAGATATGGCGCGACGGACGCCAGAACCGGCGCGCCAACCACTCGACCACTGAGGTCGTCGAATAAGAAGTCTGCATTTTTTTAAAGCAAACCCCAATAAAGAGGGGCTGTATCAATTGATCATAATTGATTAATTAAATCTATGTCAATGCGGGAAAAGCTGCAGGCAAAAGCTAATAAACAATAATTTCACCTAGGTACATACTTCTACTTGTAAAAACTCCTACCGGCCGGCCATAGAGTCGGCCGGCGCACAGCGTAACACTACATATGTACATGAACTCACGACTATTACGCTCGAAGGGTTATGCTGGACTTACACGAAGCCAATACTTGAGATAATTCAATAAGCCAGTCCAATATTGGCATCGTGTAAATAGAGACAGTCCACTACATTGGATTGTCCTCAAACCGTTTTTGCATAGCATTAGCATTGGCTTATTGGACTGGCATATTGGATTGTCTCAAATATTGGCTCCGTGTAAATCCAGCATTAAGGGGCTACCAGACTGTTGTAAACCGACGTTTACAACAGTGTGGTAGATTTGTTTTCAACGAAATTTCGGTTGACCTTTCCACGACCTCTGTTTGCGGGCGCGCGTTGAAAACCGCTGTGTGCCACTGCCTTCAACACCATTACACACAAACCGCTATCTTCAACCTACAACCTACATACAACGTGGTTACTGGAAAAAGCCAAGTCCGTATATATTAATGTACGTACAGCGCGGTATTTTTTACATCTTTAAAAGCTCATATCTAGCTAATAATGATATAAATTTAATCGCGTTTTTTTTCCAGCAAATTGATCAAATTTTGATCAAAGGAAGGGATGCCAATAGCGCTACTTAAATCCGCAAATAAAACAAAATATGTCAAATATGCAAAATTTTACGATAATGCTTAACATCCTGCTGTAGCCTAAATTTTACTCTTAAAAATACTAATAAAGCAGGATCCTGCTAAAAAATGGCAACACTGTGGACTGTAGCAAACCAAGTGGAAGCTCGTTTACAACAAGTTGTAAACGAGCCTCCCGCCAAGGTGACCTGGTGGGAAAGGCATGTTTAAAACAGTCTGGTAGCCCCTTTAGTCAGAGACCAGGCAATAATGACCACAAAAGCAGTCCACTACCACAGTCCACATTTCACAGAATAAGAACTTCACATGGGATCAGCGTGACAAGGGGTACCTATTCTTTATCTCAGTAAGCGCTGACTGAGATACAGATTGGGCCCCAAGTGGTGAGCCCATCGCTGCTCTATGCTGTTGGATGTATGAGCAGTATTTGGTTCGCTAGTAATATTCTATTGATGAGCCGACATGCTTACCACACAACACAACTTAACAATAAAGGGGCTACCACACTGTTGTAAACAAGCGTTTCCCACCAGGTCACCTTGGCGGGAGGCTCGTTTACAACTTGTGAACGAGCTTCCACTTGGTTTGCCACAGTCCACAGTGTTGTCATTTTTAGCAGGATCCTGCCTTATTAGTATTTTTAAGAGTAAAATTTAGGCTACAGCAGGATGTTACGCATTATCGTAAAATTTAGCATATTTGACATATTTTGTTTTATTTGCGAATGTAAATAGCGCTATTGGCATCCCTTCCTTGATATACCTAAGAAGTGAGGCAATTTAAAAAAAATGATTAATTTACTGGAGAAAAACGCGATTAAATTTATATAATTATTAGATAAATATGAGCTTTTAAAGATGTAAAAAATACCGCGCTGTACGTACATTAATATATACGAACTTGGCTTTTTCCAGTAACCACGTTGTATGTAGGTTGAAGATAGCGGTTTGTGTGTAATGGTGTTTATGGCAGTGGCAACACAGCGGTTTTCAACGCGCGCCCGCAAACAAAGGTCGTGGAAAGGTTGACCGAAATGTCGTTGAAAACAATCTACCACACTGTTGTAAACGGCTGTGTGGTAGCCCTTTAAGGCAAAAAATTAAGACTTATGATCCTGCAAATCCTACTATCCTACTAATATTATAAACGCGAAAATTTGTAAATATGGATGGATATTTAAGTAAAAACTACTGAATTGATTTGGATGGAATTCGGCATACAGATAGTTTATAACCTGGATTAACACATAGGATACTATTCCCACGGGAACGGGAACCACGCGGGTGAAACCGCGAGCGGCCGCTAGTAATAAATAAATTCCTGCTCGACTTTTTCTGATTAATTAAGTTGCGGGTTCCAAGACAGATTAACTTTCGCTCGGAAGTAAAGTTCAATGTTGAGGACTTTATTTGCGGTCGTCGCTGTCGATCGTGGCAACAAAGTTAAGAGAGCGGTGGGAATAAGTGGTTACTTTTGTAACTATTTTATTCACACAACAGTGTCAAAAGAGTGTTTCATTCGCCGTTCGTTCACGTAAACAAAAATTTTTTTTGTTAATGGGTCGATGATATAATTAAGACAGTGGGTTGCACGTGGAACAGGCTATCACAGGACGTCGTCTATTGTTAATATGTTAATATTAAGAGTATACAGCTATAGTAATACAGACACAATAGAAATTCAATTGTTAGGAACCTCTAGAAGTCTTCGTGACATGCAAAGGGATAACCTTACAGTGCTTCGGTTAATGAACGGGTAGGTTGACCTTTGTAAGTGAAATATGTCCATCCAGGTTTAAGTTTCATCAGTGCCCATATTATTTGTGTAGTTTATGTAGTATATGTATAATATAAGTAAGTGTATAATACATATATGTATAGTATATGCATATATATAATTATTATATTATGTGTACTTCTTTTATATAAATGAGATATATTTAGTAGGTACCTTTTTTGCACCGTCTATTTTCTTTTCTAACTCGTTTTAGTGGTCGACTGGTAGACAATGTTTTTATCATTAAGTCCGCCATTTGTACTCGATTTTGTGCAATAAAGTATAAACAAACAAATAAGTTTACTATGAGACGTTATGCATTATTGTGTACTTATGCGATATTGATCCTTAAAGGTATATAGGTATAAGTACTTCTCTTAATCTTTAGGTTGCGTTTAATGTTTTCCAAGCCTATAGGAACTTAATAAGGCATCACTTTCTTAAAAATTATACTCTCATATCTCAACTGCCATACATTTTATCACATGCACATTATAACGCCTAAAATGCGACACACGCCAGCTTATTTATCAGGGTGCAACACTAACAACAGAACCCACAGAAGCGTCACCATTGCATCAAACCACCACAACACAATAAAATTAGCTAACGCTGTCATAAACTTTCTACCAACCTGTGCAAATAACTAACAGCCACAAAATCATTCCAGCGTCGCTTCACAAACATCCGATTCACCGCTAGCAACACCAACTTTCCACACATAGCGAAACTTTGGTGGACTTCAAACGGTTTGGAGCGTACATTTCGCTAAATCTAATTGGTGAACCGTCGGTGAGGGACTCCGCATTTTCACTGGCCGCTCGGCTCGAAGATAGAATTCAAATTCCACACAACGGTACCTACTACCGAGACCGATTGCCATTCATAGTGCGCTCGGTATGCCTATCGGTCATATTAATCACTTCACCCCATTAGCAGTACGGACCACGCTCAAGGTTCGCCGTCAGTCCCGTTGACCGTTCAGTTGTGACATGCAAATCCTGTGAAATCACTCTAACTGCCGCGTTTCGATAGCGGATCGAAAGGTGGGCTACTAATTAATGCGTGTGTCAGAAAGGAGTGTTTTGGTCACTTTTAAACTTTCACGTTATGTAATTTGCCTTTATTATGGTAACACAGCTGGTCAAAGGATTCCATCATTGACACACACTACACAATACAACGACACAAAAGCGTAATTGTAAAAAAATTGATTTTATTTTTTTATTTATTGCAATTAATTTGTTTTTAATTTTTTTTTATTTGTAATATATACGAATTCAATTTGCAAATCAATAATTTATTATCTTTTTTTGTAATTATAATTATATTTTAAATTATGGAGCCCTCGTTACCTTACTCTGACCAAAGATAGAGAAGTAGGAGTTGTATAACGCAAACTGTGTTAGTGACGCGCCTGAGGGCGGCTAGAGCGACACAATCCTTGTTCCTTAGATGTCTTCGCATCTGGTCTCCGCTTCTTAACATCAGCGGGTCTATCGGCTAAAAATATAGATATGGACATGGGCTTCATTTGACATTTGAAGCCCATATTTTGTCCTTATATGGGCATATTATGGGCTTCAAATGTCAAATGAAGCCCATGTCCATATTCATATTTTTTAACCGATGGGGTAGCTGGTGGTGTATAGGTGTACCTACGCCTGGCGTACTCACCATGGAATTCTGTTATTTCAAGAATGTCAAAAAACTGTGCCTAAATAGTACCAAATAGTGCCCAAAGGAAATAAAATAGTACCCTTATGGTTCAAAAGTTATAGACATAGTTTGATGAGTACGCTAGGCGTAGGTTACGCCGAGCGTACTCACCTCAGTTTGGGAAATCTGTGTACCTAAGCTACAACTTTAATTAGTATGTCAAAAAACTTTACCCAAATAGTACCAAATAGTGCCCAAGGGAAATAAATAGTACCTTTATAGTTTAAAAGTTATAGACATAGTTTGGTGAGTACGCTAGGCGTAGGTTCTACGCCTAGCGTACTCACCTCGTTTCGCGATAACAGAACCAGCAATGGCTCTCATTTCTATCTCAATAAATAGTACCGGAAATAGTACCCTCTAAGAGTGTAATTGTTATTTGACTTTTACACTAGAAAGTCATTAAATTTGATAGCGAACTTCCACATACAAAAATTACGTGTGGTACAGTCGAGCACAGTGAATGGTAAAATATTATTTTTATTACTAAAGGAATTAAGATTGGAATAACTATGGAGTTCATTAATAGACGACGACCTAAAATAAAATAGGTACATATTTAATAACAGTAAACCAAGGGTGGCCAAAAAAGGGGGGGTCTTGAGGTTGGTGTGTCTGTCTTTGGCACCGTAGCTCCTAAATATCCTAGATTTGGATGCGGATTTTTTTATATGAAGGCTGGTTTTTAGCGGTGATTCTTACTTCGACTATAAATCTAGTGATAACTGTTATAAATCACAAAATTTGTAGTCGAGGGTGAATGAGACCCACTCCAACTTATATCTATGTATCAAGCATTGCTTATTTATGATTTGTTGATCGTGAATGACTGTGAACCCCTTACCCCGTGACGAATTTCCAAAAATGTTCATTTTTATACAAACCTTGTCCCGACAATTACAAATACAACAAAAAAGAATTAGCCAAATTGGTGCAGCCGTTCTGAAGTGATGCGCGTACAAACATTTTAGCAATTGATTTTTATTAATATAGATACATACCTACATAAATAGCGACTGCACATGTGCTCAGCGTGACAGGTGGTGAGCCCATCGCCGTTCTAAGCTGTTGGATATATGTGCAGTCTTTAGTCCGTTAGTCGCCTATTACGACACCCAAGGGAAGAGAGGGTGGTAGTATTCTTTCACCGGTAAGTACGCGACACAGTTAAAAACTTTATACAGTCCAGAAAACTAAAAATATGATTTAGTTTGTTATTCTGCGATTAATAAAAAACAATAACGTATTTCTGTAGGTAAGTATATACTATAATATATTCAAACTGAGTAGGTACCTACCTAGCTAATGAAAGATCAACTGCAAATCGACATGAACATAAAATGCTATTACAGATGAAATATACATAGGTACTTACTCATTTAAAGATCACTCTTATCACAATGAAACAAAATTCACAAGTTTTTTCATTAATTGTTTCACAAATTAACTATTCGCAAACCTTTGCGGTTGCGGTGGCAAGGCAAAGTAAACGACTAAAAAAATCGGTTCCAGAAAACTATGCGTTCCCACCGCGGCGTCAAGCAAATTGTTGCGAATTGCAATATTGATCTTTAGCACTTTCATAATACAGGTCAGTTTGTAAGTAACTAAAGTAAGAAGTGTGATAAGCGCCATCTATTGTATCTTGTTCATACTAAGATGCATCGCTGTCGCGCGTCGATAAGTTGCACTATGATCAACAAAAATAACAGATTGTTCTCGAAAAATATTGAGCTTTCAATTTCAGACATAAGGCAAATAGTTCTTTATATAGAAGGTGCTTTTACTTTATGAAATCCGGCAAAAATACGATAGTCAATATTTTGGAAAACATGGATCTTATTTATAAGAAAAATAATTATAATCAATAATATAACTGATATTAAACTTCCTCATTACGTATATACAACTATTAATTTCAACAAAAGTAAAATTAATATGTAGTAGGTTCATAATACGAAATTTAATAATATTAAAATTATTATGAGTTCGCCTGTACCTCATGTCAATGTATGTAGAAGTTTGCTATCAAATTTAATGACTTTCTAGTGTACAAGTCAAATAACAATTACACTCTTAGAGGGTACTATTTCCGGTACTATTTATTGAGATAGAAATGAGAGCCATTGCTGGTTCTGTGTTCGTGCAACGAGGTGAGTACGCTAGGCGTAGAACCTACGCCTAGCGTACTCACCAAACTATGTCTATAACTTTTTAACTACAAAGGTACTATTTATTTCCTTTGGGCACTATTTGGTACTATTTGGGTACAGTTTTTTGACATACTAATTAAAGTTGTAGCTTACACAGATTTCCCAAACTGAGGTGAGTACGCTAGGCGTAACCTACGCCTAGCGTACTCACCAAACTATGTCTATAACTTTTGAACCATAAGGGTACTATTTATTTCCTTTGGGCACTATTTGGTACTATTTGGGCACAGTTTTTTGGCATTCTTGAAATAACAGAATTCCATGGTGAGTACGCCAGGCGTAGGTACACGTGTATAGTCATTTTCCTTCTTTCTTAAATAAAAAACGTTGAAATACTCAGTCTCTAAGCGCATCCGAAACTTCGTTGTCCTGTAAGACGTCGTACTCTGCTGTTTTTTAAGGTTTTTCACAAGCGATTGGCACAGGTACATGAAGCACGGGCCAAAGAAGTTTCCAATACGCTAAGAGAGAGCCTCAAGTATCTTAGTCATGCCTTTGACGCAGGGGCTAACGTGTACGGCTTGCAGTCGTGCTTGTAAAGGAACTTCCGAAATGCAAAGCCCACGGTAGTAATTACCTACCTACCTTCTAGGTAGGTACTGTAATAAAGACGATTGGGGGCGTGGGATTGAAACTGTCCTTTTCTTAGTACACGACTTCATATTTATTTACAAGGTTAAATATATATTACTTGTCTCAAAGAAAAATAACATGGTAAAGTCTACCCATGTTGGCACTTCAGATCGTTCTCTTCAATTGCCCGTTTGACATCTTGTCATTTCAAATTATATGTTTTATTTATAAATTACTACAAAGTAAAACCTTCCAGCACCCTAACATGGTACCGTGTGGCTGATCTTGGCATGGCCACCATCACCAACTCTAAACCTGACTTTACAGAAAATATGTCGATAGTGTGTCGAAGTATGTCACCCAATATCAGAGTTTGTCGGTCTACCGTTCAAAAGTTATAAGGGGTCATTGGTGGCCATGCCAGGATGAGGCTCATCCTGGCATAGCCACCTTGTATCTCAAAAACTACAAGTCATAGCGAAGATCTGATTACACCAATAGTATGATATGTTTGTATGAAAAAACTCCAGTTTGTCGGTACTTCTATAAAAAGAAAAATAAATTTTTATTTTTCCATAGTAATGTACAATCGCGTGCATAACGTTTATTGAAAAAGTTAATGAATAATTTAAATCTGATTGGTTCATTGATATAAAGAGTGCAACTTGATTAATTATGTGTATATGAGTGATAGGTGGGTACTTTACCTCTCAAGTGTCGCGCGGCAAAATGCATCGGATACCGGTGAGTGTCGACGCCTTGACCTGCTGACCTCAAGTGACCTGACCTATTTTACTATTTTGCTTATATAACTTGTGATTTTCGTCCGATTTTTATGATTTTTACATGTTTAGAAACCTATAAACATGGTCTAACCATTAAGATTAAGTAATAACAAATATACACCCTTTGTACTGCATTTTATGGCACTTTATTTTACCAACGGTCAAAATTTCTTCAATACACAAACTTTGACGATTCAGAAATCCTTAATATAGTAAAACGAAACACCCCTACGACTCGTACTAGTAAAGGATTCAGACGGTGTGGTGTGTCAGTCCGACAGCACGTCCACCTCCACACGCCAGGTATACCAACAACTGTAGCATATCTATCTGCTGTGGGTTGAAGCACCCTTTTTGTCGCTGTTACAACGGGTAGGAGATTCCGAAGCCAGCAAGTCAACATCTCTAAACTTTTAAATTTATTAGATTTGATATTTTGTAGAGGGTTGACCTGCGGTCGTCTATACCTTAGTTAGTAGTTACCTATCTGATGGATATTTTCAAATAAAGCGTACTATACTTACATATTTTTTAATTAGTATCCCCTTTTTTAAATAACCTCTTGTAATGTTCGTAACTCTCCACTCGACTATCACAAACAATGGTTTGTTTTTAGTCTATAAAACAAATAACAAAATGTACGTTCTAAATTACGCCTATTCGCTAATAGCCCATAAAAAAATGCAATGATAAAATATAAGTCTAATTTATGACACCAAAATCAAGGCCATAACAAGTACCGTTTTATTTTCGGTAAACTAATGTTTTGCATGATTATAAGCATCTGATAAACATACATACACATCGAAGTTCCGTTCTTCGTTCAACACTTTATGCGTTCATTAAATGGCCTAATAAAAATATTTAAAGCTCGTGTACGCGATTGTACAATTTGCTGTTGTATGGAAAAAAGAAGTTGATATAACTTTTTATAGAAGCACCGACAAACTCTGGAGTTTTTTCGACAAACTCGACATACTCTCGACATACTATTGGTGAAATCAGATCTTCGCTACGACCAGTAGTTTTTGAGATACAGGTACAACAAGATATAAGGTGTCATTGGTGGCCATGCCAGGATGAGCGCTCATCCTGGCATGGCCACCAATGACACCTTATATCTTTTGAACGGTAGACCGACAAACTCTGATATTTGGCGACATACTTCGACATACTCTTGAGTTACTATTGGTGTAATCAGATCTTCGCTATGACTTGTAGTTTTTGAGATACAAGTTGGCCATGCCAGGATGAGCCACACATTCCTCCTGACCTGGGGAAAAAAAAATTAAGAAAAAAAAAAATCCAACTTTTTTTTACATTCCTACCCATTTCTATACATCACTACACATCCTAGTGGAAACGGGAACGATAATACAAACAAGAATGATTTAACCTAAACCCGACTTGGATTTAGTTATTTGAAGAATTTAACTTTGAATAACTTGGTAACATATAAACCCGACAAAACTATATACCTATTTCGAATCATCCTCCAAATCACTAACTCACGACTCACAAACATCACCCTTAACAAAAATTACATTACTTTATCAATCTGCATGGTAAAAGATTTAAAGTTAATGCAGAGAAATATTCAAACTCTCTAAGGGTGTGATAGTCGTTCTTAAACTTAGGCTTTATAACAAGACTCAAAGCAGATACTATCAACTTATCAATAGGAAAAAATATTCTACACCATTATATTTAAAACTCTCCACAATTCAAGAGGCTCAAGTAGGTACAAGGTAAGAAACAGAATCCCCAAAAACATGTCAACTATCCCACGTTATGACTAGATACTCAACAATACAATATTATTCCCTCATAATCTATAGAATTAGGGAATTATTGATTAAACTTTAAGGCAAAAAATAATCCCTCTATATCCAATCCATTACTTAGGTCGAACTTCTACTAATTAATTCCGAATGCTTATGAGAATAGTCACTCTATTCTACACCAGAAATTGCTTATCGTGAGAGAAATTTAATAACTCACTACGAACTATTAATACAAGCAACCTTTTTGACCACCTTGGCCGAGTGACTGATGTCGCGCAAGAGCGATTCCGAAACGACGAGGTGGGGTTTTGGGGGACTTCAACGCCCACCATGATTATAGAAACTAATTCCACCACATTCACACCACGGCATATGTAGAAACTAATTCGATAAAAAATGAGTTATAATCCAGAAGTCAAGAGTTTACATTCACGCCTCTAACCACCACATTGCATGGCGACCCGGCCAGAGCTGCCTATCTGCAGCGCTGAGCCAGATGGTTTTTATATACATAAAAGTGAAAAGTTAAAATAAGTTTAAAGAGTGAAAAATAAAGAAGCGAATAGACAATGACAGTACAAATTACATTTTTGTCAAAATTAAATAAAATACCATACAAACCGTTTGAAATTGTTCAAGAAAGGAAGTACTTACATATTATTACGTTTATTCAGTTTTTCTTGAGTGCCAGTCAAAAAAGTGTAATTTAATTAAAAAGTAAAAATGATGGAAAACCTCCTGCTATCGAGAGATGTTGGTGTTGGACGTTGTTAATTTTTCAGTCTTATTCTATGTAGGAAACGTAATCAAAATTTATCATGGTGACGTAACTAGTAATTATTATTACTTATACTTCTATAACAATGTTCGATAAAAATATCTTTATTAGATTCAAAGAAACATTAACTTTGAATTTGAAACATCTGAAATCACCAGAGATTATGTGTTTACGTCGGAAGTCGACCGGCCACCTTTGCCTGCCGTATTTGGCATCAGGATGCCGAATTTGATCCCGTCGATCTATACTGTGATACCGTCAGTAATTCGAAGAGGTTGTTTATAAGATTTAATAATAATGTATTAGAATAAATGGGAATCAAATCAATGTGAAACAGTCGAGCTCGTTACGTTCAAGATGGAGTACGGTTTCGAAGAAGGTTTTCTCATATCGCTGGCCACGGGCAATATAGCGGTAAGCGCCGGTTACGCCTTTTTTAATGTTATTTGATTTTTGGTTTCTCTAAGTGTCAATCTATCACTCCTATTTTTTTCAGATTTTTTCAATTAATATTTTTATAGAATAAATGACAATAACAGCTTTATAGCATGGAAAGTTCACTTACGACTAAGTTGTATATTAATGCATTACTCTAAGAAACATAACACAAAACACCGGTGAACACCTTTACACTAAATTTCTAAATAAAGAGAAACAGTAATACATTTAACCGCTTTTTATAAAATAAACTTATCTTATCAATAAACTGTAAACACTAATACGAAGTAATCACAGGACATTTTATTCTGTACAAGCGATTACGCCTTTCTTCCTGTAAAATTATTGTAGCCTCGGAGACGTACTGTCATGTTACGCAGATTGTCATCCCTTTCACTCCTACGCATAAATGAATACCGCTTGCTTTCTAACACCATTTTTAGGTAAACAATTGATACAACGGCGGGCAGTGTTAGTGCAGCGTGTAACGTCTTGCGCTAATAAAGTTCTTTTAGCGCGATTGTGTGGATTTGAATATTACGAAAATACTTTCATAAAATCTATTTTGTTTTTGAAAATGGCAAAACAATTACTAGGAAAGAAGACCCTTCGCTAGTAATAGTAAGACACGTAAAGCCCAGGGGGGATAAAAAGAAAGAACAAGTAGAGGAAGCTGTAAAAAGAAAGATAGGAAAGACAAGAACCCAAGAATGGAAGCAAATAGAAGAAATTTATGAAAAGAAAACGTGGAATCCACACGTGGCGCATATGGTGGTCAAGGTGGCCCCAGCTATATGGCAGCAGCTGACAGAGGCTGGGTCTCTTCAACTGCAATGGGGAGTCTCCAAAGTAGAAGATCAAACCCCGCTTATCCAGTGCTCCCGCTGCTTGGGCTACGGCCACATCAAGCTAGTCTGCCAGGAGCAGCTGGACAGCTGCAACCACTGCGGGGGTAACCACCTGTACGCCGCGTGTGAGAAAAAGGACAGTCCCCCCAGCTGTCTGAACTGCAAGAGAGCCGGCCTCGAAAACTGCCACAACACCTTCAATGTAGTATGTCCAATCCGAGCTAAGTGGGACCGGCTGGCTCAAGCGAAGGTAGCCTACAGGTGCTGCGGGCCCCGCGTCAGTTCAAGAAGAGAAAAAAAGAGTATACATACAAGCGAACCTCCAGCGCAGCAAAAATGCCACATCCGAACTCCTTATTTAAGCAAAAAAGATGAAGATCAGCTTCGCACTCATTCAGGAGCCATAGAAAAACGGACTGGACAATCGGCATTATATCTTTTTATTTTGAACACGGCGGCATCGACAATGCCCCCTACATAGGGCTTCTGAAGGAGATGATAAGGGAGTTGGGGTGTGACAGGATTGTTATTGGAGGCGCCGCAAATGCATGAAGTGAGTGGTGGGGCAGTGTAAGGAGTGACGATATGGGTGTGAAACTAATGGGTGTAATAAATGAACTAGAACTAAATATTTTATATTACATATAAATATATTATATATTCGTATATATATTATTAGATGAGGGGGATACTCCAACTTTCGACACATGGCGAGGAGGAAAAAGGTATGAGAGTAGCGTAGACGTCACATGCTGTTCCGGCAAGATGGTGGGAGATGTTCAAGAATGGAAAGTGGATACTAACCTAACAACCTTGGACCACAACGCGATAATAATAAAAATAAAACTAAACAGTATCAAAGAAAAAAATAATAATAGGACCACTAGAAAGTATATAACAAAAAAAGTAGATTGGGGAAACTTTAAGGAAGAGTGTAGGGAAGAGCTGGCTAAAGAGGAAATAAACGAAAAAGACATAGAAAGAATTAAAGAAGCTAGCGAATTGGAAGCCATAGAAACGCGACGAAGGGCAGCCGAAGCGAATGAGGGTGGTAAAAATGGTTTTTGCGACCCTTCTTTCGTGGAGGCTGAACATCGACACGTAGTGGCCTCGTTCAACCCCAAAAAGGCCCCGGGTAAGGATGGCTTTACGGCCGATATATGCGCGGCCGCAATAAATACCGACTTCCCTTTGTCCCTGGCATTGTACAACAAATGCCTAGAGCTTTCCCACTTCTCTAAACCCTGGAAAGAAGCCACTATAATCCTCCTCAGAAAACCCGGTAAAGACAACTACACACACCCCAAGTCATATCGTCTAATACTTATTAGCAATTTTGGGTAAAATCTTAGAGAAATTATTAATAAGAAGAGTACGATGGCATGTGCTGCCAAAATCCCGCGCAGTACGGATTTGTGCCACAGCGCAGTACAGAGGACGCCCTCTATGACATGGTCCAGCGGATCAGACGTAATCTGGAAGGGAAGAAGATTATGGCTCTGGTCTTGCTGGACATTGAGGGTGCCTTCGACAATGCGTGGTGGCCACAGAACCGAGTTCAATTAGAAGAAAAGGGATGTCCAATCAATCTGCGGAGGCTGATCTACAGCTATTTAGCAGAACGTACGGTGACGGTGAAGTATGCGGGGGAAGAGTATAGTAAGGAGACGAATAAGGGCTGCGTCCAAGGTTCAATTGACGGACCCTTATTCTGGAATCGTATACTCGACCCCCTGCTCAATCTACTAGCCGGAACCGGCGTCTATTGCCAGGCCTACGCGAAGGACGTTATTTTAATAGTAGAAGGCAGCACATTTATTGAGGTGTCAATTAAAGCCAATGCCGCTCTCTCCCGTATCCAGAAATGGGGTGTGTCAAATAAACTTAATTTTGCGCCACACAAAACCAAGGCCATGATAATAACGAAAAAGTTGAAGTTTGAAATAAAAATATTAGGTGTCGTTTTTGACAATAAGTTATTATTTTAATAGTCACATACAATATATCTTTAAAAAATCGTTACGAATATACAAGGGAGTTTGCAGAGCGGCCCGAGCTACCTGGGGACTGCACCCGGAGATAATAAAAACAATATACAAAGCTGTTATCGAACCCGTGGTTTTGTACGCGGCAAGCGTCTGTCGAAGGAAGCGAGAAAAGCAGTCTCCAGGAAAGCTCTCGATGCGGTATTGAGGGGTTTCGCGCAAAAGATACCCAAATGCAATAGGACGGTTTCCCTAAAATCTGCTCTAATACTGTCGGGGCTGCTTCCGCTGGATCTCCGGATCCAAGAAGCATTCCCGGCTTTTTAAGGCAAAGCGCGGGAAACCCCAGGCAGTATTGAGTGGCAAGAGGGTTGAGCAGCGCGTACCCTATACAGAAAACACCCGCCCCAGTCGGACGCTAAATTTAAAATTCACCCTTTTAGACAACGCGGAAGAGGATGGCGAATTGGCGGAAGGCTTGGTGAAGATATATACAGATGGCAGCAAACCGGAGGGGAAAGTCGGAGCCGCCCTGACTTGTTGGGAGGGGTCGGCAGAGAAATATACCCGTAAGTACAAGTTGGAGTCATACTGTACAGTCTTCCGAGTTATACGCCATCTTCCAAGCGACCGAAATTATTATTGGCAAAAAAATTCAAGAAGCGGCCATCCTGAGCGACTCGAGGCCGGCTCTCCAGTCTCTACTTGATCCAGACTCCTCGCACCCGATCACGAAGGCGGTACAGGGTAACCTAGAATTCCTGAGAGACAAACACTAACTAGTCTCTCTATATTGGATACGGGTCCACGTCGGAGTGAAAGGGAACGAGAGAGCGGATGAACTGGTGAAGGAAGCCGCACTCAAACTGAAGACCAGAGCGGACTATGACTGCAGCCCCATCTCGTTCGTTAAACGTCTTAAACGGGCGGAAACGATCGAACAGTGGCACTGCAGGTATAGGACCGAAGCTACAGCCTCGACCACCAAGGTCTTTTTCGAACCATGCTCCTCATAACGGGGTGGAAGCACACAGTGTGGTGAGGAAGATATCCATCGACCGCTTGGCCTCGCAGGTCTTGGTTAATAAAAATTATTTGATTTTATTCAAATTAAGGTAGCATAATAATATTCACTTTGTTAAGGGTTTGTCCATTTTTTCTGTATCCAAAGTTTAATACTTAATAAAAATTATGTGATTTTAAAAGTTTTTATTTAGTTAAACAAAAATTTGGTAGTAGTTACATTAAAAAAATATATAAATATAAGTCTCGCAGTATGCAACGTTCTGTGCGGTCGTGCGTCGATTGCAATTTTTAAAAGTGTAAATTGGACACGTATCGCGGCGCGTGACGCCGCTCGAACAGTCACCAGCGACAAACTCGTGGTAAACGAGCTCCTCGCCTTCCTGCAACAGAAGCTGGACGTGATGGACGAAGTGAGTGCAGTGCAGATCTGCAAGTCCAGCTTCAGCGAGGAAGACATATCTGCAGCCAAGAAACTTTTGTTTGGGTTACTGAACAAAAGCGATCGAATGGTGTCTCATCGGCGCGACGGGACACCGAAGAGCCTTCAGGAGATTATCACGATGCTGAAAGAGACCGACCCTGACGACGTGCCAACGTTTGTGGCGAGGGACCTAAATAAGCTCCCCCGGTCACGTTCGATCACGTCGACGTAACCAGCCTCCTGAAGGACATTGTGACCATGAAGGTGGGCTTGGCGGACATGGTGCTGAAATACAAGGCATCACAGATTGCTGTGAGTGAGTTGCGCAAGGAGGTTGACAGTTTGCGCGCATCACTCGCAGTAACTAGGTCAGCCGTCGATGACTCAAACGTCAACACGCGGCGCGGTGCATTCGTCAATGCGCCGCGACTGAGTTTCGAGTCAGCATTCTCGACGCCGACCTCGTCGCCCGCGCCGTGCAGCGCTGACGCAGCCGTGGCCCCCGCGCGGACACCGGCTCGGTGCGCCCCGCGGTCGCCGGCGCCGGCCCCCCGCACCCCGCAGCTGCCGGCCCCCCGCGCCCCGTAGCCGCCAGCCCCCCGTGCCGTGCAGCATGCTGACGCTGCGCCCCGCGCGCCGCCACCGCCGTCCCGCCCCGCGCCATCGCCCGCGGTGCCGCACGTGACAGCTTCGCTTGAGCCTGTCACCAAACAAGCGAAGCCCATCCGTCGTGACTACGCCTCTGTTGCTGCATCCAGCTTAAAAGCTCAGAGAGTGTCAGAGCGTGATGCCATGGATCGAGACGACGACGGTTTCGTCAAGGTCCAAAGGAAGAGAGCACGCCATAACCGGCCGAACCAAAACCGTTGTGGCACCGCACTGACAGGGCCCCAGTTCCTGCTGCGCGCTGTGACGCCGACCACGCCGATGTACCTGTCGCGCCTGCACCACACCATCACCGTGCAAGATGTGATAGAGTACATCAAGACGAAAACTAACTTCCTCCTGAGGGTGGAGCCGCTAGAGTCGCGACACAATGTCAGCTTCAAGGCATTTGTGGTGCGAGTCCCGACATCCAAGCTGGTTGACACCTTTATAAAGGAAGACTTCTGGCCGAAGGGCGTGGTGTACCGGCATTTTCGCGGGAGATTACCCGACAACATCACCGGAGCAGCACATTATGGTGCTTAATAAATACTAACATAGTTATAAGTTATATACTAACAAAAAACGTTTTTTATTGTATGTATGTTAGTCTGTAAGGTATTTATTATATGGGCCTCTCTGTATTTTTACCATCTTGTACATTGTTTGTTGCCTGCTATAAAGATTTATTATTATTATTATTATTATAATACTGTCTAACAAGGTTAAAAATAAAAATAAATTAAAATATAAGGTCAGTTTGTTACAATGGCTACATAAAAATATGTTTTATTGATAGGATTCTAAAATAGCGGTTATTGAATTATACAGCTATTATATTTAGTTAAACAAAAATTAGGTAGGTAGTAGTTACATTTAAAAAAAATATATATCATAAAATACTGTCTAAAATTGTTAAAAATAAAAATAAATTATAATGTAAGGTCACTTTGTTACAGTGGTTAATTATAAATATGTTTCATTGATAAGATTCTAAAATAGCGATTATTGGATGATACAGCTAAGCTTTGGCGTAAGCGTTACGCTCCTGATCTAAACTGGAAATTACGTAGTATTATTATGTTTACATCCCTGAATCTCAGTAGTCGGTGTGTATAGAAAGTCGTTATTGATGTTGCAAATGAAACGGTATCGTCTATAATTTGTATTATACATTTTTCAATTATTTCATTAAATATTTATAACATTACAAATATTATTAAAAGATTAAATTAATAAAAAAAATAGCTTACATTTGACATATTGAACACCTGTTTTGGATCACTGTACGCTGAACTATAAACAAATAAGCTTCTTTTATTTTCTCCTGTAAAATTAGATTTTTGATATTACCGCTTTATTGCCCGGGGCCAGCGATATATACAAGTTGTGAAACGACAGTTAGTAGTATTTTGCAAGAAAAATGAGGTGCAATTTTTAACCATCAAAATGGCGAAAGAAGAGGGGTGTCAGGTAATTGCGGCATTAATAGAGGGTCACATCGGCCATCAGCAGTTGTGCTCAAAACAAATAAATGCGAGACAGAAGGCGTTGCTGGAAAATAAATTAGATGTAGACTTCCCGGATGGCACTAAAGCTATAGCCAAGATGAAAATAGTTTACTCGGAAAATCTCATATGGATTTGGCAAATCATATGGGAGCGAGATACAACCTATGAAGATTGGTAACACTTCCTATGAGGTATAACAGTTGGCGAGAGAAAGTGGAAAAATTGTGAAAAGCGAAACGAACGTGTAATTCGGCATACTACGAGTATAACTATTATAAAAGATTTTTATTTTTATTCCTAAATAATTTTGAATTTCGGTATTATCTAATGATATTATTATCTGATTTATATTATGTATATGATTGGTATTCTTAATTGCGTATTTAATTTAATCAAAAGTAAGTAGCAGAGCTTGTGTTAAATGGTATTTCGCAGCATTTTGTTATGAAATAGAAACAGCAGTGTTATGGAAAACATTTGGGTTAGATTCTATTTTGTCGCAATTTGTTTTAATAGTTTGTTACTGATAATGACTATAAAACTAAAGCTTAATTAAAGCATAAATAAAAATCGGTATATTAGGCATTTAAAAGTTAACATATTTTTTCAATTATAAATTAGAAGTTTGTCTGAGTGTACTTTCGATAATATTCGAACATCTTGGTTTTTTTGTCTACTAATAATAGAGGTTTTTCTTTAAAGGAGAAAGAGTATCAGAAAAATATCAGAAGAGTATCTACATTTCTACAAGAGAATTTTTTTTTTTAAATATAAATGATAAATATTTGAAAGTATTGATAGAGTACAGCATGCGTTAGGTATAGAAAATGTAATGTGTTTTTATATATAGGATTGGAAATGATGATAAGGATTTATTTATGGAAGTTAAGGAATATACGGTAAGTATTTAAAGTTTCACATGCGATTGGACTGATCACCCAAGAGCGATGAACTTCGTATTTACCTTATATTTAATCTTAGGATTATTGGTTTATTTTTGATAGGTCTTGGAAAAACAAGGTAAAGATAGAAAGATCGATTATACGGTACACATAAAGTTAGAGGTCCTATAGGGCAGGTCCTTCAGATTTATCAAGTGTGGACGAGTTTCCTCTTCGAAACTGTTTGGAGACCAGTAGATGTCTTAATTCATGACCCTATTATTGATGGCACATACGTGGAGGGTCAGGTCCTTCCATTCGATCATGGTGTAAACGAGATTTCCCCGTGAGAATTGTTGGAGGCAGCTCATGACGAAGGTGCGCGAGTACGCAGCGTCAGAGTAGGTCCTTAAAACTAATGACCGCTATAATAATTAGGTTGTGGACACTACCCAAATGGCACTAAGTTGTCCATTTTATGTTATATTATTATGAAGTAAAGTCGACTATAAATAAATATGTTAAAGTATGTACCAATAATGATGAATTAAAATAAAAGTAAATGATATATTAAATAAAAATGAAAAGTACGCCGGCGCCGGGCGAATTATGATATATGTGAGTACCCAGTAAGCAATGTGTAATAATGTGTATAAGTGTACCGTACCGATATTGTGCTTATTATGAATTATTGAGATTATAACGAGCAATTATTAAACCATTTTCTGAGTTAGGCGACTAATGTAAGCTCGTAGTAGTTCTTAGTACTTGTAATTTATTTTATTCATAGACTCTTTAGTCATCTTATTATTTATCGGTACACCCTTTTTATCATTATATTATATTATTAGGTATTTTTTGTCATTTTTTTATATCATTAGGTATTATTATTTGGGCCGTATTTAAATCATTACTTTTAATACCAAGTTCTCGCACAAAGGCGCGTCGCGTCGCTTGTGATGGATTAGTCGCCTAACTCCTCCTCGCCTACCTGCAACAGAAGCTGGATGTAATGGACGAAGTGAGTAAAGTGCAGATCTGCAAGTCCAGTTTCAGCGAGGAAGACATATCTGCAGCCAAGAAACTTTTGTTTGGGTCACTGAACAAAAGCAACCAAATGGTGTCTCATCGGCGCGACGGGACACCGAAGAGCCTTCAGGAGATTATAACGCAGCTGAAAGAGACCGACCCTGACGACGTGCCAACGTTTGTGGCGAGGGACCTAAATAAGCTCCCTTATGTCACGTTCGATCACGTCGACGTAACCAGCCTCCTGAAGGACATCGTGAACATGAAGGCGGGCTTGGCGGACGGGGTGCTGAAATACGAGGCATCACAGATTGCTGTATGTGAGTTGCGCAAAGAGGTCGATAGTTTGCGCGCATCACTCGCAGTAACTAGGTCAGTCGTCGATGACTCAAATGGCAACGCGCGGCGCGGTGCATTCGTCAATGCACCGCGGCTGAGTTTCGAGTCAGCATTCTCGACGCCGACCTCGTCGCCGTGCAGCGCTGACGCAGCCGTAGCCCCCGCGCGGATGCCGGCTCGGTGCGCCCCGTAGTCGCCGGTGCCGGCCCCCCGCGCCGTGCAGCCGCCGGTCCCCCGTGCCGTGCAGCATGCTGACGCCGCGCCCCGCGCGCCGCCAACTTCCTTCTGAGGGTGGAGCCGCTGAAGTCGCGACACAATGTCAGTTTCAAGGCAGTTGTGGTGCGAGTCCCGACAGCCAATCTGGACACTTTTATGAAGGAAGACTTCTGGCCGAAGGGCGTGATTTACCGGCGTTTCCGCGGAAGATTGCCCACCACCGGAGCAGCACAAGCCAGTGCTAAATACTAATATAGTTATAAGTTATATTTAATATCAACAATTGTTTATTTTGTCTGTATGTTAGTCTGTAAGGTATATATTATATGGGCCTCATTGTATTTTTACCATCTTTACGTTGTATGTTGCCTGAATTAAAGAATTTTATTTATTATTATTATATATTCAAACATTTTTCTTAAGATAATTTTTTTACAATATTTTATACAAAAACATATTTACAATAGTATAAAATATTATAAAAACTTAACCTAGTTTGCCACCGGCAGCGGGGATAGACCCAAGCTATCAGTGGTTAGGGCTGCAGAGTGAGGAACCTCCTGACAATACGTGCCGTGTCAAGGAGTACTACCTTCTGTATCTGACCCTTTACCCAACCTTTTAGCGAGAGCCTCTCTAGGTGTTGATCGAGGCTCTTAGCTAAAAGACCGTTTGCCGAAATGACTATCGGTACAATAATGGTGGAATCCACATCCCACATGGCGGTAACCTCGTGAGCCAAGTCTAGGTACTTACTGAGCTTGTCCTTCTCGGCTTTCACGAGGTTCTCATCATGAGGTACGGTGATATCAACCAATACCTATTGCATGGCGCTGAGATCGGTCGACCACCACGATATCAGGCTTATTGGCGACAATAGTCCTATCCTTGATGATAGAGCGATCCCAGTAGAGCGTTGCATGACTATTTTCGAGAACTGGCGCAGGTGCGTACTTATAGTACGGCACCTCTGATTCAACAAGGCTATATTGAAGAGCAAGTTGCTGGTGAATTATTCTGGCTACTTGGTTGTGTCTGTGCAAATACTCTCCGTTAGCAAGATGAGAACAACCGGAAATAATATGTCGGAGTGATTCTCCAGGACGGCGGCATGCCCGACAGATGTCGACCGTATCGTCTTTCATAATATATTTCCGGTAGTTATTCGTATTGATAACTTCATCTTCAATGGCACAGACAAAACCGGTTTCCCCAAAGAGGTCACCAAAACGTAGCCAGTACACCGAGGCAGGCACATCTACATCAGGCCCAGTTAGAGCCCGATAGTAGCGCCCGACTAGCACCTTGCTCTTCCATATGTCCTTGCGATCGAGAGTGCTTAGCACCACTGGTTTGCGCCAGTTTTCTGTTGCCAAGGAGAGCGGCGTAAAGTGTCTATCAACTGCCATGACATCCAAATGCATCCCACACTCACTGTTAAGGAAATAATCCCTGAGACTGCACACCAACCGTAAGCGGTTATGTAGGTCCTTGGCATTTAAAAAGCCGCGACCCCAACATCTCCGCGAGATGTACAGCCTCAAAACAGATGAGCGTGGGTGTAGCATTCTGGAAGTCGTGAGCATCTGATGGACTCTTCTCTCCAAGGCGTCCAATTCGGTCTGAGTCCATCTTAGTATGCCAAAGGAGTACGTGAGCAGAGGCATAACCCAGCCATTAAAAGCACGCGACTTATTGCCACCCGATAAAAGACTGTTAAGTACTTTTCTCAGGCGGCAAAAGAATCTCTCCCGTAATGACTGTTTTTTTTACTCTTTTATTATTATTATTATTATAAAAGGACGCCATACGACATGACACTGTGAAAATAACTATAAAGTAAACAGTCCTAGCAGTTTCAACATCTGTTAATTGTCTAATTTTTCTAATCGCGTAAGCTGCTGAACGGAGTTTGCCGGCCAAATTATATATAAGTATGCGGATTCCATTGGAGTTTTGAGTCCAGGGTTATCCCTAGGCAAACTGTCAAATCTACCAAATCTAATTTATCACCATTCATTCTAACATCGGTTTGTTCGGTCTTGACATTTGGTAGTGTAAATTTAATACATTTAGTTTTTTTTTCGTTTAGCTGTAAATTATTAGCAGCAAACCAACTGAGTACCTCTGAGAGAGCATTGTTCACATCGTCATAATTATTCTTACACCTAGTCACATTAAAAATGAGTGAAGTATCATCTGCAAATAATACAATATCACAGAAGTTTTGTACAAAGAATGGCAAGTCATTGATATTATCAAAAATAAGAAAGGGCCAAGAATTGACCCGTGTGGAACTCCATTTTTACATGAGAACCGGATGACTTAGTTCCATTAACATCGACAGTTTGTGTTCTAGAAATAAGATACGACTGTATGAAATTAAGCGCAAAACCTTTGAGACCATAATAATTTAATTTCATCACCAGTGTCCGGTGCTCAACGCAATCGAAAGCCTTGGACATGTCGCAGAAAACTCCAAGAGCATTCTGAAGCTTCTCCCAGGCATAAAATATATGTTTTATTAGAGCAACATCTGCATCAGTAGTGGAACGACCCTTAGTAAAACCAAATTGCTTACTATGTAAAAGATTATTTAACACTTTTAAACTTTCGCGTTCCATTATAAATACACATTTAGACGGGGATTAACGCTAACTACATCTTATAGGCATACTACGCATACCTTTTTATACCCGACGTTTCGACCGAGTTGCACCGGTCGTGGTCACGGACGGACTGGTGTCGCGATGTGCTGCCTCCGCGGCTGAATCTTCGTCCACCGTCACATTTTTTATCCAGCTACCGTCACACACAACACTAACGGTGTCACTATTACGTACACAGGCCTTATTCTGGTGGTTAGTCGATTGCGAAGTAAAACGAAGTTGAGTTTTTGCAAATACTGGATTCCACGCTGTAGATAGTTTGTGACCGTCTTCCCGATTGAAATTATTAGGATGCTTTTTGATTTTAATCGCTTCACGCACTACCCTTGAATAAAAGTGGCGATCTGTGGAGAGGACTTGCGTTCGATAAAATTCAATCCAGTGATTTGCGCCTCTTTCAAGTAGATGTTCTGCAATCGCTGATTTATTAGACTGGCGGTTTTTGACAGCTGCGATATGTTCTTTGACCCTTTCATGAATTGTCAATATTTTTATTGCTGAGGTATTCTTTGATATCTTGTGTCCTGAAAAGATATCTTTAGGTCGTAACATGCCTATCATACAAAAAACTAAATTGGGCTGGATTGTAGCCGGCCCACTAAACATGCATAAGAAACATTCATCAAAAATGGTTCACTGTAATTTCACAGCAGAAATCAGTAAACCACTTTCTCAGTTTTGGAGGCTTAAAGAAATTCCACCTTCAAAATTGACCATGTCGCCAAAAGAGCATTGCGAAAAACATTTCATTAAAAATACCTGTCACTTACCTGATGGCAGGTTTGAATCTAAATCTCTAGTTATTTAACAAAAATCCGCAAGCATTATATCGGATACCTTTCATTTTTACTAGTTATTTAACTAAAATCCGCAAGCTTAATATCGGATACTTTTTACCTTCAAATATTTTTAATCCTCATCTAAGCATTCATTGTCTTGTTCAGTTAGAACCAGTGCCACCTGACATTAAAAAGGTGTGACAAAAATCTTTCTGATAACTTCTTTATTTATTTATTTTAACTTTTGCAACATAACATTACATGGCGGACTTAATGCCTGAGGCATTCTCTACCAGTCAACCATAGGGTAACCATAACTTACCTACATATTAGAGTTCATTTAAATTAATAAGAATAGTTGCTTACATAAGAAGATTTATACATAATAAAAAATATATTTAGCACTAACGCCTTTATTTCGTGTCTTCGCAGATTCATTTCGCGTAGAGGAAAACCTACTCAAATTGAGTTAGCTAAAGAGTTAAAACCAGGCATAAATTCTATCTATGAGTTTGCAGCAGAAGAAGGCACTAAATTCATTTCAATCCCCCTTATTGCCCCACATTCGGTGGGCTTTGGGAAAGCGGCGTAAAAGTGCAAAACATCACTCATAACATGTCATAGTTTAACGTTCAAGGAGCTGAGTACACTTTGCACGCAAATCGAAGCGGTACTCAACTCCCTACCCCTTACTCCTTTATCCAGTAATCCCAGCGATTTTTCTCCTCTTACCCCAGGGCACTTCCTCATCGGGCGGCCGCTGACGTCACTACCAGCGCCCCCTGCTGCTACGGAGAGAAGCATCCGAAATCGATACCAGCTGATTGAAAACCTAAGAGAAGCCTTATGGAGAAGATAGAAAAGATAGAGAAGATGGAAAAGCTAGTACCTGTCCGAGCTACAGACCAGGAAAGAATTTCATCATCTTCACCAGCTCCTGCGGGTTCTGCGGCTGGACTACAAACATAAAAGAAAGGCGCCACAATTAATAGGGTCGCCGACTTCATATCAAGCATAACATAAGCATCGAGAGACGCGCACTAAAGCAAGCGTGCCTGCTTTTTATGATGAAGACCAGGAAGGGATTCATCATCATCATCTTCACCAGCTGCTGCGGGTTCTGCTGTTCCTGCCCCGGGCCTCCCAGGATGTCTACGCCAACGTAGCTAAGCAGAGATGTGGAAGACCGCCTTAATCAAGCGGGGACGCGGGGAGACTGCCGCCACCCCCGCCCGCCCCGCAGCAGCGCAGCAAAAGGCTGAGCTGCATCGGCATCGGCCTCTTTCACCACATCGGCTCCTTCTGAACGCACGCGCGCGCGTGCGATCATTTTAGATTAAGTAATTAACATAAGTAACGAAATTTTAATTAGTAACTCTGTAGAACGAAAGTAAAAAGTTTCATTGTTTTCCATTCATTCTTTTAATCAAACCCAGTATAGTCTTCGTATTAGACATTGGCAATTGTCAATTCATTAAAGGGTCAAAGAACATATCGCAGCTGTCAAAAACCGCCAGTCTAATAAATCAGCGATTGCAGAACATCTACTTGAAAGAGGCGCAAATCACTGGATTGAATTTTATCGAACGCAAGTCCTCTCCACAGATCGCCACTTTTATTCAAGGGTAGTGCGTGAAGCGATTAAAATCAAAAAGCATCCTAATAATTTCAATCGGGAAGACGGTCACAAACTATCTACAGCGTGGAATCCAGTATTTGCATAAACGCAACTTCGTTTTACTTCGCAATCGACTAACCACCAGAATAAGGCCTGTGTACGTAATAGGGACACCGTTAGTGTTGTGTGTGACGGTAGCTGGATAAAAAATGTGACGGTGGACGAAGATTCAGCCGCGGAGGCAGCACATCGCGACACCAGTCCGCCCGTGACCACGACCGGTGCAACTCGGTCGAAACGTCGGGTATAAAAAGGTATGCGTAGTATGCCTATAATATGTAGTTAGCGTTAATCCCCGTCTAAATGTGTATTTAAGATTATTTAAGTTAAAGTATTCCACTAACTGTTCGAGAATATTTTTTTCATAAATCTTACTAAGTGCTGGTAGTATTGAAATTGGTCGATTGTTACTGGGGTCTTCATTATTTCCCGATTGAAATAAAGGTATAACCTTACTTAACTTCATAAGATCAGGAAAGATTTCCTTATCAATACAGTTATTAAATATGTTAGCAAGATAGGGTGCAATAGAATATGTAATATTCTTAATTATATAAAGATATATAAATATACATGCCCCACAAATCACCTGTGTTTTTCATTTTTAGTGATTTGAAACTTTTTACAATATTATTAGAGTTAATATATTGAAATTTAAAAGAAAGTGAGTCGGCGCATGCACTACTCTTATCATTCTCTCAAGCAACTTCAGTTCTTCTTACCGTAGTACAATACCAAAATTATTCTTGCTCAGTCGCTTCTTTTCCCTCTTCTCGATTATGCCGATGTGTGTTACTTGGATGCTACTGAAGAGCTGTTGAACAAAATAGAGCGCTTGCAAAATCTGGCTATTCGGTTCATATTTAGCCTTCGCAAATATGACCATATTTCGGAGTTTCGGGCTAAATTAAAATGGCTCTAAATCCGACGTCGCCGAGATATGCACATCCTTTGTCTCCGTTAGAAAATCCTTCACTTGAACTTTTAATGAATATGAATGAATAACTTTTAATGAAAAAAAAGTCTATATAAAGAAAAATGTAACATTATTATTAAAGAAAGATTACAATTGGTTAATAAATTAAATGAGTGTTCATCATTATTAGAAAACAATAAATTAAAGTATGAAATTGAAATTGAAAAATTAAATTATTAGTTATCTAGTTTGCATGAGTCATTAACAAGTATGACTACTAGATATGAGTCCTCAAAGAAGGAGATTGGGGAATACAACCTTTGGCCCTAATAACCTTTTAGATAGTTCTCGGACTGAAAACTTTGATAGCGTGTCTAGGCAATCCCTGGCGGCAGGCCTGGCTGCCTCGGAGCATTCCATGTCCATACCAGTGTATGATCCCTCACCTCCTAAGCAGCTATGCCATGGTTTGTCCAGTTTGCATTCCAGTATTTCTTAATAAAAAGACAATAAATGTACTAAAAGTAGCACTCTAATTTTTTGTGATAAAATTGGAAGAGGGTTGGGTCAATTATTAAACACTGAGGGGCAAACTGTCTTAAATTATTGTATGCCTGGTTTGACATACCACGATATAATAGAAAAAATAGAAAAATTAATTTCACATGACTTTAATAATGTAGGAACTGTTATTATTTTAATTGGAAAAAGGGGAAATGTGAGGAAAAAGTTTTAGTTAACTTTTATAAAAAAATTACTTTCTTTGAATATTACAAAAATTATAATGTTCACAGTTCCTTACAGTAAAAACTTGCCACACGAAGAAATAATTATAGATATAGGCTTAATTTGACATTGAACACAATGGCTTTCTATGAAAAGAAACTAGAAATGATAGACACAAATAAATTATTAGATAATAATTTTATATTGACGAAAGATAAATATTATCTTAAGACTTATTTTAAGCGACAGATAGCAATTGTTTGACGACCCGTTGGTCGAGTGGTTTGTACACCGGTTTTCATGGTGTCGCCATCTCTGAGGTCCCGGGTTCGATCCCCGGTCGGGTCAATTTAGAAATTATTGTTTTCTAAATTGTCTCGGGTCTGGGTGTTTTCTATTATAATAAGTATGTATTTAAGTATTTTAAGTATGTTTATCCGTTGTCTAGTAACCATTTAACGAGTTTCATAAGGAAGCTTCTCTTGGGCTAGATAATTGGTGTGAGTGTAGAAAAGTTTAGTTTATTAGTTTATTCGCTATCGTATTTAGCCAATAACATGGCTTGCTCAGCGGCTTCTATTGAGCTGCAACATACTGACATGCGAATTCAGACTTTGGAATATGTTCCAAATAATTTAAATTAGCTTATAAGACAATAGAGGACACCTCTAGCAGATTATTGAAATTAAATTATAAGACAAAGAGGAACTCTCCTGCAAAATGTTTGTAAATAAAATAAAATTAATACAATGTAAAAATAGCTTTATGGAAAGCCCCAGTCAAACAATTAATTTAAAAAATTTGAATCTATGTACATTGTTCACCAGAACATCCAAGGAATGATGGGCAAAGATTTAGAGATTGAATTGTTCATAAACTGTAATAGTTTTGATATTATTTGCATTACCGAGCACTGGCTTAGAGACCATCTGTTCATGTTCAATTTTAAGAATTTTTTGGTAGGAAGTTCGTTCAGTCGAGGAAATGCAATACATGGTGGCTCCTTAATTATTGTTAGTAAAAAGTTTAAATTAAAGGAACGCAAAGACATAGTGAGCCTTTCGGTTGAACGAACAATAGAAGTAGCTTGTGTGGAGTTGGAGCAGTTTGTTGTGATATTTGTATACAGACTTCCTTCAGCATTATATGATGTTTTTGATGTTATGGATGAGACATTGCGTAAGGTCCACAATGTAGGTAAAACAATAGTTGTTTACAGTGATTTTAATATAAATTTGTTAGAAAACTCCACATTGTGAACTAAAATTAAAAACTTTTTTCTATCTATTTATTATATATTTCTATATATATTGGAGCCAACAAGAATAACTGCCACTACGGCTACCTGTATTAATCACATATATACTAATGTAATACCACTAGCTAAGCAAATTATTAATAACCTCGACTCGGATCACTGTGGCGAAATGGTCAGTTTTTCACACCAGAGTAAGAAAGTGATGAAAAAGAATATCACTGTTGTACCAAAAACTGCAGGTCGGCTGGAACGCTTTAAAAGCAATCTAGATACAAAATTATTTAGAATACAATGACAACCCTAATGTCTTCTAAAATGATTTCTTTTACACATATTGTTCAGAATTTAATAAATCTTTTGTTCCAAAAAAAGATATCGGTTAGTAGTACTGTAATAAGCTACAATTGGTATTCACAAAAGTAGGAAACGAATTTATGAACTTTATGGTGAACGCAACTATAACACCAGTGACGATTTTAAATTATATGTTAAAAATTATTCAAAGTTATTAAATAAATAAATAAATAAATAAATAAATCTTTCCTACAATCACACCAATTATCTAGCCCAAGAGAAGCTTCGAAAAAACTCGTTAAATGGTTACTAGACAACGGATAAACATACTTAAAATACTTAAATACATACTTATTATACATAGAAAACACCCAGACCCGAGACAATTTAGAAAAACAATAATTTCTAAATTGACCCGATCGGGCATCGAACCCGGGACCTCAGAGATGGCGGCCCCATGAAAACCGGTGTACAAACCACTCGACCAAGGAGGTCGTCAAGACGTTATTCAAAAGAGTATGTCGATTAGCCAAGGTAAACTATTTGAGTACTAAGATTATGAATAGTAATAACAAAATAAAAATGACATGGAATATTATGAATAGTGAAACAGGAAATAAAGGTCAAAAGTCGTAATAATGAGTACAATTTAAATTACGATAATGAAACACACAACAGCCTTGATTTCCTCCCCCACTGTAGCTGAATCTGTTTTGAAGGAGAATGTTAAAGATTGTGAAAGTAATTTCAGTTTTCAAAAAAATTGTGTTAGAGATAGAATAAAAAACATTTAACACTCTCAATAAAAAGAAAACTGCTGATCTGTGGGGTTATTCCGTGGACGTCGCTAAATCAGTAATTATGACAATAGCTCCAGTTTTAGCTTGCATATTTAACGAATGCATTGACTGTGGTATTTTTCCTGACCTAATGAAACATAGTAAAATAATTCCATTATTTAAATCAGGTAACACTTCTGACCCCTCTTATTTTAGCCCTATTTCTGTGCTACCCACATTTAGTAAATTTTTTGAAAAGTTGATGCTAGACCAAATTCAAATTCATTTTCATAGAAATAAACTTTTACATTGTAAACAGTATGGTTTTATTAGGGGTCGCTCAACAACTGACGCGTGTTGAGCTTTTAATCCAAATATTTGATACCTGGGAGGCATCACAGGATGCCCTAGGGGTATTTTGTGATTTATCCAAGGTTTTCGATTGTGTTTTACATGAAACTTTGGTCAGGAAGCTTAACCACTATGGAATTAGGGATGCTTCTTTGAGCCTTCTAATCTCATACTTGAGTAACAGGATTCTGAAGGTCGATATTAACGGTAAAAGATCTCCGGGATTAGTGGTTACAATGGGAGTTCCGCAGGGTTCAATACTTGGGCCATTCTTGTTTTTGGTTTATATTAATGACTTACCTTATTTTGTAAAAGACAGTCATGAGATAGTATTATTTGCTGATGATACTTCACTTTTATTCAAAGTGAAACGACGACACCCAAATTATGACGATGTGAATAACGCGATCTCAAAGATTGTTCACTGGTTTAGTGTAAATAACTTTCTATTAAACAAAATGTGTAAGTTTTGTATTGCCTAATGTTAAGCAAGTAACAACCAGTGTACAAATTAAAGATAGGAATGTGAATCCTGTGGACACCACTGTGTTTCTAGGCGTCACGTTAGATGCCAAGCTTCAGTGGGGCTCACATATAGCTAAATTATCGAATAGACTTAGCTCTGCGGCTTATGCTGTAATGAAGATTCGTCAGTTAACTGACGTTGATACATCTAGATTAGTTTATTTCAGTTACTTTCATAGTGTAATGTCGTACGGCATTTTACTGTGGAGAAATGCTGCCGACATTCAAACTATCTTTGTGCTGCAGAAGAGGGCTATTCGAGCAATCTATAACCTAAATGCTGGTGACTCTCTCAGAGAGAGATTTAAGGATATAAATAAAAGATAAGGTAAGATAAGGGTCTGTGTGTAAGATTTTACAACAAAGTACCAAATGATATTCAGAAATTAGATCTTACTAAATTTAAAATCAAAATCAAAGAAAAGCTTTATATAAAAGCTTATTATAAAGTGTCAGATTACACAGAAGTCAAAACGGGTTGGATCTGAAATGCTCCAATTACTCCAACAGCTATTTCTAATTGTCTATAATTAATTGATACTTACATTGTATTGTAATTTTAAGCGCTGTTCAGAAACAACTTATTTCATATGTATCTAAGCACAAGCTAGATACATATGAAATAAGTTGTTTCTGGTTTTCGTCCTGGCCATAGCACAGTAACAGCCTTGTTAAATGTCACAGACGATATCCGCCACGCCATGGACAACCGGTTGTTTACGATTCTTATTCTACTGGATTTCAGCAGCGCTTTTAATTCTGTTGACCATGACATCCTTCTTGCCATTCTCCATTCTCTTACCCCTGCGGTGATCGAATGGTTCTCGGACTATCTACGCAATCGCTGCCAGAGGATCAGGAGTGGGGACTCGCTCTCGGATTGGGCTCCCCTTACAGCGGGAGTGCCGCAAGGTGGGGTACTTTCACCTCTCCTCTTTTCAATCTTTGTTAATGAGCTCGCTAAAGTCACAGTATAAATATGAGCTAAAGCAGTAAGGAAGCTACGTACAAACGCTCGAATCGACGCACGCCCACAGACGCACGTCTTTACAGGGCCCCTAAGCGGATATCGCAGTGCTCTCAGTAGCGCGTGAGTCGTGTTTTCTGTGGTGAGGCGTCGAACCGAGTATTCACTGATGCATTTTGCGGGCGCTGTGCGCGCGATTTTTAAAAATGCTGCGAGTGTGTTGCGTAGTATACGGCTGCTTGAACTCGGCTGCTTCAAAACCGGAGCTTTCGTTTTTTAAATTTCCTGCTGATGTTGAAAGAAGAATGATTTATTATTAATATAAATAGCTTTTTCTTTTAAATAAATCGTTTGGTTGTTTATGTGATATTTGGAGTACTTACGTATATTTTTAATACACGTAACTAACGAAAAATAAAGACTTTTTAAAATATTAAAGATTATTTAATTACACAATTTTGTTTGTAAACTAGTCAATTCATTCGATTATTTGATCATTATAGAACCCAAACAAACGTTTTGAAAAATAATAGAAAAATTACCTTTTAATTTTATAAAAATTAAAAATGACAACCCATAAGCTTTGCTAGTTATCTCAAAAAAAGCGCTAATTAGCTGAGATAACTAAACAAAAACTTTATCAATTTTACAAAAATAAGAGGACAACCCTAACGCTCAATTGGCGCGTAGGTATATAAAACAAGAAACAGGCCCAGCTTCCGTACTGCTTTAGCTAATATTTATACTGTGCTAAAGTTCTATCTTGTCCGTGCCACCTTTATGCGGATGCCTTACAGATTTATAGGCATTTCAATAAATCCAATACTCACACTACAATCAAAACAATTAATAAGGATCTCCTCGCGGTGAAGGTTTGGGCGGGTGCTTTTGGATCGCTGGTAAACCCTACCAAATCACAAGCTATTATTATTGGTAGCAATAGGCTGTACCACAGGTTAGATCTAGATGGACTCCCCAAGGTTATGTATAATGGAGTAAATCTTACTTATGCGCAGAAAACAAAAAATCTTGGCCTCGTTCTTGATCGCACTCTGTCCTGGAGATCACAGGTAAATGAAGTGAGTAGGCGCATGCATTATTCCTATCATTCTCTCAAGCGACTCCAGTTTTTCCTACCATACAACACCAAAATTATGCTCGCTCAGTCCCTTCTTCTCCCTCCCTCCCTCTTCTTGACTATGCCGATGTTTGTTATTTAGATGCGACTGAAGAGCTGCTTAACAAACTGGAGCGCCTGCAAAATTTGGCCATTCGGTTTATATTCGGTTTGCGAAAATATGACCATATTTCAGAGTTCCGGTCTAAGTTAAAGTAACTCCCTATACGCCTTCGCCGAGATATGCACATCCTATGCCTCCTTTACAAAATCCTTCACTACCCCCAGCTCCCTCATTACCTACGTTCCCGCTTCACCCCCTTACCAGCTTCTTCCCGCCCCAAACGTTCTTGTGATACAAGAACTCTATCCTATCCACAATCGAATTCAAAATGTTTCCACAATTCCTTCACTGTCTATGCAGCTAGATTCTGGAACAAACTACCGGCTAGCATACGTGAGAGGTCATCGGTAGAATCGTTCAAACACCATCTCAAAGAGCACTACCTATCAAACTTAAGTGATAATCAGTAACATAGTATATGTATAAGTAATTTGTTTTATTATATGTTATATGTGTATGTGTATTTATTTATATAAATATATTTAATTTATGTATGTATATAAGTTTAGCGCAATAAGTCCCGCATATTTAATTTTTATCACCACAGCTAGGGTTGGCTGGAAGAGATCTCTTCTAGAGATAAGCTCACCCTTGTATATGTCCTGTATAACGTGTGTTTTTATGTAATTTATTTGTGCAATAAAGTATTAAAGTAATTTTCTATTGCATAATTTATTATTTTTTAAATTCATATTTTGTATTTTATGACCTGGTAACGATATTCTTTTTTTTTGTAAATATCGTTGCTTCTGTGCGCTGTGGTTTCTTGCGCCCGTTCTTTGTCACAGTTAAAAAATGACGTCCTGAAAGGGTCAGTTAAAAAGATTTGGACGATTCAAATTAATTGAGATTATTGAATAAATATATTTTGACTTTGACTTTGACTTTGAAACTTTTAGAGTGAAAGTGTTGTCTCATGGTTTTAATTTACCAGTTTCACGGTTGATGATATCGCAAGTAGCTTTTATTTTATTATTAAGTCTAATAATTTTATCTTTAATGAAATTAGATTTGCTAGTATGTACACTTTTTTATACAATTTAGAGTATTCTTTTACATATTCTGTAAAATTAAAATTATGGTTATATTGTCTTAGATTACAGTCACAGTCACAGAACTTAAGTTTATGTAAAACTTTGTTTTAGAAGTAAAGGTTGTTTTAGAGGTAAACACTTGGTTGTATTGTCTTTATTAAATCAAAGAGATTACCATATAGTACATCCGGATCATCTTGTACAAAGGGCAAAGTATCAATTTTACAAGCTTTGTTTTTAAAACACTTCATCCGCTTTTTTGTAACTGGTTTACATGTTACAGTTTTAGGCTCCTCCTTAACATCAAAATCATAGCTCACCTTCAAACCGCAATGGTCAGATGTAAGACTACTAATAACTGACTTAGATACAGGGTCATAGTCTGTAAAAACATTATCGAGACAAGTGGCCGAATGTGAAGTTATTGGGTTCAAGAAATAGATTTTAGATTAAAGCATTTAAATAAAGCTAGAAGACTAACACTCACTGAACTGAAGTGTTTTCTAAAATATTTAATATTAAAATCCCCACATACTAAATCAAATTTATTTTTTAATTTTATTTTATTCAGTACATCTTCCATTACTGATTCAAAAACATCGAAATTGCCCGAGGGCCCCCCCCTCGGACAATTTCGATGTTTTTGGTCGGAATACACACACTATTATAAACCTATTTAACTCTACACATGATAGCTCATTATTACGCTCCTTTGAAAGACATACAATATCATTGCGCTCTTTGTATTTAATATTATTACTTTTAGACAGACATTCGCCACTTGTTGATTTAAACTTCCATTCAAAAGCAACCCCAAGCCCTGACCCAGTCTATCAGAGAACATAACTGTTTCTCTTTTTAATTCACTAACATTTTTTTATGATCAAGCTATATAAATAAGTATTCAGTCAATTAACTTGTCTGTCATGGATCCCAGTCCGTTAGCGGCCTGTACATAAATTAAACCTACTTATGAATTATTATCAAACTCACATGAGTTTGATAATAAAGGACTTTCACATCTGTGACAAACACCGGAAGAGCACTTCACGGATGGCTCTTCGAGCAGTCAATATCCAAAACTCCCTTTGTAGGATAGCTAGTAATGCGCCACACCCTTCGTGCGCATTACGGATGTGTCGGTCGGACACCAAGAGTTTGACCAAGGGTCCATCCTTCGGTAAGAATAGGGGGTGGCGACTTAAGGCAGGTCACCTTTCCGAAGTCGGCCTCCAACACGAAGAAGCTCCTCCGCATCTGTAAAAGGATTTAACCGGGCGACCGCTCTCTTCTGCTTTGCACGGCCCTCTCGCAGAACCCGAAGCTCAGCCTTGTGCATGCCCTGGCCATGGAGACGACCCTAGACCCCGACTGGCTTTCTGGGCGGTACAGCAGTTTGGACAAGTTGCTGGTGACCAGCTGGATGAAAAGGTTCATCCACAACTGTCGACATCCGCGGGATAGATGTTTGTCCCCAATTGTGAGTGCAGAGGAGCGTCAGAGCTCGCTTCTGCACTGGGTTCGGGTACTGCAGGTGGACCGCTTCAAGGCCGAGCTTCAGTTACAAAAAAGCGGATGGAGTGGATGGAAAAACAATGTAGCTTCTAAAATTAATTTTGCCCTTTATACAAGATGATCCGGATGAACTATATAGTAATCTCTTTGATTTAATAAAGACAGAATACAACCAGGTGTTACCTCTAAAACAACCTTTACCTCTAAAACAAAGTTTTAGAAAAACTTAAGTTCTGTGACTGTGACTATAATCTAAGACAATATACTTAACCATAATTTTAATTTTACAGAATATGTAAAAAAATACTCTAAATTGTTTAAGAAAGTGTGCATACTAGCAAAATCTCATTAAAGATAAAATTAAAAAGTCTAATATAAAATAAAAGCCACTTGGGATACATCAACCGTGAAACTGGTAAATTAAAACCACGGGACAACACTTTCACTCTAACAGTTAATGACAACCTTGTCAATTCCGAAGCACAAATTGTTAATATTTTTGATGATTTCTTCATAAATATACCTGTGGTAACAACCTCAAATTTGAATTCATCACCAGTGCCGGCACAGTTTTTCTCGAAGAACATGTACCCAAATGTAATTTTTCATTGATCCTTTATTGCACATAGAAAACACACATTGAAAACACATTAAACGAGACATATACAAATATGAGTTTATCTCTAGAAGAGATCTCTTCCAGCCAACCCCAGCTGTGGTTCGGAGAGAAAGTTTGCGGGACTATTGATGATGAAATACTAACATATATATTATATCATACATACGAGTATATATACATACTTACACTAATTATATTGTATATACATACATACACATACTTTACATATAATAATTTATAATATGAACGAATAATTGGTTAAAATATTTCTAATTGTTGTTGTTGGTAAATGAGCTATGGAAGTATTTGGAGTTGGATTGAGGAAATACAAGGGTTCTTGTGTCACATGAACGCTTAGGGCAGGAAGTGACTGGTAAGAGAGTAAAACGGGAACGAAGGTAATGAGGGAGTTGAGGGTAGTGAAGTATTTTGTAAAAGAGACAAAGGATGTGCATATCTCGGCGACGTCGGATTGGGAGCCATTTTAATTAAGCCCGAAACTCCGAAATATGGTCATATTTGCGAAGGCTAAATATGAACCGAATAGCCAGATTTTGCAGGCGCTCTAGTTTGTTCAACAGCTCTTCAGTAGCATCCAAGTAATACACATCGGCATAGTCGAGAAGAGGGAAAAGAAGCGACTGAGCAAGCATAATTTTGGTATTGTACGGTAAGAAGAACTGAAGTTGCTTAAGAGAATGATAAGAGTAGTGCATGCGCCGACTTACTTTCTTTTAAATTTCAATATATTAACTCTAATAATATTATAAAAAGTTTCAAATCACTAATAATGGAAAACACAGGTGATTTGTGGGGCATGTATATTTATATATCTTTATATAATTAAGAATATTACATATTCTATAGCACCCTATCTTGCTAACATATTTAATAACTGTATTGATAAGGAAATCTTTTCTGATCTTATGAAGTTAAGTAAGGTTTATACCTTTATTAAAAACGGGAAATAAACAAGACCCCAGTACGAGTAACTATCGGCCAATTTCAATACTAACAGCACTTAGCAAGATTTATGGAAATATTGTTCTCGAACAGTTAGTGGATGACTTTAACTTAATAATCTTTTACATAGTAAGCAATTTGGTTTAACTAAGGGTCGTTCCACTACTGATGTAGGTGTTGCTCTAATAAAACATATATTTGATGCCTGGTCCCTACCAGGGGGTTTTAGAACGCTCTTGGAGTTTTCTGCGACCTGTCCAAGGCTTTCGATTGCATTGAGCACCGGACACTGGTGATGAAGTTAAATTATTATGGTCTCAAAGGTTTTGCGCTTAATTTGATACAGTCGTATCTTAGTTCTAGAACACATGTATAGTCGATGTTAATGGAACTAAGTCATCCGGTTCTCATGTAAAAATGGGAGTTCCACAACGGTCAATTCCAGGCCCTTTCTTATTTTTGATATATATCAATGACTTGCCATTCTTTGTAGAAAACTTCTGTGATATTGTATTGTTAGCAGATGATACTTCACTCATTTTTAATGTGACTAGGTGTAAAAAAAATTATGACGGTGTAAACAATGCTCTCTCAGAGGTACTCAGTTGGTTTGCTGCTAATAATTTACAGCTAAACGCAAAAAAACTAAATGTATTAAAGGACAATGGGCAAAAATGTATGGGCACTTTCCCCACCCACCAACAGCCATGAAACTGATGCCAACATGTACTTACATTATTTACTAATAGACTTTAATTCTTTTCTCAAGAAAAATCCTATGGGTTTATGTAAAAAAAGTCAAAGTGCAAGTAATTAAAGAATGTATACTCTCACTTTCTCACGGTTGTTTTTAACATAGTAGTCAGTTTACAGTTCACTGGATGATTACGATTTAAGTAAATTATATAAAAGATAGTAAAACATTAAAAAAAGTTTGACCACAAGTGAAAATCGAACCCACGTCTTTCGCACACCGGGCGGCTGCGTTGGCTACTCCACAACCGAGGTATTGGTCGTCTATTAAAATACTGTAACCGCCTCTGTGGTCAATTGGCTAAGTCACCGGTCTGAGACCCAGAGGTCGCGGGTTTGATTTCCATCATGGGGTACATCTGTACAGTCGAGGAAGTTCCCGGTCGAGCACTTTTCGGCGAAATTCGCTTGCACTCCATTCTTTGCGCGCGTACAGTAGGTAGCGTGCGCGCAGATAGTGTGCAAGCGAATACCGGAGTGGTCGACCGGGGACTTACTCGACTGTAATTTGTTTGGTTGGTGATAGGGCATTCCTCTCAATTTATTATACCTACTTATACAAGTAATACGTCCGTGATCTTACGTGTCTTGATTGTATCCTCGCTCTAATCAGCCAGGCATCGTGGAGACTCTCCAATATATTTCAATAACATCGCCATAGTAAAAAAAAATCCACTTGCCAAGATCTATCAATTCAGCTACCTTTTATTTCTGTTGATGGGTGGGGACGATTTGTCCCATTGTCCTTTACACTACCAAATGTCAAGACCGAACAAACCGATGTTAGAATGAATGGTGATAAATTAGATTTGGTAGATTTGACAGTTTGCCTAGGGATAACCCTGGACTCAATACTCCAATGGAATCCGCATTAATCGAATTTGGCCGGTAAACTCAGTTCAGCAGCTTACACGATTAGAAAAATTAGACAATTAACAGATGTTGAAACTGCTACGACTGTTTACTTTAGTTATTTTCACAGTGTCATGTCGTATATCGTCCTTTTGTGGGGAACAGCGGCTGATGTTAAAACTATATTTATTTTACAGAAACGAGCAATAAGAACCATATATAGACTGGGATAACGAACTTCTCTGAGAAATATTTTTAAGGAAGTTTGGTGTTCTTACTGTTGCTTCGCAATATATTTATAATTGTATAGTTTTTGTGCGTTGCAATATTAACTCTTTTTCTAAACACGGTGATGTACAGTCACGAACATTAATATATATACATTTCCACATTTCTAAAATATGTAAACTAATAGCATTTTAAAAATATTTACTCAACAATGCGTTCAAATTATGTAACGATCAAATTGTGCTAAAATTAGGTATACGTTGGGTTCACATTAATGTAAACGATACATAACCAATAAGAAGTACTCACTTTGTATATCAAATTTATGTAAACATGACAATATCTATAACATGTATACAATTTCAATTTTAAACTAATTTGGAAGTGTGTGTTGGCTTAAATATCAAAAATATGTATTCACAATTCGGTTTCAAAATTATGTAAATAAACGGTAAAAAGTGTGTTTTCGTTAATAAATATTTATTTATTTATTTATTTATTCCTTAACAAATACATTTGTGTTGGAAATACATACATGCAAATCGACAATATAATAACAATAATAGAAATTGTAACTTTAAGTAGATCAAATTAAAACATACTTAATAATAAATTTACAATATAATAATACAAATAATCATTAAAAAAATAACAATAACTTAGCATGTCAGTTGGTAGTACAAAATAATAAAAATGTCAATAATTATTTAAATCTCAAAATCAATTAGTTATGTCCAATAAAATCTCGCATGTCATAAAAGCATTTTTCTAACAAGAAGCATTTTAGTTTCCTTTTAAACAAATTTACATCGCTTATTGACTCTTGAGTGGGAAGACAATTAAATAGCTTAACCACAGCTTAACTGACTGATGTCTGACACTGTGCGCAACTATTCTAAATTTTGGAGTTATAGTCAAAGGAATATCTTTCCTCCGTGTAAGTAACCTGTTATCTCGTTCTTCAGCACTCTCATACCTGTGAGGCCACTTTATGAGGTCGGAAAGCAACACCAATATAATACATTTTACAAGCTATTATGGGATTTATTTCTTTTGTTCGGGTGGAATTTTGCAACTCAATTTTGATCCACTTTACTGTTACTGATTAAGCTGAAATTTTTCAAACATGTGTGAATCGCTTAAAAGTGCAATATTATGATTATAAGGTGCTGATCTGATGATGGAGCTGGAAGGTGACCATAGGAACTTTGCTTCGAAACAACATAATTTCACCGAGTTTGAGCTCGTTTGAATCGTATTGACAATTAGTTTGTCTTTCAAAAGTAACTAGGGTCTGATCTGATGATGGAGCTGGAAGGTGGTCCTAGGAACTCAGCTCGTTCGATTCGTCTTGACGAGTACTTTGGTGCTAGATGGTAATCAGGGTATGATATCAGGGTCAGAGAGAGGGCGCCACCGTCCACACTTTCACATCGTATCCGTGTTTGTTATTTATTTAAAATTATAAAAGTTGTTAATTTAGAATTAAAAATCTATTTAACTGGCTTGTTTTACCCCAATTTTAAAGTGACAGTGTTTGCAGAAAGAAGCAGTGATTACAATAACAACAACAATTATTTGTAAAGAAGATTACGTGCAATTACAAAAAACAAAATATTTAACACAATAAATAAGCGAATCAGTGCCGCGTAATAGTGGGAAATCGAACGTAATGTCTTAAAAAACCGTGTTATTAACAATTAATTCGTGAAAAAGTGCAACATCGGAACCGTTGATACTTTAAATCATAACAAATACTACTGTAAGGTCTTGACTTCTCATTTATAAATCACCAAACTTTTATAAATTATTAAATTAAAATTTTAATCTATTTTTGAAAATCTATTTGATCAAAATCTATTTACTACAAACACAGACCACTTAGGGTCTGTGACAACAAATGTTAATGGTTTCTCTTTTGACTTGAAAACTATAAGACTGACAAGCTCGGCAAGTGGCGGCATTGTGGTTTTGGGCGTCGCGTCAGATGGTTGTCTAGAGGTGATTGTAAAAAGAAATAAAGTGAAGTTTATCCTAAAGGAAGTTTCATTTGGAGGTGGTCTTACAATTCAGAAGTGGGATTACAAACGTAAGTACACGCTGAGATGTTTTATTTGCAGAAATTATTTTCCTATAGAATTAATGAAAAATTATAGTAATTAAACCTAGTAAAAAGAGTTAATGTTAGGTGATTTAATATTAATAAATCATGATATAATAAGATGGTCATTTGAAATTAATTCATTGTGGCTTTGAAGCACGCCAAAACGCAGTAAGAAAACGGCTTCTAGAAGATACGGTTTTAAAAATTATTTGGTAATCCGTTTATATTTAGGCAATCCGTTAATGGTTTAAGAAAATAATAGTGGTTCAAGGATTCTTCTTCGGTTTTCTATTGTCACAAGCCAATAGTTTTCTTTTACCACCATTTTCAATTTTGATTTTTCTAGCAAGGCATGGTTGGATAATATTTTTGAGATTGCAAATCCGTTTTTATTACAACAATCCATTATTATTTTATGAAAATAAAGCTAAAAATCAGGTTTTGCTTCGGTTTTACATTGATAGGTACATATATTTTACCAATTTCTTTCTAGTCTGCTACCTTTTTCTGGCTAATCCGTTTTTATTACTACAATCCATTATTATTTTATAAAAATAAAGCTAAAAATAAGGTTTTGCTTTGGTTTTACGTTGCTAAGTACATATATTTTACCAATTTCTTTCTAGTCTGCTACTTTTTGTTTGTATGCCATTTTGTGCATCGATAAAGAGAAGGCGAGGTAACAGCCTTGGAATGTTAATCCATTTTTATTAGCACAATCCTTTATCGGTTTGCCAAGATTAACTGAAATAAACTTTTTTCTTATACTTCGCATAATAAAACATAGATAGTTCTTTCCCGTCTTGAATTGATAATTACACGAAAAGTAAGAAATTTTGTTTATTTCCGAGGTCCAATGGAGAGTACAAGTCATGACAAGAGTGATGTTGATGGCTTGGGAACTCAACGTCGTAACCGTAGCTGGTCGAGGAGTCCCACCCATCGCGATGTACGCAGCCAGAGCCGCAGTTTGCGGGACCAAGAGAGGGAACGACTACGAGTTTTGGAGGATCAAAATGTGGGTAGTTACGAAAACAGCCACCAACGAAGGGTGACTCCTGGCCAAGAAAAAAGCACTTCTAGACGAAGTCGACCACGCAGTCGCCACAGTGTGCATAGTCGAGGCCGTAGCCGGAGTCTGCGAGCTCGAGAACAAGATTTACAGCTTGAGAAGGAACGCCTTCGTCAATTGGAGTGCATACTTCAGAAAGAACGAGATTTGGAATTCCGCGAGCAACGCAGGCGCCGCCAAACGGACAGCAATCAGCGTGGGCGTCGCCTGGACAGCGAGAGACGCGAGTGCTGCTTGGATGACGAGCAACGCGAACGCCGACGTGACCGCGATCAACACGGAAATCAGCATCAAGATCAGCGGAGTCGTGACGTCAGTTCCGGGCGTCACTCAAGGTCATGTAGCCCATTTTTCTCAACTAAAGATGTCGTTAAACTAATTAAATCGTTAAAAACCAGTGCTGCCTCGCAGCCGTCAGATCTGAGTGCGCATTCAAGTAGCAAACTTGACTATAGGAATATTTTACCAGAATTCGATCCTTCTGCTAAGAACCAACGTATGGACGTGTGGTTAAGAAAAGTGAATGAATGCGCCTCAGTTTATGGCTGGGATGAGAAGACGACTATACATTTCTCAATGCAAAAACTACAGGGGCTGGCCAAAGTTTGGTATCAAAGTCTGAACACCATTCTATTTACATGGCCTGAGTGGCAAGAGAAGCTTCAAAAAGCTTTTCCTTGCGAGCAGAACTATGGCCAGTCCTTGGAAGACATGTTGCGCCGCAGGAGTAGATTTAACGAACCGATTGAAAATTATTTTTATGAAAAGCTTGCACTTATTAATCAATGTGAAATTACTGGCAAACGTTCGGTTGACTGCATTATCCATGGTCTTAGTGATAAAACTACTAAATCCAGTGCTTTAGCTTTACGATGCTCCGAACCCGATCAACTACTGCAGTTTTTACTAAGTAACAAGGAACATCCATATCAGACTTCTTTTAGAAATAAAAGTACTTTTGAAAATTACAACCTGAATAGCCAGCAGACCAGGTCGAACATCAAACAAAATATTCATAGCTCAGGTGCATTTTGTTACAATTGTAAGGAGAAAGGTCACCTTTATGTAAAATGTACTAAGCCTTTACTAAAATGCAATAACTGCCACAAGATAGGACATCTTATTGAAAATTGCCGATCAACGCAAGAAGGTCAGTCCATAAAACTTAACAGTGTATATAAGACAATGTATATTGCTAGTTCTAACTCCAACCCAAGTGCTAAGTTTGTTAAGGAAGTCATCATTAATGGTATGTCGTTAGAAGCATTTGTTGACTTTGGGAGCGAGGTTACCTTAATTAAACAGTCCAGTGCTATTAAATTAGGGATCGTAAATGATGAAGTACCTTCCATTATGAAAGGTTTCGGTAACAGACTAGTCCAGTCCTTAGGTACGGTGACACTGAATTTATCGATTGATGGGGTTTCCGCAGTAGTCGCTTGCAAAGTGGTTGACGACTGTTGGCTTGACAAACCTATGTTAATAGGTCAGACATATTCCGAACAACCTCACATAGAAGTTTTTAAAGATGCAACAACGTTAAAATTTCTCGATGTTGCCACTGAAGTTGCCTCGAACTGTTATAACGATGACGACGAAAGTCGTTCCATAAGAGTTAGAATGGTAGGGCGTAGTAGACTTTACGGTACTGCCAGCGTTAGGGCGGCAACAGAAATCAATTTCAATGGAAATATTTTACTGTATACAAAAATAGTAGGAAAACCCAATGATCAGTATGTCGTACATGGTGATAGTTATAAAGTCAGTAACGGTTTGCTAAGTGTAACGGTAACCCCATGTTCAATACCATGTATGCTGTATGAGAATTTTGTATTCTCTCGTGCTGAAAAAATTGAACTCATCCAAAAGGTAGCCGCTGTAACATCAGAGTCTGTATATGTTGCGAATAGTCAGACTTCTGAGGAATTAGATACAAGCAAAATTAAAATAGGCACGTTAGTACCCGAGAAAGACAAAGCCAGGTTATTCGAATTACTTAAACGATATAGTCATTGTTTTGCATCTAGTTTGACTGAATTAGGATGTACTGATGTCACGCAAATGGAAATTGAGATAAACAGTGACCGACCGGTCGTCTATCGACCGTATAGGCTCTCACATCATGAACGTGAAAAGGTTCGTACCATGATTGATGATATGTTAAAAGCTGAAATAATTAGGGAATCAGTTTCGAATTACGCTAGCCCTATCATATTAGTAAAAAAAAAGGATGGCACAGTACGCATGTGCATCGATTATAGGATGCTAAATTCAGTCACGGTGAAAGAGAGGTACCCAATGCCAATAATCGATGATGAAGTGTGTCGACTATCGGGTCAGGCATGGTTCATCACCTTGGACTTAATGTCAGGCTATTATCAGGTGCCTATTGCAGAACGGCACAAACATCTGACGGCTTTTGTCACTCCGGACGGACAATACGAATTCAATCGTATGCCGTTCGGATTAGCTAACGCTCCTGCCGTATTTCAGAGGATGATGAATCATGTCTTAGGATCGGCACGATTTGATAAGGCTACTGTTTATATTGACGACGTATTGGTATATGGCAGGGATACAGACGAAGCCCTTACCAGGCTTGAAGAGGTATTAAAGCTCCTTGACGAAGCTAAACTTAAATTGAATCTCTCAAAATGTAGTTTCCTGCAAAATAATATAGAGTATTTAGGTTATGAGATTAGCTTGTCGGGAATGAGACCCGGTGAAGCGAAAATACGAAGCGTATCCGATTTTCCTAAGCCTGTAAATGTTCACACAGTTCGTCAGTTCTTAGGACTTGTTAGCTATTTTAGGAAATTTATCCAAGGTTTTGCCGAACTGGCTGCTCCACTTACGAAACTTTTAAAGAAAGATGTAAGGTGGGAGTGGACAAATGCTCAAGAACAAGCTTTTGAAGCACTCAAGTCCAAGTTAGTCACTAGATCAGTCCTTGCCATTTATAATTACACTGCAGATACTGAACTTCATACGGATGCCAGTCGAGTAGGAATCGGTGGGATACTACTGCAACGAAAAAAGGGTAGTACGGACTCCTTAAATCCTGTGGCGTACTATAGTCGACAAACGACCCCAGAAGAAAAGAACTTTCATTCTTATGAACTCGAGACATTAGCCGTTGTTTGTGCTTTAAAGAAGTTCAGAGTCTTTTTGTTAGGCAAGAAGTTCAAAATCGTTACCGATTGCAGTGCCCTACGCTCCACGTTTCAAAAAAGGGATCTCATTCCCAGAATAGCGCGATGGTGGCTCGTTCTGCAAGAATTCGAATGCGTAGTGGAGTATAGGCCTGGAACAAAAATGGCTCATGCGGATGCTCTATCCAGAAATCCTATTCTAGGCGAGGCTATGAATAGCGAGGTAGATTATGCTACAATCTTTGCTATTAGTAATGAAGATTGGCTTCTTACCTTACAATTAGGTGATACGGAGTTAGGAAGAATTCGAAGCATGGTTAAAAGTGACATTGATGCGAGAGGTCTTGATTATATAAAAGAAAATTATTTAGTAAAAGATAATAAATTATTTAGATACCTAGACGGAGATAAAAATAAAATTAGGTGGGTTGTTCCCAAGGGTGCGAGGTGGCAGGTTTGCAAAATGAACCACGACGATATAGGACACGTGGGGGGTGAGAAAACGTTAGAACGAATAAAAAAATGCTACTGGTTTTCGAAAATGAAACGTTTTGTTGCGAAGTATGTCAAATCTTGTATTGTATGTACTTATGCAAAAAGGACTGTTAATACACATGAAGGTTTACTACATCCTATTGTTAAAGTCGAAAAACCATTCCACACTTTGCACACCGACCACCTCGGACCATTTGTAAAGTCTAAAAGAGGACACACTCACATACTTGTAACCGTTGACTCGTTCACTAAATTTGTATTTATAAAACCGGTTAGAAATACTAATACACAAAACGTAATGAAAACTCTAGAAGATATTTTTGACACCTTCAGAAACCCGGACCGCTTAGTAAGCGATCGCGGAAGCTGTTTCACCTCCCATGCTTTTAGAAAGTTCTGTCTAGACAAAGGTATTAGACATGTATTAAACGCAGTAGCGAGTCCAAGATCTAACGGACAAGTAGAGCGGTATAATCGAACTATCTTGGACTCGCTTACGGCACAAAACCTTAGGGATGATGAGAAGGATTAGGATAATAAACTAGGAAAGATACAATGGGGTCTCAACAACACCTTACAAAAGACGATAGGCAGAACCCCAGCCGAAGTAATGTTTGGTACTTCAATGAATAGTGAGAGTAATCCAGCATTGAATGAAATATCAGATCTTACTCGCGAATCAGGTGATATATCGTCTGTTCGATCAGAGGTCAAAAGTAGAATTGATAAGCAACAAGTAATACAAAAACAAAATTATGACAGGAAACGTAAGCCAGCTCGACTATATCATAATGGGGAACTAGTTAAAATAGTTAAAACAGCATTCCAAAATGATGGCAAAAGCACTAAGCTTTTGCCCTCTTATGAAGGACCATTTAAAGTAATTAAAGTATTAGGAAACGATCGTTACAAAGTGGCTCCCATTCCTGGGTTTGATGGCATGAGAAACAAAAGAAAAACTACAGTGGCCTCTGATCGGATGCAACCGTGGATACACATAGCTTCTTTAGAACTAGACGATGACGACACTGATGCGGATGCTATGGACGATACAAGTGACCATGACTTAGCAGATGAAAATTATTAAGTTTAAAAAAAAAATGATATTTTACTGCAAAATAGTTTTATTTTTGTTCTAGGCCAAGGCACGAGACTTCGTGAGCGAGCGGGTTCGTAACTTGGTTTCGCTACGTGATCTGGACGGGGAGCCAGGCACGAGACCTCGTGAGCGAGCGGGTTCGTGTCTTGGTCTCGCTAGAAGTGACGTTTTAAACGGTGTATCCGGCACGAGACCTCGTGAGCGAGCGGGTTCGTGACTTGGTATATTTGGGTGTAATCTTCTGAACGACAGGTCAAGCACGAGACTTCGTGAGCGAGCGGGTTCGTGACTTGACTTCGTTCAGTAAGATATCATGTTGAGACAAACTAGACACGAGATCACGTGAGCGAGCGGATTCATGTCGTAGTATTTAATAAATTTAATTTAGAAAGAAGGAATAGAGTTAATGAAAGTGATTTGATACTTGATTCTTCGTTATACCTTAATATTATTGTTGGCTAGTATTACTTCAACCATTATTTTATTTATGGCAGGTTAAAGTGGTAAATGAGATAGTCTGTACATAATTGCAACTAGATGAACTTAGACACGTTTACATAATAAAGTAAATTGAAGAGTATATTAAATTAATGAACTGATTCTAGTACTATTAATAATTCATAAAAGGAAGGAAATATTTGTTTATTTTAAGTTTTTTAAATTATTGTTTGTTAGAAATTTAAATGAAAGAGTTGATCATGTTGATCAATGCATTTAGCAAATTTTGTTATTATATTTATTATTTATGTTGTCTGTATTGTTTAACAGTTTTATGTTGTACCTATATTATGTAAGAATGACTCCACTTGCCGAGTGTAAGGTTTCCAACAGAGTCGTGTATGGGGTCATACACGTTATCAGGATGGTCGAGTGTAAGGTCTTGACTTCTCATTTATAAATCACCAAACTTTTATAAATAATTAAATTAAAATTTTAATCTATTTTTGAAAATCTATTTGATCAAAATCTATTTACTACAAACACAGACCACTTAGGGTCTGTGACAACAAATGTTAATGGTTTCTCTTTTGACTTGAAAACTATAAGACTGACAAGCTCGGCAAGTGGCGGCATTGTGGTTTTGGGCGTCGCGTCAGATGGTTGTCTAGAGGTGATTGTAAAAAGAAATAAAGTGAAGTTTATCCTAAAGGAAGTTTCATTTGGAGGTGGTCTTACACTACCTAACAGCTGACTTGAATGTGCAACGATCAGAATCACAAACCGGTTTTGATTTCAAATATCTGTCGTAATAGTGCATACCTGTGCGCCTATTTCGGCACTGTTCTATCGCTTGGTTGGCTCGTCTCGACTAAGGACGGACTCAAACCTCACATTTCAAGAATCCCAAGTTCAATCCTCGACCATAAACAAAAATCTTTTTGTACTGGAAACATTGTTTTTAATGATTGATATTCAATGTTTGTCTGTTTTAAGCGCTGTCTAGCGTATTGGAACAGTAACAGCTTTGATTAATTGAAAATCATGTCTGCTGCTTCGAAGAACAATAAGAGCATAAGAAGTACATGTAACGGCCGCAATATATCACTGCAAGTCGAATGTTACAAGTGTGGAAATAGAGTTGAGGCTGGGAGTACGGTACTGTGCTCAATATGCAAAAATCACTTTGAGTATGACTGTATTAGGTATTCCGAGAAACTGTTTCGCCTAAAAGACACGATTGCAAAGAGAAACTGGAAGTGCAAAGTATGTGAGCAAAATTTGAAGACTTGTTCTACACCACACCTAATTGTACTGACCAAGTTGACGAAATTTACCAGTACAGTGTTTCAACTGAAAACTCATTCGCATCGTTATCTGATGATGAACACACAGACACATTACCACTATTATCACAAAATAGTCGATTGAACAATAGCTGTCCAAACCTTTGTAACATAAATTTGCAGGAAAAAATTGATGAGATGGGAAAACAAATAAAGACTCTTAGAGAAAAATTACAGATAGCTGATAATGAAATAGAAAACATGTTAATTGAAAACTCAAAACTTAAGAAACAATTAGAGAATCAAGAAAATAAAACAAAAATACTGACAGAAATTAGTACTAGCACAAAAAGAAATGTAACACATAGAAGAAAGAGGAAAAGTTTAAAAAAATAGACTGGATTTTTTACTGGACGATCACAATACTAACCGATCATCGCCATCTAGCGGCATTGTTGAGAAACTTTGTCCCTCAATGTCAAGCACTCCAAACAGTCCAAACATACAACCAAGGCTGCGTTCCGTGGCTTCACTCGAGTGCACTCGAGCGCACTCCGGCGCGCGCTCTACCCGTTCCGTGGCTTGGTGAAATTTTACTCTGACGGCTGTCAGAGCGTAGTTTCATCCGTTCTGTGGCTCAGAGCGCATCAACCAAACAACCATCAAATCGGATGGTTGTTTTTCACTCTGACAGCTATTTGACGTTTATGTCATTGTTAAAGTGTCAAATTTTGCAATTTAAGTCAAAACGTCTCGAAAAATTCGGCCTGTTTGTTTCGTATTGTTTTACTTTTTAATAATTAGGTTTAAATATTGTATAAAAGTGGAAAAAATGTAGACAAAAGAAGAGTTTTCTCTCGTTTTGGACAGGAATACTTCAGAAGAGGTTATAAAAACAACTCGATCGTTCCGTGGCTCAGTTGCAACTCAAACGAGTTAAACTTTAACCAAACAACTACACCCAGAACGACGGAACGCACTCCTACGTCAGAAGGAAAATTAGTTAACTCGCCAGATGTCACTACCATACCCAATAAAGTGACATTGATGTTACCAACACAACAAAAACAAACAATTCATGTAATTGGAGATGAACAAATTAGAGGTTTAGCTGAAGAATTAAGAAAATCTCGATGCGGCAAATGGAATGACAACTACAGTGTTAGTGGTACAGTGAAACCACACGCCCCTAGCTCGGAAATATTAAAAAACTGTAAATATCTGTATGACAATTTAAGCAAAAATGACATTGTAATAATAGCCTTAGGAAATAATGATGACAACCCATATCAAACAATTACCAATCTAAGTAACATCTTATATTTAATACAATGTAGTGTTTATTTTGATTGTGCAACATAATAATTGTTTAAATACTAAAAAACTAAATACCAAACTCAACCTTGTTTGTAACCAATACGTGAACTGCACTTTTATTGACATTAATCAGCTATTAAGCCAGAAACTACACTGTAAAATGTCATTAAAAGGTATAATTTGCTTTAAATTAAACATAGAAATAGACTACATAAAGTACAACCACTATTACATTCAAAACAGCTAAAAAATGATTAAATCACACACACTTATGACATCCAACAACAAAACATGTATTAATAACAGTTCCAATAGTTGTTTGTATAAAAAAGGGACCATTTCATATTATTTCCAACCAGTAAAATCATTAGACAACACACATAAGTGCCCGGAACCAGAGAGAGTTAAGTTTTTTCGTTAATAATAAGGAACAGTATTTTGGTGTACTGCACCAAAATATTCAAGGTCTTACTTCTAAGAAGGAAATTATTGAGCTAACTATCTCTGATCTGGACAATGACCTCACTCCAGATGTACTGTGTTTCACCGAAACATTTATAAAATGTGGTGAGGAAAAAAATATTAATATAAATAACTTTATAGTAGCAACTCACTTCTCAAGAAACAAAAGACGAGGGGGTGCATGTATCTTAGTAAAAAAGGGAATCTTGTAACGGTACAGAATGAATGGTATCCGTCCGTTAGTAAGGAATGTATGGGAGTAGCACTAAAATAAATATTAATGCGTAGCACCATTAATATAATAAGCATGAAAAAGGGAATAATAAACTAGTTCAGAATAATGGTCAGTGGTCTAGCGCTTTATCTTTAGTTTGAATTTCGCGGGGACTGCTCTGTGTGCTCCTTGCGACATAGGCGCCGTCTAGCGTGAGTTATTTACTTGAGCTTCGCATAAGGTTGCTAGTTTGACTTCTTTATTTTGAATTTCGCGGGGACTGCTCTGTGCGTCCCTTGCGACATAGGCGCCGTCTAGCGTGAGTTATTTACTTGAGCTTCGTGTTAGGTTGGCAATGGGCTTTATCTTTATTTTGAATTTCGCGGGGACTGCTCTGTGTGGCCTTGTGACATAGGCGTAGGTTGGCAAGCCGGTAGACATACGGGCGGGCGCCACCTATGGTCGGAATACGGAACTTTTTATAATTTCACAAAATACAGGATTATTGGCTTAAGTGGATGATTATTGAGAGGGAATTGTTAATAGAAGGCTACATTTAGATATTCAAAGATGTAATATTGGCTATCTGACGAGATTTGGTTGGATTATGGAAAAACTTTAGAATTGCGCGGCGGGCGACGGCAATGAGCGTGCGAGAGGTTGGGAAAAAGATAGAAAGAGAGGTAGGATGTTATCTCCACGTGGCGCAACGCGAAGTTCGCGTATAACAAATAATAAGCGACGCGAAGGCGAGGCGCATCGAAAAACAGCTAGCGATTGGTTGAAGGGAGGAAAAGCGGACTCGCGCGGGCGAATGTTAGGCGCGCATGGCGCGAAAGTTGAGATGCTTGGGAAAAGGGCGGAAAATTAGCGGGCATTCAATAATTGGACGTCGGAGGCGCGGTCCAATTTAAGAGTGCGGTAAATACTCATACGGGAAAAATAGTGTCCGAGCTTTGATAGTGCGCTAAGTGATATTCGAGCTGCGATATTAATTAAGATTTGTGAAATTGAAAGTGACTAATAAAGTAAAACTATTGCGATCGCAACTTGAATCCGTTAACGAAATGATGTATTTCGGGGTATATTGGCGGAAACGCATAACGGTGGCAACAAAACCAATATACCTTTCAACAGACTTCGGTCTGGATTACCTTTGACTGTATTTAATAAGGTCGGCGTTTTCCATTATTACGCTAAACAATACACTATCTTCGACGGAGTAATGGGGGAGAGACAGTTGTCTCCCTAGTGAAAGTTGAAGATAGGTCAGACACCATTTAGCTGGAGGTAGACCCGTATGACCCAGTCCAATTTCGAGTCTACCTCCGTACATACAGTGTAGTGATAGGTATAACACACTGAGTATACTGGCTCGACTGATAGTACATTTAGAAGTCAGTTGCTTGCAGGGGCGACTCGGCTTACACAACTCACCACGAAATTACGTTAAATGTGGCTTGGGCCTAGATTGCAAGGTACACAAGTAGGGACTGTTAGTTCGACAAAATATAGGCATTTCAAGTGAGGGAAGCTGTAGGAATCTATAGGTAGGCGGTTCTATATAATTGCTGTGAGGAAGTGAAGGGACAGTACGGGGTGAGCGCGCTGTGCATAGGCTGGGTACGCGGGCCGCGGGCCCAGGCTGGATTAATTCAGACTAATAAGGTAGGGATAATTAGGTTACGGTGCTAAATAAAATTTACGATGAAGTGATGTGGGTCCTATCTAGGCAAGTAATCTGTTACCGCAGGCCGATAAAATATTAGTTGTTTTCCTAAAGTTGTTACCAATTAATTATTCATTTTAAATAATTAACAGAAGTATGATAATATTGTACCATCATTACTTGGAATACCTAAAAGTCTAGACTGGTTTCCTATTACAAGAAAAATACTAAAAGTTATAGCAAATAAGCATAGCTGTACTGTGATGTTTGATTTCTAATACTGAAATGACCAAACAGGCATTTTTAGCTTTCCCTGGGATGCGATACGATCTTATATTGCTACACTCTTCAAAGTATTAAAAGTACACATCCGATACCTATTAGTAAAATATAAGCTGATACAAACTGAACAACTTAAACCAGTTTAGAACCTAGGATAATTCGTTGAAGGAAGACATTGCAAGCTATGAGCTTCTAATAATCTGAAACATAGAAATAATTGATTGATAACAACTTGCTAATTAGCCTGATAATGGTCTACTAATACCATTTGAATTCACCTTAATGGTCAAAGACCTCTTAAGATATGTAAGTACTTACTTCTAATAATGTGAAACATAGAAATTTCATATATTATATATTCAGTTCATAATGTGAAAAGGATATTTGGATGATAGCAAGCCTTGAGATAAACTCTATTGATTTATGTGGAATAATAAGAATTTAAATTGCTAACACATAGTTCATAATGTAAAATGAAATTAAATTTTGAGGAGAGATGTAAATTCTCAGTTTTAAAGAATTAAAGCCACAGGCTAATTAAAGTTAAAGTCAATCTGGTCAGAGCTGATATTAAACAATGAGCCGTTCAGCATGCTAATAGCGGGGCGGGGCTATTAAATTACCAGGATCCTCAAATATGTCATATATTTCCACAAGACTTTCATGTAAATTGCACAAGACTTCTTATGTATCATGCTACTTTTAATAAATAATAATACCTGCAAGCTAAGCTATCATCTGATTATCTCTGAGTGGTTACAAATCTTCCCCGCAGCTGCAGTGTAGGATTTAGGTCACAGTTCAGACGGAGTCATTGCTAGGCTACACATATCTATGTTATGATCTATAGACTGGTAGGTAATTAGGTCAGGAGAAAATAATTTAACACAGGGATAAGCCAATTACTAAACTTTCACGAAAGAACTTGAGTTACTTAAATGCGGTTAACAACGGAGGGTTCACTAGACGATCTGGCCAAAATAGTATTTATTATAATATTACATTGCTTGACTGAAATTCACTGCAAATAGAATTAAGCTATGCTAAGGTTTCATCATCATACAAACACTACGCACTCCACAAAACTACAAACACAACCATTAGATTGTAGATAAATTAGGTTAAATAGTTTTAAGAATTAGATAATAAGTTAAGTTAAGGTAAAAGCGGCGATGATGTGTGTATGTATTATAAGGTAGAATAAGGTAGAGATTTAGGTTAGGGCGAGAAGTTACAATCTCTTATAAAAAAAATTGCATTGGGTAGTGATTTGGCGGTCGACTTCCATTTTGAGTGCTGTGCTGTACACATCTTATTTAGTAACGTTATTGTCTTATGTGTATATCGTGCCTCTACAGTCACAAAGAAAAGACATTTTGACTGTTTCTTTGACAAGTTGCAACTTCTTCTAGATAAGTATCAACATAAGTACCAGAAACAAAAAATTATAATTGTAGGTGACATAAATATTAACACTTTAATAAATAATAATATGACTAGTACCCTTTCTGACATTTTAGTAAATTATAATTTGACCCAGCACATAACAACACCAACACGAGGTAACTCATGTATTGACCATATTTTTAGTAACATACAGAGTGCCATAGGAAAAACCCTACCTCTCTGCTTGTCTGATCATGATACAGCCCAATTGTCGGTTTTTAAAACTAAAAATAAATCTGTTACTCCTAGAGTTATATACAATTATACAAGGTGCTACTCCGCTGAGAACATTAAGAAGTTCAAAACTTATCTAGCACAGACCTCATTTGCAGATGTATACAAGGAAACTGACTCAAATCAGGCCTTTAATATGTTTTATGACTGGTTCTGCTTATTGTACAAACTATGTTTTCCAGTTTGTAAAGTTAAAATAAATACAATATATAAACTAAAATGGATCTCAAAAGGTATTAAAAAAAGCTGTGCTACAAATAGAGCCCTCCGACTAAAATATTACAAAAAACGTAACATACCAAACAAAAATAATTACCTTGCATACTCTAAGCTTTTAAAACAATGTATACAAAAAGCTAAAAAACTAAATAATAATAAATACGTTTTAAATAGCAAGAATGTTTGCCAGGCAACATGGAAAGTGATACAGACTGAGCTAAATTCCGAAACTCACAAAAATCACTACATTGAATCAATAGAATATTGTGACAAAATTATTACAAGCCCCAAAACAATTGCAACAAAATTTAATGAATACTTTATCGAATGTACTAATAAAATAAACTATATAAATTCACACGAGCCCTCAAATGACATCTTGAATAATTCCATATACTTGACACCTACTGACGAATATGACTTAAAAAAATATATAAGCTCTTTAAATAATACAACTTCAGAGGGGTATGATGAAATATGCACAAAAGTTTTGAAAGCATGCAGCGAACAACTAGGCCCCATTCTAGCATATTTAATAAATCTTTCTGTTACGGCGAAAGGCGTTCGCAGTAACAGCGACGAAATAAAGGTTGTGGGCTGGGTAGGTATGGATAGTGAAGTACTTACAGGGATGATGAGTCACAGGAACCGGGGGACGAGCTGACCACGGGCGGCGATGTAGGTTGGTTTCCTGGCGCACAGTCACTACACTACACAATAGGCATTTAGGCGTTCTCTTCACATTAGGTTCAGGAGTCACTATAAATAAGGGCAGATACCAGCGCGCGTATTTTGTGGGCGTATCGCGGTAGCTAGCAGACAGACGAGTCGGCGCGGTATCTCTCACCAAGCCAGCGGCCGCGGGTCGCGCAGCGGTGGCGCCGCGGCAGATAGGCGGACGCGGTCGTCAACAACCGCTGAGTCAACCGCCTTACAGATGGCGGTATGGTTTGAATGGCCGTCCCGGCTTTGGCGGGAACATCCTCCGGGGGCCAGGGTGGGCTCATCCAATGGGAGCCTGGCGATCCGGAATACAGGCCTCCGAAGATATCCATTCGCGGTGTCCAGGTCTACCACCCGCACGACGCCATCCTTCCCAGGCAGGTTGCGAGCAATGCGCCCCAGTCTCCATTGGAGGGCAGGCAGATTGTCCTCCTTGATGAGGACGAGCTCGCCAACTCGGGGAGGGGAGGATGGGGACAACCATTTGGAGCGGGTTTGGAGGGTATGAAGGTAGGACTGGGTCCACAGCGTCCAGAAGCGCTGGGAAAGGGCCTGTACCATCTGGAATCGCCTACGTGTGGAGATCGGCCTATCTTCCACGGATAGTTCGGGAAGGGCCGTTAGTGGGCGGCCTATGAGGAAATGTCCGGCTGTAAGCTTGTCAGAGAGGTCTTGAGTTAAGGACCGCTTCGATCCGAGCTAAAAGTGTGGAGAATTCCTCGAATGTGAGGTGTTGTTCGCCAATTACGCGATATAAAAGTTGCTTTGTTGATTTTACGTTGATCTCATGTAAGGCACCGAACCATGGTCCCTTAGGGACGTTCAACAACCAAGTAATGTGCTGACCAGCGAGCTTGTGCGCAATCGTGTCATTATTCAAGGCAAGAAAGTTTTGTACTTCGATGAGCTGATTTCTAGCGCCTACATAATTTGTACCGCAGTCCGAGCGGATGAGAACCGGGGCACCGCGGCGTGCTATAAAATGCTGTAATGCCGCGAGGAACGCTTCCGTGCTGAGGTCCGAGACCGGTTCCAAATGAACCGCCTTAGTCGAGAGGCACACGAATATACAAAAGTACGCTTTTAAGAGTTTAACATTACGTAGGGTACTAGATTTAACGAGGAATGGTCCGGCAAAATCGGTCGTGACTTGACTAAATACTGGCTGAGGCGTAACTCTATCGGCTGGCAGGTCGGCCATGAAGGGCGCTTGCGGCTGGGCCCGGCATCGAAAGCATCTAATGCATTTAAAAACTCGGTGTCTAATAATACGGCGCGCGGACAATATCCAAAATTGTTGGCGTAGGATAGCGTGTAAAGTGTCAGCGCCAGGGTGGCAGTGTATTTTGTGGTAGTGGTCAATGATAAGGTCTACAAGTGGGCTAGAGCTGGGAAGTATAAGCGGATGCTGCGCGTCATATCGGATAGACGCATGGGACAGTCGTCCACCAACTCTAAGGAGCTCATCTTTAATGAGAGGTGACAGCCGCTGGAGTCTGACGGAGCAGATTTTGCCAGTTTGAAGGCGGTGGATGTCCTCTGCAAACTCATTGTGCTGAACACTGCGCACCCAGTAAAGTAGGGCCTCTCTTTGTTCACTGACGTACAAGGGGCCTGAGCGTCGCGAATCTGGGTGGTGTCTGCAGTTGTGCAGAAAGCGTTTTAGACAAGCTGTCACTCCGACGAGCTTGTCTAGTGAACTGAACCGAGTGAGCAGGTCAAAGTCAAGACCGGGCACTGTGACCAGTGACGGGACGTGTTTGGGCTTAAGGCCGGGCAGGGCGTGATGGCCCAGAGCTAAGGGCATCGCAGGCCAAGACTCAGAAGGCTGTCCAAGCCACGTGGGAGACCACCATAGGTCGTGGGCTGACAGGGATTGCGCAGACATCCCTCTGCTTGCGCAATCTGCCGGGTTGAGCTCGGAAGGTACGTGTCGCCAGGTACATTCTGGTGAGCCTGAGCTGATTTTGACTACCCTGTTGGCTTCAAAGGGTTGAAGACAGTGAGGCGGTGTATTGAGCCAGGCCAGGACTATCGTACTGTCTGACCAACATATGTGTTGTTGTATACTGATATGGGCCGATAACTGAACCGACACACGGATCATGACCTGGGAGAGTAGGGTGGCGGCCGACAACTCTAACTTGGGGATTGTGAGGCGATTCTTGATTGGTGCGACTCGCGACTTGGCGACAATCAAGTGTACCAAAGTATCTCCGGAGGCATCGAGCTCATGGAGGTAAACAACGGCGGCAAACCCGGCTTCAGAGGCATCTGCAAACCCGTGAAGCGAGTATGCAGCTGAGCCTTTGTTTGCACAAATGTGCCGAGGGAAGCGAATGCTAGACAACAGCGGCAGATCCTCTGAGATGTGGTGCCACTCCGTTTGTACTTCAGAGGGAGTGGGCTCATCCCATTCCAGCTTCAGTAGCCACAATTGCTGTAGCAGCAGCTTTGCGCGGAAGATAACGGGAGAAACCCAGCCCTTTGGGTCATAAAGTGAGGCTACGGTGCTTAAAATAGACCGCTTTGTGACATGTGTGATGGGGGGCAGAGAGATGCGGTAGGTGAACTCGTCTGACTGAGGGCTCCACTGTATACCCAAGACCTTAATGGACGTGGACTCTGGGTTCATGTCGAAGTCCTTGGGCATGTCGCATTGGTTGTCGGGAAATCTCTCGAGCAGCTTAGGCGAGTTAGATGTCCACTTACTGAGCTGAAAGCCGCCTAGGTCTAGCAGACTTATCAACTCGTCCTGAAGTGCTTGGGCGGATTCAACTGTGTCATGACCACAGAAGATGTCATCAACGAAGATAGACTTGCGAAGAACCTGAGCGGCTCCAGGGTAGCGATGGCCTTCATCATCAGCCAGCTGAAGCAGATTGCGGATTGCATGGTATGGGCTTGATCTTAAGCCGTAGGTGACTGTATTGAGGGCGTAGGTGAGCAGAGGGTGATCTGGTGAGGACCGCCATAGTATCAGCTGATACCGTCTCTGGTCTGGGGCAACCAGCACATTTCTGAACATCCTCTGAATGTCAGTGCTGAAAACGACTGGATGCGTTCTGAAGGACATGATGATGTCCACAATGTCCTGTTGAAGGGCGGGGCCTGTGTGTAGGCATTCATTTATGCTGACACCATTGGAGCTTTTGCAGCTACCATCAAAAACAATGCGCAGCTTGTCCGACCCTGACTTAAATACGCCATGGTGAGGGATGTAGAAGTGAGGTTTATGGGCGAATGTATTTGGGTGACAGGGAGCCATGTGCCCTAAGTCGATGTATTCGGCCATAAAGTCGACGTATTTAGAACGCAGAGACGGGTTCGCCATTAGCTTCTTCTCAATATTGAGGAATCTGCGTAATGCGATAGGGTGAGTTTTACCAAGTTGAGGGGCGTCCTTTAGAAAGGGCAGAGCGACCGTATATCTGCCTGAGGGATCGCGTGTAGTTTTAGAGCGGAAGATTTCCTCGCATTGTTCCTCCAGGGGGTCATTATGAGTGTGAGATTGAGGGAGCGGCTCCTCAGACTCCCAGAACCTTTCCAGACTCTGACGTATGTCCTGGGCTGATTCAGCTGAGTCTGGTTGTGAGCTGACGACGTGAGCTGAGTTAACCTGCTGCGCCGGCTGCGCATACAAGTCCTCAATGGGTCCTATCAACGCGAAGTCGAAAATCGTGCCGAAGGCTATGGGCTTGCCCGGGCCCAACGAGACCTTAGTCCCGTCCAACACCTGGCCAAGAACGTCCGACCCCAATAAGAGGTCGATCGGTGCTGGTGTGTGGTAAAGCTGGTCAGCCAATGGCACGGGTGGCTGGCCTAGTACGTGGGAAATGTTTGGTACCTTCTCTAAGGGAAGGTAGCCAGTGACGTTTTTTAAAATGTGAGCTGTGGCAGTGATTGTAGGAGTATCATTGTGAGTGGGTCGGCATACTATTGTTATTGCCGCCTTTGACTCATGTTTGTGCTGATTCCCAACTCCTGTAATTTTTAAAGAAGTGGGTTTTGATGGCAGGTTCAAAAGTCGTGCCATGCGTGACGTTATTAATGTCAGCATACTGCCACAGTCCAATAAAGCTCTGGCTGTGTGAAGATGGCCATGTACGTCCGCGACTCTTAGTGAGACGGTTGGCAACAAAATGGGTGTGCCAGTGGGCACAGAAGGTGAGTGAGCTGATTGAGTATCAGCTGAAATTGTATGAGCTGAGTATGTATCAGCTGTGTGGGCATGGGTTGACTGGGCATGGGCTAAATCTACCTCTTCGCTAGGGTGCTCCGTGATAGTTGGGAGTCATAATTGCTGGCGGCGTTCGCGGGGCCTACCTGGCGAACCGGACCTGGGCGGGCTGGCTCTGTGAGCAGAGCTGGGTTGCACCTGTTTAGCCTGTGCGGGTTTGTGCCGCCTGCTGTGTCTGGGACGCTCCCTCGAGTGCTCTGTCAGCTGTGGTGGGGGTACATGTACAGACGACGAATGAGCCGTCTGGTCGATGGAGGGACGTGTGGTGGTTTGTGCTCCCACAGTCCTTGCATGCCCCCCTTGACCTGCACTCGCTCTCGTAGTGACGGCCGAGACAACGCTGGCAGCGCTCACGTGCCTGTACAAAGTCCCAACGGCCCTGTGTTGGCTGGGAATTGTACCATTTGCACGTCATGAGCCTATGTCCCCTAGTGGCACAATAGGGACAGTAGGGCGTCGAGTGTGAGGAAGAGGACGAGGACGATGATGAGGAGCAGCTTTGCTGGAAGGCCGACTAGACGGGGAAGGGCTGACTGCGAGCCGGGGAGGTAGATGGGCGGGGCCGCATTTGCTGCGCTGGGCGGAACGGTTGGTGAGTAGGCTGATCGTAGGCGCGGTGAGGCGATGGAGCTGAGGAGCGGCCACGGTAATGGTCGGGTTGTTGCTGAGCCATCTGAGCATAAGTGCGATGGGGCAACTGTGGAGGCGCGCGGCTACGAGAAGGGCCGGGCAGGGCGTGAATGGGCTGCGGCTGGGCTATGTTGGAGAACTCTGTCTCCACACAGCGCGCGTGCTCCTCGAGGTAGGAGATGAGGTCACTCAACGTGGGCAGGGTGCTGCTAGACCCGTGTCTGCGTTCAAATAACGTGCGGAGCTCACCCTTAAGCTTTCGCACCACTATCGACACAAACACGTAGTCGTCTCCTATGGGCAGATCCAAATTACTAAGGGCACACTGGGCGGACACCAGCGGAGTGAGGAAAAGTGTGCGTATGTTAGAGCGCGTGTGGATGCTCGGCAGCCCCAGGATTATGTCGACGAAACTATCGATGAGAACCCGGCGGTTCTCGTACCGCTTGGTAAGAATGTCCATGGCCACGGCAAAATTTTCATTGGTGACCTTTAGGTGGGACACCATGCTTAATGCCTCACCGCTGAGACTTGAGAAGAGATAGTGGAGCTTGACTGCTTCCGACAAGGTCGCCATGTCGTCAGTCAAACTCCTGAACAGTGCAATAAAGGAGGGCCAGTCCTCCACCTTTGAGCTGAACCTGGGCAGCGCTATCTTGGGGAGGACGGCTGTAGGCGTATTGACGCCGAGACTGGGCTGAGCGTTATGGGTTGGGGACGACGTGGAAGAGGGTAAGATTTCCTCCCTAGCCACAAGTATCCCCAGGTATGCCCCGGAGGCTTTTGTGTGGTTCTCAGTGTATGTCCTCTCAACCCCCTCGTCTAAGTTCTCTTCGTCGAGAATGTTGTAGTATACTGAGTCCAGCTTTTCCTTTATGCCCTGTATCTGTGCGAAACGCACGTTAAATTCCGTTATGGAATGTTTGGTGTCGCCAGCAATGATCCTTGATCCCACCTCTAGGAGCTGGTGTATAGCTTTGGCGGCCTCCCTAAATATCGCGGCTTGTGACTTGGTCGGCATCGCGATGAATAAAAGGAGACAAAAAACTAATAAAATAAAAATAACAAAAAAATAAACAAATTTAAAGGCAGTAAAAAGGACAACACCTGTATATATTCTATAGTTGGGCTGGACGTATTTGTTTACTAATGTAATGGCAAATGGGCCAAAATTAACGCAACAATAAAGAAAGCAAAACTAAGTTGGGACGCCTTGTATATAGCCCACGGGTGGGCAAACGCGTGTGTATGTGTATGTCTGTGTTTATTGAACGCGCGTACGTAACATTAGCCGACCGCAAAACAAAAAACAAACAAAACAAAAACAAATAAAAAAAAAATTACGTTATCCGTAGCCCACTACTGGGCAAGGCGCTCACAGTCGGGCAAACCTGTAGCGGACACTAGCGCGAAGAATGAGTCAGTCGCAAACAAAAAAAATAAAAATAAACGAATAATAAAAACTTAATTAAAAAGGTTGGGACACTCTGTCTGTGTCCCACAAGTGGGAAAACGTGTGTAGAAGTGCTATGCTCTTGTGGTGAGCACGCACAAGAATGAGCCGATTGCCAAGGCAAAAATTAAAAACAAAAAAATATATAAAATTAACACGAGCGAAAAAATAAAGCACGCTACTTGGCACGCGTGTTGAGCATGCACGAGTTCTGAGCCGATTTAACACGACACGAACATAAAAAATTCATTAAAAAATAAAACGGGAAACCCTCATCTCTCGTTATAATACCTCACGCAACGTAATAAAACGGGAAACCTTCTCTCGTTATAATACCCTACGTAACGTAATAATTTAACTACTAAGTTACCGAACAATGTATCATTAGACAACGATCGTATAGGTCCCTACACATAGATCTGTGATCAGACGATCGGATGCATACACGAGATCAATATCAAAACAAATACAGAAATAATTGCGTTAGAATAATCTTGTATACAGCGTAGTCGCAGTCCTCACAAATGATTTACGACTACCTGACGAAATTTTTATTGGGACAGGGTAAAGTTATGTGAACAAATGAATTTAGAAATGATGGCACGAATTAGATATAATATTTAGACATAGAATGCGAATACGGGCGGAAACAATTATCTTTAGCGGACTGTATTTAAATTGAAAATTAAAATAAAGCTAGGTTCTGATCAGTGCTGAACCTTGGCGGTTATTCCGCGCTCGATTGGACCAAAATGTTACGGCGAAAGGCGTTCGCAGTAACAGCGACGAAATAAAGGTTGTGGGCTGGGTAGGTATGGATAGTGAAGTACTTACAGGGATGATGAGTCACAGGAACCGGGGGACGAGCTGACCACGGGCGGCGATGTAGGTTGGTTTCCTGGCGCACAGTCACTACACTACACAATAGGCATTTAGGCGTTCTCTTCACATTAGGTTCAGGAGTCACTATAAATAAGGGCAGATACCAGCGCGCGTAATTTGTGGGCGTCTCGCGGTAGCTAGCAGACAGACGAGTCGGCGCGGTATCTCTCACCAAGCCAGCGGCCGCGGGTCGCGCAGCGGTGGCGCCGCGGCAGATAGGCGGACGCGGTCGTCAACAACCGCTGAGTCAACCGCCTTACAGATGGCGGTATGGTTTGAATGGCCGTCCCGGCTTTGGCGGGAACACTTTCAATGGTATCAGGTACTTTCCCGGAAAAGCTCAAATTTTCTGTAGTTAAGCCAGTGTTTAAAAAGGGTGACATACTGAACCTAAATAATTATAGGCCCATAACACTGATACCTACTTTGGCAAAGATTTATGAAAAAGTCATGCTTGAGAAACTCACTTCTTTCTTTAGTAAATTTAAGATTCTAAATAACGACCAGTACGGATTTCAGAAAACTAAGTCCACTACGCAGGCTGTTTTCAACCTTGTAAGTGAGACATTGACAGGCTTAAATAACGGTATGTACACAACAAGCCTCTTTTTTGACATGTCAAAAGCGTTCGATTTTGTCTGTCACAAACTATTGTTAACAAAACTGGAACGATACGGCATAAGAGGCGTTGTGTTAAAATGGATTCAGTCATACTTGCAGAATAGAATGCAATTGGTACAAGTATCTCGGTTGGACAAGAATAAGGTGTCTCAAACGTATAAATCAGAGTACGGGGAAAACCATTTTGGCGTCCCGCAAGGAAGTATACTCGGCCCGTTTTTATTTTTGGTTTATATTAATGACCTATCTAAAATAACTTATCACCGTTGCATTCTGTTCGCTGACGACATATCGGTAGTAGTAACAACAACAACCAAAAATCTAGATGAGCATAAAATTGACATTAATAATACTATTTCATTAATTATAGACTGGCTGCATAATAATAATCTAATAATAAATATTAATAAAACTAGTTTTCTTAATTTTAATAATAAAACATTTGACATAATCTACCAAGGACATATACTTAAAACAGAGAATACAACAAAATTTCTAGGTATTGAAATTGACCAACGATTGAACTGGAAGAAGCAAGTAGAGGTAGTATGCAAAAAAATCAATAGTTTCGACGTTATAAGTTGATAGTAAAAGTTTATTTTTTCTTTTTAGCGCATTTAAATAAAAGCTTGTTATTTAAAAAATATTTTTTTTTATTTTGCATGTAATAGTAAACAGATATTATTTATGATTATGTAGGTGAATTTAGTTATTAACATTACAATACTAATGAGATAAAAATAAAGCCCCGTAATATTTGTGAAGATAAAGATGGTAGATGTGAAATCAATCAGCGAGCGACGTCTGTTTTTATTTCCGTATTCCTACTTCAAAACTATAACATTGCAAATCATTCGCAAGTGATAAGGGCGGATTACGGTTATTTCGTGTTGTGTTTCTAATAATAGTGTAATTGTTTATTTAACGAAAACGAATGATACTAATGTGCACGATCGTATTTCGACCCATGAGAGACACAAAATTATTATTCCAAAAAAGCAAGGACTTTCTGTTACTTACAGACATTTCAAATTAATTAGGAGTAACGGTAAGTCTGCAATTTAATATTGTTTTTATTTTGTAACGTCTATGTTCACTGTAACAACGTTTTAAATCGATACAGTATAATAATTGTATAAAAAGACTGTTAATTAAAATAATAAAATAAAAAAAAAACAGAAAGTTGGTTTTAAAACGTGATTTTTGCTTACGAATAATAATATTTAATTATCGATCGATTTAATTAACCGTACGAACCCGCATTGGGCCAGCGTGGTGGCTTATGGCCCAATATCCCCGCTTACTATTGTCCACGTAGGAGGCCTGTGCCCAGCAGTGGGACGTTTATAGGCTGATGACGACGATGATGATGTAGCGGTAAAAGAATACTACCACCCCCTCTCTTTCCTTGGGTGTCGCAAAAGGCGACTAACGGACTAAAGACTGCACATACATCCTACAGCATTGAGCGGCGATGGTCTCACCACCTATCACGCTGAGCAAATGTGCAGTTGTAATTAGGTGAAACATGGACTATGGCAGTGGATTGCTTCTGCGGCCCTCATTGCCTAGTCTCTGACTAACCCTTTGGGGATAATAGCTATTAGTTATTCTGTGATAATAGTCGTGAATCTATGTATGGAAGTACTTACGTTTTTTTTATTTTATAAAACGATATATTTCTAGATTGTTCCCATGTTTATCTAAATCCAGCCCTGATAGTGGAAACTTTTAGGAACTCCATAAAATTTAATATTATTAATTGTAGCTAAAAGACATTTATTTTTAGTTAATGTTTTGAAGTCGATTTTTATTGTTAAAATTATTTAATTTTGAATATTGTTAAATCACAGTTTTGATAATTAATAATCTTTTGATAATCGATTAAATCACTGATTCTGAACCTACATTTTTGTATAATTGATTTCTTGACAATTCAGGAATAGTAGACATAGTCCGTCCCACAATACATTTTCGCAAATTGCGCCCAATGTATACATGTTAAAGAAATTGTCATGTTTACATTTGATAAAGACAGTGAGTACATTTTACTGATTATGTATCGTTTACATTAATGTGAAACCAACGTATACCTAATTTTAGCACACTTTGATGTTACCATAATTTTAAACACATTGTTAGGTGAATATTTTTAAAATGCTACAAGTTTACATATTATACAAAATGTGGAAATGTATATATATTAATGCTCGTGACTGTACACAATTTCAATACTAGAAATAAGTCAAAACTTATGATGCCCCTGTCAGGTTACAGAAGGTTCTCGGCTGTTTCTTGGGGCAAGGTATACACTATTATAATAAAATACCAAGTATACTGTACTAGATACCTTTAGATAAGTTTAAGAATCATGTAAAATCTTGTTTACATGAAAGGATATTATACAGTCAAAGAATCTACAGAAGACAAAACAGCCTGGTTATAATAATATTTTCCCAATATATTTTCTTAACAATTATTTTTATAAATAATTATTTTTACGCTGGTATGATAGCCTTTATCAGCAGTGTATTACAGACAAAGGTACCTACTCTAAATTTATGTTGCGTTTAAAGTTGTCTTATTGTTCTCTTGCTTTCGTTGGAGTTGCTCGATTGTTATGCATGCTCTCATAAAGTCTCTGCGGTGGTGGTATGTGCGTCGGGTCGTTACGTTCCCTAAAACATGGCTGAGCGAAGCGATGGCGGATTCACATGTCACACTCGTGAACGGGTACCGCCTGTGGAGGCTGGTCTGCTCCTGCAATCTTATTTTTTTATTGGTAGTATTTAATAGTCTTTCTTTTTTTTTCAAAGATACTGTAAGACGTTGTTCATTTTATTTTAAATCGAGCAATACCTGTTTTTGATTGAATATTCTTTTGTATGTGTTGTGTTGTCTTGTAATCGTATTAAATGTTTTTTTGTTGTAATAGAAAATGTCATTCTATGATAGGGAGGGCATTTTCCATTTTCCAAGGGCTTATTTTTAGTTTACTGAATAAAGAAATTTTGATTTTTCCTTGTTACAGGGTGCGGGTGTCACTCATGCAGCCGCAGATGGAGGATCTGCCTTCGGACAGAGTCACTCAGTCTCGTCCATTCTCGGGGGTCGCAACGGATTTTGCTGGACCTTTCTCGGTAAAAACGCCCGGGTTGTGAAGTTGTGCCTGGCCACCAAGGCCGTGCACTTGGAAGTGGTTTCGGCATTGTCCACGGAGACCTATGTTGCCGCGCTGGATTGTTTTATGTCGCGTAGCGCCTTAACTTATTCACTCTGACAATGGCACAAATTACAAGTGTAAGGCTACCAATGTAAAGGTGTTTACAAATTTTGAGAAAGTAATGTAGATAGTTTAAGTCAAATCCTCGATCGGAAGGGGGTAACTTGGCGGTTCAGCCCCCAAAGAGAAAGTGGGGACTTTCTCTTTGAGGCTGCCGTCAAGTCAGCAAAGACCCACCTCCGCCGCGTATTATGAGAAACGGTCCTGACGTTTGGGGAGCTTGCTACAGTATTTTGCAAGGTAGAGGCGGTCCTCAATTCTCGTCCTCTCTGCCCCCTGTCCTTAGATCCAACCGATCTGGAGGTCTCCTGACTCCTGACTCCTGACACCTGGTCATTTTTTGATTTGGCAGCCGCTCACTGCTCTACCGGAATACCCATGGAGGGAAAAACGTATGACACGGTTGTCACGCTATAAATGTTGCAGCAAATGAGCATTCATTTTCATTTCATTTTCGTTTCATTTTCGTTTCATTTTCGTTTCATTTTCATTTTCATTTCTAACTTTAATAAGTGATCTCAATTTTATTATATAGGTAGCGATTTATCATCGTATTCACCAATCACCACAATAATAAGTCTTATTATTATCATCAAGGGAAAAAAAAGAAATAAAAAAAAACTAATGACTAGGCAGTATGGTCTCTGACCTTAGCCTGTTCCTTCACGGAACAACTAAAAAAAGAAAATATTAAAAAAAAAACTAATGTCAATTTGTCACATTCCGAATTTCCGATTCCATTCCATTCGTTTCGTTGATTTCTACAAGGTTGATACATAATTTACGGATTACTTTGAATAAATTCCGGTTTGCTGTTTATCTACAAACTTAAAAGTTGTGAGTAGTGCTTAAATTAAAGCCTATACAATGGCACAGTTAGTCAATAGTAAAAATATTTTAGAATTCTTGGAACTTGTTGGTCGTCTGAAGGTAATATTATTTATTTTTATTTCCGCATTTACAACTCTAACTATAACTTTCATTACTATGTGTTTGTTATATATCTGACTGCGTACCTATGTTGCGAAAGTTTCTTTAGAATGGGCCTAGGCTTTCGGTTACCTAGGGGATGGCTTAGGTCTCCTTTTCAACATTAACATCTCGTACAGAACGCGCTCAGTTGTCTGTTTTAAATGTTGGTGCTCCTGAACTATAACTCCGACGCCTGAACTGTATAAATAATTATGTAATTCTTGACTCCAATTAATATTTTAGCTGAGATGCTTAAAATATCATGAATTGATTCCCATTCAATAATTGACAAAAATTTATACGATTGCAGCATGTAAAGCGGACAGGTTGGGTGATATGTGATATTGATGACTGCGAATCCATTGCTGGCCACATGTATCGAATGGGAATGATGACATTCCTCCTTACTGATGAAAATAATCCAACTAATTTGGATCGGCTGAAGTGCCTTCAAATAGGTGAGAAAGTGGCTAACTCCCTACTTTTACTCTAATGCCCCGTTAAACATTATTATTCCTTTTCCTTTTTTTTAATAAGTAAGAAATATTTTATTTATTTTGTACACCTTCTACATATTTTTTTCTTTAATAGGTACCTACTTTCCTATTTGCCTGTTGTATGTTACTCAAAAAATTAGAACTTCATTATACATAGACACATCTTGTCTGTTAATTATCATTATCACTAACTCATAGTTACTTACTCCGATAATCCGAACTGGTGGTAGACTCTCGGGCACCCTTTTCGCATCAAACTCGACCTTGGACGTTGGGGAAAACTACACCAACCATACTGCATTGCGCTGGTTCAATGCCAAACGTCCGGTTCCTACAAAGGTCAGTTCGTAAGGCTCTATTTTCCTTGATATCCTTAAGTCGAGCGGGCCTGATGCAGTTCCTCCCATTGTGCTTCGGAGGTGTGCTCCTGAGTTGGCGCCGGTTCTAACGCGCCTCTTACAATACTGGCGAGTCCCAAGCTCTTGGAAGACAGCCCTTGTCCACCCGATTCTCTAAAAAAGCGATCGCTCAGACCCGTCCAATTACTAATTACTTATTACGAAGATAACTAGCTACTAAGCGATCGCCAGTATGGTTTTCGTCGGGGTCGTTCGGCTGATCTTTTAGTGTACCTTACTCGCCGATGAGCGGAGACAGTCGAGAGTAAAGAGGAGGCACTGGCAGTTAGCTTGGACGTAGCAAAAGCCTTTGTCAAGGTATGGCACCGGGCGCTTCTCTCTAAACTTCCATCATACGGGCTTCCTGAGAAAATGTGTTTGTGGGTTGCCAGCTTTCTTTCTGGGCGTAGCATCAAGAGTCGACGGTTCGTGCTCTAACATTAAACCCGTGAATGCTGGAGTCCCGCAGGGGTGTGTGTTAGCCCCTACTCTGTTTCTTCTACATATCAATGACATGTTGCATAACAACAGCATTCATTGCTATGCGGACGACAGGTACTGGGGATACGCTCTACACCGGACGAGCTAATATTTCTCTGGAAAGCGTCATCAAGAGCCGGCATAAACTTGTGACTGACACCGAGAACATGTTAAGTCATGTCTCGAATTGGGGCCGACATAACCTAGTCCACTTTAACTCTACCAAAACACAAGTTTGCGCATTTACCGCGAAAAAACATCCCTTCGTCGTACCTCTGAACTTTAAGGGAGCTCTCGTTGATACTAATCCGACTATTGGAATCGTTGGCGTCGATATTTCGAGTGACGTTCAGTTTCGAGGTCATTGGGAAGGTAAAGCTAGGCTAATATTGGCGTAATTTTAAGTTAAAATAAAAGTACCGAATTTCCCGGGAAACGAATTCTCAGTACCGGTACTGTGTAAAAAGTCAATTTCGGTACCGGGAATTCCCGGGAGCATGCCCTAGTATAGACTTTATAGGATTCTCTGCTAATTTATCTGCGAATTGTTTGTCTTTCGTTGAGTACAAAAATTAAATGTTAAGTATCAGTAGTTTAGTCATAATATTGAAAAACATTACAAAAAAGGGATATTTTGGGATTTTTTTTTCTATCGAGTGAAGTTCATTGGATCTTGTAACTGAATGAGACTTTGAATAGATTCGATCCTTAACTATGGCCTGGCCGCAGCCGCTGTGCCGCGCCTTGGGTATGTGTGGGTGGTAGGGGGAGTGGGAAGTAAAGAGCATGAACTCACATGAGATTCGTAGTGTCAGACAGATCTTAGGATATCGAAGCACAGTTTATTGAAGCTTTATATTTACGAGTATAATTACATCCAATCCGTTTTTGTCCAGTATGATTTTTAGATAAGTACAATTAAAGAACCAATATCAATGAAATAAATCTTTAATTCTTAGAAATATATGTAATATAAATAAATAAATGTATATATAATATATGCTAGGGGCCGCGGGGGGCTTCGGGGGCTGGTCGGGTCGGGTGTTTTGAACATGACAAAGATGACAAAAAAGGAATTCGTGTTTTTTTTTTCATTTTTCATTATATAGTCTTTGTATTTATTTGAGTATCTAATTTATTTTAAAGCAATGACATAAGAAAACTAAATGAAAAACAATTATTTACAACGCGCGGGCAACGGCCGGCCGGTCGACCGTCTGTTGACCCGTTCGCGTCAGCTGGGCGATAAGTACCTACGTTAATCTGCAATGAGACCATTTTTGTCATGTTAAGGACGCTTGACCTGATCGGCCCTTGAAGTTTCTTGCGGTTTCTGGCAGTCACCTTATATAATATAAACTTTCTTTGTTTGCTTTTCTTTTCTTAAAATATTCGGCCACTTTAAAAATGACTGTCTTGATTATCTCGTGATAATGCACGACCCATTTTTGGATATTTTATCTCATGTGCGTCTGACACACTAGTTGCCGCCGTGAGCGATGACGGCAGAATAACTAAATGGAGCAACTGTTTCGCCCCCCCCGCCTCGCCGCTCGCGTGCCCGGGGCGCGGTGCGGCGGTGGCGGTCAGACTATAATACATACTTTTTTTTCCAGAGAGAGAGAGAGAGAGAGAGAGTCTTAGATGGTTTGAAAAACTCAAAGCGCGACCTATATAGCCTTAACTCGTAAACCCTACGCGCGCGCGTAAACCCTGCGCTCCTGACGGACGTCAAATCGATATCGAGTCGGCTTTGCTTAACGGAATATGAACACTCGGGTCACGCGATGGGTTTCGGTTTCGCGTGGGGATCGTTGGAGGGTGAACCTTCTGTACGGAAGTAATATTAGTTATTCTGTGCTTGTACCAAGACGAAAAACTAAACAATTTTAAAACACACAAATTTATGCTTTATTAATTTTTGACGTTTTCTATGCTTAAGTTTTTATAAAAAAAGATATTTGAATGATTAAAAATGTCAACCTTATTGGTTAGGTACTAATGTTTTCCAAAACTCATTTCAACCGTTACTTTATTTTACTTTAAAAACTCAGTTATTTCCAATTTCTATTACTTACCACAATGCCAATATGATAATTGGAAATCACATTTAATTTTATTCCTTAAAGTAATAACTTAAGTTAACAATTCATTGTGATTTATCATTCTTCACCTTTCATCCTAAAAAAAAACCATAAATTACCTATAAATATTAGCCGTTTGTGTCGCTAGGGGAGAGACACTTGCCCGCTATTTTTGTCTCGTACCAGGATACGTTTGTTTACACAATTCTATGACCACGGCTTATATTTCGGTTCGACGCGATTCTATTTCGGCGTGCAGTGGTACTGGGGGTAGCGATGCGCATTTTGTCTGGCACAGACTATAGCGCCTTAGATTAGTTGTTAATTCTTAACTATAAGTTAGTTAACTGTTTTTTTTATTATTATTATTATTGACGTCAATAAGTGCCTGTAAAGGTTTACATTGAATAAATAATTTGACTTTGACTTTACTACTACTTAATACCACCGTTTTGATTAGATTCTCCATTATTTATAATACTTAGTAGGTATTAAAAATTAATTAATTTTAACTGAATAAAGTGGCATTTGTTAAATAGTCATAGCAAAAGTATGCCATACTGAGTTAAGAGCTAGCCTTCTCTTAAGACCTCCATGTTTCCCTGTTCCTTGCAGTTCAATTCCACATAGACCTTTACAAAATCCTTCTTTTAATGTACCTTCTTAAATTTTTCAGCTCTAGTACATGATTTAGCTGAGTGCATAGTTGGTGATCTCACCCCACACTGCGGGGTGTCTCCTGAAGAAAAACACCGCAGAGAAGATGAGGCTATGAAAAAAATTGCAGAACTCACCGGCATAGCTGGTGACACAATGTACAAGCTTTACCAGGTGACATAATAGCAACTATTCACTATTGATATTATTAACAATATTAAAACATTGAAAAAAATACTAATTCAGGAACTAAAATCCACATCTTCCATAGACAGACCTGTTGGCTGTGTGACCTTTCCATAACCATTCTTAGGCATTGTTCAGACCAAACGTATTGTCTGCCGCTGACTGTGATCGTGTGTTATGCAGTTTATCGTTTTTCCATATATATTTAACTTCTCTCTTCTTCTCTTCGTTCACACCGAATAGACTATATGGTATTACGTAGTGCGTTGTCGCTGACTCTCGGTGGCTGATTTTTAGGCTACGCGTCTATGCACGGCGGACGCATCTAGTATGAACGTACACAAGCCTACTCTTTTGTTAACACAAATAGCCAATTTGTACACTATAGTGTATTGTCGGCTTGGTGAGAATGCAGAGTGAGTCCACGTTCATATGGGCTGCCAGTGAGCATACTCACAGTCCGCATCGTACAATACGTTTGGTCTGAACAATGCCTTAGACCTGTCAAAATTGATATTTAGGTTTGCAAAAACTAATATCACTATAAGTAATTTTTTCCGGTTGGCTGCTATTATACTGGTTGTTCCTGAATAAATAACAATGTTTGAAGTTAGCCATTTCATTCTCTAGAGATATAATTTTGACAAAATATAAAATGCATGATCGATCACAGACTACAACATGGACTTAGTACCTACCTAAGTTTAATCTAAGAAAATTTGTACTTGTCATAACAATTATATTGATGCACTTAATGTTTTATAAGAAATATGAGATAAGGAATGCAGTCATCTAATTTTAGAGGTCATATTATCTGATAGACAAAATAACTATACATCTATATACAAAGCAGATTACATTAATTTTAGTCTGATAAATAGATAAATTCTGATGATAAGTTAATGAAAATATGAATTTTATTTGTTAGACATTTGTGGCCTTATTTATAACATTTCTGCCCATGTCAGAAGGACTAAAGCAATTAGGAGAAAAAGGTCTAAAACTTGTGTCCAAACATCCCAATAACCTAATCTTAGGCACTTTCTAGTATATAAATAGAGATAGGTACCTAAGATAGGTACCTAAGAGTACACCATCCATACCATCGTATACCATTTACAACCTATTTTATTTGAAATATTTAACCAGTAAGTATACTGTTTTCCAGGAATATGAAAAGCAAAGTTCACCAGAAGCAACATTTGCCAAAGACTTAGATCGTTATGACATGATACTTCAAGCATTTGAATATGAGAAACGAGAGAATGCACCAAGAAAGCTTCAAGAGTTCTTTACAGCTACTGAGGGGAAATTCCAGCATCCTTTCATAAAAGAATTAGTCAAAGAGCTGTGTAGCCAAAGAGAAGAATTTGAAAAAAAAGCGTTGTTAAATGGTAATTCATAATTATGTAAGCCATTAAAAATCAAACTTGTTTTGAAAAAAAAGAAAGAATTTTTTAATACATACCTATAAGGTTATAATTAAACCTAGCTTAGCTTCAGCAAGCATGGGATTACATCACAATGCTGTAAAAGGAAACTTTTTTAGAATCTCTTATTTACTAGTTTTACCAATTGATTTTATTTTAACACAATTTAACTTATTCAATTTACCACCTCAGACTAAATAAAAAAGTTTACCACACGTTCATTATAAACCAGTGTCATATTATTATTATTCATAATAAATAATTATAATACATAGTTGCAAGACTCAGTATCTTAAATTCGTGTGAAGTACAAAACTGTTGCTGTCTTTTTGTTGTAACATAAGCATGTACTTACCTATTACTTTTTTATTATGAATTGTTGAACAAGTTTTTCATTATTTTTATTGAGAATTTATGTTTGTTAGAAGTTGGAATGTGTAATTTTGTATCTGATCATAGAAAGACTTAAATAATTTAATATTCTTTAAGACACTTTTAGTTGTTAATTGTTAAATTTCCTTATTTACAAAATATTTGTTTCAAGACCTAAGATAGGTAGGTAGCTAGGTACATAGAAACATGCGTTTCGAGCTGCTTTGCTTAGGTTAAAAACTAAAACTGCTTTTGCAAATAAGTGGCACTCTTCAGGATAACTACCTACCTGCCTACAATAATATTTTTAAAACCACTCTTAATGGTACCTGTGAAAGAGACCTAAATAGACAGTAAATAACATACTAATAAAGTAAAGACTCATCTCATGAGAAGTGATTACTTACATTTTAGTCTTGTGTCATTGTAAATAAGGAAATATTTGCATAATTTTATTATATTAATGTTTGTGTAAGTACACTTTATTGTTACCGTTATAACATTTTGCTTATACATGACGTAATATTTGTTTCGTTTTTTATCATTAGTTATGGCTCAGTATTAATAATAATGTTTAGCCAGTTTTAATTTATAATTTAAGCTTATTTTAGTTGGTATTAAAAATTACATAAGTACTTTTTGACACATTTTTACTTATTTTTTTATAGGTTGGTAATTGGTAAGTACTTAAATCGGCATAATTATGATCGTTGAATTAGCTAGAAGATTCTAAATACCTACCAAGTACTAACCAAAAAATATTACTTGGAAAGAACACTCAAGTTATTATTAATATTAATCAGTGCATTTTCACCTCTGTATTTAATAATCTGTCCTACTATTAAGTTAAAGCTGCACTGGAGTTTCACACCTATTATGAATTTGTATGACAATAAAGCAGCGCCTCTGCGTGCTTTTTCACGCCCCGCTTAAATAACCCGGGAGAGAAAGAGGAGGGAAACACGTGTGCGGGAAGCGCATTCCACATACGGGCAGTTCGGCAAAAGAACGATTGTCCAAACTTTTTGGTACGTGTCTTGATGGTCAGCACGGTATGAGGCTGGCTTCTAAGACCTGCACGCGTCGATCTGAAAAGGAATGGAGAGGGGGGGATGAGGTCAAAGAGCTCCCCAGAGCATTCACCGTGGTAAAGGCGGTAGAAAGCACTAAGGGAAGCAATGTCCCTACGTAGCTGTAACGGCTCCAGACTGGTCGTAACGTCATCGTTACCGATAATACGGACAGCACGTCTTTGCAACCTGTCAAGAGCTTCGAGCAAGTACTCGGCGGATCCGTCCCAAAGATGAGAGCAACACTCCACGCAAGAGCGCACCTGAGTCGTATACAAAAGACAACGTTGCTCCGGCGTGAAGAACCGCTTCACTTTGTTCAGGATTCCGAGTTTACGTGAGGCTGTGATTATAATGCTCTCAATATAGCTCTTCCGGTTGAGGTCGCTGTGTATGTCCATACCTAAGAGACTGAGACCAGACTGGATGGGTAATAGGTTGCTCTGGAAGGAGGGTTGAGGGAGAAATGCGGTCTTTTTAGCAGTGACAGCGCAGACCTGTTTTTTTGGCATTGAACTGGGCCAGGTAACCAGAGCCCCATTTATGAACGTGGTCTAACTACTCGTCCAGCTCAATGACAATCTTCCGTCTCGACTCCACTACATCGGCTTGCTTTGCTGCAGGGTGACCGAAATAACGCCGATATACTGTACTGTCGTCTGCATAGCAATGAATGTAACCCAAGGATAACATGCCATTGATATGCAGAAGGAACAGCGTGGGCGATATTATAAAACCCTGCGGCACTCCGGCGTTCACCTGCAGAAACTGTGAGGCACTGCTTTTGCAGAGTACGCGAATGCTGCGCTCATGCAGGACCCGGCGACCCAATCGCATAGGCGAGGTGGCAAGCCGTATGACGAAAGCTTGGAGAAAAGCGAACGATGCCAATCTCGATCGAAAGCCTTGGAGATTTCCAGGCTAACAGCCAGTGCTTCTTCGTGCTTGTCCATTGCTTCACCTCACAGGTGTGTTATGAACGCCAGGAGATCACCCGTTGATCGTTTTGGTCTGAACCCGTATTATCGATCATGAATCAGGGAGTAATCTTCTAGGTAGCGAATGAGTTGCCTGTTTATGATTCGCTCAAAAACCTTGCAAAGGACAGAGGTGACAGCAATAGGTCGATAGTTGGCTGGGTCGGACCTATCTCCTTTTTTGGGGACCGGCTGGACGTTCGCCTTTCTCCAAGCCTCCGGCACAATCCCAGTAGAGTACGAGAGGTGGTATAGGCGTGTTAATACTGGAGACAACTCGGGAGCAGATTTTTTAAGAACGACTGCCGGTGTACCCCTAGCCCTAGACCCCTAGCCTTCCACACATCAAGTGACTGCAGCACGGCACGGACGTCACGTTGTCTGATTTGGACGTCAGGCATTGAGAAACCACAGTGAGGGATGGTAGGTGGTTCCGCGCCGCAGTCATCGACGCGCGAATTCGCCGCACAGAGCTTCGCTAAGAGATTAGCCTTGTCTAGCGGCCGATGGGCCAACGAGCCATCAGGGTACCGCAGTGGGGGCAGAGAAGGTGCGCAAAAGTTGGCTTGCAACGCGCTGGACATTCGCTCTCGAGAGAGCTCTCTTGCAGACTTTGGTGGCCTTATTGAAGACTACCTTGAGTGAAGAGATGTTATACGATCGTTGAGCGTGCGAGCCTTGGTCCAAGCGCGATACGCCGCCTGTTTAACTTTAACAGCTTTGGCGCATTCGCGATTGAACCAAGGGCGCGCCTTACTTCCGCTGACGACATCAGTGTAAGGAATGTTAATGAAAGTTATATTCCATCCCCAACATGACCTCGCCAGCGACAGAAGAGGCACTCTCCGATGGGTCCCTTCCTACAAAGCAGCGCTGGCCCCACGGTATTGACGCAAAATAGTCGCGCATACCATCCCAATCTGCCGACGAGTAGTGCCATAAACGCCGTTTAGACTCCACTGAGGGAGAGCTTTTACAGCGCAGTACTGTGGCACCAACCAGGCAATGGTCAGAAGTGCCCAACGGAGCACTTATCGACACTCTGTACCCGGCTGGTCGACTCGTCACCAGTAATTCTTGCAGGGAGGGCGCTTGACCTGATATTTCTGGAATCCTGGTGGGCTGGAGAACTAGTTGAGTTAGATCATGCGTGAGAGCGAATGCGTAGGCAGTACGGGCTGCGTGGTCTGTTTTGGAAAAGCCCAACCAGCTCTCATGGTGGGCATTAAAATCTCCCAAAAGCACCACATCGGCATACGGAAACCGCTCCTGTACGTCGTCAACTGCTTGGCTCAGGTAATCGAATAGCCGAGTTGTCTCGTGGTCTCCGGAGTGGGAACGGTACAGGCAAGCGTAGACATGACTCACGGAACCAAGATCCACGTGTACCCATAGGATGGAGGAGGGGTCCTCCAAGCAGTGCAAACGTCGACAGCAAACGTCTGTCCTGACGAAAAGGCATACTCCGGCTTTCGCGAGGAAGCATTCCTCAAGCACGTAGCCGGGGTAGTGCAGATATACAATGTCGGCAGGACGTGAGCGTCAAGTTGGCAGGCACACCACGGAATTAGACGGTTTTGACTATGTCAAAAAATTGTGTATAAATCTCGGACCAAATATTACATGGACAGAGTCTTACGACGTTGCCGCTTTTACATACGTGTATCAAAGTAAAGTATTTGTGTCTCTGTCTGTATGACTGTAGTGTGATATGAGTAAAAGAGATAGTGAATGTACGTTTGGCAGCGACGCACTGTCGGTGTGAGACGTGTCATTTCATGACCGACTGCTCGGGCAAAACATTGCTGGATGGTGTAAAATAATAGTGAAATATTATGTAATCTTAGTGTTTGTGTTATTTGTGTAATATACAATTGACATAATGTCTTGTTCAGCTGTTTATTATTCGTCAAGAACAACAAAAGGAGGTGTGGAAGACCAGGAATTATCATTTCATACGTTAGTGATTTCTCATAATATGTATGCTTTACTATGAGTTTTTTAGTAATTAAAACAGCAAAGCATTAATTTTTGCTAATTCTAAATAATGCTATATCGTACACTATTCATAAGAATCAGGTTTTAAACCTTAATTAAATGTAATATAAAGACTTTGTTTTTGGCATAATGATTAATGATGTACGTATTTGTGTATCGAAGCTTTATCGATATTACTAATATTCTTTTTATAATTCTTTTTTTAGGTTTTCAAAATGCCCGAAAATAAGACGTGAATGGGTAAAAGCTATTAGACGTGATAACTGGGAGCCTACAAAATATTCAAGGCTCTGTTCCAAACATTTTGAAAAATCGTAAATTTTACAGTCGTAGTTTAAATTTGAATCTTAATAATATGGGCGGGAATATGAATAGTAAAAAGTATTGCTCTTCACTTCACTTTACTACACAATTATTATTTTTTTATAATAGAAGGAGGCAGATGAGCAGGCGGGTCACGTGATGGAGAGTAATCTCCGCCGCCCATAGACACCCGCAACACCAGAGGAATCGCAGATGCGTTGCCGGCCTTTAAGGAAGGAATAGGAATTGGGGGGGGGGGAAGGCCTCCGGAACCCTCACTGGCCGAATGAAACACAACAGTACCAAGGGCTATTATTTCACGCCGGATATTAGGGTGTTACTAGACCAATCGATCAATCGTCGATCGACGGCATCGATCGATGGTAGAATGGATTAGTCGACGTCGATCGATAGGTCTGGTAGACACTATCACATCTGAAAATTGACGCCGCTACAGAATGAGGAGAAGAAAAAGGCGGCTCCATGTCAAATCCACAATGTTTGGAACGTTGACGGAATTTAAATAATTTCTTAGCCTTACTACCACTGGATCCTCCCGCAGAAGACGACGCTCTCAATTGAGGTATAGAGTTTCGCTTTTCCTTACTAACGACCGGAGTATCATTACGAATGGAGATCTCCTTTTCTGACTCGTACTGAACTTCGTCGGTATTATCAAAATTTGAATTATCAACTTCCATTGTTGTTCTATTTTCGCTAAAATGTAGCTTGTAAAATATTTCGATATAGATCGACGACATCGATCGATGGTAAAATGGATTAGTCGACGTCGATCGATAGTTTCTACCAGACCAATCGATCGATGTCGATCGACAACCGACCGGTAGAATGGATTGGGTGTTAGATCGAGCTGTTTGATTAGACGCGCCGGCCGCTTCACTTTTTTATAAATTTATTTCATGCCCATGGATACTAGTCGTAATAATAGAGTTCATGATTATGCTTATAGTTAATGATAATGAGTGATGATAATAATATGAACGTTTAAATACTAAATAATATTCCCCCCAAACACCTTGGGAAGCCCCAAACACTTTAGATTAAGCAACACCGAAAAAGTGGGGAAGGGGAATGAGAGGGGGAGCCAAAGTGCGAAAATGCATAGTTTCCAAGATATTTTTATTTTGAGGTTATTTTAGGTTATTTTTAGGAAAAAAAACAAACATTCTACTAAGTAACCATTACCGTACCCCCTCCATCCTCTTCCCCCTAACCCCCCCCCCCCCCCCCCCCAAGATATAAACCGCTGCTTAAAATGTCATTTGGATAAAAAAGGGCTGCATCCAGATTCTTCTGCGTTTGCGTCTCCGTACTCGTACTGGCCAAGAACAACGAGTCCTTTTCTGAATACATTTCCAAAGAAACTGATGGAATTTAGCCAGGGTTAATCGATCAACGTTGACCGACCGTCGATCGATGGGTTAGACGAGCGGTATCCGTCGATCGATTAAAGCTACCACACATATTGATCAACGTCGACCGACCGTCGTCGATCGATTGGTTAGTCAAACGGTATCCGTCGATCGATTAAAGCTACCAGACCAGTCGATCAACTTCTGGTCTGGTAAAACCCTTAGTGAGAGGGTGGTATTTACGCTGGGCGAGCCGGCCCAATGCGTGCTGCAACGCAGCGTGGCTCTACCACTCAGTCAGTGTCACCAGTGTCACTCATTTAGCACCACCCAGGGGTCTGGGTACTAACGGACGGGTAATAACGAACTAGGTATACACCATATTAAAGTGTTTATAATGATATACTAGTCACATCCTTAGTCACGCACACATGTACAGATAGAAAGCTGCACACTAACCAAAGACGGACATGCTAAAAATCCAAAGACTCTGTCCATTGTAATATTTGGTCCGAGGTATAAATAGTGATAAATAGTGACGTATAGCATATAAATAGTGATACTATGGTTCAAAAGATATTTGAGTATCTTGGTGTGCCTGCTAACTTGACGTCAAGATAGCAGGCACCATAAGAAATACAGTTCGTATCATTGTGATTTATATGTCAAAAAACTATGCATAAATAGTGAATCGTATAGGCAAAATTTCAACAATTGTGCTTCAATACAAACCGAGATATTACGGTCTCTAAGTGGGCTGCCAACTTACGATTCTTGCGATGGCGATTCCAGAGAAACGGGTTGAAGGTTTAAACAAATAAATACATGAAAAAATTGTGTGTGAAATTGTGAATCTTTCTATATCAATAAAAAAAAATTATTCTTTGCTTTTTTCAAAAATGTAATGTAAACTTCTACCATCCATTCGATTTTAAGTACAATCGTGCACAATTTTATTTATTGACTTAAGATACTGACATAAAGTCTAATTATTTTTAATTCAAGTCATAAAATTACACTTAAATCTACCGTTGTAATGTTCCGTTCCTGTCATTTAAACGTAATTTTTAATTAGAGTAAAAGAGACAAAACACGGAATGACTATTCGTAGCTCATTCTTTGTTTATTAGTCATAAAGGACTAAGCAGGTAACATTAATATTTAATGCACTAGGAATATACTTAACCCTAGTTAACTTTAGAAAGATTAGCTAGGTAAGTACCTACTTATGAAGATATACGTATTACTCGACCAACACAATTAGGTGCATGTCAGCTAGACGTTTATCACAGTTGTTCAATAATTTACAAACTAAACGTATCTTCTACGATATTCCATTTTAAAATCTGACCACTCAGCATGTGCAAACTAATTGAAGTGCAATATATTAAGATTGTTAATCATTGAACAATTATGATAAACGTCTAGCTTTAATGCGATTAATTATGTTGGTCGATAAATATGAAAAGTTTTGAATTACTGAGAAAATATCTACCTCACATTAGGTACAATGGCGGACTCCGTCGCTTTACCAGTCTAAAGGTCAAAATCCCTTGCACACCGCGTCGTCTATTTGGTACGGGCACGTAGGTACCCGGGCGGTCGGTGCGCTTCACACGAAAATCGCTGCAAAGTGGTAAAGCGACGGCGACCCCGACCGTACCTAGCTATATCTTTTTTGTAAATATGTACCATAATAGAAAATAAGCTGCGTACCTATAAAAATGTAGGTTGTTATTAAACGATTTAAACACTTTCACTTCTGATGCAAATGTACTCACTGCTTACCAATTTCAACACAAACAAAAAAAACTTTTCGCGCACGATTCTCGTATCACCGGCTCACCGCACGTAAACAATATCACGCCATCTCTTGGTCGTTCGCGACACTCGCTCGACCACCACTATCATAGACTTTTAATTCGAGTCACTAAAATTACAAATTGCTTGACATAAGTTTCATAGAAATAACGTAAAACTGACATTACAACGGTAGATTTAAGTGTAATTTTATGACTTGAATTAAAAATAAATAGACTTTGTCAGTAGGTATCTTAAGTCAATAAACAAAATTGTGCACGATTGTACTTAAAATCGAATGTATGGTAGAAGTTTACATTACATTTTTGGAAAATAGCAAAGAAGAATTCTTTTTTTATTGATATCGAAAGTTTCACAATTTCACACACAATTTTTTCATGTATTTATTTGTTTAAAACTTCAACCCGTTTCTCAGGAATCGCCATCGCAAGAATCGTCAAGTTGGCAGCCCACTTAGAGACCGTAATATCTCGGTTTGTATTGAAGTACAATTGTTGAAATTTTGCGTATACGATTTTTGCACAGTTTTTTGACATATAAATCACATTGATACGAACTGTATTTCTTATGGTGCCTGCTATCTTGACGTCAAGTTAGCAGGCACACCAAGACACTCAAATATCTTTTGAACCATAGTATCACTATTTATATGCTATATGTCACTATTTATCACTATTTATACACACAATTTTTTGACATAGTCAAAACCGTCTAATTCCGTGGTGTGCCTGCCAACTTGACGCTCACGTTATGTAAGTACCTATGTTATCCTTTACGTAAGTAGCTTAGGTACCTATGCCATACTCACTGCAGTTGAACTTATACCCAGCTCCAAAAAAATACATATTTTGTACTTTTAAGATTTTATTGTACAAAAAATGGGTAGTTGTGTAATATACATACAAACCTATTCAGTCAAATTAACATTAAGATTTGCATAAATGCTAAGATATTGTGACAATTCCCAATTACATTATATCTTAATATTTATTGCTACTATTCAGATCTTACCCATCATGCTGGTTTAAAAACAGCTTACAATATTAACAATAAAAACAACAGCTTGATAATGGGTAATTTATTTAGGCTTTAGTTGAAACTTAGAATTTTAGTTTCCATTTAAAGGATTGCTTATGTTTTATGAACATGAACAATTTTTAAGTTAAGCTAAAAAGCTTAAATGTTAAGTGTTCATAGTAAATGTGGAGCAGTCAATTAACTATATTATATATTTATTTAATTTACAGCTTGATTATTGTTTCCAGTTTCTTGCTCCTCCTTTCTTCGTTGTTTTTCTCGCATTAATTCAGCATCCCTGTAAATAAAACTGTTTTTAATATTACCTAGTAGGACCTAGGTTTAACACATAAAGTATCATTCATCCATGTTTACAGAAAACAGTGAATTTAACTTTGTATGTCAGGCAAAAAACAAAGGCACACTATTAAGTTTTCCTAGAAACCACGGGTCATTCTCATAAGGACAGATTCTCATATGGACAGATTCTCTAAAGGACAGTACACGTAAGCACATAAAGAGAAAAATTAATATTATTATTATTGTCAGAGTAAAAATGAGAGGTTTATATTATTTAAAAATATATATATAGAATAATAATAAATATTAAAAAAAAAATTCAAAAAATAATTAATTTAAGATATAAAAAATAATGTTTTCTTCAATTTATTATTTTTAAATAATTTAATTATTTTTTATAATTTTGTTTTTCTTTAAATCTATTAATGTATTTTATCAATTATTCAGAGGTACAAGCTGGTAGGTTGGTTTAGAAAAAATACTAATTTATAATGTGGAAACAGTGTGCGAGATATTTCCTTCTATTAATTTGTGTGTGCACCTGTACCATTTTCGGTTTTTTGGCAATCTGTCCTTTTGAGTATCTGTCCATATGAGAATGAACCGAAACCACCACTTAGATAACCATAACCTGTCAGCTGCCATAAAACCAGACAAAATACAAATTAAATTTGTTAGTAACCAATTTATAGTTTTCTCACATACAAGATATTTGTGCGGTTAACAGTTATGGTTTTGATGGCTATTATAACAACCATTTCTGGATAAAAGAACTGTAACTTTGTTGCAGATGGATAAAACATGCACTTTTAAAAAAAATAACATTATCTTCGAATGAAATTATTAAGAAAACATTGTAGCTGTTGTCACACTGATTCCGAATTGGTTATTTCACTTATCCCCATTGAGTTCTCCATTAATTGGGATTTGTAGACTTTTCTTCCATAAATACCCATTATCTGTTTCTTGCGATCATGACAGGGATTAGTGGAAAAACGAGGTGCATAAATTTCCGAATCAAGTAGATAACAACATATTTTTCATAAAAACCATAGTTACGGTTGTCTAGGGCAGTACCTACTGTCCCACTGTTTGTTTACAACTGAGCATACATTGGATTTTTATCTCTGATATTAATAATAATCAATGCCTGTTTATAAGATTAAAGACATAACCTATAACTGTTAGTATTTACCTATGTTTTCTTTCTTGTAGAGACAGACCAGTCTTTTCGCTGGCATTCTTTTTCTTTTGCTGTTCTACTTGTTTCTTTTGGTTCTTAGCGCGAGCTAAATCTCTTTGATTTCCACCTGAAATATACAAAAGTAGGTCAATGTAATACAATAGGGTATGTCAAAATAAAGTTAAGTAGGTACTACCTATGTACCATTTACATGAAGCTAAATAAAGAACGTGGCACTTAACGAAAATAACAACTAATAATTCAGTCAGTGTCGTAATTCTTATCCCTAAAAGCGGGAAAGATCAATTTACAAATAAAAGAAGTGGCGACGCGCGTCGTCGTCGTCGACACAGAATTAGGGATCACTTTTTGTTGCAATGTTGTCACAAGCAAGACTAATGGTAAATTACGGTCTAGAACATTCCAAAGAATTTGATTCATTTATCAGTCTGGTGCATGCTTGTGCATGATGCACAATAACATTATTTAAATTTTTATGCTGCAAACAAATTGTATTACGTTAGATTTAAGTAGGTACTCACGGGTCATCTTGGTTCATTTACAAAAAAATATGAAAGTAATCTGAAAATCCAGAGCCCGGACGATACGCTAGTCCGGTCGAAACCTAAGACAACGCACCGCCCTTACTCTCCCTAATGTGGAAGAAACTTTGAAAACAACTAAAGAATATGTCGCCTTGAAGGAAAGCCACAGTCAGCTGGCCACACCACAAACAAAATGATGCTAAATAAATTTAGAATTAATGATGGCGGCCCGACTTCTAGTGCTGTGCTGCGCCACAATTAGAAACCAATCTCTCAGTGAATTATGTTTTCAATTGAATCGAACGATGGAAGCTGTTCAATTTATTAAAAAATTCACTTGAACGCAGCTTCTGTAGATCATAGACGTCAGGTCAGGGGCCCAAGTCTGCTAATTTACGAATGGCATAATTGAATCGTAATTGTATCGCAATTGTATCGCATTGTAATTGTTTGACACATTTGGTATTCATATGAGTAAGAGAATACCAAATATGTCAAACAATAGGCGATTTACCGAGATCAAAAAAAAAAAAGAAATTGGTTCGTAAATGACTTCATAGATGGCGCTTAGCATAGATTAGTATAACGCATGGTAAAAGGCGGGTTCATGAAGAGCACGTGTATGGCTGCGTAATATTTATTCTATTCCAAAATAGAAATAGGTTCTGGATATCCTGAATATAAATAGGTAAGGACTTACTATTTTTTATTCTTTTGGTAGACAAGTAAAAGTGTAGAATTTATTACAGCCCTTAGGTAAGTACGGCTGGTGGCCGGCTTTTATAAAACGACATCTATCGGGTGTTATTGAACTAATTTTTACTTTTTAATTTGGGCTGTCAGAAAATCGCCCATTGCAAACTGTGTTTTTTTCTACAATGGGCGATTTTCCGAGATCACAAAAAAAAAGAAATTGGTTCGTATTGACTTGATAGATGGCGCTTATCATAGATTAGTATGGCGCTTAGAAAAGGCGAGTCCATGGAGATAAAGTGTATAGCTGCGTAATATTTATTCCATTCCAAAATAGAAAATAGGTCCTGAATGTCCTGAATGAAAATAGGTACTATTTTTTTATTTTAAGTTGACAAGCAAAAGTGTAGAATTTATTACAGCCTCAGGAACGGCTCGCCTTTCATAAAACACCATCTATCAAGTGTTTTTGAACTAATTTTTAATTTGGGCTGTCAGAAAATCGCCCATTACAATACGATCCAATTGCGATTCAATTATGCCATTCGTAAATTAGCAGACTTGGGCCCCTGGACTGTGCACTGTAACGTGCTCGGACCAATTTGTCCGAGGTAACGTGACTGTAACCAATATTGCAAGCCGAGTGGTACCGCAATAATTTTAGAGGCCTTTTGTCACTTTCCAAAGAGGTGACAATCAATTTTTATTAAACATAGAGACATTTTACGTTACTGAGGTCCCATGATACTAGATTTACTGCGTTTATATAAAACCAAAATACGTATTAATGGGCGATTTTCCGAGATCAAAAAAAAAACAGAAATTGGTTCGTAAATGACTTCATAGATGGCGCTTAGCATAGATTAGTATGGCGCATGGTAAAAGGCGGGTTCATGAAGAGCACGTGTATGGCTGCGTAATATTTATTCTATTCCAAAATAGAAATAGGTTCTGGATGTCCTGAATATAAATAGGTAAGGACTTACTATTTTTTTATTCTTTTGGTAGACAAGTAAAAGTGTAGAATTTATTACAGCCCTTAGGTAGGTAAGACTGGTGGCTGGCTTTTATAAAACGACATCTATCGGGTGTTTTGGAACTAAAATTTACTTTTTTATTTGGGCTGTCAGAAAATCGCCTATTAAAATAGTTTTTATGGCTCAGTATTCCAAAGGGAGCCATCGAGTTTTGAGGTGATTTTTTTTTGCGTAAAGAACTCATTATTAGGAACAAGCACACGAATTTTTATTGCTCGGAATCAATTAGGACTCTCACAATAAATTATTGAAAATAATTAATTTGTAGGTTAACATTAGTTTATATAGTGAAGTGACAGCTCTTTTGCCAACTTTCCAACGTAAAAACGCGCGCGTATATATAGTACAATAGTAACAGAACCGAAGCAGGGGGACGGGGGGGGGGGCGCAGCCCCCCCGTAAGGGGGGCCCGCCACGAAATAAGTGCAGAGTTAATAATTAGGTTAGGTTAGGTTAGTATGTTGACCAAAAACGCGCGAGCCGAGCGAGCGAAGCGAGCGTGCCGCTTTGGAATTTAGAACCCTTAAAAGAAAACACACAAGCATTAAATACTCTTGGATTTGATGTCAATTCTTGGAGTTTTTTTTTATATCATATATTTATCTTTTTAAGTAGGTAGTTCTAAAAAAACAACAAAATAATCAAGTCTTCAAAGATTTATTTAATTTTTACCAACAGTTTGCTTACACATGAAAACAGTAAAGAACGAAACACCGATAATCACTTTTTAGACTTCCAATGATACAATTTATAACAATAAATTTACATTACTCACGTAACTGATAATTTAATCAAACCAAGGAACACGTCGAGAGCGATGTGCACAGTCCGAGCGCCAAAGAGCAAATGGCCGACAGCCGGTCTGCGCGGTCCTTTTATATGCAGTGGAATGGTTGATGCGTTGCTACAGCTCGCTTACGTCAGGTCTGAGCTAATACGGCCTCTCCTGACGTGGAGTCGTCCTCGACGACATCTTGGAGTGACTGCAGCGGGCTGGATGCTCCTTGTGGCATTGACAGCCCTTCATGTGGTGCCGAAGATGGTCCAGCGACAGGCTCGTCTGTTTCTTTTAACGCTGCAGATTGACCTTCACCAGAACCATCAGTTTCGCCATCTGCAGTAAAACTAGTTAACAAGTCTACTTAGATGGTTTGACAACGGGATAATGAACACTTTCACACCTCTCTTTCATACTGAGTGTACTTGTAATAATGTAAATCAGTAAATAAAAATAAATAGAGCCAATTCGCCATGGTTGACGTCGATACGACGAAAGCTGCATCTGCGAACATACAACAGACAGAGGGCGTCCCCTACTGCTGTACTCAGACACAGACGACGGTAACGCGGGGTTACACGTCTATTGGTCTGAAAAAGACGAAGTGATGCTCAATCACTCTTTCCTTAGATAAGCTACCCTTCGTAGAAGGAGCTTTACACGAGACAGAGGCCCCAAGTCTGCATATCTCGGACAGAGGCATAGGGTCCGCATGTCCACAGGGTTCATACCTCGTAGAACCACTAAGCAGGTGCCCACCACTACAGTGTTTATGATTTAGCCCGTCAAGTCTGCTGTCATGGTAGATAAACATACTGAGAGAAAATTATAATATGTAGCTATCTGAATAGAGTGTTATTGTGTAATTGGTGTGCTTAGTGTTATAATTTACCTAACCTGCCTATAAGATAACTTCATAACGACAATGTCTAACCTATGACAAGCCAAATCACAACTCTGTATCACCCCAGCCTGCTTAACTCACGTTCGAAAAATATGGCGCAGGTCTCAGGGCAACACTCTCCACGCCAGGGCACCATGTATTGAGCTGCTGCTTGAGTGGTCTTCCCGTAGGATCCGCTCAACAGTCGCAGCTCGTAGCGATCACTCGGCATAGTCCGCTCCACTCTATAAGGCCCGCGCATACTCCGGTATTCAATTTGCCTGTTGACTGCGAATATTTAATTACAAACACCAAATCACAGAGAGATAGCATTTGTGAAAGTGCGTTTTAATTCAGCTACGTCTTGTCTATAAATCGGGTATAGAAGGCAGTACTTTGTAAATGCATCTACTACTAATAGGACAATCAAGACGTCCAAGTGTAAGGTATGGAAAGGGGTATCGGGCTTTTCCCAAGAGGAGATTGGCTGGTGGGGTGCTCTAGGTACACGTTTTTTGGAGATACATACTAAACAGTGACCGATATATATTGACACGAACTGGCGAAGCCCGGGGGACTAAAAATGCTTTAGAATAAGGTCTACTGTTTTATCGTTCCAATATGCCCGTGTTCGTCGTGAAAGACTCTAAGCAAACTCAGTCTATGCCCCTTTGGTATGTAACATAATGGCTTTGGATCCTCGCCAGTTCGCCCATATCGATAGAAGAGAGAGAGATAACGCCGTTTATTTAAACATACCGACGAGAATCCAATTGGCCATCACGTAACTCTTGTAACAAATGTTGGGTGTCGCTGTCAGTACACTGAGCGATCTGGGCCCAGTTGCGCGGTCTATTAATTTGATTTACCTGAACAGGTGGATTTCGGCTGAGATAACCAGCATGAGGCATCATGACACCTTTACGGTAAAGAATATCAAAAGAGATGTCTTGTAAGTAGACCCACCATCGAGCAACTCGTAGGAGCAGGTCCTTTTTCTTTTCAGTGAACTTAAGAGCATTGCAGTCTGTGCTCAGTTTGAATTTTAAACCAATTAAATAATGACGAAAATGCTGCAAAATTTAGCGTCTTTCTTGGTCAACTTAGAGATGCAGGTAGTCTCGGTTACATAGTTTGGCACATAGCGTCTAAAATATCCGGCTAAACCTAAAAACTGCCTAACCTGCTTCACGTTGCTGGAGATCGGGGCATTAACCAAAGCTTCAACTTTACGCGGACTCGGCCTTACCTGACCCTGATTGATCTATTTCCCTTACTTTTATTTTCTCCTGATAGGAAAGTTTATACGGTCGGTAGACTACCGGTGTGGTATCCGTCAGATTTATATGCATCCTACCCGTAGTAACAGTGGTAGTTGCTGTCCCGGATATTAAGTACTTTGAAAAATCGCTGACCACTTTCAATAGACACTCACGTTCCACTCCCTGAAGGAGGGTGTTAATCGTAACTGATTTGTCAACAGCTTCAGTTGTTACTGCGCTAATGTTATATAGAGAACGAGTCAAATATTGTTTATGTTTAGTGCACACATAATGTGACGCCATCTCGGTTAAGAATATCCGTGCCTATTATAATCGGACAGCACATGGACGACCCCGGCATCATTATCAGATCCGCCTCGATGGAAATTCCGTCAAACTCGAGTGTCAAAGTTACAAACGAATTAGCATATAAAACGCCATCACTTATTCCCTTCAAAACACAGGTGGTTGGATTTCTATCGCATGAAAAATGTTTTAGTGTGTCCGCCGAAATCAAGGAGATATTTAAAGCGCCACAATCAATTGACAGGTCGGTTGGGATGCCCTGAATAACAGCCGTGACTATGTCGTTATTTTTTTTTTGAGAAGTAGTCAGAGGTTCGGTTCATAAATTAACGTTACGTTTGTTTTGAAACTGGGATCGTTCCTTGGCGAAGCAATTGTCCTCACTATGACCGGGCTTTTTACAAATATCACAACGTGGTGTACCTTTACTTATGCCGGAATTCGCTTCTGAATTAGGTTTCATCAAATTCGAATCAAATCTAAGCTTTTTTGGACACTGCACCTGCCTATGTCCAGTCTGCCCGCATCCGAAATTGGTGCGAACAGGCTTGGCATAAATGGAGAGAAACGATACCACCTCGTCTGTGGTTAGGTTAGCGTTCGCTGCTGCCGCCCGAACTTGGGGATCCGTAATCCCCCTTATAACTATTAGTACCATCAGCTCCGCGCTGAGACCTTTGACAATGCGTAATCGTAATAGAGTGCGTCGCGCGTACTCGGCATATGATGAATATTTATCTGAGGTGGTATTCATAGTTTCGTAAAGAATGTTGGCGAAATCCAACTTTCGCGGGCACAAAGGTTTAAATTCACGCACGAAGCTAGACCAAGTGCGATCGTTCGTCACCCATTCATTTAACCAGGTACGCTCGTCGCCCCTAAGGCAGTTAGAAACGCGTGATAAACACTCCGAATCCTGCCAGTTATTCGTTAGCCTAGCACGTTCGACTTCGGCACACCATACCTCTATATCGTGTAAAGCGGGCTCAAAGTTTGACACGAAATAACTCTGTGGACGTGAAGAGTTTAATGACCTAATTGCCTCAGCTAACATACGTGTCGACTCAGGTATTTGAGTTTGAAGATTAGAGTGTGAACTACTACTACAAGCCTGAGGTACCTGGTCCGCTGAAACTCCCGAAGCGTGCATGTTCGGAATATTAATCAAAAAATTGTTTGAATTTAAGCTATGACTATCACTAGGACGCGTCACCAAAACTGCACTAGAAGTTGGATCTAGCCTGCGTTCGTTTATTTGGGAACGCGTGCCAGTTGGGTGACTACTCTCCAGTGTTTTAAGGCGAGACAAAATAGATTTTAAGGTTTGTTGCATTTGGGTATCACGATCTTGAAAAACGGGTGATAATGACGGCGTGCGCGGTCGGTTACGCGGACTGGATGCATAATTGTGTCCGCTAGACGTGCTACTACTCGTGCTATCGTGACGGCGGCGCAACCTACTACGCGACCGACGCACAGTGTCCCGTCCACGCGACCTTTGTACGTCCTTCCATCTACGAGACCTACTCGGCGACCTACGTACATCTCTGCGTTCGCATGACCTGTTACGCGACCTACGCGTGCATTCGCCTCGGCGTGTCCTATCACGCGGGGTCTGCTGACCATCGGACATATTATTAACGTTTCAAAACTTAAAACTGCCAACAAGTTACTAAATAGTAAAATCGGTGCTTCGCTTTTTAAACTGGTAGCAAAAATACTAAAATCGCTAAGCAAAAATAATGGACGTAAGTGCTTGAGCAATCCCACTTCTGAATTTAGCTTTTTAAGTAGGTAGTTCTAAAAAAATAACAAAATAATCAAGTCTTCAAAGATTTATTTAATTTTTACCAACAGTTTGCTTACACATGAAAACAGTAAAGAACGAAACACCGATAATCACTTTTTAGACTTCCAATGATACAATATAAAACAATAAATTTACATTACTCACGTAACTGATAATTTAATCAAACCAAGGAACACGCCGAGAGCGATGTGCACAGTCCGAGCGCCAACGAGCAAATGGCCGACAGCCGGTCTGCGCGGTCCTTTTATATGCAGTGGAATAGTTGCTGCGTTGCTACAGCTCGCTACGTCAGGGGCCTTACTGTCAGCCTTTAGGAAAACCATCCGTTAGCAGGGCAGTCCAAAAGCAGGCCTGCTTCCGAGCTGCTTAGAATCGTACTATGACCCTCTAAATAGTGAACGACTTTAGCACTGTAAAAAAAAAAGATGAACGTTTTTCGTTGTCTCTGGTCTTCTTATCGTTTCAAACAATTTCGTTCGAAAACCCGTTAGCGGTTTTACCGGTTTTTAATTCATGTTTATAAAATATCAATGGATGAGCAAACTTACGTTTTTAGTATGTAAATTAGTTAATCGCTAGTTTATCACCAAAATTTTCTTAATTCACAGTAGTTTAGAATAAATTGTGTGGAAATAAGCAATGCTCATTCCGTACTTGTTACCTACGTATTTTTGAACGCAGGCTTACACCACAACAATTGAGAGTAGGTACTTGCACCACAACAAAAACATGTCAAATCAAAAAAAAATTGCCTCACTTCTCTTTCTCAGAGTCCCGTAACACTTACGAATTTTTTGTTGATTTGTTTTGGTGAACCACTTGATAGTTTTTTTTCCTAGTTCCCACTGATTAGACGAACACAGAAAAGCTTGACTGTACGAACTTCGATCGAATTCAAAATGTTTCGGGATATTCGTTTCCTCAATCCCGTTGGGAGCAGACGCAGACCTACCGCTGCCAAGCTTCTCAAAAGTTTTGTTTCGAAAGTGTACTTATTATTTAAAATGTCGTAAGTACATTTCTTTTTAAATATAAAAAATAAGTTTCATGCAATTTTAAGTACTTATTTAACAATTAAATTGAATAATTTATTATATGCAGTGAAAGCCAACAAACAAGACGTCGGGTGAGCTATACCCAACTGTTTCATCTGTGGGAGTTCCTCAACAATCACAGAGAAATTGCAGTTGGGTATAACAAATCTGCTCAAGCTCGGGAGCATTCGAAGAGGATGTGGGAAGCAGTGGCACAAACGCTCAACTCTTCGGGTGAAGGAGCAATTAAGTCATCATCAGAATGGTCAAAGGTATGTCATTAATTTTTTATAGTCTATCCTTTGTAATGTTAACACGGGCACTTTTGAAGCTTTTGCAATGTTATGTATGACCATAGGCTATCCAGTATTTGATTATATGTCCTTTTGTCATGGGTAGAACATTTAAAATAACACTGGGTAGCCTATGGTCATGAATTGCATGGAAATGGTCCCCTTAAAATTATACTCTAACCGCCGTACTCAGAGACGTCAATTAAGTTTAATGACCATTAAATGTCTTTCCTTCTCTATTTATCACTATACATACGAAAGTGACAGCAAGAGACTTAATTGCCATTAAAACTTAATTGACGTCTCTGAGTACGGCGGTTAATTGCATTACAAATAACTTTATTTACTTATTTTTAAAATGACAATGAATAAAATCTTTATTGCGATAAGACAACACTCTGACCGTGTTACTTTATAATGTTAGTACTCTTTGCCATTGCGCCGAAATAATAGTATTACTACATACACCCTTACTTTGACATTGTGCCAGTTGCTATAAATTTAACTTTATAAATTTCACAGTGAAAAATTTAATTTGTTCATTTGGTGTCAAGTTGTGTAAATGAACTTGTATTGATAAAACTTTTTAATTTAACACTGTAGCTTATTGCACATGTGTGTACACACGCCCACATATCAACCTACCCAAATGTCAAAATTCCTCAATTGATATAACTCTTCTGGGACAATAAGTTAATAACTGTTTGCAGAAATTGTTGTCAGATTTGGGTAGGTTGATGTGTGGCCCCTACATGCATAACAGCTGATACTATGTATTACATGAAGTCAATATATTTTGTTATTTTCAGTACTGGGTTGACCTAAAAGCGAAAATTAAAAGGAAAAATAGGCTCATCAACGATGCCCGCAGAAGGACAGGTGGTGGTCCTTGCGTTGATGAGCTTTCAGAAATTGAACAAAAGTTCTTAACAATATTGGGAACGGACTATGGAAGTGGTCTACCTGGTATACAGGTACAGCCAATAGTAACACAAGTGAGTATTTTTAACTTATACTTATTACATTAACTTAAAACCTACCTATGCCTAATGGATTCTGAAAAGATTCTTATGTAAATATTATACAGCATTTTTTAATTGTTTTTTGGAATATTAAAAGCCTAAGTTGTAGTATTGTTTCACAAAATTTCTAAATTTTCCAGGAACCTGAAGACCAACCGAGCACTAGTGGATCAAGCCAGCCAATGTACCTAGAAGTGGAATCAAGTGACAATGTAATTGTCTTTATCACTGTTAATTGTGTGCTTGTTGTTCACTGTCATATTCTTGCTTTTATTATAGTAGGTAGCAAACTAAATGTATAATGTGTTTTTACAGAACATCAATCAAGATGCTAGTCACAGTCAGCTATTGGCTGACATAGAACCTAGTGCTCCATCACTGCCGCCAATGGCAGAGTTAACTCCACCTGCTAATGAGCCAAATTCCCCACCCTCGCCTGGAACCCGTACAACACCTGTACAAGAGCAGGGCACAAGACAGAGGCGCCAGCAACGGGGTCCCCGTCTTACAGCTCAAGATGCGAGACGGCAATTAGTGGCCGCCACGCAAACGAGGGCCCAGGCAGAATTGGCCAACAGTCGCTCCATAGCAAGGGCTGTTGATTTACTTGGTGACGTAGTGTCGGTACTCACAAGAATAGAAGCAAGGTAAGATCAGAAATAAGGAAAATAATTGTTTGTATATACTGTTTCATACTATTTTAATTATCAATAATAATTAACACTATTTCTATGGAATAAGAAGAGTAAAATCTCAGTACATGCAATTTCATTGAATCAAAAATGAAAACTTAAAGTATTTCTTAAAAAATATAGTGCTATATTAAATTAACCCTAAGAAAATATAGTGCTAAAATATTTTTAAAGGAATTTAAAGTGAAACTGACACAATTTTTATTGTGTGGTTGACCTCTAGCTTAACCTTTTTTTACAGTTCTTTAAAGACTACTTCTGAAGTATGAATTCCTAAGCAATTATAAATGTTTGATAACAATTTTACTTCAAATGAAATATTTTCTTTTTTAGGCTTGCTCGTACTGAATGAAGAGTTCTGTGATTACTCAGTTGGCTACTGGGCCACCATACACGGTATCTTTCAACGTTGTTCACGAAGCTGCCATAGTCGACTGACAAGATCTCTTCATGCAGCAATGCCTGCTTGCAACTCCAGGTTCTGGCGACTAGGAACTTCAACACTCTGCATTGCTGATGGTTGCATTGAGGAGATTGAAGCAACCACAATTACCGGTGCAGGACTCCATGGGTTGCCCTCTAGCTTAACCTTTTTTTACAGTTACTTCTGAAGTATGAATGCCTAAAAGTAATTATAAATGTTGGATTACAATTTCCTTCAAATGAATTTTTTTTTTCAGGCTTGATCATACTGAATCACACAATGATTGAAAAGTTCTGTGATTACTTAGTTGGCTACTGGGCTACCATTCAGTGTCTTTCAATGTTGTTCACGAAGCTGCCATAGTCGACTGACAAGATCTCTCCGTGCAGCAATGCCTGCTTGCAACTCCAGGTTCTGGCGACTAGGAGCTTCAACACTCTGCATTGCTGATGGTTGCATTAAAGATTCTTGTTGAACTTCATCTTCTGTTAGTTCAACTACAGGTACATTAGCTGCATTACAAATGTTGTGTAAAATCACACATGCATTTGTAATACTGCCAGCTACATGTGGTTGGTAATGTAGCACCCGATGAACTAACAGGCACCTAAACCGCGCCTTTAGAAGTCCAATTGTTCTTTCGATAATGTTCCTGGCCTGCACATGCTTTTGAGTGTAATAGGCTTCAGGAGTGTCTGATTCAGCATCTAAAATTGGTGTCATCATTGTTTTGCGGAGTGGATATCCAGAATCACCTGAAATAAAATATTTATTACGTTTTAGTTTGTATGTTCTGTGTAGACCTGGGGCCCAAGCCTGCTTATTTACGAATGAAATAATTCTCTTACTCTTTTAAGAATACCAAATGTGTCAAACAATTACAATGCGATCCAATTGCGATTCAATTATACCATTCGTAAATTAGCAGACTTGGGCCCCTGCTCTTAATACTGTTAAATTCAAGGCATGGGTCTAGGTTTGATACCTACTGATGATTAAGATAAAGTTATTTTGCCTGTTGTTTTTGATATTTTTAAGTAAGTAAGTATATTGTTTTCTAAGTATGTTTTTAAATATGTTAGTCAACAAGTTATATCCATCAGTTTTGTATGTTAGTTTAATGATTTATAAATAAGTCTATTTTAGTTCTTTTTTATATGTTACTTTTGTGTGTTTTATGAATGATTCATAAATAAGTCCATTTAGTTCTTTTTTTATATGTTAGGTTTGATTTATGAAGAAAGACTGTTTTTTTATTATCGTAATTAAGTTATTCGTATTATTGCTAGAAAATGTTTCTATCAAGAAAAAATAAATTGGCTTTAAGTACCTAAATGTAATTTAAACCTTCCAGAAAAATATATTTTACTGGCCATAAAAATATTTAATAAATTACCGTTAGACATGATGAATCTCCCGTTAGAAAGAAATAGATTTAAAAATAGTTTATCACAATGGCTCTTAAGAGGCCTATTACATCTCGAATGTGATTTTTGCGTAAAATGCCTATTTTCGTATTTTGTAGTAATTTTGCAGTTGTATTTATCGTTTTTATCGAAATAGGATAATAAATTCATTATAAAATCTTTATTCCTCATGTAGTAACAGTTACTCTGGTATAAATTTTGCTTAATAATATTATCGCAGATAGGAGATATTCACAGTTAATTTATAGCAATTTTCGAAGTTTTTTGGTTTAGAATAAGATTTTTTTCCTATATAAAATCAATGATATCTAAAAATTCCGAGGCCGCTACGCATTATTCGACTATATAAGAGATATCATTATCATTTTTTTATTTCACTTGTTTAGAACAGCAGTTCAATTGATGAGCTCAAAAAAGTGCCTTCGCGCACTTTATGCAAATCTTTCTCTGCAATTTTGGGTTTAATTAAAAAGTTAAGCAAAATTTACAAAAAGCGAGGCCGCTAAGCACTATTCCAATAGCTATTTTACACTATTCAATAAGTCATAATTGTTAATGTATTTTCGTTTTTGAGATCCATAACGCCAAAGTTGGCCATTTTACGCCAAAATCACAGTCAAGATGTAATAGGCCTAGTAAAGCACAATTTCTACTCCGTCAAGGAATATTTGGAAATAATATGACATCTTGCTTTTAATTATCATTGACATTATCATAACACTCTTAATTTGCAATAATATTGATTTTTAATAATTATGACATTTTAATGAATTATAATTTAATTGTATTGTTTGTCTAAATTGTACAGACATTTTGACATTATCATTAACTTTTAATTTGCAATAATATTAATCTTCAATAATTATGACATTTGAATGTATTGTAATTTAATTGTATTGTTTGTCGTAATTTGCAATAATATAAATTTTTAATAATTATGACATTTGAATGAATTGTAGTTTAATTGTATTGTTTGTATAAATTGTAAAGATACTAGGTAATCTAGGATAATTAATTACAGACAAAAAGCCAATTGATGTAGTTATAATTATAGATATTTGCATGCCTACATACTTATGGCAGAATATTGTTAATACTTTAAATCATTGTCTTACATCTCAATGTTGTGTACATGATATTCGGCAAATAAGTGATTTATGATTTATTAATAAGATATATTACATACAGGATGTATCGTTGAACATGTCCCTTTGCCTTCGTGTTCTATACATTACCCTGAACCATGTTTGTTTTATGACTTTTACAATAATACTAAGTACAAAATGACCAAACAGCTGACCGGGTTTTGTATGAAAAGTTGAAAAACAACTAAATACCCTGTGTAGACTCTTGCTGTTCAACAAAATTTTGTGTAATATTAATTGAAGAAGTTACATTTTCACACTAAACCACGATGTTTTTAATATATAAATAAACCTAAACTTTATATCATAAACTGATTTTAATTTATTTTCTGCCTTTAGGAAAAATTAAGTAGGTACTTATAAAAGCACCAGTTGTAATTTATTTTGTCATATCAAAAATTTGTACAGTACTTAATATCCATATCAGTTGATACATGAATGTAAATATAAACAAACATTTTACCTAAAAACCATAAAGCCTCTGTAGTGCTTAGGTTCTCCAAGTGTGGGCGAAGAGGATGATTGGACCAAATGAAGGAATCGTGATTGGCACCAGCATTGCTTGCATCAACACTTATGATCTCCATATCAGCATTGCATATCTGAAAAAATAATGGAAAGGTATTGTTAAAACCAACAGTAGCAATAATTGAAGTTCATTTCATTTTTTATAGTTATTGCTTACCAACTGGACATTCAGAGAATGGTAATTTTTCCGACAAAAGTATCTCTCCTCATTCGCATTAGGTCTTACTATGGCTACATGGGTTCCATCAATGCAACCTACCACACCTGGGATGCCAAATTTTTCATAAAATCTGTAAGCAAGATATAAGATATTTTTAGATTTTGTAGCCTGGGACATAGGTGCAGGGCTACCAGACATGTGTTGTTATCTGCCATTGACTGCATCAGTAACTGCATACTTATGGAAATAATACTTACCAGCCATGGTTTGAAAGTTGATTTTGCCGTTACGTCTATATATAATGTGGTAAATAAGTAATAAGTCTACAAAATGATTTTATAAGCAAGTCTTATTAAGTCTTTAAAGTAAGAAAGACTAAAGTAAAGACTTATTAATGCATTTTTTTTACTTTACTTTTAAATAAAAAAATTAATGTACCTTAACTTATTTGCATTTCGTTCTCCAGCAGTTTGTGGAAACTTAATATATTTATTTCTTATATCTATGTGGTTCATTGCAGTAGTGACCTCGGCCAAAACTGCAGAGACAGTTTGTTGGGCTAATTTTTGGGCCCTACCTGTAGGTTTTTGATAAGACCCATGGCCGTAAATGTAAATAGCTGTAAGAACCTGTAAACATTGAATTCAAATGAGAATGTTGCATAAGAAAAAGAAAGCTATTATTTGTTTCTTGTGAAAGTTGTTGTCTCTTTATGTACTTTCCTATTTAGCAGAGTTGAGAGACCTACATAGAAATTGAAATGACCTTTAAGTTAGGAAGGTACCTACCTTTGTTTCTAAGCTTAAGTCACAAGACCGCCGTGGATTAACCCTCATTATGGGTTCCAAATCAGTACACAAACTGGTAACTAAATCTGGCGTTAACCTTAAACAGCAGAACATATACATGGAGGTTATTGGTAGTAGGTAGGCTAGGCACTTATTAAACTTCAGCCAAATTAAATAACCTATGTCAACTGTTTTATTTAAGTATAATTATCTCACCTATACTCATTAATAAAATCCCTTTCTTCCATTTCGAAAGGGTCATCTAGTACTCGAAGGCGAAGCCGCCTGTTTCTCCTTTCTATTTGGAATTCTGTTTCCAAATACTCGAATAACTCATATTCGTCACACATCTACAAAAAACATTAGTGGAATGTTAAAAGCTTTACATTTCAAGTAGGTAGACTGTACAATAAATTAGCTCAAAATACTTACGTTGAAAACAAAAAACTTTTACTCTGGAATGGGAACAAAAAGACACTTGAACACAGCCACTAAATGGTACACAACAAAATTCAAGCACAATTTACGAGGTAGAGCTCGTAAATTTGTTAACAATGTTGATAAAGCTAGTGTTTTTGCAACTTCTTACAGATTGTTTATTTGACGTTTCAGACGCTCAAAAAGACGTTTTACATAGATAAATTAGTGCTCGTAGTATGAAATGTCCATACAAAAAAAAAGGTGAACGGTTTTCGAAGTGTCAACTTAGCTGCCCTGCCACAGGCCTGCTTATAAGGTGTCATAGTACAAAAAAGCAGGGCAGTTCAATTTAAGTCCTGCTATAAAAGCTGATAGTAAGCCCCCAGGTCTGAGCTAATAATATAATATCTAAAAAGTTACTGTTGGACTTAAGAACTAAATTTGAGTTTACTTTACAGCAAAATGAGATACCGCGCTTTAGTAACTTATTGACATTTTTAGAACACAATTTAAAGGTTTTAGAAGCAACTAATTTCACATGTGTAAACAATAATCCCAAAGCGTTAATTCCTCATGCATCCACCTTACATGTAACTAATTCAATTTGTTATTATTGTAGTGGTGATCATGCAATCTATCAATGTTTAGAGTTTGAGAAACTGAAAGATAAGAAATTAGTTTTAACTGAAAAAAGACTTTGTTACAATTGTTTAAGGCCACATAGTATTTCACAATGTTTATCTAAGCGTTGTTGTCAAGTATGCAAGAAACGTCATCATACAAAATTACATAATGAGTTTAAAGCAGCGGATTCCTTTGTGAAGCCCGAACCCTCCTCTTCGAAACAGGTGTTACTTAACATAGAATCATTGTCTACCGGCCTCTTAGATACTGCTCTTGTTGGAGTCCAGGATGTTGATGGTCAGGTACATGTCGTTCGTGCGTTAGTAGATCCTGGTGCTCAATCATCGCTTATAACTGAATCTCTAGCACAGCAACTTCGACTGCGACGTCGTAAGTCCTGCGATCTGTTCGGTTTCGGTGAACACCGGCACCCATGGAAGGGTAGATTGTTCAATCTTGTCTCTCACAGACGATTCCGTTCCTGGTTTGTCCACTGAAGCCATTGTAATTAAGCGCATCACGGGATATCAACCTGCAGCAATGGTCAATCCGATTGTGCCAGAGAAATGTAGCGACCTTCAGCATGCTTATAAGACTTTCAACATTCCGGGTAAAATCGATCTACTTTTGGGTGTTAATCTTTTCAGTGACATTTTTAGCGGTTCAAAGTTAAAATTAGGAAGTGGTTTACCTACAGCTCATTCAACCATCTTTGGTTGGGTCATTATGGGTTCAACCCCAGTGACTACAACTCAGTATCAAAATATTAGCCTACTTACCAATGAGTCTAGGTTACAACTTACTATAACTAAATTCTGGGAACCAGAAGAGTCTCCTTTGCCGCCGATTCCAGATCCTGATGACATCATATGTGAAAAGCACTTTGTCAACACACACAATAGAGATCCCGATGGGAGGTTTGTAGCTAGACTGCCGTTCAAGGTAGAGTCCTCTCAGCTTGGTGATACTCGGTTAATTGCGTTAAAACGGTTTCACAATTTAGAGCGTAAACTTATAAAAGAGCCTACACTTCGTGAACTCTACGTTCGATTATGTAAAAGTCTTATGTAAAGTCCGAGGTCTGGACATATGAAGTTAGCACCTTCTCATAGTGCGGTTGAGAGATATTATATTCCTCATCACGGCGTGCTCAAGGAGAGCAGTAGCACTACAAAGTTGAAAGCTGTTTTCGATGCATCTCTACCCAGCTCTACCGGTGTTGCCCTCAATCAAATTTTATTGTCAGGCCCTAAACTACAACAGAATATACAGGATATCATTTTAAGGTTTAGAACTTATTTAGTGGTCTTCACTGTCACACATCAAACAATGTTATCGAATGGTCAGGTTACATGATGATGATCAGCGGTTCCAAACTATCTTCTGGCGCGAATCTCAAGATCAACCGTTGCAGGAGTTCGAGTTAACAACCGTCACCTACGGCGTCACTAGTTCTGCATACGGCGAAGGCTACACGTTCAATAAATATTGTGATCCACGGCTATTTATTCCATATCGTGATATTTATTGAGCGTGTAGACTGAAGTATTGACGGATCGCGATACGGATCACAGGATTACGGATTGTCAGTTAAATATTGAACGTGTAGACGCGCGGTCAATATTTATCACTTCAGAAGGCCTAGTCAACTGGCAAACGCTCGACCGGTGACAGCGTCAAAATCGCTCATCAAATTCGCTAGGCTACATCGATATCGATAAGCTAAGGGATATAGAACATACAGGCTTGTCTTAGTATTTTTTGTTTGATGATAATGTAACGCTTATGTAAGATTAATAAATAGGTAGTAACCACACCGATCCTTTTGAGTTTTAGTGAATTGAATGTCACTTTACTAAGAAATTCGGGTAGACTCCTTGAGACAATTTGAAAAATGAATCAATCGCTTTTTTCGCCGGAAGTTCGCCAGACAAGCACGTTTGTAAATAAGTACTTATAATGATAACGAGTGACTTACCTACCATAATATGATATTGATATGAGACCAAACCCATTTTTCAGCTTATAATATAAATAAATTAAGACTGAAGACCACAAGCAAACGCTTGCTGCCAAGAATTTCTCAAATATTAACAACTTGACGTCCGTCTGTAATGAAATAAGTGATAACACTAAATGTTACAAACCGCGCGAACATTTAAACAGTTTGATCTTAGATGCGAGTACCCACTAGGTAGTGATTAAAACGTTTGCATCTTGTATGAGTACATCGCCTAAAGTAACTCTATGGCGTAGCGGCTAAGGCTTTCGGGTTTAGTTGTCTAACTACAACACCTATCACATTACTTTTCTAATTGATTATTGTCCTAAATAAAATAAAATAAAAACATTCCAAGTACATGGTTTTGCTAGTTAAATTAAAACTAATTTTAAAATATGCAAACTAGCGAAGCAATGTACTTACTGTTACTTGAAAGGTAATGATAGAGGTTCAACTAATGCAAAAAGTCCCCGCCCACGCCGCACCGGTTTGTGATCTTGCCAGTTAGTTACGCAACTTTCACATTACCGAGCTAAAGGATGGGTAACCAAATAAAAAGCGTCTCGAGCTCCTCCGTGCTTCGGAAGGCACGTAAAGCACACTGCGGTTGTATTGGCTCAGGGCTTAAGCCTGTTATAGCCCAGTCTGCCTTAGTGCTGTCGTTCATGTGGGAACGTTCAGGACGTTCATAGGATGACGATGAAGACAACATCGCCTTAATATAGGATTGTTTCATTGTTACTTATTTATAGCGGTAGGTACCGAAAATAATTGAAATTAAAAGTCAAATCATTTATTAAATATACGACTTCACAGACACAATGACATGATCGTGGTCTCTACGCGACCAGTTAAAATATTTATTTATTTTACATTATTTATTTCACTGCCATTCATTATGAGTTGGTTGATAATGTTTCGAAATAAAACATAGGATTATTTATATGTTTACCAAAAATAATTTTAAAACAATTAATTTTATATAATTACCCTAGTATGTTGATAATGAATCAAGTACAACTTTATGCCATGTTTAATGCAGTTTCATTGTTGGATACGACATGTGGTACACATCCCTTCTATATTGTGAGCCTGATGCAGCATTAAATATTGGTGTTATTATGATTAACAATGCTTTTTGAAGGTATCCAGAGTCTCCTAAGAAATTGGAACGATATGAAAATTGTCATACATAAAAAGTTAGTAGGTAGTATATATTTACCAAAAATAATTTAAAAACAATTAATTTTATTTATTTATTTTATATTCACAGGTGAATCGACAGTTCTATAAAAAGTATAACACTGAAAATGTGAAACAGCAAACCATTTACAGATTCACACAAATAAAAATGTGATAGTAACATTACAAACTCAAGCAACAATTTCAATCGATTACTTCATAATCGCCAAATTGATAATAACTAAACTATTACAGAGTATGCTAGTTAAGGAACTTAATTTGTATTATATGTATAACAAGCCACCTTATGTTAAGCCACCTATTTAAAGAAAAAACAATATTATAACAAACACAATAGAACCCACCAGATTTAATAATCGGATAATAATAATGCAAGTTTATACATATAATTACCTTTGTATGTTGATAATGAATCAAGTACAACTTCAATAGCTTAATGTTATTTGATATAAGTAGGTACTTAAACATTTTCTATAGGTACCTACTGCAAGTAAAATTAAATATCAAGTAAAAAATAACATTAATGTATTTCTTAATATATTCTTATTTCCTTACCTCTCTCAAAGTCAAAGTTTATTAAATATGAGGCTTCACTTTCTCTTATTGACATTAAAACTATATGTGTATAAAAATAAATGCCAATTGTGTGTATAAGAAGGTACTGTTTTTTAGTACTTACCTAAGTAAATCTTTTTAATAAAGTACAATAAACTTAGAACTAAATTAACTTTATACTTAATTTTTCCCCATCATATAAACCAAATCACTATTTTATGGGTTAAATATATTTATGGCACACTGTTCCTTTTCTTAAAATAAAAATGTTGTCAACGAAGGTACTGTTTTTTTGTACATACTTAAGTAAATCTTTTTAAATAAAGCACAATAAACTTAGAACTAAATTAACTTTATACTTAATTTTTCCCCATCATATAAACCAAATCACTAATTTTATGGGTTAAATATATTTATGGCACACTGTTCCTTTTCTTAAAATAAAAATGTTGTCAACGAAGGTACTGTTTTTTTGTACATACTTAAGTAAATCTTTTTAAATAAAGCACAATAAACTTAGAACTAAATTAACTTTATACTTAATTTTTCCCCATCATATAAACCAAATTACTATTTTATGGATAAATATATTTATGGCACAGACTGCTCCTTTTTGTAGAATAAAAAAGTTGTCAACATTAGAGCTCCACAAAAAAAAATCATGTAAATAACTAAATTCAACGATGCCAAAGCCATGTTCAATGCAGTTTCATTGTTGGATATGACATGTGGTACACACCCCTCCTTTCTTGTGAGTCTGATGCAGCATTAAATATTGTTGTTATTATCATTAACCATGCTTTTTGAAGGTATCCAGAATCTCCTAAGAAATTAGAACAATATACTTACTTATAGAAAATTGTCATAGATAAAAAGTTAGTAGGTAAGTACCTATGTATTATACAAAATTGCTTGATATTGTTTTTTAGCAAATAACCATGTTTGTTCACCATTCTGAGGAAGTCCATCCTCCAAATGATGAGGTAACATTTAAGATTTTTGAATCGTCATCTCAAATCTGCAAAACCACATAAAATAGTTTTATCTTTATGTCAATACTCTTTATTCTAGCAATTTTAACAAAACTGACATTTCCTGGTAAATCCCAATATAATAATAGGCATAATACCTACCTTTATTATGTAAGTAATAATTTATTTATTAAAACTTACCGTTTGAACGTAAGGACTGATATCTTTTCCTATTAAGAAAGATGCTTGTCTGTATAAGATTTATAGGGTATAGTCAATAGGTACACCTTACTACACTTAGAGCCTTGGTTTAATACTCTAAGCTACCTGGCAAATTAAATCTTCATTGGAACCTGTAAAACAAATAGGCAATCTAAGTTATAAATTGATAAATGGACATTAGGGATAGGTTACATTTAATATTTATACAAAAAGTCCCTTAATGTTGTCTTATTCTTGACCTTTCTTGTCATGATTAAAGGTACTTAGGTGGATTTATTTGGCCCAAATGTTTGTATGGTTTGAGAGCCCCTACAAATTGTTATGCAGCGACTTGCTCTTCGTTGCGGAAAATGTTGCATGACACACATTTATTTGGTCACTCACATCGCAACAACTATATCAGCACGCAATTCCCGGCAGACCTTAGTTAGATATTTGAAAGTTCGTAAACGAGAACTCCGAGAACTATTCACAAGTACAACAAACTCGATTTCGTTAATTTGCTCCAAGTAACGTAGGGAAACATTTCTTCCTTAGCGCCTGAGCACTTGATTATCGCAGTCCACAATAGCCCTAAAAAGAGCATTTTAAACAAAACTTTCAACATAACACAACTATTCCTTCATCAGCTGATCAAACAATCGCCATTTTGTGTGAATTTTTATCTTCAATGTTTGAGTGATCGCTAGATTAGCGATTCTTGGCTTGTCAAACTGTCAATTAGGTCTATTTTAGCGTAAATTTTACGTCGTAGGTAACTTTTGCTTATGTCAATCCCATACATTCGGTTTATCGTAGCGAAGATTTCGTAGCGTGTAATTTGTTTGCCAATTGACTAGGCCCTCAGAGGGCCTAGTCAACTGGCAAACGCTCGACCGGTGACAGCGTCAAAATCGCTCATCAAATTCGCTAGGCTACATCGATATCGATAAGCTAAAGGATATAGAACATACAGGCTTGTCTTAGTATTTTTTTGTTTGATGATAATCTAACGCATAGGTAAGATTATTAAATAGGTATAAACCACACCGATCCTTTTGAGTTTTAGTGAATTGAATGTCACTTTACTAAGAAATTCGGGTAGACTCCTTGAGAAAATTTGAAAAATGAGTCAATCGCTTTTTTCGCCGGAAGTTCGCCAGGCAAGCACGTTTGTAAATAAGTACTTAAGATGACGAGTGACTTACAGACCTACCATAATATGACATTGATATGAGACCAAACCCATTTTTCATCTTATAATATAAATAAAAACAAGAATTTCTCAAATATTGACAACTTGACGTCCGTCTGTAATGAATAAGTGATAACACTAAATGTTACAAACCGCGCGAACATTTAAACAGTTTGATCTTAGATGCGAGTACCCACTAGGTAGTGATTAAAACGTTTGCATCTTGTATGAGTACATCGCCTAAAGTAACTCTATGGCGAGCGGCTAAGGCTTTCGGGTTTAATCGTCTAACTACAACACCTATGGACGTTCATAGGATGACGATGATATCAACATCGCCTTAATATAGGATTGCTTCATTGTTACTTATTTATAGCGGTAGGTACCGAAAATAATTGAAAATAAAAGTCAAATCATTTATTAAATATACGCCTTCACAGACACAATGACATGATCGTGGTCTCTACGCGACAAGTTAAAATATTTATTTATTTTACATTATTTATTTCACTGCCATTAATTATAAGTTGGTTGATAATGTATCGAAATAAAACATAGGACTATTTATGTGTTTACCAAAAATAATTTTAAAACAATAAATTTTATATAATTACCTTAGTATGTTGATAATGAATCAAGTACAACTTTAAGCCATGTTTAATGCAGTTACATTGTTGGATACGACCTGTGGTACACATCCCTTCTTTATTGTGAGCCTGATGCAGCATTAAATATTGGTGTTATTATGATTAACCATATTTGAAGGTATCCAGAATCTCATAATAAATTAGAACAATGAACTTACTTATAGAAAATTGTCATAGATAAAAAGTTAGTAGATTGTATATATTTACCAAAAATAATTTAAAAACAATTAATTTTATTTATTTATTTTATATTCACAGGTGAATCGACAGTTCTATAAAAAGTATAACACTGAGAATGTGAAACAGCAAACCATTTACAGATTCACACAAATAAAAATGTGATAGTAACATTACAAACTCAAGCAACATATTACAATCGATTACTTCACAATCGCCAAATTGATAATAACTAAACTATTACAGAGTATGCTAGATATGGAACTTAATTTGTATATGTATAACAAGCCACCTTATGTTAAGCCACCTATTTAAAGAAAAAACAATATTATAACAAATACAATAGAACCCACCAGATTTAATAATTGGATAGTAATAATGCAAGTTTATACATATAATTACCTTTGTATGTTGATAATAAATCAAGTACAACTTCAATAGCTTAATGTTATGACTAGTAGAAATTGATATAAGTAGGTACTTAAACATTTTCTATAGGTACTATCAACAAAATCTGCCGTATACCACCTTAAGGGCTATTTTCATTTGCATTTGTCCTGTCTCAACATCCTTTTTAAACTTTTGCTACAACATCCCTTTGTTAACTCAAAAATCATAAAATTGTGAAGACAGTCAAGATGTTAAGAAAGGGACGTTTTGTTTGTCGCTAATCAATGAAAACAAAAGGCGGAGAAGGGTATGCCAACACTTTCTTTCTTAAAAAAAAAACGGTTTGTCGTCATTGGTCAATGTTTAACAAAGGGCGGAACTAACTATGGTCATCTTGTGCAAGCAAAATTTTTTGAAAATGGTACTGCATCGGTTTTGTTGATAGTACCTACTGCAAGTGAAATTAAATATCAAGTAAAAAATAATATTAAGTAATATTGTATTTCTTAATATATTCTTATTTCCTTACAGTCAAAGTTTATTAAATATAAGGCTTCACTTTCTCTTATGGACATTAAAACTATATATAACTAAAAAATAAATGCCTTTATTTCTTAATATATTCTTATTTCCTTACAGTCAAAGTTTATTAAATATAAGGCTTCACTTTCTCTTATGGACATTAAAACTATATGTAACTAAAAAATAAATGCCAATTGTGGGTATAAGAAGGTACCTACTGTTTTTTTAGTACCTACCTAAGTAAATCTTTTTAATAAAGTACAATAAACTTAGAACTAAATTAACTTTATACTTAATTTTTTCCCATCATATAAACCAAATCACTATTTTATGGGTTAAATATATTTATGGCACACTGTTCCTTTTCTTAAAATAAAAATGTTGTCAACGAAGGTACTGTTTTTTTGTACATAAGTAAATCTTTTAAAATAAAGCACAATAAACTTAGAACTAAATTAACTTTATAATTTTTCCCCATCATATAAACAAAATTACTATTTTATGGATTAAATATATTTATGGCACAGACTGCTCCTTTTTGTAGAATAAAAACGTTGTCAACATTAGAGCTCCACAAAAAAAAATCATGTAAGTAAAAATTACTAAATTCAACGATGCCAAAGCCATGTTCAATGCAGTTTCATTGTTGGATATGACATGTGGTACACCCCCCTCCTTTCTTGTGAGCCTAATGCAGCATTAAATATTGTTGTTATTATCATTAACCATGCTTTTTGAAGGTATCCAGAATCTCCTAAGAAATTAGAACAATATACTTACAGAAAATTGTCATAGATAAAAAGTTAGTAGGTAAGTACCTTTGTATTATACAAAATTGCTTGATATTGTTTTTACCAAATAACCATGTTTGTTTACCATTCTGAGGAAGTCCATCCTCCAAATTATGAGGTAACATTTAAGATTTTTGAATCGTCGGTCGTCTCAAATCTGCAAAACCACATAAAATAGTTTTATCTTTATGTCAATACTCTTTATTCTAGCAATTTTAACAAAACTGACATTTCCTGGTAAATCCCAATATAATAATAGGCATAATACTTACCTTTATTATGTAAGTAATAATTTATTTATTAAAACTTACCGTTTGAACATAAGGACTGATATCTTTTCCTATTATGAAAGATGCTTGTCTGTATAAGATTTATAGGGTATAGTCAATAGGTACACCTTACTACACTTAGAGCGTTGGTTTAATACTCTAAGCTACCTGGCAAATTAAATCTTCATTGGAACCTGTAAAACAAATAGGCAATCTAAGTTATAAATTGATAAATGGACATTATGGATAGGTTACATTTAATATTTATACAGAAAGTCCCTTACTGTTGTCTTATTCTTGACCTTTCTTGTCATGATTAAAGGTACTTAGGTGGATTTATTTGGCCAAAATGTTTGTATGGTTTGAGAGCCCCTACAAATTGTTATGCAGCGACTTGCTCTTCGTTGCGGAAAATGTTGCATGACACACATTTATTTGGTCACTCACATTCACATCGCAACAACTATATCAGCACGCAATTCCCGGCTAACCTTAGTTAGATATTTGAAAGTTCGTAAACGAGAATTCCGAGAACTATTCACAAGTACAACAAACTCGGTATTTCTTTAATTTGCTCCAAGCAACGTAGGGAAACATTTCTTCCTTAGCGCCTGAGCACTTGATTATTGCAGTCCACAATAGCCCTAAAAAGAGCATTTTAAACAAAACTTTCAACACAACACAACTCTTCCTTCATCAGCTGATCAAACAATCGCCATTTTGTGTGAATTTTTATCTTCAATGTTTGAGTGATCGCTAGATTAGCGATTCTTGGCCTGTCAAACTGTCAATTAGGTCTATTTTAGCGTAAATTTTACGTCGTAGGTAACTTTTGCTTATGTCAATCCCATACATTCGGTTTATCGTAGCGATGATTTCGTAGCGTCTAATTTGTTTGCCAATTGACTAGGCCCTCAGAGGGCCTAGTCAACTGGCAAACGCTCGACCGGTGACAGCGTCAAAATCGCTCATCAAATTCGCTAGGCTACATCGATATCGATAAGCTAAGGGATATAGAACATACAGGCTTGTCTTAGTATTTTTTTGTTTGATGATAATGTAACGCTTAATTATATGTCTGTGAACGCTTATGTAAGATTAATAAATAGGTAGTAACCACACCGATCCTTTTGAGTTTTAGTGAATTGAATGTCACTTTACTAAGAAATTCGGGTAGACTCCTTGAGACAATTTGAAAAATGAATCAATCGCTTTTTTCGCCGGAAGTTCGCCAGGCAAGCACGTTTGTAAATAAGTACTTATAATGATGACGAGTGACTTACCTACTATAATATGATATTGATATGAGACCAAACCCATTTTTCAGCTTATAATATAAATAAATTAAGACTGAAGACCACAAGCAAACGCTTGCTGCCAAGAATTTCTCAAATATTAACAACTTGACGTCCGTCTGTAATGAAATAAGTGATAACACTAAATGTTACAAACCGCGCGAACATTTAAACAGTTTGATCTTAGATGCGAGTACCCACTAGGTAGTGATTAAAACGTTTGCATCTTGTATGAGTACATCGCCTAAAGTAACTCTATGGCGTAGCGGCTAAGGCTTTCGGTTTTAGTTGTCTAACTACAACACCTATCACATTACTTTTCTAATTGATTATTGTCCTAAATAAAATAAAATAAAAAACATTCCAAGTAACTACATGGTTTTGCTAGTTAAATTAAAACTAATTTTAAAATATGCAAACTAGCGAAGCAATGTACTTACTGTTACTTGAAAGGTAATGCTAGAGGTTCAACTAATGCAAAAAGTCCCCGCCCGCGCCGCACCGGTTTGTGATCTTGCCTGTTAGTTACGCAACTTTCACATTACCGAGTTAAAGGATGGGTAACCAAATAAAAAGCGTCTCGAGCTCCTCCGTGCTTCGGAAGGCACGTAAAGCACACTGCGGTTGTATTGGCTCAGGGCTTAAGCCTGTTATAGCCCAGTCTGCCTTAGTGCTGTCGTTCATGTGGGAACGTTCATAGGATGACGATGAAGACAACATCGCCTTAATATAGGATTGTTTCATTGTTACTTATTTATAGCGGTAGGTACCGAAAATAATTGAAATTAAAAGTCTAATCATTTATTAAATATACGCCTTCACAGACACAATGACATGATCGTGGTCTCTACGCGACAAGTTAAAATATTTATTTATTTTACATTATTTATTTCACTGCCATTCATTATGAGTTGGTTGATAATGTTTCTAAATAAAACAGGATTATTTATATGTTTACCAAAAATAATTTTAAAACAATTAATTTTATATAATTACCCTAGTATGTTGATAATGAATCACGAACAACTTTAAGCCATGTTTAATGCAGTTTCATTGTTGGATACGACATGTGGTACACATCCCTTCTTTATTGTGAGCCTGATGCAGCATTAAATATTGGTGTTATTATGATTAACCATGCTTTTTGAAGGTATCCAGAATCTCCTAAGAAATTGGAACAATATACTTACTTATAGAAAATTGTCTAAACATAAAAAGTTAGTAGGTAGTATATATTTACCAAAAATAATTTAAAAACAATTTATTTTATTTATTTATTTTATATTCACAGGTGAATCGACAGTTCTATAAAAAGTACAACACTGAAAATGTGAAACAGCAAACCATTTACAGATTCACACAAATAAAAATGTGATAGTAACATTACAAACTCAAGCAACAATTACAATCGATTACTTCACAATCGCCAAATTGATAATAACTAAACTATTACAGAGTATGCTAGATATGGAACTTAATTTGTATTATATGTATAACAAGCCACCTTATGTTAAGCCACCTATTTAAAGAAAAAACAATATTATAACAAACACAATAGAACCCACCAGATTTAATAATCGGATAATAATAATGCAAGTTTATACATATAATTACCTTTGTATGTTGATAATGAATCAAGTAGTTACAACTTCAATAGCTTAATGTTATGACTAGTAGAAATTGATATAAGTAGGTACTTAAACATTTTCTATAGGTACCTACTGCAAGTAAAATTAAATATCAAGTAAAAAGTAACATTAATGTTGTATTTCTTAATATATTCTTATTTCCTTACCTAACTCTCTCAAAGTCAAAGTTTATTAAATATGAGGCTTCACTTTCTCTTATTGACATTAAAACTATATGTGTATAAAAATAAATGCCAATTGTGTGTATAAGAAGGTACTGTTTTTTAGTACCTACCTAAGTAAATCTTTTTAATAAAGTACAATAAACTTAGAACTTAATTAACTTTATAAGTACTTAATTTTTCCCCATCATATAAACCAAATCACTATTTTATGGGTTAAATATATTTATGGCACACTGTTCCTTTTCTTAAAATAAAAATGTTGTCAACGAAGGTACTGTTTTTATGTACATAAGTAAATCTTTTTAAATAAAGCACAATAAACTTAGAACTAAATTAACTTTATACTTAATTTTTCCTAATCAAATAAACCAAATTACTATTTTATGGATAAATATATTTATGGCACAGACTGCTCCTTTTTGTAGAATAAAAACGTTGTCAACATTAGAGCTCCACAAGAAAAATCATATAAATAACTAAATTCAACGATGCCAAAGCAATGTTCAATGCAGTTTCATTGTTGGATATGACATGTGGTACAAACCCCTCCTTTCTTGTGAGTCTGATGCAGCATTAAATATTGTTGTTATTATCATTAACCATGCTTTTTGAAGGTATCCAGAATCTCCTAAGAAATTAGAACAATATACTTACTTATAGAAAATTGTCATAGATAAAAAGTTAGTAGGTAAGTACCTATGTATTATACAAAATTGCTTGATATTGTTTTTTACCAAATAACCATGTTTGTTCACCATTCTGAGGAAGTCCATCCTCCAAATTATGAGGTAACATTTAAGATTTTTGAATCGTCGTCTCAAATCTGCAAAACCACATAAAATAGTTTTATCTTTATGTCAATACTCTTTATTCTAGCAATTTTAACAAAACTGACATTTCCTGGTAAATCCCAATATAATAATACGCATAATACTTACCTTTATTATGTAAGTAAGTAATAATTTATTTATTAAAACTTACCGTTTGAACGTAAGGACTGATATCTTTTCCTATTAAGAAAGATGCTTGTCTGTATAAGATTTATAGGGTATAGTCAATAGGTACACCTTACTACACTTAGAGCCTTGGTTTGATACTCTAAGCTACCTGGCAAATTAAATCTTCATTGGAACCTGTAAAACAAATAGGCAATCTAAGTTATAAATTGATAAATGGACATTATGGATAGGTTCCATTTAATATTTATACAAAAAGTCCCTTACTGTTGTCTTATTCTTGACCTTTCTTGTCATGATTAAAGGTACTTAGGTGGATTTATTTGGCCCAAATGTTTGTATGGTTCGAGAGCCCCTACAAATTGTTATGCAGCGACTTGCTCTTCGTTGCGGAAAATGTTGCATGACACACATTTATTTGGTCACTCACATCGCAACAACTATATCAGCACGCAATTCCCGGCAGACCTTAGTTAGATATTTGAAAGTTCGTAAACGAGAACTCCGAGAACTATTCACAAGTACAAACAACTCGATTTCGTTAATTTGCTCCAAGTAACGTAGGGAAACATTTCTTCCTTAGCGCCTGACTGAGCACTTGATTATCGCAGTCCACAATAGCCCTAAAAAGAGCATTTTAAACAAAACTTTCAACACAACACAACTATTCCTTCATCAGCTGATCAAACAATCGCCATTTTGTGTGAATTTTTATCTTCAATGTTTGAGTGATCGCTAGATTAGCGATTCTTGGCTTGTCAAACTGTCAATTAGGTCTATTTTAGCGTAAATTTTACGTCGTAGGTAACTTTTGCTTATGTCAATCCCATACATTCGGTTTATCGTAGCGAAGATTTCGTAGCGTTTAATTTGTTTGCCAATTGACTAGGCCCTCAGTTCGCTCCGCGGCAGCGATGGGTGACGATGTGCCAGTGCCATGCGGGGTCGACGATGCGCCGGCGCGCCGTCACCCGTGCTTGTAAAACCTTATGCAAATGACCAAAAATACCTGAAATAATTTATTCTCAACCTAGAAATAGGTACTGCCCGAACTGTGGGATAGTTCATACACTTATTACAAAAAGAAACGAAGACCTAAGCAAGTTACTGGACAAATATAAAAAAAATAAAAGAACGTATTTATTGACGGTTTCAGAGAAAAAAATAATAGGATAAACTAAGGGGTCTCGGTAGCTTAGCGGTTAGAGCAGTAAACCGGCAATCTAAATAGAATAGAATATAATAGAATTCCTTTATTGCTTAAACTGTCTAACAAGTTCTTAAAAAAATATATAGTATCAACAGTTTGCCCGTGATCAGGCATGCAATGTACACAAATAAATATTATTAACATTAATATTAACATAATTCATCGTGAATTTAACAATTAAAGGTCATGGGTTTGAATCGCATTCGAGATTTCCTGTGGTTCGTTGTTTTTTTCTAGTAAACATTTTATCCTATACCTATACTACAGCAGAATGCAAAAATTTCTATAATAAAAAAAATAGTCTACGGTCCAACTATAGAAAATAATTTTTCATCCATCGCTTTCTTTTCACTATTTTATTTATCGATATTTCTAAAATATTAGCTACACAGGCTTTAACTTTTCTTGTTGTATCCATGGTAGCGTTCGCACGGTCCGCACCGCACAAAGGAAGCCGCAATACTGACGTGATAAATATTGAACGTGTAGGGTGTGACCGTGATCCTCTACGTTAAGTCAATCCAGATCGCGATATAGATCACGATAAATACTTTACGTGTAGCCTTCGCCTACCAGGCTATCAGGTGATTCATGAGTTGGCGAATCTTAACGACTCTACATATCCTGAGGCTGCACGTGTCCTACGGGAGGAAACCTTCGTAGACGATATCGTGACTGGGTGTGATACGCTAGAGGGTGCTAAGACGCTACGGCACCAAGTCACTGACGTGTTGGCTCAAGGTCGTTTCCTTCTTAGGAATTGGTCTAGCAACTCTGGTGAGCTACTCATGCAGATCATTATGAAACACCTTATCGATTCGGGGATTCCGGTGACAATATTTTTAAAATCTTAGGTATTGAATGGAACCCCTCATCCGATAACTTTCTCTATCACGTCTACGACAACCGCTTCTTGCCTTACCGGAGCACTATCTAGATCACATTGCTACTCATCGTCTGAATCGTTGGCAATTGCTACAGCAAATCACCCAACATTTCTGGAAGCGCTGGCACAGCGAATATTTACACACGCTACAGCAACGCGATCGTTGGCTTAAGCCTGAACGTAATTTACAGATAGGTGACTTGGTGTTGTTGATGGAGCCTACACATCTCCGTTAATACACCTCCGTTACTCTGGAAAAGGGCTAGAATTACCAAACTTTATCCGGGGAATGACGGTATTGTCCGGGTCGTAGACATTAAAACAACCAAAGGAGTTTTCAAGCGTCCTGTAGCCAAGTTATGTCGCTTAATTCCCGAAACCTAGATATGTCAACATTGATCAATTAATTTAGCATGTAAGTAACTATAGTAAGATAACATTTACTCTTTTTCAATCAGCTTTCAGTTAACTTATTTTAAATTTGTCTTTTTCAATGGGCGATTTTCTGACAGCCCAAATTAAAAAGTAAAAATTAGTTCAAAAACACTCGATAGATGTCGTTTTATGAAAGCTGGGCTACTTATGGGCTGTAATAAATTCTACACTTTTACTTGTCTACCAAAAGAATAAAAAAATAGTATTTACTTACCTATTTATATTCAGGACATCCAGAACCTATTTCTATTTTGCAATAGAATAAATATTACGCAGCCATACACGTGCTCTTCATGAACCCGCCTTTTACTAAGCGCCATACTAATCTATGCTAAGCGCCATCTATGAAGTCATTTACGAACCAATTTCTTTTTTTTTTTTGATCTCGGAAAATCGCCCATTAAAAGAGCTAAGCCGCTCTTTGGGGGGCGGTATGGTAGATTTAGATCAATCATATTCAATTACATTCACATCACTATCAATCGAATTAGACTTGTGCCGATGCTACGTCCCTAACCTAACTTCTACTACCCTCATCATTTTTTATCCTCGATCCTATGGGGGTAAACCAATATCGCGTCGTGTCGTGTCGGCCATCTTCACTACCGATCTAGCCTGCCTACGCGACAGGGCGTTTGAGTCGAGCTCTCGTGTTCCTCATTTATCGGTCAAGTCATACCATCTTCCAAGTGATCGTCGCGAGTTTACTACTGTGATCACGAACTTTTGCCGTGGAAAGTCAAGAAAGAGTGAGACGCGCGTCCACTACATCCAGCACGCGGAAGCAACGTCGAACCAGGTTAGCCCCCTAAAACCCCTCTTCTTTGATCGCCCAAAACGGTTTTAATTAGCTTGACCTGTGTGTTAATGTTGTTTTGTTGGGGTGTCAATCATATCGCAACTGAACCGCAGCCGTTCTGCCGACTTCGTTTAGCGCTATCGCGTGTGTCAAACGCGATAGCACTATAAAAGTACGTTTAACGACGGTTCAGTTGTGTTTTGGTTGAGATTATTTAGCATAATCGCCCCCCAGAACCGGCGTACTAACCACTCGACCAAGGCGAAAGGTCGCCAAAATCGGCATAAATAATGGACACTCTACATTTCTAGGTACTATTTTGGCACCTATTTATCAAGTACATACAGTGTTGACACTTACTTTACAGTGTTGCCGCGTAATGAATACGAAAGACTGCTAAAATTTTTTTCATAATAATTTATAATTGCTTCGTTTTGTAACTTCATAAGAGCGGATTCCATCATTATTTATTTATTATTTTAGTATTTATTTGCAAAGTTCAGCACAAAACACGTAAAATACAAATATTTCCAAATTTTAAAACAGGTACCTGGGCTGGGGCACCAACTCCCATAGAACATTTTTTATTCACCAGTTGCCAACATTAGAAAAGGACACGTTACTACTTTTTAGCTCGGCCGTTTTCGACCGGTTTTCTACTTTCATGTAGAACAGAGAAAAACCTACATAAACCTATTCTTTCGTAATCCTTACGCGGCAACCGGCAACACTGTCAAATAAGTGTATGCACTTGTTAGAAGTACCAAAATGGTACCCAGAAATGTAGGGTGTCCATTATTTATGCCGATTTTGACGACCTTTCGCCTTGGTCGAGTGGTTAGTACGCCGGTTCTGGGGGGCGATTACGTTAAATAATCTCAACCAAAACACAACTGCACCGTCGTTAGACGTGCTTTTATAGTGCTATCGCGTTTGACACACGCGAAGCGCAATACGATGTCGGCAAAACGGCTGCGGTTCAGTTGCGATTTGGTTTAGATTATTTAGTGTGATCGCCTCCCAGGGGTTCTTCTAAACTGATTTCGAGTCTGGGTAATTTTTCGTAAATGTATGTTTGTTTCTGTCAGTTAAAAGAAGCTTAACTTGGGCGTCGGGGTTAGATATTAGTGTGAGCGAAGATAGTAATTTTTATTAAACGGTGTAACGTAGCGTTACTTAAAAAGCATAATATTGTTGCGCTGAGCGCTTGCGACACTAGACACCGTTCCGACGAAAGGTGGGGGCTGCGGGCGCAGGGTGAGACGCGGGGACTGCGCATGCTCACCACGCCGACCGACCGCCGCTCCCCTCTCGCGATTTCTACCTCATACCCAAACTGCCTCGGAAGCAACCGCACGTCGCTCTGATGCGCGAGCGCCTTGCATAAACTTACGTACGCTAACGAATTTTAAACTCGATTCCTTCTCATAAAAACCTTTAAGTGTATTAGTGTTCCCATACTGGGTAAGTTGTGCAAATAATGTTTTCTCGCTTATTTTGGTGTGTTAGAGTATTGAATTACGGTAGTGAAGAAGTTATGATGATTGTGCGCTTTAAAATTTAAATCTATAACGGCTCCACTGTAGCGTAATTATAATTTGCTTTGCCTTAGGTATAGATTATCCTTTCATTATCTGACCGTGTGTGTATGTAATGAAGATTAGTGCTTATGTGTGCCTAGCATTTGTAACCGTTTCTGCCTTTTTAAATTATTAAAACCGCCTTGAGTCACCTTTCACCTTACTAGCGCTAAGGCTCGGACTACATGCATCCGGAATCACACGGAACCGAAAAAACACGGCCCCGGATTCAATCCGTAGCTCAAACAAATATATGAATTTTTACTGCATCGACTACATGTGATCAGGGGCCTTCCGATCACGATTTTCACCCGGAAGCAACCGAAACATGCTCCAGACGTCTCCGAGTACCCGGTCCGTTATTTTTCGGCACGGGGGGCGGGGCCTATCAATATCGTATGAAGTTGTATGGAGCTGACCACACGAGAACTCGAGAAACGTCCGTACCGGTCCGGTCCGGAGGAATCACGCGCCAGTCGATGACAGACGCTCAAAGCGGTCGGTCGCGTCGCGTGCGCAAGCAAAACTGCAAAATAGTAGTTGATTCCGAGCGCCTCATTATGGTGATAGTAGTAGTAGCACAGAATAAATAATAGTACCTACTAGTAGTAGTGTTCGTAGAATTTATCAGGAAAAACCTAATTTTTGTATAAGACTTGTAGAATACATATTCCGTTATGCGGTCTATGTGAAAAGGATGAACCCAATATCTTTTCACTTTCCTCTGTTTCCTATTACATTTCGACTGCGATTTTTACGTAAAATGGCCAAGTTACGGATCTCGGAAACAAAAATACATTAACAATTTTGACTTATTGAATAATGTAGAATAGCTTTTGGAATAATGCGTAGCGGCCTCGCTTTTTGTAAATTTTGCTTCTGGTCTGAACAAAATTGATTGTCGTGTGGTGTTGTATAATTTATTTAACTGTGTATTAAGCACAGACATGTAATTATACGTCTGTGGTATTAAGCACGCTATCAAACACCTTCGAAATCACAGAAAGTTGCCAAAACTTTTTAATTAAAATGTTTACTAGAAAAAAACGCACACACACACACACACACACTTCACAGTGACGTAATACCGCTCGCGCTGGCTTGCAGCACTACTAAAAAAAATTCAAGAGTCTTCTGGAGTCTCGGTAGCTTAGCGGTTAGAGCAGTGGACCGGCAATCCAAAGGTCCCGGGTTCGAATTCCGTTCGAGCTTTCCAGAGACTGGTTATTTTTTTTTCTAGTAAACATTTTATCCTATATCTATATAGCATTGTGAATGCAAAATTTCAATAATAAAGATTTTTAATTAAACCCAAAATTGCAGAGAAACATTTTCATAAAATGCGCGAAGGCACTTTTTTGAGCTCCTAGATTGAACTACTGTTCTAAACAAATGAAATAAAAAAATAGAATGTTATCACATATATTATAGTCTTAAAGTGCGTAGCGGCCTCGGAATTTTTAGATATCATTGATTTTATATAGAAAAGAAATCTTATTCTAAACCAAAAAACTTCAAAGTCAAAGTATATTTATTCAATAAACTCAATTAATAAGTACTTTGAATCGTCCAAATCTTTTTTAACCTACTACCTATTCTTTTAACTTCGAAAATTGCTTTAAATTAACCGTGAATTTCTCCTATCTACGATAATATTATTGAGCAAAATTTATACCAGGATAATCGTTACTTCATAATGAATAAATATTTTATAAATAATTAATTATCCTATTTCGATAAAAACGATAAATACAACTGCAAAATTACTTCAAAATGCGATGCGCCGGCCGCCCGAACTCAGCTTATCCTCGCAGAAGGACATTTGTAATATTAAGCATGAATTTATTATCCTATTTGGATAAAAACGATAAATACAACTGTTAAATTACAACAAAATGCGAAAATGAGCATTTTACGCAAACATCACAGTCGAGATGTAAGTAATAGGCCAGAAGTGCTACCTGATTTAAATAATGGAATTATTTTACTATTATTCATGAGGTCAGGAAAAACACCACAGTCAATGCATTCATTAAATATGCAAGCTAAAACTGGAGCTATTGTCATAATTACAGATTTAGCCTCGGACCAAATATCACAATGGACAGAGTCTTTGGATTTTTAGCATGTCCGTATTTTGTTAGTGTGCAGCTTTCTATCTGTACATGTGTGCGTGACTAAAGATGTGACTAGTATATCGATATAATCACTTTAATGTGGTGTGTACCTAGTTCGTTATTATAATTGGGGGTTAAAGTTACTCACGTCCGTAGGTTTACCGTTTAGACCCTACACGTGACCCTTGGGTGGTGCTAAATGAGTGACACTGACTGAGTGGTAGAGCCACGCTGCGTTGCAGCACGCCGGGCACGCTGGGCCGGCTCGCCCGGTGTAAATACCAACCTCTCACTAAGGGTGTTACCCGACCAATCGATCGATCGTCGATCGACGGCATCGCTACGCATTATTCCAAAAGCTATTCTACATTATTCAATAAGTCAAAATTGTTAATATATTTTTGTTTCCGAGATCCGTAACTTGGCCATTTTACATAAAAATCGCAGTCGAAATGTAATAGGAAACAGAGAAAGTGAAAAGATATTGGGTTCATCCTTTTCACATAGACCGCATAACGGAATATGTATTCTACAAGTCTTATACAAAAATTAGGTTTTTCCTGATAAATTCTACGAACACTACTACTAGTAGGTACTATTATTTATTCTGTGCTACTACTACTATCACCATAATGAGGCGCTCGGAATCAACTACTATTTTGCAGTTTTGCTTGCGCACGCGACGCGACCGACCGCTTTGAGCGTCTGTCATCGACTGGCGCGTGATTCCTCCGGACCGGACCGGAACGGACGTTTCTCGAGTTCTCGTGTGGTCAGCTCCATACAACTTCATACGATATTGATAGGCCCCGCCCCCCGTGCCGAAAAATAACGGACCGGGTACTCGGAGACGTCTGGAGCATGTTTCGGTTGCTTCCGGGTGAAAATCGTGATCGGAAGGCCCCTGATCACATGTAGTCGATGCAGTAAAAATTCATATATTTGTTTGAGCTACGGATTGAATCCGGGGCCGTGTTTTTTCGGTTCCGTGTGATTCCGGATGCATGTAGTCCGAGCCTTAGCGCTAGTAAGGTGAAAGGTGACTCAAGGCGGTTTTAATAATTTAAAAAGGCAGAAACGGTTACAAATGCTAGGCACACATAAGCACTAATCTTCATTACATACACACACGGTCAGATAATGAAAGGATAATCTATACCTAAGGCAAAGCAAATTATAATTACGCTACAGTGGAGCCGTTATAGATTTAAATTTTAAAGCGCACAATCATCATAACTTCTTCACTACCGTAATTCAATACTCTAACACACCAAAATAAGCGAGAAAACATTATTTGCACAACTTACCCAGTATGGGAACACTAATACACTTAAAGGTTTTTATGAGAAGGAATCGAGTTTAAAATTCGTTAGCGTACGTAAGTTTATGCAAGGCGCTCGCGCATCAGAGCGACGTGCGGTTGCTTCCGAGGCAGTTTGGGTATGAGGTAGAAATCGCGAGAGGGGAGCGGCGGTCGGTCGGCGTGGTGAGCATGCGCAGTCCCCGCGTCTCACCCTGCGCCCGCAGCCCCCACCTTTCGTCGGAACGGTGTCTAGTGTCGCAAGCGCTCAGCGCAACAATATTATGCTTTTTAAGTAACGCTACGTTACACCGTTTAATAAAAATTACTATCTTCGCTCACACTAATATCTAACCCCGACGCCCAAGTTAAGCTTCTTTTAACTGACAGAAACAAACATACATTTACGAAAAATTACCCAGACTCGAAATCAGTTTAGAAGAACCCCTGGGAGGCGATCACACTAAATAATCTAAACCAAATCGCAACTGAACCGCAGCCGTTTTGCCGACATCGTATTGCGCTTCGCGTGTGTCAAACGCGATAGCACTATAAAAGCACGTCTAACGACGGTGCAGTTGTGCAACAAAATGCGAAAATGAGCATTTTACGCAAACATCACAGTCGAGATGTAAGTAATAGGCCAGAAGTGCTACCTGATTTAAATAATGGAATTATTTTACTATTATTCATGAGGTCAGGAAAAACACCACAGTCAATGCATTCATTAAATATGCAAGCTAAAACTGGAGCTATTGTCATAATTACAGATTTAGCCTCGGACCAAATATCACAATGGACAGAGTCTTTGGATTTTTAGCATGTCCGTATTTTGTTAGTGTGCAGCTTTCTATCTGTACATGTGTGCGTGACTAAAGATGTGACTAGTATATCGATATAATCACTTTAATGTGGTGTGTACCTAGTTCGTTATTATAATTGGGGGTTAAAGTTACTCACGTCCGTAGGTTTACCGTTTAGACCCTACACGTGACCCTTGGGTGGTGCTAAATGAGTGACACTGACTGAGTGGTAGAGCCACGCTGCGTTGCAGCACGCCGGGCACGCTGGGCCGGCTCGCCCGGTGTAAATACCAACCTCTCACTAAGGGTGTTACCCGACCAATCGATCGATCGTCGATCGACGGCATCGATCAACGTCGACAGAAGTTGATCGACTGGTCTGGTAGCTTTAATCGATCGACTTATACCTACCGTTTGACTAACCCATCGATCGACGGTCGGTCGACGTTGATCGATTAACCCTGGCTAAATTCCATCAGCGAAATGTATTCAGAAAAGGACTCGTTGTTCTTGGCCAGTACGATGTTGCTCGTACTATTATTACGAAGACGCAAACGCAGAAGAATCTGGATGCGGCCGTTTTTTAAAGCCAACGATCGCTTATTTTATCCAAATGACATTTTAAGCAGCGGTTTTTGTTTTTTTTTTGCGTACCGATTGTCATGAATTTCGAGGTTAGTAGTTTCGAGGGAGGTAGAGAGGAGGGGGATGGAGGGGGTACGGTAATGGTAACTTAGTAGAATATTTGTTTTTTTTCCTAAAAATAACCTAAAATAACCTCAAAATAAAAATATCTTGAAAACTATGCATTTTCGCACTTTGGCTCCCCCTTCCTCTCCCCTTCCCCTCTTTTTCGGTGTTGCTTAATCTAAAGTGCTTCCCAAGGTGTTTGGGGGAATATCATTTAGTATTTAAACGTTCATATTATCATCACTCATTATTATCAACATAAACATAATCTAATATTACGATTATTATCCATGGGCACGAAATATATATATTTTTTTTTTATAAAAGAGGGAGGCAAACGAGCAGGCGTGTCACCTGATGGAGAGTAATCACCGCCGCCCATGGACACCCACCCGCAAAACCAGAGGACGCAGACGCGTTGCCGGCTGTTAGGGGAGGAATAGGTTTAAGGAAGGAATAGGAATTGGGAGGAGGGGGGGGGGGGAAGGGGCCTCCGGAACCCTCACTAGTCGGACGAAACACAACAGCACCAACTGCCATTAATTCACGCCGAATATTAGAGAGGGTGGTATTACGCCGGGCGAGCCGGCCCAATGCGTGCTGCAACGCAGCGTGGCTCTACCACTCAGAAAAGTGAAGCGGCCGGTGCGTCTAATCAAACAGCTCGATTTAACACCCAATCCATTTTACCGGTCGATTGTCGATCGACATCGATCGACGTCGACTAATCCATTCTACCATCGATTGATCGATTGGTCTGGTAACACCCTAATATCCGGCGTGAAATAATAACCCTTGGTGCTGTTGTGTTTTTCGTTCGGGCAGTGAGGGTTCCGGAGGCCTCCCCCCCCCCCCGCTCACAATTCCTATTCCTTCCTTAAATGCCGGCAACGCATCTGCGATTCCTCTGGTGTTGCGGGTGTCTATGGGCGGCGGAGATTACTCTCCATCAGGTGACCCGCCTGCTCGTTTGCCTCCTTCTATTATAACAAACAAATTAAAAATAATAATTTGTGTAGTAAAGTGAAGAGCAATACTTTTTACTATTCATATTCCCGCCCATATTATTAAGATTCAATTTTAAACTAAGGCTAAAATTTTTACTGAAAAAAAGATTTTCAAAATGTTTGAAACAGAGCCTTGAATATTTTGTAGGCTCTCAGTTATCACGTCTAATAGCTTTAACCCATTCACGTCTTATTTCCGGGCATTTTAGAAACCTAAAAAAAAAAAAAAAGAATATTAGTAATATCGATAAAGCTTCGATACACAAATACATACATCACTAATCATTATGCCAAAAACAAAGCCTTTAAATTACATTTAATTAAGGTTTAAAACCTGATTCTTATGAATAGTGTACGATATAGTATGATTTAGAATTAGCAAAAATTAATGCTTTGCCGTTTTAATTATTAAAAAACTCATAGTAAAGCATACATATTATGAGAAATCACTAACGTATGAAATGATAATTCCTGGTCCCTCACACCTCCTTTTGTTGTTCTTGACGAACAATAAACAGCAGAACAAGACATTATGTCAATTGTATATTACACAAATAACACAAACACTAAGATTTCTTAATATTTCACTATTATTTCGCACAATCCAGCAATGTTTTGACCTAGTAGTCGGTCATGAAATGACACGTCTCACACCGACAGTGCGTCGCTGCCAAACGTACATTCACTATCTCTTTTACTCATATCACACTACAGTCATACAGACAGAGATACAAATACTTTACTTTGATACACGCATGTAAAAGCGGCAACGTCGTAAGACTCTGTCCATGTAATATTTGGTCCGAGGATTTAGCGACGTCCACGGAATTACCCCACAGATCAGCAGTTTTCTTTTTATTGAGAGTGTTAAATGTTTTTATTATATCGATAACACAAATTTTTTGAAAACTGAAATTACTTTCACAATCTTTAACATTCTCCTTCAAAACAGATTCAGCTACAGTGGGGGAGGAAATCAAGGCTTTTGTAGTTGAAACTGGAAAAAACCTCTCAAATGCTGCAGCAATATCAGCATCAGAAGTCAAGGTTTTATTATCACAATTTAAATTGTACTAATGTTGATAATGATGTCCAGATAGAGCCGTGAGTCCGCAGAAATGGCAACACGACAGATGTCTGCAGTGAGACCGTCATTCCCTGGTGCCTTCTTAGGATTAAAGGATTCCACAGCGGATTTTTGCTCGGTTTCCGTAAATGGAGGGTCGAATGTGTCAGCATTCGACCCTGCATTAACGCTCCTTGCTTTTGAATTTTGTTGGTTGTTTTATCCTGTCCTGGTAAATATTAAAGAAACATGGACACCTTATTGAAAGAGACTAACTAGGTACTACTTTCTATGCTTCTCACTCGGCTCGCTGTTACGTTCATAGTGCACAGTCCAATATAGGTTCATGGTTGATTGACACTTCTTAATTAGGCATCTCTACAATTCAATTCAATTTCTTATTTGATGGCTCGCTATGATTTAGCCAGTGTCTAGTTTTTGGGTAGACAATGTGGTTTAGTTTTTGTTTGTGACTCTGCTTTAAACTTAAGGGCGTTATGCTCATACAAGAGAACTGTCAGAAAATAAGATTTAATTTTGGAGAACTGTCTACCGAGTTTGACTGTTGAGATACCAGTAACACTAACAAATAGATGGGTTAGCATCTCTACTAAGTCTGTGATAAGTAGTCTGTGGATTGATTGACATGACATGTCGATTTGACAGAGAGTTTTATGAAGTTAGCGTCAACATGTCGGTCAATGCACAAGTTCATATGAGTAGCAATGAAAATAATAAAAAGAACGACAGATCAATGAAACCTTTATTTCCGAAACGGGAAGAATGTTCACATGTATCTTGTTACTGGTATGTATTAAAATGCTTAACATCAACCCAATATTACAAATGGTCTGATTGTCTAATTTTATTGCTTTGTTTTGGGTATCGTTCTGCGTAGTGAAGAAAATGTGTGGAAGTTGTGCCAGGACGCCTCACTAAGAGTGCCAGAAGAATTGGATAGGTGCTATGTGGTTTTCATATCGAACCCATGCCGCACTGTGCCTTTGTGGAAACAAAGAGCTGGGCGTGAAGAGGACCGCCTTGTCATATGGGTGTGTACCTAGTACTTACTACTTGTCACGCTACACGTACATTTAACGCTATAATATTTTTTGTCACGAATGGTCCTTTGTTTGTAATGACTTACTGCTACTATGTACACTGACCTAATTTGTTATTTTCAGGATTACCATGTGATTTTTCTATATTCTTGGGACTGCAAAACTTGCCTAGTATATGATTTGGACTCTGAATTGCCTTTTCCAACATTTTTCCACAAATATGTGACAGAAACATTTCGCACAGACCAAGTCCTAAAGTCGGACTTCCATAGGTAATTTATGCAAGATTTTTGTAGATATATTTTTAAGAAATGTGTTCTAATGTAATAGGTAACAACAAGGTTTGACATTTCTTGGTACCGTATTATTTCTAACTTGTAATTGTGAAAATGTTTAATAGGTCAAGGATCATAAGACCGCTGGCGATCGCGAAACAATTGATTTTTATTTGTGTCTGGTTTTATGATCCTCAAGGGGTTAAACTAAAAAAATAATCAAAAAATTGCTAGTTTATACTAATATCTAATGTTACTCTTAAACCCTCCTGTAGTGTTTCTACATTTTGTTTCTTCTGCTTTTAGAACTATACAATATTTTAAAATATTACAACAGTAAAAACACTAACAGCATAGAGCAGTGATGGGCGGGTCCGGCTGTCAATACCTACATTGCAAAAACCTATGTAGCAAATAATCCACATCTCATATTCCCTACTTCGCATTATGACTAAATCGCGTAATGACATAATAGTGAAATGCCTACTTTTTCAAAGTTACAGTCGAGAAAAAAAGCACTTTGACACAATATCATTTTTATTCATACTTAAAATCTACATAATTATTATCATTTTACCTATAAAAAAAATGTTATAAGACTTAGTGAGTAATTCACGATTGGTGAATATTTTTCTTCCGTATTCTTATCATATTCTGTAAAAACTTGTAAACTGTAATATTCTATTGCTTGAGTGAAGTGGCCAGCGTGTAAGTAGTTCCGTATGTAACTGTACCTATTTTCAAAAAGTAGGCATTTCGCTACTATGTCATTACGCGATTTAGTCATAATATGAAGTAGGGAATATAAGATGTGGATTATTTGCTACGTAGGTTTTTTGCATTGTAGGTATTGACAGCCGGACCCTGATGGGCTAACCACCTATTATGCTGTACACATGTGCAGTATTTGTTGTTTGATGAAACTTGGCTATGGCAGAAGACCGATTTTGTGGTTCTCTTGCCTAGTCTCTGACTTAGGGGATAATAGTCATGAGCGTATGTATTATTTATAATTTTCACTGTTTCGTAGATTCTTTCGCGTTGTACCAGCAAAACAGTTCTTACAGAACTTTGCATCTGATCGTCGTCACATGAAGAGGCCAGATGGGTCATGGATTAAGCCGCCACCACCTTACCCTGCCATATGCACACCTCGTAAGTTTTAATATTAATTGATGAAATCTTTAAAAATTCGTGTTAAGTTCATTGAAATAAGGTGTTAACTTTTATTTTGTAAACTATTTCAGATTCTACACATAATTTAGATGAATTCATTAACATGGACGCTGGAGTGGGACCTGGTCAAGTATTAAATTTAACAGATTTTGTTCAACGTTTCTATAAAATGAACAAGTAGTACAAAGATAAATGTTTTAGATAGTCAAATGTTATTGTTTCATGACCCCTTTTGGTTTATGGTTTAGGTTGATTATGTTTTAATAATCTTTGAAGTCAATATTATTGTTATTGTTTAAAAGCCCATACTGAGTGGGACTGTTTTGATTAAATAGATTATTATGCTATTCTTCACAATGCAATTACTTGAAATTGAAATATAAAAAAGAAAAAATATAGATACTTTTATCACAAATGGTGTTCTATAAAAATAAATAAACTATAATTGAACTATGATTTACTTCTGTAGCACAATAAATGTATTATCTTCGTCCCCCACCTACCTATAGCAATGATATGGATCCAGCACAAAAAATTTTACTATCTTTCACTTATTTTATTATTAACATTTCTGTGTGGGTTTTGACATGCTTTGTGTTATTTATTATTTGTTCAAGACCCTACATGAAATGTTCAATAATGTTTCTCACTTGTTTCCCACTATATGAAATTAGTACTAAATTAGTATCATAATAAATACTTCTATTCCCTTCAATAATTAGCTAATTGCCATTATTAGATAGTTAAATTCTAAACATAGTTCATAAAAATAAAAAGGCAGTGCTTAAATTTCAATTTTATAGAGTTTAAAAGTGTGTGTGATTTGAATGTCCTTTATTTTGTCGTAAGTGTTGTTTGTTGCAATATTTTATTCTAATAATGTATTTAATTCTCGTTTTGACTGAGGTACATAATTCTTGTTTACAAATTGTATGTTACCTTGAGTGATATATTATATTTAAGTAACTTTATTGTAGAGTATATGGTCGCGAAGTAGCTTTTGTATATTGTTAAATCTATTAATAATTTTATATCAACTTTTATACACTCTTTTTAACCTTCCCTAGCACCATTAGAGTTATACATGTATAATAATGTTTAAGATAATAATATAAGAGTAGGTAAGTATTTGAAATTGAAAATCTTAATTAATAAATTAATCAATATGAATAATGGAGCTGTTAATCTGTCTAAGACCTATCAATCTGCAATAAAGTAAATGATAATAATAAAATACTTACTTAAATAAGATACTCGTTGAGCAAGTGCGCTTAAATGTTATAATCCAGAATTCCTTAATAAATCAGTTTATTAAGCCTTCGCACAGTATTCATATTATATTGTTATGTTGAGTGTAAGTACCTATTCTAAGAATGAAAGAACTGTAATTTGCCAAGTAATTGCTCATAATTTACGTCGTATGTTTTAAAATTATTTAATGCCGATTGTCATAATAATATAGATACTGTGAAAATTATGTTAAGTAATATATTATTATAGCAACATACTGCTTATAACATGTAAGAAAACAATTTTTATCTTGAACCTATATGTACCATTTTCCAATTAGCTTTAAATTATGTAGGTAGTAGGTACAATATTACAAAATGTATTTATAAATTTTAATAAAAGTGAATTGTTTGTACTTCACGGACGTTGCTTTTACAATAAATAATATTAACTAGTCAACATATTTAAATTACAATGACGTTATTGGATTTTCATAAGATCTCAATTTTGAATGAAAAAATTGCTTTGTTAAGTTTTGTTGTATTGTTGTTATGGCGAACTAAGGGTGTGCACACATTGCACACAGTTGATTATAACAAATTATGCTAGTATATCCAATCCAGCGCATGCTATGCCTCGCTTAGTTCGTTAACTTAAAAATTCTGTCCACTCTATAGTTCTATTTCTACTTATTAATTAATGGTTTGCTAGTCTAAGCACCTTGCCAGAGGCGTAGCTGGAGTACTTATGGGACCAAAGTAATGCAAATGGATGTGGTCAAAGGTGAAACCCAATGTTTTCCGAATGCCGGAGAGGGTCTCGGGCCAACACCTGTGGGAAATAGTTTTTGGTGTATTTATCCTTTTAACGTGCGATTCGCCGATTAGACTTTTATATTAAATTTTTCATTATAGGCATATTCTACATGCAATGTGATTCTCAATAGTTAATTCATTAAAACAAATATTGTTTCAGTGTTACTGTAACTTTAGTAGTGCGGTATAGTAATTGTGTTTAAAAGTAACACTACATTTTTGAACTTAACATTTTAACAAATGAAATGTATCATTTAATAAAGAAAAATATTGAATGTATCTGACTGGTAAGTATAGAATTGTCTGAGCTTTAAGTCAGTTAGTTTTATATATACTTAATTTTATCTAAATTATTTCTCACGTGCGCGTTGGCCCTTGTGAGTCCGACTGGTTACGCCTACGTCCTATAAATTTTTTAATGATATTAATAAATGATAACTCACAGATTCTTTACGCCTTTCTAGAGCAGGCTTGCAGCACAACTCACTAAGTACGTGTTAATAAAATTACTCAAAACCTGACACCTCAACTTATTTTTGTTGTAAAAATATAGATACACAGTCGACGAAGTTGCCGGTCGACCACTTATGGGTTATTCGCTTGCACACGATCTACGCGCATGCTACACACAGGGCGTCAGATCAACTTACCCTAAACTATCAAAGGATCATTCGGGCTCCATACATTTTTGGGCCTTTTCTGAAAGTGCCGGCCAACAAAACAAAATAGTACGTATTGTTAGAACTAGCCATTTGGAGTAATAGGTAATATGGCACAAAAGTTGTAGGATTGCTCTGAGCAAAGTTATACAAGTTCGATGATTCATCATTTTCATACATTTATTTATTTCTGAAAGTGCTGGGACTGGGAAACATAAAATAATGATAGATATTGCTGGAAGTAATGATCTGAAGCAATTGTCATTGCAGCGCAAAAGCTGTGGTGGCATCATCTGTTCTGTGATACAAAAAAATTTTAGGAATCAATAAATTTATGAAAATGATGAAACTTTGAACTAGTATAACTTGGCTCGGAGCAATCCTACAACTTTTGTGCAATATTATTAATTTTTCCAAATGGCTAGTCCTAACAATACGTACCATTTTTTTTTGTTGGCCGGCACTTTCAGAAAAGGCCCAAAAAAAATGATGTCCTTTCTCCAATGAATATTAATTCGTAACCTAAACAATAAAGTTCAAAATTGATTGTAGAAATTTGACAGTTTTGGGTAAGTTGATCTGACGCCGTGTGTACTATCGCGGACTCCGTCGCTTTGCCAGTCTAAAGGCCAAAATCCCTTGCACAACGCGTCGTCTATTTGGTACAGGCACGTACCCGGGCGGGCGGTGCGCTTGATACGAAAATTTCTGCAAAATTGGTAAAGCAACGGTGACCCCGACCGTACACGTACGCGCGGTTATGGAGAGAATGGAGCGCAAGTGAATATCGCCGAAAAGTAGTGGACCGGGAACTTCCTAGACTGTACCTATAATTATGAAAATGGCGGAGAAAATATATTTTTGTTTTCTTTTATTTCTTGCAAATTAGTTACTATGGTAATTACGCGCTAGCTAAGCAGAGTGGGAGCGATATTGCATTCAAATTGTAGTGCAACGTATATAATGCAGCGTAGTAAAAAAAAGTAACTATATTTTATATTAGTGGAATCGATTCTACTCTCGATTCTGAACAAATTATTTTTAGGTTTTGAGCTATTGGATTAATATGTTGTATATTTAAAATATCATTACGTCTCTGTCTATAGTTTTAAGTTGAAAGAGACGGAATGAAGTTTTAAATATGATTACAGAGTTTTGGTGCGAGTCACTTCGAAAACTCGTTAATGACTGACACCTGAGTGAAAAATAATTGTGCTTGTGCTTCTAAAATGTATCAAGTTACATGTATTTATTTAAGATTTATCAAGCTAAATTAAACACCACACGCTAACTGGATCGTTTTATTTAACAAATAATTTATAATAATTATATAAGTATGGTATACAACATAACAATAAAAACCAACCAATAAAGCACTATGCATTGCGTTTAGTCTGACTAAGCGCAGGTAAAGATATCACAGATTACTTAGTGAGAATTTCGGCTCCATTCTCCGTTATAAGAATTGTGCTTTCTGCTTGAGCAGCCCTGGAACCATCTTCTGTGATGACGGTCCAGCCATCTTCCAATATGACAGTATCCTCGGCGCCGTGAGACAGGGCAGGTTCTATTGTGAAAGTCATCCCAGGTTTCATCAGGCCTGGATAACGATTTTCTGTGGGATAGAAATCAAAATAAACAATTCCGAACAATTAGTAGTGTCCATGTCTACAGCTTCCTCATTCGACATAGAGAAATTCTAAGCATGCCATATTTTTGTGCATATTATGTGCAATCAGACGTTTCAGTCCTAATTTTTGTGCCACCACAACTTCGTTACTATGAGTTGTTTTATGTGTGTAAGCTGGAGACACGTGTCACCAGCTCGCACACGCCCGTTAAGACAAACCAGTGAGGTTAGGGTTTTGGACTATAGCTAGAAATTTTGTGCATAATTTGTGCACTAGGAACAAAAAAAACTAACCATAACACTCAAATACTGTTGAAACTACGATCATAAAACTGTGTGCGAGCTGGAGACACGGGTCTCCAGCTCGCACAGCTGTATCTTCGTAATTGTTCAAGCTACGGTTATGAATTATACCTCAAAATTTTGTGCAGAATTTGTGCATAAGGCACAAAAATTTTCAAAACTTTAAGAGCGTTTACGCCGAGCGCGAGACCTCAAGTTTAGGTTTTTAAGTCCAAATATCACGCACACAGAAGCGAGCTGTGAGCGCGCGCGACTGTGTGTGTAGAGTAGGATAGATCTGCTCACTATAGTCAAACTCACTCACTTTGATCCGTTAGATCGAATTTGCTTTTTCGTGATAGGTACTTAGAATTTTTTTAATATGGGCGTAAGCAGATGATTAAACTACGGATGCATGAAATATGTAAGTATAATATTATATTGCATGTATTTTTATTAATGTTAATGTTAATTAATCAATCTTAATTACAAAATTATAATCAATATCTGTTCCTCAACGATTTATTTTGGACGATATAAAAGTGTTTGTCAATTTAGTCTTCTTAAATAAAAATATTTAGGTTTGGATTTTACCTAATCCATTACTTGCCAGTTAAAACAAGAAATGACATAAATTGAATTTACAATAAATAACTTTATATTACTTATTTAAATAAATATTAAATACTGTTGGAAATTCAAAAAATCAAAGTCAAATTCATTTTTTAATTTAGGCTACAACAATTAGCTCTTATGAATGTCGCTACGCCATCGGTTCGTAAGTCCTTAATATGGGGCGGGAGCCTTGTACTGAGAAGAACCGGCAAGAAATTCAGCAAGGGCATTTCTTTTCTCCCTTTTTTTTACAGCATCAATACCAATTGGAAAATCCCCTCCCAATTATAGAAGGACATTTTCCATTACAACAAAAATAAAACACATTTAATACGATTACAAGACAACACAACACATACAAAAGAATATCCAATAAAAACAAGTACTCCTTGATTTAAAATAAAATAAACAACGTCTTACAGTATCTTTGAAACAAGAAAACGAAATACTATTCAATACTACCAATAAAAAATAAGATTGCAAGAGAAGACCAGCCTCTACAGGCGACACCCGTTCACGAGTATGACATGTGAATCAGCCATCGCTTCGTTCAACCATGTTTGAGGGAACGTAACGACCGAAGCACACTACTTTAAACGCAACATAAATTTTGAGTAGGGACCTTTGTCTGTAAGACACTGCTGTTAAAGCTATCATACCAACGTAAAATTAATTAGTTATAAAAATAATTGTCTAAGAAACTATAATGTGAAAATATAATTATGACCAGGCTGTATTGTCTACAAAATATACTTTGACCTTTCTTATGTAAACAAGATTTTACATGATTCTTGAACTTATCTAAAGGTAAATCTAGTACAGATAAGTTTGGTCTAGATTGGTTTAATTGCCACGTCACTAGTACTTCAGTACAAATAGTACGATCAGTATGTAGTGCTTCTTAGTGGCATCGATCTGGACTTCCGTGGGTCTACAATTTCTGGCAGCAGACAATTATTGTAATAATTAACTAATCTGGTTTTCATTACGTTTTGCCAAAACTCATCGTCTCGAGTAATTTTTTCGATTTTCAGGGGAAATTCTTCACCTGTCCAGACCGCAAAGAGACATAAGTTCTTTTTCGATATGTGTAACTGCCCTTGCACTTGATAAAACCAGTCGTTTCGACGGTTGACAGTTCCTTTAGAGTTCCAGAATTTTATTTTTTTCTGGGTAATGGCATCTTCAGCGTTCATACCAAACGCTGATATGGGACATTTGATTTCTATTATCCCTCCTTCAAAGATTCCATCTGGTGAAGCTCCCAGAAAAAAGAAGTCTTCATCAATAAACAAGCCGCATTTCTGTACTGTTATATTTTCTTGTTCTTCAAGTTGCCGGATTGCCATTGCTTCATTAACTTTTCCGTGTTTTATGCTTGTAATGTTGTCGAGTGAATAAGCGTATAACTGAGATTTTACTAGAGGCGCAGAGCTTATATTCTGTCTTCTTTTGCACACTTTACCAAACGATGAAGCTGTTACAAGACATCGGCGCAATTCAAGCCACAGTGCGCTTTCTGCCTGAAGTATAGTCTCCCTTTCTACCTCTTCTCTATTGTTCACCTAAAACACAAAATGAAAATAGGTCTTATCTTGATTGGCTAGAATATAAATAGAAACATATATACTCAGCCTAAAGAAAGGACTAACCTGTTCTTGAAGATTTTGGAGAAAAATATTTTTTGCAATGGCATAGTCATCTTCAGGCATGTCCGGTCTTTGACAGTTTTCTCCGTAATGCGTTTTTTCGTTTCCGAAAACTAATCTTCGCCTAGGAAGGCGACACGGTCTTCTTTTTTGTTGTTGTCTTTTAAGCCGAGCCATTTCTATGCTTTTCAATGAGATCCCTAAGAGAAAAAAAATATTAATGTGCTTGATAATTCAAGTAAAAAATCCAATATTACATTATTATTACCAAAACTACTTATTTAAAACAGTCAGTCACCTGGGCTTCTGTGAAATTTTGATTTGTAAATAGTGTACTGAGGTTGTGCTGAATTAAAAGAAACAACTGCGACATGACAGCGTGCTGCATAAGAATTCTTTAGAGAAAAATTTACACGCTTCCCACCGACTAACTTTGCCACAATACTATTGAACTGCTCAGCTCTGTTGTTAGTTACGTTGTGAAGTAGGCTTTTAGAATGAAAAGCCAACTGTGCCGTATTACCCATGATTTTTTTTAACAAAATTTTTGCATTTATTGCCATATTCTCTTCGGTTTTCCTGTTTTCTAAACAGTAATAGCTGTCACAGGCACCGTGGTCGCCAAAGATATGCATTGGACTATTAAGGATATCCTTTTTCAAATTAACAATCTGCTCAGCCGGAGTCAAATTTTGTGCTTTTCGATACCGTACTGCATATTTGACGGCTGTGCGCAGCCTTTTCTGGCGGTCGGCGGTTAGCAACTTTCTTTCAATTAAAGGAATTGATGTATCTTTGCTTGTATTGATAATTTTTCCGCAGTAATTTCGAAGCAAATGGTTAGTACACTCGATCTTCTGAACTTGACAACTCGGGTATGGTCTGCTTTCTAATAGTTTCTTGAATGTGCTTGCATCGCCATCTGCGATTAACGTGCCGTAAATCACATTTTGCCTCGCAACAGAAGTCTTAAAACCCTCGACTATAACACTTTGCTCCATACTTGTTGAAGATCCCGTGTGATTTTTATAGCAGTCATGGCTTGCAGGCTGCTTATTTTTCACTGCTGCTTGGGCGCAAACTACACAATACTTGTTTTTAACATCCATGTACAGTACTTTTCCCGTTTTATTTCCAATAATAGCTGCGACACCAGACGATGCAGAATAGTTAGTTTTGTACGATCTTTTTGACCAACAGCAATCAGCTATGACAGTAAGAATGGGAATACCATCTTTTACATCACCACACGTAATAGCTATAGCAGCTTCTTCCTTAGCAGCTTCTTGCATACTGTTTTCTGCAGCCGATTTCCACCAATCTGCTATGTCGTCGTGACATTTCGCGTATACGCTTTGAGTAAATATGGGTAAATCTATGGAAGCCAACAATTCATTTAAATTAGACCTCCCATGTCCAGTCATCATAGCTCCAGTCACAGCGCCACGATTTACGTCCATACTAGCAGTCGAACTACTAGAGGTAAACAGCTGACATTCTATGTTACACATGTTACACTTCATTAAAAATGTAGATAATAAACCTACTTTATGCTCTTTTATCACTTGTAAATTATCAATTGTACATCCTGTGGCTCTATTGTGGTTACTAAGTATTTTAATTTGGTCCAAAAAGTATTGAAAATCTACTAGTCTTCGACCTTCAACCTTATTTATTGTTTGTGGAACCTCATCTTCGATGACCTGCAATGAAAACACATATTAATTTCTAAATTATAAGGAATATTGCATATATTATAATGTGCAATATTCCCTATAATTACGATCTAGCCTTATTCGTGTAACTGGTCCCTGCACTGGTTTCAAAACGTATGATAGGCAAGCAAACAAATCCTATTACATTCATACAAAATATTTGATTTTAATCTCGTCTTTCATAATACCCTTGTTTCTAATGAACGTATCAGATATCCGTCTGGTCTGGTTTTATTACCAGATAGTTAAATTACCAAATTCGGTGTGTCCATTGATGCAGATGATGAGCGTGATGTAGAATTCTGAAAAAGTTGGTATGTTTAGTTGAAGTCATGAATGATAGCATTTCAAGACGTGAAATTATAAAGGCTTGAAAAACAACGTTTAAAGTAGGTACCATTTCACTTGGGATTTCCATACTTTCCGATCTTCTATCATTACTGTAGTTTTCTTTACATTGCCTGAAGTCAAACCGTAAGCACACATACCTTGTTATTGAAAGCGAGTCATATAAGAAAAAAGGAAGTAAATACATTTTGTAACGTCGACATGACGTACAAATAGGAAATCAGAGATCAGCAAAGTGCCCATACAAACTAGGCGTGAAATTTACTGGAATTAAACACTGTGAAGGGCACATATAACAAAGTCCAATAAAGCCGAAGTCGGTCGTGAAAGCTAAATCGGATGTCTAACAACACCAATAAAGTCGTAAGGTCGTAAATCACAACGTAACATTCGCCATGCAGGGAACAACGGCAATGACAGTTGCCGTTGTTCCCTGCATGATGTTAACAGTTTGTTGATGGTTTGAGATACGAAAAATTTAAGAATCCATCTTATTTAAGGTTTTCTTCCAATGTTTTACAAAGAAATGATGAATGGTGTGAGCTAGTTTATAAAGCTCAATAGTACGGGCAGTCAAATAGATTGACCGATGTTTTAGAATATATTAATAATAATATGTTGTAAATTTTGTATAAGAACTGCTGGGATTTTATGAGTCACACAAGCACAAAGCGCATCATGCAGCAATAAAATAGAAAAAAACAAGTGAAGTCACCAAATATAATATCATATACCACACCTTTTAGCTCTTGCTTTAGCCATCCCTTCAGAATTTTTGTTCTTCCGTTTCTTAGGTGCAATTTTTTTGTTTTTGTTACCCATTATGTCTGCAACATAATATGTTGTCAATTTAAAAATGTTGCAATTCAAAATATCTTCCAGCTCCATCATCAGACCCTGGTTACCATCTAGCACCAAAGTACTCGTCAAGACGAATCAAACGACCCGAAACTCGATGGAGTTGCGTCGTTTCTTTACTAAGTTCCTATGACTACCTTTCAGCTCCATCATCAGATCAGACCCTAGTAACCATCTAAAAGCAATGTACTCGTCAAGACGAATGAGACGAGCCGAAACTCGATGGGGTTGCGTCGTTTTATTACAGAGTTCCTATGGCCACCTTCCAGCTCCATATCAGACCCTGGTTACCATCTAGCAGCAAAGTACTCGTCTAGACGAATTAAACGAGCCCTTACCCGATGGGGTTATGTTGTTTAATTACTGAGTTCTTATGGTCATCTTCCAGCTCCATCATCAGACCTTGGTTACCATCTAGCACTAAAGTACTCGTCAAGACGAATCAAACGAGCTGAGACTCGATGGGGTTGCGTCGTTTCTTTACTGAGTTCCTATGACCACCTTTCAGCTCCATCATCAGATCAGACCCTGGTAACCATCTAAAAACAATGTACTCGTCAAGACGAATGAGACGAGCCGAAACTCGATGGGGTTGCGTCGTCTTATTACGGAGTTCCTATGGCCACCTTTCAGCTCTATCATCAGACCCTGGTTACCATCTAGCAGCAAAGTACTCGTTTAGACGAATTAAACGAGCCCTTACTCGATGGGGTTATGTTGTTTAATTACTGAGTTCCTATGGTCATCTTCCAGCTCCATCATCAGACCTTGGTTACCATCTAGCACTAAAGTACTCGTCAAGACGAATCAAACGAGCCGAGACTCGATGGGGTTGCGTCGTTTCTTTACTGAGTTCCTATGACCACCTTTCAGTTCCATCATCAGATCAGACCCTGGTAACCATCTAAAAACAAAGTACTCGTCAAGACGAATGAGACGAGCCGAAACTCGATGGGGTTGCGTCGTTTTATTACGGAGTTCCTATGGCCACCTTCCAGCTCCATTATCAGACCCTGGTTACCATCTAGCAGCAAAGTACTCATCTAGACGAATTAAACGAGCCCTTACTCGATAGGGTTATGTTGTTTAATTACTCAGTTCCTATGGGCATCTTCCAGCTCCATCATCAGACCCTATTTACCATCTAGCACCAAAGTACTCGTCAAGATGAATCAAACGAGCCGAGACCTGATGGGGTGTGGTTTGTTTCTTTAATGAGTTCCTATGACCACCTTTCAGCTCCATCATCAGATCAGACCCTAGTAACCATATAAAAACAATGTACTCGTCAAGACGAATGAGACGAGCCGAAACTCGATGGGGTTGCGTCGTTTTATTACGGAGTTCCTATGGCTACCTTCCAGCTCCATCATCAGACCCTGGTTACCATCTAGCAGCAAAGTACTCGTCTAGACGAATCAAATGAGCCGAGACTCGATGGGGTTGCGTCGTTTCTTTACTGAGTTCCTATGACCACCTTTCAGCTCCATCATCAGATCAGACTCTGGTAACCATCTAAAAACAAACTACTTGTCAAGACGATTCAAACGAGCCCAAACTCGATTAGGTTGTGCTATTTCATTGCGAAGTTTCAATGGCCACCTTCCATCTCCATCATCAGATCAGCACCATGTCATCATAATATTGCATTGTCACGCGATTTACACATGTATGCAAATTTTCAGCTCAATCAGTAACCGGAAAGTGGTTCAAAATTGAGTTGCAAAATTCCACCCGAACAAGACATACATACATTGCAAGTGAAATAAAAGCTTGTAATAATTTACTCACCAAAGTACTAAGATTTGCTTAGCAAGCTATAAATTAGCACTATCTTCGAAATACGTAAAAGATCGACAACCGCGGCGGGCAGAGCGTCGAGCGACGTGACCACTCTCTCAGAGGCCTCGCGGCGGACTGATTTGAAGCGAGTGGAGCGCAGGGTTTTGTAGGAGTTTTAGAGCACTTTTAAAATATTCATAGAAAAATTATAGAGCTTATTTAGTAAAAACAATTTTGTGCAAAATTTAAAGAACACTTTTTTCTATAGTATAAAGTTTTTACCTTATAAAATATACTTAATACATTAGAGAAAACAATCATTTTATCACCTATAATTTCTTTAAAAATTCACAATGTTTGGAATTTTATAGTTTTTGTTAGTAACCAAAATCAAAAAATGTTTTCAACAAACTATTTTGCTGAGGATCTTTCAAATTGAAATAAAAATTTTTTTATTAGATTTGTAAGTAATATAAACACATTTTTAAACTTCGAAGTTGACGCGAAAGGTCAAATTATGAAAACCTCTGTTCAGTTATCTTGTTATAAATTCCATAATATCCATAAATTTAAAAATGTTTTCAACAAACTATTTCGACGACAAGATTGCCTAATGATATAAGTATTTAACATATTTGTAAAGTAAGTATTAACAGATATTAAGAGGTTTAAAAAGTACAGTTTTTGAGCAAAACGGCGCAAAAGGACGTAAACGCTCTTAACTCAAAAGGTTTTTGAGCTACGAACCGATAAGTATGTGTAAGCTGGTGACACGTAACACGGGCTAACACATGGTGAATTATTGTAACTGTATAAGATAGCGCTTCGTTTTAAAGATCAAATAATACGTTATAATTTGTGCACACACGAGGAAAAATTTCAAATCTCTGGGCCTCTTACTTTATAAATTATAAGTCAAAAACTGTTTTCCCGCCAAAAAATTCAAAATAATGGCTCGGAAGCGGCTAAGCGCGCCGTTGCCGTTCCGTGCGCTACACTATTGCCACTTTTAGACTAGGAGCCGTCTGTTAAAGCGATGCGCGACGCGACTAATTTAGTTTTACAATAGGCAGGTACCTAATAACCTACCCTACTTTTTATTTTTGATATCTCACACACGAATGTCTTAGTTATTTTTTGTTGTTGAGACAATTAAATAATTAGATTTGGCATTATACATTAAACATTATGGAGGAGTGCAGAACGACAAAATGGTTGAATACTTGAGCCTAATTCGATAAAGAACGGATGCTTTCCAGCAAACTAATCGCTATCGACCGTCACAGAATAAATTTTAACCATTGAAAGTAATTTATTTTAATATTAGATTGTATTACTTCCCATGGTTAAATGTAAATAAATAAATAAAAATAAATGTACTCTATGGTGATCGATGACTTTGCGATTAGTCTGCTGGGGCATCCCAATGTAATGCTAGGGCCACATTACCGCGCTAGCGCGAAGATTTGCGTTTTCGCGACACGTCTGGCCAAACACTTCGCGTTAGCGCGTTGTATCATGGCGTTGACGCGCCGCGCTGTTGGTAAATTGCCGCACATCAAGGATTTTGTCGCGATAATGTTCGTGCGGCCACATTTCCTTCGCACACTTTAGTTGACTGCTAGACAACTAGAGGTGTGAACGTGTTGCAAATACGACTATCGATATTATTCTGTTTCGATAATTATGGATTGGAGTAACGATAAAGTATTAAAAGTAATACAATATTACGAATTAATAATTAATAAAAATAATAAAGATGCAATAAATAGTAATTATTTGCCGACATGTAATAAAGCCCAATCACCTCTTCCATTTTTTCCGATAAAATTAGGAGTAAGCGATACAAATCGTATAAGGTTACTGAAACGTATTTATTGCATCAATATCGTCAAATCCGATATCGATGCGTTCTGAAACTATACCTATTTTGGAAAACACTATATCGCGTCAGGAATGCGGTGTGCGTTGAGATCACTATATTGTACGTGATCGAATTCAAGAATATTGTACCGTATCCCTGATATTTATTGAGTTATCATTAATCTGTAGTTTTTAACAAACAAATGTGCTTGTAAAAGTTTAATAAAATAAAATTATTATAAACGTTCGATGCGTTCTGAAACTATATATTGGAAAAATACATGATATTGCATGAATTTTTAATAGTCCGTAGATATGGTCGATACTGTTATCACCGATATTAAATTTATGTAGCTATAGTTTAACACTTTGCAAGCGGGCATTTTATGACGCGCATCTTCCTGTGCGCCGGCCTTTTTCGTCATTATTGTAAATTCTATAGAAAAAGAACTATAATAAAAATTAATTTAATTGTGTTCTATCTAATCGTTCTGCTGCTTACCTATACTAACCTCCAGTTATGGCTTCTTTATGTAGATGTTGTCCATCCGCAGTAGATCACCTAGATTCAATAGTAGGCGTACCTTTGTTATCTTATGAGTAAGTACCTAAAGTTATTTTCAAATGCTAGTAAGTAGGTAGATGTTAAATTTTATATGTACCTATTTCAAACCCAATTCACAGATAACGAAAAAAAAGATACTTTTATTACTTTTAATAAAGCTATTTCAAATTTTTATTTTACCAGTAGTAAGTAATTCTTACTTTTTCTATTTACAAGTTTAAAAGTTTGCAAGTTACCAATTCTTCTATGTGTTGATGGCTGACCGACCCCTTGTCAGAATGGTTGATGGTTTAGTTATCGTAGCGTAGTAACTGTTTTTTAGTTAACGTGCCATAACTAAAAATTCTTCATCTCCTATGGGAGTAGTTGTCAAGACGAATCAAACGAGCGCAAACTCGATGGGGTTGTGTGGTATTATTATAAAGTTCCTGTGTCCTTTTTCCGGCTCCATCATCAGACCCTGAACACTATTTCTCGATAAAGTACTCGTCAAGGCGATTCAAACGACCCCGAACTCGTTGGGGTAGCATGGTTTTATTATAGAGTTCCTGTGGGCTTTTTCCGGCTTCATCATCAAACCCTAAACACTATTTCCCAACAGAGTACTCGTCAAGACGATTCAAACGAGCCCAAACTCGATGGGGTTGCATGGTTTCAATACCGAGTTCCTGTGGCCTTCTTCTGGCTCCATCATCAGACCCTGGACCCTTTTTTCTAACAGAGTATTCGTCAAGATGAATCAAACGAGCCCAAACTTGATGGGGTTGCATGGTTTCAATACTGAGTTCCTGTGGCCTTCCTTCGGGTTCATCATCAGACCATCATGGACCTCGTCTAGTCGTCTCCCGTCAGAGTGCTCATCAAAACTAATCAAATGAGCCTGAATGGGGTTTCATGGTTTTCTTACAGAGATCCTGTGGCCTTCTTCCGGCTGAATCATCAGATCAGCTCAATGACACCATAATATTGCATTGTCATCCTGTTCTGACCTATGTTCAAAGTTGCAAGTCTAGCTCATCGGGAAGCTAGTATAAAATCGTTTGCATTTGTCGACAAATAAATAAACAAATAAACGAGAAAGCTACCTAATAAAAACGTGGTAATAAAAACATACAGGCAGACTAATTTTATCACTACTTATCATATTAATGAGGTTATTGTAAATACTTAAAACTAAGCATAGCGATATTTAATGAACATTCATAAATAAAATAGACTGCTTTTATTTTAAATTAACCAATTTCCTATATCAGCAGTCTCCTAGTCTAAAATTCTCGGTATAGAAACGAAACGATCGAGAGCGCAAATTAAAATGACACTAAATTAACCTAGCTCTCAAGTTCAAACTCGATTGCAATAATGTAGCGCACGGAACGGCAACGGCGCGGTCGGCGCGCGTTTAGCCCTTCCCAGCCATTATTTTGAATTTTTTGGCGGGAAAACAGTTTTTGGCTTATAATTTATAAAGTAAGAGGCCCAGAGATTTGAAATTTTGCCTCGTGTGTGCACAAATTATAACGTATTATTTGATCTTTAAAACGAAGCGCTATCTTATACAGTTACAATAATTCACCATGTGTTAGCCCGTGTTACGTGTCACCAGCTTACACATACTTATCGGTTCGTAGCTCAAAAACCTTTTGAGTTAAAGTTTTGAAAATTTTTGTGCCTTATGCACAAATTCTGCACAAAATTTTGAGGTATAATTCATAACCGTAGCATGAACAATTACGAAGATACAGCTGTGCGAGCTGGAGACCCGTGTCTCCAGCTCGCACACAGTTTTATGATCGTAGTTTCAACAGTATTTGAGTGTTATGGTTAGTTTTTTTTGTTCCTAGTGCACAAATTATGCACAAAATTTTTAGCTATAATCCAAAACCCTAACCTCACTGGTTTGTCTTAACGGGCGTGTGCGAGCTGGTGACACGTGTCTCCAGCTTACACACATAAAAGAACTCATAGTAACGAAGTTGTGGTGGCACAAAAATTAGGACTGAAACGTTTGATTGCACATAATATGCACAAAAATATGGCATGCTTAGAATTTCTCTATATCGAATGAGGAAGCTGTAGACATGGACACCAATTAGTAGAACTAAGCAAAAAATGTGTAAAATCCACATCAATTGTTACCTATGCACATAGCGCTTTGGAATTTGTTAATAAACCTTTTAACGGGCACATTGTTTTCGACCTTACACTCCGGATATAAAGTTCAAATTATTATGTCCCGTAAGTAGGTTTACGTATTTCAGTTTCCTATAGGTACAAATTCCGAGATCAAAATTTTACAAACGAATGGGCCATTTTAATGAAACTGCATGCTAAAGTGAAATACAGAGAGATCTGAATCGTTTGTTAAAACATTAATAAAAAAGCTTATTTAGCTGAGTTATTGCGATTTTTAACTTTCTATGCTTAGTGGACTTTAAATGTCGGACCGCTTTAGAGCGGCGCAGCGCGGCACTGCGCTGCACGTCAATTTACAGCACCTATCGCACTATATCTGCAAATAGCGGCAGCTCACGTCATTCCTTTGCCTATTCGCGTGAGTGAGAGCAACATGAAGTTATAGAGAAAACTATATCTTCATGGAGAGCTAGGTAAAAAGATGGGAGACTACGACAGTAGGTAATGATTTATTTTATTTCTTTGTTAGTGCAGAAGAAGAACACTTTTTGAACCAGAAAGAAAAGAAGGCAAAATGGATTGCTGAGACATCTAAAGGTTGCGCTATAAAGAAGGCTAATAACCCTATTTGCTTCCTCGTCTACCTATTGACTCTGCACGAGATTTCATACTTACTTCACATTGTCTCCGATTAAATTTGACGAACTATTCCATTTTAACAATGCAACATCCACAGTCCACACTGAGCGCAGTCCGCAGACTGATGTGCTATATCGCACTGATCGTCGTCGCTATGGTCGCTGCGCAGCGCGTCAGTAGTGCGATTCTCTAAGAGCAAACATCGTTTAAGCCTTGGTAGCAGCGGCTGCAACAGCGGTGAGCGTAGCATTGGTAAGTATTCTTCTAAATAATTTTCAACGCTTTTCGACACTAGCTCCGCACGGCTGTAAGCGGCGTGTTATGGAATCAATTCTTTGACATTACTTGTACCTAGGTATAAAATCTTGTACCTACCTAAGTATTCTGTAAGTACTTAAAACAGCCTCAACTTTGACCACAGCCGTGAATGCAGCGAACGATGTGACGACGATGTCACGGCCATGCGCGCAGCGTCTATGTGTCGCAGCGCCCAGCTATGCGATTCTCTTATGTAGCGACTCGCTACATAAGAGAATCGCATAGCTGGGCGCTGCGCGTCAAAATATACTCTGGGAGGCAGCAATGCTGTAATGCTCACTGCAGCGCCGCCCTAGTGCGACGTCCTACACCATACAAAACGACAAAAAGAATATTTTGATGGGTCGTGCTGTGCCGCGCAGCGCCGTTCAAAAGTGGTCCGACCTTAAATCGCAATAGTGATGATAAACCTTTTTTCAATGTTATATTAAAACTCATACGTTTGCATTTTTTTTACTTGGATAAAAAGGACCTAATCACCGCCACCCATGGACACCCGCAAAACCAGAGGAGTCACAGCTATGCGTTGCCGTTCTTGAGAAAGGAGTAGGAATTTTTTGGAATTAGTTTGTATGGGAAACTCACATACGTAAACCATCTTAAAACAATCTCAAATTTCTGCTCGAGGACAGTTCGAAAGAGCGTCGCCAGCCGATGGTCCAGGGGGGGGGGGGGGGGGGCGCAAGCCGATATAAATGAAGGAGGCGATTGTAATAAGAACGGAGCAAAGATCCATTGTGTAAACTCTACAACCTCTTCACAACACGCCCATATTTTGTTAGATGTTTGATGTTATGTGCTAGAAAACACAAAACATTGTCGCAGGAGACCCGGCTTTAGTGTAATGTAATGTTGGCAATATCAGGTTGCGTCAGGGTCGAAGCAAATGGAAAGCTGTGGTCTCTGCCTACCGCTCCGGGAAACGGGCGCGATGTAGGTATATTTCTAATTATAATTTTTTTTGTTATTATTTAACGTCAATTTACACTACCGCAGAGTCGAAGCGCAACGAAACGTTAAATTCTTCACATCACAACTAAGCAAAGCTGTACGAATGCGTGCGCGGACCAATCAGCGTTGGTCGCGTCTCAGAAGTAATGTGTGCATTACACTGTGGAGATAAGGTTGAATTTGTTATGTTAAGTTTTGGATTGACGCTTCGATGCGCTTCGACTCTGCGCTAGTATAAATTGACCCTAAGCAAACCGTGTCGCGTAGCGGTGAAAGAATACTACCACCCCCCCTCTTCCCTTGGGTGTCGTAAAAGGCGACTAACGGACTAAATCCATCAGCATAGAGCGGCGATGGCCACCTGTCAAGCTGAACACATGTGCAGTCGCTATTTGGTGAAAAGTGGATTATGGCAGAGGAGTGCTTTTGCGGTCCTCATTGCCTAGTCTCTGACTAACCCTTCGGGGATAATAGTCGTGATTATAATATGTAAGTATGTATTATATAAGCATCCTGTATGAATAAGCGCACATCTTACTTGAATGGTATATTTCTGGTAGACCATGGAAGTATTCTCCTATACCATGTCCTACGAAGGCCGGCAAAACAGTGAGGCCATTCCTTTTCGCGTGACCATAAATCTTACTGCCAATTTCATTAAAAGGTACATCTGGACCACAGGATTGTATGGCCTGTAAGGAGGCAAAGGAATATTTAAATATATACCTACCAACATGTTTTATTCTACTATTAACATTTTTATATTGTTTTAAAATCTTACAATTTGAAGGCATTCCTCATTAACGCTGATGAGCTGCAAGCCTCTGTCATCTACTTCACCAACAGGAAATGTTTTTGAGCAATCTCCATGGAAGCCTTTGAAAAAGACCTGGAAGTAGGAAAAAGTCTCTTAAAACTACAGCTAATAATTGTGATATATGCAATTTTAAATAAATAATAAGTAGATTGTCTGTTAATAAAAAAATTAACCACCTCTGTGGTCTAGCAGCTAAGACCCAAAGGTTCCAGGTTCGATTTCCGGGGTTGTTGTACATTCCGGTAGCAAGGAAAGGTCGTTTTGAGTGCTCGAAATGAAAGGTAATTATTTTATTCTAAAATTATAGATGTTTTTACTGCACTTATTGTTTGATTTTTTTGCTGTCTGTGTCGAAAATAAGAGTGTGGCGAATGTACAACAACCCGATTTCCAGTGAGAAGAACATCTTTATGGACTTGTTTTGGTTGGTGGTAGGGCTTATGAATTTCGCATGGCTAGCTACCACATCTTATCTAAAGTCTGGCACCATAACAACCATTTTAATAGAATCAAGAATTAATATCATTTATTCAGGTTAGGCCATGTTTAGGTTACAGCACTTATGAAAGTCATTATGCCATCAGTTCGTAAGTCTATCTATGGGGTGGGAGCCTTGTAGTGAGAAGAACTGGCAAGAAACTCAGCAAGGGCATTACTTTTCTCCCTTTCTTTTACAGTGTCAATTAGAATTGAAAAATGCCCTCTCTATTATAGAAGGGCACTTTCCATTACAATAATAAAAACATAAAAAACATAAAACAATGACAACAACATAAAAATAAAAAGTTCAGGTATTCATCAATATAAAATAATCAATGTTACTAATGTCTTACAGTAAAAATAAAGAGTAAGATTACAACTACTTATATACCAATAATAAAAATAAGTGAGCAAGAGCAGACCAGCCTCCACAGTCGGCACCCATTCACGAGTATGACATGTGAATCTTCCATTGCTTCGCTTGACCATGTTTTAGGGAACGTAACGAACCGATGCACATGCCACCACCGCAATAGCACTGTTATGTTCAAACAGTTTACCCGTAGTGGATAAAAAGAAGATAATTAATCTTCTCTGAGGTCTTGTGGTTAAGCAACCGGTCTCATACCCCTCTGGGTATGAGACCGATTGCTACATCATATCTTTTACCTCTGTAAATGACTACTCCTAGTGGGGACTACATTATTATGCTAGTTTGATTGGCGATAGTGCTTGTCTTAAGTCTGTCTGTCTAGCAACTACCATCATAATTATCTAGTCTCTCTAAAATAATGGATTGTTATTTTGCTTTATTTAAATGTGTACAAACTCATAAAGTTTTTGGCATGATACATTATTATCTCAACTGAAATGGCTGAATTTTGAATGCTTAACTACTAACAAGAATCAATATTTTTAGTATAATATTTATATGACCTTACTGTAATGTCTACATTTACTATGTCTCCATCTTCGAGCGGCCTCAGGTCTGGTATACCATGTACTGCCACATTGTTCACGGATGTGCAAACACTCTTTGGAAACCCTTTGTACTGTAATGGAGAGGGGTATGCTCCAGCGTTTACAGATAAATTATGTACATATTCATCAATTTGGTCTGTTGTTATCCCAGGCTAAAATTAAGAATAGTAGAAATAAAACACTTTTTATGGCTTTATGGGTTACTACTTTTTAGATTTTTTGTTCAGTCCTGACGTTTCAATGTTTTAAGAATTAAAAATGATTTAAGAATATTAAGAAATTAAGAAATGGTCTACATTTCTTAATTTCTTAACAATTTTATTAAAAGAACATTAAGCAATTTAATATTTTTAGGTATTTCACTATTTGTCTATAAGTAATTAAGTAGGTAGCCCTTTTTAATATGGATTATTATTAGTAATTTGAGTCACAGCTCTTTGTAATTGTATTAAAAACAATAACTTTAAGTTGTAACTAAGCCATACCTTAATAATGTTCTGTACTTTATTTAAAATAGCAAATGCTAGTTTACAGCTTCTTTGCATGCCTACCAACTGATTAGCATCTTTGATTTCCGGTCTTTTTGGTAGTATTATCAATTTTCCAGTTATGTAATCTGGCGGCACAATACATTCTGGAACAGTTCTGCTTGGTGTTGTTTTCACAGGCAAAACTAATTCGTAAACACCAAGACGTTTTCTAAAAATAAAAATAACTTAGAGACTGTATTTTTGAGCAAATACCATCAAGTACCTACACAGCGCAGATACTTTTAAAATAATATATTGCATACAAAAACTTACAGTAATCTATTCTGGAGTCTTGGGTTCAGTGCTCTGGGGACACGCATTTCTAGTCAACTAATAAATTATTTTATTTTGTTATGTGCTACCAATGCATGCCCTGTCAAAGTATTTACAAAATAAGTCACACAAAAATACAGGATAAAAATTAGCCATTATAAATGCAAATCATGGGTTGGGTATTCTATATAAATAATAAAAATACATTAGATTAACCCACAAAGGGCTTACACATAAGTTCTCCATAATCGACCAAGAGATTTAATAACGTTCAAGTTATCCATAGTTTCAAGAAAAAAATAATGATGAGAATAATACCATTTATTGATTTATCTTTTTAGTTACTTATGAGTAATCTAGGCTTTGTGTACAATCTTAGTTATAAAAGTCATACAAGTGCAAAACAACTAAAATAGGTAGGCCTTTATAGTATCATTACAAAAAACAAATTCAAAATTTCAATTATTTGGCTGACTGACAGAACAGAGAGCTTAGGCTAAGATCAGAGACCATACTGCCTAGTCAATAGTCATTAGTATTTTTATTTCTTTTTTTCCCCCTTGATGATAATGAGTGGTGATTAAGATGTTGCCGAAACTCCTTGAGCCCTCAGTAAAGATGTGGGACTTTACTGAGGTCTCACACGGACTTCTTGAGAGAATTTGAAAAGTGATGTTGCACTGTTTTGTTACCTCATGCACGTTCACAAACACTTAACGGTTAATAATCCACTATTATTTCGAAAAAACACGAATTTTAGAAAATAAAACAAAACTGCAGACATGACGCTTCACTTTTTTTCCCGCCAAGAAGTCAGACTCAAGGGCCTAGTCAATTGGCAAACAAATTAAACGCTACGAAATCTTCGCTACGATAAACCGAATGTATGGGATTGACATAAGCAAAAGTTACCTACGACGTAAAATTTACGCTAAAATAGACCTAATTGACAGTTTGACAAGCCAAGAATCGCTAATCTAGCGATCACTCAAACATTGAAGATAAAAATTCACACAAAATGGCGATTGCTTGATCAGCTGATGAAGGAATAGTTGTGTTGTGTTGAAAGTTTTGAAGAAGAAATCCACCTAAGTACCTTTAATCATGACAAGAAAGGTCAAGAATAAGACAACAGTAAGGGACTTTTTGTATAAATATTAAATGTAACCTATCCATAATGTCCATTTATCAATTTCTAACTTAAGATTGCCTATTTGTTTTACAGGTTCCAATGAAGATTTAATTTGCCAGGTAGCTTAGAGTATTAAACCAAGGCTCTAAGTGTAGTAAGGTGTACCTATTGACTATACCCTATAAATCTTATACAGACAAGCATCTTTCATAATAGGAAAAGATATCAGTCCTTATGTTCAAACGGTAAGTTTTAATAAATAAATTATTACTTACATAATAAAGGTAAAAGGTAAGTATTATGCCTATTATTATATTGGGATTTACCAGGAAATGTCAGTTTTGTTAAAATTGCTAGAATAAAGAGTACTGACATAAAGATAAAACTATTTTATGTGGTTTTGCAGATTTGAGACGACGATTCAAAAATCTTAAATGTTACCTCATAATTTGGAGGATGGACTTCCTCAGAATGGTGAACAAACATGGTTATTTGGTAAAAAACAATATCAAGCAATTTTGTATAATATACATAGGTACTTACCTACTAACTTTTTATCTATGACAATTTTCTATAAGTAAGTATATTGTTCTAATTTCTTAGGAGATTCTGGATACCTTCAAAAAGCATGGTTAATGATAATAACAACAATATTTAATGCTGCATCAGACTCACAAGAAAGGAGGGGTGTGTACCACATGTCATATCTAACAATGAAACTGCATTGAACATGGCTTTTGCCCGATTTACACGTATTAAGTAATTTAGTAGTTCACTAAATTTTAACTTAATTTTAAGTGACTTATCTACTAAATTGTGTGTTTACATGCCACTTAATCACTTAAAATTTAGTTAAAATTTAGTTAACTACTAAATTACTTAATACGTGTAAATCGGGCATTAGGCATCGTTGAATTTAGTTATTTATATGATTTTTTTTTGTGGAGCTCTAATGTTGACAACGTTTTTATTCTACAAAAAGGAGCAGTCTGTGCCATAAATATATTTATCCATAAAATAGTAATTTCGTTTATTTGATGAGGAAAAATTAAGTATAAAGTTAATTTAGTTCTAAGTTTATTGTGCTTTATTTAAAAAGATTTACTTATGTACAAAAAAACAGTACCTTCGTTGACAACATTTTTATTTTAAGAAAAGGAACAGTGTGCCATAAATATATTTAACCCATAAAATAGTGATTTGGTTTATATGATGGGGAAAAATTAAGTATAAAGTTAATTTAATTTTAAGTTTATTGTACTTTATTAAAAAGATTTTCTTAGGTAGGTACTAAAAAACAGTACCTTCTTATACACACAATTGGCATTTATTTTTATACACATATAGTTTTAATGTCAATAAGAGAAAGTGAAGCCTCATATTTAATAAACTTTGACTTTGAGAGAGTTAGGTAAGGAAATAAGAATATATTAAGAAATACAACATTAATGTTATTTTTTACTTGATATTTAATTTTACTTGCAGTAGGTATCTATAGAAAATGTTTAAGTACCTACTTATATCAATTTCTACTAGTCATAACATTAAGCTATTGAAGTTGTACTTGATTCATTATCAACATACAAAGGTAATTATATGTATAAACTTGCATTATTACTATCCGATTATTAAATCTGGTGGGTTCTATTGTGTTTGTTATAATATTGTTTTTTCTTTAAATAGGTGGCTTAACATAAGGTGGCTTGTTATACATATAATACAAATTAAGTTCCATATCTAGCATACTCTGTAATAGTTTAGTTATTATCAATTTGGCGATTGTGAAGTAATCGATTGTAATTGTTGCTTGAGTTTGTAATGTTACTATCACATTTTTATTTGTGTGAATCTGTAAATGGTTTGCTGTTTCACATTTTCAGTGTTATACTTTTTATAGAACTGTCGATTCACCTGTGAATATAAAATAAATTAATAAAATTAATTGTTTTTAAATTATTTTTGGTAAATATATACTACCTACTAACTTTTTATGTATGACAATTTTCTATAAGTAAGTATATTGTTCTAATTTCTTAGGAGATTCTGGATACCTTCAAAAAGCATGGTTAATCATAATAACACCAATATTTAATGCTGCATCAGGCTCACAATAAAGAAGAGATGTGTACCACATGTCGTATCCAACAATGAAACTGCATTAAAGATGGCTTAAAGTTGTACTTCATTCATTATCAACATACTAGGGTAATTACATAAAATTAATTGTTTTAAAATTATTTTTGGTAAACATATAAATAATCCTATGTTTTATTTCGAAACATTTTCAACCAACTCATAATGAATGGCAGTGAAATAAATAATGTAAAATAAATAAATATTTTAACTTGTCGCGTAGAGACCACGATCATGTCATTGTGTCTGTGAAGGCGTATATTTAATAAATTATTTGACTTTTAATTTCAATTATTTTCGGTACCTACCGCTATAAATAAGTAACAATGAAACAATCCTATATTAAGGCGATGTTGTCTTCATCGTCATGCTATGAACGTCCTGAACGTTCCCACATGAACGACAGCACTAAGGCAGACTGGGCTATAACAGGCTTAAGCCCTGAGCCAATACAACCGCAGTGTGCTTTACGTGCCTTCCAAAGCACGAGCTCGAGACGCTTTTTATTTGGTTACCCATCCTTTAGCTCGGTAATGTGAAAGTTGCGTAACTAACTGGCAAGATCACAAACCGGTGCGGCGCGGGCGGGGACTTTTTGCATTAGTTGAACCTCTAGCATTACCTTTCAAGTAACAGTAAGTACATTGCTTCGCTAGTTTGCATATTTTAAGATTAGTTTTAATTTAACTAGCAAAACCATGTACTTGGAATGTTTTTTATTTTATTTTATTTAGGACAATAATCAATTAGAAAAGTAATGTGATAGGTGTTGTAGTTAGACAACTAAACCCGAAAGCCTTAGCCGCTACGCCATAGAGTTACTTTAGGCGATTTACTCATACAAGATGCAAACGTTTTAATCACTACCTAGTGGGTACTCGCATCTAAGATCAAACTGTTTAAATGTTCGCGCGGTTTGTAACATTTAGTGTTATCACTTATTTCATTACAGACGGACGTCAAGTTGTTAATATTTGAGAAATTCTTGGCAGCAAGCGTTTGCTTGTGGTCTTCAGTCTTAATTTATTTATATTATAAGCTGAAAAATGGGTTTGGTCTCATATCAATATCATATTATGGTAGGTAAGTCACTCGTCATCATTATAAGTACTTATTTACAAACGTGCTTGTCTGGCGAACTTCCGGCGAAAAAAGCGATTGATTCATTTTTCAAATTGTCTCAAGGAGTCTACCCGAATTTCTTAGTAAAGTGACATTCAATTCACTAAAACTCAAAAGGATCGGTGTGGTTACTACCTATTTATTAATCTTACTTAAGCGTTACATTATCATCAAACAAAAAAATACTAAGACAAGCCTGTATGTTCTATATCCCTTAGCTTATCGATATCGATGTAGCCCAGCGAATTTGATGAGCGATTTTAACGCTGTCACCGGTCGAGCGTTTGCCAGTTGACTAGGCCCTCAGAGGGCCTAGTCAATTGGCAAACAAATTAAACGCTACGAAATCTTCGCTACGATAAACCGAATGTATGGGATTGACTTATGCAAAAGTTACCTACGACGTAAAATTTACGCTAAAATAGACCTAATTGACAGTTTGACAAGCCAAGAATCGCTAATCTAGCGATCACTCAAACATTGAAGATAAAAATTCACACAAAATGGCGATTGTTTGATCAGCTGATGAAGGAATAGTTGTGTTGTGTTGAAAGTTTTGTTTAAAATGCTCTTTTTAGGGCTATTGTGGACTGCGATAATCAAGTGCTCAGGCGCTAAGGAAGAAATGTTTCCCTACGTTACTTGGAGCAAATTAACGAAATCGAGTTTGTTGTACTTGTGAATAGTTCTCGGAGTTCTCGTTTACGAACTTTCAAATATCTAACTAAGGTCTGCCGGGAATTGCGTGCTGATATAGTTGTTGCGATGTGAGTGACCAAATATATGTGTGTCATGCAACATTTTCCGCAACGAAGAGCAAGTCGCTGCATAACAATTTGTAGGGGCTCTCAAACCATACAAACATTTGGGCCAAATAAATCCACCTAAGTACCTTTAATCATGACAAGAAAGGTCAAGAATAAGACAACAGTAAGGGACTTTTTGTATAAATATTAAATGTAACCTATCCATAATGTCCATTTATCAATTTATAACTTAGATTGCCTATTTGTTTTACAGGTTCCAATGAAGATTTAATTTGCCAGATAGCTTAGAGTATTAAACCAAGGCTCTAAGTGTAGTAAGGTGTACCTATTGACTATACCCTATAAATCTTATACAGACAAGCATCTTTCTTAATAGGAAAATATATCAGTCCTTACGTTCAAACGGTAAGTTTTAATAAATAAATTATTACTTACATAATAAAGGTAAGTATTATGCCTATTATTATATTGGGATTTACCGGGAAATGTCAGTTTTGTTAAAATTGCTAGAATAAAGAGTATTGACATAAAGATAAAACTATTTTATTTGGTTTTGCAGATTTGAGACGACGATTCAAAAATCTTAAATGTTACTTCATAATTTGGAGGATGGACTTCCTCAGAATGGCGAACAAACATGGTTATTTGGTAAAAAACAAAATCAAGCAATTTTGTATAATACATAGGTACTTACCTACTAACTTTTTATCTATGACAATTTTCTATAAGTAAGTATATTGTTCTAATTTCTTAGGAGATTCTGGATACCTTCAAAAAGCATGGTTAATGATAATAACAACAATATTTAATGCTGCATCAGACTCACAAGAAAGGAGGGGTGTGTACCACATGTCATATCCAACAATGAAACTGCATTGAACATGGCTTTGGCATCGTTGAATTTAGTTATTTATATGATTTTTTTTTGTGGAGCTCTAATGTTGACAACGTTTTTGTTCCCGACGATGATCTTCGCTCGTATAGTATAATAACTCAACAGTCCGAGTGGGTCAAATATTGACATAACCGCACTCAGCGCCTCTCGTTTAGTAGGAGCGCGCCTCATTTGCTTCACGTCGTCGTGCACGCGAACCATCTCGGTGTTAAACGCCAACTCGTCTGTAGCAGCGTCCCATAGTAAACCGAGCGTTCTGCCACATTGCTGAAGACTAGCGCCGAGCTGTCGAGGTGATGTGTCACGGCTTTCTGCTGGCAGCTCACGCAACACGCACGGTCCGTTAGAGTTATAACCGGCCAGCGTGAATCCTGCCTGCGCGTGAACCTTCGCGACCTCCTTTATCGTTTCAATCGCTTCTTGCTCGGTGTCGTAGCAGTCGACGTAGTCGTCCATATAATGGTTTCTCGTAATTGCCTTTATGCGCGCGGATACTCGGCAGCATGCGTTTCAGCGTTCAAATCTCTCACGCTGTGCGCTAAGAAAGGTGAACTCTTAGCTCCGAATATCATTGACGTCATCTTGTAGCGTGTAGGTGGCTTCGTTCGGTCGGCGCCCCTCCATAGGAACATCTGAGCGGGTTGGTCACCTTTAAATATCTTAACTTGAAGAAACATCTCCCGGATGTCGGCCGTAATTGCGATAGCTCGTTCGCGAAATCGTAGTAGCAGGCCCGCCAGGTCGCGTAGTAAGTCGGGACCCTCCAAAAGCTCGTCATTCAGACAAACTCCGTTTGCTTCGGCGGCCGCGTCAAAGACAACTCGTAGTTTTCCGGGCTTATTCGGATTTGTTACGGCGAAGTGAGGTAAGTACCATAAATGCGGGCTCATCAAATCGCTCTCGCTACTTTCCTCGGCATAGTGTTTATCAAATAGATTCTCTATTTGATTCTTATAAGCTCGTTTGAATTCGTCAGACTTGTCCATCTTCCGTTCTATGGATTTCAATCGTCTCAATGCTGACTCGTAACTTGGCCGCAGCGTGACGTCATCACGTCGCCACGGTAATCTAACTTCGTATTTTCCGTTGACTTTCTTTGTCGTCGTTTTAAATGACTCTATGGCGCGTGCATCACTCGGGCTCACTCGCTCCTTCTTTGTTATTCCCAGTGAGTCAATTTCGAAGTGCTTCTTTACCATAGCATGGAGTTCGTTGTCGGGTAAGAGAGTGCGCGAGATCGTCGCGCACTGCGGCGTGTTTACGTATAACACCGCAGCCGTATTACTCTCCATCAGCACGCTTGACCGCGGTGCTGATCCGTGTATTACCCAGCCCAGCTTCGCGATGCGATCGGTTCGTCTCGCTTGCCCTGTAGCAATCTTCGTGTGACTATGAGATGCCAATTGTCTGCCCCGATCAGTATTCGAGGCTTGACATGTCCGTAGCAGACGTTGCTGTTTGATAACTCTTTCATATGAGTGTATCTCAAACAGTCGTTGTGCACCGTCTGTCCGTTGAGTGATAAATCTTTCATCGTTCTAGCTTTAATGTCGAATTGTCGTTTATTCGTAGTTGCAATTAACTTTAAATTCACCGTCTTGGTTTCGCACGTCGTTTGTGTATTCACGCTTCGTATTTTCAAATCGTTCGCCGGCCCGTCCGCGCCTACGTAGTCCGCCAGGTCTTGGTCGATTAGCGTAACAGTCGACCCCTCGTCGAGCAAGGCGTATGTGTCGATTGACCCCTTTGGTCCCTTGATGGTAACGGGACATACTTTCAGTAACACCTTGGTAGCATCGGTCGAGTGATTAACCGACGCCACCATCTCGGTTTCGTTCGGCCTGGTGCGGTGTTCGTGTAGCAAGGCGTGGTGGGGATGGCGGCAATCATCAACTCCGCACAGATCGCGTTTATCGCATTGTAGGCGACGGTGTTTCTTATTCGCACAACGGAAACACACTCCGCTTTTCTTTATCCATTCCCATCGCTGTTTAACCGTCATGGTTTTAAAGCGATCACATTGCGGCACGTCATGACGTCCTCCACAACATAGACATTCTTTGTTTATGACGTCATCACTTGTTGCGTATACAGCCGTATTTTTCTTTCGCTCGATTCGTTGTTTCACGTTCGCTCGTGTTTCCGTAATAACGTTCTTTCGCGTAGGGTTGTAGCTCACGTATGCATACTGTAGGGCTCTGTCGGCTTCTCTCATGAGGAAGTGGGATAGCGTGACGATCTCAGGCTCGGCATAGCTTCCGTAGTCAGTTGCGTAGTCGCACCACCTTGAGCGTAGGTGCGGTCCGAGCTTGTCCACCACTTCTCGCGTTAACATTGGATTTCGTAAGTACCCTCTGTTGTCGATATTATCGAGTATGCACACAATGTTCTGCAGTTTGATCGCGAACGTGTTCAACTCACTGGCCGTCGTGCCGGGACGCGGCAGTCTCTTAATGTCGTCCAGCGCTCGATCAATTATTACTTCTGGCCGTCCGAAGCATTGCTCGAGTGTTTTCATAACCACTTCCGGGTCCACGGCCGTATATAAAAGAGCGGACACCGCTTCCTTTGCTTCATCTTTAAGACAGCTTCTTAATCGTGCCAAGTTCTCGGCTTTGCTAAAGTTAAATTGTTTAGTCGTATCGCGCATCGCCGCTTTAAACGGCAACCATTCGGCCGGCGAGCCGCTGAATATAGGCAAATCCAGCGCCTGTCGTGGTACCGGTCGATTATGCATCATTTTCTCTAGTGTAAGTGCGAGCTTAACCATCCCCGTGTCGTCTTTGCTCGTTTGATCACGGTTCGCTGCCTCTTTCACTACGTTTTCGTTTTCAACATATGGCGAATCAGTGAGGTGGCGACCTCTGTCCATCTCACTTGCGCGCGCATCCTTTTGTCTTTGTCGCACATTTCCGACTTTATCTGTGTCGGGCTCATGCACGTTCCGACGCCGATCCAACCATTCATCCACTCTCAGTTGGGCAATATCGGCGGGTAAGCTCTCCGGTTCTAAATCCGTTTCTTCTTCAATAACGGCGATTTCGTATGCAAGTCTCTTCTTAATCATTTCCGTTTCCAATTGTAACTCTCGCCGACGTACTTCGGCGAGCCGCTCCTCCGCTTGAAGTTGCGCTTGTTTCACTCGTGAGGCGACGCTCGTTGTCGATCGTACCGACGGCGGCCCGGCTCTGGGCGCGTCGGGTGGGGGTGCGTCTTCGTTGCGTCTAACTTCCGTAGTGGCGGTGATGCCGCGTTCAGCGGTCTCTTGTAGCGGTTCCATTGGCGTCACGGTTGAGGCAAGGTTTGAGGGTGATGCGGGTGGTCTGTCGAACGTTCGTAGTCCCGTTGTCGTCTCGGCTTGGCTTTGTCTTCGGGTGGTCGGCATCTTCTTTCTTGCTGCCCCTACTCCTAACAATCTCAAACGGGCACGCTATGTGGGGAGCCCGTCCAAGGATGGAGTTCGTGCGGGAGTGGAAAGGTAGGACCTACCCAGCAGAGAGTCGACGTGGACAACGAGGCGCTCGCGAATCGGCTGGAGTGTCCGACAGCTTAGGCAGTGCCTACAGAAAGGACCCCCGCTCCACGACAAACCGTACTGGCGTAGCCGGACTCTTAAGCTTGCCCTAAAAAGGACAAACTGACGACCCCGTCCGATAAGTCGTCCCGCCTTGAACGGCGTTTACTCAGAACGCACACCGTTTGGCACCGTTAGGTGATGTGACGTTTTGAGCCGCGGTCCGCCCGCGTTAGCACTTGTTGCAGAACACAAGTGGTGTGGTTACAATACGTTGGTGGTTACGTTGGTGGTTACGTAGATCTTCTATCTTCAAATGGACGAAGGCTTCAGTTCTTCAAATCCGGCTCCGAAGGTCCAAAGAAATTGTTCCCGACGGGTGTAGTCGCCGAACAGTTTAGCCGTTGTGCTTCGATGTGGACTGTATGTTCTTCAATAAAACTCGGTTCTTGATTAGTGCTTCTTTATTCTTCAAGGTGGGGTCCGGAGAGCTTACAAATTCTGCTCTGACCGGCCGTGACTTAAACACATTATGGGTTGGCAACTAGCAGCCTTGTGGGACAGCTGCCGGCTCATGTGGGCAGTTTTACATTTTACCATAACTAACTACCCACATGAACCGTCGTAATTTGTGCAGCTGTCCCTTTCGTTCGGACTTCTCTTTTTATCTTAAATTTATTACCTACCCTACGGTATCACTCGTAATCTGGATACCCTACTTATTTATTTTCTTAATTACATTGATATTCCTAATAATAGAAACCTATGATTACGAAAGCTAATCTCTTACTTTCCTAACTTTAATTACCTTAGAGAGGCGTAAGGCCCCTGGGCACGTATACCTGGCCCTTACCTTGTCAAAACCATTACCTGTTTAATAACATTTACCTTTTGTTAAAATGAAACGCAAAAAATTAATTATTTATTATCAAAAAACCTTTACACATATGAGACTTAATCTACTTATGCAAATACACATACCTAAATTTAGCCGTATTATATCTAACTATATAATATCATAAAGTCGAGACTTCTGTCCGTAACAGTTTTTATTCTACAAAAAGGAGCAGTCTGTGCCATAAATCTATTTATCCATAAAATAGTAATTTGGTTTATTTGATGAGGAAAAATTAAGTATAAAGTTAATTTAGTTCTAAGTTTATTGTGCTTTATTTAAAAAGATTTACTTATGTACAAAAAAACAGTACCTTCGTTGACAACATTTTTATTTTAAGAAAAGGAACAGTGTGCCATAAATATATTTAACCCATAAAATAGTGATTTGGTTTATATGATGGGGAAAAATTAAGTATAAAGTTAATTTAGTTCTAAGTTTATTGTACTTTATTAAAAAGATTTACTTAGGTAGGTACTAAAAAACAGTACCTTCTTATACACACAATTGGCATTTATTTTTATACACATATAGTTTTAATGTCAATAAGAGAAAGTGAAGCCTCATATTTAATAACTTTGACTTTGAGAGAGTTAGGTAAGGAAATAAGAATATATTAAGAAATACAACATTAATGTTATTTTTTACTTGATATTTAATTTTACTTGCAGTAGGTACCTATAGAAAATGTTTAAGTACCTACTTATATCAATTTCTACTAGTCATAACATTAAGCTATTGAAGTTGTACTTGATTCATTATCAACATACAAAGGTAATTATATGTATAAACTTGCATTATTACTATCCGATTATTAAATCTGGTGGGTTCTATTGTGTTTGTTATAATATTGTTTTTTCTTTAAATAGGTGGCTTAACATAAGGTGGCTTGTTATACATATAATACAAATTAAGTTCCATATCTAGCATACTCTGTAATAGTTTAGTTATTATCAATTTGGCGATTGTGAAGTAATCGATTGTAATTGTTGCTTGAGTTTGTAATGTTACTATCACATTTTTATTTGTGTGAATCTGTAAATGGTTTGCTGTTTCACATTTTCAGTGTTATACTTTTTATAGAACTGTCGATTCACCTGTGAATATAAAATAAATAAAAAAAAAAAATATTTTTAAATTATTTTTGGTAAATATATACTACCTACTAACTTTTTATGTATGACAATTTTCTATAAGTAAGTATATTGTTCCAATTTCTTAGGAGATTCTGGATACCTTCAAAAAGCATGGTTAATCATAATAACACCAATATTTAATGCTGCATCAGCATGCAAAATTAATTGTTTTAAAATTATTTTTGGTAAACATATAAATAATCCTATGTTTTATTTCGAAACATTATCAACCAACTCATAATGAATGGCAGTGAAATAAATAATGTAAAATAAATAAATATTTTAACTTGTCGCGTAGAGACCACGATCATGTCATTGTGTCTGTGAAGGCGTATATTTAATAAATGATTTGACTTTTAATTTCAATTATTTTCGGTACCTACCGCTATAAATAAGTAACAATGAAACAATCCTATATTAAGGCGATGTTGTCTTCATCGTCATCCTATGAACGTCCTGAACATTCCCACATGAACGACAGCACTAAGGCAGACTGGGCTATAACAGGCTTAAGCCCTGAGCCAATACAACCGCAGTGTGCTTTACGTGCCTTCCAAAGCACGGAGGAGCTCGAGACGCTTTTTATTTGGTTACCCATCCTTTAGCTCGGTAATGTGAAAGTTGCGTAACTAACTGGCAAGATCACAAACCGGTGCGGCGCGGGCGGGGACTTTTTGCATTAGTTGAACCTCTAGCATTACCTTTCAAGTAACAGTAAGTACATTGCTTCGCTAGTTAGCATTAAAATTAGTTTTAATTTAACTAGTAAAACCATGTACTTGGAATGTTTTTTATTTTATTTTATTTAGGACAATAATCAATTAGAAAAGTAATGTGATAGGTGTTGTAGTTAGACAACTAAACCCGAAAGCCTTAGCCGCTACGCCATAGAGTTACTTTAGGCGATGTACTCATACAAGATGCAAACGTTTTAATCACTACCTAGTGGGTACTCGCATCTAAGATCAAACTGTTTAAATGTTCGCGCGGTTTGTAACATTTAGTGTTATCACATAATTCATTACAGACGGACGTCAAGTTGTTAATATTTGAGAAATTCTTGGCAGCAAGCGTTTGCTTGTGGTCTTCAGTCTTAATTTATTTATATTATAAGCTGAAAAATGGGTTTAGTCTCATATCAATATCATATTATGGTAGGTAAGTCACTCGTCATCATTATAAGTAGTACTATTGGCCGATAGTTTTTGACATATTCGCCTGTATTCGCCATTCGGGAATTTTGATAAACTAGAGAATTCCACCAATTAAATTGAAGACACTTTCTTTCTAACACTCCATACCGCAACGTAGTTATAGATATGTATAATGGATAGCGTGATTGATGTGCTGCCGTGTATACTTATTTACAAACGTGCTTGTCTGGCGACATAGAGTAACTTATTCTGGCGAACTTCCGGCGAAAAAAGCGATTGATTCATTTTTCAAATTGTCTCAAGGAGTCTGTCTACCCGAATTTCTTAGTAAAGTGACATTCAATTCACTAAAACTCAAAAGGATCGGTGTGGTTACTACCTATTTATTAATCTTACTTAAGCGTTACATTATCATCAAACAAAAAAATACTAAGACAAGCCTGTATGTTCTATATCCCTTAGCTTATCGATATCGATGTAGCATAACGAATTTGATGAGCGATTTTGACGCTGTCACCGGTCGAGCGTTTGCCAGTTGACTAGGCCCTCTGAGAGCTTAAATTAATTCTTTTTTTTAAAGTAACATGTTCCTAAGGAACAGGCTAAGGTAAGAGACCATACAACTACTGCTGCCTAGTTATTAGTTTATTTATTTCTTGTAAAATTAAATGTAACGTCATTGGTATGCGTAGATGATGAGTGATAGATAATATGAACGTTTAATGCACAGACTTAGTAGAGATGAATGCTAAATGGTGTACCTGACATCTCACACGGACTTCTCTCACACGGAATTTGAAAAGTGATGTTACACTGTTTCGTTTCAACACTCATGCACGTTCACTAACACTTAACGGTTAATAATCAACCATTATTTCACATTAATAGTCGGCAAAACACAAATTTTAGAAAATAAAACAAAACTGAAAACATTTCACACATTTACTTTCCCGCCAAGAAGTTCTAGATTCTAGTCCCATTGAGCTAGTTTATTACGAGGTTTATTATCATGAACCACAGACATATAATATATATGTCTGTGGTTCATGATAATATTCATATAAGTTATAATAAGTTCATATAATATATATGTCTGTGTCATGAACCTACAATAATATATCGTCGGTGATACTGCAATACGTTCTATGTCAAGAAAAATTGATTTTAGTTTTTTTTATGAAAATTATCAATTGATCATTTTGACACGCAATTGCGTGTATCCGAACTTCCGAACACACTCGCAAATCGTTCTTAGTCGTCAGCCAATCACAAGGCAGTTTTCAATGTGATCCAATTGTCACTGATAAAATAAACTAGAGGACGTGCAGCACTTGTTGATGGAATGTGGCAAAAATCAAAGAGAGCGACAATCATTGACGAGTCAATTAAATCTTAAAATGTCTGATGTAGGATTATATCAATCTGTTTTGGCAAACCCTACATCAGACGCAGCCAGACTTGTCTGTGATATGGTCTTGGTGAGTCGTCAATGATTGGTAGTATCACTGGACAGATAAGTGCTAAGTATCTACTAACTATTACTAATTAAATAAGGATTGTATCATATTAACAAAATATAATGTTGGTAGCTAAGCTTAAGTTATGATAGGACTGACATGACATAGTGTAAAGTCCCTAAAAAAAATAAAAGAATATAAAAAAAAAAAAAAAAAAACTATGCATCGTTTTCACTTAAATAATCTTGACTTTGTTCTTCATCTTGATATTGATCTAAAAACAGCGATTAAAAGTTAATCTTACGTTGAAATTAATGTTAGAAAGAAACAATTTAGGCCACGGATTGTTTCATAAATAAGAGTCATTATAATAATAATGTTGTAATAATAATAATGTGACTCGACTTTCATTGTCCCGATAGTCGTATCTGCAAACGGCCTAATAGCGAAGAGTCTCGACCAACATCTCAAGAGACTCTCGCTAGACGGCTGGATCAAGGGCCAGATACAGAAGGCGGTACTTCTTGACACGGCACGCATCGTCAGGAGGTTCCTCTCTCTGAAGCCCTAACCACCGTTAGCTTGGGCCCTGCCCCGCTGCCGGCGGTACCCTAGGTTTAGGTTTTTTATAATGTTAAATGTTTTATTTTTTTATAAGGTAAGGTGGAGTAAGAGGAACATAGTTTACTGATATTTTAACATTATGAGCTCCAGCCAGTAAATACACAGTTTAATTTTAATATTACAAGAAACTAAGTATACCTACTAAAATTTACTTACCATTATTTTAACATACAAATCGATTCCTTCAGTATTTACAGACCAATCTGTCAATGAAGTTGAGTCTTCAAAATGTTCCACTTACCCCAGATATGGGGAAAGAGGAACAACCTAAACTTTTCATGTTAAAACTGACCTTTTTTGATTTGTCTTCACATATTTTAAATGTGATTGTCAAGTCAAATGCATTGAGAATTAATCGCAGTAAAAATAAGTTTTAGTTTAGCGTAATATCGAGAAAATTAAAATTTGGGGTAAGTAGAACATATGTGGTGGTCAGAGGTGGCAAATTCGCAAACAATTTTTAAAATAAAAACTAATTTAAAAGAATTAGCTTTTAATGAAATAAAATCAATTGAAGTGTATTAAAAAAAATGCCAATGAGCACATATTACAATATAACTAAAAATAACAAACGTTATTTTATTTTACAAACGAATCTTTTAAAATCTACAAACTTTTTAAAAACAAAATCATAAATATTTAAAAAAAAACTCTGCTGGCACTGAATAAGTTGAGTTTAGATTTAGAGATATAAATTATCATTTTTAAATTTAATTTATATTTTGAAGAGTCCTTATCATTTAATCCGGTTCATTTTATAAGAAATATTTTAATGTAAGTATAAATATACTTACATAAATTAAAATAGTTGTTTAATAAAAAATATTTATATATTTTAAATATTATTTTATCTACTTATCATATTTATTACTAATACATTTTTTTTAACAATTAGATACCTACTAACTATAAATCGGTACAAAAGTAGGTAGGCTAACTTATTTTCTTAAAAACAAACGACATTTAAGAGACATCTTCGCGAGCCACGCCGCGGATACAAGCTAGTGTATTGTACATTAAAATCTATCCAGAAAAATGAAAATTATGCATGTGAAAGAATCACCAAAATCGGTACAACAGTTTTTGAGTAAATCGCGAACATACATGCATAGGTACATACATACACGTGTTAAACAGAATCTCCTTTTTTGATGTCGGTTATAAATAACCAATTATCTTAATATTTCATCGCCTATAAAAAGGTTTGTCGCCCCTGAAACCGGGAAAGAGGAACATATGTTCCTCTTTTCCGATTATGGTAATTTCTCTTACCCCACTTGGCATTTTTTAGGTTAAGATTTTGATCACATGCAAAAGTCATTGTAATCACGTGCTACAAACAAAATTAGGTCGGATAATAAAAGCTCAACATGAACTTTGCATTCTCCAACATAAACAGCCTTCTAACAAATCGTCTTATCCTTTATTTAGGCACTTAAAAAATCTACCACCCAGTCGTGTTTTTTTAGTTTGACAACCGATCTTTTTTCTCTCTCTTCAACTCACTTAGATGTGTCGTAGCGCCATCTGTGTTAGAACATGAAACTACACCCGAATTTCGGTTTTATCGACTGAGTAGGCACAGAGCTAGGCTTTATAGTTTTATATTTACGTGATGCTGTTCCTCTTCCCCCATCGTCCCTCTTACCCCACCTTACCTTAGTAGATTTGTTATTATTTTATATGGAATATTATAAAAAACCTAGACTTAAGAAAATAAATAAATACGAGAATAATAATAAGCTCTTGTCAACATGTCACGTTATTTTTTCTTTTATGTATTTTATTTTATTTTCTTACAAATCTTTTGACTAATTACTACAGTTAAACATTTTATACACCAAGAAAACCTGCTGAAAGGAATTCAGCAACAATAATTTTACAACGAACAAAACAATTACCTATAATGAAGTTGGCCAATGACGTGCACTGTCAACGCAAAATTCCAACAATATACATGATCAATTAAAAGAAACTATGATATTAAGAAGAGCAAGACGAAGCGCACGCCCTCCACCATCGCCTGCTTCGCCGACCTCAAGCTCCTCGTCTGATGATTTCACCGGAGACGAGTCGAGCAGCGCGAGCAGGCGGTCGCCGCCGTCCCCGCCGCCACAACGACCTGCGCGACGTGGACGACCACCGCTGCCGGCACGCTTGGGATCAGTGAGGCCATCTGCCCCGCGTACGACCCCCGCTACCGGTGGTGTAGTGCGCCTCAACTCAACCTCAACAACTCAATGGACTCAACAAATAAATGAGAACTGCATGCGCGCCTACTACAGGGCAACAGAGGGAGGAATTAACCTTACTGCGTATCGTGTTAGGATGCTGTCTTTGTTTCAGGCCCTTGAACCGACCATAGGCGTGTCTGCCCAACGATTGTCGGATCAGGTGCGGGTGATCCAGCGTAACAACTTGCTGGATCAGTCAGCACTTGATCGGCTACGCCTGGAGTCACAACGTATTTGTGCGGCTTCTTCTTCGGTGCAAGATCGGCCTGCCCCACAATTACCACAATTATTTTTGGTGGCGCGAGTAGATCCGGTACCCGACGATGAAGATTTCATAAATACGAATGTAAGTACACAGGCGAATGAGCAAATGAGGAGCGCTTTGAACGATGCTATTCTACAGTATCGTTGTTACGGACAGAAGTCTCGACTTTATAATATTATATAGTTAGATATAATACAGCTAAATTTAGGTATGTGTATTTGCATAAGTAGATTAAGTCTCATATGTGTAAAGGTTTTTTGATAATAAATAATTAATTTTTTGCGTTTCATTTAAACAAAAGGTAAAACTTATTAAACAGGTAATGGTGTTGACAAAGGTAAGGGCCAAGTATACGTGCCCAGGGGCCTTACGCCTCTCTAAGGTAATTAAAGTTAGGAAAGTAAGAGATTAGCTTTCGTAATTATAGGTTTCTATTGTTATGAATATCAATGTAACTAGGAAAATAAATATATGTAGGGTATCCAGATTACGAGTGATACCGTAGGGTAGGTAACAAATTTAAGATAAAAAGAGAGGTCCGAACGAAAGGGACAGCTGCACAAATTACGACGGTTCATGTGGGTAGTTAGTTATGGTAAAATGTAAAACTGCCCACATGAGCCGGCAGCTGTCCCACAAGGCTGCTAGTTGCCAACCCATAATGTGTTTAAGTCACGGCCGGTCAGAGCAGAATTTGTAAGCTCTCCGGACCCCACCTTGAAGAATAAAGAAGCACTAATCAAGAACCGAGTTTTATTGAAGAACATACAGTCCACATCGAAGCACAACGGCTAAACTGTTCGGCGACTACACCCGTCGGGAACAATCGTGACACGCGTAACTCTAGGCCGCGTATACCTTGTTTGCCCACGAATAGACATAATTTGGCGTTAATGAGTGCCTTGAACGATTTACTGGTTCCTTATCTTGGAACCAGTGAAAGTTTAATTGATACCCACTCGATTCTTTATTGTGGGGCCATCACGGTGTGTCGCGTTGCTCGTGTCAAATTTCAGGATTCTGACCGAGTACCGCGGCGAACCGGGACTGCCCCTGCTTGGCAATTGAGGATCGAGGGGCGTATTAATAAGTTCAGGACACTCATTGCAAAGCTAATTTGCTTCAGAAATGGCAATAATCGACCTCGCGTCATGCGATTCGTCACACAAGCCTTTGTTGGGACTGATGTTCGACCGGAAAACTATATGGCTTGTGTGACGTACGTGACGTGTGACGTACGTACGTGACGGACGTGTGTGTGTGTTATATCCTGGGATAGTTACCTAAAGTGCTGAGATGACAGTTTTATGCTGACTTGGCAACTCATGAAACTACGCGTCCCGGGTCCCGGCAGACTGACTCTGCGAGCCAGTCTACCCTGAGTCCGCGAACGGAGTGGTTGCTCCGCGTCTTAATTAAATAAATCACTGTCTTTATTCCAAATAAATATAATCATTTCAATTCACTTACAGCTATTAAATAATTTGTTTTAAAAAGGCATTTCAATTCCGCTTTATAACATTGGTGGCAGCGTAAAGGGATTTTGAAAGTGTAATTAAGTGATCCTCGGAACGCCTCTAAAGTGAAATACTTTAAATCCAAAACTGTCTAAAGTGAATTGTGAAACACTTTGAGTTTAAAGTGCCTAAAGTGAAATATTTCCATTTTAATAACTTTTCACTAACAACAAAGTGTCAAAAGTCCAAAGTGAAAGTGAAAGTCAAAAGGGGTAGACTCCATCCTTTCATCAACCCATTTTGACATCGAGAAATTCAACCATCGTGCCAGGAGCCGAAAACTGTCGCTATCTGCGCATTCCTGCTATCTGCTGGAATCCATTTCCTGGTACTCAGTTCCTGACAGTCAAGAAATAAATCCGAAGAAATGAAAGTGCAACTGTATTTGTGAGTGAATTAATTCCTGAGTTCAGTTACTATCAATCTGTGCATTCTTCACGCTTATCGCAACGCGCCGTGGCCGTCTAGACCATACGCCCACGTATTTCCGACGCGTCGCCGAGTTGCAGCATTACAAGAGTTGAATATTATAAGACAATTAATCTTAAGCTTCTACTTTTCAGCACGTCAGTTATTCTTTGTGTTTATTATTTTGATTTAATTTTGTGTTTTCCTTTCTCGTAACTTTTTATTTAGCAAAATGTCTAAGAGTGACGCCAAGAACGATACAAAAGAGCAGGAAGTACCTTTAAGTGTAATTTAAAAATTCATTAAGCCGTTTGACGCCTCACGTAATAAATTAAATCCATTCTTAACTAATTGTGATAACGCGATTTCTCTTGCGTCTACACAGCAAGAAGAAATTATTTTTAAATTCATTTTGAGTCAATTAGAAGACAAAGCTGAAAGTACCTGCTCTATTAAAGATTTCAACACATGGAATTCACTCAAAGAATTCCTGAAAAACCAGTTTGGTGAACGGAAACACTATGCACATCTGCTCACCGATTTACAGGAATGTAAACAATTAAATAATGAATCAGTAAACCAATTTTCATTACGAATCGAGACTTGTTTATCCAAATTATTAACAGAGGTTACAATATCTAATTCCAAGAAAAGCGAACTTTCGGGCAGATTAGCTGCTATGGAAGAATTAGCGCTTCATACATTTACATTAGGACTACATCCTCGATTGTCTAATATTGTCAGATGTAGGGATCCTAAGAATCTTTACGAAGCAGTCAACCATGCGATCTCGGAAGAGAAAATTCAGCAGTTCTCTTTCCGAAATAATAATACTTCGATTGTCAAAACTATGACACCTAATCCCGTCGTTCACAGATTCTATCCATCGAGGCCTAACGTAGCAAATCCACAACATCAATCTAGGTACCTACCATTTTGCAGATATTGTAAAAAGCTAGGTCACCAACTTGAAAATTGCAGGCTTCGCGAACACAACAATAAGCGATTTAATAACAGTAGCCAACCATTCACTCCGGCTCAGCCTTCTTCTTCAAATTTTAGACCTCGATATGATTCACGCGTGACCTTCATTGAAGATGATCAAAACCAAAACCAATATCATGATCAGAACCAAGCTGAGTACAGTAATAATACTAATTTAAACTAGTAAGTGTCCCGTCCCGGTGTCGCACGGGGCAATATCCAGCCAACCATAGTATCGACACCACTCAACACCGTTTCGTTAAACATGTGACCCATGGACAGGGTAACCAGCCCCAAACTCGTGGTCAACTTCCGTCATTGACCCATGGACAGGGTAACCAGCCCCAAACTCGTGGTCAACTTCCGTCATTGACCCATGGACAGGGTAACCAGCCCCAAACTCGTGGTCAACTTCCGTCATTGACCCATGGACAGGGTAACCAGCCCCAAACTCGTGGTCAACTTCCGTCATTGACCTATGGACAGGGTAACCAGCCCCAAACTCGTGGTCAACTTCCGTCATCGACCCATGGACAGGGTAACCAGCCCCAAACTCGCGGTCATTCTCCATCGTCGACCCATGGACAGGGTAACCAGCCCCAAACTCGCGGTCTCCTGAAACAGAAAAATAATACAATTAATACTAATCCTAATCTAGAAAAAAATTATAAGATTACCACTAATCCATCAAAAAATACTTGCCATTTGTAGTAGTTCAAACCTCAATATCTAGTAAACCTTTGTCGTTGCTTGTTGATAGGGGAGCATCCATAAGTCTAGTGAAACAATGCTCAGTAGAGATGATGCCTCCTATAATGTCAAATAATTATGTTAATTTTACCGGATTTGGGAATGAAGACAACCCCATGAAATCACTAGGCACCATTCCCGTCAGTTTCAATTCTTTATGGCATCAATTCCATCTTATAGGCAAGGTAAATTTTCCTTACGATGGAATAATTGAGAACGATTTTCTGTCAGATTCACAAAGTAAAATTGATTTTCAAGAAGAAACACTTACTATAAATGAAACAGAACTAAAATTAAAATTTAGCGAACCAATTTACATTATTAAATCCAGATCTGAAACTATAATAGAATGCTCCGTTCTCAACCCTAAAATAAAAGAAGGTCTCATTGTTGACCAACATATTAACGATACTCTTTTAATAGCCAATTGTTTAGTCAGAGTAAAAGATAATAATAGAATAAATATAACAGTCTTAAATACGTCTGAAAATCCTGTTTCTTTAAACTCTAATCTTAACCTTACCTTATATCCGATTAATTATGAACCTTTCCCTGAGTCTCATTCCAATCAGTCATGTTTGAACAGAACTGAAGAAGTTCTTAAGCTCCTTCGCGTATCACACTTAAATCCTGAAGAATCCGAAGCATTATACGATACCTGTTCTAAATACTCTGATATATTCCACTTACCTCATGATCAACTGTCTTCAACCGATGCTATCCAACATGAGATCCGAACTACCTCTGATCAAACTGTTAACGTGAAATCCTATCGTTTTCCTGAAGTTCACAAGCAAGAAGTGCAGTCCCAAGTACAAAAGATGTTAGAACAAAACATCATCCAACCTTCTCTGTCTCCCTGGTCTTCTCCTATATGGATTGTTCCTAAGAAAATTGACGCATCAGGCCAAAAGAAATGGCGTATCGTCATAGACTATAGGAAACTTAACGATATTACCATTGGCGAAACTTATCCGATTCCTAATATCAGCGAAATACTTGACCAATTAGGGAACTCTAAGTATTTTTCAACTCTTGACCTTGCTTCTGGATTTCATCAGATAAAAATGTCTCCTCGCGATTCTTGCAAAACCGCCTTCAGCGTCCCTCAAGGGCACTTTGAATTTACAAGGATGCCATTCGGTTTAAAGAATGCACCTTCAACATTCCAACGTTTGATGAATAATGTCCTTACCGGTCTCCAAGGAGAGAGATGTTTCGTATATTTAGACGACGTAGTTATTTACTCTCATGATCTCCAATCACATATTAAAAATTTAACTTCAGTTTTCCAAAAACTCCGATTTTTTAACCTTAAACTGCAACCCGACAAGTGTGAGTTTTTAAGAAAGGAAGTAGGTCCTAGGTAGGTCCTAGGTCATGTCATAACTGAAAATGGGGTGAAACCTGACCCTAAAAAAATTAAATCTGTAAGAGAATTTCCTATTCCTAAATGTCCTAAGGACATAAAATCCTTTTTAGGGCTTATATCGTATTACAGACGATTTATACCTGATTTTTCTAAATTATCAAAACCTCTTACTTCTTTACTCAAAAAAGACATTTCTTTTGTTTGGTCTAACGAACAACAACTCTCATTTGAATCCTTAAAAAATAAACTTATAACTGCTCCTGTACTTATATATCCAGATTTTACAAAACCGTTTTTACTTACTTGTGATGCATCCAATTATGCCATATCAGCCATCCTTTCCCAAGGTCCAGTTGGTAAAGATCACCCTATAGCATACGCGTCTAGAACCTGGAATAAAGCAGAGATAAATTACAGTGTTACTGAAAAAGAATTGCTAGCAATTATATATGGCTGTAAAACCTTTAGACCTTACCTCTTTGGCCGTAAATTTATAATAGTAACCGACCATCGTCCTTTAAAATGGCTTTTCAACCATACCGATCCTAGTAGCAAAATGCAACGTTGGCGACTTCAACTCGAAGAGTATGAATATGACATAGTATATCAAAAAGGAAGATTAAATTCAGCAGCTGATGCTCTCTCGCGTTATCCTGTTCATCCTATTGTATCCGAAAATCCAGACAATGATTTAAATGCCGAAAATCCATCCGTTCTACCAGAAGTCGAAGTAGTTCCCTCTGATGAAATTCTACCTATAAATCCTGAAAGTCCTGGTTTAATCGACTTACCTGAGCTCCTTAACTTACCTGGTGGCTTTGATCTTCCAGATGATTTCGAAATTCCCGACGATCTCGACGTAATTCCTTTGTCTCCTCCAAGTGACCATACCGCAGATGAAACTTACTCTAAATGTCTTAAAACACTAAATAGTAAGACATTTGATTCTAATGCTAAAATTGAAGAACATAATGAAAATCTATTTAAAACTGAAGTAAAAAATATAATTATACCTACCTCTATAGACCTCGACGAGTCTAATCACTACGTGTCAGAGATAATTGCTAATGGGCTAGTATCTCAAGAATCACTTTCTGAAGACAAGACACTAAACTCCTTTTTATCATTCGAAAGTAATAACACTAACTATTTCTTTCTCTTTTTCAAAGTTCACTACTTCGATAATAGTAGCTATGAAGATATTTTCAAAAGTCTTAAATGTCTAAAAGCAGAATTACTGTCAAGAAATATAATCGAAATCGCCATAAGTGATTTCCGAAATCAATTCGATGCTCATAATTTCTTAAAAATATATAACATTATTATGTACTTGTTCCATAATACAGGAATAACTGTACATATATATAAAAATACAATCATATATCCGAGTACTAGTGAAGTTACAAGAATCCTCAAGGAAAATCATGACATACCTATTTCTGGTCACCTAGGTAGTAACAGAATGCTAAGTAGAATCCAAGAGAAGTACTACTGGCGCCACATGCGCAGTGATGTAGAAAATTATGTGCGTCAATGTGAGCAATGCCAGACAAACAAAGCTTTAAGGAAATGTAACCGAGCCCCGATGCAAATAACGACAACATCAACACAACCGTATCAGCGGGTTGCATTAGACATTGTAGGACCTTCACCGGAAGCCGGTGGTAATAAATTTAAATATATCCTCACAATCCAAGACGATCTTACAAAGTACTCTGCTGGTTATCCTATGCCAAATGCGACGGCAGAAGAAACTGCTGAATGCCTAATCCATTTTATCTCCCAATTTGGTATCCCAAAAACTATCCTGACTGACCAAGGTACCAACTTTACAGCAGAGCTTTTTAAACAAACGTGTACTTTCCTTAAGATAAAACTACTTTGGTCAACGTCATATCACCCGCAAACTCAAGGTGCTCTGGAAAGGAGTCATTCAACCTTGAAAGAATATCTAAAATCCTTTGTCGATGAAAATCAAAGTAATTGGCCCCGTTACGTTTATACGGCCATGTTAACATACAATACAACCGTTCATAGTACTACTAACTATACACCGTATGAATTACTTTTCGGACATAAACCTTTTATTCCATCTTCAGTTTATGATACGGCTTTAGAATCAACATACAGCGATTATGTTCGAGTTTTACAACAAAGACTGCAATTTTCAAGGAAAAAAGCTATCGAAAATATTCTAAAATCTAAAATTACATCAAAAACATATTATGATAAACGCTCAAGTCCAGTTAAATATAAAACCGGAAACATGGTCTATGTCAAGAACCATCTGCGTCTCCGTAAAGCATTATCTCCAATATGGAAAGGTCCCTATAAGGTTGTAAAGATCAACGGTAATAATACACTTACCTTACTAATAAATAGGAGACACGTCAAACATCACTTTGACGAAGTAAAATTAGCAGAAGTTTCTGTTTAAGTAAATAGTAAGTATAGTTTTAAATAAATAATGTTAACTTAGAGTATAATTATATTAATATCATATTTCAGAGTTGCTGCGGCAGCCTTTTGCTTGGTCATGTCCCAGAGTATTCAAGATTACGTTCAACAAATAACGTCAAGTTCTGGAATACATTTTGATTATTTAGGTACTGTTAGAATTAAGAATAATAGGTTAAACGTCGTCATGCCCGTAGATATATCCCATTTTAATATACATCTAGAAAATATAAATTTAGCTCTTAGAACAGTTAAAAATCTATGTAGTCAAACCAAAATTATGAAAGAGATAGCATGTATGAACATTTTAGATCCACTATCAACACGATATCTCGATATTATCAAAAGGCTCGATTCTGTCTCGCACCTGTTAGAAAATAGAATTAAACGTAGTGCTTGGATAGGAGGAATAGGAAGTATCGTTAAACAAGTATTCGGTAACCTAGACGAAAGCGATGGGTTAAAATTTAACGAAGCAATAGAAGCAATGCAAAATGATCAACAAAAGCTAGCATCCCTAATGAAAAATAATATATTAGTAACTTCATCTATAATTACATCTTACAATAAAACCTTACACCAAATAAAAACAAATGAAGCAAATATGAATCAAGCCATAGAAAAACTTACCTTTAAACTAAAAAATATAACTGCTGTCTTCGATGACCTGGAAACACAATCTGAAATAAATTTTATATTTAATAGTTTAGAAACAGCATTACTTACCTTGTCATTCCAAGTAGAAGATGTGACTGATGCCGTCATCTTGACCAGTCAGAATATTATTCATCCATCAGTGATAACACCTGCAAAACTACAAGCAGAATTAAGTGATAATTATAAACACCTTCCTAATAACTTGCAATTACCAATTAAATTGGACATTAACACCATAAATATTATCCAAAGAATATCCAACGTGTTGTGTTACTATGTAAAGAATAAAATTGTATTTATATTACAAATCCCATTAGTAATGATTGACGAATATAAATTGTTTCAAACTTTGTCTTTACCTGTACCTCATAACGATAATGATTTGAATAGCTTTAGTCTTATAATTCCTAATGCTAAATATATCATACTAAGTAAAGATAATACTAGATATAACTATTTACAAAATTTAAATAAATGTGATGTACTGTATCCTAGCAATTATGTTTGTGAGATTCCAAACATGTACCCATCTGATGTAAAACCTAGCTGTGAAAGTAACTTACTCATAAAAGTAGTTAATAAAATACCGAAAGAATGTAAAACAAAATTTATAATTGGAAAATTAGATTTATGGCAACCAATATCAAATAATAAATGGATTTTTGTTCAAACCGATTCTGTAAAACTAACTTTAGATTGTTTAGATAAGAAACCTTTCGAAATTAATATTCAAGGAGTTGGAATTTTGTCATTACCTAAATATTGTACTGGTTATTCTAAAAATACTGTATTATTTACTCAGAACGATGTTTGAAACATAACATCTCCTGTATTGTTTACAGATTTTAGTTTATTAAATGATGAATGTTGTAATTTACAAAAACTTCATTCTAGGATGGACGATTGGCACATAGAAAAACTACAAAACATTGATATTAAAGATATTAATTTAGAACATAGTAACCTGAAAGATATTGTAATAGATATAAATAAAATACAACAAAATCCGCATATTGTAAAATATAGTACTCACTATTCCGTTTTAACTATTATTATTGTATTAGTTTTAATTAGTGTTATTTTATATAAAATAAGTATATTTTGTAAACGTAGAAGCAACCAACCCGTACTTAGAGTTCTATTTAGGAAAAAAGAAACTACTAATATAACCGAATCAGATTCGATCCCAGATATCCCCTCAACTTCAGTTAAAATTATGAAATAAAATTATATGTAAATTCAAAAATAAACTTTGGAAAACTGATCCAAAGTTTACTCTTAAGGGGGGAGGTGTTATATCCTGGGATAGTTACCTAAAGTGCTGAGATGACAGTTTTATGCTGACTTGGCAACTCATGAAACTACGCGTCCCGGCAGACTGACTCTGCGAGCCAGTCTACCCTGAGTCCGCAAACGGAGTGGTTGCTCCGCGTCTTAATTAAATAAATCACTGTATTTATTCCAAATAAATATAATCATTTCAATTCACTTACAGCTATTAAATAATTTGTTTTTAAAAAGGCATTTCAATTCCGCTTTATAACAGAACGTATTGACTTTCTGAAGCAAAAAGTCTATGCGTGGGCAAACCGTATACGTCGCTACAGAGTGCGTGTGGACCGATACCAAAAAAATCGCCTCTTTCAAAGTGACCAAAGAAAAGTATACAAACGTTGGGAAGGACGACGGGCAGCTACCAGATGTTGATGCCATGACTAATTTCTGGCGCAGCATTTGGTCGGTGCCCGTCGAGCACACGGAAGGTGAATGGATGAGTGTTGTCAGTGACGCGTGTGAACCTATCGAGACCATGCAGCCTATAAATATAAGTACTGCTGACGTAAGTTGTGCAATTCGTACGGCCCAAAATTGGAAATGCCCAAGACCGGACGGATTGCACAACTTCTGGATATAATGGTTTCGATGTTCACACGAGTTACTGGCGACGCAATTCCAAGAAGCCATACAGCTCGGCTCACTCCCAAGTTTGTTGACTACTGGTATCACTTTTCTGCTCCATAAATCAGGTAGTACCACGGAACCGAAAAATTATAGACCCATCACGTGCTTACCTACTTTATACAAGCTCCTTACATCCATTCTGAGAACAAAAATTAACACGCACATTGTTGCAAACAATATTTTGGACATGACTCAGAATGGATGTAGGGTTGGGTCCCGTGGTACTAAGGAGCTTCTCCTCATTGACATGACCATATGCCAGAAGGTCCGGCGTTGCAGAGGGGCTCTCCCTACAGCCTGGATTGACTATAAGAAGGCCTATGATTCGGTGCCGCATTCATGGTTGGTGAGGATTTTAGAGTTATATAAAATTGATGTAACTTTAAAATCCTTTTTGATATCATGTATGCGGCAGTGGACCACGGTCTTGTGTTAACCAGGATGTCGAGATAGTGCTTCTGCCACGCAGGATCTTATAAGGATAGAGCGTGGCATATTCCAGGGCGACAGTCTGAGTCCTTTAAGGTTTTGCCTAGCTTTGAATTCTCTCAGTACTTTGTTAAGAAATTCAAAGTTAGGCTGTCAACTGCGGAGAGGGGGTGAAGTTATGTCGCATTTGTTGTACATAGATGACCTCAAATTGTTCGCACCAAACCGCCAAGACTTGGTGAAACTGCTGAAAATTACTGAGACTTTCAGCAGTGCCATCAAGATAGAGTTTGGTGTGGATAAGTGTGCGGTTATGCATGTACAGCGTGGGAGAGTAGTAAATTCCACCAATTTACAACTCTCCGAAACGATAAACTTCAGATCTCTCTCTGAAGTTGAAACATATAAATATCTTGGTATGTCACAGTCTTTGGGTGTTGTGGATGGGGGCATAAAACAGTCATTACGGGAGCGATTATTTAGCCGCCTAAGAAAAGTACTTAACAGTCTTTTATCGGGTGGCAATAAGACGCGTGCTTTTGATGGCTGGGTTATGCCTCTCCTCACATACTTCTTTGGCATACTAAGATGGACTCAGACCGAATTGGACGCCTTGGATAGAAGAGTCCGTCAAATGCTCACGACTTCCAGAATGTTACACCCGCGCTCATCTGTTATGAGGCTGTACATCCCGCGGAGATGTGGGGGTCGCGGCTTCTTAAATGCCAAGGACCTACATAACCGTGAGGTGTGCAGTCTCAGGGATTATTTCCCTAACAGTGAGTGCGGGATGCATTTGGATGTCGTAGCAATTGATAGACACTTTACGCCGCTCTCCTTGGCAACAGAAAACTGGCGCAAACCAGTGGTGCTAAGCACTCTCGATCGCAAGGACATATGGCAGAGCAAGGAGCTACACGGGCGCTAGTATCGGGCTCTAACTGGGCCTGATGTAGATTTGCCTGCCTCGGTGAACTGGCTACGTTTCGGTGACCTCTTTGGGGAAACCGAAGGTTTTGTTTGTGCTATTGAAGATGAAGTTATCAAGACGAATAACTACCGGAAATATATTATGAGGGACAGTACGGTCGACATCTGACGGGCATGCCGCCGTCCGGGAGAATCACTCCGACATATTATTTCCGGTTGTTCTCATCTTGCTAACGGAGAGTATTTGCACAGACACAACCAAGTAGCCAGAATAATTCACCAGCAACTTGCTCTCCGATATGGCCTTGTTGAATCAGAGGTGCCGTACTATAAGTACGCACCTGCGCCAGTTCTCGAAAAGGGTCATGCAACGCTCTACTGGGATCGCTCTATCATCACGGACAGGACTATTGTCGCTAATAAGCCTGATATCGTGGTGATCGACCGATCTCAGCGCCAAGCAATATTGGTTGATATCACCATACCTCATGACGAGAACCTCGTGAAAGCCGAGAAGGACAAGCTCAGTAAGTACCTTGACTTGGCTCACGAGGTTACCGCCATGTGGGATGTGGATTCAACCATTATTGTACCGATGGTCGTTTCGGCACACGGCCTTATACCGAAGAGCCTCGATCAACACCTAGAGAGGCTCTCGCTGAAAGGTTGGGTCAAAGGTCAGATGCAAAAGGCAGTACTCCTTGACACGGCACGTATTGTCAGGAGGTTCCTCACTCTGCAGCCCTAACCACCGATAGCTTGGGTCTATCCCCGCTGCCGGTGGCAACCTAGGTTAAGTTTTTTATAATATTTTATATTGTAAATATGTTTTTATATAAAATATTGTAAAAAAATTTACTTAAGAAATATGTTAAATAAAGAGGATAATAATAATAAAATATACTTTTATTGCACACAAGAACATATAACATAAAACATTTATACAGTGACAAAGTACAAAACAGGCGGCCTTATTGCTAACAAGCAATCTCTTCCTAACCTTGGGTGATAGAAATATAATAAAAAGAATATTGAAATGGGTGCAAGAATAAGAGAATTATGAATATAATTTGGCTTCACGTGTTATTTTATTTTATATTGTTCAAAATTTCTCAAAGATTGATTGATGTTTGATCCACAATACATTGTTGTTGATTTTATACTTTCGTTTCTCTTATCCTAACCGTTCTACATCTGGCACAAAAATGAGAGGTGTTATGTCGAGAGGTCGAGACGTGGTATTTGTTCTTGACATTTTGTAACATTTACCCATATTTAGGAAGTGGCAACTGTGAGCCTTTTTTGTGCAAGTGTGAAAATTTTGCACATTAAAGTTACCTCTTTATATAACTAGCTCAATGCTAACAACCGTGTGGCCCTCAGAACAATAATTAATATTGTTCTGAGGTGTGGCCCCTCAGAACAATAACTTTTTGAGTGTGGCCGTAGCATCTCTACTAAGTCTGTGGTGTGGCCCATGCATAGATAAAAGGTAATACGGCCCATTGAGATAGATATTAAAGAGGTAACTTCGATGTGCAAAATTTTCACACATGCACAAAAAAGGGGCCTATGTGTGCGTTACTAAAATGTTGCCAGCTCACAGTTGTCACTCCCTAAATATGGGTAAATTTTATACAATGTTACGAACAAATACCATGTCTCGACCTCTCGACATAACACCTCTCATTTTTGTGTCGGATGTAGAATGGTTAGGATAATAGAAACGAAAACATAAAATCAACAACAATGTATTGTAGAAAAAATATCAATCAATCTTTGAGAAATTTTATACAATATAAAATAAAATAACAAGTGAAGCCAAATTATAATAGGTAACTCTTATTTATGAAACAATCTGTGGCCTAAATTGTTTCTTTCTAACATTAATTTCAACGTAAGTTTAACTTTTAATCGCTGTTTTTAAATAAGGATCAAACTGACAAAGTCAAGATTATTTAAGTGAAAAAGATGCATTGCTGCTAGTTCTAATGTTTCTTCAACTACTGCACGATTAAACAACCTGTAACATAAATACTTCATCTTAATTTTGTGGAATACCGAAAATTCATGCTAAAATAAAGGAGAATTTTGCGAAATCGCGGTCACTGATAAACCAATAGAGAAGTTAAAACAAAAATTTTGATGTTATGGGGAAAAAAATATAAGTCAATAAAAAAAATTCAAGTTTTGACACCAAAATCTCAGAAGCGACACACTTTATGATTTGTGATACTTACTTCTACATTATTTTTATAGTCAGTATTCAAGTCCTCAATAGTATTCGTGTTATCAAGTTTTGATAAGTGGCTGCGATTTTGCTAAGATTTCATTTTTCTTTATTTTTATGTCTCCATTATAATTTTTTGAGTGTTTCGTCCTTTGGAAATCTAAAATAAATAGAAAATAAACGATAATTTACACTAGGCTGGCTTGATTCTCGTGAAGCCCCTAAACCCTTAGAATAATAACGCTATAGAAAGATAGTCTTCATACAAGCGCTCTGTCAAAAATGAAGCACTAAACCGATTCACACACGCGTGACGTGCGCGCATGGCCGTGATCTGCTGTCTCTTTCCAATTCTATGAATATGAAAGAGACAGCACTGCGGCAGCCGCTGCTACCGAGGCTTTAACTTAGAGAATCACACTGCAGTACGTTTATATTTTGACCTAATTAACTACAAGATACTATGAAATACTGAAAGCTTACCTGTGAAAAGTGATGTTATTACACTTCTTTTGTTTTTCAGATGTGTTGTGACACAATTTAACTGCACAAACCGTCATTTTTTTTTGTTTTTGCGAGACACGTTCGGCGCGCTGTGACATTGAACACTACGGAGCGGTCCGGCGTTTGGTGCCATTTCTGGCTCCAATTAATGTGCTTCAAAATAGGCGCGCGAACTTGGTTTCTATAGCGTTATTATTCTAAGCCTAAACCCTTAAAACTAAATTTATTATTTTCTACCACGCTCAGTCTAACGCACGAATAGATAGGAAAGGTAAAAAGTACAGGTGGATATAATTTAATTAGATAATTTATTTTATGCTTTTCGTTCCATACTAAAACCTAAGTATTTTTGGGGTAAACTTTGCCAAGTACCTGACAATACTGATTACAGGGTTATGTTAAAATAATTTTACGAAATTTCCGTATTAAACCAAAAGCACACATATTTTACACTAGAATTAGAGATTAACAATAATTTATTAGTATTTTCAATAGAAACAAATCAAATATTGCATGGTAAATTGCTAATAATCATCATGAAACCCGACCACAGATCACTTTATATTAGTCGGACCCGACTAACAAAACTTACGTAAGAAACGATATTCCAGGCACATGCTTCTCACTTCTATTACTCCAATGTTTGACTGAACAACTTGTTGTTCAATTAAGCCCAACGAAATAATATGTACACTTATAATATTCACTTAGTCAACTAAAAAAACAAATAATTATTTGGTAGGCAAAATAATGACAGCGATTTGTTTGGGGCCAAGTGTCTCTGGTCCATGTAAAACGTTGCTTAGTTTCACCGACACGGTCCTTTCATCCTATGTTTTGTCTTTGTTTTACTTAGGGTAAACATGATGTGCCGAAACGGAACAAAAGTAGTAATGGATTAAGGCAGAAAGAGATAGCAAACTTATGCTCTCTCTATAGTTATAGATCTCAATGCCTGGGCCCATGCATAAAAAAAAATGTTAAAAACGTTTTAATGAAAATAAACAAAGGATCTAAACTATACAGCCATGCCATGTCTTTAGTTTGCACATTTATTCTTAATACATCCATCACAATCACAGACATATAATTATTCACCATTATTGCTTGTTCACAAACAAATTGAATGCAACAGTGATGGACGTGTCAGTGGCAGCAGCTTATTATATTTATCTAAATGCGGCTAGCCAACACCTGTTTTTTTATTGTGCAGGGTTCTCCTAAGTTATTTTGAATATCGATTAATGCAACGTGTTCGGTTTTTGTTTTTATGAGAGGCATTTTTGGGGTCCCAAACACTAGGATGCATTTGGTATAATTCCAAAAAACGCAATACGGTTTCGTTTGTCCAATCCATTTTACTATGTTTACGTATAAAAAACTGAACACGTCTGAACAGGACAGCCGCACGCGCTTCTGAACAGAACCAAGTGTGGATGGCCGACGCAAATATTTGCCGTATTTGATTCCTTTGATGTGTGGTCAAAAACCGACAAGTGGACGGAAACGCATATTCGCTATTTGCGTTGTTTGCCTTATTCGTGCAAATAAAGCAAATATATTCAAATAGGCCGTCTACACATTGCCGTGTTCGGACAAATAATGCAAATACGCGAACACGATACGCCATGTGAAGTGCCGGCATTAGAGTATATATAACTATAGGGCGCGAATATGGCTCCTGATCTGCCGCTTAGTGCACATCACAGACGTATAATAAGTATACGTCTATGGTGGACATCCTATCCTACTATTTTTAGATCACTAATATTTTAAAGGCGAAAGTTTGTGAGCGTGTATGTTTGTTACTCTTTCACGTAAAAACTACTGAATGGATTTGGATGAAATTCGGCATACAGATAGTTTATAACCTGGATTAACACATAGGATACTTTTTTATCCCGATATTTCCACGGGAACGGGAACCACGTGAGTGAAACCGCGAGCAGCCGCTAGTCGTAGGTAAATGAGCCATACATACAGTAGCGCGCGTGCATTGTACAAATAACGAATAGACAGGGTGTGAGCGTTTGCTACTTGTCTACAAGGACCACAGACGTATAATAGAAGACTAAATCCGAGCGCTTAGTAAAAAGCGTGCCTCGGCCAGGCAGTATTTTTAACCTAATACTCATAGAATAATATCTAATCACAGACATAATAAAAAGTATACGTCTGTGTAACTAATGTCATACATAGCACTCCTTCTAAGCTTTAGTTATTATTTTATTTTATTTTTTTTTATTTTATTTTACAATTTTTTGGAAAACTTACAGCTATATGTTAAATATAAATTAATGTATGAACACAATATGGCCAATTACAAGTTTTCACCTATAAATAAAGTATGTTGATACATTTAGCAAGTGGTTTTTAACAATAATATATTATTAAGAGCCGTGCGTGATGTTTAACAGATCATTACCTTTCATGAGCTAACAGACAAAAAAGGTATCATTGTATAATTTTTTGAACCTAGATACGTTGGTGTTGAATAAGTCTAAGTCTATAATTCGACATACGGAGTTGAAAAACTCGGGCGCCCTGAGGGCCTAGTCAACTGGCAAACGCTCGACCGGTGACAGCGTCAAAATCGCTCATCAAATTCGCTAGGCTACATCGATATCGATAAGCTAAGGGATATAGAACATACAGGCTTGTCTTAGTATTTTTTGTTTGATGATAATGTAACGCTTATGTAAGATTAACAAATAGGTAGTAACCACATCGATCCTTTTGAGTTTTAGTGAATTGAATGTCACTTTACTAAGAAATTCGGGTAGACTCCTTGAGACAATTTGAAAAATGAATCAATCGCTTTTTTCGCCGGAAGTTCGCCAGGCAAGCACGTTTGTAAATAAGTACTTAAAATGATGACGAGTGACTTACCTACCATAATATGATATTGATATGAGACCAAACCCATTTTTCAGCTTATAATATAAATAAATTAAGACTGAAGACCACAAGCAAACGCTTGCTGCCAAGAATTTCTCAAATATTAACAACTTGACGTCCGTCTGTAATGAAATAAGTGATAACACTAAATGTTACAAACCGCGCGAAAATTTAAACAGTTTGATCTTAGATGCGAGTACCCACTAGGTAGTGATTAATTAAAACAAATCTAATTCAATTTAATTCTTATAATACAAATCTATTATCACTTGACATAAAACATAATAATGAAAAAGTTACCGAAGCTGACACCATTGAGTATTTAGGAATATGCTTGGACAGACATCTAAACTGGAAGGCTCACGTCGATAGGACTTGTAAGAAACTTGATCGATTTGTATTTGCTATCAGGAAACTACGACAGACTGTTTCTGTGGACGCTGCTTTGACAGCATACCATGGTTATGTCTCATCAGTCCTCAGTTATGGGCTTATTATTTGGGGAAACTCCGTCGAATCCGATCGAGTATTTAAACTGCAGAAAAGGTGTATTAGAGCAATAAACAAGGCCTGGTATTTAGACTCATGTAAGCCACTATTTAAAAAATGTAATATTCTGCCTCTGCCATGTCTGTACGTAAGGGATATTTGTCTTTTTGTGGCAAATAATTCAGAGTATTTTAAGAAACGATGCGACGTTATCACAAGGCAGAAGAGAGCTAAGTTCAAAAATCTATTGTTTCAACCACCTTGTCATAGAGATATATATAAGAAAAATATTGTTAATATGTGCATAATTATTTATAATAAAATTCCAAACGAAATAAAAGAGCAGCGGAAAAATAGCTTTAAAAGAAAATTGACTGAGTGGCTCATTTCAAATTGTTTTTATAGTGTTAAGGAATTTCTGAATTTTAAAATTGGACATACTTGATTTTATATTATTTAATTGTAAATTTTATTGTGAATTTTAATAATTAATTTCAATCTTACTATTACTTTTTATTTTTATAATTTTAATCGCTTATTTTAACATTTTGCACGTCTGCACGCAGGCTGACTACAGTGAAACAAATGTTAATCTTAAGATCACAATTATATTGTACTTTACCTGTAATCTGGCAAATAAATGATTTGATTTGATTTGATTTGATTTAAAACGTTTGCATCTTGTATGAGCGGCTAAGGCTTTCGGGTTTAGTTGTCTAACTACAACACCTATCACATTACTTTTCTAATAAAATTGATTATTGTCCTAAATAAAATAAAATAAAAACATTCCAAGTACATGGTTTTGCTGGTTAAATTAAAACTAATTTTAAAATATGCAAACTAGCGAAGCAATGTACTTACTGTTACTTGAAAGGTAATGCTAGAGGTTCAACTAATGCAAAAAGTCCCGCCCGCGCCGCACCGGTTTGTGATCTTGCCAGTTAGTTACGCAACTTTCACATTACCGAGCTAAAGGATGGGTAACCAAATAAAAAGCGTCTCGAGCTCCTCCGTGCTTCGGAAGGCACGTAAAGCACATTGCGGTTGTATTACCTCAGGGCTTAAGCCTGTTATAGCCCAGTCTGCCTTAGTGCTGTCGTTCATGTGGGAACGTTCAGGACGTTCATAGGATGACGATGAAGACAACATCGCCTTACTAAAGGATTGTTTCATTGTTACTTATTTATAGCGGTAGGTACCGAAAATAATTGAAATTAAAAGTCAAATCATTTATTAAATATACGCCTTCACAGACACAATGACATGATCGTGGTCTTTACGCGACAAGTTAAAATATTTATTTATTTTACATTATTTATTTCACTGCCATTCATTATGAGTTGGTTGATAATGTTTCGAAATAAAACATAGGATTATTTATATGTTTACCAAAAATAATTTTAAAACAATTAATCTTATATAATTACCCTAGTATGTTGATAATGAATCAAGTACAACTTTAAGCCACGTTTAATGCAGTTTCATTGTTGGATACGACATGTGGTACCTACACATCCCTTCTTTATTGTGAGCCTGATGCAGCATTAAATATTGGTGTTATTATGATTAACCATGCTTTTTGAAGGTATCCAGAATCTCCTAAGAAATTGGAACAATATACTTACTTATAGAAAATTGTCATACATAAAAAGTTAGTAGGTAGTATATATTTACCAAAAATAATTTAAAAACAATTAATTTTATTTATTTATTTTATATTCACAGGTGAATCGACAGTTCTATAAAAAGTATAACACTAAAAATGTGAAACAGCAAACCATTTACAGATTCACACAAATAAAAATGTGATAGTAACATTACAAACTCAAGCAACAATTACAATCGATTACTTCACAATCGCCAAATTGATAATAACTAAACTATTACAGAGTATGCTAGATATGGAACTTAATTTGTATTATATGTATAACAAGCCACCTATTTAAAGAAAAAACAATATTATAACAAACACAATAGAACCCACCAGATTTAATAATCGGATAATAATAATGCAAGTTTATACATATAATTACCTTTGTATGTTGATAATGAATCAAGTACAACTTCAATAGCTTAATGTTATGACTAGTAGAAATTGATATAAGTAGGTACTTAAACATTTTCTATGGGTACCTACTGCAAGTAAAATGAAATATCAAGTAAAAAATAACATTAATGTTGTATTTCTTAATATATTCTTATTTTCTTTCCTCTCTCAAAGTCAAAGTTTATTAAATATGAGGCTTCACTTTCTCTTATTGACATTAAAACTATATGTGTATAAAAATAAATGCCAATTGTGTGTTTATGAAGGTACTGTTTTTTAGTACCTACCTAAGTAAATCTTTTTAATAAAGTACAATAAACTTAGAACTAAATTAACTTTATACTTAATTTTTCCCCATCATATAAACCAAATCACTATTTTATGGGTTAAATATATTTATGGCAGACTGTTCCTTTTCTTAAAATAAAAATGTTGTCAACGAAGGTACTGTTTTTTTGTACATAAGTAAATCTTTTTAAATAAAGCACAATAAACTTAGAACTAAATTAACTTTATACTTAATTTTTCCTCATCAAATAAACCAAATTACTATTTTATGGATAAATATATTTATGGCACAGACTGCTCCTTTTTGTAGAATAAAAACGTTGTCAACATTAGAGCTCCACAAAAAAAATCATATAAATAACTAAATTCAACGATGCCAAAGCCATGTTCAATGCAGTTTCATTGTTGGATATGACATGAGGTACACACCCCTCCTTTCTTGTGAGTCTGATGCAGCATTAAATATTGTTGTTATTATCATTAACCATGCTTTTTGAAGGTATCCAGAATCTCCTAAGAAATTAGAACAATATACTTACTTATAGAAAATTGTCATAGATAAAAAGTTAGTAGGTAAGTACCTATGTATTATACAAATTGCTTGATATTGTTTTTCACCAAATAACCATGTTTGTTCACCATTCTGAGGAAGTCCATCCTCCAAATTATGAGGTAACATTTAAGATTTTTGAATCGTCGTCTCAAATCTGCAAAACCACATAAAATAGTTTTATCTTTATGTCAATACTCTTTATTCTAGCAATTTTAACAACACTGACATTTCCTGGTAAATCCCAATATAATAATAGGCATAATACTTACCTTTATTATGTACTTAAGTAATAATTTATTTATTAAAACTTACCGTTTGAACATAAGGACTGATATTTTTTCCTATTAAGAAAGATGCTTGTCTGTATAAGATTTATAGGGTATAGTCAATAGGTACACCTTACTACACTTAGAGCCTTGGTTTAATACTCTAAGCTACCTGGCAAATTAAATCTTCATTGGAACCTGTAAAACAAATAGGCAATCTAAGTTATAAATTGATAAATGGACATTATGGATAGGTTACATTTAATATTTATACAAAAAGTCCCTTACTGTTGTCTTATTCTTGACCTTTCTTGTCATGATTAAAGGTACTTAGGTGGATTTATTTGGCCCAAATGTTTGTATGGTTTGAGAGCCCCTACAAATTGTTATGCAGCGACTTGCTCTTCGTTGCGGAAAATGTTGCATGACACACATTTATTTGGTCACTCACATCGCAACAACTATATCAGCACGCAATTCCCGGCAGACCTTAGTTAGATATTTGAAAGTTCGTAAACGAGAACTCCGAGAACTATTCACAAGTACAACAAACTCGATTTCGGTAATTTGCTCCAAGAAACGTAGGGAAACATTTCTTCCTTAGCGCCTGAGCACTTGATTATCACAGTCCACAATAGCCCTAAAAAGAGCATTTTAAACAAAACTTTCAACACAACACAACTATTCCTTCATCAGCTGATCAAACAATCGCCATTTTGTGTGAATTTTTATCTTCAATGTTTGAGTGATCGCTAAATTAGCGATTCTTGGCTTGTCAAACTGTCAATTAGGTCTATTTTAGCGTAAATTTTACGTCGTAGGTAACTTTTGCTTATGTCAATCCCATACATTCGGTTTATCGTAGCGAAGATTTCGTAGCGTTTAATTTGTTTGCCAATTGACTAGGCCCTCTGTTAATAAACGCGTTAGATTGATAATTTGTTCTCGATAAAGGTATATGCAGTAAATTTGTGTGTCGCGTTGTTTTCCTGGGTGTATTAATATAAATTTTACTGAGTAGTTCGGCAGAGTCTATGTTACCTTGGAATATTTTAAGAAGTAGTGCTATATCTGACATTTCTCTTCTTTTATGTAGTGGTAGGAAATGAAAATGCTTGCACCGTTGTGTGTAATTTTGGAAGAAACTATGACACCTATATTGCAAATAACGAAGAAATCTTTTCTGCACCGCCTCTATCCGCGAGATGTAAATATTATATTGGGGATTCCAAACCTGGGACGCGTATTCCAGGTGGCTGCGCACGAAAGCACAATACAAAATTTTTACTACTTTGATGCTCTGAAACTCGGATGACATACGCATCACGAATCCAAGAGCTTTTCTTGCTTTTGTTATAATTGAATCTATATGGATATCAAAAAGTAATTTCGAATCGAATGTGACTCCGAGATCATTTATAGAAGTAACCCGTGTTAACGCTTGAAAATTTATATAATAGTCAAATAAATGAGTTTTAGGTTTTCTGCTAAATGTACAAATAAAGCATTTAGAAATATTTAAATCTAATTTATTGTTGGCACAGTAGATTTCAAACCGAGTAATATCCTCCTGCAACTTTAAACAATCAGATAATTTGGTGATTGGGCAAAGAATTTTAAGGTCATCAGCGTACAATAAGATTTTACTATGTATAAAAGAAGAACTAATGTCATTTATGTAGATTGTGAATAATAATGGGCCCAAGAGTGAGCCTTGGGGTACACCTGAGGGTATGGGCAGCTTGCGGGAGGTGTAGCCATGTAGTGCTATTGTTTGGCTGCGGTTTTCTACATATGAGCTGAACCATCTAAAGAGGTTGCCCCGGATACCTACCAATTGCAGCTTATGCAAGAGAAGCCTGTGATCAATTCGGTCAAAACACTTACTGAAATCAGTATAGACTATATCTACCTGAGTCTGTGTATGTGACATATGTTCTGTAATAAAGTCTTGACATAACAGCAGGTTAGTAGTTGTCGATTTGCCATGTAAAAAACCGTGTTGAGATTCATTGAGGACATGACGCAGTGAGGAGTAGACCTGTTCATGCACAATTTTTTTTTAATATTTTTGCAAATATACATAGTTTAGAAATAGGTCTGTAGTTTTCAATCATGTTTTTTTGTCCTTTTTTGTGCACCGGGGTTACAAGGGTCGATTTCCAGATAGCAGGGACGATGCCGGAGTTTAAAGAATAGGTATATAGGTATGTGAGAGGTAACACAAGACTACCTGCACAGCGGACAATAAATGTGGGGGCAACATTATCAGCACCAGCGGTTTTGTTTTCGTCAATTTTTTCAAGTAACTTTATTAAGCTATCTTCTGTAATTTCGATAGTGTGTATATTTGTTCTTGAGTTATGGTTTTCAGAAAGTAAAAGCGGAGTACAGGAAGTGTCCGTTTGAAAAGTGGAGTAGAAATAATCAGCAAAAAGGTTACAGATCTCACTACCCGAACTGGAAGATATGTCACCGTAAGACATTGTAGACGGATATGAGTGAGAAGCTTGCCTGCTTTTTACATATGTCCAAAATGCTTTAGGGTTGTGTGTAATGTTGTTTTCCATTTTTGCAATAAAATTTTTGTAACATGTCTCTTCCAAAGCTTTAGCCCGATTTCTAATAATCGAAAATGATAGATAGTCTGAATAATTTTTATACTTAAAATATTTTTTATGAAATTTGTGTTTTTCTTTTATCATTTTAATTAAGGCACTGCTATACCATTGTGGATATTTGTGACCTGGTGACCTTTTCTTTTGAGGGATAAATTCATCACGAAGAGAATATAATAAGTTATAAAACTTATTGATGCTATCCTCCAATGACAACCCTAGAAAATAATGTGACCAGTTAATGTTATCTAATTTTTTAAATATTGACTCATAATCACCTTCGTTATATAAATATAATATACGTGTAGGCTCAACTAATGTTTTCTCTTTTTCGATCCGAACATTAACACAAATTGGTGGGTGATAGTCATCGGGCGTTAGGTACTAGAGAGCATTCGCTTTTTGATACTTGTATGTTACTGTTACTGTATACTAAGTCAAGTAACCTGAGGGCCTAGTCAACTGGCAAACGCTCGACCGGTGACAGCGTCAAAATCGCTCACCAAATTCGCTAGGCTACATCGATATCGATAAGCTAAGGGATATAGAACATACAGGCTTGTCTTAGTATTTTTTTGTTTAATGATAATGTAACGCTTATGTAAGATTAATAAATAGGTAGTAACCACACCGATCCTTTTGAGTTTTAGTGAATTGAATGTCACTTTACTAAGAAATTCGGGTAGACTCCTTGAGACAATTTGAAAAATGAATCAATCGCTTTTTTCGCCGGAAGTTCGCCAGGCAAGCACGTTTGTAAATAAGTACTTAAAATGATGACGAGTGACTTACCTACCATAATATGATATTGTTATGAGACCAAACCCATTTTTCAGCTTATAATATAAATAAATTAAGACTGAAGACCACAAGCAAACGCTTGCTGCCAAGAATTTCTCAAATATTAACAACTTGACGTCCGTCTGTAATGAAATAAGTGATAACACTAAATGTTACAAACCGCGCGAACATTTAAACAGTTTGATCTTAGATGCGAGTACCCACTAGGTAGTGATTAAAACGTTTGCATCTTGTATGAGTACATCGCCTAAAGTAACTCTATGGCGTAGCGGCTAAGGCTTTCGGGTTTAGTTGTCTAACTACAACACCTATCACATTACTGTTCTAATTGATTATTGTCCTAAATAAAATAAAATAAAAAACATTTCAAGTACATGGTTTTGCTAGTTAAATTAAAACTAATTTTAATGCTAACTAGCGAAGCAATGTACTTACTGTTACTTGAAAGGTAATGCTAGAGGTTCAACTAATGCAAAAAGTCCCCGCCCGCGCCGCACCGGTTTGTGATCTTGCCAGTTAGTTACGCAACTTTCACATTACCGAGCTAAAGGATGGGTAACCAAATAAAAAGCGTCTCGAGCTCCTCCGTGCTTCGGAAGGCACGTAAAGCACACTGCGGTTGTATTGGCTCAGGGCTTAAGCCTGTTATAGCCCAGTCTGCCTTAGTGCTGTCGTTCATGTGGGAACGTTCAGGACGTTCATAGGATGACGATGAAGACAACATCGCCTTAATATAGGATCGTTTCATTGTTACTTATTTATAGCGGTAGGTACCGAAAATAATTGAAATTAAAAGTCAAATCATTTATTAAATATACGTCTTCACAGACACAATGACATGATCGTGGTCTCTACGCGACAAGTTAAAATATTTATTTATTTTACATTATTTATTTCACTGCCATTCATTATGAGTTGGTTGAAAATGTTTCGAAATAAAACATAGGATTATTTAAGTACCAAAAATAATTTTAAAACAATTAATTTTATATAATTACCCTAGTATGTTGATAATGAATCAAGTACAACTTTAAGCCATGTTTAATGCAGTTTCATTGTTGGATACGACATGTGGTACACATCCCTTCTTTATTGTGAGCCTGATGCAGCATTAAATTTTGGTGTTATTATGATTAACCATGCTTTTTGAAGGTATCCAGAATTTCCTAAGAAATTAGAACAATATACTTACTTATAGAAAATTGTCATAGATAAAAAGTTAGTAGGTAAGTACCTATGTATTATACAAAATTGCTTGATTTTGTTTTTTACCAAATAACCATGTTTGTTCACCATTCTGAGGAAGTCCATCCTCCAAATTATGAGGTAACATTTAAGATTTTTAGTAGTACCTACCTAAGTAAATCTTTTTAATAAAGTACAATAAACTTAGAACTAAATTAACTTTATACTTAATTTTTCCCCATCATATAAACCAAATCACTATTTTATGGGTTAAATATATTTATGGCACACTGTTCCTTTTCTTAAAATAAAAATGTTGTCAACGAAGGTACTGTTTTTTTGGACATAAGTAAATCTTTTTAAATAAAGCACAATAAACTTAGAACTAAATTAACTTTATACTTAATTTTTCCTCATCAAATAAACCAAATTACTATTTTATGGATAAATATATTTATGGCACAGACTGCTCCTTTTTGTAGAATAAAAACGTTGTCAACTTTAGAGCTCCACAAAAAAAATCATATAAATAACTAAATTCAACGATGCCAAAGCCATGTTCAATGCAGTTTCATTGTTGGATATGACATGTAGTACACACCCCTCCTTTCTTGTGAGTCTGACGCAGCATTAAATATTGTTGTTATTATCATTAACCATGCTTTTTGAAGGTATCCAGAATCTCCTAAGAAATTAGAACAATATACTTACTTATAGAAAATTGTCATAGATAAAAAGTTAGTAGGTAAGTACCTATGTATTATACAAAATTGCTTGATTTTGTTTTTTACCAAATAACCATGTTTGTTCACCATTCTGAGGAAGTCCATCCTCCAAATTATGAGGTAACATTTAAGATTTTTGAATCGTCGTCTCAAATCTGCAAAACCACATAAAATAGTTTTATCTTTATGTCAATACTCTTTATTCTAGCAATTTTAACAAAACTGACATTTCCTGGTAAATCCCAATATAATAATAGGCATAATACTTACCTTTATTATGTAAGTAATAATTTATTTATTAAAACTTACCGTTTGAACGTAAGGACTGATATCTTTTCCTATTAAGAAAGATGCTTGTCTGTATAAGATTTATAGGGTATAGTCAATAGGTACACCTTACTACACTTAGAGCCTTGGTTTAATACTCTAAGCTACCTGGCAAATTAAATCTTCATTGGAACCTGTAAAACAAATAGGCAATCTAAGTTATAAATTGATAAATGGACATTATGGATAGGTTACATTTAATATTTATACAAAAAGTCCCTTACTGTTGTCTTATTCTTGACCTTTCTTGTCATGATTAAAGGTACTTAGGTGGATTTATTAGGCCCAAATGTTTGTATGGTTTGAGAGCCCCTACAAATTGTTATGCAGCGACTTGCTCTTCGTTGCGGAAAATGTTGCATGACACACATTTATTTGGTCACTCACATCGCAACAACTATATCAGCACGCAATTCCCGGCAGACCTTAGTTAGATATTTGAAAGTTCGTAAACGAGAACTCCGAGAACTATTCACAAGTACAACAAACTCGATTTCGTTAATTTGCTCCAAGTAACGTAGGGAAACATTTCTTCCTTAGCGCCTGAGCACTTGATTATCGCAGTCCACAATAGCCCTAAAAAGAGCATTTTAAACAAAACTTTCAACACAACACAACTATTCCTTCATCAGCTGATCAAACAATCGCCATTTTGTGTGAATTTTTATCTTCAATGTTTGAGTGATCGCTAGATTAGCGATTCTTGGCTTGTCAAACTGTCAATTAGGTCTATTTTAGCGTAAATTTTACGTCGTAGGTAACTTTTGTTAAGTCAATCCCATACATTCGGTTTATCGTAGCGAAGATTTCGTAGCGTTTAATTTGTTTGCCAATTGACTAGGCCCTCTGCTGTGTGTATTACGAATATCGTTAAACTGTAATAAATTGCAAGTATTAATGTTATCAAAAAATGTTACTTGATGTGTGCCTATAACATTAGTTGGTAAGAGATGTTGTTCATCAGTGGAGGGTAGCCAGTTAATATTTGGCAAATTAAAATCACCAATGTCGTCAGCGTTATTGGATACGATTTCAGTACATTTATCAGAAAAGTTTATAAGTTGATTAGCTAAAGAATTGCCCCTGCCCTGTGCACATACAGGGTATGAAAAGAAGCTTAACGAAGCCGAGAGCCACGTAATCTGTCCATTATTACGAAGTTTTTCCTGTACTGGGCCATACCTGGGAACCTTCTAATTACGGAGATATTAAGTGTTAAAGTCACAATATTGTGACTTTGGTTTTGACAAAAATAAATGTAAAACGTGATTACTAAACTTTATTCTAAAGAAGCATTACCAAAATTATTTAAATTTCTTAGTCAAATAGGCTTATGAAATTTCAAAACGCAATGAATATCGAGCGCAGGCAGCGCAGCCACTGCCGCACACGCACACAAATGCACGCGTATATCAGCTCAAATCAGCTGTACCGGCAGCACGCGAAGATACACGACTCAGCACGACTCGCCGCCGCGAGCAATGACCTCACCATAATTTAGATAAATAAGTACCTACATCTCAGTAACTGTTAACTTATTTATCACTTAATTTGTATCGATCGGTTTTTTATTTTTGACCGAACCTACTACTCCATCTTCATCATCAGCCTATAAACGTCCCACTGCTGGGCACAGGCCTCCCACGTGAACAATAGCACGTGGGGATATTGGGCCATAACTCACCACGCTGGCCCAATGCGGGTTGGTGGGTTTTAACGACTGCCATCTTACGACAACAACCGGGACCAGCATCAGCTTAACGTGCCTTCCGAAGCACGGAGGAAGCTCGAGATATTTTTAATTGGTCACCCATCAGGCGTCCCGGCATTGCAAAAGTTGCTTAGCGGGCAAGATCGCAAGCCAAACGAGCTAGCCACTGCGCCATCGAGCTCCTAACCTACTACTTACGCAAACTTAACAATTACGAGTTGCTAGCAGGTCTTCTGCATGTTAAAAAATAAGATTACCGTCCTAAATTAAGTTTCATTAACTGAACTAGGAAGAACTAGGAGCTCGATGGCTCGGTAGGTATGTGGGTTGCATGCAAGTTCAGCAAACACGGAATACAAATAATAAGACGCGAACGGACAAGCTACTAACAGTTAAAAATGTAGTCTAGGAATACAAATTACTTTTACTAAAATTAATGAAATAGATCGACAATATTGTTAACTAGTAGGGTAATAATAGGTAATCGAATCGCTCTTCTCTTTCAAATGATCAAAGGGAAATTGCTACACATTTCACTAAGGCGCTCTGATTGCTTTCAATTGTATGGAAAAATGAAGTTACGTTTATTAGAAATTCTGCGTGATAAGCAGTATGATTTTTAGTAAATTAGAAAGAAAGTATGTAAGTGGTATTATGTAATTTATTATGATTTGATGTAAAGGGTTATTTTGTACTTTGATAGCGAGATAGATATTTCCAAATGCCTTTCATAGATAGAACACATTCCTGTTTAAACGACAGTGAGCATTGCTATTTTTTCTCTAGGAGTTTAATGCTACGTTTAGGCTTTGTACTAGGAGTATGAAAAATAAAGATGTTTATTTAAAATCATGCATAAATTGACAACCATGGAGTCCGCCAATTGTAAACACTTTTTCTTTTGCCACAAGTTTTAATAATTTATTTGTTTAATTTATTAATTTGCCTCTACCGGCACGGTAGCAACAATGTATGTCGTTTTCATTTTTGTGTACCGTCAGTTGTCAGTAAAATGGTTATTTCCGGGGATTTGGTTGTAGTGCGCTTCACTACACTTCTTCACTACACAATACTACAATTACTACAAGTGCTTACCCGTTACGAAATAAAAAAAGTCTTTTTAATTGAATAGGTACCTACCATAAAGTAAGTAAGTAGTACTTAGTTTACTAATGAAATAAAAATTTTCGTTTCATTTCATTTTTCCTGTAGGTACATTTGAAAGCTCTCATGGTCTTAATCTCAACCTGATGGTAAGTGACGATAAGGAATAAGACGATAACGCACTTTGGATCTCCGAAGGAGCTGAGTATTTATTCATTCCAAAAGGAGGAAGCGCTTGGCCTTCATCTCACCTGGAGGGTGATAAATGACGAAAAGGCGGAAGCGCACTTCATCTGGATCCCTCGACTACTGAGAGGCTGGCTATCTTATCTCTTACTGATGGAACACATTGCGCCAGACTTTAGGTAAGATGGTAGTAGCTTGCCAGGCGGACTTAGCGCTAACCACTAGACAGCAAAGGCTTCTTCTTAGTCCGTTGGCTAGCTCTCTACCACCATTTTAACTAAGTCTGGTGTCATAACAATAACGTCGTTTTCTTTGTTGTGTTTCGTTAGTTAGAGGTGAGATAGCCAGTTTAACCCACTGCTAAAATAAAAATAATGGACTTCCGAAATTACAATCAAAATATGGAAAACTAATTTGAAGTTCTGATTGTAATGATAAACTAAAAGAATGAAGCTCAACCTAGTCCTATGAATGACTAGCCAGCCCCCAGCCGTCTAGCGCGCGCGCTGCTTTTGAAGGGATGTGCGGGGGGCGCGCCTCCGCGCCCCCTCCCCCTACCCCCCGCCCCCCGCCACGGCGCCGCCGCGGCGGGCGGCATAAGTCAAAGGAGTACCTTGTTACCTACTATTAGGCCGGCTTTTAAATTCTTTCAGTTCGGTTTCTTCTGTGATCGAAAGCGCATAGTTTGATAACTTGACTGATTCTTTCGTCTATTTTATCTCTTCTCTTAGCGTTGTGGTTCGTGGTTGTGTATGTTGTGTGTGTGTGTTTGCGTATTTTCTGTGAAAGATGCCTTTCCATGCATTTAGTGTTCGCGAATACGTTAATATGGTGCTGTGTTACGGCATGGCCCATGGAAATGCCTCCGAGGCACTAAGACTTTACGGGATTGAACACCCAACCGCAGTTCAGCCTCGCGACCCGCGAGTTTTTACTCGGGCTGTACAGCGCCTGCTGGACAATCAGCCGATAATGCCGGTTTCAGAGGGAGGTGGCAGGCCAATACGTTTAGCGACAGAACAAGCGATTTTGGACGTGGTGCGCGAAAACCCACGCCTTGGAATGCGAACGGCAGCAAAAGTTTTAAGGAGACGCCATGGCCATCGCGCACGACATGTAGTGTCGTATAACACGGTGCACAAAGTGCTCACGAGAGACAGGCAACGACCCTATAAAATTCACAGGGTTCATGCGGTTGGGCCAGGAGACAGGCAACGTCGAATGGCTTATTGTGCGTGGGTCCTAGGCCAGAGCCGTCGGTTTGTGGAAAATATTATTTTTACCGACGAGTGCACGTTCACCAATAACGGAATGTGAAACCGCCGAAATGCCCATTATTGGTGCTCGCAAAACCCACACCAGATGCAAGAGACTGGATTTCAGACACGCTGGAAACACAATGTTTGGGCAGGTATAGTCCGTAACCAGATTCTGGGACCCGTCTTCTTACCACCTAGAATGAACGGTTCTGCGTATCTAGAATTGATAAACAATTATTTAGCGGATACTCTCGACGATATGCCACTGGCACAGCTGCAAGTAACTTGGTTCCAGCATGATGGCGCACCCCCACATATCGTGAGCTATTCAGCGACCATTGGATTGGGCGGTATGGGCCTCATGAATGGCCTCCACGATCGCCGGATTTAACCCCCCTGGATTTTTTTTGTGGGGCCACGTCAAAGACAGGGTTTTTGACCGCCCTTGCCAAACAGCTGATGAGATGCATCAAAAAATTGTCGCCGTTTTCGAAGAGCCTAAGCAGCGGTCTCTACGAGAAGGAATCATGGAGTTGGTCCACCGGGAAAATCTGGAACGGGCGCGCTTATGCCTACATGTGGGAGGTCGGCAGTTTGAGCCGCAGCTCGTCAGTGTCGAAAGGTCCCTTGATGATATCGATGGAGAGTAGGTAAGTAGGTAGACTAGCCTAGACTTAAACAAACATTTTCTACAAACAATCATGAAGCGAAAACAATGAGTTCATGAATAAAACCGCGCATCGTGCGTGGTACGGTACAGACATGGCGCGCGCTTTTTTATCCCACTCATACGCCTATTGACTTCTCTCTCGTCCCGTAACACACACACATGCACACTTTGTTGCACGCGTTTCATTGCGTGTCTTAGAAAACACCCGTTTTTTAATACCTAAAAGTTTAAGTAGTTTCCCAGCAATTATTTTTACTGAATGTTTCTTAGTTTGATGTACACTATGTGTATATTACGGCTTCGTTAAGCTTCTTTTCATACCCTGTATATAAACACAACCTATATGTAACCTATGAGATCCACGCAGGGTAATAGTGATCCACAAGTCCTCAGCAGACGTACACCATTCGCTTTGTTCATACCCAACCAGCTCACGTCTGATAGCCACCAGCACTCCGCCGCCCAGACACTGACCAGTACTATTGTAATTTCTATCTCGCCTCCATACCAAATAACGGTCGTCAAAAAGTTCACTATCCAGAATACCATCAGTTAGCCAAGTCTCAGTTAAAGCTATGATATCAAACGAGTTACAAAGAATGTTTCTATAGAATGAAATAACTTTCGTGCGCAAGCCCCTAACATTTTGATAAAAAATCGTTAAACCCGCCATTGGTAAATTCACAGACATATAATATGTCTGTGGGTAAATTAAGGTTATTATATTTAATTTATAGTAGTAGTGCATAGCAGAAAAGAATGTATGCTTGTACAATACGTAACATGATTTGTTTTTTAATAGAAGGCTGTAGGGGCGCAAGCATAGTCTAGTATTATTCCTTAGTACGCTGAGAGACCGTTGTGATTGCCAGTAAGCGAATAATAATATTGAGAATGGCATAACATTTGCCAGACCACTCCAATTTCTTAAGTTATTAAACGTATGTAATTCAGAGCTATGGCAAGAACTATAATATCGGATATCACTAATTTTACGATACAAACACCAAGCACACATAAAAGCAAGCAAAATTATAGAAAACAACGCGCGATACGAGCTACTTATGAGATATTTCTTAGTTAAAAGCGACGTGCTTATCGGGCGGCGGGTGGTGGCACGACTGTGCCTGTGCGCACCGAGCAGCGCCCGCCGCAACTCCGATGGAACAATAGAATAGGAATATTCCAGAACGTCAGAGCTTCTCAAACCATATGACACAACTACGTACAATGTGGTGAAGCGAAAAATAAATAAAAAAGTATTTTCTTTAAGAAAAAAATATGAAAGTACGCTAATATACACAAGTATTAAAGTAAATATTATACCAGGTTTACAATTATAAGTTCTCCAACTATAATACACTATGACGTAGACTGTAGTAAAAGGAAAAGTAAACAATTGAGTTAATATTTTCAAGGCAGAATATAAAAGTGCACTAAGATACACAAATACAGGTATTAATCTAAACGCTGTATAACTTTTCCTTATATTTTTTTAAATCCAGTTCTGTTTTTATTAATTTTACGGGAGATGTTGGAGATTTCCTCAAAAAAATCTTGCAGTTTTTCACCCATAAATATGCATAACCGTGTTCTTTCGCCGCATTTTTAGCTTTGTTCAGTAGAATTTTGTTATCGAGGGTCAAGTGATCATTGATGTATATGTTGGCATCTGAGTTATCCATATACCAACGTCAGACGCGACCATTTTTTTCTTTGCACGAGCACAAGCAACAACATTTTCCTTTGTATATCTGTTCGCAAATGACACTATAATATTTTTGTTCTTGGGATCATTTCGCGTGGGCACTCGTACAATATAATTGATATCAGCTTTCGTCACTGTGCATTTAATAGTAGATCCAACTTTAAGTATGATGTCGAACAAGTTCTCAGAGTCTTTGTAAGGAATCCCCTTGATTTCAGCATTATTAAGGCGATCAGTTTGGTCTTTCATTTTAATAAGGTCTTCCAATTGCGTTACCCGTTGGTAGAATGAAACTAATTCTTCTTGGTGGCACTCGACGCTTTCCACTCTTTGCTCCAAGTTACCAAATTTTTCACAGCAAATTCTTGAACTATCATGTGCAAACTCAACTGAGGTTTTTAATTGCTGCACGTCGTCTTTAATTGACTTTATATCTTCAGCCAGATTAGAAAGTGCAGCGATTTGCTTGCTCAGTTTTTTAAGTTCTGCCATTATCTTTTCACTTTCTGTACTTTGAGGAATTGGAGATGGAGTTGCAGCTGGTGTCGACTTCGGAGCAGGAGAATTTTTACATTTAGGACATTTCCATGTTGCTTTTCTATCGCCGAGCTTCCTATATCCCACTTCCGAAACCCCGGCACAGTTGAAGTCATAACAATGCATGCATATACAGCATTGCGCCATATCACTAGCTTCACTTTGGCAACTTGCACACTTCATTATGATGGGTATGAGTAAAATAGTTTTCACACAAAAAAATTTGGGAACCACTGGCAGCCAACAGGCATCGATGTATGCGTTCGTGTAGAATGGCTCGCGCGACGCGACTGACTTTATTATTCTATGCTATACTACACATTAGCTGTTTGTATGTCTTAGATCCCCTTGCCTTCTTAAAACGATTAAGTATAACTAAAGCTGGGTCCGCTGCGCCAGATTTTTGAACAGAACATTGTTCGAAAACAATAATAAGGGGCGTGGCCCATTGAGTAAAGCCGGGTCCGCTGCGCTAGATTTTGAACAGAACATTGTTCGAAAACATAAATTAGTCAATGGGCCACATTATTACTCAATGGGCCACGCCCCTTAATGATGTTTTCGAACAATGTTCTGTTCAAAAATCTGGCGCAGCGGACCCGACTTAATAATGTGGCCCATTGCGTAATTTATGTTTTCGAACAATGTTCTGTTCAAAATCTGGCGCAGCGGACCCGGCTTAAAGTTCGCTCAATGATCAAACTAGTGTGATGTGACTTCTTGGTTCTTGTGAGACCTCATTAAAGTCCCATATCTTTACTGAGGACTCAAGGAGTTTGGGGGAACATCATTTATCATTCATCATCTTAATCACCACTCATTATCAAGGGGAAAAAAATGAAAAAACTAATGACTAGGCAGTATGTTCTCTGACCTTAGCCTGTTCCTTCACGGAACAAATATATAAAAAAACAATCTAGTGTTGCCGTACTATCGATAGTTTGACTATCGATAGTTGACCTCGGGCATCATCTACATTAAGGCTGGTTTCACAGTCACGCGTTTGAGCAGCACTGGCCACACGCGCGCGCTTACAATGAACGATTTTCTGACAGCCCAAATAAAAAATAAAAATTAGTTTCAAAATACTTGATAGATGGCGTTTTATGAAAGCCGACCCGTTCCTACCTAAGGGCTGTAATAAATTTTAAACTTTTGCTTGTCTATCAAAAAAATAAAAACATAGTACTTACAAATTTTTATTCAGGATCTCCAGGACCTATTTATATTTTGGAATGGAATAAATATTACGTAGCCATACACGTGTTCTTCATGGACCCGCCTTTTACTAAGCGCCATACTAATCTATGCTAAGCGCCATCTATGAAGTCATTTACGAACCAATTTCTTTTTTTTTGAACTCGGAAAATCGCCCATTACACTAGATTGTAGGTTGCGTTTCATGGTCATCACGCAGTTCAAACGCGCAACTACTATGTAGTGTAGCGCGCGCGTGTGGCCGGCGCTGGTCAAACGCGTGACTGTGAAACCAGCCTAACGATTGCTCAATTGGTATAGTAGTATCAGTATACTGCAATACTATCTATAGTATCGATACTATCGAAGTTCAATATCGAATGTACTATCGATAGTATGGATTGCTCAGTTTGGTACAATAGTATCGGTATACTGCAATACTATCTATAGTATTGAAGCTCAATATCGAAATTACTATCGATAGTATAGATAGTATTAAAGCTCAATATCAAAATTACTATCAATAGTATTGATAAGCCAGTCGACTCGTTACTCGTTACTAATGCTTTTGCTCAACCTTTGATTGTCTATCGACAGACTATCGATAGTTGACTATCGAGCGGCAGGCAACACTGATTGTTACTTACTGATCAAAACATTTATGATTTTGTTGACTGTTTTTTTCTCTTTGCAAAATATTACGTAGCAAATTAATTAAAATAATTGATCCATCTGGATAGATGAAAGTGTGACGAGTTTTAAAAAGCATACCAATATTATAAAGATGTCCCAAAGTATGTAAACTAAATTAAAAATTGAATGGCTTGCTTTCAGTGTAATAATTGTTGTTAAATACGTGCTTCTTTACAGATTCAGAGAAACCGTCTAGTCAGGATGTTACTGACCCTACAGGACCAGCGGCACGTAAAGGTGTGCTTATATCGTTCAGAACTGGGAAAACCATGGAAATACCTGAGAAAGATATCGTAAGTAAACATAACCTAAAATATTTTGTCCTTTGCCGGGAAACATTGATTTTTTAATTCACCTTAAATATTATTATTTGTTTGTCAGCTCGGCAGATGCAGATTTGTTGGTGAATTTGAAAAATTAAATCGTATTGGGGAAGGAACCTATGGTATTGTATGTAAGTAACTTGAAATAAGTAATTTGTTTTAAAATTAATAAAGAAGTTTAAAATTTTCGCTGATGTCATTGTTTTTCTATAATAGACAGAGCAAAAGACAAGCTAAATGGTAACATAGTTGCACTGAAAAAAGTCAGAATGGATGTTGAGAAGGATGGACTTCCTTTGAGTGGCCTCCGGGAGATTCAAGTATTAAAGGCCTGCAGACATGAAAACGTTGTACAACTGAAAGAAGTTCTTGTCGGCCGTTCATTGGAAAGGTATTTATTTATTTTGTTTTATGTCTTTATTATCATTGACTTAAGTTTGAATAGGTATAATCAAAGATTTTCCCGGGTGTTACAAAAGCCAGATCATTTGTATGTTGACAAAACTCACAAAATTTTGTTAACTAACTATAGGATACATGGTAATTAAAAAAAAAGTTTAAAACAATACTATATTAAACAATCAAAAGTAAACAGTAGGTAGGTACATATTTTCTGCACACAGAAAACAAACATAACAAACCTATTTATATAAAACTAGCTGTCCGCCTGTGACTTCGTCCGTGTGACGATGATTTTTATTAATATAGACCAAATACTAGGTAATTATTAATTAGCTTGCCATAATGTAAGTAGTTAAAATTTGTTATAAGAATAGAATCATTAGGAGCTTGACGGCACAGCGGCGAGCGCGTTCGGTTGGAGATCTTGCCCACTAAGCTATTTTCGCAATGCCGGGTTGCTGGATGAGTGACCAAATTAAAAACATTAGAGCTCCTTCATGCTTCAGAAGGCATGTTAAGCCGTTGGACCCAGTTGTTGTTGCAAGATGACAGTTTTAAAACCCACCAACCTGCGTGGTAACTTATGGCCCAATATCCCCACGTGCTGTTGTCCACGTGGGACGCCTGTACCTACCCAGCAGTGGGACGTTTATAGGCTGATGATGATGGTGACAGCTATTAAAGGCATTGTTTTTTCTGTTTCAGCATTTTTCTATCAATGGAGTATTGTGAGCAAGACTTAGCATCCCTTCTTGACAACATGTCTTCACCTTTTACGGAGTCTCAAGTGAAGTGCCTTATGTTGCAAGTACTGAAGGGCTTGAAGTACTTACACTCCAACTTTATTGTGCACAGAGATTTGAAGGTTTCAAACCTACTGTTGACTGACAAAGGATGTGTTAAGATAGGTAAAGTTAAGTTTTAAATCTTTGTTCTTTGTAAATGTACAATAATGTAGGAATGTAGCAGATGGAAAGCCGTGGTCTTTGCCTACTCCTGCAGGATGTATGTATGTTTGTAGGTAGGTCTTTTTAAAATTTTGGTGGGTTAAAGTTGCTCGCGTCCGTAGGTTTACCCTTGAGACCCTACACGTGATCCCTGGGTGGTGCTAAATGAGTGACACTGACTGAGTGGGAGAGCCACACTGCGTTGCAGCACGCATTAGGCCTGCTCGCCCGGCGTAATGCCACCCTCTCACTATTTACGAATATTCGGCGTGAAATAATAGCACTTGGTGCTGATGTGTTCGTCCGACCAGTGAGGGTTCCGGTGGCCACTTCCCCCCCCCCTCCCTTCCTCCTAATGCCTATTCCTTCCTTAACTCCCTTAAAGGCCGGCAACGCGTCTGCGATTCCTCTGGTTTTGCGGGTGTCCATGGGCGGCGGTGACGGTTACTCTCCATCGGGTGACCAGCCTGCTCGTTTGCCACCTATTTTATAAAAAAAAAATGGAAATCTTAACTTTCTATTATTTCCTAATTTATGATCATCAGTCAAAAGATGTCCATTGTTGGACAAAAGCGGAGGCTTTAGATCTGTAGATCCTTGACGGAGGTCAAGGATCTACAGATCTACACCACAACAGGTCTTGTGCTGCTCGCACTTAGCAGCTATCGTTGGACCACACTGTGTCATAACATACATTCATTCAAGACTTGTCCCCAAAGGGTTAGTCAGAGACTAGGCAATGAGGACCGCAGCAGCAGTCCACTGCCATAGTCCACGTTTCACCAAATTAGAACTGCACATGTCCTCAGCGATCACTCTGGTCTCACCACCTTGATATGATAGCATAGGTGGTCATCGCCGCTCTATACTGTTGGATGTATGTGCAGTCTATATTCTGTTAGTCGCCTTTTATGACACCCAAGGGAAGAGAGGGGGGTGGTAGTATTCTTTTAAGGAGCCGCTTCCAGGGTTGGCATATTTAGATCAACCTGAGGTGCGATTGCGTAAGGTAATCATATTCATTTGACAGTTCATATTGTATTCCATCGGCTGCAATTTGTATGGAATGACATTATTATGATACAAGATGAACTTTCAAATGAATACAATTGACTTTACCCAATCGCACTCTGATTTAAATCACTGATTTTTTTAAATAAAAATCATACATATAAATATTATCATAATGAAAATAACATTGTAAGTATACTTAGTTTACCTAACAATAAAATACTGTCAAAAGGTTTATACAGAATTATCAGTCTCTAAAGCAAAAGTATTTGTGTCAGCCTATTCAATTGTCAGTACTAATAATGGTGTATTTGGTTTTGACACAAAAAAAATAAAAAAAAATAAAATAAATCAATAAAACTCAAAAAAATCATGATGTTTTAAAATAAAATAAAACTTTTTTTAAACTTGATTTTTCCCAACCCTGGCCGCTACACACAGCTTGTTGAATTAATAAACTTTTTTTTAATAAACAGCCGACTTCGCCTAGCGTAATCTTTGAGTGAGCCGCTACACGTATGGCTTGTTAAATTAATTAATTTTTTTTTTATTACCATGATAGCGGACTTCGGTCTAGCCCGTTGGCTAGGTGCACCCGCCCGCTGCGCTACGCCCCGCGTAGTAACACTATGGTATCGCGCGCCCGAGTTACTCCTGCAAGCGCCGCGGCAGACGCCCGCGCTGGACATGTGGGCGGCGGGCTGCATACTCGGCGAGCTTCTGGCTAATAAGCCCCTGCTGCCCGGACGCACTGAGATCGAACAGCTGGAGCTCATCGTTGATCTGCTGGGTGAGTGAGCTAATGTAATGAGGTTTATGTGTAAAGCTGTAATGTTGTAACTGTTAGTCGCTACTGCCCGGACGCATGGAGATCGAGCAGCTGGAGCTCATCGTCGATCTGCTGGGTGAGTGAGCTAATGTAATGAGGTTTATGTGTAAAGCTGTAATGTTGTAACTGTTAATCACTACTGCCCGGACGCATGGAGATCGAGCAGCTGGAGCTCATCGTCGATCTGCTGGGTGAATGAGCTAATGAGGTTTATGTGTAAAGCTGTAATGTTGTAATTGTTAGCCGCTGCTGCCCGGACGCACGGAGGTCGAACAGTTGGAGCTCATCGTTGATCTGCTAGGTGAGTGAGCTAATGAGGTATAGAGGCGCCGCGGCAGACGCCCGCGCTGGACATGTGGGTTGAGGGCTGCGTTCTTGGCGAGCTTCTGGCTAATAAACCCCTGCTGCCCGGACGCACTGAGATCGAGCAGCTGGAGCTCTCCGTCGATCTGCTGGGTGAGTGAGCTAATGAGGTTTATGTATAAAGCTGTAATGTTGTAATTGTTAGCCGCTGCTACCCGGACACACGGAGATCGAGCAGCTGGAGCTCATCGTTTATCTGCTGGGTGACTGAGCTAATGAGCTTTATGTCTAAAGCTGTGATGTTGTAATTGTTAGCCGCTGCTGCCCGGACGCATGGACATCGAGCAGCTGGAGCTCATCGTCGATCGGCTGGGTGAGTGAGCTAATGAGGTATACAGGCGCCGCGGCAGAGATGCCTGCGCTGGACATGTGGGCGGCGAGCTTCATACTCAGCGCTGGCCAATGAGCCGCTGCTGCCTGGATGCACGGAGATCGAACAGCTGGAGCTCATCGATGATCTGCTGGGTGAGTCAACTAATGAGGTAGATACTTTGTCAGATGTCTAAAGCTGCTTTTTTCGACTTTTTGTGTTTGGCAAAGGTCTCCCCAAACTCCTGTGGAAGCACAGGTCCCGGTCCAGAGCCAAAGACTGCCAATCCCTTGTGTGGTTGACGTAGTCGTCCCACCATCTCTTTTTTAGTCTTCTTCCTCGACGTTACTTTATTTTACTTCAAAAACTCTCCAATTTCTATTACCACAATATCAATACGATAATTGGAGGTCATATTTAATTTTATTCCATTAAGTAATAACTTAAGTTAACAATTTATTATGATTTATCATTTTTCACCTTTCATCCCAAAAAAACGATAAATTACCTATAAATTTTAGCCGTTTGTGTCGCTAGGGGAGGCACTTGCCCGTTATTTTTTCTCGTACCAGGATGCGTATGTTTACACAATTCTATGACCACGGCTTATATTTCGGTTCGACGCGATTCTGTTTCGGCGTGCAGTGGTACTGGGGGTAGCGATGCGCATTTATCTGGCACAGACTATAGCTCGTTAGATTAGTTGTTAAGTCTTAACTATAAGTTAGTTAACTGTTTTTTTATTATTATTATTAGTATTGACGTCAATAAGTGCCTGTAAAGGTTTACATTGAATAAATAATTTGACTTTGACTTTGATGGCACCCGAAAGCTGTTATAATTATATTTGTTATGACAAATACCTAATACCCCATCAATTGTTTCATTGCTCCATCAATGAAACAATTGATGGGGTATTTATGGGGCCTTTGCCTTACTATGGGACAATATGCAGGTTGTACTTAACTTTAACAAAAACCTATAAACAGCTTCGATTCTCTACAGGTACACCATCCGACGCTATATGGCCGGAGTTCAGTTCGTTGCCAGCGCTGCAGAACTTCACTCTAAAACAGCAGCCGTACAACAACTTGAAGCAACGGTTCCCGTGGCTATCGGCGGCGGGGCTGCGTCTCCTCAACTTCCTCTTCATGTACGACCCTAATAAGCGGGCGACAGCTGAAGAGTGCCTACAGAGCTCATACTTTAAGGAGCAGCCCTTGCGTAAGTTTTCAAAACCCTTTAACCCATTCGAAGGCAATGGCAGCTATTTCTTCCACAAAATATTGAATCTCATGCTCTTAGAATAAGATTGAAAAGCAATGACGACCTCCGTGGTCAAGTAGTTAGCACGCGGGGTCTGGCTTCGCGCCATCTCTGAGGTTCCGGCCGAAAAACTGTTTTTCTAAATTGATTTCGGGTCTGGGTGTTTTTTGTATGTTTCATCATCATCAGCCTATAAACGTCCCACTGCTGGGCACAGGCCTCCCACTTGGACAACAGCACGTGGGGATATTTATTATAAATTATTTTTTCTATGTTTATGTATATTTATCCGTTATCTTACCATATTAACGAGATTCAAAAGAATACTCATCTTGGTGTAGATAGTTGGTGTGAGCGTAACCAAATTTAATTTTAAAAATGAAAAATTACAACTGAAATTTCCTTGAAATAATTAATTAATTATGTACAGTCACGAGCAAAAATATGTAAACAATTGTAACTCTTAATACAATGGAATAAGAGTCAAAGTGTATAATATTGGTGCTCATGACTGTACATACATATCGACTATTATCCCTGAAGGGTTAGCCAGAGATTAGGTAATGAGGACAGTAGAAGCAGTCCGCTAATACCGGGGGAAGTCGATACGCAGGAAATCGATACCGGGGGAACAAATCTCACTTTTCACCAAATAGCGACGTATGCACATGTGCTTAGCGTGACAGGTGGTGAGCCCATCGCCGCTCTATGCTGTTGGATGTATGTGCCGCCTTTAGTCCGTTAGTCGCCTTTTACGACACCCAAGGGAAGAGAGGGGGTAATAGTATTCTTTTACCGCTACGCGATTCTACGAATTTATTAATTAATTCATCAGTCCTACTGAAATTATCCCGTCGTTTACTTAATTCACCTGCGTTAATGCTATAATTTTACGGTTGTCTCCCACAAAGCGTTAAATCAGCGTGGTGGGTCATGGCTTAATCTTCCCAGGTCCGGCTGTCAATACCTACAATGCAAAAAACTTACGTAGCAAATAATCCACATCTCATATGGGAAAATACGAAGTAGGGATACTTCGTATTATGACTAAATCGCGTAAAGCGAAATGCCTACTTTTTGAAAATAGGTACAGTTAGATACGGAACTGTTTACACGCTGGCCACTTCATTCAAGCAAAACTGTAATATTCTATATATTACAGTTTTACAATTTTTGCAGAATATGATAAGAATGCGGAAGAAAATTATTCACCAATCGTGAATTATTCACTGACAGTCTTTAACGTTCTTTTTATAGGTAAAATGATAATAATTATGTAGATTTTAAGTATGAATAAAAATTATATGTGTCAAAGTGGTTTTTTTCTCGACTGTAACTTTGAGTCTTTAACGTTCTTTTATAGGTAAAATGATAATAAATATGTAGATTTTAAGTATGAATAAAAATTATATGTGTCAAAGTGGTTTTTTTTTCGACTGTAACTTTGAAAAAGTAGGCATTTCGCTACTATGTCATTACGAGATTTAGTCATAATACGAAATAGGGAAAATTAGATCTGGATTATCTGCTACGTAGGTTTTTTGCATTGTAGGTATTGACAGCCGGACCCATCTCACCACGTGCCGTTTTCCATGTGGGAAGGCGTCTGCCTAGCAGCCAGAACGCATAGGTAGTAGGCTTATTTATGGCGATGGTCGTCAAATTTTAACAGACGAGTATAACTATTATAAAAAAAGAGGAACAAACAGCTATTCACATTTGCTAGATATCCGAAATATATAGATATCTGTCCTGTCACCGGATGCATTTGCAAGATGCAGGTCAACTAAACAAAAACTATTTCACAATAATTATTCTTAAGTAAAATTTTTCTTTCGGATCTCAGAGGTGAAAACTTCTAAGATTTGATCTAGCAATGTTGACTAAAAAACATAAGCGTCCAGCCAGGCCTCGGTAGCCAAGTGGTTACGGCAGCCGCCCGGACTGCGGAAGGTGCGTGGTTCGATTCCCGCCTGAGGTTGTAGTCTTTTTTCAGTGTTTAAAAATTTTAATTAAGTATATTTAAGCGTTAATGAAACGCTAAAATATATAATTATTCTGTAATTATAACATTAACTACCACACTCTAATACCTCAATTCAAATTAATTATTATGATTTTTTCGTTGTATAATACTTTTTCCTCATCATCAGCCTATAAAACGTCCCACTGCTGGGCACAGGCTTCCCACGTGTACAACAGCACGTGGGGATATTGGGCCATAACCCACCACGCTGGCTCAATGCAGGTTGGTGGGTTTGAACGACTGTCATCTTACGACAACAACCGAGACCAACAATGGCTTAACGTACCTTCCGAAGCACAGAGAAGCTCCTTTATGCGACTAAAGGTTGCTTCAGATATATCAGTGAAGTCATAGTTCCGACACAGTACTGGCACAGTCCTTTTCATACATTTTCTACGAACGCATCCCTACTTGTCAGTGTTAATGCTCTGTGTCAGTGCCGCCACCGGCAAATCACGACGTTTTGACGACGTTCATAGAGAATGTATGAAAGAATATTTCGCACTATGCGCTCCGTCCACTTGGATCCACTGCATGGATCCACTGATGGATGCACGTATACTTTTTCCTCCATCTGAATCCATCGTACCAGTCAATTCCAAATAATGGATTCTAAGACACTTTATGGTGCACTTGGATCCTCCAAAGAGTTTTATACATTTTATTGAAAGATGCCAAGCTCACCGCGATTCGTATTAAAAAAAAGCAAATGATGAAAAGGACCCAGAAGCAAAATAACCTATGCTAACTTTATACAGGAATGTCAAATGGAGCTAGTTAATGGATTGATATCTGTGCCTTTGTTTTTAGAAAAAAATAAATAAAGACTCCTTTTTTAATACTGTGTCGGAACTGTGACTTCACTGTTATGTGTGAAGCAACCTTTTTGAGGTTTAAAACCTTTAGGACTGATTTTTCCATCGTCAAATAAAACTTATCCGTCTGATAAAGTATTACATGATCAATTTAAAATGTCACCTGTTAAGAAAGAAAAGACATGATATGACAATACATTTTCAAAATGGTTGTGTAATACTTTAACATACAAATAATTTTAATCTGACGATTGAAAAATCAGCCCTTAGTCGCATATTATATTATGAGCCTATATTTTTCCACTGCTAGGCGAAGGCCTCCCTCCCTTCTTTCCACTTTCCGTCGTTCTGTTGCATGTGCTGGCCAATCCTTTGCATAGGCATCAAGCTCGTCCCTCCACCTGCGTTTAGGTCGGCCTCGCAGCCGTTAGTCGCATAAAGGGCTCATTTCCAACTCGACTGATTTTCAACTCGTCAGATTTGCAACTCGATAGATTTTCAAGTCGTCAGATTTTGAAGTCGTCGGTAAATCTACAGTTGATTACACATTTTCTTTTTATTTTCCTCAAACAACATACAAAATACGACCTAGGAAGTCCACATTTTAACAACCGATATAAACCTCATAGTTGGAAACCTACATGTTATGAATAAAATTATCATGTAAAAGTTTTGTTGAAATATTAACATAGCCTCGTTATTTAAAAATAATATATTGTTTGTCATAATGTTTCTGTTTTAATAACATTATTTAAAAAAAGAGGCATTTTACCAAGACAAGAAACTGAAGAACAGCGAGTACCACAATCCTACAAAAAACAAAGGAAAGCGGAAATAGAAAAAAAAGTTAAAATAGACCGAATTATAACAGATGGATTGAAGAGCAACAGCAATGTAGATACACTATGTAATGCTTTAGATAAATAAAACATTAAACTGTTTTTTTATGATTTTTCTTCTCCGTTGTACTTTTGTGACTACATGATGACAGTATGTCAAGTTGCAAATCCGTCAAGTTGAAAATCTGGCGAGTTGGAAATGATTGGCATAAAGTCCACTATATCAAAATGTCCAAATGTCCATCCAAACCAAACGCGCTACCCACTGCGCCACTGAGTTCCTCCAAAGTATTACAATATTATATTTTATTTACTATTATTTAATTTTCAGCATGCGACCCAAAACTCATGCCGAGTTTTCCCCAGCACCGCAACATGAAGGGCCAGCAGAAGACCACGACTAACCAGCTGAACATTCCGCTGTCCAATCTGAACACGGGTGCGAATGATCAGACGAACAATCTGCCCGCTATTTCCGACCTCCTAGGATCACTAGTCAAGAAGCGGAGGTTAGACTAAATTACTAAGTTTTGTCTATCATGTAAGCTTTTAAAAATAGATATGTATGGTATGAAGAAATACAATAAAACTTAAAAAAAATAATACTGTTTCATTTTAAACATAATAATTATCATTGTACACTTATATTTTATCAAAAACACTTTAAAGAAAGTTTTTTTTGCGATTTTTTTGTGATCATCTTTTTCTTAATCTGTCGACGCGTCTTCGTCGCCTGAAAGCCCCATCGCTTGACGGAATTTCTGATACTTTTGCAGCGTGATTATGTCTTTACCCTTAGTTTTAACTTTTTCTTTCTGCAAATTAAATGCGTTACGTGAGATATTTGATACAATCCGAATTGTCAAATAGACAACATAGTTAGAATTATAAATAACATACTTTTCCATTAATTAAACCAGCAGTGTTCATCTGTTATTCATAGTCGTGGCAGCAGTTACGATACAAGGGCTTAATGGCTTCCAAAGCAAGATCAGCCACCTTATTCACAATCACTTTCAGATGGGACAATAAAAAAAGACATTTAATCACAAAATCCATCCAAAACGTTTGTGAATAGGGTTTTTTATATTGGTTTGAATAACCGTCTGTCAAACTACAACAAAGATACCGTCAAAAACGGAAGCATACAGATACTTTTAACCAATTTAAGTAGTTACTTACTACTTCTTTCTCTTGTTTTTCGATACTTTTCAGAGTGCGAACACATTGTGAGCATAAGATGACGTCTTCCATGTGATTTAGAGTTTTCTTCCTATGATGATGCTTTAGCCTGAAAGTAAATAAATCTTTTAAGTCTTAAATTTTAAGAGGGTTTACACATTTCGATTTCCCATACAAAATTCAAGTCGAAATTTTTAAAAACCGATGTAAGCCAATTGCAATAAAACTTTGCATGCTAAAGTAACATACAGAGATCTAAATAGTTTGTTGAAAACATTTTTAAAAAACGTTTAAATAACTGAGTTAATGCGATTTTAAACTTTCTATAGTGGACTTTAAAACGCAATAACTCAGCTAAATAAACATTTTTTTTAAATATTTTCAACAAACTATTTAGATCTCTGTATGTTACTTTAGCATGCAAAGTTTCATTGTAATTGGCTTATCGGTTTTTAAAAAATTTTGACTTGGAAGTTTGTACGGGAAACCGAATTGCGTAAACCCTCTTAATTGTGTCGCGTAATAAAAGAAGAAAAGGAACTACAGAAGAAACTTTTGATGATGTCGTTGATCAACAATTAAAATCTTCAATGCTTTCTTAGGCGTTATTACCTAACCATTTAGCCTTATTAACCGTGTCGCATAGCGGTAAAAGAATACTACCACCCCTTCTCTTCCCTTGGGTGTCGAAAAGGAGACTACGGGACTAAAGACTGCACATACACCCAACAGCAAAGAGCGGCGATGGGCTCAACACCTGTCACGCTGAGCCCATATCCAGTCACTATATGGTGAAAAGTGGACTATAGTAGAGGACTGCTTTTGTTGCCTAGTCTCTGACTAACCCTTCGGGGATAATAGTCGTGATTATATGTATGTAGCCTTATTAATAAAACACAACTCTTCGCTCCAAACCAAAATAATAGATGTTTGAGCTGCCACCGCTAGGCTTAAGTGGAAATGAGCAGAAACTGTCATCGGCAAGAGCCTTTGGCTGACGTGGCAGTGGCTTTGAAAGATTCTTCAAGCACAGCCAGGATAGTGCAGGTAAGTGATGTCTGCCGGGTGGATTTTGGTTCGGCTTTGAGGTTTGCATGGAGTTCGCGGATGTTAGCGAACTCTACGTGAGGAAGGTGTGCACCGCTGTAGGTCCAGTATTGTTGTTAGGCGCTGTCATTTTAAAAAAAGGAAGGAGGGAGGCGTGAATCGAGAATATGATGCCGCGATGCCAATGGAATTGTGGTAACCTGGTCTCCCAGGGATCTGTCCACAGACTAGTTTAATTAACCTACCGAACGAAAGGCTCCCCGAACCCCTCTGGGAATGGACGCCGGGACCAGACCCCAATATTTTAAATGTGGTGAGGCAGCCTCACCAGCTGGTTAGGCCCTCTTGGACCCCTGTACTGTTCGACAGAAGCCTCCACAGACCAAATACGTTGCAGCACCATCTTCTCGAGCTCTTGTTATGTGCTGGCTGATCCCGAAGCTGTCACTTGACAGGTTTGGCACCATGCGTACGATGGTCACCAACCAGACGGGAAGAGCCCTACCACCCGTGGAGCAGATCAAAGCTCGAAAAATCGTTAGACGCCTTTTACGACACCCACTGGAGGAGAGGGGCGGAGAATAGAATTCTTTCTCTGTTACCGCACGATAAAAGAAGTTTCTGAAGCAGAAGGCTCTCCTTCGAAAGTAAGGGTAGTAGATAAATAGGTAGCTGAGTTATGACTAACAATTTCCCGCAATAGTCGCACTGCAGTTTGTCTGAGCGATGGGTGATCACGTGCCAGCCAAGCTCGCGATACGTCGGGTAGCGCTCGGTGCAGCGCGGACAGACTATCTTGCCCTCGGATCGGCCGCCGTTGCTCTGATGATCTTGCAGCTCTTGTGACGTTTGGAAGTTCTGATGACAACTTGTACACCTGACGAAGAGAGAATTGTAGGTAAGTTATTGGTATACCTACAATGTGCGTTGGGCACGCACTAAACAAAATTTCAAGTTTGGGTAAACACTAGTTTTATCACGGTAATATGATTATTACCGTGGTTTTATCGCTAAATTCAATCCAGACAGACATATTGTCTGTAGCAGATCTGAGGTGTAGTTTTGAGAATTTTATAATGTAAACACTTAGAATTATTTGTAAAGATACAACTCTATGTAATGAGAAGGTACAAAAATTACGCAATAAACGAATGAAAAAGTTTTTAACAATAGCTAGATACTTTTTTTTTGGGTGGGTATTGTTGTGGTCTATGGGTATTTTATTTAGGTGACACAACAACTCGTCAACGCAACCGTTGCTAGGTCAGTAGAAAACAACCATAGACCCCAACACTTTCCCTCAAATAACTAAAGACTAGACTAGCCCAAGCGCCACTCGCAGATACATGAATGTAACTCTTGGAAGAGGTTTAGGTAGAAAGTTCGCATTCGCAATCAAAATCAAATCAAATCGCAAGCAAATCGCAAGAACATTTTCTGCAACTTGCTCACAAACGAAAGAGTGTGAGACGAATGTTGTATGCTGCAGGGGGTTCAGCGAATGACGCCTCTGGACCATACATTTTTTGTTGTATGCTATAGAGATGTAATCGACTGATCTCCCTACACTGTAGGCTGTATGCTGAGCATGACAAATGTGTTTCGTCCGTTTATGAAGCTTTAGGTTGTGAGCTAATCTCACTGCAGCTTCATTGTCAACGCTAAGAGTGGGTACTAGATTAACCGTAGTTAATTCTTGAAACAGTCTAGTTAGCCACACCTGTTCTCTTGCAGCTTCACTTGCGGCAACTTATTCTGCTTCCGTTGTCGATATCGACACAGATGCCTGTCGTTGGCTTAGCCAGGACACAGCTCCTCCTGCATATCTACACACCACTCCTGTTGTGGAGCGCCCTGTACTTAGATCTCCACTGTGATCAGCATCGCTAAAAGCATCAATCACATTTTTGCCATCTGGACTGTATTTGATTCCATGTGGCATTGTGCCTTAGATATCGCATAATCCTCTTTACTTAGATCCAGTCTGCTTATGTGGGCGTTTCAAGCTATCTTGAAACTACTACAACATAAGGTATATCAGGGCGGGTTGCCACCATTAAATATGTGAGTGCCCCAACGGCTTCTCGGTATGGGAAGTATCTCCCCTTTTTTCAACTTTCCCTGTTTCAAAAGACTCCTTTTCTATGGGGGTTGTAATTGGATAACAGTTCGCCATTCCAAACCTTTCTAGGATCTTTTTCGGGTTTCGTACCTAAAATGAAAAACGGAACTAGGATCACTTTGTTGTCCGTCTATCGTGTCTGTCAAGAGTGTCAAGACCCTTTATCTCAGGCACGCGTGGAGGTATCGAGTTGAAATTAAAACGATATACTCAGATCTGCAGTTTCTTGAGTGAAAAAATCAATGTAAAAAAAAGATACGGCCGTTTATGCCACAAAAAAACGTAATTTTCGACACTCTCAAGGGAATCAAAATTGACCTAGAACTATGAAATTTGGCAAACCGTCTTATACTACAAGTATAGGAAAAATCTGAAAACTATACATTTGTAAAAAAAATTTTTCGACACTTATGGGAATCAAAATTCATAGGGTATTTGCAGTTGACCTAGAATTATGAAATTGGGCAAGTATTACCGACTTATACTAGTTACAAGTATAGTAAAAAATCTCAAACTATACATTTGTAATTAAATCAATAAAAAATAGGGGCTTTATGTTGTCTGTCTGTGTCTGTCAAGACCCTTTATCTCGAGAACGCGTAAGGGTATCGAGTTGAAATTAAAACGATGTACTCAAGTCTACAGTCTCTTGAAACTGTAAAAAAATCAAACTCCTAATTTAACGTATAAAAGAGATATGGCCGTTTATGCCGCAAAAAACGTATATTTCGGCGCTCTCAAGGGAATTAAAATTCATAGGATATTTGCCGTTGACCTAGAACTATGAAATTTGGCAAGTATTACCGTCTTCAACTACAAGTACAGGGAAAAATCTGAAAACTATACATTAGTAATAAAATCATTAAAAAACAGGGTTTTTATGCTAAGGAACGGTCCAAATTTTGAATTGAGTTAACCGTGTCATGTGGGGTATCCTATGAAAGGGCTTTATTGACACAAGCTTAAACAGATTTTTAATTATTTTTATGATGTATAAGTTTTGATTTATGACGAAGAATAGAAAAAAAATTAAAATATGCACCTACAAATTACGGAACCCTCGGTGGGCGAGTCCGACTCGCACTTGTCCAGTTTTTTGTATATGCTTTTTGTTTCAATATAATATCCCCATTACTTTTCGAGATTTCTATGACTAGATAAAATGATGCTGGCTTTGTTGTAATTTTGATCCTTTTCTTAAGTACAAACAAAAAACCATCAGCCTTTTTGTGATCTGATGCAGCAACGAGACCGTCATCGACATATAAAGTTAACAGGAGTTTCTTATCTCCTTCTTTCTTCATGTATAAACAGGTTTCTGTATTGCTCTGCTTAAATCCGAGTTCTATTAATATGTCATGGAAACATTGAATCCAGCACCGTGGTGCTTGTTTCAAACCGTATAAGCTTTGGTTAAGGCGACAAGCTCTATATCTTCAAAGCCTTCGGGCTGCTTCATAAAAATGACTTCTGATAATTTTCCGTATAGAAACGCTGTCGTGACAACAAATTGTGTTATATACAATATGTTCTCTGATGCAGTGACACTTAATAAGGAACGGATTGTAGTCATTCTTGCCACCCGGCTAAACGTCTCTTTATAATCGACGCCTTCCTTCCGCCGGAATCCTTTTGCTACTAAACGGGCTTTGTAGCGTTCAATTGTTCAATCGCTCGTTCTATTCAATCTGAACACCCACTTGCATGGTATACACTTCTTATTATCTGGTAACTTTTGAAGTGTCCATGTGTCATGTTCATTAAGTGATGATATTTCTGCCCTCATTGCAAATAACCACTTCTCTTTATCTTTGCTACTTATAGCTTGTTATAAAAGACACGGGTTCTTCACATAACACCTGCTTAAGTGACGTAAAAGCATAATCGTCGAATTTTTCTGGGCGTTTGAGTAAAGATCATCACGCAGGTTGTATCTATGGCCTTGAATTTCTTCAACGCAGTCTTGAAATTCTTCAGCAACTGAGTCATCATCTTCATCATCAATATTTCCCTATAATTCGGTCAAATTAATTTGTTCTTCTGAAGAATCATACTCTTGGACTTATTCAAGATTTTCTTCTATTTGGTCATCTGGACAATCGTATCCTTGGCCTTCTTCTAGATTTTCTTATCATGAAGGGCTCGCACATCAAAACAACAGATATGTAAAAGCAGTTATCAATAGAGAGTTAGATATCGATCTACCTTTGAATAAAGATACGTGTGAAGGCTGTGTTTACGGAAAAGCTCACAGATTAAAGTTCAGTACGAGAACTAGAGCGACTGAAGTCGGAGAGTTAATCCATACTGACGTCTGTGGTCCATTCAAATAAAGTTATACAAATATGCAGTACTATATTCTCCTCAAAGACGATTACTCTGGATATTAGAATGGTCTATTTTATGGAGCATAAAGATGAAGTTAAAGAAAAACTGGAAATTATGATTCTGTCTACTAAAACTCTGGGCCCATAACCTGATGGAACCTTAAAGGAAACTCTTGAAATATAACGACATAACTAAAATAAAGTAAGTCGTTATATTTCCAGAGTTTCTATGAGCACTGTTTATGTGGCCTATTACATCTCGACTGTGATTTTTGCGTAAAATGGCCAATTTTGGCGTTATGGATCTCAGAAGCAAAAATACATTAACAATTATGACTTATTGAATAGTGAAGAATAGCTATTGGAATAGTGCGTAGCGGCCTCGCTTTATGTAAATTTTGCTTACTTAACTTTTTAATTAAACCCAAAATTGCAGAGAAAGATTTTCATAAAGAGCGCGAAGGCACTTTTTTGAGCTCATCGATTGAACTACTGTTCTAAACAAGTGAAATAAAAAATTATAATATTATCTCTTATATAGTCGAATAGTGCGTAGCGGCCTCGGAATTTTTAGATATCATTGATTTTATATAGGAAAAAATCTTATTCTAAACCAAACAACTTCGAAAATCGCTATAAGTTAACTGTGAATATCTCCTATCTACGATAATATTTTTGAGCAAAATTTACTTCATGAGGAATAAAGGTTTTATAATGAATTTATTATCCTATTTCGATAAAAACGATAAATACAACTGCAAAATTACTACAAAATGCGATGCGCCGGCCGTCCAAATTCAACTTATGTTTACAGAATGGAGATTTGTAATATTATGCACAAATGTATGGTGTCCTATTTCGATAAAAAGGATAAATACAACTGCAAAATGACTTCAAAATGCGAAAATGGGAATTTTACGCAAAAATCACATTCGAGATGTAATAAGCCTCTTATATCAGGTATAAATGCAGAATTATTGTTCCTGACCTGAAAATATCTCACATGAAACTAATAATAACTCACATGAAAATATTTGGCTGAAGATGAAAAGCCATGTGCTCGATAATTCTTTTCGGGTAGAAATAATGAAACTTTTTCTCGCAACATGTTACGTAACCTGGCACGCCGTGACGGTCTTTATAGTGTTTCATTAACGATCTGAAATTGAAACCCTTTTCGTGGCAAATACAACATTCCATTTTATAAAATAACGTGATTTGCTTGTCCAAAGCAGCGCCTTGTCGTGCGGGTCTACCATCAATCAAAACTATAGGATCCAGGCATTCTGTTACTTCTGCAGGTTCTATTTTATTTTCCTTTTTATTTGCATCTCTGTTTTCTTGAAAAGGAGGTTTTGTTATAAGTGATGTGCTGTTCAGCAAAGACTTGTCGACTTTTTCCTCTCTAATAAATTCGTCTATAGGCATTGCTTCCAAAAACTTCATGTCCGAAGGCGACTTTTTCTTAGGCACTTTACTTTTATTTGGTTTTACGTCACCTTGTTGGTGTTCACTAGGAGGAGACTGGGGCTTGGTGTTTGTCTGTTTCTTATTAGATTCGGTTAAATTTTGAGCCGACAGTGCTGCTATTATGAGATGTGGTGCTTTGTAATCGGCCGGTTGTTGATCTCTTTTGTCATCAATCGTTTTTAATTTGTAAAAGTCTAAAAACTTTTGTGTTTTTTCAACTTTCACTGAATAAAGATGCATTGCGGCGACTTGTTGCAAGCAGTCGTGGCATATTGCTTTTGGAAGATTGTCATCTGTGCGTACCTGTGGAAACAGTTATGTGTTAATTCGCTTTAAAACCACAATTCAAACAATGAAAACTACACAGTTAATGGTTCTACATAAAATGTAGTTAATTATAGGTAGGGAGTTCTTTAATTACAACCTATAAGCAAGAATATTAATTAGTGTGCAGTTTACGAAGTAAAGGTTTATCATGCATTTGCATAACAGGCTGGGGATCGGAGTTAGTTTGCCATAAAAGGCAGCTGACCTATTTTGTATGTGTATTGTAGTGCAATTAATTCATGTTCTTACTATAACATCGAAAAGCTTCTTGATTTTTCTTTTAACCTCATTGCTGAGTGGTTTCAGTTTAACGACATCGGTACATAGGCACAAACGACACGACAATTCACGCACTATAGTTTTCCCAAGATTGGAAAAGTCATTCATACTGTCGATTTAGTTGCTTCCGCTGTTATTGCACATTTCAGTATAGGTATATTGCACAATCTATTTCCTGGTTGTTGTTTTAATGTTTATTTGACCATGACAAAATTGTGTTTGTAACTCGAACTGATAATTTTGGTAAAAAATGACAGCAATGGAGGGATTGTTTGTTTCCTTTCGATTTCCGCGTAGCATGTACTCAATGGATTTTAATAAGTGGCCAGCACGAAATCAATCCGATTAATAAGGATCAAAAAATAAATTAAAAGATGTCGCTCAGTGAATGAACGCCGACTCGCGGTTGCGCATAAATTAGGAAAATAAATATTGGGTAAAGTCCATGCCTAGGGGACACAACAAGTTTTTATGTTATTGTTTAATTAATATTACTGCAAGTTTGTTATGATGTTTATTACTCATCATGCACGAACGACCAAACCAAATGAATAAAATGGTAGTTTCCAAATATTTGCCTTTTTCACATGCCTGATTTTTTTACTTGTGATTATTTTATTTTACGGTTTAGGGTCCGCCCAACTCCAGGGTCAGTTTAAAGTACATTAGCTGCATCAAGGCAAATCCCTATAACACACTCTCAAGTAAGGGTGAACTCGAATTTAAATTTGTAACTTCATTTTCTAATTAACCTGCGTGTCCAAAGCACTCGGCGTACCTATGAGAATTTAGTACATGAAATATTATACATTAGAGATAACAAAATGCAATGAAACACTTAATCAATGAAAGTCCAGGCTAGAATCTCTGTAAATCTGTGGACTTCTAAATCAAGAAAGTAGGAAAACGATAAAGAGCATGTTTTTGTAAACATTAATTTTTACATCACCTGACATTTTTTCGACTGGTGTCTAACTACTTGTCTAACTACTCTGACTAATTAAGAACGGAGTCTCTACCTCTCCCGCCACGTCGTCTCAGTTGTCGACAAGCAGCAGAAGTGGTGAGGCATATGCGTGTGTATTTATTGTGACCAAAAACTCATCGAGTTGTCGCTGCGTAGATATATTTGTAACCGTAAGTTCTATTTCTTCTGCCTACAATAACTTCAACACTTATTAAACAGTTCTGTGTAAAGTTTCACCTGGTTATTTAGAGGTCTGCTTTGAGGTGGAGTAGGTATAACCTCGCTGAATTAAATATTTGCATATATCAGACGACATAACGGTCATTTTCTCATTAACCCGTTTCTAATTAACCTGTCAATACCATACAGGTGGATGAGATGTGTTCGAGGGAATGAGATCGCTTTAGCTGTCAGGAACTTTTAAAACTGGCTATTACTTGTTCCTTTGTAGTGACAGGTACTCGTTTTTACATAAAAAATCGAATACGATGTCATAAAAATTACATCCAAACATTTTATTACTTTTTGTCATAAACGGCAATTTTTTGAAAACTACCCGTAAAGTTTCACCTGGTTATAAAGTGCATGAGGTCTGCTTTGGGGTAGAGTAGGTATAACCTAGCTGAATTAAATATTTACATATATCAGACGACATTTTAACGGTAATTTTCTCATTAACCCGTTCCTAATTAACCTGTCAATACTATACAGGTGGATGAGATGTGTTCGAGTGAATGAGATCGCTTTAGCTGTCAGGAAATTATAAAACTGTCTATTCCTTGTTCCCTTGTAGAATAAGGTACTCGTTTTTATCTTAGAGCATTCAGTTGGTTGAATGCTCTAAGGTTTTTACCAAATCGAATACGGTACATAAAAATTACATCCAAACATTTTATTACTTTTTGTCATAAAAAGCAATTTTTTGAAAACTACAAGGGTCAATTCTTGGGTCTTTCTTATTTTTGATATAATAATATATCAATGACTTGCCATTCTTTGTAGAAAACTTCTGTGATATTGTATTGTTTGCAGATGATACTTCACTCATTTTTAATGTGACTAGGTGTAAGAATAATTATGACGATGTTAACAATGCTCTCTTAGAGGTACTCAGTTGGTTTACTGCTAATAATTTACAGCTAAACGCTAAAAAAACGAAATGTATTAAATCACACTACCAAATGTCAAGACCGAACAAACCGATGTTAAAATGAATGGTGATAAATTAGATTTGGTAGATTCGACAGTTTTCCTAGGGATAACCCTTGACTCAAAATTCCAATGGAATCCGCATATATCGAATTTAGCCGGCAAACTCAGTTCAGCAGCTTACACGATTAGAAAAATTAGACAATTAACTGATAGATGTTGAAACTGCTAGGACTGTTTTAGTTAACTACTTTAGTTATTTTCACAGTGTCATGTCGTCCTTTTGTGGGGAACAGCGGCTGAAGTTAAAACCTTAGGCTGATTTCACAGTCACGCGTTTGATCTGCGCCGGCCACACGCGCGCGGTTACAATTATTACACTACATAGTAGTTGCGCGTTTGAACTGCGTGCGTGACTATGAAACGCAACTAGTACTATCTAGCGTAATTGTAAGCGCGCGCGTGTGGCCGGCGCAGATTAAACGCGTGACTGTGAAATCAGCCTTAGATAAATGATTGCTCTCGCTGCGGTCGAGCGCAGCGAGACCAATCATTCATCTGAGGTTAAAACTATTTTATTTTAGAGAAACGAGCCATAAGAACCATTTATAGACTGGGATCACGAACTTCTCTGAGAAGTATTTTTAAGGAAGTTGTGTTGTGTTCTTACGGTTGCATCGCAATATATTTATAATTGTATAGTTTTTGTGCGTAGCAACATTAACTCTTTTTCTAAACACGGTGAAATACACAATTAAAATACTAGAAGTAAGTCAAAACTAGTATAGCCAATGTTTTTTTTTTTTTTTTTTTTTTTAGCTAGCTGCTCCCGCTTTTTGGCAGGTATTTGGTTTCAGTTTTGTTTGTTTTTTTGGGCTTTTTTAGGCTTTTTTTAATAAAACTAGAGCTTTAAGAGCTCGGCTCTTTTTTCTTTTCTTTCTTTTATCTTTTCTTATCTTTTCTTTTTTTATTTCTCTCTTTTTTTCTCTCTTTTATTATTTTTTATACATGGATTTCTTAATACTATTATACATTATTTTCTTATGTTATTTTACAATTTATCCTTACATGCTAATACAGTTTTCTTTTTCTTAAATTATACTATCTATTAGCTTAATTTCTAATGATTGATTCCTAATTATCTATATCATTACAGTTAAATTTGTTTCCTTTTCCATTTCTTTTATCAATGTACATATATGTATTTATATTACTATTTTAAATAGTATCTTAATCCAATTAATCTATTACATTTCTTCTATCCCTTTCTTTACACCTGCCACAATGTGGTCTTGCTTATGTTACTCTTATATTTAATCGTCCTTATTTCTCTTATTTACAATATTCACGATTTTTCCGGCATATTCCATAAAAACTTTCCTTTCTTTCTTATTACTAATGATCTCCTTTAGGGTATCTTTACTTAAGTGTGTATCTAGTTTTTGCTGCAGAGTGTACCTAGTGTTAGTGTGTATTGGGCAATCGAGTAGGATGTGAAATGCCACTGTTTAGGTTACAAAAGGTTCTCGGCTCTTTCTTGGGGCAAGGTATACGAGTACACTATTATAATAAAATACCAAGTAGGTACTGTACTAGATTTACCTTTAGATAAGTTTAAAAATCATGTAAAATCTTGTTTACTTATGAAAGGTAAATTATAGGGTAAAGGTAGAGGTAAATATAGTTAAAGAATATTTAGAAGACAAAACAGCCTGGTTAATAATATTTTCACATTATATTTTCTTAGCAATTATAATTATAACTAATTAATTTTACGCTGGTATGATAGCCTTTAACAGCAGTGTCTTACAGACAAAGGTCTACTCATTATATTTTTTTAACAATTATAATTATAACTAATTAATTTTACGCTGGTATGATAGCCTTTAACAGCTGTGTCTTACAGACAAAAGAAAGTTACGCTAATGCGTAGGTACCTTGATTTTCTCCATTTTCCTATACGCCTCTGAAACATGAACATTATAAGTTCGAATTTTATCAAGGGTAGATGCGTTCTAAATGTGGTGCTGGCGTAAAATGCTGAATATTTCATAGATTGCTCGCCGCACTAACAAGTTCAGGAGCTTAGAATTAAAACCCGTTTATCATCTTCCCTCGAAAGCTCGCTTTCCTTTTTTTGCCACGTCGCACGCCGGGAGCCTGGTAATCTGGAGGAGCTTGTTCTGGTGGGCCACGTTGAGGACTTGTACTATTATGTATTCCATGGTTGAAGGACGAAGAAGCAGAGGCAGAGTACCTGCCTGGTGGACCGATGCAGTCCCTGAAACCTTGCAATGCAACACGCAGGCGGTATCCGCCTATCCCAGGATAGAACCTCCTGGAGAGCCATGAAGTCCACAAATCTGTTTTTGGTGGTCACGACCCTCAGTCATGGGGACACGACAAAGAAGAAGAATCACCTATTAATGACCCCTGTTGACTTCTGCTTTCAATTATAAATCCGTCAGACCGAACCTGAGCAAAGCTCTGCTTCAACATGCGTTGTTGGTTGTGTAGCATTTTTATATAAAACATCTAGTACAGCCAGCTGCACTCCGTGTGCAAAGCATAACAGTAACGTAAATAATAACGTAATAACGTAAAGTAATTAAAATATTGTGTTAATTAAAGATTCAGAGAAATTTTAATAATTAAATCAAATGCAATCCAATAGTTATTTCAGTTAAACCTATAAAATTTAATAAAATTCGAAAAAACCGGATTCAGATTTAAAAATCCGGATTTATAAATTGCTTGAAAATCCGAATTTTTCAGATGTTTTCTTATTTCGAAGTATCCGGATTGCAATCCCTAATTACTGCAAGTTTGTTATGATGTTCATTACTCAATCATGCATGAACGACCAAACCAAATGAATAAAATACAACAGATAAACCATGTACAAAATTACATAGTGTCCTATCCTTTATTAGAGTATTACTTATACTCAAGGTCCTCTCCCATCAAATATTCTCTGATCCCTTCCCTCTCCCATTCCTTTCCATTCAGCTTGCTAGAGTGGGGACCTGGGAGACGCAATTTCAATTGCAAACTAACAGTGTACATTAGAGCTCAGCTGTCATAATACCAGACACAATAGAAGTTCAATTGTTAAGTTCCATCATTAAAAAAAATTACAAAATAAAATTTATATATAAAGTTTGCTAACCCTACCAGTACACTAGGTTTCAACGTGCGTCAATGTAGCGAGTCGCAGGACTCTGCTCAGCTTTTACCACGCCATAAACTTAAAGGCTACGCCAAACAGAATGTTCTGTGCATGCAACGGCAACGTTTCGTTAAAATTTAATTTGAGCCCTGCGAACTGCGGCGCTGTTTAATTGAGCGCAGAAACACGGGTCTTTCTTAAAGTTTTGTACTGCCGTGTAATGTAGTGCCGTTTGAAACTAACGACCGAGCTTTTTACGAACATTGAAATAAAGGTCATACTGAGCTGCAGTGTGCAACTTGTAAATTGTAAAAACTACATAAATAATTAAAGAGCCTTGTGTGTAGCGGAATACTAAAAGAATACTACTAACCTCTCTCTTCACTTGGGTGTCGTACCTAGTGTCGTAAAAGGCGACTAACGGACTAAAGACTGCACATAATCCATCTGTGTTTTGTTGAGAGATTTAAGTAAGTATTTATTTTTAATTTGTGTTAAATTAACTTTTTATCTTCTCTGTCTGAGAACTTAAGTCTAACCATAAATACAATGTTGTTACTTGTTTAAAACTTTCAGGCACTGTAGGTCTGTATTGTTATGATTGTTTTTTATTTTATTATTCTGTTTGTATCATTGACTGTTGCCAAAATAACAGAAAAAAAACTTCCACCTATATAGAGCGGTATGGGCTCACCACATATCACGTGACCAACCTATCACCGACCTATCAACCCTGGAAGCGGCTCATTAAAAGAATGCCACCTCCTCTCTTCCCTTGGGTGTCATATAAGGCGACTAACGGAATAAAGACTGCACATACATCCAACAGTATAGAGCGGCGATGACCACCTATCATATCAAGGTGGTGAGACCAGAGTGATCGCTAAGCACATGTGCAGTTTTTTGGTGAAACGTGGACTATGGCAGTGCACAGCTTCTGCAGTCCTCATCGCCTAGTCTCTGTCTAACGCTTAAGGGATATAGTCGTGAATCTATATAAATATGCAAATGTTTATTTAATACCCTGACTGAATATTGATCCTTAGAACCAAACAATAAAGTTCAAAATTTATTGTAGAAATTTGACAGTTTTGGGTAGGTTGATCTGACGCCGTGTGTACTAAAGCGAAAATACCCATAATCTCAGCTTTTGTTCTACTTCAAGACTTAAACATGAATAGAGACTCCGAAGTTGCTTAATAATTAATTCTGCGTTACAGATGGTTGATTTCCCACTGGGGACTTGTTCGCAAATCAAGTGGGTTGTTAGATTATTAAAGTTCCGGGTACCTACCCGTACAGTTACTTAATTACTTAAATAGCTCCTGTCCTTATGTGAGCTTAAGTTATTAAGAAAATTAAACATTAGCTGCATCTTCAATCAGTCCCATGTCTCATTTTAAGGTCGCTTCACACAAAATGGATATCAGTGAAGTCACAGTTCCGACACAGTACCGGCACAGTGCCGAAATATTGGTTAGGGTGTCGCAAAAGGGGTGCAGGACTTGATTTTTTACTACATTACCGCACTAGCGTGTACTGAGCTACATTAGGATGCTGAAATCGGTGTAATAAGAGCCACTTTACGAGCAATGGTGTTGAAAAAGAATTACCTTGCCCTAGTGAGTGGGTTTCGATATACCTATCTAAACATTGTGAATTACAATTTAAAAATAAAGTCATAGTTGTCAGAGTAGTAACGATGATTACAAGTGAATGCCTCTGCAGCTTCACAATTGAGATGAACAACGATAGGTCGACCTGTCTGCCCCACGCAATCATGGGCGGGTGATTTACCGCCAGATTATAGCGGGTAGTCGTGCGCAAACTTTGTACTTCGCTACTGAGAGCTGGGTCACCCCGGGAAATTACGGATACCGCGAGACTAGAGTTGAGCTAAATGCGTGATTTCTAAGTCTACGCTTGCGTGAATGTGACTTGAATGCAGTAGTTGAGCTGGTCTGATGGAAATGTAAAATATTTTCTTTCAATGAACTAAGCAGGTACTTACCTATTTTGATTGGGTATTATCAGGGTATTATGGCATTAATCATACCCGTTTCCAAAACACCCTATTTGCGATCAACAAATTCGTTACCAAATAGTAAAAATATTTTAGTTTTAGGTTATTTTAGCTGTTTGGGTATATGTCTTAGAGCATTAAATGCTCTAAGGTATATGTACAATAAATAGGTCCATGGTGTCCGAAAGCCCACCAGCTTTTTAAAGATATTATTACATTATATTTGTTAAGCCCATATCGTCCCATTGCTGAGCAAGCAAAGGTCTCCCTCCCCCTTGGACCAGAGAGTCAGCAGTTACTAAAGTTGCCTCACCGCGCCGCCGTCTAGCAAGACAATGCCGCTAGACTGCTGGGTACCGATCACGATGGCGATCACGCTAAATCTCAACCAAACTACAACTGAACCTACTCTGCCTGTTGGATGTGATCAGGGGGCGATCAATCTCAACCAAACCACAACTGAACCTCAGCCTTTAGACTTATTTTTATAGTGCAATCGCGTTTGACACACGCGATGGCGCTATACGAAGTCGGCAAAACGGCTGCGGTTAGCCCCCCTGGGGCCCACTTATTTATACATAAATAGGTACATATATATGTCGCAGGGATATGATAAAAACAGAAATTTGGTCAATTTCTTAAGTGATTTGATCAAATCACGGAGGATGTTAAAATAACAACACGATTTTATCATTTCCCTAAACAAATCTAGGGATTTGAACAAATACCAGAACTGGTTCCGTGAAATGACAAAAAAAACATGTGACCTACAGAAGTAGGGCAGCTAGTATTTCTGTTGTCTAATAAAAAAATAACCTCGAAATTGAAGACAATCGCTACGCTGCTCTTCGCGATTGTCTTAGATTTCTGACCTATCACGTGACCGTACTCCTGTAGAAAAGGACAATTTATGTTCTAGTGATGATTTTTGAGATCAGTTTGGTATTTTAAACGTCGTTTATTTGTAATTACATGCATAATTAAAATAATTAGTAAGTGTAGTACTTACTAATTATTTTAATTATGCATGTAAGTACTACACTTACTAAATATTTTAATTATGCATGTAATTACAAATAAACGACGTTTAAAATACCATTGAAAAGCTTTTTTGTCAATTCACGGTACCAGTTCTGGTATTTGTTCAAACCCCTAAATTTGTTTAGGGAAATGATAAAATCGTGTTGTTATTTTAACATCCTCCGCGATTTGATCAAATCACTTAGGGAATTGATCAAATCTCTGTTTTTATCATATCACTGCGACATATACACGACTATTATCCCCGAAGGTTTAGTCAGAGACCAGGCGATGAAGACCGCAAAAGCAATCAGTCCACTGCCACAGTCCACGTTTTCACCTAATAACAACTACACATGTGCAAAGCGTGACAAGTGGTGAGTCCATCCCCGTCTATGCTGTTGGCTCAGACCAAAATTTTATTTGGTCTGAGGCTGTTGGATGTAGATATGTGCAGTTTTTGGTCCGTCATAGTCGCCTTTTACGACACACAAGGGAAGAGATGGTATTCTCTGTGTTGAGCCGTCACCACAGCTCCAGTAATAATAATGAGTGATGATAAAAACGTTTAATGGTAAATGATAAGTGAAATGAACTGGAATAATTAATCACTGAATATAGAGTAGGTAAAAAATATGATATTCATATTATGGTTTGTCTTCTTTTGACAGCGCAGGGCATGTGAATGGAAATAGTTAAACAAAAAAAATATAAAAAATAGCAATAATAATAATAATTACTAATTTAACATTAAAGCTAATTCACATTTTATTGAATAATACGCCACAAATACCACAAGATTAATTACCAATAATTATTATATTTTACTATTATATTCATTGTATTAAATTACATTAGAAACTAAATGTCAATATTACAATTTAAATAATCTTTAAATGAATATTTTTTTTTATTTTAAGGCTGTTAAATAGTTTTCTTCTAAAAGTAGATAAGTATATTCATTTCAGTTAATGAGTGAGGTAACTTATATATTGTATACCACTGGGATAACAATTTCTCTTATAGTTCTGTAAAATAGCTTTCTCCCCAAAGTTCTTGAGTTTAGTAAGGACTCGACCACACAGTCCTATATAAAATCAAGTTTTAGGTACGACAACAAGCCATACTCAGTAGAGCGGGAGCAAGGAAACATGCCAGAATGTTTTGACAATCCTATAGCCAACCCTCCGATGTATAATTTATTGTCGTGTCAAATAATGTTCTCCAATCTAAAGGGCCTCGATTCAAGGGACTACTTCAACAACAACATTGTGTTCGAATGTAAATATTTACCCATCTCCTGAATGACAAAGCGCTCAGTGTGAAATCTGGAGGTCCTGGGTTCAATTCAGAGGTTGGGCATAGTGTGTTTCAGATTTTTCAATACATAAGCCGGGTTTATGATATCCAACCACGATACATAAGCCGGGTTTATTAACGGGGTTATAAACTCAAACTCAAAATATATTTATTCAATAAACTCAATTAGTAAGTACTTTGAATCGTCCAAATTTTTAACCTACCACCCATTCAGGACGTCATTTTTTAACTGTGGCAAAGAACGGGCAACCGCAAAAGTAGTCCTCTACCATAGTCCATTTTTTACCAAATAGCGACAGCACATGTGCCCATCGTCACTTTATTTTAATTTTTTTTTTATTGGCAAAAATTTTATTGGCCTTCATCTCACGTGCTGGTAAGTGACGATAAAGCGCGCTTCACCCGGAACCCTCAACCACTGAGGAACTGGCTATCTTATCTCAAACTGTCGGAACACAACAATGCTATAAACATCGTTGTTATGTCGACAGACTTAGATAAGATGGTAGTAGCTAGCCAGATGGTGGTAGGTACTCCATGCTGTTGGAAGTACGAGCAGTCTTTAGTCCGTTAGTCGCCTTTTACGACACCCAAGGTAAGAGAGGGGCAGTATTCTTTCACCGCTACGCGACACGGTTGTATCAGTATACCATCCTCTATTAGGTGATTTTGAAATTAGTTAAATGATTTGTAGTTTTCTTTTACATTTGAAATTTATTACTTCACTAGGTATCCAATTTTTCAAGCTTTTTAGATTCGCAATTTGCCAGTAGCTGTCCTTTCGAGTATCTACTAGTAGATACTCTTAGTACTCTTACCATACTGAATGCTGAACAATGTTTTAGTGTTAGAATATAAAAAGAAATATTAATTTAAAAGTTTGTGTGTAATAAGTACTAAGATAAAAGGTGAGAGAGTACTATCTTATATTAATGATATTTTTAATATTTTATAAACTATTCAAAATTTTATTAAGTATCTAATAAGTATTAATTTCTCTACAAAATCATGCCGGACGCTAATTTTCTATTTTTTTTTATTCTCTTTGATTGTTTTAATTGCTAACGTGTAACATCTATAATTAATATTGCATTTGGAATAATTAATTGTTATGTTTAAGTACTTTTAAATTATTTTAATGTTAATCTTGTTGATGTCAATAAATAAATAAATCTTTTCATTTTTTTTCAATAATACTTTTTGTTACGCGTCTTGTTAATCTATCACAATAGAATATTATCATCCTCTTCTCATGTAAGTCTTACTGCTGCGGTCTTACTGCTGGGCACTTCCTACATGGACAGTGACACTTTTACACCCGTTTTCACAAACATTACTATGAGGTCTACCAGTGCGCTCGGACGCACAGGGTCTCAAAAACCTATTCATAAACAGTACTTGAGTGGCCACCGGCGCGGCGCTATGCGTCCCTTAAAATGAACGCATAGCTAATACCCGTATTCAAAAACATTACTAAGAGGTCTCACAGTGCGCTCGGACGCACAGGGTCTCAAAAACCTATTCATAAACAGTACTTGAGTGGCCACCGGCGCGGCGCTATGCGTTCCTTAAAATGAACGCATAGCTAACACACGTATTCAAAAACATTACTAACCGCCGTACTCAGAGACGTCAATTAAGTTTTAATGACAATTAAGTCTCTTGCTGTCACTTTCGTATGTATAGTGATAAATAGAGAAGGAAAGACATTTAATTGTCATTAAACTTAATTGACGTCTCTGAGTACGGCGGTAAGAGGTCTCACAGTGCGCTCGGACGTACAGGGTCTCAAAAACCTATTCATAAACAGTACTTGAGTAGCCACCGGCGCGGCGCTATGCGTCCCTTAAAATGAACGCATATAGCTAAGATATTAGGCTATACTTTAATATTTTTAGGGTTTTATCTTACTACAACCGATACCATTTCGAAGCAAGTGTGCCTACAATCAATCGTTTTTTTTATTAACCTTGACTTGTTCAGAACTTTCGAGCAGTTTCACAAAGCTTAGCCCTTGCTTTCTAAGTTCACAAGTCGATCTTGAAGCCGTTCAAGTCTCTTATCCCCTTTTTATCTTAATAGGTTTGTCTGATACACCCGCACCGCGACCTTCTTAGTTTAGCCGCTTTCTTCAGTTTAGTGTTAAATCGTTTAAAATACTGGGTATGGTGATCTAGAATTTAGGGCAAACGTTTAAAAATGAAGATAATATTATTGAAAAATTTGTAAGAGGTAAGTTTATAATAACTTTTGTGTGATGAATTAAATTATTGAACAATGCATTCACAATATAAGTAGGTGGACGAACTATTACTTACTATTTATAAGGGACGAACATTATTTACACAAATTTTCAAGTTAAGACAACACACACTTTTTGGCGTTAGTCAATGTTTGTAGGTGATTAGACCAAAGATTTCCGGAGGTTTATTTCATACTAGTATACCCGACAGACGATGTCTTGTCCAAATCACAACGACAACTCTACAGGAAAAAGATAAATGAATAAAGAAGTAAGAAAACTGCAAAAAGTTTTTAGGAACCCATTAATATTCAGTACCACCGTATTGCACGACGTCTTTTTATGTTTATAGTATGTTTTTTACTCGATTTTTACTATTTTTTCTCACCGTTAATCTTCCCTGAACTTTCACAAATATTTCAAGATCAAAATTAGTCAAATCGGTTCGGTCATTCTCGAGTTTTTGCGAGACAAACCAATATCAATTCATTTTTATATATATTGATATAAATTTAGATATTTTTTGAAGTCGGAAATTACGCAATGGCTTTGCAAAGTCTTTAGCGGAAAGTCGTAGCGGAAAAAAGCTGTAAACCTCACCAAGAGCTTACAGGTTATTGTGTTAATGCAGAAGTTCATCTTTGTTATTAATTAATCAAGGGCCATCACATTAATTAAAATAACGAAATTATTATTTTTTTGTTTATTTATTTACTAGCCCATGACTTCCTCCGCGTGAACACCCCGTATACCCCGTGACGAATTTCCAGACTTTTTTTTACATTTAAACATATTCCTGACAAATATAAACACAACAAAAAGAATTAGCCAAATAAGTGCAGCCTTTCTGAAGTTATGCGCTTACAATTAGCGGCAATTGATTTTTATTTATATACCTATTATAGATCAGTAACAAGTACAAATTACAAGTAGTTGAATACCTAAATACTAAAAGGGCACTTATCACATTTTTACTGAAAATACTTTTTCGTCTCGCTAAAATGTGACAAGTGTCCTTTTGTATTTAGGCATTCAGTTACTGGTGGTCACACTAGGTATAACCAATAACCATGGACGTAATACTACGTCCATGCCAATAACTTACTTAGCACGTACAAATATCAAAGACAATTGGAATGTATTTATAATTGATCTAGGATCCCATGATCCCATCGTGAAAATAATTAAGTGTCACATTCATCGGCCATATTGCAAGACAAGACAACTAACTCTAAATTATAACCGAACGTCTGGTTAAAAATAATAAGGCAGTAAATTGTAGCAAATAAAAATATGTAAAAAAACGCGAATAGATCCTTTAATAAAAGGAAGCTTTAATTAAATTCTACTTTCGCATTTGCAATTCTAAATCTTTATTTGAAAATGAAAACACTTGAAAAAATTGTTTGGTAGGCTTAACCCGCCCGATTATTTAGATCTTTTGCAATCCAGGCAACTGTTTTTCATTTGAGCTGGTATCACTGCCGATTTTTAAGTGGTCTCGCTCTATCAGCAGTAATTGCTTTTTTAAATGTTTACGTTTTTATCAGTAAGCTAAGTTAATTAATTTAATTTTAGTACCTAACCTACTGTATTACCCCAATGTCTTATAAAGGCGTATAACATTGAAATCAAGTTGTCGCTTATTTTCTCATCACCACTTAAACTTTTTTTTTCAGCTCACGCTTTCCAAATCGAGTGAGTGATCATAAGATGCATAGCCCGCTATGCATCAAAATATCCGAAACAGACTTTTCTAGGCTTAGGATTGAATCCAAGACCTTCGGATATCCGATAGCACTTTACCACTTGCATAATAAGGCATATTTACTTAGAATAAAAAAAAGTACTTACACTGCAGATTTGATTCAGCGCCTATATAGAAAGCAAATCAGCTATGTACCAACATGCGAAACGATTGGGCATTACAGAAGATATAAATAAGCTCTCAATTATTTGATTCATTTCCTTCGAATTATAATCACTTAGTTTGTAAGTTGAGCGCAGTGCCCGGTTGACAACAAGACTAATACCGCCAATTGATCTTTCTCAATTCTCGGCCAGATAACCTTTGACTCTTGCTTTTGAGCTCTTGTTATGAAAGCTAATTTGAAACTTCCATTTGTCTTTATCTACAGGTTGGGGTCAGAGGGAGACCGAATGTAAGGCTCGGATTGCTTCCAAATATATTAGGGTTGAAAAAAATTGATAATTCTAAAAATGAGTATTAGAAGGTAGCTAGTCAGTGCCCGGACAATCTAAATGTTTGAAATTATGAAAAAAATAAAATGAATTAAAGAATAACGGACCTAGTTTATATTATTTTTAATTGAAATCCTTTGAGGAGACAACATTTTTCCTTCGGTTTAAATTATATTGTAAATAGCTTGGACATTCCGTTTCAATACACAATGACATACAATTTTCCGTAGTGTTTTTATCTTACGAACAAAGGCCATTGGGTTTTTTGAACACGTGAAGCCTGTTGTTTCCATAACGCTTTAGAAGCTAAAGGGATTAATTAAAATATTTTCCAGTTCATGGAGCACAGGTTGAGCATTTTCTAAAGCAGACTGATGAAATTCATTTCTTTTTTTAATAAATTAATTTTTTAAGGCCTGGCTTTTTTTTTCCATCCTATTTTATACTTGTAACCTAGAACTAGTGAAAACAGCTTTGGTCATTTTCCTGTATCCAGCTTGTATAGTCGAGTACTTTCAGTAAATATTTAATAACTTAAGTTTTTAACAAATCTCAAAATCAAAACATTTTTATTCAAGTAGACATAGGTACGGCACTTGAATTGTCCAAAATAATGTTTAGCTTACCACCCAAACCTAAAATCATATAGGTACATTAATGAATGAGGAATGCCGGAGATAGTGTTATGTTGTTATTGCATATTGTGAGTTGCATTTTTGTGTTTTAGCCTTCGACCGACTAACTACATCGCTGTCATAAAGTTATAGTTAAAAGTACTTTTAACTTTTAATCTATACTAAAATTATAAGAGGAAAAAGAATAATGGCCAAAACGTCCCCTCCCCTTGTAACACTTACATCTATGCATCAAATAAAAGTACTTGAAAAGTGAAGCATTTTATTGTATAAAAACAAATCTGTCAGGTATTGGAGAAAAAAGTTATTGAGAAGAAGAAAATTAAAATAATAAATAATAACTATTAACTCCTCCCTCGCAGATTCCTTTGATTTATATGAGTCGTATAAAATCAGTGATATTCGTATAAAATGAAAACAAATGTAAAATACACTACACCCACATTTTTCATTTTTATTCATTTTCCTCGTTTTTCCTTTTTTTCATTAATTCATTCGCTCGTTCATATTTGCTGTCCTTACAACAAAATACATTATTTATTCCGAAACTTACCATGTGGGTACTTATAAGCGGTGGGACGGGTTTCATACAAAAAAGCCCATTCTTCTTTGATTGTTTGTTTGTTGGCTCCGAAACTACTAGACCGATTTGAAAATTTATTTCACCGTTGGGAAGCTACACTATCTCCGGGTGACATAGGCTACGCTTATATTTTCTATAAAATTAGCGATCCTTACTAAAACTCAAATAAAATTCCTTAAATCGCGTGCGCTAAGAAAACTATAGATGATAGAATAAAATAATGTACTATGGCTTTGTAGAACACACCATTATCTACAAAAAGTGTCGCGATAGCATATGTCTAACTGTTTTAGTTACGTCACAATAAGTGTTCTTGGGAGGGGAGTCATTTTGAAAATTCGTCACGGGGCATAGATTACATAATACACGGGGTATGGGGTCCACGCCAACGAAGTCGCCGGCGAGGCGGTCTGCTAGTAATTAATAAAATTATAGGTTCATTCCTCTATGTATTGCAAGTTTATAATTATTTCAGGGTTTCATCGCCAATCACCAGTTAAAATAGAGTGAAGTAAAGTTATTTGGCTTTGTCGATTAACAAAATAACGCGTTATTAGGCTTATTGAATTAGTACAGCCCTAGAATTGAAATCCAAGCGGATAAATGGAAATGATTGTTTGAAACTTCGTTGAAAGGGTATCGGATAACGTAGCGAATTAGTAAGAGGCTTCTTGAAACGATAGTAATTACGGGCCGGAGCCCTACCATCAAACCTCATTGCGATATACAGAACCGTTTGGCTTTCATCTTCCTCTCGCTTCGATTTAGATTGTGGAGCACCTAATGAATGTGCCTTTCTATGTATGGATAAGAACTTACATAAATCGGACATTATATAAAAACGAAGTTATTACCGACTCATAGATATGACAATTACATTTCAGTACAAGATCTCAGTTTGCAGTGGCGTAGTTTGCCTTAGACAATAGGAATATTACTTACAGTTTTGTATTTGCAAATAGTACAAACATACATACAAATCACGACTATTATCCCCGAAGGGTTAGTCAGAGACTAGGCAATGAAGACCGCAAAAGCAGTCCTCTGCCATAGCCCACTTTTCACCAAATGGCGACTGCAAATATGCTCAGCGTGACAGGTACCCATCGCCGCTCTATGCTGTTGGATGTGTGTGTAGTCTTTAGTCTGTTAGTCGCCTTTTACGACACCCAAGGAAAGAGAGGGGGTAGTAGAATTCTTTCACAGCTATACACGACACGGTTATATATTTTCTCATAGTATTTACCAAAAACCCAGTAAATGCTGTATTTTTTTATTTTATAAGTTTCCACTCTTGTGGTGTAAGCCGGTGCTCAAATTGTCTTCATGTGTAAGGGCGCTGCGCAAACCTAGACACATTCTGTCGCCAACACGGGACACCATCTAAAACGAGTTTGCAGGGTATACGTTAGCGTTAGCAACTTGGACCTTACCATCAACTGTTAGAGCAGGTATAACCTTAACCTTACTATGAAAATTCCCATACGAATTTGGTATAGTAAGATTAATCTTACTTTAAGAAGGTTTACGCATTTTGGTTTCCCATACAAACTTTCAAGTCGAAATTTTTGAAAACCAATAAGCCGATTTTAATGAAACTTTGCATGCTAAAGTAAAATACAGAGATCTAAATAGTTTGTAGGAAACATTTTTAAAAAACGTGTATTTAGCTGAGTTATTGCGATTTAAAGTTCACTATAGAAAGTTTAAAATCTCAATAAGTCAGTTAAATAAACGTTTGTTAAAAACGTTTTTACCAACTATTTAGATACCAGTATTTTACTTAAGCATGCAAAATTTCATTAAAATTGGCATAATGGTTTTTAAAAATTTCGACTTATTTTGTATGGGAAACCGAAATGCGTAAACCATCATTCACCCATCTTTTAAAGCAGTACCAGTTATAGGTACTGCTTTAAAAGATGACGGTAGGGCCACTGAACGCATTGCAAATCGCAGAAAGTCTACGTATGCGTAGCTCCTAACAGTCGTCAGTTAAAGACACAAGCAAGATTTACAATTGTACCTACCTACGGTACTGCGCAATCACCGGGCACAGTAACTACGGTTTCCTGCGATGGTGTCCCTTGCCGGCAAGGAAACCCTGTTATTCCAAAACGCAGACTAAATCAAAACCTGATTTAAAACTAAGTCTTTATAAACAACAATGAGACAGCGTTTGTATTAAATCAGGCTTAACTTTAGTCTATGTTTTAAAATAAAAAATTGGGAAAGTGTATTTTGTGTGGTTTTATCTTGCTGTCGTTTGTGCTGCGCCTAGAGAGCGTGGTACCGGGCGGGTGATCCGGCCGCGATCGACCGCCTTCCGCTCCGCTGGCTCGCGCCTGGCAATGTTTACCTACCGTTTTATTTATAGCAACTAGTTCCGATACAATTAGCTATGTTAGTTTTGAGGTTTGCCCTCTAAATATAATTAGGATGTATAATTATGTACGCTGATCTTTTGGTGTTTACTAGACCTGTTGAGTAATTAGTGGCGGATTTGATTCATTGTTTTTAAGTTATCCAAGTAATAAAATGTACATTTTTGTAATAGTGAACAAAGGTTATATTTTCTATGAGGGGGATAGCCGAATAATCTTACTAACTGTAGGTATACTTTGGTTTATATATAATGAGTCCCGATAAATTATTTACAATTTTAATTATTAATTACAATTACTATTGTAGCTAGATGAAAGTGTCATTTTTCGGTTTTGGTTGATCAAGGTCATCAAGTACATAGATAATTCTTAAAATCTATTTCAGTATAAATTTCGTTGACTCTTCGACTTGAAGGATCTCTTGTTCTTTAGCGTTTTAGTTTTTTTCTTAAAGACTTATTCATTCAAAGTTGCTAAGCTGCATTCTCGTTTTTTTGCCACTAAAATTGTAAGAAAATACCTGTAACTACGTTTAAAGTATGCAATTGAGTTGAAAATAGGAGTTACTGAGACGAATAACACTTAAGTGAGTCGTACCTAGATTACTTGTAAAAGAGTTCTGCTCGAAGCTGGCGTTTTGTATGGAATTCCTTTTTTTTCTATTAACAATGAGGGAATGAATACGGAACTTGTTAAGCGGCTTGTGCGCGTCGCGTTGCTTTATAAAGAATTTTTATTTTGTCGCAATATTCATTATGGGAAAAATGTCGCACCGAAACGTTGAAATATTAAACGCACCTCCAGGTCGGCTATGAACAACACGCGAAGTAAACAGGAAAGATTTGAAATGTTTTTTTAAATACATGTACGTAGGCACCTGTTATGTAACTATTACATATACTCGTAAATTGAATTGCTGTAGTTGGATGTGAAGAGCCGAAGATCATGCTCAGTGGCATGTATTGGAGAGCTTCGAACTGATACGGGCTAACTGTGATTTAATGATAACGCCTTATTAACAAAAATCAACTAAGTAATTAAGTAACTCAGAAAAACTTTTGAGTCACTACACAAAAGTACGTATAGAATAAATATTATTGTTTAGTGCTGCTACAACATTATTTCTACTTTGAAGTTTCAATAGTATCACTACTTACTTAAAACTAAAACTTAGCACGTTACAAGCGTTCGCAATCCATTGCAGTTGTTTGTAACCTCCCCCCCCTTTTTATAAATTTTTGCTACACCTAAATCTAAACCTAAATCTAATGCCTTTCACACCTATATGCCTAGCTAGCTTATAATACATACACACATCCTCGCCGCTTTACCTTAACTTAAATTATTATCTAATTCTTAAAACTAATTAACCTAATTTATCTACAATCTAATGGTTGTGTCTGGAGTTTTGTAGAGTGTGTAGCGTTTGTATGAAGATGGAACCTTAGCATGGCTTAATTCTATTTGCAGTGAATTTCAGTCAAGCAATGTAATATTATAATAACTACTATTTTGGCCAGATCGTCTAGTGAACCCTCCGTTGTTAACCGCATTTAAGTAACTCAAGTTCTTTCGTGAAAGTTTAGTAATTGGCTTATCCCTGTGTTAAATTATTTTCTCCTGACCTAATTACCTACCAGTCTATAAATCCTAACATAAATATGTGTAGCCTAGCAATGACTCCGTCTGAACTGTGACCTAAATCCTTCACTGCAGCTGCGGGGAAGATTTGTAACCACTCAAAGGTAATCAGATGATAGCTTAGCTTGTAGGTATTATTATTTATTATCAGTAGCATGATACATAAGAAGCCTGGTGCAATTTATATAAAGGTTTTGTGGAATTATAAAAGTCTTGTGGAAGTATAAGAGTCTTGTGGAAGTTTAAGAGTCTTGTGGAAGTTTAAGAGTCTTGTGGAAATATAAGAGTCTTGTGGAAGTTTAAAAGTCTTGTGGAAATATAAGAGTCTTGTGGAAGTTTATGAGCTCCAACCGCCGCTCCATAGCGTGCCATTACATCTCATTGTTTAATTATGGCCCCGTCCACTTTGGCTTTAACATGAATTATTAGCTTGTAGCTTTAATTCTTTCAAACTGAGAATTTACATCTCCTCTCAAAATCTAATTTCATTTTACATTATGAACTATGTGTTAGCAATTTAAATTCTTATTATTCCGCATAAATCAATAGAGTTTATCTCAAGGCTTGCTATCATCCAAATATCCTTTTCACATTAAGAACTTAATTATTCAATGCAATAACTTATATTCAGTTCCGTAAAGGGTGGATAATTTAATCAAACGCCACTTCAGGCGGTGGCTAAAGTAGAATGCTATTAATACAGGTAAAATTACTTTTATTTACTCCTAGTATTTATTATACAGGTCTTATAAAGTTCCAATATAACTACATTGGATTGGCTGCATTGGCAGATTATCACATCTTAAGTTTATTAAAGGATGTTTAATTCATTCAATATCCTTGACTTTAGGAAGTGAACTGAAATAGAATACTATCATTAGTTAGTATACTCCTAGTAGGCAGTAAATTAGGTAGTTAATTATCCCTGTTAATCATTAAATCAATTACATTCAGAAGCTATCTTTTACTCACTTTAATAAGTATAAATTAGACTGTACTAGGTATTAGTCTGATTGATTAGATTGTTCCCATCAAATATTTCTATGTTTCATATTATTAGAAGTAAGTACTTACATATCTTAAGAGGTCTATTCAAATGGTATTAGTAGACCATTGTCAGGCTAATTAGCTGGTTGTTATCAATCAATTATTTCTATGTTTCAGATTATTAGAAGCTCATAGCTTGCAATGTCTTCTTTCAACGACTTATCCTAGGTTCTAAACTGGTTTTAGTTGTTCAGTTTGTATCAGCTTATTTTTGCTAAGGTATCGGATGTAAAACTTTAACACCTTGAAGAGTGTAGCGATATGAGATCGTATTGCATCCCAGGGAAAGCTAAAAAATGCCTGTTTGGTCATTTCAGCATTAGAAATCAAACATCACAGTACGACTAAGCTTATTTGCTATAACTTTTTAGTATTTTTCTTGTAATAGGAAACCAGTCTAGACTTTTAGGTATTCCAAAGTAATGATGGTACGATATTATCATGCTTCTATTAGTTATTTAAAATGAATAATTAATTGGTAACAACTTTAGGAAAACAATTAGAATTTTATCGGCCTGCGGTAACAGATTACTTGCCTAGCTAGGACCCACATCACTTCATCATAATTTTATTTAGCGCCGTAACTTAATTATCCCTACCTTATTGGTCTGAATTAATAACTAACCATATATATATCCGCCTACCTATAGATTCCTACAACTTTCCTCACTTGAAAATGCCTATATTTTGTCGAACTAACAGTCCCTTTTGTGTACCTTGCAAACTAGGCCAAGCCCCATTTAATTTAAATTCGTGGTGTGTGGTGAGAGTCGCATTGCCCCTGAAAGCAACTAACTCCTAAATGTTCTATCAGTCGAGCCAGTATACTCAGTGTGTTATTTTCCTATCACTACACTGTATGTACGGAGGTAGACTCGAGATTGGACTGGGTCATACGTGTCTACCTCCAGCTAAATGGTGTCTGACCTATCTTCAACTTTCACTAGGGAGACAACTGTCTCTCCCCCATTACTCCGTCGAAGATAGTGTATTGTTTAGCGTAATGATGTAAAACGCCGATCTTATTAAATACAATCAAAGATCATCCAGACCGAAGTCTGTTGAAAGGTACATAGGTTTTTGTTGCCACCGTGATTCGTTTCCGCCGATGTACCCCAGAATACTTCATTCCGTTAACGGATTCGAGTTGCGATCGCAATAGTTTACTTTATTAATCACTTTCAATTTCACGAATCTTAATTAATATCGCAGCTCGAATATCACTTAGCGCACTATCAAAGCTCGGACACTATTTTTCCCGTATGAGTCGTACCGCACTCTTAAGTTGGACCGCACCGCCGATGTCCCAAAATTGAATGTCCGCTAATTTTCCCAAGCATCTTAACTTTCCCGCCACGCGCGCCTAAGATTTGCCCACGCGAGTCCGCTTTTCTTCCCTTCAACCAATCGCTAGCCGTTTCCCCGATGCCCCCCCGCCTTCGCGTCGCGCCACGTGGAGCTATCATCCGACCTCTCTTTCTGTCTTTTTCTCAACCTCTCGCTCGCTCATTGCCGCTTTCGCCGCGCAATTCTAAAATTTTTCCATAATCTAACCAAATCTCGTCAGATAGCCAATATTACATCTTTGAATATCTAAATGTAGCCTTCTATTAACAATTCCCTCTCAATAATCATCCACTTAAGCCAATAATCCTGTATTTTGTGAAATTATAAAAAGTTCCGTATTCCGACCATAGGTGGCGCCCGCCCGTAGGTGAACCACTTTGCCGACCCCCAAAGCCCCGCGAAATTCAAAATAAAAATAAAGTCCTAGTCAACCTAGCAACCTTACGCGAAGCCCAAATAAATGACTTCCGCTAGACGCCGCCTATGTCGCAAGGGACGCGCAGAGCAGTCCCCGCGAAATTCAAAATAAAGAAGTCAAACTAGCAACCTTATGCGAAGCTTACGTAAATAACTTCCGCTAGACGCCGCCTATGTCGCAAGGGACGCACAGAGCAGTCCCCGCGAAATTCAAACTAAAGATAAAGCGCTAGACCACTGACCATTATTCTGAACTAGTTTATTATTCCCTTTTCATGCTTATTATTAATGGTGCTACGCATTAATATTTATTTTAGTGCTACTCCCATGCATTCCTTACTAACGGACGGATACCATTCATTCTGTACCGTTACAGCCGCCCCCGATAGAATTTAAGCAGATAAAGTACCACTCTTATCTGCGGCGAATTATATCTAAACCCTGTACTTAATTAAGTACAAAATAGCACCTCCTTCCTTGCCAACCTCATTGTCATCCTAGCCCTCAAAGATATTCCTACTATTTATAGTTCCTCCCCAAATCCCTAATGACTCCTTCCTCCATAAGCTTTCTTATTGCAAAATAGCCCACACCCCTCATTCTATTCAACTGACACAAAATCATAATCGCATACCCAGTTCTCGTGTTCGAAACGAAATCCCAGTAAACTTAGTCTCGGTAAATATTTCCCAATAACTTAGACATCTACCATTTCTTTAATCATACACAACCTCCGAATAATGATTTGCCTTTTGTTTACCATCATAACAACAAATCATATTATAATATAAATCAATATAACAGTCTCTTGCTCTGTCTACTAACGCCCCCTAGCGAAAACTCTTCAACTCTATGACGATTCCGACGTAAGTTTATAACATCTTCCGAACCATTCAATTATTCTATTCTTTAAATTATTTTCCTAGAATAATTTCAAGTACATCTGTCATCATGGCCTTCTTTTAACTTACGTCTTTTCTTACAACTTGTTCCGCATCTAAATGTTGCAACCTAGGGATCGAACCTGGGATCTTTCGTGGGTGAAGCATCAACCACTTCGCCGTCATGGTTTTAGTTCCAACTAGGCTAATGAATAATTATTAATAATTTGAATTAAAACTTTCCTTCATACTTCAACGCTACCAATCTCATCTTAGCTTATATAATTACCTAAGATAACGAAACGTCGGAACAATTGTCTACCTCAGGCAGGGATCGAACCCGCGTCCTCCACAATCCCTAATTAGCTACTTCTTTTAACCGAAACCTATTTTCCTCTCCGCGGATAAGAAATCTTAACCAAACCCCCATATCAACCAAAACCAGTAGGCATACCATCATCGCCCAAGAGTTATAACTTTATTTTAGATGAGATACATCTATGTCTAATCCTACAAATAACCGAGATAGAATACTAGACTCGCTTCCGTCCGGTACGCAGTGACACCCACTCACCGTGCATACAAATAGAGGTCTTAACGCCTTACAATAAGGTTGTCGATCGTAAATACTTAGGGAAAACTCATTCACTCTATGGGGGTACGCATCTCGAAACACGTCCTTGAGTTTTGAACTAGCTACCCCGTAGTTCAGATCTATTAGAAGTTTGTGTGCTATGTATATCCGTCTAACTGTCAATGTATGCGTCATCGATAAATACTTGTTAATACCCCGGTACGTCTTGGACATTGTATACTAATTGACAAGTACTGAGCTTATACGTATAAGCAAATACTTATGCCAAAACCTATCTAGTAACTATGTCTCATCCCTAGTTATTACTATGTACGAAAGACAACATTTAGTCTCATTTGCTAATATATAATACGTCAATATCCCCTTACTTTCCTATACCTTTGAAAAATATCATTTTCTTATTAAATTAAACAGACCGGTAACTATCTTATCCGCCCCCACAACTCTACTTAACTTCCTACCTTTTATATAACTAATAACGATCAAATCGGTAAATAATAAGCCACTGAAGGTGACACTTAGTTTTAGTATTCATGGTAATTAATATCGTGAGTTCTTTCTCGTATTTACTGAATTCCAAACTGCGTGATTCAATAGTGCTAGTTTCTTTTTTTTTTTTTTTTTTTTTATTAGATGTTTTTAATTTTATACTCGCACAAGACACATTATTAAGATGGTAATCTCCCGAATGTTTGTAACTCTAATTGGTTACTCATTATGCATTCTACTTTACTTTTCAGCCTTCCGTCCAGATGGTAAAATTCCCCAGCAACACGAGATCCCCTGACCACGCCAAAATGAAATGCCATCAATGGCCTCTGTTTCTGCAGCCTAAGACATTATCTCTCTATAGGTTAGTCAAGTATAATTGTCCTGATTTAGACTTCACAAGACGCCCCCAAAGGAACCACCTTACAGCAGAATTTCCGCAACTTTAAGAAAGGCTAGTTTAGGAAATGAAGCTAAATGGAAACCACTTAATTTTATTGTGTGCTGAGTAATTCCCACTTCTACAGCACAGTTCCGAAACTTCGATTCAATTACTTCACCAGGTAAATCAAAATAAACCCTACACGCTTAACTAAGTTCTATTTGTGCCCAGTGCGACTAAAAATATTCGAACACCCTAAACAAGCTACTTTTACTAATTTAACAGTGCCAATTAAGAATGCTCCCTTGTGTCATCTATAATTTTATTGTGTGCATAGACGACCAAAGACCTCGCTTTCAGCATGCCTTCTTCGTTGGACCCGCTTAGTTAAATACTCTAATCAAAATTCTAAAGTTACAATTGAAAATGTCAAAAGTTCGAATATTATGCAATAGAGAATTTCTCTAACATAGTTACTCCATCTCTTCGCACTATTTAGTCAGGCATATTGCAATTCAAGTATTTATTTTAATTTATAATGACCTATCTTCTCCACCCCTGTTCACATACTTTAGCCATCCCTATCCACAGCTGCGGTGAAGATAATTAGTTAATGAACAAAACATCCTATAAACACTCTATGTTGCTACCGCAATCACAAGAAATATTTACTAGGAGGATTATCTATCATACAGCTGACTATAACAAAATGAGTCCCCCTTATCTTTCTCCGTTCCTTCTCTAACGTAGAAGACAACAACAGACAATTAATATTTAATTTCCTATAATTTAGAAAACCCTAGGTAAAACGCTACCACAAAACTAGACTAGAACCGAATAATACTAACCGAACTAAACTTTTGTATTCACACTTGCAAATAAAATATCTTTATCTTTCCGTGATGAATGATTTTGATAACACTATTTCATCAACTCAATGTCCCGGCCTACATGCCTATGTGAAAACTGCCAATTAATTAGTTTGTTTATAACAATCTAGATGCAACATGTAGTTTACATTAAAACTAACAATTTTAAGGTTGTGTCATAACTACGACAATAACCTACCTTAGTACTAATTTTAATCATCTACAATTACATCACGTACATATTAGATGCCAATAATCTAGATTATTTAAGAGTTCTAGCAATTCATATTAATAAAAATCAACAAGATCATTCCGCTGTGACAGTCTGCGCTGACCTTCCCACAAGTCAAAAACGCGTTTCGTTCGTCCTATCATTTCTAAACCTGTAGACATTTACTTTGTACTAAACAAATTCTTGAGTTAATAATTATTTGCCAATTGTTAAGCAAACCTATTTAATTTCATAATAACAATTTTAATATAGCAGTATTAGAATATTATTATAAATCCCGAACATCTTTATTTATTATAATCAACATTACCGGTTAAAGTATTTGAATGGCCTAGTGCGAACTAGGTTTCAGGTCGCACCTCGGAAAATAAATTTACTATTGACTTTAAAATCTACTACTTATAAATTTATTATTTTCTTCTGACATATAAAGATAGGCTATGACTCTAGGTCGGGTTTAGTAAACTTTGAACTATGGCTACCTCCACGATAACCTCGGTTAAATATATATATCCGCAAAACGAAATATGTCCAATACGGCCGATTTTACTAAATTTAAATTATGCTACTAAACAGTACGTGTCCTAAGAACGTCACACATCCGAAACCCATTTCAGTTCTAATTTCTTTACCCATCTAAATTAAATTTTGTACCTGTCGACGCGAGATAACATCTAAATAATTACCTTGTATGATTCGAATTGTGATAGTTGATTTTGTATTGTAATCTCGATAACGCAATATCAGGGATTTACTTATTAATAAATTTTTCTCTAAGAGATTTATTCTCAGCTCGCAATATCATCGCTTTGTTTCCGGCTTGAATGTTTCTGCGGACTATGAGTTTAAAATTATCCTACAACTTAAAATTGTGGTATATAAAATCGATCACTGTTTTATAAGTAGCTTGCGTTAACTTTTAAAATAATAAAACGAGTTAACTATTGATTATGACGTGACATCCGTCCGCAACTCGCCTTTATAATTGATGTGATAACATACGCTATTGTTATCCCTATAGCGTAACAGTGCTATAACTCGTTAATTTTGCAGTTAAATCTCGACTTCAAGCCAGTCAACTATTTTTTTTTTTTTCTACTATTATTTTTTTTTTCAATTTATTATTCTTTCTTTACTATTGTATTTTTCTTTCGACCCCTATTTTGCTCCCAAGCTCAATTAATATCTACCTTCCACAATTATCCATCATCCGTCAATCTTAGGTATCCTCGAGATTTTTTTTTTTTTTTTTTTTTTTTTTTTTTTTTTTTTTTTTTAACATCTTAATCGTTCAACGGAGATAGACAATTGTGCAAGGTACCCTTCTTAATAGGCTAATCCAACCCAGTGAATTTAATGATTTATCTATCTCTACCTATCCTAACTAATTAGTCATGTAGTAAAGTCTTTTCTTTTCACCGCTCTCCCGACTTAGATATCTCTAGGTAACTCACAACTGATAATATTAGGTAAGTAGGTATAGTAAGCTGTGCCCAGCGAGCTTTACCTCTGCGTACGTTAACCTCATCTTAAGCTAATAATAATCCTTTATAAATCTTCATAATTAACTATTTATCACGATTTCAACTATTCGGTAAGAAGCAATGATTACCGGTAACGACTACTTACAACGCTGCAAGAGTATTACAATTATACATATTATTATTAGACAGCACCCTTTTACCATCATCCAAAATAAAATCTTTTATTGGTAACCCAACGCCATCTAGCCTCGCTAATAGGTAACCTCCCCACAATAGAGTAGATATTAGATAGTTGTTTCCAGACGGTAACGACTTTTATCGCCTACTAGACGTATTTATCCGTTTACATTATGCATCCCAAACTACGTTGCTTTTAAACCAAAATTCCTACTAGCAATGAATAGTCACATGATTCTATCCCCTACATGACATCCCTGCTACTTGCTATTCCCTATAATCGCGATTCCTCATCAACGCGTGTATTTTGAACCGTAATACTATTTTATGTTACTTTTCCTAGGATTTTAGCGAACTAACTAAATGAAGCGGCATTTTCCTTGTGCAGAGCAATTGTCCCCATCTACATGTCACATAATAATAATTCCACCACAATGTCATTGCATTCCAATCTACTACGTGATAAATATTAGGAAAATCTCTTTCAATGTAAAAATCGCAGGTATTAAAAATAACAGGTATGGAAAATAACAGGTGATTCCGCTTGCTATTACAAAATCACATGATTACGCGATAAGGAAGTTTCCTCTCCGATTGGTTTTATGACTTCATGTTTTATAATCATTCCTAATTCTAGATTGTTTATGGTGTCGCTAAATCATTGGTCTCTATGGTCCAACCATAGACAAAGAACGTAATAGTCCTTGACTAGCCTAAACTACTCTATGGATTTCAGATGTGAGACTCAAGTACATTATTATATTTTTTTTTCTAACATAACCAACAAAATAAAATATAATACGTGGAATAGCACATCAACTAAAAACCGCAATCGCTCAACGATTATTAGTCAAAATATAATTATTATTAGTTTTATATTATGCTGTTAGTGTCATAACTTTATAATATTGTACAGCATATCGCCGTCCTATAATATAAATTGAATCCTGCAATAACTTAGTTGGTTAATTCTGTCCAATCTCGCCCCCTTGCCTTTCCATCCGACAGCAATAATAATTAAACCGCCCCCTATTCTACAAATCTTTCTAAATCAATAAATGTTGAACTATGTCACCCTATCGACTTTTTACGATCCTAAAAATAACTCAACACAAGGCTGTATGAACCAGTTGCCTATGCCTATATGAAATCTATCACCAGGAATAGAAACAAAACTACAGTTACCATAGCTCCTAACGTCAACAATTAATAACCTATCAAAAATTGGATACGGTTTCAGTATTCAAGAAAACAATTACTAAAGGTTTCAGTATTCACAGATAACTCAACAATTTTAAAATTTAATACTCCAGACCCCCGGATAATAACTATATCTATGTACTTCGTGCACTTATGATACTTTGGGAAAACAACAACGTCTAACAGCCGCACGGTACCTGATGCTGGCGAAATCCACCATTAAATAAAGAAGGAAAAGATAATAACTGAAAGGTATTGTATTTCAAATAATACTCATTACATTATTGTTTTATAGTTTTATCTCCTTTGACCTTTAACCTAACCTGAGAATCTTTTTGTTACAGATTTCGTACAACAAAATTTAGCTCCAGCTCTCATTGCGACTGTCTACAATATTGGTCGAACCCGTAATACAAAGTGTATGAATCAACTTTAGAAGATAACAACGTTTATTGTGAAAAGTGTCAAATTATAATTCACCCATTATCAAGAGCCCGTAATACAAAGTGTATGAATCAACTTTAGAAGATAACAACGTTTATTGTGAAAAGTGTCAAATTATAATTCACCCATTATCAAGAGCCCGTAATACAAAGTGTATGAATCAACTTTAGAAGATAACAACGTTTATTGTGAAAAGTGTCAAATTATAATTCACCCATTATCAAGAGCCCGTAATACAAAGTGTATGAATCAACTTTAGAAGATAACAACGTTTATTGTGAAAAGTGTCAAATTATAATTCTTCAATATCTCTGAATTAATTAATCTTCATTGAATTATTCCCTATTAAGCCAATTCTAAACTCACGCATCGCAACACGACAACAATTTGTGGGAAAAAAAATCCCACTTCTAAATTAAAGTATTACCGCTTGACTGAAATCCAATACAACTATAATAATGATAATTTATAACTTAACTTTCTGATCCTGGTCATGGCTTACCAATTTGTAACCTCCCCCCCCTCTTTATAATTTTTTGCTACACCTAAATCTAAACCTAAATCTAATGCCTTTCACACCTATATGCCTAGCTAGCTTATAATACATACACACATCCTCGCCGCTTTACCTTAACTTAAATTATTATCTAATTCTTAAAACTAATTAACCTAATTTATCTACAATCTAATGGTTGTGTCTGGAGTTTTGTAGAGTGTGTAGCGTTTGTATGAAGATGGAACCTTAGCATGGCTTAATTCTATTTGCAGTGAATTTCAGTCAAGCAATGTAATATTATAATAACTACTATTTTGGCCAGATCGTCTAGTGAACCCTCCGTTGTTAACCGCATTTAAGTAACTCAAGTTCTTTCGTGAAAGTTTAGTAATTGGCTTATCCCTGTGTTAAATTATTTTCTCCTGACCTAATTACCTACCAGTCTATAAATCCTAACATAAATATGTGTAGCCTAGCAATGACTCCGTCTGAACTGTGACCTAAATCCTTCACTGCAGCTGCGGGGAAGATTTGTAACCACTCAAAGGTAATCAGATGATAGCTTAGCTTGTAGGTATTATTATTTATTATCAGTAGCATGATACATAAGAAGCCTGGTGCAATTTATATAAAGGTTTTGTGGAATTATAAAAGTCTTGTGGAAGTATAAGAGTCTTGTGGAAGTTTAAGAGTCTTGTGGAAGTTTAAGAGTCTTGTGGAAATATAAGAGTCTTGTGGAAGTTTAAAAGTCTTGTGGAAATATAAGAGTCTTGTGGAAGTTTATGAGCTCCAACCGCCGCTCCATAGCGTGCCATTACATCTCATTGTTTAATTATGGCCCCGTCCACTTTGGCTTTAACATTAATTATTAGCTTGTAGCTTTAATTCTTTCAAACTGAGAATTTACATCTCCTCTCAAAATCTAATTTCATTTTACATTATGAACTATGTGTTAGCAATTTAAATTCTTATTATTCCGCATAAATCAATAGAGTTTATCTCAAGGCTTGCTATCATCCAAATATCCTTTTCACATTAAGAACTTAATTATTCAATGCAATAACTTATATTCAGTTCCGTAAAGGGTGGATAATTTAATCAAACGCCACTTCAGGCGGTGGCTAAAGTAGAATGCTATTAATACAGGTAAAATTACTTTTATTTACTCCTAGTATTTATTATACAGGTCTTATAAAGTTCCAATATAACTACATTGGATTGGCTGCATTGGCAGATTATCACATCTTAAGTTTATTAAAGGATGTTTAATTCATTCAATATCCTTGACTTTAGGAAGTGAACTGAAATAGAATACTATCATTAGTTAGTATACTCCTAGTAGGCAGTAAATTAGGTAGTTAATTATCCCTGTTAATCATTAAATCAATTACATTCAGAAGCTATCTTTTACTCACTTTAATAAGTATAAATTAGACTGTACTAGGTATTAGTCTGATTGATTAGATTGTTCCCATCAAATATTTCTATGTTTCATATTATTAGAAGTAAGTACTTACATATCTTAAGAGGTCTATTCAAATGGTATTAGTAGACCATTGTCAGGCTAATTAGCTGGTTGTTATCAATCAATTATTTCTATGTTTCAGATTATTAGAAGCTCATAGCTTGCAATGTCTTCTTTCAACGACTTATCCTAGGTTCTAAACTGGTTTTAGTTGTTCAGTTTGTATCAGCTTATTTTTGCTAAGGTATCGGATGTAAAACTTTAACACCTTGAAGAGTGTAGCGATATGAGATCGTATTGCATCCCAGGGAAAGCTAAAAAATGCCTGTTTGGTCATTTCAGCATTAGAAATCAAACATCACAGTACGACTAAGCTTATTTGCTATAACTTTTTAGTATTTTTCTTGTAATAGGAAACCAGTCTAGACTTTTAGGTATTCCAAAGTAATGATGGTACGATATTATCATGCTTCTATTAATTATTTAAAATGAATAATTAATTGGTAACAACTTTAGGAAAACAATTAGAATTTTATCGGCCTGCGGTAACAGATTACTTGCCTAGCTAGGACCCACATCACTTCATCATAATTTTATTTAGCGCCGTAACTTAATTATCCCTACCTTATTGGTCTGAATTAATAACTAACCATATATATATCCGCCTACCTATAGATTCCTACAACTTTCCTCACTTGAAAATGCCTATATTTTGTCGAACTAACAGTCCCTTTTGTGTACCTTGCAAACTAGGCCAAGCCTCATTTAATTTAAATTCGTGGTGTGTGGTGAGAGTCGCATTGCCCCTGAAAGCAACTAACTCCTAAATGTTCTATCAGTCGAGCCAGTATACTCAGTGTGTTATTTTCCTATCACTACACTGTATGTACGGAGGTAGACTCGAGATTGGACTGGGTCATACGTGTCTACCTCCAGCTAAATGGTGTCTGACCTATCTTCAACTTTCACTAGGGAGACAACTGTCTCTCCCCCATTACTCCGTCGAAGATAGTGTATTGTTTAGCGTAATGATGTAAAACGCCGATCTTATTAAATACAATCAAAGATCATCCAGACCGAAGTCTGTTGAAAGGTACATAGGTTTTTGTTGCCACCGTGATTCGTTTCCGCCGATGTACCCCAGAATACTTCATTCCGTTAACGGATTCGAGTTGCGATCGCAATAGTTTACTTTATTAATCACTTTCAATTTCACGAATCTTAATTAATATCGCAGCTCGAATATCACTTAGCGCACTATCAAAGCTCGGACACTATTTTTCCCGTATGAGTCGTACCGCACTCTTAAGTTGGACCGCACCGCCGATGTCCCAAAATTGAATGTCCGCTAATTTTCCCAAGCATCTTAACTTTCCCGCCACGCGCGCCTAAGATTTGCCCACGCGAGTCCGCTTTTCTTCCCTTCAACCAATCGCTAGCCGTTTCCCCGATGCCCCCCCGCCTTCGCGTCGCGCCACGTGGAGCTATCATCCGACCTCTCTTTCTGTCTTTTTCTCAACCTCTCGCTCGCTCATTGCCGCTTTCGCCGCGCAATTCTAAAATTTTTCCATAATCTAACCAAATCTCGTCAGATAGCCAATATTACATCTTTGAATATCTAAATGTAGCCTTCTATTAACAATTCCCTCTCAATAATCATCCACTTAAGCCAATAATCCTGTATTTTGTGAAATTATAAAAAGTTCCGTATTCCGACCATAGGTGGCGCCCGCCCGTAGGTGAACCACTTTGCCGACCCCCAAAGCCCCGCGAAATTCAAAATAAAAATAAAGTCCTAGTCAACCTAGCAACCTTACGCGAAGCCCAAATAAATGACTTCCGCTAGACGCCGCCTATGTCGCAAGGGACGCGCAGAGCAGTCCCCGCGAAATTCAAAATAAAGAAGTCAAACTAGCAACCTTATGCAAAGCTTACGTAAATAACTTCCGCTAGACGCCGCCTATGTCGCAAGGGACGCACAGAGCAGTCCCCGCGAAATTCAAACTAAAGATAAAGCGCTAGACCACTGACCATTATTCTGAACTAGTTTATTATTCCCTTTTCATGCTTATTATTAATGGTGCTACGCATTAATATTTATTTTAGTGCTACTCCCATGCATTCCTTACTAACGGACGGATACCATTCATTCTGTACCGTTACATGTTCTACTTAAGTTTAATTAGTTGTTTCGTTCTGAATAAGCGATTATCGCATCGTTCACATAACACTGTTCGGTATGGTTTGATAGTTCGTATATTTGGTAAGCGTTTGTTGTCTGTATGTCATGTAATATTTCAGGACACACAGACGTAGGTACTCTTATACTACAGTTCCACATGCGTGCTCGCTACTCGCTTCGCCATTCGACGATATGTTCGACGAAACATTCGCCTTTCTCAAACAGAGACGAGTGACTGTTTACACATTCGCGTGTATTCTTTTCTACTTCAACTTGCAAGAATGGATGACGTCTACGTTTTAGCAGCATCTGCGTGTCAATGATTATTAATAAATAATGTTTTTACTTATTTTTGTGTCGACCGTGTTTTGGAAACCAAACCAAATAACTGTTTGAGCTTAGTAAAGTTCCAAAAACGTTAGAACTCTGTCTTTACTTTATTCCATTTTTATTATACGGTATATGTTGCTTGATCAACAATAAAAATACAATGAGCGAGAGAGCGAATGTGTAAACACTAAGTTCGCCTCGTCATTCGTGCCCTTTGACTCGCGTCCAAAAGACCGCTCCGAACGCGAGCGTCACGAGCGGCGAGACGAGTCGCGAGGCGAGTGACGAGCGTGCGTTCACACAATCGCGCACGCACCTTGCCTCGCCATTCGACTCGCCACTCGCGCGAATGTGGAACTGCGGCTTTAGCATACGTCTGTGACAGGACACTTTTTTTTTCGGCTGAAGCCAATTACCATCCAAGAAGTTTTTAATAAGAAAACCCAACCACGTTGAAACCTTGATTGAAGGTTGAAACGCCACTTTAAGCAATTATTCTTAGCACGTTTTCCAGTCCTGTTCTTGGATAAAGTAAGTTGTCGGTTGAAATACACAATCAGGACAACTAAAAACAGGCATTTTCTATGACTGTTAGATATAAAAAAAATAATGTTGTAATGCTAAACTTATTAAAAACATTATTGTATTCTGTTCGTTCATGGCCCGTATAGTTTTCCCTTTTTTCGTAAGAATTTCCGAAACGTATCTAGTCTACATACTCGGATCTATGGTAATGGGTGTGGAGTGACCCTAAGCGGTCGGGTTTGACGCTCCGATTGCACCGCTCTCTAATTGGCCCCATCTAAACAACTTCCGTAGGTAATGGCAGAAGTTAGGCATTCACAATGCATCATTTGACTGTCCAACACATGTTTTGGTTACCGGGTGTTCGTTCTGTATTCTAAAATTGGTTATATTTTTTTTATTTATAGATTTTAGCACTGAACTAGTCGTTAAATACTCGTTGTTAGCTTTATAGGTTTAGGTCAATTCACACATATCAGTCGAGGAGCTCGATGGCGCAGCGGCTAGCGCGTTCGGCTTGCAAACTTACCCGTTAAGCAACTTTCGCAATGCCTGGTCGCTGGATGGGTGACCAAATTTAAAACATCTCGTGCTCCTCCGCGCTTCGGAAGGCACGTTAAGCCGTTGGTCCCGGTTGTTGTCGTAAGATGACAGTCGTCAAAACCCAAAACCAACCCGCATTGGGCCAGCATGGTGGGTTATGTCCCAATATCCCCACGTGCTATTATAGTCCACGTGGGAGGCCTGTGCCCAGCAGTGGGACGTTTACAAGCTGATGATGATGATAATGATGATGACACATATCAGTGAAGTCACAGTTCCGACACAGTACCGGCACAGTGCGAAATATTTTTTCATACATACTCTATGAACGCATGGGATAGAGCAGACATGCTACTTTTAGCTGCAATCGAACGCAGAGAGTCTCCAAAACGCGATGCTAGTCGCAAAATCGCCGATCGCCGATGCTAAAAGTATCACATGTGCAGCGGCGATCGGCGATTTAGACGCTATTTAGAAGCTAAAAGAAGCGAATGAATCGCTAAAACGCGCAATTCCGGTACTGCAATCGAACGCAGAGAGTCGCCAAAACGCGATGAAAGTCGCAAAATCGCCGATCGCCGATGCTAAAAGTATCATGTGTGCGGTGGCTCTTATCGGTGTCAGTGACGATACAGTGCTCTCAGTGTCAGTGCCGCCACCGGCAATCACGGACGTAGGTAATCGTCGACGATATTTTTTACTGAATCACTGACGCCGCGGCATCAAAAACGATGGAGGACGAGCGATTGATAGAATAGTTTCGTGAAAATAGGATTTTGTATGATTTGTCCCATGCAAAGTACATGGATTCGAATAACAAAACAATTTTGTGGACAAATAGCATGCTTCATGCACCCATTTTCCCTTTTTTCCTTGATCCTGCTGTTTTTCTTCGTCTCTAAAGCAATAGATCTTTCATTGCTGGCTCCTTAGTATTAAACAGCCATAGCCACAATCACGATACTTGACGACGGACACGTTTTCACTGAAGCTTAGTGAACTTAGTACTGACATGTGTGAATTGAACCACTGACGCAACACTGTAGCACTGACTGAACTGAGCGGACACTTTGACGGAACTGTGACTTCACTGATATGTGTGCATACTGTAAAAAAATTGGATTTTGTTTTGAAGTAGATTTTGTTATATTTAATTCAGCTTCTATCTATAATTCTTACTTAGATGGTATTACTTTACTAGCGGATTAATTGAAAACTAATCTTACTTTGTGTAAAGGATCTAATAACGCTCACCGTTATTTAGCCCAAACTTTCGTTTCCTGAAATGTGTCATCTCATGTCACAAAGTTTAAACAGATACAGAAGGATTAGGTATAAGTTCCTTGCTGCCGACACTTTCATAAGATGTTATCTACTTATGGTGTACAATAATACGTTTAGGTACTCTGTCATTGTTTCATAATGTATGCCTAGGCTTATATTCGAAATCCTCCTTCCAAATTTATAGTAAGAACCGTGAATCACAAAGATTCCTTTCCGTTTTATGGGGCGACCGAGAGTCAGTCAGTCTTTTAAGGCTATAAATATAATAATAGTAGGCACGGTTTTACTTCTTATAAAATTTCATACACCAGGGTTTTATAGGATGAAGTAAAATATTTTAATCTAAAATAACTGCGAGGAGGTTTATTACAAAGCATCTGAAGTTTGTAAAGTAAAATTGTGATTGCACCAGTAGTATAAATACTTGATGTACTTATATATCGTCTATGAATTCAAATAAATATTGATTTAATTATCAATCACCACCAATTTATCGCAGTTGCATGTTTTATTAAATGTATCCTACTGTAATCATTAAATGAAACCCAAGCAAAAGTAATAATATTTATATAGAATGTAATATTAACGTAAACCTATCGAGAAAAGTCTATCTCAGTTAAGTACGGTCCGACGACATTGTCCCGTTAGGTACATATTGTCCTGGCTGAAAAGAGGAACACATACGTTATAGATTATTATATATATGTCGATTTTGTCGTATATGTCAAGTCAGTCAACTAATTGCGAACAATGACAAACGTTTCAATACATCAATTTTCTGTATTGAAAGTGTATGGTACAAGCATTGATCATAAATATTATTATGATCGAAAAATAGAAAATACATCGGTACCAATTTTTTCTAGTTCTTCTTGTGTTCCTTCAATCTTCAGATCGTCATCGAATCTAGACGAACGTTTGTTCGACGGAAGTGGTTCCAGTCCAATATTGAATGTTGCGCAGCCGCGATTTCACGGTGCCGAATATGACTTTACTCGTAAGATTAAAATTGTTTTTTTTATTAATTTTGAAGGACGTAACATTTAAGGCATCATCACGAAATAATCAAGAAATCTTAGGCCTCTAAAGAGCTTACTTCACTAGTCGATTTGTTACGAACTGTTAGATGAAAATTAGATCAATCGATTAGACATCCCTAATGTCACTGTAGGTACCCTAGAACTAGTTGCCGAAGTTTGACACTTGTGTTACCACGCTTTTCGTAGTTGTGGTAAAGTACTTGGTGAAGAATTTGAGTTTTGTGTACATGTACTGAACTTCCTAATCTGAATCATGTCTTATACTCGTAGTAACGATAGAACTGTACACATTCTTGTCTTGCAGAACTACGTTTACACATCAATCTTTCCACTATGCCAACACGTGTACCGGCGCGTCTATAGCGACAGTTCCCTTGAGTAGTTAAACCCGCGTTAAAGCTGTATCGGGCAGCGATTACTGAAAGTTATATTCATAGTATTCAGTAGGCAAATGAATGTTGACAACTATTAATGACACGCCTTTGGCCAATTTCATCTGAGGGCTTAGAGGGACTTCACTTGGACTTGGGACTTCACATTGAATGAATAATTTATGTGTCGTCTCATCTCATCTGTTATCGTAATATTTATCTTTAGATGGTCACGTACTTCACTGAATGTCTGAGTTATTATTTATAATTAAATACATTTTATTTCATAAAAGCCAAAATACAATACAGGAATAATCTAAGTTAAGGTTTATTTTTAACTTTATTTTTAATACAAAGTTTAATTGTGAATTTTTTATAGTAATTTAATTTCAGTTGAAATGAAACTCTTTTTACGGATTAACTCGCGTTTAATTTTACTACATTACATAGTTTTTTAGTTTCCTGACGTTTCGAACCCTTTACAGGGTTCGTCGTCACAGGGAGACTGAGATGTTGGTCGTCTCATAGTTAGAAATCGTTTGCCTACCGTCAATCATTTTTATATTTAACCGATTTAGGCTTACACAATACGAGCTAACAATATTTTTAGGTCTGGCAATGTGTTGCTGTTGGAGTAATTTCAGTTCACAAATTTTCTATTACTATCTAGAGTAACGTTTATTACTGAGTATTTTCAACAATTCTTTCATTCCATTTTTACATTGCACAATATATACTAACCACGGAATAGATATAGAGGGTATTAACCAACTGTACTGACAAACTAACAACGTATAAAATTATAAAACTGCCTCTTCTTAAAAATAATCATCATTACATACATGTGGGAGGTGGTGTGGGCAAATAAGAAGCACAAAAACTCTTAAACTAATTTATTTTAAAGAAATCAAAATTGCACGTTCGTCTGCGTCTTTTACAACCATGAGAAGACCATGAGAGTGGAGAAAACAAATCTAACCTACTTGCAAAAAAAAAAAACTTATTGCCAACCCAAAAAAGTATTGTATAAATGTTGTGTCTTTCACTCATCTCTCTAGTGTAACATACTATCCCTTTCATTCAGTTTGTTCTTACTCCTGACATTCCATTCCCACATACATTTTATGTAAAGTCGCTGTTTTCCAGTGTCTGTGGCTCTCTCTTCTTCCAAACTTTTTATGCGGTTTTCATAAACAGAAAGAGCGATAACTAAAGATGGCTTTTGTTCATAATTTTTATTTATTTATTTTAATCTTTATTGCACAAAGAAAAACCAAAATGTAAAAAAGGCGGACTTAATGCCAAATATTCTCTACCAGTCAACCTTAGGGCTAGGCAGAAAGAGTTGTAGGCGGTGCAATACAAAATCTTGTGAACTAACAAATAAACTTTACAAATCAACTTACATAGGTAAATAATTATACAATAAATAACATTACACAATAAATTTAAGGTAAACTACATGAACTTACTAAGTAAATTATGGATACGGTGATAGAAAACTCTTACGGGGATGATGAAGACTCTTGGAGTTATGGTTATATTTTACATATATTTTTTTTTATAATGGCCAAAGCCAGCCATATATTCTGTACAAAATAGCTGAAGCATGTGTTTTAAGTAAACTGGGTGCGCTAGTTACCGTGGTTGTTCCACGGTGAGGAGCGCTTTCGTTACTTTGGACTACATCGGCTGCTTACCATCAGGCAGGATGTGGTCACTATGACGAGTCACATTAAAAAAAAAGTAATCGTGGACGAAGGCGCGGGGGCCGCTAGTCTGTTACAATTAAAAGTAATTTAAAAAGTTTCTAATAATAAGGTTCTTAATTAGTAATCTAACCTTTCCTAATTTACGTGTCGCTAGCTAGACCAACAAGTGTTCTTACTCTGTAACCTAGAGAAAATACTGTTCAAACAGTGGTTATATATCGGTCACAAAGCGGCGAGCGCGTAACACACACCCGCAGACGAAAGCAGTATTTCCAAGTGCACTATAAAATCTGTCAAAGTGCCACACTAGGGCACCGTTCCATTTCATATTTTTGATGAACAATGTGTGAAGGCGATTTATACCGCCGCCATGCGTCAAACGTTATAATTTAAATTGCATTTTTAAAATGTCACGAGAAACCTTGTGTGATGGTGACAGCGGCGGTGTGCGGCTTATTAATCCCTCAAGCAACGTGAAACCAGACACAATTGAAAACCTATTGTTTTGCGACCGCCAGCGGTCTTATGATCCATGTAGGGTTAAAAGAATATTACCGAACCATTTCGTAGCGATGAAAGAATACTACCATCCCCTCTCTTCCCTTGGGTGTCGTAAAAGGCGACTAACGGACTTAAGACTGTACATACATCCAACAGCTAAGAGAGGCGATGGGCTCACTATCTGTCACGCTGAGCACATGTGCAGTTGTTATTTGGTGAAACGTGGACTATGGCATAGGACAGATTTTGCGGTTCTGTTGCCTAGTCTGTGATTAGTCACACATTAGGCAATAAGACTGAGTTTGAGACAGACTGAGTTTGAGACTATAGTCGTGAGTGTATTTATGTATGTATGTAATCAAAAAGAGTAAGATGATATAATTACATACATACATTAAATCACGACTATTATCCTCGAAGGGTTAGTCAGAGACTAGGCAATGAGGACCATAAAAGTAGTCCTCTGCCATAGTCAATAGCCATATAATCTGCCATAATCAAAGCTGGACATCTTCATGAAGGAGGACTTCTGGCCTAAGGGTGTAGTCTACAGGCATTTCCGAGGAAAGTTGCCTGTTGCTACCGAGTTGGTACCGCAAGTGCCAATCAAATAGTACTAACATAGTTTTTAAGTTATTTACTAACATAAACTTTGTATTATATTTTTACGTATGTTAGTCTGTAAGGTATATATTATATGTGCCAATGTAATTTACTATCTATGTACATTTTGATGCCTGAAATAAATGATTATTATTATTATTGTTATAGTTCACTTTTCACCAAATAACGCCCATCGCCACTCTATGCTGTTGGATATAAATCCAACTGCACATAAGTGTAGTCTTTAGTCCCTTAGTCGCCTTTTACGACACCCAAGGGAAGAGAAGGGGTGGCAGTATTCTTTTAATGAGCCGCTACGCGACATGACACGTGACGGTATTATTATAACTGGTTTAAAACGAGATCGCATATTTCTAAATACAATATTATGGTAAATTCAGTAAATGTGTTAATTGATGGGTGTTTGTATATACTTATTACTACTTGCAGTGGCAAGCGTGATTAAGCAAGTGCGGCCACCGAGGCGTTAGGTATTTAATTTTAATCAAAACTTAACAATTCTCGACTTAAATTATTCTTTCATCTACCTACTAAGACTCACAACTAACTCACAACGAACAATAACTGAGTTCTTGCGGCTTCTCTGCACGAGGCATCGCTATGCAGCAACGGCGGCGGTGTAGTTTTAAACTATGTTATGGTATACATTCCAACATTCATAAAAGTAGGTACGTATAATAATGCCAACCATAAAAAAGTTTATATGCAGTTTATTTATTCGTGTTTATTTTATTGCGGCACTTACTTTTCTAGAAAAGTTTTCAACAGTTCATCTTTTCTTTTGCTCTTAAAATACGGTTTACGTACGTGGTATATGGTAAGGTACGTGATACGTGGTAAGTATTTATTTAAAATTTACTTATTTTAAAACTGAAGAACGTTACCTACTTTTAAAATACTTTTTAAATCTATAAAATGGACAGTCTATACTGGCCTGCAAAAATAAGTATCACACTTTTAAAATTGTAATAACTTTTAAAGTACACCATATAAACAAGACTCACAAGACTTAAAAATGTTACTATTGTGTAATTTACTATAGTTTCAAAGAAAGCTGATAAAATTGCTATAAAACGTTTTTCATTTTAAATCTCTAACTTCTATAGTTTAGAAAAAAATGAAATTTTGAGAGTGTGATACTTATTTTTGCAGGCCAGTGTATTTTCATGACTGTATATAACGAAGTAATAAATTCAACGGTCAACGGATCAATCAATCCGTGAATGAATGATTGATCCGCTGACCATTGAATTTGGCTCTACTGGCAATTAATTTTCGAATATTTTAAAAAGAAATACACATTTTTAAGTCTACGAAGGAATTAAAAAATCGACTCCCAGGCCCCAAGGATCGCTGTGCGCTGTACCTAAACGACCTTTAAATGTAAGTACTCAACACTTTGTTTCATGTAACTCTATTTACAGTAAATAGTTTTAGTTTCTAACATGTTGTACGTTTCACTTAAGCAAAGGAAATGCATACACATTCAGTTTGCACTGATATATTGCTTGAAAATGGAGTATTAATCTTGAGCTAAGCTCTGTAAGTCCTTATTGAAATTTATGGCTACTGAAATGCAATGGAACACTGACTGAATATTAATATTTAAGTCTTTTTAGATTCTATGTTAGTAACTATTGAACCATTTTAGGAATCTATTTCCTATTGCTACTTTTATAGTCATCAGTAATTACGTAACATTATCCCGTCTGCTGAAGTTTTTACTGTCACCGATAAGGATGTTTATTATCGATGTTTAAAGCAGAGCCAAGTCGCAGATTTACTGGCATCATAATTTCACTTCTACGGCACCAATAAAAATCAGTGTTAGTAGCATCTTCAACGTCCCCTCCGTAGTCGTAGCGGCAGCGTCGTGAGTCGTAGCGTCGTAGCGGCCGTGGGCATCAGTGCTACGACCGCCGCGCAGCGAGCCGCCCGAAGCGCCCGCGAGTAAGCGTCGCCCCGCGACTTTCGCGCGAGTCGTTAACCACATTTTACGTGAAGTATAAAAAATTTATTACTCAAATCGAGTTACTGTTGCGGCACACCGTACCGTTATTATATTTACGGCGGCTTTTAGAATACGGATTACGTGGAAATGTTTCGTGGGTCGTGTGTAAACTATCGGTTTCAAAGTTTAGGATTCTTCTAAAAGTGTTGCTGGATAATGACGCGGAGGCGTGTTGTGTTCGCACCCTAAAGAGAATCCAATGACCAACATGTTGCCTACGCCACTCGCGCTACATTTCATTTGGATGGTAGCGACATTTCTCATTAAAGGTAAGCAAATTGAGCGATTGGCTTTGCATGATTGATATTGTTGACATACTACTTTCGCATTCTGTGAGTTCGTGATTGTTCTACACAATGATGGGTTTGAAAGTTTACATGAATAAGTAATGGTTTGAAATGTTCTTTTAAATTTTAAACACATTAATTACCTCATCAAACCAAAACCCAGTGTGTGATGTAAAATGTTATAATAGTAAAAGTAAATTGCAACAAAATCGAATAAGTTCAATCAATCAATCAAAGATTATCAAAAGTTAGTTAATATTATTCTAGTAATGAAATTTTTTTCTTTATTTTTTTAGTACATTTAAATGTGGACTTACAGTTCAACTTTAAATGTCATTTACTTATAATTATAACACACTGAAGAAACCTTTTATCCTTGATACGTAAGTAACTTGTTTATAACTAACGAGAGTATAAATTCTGCTAAATATAACTAGTAATAAGACTATGCTTTGTTGGAGAAATAAAATATTAAATAAATAAATTATTAATTTTGTAGCTGGAGTTACTCAATTAGTCTTGAAAGCCTATCGACTTGCGGTAATTTTGCTAGAAATGCATCAGGCAAACTCTGTATATTAACTAAATGTTCTTTCAAAGTGCATTCTTTTTTTAAATGAACCAACTTGCATTAGGCCAGTCAGTATTTTTTTCTATTTGGTTAGGCACAAACAGTAATTCTTCTTCTCAAACACACAATAAAAATAATTTAGAATATAAATTGAAAATTGAAATAGAAAAGCGCGTTGAAAATTATTTACAATTATAGTACATACCTACATTTAAAAGCAATCACGGGGATTAAGTTAAGAACTTAATGAAGTTCATAACATCTAAATAGCGATTAAGTACAAACATTTAGAATAATTAACGCGCATTATTTGTTTTGTCTAAGGCACATAAACGAAAGAAAACACATAAAATAATATTTTAGAGGAAGCAGACTTAGTAAAGACAGCCGCTTGGATACCATTGGATGTGGACGTGCGGCCATAGATGAATGGCCAGGATGTTTAGAGATATGTGTAAAAGCTAAAGGTGGTCATTTTGAATAGTTTAAATATTTTGTGGTAATCTACACAGTTTAAATAAGTAATACATGCTTTTAAAATTTCACTTTTTTTTTTCTTTACACTAGACATATTATACAGCATAACATTAGACAAGATAGTTGCAGAAGCTAATACGTTAGAAGTAGTAAGTCGGCAATTGGAGGAACACGGACAGCAAAATAAAACTAAAGACGTAGGTAAATGCTGTAGCTCCTTTCAAAGGCGATAGAAACTTTCCAAAGTTGAGGGGAAAAAATCCTGAATTATCACGAAGAAAGGATGTGGTAAATGTGGAAATTCTAAACACGACTCCAATGATAAAAACTGCCCTGCAGTATGAGGGATATAATTTATGGCAAGACTTGGTACAAACACACACGATACAATGAACTTCAAAGTAATCAGAAATTTGTCCGTGCGAAGTACCATGTGTGACGGTCTAAGTCCTGGTGGGACGATAATAGGCTGACGGTTTATTTTATCTATTTACCTGCATTTTTACCTGCATTTAATCCTGCAATAGACAATAGTTCACAGAGAATAGCTCTATTCTCTAAATATATCCACAGTTTTAGAAAAATAGATTTTGTTTTAAACTTGTATTTCATTGCTATATCCTTATTCTGATGATAATGACTGCAAAATTAAAATTAAATTAAAAATTAATTTTTTCTACAATCACACCAATTATGTAGCTCTAGAGAAGCTTCGAAGAAACTCGATAAATGGTTACTAGACAACGGATACTTATATAATTATTACTACTAAACGTACTTAAAATACTGAAATACATACTTATTATACATAGAAAACACCCAGACCCGAGACAATTTAGAAAAACAAAAGTTTCTAAATTGACCCGACCGAGGATTGAACCCGGGACCTCAGAGATGGCGACACCATGAAAACCGGTGTACAAACCACTCGACCAAGGAGGTCGTCAACAACAAATAAGCCAACACTAAGAGTATATCTAAAACAAAAGAGAAAATTCTCGTATATACATAGACATTCATAGATTTTCAACTATAATCCCCAAAGGGTTAATCAGAGACCAGACAATGGGGACCGCAAAAGTAGTCTGCCACAGTCCTCGTTTCACCAAAAAGCAACTGCACACGTGCTCAGCTCTATGCTGTTGAATGTACGTGCAGTCTTGAGTCCGTTAATCGCCTTTTACGAGATCCAAAGGAAGAGATAGGTCAGTAGTATTCTATTAATGTGCCACCACCAGACATCTCAATTAGAATTTTCTAAATATGTCAACAGTTTCAGGAATATAGATTTGGTTTTAAACTTATTTAAGTACAATTTGAACTGATGATGATGTTTACAAAATAAGCCAACACCTATAGAGGATCGAAAACCAAAGAGACAATTCTACATGTAGAAATATCAATCATTATTTGTTTCGCTTTGCAAAACTTAACGGATAATGTGATGCGTTGTGTGTGTTTGCTTTTCCTACTTTTATGTTAAAACGCTCCCTTTGTACAGAGAGCCATAGGCTATTTTTATCCCGGTCAAACACAAAGTTGACAGACGATATCTGGCCGGCAAATTCAAGTGTGTTTATTTACAAATCAGAATAAAATAAAAAAAAAGCAATGAATAGAACAGAATAACAGCATTTATAAAATGAAGAAATGAAAATGAAAATGATTTAAATGTTTTGGTTAATATTTTCGATGTTACCTATCAGGGGGCTTATTATATAACTTCAACATATATTTTCATTATTGCTGGTTTGCTTATTTAAAACTACTTTTTAAATAATCAAACTAGCGAAGTAATGTACTTCTAATTAAAAGGTATAGCGAGTTATCCCAATTTTGTTAAAACTTGACTTTCATTTGTTTACGTCAAGAACATAATATTTTCAATAACATACTCCTTCATGCTTCCACCGCGCACCGTGACAAACTGCATTCCATATTTTGATGACAGCCAAATGATAAATAGATATACACTCACAAACAATAACTCTCTGAGTTTTTAAATGAAAAGCAAAATTTCCAAGACGCGAATGAATATTGAAGTACCATTTAAAAGGTTTAAAAGTTATGTACACATTAGAATTTAGATGATGTTGGTTGCTGATTAATATATAAAGTGAATCAGTGAGAGATATATGCTATAGAACAGAGATTATTTCAAATTTTTAGTAATTCGTTAAAAAAATATTCTTTAAGTAGTAAAACAATACTAGAGTGTGTACTTTTATTTTTGATGAGACTATTGTTTTTTGAATTTTAACTTGAAGTTTATAGATATCATCAGGATAAGTTTTGTAGGTACGACAATAACTACTATAAGGCCATCATTTATATGGGATTCACCTTATGCGTAGTAAAGCATTAGCTTTAGCTTGAACGGAATACGATTTTTGAGTATTGTGATGTTTGCAAGAAATTGTCTTATTTTATCGCAAACTCGTTCGATGTGATGACCCCATAGTTTAATTTGCTATCTATAGTCAATCCAAGGTAGGTTTGGGTTTGGACAATCTCTACAGGTGAGCAAATACAACTTGCCCCACTGTTAGCATGCAGACAGTCATGGTTATGAGCTACTAAATTTTGCAAAGGTTATTGTTAAATGTGTGGATATTTAATTACTTATAATTTTGTTTTCCTTGCGTTGAGCACTAAGCCAGCATCATGGCAACAACGTGTTAGGGCATCCAGATCGCATTGCAACCGTTCGCTTGCTGCTTGAAGATTTCTATCAGCAATTACAAGGCAAGTGTCATCCGCGAACTGGTAGCATGTGCTGTTAATGATGCAGTTACTCATATCATTCCCGTAGGATAAAAAGTATAAGGGGTCTAGAACGGAGCCCTGCGCTGTTCCACCAGTTACAGACATGGGCCCACTACAGATTTTTTTACTGTGAATGTTCATTTTTTAAGGAATTTCCACACCAAGTCAGTAATGGGCCACGTATTCCGCAGTCATTGAGTCTGTCAACCTACTGGCTATGCACCAATGTATCAAAAACATGCGAGAAATCGATAAAGAGTGCAAAGACATATTTTTTTTCATTTAAGTATTTATTGATTTCATCAGTAAAAGATAAAAGAGCGGAGGTGCTTACCAGACTGAAAGCCAAACTGGTACTGGTTAATTACGTAGTGTTTTTTATAAAATCTATGTATCTGCTCACATACATGTTTTTCAACTATTTTGTCTATAGGTGAAAGAAGCGTTATTGGTCGATAATTAGAATAATCACTTTTTTGTAAATTGGTCTTACGCAACCTATTTTTAGATCAAACATAATAACTATGATATTATCTAAGGTAGCTTTACATGATACACTGATTCCGTAAATTAATGATATCAAAGGGACCTTTTGTAAATGAAATAAATTTAAGGAGTTTCCTCAATTATTTTGCATTTTTAACGTGGTGGGTTATGCCTACTATGCCCATATGTCTGTGTAGGAAGGCTTATCAAAATTGATCCGACGTTTGACTGATTTGCTTATTCGTGGCCATAACCAATTAGTCAATCAAGTATAAGTGAACTTGAATCGGTTACAAAGTCAAACGAATTTGAAAACAAAGGTGATAAATCTCCCGATATTAGAGATGAGACGTTTATATATGGGCTAATGGCGTTGATATTAATTAATACACGCCTACAGAGTAAAAATTAGAAAACACAATCTATAATAAATCTTAACGTTGTTAAAGGCCTATTACATCTTGAATGTCTTTTTGCGTAAAATGCCTTTTTTTTTTTTTTTTTTATTTTTATAAAAGAGGGAGGCAAACGAGCAGGCGGGTCACCTGATGGAGAGTAATCACCGCCGCCCATGGACACCCGCAAAACCAGAGGAATTGCAGACGCGTTGCCGGCCTTTAAGGGAGGAATAGGTTTAAGGAAGGAATAGGAATTGGGGGGGGGGGGGGGGGGGGAAGGGGCCTCCGGAACCCTCACTGGTCGGACGAAACACAACAGCACCAAGTGCCATTATTTTACGCCGAATATTAGTGAGAGGGTGGTATTACGCCGGGCGAGCCGGCCCAATGCGTGCTGCAATGCAGCGTGGCTCTACCACTCAGAATTTTTGCATTTTGTAGTAATTTTGCAGTTGTATTTATCGTTTTTATCGAAAAAGGATAATAAATTCATGCATAATATTACAAATCTCCACTCTGCGAGAATAAGCTGAGTTCGGACGGCCGGCGCATCGCATTTTATAGTAATTTTGCAGTTGTATTTATAATTTTTATCGAAATAGGATAATAAATTCTTTATAAAATCTTTATTCCTTATGAAGTAATAATTATTCTAGTAAAAATTTTGCTCAATAATATTATCGTAGATAGGAGAAATTCACAGTTAACTTAAAGCGATTTTCGAAGTTTTTTGGTTTAGAATAAGGTTTTTTTCTATATAAAATCAATGATTTCTAAAAATTCCGAGGCCGTTATGCACTATACGACTATATAAGAGATAACATTCTATTATTTTTATTTCAAATGTTTAGAACAGTTGTTAAATCGATGAGCTCAAAAAAGTGCCTTCGTGCATTTTATGAAAATCATTCTCTGCAATTTTGGGTATAATTAAAAAGTTAAGCAAAATTTACAAAAAGCGAGGCCCCTACGCACTATTCCAATAGTTCTACACTGTTCAATAAGTCAAAATTGTTAATGTATTTTTGTTTCTGAGATCCATAACGCCAAAAGAGGCATTTTACGCAAAGATCGCAATCGAGATGTAATAGGCCTCTTAAGAGAGAACCGTAATAGGAATAGTAACATAATATGTACCAAAAATATAATAATACTTAAATCTTATTGTTATAAATAAAAACGAAAATTATTTACTTGCTTAAAACATGGTTTTACAAAGAAGTTGCATTAAATACCATGTCCACGTTCAACTATTATATCATGCAAAAAATGGCAGGTTGAGGTAGTTTACAAAAAGCAGTAACAAAGTTAAATGTTAATTGTTAATATGGAGGGCACAGACAGACAAGGGGTAATACTGTTCAAGATATCGGCTCAAACAATATTTTAGGCATTCCCATTGTGTCTACCAGATTTAAAATTAGTATATATTATTATATTAAGCAGACTGTAGTTCCATGAATATTAATGGAATTCTGAATTGTTAACAACGCCATCGAGACTAATACCGATTAATTCGTTAGGTTCTGATTATTTTACTACAGAATGGACGTCTTTTGGAAATTAGTAAAGCCTTTTAAGTTTATAATAAAGGAGAGTTGTGACGCAGTACGAAAATGCTTATGAGAATTGGTGAACATATTTAGAAGATACAAAAAAATACGAGTATGATCACTTTAAATCACAACATGCCACTTTTCCTATATAATATGATAGAGTTTATAGGTAATTAATGTTTGCCATGTCAGCTGGTATCGTAAGTGCTTAACTCAGACAACAGAACAAGTATAAGTATTAGGTACATACCACCTAATTAAATAAATGTTTTACTATTTATTATTATAAGCTTTTCAGACCTCATTATCTTACTTAAACCATTTTCAGTGTTTTGTGAATTTTATCCATTTGATGTAACTATACGTAGAATTTTGAGTGTTGTTTATTACTTTATAACACATTTGCTCGTTAAGTGGCTCTTATTACACCGATTTCAGCATAGTAATGTAATAAGCTACACACTAGTGCGGTAATGTAATTTAAAAATTAGTTCGTAATCGTTTGAATCTATGAACAACATAGGTGGGAGCCTTTAGCCCGTTAGTCGCTTTTACGACACCCAAGGGAAGAGAGGGGTTGGTAGTATTATTTTGATGAGCCCATCGCCGCTCTATGCTGTTGGATGTATGTGCAGTCTTTAGTCCGTTAGTCGCCTTTTACAACACCGAAGGGAAGAGAAGGGTTTGTAGTAATATATTGATGAGCCCATCGCCGCTCTATGCTGTTGGATGTATGTGCAGTCTTTAGTCCGTTAGTCGCCTTTTACGACACCGAAGGGAAGAGAGGGGTTTGTAGTATTATTTTGATGAGCCCATCGCCGCTCTATGCTGTTGGATGTTTGTGCAGTGCAGTCTTTAGTCCGTTAGTCTCCTTTTACGACACCCAAGGGAAGAGAGGGGTTGGTAGTATTATTTTGATGAGACCATCGCCGCTCTATGCTGTTGGATGTATGTGCAGTCTTTAATCCGTTAGTCGCCTTTAACGACACCGAAGGGAAGAGAGGGGTTTGCAGTATTATTTTGATGAGCCCATCGCTGCTCTATGCTGTTGAATGTATATGCAGTCTTTAGTCCGTTAGTCGCCTTTTACGACAACCAAGGGAAGAAAGGGGTTGGTAGTATTATATTGATGAGCCCATCGCCGCTCTATGCTGTTGGATGTATGTGCAGTCTTTAGTCCGTTAGTCGCCTTTTACGACACCCAAGGAAAGACAGGGGTTGGTAGTATTATTTTGATGAGCCCATCGCCGCTCTATGGTGTTGGATGTATGTGCAGTCTTTAGTCCGTTAGTCGCCTTTTACGACACCCAAGGGAAGAGAGGGGTTGGTGGTATTATTTTGATGAGCCCATCTACGCTCTATGCTGTTGGACAAAGAAAAATATATGTTGGCTTACCAAAGCACTAGAAAAACAACAAAAAAACGCAGTCATTTTCGAAATTTTTTTTCCTCACAAATATGTTATAAAACGTCGTATGGCATACGTGCGCTTTGATAATTACAGCCTCTGCTTTCTTGTAGCCCTCGCCTACGGCTCGGGCTAGCAATATCGCCTCGGCTGTAATTTTCATCTTACCGCACTTATATCATAATGTACTATTAAAACAAATGTAACAAAAAAATGTTGTTTATATTGAGACAGAATGAGAATTGCCTTGTTGGGACCATTTATAACGGTACGTCGACGTATGGAGTAAAGTTCCTGTCAAACTAGCACCATGAAGAATGGGGTTCACTCTACCCTTCAGGGGTGGACGACAAACGACAAATGGCTCAAGGCTATTGTGAATAGACATTACACAGTGTATTATTATTTCTATAACAATATATAGAATCATTGGCATTAAAAGTTTACACGGCAAACAGACTCAGGGCCTTACTTATAAACACCATTTAAGCATTATTTAGTTTTGTCTATTTTGCTAAAATTTAAAATGACATGTGTGTGCCGTGGACAAAACAATTTTTAACAAAATAGGTATGTAATATTTATTTAAATAATACATACACATAATCAGGATTATTATCCCCGAAGGGTTAGTCAGAGACTAGGCAATGAGGACCGCAAAAGAAGTCCTTTGCCATAGTCCACTTTTCACCAAATAACGACTGCCCATGTGCTCAACGTGACAGGTGGTGAGACCATCGCCGCTGTATGCTGTTGGATGTTTGTGCAGTCTTTAGTCCGTTAGTCGCCTTTTACGACACCAAAGGGAAGAGAGGGGGTGGTAGTATTCTTTAACCGCTACGCGACACGGCTGATTTTAATAATGTTTTTATGTAAGGCCGTTAGTGGCTTACAGAAAACGAATTAAATACACTACAGGGCCCTGATTCTGTATCGCAATCTATAGATTCCACACCTAAACCTTACCGCGCACAAACGTCAAACGCATACGATTTTGGAAAGATATCGTAACTTTTTAAGGAATTAACGTGGTAGTGAAATAAGGAATCGTTACAGAATAAGGGCCCAGGTAGACAGATGATGTCACATTCTTGCTAATAAATTTATGGGGACTTAATACTAAAATAAAAAAATGGTAGGTTGAGCTATTGCCTACTGACAAATAAAACAAACGTATAATCCATATTTATGTCACCCAGAGTTATGTTTGATGTTTATTTTGTTAGTCTATTTTTTTTTCCTTTTTCACGGGAAGTTCGAATGCTGTGGTCTCTCGTGGGAATCGTAGATGCATATATACGTAACGGGAAGATTTCTTAACGAGCTTTCATTTATAATTTTCATCATAATATAAACATTTTCAAATTAAAATTGAAAGAGTTTATTTATAAAAATATTGTTTAAAGTGCGTATTGCTGGATTGTATTTACTTTTACTTTTTAAGTTAAATACTATAAGCTCATTTAAGTGAACTATGTTCTTTTTGAGTAAATAAAGTTTCTCTGAATTCATATTATAATGTGATTTTTTGTTTTATTAAATTATAATTCAAATTATTTTATTTGTAATAAGTGTGGTACATTACATAGGTGGAACAGGTTAGGTTGAGCATCGAACATTTAGCTAAAGTATTAGCATACATATTCAATCATTATAATAAAAGTTAAAATTTAAAATAAAATACATCATTACTTTTTAATTACACATTACAATCATTGTCAAAAATCGTGGAATAGTTTTCGGTGAAATAAAATTCGGTATTAAATAAAATCGGCATTTTAATAGAGACACGTGTATCCTTATGTACCAGACGAAATTAAAATCATGACGGTGCACATTCATTAAAAATTCCAGTACATTTTCCTTACCTCTTCCTTTTTAAGGGTAGTTTTAGGGCTACGCGCTCTTTTTCAAAGTCATGCAAAATTATAAAGAATGATTGATACAAAAATTAAACAAATTGGCGTATTATAGATTACTTTTAGGGGAGAAATGGAATTGGCGTATTATAGATTACTTTTAGGGAGAAATGGACCTCCGTCTCTCTCTCAGCAACGAGTGCTATTGTTTCCCGCCGATATTCCGTTACGTCGGACGAGCTGGCCCAATTCGTGCTGCAACGCAGCGTGGCTTTACCACTTAGACAGTGTCACTCACTTAGGGATCACATGTGGGTGTGGGGTGTCAAGGGTAAACCTACAATTTCGTAAAAATATTGGCTGGAGATGGCAGAGAAAGAGATAGTTTATAACATTCTTTATTAAAGTGACAGATACTGTCAGACTTTGAAATAAAACATAAGTAGTAAATAATGTATAGTAAGTAAGATTAGCGTATGGGTAACACAAGTATATCTGAGATTTATTTTGTTGTTCCCCAGTAGGTATATAAGCAAAAACGTAACTAAATTAGAATAAGTTTTAAAATGTAAGAAAATTAAAGTAAAAGCCAAAGTCCCACCCGTAAAAGAGCAAAAGATGATGAATGGCTGTGAAGTATGAGGTATAAAAGTGCGAGAGGAATAAATGCGAGAACTAGTATGAATGAGAATAGAGCAAAAATTACGCTCCGATAATGTTGGAGCAGAGAGTATAAAAAAGGTTAAACCTACGGACGCAAGTAACTTTAACCGCAAAAAACGGAGGTGGAACTAAGACATTTGCTTATAAGTAGGTATATTTAAAATTAAAACCTGGTTTAAATCTAATGCAGATAGCCTTCTGACAGTATCACTTTTCAATCATGTTTAACTTTAGTCCACGTCCCGAAGTTTGGAGAAAAGTTTGACAGAGTTGAACGAAACAAAAACAGGCTCCATGAATTTTTGCGTAGGTACTATGTTCAGTAGAATCATTTTCATATTCTAAATGAATACGCCCGATCGGAAAGGGTAAATACTTTTGGAGGGAGAGCAATGCTTAGAGCCCTTTTGCCGCGGTAGCTGGAGGTTCCCATGGGATCACGATACTCTCGTTTCTCGGTAGCCGCAGGCACACTTTTGTTTTCAATGAACCTCAAAAGGGAAAATAAAATGTTTTCAATGGAAATCGAGAGAAATTTCAATACGTAAAATACGAACTCGACTCATTCTTGATAGCGAAGAAATTCTACTTTGCTGTTTGTCTGACGTATTTATTTCCTTTGGAAAATGTATTTTAAGAGTTTTCAGTCTACTGAGTTTGGTTGTACGTACCTATTTCTATTTATTTTCAATAGGTACCAAGATATTTTACCTAGATTTAACATTGAGCTGTGAATGAGAGTGCTAAACCTGTGCCTTTTGAAGGATGAGAATTATATTATCGCAATAAAATATGGAATACTAATATACAGCTCTAGTCAGTCTTAAAACGCTTACGTAAAACTGTCTTACGGTATACTCCTATAACAATATGATTATAATATACTAGTAATATCACGACTTTGATAGAATTGCCGCATTAAGATTACTGCGGCACACAAGGAGTGCGATGTAGGTAAGCCGTGAATAATCGATATAATAAAAGAAAAAAGATTATGGTGAATTTTAGTTATTGTCCTTTTAGTGTCGTAATAAATAATTGTTACCGTCCGCCGGCTAGAACGATGGCTCATCATTTGAAAGCTTACCTAGATGTTTTCTAGCAATATAATGACGTAAGTAACCTAGTTAAATTAGCTAGCCTAGTGGTTAGTATCCTAACTGCGAAACTTTTTTATTATTTTTTGTGACATTTATTGGGTACCTACAGTCAAACAAAAAGGATGCCTAGGAGGTTTGACTGCAAGTTAGTAGCGGGTTTTGAAGACCGCGACTGCAAGAAACAAAGTTTAGTTAAAGTTTAAGTCATGACACTTTTAAGTTCCATTGCAGTCATCACACCGGTGACCGACAAACAATTGAATTATTGTTGTGTCGGGTTTTGTAGCAGTAAACTTGTTAAGTAACTGAGACTTGTAAGACGTATACATACCTACATGTAGTTTAAGCATCTTCAAAAGTTAAAAGATAATGTTCAATAAAAACCTTTACAGGCGTCATTGACGTCGAAACTAATGAAACAATTAGGTAATAATAACAGTTAGCACATCCGTAGGAGCTCGATGGCGCAGCGGCAAGCGCGTTCGGCTTACGATCTTGAACGTTAAGCAACTTTCGCAATGCCAGGTCGCTGGATGGGTGACCAAATTAAAAACATCTCGAGCTCCTCCGTGCTTCGGAAGGCACGTAAAGCCGTTGATCCCGGTTGTTGTCGTAAGATGACAGTCGTTAAAACCCACCAACCCACATTGGGCCAGCGTGGTGGGTTATGGACCAATATCCCCACGTGCTGTTGTCCACGTGGGAGGCCTGTGCCCAGCAGTGGGACGTTTGTAGGCTGATGATGATGATGATGATAATTTAGATAAATCTAGACTACTGAATATACCACAAGTTCGGATTTTAGGAGTGCCTTCAACTGAGAAGAGCTGGCAAGAAACAGTAGAAGTTTTGTTTATTTTACTTCAATCTACTAATAATCGCCGTATGGCATGGTTGTAGGCTTTTGCCTATGTGTAATCTTTCAAATTGGCGCTCTATAAATTAAAAATTCTAATTTGAACTCAAAACATCTTACAAATATACAATTCTTTATCGAAGAAGTCTCCTTATGGATTAAGCCTTCTATGCTGGTAATTCCCTTAAGGGGGCTTAGGCGGTGAAAACGGAAAAATTGGGTCATTAGCTGCTATTTAAAATATTTTAGATATTTCGCACTGAAATTTTCAATACGTATTACATAAGGTATGTGTGAGGGGATGACTGTTTCCAGAATACAATTGGAAACATTTTGCTCTATAGAAAAAATCGTGAAGTTACCTTTTTAAATTTCATATAAATGCACATTACGACCGTGTTTTACTATAATAATTCCTATAAAATTATAAACACAGGTATTTACATTTTCGATTTCTTGACTGATTTGAATTTCCAAAAAACTAAACCTTTTTATTAACTTTTTGATAAAAATGTGAATGGCGCTTACGCATTACCGCGGACCCCGCACCGCGCAACAACCGAGAGGGCCCAGAATAACGGCGGAATTTTCGCTGACCACCTAACCCCCCTTAAAGTATATTAACCCCTTGAGCACCATAATCTTACTATGCAAAATTCGTATGGGAATTTGCATGGTAAGATTTAAGCAATACTGCTCTAAGAGTTATTGATAAGGCCCCTGATGTTACAGATTTAACTAGGGTGTCTTTGTAACGTTACTTTAACTTTAAGCGTTCCGATTCCAATTTGGCGGTATAATCGCTAGCAACATGTAATCAGCTGTTAGCGATTGCGACAGAACTGAGAAATTACAAGAGGCTACACTATGTTTCATGTTTTTAGATGAAATTAATATGATAGCACTGTTTATAATATATGTTAGAAAGGAGCAAGTTTCAATCCTGCTGGTTTTTCCAATTTCCAATTCACTTTAGAACGGCTACACCTATTTGGCAGATTCTTTTTTGCTGTGTTTGTAGTTACAGTTGTTAGCGATTGAACTGAGAAATTTTAAGTGGCTAAACTATGTTTTATGTTTTGAGATGAAATATGCTAGCACTGTTTAACGGCTACCGGCTTTACCTAGTTTACTAATTAAAAGAAGTTCGTAACTACATCAAATATTTATATTGCTATGCAGTAATGTTACTTGCACTCCGCTTGCATATCATTTAAATTCCTAGTTCTCATAAAATTGTGTGTAGAATAACAAAAAAAATAGAGCTGTGTTGCGTAGCGGCTAAAAGAGTACTACCACCCCTCTCTTCTCTTGGGTGTCGTATAAGACGACTGAAGACTGCACTTACATCCACATTGACGACCTCCTTGGTCGAGTGGTTTGTACACCGGTTTTCATGGTGTCGCCATCTCTGAGGTCCGTCCCGGGTTCGATCCCCGGTCGGGTCAATTTAGAAATTATTGTTTTTCTCTAAATATTCTCGAGTCTGGGTGTTTTCTATGTATAATAAGTATGTATTTAAGTATTTCAAGTATGTTTATCCGTTGTCTAGTAACCATTTCACGAGTTTTTTAAAGCTTCTCTTGGGCTAGATAATTGGTGTGGTAGTAGGAAAGATTTATTTTTATTTTTTTATCCAACAGCATAAAGTAGCGATGGTTTCACCACCGGTCACGTAGAGCACATGCGCATTTGCTATTTGGTGAAACGTGGACTATGGCACAGTGCTGCTTTTACGGTCCACATTGCCTAGTCTCTGAACAACCCTTCGGGGATAATAGTCGTGATTATATGTATGTCTGTAGAATAACAAAATTGCTGCAAATTGCTAGTAGTGTGTTGGTAATTTATATTTTAAACCATTCATTATTTTTTAATAAATAACATTCAATATATACCTATTATTAGCGCTTCGGTTTCCTAGTGGTAAAGCATAGGAATCGATATTTGTAGATCCTGGGTTCAATTATTAGGACGAGCAAAACCAAGGGGGGTTTTGCTCGTCCTGTGTTTGTTTTTGTAATTCACAACTCTCATTTGGGAAGCGTGGTGAGTATGTGGGAGAGTATATTGATTACCTTTGATGTTGAGTATCTTTCCTTTTCCATTTTATTATTATTTGATTGGTATAAAAATATATATTTTTTAACATTACTTACGTACATACCATAGTTAATATAAAATTTGGTTAAACAAACTTTATTTAAATTTCAGTAACGTCTTGCTGTGGGACGTTTTTAAAGCTAATGAAGGTGATTTCATATCAGGGTCCTGATTCTGTATCGCAATCTATAGATTCCACACCTAAACCTTATCGCGCACAAACGTAAACGCATACGTTTTTGGGCAGATATCGTAACTTTTTAAGGTATTAACGTGATTTTGAAACAAGGAATTGTTACAGAATAAGGGCCCAGTTTAATTTATAATATTACCTTTTTGTAACTTTCCCATTTGAAATTTGCTCGCAACTGCGTTAAAATTATAATATATTCCGTAATCTTTAATAAGTAAGTATTTGTAAAAAATATTAAGGTCGTATGTTGGTGACGTAGTTGTTGACATTATGGAGGCCTTTGTTCTTTTCTTTGTTTCTTCACCTTTTTTTTCTTTCTTTCCTATTAAATTTAAGTATATATAAATATATTAATAATATAATATATATATATATATATATTTACATCCAGCTACGCATTTGGCGTCATGCATGCTGTGCATCATTACGACGTCCTCCAGTTCAGCTTACAATTTAGATCATCTCTCTGCGAATGTTTCTTAGTTTTTTGATGCCTTTCTCCATAGGATATTTTATTTTGCGATTATTTTAATTGTGGCAATATTCTTCTTGCAGTCATGCCCAAACATTTATGAACTCCATTTCATGGTAATAAATTTTTGGCTTCCTGGATATACTGATTATCATTTACTTAATGCGCTGACATTTTAACGTCCTCCTGATTTTGTAAAAGCGACGTTGCCAGCAATGCGTTACCTATCTCTTTCTTTCACCGAATATTTCAATGTTGGGTCCAATTTGACAGATGTCTTTAAAATTGTTAATCAAAGTTTTTTTTTATTTAAGAGGGTTTACACATTTCGGTTTCCCATACAATCTTCCAAGTCGAAATTTTTAAAGACCATTAAGCCATATTTTATGAAACTTTGCATGCTAAAGTAAAACACAGGGATCCAATCGTTTATTTGGCTGAGTTATTGAGATTTAAAATCGCAATAACTCAGTTAAATAAAGGTTTTTTAAAAATGTTTTCAACAAACTATTTAGATCTCTATATTTTACCTCAGCATGCCGAGTTTCTTAATTAAATTTTTTGCGGAAGGTGCGTAGTTCGATTCCCGCCTGAGGTTGTCGTCTTTTTTCAATGTTTAAAATTTTACTTAAGTATATTTAAGTGTTAATAAAACGCTAAAACATAAAAACATTAATCTATAAACGCAGCTTCATCTTAACCGAATGTTCAAATATTTGTAAAAATATTTCTTTCGAATCTCAGAGGTGAAAACTTCTAAGATTTGATGAAGCAATGTTGACTAAAAACATAAGCATCAAGCACTGACAAATGTCGACGTTTGAAAGCCAGACCTCGGTAGCCAAGTGGTTAAGTCAGTCGCCCGGAATGCGGAAGGTGCGTGGTTCGATTCCCGCCTGAGGTTGTCGTCTTTTTTCAGTGTTTAAAATTTTACTTAAGTATATTTAAGCGTTAATAAAACGCTAAAATATAAAAACATTAATGCCGAGTTTCATCAAAAATGGCCTAATGGTTTTTAAAAATTGATCTCGATCTAAGATCAAACCTTAAGGCATCACATTGATGAACCCAAAACTGATGTCAGTTTCTTTAATGAAGTTAAGAGCGTTATCGCATTTCAGTTTCCCATACAAATTTTCAAGTTGAAATTTTTAAAAACCATTAGGCCATTTTTGATGAAACTCGGCATTAATGTAATAATTAAAAGTGCAGCGGCCATCATAAATAGCCGCTGCACTGAAGTACACAATTTATTATTTAGCTATAAGGATAATATCGATTCGAGAAAATTGACAGTTTTGGGTAAGTGGTTCTGCTTGCATTCCTTGGGTTCTGATTTCCTAAATAAGTACTTATATTCTCTTTTTCCTTTAAAGATGATGTTCTACTAACTATCCAAGCCCTAAGCTGAGGAGCTACCGTACGCCCGTATATTGATATCTGGCGTCCGTTGTTGGCATATGGCATCCGTATATTCATTTTTGGCGTCCGTATATTGGATATCTGGCGTCCGTATATTGCTATTTGACATTTCACGCCAGCTCTAATAACATCTTGAGCATAATATGTGACAAATCGGACAGTCCTATTTACAAATTCATATTGCGTAAATGCCTCGGGTTCTGGCTTCCTAACTTAATTATCTTTATAGTTTGAAATACCTAGGCCCTTTGTTGAGGAGCTACCTTGCGTCTGTATATTGTTATCTGGCGTCCGTATATTGACATGTGGCGTCCGTATATTGATGTCTGGCGTCCGTATATTGCTATTTGACATTTTGACGCCAGCTCTAACAAACATCCTGAGCATAATTATGTAACAAGAGAAAAAAAGACAAAAACCGTACCGAAATGCTGGAAGCTTGGCAATGTGCAGCCAGTACCCTAAAAGGGAAGTCTCATGCTGACCCATGCAACTACCGACCGATCGCTATCAATTCCATACTCTGTAAGGTCATGGAAAGAGTTCTAAACAGTAAGTTGGTATGAGGAGCTGAGGAGGTCATTAACTTATAGGTATGTACTTATAAGTTAATGACCTCCTCAGTGACTGTCAATATGGCTTCCGCTGAGGAAGCCGGGGATTTCGACTGGGGATCTTCTAGTTTATGTGACGCACTACTGGGGTGGGGCCCTCGAGATGCACGGCGAAGCACTTGCCGTATCACTGGACATCTCGAAGGCTTTTGAAAGGGTCTGGCACGCAAGTCTGCTGCGCAAGCTTCCTGCGTATGGTGTCCCCGCTGTAGATATTATTATATGTACTTTTGTAGTTGGATAGCTGATTTTCTGACGGCACGATCGATCAGAGTGGTCATCGATGGCTGGTCCTCTGACTCAGTGGCTATTGATGCCGGAGTTCCTCAGGGGTCTCTCTGCGACGCTTTTCCTGTTGCACATCAATGACCTGTTGATACCAGGAATTGTTGGGTATGCAGATGACAGAACTGTCGTAGAGAGATACCTTTCGGATGCAAACTGCAGTCAAAAAGCTGGGCGTCCTAAATAAGGTCAAGTGATATTTCACGCCGGGATAGCTTTAAACTCTCTTTAAAGCTGAAGTCCGATCTTGTATGGAATATTGCAGTCACCTATGGGACGGCTCAGCGAAATACTACTTGTACTTTGCATCTGTGTATATTGATAGTGACAGTAAAGCGTCTCAAAATTATGAAATTAGTGATTTTTTGAAAAACAAAGATTACTACAGTGAACATCTATCGCTGATCGAATCGATCTATCGTGAATATTTGTATTTCTTGTTACTTTTTTAGATTATTATTGTTTAAAAATTATTATCCTAAACTTGAAAGAGTCCTAACATATTGTATTTACCTGTAAGTGTTTGTTACACTTAAATAATGTTACAAACTTAATTAAGTAATTTAATGTATCAGTGTAAACAAACGTTGGTGAATTATATAAAAAAAAATACCAACTAACTGCACTGGACACGATTCAACGCAGAGTTAAGAGGCTAATTGGCGACAAAGAACTGGTGAAGAGCAAGTTTCACACCCTAGCTCACCGCCGCAAAGTTGCCTTTCTGTCGGTCTTTTACAGACCTGGAGCTCCATGAGCTCATACCGCCATCCCCTTTCTTCCATCGGACATCCAGACGCACTGCGGGCTACCACCCTTTCTTGGAGGATATTTCTAAATGTCGCACAAAGCGCTACTCAACATCGTTTATACTGTGCACAGAAAAAGAGTTGAACTCCCTCCCTGCGTCTGTGTTTCCGAGTACTTATCTTAAGTATCTTCAAAGCAAGAGTGAATAGACACCTTCTGGGTTAGCTCGCTCCATCGTGAATCGGCTTGATTGGGATCAAGAGCAAACCCATTTACAGAAAAAAAAACTAGTCGGACAGTCCGATTTACGTATTCATATTGCGTAAATGCCTTGGGTTCTGGCTTCCTAACTTAATTGTCCTTATAGTTTGAAAGGCCTAGGCCCTTTTTTACCGTGCGTCTGTCTATTGTTATCTGGAGTCCGTATATTGATAACTGGCATCCGTATATTGACATCTGGCGTCCGTATATTGACATCTGGCGTCCGTATATTGATGACTGGCGTCCGTATATCGGATATTGCTATTTGACATTTCACGCCAGCTCTAACAACATCCTGAGCATAATATGTGACAAGTCGGACAATCCGATATACGAATTCATATTGCGCCTCGGATAGTGGCTTCCTAACTTAATTGTCTTTATAGTTGAAAGGCGTAGGCCCTTTGTTGAGGAGTTATTATATTGTTATCTGGCGCCCGTATATTGCTATTTTACAGTTTGCGCCAGCTCTAAGAGCATTCTGAACACAATATGCGACAGGTGGGATGATGAAAGAACATGTACACACGCCAGCACATCAACCTACCTACCACAAAATGTCCAATTTTCTTCAATAGACTTTGAACTTTATGCCTTAAATATATGGTTAAAAATGTATTAAAGAAATTTTACAGTTTTGGATAGGTTGCAGGTGTCTGTACATTTACATTTTTTATTAATTATTTATTAGTTTTATGGCTGATTATTCAATCATTGGATAAAACTTATCCTTCTGATAAAGCATTACGCAATCAAGCTAAAATGTCACCTGTTTAAAAAAAAGTTATTTATGACAATACATTTTTTAATAAGTAAGTATAATAGATTACGATTTATGATAATAACTAGCGACCGCTCGCGGTTTTACCCGCGTGGTTCCCGTTCCCGTGGGAATATCGGGATAAAAAGTATCCTATGTGTTAATCCAGGTTATAAACTATCTGTATGCCGAATTTCATTCAAATCCATTCAGTAGTTTTTACGTGAAGAAGTAACAAACATACACACTCACAAACTTTCGCCTTTATAATATTAGTGTGATATTGTATTTTAGTAGGCACCAAACATTGAGTAAGCTGGCAACGTCGCATTAGCGGACGCCAAATTTATATGAAAACGTCAGAAAAGAAGCGCGTTTAATACGGCTGTGGATATACGCACGACAGTAGCGCCGCACCTCTGCTGAGATTTTTTTGGGAACTATCTAGTATTTTTTTGCAGCCATTACAATAAATTTTTGGCTTCCATCGATTTTTGTTCTACGGCTAGCTTGATCTTAGAGGCGCCAAGTGTCATCGATTAAAAAAGTGGCGTCCGGTATGCGGACGTCATATAGCGGTGGACGCCATTTTAAATGTAATTTCGCCTTCAGTGGACGGAAGTTTGCTTGTGGGATATATATATATATATATATATATATATATATATATATATATATAATATAATATACTAAATTTGCGTTAAATCTATATTAATAAAAATCAATTGCCGAAATGTTTGTACGCGCATCACTTTAGAACGGCTGCACCTATTTGGCTGATTCTTTTTTTGCTGTGTTTGTAATTGTCAGGACAAGGTTTTTATGAAAGAGTTTTTTTGGAATTCGTCATGGGGTACGGGGTCCACGCGGACGCAGCCGCGGGCGGGCCGCTAGTCCTACTAATATTATAACAGCGAAAGTTTGTAAGTATAGATGGATGTTTGTTACTCTTTCACGTAAAAACTACAGAATGGATTTGGATGAAATTCGGCATACAGATAGTTTACAACCTGGATTAACACATAAGATACTTTTTATCCCGATATTCCCACGGGAACTGGAACCACGCGGGTGAAACTGGGAGCGACCGCTAGTTATATATAAAAATATTGTGACCGCATTCCATCGACAGAGATTGAGGTCACCTGTTCCGTTAACTTTGACATTAAATTGTCATGTCTTGACCAAAAATATGGACGGAACACGTACGATATCTCCATGACCCTCGTCACGTCAACCTGACGTAAATTGTCAGTTGCTCAATTTGGCGAACTAATCACATGAACCTACATAATCAATGAGTTTCTCCCATATTCTTTTAGCAACAACACGTGTTGTGAGACTCCATTTTAATTCAATCTACAATGGAGGAGGTTCTTTCCAAAACTTTTGACGCGGCTGATTGGAATAATCAAGTTTTGTTATGAGCTCTAGAGGAATAATCATGTTTTGATTAGTATGTTGTTGGATTAATCTAGCTTGGATGCAATCAGAAATCTTATTTTTGAATTGAAATAACCTGAGGTTCATCTTCTTTTATAAATAAAAAAAAACAAAAAAAATATTATCAAAGTATGTTTTCTTTAAAACTCAGCTACTTCATGGTCAAGGCAATTCTCTGTATGTTCATGATCATTTACATCATCATTTTCATCATAATTTTCAATATTATGGTTATCATTCATTATACTTTGAAAATACGTTAAGTACGTGAAATACGTTACAAAACATCACATTAAACACTCTGCATCTGCAACTGACTTGATTGAATTACAACCGAAAAAATTGTTGACAGCATATAAGGCGGGTCTCCTGCGACACTGTTTTGTGTTTGCTAACACCTAACATCAAACATCTAACAAAACATGTACGTAGGCCATGCCCAAATTTGTTAGATGTTTGATGTTAGGTGTAAGCCCCTTCGTACACAAGGCTACGCAAATCTTCGATACTCGACGATTTTTGTCTCCAAGCGACTAGCGCCATACAAATCCATTGAGGTTCGCACACGAGTCGCGTCGCCGACATTTGTCCCGCGACTCCAATTTGTATGGCGGTAGTCGCTTGGAGACTAAAATCGTCGAGTATCGAAGATTTGCGTAGCCTTGTGTACGAAGGGGCTTAGCAAACACAAAACAGTGTCGCAGGAGACCCGCCTACGTTGACAATGACAATCATGACGTGACTTTTGTGTCAAACAAACGCCACCTCATGGACGTAATCTCAGAACAATAGATTTAGTTAATGTTCTGAAGAAGTAATATACTAACTTACGTCCATGCGCCACCACACAAGTCTTCAAAAACAAAAATTTCAGCTTGCCATATTAAAAAGTAAACTGCATATAGTTCTAACTGAAAAATAAAGGTATAAAACATGTTTTGTTGCAATTTTGACTAAAATAGTTAATTAACTTCAGGATTAATCATATTTTGTTCCAAAAATGAATATTTGAAATGAGTAATGCCATTTCGAAGTGGATTTATCTACTTTTGACCAAATCGTGTGTTTTGTTGTTTTTTTTCAGCGGATCTATCGCGTTTAGCATAACTCTTGTTTTCGCATCGTGTAGATTTCAATGGTAGGTACGTACCCCAAAAAAAAACATGTTTTGTCAAAAGTGGAATAGTCAAGTTTTGAAAAGAACCTCCTCAATGTACTTTAAAAATATAATACAACTTGAAATCGGCTTAATGCTAAACGCGAAGCCATTAATTAAAGTTATAATAATACACCTATATGGTTCAGATAGTTTATTTCAACCAAAGTTAAATCTTTGATTGTAAGGATTTTATTTTACAATAAAATAATTATACTTTTAAGCTTTTTTCAAAAATCATTTCAATAAAAGATTTAGCTCCAATTGATATAAACCGACTAAAGTGGACAGTGGCATTTTTGCTTTTATAATATTATACATAATATATTTTAAAAGGGTAAATAGGTAAATCCCTGAACGGTTAGTTAGAGACCAGGCAGTGAGGACCGTATAAGCAAAAAACAAGAGCACATATGCTTAGCGTGACAGGCGGTGAGACCATCATCGCTTTAAGCTGATGGATTTTATGTGGAGTCTTTAGCCCGTTAGTCGCCTTTTACTACACCTAGGGAAGAGATGGGTTCGTAGTAATCTATGAATGAGCCGCTACCACACCGCTCCTGTATATATGTATATCCCTATATTATGTATACATAAGAGTCACGTGTGCTGTATTTTAAATTTTAAAGTGAGAGTTTCTTTTCACTGTAAGCAACGTAAAAATACGAAGTCATTAAAACTAATCGTGGTGGCTTTATCTTACGAAAATATTCCTATACAAAAAGCATTAATCATAATGTAGGAAAAATCTGAGCCTCATTATGGTTTCACGCCCTTCTGAGTGAATGGAAACTGGCCAGAAACTTGAGTTTGTAAAGTTTTGCAATATTTTAAAAACTTCGTTACCGATAGCAAGACGCATTAGGAATCCTCATTGCTATACATTTTTACTTTACAGTGATCAAGTTTTAAATGTCACGCCAAATTATGAGTTAGTTAAGCCTTCCATCTTAGTAGTAATGACTGTGTGTCTCACATGGACTTTGTATATCAACACTGACGGTGTTTTATTTTATTTGAGCGTTTTTTTTAAAGTGTTCGACACGTAAATAAAATAAATGATTTGGCAGCATAAATTTTAATTTCATTCTTCTAGTATCAAAATAAAATAAAATATTTCAACATGCTGTGCCCGTTAAAGGATTATTAACTCCTTTACAATGGAAAGATCTTCGGCAAAACTTTCAGCTCAATCTTTCCATAAACATTATTTATATTTTTAACAGATAATTAACTTAAATATTAAATAAGGGTACTACTACACACTACTCTAACGACGTGAGCACGTCTAGTTACGCCATCTATAATTCGATTTTATAGGTGAATACCCACCGTATTATTATGCTTCGTGGCCAAGCTTCCTATATAACTTAAATATAAATAATTATGCTAACAGTGAGCATGTACATTACATATATTTATTTTGTTAAGTGTGATACATAAATTATTTAAAGACTTCGCGTTCCCAAAAAATGTTGAACAACTTACTAATGGCATCTTACGTATGCGCATCTTACGTATGCGTGGAAGCCTTATTCAAGTAGTTTTGCGTTAAACCCCGTTCAAATATTTGTATGTAACAACATTATTCAAACATTGGCTTTCTATCCCTTAGAAACACATCCCATTTCCAGGACAAGAAGTATAGTCACTCCGATATGTAACTGCTTTACTCAGAGCGTATCGCTCACATGCTCAAAATCCACCCAGTACCTCTTGCGTGATGTTTCAACAATGTGAAAGACGAATAGTCAATAAACTTTATTTTAATGTTTTATATTTTAGCGTTTTATTAACGCTTAAATATACTTAAGTAAAATTTTAAACACTGAAAAAAGACGACAACCTCAGGCGGGAATCGTACCACGCACCTTCCGCATTCCGGGCGGCTGCCTTAACCACTTGGCTACCGAGGTCTGGCTTCGATTCCTTCGAAGGTGCGTGGTTCGATTCCCGCCTGAGGTTGTCGTCTTTCTTCAGTGTTTAAAATTTTACTTAAACTTTATTTTGTTTATTATGCGAAATGCACGTCGCATAATAAAGAACCTGTCGTGTCGCCATCTTCACATAGAGGTCAATATCCTACATACTAGTAACAACCAGAAGGCTCTGTTTCCAACTGACATTCCTTTTTCGGACAACCTGTATAGCACTCAGGAATCACTGATACAGAAAGATAGATGATATATTAGAAGTGATTTATGGATTTATGATTGAGGGGGTCGAAGCAAATCATCAATCATACATCTTTGTCTCAGATTAAATAAATTCTTATCGTAAGAAATTTTACATTTCACTTATTGAGAAAATATGTACCAGTGAGCATTCATGGTTTTGAAAAGAAGTTATAAAACTAATAAAATAAAGCATACGTTACAGTATAGAGCAGGTGTACAAAACTTTAAAGAAAACAGAAGGGTTACAAAAAGGACAATGCCTATTTTGGACTTGTTTGTTTTTGATAATATATAAATATAAATCGTACTTTCAAAATAGCTCATAATTTACTTAATCTATCCATGCTATCACAAAAGTCAGGACATTTTCCCTATAAAGCCTTCTTTTCGTATGGCAGTAACCAATTTAAGGTTTTTGAACGCACTCTGCCACTCAAAGCGTTTCGTTCCACCTTGTAACTGTTAACATTAATATTTATTAACACGAATTGATTGAACGGCTATATTTATCACGGGTAAAACGAAACATATTTTTGACTTGTTAGTTGTCAGCTCTTTCTGTCACTGTTCTCTGTGGGTGTCCGATTCGTTATTTTTAGTTAAATGAAACTTATTGTCTTGATTATTGGCTTCTTCAATAATAATTATGTGTTGTGCATGATTAATTAGAACAAAAATGGTATAAAACATGTTTAGCTGATTGTATGTTACCGAAAAACTTCAAAAAGACAATGTCTTGTCACAACCACCACAAACTTATAATTTTTATTTTTCAACTTTCTCTCACATACCTAACTCTGGCTTTTTATAAAAAAAACTGACTTTAGACCAATAAATAGTAATATATTAGATTACATTTTAAGATCATTAAACTAACTTTACTCCATTATAGTCAAAGCTTTACTCATTGTCAGGTTTTCAAATGTATAGGCCGTGGGTATTTATTATGTAGATACACATTTTTTTTAAAGTTTAAGAGGGTTTACGCATTTCGGTTTTCCATACAAACTTTCAAGTGGAAATTTTTAAAAACCAATGAGACAATTTTGATGAAACATTGCATGCTGAAGTAAAACACAAAGATCTAAATAGTTTGTTGAAAACATTTTTAAAAAAACGTTTTTCTAGCTGAGTTATTGCGATTTAAAGTCTACTATAGAAAGTTAAAAATCGCAATAACTCAGTTAAATAAACATTTTTTTTTAAATGTTTTCAACAAACAATTTAGATCCCTATGTTTTACTTCAGCGAGCAAAGTTAGATCAAAATTGGCTCATTGGTTTTTAAAAATTTCGACTTGGAATTTTGTATGGGAAACCGAATGGCGTAAACCCTCTTAATTCACGATCAACGTAGGAACTACATCGTAGAAGTAAATAAGCTTTATTGACTTTTAGGATGATGTTACATTGCATACCTACTATAGTTACAAAATAACCAAAAGCACAGAATAAATAATAGTAGGTACTACGTACCTACCAAAAGTCCTAATCCTAAGATACAGAACCAACATTTATTTTGCACAAAATATGCACGTGCCTCAGTACTGATTAAAAAAATGAAACGGCAAAAAATGCAGGCGCTTTAATGCTTATATTAAAACATCGACTAGTACTTAGATTAAAATATTTGTTCTAATCTATGACTAGTAAACATTAATTCTAAGGCTGTTGTGATAAATAAACACATCGCAAGGGATCCCCTCTCATATAAATATTAACAATATATTAAGACAATACCCACCAAGACCTGTTTATGATATTCAAAGCATAAATTGTTTGTGTGTGATTGATAAATTGCCATACAGCGCGGGAATTTCAATGAGTTCGCTAACAGAGTTTTAATACCGGGTAAACTTTTATGAGCGGTGCTCCTAACTTTTATAAGGCACCTAGTTATTGCGAAACACTGGAGGTGGTTGATGTATTTCGGCAAAGAATTCGGCATATTTGCGAGAAGGAGTTTGGCGATTATGAATTTTTATTATAAGCTCTTTTCAATCAAAAATATAAGGTAAATCTTGTTAGTTACTACTAGGAATAATGCAGACGAATATAAGCCTTATGACGACACAAGAAGGGTCGAGGGCAACTCCTAGTCTCGCGCAGTACAGAACCGGTTTATGTGGCGTGTACAAATGGAGGCTGTTGATGTTGATGATGATGATTTTTTTATCTATAATATCGAATGGCATAACTTTTTGTTTAATTTGAAGGCAGCCTACGATTACGTTATTGAGAAATGCTAAGAAAGAGAAAAGAAGAAAAACAGTTTCAGCATTATATATATATATATATATATATATATATATATATATATATATATATATAAGTGCAACTATAAAAGGCATACTTTAATTTACAAATAATGTAAAAAGCATAATCTGATTAAGAGGGTTTACGTTTTTCGGTTTCCCATACAAACTTCCAAGTTGACTGCTGAAGTAAAACACAGGGATCTAAATAGTTTGTTGAAAACATTAAAAAAAAATGTTTATTTAACTGAGTTATTGCGATTTTTAACTTTCTATAGTGGACTATAAATCGCAATAACTCAGCTAAAATAACATTTTTAAAAAATGTTTTCAACAAACTATTTCGATCCCTGTGTTTCACTTTAGCATGCAAAATTTCATAAAAAATGGCTTATTTTTTTTTAAGAATTTCGACTTTGAAGTTTGTATGGAAAACCGAAATGCGTAAACCCTCTTAGGCATTAGATACATTGATAAATATATTTATATTAATAATCACGTGACGAATTTCTAAATATTTTCTTGCATACAATCCTTGTCCTTGCAATTGCAAACACAACAAAACATTATTAACCAAATCGCGGCTACACCTATTTGAAGATACATTTTAAGCTTAATAACAAATATGGTTGAAAAGCTGATGCATGAAAATTGTAGACGAATGATTAGTTTATCATTATAAATATTTTTTATGCAATATGGACCGGATGATGACAGAGTAAAAATATATAACAGGAGCCAAGAGCGGTAAAAAGCAGATAGACGCGTTATTGAGTAATAACTTTTATATATATGTGCAATTACTTATTCAACCTCAATTAGAGCTGGTTATTCAGTTTGTACGATATGCCCCGTTTTTGCTGTTCGAATTTTGGTGTTCCAAACTAAAATTCTGGCTGTTGAATGGAGCAGTGCTTGTTTGTGAATTTGTTTGCAAACATTGTGGTAACAAAAAAATATTTGTGGGACGAAAAAGTCGTGTGAACAACTTTTCCGTTTTTATTCGATTTGAAAACTTTGTATGGTTTAAAAATTATATGAATATAATATGAATTCAACTCACTGTTATTGTAATAATACCTAGTAATTTGCGTTTTACATTTTCAAAATTGATTGTAGAAATTTGACATTCTGTGGTAGGTTGATATGCTGGCCTCTGTACTTGTGGTACGATTATTAACAAAGATGGTTTTTATCGAGTCATTGAATTAAAAGACAAGTCAGAGAAAATTTTATGTTAACAGGCCCTATATCAGAAGTTTCTGAAGGTCTGGCGAAATGTTTCGGATTTTTGGTTGTCCCCTTGCGTGTCAAGCGACCTCCTGGAGGTCGCTATCTGTCATACGCGTATGTGTCAAAGACCTCCTGGAGGTCGCTCTGAGGGATCCGGTCACTTACGGCCAATTCCTTGAACGACCACTTTGTAAATTCCTACATCAGCCATTTCCTTGTTAGGGTTTTTCCTACTTCAGCCATTTCCCTGAATAGAATGTAGCACTTATTTTGTCATTCCACGTCATATTTAGAATTTTATTATACACTTACTGCCGTACTCAGAGACGTCAATTAAGTTTGAATGACAATTAAGTCTCTTGCTGTCACTTTCTTATTGTATAGTGCTAAAAAGAGAAGGAAAGACATTTAATTGTCATTAAAACTTAATTGACATCTCTGAGTACGGGGGTAAGTTATAAACTTGGAAGATGTTTGATATCAACAATGAGATTTAACATAAATAATTTGTAAGCCCACATTTTCATGCCGTGGCAACGTCTTATACGTTGACAGCAGTTAGACAGCACTTAGATTAATACATTTTTTCTTTTTTTTGGAGGTTGTTTTAATAAAAATAAAAATAAAATGCGTTTATTTCAACCAACATGGGATCATAATCATGTACAAAATCAAATAATTCAAAATAAAAATAACAAAAAAAAATAGAATTAAAAATAAGGATTACAAAATTAAAATAACAAAATTAACATTCAACAAATTAAATTAAAAGCAAAATAACTAAATCAATTCAATAATTAAAAAAAATATAAAATAATGAAATTCTTACATTTACAACAATGACACAAATAATATAGTAAAATTAATAAATTATAGTTTTGTTGGTTGTCTTTAATAAATAAAATAAAATGAAATCATCTGTTCCTCACAGAGGCGGCGTGTTGCGACGAGGAGTACAGACTGGTGCGGCACCTGATGCAGAAGTATGACGCGTCGGTGCGTCCCGTAGAGAACTCGTCGAGCCCGCTTCTCGTCACATTCGGCGTCTCGCTGCATCACATCATCGACGTGGTGAGTCATTGAATCATTGAAAAATACACAAGTCCGCTACTAGTTCCCTAGACATGGCACTGCAACAAATGATCGAAGTGGTAAGTCACTGAAATAGCACGACGCCTTAGAATAATAACGCTATAGAAACCAAGTTCGCGCGCCTATTTTGAAACACATTAATTGGAGCCAGAAATGGCACCAAACGCCGGACCGCTCCGTAGTGTTCAATGTCACAGCGCGCCGAACGTGTCTCGCGAAAACAAAAAAAAATGACGGTTTGTGCAGTTAAATTGTGTCACAACACATCTGAAAAACAAAAGAAGTGTAATAACATCACTTTTCACAGGTAAGCTTTCAGTATTTCATAGTATCTTGTAGTTAATTAGGTCAAAATATAAACGTACTGCAGTGTGATTCTCTAAGTTAAAGCCTCGGTAGCAGCGGGTGCCGCAGTGCTGTCTCTTTCATATTCATAGAATTGGAAAGAGACAGCAGATCACGGCCATGCGCGCACGTCACGCGTGTGTGAATCGGTTTAGTGCTTCATTTTTGACAGAGCGCTTGTATGAAGACTATCTTTCTATAGCGTTATTATTCTAAGCACGACGCACTGTGCGTCCGGTAGAAAACTAATGCAGAAATATGACGCGTCGTCGGTGCGTCCAGTAAAGAAATTCTCGATCTCGCTTTTTATCACCTTCAGCTAATCACTGTATCACATCATCGATGTTGTGAATCTCTGACGGAGCACAACGCATAAGTGCGTTCAACAGTTAAGTCCTTGCACTCTCAAGTCTCAACTCATCACCATAAACATGTCATTATAATGTCATCATCAACATAGTTAATCACTGATATAGCTCGACGCGGTACTTAATACTGTGGGTAAATCTTCGCTCTCTCTGTTCGCCACACAGAACAGAAGAAAGAGGTTCTGTTCTGTGGCTCGCCACATTGGCTATTAAAGCCTTTTATTTTTGTTATAACAAGATTAAAAGACAATTTCATAACATATTTTTATTACAATATTTAATTTGGCAGGCAGGTGCTATCTGGATTTCCTTGATTTGTTATTGTAAAGCAGAATCGTAGAATTCAATGCGTGGCACGTACCGTGTACGTAATTTAAATAAATCACGAATCCCCAAAGAAAACAAATAAATCAATCTCCGCGTGATGGTAATGGGCTCTGTAATTTATTATTCAATCTTCGGGCATCTTTCAGATATCGTTTTTGAATATGCTCTGAATATTTCCTGTTTCAATGTATCCTAATGTTTACTGATGTTTTTGAAATCCACAACGAGGGAGTGGAGTCGTTCATTATTATTCCATTATTTTAAGTAGGTAGTTTTATATTATTCGATGGATTTGGGGGGTGAATACTATAGCTGAGTAGTATCTACTTGATGGTACAGTACAATATGTGATCTGTGAGAACAATATATTAAATGAAGACAGAAAGTTAATGCAACTCGATTAAGATAATATGTCGTCGTCTAGTCTGCGGCAATCTTCTAATAAATATATATATTTTTTAATTTATTTTGGCACATACAGTCATTCAAAAAAAATATATTAGAGTATAAATTAAACATATTAAAAGGCAAGGAGTGCCGAAAAGGTTAAATCTTAATTCATCTTTTAATAAATTAAAACTTTGTGTAAGTAAATGAAAATGTTTATTATTATCACATACTTCAGTGAATTTGATAGCATAAACATAATAATATTACGGGTAGAAACTGAGAAGTTGCAGCGTGCGTCGTTATTTTGCACCAAACGTTAAAATAAAATGTCTGCTTATAGACATTTGGATCTCGTCACCGAAAACACCGAAATATTCAATTTCCACGCCGAGGTTGCGTCAGTTTCCACCATAATCATTCTATGTTAGTACGATTAAGGGGACTCGCAAATTTCCGCCGCGAAAACCTTATTTAATTTCGACGCAGGGTAGCTGCCTATGTTTGAGATTGAATCACATTTCTGCGCTAAACGCAATAAACCTACTATTGCGACATATTATGTAAATTTCGTCTTGCCGCCATTTGGTTGAACATCATTGAATAGCAAGTCAGATTCTTAGTTTATCCTCCCAATTTTGACGGCTCCTTGAGCAAATCTTTATTGAATTTCAAACTTTGTTAGCAATAAAGTTTGTCGAAGGTTTTTCATGAGAACTCATTACAAAGTTTTGAGTTTTTTTTTCGGCTTTTTATTTGTAAATGCGATTCTATGAACCTTTTTGTGGTATTAAAATTTTGAACGTAGGATAAAACGGTCGGCCTAGTAACGCTTTCTTTAAAGTTGTTTTGATAGGACTGGAATTGACCACAGTTTCACATTTCATTTTCCTCTCCGTTTCTCTTCAACTTACCTTTAACACCTGTCTTAAGACATTTGTCTTGTCTTGCCTAACAGTACCTACTTATAGCATAAGTACTAAAAAACTTTTGTTACTTTTTTTTACTTGAGATTTTTTTTATTTATTATAACCAACTTAGTACTACCATTACAGATAAACAAACAATGCGACAGTACGAGCACTTATAAAAATTCTATGAAACACCTTTAAATAATCTACTGTATAAATAAAAATAAATTCCTACAAACGTATGTTAGCGCATCACTTCAGAACTGCTGAACCGATTTCGCTTATTTTTTTAGTTGTGTTAGTAATTGTCTAGACAAAAAAATCTTTCATACAATCTTTTCGTATAAAAGTTGTTTTTTTATAAATTCGCCTAGGGAATACGGGGTGTTCACGCAGACGAAGTCGCGGGCGGGCAGGCTGTTAGGATATTATTTGTTCCATACATACATATAGTCACGACTATTATCCCCGAAGGGTGAGTCAGAGGCTAGGCAATAAGGACCGCAAAAGCAGTTCTCTGCCCTATGGCACTTTTCACCAAATAACAACTGCACATGTGCTCAGCGTGACAGGTGGTGAGCTCATCGCCGCTCTAAGCTGTTGGATGTATGTGCAGTCCTTGGTCCGTTAGTCGCCTTTTACGACACCCAAGGGAAGAGAGGGGGTGGTAGTGTTCTTTCACAGCTACGCGACACTACAGGCGAACAAGTTCTTAATCTTAGTTTTCAAGCCTAGTATTTGACTTTCGTAGGGATGCGCGATCCAAGTTGTCGATCCGATTTTTCGGATCGTAACGCGACGATCCGATCCGCGGATCGGATCGCATGCCGTCGATCCCATCTTCAGGAAATCGTTCTGGATCGTATGCAATTAAGTAAGACACAATTAATTTTAGATCTTTATTAGGTAAACCCATATAAACCTTGTAAAGAATGAATAAAAACCTGTGACTGGATATACACATTTTATGCTTCTAAACCTTCCCACAACATTCATTTATAATAATTTAACAGCTATAATATCAATCTACCCGCAAAGGTTGCCGCTAAAATCAAAATGTTAACAAAATTAGAACACGTTCGTAACAAATAAATCTAAGTATGTACCCAATTTTTTTTTAATACCGCGTTTTAATGCATACGATCCAAGCGATCCGATCTTTCAAGTTTTGGATCGATCCGGCAAAAAATCGTATGACCTCGATCCGATCCGAAAATCGCTGGATCGTATGCCCGCCGATCCGATCTTTCAAAGGATCGGATCGGATCGGCGCATCCCTAGACTTTCGAGTATGTCAATAGTTTTTAAAATATTTCCTCGGAATCGCAAGACACGGGTGCTAACGCGGACGAAGTCACGTGCACGTAATCTCTTATACGAGTAAGAGCAGACTTAGAACGTAAAGCAACTTATGGTCGTTTAGCCAGCTGGAGCCATTTCATTAAGCCCATCAGATCAACGAATGTAGATTAAGCACATTCAATTACCTTAAATAGGTATGCTTAACGAAACAAACGAACGCGCACAATAGCCAATTCCAACACAATTATGAAAATTCAAACATGCCTTACGCTGTTATTACTCTTGCTTGTATTTTTGAGCGCCCTCAGTTCTGTTATGATGATTCTAGACATAATTTAATAAAAATGTTGTTATTGTTTGTTACTAAAAAATTGATTATTACTTTTTATCACTACACTACTTTAACATAACTCTACAGTTATAAGGCTTCGGTGGTTATTAATTAATTATATAAACATAAAGATAACCGGTGTTTTTTATGTTTTCCAAAAATTAAAACTCAATAACAATTCTTCTACGCACAATATTATGCCGTTCTAGTTTTATATCATTGTCAACATAATTTTCTTTAACTTGGACGATAATGGAGCTGCGCTTGGTGTTAACTACTAGGATACCACCAGATAGTAGAGTGACGACAAAGCCGTAAACGGAAGCGCACTTCACCCGTAATTGGCTACTTGATAGTTTTCGAAAAAGTATGTAAAAAGTTACAAACGCTTATTTTATACTCCGTACAATATTTTCTTTCTCGAAAAAACCTTTATTTAACAGAAAAAAACATATTTTTCTTTATTGATTTCAATTTTTGTGCGAAAACGGTTGATCACGCGACATTTTTCTTCTGTGACGTCACATTTTAATAAATATAGAAACATAATATCTTGAAACCTGACAAATAGTTTTGATAATTTTGTGAAATGTGACGTCACATGAAGCTCAATCATGGCCGCCCCCTCAGAACAATAACTTTAGTTATTGCCTCCTCTTGCCGCCCGTGTTTCGGGTCTGGTACTCCACAGATAAAAATTGCAAGTTTATTTTGTAAAAGTAAAATATTTTCAAATTATCTTAATAAAAAAAACTATTGGATATTTTTTGTTAAACCATAAACTACCATTTTCGACTTATTTCATATTTTATTGTTACAACTGTCAAATAAACTTTGTAATTTTTTGAAAAATTTTGTATTAAAATGTTATGATTTTATCATTTTAATTTCAATTTTATTTCTGTACTTATCAATTTTGATTCTTATTTTATGTAATTTGTATAAATTGTTATGTTGTCTCCTATGATCCTAAGCTGGTCGAAATAAATGAATTTTATTTTATTTTATTTATAGTGCCGTGTGTGTAGCAGCTCATTAAAAGAATACTACAAACCTCTCTTCCCTTAAAACGTGATCTATGGCAGTAGACTGCTTCTGAGGTCCTCATTGCCTAGTCTCCGACTAACGCTTTGGGGATAATATTAGAACAGAATAGAATAGAAAATGATTTATTCAACGTCATTTACAGTGTTATTAACAAAAGAAGTAGTAGGTATTTTACTAATTAATAAATAAATGACACTGAAATGGCACCCACTCACCATAGTGTCGTGGTATGCTGACACACCGCGACGCTGGTCTCTCGTAAGTGCCAGACAGACAATGAGAGAAGCACTGCTACGCGCAACTTGCAAACCTTCGTGAATGTATGAACAAGTATATGTAATGAGAGAGAGAGAGAGAGAGAGAGAGAGAGAGAGAGAGAGAAACATTTATTGACACACAAAACAATACAATAATAACATAATTTAAAATAAAAAACAAAGTTCAATCAGGACCCCGTCTCAGCTTGTGTAATAACAGCAGTATACATGTTTTACTCTGAGTAGTTGGAAAACAACAAAGCTACTTACTTATTGTGTTATGCTGGAGTTAGAGTAAATGTTATTTTGGAATAACAATTAGATAAGATGGCCAGGCGGAATTAGAACAACACCAACCATATTGAGTAAAAGATGTTGTGCCAACGCCCTTCCTTTGAGACTGAGTTAAGTACACTGATATTTAACATACTAGTATCTATTAGTTATTCTGTGCTAGTAATCTAGGACATAGAAACGATAAAAATGTAAGTAGTGATGTAAATTCTAAGAGGTTTGATGAGATAACTGTTGCTATAAAAACATTAGGTCAAAAGCTTGGAAAAATTCCTGCAGATCTCTAATCAATACGTCGTCGGTGGCGGAGTGATCAACGCAGCTGCCCAAATTGCTGAGGACGTGGGTTCGATTCCCACCTGAGGTACTCAGTTTTTGTCAACGTATCAATATCGATCGTAGATTATATTAGAGCGTTATTACTGCAAAAACATCAAATTATACGAGTACTAGTATTAAACTAAAACCGGAGTAGCGGGGGCATGGTGACCGGTAATACGGGTTTTATACTTAAACCTATCTCAGGCTCCAATCTCTCACGTAACGGTAATCTTGTTGTTACATTTGTCAATTTTGTCAAATATTGTACCATACTTTTATGTAACAGAGAAATAAATGACTTCTTTTTATTATGAAGAACTTTCTGAGAGTAAATGCAGCAAAATAGGTTGTCAGGGTCGTGGCCATTAGAATGATGTGGGTCTCTGCTTACCTCTCCAGGAAGCGGGCATGATGTGTTATAAGAAAAGGCTATTAGGCTCTCATAATACGTGCGTAAAGTGCGTAAATAGATCAGACCACAACTTAATAAGCCAGCCATAAGGACACCAGCTCACATAAAAGACTCAATTTCCATCTCGGGCAAAGTGTGTTTCGGTTTTTCAAAGCATAGCCCGGGTTTGTAATCACCAATCCACATTTGGCAAGCCATTTGACATAACATCTACTCTAACTCCAACATAACACAAGGAAGTAACTTTGTTGTGTTCCAACAATCCAGCGTACGACATATATACTGTTGTTCTTACATATATAGGTTCAAAAGTCGGAGACATAGATCACGTTTCACCAAATTATAATTACACATCTGCTCACCTATCGGTGGGGAGCCCGTCGCCGCTTTATGCTGTTGGATGTATGTGCAGTTTTCAGTCTGTTAGTCGCCTTTTACGACACCCAAGGAAAGACATGAATGTGTAGTATACTATTAATGAGCGTACCCATCAATATAAGCGATGACTTAATTTCAGCGATGGAAGCCTTTGTTCTGTAGTGGGACAGTATGTAGGCAGTACCTTTTATTTACCGTTAACACATCCGAAATTATTAGTACTACCACCACCTCTCTTCCATAGGGTGTCGTGAAAGGCAACTAACGGACTGAAGACTTCACATACTTCAATAAGCATAGAACGGCGATGGGCTCACCACCTGTCACGCTGAGCAGATGTATTTTGAAGTCACTATTTGGTAAAAAGTGGACTATGGTAGAGGACTGCTTTTGCTGTCCTCATTGCTTATTCTCTGACTAACCCTTTGGGGATAATAGTCGGGAATATATGTATGTATGTATATATGTTCATCCGAAATTGGTTAGGTATGGTATAATCAAATAATAAATAAATAAACTTAAACTCACTCCAATTATCTAGACCAAGAGAAGTTTCGTTGTGAAACTCGTTAAATGGTTACTAGACAACGGATAAACATACTTAAAATACTTAAATACATACTTATTATACATATAAAACACCCAGACCCGAGACAATTTAGAAAAACAATAATTTCTAAATTGACCCGACCGGGGATCGAACCCGGGACCTCAGAGATGGCGACATCATGAAAACCGGTGTACAAACCAGTCGACCAAGGAGGTCGTCAATATAATATATATAACCCTACTTATACGTTTGCCAGCATGCAGCAGCACCCGTTCTCCACATATGCTCATGTGGGAATATGTGGAAAGCTTAGTCTAGCAGCGGTATTTACACACTGATGTTGATTAAACAGTGATTATTTTGTTAACTATTTTTTGCGTTATTGCACCGTGGGACAGAATGAACGCAATAGTTCGCTCTGCGTCGGAATGCTCTCGCATCGCAGCCCATTTTAATTCCGTGCTCCCTTGTGCAATGAATAGTTGGTTGCTGGATTGCTTACACCGCGAAGAAATGCGGCTGGTATTATCTAGATGTCTGCGTAATACCACAATATTGGTGTAATACCACTGTAATACCGACTGCGATTCTCTCCATTCAGTTGTTGCGGAGATTAATGATCTTTTTGATGATTTGTATTTATGTCAGAAAAACAATCATTGATTGAGAGCACATAGCGATATCAATCAACAACGTTGTATTTGAGCAACAAAAGAGGGCTGATAATTTAATTTATAATAATTTTTTTATATCGCTGCTGCTAGTAGGGAGGAATGGAAGAAGGTAAGGGTGGCCTTTGCCTTGCAGTGGGACAATTGGGGCTAATAATAATAATAAAAAATAATAAAATTAAACTTAAGAATTATGTTAAATAAAGAGGATGATAATAATAATACCTACTTTATACAAGCTCCTTACATCCATTCTGAGAACAAAAATTAACTCGCACATTGTTGCAAACAATATTTTGGATGTGACTCAGTATGGATGTAGGGTTGGGTCCCGTGGTACTAAGGAGCTTCTCCTAATTGACATGACCATATGCCAGAAGATTCGGCGTGGCAGAGGGACTCTCTCCACAGCCTGGATTGACTATAAGAAGGCCTATGATTCGGTGCCGCATACATGGTTGCTGTGGATTTTAGAGTTATATAAAATTGATATAACTTTAAAATCATTTTTGATGTCATGTATGCGGCAGTGGACCACGGTCTTGTGTCAACCAGGATATCGAGATAGTGTTTTTGCCACTCAGGATCTTATAAGGATAGAGCGTGGCATATTCCAGGGCGACAGTCAGAGTCCTTTATGGTTTTGCCTAGCTTTGAATTCTCTCAGTACTTTGTTGAGAAATTCAAGGTTAGGCTGTCGACTGCGGAGAGGGGGTGAAGTTATGTCGCATTTGTTGTACATGGATGACCTCAAGTTGTTCGCATCAAACCGCAAAGACTTGATGAAACTGCTGAAAATTACTGAGACTTTCAGCAGTGCCATCAAGATGGAGTTTGGTGTGGATAAGTGTGCTGTTATGCATGTACAGCGTGGGAGAGTAGTAAATTCAACCAATTTACAACTCTCAGAAACGATAAACTTCAGATCTCTCTCTGAAGTTGAAACTTATAAATATCTTGGTATGTCACAGTCTTTGGGTGTTGAGGACAGGGACATAAAACAGTCATTACGGGAGCGATTCTTTTGCCGCCTAAGAAAAGTACTTAACAGTCTTTTATCGGGTGGCAATAAGACGCGTGCTTTTAATGGATGGGTTATGCCTCTGCTCACATACTGCTTTGGCATACTAAGATGGACTGAGACCGAATTGGACGCCTTGGATAGAAGAGTCCGTCAAATGCTCACGAATTCCAGAATGCTACACCCGCGCTCATCTATTATGAGGCTGTACATCCCGCGGAGATGTGGGGGTCGCGGCTTTTTAAATGCCAAGGACTTACATAACCGTGAGGTGTGCAGTCTCAGGGATTATTTCCTTAACAGTGAGTGCGGGATGCATTTGGATGTCGTGGCAGTTGATAGACACTTTACGCCGCTCTCCTTGGCAACAGAAAACTGGCGCAAACCAGTGGTGTTAAGTACTCTCGATCGCAAGGACATATGGAAGAGCAAGGTGCTACACGGGCGCTTCTATCGGGCTCTAACTTGGCCTCATGTAGATTTGTCAGCCTCGGTGAACTGGCTACTTTTCGGTGACCTCTTTGGGGAAACCGAAGGTTTTGTCTGTGCCATTGAAGATGAAGTTATCAAGACGAATAACTACCGGAAATATATTATGAAGGACGGTACGGTCGACATATGTCGGGCATACTGCCGTCCTGGAGAATCACTCCGACATATTATTCCCCGCTGCCGGTGGCAAACTAGGTTAAGTTTTTTATAATATTTTATATTGTAAATATGTTTTTATATAAAATATTGTAAAAAAATATTCTTAAGATATATATGTTAAATAAAGAGAATAATAATAATAATCTCGAAAATGGTCATGAAGCGCTCTACTGGGATCGCTCTATCATTACGTACAGGACTATTGTTGCCAATAAGCCTGATATCGTGGTGGTCGACCGATCTCAGCGCCGGGCAATATTGGTTGATATCACAACACCACACCTCATGATGAGAACCTTGTAAAAGCCGAGAAGGACAAGCTCAGTAAGTACCTTGACTTGGCTCACGAGGTTACCGCCATGTGGGATGTGGATTAAACCATTATTGTACCGATAGTCGGTTCGGCAAACGGTCTTTTAGCCAAAACCAACATCTAGAGAGGCTCTCGCTAAATGGTTGGATTAAGGGTCAGATACAGAAGGCAGTACTCCTTGACACGGCACGTATTGTCAGGAGATTCCTCACTTTGCAGCCCTACCCACCGATAGCTTGGGTCTATCCCCGCTGCCGGTGGCAACCTAGGTTAAGTTTTTTATAATATTTTATATTGTAAATATGTTTTTATATAAAATATTGTAAAAAAACATTCTTAAAGTGTATATTTAATAAAGAGAATAATAATAATAAATAATTTTGGTAAAGGTATATTTAATTACAAAATGTTTATTATTCACTCTTCTTTTATTTAAAAGGTAACAGTTTGTATTTAAATTGAATTTTTATATTCAGAGAATAAAAGTAACTTTTTTTATATAATCCTATTAGACCTTTACAGCGACAGACTATCTACGCCTTCCTCCTGTCATAGAAGGACATCTTCATCACAAACATACAAAGTAATGTAAAACTAATAAAGCACATTTTTTATGGTCTATTTATTTAACAGTACTGAATCAAAAATACAAGAATTGACACATATTTCATGATTCTTTTGCACAGAAATAGATTTGGTCACAGGCTACTACTTTTTACGGTGGGAAATCAATAGAACTCAACGTTGTAGGCGAAGTCGCTTGACGGGAAACTAATAGTGTTAAATACTTAAATATATCTTGTTTGTCAATACGCGTGTAAGTCAATATGCGTGTAAGTCAAAATGCGTGTAAGTCAATATGTGTGTAAGTCAAAATGCGTGTAAGGTTAAATTTCAACTTATAAAAGTAAGCAAAGCAAGAGCAGACCTTACCATGGTGGCATCCATTCACGGACAAGATACATGATTCTGTTTGTACATATTTTCGGAAAACTGATGTACACGTATGACTATCACAATAGAAACAATATTACCAAGAAGTGAGAACATATAACTTAGTTACACATACAATTTTGGATGTTGCTATACGAGCATTATACAACGCACTAAATAATCATTCGCAGTATAACAGACTCATTGCGGTTTTCTACCTGGAGGGTGTAATTGCTCAAGCGCTAGATAGTTTATTCCCACGCTTATATATACTTACTCGTATGTGCACATACATTTAGGCGTACTAAATCAAGCGAAATGGTCTTCATTATGAATCGCGGATGATGCCTATTCACAGCTCTCGCACAATGGGTGTGAATATGCAACAATGCTGCATGCATTCACGCCGCGACCGATTAAGCCTGACGCCATTCATATATTTTTGTCGACTAAGTTCTTTCAATTAATTTGTTCGTGAAAAGGCTGGCAGACAATGAAGCAGTTTGAATTCCGAAGTTTCAAATAAGGCTGACTTTTTTTGTGGAAAAAACTTTAGGTTGGCTGCCTTTGGCCTTTACAGCGTAACTACCGATAAGCCGAAGTATTTTTGCTTTACGCAAGCGTATTCCTGTACCCTACTAGATTCGCCAAGATGTTTTGGTTGGATGACCGCTAAAAGTAGGCAATATTGACAAATGCATTTATTGTAAATTATTTTCTGAATTTTTGAACAACATGCGTTATTATCATTATTTACTTGCTCGTAAACCTAAAACGTACTCATGAACGTAAAAGATATTCTGTAGGGCTAGCAAGCAAGCCAATATAATTAAGTCCCACAGAAGACCCTACCTTCAATGAAAGTAACCTTTTATTTTGTTTTCATTCAACAAAATACACGTTCCCTTTTATAAAAAACCTACCAAAACATTAATTATACCGTACAAGACTTTACAAAAAAGTCTTATAAGCCTATATTTTATAGCAATTAGCTATCACTTCTTAGGAAATACATACCTACATAACAGAAATGCTATTTTTAGCTGTAGAGCTTTTAGCGGCGAGGTCTTTAATGCTTTTTGTTTTACTGGCTTTACAGCGATCCAAAGCCTTTTGTGGTGGCTATTTTAGTTTAGCAATACATTGAAATGTTAGTTAAAGTGTCAGTTCTTTAAAACATTAGGTCTTAAGGGTTGTAATGAAAGATATTGAAAATAATAAAAAATATAATGGAGGTTTCATAATATGCCAGTACTGTATCAGTGTATTTGGCTGTTGGTTGATGATTGACCGATGATAGATTGAATTATTGTTGTGTTAGTAGTGGGGTAGTTGTGTCTTTTTGTTATGTATTAATACCTACATCTGAAAGCTAATCCTGTTTGAATCTATCTCTGAATTTTATGATGCTTCAATATTTTGTTGTCTGCGAATAAATTTACACTTATAGTACTTACGTAGATACTTATATAAAGGTAGAGAGCCATTACGCGAGAGGGTATATAAACCAATTTTACGCATGACCTATTTTACAAATGGCTACTCATGAAATGAACTATTTTACACATAAAAAAGCGACGTAGAAAAAATACATATTTCAGTCATTACTCATTAGTGTAAAGGCAGACGGCGCGCGGCGAGCCGGCGGGCGCCGATGGCTAATATAATAGTAGATATAGGTACATAATTTCATAAAGTAACTTTTTTGTTGTTGTTAACGTAATTTTGCCACGTCAAAGTTGTCCCTATGCGGTTTTAATAGCTAATTTATGTCCGTTTCCTTTATCGTGCCGATAAATATCAAATAAAGGTACTTATTGGTTACTTCAACATTTTTGTAACATAATTTTCTTCATAATACTTACGCAGTCGGATTTGAAATAATGTAGAGAGTTATGGCCTGATATATATCAATATATATCAACATATTATTATTATGTTACTTATATTGTGGAACATGTAATTACCGGAGACCAATAATGATTTGTGTCCTTACTTGTTATCTTTTGGTTAAACAGGTTTGAATTTACTAACTTGGTATAAAAATACAATAAATAATTACTCTGATCTGAGTTGCATCGTACGGGTTATTGAATTAATTATGAAACCGTTAACCGGATCTTATTTTTAGCCGACTTAAAAAAAAAGAAGAGGATCTCAATTTGTCGGGAGCTCTCTTTATGAATGTTATTCACTCAGAAACGGTTGAACCGATTTAGATATTTCTTTTTTGTTCGAAAGGATGTACTTTTAATGTGTTTGTTTGGTGCAGGAAGAAAAGGATCAGTTGCTGACAACCAACTGCTGGATAACGCAGGTGTGGACCGACTACCACCTGAGGTGGAACAAGAGTGACTTCGACGGCATTGACGTCATCAGAATACCGTTTGAGAGGGTGTGGAAGCCGGACATCATACTATACAATAAGTTAGTATGCTTGATACTTGTATGATTTAATTCAAATACTTTTTCTAATAAAATTTTATTAAGCCTCAATGGGTTTAACGTAAAACTGCCTAGTATATTTTAGTGTAGCTGAACTATCGATAATTTACTATATCGAATAGTTGACTTTGAAAATGTGGTCTACATGTGGCAATAGGTACTACAGCATCGATATTTTATATTTAAGTACGTCATAATTTGCGATAGAAATAGAAATATCATTTATTTGCGTAAGAATAACGTACACAGTAAATATTCGTAGCAAAAGATATAAAATCTGCCTATTCAGCCATTAACAAACGTATGCAAATATCTTTAATTATATAAGGTAGTAAGCATTCGCGTACTCTGCGAAAGCAGTGCCTCACAGTTTCTGCAGGTGAACGCCGGAGTGCCGCAGGGTTCTATAATATCGCCCACGCTGTTCTTTCTGCATATCAATGATATGTTATCCTTGGGTAACATTCATTGCTATGCAGACGACAGTACAGTACATCGGCGTTATTTGGGTCACCCTGCGGCAAAGCAGGCCGATGTAGTGGAGTCGAGACGGAAGATTGTCATTGAGCTGGACGAGGAGTTAGACCGCATTTATAAATGGGGCTCTGGTAACCTGGTCCAGTTCAATGCCAAAAAAACACAGGTCTGCGCTGTCACTGCTAAAATGTCCGCATTTCTCCCCCAACCCTCCTTCCAGAGCAACCTATTACCCAACCAGACTGGTCTCAGTCTCTTAGGTATGGACATACACAGCGACCTCAACCCGAAGAGCTATATTGAGAGCATTATAACCATAGCCTCACGTAAACTCGGAATCCTGAACAAGGTGAAGCGGTTCTTCACGCCGGAGCAACGTGGAGTATTGCTCTCATCTTTGGGACGGATCCGCCAAGTACTTGCTCGAAGCTCTGGACAGGTTGCAAAGACGTGCTGTCCGTATTATCGGTAACGATGACGTTACGACCAGTCTGGAGCCGTTACAGCTACGTAGGGACATTGCTTCCCTTAGTGCTTTCTACCGCCTTTACCACGCTGAATGCTCTGAGGAGCTCTTTGACCTCATCCCTCCCTCTCCTTTCCTTTCCAGATCGACGCGTGTCTTATTAGAAGCCACCCTCATACCGTACTGACCATCAAGACACGTACCAAAAAGTTTGGACAATCGTTCTTTTGCCGAACTGCCCGTATGTGGAATGCGCTTCCCGCACACGGGTTATTTCAGCGGGGCGTGAAAAAGCATTTATGCAGGCCGCCATAGTGAGAGCGTTCGGCATAGCGTGGTAGCGCTGTGATGAACGCTTTCACTTCTTGGGCTTCACTGGCTGCTTTTCATCAGGCAAAGTGAAGCCATTATGGCGTGCCACAATAAAAAAAAAAAGGTCTAACAAAATCAATAAGCGAACACACACAACAGGCTCTTTACCGAGATAATCAACGAAACATTATCATAATTCACCAAAAATTCACCCTTTCCAAACCCTGTACAGCTGTACTACACGCACACAAAGATAGCCAATCATACACACTAAACTCGGAGCACACTGAGCTATCTTTTTATTGACGCTTGCGTGCGTGTTAGTAAAGATACAGCATGTTTCATGATGTGCACTTTATTTAACACTTTTAGTTTGTTAGAAAACATAACATTGAAAAATCACTATAAAACTGGAGCCTCAGAATGATGTGTAGATACCGCCCTTAATAGTAGAGGATCCAAGTATATAACGACCTCACCGGGCCGGTTAATGGATGAAAAGTATTCTGTATCAAATTTAATATGTAAAAAAATTTAATGCGAGTGGGTTGGCTGAAAAAATTCAGTCCAGTATATTATTAATTAAATATTTAAAAAATATTTTTTTTAAACATTGCACTGGTTTGGATAATAGATAAATTACATAGGTACCAATCGAAAGTATGAAGCCTATAGAATGTGCAAACGTTAGGTTGACTATTTTTTTCCCGTCACAACTATTGGGTAGGCAGGTGTAAACAGGTAAGTCAATATTAGTAAATTGCAACCGTCTGGTTAATAAATAAAATGTATGTATAAATAAAGATAATCTCATTACAAACACACACCAAACCATTTTAACGTTCAATTTTTTTTTAATATTAATTAATCATAATAGGTACTGGACTGAAATTTTCAGCCAACCCAATCGCGATATACTTTTTAACATATTAAATTTGATATAAAATACTTTTCATCCATTAACCGGCTCGGTAAAGGGTGTCCTATACTCGGATCCTAGACTATAAACGTTCGCTTATTGATTTTGTTAAGACTCTGTACATTAAAATTAAAATCAAATTAATGCCAAAGTATAAAAATTTAATTATTTAGTTTATTTTAAAATATACAATATTATTATTATTCCTTTTATTAAATATTATAAATCTTAAGAATGTTTTACAATATTTTATATAAAAAGACATATTTACAATTTATAAAAAAACCTTAACCTAGGTTGCCACCGGCATCGGAGATAGACCCAAGCTATCGGTGGTTAGGGCTGCAGAGTGAGGAACCTCTTGCCAATACGTGCCGTGTCAAGGAGTACTGCCTTTTGCATCTGACCCTTGACCCGACCTTTCAGCGAGAGCCTCTCTAGGTGTTGATCGAGGCTCTTAGCTAAAAGACCTTTTGCCGAAACGACTATCGGTACAATAATGGTTGAATCCACATTCCACATGGCGGTAATCTAGTGAGCCAAGTCAAGCTACTTACTGAGCTTGTCTTTCTCGGCTTCCACGAAGTTCTCAACATGAGGTATGGTGATGATATCAACCAATATTGCCCGGCGCTGAGATCGGTCGACCACCACGATATCTGGGCCCCAAGTCTGCTAATTTACGAATGGCATAATTGAATCGTAATTGTATCGCATTGTAATTGTTTGACACATTTGGTATTCGTAAATGAGTAAGAGAATACCAAATGTGTCAAACAATTACAATGCGATCCAATTGCGATTCAATTATGCCATTCGTAAATTAGCAGACTTGTTCCCCAGGCTTTCGGTGACAATCGTCCTGTCCGTGATAATAGAGCGATCCCAGTAGAGCGTTTTATGACCATTTTCGAGAACTGGCGCAGGTGCGTAAATACTTATAGTACAGCACCTCTGATTCAACAAGACCATATCGAAGAGCAAGTTGCTAGTGAGTTATTCTGGCTACTTGGTTGTGTCTGTGCAAATACTCTCCGTTAGCAAGATGAGAACAACCGGAAATAATATGTAGAGGTGATTAAAAAAATTATGTGGTTTCTAATTCACTTTTTATTACTTTCCAAGTAGCTTTACAGATGTTTTTACTTTTAATTACATATTAATTATTAGTTAGTTTGTTAGATTGAAATATGCATTTTTTCAATTACCTTGAAAAAGCATGATAGGTACTATTTTTTAAATAATTCAACCGAAGGATTCTATTTCTAGCACAGCTTTTCCTAATTCCTTTAGAAACCCAGCACAGCTTTCAATTTGTATTGGTTTTTGTTTTATTATTAGGAAAATAGAGTTTGTAAAGTAGACAAAACCAGTCATGGAACTTTATGAATGCGAGATCTAGGTTACCTTCTGCAAAGACTTCTGAAAATGAAAGAAAAGCCAAATAATTTTTGAACTTTTTAATATTTTCATCAGAATAGCTACTTTTTTTAAGTGAATATCGCTTTTGGTAGACTAGGTTTTTTTGATATATTAAATTTCAGCACCTGAGCTATGTCATGGTCAGATGGCGAAAGCGGGATTACTTCCGAAGTGGCACATCTCTCGTTGCTGAATATATGGTCAAAACATGAATTCTATCTACGAGTACTTGCGCGTCGCGCACCAGACACAATAGAATTTTTAATTGTCTTTGCCGATAGTCGGCAAGTCGACGCTAAAATAGCTATCTACGATACTGTCGAGACTTTTAAAAAAGAACTATTGATAGTAATTGGTGTTTATCAATAGTGTTTCTCAGTTTTCACATGGACAAATCTTTATCCATAGTGACAGTGCGAGTGATTTTCGAAGTCACCCTAGTGTCAATAAGCTATCTCTTTGCTGCAACATTAGTATATTTATCACAGGCATACCTATTAGATTATCCGACGGACGCGACGTCCACGGGCTGACTAAATTTGACGAATTTGCTTTAAAATTTATAATGGGAAATGAAAGTTTAATGTGTAATTATAATCCTGTACAAGCAAACCTTCAGCAAAGCAAATCATTTTATAAAATAATAGACTATATAATTTTGGAATGTGATACTTTTGTTGACCCTTTGGGTATGAAGTCGTGGTTTTGTCGATGATGTCCTGTTGATCCATTAAAAGTTTAGCATAAGTGACTGTTTAACATTTTTGTTAGTCTACTGTCTTAGAGCATTCAAGTTGGTTGAATGCTGTAAGTCTACTGTACGTTAGGCCAACGGATTATTTTTAACCAATCTCAAATAATGAAACTGATTGATGTGAAGGTTATGTTTATTGCAATGGTACACATTTTGTCACTTCCACTTATTTAAACTTTAAAACCGCAACCTACATGTAGGTAGGCAATAAACATAACCTTCACATCAACCAGTTTCAACGTAAAATTGCCGAAAATGTTATCGACTGCAACACTTGATTGCCTAGCAAGAGTTTCGAAATAACTTAATTTTGGCAGTACAAGTATAGCTAAATCAGAAAAAAGAGAGTGGTCAACCCTATTTCTGAATAAAAAGTTCGCGGTAAAGTTGCATATACTTACGAGTATTTATAACTCAATCAGTTTGAAACAACTGCAGGCAGGCTTTGCATATGACATTATAATACTGAAAACTACGAACGCAATTTTATGTTTTATGATGAACATGTCAGCAAAAGGCAGGAGACCAAGGGAATTAAAATAGATGTGCAGCAGGACTGAAATTTGCCATAAAAGCCAAAAGCTCATAAAACGTAACGACAGCGCAGACGGTACAGACATAGTCACTTTGCCACTTGAAGAAAGATCTGTGAGAAAAACTATTTTAAAAAAGATTTTCGGTCCGCCCCTATGTGATAAAAGCAGTTTTTATATTACCCACTTTGGTAAACTAAAGCAACTGCGAGATATAATTTATCATCCTAAAATTGCTACTAAAACGTTAACGATAATGGAAAACATTTTCTTTTTCAAGGGATTTACATATAATTTTGGTATGAGAAATTACGAGATGTAAATATGAAATATTATTTTTAAACAAAGTTTGTTTTGAGAAGAGTAGGTAGTCAATATGCTAAATACTGATATCAATTACGAAAGCTCACCCCGCTCTCACCGCTGCATTCGAAGGTCTTGCACGGTCCATATATGGTCAGTGAGGTCAGAATTTCTTTTTTTGCACTGTATAATCTTGTATAGAATTTGCAACTACTTAAAACACAAACGTATGTATACACATATTATTATATTATTTGACATTTTTAAACTCAAGGTCACCAGAATGATTCAAAAGTCACATCCATGAGGTGGTACTCTCTTTCTTCTCCTGAAATTTTTGTCCGAAAATCATTATCCATAACATGTTTAACTACTGTAAAATTCAAAATTTTGTTTTTATAATTATCTTTAGTTTTAAAACTATTGTGTTATAAATAATATCGAGTACTATAATAATTGAATCTAATAATGTTAAATGGAATAAAGTCGTTATGTCCCAAGTATTGTATTATACTCGTAATGTGTATTATTCTGAATGTTAATTTATAATAAAATAAGTAGCCATACTTGATAAAAATTAGGTTTTAGTGACGGAAACGAATCGCTGTATATCCTACTCCACGCAGTGTTGTCTGTCCTACCTCTAGAGTGTAATTTAGAATCGCGTAGGCACGTAGGGTCGAGGCGGCCGGCGGGCTGAGGAGCAGGAGGCTGTGAACTTTGGCTTGCTGACCGGCTACGCCGTCCAGCTTCAGCCGCGGTGGTGGGCAAAAGCCGTCTGCGACGATTAGCATTTGTGGGACCGCTGCGGATAACCGCAGCGCCGGAGCCGTGATATAAGCCATATCTTTACTTTTTATTTGTTGTATCAGTTGGATTTGGTAAAATAAAAAAAATGTAATACAAAATCAGATAACATTTAGTTAGCAAAAGCTTTGTATTAAAAAATTGTTTTAAAAACATTATTAGCATAAATATAATTTGAAATTAAGACTTACAATTTTTATTGAAAACGGTTTTAAGTCTTTTGTATGTTATTGATTGTAATATTTATGACAAACAAATTTATGGCATACTGTATTTAGTTATTTAAATTGTATGGCATGTGATATTATGTAACATTAAATTCAAGCAAATTATCATTCGGACAAAATATGAATAGGACAAAAAAAATAGTTAGGACACTTTAGCTTACGGAAAAAAATGTAGGGGACAAAAAAGAGAACCCCAAGAGGTGTTATGAATACAAATGACACAGCATACAAACTGAAGGGCTGCAAGGGTAGCGCCGCTAAAATATCTCCATAAACTTAAAGACTCAACACTGCTATGACATATAGTATAATTTTTTTACGTACATTTTTTAGACATAAAAGAATTTGTATGTTTGTTTGGAGGCTCAATGTCCAAACGAAGATTCCTGAGGTACTAACAATTGAGTTTCTATTGTGTCCAGTTTTACTGCAGCTGAGCTCTGACCTGACATTTTGTTCCAGCGCGGACCCCAACTACCGCTCAGCCGTGATCAACACGAACGTCATAGTCCGCCACACGGGCGAGGTGACGTGGCTCAGCCATGGCATCTACGTGTCCGTGTGCGACATTAACGTGGAACAGTTCCCGTTCGACGTCCAGCTGTGCACCATGAAGTGGGCGTCTTGGACTTACGACGGATTTCAGGTATTACATTCATACGATGATGAGCCGTATGGTATAGGAGCTCACTAAAAGAGAACTATTAACCCTTCCCTTCCCTTGAATGTTTTATAAGGCAAATTACGGACTTAAGACTGCCCATACATCCAACAGCTTGCCACCACCTATCACGATGAGCATATGTGCAGGGTTAATTTATTTATTTATTTATTCACGACACTCACTGGCATACAGTACGAGGGCGGTTTGATAAGTCCATGACTTTGGAAAGAAGAAACACTCTTTTTACATATATATTTTTTTATTTTTCTACGTTTTCTCCTTTCAACTCTACGCACTTAGTCCAGTGATGTTCCAACCTCTTCAACCCATCAAAAAAATATTTTTTGCCAAACCCTGAAAAATAGGCCTTAGTTTCGGTTACCACCTCTTCGTTTGACGAAAATCTTTGGCCGCCAAGCCATTTCTTCATGTTTGGGAAGAGAAAAAGTCATAGGGGGCTAAATCTGGCGAATACGGAGGGTGTGGCAATAATTCGTATCCTAATTCGACATTTTTTTATGTCGCGATTGCAGACGAGTGGGCCGGTGCATTACCCTGATGAAATAGAATTTTTTTCTTTGCTAGATGCGGTCGTTTTTTGCTCAACTTATTATTAATTCTATCTAACAATGCAGCATAGTAAGCTCCGGTTTTGTCTTGCCTTTATCTAAAAAATCGATGTAAATAACCCCTTGGCTGTCCCAAAAGATTGTGGCCATCACTTTACCAGCCGAGCAAACAGTTTTTGCCTTCTTTGGGGCACGTTCCCCGGTAGAAGTCCATTGCTTCGACTGTTGCTTAGTCTTTGGTGTATAATGATGGACCCACGTTTCGTCAACTGTTATACGTACCGTCGCATAAACTCACTCGGATTGCGATTATACGTGGCTAGGGAGATCGTTAATCATTATTAAAAATAACGTAGGCCCCAGAGTACTTCCCTGACTGACTCCGGACATGCTGAAGTAGCAGTCTCACTCATAATCAAAAACTTTTTCGAATTGCTGGCGATTATCCAGGGAACTACAAAATAACTTCAATAATTTAGGTACAAATCCTATCTTTGCCAGTTTGTCCAATAGAATGTTACTGTCCACTAAATCGAATGCTTTACGAAAATCGAAATAGGCAACATCTACCTGCCTCCCTGCATCCATTTAATTGTGAATATAGTCCACCAAAGTTACCAAGTTTGTGGTAGTAGAACGAGCATAGCGAAAACCATGTTGGCTATTATGCAATAAATCTCTTATCTCTGCTTAGGCACTAAAGCTACCTTCGAAAGTTTCCAACATTAGGGAAATTTTGATTTCCGAAAAGACAGATTATATAAGTAGAGAAGAGGAATTATTAAAACAGAACTGCAGTCTTTGGCCAGAAACACGGGGACTCCATCAGGGTTGGTGAAACGTGGACTATAGCAGCAGCTGCAGCAGTAGACAGCTTCTGGGGTCCTCATTGCCTAGCCTGTTACTAACCCATTGGGGATATAGGAATCTATTTATGTATGTACATACGATCGAACAACTTCCCGGTCGACCACGTTTCAGTGATAATCGCTTGCACACGATCTACGCGCATGTGCCACGGAGCAAATAATATAAATGTGAGTATGGAGCGGTCAGAATGGAGCGCTTGCTAATATCGCCGAAAACTGGATGACTGGGAAACGCCTAGGAGTTTAACGCGAAACAGCATCATTGTGGCTATGGTTATTCCTTAGATAAGATGGTGTTAGGGCGGTCTTAAAACAATTACATTATAATTGTGTTCAATTCGGTTTTTTTTTATCTACAACGGGCGCTTGGCCTTCATCTCACCTGATGGTAAGTGATGATAAGGCCGAAGGTGGTGCGATTCACCCGGAATCCTCAACCACTGATATCTCAAACTGTCGGAACACAACAATGCTATAAACATCGTTGTTATGGCGACAGACTTAGATAAGATGGTGGTAGCTAGCCAGGCGGACTTAACAGCCCTACCACCAACCAAACCGAGCACACAAAGATGTTCCCCCGCTGGGAATCGAACCCGGGACCTCTGGGTTTAAAACCGGTGGCTTAGCCACTAGACCACAGAGCATTGGTTGGTGGTAGAGTCGCTGCGAAACGAACCTTTGGGCCTGTCCTGTATCCCAGAGACGGTTATTGGCTATTCCTTCGTAACGACCTGAAAAATTGTACGGCCATTATAACACGAACGCTCAAGATTGCCATCTTACGATATGTTCCCATAAAATTTATACGTTTTTGTGGGATTTCATGATCTTCCCTCATATTTAGGACACAATGTATCCTAAGGACCTATTATCCTCATCATTAACCCCGTCGATCTATGCCATAATTTTTTAGATTTTAGTTTTTATATCTGTGAAAAATCTTAGATTTGTCATCAGCCTATAAACGTCCCTCTGCTGCGCACAAGGCGTCCTACATGGACGACAGAACATTTTTTTTTCTGATGAACTTACAATAGGAATTGTATGTTTCCTCGAAGCTAACGGAACATTAGGTGATTGGGCCTTAACTCACCACGCTGGATCAATAGGGCGGTGGGTTTAAACGACTGCCATCTTACGACAACAATCAGGACCAACGACTTTACGTGTCTTGCTACATTGCAGTTACATATTTTAAAGATATAAAAACTGTACGGTTAGCAGCTACCAACATTGGAATTAGATTTTATTGTAATAATTAAGTAACCTAGATAATTTAATGATAAATAAGTAACTTCGAGTGCGGAGCGGTGCGGAGAGTGCGGTGCGACGCGGAGTCATGTAGATTAACGCAAACTACACTGGCCTGCAAAAATAAGTATCACACTTTCAAAATTGTAATAACTTTTAAAGTACACAAGATAAACAAGACACACAAGACTTAAAAATGTTACTATTGGATAATTTACTATAGTTTCAAAGAAAGCTGATAAAATTGCTATAAAACGTTTTTTTTATTTTAAATCTTTAACTTTTACTATAGTTTAAAAATAAATGAAATTTTAAAAGTGTGGTACTTATTTTTGCAGGTCAGTGTAGTTGTCATCTAACGCGCAACAGAAACACTACTTTACTGTATGTAACTCTAACGCATGGTTAACTCTATTGCATCTCTTTTTCTAATATACTTCTTTAATTCTTGTCTTCAACATACATAACTCAAACTCAACTCGTACAAAAACAATGTTTATTTTTGTGGCATTTGTTGTTTTTAGGTTTTTAAAATGATTTCTACAGGACCCGCTTTAACGTTCCTTACCTACTTTATATGATATAAATTGTATCTCAACCATATTGAAAGGTGAGAGGCTATTAATTGTCCAGGTCCTGACAGGGAGGGAATCCCTTCTCGCATCCAATCCCGTAATTAGCAGGCAGACAGCTGTTTGATCATAATTTATGACCAATTTAGGAGTAGCATAAGTAATATATTGTCTTTTTATAGTTTACTTATTTTTCATCTACGTTGTCTGTAGGAGTCATCTATGCAATGGGCCATTATTTTATTAAGGGACCAATTTGGACTTCGTTCGAAGTTTTTTTTTTGGAAAAGTTTTGTAAGTATTTTGTACCGTTTAATGTCTATTGATGTTCACTATTATGTATAGTAAATATTAAAGACATTTGCAGCGATATTTTCTTGCTAAGTCTTATATTTATTGACGTTTGTTCAAGAAATTATGAGGAAAAATAACAACTGCGTTACTTTCTTACAAAATTAAGTTTTATTGTTTAGAACATTTAGTTCAGTTCGTAAACATATCACATATAAACTAACGACAGTATAGGATAATCTTATAAAGTTAAATCACAAATAATCTCAGTCTAATGATTTCTTTTATAATTAAGTTTGCCACTGTGTTACCAAACATTAAAGTAAAATGAAAGACATTTCGATAATAGGAATAAATAGTAATTATTTTATGCTGAAAACATAAGGAATTGCTACAAACAACATAAATAATGGATTTATCTTTAAATTTAAAGTTCTTCTTCAATATTAATTAGCTTTATGGCACTAAATGCTATGAGAAAAAGAGGGACAAAAAGTAACACAGTGGTAAAACAAGTAACACAGTGGTATCTTATTCACAGCATTTTGTACTTTCTTTAAGTTTAACCTAATAAAAACATGAGAAAACTATCATAGTCTTTAAAATCAAACAAAAATTGAAACAACTCTTCTTAATCATATGTAAAAAAATCTTTGGAACATCAATTTTTTTATAAACAAATGAGACAACATTTTAAAAAAAAATTCAAAAATGTTGTCTCATTTTTCAAAAATGTTTAATGGCGCATTAAATTCGTAGTGAACTCGTGTTCCCTTCTTAATTATTTTAGGCTTCAGAACTATCTCCAAAATTTGATGCTCTCGATGTTTCTTGTTTGCAATCTTCCATTTTCGTTTAGCTGATCTATGTTCCCTCTCTGTCATGTCTTTTACGAGTTTTTTTGTAGCATGATAGCGTTCCAGATGTTTTCTTTTGGCTTCGGCATTCTTTATTACATTTTCTTTTAACTTTTGCCTATAACGCCGTTGTTTTTCAGCCGGTGTTAAAGCCATTTCGTTCGAAGTTATTATTCTATAACAAAACAATAATTAAATGTAATATTTCTGCTAATTAAATGTGTGATCAATATGTGAAAAGCATACGGAATACCACTGTGTTACTAAAGTTACAACTGCGTTACTACTAGTAGTAACGCAGTGTAGTGGTAACGCAGTTGTAAAACTTAAACGTTTTCAAACTTGGTACTTAAATGGATACATATTCTAAATCAATAATGATGCAACCACAATATTGCCTAAATATTACACATTTTGCATTGAATAAAATTATTAATATCAAGAAAACTCACCGTCTGTCGCCGGTAACTCAGTGGTCTCACAATAAACACACGCACCCCGAACGGAGTCACCATGAGTGACTGGCTTGGTCAGTTGCACCGCCCCGCCACACTCCCGCGCGCCAATATCAATTCATGACCGACCAAAGGATATTAGGAGTGAAGATGTCTAAAAAGCCCTATTTAAGGTTCACTTTCCTATGGTAACACTGAGTATGCGTCATTTTGCTTTACAACGGGGACACGGCGAGAAATATTTTATTATTATTAAACTGTTGTGGTAAAATAATACCTATAGGCGTTCTAGTAAAGTTCATACAATTACGTATTACTTAAAACTTTTAAAAACATTGACGTCGTGAACATTTTTAAAGCAATTTAAGTTTATGTCAAGTAACTCGCACAGAAGGACAGCCAATTTTAATAGGAAAAACAACTGCGTTGCTTAAAAAAACAACTTAGTTACCGTAATTTACAAAACAATATAATATTTTACATTAATTTATATGCTGTTCTGGTACTGGTATTTTAATCGGTAGCTACTAATAGCTGTATTATTTTTGTATTTACCTTTTTTTTTTTGACAAAGTCGCTTTTGGTCGAAGGGACCGATTTTTGTACCCTAAATAAAATAATGGCCCCAATAATAATATAAGTATGTGAAAAAAGTAAACACATTCATATAGTTGGGGTGTCGTCAATGATTGGTATTACTTATGTATTATATTATTATAAAATACTTATTATTGTGTAGATTAATTTAGTATTTAGTAATAACGTTGATAAGCGTTATGATGGTACTGACATAACTTTACTAAAAATAAATTTTTGGATTGTGTGAAATAATAGCCTTCGGTCAGTGTTTAGATGATCGAAGGAAATAGCTATCAAAAGGTAACACCAGTATAGTTAGAATATATAATGTACTTAAAAGTTTAGGTTTATTGTTTGCTGTCAGAAAAGGAGATTGACCACTTTTGAATGGACGTTGGACCAAGAGTGCTGCCCAACATTGAATCATAGTGCATATTGTTCCTTAAACTAATACTAGTATGTAACCCAAAGCGCTTCAGAATCTATCCGAGGAGTATTGAGAAAAAAAATCTGTTGTATCGCGCCCGTATTGCTCTTGTCTTACGCGCGTTATACGATACGCTTACGATACAACGCCGTGTGCGAAGGCACTAAGTAAGATTATAATATTATTAAACGTAAACGACAACGTTAAAAAATATTTCTAAAGTTAAAGCCATTGAGATAAATGAACTAGAGAAGACGTCCCATACAATAAATGTGCAGTTGTTCACAGCTACAATGATACTTGTACCGTGGTGCGGGGTTTAACTAGTTGTCATAGAAATGTCTAAGCGCGCAGATGCGACACACTATTCATACAGTTTTATTACCGAGTTGTAAAGTTGTAAGACAATGTTTTTATTGTTGTTAATTGTAATATTGAAATGAAATTAAGTAAATTAATGCCAAACATAAAAGTAAGTAAATAATTGATTGAAATATTTCATAACAATGATAAAAATCTTTTTCAATTATTTAAGAAAAATATTTATTTAAGTAGGTACGTGTAAAAATATTACTGAGTATCAAATATTCAGATGCTCAAATTTTTCAAGCATTATTGAGATGAGATTAAAAATCGTATTTGAGTCCATTAAAGGTATGAGAAATAAATAAAAAAAAGTATTTCAATGGTAACAAAATATTTTAATTTCCTTGGAAAAATACAAATTTAGTAAGTTTATGCCGTTTCGTTTAATTTTTATTTCAGAAAAAAAATTTTGGGAGTACTTATCAAAAATTGAAAAATATTCTAAGTACAATAATTCTAACGAAATCCCCAATCAAACTGCCATCATAATTCCAACCCTAGTAGTTATTTCACATAAAGCGTTAAAAGTGTCACATCTGCACAAAACAGAAATATTGTTACTCTATGCAATGCTATTACCGAAACATGGCCGCCGCGTTGAGGTAAATATACTAGAGTAGACATCTCATACAGTAAATGTGCAGTTGTGCACAGCTAAAATGATACTTGTACCGTGGTGCGGGGCTTACCTAGTTGTCATAGAAATGTCTAAGCGCAGATGCGACACACTATTCATACAGATTTATTACAGAGTTGTAAAGTTGTAAGTTAATGTTGTTTAAAAAACTAATATGTTAGTTTTTATATTTATTGATTGTTGTAATTGTAATATTGAAATGAAAATAAGTAAATTAATGCCAAAAATAAAAGTAAGTAAATAATTTAGTTAATACATATTTCATAATAATAATAAAAATCTCCGCCCGGAATGCGGAAGGTGCGTGGTTCGATTCCCGCCTGAGGTTGTCGTCTTTTTTCAGTGTTTAAAAAAAAATACTTAAGTATATTAAAGCGTTAATAAAACGCTAAAATATAAAACATTAATCAAAAAAAAACTTTAATAAAAATCTTTTTCAATTATTTTAGAAAAATATTTATTTAAGTAGGTACGTATAAAAATATTACTGAGTATCAAATATTCAGATGCTCAAATTTTTCAAGCATTATTGAGATGAGATTAAAAATCGTATTTGAGTCCTGCCCGCTTCATCTGAAATACTTATTTTACGAATATTAGTTTAATTACTCACAGCCATAAAGTAAAATAAAAAAGTCGCGTTCCAATTTTTATTTAAAATAAGGACACGACTTTTTGGAAAAAATTGTTCTTGACTCCTATTATTCACAATTATATAGGCAACGTAATCGCTGGGAAGTGACTAAACAGCGTTTCTCCCGTGTTCTTTTAGCAACAACACGGGTTGTGAGACTCCATTTTATTTCTATCTACCGTACAATATTATATAAACTTTAAAAAAAATAAACACTTGAAATTGGCTTTATGCTACACGCGATAGCCATTAATTAAGATTATAATACTATGTGACTAAACAAGGTGTAGCAGGTAAAGACTAAACAGGTCTTCCTAGTTTATTGCACCTTAATGGTTAGTAACCTCTACGTGTTTTCGTGACAGACAATGGGAGTGAAAATGTGTCATATTTGACAACATATTACTCTTTAACCATATACAATTAACAGCGCTAGACCGCTTCTAGAGTGTTATATTCTCGTGGGAAAAAGTTCAAAAGCGCCGCCATTTGCACGGCGCGCTTACGCGTTTTGTTCAACCATATTCAACGTAGTGCAACAGATTATAGATTTTACACTGCAGAACGGACATAGTTGTTGTACATGTTTTCTACCTACCTTTAATTAGAATTCAATCTTTATTACATTTTATTATTTCAGATTAAACCACAGATAATACTATGGTTTATAAAATGAAAGAAACTCTTTGCATTTATTTTACGTACTATTTCTTCTGCCTAGGTAGTAGGTACTAAAATATAAATAAAAATATCACAGAAACGGTGCATCGGAGCTAAAGAATAAAGTTATTTTCCACGCCGTGTGAATCCTGTGATACCCCGAAGGTAAATATCTAATATTTATTAATATATCTAATGATCTCTAAAAAAAACGGTCAAGTTCATTAATAAAAAAGTATTTTAGGTAAGTTTCTTAATTATAACGAAATCCTCAATCAAACTGCCACCATGATATTAACCCTATAGTAATTATTTCACATAAAGCGTTAAAAGTGTCACTTCTGCACAAAACAAAAATATTGTTACTCTATAAGCATTTTACCGAAACATGGCCGCCGCTTCATGTCTCGGCGATTTGATAAAATAATTAGTCAAATGCATGTTACATCGATAATTTAGTACGTATTTCCAGGTGAAAAGTGATTCCTTTGGTTTTATTTGTATTTCCTGAGTTGTTTAGCACTCCTAAAGGTATATTTTAATAAAATAAAAAACAGAATACACACTTATTGTTGCGTCTAGCGCCTGCCACAGACTACTACAGTTGGAGCGAGCTGGCTCTAACGCGTGTTACAAACAATCTAGTTGAGATGTCTTCTCTAGTACGTAGTACATAATAACTCAATGGGCCGCCGCTTCATGGCTGGCGATTTGATAAAATAATTAGTCAAATGCATGTTAAAACGTTAATTTAATGCGTACTTACAGGTGAAAAGTGATTCCATTGTTTTTATTTGTGTTTCCTGAGTTTTTTAAATAGTACCTTAGCACACATAAAGGCATATTTTTATTAAACAGTACACAGAATTACACACGTATTTGCATCTAGCGCCTACCACAGACTAATAGAGGTGGAGCGAGCTGCAAACAATTTAGTTGAGATGTCTTCTCTAGTACGTAGTACATATTAACTCAATGGTTAAAGCACCAAAAAGCCATAAGATAAGTTTTTAGGTACAATATAACCCAGTGGATGTTTTTTTTTAAATTACTTTTTTAATATCTCTTCATGTAAGGTCAGAAATACAAGTATTGCCATGCTTCGGCAGCATTTGGTCCAAAATGGTCAATCTCCTTAATGTATTTAGGTAAGTACTAATTTCAGTTTAGTTTTTCACTGTCCACAAATAAATACTTAAATTTATTGCTCATTTTAATCTTCTGCCTATATAAACCTGTTCTATATATTTTGTCATGGTTTTCGTATCTACTGTATAACAATGTTATACAGTAGATATATAGTATGTTTGTTCGGGTTCGAGCCCCGGTCGGGTCAATTTAGAAATTATTAATTGTCTCGGGTCTGGGAGTTTTCTATATATAAAAAGTATGTATTTAAGTATTTTAAGTATGTTTATCCGTTGTCTAGTAACCATTTAACGAGAAGCTTCTCTTGGGCTAGATAACTTGGTGTGATTATAGGAAAGTTTAATTTAATTTAATTTAACGTACTTCTGTACGAGCAACGAAAATGAATTGGTTTTTCTTACACATATATAACTTCCTTATAGTAAGCGCCTATTTATACGCGAAGTGATTCTAAATACTCGTAATATTACCTATATTATAGGTAAGGTAAAGGTTTGCGGAAACGCATGTTTAATGGAATCACAACATTCACGAGACAGCTGAATGGCATCGAGAAAATGTATTATGCATGAGATTGATCGGTGATACTTTCTCCTAGACCTAATTTTATAAAATATTATGACAATATTATGAAAGATAAAGATTTCAATTGTGAATTTCTATTAGTTTTACATGACTGGACAGATTGGACACGCACACATCTACACTAATATTATAGTTCAAGTTTGCAAGTTTGGGTGTATAGGGTAATAACTGAAACTATTCAAAAACTCTTTCACCAATAATTTGAATATACCTTCAGGGACCTCGTAGGTTATATGGGTGTAATATACAGTATAATGTAAAGCCAAACCATCACAGAATATTGGGGTTCAAGTAGAAAAAGTCGCGGGGCGGTCCGCCCGATACTTAATAATGTCTTTGTCTTTGTAAGAAGTTGTGATAAAGGTGAAAAAAGACAGCACTTAATTAATCAGATTTGGTTCAACGCTGTCGCATCACAACACAAGTAACTACAGTTTCCAGCGACAGCAAACAATCAGATTTTTATCAACGATATAATCTAAACCGTATCGCGTACCGGTGAAAGAATACTACCAACCCCTCTCTTCCCTTGGGTGTCGTTAAAGGCGACTAACGGACTACAGACTGTACATACATCCAACAGCCTAAAGCGGCGATGGGCTCACCACCAGTCACATGTGCAGTCGCTATTTGGTGAAAAGTGGACTAAGGCAGAGGACAGCATTTGCGGTCCTCATTGCCTAGTCTCTGACTAACCCTTCGGGGATAATAGTCGTGATTATATGTATGCATCAAATACTAGCAGCCCGCCCGCGACTTCGTCCGCGTGAACACCCATCCCGAGACCAATTACCAAACATTTTCTTTTACACAAACTTTGTACAAACACAACAAAAAAAGAATTAGCCAAACAGGCGCAGCCGTTCTAAAGTGATGCGCGTACAAACATTTCGGAAATTGATTTTTAATATATATGACGACCTCCTTGGTCGAGTGGTTTGTACACCGGTTTTCATGGTGTCGCCATCTCTGAGGTCCCGGGTTCGATCCCCGGTCGGGTCAATTTAGAAATTATTGTTTTTCTAAATTGTCTCGGGTCTGGGTGTTTTCTATGTATAATAATTATGTATTTAAGTATTTTAAGTATGTTTATCCGTTGTCTAGTAACCATTTAACGTTTTTAAAATTTTTATGTTTATTTATTTATATTTATTATTTATAAGTACAGATTTAATATCCATCCACTAAATATTGCGATGACTTGAATTGAATAGGAAAGGACATATTTGCCTTACTTCACTTTACTTACGTGGCGCAGACAGCAGATCATTAGCTGAAGCAGGTAAACAAACAAATAATACTCCGAGTACCGTGACCCATATAGGTCGTGAGGGTCAACAAAAAGAGGATAATGATCATTGGGATTGAATAAGGGATACGGACACAGTAAAAAATGTTTACAATGCCACACGAAGGAAGTGTCTCGACTCCAGAACGAGGACATAAGCCGGGATCAGGTGGTCATGCCGAGCGCTTAAGTACGCGCATTTGTAACTATGGTTGCCGCTTGTGTTCTCTCGGTAACGCGACTTCCTTCTTTTGCGGTATTCGATGAAAAAGTTTATCATTATTTACGTGATTCATTTTCTTTGAAAATAAGAGCCACACTGTTAAACGTTGTAGCCACCTCCATTCTAACAGACCTCCTGAGTTTCTCATCGTGCCTTGCTTTATATTATTAGTTTATGACGTCAATTACTGCCTGTGAAAGCTTATATTGAATAAACTATATGATTACTTTGATTCGTGTCTGTACCTACCAAGACAATTCCTTTACTTCTTGATAAGACACGACGCCGACGTTCACCTTCTCTTAAATCTGTTCCATATGGGTTACTATTTGTCTCCCCTTTCATCTCTTTAATTATATCTTCCCTTCCATGATGTTAAGTAAAAATACATGAATACGAATTTCAAAACTTCTTCTACATTTGTAACATACGTAACATAAAGTACATTACAAAGTTCTGAATTGTAAATTGAACATTTTGACAAGGCTACTTTACGACGGAAGCATAGTGCCTATTTGGAACAATAAACAAATTTGTGTATTCTAAAACAAAGGCTGTATTCCTCTCATTACTTTAATGGAGGCGGAATTTAAAAGATTCCGGTCGTGGACCTTTTGTCGGAGGCATCGCGCTCAGTGGCACTTATCAACATTGTTCTGTTATGACAGTGATTAAGACTCAAACATTTTGATTTTTCTATTGTGGTTCCGAAAGTCGAAATAAAATTTATATACACTATTATTATACAAACGCGGACAAAGTCGGGGGCGGGCCGCTAGGGCCCGCCCCCGACTTTGTCCGCGTGAATCCGGCCTATATCTCGCGACGAATTAAAAAAAAAATCTTCGCAAACACAACAAAAAAATAATAATCCAAAAAGGTGCTGCCATTCTGAATTGATGCGCGTACAAACATTTGTGGCAATGGATTATTATTAATATAGATTGAAGTAGTGAAAGATATGAGAAAATGTTAAAATCATAATTTTTATGAGTTTAATAAAGTCATGCGGCAAAATACTTATTCACATGAGAGCAATTATCATACTTCTTTCATTTAGGAGTTTAAATTTAGATTTTTGAACTAGTTTATAAATACGTAAGTACTTATATCGTAATATTAATTGTGCGTAGAATCAAGTACGTATGCAACTGATATTAAATTTAATCAAATCAAGACTTGTTTACAGTTTCCATGCAACCTCGAGATTGCACTCCGCCGTGAATAACTTTAATCTAGACTTTAATTTCCAGTAACTTTCTAAAGCTATAACGTACGTATGCTTAACTTCCACATGTTTTGAATCTTTGTACGGCTTCAATTTAATCCAAACATTTATTTCCGACACAACATATTATTAAGTCCCATACAACACAATAAAAATATGTTGATGCATTAGTCCGCTAAGGCAGGCAATCCTAGTGAGTCTGAACACCACCAGAAAGGAAATATAAAAATAGGGGTACCTATTATTAAATGAGTTTTAGTTAGTACACTAATTTGAAGAATTTTAGTTATATTGAAATTAATAATGTCATGTTTTCGTTCTGTTTGGCTTTTTTATCTGCCATGAATAAGTGATAATGAAATAATAAATCGTTCATAATATGTTTAGAAGTGTAGTTTTTTTTATTTGACTGGGTAAGCAAACTTATGCCAGCTGAAGGTGTGCGTTCAAATCTCTATTCTACGGGTCCCGTACGTAGTTTCGAATGACATTGTAGCGACAGGTCGTTGTGGCGAAAAACTTTAAGCGTGGTACGGTGCTGGAGCGAAAAGTCTTTGAAGCGAATCCCACCAGGGCGAATGACACAAACATTGTGGCGAAAAATGTTAGAAGTAAAAGTTTCAGTTAAATCAACAAAAAACAACAGTTACATTCCCATTCACCACAATGTTTGTCGCTGCAGTGTCATTCGCCCTTCGGGTTACAAATTGTTCATAAATTACATATTATAATGCGCAAAATACTAATATCTTTCGCGAACAATTCTTATAACTTTATATAAAACTTACTATACCTATTCTTATCCTTATTGTAGTTTATTTATATCTAGTTGAGTTACGTGGAAAAGAACGACATAAATAAATCAGAGCTCCTTGCAAATCGAGGAAGGGAAATCTAATTATATTTGCCTTTCCCTTTAACAAGTGATTCTGCTGTACGAGGTTGTGTTTGCCTTTTCCGATCATTATTGTGAAATGTCGTTTTCTGCTGCTCTGAATAGACTTTGAAGTAAATTGCTACTTTTTGCTTAGTTAGTCAACAATGTTTTGGCTTATATTCCTTTGAATGTTAACCGTTGCTTGTGATCAAATAAGCGTGCAATTTTATCGCTAAGTACCCGCTCACTTGGCAGTGGCAGTTGCAGTCGCGAAAATTTACTCAAAGCCTTTCATCAATCGCATCAAAGACGGCTAAATTGTACTTAAGTATACATAAAGTCAACGTGAAGCACTGTTTATGGGAAAAAGAGTAGGTATAGATAGTGGCATCGTGTGTCGCACTGTTGTATTCCTTATGGGAAATAGAGTAGGTATAGATAGTGGCATCCGTGTGTCGCACTGTTGTATTTATGGGAATAGAGTAGGTATAGATAGTGGCATCCGTGTGTCGCACTGTTGTATTTATGGGAAATAGAGTAGGTATAGATAGTGGCATCCGTGTGTCGCACTGTTGTATTTATGGGAAATAGAGTAGGTATAGATAGTGGTATCCGTGTGTCGCACTGTTGTATTTATGGGAACTATAGTAGGTATAGATAGTGGCATCCGTGTGTCGCACTGTTGTATTCCTTCTGGGAAATAGAGTAGGTATAGATAGTGGCATCCGTGTGTCGCACTGTTGTATTCCTTCTGGGAAATAGAGTAGGTATAGATAGTGGCATCCGTGTGTCGCACTGTTGTATTCCTTATGGGAAATAGAGTAGGTATAGATAGTGGCATCCGTGTGTCGCACTGTTGTATTCCTTATGGAAAATAGAGCAGGTTTAGATAGTGGCATCCGTGTGTCGCACTGTTGTATTCCTTATGGGAAATAGAGTAGGTTTAGATAGTGGCATCCGTGTGTCGCACTGTTGTATTCCTTATGGGATATATAGTAGGTATAGATAGTGGCATCCGTGTGTCGCACTGTTGTATTCCTTATGGGTAATAAAGCAGGTTTAGATAGAGGCATCCGTGTGTCGCACTGTTGTATTCCTTCTGGGAAATAGAGTAGGTATAGATAGTGGCATCCGTGTGTCGCACTGTTGTATTCCTTATGGGAAATAGAGCAGGTTTAGATAGTGGCATCCGTGTGTCACACTGTTGTATTCCTTATGGGAAATAGAGTAGGTTTAGATAGTGGCATCCGTGTGTCGCACTGTTGTATTCCTTATGGGATATATCGTAGGTATAGATAGTGGCATCCGTGTGTCGCACTGTTGTATTCCTTATGGGAAATAGAGCAGGTTTAGATAGAGGCATCCGTGTGTCGCACTGTTGTATTTATGGGAAATAGAGCAGGTTTAGATAGTGGCATGCGTGTGTCGCACTGTTGTATTCCATACTCTACAATTCTTTATTATGGGAGAGAATCTCTTTCTTACATTTAAAGTATATTTCATCATTAAGAATATCCACTGAATATTATGCATTGGTCCAGTGTGATTGAAGATTTGCATTTAATAGCTGTTTTTTCTCGTTCTTATTTCCTAGTTCTTTTTTTATTTATTAACATTGACCACAAACAGGTTTACAATATAATAATTAATAATGTTAAATACTCTTATTACATTAGTTATTGTATACCCAACAGCCTTGGTCATAATTAATGAATAAGTACATTAGTTTTTGTGGAGCCAAACACGAGCATACAGTATAAGTAAATTACTTTAAGAAGATGTATAACCTACCCCAATTACCTGAAGCAATTCCTCATCCGTGCTTCGTTATCCTCATTGCTGAGGGTCGTGACCTCCATCATCATATATGCGACGCTTATGATTGAGCGCCATCTGGACCGGTTGCCGGCAACGTGTAGTGCATCGTGCATATAGAGGTGTCCAGCGCGGTACGGATTTGGACGGACCAACGCATCGGGCTGCGGCCGCGAACTCTTTTTCCTTCTACCTTCCCCGTGACGATTAGTTTTACTTAATTGCCACAACTTCTTTTGGCAATGTGACCGAAGTACGCTAGGATTCTCAAGAGTATTTATTATTCATATTTTTTCTCAACTTGTTCCGACTGTCAACCCTCACCTTCGGAGGCTATCCGCACTCGTAATGAAATATACTATTGCTCTGTATTTGTTGATCAGTATTAGCGAAATTTGAACACGAAATAAGTAACAAAGTTCAGTATATGAAGAAACCTTGCGCTTATTTACGGAGGTGTTATCAGCAAGAAACAAGTTGTTTTTTTGCAAAATTGCATTTATCTACCCCCGAGCAACATAATTGAGTAGTTCCTTCATATTTTGTAGTTTTTGTGGTTGTCAAAATCATATTGACGTATAATTTATCCAAACGTTGACCATAGTGATACCAGCTTCGGATAATTACCCAATTGTTGGGTTTTCAGTAAGTAGCAGCAGCCAAATATTCAAGGTTAATGATGAATTATTCCGCATGTTGTGGTGTCATCGGTAATGAAGAGAAGTTTATACGTTGCACAAACGAGCATCTTTTGCAAAATGAGATCTTTTGCTAAGGAATTCTTTCGGCGCTTCGGATTGATACTTAGAAACGCAAAGTATTTTAAAAGTATTTAAGTCATAAAACTCATTTTCACTGCATAAGTGCGCAGTAAATTGGAATGTTCCCTGTGTGTTTGGAACTCTCATGAAAGTTCGTATGTACATAAGTTAGAGAAGGTGCAAAAAGCTTTTTTAAGATATTTGTATAAACGCGCGAACGGGTACTATCCCTTTTGGCTACCGAGGTCTGGCTTTCAACCGTCGGAATTTGTCGTCTTTTTTCAGTGTTTAAAATTTTACTTAAGTATATTTAAGCGTTACTAAAACTCTAAAATATAAAACATTAATCTATAAACGCAGCTTCATCTTAACCAAATGTTCAAATATTTGTAAAAATATTTCTTTCGGATCTCAGAGGTGAAAACTTCTAAGATTTGATGAAACAATGTTGACTAAAAACATAAGCATCAAGCACTGACAAATTTCGACGGTTGAAAGCCAGATCTCGGTAGCCAAGTGGTTAAGAGAGCCGCCCGGAATGCGGAGGGTGCGTGGTTCGATTCGCGCCTGAGGTTGTCGTCCTTTTTCAGTGTTTAAAATTATACTTAATAAATAATTATAAAACGCAAAAATATAAACATTAAGGGTACTATCCCTTTATGTACCCGACTAAGTTTCAAGACAAATCGCGGGCATATGCAAAATTCTACAAGGTAGGATACTCGTAGATGTCCCAGACTAGCATGGCAACTACCACCGCAGTAGAAGCACAGAATAAATAATAGTAGTAGAAGGCACAAGTTGCTTGCCGAGCCGCGGTACCTTACCGCGGCACGTGCTAATTCTCCGATCGCTCCCTTTCCGCGCTCAACTCCCTCCTTATGTGGTTTATTTGCGGACGGATGGCTCGAAATATTGTCAGAATGCTTGCGTTATTGTGAAAGGGATGATTGAGTGGTTGTCAACTATCTATAAATTTATTAATTCTATGTCAAATTTAAAGAATGTTCTTTGATTGATTATATATATTTTGGTTATTTTACGTAAATTTGTGATAATATTTTCTAATTTTTTATTTGCGTTTTTATTATATTCTTTAATTACTGTAATTGGTGCTTATGTCCGTTATAATTAAAGAAAAATAAATAAATAATTAGGGATTTATATTCTCTTCTTTATTTCCGCAATGCTTAAGAATTTAGTAATTTAAAAATCTAGTCAACCTATCGTTACTTTCGAAACGCAACAATGCTGTTCACATTATGTCGAAAGATTTGGATAAGTTGGATTTAGCTAGACAGGTGCACTTATTTTTTTCATTATTTTGTGTGTGCGGGTACCTAATAAACGTTTTTTCTATTCTATTCTATAGCCATACTGCAACCCAACACAATCTCGCTGGGAACGAACACGGACCTTTCGGGTTGAGACCGGTTGTCTAACCACTAGAAAACAGAGGATATTATAACTTACAAAAACAAAAAAAGACTTGTAAGTGTATAAAAAAAGACGAGAGTTACACAATGTTCATTTAATTTTCTGCAACGTTTCACGTGATACATAATCACAGAATAAATCATACGAGCTACCTCAAAGGCGTGTGTTTCCACGCTGATTCATTGCCGTTGGATCATTTCTGTACGAGAACATGATAATAATGAATGATTTCTTATTTTATCGTGTTATATATCTAGAAGAGAAAAGTATTTACAAAATGTTCTGTTTGTTTTCAAAGGTTCCTTTTACATAATGATGAAACAGCACATCTAAAGTATCACCTTCTATTGCAAACAATTTTCTCGAAAACAAATTGGAGGATTGGGATTTGGCGCAGTAATGTAGTGTTAACCTACATACGGATTTGTTAATTGTTGAATTTTAATTCCTGGGCTTGATCGTCGATATAAAAAGAACAGATAAATGTATCGCTTACAAACTTACCTGAAGTTATTTTAAGGCCATTAAACAATAAATAAAAACTACAATAATTGAAATCACTAGGGTCATACTTTTATTTTACCAGTAAAGCTAGGAGGCCCCAGACATAATAGACTGAAAAAAGCTACAAACTAATAAGTTCTGCTCTTGCGTCGGAATAAAAAAAAGTTATTCTTATGATTATTAAAAAAAATAAAAGTAAAATACATACCTACAGCTGAACAAAGGTCTCCATTACATAAGTCATCATCAGCCTATAAACGTCTCACTGCTGGGCACAGGCCGCCCACGCCATAGCACGTGGCGTAACCATGTTGGGCTGTAACTCACCACGCTGGACCAATGCGGGGTGGTGGGTTTTAAAGTCTGTCATCTTACGACAACAACCAGGACCAACGGCTTAACGTGCCTTCCAAAGCATGGAGGAGCTCGAGATGTATTTGATTTGGTCACCCATCCAGCGACCCGGCATTGCGAAAGTTGCTTAGCGAGCAAGATCGCAAGCCGAACGCGCTAGCCGCTGCGCCATCGAGCTCCTCCTACATAAGTATGCCGTATAATTTTAATGACGAAATAAGATAGTTTTCATCGGTTGTTGTATCTCTGTCTTTAACCTTCCATTACTAAAATGTCTGACATGAATAAGTTCGCCATGCAAAAAGCCACGAACGTAGACTATAGCTAGCACCCGAGTGTAGCCTACATCCGTGTCAAATGTACCCACCTCCTTTTTTACGTCACCGGAATGTTGCGAATTAAATTAGAGAAGGAAAATTAAATAGGCCTGTCGCGCAGGCCGCGGCGCATAATTGTTTTTATTACACGAAAAAACCCACGCGACGATTTTGCGGCCGCTCTCTGCTAACTTGTCGCCGCTTTAGCGTACGAAACCGCAAGATTTCCCTGCGTGACACACGAAATTATTATAGAATTAAGTATACCTATTTACTTCCAATTAAAATTAATTATGAGTGTTTTGTATACATATGAAGACGTGAAGATATCGGTGCCGTGGCGCCTGTCGTAAGCATCTTAGCCACGTGGAATGATAGGCTTATTTGTAATTGCTGGTTTCTGGTTGGCTGAACGAAATTTAGTTCTCTCTAGTTAATCTATGCGTACCTATTGAGTTTTTTCCTCTTGCCTAAGTAAGTTCTCAAATCTTTTAGAAAAGACAGTTTAATATGGTGGTATGAAATATGAATAAAATTAATCGGCCAATACATATGCCTGTTTAATATGGAAAAGGGACAAAGGGCGAATGAAAAGGCTAATACGCTTTTTATTTATAGAGTTTTCATAAAACCGAGAAGCAATAAAATAAAAAACAAATCACCGAAAATCGGAATCCTAAAATAATAGGCTAATCAGTGAATCGTGACGAATGTAAATAGCGAGAGAGGTTGAGCTTGCCAAGTGTAATAACTAAGCCATTGATTCCAGTTATCGGTAGGCGTGCCGAAGTTTTTTTGAATTATTGGCTTCAACGCTCGTACTATTTGACTTTTAAATTGGGATTCCTTTAAAATCTTCTTAGCCGCTCTAGGTATATTTGCAGAGATCGGGATCGGCGCTCAATCTATTCATTCACTATGCAATGTCTCACGGCTCACTGTGGGATTTGATATTTGTAAAAAGAAATGAATCGGAAAAGTTTATTTATCAATTTCAAACATCACATTGAAAAGTAAAAGAATATATAGAGTTGATAGTCCTGCAACTGGGCTTATTAAGTGCAAAGAACAACAACAACATTGAAAGGAACATGGAAATTCAAAAAAGTCGGCTGTTCCATACATTTAGCTCAACGTTGTAGTATTTTCAGTTTTGTGTGGTTGACAACAACAACAGCTGATTTTTTTTTTCGCAATTTCAGAGCACTTTTCTTAATTTTGCATTTTCGCGTAAATTGCAATAGGTAGATGTCAATGATGATGATCACTTAATTTTACCTCGATTTCTGTTTCTGTAATTTTTCAAATCAAATCATCAGCCTATAAACGTCTCACATACTCTGGGCACAACATTTAAAAAAGCTCTCAGTTCGATATTAACCTTCAAACGTTTTCCCAGCTGGATCTTAAGAAGCAGTTCCACGAAGGCGACACAACAAATTACCAGACGAACGGCGAGTTCGACCTGGTGAGCTTCGAGGCGATTCGCCACAACCAGTACTACTCCTGCTGCGTGGAGCCCTACCCTGACATCACCTACGTCATAAAGCTGAGAAGAAGGCCCATGTTCTATGTCTTCAACCTCATCCTTCCTTGTCTACTTATTAATGGAATTGGTGAGTTTTCATCATCAGTATGTATAATTGTCCTATTGCTGTGCTCGCCTTCCCACATGAACAACATAGAAATATTGGGCCATAACCCATCAAGCTTGCCCCAGGTTGGTTGGTGGGTTTTAACGAGAAGAATGGAACGCACTGCCTGCTCATGTGTTTTACGATCACTACTACACGTAAAAGTTGGTCTTTTCAAGGCAAGAGTGAATAGGCATCTCCTGGGCAAGCATGTAGCAATGACACTTTGCATGCTAAAGCAAAATACAAGGATCTGAATAGTTTGTTAAATTTTTTTTTAAAAAGGTTTATTTAGCTAAATTATTGCGATTTAAAGTCCACTATAAAATGTTTAAAATCGCATTAACTCAGTTATTTAAACGTTTTTTAAAAAGTTTTCAACTAACTATTTAGATCTCTGTATGTTACTTTAGCATGCAAAGTGTAATTAAAATTGGCTTAATGGTTTTTAACAATTTCGACTTGGATGTTTGTATGGGAAACCGCAATGCGTAATAGTACATTATGATATAAGAATGAATGGAAAACAATGCAACTTTTTACTTTCCTTTTTACAGAGTTACTAATTAAAATTTCGTTACTTATGTTAATTACTTAAACTAAAATGATCGCACGCGCGCGCGTGCGTTCAGAAGGAGCCGATGTGGTGAAAGAGGCCGATGCCGGTGCAGCTCAGCCTTTTGATGCGCTGCTGCGGGGCGGGCGGGGGCGGCGGCAGTCTCCCCGCGTCCCCGCTTGATTAAGGCGGTCTTCCACACCTCTGTTTAGCTACGTTGGCGTAGACATCCTGGGAGGCCCGGGGCAGAAGCAGCAGAACCCGCAGCAGCTGGTGAAGATGATGATGATGAATCCCTTCAAAGTCTTAATCAAAATGTAGGCACGCTTGCTTTAGTGCGCGTCTCTCGATGCTTATGTTATGCTTGTTATGAAGTCGGCGACCCTATTGTGGCCCCTTTCCTTTATGCTTGTAGTCCAGCAGCAGAACCCGCCAGAGCTGGTGAAGATGATGAAATTCTTATTTGGTCTTCATCATAAAAAAGTGGGCACACTTTGTTTAGTGCTCGTCTCTCGATGCTCTTCGACGTTATGAAATCGGCGACCCTGTTGACCCCGTCCTTGCCTGGGTAGAGCCGGTAGACTCGTCCTAGCTTCCAACGCATCGGAGGGAGGTGGTCATCTTTGAATATCACCAGAGCGCCTTCTTTGACGTTTGAATAGGGCGATTGCCCGAGAGAGGTACTCGCTCTTCCATCTTCTCCAAAAGGCTTCTCTTAGGTTTTCAATCAGCTGGTATCGATTTCGGATGCTCTTCTCCGTAGCAGCAGGGGGCGCTGGTAGTGACGTCAGCGGCCGCCCGATGAGGAAGTGCCCTGGGGTAAGAGGAGAAAAGTCGCTGGGATTACTGGATAAAGGAGTAAAGGGTCGGGAGTTGAGTACCGCTTCGATTTGCGTGCAAAGTGTACTCATCTCCTCGAACGTTAAACTAGAATTAACTACATGTTATAAGTGATGTTTTGCACTTTTACGTAGCTTTCCCAAAGCCCACCGAATGTGGGGCAATAAGGGGGATTGAAATGAATTGTAATGCCTTCTTCTGCTGCAAACTCATAGATTGAATTTATGCCTGGTTTTAACTCTATACCTAACTCATTACTTGCACCAACAAAATTGGTACCGTTATCACAATGAATTTGAGTAGGTTTTCCTCTACGCGAAATGAATCTGCGAAGACACGAAATAAAGGCGTTAGTGCTAAATATATTTTTATTATGTATAAATCTTCTTATGTAAGCAACTATTCTTATTAATTTAAATGAACTCTAATATGTAGGTAAGTTATGGTTACCCTATGGTTGACTGATAGAGAATGCCTCAGGCATTAAGTCCGCCATGTAATGTTATGTTGCAAAAGTTAGAATAAATAAATAAGTTATCAGAAAGATTTTTGTCACACCTTTTTAATGTCAGGTGGTACTGGTTCTAACTGAACAAGACAATGAATGCTTAGATAAGGATAAAAAATATTTGAAGGTAAAAAATATCCGATACTATGCTTGCGGATTGTTGTTATTTTATTTAGTTAAATAACAAGTTAAAGTTAATGGTAAAAGGTATCCGATATTATGCTTGCGGATTTTAGTTAAATAACTAGTAAAAATGAAAGGTATCCGATATAATGCTTGCGGATTTTTGTTAAATAACTAGGGATTTAGATTCAAACCTGCCATCAGGTAAGTGACAGGTATTTTTAATGAAATGTTTTTCGCAATGCTCTTTTGGCGATAAGGTCAATTTTGAAGGTGGAATATCCTTAAGCCTCCAAAACTGAGAAACTGCTTCACTGATTTCGGCTGTGAAATTACAGTGAACCATTTCTGATTAATGTTTCTTATGCATGTTTAGTGGGCCGGCTACAATCCAGCCCAATTGAGTATTTTGTATGATAGGCATGTTACGACCTAATGATATCTTTTCAGGACACAAGATATTATAGAATACTTCAGCACCCAACAACAAATCAATGTCTGAAGGCTGACAGAAATAAGGGTCGGCCAATTGAATATTTTTAGGCAGATTCAATTGATTTATGTTCACCGACACATTAGGTATTTGACCAGTAATTTGAGGTATGACCAAACAATTTAGGTTTAAATTAAATGAATTTGACAACGAGGAAATGCTTACGTTACATTCGTCAGAAATAGGTAATTGAATGCCGTTAATGCCTGAAATATTTGTTATGAAATCAGGATTACGATTAACTACACCAATTTTATGTTTTAAGTTTTCTGTCGTGAATGAGGATTGACTGCCCGCGTCAAGTAAGGCGCGAGCAACGTACGTTTGGTTATTGTCAGGATTGGTGACTTTCACCAAAGCAGTACCAAGAAGAACCTGACTATGAGATTGCACTGAAAGAGTCTTACGAGAAACATGCGAGCTGGATGAAGCTGCATGTAGATTAGGCATATTTTCAATTTTGTGCATTATAGTATTATGTTTTTTATTACATAACCGACACGTACCAAGACGACATGTATTAGGTTCATGGCCCCTTCGCAAACAGTTTAGACAAAGTTTAAGTTTAATGACTTCACTCATTTTATTTTCATGCGATAGAGATTTGAATGTTTCACAATCTATTAATCTATGTGCTTGGTTGCAGAGGGGACAAGAGACAGAATAAGTGGCTTTAGAATTATTATTAGAATTACGATTAGAACCAGAAGTAAGAAAGGATTCTGAGAATCTCTGATGAAATGAACCTTTACTTTCATTTTTTATTTGATTATTATTATTATGATTTGAATTATTATGATTATACGGTTGAAACGAACCTTTCTCACTTCTGCTTGCCTGCGCGGTTTCAAGTATATCGGCCCTACCACGGAGAAATTCGATAAATTCACTTAAGAGAGGCAAATCGGATAGATTGTTACGATGTTCTTCCCATTTACCACTTGTGACCGAATCTAACTTCGTGGACACCATATATATAATGAGCGTGTCCCACTGGTCTACGGGTTGACCGAGAGTGGTTAACGCTCTAAGGTTTTTTGTGACTACATCAATTAGGTATCTAAGAGATTTATGAGATTCTTTTGAAATAAGTTCGATTTTGAACAATGCTTTAAGGTGGTTGTTAATCAAAATCTTTTTATTGTCATATCGCTGACATAAAAGCTCCCATGAAATATGATAATTGGCAGCAGTGAATTCAATTGATTTTATGACTAAAGCTGCACTCCCTTCTAGTGAGGATCTCAAATAATGAAATTTATTTATGTCTGGTAAAGAATCATTATTATGTATTAAAGATTTAAATGTGTCCCTAAACTCGAGCCATGTAAAGTAATTACCGTCAAATGTAGGAAGCTTTATAATTGGTAATTTCACACTTATATTTTCTTTATGAGAACAAGAACAACAACTATCCGGCTTTAAGGCTTTATCTATTACAGGCAAAGATTTTAATAAAGATTGAGCATTTGAAATATTTTTGTAAAATTTGACTTCAGTTAGTTGCCTTTCATGAAGTTGCTCATCGAGATTTAGGCATTTAAATTCAATATTAGATTGACACTGTTCAAAATCCGAGAATAACGTCTCTAATCTATCCGTTCGCAGATGCAATTCGCTTTGTTGGCTTTCAGTTAAATTTTCAATGCTAGTTTGCCGTAAGTCGGTAAGGTAATTTTCAAATAAGGTCAAGCGACCACGAATCGAAGCACGTTGCTTAATGAAATTTTTTACTTCTAAATCGGATTCGTTAGCCCTGTTAGCACTCGCCTTACCGTCTTCCGACATGACTACTGTTTATGAAATAAAGGTATCAAATAAAATAGAAAACCTCTCAAACCCGTAGCGATATTAAAAATACGAAATGTTTGCAGTGTCGATTACGAAAAACTATGCAAAATGAGTTAGTAAAGAAAATCAAAACCAGACATAACTCAAGGATGCAGCAGAAGCGGGCGTTCACAGCATGCTCAGCTCAGGCACGTGGCGATGGCGTGCACAATCGCACATGGCGCGGGGGCGGCCGGCGCCGGCGCGGCGGCGCTCGGCTAGACTCCCTGGCGCCGTGCGCCGGGACTGCAGCGAAGATCGCTCGTTAAAGCGACTGCAGATCTGTTGCCGGGAACGGTCCCCTGGGGGGCCCGGGCAGATGCAATAATAAAGTAATATCAATAAATGAATACACTATTCCATTAAAAAAGACTATGGTTGGGATAAATGCCAATAAATGTCTTTAAAAATTGAGCAGTCGCTAAAAATGAATGAAAATGAAATAATGAATGTTAACGGGAATGTGCAGCGATATGTATTTGAAATGTTATGTTAAATATTAAGTTATTTATGATTATTCTATGCTCTCCCCACTGTCGTCTTCCGAGCTGCTGGGCTTAGGCCACGCACGTGGACAATGCACGTGGGCATATTGGGCAAAAAATCGAATGTGAAAACCTGAAATTTTACTAATGCAACCACCGCTACATAGGTTAAAAGATAATGAGTTACCAGCCACACTTGCAAACAAACTCGCAGCAGGTACCTAGGTAGGCAGGTAATATAGGAAATTAGGAAATTTTTAGGAGATATTTAGGAAGGGCACTCCCCTGATTGCCGCTGAATCCACGTGCTGGAAGCTCGATGCTCTGCTTGGTCCTCGGCGCTGCTCGATGCTTGGCGCCGGCCAGCGACGACAAAATGGCGACCCCACGCCACGCCACGCCACGCGTAGATTGCTTCTTCTTCTTTTTGTTCGGGCGCCAATGTCTAATACGAAGACTATACTGGGTTTGATTAAAAGAATGAATGGAAAACAATGAAACTTTTTACTTTCCTTTTTACAGAGTTACTAATTAAAATTTCGTTACTTATGTTAATTACTTAAACTAAAATGATCGCACGCGCGCGCGTGCGTTCAGAAGGAGCCGATGTGGTGAAAGAGGCCGATGCCGGTGCAGCTCAGCCTTTTAATGCGCTGCTGCGGGGCGGGCGGGGACGGCGGCAGTCTCCCCGCGTCCCCGCTTGATTAAGGCGGTCTTCCACACCTCTGTTTAGCTACGTTGGCGTAGACAAGTGCGGTAAGTTGAAAATTACAGCAGAGGCGATATTGCTGGCCTGAGCCGTAGGCGAGGGCTACAAGAAAGCAGAGGCTGTAATTATCAAAGCGCACGTATGTCATACGACGTTTTATAACATATTTGCGAGGAAAACACATTTACTGAAAATGACTGCGTGTTTTTGTTGTTTTTCTAGTGTATAAATCTTTGGTAAGCCAACATGTATTTTTCTTTGGACTTAGATGGTAATAGGCTGTCAATAACATTTTGTGCTTCACTTATTATTTCCGGTGGTGTAGACTGTAAATTTAGTTCTTCATTACTAAAACTAGACATATTTATTTTTAAACTTTCAAGGTAAAAGGCGACTAACGGACTAAAGACTGCACATACCTCCAACAGCATAGAGCGGCGACGGGCTCATCAAAATAATACTACCATCCCCTCCCTTCCCTTCGGTGTCGTAAAAGGCGACTAACGGACTAAACACTGCACATACATTCAACAGCATAGAACGGCGATGAGCTCATCAAAATAATACTGCCAACCCCTCCCTTCTCTTCGGTGTCGTAAAAGGCGACTAACGGACTAAAGACTGCACATACATTCAACAGCATAGAACGGCTATGGGCTCATCAAAATAATACTACCAACCCCTTTCTTTTCTTGGGTTTCGTAAAAGGCGACTAACGGACTAAAGAATGCACATACAGCCAACAGCATAGAGCAGCGATGGGCTCAACAATATATTACTACAAACCCCTCTCTTCCCTTCAGTGTTGTAAAAGGCGACTAACGGACTAAAGACTGCACATACATCCAACAGCATAGAGCGGCGACGGGCTCATCAAAATAATACTACCAACCCCTCCCTTCCCTTCGGTGTCGTAAAAGGCGACTAACGGACTAAAGACTGCACATACATTCAACAGCATAGAACGGCGATGGGCTCATCAAAATAATACTACCAACCCCTTTCTTTTCTTGGGTTTCGAAAAGGCGACTAACGGACTAAAGATTGCACATACAGCCAACAGCATAGAGCAGCGATGGGCTCATCAATATATTACTACAAACCCCTCTCTTCCCTTCAGTGTTGTAAAAGGCGACTAACGGACTAAAGACTGCACATACATCCAACAGCATAGAGCGGCGATGGGCTCATCAAAATAATACTACCAACCCCACTCTTCCCTTGGGTGTCGTAAAAGCGACTAACGGGCTAAAGGCTCCCACCTATGTTGTCCATAGATTTAAACGATTAGGAACTAATTTTTAAATTACATTACCGCACTAGTGCGTAGCTTATTACATTACGATGCTGAAATCTGTGTAATAAGAGCCACTTAACGAGCAAATGTGTTATAAACCTTTTTATTTCGACTTGTAAGTTTTTATGGGAAACCAAAAAGCGTAAACCCTCTCGAGGATTGTAATTACCAATGCACAGGCGTTTCATACGACGTTTTTCAACACACTAGTGAGGAAAACACATTTTCTGAAAATGATTGCGTTTTTTTGTTGTTTTTCTAGTGTATATATTATATTATAGTTAATAGTATTATATATTTGGTAAGCATAGTACATTGTTACCCTAGGGGAGAAAGTAGCTTATTTACTCCCGAGACGGGGTTTAAAGGCTAGAAAAGTAGTACTTTTCCTCCCTAGCTAGAATCGTTTTTCTGACATGTGTAATCGTGACTAATTATTAAAATAATTCTAACAACACATTTCTTCTCTTGGGTGTCGTAAAAGGCGACTAACGGATCAAAGACTGCACATACATCCTACAGCATGGAGCGGTGATGGGCTCATCAAAATAATACTACCAATCCCTCTCTTCCCTTCGGTTTCGTAAAAGGCGACTAAGGGACTAAAGACTGCAAATACAACCTACAGCATAGAGCGGTGATGGGCTCATCAAAATAACACTACCAACCTCTTTCTTTTCTTCGGTGTCGTAAAAGGCGACTAACGGACTAAAGACTGCACTTACATCCAACAGCATAGAGCGGCTATGGGCTCATCGAAATAATACTAGCAACCCCTCTCTTCCCTCGGGTGTCGTAAAAGGTGACTAATGGACTAAAGACTGCACATAAATCCAACGGCATAGAGCGGCGATGAGCTCACTAAAATAATACCCGACCCGGCATCTCGAAAGTTGCTTAACTGGAAAAATCGCCAACCGTCTTAGCCGTTGGGTAGCAGATGGCACCCCTAGAAGAAGAAGATTATTTTAATCAAAAGATTTAAACTCAGATTTTCGTATCGGTTATTAAATTAATTGATTTAGAATAGAAAAGGTGTATTTTAAACATAAAATTAATTAAAATCCAAGTTAAGTAAAAGGTAAATTTTAATCGAGAAATACCCATGTCATTAAAAGACTTTATATTGCAAATACCATGGATAGGGGCTGCCCAGGAATTTTAGTATTCCGCGTAAATATTGTCAACATCTATCGTGATTCAATATTTAGATAGGACGATTTATTATAATGAACAGTCAACTCCAAACTTTCCACAATACGGATCGTCAATTGTTAGGGTATTACCGAACGTAGAGAATTGCAAATCAAATACTTGTTTAGAACTTATTCGTCGTTGCTAACAAGAAAGAAAGGATGTAAGTAATAAATCAGTAAAGTGGAACATTAAAAGCGGATTGAGAATAAAGGATCAGCAAATGAGATTGTCGATAACGAGAAGGATTTGTGAAATTTTAATACTAAACAGCGATGTTCGAGCATCTAGCCAAGCCGTAAGACGAAGCTTTGTACCTTAACAAAGCACCGCAAGCTGTTTGCTAAAATTTTATTTCTACCTGATTTAGTGCCTTGCTTGTTATTATTGTATTGCCTTGAAAAGACTTTCACTTTTGGCTGCAACCAGGTGACTCTGCGATCATATAAAAGATTAAACTGTTTTACTAAAATTTTTAACTATCAAAGTGACTTTCTCATGTTATATTATCCTTTTACATATAATCACGCCTATTATGCCCGAAGAGTTAGTCAGAGACTAGGCAATGAGGACAGCAAAAGCAGTCCTCTACCATAGTCCACTTTTCACCAAATAGCGACTGCACATGTGTTCAGTGTGACAGGTGGTGAGCCCATCGCCGCATTCTATCCTTTTATATGTTTAGATATATAGATATCTATAGATGTGTTTGTTTGGAACTGAATGTGGAAAGATAAGGACGGACAAATTTTTCATTGTTTTTTATCCTTTTTTTTTTTTACCCGGTGTAATCCCTGCTTATGGATTCCAGCCTCCAGAAGGGAGACTGGATATGTGGGACTCTCCCGTCCCCCTTTCCACGACGTAGGCGTCGGGCGAGAGGGAGGGGCCTACCCACTAATCACCGGGGGACCAAACTCCGATAGCGTAGGGCTCTTAGGGTGGCGGTCACGGGACCTGATCCACGGGGGAATTGACCTCGCGAGGCCACCCCGTCATCCGTGTGCTGGCCTATAACTACCGCATTAAGCAGCCGTTACGCGCCAGCACACGGCGACTACGCGCACACAGCACAACATAATTGCCCCAGAAGGGGGCGGACACAACACAGAGACAGAGACTGACATGCCCGGCTTTCCCAGGCATGCGGACCACACGACAAACGGGACACACAAACAACACACATCCAGTGAGCCCGGGGCACTTGGGTTGGTATGGTGAAATACCCATGCCAGTGCCCCCCTCCTGACCGGCCCAGTTGGAGACGGAGTCTCCCCTCGACCACTCCACACAAAAACAAAAACAAACGACCAAGACACAACACACACAAACAGGGCGGCGCCACCTTACGGCGGCTGGAGGTCGGCGAATCTTCGCCTTCTCCTCCCCGCCCTCCTCCTCCTCATTGGCGCGGCGTTGGCCGACTCCTCCCGGACGCGCTCGGCCTCCTCTTTGAGACCCAAGCACTCCACAGCGAATCCAGCCACCGCCGCCCAATTCTCCGCACTCTCCACCATTGCGGCTACCACATCCGGCAGAGCCAGAGGGCCTCTCCTCCCCAAGACCACCTCCAGCGTACGCCTCTGTGGTGCGAAGGCACTACACTCCTCAAGCGTATGCTCGGGAGTGTCCTCTTCTTGTCCGCAATGGTGGCAGACCGGAGTCTCCTCCCTGCGAATCCTGTGCAGGTAACTGCCGAAACACCCATGCCCCGTGAGGAGCTGGGTGAGGTGGAAGGTCATACCCCCATGTGACCTATTAATCCACCCCTGCAATACCGGGCGGATAGCTTCGATCGTGCGGGTTCCGGCTTCTGGGGTTGTGAGGTTCTCCTCCCATTGCCACACCGCCATGTCGAAGGCTACCCGCCTTGCACCCTCGACCTCTGCCTGCACAGGATTCTCTCCCCGCGCCCTTGCTTCTGCCCGGAACTCGTACACCTCGGTCAGAACCTTGGCTTCGAGCTCCCACGGAAGCATACTCCCTATGGCCGTAGCCGCCGCAAATGATACCGTACGGTAACCCCGGATAGCTCGGATGGCCGCTGTCCTCTGCGGTCGTCGCAGCATGGCGACGTTTTTCCCAGACAGCGAATCCGATCACACCGGGGCACCGTATAGGGCCATGCTCTTCAGCACTCCTGCGTAAAATCTGCGGCAGCTATCGCTGGGACCTCCGACGTTGGGCAGAAGCCTTGCCAAGGCCATCACTGCTCCGACCACCCTCGGAGCGAGATTGGCAAAATGGGCCTCAAATCTCCAGCGGCTATCAAGCGTGAGTCCCAGATACTTTATCTGGGACTCGACCCTGACACGCACGCCAGCCACACGGATATGTGCGCTCCTGGGGGGCTTGCCCCGGGGACCATGGAAGAGAATGGCCCCGGTTTTCAGCAACGCCACCTCCATACCGAGCATCCGGATCCGCCTCACCGTCAAGGACGCAGCCGCCGCCGCCTTGCTGGATACATCCTGGTAGTCACCGCCCCGTGCGGTGACCAGAGTGTCATCTGCATAACAGATGACACTCGTCCTTGTTTTTTATCCTAAAAGAAAGCGCTTCGCCGTCACTAACCTGATGATAAGAAGAATAAGACCTAAGGTGGAAGTGGACCTCACTTGGAAACCTCTTTTAACGGAACACAACAATTCGACAATGCTTTTAATAAGTCAAGGATCATAAGACCGCCGGCGGTCGCAAAACAATAGATTTTCAATTGTGTCTAGTTTTACGGTGCTCAAGGGGTTAACATTAATGTTGTGGAGCATACTAAGATTGAATAATGGTAGCTAGCCAGGTGGAATAAAAACAAGTCTTAGGTAACACCTACCAAACTGAGAACACTAATTTACCCTGCTGAGAAACCAACTCGAAAATAACTACTAAATCTGAGACTGGTAATGACCATAAGACTATACTAGGTTCAAATTCTTAAAATAATGTTTGTGAACATATTATTGACATTTCGAGTGCAAATATCTAGTGTCACTCGGATTTTAACACAGGACGAGAAAACAGTAAGTGCGTCTTTCATTAAAAAACCAGTAGAGTGTGACATTGTGAGAACGTGACATTGTGAGAGCGTGACACGATCGCGTGACATTTTGCGAACAGGACGTTATACGCCGAGAGGTGAAAATCATAGTGAAACTAGATATTTGCACAAAGAAATGACAGTAATTTGTTAACAAACAATAAAGTTACTATACCTTTCCTAGGTTAGTTAGTTAGTAGTTAGTTAGTAGTTAGTTAGTTAGTTAGCTAGGTATAGTAACTTTATGTAACAAACATTCTATAACGAATTTCGCCGTAGTATAAACGTTTAAAATGTATTAAACTTGACTTTTCTTTCGCAGCTCTCCTGGTATTCTACGTGCCATCAGAGTCAGGCGAGAAGGTAACCCTCGGCATAAGCGCCCTACTGTCCATGACCGTCTTCCTGATGACCATTCGGGATACGCTGCCACCCACGGAGAAGACACCGTTGATAAGTAAGATTAGTTATCAAGCAGACTAAGTAAGACTAAGTAAAAGTAAATATTTATTGTTTTCTTGTGTGATGTTTGAATGTGTTTCATACTATATTTAAGAGTTTAATTAAGCATATTTATAAAAATCAACATAATGGGAGTTCAACTTAATGGTCCTGAAGGATAAACGGCATTAGCAGGGGCGTTGCCGTGAATGAAGCCTTAGGCTTACTTTGTTCATTTTGCGATTTATACATTTTGCGTGTAGTGCACATTTTGCGTTTTGTACATTCTGAGTATTGTACATTTTGCATGTAGTGTACATTTTGCGTTTTGTACATTATGCTCCGAAGGGATATAAATGTCCCATTGCTAGGCATCTGCAATGGGACATGGACAACATTTAAACATGCATTTAAACATGGACAACGACACAATGGGAAATTCGGCCACAATTCACCACACTGACCCAAAGCGGGTTAGGCATAGACATTTGGGTATAATTATTGAAATAATGTTATCCGAATTATGAACATGTACTCAAACTATCTATTTAATGTCGTAGATTTATTTAATTGTTTTTAGTAGGTACTTACCTAGTTCATAAACATTTTTTAAAACTACTTAAGAATTTAAATTCAATCTTGTAAGTATTTAGCTAGAAACATGAATGTCATAATGAAATAAAAGTTAGGATAAAATGTTTACTAGAAAAAAATCAACCATCAGTCTCAGGAAGCTCGAATGGGAGCCATTCGAGCCCATTCGAGCTTCCTGAGACTGGTTGATTTTTTTCTAGTAGGTACCTAAACATTTTATCCTATATCTATATAGCATTGTGAATGCAAAATTTCAATAATAAAGAAATAAAAGTTGTACCCATTGAAGTGCCCGTCAACGAAAAAGTAAAAAAAAATATTAGTGTCCAACTTAGCTAGGTATGTGATTTGCAGTTTTTTCATTAAAACGGGCGCCATCGAAAAAAAATTCTACAACTTTTTGTCAGAGTTTCATTAAATAGGTGTCGTATTGTCAAAAATTTGTTGTTTTAACAGCCATAAATAGTGGAACATAATTCACGGTTGTGTAATTAGAGATCGGAGATTAATGTTAATAGGGCTACAAACAAGCCTTTTAATTAACCATAACTTACAAGGTTTACTTATCCTTATTTAGGTAAGTACATAAGGTAGATAGCATGGTTCTAGAACTTTGCACTAATCTTGGCCATGGCTATTTTTATTTTAGTTTTGTCATGCATATGTACACCATGGATGTAAGTTTGTATATTACGTATGATTGACACTAATAATTAACTATTATTGATACTAATAGTTTCGAAACGTTTTCTATTCGAACGTGACCTTATCCTTCATCGCCCGCTTTGATAATGTCGATATACTTATAATAACTTTTTCCACTCTCCTCACCAATTATGTAGACCAAATTAAGCTTGCATTAAAACTATTTTAACGAGACCTAACACGATTAATTTTATAAGCAAGCACATAATATCTACTTACTGCTTGACGTTTCGACCATTTTGGCCGCGATGCTGTGGCCGTGGTCACAAGCGAACTGGCGCGGCGGTGCGCGTCGTCGTCGGCTCGGGCGGGTATTTGTTTTTTCATCCACCCTCACCTCACACGTTTACTTAAATTGTCACAGTGCAATGAATACGACGCCTCGCACCACCGCCATGTTCGCTTCGACCACGGCCTCCCACAGTGTGGGATTTGGCTTGCATTGCGGCCATACTTTTTTATGTTTTCAACACATAGCCTGGGCCAAACAGAAGCTTCTAGTAGAACTCCCGTTAATTTACTATCGGTAGATTTCAAGGTATTTTGTTTTTCTGTTGCTTAGGGTTGTCACCGTATAACTCGGCCGTCCTGCTCTTTCTTGATTTATTATTTAGTACATTACAAACCGAAATTAAATGTTACTTTTCATCTAAAAATAAAATCCGTATATTGTAGGAAACTCGAGAAAAAAAAATGTACAAAAAAACACAAATTAATTATTTTGAACGTTTTCTATGAATTTTTTGTAATTTTTTCTAAATTAAAACTATGCCTATTTTCATTCCCCACTTATATATAACTTTTAACTTAGTTATTACATACACATAAACACGCAAAAACGTTTTTCAAGGGTTTTCAGAAAAACAAAATATCTCTAAATCTACCTACAGTAAATTAATAGGAATTCTACTAGTAGCTTTTGTTTGGCCCAGGCTATCTGTTGAAATCATAAAAAGCATGGCCGCAACTCAAGCCAAATCCCACACTGTCGGCCGCAGCATCGCGGCTGAAACGTCATTCATGCAGTACGAGTATGTAGATATGTACTTAATTATAAAATTAATCGTGTTAGGTCCCGTTAAAATAGTTTTAATCCAATGCAACGCGATAGTTTTAAGACTTATCAAATTAAGCTTATTTTGAAGATTGTTTTCATTGGTTCGATAACGGATAAACATACTTATTATACAAAGAAAACACCCAGACCCGAAATCAAATTAGAAAAGCAGTTATTTCTAATTTCGTCTTGGGCCCTCAAAGATCGGCCTGCTAACCACTTTACCACGGAGGTCGTCTAAATATAGCCCTAGATTAGAGTCAGCAATCCGATATGTCCGGTGTCCCGTGCAGAGGTAAATTGTTCTAGTTGAGGTCTTGCGTGAGTTTATATTTATGTACGAAATTTTTTTAGAGCGTGCCCACTGAGCCCTCTCTTTTTTACGTCAATTAGCATTCACAACAACTTTTTTTTTCTTTTTGCTAGCGTGTACTATCCCCAACCACTTAGTACATAGTGCTTACGACGTCATTGTTAAAAACTATTTTACAATGAAAAGTCCCTTCGTACACAAGGCTACGCAAATCTTCGATACTCGATGATTTTAGTCTTTAAGCGACTACCGCCATACAAATCCATTGAGGTCCGTACACTAGTCGCGTTGCAGCGATTTCCAAGATGGCAGAGCAATTATTATTTATTAAATGTTTTTCTGAGGTGGAAGAATATCCTTGCATCTTATAGAATTATAACTTGAAAGAATATTCAAATAAGGAGATTACAGAAAAGTAGGAAAATCCGTTAATTTAACAGGTAGGTGTCTTTTTATAGTGTTGAATATATGTAGGTAGTCAGTAAAATAGTAGCACTTTTGGCACTTGTTTTGGGTCAGACATTTTGTAAACGTGTGATCTGTTTAACCGCTACGCCTACGCCTGTGGCTGAATTTAGGCAATTTGCGTGTTGCGTTTCAATATCGTGTGTACGGACCGTGCGCTACTCGATACTCGCGATTCTACTCTAATACTTGAAGATTTGCGTAGCCTTGTATACGAAGGGCCTATCGAAGATTTGCGTAGCCTTGTGTACGAAGGGCCTAAAGGCCTAATTTTAACATTCGAATACCAACGAATAATGTCAGAATTAGGCAACTGAGGCTCAAGTCGTACTTATAGCATGTAAATATGTCATCTGGCCTAAACATTATTAATTATCACTAAGTTTTAAAGTAAATTTTAAGCATTACTTATAGTCTTTGTTTGTTTGCAGGTCTGTATTATGGCGTTAGTACGTGTCTAGTATCATTTTCTGCATCGCTGTCGGTGGTGACCCTTAACATATCGTACAGGCGAGTTTTAACTTTTTTCTTACGACTTAGCATAAGTACTATTAACTAGTAAGTAAGTGTCTACTGAACTTTTGTTATTTGCTAGAAATTGACCACTTTTTCTCACCTTTTGATTGTTTTGTGACCAACGTTGGAAGCGCTTTTTGCCCGGAATTCTTTGTATCTTTTTCTTATACTCGTTTAATGGCTTTGTGCATGCGGATTGCATATTTTTGCTAGTATTGTACGGGCGATACATATATACAGGGCGTCCCACGGATATGCCACATAGAGGGAAAGTACCTTGAATATTGTAGATGGAACATTTTAGTGAAAGAAGACAGTATTTGAATTTAAAAAACATTTTAAACTACATTCACAGATATTTAAATAATCACATGGTTAAACCGGGAATCGAACCCGTTATATGAGAAAAATAAACAGATCCTGTAGCGATCGAAAGGCTTCATCATAAGGATTATTTTTTGCTAAATAACATAGTGTCACAAATAAAAGGAAGACCATGAATTTTAACATTTATAATACAAAATTAATCAATTTATGTATGTATTTATTTCAATGTCAGTTGTATGTCCTTACGGCAATGTCAGCTTTTCATTTTTCTGAACAAAATTTCACATCAAATGTTAAAATTCATGGTCTTCATTTTATTTGTGACACTATGTTATTTAGCAAAAATAATCCTTATGATGAAGCCTTTCGATTGGTATGATAAAGATTCCCGGTTCAACCATGTAATTATTTAAATATCTATGAATGCAGTTTAAATTGTTTTTTAAATTCAAATAATGTCTTCTTTCAGTAAAATGTTCCATCTACAATATTCAAGGTACTTTCCCTCCATGTGGCATGTCCGTGGGACACCCTGTATATTGTCTTAGCTTAAAGTAGATGGTAATGAGTCGTCATACTAATGTTTAGAGGTGAATGATGTTCCCGCCGAACCCTTGGAGTTTCAGCAAAGATGTGGGAGATTGTATGAGATTTCACGCGGACTTCTTGAAAAGTGATGTAACTGTTTAGTTCATTTACCACCGCTCAGTACGTTCACGAACACAGTTGATAATCCACCATTAGTAAAATTTTAAACCAGACCTCGGTAGCCAAGTGGATAAGGCAGCCGCCCGGAATGCGGAAGGTGCGTGGTTCGATTCCCGCCAGAGGTTGTCGTCTTTTTCCAGTGTTTAAAATTTTACTTAAGTATATTTAAGCGTTAATAAAACGCTAAAATATAAAAACATTAATCCACCATTATTTAGAAGTTTAACCAAAGAGTTTTTTTTTTTTTAATTGGCAACGGGTAAGCGCTTGGCCTTCATTTCACCTGATGGTAAGTGACGATAAGGCCGAAGGTGGAAGCGCGCTTCACCCGGAATCCTCAAACACTGAGGAACTGGCTAACTTATCTCAAACTGCCGGAACACAACAATGCTATAAACATCGTTGTTATGGCGACAGACTTAGATAAGATGGTGGTAGCTAGCCAGGCGGACTTAACAGCCCTACCACCAACCAAACCGAGCACACAAAGATGTACCCCCCGCTGGGAATCGAACCCGGGACCTCTAGGTCTGAGACAGGTAGCCTAGCCACTAGACCACAGAGGCGGTGGCAATCTTATCTTTAACTGTCGGAGGCGATAAGAGTTAGTTAAAAAGTTTTATTCGATCTAAAACTTTTCATGTGTTTCAGAAACTCCTCCGTAATTTTTTATTAATAAGTAGGTACTTAATTAAATTATTCTGCTATCTTAAAATACCATTTCATTAAGTAGTTGTCGTTTAAGTCGTACTTGAATTGTGACTAAAACTACGACCAAGCAACGTTTCGAAGCAAAAAAAAAATTTTATAAGTCTTTCCGATTTTAAAAGTTTTTTGTTTTCATTATCATTCAATCTTTAGAAAAGCGGTGAACAAAATTGGCAATAAATGTGTCCGAAATGATTAATTGAACTTTTCAGGTATTTGTAGTACTTATAGGTTTTGCAGTACAATGAACGGTAATTTATAAAATGACGCTTTGAACTTTCACAAAGTTTGTGCCAAAAATATTTTCTTATTCTCGCCACAAACAATGTATACTATTCTCGCGACCGACTCCTGAAATGTCACGGCCTCTATCCAAAAGACAAATAGCTTCACACTTTTCAGACAATACAGGAAATAAAAATGGATGGAACACGTGCTATGTGTAAGCTAGCTGAATTGCCGTCGAATAGTTTTATTCACCCATAAATGAGAAATAAGCTTGTTTGTTTGCATTTTCGTTTATGTTTCGTACATCAGAAAGGGTTGACAGACCATTAGTAACGTATTAAGTCAGTTTGCAAGGCCAAGGCTTGTACACCAAATTGGCAAGATCGTTGATGAAATTTTCATAAGAGAAATGTCTTGGCGACGCTCCAAAACTTATAGGAATGTAAATATTCACTGTTTGTATTGTTTTAAAGGATATTATCACACTAGAGAAAATTTAATACATTTACTGGTTCTATTTGAAGATTTAAAGGTAACTGTTGAAATTGCTTGAAGCGTGTTTAGACTTGCAATAACATTGCGTTTACACTTATTTCCAGTAAAGGATTTAATTATTATTAAGAGCCGCGAGTCACGGAAGAGTAAGGGGACCCTCGCGCTGACTGAAGAGCAGTGGCTAGCGAGTCGTAACAGCTGTGGTTGGCACTAGACAGCCTAAGTAGCGGCTGTGAGTGATCCTAAATATAAAAGATTTTTACAGGTACCACGCCAAGTCGCGTGGGAATAGAATGAATGAATGAACAAATGAAGTAAGAAAAGTGTCTTTTAGTTTTGTTATGTTCATATTTTATTTAATAAAGAGCAAAATACATGTTTCTTTAAAAGTTATAAAAATGAATGAGTAAATAAATGAACGAACGACAAACTGTATGATTGATTTAAAAAATGAATGAATGAAAACTATTAGTTTAGAACCCATTGGTGCACACATGCAGGCTCATTTAATTAAGTCAAATGACATAGGCTGATACTTGTATGACATTAGGCAATAAAGTAGTGTAGTATGAACATATCGTGTTGCTCGTAGCAGGAGTGAGAGGGAAGCCGGTGCCGGCAGTGCTGCGTGAGCTGGTGCTGCGGCGGCGAGGTTTTATTGAATGAATGGATAATTTAAAGAATTAACGAATGGTTGCATGATTGAATAATTAAATGACAGAATGAATGACTGATTTAATGAGTTAATAAATAAAATTTGTTTAATTATAAGGCATAGGTAGGTACAATCGCACGCGCATTCAATTATGTCAACCTTATTTGAATGATATTGCTCGTAGAGGAGTGATAGGGCAGCCGGTGCCGGCCGTGCTGCGCGAGCTGGTGCTGCAGCGGCGGGAAGGTTATAATGAATGAATGAACGAACGAACGAATGGTTGCATGAATGAACTAATGAATTAAGTATTAAATGAGGGATTGAATGGATAAATGAATGATTTAATAAATTAAATAATGGAAATTATTTAATTAAAACGCATAGGTAGGTACAATCGCACGTGCATGCAATTATGTCAACCCTTCTTAAATGATATTTGGTAATAAAGTTGTGTATCGTGTTACTCGTAGAGGAGTGAGAGGGCAGCCGGTGCCGGCGGTGCTGCGCGAGCTGGTGCTGCAGCGGCTGGCGCGCCTGCTCTTTATCAACCTCGACACTGACGCGCCCAAGGTAACATATTTTATTAAAAAATATATAATACGCCTCCAGCGCCCCATCTCTTTCTGTACAAAATTGATCAAAATCAGTTTAACGGTTTAAGAGTAAAAGCATAACAATCAAACAAACAAACTCATTTTGGCATTCATAGTATTATTTAGAATTAGGATTCAAAACAGCCAACATTTTTTTTTTACAACGGGAACGCTCCTATTTTATTTGATGGTAAGTAGAGATAAGGTCGACGGCGAAAGCGCACATCATTCTGATTCTTCAACCTAAGACGAACTGAGTGTCGTAGGTACCTAACTAACAGTTTATCGTTTACCTTAGCAATGCTATTAACCAACCTGTATTCTTGAAATTTGGAAAAACTTGAATTTATTCAATAGTGGGAAGTCATTTTTGAAAGTAACATTTACAAAAACAGTATTCACGTGTATGCAGTTATTTGATGTGTTGTTTGTTAGCGATTGTTTGACATAATTTATTGTTTTAATGATTTTTATTCTGATTTAATAATTTTGCTAATTTTTGTACTATCCAATTTCATTTATATTTCTATTTTATTAACAAATTAGGGTTTTGATTGTATTAGTGAATTTTGTAATGTTTTTGATTGTTTAATAATTTATATATTTTTTAAATTTGAATTGTTATTATTAGTTTTTTTATTATTGTAGTTTATACTGTCGTTTTTTATGTAGTGTTAAGTATTCGGTTAAGCATGCTGTTTGCACAAATGAGTGAAGATCCAGCAAACCTATGTCAGATAATGCTGCTATTGCTATTTTTGATTTTTGTTGAGACTTTGTTTAATAAAAATATCTATTTTTTTTCATTACCATCTCCTTAAGGCAGTATGAATATTAAGATGACCGGTAGATTCTTTTTTTGGTACTTACTCTGAACTAAAGTCAAAATGCGGTTAACGCGCGTCTTCTATTATTTTTGTAATCCAAAACGTACTACCTACTATAACTATTTAATATTTCAAAAAATGAGCAGCTATTAGTAGCTAGGTTTTTTACTTGTATTTTTTTAATAATGTAATAAAAATGTGACATTGTATTTTATGAGTATAGACGCTAATCGGTCAATAACAAAAACAAAACCAACAACAACTAACAAAACAGCGTTCATCGCTGCAAAGAAACTGGTACGTGTAGCATGAAATGTGGCATTCTTTTATGTTAAGGAAAGGTGGGAAGTTGACAACGCTCCATAGTAGTTTGGTTTTACGAGCAAAACCGTTGCTTGAGTTAAAAGTACGACGCGGTTCGGTGTCGCCCGCTTGATTAATTTGACAGTATTGCACTGGAGGTGACACATTGCGTACTTACTTTGTTTTCAGGATTCCGTAGTGAGGGAGTATCCTATTATCCTACTAATATTATAAACGCGAAAGTTTGTATGTATGGATATTTGTTACTCTTTCACGTAAAACTACTGGATGGATTTGGATGAAATTCGGCATACAGATAGTTTATAACCTGGAATAACACATAGGATACTTTTCATTCCGATATTCCCACAGGAACGGGAACCACGCGGGTGAAACCGCGAGCGGCTTCTAGTTGTTTTATAAAGCAAACGTGAGTCGTGTGGAATAGAGGCTCACTAAAAGAATAGGTACTACAGACTGCACCATACATCCAACAGCGTAGAGCGGCGATGTGCTCACCACCTACCACGCTGAGCATATGTGAAGTTGTAATATGGTGAAACGTGGACTGCTTCTGCTATACTTAATATACTACTTTGTAACTTCCTTTGTCTCTGATTAACCCTCGCTCTTTATAACATCTGGACTTAATGCCTTCTTGCACATTCTGACACTTGTGCATATTGACCAACAGTCTTTATCATCTGGACGTTATGAGTTCTTGGACATTCTGACACTTGTACATATTGACTAACGGTCTTTAAAACATCCGGACATTATGTCACCTTGGACATTCTGGCACTTGGCCCAACATTCCCCGGAGTCCCTTTGAGGATAATAGTTTTTTTTTACTGGGTATGGGTTTGCTCTTAAACCCAATTAAGCCCAGGGGCTAAGAAAGGATCCACGATGGTGCGAGCTAACCCAGAAGGTACCTATTTACTCTTGCTTTGAAGATAGACGGGTTATACAGACGCAGGGAGGGAGTTCCACTCCTTTGCTGTAAGCAGTATAAAAGATGTTGAGTAGCGCTTTGTGCGACATTTAGGAATATCCACCAAGAAAGGTTGGTAGACCGCAGTGCGTCTGGATGTCCGATGGAAGAAGGGGGATGGCGGTATGAGCTCGTGCAGCTCCGAGCACACTCTCCGAAGTACAGTCTGTAAAAGACCGGCAGACAGGCAACTTTGTGTGTGTGTGTGTGAACACTTCACATCGAAATGGAACACTTTATACAGATGTTCTCGCGTTAATTTTACATATTGCTTTATTCTGACGCACTGTTAAATGTACAATGAGTTTTAATAAGGTCCGAGTTTACAACGTCATTAAAAAAAACACATCCGAAAACAAACAGTAAGTATTATCATAATTTTGTGGTCGGTCGATATTATACAGACGATACGATAGTTCGTAGACATTTTGAACCCTTTGCAGGGTCACAGGTCAAAATTACTTTGTGACTTCCTATCGTCAACAATTTTCATAAGGTGCGTTTCGTTTCACGCAAAATTAACTCTGTGTATGGTGTTAGGGTGGAGATTTAATAACCTGTATGATGGAAATCCATGGAATTCCATACAGATGGCATTTCATCAATCTTCTGTTTTAAAATTTAAAAGGTAAATAATACATCTAGCTAATATTATACTTACTTAAATAATTATTTATGATGACTAGATTTCAATGGTGGAGTCCTATCTGTGGATTAGTAATTACTTATCTGTACAGAGTAAAAAAGTAGAGACTTCGAGTTTATTTGAGCGTTTGCGCATTTCGATTTTCCATACAAATTCCAAGTCGAAATTTTTAAATACCAATAAGCCTATTTTGATAAAACTTTGCATGCTAAGCTGCATCGCTCTAAGCTGATTTATGTACGTGCAGTCTTTAGTCAATTAGTCGCCTTTTACGACACCCAAGGAAGAGAGAGGATGGTAGTATTCTTTCACCTACATCACAGAATTCAACATAGTAAGAAAAGTCTTTTCAACCATTAACACACAGCATTTAGGTACATTATAACTAAAATGGGTATAGGCAGTACATAGTACCTTTTGCTTTTACAAGTTGTCAATATTTATTCGTCACTTTCATTCCCAACCTTACCGTATCGGTTTTGTGTCAACACGAATATTTCTTGAATTTCCTTCGAGGGTGAAAAAGAGTATGATCGTCGAATATCATTTAGTATTCCCCCGCGGCATCGATTCTTATATCCTGGCCTTTTTCACTTTTTTCCACAAGCGCCTACCAAGGTTGAATAGGAATTGGAATATTAAAATGTAAAACACATAACACGTGACGAGATTTTAAGAATAAAGGTGACAACCTTTGCGCGATTCCGATTTTTCCATAAAAGGTAATATTATATACTTCCATGAAGTTAACGAAAGAGGAAAGTTACATCAAATAACCTTGGTTGCGTTCGAAAATATTCACAATGAATAATTTAACTCCATTGTTATTTCATGTATTATTAAGTTAAAGCAAGTTGAGAAATTATGATTTCAGAATAACATTTTATTTTATTTTAGAAATTGCAAACAGCTTACCTAATTAAGTATATCTACTAAATTACAAAAAATATTACAAACAATACATCAAACATGTCTCTTAATAATAATAATGCAGCCCACAACACTATTCACAAGTTACACAACATGTTTTGTTTATAAAGAGCATATATTGAGAAATTACATGAGATTGTAAACTTCCGCTTGCATTAATAAGTGAAATTTACTAAACGGGTCAAAACGCGCAAACGTTTACGAGAAACACTTAGAAAAGCGAATTATTGGAAAACCTTGAGAGATTCTTTGCTATCTCTTGATTTTAATATTTTTTCATTTTACAGCCTCCCCTATTAGCATATAAATACGGTCGGCCGACATCATAACTCGACATATGTTGCACATCCATTACTGTCTGTCGTAAAATCTTTACATGAAAAACATTCTCAAGCGAAGGTATTCAGTCTGGGTGAGCCATGTCCCTCTACTAAATTGCAAAACTTATGAGGGCTTTCTTTTCAATATTTTAGAGTTCATACATATATATAAGATGACTGCTAGAAACCGCAAGAAACTTCAAGGGCTGACCATGTCAAGTGTTTTATACATGACAAAAATGACAAAAAAGGAATTCGAGTTTTTTCATAGGTACTTATCGCCCAGCTGACGGGGGCAACGGCCGGCCGTCTTTTGACCCGTCAACCTAGACCTACGTTGTACTTATCGCCCAGCTGACGCAGACGGGTCAACAGACGGCCGTATGCTTTAAAATAAATTAGACACTCAAAGACTATCCAATTAAAATTCACGAAATGAATGATTTAATTAAAAATGAAAAAATCACGAATTCCTTTTCTGTCATTTTTGTCATGTTTTAAACACTTAACCTGACCAGCCCTTGAAGTTTCTTGCGGTTTCTAGCAGTCACCTTATATATACATTCTCACGACTATTACCCCCAAACGGTTAGGCACAGACTAGGTAACAAAGAACAGAAGTTTCATCTGTTCTGTGCTTTGCAATGAGGACCGCAAAAGCAATGCACAGTCACCGTCCACGTTCACCTAATAACAACTGCACATATGCTCAACGTGTTTACGTGTTCAATGTATTTACAGTTTTTAGTTCGTCAGTCGCCTTTTACGACATCCAAGAGAAGAGAAGAGAGAAGAGAAGAGAAAAGAAGGTGTATTCTTTCAATAATGAGCCGCCACCATAGTGCTAAGTTAGGTCGATATTAGATTTCATTTTAGCCCATTATGACTACGAGCTAGTTTATCGCAGAGATAGTTTCGCCGTCCATGAAACTAACAAAGCACTTAAATATGTTAAGGTGCTCTGTTGGCTTTATGAGGTATCCTCACAGGAATATTTCGGATATGAGATAAGATCTTTATTTGCCAGAAAATACTATAACTTATATAACTGGTCACAAACAACAAGAAAAAGTATAGGTAAAGAATACAGCCAACATTAATATTAACATTAATTAAGAAATATTTTTTTTATGCATTAGTACCTACTTCTTTACAGTATTACGACTGTGTTGTGGTACACAATATATTTTTATGTGAGAACATAATTGTAACCTTATACAAAACTTAAAAATTAATTTTGCAAAGGCGGGAGGTTCGCGCAACGAATAAAAGATGATTCCAGATATAATGACCCTTTATTAACGCAAGTTATTGCTTATATACTGGGTGGAGACGCATGTGTGTAACTATATAGCGTACACACACTACACCTCCCCCGTAAATAATAAAAAAAAAACAAAATAAGTAATACATTTTTGTTTTTGTAAAATACGAATAAATGCTACATACCTATTACATTATGTAGTATATTATTACAAAATCTATAAAATAATAACGATAATAAAAAAAAGTTAGGTTCCGCAAAACAAAAACTACCAAAAAATACAAGTCGATCAAACAACAAAGATAAAATACTAGTAAAATACGAGTAAGGTATAACGAGAATAAAAAATATAAAAAAAAACAAGTCAATAAAAAAAATCTCTAACATAACATATGTCACATCCTTGTAAGTACTAACTACTTAGTTATTTTCTCACATTATGTAATTATTAATATAGGTATTTACCTGTTTATTTATCATATTTGGGGATTAGTGGATTGGCCTGTCCACTTTGTCGATTCATAGTATGTACATACAACATAGCAGGTAAATTCTCATAACCTAAGACGTCTATTTATCCAATTTTATTACATTCCTTTCATATTATAACAATTATTTATTTATAGTCGACTCTTAATATTGATAATTTTATTTTAATACATTTTATTTCTTTTTCACTGGTACTTTCTTTAATGTACGTGTATACTCTTTTACTTTTTATTTATTAATTTCTAAGGGGCATCAATTTTAAGGACTTACTCTGACGCTGCGTACTCGCGCACCTTCGTCATGAGCTGCCTCCAACAATTCTCACGGAGGAAGCTCGTTCCTACCATGATCGAATGAAGGATACGTCTCCTTACATTGTACCATTCATTACATAAAATATTTTCATTACTCTTTTATTTATTATTTTACTTATCCTTCATCGATCCAAATCAAAACAAAACCATGCCTACATTCCTTAATATCAATTACACAAAAACTCAGATTTTGGATGATCAGTCAAAAGTGAGAATCCGATTAATCAACATTTTCTACATTTATTAAACATTACTAAACTAATCATAATCAATCTAAAACTCCTATCAATTCTAACTCTCATGTTTAATTACACAATCCATCATAAATTCCAACTTCCTGTAACAAAACAACATACACTTATCTTTAACTCAACTTTTAATATTTTGTCATAATTATTTTGAAGTTAGTCAAATCAGAGAAACATTTTCCATATTCATATTTCTAGTATGCCATATTATTTAATTATCTTCACTAAACCCAATAAAACTCATTAATTGCTTGTAGCTTTTAATATAACATCTAACCCCGAGAAAATATATACTTATAAAAATTAAATAGAAAATTTAAAAGTAGACACACACATCTACCTAGTAACAAAAGAATAATAGGTACTTGAAAGTAGTGACAACATGAGTTAATTCCAACAACAATTTAATTCGATCCTGATTCATATTATTGTTACCAACCAAGCTATCTTGCTACATGAATACCTTATAAGCACCCGAAGTGCGCGAGCGACGAGCGCATCGCTTTACGCTGACACAACGTAATGTAAAACAAAGTGACCAAGAGCTCTTATGTGGTCTACTGTAAAACGCGACCTAATATGGAAGTCTATTTATAGAACATTAATTTCCTACTTAATAACCTTTTCCAATTCATTTTATTAATTTTACCATATTTCACTGTAACCTTACATTAACAAAGAATACTAATCGGAACATTAATTTCACTGGTCGAAGATTATTTCACTATAATTTGAGACACATAAATGAAAAAATTATTAATAATACTCTAATGTTACATTAAACATTTTTTACACTTTAATACATAGTTACAAAACCATACTTTCTTATCTCACCGTCAACAACCGTCTGTTATTATTTCTACGGATTACAATATAAAAAAAAATATATAAAAAATGCGTAATACACAAAAACAAATTTTATCTCTAATAATCAATCGAAAATTAAAAATCTCGGTAACCAAAAATTAAGTACTTTTCTTCAGAGAAAAGAAATCGTAAGTTCGATCAATCTTCACATTGTTCCATGTTCCATCACCAAATACCATCAGACACCAACATCTCCCGGCTGTAACCTCATCCGACACCATCTACTCCCGGCACCCTGCTCTTAACTGTTCCATTACCATCATGTCCACAACCAGCAAATTGGCTGATTCTACATATTTTCACCAAGAAGTAACTATCCTTTTATATAGTTTTATAATTTTTTACTAATAATTAATATTGTTTTAGATCTTTTTTTAATTTTATTACGCAACGTATATTATTATATAAAGTAAGTATTTCTTATATTTATATATCACTATTTCACTCCAGTTCTCTCACATTATTGTTTCTATATTAAATTGTCTTTAACGTTATTATTTTTTAAAAGTCACTCTTCACTACCTATCTATTTATTTTCACAACCGCACACATTAATTGTCTTTTTAGTATTTGACGATAGGAATTTACTAAAACAACCACTTTTTATATACATAAAAAAAACCATCTGCTCAGAGCTGCCGACGGGCAGCACTGGCAGGGTCGCCATGCAAAGGCGGGAGGTTCGCGCAACGAATAAAAGATGATTCCAGATATAATGACCCTTTATTAACGCAAGTTATTGCTTATATACTGGGTGGAGACGCATGTGTGTAACTATATGGCGTACACACACTACAATTTAAAAAACAAATTTCCTCCAAAAATACTCGTACTTTAGTTAACCCGGGCCACATCCAAGTAACACATAAGCAAGATAACAGTACACACTTAGAACTTTTTACAGTTTTAAGATGAATATGGTTTGTGTAAGAGCTTTGGGAATAGCCAAATACTGAATTAGGTTGAGTACGGACCCTTAAAATTCTTAACGCTTAATAAATTCTGTATTTCTGTCCTTCCCTTCTTTACGTTTAATAACCAATCTCCGTAAGATTATTAGACAGATATTATTAAGCATTACGCATTTCCAGGTGGCTTAAATCTGAAAAACAGACCCTTCGTCAGCATTTATCTGAATAACAATAATCTATACTGCTATTATTAAAGCAGTACTAAGCTAGTAGCGTTTAGAACAGCTTATTGCTGAATAAAGTATCACCTTCTGAATAATATTGTTTACATAATTCTGGTATACAACTTGATACTGAATAATTGTTTTTATTTTACTTTAAACTGTATAAGATTCTATGTTTTACTAATTATTCAGCTGCTGAATAAACAATTTTATTTTAGTTTTAATAAGCTTTTTTCATTATAACAAAGAGTTTCAACTAACTTATACAAATTAAAGACCACATTTGTAATAATATAGCGCCCATAGCTTAATACCAGCTTAATTTAAATATTATTGCACGTATTTATTTTATGCGTTGTTTTAATCATGGATTGAAAGTCGTGGCAAAAGCGTAAAAGAAACGGTCATATTAAAAGAAAATTGTTAAAAGAATATTAAAATATCAGCAGTAGTAATTGTCCAAGTTTCATCGGCAGTAATGATCATGAAAGGATTTTTAAAAATAGTTTAAACAAAACTGAACCCGGTCCCAGCCAGCATGCGTGTTTTCCCTGCAATGAAGAGGGTTCCGTCTCCCAAAAAATCTAACAGATTTTAGGATTGAGAAAACCGAAAGATACTTAAAAAAATCTATTCAGAAGATTTATTTCTAAAATGGTTATTTTGGTAGCCGAAGGCATAGCAGTACAAGAAAATAAAATTAACGTTGCGATAAAATGTTTTATTTGCGTTGTTTGTTTGTTTCATCGTAAGCAAATCTGCGCGAGGTTGAACACTGCTGTCTTTACTTAATTAATAAATCCGCATTATATCTTGGCCATTGAAGTTGTCCTTTGTTCTCCCATTGGGTCGGTACTGTACACAAATCTGAGCGACCCTTGCGACGTGTTGAAATTATTTTAAACGTCATTTTCCTGAAATATAAATTATATTTAATAATATAATAAGTCCGCCATTTGTACATCCTATTATAATTGTGTAATAAAGATTAAATACACATGAAACACCACACACATGAAACCTGCTATTTTTTTAAAATATAATGTAAGATAATTGTCTTCTAAAGAACAAACACGCTATAATTTTAAATGTAATCAATTTAGTGAAAGCCGGATGGGAAAGTTACACATTATAAAACGGTTTTGTTCGTTCGATTAAAGAACCCTAAAAATCTGAGTAGGTACCAATAATACTTATAAAAATGTGGTCAACTTTCCCGCCTGAGGTTGTCGTCTTTTTTCAGTGTTTAAAATTTTACTTAAGTATATGTAAGCGTTAATAAAACGCTAAAATATAAAACATTAATGTGGTCAATTGTATAAATGTTATTCAGAAGTTAGTGTAAAGAAACTATTCTTTTTCAAGTTATAGTTGAGTAAAAAAACATGTGTGCACTTTTATTCAGCATTAAAAACAAAACATCGATCGCCATTGAAATCTTTGTAATTAATACTTACAAGGAATTTACGAGATCACCACATGCTTATTAATCTTGCAACTACAAAATTTCCAATACGAGTCATGTTATTTTGTTGGATAAAATTGCTACACTAATTCATCACAAGTACTTTTGCCAGTCCTAGTATGTATGTATGAAAACACTATTTACAATTAATTATCTTGATTATTCACGAGGCGCGTCATAAAAATTAAAATAAAACTCATACTATTCACGACAAAATTACTTGCGCACTAATAATGCGGAAAACATGTAGCGGACTTAACTTGTAAATTAAAATTTACTTACCGAATAACTTAAAGTTCACGTCATGTCTTATGTCAAATAATTGAATCGACATTATATTATTAATAATTATTATTGCCTGCATAAACGTAAACAATAAATTAAATACTTAATAAGTTCTGAATACCACCAATTTGACGTAGCTGAATAACTAAGTTGTAAAAGCTTTATAAAAACAATGTGTGCTGTTATTCAAAAGTTATTAAGCTAATTAAAACGGTATTAAGCTCCTACTCAATTGTTGCTCAGATGTTATTCAGCGTTAAGCATTTAAAATTGGGGCCCTTTTTGCTAGAATAACAGCTTTTCAGCCTTTCTCAACCCACTGCTGGCTGGGCATAGGACTCTCGCAGTATATGCCATGTTATTATAATGTAATGTATAAAATCTTGACTAATTACATTATACATATGCGAAAGTTTTTTTGTTGTTTGTTACGCTTTGACGCCTTAACTGCTAAACCGATCAAAACGAAATATTGCATACACGTTGTCAGGAGTACAGAAAAGGACATAGGATACCTTTATCTCGGTTGAAGGTTCCTGTGAGATAATAACCTAGTTCACGCTTACGCAAACGCGGGAAAAAGCTAGCTTGATCTCTCTACAACCTCTATACTGTTTCACTGCAGGGCAAAGGCCTCATCATTGAAATCAAGTCATCACTCATCACTACAAGTGATGGGTATTGCTTTAACCACCACGCTTGCCAAATGCGGGATGGTGATCACTGACCCGAGGCGTAAACATTGTTTATTACATAGATCTACTGAGAAGGAAAGTTCTTAGTGGATCCACAACTTCAAAACTTGTTTTAATGAGAAATACATTCTCATTAGATCCATCGTGGATCTGGCCAAGAGATCAACTGACAAAAAAATCTGAGTAAATCCACAACTTGAAATTAGGATCCAATGAGAAAAAAAAACCTCACTACATCAACTAAAAAACTCAAACTCAAATTATTCAATAAACTTAAAATAAGTATTTTGAATCGTCTAAATTTATTTGGATGAAACCCCACCCATTCAGGAAGTCTTTTAGCTGTGGAGAAGAACGGGCACAAGAAACTCCACAGCTTTAAAATAATATAGAAGTAACGACATTTACAAAACATCATGTCGTTACCAAATTATACAATCAGAAAAGCTAATGGATTAAGAAAAAAATAATGTAAATATAGGTATTATTATAACAAGGCTGTTTTGTCTTCTAAATATTCCTTGACTGTGTAATAACCTTTCCTAAGTAAACAAGATTTTACATGATTCTTAAACTTATCTAAAGGTAAATCTAGTATAGTACTTGGTATTTTATTATAATAGTGTATACCTTGCCCCAAGAAAGAGCCGAGAACCTTTTGTAACCTAATTAGTGGCATTACTAGTTTTGACTTATTTCTAGTATTGAAATTGTGTACATCACCGTGTTTAGAAAAAGTGTTAATATTGCAACGCACAAATACTATACAATTATAAATATACTGCGATGCAACAGTAAGAACACCAACTTCCTTAAAAATATTTCTCAAAGAAGACTGGGATCGCCCCAGTCTATAAATGGTTCTTATTGCTCGTTTCTGTAAAATAAATTTACTTAGTTTTAACATCAGCCGCTGTTTCCCACAAAAGGACGCCATACGACATGACACTATGAAAATAACTAAAGTAATGTCCTAGCAGTTTCAACATCTTCTGTTAATTGTCTAATTTTTCTAATCGCTTGCTGCTGAACTGAGTTTGCCGGCCAAATTCGATATATGCGGATTATACTATATAAATTATAAATATACAATTATAAATATACTGCGATGCAACAGTAAGAACACCAACTTCCTTAAAAATATTTCTCAAAGAAGACTGGGATCGCCCCAGTCTATAAATGGTTCTTATTGCTCGTTTCTGTAAAATAAATTTACTTAGTTTTAACATCAGCCGCTGTTTCCCACAAAAGGACGCCATACGACATGACACTATGAAAATAACTAAAGTAATGTCCTAGCAGTTTCAACATCTTCTGTTAATTGTCTAATTTTTCTAATCGCTTGCTGCTGAACTGAGTTTGCCGGCCAAATTCGATATATGCGGATTCCATTGGAGTTTAGAACTGGGCAATGGATTTTCTGAGATTGAACCCTTTATATATTCAGCGTGTTTCTTGTAAAGTGTCAAGCCGATGTGTGGCGATAGGGAACTACCATACCTATCTATTGAACCCCCCATGTATGTTCTACGATTTTTTGTAGTTTTCGAGTTATAACTTTTTTCGTTATTTTATGATTCAATGACGAGACTGCTCTAAAAAATGTTATCTTTTTTTGGGTCGACTTTTCTTCAATGTTTTTTTTTAAATACAATGCCTATTGATTGCACTTTTGTGAGTAAAAAAAACTCCTTCCTGACTTTAATCTAAGAAATTTATAGAATTTTGATCCTAACTTTAAAAATTGGGTTAATCGGAACAGAACGGAATTTTCAACTTAAATAAAAATAAAAAATGAGTTTCCATAGCTTCTGACTAGTTTTAAAAACTGCCCGACCAAATATGCTTTTATACTAATACAAAAAAGGATGTACTAGATGAGACATTTTTTGCTGAAATCGGTTGTTGAACGTGGTAGATCGGAAATTGTGTAATTTTCATCTATGCTAAGATTATAAAAAGGAAAGATTGAATTGTTTGTTTGTATTGAATAGGCTCGAAACTACTAGACCGATTTAAAAAATTCTTTCACCATTGGGAGGCTACACTATCTCCGGGTGACATAGGCCATATTATATTTTTAAAAAAATTAGGGATCCTTACTAAAACGCTAATCAATTTCTTACATCGCGTGCGCTATGAAAATTATTGGTGATAGAACGTAGACGTCATCACTGGGGTACGGGAGGGGAGTCATTTTGAAAATTCGTCACGGGGTGCGGGGTCCACGCGAACGAATTCGTCGGCGGTCTGTTAGTATTTTATAAGTTCGTATCTTTGCATATTCTTGCCTATTAGGAGATTAATTATCCCTTTACGTTTAAGAAGAGCTTAGTTGATACTAATAACATGCATTTCATACCTACTACTGTCCTCAAAATTACCATTATTAATAAGAAGGCAAAACTCAAAATGCGAAAAAAATTAATATGTTCAAAATGCCGGCCACCAACTGATATGCACATTCGGCACCGCCGCAAAGCAAAAATGTTCTTGGTGCCGCATTTTGAGTCTCCTGATTGCCGCATTTTGAGTTGACAAAAATATGCAAAGCTACTAAGAAATTATAAAATATGAAAATTACACAATTTCCCATCTACCACGTTCAACGACCTATTTCAGCAAAAAATTTCCTATTCAGTACGTTTCATACTAATACAAAAAAAAAAGATTTTTGTATTAGTATGAAAGCATATTTGATCTGGCAGTTTTTAAAACTAGTCAGCTATGGAAAATCTTTTTTAATTTTTTTAAATTTAAGTTGAATATTCCATTCTGTTCTGATTAACTCATTATTAAAGTAAGGCTTTTTACTCATAAAAGTGCGATCAATAGGCATTGTTTTAAAACAAAAAATATCAAAGAAAAGTCGACCCAAAAAAAGACATAATATTTTTAAAATTATAACTCGAAAACTACAAAAAATCGTAGAACATACATGGGGGTTCAATAGAAAGGTATGGTAGTTCCCTATCACCACACATCGGCTTGACACCTTACAAGATACACGCTGTATACGTACAAAAAATGCTGTGCTTCTATCACTTTATGTCGGTCCCAGGGTGACGCCAGTGCGGTGGCGGGAGTGGTTGGCGTGCAAGTCAACCCTCGCACAGGGTCCCGGCTGAAGGCCGAGGTGCGCTGCGACGGGCCACTGCCGCCGCTGTCGCCGCGCTTCGCCCGCCACAACCACAACCATCACGGTAAGTACCATAGCGATCATCATCATCAGCAGCCTTTAAACGTCCTACTGCTGTGATGCTCAAATAATCACGGGATCTGAGATGCGCTGCGATTTGCAACGCAACACGCGTGCTGCAACCCTCGCCGCGCTTCACTCCCTTAGACCATCATTATATTAGTGAGGGAGAAAGTGAAGGCCGTTGGCCATAATATTATTATTCTATTTATTCATTTATATACATTTATATACATGGGCCGGCAGAGTGAGGGTGACTGATGCTACGTCTCTTACGCTGCACCAGTTGTCCTCGCGCCTGGACTTCATTTCCACTTAACATCAGGTGGAGTGGGGTCATTTGCCGGGCTTAGCATAAAAAAAAAACTATTTACATTTTTAAATATTTCTATAAAAATACAAAAAAATCATTTAAAAATATAAAAATAGTAGCTCACCGGTATCGGGAACAGGGTCCAAGCTACCGGTGGTCAGCGCTCCTGAGAGAGGAACCTCCTAAAGATGCGCGCCGTGTCCAAGAGTACTGCTTTCTGAATCAAGCCTCTGATCCAGCTGCCCAACAAGAGCCTCTTTAGATGATCGTCGAGGCTCTTGGCTATTATGCCATTGGCCGTCACGACTATCGTCACAATGACTGCTGTGTTCACATCCCACATGTCGACAACCTCGCGAGCTAAGTCAAAATACTTAGTTTGTTTATCTTTCTCAGCCTTCACGAGGTTCTCGTCATGAGGGACTGTTATATCTACAATCAGTGCGCGACGCTCAAGTCGGTCTATCACCACTATGTCAGGCTTATTGGCAACAATAGTCCTGTCAGTGATGATAGACCGATCCCAATACAATGTGCAATTGACATTTTCGAGGGTCGGGCATATATCTATAGTACGGTACATCCGATTTCACATGATTGTTTTAAGAGCAAGCTGCTGGTGGATAATCCTGGCTACAAGGTTGTGCCTGTGCATATAGTCTCCGTTAGTTAGACTAGATCAACCGAAAATAATGTGGCGGATGGATTCCCCGAGCCGGTGACATGCCTGACATATGTCAACCGTACCGTCCTTCACAATGTATTTCCGGTGGTTATTTGTCATCATAACTTCATCCATAATCACATAGACAAAACCTTCAGTTTCCCCAAAGAGATCACCAAAACGCAACCAGGCTACGGACGCTAGGAAGTCTACATTGGGCCCATGTAGGACCCGATAAAAGTGTGGAGGCTGAAGGCCTCCACCAGAAGGTAAGGGTGACCCAATGAAATGCGTGTTCACTTATATGTTTGCTTTATTTATTAATGCGACGTACGATACAGTTCGCGGGTGCAGAGCGACTAGCTCTGGAAGCTTCGAGCTTCCACGGGTTACATGAATTTGCTGACACAAAATATATACATGTGTGGAGGTGGTGTACGAACACCTACAATACTCCCCTCTTTAAAAAATATATTTATATAATTAAGAAAAAATATAACTGAAAGAGAAAACAAAAGTAATAAGAGAAAAATTAGTGAAAGAAAAAAAATATGTGCTAAGATACAAAGAAAGATAAAAACTAAGTGAAAGTAAAAAGTTATAGGTAGGTATGCTAGGTTACAAAGAAGTTTGCTTATCCTATTTCTTTACGCTAAGTCAACACTGTCAACTAAAAGCTATTGTTACCTTACACTGTATTCTTATCTTACGCTTATGCTAGGTTGCGTACCGGTTACCGTACGCTTAGAATAAACATTGGATCCAATTACATTATAACTACAGTAATCATACGATAGCAAGTACAGTACAATACCGTGTGACTACAACTAAGACTTATTCTAAGAAATGTATGTACCTAGTAGGCATCGAGCATACGGATTGTTTTTTTAAAAAGACCGTTCTATATTCACTGCACTTGTATTCACTCACTTTTCACTGCTTACCCTAAGCATTTACTAAGATTACGAACAGTTACAGAAATATCTTAAAGCTACTTACAATTAACTTATGCGTATCCGTGAACAGGATCAGCAGCGGATGATGCGGACGGGTTAATACCGACGGTTGTAGTTGGTGGACTAAACGCTTTCTGATGCTGAAGCTGTATCGAGGATACTGCTACACCTGTGGCTTGCTTGCGCAACCACCCTTTTAAACCTTGGCAGCTTCGTTTCCATAGATAAAATAGTATAACTATTGATAGCAAACTAGCAATTACGACTAGCCAAATGCTTAGTTGGTTATAGCGCTCCTCAACTTTGGTGGCTACGTCACTTTGCTGGTTGACGATAAGTTCTTTTTCTTGGTAGTTACCCATTGCAAACTAACAAGTACGATCCGTGTTACTAACTTGTGTACGCGTATGAAATAATTAAAAATACGAACTGTTGTTATTTATAAAGCGAGAATTATCTCTCCAAAAATGCTAACATAAACTAAACTAAAATTATTACTCTTAACCTACTTTAATTGTTCTCATTTATAAAACGCAAAGGAGGCTTAATTAAGCGTCCACTTCGTGTTTTATGAATGTGTGTCGCGCTTTGCATGGACGAAGATGATGTCGGTGGGTCGGCTGCTGGCGCGTCTCGAGCTGCGTCAGCAGGCGCCAGGGCATCGTCATCGTCACTACCTATTATTATGTACGCGGGCTTAAGCCTATCTATAGAGATCGACGTTTGGCGATTATTTATTTGTATGGTATAAACCTTTGTGCCTCTTTTGATAACGCGGTAGGGACCGTCGTAAGGGGGTTTCAAGGGCTTACGCACTGTATCGTCTCTTACAAATACATAATCGCATGTTTTTAACTCGGGATGAACAAAGAAAGTCTTTGAGTTGCTATGCGACTTAAAAACTGGCTTAATTTTACTTATAGTGTCGCGAATTTTATGGACTAAATTATAAGTATCGGTGGGTTTACGGATTGAGTCATAGAAATCTCCTGGTAAACGTAAATTGCGACCGTATGTTATATCAGCAGCGCTGTAACCGGTGTCACTGCGATAAGCGGCTCTAAGTCCCAGTAAAACGATTGGTAGTTGTTCTACCCAAGAACTGTCATATGCAATGAGGCGAGCCGAAAGTGCTGCTTTCAAAGAGCGGTGCCATCGTTCGACTACGCCGTTGCTTTGGGGATGGTACGCGGTGGAGCGTATCTTTTGTATCCCCAATAGTTTCATTAATTCTGAAAATAGACTGCTCTCAAACTGACGACCTTGATCGCTAGTTAATTTTATAGGACAACCGTATCGACATATCCATTCATCGAAAATTACCTTTGCAACGGTTTCGCTCGTGATATCCCTAACAGGAATAGCTTCTGGCCACCTTGTGCACCTGTCTATTATGGTGACGCAATAACGATATCCGTCCGGTGACGTAAGTAAAGGGCCTATAATATCGACATTTAAATGGGCGATTCGAAGCTTTCGAACGGTGAAAAAGTGTGGCGATTGACTTTTGCACGTTGGCATGGTAAACATGACTTCGTCCATTGCGTAATATCGTGATTCATTCCTTTCCAAAAATATTTAGAAGTGATCATTTTTTTTGTAGTTTTAATACTAGGGTGACTCAAGTTATGAAAACTATCAAAAACTATACGTCTGTAGTGTTGTGTTAAATAGGGTCTGACTTGAGACGTCGATATCTCGCAATAGATTTCTTTGTTGCATGAAGGAATTAATATTTTTTTTATATTTACTTTGCTGTCGCTACTGTTGTCCGATAAAATGTGTGCTATGTATTCGTCGTCTTTCTGTGATTCCGCTAATTCGTTGTAATTGATTGGTGACGGGCAGCATATGGTTTCTACGCGTGACAAGGCGTCGGCGACACTGTTATCGGACCCGCTAATATGTTGTATATTTGTCGTAAATTCACTTATGAATGATAAATGTCTCGAACGGCGCGGAATTTCGTTTTCGCATTTTGTTATTTTTGTAAACGCGAATGTTAAGGGTTTATGGTCGGTGTACACAGTGATTTGGCGACCTTCAAATAATTTTCTAAAATGTTTAATGGCCATAAATATTGCCAAAAGTTCGCGGTCATAAGTTGAATACTTTTGTTGAGCGTTTGTTAGCTTTTTTGACATATAACCTAATGGCTGCCAAATATTATCAATTTTCTGCTGTAAAACTGCGCCTACGCTCGTGTTCGAGGCATCTGTCATTAGAGCGAGTTTTGCGTTCGGATCGGGGTGCGACAATGTAGCGGCCTGTTGAAGACCTACTTTACATTGTGCAAATGCGTCGCTCGCGGATTCCGTCCAAGCGATCGGAGACTTATCGTTCTTTTTTGCGCTTGACAAATACTTATTTAATTCGTTAAGATACCTACTAGCGTGCGGCAAATGAGCGCGATAAAAATTGACCATCCCCAAAAATCGTCTCATGTCCTGTACGGTTTTGGGTTTAGGATAATTAATTATGGCATGAACCTTGTCGTCTAAAGGCCGTATACCATCGGGGCTAACTTCGTATCCTAAGAAATTGAGCTTGTTTTGACCAAATGAGCATTTTGCTAGATTAATAGTTATGCCAAATTTTTGAAATCTTTCAAAAACTATGTCTAAATGTTGTTTATGAGTAACTTCATCGGGACTCCCAATTATTACGTCATCTAAATATGAAAATAGGAAATCTAGGTCACTAAGTACAAAGTTCATGAAACGCTGAAAGGTTTGTGCGGCATTACGCAAACCGAAGCTCATTCGTGGGAATTCAAATAAGCCAAAAGGGGTAATTATGGCAGTTTTTTCTATGTCTCCCGGTGCTGTAGGTATACAATGATAAGATCGATTTATGTCTAATTTTGAAAAAACTTGTTTGTTTGTTAAAATATAAGTAAAATCTTGCAAGCGAGGAATTGGGTATCTGTCGGGCTTCGTAATCGAATTAAGTTGGCGATAATCACCGCATGGGCGAATATCGCCATTTTTCTTCGGCACTACGTGCAGTGGGCTAGCCCACGCGCTTTTCGAAGGTCGGCAGATTCCCATTTCCTGCATTAACCGAAATTCTTCTTTGACTTTTATGTACCTATCAGGAGGCAGCGGGCGCGCTCGCGCATGCACGGGCGGCCCTTTGGTTTCAATATAACGCATAATCGGTGACCGGGTGAAATGGTACAAGTGTCCACCATCTCCTGTACCACTCCACTCAGTTTTCCGAGTTCTTCCACGCACAGGGTTTGGTGCATTTCCGGGCGTTTTCGCGGAAACGGTTGTGGTAAAAACACATCCGGTTTTCTGACCTATCTCTGCTCCAGGATGCGCTGCGACCTGCTGATGTCCTTGGCCTGCTGCGGTTGGGTCCATTTTGCCCAAAACCTCTGCCTCTCATAACGGATCGTGACCGGGATCGGAAAGGATGGAGACTACGTAGCCGGGTATTGATCTTTGCGATCTCCGCCAGTATCGGCGCTGCGTCGAATGAAGGCTGTGGTGGTGGCGTCAGTTCCGCGACATGGGCTGTATGCGTGACCTCAGCAACCTTGTCGGCGATGGTGGCCAAGCTCTCCAAGTCCTTGCCTTCGGAGACGGCAAGCACCACTCGTACTTGCGATGGAAGCCGGTTCTGCCAGAGAACGCGAAGAGTGTCGTCCGGAAATTTGTTGGTAGCAAGCTCTCTCATCCGACGTAGCAGTTGGGAGGGTTTTTGCTCTCCCAACTCCAACTCGCTAATTAATTTTTCGATCTTACGGTTTTGGGATTCTTCGTAAATCGTCAGTAGGCGGTTTTTGAGGAATTCATATTTACCGGAGCTTGGAGGATTAATTAGGATGTCTGTGACCTGCGCGATGACCTCTTTATTGAGTTTGGAGATGACCAGGTCGAATTTGGCTTCGTCGGCGAGGCGTTGCGACGCAATTATGGCCTCGGTCCGGATGAACCAGACACGTGGTTGGTCCGTCCAGAATTCTGCGAGTCGCGACGACAATGCGACCGAGTCGATGGCAGCAGTCGCAGATGGAGAATGATCCGGGCGCTGATGGTTACCTGGCGGTGCAGCTGGCATGGCGAGGTGTCCCCCGGGCAGCGTGGGAACGGCGCCGGGCGGCGGCGTCGGGTTCATGGTTGCGTAACGCGACGCGCTCGCGGCACAAACACGTGGGCGAAAATGTTCGAATTGTGTCCTTTCACATTTTCACGATAACGTCGGACATTTCCACTATCACGTCGGGCATTTCCACTATCACGTCGGGGTCACCACTGTGGAGGCTGAAGGCCTCCACCAGAAGGTAAGGGTGACCCAATGAAATGCGTGTTCACTTATATGTTTGCTTTATTTATTAATGCGACGTACGATACAGTTCGCGGGTGCAGAGCGACTAGCTCTGGAAGCTTCGAGCTTCCACGGGTTACATGAATTTGCTGACACAAAATATATACATGTGTGGAGGTGGTGTACGAACACCTACAAAAGCGTCCGTGAAACTCTTTGCTCTGCCATACCTCCCTGCGGTCGATAGTATCTAATACCACCGCCACCACATCTCGATACCCTCGTCGTCCTAGAGGAAATATTCCCTAAGGCTGCATATCTCGCGGTTGTGCAGGGTCTCATTTGAGTAGCCAAGACCCCCGCACTTCAGCGGGATATACAGCCTCACCAACGATGGCCGTGGGTGATGCTTCCGATTTGCGGTAAGCAGGAGCGTACCCTCTTATCCAGCGCGTCAAGTTCCGTCTGAGTCCACTTGAGTATGCCAAAAGAGTACATCAAAACCGGTATGACCCAATCCATGAAGGCGCGCACCTTGTTTCCGCCTGATAAAAGACTGTTAAGTTTTTTGTTAAGGCGGCCAAAGAAGCGCTCCTTCAACGATTGTTTCACGTCACCAGCATTGATACCTAACGCTTCCGACATACCCAAATACTTGTAAGTTTCGGTTGAGGAGAGGGATCTAAGGTGTATGGAATCCGAGAGTTGGGTCCCCACGAGTTACATAATCTCCCCTCGCTTTACATGCATGACCGCAAATTTGTCCAAACCAAATTCTATCCTAAAGGCGCCACTGAAGGTTTCTGTTACCTTCAGTAGCTTCATCAGTTGCAAGTCGTTGGAGCAAGGAGTTTTAAGTCATCCATGTAAAGGAGGTGCAATATGACCTGACCACCTTTTCTCAACCGGTAGCCTTGACCCGAACCCTCCAGGAATGTTCTGAGAGGGTTGAGGGCCAGGCAAAATCACAGTGGACTCAGACTGTCACCTTGAAATATTCCACGCTCAATCATTATCGGGTCGCTGTTCGCCTGGATCTGTCAGCATCCTGGATAGTGAAGGACCGTCCTCCACTGCCCCATACATGACATCAGGAAGGTATGTAGAACTGCATCAACTTTATACAGCTCCAGCACCCTCATGAGCCACGTATGTGGCACTGAGTCATAGGCCTTTTTATAATCTATCCAACATGTCGACAGATCCTTTGGGGAACGTCGAACCTGTTGGCTAATTGCTATGTCGATGACGAGTAGCTCCTAAGTACCGCGGGACCCGTTCCTCGTTCCTACATCCATTCTGAGAGGCAGACATTACCAAATAATTTTCAATATGATGGGAAATCTTTGCTCTCCAAATGGATGTAAGAACTTGAAAGACCGTCGGTAAACACGTGATCGGTCTATAATTTTTAGGTTTCGCGGTACTACCTGATTTATGGAGCAGGTGGGTTATTCCTGTGGTTAGAAACTGGGGCAGCGACCCAGACTCTAAGGCAGACTGGAATTGAGATGCCAAGCGAGCGTGCGATCTTGTGAACCATTTGATCCAGAAATTGTGCAGCCCGTCCAGCCCTGGTTTCCAGTTAGACAACGGACGGAGTCTTAGGGGCTGATGTTAATTGCCCCCATTTCTGATATTAGATCGCGCACGCGCGCTCGACCTCCCGAGTTCAATCTCCCTCGGTGTGACTGACAGGCACCGACGATATGCTGCGCCAGAATGAACACATGGCGTCATCATCCGGTAGGCGCATATCAGTCACACATTGGTCCGGTCTCTCCCAAGCCTTATAAACCTACATCTCATTGCTCTGTAATGTACGATTCTGAGTATATCGCTCCACTCGCCGTTTGTATGCGTTGCGGTTACGTATGCGGTTTGTCCATGCATACATTTTCTGCTTCAGGATGTCGATACGCTCTGTAACGCGGGTCAGATAATTCCGAGGACTAATATCAGTCCCCGAGAATGCCCGCCTCACAAAGCGCATCACTCTACGGCGAGTGTTGCCCTCTCTGAAGCAGATGAGCTTGCCGGTGAGTGCACTGGCCTCACCGATACGACGCTCGATCCTGCACTGCCGAGCTGGTACAGCTGGTCGTGTAGCTCTACCACTCTTAGGAAATTTGACATTTGACACGACATGCTGCTGCAGCCGCACAGTACAAGACCGAGTGAGTATCGGCCAGGTCTTCGCTGCTATCAAAACAATTTGTTAGTTGCGAATCTAGAGATACACCAGTGCCATATTTTTATTATGCATGGGCAAACGAGGTAAACGGGGTCTAAGCCCAGGCGGTGTTGAGCGATAATCTCGAAAAGCATCGTCCAAAGCGCTCCTCAATAGCTCATTGCATTGGGTACTCACGGATATAACCCCGTCGTCATCATCTTCACCAATGAGATGGGATCGCGGTGAAACACGTTGCATTTGCACCGCGGCCGGTGGCAAAGCAGGTGAGACACGGCTACTCTGCGATTCCTGACGTAGTCTATCAAGTACGGCGTCATCTAACATAGGGTTACGCTGGATGACCCGCACCTTATCCGATAGTCGTTGCGCTGAAACGTTAACAGCTGGCTCAAGTACTTGAAACAGAGAGAGCATCCGACCACGGTACGCAGTCAGGTTAGTTCCCCCCTTTGTAGCCTTAAAGTATGAGCGCATGACACTTTCGTTAATGGATTGCGTCCGTCGCATGTGCTGCACACTTCCACCGATAGCAGGGACCCTGTCAGAGGCCGGAGGACCTCAAGGTCCCAAGCTGGTCGGAGGCCGGCCTCGTCAGCGCCGACGCGCAGGTGGTGGTGTCGACGGCGGCGAGAAGTATTCGTCGCTCGAGCTCGACGCAACTGCAGCTACCGGAATCTCTGGACTCGCGGCTGGCGCAGGTCCAGGCGGCTGCGAGGCGGAGCTGAGCGACGAACCCGAAGATGACGGTCGAGTGTTTTTCTCTTGTGCCCGGTTTCTTGTCAGCATTTCAGTTTTTCATGTCTAGCTGTCAAATGGTATTTCCACGATTATTGTTTTCGATGTTGTTTCTTGTTTGTTGTAACTTGCTATAGGTATTATTCTATTTTTTTTCTTGGTGGATTGGTGATCAAATACATTTTGTAATTCGTCTTTTTTATTATCATTATTAGTTGAAGACAGAAGTGACAAAAATATGGAGATGTAATGTCTCACTTAAAAAAATCTACCAACTCCTCTCTTCCCGTGGGTGTCGTAATAGTCTAAGATCCGAGTATAAAACGACCTTCACCGGGAAGGTTAATGGATGAAAAGTATTTTATATCAAATTTAATATGTTAAATAATATATCGCGAGTGGTTTGGCTGAAAAAATTCAGTCCAGTACTTTAATGATTAATTTAATATTTAAATTTTTTTTTTTTTACATTGCACTGGTTTGGTGTGTGTGTGTTTGTAATGAGCTTATCTTTATATAAACATAAATTTTATTTATTTAACTAGACGGTTGTAAATTACTAATATTGACTTGCCTGTTTACACCTGCCTACCCAATGTTATGACAGGAAAAAAATAATCAACCTAACGTTTGCATATTATATACTTTCGATTGGTACTTAGGTAATTTATCTATTATCAAAACAAGTGCAATATATAAAAAAATATTTTTAAATATTAAATTAGTCATCTAAAGACCTAAAATTTTTCAGCCAACCCACTCGCAAATAAATTTTTTAACACATAAAATTTGTTATAAAATACATTTTGTTCCGTCGAGCGACGTATGAGATGTTGAGGATGGAGGGTTCCATGGTGATAGTAAATAACGACTGCGTCTCTTAAAGTGATGTTGTATATTTACAGTGACTACATTTTGACTAACTTATTATCTAAACCTTACAAGACTATTTATACAATAATAACTACGTAGATGTTGGAGGGAGGATGCCGTGTCATATCTTTATCGGATCTACACGCGTTTAGGAATGCGCTTACAAACTCTTTAACCAATACGTGAGGATAATAAATTATGTGGCGACGCAGGCCGCCACAGTACTCCCCCTCTAGAAAAAGGGAAAAAACCATCAGGTCTTCAGGTTGGAGATGCCAGTGGTGCTCTAATCCACGTTAAGTCGTGATGAGCGTGCTCAAGTCTTCGTTGACAATACGAGCGTTCTCCAGTCTACAGTGACTCGAGACGAGCGTGTGCTACCATGTCTGGTACGGTACTTTTTTGACCGTCAAGTGATGCCGAGGATCCAGGAAGCGATACGTTGCTGCGATGGAACCTTGAGGCAGGCTGGCTTGCTGAATGCTGCTAATTAGAGCTATTTCCGATATTTCAACAAAAAATTATTATATTTAAGTATACTTTTTAAAAACGACCGATTACACGAACAATTTTTTATAAAAAACTTGATTTTTCTTTAAAATGTATAAAAGTCCTCTCAACGTCATAATATTGTTACTAATATAATTTTTATCACGTTGTACCAAGACTATTTATTAAACACACAAATTAAATTTTAAATGACATAAGTACAACTATAAATTACGCATATTCTTACAATAGACACGTTAATAATAATTTGAACTACCTATTAGACTTAATAAACAGAAATAATACCAAAAAATTAAAATTAGAATTGACTAACATTAAACATTACATATTATTATAGATAAGAGATGTTGCATTCAATATAATAATATAAGAAAATACGTATCCTATCCAAAAAATTTAAATTAAAACTGACTAAAATCTTATTATTACATTAGTTGTACCCTAACATGGTTCATTTTTGTGCTTATTTATTCTACTGTAACATCTTATTGCACAATCAAAATATTTTGGACGCTTGTTGAACAATTATTCAACTTAAATATCTTCATTTTGAGTAGAGGTACTTCAATATAGCTTCATATTTATCCTCAAACTGGCGTATTCCTTGGCTCTTTGTCAGATAACCGGAGAAATCAATTCGCACTGGTGGAGGAGGATAATAAAACAATCGACTGGTAAAACAATGCTTTTAAATATCTCTTCCCGTATGTATAGATAACATACCATACCTCAAACCACTTTGTCAGTCGGTAAAAGTGAGACGGTAAAACGGGTGAATACTCGTTGTATACATTTTTGCTATTTTTCTTTGGATTCTATTTAATTATTTCTATAGAAAAATCCACAACTCAGTACAAAATTCTTTCCATATAGCAGCATAGTCATTAATGCCGTGATCTGGACCTTGCGCAAGCGTAGAGCAAACGGCGAAAAGTGCTGCGTCGGAAATTATGGCGCGTTCGTTGCACCGCACAATTTATTTATAACGTAATGTGTACAGTTATGAAATCTACAGTATATTTTATTCTATATCGTATTGTTTTTCTTAGTACCTTATTTCTTTTGCCTTGGTCGATAAAACGTTCTTGATACGATGTGCCGGAAAGGAAGCCAAAATTCCAAAATTGTGAGTTGTGAGAGCCAAGAATGATGTTAAATGACGTAGTCGCAGCTCGGCGTGGCTCGGCATAGTGATTTTATTTTGAAAATCTTGTTACGTCCGTCGCTGAACAGAATGTTACTGCCATGGTTGATGTGTAGATATTGCACATGACTCACGTGTTCTTTTCGTGGTACTCCGTTGGAAGGCTGCTTGTTGCTTAAGCGGGGTCACCAGTGTTCTGTCGAGCGACGTATGAGATGTTGAGGATGGAGGGGTTCCATGGTGATAGTAAATAACGACTGCGTCTCTTAAAGTGATGTTGTATATTTACAGTGACTACATTGTGACTAACTTATTATCTAAACCTTACAAGACTATTTATACAATAATAACTACGTAGATGTTGGAGGGAGGATGCCGTGTCATATCTTTATCGGATCTACACGCGTTTAGGAATGCGCTTACAAACTCTTTAACCAATACGTGAGGATAATAAATTATGTGGCGACGCAGGCCGCCACACATTTCATCCATTAACCGGCTCGGTGAAGGTCGTTGTATACTCGGATCCTCTACTATAAAAGGTGACTAACGGACTGAAGATTCAACAAACATCCAACAGCATAGAGCGGCGATGGGCTCACCACCTATCACGTTGAGCACATGTGCAGTTGTAATTTGGTGAAACGTGGTACAGGACTGCTTCTGCGATCCTCATTGCCAATCTCTGACTAACCCTTTAGGGATAATAGTCATTAATCTGTATGTGTGTGTTTAATGCTTCGATCAACAATAACTGTTGATCTTAAGCCGTGTCTCCATCGACAGAAAAAAAAATGTGGCAACAAAGTACCACGGTAATAATTTAAAGAGTGGACTGTATACTTAGGTGTTGGAATCAAACTATTAAATCACACAATGCTTTCGGTATCGTATTCATTTAATAGCATAATTACTGCGAACCTTGTTAATCTTAAAAGTGTAAGTTAAAAAAGGTTGATGTTTTTTTTTTTATAAAAGCATTATTAATCGGACCCACATGTTCACAGATAGGTAGGTACAAATTATATTTTCATACAAGATAAGGGTTATAGAAGGTTTGAATTCAACGTGACATGTGACAGCAAAACCGTTCTGGGGTCCGCTTACCCCTCGCAACGCCTGAAGATAAATTAGAAACTTCCTTTACTTTCGAGTTTGTTCCGTCTTCATAACCGTTTTGCTGCTTTAAGACGTGGGTGGGTGACACAATTTGATATCTTGTCAAAGTTGAGTGTAACGTAGACTTTGAAATTTCACACTGTTTATATGTCGCAGTGATATGATAAAAACAGAGATTTGGTCAATTCCATAAGTGATTTGATCAAATCACGGAGAATGTTAAAATTTTAATAACAACACGATAGATAGATAGATACAACGCTTTATTGCACACACAAAAATAAAGAAAACATACACAAAGAGTAAGCATTTAAATTAAAGCTACTATGGGCAAAGGCGGTCTTAGCGCTTAAAGCGATCTCTTCCAGGCAACCTTTGTGGTATAGGACAACAGAAAAGAAGCGACTGGCAGTGCACCAGAACAAGCAAATATGAGATAAAAATAAAAAATAAGAACAGAATTCAAATAGGTAAAGTCGGTTATATTGTACCACTTTTTACTTTGACGTCAATATTTCTTTTACAAAAACACTTACACATAGGTATGCATGACTCTCACAATTTTAGGTCAACATCTTGGTTATTACAAAAAATTGCTGCTTTAGATTGCAGTTGAAGTAGCCAAATATGTTTACGGAGGTCGGCTAACGGTACAATTTAGCCAACTAGTTGTTTAAATCGTACTACAGGTATTTTAAATCTTACTACCTATAGGTGTTTAAATTGTACCAGTAATAAAAACCATATTTATCTAAACTAATGTGTTTATTTTTGTTGTGATTTGCTGAGTGAGTGAGGTGGTGACTATCTAACAGACATGTCTTAAATAAACAGAGCTAAAAAATAATAAAAAATATATATTTAATTTACACTAAAAAAATTATAACAATATAATTTTTCGTTCTATTAAATCTGGCTTTTTTATATTGTTTTTATTAAAGCAACGTAGAAACTAAATAATATAAACGACATGTCGTATATGTCTATAACAAATAAAGATGCAAAATACAATAATAAGTACAATCAACAGCAATCTTGTTTCTCTTCTTTACATGTCGAAAATTGTTGGATTTGGAATTGAATAAGTTTCAGCAATTTTAATTAAACTTATTTCTTTTTTTTCGTAGGCCAAAAGTGCTCTTGTAGGTTTTCTTTGCCCCATTTATAATATTTTCGTTTCTTACTTAGATAACATGGGTCGGTCATCTAAGTAAGAAAAAAAAACAAACACAAATATGTTGTTTTGTAACTGTCGGATAAATTGTATCGGTACAATATGTCCAACCACACTGTGGTACGATTTAGCCAACCATGTATTTAAACAAAACAACTGATAGCTACATAACCTTCAAACTTAAATACTCTCTGTGAGTAGGTACCTGCCTTACGAATCAGCACGAAAATTTAGATAAAATTTCAAAATATTTTTTTACTGGTATTCAACGTTCTCAACCGACGCCATTTTGTAATGGCGTCGGTAATGGCGTCGGTAATGGCCGAGCGTTGGTTTGCGCCACTGAAGTTTTGAGTTGGCAGCGTTAAAAATATGTGTTGGTTTGTGGGTAATCTAGATGTGGTACGATTAAAACGCCGGTACGATTTCACCGACTTTCCTTACTTAATATTTATAAAGTTAATTTAATAAACATACAATACTGATACCTAGGTACCTATTTTATAAAAATATATAGATATATATATACTCGTATATATATATTACTAGTAATATAATAAAATACTTAAAATATAATAATAGTTGTTGCAAACTAGAACCTAGCCAAATGCCACGATTTTATCATTTCCCTAAACAAATTTAGGGATTTAAACAAATACCAGAATTGTTTCCGTGAAATGACAAAAGAATACATGTGACCTATAGGAGTAGGGCAGCTAATGTTTCTGTTGTCTAATAAAAATAAATAACCTCTAAATTCAAGACAATCGCTACGCTGCGCTTTGCGATTGTCTTAAATTTATAACCTGTCACGTGTCTTACCTCCTGTAGGGCAATCCCTAGATTTGTTTAGGGAAATGATAAAATCGTGTTGTTATTTTAACTTCCTCCGTGATTTGATCAAATCACTTGGGGAATTGACCAAATTCCTGTTCTTATCATATCACTGCGATATATACATACAGTCGAGGAAGTTTCCGGTCGATCACTTTTCGGCGATATTCACTTATTATGTACGCGCACTTTACTGTACGTACGCGCGGTCGGAATGGAGCGCAAACCGATATCGCCGAAAACTGGTCGACCTGGAATTTCCTCGATTGTACATATACAGTGCACCTGGTATGCTCTTAGCACGATGGCTTAAGACTATAATTATCATGCGTAAGCTCGACATTCACGGTCAGTTAAAGTGATCAGTTGAAAAACTGATCGGTTAAAACGGTTCCCACTCACTGGCTTCAAACCGGCCTTCATTTCTCGATCGAAGGGCAGTGTGGCCTTTTCTAAATAGACGAATTAAAAAAATATATTATTATTATTTTTTATATTATTTAATTTTCCATAAACTTAAAAGTCTATTTAAATAAATAAATATCAATAACAATTCATCAATTGTTTAGTCAGAGAGTCAGAGGATAATGAGGACCACAAGAGCAGTCCACTGCTACAGTCAACGTACCAACCATACCAACCATTTATACTGAATTTGAGGAAATAATTATGATTTACCATTATAAAATAATATTAAAAAAGGCCGTTTTCACTTTACGTAAGTTTTTGTAAATTGACCGTTTCAAACATAGGGTTAATAGTATTTCTCTTTGTCTTTACTTACTTCTATCATCATCAGCCTATAAACGTCCCACTGTTGGGCACAGGCCTCCCACGTGAACAATAGCATAGCACGTGAGGATATTGGGCCATAACCCACCACGCAGGCCAAATGCGGGTTGGTGGGTTTTAACGACTGCCATCTTACGACAACAACCGGGACCAACGGCTTAACGTGCCTTCCGAAGCACGGAGGAAGCCCGAGATGTTTTTAATTGGTCACCCATCAGGCGACCCGCCATTGCGAAAGTTGCTTAGCAGGCAAGATCGCAAGCCGAACGCGCTAGCCGCTGCGCCATCAAGCTTCTCTGTACTTCTATACTTCTCATGAAAGGTGCTAAAAAAATACAAGTTTCATAAAATTGTAGTTGCTTGGCTCCCAAAAATAGTTAGATCTAGCTATATAGTAGCTAAGTTGGAAACACTGGCTCCGACTGATGGCAAACGGATGTAAGCACGCGCACTCGCGGTCAGTTTGAACTGATGCAAACGAACTGAAGCTAGCGGATTACGGTCCGCCCGGAAATATCCGTGGGTTGTCGTCAGTTAAAAAATATCAACTTAAGATTTCACACTCACGGTCAGTTTTTGGATGTACGTCAGTTAAACTGATCAGTTTAACTGACCGTGAATGTCGAGCATAAGTCTGTCGAGGAAATTTTCGGTCGACCACTTCTCGGCTATATTCTCTTGAATAGGTACGACGCGCACGCACAGGTAACGTACGCGCGGTCTGAATGGAGCGCGAGTACAATATCGCCGAAAAGTTGTCGGCCGAACACTTCCTCGATTGTACATATACAGTGCACCTGGTATGCTCTTCGCGCGTTAGCTTAAGACTATATTACGCTTAAGTCTCTCCTAAGAGACTTATCTTTTTTTTTCTTGTTTGTTATGCATAGTGTTCTTCTATGACTGATTCTCTTATATTTATTGTTTGAGACCTTGTCCGAGAATTAAGAACACAGCGAAAACGAAATAAGTTAAATCAGTCGAGCCGTTCTCAAGTAATGCTTCGTCAATCGTGTGGTATTTTTATAATAAAAACGTTTATTGCATAGAATTTTGTACATAAAATATTCTTTTTATTGCCACTACTTTGAATAATCATTTAAGATACCGACTTACTATATTATACTTATGTAAATAAATAAATAAAATACAAAATTACAATTAATAGTACCAGGCGCTGATCTTCCAGAGACAGCAGAATATCGGCGCATAGTAAAGTCTATTTATTTAGATAAGTATTCATGTTCTTGCATCTCCTTAATATACTTAAAAGCTAGTAAAATTTGATTTGTTCCTACACGTCACTGATAGTTAATCGGCCGTACGCTATTGTAGTCGATCGTAAGCCAAGCGTAAAAGATTCCTGCTCATAGTCCCAGAAAAGGTCCACGGTAAGTAGGTAGACTCGTAAATAACACGACTCGAACAGACAGATGTTAAATGTAGTGGAACAGCTAGGATAGATAGAGGTGTTGTAATGAAAGTCATTATACAAGATAGACTATAATCTAGTTGGGCAGACTGGAAAATATTATAAATATAAAACGAAACACTACCATGGGATTGACATGTCAAGAGACAAAAATCCCCATAATATATTAAAAATATAATAACGACTTCTCGCCTTTCATGGTACCTACCATGAAAACTACATAGGTAGTTAATATATGACAGGTAGCTACCTAATATAAGACCATCTACTTGAAAGTCAGGACTCAGAGGCAATTGTAAACGGACTTTACTTTCGTTTTTGCTAGAAAAAGTTGTAATAAAGTCTTGATTGTTTGTTGCTAAACAGTTCTTGTACTACAGTCAGCATCAAAAGTAACTGAACAAAAACAAGGTGGCAAAAGTTATAGTCACGTGTAAGTGTCTTTACATACTCATCATTTAACATTTCAGAATTATATGACATTTTTTGTGTTCATAATTATAATTTCTCTGTAATTACCTATAGTGACGGTCATGTACTTTTAACTCAACAGCTACGAGACAATTCTGGTCATTTCAACCGTAACAATCATTGAAAATTTCATATGCTAAGCTACTATTGATGCTGACTGTACAGTTGGACAAGGTACAATGTGCATTTTTATAAGCTGATTTATTAACTAAACATTATAAAACAATAACTTTTTTATTTCAAGGCTACGCTCATGGAAATCAGGCTATTGCAAAATCCAAACTCGTAAAATAATGTCCGGGACTAATCCCGGACTTAGATGTAGCCTATAACAATCTCGGGCTCCGATTATCTCAGTGCAAAACTCCTTTAGATCTGTTGCTTCTTTTACCGAGAAGGAAGGATAAACAAGCCAACAACTTTATTACTCATTTAAAATGTACATACCTGTAAACAGCTTTATTCAGCTAGTTACATACATACAAGTTTTAGATTTTTTATGTACCTACCTTACTAAAAATAAAAATAAAAGGTAAAGAACCTTTCCGATTTGCCGAAAATAAATGACGCAAGTTAGTATCAGTGAATTAAGTGATAACTCCACTCTACCTTCCAAAGTTGAAGGCTACAATTTACTCGCATTTGTCAGCGGGGAGCGGCTTTTGACGGATTCTCATTTGATAAACATGGATTCGGCAAAGGGCAGATTACATTTCAGTGATCCGTAAACACGTGACCCAAGTGACCTTACTGTAACTCAGTTACTAAGCAGTCCAACGCGAACGGTGGAAGCAATCCGGAGTAATTTGTTTACCTGACCGTAACGGGGGTGTGACTCTATGAGATTAAACGGAATTCCGCTAGCTTAATGCAATGTTTTCTTCGGGATAACAATTACACGCAAATTATCCTTATTCTGTAACGTTGTTCTAGGTAGGATTTTTATACAAGTGTTTTTAAGCGTTACGCTAAGGTTTAACTTTTTTAACTGAAGAGCTCCGGTGCTCTTTAAATATTCAAACAGTTTTTCAGTTTGTCTCTCGTTTCTTAATGAAAGGAATGTTTTTAAATATACCGTTTCTGAAGATGACAGAAATGAATATGCAGTTGTATCTATCTACTATATTTAATTGTTTTACTTAAATTTCTAAGTGTTACCATTGTGTGCGTTGGTACTTACTTATTGGAAAACAGACTGTCCATGATGAGTTTAATACTAAAAGTTCTGAACTATACATTAGTGATTCACAAATTAAATATGCTACTTTCTAAGCATTATAACGGTTTTTGTACCTATGGGATTATAAATATGAGGAAGTGAAATTACATACATACGTATAATGATGACTATTATCTCCGAAGGGTTAGTCAGAGCCTAGTCAATGAGGACCGCAAAAGCAGTCCTCTGTCGTAGTCCACTTTTCACCATATAGCGACTGCACATGTGCTCAGCGTGACAGGTGGTGAGGCCATCGCCGCTCCATGCTGTTAGATATATATGCAGTCTTTAGTCCTTTAGTCGCCTTTTACGACACCATAGCGAAGAGAGGGGCTGGTAGTATTCTTTCACGCTACGCGTCACGGTTAAAGTATAAGTGAGATTAAAGTTTTAATTTTTACGTAAAGTAATAAAATAACAATACACAACAAAAATTTAAACACAATCATACAGGTAATAACATCAAATAAAGTTATTGCCTGCCTGATTAGCGTTGCTAATAGTGTATTTATCTATTTTGATTTGTTCCAATATTTTGTACTTCAACACAGATTTAAAACTACCTTGTATCGCACTAAATGTACCTATTTTGCTAGATATTTTTTTGTCAAGTCCGTATTTTGAAACGTTTTGAGTGAAAAAAAGCGGGATTTTTTTGTCGAAAGCGGAACATAGTAAAAGAACCGTATATAATCAGACGTTTTTAAATACTTATCTTTTTATTTGACTTTTAAATAACGTTTACGTGACATTAGAGCACTAAAATAGCCATAGAAAATGTACTGTATTAAAAATATGATGCGCTGTCTGCACGCACGGCCGAGTTATCCCCGAAAAGCGGGACTGAGCCTGTCCCGCGCGGGACATTCAATTTTGATTTAAAAATCGGGACGTCTGGCAACGCTACAGCCGGCGCTACGCATAAAAATATAACGCCTGACATACATACCTCATACTGCTCACGCATTAGTCCCTACAGGGGTAGAGACGATGGATCTCCACTTAGCGAGTTCCTGTCACATCTCGCTTGCTTCTCTTACGTCCATCTACTTTTTCATGCACGTCCTTTTATTCTTTTTGCTGCGGACCCCACCTTTTTGAGGCCATCATTAATTTGGTCCCTGGATGTCCTTCTGGGGCGCCCTCTAGCAGTATAACCTTCCACATTCAAGCTATAAATCTTTTTCGTTAATCTCCTTTCACTCATTCGCTCTATATGTCCGAACCATCTTAACACACCTTTGAACACTACATCGTCTTTCAAATCTCATCTTTCTCGAACATCCATATTTCGTACAACGCCTGACATAGGTATGTAATATCCTGTTGTGTGTAGCATGCCGTAATTAAATTCTCTCGCTCGTCGTAAAAGAACTGAGCAACTTACGTTATCTTTGGCTCAGCGCGGGGTGTCAAGTAAACGAAAGAGTCCACATCGCTCCTAAAAGCAAACAGGGTAATTAAGATGGAGATACTGAAGAGTTGGTTGATCCATCTTGTCGGTTTTGTAAATGGACTGGGTGCTTCTATTTAATTAGCTTAATTCGCCCTGCCGTTTGATCTATCGGTGGAAGGTTTTAGCCACAATTTAGATGTCAAACGATGCTTATTTTTAATGGCCATTCGATAGTAATGAAACAAAAGGGTAACGATGAAGTTGTTTATGAAGTTTTCTTATTTGAATTTATTATTTCTTACACAAAACAGTTACATGGTTAACATTTGGAATTTCATAAGTACAAGTAGCTAAAGAAATAAAAATATATTTTACAATAAGACGACCTAATCTTAAAACTACATTGATAGATACTGGAATATTATAAGTAATAAAATATATCTATACCGTAAATTCAATATAACGTAATTCTGGGTTTGTATTCTCGGTGCGAAATTCTCGAACTCATCAGTAGGTAACCAATGGATTTCGAGACGCAAATGATTGAAAAGGCCTTACGGAATTGCGAATGTGCGCATAAAACGTTAATTCCGTGTTGTCATTACAAATGAAAAGGGATTTCGGAGCGGGGCGGCACATAAAATCTTTTACCTCAACAGACCGGTTATGAAATTTAAATACTCTCGCCGTACGACTTTATCGCGTTCACTCTCGATGTTTTTTTATCACATAGGAATGTAAATTGTAAGTGCAAATCAATGTTACTAACTAACACAGCCAGGGAGGGAAGGTACTTATAAAGCTTTGTAAAAGTTACTTTAAGGTAGATGCTGTAAGTAGTTTGATTGCAGATCTCATTGAAATCCTTTGGAGTTGAGATGAAACATGAACATGAAGTATCGCATACGTCTACGGCTAGTTCAGTCATCTGGTTCCACTGCAAGCCGGCCGCCTAACCTGCCGTGTCTACGCGGTTCTAAATTACACTACTATGTCGAAATTCAAAGGAAGAATGTTTGTAAACTAATTGATATATATTTTTTTAAAGAAACACCATTGTTAGTGGTTATCTCGTGAATCTCTCTTTAAAAAAAATTAAATCCGAGTGACACCTGATATTTGCACAAATAATTGTGAATAGGTAATTGTTTACAAACATTCTTTATCGAATTTAGCCGTAGTATAAGGCAGGCCCCTGGCAGGGTTGACAACACAACGTTAATTCGGTTTTTCGGCGTTTCGTTTTTTAGACTTAGAAGTAACAGCGTATATTAAAATCGTTTTTGTAACAGGAAAAATTTGTCATACATATAATATACACCAATTCCTGGGGTATGTGAAAGCTCCTCCGTTCATCCACCTTCGAAAAGCAAGAACGGGAGAGCATATTATCTACTTGAACCCTAGATTTCGAAAGATGAAATAATATTCTTATTTAGAAACTGGCTTCGAACCCTGATTTCGAATGTGTCCGAAGCGATAAGATTGAACGATATTTAAATAAAAGTCTTATAATTGGTTCTGATATGCTTCTCAAACTCAAACAGATCTTTATTCATGTAAATTCGTTACAAATATTTATAAATCGTCAAACTTTTTTTTTCCTACCTTTCAGGGGTTCCCTATTTTTTTTTGCATAAAATCTAATATGGCATACTTTTACTTATCTTAATAATAGTACGCACAAATTTAATTAGGCATGACTTTTTAGGTAATTTTTTTTAGGCATAACTACTATAAGCATAATAATAGTTAAACATACTATTTTAAAGCCCTAATTTGCTTACGCATAATGATATTCAAGCATAATTGTGTTCGGCATAATAATTACATAGGGAAAAAGTAAGTTTTGGAAACTTTGTGTTTGCATTTAATAAAATACTTTTCGTTTAAAAAATAAACATGTTGGTGGCTTAGGGGTGGCCATACCGCCGCACCCTAACTTACTAGTACACTACGGTATCTAATTTATATTTGATATCCCTAATACCTACTTTTGGTTTTTCAGATTCAATTAACTATCATTAAAATAATAAATATTACAAAGACAAATCCTGATAACAAACCAATTCTAATTCTAGCAGATTTTGAAACTATAACCTTACCTTCTGTCTTGTCTAATTTATCAGACTATATTTATGCGGTTATAGTTAGACGAATAAACAAAATGCCTTATAACTTTAAGCAAATCAAAATTAGGACAAAAAACATTAGCCTAAACCATATTTATGCTTACTGAAATAGTATGCCAAAAACAATTATGCCAAAATATAATTATGACAAAAAAAATTGCCTAATTTGTTATGCCAAATTAAATAAGACAAAAACAATTAATCGAAAAAAAGGGATCCTTCGAATGTGGCCGAAGCGGAAGCGATTCCCTTCAGTCTCTGTTACAATGAGGGCTAAGGACCACCGGGAAAAGAGCGTGATGTATGTAAATAACTTGAATCAGATGGTTTTGTGGGGCTGCTTCTCCCAAGAGCCTCCTTAACCACCCTCACGTGGCGCGAGGGTTATCTGGGACCGCCGTTATAAGCAATCACCGAAGTTGACCCTTATATTATATAATTAATGTTTATATAAGGTGTATGTTGTATGTTAGGCGAGTACACGATTGGCTACTAGCGCGTTGGGTTGTGGTGTTGGTGGTACCGGAGGCGTAGGAAATGGAAAGCTGTGGTCTCTGCCCTAAGAGGAAACAAGCATGTCACAAGCAAAAATATGTTAACAATTGTAACTCTTAATACAATGGAATAAGAGTCAAAGTGTATACATATTTGTGCTCGTGACTGTACATACGTATGTATGTACAGTCACGAGCACAAGTATGAAACATATCTATGTATTAGATATATGTATATACGACTATTATCTCCGAAGGGTCGGTCAGAAACCAGACAATGTGGACCGCAAAAGCAGTCCACTGCTACAGTCTACGTTTCACCAAATAACGTCTACGTCTACGTTTCTTTGGTCCGTTTGTCGCCTTTGACGAAACCCAAGGGAAGAGATGAATGTGGTAGTATTCTATTTCCATCAGGTCGGATCCGAATCTCGGTCGAAAGTCGGATGTCGGAAGTAGGTGTTCACATCTACCGACTGTCCGGATGATGTCAGTCGACGGCCCACCGTGCAAGATGGATGAAAAGCGGCCGAGCGGGCAGAGGACGTCAACAAAATATGCGAAGAGTTTCGTTTCCACTATCCGATCGGGTGTCGGATCCGACACTTTGATCGGAACTTCTTCTCAGTGACAAAACTTCCGATTATAGAGTCGGATCCGGTTTTTTAATCGGATCGGACAGATGGAAACACTCGGCCCGTTTTCCATACAAATTATAAAGCCACTAGAACTTTCGAATCTCGGTTGGAACCGACCGGGAGTCGGATCCGACTTAATGGAATCCGGGCCTAATGAGTATTTTGTCCATCAGGTGGGGCGAGTACTGGCACGGGGACAGCAGCGAGCGCGTGTGGCGGCGGCAGTGGTGGTGGCGTCGGCGGTGGCGTCGGTAGTGGCGGCGGCACGGGCGGGGAGGTGACGTGCGCGGGCACGTGTGCGCGTTGTGCCTGCTGCGGGTGCACGCTGCGTGACGCGGCGGCGCGGCACGAGCAGCGCGTCGCTGCCAATGAGAGGCTGGAACGCGCCAACCTGGAGTGGAAACAGGTGAGCGACCATCGTAGGCGGTCGTAGTATAGGTACGATTAATTCATTGGTATTTTTATGTATAAAATTATAAGGCAATCACGGAATAATAATTTAATAAGAATGACAGCAATTTAAAGTGACATAAGTATTTTTCTAAAGACTCTAAGAAAGAAGAAGCACTCAGCATTAAAAAGTATATATCAGGGCTCCGCCCTTAATTACGTAGTAGTGACCCTCTCGAATATTGTGCCCAGTATCTGATCGACATGCCTCTTCCAAACCAAACCAGAATCCGTTAATATTTCATAATGTAACCGACCAAATCGTTTAGTAATTGTTCCAAATTGCCACTTACTATTAGAATTATAATTATAATATAAAATTGGCGACGAGGATGGGATAATAATTTAATAAGAATGACAGCAATTTAAAGTGACATAAGTATTTTTCTAAAGACTCTAAGAAAGAAGAAGCACTCAGCATTAAAAAGTATATATCAGGTATCATCAGTCAAAGGGACTTAGACTCTTAGCTCTTAGACAGAGGTCTCCCCTTGTCCTGAATGGGATTCAGCCGCTGCCTGCGTTCTGCATTAGTCGTTCGTGTATACAATTCATTAATTGGTATCAGTTAAAGGACGTCCACTGTTTGGTTAAAGGCCTTCCGTTGTGCTGCTCGCATCCAGCAGCTGCCCGCATCCTACATTAGATCGCAGTCCGCATTGTAGGAGGTCTACTGTCTCTCTTGGTCTTGTTACACTCAAGAACCGTTCTACTGCAACGGCCGTCTGTTCTACGAGCGATGTGCCCTGCCCTGAAATTTTCATTTACATTTTACGATAGGTCTACAAGAAAAGCGAACATTTATTTCTAAAAGCTAATCAAAGCAAACAAAACAATAGCATCCTGTGGCACAAACGAGTTCACAGAAAAATAGGCAATATTATGTACGATTTTTTACTAAGCAGCTAAAAACTGTGTAATTTCTCTGCTCTCAATATACGCTGAGAACATCAGCTATACATAATTTTTCACCGAGAGCGGCCGATACTGAGATCTCGATCGAACTTTAGGAATTGGGATCACCTGTCATCAATCTTCATCCAATCATAAAACAATGTGGCGACACGGCGCGCCAAGATCGCGTTTAATACTTTGACTGGAAACAGATGACAATCAATCATTAGTAGCGTTACGTTTTTTGACGAAGTTTGCAAAATAATCATTTATAATCATGGCCGTAATATGCACTGATCAAAATGGAATTTTACGCGTAACAACTTCTAATCTCTGTTGTTAATACTTCAAAAATCAAAGTCCGATCCTTTCAGATAATAACAGTTATCGATGACAAATCGTACCTTAAGGCTTAGCAATAATAGTAGTTTCCAATCAGTGTCATTAAAATCATTTTAATCAGCCGACAATCCATTTGGGTTACGGTCACGTGACGCTAATCAGTTCCCGGTTTTAGTAGATTCGAATCAGGTACATCAGCAAGCTTAAGCAAGGTTGAAAGAACTCAATTTCTCAGGGTACTGAATCATTTTCCTCTGTGATGCGATTTGGAGTTCGATAAATTGATTGTTCTGGAAATTTTTAAAGAACAGGCGCAAATATTTTGACAGTCTAATTAGTTTTCTCTCACAAATGCAAAACTCCTAATCTTTCACTTTTCGAAGAAGTTTAACTTGGCTCCGATTTTATCATTAAATTCTTGTGCCCTATAGATATTAATGGGAAATGCAAATAGATAGAATGCTAAATTAGCTGTCAGAAGTCTGAGGATTACAATTTTTCTGCCATTTTTTAATGGCGGACATTTTAAGATGTCGTGATTTTGACGAATTCGCTGTCGCTGCGGAATTTTGTGGAGATAATTGGATTTGCATTTTATAAAGGGTAGCTAAGTAGAACATTTTTTAAAGAAAGGTGGGGTACTATATGGACCTGTATACGTACAATGTACAGTACATGGTGACAAGTGGAAAACCTAATTGAAGATAGTCTAGTTAAAATTTAAACTAATTAGGTTCCACGAACTGCTACTTAAATATTCTCGTGTAAACCCAAGTTTGATGATTTTTCTCGTACTAATTACGCTACACACTTTGAAATACATAAAATCTAAACTACAGTTATGCGCTGGGGCACAGGTTTAATTTCGAAATGGAAAAACTTTGTGAAATTACCTTTTTCGATTGATGTTGAATTCTTGCTATGGATGTTTCTTAAATGTGTCTTTTTTCACCTACAACTTGTTATAATATTTAAACAATGTTTAAATAGTTTTCTTCTGTACTTAGTTTACTTTAGCTATGCCACGATCATACATAAAGGTACTATTTAAACTAGTCTGGGTTCCCAACGCCATATCGAAACACTATTTACAGAAGCACGTTACCTGAATGATATTTCACATACATATAGTTTTGCGGAATATTTGTTTAGAGTAATGTAAATTATACCGAGCGGTTATTAGCCCGATGGTTCATTACCTCGAAAATTTATACTCTACTAGATTGGTCGAGTTTTGCTTAGCAGTTCTATCATTTATGAATGTTTTCCCATAGATTCTACGACTGGTACAAATATTTTCTTTTCATTCATCCCGGTCAGTCGCCATCGAGCTTTTATTTGTATCATTCTTCACACAGTATGCAACCGACGGAAAAAAAATATTACTAACTTGGTGCCTTAGTTTTATTATAACCTTATCTTTTTATATCAATTTGATTATACGCAAAGTATCCAATCATGATGTATGTTATCTATAGCTAAAGAAAAAAAAAACTAATTTCTTTTGAATAAAATAAAAAAATTACCTACACTTAAGTATATAACAAAATTTGTTTCTTTTGAATAAACCTAACTGTTATAAAAAAGTATAATTTTTACAAAAGTTTATTTCGTAAGAATACAAACAAAAAAAACAGGACATCAGCAAAAGGAAATTAAATTGTAAGTTACACAGCAAAAAGTGAAGAAATTAAAATAAATATTATAAAAACAATACACAATTATAATATTTATATAATGCATATTAAAGACTAAGAAATTGTACGTCAAGGTAAAAAACACTTTCAGTTCGATATTGGCGCTTTTGCCCCCGACATAATGGCGGTACAATGTCCAAAGTGTTACGTCTGACAGCTGTTGTCTGTACCTATGCGTTTTATAAAATGTAGTCACGTTATACATCAACTTCGTAATAGTTTTTTCCGTCGGTTGCATACTGTGTGAAGAATGATAGGAAAAAATAGCTCGATGGCGACTGACCGGGATGAATGAATAGAAAATACTTGTACCAGTCGTAGAATCTATGGGAAAATATTCATCAATGATAGAATTGCTAAGCAAAACATCGACCGATCTAGTCGAGTATACATTTTCGAGGTCCATCGAGAACCATCGGGCTAATAACCGCTCGGTATAATGAACATTACATTACACAAATATTCCGCAAAACGAACGTGCTTCTGTAAGTACATAGTGTTTCGATATGGCGTAGGGAACCCGCCTAGTGGTTCGGTTTGGTAGATCCTACCATATGTTTATCTTATCATCCATTTAGGTCTTTGTTTATTAACTGTTTGTTTGTATTGTTATTGTGATCCTCCAGTTAAGTGCAAAAGAATAAGAAGCAACAGCAACATAGACTCTATTTAGCTTTTTAAAACGTTTTAAACCGTGTCTGTATCTTAAATTTTCCCATCTTATCTTCTTATCTTAGTGGAGCCTGCAGAGGTCTCCCTCTCGCAGCAGCACGTCGACCCATTGGGATCTTTTGTGCAACAATTCATACTTTAGACTATAGGAAAAAAATCCCATAGTCTAAAGTTCAAAATCAGATGCGGAAACACAATCGTGGTAATTTTACAGTAGCTGAATGGAGCCCATTACATTTTAAACGCCTGCGAAAATTCGTTGGGCCGTAATACGTCGTACACTGTAACTGTTGTTTATTACTTGCTCACGGGTCAACGAAGTTTCGGATGCGCTTAGAGAGTGAAGCCCCTACCCTAGGCTTTCAATGACAAACGTGGAAATTTCAGGTGGCGGTGGTAGCAGACCGTGCGTTGCTCGCGGTGTTCGTGCTCGTCACCACCATATCCACCGCAGCCATCCTCCTGCCTCAGTTCAACAACTTGCACGTCGGAAACACGCCTCTAAAACCGCCCACTTAGAGTCTACTCTCGCCTACGTGGGGGTCTAGATTAAAACCAACGAATTAATAATTAATCGAATGGTGTGTCGACGACACGAGACCCAGTTTCGGTGTGTGACGGTCCACGGTTGGCAAGGAGTGAAGAAGGATTTTTTGAGAAACGACTTCGAAGGGTGTTCAAGTGAACGTAGCAACATTAATTTTTAAGAGCAGTGAATGTTTCAAGATTCTGTTGTAATGTATGGTATCAAGCTATTGGCCAGTATTATTACTGAATCTCACCCTTCAAACCGTAACAATACTAACAATGCAAGATACTGATATTAAGAGGCAAAAATTGGTATTAGGAAAGTCTACTTATACCCCTATCTGAGATGGATTTTGTGTGGAAACTACCACCGTTTAAATAAGTTACATAATTCATACTTATTTTAAATTCAAAATCAATGATATTTTAAACACAATGTCATTGTACAAAATACTGTAAAGTTAAATAAAGGTTTTAATTATCTTCAGCTCATAATGAACAGACACGATATCTGAGACGTTGTCGTCATGGTGATCCAGAAAAGTTTCAATAAATTAGAAATTAAAGTGTTTACGTAATAGGATTTAATTATCCTTTCTCGCTGCGTAACTTTTGTTTGAATTGGCTTTGTTTTAATGTTTCAATTTTGGCCAGTACTACAAAATTGATGTTCATAGTCCTTTTTTAAAAAGTATAATCTTCATCATGTTAATCCAAATACTTGCTTCCTTTTGTGCCAAATTTATTCATGGAAGTGCCAATTTAGATATAATTAAGTTAATAATTTATGGGCCTGTTTTTTTAATCCACAGATGAAATTTGCTAATAATTGTACTTTCGAAATGAGTTTTAATCCAAAGCCCTTTCTTGTATTGGAGGCTTTGCAGGTGACGTTTAAATATCTGATGGAATAAATTTTGTCTGTTACAAATTTATTATAAGAATTACCACATCAGCTCTAACTTATAAGAATGGTATTATTGAGTCGGTGCCTGTTATTAAATTGATGATTAAATACATCGGTGATTTGATCCAAATAAGTACTTAATAATGCAAACATTCTTTACAACATAAATAATAGTAGCAAGTTAATGTTAGGAAAAGAGGTACCGTATACATTAACTTATTGTTTTACATATACTAACAAGTAAATACACATCTACTTAAATAGATAAAAACAAATTATTTAAACTTTAAAACTATCATTTGATTGCGAAAGTTTAGTCACATTTGGTGTTAGTTGTTATACTAGTTAATTGTACTTAACTAGATTATGCTCAAGGTTGTTGCCAAATATTAAAGGGTGTGTAAATATTATAATTGTTGTTAACTATAAAGTGGATATAATTGTAAAAAGTATTAACTGTACAAAAATGAGAACAAATAAAGATCGGAATATTGCGATGCATAGTTTTATTCTGTAAATGTTATGTTTTTTGTTTTTAAAATAATATAATAAGAATAATGTTTTAATCCTCGGTAGCAATCATCTGCTAATTATTACATTGGTAGTTGGCGCAGAGAAAGAAAATAATGAATTTGTTATTTTAGCTCTACGCCTTCCGTAGAGTTCTGAGAAGGAAGGTAAGAAGTTCTTTATAAGATGCTGCCTACGTGATAAAGCATGAGACAGAAACCAACTTAGTCAAGTTGATAAAGTACATACATTACATTACATATTATCACGATTATTATCCCCGAAGGGTTAGTCAGAGACTAGGCAATGAGGACAGCAAAGTAGTCCTCTACCATAGTCCACTTTTCACCAAATAGCGACTGCAATTGTGCTCAGCGTGACAGGTGGTGAGCCCATCGCCACTGTAGGAAGTATATGCAGTCTTTAGTCCGTTAGTCGCCTTTAACGACACTCAAGGGAAGAGAGGGGTTGGTAGTATTATTTCACCGCTACGCGACACGGTTGATAAATAACCTAACGTAGTATCTATTTAATCTATTAAGAGTGGATTCGACCAAACTGGAATAAGACTTACTCCGAGATTAGCCTATACAAATTTGGTGTTTAATCTAGCTATAAGACCTTATTCCAGTTTGGTCGAATCCACCCTAAATATATTTTTTTAATTAATAAATTTCAACTAGCACAAACGTCATTTGCAACACATTGCTCTGAGAAAACAATTCCCTCATCAAAGCACATCTCAAAAGAGCAATAAGAGAATTTGTTACAATTAGGATTCGGCGGGGTTATTCGCAACATTTTCCTCCTCCGTCTGAGGCTGGAATAGTGGGATTGTGTTGATTATGCCGTGACTTGGGGAGCGTGAGACGCCGGCCGTGCGCTGAATGATTTAATAGGATATTGTATCATACGACATACTATTATAAAGGATTTAGTTAATAACATTTGTGGGACTGTGCAGGGTGCTATGTAATAACATAGTTTAGGTAGGTACTTGCTAAAACATGTAGCAAGAACAGCTACAACACATGAATACCTATGAGTTGTATTCATCTGAAATAAGTCAGAAAACTAAGTGGACATGTATTTTTTCTTATTTTTTGCTGTGAAACTTTCTACACATCAATGTGTGTCAACCATAGCGTACAGCCTAATAAAGCCTACTTTGAAATTTGTTTTATTAACTAATATTGCAAAAATGGCATTAAAAAAACGGCACGTAATATAAACCAACAATGCCACTCCAATAACGGCAAATTATTCCAAACAATAGCCAATATTTATCAAAAGACCCTATTCATCCACAAGATGGGGTGCGTGAATAAAAAGTTATCCCCTTTTTAGACGTCAAAATGTATTTGTATTTTTATTATATTAAAATTTTGTAGGCGCTGTTGATTTATATAGTTACAATTTGGCAAAGGTTGACAAAGGTTCAATAATTAGCACGAGCAAGATTCGAGCATAATACGAGTATATGTTGCAGGCAAATTGTATTATTCGTCATTTTACAAACGGCACCGCCCGTTTGCAAACGCTCGCTGTCTTTTTTTTATTAAAATGCCGAAGATAAAGGAGACCGGCGAAGTTCCTTAGGACCTTGGGTTTTGACCGTTACACTGATAATTTAAATGCGGTTTTGTAGATCCAAACCAATGGATTCCAAAAATATAACAATTATAAATCTATTTTATGGGATTGCACAGATATTGGGAGTTAAGTAACTCAAAGTGCGGTTACTTTACGTAAATTAAACAAATAGCTAATACTTTTTATTTACTATTTATATTGTAAAATTGGTATGCAACTGAAATGTATACATATATGCACTAACGAAGTTTATCTGTAGATGGTAGATTTAGATCCATCGTATTCAATTATTTTCACTATCAATCGATTTAGACTTGTACCGATGCTACATCCCTAACCCAACTCATATTTTTATCCTTGATCCTATGGGGGTAAACCAATATCTCGTCGGGTCGTGTCGGCCATATTCTATATTTCCGATCCAGCCTGCTTATGCGACAGGGCGTTTGAGTTGAGCTCGTGTTCCTCATTTATCGGTCAAGTCATATCAACTTCCAAGTGATCGCCGCGAGTTTAGCTACATATACTATTGTGATCACGAACGTTTGCCGTGAAGAATCAAAAAGGAAGTGAGACGCGCGTCCTCTACAACCAGCACGCGGGAGCAACATCGAACCAGGTTAGCCCCTTAAAACCTCCCTTTTTGATCGTCCATATTTGGTCCTTCGTACCGATTTCCTTTATTCCCTTAATTTCCGTAAGCATCAGAACATATTTTATATATATTTCATCAATTGCATAAAAATCTATTTTTAATAAAATCTATCAAGAGATTTCAATTTCGCAAACTGGCAACACTGAAAGCATATTCACATCGCATCGCACATCACTAATTCAATCACATTGTTCAATCCGCTGTCACTGTCTGTCAGTCATCTGTCAAGTGTCAAGTGTCAAACTCAAACTCAAAATATATCGATTAAATAAATTCAAATAATAAGTACTTTGAATCGTCCAAATTTTTATTGTACCACCCATTCAGGACGTCATCTTTTAACTATGGACGGGCGCAAGAACAGGCGTAAGAAACCACAGCGCACAGAAGCAACGACATTTACAAAAAAAAAAGATATGTCGTTACCAGGTCATAAAATACAAAATAATAATTATAATGTATAATATATGGTACTATAAATTAATTATAGACAATTAGAAATAGCTTTTGGAGTACTTGGAGCATTTTAGTTCAGAGCCAAACTGTTTTGTCTTCTGTGTAATCTGACACTTTATAATAAGTTTTATTTCTTTGATATGGATTTTAAATTTATCAAGATCTCATTTCTGAATATCCATTGGTACTTTGTTGTAAAATCGTACACACAGACCCTAAAAAGAATTATTTATTTTATGAAGCCTAGTATAAGGTACAGCTAATTTGTTCTTACTTCTAGTATTTAAATTGTGAATATCACTGTTTTTTGAAAATATTTCAATATTTTTATGAACATACATGAGATTTTCATAAATGCATTGTAATGCAACTGTCATTATAATTATATCCTTATATTACTCTCTGAGAGAGTCACCAGCCTTTAGGTTATATATTGCTCGAATAGCCCTTTTCTGCAGCACATAAATAGTTTGAATGTTGGCAGAATTTCCCCTCAGTAAAATGCCGTGAGGCATTACACTATGCAAGTAACTAAAATAAACTAATCTAGCTGTATCAACGTCAGTTAATTGACGGATCTTCATTACTGCATAAGCCGCAGAGCTAAGTCTATTCGACAATTTAGCTATGTGGGCCCCACTAAAGCTTGGCATCCAACGTGATGCCTAGAAACGCAGTGGTGTCCACAGGATTCACATTCTTATCTTTAATTTGTACACTAGTTATTACCTGCTTCACATAAGGCAATACAAATCTTACACATTTGGTTTTTCCCTTGTTTAATAGCAAGTTATTTACACAAAACCAGTGAATAATCTGTGAGACCGCATTATTCACATCGTCATAATTTGAGTGTCGTCGTTTCACTTTGAATAAAAGTGAAGAATCATCAGCAAACAATACTATTTCATGACAGTTTTTTACAAAATAAGGTAAGTCATTAATATAAACCAAAAACAAGAATGGACAAAGTATTGAACCCTGCGGAACTCCCATTTTTACCACTGATCCCGGAAATCTTTTACCGTTAATGTCGACCTTCTGAATCCTGTTACTTAAGTATGAGATTAGAAGACTCAAAGAAGTATCTCTAATTCCATAGTGGTTAAGCTTCCTTACCAATGTTTCAGGTAAAACACAATCGAAAGCCTTGGATAAATCACAAAATATCCCTAGGGCAACCTGTGAATCCTCCCAGGCATCAAATATTTGAAATAAAAGCTCAACACCGGCGTCAGTTGTTGAGCGACCCCTAGTAAAATCATACTGTTTACAATGTAAAAGTTTATTTATATAAAAATTAATTTAAACTTGGTCTAGCATCAACTTTTCAAAAAAATTACTAAATGTGGGCACAGAAATAGGTCTAAAATTAGTGGCATCAGAAGTGATTTAAATAATATAATTATTTTACTATGTTTCATTAGGTCGGGAAAAACACCACAGTCAATGCATTCGTTGAATGTGCAAGCTAAAACTGGAGCTATTGTCATAATTACTGATTTAGCGACGTCCACGGAATTACCTCACAGATCAGCGGTCTTCTTTATATTGAGAGTGATAAATGTCTTCAATATATCTGTAAAATTACTTTTACAAACTTTAACATTCTCCTTCAAAACAGATTCGGTTACAGCAGCATCAGAAGTCAAGGTTTTATTATCACAATTCAAATTGTACTCATTATTACGACTTTTGACAGTTCCTGTTTTACTATTCATAATATTTCATGTCATTTTTATTTTATTATTACTATTCGTAATCTTAGAACTCAGATAGTTTGCCTTGGCTAATCGACATATTCTTTTGAATAATTTTTAACATATAATTAGAAATCGTCACTAGTGTTAAAGTTGCGTTCACCATAAAGTTAATAAAGGCGTTTCCTACTTTTGCGAATGCCAATTGTAGCCCACTCATTAAAAGTAACAGTACCACGGCTTTTTGGCGGGAAAGTGAAGCGTCATGTCTGCAGTTTTGTTTTATTTTCTAACATTTGTGTTTTTTCGAATATTAATGTGAAATAATAGTGGATTATTAACCGTTAAGTGTTTGTGAACGTGCATGAGTGTTGGCAAATGAAACAAAACAGTGCAACATCACTTTTCAAATTCTCTCAAGTAGTCCGCGTGAGACCTCAGTAAAGTCCCACATCTTTACTGAGGACTCAAGGGGTTTGGGGAACATCATTTATCATTCATCTTAATCACCACTCATTATCACCAAGGGAAAAAAACAAATAAAAAACTAATGACTAGGCAGTATGGCTCAGACCTTAGCCTGTTCCTTCAAGGAACAAAATATATATAAAAAAAAAGTAACAGTACCACTAACCGAGATATTTTTTGGAACAAAAGATTTATTTAATTCTGAACAATATGTGTTGTAGAAATCATTATAAAATACATTAGGGTTGTCATTGTATTCTAAATTATTTAATTTTGTGTCTAGATTGCTTTTAAAGCGTTCCAGCCGAACTGCAGTTTTTGGTACAACATTGATATTCTTTTTCATCACTTTCTTACTCTGGTGTGAAAAGCTGACCATTAGGCCACAATGATCAGAGTACAGGTTATTAATATTTTGCTTAGCCAGTGGTATTATACATTAGTATATATGTATGTTATCAATACAGGTGGCCGAAGTGGCAGTTATTCTTGTCGGCTCCAATAATAGCGAGTTTTCAAACGTCCTGTAGCCAAGTTATGTCGCTTTTTTCAATTAATTTAGCATGTCAGTAACTAGAGTAAAATAACATTTACACTTTTTCAATCAGCTTTCAGTTAACTTAGTATCAATTTCAATAAAAGAGCTAATCCACTCTTTGGGGGGCGGTATGGTAGATTTAGATCCATCGTATTCAATTATTTTCACATCACTATCAATCGATTTAGACTAGTACCGATGATGCTACATCCCTAACCCAACTTCTACCTTCATCATTTTTATCCTTGATCCTATGGGGGTAAACCAATATCTCGTCCTGTCGTGTCGGCCATATTTTACACTTCCGATCCTGCCTGCCTACGTAACAGGGCGGTTGAGTCGAGCTCTCGTGTTCCTCATTTATCGGTCAAGTCATACCAACTTCAAGTGATCGCCGCGAGTTTAGCTACATATACAATAGTATATCACTTCCTTTTTGATTCTCCACGGCAAAAGTTCGTGATCACTATTGTGATCACGAACTTTTGCGCGAAGTGAGACGCGCGTCCAACAATACAACCAGCACGCGGGAGTAACATCGAACCAGGTTAGTCCCCTAAAACTCCCCTTTTTGATCGCCCAGTAGAAGAAGTACAATCGGCAGCAATGGTCGGTGTCGGTATTGGTCGCCACTGCTACAATACTTAGACAGTATTCTAGCAGTGGTAAGTCAAACAAGCAGGTAAATAATGTCCGTTGTTCGTAATGGCAGCTATCGTCAAAGTCCGTAAACGTAGCGTAAATCGATAAATCAAAAATCACCTAATTATTTTTATGTGATGTATCAATGAATAGGTAAGTCTATACTAATTTAATAAAAATACATTAATCAATTCGTACTAATCGAAACAATTCGTAGTTTTTCTACTGCCAACATTGTCCTTCGACTACACGTGCTATGCGTCCTTGATTAGGTAGTCAAACACTTTGTTATTATAATTACAATAAATAGTTTCCTATAAAATTATTAGTTGTTTTTTATTCCACAAGTTATTAAAAATTACACTATGAATTTCAAATAATGTCTGATTCCTGTAATAGTTAGGCCCAATTTCGCCGATCTTCTTTATTAATGATCGTATTCATGTGGCCAATAGTCATATAAAAGGGTAAACATGGTTTAAGAACAAGTAAAATAGCTGTCACAGTTATGTCATCATTCGGTATTTATTCATATAAAAGTAACATACTTACTATAAAAAAAAATCGTAAGGTTTGGTTAGGTTGTTAAAACACAGAGCGCGAGCCGGCGAAGCGCCAGAAGTTAGTAGTTTAATTAAGATCCTATATTGTAAATAATTACCGTTCTTTTTACAATCAAATAATCTACTCCAGCAATATTATTTTGCATACCAATAATACTCCGCAGGAGTCCGACGAACGCCAGTTTCCATGGACTTTGGCATTTTTTACGTGTCGGACAACCTCAACAACTTTTTTCTTATTACCAGGATTACTTTTACCAGGATAAGGAAATTTTATTTGGTTCTCTATATTAAAAGGTATTTAATTGTCATGCGTTTCTTGCATTACACTTTCCACACCGTTTCTACTTTTATTTTTATAGACACTTGCATTCCACGACGCCATTTTTATTGTTTTGATTTGCAGCGCCAAAAGTGGTAGAAAATGATACTAGTTATTACAATTTGACGCGGCATTTTATAAACGGCGCGTTCAGATTGTTATTTGGGTTTCGTGGATTATTACAAAATGACGATGCATTTTACAACTTGCCTTCGGCATTTTACAAACTAGCGAGCGTTTGCAAACATACGACGCCGTTTGTAAAATGCCGGATTATACAATCTGCCTGTGATATAATATTCTTACATCACTACCAAATATGCAATCGCGGCTGTTAATTTTAGTTATCTGTTATTTTATTAGTTTTAGTGCATGTAAAGGTTTATATTGAACAAACTATTTGACTTGACTTGATTTGACTTGTGGCTCTGTCCAGCCGCATAAACTAATCAACAATGTCTCCTCTTGAAGAGACACATCTTTGTGGTAGCAGAGCCCATAAGTACCATACAATTTATCTTCTTTCTGCTCACCTGGTACGTCTACATTTTCGTTTGGTTTTGCGCCAAATGCAGGTACCTACTTAATAAAGGATATACTTAATAGAACATCATCCTACCTGATCTAACTAAAAATAACAAAAACACAACATTTAAGTACATTTACTAGTTAGTCGAATTATTTACTACGATACCTATTTCTTGCCTTATCGAATTTTAGCCGCGGGCAAAAAGATAATATTTTGGTAGAAAAGATCAGTCCTAAATCTCGTCAGATACCATTTTGTTATATTGATTGACATTCGGACGATTACTTTGCCAGTAGCCGAATTGGGGTTCCAATGATTTTCCATGTGTGTAGCCTTTACCAAGAAGTTATACATAAGGAAGATAAATTGTATTATATCAGGTTTTCTATTAAAAATACTACTGATCCATACATTACTAAAAAACCTTATTTGCAGTTTTATACGCTCCCATCCAAATAGTTGATATTTGCACTTAGTAGGTAGGATGGCGCAGTTGCGAGACTATGATGGGGCCGTCTGTACCCATCCAGTAATGTTGAAAATTATAATTTCTGTCTAATTTGCTAAAGAAGAACGGGCAAAACGTCCCCCCCCCCACCCTCCCCCTTGTAACACTTACATCTATGCATCAAATGAAAGTACTTGAAAAGTGAAGCATTTTATTGTATGACAGCCAATCTGTCAGGCATTGGAGAAAAAAGTTATTGAGAAGAAGAAAATTTAAATAATAAATGATAATATAAAATTGATGTCAAGATTTTTTAATTGAATTTACATAAGAGTACATACGCCATAATTTTTCATTATTTTTATCATTTTCCCTTTTTCATTCATTTATTCGCTCGTTCATATACAGTCGTGGTCAACTAATTAGGGACATTCAAGATAGTGAAGAGCAATAACCGGTTATGTACATATAAATATAAAACCCTATTGATTTTTCAGCACCTATTATTTGCATAATTTGGTCCGATTACTATACTATAAATGGCTGTAAATAAGAGAATAATTAAATAGAAAAAAGTATTTAATATCAAAGGTTGAACATGTATTAAATTTTAAGGTATAATTATGTAGCTGGACATTTAATTAAGGACAGTAAAGTATAATGATGAATAGAGTTAAACAAAACGAATAATCTCCAGTATTATAATATTTTTAAAAGCTCCATTTTATTACGTGTAAAATCAGTACCCAGTAGCAAAACCTTTGTTAGTAATTACCGCTTGACACCGATGTGGCATAGACATTATCAGTTTCTGACATGTTTCGATAGGAATGTTTGCCCATGCCTCACAAAAAGCTTGATTAAGTTGATCTAAAGTTGTGGTACGATAAGTTGAAACTTTTTTCTTGATTTCGTGCCAAAGGTGCTCAATTGGGTTGAGGTCCGGGCTATTTGCTGGCCAATCTAGCACCGATACTGACTGACTGGTAAGAAACGACTTGACTGAACGGGCGGTATGTTTCGGGTCGTTATCATGCTGAAACGTCCATATAATAGGGAGATGCTCCTCAGCATAGGGAAGCATAGTTTCCTCCAATATTGTTTTGTATTGATGTTGGTCTAAGTTACCCTGAACTTTTCTCACAGGTCCCACTCCACGTCCAGAAAATGAACCCCAAATTTTAATGTTTCCACCGCCATGTTTCACCTGCTTTTTTGTGAATCTTGGATTCATTTCCGCTTTTACAGGACGCCGTACGTATTGCCTTCCATCTGAAGAAATTAAATTAATCTTGGTCTCGTCAGAGAATAATACATGTTGCCATTGGGCGTAGGTCCAATGTCCATATTTACGTGCAAACGCCAAACGAGCATTTCTATGTTCTTTCTTCAACAACGGTACTTTGCGAGCCACTCTTCCGAACAACCCTGCTTCTACCAGACGTCGTCGAACGGTCCTCGCTGATACACCGGCTCTTTCGTCTGCCCCAAACACTTCGTGTTTAATTAAAATAGAGCCTAGAAACGGATCTTTCTTAGCTAACCTGGTTATCATTCTATCTTCTTGCGGAGTTGTTTTTCTCGATCTTTTTGTCCTGGGCACATTTAAAGCTGTGTTATTGCGCCTGAAATGTTGCACTGCATTGCATACCATAGTTTTTGAACAATTTAAATGTTCTGCTATCCCTCGGTATGACCAACCACGCTCGACAAACTTCATGATAATTGTTCGTAGTGTTGGATCGCAACTTTTATTTTTGCCCATATTTCTTCAAAATAATTCTCAAAACTTAAAATTAAAAATCTGGATTGCCGCCAAAACTACCACAAAACAATAAAAGAAGAAATAAAAAAGTATAGAGATTCAAATTTTGAAAATAGAACGCAATATCTCAGTGTCCCTAATTAAATGGCCAGCCAGCATTCTTTGAACAAATAGCACACTGATAATCTATCAGCTATACTGTAAAGAGGTTTAATGTTTAAGAAGTTGTTATTGTTTGTATAATCGGGCACATCAATGACTAATTATACTTACGTGTAAAAGATATGGAATATTGTTAAGACTCGTTGGAAAATAAAAAATAAATTCACAATTTGGCTTAACTAGAGATTGTCCCTAATTAGTTGACCACGACTGTATGTTGCTCTCCTTACAACAAAATACACTATTTATTTCCAAACTTACCATGTTACAATACAAGGGGTGAGACATGTTTCATACAAAAAGCCCATTCTTCTTTGGTCCTTATGTTCACAGGGTCAACTAAGTATAATAACGAATACGACATTCGATTACTTACAGAATTTTGACCAGGTTCGACTCCCGATTATGTATGAAATTTGATGGCAGTTTTTATTAAATCTATAATCGACGCCATGGTTCCTAGAACAGATTTTCCTATCTCTAATAGTTTTTGATTTCTCCCTACTGACCCGTTTGGATTGATCACCCAGTGTACATTTACCTAACAAAGAGTATTTAATAAAGAGTATTTTTACAAATAGCTGTGTGGTTTATTTTAACAAATAGCATACCTTTTTGTACATCTAACTGCTTAAAGCGGCGTAAGGCTTACCACCAATTACGCTGAGTATAATACTCAGTTATCGCCCAGTCTCTGACTAACCCTTTGTATGTATGTAATTAAATATTTTACCTTTTTTTGTAATCATTTAGGGATAAATAAAATTGTTTTAAATTCCCTAAAGTTATGACCACATTATAGTATGTTATAGATTATGGTAACAGCTGTAATATAATAAAGCTCTTCCCCTAAAGCCTGTCGACCCAATTTGACTCACTTGAATGGCGCAAGTGTCAAAACTTGATTCGGCCTTGACCCGTAGGGTGAAGTCGAATTAGAACACTTATAAGTAACAGTTTTAAAAGAAACATGAACAATTGTGTCCATGATGTTAAAAATGATTGAACGATTTAAAATGCGTTTCTGATAATTAAAATGTAAAGAGGGATTTATTTGGTGTTTTTTTTCAATTTCTAAGAGTGCAAAAGCTTGTTTATACGAGTAAGCTCACAAATTTTTCATATTAGTTGGGACAATAGTTATCATAATTTAAGCAAAAGAAGAGTGGCTCTCTTGGGTACAGTTGATGCTTCTGTATGTAATAGAGGAAGTCTTCACATAGGACTTATGTGTTACAATGTATGTCTTGAAATACATAAAGCACTTATTTATTTATTTAGTGCACCCTGATTAGTATGAATACCATAGGCAGGTCTGTGCTACTCAGCTAAAACGTCGGGTAATATAAATATTATGTATAGTAAAATAGTTAAATAAGTCCAAAAACACCTCGATGGCCCAGTGGTTAACCCCTCGGCCTGATAATCGGAGTTCCTGGGTCCAACTTACAGGTCGGGCAATGTGTGTTTCGGATTTGCTATGCATCGGCGTAGCCCGGGTTTGTGATAAGCATGTGTCTACACCCAGCGGGATCACCTGTCTATGAGACTATGAGTGATGCAGGGAATTAGATCTGGATTTGTTCTACTGAATTATGCTGAAGACAGAATTTGTTCCGTATAAACAACGGAAGTATAAGCTTTTCTAGCCGACCTCCAGCCAGCGGGATATTTACCAAAGTTACGTCTGTTGAAGTATAAATTGGTATTAAATAAAGTTTAAATTGTATTAATTTAGTGTAAAAGTTACAAAAATAATGAGAAAAAGTCCTTAAGAGAAAAAGTCCGCTGACTGGAGGTTTCTTTGCAGCTTGATCGTGGCTGAAGTAAGGACGTTTGAAGAATGTTTTTTGTTTTGGTGAACAACACAATTACAGATCTAAAAATTAATACCAATTTATACTTCATCAGACGTAACTTTGGTAAATATCCCGCGGCTGGAGGTCGGTTAGAAAAGCTTATACTTCCGTTGTTTATACGGAACAAATTCTGCCTTCAGCATAATTCAGTAGAACAAATCCAGATCTAATTCCCTGCACCACTCATAGTCTCCCAGATAGGTTATCCCGCTGGGTGTAGACACATGTGATGAGCAACCCGCATTGGTGATTATGAACATAATAAATAAATAAATAAACTTTCCTACACTCACACCAATTATCTAGCCCAAGAGAAGCTTCGTTATGAAACTCGTTAAATGGTTACTAGATAACGGATAAATATACTTAAAATACTTAAATACATACTTATTAATCTTATTATACACAGAAACCACCCAGACCCGAGACAATTTAGAAAAACAATAATTTCTAAATTGACCCGACTGGGGATCGAACCCGGGACTTCAGAGATGGCGACTCCATGAAAACCGGTGTAGAAACCACTTGACCAAGGAGGTCGTCATAACAATACCAATAAATTGAAGCGAAGACTTGATTTCAATGATCGAGGCCTTAGTCCAGCAGGGTATACTTTTGCTGTCCCACTAGTGGGAGAAGGTCTTCATTGAAATCAATCATCACTACAATAATTGATGGCTTAAGGCTTGACTTAAGGGTCTACGCATTTCGGTTTCCCATACAAACTTCCAAGTCGAATTTTTTAAAAACCAATTAGCCAATTTTTCAGAAACTTTGTATGCTAAAGTAAAATACAGAGATCTAAATATTTTGTTGAAAACATTTTTTAAAAACGTTTATTTAACTGAGTAATTGCGATTTTAAACTTTCTATGGTGGATTTTAAATCGCAATAACTCAGCTAAATAAACGTTTTCAACAAACTATTTAGATCCCTGTATTTTAGTTTAGCAAGCAAAGTGTCATTAAAATTGGCTTATTGGTTTTTAAAAATTTCGACTTGGAAGTTTGTATGGGAAACTGAAATGCGCAAACCCTCTTAGGGCCAATCTTATCAATCTATCTTTTGTTTTGCCTTCCAAAGAAATAATTTGCATGGACCCTATGTCTATATAATAAACTCTAGTAGGCGAAACAACAGATAGTTTAATTGTTAATTTCGGCCGTTAATCACGGCGCTTGCTAAATGTGGATTGGTAATCACTAACCCGTGCCATGCATCGAAAAATCCGAAACACACTCAAATCTCTGCTTAAGTACAGTTAGAAAGGGATGGCGCTATTAATCTCATATATCGCCATCGCTTTCTAACTGTATTCAAGCATGGATTTGAGTGTGAGTTTGGATTTAGAATACGACCCTTAGGAATTGAATCGAGGATCTCCAGATAAAGGGAGATTTGCCACTTAGCTACAGATTCGTACATAAAGGTAAAGAATATCTCACATCTATTCTAGTTTATGTTTGCATTTAAACACGTGAAAGTTTTATGATTTGGGTACAAGTCGTTCAAACAGATAGAGTATCCGTTAGCTTTATTTATTCAGGTTTGATGGATGATGAATGAATACACTCCAGATCTCATTGAGTTTCAGTAGCGACGTGGAACTTTACTGTGACTTTACGAGTACACGGTCTTCACGAAAGAATTTAAGAAGTGACGTTGCACTGCTTTGTTTTATTTGCTTGAACGTGAACGTTCACGAAAACGTAACGGTTAATAATCTACGTTAATTAATTCACGTTCATGTTCAACAAAACAAAGTAGTGAGCGGCCACTCTTCACTTTCCCGCCAAAACGCTATTGTTTTTTTGCATTTTTCACCTCAGGGTAGTGTAGCCAACACAGTCCCCTACGTCATCGTTACCCAAGCATAGTAAATACTTAAACTTTTCATTAATATGAGACTAACTGACGATGGTTTCAAAAAAGGTCACTATTATAATCTCATGGCAATACGTTGCCTTGCCTTAATCTATCTTTCTTTTTAGGTAGGTAGGTGTAACTTTATTACATCATCATCATCAGCCTATAAACGTCCCACTGCTGGGCACAGGCCTCTCACGTGAACAATAGCACGTGGGGATATTTAGATTTAAGTTTTTTTTTTGACAGGTGAAAACCAGACCTCGGAGCTAAGTGGTTAAGGCAGCCGCCCGGAATGCGGAAGGTGCGTAGTTTGATTCCCGCCTGAGGTTGTCGTCTTTTTTCAGTGTTTAAAAATTTTACTTGTATGTTTAAGCGTTAATAAAACGCTAAAATATATAAAAACATTGATATTTAGATTTGTTACATAAATTTATTTTTATTGGTTTCAAGTAATGTTTATACTCTTTTTTTACCATACACAATACCTGTTTAGCATTTAATTACAATAACTCACCTATACAAAAGTAATCAAGGTTACTTATATTTTTTTTATATATTTTGAATAGGTACCATCATATAAAAATCCATCTGTACCAACCCCAGTGTGATAAACGCGTCTACCCCAGTTTCACCTTTAACATTTTCACAAACAAGAGATTTATTTATTATCTAGAACAATAGGAGCGCTAACTACACAAAAGAATGAAACAGGGTGTTGTTCTACAACGGTGTGCTCAAAAATAACGCCAACTATACAAACAATATCTGAAAAAATACATTTAAAATTCTTTGAATAAAGCAAAGAGCTGCACGACCAGCATGTATGAAGAATGTTATAAATAAATTTAAAAAAAAATAATTTGTTTACGCTCACACCAATTATCTAGCCCAAGATAAGCTTCTATTGAATCTCGTTAATAATAGTAAAACTATATAACGGATAAATATACATAAACATAGAAAAACACCCAAACATGAAACCAATTCAGAAAAACAGTTTTCTCTAAATTGACCCGACCGGGAATTGAATCCGGTACCTCTGAGATGGCGCGACGCCAGACCCGGCGCGCTAACCACTCGACCACGGAGGTCGTCGATGTTATGAAAGTAAACGAAGCAAAAGAAGTTTGTCCGGATCGTATCGAATGTAAAGCTGTGGTCGCTGTCTACCCCTCCGGGAAACGGTATGCAACGTGACAGTAGATAGATAAAATTTGTAATTTGTAATTTGCCATTAATTTGTCAATTTTTATATTTTTTGTTACGTTCTTTTTGAGTGAAAACCATTACGTACTCGTTTATTGGAATTTTATGCTTTACTAGCGGCCCGCCCGCGCCTTCGTCCACGCTAACTTAGAAAGACAGTCATAGTTCATCCATTTAAAAAAATATATCTACAAATTATAAACAAAAACCATCCTCAGTTAACGCTCTATCTTTTAGTGAAAACCGCATAACAATCCATTGCATGGTTTAGGAGAATAGTGCGGTGCCACAGACAGAGGAAAACGGCGACTTACTTTATGATATGTAATGATGATTTCGTAACAGTGACTTCTTTCTCGAGGACTACATTATTCCACAGGAAAACAATTTCCGTCATTCAGGTAGATTTTCTAAAAAAATATTTTATACAAACAAACAGTGTCCTGACTATTACGAACATAACGAAAAAGATATTAGCCAAATCGGTTGGGCCGTTCTCAAGTGATGGTCCGTTAAACATGTGGCCTTTGATTTTTATTACATATTCCATTCTAATTCAATAACTAACAAAACCTTTGTTAGATATGGCGTTTTGATATCAAATATTCTGCACTTGTAGACAAAAGTTGATGTTGAAATCCAATCCGTTTAGATATTGCTAATATTTGTCCCTGGCTACAGCGACTTGGACGACGTGAAATGGAGCCTCTCAAATATCACGGAGAGTAGTCCATTAACTTAGTCACGTCTCTAAACATGCCCAATGGCTTGTTTATCAGAATCATTTACCTTTACATAGCATTTGACCTAAGCATGAAAAGACTAAAGGTGATATAATATAATATAATCGACCGCCTTTCAACCGCCTCTATGTTCTAGTGGCTATGCCACCGGTCTCAGAACCAGAGGTCCCGGGTTCGATTCCCAGCGGGGGGACATCTTTGTGTGCTCGGTTTGGTTGGTGGTAGGGCTGTTAAGTCCGCCTGGCTAGCTACCACTATCTTATCTAAGTCTGTCGCCATAACAACGATGTTTATTAGCTTTGTTATGTTCCGACATTTAGAGATAAGATAGCCAGTTCCTAAGTGGTTGAGGATTCCGGGTGAAGCGCGCTTCCACCTTCGGCCTTATCGTCACTTACCATCAGGTGAGATGAAGGCCAAGCGCTTACCCGTTGAAGAATAAAAAGAATAAAAAAAAGACTAGGTACTATAATTTTACATATATAATTAGTACTAAAAAGTAACTAACTAAATCTGTAAATTATCTCTATCAATACCAGGTATCTCCCAAAAAAGGCGCAAAACTTAAAAGGAAATTGTTACGGATAATCTCATTGTACGCCAACATAAATACCTACAAGATACTTATATTAAGATGTTTGAATATTGGCTTTTCATTCTGTACATTTCATTCACAGCTGTAGCAATCCATTGAGTGACGGAGATAGCCGCAATCCAACCAGTTCCTTCAGAAATCTGTCTACTACGTGTATCTGTACACCGTATGCCGTTCTTACGTAATGTAAGGGGCACACGAGCCTAGGGCTGGATGTTAGTTTTTAGTCATACTATACGTACTGTTGCGTTGGGTAGTGCTAGAACAAGAGATAGAGTCTCCTACGTATTTGCATCAGCGCAAACACAGCACTAGAGTTGTTACGGGTCCATCGATATACGAGTAATGTACCTAAATTTTTATTCAAATGTTTTTGTTATTGCAATCATGATTTATTAATCAACAAAACAAAACGTTAACATTGCATTCAGAAGAAACATTGTGGCTTGGTTTACAAAGAAAAATAGTTGTCGTCATAGTCTGCTAGAAGAAATATCTCTATCTTTAGAGATAAGCGTAACTGTAACATTTTTGAATTGAAGAACGTTTTGAATTTACTGGGTTCCATAATCATCGCCTGCGTGAGTTTACTGCTAAAACATTATTAGGCCTCCACTGTCATCCTTTTGGTATATTTACCTTTCTCAATAGCCCCTACTCTTCTCTCTTACTGAATTTGATTATTGTTTATTAATAATATTACTAGTACATTTCCCACCACTACGTTTTATGAACGGGATCTGTAAGCATTTTAATGGCTTTACATTTTTTGGTTACTACTCTTAAAGAAAGCTGAGATAGGAACGCAGATGTTTTTGTATTACCTCGCATTTGTTATTATAACGCCAAGGTGTGAAGGACGCATTGGTTGAATTCCTTGATCATAAAACTTTGTGGACACATTGTTATAAAAACTTCTTCAAGCCTCTGGAAAGCAGCTTATGTTAGTGGATGCGTTGGTCCATTTCCTCTATCTGAAAGCCATAATCATGAACTACCTCAATTGTGTTCTGTGAACCACCTTGTCTTAGTTGTCATCCAAATGTTACTTTTATACCTAGTGAATTAAAATGAGCAGTGCACTTCCCATCACTAAGTCTCGGGAACAATCGCGGGCCCGCAAGCTTTGTACTGGCTTTACATTTCGCTGACATTCCTTCGGACAGCTAATGTTCGTACGCGAATGTTTTTGTTCTCACTCATAAAGACCGCTGAGAAAGGTACGCAAGTGTTTTTGGATTACCCCAAATTGTTATGTTCAAATATTCACCAGGTATGTTTCCGTTCTAAGAGGCATTTGCTATATATAACTTTGCGGCAAAATTTGGTGGGAAGACAAGAGAAGGTACACTGTATTTCCATTTAGTACTTGTAATAATATTTTCATTCGTGTTATATGTACCTAAATTTGTTAATAGGCACCAAATAAAATAATTCAATATCGGCTTGATTAAGTGCTTCATGTGACGCATAAATAACTTATAATATATAAAATAAATCGGTTCATTCAGATAGATTTTAATCCTAGCATATTCTCAAATAGTTCTAAAACGCCTAGGCAACTCAAGTGCTCAAAGAATTAGAAATTCCCGACGATCACGAAGAAATGCAGCCTACTGACCCGGCAGTTTTCCACTTATTAGCCCCATATGACTTCTTCAGCTGGAAAATTCGAAGTCACTTGCTCGTTTAGAGCCTCCGAACGTGCCCCGAACTATTTCAAATCACGTGGACGGAGTTCAGCATAGAATTGGGTCAATAAATTTAATATTTGCGTCGCCCATAATCATTAAACATAGGTTTCTACATATAAGTACTATAAAATCCAATTTCCTATGTTAGATCTGAAATATTCAGAACAATAATCGCCTACTTACCTTTATAGCTGCAATATACCTTCCTACCTACCTAAAAGCAATGCAATATACCTTCTGTAAACTCTTACTTAGAAAGTTATTCAGCCTATATGTAGGCTTGTGCAAACTAAAGGGACAAGTAAGTTAAACTATGGTAATTCACCAAAACAAGTTTCTAATTTTCTCCACACTGAAAACTATTGAATTTATGACGAGCCTTTGTCCTATTAGGGGACGGTTACGAGGGGAACTTCTGACAAGTCAGCAGATATGCACAAAATGATAACTTGCAACAATAGTGGTTTTAAATAGTTACATTACTAGATTTATGTACTTATATTAAAGATTACACTAACAAAGAAATAAGAAGATCTTTATCTTCTTATTTCTTTCGTGGCTTTCTACGTGAGGAAGTTTTGGTAATTTTTATGCACTTATTTTTTTACGTGAGTTGTGTTCATCGTCATCCAAGCCAAATCAATATAATGAAGGTTGTAATTGTTAACAATTAGAAGAAGTCATCCCTTCCGCCGACTGTTACCTAATAAAAAATACAATTTACATATTCATGTACACCTTGAGGAATAGGAAAGTTTAAAAATAAATTCCGGGCGGGGGTGCTTAATCAAATTTTTAATAAATACAGCTCAGTACTGTTGGCGAACTTTTCCAATTTTCGTCCGAATTTATCGCAAAATTCGCTTTGTTAAGTAAGCAGCAACTTGTACCGCCGACGCCGACTTTACGTTCGCATCGACAATCGCCAGGCTGACCTACATACTTCGCAATGATGGATTTAATTAGACACTCCATAATCCGTTTGATTGTGATTTGGGTTAGGAGTTTTATTGAACGTAACAAAAATACCATAATCGCAGATTCATTTATCGAGTCAAATGCAAATACACAGAGAATTAACTTTGGCGTGTGATAGTACATTGTTTACAAAGAGGCTATATGACATCTTCAAGATTTGTGAATGAACCCACTTTTTATAACTTATTTTTAATGACTTAATTAACAACTCAACGTTTCTGATCGTTTTTCAGTCTATCATAAAAGTGTTTGCCGCATGCCCTAGGTTAGGTTCTCTAGGGAACTGCACATTAGGACTGTAGGAACATCTGTGCAAAGAATCACATTGAAATAGCTCAGTTATAAGGTTTAAAAAATGAAATGAAATTAAAATGTAAAAAGCTGTTGTATCATGTCTGTGTTGTAATAAATGTTTATTTTTCTTTCTTCTCTCTTTTCATGATTTCATCTCAAACAAACTGACTTTAAAAATTATATTTTACTATTTTTACTTTCTACTTCTGGCATAAAATACACTTTAATTTCGGTTTTAACGTTGTGAACATTTTACGCAAGATGTAATACATTATTTACTGACATTTAAATGTTTGCCTAAACCTTTTCCGAAAAGGTTGACCGACCGCTCTTTGAACGCCACATGCAATCGTGCAAGCGATGGTCGCGAAAGCAAACATTTCGCTTCGCATCCGGATGTAACTGTCATCCGCAGCAGTCAGGACCACCTCTCATAAAGATAGCCAAAGGAACCACTGCGTGCGGGCGATATTTTCCAGTTTTAGAATATTATTTCTCATTTTCTCTTTCGAAACGATTTTAAGGGGTTGCATTTTTCGATTTCCTGATGGTAAGTTGTATGTTTGTATTTGTTTGTTCAGTATAGGAAGTATTGCATCTACGAGTAAGTATATTACTTACTTATACAAATACTACTAAGTATTATAATGTAAGTTAGGAGCTGTGTGGTGGGTCTTTCTTTGGGTGTCGTAAAAGGCGACTAACGGACTAAAGACTGCAAACAGCATACATCGGTTCTGGGCTCACCACCTGTCACGCTGAGTACTTACAGATGCGTTTTGGAGAAAAGTGGATTGTGGCATTGGCCTGCTTTTGCAGTCCACATTGCCTTGTCTCTGACTAACCCTTCGAGGATAATTAATAGTCGTGAGTTTAAGTACCTAGTCTTGCCACAAGTTCTGTCCTAATTTAAATGAGGGTATTTTAAAATAAATAATATGACGGTAGTAATATTATCAGATATCATTTTATAAGTAGGTTTTATACCATTCATTTATAAAACCAAAAAAAATCACAATCAAAAATCAAAATCCGTAAAGAGAATTTTCCGGTGGCCACCGTCTGCGTGTCTCTGCAACAACTTCTTGGCTCTCACGATTCTCTGTGGTACCCCACTCCACGTTTATACAGCTATGTGTTAGATCGAAATGTATAGTATAAAACCTACTTAATAGGTCAAGGATCATACGACCGCCGGCGGTCGCGAAAAAATTGATTTTTATTGTGTTTGGTTTTACGATCCTCAAGCGGTTAATATAATGACATCTAATAACAGTACTACCGTCTTATTTTTTATTTTTCACTCCACTTGCTCAAAAAGAACGTCACTATAGCGTTCTAGAGCGAGCCTTTTCTTGCCCTATGGGATAAAGTAATTTTTTTTTAATTTTTGTCTGTCAAGTGTCACATGACAATGAGCCTACAAAAACGAAAAAGCATTTAGTCTTAGGTAGAATAATCATGAATAAAGACTCGAAATATTACTGTTTACTTAGATCAACAACTTTTTTGAGATAGTTATTATTTTTATGGTAAAATTAGTAATTATTTGAATCTATGGACAACACAGACCACGCCCACACAGTCCACTCTTCATCAAAAAACAACTGCACAGTCTGCACATGTGCTTAGGTGGTGAGCCTTTAGCCCGTTAGTCGCTTTTACGACACCCAAGGGAATCTCTATTCCCTTGAGAGGGGTTGGTAGTTTTATTTTGATGAGGCCATCGCCGCTCTTTGCTGCTGGATATATATCCATTAGTCGCCTTTTACGACACCCAAGGGAAGGGAGGGGTTGGTAGTATTATTTTGATGAGCCCATCGCCGCTCTATGCTGTTGGATGCATGTGCAGTATTTAGTCCATTAGTCGCCTTTTACGACACCCAAGGGAAGAAAGGGGTTGAGAGTATTATTTTGATGAGCCCATCGCCGCTCTATGCTGTTGGATGTATGCGCAGTCTTTAGTCCGTTAGTCGCCTTTTACGACACCGAATGGAAGAGAGGGGTTGGTAGTATTATTTTGATGAGCAAGGGAAGAGATGAAAAGACTGCACATATCTACTATCCAACAGCATAGAGCGGCGATGGGCTCATCAAAATATTACCACAAACCCTTCTCTTCCCGTGGGTGTCGTTAAAGCAACTAACGGGTTAATTTTTAATAAAATAAACCAATTCATATTGTATTGGATTGTTTTATTTTCACGCATTCGTAGTGAAAAATACGAGTATGGTGTAACACACGGCGCTAAAAACCCATTAAAACTCGGTTTCTATTTACTCCCTCGCTGAAGCTCGGAAGTAAAACTACCTCGTATATAATGGGTCATTTTAGCCCCCTGTATAACAATCTACTATTACAATACCCTCATTTAATTTGAGATAGAAATTAAATCAAGAAGAGGTATGTAAGTATATGTATGTATGTATATATCTTGGCCATATCATGAAATGCTCGGCCATTTCATGATTAGGTTAGAGCAGGGATGCACAGACTACGGCCCGCGGGCCGCATGCGGCCCGCCGGTCGAATACTGGTGGCCCGCCGACAGCAGTGCCACGCTTCAAATTAATAAATTCTTTTTCAATTTGAATACATTATTATCAATTTTTCATTGTCTTTAATTACCTATACTTCTGGTGGCCCACCATCAGTTCATAATTTGCCCGAGTGGCCCCTAGTCTTAATAAGTCTGTGCATCCATGGGTTAGAGGTTAGAACATGATTATTTCATGCAACATTTTGAGCATTTCATGGCATGGCCAATTTTACTATATGGTCACGACATAATATATTTTCTAACTGCTTGCAGGTAAATTTTGTAACTACCATATCAAATTCGTAAAATAAAGATAAATTACTTAAAAATAGGTAGATAGATAGATAAACACTTTATTGCACATACCTACACAAGAAACAGTTACACATGACATCAGCTTAAAACTAGTATGTACAAAGGCGGTCTTATCGCTGAAAACAATCTCTTCCAGACAAGCTTTGGTTAGTGGAGTTAGTGGACCTTAGAGGAGGAGACAGAGGAAGTGCGCAAGTTTTAATAAATAGATATTAATATGATGGATAATTAATGAATATATATTTATTTATAAACATACATACATAAGGAATATACTCGTATATAAAACATACATACTTACATACATAAATTTATACTTATAAAACATTTTAAATAAACTATAACAGGTTACTAGCAGAAGACAGAGCCAAAAGATGCTTGTGGAGTTTCGACTTAAAGATGGACAAAGACTTGTAACCTCCCCCCCCTCTTATTATAATTTGCTACACCTAAATCTAAACCTAAATCTAATGCCTTTCACACCTATATGCCTAGCTAGCTTATAATACATACACACATCCTCGCCGCTTTACCTTAACTTAAATTATTATCTAATTCTTAAAACTAATTAACCTAATTTATCTACAATCTAATGGTTGTGTCTGGAGTTTTGTAGAGTGTGTAGCGTTTGTATGAAGATGGAACCTTAGCATAGCTTAATTCTATTTGCAGTGAATTTCAGTCAAGCAATGTAATATTATAATAACTACTATTTTGGCCAGATCGTCTAGTGAACCCTCCGTTGTTAACCGCATTTAAGTAACTCAAGTTCTTTCGTGAAAGTTTAGTAATTGGCTTATCCCTGTGTTAAATTATTTTCTCCTGACCTAATTACCTACCAGTCTATAAATCATAACATAAATATGTGTAGCCTAGCAATGACTCCGTCTGAACTGTGACCTAAATCCTTCACTGCAGCTGCGGGGAAGATTTGTAACCACTCAAAGGTAATCAGATGATAGCTTAGCTTGTAGGTATTATTATTTATTATCAGTAGCATGATACATAAGAAGCCTGGTGCAATTTATGAGCCCCACCACCGCTCCATAGCGTACTGTACATCTCATGGTTTAATTACAGTTCCGACACATTGGCTTTAACTTTAATTATTAGCTTGTGCCTTTAATTCTTTAACTGAGAATTTACATCTCTCCTCAAATTTAATTTCATTTTACATTATGCACTATGTGTTAGCAATTTAAATTCTTATTATTCCACATAAATCAATAGAGTTTATCTCAAGGCTTGCTATCATCCAAATATCCTTTTCACATTAAGAACTTAATTATTCAATGCAATAACTTATATTCAGTTCCGTAAAGGGTGGATAATTTAATAAAACGCCAATTCAGGCGGTGGCTAAAGTAGAATGCTATTAATACAGGTAAAACTACTTTTATTTATTCTTAGTATTTATTATACAAGTCCTGTAAAGCTCCAATATAACTACATTGGATTGGCTGCATTGGCAGATTATCACATCTTAAGTTTATTAAAGGATGTTTAATTCATTCAATATCCTTGACTTTAGGAAGTGAACTGAAATAGAATACTATCATTTGAAGTAAATTACTTTGGATTACTCTTAGTGTTCATTATACAGATCTTATAAAGTATAAATACATCTCAAGTTTATTGAAAGATGCCTAATTTATTCAACATCCCTGACTTTTAGGGAGTGAATGTAGTTAATTATTTTCCCATTAACTTACACCCTCTGTCTCTCAGACTGAGTGGTTAATTTGATAGACTACTAAATCATAGTTAGTATACCTTTAGTAGGTAGTTAATTATCACTGTTAATCATTAAATAAATTACATTTAGAAGTTATCTTTTACTCACTTTAATAAGTATAAATTAGACTGTACTAGGTATTAGTCTGATTGATTAGATTGTTCCCATCAAATATTTCTATGTTTCATATTATTAGAAGTAAGTACTTACATATCTTAAGAGGTCTATTCAAATGGTATTAGTAGACCATTGTCAGGCTAATTAGCTGGTTGTTATCAATCAATTATTTCTATGTTTCAGATTATTAGAAGCTCATAGCTTGCAATGTCTTCTTTCAACGACTTATCCTAGGTTCTAAACTGGTTTTAGTTGTTCAGTTTGTATCAGCTTATTTTTGCTAAGGTATCGGATGTAAAACTTTAACACCTTGAAGAGTGTAGCGATATGAGATCGTATTGCATCCCAGGGAAAGCTAAAAAATGCCTGTTTGGTCATTTCAGCATTAGAAATCAAACATCACAGTACGGCTAAGCTTATTTGCTATAACTTTTTAGTATTTTTCTTGTAATAGGAAACCAGTCTAGACTTTTAGGTATTCCAAGTAATGATGGTACAATATTATCATACTTCTGTTAATTATTTAAAATGAATAATTAATTGGTAACAACTTTAGGAAAACAATTAGAATTTTACCGGCCTGCGGTAACAGATTACTTGCCTAGCTAGGACCCACATCACTTCATCATAATTTTATTTAGCGCCTTAACTTAATTATCCCTACCTTATTAGTCTGAATTAATAACTAACCATATATATATCCGCCTACCTATAGATTCCTACAACTTTCCTCACTTGAACATGCCTATATTTTGTCGAACTAACAGTCCCTGTTGTGTACCTTGCAAACTAGGCCAAGCCTCATTTAATTTAAATTCGTGGTGTGTGGTGAGAGTCGCATTGCCCCTGAAAGCAACTAACTCCTAAATGTTCTATCAGTCGAGCCAGTATACTCAGTGTGTTATTTTCCTATCACTACACTGTATGTACGGAGGTAGACTCGAGATTGGACTGGGTCATACGTGTCTACCTCCAGCTAAATGGTGTCTGACCTATCTTCAACTTTCACTAGGGAGACAACTGTCTCTCCCCCATTACTCCGTCGAAGATAGTGTATTGTTTAGCGTAATGATATAAAACGCCGATCTTATTAAATACAATCAAAGATCATCCAGACCGAAGTCTGTTGAAAGGTACATAGGTTTTTGTTGCCACCGTGATTCGTTTCCGCCGATGTACCCCGGAATACTTCATTCCGTTAACGGATTCGAGTTGCGACCGCAATAGTTTTACTTTATTAATCACTTTCAATTTCACGAATCTTAATTAATATCGCAGCTCGAATATCACTCAGCGCACTATCAAAGCTCGGACGCTATTTTTCCCGTATGAGTCGTACCGCACTCTTAAGTTGGTCCGCACCGCAGACGTCCCAAAACTCAATGTCCGCTAATTTTCCCAAGCATCTTAACTTTCCCGCCACGCGCGCCTAAGATTTGCCCGCGCGAGTCCGCTTTTCTTCCCTTCCACCAATCGCTAGCCGTTTCCCCGATGCCCCCCGCCTTCGCGTCGCGCCACGTGGAGCTATCATCCGACCTCTCTTTCTGTCTTTTTCTCAACCTCTCGCTCGCTCATTGCCGCTTTCGCCGCGCAATTCTAAAATTTTTCCATAATCTAACCAAATCTCGTCAGATAGCCAATATTACATCTTTGAATATCTAAATGTAGCCTTCTATTAACAATTCCCTCTCAATAATCATCCACTTAAGCCAATAATCCTGTATTTTGTGAAATTATAAAAAGTTCTGTATTCCGACCATAGGTGGCGTCCGCCCGTAGGTGAACCACTTTGCCGACCCCAGAGCAGTCCCCGCGAAACTCAAAATAAAATACGGTCCTAGTCAACCTAGCAACCTTACGCGAAGCCCAAATAAATGACTTCCGCTAGACGCCGCCTATGTCGCAAGGGACGCGCAGAGCAGTCCCCGCGAAATTCAAAATAAAGAAGTCAAACTAGCAACCTTATGCGAAGCTTACGTAAATAACTTCCGCTAGACGCCGCCTATGTCGCAAGGGACGCGCAGAGCAGTCCCCGCGAAATTCAAACTAAAGATAAAGCGCTAGACCATTGACCATTATTCTGAACTAGTTTATTATTCCCTTTTTTCATGCTTATTATATTAATGGTGCTACGCATTAATATTTATTTTAATGCTACTCCCACACATTCCTTACTAACGGACGGATACCATTCATTCTGTACCGTTACAGCCGCCCCCGATAGAATTTAAGCAGATAAAGTACCACTCTTATCTGCGGCGAATTATATCTAAACCCTGTACTTAATTAAGTACAAAATAGCACCTCCTTCCTTGCCAACCTCATTGTCATCCTAGCCCTCAAAGATATTCCTACTATTTATAGTTCCTCCCCAAATCCCTAATGACTCCTTCCTCCATAAGCTTTCTTATTGCAAAATAGCCCACACCCCTCATTCTATTCAACTGACACAAAATCATAATCGCATACCCAGTTCTCGTGTTCGAAACGAAATCCCAGTAAACTTAGTCTCGGTAAATATTTCCCAATAACTTAGACATCTACCATTTCTTTAATCATACACAACCTCCGAATAATGATTTGCCTTTTGTTTACCATTATAACAACAAATCATATTATAATATAAATCAATATAACAGTCTCTTGCTCTGTCTACTAACGCCCCCTAGCGAAAACTCTTCAACTCTATGACGATTCCGACGTAAGTTTATAACATCTTCCGAACCATTCAATTATTCTATTCTTTAAATTATTTTCCTAGAATAATTTCAAGTACATCTGTCATCATGGCCTTCTTTTAACTTACGTCTTTTCTTACAACTTGTTCCGCATCTAAATGTTGCAACCTAGGGATCGAACCTGGGATCTTTCGTGGGTGAAGCATCAACCACTTCGCCGTCATGGTTTTAGTTCCAACTAGGCTAATGAATAATAATTAATAATTTGAATTAAAACTTTCCTTCATACTTCAACGCTACCAATCTCATCTTAGCTTATATAATTACCTAAGATAACGAAACGTCGGAACAATTGTCTACCTCAGGCAAGGATCGAACCCGCGTCCTCCACAATTCCTAATTAGCTACTTCTTTTAACGAAAACCTATTTTCCTCTCCGCGGATAAGAAATCTTAACCAAACCCCCATATCAACCAAAACCAGTAGGCATACCATCATCGCCCAAGAGTTATAACTTTATTTTAGATGAGATACATCTAATGTCTAATCCTACAAATAACCGAGATAGAATACTAGACTCGCTTCCGTCCGGTACGCAGTGACACCCACTCACCGTGCATACAAATAGAGGTCTTAACGCCTTACAATAAGGTTGTCGATCGTAAATATTTAGGAAAAACTCATTCACTCTAAGGGGGTACGCATCTCGAAACACGTCCTTGAGTTTTGAACTAGCTACCCCGTAGTTCAGATCTATTAGAAGTTTGTGTGCTATGTATATCCGTCTAACTGTCAATGTATGCGTCATCGATAAATACTTGTTAATACCCCGGTACGTGTTGGACATTGTATACTAATTGACAAGTACTGAGCTTATACGTATAAGCAAATACTTATGCCAAAACCTATCTAGTAACTATGTCTCATCCCTAGTTATTACTATGCACGAAAGACAACATTTAGTCTCATTTGCTAATATATAATACGTCAATATCCCCTTACTTTCCTATACCTTTGAAAAATATCATTTTCTTTTTAAATTAAACAGACCGGTAACTATCTTATCCGCCCCCACAACTCTACTTAACTTCCTACCTTTTATATTACTAATAATCGGTCAAATCGGTAAATAATAAGTCATTAAAGGTGACACTTCGTCTTAGTATTCATGGTAATTAATATCGTAAGTTCCTTCTCGTATTTACTGAATTCCAAACTGCGTGATTCAATAGTGCTAGTTTCTTTTTATTTTTTATTTTTTTTATTAGATGATTTTAATTTTACACTCGCACAAGACACATTATTAAGATGGTAATCTCCCGAATGTTTGTAACTCTAATTGGTTACTCATTATGCATTCTACTTTACTTTTCAGCCTTCCGTCCAGATGGTAAAATTCCCCAGCAACACGAGATCCCCTGACCACGCCAAAATGAAATGCCATCAATGGCCTCTGTTTCTGCAGCCTAAGACATTATCTCTCTATAGGTTAGTCAAGTATAATTGTCCTGATTTAGACTTCACAAGACGCCCCCAAAGGAACCACCTTACAGCAGAATTTCCGCAACTTTAAGAAAGGCTAGTTTAGGAAATGAAGCTAAATGGAAACCACTTAATTTTATTGTGTGCTGAGTAATTCCCACTTCTACAGCACAGTTCCGAAACTTCGATTCAATTACTTCACCAGGTAAATCAAAATAAACCCTACACGCTTAACTAAGTTCTATTTGTGCCCAGTGCGACTAAAAATATTCGAACACCCTAAACAAGCTACTTTTACTAATTTAACAGTGCCAATTAAGAATGCTCCCTTGTGTCATCTATAATTTTATTGTGTGCATAGACGACCAAAGACCTCGCTTTCAGCATGCCTTCTTCGTTGGACCCGCTTAGTTAAATACTCTAATCAAAATTCTAAAGTTACAATTGAAAATGTCAAAAGTTCGAATATTATGCAATAGAGAATTTCTCTAACATAGTTACTCCATCTCTTCGCACTATTTAGTCAGGCATATTGCAATTCAAGTATTTATTTTAATTTATAATGACCTATCTTCTCCACCCCTGTTCACATACTTTAGCCATCCCTATCCACAGCTGCGGTGAAGATAATTAGTTAATGAACAAAACATCCTATAAACACTCTATGTTGCTACCGCAATCACAAGAAATATTTACTAGGAGGATTATCTATCATACAGCTGACTATAACAAAATGAGTCCCCCTTATCTTTCTCCGTTCCTTCTCTAACGTAGAAGACAGCAACAGACAATTAATATTTAATTACTTATAATTTAGAACAACCCTAGGTAAAACGCTACCACAAAACTAGACTAGAACCGAATAATACTAACCGAAGTAAACTTTTGTATTCACACTTGCAAATAAAATATCTTTATCTTTCCGTGATGAATAATATTTTGATAACACTATTTCATCAACTCAATGTCCCGGCCTACATATGTGAAAACTCCCAATCAATTAGTTTGTATAAAACAATCTAGATGCAACATGCAGTTCACATTAACTAACAATTTTAAGGTTGTGCCATAATTTCGACAATAACCTACCTTAGCACTAATTTTAATCATCTACAATTTCATCACGTACATATTAGATGCCAATAATCTAGATTATTTAAGAATTCTAGCAATTCATATTAATATAATAAATAACCAAAACAAGATAATACCGCTTTGACAGTCTGCGCTGACCTTCCCACAAGTCAAAACCGCGTTTCGTTCGTCCTATCATTTCTAAACCTGTAGACATTTACTTTGTACTAAACAAATTCTTGAGTTAATAATTATTTGCCAATTGTTAAGCAAACTTATTTAATTTCATAATAACAATTTTAATATAGCAGTATTAGAATATTATTATAAATCCCGAACATCTTTATTTATTATAATCAACATTACCGGTTAAAGTATTTGAATGGCCTAGTGCGAACTAGGTTTCAGGTCGCACCTCGGGAAAATAAATTTACTATTGACTTTAAAATCTACTACTTATAAATTTATTATTTTCTTCTGACATATAAAGATAGGCTATGACTCTAGGTCGGGTTTAGTAAACTTTGAACTATGGCTACCTCCACAATAATCTCGATTAAATATATATATCCGCCAAACGAAATATGTCCAATACGGCCGATTTTACTAAATTTAAATTATGCTACTAAACAGTACGTGTCCTAAGAACGTCACACATCCGAAACCCATTTCAGTTCTAATGTCTTTACGTTTACCCATCTAAATTAAAATTTGTACCTGTCGACGCGAGACAACATCTAAATAATTACTTTGGATGATTCGAATTGTGATAGTTAATTTTGTATTGTAATCTCGATAACGCAATATCAGGGATTTACTTTTTAATAAATTTTACACTAAGAGATTTATTCTCAGCTCGCAATGTCATCGCTTTATTTCCGGCTTGAATGTTTCGGCGGACTATGAGTTTAAAATTATCCTACAACTTAAAATTGTGGTATATAAAATCGATCACTGTTTTATAAGTAGCTTGTGTTAACTTTCAAAATAATAAAACGAGTTAACTATTGATTATGACGTGACATCCGCCCACAACTCGCCTTTATAATTGATGTGATAACATACGCTATTGTTATCCCTTTAGCATAACAGTGCTATAACTCGTTAATTTTGCAGTAAATCTCGACTTCAAGCCAGTCAACTATTTTTTTTTTTTCTACTATTATTTTTTTTTTCAATTTATTATTCTTTCTTTACTATTGTATTTTTCTTTCGACCCCTATTTTGCTCCCAAGCTCAATTAATATCTACCTTCCACAATTATCCATCATCCGTCAATCTTAGGTATCCTCGAGAATTTTTTTTTTTTTTTTTTTTTTTTTTTTTTTTTAACATCTTAATCGTTCAACGGAGATAGACAATTGTGCAAGGTACCCTTCTTAATAGGCTAATCCAACCCAGTGAATTTAATGATTTATCTATCTCTACCTATCCTAACTAATTAGTCATGTAGTAAAGTCTTTTCTTTTCACCGCTCTCCCGACTTAGATATCTCTAGGTAACTCACAACTGATAATATTAGGTAAGTAGGTATAGTAAGCTGTGCCCAGCGAGCTTTACCTCTGCGTACGTTAACCTCATCTTAAGCTAATAATAATCCTTTATAAATCTTCATAATTAACTATTTATCACGATTTCAACTATTCGGTAAGAAGCAATGATTACCGGTAACAACTACTTACTACGCTGCAAGAGTATTTCAATTATACATATTATTATTAGACCGCACCCTTTTACCATCATCCAAAATAAAATCTTTTATTGGTAATCCAACGCCATCTAGCCTCGCTAATAGGTAACCTCCCCACAACAGAGTAGATATTAGATAGTTGTTTCCAGACGGTAACGACTTTTATCGCCTACTAGACGTATTTATCCGTTTATATTATGCATCCCAACCTACGTTGCTTTTAACCCAAAATTCCTACTAGCAATGAATAGTCATATGATTCTATCCCCTACATGACATCCCTGCTACTTGTTATTACTTATAATCGCGATTCCTCATCAACGCGTGTATTTTGAACCGTAATACTATTTTATGTTACTTTTCCTAGGATTTTAGCGAACTAACTAAATGAAGCGGCATTTTCCTTGTGCAGAGCAATTGTCCCCATCTACATGTCACATAATAATAATTCCACCACAATGTCATTGCATTCCAATCTACTACGTGATAAATATTAGGAAAATCTCTTTCAATGTAAAAATCGCAGGTATTAAAAATAACAGGTATGGAAAATAACAGGTGATTCCGCTTGCTATTACAAAATCACATGATTACGCGATAAGGAAGTTTCCTCTCCGATTGGTTTTATGACTTCATGTTTTATAATCATTCCTAATTCTAGATTGTTTATGGTGTCGCTAAATCATTGGTCTCTATGGTCCAACCATAGACAAATGATTTAATAGTCCCTGACTAGCCTAAAACTACTCTATGGATTTCAGACGTGAGACTCAAGTACATTATTATATTTTTTCTAACATAACCAACAAAATAAAATATAATACGTGGAATAGCACATCAACTAAAAACCGCAATCGCTCAACGATTATTAGTCAAAATATAATTATTATTAGTTTTATATTATGCTGTTAGCGTCATAACTTTATAATATTGTACAGCATATCGCCGTCCTATAATATAAATTGAATCCTGCAATAACTTAGTTGGTTAATTCTGTCCAATCTCGCCCCCTTGCCTTTCCATCCGACAGCAATAATAATTAAACCGCCCCCTATTCTACAAATCTTTCTAAATCAATAAACGTTGAACTATGGCACCCTATCGACTTTTTACGATCCTAAAAATAACTCAACACAAGGCTGTATGAACCAGTTGCCTATGCCTATATGAAATCTATCACCAGGAATAGAAACAAAACTACAGTTACCATAGCTCCTAACGTCAACAACAAAAATTGGATACCTGGTTTCAGTATTCAAGGAAACAATTACTAAAGGTTTCAGTATTCACAGATAACTCAACAATTTTAAAATTTAATACTCCAGACCCCCGGATAATAACTATATCTATGTACTTCGTGCACTTATGATACTTTGGGAAAACAACAACGTCTAACAGCCGCACGGTACCTGATGCTGGCGAAATCCACCATTAAATAAAGAAGGAAAAGTTAATAACTGAAAGGTATTGTATTTCAAATAATACTCATTACATTATTGTTTTATAGTTTTATCTCCTTTGACCTTTAACCTAACCTGAGAATCTTTTTGTTACAGATTTCGTACAACAAAATTTAGCTCCAGCTCTCATTGCGACTGTCTACAATATAGGTCGAACCCGTAATACAAAGTGTATGAATCAACTTTAGAAGATAACAACGTTTACTGTGAAAAGTGTCAAATTATAATTCACCCACTATCAAGAGCCCGTAATACAAAGTGTATGAATCAACTTTAGAAGATAACAACGTTTATTGTGAAAAGTGTCAAATTATAATTCACCCATTATCAAGAGCCCGTAATACAAAGTGTATGAATCAACTTTAGAAGATAACAACGTTTATTGTGAAAAGTGTCAAATTATAATTCACCCACTATCAAGAGCCCGTAATACAAAGTGTATGAATCAACTTTAGAAGATAACAACGTTTATTGTGAAAAGTGTCAAATTATAATTCTTCAATATCTCTGAATTAATTAATCTTCATTGAATTATTCCCTATTAAGCCAATTCTAAACTCACGCATCGCAACACGACAACAATTTGTGGGAAAAATCCCACTTCTAAATTAAAGTATTACCGCTTGACTGAAATCCAATACAACTATATTAATGATAATTTATAACTTAACTTTCTGATCCTGGTCATGGCTTACCAAATTGTAACCTCCCCCCCCTCTTATTATAATTTGCTACACCTAAATCTAAACCTAAATCTAATGCCTTTCACACCTATATGCCTAGCTAGCTTATAATACATACACACATCCTCGCCGCTTTACCTTAACTTAAATTATTATCTAATTCTTAAAACTAATTAACCTAATTTATCTACAATCTAATGGTTGTGTCTGGAGTTTTGTAGAGTGTGTAGCGTTTGTATGAAGATGGAACCTTAGCATAGCTTAATTCTATTTGCAGTGAATTTCAGTCAAGCAATGTAATATTATAATAACTACTATTTTGGCCAGATCGTCTAGTGAACCCTCCGTTGTTAACCGCATTTAAGTAACTCAAGTTCTTTCGTGAAAGTTTAGTAATTGGCTTATCCCTGTGTTAAATTATTTTCTCCTGACCTAATTACCTACCAGTCTATAAATCATAACATAAATATGTGTAGCCTAGCAATGACTCCGTCTGAACTGTGACCTAAATCCTTCACTGCAGCTGCGGGGAAGATTTGTAACCACTCAAAGGTAATCAGATGATAGCTTAGCTTGTAGGTATTATTATTTATTATCAGTAGCATGATACATAAGAAGCCTGGTGCAATTTATGAGCCCCACCACCGCTCCATAGCGTACTGTACATCTCATGGTTTAATTACAGTTCCGACACATTGGCTTTAACTTTAATTATTAGCTTGTGCCTTTAATTCTTTAACTGAGAATTTACATCTCTCCTCAAATTTAATTTCATTTTACATTATGCACTATGTGTTAGCAATTTAAATTCTTATTATTCCACATAAATCAATAGAGTTTATCTCAAGGCTTGCTATCATCCAAATATCCTTTTCACATTAAGAACTTAATTATTCAATGCAATAACTTATATTCAGTTCCGTAAAGGGTGGATAATTTAATAAAACGCCAATTCAGGCGGTGGCTAAAGTAGAATGCTATTAATACAGGTAAAACTACTTTTATTTATTCTTAGTATTTATTATACAAGTCCTGTAAAGCTCCAATATAACTACATTGGATTGGCTGCATTGGCAGATTATCACATCTTAAGTTTATTAAAGGATGTTTAATTCATTCAATATCCTTGACTTTAGGAAGTGAACTGAAATAGAATACTATCATTTGAAGTAAATTACTTTGGATTACTCTTAGTGTTCATTATACAGATCTTATAAAGTATAAATACATCTCAAGTTTATTGAAAGATGCCTAATTTATTCAACATCCCTGACTTTTAGGGAGTGAATGTAGTTAATTATTTTCCCATTAACTTACACCCTCTGTCTCTCAGACTGAGTGGTTAATTTGATAGACTACTAAATCATAGTTAGTATACCTTTAGTAGGTAGTTAATTATCACTGTTAATCATTAAATAAATTACATTTAGAAGTTATCTTTTACTCACTTTAATAAGTATAAATTAGACTGTACTAGGTATTAGTCTGATTGATTAGATTGTTCCCATCAAATATTTCTATGTTTCATATTATTAGAAGTAAGTACTTACATATCTTAAGAGGTCTATTCAAATGGTATTAGTAGACCATTGTCAGGCTAATTAGCTGGTTGTTATCAATCAATTATTTCTATGTTTCAGATTATTAGAAGCTCATAGCTTGCAATGTCTTCTTTCAACGACTTATCCTAGGTTCTAAACTGGTTTTAGTTGTTCAGTTTGTATCAGCTTATTTTTGCTAAGGTATCGGATGTAAAACTTTAACACCTTGAAGAGTGTAGCGATATGAGATCGTATTGCATCCCAGGGAAAGCTAAAAAATGCCTGTTTGGTCATTTCAGCATTAGAAATCAAACATCACAGTACGGCTAAGCTTATTTGCTATAACTTTTTAGTATTTTTCTTGTAATAGGAAACCAGTCTAGACTTTTAGGTATTCCAAGTAATGATGGTACAATATTATCATACTTCTGTTAATTATTTAAAATGAATAATTAATTGGTAACAACTTTAGGAAAACAATTAGAATTTTACCGGCCTGCGGTAACAGATTACTTGCCTAGCTAGGACCCACATCACTTCATCATAATTTTATTTAGCGCCTTAACTTAATTATCCCTACCTTATTAGTCTGAATTAATAACTAACCATATATATATCCGCCTACCTATAGATTCCTACAACTTTCCTCACTTGAACATGCCTATATTTTGTCGAACTAACAGTCCCTGTTGTGTACCTTGCAAACTAGGCCAAGCCTCATTTAATTTAAATTCGTGGTGTGTGGTGAGAGTCGCATTGCCCCTGAAAGCAACTAACTCCTAAATGTTCTATCAGTCGAGCCAGTATACTCAGTGTGTTATTTTCCTATCACTACACTGTATGTACGGAGGTAGACTCGAGATTGGACTGGGTCATACGTGTCTACCTCCAGCTAAATGGTGTCTGACCTATCTTCAACTTTCACTAGGGAGACAACTGTCTCTCCCCCATTACTCCGTCGAAGATAGTGTATTGTTTAGCGTAATGATATAAAACGCCGATCTTATTAAATACAATCAAAGATCATCCAGACCGAAGTCTGTTGAAAGGTACATAGGTTTTTGTTGCCACCGTGATTCGTTTCCGCCGATGTACCCCGGAATACTTCATTCCGTTAACGGATTCGAGTTGCGACCGCAATAGTTTTACTTTATTAATCACTTTCAATTTCACGAATCTTAATTAATATCGCAGCTCGAATATCACTCAGCGCACTATCAAAGCTCGGACGCTATTTTTCCCGTATGAGTCGTACCGCACTCTTAAGTTGGTCCGCACCGCAGACGTCCCAAAACTCAATGTCCGCTAATTTTCCCAAGCATCTTAACTTTCCCGCCACGCGCGCCTAAGATTTGCCCGCGCGAGTCCGCTTTTCTTCCCTTCCACCAATCGCTAGCCGTTTCCCCGATGCCCCCCGCCTTCGCGTCGCGCCACGTGGAGCTATCATCCGACCTCTCTTTCTGTCTTTTTCTCAACCTCTCGCTCGCTCATTGCCGCTTTCGCCGCGCAATTCTAAAATTTTTCCATAATCTAACCAAATCTCGTCAGATAGCCAATATTACATCTTTGAATATCTAAATGTAGCCTTCTATTAACAATTCCCTCTCAATAATCATCCACTTAAGCCAATAATCCTGTATTTTGTGAAATTATAAAAAGTTCTGTATTCCGACCATAGGTGGCGTCCGCCCGTAGGTGAACCACTTTGCCGACCCCAGAGCAGTCCCCGCGAAACTCAAAATAAAATACGGTCCTAGTCAACCTAGCAACCTTACGCGAAGCCCAAATAAATGACTTCCGCTAGACGCCGCCTATGTCGCAAGGGACGCGCAGAGCAGTCCCCGCGAAATTCAAAATAAAGAAGTCAAACTAGCAACCTTATGCGAAGCTTACGTAAATAACTTCCGCTAGACGCCGCCTATGTCGCAAGGGACGCGCAGAGCAGTCCCCGCGAAATTCAAACTAAAGATAAAGCGCTAGACCATTGACCATTATTCTGAACTAGTTTATTATTCCCTTTTTTCATGCTTATTATATTAATGGTGCTACGCATTAATATTTATTTTAATGCTACTCCCACACATTCCTTACTAACGGACGGATACCATTCATTCTGTACCGTTACAGACTTGGAGTGACGGATTTCGGAAGGTAAATTGTTCCAAAGCAAAGTAGCTTGGACTGTTAAAGAAACCTTATAATATCCTGACCTCGTAAAGGGAGCCTAGATTGACTACTTGTAAATAGCCTGTGGAGTTTTTAAACCGGAGCGCATTTCGTAATTGCTTTTAAGAGCAATCAAATATTTAACGCAAGAGATTTAACGCCTCAAAAGAGCAACAGATGATAACTGCGGCACGCCTTTTAAAACACCAGTGAAAAAGGGACCTGTCAATGCCGATTTACCTTCATATTGTGCTTCAATTTGCAGGTAAAACCGGTTAAAATATAGCTTTTAAATTAAAATGAAACGAATGGCAAACACTTTTAATGTTGATTAAAATAATTTTGGTTTTCGGGTAGCTCCAAATAAAGATTTCAATGTTTTAATTAAAATAAAAAAACCTGATTTAACGCAGACGCAGACCTTAACTGTGTAAAAGAGTGTAGGCGGAGTAGGCAAAGCCATGTTAAATTTCGGTACATCGTGACTTAAAATACTCGTTCGTGTCTCTTGCAACAAACGCCTGGAATTCTTATTTTCATGTAAATATTAATAAAACTCAATAGCCAAAATGTTTGTACTCGCCTCACTTTAGAACGGCTGCACTTATTTGGCTAATTCTTTGTTGTGTTTTGTCAGGACAAGGTTTTGTATTAAATATTTTTTTTGGAAATTTGTCCACTTTTGGCTTGGGGCACTGTGAGGTCCACGCGGACAAACTATAGGGCGGGCCGCTAGTATTCTATAAATATAATATAACCGTGTCGCGTAGAGGTGAAAGAATACCATCACCCCCTCTCTTCCCTTTGGTGTCGTAAAACGCGACTAACGGACTAAAGACTACATACATCCAACAGTATGCTGAGCGGCGACGGGCACACCACCTGTCACGCTGAGCACATGTTGGTGAAAAGTGGACTATGGGGACGACTGCTTTTGCTGTCCTCATTGCCTAGTATCTGACTAACGCTTCGGGAATAATAGTCGTGATTTTATGGTAATATGTATGTACTAGCGGCCGCTCGCGGTTTCATCCGCGTGGTTCCCGTTCCCGTGGGAATATCGGGATAAAAAGTATCCTATGTCTTAATCCTGGTTATAAACTATCTGTATGCCAAATTTCATCCAAATCCATTCAGTAGTTTTTACGTGAAAGAGCAACAAATATCCATCCATACTTACAAACTTTCACGTTTATAATATTAGTAGGATGTAATTTAGTATAACGAAAGTGTTTTTAGTTTTTGTATGGAAGTGAGGTACTCGTATCTGTTACGTAGCTACTTCTATTGAATCTATGTCCGCGGTCCAACTCGGCGTGAAACTATCGGTGTAGCCAGCGTCGGACGACAAACTGCTACGTGTGTGCACAATTTGAGGAAGTTTTCACTGAAATTGTATGAATATGTTTTTGCTACGTCGCGTCGTGTTTTACGCTTGAAAGCGGCTAGAGTTGTGTTTTAACAGGTACAGGTATGTCTGCCTGTATGTCTGTGTTCTATATATTTATATTTAAATGACATGTTGTGTTAATGTTTACAGGGTGTCCCATTAAGAGCGTGCCAAACTTAAGGAGAAGATAGATTGAGAGGTGACCATTTAGATAACAAAAAAACAAGTAATTTTTTTGTTGTAACTTGAAATAACTCAATTACTTATATTTTAATATGTTAGATTCATTCTTCGAGATTTTTAATGCTGTATCTGTTGTTTTGTTGCTTACTTAAAACAGGATAGCTCATAAAATATGGGTGTAATTTAAATGAATAGTATCAATTTCAATTTCACAGCTTTTAAATCGCTTTTAAAATGGTACCATTTTCATTAATCTTCGTCAAACGTTTAGTTCTTAACATCAGTCGGAACAAATCACAAGTAGGTGATTCAATACTTTTGCTCGCAAGAGTCGCAAGTGTAGTTGGTACTCTTTTTATTGCTTTACCTAATTTTGATATATAAAAATTATTTTTATAAGCAAAGAGAACGGCAAATAATCTGATTAAAGAGAAAGAAAAAACATTATAGTTATCATCCGAGCTGTTTTAGAATCTTCACGACACGTACCTTGTAGATAATATCTTAAGACGACCGGGCTTGCCATCTCTCCGCTACGGAAGTCATTGTTCTTTGCTATCTTGCCCTGAATTTTACCACCTCGTGAAAAATACAAATACACCATGTATTCGTCATTATTATTTAATTATTCCTTTTTGTGACTTTTGTTATGTACTATAATTAGTTAATCTTGTTTAGAAATGGCATCTGTATTGTTCTCATGATTATTGTTTAGATGAGGTAGCCTTTAAGCTAAGAATGAAAAAGCGTATTTTTTGTAGCACATGGGTTTCATATTCTTGAATCCGACGGGACAAGATGAGGTCTACTATAAAACAAGCATTCCCAGCATAAATATTTATTTAAAAAACCTTTTATCACTTACTTTACTACAGAACACGCGAGAATGGGAAATGTAGATTAAATAATATATAAATGCAGCGGCTAACTCTTATTATGTTTAGCTGCACATACGATACTGAAGATGTCATAATATTACATTACTACTTATTGTTTCCATATAACAGAATCCACTAATTACAGGAATCTATTGACTGTCGGTGCCATATGGCGACATGTAATTGTTATTGAGATAGTAACTCTGAAACTGATACTATATTATCTACGTCTAAGGCTATATACGCTGTGACAGATATAATAAAAAAAACGTGAAGGAGGCATCTTAGAATGTAACGATACCAATGTGACAAGCATTGGTTCATGATAAAACAAAAAAAAAAAATTAAAATCCCGAAGTACCTTAATGTGAGTGAAAGTTTTTTTCATACATTGTTTATAAACTGATCTATGGTAGACGTTTTGATAGTGACAGACTGGTGTTTTAGTGCGTTTTGATACAAATGTCACTTTTCCTAATGGCTTTTAAAACATGTTTTAGTGGGATTTGTTACGGAATCATTAGTGGATCATGGTAGAAATTAATTGTATTTTGTTTTTCTGGTAAGTAATAGTTTCTGTTTCTGACCAATATTTGCTTCAGGGGGTTTTAAAAGTAGCCCCTCTATTATGTATTGATGATTGGTAAAAGAATACTACCACCCCCTCTCTTCCCTTGGGTGTCGTAAAAGGCGACTAACGGACTAAAGACTGCACATACACCCAACAGCATAGAGCGGCGATGGGCTAACCACCTGTCACTCTGAGTACATGTGCAGTCGCTATTTGGTGAGTGGAAGTGGACTATGGAAGAGTAGTGCTTTTGCTGTCCTCATTGCCTCGTCTCTGACTAACCCTTCGGGGATAATAGTCGTGATTATATGTAAGAATGTATTAAGGTAAAGAATAGGTCTGCCTTTATAATTTTGAGTCCATTCCGCTGTGTTTTTCCCTATTGAATGATGAGTTTTTTTAAACCTAATAAGTGGTAAGTGTTAGTCATCCGAAGAGCTTGTAAATTAGGTATTATTGTAGATTAGTAAAGTACAATGGCATACAGTAAAAGCGTATATCTACCCGACGATGTCATAACGTGGTTACAACAAGTACCTACTTGTAGGTCAGAACCCGCAAATTCTTAAACATTTTTATTCGCACATAATTTCTGTACAGATTTTCTACTGAATATTTGATGTCTGCTACGAATGCCTGTATATTATTAAAATGTAAGCCAAAAAAATGCGAGTCATCTCTAAGATCGTTATGATAATCGGTTGCGAAGTCCTTAAGGCAATGACCAATTTAAGATAAGCTTTGAAGTAACGCAATCATGGCTTAAGTTAAAATTCAACTTGAAATAAATAATCTTTAAAACTAATGAAATAATAAACAATGTATTTTTTTATTCATGCTGATAATACAATTATATATACATACAATATAATCACGACTACTACCTATCCCCGAAGAGTTAGTCAGAGACTAGGCAATAAGGGGGGTTAGTTGCTCTTTTATAAAAAAAGGACAACAAAAGCAGTGGTCTACCATAGTCCACTTCTTACCAAATAGCGACTGTACATGTGCTCAGTGTGACAGGTGGTGAGCCCATTGCCGCTCTGTTGGATGTATGATGGATGTATGTGCAGTCTCAAGTAAGTTAGTCGCCTTTTAGTACACCCAAGGGAAGAGAGGGGGTGATAGTATTCATTCACCGCTACGCGACAGGGTTCTACACAACATAATAATATACAATTATAAATACTTAGAATTCAAAATTTTGAAAACTACAGAAAACTACAACTAAACTTTTTTGAGATGTCCGAGTTTATTTTACTTATAATATTTCAAGTTTCTTCACATGCATTATGTTCTGTTTACATATGTAAAGTTTATACTGCGTTCAAATGACATCCCGAGTCGTGTAAGTCATTAAATACATAGTTGCATTTCTTTTATTGCCTCTGGGATATCACTCCGTGACTATCTACGACTTTTCATTGGATGATAATGTGAGTAACGCGTGTGAATAAATACAAATAGATACATATTGTCGTTTCGATAAGACCGCAACTAGAAATGTTTATAGGATCTATGGATACATAGTGCCAATTTAATTAGTTATTTATTGAAAAGGTACACCAACAACAATCGCAAAACAAATTACAAGGGTTTAGTTACGTAGAAATAATATGTTCGCTGGGTTAGGTCTAAATAAAATCTTTACTTCGATTCTCGTAATAGGGTACCAAAACAATTCGATTATGCTGTCTCATCTTGAATGATGGTACCGATTTTATCAGTAATGTCCAATATTTGTTTGGTATAGATACATAGTTGGACCGTGAAATTATTTGTAAGCCTGCGTTATTTCATTTGACTCTAGTCAATAACCAATAGTCATTTTCAAATATGGAGCTATTTGTTCGGCTTCATTTGTTCTTTTTTAAATATTGTTAGAGTTTTATTTGATTAATTATTATTTAACCTTCGCAAAACTTGCTTGTATGTTATAAGTTTGATTAAGCAGTTGTTGATTACAGTACTTTTATAATGTGATTGAATGAAAGACGCATGATTAGGTTTATTTAAATGTTAAGGTTAAAAAAACATACGCATACAACGCACGCATAGTTGCCTTTAACACCACTGCTAGAGTTGGCTGAAAGAGTTCTCTTTTACAAGCTTGCAATGTATCAAGGACGAATCTTATTTGTCTATGAATGTATGTATGTGTCTTTGGTTTGGGTGGAATTTTGCAACTCAATTTTGAAGCCAATATTATATACTTACAACCGATTATGCATACTTACATGTGTAAATCGCGTGACAATGCAATAATATGATGACATGGTGCTGATCTGATAATGGAGCTGGCAGATGGCCATAGGAACTCAGTAATTAAACGACATAACCCCATCGCGTATGGGCTCGTTTGATTCGTCTTGACGAGTACTTTGTTTTTAAATGGTTACCAGGGTCTGATCTGATGATAGAGCTGGAAGGTGGTCATAGGAACTCAGTAAAGATACGACGCAACCCCATCGAGTCTCAGTCCGTTTGATTCGTCTTGACGAGTACTTTTTTGCTAAATGGTAACCAGGGTCTGATGATGGAGCTGGCAGATGGCCATAGGAACTTAGTAATTAAACGACATAACCCCATCGCGTATGGGCTCGTTTGATTCATCTTGACGAGTACTTTGGTGCTAGATGGTAACCAGGGTCTGATGATGGAACTGAAAGGTGATCATAGGAACTTAGTAAAGAAACGACGCAACCCCCTCGAGTCGAGTCTCAGCTCGTTTGATTCGTCTTGACGAGTACTTTGGTGCTAGATGGTAACCAGGGTCTGATGATGGAGCTGGAAGGTGGCCATAGGATATCAGTAATTAAGCGACAAAACCGCGTCGAGTTTAATTCGTCTTAATGGGTAGACCGTTTTTGATGGGTAGTGAGTGGTGGTGGTTTGTTGGACGTGAATAATTTATGTATACCTACACGTTCAGTAAGATGAACAGATAAAAACGTGTCCAGGTATAACTTAAAAGTAAAAAATCAATTAAAAGTAAAAACCTTTTTAAAAAACAAGTTTTTTAAAAAGGTTTTTTAATTCTTTCAGTCTTAGTGGTTTGTAGTGACATTAACCACCTATTTAAATTTTTTTATTTGTAACTTAGAACCATCTAGTATATTTTTATTGAACTATCTCGAAAGTATGCTTTTCGGACAACCATGATGTAAGTTCCCAATTTCACCTCGCACAGTTTTGTATGTCACAACGAAGATTTTAAAATACCGAACGCCGAGTTTTTTATTTCTCGTGAGAATTATTGTGAGATAAGAGGTAAGAAACAGATTTTGTACATTATTTTTGTTATGATTTATTTGATGATGATTGTTTGTTACAAATTTTGTAAAAAATTATGTTTGATTTTTGTGTATGATGGTATTATTAGATTATATTTAAGGTGGTTACTGTTGCTAACCACCGTATTGATCAAAGGTGATACTTTTCATAAAAAAAAATTGATTTTGTTTTTTTTTTGGATTTTTTTGCAGACTTACGGAGGGAGACATTTAAAATTATTTGTGCCAGTGTCTGTCAAAGAATTTCGCCGTTCAGTTTATCAAGGGCTCTTAGCTCCAACATTTGTAAAGCGACCATGGTCTGAACTCGTTGGCAGTACCCGCTCTTCTCCCAGCAGCATCTCCTAAACAGTGCTTATAAAGAGCCACAAACCAACAGTTCTTAGTGAGATCCGGTTTGAAAGTAGCTGTCACCAACCAGAACGATCCACATCAAAAAGATGCTGCAAATGCAGCACTAAAACGAATCCAGTGAGGACTATTTGGCACTGCAGCATGTGCAAAGTTCCACTTTGTTTACGTAAGGCCTGCTTTTCAGAATTTCATAAAAAATAGATTTGATCATGATTTTCGTGTATAAGAATACAAATTTAAATATGTTGTGCCAAATAACTTTCCATTTATCTAAGCTATATTTATTTGTACAGTCACGGTGGTCACTGTTACTAACCACCACTTTACGCAAAAGGCTTACGCTGAAAAAAAAATTGGTGTATCTTTTTATAATCTACTAACCATAACTAATACTACTGCCGACAAAATTTAATGATATTAATGTACACAAAAAAGTGTGACTGAAAGAGTTAAATGCGCTAAATAGAAAAAATAAACTTTGACTCTAAAACTTTTTCTAACAACTTATAACGTCATTACACAATTTATATGATATACATTCGGTCAAAAAGTTTCGGGAACGGATGAATTGTTTATGAATCCAAATTATTTTTTTGTATCTTTTTATTGTTAAAAGTGTTGTTCTGAGGTTAAAAGTTTATTTTTTTCTTTTTAGCGTAAGTATTTAAATATAAGCTTGTTTTTTAAAAAGGTTTTTTACTTTTAACTAAAGATTAGCTTATTGGAGTCGGAGAAAGGAAAAAGTTTAAAAAATGTTTTGATGACTGGATTATTCGTTGGCGTAAGTGTATAGTTTCTGAAGGAGCATGCTTAGGAGGCGATAAAATAAATTTACATGAATAACTAACAATGTGTGTATTATTGATCTTCTCCCGGTACATTCTTGACAGAGTAGTATATCCAACAGCATAGAGCGGTAATGGGCTCATTACTTATCACGCTTGGCACATGTGCAGTTGTAATATGGTGAAACGTGGACTATGGCAGAAGACTTTGCTGTCCTCATTGCTTAGTCTCTGACTAACCCTTTGGGGATAACAGACGTGAATCAATGTATGTATGTAAAACTTAGCATATCAATGTTCAATATCTGATAGCAAATTGAGCATCCCATTCGGTTTCGCGAGTAAGTAATGGGTGAGCGGTACTAAGCGACATCCGCGAGCTTTGCTAAACGAAGATTGATGAGCACAGATAAAACGAAAGTGGAAGTGTACACAAACAGACATGACGATCTATCATCACCGGACGGACCCCAGCGAACCTCACGACGATAAAATGGAAACTACAAATGCATACGGACGCAACCCGTCACGTGAGCTGAAAACAAAGTCAGCTTGTGGTGCGCTGATCTCCACTATTCCGTTATGAAATGTAAATATGTAGTTACAACACAAGAGGACGGGCAAAAATGTGCTTGATAATCTGTGGAATTTGTAATAGGCAAAAGTTTTCGTGCGTGCACTGAGAATCCCCGCGGAGTTAGGATAGCCAGGTTGCCTCTTTTATTAGGGATTGTTGTGTACCTGTACTTATTGGGATTTGAAACTTGAGAAATACTAAGGGCTACCGGACCTTTTTCTGTAACACGCGGTGCCATTGGTAACTCGAGTTTAGTGTTTTTCAAATTGGGTACGATTGTTAGCTTTATTATTATTTTGTGCGGTTTACACCTGGCTAATACCAAAGTTAGAGAAAGACAATATAGAACGAAATTACCTTTGTTTTAATAAAATATTTAGAGGTTTTTGAGTGATTACAGATGTTGAACGATAAATGACATTAAGAGGCCTATTACATTTCGACTGTGATTTTTGCGTAAAATGGCCGATTTTGGCGTTCTTGTCTCAGAAACAAAAATACATTAACAATTTTGACTTATTTTGAATAGTGTAAAATAGCTATTGGCATAGTTCGTAGAGGTCTCGCTTTTTGTAAATTTTGCTTAACTTTTTAATTGAATCCAAAATTGCAGAGAAAGATTTTCATAAAATGTGCGAAGGCACATTTTTGAGCTCTTAGATTGAACTACCGTTCCTAAACAAATGAAATAAAAAAAATTGAATGCTATCTCTTATGTATAGCTCGTAGCGGCCTCGGAATGTTGAGATATTATTGATTTTATATAGAAAAAAAATCGTATTCTAAGCTAAAAAACTTCGAAAATCGCTTGAAGTTAACTGTGAATTTCTCCTATTTACGATAATATTATTGAGCAAAATTTATACCAGGATAATTGTAACTTCATGAGGAAAAAAGATTTTATAATGAATTTATTATCTTATTTTGATAAAAACAATAAAGAGAATTGCAAAATTACTACAAAATGCGATGCGCCGGCCGTCCGAACACAGCTTATTCTCGCAGAGTGGAGATTTGTAATATTAAGCAAAATTACCACAAAATGCGAAAATGGGCATTTTAAGCAAAGGTCACAGTCGAGATGTAATAGGCTTCTTAATGGAAGACTACAACTTTACCAATTAACTTATAAACCACTAGTTCCAAATCATGTCAGAACATAAAAACCTAAAAGCGCGTTGTTGTGAAAAAATAGAAAAAAAATAACCCTCAGAGGGTTATTTTTTTAACACCGGTTTAGCCGCACTATCAGTTTTATGCTAATGTGGTTCTGTCCGGCCCATGCAAGTTTATCACTTTAGCTATTCTTATTTTGTAAGCCAAAGCATCTTCGTAATATTTGATATTTAGTTTTATGAAGTCTAACTTAAAACCTAAAACTCCGGTAAATATCGACTAAGTAGGCTACACCCATTTTTGGTTTGTTTTGGACCCCCCGCCAATTTTTTTTATGTGGTCAGCAGCAGTACAACTAAATAAAGAAATAAAACAACAAAATTTTTCACCCACCGTTAGTGTTGTGTGTGACGGTAGCTGGATAAAAAATGTGACGGTGGACGAGGATTCAGCCGCGCATACGGAGGCAGCACATCGCGACACCAGTCCACCCGTGACCACGACCGGTGCAACTCGGTCGAAACGTCGGGTATAAAAAGGTATGCGTAGTATGCCTATAATGTTTAGTTAGCGTTAATCCCCGTCTAAATGTGTATTTATAATGGAACGCGAAAGTTTAAAAGTGTATATAACATAATTTTTATTAAAAAAAACATACTATTATAAAAGGGCAGGCAAAAAATTTTATTTAAAAAAAGAAAACATACCATAATTTTACGTCAAATATTTAATTATTACTTTTTAACCTATATTTACTTTTGGCAGGGGTCCAAAATTAACCCTGTGTAGTCGCACACCCGACCCACTGCGTGGGTCGTCAAATTATTGTAATATTGTTTCAAGCTACATTGTGACCTAAAATAACAGACCTCTGGTCTAAGTGGCTTTGTATGAAAACGGCGCTGCATGTTGGCTGATCCCGCAGTAAAAATAATGCTTACTTTCTATGAACATTCAAGAATTCACATATCACGGTAGTTCGATTAAGATATCATCAGAAATATAGGTACACAGTAAACATAAGTTGCACCAAAGATCTCGATGGGTCTAAATAACTGAAAGAGTTTCTAGCCGTACTAAGATACATTAGATAAGATCGGGACGCTGTTAATAAATTTATAACTTTTTCCATTCTCCCCGATAGTATTCTACATAACATTAATAGAGATAATTGTTATTAATCGACCAATATGATTCTGAAGACGAAAACTAATGAGTTAATGACAAACATTTTTCTCTATGCAAATATATTCGATCGTATTGATCCTTACAAAACCTTCAGAACCTTCTGCGTAAGTAGTAAGTAATAAGTATTAAGAATAAGTAATGAGAATTAGGCTCATATTTGTTGAAAACTTTTGGGCAAACTTTTGTTTTACCTAAGAAGAACCCTTTGAAATTAGGAATGCTTCTTACTAAAGGAAATAAAACCCTTATGCAGAGCTCGAAAGATCTGTTTGAGAAAGTACTTTTCCCTATACCTACAGACTTTTATATAAACGTCATACATAAAAACTCTATTTACAGACTGTAAATAGAGTTTTTTTAGAGACTTTCATTCGTAACAATTTAGAAAATAATATAGTACAAGACAGTGTAACAAGTGTAAACATCTATAAATGAATTTAACAAGCAGTACATTTTATATGGATTTTTTGCAGTATGTATAAAAGGCCAAATTTTCATAGTAGGAAACAAAATATTAAGATTAAATATTCGTTTTTTTTTCAGCACCACCCTCCTCCGCTCTATAAGGTCCTCATTCGGGGGCTCTTCCTCTCGGTGGACCGCAGTCTTCATATTTGTAACTAACCATGGGACCGCATAGTATTTATATTCGTTTTTAAAAATAACTTTACCTATTAATTCTCAAAACTAATTATAACCCGTTTTGCCAGTCGGTTAAGATATAGGTAAGTACCTACTTATATTTACAAATCTGTACAATACGGCCACATTTTATGAGAACTACAATTCTAAAATTTATTAGTTTCGTTACTTATAGTTTTTTACAACTAATTATTTATCTTCAAACGATATCGCTAGGAGAGCAAGACCGAGTTAACACAAGCAACCACTGAACGAAGAGAAGACCTCTTTATTCTGTTCTGTGGGACAGACATAAAATAAAAAGTAGCAACGATATGTAAGTATGATTTCAATATTTAATGTTGTGTTACCCAGGTACTACCCAGTTGATATTATATTAAGATGAGTGCATATACAACGCACATTTCAATACTTATTATCACTTGTTATCCGTATAATTTACTGTAGCTTTTGTTCACCAGACAGAAAATTACACTAAAATTAAGCTAGACTAAAGTCCCATGGGCCTAGTTCTAACTAGCTAATAATAATAAATTATGTATCGACAAAAACAAAAATAACTTTCTTAAAATAAAAAAAACAAAATCATTTATTCTATTTAGGCTACAATAATTGGGCACTAATTATGAATGTCACTATGCCATCGGTTCGTAAGTCCTATGGTGCGGGAGCCTTGTACTGAGAAAAACCGGCAAGAAACTCAACAAGGGTATTTCTTTTCTCCCTTTCTTTTACAGCGTCAATACAAATTAGAAAATGCCCTCGGAAGGATATTTTCCACTACAACATAAAGAAAACATTTAATATGATTACAATTATTAATATTCTTAATACTAATCCTAATTTGCTGATAAAATTATCATCTCATGATAGTGCGTTTACATCGAATGATTTATTAGGTAGACAAAATAGATATATTTTTTACTAATTTTAAAATGTGTATTTTCAACGTCCGAGTATTTTGAATTTCCGTAACGTTGCTTTGCACTTGAGCGGGAAATTCGACACTGCACACTCGGTTGAGATCTCCAAAGTTAATATTCTAAAGATGTGCCCAAGGTTCAATATAGCGATGAATTGGAAAATCGCTTGAGGTAGTGACTGCGAATCTGGGCTGCCTACACGACATATGAAGTGGAATGGAGTCATGCTAACGGCGGAATTTTGTTACTTCCTAATGTTCCTCGGATTTGATTCATGACGATCTTACATGTGTTTCCTTGTTTTTTAAGTGGGTAGTTATTAAGAAATATATTTTTAACTATAAGTAATTTATGTTTGTATTGTTTAGTTTGCTGTCCTTATCATTTTTGTATGGTAGATTATGTTATTTATATTTTAAATTAATTTTTTAATTGTTTATGTTATGTGATGACCTGTCACACGCCTTGATGTTACTATAAGTGTAACAGGTATTTGTTTAAAAATTAATAAATAAAAATGTGACAGCTATAGAGGCACAGATGTGGCTAGCGGGAAGGGAAAGGGAAAGATTTAAGTCCTACAATTAATAAAGCATTGGTATGCTTTAATACTGATTCTAATAACTATACTTTTAATATTTCCGCACTCAGTTTGTAATAAACTTTCATGATTATTTAGTTTCGAATAGAAATAGAATTAGTATTTAGAATGTGTCACTTTGAGACTATCTCTTCTATTTTAATCAGAGCAACCTTTGATCTACTTTTTAGGTAAATTTTCAAAGTTTTACGTGTCTTATTTATAGAATGAAAATTAGCTTTCCGCTGACACCCACAACGTAATTACACAAGGTAAAAAACAGGTACAAAGCTTAAATGGCCCTGCTCGTTCTCTATATTCCTATTACTATTTCTATGTTCCTATGCCTATCCATCCATCCATAAAAAAAATTTTAGACGATTCAAAATGCTTATTTTAAGCTTACTGAATAAAGATATTTTGATTTTGATTTTCTAAACAAACAGAATTTATTATATTTTCTAATTTAGTAGGTATAGTCATTATCTATGCGATTACTTTGTTAATAACATGTACCACTTATTATCAAATAGACGGGACATATAGGATAGCAACTCATTTGAATAAAAAGGAATATTTTTTACCAAAATAAAAAGTCGGCGACAAAAGGCCCATACTATATATTTATTATTATATACCTACTATTCACATAACACGTTTTGCAATGTTCACATAGGTAATAAGTTATATATCCGAACTTCAAAACGGGAACTGAAAATAAATAAATGTTATTTGTCAGCGACGTGAGTTAGATTAAGTCTATCACAAAAAAGCCTACATTAGGCCCTAACAACGTTGTAATATTTTACATATAAGTAAGTACACTCTGTATACTGGCCCACTGCTGGGCAAAGGCCTCTATCATGGAAATGAAGTCATTACTCATCACTACAAATGCGGGTTGGTGATCAAAAACCCGGGCCTGCTTATAGGGATTACTAGATATAAAATAAAAACCTTTTACATAATGTAACTATTTTTTTTGTAAATTATTATTTTACACTTCAAGGGATGAATTATATTAGACCGGGTCGTGCACGGGTTGTGTGGGCGGCATGACACGGATCATGCACGGTGTAATATGAACTGCTTCATACAAAATGTATGCAACATCTCAAATCAGTGGCGCCCGGTGGCGGCATTGTGTACAGGAGCGCTTAGGGATTATATTAGACCAGGCCGTGCACGGGGCAAAGACGTGTGCGTGGCTCGGGCGGGGCACTGATTTAAGACGTTGCATACATTTTGTATGAAGCAGCTCATATTACACAGTGCATGATCCCTCCGGGCCCGGACGGGACAAGGCCCGGTCTAATATAAATACAAAATGTATGTAACGTTTCAAATCAGTGCCCCGAGCCACGTACACGGCACGCCCTGCGCACGGCCCGGTCTTTTATGGGCCAACCTGTATTTTGTAGATTCATGTAGGTTCTAATTATTATTTGATAGCTGATCTTATCTACTTTTTTAATGTGGGGTTTTTGATATATTTACTTTTAATCCCTTGGCTTAATTGCCGTGGAATCAACTTATCTGAAAACATACTTTACCGAACCTTGGAATTGAATCCGACACCTCCGTATGTCGAGCCGAGTTGAGCCGAGCGCTTGGCCACTCGTTCGCAGAGGCATTAATACATTTATGGATACTAAATAACCTTAGCACTTCCGCACCTCCAACTATCTCTATGCTAAGAAACACTTCGAATTCGTTGGTTCGTTGCTCCGTCTTGTTGACACGAAGGGAGGATTAACAATTATATAACACTAGTAAATACTTACTGGGATATTATTAGAAGATGAAAGCATTCCTCGATTATAGTAATATCAGAAAATCCTTCAATAATAATTAACTGTTCAAATGATTTGGTACTTTTGACGTCAACAAGAGCTTTGTAAAGATACTAAATTAATAATTTATCCTTTAGCATCTTAACTTTGACAATGTCTCGTAGGCTTATTCGGGATTAAAATTTGATTTAAAGTGACAAACTTAATCAGATTGTTGAATCCTCCGCTGTATTTTAAGTGATGTGCATTATGAATTTTCGGTTTTAATGTTATGATCATTGACGCCGTATTCTTAAGTGGCTAGCCTTATTTTGGGAGACACTTTGACGTAATTATTAGCAATTAATTATTAAGCTTTGACTTAATTACTAGCAATAGTATTTCGGTATTTATAATTATTCACATAATTAAAAAAAATACAGTCTATGTTTCCAACCAATTTTATGTCTTTGAACTATATTTTAATCCCTATATGTTAAAAGGATCAAATAACTGTAATGGTCAAACTGAGGTAGGTACTTACATTAGCCCGTTCACGACTTCGTCTGCGTTTACCCCCTATGATTTTACTAACTCTGAAACCTTGGCGGGCATAAAAGAACTTACCAAAATACGTATACTTACAAGTAGACAATGACATACTCACACAGCAGTAAGTAAAACGAAAGTATAACAGGGCACAGTTAATTAATTAATTATAAAACGATACACTCCGCCCAAGCCCGATCGGAAATTTAATTGTTTGGCATACCTAGCAAAGATGGATGTTTAATTTTATTGTTGAAATTGCGGCGGTCTTTCAATATTTCGGTAAATTGGCTATGGCCTCGGTTTTAAAATCCGCAATAAACAGTTCGGTATGGGTGTTCTGTTACACTTCGATTATGGAATGTTTAATTATTTTGAGTTGACCTTCACCCCGTCATATGACGGGGTGAAGGGGTGTACAACATTTTGCACATGGATAGTTAATTTTAGACAATATATTTAAAAAAAATTGTCCGTATTTTAAATGAAACCCTGTTTATTAGTAACTATGACTTTGTAAATCAGAAATTTTTATAAGCTAAACAAAAACTGTGTTCTTTGTTTATTAAATGGCAATAAAGTCGCATAACATACTAAGATTTAATTCTTCTGTTATTTACATGGTTCATTAATGTCATGCGTGGTATATTATAAACTTTTGCCGCATTATCACCACTAAGTTCTTCACTTTGAATTCCTCGCACTGCTTCTCTTAATTTTTCTTAAGAATAAGAAGCTTTGTCAGTTTTCCTGATGTAATTTTTGAATTTTGAATTATTTTACTGAAAAATAAAAACTTGTGTTAGGTACTTAATAGACTACAATACAACCAAGTTTAGCATTATTTCGAAAAAATAAATATAGCATTAAGGTGGATAAATTATTAGTAATCAAGCGAAGCCATTTAGTAGGTAAATAGGTAAGTAAGTGCTAAAACAGATAAGGTTTTTAACATCTGTTTTAAGGCAAGACCGGCACATGCAGATCTTGCCTCAGATGGTCTGGACGGACTTTTCCACTATTAGTTTTTAGGTTAGAGAAAATTACATCAAATTAATTTAAACTAGTGTAGTTACTATACTAGTTTTCCTAAAACCAATACAGCAAACTGCTTTAGTAGACATTTTAAAAGCTACTCACCATAATCTCTATTAAAACACTTATTAAATCACATGAAAAATATTATTTTCCGATGTACGTGTAGGTCAGTGTGATGTTTCAAAACTTCAATAATTTTGTGCTTTACTTTTTTCCAAAGTACGCCCGGTACGCCCGGTCTAAGACAGAACATTATACAACGTAGAGGTGTTGTAAGCTGCAAAAAGCCGTGTGGACGGGCTTGCCCCCTAGACGGTGTTCCCCAAGTTGACCATACTTAGTTTATACCAGTTGTTATAGAAACAATAATCTAGAAGCTATGAGAAAAACACTATCAAATATTCAATTAATATCATATAATTAGTTAAGTATAGGGATCACCCACTAAGGCAAATGCCTATTAATATTGCCGTTATAAAATAGAAAATAATAACATGTTAATATTGGTCATCAGAGACCTAGTACTTGATAAAATTTAACATAATGGTAATAATACGACTTAAACCACTTGGGTATACCTAATTCTCAAGTGATTAGCAGTAGCTTTCAATCAGATTTGAACTTATCTAACAAAAGTATATCGAAAAATAAAGAGCGACGTAAATAAGTAGGTACAACATGATTCGGCGTTATCTAAATATCAAGAACACAGTTAACAGAGACTGCAGCAATTCTCGATACATAAATTACATTAGAATTGACGTTTCGCGAGATAACCGTAACACGGATGACCCGGCTCCGAATAACGCTAAGTCTCGTGGGTGGATTGCAGTATTATTGCTAGCTATTGGCCCGTCCGTTCCAGCCACAAAGGGACCCTCAAGAAATCACGTCGATAGACTCTCCGGATAGCAGCCAACCACTTTTTATCGATGCTCCCGGAGAACAATGGATGAGCAGATGCCGGCACGTTTCGCATTCAAAGACGATTTCAATTCCTTTGTTAAAAAAGGTAGGTATTTCGGTAATAAATAAATAAACTTTCCCACACTCAAACCAATTATCTAGTCCAAGAGAAGCTTCGTTATGAAGCTCGTTAAATGGTTACTAGACAACGGATAAACATACTTAAAACACTTAAATACATACTTATTATACATAGAAAACACTTAGACCTGAGACAATTTAGAAAAATAATAATTTCTAAATTGACCCGACCGGGGATCGAACCCGAAACCTCAGAGATGGCGACACCATGAAAACCGGTGTACAAACCACTCGACCAAGGAAGTCGTTAAATGGTAATGGTTTTACCACACAATTTTAAATTAGATAAGTGAAAAAATTATCTGCCTTTGCTGTTTTCTTGGCAATTGTACCGCATGCCGCCCACGCCGCTAATATTTATAGAAATTGTGAGAAAAATATAAAAGTGTCATAATATTCCGTACCATTCCGTAAAAAAAACTTTCGATCATTTCCGTAGTACCTTTCGATTGAAAATTTATGAGTTTATTCTTTATGTTTTTTCCTTGAACGTAGCTATGAAGTATAAAGTGAAACTGAAAATGTAACACCTACGCTGTACTACTAGCGGCCGCTCGCAGTTTCACCCACGTGGTTCCCGTTCCCGTGGGAATATCGGGATAAAAAGTATCCTATGTGTTAATCCAGGTTATAAACTATTTGTATGCCGAATTTCATCCAAATCCATTTAGTAGTTTTTACATGAAAGAGTAACAAACATCCATCCATACTTACAAACTTACGCGTTAATATTAGGATTACTCAAAAAAAAAAGAATGGAAGTGATAGTAGATAAGTTCCAGATGAGAACGATTTGAACTTACGTTCAATGAAGCTTCTGGTCTATTCACTATCACTTTGGTTTTCTCCTAATGCTTCATGCAGCGTTAAGTCATGTTACAGTCCAGTACTCGTGTTACAGTCCAAGTAACAGTACATTATTAGTCTCTATAACCCAATCAACGGGGCTTCTGTAACCCGAAAAATTCCTCTGCCACTGAAATTTGGCATGTGATGAAGTTAGGTAGTACAGATTACAGATGTAAAATAATCCAACAAAATTTGTTACGAGAAGTTAGGTATTTTTACCAAAACATGAAAATCGCTGTGAATATTTCCTCAGGCTGAAATTCTTTCTGTATACGTACTTATGTACTAGTTAGAATAAGTGTGTCAAAGAATCCAACATTTTTTCCATTTCAGAGAACCCCAAATTTTAATTTTTAACATTTTCCACTATAACTTCCACTGAAAAATTGCTCCGTCCATTTTTATTTTTTAATATGTTTTTATATCATTAAATACACAGCTTTGTTTAATAATCCAATAAATTTTCCATTTAAAACATATTTTTTTGATTTTTGCTTAATTACGTATTCAGAAAAATTGCTCCGTCCATTTTTATACCTTTAATAGTCATATTATTTTATATTTAATCAGATTTATCAATAATCCAACAAATTTTCGAACGATTAGTATTTTTTACGAAAATAATATGTTCGCTGATTTATCTTGACCGCTCGGAGCTGCTTTGCCCGCACTTGCCGGGCAATTTTTTATCTTATACGCACAGCACAGAAAATACACAACGTTGTACAACGGGGCGCTAAGAAATTAGCTTTTAAAAGAAATATTTATTACTGCTCGATTCAATTAGGTTCACACCAAACAGATTATCTATCCGCCGCGGACTGTGAGCGCGTGTTACGCAGTTTATCGTTTTTCCATTTATATATATTTAACTTTTCTTTCACAACGAAAATGGATTATATGTGTACGCTTTTACGTAGTGCGTAGTCGCTGACTCTCTGAGGCAGAATTTTGAACTACGCGTCTATGCACGGCGGACGCGGATTGGCTACGTAACCGAACGTAACAGCGTATTAATTAGCACAGAATACTATTTATGCAGAAAAGAAGCCACTCACGGTCAAATTTTGGAGTGACATCAGTTCAACTGATGGGAAAAACTGATCGTCTGTGGCCACGCTACCCAGTACGCTATATCGTATTGAAGGCTTGGTGTGTACGCATACAGGCCATACAGCAGACTTAGTTCACGTTCACACTGAGGCTGACAGTGAGCATACTCATAGTCCGCGGCGGACAATCCGTTTGGTGTGAACAATGCCTAATAAATATTTTGCAAAAAAATCCCTCTATTTAATAATTCATGCGGTAAAGGGTTAAACACCGTTCCTTGCACAAATAGTACATAACGGCAACGTCGCCTCATGTAGCTCAACCGCTGCGCGAGCGCCCCCCAAACCGCCTGCCGCCGCACCCCTCATCACACCCGCCGCGACCGGTCGTTTCGTCTTTAGCTTGCTAAGCGCGCCGGCAATGCTTGTACTTAGCTATTATTATTGATATACCAAATAAAAATAATGTGTATAAAATACATACAGAGGTAGGTACCAAAAGTAGGGCCAATTTAATAGATCACATTTTACATCTGTCAGTATTTTACCGCTTGCCTAACTAAAAGTAAGTAAGTACCTAATAAAGATGACTATAGGTACTTAGGTAGGTACTACAGCTTGTCTAACTGTGAAAGTAATTTTAAGATGACTGTAGGTAGGTACGTTATGTAAAATAAAAAATCTGAACCAAAAAAATAATATTTGTGGTTATACCTACCTAGTCGATTATTGATGTTAGTTGCCCCTGCAGCTTGTTTAGTAATTTGAATATGATTGTAGCCACGTGTTGTAATATCGAAAAAATGTAAACCAAATAAAAATAGTGTAAGTAATAATTACTTAGGTACCTTTTATTTAGTATTTTATTTAGAAATACCCACCATTGTCTTAACTCTTGAAAATCTAATGCCGAGTCTGCACGCTTAGCACTTGCCGCAAACTCCAAACCTCAACAAACGTTTGGATTGATGTGAGGAAATAAACGTCGCCATCCACACCCTTGAGTGCGTTAGTTTGATTCATTGATGTAAAAATGTGTATGTGTATTGTATTGTTTTGTTATCTTATTTTGGTATTATTATTTTAGTAGTGTTATTAGTATTTATGTTATTTATGTCTTTACTTTTGAATGTTGTGTACACTTTTAAGTGGCAAACATGTAATGCGTGTTTTTAATGTGTAATTAGTTTCTAAGTGTATATTGTATTGCTGTAAGTGTGCTTATCTGAATAAATAAATAAAAATAAAAAGCTAGTTAAGACACCGCGAAGCAAGTTTGTGCGCACTCAGGTGCAGTCCATGTCGCTATCCACACGCTTGCGAGTGCGTTAGTTTGTTTCATTGATGTAAAAAGCTAGATTAAGAAAACGCGAAGCAAGTTTGTGCGCACTCAGCTCAGTCCATCCATGGGCTGCATGCACCTCGTTTAGTCGCTTCCAAGCGATTGCGGTGACATGTCGTTAACCGTATCACAAAGAAAAAAAAGAAAAATGCCTTCTTGTGCACTCAAAAGTTGTTACAATCACACGAGAAACACAGAAAAAAGTCTGGGTGTAACATTTCATCGGTAAGTACACGAAACACTACTCGTTTTAACTTAAAAATAAAATATTTCCAACATCTACCAGCACGAAACCATATCGCCGCCATTTTTTCAACGCAAATCATAGACTATAAAAACAGACCGCGCAAATGAGTTTCTGCCTATTATGCCTAATTTGGTTTTACTGTGAAAAAATATTTGCTATTATTTTATAATACGCATAAGATCATGAGTATCACGACTGACAATTTAGATTACGTGATATTATTGTAAAAAAATGAATGAAATGAAACAATAAATAAAATATTTATTTCAAATAGGAACGCAAGTATTGAGTGTCAATACACTCAATACTGAATTATACTTCAAAACCACTAAACACGATAGTGAACTAAACTTATGTTTTAAACCATCTAAGAAAACCCCATATTACCTAATCAAATAACTGTTAAGGCCGTAGTAGCCAGATAAGCAACATACACAAAAGACATGAAGAAAATTCTAAATAAAATAAAAAACATTAATCATTAAGGGATGAATTATATTAGAGCGGGACGTGCACGAGGCGTGCCCCGTCCAGGCCCGGACGCGGCCACGGCCCGCTCTAATATAAATACAAAATGTATGCAACGCCACTAAAGTCAGTGGCCCGTCCGGGCCCGGACAGGGCACGCCCCGTGCACGGCCCGCTCTAATATAATTCATCCCTTACTATAAATTATTAGGTAACATGTGCCTAATTTAGAGTTATTTGATTGGTGTTTTTTCCTACAAGCTTACTCTTTCAGTAGTCATCAAAACAGAGAAAGATGGATTAGATTCGTCAAAATAGTCAACGTCATTGTCACAAAAAAAAGTAATGCTTTTATAAACATCTGGGGGCACGGCAGCGCCCCCGCCAAGTCGAGCAAAAAAAACGGCACGGCCGCACCATCCTTTTCTTAAAGCAGTTCAGGCCATTTTCGACCCCCTATAACTTCGTTGTGGATAAAAGTAGAGGCCTGAATTTGAATTGTATAAACACGGTATATTTCAAATTTCATTCAATTTGAACCAGTAGATTAAGAATTAGACAAAGTTTCTTAATTTTGTCACTCATTGACTGACCGATTATGAAAACTCTAAGGCATTTCTAGCAGACATTAAAGCTTCAAATTAGGAATACAATTAGTGTTTTGTATATAAATCAAGGAAAAACTAAAATATTTTGCAATTTCTGTCCAGTTTTCTAGATACACCAACTGCATAAATAACTTTGTAATCCCATATAAATATATAGGATTACAAAGTTACATTTGCAGTAAATAAATCAGTGTACCTGTATATTATTATGTATACTATTAATGAAATATCCGGTGTTAGTATTCAAGAAGTAAGGTAAGTAAAGTAAAGGTACCGGTAAGGAAAAAAATAGGACTATCTACAAAAAGAAATGAGATGCCATCAAAATCACACTTGTAAAAAAACCAAGTCTCACACGCAACTTAGTTCTTCTATCGTAAAAAGTTGTGAGATCCATGTAATACCAAGTCAACTAAATAATCTAATTTAACATAATATAATATAAAGTATTACTTGTGAGATATATTGTGTTTTAATGCGATGGCCAAGTCAACCGACTTGGTATTACATGGATCACACAACTTTTTACGGTAGAAGAACTGAGTTGCGAGACTTGGTTTTTTACCAGTATGTTTTTGATGGCTAGCTTTTACAAACATTACTACTAAAACTTAAAAGGAAGTTTATGAAATTTGAACAGAACCACGTCTATATGGTCAGTTGAATAAAATTTATAAATAAAATACATTCACTTCCAACTGACTTACATTTAATGTAAGTCAGCTGTAAGTAAATGTATTTTATTTCACTCAACTTTTTTATTTGCTCCATGAGCTATGAAAATACATATAAAAGTTCGTAAATAAGTAATTCCAGATGAAGCAGGAAGGCCTCATACCTTATTAATATATTATTGACATCTACATAATGATTGAAAAAGAAAAAGATTTTATAATATTATTACCTCTATATAAAAGTTTTAGCTAATAAATTATTTACTTATATTTTTTGCATTAATTTACTTATTTTAAAATATTACAATTACAAAATTTAATAAAACATTAAAACTAACTACCGATTGATTTGTATATTTTTAACAATATTCTCCTACAACACGATAAAACTGTATGAATAGTGTGTCGCATCTGCGCTCTCGGACTTATTCTATAACAACCAAGCCCCCTCCCCCAACGTACCACGTGATGCCTGCTGTCATCTAGCTGAGCACAATCTTTGTATTGATCGAACTTGGTGCGACCCGCACCAGCGAACTGTACGGTGCGCTTACACAACAGACGCGCGTACCGGACTCCGAACCGTCTAGTCTGTGCTAGCATTGCGTGAACACGTCTCGACATGCCGCCTATTCTATAAAAAACAGGCCAAAATTGCATTAGTTGTGGTCATCGCCATTACATAACAAAAGGAAAAGGTGAAAGTAAGGGCAAAAAATATGAATGTCATTAAGATCTCGATGATAAAGATTTTTGTATATATCTTCGAATGAGTTCCGAAGCATTTATTGAATTGTTGGATTTTGTGTAAAAGTATTTGAAAAGCTTGATTGCGTGCATCTGATGTCTTCTTGGCATTGCTCCGAACCGAATCTATGTCTGAGAACACGTCGCGACGTATTGCGCGTACGGTGACACAATAGCGACTAGACCGACAAATGGTTCGCTGCGCCGCCGTCCACACGAACGAATCGGTTCGGCAATGCGATTCTCTAAGCGACACATAGACACTGCGCGAATAGTTGTGATCTGCTGTCTCTTTCCAATTCTATGAATATGAAAGAGACATAGTCATTTCTCAGCGCTGCGGCAGCCGCAGCTATTAAGGCTTTAGCCATAGAGTACTATATATTATATATGTATTTAGCTTAGAGAATCGCACGGTGAACGCACCGCGTTCGATGTGCAAGCTCCGATCCAGTCGTACCGATACTAATAATAATAATATCCGGCGGATCGTGCGCCACACGATCGAATATGGTTAGTTCGGAGAGCACCATGTTCGTGGTTCGGAACAAACCAAGTTCGATCGTCTGTGAATACTTTGAGTAGGCACAAACGTGTGGACGCTTCGCAAGCGCTTGCGGAAAATTCACTTTGATTTGTGACAAAAAACCGACACATGACGGATCGGCTACAAGCGTTTGCAAATCTACGCAAACCAAACCAATCGCTGTATACACACGTTTGAATTTGTGACGGCTTGTTGAGGTTTGCCAAGCGTGTGGCCGCGGCATAATAACGGTGGCTGGCCACCAAACAAAATAGTGCGTGGCAAAGCAGCTCCGAGCAAGCGGTCAAGTGAAGGTCAACCCTTTAATCTCTTTAGGTAGTAGGTCTTTCTAAACATTATTATACGTAGGTACCTACTTGTTGAACTTTTTTGCATATTGTACAAGTATCAAACGTTTATTTGAAACGCAAAGTAAGTAATAAATATTCTTTTAAAAGCTAATTTCTTAGCGCTCCGTTGTAAGTACACCGTTGTGTATATTCTCTGTGCTGTGGGTATAAGATAAAAAATTGCCTAGCAAGTGCGGGCAAAGCAGCTCCGAGCGGTCAAGATAAATCAGCGAACATAATAATTTCGTAAAAAATACAAATCGTTCGAAAATTTGTTGGATTATTGTTAAATCTGATTAAATATAAAATAATATGACTATTAAAGGTACAAAAATGGACGAAGCAATTTTTCTAAACACGTTATTAAGAAAAAACCAAAAAAAAATGTTTGAAATGGATAATTTATTGGATTATTAAACAAAGCTGTGTATTTAATGATTTAAAAACATGTTAAAAAATAAAAATGGACGGAGCATTTTTTCAGTGGAAGTTATAGTGGAAAATGTTAAAAGTTAAAATTTGGGGTTCTCTGAAATGGAAAAAATGTTGGATTCTTTGACACACTTATTCTAACTAGTACATACGTAGGTATACAGAAAGAATTTCAGCCTGAGGAAATATTCACAGAGAGTTATAAGCGATTTTCCTGTTTTGGTAAAAATACCTAACTTCTCGTAACAAATTTTGTTGGATTATTGTAGGTACATCTGTAATCTGTATTACCTAATCATTTCTTCATCACATGCCAAATTTCAGAGGCAGAGGAATTTTTCGGAAGTCTCCATACAACAAATGTCCTCGTTGATTGGACTACTATTCAATTTTCTCGGTAAAACAACGTCTCGGTCATTGAGCTATGTTTCGGTTTTCGAGTGCCAAAAGCGCTTTGCCCGATTTTCAAACAGGGCAAAGTATATTCGTTCGTCGATGTATAGTCCGGGTTTGAGTTCACCAACCCGCACAGGTCAACAAATCCATCAAATTGTAGTACTATATCCTACTAATATTATAAACGCGAAAGTTTGTATAAGTATGGATGGATGTTTGTTACTCTTTCACGAAAAACTACTGAATGGATTTGGATGAAATTCGGCATACAGATAGTTTGTAACCTGGACTAACACATAGGATACTTATTATCCCGATATTCCCACGGGAACGGGAACTACGCGGGTGAAATCGCGAGCGGCCGCTAGTACATAATATATTCATGACTATTATCCACGAAGGGTTAGTCAGAGACCAGGCAATGAGAACCGTAAAAGCAGTCCACTGCCACAGTTCATGTTTCACCAAGTAAGAACTGCACATGTGCAGCCTGGCAGCGTGATAGGTGGTGAGCACATCGCCGTTCTATGCTGTAAGATGTGTGTGTAGTCTCTAATCCGTTAGTCGCCTTTAAGACACCCTAGGGAAGGGAGGGGTTGGTGGAATTCTATTCACGAGCCGCCATCGCACACCTCACAAATTGTAGCAACGATTTTATTTTACTGATGGAGGGCTTTGACTAGCAGCGGGGCATTATCACAGAACAACCTATATTATGTGGGCCATATATAGGTTTACGAGTTTAAATTACTTAGGTATTACATACATACAACCCTAACGCAGCGCAGATGATCGCCTCATACGACGCGCACTAATTAACACCCAAAAGAAAAATAATGTATTCATCATCAGCCTATAAACGTCCCACTACTGGGCACAGGCCTCCCACGTGAACAATAGCACGTAGGGATATTGGGTCATAACCCACCACGCTGGCCCAATGCGGGTTGGTGGATTTTATCGACTGCCATTTTACGACAACAACCGGGACCATCAGCTTAACGTGCCTTCCGAAGCACGGAGGAGATCGAGATGTTTTTAATTGGTCACCCATCAGGCGACCCGGCCTTGCGAAAGTTGCTCAGCGGGCAAGATCGCAAGCCGAACGCGCTAGCCGCTGCGCCATCGAGCTCTTCTGTAGCTCCTCCTCTCCTCGAATGTATTATTCTGTTAAAAATATTCTCCTCTGTCACTTCGACCCGCATAAAATATTTACAAAGAGTAAAGCGCTTTCGTTAGTGCAAGTATCGTGTGTTATAATCAGCGCGATTGAATTGGAGCGCACTTAAACCACAATGGAATGAGTGCATTGGAAGCGAATTGGAAATCCGAATGACTTCATAAGTGCAGCTGCAAACAAATATTTTATATAACTTCAGGTTGTAGGTGTTTAAAAGGCAATAATCTTGTTAACTGAAGTAAGTGGTAATCTGATAAAGTAGGAAAGTAAATTAGGTTACAGCTTTTAAAGGATTTTTTTTTATCTATGCACAATTTTTTAAATTATAGAGTAACTTAACCTAGAGCTACAGATTTCATTAAATTTTTTTAAGTGAAAAATTAAGAAGCTAAAATTGACCAAACATATCCACAACAATACCGTTAACCATGGTCAGTGCGATTGAACTCTGACACATTACGATACCACAGGATACCTAGGTTAGGTTACCTTTACGTTACAAGTGACCTTTCGTTCGCCCGATATCCACGAGTTATTTTTTATTGTGCCGGACAAATTAAATAAATAATGTTAGTAAGTATAATTTAAATAAAAATTAAAATAATTTCTATTAACGTTACTGAATGATATAAAAAATATGAACACATACAACGTCAGTCGGAAAGGAGGTATTAAGCCGAAAGGAGGGTAAAGTATACATGATAGTAAATAACTTTTGTCTAAGAACTTTTCCAAAAAAAATGATAATTTTAGATTAACAGCTGTTTTAAGATTTCATAAGAAATGGCGCTGTGGTAGCCCTGGCGGTCAGCTGTTTTGAGAGAGAGACAGATTTGAGTTCATTAAGTTCATTGCCGGGATATATATATATATATATATCTATATAGCCCCGCCCTATTCAGGGTTGTACAATTTTTAAATATGAATATGCATAAAATATGAATGTTTTCCGCAAAGTTTATATTTGCAATATAACAGTTTTTTTTTTTTTTTTTTTTGCTATTTCCCCCTCCGTTGGACAAGGAGGGGACGTTTTTATTACTTTTTTATTGTTTTCTACTTGTAATTTAGATGGACTGAAGGTCCATCTCTACAAAAGAATTGCGGGGCGCAAAGGGAAGGGATTATTTGGGAAGCTTATAGATTTTTATGAAGTTATAATAATTTTATCTGTTATATATTATTTGTTATATTTTATTCCAATAGAATTTTTTGTTGTATCTATGTTTTGTTTTTATATCGGTTTCGGTTTTTATTATTTATATTATTTGTTTATTTCAACACTAGTTCGGTTTTTATTTTTAAAAACTTATGTATTTAATTATGTACTATATTGTAGTCTAGTTTTATGTTTAAATTTAGAAAAACTTTTAATTTTGATTTTTCAATTTAGGCTACTTTTATTTATTTTGATAAGATTTTAATTTATGTTAATTAGTTTTTTATTTACTTTTAGGTAACGATTTTTATTTATTTTAGTGTAATTCGGTTGTTTTAGTTTATTTTATGTTTTGTATTTGTTTGATTTAATTGTTTTATTAGATTAAAATAAATTTATTTACTATTTTACTAAAAGATTAATTAATTTGTATTTAAAGTTATATTTCTAATTATTTAATATTGTATTTTAATGGTTTTATTTTGTTTAGTAATGTATTTTGAGTTTGAGGTTTTAATTTAGATTTTTTATTGAGTTTATGTTTTAATGGTTTTATTTTGTTTAATAGTGTATTTTGAGTTTGAAGGTTTTGATTTAGATTTTTTATTGAATTTATGTTTATTTAAGTTATATTAAATAATTTAGGAAAAATCAAACGTGATCTAATCGCCATAATTTGTTTGGCTTTGCAGGCGCAGGACCATTGCCTTTATCCTCGGGCATTCGCGGGTATTCGTGGCATTGTGTGCTGAGTACACCTTTGCGCCCATGCGGATGTTATGTGCCGAGCAATTGTAGCACTTTGGTTGTGCTGATTTGCTCGGACACTCAGCCACCTGGTGTTCGGGGCTAGCGCAATGGGCGCAGGGTTTCCTCTCTGCCTTGCACTTGCTCATAGTGTGCCCGAATTGCAGGCATGTCCTGCACTGTATAAATCGGCTGAAGTCCTCGACGTGGACTCTGCCGTGGTCCACGTTGAGCCTCCCGAGAGCGAGGATGGTCTTTCGCGTCTCGGGGGTCACCTCAACCACCGCATTATACAGTGCAGGGTTCCTGTTCGAGGTCAGGAAGCAGAGCCGGGAAACCTCAACGTCGTTTTGGGTCGCAAGGACCTCCGCCAGATCCTCGCGGGCGACATCCTTTGAGACGCCCTTCAGGATCAACAGCGGTGGTCGTTGTTTCGCCAGTTCGGCGGCGAAGTTAGGGCTCCTGTCGTGACGTGAGATTGTTTCCTGGCACTGCTCCCTGCGCTCAAATTCTACCCGGAGCTTGTTGTTTGGCAGCGGCAAGACTTTGACCGGGGCGTACTTGCACTTCCGGAAGGACATCTCCCTTTTCCAGAGAGACATCACCTCCGGAGCCCTCAAGGTGTTGTTGAGGGAGCTGACGATAACCGCCGGGTAGGTCTGGGGTGTTGGGGGTCTTGCTGCGACGCTCGCGTAGGTGGTCTTGGAGGCGGGTTGGACGGATTGGCCTTCGACCAACGAGCTGTGGGCTAAGGGCAATTGATGCTGCTCTTTAAGCGCGGCAGTAAGCATATTGCCCGATAGGCGCACCAAGTCCTCGAGCCTATCACCCTGTCTTAGCAGCTCGTCGACCTTTTCCGTAATTTCCCGTCGGACCTCCCCCGCCATCTCGCTTTGGACAGTGATCAGGGCCTCTGTGCTGTTATCCAGCTTCTGGCCCAATTTACGGACACTGTCCTCGGCGGTCTGGGGGGTACGGTACTCCTCCAGCAGACGCGGCACCAAACAAATACAATTGAAGAGATCCTTACCCGCATCGCGGATTTGCTCTTTATTCTGCCTGGTCACCGACTTATTTTCACACAATGCTTGGTTTATGCGATCAAGTTGGTAAAGCATCGCACGCTCAAGCATGTGAAAGTCGGTGACGTCCTCAGACGTAAAGGTTTGCCCCAGTTCGCCCATGGGTAAGGTGCTCGACTGGCTCGACTGGGTGGTATTCGCCATTACGACTTTGGTGAAAAATAGTTAGGTTAGGGTTAGGTTAGGTTAGGTCGAAATTTTTTAAAAGTTAATTTTAAGAGAAATTTTATCTGAAAAATTTTCGAAAAAAGTTTGTTTTAGTATGTTTTTAGGTCAAGAGTATTATAATTTTAAGTTTTAAGAGATTTTAAATTTTGAAGTTTTTGGCCGAAATTTTTCTAAGTTCTTTGGAACTTTTTTGTTTTTTGAAGAATTTTAAAAATTTTTGCGGGAGTAGTTTCTATAATTTGAAAAAATGTTAAATTAATTATTTAGTAATTTTAGGTATTTTCCTTCTAGGAAATTTGAGAGTTGCAATATAACAGTTGATAGTAGCACTTTCAGTTGTCCGCGGCTTAGTACCGTCTAACGTTCTATAAAAAAAATCCTGTATACTGTCCCACCGCTGGGCAAAAGCCTCCATCATTTAAATCAAGTAATCGCTACATTTTATGGGTATTAGTTTGGAGATTAAGGGTTGGTGAGCATCACAGAACAGTTTATCTATTCTGTGGTGAGCCTATAGGAATTATGCTGTGTACGTCGACTGTGTTCGCTACTTTGAGCCACGTTACGGTGCGTGTCGTAAGGTCGATCTATGGAAGAGCATCCCCTCTCCTTACACCACTGTTTTATTTGTACTGGCACCTCGAGATCAACCGTTAGGTTATACAAGAAGTGCCAGACATCCCTGCGCCGTAAGCTCGCGCAGGAGACCATCTGCGTTAGGTCTTGACGCCGAATCAGTGCCCGCCGAAGCGCGCTCTTCATTCGGTACTCATAAGACTAGTGTCTCGGAAGAGATTCCCCGTGAACACGTGTAGTTCATTGCCTATTTTCCAGATAGGTAGCCGGAGCTGTCGAGCTCGCTCACTTCTCGTTGCACGAAGGGCATAACTCGTAGTTGCCACTGCTTGGGTCGTCAACTCTAAAGTCGACTACCAAGTGTCCACCTTGGTCGCGGAGTAGTAAGCACACTCACTTCTCGGAACCCAACCGGGAGCCTAGCCAGTTCCCATGTCCTACGCGGTTGGCTGGACCGGAGGCTACGGCATCTAGGGGGCCGCCTCTACTAGTTCTCCAGATTAGTTATTATTAGCATTACATTTAGTACCGGAGATGTTGACACCAATGTCCAATGAGAACCACCGGACAAAGCTGCCAACTTAAAGGGAAACTCACGTTCCCCGCAGGACTTTTCGCTTCTGGTCCCACAGAGACCGCTACTAAGCCCCGCTCGCTGTGCACGAGTTTGGAAGCCCTGGCACAGAATACCAGGACAAACGAACATTCCCAAGCTCTACAACTAACCACAAGCCACTACGAGTCCAACCCATGGGTTGGACTCGTAGTGGCTTGTGGTTAGCTGTCCGGAATTCCACCGGAAGCGCCAGTTAAGACACAACCAGCGGGGGGCGTGAACGGAACCCCGTAGTACCCCTGAGCATCATACAGCCGGACCCGTGGTTCCAGCTGCGAACCCCTATCTATAGGGGTTAGTAGGGACTATCGAAGAGCAGTTATAAAATACTTGTTGTTAAAATAATATAGACACTATACCCATCGATAATAAGCATAAAAAAATTCGAAACACTTTGCCTGGCCTGGAAATTGAACCCGGACCTCCGGTTATCGGACCCAGCACTATAAGAAATGATTTACAGTCGGCCTTTTTATGGATAGATAGATAGATAGATAGACAATACTTTTATTGTAACATAAAACAAACATTTACATTAGACATAAAAGAGCAAAAATACAAAGTTATACAATGTGGCGGTCTTATCGCATTAAAAGCGATTCCTGCCAGACAAACAGTCGGATGGAGAGAACATATACACTCTATGTTCGGAGGTGCAAATATTCAAAACATGGTACACAATTAAATGCAAAAATAAGTAATTAAATAAAATAACATTATAAAATAAATAAATAACAAGGTGTTATTAATATGTATACACTACTCTGTCAAGAAAGTATCGGGAAAAGATCAATAATACACAAAATTTTAGTTATTCATCCAAATTTATTTTATCGCCTTCAAAGTATGCTCCTTCAGAAACGATACACTTACGCCAACGAATAATCCAATCATCAAAACATTTTTTAAACGCTTTTTTTCGGAATTGAGTTCAGTTCTCCCCGCGAATTCCCCTTTATGTCTGTCTGTCTTCTACCGAATGAAAACGGGTGCCATGAAGTGGTAATTTGAGTTTAGGAAAAAGAAAGAAGTCGGTTGGAGCCATATTAACCACCTTATTCACCAGTTGAATAAGGTGATTGCTCGATGGTATTTGTTGAGTTTTTGGTCAAAAATTCGTTCCTTGCTTGTGCGAAGGCGCATTATCGTGGTGCAAAATCCAAAATTTTTCTTTCCACAAATTTGGCCTTTTTCGTAGAATTTGCTCTCTTAACACGTTCACGCGAACATGTCAATATCATAGGTCCATACGGTATCGCACATCATTTTTCCATACAAACAAAAGTGGCGTCTATTTACGTTGTGCATAAAGCTGATGAAATCAGTACTAGCGTCGATTGCATTGACGTATAAAAAACGTCGACGTCGATGCTCTGCATCTGGTGTAGGCTTTAAGGCTGGAGAAGCTGAAGGCTGATGCACGCTAGTTGTGGGATCCAGGGATGGCGATGGCGGCTGCGTGATTGATGTAGAGAGTAAGAATGGCGAGGGTGCATTTGGTCTCAAATTATTTTCCGCACACATGCACAGCATATGCACAGCCACCAGACCTAGTAAAGGTCTGGTGGCTGTGCATGTGCCTCCGTGATAGACTCAGGAGGCGACTCCAAAGGAGGCGATCGCGTTTGTGGGTTAAGTATCTGAATACCTTCTGCATTTCTAGAATCTGGCAAATCCAATACCGGTTCTTGGATCTCTATAGAATTGTGCAACTGATGTTCTGTGTCTACAAGATTATTCAGCAGAAATGTATCATCCAAAAGACCATCTCGTAAAGAAGAATGGGCGTTTTTGTATGAAACCCGTCCCCACCCCCCGAGCGAGCGAGCGACCGAACGAGCGAATGAATTAATGAAAAAATAAAAGAAAAAAAGGGAAAATTAAAAAATAAATAAAAATGAGGGTGTATAGTTAAATTCAAGAAAAAATCTTGACTTCAGTTTTATATTATCGTTATTAATGTTTCTGTTATTATGTTACAATAAAAGTATTATCTATCTATCTACCTATTATCATTTATTATTTTAATTTTCTTCTTCTCAATAACTCACAATCTGGTCGCTTCAGACTCACCAGTCAAAACACTCACGATTTTGCATGAATGTTCGTTGCAATTACGTGTCACCAGAAACAAGCGCACTCCCCGCGAAGAGCACAGGACTACAGAATGTATGACACCTAGTTGGTGGGGCGACGTACAGTGTCGTTGTTGACAAACAAAGTAGGTACCGTTATCAAGAGGAAGAGGCATGAAAGGCATAAAAAAAACTGATGCGCTGTAGCACTAGAAATTTGCGAGTTCGATGTGTTGTAGCACAGCAACGCATCTCTTGGATGTTAGTACGTACAATAACGTTGTTTATAAAAAAATTTTTTTTTTATTGGACGTAATCATACGTTGTTCTACCAATATTTGACGCATGTATACGTTGTTTGCATGAACCTGTTAAACGCCTTAACCCTTTAACGGGCACAGCATGTTCAAATTTTTAATTGGTTTTCGACCTTATCTCAATTGCATAAAGTTCAAAATATGGTGGCAATATATGTGCCACTGCCTTATAAAGGGTTAAAAGCGGCAAGAATTCCGAGTACACACCACCGCGATAGTCAAAGAAAACAGACAACATGACTTTGACTTTTGATCGACTTTGGCGAGGTTTTCTCGGTTTCGGTTCAGTCGGAAGGCGCCACTCCGAAACTTGTTGACTAGTTTGCATGTCAAACTTGTAAAACCACGTCTCGTTACCAGTAACAATGCGTTGCATGAATGTTGGGGCGGAATTGACTCGTTCTAGCATGTCCTCAGCGACTCTTATGCGATTGAGTTTTTGGAGAAAATTCAGGTATTTTGGGACTAGCCGAGCGGCAACAATTTCATACCCAAGTGATTATTTAAAATGGTACGGATCGACTCGTGAGACACAGAAGTTCAGCGGCTATCTCTCTCAAACTAGAATAAGGATTTTCAGTCGCCATTTCCTTCACTTTTGCGATGTTAACTTAAGTTGAAGACGTTGAAGGGCCTACCAGAGCGAAGTAAATCTTCCATCACATCTCGACCGCTTTTGAACGCTTTGCACCACTCACAAGCACCTGTTTTTGATAAAGTCGATTCGCCGTAAGCCTTCTGAAATATTTTCAGTGACTCCAAACACGAAATTCTTTTGGCGACGCAAAATTTAAGACAAACTCTTTGTTCGATGTTTTTATCCTTTATGAAATTCGCAATGCACATTAGATAAAAACTAACTAAAAACAGCACTGTATTTAGAATTACAGATGCAACTCAAACTCCGCGCTAAAATGGATAACAGTTGTGCCAATCTAACAACAACAAAAAAACAAAAAAATTAATTTGCAATCATAAACAAATCATCCGTTCCCGAAACTTTTTTGATAGAATGTATATACATATAATTTATGACATTCTATACAGTCATTGTTCATGTATAAATAGCTGCGTTTTGTCTGTCATACTCGTAGCAGTGTACAAAGTATTTAGTTAACTCAATCAATTAGAAGAGCAGTCGTCCGGAATGTGAAAGGTCGTGAGCTCCGGTCCATCCTCAGGCAATCGCTTTTTGTCATTTCAAAACTATTCAGATAGGAAAAGGACGAACTCGCACACTAGGTTACAGGTAAATCAATAACGCAGATAGGCACGTAAGTTTTATACATTTTTAGATAGTTATAGGACGATCTAGTTAGTATGCAAATGTAATATGTCCATAATACTACTATGGTAAGGGTAGGTACATCAAAAGCGTGAATACGTAACACTTTATATGTTACACACGTATAATTCGTGTTAATAATAATTGTAAATAAATTAATAGTTTAAAAAACATTAGAAAAACATGATTTTATAAATGCACGAAAAAACCAAAAATTAATTATGGATCGTTCAAGTTGTCTCTATTTCTGGGCTGAAGTGTAAACTATGTGCTTTTAATTATAATATTTGATTGTAAAAGCGTGGGGAGCTGGTAAAGAAAGACTTTGTGTATAACTTGCTGAGAAATCAAGTTAAGCGATGTTAGGGGAAGCAGGTTACACAGATTGGCGCTCTAACTGGAGTTACAGCACGACTAGTAGGTAGCACTACATTAAACAGTCTGTTCAAAGTAACAGTTTGTCGAACTCAGACAAAACATGCGCCAGCAGCGAGGAGATACGACATTCACCGACATTTTTAACGCCTCTTCTTTCAGGAAATTAAGTACTTACATAAGGGTAATGCGTCAACAGTGGCAGAGAAGAACTCTACATGAGTTCTTGTTCGTGGACGAGATATCTTTGGTTCCCCTTGGGTAACCGGTTGGTGGCATAAACGTTATGCTCTTGTGCGACCTCATGCAGCTTCCGCCAGGAAGTTAGTATTAGTATTTGTTAACAAGAAAGTCTTTCCTGTTCCAGCGCCCCACGCTTTTACAATCAAATATTACAATTAAAAGCACATAGTTTACACTTCAGCCCAGAAATAGAGACAACTTGAACGATCCATTTTTTTTGTTTTTATGTGCATTTATAAAAGCGTGTTTTTTAAACTATTAATTTATTTTATACTTTTTAGTCTAACCTTGAAACCTGATCGTGTTCAAAGTCCATTGCGTGGCCTTTCTCACAAGTGCAAACACGACTATGATACGATACTCTATCATGTAATGCCAGTGCCTATCTTCCGGCTTCATAATCAGACCTTGAAATCTAATCGTGGTCAAAGTTCATAACAAGACTTTTCTAAGAAATCCAAAACCGCTATGATATGATTTTCCATCATGAAGTTCCAGTTCATATCTTCCGGCTCCATCGTCAGATCAGTTCGATATAAAGATGGGCATTTACCCGGTAAATACCCGACTTGTGGGTAAATACCCATTTTTACCTATTTTTACCCACCCATTTTTAATTTATACCGAGTAAAAATTAAACTCAGTTTAATTTAAACCAATTATTGAATTTGGTTATAGATACTATTACATACCGACTAAAGCATATTTTTAAGTCATTCTAAGTCTAATACTTAGTGGAATTCTATTCATTTTCGAGCTGAGGCACGACTTTTGTTTATTAAGATATTCAAAATGTTCATACGTTAGTTATCATTTCTAGTTCAATTTCTGTTGTAATTATATTATCATGTCTAGGACGTGCACCCTGGTATTCCTTGTTCTTTTAGGTATTTGACATACGAATTACGAAGTCAACATATTCCCGGTTCCTTAAAAACTACTTTTTTATAATAGATGGGCTTGCTCTTGGCCACATTCTTATCCGTAGGATTAAGAAGAATCCGACGATGGAGCGAGCTTGCCCAGAAGCAGCCTATTCACTCGGGCTTTAAAGATGTTGGGCTATATGCACTCGGGAACACAGACGCCGGCAGGGAATTCCATACCTTGGCTGTACGCATTATGAATGAAAACGAATAGCGCTTGGTGCGTATGAGTGGAATATCAAAAGGGTGGTAAGTAACTAGCCGTACGTCTGGACTCCCGATACTAGAAAGGGGACGGTGGAATGAGTTCGTGTAGCTCAAAAGCACACTCTTCGAAGTACAACCTGTAAAATACCGACAAGCATGCAACTGAGCGACGGACGGTGAGCGAGACTGTGAAGCTTGGTTTTCACAAGCTTATCGGCACCTATAAGTTTCCTGGCTCTGCGTTCTACTGAATCGAGCGCGGCAAGTTGATATTTTGCTTAGCCGTCCCAAAGGTGGCAGCAATACTCCACGCACGACCAGACTTGTGCTTTATATAGAGTTAGAAGCTGTCCCGGCGTGAAATATCGCTTAACCTTATTTTGAACACCCAGCGTTTTCGCCGCAGTTTGAGCCTTGATTTCGATGTTGATGCCCAAGTTGAGATTGGAGGTCAACTTCATGCCGAGGAGATCGAAGTTGTCGGTAATTGGTACATCTACACCCCGGAAAGTAGGAGCCAGGTTAAAAGGACTCCTTCCGTTAAACGAACTTCCTCTCCGCCGACCCTTGCGCTAGACAGATACCTCTTTGTGACCGTGCTGTCGTCTGCAAACCCAACAATTCCCGGCTTGAGCAGATCGTTATTATACACCAAAAAAAGGGTAGCAGAGAGAACGGAACCCTGAGGGACCCCGGCATCGATAGCCATGAGGTCGGAGGAACAGCCATCAATGACTACTCTGATTGTCCGTTTACTTAGGAAGTCCAAAATCCAGACACGAAAATCAGCAAAGATGCCGTACGCTGGAAGCTTGCTGAGCAAGCCAGCGTGCCAGACCCGGTCAAAGGCTTTCGATATGTCAAGCGTCACGGCAAGCGCATCGCCATGCTTCTTGGTTGCCTCGCCCCAGCAATGAGTAACGTACACCAGAAGGTCCCCCGTGGAACGGCCCCGCCGAAAGTTATATTGGCATTTGCAAGCTTCCAGGAATGAGGCCGCTCTAGTAAGAAGAGAAAGGCGGTACAGACGCGTTAGAATCGGAGACAATTCAGGCGGGCAGTCCGGGCCGCTGGCCTTATTTATTTTATTTCATAAAAATCATATAATTCAAATGACGCTGTATAAAGTGGGTAATGTAATTATCATTCTCCCTGTTACTGCAAGCTGGCAACGTCGCACGCGCAAAATTTAAGGTGACTGCTAGTGCTAGAAACCGCTAGAAACTTCAAGGGTTGGTCAGGTCAAGTGTTTTAAAAATGTCAAAAAAGGAATTCGTGATTTTTTCATTTTTAATCTAAAACTTAATATAATAATAATTACAGTTAAAAAAAGGGCCCGATCGGGGGGCAATTTCTTATCTTGTAACTCATGCTCCTGTCCCTTCGGGGAGGAGGTCTAGGAGAGGTAGGGCCTTTGGAGGCGACAATCGGCCTGCAGCGGGTGCCATTGGGCACCGATAACCTACGCTAGGGTGGTTCGGTCACCACCCTGTATGCGCCCACGCTCGTGGCAGGGATCGGGTGAACTCCTTACCTTCGACGCCGCCCCCTCTCCCATCGGCTCGGCTATCCACTCCACTTATGGTGGTGCTTGGGATCCGTTGGCGCAAGGCCATCTCCCGCCTCGTGCTAGTAGGAGAGGAGGGGACTCGGGTCACCAATAGGAAATTGTTGCCCACCTGCGCGTTGCTCCCAAACCAGAGACTGTTTTGCTTCCTACACCCTCTGTTTGCGTTTGGGGCCTTGATGGCAGCGCTCGCCAGGCTCACGCCCGGTTGGACTCAGGGCTGTATTGTGTTGAGCTGGCTTGCGAGTTGTTAATAATATTTTCATTTTATGCGCGTTATCGGAACCATAACATAACTTGATGCTATCGATAGTCGTTGGACTTACTGCACCTTAAACACGCACATTTCATTTCAGTTGTAAAAGGAAAATAAATGGTGTCTTATTGCACTTTGCAGACTAACGTAGGTACTTATCGCCCAGCTGACGCGAACGGGTCAACAGCGGATGGTCGGCAGGCCGGCCGTCGTTGCCCGCGCGTTGTAAATAATCGTTATTTTTAATTGTTTTAGATTTCATTTTTCTTATGTTATTGCTTTAAAATAAATTTGGAACTCAAAGACTATCCAATTAAAATTCACAAAATAAATTATTTAATTAAAAATGGCAAAAACACCAATTCCTTTTTCGTCATGTTTAAAACACATGACCTGACCAGCCTTTGAAGTTTCTTGCGGTTTCTAGCAGTCCCCATGATACCGCACGCAGCCTCTTGCCCCCCACTCCACGTGGTATTTTTCGTACGCGAGTACATGTTCATTAAAAGTGCATTTCAACTAGCTAGATCTGCGCCATTTTGTTGTGTTTTAGTTAAAAATAGATGTTGATTAAAGATTTAAAATATAATCAACTGTGTTTTATTTGAAATCAATATTTTATCTTCAATGGTCAAGATCGAAACTAACATCGTAGATTGTTTTAAGGATAGTATTATAGACAGTATTCAATTTTTACCCAGTGTTTAATAAAAATACCCGGTATAAATGGGTAAATACCCTTTTTTACCCTTCCTCCCAATTTTACCCACCCCAATTTTTACCCACCCGCCCATCTGTAGTTCGACAGTACCATATTAGTGTATTGTCATCAGAGAGCTGAGTGTAAGTTTGTAAATGTGCAAACGTTACTATCGCGTTTGTGTTAAGAGTTTTGATTCTCGGTCTGATTTACTTAGCATTAAGATATATCTGTCAAAACTTAACTCAAACGCGCTAGTAACGTTTGCACATTTACAAACTGACACTCAGCTCTCAGAACTACATACAGCTGCCAATTTTCATTACGTTACGACCCTTGGAAGATGGTTAAATTAGTTACCTTAAATTCCATTACATAGTTTGTTACATACAGGTCGACCTAATAAAAGCGTATTAAAAACCGGCCAAGTGCAAGTCGGAATCGCGCACGAAGGGTTCCGTACCATTATCTATACTACTACCTATTGCTGTTATTAATATCGAGCAAAAAACCGAAAAAAAAATCACGTTTGATGTATGGGAGCCTACTTAAATATTTATTATATTCTGTTTTTAGTATTTCTTGTTAGAGCGGCAACAGAAATACATCATGTGTGATCAACTGTCTAGCTAACACGGTTCATGAGAAGATACAGCTTGGCGACAGACGGACGGACAGTGGAGTCTTAGTAATAGGGTCCCGTTTTTACCCTTTGGGTATGGAATCCTAAAAAACCTGACAAGAACTATAAAATGACATAATAATAAGTATTAGTAGAGGATCCGAGTATACAACGACCTTCACCGAGCGGTTAATGGATGAAAAGTAGTTTATATCAATATGTTAAAAAATATATTGCGAGTGGGTTGGCTGAAAAATTTCAGTCCAGTATATGATTAATTAAATATTTAAAAATATTATTTTTTAAATACTGCACTTGTTTCGATAATACATAAATTAAATAGGTACCAATCGAAAGTATGAAGCCTTTAGAATATGCAAACGTTAGGTTGACTATTTTTTTCTTGTCATAAAATTAGGTAGGCAGGTGTAAACAGGCAAGTCAATATTAGTAATTTGCAACCGTCTGGTTAAATAAATAAAATGTATGTTTAAATAAAGATAAATTCATTTCAAACACACACACACTAAACCAGTGCAATGTAAAAAAAAATATTTTTTTTAATATTAAATTAATCATTAATGGTACTGGACTGAAATTTTTCAGCCAACCCACTCGCAATATATTATTTAACATATTAAATTTGATATAAAATACTTTACATCTATTAACCTTCTCGGTGAAGGTCGTTCTATACTCGGATCTTAGACTATATGTCATGTGTCTTAGCCTGCACTGGTACAGTTCTTACGAAGTGTATTTACCGCCATAGCCACTCTGAGTAGCGGTACAAATGTTGTACTTATTGACAAGCAAGCGAATTTCTAGTTTACATAGCACGTTATACTATGGAAATATATGTAAACCACAATACCGAGAACGCAGTGGACAGAGAAACCGCACGCCGCGCGCCGCAATTAGCAAAGTCCAAAGTCGAAGACCTCTTACCACTAAGCATGCTGACTGAGACGTGTCAGCTCTCATGCTTGTCAATTTAATAGGTAGGTACTTACACGCAATAGTTTTTTTCCGCGAGAATTCATCATCTACAATTCCGATGTGCACAAATAAAATGAAATATCAGCAGTTCCGCAGCGATAGATTGGAGCCAGTGATTCGGTCCATATCGACGGCTTTTTATTAGAATCCGTACGATATGAAATTTATCAGTACTATTGTTGGTAAATGTTTTCGTGTTTCCTGAAAAAGTGGTATATGGTAAATGTCTCCTGGAAAGCACAAAGCGTTATAATTTTATTAAAATAATGTCACGATTCGTTTGAAGAAAAAATATTTTGTAAGTAAGTATATCGATTTGATAGATTTATTTAATATCTGTATTTCGAAGATAAGGTTGCAGGGGAAAATCGAGAATCCTTGTAAAGTGTCCCACTTTGAACCGGGTTCGTATTCTTCGGCAATTTGAACGGCGGCAACAAGATAACAAATAAATATAAAAATAATAAAGAAAACAGGAGTAAAAGAAACTGGGATGGCAACGTCTAGAAATACTGTGTAGTTTTGCGTCCACTAAATTTTGAGGTTCCACCGATAAATCACCGTCCTCGCCAGTTACGCAGTATAGGCCGCTGCAAAATCAAATTAAGTTCCAAAAAACAAAATGGCAGAGGTGATACGATTTTAAAATTTAAACAGTTACGAAATAATATATAGCAAGGGATCAGCATTTCCATTTGAAATATGAGGTACGAAAGCTCCTTATTCGTCTCTTGAATGCGGCACGAGATACACGCTTAGACTTGAATAAATCTCTTAGTCGTAGATGGGACTCGAGCGCACATTTTATTCGCTATAATACATATTGGAAGTTGGAAGATTAGGAGCTACTATTATCATTTTCTTATATGTGTCAGATAGTCCGTCAATACGTTTTTTTGGGCTATACTTGAGCCATCGCTTAGATCTATGGGGCCATATGATGATGTAACAAAGATACCTAATAGACAAAATTTGTGGAGTCTACCTATATAAAAATCATTTGCCTAAAAACGTTAACTTTTTTGTGATGGTAATTGTCAGAATAAGGTTTGTATGGGAGAAAACAGTTGGAAATTCTTCACGGGTTGTTTACGCAGACGAAGTCGCGGACGCACCACTTGTTTTAAATAAATGTGTTTATGTGAAGAAGTTGTGATACTGACTTAAAAGAAAGATATTATAGAAATAAATTTATAAAAACAGATTGTTTTTATTACCAAGTTTTATTGCGATTTACTGAAATTTTTTTTAAGTCTTTGGCTTGATGTCAATTTAAGATTAAGTTTCATGTGCGATTCTACAAAAATATCCATGAAAACTTAATTAAGCATATTTATTTTATGGCCAAATTATATTTGTAGGAAATTCCAGTATAACTGCATAGGATTTAATAATCGAGGCTTCTATGGGATGTTTCCATAAACTTATTCACCTATTAAAACAAAAATAAATAACCATGATTTAATTTAATTATAGATATGATTAGTTTATTACAATATGTCACAAGATCTAAATGGTAAAGACTGCACAGTCATGATCATGATATTTGATTTAATAAATGGACGATATTAAGCTGACGTCAACACCTAGTCACGTTGAGAACTTTCATTATTACGTAACGTTTAATTATAAAACAAGTACCTACTTAACTCTCGAGCCCCTTTGACATAGATAAATAATCAATGTATTTGGTTCAAACCGGTGTTGTCTCTATCTAAAAGTGTCAACAAGTAATAAGTCGGGTACAAAGTTCCACGTCTATTTGTAATATAATTTTTTTAATCAACACCTAGTCACGTTGAGAACTTTCATTATTACGTAACGTTTAATTATAAAACAAGTACCTACTTAACTCTCGAGCCCCTTTGACATAGATAAATAATCAATGTATTTGGTTCAAACCGGTGTTGTCTCTATCTAAAAGTGTCAACAAGTAATAAGTCGGGTACAAAGTTCCACGTCTATTTGTAATATAATTTTTTTAAATAAAACAAAAATGTAAAAACACCAGATTTTACTAAGAAATAGAGAGACAAAAATTATTTATAAAAAAACAAAAGGATGAATATTCGTATCATTCGTATGTCAGTAATGGGCTCCTAGCTCATATATAGTATATACTACACTTCGGGTACCCGCTCCGGATATCTCCCCGGTATACAATCTGGATTGTTGGGGTTATACTCCCAAATGAGGTACTCCGGCTCGTTAAGGTAAAGCGGAGGTATTTCGTCACTCAGCTCCGTATCGTGGCCGACCAAGTTCTTGTTTCTTTCGAGAAGTTCGTCCACTTTCGCCTGAGTCTCCTCGGATATATCTGCAATCATTCCTTTTATAAATGATGCCAGCCGCACTACCAATGGAAAAATTTAATACTCATAGTGTGATTAGTTAATTGTTATTACATTTACAATACTATAATATTTTTGATGGAAAGAAGAACCACGCATTACTTCAAAATAGTTCATTTATTTTATGAGTTACCACTTTCTATAAAATACAATGTCCTGACAATCTCAATACTATAAAATACAAAACTTTATAATGACGAGATGTCTGGGTAGCTAAATTGTAAGAGGAAGTCTAGTATTGAAATCTTGCCTGAGGCAGTCTCTGTTATAATGCAGCATTTGTTTTTGGTCTTTATTTCATCAATCACAAGATTTATAAGACATAACATTGTTTTTTTTAAAAGATTCTATACGATAACTCTATTTGGCTATAATATATTATATTGCGTCAAGAATTAGCAAACTAAACTTAGTCGTAGAAAAGCAATTATCATAAAAGAAAAATTAAACAAGGCGAAAACTCTCGCACGTGTGTTGCATACTTACCCGTGTTAAACAAAAAGTACCACTTAGTTAGGCTTACTTACGTGTTCTGCGCAAATCTACTCTCAGAACTTTTCTGTTCAGTTCGAGCGCTTTAATAAGAGTTTTCTCTGCGTCTCCAGACAAGTCATTAGCAGCCATGTCTAATCTGGTCAAGCCTCTATTGAGGCTGAGTAGGCCGGCCATCTAAACAAAAACGTTATTTTGTTAGGTACACAAAATTCGTACTTTGTGATTATTGTTGCTAAGAATATTTGAGAACAGAATATAAGTACGCGTGTCTGCAATATTTTATTTTATTATAATTAATTTACTTTGGCGATTTGACGATGTTCGGGAACAGTGAAATGCAATAAAGAGGGCTTAGTTGGGGACTGGGGACTGATTATGATGTGAAGTTTATACCTTTTCTGCAGATGCACCATTAAATCCACACGAGTTGACGATCAACGTTTGAGGTTTCTCTTTACAGCGGACAAACGCTGCTGCAAACGTTGTTGCACATTTAAGCGACATGGGGTTCAAGCTGAAATCTTATAAACAAACCATACATACAGACAAATACACGTATGACTAAAGGTATCACTAAAATAAATAATAGTCGATGTAATACCTAGCAACTCTATGGGGGCTGCTGGTTTCATCTGCAAAGCATATGAGATTCCTTGGACACCAACTTCTTTAAACCTGTTGTTCGCAATTCTGATTCGTTTTACGTTACTGTGTATGTAAATAAAGCCTCCCAATGCTTTCATACCGTAATCGCCAATTTTACAATGGTTGAAGTCCAGTTCTTCAATACTCTCTTTTTTTACCAGGTTTTGTAAAATTAGTTTCACTTTTGAGCAATCTAGATTACTCCTGTTAATCCGAAAAGTTCGAAGATGTCTTAAATCCTCAAGCCCTCGGCATAGCGATTCACAGTCAGCCATTGAAAACTCAAAATATCTCGTCTGGTATTTTTCTGCCAAGTTACTGAGACCGAACACTAAGGAAATCTCTTGGAGGTTATAGAGTCTCATTAGTACGGGTTCTAGAGTGATGTGGTCACATAATACAGGCACGCTATAAGCACAAGTGTCTTCCACCACATCGGGATAAGGAATGCGTGGTAGTGGTTGTCGAACAATTTGCAATTGGTTAAGACGAAGTTCGTAAATATAGGGGCTGACCTGAAATTAGTAGTAACTAAAATCTAACTAATCTCCGTTGTTATCTTATAAATCTCAATAAGTCTAGTCACGTTTTACATTATGTTGGTTCCCTGTTTTTTTTTTGATAAATGAAGCTCGCCAACAATCATAATTTCTCCAATGAAGAATGCAGACATTAAAATCCATTGCGAAAGTTTTTCCTCTAATAGGCATGCATTTAAATGGATTCATAGCCAAATGTGCAAGTCGCAAAATGTGCACTAATGCAATTCGCAGAAGGCGCAAGTCGCAATATGTGCAAATCGCAGAAGGTGCAGGTCGCAATATGAGCAAATCGCAGAAGGGGCAGGTCGCAATATGTTCAAATCGCAGAAGGTGCAGGTTGCCATATGTGCAAATCGTTAAATGTGCAGGTCGCAATATGAGCAAATCGTAAAATGTGCACTTATTTACACTATACTCATACACGCAGGTCCGATCCACGGCGAGTAGAGGTAATCCGATGGGTTTTGAACTTAACCGTTTTCTGGAGGAAAAGTTTCTTGGCGGCTCCGTGTATTTCGGGTTATTAGTACCCTTTGCTCTTGGTTTGCCTATAACGCACACTGCGTTACCTAAGTCGCGCCATCTGTGTTAAGGACAAGTGTACCTACACGTTTCCACATATAATCCGTATACCGGGAGCTCTAAATTTCTCCTAGAGCTCGCGACCAAAGGACTGAATTCTTTTGATTCTTGCTCATAAAACCAAAGGTCACACTAATCTTTAAAAATAAAAATAAACCCTAACAATATTAAATATTTATTATCATAAAAAAACATTACAATTAGTTAAACTTAACATACTTACTGGGAGACTAAGCCAAGATAACAATCGTTTACAGAAAACGAAACGAAACACTATTGATTTCTTTATCACTCTTCCGTGGGTAAGTTTATTCGATTTCAACAAGCGATTGTCATCATGGTTATGGCCGAATAACTTCTACACTTTTAAAACAAAATAAAGTAATACCTACCTATTATTAAACAACAACTTAAGTTTCATATCAATTTTGTATACCTACTACCGACTACATGCAAACGGTGCTTTATTTATGTTTTAAATATTTATTTATAATAGGCACTTTTCAAAAATATGACTTTCTTCAAGAACTCTGAAGATGTGACTCGGTTGTTTTCTAATTCGATTTTTCTAAATCACAAAACTATGAGTTTCCGCGTGTCCCCACTTTAAGGAGGGCACGCTCCTCCACCTGCCTCCCCCCACTCCCTCACCCCCTCCGACTGCCGCCGAGTAACCCCGTGGGCTGAATTAGCTCTATTTCAAAATCTACACATTTTGCGACCTGCTCAATATAAGATCTGCTTGCACATTTTGCGATCTGCTCAATATGAGACCTGCACATTTTGCGATCTGCTTATTGTGAAATCTGCACATTTTGCGATTTGCTCATTGTGAGATCTGCACATTTTGCGATCTGCTCAATGTGAGATCTGCACATTTTGCGATTTGCTCATTTTACGCAGCCTGCACATTTTGCGACTTGCTCATTTGGCTATGTATCCATTTAAATATCTGGGATTTCTTACTTTTACGGCACAGTACTGTACTCCAAAAGATAAAAAAAGTTATTTAATCACAATATGATCGTTACCAATTTAGACAGTTCAACAGCATCCGCCTCGATGAAAACATCAGGATTCACGTTTTCTAAATAATCTTGCAGACAAGCCGATAGATATTTTCCTTTCCAAAATGTCACTCCTAATTCGATTCTTGATGGGAATTTGGTAGCAAACGACCGTTTCCAATATTGCTCATCCTGGAATAATGTTCTTAATTTTGTGTAGTATTTAATATTACTTACGAAAATGGTACAAATTAAAACAGGATAACGGAGAATTAAAATAGGATAAGAATAATAAACAGGGCGTTTTTCTTTTAAGCATCTTAAAATATTATCTTCTATGTTAGAGCGCCTTACCTTCTTCGATCATCAAATGATCGAAGACGACCTTGGTCCGTTATTTGTCTAAATTTAAGAAATGCAAGGTTTGTTTGAGAACTTACCCTAATGTAAGGAACGCTGAACTTCAAAGGTATGTCAGCAGGATACAAATCCATGAGCATGTCGACATCTTTTTGTAGGACACGACTGAGTGGATCGATCCTATGGAACACTCTGGACAAGGCCAGAGCAGCGAAGTAGGTAAGAGGTGCAGGAGTGACATCGTCGTCCCATTCAAAATCCTCTGCCACAATTTTTCGGGGGATTTCCGCTACTGAATTTAACATTACAGTGGTGGTGGCATACGCTCCACGGGCGTTCGGCGATACCACGTAAGGAATCTTCATGTTGAATTATGGTGTTTGGGATTTTCAATGTAAGTTTATTTAATAATTTATTAGTTTTAGTTACCTAATCAAATTATTTGATATTTTTACAGGTTGAATCTACGGATTGAAAACATGACAATGACAAATGACAAGACATTTAACTTTTTTATTACATCATCCGCATTCCGCATAGATTCGCAAGTCGATAAAAAGTTTAAAAAACCATTCTAAAAACTACAATAAAACATTGTTTATTACTGATATTTGGTAATGGTGATGGTTCTATTCCTTTAAACATTTCTGCCTTGTGTAAATATTATAAATAATCTGTAGGCACAAAATTATACGTTACCTAACTGGACCGAAAAATGCACAGAATGATGAAAATGCAGCCGATAAAGGCAATTCATTTAAAATATAAAATGTGGTCGTTAAGACAACAACACCGTTGGACGGACACCCATCTGAAGACATGGCTCGGTAAAAGTTGCTTAAAATGCAAGAATTCGAAAACGCTAATATTTATGAACTACTCGTAAACAAATGATATTTTATTTTTAGAAATCTGCCGTTTCTCAAATGTTTTAAAGGGTTTACATCCGTCTTCATTCATGCCATTGTCACGAATTAACAAATTGTATTTGTATCTTAGTAAGTAATAACAAGACTTCACTAGAAGGGACTTTTAATCTACACTTCACAGTTCACACGCCTTTGTGCTGGAGCGTCGGTCGGGCGATATCCAACCGAGCAACGCGTCATCAACACCGTCGGCTGTTTCCGTGCCGCGTCGGCAGCGCTCGGGCCAAAACAGCGACAGCAACCGGCATATTTTCATGTGTTCGCTTCGCGTGGCGCAGACATTTGTTATTGTATTACCAAGCGTAGTGCGCGAGAGTGCAATCCGAGAAATCATAATTTTGTAAGTTTTCTTGAATTAAAAATAATATCAAAAATGAATACGGACAACAAGGACGCGTCGAAGAGCCAGAACAACTCCCAGTTCACTAGCTACAACCCGTGGAATTTGTTGTTCACGTCGAGGACACGGACTGAGAGCGAGAACAGTGCGAGCTCGACAAGCTCCAAAAATTGTCAGCCAGGTAAGTTCCTATGAATTACTCAATATAATTAGGTACCTATATATCTAGTCAGTAGTCAATAAAATTATATAGCTGTAACCACCGAAAAGATAAACGTTTAAATGTTCTATGTCTGTGACAATGACTTTTTTTATTAGCTAGTCATCGCGCTAGGCTGTTACTAGGTCTACGTTAGGCGCGCGTATCCCGTGACCCCGAAAGAATATACATAAATGATTTCTTTGCAGAAGCTACATCTCTTAAAAAACACATTTCAAATTTGTAGACATCACAGTTCTTGATATTTCGTGTTAAGTAGGTATTAGTGAATGATATTTCGATGTTTAATTATAAACATAGAGAAAACATACCTAGGTACTTTTATTCTATAGACCAGTTTGTAACATTTATCACATCTCTAAATGTGCAGTTTTAACTGTTTGGTTTTTATGAGAGACATTTGACTTAGAGAATATAGGTAATTAATAGATACTTACCTCAATAGTATTTAATAATTTAAAATGCAGAAACATGTTATTTTTGAAATGCCACAAAGTTTCTAATTTTTTTTATTATTTGATTATCTCGCTAAGCCGTACAATATATAGAGATGTTAATACGGCACTATAACTTAAACAATAATGTTAACCAGCTGATATAAGACTAAAAAATCATAGTACTTATAGGTGTATGATATCACCATCAATATTAAACATACAATATAACAACTTGAACTGAAAAGAACCGAATCAATATGTTGCGCACACAAAAAAAAAGTGAATGCAGATACGTCATTCACACAGTATCTACTTAAGCGACAGACATCACAGACACCCATTGATGCTCAGAATAATAACTAAAGCATATCATGCATATAATGTATTGATGTAAAAAACACCTCAATGCAGACACCATACATGTGGTGTGTATTTTTATTCTTAATTTCTCGTCTATAATCATGGCTCGATTGAGTTGATACTTGCTGCTTACATAAAAATGTGTGCTTACATAAAGACGTATGCACCTTCTTAATTGAATTCACTCTTATGAATATGCGGTAAACAGGTAGGCAATTGAACAGCGCAAACTTGTTTGTATCAAGACCAGTTAACCATGAAAGTTTTCTGCCTCCTACGAACTGTCCGTGTATACCAATACTAGTAATACTAAAATAAAAACAAAGCACTGGTACAAAAGGCGTTTCACGTTCAGAAGAATTTTATTATAACACTACTTCTTTAACCAAATAGCTTCCAAACTGATTACCAATATTAGCTATATTACTGATGGTAATTTTAGATTAAAGCGTAAAAATATCCACATGTTGGATTCGAACCGGGGCGGAACCTTCTGGAATTTCGGGACCTTTTATTGGTCAATTAACCACGGTCAACGATCTATAAATGGCACATACCAGAAGATGCAGGTCAAAAACTGAACTCAAATAATAAAAAAAAATCAAGTGTCTATTATGTAAAGCTGAACTAATATTCACCATTTGGCTTTTTATATTCAATGGATAATCTCTAGAATTACTGAAATAATTTTAATTATGACGGGACACAAACGAAGACGCGAGCAAATCACTATAATAATATAATAAAAACAACAAGATTACATTATTGAAATTCTTAAGCCTGTTGAATCAAAGCATTGACATAAAATAGAATTTCCTTTATAAATGATAGGAAAACAATCAGAGGACAAGTAAGCGTCTATCATCCGCAATAAAATTCAAGGTTTATGGAACCATTAGGAGCTGCTACGGTTTAAAATTCTGCTAGTATCATCGTTATTGCTTTTGTAACAAAGACTCAATAGAACCTTCAGTAGGTCCACTTTTATTGCAGATCAATATTTAACTTGCTGATCTTTTTAGACCTACTGTTTATACTTAGACAGAACGGTGTATTTACTTATAAATAGATAAAGTAGATAAAACATTTCTTCATTATTTCACAGTCTTTTGATTATTTAAAACTCTCTTCTCTTGTCTCATTGTTTTACCATCCCTATCCCATTGCTTTTGTAGGAATTTTGAGTTTCTCAATAACTTGTTACTTGATACTAGGATATATTTAAAAACCACTTACGGGCGTACTCAGAGTCAATTAACGTATAATGATTACTTAGTACCCAAACATGTCATTCCAAAACAGTGCTTACAATATTATTATTAGAGTGTATTGTACAATGTTAATTTCATTGGTGTTATTTACGTAGTCAATCATTACTGCTAATTGTCATCTCTTAGTGCGGCAGTAAGTTTCTTCAGGATCTCATTTAAATACTTACCTAATTATTATTTTTAATTTGACATTTTCAATTCATTTACGGAGTTTTCAAAAGCTGTGTAAGCCAAGATATAATAGTCTTGATCGTCAATGTATGTATGTACTTATCTATCTATAATATGTTAGCCTAAAAGAACATCCAAACCTATTTGTTGTGTCTTCTGTTTTAGTACCGCAGTTTGGTGCACTGCAAAGGCAGACTAGTAAGAGCAACGAGGACTACCTGTATATGATGTAAGTACTAAATATTAATTTAATATATGTATTTTATTTAATGGAATCAGGCGTAACTTTGCGGAAATCCATGATATACAAAAATGGAATAAAAATATATAGTGTTAATCAGTGCTTCGGAAGGCACGTTAAGCCGTTGGTCCCGGTTGTTGTTGTAAGATGGCAGTCGTTAAAACCCACCAACCCGCATTGGGCCAGCGTGGTGGGTTATGGCCAAATATCCCCACGTGTTATTGGCCACGTGCGAGGCCTGTGCCCAGCAGAGGGACGTTTATAGGCTGATGATGATGATGATGATGAGTGTTAATCCCGCTAACTCACCAATTTATCAAGCCAGCAAGCATACATTGAGGGCGGGAGGGCGGTACCTACTTGCATGCAGCATCCAAGCTAGATAAATTGGTGAGTTAGCGGCATTAACACTATATACTTTTATCCCGTTTTTGTACATGTATCTTAAGTCAGGAGCTCGATGGCGCAGCGGCAAGCGCGTTCGGGTTGCGATCTTGCCCGCTAAGCAACTTTCACAATGCCGGGTCGCTAGATGGGTGACCAAATTAAAAACATCTCGAACTCCTCCGTGCTTCGGAAGGCATGTAAAGCCGTTAGTACTGGTTGCTGTCGTAAGATGGCAGTCGTTAAAACTCACCAACCCGCATTGGGAAAGCGTGGTGGGTTATGGCCCAATATCCCCACGTGCTATTGTCCACGTGGGAGGCCTGTGCCCAGCAGTGGGACGTTTATAAGCTGATGATGATGATGATTCAACGACCTCCTTCGTCGAGTGGTTTATACACCGGTTTTCATGGTGTCGCCATCTCTGAGGTCCCGGGTTCGATCCCCGGTCGGGTCTATTAAGAAATTATTGTTTTTCAAAATTGTTTCGGATCTGGGTGTTTATATTATAATAAGTATAAATTTAAGTATTTTAAATATGTTTATCCGTTGTCTAGTAACCATTTAACGAGTTTCATAACGAAGCTTCTCTTGGGCTAGATAATTAGAGTAAGTGTAGGGAAGTTTATTTATTATTTATTTATGATATTTTTTAAAACCCTTTGTCCAACAGTGGGACACAATGTAGGCTACTAAAAAAAAGAAAGTTGTGAGCGGCGAAAAATATTTTTGATTTACTTTCGATATAGGTACCTATCCATGGATACGAGTGGTAAATAGGTTACTGATTCGATTATAAATAACAATATTGCAACTTTAAAAATTAACTGGTGGCTCAATGCTGGTTGGTAACGAGTAACGACCTATAGTACTTACTTATTTTGATTTAATATTGTTTTACGCGGATTTTATAAGGAAAATTAACATACTAATTTTACTAATAGGTACCTATGAAAAGACATTTTATGCTGGATGCAGTATTTAGTAGTTAGCAGTGAAGATATATTACACGAAAAAGATTGGTCAATAATATCTGTCAGCCGAGCTTGTTAACATTGTATTTAAAGTTATTAGTTAGTATCTGGTACTATTAATAGCCTGTGTTATTGCTAGATTGCCTACAAGTGTGAACATTGATGCGCAAGTGTAGGATATATTTTACTAGCAGCCCGCCCGCAACTTCGTCCGCCTCGTACCCCGTGACGAACTTCCAAAAGTTACAAACACAATAAAAAAAGAATTAGCCGAAAGGTGCAGCCGTTCTGAAGTGATGCGCGAACAAACATTAGGGCCGATTGATTTTTATTACATAAGTACATCACGACTATTATCCCCGAAGGGTTAGTCAGAGATTAGGCAATGAAGACAGCAAAAGCTGTCCTCTACCATAGTCCACTTTTAACCAAATAGCGACTGCACATGTGCTCAGCGTGATAGGTGGTGAGCCCATCGCCACTCTATGTTGTTGGAAGTATGTGCAGTCTTAAGTCCGATAGTCGCCTTTACGACACCCAAAGGTAGAAATAGGGTGGAAGTATTCTTTCAACGCTTACGCAACACATTTGTTTCTGAAAATATTATTTTTTAATAATATTTTTATATTAGGTACTTATTGTTTAGAGTATATTCTCTATCACATTGCATTTAATTGCAGTTCTCCAACGCCGTAAGACTTTATTCGTTTCGACAAAACATAGCTGCGACTGTAAGCGGTGAGCAAGCTGAGTGCGCGATTGTCATTTCCTCGATTTCTATTCATTTACCCTTTTGTATTGAGTACCAATAGCCTAACTTAATGGGTAGAAAACTAGAAACGCAATATAATATACCTTTTTCACATTTTGTCCGAAACCTAGTGCTATTACTTCGGCCAAATTCAATAGAGAATGTTTGTAAACTTTTTTGTGCAAATCTAGTGTCACCGGGATTTATACTTTTTCTTGAGAGAAATTTACAAGAAAACAGATAACAATGGTATTTCTTTGAAAAAACATCCCCTCTCCTTATTTCACTAAGTTTATTTGTACTGGCATCTCGAGACCAACCGTTAGGTTATGCAAGAAGTGCCAGACGTCCCTGCGCCAGTAGAACACTCGCGCAGGAGACCACCAACGTTAGGTCTTGACGCCAAATTAGTGCCCGCCGCAGCGCGCTCTTCATTCGGTACTCATAAAACTAGTGTCTCAGGAGAGTATCCCCGTGAACACGTGTAGTTCACTGCCTATTGTCCAGATAGGTAGCCGGAGCTGTCAAGCTCGCTCACTTCTCGTTGCACGAAGGGCACAACTCGCAGTTGCCACTGCTAGGGTCGTCGACTCTAAAGTCGACTCCCAAGTGTCCACCTTGGTAGCGGAGTAGTAAGCACACTCACTTCTCGGAACAGATCCGGGCGCCTAGCCAGTTCCCACGTCCTACGCGGCTGGCTGGACCGGAGGCTACGGCATCTAGGAGGCCGCCTCTACTAGTTCTCCAGACTAGTACCGGAGATGTCAACACCAATGTCCAATGAAAACCACCGGACAAAGCTGCCAACTATAAGGGAAACTCACGTTCTCCGCAGGACTTTTCGCTTCTGGCCCCTCAGAGACCGCTACTAGGCCCCGCTCGCTGTGCACGAGTTTGGAAGTCCTGGCACACAATACCAGGACAAACGAACATTCCCAAGCTCTACAGCTAACCACATGCCACTTCGAGTCCAACCCATGTCCGGATCCCGCTGGAGGCGCCTGGTTAAAGGCACGACCAGGGGGGGCTAGAACCGAAACCCCGTAGTACCTCTGAAAACACAACCGGACCCGTAGTTCCAGTTGCGATACCCTATCTATTGAGGTCGGTAGATAGGGATCTTTGAAAAAACAGTAAAAATCCTTGTGAAACTAAAAAAGAAACTAAACTTGCACAAAGAAATTACAGTAATTTGACAAACATTCTTCATTAAATTTGGCCGTAGTATTTTAGTTTAAATCTCTTCATTAAAAAAAACAGTAAAAATCATAGTGAAACTAGATATTTGCACAAAGAAATTACAGTAATTTGACAAACATTCTTTATTAAATTTGGCAGTATTATTATAATTTAAATCTCTTCTTTAAAAACAGTAAAACTCTTAGTGAAACTAGATATTTGCACAAAGAAATTACAGTAATTTGACAAACATTCTTCATTAAATTTGGCCGTAGTATTTTAGTTTAAATCGCTTCTTTAAAAAAACAGTACAAATCCTAGTGAAACTAGATATTTGCACAAAGAAATTATAGTAATCTGTTTACAAACATTCTTCATTGAATTTGACCGAAGTATTTTAGTTTAAATCTCAATTCGATGATGTCAGCGAAATCTACAAATTCTACGGTTTCCTGTTTGTCATTAAGGAGGCGCTTCTTCAATGTCATACAAATTCGTGAAAGTGATCGAATATTAAACAAAAAGTGCGTAGTTTTTGCAGGGACACTGGCTCTATTTGCGTCACGTTTGCGTAGCGCGAATAAATATAAGCTACCTACAAATAACTTTTGAATTCCATACAGCAGCTCTACCTACAAATAACTTTTAAATTACATACAGCTGCTTGGTTAGTTTTTGAAGTTTTTATCCTAAACTATACGAGGGCCAAATTCGTGATGATCTTAAACAAATTATTCACAATTCTTAGTGCATAACTCTAGTGTCACTCGGATATTTACTGTTTCATATGAGAGATTAACGAGAAAACTACTGACAATGGTGTAATTTCTCTCAAGAAGTAGTAAAACCTTGAGTGACACTGTCTGCAAAAATAGTTGTCAATAATTTGTTTATAAACCATCAAATTTGGCTTTAAAATAGCAGCACCTAAACATATTAATGTTCATCAAGTTTATGTACGAGTATACCCCTGTTGTGTATCCCTAATAACCTGTTGTCCACAATGTTATTAAGAGGCCTATTACATCTCGACTGCGATTTTTGTCTGACATTTTTAGCAAAAATCACAGTCGAGATGACTGTGATTTTTGCTAAAAATTACCAATTTTGGCGTTCTTGTAAACAAAAATACATTAACAGTTTTGACTTATTGAATAGTGTAGAATAGCTATTAGCATAGTGAATAGCGGCCTCGCTTTTTGTGAATTTTGCGTAACTTTTTAAATAAACCCAAAATTGCAGAGATAGATTTTTTTATTAAATGCGCGTAGGCACTTTTTTAAGCTCCTCGATTGAACTACTGTTCTAAACAAATGAAATAAAAAAATAGAATGTTATCTCTTATAGTGCGTAGTGGCCTTGTAATTTTTAGATATCATTGATTTTATATAGAAAAAAAACCCTTATTCTAAACCAAAAAACTTTGAAAATCGCTTTATGTTAACTGTGAATTTCTCCTATCTACGATAACATTATTCAGCAAAATTTATACCAGAATAATTGTTACTTCATGAGGAATAAAGATTTTATAATTAATTTATTATCCTATTTCGATAAAAACGATAAATACAACTGCAAAATTACTACAAAATGCAAAAATGGGCATTTTACGCAAAAATCACATTCGAGATGTAATAGGCCTCTTAAAGATAAACCAGGTTTTAAATAATGATATTGCCTGTATCTGCCTTTAATAACAAATTGTGACAATACCATTTTAAACCAGTTTTGTACTTGATTTGTACCCTTGACGGCAGTACCCTTTTTTTAGTAATGCGCTTGGCCCAGGAATCTTACCCAGGGTCAAGAGGTTCCGGGTACAATTCCCAGGTAAGGCAAAGTATATTTCATAGTTTTTTTTAATGCGTAGCCTGCCTGTGTGCCTGTTATGATCAATTGTATAGCGATGACTCGATTTCGTAGACCTCCCATTTCTCTACAAAGACCTAGTCACGTGTGACAGATTGTAAGCTGTACTTCACTTTTAGTTAATTACACGTCAGGTTATATGAAGGTGTAAGTGTTATGTTTACGTTATCGTACCAGAGAGTCTACTCTCTTTCTCCGAAACGAAATTTCGCCCGATTTTCGTTTACTATTTACAGTGGTTTTAATTCCTTCCGTAATTTCATACATACAAAATAGGTTTTGCATTAAGATTATTAACTTTTAGAAAATTGTTTGAAAGAAGAATGACTGTTTTACTATGGGAGTTAGGCTAGTTTTTTAGCTAGCTAGCGTAACACAGCGCTTAAATGAAATAAATAGTAATCAATAGCAGCAATGCTCTGAATTATGAAGAAAAAATTACATTACAATATCATGCGGGAGTTTGAAGCTATCTTCATTTTTAGCTAAAGACTTTTTAGGTATTTTGAGGTTATGACAACTGTTATCGTATGACTATCAGTTCAGTTCAGCATTTATTTATCACTTGACTCTCTTAACGCGGCGTTCTATAGAAAACCTTTTTTAACAGTAATCATTATAACTTAAGAGAACACTTTTGATATGTGAATGATTAAGACGCAATAGATATCGAATAGGCTGGTTTGGTCATTTTCCTTTAAAAATTGTTTGAATTTTTAAAGCGTTATAACAAGCAAATAAAAACCGGTCGTAATTTCGTTTCGGAGAAAGAGAGTAGGCTCTCTGCTCCTTCGAGTTCGTATGTGTAATTTGATTCATGGTAAGTCAAACAAAAACAAACGATTACACAATTTTGTAAAACAACTGACAGATAGCATTACTCAAGTGTCATCCACGATAAGACTAAAAGATTACCTATACGTTACTTGCAATGAGAGCAGCATGAAACCTAACTAGGCATGCGTAGTTAATTAATATATTACTCTCATAATCAACTATTATAGTAATGGCAAATATTTCGTCCTACATTTCTTTTCGCTACAGGGAAGCGCCATGCTTTCATCTTTCTTGGAGTATGGAGTAGCGATAAGGACTAAGATTCTAAACCACAGTTATACTGGCTGCTGAAAAACAGTCAAGAAAAACAGTCATCATTCGCAAATCTCATAGATTCTTTCGTTTTGGTACCAAAAAGTTTCTTCGTTTACAAACCACAAGCCGATGTTTGGATCCGGTCTTACAATACAATGCTATCAACTCTTAACAGCGCAAATATTAACTAGGGCTCCTACGTGGTTTTAATCGCAAACTGTTGTATCAGATTATCTACATTACCTAAATAATATTCAGAAAAATATGCATCTTAAGTGGCACAAGGAGGGAATACCAAGCGAGGCGATTGCAAAAGCCTTATTAGCAATAATGGTAGATGTTGAAGGTCGCCCGCTGCATGACGCTAAGGCTGCTGGCACCACGTTTGTCTCACGCCATAGCCATACGTGGGAAAGAGACACACTGAATGTTTCTTTGCCGCACGGCGGTGTTGAAACTACTGGTTGCGTGCGCCCGCGCAGCCGGCGCGCTCTCGCGAAACAGTTCTCTGTTGGACCACACTCCAATATACTCGAGTATACTGTGTTCTTTGTTAAAAGTGACAGTGATGCTTATATGGAGCACGTGTTTGCAATACCGGGATAAAGGATAACGCGAGGATAGACTTGCTTCGGTTAGTAACCATTGTTTACGTTTACCATACTTATAGTCACGCAGGAGTCGTTTATACACTAATATGTTTTTGTTATGTAAATATATCATTTTAATACCAATATTGTCAAATGACTGTTTCCTTGTACGTTTTGCGGTTTTTATATACCTAGCTAGCCCTTGACTATCTGAAAAGCCGGGTAGGTTTCAAAAAGTATGCCTAGGTTATGAAACAGTTTGCGTAAAAACCCATTTATTCAACAGAACGCAAAGTTTAAAAACTAACATGATTTTAACTAAAACAATGATGCATACGTTTGACTTTAACCTAACCCAATCCATTACAAGGAAACAAAGAGCTGTACTTACTTGTGTTAGTTTAGCTTTAGGTAGGTATACATAATGGCTTTGGGCAGATGCGCGCCCGCCAGCCAGCGTTTTTATCTGTCAATGTCAACTACTCGTATTTCTCGTAAACCTGTTTCTGCCTGTTTAACAGAAATCAAACAAAAATATACGATGCGTTTAATACTTGTTCATACGTATTAAAGGAATTAGCGTCAGCGTGCTAGCACGTTTCGATTAACTTATACAATTTAGAGTCGAATTGAAGTTTTTGAATGTGAGACCGTGCCCATAAAACTTTGGACACAAGGTAAGCCACATTTTTAAATGCTGTCGAACTGATACTGTCTATGTTTAGGTAGTGTTCCAAGGTAAAACAATTTGTTTGGATTGCTTCACGTTATGCACTTTAATTAGGTAGGTCTTAGGTAATTTATGTAACAGTTTACTTAGCTCTCAGTGTATAACAGTTTTTATCGTTTAAAAAGATTTAATTTAAGACTTTAACGTCTATTAGTTAAATCAACATTATAAACTATTTTAAATTATGAATACCTACATACTGGTAGGCGTTTGCGGTAAGTATACTAACCTAATTGGAATATGTACCAAATATTTTCAATAATTTTGGCGGTATCTATCAATACGAGACGCTGACTTTATGTACTGTTCTAATTAACACGACTTGTTACATCTCCTTCCTGTTAAACGTTTAGTTTCCAATGGTATTTGTTAAGAACGTAGTTAATCTTCGTGTATTATGTGTTGCTCGTGTTTTCGTTGAATCCCAACGAAATTATATGAATATGAAAAGCATCTAAAGAAGTAAAATAAGAAAATGCAATATTTTAGTTCTCTTACAATCACTAATCAACATTTGGTTGCGGAATATATATACCGCAAAGCAAACAAGCGTTTGTAATGTTTAGCCGTCTACCATGGACAAGGTTTAACATAACCAATGTCAATATCTAGGAAAGTGACGTGTGTGTTATGTGGTCCTTGCGTAATTATTAGGAAGGTGAGGTAGGAGCTTACTAATTGTTTTATTTATAAATAGATTTAGTTTCTGACAGAGCACACAAAACTAGTAGTAGTAGTAGTAGTAAACACCTAATAGTAAGCAAGACTAAATGGAAATAAAATTAAGTTTTATGTACTTTTATAATAATTCAATTTCTTTTGCGGAATATAACGGATTTGTGACTTCGAATTTAATAGTCTCGCAATTTACAATAATTGCCTACATTGAAATTTTTGTTACGTGCGTATTTAATAGCGACTTGTCAAAAACAACATTACATTCTAAATATTTTTCAAATTGGACTGTTGTTACATAGTTACTGATGTTTGTGATTTTACATTGTGACATACATGCTGGTAACATAACTTTGAAATTGCTACGTTGGTTACATTACACTTGCGAAATTTAATTACAATAACATGTGGTACACGCAGTTTTAACGCAAACATTGTCCTCTTTTTGTATCTCAGTGGCAATCGGATTGTTGCGATACATCGTGCCCTCGATAAAAAAAATAATTAAAGTTAACATCTGCGATCTGCGATGTCCGACAACATACAAAATGAACTCTATTCCGATTACTAACTAAGTAAAATCATATTGTCTAAAAGCGACTTGCGAGTGCAATAAAAAAATTAAAACCTATGTAATGCTAATGTTTTTCGAGCTTGAAATAGTGTTTTTTTTTAATTTGCTGAGCCTACAGCTCGTCATTCGTTCCGTGTGATAGTGAGAGATCGCTTTCTGACTTGTGAGAAATCAAAGGTTTTAATTGCTTGCCATCACGTGTATGCTTCTAACTATACTACCACTCACTTAACTGTATATGACTAAGCAAATAGACGCGGAATATAACTGAATTTAGTAAGGATGCGGTTAGTAGGCATTAGGATGGTATCTATTAGACAACTTTATCACTCTACAAGATTTCGATTGACTATACATTAAATAAGGAAGCTGCAATACCTATACTAGGACCGAATTCGATAAAGATTGTATGTGAAAAAAATTTCATAATTCTTTGTGCAAATATTTGGTGTCACTCGAATATTTACTGTTTTTGAGAGAAATACCCTATTGTTAGGGAATGCAATCTCGTTCCCGCGATATCTCGTTTTCGCGAGATCTCGATCATTTTTAGCGAGATTGATTTCGGCCGAAAAATGGACGAGATCTCGCGAGTTTAACGAAATTACATTCGAGCTTAAAAACGTCTTATTCCAAGCTTTACTTTCGAAATAATTCGTAATAATGGCGTGTGATGTGAACTGAACAAGCCAAGCCTTTCATTTTGATTGATATATTTTGTTAGATAATCTCTAATTTCTGATAGATTTCTGAGTAGGCACAGTTTTCTTTTATTGATAATAATATCTCAGTTTCATAGTCAACTCAATTTAGTTAATGAGTTTCATTTTAGTTTTTGACTTCTTGTTGTTTGGTTTTATAAGAACTGTTTTATTATTAAAAGACTTTTGTTTGATATTATAAGAAAAGAGTGGATGTTTATTTCATTACATACGTCAAAGTTTACTACTTAAAAGTTTATTTAAAAAAATGATAAATAGATACGTCAAACAATGTTAAATACATAAAAGTTTATTGAAAAAAATCGTAAAAATTATTGTTTGTTTCATAATACTTACCTATAATTTTTATTATTTTCTCCTGATTTAAACAAATATTGTGATTATTTGCAAGAATAAACACAAAACTGCCAATCTCGCGATATCTCGAAATTGGCGAGATCTCGCGGTATTGTTATTCATAAACTCGCGAGATCTCGCCTGAGCTCCAATCTCGCGCATTCACTACCTATTGTTAGTGGTTTTCTGTTGAATGTTTCTCGGGAAAAAGAAAAAATCCGAGTGACACAGTTTGTAAACAAATATTTGCACAAAGGTCTGTGAATAATTTGTTTACAAACTTTCTTTATCGAATTTGGCCCTTAGTATTGGTTCGTATCTACGTTACATGTGACCAGTGGAAAAATATATCTCTGCTACAGTAATATAATAACAATTGAAAGCTATATAAAAACAACTATCGGTAGCCAAGCATTTTTCCGAACCTGAGATGGAACTTACTATTCCTCCGTGTTGGCTTCGGTCCATTCAGCCATTTGATACGTGACGGATTCGTAGCGAAAATGTATCTGCCAAAAATGTATCGGCCATTTCTAATTATTATTTAGTAGTATATCGTATTTTAGGACTTAATCTTCGCACGACACGACCTTTCGTTAATTGATGAAGTTCTTTGTTTGTATTTAAATGTATCGGACGGCAGTGATCTTTACGGATGCTTGTTGTCTGTTAATTAATCAAGACCACAAATCAAACCTTATGATTTTCTTGTACAAGGTGGAGCAAAAACCATCACCCTATCGAAAGAAGCTATATTTTTTTTAAATGGCGGTAAATAATAATAACAATTATTATCGGTCTATCCCCGCTGCCGGTGGCAACCTAGGTTAAGTTTTTTATATCTAATATTTTATATTGTAAATATGTTTTTTTTATATAAAATATTGTAAAAAAATTTACTTAAGATTATATTTTAAATAAAGAGCATAATAATAATAATAAAAAAATGTATTTATTTGCACATACCATACACGTTCAAGTACAATCAATCATGCAACACATAACAATACAAGTAGCAGCATAATATTTAAACGTATACTTTTACATTTACATTACAACTTTATAAAATTGACGAAGGATGAATTTTATACAGATGCAAACGCTAGATTATTCGGTGCTGCCATATAATATAAATACCTATGTACCTACATAAGACAAGGCAGTACAAACTACTACCTAAACTTGGGTTAACCCGTATCTCAGGCAGCAGCTCCTCCTCCCCTAGTGTACAATTTAAGTACGTACTAGATGCATAGCAATTAGCAATGTAGTATCAATTAATTGTACTAAATACAATTATTACCTACACAAGCAAGTACCTAACTTAAACAAAAGTAAAATTTATTAAAGAAGCTATATTATGACTTAAGAAAAAATATAAGTTCTGCTTTGTCATTTGTGAAGTAAACAGATACAAAATACTCGAAGAACATTCCAACAGGATGGAACAACGGCGTATACTGCACGACTCATAACCGAAATTCAGAGGGCTGCATTTCCGGCTCGCTTAATCTCTCGATTTTGATTTGCACTGGCCGGCATTTCGATTTGATTTGACCATTCCAGACTTCTTTTTGTGGGGATTTTTAGAATCAGGAGTCTACCTCAACAAGCCTCAGACTCTTGAAGCCCTCAAAGAGAACCTATCGCCGATAGTTCTGGCAAGAGTGATGAAAAATGCCATAAATGGGGTCATTCGGGTCTTTAATTTTGGCGGCTGCCACTTGTAAGATATAATTTTTCTACATAATGAAAAAAAAATTGGATATCAAATCAAATCGATCTAAATGCAAAACTAACGTTCTAAGGGTTTTTACATTCATTTAAAAAAATTACAGTCAAAGATCATCGGGTGACAACTTTTGCCCCACCTGGGAGTACTTGTCTTGCATCGCATTAGTCTTGAATACTATCAATCTTGCACTAACTGCAAAAGCCTAAGGTTTCGGTCTGATAACAATGTGCATTTTAGAGCTCAAAACTTTTATGATATGTCATGTCAGCTATCTATAATTAGTTATTGTTATCTTTGGACCAAAATACGAATTAAGCTTGTTTACGACTGATAACACGACAATTTAATGAGTAGGTACCTACAAGACACAAAAAGAAATTTACTTTTCATATTACAAGTTTGTAGAGGCTTTAAATGTCCTGTTATTTTGTTTTTAAGCCGCGAGAGTCAGTATGTTTGTATTCAGTGTAGATTTGGCTATAATAATACATGCATATAAATAGATTTCAATAGCTTTATTTAATAGTATTAGTTATAATTATTATATAACCACGTGGTTATGTAATTGTAACGCGCAATTGTATCTAATTATTTTAAATGCGCAGATATACTATGCCAAAATTTTAATTTGGGTGTAGTGATAACTTCCTTCAATTATGACTTTATTATTAACCTTGTAATATTATGCCGTTTGATTTATGTTTATCTTTTAATTTTATTGTTACATTTATTAATTATTGATAACAATGTCGCGTAGCGGTGAAAGAATACTACCACCCCCTCTCTTCCCTTGGGTGTCGTAAAAAGTGACTAAACGACTAAAGACTGCACATATATCCAATAGCATAGAGCGGCTTACCATCTGTCACGTTAAGCACATATGCAGACGCTATTTTTTGAAAAGAGGACTATGGTAGAGGACTGCTTTTACTTTCCTCATTGTCTAGTCTCTGACTATAACCCTTCGGGGATAATAGTCGTGATTATAATTATGTATGTATGTAATTATTGATTATCATCATCGGCCTATAACGTCTAACTGCTGGAGTTAGGCCTTGGCCAGGGAGATTGGGCCATGCATGTCCCATTATGGCTGGCTCAATGCGGGTGGTGAGTAGTAACCACTGCCATTTTACAATACACATCAACCGAGACTAGGGTTACCACCCGTACTCTAAAATAGAATATTGTCCTCTTTTTCATGACACAATAAAGTACGCTAAAATACTCTATTGTAAGCTTACTTTAAAAGTACGCTAAAATACTCTATTTACGTAAAAGACAAATATTTGTTTTATGTCGCAAAGAACAACAAAAAATACGTTTTATGGACAAAATAAATAAATACTCTTCTTTTATGCTATGTACCTTATTTTTGTTCCAAGAAAATTAAAAAATACTTTAATCGTCTTTAAAAAAAGGCGAGACCAACGGCTTTACGTACCTTCCGAAGTACGGAGGAGCTCCAAAGAGCTGAGTGTAAGTTGAAAATGTGCAAACGTTACTATCGCGTTTGAGTTAAGAGTTTTGATTCTCGATCTTATTCACTTAGCATTAAGATCTATCTGTCAAAACTTAACTCAAACGCGATAGTAACGTTTGCACATTTACAAACTTACACTCAGCTCTCAGATCATCTTAATTTGATCACGCGGCATTGCTAAAGTTTCTAAAATGACAAGATCGCAAACCGAACACCTTAGCCAATAATAAATTGGTTGTGACGTAGTTTTTTATAGCACATCGTGATAACGTCAATGTACCTAAGTATACGTAAGCTTTTTCCTGGCATATTATACAGGAATTTATTCTGCGTGTGTCGGATGAGCATGCCAATTCGAGCATGACACGTGTGCATGTGGCGCAGCCGCAATCTCGCTAGCGTCTTCTATCACAGCTATTCTTTTGTCATACCATTTCACAACACGTGAGGGCGTGACCTTCATCTTACCTACTGGTGGTGGTGGAAGTAAATATCCAAAGTTAATAATGCTCCTATCTAATAACAAAATGCTATTCTTTAGGCTACGGGCTGCACTGACGCTGTTTCAGCAAAACTGCTACCATTCATAGGTATTCATTACAATCTCAACATTGTCAACAAACAACACCCTTTGTAGGTGTTGCGTTCTCTACACATCTCATTCCCAACCCAAGAGATACCTTGCCTTCTTGATGAGACACGTTGTTCACCTTCTTTTTTATCTGTTCCATAAACTTATCCTTGCTCTACCGCTTCCTTGCTTTTTTTCTCTCTTTCTGTCCATGATGTTTTTTACGAATTCGTGATGTTAAATTAAAATTCGTCGTCGAATTTGATCTTTCGCCTTCTGTCTTCTTTAATTTTTACAAAACTATCACTTTTTTCTTACTCTTTTCAATATTGCTTCATTAGTGACCATTTCTGTCCAGCTTTTCTTCCATCCTCCTCCAGCATCTCATCATATCACATCTCAAATGCTTCCAATCTCGGTCTACTGTGTTGTTATAGCGAAAGCTATAGATAACAACAACATGCTCTAAGACTTGTGGACCACTTGATCAGTCAGAACAAAAATATCATCATGATGATACTTACGGAGGCATTTTCACGTCATAAGCAGATCTAGTAAATCTGTATCTCCCATAATATGAACTGGGTTCCACGCGCGTAGAAACCTAAATAAAAGACGTCAGTGCTCCTGCACCTACTTGTTAATGCAATGTTCGTGTTCATCACGTGCAAATGGAGCCTGTATGCATCGCAATATCGCAATGTAGGCACAAGATTATACGACCATCAAAACGTACGATCTGAATACTCTAATGCTCATCTAAGTACGATAATCGATATAATTATTGTCGGCCATCCATCCGGGTACTTGGCGATGCGAAAGTTGCTTAACCTTGTTGACTATGTGACACTGTGCCCTTTGAGCTATTATAGAGATAATACGGTTGTTCAAACAATCTTAAAAAATTATTATTACTTTTAAGAACTTTTCTATCTTATTAGTATAAGGGATTACTTCACTTAAAAGATTCTAAGAAACAGTAAACCTGTCTAGATAATTTTAGTATTCTTGTAAAGAGTTGTTAATGATAAATGTATCAAAACTTTTGGAACGTAATAACAGAAGATTTTCTAACAGTAAACTGAATTAACGCAGTGTAATTTTATTTTTAGAAATGTAAACACACCCAACTAAATTAGTTAAGTAAGTACTTATTTAATGCTACAGAATATCTATAAATATAAAACAAACATTCGCTAATGTTTTCTTTATCGGAGTTGTAAATAATGTAATCGTATTATTATGTTTTAACAGTACCTACTTAATGTATAAAACAAAGAAACAAAAGATACGGTAGCTGTTTTTGTAAGTGATGTTTAGTATAATAATTGCATACCTACATACCTTTGTGGTACTTTTTTACTTAGGGAATCCCCATGGATACCAGTCACCAAAGGTCATCATTGTTATGAGGCAGCCCTCCCTCACCACTTTCCCAGGGCAAAAACCAGCTGAGCAAGACGGAGTGGCATACCCACCAAACCATGGGGGAATCGTAACCAATTGGCTACTTGACAGTTTTCGAAAAAAGTATTTAAAAAGTTACAAACGCTTATTTTTATACTCCGTACAATATTTTCTTTCTCGAAAAAACCTTTATTAACAGAAAAAAAAGATATTTTTCTTTATTGATTTCAAATTTCGTGCGAAAACGGTTGGTCACGTGACAATGTGACGTACATTTCAATAAAATATAGAAACTTATCTTGAAACCTGACAGATAGTTTTTGATAATTCTGTGAATGTGACGTCACATGAAGCTCAATCATGGCCGCCTCTTGCCGCCCATGTTTCGGGTCTTGTAATCCACAGATAAAAAATCGCAAATTTAATTTTGTAAAAATATTTTTTTTACAAATTATCTTAATAAAAAAAAACTACTGGATAATTATTGTTAAATCATAAACTACCATTTCCAACATATTTCATATTTTATTGTTATAACTGTCAAATAGCCAATTATGCGGAATAAACGAGGAGTCTTGGGACTCATATAAGAAACAAAATAGTACCATAACTACTACCATAACTACACCACGCCCGTTTCCCGGAGGAAAAGACAGAGATTGCAGCTTTCCATTTGCTATGATTCTGACATACACATAGATAAGCAAAAAGCTGGCCTAAAGATATGTACATCAGTAAGGACCGCAAAAGCAGTACACTGCCATAGCCCACTTTTCACCAAATAGCGACTGCACTGTGCTTAGCGTGACAGGTGGTCAGCCCATCGCCGCTCTATGCAGTTTGATGTATGTGCAGTCTTTAGTCCGTTAGTCGGCTTTTACGATACCCAAGGGAAGAGAGGGGATGGTAGTTTTCTTTCACCGGTACGCGACACGGTTAAAGATATTGATCGATTGAAGGTCTGAAGTAAAAAAGTAGACACTTGTTAAAATTCGAAAATGAATCTACCATTCAACATCTGGGCCCTTATTCTGTAACGATTCCTTGTTTCAAAACCACGTCAATTCCTTAAAAAGTTACGATATCTTCCCAAAAACGTATGCGTTTGACGTTTATTTATTTTTATTTATTTATTTAATCTTCATTGCTTAAACAGCAAAAGGCGGACGTTTGTGCGCGGTAAGGTTTAGGTGTGGAATCTATAGATTGCGATACAGAATCAGGGCCCTGGTAGTCGTTGTTAACATGCAAGTTTATCAATGACGTAACACTAAACGGATATAGATACAAAAAATGTTGTAATTATATTATCTCACTATCAAATCATCTGATAAGGTGTGGCCAACGTGCTGTCGCTAACGTACCTATGCAATATTATCAACGTGCTCTAAGTATATGTGTACTTATATCTCTTAAAATGTCACAAGATATTCTCACCAATTTCATATTGAGTAGGTGTCTACGTGAAGAGATGAAACGTGGGCTTAGAATTCTACGAAAAGTAAGTAGATTCAAAAAAGTGTATCATTTCACTGCGAGTTTTTTTGTAACTTTAGAAACAATTTAATTAGGTAAAGCCTTAAACTTTATAATATTCTTGCCAAATAATAAAATGCCTTTCTTTAGCTACCATGAATTTTTTTAGGTATTCATTACAATTTTAACATTGTCAACAATCAACATCTTATGATTTAACTCAAAAGTAATTCTATAAGACTAGCGACAATCTAGATCGCATAATAATCTATGATCATACCTTAGCAGTTCGCATAACAGCTTTCATAACCAAACACAATAGTATCTTTGCTGTATATCGTATGCTAAGAGCAAGCAAGCTACACCCATATTCCTGACCAACGAATGTTTAGCTAGTCCAAGGCAAACGCCTATCAATGTTTACAACTGTGTGTGTGTGACAGTTTAGCGCAAAAATATGTCTCCCTATTCTAAGGAATACCAAACTACACACTTGTGACCCGGCGACCTGCGTGCATACGTGCGTCATTTGTCCAGAAATATCCTGTGAAGGAAAGTTTATTGCGGGATCGACGCGCCCGTCTTCAGAGCGTGACCGATAAAAGCAAAATGAATGAAATTTCCTGTATATTTTGGATTAAATACGGCATTGGACACCAAACAAAAGTGGACAAAAAATATTAACGTCAAGAAAGAAATTCCTTTATGTTTGAATTTAATAAGGTTTTTGACACAAATTATTAAAGAAGACGACGTAATTATTGTAGGCAGTACGTAGATCTACGAAACATGCATTTCATTCTTCACTGATAGACCTCTGGTATAGTAATAACATTACATACAGTGTCATCCTACTAATCCTACTAATATTATAAACGCGAAAGTTTGTAAGTATGGATGAATGTTTATTACTCTTTCACGTAAAAACTACTGAATGGATTTAGATGAAATTCGGCATACAGATAGTTTATAACCTGGATTTACACATAGAATACTTTTTATCCCCATATTCCCACGGGAACGGGAACCACGCGGGTGAAACCGCCGGCCGCTTGTACAATATACAATCTCACTGTACAATACGCCATACACTTAAATTAACTTAACCATATGCGTATTTCAGTCAGTAAAATTTCAGCCTGTTAACTGCTTACAATGATGCAGACTCTTGGACACCCAACTACTTCTATATTAATAAAAATCATATGCCAAAACGTTTGTACGCGCATCACTTCAGAACTGCTCGACCGATTTTGCTGTTTATTTTTTTGTTTGGTTAGTTATTGTCAGGACAAGGTGTGCGTGTAAGAAAAGTCACGGGATACGGGCTGTTCACGCGGATGAAGTCGCGGGCCGCTAGTCTATACTAATATTATATAGAGCAAGGATTTGATTGTTAGTTTGTTTGCATTGAATAGGCTCCGAAACTACTAGACCGATTTGAAAAATTCTTTCACCGTTGGGAAGTTACACTTTCTCCGGGTGACATAGGCCATATAATACTTTAAAAAATTCGTCACGGAGTATACGGGGTCCATGCAGACGAAGTCGCGAGCGTTCCGCTAGTTTTAATATAAGTTTCAAACTCCTTGAATATGTCACAGAGAAACAAACGAAAGTCACTTTCATTTCACTTTAATAACAAACCTTATAGTCTAAGATCCGGGTATGGAACGACCTTCACCGGGAAGGTTAATGAATGAAAAGTATTTTATATCAAATTTAATATGTTAAATAATATATCGCGAGTGGGTTGGCTGAAAAATTTCAGTGCAGTTTATGATTAATTAAATATTTAAAAATATTTTTTAATATAAAATACTTTTCATCCATTAACCGGCTCGGTGAAGGTCGTTGTATACTCGAATCCTCTACTATTAGCATTACTTGTAAAAAGTAAAACCAAACCACAAACATTACTCTTCACTAAATAAGGTTTCAGATTCGGAACCTTGACAGTCCACTGATAGTTTTGATATTTCATTGCAGTTGCAAAATTACTATCATTAATTAAACATTACCTGCACTTTAAGATGCGCTTGGTAGACTCATCCTTTAGATTTAGAAATTGAGTTCATCGGCTTAATAACTTTCTGGAAAAACTCATGTATAACATAGCAATACACAAAAGTATGCGGTTCTTTGTTTTTCCTTACTTAACGTCAAACCGACCTTCAAATACCCGTATTTTTTAGACAGAGGTATTCAAGAGAGCCTTATAGAGCCATAGGCCATACTCTATATACCGTAGTACCGTTACACTCAATGTTTCCATGGGAAAGGATAAAGCCTTTTTTGACAGACCAAATATGCCGCGGGCTAGCAATAATAATAATGCATTGAAGCTGGCTGGCTGGTTTCACAAAACATTCCTACGATAGCAACATAAAGGTTATCAGCTGTTGATAAATGCTGAATAGAGTCAACAATGACACATTAGCATTACAGATAATACTGTAACTCCGTAGATATACATACAAACGTAGCCATAAATACTGTTATACGTAATTACTGGTACAAAATACGATAAGGAATAAGTAAGGTCTGTTTACGTTTCGGCTTGTTTAGTCACATCAAAATTATTTGTACAATTTGTCTGCCTACTAATTGTTCCTAAAAAGTGACCCGCATTGGGCCAGCGTGGTGGGTTATGGCCCGTTTATAGGCTGATAATGATGATGTCAGTAAAAAGTATATAATGTATAATAAATATCCGTGTCGCGTACCGGTGAAAGAATCTACCACCCCCTCTCTTCCCTTGGGTGTCGTAAAAGGCGACTAACGGACTAAATACTGCACATACATCCAACAGCATAGAGCGGCGATGGGCTCACCACCTGTCACGCTGAGCTCATGTGCAGTCGCTATTTGGTGAAAAGTGGACTATGGCAGAGGACTGCTTTTGCGGTCCGTATTGCCTAGTATCTGACTAACCCTTCGGGGATAATAGTCGTGATTATAATATGTATGTATGTTGTTAAAAACTAATGAGTAGCTTAGCTTAGCTTATCCAAAGTTTTAATTTTATGAATGGAATAGGAAATTAAACTTTGTAACATATTCAAATCTTTTATTTCCTATTCTGAAGTAGGGACTAAACCGCTTCAGTGGCGCCCAACGTGGGGCACAAACCCACGACCCTGAGATTAACCCTTTAACGAGCACAGCATGTTGAAATTTATCATTGGTTTTGAACCTTATCTCAATTGTATAAAGTTTAAAATATGGTGTCAATATTTTTGACAATGCCCTATAAGGGGGTCTCGTGCTCTACCGACTGAGCCGAGCAAGGGCAAGAACTGGAATATGTCGTTAACAGACTTTCAAAAATGTAAAATGTTAAGTCGCTGAGGGTAAACTTCAACTTCAGTATTTTATACTTGTGTGTCACTGGCTTTACCTTTTTAAAGACATCAACTTGGCTATGTGTCTATTTGTAGACATAGGAGAGCCACGATAGACGTACCCATTTTTTGTCTCTAAAAGGACACACGAAAACGAAATATCTCGCGACCGAAGGCGTCACCGGTAGACAGAAACAATTTACAATTTATCATTGTGTCACACATCAACAATAAAGATACATTTAAACGTTCATAGATCTCTATTGCGAATGTGGACTTCATCCCATTTAATTCAGCCAATTAAATTGCCGGGCCCCCGGTGCACCAGTTTCGCTCAGTGCGAAGCGTATTAATTATGAAAGAGGATAGGTACTTATAATTCACTTAATAAATAATGTGAGTGGTTATAATAAATTTAAATTGTTATAATATGTATACCGTAATTAAAAATAGCACTTTAAAAACGACTTAAATTGAAGGAGAGTAGTATGGAAAGTCGTAGGACTTAATGCCATATTTTCAAGTGCTCTATTCAGTTAAAGAATAAGTTTGTTTTCTTTTGTAGCGTCTGACGCTTCTGACTCTGAAACATATAATTTGCACACCTGCGTCAGGTTGAACACGTCATGTAGGTACTTACGTTACTAACCTTGTACCCGCAACTTGTACTCTGGCATAAAGACAGATGTCTTTAGATAGTTATTGATTCATCTTTATCTCTACCAAATTATTTGACTGTTCAAAATTGTGCGTACCCCAAGACCAACAAAAAAAGAAAGACGGAGCATTACACGCAGTTTAGTTCAGCCATATAAACGAGTTTATCTTACTAATATGACGATACGATACGAGTTTATTTATGACGATATTTATCTTACCATATAAACGAGTTTCACAAGAATACTCATCTTGGTCTAGATAATTGGTGTGAGCGTAAACAAAATTTATTTATTTTAATTTATTTTTAGTGAAGCTACAATTACCGTGCTCATTCATGTTCACGCACATATGCAACATAACCATGCCCTTTTTGTTCAGTATTTTCTTTTTTTGTTGGTCTAAGCCCGTACAAAACAAAATGAGCATGGTTGTGTAGCATCTAAACATTATTGAGCACGGTATTTTTGGCTTCACTAAACTGCGTGTAATGCTCCGTCTTTCTTTTTTTGTTCGTCTAAGTGCGTACCTTACCTACCCCATGTTTCGTTACTAATTTTGAATTTGTTTGTTCCAGGTGGCGTTCCTAGTCGCACGGGCACCGAAAGCAGTGGTCGTCGTCGAAACGACCGCGATTTGGACAGTGTTTGTGGTTACAACTGTGTCAGATTGCGATATAATGAACAGTTTGGTAACGTGCGCGGAACTAGTACGAAATATCAAGTGACACTACGAGTATGATGTTGGAGCAGGTTTTGTTTGTGCCCACGTGGTTCCTGATGGCCTGGCTGGCGGCCTGCATACTATTTAGCCCTTTCGCAATATTTTTTGTGGTATGTCTGCCGCAATTGCCTCTTCTAGTCGTTAGAAGGGCTTGCCATATTCCATTTGAGTATATCTGATGTCAATATGCTAATAAGCATAATATTCGCATGTACAATGTAGTGGTTAAATTAAGTTGTTAAGATTAATCTGTATAATAGTGTAAATATAAGTTAATTGGAATTATTAAAAGCATGTATTATAAATTGTCTTTTTTATTGAACTGTCTCATACAACAGGAATTAAAGTGAAAATTAAAGTGAAAATTCTCGTAGTACCTAATCGTATATTGTTGTATCGTCAAAGCGATGGGTGGATATATGGAATTTTTTAGAAAAATACGGAGCATGCATTTAATGTAGTGCACGACTCCATTACTGTTTTATTATTATTTATTATTATTATCCAAAATGCCTAGATATGCTATTATATAGCATAAGTACTTATTTTTTTGTCAAGTCCTTATTACAGAGAGTTGTTGCGGAGAAGAACTCTCTAAGAATTCCTAGTCTGGGTTAGATGTGAAACCTCCCGCGTGTTTCAGGGCTTTCAAAATGACTTTCTCATGCTTAGGCGACCTATTTCTCTCTCTTCCTTCCTTACGAGAGAGAAATTAGAGAGTTTAGAAAAACACGACAAGAAATACAATTCCATCATCATCAGTCTATAAACGTCCCACTACTGGACACAGACCATCCTACATGAACAACAGCATATGCAGAGATTAGGGCAGAACCACAGACCACCCCAGTTCTGTGGGCAGAACCTACCACGATGGCCCAATGCGGGTAGGTGGGTTTTAACGACTGCTACCTTGCCTTCAACTGCTTGCTTTCCGAAGTACGAAGGCGCTCGAAATATTTCTAATTTAATCATCCATTCAGTGCCCCGGCATTGCAAAAATTGTTTAGCTGGCAAGATCGCAAACCATCTCCCGCTCCTCTACGAAATACTAACTTAAAATATATTATAGTTCATTGCTTGAATATTTTGTTATTACAGTAGCTACCAGGCTTCATCCACTTGAAATTGAATGTGGTATTCTCGCGAGATCCAACTATCTCTATGTAAATTATCAAATGGATCGGTTGCTCCGGTTTAACGTGAAGTAACGACGAATAAACAGACTTTCGCATTGTACAATACTTATTTATTAGTCAGAATGATATCGCCATATTATTTTGAGTAAGTTATAGTTTATAGCTGTTTAATTTTTTATTAGTTCTGCTACGCATTTGTGTAAACTGTAGGTCAATACCTATAATAGTAGGTACTTGATAACACTGATAAATGATACAGTTGTTTCTCAGTAAATTGTTTGTTATGATAACAAAGTATTTGTGTTTTCGGCGAATTCTTGAGAGTTTTTCTTATCACGTAAATATAATAATGCAATATAATAATAGCACGAGACACAATTAATTACTTTGAGCACCGCTATCTTGCTATCTTATAAATTTAAGTACCTAAATACCTACATACATAATATGCGATAATTGAAACTCTTGATAACAACGGCAAAACCATCGGAAACGTCTCGAACTAATGTTCCTGAAACAATACCAAATGTAGCTTTTCTTCTCATCTATTTCCTCGAAGTATTTAGTGTAATTGGTGTGGTCGAAGTTTTATAAAAGGAAGCTTAAGAGGGTTCACGCATATCGGTTTCCCATACAAACTTCCGAGTTCAAAAGTTTACAAATCACTTGCCAATTTTAATGTAACTTTGCTTATTTGTTTCTACAGTTTTGAATTCGGAAGTTTGTGTGGAGAAACCGAAATTCATAACCCCTCTTAAATATAAATTTACATTTTACTTGGATTATATTTTTACTACTGAGCCGACAAACGAGCATACAATACGCCCGCCCCCCTGATGGAGAGCCGCCACAGCCGAAGCCTATCCTCGTAAGGCCTACTGTCACTTTATGAATACATAATCATCATCATCATTTCAAGCTCAGCTAAATATTTCAAGTTAAAAATTTGTGACCCAATATTGTCAACCGACAACATATATAACTTTCGTTCGTAATTTTGAAAAAAAGTGCAATTATTCCGCTATAGGTATAATTCACTCCTAGCATCAAATTTGAGTGCTGTCATAAATAGACCAATCACAGCCGATCTATTTAGTTTGTGAAAATGGCTACAATGGCACTATGTGATATTACCTACGTTGTCAGATGAAAACATTGTGTTATAACTTCTTTTAAGTCATTTAAATCGTGGGCCTAACGAGGCTATGGACGCATCCGACACAGAGGGCATAATCTTAATCTTCAGTTCTAATGCTTTCATGCCCTGTAATGTCACTGGATCTAGTACCCTTCAAACCGGAACGCAGCAATCGTAAATAAAAATCAATTGCCACAAATGTACGCGCATGCCACTTCAGAACGGCTGCACCTATTTAGCTAATTCTTTTTTTGTTATGTTTGTAATTGTTAGGACATATTTGTATGGAAGATAAAAAAGTGTTTGTAATGCATAAATAAATAGGTATTATTACTTTTATCATTTGGTTTTCACTGTTTTGCCTTTTTTAAGAACGTTTAAATAATAGTCTAATCGTACAATTGTTTACTCAATAGTTATAGTTGTTAATTAACCGTGGAAACTGTTTTGGCTTATGTGTTACCCACTACTTTTTATTTTTAAGAATTATAATACGCTTTTATTTCCCATAATTTAATAAAATAAAATAAAATAAAAAATTGGGAATTTCACGAGGTATACCTAAGGTCTACGTGGACGAAGACTCGGGCGGCCGTTAGCGGCAGAAATAATATGAGGGTGAGTGCCTTCCAGTCGGATTGATCCGTGTGTGCGTGTGTGTTCAATATCGTCAACCCAGGAAGATACGTATTCCAAGAACGTATACTTAATGTAGACAAAAGAATATAATCTCTTTGGGGAGAGTACCCCGTATATCTGTCAGTTTGAGGAATTGAGATATTATTGCTAGAGGCGTCATCAAAGAACAAGATTTTGCGCACTGGGTGGCAGGCTGCAGCTCATGGGCTGCAAACTCCTGGCAACAAAGCCGGCCGCCCCTACGCCCTACGAGTTGCCCGCTATCATCTAACTAAGCACATTTTTTGTATGGAATAGTTGGCAGCTGCTCTAGTCATATACCTCAATGGTTTGAGGCGGAGATGTTGTCACTGTATCTTTGACAGATTCATTTCGGTAAGTGACGATAAGACCGAAGGTGGAAGCGCATTTCACCCGGAATTCTCAACGTTTTAGCTAATAGCTACTACAACCAGCTATCCTATCACTATGCACGTTCGTCGGAACCCAATATTTTAACTAGTCTTATTGTTATAGCGACAGAAGAGATAAGATGGTATCGGCTAGCCACAGAACTCGACTAGACTTAGAAATACTCATACATTCATTACATATACTTAATCACGACTATTATCCCCGTAGACTAGGAAATGAAGACTGCAAAAGCAGTCCTCTGCCATAGTCCACTTTTACACCAAATAGCGACTGCACATGTGCTCAGCGTGACAGGTAGTGAGCCCATCGCCACTCTGTGCTGTGGGATGTATTTGGTCTTTAATCCGTTAGTCGCCTTTTACAACACCCAAAGAATAAGAGAGGGTGTGTCTAGTATTCTTTCACCGCTACGCGACACTGTTACAGTTCAAAGCTGTTTAATACAGCAACGATATCAAATGCATCAATCAAACCAGTAGTTAGAGTAGAATACATACTGGAAAACAAACCTAGGATTTCGATGCCGTAACTCCAGCTGGAAAACGAACCTTGTATCGTTGGGTCTACGATTGACAGTCTAACCACTGGCCACAGAGCCAAATTTCACTATCATCTTACTCAGCCCCCAAGCGGTCGCATAAGACCGAACCTACAAAAACACACTTGACTTTGTACCGTGTTTTACATAGACTTACAGACTACTTTAGTATGAACAAGTGTGATTATTTCGGTTCTGTGGTACATTTTATGCATCGTGATCGCAAAATATCGCATAGTCTATGCTCGATTTTGTCAAATTTGACGTTGACAGTTGCGCCAATTTTTGTGTCAGAAAATTGCCACGAGTGAGTGGTAATCCCGCACTGCTGGGCACAGGCCTACCCGCATGGACAGGTTTATAATTAGTTAATACATCATTCGCCTCTGTGGGCAAGTGGTATTACGTCTCCGCATTACATTTTTCGCATTTGGCAAGAGTGACGGGTTAACGGCGAAATTAGATAGATAGATAGATAAACACTTTATTGCACATACACAAGAAACAGTTACACATTGTCGTGAAGCGACATTTAAAAAAGAAAAGATGATAAGAAATTTACAAATATTTATAAGTCAAAATAAAATTACAAACAAAGTTAAAATAAAAAGGTGAGTATGGAGGTGATGATGGTTAAAATGTAGGATGATAATATAAAAAGTGAAGGGGTAGGTGCAGCTGACGTGGAGGCAGGCGAAGGTGTGGAGGCAAGCGCTGAACTTGGCAGACGTCGAAGGGCGCAGGCAAGTGAAGACAGGCAGGCGCCGGTAGGCAGGCGCCGGTAGGCAGGCGCCGGTAGGCAGGCGAAGGTAGGCAGGCGCCGGTAGGCAGGCGCCGGTAGGCGAAGGCAAGCAGGCGCCGGTAGGCGAAGGCAAGCGAAGGCAAGCAGGCGCCGACAGGCAGGCGCCGACAGGCAGACGCCGGTAGGCGCAGGCAGGCGCAGGTAGGCGCAGGCAGGCGCAGGCAGCAGGCGCCAGCAGGCACAGGCTGGCGAAGGTGCAGGCAGGCAGGCGCCACCAGGCGCAGGCAGGTGAAGGTGCAGGCTGACAGGCGAGACAGGCACAGGCAGGCGTAGGCGCGCGCGATGTCTGGAGGCCGTAGTCTTCCAATTCGGAAGCTGGTGTTTGTATTTGAAGACTAGTCCTTCCAATTTGGAAGAGGCAAGTAAGGAGTCTTGACCTTCCAATTCGGAAGCTGGTGATCGTCTCAGTAGAGTAAACCTTTTGAATCCAAAGCTAGAGATGTAATGATTAGTCGTCGGCTGAACTTTATAAAGAAACCTCGGTTTCTGAGTTCTGCATAATTTTCAAAATAATATTTTTAAAACGAGAAATCTAGATGGCCAAATGTATAAATAAGAAAGTCAAAAAGTTTTGATTGGATTATGTTGATAAGTTGCATAGCAACGAAGCAAAAATAAGTTGTCAGATACTTCAAAACGTAACCAAAATACAATATTTAGTAAATAGAAAACAATTAAAGTGAGATACATTTAAATATTACAAGGAAAAACGCATAATAAGATTATCGAAGTGATCCGAAACTTGTGGGATACGTAAAAGTGTCGAAAAATAGTGTCCGAAGTTTCGTGATTTAGATCACGTAAGTAAATGTGTTTAGATAAAGGAATTGCGATGTGTGTAGTGTAGTGTGTAGTTACTAAAACATTATGTATCGTTGCAGAAGCGAGGAAAAATAAAAGCAAATATATAAGACGAAGTTAAAATATGAGATGATTATATGAAATAATACCTAGGAAGTGGAAAAGGTAAGTGGTTTCACCACATTTCCCCCACGACCCCAGAAAATTTTTGACTCAGAGAAAATTTTTAAAGCATATTTCTAAAGAAACCGTAAAACACAACTTCACACAGACATACATCGCCTAACAAACAGACATACGTTCTCTTACATACTATCATCTGCATTCAATAAGGGTGGAGTTCACATTCAATGACTACCACTCTAGAAGGGTGTTTTAAAATGACGATTAGGGCTTATTTAAAGAGTTGTCGACCGCTCTATAAGTGGAAAGTTAGACCTAAGGCTTTTTTAGGGAGTAGTCAGCCGCTCCTAACAAAAAAAAGGAAAAAAAAAGAAATAAAGAAATGAAAATAAAAATGAAGTAAATTAAGATATGCTGAGAGCGGTAGGGCTCAAAACATAATATCGTAAGTAGCTACGAGCGGTAGGGCTCGAAGCAATAAAGTAGCTAAGAACGGTAGGGTTCAAAGCTTGATAACTAAAGTAGGTAGGTACTAAAGTTATAGAGAAGATCAATAGATAGATCTTGAGTAACGTTATAGAACGTTAAAAACGTGCTTAAGAGCACAGGCTTAGGTAAACAAAAAAAAAATAAAGAAACAAAAATGTTAATGAGTAATAGAATGAAAATGTGAATGTGATTAAAACATATATACCATATTAAATTTGGAAGATGAAGGAGAAGTTAAGATTGAGCGGAATGTAAAGTGCCATCTGCCAGTCGAACAAATAGGGTCTCCAAAAAAAAGTACACAAAGATAAGTTAAAGATTATAAAGATATAAAAAGTTAGAGAAATAGAAAAAAATTATAAAGATTTAAAAAAAATATACAGGTAAGAGATAATTTTTTTTTTAAATTCAATGGCCAAAATTAAAGAAGGCGATATATCTGGAAAAATATAGGTGTGTACCAAGTGAGGTTGGATTTCGGTTATGATGAAACCTAAACCAACGCAAAGTATTATTGGCAAAAATTTCATAACACTGCGTTACCAACATATCTTTACTGAGGCTACGGGCCAAACAGAATTCATTAATTTTTTGTAGAAAAGACCTAGGACAAGATTTGCCATCAAAGGTGCATCTTTTCAGATCTTTGAAAAGTTGAAGGTTTGGATAAGTTTGAGGAGGTACCTGACAGTAAGGTTGGAGAGGAAGGGCAGCAGGAGTCGTAAGAGCAGGTTCTGGAACGGCTGCTGCGGGATGTTGAAGAGGAGAAATATTTTCAGCTGGAAGAAAGGTATAAGATTCAAATCGTTTTTCTAGAATAAACCATTTGGATTGGAGACTATCAAATGTAGATTTAAGATCCGGGCACAAGTCAATGTCAATACGTTCTAATCGGTAATAAATATGATTTATAAAAGTTTCAACTAATCTTAAATATTTGGAATCACCCTGTAAGAGTTTATCAATTTTAATTTCTAGGTAGTTCAAGGTAAAGTCTAACTGAGGCAAGTCTTCTTCTATAGGAATGGAAGAAGTCAAGATTTCGTCAGCTGGCATTACAGCAGATAAGCGAAGAATCTGTTTTTTAAGAAGTAAAACAGTATTTTCTGGTTCCTCTAATCTAATTTTTACTTCATATTCAAGTTCAGACTTGTTTAAAAAGTCAAATTTAATCGGTCGAGACATTGTTAAAATTAATAAAGATTATGAATATAATATACCTTTAGTAAAACTGAAAATAAAAAATATTAAATGAAAAGAGTTTAAGTAGGTGAATGTGTAGGTGTGTGTGTAAAGTATTGTAGAATCACTAGACAAAGTGTTGTTTTAGAATTTAGAGAGAAAAAAAAAATGCATAGATGGTGAAGAAAAAGAAAGCAAACACAAAAAAGAAAATCTCTAGGGAGTGGGTAAAAGAAAGAAGAGATTAGAATCTAAAAGCTAGTTGGGCGCCAAAATGTCGTGAAGCGACATTTAAAAAAGAAAAGATGATAAGAAATTTACAAATATTTATAAGTCAAAATAAAATTACAAACAAAGTTAAAATAAAAAGGTGAGTATGGAGGTGATGATGGTTAAAATGTAGGATGATAATATAAAAAGTGAAGGGGTAGGTGCAGCTGACGTGGAGGCAGGCGAAGGTGTGGAGGCAAGCGCTGAACTTGGCAGACGTCGAAGGGCGCAGGCAAGTGAAGACAGGCAGGCGCCGGTAGGCAGGCGCCGGTAGGCAGGCGCCGGTAGGCAGGCGAAGGTAGGCAGGCGCCGGTAGGCAGGCGCCGGTAGGCGAAGGCAAGCAGGCGCCGGTAGGCGAAGGCAAGCGAAGGCAAGCAGGCGCCGACAGGCAGGCGCCGACAGGCAGACGCCGGTAGGCGCAGGCAGGCGCAGGTAGGCGCAGGCAGGCGCAGGCAGCAGGCGCCAGCAGGCACAGGCTGGCGAAGGTGCAGGCAGGCAGGCGCCACCAGGCGCAGGCAGGTGAAGGTGCAGGCTGACAGGCGAGACAGGCACAGGCAGGCGTAGGCGCGCGCGATGTCTGGAGGCCGTAGTCTTCCAATTCGGAAGCTGGTGTTTGTATTTGAAGACTAGTCCTTCCAATTTGGAAGAGGCAAGTAAGGAGTCTTGACCTTCCAATTCGGAAGCTGGTGATCGTCTCAGTAGAGTAAACCTTTTGAATCCAAAGCTAGAGATGTAATGATTAGTCGTCGGCTGAACTTTATAAAGAAACCTCGGTTTCTGAGTTCTGCATAATTTTCAAAATAATATTTTTAAAACGAGAAATCTAGATGGCCAAATGTATAAATAAGAAAGTCAAAAAGTTTTGATTGGATTATGTTGATAAGTTGCATAGCAACGAAGCAAAAATAAGTTGTCAGATACTTCAAAACGTAACCAAAATACAATATTTAGTAAATAGAAAACAATTAAAGTGAGATACATTTAAATATTACAAGGAAAAACGCATAATAAGATTATCGAAGTGATCCGAAACTTGTGGGATACGTAAAAGTGTCGAAAAATAGTGTCCGAAGTTTCGTGATTTAGATCACGTAAGTAAATGTGTTTAGATAAAGGAATTGCGATGTGTGTAGTGTAGTGTGTAGTTACTAAAACATTATGTATCGTTGCAGAAGCGAGGAAAAATAAAAGCAAATATATAAGACGAAGTTAAAATATGAGATGATTATATGAAATAATACCTAGGAAGTGGAAAAGGTAAGTGGTTTCACCACAACATGACATCAGCTTAAAACTAGTAGGTTAAAATTAGGTTATCAATCTATCTATTATTTTGTCTACTAGAACAGTAAAGAGTACTTACCTATCTCTAGAGTTAGCAACTTAACGTAGTTTAGACGATGTTTGTGTAATTTTTTTACTCTTTAGCTAACTGTTATTATTTTTGGCTATAAGCATGCCATACGTAAGCAAATACCTTGTCATTAATTGTAGCGATGGCTTGACGATAATGATGGAGATTTTGTCCAACTGTGGGACAGTGTGTTCAAATTATTAGTTCATGGTAAAGGCTATACCTACTCATGTAACGCTTATATTCGACAGTAGAAGAATCAATAAATGAACTTTACTGTAAGTAGGTAGGTTTTATAAATTTATAGTGAACGTGCAATCAGTGCATAACTCTGAAAAATAATATATACAAAGGAATTGAGTGCAAGATGAGTGCCGCCATCTGTTTTCTGATTGTGAATATAATTGCTTCCTTAGCAGAAACGGTAGCATCTTGTAAAGCAAGGCGCAGCTTATGTAGTGCATTAATGCCTTTATAGATGGCGCAAAACTTAAAATTTATTTATTTAGACAACCAACAAACAAGACATGCAACTTACATGCTATCATTACATTTTATATTATTTTACAAAGGTGCTGCCTTACTAAAAGGCTGCCACGGAAAGCATAATTTTTAAAAATGGTTGGGAGTGGAAGGCGCCCACTGGCAATGGAACTTAACCATTTGTCTTAAATCTAAGGGGATAACAAAAGGTATACCTACTAGGTATTAAGATTAAGTAAGTAAAACAATTAAGGTACTACCGGGTGACAAGACCTACTTTTTTACAAATTGAAATAAAACCTATATTTTATCATTTAGAAGAAAAAGAGTGTTTACAGCTATGATTATTTCAAAATCCAAATAAAAGTAGTTATTGAAGCTACAACGATAATAAGTTAGGTTTTTAAACATTTTTAAATACCCTTATTTAGGGCTTTACTAAATATAGTATGTCCAATAAGGCCCGTGCCGTTTTTAAGTCTTTTGGAGCAAAAGTAAGCCATAATGATATATACCTACACATCAAAATTGCCACGTTCATAAACTTCAACAAAAGCAATCGGATACTAAAATGATCAATATTTTATTATAAAAAATATGCTTTTCCGCTGTGTAATAAAACAGCCGAGGTATCGAATTTTTAAGTGTTTATTGTATTAATATTAGATTTTACTTATAAATTATTGTTATTTATGCTAAAATTAAGTAATTATTGTTTATACTCCTATTAAGGCCCAAGCAACTACTTTGTTGGGCCTTCCTTACCGTTGTGGGCTTTACAACACAAATTGAATATTTACAAAATAAAAAGCTATAAAATCGCACATGTTTATGTAAATATCAAAAAAGTAATGATCAAATAAACACACTAAATAAAAATCTACTAACAAATCGTAGTATAAACAAGTAAAACCTGACGTTTTTTAAGAACCAAAATTAGTAATATGAGCGGCCGCGACCGATGTCGGCGAACTACCGGGTGTCACGGACAAGGTGGTGGCCGCTCGCTGTCCGCTGCTGCGTTTCGACGTTCATATTGACGTGTTTCATGCATGCTCCGAAATTGTCACGGATCAAATGCAATAAACGTAGTTTTCTGCGCTTGGGCCTTGGAAAACTGTGGGCCTTGTAGACCCGGTAGTACCTTACAATTAAGATTAAAAGGATAAATAATAGGGGTTATTCCCCGAGGACCACATTCCCTGAGGATCCTGTCCCGGAGGATCACGAATGCGATAAATGTGATTACATTTACTTTTGTTACTTATTTTTTCTATCGTTTTTAACTTGAACCGTTAACAAAAAATATATTAATTTATAATATACCCATATATTTGTAATTAGGATTTGTTTAATAAAATGCGAATTTTAGAATCGCATTTTTTAGCGAATCAATAGGTATTTCATGTTGGATATATTTTGCGAACGCCTTATTTAGTTTCAGCGCTGTAAAGTTTTTGGTGAGGGTGCGACAATCAAACAAGAAGTTCTTTTTTTTTTTTTTTTTTTTTATAAAAGAGGGAGGCAAACGAGCAGGCGGGTCACCTGATGGAAAGTAATCACCGCCGCCCATGGACACCCGCAAAACCAGAGGAATCGCAGATGCGTTGCCGGCCTTTAAGGGAGGAATAGGTTTAAGGAAGGAATAGGAATTGGGAGGGGGGGGGGAAGGGGCCTCCGGAACCCTCACTGGTCGGACGAAACACAACAGCACCAAGTGCCGTTATTTCACGCCGAATATTCGTGAGAGGGTGGTATCCCAGCTAGCAAAATACCCTTAGAAACGAAAGCTTTTAAGAGCTATGTCCTTAAATAAATTTTATATACGTTCTGATTAAGATAGAGACTCTAATAATGGCATATCATAAGTCTATTTAAGCTATAAGAGCATATACTTGTAAAAAATACTTTTAGAAGTATATAAGAAAACGATAAATGACATCAATAAGACCAGTAGTGTTATAAACGCACTCTGTAAGCCTAATTCTTAATTAACACTTATACATGCACTATGTAAGTCCACTTAATCTTAAAAGTGACTTATCAAAGTATTTTATTAGATATCGACTGTAACACTTATAACTTATTCTTACAGACGTATATAAGCAAACTTTATATAATGTTTATTAGAGCAATAGTATTGTACACGCACTTTATAAGCCTAATTGCCCTTGAGGCTTAATTAACACTTATACATGCATTTTGTAAGACCACTCAATCTTAGAAGTGACTTTACTAAGTATTTTGTTAGATATCGTTTGTTACTTATAACTTATTCTTAAAGATGTATATAAGCTTACTTTATAAAACATTTGTAAGAACAGTAGTATTATATGCGCACTTTATAAGCCTAATTACCCTTGATTCTTAATAAACTCTTATGAATGCATTTTGTAAGATCACTCGATCTTAGAAGTGACTATTGTAAAAGATAGTAAAGAGTACTAGCACGTCAAATGTCTTAGAAACTAGATAATTGCAATTAGAATTCTAATGCATTGCAGAAAAGTCAAAAGGTGGTTGACCAGGAACTCCCCTGTTTGTCTTTTAGCCTACTTTTACTTTAATAAGGAACCCTAAAGGTTATGAGCAATGGCCGCGTGGATTAAAAAATGTGGTTAAATTTGATTTTAGAAGTGCGGTGTAAACCTTAAACAATGTTAATGCACTTATATTGGTTCTGTTAAAGCCACTATAAGGCATGATTGGTGATAATGGCAACATTTCCATATTTTTCATTTTTAGTATAATATTTTTTATTATTAAAGATACATTGTTGAAATGGCCCGTAAAAATATTGTGATTGTTATTTCAAAATACTCGATAAAATCGACTTCGCAATTAAATAACAGTTAGTAATGCGTAATAAACATCAAATTATACATACACATTTTGTAGGAAAGTGAATTAAACAGTACATAATACTTACGTTTTTAATACTCTTCTTATTATTCAGAAAAGTTTCACGAGCACTGGCAATCCTTTCGGCGGACTGTGATTACATCTGATTACATGTCTTACTAAAAGCTCGCAAAGAGCACTACAAGTTATAATATCACACTTAGAACAGCATTAGTAAGTGCGTTATAAGAGTAAATGCCCATAAAGAATGCCTTTGAAAATCATTTGTAAGTCTGTTTGGTATTATTAAAGCATCAACAAGAATTTTGTAAGATTGGAAATACACTTCTCGAGACCATTTTAAGATATATTTAAGGGTAAATAGACTTATTAAGTGCGCCCAAATCCACACTTATAGCAGTCTATCGGAGTACTATAAGACTGGTAAAATTATACTCTTGGGATGTATGTAAGAGGAAATTTTGCTAGTTGGGATTACACCGGGCGAGCCGGCCCAATGCGTGCTGCAACGCAGCGTGGCTCTACCACTCAGTCAGTGTTACTCATTTAGCACCACCCAGGGATCACGTGTAGGGTCTCAAGGGTAAACCTACGGACGCGAGCAACTTTAACCCCTAAAGTTCAAACAATGACTGGTTTATTCATGCATTGCGCATACCACTTTAGTTATCAAAGTACCCTCTTAACATTTATCAAAGGACTTACGAGTACAACTACCTGACATCTTCCTTTCAACAAACAAACAAAAAAAAATCCTATCACATTCAATAAGTGCTATAACGATGCAAAAATAAAAAAAAATTAATTATTAACATAAAGCTATCAATAGGATTCAATAAATATTATGCTACACATAACTTTATTTAAAACATCATCCCTATTACCCTAATAAAATTGTCATGTATTTACATTATATTATTGTATTAGGTTTCTTTTACTGTTACAGTTATTCATTTTACAATTACAATTTGATAATACTATAAATTATCATAAGTATAATTACATTTCATATGACATTTAGTTGTTCCTTGTTTACATTATTACATTTCTATCCAACCAATAATACAATAATTGACTACTCAAATAAAATTAAAAATTTCTATAATATATTATCATTACTCGTAATACATCAATAAATTCCTTGATTGCATTATTTATTACATTTATAAACAACCAATAAAATATTACTATACTAGTTCAATCAACAACATTAACATAATTATTATTACCTTTCTATCGTTATGTATACAATTTTAAATATAAACATGCTATTAGGCTTTCTTCATCACGAATAACCCCATCTTTTCGGCGGCCTCACTGTCCTGCCGGAACGAGTTACATAATAGGCATTTGTACAATGTTATTGTTTACGTGTTGGGAATCAGAGGAACAGGTAATAATGTCATCGTACTCCAAGCTGTAGTGATCAGGCGCGGGCGTGTCGTGCTTAAGCCGCGAGTCTATGATAATATGCCTACGGTTCCTAACAGTTCTCATTCCATTTAGTAACACAATTTCATATGACCTATTTTGTAGTATTCTAGAAATAGTTCCTGATATCCACTTTTTCTTATCTCTGTGTAAAATTTTAACCTTTTGGCCTACCGATAAATAACCTAAGTTATGTGTATTTCTATTATAGTAAAACTTTTGCTTATTTTGCCTATTAATTAAGTTACTCTTAACATTTGTCTGTACCCTAGGCTTTAACAACTTCGGACATATTGGAATCAAAGTTCTTAATTTTCGACTCTGTAATAGTTCCGCGGGAGAAGCTAACTGATTACTCAACGGTGTATTAAGACATTCTAACAGTGCGAGCCTATAATCAGCGCCGTCTTCTTTAGACTTTAATATTATGTTTTTTACCGTTTGTATCGTTCTTTCCACCTGTCCGTTGGACTGTGGATAATAAGGTGACGATGTTACGTGCGTAAATTGCCATTCGTTGGCAAAATTTTTAAATAACCTGGATGAAAACTGTGGTCCACAGTCCGACATTACAACAGAGGGTATGCCCTGACGACTAAAAATGTTTTTTAAACATGATATTACATAGTCAGATGTAGTACTACGTAACTCGACTATCTCAAAAAACTTACTATAATAATCCACAAGAAGCAAGTAATCGAACCCCTTTAATTGAAATAAATCTACGCCCACTTTAGCCCAGGGCCGTTCTGGAATACTGTGAGGCTGCAACTCTTCCTTTACATTCATTTTCCTATGTGTTAAAAAAATCTCACAATTTGCTATCATATTAGTTAGATCTTGAATAATGTTGGGCCAAAATATTGCTTCCCTAGCTCTCAGTTTACACTTCTCCAACCCCATATGCCCGATATGTACTTTATTTAACATTTCCTTTCTCAGTACCTTAGGAATAACCACCCTATTATTATTCCAAACTAATCCATGCATAAAAGTTAAATTTTCCTTAAAAGTCCAATACGGCATTACTGCAGCCACAACTTTATTTTTATCTAACGGCCAACCACCTAAAATATATTTTTTTAAATGTTTAAACTTCTCATCCGTTTCAGTGTGTTTTTGAAGCATTACAAAATGTGCATCTGATATATACTTAGAAGTAGCGGGCATCGAATCCCGCATCACGGCGGCGCATACATCGTAGTGAACGCTCGCACCCCCGTCTGCGTCCGCGCAACACGAATGAGTCACCGCCTCGCTTGGTTCGTAGGCGCGAGACAGTGCGTCCGCAATGTATAAATATTTACCTGGTTTGTATATCAATTCGAATGAATAGCGTTGCAACCTTAATAACATTCTTTGTAATCTTAATGGCGAATCAACTATGGGCTTTTTAAATATGCTAATTAACGGTTTATGATCTGTTTCTACAGTGATATCTGAGCGACCATATATGTATGCGTGAAAACGCTCACAAGCAAAAAGACACGCATATAGTTCCTTCTCAATTTGCGCGTATCTTTGTTCCGTTTTCGTTAGCGACTTCGAAGCATAACAAACCGGTTTACCGTTTTGCAATAGACACGCGCCTAGTCCACTTTTACTAGCATCGACTGAGATAATAATCGGTGTTTTCATACAATAAAACTGTAGCACGGGTCGATTAGATAAACATGTTTTTAATTCTTTTGTACACCTATCATGCCTTTCGTTCCAATGCCATTCAATTTCTTTTTTTAGTAATTCCCTCAACGCCAATGTCTTATCAGATAGATTAGGAATAAATGCTCCTACGTATGTAATTAAACCTAATAATGGTTCGACATCCTTTTTATTTTTAGGAGTAGGCATGTTTGTTATTGCCGTAAGGTGTGAATCATCTGGATATAGACCCTTTTTAGAAATTATGTGCCCTAGATATTTAATTTCCTCTAACCTAAATTTACACTTTTTTATATTTAACTTCAGATTTATTTTTCTACATCTATCTAAAACTTGCTTTAACCTAGCATCATGTTGACTTTTGCTTGCCCCCCAAATGAGAAGATCATCTATATACATCCCTACCCCCTCAAGGTCATCAAAGTTCTCATATATTTTTTTGTGAAAAACTTCTGAAGCATGAACATATACCGTATGGCATTCTTAGAAACTTGTACCTGCCAAAAGGTGTATTAAAGATACAATAAGAGCTAGAATCATCTAAGGCCACCTGCCAAAATCCAGAATAAGCGTCTAGTGTAGTAAAATACTGTGCACCTGATAAATTTGATACTATTTCGTCAAGTGAGGGTAACCTGAAATATTCTCTTTTGATTGCAACATTTAATTCTTTAGGGTCCAGACAAATGCGTAAGTCACCATTAGATTTTTTAACAACTGTAATACTGTTAACCCAATCGGAAGGGCCTTCAACCTTTTGAATAATGCCCTGCGATTCCATTTCAAGCAATTTTTGTTTTACACTTTCCTTTACAGCAAAGGGAAGTTTTCGTGGGGCGTGAACTACGGGCACTACATTATTTTTTAATTGTATCGTATATTTGCCCGGTAAGCACCCAATACCATCAAACACATCCTTATACTCACTTATAAAATCCGGTAAACTACTGTTGCTTGCATCTAATGCCATGACACGCCTGATCAAGTCCAACTCAAGAAAACTCAAGAAAACCACCATGAGGATACTGTCGCACTCGTTCGGCGCATTTCGCAGTTGGAGGATTCGATTAAGTCTAAGGATCAAACCGATCGCTTAAATAACACTGAACTGAAGGGAATTCCCTGTAAAGATTCGGAGAATTTGCTTGAGGTTGTTGCGAAGCTTGGAGCTAACATAGGCTGCAGTGTGGCTAAGAGCGATATAAATTATATAGTTCGAGTACCAACGCGAAATGACCCAAAAAACAAGAATATTATTGTTGGCTTCGGCAATCGTTACTTGAAGGAAAATTTCGTCGCCTGCGCTAGGGCACGTAAAAACATCTCGGCTTCCGATCTCGGATACAGCTCAGATAACAAGATATTTGTCAATGATCATCTTACTTTGGAGAATAAAATACTTTTAAACAAAACCAAGAAAGAAGCTAAAGACCATGGATACTCCTTCGTGTGGGTCAAGAATTGCAAGATTTTTTTAAGGAAAAATACCACATCGCCTATAAAACTTATAAAGTCAGATTTGGACCTAAAGAAACTTTAAATCTATATATTTTGCCTTTGGAATCTATTTATATTTTGTACTTTGCAAACTCTCACCGCTTACCTTCCACTTTGTTTTGGTTTTGCATTGTATCCTTGTCAACACTCCTATGCGCAGGTGATCTAATTACTAAATATTTAATCGATAAAAGTTTGAGAGGCGCATGCACTCTGGCCAGTTCTATTGTTCGAGTGAACGATTTCACATACACACAAACGTACCGCTCACGCGACTGCGGCTTAGTCGCCGTCCGCCTTCACCCGATAACGCTTGTCATAAGAGTACTTTGTGCGCTAGTCGACACTATGGATAGGCCGTTGCAATCTTATTTTTTTTATTCACTTGTAGTGTATTTTAATAAATATATTTATAATTCATTAATGTGCGGGTGGGTTGTTTTTTGTAGTTCCGATGTTAGTTTGTTATTTCTTATTTGCACCAATCGTGGGGTACTCAAATACTTATACTGTTACGTGTTCGTTGTTGCTATACATAAGGTAAAAAAACTCAGTCATGTGCGAGTTCGGTTTGCATATTTACTTTTCATTCTACTTCGTAAGTGTGCATTGTATTCAAAAATAGTGCGCCTACATAACAACCTTAACTTTTTATTATTATTGCTCGCTTTGTATGCTGGTGTCACACTTCGCACTTTTATAATATACCTATGTTTTACCGGTAACCGATGGCGTCTTTAACTATATTGTACCAAAACGTGAGGGGCTTGCGCACGAAAGCGAATACACTGTTAAGAAATATTCTAGTTAATTCATACGACATCATAGCTTTGACCGAAACTTGGCTGACAGATAGCGTGTTCGATAGTGAACTTTTTGATGACCGTTATTTGGTTTGGCGGCGCGATAGAAATTATAATAATACCGGCCAGTCTTTGGGTGGTGGGGTGTTGATGGCTATAAAGCGCGAATTGGCGGCGGATGTAAAATATGAATGGTGTTCGTCGGCTGAAGACCTTTGGGTCACCATTAATATACCTAAATCTTCCTCTACCGCAGCACATAAAATACACATATGTTGCGCCTACATTTGTATGCAGGGTTTGGGAAACTCAATGTCAGCGCAGCTTATAAATTTTTCAAATAATTGTGTAGACATTGCTTTAAATAATGCTGATGATGGGTTTATTATACTCGGTGACTTCAATATGCCTAATGTGACCTGGAAAGCTTCCTCACAAGGCACCGATCGCACACCTTGCAATATTACGGGTACACATCAGACAGTTTTCTTTGATAATATGAACATATGTAATCTTTTACAATATAACCACGTATACAACTCGTCGGACAGATTATTAGATTTAATCTTTAGTAATATTCTTCTCAGTATCTCCGACCATGCTGACCCATTGGTTTTGCCCGATCCTCACCATCCGGCTATTTGTGTTGTGGTACCAATCCATAATGAGCCCTCTCTTGCACCTGCTACTAAAACGACATATCTGTATAAAAGAGGTGATTACGAGTCTATATGTAAAAGGCTTGATGAAATAGATTGGCCTCATTTCTTCTCCACCCTTACTATAGATGATGGTGCATCGAACTTTTACACTTTATTGTACTCACTTCGTGATGAGCATGTTCCCGTCAAAAAAGTGACAGCGGGATCTAAATATCCCACTTGGTATAATATTCCTTTAATCAAAATGATTAAAGAAAAACATAAATATCACAAGAAATATTTAAAATACAAAAATTACTCAGACTACCTGTCTTTTATAACATTGAGAAACCGTATAAAAAGTTTAGAAGCCGACTGCTATAAAAATTATATTCTCAAAATAGAAGAAGGTATTAAAATCAACCTCAAGGCATTTTGGACATATATACAGAGCAAGAGATCACATAATTCAATCCCGTCGACTATGATTCATGGCAACAACTTTTCTAGCTCTGGGCATGATATTTGTAACTTATTCGCTGAATATTTCCATTCCATGTTTCAATCTCCATGCACTCAGTCAGGTTCTCGATCTAAACATTGTAACTCCGTTTCCCATCTCAGCTCAATAGAAATAAAAGAAGATAATGTACTTAAGCTCCTAAAACAAATTGACAACCACAAAACCGCCGGCCCTGACAGCATACCTCCTATATTTATAATTAACTGTGCAAGCAGCCTTGTATCCCCTCTGGCATACCTTTTTAGACTGTCATTAGAGTCTGGATGTGTGCCTGCTATTTGGAAATCTGCTCTAGTAACACCTGTTCATAAGAAAGGTCCAAAAAATCTTATTGAAAATTACAGACCAATTTCCAAATTGTGTATATTTGCAAAAATACTTGAAAAGATTGTGTATCAGCAAGTATATACTAGTATAAAACAGAGTTTAACTGAATCTCAGCATGGGTTTCTCAATGGTAGATCCACAACTACTAACTTGCTTCTGTGTCACAACTTTATTACTGAGCATATGGCTTCACGGACACAGGTGGATGTCGTGTATACCGATTACAGTAAATGTTTCGATAGAATTGACCACAATATATTACTGCATAAACTTCAACTGATCGGTATACATGGCAGCCTCTTTAGATGGTTCAGTTCGTACGTCAGTAATCGCTGTCAAACCGTGGTGTTGAACGGTTACACGTCATCCACCTTATTTATACCCTCTGGCGTGCCACAAGGCTCGTTATTGGGTCCGTTATTGTTTACAATATTTGTAAATGACATAGACTCTTGTTTCTTGTTCAGCAAAATACTACTCTATGCTGATGATATGAAAATACTTTGTCCTATTGAAACAGAATCCGATTGCTTGAAACTGCAAATTGATTTGAATGCTTTTCTAAATTATTGCTCAACTAACGGTCTCAATCTCAACACTTCCAAATGCTATGTCTGTACTTTTTCTAGAAAGCCAAAACCCATAACCCACGATTATTCAGTAGATAATCAAATAATTTCTAGAGTAGACTTTATGAAAGATCTAGGGGTAGTATTTGATTCTAAGCTTCTATTCGACACTCATATCGACCACATTGTAGCTAAAGCTAGTAAGGCTTTAGGGTTTGTTATACGGATGTCAGCCGAGTTTTCTGATATAAAAACAATTAAAATGTTGTACTGCGCTTTCGTGCGCAGCCACCTTGAGTATGCCTCGCAAGTGTGGAATCCCAACTACAAAACATACATAGATCGGCTCGAGTCCATACAAAAACGATTTCTACGCCATCTGCAATTTAAATGCCGTATGTACATTCAGGACTACACACTGCGTTGCAAGCACTTCCATTTCCTGCCATTACATTTGCGAAGAGATATGTCCGATATTGCATTACTTCTGAAAATATTTCAAGGTAATGTTGAATCCTCTGAATTACTTAGCCTTTTTACTATTAATGCACCTAAAAAAGTAACGCGCCACACTAATATACTGCACGTGCCGCTTTCTCGAACTAATTATCATAGCAACTCCTTTGCCATCAGAGTGTCCAAGCTGTATAATAGTGTTGATAAGGATATGAACCTGGACTTGTTTAACTCATCCCTGAACCAGTTTAAAAAGAAATTTAATAACAACTTCTTTTTGTAAAAAAAAAAAAAAAAAATTTTTACCAACATTTTCCATTTTCCATTGAAAATCGTATTAATCTGTATTAAGTTATAAGTGGAAACTTGTAATTGGCCGTATTTTATTTATAATCACTTTTATTTTATGTATTAGCTGTAAGTTTTCCAAAAAAATGAAAAATAAAATAAAATAAAATAAAATAAACTCGATGCAACTGTGACGGCCTAAAATTGGGCAAGAATCTACATCTGCAATTTTAAAATCTAATACATAACATTTATTTTTATAATATACTCGTAAGTGCAGCTTTCCAACTACTTTAATATTCTCACCAGCATAAGCACTAATTCTAGTTTTAGTCTCAAGTAAATTTATTTCAGAAATACCTAATTGGGACAAATACTTTAACGGCAGAATATTAACGTCCGCCCCTGAATCTAATTTAAAACGTATAAACTTCGAGTTGATTTTCAAACTAATACTCCAATCATCTACATCTTTATTAATTGAATAAATTACCTTTTCCTCCTCTCCGGATTCACAATGTACATAGTATGCACTTGAAGACGACTTGTTTTCACACTACGCGCGTAATGGTTCATCTTCAAACACCGTAAGCATTTTTTCCCAAACGCCGGACAGTCGTATCTTTGGTGAACGGTTCCGCACCGCCCGCAGTTTCTTCTCTCTTGAACGACTCGCTGCCCGTTGCCTCGCATTGCCAAATTGTTTCGTGCGCCCCGTATGTGTTGTAGCTGACCCCGGGCGCCGCCGCCGCTGGCGCCGCCGCGCCGCGCCCTTACGTAATCCACCGTATTGCTCGTACCTTCGCCGTGCCATTGTTGCTCCCCGCTTGCAATATATTTGTTGTGGCCGGTTTGTCGTCGGTTCCTTAGCTCATGCACCACGTAGCTATCTTTTTTTATATTATCTGAGTAAACCTTTGAAACAATCGCCACTCGACATATTTCTTGTGCCTTATTCAGGGTTAAATTCTCTTCTCGTAGTATGCGTTGTTTATTCCACAGACTAGTTTATCTTTGACCAAATCTTCAGTTAAACTGCCGAATTCGCATGTTTGTGCTAGCTTCTTTAATTCAAATATATATTGGTCAATTGATTCACTTTCCTTTTGTTCGTGTGTAAAAAACTTGTGACGTTCAACCGTTAAATTCTTCTTCGCTTTAAAGTATCCATCTAATTTTTTTACTACCTCCTGAATGGATGAAAATGTTTGTGGCTGCTCCGCATTATCAATGATTTCCCGGCATTGTTCACCAACGATATGTAAAAATATGTTTACTTGTATTTCTGGCTTCTTCTTATCCAGTTCGCATGCGTTGAAATATATAAAAAATCCTCTTTTCCACTTTTGCCAACTTTCACTTCTTCTGCTCGTGTCCATATCTGACACATCCTCTTCATATCGGAATGGTGACGGTGTAGATAAAACTGCTTCCATTTTTAATAATTTACTTTTCTATTATATTTTAAGTAAAAATCCTACCGACTGCGCCATGTAAAGTTTTTGGTGAGGGTGCGACAATCAAACAAGAAGTTCAAACAATGACTGGTTTATTCATGCATTGCGCATACCACTTTAGTTATCAAAGTACCCTCTTAACATTTATCAAAGGACTTACAACTACCTGACAAGCGCGGATTTCAGTATCGCATTTTTTATCGAATCAGTATTTCATGTTGGATATGTTTTGCAAACGCCTTATTTAGTTGCAGCGGATTTTAGGATCGCAATTTTTAAGCGTAAAATATTTCGATCGTGCAGCATGCATCTGGGGGTGCAGGGGGGCTGGCCCCCCTGCTCGGGGGGTCGGGCTCGGGCGGTCTGAGGCCCCCTGCTATAAAGAAAAAGTTAAGTATGCAAAACTATATAGTTCTGTCGGTTAGGTTAGGTTAGACTTTTGACAAATAACGGAGAGAGGCCGCATGCCCCCCAAATCCCCTTTTTTTCTTAATCATATGTATATAATGTATTAGAAAGAACCTTTCGTTAAAAATGTTACCTACTCTGAAATTTACTTCAACTAAAAAAGAAGATCGCGAACTTCACCTAATAATAAATTAAAGGGAACATAAATAAAGCTTTCGCTAAAAATGATATTCTGAAATTTACTGCAACTAAGAAAGGAGATCGCAAAATTCATCTAATAATAAATTAAAGGGAACATAAATAAAGCTTTCGCTAAAAAATGCTACTCTGAAATTTACTGCAACTAAAAAAGGAGATCGCGAAATTCATCTACTTACTTAATAATAAATGTATTAAGTATAAAGCTCTCGCTAAAAAATGCAACTGTAAAATTAGCTAGTTACTGAATAATGCGTTCGCAAAATTCATCTAACAAATCATTTTGCAGTTGTATTTATCGTTTTTATCGAAATAGGATAATAAATTCATTATAAAATCAAATTCCTCATGAAGTAACAATTATTATGGTATAAATTTTGCTCAATAATATTATTGTAGATAAGAGTTATTCACAGTTAACTTAAAGCGATTTTCGAAGTTTTTTTGGTTTAGAATAAGATTTTTTTCTATATAAAATCAATGATACTTGTCTAAAAATTCCGGCCGCTACGCACTATACGACTACATAAGCGATAACATTATTTTTTTTATTTCATATGTTTAGAACAGTAGTAAATCTAGGAGCTCAAAAAAGTGCCTTCGTGCATTTTGTGAAAACCTGTTTTTGCAATTTTGGGTTTAATTAAAAAGTTAAGCAAAATTTACAAAAAGCGAGGCCGCTACGCACTATGCCAATGCTATTCTACACTATGCAATAAGTCAAAACTGTTAATGAATTTTTGTTTCTGAGATCAAGAACGCCAAAGTTGGCCATTTTACGCTCAACAAAATCACTGTCGAGATGTAACAAGCCTCTTAAAAAGTACCAATTGAATTTTTTGTATCGCAAAAAGAAATATTATGATAATAAATCAACCTGTGATTACTATAGCAGATTTTTTTTTAATATAACTATAATTTGATTGACCACTTTTTCTGCTGACGGTTCTTATAAGCTAAACATAGTATTTATTAAGTTCATGACGATAGAAACAAATCGTGATCCGCCGGGACGTGATCCTCGGGGAATGTTATCCTCGGGGAATAACCCAATAATAGCACTAGCATGACACCAAAAAATTCAATTGTTTTATAACGGTAATTATTTAATTTATTTTTCTTATTAATAATGTACTTAAATATCTTTAAGTTTTGAGCAACTGACTAAAATAATAATGGATAATTGCGTTAATCTAGATCTGAGATTGACCATAGAGGCAGTGTTAGACAGATTTACGATTAAAGGTAATTAAATCTACATGTCAGATAAGATAAGATAGCCATTCAAGTCGCCATAACAGTTGCATTTGCAATACGAAATGCTAACGTTCGGTTCTCTGTGTTCAAGCTCTGTCTACGACGCTGTTTTTTATATACTTAATGTTATTTAATCGTTGAGTTCGGTCTGGATTCCTATACCTAGTCAAATTCATTAGTAGGGTACACTGCTGGGATTCATGGTGGATGAATGATAAATAATAAGTTATGACTAATTAATATTAAAACAATACTGCTAACGTTATGTAGGTACTCTTTACTTTCCAGTCAAGAAGTACTTCGACGCATTGGCGTTGCCTTCTGGCTACACGAAATGATACACTTCATACAGAATTGTATCAATCCGCATTGTTGTATTGATCCGCTTTGTTACAAAGAACAGGTTTTTACTATACATGTTACGTCTGAGGACCAAACAATGGTAAACCGTCGTCGTTAATTGATCGATCCCTGTCACGTAAATGTATGCTCTATTAAATAATAAATATAAATATACAAATATATTTCAATAAGATTGTTAGTACACCTGTATCCGGTATGATAAAGTGCACTTGTCTGTCTTTTTATGAATTGAAAGGTTCGAAATGTAATGTTGCGACTTTATGAAGGTTTACGCACACAAACTTCCAAGTTGAAAATTTTATAAACTAATGAGCTAATTTTGATAAAACTGCATGTATTTCAAACTTTCTATAGATAGTGGACTTTAAATCGCAATAACTCAGCTAAATAAACTTTTTTTTTAAAGTTTTAACGAAAAATTATGAATTATATATTTTACTTTAGCATGGAAAGTTTCACTAAAATTAGCTCATCGCATTTTGTAAAATTTTGAACTTGAAAGTTTGTTAAAAAAATCATCTTGCTAACGTTGCTACCAGCTGTGCGCGCGTCTCCGTTCGTATGGACTTTGACTTTGGTATATTTTTTTTCTATTTATTTGAGGCTGCAATAGGAAGTTCTATATTATCCTGATTAAAAAATAATGCACATTTAAACACGAAAACATTACAGCTTCATTAATGTAACTAATCTAATAATATTAGCAACGTTAGGTACGCATAATGTTTAAAGTTTTTTAATAAAATATTAGTCCTTCTATACTTATATAAAAAGTACAAGGCGAAAGCCACTGCTAAAGAAAAAAGGGACCGGTGAAATCTCTTAAACCTTCGAGGACAAAGTCGCAGGTCATAGCTACCATAGCTATGACCTGCGATTCATAATTGCAAAAGATTTATCTGGCCATTTTCCTGTATTGTAAGTAACAATTAGGTACTTGGACCTACTACTGTACTTATTACATAATAAGTAAAGTTGTAGGGTTCCCGGAATTATAGGCAGCCAGCTTCATATCATTATGAAAACTGCGTCACCATTAAGCGTTATTCATCGGGCCTGACTCTCTGTTCATATTTCTGTATAATTTATGTTAACTAACAGCTTTATTCTGTATAATATAAGTACTAACATATTGTAGAGAAAATGCATTATGCGTCACACTGCGTCTTGAGAACCGGACTCAAGGAGACATTGCTACTAAAAACTAAAAATCTCCTGAAACCCCTCACGTACCGCCCCATGGCGGTCTGAAACCTCCTTACGCAATTCAAGGAGTTCAACGCAGCAGAAAAAATAAAAAGTATAGGAAGCAGGCATTACTTCTCGGTGTGTTCGGGGATTTATGGATCCGAAATCTATTTTTGGTTTATTAATACATTCAAAGAGGAGCTCGATGGCGCAGCGGCTAGCGCGTTCGGCTTGCGATCTTGCCCGCTAAGCAACCTTCGCAATGCCGGGTCTTGAGCTCCTCCATGCTTCGGAAGGCACGTTAAGCCGTTGATCCTGGTTGTTGTCGTAAGATGACAGTCGTTAAAACCCACCAACCCGCATTGGGCCAGCGTGGTAGGTTATGGCCCAATATCCCCACGTGCTATTTTCCACGTGGGAGGCTTGTGCCTAGCAGTGGGACGTTTATAGGCTGATGATGATGATGAATACATGGAAATGGTGCAAAATGCATTGGGTGAAGCCTATGTCGAGCAGCAAGTGGACTGACACGGGCTTGATATGATAATGATGATATTGAAATAGGACTTCCTTCAGTTTGTAGAAAATAATGACAAAATGAAAAAATCTTATTAATATAAAAACTACAACTATTATAAAAAAACCCTGTGATGAGATATACGAGTAACAAAAAGGAGAGATTACAAATAAACGGTTTAAATTCCATGACCTTAATTAGTTAAAAAGTTATAAGACCAGAAAATATTATGGCCTATCTTACTATTTCTTTACAGAATAAGGCATACTCTCTAAGCCAACTCTCGTCCCATATGGCGACCAAATCTAAATCTTACTGAAAGGAACATGCCTAAATAAGACTAAATTGTAAGTACTTACCTTCTACTATGAAGCTTATCAGTTTTGTGGGACAAAGCCTGGTGCCGTTGCATTCGCCAGCAAGGACGCGTACACAGGTGTAATTGTGCTGGAAACGACAATGTGAAAGGTAAGACATAACAACATAAAACGGTAAGTACTGACCGTGGTCACAGATGAACCAATGAATATTATCGCATACTGCTTACCAAAATTATGGCACAAAAATTAAAAAACCATTAGACGACTGGACTCGTTCTTATGGTTCTGATATAATAATTATTTAAACGTGTTTACTTTGCTTCGAATATGAATCCGTAGCGTTTACATCGACGACCGGGGAAATGAAGTAGTGAAGAAAAGTTGGAAAAAACTACTGATGTCACAAAAAACTAACTAATTAGTTTGCACAGCGACCCAAAGTGAGTCTTTGCCTTCAATAAAAGGGCCACATTTTTTTCTTGATAAAAATAGACATTTTAATTTAGTATTTCATGTAACATACCAACAGAACAGATTAAACATTGATGATAATAGTTGTACGAACTTAGCAGATAATATCTGCAGATTTTGGTGGCTGTGAGGCATTTGTTGCAAAATTAAAATAAACAGTTGTTAGTAGTAGATCTTTTTCTTTTTCTCCACCTAATTCTGAGCTTAGGACTCTCTTCTCCCTTCTCTAGTTCTTTTCCGCGTCTCTATCGATCTTATCTTTATCTACCAATGGATTATTATTAAGGATATCACTGTAGGTATCGTTCTAGGTTTGATCAAAAAATAAAAAATAAAAAATCAAAAAATCAAAATATTTTATTCACAAAAAATACAGGATATGGAAAATACAGTGGACTCCCTCCCTTTAAGTTAAAAAACAATAACCTGTAGCAGGAGAAAGCCGCTCCTCAACTAATACTACACTACACAACTGTATTTAAAGTTCAATATAAAACTAATGTAATAAACAAGTCCAAAATCAAAAAATACAATATTTTACTTTCATTTTAATACGAGTAGGTACTTCAATAAAATGTAATACACACATATAAATAGATACAATATACATTTACATATTATAATATGTACATATAAATAATCATAATATACATATTATGCTTAGTTTGGTAACAACTGATTGCTTACCTTTTATTTTTTCTACTTTTAAACTTGTATACATTTTTTCTTATTTATGTAGCTCGTCTCAACAGGTCTTCAGTGTCATCATAGTTTGATGCATAGATAAGGACCCGCAATTAACCGCCTCTGTGGTCTAGTGGCTAAGCTACCGGTTTCAGACCCAAAGGTCCCGGGTTCGATTCCCAGCGGGGGGTACATCTTTGTGTGCTCGGTTTGGTTGGTGGTAGGGCTGTTAAGTCCGCCTGGCTAGCTACCACCACCTTATTTAAGTCTGTCGCCATAACAACGATGTTTATAGCCATTGTTGTGTTCCGACGGTTTGAGATGAGATAGCCAGTTCCTCAGTGGTTGAGGATTCCGGGTGAAGCGCGCTTCCACCTTCGGCCTTATCGTTACTTACCATCAGGTGAGATGAATGCTTACCAGTTGTAAAATAAAAAAAAAATAAAAAAAGGAATAAAAAGTTCTAAACCTTAACGATTTCTTTTAAAGCATGGTTTTTAGACTACTGATTTTCGCAACGATATCACCTTGTTTGATACATCGCTGAGTACAATTAAAGAGAATTCGTCCAAAGGCTACTTTTTTATCGAACCAAGTCCCTTTGGCCGAGTGGTAAATCGATTGGTATGTAATGTTACATATTTTACGATGCATAGTCTTTGTTTTTGATCGCCAAATTGTATTTCGGAAGCGTGGTGATAAAGTCTTTAAGGAACTACTTATTTTCTCAAGGAGAACATTGTATGCCGGTTCTAGGTTCGCTACATCGTTGTGGGCAGCGGAGGTGCGCGTGCGTCGCGCCGCGCCGCCACTCTACCAACACTCGCCGACACAGCGACATGGCGGCGCCGCAGCCTCTGCAAGTGAGTACACTGCCTTATTCAAACACACTTGCACTTCAATGAGTTAAATACACTGCCTTATTCATACACCTTTGCAATTTACTGAGTTAAACACACTGCCTAATTCATAAACTACTAACACACCGAATCTGAGCACCGTTTAATTTTCCTACTTTCCGTCATGTATTGATACCTGGTTGATTACGTACATAATTAGATTGTGTCCCTTACGTCATTGTTTTCTTAATCATTTTACGATATTATGTTTCTTTTTTAAATAGGTTAAATAGTATACAATCGATAGAGTGTATTAAGTTCATTGATACTTGTATCAATACGAAATTATGTTTAGTTTTTAAACTACTAAGGTAGCAATCAGTCATACGTAACACCTGATGGCAAGCTTTGTGTACGAACGTGTGCAGTACTCACGCATTGCTGACCCCATAAAAACCTTTACAAGCCTTTATAAAGAACCCAATTCTTTGAAACACCTAACACACAATAAATTCTTCATATTTATTTGAACTGTCAAAACAGATATGACTTAATAAACATTACTTCATTGTTCTGCTAATAAAACCGACGGAATCGGTATCACGTTTCGGCTCATTCAATAGGCTTTGCTGCAAATCGGCTTAGCGTTTCATTACCAGCCACCATCGTTGCGAAACCGCATCAATCACCATCTCTTTCATCATAATGGAGCCGCATAAAGTTGATGCAACCCGTATGGTCATTGTAACGTCTGCTCATTGTTATAATAAAGTGATGTTAGTTTTTTCCGCTTACGCCAATACCCATCAATTGTAGTGATGACTTGATTTCAAAGATGGAGCCCTTTGCCCTGCAGTGAGGCAGTTTAAGCTGGACTTTACTATTTCCTCAAATATACTTTTTTGAAAAATGTATTGGTTCGCTCTACTAGGCCTCTTGTGCTGATACTTGCGCATTACTAATGGAAGGCGAATTATGTAGACGGCTAATGTTTAACTGTATTACTTTTGTTCACTATATTAATGAGTACTTACTTAATCACTATATTATCGGTAAGAAACCTAAAAGCCACTTGCACTAATAGTCTTACATCTACATTAAGCTAAATCCCGCTTAAGTTGTCATCGTTTAAACTGGCAGAATACAATTATGTTTAAAGCTGATAGAGAACACCATGCTTTTAGAAAATTCGCAGTTTGCGTGCCCTGTTTTTGTATTCATGTATACCTGCATTGCATTCTGATGCATTCTTTGCATTCTATCAATGCTCCCTATACTAATACTTACAATGATATTATTTTAGAATCACATACAGATGTTACTTGTGAGAGCTAACGTGTAACATAAAATGTAATTTTTTGAATTTTCTATTTTTCAACGCCCGTTTGCTTGACCTAGAAATTGACCTGAGAGGTCCCTATTTCCGGATCAGGCGAAGTGTGTTTGCGGATTTTTCGATGCATAGCCCGGGTTTTTGATCACCAACCCGCATTTGGCAAGCGTGGTGATAAAGTTAATGAATGATGACTTGATTTCAATGGTGGAGGCCTTTGCCCAGCAGTGGGACATACAAACTATCGCGTTGTATTGCATTAAAACTGTTTTAACGGGACCTAACACGATCAATTTTGTAAGTAAGTACATATCTACTTACTGCTTGACGTTTCGGCCGCGATGCTGCGGCCGTGGTCAAAGGCGAACTCAATTCTAAATTCTCAATTCGAAAAAAGTTCGATTGTGACCACGGCCGAAGCACCGCGGCCGAAACGTCAAGCAGTAAGTAGATGTGTACTTACTTACAAAATTAATCGTGTTAGGTCCCGTTAAAACAGTTTTTTTTATCTTTGTCTTTTTCATCTTTTTGTGCTATCCTGTTCTTCTACATCGTATCGGAGGTCAGCTATTATAATGGTCATAATATTAAGGCCTGTGAAGTTGCGGCTGGGAATAACTCAGTAGTTCTCAAATTGTATACCAATCGAATAGGTTATGTAGCCATTGTACTTGTGTATCCAAGACCATAAATTCTTAGAGCATTATTAATTTAATCTTACTATGCAAATTTCTATACGAATTTTGCATAGTAAGTTTAAAAAAAGTAAATGATCTAAGAGATAGTAGAGTCCAGGTCTTCTGCGGCCCTGCATTTTGCCATATAGTATGAGCTGGTAGGCTGTAGGAGATTGTACTTTTCGTTTTGAGCAAATATCTTGATCCTAAGGTTTTATGCATAAGTATATTTGTTTTGTCAATAGTGTATGTGAGTACTGTTCGCTTGCCTGTCTGTACATGCAACAATACCCTGCCGACCCTGTCCAAGTGAATAGCCCTTTTGACAATACCCATGATTTGAGCAAACATTTGTTTGTTCTATTCAGTATTCGCACAAGAGACTTCAGTTAATGACAAAATTACGTTTCCAACATAATAAACTACAATTTCATTCTGAAATAAGCAGCGCCCCTTGTATTTGTTTATTCTCTCTATTTTTATCTCTTTTAAGTGTTTAAACGTAAACTTTTTAAACTATATATACCTACAGGCGCCGTAAAAGTAGGAAAACTCTATAATAAATAATTAAACAACGGTAAATTTAAATTCTAACAATATAAATATTATTAGATTAAGAAAAATCATGTATTAAGTCCATTAAAAAAATATACAAGTGCTCTTTTTGATTTAGGGAAAATTGAGGTAGTAAGTCAGACCGCCTAATGACATAAGAAAAGTATTATTCCGATTCTTGCATTTTCGCTTTTTTCCGTTTTCATACAAAATAATTAAATTATTGCAATGCACTCAGTGTGACTCGGACTGACTTTAAGAAACTACCTCGTCAATATCGTGCCCGCCCACAAAACGGACACGGTCACATCCCTAGTTGAGTGAAACACTTGTCCTGTGCCTGCCTGTTGTTTACCAGAACTAGAGGCGTATTTTTTAATGAAAATAAACTAGTTACTACGCAACGTAGTAAATGGACACACTGAAAGCACAAAGTGTCAAATTTACCTTAGAAATATTCAAATATCGTGCATTATGCGATTAATAGAAAACTTTTTTAAGTTAAAACTATTATTTTAAGGTAAGGAATAGTTGTTTAAAATTTCCCTAAATCAAAATGAGCACTCTGTATACTTAGTTCAAAACTTGGATACGAAAAAAGACGAAGTAGGTATTATTGTCTATTTAATAAATAAACAATACTAAACGAGTAGTAAATAAATATTACGAGTGAGACTACAGAATGTATTTATTTATTAGTAAACACTCTTGTACCCTTGCAGTCTATCTATGTGCTAAAAGTCTGAAGCAAGAGCTCGCCTAGCCTCGCTTAGATGATTATTACTTAACAAAATGCGCTGTTTGTTTAAATGTTGGTAAAATTAAAAGCGAATTGTCAAAGTATTTAAACACATTTATTTCAAAATATGACTATATCACTAATATCTATAATACTTACTTACCTCAATTTTACAGTAATATTACAAGCTTCCAAAATATAACTTTCTTATTGTAGATAGTAGAGTAGTGTTGTTTAATTACCTTTACAATAGATAGTTTACTAACGAGTACTACTGCAGTGTTGTACACCACAGTCCCTATAATACCTCGTGTCGAATTCCCAAAAAAATTCTTTCATACTAACCTTGTGCTGACTAATATAAACACAAGAAAAATAATAGTCAAACAGGTTGCAAATAATTAGCTAAATATCCGTTCTGGGAGCCAATTCTCAGTTCATGTGATTTGCTATCGAATTTGATATTATATCAAGCGTCTTGTATCGAACGAAAATATCACAAAAATCTCCATTCATAGAAAAAATTGTATTCTCAGGTCTATTCTATATAAAACTCGATACGATATCGGTGACAGGCGCTACTTCAATTGCAAACACGTTCCATTTTCTTGATTATACTTATATTATAATCGAGGAATATTTTTTTTACTTATTTTATTTTATTTGATATACAAAACATTGTATATCTTGTTAATGTTTGTAAAATACTTGTAAAAAATTATTTTATGTAAATTTATGAGCTGCAAAGCAAAGAAAAAGACAAATTGTAAAAGTGTTCATGGAACAAATGGAACGCAAGCATGTCAACTTGTCAGACTTTTTTATTTACGCTCAGTGATTGAGGTTAATTAATCATAAATTCGTAAAGGTCGTGTTAATATAATATGCTACATTAGTTGAGAAATTAATTATGGAACCTACGGCGAATAAGAGAAAAGGATATCCAACAAATCCCCAAAAGATGAGGCTCATCCAACTTTTTCAGCTTCTTCAACGACATTTTCAATAAAATTGAGTATAAAATCGTCAGCGTTCATATTTTACTAAAACAAAACAATAAAAGTGCAAGAAAATCTAAAATATAGCTTTGACTCTTTTGACAGTTTAGCAATATCACAGACGATAATTTGTATCGGCTACGCTTGACCACTCGTTGCGTATCGAGTGCTGGCACTGGATATATATCACATATGATATCACGAGAATACCGAATATCGAGATTAGTTAACATCCGCTATGTTTTTTCGATAAATATCGAGTTGGAGATTTTATCAAAGGCGCGAGAATTGGCTCCCTGGAGTGATGCGCGACCAAACATTCGATTCGATTTTTAGTTAAACACCCTTAATTTATATTCGTTTTAATGAAATTAAGGGTGAGTTCCACCCATGAAACTGAACAATTTTCCTCAAGAAACCTATGTGCAAAATGACAAAAAAATTTCAACCTCCCATCAGCTGACGACAATAGTATGGGAAGTCGAAATTTTATGTCATTTTTGCACATTGGTTTCTTGGTTTTTAAAACTTACAAATTTTCTAAATCTATATACCTACGTAGACGTAGTTATATAGATTTAGAAAATTTGTTGATTAGTGCTAACACTAATTTTATTAATCAATTCGATTTATCTAAATATATAAAATTTTTATGTATGCCAACGTTAAGATGTAACTTATTTTTTATAGTAAGTATTATGAGGTGCATTATTAATTCAAAGAATACTATCCAACCCATCCTTCTCTTGGGTGTCGCAAAAACCGACTAACGTACTAAACACTAACATACATCCAAATGCACACAGCGGCGATGGGCACACCACCCGTCACGCTGAGCACATGTGCAGTTTTTTGGTGAAACGTGAACTGTGGCAGTGAACTACTTTTGCGGACGTTATTGCCTAGTCTGAGGGTTCCAAATTATCAAGATAATTACGCTTTTTGATAATTATCCGATAATTAACAAAACAATGACACCCGAGTTTTCTTAACTTTGCATTAGCTGAAGTGACTTTTTCTTGTAAGGGTAATTCCCACTGCGCGGCACGTTGACATTGACACTTCGTATTTCCCACTGCGCGGCACGTTGACATTGACACTTCGTATGTTCGGATATACGCAAGTGCGGAAAGGAAACACACGTTCAAATACTTCGAATACCTGTTCACTTTCACGAGCGCAATTTTTAGTTATTATCCATTTGTTATTATCACGATAATTATCATGATAATTATCCTTTCGAGCCTTGCTAGTCTCTGATCAACCCTTTGGGGATAATAGTCGCAAGCGTATAATAATTTTAAGCATGTGAAGTGAGTGCACACTCGATCTAATGTTATTTGTGTATACGTGACTCTACGAGTGGTTTACTATTGTTTAACAAAAAACGTATGACAAAAGATCATTTTACAAACAACGTTTGAAAAACTAATCATTTTTGACAAACTTTCTTTTCGCAAACATATTACTTTAAAAATAATCATTTGACATCATTTCGCAAATGTTTCACTTAGGAAATATTTATATTGTTAAAAGATTATTTTAATAATATTCACTTGACTAAATAATTCGTTTGCCAAATTGGTGATTTTACAAAAAGTATGGTATATTAGGTATGATATATTATATAAGCAAGGATGTAAGCAATTTATAACCCCTCCAGTGACCTACAGAAGTAGGGCAGCTAGTATTTGAAAAATGTTATTTAAGCTTTACGTTGTTTTGCCAACTAACATGTTTAAAAAATAATCAAGCTGTGAAATAATGTTTTAACATAATGAAATTTTTTTTAGTAAATATATTGTCTAATGAGTAGTTTATTAAACAATAGTTTGTAAAATGATACATTTATCAAGTATAATTTTGTCAAATGTTATTTTTCAAATAAAAATTTGTTATTTGTTATTTGTTAATGATTGGACACCATCTACGAGTATATTCATAAAAATCAATTTCCAAAATATTTGTACGCGAACCATTTCAGGACAACTACACCTATTTGGATAATTCTTTTTTATTGTGCCTGTAATGGTCAGGACAAGGTTTGTATAAAGGAAAGTTTTTGGGATTCTTCACGCACCGGGGTACGGGGTCCACGCGAACGTACCCGCGGGCGGGCCGCTTATTTATCACACTAATATTATAAAAGCGAAAGTTTGTGAGTGTGTATGTTTGTTACTCTTTCACGTAAAAACTACTGAATTGATTTGGATGAAATTCGGCATACAGATAATTCATAACCTGGATTAACACGTAGGATACTTTTTTATCCCGATATTCCCACGGGAACGGGAAGCACGCGGGTGAAACCGCGAGCAGCCGCTAGTAATATTATAAAGGCGAAAGTTTGTGAGTGTTTATGTTTGTTACTCTTTCACGTAAAAAGTACTGATTTGATTTGGATGGAATTAGGCATACAGATAGTTTATAACCTGGATTAACACATAGGATACTTTATATCCCGATATTGCCACGGGAACGGGAACCACGCGGGTGAAACCGCGAGCGGCCGCTAGTAATAATCATCATCATCACCAGCCTAAAGACGTCCACTGCTGAACATAGGCCTCCCCCTTTGACCTCCATCCTGACCGACAACTCGCCACTCGCATCCACCGGTTGCCTGCGACTCTCACGATGTCGTCGGTCCACCTAGTGGGAGGCCTACCAACACTGCGTCTTCCAGTGCGTGGTCTCCACTCGAGAACCTTTCTTCCCCAACGGTTGTCGGTTCGTCGAGCGATGTGGCCTGCCCATTGCCACTTCAGCTTGCAAATCTTACGAGCTATGTCGGCAACTCCGGTTCTTTGGCTGGACCCGGGTATGTCCTAAAACTACGACCAGCCACCGGAGGACGGGCCGCAGCGTCCTCTAGCTAAACGGTGACCCGCTGCGATCCCCAAGCCGCCTGCCAAGCGTGGGGATTATGGCAAACCCCCCCCCCCCCCCCCCATGGCTAGTAATAATATATCCTACTAATATTATAATCGCGAAAGTTTGTAAGTATGGATGGATGTTTGTTACTCTTTCACGTAAAAACTACTAAATGGATTTGGATGAAATTCGGTATACAGATAGTTTATAACCTGGATTAACATATAGAATACTTTTTATCCCGATATTCCCACGGGAACTGGAACCACGCGGGTGAAACCGCGAGCGGCCGCTAGTATAATAAAATAAAAGGCGAAAGTTTGTGAGTGTGTAATGTTTGTTACTCTTTCACGTAAAAACTACTAAATGGATTTGGATGAAATTCGGCATACAGATAGTTTATAACCTGAATTAACACATAGGATACTTTTTATCCCGATATTCCAACGGGAACGGGAACCACGCGGGTGAAACCGCGAGCGGCCGCTAGTTAAAAAAAGCAATTAAAAGCTTGTTTTAATTGTGTGGCGGTTGGCCAGTATAAAGGCTATACATAACTAAAATGACTGAATAGTTATCAAATATACTAGCATCAGATAATACCTGCACGTTTATTCCAAGTAAGTTCTCGTTTACACACAAAGGCTCGTGCGAAGTTTGTAATACGATAGAGCGTCGATACCACAGAATAGAAAAACAAAACAGAAGTGTCGTCTTGGTCGGTTCGTACCAGAACTGTTACATATAGACCTGATAGATACATACATATAATCACGATCACTATCCCCTAAGGGTTAGTCAGAGACTAGGCAATGAGGACAGGAAAAGTAGTCCTCTACCATAGTCCACTTTTCACCAAATATCAACTGCCCATGTGCTCAGCGTGACAGGTGGTGAGCCCATCGCCGCTCTGTGCTGTTAGATGTATGTGCAGTCTTTAGTCCGTTGGTCGCCTTTTACGACACCAAAGGGAAGAGAGGGGGTGGTAGTACTCTTTCACCGCTACGCGACACGGTACCGGCACACCTTGTAAGCACGTAAGCACGATAGGCCTGTTAAATCTATAAAAAAATTTAATCGAAGTAGGTACATAATATATCGATATCGTTTTAGATTTGGAACACATAATATCATCTTACTATCACAAGTTAAGCTCTAACACTTATTTGTTCACAAGTAGAATTAAGTTTGCACATGTGCAGTCACTATTTGGTGAAAGTGGACTATGGGACTATGGCAGAGAAGTGTTTTTGCGGTCCTCGTTGCATATGCGACGAGACTAGCTAGTCTCTCAATAACCCTTCGGCGAAAGTGGTCGTGATTATATGTATGTATGTATAATTATGTTGGCTGTTGGCTATTCTTTTTAATAAATAGATTTTATTTTGTTTTTTTAAGTTTTACGCGAACGCTTTTATTTACTTAGTTAGGTATTTTAGTTTAAACGTTTTGAACCTTTTGTACAGTATCCGTTGTCACCGGGAGACTGAAGTTTAGTAGATAAATGCGAGTTTCATTCGTACAAAGTGTCTCATTTAATTTATTAAAATCTTTACTATGTGCCTAATGCAATATTTGCAATTTTGCAAATAGTTTGTGTTACTTAGGTGTGTTGTGTGTATTGTGTTACTTGTTCGTGATACTATAGAACAGTGGACAATACGATTATTATCAATTTACATTATTTTAAGGGGGTGATGTGCTCACCGCCTGTCATGCTGAGCACATGTGCATTTGGTGAAAAGCGGACTATGGTAGAGGACAGCATAAGCAGTTGCCTGACCCTTATCAGTAATATACGGGGATAATAGTCGGATTATTTATGTATGTATGTATAAGTATATCCCTCTTTGTTGTTTACATATTCTGTGTAGGAACGTTACTATCGGGTAGTTTGAGGCTCTATGCGCACAGGTCACCGACCCCGCTGCACCGCCTTCACAAGGAATGCACAACGATGCGTCGGCGCCGGCGTAGAGCCATTTATCTCTCTTTCACTCGCCTTTCCGTGATCCGCTTAAATATTACACTTAATATACGAACGAACAGCTAAAGTTGGCAATGCCATTTTGATGCTCAAGTAAATTGAGGCTGAGTCGTTGCCTTGACTGCTGTCTTTAAATACACTGGCCTGCAAAAATAAGTGTCACACTTTTAAAATTGCAATAACTTTTTAAGTACACAAGACTTAAAAATGAAAAAGCCTGGCGTCGCTCGCGCCATCTTTGAGGTCCGGGTTCAATTCCCGGTCCCAGTGATTTAGTCTGGGTATTTTTTCTATGTTTATGTATACATATTTATCCGTTATCTTACCTTATTAACGAATTTCATAAGAATACTTGGGCTAGATAATTGGTGTGAGCGTAAACATATTTTATTAATTTATTTATTAAATATTACGAAACTGTTAGCTATAAGTTTTTTTTTTAATCCACAACGGGTAAGCGCTTGGCCTTCATCTCACCTGATGGTAAGTGACGATAAGGCCGGGTGGAAGCGCTTGACCCGGAATACTCAACCACTGAGGAACTGGCTATCTTATCTCAAACTGTCGGAACACAACAATGCTTAAACATCGTTGTTATGGCGACAGACTGAGATAAGATGGTGGTAGCTAGCCAGGCGGACTTAACAGCCCTACCACCAATCAAACCGAGCACACAAAGATGTGCCTCCCGCTGGGTCTGAAACCGGAGGCTTAGCCACTTGACCACAGAGGCGGTTAAAGTGACTTCATTTATTTATTGATTATGTGTGCTCTTTTCTCTGATAAAAGGTTTTTACACCCTTGACTTTTGCAACGAAGACAATTTCTTACGCTTTTGAGTCAAAGTTCAAACCTTGATCTGTATTTTTAATATAAAAACTTAATAAAACAACTTAAGAGGCCTATTACATCTCGACTATGATTTTTGCGTAAAATGGCCAATTTTGGCGTTCCTGATCTCAGAAACAACAATACATTAACAATTTTTAAATATTGAATAGTGTAGAATAGCTATTGGCATAGTGTGTAGCGGCCTTGTTTTTTGGTAAATTTTCCTCAACTTTTTAATTAAACCGAAAATTGCAGAGAAAGATTTTCATAAAATGCGCGAAGGCACTTTTTTTTTAGCTCATCGATATAACTACTGTTCTAAACAAATGAAATAAAAAAATGAGAATGTTATCTCTTATATAGCCGTATAGTGCGTAGCGGCCTCGGAATTTCAAGATAATATCATTGATTTTACATAGAAAAAAATCTTATTCTAAACCAAAAAACTTCGAAAATCGCTTTAAGTTAACTGTGAATTTCTCCTATCTACGATAATATTATTGATCAAAATTTATACGCGAATAATTGTTACTTCATGAGGAATAAAGATTTTATAAAGAATTTATTAGATAGATAAAAACGATAAATACAACTGCAAAATTACTACAAAATGCGATGCGCCGGCCGTCCGAATTCAGCTTATTCTCGCAGAGTGGAGATTTGTAATATTATTAATAAATTTATTATCCTATTTCGATAAAAACGATTAATACAAATGCAAAATTACTACAAAATGCGAAAATGGGCATTTTACGCAAAAATCACATTCGAGATGTAATAGGCCTCTTAAGTCAAAAGTTACTGGAAGTGACCATGTCATGGTTATTTTGCTATTTGCCATTTGGTCGATTTGGAGATCGTAGGCGCAACGGCTGTCGCATTCGAATAAAGCTGCTTAAGTAAGGCAGGATCGTCGGATGGGTGACCAAATTCTCTAATTCTTGCGTACTTCGAAAGTAATTTCGGAAGTTGAGCGGACGGAAGTAGCTTTCAGTTGTTGTCGTATTATGGCAGTCGTTAAGAACCACCAAAGCTTCTATCTTTTTCTTTTTTGTTATTTGTGTTCTATTTGCATTTGCACTTTGGCTTTAATTTGTTTTTGTTTCTATTTCTGTTCGTGAAGTCAATAAATGTATTTTATTTCTTTCTCTAACTTTTTTTTCTTTTTTTTCTGCTCACTGTAACTGGTATACCAGTTTCTCACAATAAATTAACAAATAAAACCACTAAATGACCAGCACGTTGGATTTTGTTACAATATCCTCACATGTTACTGCGCTTTGAAGGCCTGAAGCTAGCTTAGCAGTGTGACGTGTACATAAACTGATTGTGATGTCGTATTTAAAACCAATATCAATGAAAAACGAAATGCATATTCCATTGGCATTTGCAATCCATCTGACCTTTCATATTATAAATGTCCCATTTCTTAGACCTCTAAAGTAGGTGTCGTAGAAGAGGCGTGGCATTGCGCCGATTTCCGGATCGAATCGGGTCTCAAGCCGTCAGTTTTTTCGCCGAACGAATCAACAACGAACGGACAATTCACGGCCCCAATGACCCCCGGCAAAGAACAAACATTGACATGCAGTTGCAATGACCTTACTCCAACGAAAACGCACAGACTTAATTCGTGAGCGACCAATTAATTTCACGGCAAAAGAATGGATGCTGGAACAATAGCGACGCGCTAACAGTTTGGGCAGTGAGAAAATCGTTATGAGAATGCTTGCTGTTGAAAATTTTAAAAGCAAATTCTATAAAATATAGTTTTTATTTGCTTTTAAAAAGTAGGCACACAAATAATGATGATAAGAGGTGATTCAGCCATATGTTTTTATTATCAACTTAACCCGCATTTGACGTCAATCTCACCTGATGGAAGTGAAGATGACGATTAAGCATCTCGATAGGAACCTATTTGGTATACCTTTCGATATATCGTGACGATGTGTTGGTTTGTTATTCGACGTAGTCACCAAACTATACTTACTATATATTCGATGATGAATGTTTTTAAACAAAAAATGTCCAGTGTCTGCCACCACTTGGTCTTCTCTTGAACAACATTTGATGTGAAATTTTGTTCAGAAAAATTAAAAGCTGACATTGCCGTAAGGACATACAACTGACATTAAAATAAATACATACATAAATTGATTAATTTTGTATTAAAAATGTTGAAATTCATGGTCTTCCTTTTATTTGTGACACTATGTTATTTAGCAAAAAAATAATCCTTATGATGAAGCCTTTCGATCGGTATGATAAAGCTACAGGATGATTATTTTTCTCATGTAACGGGTTCGATTCCCGGTTCAACCATGTAATTATTTAAATATCTATAAATACACTTTAAATTGTTTTTTAAATTAAGATAATGTCTTCTTTCAGCAAAATGTTCCATCTACAATATTCAAGGTACTTTCCCTCCATGTGGCATGTCCGTGGGACGCCCTGTACAGCATTGTGAATGCAAAAATTTCAATAATAAAAATATTTCCATTATATTCATATTTTATGTGTGTTAGCGATCCAGTGGTAGCGATCGAATAGAGTTAAGAATTCGCCAAATGTTTATAAACTTGTTCACTAATTACTTTTTATAAACGCTAAAGTATCGACATGGAGTGTTTGCCACTTGTCTAGCGGGCAGGACAGTAGCGCCTTTCATTTACGTGATCGAGTGGTTTTATAGAACTGGCACTCATCACTCAGTTCACCCATTATCCATAGACCTTAACGTTCGAATAGAAGACTATCACATATCGTTACGCTAAATATTGTATGTGCGAAATGGGCACACTATTGTGGCCAAAATTTATATTATGTTAAAATCTTATCTGTACACAGTGAACAATAAATAACTAATTTATTCTATTCTATGATGCGTAAGCTGACTTTCGGCGGCCGATGCCTGTACACTCTGCCCTGTGGCGCGGAAGCTGATTGGCTACGCAACCGAACGCAACAGCGTATCGGAGCAAGAAGTGTGCACGTAAACCGGGGCCCTGTTTTGTTTACAGAAGTGTATACGCTATAGTGTTTACACTTGTGTAAACTGATCTGAATCTGAATAGTGTAAAGAAAATGCAGTCTGACTTCAAATTCAACACAGACTATACGTTTGAATTCTCACTCCAGCTTATTCTTCATCAAACTTTTCAAACCGAAATATGACGGGAACTGCTGCTTGGCTGTAGGAATGAGATGGTAGCCATCCAGAATGATTCAGTGTAAAATCCGCATCACCGGCTAAATAATGATTACGAAGCCATTTTAGAATGAATATAATTAAATGCCTCAAAATTATTTATTTAATATTTATTATTATGAAACACTTTTTTACGGATTAACTCGCGTTTAATTTACTATTAACATAGTTTTTATGTCAATGTGTAGTGCTCGCTTAAACCTCAAAAAACAATATATTTATTATTAATTATATTAGAAGTTATTTAATTTTTAAATTACTGACTTACTTAATCGAGCATTCAGCCGATCGTTCAGTTAAGTTCCTATTTTTATGTCATGTAATTTCAATGGATCTAGTAGGTAACCCTTTAACCTGGAACGCAGCAATACAAAACTAGGCAGCTAGGCGGCACAGTAAGGTTTTTAGAATGAATCTCTCTCATCTAATTCACCAGTATGTTACATATAGAGTACATTTTTTTTAGTTTTGTTTTCAAAAAATCTAAAAGGTCACCCTCCCACTCTAAACGTACTGGTAATTAAGTAAGATAATGGCGCAGGCGTGCGTAACCTGGGCGTAGGCAAATGACCGTCAACTACAATGAACAAAGCCACCAACGTCCAAAAAATTGCACGGCGCTATATGAATTATATAATCATTTTGTCTGTTTAGGCACGCCCTGACCTAATGCTTTGTGTTTCGAAAGTGAGTTGACAATTCAGGCTCATGTGAACGTGAACAAGCTATGCACACTTTTGAACCTTACAGCCACAGATTTAAGGTCTAAATAGAATTGGTGGGTCGTTTTTATGGTTCACACATCACTCAAAGGGAGTGGGTGCACCGTTCAAGTACGCTGTCACGAGAAAATGAACAAAATTGCGCTTGCGTTATTACACGGCCCCACACATCATGATACATTGGCATATTAATATCGTATGATACACTTCGTAAATATGTGAAAGGTCCTGATCGACTTAAGGATAAGGTGTGGGCATAGCCTAATTAAAGCGATTCGCAAATGATTTTATGACAAGCTGTCATTGCCTTAAAAAAACGTTAAATATTAATTAACTCTAAACTAGATTTTAACTTCGATCTGTTCTTGTCAATCTGTTTGTCTTTATTTTTGAAGACCTTTTGTTTACAACTAGTGGTGATTAAGTAATATTAATAAGTATTAATACGCCCTGCCAATGAAGACGCTTACTTAGGCCCTCACTTGGATACCATCAGTCTATAAAAACAATGATGTGTCCAAAGATATAATTAAAAGAGGCTGTATCGATCTATTTCCATATTTCCATATTAGAATAAATGAATCTTGCAAGGAGCCGAAAAAAATCGGTCAAGTGGGAATAGGACTATTTTAACTTGAGTACAGTTATAAATAAAAATAAAAATAAATAAACTTTTTTACACTCACACTAATTATCTAGCCCAAGAGAAGCTTTGTTATGAAACTCGTTAAATGGTTACTAGACAATGGATAAACATACTTAAAATACTTATTATACATAGAAAACACCCAGACCCGAGACAATTTAGAAAAACAATAATTTCTAAATTGACCCGACCGGTGATCGAACCCGGGACTACAAAGATGGCGACCCCATGAAAACCGGTGTACAAACCACTCGACCAAGGAGGTCGTTATGAAGGGATGGTGCTATTCATCGCATATATCGCCATCCCTTTCTAACCGTACTCAAGCTGAGATTTGAGTGTGAGTTTGGTTTTAGAATACGAGCCTAAGAGCATTAAACCAAATAGTAACGGGATCCTAAGTCAATAGTGAAAAATCTAGTTATGCATTTGGACATTAATTTATGAACCTACCAACCAGCACTAGGCCAGTATGGTGGGTTATGGTATGGCCCAGTCGCTGCATGTGCTCTTGTCCATGTGCGAAGGCCTGTGCCTTTGTGTTTATAGTATACTTTGTACAGTCGTAGACATTTTTTACACATACACATCGTCCAAAACACACCACACACACACACACACACACACACACACACACGCACACACCCCTGTTTGTACAGACGGCCTTTCGAGGACTATGGTTTTATATGACCCATCCGAGGACTCTCTCAAAAACCATGTTAATGACCTTGTATTGTTACTTTAAAACGATAGAAAGAAACAGAAAACACTTTGTTAATGAACAGGTCTATTTGTCTAACGTTATTGCAGCATTTTATTTATTAACTGTTCTTGACCAATGCGTGGACTTATTATACACTGCCAACGCTTGTGGAGACATCTTTCCGTGGACGTCTGTGTGTACCTTTCGAGGACCCAATCGCCTGACTACAGATGGCAATCCGGGGACTAATTTTCACACACTTTCTCTTGAATCCAATACAATTCGAGGACCGTGTGTTTGACTGTACAGAAACAATATGAGGACTTTTTTCCGAGTCCCGCATGTACAAAGCGAGGACCACTAATGTGTAAACATAACATGTTTTAAGTACCATTCGAGAACATTTATTTTGTAATTAACATTCGATGTGGCCCTATGTACATAAGCTCCTTACTTGACCGGACCTGATTTATGTTAAGTGATGATAAGGCATGTGAAATCGCGTTATTCCCGGTATCCTTAACCACTAAGGAACTGGCTATCTTACCTCGAACTGCTGATAACATTGTTGTTACACCGACGCGACATACTAAGATAAGTTGGTGGTAGCTATAGCCAGGCGGACTTAGAACAAGGACTGTTCCGTCTGGCGAGTTATAGGAGGTTGTGATGATGGAAGGTTTCTTGGTGATGGTTAATAACGACTGCGTCTCTTTATGTGATATTGTATATTTATAGTGACTACATTGTAACTAACTTATTGTCTCTAAAACATACAAGACGATTTATACTACGTAGATGTTGGAGGGAGGATGCCGTCTTATCTTTATTGGATCTACACGCGTTTAGGAATGCACTTCCAAACTCTTTAACCATACGTGAGGATAATAAATTATGTGGCGACTCAGGCCGCCACACCTACCACTAACCAAACCGAGCATAGTTAGTACCCCCGCCCGCTGGGAATCGAACCTGGGACCTCATGGTTTAAGGTCTTACCGCTAGACCACAGAGGCGGTTAAAATTACTAAAAATGTTGATATTTTTTATGACAGGCTATGACATTCTACCACCAGTTTTACCGCTACCATCTTATCTAAGTATGTCGCCATGACGACTATGTTATTAGCATTGTTGTTTTCTACATTGCGAACTTATGCATATGCTTTCGTCGTAGTGATTGTTAGTTGACTACGGCTAGGTAGTCCACTACTCGTACTACTACTAACCACCGACGTTGTTATATTATATTTTGTACAATAGCTAATTATTTGGTTCCATAAGTTACCATTGAAGTCTATTATATATTTATTGTATTTTGTATCTATATAAATATTATATGACCTGGTATATGATGAGTATGTATTGTATTTTATGACCTGGTAACGACATTTTTTTTGTAAATATCGTTACTTCTGTGCGCTATGGTTTTTTGCGCCCGTTCTTTGAAACAGTTAAAAAATGAAGTCCTGAATTGGTGGTAAGTTAAAAAGATTTATACGATTTAAAGTAATTATTAATTGAGTTTATTAAATAAACATATTTTGTTTGACTATGACTTTATAATCTTTTGTCCAATGATAGGTACGAAAACCAGCTACTTTTCTTCGTACTCAACATAATAATCATCACAATATGGGTACTGTCGGTCATTGAGGAGTTTCATAGGGTATCTGTGAAGTCTGTGATCCTTTGCTCATTGATAGTTACTTAACCAGCTACTTTTCTTCGTACTCAACATGATAACCAATCAAAATATGTGCACTGTTGGTCATTGAGGAGTTTCATATGGTATCTGTGAAGTCTGTGATAATTTGCTCTTTGATAGTTACTTAACCAACTACTTTTCTTCGTACTCAACATAATAATCAATCACAATATGTGTACTGTCGGTCATTGAGGAGTTCTATATGGTATCTGTAAAGTCTGAGATCTTTTACTCATTAATAGTTACCTAACCATTTACTTGTCTTCGTACTTAACACGATAACCCATGACGATATGTGTACTGTAGGTCATTGAGGAGTTCCACATGGTATCTTTGAAATCTGGGATCCTTTGCTCATTCATAGTTACCTAACCAGCTACTTTTCTTAGTACTCAACATAATAATATATCCAAATATGTGTACTGTCGGTCATTGAGGAGTTCCATATGCTATCTGTGATGTCTAGAATCCTTTGCTCGTTGAATGTTACCTAACCAGCTACTTTTCTTTGTATTCAACATAATAACCAATTATAATATGTGTGCTGTTGGTCTTTGAGGAGTTCTATAGGGTATTTTTGAAGTCTGTGATCCTTTGCGAATTGATAGTTATATAAGCAGCTACTTTTCTTCGTACTCAACATAATAATCATCACAATATGGGTACTGTCGGTCATTGAGGAGTTTCATAGGGTATCTGTGAAGTCTGTGATCCTTTGCTCATTGATAGTTACTTAACCAGCTACTTTTCATCGTACTCAACATGATAACCAATCACAATATGTGCACTGTTGGTCATTGAGGAGTATCATATGGTATCTGTGAAGTCTGTGATCCTTTGCTCTTTGATAGTTACTTAACCAACTACTTTTCTTCGTACTCAACATAATAATCAATCACAATATGTTTACTGTCGGTCATTGAGGAGTTCTATATGGTATCTATAAAGTCTGAGATCTTTTGCTCATTAATAGTTACCTAACCATTTACTTATCTTCGTACTTAACATGATAACCCATGACGATATGTGTACTGTTGGTCATTGAGGAGTTCCACATGGTATCTTTGAAATCTGGGATCCTTTGCTCATTCATAGTTACCTAACCAGCTACTTTTCTTAGTACTCAACATAATAATATATCCAAATATGTGTACTGTCGGTCATTGAGGAGTTCCATATGCTATCTGTGATGTCTAGAATTCTTTGCTCGTTGAATGTTACCTAACCAGCTACTTTTCTTTGTATTCAACATAATAACCAATTATAATATGTGTGCTGTTGGTCTTTGAGGAGTTCTATAGGGTATTTTTGAAGTCTGTGATCCTTTGCGAATTTATAGTTATATAAGCAGCTACTTTTCTTCGTACTCAACATAATAATCAATCACAACATATGTACTGTTGGTGATTGAGGAGTTCCATATGGTATCTGTGAAGTCTGGGATCTTTTGCTCATTGATAGTTACTTAATTAACTACTTCTCTTTGAACTTAACATGAGAACTAATCACAATATGTGTACTGTTGGTGATTGAGGAGTTCCATATGGTATCTGTGAAGTCTGGGATCCTTTGCTCATTGATAGTTACCTAACCAGCTACTTTTTTTGTACTTAACATATTAATAAATCCAAATATGTCTACTGTCGGTCATTGAGGAGTTCCATATGCTATCTCTGATGTCTGGGATCTTTTGCTCGTTGAATGTTACCTAACCAGCTACTTTTCTTTCTATTCAACATAATAACCAATTATAATATGTGTACTGTTGGTCTTTGAGGAGTTCTATAGGGTATCTCTGATGTCTGTGAACCTTTGCGCATCGATAGTTACATAAGCAGCTACTTTTCTTCGTACTCAACATAATAATCATTCACAATATGTGTACTATTGGTCTTAGAGGAGTTCTATAGGGTATCTCTGAAGTCTGTGATCCTTTGCGAATTGATAGTTATATAAGCAGCTACTTTTCTTCGTACTATACATAATAATCAATCACAATATATGTACTGTTGGTGATTGAGGAGTTCCATATGGTATCTGTGAAGTCTGGGATCTTTTGCTCATTGATAGTTACTTAATTAGCTACTTCTCTTCGAACTTAACATGATAACTAATCACAATATGTGTACTGGTGGTGATTGAGGAGTTCCATATGGTATCTGTGAAGTCTGAGATCCTTTGCTCATTGATAGTTACCTAACCAGCTACTTCTCCTTGTAGTCAACATGATAACTAATCACAATATGTGTACTGTCGGTCATTGAGGAGTTCCATATGGTATCTATGAAGTCTGGGTTACTTAGCTCGTTGATAGTTACCTAATCAGCTAATTTTCTTCGTACTCAACATAATAATCAATCACAATATATGTACGTCGGTTATTAAGGAGTTCCATAAGGTATCTACGAAGTCTGTGATCCCTTGTCTACTCATAGGTACCAGCTACTCTCTTTGTATTTAATACAATAACCAATCACAACTTGATCATTCGTCATTGAGGAGTTTTGTTGCCTGTCGCCAAGGGTCTTCATCATATCTTCACCATATTTTAAATGTAACGATTAAAACCTATCGATACAAAAAAAAACATCCAAATCAGTGTAACCTGATAATACATTAAAGAAACATAGTATATACAACCGAATTGATAACCTACTCCTTTCAGAAGTCCGTTAAAAATATTAGACAACATCACATACATTGCTCTGATTCTGCATTGACCCAGCCGGGAATCGAACCTGGGACCTCAAAGATGGCGACATAAGAGTCCGTCGGCGTGCGAGCCACTCGACTAGAGCGGTCGTTAATAATGAAGATTGAACTAAAAGTTATGATCTTCTATTTAAAAAAAAATAGTAAATACATTTTTGAAGTTATTATTAAAAATAAAGATTAAAATGATGTTGACAATGTACGAAAAGCTAAAAAAGCATTCGGTAGGTCCTAGGTACCAGTCATCACACCACTCTCCTCATCAATCTAGGGCATTCTAGGGCATTGATCAGACAAAAAAAAATCGTTCACTTGATAGAAATTTCACACGCCCAACGATTTTATTTTTTTGTCTGATCAATGTTCTAGAATGATGAGGAGAGTAGTTTGATGACTGGTACCTAAGACCTACAGAATTATGTTTTAGCTTTTAGTACATTGTCTACATCATTTTATCTTAATTTTTTATTTTAATTTTGTTATAACGATTTAAAAAGAATGAAAAGTATATCATACTTCTCATTCTTTTTAATTCATTCAACTTGCCCTTTCATTTGATATCCATCACCCATATTGAAACAAATAAGAAATCTGGCATTTCCGGCGGCCATCTTAGATTTAAAAATATATCAAAACTTTTAAACAGTATTCTATTACTCAAGCCCTTTCATTTGATACCCTTAATGAAGAGGTAGTAAAAAAAAATTTGCCTGCCATTTTGTTGGCGGCTAAATTGGATTTTAATTTTTTTCATAGTGTAATCTATTCTACTAGGCAAGACCTTTTATTTAATACCAATATTGAAGGGGTTGTCATAAGAAAAATGAACCTGCTATTTTTTTGGTGGCCATATTGGATTCTCATTTTATTTCATAGAGAACTCTGTTCTACTAATCAAGCCCTTTCATTTGATACCCCTATTGAGGATGTAGTGATAAAATATGTAATCCCCCATTTTGTAGCGGCGGCCATCTTGGATTTACAATGATACTAAATAAATTAAATTATTTTCTTATTAGAACTAAAGGTGCGTACCAAATTTCAGATCAATCCGTCAACAGGAAGTGGGTCTAATTTTAATTACTAGATTTGACCCAAAGAAATAAACAGGGCAAGCTAAATAAAACGGTTTAAAATTAAAGAAAAAATGCTTTTTATAAAATAATAATTTAAACCTGATAAGACAAATATCATTGTAAAAGTACCTACATTGCAATCTTTAACGATAATTAACCATATTCGTCTACGTCACAATAATCCCATATCGTGAGATATGTGAGGTACATTACCTATTATTAGTTAGCATTAAACTTATACTAGCACAAAAGTACTCGTCAAGACAATTCAAACGAGCCCATACTCGATGGGGTTATGTTGTTTATTTACTGAGTTGCTATAGCCATCTTCCAGCTCTATCATCAGACCCTGGTTACCATCTAGCACAAAAAGTACTCGTCAAGACGAATCAAACGAGCCGAGACTCGATGAGGTTGCGTCGTTTCTTTACTGAGTTCCTATGACCATCTTCCAGCTCCATCATCAGATAAGATCCTGGTAACAATCTAAAAAGCAAGTACTCATCAAGACGAATGAAACGAGCCGAAACTCGATGGGGTTGCGTCGTTTCATTACAGAGTTCCTATGACCACCTTCCAGCTCCATCATCAGATCAGCACCATGTCATCATAATATTGCATTGTCACGCGATTTACACATGTATGCAAAATTTCAGCTCTATAGGTAACCGGGAAGTCGGTAACCGGGAAGTGGATGAAATTTAATTTGCAAACGGACAGGTGAAACTAAATAAAAGCTTGTAAAAATACTTACTTTGCTTACGTTCTTACAAAACAAAGACGGAAAAACAACACTCTTTGATCACGACGTGAAAATGTATCCATATGAGGACCTAAATACACACTGTCAGGTACTGACACCAATACGAGGTCTTGAGTGTAAAATTTACACATAAGTCCTCACACAGTACAAAAAAACATGAGTCGAGTGTATAGCGAGTGTGTACAAATCGATAGTGGCGCCGCCTAGTGTTCACACTCTGTCGGTGTGTGAACAAAAAATTTCAAGACCAATCCGAGGATTCCTTGACTTTTCCTTATTAAGTATACAGGAAGGTTCACAATCGCACGTAGAGTACGATGCCGTAGTCAAGTCAAACCGAGGACCCACGAAAAAGTCCTCGGATTGAAAACGTCCTCGGATGTGCCTTGTGTATTCAGGCCCACGTCCTCGTATAGTACTTAAAACAAACACACACACACACACCCCCACACACACACAAATGAGTACCTGTCAACATTTTTATTTTATTTTTTTATTTGTTACAATTAATATTTTATGAAAATTTTTATTTTATCTGTAATACGTATCCATTTGCATTTGCAATTTGCAAATCAATAATTTATTATCGTTGTTTGTAATTGTAATTATATTTCAAACTAGCGGCCGCTCGCGGTTTCACCCGCGTGGTTCCCGTTCCCATGGGAATATCGGTCTAAAAAGTATCCTATGTGTTAATCCAGGGTGTCAGCTAACTCCATACCAAATTTTATTAAAATCGCTCCAGCCGTTTAGACGTAAAGAAGTAACAAACATACATACACTCACAAACTTTCGCCTTTATAATATTAGTGTGATTATAAAGCCCTTGTTACCTTACCTACTTACACCAAAGATCTCCAGAGAAGTGGGAGTGGCTGAAAATTAGCGCTACCTGGGATCCTCCCCCCAGGTCAGCACATGCTGAGCTACTTCCAATTGCTTTGTTTGTTTTCGTTTTTAATTGTTCATTGTTTGTAAAATGCAATAAGAAGCTTTTTTTTACTTTACTTTTTTTTTTTTTTTATCCTGGCACGGAACAGTCATTACATAAAAAACACATATAAAAAAAATACACTAAAATTTATAGACAAAGAGTGCCCAAACATAAAACTATAAAATTTTACTTACTTACTTATATTCTGATAATGACGATTAAGTTGTCGTATAAGGAGTAATAGTGTCGCGTAGCGGTGAAAGAATACTTAGGTGTCGTAAAAGACGACTAATGGACTAAGGCTGCACATACATCCAACAGGATAGAGCGGCGATGGGCTCACCACCTGTCACGCTAAGCACATGTGCAGTCGCTATTTTTTGAAAAGTGGACTATGATAGATGATTGCTTTTGCTGTCTATGACTATCCCTTCGTGGATAATAGTAGTACTATTAGTTATTCTGTGATAATAGTCGTGATTTTATGTACACACGGCGTCAGATCAACCTACCCAAAACTATCAAATTTCTACAGTCAATTTTGAACTTTATTGTTTGAGTTTAAGGATTAATATTTATTGGAGAAATTTGACAGTTTAGGGTAGGTTGATCTGACGCCGTGTGTACGTATATGCGGAGTTCATATAGTAAGGTTCGATTAAATCTGTAATCTTTTGATGCTTTATTTTATTTGTTCAGTATTGTTTTCTGCTATTTAAAACGATACCTGATAAAGTAGTTATGGTATATTATTATGATACTTACATGATATTTAATAATGGTTTACATAATTCTAATTATGGTTTCTTTTTGAGTATGACATTGGCATACAGAATGCGGAATTTATTTCTTACGACTGTTCAAATGCTGCCTACATTGTCGCACGCATTGTTTGAAACGCACCAACGTGTTTCGTGACACGACATCTAATCCGGTAATGCTAACAGCGTAAACACCAGCCATGTGATTTTTTATTAATATTTCTAGTAAGTTCTAGGTTCTAAGGTTCCAATTCAAAGTTAAAATGTATTTATTCAATAAACTAAATTAATAAGCAATTTAATTCATAAAATATGTCGTTCTTAAATCATAAAATACAAAATAGTAATCTAGTTAAGGGGGGTCAGCGAAAATTTGAATGTTGCGCGGGGCCTCGCGGGTGTCCGGGGTCCGCGGTAATTCGTAAGCGCCATTCACATTTTTATCAAAAAAAACCAGATAAAAATGCTGCCTATAAACTAAACTAAAATCAAATAATTACATAAACTTACGTCCAGTGTTTACACGAAGTGCTTGGGACAGGTTTGTGGGTCAAGTCCAGACCGGGGCCACCCTCTCGGAAAGTACCATCTCTCGTGTTCTTTTCTAATTCTCTGCCACTAATGTCACCTACTCGGTTATAATTATGGACATCTCAGTCACAATACACATTGTCTTGACATGTTGGTCTTAGCGTGGTGACGGACATGCGAGAAATTCCATTTCTCGGTGTAATTCAGTAATGCCACGTTCGAGACGCCAATTGCCACGTATGCTTTGCGGCTTGCGCCACGTCATCGTCATCTTTTTTTGCTTTTGCATGACTTTGTTTTGCCAATTTTGTTTTTTGCTTTGCCAATTGCCATTTTTATTGTATGGTTTTAATTTAATTTGCTTGCCAACTGTATTTCGCAAAGGAATCTTGCATCCTGGAGCCTTGCATCATCTTTTAATTTTATTTTATATTTTTGTAACTAGGTAAGTTGTCACATTTTTTTTTCCTTGTCTGCTGTTTCTTTGTTGCCCATTTGTATTTGTTCTATTTATGTTTGCTTTATTTTGGTTTTCTATTTTATTTTAACAAGTTTATAAGTATGTTTAGTTTTTTATAGTTATTAATTTTTGCTAAGTCACTCTAAATCAAATCATTCAGGCCCTGTCAGAATAACAGCGCTTCTGTGTTATTCTGAACATCCACGAATGACACAGAAGCATAATGCTGAGACAGGGCCCATTAGCTTTCACACTATTCGTTATATTTTTTATTACTCATCTGTTATTTTTAATGGTTTTTTTTTATGTTTTTCTGTATACTTACTGCCTGTGTAATTTTAGTTTATTTTTATTTTAATGTGTGTGTTAGTAATAAATGTTTTCTATTCTATTCTATTCTATCAAAAAGTTAATAAAATGTTAACCTAGTTTTTTGAAAATCCAACTCGGTCAAAAAATCTGAAGGGTTAACCTATGTGCTTATGATTTTATAGTAATTATTATTGTAAAACACGGTCGTAATGTGCATTTATATGAAATTTTAGAGGTAACTTCAGGATTTTTTATTTATCGAGCCAAATGTTTCCAATCGTGTTTTGGCTTCGTTCATCCCCTCACACATACGTTCTGTAATACACATTGAAAAAATTTCAATGCGCATTATCTAAAATATTTTGTCTAGCAGCTAATAAAAAACAGCCAAATTTTCCGTTTTCACCGCATAAGGCCCCTTAAGTAGTAAGTCGGCAAAGCAGCATACGGCCTGACTGCTGAATGAAAAGTGGCCGCGGTGGCCACTTTTACAATATGGTTGCGGTCATTATTTTATACTATGTTTGCGGCAACCAAAGTAGAAAATAATGACCGCAGCCATATTTATTCTACTACTTGCGGCCGCTCGCGGTTTCACCCGCGTGGTTCCCGTTCCCGTGGGAATATCGAGATAAAAAGTATCTATGTGTTAATCCAGGTTATACACAATCTGTATGCCGAATTTCATCCAAATCCATTCAGTAGTTTTTACGTGAAAGAGTAACAAACATCCATCCATACTTACAAACTCTCGCGTTTATAATATTAGTAGGATGCCCTATCTTTTCTTCCGTGCTTCGAACGCACGTGAAGCCGTTCATTCCGGTTGTTGTCGTAAGATATCAGTCGTTATATTGTCGTCGTGTCGCCATCCAGTTGATTTCTAGGCAGAACCTTACCACCGTTCTATTCCAGCTAAGTAGACAAAAGACAAGACTACCACCAACCAAACCCTACAATAGATTATCGAACCCTCCTTGGGAATCGAAGTCTGAACTTCTAAAACCGGCTTGTGGTTTAGGCGGTGATTAAAATAAAGTTTAGACAGCTTATTTAAATTAACGTTTAATTTCTCTTTTAGGCTGTAGGTTTTGCAATTTGCCTCTAATTACACCTTTCACTTCTTCATTTATATCTTGTAATTCATTAGGTGGGATCAATTAGGGTTTGCAATAAATTTAGTACCCACAAGCTAATTACAAATTTACGCATAGATAGTAATTCTTAAATCCAGATCCATTATCCATTTTTACTTAAGTGCCCAGCAGTGGGACGTTTATAGGCTGATGATGATGATGACTTAAGTGGTACTAACATTTTTACCGTGTGGAATTCTTAGAACTTTTGTATGCTCTACTGTATCTAACTGAGTAAACCGCACACCATTCGTACAAAAAATAATTGTCCCAAATAAGTACCAACTCATTAATTGTTTCTAGTAAAAAAATTGGAGTAGTGAACGTATCAATACTCGTACATTCCTGGCGTGTACTAACATAGTTATGTATGAGATAAATATTATGTATCGCAGCGTTCAAGGCAAATCCTAATTGCCCTCTTTACGATTGGCACGTAATGTGATTCGAAAAACAGGTTTTGTCTTAACATAGGGAAAATTCCAGTTGCATTGAGGCGGCATATAAAAAATATTGTGTAAATAAATAACTCATAACGCTGTAAATAAACAAATAACTGAAGTTTAGTTAACTTGACTGCGTACTTTAATTATGTTAAAGATCTCATTATACCTTGATTGTATGTTGTATACATTATATACGAAGCTACATTACGTCTCACTCAATGCAAAATAACAGCATAATTGAATATGATTTATTTCGCATAATAATTCCTTGATCAATAATTGTAAGTTAATATTTTTTTTAATGGCTGAATATCTATGTTACCATAACCCATGAAATAAGCCCTAGATTGTCACCAAATCTTTGTAAAAAATGGTAGTTACTACGGAAGAGATAAATCTTCTTTAACTGTTCTGTGGTAATTACTATGAGAAGAAATGCAATGCCATCAAAAACATACTTGTAAAAAAACCAAGTCTCGCAACTCAGTTTCTTCTACCGTAAAATGTTGTAAATCCATGTAATATCAAGTCGGTTGACTTGGCTATCGCATGAAAACACAATGTATCTCACAAGTAATACATATATTATATTATATAAGATTGTTTAGTGCGATTGCCAAGTCAACCGACTTGGTATTACTTACGTGGATCTCACAACATTTTACGGTAGAAGAACTAAGTTGCGATACTTGTTTTTTTTTATAAGTATGTTTTTGATGACATCTCATATTTTTTTGTAGATAGTCTTACTTTTTTCCTTTCCGGTACCGCCTACTTCTTGTATACCAACAACGGATATTCCATTATATTATAGTATACATATAATACAGGTACACTGATTCATTCACTGCAAATGTAACTTTGTAATCATTGATGTATCTAGAAAACTGGACCGAAATTGCAAAATATTTTAGTTTTTCCTTGATTTATACACTAAACACTAATTGCATTCTAAATTTGAAGCTTCTATGTCTATTAGAAGTGTCTAAGAGTTTTGATAATCGGTCAGTCAGTGAGTGACAAAATTAAGAAACTTTGACTAGTTATAATACTTAAACTACTGGTTCAAATTGAATGAAATTTGAAGTAAACCGTGTTTATACAATGCCTGCTTGGTTATTGAAAATTCAGGCTTCTAGTTTTATCCACAACGAAGATATTGGGGATCGAAAATGGCCTGAACTGCTTCGAGAAAATAGGATGGTACGGCCGTGCCGTTTTGCCAGATTACTCTGACACAGTAACCATACATACATGGATTCACGGCTATTATCTCCAAAGGGTTGACTAACCCCTTGGGGATAATAGTCGTGAATCCATGGAATATCAGAAACTAGGCAATGAGGACCGCAGAAGCAGTACACTGCCATAGTCCCCGTTTCACCAAGTTACAACTGCACATGTGCTCATCGTGACAGGTGGTGAGCCCATCGCCGCTCTATGCTGTTAGATATATGTGCAGTCTTTAGTCCATTAGTCGCCTATTACGACACCCAAGGCAAGAGAGGGGGTGGTAGTATTCTTTTAGTGAGCAGCTACCCAACACGGCTCCTAAATATACAAGCATAAATGTTTTTTTCCAAATTTCCAGTTGCTTTGCCTGGTACTGGCGGTGGCAGCTGACCCGCTGCCCGGCAGGGTGCCCAAGGTGTACAACGCCCTGATCACCTCCAACCAGAACCTGGAGCCCAGTAAGGCCTACCCGGTCTACCAGCCCGTGCTACACGACTTCGGCTTTCCATATCAGCCGGCGGTGTTCTACGGAGATTACCCTACTGGAAATGTGAGTCTCTGTTTATTCTATTAGAAATTCGATGCGCAAAAGAACCTTAACTGACGAACATGTATGAAAAATGTTACCTATGACTTATGGTTTGTTACTCTCTTAAGGAGAAGCGACAATCGTAGCAAGTGGAAAGCAGTGGTCTTTGCTTCTTATATCCCTCCAGGATGAAAATTGGATCAATCGGTTAGCTACCACATCCCTGAGATTTCCTACCTCAGCACTAGTTGCCGGATTTTGGACACTTAAATTACCGCGCTTTTTGGAGTTTTGGTAATTTATAGTTTGTAGTTTTGGAAATATACAATAGTTACTGTAAAGAATTGACCCTTTTTGTGTATACGTGTAGTGTTTGTATACGCGATGCGCTTATCATTATTAGAATTAAAATTTCCCACATCTAGGCACAGACATGAATAGCACATGGTGAGATCGGGCACTACTTGCCACGCTGGACGTATCGGTGGGTCTCCACGAATGGTATCTTACGGCAACAACCATGATCGACCGGATACACGAAATATTTATTTAAGGTTCACACGTCATCCAACCCATCTCACGAAATGAAAGATAATAAAGTAGGCTGGAAATTAGTTAATGAATTTGATAACACCACAGCATTATTGTTATTCAGTTACCTAGTAATTTTAGATCTAAAATAGACACAAATACATTTCAGGGACTGCACCCTATTCCTGCAGCGCCTCGGAAAGATCAAAATGAAGCGCCTTCGCAGCCCCCGGCACCGGCACCCCAGAATCCTGAAGAAGCCAAGCCTTCTTCAGAGAGCCCACCAGCCTCACCCGAGCCAAGCAACGTTCCACAAGAAGACCAACAAGAAGGCGGCAGGGCCACTTCCGCACCCCCCTTACCGCCTAACACTGAGTCCCCTATCCCGCTTAACCAATTCGGTCTACCTTCACAAGTCCTGCCCTTAGGACGCTTTAATCCAGCATACAACGGCTTCAACCAAATCGGATCATTCACATACTCTTACCCAGGCGTCCAATTCTACGATCCGTATGATCCGTTCAGCCTGAACCCGTATGTCAACTTCCCATCGCTTTACCGACCACTGCCAAATGTTCTGGAAGCCAGACATCCTGGAATTCCGTTAGAAGCACCCAAAGGAGTACCAATTTCTGCCAGTCCTGCGGAAGCTCCTCCCCAGCTGGGTCAGAACCCACCTCCTGAGCCAAACGACCTGAATGTTCTGAACTACTCGTCAAAGGACCCGGCCATACCCAACGTGCCTCCACCACCACTCCCACAAGGCGGACTCAAGTCTGACGGCACCGAGTAGTTTTGAAGTTATCTTATTGTATAAGTATCTGTCATTCTATATCTTTCAGAAATGTATTAGTGACAAAAGGTTGTGTTTGGCTTTAAAGATGGAATACCTGAGGTGTGATTAATGTTCCTGGAGATTATTTTTATTTATTTGTATCGTTTTTACATGAATAAACGTCTGAAAACATTGCAATTCATTTGACCATACTAACTCTTTATCAACATGTTAGTCCATTCAAGGTTTACATAAATGTCATTGATTCAAAAAGGTTAATCAAAACTTCTCATATAAAAATAGGTTTGGTTGTCTGTAAAGTCGGTTTACGGACGATAATTTTACGTGATAACGTCTTAAGAAGAGAGATAGATGCGTCACAAGCCGAACGCTTATTCCAATCGTGCCTTTCTATCGCTTGTTCCACGCTCTCGCTTACGGGCTCGGCTCAGGCGTAACGTGACGCGGAACCTGACACTTGCAGCCGAACGTGACTATTGCGTCATGCTTTTTTGTGCGTGCAGCCGACGCGCGTTCATCGATTTACAAGACATTATCACGTAGAAAAATTTATTTTATAAAATACTAGCTTCTGCCTGAGACATCGCCTGCGTTAAATGCGGCCTGTCACCAATTGGCTACTTGACAGTTTTCGGTAAAGTATTTAAAAAATTACAAACGCTTTTAATATATCTCTTGCAATATTTATTTTCTCGATAAAGCTTTATATAATAGAAAAAAAATAAAAAACCTTTTTAAAAAACAGGCTTTTATTTAAATGCGCTACGAAAGAAAAAAATAAACTGTTACTTTAATACTTTTACTATCAACCTACAACGTAATTACACAATTTATATGAGGTAAGGTGGAGTAAGCCTAACATAGTTTACTGCTATATGTGAATGATGGGTTTTTACGGTGCAATTCTTACTTTTAAATGAATAATGAAACTAAGTTGAGAATCTTATTTACTTTTATGGAACTGTATTATTTTTAACGCAAGTATATTAGAAACAGATAATATTTAGAGAAATCTAAAGAAGACTTAAACTGATAGTCTTGCCCCGCTAACGGGCTAAGACTAACAGTGCCTTTTATTATTATAACAAAAACATGTTCTTAAGTTCTGACAGAAAAAACGTTACATGAATAGAAGGCACTTAATTTTTAAATTCTATGCTTAACACAATAAGGTTTATTTTCTTACTTATGTAAGTTTTTTCTTATTCAGGTGAAGTCTAACACATAAGATAAGATATTTAAGATATTTTAAAGTATTGAAAATATTGCACTTAAAGTAGTAGTGTAACTAATTGTAACTTTGTTATGTCTTAGGTAATCAGACTTTTTAATTATGGCAAAAAGTATTAAGTAACAATGTCTAAATCATCTGAGGTTCTTACTAAGGTAAAAAAAACAGTCTTCTGCGTAACAAAATAAAATACCTCTAAACAATAATTCAAATAGTAACGACAATGTGCATATCGAGATAAAGGACTGTGATAGCCTTGCCCCCGTGATTGTCTTACCCCACCTTACCTATACAAAAGGTTGTCGCGAGATTTAAGTAAGTACTCGTATTTTCTTAGATTGAAAATTGGTAATATGACAATCATTTTACCTAATAGTTTTTAGACAATCTACGTATACTTACAACAAATTACTTAGTAATTTAACTTTCTTACAATAAAATAAGTATCAATTTCAGTCTAAACTTTAAGTCATCATTCATAAGTGGAATTGGCGAGAGGCTAGTACGTCTTCCTTCGGGTACGCGTGCGTTCTGTTCTCTTGCCAAAGCTATCTTAGGGAATTTTCTTCAGCCGACCCTACCACCATTGCACAAGGCCGATGACTGTCTAGCCCATACTGCAAAGGAGAAAGCCGATCTCTTGGGCACTCCTTTCGCATCAAACTCGACCTTAGACGATGAGGAAAATTCACCACCAACCATACCCCATTGCGCTTGTTCAATGCTAAATGTTCGGCTCCTACAAAGGTCAGTTCGTAAGGCTCTTTTTTCCCTTGATATCTATAGCCGAGTGTGCCTGATGCAGTTCCTCAAATTGGACGTGTACTCCTGGGTTGGTGCCGGTTCTAACGCGCATTTTCCAGCACTAATGGCGTTGTGCCGAACTCTTGGAAGACAGCCCTTGTCCACCCGATTTTCAAAAAAGGCGATCTCTCAGATCCGTTCAACTACAGGCCAATTGATGGCAGAGGTGATGGCACCTCTTTGCTCTCCAAAGTAATTGAGTCCATTACAAACTGCCAGCTGTTAAAGTACCTAGAAGAGAACCAGCTACTAAGTGATCGCCAGTACGGTTTTCGTCGCGGTCGTTCGACTGGTGATCTTTTAGTGTACTTACCTTACTCACCGATGGGCGGAGGCAGCCGAGAGTAAAGGGGAGACACTAGCAGTGAGCTTTGACGAAGCGAAAGCCTTTGACAGGGTCCATACCCCAGGTACAGGGCTCTTATCTCTAAACTTCTATCAGACGGGCTTCCTGATAAATTGTGGTCGTGGGTTGTCAGATTTCTTTCTGGGCGTAGCATCAGAGTCGTAGTCGACGGTTCGTGCTCTGACATGAAGCTCGTGAATACTGGAGTCCCGCAGGGGTGTGTATTATCCCCTAATATATTTCTTCTGCTTATCAATTACATAACAACAGCATTCATTGAATAAACGTGTGACTGACACCGAGAATAAACGTGTGACTGACACCGAGAACATGTTAAGTCATGTCTCTAATTGAGGCCGACATAACCTAGTCCACTTTAACCCCTCCAAAACAAAAGTTTGCGCAATTACCGCGAAAAAACATCCCTTCGTCGTACCTCTAAACTTTGAGGGAGCTCTCCTTGATACCAATCCGACTATTGGAATTCTTGGCGTCGATATTTCGAGTGACGTTCAGTTTCGTGGTCATTTAGGAGGTTCTTATTAGTTTCGAAAAAGCTGGGTGTGTTTAATAGAGCGGGTCAGTATTTCACGCCAGCCCACCGCTTACAACTGTACAAAGCACAGGTCAGGCCGCATATGGAATACTGCTCCCATCTTTGGGCTGCAACATCCCAGTACCAACTCCTTCCATTTGACCGCATTCAACGCAGAGCTGCTCGAATTGTCGTTGATGTTGCGTCTCTCGGCATATTGTACCGCATATGTCATGGGGAGTGTTCTGAGGAATTGTTCGGCTTGATCCCTGCCGCTGATTTCCTTCACCGCATCACTACACATTCATCACGTCATTCGTCACATCATCTACGTCATTCCGTCCATATCGCCTTGATGGATGGCGGTCTACTACTGTGCGTTTTTCACGAAATTCCTTGCCTCGAACTACAGTGTTGTGAAACCAGCTCTCCACGTGTCCATGGGCGGCGATGATTACTCTCCAACAGGTGACCCGCTTGCTCGTTTGCCTCATTCTTTTATAAAAAATCTAACCTGTAAATAGAATTATAGACTTGTTATGATTAGTATTAGAAACACGTGCGTCCGCGTTTAAAATGAGTTTCCTGAGACAAACGAAGAAAATAAATGAGTTTCCTGAGACAAACGAAGGAAATAACTTAGTACTATCGATATCAATATTTTAACACTATTTTTACTTAGTGATTAGATATAATTCCGCAATAAAAAGTAGCTCCACGTCAAGTAAAAATAGTACAACCTTATATTAATGGAAAAGAAACAAATTCAGATCTGTACTTCTCTTATAACATAATTTTATTACCACCACACTTTACCTCTTAGTACAATGTTGAATTAGCTAAAACATAAACAACAGAAAATCTTAAACTATCCTAATAAAGATGATACATATATGAAAACATATTGTTTGAAAAGTAAATACAGTCATAACACGAAAGTTTTGATCGACATACAGTCATAAAACAAATAATACAAAACGTACCTACAAAACATGCAGAAATTAAAAAGTCAAAACAGTATTAACTCAAAATAATACACAGCACTATGATAATTTAAAATCAGTCAACATAGTCATATCTCAAAAGTGTCTTTTTAGACTATCTTACCTCGGTGAAATTCCTACTTTGGCGGCGTATTACCTATTTGGTTTACGCTCCCAGCGGCGCGTGCGTCTCGAACGGCGTCGGAGCACAGAATAAATAATAGTACTAGTCGAAAGTTCGTTGTTGCCTGGCGCAAGGGGCTAGGCGAGGCAAGCCGCGGCCTATTAACTAAGAAACTACACTGTTGCCTTGCGCGACTATCGAGTGCGGCAATAGTCAATAAAGTGTTTTATGTGCATAACTCTTACAAAAATTGACTTTTTTATATGAGTGTCTTGTTAGTATGTAGATAAAAAACTACTTGATCCGTAGGTAATCTTAAGTCAATTTAGTCATATTTTTTGAGTTATGACTGTACTTACATGTGGTCATGTGCGTATGTTCACCCGGAAGGTTAATTATATAAACATCGGTGAAAGATTTTTTGAAATCAGAAGGTAGTTTCGGAGTTACCTCTTTATAATATTCATCATCATCATCATTATCATTTCAATACGTATTCATCCACTGCTGGGCGTAGGCTAAGATAATGCAATTTCCTGCGGTATTGGGCTAATCGCATCCATTTTCCTAGCGATCAGCTCTTTATCTCTAACCCACCAGTTCGATGGTCTGCCAGCGTTTCGCTTGTGTATCCTCGGCTGCTATTTCATCAATTCTCTACTGTATCGCCTATCACCTCTCATCTCACTACGTAACCTTCCCGGTTAACTAAAGGTTTAGTACCTACGGATTATGAAAAATATTAAGGGGGTCCTGCACGAAATTGTGAAATTTTACGTACCCATTTTTTTAGTCACTTGTACTATGCGCTGAATTAGTTAAATACACTAAAATAACTTATGTAAGTTAGCCTGATCATTGCACACGGTCATGGCCTTGTTGAAATTTGAAACAAATCATTTAAACAATAACAAACAATACATAAATCTAATGACTCTTAAAAACATATTTCTTCGACAACTTTCTTAATATTACGCATAAAACAATAATTCTTACATGAAAATATTTGTACTGATATTCCGCCACTCCCTTCTTTAAAAAGTAAATTTTAATTTTTAACACAAGCGCGTTATGGTTTTGCACATTTCGCAGAATAAATACATTGCTCTAATTAAATTACTAGGTCTGAAACTCAAAGCAGAAATGTTCTAATTATAAATATCAATATGATTGATTTTGCTTTGAAGTTCAATAAGAGACCTATGTCAGTTTTTGTGATCGCGCGGCACTTTCATAGACTGTAGTAACAGCCACATTAGACTCTGTCGTAAAACCATTTTTAATACAAGCTTACTAAAGGGGTCTTTTATATTATCAAGTATTTAAAATGTATAATGATAAATTTGATTAAGTTTAGCAGTTATAGAGTTATGGGACTAGGGTCTAAAAATTAATATGAAACAGGAAAAGCAAAGGAAATTCCTTTTGCTTCGGCTACAAAACCATAAAATATTTAGACTAACACAAAGGTACTGTACACTTTTACGTAATGTATATGCAAAGGATGCCTATATTTCTTAGTAAATTATAAATAATTTGTTTCAATGGATTTATTACTACTTAAAATAACACTTTTTCAGGCAACATTAAATCAAATTAGTGTCTCACTCTTAGATGATTTTTCTTTTTCCCATAGATATAATAGTCCCATGTGTGAGCAAGCCATATGCCGCCGCTTGGCATGTAGATCTCGAAGTAGCGGTGAGGGTGTATTATGCCTCCATAGTGATAAATAATACGGCAAAAGCAAATGACGAAACTGTTCGGTTGGAACCTCTCCGAATACTCGTAACTAGTTGTGCCTACTACGTACGCACATGTCGGGTCTGAAGTGATGTTTGTTAACCAGAACTGGAAAGAAAACACGATTTAATTGAGGTAAATCAAAGTTTTATAGCTGTATGACCGACTATCCTTCCATTGTCTGTTCACTTTATAGCAGAGCCTTGCAAAAGTTCTTAGATATAATATTTTGTGAGTATAATTTTATGACTTTGTATTTATTTATTTATATAGACAGAATAGCGAGCGGCCTGCCTGCGACACTGTTCGCGTGACGCCCAGTCTCCAAAATATTTCTTCCGTACAAAACTTGTCCTACTGACATTTACAAACTTAACAAAAAATAATTAGCCAAGTCGGTGCAACCGTTCGGAAGTGGTGCGCGAACATACATTCGTGGTGCTTTATAGCCCAGTGGGGCACGGAGTGATTACACGAACGAAGTCGCGAGCCGGGTGAACCGCTACTCTATCCATATACAGTATGCTCGTTCTGTTTTTAACTTACCATCAAATAAACAGCATCCGGAAGTTGTCGGAAGTGGCGCGCGAACATACATTCGTGGTGCTTTATAGCCCAGTGGGGCACGGAGTGATTACACGAACGAAGTCGCGAGCCGGGTGAACCGCTACTCTATCCATATACAGTATGCTCGTTCTGTTTTTTACTTACCATCAAATAAACAGCATCCGGAAGTTGTCGGAAGTGGTGCGCGAACATACATTCGTGGTGCTTTATAGCCCAGTGGAGCACGGAGTGATTACACGAACGAAGTCGCGTGCCGGGTGAACCGCTACTCTATCCATATACAGTATGCTCGTTCTGTTTTTTACTTACCATCAAATAAACAGCATCCGGAAGTTGTCGGAAGTGGCGCGCGAACATACATTCGTGGTGCTTTATAGCCCAGTGGGGCACGGAGTGATTACACGAACGAAGTCGCGAGCCGGGTGGACCGCTACTCTATCCATATACTTACAATATGCTCGTTCTGTTTTTTACTTACCATCAAATAAAGAGCATCCGGAAGTTTTGAGGCATCCGTACCGTATATCTTTCCTCTGTGTAAAACTAACTCTTTATTACGAGTAGCACATTGTCCGAAATAATATTCAGTGTGTACTTCGTCGTCTGTAACAGTATAAGATATTGTTGCACTACTATTATGCATCATTATTATACAACGTTAGTCGGAAAGAGGGTACTAAGCCGCGGATAACTGAAAGTGCTACTATCAACAGTTATATATATAACTGTTGATTTTTCATAATCGACCTCCAACTACAGTCGCCGGACCCTTATTTGCGCTAGTTCTCTTTCGTTCCAGTTCTCGCTATAATTCTGCTCGTACTTTCATTATAGCATTGTGAATGCAAATTTCAATTTCAACTGTTATATTGCAAATATAAACTTTGCGAAAAACATTCATATTTTAAAAATGTACAATCATGAATAGGGGTGGGGCTAACGCCACTCTTGTTAAGAGGCCTATTACATCTCGACAGTGATTTTTGCGTAAAATGGCCAATTTTGGGGTTATGGATCTCAGAAACAAAAATACATTAACAATTATGAGTTATTGAATAGTGTAGAATAGCTATTGGAATAGTGCGTAGGGACCTTGCTTTTTGTAAATTTTACTTAACTTATTAATTAAACAAAAAATTGCAGAGAAAGATTTGTATAAAGTGCGCGAAGGCACTTTTTTGAGCTCAACGAATTGAACTACTGTTCTAAACAAGTAAAATAAAAAATATATAATGTTATCTCTTATATAGTCGAATAGTGCGTAGCGGGGTCGGAATTTTTAGATATCATTGATTTTATATAGGAAAAAAATCTTATTCTAAACCAAAAAACTTCGAAAATCGCTATAAGTTAACTGTGAATTTTTCCTATCTACGATAATATCATTGAGCAAAATTTTTACCAGAGTAATTGTTACTTCATGAGGAATAAAGATTTTATAATGAATTTATTATCCTATTTCGATAAAAACGATAAATACAAATGCAACTGCAGACATGACGCTTCACTTTCCCGCCAAGAAGCCTAGATAAGTAGTTACAATAATATATTTTTTGTAGATTCATCATGGCCGAGCGAAAAAGTTCAAGATTTAGTGGACAATCTTGAAGAAATTTCAGACTTGTCTGATTGCGATGAAAACAATGATATAAGTGATTTTGAATACTTACTTCAAAAAACATAAAAAAACTGTTTTATTTATTTAAAAAAAAATAACAAGCAAAACCAGGAAAAGCACATAGTGTAGAAATAAAAATAAACTGTAGGGGACAATGGTAATAATTTTACCACTTACATCTCGAATGCTGTATGTCTGAATGGACAATGGTAAATTATTTACCACCAAAAAAACCCCCAATCCCCTAATTTTTTATATTTTCATTGCCAAAAATGAAATCGGGGATAATGGAATGTAATTTTTAATTATTAATAATAATATTTGGTTTAACTATAATATGTATAATGTGACTAGCGGCCCGCCTGGACTTCGTCCGCATGAACATCCCATACACCCCACAATCTTTTTTTGGGTTAATATGCCTACGCCACTCACAAATAACTTGGCTTTATATTGGTAAAAAAAAATCAAAATCGGTTCAGAAGATCTAGAGATTACCCCCTACAACCTCACAAACTCACCAACTTTACCTCTTTATAATATTAGTAATAGAAGTGTAGAATATGGTTTTATTTAAAATGTTCGTGTCTACACGACTATTTATTTGTAAATTAAGTAACCTAAGTAAGACTGACTTTAAAGAGTGATATATATGTACTAAATAATATATGAAAAAGTTTGGTAGAATAGAAAAGGAAAGCACTGTTTTGGTAACACCTTATTTTCCACATTATTATATTTAATGATAATTTGTAAACATTACATGTAAATAAAAAAAACTACTAAAAATGAGGTCTAATCATTGCTATACATACCTATCATTTTTCTACAGAAGAAACCTACGCCTAACCTACATAATAATATATACAATTATATTAATACATAGGCATTCGCTTTTAATTCATTGTTAATTTTTAAATATTTTCTGATCTACATTTATAACCAGCAACTTAACTAATACATCACAACATAAAATATTGTTCCTGTTGAGCAGCTGGCAACAAATTCTTCACGCACATTCTCGTAAACACACTACAATAATGAGTTGCCGCATTTACGTAGCTATGGTTTTTAGGTAGCGCGGTATCTAGTCGAGCGCAGAGAGACCAATCATTCATCTAAGCTTTTTAGCATTAAATGCGGTTGTTGTATCTAGTTTTTAAAATATTCAAATAGACGTAATCATTAACAAACCTGTCGTTGAGTTGATCTGCGTAAATACAATACTGCTCAAAACTGAACGATTTTTACTTTTATAACAACACATTTTATCTGCAACATGTAAGGTTTTTAATGTTCACTTTTGTTTTTTAAAATAAGTATTATCAAATAAATTAATCCAAGGCGGGAATTCGTCAGACTTACTGAATGACAGTATAGAATATAAAATAAAGGTAAAATAAATACTGAGGCATGACATAGTTCCGATTGTCGCAACAACACAATACAAAGTATAAGTAACTTAACAGTAACAATCGAAGTTTATTTACAAAAATCACACTGCCATCGCATTCTTGAGGAAGCAACAACTTTAAACAATAAAGATATACATGTAAATGTTTGCTTAATAAAAAACGAATTTCCACAATTCAATTGTTAGCGAATTGATAAGATCTTGGCCGGCCTAAAAACAGTTATTTATCACAGTATTTGGACAATATATGAAAGGAAAATCATATTAGATATTTACTCGTACAGGTTTGGTATATTTTGCCAGAATACTGACACTAGGATAATAGTTCAAAATTGGAACAAATTAAAAATAACAACAAAGGCGGTTTAAAAAAATAACATTTATTTTGACGGAAATTATCATGCTAAGATTTGGTCGTGTACAGGTTCATAGTGGTAGAAATATAGATCCCAGTGAATACCGCGCTTCAAAGTCGCTGGTAAGAACCACTCAAAATAGTCGTACTTAAACATCTCTCCCAAATAGTTGTAGGTAACGCGATTTACGCATATGCTAAACTTCATTGCGTCGTAGCGTACAGTTTCGGTGTAGTTCGAAGTTGCCTTTATGTAAATGCACGCAGGCCAAGTGTCCATGTCTAGCCAGTCCTTAAACAACACAAATTTCATTTGTTATAATGAAAATAAAGTTAAGTTCGTATTTAATACTATTTTCCTCATAACGAAAACTACGAACGTTGATTGTGTGCGACGCGGCGAGCGATTTCTCGGTACACTGCGTTCTTTCTAGAACCGCTAAGTCATTATAGTATAATGCGCAATGAACTAGAGTTTCGCTGGTCGCGTCGCAAGGCGCGCGTACTCGTGTCCGAGAACTTATTATACAAAAAGTAATGGTATGGCCTATGCCATATGCCTATGCCGTGGCTATGCCACTGTCACTGTCCCACTGCTAATCTTCATTACCATAATTGATAGAATACCTACAATGTGATAGGGGCGGTACTTCTAACCTGTTAAGGCTAAGTACTACATCTAAATTCATCGACAAAAAGTTATTTTTTTTGTCGATGAATTTAGATGTAATACCCAAAAATTTATTTTTTTTGTCGATGAATTGAGATGTAGTACCTAGTCTTAACGGGTTAGAAGTACCACCCCTATCACATTGTATAATTGCTTGCCAAATGCTGGTTGGTAGTCGCAAACTCGGGCTATTGCAAAAGCTTGAAAGACAGTTTTGCCGCCCTGGGAATTAACCAATCTTTGGATATCAAGCCGAGCGCTGAGCCAATCGGCCGTCATCGAGGCGTAAAGCTTTGTTCGCACTCGTAATTTAGTCGTCATTCAGGCAGCCAGTGATACTAAGCATATTTCCCACAAACACCATGACTTTCAGTTAAGATCCGAAGACACGGACTTCTTGAGGGAATTTGTAAAGTGATGTTGCACTGTTTTGTTTTATTTGCCAACACTCATGCTCGTTCACGTACACTAAACGGTTAATAATCCACCATTACTACACGTTAAATTCGACAATAAAAGAAATAATACAAAACTGCAGTTTCAAACATGACGTTTCACTTTCCCGCCAAAGAACATCGTGTACATTGCTGCGCTACATTGCTTAGGCTCTCTTTTCCCGTTTTTAACAATTTCGATTGATTGTACCGCCACCAATATAAAACATACAGTTCTAAAATTCATATACAATGTAGTTGAACATATTATCTAATGGCTTTTAAAAACAGAAACATGATTGGTAATAGGTACTTCACTCAATAGAAAAAAAATTCAAAGATAGCTCTGTCAACATTTTAAAAGAGCTGTGAGTCAGCTAATACACTAATAGATGACTTAATTTTATACCAATAGAAGAAACTTTTCATTATCTAGTGAATGCAAAAAGCACATATTTTTTATTTCGCTTGTTTTTAGGGTTCCATAGCCAAATGGCAAAAAACGGAACCCTTATGGATTCGTCATGTCTCAAAGTCAAAGTCAAAGTCAAATTATTTAATCAACGTAAACCTTTACAGGCACTTATTGACGTCAATACTAATAATAATAAAAAAACAGAACTAATCTAATTAACTAACTATAGTCTAGGCTAGACAAACGCGCATCGCTACCCCCAGTACCACTGCACGTCAAAACTGAATCGCGTCGAACCGAAATATAAGCCGTGGCGATAGAATTCTGTGTAAACAAACGTATCCTGGTACGAGATAAAAATGGCGGGAAGTGTCTCTCCCCTAGCGACACAAACGGCTAAAACTTATAGGTAATTTATCGCTTTTTGGGATGAAAGGTGGAGAATGATAAATCATAATGAATTGTTAACTTAAGTTAACACTTCAAGGAATAAATGTGATTTCCAATTATCATAGTGATATTATGGTAGTAGAAATTGGAAATAACTGAATTTTTTAAGTTTTTTTTTTTTTTTTTTTTTTTTTTATAAAAGAGGGAGGCAAACGAGCAGGCGGGTCACCTGATGGAGAGTAATCACCGCCGCCCATGGACACCCGCAAAACCAGAGGAATCGCAGACGCGTTGCCGGCCTTTAAGGGAGGAATAGGTTTAAGGAAGGAATAGGAATTGGGAGGAGGGGGGGGGGGGGGGAAGGGCCTCCGGAACCCTCACTGGTCGGACGAAACACAACAGCACCAAGTGCCATTATTTCACACCGAATATTAGTGAGAGGGTGGTATTACGCCGGGCGAGCCGGCCCAATGTGTGCTGCAACGCAGCGTGGCTCTACCACTCAGTTGGTGTCACTCATTTAGCACCACCCAGGGATCACGTGTAGGGTCAAAAATCACAGACCACTTATGGTCTGTGAGTAAAATAAAGTACCGGCTGAAATGAGTTTTGGAAAACATTAGTAATGAGGTTGACAGTTTTAATAATTCAAATATCTTTTTTTTATAAAACCTAGTTAGTATAAAAAACGTCAAATATTAATAGGTACATTAATTTGTATGTTTTAAAATTGTTTCGTTTTTCGTCTTGGCACAGAATAACTAATAGTACTACCGTACAGAAGGTACACTCTCTAACGACTTTCACGCGAAATTGAAACTTATTGTGTGACCCAAGCGTTCACATTCCGATAAGCAACGCTGACTTGATATCGATTTGACGTCAGGAGCGCAGGGTTTACGCGCGCGCGCATGGATTACGAGATAAGGCTAGGTAGGTCGCGCTATGAGTTTTTTGAAACCATCTGAGACATAGAAAATAATGGTTTAAATTCTGGAAAAAAAAGTTAGTTAATGATCTAATCTATTCAAAGCCGAATTCAGTTACAAGATCCAATGAACTTCACTCGTTAAAAAAATCCTTAGTTACCCGTTTTTGTAATGTTTTTAATATTATAACTAAACTACTGATTCTTTACATTTACTTTTTGTACTCAACCAAAAACAAATATTTCGCAGATAAATTCCCAGAGTATCCTATAAAGTCTATACATATACGCAATAAAACCTATAAAACGCGCCGCTTCGCTGTTATACCCGTCCCGTACCGTCGTCGTACCATGTCGAGAGAGCGAGAGAGAAGCGCTCGGAATACCTGGCCTTAAGCGACGACTCGCGACGTGGAGCGTGCGAGCCGAGCGGCAACCTTTACTGCCAGACGCCTAGTAGGCGGCCTGCCTGGGAGGCGCGCCGGCCGAACCTAAACTGCAGCATCCCCCTGGTACAAGTGGGGTAAATGACCCTTCATGCACTTCTAGTAATTATTCGTTTTAATTAAGGCGAGGTATTCCGAGCGCTTCTTTCTCGCTTTTTCGACGGTACGACGGTACGGGACGGGTGTATCAGCGAGGCAGCGCGAATAGGCGCGTTTTATAGGTGTTTTACCTATAAAGAAAAATAAAAACCGGCCAAGTGCGAGTCGGACTCGCCCATGAATGGTTCCGTAGTAACAAGTAACATCATATAAAAGTTCTTTTAGTTCGTGTAACTTTGATCGATGTTTTAAAGTGATATGGGTCTGTAGTTTCTTAATAGGGTCTTGTTGCCCTTCTTAAAGAACAACACAACCACAACTTCATGCCACGCTTCTGGCGTTCTAGCTCCGAGTACGTCGGAATTAAATAGTATCTGAAGAGCTGCGAGTACCGGTCTGCCGCCTGCTTTCAGAAGCTTAGCCGTAATTCCGTCAGCACCCGATGCTGTTCTTATGCTGCTTGAGAGCCATACCAATCTAGTACAGGTATCAGCCGACACCGAACCACCGAACCACTACACCGAAGATATGTCGGACATTAGTCCGGGATATCTTCGGTGTAGTGTCGGGTTAGCTTAGCTCTAAGGTCTGTCGCTAAGCTTTGTACAGGTGGCCGCGTTGATGTGTATAGGTAGCTGTCCATAGAATAATATAATCCTATTATGATTATTTACAAATAAATTCCACTAAGTACATTATTTATATTTTCGTGATGCTCTAATATTAATAAATTGTGTAGTCCTTCTAATACAACCATAATATACACGATGCACACAGTATTCGCCAGTACATTTTCCAATAACATTCACCATTTCCTGTAACATCATTGCAAAACGCCATTACTGTATGCGCCATACATCCTTTAGATCAACGCACAACGCTGCAATATGCTATTGCTGTCTGATTTATTTCGCACTTTTTACCGGAATAAAACCTCAATGGTGTCTTACAGAAACCACTTTCAATGTATAAAGTGGCAATATGTTTTTTTTTACTATTTTTTTTAATTCCTAAGTACTACTAAACTTATGTACACTTTATGTCACCCCAGAAAAAATAACGCATTGTTTGATATACAAACCGTTATGATACGCCTCTTAGTTTAAAAATTATTCAAGATTTTCACTAAATCTTTTTTCCTGTAAAATTGCGTTTTGTCGATTGCGGCTTTGTTCCTTTAACCCATCGAGTTGTTAAGTCTTAACTAAAAGTTAGTTTACTGTTTTTTTATTATTATTAGTATTGACGTCAATAAATGCCTGTAAAGGTTTACATTAAATAATTTGACTTTGACTTTGACTTTGAGACATGACGAATCCATAAGGGTTCCGTTTTTTGCCATTTGGCTATGGAACCCTAAAAACAAGTGAAATTAAAATTATGTGTTTTTTGCATTCACTAGATAATTAAAAGTTTCTTCTATTTGTAAAAAATTAAGTCATCTTTAATGTACTCTTTTAGAATGTTGACAGAGCTATCTTTGAATTTTTTTTTATCGAGTGAAGTACCTATTACCAATCATGTTTCTGTCTTTGAGAGGGTTTATGCATTTCGGTTTCCCAGACAAACTCCCAAGTCGAAATTTTTAAAAACTACTAAGCTTATTTTAATAATTCTTTGCATACTAAAGTAAAATACAGAGATCTAAATAGTTTGTTGAAAACATTTTAAAAAAACGTTTATTTAACTGTGTTATTGCGATTTTAAACTTTCTATTGTGGACATTAAAACGCAATAACTCAGCTTTGCAGCCAATTTGTATGCTGAAGCTACCGAGAGCTTAGCGGTTAGAGCAGTGGACCGGCAATCCAAAGGTTCGAATCCCATTCGAGCTTCCTGAGGCTGGTTGATTTTTTTCTAGTAAACATTCCTATGGTTAAACTTCTATTCAACACAAAAAAGTTTTTCATCCGTAAAGAGTTTATTGTCCGATGGCCACCGCCTGCGTGTCTCTGCAACAACTTTTTGGCTCTCGCGTTTCTCTGTGGTACCCTCAGAACAATAACTGTTCTGAGGTGGTACCCCACTCCATGTTTACACAGCTATGTGTTAGATCGAAATGAATAGTATAAAACCTACTTATTATAATGATATCTAGGTAATAATAGTACTACCGTCTATTTATTTAATTTAAAATACCCCTATTTAAGTTGGGACAGAGCTTATGGCAAGACTAGGTAGAGCTCAAATCAACGTTACCGCTATCTCTCTTACATAGCTGTATAGTAGTGTTTTATCTCTACAATAAATATACATTTTATGTTCTCTTATATACCTACACACCGAGATTTTTCATTGGTTTTGGAGCCGAAAACGTTGTAATACAAAAAAAGTGTTGTACCTATTTATGAAATAATAATCGCTATACGAGCAAAGAAAAAAAAGTAGTAAAAGTGACTTATTGTCGAAAACACGTAGTAACGTTCTCCTTATCTGCTCGTACACCGTCCGTGCGTGACCCCTATGAACTTTCCCGGCCGGCCGCCTGCGCCAGCGGCGGGGCGGGGGTAAGCGGACCGTTTGAAGCGTCTCGGTCATTGACTTTGATAATATCGTCCGGTACTAAAGGTTCTTACATTTTGTATTAATTTTTTTAAATTTTTTTATGCTCATATTTTTAGTTTAACAAGCTAAATAGCTTTTACTGATGATAAACATGAACATGGTTTCGGCTCCAAAACCAATAAAAAATCTGACGACCTCCGTGGTCGAGTGGTTAGCGCGCCAGGTCTGGCGTCACGAAATCTCTGGGGTCGCGGGTTCAATTTTCGGTCGGTTCAATTTAGAGATAACTGTTTTTCTGAATTGATTTTGGGTCTGGGTGTTTTCCTATGTTTATGTATATTATTTATCCATTATCTAGTTTAACCATATTAACGAGTTTCAATAGAAGCTTATCTTGGGCTAGATAATTGTTGTGAGCGTAAACAAATATATAATATAGTTATATCTACTTGATAATAGTTTCGCAGGATGGAGCTGTGCTTATAGCACGGGCTTTCCCAAGTTAAGGCGAGGTATTCCGAGCGCTTCTCTCTCGCTCTCTCGACTGTACGACGCGGTACGGGACGGGTGTATCAGCGAAGAGGCGCGAATAGGCGCGTTTTATAGGTTTTTTGAAACAAGTGAAATAAAAAATTATGTGCTTTTTGCATTCACTAGATAATGAAAAGTTTCTTCTATTGGTATAAAAATTAAGTAATTTGTTAATGTATTATCTTACTTACAGCTCTTTTAAAATGTTGACAGAGCTATCTTTAAATTTTTTTTCTATCGAGTGAAGTATTTATTACCAATCATGTTTCTGTCTTTAAGGGTCATGAGATAATATGTTCAACTATATCTATTCTTATACGAATTTTAGATCTGTATGTTTTATATTGGTGGCGGTACAATCTTCAAGGGCTGGTCAGGTCAAGTGTTTTAAACATGACAAAAATTACAAAAAAGAAATTCGTGTGCATTTTTCATTTTTAGTTAAATAATTCATTTTGCGAATTTTAATTAAATAGTCTTTTAGTATCTTATTTACTTTAAAGGAATAACATAAGAAAAATACGCACATTTCGTAATAGGAAAATAAAATGATCTCATTGCAGACTAACATAGGTACTTATCGCCCGGCTGACGCGGACGGGTCAACAGACGGCTGGGTCACCGACCGGCCGCTGCCCGCACGTTGTAAATAATCGTTATTTTTAATTGTTTTTTATTTTATTTTTTTATGTTATTGCTTTAAAATAAATTAGATACCCAAAGACTATCTGATTAAAATTCACAAAATCAATTATTTAACTAAAAATGAAAAAAGCACGAAAATACTTTTTGTCATGTTTAAAACACTTGACCTGACCAGCCCCAGCCAGTTAGCAGCCCCAACCAGCCTGAAGTTTCTTGCGGTTTATAGCAGCCGCCTTATATAGGTAGAGATGTGTGGTAGCGACTCATTAAAAGAATACTACCAACCCATCTCTTTCCTTGGGTGTCGACTAATAGAATAACTTGAAACGACTTTGGCAGAGGACTGATTTTGCGTTGCTCATTGCCTAGTGTTTGACTAACCCTTAGGTTAACCCGCTGCCGTGTCATGCTGCCATGTTTTATAGCAATTGTTTTAAATTCTTATTATACTTATTTGCCAATTTTAACTTACAGAAACCATCACCTTTCCCATTAGTTGTTCATCTTTGAAGTGTCGATGCATTTTCATAATTTTTGTCCTTGACGAACAAGTGCCGTAATAATATTCACTATGGACATTATCTGAAACACAAATAGCAAAGAACTGACAAGATTTTAAGGGATTAGTGTTACCATTTAGGAATTTGTCTTGACAAAAAGCCTGACATTTGGATAAAAGTCCGGACTTTTTAGTCACAAAATGGAAACATTACTCACTTTTTATATTTTGTTTTTAGATACTTAATTAAATGAGAAATTATTTGATATTACTTAATATGTAGTTTTATTACTCATATTCCAAAGTCTGGACAAATTAAAGAGCCGGCCAAAGTCCGGACGAGAGTCAAAAAGTCCGGACATGTCCGGATTATTTCGGACGGATGGTAACCCTATAAGGGATAGATAATCTGCCAACTGTGGAATATGGTCATTATCAGCCTGTAGACGTCACACTACTGGGCAGAGACCTTTCTACATGGACAACAGCACAGGGGAAGTCGGGCCATTACACACCACGCTGCCCAATGTGTGTTGGTGGGTTGTGGAGTATGGTAATAAAATTTAATCATAACCAACTAAAAGTTCTTTGAAAGAATACTACCACCCTCTCTTCACTTAGATGTCGTAAAAGGCGACTAACGGACTAAGGACTGCACATACATCCAACAGCTTAGAGCGGCGATGGGCTCACCACCTGTCACGCTGAGCACATGTGCAGTCGCTATTTGGTGAAAAGTGGACTATGGCAGAGGAGTGCTTTTGCTGTCCTCATTGCCTAGTTTCTGACTAACCCTTCGGGGTTAATAGTCGTGATTGTATGTATGTTTTATTGGCATTAGGTTGGGTGTTTGTACTCGATTTGGAAGTCGGTAGGGCTGGTTTTAAATGTATGGCAAATAATATTATAAACGCGAAAGTTTGTGAGTATTGATGGATGTTTGTTACTCTTTCACGTAAAAACTACTTAGGGTGGATTCGACCAAACTGGAATAAGACTTACTCCGAGATTAGTGTATACAAATTCGGCGTTTAATCTAGGTATAAGACCTTATTCCAGTTTGGTCGAATCCACCCCTAATAGATTTGGATGAATACAGATAGTTTATAACCTGGATTAACACATAGAATACTTTTTATCTCGATATTCCCACGGGAACGGGAACCACGCGGGATGAAACCGCGAGCGGCCGCTGTGTTACATAAAAAAAAATGGCAAGCTAATCAGTTTTTAAGGAATCTGGGTGAAGTGCGCCTCCACCATGGGTTTTATCATCTCCTAACATCAGGCGAGATGAAGGCAAAATGCCAACGTTAAAGGATAAAATAAATTAAAAATTGGTATAAAAATTACGTGTTCGTAAATACCTGGAGGAGAATCAATGTTTGTGAAGACAATGCTACTCAGGGCCGTATGAGTTCTGTAGCAAAACACTTTACTACCTGAAAAAGAAACTAAATTACTCTTTATCAATCACTAAACAAACAAAACTGCCTCAATTCTGCTATTTAGGAAATTTTCCTACTTTTCACATTCAAAAAAGCATGTAGAAGCCCCCTCTCCCCTAACAATTTCTACTCTTACCGCAAAGATCGAACTCCTCCGTCAAGGCCGACAACGCATCTGCGACTCCTCTGGTTTGGCGGGTGTCTATGGGCGGCAGTGATTATTTTCCATCAGGTGATCAGGCTTGTTTGCTTACTTTTCACATACAAAAAAAGAATGTAGAAGTTCTTCATTTTCACTATGTTGCTTTGAACTATTGGGGTCTACCATTAAATGAGATTCCGAAGCTTCTAACCTTCAGTAATCAACAGACACAAAACAACTTTGGTGCTCAACGATCTACAGTGACAACTTGATCTTTCCAACGGTCACTTCAAGAAACTAGATGGTAATTATAAAATTAGCATTCCGTTCGTCTTAAGGTTTTTTGGATAGATTGTTTGTTCAAGGTAAGAATCGACGTGGTGATAAGCATAGTTTAAATAGAAAGATAAAACTTACCCATTATTAAAATAAACGTCAATAGATTTAAGCTGCCGGCGGCGGCGTCCATGGTTCAGTGGTCAGATGCACTTTTAGGTATTACCAGTTTGGTGGAAGGTGGTAAATTTTCACTAAAGTTAGTACAGAAGGTGATTGATTGAAAGCAAAAGACAGATTTGATAATAAACGTCAGGTCGATAGCAAATACGTAAGCTTGTGTATAAGAACGAGCGACATGCGTTCCGCGTCGTAACAGATTTTAGACTGCCAATGCTATGTAGCTATTAAAAAATAGATGCATTCAATTATTCGAAACAATAGCAAAGTATAAAGACAATAGCAACGTCTTGAGCGGATATTCCAGCGCGGTGCGATACTCACGCGATCAATAATTATCTAAAGATATAAAATAGGAAATTAATGAACGACTGACTGACTGACTAACTGAGATATCAACGCACAGCCCAAAGTTTGGGAACTACTAGGATTAAGAAACTTTAAATGTGTAACCATACTTTCTTTTATAGTGTAGGTGAGCACTAAGAAATAATTTAAGGATATTCGGCCTATAAGGGGGTAAAAAAGTGGGGCTACGTTTGTATGAAACTCCGTCAGTTATAAAGCTTAAAAAATTGTATTTAGTTAAAAATTAAAAATGACAAATTTCAGGCAATTAGAAAATTCTATCTCTATGGGGTGAAAAGGAATGGCAAAGTTTATTAATATTTGGACATGACAACGTCTGTCGGGTCAGTTACCCGCATTGGGCCAGCGTGGTCCTATTAGACCTATTGGATCTCCAACCAATAGGCTTAAATAGGTCTAACCTAAAAGTTAAGCCGGATACTCATTAGCGAGTCTTAACTGTAATAATACTGTAACGAGGTTCTAGTGTGCACGCGTGTTGCAGTTTAGGCTCTTGAAGTCCCCCGACTGCTTTAAGCCACCCGGCTTCGCTTATTAGCGAATCGTAACTGTAACCAAATATATACAGTAACGAGGTTCTTGTCATCTAGTGTGTACGCGAAGTCCACATCACTGTGACCATGACAAGCCACTATCCGCAGTTTTGATTTGTACCTCCACGATGTCGGAGGAAGTCATAATAATAATACTTTTTTGTTTTTTAAGGTTTAAGCGAGCACTACACATTGAAATGAAACACTTTTACGGATTAATTCGCGTTCAATTTAGCAAGCTCAGTAAGTACCAGTAAGTACCTTACAGGGTCCGTTATCACAGGGAAACTCCCTGTGACCACGGACCCTGTAAAGAGTTCGAAACGTCAGGAAACTAAAAAACTATGTGATGTAGTAAAATTAAACGTGATTTTATCCGTAAAAGTGTTTCATTTCAATATTTTTTTGTATTATAAATACTTATGTTTTTTATATAAAATATAGTAAGAAATTTTACTTAAGATCTAAATTAAATAAAGAGACTAATAATAATACTGGGATCGCTCTATCATCACGAATAGGACTATTGTCGCTACTAAGCCTGATATCGTGGTGATCGACCGATGTCAGCGCCGGGCAATATTGGTTGATATTTTACCATACCTCATGATGGGAACCTCATGAAAGCCGAGAAGGACAAGCTCAGTAAGTACCGTTCGAAACGTCAGGAAACTAAAAACTGTGTAATGTAGTAAAATTAAACGCGTGTTAATCCGTAAAAGTGTTTCATTCCAATAATTTTTTTGTATTAAGTATATGTCTTTTATGTATAAAATATTGTAAGAAATTTTACTTGTCGTGTATGTATATGTATGTATGTGTGTATAATGTCTAACTGCCCGCTGCCAGTGGTAACCTAGGTTAAGTTTTTTAAATATGTTTTACTATATAAAATATGTGTTTAATAAAGAGAATAATAATAATAACGTTTATTTCATGATGTCTGATTTATAACAGCGTGAATAAATGTCACGGTTCCTATTCGATGCCGAATGTTTGTAAACATATTACTGTCATTTGTGCAAATGTCTAGTTACACTAGAATTTTTACTGTTTTTTGAAAGAAAGACACAATAGTTAACTGTTTTCTTGTGAATGTCTCTCAAGAAAAAGTAAAATCCTACTGCAACTAGGTATAACAGTAATCTGTTTACAAACATTCGTCAACGAATTTGGCTGGATTATAGGTTCCGTTCTAAAACAAGACAAAATATAATATCTACTGTAATATTTTATATTACTATTATTATAAATTGTTATTGTGGTATGGTATCGTATCGATATTCGAAACGAATAAAAAAAATATTATGTACGTAAGTATTTATGTAAGAAGTGTGTGTTTAAGTATTTGTATGTAGGGGATGGTAGTAGTAAGTATGCTTCAGAGCTCGATGGCGCATCGGCTAGCACGTTCGGCTTGCGATCTTGCCCGCTAAGCAACTTTCGCAATGCCGGGTCACGGGGTCACTGGATGGGTGACCTAATTTAAAACATATCGAGCTCCTACGTGCTTCGAAAGGCACGTTAAGCCGTTGGTCCCGTTTGTTGTCGTAAGATGACAGTTGTTAAAACTCACCAACACACATTGGGCCAGCGTGGTGGGTTATGGCCCAATATTTCCACGTGCTATCTCCACGTGGGAAGCCTGCGCCTAGCAGTTTGACGTTTATAGGCTGATGATGATGATGACGAGGTTTGAGAAAGTGCGGGTGTATGTTTGTGCCCCTAAAAGGTCAATATTTCTCGTCTCATGTAGGTAAACTATTGGACACGGATATTGATGAGCAGTCATTACATTATGTAACATTTACAACTGTTCGACCACATAGCAAACATTTTCATTTACAGATTTCCAACTGATCCGGTAGAAAGAAGTCGTTGTCGAAATATTTAACTACAAGGTTTCAACATAATAAGAAATTAGAGAACATGAAAAATGATGTAACATCTAAACGAAAGTTATTTAAGAAACAATTACAAAGAGAACGCCCTTAATTGTTTTGATTTTAATTTAAAATATTTAAATTTCTAATTAAAAAATAAATTTTGATCAAGTATTAAATGTAAATCATCCTGCCTGTTGCTTCTATTTCGTTATTTCGTTCCTATTACAAACATATCACACGCACGCAGGCTTCCATTAGCGCATTATGTTATTGTACTCGCCCTCGCCTTCAATCATCCATTTTTTCTAAACACACCAGCTTCTTTTATGCGTTATACCTACATATACGATAGACATACCTAATTTAAAAAGTAATGTTATGTTATGAATCATTTTAAAATTATATTGTGCATAAATATTTTTCCCTACTTTATCGGAAATTAGGCATTCGCTGGCAACCATTCGCGCGAGTGTCAGATACGTGGCTGTCACGCACACTTCAAATTCAATACAAAAACCGGGCGGATTTTGAGAAGCGTTTGTACCGCGATGCTCCGTCTAGACATGTATATTAGTCAAAGCATAAAGCATAAAAAAACAAACAATGCAATTAAGTAAACAAAAAAAAATACATAGCTACTATTTTTTTCGTTAAATCGTCGTCCTGCACGAAATTCTGAAAATTTACGTATTTTTAAGTCACTTGTACTATAACCCTCCACGCTGGCCCATTGCGGGTTGGTGGATTTTAACGACTGCCATCTTTTGAGGGCAACGGCTTAACGTGCCTTCCGAAGAACGGAGGAGTTCGAGATGTTTTTAATTTGGTCACCCAAACAGCGACCCGGCATTGCGAAAGTTGCATATCGGGCAAGATCGCAAGTCGAACGCGCTAGGCGCTGCGCCATCGAGCTTCTCGTAAATTACAAATTTGAAACGAACCTGCACCCAACTAACAATCCGAGTCAGGTGCTCTTTCAAATTTTTTTACAATTTCTAATTGGTTCGCAGCTAAATTTGTGTTAAAATTATGAACAATTTTTTTATATATCAATTATTAAACTGATGTGAGTAAGCTACACACTTTTACTCAGAAGTTGAAGAGACATTGCTTTATATTTTTATTCAAATGTGTTCAAACAACAGACAAAGGAAATAAATAAAAACAAGAGAAATAAAACTAAATGACACAAGAATTTATGTGTAACAATCTCACTCTGATACATTGCACAGTCATGACTTTGTAGAACGTTTGTAATATTAGTACCTAATCTATTCAATTGCCATGTTTGATTGTAAGGTAAATGAAGTAATATGAGGCTAAACTTTTTGAATAAAAACTGGTGTAATTACTCACCTACTAGCCAGACCAACGCATATTATCGAGATATTTTATGCTGCTAGACATTATTAGAAGACAGAAGCAATGAAGGACAATACATTGGTTCCTAAACCAAAGAATAATCAGAAACACGCAATAAAAACAATTTCCTCTACGAAAATTAAAGCTCCTGATTTCGTAATATTTAGAATTTTAATTTATTTAATTAATATCACCTTTTACAGAAGAGTATAAAAGTCCTATAGCTATCTATCTATTAGCCTATATTGTCCCACTGCTGGGCAAAGGAATCCCTTGCCTCTTTCCACTTTTCGCAGTCTGTTGCTTGTGCTTTCCAATCCTTTATATAGGCATCGAGCTCGTCCCTCCACCTGGGTCTAGGTCGGCCTCGTTGCTGTTTCTGTTTATGAAAAATTAAGAAAACTCCGCTATTATACAAAGTATTTTAGTAATCAGATTTCAGAAGGATAAAACGCTATTTATGTTACTATTGTACCTTCAAGGCAAGTCTATTTATTATTTGAGCTGAGAAAGACACTGGGGCTCGTATTCTAAAACCAAACTCACCCTCAAATCTCTGCTTGAGTAGAGTTAGAAAGGGATGGCGATATATGCGATGAATAGCACCATTCCTTTCTAACTATTCAAGTAGAGATTTGAGTGTGAGTTTGATTTTAGAATACGAGCCTAAGACATGTCCTCAACCACCCTGCATTAGGCATGGATGATGTGCTAACAATTGAGGAATAAAATGTCTATTATTTTGTTACATATATACTTATAATCACAAGTACTATCCCCGAACGGTTAGTCTGAGACTAGGCAATGAGGACAGCAAAAGCAGTCCTCTACCATAGTCCACTTTTCATCAAATAGCAACTGCACATGTGCTCAGCGTGACAGGTGGTGAGCCCATCGCCGCCCTATGCTGTTGTATGTATGTGCAGTCTTTAGTCCGTTAGTCGTCTTTTACGACACCCAAGGAAAGAGAGGGGGTGGTGTATTGTTTCACAGCTGTGCAACACGGTTATACTACTCTGTCAAGAAAGTACCGGGAAAAGATCAATAATAACACAAAATGTTAGTTATTCATCCAAATTTATTTTATCGACTTCAAAGTATGCTCCTTCAGAAACGATACACTTACGCCAACGAATAATCCATTCATTAAAACCAATTTTAAACGCTTTTTCCGGTTTTGAGTTCAGTTTTCGCCGCGAATTCTCCTTTATGTCTTCTACCCAATAAAAACGGGTGCCACGAAGTGGTAATTTGAGTTTAGTATAAAGAAAGAAGTCAGCTGGAGCCATATCTGGTTAACAAGGTGGTTGCTCGTTGGTATTTGTTGAGTTTTTGGTCAAAAATTCGTTCACAATGATGGCCTTGTGCGAAGGCGCATTATCGTGGTGCAAAATCCAAGAATTTTCTTTCCACAAATTTGGCCTTTTTCGTCGAATTTGCTCTCTAAAACGCCGCATAACGTTCACTCACGACTATTCTCCCCAAAGGGTTAGTCAGGAACTAGGCAATGAGGCCCGCAGAAGCCGTCCACTGCCGTAGTCCACGGTTTACCAAATTACAATTGCACATGTGCTCAGCGTAATAGATGGTAGGCCAATCGCCGGTCTGTGCTGTTGAACGTATATGCAGTCTTTATTCCGTTAGTCGCCTCTTACGACACCCAAGGGAAGAGAGGAGGTTGGTAGCATTCTTTTAGTCAGAGTGAGCCGCTATACACACGGCTTTATTCTGTACTAGCGGCCGCTCGCGGTTTCACCCGCGTGGTTCCCGTTCCCGTAAGAATATCGGGATAAAAAGTATACTTTTTGTTAATCCAGGTTATAAACTATGTGTATGCTGAGTTTCATCAAAATCCATTCAGTAGTTTTTACGTGAAAGAGTAACAAGCATCCATCCATACTTACAAACTTTCGCGTCTGTAATATGGTTTACTATTTAATTCTATTTAAAAAACGTATGACAAAAGATCATTTTACAAACAACGTTTGAAAAACTAATCATATGACAAACTTTCTTTTCGTAAACATATTACTTTAAAAAGAATCATTTGACATAATACAGGTTTGGCAAATGTTTTACTTAGAAAATAATTCTACTGTTAAAATAATTAAGAATCAAACGAACTTACCTTGTGAAGTTTGATTCCAATTATGCGAGGGTCTCAACCGAAGACGATTACTTGTTACATGCAGCAGTACATGAGATGGTGCTATCTTCTTCACACTTTTAGATATATCCTAAAAAGAAATATCTTATTTCCGTTCCCTGCACTGGCAACCCCGCCTCACGAGACGTCATTATTTCAGAGAATTTTGTGTTATCCTTCAAAATTATTTTTTTTTTGGGTTGGGAGGGATGGGTTGACGTAATCGTCTTCGGTTGAGACCCTCGCATAATTGGAATCAAACTTCACAAGGTAAGTTCGTTTGATTCTTATTTATACTTCGGGTCTCAACCGAAGACGATTACTTGTTACATGCAGATGTTCAGAGCATTGTAATGTTAACACAATAAAAATAAAAAATTATGTCAATTTAAACTTTACAATTATGTAGGTAGTTTTTTTTTTAGGTGCATAAGGCTTCTTTAAACCTTAAAAGATGCATTTAATGCCTATCGATGCATTGGTCGTTTTCTAAACAATGACTTTAACAGTTTCATTTATTTATTTGATTATGTATTATTATTTTGTTGTGTAAATACTGCATTGAAAAATTAATTCTGATTTGTACCTAAACATTTCTCTAACAGTATTAACAAATACATTTAAGTGACTAACCGCCGTACTCAGAGACGTCAATTAAGTTTTAATGACAATTAAGTCTCTTGCTGTCACTTTCGTATGTATAGTGATAAATAGAGAAGGAAAGACATTTAATTGTCATTAAACTTAATTGACGTCTCTGAGTACGGCAGTTAGCCCACAACAACTCTGCGAAAAACCTCCAGACTGTCCGTCACTGTCACTGTCTACTGTCTACGATTACTTTTCTTTTTTTTTCTTTTTTTATTTGCAACAAATGTTTGTGACCGCCTTTTTATGAGGTTGGCACAGCCAGCAACAAATAACTGGGATTCTTACAAATATTGGACAATCTGATGAGCGGTTGCCAAAATCGGGGCCTGAAGTCTAAATGAAGTCAGTAATTTCAATCACAATCACATAATTTTGTATTGATATATTATTTTTGATTAAACTAATAGACTGCCTTTTTTTTTAGCAGAAATAATAGAAAATATAGTGTAAGAATCATAAGTGACAAATCAATGATTATGATCTGATTCTAAGGATAGTCCTGGAAATATGGTTTAATTAACATGACATTTGTGTCCCATGTTGAATTGTATTTTTGATTTGCAGCAATAAATCTTAGTATGGTTTAATTAACATGACATTTGTGTCCCATGTTGAATTGTATTTTTGATTTGCAGCAATAAATCTTAGATAGTGTCTACACTAAACAAATCTGTGTTAAACACAGTCATTCATGTAAAGTAAATTACTTCCCTTAGATGACAGGTATACTGGACCTATGCGTATTTAAACAACATAGAACCTTCCTCAAACTTGTTGGTTAGAAATGATAACTTTATCTATCAGCTTTAAAAGATTCAAGTCATTATTTTTCGAATAAAGCTACCAAGATATTATCAAATACAGTACTGATTTAATGTTACTGATTTTGTTGCAAGAGATGTAAACATATACCTCAAGATGCTCGTGGTAAACCATGTCAGCGATTCACTAATAATTTGGCGCCACCTGGATAAGGCAATCTAGATGGCTCGCCTTGAAAGGAAATAAGGTATAACAAATATTATTTAGGGCCGAAGAACATTTTTTCTTGGACAACAAGTTTGGGCCACATTGTATACCAAGGATGTAAATTGTAATCTAACCACTACAATACCTTTATTCAATTTATATTAAATGTAAGTGTTTTTTTTTTTTTGTTATGGCTTGGTCAGGATTTCTTGATGCATTCTGCGTTTGTAAGGGTTTGTAAGGTGTAATTATGGCTTTGCCAATGAACTAATAATATGTGAAAATGCATGGTAGTAGAGTTACCTACTCCGTATCTAAGTATATCCGTATAATGTGTTCACAAGACTGGATGTAGGATGCGAATACAAAAAAGTTTCTGAATAAATTAAAACTTCACTTATTCAAACAACTTGGTGTAGGTAGATAATTCAAACCGCAACGGCCGCTGTGCATGCCGTAGTCAATATTCCTGAATTCATCTAAATCCCTTATTATACATTTGTGTATCAAAACAAGTTCTGTGCCTCGGTTTTTTAGTAATGCTTTTGTAAGTGTTTGTGACAAACCCTATGACTCCAAAAAGGTGCTTGTAATCGTAGTTTTATTATTCAATACACACTCGTCATAGTTTTAGCTTATTTTTCGTGCGTAGGTACAAAACATAAACTAAACAATTATTGTAGAAAATTCAAATATTATGCGCAATTGTTCCAGAACCGTTTCCAGTAATTTCGCAAACACAAATAGGCCGAACAGATAAACATTTATTTCAACCTCAAGCTAAACCTTAACTTTTTCCGATCAGCTTTAATTGCAGTAAATACTTAATTAAAAATAAGCATCTTGAATATCAATTGTTGACAATAGTAGTCGTGATTTAATAATTTAAGGGCAGTTCGATACTTTTAAATATAATTATTTTGAAGCTGCTTTAAATTTTAAGTGAATCTGTGAGATCCTTTACATTTTTTTGTTTTTGTAAACTTTTTTTGACCTTTATAAACACAACAAAAGAGAATCAGACGAATCAGTCAAGCCGTTTTCGTGCGCATAGCAACACATTTGGCGATTCATTTTCATCTACATAGATTGAGATAGTAAGTAACAGACATTGTTTTGGGGTATAGTTGTTTTGTATAGGTTTGCAAATCTAATGTAAAACATTACGATACCTAGTGAGCACACACTTTCTGTCATTCAGTCATTAAAATAGGTCAAGCGACTGCGGGAGCTCTGACTCCAACGTCTCCCTATCAGATATCCGGCGGAACCTCGGCAGTCCCTCGGCGGTGTGAATGGTGCTGGTGGGCTTGATCGCAGCTCGATAGCTGATGATACTACTACGCGCAGTGGCGCCCCCCCGAGAGTTTAAAGAACCTCGAAGTTGATCACAACTTCAGCCCGGGCATCAGCCCGGGACCCTGTACAGAGCGTTGGATTTTTGTTTTCTTTCCGAATCAAACTTGGTTATGGCATTAGGGGTCTTAATATTATTATGCTCAGAAAGTGAAGTTTTAAAACTTTTATTTATATTTACCTCCAACAGAGATTATTATTATTATTATTATTCTTATTTCGATTTCCTAATTTAGTTTTGGAGCTTCGAGGCTTATGTACATTATTACCATTTTTTTTTTCCATTTATTTAAGTAGGTAAGTACTTTCTTTTTTTTTAATTAATATGAGTAACCCTTTATTTTTTATGAGGTGCTTCTCTGAGAAATTGTAGAATCTATGGGTGTCCAATGAAAGCAGGCTATCGTCGGACTGACTGTCATATACGGGGACAGATCGAAGATCTTAGTGGCGTTTCGTGAGTGTTTAAGCAGTTTACAGTGGGCTGACGTGTATGAAGAAAAAGATGTTAATATTGCATTTGCTAATTTTCTTGATAATTTCAAACTATTTTATAATTTATGTTTCCCATTCATAAGAATTAAAGTTCAGCCTAAAAATAAATCTACGAACTGGTTCACAAAGGGTTTGAGAAAATCTGTTATTATCAAGAGGCAGTTACGTTTTGCTTACTACAGGAAACCGAAAGCTGTTTCCAAATTAAAGTACCAAAAATACTCAAAACTTTTGACACGTTGTATAAACCAGGCTCAAAAATTGACAAATAACATATACATAAGTAAATCTAAAAATATCTGTAAGGCTACTTGGGACGTGATAAGAAACAAGACACAAAATATTCTTATTGACAAAAGTATTGATCGAATAGCAGTAAATAATAAAATCTATAACAATCCTAAAGACATTGCAGAAGTTTTTAATAACTATTACATAGATATGACAAATACTTCTTCTACGCAGTGCAAAAGTGACTTATCACTTGTACAATCTAGACATTCTAGTTTATTCTTGGCTCCAACTGATGAATATGAGGTTATGAAAATAATTACTTCGCTCAACCAGACAAGCGCTACTGGGCATGACGAAATAGAAACAAAAATTGTAAAATCATGCAAAAGGGAAGTTGCATCTGTGTTAAGTTTTTTATTAAATCTCTCGTTTTCTACAGGTATTTTTCCTGAAGCCTTAAAACTATCGGTAATAAAACCTCTCTTTAAAAAAGGATCTAGAGATAGTGTAGATAACTATAGACCTATATCTCTTTTGTCTATATTGTCAAAGATATTTGAAAAGACTATGTACTTACGTTTATTGAGTTTCTTGGAAAAATTTGATGTAATTAAATCTCAGCAATATGGTTTCCAAAGTGGTAAATCGACCACGTCAGCTGCATTCTCCCTAATAAATAAGGTACTTACCTACATGGATAAAAGAATCCCTGTCACTGCAGTTTTCTTTGATATGAGCAAAGCCTTTGATTTTGTCTCACATAAAATATTACTTGAAAAATGTGAGCAAATGGGTATCAGAGGCCTAGCAAATTCATGGTTGAGTAGTTATCTAAGTGATAGAGTGCAGTATGTAGAGATTGCTAAAATCAACACTGAAATGGAAATAGAAAATCACAGGTCCTCAACGAAGCTTAACACAGTCGGAGTCCCTCAAGGGAGTGTTTTAGGCCCTTTATTGTTCCTTCTATATATAAATGACCTCCCGGATACTACAGAATATACTTGTACTCTATTTGCTGACGATGTATCTGTTGTTATACCATGCAACGATACTAAAACATACAATAATGAAATCAATAATACTATTAATAAAATTATAACATGGATGAAAAAGAATAATCTTAATGTAAATTTAAAAAAGACGACATTTATTCAATTTATAAATAAAAATGGTAAAAAACATAGTTTAAATTTAGGTTTTGAAGGTTCTGCTATCGAGGAATCTCATCATACTTTGTTCCTGGGAATAGTCATAGACGATAGATGTTCTTGGGCCAAACATATTGACAAAATATGTAGCAAAATAAATTCTTTTGCATATGCTCTATGGAAACTTACGAAAGTTAGTGATAAAAGGGTAACCATCCAAGCATATCATGGCTACGTGGCCTCTCTTCTAAGGTACGCAATTTTTCTTTGGGGTAACTCGTGTCATGTTGGTCAGGCATTACTTTCACAGAAACAATGCATAAGAGCTATTTGTGGTGTGGATTCCTTAACATCTTGCCGGCCTCTTTTCAGGGAACTCAAAATCCTTACTGTCCCAGGGATGTATATTTTCGAAGCTTGCATATTTGTTAAAACTAATAAACAGTTATTTGAGCGTAAAGAAACATTTTGCAACTTCAATACTAGGTATCCCAATAGACTTGTTCAGCCTGCTAGGACAACTTCTCTTTATAGCCGAAATGCGTACTGTATGACAGTTAAGATTTACAACAGATTACATGACGAGATGAAAAATCTGCCAATAGTTAGTTTTAGAAGTAGATTGAAGAATTGGTTGATAAATAACAGTTTTTATTGTGTTGATGAATATTTCAATAGCTTTAGACCTCAGATTTAGCCAACCCAAATATTTTTGCTCTCTTTAATTTTAATTTTATTAACTAATAAGACATACCTACATGACTTAATGAACTAATATATATTTATAATTTTAATTTATTTGACTTATTTAATTAATCAGTTTTTTATTTAAATAATTAATAAATAGTAATAAATTTTGCATGCCAGAGTCTGGTGACTAGTGTGATTCGAATTTTTGTAACAACTTTATGTACCACTTTTCAAGCAAAATAAATCATTTGTATTTATTTCTATTGGCGCAGCTGGCACGGGCACAGGCGCTAGCGCTGCAAGCAGCGCGAATGGCCAAGCTTCGTTTCTGCCGCTTCTGGTTGAGTCATTGTAAACATCAATGACATAGTTTAAGATGACTTCACCAAATCATTATTGATAAGTAAACCCGAAGATAACGAAACGTTGAAAACATGTCCACCTCTGGTGGGAATCGAACCCACGTCCTCAACAATGTTGAGACTCTGCTTTTTTCCACAGAGGTCGTGGAAACGTGAAACTGTTAGGGTGAAGTAGGTATGGCTTCTCACGGTTTATGTGAAGTAGAAAATCCTCAACACAGTTCAAGTGGAGTTAGAAACCATGAAATGGCTAGCGTAGAGTAAAATAAAGCCTCAACACTGTTAAAATGTACTAAGTACATATTCCCAAAACGGCTTGCGTGAAATAAAATATAGCCTCACTCAACCCTGGTAGAGTGGAGTGAGTATCTTCGACACGGCTTGTGTAGCCGCTATGTAGCGGAGTAAGTCTAATTATTATTCTAATACAATTAATAAGTATTTATAATGCTGAGGTCTGACCTGAAAACCGCTTGGCGACTCCTTTGCTTCTAATCCAGAGGGGCTCCTTGGAATTTTCTTTCTTGATGTATCCACCAATTCACAACAACAATATAGCCTCAACACTGTTAAAGTGGAGTGAGTATCTTCGACACGGCTTGCTTGGAGTAAGATATAGCCTCAACACTGTTAAAGTGAAGTAAGTATCCTCAAAACGGCTTGCGTGGAGCCTCAACACTGTTAAAGTGGAGTAGGTATCCTTGACACGGCTTGCGTGGAGCTTCGACACTGTTGAAGTGGAGTAAGTATCCTCGACACGGTTTGCGTGGAGCCTCAACACTGTTAAAGTGAAGTAAGTATCCTCGACACGGCTTGCGTGCAGGCAGCCTCAACACTGTTAAAGTGGAGTAAGTATCATCGACACGGCTAGCGTGGAGCCTCAAAACTGTTAAAGTGGAGTAAGTATACTCGACACGGCATGCGTGGAGCCTCAACTCTGTTAAAGTGGAGTAAGTTACCTTGACACGGCTTGCGTGGAGTAAAATAGAACCTCAGCACTGTCTAATTGGTGTAAGTAACCACGATACGGCTTGTATGGAGTAAAATCAAGAACAATCAGTGTCATTGAGTAAAATAAAGCATCAACACAGTTGAGCAGTTATATATCCCCGACACATCATACGTTTAGTAAGTTAAACACTGTTACAGTGGTGTCTAAGTGAGTGTTTAGTATTTAAAGAATTTCTTGTTGTAAATGGCTTTTAATTTTGTTACAATCATTATTATAGAACCCAAGAAAAACCAATAAAAATGAGGGTAGATAATTTTAATGATAAATGATCTTAGTTCCTTACAACTATGATACATTCCTTAATAGTTAATTTTCCAGGTAAATTAGCGTTATGTTCCAATACCTGCGTGTCGTAATATCGTTAATACGACATTTATCACTATTCACCGACAGCGATGATGATAAACGCCTACGTTTTTGAATTAATAATGATTTCTTTACTTTACGAAGAATACCATAATGATCACTGTCTCTCAACTACAAACTTTAACATTTTCCCATCTTATTAAATACAAATTTAATTTCGTTACGAAAAGTACGTGTGATTCCGATAACACAAAAACACGTAATGACATCTCGTGACGCGGGGTTGCCAGTGCAGGGAACGGAAATAAGATATTTCTTTTTAGGATATATCTGTGTAAGTAAAATATAAGTGTGAAGAAGATAGCACCATCTCATGTACTGCTGCATGTAACAAGTAACCCAACTAGCAAATTGGTCATATAAAAACTGTGCTATACGACTTTCGGTTATATAACTGTTGAATTTATGTTATTAGACAACTACAACGTTGTGTAACCGTTATTCCTACAACGATTTAGTCCCGTAACTGAATGGTCCACTAAATAAGTTGAGTAAACGTTTTTACGACTACTTTATACAACGTCGTATAATGGTACAAAAATATAGGTTAAGTAAACGTTTTTACGACTGTATTATACAACGTTGTATAGTGGTGCCTGTGTATTGGTTAGGTAAACGTTTATACGACTGATTTATACAACGTCTTATAGTGGTGCCCGTGTATAGGTTAGGTAGACGTTTTTACGACTGATTCATATAGCGTCGTATAGTAGTGCCTGTGTATAAGTTAGGTAGACGTTTTTACGACTGATTTATACAACGTCGTATAGTGGTGCCTGTGTATAGGTTAAGTAGACGTTTTTACGACTGATTCATACAACGTCGAATAGTGGTACCGGTGTATAGATTAGGTAGACGTTTTTACGACTGATTCCTACAACGTCGTATAGTGGTGCCTGTGTATAGGTTAGGTAAACGTTTTTACGACTGATTCATACAACGTCGAATAGTGGTGTTAGAGTATAGGTTACGTAAACGTTTTTACGACTGCTTTATTATATCGTCGTATTATGAAGCCAGGTTGTAGGTCAGATAAATAAAAAAAATATGACACCATGTTTAAAGGTTTTATTTAAATTAAAGGTTATCTGTTCATGTTTATTATCTTACAGAACTTTAAAATAATTTATCATGGCCGACCATCTTGGTCGCGAAAAACCGCATTATGCGACCTTTTCATTTTATAGTTAATGTATAGAAGTCGTTTGTTAACTAAGACAAGATGGCTGATATTTTAGAATGTAAACAAAGTTTAAGCAATCGTCTACAATAATTAAATTTCAAGAAATTCGAAGAGGGCGTAAAAAAATTCACAACAACACACCTATATTTCACCATAAAACTAAAAGTCCCATAAGAACTAGGTGCACTGCACACATTTATCCTTACACTCTGTTCGTGTTTAATATTGTTAAAGTAAATGTAAAACTAGTTAAGTAAATTATAACTTATATACCGTTTAAATTTTGTATTTGATAACACGCACTTTTCCAGCAAACATCACAGGAATGAATGGAATGAACTGAATGTGTACAATAAAAGTCGTTGTTAAACACTTAACCGACATTACAGTCATCTTCTAATGTCTATGCAGTTGTTATAGGACTTCAGTGGTTCGATAACAGTCGGTCGAAAACTTTTATGTATAAAAAATATACAAAAAATATAAAAAAAAATAACCTCGAAATTTAAGACAATCGCGAAGCGCAGCAAATGCAATTTGTTAAATGTTATTTATGCTTTACGTTGTTTTGCCAACTAACATGTTTAAAAAATAATCAATTTGTGAAATAATGTTTTAGCATAATATATATTCCTTTTGTAAATATGTTGTCTAATGAGTAGTTTATTAAACAATAGTTTATAAAATGATAAATTTATCAAGTATAATTTTGTCAAATGTTATTTTTCAAATGAAAATTTGTTATTTGTTTTTTGTCAAATGATTGGACACCCTTTATTATTAGTAGGATCATTTCTCCATTATTGTGTTTATGTAAAATACATTTTTATTTGTTAAAATGATTATACCATATCATACATAATATAGTTTATAACACATTTGCTCGTTAAGTGGCTCTTATTACACCGATTTCAGCATCGTAATGTAATAAGCTACGCACTAGTGCGGTAATGTAATTTAAAAATTAGTTCCTAATCGTTTGAATCTATGGACAACATAGGTGGGAGCCTTTAGCCCGTTAGTCGCTTTTACGACACCCAAGGGAAGAGAGGGGTTGGTAGTATTATTTTGATGAGCCCATCGCCGCTCTATGCTATTGGACGTATGTGCAGTCTTTAGTCCGTTAGCGCCTTTTACGACACCGAAGGGAAGAGAGGGGTTTGTAGTAATATATTGATGAGCCCATCGCCGCTCTATGCTGTTGGCTGTATGTGCAATCTTTAGTCCGTTAGTCCCATTTAACGAAACCCAAGAAAAGAATGGGGTTGGTAGTATTATTTTGATGAGCCCATCACCGCTCTATGCTGTTGGATGTATGTGCAGTCTTTAGTCCGTTAGTCGCCTTTTACGACACTGAAGGGAAGAGAGGGGTTTGTAGTAATATGTTGATGAGCCTATCGCCGCTCTATGCTGTTGGCTGTATGTGCAATCTTTAGTCCGTTAGTCGCCTTTTACGAAACCCAAGAAAAGAAAGGGATTGGTAGTATTATTTTGATGAGCCCATCGCCGCTCTATGCTGTAGCATGTATGTGCAGTATTTAGTCCGTTAGTCGCCTTTTACGACACCGAAGAGGAGGGAGGGGTTGGTAGTATTATTTTGATGAGCCCATCGCCGTTCTATGCTTGTTTGGAACAAAATGGCCACTTACGGCTGGCAACTTTTGTCGTCATAATTTGTAGTGACAGACGACTGTCAGTGTCAGTGTGACACACACTCAGGTTGGATCTTTAGTTAGTTTAAGTTTTATTGGCGCGGTCGTGTAAAGATTTTGTATTGGTAATTTTGATATGTAGGGCACATGATCATTAAATTCGGCGGACCATATTAATTAACCGTAGTAATTAAGTACAGTGAAAACTATTAGTTTAGTTTGAAACCAGGGTGGCCTAATTGGATTCAGTGATTTGTTTGGTCGACACGCACACGTGGCGTACAATTGAACGGTGCTATGTGGTATTGTGCGTATCATCACGTATTTGTCTGGGATCAGTACTGAGGGGGTAGCCAACGGGAAGTTAGGGCCTTTCCATCACCATAGCACCAGCCCCGAAGACGCGCGGGAGCGCGATCCAGCACCGCAGCCCGAAGACAGCCGGCGTGGCGGACTGCACCGGGCTGAGCGGCGTATCTCAAGGGTGTGGCACACCGTCTACGTAAGTTAGTTTATATTTCTTATAATTAGGCGTTAGTTTTAAGTAAAAAGGTAGCAGAGCAACTATATTTAGGGAGGTCGGTCAATGACCTCTCTGGACCACACAGTTTGAGGTTAGCAGAGCTCAGGGACATTGATTGACCTCTCTATATCAAACAATTTTTGGTAGCCAGGAGCGTGGTTTTACCTACGGACTTGAATTAGGTAGTAATTAGTTATTAGTTTTAGTATTAAGATTGTTTGCTACCGCATATTAATTTGCATTCAGAATGCAATGTTAATAGGTAGGGTTTGTTGTATGGTTCATGGTGATCATAGCAAGTTTAGATTAATTTGGTTTTTGTCTCGCATTTAGAATGCTTTGAGTATGTAGGAAGTTCATTGCGGAAAGTCATTGCAAGTGCAATTGTCATGACCTAACTTGCTATAATTACTTGCTTAAGAGTGCAATGTAAACATTTGTTTTTTGGTTATACATTTAGAATGTGTTTATTTGAGTTAGGATATAACTGTTGGTTGTATTACACATTGTACTTGTGTTGTATTTAGGCTATACAGGCTTTGAATTTATTTGAGTCATATCAACTTACCGGGGCGGTGGAATTGTCAGACAACTTTAATGTACTTACTGATTAAAACTGTTTCTTAAAGAATCTTAAAATTATTTTAGACACATATATTAATATTGCAGTTATGTTACCATATAAACCGTTTGCTTACATAGTGAGTTTGGCTTATGTATGATTGATTAACATTTGTTTATTGTAGTTCTATTTGGGAAACTAATTTGAGTTCCATTCATTTGTAACATTTGTTTGTTAAATGACTTGTTTACATAGTAAATTTTAATTGAACATTAAATGTTAACTTGTTACAACATAACGGTTTATGCAATAATAGTAATAGCACATCTTGTTTTGTTGGCACATTCATTTGAAAACCCATTTTAGATGTATTACATTGATTGAAATTTGGTTGGATTATTATATAACGGTTTATACAATAATAATAGCACACTTTGTTTTGTTTGTGCCTTCATTTTTGAAAACCAATTTTAAATTTAATTTGATTATTACATTGGTTTAAATTGGTTGATTTATGCATAGGGACTATGTAATAATAATAATAATTGCACATTATTTGTTAGTGCGCTTCTTGTTGCAAACCCGTTTAAGTTTTTTATGTACTTATTAATTTTGGTTGTGACTACATTGTAATTAAAAGGCTACATTAGTAGGGAACATTGCCCTGTCTTTGTACTATTGTTGGACATAGAATCTAATTCCTCGTTATTTGTTTTTTGTTGACAACGCGATGGCGGAGGCAGTCTTTGCAACGTAGCTGCGCTGGTTCGTGCATACGCAGGATCTGCTGTCTCGGAGGGGCTGCGATGATGACATCCTCGAGCGAGCCAGGCAGTTAAGGCAGCGGGTGTCTTCGGTTGAGACCGCCATGGTGGTTTTGTCGGAGACTGCTCCAACATCCCACAAAGAGGTATGGTCGGCATACGAGGAAGAGTTTGACCAAATCATGGTGATCAATGATAATGTCGTCCAGGCGGCCTGCGACATTAAAAGGCGACGGATAGGGGATGTCCAGCCATCCACACCGCCACCAATGGGAGGGCCCAGGATACCTGATAGGCTTCCTACCCATCAGTTAGGAAGTTTGGGTGGCGCTGTGGAAGAGGGGTCGTATGTAGACACACATGCGCGTCAATTGTTGTCGCTACCTTGGGTAGCTAATCAGGCGGACTTAAAGACGCAACTGTTGACGCCAGTCACAGTTGCGTGTAATGCGTTGCGACAGTTAGGGTTGCCAGTAGCCGAGTGGTCGCTCCTACTGATGCATATTGTTTTAGATAAGCTGCCAACGGACGTTCGTTCCCGGTTTGAGCGGGAAACGGCAGAGAAAAGGGGGGCTACTCTGCCGGGATTGGAGGAGCTTCTAAAGTTCCTCGGCGATGAGGCGGGAGTCGTAGCGACCTCCCAGCCTGACCTGCTGCCATCGGAGGCGCAGGTTTCAATGGGACGCCAGGCGAATCCCACTGTACAGCCGCAGCCAGGACACACTACGGCGCGGCTGGCGGCGCTGACTACAGCAGCCGGCATGGACCCGGCTTGTACACAGTGTGGCCAAACGGGTCATACTACGACGCGGTGCCAGGACCGACGAGGGCTGCGTGTAATGACGAGGCGGCGCATAGCAAGGCGCAGCGGCCTTTGCTTTGGCTATAGGCCTCAACGCCGCAGTGTATTTGGTGGACCACAGCTTTTATTATTGTTGGGTGTTCACAGGTCGGGAGCGGCTTCACCGACCACACAACAGCGGTGGCAGCGTTACACGGGCAGGGGTGCTCCAGCGCGGAGCACACACCTACCAGCGGACTGGAGGCCCAGTCATGCGCGAGGCGCGCCCCCACACCGGAAGGTGAACCATGCGCAGGCGCGCAAACCCGCGCCTGCAGGTTACCATGCCGCCGGCCCGAGTGCGATTTGGGTATCACACGGGCGGGGGCCCAGTGGTGTCACGAAGGAGGGACCCCTCCCTGCAACTAGCTCTGTGCGCGACAGCGTGCAGCCGCGATCGAGCTATGTCGCAGCGGTTATCGTACCACCCGCGGTATCACACGGGCGGGGGCCTTCTTTGGAAATGGGGGACCCGAGCAGGCCATAGCTAGCCTGCCCCTTTGCGAGAGCAAAACGGTTTTGCTTTATACTACGGCGGCCGCGGTTTGAAAGATTTTAAAGAAATCTTAGATTTGAAATTTTAATTTGTGCCACATTGTTTGGTGGAATGCTTACTGGGTGTTTGACGGGGCAAACCCAAGTCACCCTCACATCGGTACATAATCTACGGTGTGGAATTTAATTTCGGTAACGGTAATGAGTTTACCATTGTAGACTAACAGCCTTTTACCGATTCGCCCGCAGGGATAACGGCACAGACATTGGTCGAGATCGGGCAGACCCACACTTTGTCACCTGGCCCAATTGACCTACTCTTGGGCTCGGGTGTACTAGGACGGGCCTTACTAGGCACCCAGATAGCTCTGGGTCGCTCTACACTGCTGGCAGTGGCAACTATTTTGGTTTTGTTTCTATTATGTACACAGATTGACGACTCGACTCCGCATTGTCTAGAGTCAGTGTGTTTGTGTACCATTTCCATAACTATGCACAAGTTTATGGTCTACATGGTAGCCCATGCCCATGAGGATTGTGAAGCCTTTCAATAGGCCAGTACGTCACGGTTGACGTCTGTTGGATGTGTTACTAGGTAACCTAATTTGTAATTTTGAATATTGTTTGTCCGAAGAGCTACATTTGTGTAGTGCTCTTTCGGTGTTTATTTTGTTACAGTGGACGTCTTCACCCGTGCAGCCGCAGACGGGGGGTCTGCCTTCGGACCGAGTCACTCAGTCTCGTCCGTTCTTGGGGGTCGCACGCAACGGGTTCTGCTGGACCTTTCTCGGTAAAACCGATCAACCTGAGCAACGTCCGGGGTGTGGGTATATATTTTGTGTTTTTTTTTTGTGCCTGGCTACTAAGGCCGTCCTCTTAGGAGTCTCTTCGTTGTCCACGGAGGCCTTCGTCGTCGCGTTGGATCGTTTCGTGTCGCGTAAGGGTCTACCTTTACTTATTCGCTCCGACAATGGCACAAAATGGCAAGGGCACGGGGGTATTTAACTGATGTTTGTAAATTTTTAGAAAATAAGCTTTGGTGAATAAGACAATTTAGCATTATTTCAATTTGGCTAATTAGATTTAGTATGTACTTTTTTTTTTTTTTATAAAAGAGGTAGGCAAACAAGCAGGCGGGTCACCTGATGGAATGTAATCACCGCCGCCCATGGACACCCGCAAAAGCAGAGGAATCGCAGATGCGTTGCCGGCCTTTAAGGGAGGAATAGGTTTAAGGAAGGAATAGGAATTGGGAGGGGGGGGGGGAAGGGGCCTCCGGAACCCTCACTGGTCGGACGAAACACAACAGCACCAAGTGCCGTTATTTCACGCCGAATACTCGTGAGAGGGTGGTATTACGCCGGGCGAGCCGGCCCAATGCGTGCTGCAACGCAGCGTGGCTCTACCACTCAGAAATGTTGTTGAAGGAGAATGACTTGCTCTCCTTGCTTGTAGCTAGGGCAGCATTGTAAAGTTGTTTGTTGGCAAGTATGGGACTGCGGTTCGATTCCGCGATGAGCCGCAACAACTGTCTCTCCTTGCCCGATGGATTGAGCTAACGTTCGGAGCCTTCCGATCGGGGCAGGGGTCTGTTTGGAACAAAATGGCCACTTACGGCTGGCAACTTTTGTCGTCATAATTTGTAGTGACAGACGACTGTCAGTGTCAGTGTGACACACACTCAGGTTGGATCTTTGGTTAGGTTAAGTTTTATTCGCGCGGTCGTGTAAAGACTTTGTATTGGTAATTTTGATATGTAGGGCACATGATCATTAAATTCGTCGGCCCATAGTAATTAAGTACAGTGAAAACCATTAGTTTAGTTTGAAACCAGGGCGGCCTAATTGGATTCAGTGATTTGTTTGGTTGACACGCACACGTGGCGTACAATTGAACGGTGCTATGTGGTATTGTGCGTATCATCACGTATTTGTCTGGGATCAGTAGTGAGGGAGTAGCCAACGGGAAGTTAGGGCCTTTCCATCACCATAGCACCAGCCCCGAAGACGCGCGGGAGCGCGATCCAGCACCGCAGCCCGAAGACAGCCGGCGCGGCGGACTGCACCGGGCTGAGCGGCGTATCTCAAGGGTGTGGCACACCGTCTTCTAGTACGTAAGTTAGTTTATATTTCTTATAATTAGGCGTTAGTTTTAAGTAAAAAGGTAGCAGAGCAACTATATTTAGGGAGGTCGGTCAATGACCTCTCTGGACCACACAGTTTGAGGTTAGCAGAGCGCAGGGACATTGATTGACCTCTCTATATCAAACAATGCTGTTGAATGTATGTGCAGTCTTTAGTCCGTTAGTCGCCTTTTATTACACCGAAGGGAAGGGAGGGGTTGGTAGTATTATTTTGATGAGCCCGTCACCGCTCTATGCTGTTGAAGGTATGTGCAGTCTTTAGTCCGTTAGTCGCCTTTTACCTTGAAAGTTTAAAAATAAAAATGTCTAGTTTTAGTAATGAAGAACTAAATTTACAGTCTACACCACCGGAAATAATAAGTGAAGCACAAAATGTTATTGACAGCCTATTACCATCCAAGTCTAAAGAAAAATACATGTTGGCTTACCAAAGATTTATACTTTAGGAAAACAACAAAAACACGCAGTCATTTTCAGAAAATGTGTTTTCCTCGCAAATATGTTATAAAACGTCGTATGACATACGTGAGCTTTGATAATTACAGCCTCTGCTTTCTTGTAGCCCTCGCCTACGGCTCGGGCCAGCAATATCGCCTCTGCTGTAATTTTCAACTTACCGCACTTATATCTTATTGTACTATTTCACACCACCTGCTCGACAACGTCAAATTATATGTCATGCAAACCTAACTTATAGTAAGTCATTATAGACCTGAGGTCTAGCAGGGCAATAATATTGTACTGAATTTCATTATGCCCCGCTGGTCAATAATGTGATTTGAATTTGGAACAAAATGTAGAAAGTTACTTAATAATTCAATGCATTTACCATTAGGACCTGCGCTAAAAAATAAATTGTTCGAAAATCGAACTAGCCACCACGAGTAGATTAAAAATTCACAGACCTCGTGCTCTACACGACTTGAAAAGGCATTGAAAATTAACCTAGCTATTATAGATTATTAAAGAAAAAAAATAATTTTTTCAAAAAAATTTATCGACTTTTCAAAATTTGTTTTCACTCCTCTTGCTCAAAAAGACCGTCATTGTAGCGTTCTAGAGCGGGGCTAAAATAGCTTTTCTCGCCCTAGGGGAAAAAGTATTTTTTATTTTATTTTTGTCTGTCACATGACAATGAGCCTACAAAAACGAAAAAGTATTTAGTCTTATGTAGAATAATCATGAATAAAGCCTCGACTTATTACTGTTTACTTATATCAACAATTTTTTTGAGATAACACAGACCACGCTTCAGCAAGAAAAAACTGCACAGTCTGCACATGTGCTTAGGTGGTGAGTCTTTAGCCCGTTAGTCGCTTTTACGATACCCAAGGGAAGAGAGGTGTTGGTAGTATTATTTTAATGAGCCCATCGCCGCTCTATGCTGTTGGATGTATGTGCAGTCTTTAGTCCGTTAGTCCCCTTTTACCATATCGAAGAAAAGTGAAGGGTTGGTAATATTATTTGGATGAGCCCATCGCCGCTCTATGCTGTTGGATGTATGAGCAGTCTTTAGTCCATTAGTCGCCTTTTACGACACCGAAGAGAAGAGAGAGGTTGGTAGTATTAATTTGATGAGCCCATCGTCGCTCTATGCTGTTGGATGTATGTGCAGTCTTTAGTCCGTTAGTCCCCTTTTACCAAATCGAAGAAAAGTGAAGGGTTGGTAATATTATTTTGATGAGCCCATCGCCGCTCTATGCTGTTGGATGTATGTGCAGTCTTTAGTCCGATAGTCCCCTTTTACCAAATCGAAGAAAAGTGAAGGGTTGGTAATATTAATTTGATGAGCCCATCGCCGCTCTTTGCTGTTGGATGTATGTGCAGTCTTTAGTCCGTTAGTCGCCTTTGACGACACCCAAGGGAAGAGATGGAAAGACTGCATATATCTACTATCCAACAGCATAGAGCGGCGATGGGCTCATCAAAATAATACTACCAACCATTCTCTTCCCTTGGGTGTCGTTAAAGCAACTAACGGGTTAATTTTAAATAAAATAAACCAATTCATATTGTATTGGATTGTTTTATTTTCTCGCATTCGTAGTGAAAAGCAGAGTGTAACACTCGGCGCTAAAAGCCCATTAAAACTCGGTTTCTATTTACTCCCTCGCTAAAGCTCGGGAGTAAAACTACCTCGTATATAATGGGTCATTTTAGCCCCTTGTATAACAATCTACTATTATACTGTCTTAAAGCCCTTAATTTTCCGCGTCTATTAAGTCCTAATAGATCTTCGTATAAAACATTGATTTTTTTGATTTTTTTATTTTCAAAAGAAAAAATCGGTTTTTCCAAAATTTGTTTATACTATCATAAAGCTCTTAATTTTCCGCGTCTATTAAGTCTTAATAGAACTTCGTATCTCAAAGCTGCGAAGTTCCACAGGGCTATGACGCCCGAGTAATACCTCAAGGCGACGCTCCACGCGCCGCTAACGGGGAGCATACCGCCCCCCCTATCACTCCCACAAAAATAAGTATAAAACATAAAATGTTCCCCGTCTCAATATCTCTAGGTGTCTCTCTCAGTTTTTCGATTTTTGACCTCGTTCACGAAATATCAAAGATATTACGAGGGAAGGTGTTAAAAAATCAAGGTTTTTTTTGTTTTTTTTTCAATTTGCAAAAAATGTTTTTGACTTTTACAAAAATTTTTTCGCCATCTGAAAGCCATTCAAATTCTGCGTCTTTTGAGCCTACATACGTTCTCATGGCCCTAAACTACTATATACCACGGGGCAAACACACTTTCAACGAAAATGGGACCCTACACCGGAGCGATCGCAAAAACATTTTCAATGTTAAAATAAAAGCAAAATAGAACACAAATTTTAAAGAGGCGCGAATACTAAAAATTGCTTTGCTTTGATTAACAACAAATTATATAGCTACAAATTTTCACAAAAATCTCGAGTGACGATAGTGATTTGAGTCCGGAGTACATTAAATCCAAAGCCATTGGCATTGCCAACAATCTACTTCCAGAAAAGTCCAAGGAATCGTACATGAAAGCTTACGACGATTTTAACAATTGGAAAACTACAAAGGGCGTCAAGTCTGTATCTGAATCAGTGCTTTTAGTCTACTTCCAGCATTTATCATGTACAAAGAAGCCAAGTAGCCTATGATGCATCTATTCGATGCTTAGGTCAACATTAAGCATCAAAAATAATATACAAATTAATACATACACCAAATTACTGGCATTTTTAAAAAGGAAATAAGAAGGACATCGTCCTAAGAAATCAAAAATTTTCACAGCTCAAAATGTGGAAACGTTTCTAAATTAAGCCCCTGACCACAGCTTTCTTGCCACAAAAGTAAGTACCTACCTATTAATATAATTTTTAGCAACTAAAATAGCCACCTACATACTTAGGTAATACTATAGGTAAGTAGAGGTACAGCTACCAGCTCATGAATCGATCGCTTGTGTGCGATCTACTGATGTGATGTTTCGACTCTAAGTTAAATAATTATTATTATTGTAAACCTTCGTAAGGTTTAGGTATGTGATGTATGTAGGTAGTTAGTATTAGTTTTATATTTTGGTATACCGAGGGTAGTTGTGACGTGTGTCTTTCTCTCACAAATTAGAGGCTATACAGGACGAACGTGTTTTATTGTGCTCCCTAAGTATCCTGGTTTTCGGCTGATCAACATATATCTCACTGGCGACGAGGATTTCATTGTGATCTACGTGTGTGTGAACGTGAATTATGCAAATATGGCAGTCGGAAAAATAGGTAATTTTGATATTGTGAAGGACAATTGGGACTTGTACGTCGACCGAAATGGTGCCGACATTCAAACTATCTTTGTGCTTCAGAAGAGGGCTATTCGAGCAATCTATAACCTAAAGGCTGGCGACTCTCTCAGAGAGAGATTTAAAAACATAAATATAAAGACAGTTGCATCACAATACATTTATGAAAATTTGATTTATGTTCATAAAAATACTGAAATGTTTTTAAAAAAACAGTGATATTCACAATGTAAACACTAGAAGTAAGAACAAATTAGCAGTACCTTATACTAGGCTCCATAAAATAAATAATTCTTTTAAGGGCCTGTGTGTAAGATTTTACAACAAAGTACCAAATGATATTCAGAAATTAGATCTTAATAAATTTAAAATCAAAATCAAAGAAAAGCTTTATAAAAAAGCTTATTATAAAGTGTCAGATTACACAGAAGACAAAACAGCTTGGATCTGAAATGCTCCAAGCACTCCAACAGCTGTTTCTAACTGACTTTATTTAATTGATACTATTTTGTATTGTAGTTTTGTATTGCAACATTTATTATTTTTTAAATTCATATTTTGTATTGACCTGGTAACGACATATTCTTTTTTTTTTGTTTGTAAATGTCGTTGCTTTTGTGCGCTGTGGTTTCTTGCGCCCATTCTTTGCCACAGTTAAAAAATTATGTCCTGAATGGGTGGTAGGTTAAAAAAGATTTGGACGATTCAAAGTACTTATTGAATGAGTTTATTGAATAAATATATTTTGACTTGACTTGACTTGACTTGACCGGCTAGAGCAATATTTCCTAGTGAACGATGTAAAACAAGCGCTTAAAGTGGCAACGCTAATTACAGTAATAGGAAGTGACGCTTATGAACTTATGGTGAATGTGTGTACACCAGATAAACCTTCATCAAAAATCTTTGAATTTTTAGTGACGGTTATGAAGACGCACTTACAACCACAACCGAGCCTATTAGCAGAACGCTTTTCTAACTGTAAACTAAAAGACACTAATTTGTTATTAAAATATTATACGGGTGAAATTGTGAAACCTTTAGGAAAGATGATAGTATCCGTTAGATATCATAATCGTTGTTGTGCATTGGAACTGTGTGTGGTAAATCATGAAAATACAAGTCTCATGGGTAGACAATGGCTTAGTGAATTAGGTATAGATATTTGTTTAGCTAATTGTAATAATGTTAAGGATAGTAAACACTCTTTTGATATAACGAAATTTGATAAAACGGTGGCAAAGTGGGTTTTCGTTTGCGCGCGGGCGCCCGCCCAAGTAACACACATAGGCTGAATACTAGATGAATAATGGATTATTGTGTACTTAGCGCTGAATAAAATTACTGAATAAAAGCAGAGTAGCATGCTATTCAGCCACTACACTGCTTAAATGGGCACAAATTATTCAGCTTTAGTTCGCAATTGCTGAATAATATCATTATTGTAACGTTATAATCGCAGTATAAGGTGTAACATGTGGTAACAAGGCAAAATACTAGCAAATTAAGGTAACACTAGTTACCCTTTATTTAGACAATTGTCGTCTATGTACGCTTTTATATTTATAGTTATTAAGTTAAAGGTTCACGATTTGCTCTTTAAGAACGTCTATTAATACTTAGTGACAGATGATTCATATTTACGACAGTGAGAGAAGACAAGTTTTTTAAATGATTGTATGATATCGGTATATGTTCCTTTTGTTAATAACTTCATTATTTCAAAAAAAATTGTCAAGCGCCAGTGCATAAATAAGTTTTTACTACAAATTATACTAAAATAAACAAATTTAATCAAAAACATTTCGGGTAAAAATTGATTGAATGTGTCATTATTCTAGTCTGTCACAAATAATCACATTAAAAATATTTATTTGTAATTCCCTACTTTACTAAGTTCGTGTTAAATAAATAAAATTATGTATACCAGTGTAGATATTAAAGGTTATACAGAATAAAAAATGGTGGTAAAATTAAAGAGCGATGTGAACCGTTATACTTCAATATTACTGCCGTAGCCCGCGTAATGGGGCACATATGTCTGCTTATTCAAACTTAGCCGTAATAAAGTCTTACATGTGAATCCATACACGGCAATACACTGATTACTGGCTGAATATTTGTTCGAACTAGTATCGATAAAATGTATGATAAAATACACTTTTAAGGATCCGCATAATATAGACTGATCCATTTAGGGGACTTGTAACGTAAATGAATTGATCCGTGACAAAATTCACGGGGATATACTTATTCAGTCATCACCAGATTAAATCGACGGATGTGAACCTCTATTAAGCAATATACGTTATAAAATACTCGAAGTGCTCTTCAAGAGTAATAAGAACGTTCAGATGAACTTGTAAACAGCCACTATTCAGTCGTAAATAATAGCAGTATAGATACTGATAAACAGGGAAATTTTACACCATTTACTGAATAACATACGAAATGTACTCCTTTATATATCATATATCTGTGTAACAGTACACATGTACTCCCTTTAGAAGGCAGCGTTTAGAGGTACACATTTACTCCATTATACAGCATATGACATATATGCCACTACTTAATTGCCCTTATTCAGTAAGTAGGCTTGAAAATTTAAAACGGCTGAATAAAAGCGTAGGTTATATACCAAATAAACGCATCTTGCTGTTTAAGGGTGAAGAATATCTACCATTATTAAGTTCTTATTCAGAATATAGCTCCTAGTGTACTAATATTCAGCTTAAGGATCACCAGTGAATTATAATAACGGTTTTAATACTCTGTAAGCAACATTTATGACCACAAGTGATTAAATATACAGCTTTCTGTGTTACTCGGGCGGCCCGTGTTCATGCGCGCGCGCCCGCTGGCGTACGCGCTGCGCAAGCCGGTGGAGCGCGCGCTGGACCAGCTGGTGCGAGACGGTATCATCACGCCCGTCACTACTTCCGACTGGGCGACACCTATCGTGCCGGTGATGAAAAAGGACGGTACTATTAGGGTATGTGGTGATTTTAAACTTACTTTGAATAAGTGTCTTGAAGTGGATCGTTTTCCGTTACCTAGGGTGGAAGATTTATTAACTAAATTACACGGGGGCCAAAAATTCACTAAATTAGATTTATCCCAAGCTTCCGCCCAATTTGAATTGGACGAGTCCAGAGTTTATACAGTTATTAATACCCATAAGGGTCTTTTTATGTATAATCGACTTATTTACGGTTTGGCATCGAGTCCGGGGATTTTTCAACGAAAGTTGGAGCAAATGTTTGCTGATATGCCTAGGGTGGGAGTTTTTCTCGATGACCTGATTATCACAGGGGTTGATAACGCATCCCACATTAGGACACTACATGAAGTGTTTGAAAGGCTCCAAAAGTACGGTTTGAAAATAAGGAAGGACAAATGTACATTCTTTGCGGATTCTGTGACATATCTAGGGTTTGTTATTAGTGGTCAAGGGGTGCATACATCACCGGATAAGCTTAAAGCCATTACGGAAGTACCTGAACCAAATAATGTTTCAGAACTGCGGTCATTTATCGGTATGATGATGTATTATGCTAAATTTGTTCCAAATATGAGTACGATAATGGAACCATTCTACAATGTATTAAAGAAAGAGGTCAAGTTTGAATGGAAAGAGGCCCACAGTGATGCTTTTAAAAAAATAAAAAAACTGTTGATTTCAAGTGAGGTGTTAGCGCACTATTCAGGGGCGCTGCCGCTAGTGTTACGACTGATGCCAGCGGCGTGGGCGTGGGCGCGGTCATTTCACATCTCACCCCCGGGACGAGCGACCTTTCGCGTACGCATCACGGACACTTAGTACCGCAGAAAAAGCCTACTCGCAGATTGAAAGGGAAGCGTTAGCAATTATATACGGGGTTAGGAAATTCCATCAGTATGTGTATGGGCGTAAGTTTATTTTGAGAACAGATCATAAGCCATTAGTCTCCATATTTGGTAATAAAGTGGGTATTCCCATTATGGCTGCGAGCCGTTTGCAGCGATGGGCGGTAATATTAGCGGGGTACAACTACGAGATTGAGTATGTTCTTAGTAAGGACAACGCGGCGGATGCATTGTCACGGTTGCCGTTGGTAGTACACAAAAAGGACAGGAATGAAACAACATACATACAATTTGTTCAGAACTTTTTACCGATTACGGGAAAAGCTGTTCAGGAACAGATTGCTAAAGATGTAAGGCTTAAACAAGTGTACAGGTTCATACAAACGGGCTGGCCGGGTCATTGTGACGATGATAAAATTAAACCATACTTTTATAGAAGGCATGAACTGTACATAGATACCGGTTGTGTCGTTTGGTCGTTTGGGGATATAGATTAGTTATTCCAGAATCGTTAAGACGAAATGTACTTAAAGAATTACATACGGGTCACTTAGGTATGGTAAAGATGAAAAGTATAGCCCGCAGTTCAGTGTGGTGGCCTGGCGTAAACGCCGACATTGAGAGCGAGTGCCGGCAGTGCACCACGTGCGCAGCCGAGAGCCCGGCGCCGGCGCGCGCGCCCCCGCAGCCTTGGCCGTATATACCAGAACCGTGGTGTGGACTTTTTGGGTCCTTTCCATGGTAAAACTTTTTTTATTATTATAGATTCAACGACTAAATGGATTGAGCTATTTCAAATGAAACGCTCTACGGCTAATAGTGTCATTAAAAAATTACGCAAAACCTTTGCTCGTTTTGGACTACCAAAAGAGGTAGTATCAGACAACGGTCCCCCTTTTCTAGTAGGGAATACTCAGAGTTTCTGCAAAACAATGGCATACGTGCAACGTTTACCGCGGAGTATCACCCGTCATCAAATGGCACGGCGGAGGGAGCCGTAAAACTGTGCAAGAGAGCGGTTAAAAAATATTTGCGCGATGGTAGTGACCTGGATGCCGCCCTGCAATCTTACTTGATGGCATATGGGAACGTAGAACACAGTACAACAGGCGCGTCACCAGCGATGTTGCTGCAGCGTAGGGCGCTGAGATCTCGGTTAGATCTACTGAAAGGAGACCGAATGATAGAAGATAGGGTGAGCGAAGCCCAGCTTAAGCAAGGGGAGTATGCAGGCGGGCAGCTTAGGACGCTAGGAATCGGTGATGATGTGTTAGTTTGAGAATAAGGGGGAGGGAAGAAGTGGTTAAATCGTCGAATACAATAGGCTAGGTTCTAGACACTATTTAGTAGGTAAACAAAACGGTCCACCTATAAAAAGTCACATTGATTAAATTAAGAAGAAAATTGTCAGTACCGTGGTTTTCCCATCACCAGACAGCGCGGTGGATGTAGCTCAGTCGGAAGACAATAGAGGTACCTGCGAACCAGCAGTTTTACCCGAGAATACGGAGCCACCGGTCGAAGTTACCAAGCGTATTAGGAAACCGGTGCAACGTTATGGACTGGAAATTGATTGACTGTACTTACCTACAGATACTTAGTTTTTAAGATTGTATTGTTTTATTATATTTTATTGTATTATATTTTATTGTTATATTATATTTATTAGACACCGAAGGGAAGAGAGGGGTTGGTAATATTATTTTGATGAGCCCATAGTTACTCTATGCTGTTGTATGTATGTGCCGTATTTAGTCTGTTAGTCGCCTTTTACGACACCGAAGGGAAGAGTATGGGAGTATTATTTTCATGAGCCCATCCCCGCTCTATGCTGTTGGATGTATGTGCAGTTTTTAGTTCCTTAGTCGCCTTTTACGACACCCAAGGAAAGAAAGGGGTTGGTAGTATTATTTTGATTAGCCCATCTTTGCTCTATGCTGTTGGATGTATGTGCAGTCTTTAGTCTGTAAGTCGCCTTTTACGACACCGAAGGGAAGAGAGGGGTTGGTAGTATTATTTTGATGTTCCCATCGCCGCTCTATGCTGTTGGGTGTATGTGCAGTGCAGTCTTTAGTCCGTTAGTCGCCTTTTCCGACACCCAAGGTAAGAAAGGGGTTGGTAATATTATTTTGATGAGCCCATCGCCGCTCTATGCTGTTGATTGTATGCGCAATCTTTAGTCCGTTAGTCGCTTTTTACGACACCGAAGAGAAGAGAGGGGTTGGTAGTATTATTTTGATGAGCTCATCGCCGCTCTATGCTGTAGGATGTATGTGCAGTAATTATTAGCAGGGCTTGCTTTCAATGAAAATAGAGACTCATTGTAACACAGTGGTTTAATAAAGTTATTTACATTTTAATAAAATTAATTTCATTAGAAAAACATAAGATGACATAACAGAACAATAACAGTTGCTAGGCAATAACTTAAATTATAGAGCCTACTCTACTCCTAGAACATAGTGCATTATAACCTTCATGGTTCAACACCCTCACTTAATCCACTATGCTGTGTGCAGAACACATGTTTCTGTTTACCAACTCCCTTTGTCAGCATATCAGCAGGCATAAGGGCAGTCTCACAATATTTAATACAAATTACCCTTTTCTCCGCTAACTCCCTAACGAAATGTTATCTTATATTTATATGTTTGGAACGTTTTCCAATAGCTGGAGTATAAACTAGCTTACTGACACTTTGACTATCACTTAAAATAGTAACATCAGTGTTATCAGTCAGTGCCAGTCAGTTCAGAATATAAACCATTTACACTTCCTTAGCAGCCTCACAGATTGCGATGTACTCAGCTTCAGCAGTATTTAATGCAACACAACGCTGTTTTATAGACTGCCAAGACGCCGCAGCACTACCGAAAACTAGGGTTTAACCGGAGAAAGATTTCCCATCAGAACGATTTCCCCAATCTGCATCTGCATAAGCAACCAAAGGCTTATCACATTTTTTGTAACACAGCGATAGTTCCGCTGTCCCCTTTAGATACCTAATTACTCGTTTCAGCGCCGCCATGTGAGTAGAATCATTGCAGTTATTAAATTGGCTTAACATCGTAACTGCATATGATATATCAGGTCTTGTACAACATGCCAGGTACATTAGTGAACCGATAATTTCTTGATACCGCGTGTTGTCAATCTTTCCACTAGGTTTCAGGCGAAGATTCACTTCAACTGGTGTACTAACTGGTTTACAGTCCATCATTCCATATTTCTCCAATATTTTAGAAATGTTTTTCTTTAGAGACAAAAGGATTTCACCTACACCGGCCGAGTGAGGGTGACTGATGCTACGTCTCTCACGCTGCACCAGTTGTCCTCGTACTGGACTTCATTTCCACTTAACATCAGGTGGAGTGGAGTCATTTGCCGGGCTTAGCATAAAAAATAAATTAAAAAAACACTCTTCCTCTCAATCCGGACTCCAAGACATTCTCTTGCCTCACCCAAATCCTTTATTTTGAAGGATTTTCCAATCTGATGTATCACTGTCCTGGCCTCTACGGCTTTATTTGTGAATTTAAATAAAAAACGTGTACGTACAGCGCTATGACAGTTTTTCATAGCGCTGTTTTTTTTTCAAAATTCCTTCATAAATCTTTAGACCGAGAAAAACCCATCTTTATTATATGATCATGAATCTTTTGGTTCCAACACCTGGCAGCTTGTTTCAGGCCATATATGGCTTTCTTCAATTTGCAAACCTTGCCTTCACTTCCCTCTTGAACAAAAGATTGCGGCTGTTCCATATAAATCTCTTCATGCAGATCTCCATTCAGAAAAGCGGTGGTAACATCAATATGATGAACGCTCAGGTTCTTCTCAACTGCCAGTGCTAGTAAAAGACGAATGGACGACATCTTGACTACCGGTGCAAATGGTTACCTATCATAAATTCGAAATTTGCCTGTACGAAATTTATTTGGCCGAAAACGTTTTGTAATTTTTTGTTTTCTATAATTTTCTTTTTACCAAAAGGCGAAAACACAATTTACAAAGTTTTGAAATGCCGATTATCGATTGTTATTTTTTCCAAAATCTCTAAATTTTGAAATCGCACACAACTTTTGGCCGAAGCTATTACTTAATGCTAGACGATTCATTTTCCAGAAACACTTTTCCAATATTATTAAAGTACAACATTTCAAATAATTGAAATTCATAATATCATCGAACAACTTGTAATCGTAGTAACGTTTAAGCATGCAAACAAGCATGCAGCATGGAAGCAAGCATGCACCACGCAAGCAAGCATGCAGCATGCAAACAAGCATTCAGCATGTAAGCAAGCAAGCTGCGGCATGCATGCAAGCATGCAGCATGCAAGCAAGCATGCAGCATGCAAGCAAGCATGCAGCGTGCAAACAAGCAAGCAGCAAGCAACCAAGCATGCAGCAAGTATGCAGCAAGCATGCAGCATGCAACCAAGCATGCAGCAGGCATGGTTTCTGTCACGGCTCCGGCGCTGCGAGGCTCCGGCGGTCCCACGCGAGCTTATCGTCGCAGATGGCTTACGCTCACCACCGCAGCTTCGCCTCAGCCGCGGCGGCGAGCATTAAACCCACCTGCTCCTCAGCTCGCTGCCTCGCCCCTCCGCGCCTACGTTGGCTTGAATTACACTCTAGCGTAGGGCAGACAAGACTACGTGGAGTCGGTTTTGCCGCGATTCGTTTCAGTCACTGACTTTTGATACACAATCTTACCGGAAACATAAAGTATTAACTTTTCAGACATTTAAGATTATTCATCTAATAATATGAATATATGAAAAACAAAAAAAAAACTGGGTATGAGTATGATATTTTAGAGGAAAAGTTACTTTGAATTTTAATACTTCTAGATATTTATTGTTAACAAAACATCTTCCAAAAGAAAAAAAGTAGTTATGATAATCGGCTAATAGTTTTTCTGGAAAATGAAACGTATGTATGATAAGTTTATGGATTAACAAAATTATGTAAAAGCAACGATCTGGTATTTAAAACTTCGTCATACCGTTTTCGAACAATTGAAATTCGTACAGGAAAGTTTCGAATTTATGATAGGTTACCGGTGCAAATTTTTCAAAATAGTCTTCACCAGTTTTTTGTGAATAGCCCTTAGCAACCAGCCTGGCCTTATGGTGCTGGGTGCTGCCATCAGCTCCAACCTTCAATTTCAAAACCCATTTCGTTTTGACAACATTGGCGTCTAATGGTCGATCCACCAATTCCCAACCAAAACTTTTTGTCAGAACGCTGCATGGCTTCCTTAACTGAAATAGGAGCAGGATCATCTGACACATGAAAATTGTACACCATGTCTTTTTCCCGCTTCGGAACCCTATTTCGAGCAGGGTAACGTCTCGAACTTTGCAAATCTTCTGCCACAGGACAATCTAAGTCGACAGAAACTGAACTTTGTAAATCCTCTGTCATAGGATTCTCTAAGTCGACAGATTCGTAAAAAAATTCTCCAGAATCCGATCTCGTCAGTAAACTAGTACTCGCTGTACTAGATGCACTTCCTGATTCTTCTTCGTTCTCATTCGAACTAGCCACCGGAACCCACACTGCAGCAGAACCAGTAATCCTTGGTACGTCTGATTGAGTAGTGGAACGACTAACTCCAGGAATGTCATACTGTAAATCTATGACCACAGCATCCTTTTTAGAAACAGGAAACAGCGGCTTCATATTTCTCTTTAGTAGTCTCGGAAATATTTTCCATAAACGTAGCATCTCGAGCGATGATAATCCTCGTTGGTTCGCCCTCCAAATTGATAAATCGGTACGCCTTCGAATTGGCCGAATACCCAGTCATTATCATTTGAACAGTCTTTGGATCAAACTTCTTGGGACTATGATCCTTTACCAGAACCTGAGCTCTACTTCCGAATACTTTCAGATTCGATAGATCGACTCTCTCTCTCCTGAAAAAACCTGTTCTGGAACTTTGTTCTTAAGGGCCATTGTTGGAGATCGGTTCTTCAGGTACACGGCACAACCAACAGCTTTTCCCCAGAATCGCTTGTCCAAACCAGCATCTTGAACCATACATCTAGCCTTCTCAGTTATTTTGCGTATTGTTCGTTCCGCCACTCCATTCTGTTGAGGAGTGTAAGGTACTGATCTCTGGTGTTGGATCCCATGTTTTTTCAGGAAATCTTGATATTTTCTGTTGGTATACTCAGTGCTATTATCACTACGAAATTTCTTTATCTTCTTTCCCGTCTGATTTTCAACTAGTGCCTTGAATTCCATGAATTTAGTGAGAACTTCGGTCTTGGATTTTAACAAAAAGCCAAATGTTTTTCGGCTGAAATCATCTACAAAAATCAGGTAGTACCTATTACCGCCCCAGGATTCCACCTCCATAGGGCCCGCTAAATCCGAATGCACGAGTTCAAGAAAGTCTTTAAAGTTCCGTGCTTACCTCTTTAAAAGTCAGACCATCAGCCAAACTTTTCAGCTTCACCATCAGAGGTCCACTCAGGTGACCTAATCTTCTTTGCCACAAATTAAAACTGGCGCATGAAGAAACTTCTGGAGGACACGTCAGAATCATCGCTGCTTCTTTATGTAAAACATATAACCCTTGTTTCAGTGGTGCTGTTAATACCGGTTTTCCAATTACTTTTACTTTGTAATCATTTTAGTAAAGCTTACAAAAAGTTTCATCGAAAACAACCCTTAGTACACATTTTACTTACCGACAGCAAATTTGTCGTCAAACCTGGAAGCATAAGTACATCCTCAAACCTCACAGAGCGCCCCATTACATACATATCCCCTTGTTCACTAGAGACAATTTTATCATTATTCGCGGTCGTCACTAGCTTAGAACTAATGTACTGTTTATCTTTAATGTGTGATGTAGCTCCGGAATCTACGACCCAATGTCCCTCAACAACCGTCACATATAGAGCAGCCTTTAGACCCGAGGTCTCCTTACTGTCTTCAGACTTGTCTCCCGTCTTACGACGTTGGCACTGCCATTTATAATGTCCTTTCTTTTTACAAAAATGGCATATAATACCCTTCTTGGACTTTGACATCAGTGCGTTGCCATGTCATCTTCAGTTGTGTTTGTTGTGCTGGTTTTCCTCAAGCTTTCTTTGAGCAACGCTGCCTGCACAGACTCTGTCGTTATTTTCATAGCTGAATGCTCCAATGTCATCACCAGAGGATTGTATTGATCTGTTAAACCGGCCAACATAATAATCCCCATAAATTCATCATCCAGACCTGCCTTAATACTGAGTAATGACTGGCTGGTTGACTGGATGTCATTAAGATATTCCTCCATTGATGAAAACATTGTCAATTTGACGTTGAATAATTTCCGCAACAGATATGGCCGTCGCAGTAACCCGCCGTCAGCATATGATTTTTGCAACGCTTGCCAAGTATCTCTCGCTGTCTTGAGATGCATGATCATGGGATAAATGTTTTCCATGCACATGAAGCAGATCTTACTCCGAGCTTTGGCATCATTCCTTTTAGCCTCCACCGATTCTGCCACGAAATTCTCGTTCACGCATTCCCACAAATCGAGATCGGTCAGGAACATTTCCATAGCAAAAGCCCATGTACCATAATTAGCTTGGCCTGCCAATCTCTCTATACTCTTTACAACAGCTTGTTCCATAATTATTTGAAATTGAGATCAGCCACTTCTCCGCTCAGATATCACACCAGATCACGTCTGGGCCCATAACCTATTAGCAGGGCTTGCTTTCAATGAAAATAGAAACTCATTGTAACACAGTGGTTTAATAAAGTTATTTACATTTTATAAAATTAGCTTCATTAGAAAAACACAAGATGACAGAACAGAACAATAACAGTTGCTAGGCAATAACTTAAATTAAAGAAAAGAGCCTACTCTACTCCTAGAACTTAGTGCACTATAAACCTTCATGGTTCAACAGTAATTAGTCCGTTAGTCGCCTTTAACGACACCTAAGGGAAGAGATGGAAAGACTGCACATACCTACTATCCAACAGCATAGAGCGGCGATGGGCTCATCAAAATCTACCAACCCTTCTCTTCCCTTGGGTGTCGTTAAAGCAACTAACGAGTTAATTTTTAATAAAATAAACCAATTCATATTGTATTGGATTGTTTTATTTTCTCGCATTCGTAATGACAAACAGAGTGTAACGCACGGCGCTAAAAACCTATTAAAACTCGGTTTCTATTTACTCCCTCGCTAAAGCTCGGAAGTAAAACTACCTCGTATATAATGGGCCATTTTAGCCCCTTGTATAACAATCTACTGTTTCACTCCTCTTGCTCAAAAGGACCGTCATTGTAGCGTTCTAGAGCGAGGCTAAAATAGATTTTCTTGCCCTAGGGGAAAAAGTTTTTTTTTAATTTTTTGTCTGTCACGTAACAATGAGCCTACAAAAACGAAAAAGTATTTTGTCCTAATTATAATAATCATGAATAAAGACTCAACTTATTACTTAGATCAACAACTTTTTTGAGGTAGTTATTATTAAAGTTTATAGTAAGATTAGTAATCATTTGAATCTATGGACAACACAGACCACGTCTACACAGTGCACGCTTCAGCAAAAAACAACTGCACAGTCTGCACATGTGCTTAGGTGGTGAGCCTTTAGCCCGTTAGTCGCTATTACGACACCCAAGGGAAGGGAGGGGTTGGTTGTATTATTTTGATGAGCCCATCGTCGCTCTATACTGTTGGATGTATGTGCAGTCTTTAGTCCATTAGTCGCCTTTTACGACACCGAAGAGAAGAGATGGGTTGGTAGTATTATTTTGATAAGCCCATCGTCGCTCTATGCTGTTGGATGTATGTGCAGCATTAGTCCGTTAGTCGCCTTTTACGACACCCAAGGGAAGAGATAGAAAGACTGCACATACCTACTATCCTAATCCATCAAAATCTACCAACCCTTCTCTTCCCTTGGGTGTCGTTAAAGCAATTAGCGGGTTAATTTTTAATAAAATAAACCAATTCATATTGTATTGGATTATTTTATTTTCTCGCATTGGTAGTGAAAAGCAGAGTGTAACACACGGCGCTAAAACCCATTCTAACTCGGTTTCTTTTTACTCTCTCGCTAAAGTTCGGGAGTAAAACTACCTCGTATACAATGGGTTATTTTAGCCCCTTGTGTAACAATCTACTATTTTACATTATTTTGACAGTCACCTGTCATTTTTAATAATAATTATCAGTTTATAATAAAGCAAAATAAAAGCATTTTCAAACTCTACGCAAATGAAATATTACTCCTGAAAGAAAACAATAGGCAATTTCAATGTGTTATGTAATCCAATGATTTCAAACATACGGACTTTTTTAATTTGCATTAAGTAGGTATCTAATTTCACAAAAAATCTGAGGTAGGACCTTAGAGCATTGCTCTTAGGCTCGTACTGGGGTAGAGCATTACTCTAAGTCCGTGACCAGTCTCCTTTTATATAGTTTTAGTTTTTGGACATCGACCCTGTTAAATTACTACTACAAGTATCGTCGAGAGATGAGAAAGGAAACAGAGTAACATTTTCATTCACTTTTATCATCAGCCTATAAACGTCCTACTGCTGGGCACAGACCTTCCCACAGAGACGGCTGCACGTATGTGGAGATTGTGAGCCATATCATATCTTATCTTATCTTAGTGGGGCCTGCAGAGGTTTCCCTCTCGCAGCAGCACGTCGACCCATTGGGATCTTTTATGCAAAAAATGTGGGCCTTAACCCTCCACGCTGGCCTAACGCGGGCTGGTGGGTTACAGTGACTGGTGGGTGATTCATGACTCTTGATTACCATCGTATCCCCTTTCAAAGTAGTTGTTAGATAAAATTCAATAACCAGTATATAAAAACAGTCTATAAATATATGATCATTATGCATAATCCAATCAATTTCATCTAGGATGCGAGTACTCGACATTATTTGCTCAGCTAAAAGCCGTGTCCAGGTTTCAGCCAAAGATAAGCTGCGTGATGTTGTTTGTCCATAATAATAGGCAGTATGGCGAAATTAATGAACATGCCTGTCGAGATATATTATCAATACTATCGCGTCGAGGCAGTACCATGTAAGTGATAATGACACAAATGCTAACATACATGATTAAGTATTGGATATAAAGGATGTTCCCCATTTTGATTAGATTTTACGTAAGTACTTATAATCTTTATTGCACAAAAAAACAGAAACAGAAAATAGCGGCAAACAACGGTGAGTAGATGTGGACAAACCTTAAAATGAAACCCTGCTTAAAACGCATGAAACTTGCGTTTATTTACACAATTTTTGTGTTTTCTTTTTACCTGACGTTTTAAACCTTTTACAGTAACCGTTACACCACTACTATTAAGCGATTAAGGGTGGATTCGACCAAACTGGAATAAGGTCTTATACCTAGATTAAACGCCGAAATTGTATAGACTAATCTCGGAGTAAGCTTATTCCATATTGGTCGAATCTACCCTAACTAACAGAAATTTATATTTAACGTAAATTAATTTACTAACCGTGTTGCGCAGCGGGGAAAGAATACTGGTACCACCCCCTCACTTCCGTTGGGTGTCGTAAAAGGCGATTATCGGACTAAAGACTGCCCATGCTGCATAGAGCGGCGATGGACTCACCACCTGCCACGCTGAGCACATATGCAGTCGCTTTTTTTTGTAAAGTGGACTATGGTAGAGGACTCCTTTTGCGGTCCTCATTGTCCTCTGGCCAACCCTTCGGGGATAATAGGCGATAAAATCTATTAAATAACCATTTTTTATACATATTTTGTAAATTGTGGTAATTACATACATATATAAGGCACGACGTCCTCCTTGGTCGAGTGGTTTGTACACCGGTTTTCATGGTGTCGCCATCTTTGAGGTCCCGGGTTCGATCCCCGGTCGGGTCAATTTAGAAATTATTGTTTTTCTAAATTGTCTCGGGTCTGGGTGTTTTCTATGTATAATAAGTATGTATTTAAGTATTTTAAGTATGTTTATCCGTTGTCTAGTAACCATTTAACGAGTTTCTTCGAAGCTTCTCTTGGGCTAGATAATTGGTGTGATTGTAGGAAAGATTTAAAAAAATAAATTTTAATTTAAAAAAAAAATATAATAATAATCACCACTGTTATCCCCGAAGGGTCATCCCCTCTCCTTATATCACTAAATTTTATTTGTACTGGCACCTCGAGACCAACCGTTAGGTTATTGCACAAAGTGCCAGACGTCCCTGCGCCAGTAGAACACTCGCGCAGGAGACCATCTGCGTTAGGTCTTGACGCCAAATTAGTGCCCGCCGCAGCGCGCTCTTCATTCGGTACTCATAAGACTAGTGTCTCAGGAGAGTCTCCCCGTGAACACGTGTAGTTCACTGCCTATTGTCCAGATAGGTAACCGGAGCTCGCTCACTGCTCGTTGCACGAAGGGCACAACTCGCAGTTGCCACTGCTAGGTCCCCGAAGGGTCAGTCAGATACTAGGCAATCAGGACAGCAAAATTAGCGACTGTACATATGCTCAGCGTAACAGGTGGTGAGCCCATCGCTGCTCTATGCTGTTGGAAGTATTTGCTGTCTTTAGTCCGTTAGTCCCTTTTACGACACCCAAAACTACACGTTCGATTATTCTCCTTTAATTTTGTTATGATATACAATAAAAAGGCCAAAATTTGTGGTTTCACAGATTTTTTTATTTTGTTTATGTATAATTGCATTGTGCCAAAAGCTGGGAAGCTGTGGTCTCTGTGTACCGCACCAAGAAATAAGCGAGATGTATGTACATAAATGCACACATTTTTATTGTTTCAAGCGTGTTGCGGAAACGGGCATGCCGTACGTTACGTTACGTATGTAATAAATATAATTGTATCATTTGTCCTTCAAACTCCAAAACGATCATTGCCACTCCACAGAGGGTGGTCCATAAAAGTACATGTCCCAGTTCATACCGCCCGACATATCCTCAGGTATGTACCATTCGTAGTAGAAGAACTTGTATCTTTTCTGCGTGTGGCAATAAGTGATCCTAGGTACGCAAAGCTGGAAATTGTAGGCGGTGCTTCGTAACATGTCGTATTCGTACGCTGTGGCTCTGAGCAATATACAAGTTGGTATCCGCAGTACTTCAATCCATCCCTGAAAAGAGAACACTTATTAAATAAAATAAGATAGATAGATAGATAGATAAATAGGGGAAATTCACAAGTAGCATCGATATTTGGGTTGATAATCTGCAACCAACATACATATCATCGACTATTATCCCCGAAGGGTTAGTCAGAGACTAAGCAATGAGGACCGCAAAGCAGTCCTCTGCCATAGTCTACTTTTCACCAAATAGCGACTGCACATGTGCTTAGGGTGACAGATTTTGACCCCTCGCCGCTCTATGTAGTTGGATGTATTTGTAGTCTTTAGTCCCATAGTCGCCTTTTACGACACCCAATAAAGGAAAAGAGGGGGTGGTAGTATTCTTTCACCGCTACCCGACACGGTTTTCAACCTGCAACTTGCTCATGGAAAATGAAAAATGGTAAATAAATATGAGACTTCCGGATATCGGACCAAGGGCTTTCCCACTCGGGCATCAGGGTATACTGTCCATACTAACATTCAATGCGCCTATTTAAAAAAAAAACAATCCAAATATTAGCATTGGAAACAAGCAGTCGGGCTTCGTGCATGAAAAAAAATGTATTTTAATTTCAATTTCTTACCCTAACTATTACTTTACCCAAAATGTCCATGTGGTCCAAATGTACGTGTGAATAGAAGATCATTTCTTTTCTTTTACAATCGCCATAAAAGTATTCGCTGTGGACAAGCTCTGCAATAAATGTTATTAAATCATTGAAAAGTCTGAGGTTCAAACTCTCGACTTTATGCAATTCAGACGATTGTTCTAATAACATAATTACAAAAGCATTAGTTTTCCCGTCGTTTCAAGTGTTTGGTTCTTTGATAACATTATTCAGCATGCTTTGAAGACCTCATTGTAAAAAATATATCAATGAATATTAAGTAACGTTGATCAAAGCATTCTTCTATCAAAGTTCAGGTAATAACACAATAAAGATCGATAAGAATCTTCATTAAAATGTTATTTACGCATTTAAAATGCTTTGTTTCTGTGGAAAACAATAAACACATACAACTCGACTCAACATTTCTTTGGCTTCTTTTCTATGGATAGAAAAGAAAATAAGACATTTAGAGAGATAATAGTGACTGATATTTTCTATACCTTCACCAGCCCAAAAAACGAAGTTTCCATTAAACTTTATTCTAATGGCACTACTAGTTTTGTAGTACCTATAATGGAGACACAAAATAGGTTGAGTTAGGTCACTGCTGCTCACCTGCTGCTGATGGTGTACCAATTAAGGCATAATCGCTCAAACTTGTGAAATATTGCCATCCATAAGCAGGGGTTACTGTAACAAAATGTTTTAAGTACATTGAACAACAAACATTCATCTAATTACAACTATGTTGCATATTTTGAATCAGGTACAGAATTTTGGAGAAACATATTTAAACTTTCTGTTGTTGCATAGGATATTATTTTAACTAAAAGACTATAGAGATGCGTTACAAAAAAATTACGATGCTTTTATAGAGCTATGTGTTTAAGTTAGAGTTATAAACCACATTAGGCGCTGTTAGCTTACTTCGCAGTGACTAACCTAGATTGTAATAGTGACACAAAATTATTACATTACATTTTTAAATTCATCTGAATTCAAATTTTTGACAACATAGGTAATTTGTAAAAATATACATTTTTACGCCCTTTTCTGACCCATGACCTTTATCCGTTAGTCTTCCGTTATAGGTCAAGGATCATAAGACCGCCGGCGGTCGCGAAACTAATGATTTTCAATTGTGTCTGGTCTTACGATCCTCAAGGGGTTCAGGTCCATAACAATTGATTTAACTATTATTATATTTTTGGGCAGTGAAACGCAATAAGATATAAACAGTAATTGGGAATTGAAAATTATTTAAGACAATAATAATTTACCTGCTAACATAATTAAAAACAAATAATCCATTTCCTAACAATGTTTTGCTAGATCCGCGTAATCAATTGTCTGCACTACTGTCGCCCGGAACCGTGATCCGCTATTTATACTACAGTATCATAACATAATCAGGAATCACTTTTTAGAAATGTACACACTTTGTACGAAAACAAAAACAAATGAGTTTTAAACAAAAATAATCGAGAAATCTAATAAAAACATTTACATACATTATTATCTTATCGCAACTTTCAATAATTAACAAATGCTTGACGTGTTTTATATTTTAAACTCGTCTTGTCTGACACGATGACTCCTAGAGACTCCTCCTAGACTCCTAACAAGTAACAATTTAATTTAATTGTGTCTGGTTTTACAACATCTGAGCCCATATACGAAAATACACATACCCTGTCCAATAATTCATAAATGTTTCAAGCAAATGTCAATGCATTATTTTTGTATCACCATGTATTCTAACGAAACGTATCGCAGATTTAACCTTGCATCGATCAAAATCACAGTCGAGGGTAGAACGTCGAACCTTTTCGTAGTTTGTGGCGACAATGTTTCTTAATTGTGACTTTAAATACAGTGCAATAATTGCTTTACTCATAATTGGATATAGTCTTCAGGTAAGTAATTTTATAACCGTTGTAACGAAGTTTATAACAAAGACTCAAGGATACGAACAATCGAATTTCTATTTTGTCTGGTTTTACGGCATCTGAGCTAATAATAACGTTTGTTTGTTTGTAATAACACGTAACATGTGTTATGTTATGTTACTAATACTTTTTATTGAGTTCGGAATTATTTGTCAACAGGATTGCCTCGAAGAGGTAACAAAATCGGGTATACAAGTTACTTGGCGTCAACAAAGTGCTGAGTCAAGTCATATTGCATCAGATCCACTTTGTTTCTATAATAACACGTTGATAACAAGAAACTGTACAAATGATAATATGTGGATTCCTTCTCTAGACCAACTGAAACCATGTTACAAGGCTGTGAAATACTTCAATTCTTCATCACCGTGCCCACCAGGCTTCTACCAACTTTCAGAAAACAACAACAAGTATTGTTATCAAATCAGTGATCCTTTCTTATGGGATTATCCTTGTCTCGACAGAGGTGGCGCAACAATAGTGACCGAATTAACAGAAAATGAAACTGAATCTTTAATAGTTTCATTGAATTCATCAAATCACAGATATTTTTGGTTACCAGCGAAACGTCAACAAATGTTTGCCCCTGTTGTGTGGTACATTCCTGGTCCAAACTGGGGACAAGATATTGTTGCCAACAACCAACTGCCCTTTCAATCGTCTCCTTGGAAAACTTGTTTGTTATTAGACGTACAAGACAAAGTCATGAAAACTGAAACATGTAGTAAGGAGCATCCCAGTCTTTGTTTTTATGTTAACGACTTAAATTATCCCGCTGAGTGCCCACAAGGATATTACGCCTTTCGTCACTTGCTAGATGAAGGACGATGTTTTGGCATTGAACAATCAAATACAGATATGACATTTCAAGAATTTTATAGCAGCAAATGTAAGAAACCAATGGGAGATGGTGATAATATTGAACTAAGGAGGTTTGTTTTTAGTAAAATAGCTGAATCAAAAAACTTACCCGAAAATGTCTGGTGCTGGTTCTCATCTTCCACTCAAAATATAACACACGTAAGTTTAATTTCACATACAAGTAATTCAACAGTAAAAGAGGAAGAACTGTCATCATCACCTATGAAAAACATTATCAATAATGTAGGCATATTGAATATATTACATTCTGTAAGAGGATTGCCATGCATGGCCTGTGAAGCTGACATGATTTTTGGAAACACGGAACTAATTTTCGAATATAATGCAAACGACAAAAAAATTTACCTTACTGTTATTTTTCCATCTGGCTTGTGGAAATATAACGAAGATGATAAAGGTATACAGTGTTTTTCTGATGCCAAAGGGTTTTTCAGAGTTATAGATGTTTATGATTCAACGCCTTTAGTAACTTTTAAGACCGTGAAATCCATTGAATCTTCCGAAAGTATCTTAATAGAAAAAAGTATATTTGAAATTAATTTAGTCACTGACAGGTCAGCACGCTATTGGTGTGAAGGGCATACAAAAAAATTCTCATTAATAACCACAGAAAAAATTGTTGTTAATCCTCAAGGCAACGAGGTTCATGTGTTTTCCCTTGTTTTGGAAATGAACATTTATTTAGATGAAATAGAGAATGATATACTACATATTTTAAATGACCTGACAGATGAATTAAACAATATGTTCGAAGCTGAAAAAGTCTTACTAATGGATGTTTTAGACTACAGTACAAGTACCATTCAAGTACTGTTACATATACATGTACCTATTAATAATACTTATAACACAGAAGCCCTTAATTTAATCAAAACCTATAACATTCTTAAAAATAAAATAGATGTAGAATTTCCACAGACTAACTACACATTTATTAATATGTCAAGTTCAGTATACTGTTTACCTACCACTTCAAAAGATTCCATAACACTGCATTGGGAGTTAACTCCTATCGGTAATATCGCTGCTCCTAAACAGTTTTGTCTACAAAGTAATGGCCTTCCTGTGAATAGGCAGTGCCATGGATCGTATCTCCTCGGAAGTGTTTGGGGAGTAGTGGAAGGTAAATGTGACAAAAGTTATGAACCGTCTCTTACAACCACCCTACTATTTAACTTTGTACAAGGTAATATGGGAAATGAATTTGCATCTCATTTTCTAACTACGGGTTTAGAAATGATATTAAGTGATACTAATATAATAATACCAGCAGACATATATTATTTATCGGTATCTTTTCAACAAATTTTGAATATGGCGCATAGTAATGAAACCTCTATAGAAACCGGAGATATTGAAAATGTAGCCTGGATAATGGATAGGATAATGGTCGTTAATCAAAATAATTTACGTTTAGCTCAGACTCTAAATTCCACGAATGTAATATTAGATTCGATGCATAACATAATTGCAATAATAACGCAATACGGATTAAATAGCACCAATTATTACCAATTAGCTGTTCAACCACGTTTTATTGTACAAATATCATATCCCTATCTAACAAACATCACGGGACTAGCGGTAATTAGAGTTGGAAATTCTGACAAATTTAATGAAATGACTTTTGTACCATTATATAAAAACACTTCATTTGATGATGTCTTATCTATAGAAAATTTAGAAATAGCAACATGGTTTCCATACTATGCTTTAAAGCATTTGCGAAAAAGCAATTGTGATAGTAATTATACATCGAGCAAATACGATATGCATATAGTGATTAATGTTTATTACGAAGACGTAATATTTCAGGATCTAACAAACAGTAACCACATTATTAACAGTCGAATAGTTGAAGTTGCAGTACCGGGTTATTCAACAAATTTTGAGTTTTCCATACCATTACTATTTCGAGATTTAAAACAGTCAGATGTCTTGTCGCGAATGTGTGGTTATTGGGATTTTCAAAGTGAAACAGGGACATTGGGTACGTGGTCACATCGAGGATGTGTTTTCTTAGTAAATGTAAGTAACGTAACGGTCTGTGAATGTTATCATTTAACACACTTTGGCCAGTTGATTAACAGTAACACTGGTTCATATAGTCCTAATGTACAAGAAAGTCATACTAAAGCATTGAACATTATCACACTAATTGGCAGTACCTTATCTTTAATGGGTATCATAGGAATTTGGGTAACAGCATTAGTTTTTGATATGTGGAGGAAGAAAACAGGAACCAAAGTTTTATTACAACTTTCAACCGCTATTGCTTTACCCTTACTGTTAATTATACTTTTTAACGTGGACAACTCGTTAATTTCACAAATACATGGCCCATCCGAAGTGGCAAATCATATGAAAATTATCTGCATAACTTTAGGCGCGCTGTTTCATTATTCAGTGCTAACAAATTTCACGTGGATGTTAATAACAGCAATTTTACAATTTCTTAGATATGTCAGAGTCCTAGGCGTATCCAGGCCCTCTAAGTTTATGATTAAACTTACATTAATGGGATGGGGTTTTCCAAGTATACCAGTTATTATCGTTTTAATTATAAATAGTGAAAATTATATACCAGCCCCCACAATGGGACGTGCTATCTGTTACCCTAGTGGCATTTACATGATTATTGGAGTTGTGCTACCTGTATGTTTAATTCTTATAATAAACGTAGTCCTATTTTTATTGGTAATAAAAGCTATTTCGAAAAAGTCAGATATGCGAATTAGTGACAAAAGTTTAATTTGTGCTCAATTCAGACTCTCCATATTTTTATTCTTTTTATTAGGATTAACTTGGATATTTGGAATAATGTCATTTTCTGGCAGCATAATATGCTCGTATATCTTTTGTTTAACATCCACAGTTCAAGGATTTGTTTTGTTCATTTATTTTATAATATGTGATCCGACAACAAGAAACTTATGGATAACGGTAATGAAACCTCACTTTTTGTCTTCAAGAAATAGTATTACCACTATAAGTAGTGAATGAGTACGTATGAGTGTAATAACTTAGTTATTATCATAACTATTGAACTATCGCTTAGTTTAATAGCTAAGGTATGGGCCTAACCATGTCGCGTAGCTGTAAAAGAATACTTCCTCTCTTCCATTGGGTGTCGTAAAAGGCGACTAACGGACTAAAGACTGCACACACATCCAAAAGCATAGAGCGGTGATAGGCTTACCACCTGTCACGCTGAGCACATGTACAGTCGCTATTTGGTGAAAAGTGGACTATGGTAGAGGAAGAGAACGATTTTGCTTTTCTCATTGCCTAGTCTCTGACTAACCCTTCGGTGATAAAAGTCATGATTATATCTATGTATATTTTATATGTAGATATATGTATGTATGTATGTCCAGATATATTGTAGACTTACATAGAACGCCTAAATATATTTCTTATTTTATATGTTGAATCTAATTAGTTCGTTGTACTTATTTCTTTGAATAATTGTTGTCGCCGCATTTGATTATTCACTACTATCATTTAGTACGAAAATGTTTGTAAAGTATTGAATAGAATAAAATATTCTACATTGTATACAGAAATTCAATTACTCTTTATAATTAAGAAGATATCCTACAATGCTAGACCTTATCACTAAAAGCGGTACCTTACCGTAACCTAGATTTCTGTCTAGAAATGGTGTCTTATGTAAAGTATAAGGTAAAGGAGCCAAGGCCACGTGTAATATTAATAACACTTAATAAATAATAATAATGATAGTGAAAAAATATAATGTTTCACATTATTATTACTAACATATACTGTTATTGCTTCCCTTTATTTATTTATCTTTTATCGGCTAAATTCATATTAACTTACGATACAAATCTTGAAACATAATTTAGTACTTAATCATAACTTTTTATAAAAATGCTTGTTTGTAATCGATCATATGAAGTGTTGCGGATGTTAACCTAATCAGGAATTTCAATAAACAACTTTTCGGTAAACTAGTCTTTCATTGCCACTAATCATTCTGCTAGTATCAAGAAAAGAACGTACAATACAAAAGTATCAATTTATTTTACTAATCATTTAGAAATGTATAATACAATTTTTATGATTTTAATATTTGGTAAGTAACCTTTTAGTTTTATATTTAGAAAATTTTAAATACCTACCTACTTTAAAGGTATTGCCTTTGTTATAATATTATTTTATTTAGAAAGTATAGTTTATATTTGTTGAGCATATTAAATAAACCCTGAGTGGACATTTTAAATTATGAGTTTACAATGAGTATTTGTTTCTTATTAGTACCAGTCGGGCAAGGGTGGAAAGCGATTCCGGTAAACCAAGCTTCGTTCTCTCAGCGACGGCAACTTGCCTTACTATCCGAGAATGTTGTAGGAGACGAGTACTTACCCAGAGGTAAGTGAAATGTTTGCCTAATAAGTGATGTGACGTGAGCAATGGATCCACCTTATTACAGAGGGATAACCTATAAAAGTAGTATTAGGTGCCCCTGTAGGTATAGGCGATGTTAGAAGGTTGATGTAATGGATGTTGATGATCTCATGGAAATGGCACAAATTGTTTTTGAGTGTAAAGCTATATGTTAGTTGCCATTGTCAATTAAATTGTTAATTTTGTTGTGAATTTTTTTTTTTTAAGTTTTTTTATTTTTATAATATCGCCTTGGGTAATCTGTTATGGTGTTATAATTGCGTCTTAATAAATAAATAATACAAATAAAGTACAGCGCAGACCTGGCACCACATTAATTATTTGTTCGAATTTATGTGGGACAAGCCAGCTAGGCCACGAGCAGTGCAGGTGCTGGGTATTTCCTGAATTCTGACCGTGACGGGGCGTAATATCTAAATGAGGCGGTATGCAAATACACTCACTTTTGCTTCGCTAGGGGCGCCATCACAAAACATCTTTGTCTTTATCCGAACTTACGTTTGGACTAGTTAAATTCAGAGGCAAGTAGTAAGTTTGAATTCCCATCGTTTTAACAAACATGGAGTAAGCTTGGACTAGCAAGTCATTCCTTACGCATGGATTAACGAGTTTTCAATGGCAACTCTTATAGCTTAAAAGTAAAAAGAATGAGTCTAAAATGAACTCTCAGAATAAGTTCTACTTCATCAAATGATACTTTGTCAAAGCAAATTCTTGACTTATTGCTGAAAATATCAAAATCGCTATAGGTATGCCTACAATATTTGAGGAGTTCCCTCAATTCCTGAGGATTCCATCATCAGAACTGGATTTTAATAAAAATGGGACCAATCTGGAAGTATATCCTTTCAAATAAAAAAAGAATTTTCCAAATCTGTGTATAAATGACTGAGTTCTGAGGTAACAAACATAAAAAAAAAACATACAGCCGAATTGAGAACCTCCTCCGTTTTTGAAGTCGGTTAAAAAAAAACATACAGCCGTGGGCTGATTGTCTAACTTTGGCATATATCGCGGTCGTTTTCAAGTGGAAGTAAGTACATTGCTTCGCATAAAATATTTAAAAATAGTTTCAAATAGGATCAGTCTGTACTCCGCTTGCACATATTGTTAACCTGTCATTTGTCGAAGGAGCCTTTCCTGAACAACTAAAGATGTCAATTGTGAAACCTCTTTTTAAAAAGGGTGATAAACAAGACATCAATAATTACCGCCCCATTACCTTGGTTCCCATTTTACCCAAACTTTTGGAAAAAGCAATGCTCAGTAGATTAAATAGTTTTTTGAGTAAGCATCGCATATTACACAATGATCAATTTGGGTTTCGTTAGGGGAGTTCAACTGCTAAGGCGTGTTATAATCTAATTAAATTAGTCACTGAGAGCATTAATGATAGCACTCCGGTAATTTCAAAAGCAAAATTTCGATCTAAGGCGATCGTAAATAATGCTGGAGTTCCGCAAGGTAGCATCCTTGGCCCGCTGCTTTTTCTCCTTTACATCAATAGTCTACCAGAGGCGACACCGCACAGATGTTTACTGTTTGCTGATGATGCGATGGTGGTTATTAAATGTAGCGACAAGAAAAATGCACAATCCGTCGTAAACAAAGCACTGACAAATATTTCTGAGTGGATGGAAAGGCATAATCTAACTTTAAATTTAAATAAAACTAAGCTAATTCAATTTAACTCTTATAATACAAATCTATTATCACTTGACATAAAACATAATAATAAAAAAGTTACCGAAGGACAGACATCTAAACTGGAAGGCTCACGTCGATAGGACTTGTAAAAAACTTGATCGTTTTGCATTTGCTATCAGGAAACTACGACAGACTGTTTTTGTGGACGCTGCTTTGACAGCATACCATGGTTATGTCTTATTAGTACTCAGCTATGGGCTTATTATTTGGGAAAACTCCGTCGAATCCGATCGAGTATTTAAACTGCAGAAAAGATGTATTAGAGCGATAATCAAGTCCTGGTATTTAGACTCATGTAAGCCACTATTTAAAAAATGTAATATTCTGCCTCTGCTATGTCTGTACGTAAGGGATATTTTTCTTTTTGTGGCAAATAATTCAGAGTATTATAAGAAACGATGTGACGTTATCACAAGGCAGAAGAGAGCTAAGTTTAAAAATGTATTTTTTCAACCACCTTGTCATAAAGATATTTAGAAGAGCTGCGGAAAAACTAGAGGAAATTGACTGAATTGCTCATCTCAAATTGTTTTTATAGTGTTATGGAATTTCTGGATTTTAAAATTGGACATACTTGATTTTATCTTATTTGATTGTAGATTTTATTGTGAATTATAATAATTAATTTCATTCTTACTATTACTTATTACACTTTTATTTTCACATTACACATTTTGCACATCTGCACGCAGGCTGACTACAGTAAAACAAATGTTCGATCACAATTATATTGTACTTCACCTGTAATCTGGCAAATAAATGATTTGAAATTGAAATTTGTTACTCGACGATTTTAGTCTCCAAGCGACTACCGCCATACAAATTAGAGTCGCGGGACAAATGTCGGCGACGCGACTCGTGTACGAACCTCAATGGATTTGAATGGCGGTAGTCGCTTGAAGACTAAAATCGTCGAGTATCGAAGATTTGCGTAGCCTTGTGTACGAAGGAGCTTAGAGTTACAAAAGCGGTCAAAGAATTCAGCGGATTTCTAACGGACTCCGTTATGACCCAGCTAAACTCGTACCGCAATATTCTCCTCCTTTATTAAATATTCCATGTTTTACTATAGTAAAATTTATTAACACCGATTTAATACTTGGAGTAGCCTTACTCAACGTTTAATAATGAGACGGCTCGAGAGTAAGTACCGAGTGTCTGTGTTTAATGTACGGCCTTTGGCAACCTTAGATTAAAACAATGTTTTAATCTAGGACGGCAACAGAAAAACCGTAGCCAGTTGTAAATAGTTCGATAACATGATTGTATCATCAAACATTGTTTGTGATTGTACACTAAAAGCTAAAAAAGCAATAACATTCTATACGCATAAAAAAAGTTTGGAATGTTGTTTAATTTTAGTTTACGGCTAGTCTGCCTATGTAGGAGAGGCCCTAATGATTATAGAATCCTGGCTTACAGCTCTCACAAATCCCTAAAATTTGGACAATCATGTCATTCGAAAGGGTCACTTTAATTTAAGATTTACCTTAAGAGCACGAGTCAATCTGTTGGTTCTAGAATTCAGGGTCTGATATAACTTAGGTACACATAGTAACACTTGTCCAATTTAACTCCTTTCCTTACTCCTACCTTTCTTCAGAACTCTCCTTTACCCATTTCAGTGGACCTCAGCATTCTTGGCATGGACATCGGCCAGGAACTGAATCCAAAATGCTACAAAATAAGTGTTATTTTAACTGCCTCCCGTAAGTTGGGTATTCTCAATAAGGTGAGGCGGTTTTTCACTCCCGAGCAGCTGTTTGCTGTACAAGACTCAGGTGCGATCGAGTATGGAGTATTGTTCCCATCTATGGGACGGCTCCGCTAAATACCTCCTCGATGCACTTGATAGACTGCAAAGGCGAGCGGTACGCATTATTGGAGATGCTGAGGTGACAGCCTCTCTTGCGTAGAGACATTGCTTCTCTGTCTGAAATAGTAGGCATATCTAACTCATTTATACTCTCGCTCACACTCACACGCATGCACACACATACACGTATCTGAGCACACACTCAAACATACACACCCACACACACGCACTCACTCACACTCACACACACACCCCCACACACACATTCACACACACACTATTAGAGCTATTTATTTTGTTTAGTTTAATTAACATAGCTAAATTGTAATAAAATGTTTCTAATCCAAAATGTTATGTACACCTAAGAAGAGCGAGGCTTTCCCAACACAGGTATTGTTTGATTACTTTTTGGGAAGCCCCGGCAACTAATTTGTTAAAGACTTTCTGAAATAAAACACATTTTCATTTCATTTCATTCTCTCAGTGTCTTCTACCGAAATTACTACGGAGAGTGTTCTGAAGAACTTTTTGATCTAAACCCGTCGTCCCTTTTCTGTCCAGGACTACACGTGCTGGTCTTAGGAACCACCATCATACTGTGCAGACTATCAGCACTCGTACCAAAGAAATTTGGCAAATCGTTTGTTTAAAACCAGCAATGAACAGGGTAGGATAATAAAAGTGTCATGGCGTTGATTGTTGTTTGAAATTTTATTGTCTCGGTCATTGACAACAGGTACTCAATCAATGCTTATCACATCACAACATGGAATCGTGTTGAGTCGGTTTCTTTAATAATTGTTGTGAATTATTGTTACATGTGGTGGTTTAGTTTTGTTTAGGTAAGTTGATCATTATCATAAGAGAAGATAGTGGTAGTGTGTTTTGTAACGGAATAGGGTCTGTCACACTAATTGTATTTTCTTACCTACCTACATTATGTTCAACCTTTATTAAAAAGTTAATTAGGGCTTCAAATGATATGACATAACATAATTTGCTAGTTATTTGAATCATCATCAGCCTATACTCGTCCACTGCTGGACATAGGCCTCTCCAAGAACACGCCACTGAGCACGATCCGCGGCCACTCTCATCCAGCTCTTGCCAGCCACCTTGCGAAGATCGTCGCTCCACCTTGTCTGAGGGCGTCCTACGCTACGCTTGCCGTTACGCGGTCTCCACTCCAGAACTCGTCTACCCCAACGGTCATCGGTTCTGCGACTGATATGGCCGGCCCACTGCCACTTCAGCTTGCTAATCCGGTGGGCTATGTCGATTACCTTGGTTCTCTGCCGGATCACCTCGTTTCGAATCCGATCCCTCAGAGAAACACCGAGCATAGCCCTTTCCATAGCTCGCTGAGCGACTTTAAACTTGTGAACCAGCCCTACCGTCAGTGTCCACGTTTCGGCTCCGTATGTCATGACGGGTAGGACGCACTGATTGAAGAGTTGTTGAAGTTATTTGAATAATACGGTAATAATAATATAGTGTTTACTCTCAAGCAACGGTCTTGATGTATAAGCGGTTCGGTTATAATTTTATTTCTTGTTATGTGGATGGAAATAACTTCATTCGGTTAATGTGATATAGCACTACGGTTGTTTGAACATGTGTTATTGTTGTTTATAAGTTAGTATACATAACTAATTCGGACTTAGTGATTTGTTTGCCTCGGGAAGGACTTGTATTTTGATAATAAGTTTATTTTTATTTTTGTTCGGTTGTTATAGCTTATAGACTTAATCGGAGTTGGGTATATAGACCTAATCGGAGTTAGGTATTTAGGTAGTTAGGCATTTAGTTAGGCTTATAGACCTAATCGGACTTAGATATTTTATTTTTTATTGTGTTGTAAATCGTAAGTAACATGCCGCTAAACACGGTCGCGGCGATTAAAGCCAGGATAGGAAGTGAGCTGCGATGGTTTGCTTCAGCTCGTGCCTTGATGGATAGACTGGACAGACAAGAGGCATTCTTAGCACGGGCTTCGGTTGTTGACGCACGTATGGAAGTGGTTTATCGGTGCATCACGGATCTCATGGAGTTGGCGGCTGATGACGGTGCTGCTGTCTTCGGAGAAGGACCTTGGCCAGTGTCAGCAGTATGCTGATGACATAGTGCAGATGAAGATGGAGATTTTGAATGCTCGCTTCACCGGTGGAGGCAAGGCCGAGCCACCATCTTCATCTGGCATTGTGTCACGCCTACCTAGCATCGAGCTACCGGTGTTCGATGGTGACCTGAACCAGTGGGTCGGGTTCATAAATTTATTTGACAGCCTGGTCCATGATCGGAATGCCCTAACGGCATCGTACAAGATGGCACAGCTGCGGGGGGCCATCACTGGTGAACCTGCGGAGTTGGTGGCTCACCTGCCAGTAACGGAGGATAGCTATCTTACGGCTCGGCAGATACTGTTCGATAGGTATCAAAATGAACGGCGGATGGTAGATGCCCAACTGACATGGATTTTCACTATGCCTTATGTGGCTCGGGTCTCTGAAATACGGTCAGAGATTTTGAACCCGATGACGACAGCCACTAAGGAATTAGCTAATTTGGGCCTGCCTATTGACCAGTGGTCATATATATTATTTTATATTGTTCTCGGTCGGCTCCCAGTGGACATGCAGACCAGATTCGAACAGCAGCGTACCGGGAGCAACGAAGGCCTTCCTACGTTGACTGAGTTGTTGTCGTTTCTGGAGGGAGAATGTAGACGGGCTGACAACGTGACAGTAGGACCACACCCCTTGGGGCCACGTGACTCTCGGACGGGTCACGTGAGGTCGGGTGCCTCAAGGGGGGATGAGCGTACGAGACCTACTCAACACTTGCATGCGCTAGTGACGCAGGCGGAGCAAACTCGGTGCGACGGGTTCGGTGCACAACGGGTGCAAGGACGGCGGATTATTGTACGGCAACGGGGCTGGTGCTACATGTGTTTAGGTCCATACATGGCACAGCAGTGCTCACAAGCTGGGGCTTTAAATTTTTGTGGTGGTCGGCATCATGACCTCCTCTGTCTAAAAATGCCCGGGATGTCAGACCACCAGCAAGGACTTAGGAGTCCTGTACGGGAACAGCCACAGGCTGACGGAAGTAGATCCCGACCGGGGGGGGGGGGGGGGTCTTGGTTGCGAGCGCCTTCGGATGTGCGCAGGGGTCAGGGACCCACGCAAGGACGGTTGGAGAAGAGGTCCCATCGGGAGACCCCCTACCATGTTGTACCATGTTGGGCCTGGGGGGTCGACCCCAGATGGTTCGGGACCCAACCAACAATATTATGATGAGGGGCCCTATCGGGGGGCCAATTCTTGTCTGGTAACGTATGCTCCTGTCTCTACGGGGAGGACGTCAAGGAGAGGTAGTGCCAGTAGGGGCGAAAATCGGCCTGCAGCGGGCGGGTGCCATTGGGCACCGTCAACATACGCTGGGGTGGTTCGGTCACCACCCCGTACGCGCACATGTTTGTGGCAGGGATCGTGGGTGAATTCCCCACCTTCGTCGCCGGTTCCTCTTCCATCGGCTCGGCTATCCCCTCCACTTATGGAGCGCTCACGCCTGGAGCCACTTCCTCCAGTGTTCGAAAGATTTGGGCACTCCGCCAGGACCTACATCAGGCGGGATGGTAGACGGTCACCTTATTGTGGTGGTGGGGACCCGTTGGCGCAAGGGCGCCTCCAGCCTCGTGCCAGTAGGAGGGGAGGGGACTCGGGTCATCAATAGGAATTGTTGCCCCCAAACCAGAGACTGTTTTGCTACCACTGCGCACTGGCTTGCGGATTGGTTGGGCAACACAATTAAGAAGTAATATATTAATAAAATATTTTCAATTTATACGCGTTATCGGGACGTCGTACGGTTCGGAGCGTCGTGTTTCGGCGTGCCTTGTTATCGGCTCAAGGCAGCCACGACGCAGCCTGCCACCCGTGTATCTGTTTATCTACCAAGGCGGTTCATCTCGAAGTAGTTGCTGATCTGACGACGGAAGGCTTTATTGCTAACTGGACTGATTTGTTTCCCGTATGGGACTGCCGTCGCGGATCCGTTCTTTTAACGGAACCAATTGTATGTGGGTGCGGAACGTTACATACGAGAGGTAGTTGAGTTTTTAATGTAAAACGGGTGGATATCGGAACAGCCCTCTCCTGTCGGGGCATCAACTAGACCGTCAGTCCTCCGAGATGTCCCCACTGGGGTGGGATTAGGAAGCTGTTGTTAAGTCGGCAAGACATTTAGCTCGCGTGATCGGACAAACCGCGCTAACTTTGAGGCATTAACTACGGTATTTGTAGCGACGGTGTCACGACTGCCTGTTGTTTAGGGATAAGGTCGGGACCTATCCGGGCGGGTGACTGACTAAAACCAGCAATGAACAGGGTAGGATAATAAAAGTGTCATGGCGGTAAAATTGACATTCGTATGTTAGTTCACTTCGGTATCGGTTCGGCACGGAATGGCGGACGGCGGTCTGCTTACGGTTTGCTGGTTTTAAATTCATCGGTGGAACAGCCTCAGATCTTCGGTGTAAGAACAACTGCGATTAAGGTGCGCGCATTATATAGTCCTCTCGGTCGGATACGCGCTCGCGATAGTTTGGCAGAAGTTGTTTGTGTCGGTACATGCCCACGTGCATTCGTGGTGAATTAACAGTTAATCGGCTTATATCGTACTAATCGCCTTGCGAACAGCTAGCGGAGGCTCCTATGTGTAATTGGCCGGGGTGCAACGGATGTGTGCGTGTGTGATTTGGACTGGCCTACGAAGATTCGGCAGGCGAGGTACGCTACCACGCGGCAGGCGTCACACCGCATCACAGCAGCTGAACTGCAACATCCTTTGTTCCCCCCCCCCCCTGTCCTCTCCTCACACAGGTTGCAAGGCGGGTCAACCTTCATCATTCGGTGAGTACATAGTATTTAAGGTTAGTAGTAATATTAACGCTGCGAAGCGCAGCTAATTCCAAGCAGGCCTTGATCGCTGACCTGGTGGCCCAGGGTCTGGTTGGATCATCGTTCCTGTGTAAGACGATTTGGCTTTGGAATTCTCTGCTGGCGCATGTGTTTCCCAGCTCCTAGCGGGGCATTAAACGGCATTTATGCAGGCCGTCATGAATGGGTGCGCTTGTTATCGTGCTTGTTCCACGGTGAGGAGCGCTCTCGTTATTATGAACTGCATCGGCTGCTTACCATCAGGCAGGATGTAGTACCTATGACGCGCCTCAATAAAAACAAATGAAAAAAACTTGATAAACATGTAAATGATGATTTTTCAGATTCAGTGCACAGTGTGTACAAGTTCGGTTGGTGTCGGCCGGACGTTATCGCAAAGGTGTACCTGAGGAAAACGGCTTCCGCACATTTTAATACATGGCAGTCTACAAAAGCGACTTATATATACGTACGTACACACCATTTACTGCGCATGCATAGACCAGCGATGGGCTCACCACCTGTCACGCTGAGCACATGTGCAGCTATTATTTAGAAACGTGAACGGACTGTGACAGTGACTGCTTTCGCGGTCCTCATTATCTGGTCTCTGAGTAACCCTTCGGGGATAATAGTCATAATCCGTTTTGGTATCTCATTCCAGCTGCTCCAGTACAAGCACACACAGCGTTTCCGACTGCAATGCGTCGTGATGCGGATCATGGTGCCGTCCAAATACATGTTTAGGAGGAGTCGCCTCCCAATCTACTACTGCCAGGGCACCGCCTATTACGTCATGTTCAACATGGTGCAGAAGCTGGAGGTTTCAATTCTATTCAATATAATTTATTCAGTTTACACAGCTACAATAATTGAGCACTTGACGACCTCAGTGGTCCAGTAGTAAGCACGCCGGGACGCATGGATTCAATTCCCGGTCGGCAAATTTAGATTTAAATTGATTTCGGGTGTTTTTCTGTTTATGTAGGTATACTTCGCTTCGGTGCACGTTTCATTACTCCTTTGATGATCAATTCCCAAAATTCACACTTCGTTTATATGGAGTACATATAGTGCGACATAAAAGAGTAGAAATTAAATAATCCAGAACTAAATTCACTCATTTTTTGGCAACACTGATTATCTGTCATTAATGTCAAGTGGTTGTTCAACTCTGTCCGTGGTTACGATATAAATTGTTTGACTGGATTTAAAACACTGATAACATGATTATATGTTATCAGTGTTTTAAATCCAGGAATGTAGAAATATCACTAAAACAACAATTTATATCGTAACCACGGACAGAGTTGACATATAACATGATTATGACCATCCGTGGCAGTTCTCGTAATAAGGTTTTTTTTGCGAAGTTTGGCAGAATTTCAATACGGAACTTTGTTACGTAATCTGGAGGATATTTACCAATATTTACCAACGTACAGCAGATTATACTGGTAAGTAAGTTATAAAAGATGTTGAAAGTATAATTATCTAAAATATGCCTATGTGCAATCGGCTAAATTCAGTGAAAAAATCAGTATTTTTAAATATTTTTAAAAGTTTTGGGGTTATGATATTACAAACAAAAATGTTGGTTATTATAGTTCGACTCGAGAATCTTGAACTTTTGAATTTATTGGGACATTTTATCAAGTGTTAAGGGGTAGAATGTGGTAAGTATAGTAAATTATGTGGGTTGGCTTTTGAATCGAGTCGCCTGAATTTGAAGAAACTAACACCGTGGGGGGGGTCTTAGGGGTTCTTAAATAAAGGTTTATTAACATTTTAGCTGCCGCTGTTGCGTTGAAATATTTAAAAAACCACTTGTAAGTTTTTCCAAAATCGGCTATAATCACGAAAAATTACACGTTTTTAGGTAATACAATACCATATTAACAGAACCTAAGTGTGGGGACGGGGGGGGGGGGTGCAGCCCCCCTACGAGGGGGCTCGGAGGGCAAAGCCCCCCGCCATGAAAAAAATCTAAAGAGTTAATTAGGTTAGGTTAGTAAGTATGTTGACCAAAATGCGCGAGCCGAGCGAGCGAAGCGAGCGTGCCGCGGGAGTGGCCGGCGAAGCGCCAGAAATGAGGTTTTTGTAAATTTCCATATTTTTAAAAAAGAAACATAACTTAAAAATTACTTGTCTGCGGCAGGAGGGGTAAGGGGGGTACTCCTCTCTCCTCCCCTCCCTTTCCCCCCACCAATTAAGGAGACTCGATTCAAAAGTTTTACCATGATACATAACCTCAAAATACAAGAAAATTAACATAACTTAAAAACTACTTGTTTGCGGCAGGAGGGGTAAATGGGTGGGTACTCCTCCCCCCACTCCTTACCTTCACCCCCCCCCCCCCCCACCCCGATTAAGGCGACTCGATTCAAAAGTTTTACCAATTATGTTTATAACTCAGTCCATAGGACTGAACAATTTTGGTTTTGTTATTTTTTATGCATCATTCTGTGTAATTCTCCACATGAAATATCATTCGAAACACAAAATTTAAGGCACACTCTTTGTTCAACAATATTTTCCATTGTAAAAATCGCCGAGGACTCAAAACTATGACCAACAAAAAGTGCAGTTTTAAACAAAGTAAATGACAGATCCCACTCAAATTTCGCGCGGTAAATCAGTACAGTGCTACCAACATGCAGTAAAAAAATTAAAACGAACTCTTTTACGCGGATCTTTTTATTGACATATTCCCGATACTTTTTGCACAGAGTATTATATGTTTTTATTGTTCTAGGTGTGTCTGGAAGTACTGTGCGGAGAATAGCTAAACAAGGCTCCGAAAATGGAGGAAAATTTTCGACTCCCGCTAAACACAGAAAGGGTCGACTTGCAAAGGAACTCGATGACTTTGATATGTGTGCAATCCGTCAGAAAATGATTTTTTTGAAACTGTAAAAAAAGAAGTACCAACAATATGCAAATTAATAGCTCAATTAAGGCAACTTATTTGCTATGATGGAAGCCGCGAGCATTTGCGAAACTTGAAGAGTATCTGGACTTTAATTTATTAGTTTTACATCTAAATATGAGTAAAGGAAAAGGTATAAAAATAAGTTATATGTACAATGGCTGTTTTCATTAAGTACTACATACAAACTACTCAAATTAATTATTTTAACGACCTCCTTATCTGAGAGGCGAGCACCCCGGACTTGGCGTCGCCATCTCTGAGGTCCCGGGTTCGATTCCCGGTTGGTTTATGTAGAAAACCAACTTTTTATATTGTCTTGGATCTGGGTGTTGTGGTACCGTCGTTGTTTCTGATTTCTATAACATAAGTGCCTTAGCTACTTCCTTTATATCAGAGCAATGTGTATGTGATGTTTTCCAATTATATAAAAATATTAAATAAAAACAAGTATCAAGACCAATTTGATCGACCTATCAGGGTTACTATGTTAACGACAACAGCGCCCTCATTTAATTTCTACTCTTTTATGTCGCACTGTACGAGTATTTACCCGTTATCTAGTTTAACCCTTTGAACAAGTTCCAAATAAAGCTTATCATGCTCTAGATAATTGGTGTGAGCATAAAAAAGTTATTTACTTATTTATTTATTGAGTTATGAATCCTGAATGAACCCTCTCTTCCCTTAGGTGTCGTAAAAGGCGACTAACGGACTAAACACTGCACTTATATCCATCAGCATAGAGCGGCGATGGGCTCACCATCTGTATGGCGCCATATTATTATGGTGAAAAGTGGACTATGGCAGAGGACTGTTTTTGCGGTCATCATTGCCTAATCTCTGTCTAACCCTTCGGGGATTATATGTATATTAGGTTGAGGAAAAAGTCTTTTCGCATATAGTATGTATGAACTTGTAATAAAATCTCTTTGGCTATACTATTTGTTTCTGGCTGATTTAGGTATCATTAAAAGTTTAAATTTTAAAGAAGATAATTCCAAACTCAAATTAGGAAAATGGGTGAATTTCATTTGTTTTTCTTACTGTCTAGATGAGTGAATCTAATGAAGAAATTCGAAACATTTTAAAATTTTACTACAAAAAAAGTAACAATGCAAGCCGCAAAAAATTTGCGGTTTTTATGGACCTAGTTTTAATGCTCTAAGGCTAGCGCAGCGTCTGTGAGAGTAGCACAAAGTTTATCTATATATTTTTTTCTTAGTTTATTTTTTATTTATTTATTTTTAAAAATTAATACATTTTAATTTTTTAAACTCTGCCAAACTACATATGCAGTTTGTCGGCAGCAGCTCCCGTGTAACATTTTTATAGATGTATTATATATTATAATGTATTATTATTAAAAAATTCTATACAATGTAACAAACTCACTGTGTACTTACCTAATTGAACTGGTATAAATACATTACACACATACTTACATTGAGCGCACACACTCACAAACACACACACACACACACACACACCCCTGTTTGTACAGACGGCCTTTCGAGGACTATGGTTTTATATGACCCATCCGAGGACTCTCTCAAAAACCATGTTAATGACCTTGTATTGTTACTTTAAAACGATAGAAAGAAACAGAAAACACTTTGTTAATGAACAGGTCTATTTGTCTAACGTTATTGCAGCATTTTATTTATTAACTGTTCTTGACCAATGCGTGGACTTATTATACACTGCCAACGCTTGTGGAGACATCTTTCCGAGGACGTCTGTGTGTACCTTTCGAGGACCCAATCGCCTGACTACAGATGGCAATCCGGGGACTAATTTTCACACACTTTCTCTTGAATCCAATACAATTCGAGGACCGTGTGTTTGACTGTACAGAAACAATATGAGGACTTTTTTCCGAGTCCCGCATGTACAAAGCGAGGACCACTAATGTGTAAACATAACATGTTTTAAGTACCATTCGAGAACATTTATTTTGTAATTAACATTCGATGTGGCCCTATGTACATAAGCTCTTTACTTGACCGGACCTGATTTATGTTAAGTGATGATAAGGCATGTGAAATCGCGTTATTCCCGGTATCCTTAACCACTAAGGAACTGGCTATCTTACCTCGAACTGCTGATAACATTGTTGTTACACCGACGCGACATAATATGATAAGTTGGTGGTAGCTATAGCCAGGCGGACTTAGAACAAGGCCTACTGTTCCGTCTGGCGAGTTATAGGAGGTTGTGATGATGGAAGGTTTCTTGGTGATGGTTAATAACGACTGCGTCTCTTTATGTGATATTGTATATTTATAGTGACTCCATTGTAACTAACTTATTGTCTCTAAAACATACAAGACGATTTATACTACGTTGATGTTGGAGGGAGGATGCCGTCTTATCTTTATTGGATCTACACGCGTTTAGGAATGTACTTCCAAACTCTTTAACCATACGTGAGGATAATAAATTATGTGGCGACTCAGGCCGCCACACCTACCACTAACCAAACCGAGCATAGTTAGTACCCCCGCCCGCTGGGAATCGAACCTGGGACCTCATGGTTTAAGGTCTTACCGCTAGACCACAGAGGCGGTTAAAATTACTAAAAATGTTGATATTTTTTATGACAGGCTATGACATTCTACCACCAGTTTTACCGCTACCATCTTATCTAAGTATGTCGCCATGACGACTATGTTATTAGCATTGTTGTTTTCTACATTGCGAACTTATGCATATGCTTTCGTCGTAGTGATTGTTAGTTGACTACGGCTAGGTAGTCCACTACTACTACTAACCACCGACGTTGTTATATTATATTTTGTACAATAGCTAATTATTTGGTTCCATAAGTTACCATTGAAGTCTATTATATATTTATTGTATTTTGTATCTATATAAATATTATATGACCTGGTATATGATGAGTATGTATTGTATTTTATGACCTGGTAACGACAATTTTTTTGTAAATATCGTTACTTCTGTGCGCTATGGTTTTTTGCGCCCGTTCTTTGAAACAGTTAAAAAATGAAGTTCTGAATTGGTGGTAAGTTAAAAAGATTTATACTATTTAAAGTAATTATTAATTGAGTTTATTAAATAAACATATTTTGTTTGACTATGACTTTATAATCTTTTGTCCAATGATAGGTACGAAAACCAGCTACTTTTCTTCGTACTCAACATAATAATCATCACAATATGGGTACTGTCGGTCATTGAGGAGTTTCATAGGGTATCTGTGAAGTCTGTGATCCTTTGCTCATTGATAGTTACTTAACCAGCTACTTTTCTTCGTACTCAACATGATAACCAATCAAAATATGTGCACTGTTGGTCATTGAGGAGTTTCATATGGTATCTGTGAAGTCTGTGATAATTTGCTCTTTGATAGTTACTTAACCAACTACTTTTCTTCGTACTCAACATAATAATCAATCACAATATGTGTACTGTCGGTCATTGAGGAATTCTATATGGTATCTGTAAAGTCTGAGATCTTTTGCTCATTAATAGTTACCTAAAAATTTACTTCTCTTCGTACTTAACATGATAACCCATGACGATATGTCTACTGTTGGTCATTGAGGAGTTCCACATGGTATCTTTGAAATCTGGGATCCTTTGCTCATTCATAGTTACCTAACCAGCTACTTTTCTTAGTACTCAACATAATAATATATCCAAATATGTGTACTGTCGGTCATTGAGGAGTTCCATATGCTATCTGTGATGTCTAGAATCCTTTGCTCGTTGAATGTTACCTAACCAGCTACTTTTCTTTGTATTCAACATAATAACCAATTATAATATGTGTGCTGTTGGTCTTTGAGGAGTTCTATAGGGTATTTTTGAAGTCTGTGATCCTTTGCGAATTGATAGTTATATAAGCAGCTACTTTTCTTCGTACTCAACATAATAATCATCACAATATGGGTACTGTCGGTCATTGAGGAGTTTCATAGGGTATCTGTGAAGTCTGTGATCCTTTGCTCATTGATAGTTACTTAACCAGCTACTTTTCTTCGTACTCAACATGATAACCAATCACAATATGTGCACTGTTGGTCATTGAGGAGTTTCATATGGTATCTGTGAAGTCTGTGATCCTTTGCTCTTTGATAGTTACTTAACCAACTACTTTTCTTCGTACTCAACATAATAATCAATCACAATATGTTTACTGTCGGTCATTAAGGAGTTCTATATGGTATCTGTAAAGTCTGAGATCTTTTGCTCATTAATAGTTACCTAACCATTTACTTATCTTCGTACTTAACATAATAACCCATGACGATATGTGTACTGTTGGTCATTGAGGAGTTCCACATGGTATCTTTGAAATCTGGGATCCTTTGCTCATTCATAGTTACCTAACCAGCTACTTTTCTTAGTACTCAACATAATAATATATCCAAATATGTGTACTGTCGGTCATTGAGGAGTTCCATATGCTATCTGTGATGTCTAGAATCCTTTGCTCGTTGAATGTTACCTAACCAGCTACTTTTCTTTGTATTCAACATAATAACCAATTATAATATGTGTGCTGTTGGTCTTTGAGGAGTTCTATAGGGTATTTTTGAAGTCTGTGATCCTTTGCGAATTTATAGTTATATAAGCAGCTACTTTTCTTCGTACTCAACATAATAATCAATCACAATATATGTACTGTTGGTGATTGAGGAGTTCCATATGGTATCTGTGAAGTCTGGGATCTTTTGCTCATTGATAGTTACTTAATTAACTACTTCTCTTTGAACTTAACATGTAACTTATCACAATATGTGTACTGTTGGTGATTGAGGAGTTCCATATGGTATCTGTGAAGTCTGGGATCCTTTGCTCATTGATAGTTACCTTACCAGCTACTTTTTTTTGTACTTAACATATTAATAAATCCAAATATGTCTACTGTCGGTCATTGAGGGGTTCCATATGCTATCTCTGATGTCTGGGATCTTTTGCTCGTTGAATGTTACCTAACCAGCTACTTTTCTTTCTATTCAACTTAATAACCAATTATAATATGTGTACTGTTGGTCTTTGAGGAGTTCTATAGGGTATCTCTGAAGTCTGTGAACCTTTGCGCATCGATAGTTACATAAGCAGCTACTTTTCTTCGTACTCAACATAATAATCATTCACAATATGTGTACTATTGGTCTTAGAGGAGTTCTATAGGGTATCTCTGAAGTCTGTGAACCTTTGCGAATTGATAGTTATATAAGCAGCTACTTTTCTTCGTACTAAACATAATAATCAATCACAATATATGTACTGTTGGTGATTGAGGAGTTCCATATGGTATCTGTGAAGTCTGGGATCTTTTGCTCATTGATAGTTACTTAATTAGCTACTTCTCTTCGAACTTAACATGATAACTAATCACAATATGTGTACTGGTGGTGATTGAGGAGTTCCATATGGTATCTGTGAAGTCTGAGATCCTTTGCTCATTGATAGTTACCTAACCAGCTACTTCTCCTTGTAGTCAACATGATAACCAATCACAATATGTGTACTGTCGGTCATTGAGGAGTTCCATATGGTATCTATGAAGTCTGGGTTACTTAGCTCGTTGATAGTTACCTAATCAGCTAATTTTCTTCGTACTCAACATAATAATCAATCACAATATATGTACGTCGGTTATTAAGGAGTTCCATAAGGTATCTACGAAGTCTGTGATCCCTTGTCTACTCATAGGTACCAGCTACTCTCTTTGTATTTAATACAATAACCAATCACAACTTGATCAATCGTCATTGAGGAGTTTTGTTGCCTGTCGCCAAGGGTCTTCATCATATCTTCACCATATTTTAAATGTAACGATTAAAACCTATCGATACAAAAAAAAACATCCAAATCAGTGTAACCTGAAAATACATTAAAGAAACATAGTATATACAACCGAATTGATAACCTACTCCTTTCAGAAGTCCGTTAAAAATATTAGACAACATCACATACATTGCTCTGATTCTGCATTGACCCAGCCGGGAATCGAACCTGGGACCTCAAAGATGGCGACATAAGAGTCCGTCGGCGTGCGAGCCACTCGACTAGAGCGGTCGTTAATAATGAAGATTGAACTAAAAGTTATGATCTTCTATTTAAAAAAAAATAGTAAATACATTTTTGAAGTTATTATTAAAAATAAAGATTAAAATGATGTTGACAATGTACGAAAAGCTAAAAAAGCATTCGGTAGGTCCTAGGTACCAGTCATCACACCACTCTCCTCATCAATCTAGGGCATTCTAGGGCATTGATTTTATTTTTTTGTCTGATCAATGTTCTAGAATGATGAAGAGAGTAGTTTGATGACTGGTACCTAAGACCTACAGAATTATGTTTTAGCCTTTAGTACATTGTCTACATCATTTTATCTTTATTTTTTATTTTAATTTTGTTATAACGATTTAAAAAGAATGAAAAGTATATCATACTTCTCATTATTTTTAATTCATTCAACTTGCCCTTTCATTTGATATCCATCACCCATATTGAAACAAATAAGAAATCTGGCATTTCCGGCGGCCATCTTAGATTTAAAAATATATCAAAACTTTTAAACAGTATTCTATTACTCAAGCCCTTTCATTTGATACCCATATTGAAGGGGTAGTAAAAAAAAATTTGCCTGCCATTTTGTTGGCGGCTAAATTGGATTTTAATTTTTTTCATAGTGTAATCTATTCTACTAGGCAAGACCTTTTATTTAATACCAATATTGAAGGGGTTGTCATAAGAAAAATGAACCTGCTATTTTTTTGGTGGCCATATTGGATTCTCATTTTATTTCATAGAGAACTCTGTTCTACTAATCAAGCCCTTTCATTTGATACCCCTATTGAGGATGTAGTGATAAAATATGTAATCCGCCATTTTGTAGCGGCGGCCATCTTGGATTTACAATGATACCAAATGAATTAAATTATATTCTTATTAGAACTAAAGGTGCGTACTAAATTTCAGATCAATCCGTCAACAGGAAGTGGGTCTAATTTTAATTACTAGATTTGATCCAAAGAAATAAACAGGGCAAGCTAAATAAAACGGTTTAAAATTAAAGAAAAAATGCTTTTTATAAAATTATAATTTAAACCTGATAAGACAAATATCATTGTAAAAGTACCTACATTGCAATCTTTAACGATAATTAACCATATTCGTCTACGTCACAATAATCCCATATCGTGAGATATGTGAGGTACATTACCTATTATTAGTTAGCATTAAACTTATACTAGCACAAAAGTACTCGTCAAGACAATTCAAACGAGCCCATACTCGATGGGGTTATGTTGTTTATTTACTGAGTTGCTATAGCCATCTTCCAGCTCTATCATCAGACCCTGGTTACCATCTAGCACAAAAAGTACTCGTCAAGACGAATCAAACGAGCCGAGACTCGATGAGGTTGCGTCGTTTCTTTACTGAGTTCCTATGACCATCTTCCAGCTCCATCATCAGATAAGACCCTGGTAACAATCTTAAAAGCAAGTACTCATCAAGACGAATGAAACGAGCCGAAACTCGATGGGGTTGCGTCGTTTCATTACAGAGTTCCTATGACCACCTTCCAGCTCCATCATCAGATCAGCACCATGTCATCATAATATTGCATTGTCACGCGATTTACACATGTATGCAAAATTTCAGCTCTATAGGTAACCGGGAAGTCGGTAACCGGGAAGTCGGTAACCGGGAAGTGGATGAAATTTAATTTGCAAACGGACAGGTGAAACTAAATAAAAGCTTGTAAAAATACTTACTTTGCTTACGTTCTTACAAAACAAAGACGGAAAAACAACACTCTTTGATCACGACGTGAAAATGTATCCATATGAGGACCTAAATACACACTGTCAGGTACTGACACCAATACGAGGTCTTGAGTGTAAAATTTACACATAAGTCCTCACACAGTACAAAAAACATGAGTCGAGTGTATAGCGAGTGTGTACAAATCGATAGTGGCGCCGCCTAGTGTTCACACTCTGTCGGTGTGTGAACAAAAATTTTCAAGACCAATCCGAGGATTCCTTGACTTTTCCTTATTAAGTATACAGGAAGGTTCACAATCGCACGTAGAGTACGATGCCGTAGTCAAGTCAAACCGAGGACCCACGAAAAAGTCCTCGGATTGAAAACGTCCTCGGATGTGCCTTGTGTATTCAGGCCCACGTCCTCGTATAGTACTTAAAACAAACACACACACACACACACACACACACACACAATACACACAGGTGTTCTTTTCGCAACAACACATGTGCAACTCGCAAAATATGCTTACCTACTAACAAAGATGTTTATACACTTCCAATATAAGCTATGGGAACATCATCCACAGTAACAAACAACAATGTATTCTATATTATTATTAAGTAACGGAAAAAATAGATTTATTTTAAACCAGAAATCATTATTTTTTTTACCACTATGTTTATCCGTTGTCTAGTAACCATTTAACGAGTTTCTTCGAAGCTTCTCTTGGGCTAGATAATTGGTGTGATTGTAAGAAAAATTTATTATTATTATTATTTAAAGGAAATTTGCCATAGTCCACTTTTGGAAGGTTCTCCAATCCTAAGAGATGAAATAGTAAAGGCAATAAATACTATGAAGGACGGAAAAGCTGTTGGCCCAGATAGTATAAATTCAGAAATGTTAAAGTTATTAAATGAGAACAGCATGCAATTTTTAGTTAGACTTTACAACGAAATTTATGACAAAGGACAGCTCCCAGAAGATTGGCTTAAATCCACATTCCTCCAATTACCCAAGAATGCGAATGCAAAAACATGCGGCGACCATAGACTTATAAGCCTGATGAGTCATGCTCTAAAAATATTCTTAAAAATTTTACATAAAAGAATTTACGATAAAATAGACAAAAATATATCTGAAACTCAGTATGGATTCAGAAGTGGATTGGGATCAAGAGAAGCCTTGGTGGCAGTACAGGTCCTGATTCAGAACAGCTTGGAATACAACAAAGATGTCTACGCATGCTTTATTGACTTCGAAAAAGCATTCGACAATGTGAATCACGATAAATTAATGCAAATACTTAGTGAAACCGAAGTAGACAGCAAAGATCAAAGAATCATCAGGAACCTGTACTGAAACCAGACAGCCAATATCAAAATAGGGACATATAGCACAAGCGACCTACAAATCCTAAAAGGTGTAAGACAAGGTTGTATTTTGTCACCGCTGTTGTTTAACCTGTATTCTGAATCCATATTTCAAAAAGCTTTTGAAGACGTAGAAACTGGCATCAGAGTCAACGGAACGGTGATTAATAACCTTAGATATGCTGATGACACTGTTGTTCTTGCTCACTCAATGGAAGAACTTCAGCAACTATTAGATCGCCTCAACTCTGTGGTAGAGGAATACGGCCTGAAAATGAATATAGCAAAGACCAAATGTATGATTGTGAGTAGGAATGCAACTGAACCTAACTCACTGACTATAAACGGTGACATAGTAGAAAAAGTAAAACATTATAAATATTTGGGTAGCTCACTTAATGAAAAATGGGATTCAGAAAAAGAAATACGTATCAGAATTGAAATTGCCAGAAGTACATTCGTGAAAATGCAGAAACTTTATACAAACAAAGATATTAACTTAAAGCTAAGATGGCGAATGGTCAAATGCTACGTGTTGTCGATATTTCTCTATGGTGTCGAAGGATGGACCATTAGTAAGAGCATGGAGGCTAAGATCAGTGCATTCGAAATGTGGCTATATCGAAGAATGTTGAAAATTTCCTGGAAGGATAGAGTAACAAACATCGAAGTTTTGAATAGAATGAACAAGGACTTGGAACTTCTAAACACAGTAAAGAAAAGGAAAACATCTTATTTGGGACATATCTATAGACACGAGAAATATAACATTATCCGGAAAATCTTGGAAGGGAGAATCGACGGTAAAAGAGGCAGAGGCAGGAGAAGGCTAACCTGGTTAGACAACATCAAGAGCTGGTCCAACATTAATGACGCTGCCAGTCTTTGCAGACTGGCACAGGATGGAAACAAGTTCCGGAAGATGGTCGCCGACATCCGCTGAGGATATGGCACGACGAGAAGAAGAAAGGAAATTGACCATTTTTGACCAAATGCTGCCCAGGCATGGGAATACTTTTATTTCTTTCCTTACATGAAGAGATAAAAAAAAATAATTAAGAAAAATACATCCACGGAGTTATATTGTACTTACCTAAAAACTTAGATTAATGATTGGTCTCGCTGCGCTCGACTAGATACCTCCGTCGTACTTGTCAAATGCGGCAACAAATACTACGCCGAAATCGGCGTACCCAAGCCAGTCACACTGACAGCTGTGGGTGACGTGTACGTTCCGAATGTTTTATTCAATTTTGGGCTTAATTCAAACTAAAATGCCAGTTTGCGTAGTAAAACTGTGTAAAAATAATACTTCTAAACATAAGAAGGACACTGGGATCACATACCATCAGTAAGTATAGTATAATTTAAAAATTTCATCATAAAATAATATGAATAATAAACGCCATTCAGTGTTACCGCTTATACAAGAATAAAGTCCCCGTGGTTGAGATTTTTATTACGTGAATTTATTGTTATTGTCTTTTATTTTAAAGGTAACCTATTTCATTTGTCTTACAAAGTTACTATGTACTTAACCTAGTTCTATGTTATTTCATGTTTACTTATATTTGTGATCTCTATTAAGGTGTAAAAATGTTAGCTGACACTATATCAAGGGGATTCTACTGATGAAACTGAACAACTTTCCATAAAACATGGGTCGAAAATTTATTATTTTTCCCTATACAAAATGCGCAATAAGCTGATTGAGTCAAGTATGGAAAAGCTATTTTTTTTCATTTTGACCTATGTTCCTGAAATGTAAACTTTTCGTGTCTGTACTTACATTGAAAATATTTGCGAAAAACATAATCTAGGGGATGAAGGATACGTGAACATTAGAATCATTTTCGGTATTTTTGTCTGTCCGTTTGTGCATCACACAAAAACCGCTGGACGGATTTTAATGAAACTGAGAACAGGTGTATAGCTTATGATTCGGGTAATATTATAGGTTAAAGGTTGCTTCACACATATCAGTGAAGCCACAGTTCCGACACAGTACCGGCACGGTGTTTTTCATACATTCTCTATGAACGCATCCCCACTTATCAGTGATAATGCTCTCAGTGTTAGTGCCGCCACCGGCAAATCACGGACGTATTCGTTTTGAAAAAAGTATTTTCACTCCTCTTGCTTAAAAAGACCGTCATTGTAGCGTTGTTAAGCGAGGCTAAAATAGCTTTTCTTGCCGTAGGGAAAAAAGTATTTTTTTTTAAATTTTTGTCTGTTACATGACAATGAGCCTACAAAAACGAAAAAGTATTTAGTCATATGTAGAAGAATAGAATAGTTAGAATAATCATGAATAAAGATTCGATTTATTACTGTTTACTTAAAACAACAACTTTTTTGAGATAGTTTTTATTAATATTTATGGTAAAATTAGTAATCATTTGAATCTATGGACAACACAGATCACGCCCACACAGTCCATGCTTCAGCAAGAAACAACTGCACAGTCTGCACATGTGCTTAGGTGGTGAGCCTTTAGCCCGTTAGTCGCCTTTTACGATACCCAACCAAAGGAAGAAAGGGGTTTGCAGTAATAAAAAAACTACTAAAAAATGAGGTCTAATCATTGCTATACATACCTACCATTTTTCTACAGAAGAAACCTACGTCTAACCTACATAATAATATATAGAATTATATTGATACATATTCACTTTTAATTGTTAATTTTTAAATATTTTCTGAGCTACATTTATAACCAGCAACTTAATTAATACATCACAGCAAAAATATTTTTCCCATTAACTCGGGTAACAGTTGAGCAGCTGGCAACAAATTTTTCACGCACACTAGCATCCTTGCATATTGTCATAAACAGTGCCGGATTAGCCACGAAGCAGGAGTAGCAAATGCTGCGGGCCCCGCGCATTTGGGGGCCCCGCGCATTGGAAGACATTTCCAATGACGTGGATCAGAAGGCAGAGTGCCGCAATCAAGCTTACGCACTAGTTTCAAAGATGAGTAAGTTGGAAACGGGAATAATGAAAATATTGTGGAATAGAATACTAGAACGTTTGCAAGCGACTAGTGCTGCGCTGCAATCGGATGATCAAGACCTTAACACTGAGTATGCCCTTTATGAATCATTACAAGAATACGTTCAAGCAATGCGATCTACATTTTCAGATATTAAGGCAAAAGCCAAAGAGCTGACTGGCTGTGAAGTATATCAGCAAGAAACTTCTAGATGCAGGAAGCGAAATACAAAATACGACAATTATAGCGGCTCATCTACGCCAGATGACTTTGTTGAAAATCAAACACCTGGACAACGGTATGAAATTCAGGTGTTTATTGCCACCATAGATAACGTACTCACTGCTTTATAGTAGAGGATCCAAGTATACCTACAACGACTTTCACTGGACCGGTTAATGGATGAAAAGTATTTTATATCAAATTTAATATGTTAAAAAATATATTGCGAGTGGCTTGGCTGAAAAATTTCAGTCCAGTATATGATTAAGTAATGAAATATTTAAAAATTATTTTTTTAAACATTGCACTGGTTTGGATAATAGATAAATTACATAGGTACCAATCGAAAGTGTGAAGCCTATAGAATATGCAAACGTTAGGTTGACTATTTTTTTCCCGTCATAACATTGGGTAGGCAGAACAGGTAAGTCAATATTAGTAATTTGCAACAGTCTTGTTAAATAAATAAAATTTATGTTTATATAAAGATAATCTCATTACAAACAGACACACACTAAACCAGTGCAATGTTAAAAAAATATTTAATACTTATTAAATTAATCATTATAGGTACTGGACTGAAATTTTTCAGCCAACTCACTCGCGATATCTTTTTAACATATTACATTTTATATAAAATACTTTTCATCCATTAACCCTTTAATGCGCAAGTTACACTTTGTTGTAATTTAAAAGTTTCTGTTTAAAAACCTGTTTCCCTATACATTAACAATACACAGAAAAATATTTTTTTTATTTTTTTTATAGCAGTTTTTGAATAAACATATGTTAATTATATTCAACTTTGCGGAAGAGTTAAGAAATTACAGATATGAAACGACGTTAAGTACTTTCAACATTGCCCTTGCATGAATATATTAAATTATTAGAAAATAAAACAAATTTATTGGAAAACGATTTATTGCTTAACATGGAAGTCAAAGAAACAATTTCTCTTACTTACTAGGCAGAGTCTGATAGAACATTTTGTACATTCCATGTTTGTAAAACCATTTTTACAATATTTGCACCTACCATAAGGTACAAACACTGGAAAATGCCCTGTATAATCGTATCTCACAGCATCAGGTGGTCTGGGGGTGGAAGGTAATTGTAGCATTATTTTCTACAATTCTGTTTTTTGGAACTCTGTTTCTTTTTAGTAATTCTGTGTATATATTCATCCGGAATGTTTTCAGTGGCATGCATTTCTGGAGTGATTCTTTGTTGTGTCTTTTATACAGCAACCATGCGTTATTGACACATATGTCTAAAGCCTGCAAAAATATGGCCATGTACCACCTTTTGGTTTTATAAGAACTGCGATAAATGGCGATCAACATATCAGCGAGGTCTACGCCCCCCATATGCATGTTGTATTGTTTAATTATTTGGGGACAATCAACATCTACCCTTGCCTTAGCTTCCTTCGAATAACGCTTTATTTTTTCTATAGGATGCGAATCCACAAACGAACTTGCAAGTGTTACCACCTTATTGTCATGCCACTTTATAACAGCAAGTTTATTTTTATTACAAACCACTTGCTTGCTTGATCCCCTTTCCTTTTTTGCCACATTTTTATCTGTTGGTAGTTTGTCTTGACAACCTCGCAGTCTATTGCTTCTAATTGTACCCAAGCTAAATAATCCATACTCTTCGCGTAAGAAATAAAATAATTCAAGTGATGTGAAAAAATTGTCGAAGTATAAGATTGAAGGTCTTATCCTGATTGTCTTAGCAAGAGCCAGAACTACTTTAGCTCCCAATCCAAGGCTATTTTCATAATCAGTAAATGACATGCCTCTGAAAGTATCATCACCACCATAAGGTAAAAAATCGTACACTAGCCCCGAAACTCCGGCTCGTACAAACATTTTGAAACCCCATTTTTTGGGTTTTTTTGGGAGATACTGTCGTCGACTGCCAGCCCTAGTACCTTTGTAAGGTATCATCATTTCGTCGATGCTGTATCTTCCCTCTTCTTCGACTAATAAGCAGTTTTGCCTTATTTTCTCAATAATAGGGCATATTTTATAGTAGCGGTCATCATTTGCAGCAATATTATCGGAAAAGTGCAGGTACTTTCTTATTTGTTCATACTTTTTTAGGGACATAACATCAGCAATAGGTGCATATCTCAGAGTCTGACTCCAATAGTCTCTGTATGAAGGCATTTTCACGACTCCCATCATAATAGTGATGGCAAGAAAGTTACAAATATCATCTTTGGATACATTTATGCATTTTGCTTGACCCCCTCCACATTGCACAGAATATAAATTTGTTTGTTCCACTATTAGTTCGATAATATCTTGAGAAAAAAATGTAAGAAAGTAGTCGAGAGGAGATTTAATATCATTTGGTGAGCTGTAATGAAATTCTTCTACGATTGCTGCGTGATTGAATTTACCTACTTTCCAATTGAAATTTAGTGGTTTTCGAACATATTTTTTTGCCTTTCTTGTTACTAGTATTGGTCTATTGTTAGCTTTCCTTTTCGATCTTGTATTTTGCGGGAGTGCTGATAAAAGTGACAAATTTAATGTCGGTAACTCTGACCCTGGCGAAAACATCTCATTTATAAGTGGAGTCAAAGGAATTGTATCTTCTTCGTATGGAAGGATAGGGGATTGAATATTTTGCTGCCTGTAGGTACTAACATCTTCTTCAGAGTCGTCGTCCAGAATATTCATTCTTTCAAATGAAGAATCTATCGATCTTGGTTCGGAACTAAAATCAGACATCTCATTCACCTCAACGTGTCCTATAGGATCTTCATCTTCGGACGTGTTACTGCTGTCAGAAGGGGCGCATGTAGGAGGCACCAAAGCCATAATACGTCGAGTTCGCTCCCATTGCGGTTTTACCTTCAATAAGAAAAAAGATTGCAAACCCCATTTCAAAGCAAAGCATAAAAAGCCCATAGATTTATTGAAAATACTAGTTGGCGCCCGGGACTTCGTCCGCGTGGTCCTTAGGGAACCTTTGACCGGGATAATAGTATTCCGTGTTATAATCCCGGTTATGTTTGAACTATATGTATGGTAAACTTCATCCAAATCCGTTCAGACGTTTTTGCGTGATTGATCAACAAACAAACTTTTACATTTATAACATTAGTTGGATTCCCAAACACTATTAATAAAAAGCTACTATTTTTAAAAATGCTATTTATAGTTCTATTTTTTAATCGGAAAAAAATACACAAAAAACATGCCATTAAAACCTCATTAACGTTATTTTATATGTTGGACAATGTTAAGTATTCTTAACGTACCCAGTTATAAGTACGTCAGTCTATGTCTCGCAACGTTGAGTATCCTTAACGTACCTAGTTATAAGTACATTTGTCTATGTCTCGCAACGTTGAAAATACTCAACACGCAGCATATCCCCGTTTTATTTTATTAGTAAAAGCAGTTTGCTCTTCCACCAGAAGAAATTTTGAAAAAATTTGCAACCATAGTAAGTGCTTACACAAGGCTTACACAGATGATTTGGAGGACAGTCTGCGCGACGAATTAGTGCAGTTCGCTGCAATGCTCAATTCTGATGTAGCTAGTATTATTGACAGTAGGAATCATGAGGCTCTGGAAATGCAGGTTACAAGCTGTTGATAAATAATTCTTTACAATCTTGTTTCCCGAAACGTTGAAATTGCTTTGCGCATTTATTTGTCTCTCATGATCACCAACTGCAGTGGTGAACGATCTTTCTCAACATTAAAATGTGTTAAAAATGAATTGAGGAACACGATGAGGCAACATCGTCTTAATCACTCATTTTAATGATTAATGAACATGATTTACTTCGAGAAGTCGATATCAACAATTCAACAACATTATTTTCCCAAATTAAATCAAGAAAAGTTTGTTTGGTCTGGCCAACGAAAGCTGAACCTCGTAGTTATTTGATTGGCAACACTTTGTCTCTATGTGTGTATATCTGAGGTGTCATGTCGTATGTCAAATTGAAATTTTTCTGAGAAAATTGCAGCTGTGTGAGTGACTATGTGTTACACTGTCATGTTTTTTTTTAAAATGCCGCGTTTTTCCTGGTTCAACTTTCGTTGGCCAGACTTTTTGTTTTATTTAATACCGTAAACTCGATAAGTACCTAACCAAAAACAGTCTAAGGGCCCCTTGATAAAATTTGCTACAGGCCCCGCGCTGGCTTAATCCGGCACTGGTCATAAACACTCTACAATAATGAGTTGCCGCATTTATGGAGCTGTGGTTTATAGGTAGCGCGGTATCTAGACGAGCGCAGCGAGACCAATCATTCATCTATGCCTAAAAACTTATCTTATGGCTTTATATGATTGATTGAATGACTATCCTTAAGTAAGTGTTGTTCTATTTCTAAAATCCATCGTTTATAATCTTTGAATGATCTAAGTTTATAATACATAAGTATTGATTTTATTTTAAAAATAAGACGTAACGTTATTAATTTTCGTTAATGTAAAACCTACTCAAAGGTTTATTTTCTCAATACTCCTCGGATAGATTCTGAAGCGCTTTGAGTAACATACTTGTATTATAGTCTAAGGAACATTATGCACTATGATTCAATATTGGGCAACCACTTGGTCCAACGTCCATACAAAAATGGTAAATCTCCTTTGGTTTAAGCGTTTTCAATCCGGAAATTTTAATGTCAAAGATGCACGTCGCTCTGGTCACCATATTACCTTAGATTAAAACAAAAAGTGTTTTAACCTAAGCCTCTTACGGATAAAATGAATGCCATTTTTGAAAAAGTGGAGCAAGATCGGCATATCAGTAGTTACGACGTAGCTGAAGAACTGGAAATTGACCACAAAGCAGTTTTAGCGCATTTGAAAAAAACTGGGTACCTACACAAAACAGCTCGATATTTAGGTACCTCACGAGCTCACTGAAAGAAACCTAATGAACCGTGTATTCATTTTGTGATTCTTTATTACGACGTAATTAAACTGAAAAAAATTTGAACAAGCTGATAACTGGTGATGAAAAGTGGATCACATAAATTCACGTACGACAAAAACGTGCGAAAAAGGTTGTGGTCAAAGGCCAGTCAGGCTTCACAGACAGTGACGAAACCTGGGTTAACTCGCAACAAGGTGATGCTGTGTGTGTGGTGGGATTGGAAGGACATTATTCATTATGAGCTGTTACCACCAGGCGGGACCATCGATTCTGAACTCTACTGCGAACAACTGATGAGATTAAAGCAAGAAGTTGAGACAAAGTGGCCAGAATTAATAAACAGAAGGGGTGCGGTTTTTCATTAAGATAACGCTAGACCTCACACATCTTTAGCCACTCAGCAAAAATTAATAGAGTTTGGCAGGGAGGTGTTAATGCATCCGCCGTATAGTCCTCACCTTGCACCTTCAGATTTCCACCTGTTTCTGTCTCTTCAGAATTCTTTAGGCAGTGTCAGGTTAACATCACGAGAGGACTGCCAATGGCACTTGTCGCGGTATTTTGATCAGAAGCCCCAAAATTTCTATAGCAATGGGATCATGTCCCTACCTTCAAGATGGCAAAAATTTATCGAACAAAATGGTACCTACATACTTCAGTTAAATGCAAATAAACTGTATTAAAAATGTATTAAATTTTCTTAAAAAATGCGAAGAAACTTTTTCCCCAACCTATTAATAAGTATGAAAAAATGTTTACTAAAAAAAAATTTTTTTTCTAGTAGACATTTTATCCTAAATCTCTTTATAGCATTGTGAATGCAAAATTTCAATAATAAAGGTATATGTGAGGTGTGTAGAATCAAAGGCAGCTAAATCCAAAATGTCAAAATATTGGTAAATCGAAAAAAACTTCTAAAAACTACTCTTGATACAATAACTCATAAACGTTTTCGTAATCAGTAAGATAAATCTCAATAGCTATTGGAAATACAATAACGACATGAATTACATTCAACAGTAAGTCACAAACTTAAAATTAATGCGCACTAAGCTGACTTTGATACTGACCCATGACACTCAGCTGTATTTGATCCTCACATGCTGGCACCTAGCTGGATTTGATACTGACATTTTCGATTTGACAAGTAAACTCTAGGGATGTGCAATCCTGATAATGTAAGTAATAATAAAAAAGGTAACTTAAATGAAACATTGGTAAAATTTTATGTAATTAGTTTTAATCTTCGAAACAATCAACTATTTATTAGGTCTTAACAAATAACAAAAAACGAAAATTCTAGGGATCAAATCATGTATTTCATCCTAATACCTGTATCGTTAGCGTATAGCGGCTTCTTCCATAGGTTCACAAACCCAACAGTAACGTAATTAACACAGTATTAAGTAGTACTTAAGAAAATATTATAATAATGACTAGATGAAGTAGGGTAGGTAGGTACATTGTCACATCACTAACTGAGCTTTTTGTTTGAGCTTCCTCTTCCACTTGCGCGGTGTTCTACCATTTTTACGTGCGTGATTTGACGAAAATGGATTTACGGTAACATCCATTAATGTACCGGCAATCCTTTTTTCACTTGATGTGTGTGACTAGTGAGAACAAAGGTATCTCGCCTTTGTTCTCACTAGTTCGATTCAGTAGTTCGATCGTCGAACTAGTGAGAATTTTTTTTCTCATTTGTTCGACCGTCGAACTAGTGAGAATGTTTGTTCTCACTAGTTCGATCCGTTAACTTATTATTATTAGTAATCGAGAAGCAAGAACATTAAGTACCGATATAATAGATATTGGTCACAAATACATACATTGTATAGGTAATTATAAAATGAAAATCTTTTAGGTATATTTTGTAGGTATAATTATTATTATATGCGATAATTATAGTTACATTGAGACTCAATGTGACAAAATAATTGAGTATTTGATTATTACATTATTTTTTTGATTTCGTAACCAATGTACCTAATATAATGTTCAATATACATATATCCTTTGGTGGAATACACAAATTCAAAGTTTTTTCGCTCTCTGCTTATTGAGATAAGTAAGACAGAGAAAAATATATTTAATCATGTATATTTTATCAAAGTTATGTTTATGAATGTTATGTCTATACCTATACCTAATTTTGTACATTTGTAATTTTGAAGCATTTTTGGCATTTTTTTAGTTTCTTTTTAGTTTCTGATTAAGCTTGTTGAGATAAGCAAGACAGAAAAATATTTTTCATCTACGTATTTACCTATAGTTGTTCCTAAATATTATGTTTACAATAAATAATCTAATTATGCAACATTGTGATTTTGACGTTTACTATATTATAATAATACTTAAATAATAATTATACCTACAAAATATACCTAAAAGATTTTCATTTTATAATTACCTATACAATGTATGTATTTGTGACCAATATCTATTATATCGGTACTTAATGTTCTTGCTTCTCGATTAATAATAATAATAAGTTAACGGATCGAACTAGTGAGAACAAACATTCTCACTAGTTCGACGGTCGAACAAATGAGAAAAAAAATTCTCACTAGTTCGACGATCGAACTACTGAATCGAACTAGTGAGAACAAAGGAACGCCATTTTGTCAGTTGAGCGAATGGGGCTCTGTGATTGGTCGGCTCGGTATTAAGCTGTCTTTGAAAATGGTTTTGAGGGATCTAGCTGAGTTTAATACTGATAGCTAGTTTAAAAGTCAAATTTGTATGGGATTTAGCTGGTTTTAATGTTGATTCTTTAACGCAAGCCATAGACAATCCTAAGATGAATCAAATGGCGATCAAAGATAGATTTTGAAAAAAGTGGCGTTAAGCTGCATTTGATTCTATACTTACCCCTCATGTATGAGTTATGAATGTTGCAGGTGCACGAGATGTTCCTGTACACCTACTTGAACATGCCCGCTGACATCTTCTTCGAGTTCTACCATCCGCCCACATTTGATACGCACGCCACAGACATATGGCATGGCACTGTATTATAGACATTTTTTTTTAAATAAATGTTTGATATATTATTTGTGTAATATTTGTATACCACTTTACGCGTTAAAGGGTCGTAAGAAAATTATGGTTAAAATGATTGCAAAAGAAAAATAATGAAGGTGTAATTTAATGTTCCATCTAAATGCAACACGATTTTATTTATAAAAGGGTGGTAACGAAAACGCAAAGATTTAATACAAGGTGTAAAGTTTTTAAAGTTTAGGGTTTAACACCTTGAGCACCGTAAAACCAGATTAACCAGACACAATTGAAATTCTATTGTTTCGTGACCGCCGGCAGTCGAATGATCCTTGACCGGTTAATAAAAATATATAATTAGGTATGTACGATGTGGGATTATTGTGACGTAGACGAAGAAGTTAAATTATCGATAAAGATTGCAATGTAGGTACTTAAATAATGGTATTTTTCTTATCAGGTTTAGTATTTTTGATGCGAGATTGACTACGGCGTAGTTTGTAGCACGTAGAAGTGTTTTACCGTAATGTAACTCGTAGTACGCTCACAATGTGTTGTTTTGAGCACTTATTGTAGGCGGATAAGAGCTTCAGTACAACAGGGTTTGCCCTGGTACCCTGAGGCGGTATGACATGTTTGTACACCCTCCATACAGCCCTCGGCACGTGCTCACTTTGATATTGGGTCATCCATCTAAACCATCTAATCAAAGACAAAATCCACATTCATAACAAACGGAAAGAAAAAACTTGATGGGCTCATATATTCGAGACGAATCAAACTCGACGCGCATGCGTCGCTTAATTACTGAGTTCCTATGTATTGTTTATCTTATTACCTTCCAGCTCCATCATCAGACCCTGGTTGCCATCTAGTAGCAAAGTACTCGTGAAGACGGATCAAACGAGTCCAAACTCGATGGGGTTGCGTCGTTTAACTACCGAGTTCCTATAGCCACCTTCCGGTTCCATCATCAGATCAGCTCCATGTCATAATAATTTTGCATTGTCATCCGATTTATGCATGCATGTGGCATGCAAAATTTCAGCTCAATCGGTAACCGGGAAATGGATCAAATTTAACTTCAAGATTTGATTACAGACAAACATCGAGACAGGTAAAACTAAATAAAAAACAATATGATACCCATATTGAGGTGGTTGAACAAAAAAATGTAATACAACATTTTGTGGAGGTGACCATAATGTTCATTTACAACGATACTGAATACACATAATTGTATTGTCATCTAAACTAAAGATGTGTACCAAATTTCAGATAAATCGGTCAACAGGGAAAAGGGCAAAATTTTAAGTACCAAAAATGACCCAACATCAACAACAACAACAACAAACAGGTTAAACTAATTAAAACCGATTAAAAATAACTGAGATGAATTGAAAACCTCGTCCTGTTTGAAGCCGGTTAAAAACAAAAGTTTCTTTGTTTATAGAGTCTGGCTTACGAAAGCTGAACCTCGTAGTTATTTGATTGGCAACACTTTGTCTCTATGTGTATGTCTATCTGAGGTGTCATGTCAAATTGAAATTTTTCTGAGAAAATCGCAGCTGTGTGAGTGACCCTGTGTTACCCAGTCATGATTTTTTTTAATTTGCCGCGTTTTTCCTGGTTCAGCTTTCGTTAGCCAGACTCTACCTTGAGGAATATGTAGAGTAGTAAGGTAAAGCATAGGCTATATACTGACCCACTGCTGGGCAAAGGGCAAATTCATGAAATTAAATCTTCGCTACAATTGATATTGGCTTAATCATGGCGCTTGGTGGTTGGTGATCTCAAATATGGGCACTGAACCCGGGACTTTCGGTTATTGGGCCGAGCGCTGAAAACGAGCAAATAACTTTTTGATTGATCCGCGAAAATTTTTTTCAATAATTTAAAGTACTTAATTATTGACGACCTCCTTGGTCGAGTGGTTTGTACACCGGTTTTCATGGTGTCGCTATCTCTGAGGTCCCGGGTTCGATCCCCGCCGGTCGGTTCAATTTAGAGATTATTGTTTTCCTAAATTGTCTCTGGTCTGGGGGTTTTCTATGTATAATAAGTATGTATTTAAGTATTTTAAGTATGTTTATCCGTTGTCTAGTAACCATTTAACGAGTTTCTTCGAAGCTTCTCTTGGGCTAGATAATCGGTGTGATAGTAGGAAAGATTTATTTATTTTATTTATTTACTTAATTATTTTATAATAAAATTAAGTGATTTTGAGTTATTATCACGTTGTATTTACAGCAAAAAAAATTGTTGCCCCAGATCATCCCCATCGGGCGGAGTATAATAGTCTTGGAAAATTCGATTTATTTTTCTTAATTCTCCCGACCTATTTAAATTAACTGTGGCAATTTACTATTAAATCATATTTCTGGAGTTATTTATATTTAGGGCAGTCTAACAATTTGTAACAATAAACTAGGTACCAAATTGCTCCACAAAATCATCAAAGTAGCAAAATTATACAGTGTTGAGATTGAGATCTTATCTTAGTGGGCCTGCAGAGGTCTCCCTCAAGCAGAGGCACGTCCATGGGGATCTTTTGTGCAGAAAACTTAGATTAAAACAAAAAGAGATAAAAATGTTGAGATAAAAAGGTAGCACAACTCAAATCGAAAAACATAAACACTAGCAAACATTATGAATTCCACGCATTATTCACAAGATAACATCCAACATGATGCTGTTTGCTTACAAACAACACAGATGACTAAAGAACTAGTAGCCATCTGAATTACGAACAAAATGAACGTTCTGCACTTCATCATCATTGTTGAAATATGTGAGTAGACCTGTTGATATTTCATTTAAAGGATAATTTAGAAAGTCTAATTTTAAAACTTGTTTTACATGTGCATTCACGTTTGCTTTTTAAGTCATATATCATTTTAAATTCAAATCGCCGTTGTCCTGTGCCTGTGGCTTTGTTTTCCGAGTCTCCGGTCGTCACTGACAGAAATATTGATATAGGAAGATTGTTTTATATGATATTCAGAAATTAAATCTTAATAAATTTAAAATCAAAATAAAGGAAAGCTTATTAAAAAAGCTTATTATAAAGTGTGAGATTACACAGAAGACAATTTTTTTTATTTATTTATTTTTTTATAACAAAGACAAATTGTATAAGTATAATTAATTTATATAGAGTATCATACATAAAGTTTACATTCAAATTCATGTTTTGTATGATATGACCTGGTAACGACATATAATGTTTTTTTTTTTTGTAAATGTCGTTTTGTAAAATCTTTTCTAACATACATATAGGTCGTAATTTTTTAACTGTGGTTTCTTGGTCCATTCTGGTATGTCAAAAATATTTTTACGATTCAAAGTACTTAGTAATTGAGTTTATTGAATAAATCAATTTTAAGTTTGAGTACAATTTGTGGATATTTTGTACAAATTGGCTAAAGTTTATCGGTGTTTCTAAGTTAGCATGTTCGATCAACATTGTTGATCGAAGGTTAGCATAGACTAAGCGGCGGCCGGCCCGCTAGACAAAGTTTAAAAAACGAAAGAGGTCCATCTGATACAATTTTTTTTATTTATTGCTTTCTGATCGTAGGTGGTTTTTCATTTTAGATTTTTATATTATAACTTGACCGCTACCGCTATACCGCTGCTACAGCGGTCGCGGTCTAGCTACTGGTAATTTTATTTATTTATTTGTTTGTGACTGAAAGTCCATTAGTGACCTATTTATAATTTGCAATTGTAAACAGAAAGTAAATTTCTACAGAACAAAAGCTTTCTAAATTTCTTGCTAATGACTGTCAGTGGTATTTCTGTGTAACAAACAACATTTTTGAACTTAAATGAAAATAAATACAAAAAAATTAATGAGAGAAATATATTGACTAGTTCTAATGTGTTATGTAGAACTAACAAAACACAGCAATAAAATCAAGTATTATAAAAAAAGTAGATATACTTAGTAGCATACAATTAAAATAAATGTGGAAAACCAGATTTTTAGATGTGATATTTGGATTACCTGTTTTAGAGATAGGATATCCTTCCAAAATGTAAATTACTCCTTTATTTTCAGTGACCTGTAAAAAGTGTAAAAGTATATTGCGCGATTTTGCCATTTGCCATGACAACTTCAACCTTAAACCAGCAGACGGAGTGCTCAAGGAACACACATTTACGTGGCTGGGATTTGTTCAATACACACACGGTATGCAATTTATAATTTTATAATCTTGTTTTTAATAAGTAACCTATTAATGCTTTTGAAATAATCACCTTGAATTAAAAAGTCCTAAATGTAATAAATATTACGTGTTAGTATGTACAGACGGCGTCAGATCAACCTACCCAAAACTGTCAAATTTCTACAATCAATTTTGAACTTTATTGTTTTAGTTTAAGGATCAATATTCATTGGAGAAATTTGACAGTTTAGGGTAGGTTGATCTGACGCCGTGTGTACCTGCCAACATAAATATAACACGTCGAAAACTAAAATTGCCATTATATCTTATTAAGGAGTCCAACGTATATAGCTAATTAGGAAAGCACTCATCGAATAACCTGATCCTGACACATTCTCTGCTTCACATACTCTCATAACGTTCTTCATACATGCTCGTCGGTTTTGTACCTTATCATTATAACAATAAGGTTCAAATACTGTGCAGTGACGACCGGCCTGCCGCACCACAGCAAGGCGCCGAGGGTGGTGCTGATACAGAAGCAGTTCGCGCTGGGCACCGCAACAGATATGCTGCACCTGCCTAAAAACTATAAACTGTACGTACATACATACACTGAGGACTATTATCCAAAAAGAGTTAGTCAGAGAATAGGCAATGAGGACTGCAAAAGCAGTGAACTGCCTAAGGTCCATGTTTCACCAAAATAATAACAACTGCACATATCCTCAGAGTGATATACTTTATGCTGTTGGACTATTATCCCCAAAAAGTTAGTCAGAGACTAGGCAATGAGGACTGCAAAAGCAGTGCGCTGTTTCTATGTTTCACCAAATAACAACTGCACATATTCTCAGAGTGATATACTTTATGCTGTTGGACTATTATTCCCAAAGAGTTAGTCAGAGACAAGGCCATGAGGACCGCAAAAGCAGTGAACTGCTAAGGTCCATGTTTCACCAAATAACAGCTGCACATATTCTCAGAGTGATATACTTTATGCTGTTGGACTATTATCCCCAAAGAGTTAGTCAGAGACTAGGCAATGAGGACCGTAAAAGCAGTGTGATATACGTTATGCTGTTGAATGTATGTGCTGTCTTCAATCCGTTAGTCGCTTTTTACAATACCCAAAAGAAGATAGATGGGTTGGTAATATTCTTTTAATAATGAGTTATAACCGCACAACAAACTGTACGCGTTTTCCTCTAAGTACTATCCAAAAGAACTCAAGCAATAAATACTTAGCCTGAACGACCCTCAGCGACAGAAGAAGGATAGTGCTAGGTTCTTAGTGGTTTGGCTCCCTCCATCCTGCTTAACAGTTCGCGAGATGTAGAGAACGTTCTACATAGAGAAAAGCATTTTCCTCAGTTGAAAAACATGTCATAGCTGTGCGCTTCTGAACTTCAACCGACTCTAGAATCTGAAGAGTCTATTAGTAGGGATCTCTCTATCTCCCTCTTTCTCATCCATTTCCCTATCGAAAGCTTTTAGGATTTTTCTTCTAATAAATCTTATATTTCTCGCCACCACTGATTACACTGTAAAGGCCATCATCATCATCATCATCAGCCATTAAACATCCCACTGCTGGGCACAATCCTCCCACGTGGACAATAGTACGTGGGGATATTGGGCCATAACCTACAACGTAAAAACCATAGTCGGACAAACATTTTAAACACAAAGTCTAACTTTAGTTTTAGTTTCAAAAACTTTTATACAAAAGTATGACTTTTAAATTTACTACGTATTCAGGACGTCTTTTAACTTTGGGGAAGAACAATAATTGACAAGAAAAGCAACCTCTCCCCAAAAAAACATCTTATAAAATGATACAATAGGCGTACATTTTAATGAGATATCGTGTTGGATAATTATGACGTGTGTATTTACTTTTTTCCTCAGAGGCAATGTAATATTCGGTGACTATGAACGAGACGAAGAAGACTGCGGCCTGACGCGCCACCAGACGAAGCTGGGTGTTATCTGCCCTCGTGCCTATATTGAGATACCTATCGTCGACATAACGCCACACCCTGAGTTTTCCAGGTTCCTTACCTATTTCATAAACTAAATGTAGTTATAAAATTGAATATACATGTCGTTGGGAACATAATAAAAAGTTCAGCCCAATTGCCCCACAGCTGGCAAAAACCAGGTATTCTTTGAAATCAATTCCTCGCTACAATTGATTATCAGCGTAATCACTACGTTTTCCAAATGTGGTTTGGTAAAAATAAGTGATGAAACACTAATCAATCCGTAACACTCTTTGCTCAATTTGGGATTTGAGCTCAGAAACTTGGGATATCTAGCTACCATGGTGATCGGTATAAAACATATTGGGTCCTGCATATCTAAACCTAACAACATGAAATATAATATTTAGTAATTTTTTACAGATTTGGTGTAGGCAATAGTTTGGCACTGGTCAAGTTTCTGCGACCCATGAAGTCACGTACGTACGCATTACGGCTCGCCCACGACCTTACTGCTGTGAGCGGAGTGGTGAGCACAATCTTTGACCATGCGCGTCATACTACAGAAGTCTCAGTCAATAGTTATAGAAAGGACGCAAAGGACATAGTATCCGCTCGCCGCTCCATCTACAGCGGCAAGGTTGTGGCTGAGCCGTTAAAATTAAAAAAAAGAATGTTAAATTAATATCTCATCATCATCAGCTTGTAGACGTCCCATTGCTGGGTAGGAGATTGGGCCATAACCCACCACGCTGGCCCAATGCGGGTTGGTAATTAATATCTCAGTAGTACTAGTTAGCATAATATATTCGGTTCTACATAGGCCTTCATTGAAATCAAGAAATTAATCAAATACTTCGAATTGATCACGCTATAGGCTGGTAATCACAAATCCAGACATATAAAAATCCCAAACACACTTTGTCTAAACTTCGTTTTAGTTTAAATTAAAAAATATTCATATAATATATAAAATCTGTTAAAACTTTAATTGTTTCTTTATTTAATTGATGATGAGGAATAATTGAATTCTCCACTTTTTAGATTATATGATACCCGTTTGCCTTCCTACACTAGCGGAACGTATGAGGAAGCGAAAAAGCAAAGCCGTCTTCATGGTTGATTACATCAGCAGTAAGTTGTGGAACAATAAACATAAATGTACTTAGTTAATTATTTTAAATATCACAGTTGAATATTTCTTTTCTGTGTTTTCTGTAAAGCTGTACCGAGAGACTTCGACACAGAAAAAATGGGTAAAAAGACTTTCAAACTGTATACCCATAAAGACTGCAGGAGACATCGCATGAAGTCGGTAAATATAAGTAATTTTTAAGAAAACCAAAAAACTTTTTTTTTATTTACAATTATTAATGGTTATCCTAAAAATCTAAAGAAAAAAGGTAAATAGATAGATGCTAAAATTGAAAGTCTAACCTTAACCTAAATAAACAAAAATTTTAACAAAAAAAAACCGACTCCAAAAAATTTTACTGAAATAAATGCACTAAAACGTAAAAAATGATTGCTTAGTTAGTTCAAAAATATTTTTGGAGTCGGTGCCAGCCAAGGTATTGAAAAAACATTGAAATACATACTATATCATTATTATATTAGCCCATATTGTCCCATTGCTGGGCAAAGGCCTGCCTCCCCCCCCCCCCCCCCTTCCAGTATTCGCGGTCTTTTGCGTGTGTTCGCGTAAGGCCAATCCTTCGCGTAAGCTCATCTCTCCAGCTCCGCCTGGGTCGGCCTTGCTGCCGTTTAACCCCATTGTCGTTTTTATTTGTAAATATGTTTAATTAGCCTTTAACAGTTGTCGTGTTCATTAGTTAATAGATTTTATTAGGTATTGCTACATTGTCGTATTAAGCTGGCACCGACTCCAAAAATATTTTTTAAGATTATAAGATTGAGTAAAATAAAGGTTAATATTGCAAGTAAATTGAACAAACTAAACTACGCAATTATTTTTTACGTTTTAGTGCATTTATTTCAGTAAAATTTTTTGGAGTCGGTTTTTTTTTTTTTTAATTTTTGTTTATTTCTCGCTTTTTAGTGAATCGTTCCGATCTATTTATCGAAAGCGAATATTGGTAAACCTACAAAACAGGCTACTTGTATGAGACAGCGCCGTTTAAATGCGACAAGCGAAGAAAACGAGAAACGCCTATCACAAAGTAGGAAATCAACATCCAAAACAGACGGCAAGTTACCCGGATTTACTCGTGAACACTGTATAGACCCCCCTACGATGATGACTTGCGAGTTACTAGGGTTCACCATTAGGCAAACTAGAGACGTTTTTGACTTGCTCCAGTCGTAGATCGTAGCCAAGTCACCATTGATCTGCTCAATCACTTCTGAGAGGTTCTCAGACCGCTCAGCCGAGGCCTGAGAGTAAATTTGTAAGTCATCGGCATAAAGATGTTAAGAAGAATTTAGACAAGAAGTGACAGAATTAATAGTGTTATTCACACTATATGCGTGTATTTTTAAATCCTGATAGAAATATTTCGGAAGGAGTGATAAAAAGTGGCCTATGTCACTATTGTTCTTCAGCTATCTATGTGCAAAATCAGTTCAATGCGCAAATCAGAGACGGACAAACAAACAAACACGCTTTCGCATTTACAATATTAGTTACGAAGGATTTATTGCCGGAGTATAATCTCATTTGACCTATGGCTGAAAATACCAAAATCGCTATAGGTATGCCTACAATATTTGAGGAGTTCCCTCACTTCCTCAAGGATTTCACAATCAGAACTGAGTTCCGGTACCTGCCTTCTTTTAATTCGTCATAGTCGCTTAACTATCTTAATCGAGATATCTTATCGCCACCCGTGAAATACTTATCATTGAGGAGTTCCAATGACATTCTGTGGTCTTCTTCATCAGTTCTACTTCATCAAATGATACTTTCTGAATGTAAATTCTTGACTTATTGCTGAAAATACCAAAATCGCTATAGGTATGCCTACAATATTTGAGGAGTTCCCTCAATTCCTGAGGATTCCATCATCAGAACTGGATTTTGATAAAAATGGGACCAATCTGGAAGTATATTCTTTCAACTATAAAAAGAATTTTCTAAATCGGTGTATAAATTACTGAGTTCTGAGGTAACAAACATGCAACCGAATTTAGAACCTTTTTTTTAACCGACTTCAAAAAAAAGAAGGAGGTTCTCAATTCGGCAGTATTTTTTTTTTTTATGTTTGTTACCTCAGCACTCCGTCATTTATACACCGATTTAGAAAATTCTTTTTTTATTTGAAAGGATATACTTCCAGATTGGTCCCATTTTTATCAAAATCTAGTTCTGATGGATGATGATGATGGATGGATGAATGGAATCCTCAAGGAATTGAGGGAACTCCTCAAATATTGTAGGTATATCTACAGCGATTTAGGTATTTTCAGCCATAAGTCAAATAAGGTCCACTTCGGCAATAAATCCATCATAACTAATGTTGTAAATGCGAAAGCGTGTGTGTTTGTTTGACCATCTCTCACTTGCGCATCGACCTGATTTTGCATATAGATAGCTGAAGGACAAACAGTAACATATGCCACTTTTTATCACCCCTTATGAAACATTTCTATAATAATTTAAAAATACACTATTCACACTATTAATTCTGTCACTTCTTATCTAAATTCTTCTTAACATCTTTATCCCGATGATTTACAAATTCGGCTCGGCCTCGGCTGAGAACCTCTCAGACGCGATTGAGCAGATCTTTGGTGACTTGGCTACGATTTACGACTGGAAAAAGTCAAAAACGTCCCTGTAGTTTGCCTAACGGAACCTTAGTAACTCATCATCGTAGGGGGCTCTATACAGCGTTCACGAGTAAATCTGGGTAACTTGCCGTCTGTTTTGGATGTAGATTTCCCACGTGATAGGCGTTTCTCGTTTTCTTCGCTTGACGCATTTAAACGGCGCTGTCTCATACGAGCACCGCGTTTTGTAGGTTTACCAATATTCGCTTTCGATAAATAGATCGGAACGATTCACTAAAAAGCGTGAAATAAACAAAAATTTTAACAAAAGTAAAAACCGACTCCAAAAAATTTGACTGAAATAAATGCACTAAAACGTAAAAAATAATTGCATAGTTTAGTTTGTTCAATTTACTTGCAGTATTAACCTTTATTCTACTCAATCTTATAATCTTAAAAAATATTTTTGGAGTCGGTGCCAGCCTAATACGACGATGTAGCAATACCTAATAAAATATATCTACAAATGAACACGACAACTGTTAAACGCTAATTAAACATATTTACAAATAAAAACGACAATTGGGTTAAACGGCAGCGAGGCCGACCTAGACGGACGTGAAGAGATGAGCTTGATGCTTACGCGAAGAATTGGCCAACACACGCAAAAGACCGCGATAATGGAATGAAGGGGGGGGGGGAGACCTTTGCCCAGCAATGGGACAATATGGGCTAATATAATAGTTATCTTACATTCTGCATTTTTTATTTTTATTTTCATCAGTGTAGTAAAACGCTGCTGACCAGGATAGATATTCTTTATTCTTCTTCAACACTCAGTATTTTACATTTAGTCACACACAGTATAGAGTCTGAACACCGTTTAACCGTCCGCACAATACAAGCGCGAAAGCCAGAATGCCTCACTCACCGAGTCACCGACTGCCGTCCTACTTCTCCCCCCCCCCCCCCCCCGTGTCCCCGACACATGACATGTGTCAGATCATAGATTGCCATCACGTCACACAATCGTTCTATACATTTAAGAATAGACTAAAATTTAATCAAGCAAATGATTTTAAATAAACCTTACACTCGTCCATCCTGACCTCGTGCATGTCCTCATCACGTCCTCATACACGGTGCCAGGAAGGCACGCTAATATTCAAGACAATAACCAGACCTTACACTCGGCGAGTAAGTACTTACATTAGCAACCAATACATTAACAATTTATACATAAAACAAATTACTTAAAATATAAGCTACTAATATCCTGCAAACCTGTCCAACTCATACATGATTCAAAAACAAATTAAATATTAAGTACCAAAAATCCTGTAAACCCATCTAATTCCCACAGGATTATTAAATTCTCCTAGCTGCAAACTCATCCAATTTTTGCCAATCCAACTCTTACATGATTCAAAAACAAATTAAAAGTTACCAAAAATCCTGTGTTTGAAAGCAAATAAACTATTTCATTTCATTGTAAACCCATCCAATTCCCACAGGATTATTAAATTCTCCTAGCCGCTAACCCATCCAATTGTTGTGGCTAGGAAAGCACCGTATAATAATCCTGTAAACACATCCAAAATTCTAACAAGTTTTTACATTCTTCTAGCCGCAAACCCATCCGATTCTTGCGGCTAGGAAAACCCCGACTTTAAACCCATCCAATTAGCTTAATTATAAAACAGGATCACTGACAACCTTTTCTTTACAACCATCGTTTCATATTAAAACCCATCCAATTATCTTAGTTAAAAAACAGGATCACTGATAACCTTTTCTTTACAACCAATTTTCATATCCTAGTATGTTCATTTTTAATAACAACGTGCTCCGCAAATGTTTCATTTTACTAACAATCATTTGACAAACATACATTTGGCAAATCTTTTTCTTTACAAATGTTTTGAATTACATTTGATTATTTTTACATTTTCCATTTAACATTTGATTCTTATGGCAAATTCTCATTGTTCAAAAAGTAGTTTTTTTTTATATTATAGTTTTTCTTCCTACAATACCTTAGTAACAAAACATTTGGTCATAGTAAACCATACTAACGGACTTGTTTTCAGCGAGCAATTTACCTAGCAAAGAGAAAACGTATATCAACAGTACCTAAGCAAATAAAATAAAATTACAATAAATTGAATTATTTCATACGTAACAAATAATTTGTTGGATGTAGTATTGTATATTGTTACCATAGATCGCAATAGGCAGGACCTATTTCTGCAACGACCGCCTAATATGGATATGTCCAGACAAACATCGTTATTTATTTAAAATGCCATAAAATAATATAAAACAAGTGATTTCTTATCATTTAGTACATCATAACTCTTGTTATTGAATTACTTTAAGTAATTTTATGGTATCAATTTCAATTCACGTTTTCAATTTCAATAGCGTATTAAACTTGTAAATAGCACTTTCAGATAATAATATATAACTGCATGAGTAGTGTTTTATATAACTAACCCATTATTAAGACAAACAAATGAATACGGGAAATTAATCTCTCTCAAAATTTAATTTCGGAAGCTTATCTATACATTTGATAATTATCGTTTGAATGCCAATACCAGAAAACTCCACCCACTCCGATCCATGACTATTACCTAAACTGTACACAAATCACCGAGTGTCAAATTAAATGAAGAATAAGTTCTTCTTCATTATGGGATATTATAAAGACAAACGATAACAATTAATGTTTAAGCCACCAATGAATCTTGTAAAAACTCATCCTACGTTCTCTGTGCACAAATCACCGAATGCCAAAATAAATGAATAAGAACTCATATAAGGTAAAATTTTTTTCTAAGATTTGATGAAGCAATGTTGACTAAAAACATAAGCATCAAGCACTGACAAATTTCGACGGTTGAAAGCCAGACCTCGGTAGCCAAGTGGTTAAGGCAGCCGCCCGGAATGCGGAAGGTGCGTGGTTCGATTCCCGCCTGAGGTTGTCGTCTTTTTTCAGTGTTTAAAATTTTACTTAAGTATATTTAAGCGTTAATAAAACGCTAAAATATAAAAAAAACATCATATAAGGTATATTGTAAAGCTAAACAATAACAATTAAAATTTAAGCCACCAATGAACCTTGTAATCCTACGTTCTCTGTACACAAATCACCGAGTGCCAAATTAAAATGAATAAGAACTTATAAGGTATATTGTAAAGATAAACAATAACATTAAAATTTAAGTAACCAAAGAATCTTGTAAAAACCCATCCTACGTTCTTACAGGATTATTAATCCAACTAAATAAGAAATTAATCCACACCAATAAGAAAACACAGTCCCTTATGTGAACCCATACATTTTTCCCATACTTCTCCCATTGTAAATTATAATAATCTCTGCTAAGTCATCCACTTCTACCAGGGATTCTCCGTACAATTGACAAACAGTTTCTTCATTATCTTCAAATTAGTAATTAATTCATAAATAAATATAAAGCAATAAGGAAATTCATCCATTAACTTTACATTTTACGTTACATTTTTTTTTTTAATTTATTTAATAAACAGATTTAACAGTCTTATCTTAACTAAATAGCGTAACAAAAACCAGAAAGGTTTATTCGTACACTACATTCGTCGCTGTACTCCAAGAATATAAATCAAAAAGTAAATAAATTAACACAGCGCAGTCGTAATACATTAAATTTTTTGTTAAAGTAAGTGGGTAAGTTTAAAAAGAAGCTATTATGCGGGAGCCCATAACATAAATCATATAAGCTCCTTTAAGTTAATCGTATCATTATCGTATTTTTCTTTTTAGCGTTCAATAATGTATCCCAACCAAGATTCTCATTGAATTCAACAATAAATATTCTAATGATTTCTATTTTACTAAACATCCACTGTGCAAGAACATACGGACACATGTACACTTTTAAACTTTCGTAATCTATTTAAACCTTTATTGATCGAAGATTTAAACGAACATATTTAAAATAGAACAAAAATAAAAATTCATAAAATAAGTACTTCAGTTGTCTAATTATACTATCTCTAGCGTTTCATTGTTATTATTTATCATGTGACCCATGTGTAAAATTTGATCAACAACTGCCACTGTCTTGAGTGTTTTTAGTGCCTGTGATCTGTGAGACCGATTATCGAACCAAACCTACATACGGTCATTTTAAAAACTGTGACTACCAGGTCCGGTCCTATGTGGGAATAAAGAAGTTGTATAGGTACCTACTCTTCCCCTTATTTCCCAAAAGAACAGAGCAGAGCTTTTAGGCACCATCACGTGTTTCTATTTAGTTAACGACTGTCAAATGTGCGCCGGTACTTCTAGGAATTAGTCCCCAACCACCAGGAATATAATATCAGTTTCTACATTATCAATTTCTATACGAGCGCTAACACTTCCAAACGATAGTAAGTACAATTTAATTTCCAAACCACTGTTAAAGTCAATATTCATGATTTAAAGATTTCCAACTTTAAGCCCAGGAATAATGAAAACGTTATTACAAAACTAAGTTTGAGTCTGAAGTCATGCATGATTGCATGAACCATCTACGGTGCTGCAGATAAACCTACGCGTTCTCTAGTGGACGATTTTATTTATGTTTACCTACATCATTGTGATTAATATCAAAATCAGACTAGTTGCTATTAATTGGGACTGCACTTGCAGACAAACCAAATCTTTAGGCTTTGCAAAAACTCTATTTTTCTATTATTAATTCATCTAAATATGTTTGTAATGACAACGTTTAAGTTTTATTTGTCTTACCTAGTGAGGTCTGCAGAAATCTCCCTCTCGCAGCAGAACGTCGACCCATTGGGATCTTTTATGAAACCCCGTCCTATCACTATTTTTAAGCAATCAAGTATTATTTACAAAATCGACTTTAATCCTATTTTCACTTCCAGGCCTCACAATAGTTGGATTGATGACCAAATCTATCACAAGTGAGACACAGTATTATGGGAGGCCCGCGCCCTTCACCATTATGTATAGCAAAACTAATCAAAATTAATTGCCGCTGTCTAGTTAGGTCTTCTATCGTCATTGTTAATATCATAAAGCCCTTGTTACTATCACATGTTTATCCATCCCTTTAACTGTCATGAAGACTCCCAGAGGCCGCCAACAACTGAGCTTCCGCCGTGTCCGGTATTACAACAGTTGAGCCACAGTATAATAAAATAGTATTCAGCATTACGTCCCCTCACCAATCGAAGTCGCTCCCGCGCATCCTCGCAAGCCACGGCACGACATTATCAACGGTTTTGCTGAATGCATAGAATATGATTTGAATGTTTATATTAATCTATAACAATCTATAGACGCGAAATATATCTCCACTTATTATAACTATTACCACAGCCTTAGCTTCTAATACTGTGCTATTACTGTCTGCAAATAAAGCTAATACCTACCTAGTACTCAATTATTATAAGTTTTTATTTATTTCGGGTCGTGTAGCGGCTCACTAAAAGAAAACGAAAATTTCGTTACCCTTTTAGAAACCCCACTGAATTGAACATACACTTAATTTTGACCTCAAATGACCTTGACCTAGACTTTACAACTTAACTGCAATCGGTAGGGGATTATAACATTTCTTAGCAAAAACAAGAGGGTAGTATTGTATTTTAAATAGTAGTAGTCACCTAATTTAAGTCTTTTGATGAAAATCTAAAATACCCAGCGCAGATATTAATAAGTAATTATCTCAAAACAGTTTTAGTCAAAATATCTATGATGGAATCACAAATCATTAAAAGCACACGCAACCATACCATAACGAATCATGATTAACTTAATATTTCCTGCCTATCCTACAGTATGCGTTCGACTAGTATGCTGTCCCCTGCCAGTCTAGACAAACCCCATTCTCAAAAGGCAATCTCCACCTTGTATTAAATCGGCTTGCGCACAATTCTACCATGGCACATCCAGTTAGTTCTGGCTTTACCTTCAACAAGGTATGAAGATTTATCCGAGAAGGAGACTGCCCTCCTCTGACAAGATTCCAAACACTACACGAAACCTCCCTACATTTTGTCTAACCATCGGTGTGAAAGGCTTTTTTTTATAATTAGTTGCGGGTAATTTGTAGCTGTATTCAGCCACCTCACAGTCGAGTAGTTATGCATTAACACTGCTAAAGAAAAACTTTGTCGAATGTAAGCATGTACTTACCACTTCTGATTTGTAGTAAAACGCTGTTGACCAGGATAGATATTTTTTATTCTTCTTCAACACTCAGTATTTTACATTTAGTTACACACAGTATAAAGTCTGAACACCGTTTAACCGTCCGCACAGTATACATTGTATACAAGCGCCAAAGCCAGAATATGCCTCACTCACCGAGTCACCCACTGCCGTCCTACTTCTCCCCCCCCCCCCCCCCCCGAGTCCCCGACACATGATATGTGTCAAATCATAGATTGTCAATCGTTCTATAGATTTAAGAATAGACTAAAATTGAATTAAGCAAATGCTTTTAAATAAACCTTACATCAGCATATATTTTATTCATAGTAAAGGCCGTCCTTTCTTTCCCTGCATTATATTATATATATTTGAGGAGTTCCCTCAATTCCTGAGGATTCCATCATCAGAACTGGATTTTGATAAAAATGGGACCAATCTGGAAGTATATTCTTTCAACTATAAAAAGAATTTTCTAAATCGGTGTATAAATTACTGAGTTCTGAGGTAACAAACATGCAACCGAATTTAGAACCTTTTTTTTAACCGACTTCAAAAAAAAGAAGGAGGTTCTCAATTCGGCAGTATTTTTTTTTTTTATGTTTGTTACCTCAGCACTCCGTCATTTATACACCGATTTAGAAAATTCTTTTTTTATTTGAAAGGATATACTTCCAGATTGGTCCCATTTTTATCAAAATCTAGTTCTGATGGATGATGATGATGGATGGATGAATGGAATCCTCAAGGAATTGAGGGAACTCCTCAAATATTGTAGGTATATCTACAGCGATTTAGGTATTTTCAGCCATAAGTCAAATAAGGTCCACTTCGGCAATAAATCCATCATAACTAATGTTGTAAATGCGAAAGCGTGTGTGTTTGTTTGACCATCTCTCACTTGCGCATCGACCTGATTTTGCATATAGATAGCTGAAGGACAAACAGTAACATATGCCACTTTTTATCACCCCTTATGAAACATTTCTATAATAATTTAAAAATACACTATTCACACTATTAATTCTGTCACTTCTTATCTAAATTCTTCTTAACATCTTTATCCCGATGATTTACAAATTCGGCTCGGCCTCGGCTGAGAACCTCTCAGACGCGATTGAGCAGATCTTTGGTGACTTGGCTACGATTTACGACTGGAAAAAGTCAAAAACGTCCCTGTAGTTTGCCTAACGGAACCTTAGTAACTCATCATCGTAGGGGGCTCTATACAGCGTTCACGAGTAAATCTGGGTAACTTGCCGTCTGTTTTGGATGTAGATTTCCCACGTGATAGGCGTTTCTCGTTTTCTTCGCTTGACGCATTTAAACGGCGCTGTCTCATACGAGCACCGCGTTTTGTAGGTTTACCAATATTCGCTTTCGATAAATAGATCGGAACGATTCACTAAAAAGCGTGAAATAAACAAAAATTTTAACAAAAGTAAAAACCGACTCCAAAAAATTTGACTGAAATAAATGCACTAAAACGTAAAAAATAATTGCATAGTTTAGTTTGTTCAATTTACTTGCAGTATTAACCTTTATTCTACTCAATCTTATAATCTTAAAAAATATTTTTGGAGTCGGTGCCAGCCTAATACGACGATGTAGCAATACCTAATAAAATATATCTACAAATGAACACGACAACTGTTAAACGCTAATTAAACATATTTACAAATAAAAACGACAATTGGGTTAAACGGCAGCGAGGCCGACCTAGACGGACGTGAAGAGATGAGCTTGATGCTTACGCGAAGAATTGGCCAACACACGCAAAAGACCGCGATAATGGAATGAAGGGGGGGGGGGGGAGACCTTTGCCCAGCAATGGGACAATATGGGCTAATATAATAGTTATCTTACATTCTGCATTTTTTATTTTTATTTTCATCAGTGTAGTAAAACGCTGCTGACCAGGATAGATATTCTTTATTCTTCTTCAACACTCAGTATTTTACATTTAGTCACACACAGTATAGAGTCTGAACACCGTTTAACCGTCCGCACAATACAAGCGCGAAAGCCAGAATGCCTCACTCACCGAGTCACCGACTGCCGTCCTACTTCTCCCCCCCCCCCCCCCCCCCCCGTGTCCCCGACACATGACATGTGTCAGATCATAGATTGCCATCACGTCACACAATCGTTCTATACATTTAAGAATAGACTAAAATTTAATCAAGCAAATGATTTTTAAATAAACCTTACACTCGTCCATCCTGACCTCGTGCATGTCCTCATCACGTCCTCATACACGGTGCCAGGAAGGCACGCTAATATTCAAGACAATAACCAGACCTTACACTCGGCGAGTAAGTACTTACATTAGCAACCAATACATTAACAATTTATACATAAAACAAATTACTTAAAATATAAGCTACTAATATCCTGCAAACCTGTCCAACTCATACATGATTCAAAAACAAATTAAATATTAAGTACCAAAAATCCTGTAAACCCATCTAATTCCCACAGGATTATTAAATTCTCCTAGCTGCAAACTCATCCAATTTTTGCCAATCCAACTCTTACATGATTCAAAAACAAATTAAAAGTTACCAAAAATCCTGTGTTTGAAAGCAAATAAACTATTTCATTTCATTGTAAACCCATCCAATTCCCACAGGATTATTAAATTCTCCTAGCCGCTAACCCATCCAATTGTTGTGGCTAGGAAAGCACCGTATAATAATCCTGTAAACACATCCAAAATTCTAACAAGTTTTTACATTCTTCTAGCCGCAAACCCATCCGATTCTTGCGGCTAGGAAAACCCCGACTTTAAACCCATCCAATTAGCTTAATTATAAAACAGGATCACTGACAACCTTTTCTTTACAACCATCGTTTCATATTAAAACCCATCCAATTATCTTAGTTAAAAAACAGGATCACTGATAACCTTTTCTTTACAACCAATTTTCATATCCTAGTATGTTCATTTTTAATAACAACGTGCTCCGCAAATGTTTCATTTTACTAACAATCATTTGACAAACATACATTTGGCAAATCTTTTTCTTTACAAATGTTTTGAATTACATTTGATTATTTTTACATTTTCCATTTAACATTTGATTCTTATGGCAAATTCTCATTGTTCAAAAAGTAGTTTTTTTTTATATTATAGTTTTTCTTCCTACAATACCTTAGTAACAAAACATTTGGTCATAGTAAACCATACTAACGGACTTGTTTTCAGCGAGCAATTTACCTAGCAAAGAGAAAACGTATATCAACAGTACCTAAGCAAATAAAATAAAATTACAATAAATTGAATTATTTCATACGTAACAAATAATTTGTTGGATGTAGTATTGTATATTGTTACCATAGATCGCAATAGGCAGGACCTATTTCTGCAACGACCGCCTAATATGGATATGTCCAGACAAACATCGTTATTTATTTAAAATGCCATAAAATAATATAAAACAAGTGATTTCTTATCATTTAGTACATCATAACTCTTGTTATTGAATTACTTTAAGTAATTTTATGGTATCAATTTCAATTCACGTTTTCAATTTCAATAGCGTATTAAACTTGTAAATAGCACTTTCAGATAATAATATATAACTGCATGAGTAGTGTTTTATATAACTAACCCATTATTAAGACAAACAAATGAATACGGGAAATTAATCTCTCTCAAAATTTAATTTCGGAAGCTTATCTATACATTTGATAATTATCGTTTGAATGCCAATACCAGAAAACTCCACCCACTCCGATCCATGACTATTACCTAAACTGTACACAAATCACCGAGTGTCAAATTAAATGAAGAATAAGTTCTTCTTCATTATGGGATATTATAAAGACAAACGATAACAATTAATGTTTAAGCCACCAATGAATCTTGTAAAAACTCATCCTACGTTCTCTGTGCACAAATCACCGAATGCCAAAATAAATGAATAAGAACTCATATAAGGTAAAATTTTTTTCTAAGATTTGATGAAGCAATGTTGACTAAAAACATAAGCATCAAGCACTGACAAATTTCGACGGTTGAAAGCCAGACCTCGGTAGCCAAGTGGTTAAGGCAGCCGCCCGGAATGCGGAAGGTGCGTGGTTCGATTCCCGCCTGAGGTTGTCGTCTTTTTTCAGTGTTTAAAATTTTACTTAAGTATATTTAAGCGTTAATAAAACGCTAAAATATAAAAAAAACATCATATAAGGTATATTGTAAAGCTAAACAATAACAATTAAAATTTAAGCCACCAATGAACCTTGTAATCCTACGTTCTCTGTACACAAATCACCGAGTGCCAAATTAAAATGAATAAGAACTTATAAGGTATATTGTAAAGATAAACAATAACATTAAAATTTAAGTAACCAAAGAATCTTGTAAAAACCCATCCTACGTTCTTACAGGATTATTAATCCAACTAAATAAGAAATTAATCCACACCAATAAGAAAACACAGTCCCTTATGTGAACCCATACATTTTTCCCATACTTCTCCCATTGTAAATTATAATAATCTCTGCTAAGTCATCCACTTCTACCAGGGATTCTCCGTACAATTGACAAACAGTTTCTTCATTATCTTCAAATTAGTAATTAATTCATAAATAAATATAAAGCAATAAGGAAATTCATCCATTAACTTTACATTTTACGTTACATTTTTTTTTTTAATTTATTTAATAAACAGATTTAACAGTCTTATCTTAACTAAATAGCGTAACAAAAACCAGAAAGGTTTATTCGTACACTACATTCGTCGCTGTACTCCAAGAATATAAATCAAAAAGTAAATAAATTAACACAGCGCAGTCGTAATACATTAAATTTCTTTGTTAAAGTAAGTGGGTAAGTTTAAAAAGAAGCTATTATGCGGGAGCCCATAACATAAATCATATAAGCTCCTTTAAGTTAATCGTATCATTATCGTATTTTTCTTTTTAGCGTTCAATAATGTATCCCAACCAAGATTCTCATTGAATTCAACAATAAATATTCTAATGATTTCTATTTTACTAAACATCCACTGTGCAAGAACATACGGACACATGTACACTTTTAAACTTTCGTAATCTATTTAAACCTTTATTGATCGAAGATTTAAACGAACATATTTAAAATAGAACAAAAATAAAAATTCATAAAATAAGTACTTCAGTTGTCTAATTATACTATCTCTAGCGTTTCATTGTTATTATTTATCATGTGACCCATGTGTAAAATTTGATCAACAACTGCCACTGTCTTGAGTGTTTTTAGTGCCTGTGATCTGTGAGACCGATTATCGAACCAAACCTACATACGGTCATTTTAAAAACTGTGACTACCAGGTCCGGTCCTATGTGGGAATAAAGAAGTTGTATAGGTACCTACTCTTCCCCTTATTTCCCAAAAGAACAGAGCAGAGCTTTTAGGCACCATCACGTGTTTCTATTTAGTTAACGACTGTCAAATGTGCGCCGGTACTTCTAGGAATTAGTCCCCAACCACCAGGAATATAATATCAGTTTCTACATTATCAATTTCTATACGAGCGCTAACACTTCCAAACGATAGTAAGTACAATTTAATTTCCAAACCACTGTTAAAGTCAATATTCATGATTTAAAGATTTCCAACTTTAAGCCCAGGAATAATGAAAACGTTATTACAAAACTAAGTTTGAGTCTGAAGTCATGCATGATTGCATGAACCATCTACGGTGCTGCAGATAAACCTACGCGTTCTCTAGTGGACGATTTTATTTATGTTTACCTACATCATTGTGATTAATATCAAAATCAGACTAGTTGCTATTAATTGGGACTGCACTTGCAGACAAACCAAATCTTTAGGCTTTGCAAAAACCAAGTTTTGTAAATACTAAAATAAAAAGAAATTGTTTGAACCGAAAACATTTTGACGTGATATTAATTTGTTACGAAACAATTTGCAATAAATGAATTCGACCCCGACTTTAACTATTAACTATTTAAATCACCGTCAAATATTAAAAACCATTTACATTGCTGCACAACCATTTTCAACAGAATTACATACTATTTCTATTACTTACAGTATATTTTTTTGTGTTTCATTGTTTTTACATGAACACACTATACCTTATAAGAGTGCATAGCGCTTTCAACCTAATGCAGCAAAATAAACTAAGAACACTCATAAGTATTATCTGAGGTATTTTCATAATTCTGTCAAAATGTTTAATCAGTATTGAATCACGTGCGCACAGTGACTGCAACGCAGCCCCACTCACGCTAGCTAGAATCTAGATAGTGCTTTCAACGATATAACTCTAGTCTAAAATAAAAGTTAAATCACAAGTCTCACATCAATTAGGTTGAAATACAACCAAAAGACAAATTGTGACATATTTTAACTTGTTATTCACTCTTAACCTGTTGTATGACTAGTAAACTAAATAATTTAACTAAAATGAACATCTAGTAAAACCTGTGAGTAAAACGAAACGGTAAACTGAATGATGATTGTACGAACGAATGGAAAATTAGCATCTCACGTTTATTAACTGTGGATTATCTTATTAAACCCTGGACTATCATGTGTTATAGAAGGTCTTAGCCTTGCACTAAGAACACATTTAAACCCGGCATGACTCTAATACCGCGACAAACCCAGACCCTTTATTATTAATTCATCTAAATATGTTTGTAATGACAACGTTTAAGTTTTATTTGTCTTACCTAGTGAGGTCTGCAGAAATCTCCCTCTCGCAGCAGAACGTCGACCCATTGGGATCTTTTATGAAACCCCGTCCTATCACTATTTTTAAGCAATCAAGTATTATTTACAAAATCGACTTTAATCCTATTTTCACTTCCAGGCCTCACAATAGTTGGATTGATGACCAAATCTATCACAAGTGAGACACAGTATTATGGGAGGCCCGCGCCCTTCACCATTATGTATAGCAAAACTAATCAAAATTAATTGCCGCTGTCTAGTTAGGTCTTCTACCGTCATTGTTAATATCATAAAGCCCTTGTTACTATCACATGTTTATCCATCCCTTTAACTGTCATGAAGACTCCCAGAGGCCGCCAACAACTGAGCTTCCGCCGTGTCCGGTATTACAACAGTTGAGCCACAGTATAATAAAATAGTATTCAGCATTACGTCCCCTCACCAATCGAAGTCGCTCCCGCGCATCCTCGCAAGCCACGGCACGACATTATCAACGGTTTTGCTGAATGCATAGAATATGATTTGAATGTTTATATTAATCTATAACAATCTATAGACGCGAAATATATCTCCACTTATTATAACTATTACCACAGCCTTAGCTTCTAATACTGTGCTATTACTGTCTGCAAATAAAGCTAATACCTACCTAGTACTCAATTATTATAAGTTTTTATTTATTTCGGGTCGTGTAGCGGCTCACTAAAAGAAAACGAAAATTTCGTTACCCTTTTAGAAACCCCACTGAATTGAACATACACTTAATTTTGACCTCAAATGACCTTGACCTAGACTTTACAACTTAACTGCAATCGGTAGGGGATTATAACATTTCTTAGCAAAAACAAGAGGGTAGTATTGTATTTTAAATAGTAGTAGTCACCTAATTTAAGTCTTTTGATGAAAATCTAAAATACCCAGCGCAGATATTAATAAGTAATTATCTCAAAACAGTTTTAGTCAAAATATCTATGATGGAATCACAAATCATTAAAAGCACACGCAACCATACCATAACGAATCATGATTAACTTAATATTTCCTGCCTATCCTACAGTATGCGTTCGACTAGTATGCTGTCCCCTGCCAGTCTAGACAAACCCCATTCTCAAAAGGCAATCTCCACCTTGTATTAAATCGGCTTGCGCACAATTCTACCATGGCACATCCAGTTAGTTCTGGCTTTACCTTCAACAAGGTATGAAGATTTATCCGAGAAGGAGACTGCCCTCCTCTGACAAGATTCCAAACACTACACGAAACCTCCCTACATTTTGTCTAACCATCGGTGTGAAAGGCTTTTTTTTATAATTAGTTGCGGGTAATTTGTAGCTGTATTCAGCCACCTCACAGTCGAGTAGTTATGCATTAACACTGCTAAAGAAAAACTTTGTCGAATGTAAGCATGTACTTACCACTTCTGATTTGTAGTAAAACGCTGTTGACCAGGATAGATATTTTTTATTCTTCTTCAACACTCAGTATTTTACATTTAGTTACACACAGTATAAAGTCTGAACACCGTTTAACCGTCCGCACAGTATACATTGTATACAAGCGCCAAAGCCAGAATATGCCTCACTCACCGAGTCACCCACTGCCGTCCTACTTCTCCCCCCCCCCCCCCCCCCCGAGTCCCCGACACATGATATGTGTCAAATCATAGATTGTCAATCGTTCTATAGATTTAAGAATAGACTAAAATTGAATTAAGCAAATGCTTTTAAATAAACCTTACATCAGCATATATTTTATTCATAGTAAAGGCCGTCCTTTCTTTCCCTGCATTCTATTCGCTACTGTAGCAAGCCATCTTGGTATGCGTCCATGAGATAATCGTCTCGTGCTGGCGCTTGTCTTCTTGCGTGTGAGGGGACACAAACGGTATTGGATTATCAAGAAGACTACTCAGTCGACCACAGTACATTGCACTCGCAACGCAGAAAGTAGACAGAAGTAGAAACACATCGCTCGACATATGGCTGCCCTGGGAGCGAATGGCGACGGCTAGCCGCAACCCTGTCCATCGACAGTCACGACCCCTCTGCCAAGAGTGCCGACTAAGACGAAGAAGAAGAATCTGTATTGGCCAAAAGCTTTTTTGAACTTAATTATTAACTTTCAGAGGCTGGGCAGCGAGGGCGTCACCCACGTCTTATGCAGCTCGGGTTGCGGCGTGCGTGCCGGCTCGCCCATCATCAGTCATTCCTCGGAAGGCACCTTCGAGATTATCGGCATAACCGCCGGTGGCGCCGCCTGCTCCCGCCGCTCCATGCGTCACCGGCTGAACATCGAGCCACCGCTGTACATCGACGTCTACCCTTACGTTACATGGATCGTCAACGTCATCACCGCTTTTATATTGCCACGCCCGTACTCGCACAACTTCAAACTAGTCGACGGAAGTGCTAGTAAGTTTGACTTCTTTGGATTACCTGTGAGCGAAAGCACGGAGGAGCTCGAGATCTTCTAAATTGATCGCCTAATTGATGATCTGGGATTGCTGAAGTGCTATATATAGCACGTTTTCATGTATTTCCACGATTGTTAGGACCTCGATGACGTAGCGATAAGAACGTTCGGGTTGGGATCTTGAAAATTAAGCAACTTCAGCAATCCCAGATCATCAATTAGGCGATCAATTTAGAAGATCTCGAGCTCCTCCGTGCTTTCGCTCTCATTTGTTGCTGTAAAATGATCTTGTTTATGCATGAAGGCTTGAGCGGTTCAGTTTGAAATTTTATGGGTTTAAAATATTGTTTAGATATGGCCGTGAATAGAGGCAACTACTTGAGAAGGAGAAAGCTGCAGCAGTCCGGGTGGAAAGCTCGCACGTATGTGAGTGGTAACACCTGCTTCAAGAGCAACAAGCGGCAGCAGCTTACGGCCTTCTTCTACTCCGAGCAGTTTCAAGTCAACGCCAATCCTGCTGCTAAAGTCAACGTTAAGATGAAGGTGAGATGCGTTTGCTACTTTGCTCAATAGCAACAAGTTAGAATTAACTGTTACAACTGACTAAAGTGTGTTTTGATTAGAAGTTATAGGCCTATTTATATTTCTAGTCCGCATTGCTAGCTACCACTATCTTATCTAAGTTTGCCAGTAGCTTTGTTCTGGTGTGACATTTAGAGATAAGATAACATGTTTCTTAGTAAATAAAGATTTTGATTATCGTCTCCTAATAAAAATCTTAAAAGAGTTCTGTGGTAGGAGACGATCATCCATCCATCAGTTGATATGAGGGACGCTATTTATCATTATGGAAAAAAGGGTTTAAAACTGACCACTGACTTTGTGTGGCAATCAGAATGTTTTTTATAAAGTCTTGACGACGTAACGTAAGTTAAAAACTTATTTGTTTTTGGCAGATATCGGCCGGTATCGAGTGTACGATTGTTTGCGCAAGGCTGCTCATGCCGAACCGATTATCCGACCCAAAGATCGATGGCGTCGGCGGCTACAACATCTCAGTGGAGTTCAAGACGGACTGGTTCCCCCACACCTTCTACTTCTCTCTTGGTCTCACGGGAAAGAACACGACGGAGAAGGACTTCGAGAACTGGATCGGCGAAAGGAGTCCTGGTTTTTGGCGAAAATAAAAATATTGCCTACCGTTTTCTTGTCTTTGAGTTTCAACGTTCCACTTGACTGGGTTTTGTTCACGTTCAAAATAACAACGAATTTTACAAGTTTATTTGTTTATTACACAAGTTACATACAGTTTATTGATATATCTTTCTTCATTTGAAAAGTAATATATTGATAATATCCTTGATATTGTTTAAAATGTCCAACATAAAACTACGTACATACATCCATTAGAATAATTTTATTAGCGTGTAGGTTATTATGTTTTTGCGACAGAATGTTGCTATGGAGTAAATAAATTCAGTACAAGTTTATAAGTCAAATATTACCAAAATTTATCATAAGTGGCTAATATGGAATGTTCAAATTAGGTGGCGGTACTTAAATAGATTGTCGTGGAGCTTTCGCTATCCATGTAAGCAGATTTTGATAAATGCTTATCTATACGAATATAATGATTCAATGCTGTTTGTTTAGCTCGACTCCTCCAGAAGGTCTGTAATGTCTCCAAATTGTAATCACAATTTGTACACATTTTTCCTTGCATGGACTCCACTAACTTTACTCAAAATATTTGTATCTCCAAATCAAAAGTGCAATCTGATATGATTGTTTGGTAAGATTACAATGTCGGACATTCACAAACATCTGTACGGCATCTTTATATCAAAATAAATTTACATAAATATTGTCTACTTAAATTTATTCTAGTGCTTCATTTACGCCGACTCCACGGAAACAGTGTCATCATCGTTCAAGCCTTGGTCTGCTCTGTCTCCTCCTGGTAAGCTCGATGGTGGCGGGGAGGGAGAGGGAGATTGTGGGTAGAAAGGGTTGGAGGGAAACGGCGGGAATTGTGGATATCCGGGCAGAGAGCCTTGAGGGAATTGAGGGATTTGAGGAAAGGAAGGAGACTCTCCAGAAAGTTGAGGTAATTGGGGAAAACTGGGAAAAGTGCTAGGCGGCGGAGACTGGGGTGCGGAAGGTTGTTGAACCGGTGCATCATTCGAGGGCTTGGACTCCTCTTGGCGTTGTTGTTGAGGGTATTCCGCTGAGTCTACTACGGTAGTGTCAGCATCGCTGGCAGAGTTTTCTGGGGCATCTGGCGCTTGTCCATTAGGGTTTTCCGTGGGGTTTTCAGTAGGGAAACCGTCAGGGTAGCCAGCAGGAATGCCGGAGGGAAAACCAGCGGGGATGCCGGAGGGAAAACCAGCGGGGATGCCGGAGGGAAAACCAGCGGGGATGCCGGAGGGAAAACCTCCGGAGACTCCGACTGGGTAACTAGGCACACTCCCGACGAGTTGGGGAGCTAGTGGGGACAGCGATGGATAAAACACGCTGCTTGATGGGTAGTACGATGCGCCGGCTATCGGATAGTATGCCTGTCGCACGGGAGCGTAACTGCTCACATGCGGAACTCCAAATGCGATGTTCGGATGCGCTCCAATAGAATAGGACAACGGCAACTGTAAATAAAAATGTTTTTAGTATCGAAACTTAATGTTTCTTAGTTTTACTTAACTCAATATTTCCTCTTAGAAGTACAAACATTTTGTGACTTAGCTACTCTACATTAAACTGTCATGTCACGCATCTTAGCTGCTATTTTCTTTTTTTTTGGGATAACAAACAGCTTTAATACAAAAGTAATACCTAACTCATTTACTGTCACACAGCTGGGAAAAAGACCTTCATCATTGAAATCAGGTTATCGCAACAATAATAGTGTTGGGTATTGGCTTAAATACAAACACAAAAACTCGAAAATCACTAAACGGATTGCGGAGGTCGTAGGTTCGATTTCCACCTGAGGTATAAATTTTTTTCAACGTTTCGTTTTATTCATCCTTATTTGAGCGTTATTAACACAGAAATCAAATTACGAACCAACACATAAAACTAATTGTAACCCACCGAATTGATGTACTGCGTCGTGGAGTAGCCGATCGCCTTGGTGTGCGCCGGGACGAGGGTCCTCACCACCGGTCCGGCGACGAGACCGCCGGGCCACGCCACGGAGCCGCCGTACGCGCCGCCGGCCACGCACATTAGTAGCACTAGCACCTGACATACAACAATCGTTAATAAAGGGGTCTACTATCAAAACCCCCTAAAACAAATAATGTTAAAAATTTAACTATTACCAGAATAACAAAATACAATGAATTCCTTCCATGATCCACTAATGATTCCGTAACAAATCCCACTAAAACACGTTTAAAAGCCATTAGGAAAAGTGAGATTTGTATCGAAACCCACTGAAACACCAATCTGTCACTATCAAATTCCACTAAAATAGAGTTGGTCAATAACAGAGCTTTATTACGACACGTAACTTTAAAACAGTATGAGTGTTATTGTTGTCGTCGCGAACGATGCTGTATGGTTTTGTATTAAAATTAAAACCTGAATTATCTTCGTTTTTGAAAAAGTGCCTTTAGGGGGTTATGAAAGTAGACCCCTCTACGGCAGCTGAGCTCATAAATAAATAAATAAAATTTATTTATATATTTATAAATTTATTTAATATAAATTTTATTTATTTATTTATGAGCTCAGCTGCCGTAACAACAGACTCAATTGTTAGCAACCTCTAGGAGTCTTCGTGACAGACAAGGGGATTTACATATAAACATACATAGAAATACGACTGTTATCCTTAAAAGGTTAATCAAAGACTAGGCAATTAGGACTGCAGAAGTAGTACACTGCCATAGTCCACGTTTCACCGAATAATACCTACAAATGTGCTCAGCGTGATAAGGTGGTGATCCTATCGCCGCTTTATGCTGCTGGATGTACGTGCAGTCTTTAGTCCGTTAGTCGCTTAACGACACCCAAGGGAAGAGAGGGCTTGGTAGTAGTAGGTATTCTTTTAGTTAGCCGCTAAACAACACGGCTCTAGTTAATTATAGCTTCTTAATATACCTACTTCGACAAATATCTAGGTAGCAGGCAAAAATATACAATAACTGTATTTTTTATCAGCAAAGTTTACATTTGTCATCAACTTGTATCACTAATTAATAGATTTACGCCACGATATTTTTTCATTCTCAGCTAACTATAAAGTGTCGCCAGGTGTGAATTACCAAATTAATGTCAATAATATGTATATATATTTGACGACCTACTTGATCGAGTGGTTTGTACACCGGTTTTCATGTGTCGCCATCTCTGAGGTCCCGGGTTCGATCCCCGGTCGGGTCAATTTAGAAAGTATTGTTTTTCTAAATTATCTCGGGTCTGGGTGTTTTCTATGTATAATAAGTACCTATGTATTTAAGTATTTTAAGTATGTTTATCCGTTATCTAGTAACCATTTACCGAGTTTCTTAACGAAGCTTCTCTTGAGCTAGATAATTGGTGTTAGTGTGGGAAAGTTTATTTATTATTATTTTTTATTATCTAAAGTAAGAGATGGATTATCAATCAAATCGTAGTTCATTCCGTGAGCAAAAACTTCGATCTCAAAATAATAGGTTTATTCCTTAAATAATAGATTCGTGCTCAGAATGGTAGATCTGTCGCCAAATAAATCGATTATCGTCCTCAGAATGCGACTTGTTTTTATTTATAACTAGCGGCCGCTCGCGGTTTCACCCGCGTGGTTCCCGTGGGAGTATCGGGATAAAAGTACCCTATGTGTTAATCCAGGTTATAAACTATCTGTATGCCGAATTTCATCCAAATCCATTCAGTAGTTTTTACGTGAAAGAGTAACAAACATACACACTCACAAACTGTCGCCTTTATAATATTAGTGTGCATTTTATTACGTATAGTTGTTAAAATTAACTACCTATTCGTTAGTATTTGAAATGTTTATTATTTGAAATAAGTATATATGTTTTTATAGCAACAGTGTCTTATCAAACCTCTTAGAATTTACATTCTTAGAGATCTGAATGAAAATATTTTACAATATTTTAAACATTCAGTTATGATAAGACTGCTTTATTGATTCGTAATATTTGATTATTTGCGTTAAAAACGCTCAAATAAACTTAAAGATATCGAAACGTTGAAAGAAGTTGAGATAGACATTTTTTTTAAATTTAATGAAAAAATGTTCAAAGGAGCGAAGCCAAATTGGCGCGCTATGAAAATTGAACAATCCGGCTTCAACGATGGGTCGTACGATGCGCGGTTGTTTACTTCATTCGCTGTTCCATAATGTGAGTGTTGTTGCTTTTCATTTCTGTTATTTTAATTTTGATTTTAAAACTGTGTTTTATTGCTTGATTATTGTGACTTGAAATAAATTCTGTTTTATTAACTATTCTACTAGAAATTATTACTATACCTATGGATATTAAGATCTTTGGGAGAGGCCTATTTCCAGCAGTGGACGTCTTTTGGCTAAAGCGATTTAAACGACGACGATAATGCCGAAATTTTTGGGAACCTTATAAATGTTTGAAATATCGTTTTTAATTAATTTGATTATTCAGTATTAAGGACTAATCTATTATAATTATTACAAAAATAATTATTTGGCACTTGATAATGTATCCCGATGATTATTTGTCATTTATTCTAAAATTGATTTTAGATTGTTCGACGACTACATTTTGCTGACAGATCGACGCAAAATGCGTAAAAACACTACACTGAAAGAACAAAAAGGTTGATTTTGCACGGGTTGGCGACACATTAGTTGAATTAACAAAGTGATGGGTTAAAGCAACATGAACAAATTGTTGTTTTCACAAAAAAGTTTTTGTTGATATGAAAACAGTTGTTTTTACCTATTTTACATGTTGGCGTAACAATTCATGCATAATTCAATAGGTAATTGTTGATTTTACTGTTCAAGTTGTTGAAATAACCATTTTCAACGTTAAATTTACATAATAAATACGTTAAAACAACAAAAGATATTCAACCATTTGTCGATTACCAGAAACAACAAAATAAATTTGTTAATTTTGCCTATTCCCAATAGTTGATTTAATGTAAATTTTAATGTTGGAACCACCAACCAACACGTTCGAATGGTTAAATGAACAACCGAATGATGGTTAAAATAATGATATTAACGGGTTAAATCCTATACAAAAAAAATAAATTGACTCGACCCATTAAAATGCTTGTTTTAACCGTGACACAAACAGTTGGGATAACAGTATTAAACAGGTAAAAACAACAGCAACACATAGAGCTTAATCAATATGTTCGAATGGTTAAACTAACTCAAGAGAAAGGGTTAAAATAACAATATAAACAGGTTAAGTCTTATACAAAAAAAACGATTGACACAACCCTTTTATTTGCTTGTTTCAACTGTCACACAAACCGTTGGGATAGCAATATACACCGGTAAAAACAACACCAATACAAAAAGCTAAATTAACCTGTTTGAATGTTTAAATTAGCCCTTCAGGGTGTTCGTTTTAACCGTCACATAAACTGTTGGGATAACAATATAAACAGTTAAAAACAACAGCAAGATTTATAACTAAATCAACAAATTCGGATAGGTAAACTAACTCACGAGCTAGGGTTAAAATAAATATATAAACAGGTTAAGTCCTGTACAAAAATTATCGATTGACACAACCCTTTAAAATGTTTGTTTTAACCGTCACACAAACAGTTGAGATAACAGTAATAAACAGGTAAAAGCAACAGCGACACATAAAGCTTAATCAATATGTTCGATTGGTAAAATTAACTCAAGAGCTAGGGTTAAAATTCTCTTTCAAATGTTAGTATTAACCATCACACAAACAATAAATTGGGATAGCAATATAAACAGGTGAAAACAACACCAAGCCAAAAAACTAAATCAACAAGTTTGAATGGTTGAGCTAACGCTTTCAAATGTATGTTATAACCGTCACACGAACAGTTGGGATAGCAATAAAACAGGTAGAAATAACAGCAACACATTAGGCCAAATCAACATGTTCGAATGGATAAACTAACTTACGAGCTAGGGTTAAAATAATAAGATAAAAAAGTTAAGTCCTACACAAAAAAAAACGATTCACACAACCCTTTCAAATGTTTGTTTTAACCGTTACACAAACAGTTGGGATAGCAATATAAACAAGTAAAAACAACACCCATACAAAAAACTAAATCAACAAGTTTGAATGGTTGAGCTAACGCTTTCGAATATATGTTATAACCGTCACACGAACAGTTAGGATAGCAATAAAACAGGTAAAAACAACAGCAACACATGAGGCCAAATCAACATGTTTAAATGGATAAACTAACTCACGAGCTAGAGTTAAAATAATAATATAAACAAATTAAGTCCTAAAGAAAAAAAACGATTCACACAACCCTTGCTGTGTTTGTTTGAACTGTCACACAAACAGTTAGGAACCTATCAATATAAACAGGTAAAAACAACAGCATGACAAAAAGCAAAATCAACGTGTTCGAATGATTGAGCTAACGTTTTCAAATGTATGTTGTTAAATTAAACGCTACCTAAATGCTAAATACGAGTAATCTGAGATAAAATTACTGTGTCTCATACCTACCTACAATACAGACAAACCGACATGGCGAAACTATATCTATATTTGTATTTGCTTTCGTATGTCTGGCTGTCCAGCTTTTCCTTCTATAGTTATAGGTCACTCTCTCAACCGATTCTCGTGAAAATTTGTGAGCGAGTTCGACACCTATTTATAGTTAGGGCAAAATGCTTTTGTATGTCCAGCCCTATGATCTTGTTTTGGAAGATAACTAGATGAAAAGTTGAATTAAACGCCATATACTTACCTACCTTAATAGTGTAAGTAGGTACCTACTGTTAAACGAGCTTTGATTATTTAATGGATTGTCGAAAACGGCTGTACTTAACGATTTCGATGTTTACGATATAATTAGTGCTTTAACAGGACACAAACTTCTCAAATGTTTGTTTTAATCCTTTCACAAATAGTTGAAATAACAATTTAAATAATGTGTGTTGATCTGCTGGCAACGTCGCAAATTACTATCTGCGCGCTCAAGAAGCAAAGGCGTCTATTCACGAGAAGTTCGGCTATGCGATTCTCTAAGCGACACAGACGCTGCGCGCATGGCGGTGATCTGCATTCTCTTTTCAATTCTATGAATATAAAAAAGAATTAATTCTCAGCGCTGCGGCAGCCGCTGCTATTAAGGCTTTATTTAACTTAGAGAATCGCACTGCTGTTGACAATGACATAAGTGAGTGGACACTTATGATGTTATGGTTACATTATCGGGATTCGGCGAATGTTTGACCTGTCGCGTCGTGTAGCTATAGCCAAACAGTTTGATGAACCTATCGCACATCAAAGGGATATTTTCTCAAACTTGCAATGAAATGTTGACATGACTTACTTCAATTAGGTCCGGAAATACTAGGTAACCGGTGCGATGAGTGAAGATGATATGTAAAGGAATTTCATACAGCCCAATACACCTACCTAGGCCCGTAATAATAGTTTGCCGTAGAAAAAACACGAAGTTTTTATCGCGTCAATGCGACACGAATTTTTGCCCGATAATGTAGTATGACAGTGATATTGTTATGGGTTGTCCTGGGTGTTAAAATAGGTTCCCTATTTTTTTGCATAAAATTTTATGTCATAATTTATCATGGCATACTTACACTTATCCTAATAATAGTTACGCACAATATTAATTAGGCATAATTTTTAGGCACATTTTTTAAGCATAACTACTATTAGCATAATAATTGTTAAAGATACTATTCTAAAGCCTAAATTTGCTTACGCATAATAATATTTAAGCATAGTTTTGTTAGGCATAATAATTGTATAGGTAAAAGTAAGGTTTGGAAACTTTGTGTTTGCATTTGATAAAATATGTTTCGTATATAAAATAAACATGTTGGCGGCTTAGGGGTGGCTCAAAGGCCACACTCACGCCGCACCCTAACCTGCTATTACACTACGGTAACCAATTTATATTTGATACACCTAATACCTACTTTTGGTTTTTCAGATTCAAATAGCTATCACTAAAATAAAAAAATATTGCAAAGACAAAACCTGTTAAAAAACCAATTCAAATTATAGCGGATTTTGAAACTGTAACGTCACCTTCTGTTTTATGTAATCTACCAGACTATCTTTATGCCTAATAACTATTAGACGAATAAACAATATGCCTTGTAACTTTATGGAAATCAAAATTAGAGCGAAAAACATTAGGCTAAACCATATTTATACTCAATTAAATAGTATGCCAAAAAACAAATAAGTCAAAATATTATTATGACAAATCAAAATATGCCTAACTCGTTATGCCAAATTAAATTAGGACAAAAGAAATAGGCGAAACAGAGGGATCCCGTTAAGATAACGGGCACTTCGATCACGTTTATGGTATTTATTATCGACTTATAACTAAATCTAGCTTAAAAATAAGAGAATTTTCGTCAGATGTTCAACTGGATATTCTGCCTAACCAAGCTCGTATTTCATCTATATCAGCCTTGTAGATTAAACCGTATACAAAAAGGTCGTGTCGTTAGTCTACAAAGAAACATTCATCGTGTCAATACTTGCAACGCACTGGATAAAATTATGTATAAGCTGGCCCTTTCAAATGTTTGTTTTAACCTTTACATAAACAGTTGGGATAACAATATAAACAGTTAAAAACAACAGCAAGATTTATAACTAAATCAACAAATTCACATAGTTAAACTAACTTACGGACTAGGGTTAAAATAAATATATAAACAGGTTAAGGTCCTATACAAAAATTATGGATTGACTAAGCGACGTTGCCGTTCATATCAAGCAAAGCCGCGCGCGTGGCCGCCGCGCTGTGCTGCCGACTGCTTAGTTGAACGTGAATAATCGAATAAAATACACGCACGGCTTGCAGTACGACGTACTGCAACTGCGTACTGAGTACGTATTTGCGGAGGTGAGGTGGACAGTTCAGTGTATAATGGATTTAGGTATTTGTGCGGACATATAAATGTGTTTAAATATAAAAACGTGTATCTACCCATCTAGCACATAAGTTTTATCGTGTTTAGTGTATTTTTTGCCGTAAAACGCGACCGGCCTGGGTACCTTACTTAAATACTTAATTTGTTTCGTATATTTGGCCGAATGGGTTATTTCGGCGAAAACAGTCAAACGTTTTGAAGGTACCTACGTGTTTATTATTTTCGTTGTCTGATTACTAAAGCTTAGCGCCATAGCCAATTTACACATCCTTAAGTAAGTAAAAACTACGTGTGGACGCCGGGCGGCAAGTAGGTAAGTCTGTCTACCTATCGCATTAAGTAAGCAAGGAAGTAGTAAGTTCAACTTACTTACTTACTTACTTATGGGTGTGTAAATCGGCCTTCAGTCCCGCGTGTCGCCACGTTCAATACAAAGCTTTGTATTTTAAGAAAGGAAAACTGATTTTAACAAAAAATAATGTGTTATTTTAACTAAAGCAAAGCTTTTGATTCAACTGATATATATCGGTTGAATCAAACAAAAATAATGTATTACCTTAACTAAAGGAAAGCTTTTGATTCAACTGATATATATCAGTTAAAATAACACATTATTTTTGTTAAACCACAGTTTTCCCTTCTCTATTTAAATGTTTGTGTTTACAGGGCACATTTTTGGAGGCGGCAACAGCGAGCTATAATGTTTATGATATAATATCACCGCCGTCGAGCCCGGCATTCAGTAGTAACAAACACTCGAAATCCTGAAGAATATCACGCGTAAGTGTTTGAATGAAACATTACTTGTAAATATTTTTAACCCACAACGCAAAGAGAGGGGTGTTATAAGCTTAACGTGTCTGTCTGTGTATCTATCTGTGGTATCGTAGCTCCCAAATGGATGAACTGAATTTCGTTTAGTTTTTTTTTGTGTCATAGATAATTTTATCCCGAGTGTTCTTAGCCATGTTTCATGAAAATCTGTTCAGCCGTTTGAATATTATCAGCTCTTTTTTTTAGTTGATGAGGGGATTTTTTTAACTGCCTTATGTCTTATCGATTCGAAAATTGGTACCGCGTTACTTCAATGATATATAAAGTATTTGGTAAGATAAACATGACCTGATCAGCCGTTTGAAGAGCATCAGCTCTTCAATAGTTGATGAGGGGATCTGACTACCTTCAATATGTCCTATCGATTCGAAATTTGGTACCGTGTTACTTCAATGATGTTGAAAGTATATGGTAAGGTAACCATGACCTGATGAGCCGTTTGAAGATCATCACTTTTAAAAGGACAAAATAAAAATAAAATTAATAATTTTAAAAACCCCTTGACACAAAAAATATACTGTTAAAAGTAACAAATAATATTTTAAACCTATTATAATTATTATCGTAACATATATTATCTAAGTTCAAATATTTTTATTTTCCAGGCGTCGTTGACTGCGGGCGTCTTCCGCGAGATGCAATCTTTCGTAGCCGAAAGTATGCCGCGGCGGGCGGCTGGGTAATACATATAGACTTTAAACACTGTGTACATGATTTAATATCGTTTAAAGATTGTAAAAACCGTCACCAAATTGTTTAAGAATAAACTTTTTACCGTATGAATCGTTTTTTAATGTTTTTTTACAGTACTTGCTATGTCGAACCAACTTGTTTTCTTAGTAAGCTAAAGATATGTATATCTATGTATTAGTTAGAAGATACTTTTGTTTAATGTCGTGTCTACTTTTTACCTACCTTCTATCTGTGTGATTTAAATAATGTTAGGTCATTCTATTTTAGTGTCTTAGTGTTGTATTAACCTAGAATCTATAGTATTTATGACAAAGCCGTTTTGTTGTGTAAACTTCTACAAATTTTGATGGGAATACTAAAATTGTTTTGTACCTATTATCAACCTAGACATAATAGTATTCTCAACAAAACAGTTTTGTTGTGTCAATAATTTTTGTTGCATCTACCTGTACCCTTAGCACGCTCGGTTGTTTGTCCGACGTAAAGCATTTGTCCCTCTCGCACACGCATATTTGCCAGAAAGGGACGAATGCTTTATGTCCGACATAAAACTTAGAGTACCAGCCTCACAGATATAAAAAACTATTAAATCAACCTCTCAAAGTAAATGTTGGCTTAACACGAGGTACAATGTAAAGTCAACTTCCGCTATAATTGTTAGAACCATTTGATTATATTGTCAAATTAACTACTTTACAATGGTATACGAGATAAATTTCAACATGATTCAAGTTAAGGTGATTCATTAAGAGGGTTTACGGACTTCGGTTTCCCATACAATTTTTCAAGTCGAAATTTTTAAAAACCAATAAGCCAATTTTAATGAAACTTTGCATGCTAAAGTAAAATAAAGGAATCTAAATAGTTTGTTGATAACATTTTTAAAAAAGGTTTATTTGGCTGAGTTATTGCGATTTAAAGTTCACTATAGATAGTTTAAAGTCGCAATAACTCAGTTAAATAAACGTTTCTTGGAAATGTTTTCAACAAACTATTTAGATTTCTATATTTTACCTCAGCATGCAGAGTCTCATCAAAATTGGCCTACGGTTTTTAAAGAAATTGACTTGGAAATTTAAGTGGAAAACCGAAATGCGTAAACCCTCTTAAGTATATTCACCCTAAGTTGAATAATTATTTGACAATATAATCCAAGTTTTAGTCCTAACAATTATAGCGAAAGTTGATACAACATTGTAGCTCGTTAATCCAACCTCTACTTCGAAAGGGTTGATTCAATAGTATTTTATCAGGTAGATGCAACACAAACGCCCATATTGACACAACAAAACTGTTTTGTTGAAAATACTATTATGTCTAGGTTGATACAACTAAATTAATAGATGTTGACACAACAAAACTGCTTTGTTAAAATTACTATAGATTATGGGTTAATACAACACCAAGACACTCATTGCCTCAACAAAACTACACTGTTAATTTTACCATTTAATTGAGGTTAATTCAACAAAACATACATATAGATCTAACTATTACAGCAAAAGTTGGTTCAACAGTGCACTAATGTTAACCCTACCCATTTTTGAAAGTACATTTAACCTTTAAAGTTGGTAAGTTCAACACCTTGACATTGATCGAATCAACAAAACGAATTTGCTAAAATACTATTGGATATACCCAAAATATTTTGGGTTGACCCAACAATATAGTACGAGTTGATCTAATATAGTAACTCAGTTAACACAACCTTGAGTTCGAAGGTTAATCTAACATTAAAAGCAAGTAGATTTAACACAAACACACTCGTGTTTTTAACATTTCGAGTACGTTAAAGCAAACCTTGTTAGAGAGTCAATTTTACTGTCTTGGTTGGTTGTTTTTACAAGTTTGCACCAAGTGCAAACCAGTAAAACTAACCATTAAAAGCAAGTAGCTTCAACACAAACATTCATGTATTTTTAACATTTCGAGTACGTTAAAGCAAACCTTGTTAGAAGGTCAATTTTACTGTCATGGTTGGTTGTTTTTACAGGTTTGCAGCAAGTGCAAACTAGTAAAACTGACAAAAATCTAAAGGTAGGTAATGAATTTAACATATTGCTAGACGGTTAAAATTACCATTGTGCTACTGGTAAAAACAACTAAATTCCACGGGTTGGTGCTATATTAACCCCTTGTTAGAGGGTTAATTTTACCATTTTAATGAAATGTTGAATCAACAAATATGTAATAAGTTAAAATTACCGAAACTGATCAACAATATAGTTTTTGTTCATTCAACAAAACTCAAGAGTAGGTGCTATATTAACCCTAAAATTTTGTTGAAATATGGTAAAACCAACTAATAATTTCTTTCCGTGTATTATTTAAGAAACGCAAAACCAATTAAATTGGCAATAGCTTAAAACCTACCCGATTCAAACGCACTTTTAAAAAAAGTTTATTTCAAAAGGCTGTTTTTTTATTTGACTTTGATTTTCCCAATAAAAAAAATTATATCAAGAAGTTAAAAGAGCTACCTATACCTTACTTAACGTAATGATAATTTAATTACATAAATAAGCTATGCCATCGTAGTTAACCCTAAAAAGGTTTGGTACTGAAAGTTTAGAATATTCTATGTTAAGGTACTTTAAAAAACTTAATTTGAGCGCCTTTAGAAAACAGATGTATAAGTTCTTGGTCCAAAAGTGTTACTATTCAGTGTCCGATTTTATTAAGGATAAGTAAATAGATTTGACATAAATATATTTTATTCAATGTGTTACATTGTAACAAATAATGTATTAATGTAATTTTTAATAATAGAAGTACCTAAGTAAATAAATTGTTATTATATAATTAGTACCCAATACAATTGAATAATTAATAAAAACGATTTTAATGATACAATACTAATAATACTATTTGATACTATAATAATGATAATGTTTCTTGTAATAAAAAATAATTAATATTTATTTTGTAAAATGTTGCATGTCTACATGGTAGAATATGTGAGCCTATAAAAATATGACCAGCTAATTGTAACCAACCATATTCTTAGCAAAAAAATAAATAATTCTAAATAATTCAAGCGCGGTCATTAGATATCCGTAGGTATGGGAAAATTTTAGTACCAAACCTTTTAGGGGTAACTACGATGGCATAGCTTATTTATGTAATTAAATTATCATTACGAAAGTAAGGTAAAGGCAGCTCTTTTAACTTCTAGATATAATTTTTTTTTATTTCAAATAAAAAAAAACAGCCGTTTGAAATAAACTTTTTTTTAAGTGCTTTTGAATCGGGTCGGAATATCCGTATGGGAAACTTTTAAATCGCTGCAAATAATATATGATCGTAGCGCACGAACTACTCGATACCTTGCTAAGATGAAGAAACGAGGTAGACAACTGATTTGTCAATGATTATCTATTTAAATAAATGTAAATTATTAAATTTTATCAAGAATTGAGCTAACAAGTGACCAAGGATGTCTTGTCTCAGAGTTACTGTTTATTTATCTACAATCTATTACAATTAGGCGAACAACAAGCATCACATTCAAATTTCTAAAAAATGAATGATGATTTTTTTTATTAAGAAAGTAAAATAGAATGTAACATAAGAGCAGCCATCGCAAAATATGTTTCAAATCACGTTAATCAGGTGCAGCCTCATCTCAGACTGTCTGTCAGGCTGTTTTAATTAGTTACAATTTAAGTAAGTTTATAAAAGTTCTACGTGTTGTATGAAATATTAATAAATATAGGACGTCAAGGATCAATCACCTTTTGAGGATACAGGTTAATTATTTATGACCGGAGACTTTCTTGAAACTGTAAATAAAACTAAATATGTCTGTCTACAAGGACGAGCACTTACACAAAGCATAAAGTTAAGGAAAACGAAAAAAAAGTAAGTATCTAAGTAGGTACTTATCCTCAAGAAAATTATTTTTCAACACTTCACATTATACTCATCATTCTAATCAGATTGTGTCAGACCACTTCTAGATGTAAACCTTTCCAGTGCATTCCAGTGAGCCCGATCTTCAGCTGTTCACATTAATACCTATGTCTTGAAAATCCACATAGAACCAACGTAACAAATAACAAAAGATAATCAACGGCAAACTTCCATTGAATTCGTTCATGCACTAACGAAGATCACCACAACATTTATTTCACAACCAACACCCACATAACTATTTTTTTAAATTCTTTAGTATTAACTGCTTTGTCCGTACCTTCATGTCAGAAACACAGGATCAAGATCAGTGTAATACACGCGTTGAAATCGCGACGAGACTTATATACTAAATGATACTCCACCCACAACCAAAGAAAGAAAGTCACTGGATATGCCAGCGACGACTTTGTACGTAAGCTTGCTACTAGCTTCGGTTACAGCAATGAATCTGTTGGAATGCAAACTTAAAAGCACTTATTTAAATTTTACTTAAGATCAGTGAACAGTATTGGTTAAATGTTTTAGTAAAAGTTTGCAGTGTCACCGTTTTAAATTTTTGTAATGAGTTGTAAACTTATTTTATTACAATAAAAAAACATATGGTTTAAAGTAGTCCTCACAAGTCAACATTTGTAGATTCATAAAAACAATGAATTTCTTGTTTGTTATGGATAAAGGAAAATATTGCATAATAATTCATAGCTTTACAATGTAATTTATAATTTAAAATACTGGCTTTACCACAGAGCTAACCATTACGATTTCATTTAAATATCATACAAGTAAAGAAAAAATAATGATTTCACAAACTAAAAACATTAATTTGAATCATATTTTATTGTTCACAAAAATATTTGGATATAATTAATCAATAACAATGACAATCCAGGGTATTATACATCTTGAACATATTTTAATAATGGTAGATCTAGTTCAGCCTTCAAGGTGTTTTCGACATCTTTGGGTGTTCAATATTTTGTACTTTATGCAAAGCTATAAGTATTTTAGGATTAACAATAAGTATTTTTGCGGTGCTGTGACTAAAAAACGGCTAAGCCCAAAAATGTCAAGTATAAATCACGGACCTGAAAAAAAGAAATGCAGAAAATGTCATAGAAATGCTCACACCGCTTTCGTATTTCCGAGAGCTTTTTTTAAAATCTACGTTTCTATTTCTTCCTTCTTGTCTTAGACCAAGGTGTCCACAATCCACTGTTTCGTGAACACTTGCTGATAATGGGCGCAGGACTCTGTGGTAATAATCTTATCTTCTTTTTGACGTGACAACGTCTTATAAATTGGTTTGCCGGGTGACACTTCAAGAAACTGCGTTACGCTCCGCTCACGTTATGCGCTCACAATGAGAGCGAGTGAGAGGCACGCGTCCCTTCCACTCGGGCATGGTTAGCCCGCCTAAGAGCGAGAGAGACAGACATAAAAAGTGAAAGGCACGCGTCCCTTTCCTATTTCATCCTTCTTCCTACTATACGAATGAATATTCACATTAAAATTATTTTACCACTCAAAGTCGTTGTCACGTAAAACTTTCGCCCGTATACCGACTTTACAGGCAACCAATTTTTTTTCTTCTCTCGATTATCTTCTTCTAATCTATTTCTATCGTCTATACTTTTTCTTCTTTTTTCTTATCATTTAATAACGTGTCCACAATGAGCTCCTTGTAAAACTGCACAAACGGTTTGGGGACGTCGTGGTGTAAAGGATGGGAGCCTCCGACGTAATTGCTTGAAAACATGTTTCTAAACATGTTGAGGAAGAGGCGAAACAGCTTCATCTGGCCCATTGCAGCGGCATCCTCGTATTTACCTGAACAAGTAAATAATATTAATAACTTTCTACATTCACACCATTTATTTAGTCCAAGTTAAAGGACCATGGGCACTTTTGTATGAACACTGGACCCACCACCTTCCAAAATTGTGCAACGGTGATGAAACGTAAGGCATATGAAAGCTCGTGTACTTTATTTCATTCTATAGCAGCCAAGTTCGAATCCTGCGCGAAAATGGCGTTTTGATACACTCAAAAATTATTGTAAATGTAAAATTCCAAGGAAATCATTAGGATATCATATTTCTAAATGTGGCAGATTAGCTTCCATCCTTATGAACGCTACCCTTTGCCTGTTTAGGTTTTTCAGTGTAACATAATTAAACAAAAGATTCGGCAAGTTGATTTTTTCTATAGTGAGTGGAGTATAGTAAGTTATAGTCCTAGCTACTGACTGATGGCTAATCATAATTTAATATCAAAACAAATCATTTTTTCAAAAACGCACCATAACACCGTTATCGCGCAGGATTTGAATTTAGTTGCCATATAATAAAATAAAGTACACGCTAAGAGCTTTCATATGACATTTAATTCATCACTGTTTAATAAAGCTGAAAAGTGGGTCCAAAATGACGCATGATGATTAAATTATTAGCTAGATAACGGTTCAACAAACATAAACATAAAACACCCTGACACAAAATCAATTTAGAAAAATAGATGTCTTTCTTAATTGACCCACCACCCTGGCCCAATGCTGGTTTTACGCCATCTTACGACAACAAACGGGACCGGTTATAGCGTAATATAGTATATCTAAGCCATCTTTATGTGAGCTATCGCAGTATAGAAATACTGTCTGAATGCCTGATATTCTATGAGAGGGATGCATGAATGTAATTATTTAATCATGTACGTGATTGATCATTTTGTAATAAGAATAATGCTCGTATGCTTAGGTAAGAATCAATGTGTATTTTAGTTAATGTATTTTGAGATAGATTTTTAGGTTGACTAGAAGACAGCCCGTTCAGTGATAAGACCGCCCGTTGCACGACTCCTAAAACCTTATTAAATACTTGCTTTCGGCTTCACTGTCATTATTTTACTGCTGGAAAAGGGACAACAGAAGAAAGATTTGAAAAAAAGTAGGTAAGTACCGTCTTTAAGGGGATCTATCACTAGGTACTTCAAAATTCATCCAAATCAGCTTAGCGGTTTAGCCGTGATGGCGTTACAAACAAGCAAACTATCTTTCGCATTTATAATATTAGTTAGGATAGCGTGTCTGAATTTTTTTTGTCTTTTAAATATTCGAAAAAATTTCGATGTAATCTCGATAGATTATTCGGCCTGCCACTAAAGTATTTATTGTGTTTGTCTGAGGTTAAAAAAGCCTTAGATGTGTATCGGTTTAAAAATCACGTAGAGTCGTCGCTCCGTTTTGTTTTAAAGGAATAAGGATCAATCAAATAACCCTTTTGTTTTACCAATATTACGTTACTAGGGTTTATTTGGTAAGACACGTTTGAAGCAAGTTCGGCACATGTACGATCAGCAACGAAATTTGCTGAACACTTAGGCCCGTATTCTAAAACCAAACTCACACTCAAATCTCTGCTTGAGTACAGTTAGAAAGGGATGGCGATATAAGCGATAAATAGCACTGAGCCTGCTAGAACAATTTTTTAAAATCATTACTTGATGTTGACGAGGGCCCATTACATTAGTTAGTTGCTTTTTAAAAGCACTAAAGCGTTTAGCGATTTTCTTTATTGACTGTTTATATAAGACTGCATGTATATATAAGACTTCAAAAATCATTTACTTTCAATGTTTACAACTAGCTATGTCCCTGTCTTATCCTTTCACAATACAAAAGACAGTATCACACGCACGTAAAATAATACAGCATAAAGCGACTTGATTCACGCGGAAAACCTTGAAAGACTTAATGTTGATCAATAGTATTAATTACAATGTCTGAACTTTCAAAATACAGGATATTATGTAAGTACCTATATTATATAGTCGTATAATAAGACAATTTAAGAGTTCCTCAATGTTTTAAGCAACCATCGCGTATTCTATAATTGTTTTATAATACTGATGAATTTAATTTATTATTCATTTCTAAGACCTTTAATAAGTCTCTGAGAGACTTTCTAATAAACATTTTTTAAGCATTATTTAGTTAAACATAGTTTTGTCTCTTTGGCTCAAATTCAAAATGACGTTGGTGTGACGAGACAAAACCATGTTTGACTAACAGCCGTACTCAGAGACATCAATTAAGTTTTAATGATAATTAAGTCTCTTGCTGTCACTTTCATAAGTAGGTAGTGATAAATAGATAAGGAAAGATACTTAATTGCCATTAAAAATAATTGACGTCTCTGAGTACGGCAGTAAGACCTCAGCTGCCGCAAATCCAGACACAATAGAAATACATGTATCAGTAGCCTCTATAGTGTTCATGACAAACAAGAACATAAATAGTGTTTATGAGTAAGATATTAAAGTGACCTAAATATACAGCTCAGAATTATTTTATCTACATACCACCGCCCTGTCTCTTCACTCGTAATTTTGAAACATCACAGGAACTTCCTTTTTCTAGCAGTTCTGTGTTTTGGACTCCATTTTCAACTACATTTGAATAGTGTGTCAGAGCTTCCTAGAATGACATACAAAATTATAAAAAAAACATCATAAACAAACAAACTCACTTTCGCATTTATAATATTAGTTAGAAAGTTAGGGTATAACTAGGTCTTTAATATTCACAGCAGGTAGAACACTACAACTTCATGGATATTACCATAAAGATGTAGACATGGTCACAAACCTTTACAATTTTTGAATCGCCAATTAACGCACTTGAAACTAAATTAACGGAATAAACTCCAAAATAAATAAACACCATTCCACAAACAGGGTTGTTATTCCAACGATCCATTTTAATATAGAATTTTGCAATTTCAATAAACGCATACAACAATTATCTTTGCTGTTCTGCTTGAAAGACAATGCAATAGTTCAAGCTCAGCTCCAAGCGTATTTATAATAGCCGTGTCTGTTTATAAACAATTTAATGTTATTTCATTTACAATAACAATGTATAACGCAACCACATATTTTATTAAATAATTTCTTTACAACTAAGTCATACAGTTGTAAACATAGATAATCATAATGACTTATTAAGAAGATCTATTCTTGGATCTGATTTGATATACCTACGCTAGATTTATAGTTTCTATGTCGCAGGACCATAGAAATTATAACTCCAGTAATAATAGTAAATAGTTACGATCACGTTTTAACCACCTTTGTGAGCTTACCGATAAGATTTTCTTTAAAGCTTTGAAGAAACAGTCAAAATTATTTATATTTTAAACGGGGGAAGTTGGAGTATTTCAGACACATCGTAAGTCACAATAAATATGTGACTCTGCAGCTCCTACTGCCAGGCATAATACAGGAACAAGGAAGACAAAATGGTTACAGAAACTCGCCGATTGGTACAATTTAAGTACTACTCCGCTCTTCTGAACCCCATCTTCAAGGACCCAACTGGCCGTAATAATAGCCAACCAATAGGATTGTAATAAGAGGTCGAGTTTAATGCCAGAAAAACCCAGGTTTGTGCATTCTTGTCCAAGGTAACTCCCTTCCTTACTCCTCCCTCCCTTCAGAACTCTCCTTTAGCCATGTCAGTGGACCTCAGCATTTTCGGCTTGGACATCGGCCAGGAACTAAATCCAAAATGCTACATCGAGAGTGTTATTTTACCTGTCTCCCGTAAGTTGGGTACTTTCAATAAGGTGAGGCGGTTTTTCACTCCCGAGCAGCGCTGTTTGCTGTACAAGACTCAGGTGCGATTGAGTATGGAGTATTGTTTCCACCTTTGAGACGGCTCCGCTAAATACCTCCTCGATGCACTTGATAGACCGCAAAGGCGAGCTTGCAAAGATTGAAGATGCTGAGGTTACAGCCCCTGTTGAGGACCTTCAGCTGCGTAGAGACATTGCTTCTCTCATTGTCTTCTACCGAAATTACAACGGAGAGTGTTCTGAAAAACTTTTTGATCTGATCCCACCCTCTCCTCTCCTCTCCCGGACTACACGTGCTGGTCTTAGGTCACCGTCATACTGTGCAGACTATCAGCACTCGTACCAAAAAATTTGGCAAGTCGTCTGCAAGCTTTGGAACCGGCTTTGGAATTCGGAATTCTTTGGCGGCGCATGTGTTTCTCAGCTCCTAGACTCACGGGTCTTTTAAGCGGGGCGTGAAACGGCATTTATGCAGGCCGTCATGAATGGATGCGCTAGTTACCGTTCTTATTCCACGGTGAGAAGCGCTCTCGTTATTTTGCAGGATGTAGTAACTATGACGTGTCACAATAAAAAAAGAAGAAGGAACTTAATAAAACAAATGAAAGTTTCTGCCCAATGTCTATCAATGATCCCAGCTCCAACAGCAACACATTGCCAGACCTAAAACTATTGTTAGCTCGTATTGTGTAAACCAGAACGCACCCGGTTAAATATAAAAATAATTGACAGTAAATAACTCATAACTATGAGACGACCAACACCTCAGTCTCTCAGTGACCACGGACCCTGTAAAAGTTTCGAAACGTCAGAAAACTAAAAAACTATATAATGTAGTAAAATTAAACGCGAGTTAATCCGTAAAAAGTTCATTTCAATGTCTATCAATGAGTTTTTATTTTTTATTTTAAGTACGGCAAATGACACTTCACAGGATGTGAAGCGGAAGTGGAGTCCAGGCGCGAGGACACTGGTGCAGCGTAAGAGACGTAGCATCAGTCACCCTCACTCTGCCGGCCCACAAAGTGCCTCTTATTATCTGAAATATTATTCAAGTAAACAATTCGTGTAACGAGTAACAATGCATTAAATACTACAGCTCTAACAAAAACCACAAAGAAAGACTAATTAATTAAGAAAGCAAAATGTTGATATTTATTATTATGAAAATTGTGTAATTAATTATTGTATTAAAGAGTACTCTGACATTAAAGAAAATAGTTGAGCAATGTCTTGAAAATGTCCAAAATTAAACATTTATAGGTACTCTAAACTCCAATGGTTGTAGTCTAAATCTCAATCAACATAATTTAAGTTGTCGTTGACATTGAACGTAGTTGCATCAAAAAGTAATTAATGTTAAATTATGCATCCTGCATCGATGCTTCAAATGCAATCTCGGCTACTTTCAAATCTGTAATCTTAAAGCATTCTGTGGGCACAATGACCAAGGTTGCCCCACATCAGACAAACATCAGCTGGCATTTATAACACCGCTGACATTTCTACCGAACTAGTGCAATTACGCGCCGAACTTGACTAGTCATCCTTTACAAAGCTTATCGCATTGATAAACCGTCCAATCAATTTCGTTATGTAAACGTGCTTTAGTGAGAGTAGAAGGATTATTAGATATCCTAAGTGTGTCATGCTGTGCATACAAGTTTCTTTTTCAATTATTATTATCATTGGTGACTCGCGCGTATATTGTATAAACTTCATGACGTACACAAAAGGAATGCAATAATGATTTGATTGGAAAACGTAGTAATAACCTATATACTGAGCTGTGTTTTGGCGGCTCATTAAAAGGGTTTACAAATTTCGGTTTCCCATACAATTTTCCAAGTCGAAATTTTTAAAGACCAATAAGCCAATTTTAATGGAACGTTGCATGCTACAGTAAAAAACAGGGATCTAAATAGTTTGTTGCAAACATTTTTAAAATAGGCTTATTTGGCTGAGTTATTGCAATTTAAAGTCCACTATAGAAAGTTTAAAATCGCAATAACTCAGTTAAAAAAATTTTTTTTAGAAATGTTATCAACAAACTATTTAGATCTCTATATTTTACTTCAGCATGCCGAGTTTCATAAAAATTGGCTAACTAGTTTTTAAAAATTTCATCTTGGAAATTTGTATGGGATACCGAAATGCGTAAACCCTCTTAAAAGAATACTACTGACCCATATCTTTCCTTGGGTGTCGTAAGGACACCTTCTTTGGGACTAACGGACTAAAGACTGCACATACATCCAACAGCAAATAGGGGCGCACTACCTGTCTCTATGAGCACATGTGCAGTTGTTATTTGGTGAAATGTGAAGAGGATTGATTTTGCGGGTCTCGTTGAATAGTCTGTGACCACTTTATGACTAACCCTTAGGGGAAAATAGTCGTTAGTGTATCTATGCATGTATTCTGCCCACAGCTGGGCAAAGGCCTCTATTATTGAAGTCATCGCTACAACTGATGGGTAAAGCTTAATCGCAAACTCGCGCTATGCATTGAGAAATAAGAAACCACTTTGGCCGACCTGGAATTGAAGCCAGAAACTCCGGATATCGACGAGTTAACAACTTACTTGACTAAAATTTTAAGTAAAATTTTATATTTAAACGTTAATAAAACGCTAAAATATAAAAAACATTAATCTATAAACGCAGCTTCATCTTAACCGAATGTTCAAATATTTGTAAAAATATTTCTTTCGGATCTCAGAGGTGAAAACTTCTAAGATTTGATGAAGCAATGTTGACTAAAAAACATAAGCAACAAGCACTGACAAATTTCGACGGTTGAAAGCCAGACCTCGGTAGCCAAGTAGTTAAGGCAGCCGCCCGGAATGCGGAAGGTGCGTGGTTCGATTCCCGCCTGAGGTTGTCGTCTTTTTTCAGTGTTTAAAATTTTACTTAAGTACATTTAAGCGTTAATAAAACGCTAAAATATAAAAAAAACATTAACTTACTTGACTCTGTAGTCTGTCCTAAGAAAGTTTCATTAGGAAGTGGTGGTGGTTTAAAAAATATCAGCTTGTATATGTAGGTACTAGCTGCCACTCGCGGTTTCACCCGCGTGGTTCCCAGTCCCGTGGAAATATCAGAAAAAAAAGTATTTTTTGTACTAATCCAGGTTATAAACTATATGTATGCCGAATTTCATCCAAATCTATTCAGTAGTTTTTACGTGAAAGAATAACAAACATTCATCCATAGTTACAAACTTTCGCGTTTATAATAATACATACCTACTCATAATATAGGTATAGCCATTAAGATACTATACCTAGAGGTATAGTAACTTTATGAGTATAGCCAAGGACGATAATTTTGTCTATGGTATAGCTTATCTATAAATAAATAAAAATTTATATCAGTGAAATGATACTAACAAAAGCAGATGCACTTACATACATACACATAATCACGACTATTATCCCCGAAGGATTAGTCAGAGACTAAGCAATGAGGACCGCAAAAGCAGTCCTCTGCCGTAGTCCACTTTTCTCCGAATTGTGACTACACATGTGCTGAGCGTGACAGGTGGTTAGCCCATCGCCGCTCTATGCTGTTGGTACTATGTGTAGTCTTTAGTCCGTTTGTCCCCTTTTACGACACCCAAGGGAAGAGGGGGGGTGGTAGTATTCTTTCACCGCCACGCAACACGGTTAGCAGATGCACAATAACGCTGTATACCTATTGAGCCTTAAAGTATTATTGAGCTTAGAGTAGGTATACTAGCAGCCGCCCTCGCCTTCGTCCTTACTTACTTACTTAGAAACACCATCCACCACCATACTTCAGCCATTTTGTACAAAATATCCACAAAAACCATCCCCAGTTATCGCTCTTCCTATTAGTGAAATCCTCATAAAAATCCATTGAGTGGTTTATTCATAAAGTTACTATACCTAGCGGAAAGGTATAGTAACTTTATGGATTTATTAGAATAAAGCGGAGACACGGAGAAACGATGACTTTACTTTATATTATGTAACTAGCGGATCGTCGCGGTTTTACCGGCGTGGTACCCGTTTCCGTGGGAATATCGGGATAAAATATAGCCTATGTCACTTGGGAAGAATGTAGCTTTCTAATGGACAAAAAAAAATCTAAATCGGTCCGGTAGTTTGAGAGCCTATTCAATTCAAACAAACAAACATACACATTTTTCCTTTTTATAATGAATAAATAAATAAATAAACTTTCCTACGCTCACACCAATTATCTAGCCCAAGAGAAGCTTCGTTATGAAACTCGTTAAATGGTTACTAGACAACGGATACACATACTTAAAATACTTAAATACATACTTATTTTACATAGAAAACACCCAGATCCGAGACAATTTAGAAAAACTATAATGTCTAAATTGACCCGACCGGGGATCGAAACCGGGACCTCAGAGATGGCGACACCATGAAAACCGGTGTACAATCCACTCGACTAAGGAGGTCGTCAATATAATATTAGTATAGATTATGTAATAATGTTATTGATGTTATGCTTAGAGCATTCAACCAACTGTTATGAAGCTTTACAAGAAATCTCAGAATAATAATTATTATTGCAATAAATTAAGTACCTTTTTTGAAAATGTCTATTGTCGAACTGGCCGCAATGACAAAGACAATAGAAAACCCAAAGATTGTAAAAATTAAATCATGAATATGACATTTATCAAGCTGTCAAAAAAATTCTATTTGTCTCAAAAATACTGTTAGATAGTAGTTTTTCACTTGTGTTTTAGGTCAAAATGAAATGCTTCTCAAAGACGGTTCATTTTTTAACATAAACCAAATTAAACATCTTTGTACCTAATGCATAAGAAATGTCAGGTATTGAAATCATTTGTAAGTTAGTAATCTTTGATTTTACTTAAGTTTTTGATAACTAGGTAAGTAAGTATTTAATTTGTATAATAAATCCAATGTTAAAATGGTTGTTTTTGTAATGAATAAGTTTTATTTGTAACGGAATGTGTCATAAGATAAGGAGGGAAGTCTCCAATTGTTTACTTTTATTTTGGACTCTGGAAAATAAAGGGAGAAAAGAAATGCACTTGCATAGTTTCTTGCCGGTTCTTTTCAATACAAAGTCTCCCGCCCTATAGGACTTACTCACCGAACGGCGTAGTGACATTCACAAGACAAGTGCTAAAGGAGATAGATCATTCTGGCTCCATAGAGTAAAAGTTAATATGGCACAAAAGTTGTAGGATTGCTCTCATCCAAGTTATACAAGTTCGAAGGTTCATCATTTTCACTCATTTATTGATTCCTAAAAATGCTTGAAAACATAAAATAATGATAGATATTTTTAGAACTAATGATCCGAAGCAATTGTCATTGTGAAGCGTCAAGCGACTAATTATTGTTAGCAATACGTATCATTTTTTTTGTTGGCCGGCACTTTCAGAAAAGTCCCAAAAAATTATGTCCTTTATTAGCCTCTGAATAAAGAAATTGAATCTTGTCACTAAACGTAATAGTGCCTTTTTACTTTTTTACAGCAACTGATTCATCGGCGCAAACCCAGGAAGTCAAAAAGTCCAAAAGAAAAAGTAAGTTTATATGCTGCAATTTCCTCCGGCCATGTTAGTTCCGACATTTCAGATAAGAGAAAGCCTGTAAGTTTTTCACTACCGGCAGGTAAGTAATTGGCCTTCTCACGTGATATTAGTAGATGATAAGGCTGAAAATCGAAGCGCACTTCAACCGGCTTCCTCATACTGAGGAGCTGGTTATCTTTTACCTAACTGTAGGAACACAAAAATGTTAGAAACATTGATGTCATGGCAACATATTTAAGTAATATGGTGGTAGCTAGCAAGGAGGACTTAAAACAAGCCCTACCACAACTGAACCGAGTACAAACATGCACGGGGTAGGAATCGATCCCGGATCTTGGGTCTAAAACCCTTTCTCTTTCTACTAAACCACAGAGGCGAATTGAAAGTTCTTAAGAGGATTTACGCATTTCGGTTTCCCATACAAACTTTAAAGTCGAAATTTTTGAAAACCAATAAGCCAATTTTGATGAAACTTTGCATGTTATAGTAAAACACAGGGATCTAAATAGTTTGTTGAAACATTTTAAAAAAACGTGTTTTACTTTAGCATGCAAAGTTCCATCAAAATTGGCTAATTGGTTTTTAAAAATTTCGACTTGGAAGTTTGTATGGGAAACCGAATGGCGTAAACCCTCGTAAGTAGTTGAGGATTCCGGGTGACGTAATTTGTTCGACCTCTTACCATTAGGTGACATGCAAAAGAAACTCTTCATCATCATCATAATCGCCTTGTGTCCACTAAGAATAAATCGGGTGGATTGGCGTTTCTAATGATCAATTATGTTTTATAGAAACAAAATATCTAAAATTATCATTATAAAAAATGGGATTATTTATATTTTTAAAGATAAAAATCGACAATAATACGCATTCAGTCATAAGACATTAAACGGAAATCAGACGCCGTGACGTCACGCCGTGCCAAATGTCATTTTATTGTTGTGACATTTCTATAGAACAGGCCTCGAACAAAACGGATGTTTGGCACGGCGTGACGTCATTTACTCAACATGGCGGTCTTAAGCGTTTTTGCGATAAATTTAAATCGGAATATAAAAACGCAAAATAATGTTATAAATGATCGATTTTTTGATAAATTATGTATTTTAAGATAAAATAGGTAAACAGGTATCGCTTTAATATGATTTTGAAATTTAGTCAACTAGCCTATTTAGCCCGTGTCCGTCCAGGGCTGGACATAGGCATCTCCCAACGCATGCCACTGAGCCCGATCGCCTCCTTGTCTAACTGCCGCCAGTCATCTTACGTATATCGTCGCTCCACCTAGCCGGAGGGTGTCTTACACTACGAAAAAAACGAGAAAAAGAGAAACGCTTTCTCATCTATCCTCAATATGAATAAATATTAAATGCCGCTAATGTATGTTCACGCATCACTTTAGAACGGCTGCACCACCTTAGCTAATTATTTTTTAGGGGTCCATAGCCAAATGGCAAAAAACGGAACCTTTATGGATTCGTCATGTCTGTCTGTCTGTCCGTCCGTATGTCACAGCCACTTTTTTCCGAAACTATAAGAAGTATACTGTTAAAACTTGGTAAGTAGATGTATTCTGTGAACCGCATTAAAATTTCACACAAAAATAGAAAAAAAAACAATAAATTTTGGGGGTTTCCCATAAGTACTTAGATGTGAAACTCTAAAAAAAATTTTTCATTAAACCTAAATTAAACCATTAAACCTATGGATAGGTCTTCAAAAATGATATTGAGGTTTTTAATATCATTTTTTTCTAAACTGAACAGTTTGCGCGAGAGACACTTCCAAAGTGGTATAATGTGTCCCCCCCTCCCCTGTAACTTCTAAAATAAGAGAATGATAAAACTAAAAAATATATATGATGTACATTACCATGCAAACTTCCACAGAAAATTGGTTTGAACGAGATCTAGTAAGTAGTACTTCTTTAATACGTCATAATTAATTAATTTTTAAAGTATACACTATTATTAAAACATCGATCAAAGTTACAATGAACTACAAGAACTTTTATATGATGTTACTTGCTGCTACGGTACCCTTCATGGGCGAGTCCGACTTGCACTAGGCCGCTTTTTTTTGTTGTGTTTGTAATTGTCAAGACAAGGTTGGTTTGTGAAAAAAAACAAACAAAAAGAGTCCCAAGGTCGACTTATCGCTGCGGTGCCCTCTAAACATTACGCGGACGGTTTATTTAACGAATAAGTAAAATAAATAAATAAAACGCTAGTTTAGATAATATGTAGCATGTAAGCGATGGGTTACAATTTCCTTCTCATAAATATGTTTAATATTGGCCACTGAAAGCGAAACGACCGAGTAGTGATTAATTACAGTCGTACTAAGATAATTACCGGGCGCGTCAGAGACAATGTATGAATAGATTTATTCAGTAGGAAAAGTGTAGGTAATACCATAGACATTTATATCGTCCTTTTAATATGTTGTTTTATTAAATTCGTTCTTAAAATAAGAATAGGTTCTTCAAATGACGATGATAATAAGTAAAGCACGTAACAACTTAAAAGTTTTATAACAATACATTTTGAGGAGATTTCGAGTTTATGTTGCGTTGCAAGCATGAAAGCGCTTCGCTTCCACTTTCCTGATTTTGATGTACATTTTAAATAATCGGAGAGCTGCTTTACATTTTGGATTTCTATCATAACGCCTCGATAGCCGAGAGTGGTCAGGCGCTCGGTCAATTAAAGTGTTTTTTCGTATTTTTCGATGCAAAGCCCGGGTTTGTGGTCGCCAACCCCCATTTGGCAAGCGTGATGATTAAACGAATAACTCATCAATTGTAGCAAAGACTTGATTTCAATGATAGAGGCCCTTTGCCTAGCAGCGCGGCAGTATAAAGGCTGTACCTAACTTTTTTTTAAATTTTAATATGTACATTGCCTACTGCCATCGCGTGCACTGTGCCGATTTCCCGAGGCGCGCCGCCCGCCCCCGCGCCCGCTTTTCCTTTCAGCCCGGGAGCGTAGTCGGCCGCCGGCCGCCGCGTGGCGCTGTGCACCGCAGCTCGCTCGCCCCGCTCACACACTGTTTGTTTACCATTCGATTACCGAAGGATACCGCACACGTACGTTACGATATCTTCCCCTGAGTGGCAATTGTATATTCAGTTTTGACGGCCAGTGGAAATGCAGACGCGTCGTCACGTGCTTTGGCCTACATTCGAAAGTGCAGCCGAGATTCGTTGGGCACTCCACTCGTTTATCTTGTTTCCGATAACAATCACCCGGTTTTGAGTTTTGAGTGTGCTCTGCTACAGTGTGTTGCCACCGTTACTCACAATTACTTTATTTTCTTTACTGTTGATAATTTGCTGTTTTATATACTTATAATAAATTATAAATCATGAAAACATTTCACACTATTTGTTTATACGTTTAAACAATACATTTTAAATCATAAACCGTTGTTTAGTTTAGGTTTAAGCACTTTCGAAAGTTTGTTATGAGTCCCTGAGAATATCCGATGCAATACTATAAAATATCACCTAAACACTTGACTGACTTCTTAAATAGGTTGTGTATATCCGTTAAGAAAAGATTTACATCTGTCACGTTATACAAACTAGTGTTTACGCGAATGACATCGCCGGCCGGCGGCTATTCACCATGGTAATGTGAATACGATGCACTAAACTTAAAAAAACATTTCGACAAGATTTTTCTGAAAATACCAATACGATGATTGATCATTGCTGTTTAATTTTATGTCATTCTCTTTAATAGCAATTCATACTTTTTCTTTTCTTTAAATACAATAACATTACTGTGCAGCATATCGCATGGCGGACGAAGCGGCCACGGACTGCCTGTTCGAGCGGCTCCGTCTGCACCAGCAGCGCGCGCCGGACTCCATGGAAGTGGGGCGCGCCATCACCGCACGCATCAACTCGCGGCTCACTTCACACGGTGAGTACCGCACGCTGCCTGTTCTAGTACCTCTTTTATGTTAAAAGGAGACAAACGAGCAGGCCGGTCACCTGATGAAAAGGAATCACCGCCACCCATGGACACCCGAAAAACCGTAGGAGTCGCAGATGCGTTGCCGACCTTTAAGGAGTAGGATCTTAGAGAAAGGAGTAGGAATTGTGAGGGGGGAGGGAGGAGAGATAGCCTCCGGTACATTAACTCACCGGACAAAACACAACAGCAACGAGTGCTATTGTTTCACGCCGAGGGGGTAGTATTACGCCGAGCAAGCCGGCCCGATTCTTGCTGCAACGCAGCGCGGCTCTACCACTCAGATAGTGTCACTCATTTAGCACCACCCAGGGGTCACGTGTAGGGTCTGAAGGGTATACCTACGGGTAAATTGCTTCATCTATACTTTCGAAGGTTACAATGTAGGAGATGCAAGGACTTCCACTAATGTGCCGTTGGCGTTGGTAATATCTATAAAAACAATATGGCGATAAATGTCTTCATCGGATGCGTTTTTCCCGGACGTTAATAAAAAACTACAGTGAAGTTAGGCGAACAGGAAGCATAAAAGGTCTTGGTAGGTATTCTGCTGCAACGATTTTAGACGTTTTGGCGTCCGGCGCTCAACATTTCATGTTTCGTCTAACGTCATTGACACGTCCACGTTACTGAGATTCCTTTTATGAGAGGCTATGTCCAATCTGACATTAGCAATGCATGCCAAATACCATTGTTGTGGTCGAGGCATCCGTGGCCGCGAACTATATACACTTATAAAGTGAAGATGTGTACAATTTAATTAGTTTATGCCTCATTATTTAGAGAAACTTTCGTCAATAATAAAATAATAACAATATAATAACTAATTATTATTTATTATCTTATCTTTATCTTTAACATAACAAAAAAAAATTGTATAAAGTACATGTCTTGTAGCAGGAGATCTAATCAGTATGCAAACAGCAAAATGTATATTATCTTAAACGTACTTAATAAAACAAAACATTTATTTTCTACAAAATTTCACTTTGAATAAAACAAAGAGCATTTTTTATGGTATGAGTCAGCTTAAGCAAAGACAGTTTTACAAAGGAGACTGTCTTTTATAAATAAACCTTAAGGGGTTTTATTTTTAGAACTGAAACACCAGTGTCATAAAGGATTTACTTTCTATTTTTAGCTTTTTCTATCAATCAAAAATATGTTTGACTGAATATTTAAACAAGTCTTACTTTTATAGAATAAAGGAAAACAAATCTATCCATAGAATTAATATATCAGTATCATTCCAATAGAAGCAGCTGGTATAAAACTGATGCTTTCTCATTAATGCTAGCAGCATCCGTTTAGTACCAGATTTCACTTTTAAACCCACGTTTTTGACGTTATTACATACATACATACATATAATCACGACTATTATCCCCTAAGGGTTAGTCAGAGACTAGGCAAATGAAGACAGCAACAGCAGTCCTCTACCATAGTCCACTTTTCACCAAATAGCAACTGCATATGTGCTCAGCGTGACAGGTGGTAAGCCCATCGCCGCTCTATGCTGTTGGATGTATGTGCGGTCTTTAGTCCGTTAGTCGCCTTTTACGACACCCAAGGGAAGAGAGGGGGTGGTTGGTAGTATTCTTTCACCGGTACGCGACACGATTTTAGCGTTATTCCAACGTGTATATGACGTTATAATAATAATTATACAGTGTGGATCAATTTCTTTAAAACAACTTGGTAGAATCTTAAAAAATCTTCTACAAAATCTTATAGAAAGACGAAGAAAAATGTTTTTTTTTTATTGTTAAGCTTACTTACTATCTTAAGAAAATAGTTTACTTAACTTATGAATTGCTCAAAATGAGACTCATTTTCACGTATGCACAGACGTATTCTTCGACTGAATTCATTAATTTTTCTTAGGTTTTAATTTAAGATACTATGTTGTGTAAAAAAAAATATCCTTATGAATGACTCTTTCGGTTGGTATCATAAAATACAGGATGTTTTTTTTTCACATTTCACCTGGTTCGATTCTCGGATCAAGCAGGTGATTTTTTAAAAATCTTTAAATGCAGTTTTAAATATTTTTGAAAATAAAGGATTGTTTCTTTTCAGTAAAATTTGCCATCATCATCATCATCAATATTAAAGGTACTTTTTCTCCAACCACGGTCCTTTTTTCCAACCTGTATATTGCGTGTTAACATTTTGGAACAAATAGTTGCATGAATGTGCGGAAAACAAACGAAATAATGATAGAAACATATAGTGATGTACTGACATTCCTAAATAATTTTAAGAAGACTTTATGATAATCGGGATTATTATCGAGGAGTAATTCGGTTTACGTAGGTTGGTTTGTTTGCTACTTATTACGGATAAACATAAATGACGACATAATATGCATAAAGGATGAATAAAATGAACACCAATTAATCAACAACTACTCATTAAATAACAAATCTGGTTATAATTATTGACAAATGTATTATAAAATTAAAAAATTAATTCATAATTTAAGTCAACAATAAGTCTTGTATACCTATTTTATCTATAATGCATCGAAGTTATGACTACAAGCAAGGAGCGCTTAAATCAAGTATTTATAGCGCAGTCGCCAGTTACCTACCAGAGACCGATTCCAAGTCTGTTTGCGTTTAGATGGCATATTGCAAAATACAAATGACTCGTGCGACAACAGCTTTCAAGGAAATGTGCGTGTTTATTAGTTTCAGCTGCAACATCTTTAATGTTTATAATACTAAGATAAACAAGAGTAAATAATATAATAATTTACTACTTTGATTGTTTTCACACATAAACGAGCGGGTTTTTTTCAAAAGCAATCTCATTTAATGGTTTTTCGTATTGTTTTAGGAAGTTCTCGTTTTTGGAAGTTGACATTATAAAATGTTATCATTTTAGGAAGTTGTCGTTTTCGGAACTTGTCATTTTAGGAAGTTCTCGTTTTTGGAAGTTGACATTCCAAAATGTTGTCACTCAGCCTGTGGGTTGATTTAACCCCTTGTCTTTCCCGAAGACTGCTAGAGATTGCTACCATGAATTTATTTGTTTCTGGTATTACGACAGCTATGCTCTTATTGCCATACAATAACATTTTTTTTAACAACGATTTTATTTACTGAAAAGTTATGTGAATTGACCAAATTAGACTTTGTAGATAATATGCTGTTCACTGGAATACTTAATATTTTCTTGTTCATCGAAGCTGTCGCTTGGCATACTGCCCGCCATTAACTTTTGACGGCATCACTCGCTAACAAAGAATACGTGTATAGTAATAGCGCTAATTGTGCTAGTAGGGTAAAACCACTAAAGAGCACACATTGAAGAAGAAAGAAGTAGAAGAAACATTTGTTTTAACATAAACGAGACACAACAGCAAAATAACAATGTAACGAGCCACAAAAAAATCTTAAAGGAAAACTTAACTTAACTTAGTCAATGCAATTGAAATTCAATTGATTGACGGTTAACATTTACCGCCGTGGTGCTTAAAGTGTTAAACTCTAATTTACAATATTATACCGGTTAGCAACACATGCCTCTCAGTGATCTATGTTTTAACGTATACTTGAAATTAATAAGGTACGAACCGTAGTACTTATTACTTCCATGAATGTGTCTCTGCCAATGCTGTACGTCATTTTTGGTAGTGCGTACTTTTTGGTGGTTTCACCCTATGTTCTTTACACATAAAACTGTGTCTTGGGCTGTCGTTTGCGCAACTGAAACACTTTTGGCTGCCAAACTTTTTTCTCCTTTCCTATGAACACATTAGTTGTGTACACTTTTGTGTAGATACATAAGTTTACGTCATTTCTCTTTTCAAAAATCTTAGTAACTAAGTAGCTTTGTTGGGTTTTGGTACTAATCGTATCCCGTGATAAAATTTTCTCGAAAACTTTCTTTCATACAAAACTTGTCTTGACTAATTATAAACACAAAAAAAAGAATCAGAGACCCCCCACACTGGCGTCTTTTGAGCGTCAGCGTCATACCGGCGGCGTCCACGCGGCGTCGTTACAGCGCTCACCTCACGCGGCGTCGATGCCACGCGAGCGCTGCACTGACGCCGCGTGGACGCTCGAAAGACGCCAGTGTGTGGGGGAGGGGGGGGGGGGGGTCTCTTAGTCAAATAGGTACAGGCGTTCTCAAGTGATGCACAAACATATATCGTGGCAAATGATTTCTTTATTCATATATGTAGAAGATAAATAATTGGTCGAATCCTCATATCGTATGTTCCATTTCTGCTTATTAGCTGCATTAAAACATAAATTGTATGTAGGAATTTGAAAATGAAAATGAAAAAGTGTTTTATTTCAGAAAATCTTTAACAAATTAGTTGCCGGGGTTTCCCAAAAAGTAATCAAACGATACCTGTGTTGGGAAAGCCTCGCTCTTCCTAGGTGTACATAATATTTTAGATTAAAAACATTTTATTACAATTAAGCTGTGCTAAACTAAGCTAAACAAAATAAATATCACTAAAAGTGTGTATGTGTAAGTGTGTGTGTATGTGTATGTGTGTGTATGTGTATGTGTGTGTGTGTGTGTGCGTGAGCGTGTGTGTGAGTGTGAGTGAGTGTGTTACTGTGTGTAGGGGTGTGTGTGTGTGTGTGTGTGTATGAGTGTGTGCTCAGATACGTGTATGTGCGTGCATGCATGTGAGTGTGAGCGAGAGTATGAATGAGTTAGATATACCTACTATTTCAGTCTTACCAATATATCTTCTACTTTATCATAGTTTAGAGTAGAGAGCCATTCAGTCAGAGTTTTTTTACACACAAACAGTTGCAAAGGATAGATATTAAGTTTTCGATTTCTTTTGTTGAAATTATTAGTGTTATGTGAAATAAAATGCAATCTTGACACTAATTTAACTAATGATCACTTGAATTATAGAAAAACAGTAGGTAGTAGACAGACAAACAGACCACAGAAACAGGAATGAAAATAAAAAGTACTAGTAGACCCGACAGACGTTGTCCTCTCTAATCCAAATATTATTTACCAGCGAACCACTCGCGACTTCGTCCACGTGGACCCCGTACCCCGTGACGAATTTTAGAAAATATTATATATAGGCTATGTCACCCGGAAAAAGTGTAGCTTCCCAACGGTGAAATTTTTTTTCAAATCGGTCCAGTGGGCCTATTCAATGCAAACAAACAAACAATCAAATCTTTCCTCTTTATAATATTAGTATAGATTAATATGTTAGGCCAGTAACATAATGGCAACACAACTGACAGGAAAAAGATAAATGGCGCGAAAGAGATATATATATACTTAAATAGCAAAAAGTTTTTTTTTCAACCAAACTAATATACTTATTGCACTACCTACTTTCTTTTTATTTTTTAACTTTTTCTTTGGGATTTTCACTATTCTTCCATTTACTTTTTCCTTACTTACACTATTTTTCTTTTTTAATCACCCCTGTATCAAAAGGAACAACACAAAACAAAAAATTATAAAATTGGTAAAACCGTTTTTGAGTATAAGCCCGATTAACGATCAGCAATTGATTTTTATAGTTATAGAAATTACATAGGTTTAATCACGACTATTATCCCCGAAGGGTTAGTCAGAGACTAGGCAATGAGGACCGCAAAAGCAGTGCTCTACCATAGTCCACTATTCACCAAATAGCGAGTGCACATGTGCTCAGCATAACAGGTAGTGAGCCCATCGCCGTTCTATGCTGTTAAATGTATGTGCAGTCTTTAGTCCGTTAGTCGACTTTTACGACACCCAACCCAAGGGAAGAAAGTGGATGGTAGTACTTGTTATTTAACTGCTGTGCGACACGGTTAACAATACATATAGAAGACTGGCGGCCGCTCGCAGTTTCACCTGCGTGGTTCCCATTCCCGTGGGAATATCGAAATAAAAAGTATTCTATGTGTTAATCCAGGTTATAAACTATCTGTATACCAAATGTCATCCAAATCCATATAGTAGTTTTTACGTGAAAGAGTAACAAACATCCATCCATACTTCCAAACTTTCTCGTTTATAATAATACATATAGAAGATAGAATATATAAGGTTAACACCAACGCAACGTCCGTATTCCCAGCGTGCTACTTCTTGTTTCATGTCAAACAGTGATTCTCAACTTTGCAAGGGGCAACTTTTTGCGTGTCTAATGAAAAATGGCATTGATAGGCCCTTAAAAAACTTACCTCCACCTTGCTAATGGCTCTATCATTATCTGTATTTGCGTACAACCTCGTACTATGCAAACTCTTCGGCGTAGGGTAGGTAGGTATCTTGACCTAAATTTGGTATTCAATATTATCGCCGCTGCACGTAAATTAACTATTGTAACTGGTACGAAGGACTACCTTAATCCTATTTAGCCAACGTATTTTCTGTTATTTGCACTTCTAAAGTTTGGATTTATAAAGTTTATTCAATTCGATACGAAACATATTATACGCCCATTTTTCGGAGGGATAGATAGATACATAAATAGTAGATTATTAACCAAGGGGATAAAGCAGTGTCTTCTGTCGCGGGTGACGATTTAAATCGCGAGCGTAACGAAGGACTCGAGGTTTCCCGAGCGTAGCGAGGGTGTTAAAAACTTAAATCACGAGCGAAGCGAGGGATTTGAGACGAGTCTTGAGTGTAGCGAGGGATTTAAGTTCACCCAAGACTAATACAGCTTTATCACCGTGGAAAATACTCTACTATTCGTACCATTTGCGAAAAAATTAACACAATAATAATATGAGATAAGCATTTATTAAAAATAATGACGATTAAAAGTAAAAGTTAACATTCGAAACATTGGTCCAATTATTGATAGAGAGAGTTACATTTTTGTTTGGTACATTTATTGTTGATGAGTTGATTTGTAATTATTTATTTTTTTTATTTGATTTATTTCCTTTTTCAAAAAAATGTATGCTTTATATACAAACTCAATGGTGTAAACACAGATGTAGTTCAGTATAAATTTCGGTAAGTATTCCAAATTAAATCACATTCTCCCCCTAGAGGATGAATGAAATTCAGTACTGTAGAGTTTATACCATGGAATGTAGAGTTTATACCATGTTTGGGCGCTGGCTGGTTTTACTTTATAGTAATTTGTAAAAAACGTAATTTGAATTGACAAGATGTCAAACCGGGAATTGAGGAGAACGATCTTAAGTGCCTACATAGGTAGACTTGACCATGTTATTTTTATATTGTAAATATGTAATTGTAAATGTATATAAAAGTATACAATAAATGAACTCGTATATTAAATAAAGGTTGTTGTTATTCAATAACAAACGCCCCCCAACCTTGACGAGTTTCACAATGGTGGAGGCGCCAAGAGCCGACCGTGCGCGAAAAGTTTCCGTTTTTCAGGTGGCACGAAAGCACTGAAAAGAATGGTGAATAAGCTAAGTGTTGAAGAATGAAGAATAGAAAAGAAATTAAGATAATCTAACCTGAAAGAAAAGGAAATTATATTAAATCAAAATGAATCGCGTAGTCACTTGTTTTACGGGTCATTTTGATGAGTCGGTGGAAGAGTTTCTGGAGCAGTTCCAAGCAGTAGCAGTATATAAGAAGTGCACTAGCTCTGAGGAACTATTGTTGTTGTTGCCAGCATTTTTAAGAGGATCAGCACTTTTCTATTTCCGATCAATAAAAGCTTCATGTAAAAGCTTTGAAGAAGTGGTGGATAAATTGAGGGAAGAATTTGAAGTGTGTGATTACTCCGAATTATTTTATAATGCCAAGCAGGACCAGAAAGGCCTGAGCGAGTATTTCTATAATTTATCGGAGTTGGCTAGCAAAGCAAACATAACCAATGAAGCAACATTCATTACGCAATTTTTAAAGGGATTAAAGCCTTACTACAAGAGTAAACTGGCAAATTCCCACTATGCGTGTAAAAGAGCCCTCAGGGAGGTTATTTTACAATTGGAGAAGGTGTATCCACAAGCACGTGAAGAGCAGATGAACTTAGCGCAGAATCCTGCTGCGTTCGTTCATAAGTTTGTTGGTGGGGGAGGTGACCATAGTACGCCCACTCCTTTTGGTCCGCCAATGACGACGAAAGTGCAAGATGAATGCCGCGTTGTACCAGGACCAGCACCTTCAAATAGCTATAATTTACGTTCTAATTTTAGGAAAACGCAGTCGCAACCGGGTTTTCCACCGCGCCGACAATAAAGAAGGCCAATTGTCGCGACGGTGATGTTTTTGAGATGTCGTCTGGTCTTTTGCAAGCGCGCACATCTGACGTGAAATTGCAAGCGATGGATGAAGCTAGTCAACAGGTTAGACCTTCTTCTGCGTTATTGCCATTATTAGTATTTTCTACAAATGAGGTAAATTGTGTAGCTCTTGTAGACACAGGCGCCACGGTTTCCTGCATCAGTCAAGCTGCCGCGGATGAGATAGGAGTAAAATGTAGAGATATAGAAAATAGATGTATTAGTGCGAGTAATGGTAGTAGGTTAAAAGTAGTTGGAAAATGCGATGTAATGTTTTCTTTGAGCGATTTCTTATTTAAACAAGAATTTATAATTATAGCTGACTTAAAATGTAGTGTAGTATTAGGTCAGGATTTCTTAATAAAGAATAAAATGTGTATTGATTTTTATAACAATTGTGTGTCTTTTTCCCAAGGAAAAATTCATTTTGTTCAACCAAATGTGTTGGGCCAAAAAGATGAATCCGCTTTTGTTGCAAGACAGGACTCTGAAAGATGTTCGCTTGTTAGACAAAAGTTAGGAAATATTCATTCTGTTCAGCCAAATGAGTTGAGCCAAAAAGATGAATCCGCTTTTGTTGCAAGACAGGATTCGCAAAGATCGAGTTCGATTGTTAGACAAAAGTTAGGAGATATTCATTTAGTTCAGCCAAATAGGTAAAGCCGCTATGGTTGCAAGACAGGATTCGGAAAAATCGAGTTCGCTTGTTAGACAAAAGTTAGGTAAGTCATCGAATGTTCCATGTCAAACAATTGGTTTAGAAAGTTTGAAGTTAGAACAAAAGTCAGATAGGTTATCGAATGTTCTATATCAGGCAATTGTTTTAGAAAGTTCCGAGCCGGGCGCGGAAAAGAAAAACATTGATGTGTCAACAAGTGACAGGCATCAATCAATTGTTGACTTTATTGATTTTCAGAAATTGCGTAACAATGATTACGTATATTTCTTGAAGGCACCAAATAGTGGTGAATTTTCCTTGCCGGTGGAGGAAAAACGTTTTGTAACTAATGTAGATTTAGGAACGGGTTATCCTAAAACGAAAATTCGATAGAATAGGTAGGTTGTATGAGTAGATTATTTACGAAGGCACTACGTAAGAATTAGACCGGTATTCTTTAACGTCAATGATTTAGTTTTATTATGTTCCAAGGCGAGTTATTGGCAGATGTACGAAACTGGCACGTCTTTATCAATGGCATATAGAATCATTGAGCGATAGGAGGTCTAATGTTGGTGGCTTGTAAAGTTCGTCTTTCATACAAATCGCCTAAAGCATTTCGTGTCACGATGATTTGTGTTTGTAGACATTATTGTGTATGTGTATGTTTGTAAATTATCATAAGTTTGTGTAAAAAGGGAAGGCTTTAGTAGGTTAATTTTAAGTTATATGTTGTCATTGTTATTTACTAATATGTGTCTTAATGTTTCATATGTACGAGAGAAATATAAAAACGTATTTTAGGTAGCAATTGATGTTTGAAAAAGAGGACCAAATACAAGACATACCTTAAAGAGTAGTTTGATATGATAAGGAAAATATTGTTAAAAAGCGTGAGATAGGTTTATTAACGTATTTGTAATGTTGAATGCTGGTAAAGTAAGTATTTGAGAAAGGTAATGAGTTGTAAGGGTTAAGTAGAATTAGATTGTTATAGATCTAGTCGACTAATTCTATTATTTAGTGTAACAGGATTAGGCAATAAGCTATTTGTCATGGATTCCTGATTTGGGTTTCACACACATAAATGATGGGATATAGGGTTAGTATCTGGTTTGTAAATGGTGTGTTATTATTACTGAGGGTTAAAGGATTGAGTATTTATAGCATAGTTGGTGAAGGTTTAGGAGTTAGCAGTATGTAGTATGCAGTTATAGGGCTGAGTATTTAGAGCATTAGTTTATGAAAGGTTAAGGAGTTAGTAGTGTGGAGGAGTATGATGTTGTAGGTTATTTGATTTATAGGAGTAGTGTAATAATAGTTTAAGGTTATTTAATAGTTTATTATTTTAATAGTTTGTAGTGAGTTAATAAATTTCTCTCACGATAAGCAATTTCTGGTGTAGAATAGAGTGACTATTCTCATAAGCATTCGGAATTACTTAGTAGAAGTTCTACCTAAGTAATGGATTGGAAATAGAGGGATTATCTTTTGCCTTAAAGTTTAATCAATAATTCCCTAATTCTATAGATTATGAGGGAATATTGTATTGTTGAGTATCAAGTCATAACGTGGGATAGTTGACATGTTTTTGGGGATTCTATTTCTTACCTTGTACTTGAGCCTCTTGAATTCTTGAGAGTTTTAAATAAAATGGTGTAGAATATTTTTTCCTATTGATAAGTTGATAGTATCTGCTTTGAGTCTTGTTATGAAGCTTAAGTTTAAGAACGACTATCACACCCTTAGAGAGTTTGAATTTTTCTCTGCATTAACATGAAATATTTTAACATGCAGATTGATAAAGTTAGTTATGTAATTTTGGTTAAGGGTGATGTTTGTGAGTCGTGTTAATTAGTGATTTAGAGGATGATTCGAAATAGGTATATAGTTTTGACGGGTTTATATGTGCCAAGTTCTTCGAAGTTTAATTCTTCGAATAGCTAAATCCAAGTCGGGTTTAGGTTGAATCATTCTTGTATGTATTATTTTCCCGTTTCCGCTAGGATGTATAGTGATGTATAGAAATGGGTAGAAATGTAAAAAAAAAAGTTGGAAAAATAATTTTTTTGTTAAAAAAAAAATTTTTTTTTCCCCAGGTCGGGAGGAATGTAGAGTTTATACCATGTTTGGGCGCTGGCTGGTTTTACTTTATAGTAATTTGTAAAAAACGTAATTTGAATTGACAAGATGTCAAACCGGGAATTGAGGAGAACGATCTTAAGTGCCAACATGGGTAGACTTGACCATGTTATTTTTATATTGTAAATATGTAATTGTAAATGTATATAAAAGTATACAATAAATGAACTCGTATATTAAATAAAGGTTGTTGTTATTCAATAACAAACGCCCCCCAACCTTTACGAGTTTCACAGTACAATTTTCTTTCCCTGTTTTTAACAGATTAAAAATGACTATTGTTATGTTCGCTTTTTGTGGCATAGAATGTCACTTTTTTGAGCAAGTGGTACGAAAAGAAATATTTTTTATTGTCATTACATATTATAAAGTAAAGTCGCGTTTTCCTCTGTCTGTGGAACCGCATATTCTCCTAAACCATGCAATGGATTTTTATGCGGTTTTCACTAAAAGATAGGGCATTACTGAGGATGGTTTTGTTTTATATTTTGTAAATATATATTTTTTTCAATGGCTGCACTATGACGGTATTTCTAAGTTAGCGTGGACGAAGGCGCGGGCGGACCGCTAATTATTTATTAATGTGTTCTCTGTCTATCCCTCCGAAAAATGCGCGTATGTGAATCGTATCGAATTGAATACCAAACTGTAGAAGTACCTACTGTAGTAATATTTATGTTATTCATCGTTATTCATCGTCTGCCTATAAACATGTTAGGCACAGGCTTTCCCATATGGGTATAAGTTACTGGGTTTTTAACGACTGTTATCTTACATCAACAAAAGCTCCCCTAAAGTCGCGCAGATTCCATCCGCTTTTGTATCTTCCCGGTGCCACGTCATATTTCAGGCACATACCTCTGGCGTGCGGCTAACAATTTCAATGCAGTGTCCAAGGAGGTTGACATCGACCTTTTTAATACTGTTTAGGCAAATGCGAGGAGACTTTTGAGCGAGCAGTTCTTTATTTGATGTTTATTAATTGTGTTATTGTATTTACCTACTTGTGCTTGAGCGCTTGTAATGTTAACTAATTAAGTTAATTTGTTGCTACTTGTGAGGACCTTTAATTGGCGGTTTGGTGTTATTTTAAGTTTTTATTATGTATATTAACTGTTGGTCTTCCAAAAAAAAAAAAACAACCGAGATCCAACAGGTTTACGTGCTTTGGTAGGCGCGTAACCCGTTGGGCACGCGCGGAGGAGCTCGAGATAGTTTTAATTTAGTCACCCATCCAGTGACCTAGCATTGCGAATGCAAGCGCAAATCGAACGCCTTTATCCGTTGCGCTCTCGAGCTCCTCTTTGTGTAAACCTATAAGTATATATTTTTTTTAATTAAAATGTTTGATTTGATCACTTTTGAACTGAACTATCTCTTGTCAACATACTCGTAGCTAAAGTACAACAGCATTGTGGGCGTTCAATTTCGTGCCGTCGGAGACTCGTTACACCCCGATCACCACAAAAGAATGAGACTGAACGGTGTTACGAACAATATTCGAGCACGGAAATAAAACCATTCAGACGCACAACCAGTAAACATGAACGGCGTCTAGCTCATGTTAAACAAGTTCCGAACGTATGGGTCTGGCAGAATTACATACACGCAAGGGTTGAATCGGACAGCTTAATTCACCGAACTGACGAAAGTGATTTTATGAATACTTTCTATTTGTAGCATTATGTTAACGAAACGACGTAAGTTCGCATCAGAGTCTCACAAAATATAAGTTGTTTCTTAATCATTAGGTACAATCATTTTTGTTATTTCATTTGTTTTTATATTTATTATTTTTGTCTCCATTAATGGAGCAAAATAAACGTGATGTTATAGTGAAATGTGTAATTCACAACAATGCTATTAAGTATTCGCTGTTCTACTCGGTGCGAAAAAGGAAAACTCCGTTGTATGTTGAAGTATGAATAAGTACAGACATACTCGTACATTACATAATGTGAAAAGTAACTAATGATTATGTTAAAACAAAATTTAACAAAGCTACTATAACCATCTAGATACTAAATCATTGCTACTTATTAAAGGCATCCTACGCATACCTTTTTATCACATCACACTATCACACTTCACACTAATATTATAAAGGCGAAAGTTTGTGAGTGTATATGTTTGTTACTCTTTCACGTAAAAACTACTGAATGGATTTAGATGAAATTCAGCATACAGTTAGTTTATAACCTGGATTAACACATAGAATACTTTTTATCCCGATATTCCCACTGGAATGGGAACCACGCGGGTAAACCGCGAGCGGCTGCTAGTAACCGTTAAAGTGTTTGTCGATAGGTACCTAATTTTGGGTCCGGCCGTTATGGTCCCAGTCCGGTTTGCCCCCGGCCGGTATGCACCCACATTGAAAAAGTTGTTATTCCGGTTTGCACTCGGCCGCGTTGCCCCCGTAGTTTCTGTTTTTGTCATGATATTTTTTTGGACAACACTCGAGTAAATACTGTGAAAACAAAAGTGTTTTTGAATTTTACTCATATACAGACTGCAGCAGAATGAAGTATCAATTACTAAGAGGACTTTGAAAAGTAAAGCTATTGCCAGGCTGACGGAAGACTATGAAAAGAAAAAAACTTCAGTTATTTCGTTTTCGGCAAAATTCGCCCCTTTGTTGTACTGAAACAAAAATTTAAACGACATAAACAGTCCCGGATTTTGCATGCTTAAGAACTGAACTTTTGTTGTAGTTTGAGCATTTAATATATTTTATTTTTGGAAATGGTTTTTTTTTTCATTTCCCTTATTCTTATTTTTTTTTGTCTCTGTTGTCAACAAAACTGCAGTCTCCAGAATATTTTACTTCTATTTTTTAACAATTGTCTTCTCAACCGTACTGATTCGAAGATCATGACAAAAACAGAAGCTACGGGGGCAACGCGGCCGGGGGCAAACCGGACTGGGACCATAACGGCCGGACCCCTAGTTTTTGATTAAATATAGAATGTCATTGATTAAACAAAATAAAAAACTTTGCTTGGAGTTACAAGTATAGGTAATCGCTACCGTGCGCGTTGTCCCATTATTTAAAACTATTAGGTAGTAGGTACTAGATAAAGTGCGTGATAGTTTGTGATAGCGTGTGATAGCTTTTCCCAATAAATTATATTTTATAATAAACGCCATTCCGCTCCAAATACTAAAATTATCAGCCAACGCAGTTTCACCAACTTCGGCTGAATTGATAGATCGCGTGTTCAATTGAAACATTATTAAATAAAAACCCTCGACAATGAAACACGCCACGTAACGCAATGATTCAGATTGAGGGAACATCAAAAAGTTAATGGCGCTCACACTATTACAGCCAAATTCGATGAAGAATGTTTATAAACCGTGTCTCGTAGCGGTGAAACTATAATTTCACCGCTACGACCCCCTCTATTTTACCACCCCCTCTCTTCTCTTGGGTGTCGTAAAAGGCGACTAACGGACTAAAGACGGCACATACATCCATTAGCATAAAGCGGCGATGGACTCACCACCTGTCACGCTGAGCACATGTGCAGTCGCTATTTGGCCAAAAACGGACTATGTCAGAGGACTGCTTTTGCGCTCCTCATTGCCTAGTCTGTGACTAACCCTTCGGGGATAATAGTCGTAATTATATGTATGTATGTATGTTTGTAAACAAAAAATTCACAACTCTTTGTGCACATACGTATGTAATGTCACTCGGATTCTTACTTTTTATTGAGATTCACATTCACATTAATTACAAATATTCTTCATCTAATTTGGCTCTAGTATAGACTGTAGGTAGGTACTCGTAATTAGTAGAAATGTAGAGGTTAAACTGAACTACTAGCTTTTATGGGTATCTTCACCGGTCTGCCAAAGGCGAACGTAACTAGCCTAAGTCGAAATGTGTCTGGAACAATAACTAGATTATTCAACTCACGCAAAGTGGATTTTGTGGGTAAGAAGTTGTTTCTTTTTACGGTGTGTTTTATAAGTTTGAGTTATTACACTTCTTGTTACAAAACGAAACATACATATATCATAACATATACGCAGCATACAATTTTATTGTCAATAAACTAATTCGACACAAACAAAAACCTTTTATCCTAACTTTATTTTAATGTCTGCTTAAAAATAAAGACTGTATACATTCGTGCAAACTACAATTTTAACACTAATATTTACGAAAATAAAATTGCCTTCCATCCTATGTCAATGACCTTTTCCAGTAATATTAAACCAACAAGTCGACACTTGGCTCGCTAGCATCGTTTCCAGAATGCACTAAATCATAAAGCCAGGTGTCTACTGCGGCAAAATAGCGTGCCCTGTCGGTATAGCGCCTGCTTTGGTGCAATGGGCCCTCGCCAAACGCAGCCGGCCGTGCCGCCCTACAGAGTGTTACCATTAATTTGTATAGGGAAATGATTAGTTATTTCCGGGGGTGGGATAGTGGCCGCCGCCCCTGGTGATATTCCCTTTGGCGATATGCAAACACTTGGCCTAATGACAGCCGGTATCAGCGTGTGTCAGGCGCTGGCGGCTTTCAATGGGATTGGCGCCAACGATTGAAAATCGAGTTTACTTTATTTATTAATGGCGAATTGATGAAATGTGACTGTGGTTATATTATAAATTTGATAGGTTATGTACCTAGTTTACTAGTTTCTAACTGCGGTTTCGATTGCGTATACTTTTTCCCCTTTTTTAGGGTTCCGTACCTCAAAAGGAAAAAACGGAACCCTTACAGGATCACTTTGTGGTGTATGTCTGTCTGTCAAGACCCTTTATCTCAGGAACGCGTGGAGGTATCGAGTTGAAATTAAAACAATATACGCAGGTCTACAGCCTCTTGAAGCAGTGAAAAAATGAAACTCCTAGGTTAACGTAAAAAAAAAAAGATACAGCGATTTATGCCACAAAAAAGCGTATATTTCGTCACTCTCAAGGGAATAAAAATTAATAGAGTATTTTCCGTTGACCTAGAACTATGAAATAAAGCAAGTATTGCCGGCTTATATTACAAGTTGAAAACTATTCATTTGTAATTAAATTATAAAAAACATGGTCTTTATGCCAGGAACGTGTGGTCCGTCTGTCTGTCTTTCAAGACACTTTATATCGGGAACGCTTAAAAGTATCGAGTTGAAATTAAAACGATATACTCAGGTTTACAGTCTCTTGAAGTTGTAAAAAAAATCAAACTCCTAAGTTAACGTACAAAAAAGATACGGCCGTTTATGCCAAATAAAACGAATATTTCGACACTCCACGGAATCAAAATTTATAGGGTATTTTCCATTGACCTAGAACTATGAAATTTGGCAAGTATATCGTCTTATATTACAAGTATAAAGAAAAATCTTAAAACTATACATTTATAATTAAATCATTAAAAAACAGGATCTCTATGCCAAGAACCGCGGTCTAAATTTTTAATTGAGTAATTGTGTCATGGGGGGTATCGTATGAGAGGGCTTCATTGGCACAAGCTTAAACAGATTTTGAATTATTTTTATGTTGTATAGTTTTCGATTTATGACTAAGAATAAAAAAAACCCTGTTTCTTTTTTATAAATAGCCTAGGTACCTAATATTTTTTTTGTACGCACCTTAAATTTGTACGGAACCCTCGGTGGGCGAGTTCGACTCGCACTTGTGCGGTTTTTTTTATATTCAACCTTTTAATTATGTCACTTCCTGTCCTCTAAAGTGAAATAATGAAAAAGAATCAAACGTGTTATTGCGTACCAATATGATAAAAAGCTTTCGGCCACGTAACGAAGGAATAAAATGTGGTCGCTATCTCTGAGGTCCTGGGTTCGATCCCCGGTCGGGTCAATTTAGAAATTATTGTTTTTCTAAATTGTATCGGGTCTGGGTGTTTTCTATGTATAATAAGAGAGAGAGAGAGAAACATTTAATGACAACGAAATAAAAGAAATAAGTATGTATTTAAGTATTATAAGTATGTTTATCCGTTGTCTAGTAACCATTTGACGAGTTTCTTCGAAGCTTCTCTTGGGCTAGATAATTGGTGTGATTGTAGGAATGTTTTTTTTTCTTTAATCATTATGCAAAAGAACTTTTAAACTTTTAAAGAAAGTTAATATCGCTATGGTGGCAAAATGGCAAGCGGGCACCATATCCTGTAGACGTGACGTGTGCAAAACCACCGTTGCTGCCACACGTCCATTGTTTATGGTGCCGACGGGTTAGGAATTTAGGATTAACACCTCAAGGTGTCTCTGCGGTGTGGTGGCATGTGCGTCGTGTTGTTACGTTCCCTAAAACATGGTTAAGCGAAGCGATGGCTGATTCGCATGTCATATACTCGTGAACGGGTGCCGCCTGTGGAGGCTGGTCTGCTCTTGCAATCTTATATTAGTAGTAGAAATATTTTTCTGTTTATTGTTTCAAAGATACTGTAAGACGTTGTTCATTTTATTTTAAATGGAGCAATACCTGTTTTTTATTGGATATTCTTTTGTATGTGTTGTGTTGTCTTGTAATCGTATTATAGGTTTTTTATGTTGTAATGTAAAATGCCCTTCTATGATAGGGAGGGCATTTTCCAATTTGTATTGACGCTGTAAAATAAAGGGAGAAAAGAAATGCCCTTGCTGAGTTTCTTGCCGGTTCTTCTCAGTACAAGGCTCCCGCCCCATAGTTAGTACTTACGAACCGATGGCATAGCGACTTTCATAAGTGCTCAATTATTGTAGCCTAAATGGGCGATTTTCCGAGATCAAAAAAAAAAAAGAAATTGGTTCGTAAATGACTTCATAGATGGCACTTAGCATAGATTAGTATGGCGCTTAGTAAAAGGCGGGTTCATGAAGAGCACGTGTATGGCTGCGTAATATTTATTCTATTCCAAAATAGAAATAGGTTCTGGATGTCCTGAATATAAATAGGTAAGTAAATACTATTTTTTTATTCTTTTGGTAGACAGGTAAAAGTGTAGAATTTATTACAGCCCATAAGTAACCCAGCTTTCATAAAACGACATCTATCGAGTGTTTTTGAACTAATTTTTACTTTTTAATTTGGGCTGTCAGAAAATCGCCCATTGCTTTTTATTGAATTTTGACCATAGAATAGGTTACGGTGACGTGTGCAACACCAGGGCGTCACTCTCTAATAAGCGCATTTGAAACGTCCTTCGCCCGCTATTCGCCGTACAATGCGCGCGCGCTGATGTTTATAGGCTGATGATGATGATGATACACACACAGCAGTGTAAGACGCATTACGGGTCAAAGAAATTTCGAATGTGCTTAGAGAGTGAGTCCCTTGAGATATCATTCACGCGTTGCTGACGACGTCCGTCACTGTCGCAATTATAATACAAGTCGGGACAGTCGGTATGGAAACGCCGTCATTAAAAAGTGTACGATAAACGTTACTACACAGCGGTGATTAAAATTATTTACACGAGGCGCAGTCTATTTTGGCGGTGGCATAAATCAAGCGGGGCCTTGCCATTGGCCGCGGCCGCTCCAGGCGCGCGCGGCGTGCTCTTGTGTCTTGTCACTCTGTGGTGATACCGAGTGACATAACTCCTCACTTGGATTGGAACGGGACAAAAGACAAATGACGGTTTGCGATTGAGACATATTTATGTTTGTATACTTTTTTTTCAACCGCCTCTGTGGCTAGTGGCTAAGCCACCGTCTTAGACCCAGAGGTGCCGGGTCCGATTGTTAGCGAGGGGTAGAGATCAGCCACGTTTTTGTCACATGGCAAGTGTGTGCGTAATAATATTTACAATGCATCGGTGTTTAAGTGCAGATGTGTGAATCCTGCAACTGTGGCAACTGTAGACCGCACCTAAACAAGAACATGGATCTGTCGCTCGACAGATTGAGTCAAATTATGAAACAAATTTATCAGTATGGGATTAGTCAAGAGGTATGTTTTTTAGTAATTTATGCGTTTCTGGTTTATTGCTATTTGAAATAGGTATCTTCTTCGCTAAAGTATTGGGATAAGATACGTTATCCATCACAATAACCGTCTTTTTGGTACATTGTTGCAACTTAACAGCAGTTAGTACTTTACTGCATACTTTGTTTTACTGTACAATGTGACGTAGAACACTCACATCCAAATAAATTGTGGAGGGGCATGCCATTCTTTCGTGGTTTATCTCTACATCCTTGTGTACTTGGTTTGGTTGGTGGTAAGGCTTGATAAGTCCGCCTGGCTAGCTACCACCATCTTATCTAAAGTCTGGCGTCATAACAACATGGTTAATAGCATTGTTGTGTTCCGACAGTTTAGAGATTAGATAGCCAGCTCCTAGGATTGAGGGTTCCGCGCGAAGCACGCTTTTACCTTCGGCCCTATCGTCAGTTACCATCTGGTGAGATGAAGGTCAAGAGATTACCCGTAGTAGATTAACAAAAAAAACTTTCTATCGAAGGAAGGTTGTAAGTGTGTGTTTGGATGTTAGATGGTGAGGTCAAGGTCTATAGTACGTGCTTTCTCGTTATTGAATAATAAATACCGGCCAAGTGCGAGTCGGACTCGCGCACGAAGGGTTTGTTTGTTTGTATAAAAATTACGTTTGTTGTGTGGGAGACCCCTTAAATAATTGTTTTTTTTTAATTTAATTATTTATTAGTAGTAAAAATGTACTATTGTTATGTAAAAAGTAATACTTAAATCTACACTAATATTGTAAAAAAATAGGTTTGTTTTGGATGTAGATCGTGGAGTTTAGTAGTTTGTAGGGCGCCAATAGTTCGAGAGACTAAATAAGTCTTTCGCCCGAGGTAAACGCGCTTTTTATTACTAATTATATTTTACCTAAATCTATGTTATTTTAAAGAAATAGTTGAAAGTAAATAATAATGTAATTTCAAAAATATATTTTTTTATTAATAGGTCTTTATGTTATTTCAATTTTACATCGCGCTGTAATTGAGTGGCTGTAAAGAAAGTTAGGAAAAGGTTCAATAAGAATGTGAAAATATAACTAGTTATTTTTTATAATTTGACAGTACCTGTCAGAAAAACGATTCTCCCTAGGGCTGAAAAGTATTACTTTCAACCTGCTCCTCAAGCAACTTCAGGCCTACTTTCCGAGTATGAGGAATGAAAAATAATTTTTCATTGATAACTAAGGGCTGAATAGCTGGCCGGCCATAGAAAAAAAACAAAGATATATTTTTTGAAATTACTTTTTTCTACTTTTTATTATAATTTACTTTCAAATATTTCTTTAAAATAACATAGATTTGGGCAAAATATTTACCATTTTTTCAATGATGAAAATTAAAACTAAGGGCTTGATCTTTTAATCCAAATATTTGATATCTGGGAGGAATTACAGGATTCCCTAGGGATATTTTGTGATTTATCTAAGGCTTTCGATTGTGGTTTACATTAAACTTTGGTCAGGAAGCTTAACCACCATGGAATTAGGGATGCTTCTTTGAGCCTTCTAATCTCATACTTAAGTAACATGATTCAGAAGGGCGACATTAACGGTAAAAGATCTCCGGGGTCAGTGGTTACAATAGGAGTTTCGCAGGGTTCAATACTTAGTCCATCCTTGTTTTTGGTTTATGTTAATGACTTACCTTATTTTGTAAAAGACAGTCATGAGATAGTATTGTTTGCTTTTATTCAAAGTGAAACAACGACACTCAAATTATGACGATGTGAATAATGCGATCTCAAAAATTTTTCACTGGTTTAGTGTAAATAACTTGCTTTAGGGAAAAACCAAATGTGTAAGATTTGTATTGCCTAATGTTAAGCAGGTAATAACTAGTGTACAAATTAAAGATAAGAACGTGAATCCTGTGGACACCACTGTGTTTCTAGGCATCACGTTGGATGCCAAGCTTCAGTGGGGCCCACATATAGCTAAATTGTCGAATAGACTTAGCTCTGCGGCTTATGCAGTAATGAAGATCCGTCAGTTAACTGACGTTGATACATCTAGATTAGTTTATTTCAGTTACTTTCATAGTGTAATGTCGTACGGCATTTTACTGTTGGGAAATGCTGCCGACATTCAAACTATCTTTGTGCTGCAGAAGAGGGCTATTCAAGCAATCTATAACCTAAAGGACGGTGACACTTTCAGAGAGAGATTTAAGGATATAAGTATAATGATAGTTGCATCACAATACATTAGATTTAAGTTGATAAAAATCTAGGAATGTTTTTAAAAAACTGTGATATGTACAATTATTTAAACACTAGAAGTAAGAACAAATTAGCAGTACCTTATACTAGGCTCCATAAAATAAATAATTCTTTTAAGGGTCTGTGTGTAAGATTTTACAAAAAAGTACAAAATAATATTCAAAAATTATATCTTAATATTTAAAATCAAAATCAAAGATAAGCTTTATAAAAAGCTTATTACAAAGTGTCAGATTACACAGAAGACCAAACAGCTTGGATCTGAAATGCTCTAAGTACTCCAACAGCTATTTCTAATTGTCTATAATAAATTGATACATTATATTTCGCCGAAGCTATAGAAACTACCAACGTCAATCTAAAACAAATTGTTAATTGGAGCCGAGCCTGCGGACTTAAAGTCAACTCAAGCAAAACGCAGGCCATTATGGTCGGCAGTTCCAGGTTGCTTTCTAAAATAAACTGGGAAACCCTCCCTAAGGTTACATTTGATGGATTGGACATCCCTTTCAGCAAATCAGTCACCTCTTTACTCTCCAAAGTAATGGAGTTCATTACAAACCGCCAGCTCTTAAAGTACCTAGAAGAGAACAAGCTACTAAGTGATCGCCAGTATGGTTTTCGTCGCGGTCGTTCGGCTGGTGATCTTTTAGTGTATCTTAATCACCGATGGGCGGAGGCAGTCGAAAGTAAAGGGGAGGAACTGGCAGTTAGCTTGGACGTAGCGAAAGTTTTTGACAGGGTATGGCACAGGGTTCTTCTCTCTAAACTTCCATCATCAGGGCTTCCTGAGAAATTGTCTTCATGGGTTGCCAGCTTTCTTACTGGGCGTAGCATCAGAGTCGCAGTCGACGGTTCGTGCTCCGACATGAAGCCCGTGAATGCTGGAGTCTCGCAGGGGTGTGTGTTGTCCCCTACTCTATTTCTTCTACATATCAATGACATGCTGCATAACAACAGCATTCATTGCTATACAGACGACAGTACTGGGGATACGCTCTACACCTGGCGAGCTAATATTTCTCTGGAAAGCGTCATCGAGAGCCGGAATAAACTTGTCACTGACACCGAGAACATGTTAAGTCATGTCTCGGATTGGGGCCGACATAATCTAGTCCGCTTTAATCCCTCCAAAACACAAGTTTGCGCATTTACCGCGAAAAAACATCCCTTCGTCGTACCTCTGAACTTTGAGGGAGCTCCCCTTGATACCAATCCAACTATTGGAATCCTTGGCGTCGATATTTCGAGTGACGTTCAGTTTCGTGGTCATGTGGAAGGTAAAGCTAAATTAGCTTCGAAAAAGCTGGGTGTGCTTAATAGAGCGGGTCAGTATTTCACGCCGGCCCACCGTTTACAACTGTATAAAGCACAGGTCAGGCCGCATATAGAATACTGCTCCCATCCCTGGGCTGGAGCACCCCAATACCAACTCCTTCCATTTGACCGCATTCAACGCAGAGCTGCTCGAATTGTCGACGACGTGGTTATTTCAGGATGGCTCGATCCACTGGCTCTTCGGAGAGACGTTGCGTCTCTCTGTATATTGTACCGTATATATAATGGGGAGTGTTCTGAAGAATTGTTCACTACACGCAATCGACTGTCATTCCATCCACATCACCTTGATGGATGGCGGTCTACTAATGTGCGTTTTTCAAGAAATTTCTTGCCTCGAACTACAGTGTTGTGGAACCAGCTCTCGGCGGCGGTATTTCCAGACCGTTACGACTTAGGGATCTTCAAGAAACGAGCCTATTCCTTCCTTAAAGGCCGGCAACGCGCCTGCGATTTCTCTGGTTTTGCGGGTGTCCATGGGCGGCGGTGATTACTTTCCATCAGGTGACCCGCTAGCTCGTTTGCCTCCTTCTGCTATAAAAAAAAAAGTTACTAACTTGGGCGTTATTATTGATAGTTGCTTGAGTTGGGGGCCGCAACTGCAAGCTGTCGCCAGCTTTACGCATCCTCGGCTTCTTTAAGAAGACTACGCAACTTTTAACCCACTGCCACTAAAATTGCGCTAGCGCATTCGCTGCTTTTTCCCGTTTTAGACTACGCTGACGCCTGCTATCATGATCTCTCGGAGGACCAGCTAAATAAACTTGAGCGCCTTCAAAACCTTTGTTCGTTTCATATTTGGCTTGCGCAAGTATGATCATGTTTCTAAGTACCGCTATAAACTCAAGTGGCTTCCTATTTGTCTTCGCCGGAATACTCACACCCTCTCCCTTCTATATAACATATTGTTCAATCCCACCTATCCTTCGTATCTAAAGGAACGCTTCAGTTTCCTTTATTGTTCGAACTCGCGCTCGTTACGGTCATCAGAAAATCTAGCCCTTAAAGCTCCTCTTCACAACACCACCTTTTACGATTGCTCCTTTACTGTTGAAGCTGTTCGTCTCTGGAACTCGCTTCCAGTTGTGATCAGGCGAGCTAAAACCATTCACGCATTCAAGGAGCTCGTGAAGAATTTCTACCTTTCCCTTTAACCCTATTCTGCTGCATAGCTGTCGTTGTCCGCTATTTCCTACCTGAGACTATTTAGTTTAAGTATGTATATGTGTATACGAGTATATACACATATTTATTACACCTCATTATTTATTTATTTTATAAGTAATGTTATTTTATTTTATTAGTTATTTTTGCATTTAATTGTGTAACCATGTTTTGAGTGTTTGCATCTCCGAACATAGAGTGTATAAGTTCTCTCCATCCTGGACTGGTTGTCTGGCAGATATCGCTTTTAAGCGATAAGACTGCCACATTGTAACTTTGTATTTTTGCTCTTTTATGTCTAACTAACTGACCCGACAGACGTTGTCCTGTCTTAATTATAAATATTGAATTGAAAAAAAACTATTTTTTTTCATAAGAACCTTCTCCTGACAATAACAAACACAACTAAAAAAGAATTATCGAAATCGTTCCAGCCGTTCATGCGTGATGGCGTGACCAAGGGAAATAGGGATTCATTTTTATATAATAGATGTAAATGTTCGTGTTATGTTACAATAAAAGTATTGTCTATATATCAATCTATCTATATTGTAGTTTTGTGTTGCATCATTTATTATTTTTTATATTCATATTTTGTATTTTATGACTGACATGACCCGTTCTTTGCCACTGTTAAAAATGACGTCTTGAATGGGTGGTACCTACGTTATAAAAGATTTGGACGATTCAAAGTACTTATTGATTGAGTTTATTGAATAAATACATTTGGACTTATGACTTTTGAATAGCTGGCCGGCCACAGAAAAAAAAACAAACTAGGCGGGAAAGCGGCAATCTGATATTCAAAAAGTGTTGATTTATCTATACTATCTATACTAATTTTATAAAGAGGAAAGATTTGATTGTTTGTTTGTTTGCATTGAATAGGTTCCGAAACTACCCAGACCGATTTAAAAAAATCTTTCACCTTTGGGAAACTACACTGTCTCCGTCACCCGGAGGTGACATAGGCTAATTATATTTTCAAAAAAATTAGGAATCTTTACTAAAAATCTAATAAATTCCTGACATCGCGTGCACTACGAAAACTATTGTTGATAGAACAAAATAATGTACTACGACTTTGCAGAACACATCATTATCTACAAAAAAAGTCGCGACAGCATATGTCTAACTATTATAGTTACGTCACAAAAAGTGTTATTTTATTTTAAAAGTTTAATTGAAATGCCACCGCTAGAAAAGGCTCTTTATTTGTACCTTGGTATTAATCCTTATTAAAATAAATTACTCATACTCAAAACTGCTTCAATACCTTTATATAACTTTGTGAATTATTCCATTTGGACATTTCATTCCGAAGATATCACGAGTTTAAAAATGTAAGTATTAGAGCTAGGCAGCACCATAATATGCGATGTAGGTCACTGGGTACAGTACGGGAGGGAAGTCATTTTAAAAATTCGACCCGAGGTACGGACGGCGTCCATGCGAACGAAGTCGCCGGCGCCTGCGGCGGTGGTCTGCTAGTGTAAAATAAAATTCACTAATTTTTTCTTTAGATAATTCATGTTTTATTTTTACATTCCTAGTATTCGTAATGATAAGCACAGTGTTTACCTCGGGTGAAAGACTTATTTAGTCCCTCGAACTATTGGCGCCCCCGTCTCGGGAATAAGTGAGCTACTTTCACCCCTAGGGTAACAATGTAGGTACTATTTGTTACCTTATTAATGCACGCCTGTTGGGGCATCTCGTGCTTTGTAAAAGTAATATAAATTACTTGTAACACGCAATAAGCCCGCCCTCACTTTGCAGCCTTTGGTCTTGGAATCCGTATCTCGAAACCGTATTATCGTTAACGCTTGATAAAACCATAGACCCATCGCTGTGTGATTGGAAGCTATTCAAACTGGTTCTGTGAGGGAATTCTACCACTGCCGTTTTTCATCCTTCAATTAAGTAAATGCATTAAGTACTTTACATACATACATACATACATATAATCACTACTATTATCCCCGAAAGGTTAGCCAGAGACCAGGTAAGAGGACCGCAAAAGCAGTCTTCTGCCATAGTCCATTTTTCACCAAAAGCGACTGCACAAGTGCTCAGCGTGACAGGTGGTGAGCCCATCGCCGCTAAATGCTGTTCGATGTATGTGCAGTCTTTAGTTCTTTAGTCGACCCTTTTACCCACGTCTAAGGGAAGAGAGGGGGTGGTAGTATTCTTTCACCGCTACACGACACGGTTACAGTAACCGGTCTACGCGACACGGTTGGTTGAGTATACCAACACTGTTAGGTGATTTTGAAATTAGTTAAATGATTTGTAGTTTTCTTTTACATTTGAAATTTATTACTTCACTAGGTATCCAATTTTTCAAGCTTTTTAAATTCGCAATTAGCCAGAAGCTGTCCTTTCGAGTATCTATACTAGTAGATACTCTTAGTACTTTTACCATACTGAATGCTGAACAATGTTTTAGTGTTAAGACGACACGGATAAGTACTTTGTAAAGTAAAATTAAGGTTTGTACATAGGTCACACTAAAAGTTTCCGGAACTGGCCACTTACATAAACAATATTTAAAAAAATAATTACAACATTTGAAAATGGAACTCTTTGGCTGTAGGATGCAGTTTGTTTCATCTGACTGTCAATTGCTTTTACACTGTGGCGCCATTTTAAATATTGCGTGTCTACATTAACATGGATGTAACTCGAGAAAATTTTCGTAGTATGATTTTCTACGATTTTAAGTGTAATTTGACAGCTCAACAGAGCATCGCTCGGCTTCTCATCTGCTTTTGGCGATGAAGCACCAAGCAAGACGACTATTTATAGCTGGTTTGCAGAATTCAAGCGCGGTCGTGTCAATCTCAGTGACAAATCTCGCGATGGTCGCCCGTACACCGCTGTAAACAACAAAAACATCGATGCTGTGCGCCGTATGATTGAAACAGACAGACATGTGACCATACCATGAGATTCGCGCATCCTTAGACATAGGCATGAGTCAAATACAATCAATCCTACACAAACATTTGGGTGTGAGAAAGCTGTGCTCGCAGTGGATCCCACACAATTTGACCGAGGCTCTAAAAACGGACCGCGTCACTTGGTGCAGTGCCATGCCTACCAGATTCAACGAAAGTGCGTCAAATTTGGTGTGGGGCATAGTAACAGGTGACGAAACATGAATTTATTGCTACGATCCCAAAACAAAGCAGTAATCGAGCGTATGAGTCTTTCAAGATAAGCCGAAACCAAATAAAGCGTCGCGCGTGAAAAGTGCATCTAAGCGGATGATTGCTTCTTTTTTTAATAAAACTGGACACGTGGCTACTGTTGCTTTAGAGAATCGTCGTACCGTGAATAGTGACTGGTACACGACTATTTGTTTTCCGGAAATGATTGACGAACTCCGTAAAAATAACCGTAAACGCCGTGTCATCTTGCACCACGACAATGCTAGTTTCCACACGGCCAGACAGACAAACGAATTTTAGAAGGTGAAAAACGTAGAACTTATGAGCTGATAAAGTTTTTTATGACTTTTCTTCTCCGTTGTACATTTGTGACAATATCATGACAGTATGTCGAGTTGCAAATCCGTCAAGTTGAAAATCTGTCGAGTTGGAAATGATTAATTCATTTTTGACCTTTAATAGTATTTTTTTCTTATTCATTCCGGAAACTTTTAGAAATTTTTCACACTTTCTTTTATTTTTCGTAAATAATTGTTACATTCCTTATGTAACACTTGTTTACGAAAAATAAAAGAAAGACGTTTGTTGTCTATGAAAAATTCTGTACGAATTATCTATTTTCAGAACTAGTTCTTTTTCAAATCAGGCATTTGCCGGATTGGTCAAAGTCAAATTCATTTACTTATTGCAAATTGACCCAAAACAAAATCCTTCATTTGCACGTCAAAACGTTTTACAGTACACATTCACATTTTATTATAATTTAATTGTACAATATAACAACAACCATAATTATTATTTTAATGTTTCCGCAATTTTAATACTTGGTTTGTCTGCTGTCGGTCTGCTTGGTTTGTCTGTTAAGTACGTATAGTCTCACTAACGCAAATAAGATGTACGAGTATCTTAAAAAATACCCTTTCTCGAATCGGGGACTTTTAGTATTAGTCCGTTGTAGAATCAGGCCTTTCGCGAATTAAGCATTTGTAAAACGCTAAGCATTTAATTTTATCGACTGGTTTAGTCGATAAATGCCTATTTTATTCGCCATTCGATCACGTAACGATAACGAGATTTTTTTATCGTTTTCCACCAGGATGCGCTGCTTAATTGCCAATATATTTTTTTCTAGTACACATTTTATCTAATATCTATATAGCATTGTGAATGAAAAACAACTCAATAATAAAAATAAAATATTCGTTCGCTGCTGCGTGTTCAAGAATATATATATATTCAAAGAATACTCAACCCCTTGGGTGTCGTATAAGGCAACTAACAGACTCAAGACTGCTCATACAGCCAACAGCATAAAGCGGCGATGGGCTCACCACCTGTCACGCTGAGCACATGTGCAGTTGTTATTTGGTGAAACGTGGACTGTGTCAGAGCACTGTTTTTGCGGTTCTCATTGCCTAGTCTGTGACGAACCCTCTGATGATAACAGTCGTGAGTGTATAATATAACGTGATTGAATGCTTATTTTAATAAAATACTTCATCATCATCAGCCTATACGTTGCGATGTGATTTTGTCACACCGTAGCGGCATATGCTGAGGTAGGGTCCTGATTGACTCGTCACACTGTAGTGTTTTTTTTTGTTTTTTTCTATGTTAAGATTTTTTTTTGTAATTTTTTTTGTTTTTATATTTATATTTTCTATTTTTGTTTTTTTTGTGACACTCATTAAATGTTTTCTTTCCTTCTTTCTTTCTTTCCTATACCTACTCGTCCACTGCTGGAAATAGGCCTCTCCAAGAACATGCCACTGAGCACTTGTAAGCCACCTTGCGAAGATCGTCGCTCCATCTTGTCTGAGGGCGTCCTACGCTACGCTTGCCGATGCGCGGTCTCCATGCCAGAACTCGTCTACCATCATCATCGGTTCTGCGACTGATATGGCCGGCCCATTTTTACTAATAAAATACTTAATTATTTACAATACGGTTCCACTTGTAACCACTTAACGTTTAAACTGCATTTAATCTGATGACCTCCACTTATGTCATTTTGTTGACAAATAGATACCTATTATTATTATTATTAGTAATAATAGGTACTTAGGTATTTGTCATTCAGCCCGGCTTGTCCCACTGCTGGGCTTAAGCCTCCCTACCCTCTTTTCACTCTTCACGGTTTAGGGCTGTAATGTAACTTGCCAGTCCTTCGATAGCAGTAGTAAATAATTATCTATTTAATTTTAATGTCATTTATTACAATCTTTACACATTTGAATCTCACAGTATGTCTTTCATGGTTAACTTTTCTAAAAACTCTGTAGGTTTGCAAGACTTTCTGAATAAAATAAATAAAATGAATATGGAGTGTTAGTTAAGGGGTTCTGCACGAAATTTTAAAAATTTACGTATTTTTTAGTCACTTGTACTATGTGCTAAATTAGTTAAATACATTAGTAGTAGTAAGTTAGCCTGATCATTGCACAAGGTCATGGTCAAATTTGAAAAAAAATCTTTAAACAATAACAAACAATACATAAATCTAATGACTCCTAAAACCATATTTTTTCGATAACTTTCTTAATTTACGCATGAAAAAATAATTCTTACATGAAAATATTTGTATTGATATTCCGCAGGGCACCCCCTTCTTAAAAAAGTACAAGCGCGTGTTGGTTTTGTACATTTCGCAGAATAAAAACATTGCTCTAATTAAATTACTAGGTCTGAAACTTCAAAGCAGAATTGTTCTAATTATAAAAATATCAATATGATTGATTTTGCTTTGAAATTCATTAAGAGACTTATGTTAGTTTTTGCGATCGCGGGGCACCCCCTTAACAACTCGTTTAGCCGTGGCGCGGCGGCGGCGGTAGTGGGGTCCCTACTAGTTTTCGAAAGTTGAGGATTCGATTTTTATTATATCGAACACGGTGTGTCGATAATTCAGTTGTACCTACGATGTTTTATCTCAACGATGCTTTATTGGTGCGATTTGATGATGAAGATGACGATTGATGCGAAAAACCCTACAGCGATCGCTCAATAGCTCGGTAATTTATTCGTTCGATAGTATGTTGGTTCGAAACGCGTACTGTAGTCCTGACATTTAGTTACGGACCATAATTTGTATTGCAAACGTTAATAAAATAGCATATAATATCTTCACGTCTAAAATTAGGAATACATGCAAAAATTAACAACACATTTAATACCTACTCATTTAGATGTTTTATTTTTATGAAAAATCATTCGAATACTTACATTAAAATAACAATAAAGATTTAATAAGGAACCATACTTTGTATTACAGACGTTAATAAAATATATTAAAATATCTTAACGTCTAAAATTTGGAATACAGGCAAAAAATTAACAACACATTAAATCCTACTCATTTACCTAGATGTTACATTTCTATGTAAAATTATACAACAAAATAATAATAAAGATATAATCAATATCATCCATAATTTTTTTTCGTAAATCTGTAATGATGCCTACTTATTCAAAAAAAAAACAAAAACTTATTAAAAATTTTAAAAAAAGATTACGTTAAGTATAGCTACATTTTTAAACAATTGTAATTTTCAAATTTCATTTTTCTTATATTTAAACAAAAGAATTATTTTCTTTTAACGTCTCTAATACAAATTATGGTTCTTAATTAAATGTCAGTGCTACAGTAGGCGTTTCGAACCAACATAATATCGAACGAATAAATTACCGAAGTAATGAGCGATCGCTGTATGGTTTTTTCGCAATAGGATTTTTCGCACAAACATTACATCGCACCAACCAATAAAACATGTTGAGATAAAACATCGTACAACTGAATTATCGACACACCGTGTTCGATTTAATAAAAATCGAATCATCAACTTTCAAAAAACTAGTAGGGAACCCGCGGTAGTGGCGTGTTCCTATGCAGTCTGATTTCCAATTAATGATAAATAAGTGCTCTACAGTTACTACCGGCTATCTGTTAAAGCATTTAATATGCCAATCCTCTGACAAATCGCTTTAATTCTATTACAAATAATCAATTAAGGCGTAATCAATTCCACTACTTACTCTGCTGTGCATACATAATGGCTTGTGTTTTTTGAATGCGAGCCAAAAGCCGACACGTACGATTACAGTTTTATAGTGTATCCTTGTTGTTCCGATTGCGGTCGGCGTGTTATACTTCGGAAATGCAAGCAGAATATGTTTTTATAACCGGTAATTACTTAGGTCAGTGCAGCGAATTTTGCGAAATAAACACACAACTAAAAAAATATATATTATAACACATTGACTGCCACAAAACCAGACACAATTGAAAAACAATACAAAACCTCACGGCGCGGCGCCGTGTATTCGGCAGTGAATGTGTTAAACCATTTTATTTTAGAGTTTCAAAGTTCTTTGTGCCCCGAAAAGAGAAACTATTATTGATAATATTCTTTAATAATCTTTAATGTTACTTATTTCCTACTCCACTAGGCTGATTTTTCTATTGCTATTCTATTGCAACACCCATACTGACTAACTGACATAATATCAGAAACCATGGAACAAATTCCTAACTTAAAAAAGTTTGGATAATATTTTTTTTAATCTTCCTTGAATTACGAAATACTGATTAGACGGACGAAGACGCGTTTGAGCCGCTATAGTAAGTCGTATAAACAAAGTAATTTATAATTCCACTATCAAGCCAATCGCAATATTATTTATTTTGGCAGTGAGGGCAGGACATGTTTACAATTTTGTCTTTGGCAGTGTCTCCAATGTTATGACAGTGTTACAAGTACACTCCGGTTATCAGTTGTAGCAATATATCACGTAAATTACAACTTTCAAACTATTTAAAATGTCTTGCCCGCTCTTGCTGACCCGTAAGTACAAAGCTAGGGCCGTAAGGCTTTTGTAAAAGTATTTGCTATAAAGTATCTACGCGTATTACTAGAAAGGAAAAAGAAAAAAATGACATTACCCACACAATAAGAACAGATAAATTGAAAAGATTTAAATTTAAAACATGACAAAGAACTAAAATTACAAAACAAGTGAACGAAATGATGGCCAATTAGACCCAAACCTCAGCAAAGCTACATCTACATTAGCCACTGCAAGGCACTCGGTACAGCTAATAACCCTCCAACCCGCATTGGGCCTGCCCAGCGCGTGGTAGGTCATGGCCCAATCCCCCCATTTGCTGTTGTCCATGTGGAAAGACTTGTGCCCAGCAGTAGGACGTTTATAGGCTGACGATGATAATGATTGCCTAGTTATTATCAATTTTGAGACATTGGACAATTTAACCGTGTAGCGGTGAAAGAATACTACCACCCCCTCTCTTCCCTTGGGTATCGTAAAAGGCGATTAACGGACCAAAGACTGCACATAAAATAAGCATAGAGCGACGATGGGCTCACCGCCTGTCACGCTGAGCACATGTGCAGTCGCTATTTGGTGAAAAGTATGAACAATGACAGAGTACTGCTTTTGCGGTCCTCATTGCCTAGTGTCTGACTAATCCTTCGGGCTAATTGTCGTGATTTTATGTAGGTTTGTATATCTGAAATATTTAGCTTAGCTTAGCATAGCAATTTAATTTCCATTATTATGTAAGCAACAACTGTTAACCTGTTTAATATTGGGTGTGCTCATACTCTTTTTTCCACGATTACTTGTCACTAAATTACTCGATCTTATTCTTTTCAATTATAATCCGTTGCTAATTATTGTGGCATACATACGTGACATTCCCATTGGTGCTTAGTTATCAAAGCGCTTGAACGCCATCTGCCTCATAGTGATTGCATCAATTAAATTAATATCTCACGCCAGAGATAAGTGTATTAGTCAACATCCCATTTTATTACAGAGCGTTTTTCCATAAATTTTGCCAGCTACAAGCTATTTGCATTTATAAAGATGCGTCATTTAGGTTCTCTTGAAATATGTAGATCATTTTGTATTTAAGACTTTATACAATCCTTTAATAAGGTCGCTTGTGTCACGTTTATCCTGTCCCGTCCTTGAATAATGTGAGCTGAATCTGACATGAGCTCGTATAATAAGTATCGGTACCGATCTGGCGGCCCTGTTGCTAGCTCGGTTGTTCTGAAACGACATTTGGCGTAAACATACCGCTGCTTTACACGAGAAAACAAAATCCAGACAGAAACCATACATCAACGTAAAACAATAAAACACTTTCTGTGACCGTTCCAAACGTTCATTTGGAAAGCAAAACAAAGAATTTAACGATTCAATTGTATTCCACTATTTTTTCTTTCAGAGGTACATTTTCATACAAATGTGTTGATTAGAATTTTATGTTTTCTCATAAAAATAACATAATAGCGATATACCAATATCATACAATCTATTCTTGACTATCGAATGTGCATGTGGCATCATCATTCATTTTAGTAATGCTCCTCTATGAATAATAAAATAATGTAATTTAGGGAATCAGAAAGCAATGTATACCACTGATTTTACTATAGCCTATCATGCAACCTACGACAACGTGCAGTTGAAAGAAGTGACAGCCCTGTTGAACCGGGCGATGACGTCACGGGGACACGCGTGGCTCGTTGGCCCTACGCCAGCGCCGCGCGACCGAGACGCCCTGTCATTACCAAACCAAGCTTAGGGTTCTCTACCGAAACAAAAACAAAATTGCCTTTTAAAACACACTTCATGAAAATGTAATTAACATGCTTAGGCACTTTTATTGTGCCAAAACATTGGTGCCCGCGTCAACTTTCCTTGGCGCAGTAAATTCAAATAAAATTGCAACTGTCGACAACCCTGCCGCCTGCCAGCTAGGCCGGGCGACGATCTAGAGACGTACAAACAACTATGTACTTGAACTGATTTATTCACACTTCCGTAATGCCGCTTTGGTGACACCAATATATCATTCTGACACATGCAATATGTAAGTACGTAAAGAAAAACTCTGCTATTTTGGCACGCCACTGTAACCATACTGGATGTTTGAAAAACAGACATGTGTATTGCTATTAATTGCTTTATGGAATGCTAGAACCAGTGTGGCCAATATCTAAAGATAGAATAGCATTCTAGTTCAATCATTAAAATGCTTAGAATATTAATTACTTCACTAAATTGGCCGACTGTTTAATATGAGCGGATTTTAATGATTTTTTTTTTGATTATGATTAAAATTGTAACGATAAAGAAGATTAAGTATAAGTAATACATGTGTTTTATATTTTTTAAGAATGCAATACTATATTGACAGCTTAGTAACCTCAAGTAAAACTCGAACATACGATCCTATGTAATCCATGCGACTGCTCTACTAATGAAGCAAAGTGGTAGCTCAATTCTGTTATTGCGGTAGTGCTTTATCAATAAAAACAAAAGACTAGTAGAATTTAAACTGTATAGTGATGTTTCACTTCGCATGTGTACCCTTGATTTATTGTTGCGTAGAAAAATCAAAGAAAAACACTTTAACATCGTACTAATGTAGTTAATTCTATGTGTAAGGCCATGAACATGATGACAGAGGTAGCGGGGGCGGCGTGAGAACTATGGCCCGATTGTTAGGAAAACTCCTGCCGCTCTCTACCACTAGTATATAGTTTGCTTTCCGACGTGCGATATCTCTGTTCCTTGCATTATTTCCATGACTGTTAACTAAGCTCGCTAAGCAACCGCTTAAAAACTTGAAACCTCAAACGAGCGTTTTTTCTGCACTTACATTACCTATAAATGCCTATAAGCTAGGAAGTGCGTGGTTTTTTGCTATACGCGCACATCGTACTGACTGAGCCACCACTGCACCGGTTTATAGGATTCCGCCAGTACAAGCGCGTAAATCAAAGCGTAAAATGTGACGTGCGTGTAGGCACGTAAGCCGATACGAGCTTATAGGCGCGAAAAAAACGCTGGTCTGTAACCGCCCTAAGACTTTTGTAGTATTACCACAAACAGTTCAATACAAATCTATGCATTTGACCGCCGCCGCTGCGGTCGCTACAGTGATCCAGTTTACCGCCCCCTAAACTATGAAATATTATCTGTACCTACGTCATGTCTAACGTTGTTTTCGACGATGACCTATAGACGTTCTAATTGCGCGATAATAACATAATTTGCCATAAAACACAGCTGCCAACAGTTTCAATAACATTTGCATATCCGCACAATATGATTTAAAAATATGCTTAATGCTTAATTGAGCCCGACAAAGCTGTGTTAAAGTCGTCGATCGTTCAATTAAATTACTTTAATGGGGCGCGTCTACTGCTCGCTTGTAGAGCAATTATGCGGGAATGTTGTTATTCACAAAGATAAAATTTTAGATGGTTGGAAAGACCACTAGGCGGCCTTTGCTTGTTTCGATGGCTGGGTGGGTACGCATAACGTCTCGCGGAAGCTTAGCGCCCGCAGCCATAAGTTTACACCTATCACATTGTTTGTAGAAGCCTTTGTTCTAGAATCTATATTACTTAATAGACACGCATGATAAGTTGTTTCTCTGGGAGATGGGAACGTGGTGTCCTGATGTAACAATTTCTGCTTAGCTTTTAGGCACCCAGTCTCGTACATTGTATTGTGCTTTAAGGAGAGAAAAAACATTTTTAATAATGTTTTTTTTTTTGTAGCTGATGCTACTGCCTTTTACTTTTATTTTATTCATAGACATACGAGAAAGAAGGAGGGATCTAGAGATTGCTATCTACATAAAAATCCTTTCCACGTTGAAATGTATTTGCTATAAAGTTGTTTGTTTGTAAATAAAGGTTGCCCATTCTTATCAGATCCTTGATATTTGTTAAACTGGTAAGATCGTATGTCGATGAAGTAGTTGTTGACATTGAACAGGACATACAAAAGAAGTGATGTGTATAGGGTTGCCAGGTGTCCGGCTTTAGCCTGAAACGTTTGGCTTTTTACGGTCGTGTCCGGCCAAATATTGACGTGTCCGGCCTGTCCGGCTTTTGTTAGGCTTTTTTGTCCTATCGTGATTTTAAGAAGCTATTGGCACATCAAAAGTGGACTGCTTATTTCAAATCATCTGAAAATGAAGAATTTCATATCGAATTACTTAAATAGGCAAAATATTATTTTGCGATTCCAGGCCACAACGCCAACGTCGAAAGTGTTTCTGCTTTTATGAGGCCTATGAAATCTCGACTGTGATTTTTGCGTAAAATGGCCAATTTTGGCGTTCTTGATCTGAGAAACAAAAATACATTAACAATTTTGACTTATTGAATAGTGTAGAAATAGCTATTGGCATAGTTCGTAGCGACCTCGCTTTTTGTAAATTTTGCTTAACTTTTTAATTAAACCCAAAATTACAGAAAAACATTTTATTAGGTTTTTAACGATTGTTATTGTTAGTTTTTCGTATGGCGATCTTTACCTTGAAATATCTCGGGAACGTGACACTTTAGGGTACCATATTCCTCGACATTTTTTGTTTGCCATAGTATCCTCTATTCTTAGATACCTATCACTTTTATCGTGCGCGGAAACTTTAAGAAAAAATCAAAATGGCGGCATGTTGGATATGCCACAAAGGTTCTATCCCCTTTCTAATAAGTGCAAATGCCAAGATTGATTGTGAATGTGTATAAAATAATAATAATTAAAAACCTTACTTCTCAGCTGTGTTTTTTATTATAAAACTGTTGTCCGGCTTGAAAAGCGTAAGTCCTGATTTAAAATAGTGTCTTGGGCTTTCCACAAACACCATGTCCGGCTTTTAGGGCAAAATGTCCGGCCTAATACAACGCTGAGTCCGGCTTTTTTATTTTAGGACCTGGCAACCCTAGATGTGTAGTGTTGACAAAACTTTCATCTCATTTTCAAGCCTGCCTGGCGCTTGAAAGCATTTGTAGGTATATATAAATCTGGGTTTAACGACTGCCATCTTACGACAAAAACCGGGACAATACTAGTACTGCATAGTATTAGCACTAAATATCCGTCTGATAATAATACGATTAACACGATCAACCTAAATTGTCACTTGTAAAAAAAGAAAAGACGTAATTTGAAAATTCATTTCAAAATGGTCGTGTAAAACTTTAACAAAAGAACAAGCTTTAGCTGACAATAAAAAAATCGGCCCTAAGTCAAAAATAATTATTGTACCTATAGTACAGACGCCAGCACTTCGACCTACCACAAAATGTCAAAATTTATTTATTATATTTTTGGTTTTATCACTAGTATTTATGGATCAATATTAACTAAAGAAATTTGACAGTTTTGAATAGGTTGACTGCTGGCGTGTGTTATGCTTTAATAGTCCTACCGCCGCTGAACTTGCGTGAATTACAGTGTAAAGCACCTTTCAGGTTTATGGTCGTTGAACGTTGACCCTCTGTTGTTGTTTGTTTATTACTCGGAGTTGAGACTTTAGCTTGCAATGTAACAAAGCACTTGAAACCAGTTTTACTAGTTGTAATTTACTTAAGTGTTTTAATCGAATTAAGTAATCATCATCATCATTAGTCTATAAACGTCCCACTGCTGGGCACAGGCCTCCCACGTGGACACTAGCACGTGGGGATGTTGGGCCATAAGCCCATAACCCACCACGCTGGCCTAATGCGGGTTGGTGGGTTTTAACGACTGTCACCTTACGACAACAACCGGAACCAACGGCTTAACGCGCCTTCCGAAGCACGGAGGAGGAGCTCGAGATCTTTTTCTTTTGGTGACCCATCCAGCGACCCGGCATTGCGAAAGTTGCTTGGCGGGCAAGATCGCAAGCCGAACGCGCTAGCCGCTGCACCATCGAGCTCCTTATGTAATACCCTGTTTAAATTTAATTTTACTTAAGTAGGTATAATAATTAAAAAAATCAAAACCAAACTTTTAATTACAATCTTTTGTTTTGGTTTCAGATAAACATGTACGCCAAAACACGTTGGACAAGCTTTGGAATAAGCAAACGGGTGCCATTCAGGTGCTACTGTCCATATTGGAAGTAAGAATTATCACACTACTTACCCTATTACTTATAATACAAGGTGTTACAAAATACCCCTTAAAAATATAATAAATTATCAAAGCCAAAAATATTGTCCACCCTAGTAAGCTGTCATATCAGAGAACCGGAGTTAGCATAGAATATTTAACAGAGAGGCCTACCTACAAATTTTACTTACCTACCAATTTTAATTATTGTCAACATTAATGGTTTTTCTGTTTTTCATCCACAAAGGTAAGTACTGGCTGGTAAAAAATGTTATGTTGATTTCAAATCTTCATATCGATATTCTACAATAATTGTTTCGTGTATTTTCCATATTTTTTTTCAAAATGACGATGTTTTCTAACTCAGAATATTACGATATGATGTTATGCGTTAGTATCTCAACGTTCGCTTTCCGCGAAGATAGGTCGGCCGTGGGGGACCAGTGCTATGGCCCGCTCGTACCTCCCGACATCACATCCTTTGACTTCTTCTTAGGGGTTATGTTAAAGACAGAGTCTATTTCTCCGATTGCCCAACGGTTTTCGAGATGGAGCAGCGTGTAAGATGGGTGTTCGCGTCAATAACACCGACGATGGTGCGAAATTCCACACAAACCATATCCCGACGAGCAAGGTTGTGCATTGAGCAAGGTAATTTGCTTTTCTTAGAAATGTCATTGATATTTATTTGTTTGCGATAAAGTTGAAATTAGAAGTGTTTTTGAAAAATAAATTACTTTAAAAAAAATTTATGTAAATATTTGTAATTTTTTACGATTGTTTCCGATGTTTTTCCGTGCCCATTATTTTATCTTGAAGTACTGTATGTCTATATGTATTGTAGTACAAGTCCTTTTGAAAGTTGGCCATTTTAAGAAATAGTCCTTTTACGAATTGGCCATTTTAAGAATTAGTCCTTTTACGAATTGGCAATTTTAAGAATTAGCCCTTTTACGAATTGGCCATTTTAAGAATAAGGCATTTGTAGAATGCTAGGCATTTTAAGAATTAGGCATTTATCGACTAAGCCAAGACGGAGCTCACTTTGAGCCGTTCCTGTAAATTTGACTGACGTTCATTACGAAAAATAAGTGTTGTTAGTTTAGGTTTCTTCGTTAGGTTAGGTCTTTTATAATCTTCCTAAACTCGACTTGTAAATATTCTATCTAATCGAATTCTGTACATTTTGTTACTATGTCTCTTTATCGTTTCACGAATTAGGTAAAAATGTACATAAACATTCTGCGTAGTTCACTCTTTAATTTTACTAAAATAGGGTTTGCGCATCAATGAAAAAAAATATGGTTTTATTTTGTTTGGCAGCAAGTCATACAGTGATAGATACGGTTCTCAAATATTGTAAATGGACTTGTTATAAGGCACCATTTAACCCCTTTCGGCTTTACGGGTATTTTTGTAACACCCAGTATTTTTACAGCGACTTTACAGGAATGAGTGGGATCATTCTCCTAACCCCAGTATTTTGGTGTTGCTATAACAAAGAGCCAGAGGTCACCTAACGTGAAGCTTTGTACACACGCCAGCAGATGAATCTACCTAGAACTGTTAAATATCTCTAATCCTTATTGTTGAAATTTTTGCATTCACAATGCTATATAGATATAGAATAAAATGTTTACTAGAAAAAAAAATCAACCAGTCTCAGGAAGCTCGAGTGGGATTCGAATCCACTTTTTTTATAGTAAACATTTTATCCTATATCTATATAGCATTGTGAACGCAAAATTTCAATAATAAAGATATTTATAAGCAATTACGTCTTTATCGATTGTTAAATACTTGCAATAGTTTTTCTTTCGAATGTGAGGGTAGACTTCACTGTGACGTAATACCGCTGACTTGCAGCGTAAATCAAACTACTAGGAAAAATTCAATGAGTCTTCTGGGGTCTCGGTAGCTCAGCGGTTAGAGCAGTGGACCGGCAATCCAAAGGTCGTGGGTTCGAATCCCACTCGAGCTTCCTGAGACTGGTTGATAATTTTCTAGTAAACATTTTATAATATCTCTAATCCTTATTGTCACCCCAACCATAAAGTTCAAAATTTATTTTTAAAAATTGACATTTTGTGGTAGGTTGACCAGCAAGCTAACCGCCATTGTGGTCTAGTGGCTAAGCCACCGGTCTCGGACCCAGAGGTCGCGGGTTCGATTCCCAGCGGGGGGGGTACATCTTCGTGTACTCGGTTTGGTTGGTGGTAGGTCTGTTAAGTCCACCTGGCTAGCTACCACCATCTTATCTAAGCCTGTCGCCATAACAACGATGTTTCTAGCATTGTTGTGTTCCAAGTTTCAACACTTAGAGATAAGATAGCCAGTGTTCCTCAGTTGTTGAGGATTCCAGGTGAAGCGCGCTTCCACCTTTGGCCTTATCGTCACTTTCCATCAGGTGAGATGAAGACCAAGCGCTTACCCGTCGTAGAATAAAAATAAAATAAAAAGCTGGCGTCGTTTGTACATTATTGAGAATAATATGAGTAGATATTCAACTTTGTAATAGGTCCATTTTTGCAAATGTTGTTGCGTTTTTTTCTGGGTGCAAGGTCTTCACCTAAGTAGGGTTTACAAAGCCATGGATTAGATTACAGAACCTAAAAATAACTCTTTTCGAAATTCATTTAGACACTATTATTTTTAGTTTAACAATACACTAATATTTTAGAGCACCAGAGATACAGCTACGTCCACCTACATAACATCAATATTGAGGGAAGCTCTATGTTTGAAACAGGGCAAAGGAAAGAAGTGTTCAGGTAATTCATATTCATGTACTGTTTTGTAATATTAAAAAGGTTCTAGTTCTTTCTCGTTTAATTAAAGCGTTATTTAACTAATTAGTTCCAAGTGAAGTGCCCACAAACAAGAAGAAAGAGATCAAAAAGTCAGGGAAAGAAAATAAACCGCCTCTTGTTAAGAAGGGTATGTGAAATGTGTGGTGCTTTAACGACACAACGACAGCAACTGCTTTTACTATAACAAACAAAACAACATTTACCGCTCGGCCATTGCCGCTGTGAGCGAAGCAGCGAGCAATTCCTTTGATCATTGCGTTTTCCTATGATCATTGACTGATACTCCCGTAGTATAACTTGCAATGGTCAAAGAAGTCGCGCACCGCTCTGCTCACAGCGGCAAGGTCGTAGCCGGGCACTTACGCCGCAAATTCGCAACAGTGGAGCGTTCCACTTGTTTAACTAAGGCGCTGGACACATTAAAAAGGCTTAAGACGAGGACAGGGCGCTGACAGGGCGCAGACAGGGCGCCGCCGCCCGTCGCGACTTTTTAAAACATATAGAAAAGACAAATCACGGACGTCACGTTGGACGCTGCGCGTGATACCGGTTGAAAAATGGTAGAAATTTGCTCGTCAAAGCATGTAAAATTGTAAATGCTTAGTTTTGCCAAATTTCTGCTGAGTTTTGTTAATCCTGTTGAAAACTGCCTAAATTGCTAAACATGCTAAATAATCTGCTAAGCTCTTAATTAGAGGCTCAATCCTGCTAAAATAGCATAATTAGTGATTAAACGAACTTACCTGAAGTGATGTTCTATCACAATTATACGAGTTGCTTCGTCCGAAGAGATTAGGTAACAGTTGTAGTAACACGTATCGTGTCGCCTTTCATCCACTAAGTTAAAAGCAAAAAAAAACTTTTTTGTAGGGTAGTTGTCGTTTTCCTCTGCGCCTCGATTGTACGACCGCTCATATAGTTGAAAGCCCTGAGCCTAATATTTCACGCAAAGGGGATATCTAGGGAGGGAGGGACCTAATCTCTTCGGACGAAGCAACTCATATAATTGTGATAGAACATCACTTCAGGTAAGTTCGTTTAATCACTAATTATACATTCGTTGTTTCGTCCTTTGAGATTAGGTAACACTTGTAGATTTTGAAAGATAGTGAAATATTAAAACGTCTTTTTCCGTGTAAATCAATAACTAGGTATATTAAATAAATAAATCAAAAAACAAAACCTAAATAAACCTAGAGGTTTATAATATATTGTAATCAAATCTTATTTAAAAATTATGATTAACATCAATCTCTGACAATGTACATGGCAAAGTTGGTTCAGATTGGATGTTTTTAAGTTAGTGTTTTGCAAAAACAGAAGAGTTAGCACTCCACCTCTCTATGTGCAGCTGAGGTAGTAGCATGCCTCATGGTGGAGTGAGTAGAAAATAAAGAAGTGTCAACTCCGCTAGTTAATAAAGTATCTTTTATCCATCTACTAACAGTATTAGAAGATACTGCTTTGAGGTCTTTTGAAACATAAAAGGATTATTTTCGTTGTTTCTTACAGTTTTTGTCCTCTCAATGTATGTCATTAATGCTTCCGCTGGACAGACTTCTGAAAGTTCTCTGTAAAAGGCAATATTCAGATGAGGCTGTATTGAACCTAGACAAGATGTCTTAATAATGTCCTGTATCTTAATAAAAATGCTAAGCTGATTATTTATGTGCACCCTGTGTGCTGTTACAAGTATAAGAAATGTAACTTTTTAAGTTAGCTGTTCTAGATATAAAGCGGTATTGGGATGCAATTTTGATAGGAAATTTAAGACTGAGAGACTAAGAGAGATAGGTCTCAAGATATATCATATTTTGGGGCTGAAGGACGAAGTCTGTAGAATCCTTTGAATAGTTTTGTGATACGGTCATCAGACCCTACTCTTGATCCTAAGATCAGAGATAGAGCAAAACGATGGCTGATTAATGAACCATATTGTAAGCTCGAATAGAAAAGCTTTGTTAAGAAATAAATTACTTGCGGAGTTGGCGCCTCGTATAGATCCACACTGTGATCTTTATAAAAGCTTACCTAGCAACGGATTGCAACATCATATCGTTTTATTGAATTATAAGACAGAGAAGCTATCATGATATTGAAGGATGATGGTGGTACACTCCTCTTCAGTAATGCCGTTCGTAATAACCTTCTTGCAATCAGTGTCCGCTTGGGTAGGCTGTTGGAAACCGACATTAACACGTTATCGCTGGGCACAAATTGTACCAACTCCCAACAGAGAAGAACTTGGAACAACAACAATGCCTTCTGCGTGATCCGTTATTATTTTTTTTAATACTTTTAGTATAACAGCGAATGGCGCGAATATGTAAAATAAAAGATGATGCCAGTTTAACCTAAATGCAATGCAATTTGTAGCGCAAGCTCTAGGATCTCTGTTCCAAGACACATACCTACTTCTTACATTTATAATTTGTTCTGGATGCAAAAAGATCATTATCAGGCTTACCTAGAACTCTTACTATTTTATTAAAAGCATTATTTATCAACTCCCCTTCAGTGTCAGGATGTAATTTTCGTGACTCTGCATTTGCTATTACATTATCTTTTGAGCCGGTGTACGAGTACGAAGTGAAAACGAATATTTTTCGGATTTCGCACCAAAGCCACAACCTCTTAGTTATTTCAGTAAGGTGTGGGAACCGAACTCCGCCCATACGGTTTATATAAGAAATAGCAGTTATATTATCAATACGTAACAAAATTTGACAATTTTTAAAGTTTCTAGCAATTGTTTGGAAGCTAAGAGTTCTAAATAGTTTATGTGCTCAACTGATTCTACAATACTCGACTGACCACTAGCAGTCCCCACAGACCTTCCGGCCCCCCCCTTTTCTTGCTTGCATCAGAAAAAGAAATTCTAAGCAGTAATTATCTCGCCTGATAAGATTATCCACCCTTCCAATAGATTTTAACTACCAAGAAAAATCGTCTTTCAAATACGGTGGTAGCAACATGTAACTATCGTAGATAATCGTATTATAAATTGCAAGATATTTACACGTTTCCATTTGTTTGGTGTATAACCAACCATATTAGATGGCGGGGCAAGATGCAGTGAGAAGTTCTACTAGTCGTGCGAAGTGCCTAATTTTACATCGTTCTTTAATTTTAAAATGTTGTAACACTTTTTTGATTATGTTTCTTTTGTCATTGGTTAAATTTATTTGAAATTTTGTCGTATCTATTTTAAAAAAACCAAGATTTTGCAGACTGTATTAGGGACTGTACAGCTCTTTTTGTCATTAATAATGAAACCTAAAGATTCTAAAAATTTTCTTGTTACCAAGACATTATCGAGACAGTTTTTATAATCTCTAGCAAGAGCGCAGATATCCTTTTAATAGATCGTTGATAAATAGCCCAACGACCGAAGAAGACACATAACTGGTTTTAATAACAATTTCGTAAAAACAAACGGTGCTGTGTTAGGACCAAATTAAAGTAATGAATTTCTTCAAATCGGATTCGCAAATATTTTTATGACTAGGGTGAATACCTACTAAAAAATAAGCATCCTATAAATTCAGGGTAGCCCTGAAGCTATCCTTTGAAATTAGTTTCATTGTTGTTCTTAAATGTTTAATTTTAAAATGTTCAGTCGTAATATGCTTATTAGATTTAATATAAACCTATTAGTGCCGTTGGGTTTCTTGATCAGAAAATAACTAGACAGAAACTGACCTTCACAAGGTTGGCAAGGAGAAGTGGCGTCTGAATCGGTTAATTCAAAATATGGCCACTCTGTATAATAAGATAATGAAAGTAAGCGTGGTTCGTGTAACTGAGAAACACGTTTAAAAAAAAGGGTATTTTATAACCTTTTACCCAGCAAAAAATAACCGGATCGTCGGTTATTATTCGCAAACTATCGTAAAAATAGAACAGCATACCTGCCGAATGTACCGGATCCAGCGACGAGGGTCAGGCTTCTGAAAGCGCCGCGGCGATCGCGGCGGCTGCTGCTGCCGCGGGCGTGGTGCCGGTGCAGCTGGAGGTGCCAGTTCCGACCGCCTCGCAAGTCCCGTTTGCCTGGCTACCGAAAGTGGAGGCCTCTGGTTTAAAGGCTGGTTTGGAGTTTGTTTGGTATACAGCTGATCCTTAAAATCTTTCTTTATTGTTGAACATATGAAACTCCTTCTCGTCATAGACTCATTATGCTGTGTATCGCATAGCTGATGACTAGTTTCAATCAAGAACTTTATGACAGCTTGGTCTCTATGTTCCAATGAAAGCAACTTGATCAAAGAGCCTCCAATGTAGGAAATGGCAGCCGCCAGTTGAGCTTACTTATATTCTAACGCTTTGTCTTTCTTGATCAGCGTTTAAGCTGCCAGATAAAGCTGCTCAGATAAAGCTGCCTTTTTCTCTGGCTCTAGCTTTTTCTCTTAGGGCTTTGTCCCAAGAGGTTCAGTATCCCTTTGTCAAGTTCTGGACGAACAGTCACAACATTTGGTGGTGGTTCTACTTGCATCGAGTGAATGGAAGTGGCTTCGGCTTCTTGCGTAGCTGAAGTAGACGGGCCTGGTCCAGGCTCCTCTAAGAGAATCGGTCCCCAGTCTGCCTCAGGCTGCATTTCGTTTTCGCCTTATTGAACAAGGTCGAATGTTCATTGTTTTATTTTATTCACCTAAGGTGAAAATTTATTTAATCCACAATCGTTTTTAAACATAAAGTATAAAAAGTGAAGAAAACATTCCTTCTGAATCATCACTAATTAAATTATTTTGATTCTTATCTTGTCAAAATACGGTAATAGTCCTTTTAAACTATACACACTATTTTCAGATAAATAAACATTCCGTCTGAATGTGCACATCACTAATTAAAGTAACGGTTTTAAATAACGTGAAGGCAACATCCCTTTTAGATATACACAACACAAATTAAAATTATTTTAATTCTTATCTTGTCAAAATACGGTAATAGTCCTTATAAACTATACACACTATTTTCAGATAAGTAAACATTCCTTCTGAATGTGCACATTACTAATTAAAGTAACGGTTTTAAATAACGTGAAGGCAACATCCCTTTTAGATGTACACAACACAAATTAAAATTATTTTAATTCTTATCTTGTCAAAATACGGTAATAGTCCTTATAAACTATACACACTATTTTCAGATAAGTAAACATTCCTTCTGAATGTGCACGCACATCACTAATTAAAGTAACGGTTTTAAATAACGTGAAGGCAACATCTCTTTTAGATGTACACAACACAAATTAAAATAATTTTAATTCTTATCTCGGCAAAATACGGTAATAGTCCTTTTAAACTATACACACTATTTTCAGATAAGTATAGTTGTACACCTTTCTTTTAGATGTACTAGCCCTTACAGCAACACATACTATTTTTTCTTAAATAAGTATAACGGTAGCACTCCCATGATAATGCACACAATTAATTAACATATTTGAATCGTTTTGATTAAGTAACACACTGAATTACCTTCAGATCGTAACAATACAGGCTGCGGCGGCAGCGAGTCCCACGCCGACAAACTGCTGCTTTCTATGCGCAAACGTTGTTCTTTCTTTCTCATTTTCTTTCTATACAATAATCACTATCGTCGTGACTATAAACTCGTTTAGGCATCGTAACACTCAATGAGTATGTTAAAGGGGAAAAATCGTGGTGATTGGCGAAGCACAAAAACGCGAATGAGCGGTCGTACAATCCAGGCGCAGAGGAAAACGACAACTACCCTACAAAAAAGTTTTTTTTTGCTTTTAACTTAGTGGATGAAAGGCGACACGATACGTGTTACTACAAGTGTTACCTAATCTCAAAGGACGAAACAACGAATGTATAATTGTGTTAAACATGGTCACACTGCGCGCGCGCGAGCCATCCGTCGTCGTCGCCGGGCCGCCCTGCCCGCACCCCTGTTTTCGCCAGTCCATCGAACGCTCGCGCTAGCGCTCGTGCCTCGTCCTATCTGGGGCCCAAGTCTGCTAATTTACGAATGGCATAATTGAATCGCAATTGGATCGTATTGTAATTGTTTGACACATTTGATATTCTCTTACTCATATAAGAATACCAAATGTGTCAAACAATTACAATGCGATACTCATATAAGAATACCAAATGTGTCAAACAATTACAATGCGATACAATTGCGATTCAATTATGCCATTCGTAAATTAGCAGACTTGGGCCCCTGTATGTATATTTCACAATAGTGCGCAGATGAGTTAGCGTCGTGTACTAGTGTCTGCTCTGTCTTTTCTATATACTTTACGTCGCGCGCGACGCTTCTATACACTTTGTATGAAAGGGACGCGGAAGAGACATGTCCGCGCCCCGTCTACGTCTTACGTCTTTTCTGTGTGTCCAGCGTCTAAGCTGTTGTTAAGAGCGGAGCGTTGATTTAGCTAACCTGCACACTTAAGAGGAAACACTAGGTCGAAGTATCATGCAAATTTCTCATACAAAACACAGAAAAACTACGTTTCGTAGTCCCTTGTTTCCTCCTTCAGAACTGGACTAATTTTTATTACTTTTTCAGCATCGGCTAAAGAAAGATTTTCTATGTCTGTATGTTTGATTTTTATTAAAACAGCCACTTAGTGTTTCTGAAAATGCCCTAAAACGGAGTGATTTCGCTAAATTTTGAAGGCTCCTGGTTATTATACAAATGACTTAATGCAAAAAAATCAAACACACAGACATTGCAAATCTCTTTCTTTAACCGATGCTGAAAAAGTAATAAAAATTGGTCCAGATCTGAAGGAGTAAACAGGGGACTACGAAACGTCGTTTTTCTGTGTTGTGTATGAGAATTTTGCATGCCACGTCGACGTAGTGTTTCTCTAAACGTTAAGCGTTAAGGCGTTGAGCGATACTGCGTTAGTCTAGAATAGCCCCGGCGGCGCCCTGCTCCAGCGGAAACAAGATGCATGCGACGCTGCAGCGAATTTGCGACCAAAACCACCGGCCCTGCTGGCAACAGGTGCGGGTAGCGGCGCTGGAAGGGAAGTGAGAAGTGAGAGAGTAGTACGTGGTAGTAACTTAGCAAAGAAGCTCGGTACGACTGCAACACTACCCGCTCCAGATACCAGCTGGGCCGTAATTTTGAAGCAATCTCTTAATAATGCCTTGTAATTAGAAAGCTTTGCACGGAAGTATGATATGATAAATAAACCAACCTTCACACAAATGCCCAAAGCGTCTCATGATAACTGATACGCGCTTGGACGTGAAATTGAGATGCAATTGATACTAACAGCTGCTTAGCCTCAACAATGTACCCGCCCAAATAGGCCTGCTTGCTGACATTTAAGACGAGCTCTCAAATATATGCCTGACATTGTTCAATGCGATAGCGCGGCCTTGTAATTTGTAATATTAGAGAGATTGTAATCCAATTGTATTTGCCCGCACCGCTGTGTTCAATCAAATTAGCATACACAATTTAAACAACGGTTTATGTTATTGACAGCGTCGATATTGTGGGCGGCACGAATACTCCTGACTAATAGAATTACCGAATCGGGCTTCTGTACACTACTGTCCTTAACCTTATTTTATTAAAATTGTTAACGCTAAATCTATTATTTCATCACTAAAGTTTGGTCCTGGTTTTAATGTGTTACTATTTATGTAGACTATTACCTAATATCAAACTAAATAATGTTAATCAAATTAAACCACGTTTACAAAAATTTAAAAAAATCTCAAAGAATATTGATAAATTTGACCAAGCAAGTTTAGGAGCTCCTGCTATCCATCAAAGGAAAGCGCTAACTTAAGAACCTGTCGGTGTGAATTTCAGTGAACAACGTAGCGCGGCAGCAATGCACCCAACACTTCATAACACTAAACGGGTCCCAGGCTGTGATGCGTACGTTAATCACGACTCACGGCAAGCGTGACAGCAACGTGGGCACCGAGCTGATGCTCCAAGACCTCGTGTGGATACTCGCGTCACTAGCGCCCAGAGGTACGCCACTCCTAAGCTTGCCGCTTGCTTCGTTGCAGCGAACAACGTCGCGCGCCAGCAGTGCTCCCAGAGCTTCATCGAGATTAAGGGAACCCACGTCATCTTGCGAAAGGTCATCGGCACCATGCACGACAAGCGTGAGCGGCATGCTGGCACCGACATGATCTTGCAAGACCTCATCTGGATATTAGCACCCCTTGGCTCGCGAGGTTACAGATGGTGTTTTTTTTTCATGTCGTCCCCATCATTATTGCGCATCTGTACCTTTTAGATGACGACCTCTGTGGTCGTCGTTTGACTTTCTCGCAGTAAAGACAATTAGACAAACGCCTGCTTTATTCATATTTGTTTCAATTTGCTATTTTCGATTGCTATAACATTATTTTTCAAAATTTTCATTTTCTATTTTTATGTAGCTTTGATATAAAACGTTATTAATCATTTTTACAATGTGCATCAACGCAATACAATAAAATATTTTTATTTCAGATCCTAAATTTGCAGCGAAAGTGAGAATGTTAGGCTGTGTTAGAACTATGCATCTCATATTGAAAGGACACTTCACAGACAACAAGTTAATATTTCCGTTATTAGTTATAATGAAGCAATTAGCAAAAAATGGTAAGAACATTTTTCATAAAATTTTTGGTACCTTTATTTTTTCTACAAAGTATTAATCTATCTTTAAACTAATTCTACATCTCAGCAGTGACAACATCAATTTTAATACGCGATGGCGTGATAGGAACTTACGAGCGAGTACTGGTCAGCTTGGGATTTATACCAACAGCTAGACTTCGACTTTGCCTTGACGCCATCGACTACTTTAGCAAAAACAGTTAAGTGACAATTCTTTTCGTAGAGCCTCGTATGTCTGTTCAATAGTACATCATTAATGTGATTAATTATTTCTAAGTAAATGTCACTCGAATACAATGGAACAAGCACATGCAATCACTACATAAGTCTCTGACACCGGAATGATGGATATCACCGAACGTAATATGCATCTGTCCACCCACACTGTTAATAAGCGCAATATGGCTTAATGTTACGACCTCGTCCTCCGTTGACATTTTATGTTTGCATGTCCTATGTGTCATTCTGTTCTTGAGTGACACGTGCGTAACTCACGCAGAGGTGTGCTGCATGCAGATCGTCAAGACAGGCCTATGTAGCGTGCTCCTCAGGGTGTTCGACCGCTGGGACCGCTACGAGGGCCGCATGAGGCTCAAGATATGCGCCCATATACTGCAGACGCTGCAGCACCTTTGCAACATAAGTATGTATATACGACAGCTTTTCAACAGTTCATTTTGATTTTGATTGCCTTAACAGTAAGTGATAATAAATTCAGCTACAAAAATCCTAATTGACTGATGATGGTAAGTGATGTTGAAGCCGAAGGTGAAAGTGCACTTCAATCGAAATTCTTAGTACTGAAGAACTGCCTATCTCTAACTTTTGAAACAACCTAAAGCTGAAGATGTCTAAACTAATAATACGTAAAATGTATATAACGATAAAATTATTGTAGTGACTAAGGCATGATGAACGATGGAAAAATTATAGTGAGCCAGCAACTAATCTAATATCACACGTGGTGGCAATCGGTACGCCACCAAATAAATAACTGAATTAAAAAAAAACTATAAAAGGATCTTGCGTTTATTTAGTATATTATTTATCTTGGTGTTTTGAACCCTTCAATAAGCTCGTGATCACAGGGAGACCAGAGAATGTAAATATTATCTGAGGAGTGTCTGATCAAAATTTGATATTTACGTTATAAACTTTCTTTAGAAAATAACCAAAAGACTGAGACTAGTTACTAGTTTCCCCTTACCCCGCTCGATTGATCTGCCTTTACCTCCAAATGATACCACTATTATTTTTCTTTCCACTATGACTAGGTCTGGTAACAATAGTATTTTTAATAAGTAGTCTATCAATATTTAATTTTAACATATTACTCCGTAGGGTCTGGTACCTAATCCCGAATGACAAAAGCCCGAATAACAAATGCCCGAACACTAACGCCCGAAGAATCACTTGGTCGAACGCTTAAAATCTCTATGGTTCATAAGCCCGAAAACTCAAAAGCCCGAAACACAAATGCCCGAACACTATTCGCCGAAGAATCATTAGCCCTAATGCTTAAAAGCCCGATCGTTTATAAGCCCGAAAATTCTTTAAATAGATAACAATGATAGATAATATCAAAATAAACGACACAGTAGCTTTGTTTCTTTTGGTGAACTGTGGACATTCCGGGCGCTGGTCTTTAAAATATCTGACCATTTTTGGGATTTCTGGGCGTGAGCTGTATGTATATAATATAAGTATGTACGTAGGTAACAAAATAAATACAAACTATTATTCTTTGAAATCAGTATTATTTAATATACGGTGGTACAAGTCCGACTCGCACGCACAAATATTGTCCTTTACGTAAGATACCTACAGATAATTTAATTTGCATTTTTCTACAATTTTTAATTGCCCACAAATCAATTTTTTTTTCTAAATGATATTGGATTGTTTAATGTTCAATAGAAAGTTAAGAAAATATACTGATTTTAAAGAATAATTTGTATTTATTTTGTTACTTACGTACATACTTATATACATACAGCTCAAGACCATAAATCCCAAAAATGTGCTCAGAGACATTTTTAAGGCCAGCGCCCGGGATGTCCACAGTTCACCAAAAGAAACAAAGCTACTGTGTCGTTTATTTTGATATTATCTATTTAAAGAGTTTTCGGGCTTATGAACGATCGGGATTTTAAGCATTAGGGCTAATGATTCTTCGGCGAATAGTGTTCGGGCATTTGTGTATCGGGCTTTTGAGTTTTCGGGCTTATGAACCATCGAGATTTTAAACGTTCGAGCAAGTGATTCTTCGGGCTTTAGTGTTCGGGCATTTGTTATTCGGGCTTTTGTCATTCGGGATTAGGTACCAGACCCTACTCCGTAACTACATAATAGTGTAAATATTATCAGATACCGATTTATTCGAAGCATGAAATTTTTAAGTCACATCATATTCACATTTACTTGGAAAAAGTACCACTACATTAAGTGAGATCGCACACGAGCGACTTTTTGTAGGACCAATTTTCGGTGTCCTGCTTTCTTCCGACTTTTCCAATGACACACAGTCAAATGATTTATTTTTGTCCGACATTGTAGGTACCGTCCTTATTGGAATTCATAAATTTTCAATTCTTTGTGACATATGCAAGCTCATTTATACAGGACTAGAGTTTTTTTTAGCTGAGAAGGTAACGTAGCCCCCTATACTTTCCAGAGTCCGGGCGACGGGCGTTGTGCACGAAGAAGCACGTGCAGACGCTGCACCGGTTCTGCTCGCAGTGCCCGGATGAGCCGGAGTTCGACGGGCTGCTGGCGCGCGTCTGCTCCGTCATCACGCTGTGCCTAAAGCACCAGGCGTTGCCGGTGCCGGCGTCTAGCCCTGCCTCGTTTAATCTCAATCCTATATTAAAAGGTGTGTGCTTTTGCCCCTTTAGACTCATAAAACCATATACGCGAAACACCACCTTTGCGCAAAACACCTAACTAGGAAAAAACCGCTTACGCAAAACACCAACTAAGCATAACACCAACTTTGACTTACGCAAAATACCAACTAGCGATGAGTAGCTCGCGAGCGAATTGTTTAAAAGAGCCGGTTCACCTATTCTAGCTCAACGTATCTCTTTTAGCTCAATTAGCTCAGTGTTTCATCGGAATATGTCGGCTCGGAATTGAAAGCGGCTCGCCTCGATATACAAATGGGTAAGGGTGTCGCAGAGGGGGTGCAGGACAAAATTTACTGTTGATTTTTACATGGAGCCTTAAAACATAAAAACTTAGAAAAAATTAAGGTAACTTTTTATAAAAACGCGAATACCTCGAAAACGGTGCGTTGTAGCTAAAATCTAACAAAATTTTGGCCCCCTTGTAAAACCCCGCAGGAACCTGAGCGGTATACGATATACTTATCAAAAAAAATTTTTAAAAATGAACTTAATTTTTTTTTTTTTTATATATACTAAGCCCGGCAAATGACCCCACTCCACCTGATGTTAAGTGGAAATGAGGTCCAGGCGCGAGGACAACTGGTGCAGCGTAAGAGACGTAGCATCAGTCATCCTCACTCTGCCGGCCCACAAAGTGCTTCTTCACGCCTCGTTTGAAGGACCCTATGTCATAGGTAGGAGGGAATACGTATGCTGGTAGACTATTCCATCTTTTGGAAGTGCGGCAAAAAAACGAGTCACCAAATTTCTTTGTGCGAGATGGAATGTTAGAGACTGTAAATTGGTGACTCCGCAGAGCAGCACGCGTACTCCTATGGAGGAAGGGAGAAGGAGGGATGAGGTCAAAGAGTTCTTCAGAGCACTCGCCATGGTATAAACGGTAAAAGACGCTGAGTGACGCAATATCTCTACGCAATTGCAAAGGCTCGAGAGTTTTAGTGACCTCTGCATTGCCGATAATGCGCACAGCGCGGCGCTGCAATCTGTCCAAGGCATCGAGAAGGTACTTTGCGGAGCCGTCCCAAAGGTGAGAGCAATACTCCACGCAAGACCGCACCTGTGTCTTGTATAATAGACACAACTGATCAGGCGTGAAGAATCGCCGCACCTTGTTCAGGACACCGAGTTTACGTGAGGCATTTTTAATCACGGTTTCGATGTAGTCCTTTTGGTTCAGATCGCAGCGGATATCCATACCGAGCATGTTAATACTGCTCTGCAGGCCTAGAGATGTACCCTGAAGAGAGGGAAGGGGAAGGAATGGCGACTTTTTTGCTGTAAACGCGCACATCTGTGTTTTCTTGGCATTGAACTCCACCAGATTATCGGAGCCCCATTTAGAAATGAGGTCCAACACCCGATCGAGCTCAATGACAAGATTTGCTCGCTTCATTTCGGTGTCTACCCGCCCAGCCGTTGGGTGCCCGTTATATCCCCCATGCACTGTGCTATCATCTGCATAGCAATGAATGTTTCCAAGAGGAAGCATGTCATTGATATGCAGAAGGAACAGCGTGGGGGATAGAACGGAGCCTTGAGGAACACCAGCGTTCACTGACATGAACCGCGAAGCGCATCCATCCGAAAGGACACGGATTCTACGCTCATGCAGGAAGCTGGCAATCCAGGTACAGAACTGAGCGGGCAAACCGTATGCCGGGAGCTTGGAGAGAAGAGCTTTGTGCCAGACCCGATCAAAAGCCTTGGCTATGTCAAGGCTAACTGCCAGTGACTCGCCACGCTTGTCAATAGCCTCACCCCAGAGATGTGTGACGTACGCTAGAAGATCACCCGTTGACCGTTTTGGCCGAAACCCATATTGACGATCGTGAATTAGGGAGTGATCTTCTAGGTATCGAATAAGCTGTTTGTTCAATATTCGTTCTAGGATCTTACACAACACTGAAGTTACGGCTATAGGGCGGTAATTAGTCGGATCTGACCGATCTCCTTTTTTAGGGATCGGTTGCACATTAGCTTCTCTCCAAGATTCCGGCACACAACCCGAAGAGAGCGAGAGACGGTACAGAATCGTTAACACAGGGGACAACTCCGCTGCACACATTTTCAGGACTATTGCTGGGATGCCATCAGGACCGTTAGCTTTCCGGACATCGATTGACTGCATTTCCGCACGGACATCACACTGCCTGATTTTAATATCAGACATTGTGTGGCCACAGTGAGGAATTGAGGGTGGCTGTGCATCACAGTCATCGATCCGGGAGTTAGCCGCAAAGAGTTTGGCCAGGAGATCGACCTTTTCCTGCGGCTTGTGAGCTAAAGTTCCGTCAAGACATCTCAGTGGTGGCAGCGAGGGTTGGCAGAAGTTGGATTGCACGGCTTTGGCCAGACGCCAGTAGCTTCGGCTGCCCGTAGGATGCGTCAGGAGTTCTTGGCCTACTCGTGCAACGCGCTGGGCATCCGCTCTAATGTAGGCCCTCTTACACGACTTGGTGGCATTATTATAGGCTGCTTTTAGCGAGCGAGTTTCGGGAGCCCCATGAGCTTTACCTCTGATCCAAGCGCGGTATGCCGTCTGTTTGCTCTCAACAGCGCTGGCACACTCGCGATTGAACCAGCGGTTGCGTCTGCCTTTGCTGATAACATAGGAGTGTGGAATATAGTAGTCCATTCCTAATACTATCTCATCAGCAACGGCAGTGGCGCTAGCGGTCGGGTCCTTCCCACTAAAGCAGCGCTGCCTCCAAGGGACGGATGCAAAATACTCCCGCATCCCGTCCCAGTCTGCCTACGCGTAGTGCCAAATCTGGCGTTTAGAAACCGCTGTTGGCGGGCGCGATGCCAAGGGCACTGTGCTGGATATCAAGCAGTGATCCGAGGAACCTAAAGGAGCTCGAATCTCCACCCGGTATCCAGCTGGGCGACTCGTCAGCAGAAGGTCGAGTAAGGAGGGCGCATGGCCAACTATGTCTGGGATCCTGGTGGGCTGGTTCACCAGTTGCGTCAGGTCATGCGTGAGAGCGAATGCGTGGGCAGTTCTACCAGCATGGTCTGTTTTGGAGGAACCTAACCACAACTCATGGTGGGCGTTGAAGTCCCCCAAAAACACCAGTTCCGCCGATGGAAACCGCTCCTGCGCATCATCTGCTACCCGACTAAGATGTTCAATTAGTCGAGTTGTCTCCATGTCGCCGTTATGGGATCGGTAGACGCAGACGTAGACACGGCAATGAGAGCCTAAGTCGACGTGTACCACTAGGAGGGAGAAGGAAGGGTCCTCCAGACAGCGCAGACGGCGACAGCAAACATCCGCCCGAACGAAAAAGCAAACTCCGGCTTTGGCTTTGAAGGATTCTTCAAGCACAAAGCCGGGATAGTTCAGGTAGGTGGTGTCAGCTGGGCGGATTATTTGCGTCTCCGTCAGGAACAACATTGCTGGCCGTGCCGTCTCAAGATGGTGGTGGACGGCATTGAGGTTCGCATGGAGTCCGCGGATGTTAGCGAACTCCACCTCAAACGGTAAGGTTGTGGTGGGGGTGTGCACCGCTGTAGAACCAGTTTTGTTGTTAGGCGCTGTCATTTTAGGAGTGGAAAGAGAGAGGCGTGAATCGAGAAAATGATGCCGAGATGCGAATGGTCAAAGTGTGGTGGCCTGTTTCCCCAGGAATTTGCCCACAGACGAGTATTATTAACCTGCCGAACGGAAGGGCCCCCGAACCCCCCCGGGAATGGCCGCCGGGACCCCACCTTCCGGTCACCAACCGGCACGACGGACCACCCCGAGATTATGCGTGGCATGGTGAGGCAGCCTCACGAGCTGGTTAGGCTCGCTTGGGCCCCTGTACTGTGCCACGGGCGGCCAGCGGGACAACCGTTTCTACGGGTCTCCCTGGTCGGCAGGTTAACGAAGTCCTCCTGGCACTGGTTTGACGGAAGCCACCACAGACCAAATACATCGCAGCATCATCCTCTCGAGCTCTGGTTATACGCTGGCTGATCCCGAAACGCGACCGACAAGCAGTCACTTGACGGGTTTTACACCATGCGTACGGTGGTCACCAACCAGACGGGTCAAGCCCTACCACCAGTGGAGCAGATCATCGCTCGAAAGAAAGAGTCCATTAGTCGCTTCTTACGACACCCACCGGACGGAGAGAGGGGCGGCGATTGGTATTCTTTCTCCGTCACCGCACGGATATAAATATAATTATATAATTTTGTACGTAGCTAGATTTCTGTTTTCTAATAAAACAAAATGCATCGAAATTCAAGACAATCGCTACGCTGCGCTTCGAGCTATTTCCTGAACAGTACACTTAAAGGACTCAAGAGCCTTCTATCTTTATGAACTACACTGAGCTAAATGAGCTACTGAGCTAGAAGAGCTTTCTAGCTCTTGACTGGATAAAGAGCTAAACGGCTCTTATCTCTTCAAAGAGCTAAATTTCTCATGACTAATACCAATTAAGCATAACACCAACTTTTTGTAACTGACTGGAAGAACCAACTTTCCGTACTTTAATTTGCCATCTTTGCTCTAAATTATTGTCTAAAGATTATTTTAAATAATGTGAAATGACACATGAGATTTTTTGGAAGTTACACATTACAGATTTATATTAAATCAGATATTGTTCATTTTTATTATTTTTCTAAAATATGATACCGACTTACTGAAAAAATTTATCTTACGATCGCAAAGTTTTTCTAATTAAGTTTTCTGATAAATATCTTTCAGGAACAAATACATTATGGCCCTGTCATGAAGATGAAGAAGATGCGGCCAATTCAGATTCTAAAACAGTTAACTCTGATCTTGATGATGACGGCCCAGACACAGATTTGGAGGGCAATGACGAATTCCCCGATATAGATTTTGATGAAAGTGAACTTAAAACTGAGAATAACGACGAAGAAAAAGTGTTCATTAAAAGCGGTGATAGTTTACAAAGCTCACTATGGATCAATCCGAATGAGAGAGATTTAGAAGACTTAAAAAAGTTATTATATCGTATAAAAACCTTGAATTCTTATATTAACAATCATATTTGATATTTCCAAAACCATTTATTTCATTTCCAGGTACTTTATTTATTTTAAAGAGTTTGGATCTTACAATAAACAAATTCGACTTGTCAAAAGTAGATCCAATTCTCGAGGATCCATTCTAGAAGACTTTTTAGGCAACAGGGCTTTAACGTCACCTTTATCTATGTCCCTCACTGGTGTGTTAGGAAATACTGATTACGACAACATACGAGGAGGTTCTCCTTCTCCGTCTCTATTTCAAGGGTGTCATAAAGTTCATGAAGCCAGCTGTAAGTATAATGATTTTTTTTTTATTTCACCCTTTATCCTAATTTCTGAAGAATTGTATTTACATTTTCAGCAACTACCTCATACTCCTCTTTAAAAATTCACAAAGATTTATCAAAGTACAGTGCTTTTGCTTCGGTTTACTGTACTATTTCATCAAGGGTCAAAAGCGTGATTCCCTTTGTGAAAGTCGCTTATCCTGACATGAAGGGAGGTCAGGCACTTAATCATCCCGAACCACTAAATAGAATGGAACGGACTGCATGCAGGTGAGATATTTCATTTCGTTCTATAAATAATAAATAAGTTGGTAATTTCTTTTTTAACCTACATAAAAGTGTTTTATTCATCAGGCTCCTGCGTAAAACGTTTACATAAAATGTAATATAATTTTTATTATTGAAATTTTGCATTTACAATGCGGGTTCGAATCCCGTTCGAGTTTTCCTGAGACTGGTTGTTATTTTCTAGTAAACATTTTATCGTATATCTATATAGCATTGTGAATGCAAAATTTCAATAATAATAGTAGATTGATACAAGGGGCTAAAACGACCCATTATATACGAGGTAGTTTTACTCCCGAGCTTTAGCGAGGGAGTAAATAGAAACCGAGTTTTAATGGGTTTTTAGCGCCGTGTGTTACACTCTGATTTTCACTACGAATGCGAGAAAATAAAACAATCCAATGCAATATGTATTGGTTTATTTTATTAAAAATTAACCCGTTAGTTGCTTTAACGACACCCAAGGGAAGAGAATGGTTGGTAGTGTTATTTTGATGAGCCCATCGCCGCTCTATGCAGTAGTGAAAATATCTTTTCACTCCTCTTGCTCGAAAAGAACGTCATTGTAGCGTTCTAGAGCGGGGCTAAAATAACTTTTCTTGCCCTAGGGGCCAAAGTAATTTTTTTTTAAATTTTTGTCTGTCACATGACAATGAGCCTACAAAAACGTAAAGTTTATGGTAAAATTAGTAATCATTTGAATCTATGGACAACACCGACCACGCCCATACAGTCCACGCTTCAGCAAGAAACAACTGCACAGTCTGCACATGTGCTTAGGTGGTGAGCCTATAGCCCGTTAGTCGCTTTTACGTCACCTAAGGGAAGAGACGGGTTGGTAGTATTATTTTGATGAGCCCATCGCCGCTCTATGCTGTTGTATGTATGTTCAGTCTTTAGTCCATTAGTCGCCTTTTACGAGACCCAAGAGAAGGTAGGGGTTGGTAGTATTATTTTGATGAGCCCATCGCCGCTCTATGCTGTTGGAAGTATGTGCAGTCTTTAGTCCATTAGTCGCCTTTTACGACACCGAAGAGCAGAGAGGGGTTGGTAGTATTATTTTGATGAGCCCATCGTCGCTCTATGCTGTTGGATGTATGTGAGTCTTTAGTCCGTTAGTCCCCTTTTACGACATCGAAGAAAAGTGAGGGGTTGGTAGTATTATTTTGATGAGGCCATAGTTGCTCTATGCTGTTGAATGTATGTGCAGTCTTTCCTTCTGCGCCTTTTACGACACCGAAGGGAAAAGAGGGGTTGGTAGTATTATTTTGATGAGCTCATCGCCGCTGTATGCTGTTGAATATATGCGCAGTCTTTAGTCCGTTAGTCGCCTTTTACGACACCGAAGGGAAGGGAGGGGTTGGTAGTATTATTTTAATGAGCCCATCGCCACTCTATGCTGTAGGATGTATATGCAGTCATTAGTCCGTTAGTCGCCTTTTACGACACCCAAGGGAAGAGATGGAAAGACTGCACATACCTACTATCCAACAGAATAGAGCGGCGATGGGCTCATCAAAATAATACTACCAACCCTTCTCTTCCCTTGAGTGTCGTTAAAGCAACTAACGGGTTAATGCAAAAGTATTTCTTTCGAATGTGAGGGTAGACTTCACAGTGACGTAATCAGCGGTATTACGTCACTGTGAAGTCTACCCTCGCTTGCAGCGTATCAACTACTAGAAAAAATTCAACGAGTCTTCTGGGGTCTCGGTAGCTTATCGGTTAAAGCAGTGGACCGGCAATCCAAAGGTCACGAGTTCGAATCCCGTTCGAGTTTTCCTGAGACTGGTTGTTTTTTTTTCTAGTAAAAAATTTATCCTAAATAATATATTATCAACTAGCTGACCCAACAGACGTTGCCCTGTCCATTAATCTATTTTTTTTATATATTACAGAACGAAACTTTTATCATGTGTAGACCGAGCGATAAATCCAGAATCATATATGAATGAAGTCGTATATGATTTGGATCAAATGAATAATAATACGAGTACCTCCACTGACACGACATCTCAAAAGAGGTATAAAAAAGGAGAGGAATTATTATTAAAATTATTTAATTAATTTTGTTTAGACAAAACTGAACTCAATTTATTTTATTTTTAGTTTCGATAGTATATTTCTCATAAATAACGATGAGCAAGAAATCACCAAAGTCAACAGCTTCTCATCTCGATTGAGTTTCGAGTCCCGGTTTGAGTCTGGTAATCTAAGAAAAGCAATTCAGGTAATTATTACTTTCTTCTGTTTATCAGGAACTATTTTAGTTAGAACTTTTATTTTAATTTCCATTTCGTCATTGAGTTGCAGTTCTGGACATACTTTAACTATTTTCTTCATCTGTAAGATTTGTGCCCCTTCCTTAAGACAAGTCAGTATATTTGCGCTGAGCTTTTTTCCGTAAGAGGTATAGGTAAGGTATCGCTTATCGCAGTTGGAGCATGGGACAAGTCCCGTCTCAAAGACCGGGGGTAAAATACAGGATTTATAAACCTGCATTTATGACAGACACATTTTTTAAAAATAAAAAGAACTTTTCATTGTATCACATTAGTTGGTTATCAGTCGAATCTCTCCAGGTAGGTCCGAGAGAATACGAGCTGATTCTTATGCCGGACGTGAACTCCACGAAGAGACACCAGTGGTTCTACTTTGAGGTGCGAAACATGCAGCAGAACCGGCCCTACATCTTTAATATCGTCAACTGCGAAAAGTCTGACAGCCAGTTCAACTTCGGCATGAAGCCCGTCTTGTATTCTGTGAAGGAAGCTGTTTTGGGCAAGCCAGGTACTAAGTTTAAAGACCATGGTTGGTCATCTAATCATTTTGTCTGGTTGTTGCAGTAGTCAATTTGATAAGATTTCTTTTGAGAATAGCTACTTTATTGTTCATTTAAATTATTAACAGAGTTGCACTGCTGGCCAGGTCATCCCTTTATCCACGGCTCTTGCCACTTAGCTGAAATTTCGAGTAGCTGATGGGGCTATATTAAGCAGTTTACGTTACCCACGTTATGCATTGTATTTATAATGGAACGCAAAAACTTAAAATCGTATATCAATTTACAATACCCTTCCCCTGCTGGTAATACAAATGTAACGACATGTTGTAGTAGACATCCTTTCCAATTTCTAGTGCTATTAATTTTTTTTTATTTCACAATGGCTCTGGGCGTGCTTAGAAAAAATTCTAATACGTATCAAACTTTAGTAAGTTAATACATACCCTTACTAGTTAAATCAAGCTTGTAATATCTGGGTCTAAGACCGGTGCTTTGGTTATCACATTAAATATTGCTATCGATCGTGCTCCGTTACGTGTTCTTGGAGAGTCCTATGTCTAGCAGTGGACAAGTATAGGCTGATGATGATGTTGATATTTCTATCGATGCTTTTCAGGGTGGGTGCGCGCGGGCTCCGACATCTGCTACTACCGCAACAGCTACCACTACGCCAACCAGAAGAACCACAACAAGTGCTACCTCACCGTCACGTTCAACATCGAGTTCCCGCACACGAACGACGTGTGCTACCTCGCCTACCACTTCCCTTTCACCTACTCCATGATGATGGTAATTCATTTTTTTCAATTCTAACTTGTATCTATTTGAAAGGCACGTTTAGCTGTTGGTCCCGGTTGTCTCGTTTCGTCCGGGTAGACATTAAAGCATGTCAACCAGGGCCCTTATTCTGTAACGATTCCTTGTTTCAAAACCACGTTAATTACTTAAAAAGTTACGATATCTTCTCAAAAACGTATGCGTTTGACGTTTGTGCGCGGTAAGGTTTAGGTGTGGAGTCTATAGATTGCGATTCATAATCAGGGCCCTGGTGTGGATTAGCGTGGCAGTTTATAGCTCAACCTCACCAAATACCATTATTGGTTATTGATGTTGGGCAAGAAAAAGCTCAACAGTAGGACATCTATAGGCTGATAAATGACATCCTACATAAAGTTTTATTATCGCCTTTTAATACAATATTAGCATTAACCTTTCACCTTTCACCGTTACATTTTTCTATAAAACAACAGTACTGCATTTCGGTTCATGTCATGGACACATTTTTAAGTCAATTTCAAAGTTGTATTAAGGCGTTGTTGAGGAGACTCTCGACTCGTTGTTGAGGAGTTTGATGGCGCAGCGGCTAGCGCGTTCGGCTTGCGATTTTGCCCGATAAGCAACTTTCACAATACCGGGTCGCTGGATGAGTGACCTTAAAAATAAAAACACCTCGAGCTCCTCCGTGTTTCGAAAGGCACGTAAAACCGTTGGTCATGGTTGTCATCAAAAAGATGACAGTCGATAAAACCTACCAACCCGCATGCGGCCAGCGTGGTGGGTTATGGTCTATAATCCTCACATGCTATTGTCCATGTGGGAGGCCTGTACCCAGTAGTGGGACGTTTATAGGCCGATGATGATGATGATGATGATGTATTAAGGCAGGCCTCATTCTTTCGTCTAACTGGTTGTATTGTGTCGTGCAGACCCGCATCTGGCAGTGGAGCTTGCAGCTGCCGCCTAGCGCGTACCTCCGCGTGGAGCCGCTCTGCTACTCGCTCAACAACAACGAGGTGCCGTTGCTGACCATCTCCGCGGAGGACACGCCCACCAACCCTATTGTGGTGAGCTCCAGTATAACCTTCTCTAGTATTAACTTCTTAGCTACCTTTGTTATCCTCAAGATTTAAGACAATAAGACAATTGTTATGTACACTTACCAGTAGGCGCCTTCAGATCCCTGCCATTTTTAAAAATTATGCTTTCCGTGGCAGCCTTAAGGGGGGTTAGGCGGTGCAATCGGAAAAGTTGGCTGTTTTCTATTAGCGGTTATTCAACATTATCAGTAGGTATATATATATTGTGCTAACTTTATTTTTTTTTACGCAATGTTTTGAAAGTTGCGCGTAGCAGTGCTTCTCTCATTCTCTCATTGTCTGGCACTTACGGAAGACCAGCGTCGCGGTGTGTCAGCATACCACGACACTATGCTGAGTGGGTGCCATTTCAGTGTCATTTATTTATTTATTAGTAAAATACTTACAATTTTTTTGTTAATACGAGTAACACTGTAAATGACGTTGAATAAATCATTTTCTATTTCTATTTATATTTCTATAAATAGTCGTGAATCTATATATGTATGTTAACTTCTGTTTCCAGGACAGAGAGATAGTGTTTCTCACGGCGCGCGTGCACCCCGGCGAGAGCAACGCGTCGTGGGTGATGGACGGCACGCTTGGCGGACTGCTGGCCGACGCCGCCGCCGCCGCTGCGCTGAGGGCCAAGTACGTGTTCAAGATTGTGCCCATGCTCAACGTGGAGGGCGTCATCAACGGCTGGTGAGTGCTTGAAAGTCTTTTTTTATATAAGGTGGCAAAAATGACAAAAAAAGAAATCGTGTTTTTTTCATTTTTAATTAAATAATTCATTTTGTGAGTTTTAATTAGAGTCTTTGAGTATCTTATTTATTTTAAAGCAATAACATAAGAAAATAAAATGAAAAACAATTAAAAATAACGATTATTTACAACGCGCGGGCAACGGCCGGCCGGCCGACCGTCTGTTGACCCGTTCGCGTTAGCTGGGCGATAAGTACCTACGTTAGTCTGCTATGAGACCATTTTTGTCATGTTAAAACGCCTGACCTGACCAGCCCTTGAAGTTTCTTGAGGTTTCTAGCAGTCACCTTATATATATCAAATCAGTCTGGCAAACGACTCCACTTCACCTAATAGGAATGAATGAAATTGGAGTAGGAAACAACAGCCACCCTCACCCTGCCCCGGCCCACAAGGTGCCGCTGTTGTACATGCCCGCTAGCGGCATAGAATAAAAACTAAAGCATAGAAAGAGTCCAAATGAGATTCGTATAGTTGTCCTATTTTTTCAAATGGGCCATAAGCGTTAATAGTAAAGAGACAAAATAATTTGCTAAAAACGTCTAATGTTAAGCGAAAAAAAAAATTGGATACCCGGTCACCATTTATTATACCGAATTCAATATCGACCTAGGTATACAAATGTAATTCGAATGGTGACCAAACGGAGTGCCTACTCAAATGTCATAGCACCCCTTCTATGCTTTAGTTATTATTCTGAGGGGCCTAGTGAGAAAGCAATATTAAATAAAACTTCACATTTACAAAGTTTAAACTTTATTTCCTTCGCTACATCACTATCTTTAAATTCTTGAGATTCAACTTAATACACTTAACTAGGTACGTCACGTATATAAACACTATCTTATAGTTCTATTTCGAATGATATGTCCTGACAAATAATATCCGCTTAATTTTCTTACATTAAATTAATACATTACGGTTTAAACGGAAACACCAGAGATCTAAAAATGAGCATAACTATTCTAGCGAAGTTTAGGTACCTATATTTTGTGGAACACTCATTTTGTGATATTCACCGTACTGAAGACGGAGGCAAGTCGCGTACAGCGAGTCGCCAGCACCTTCACATTTAATATTGCCCCAAAGAAACCTTCGAAATCAACATAACATTTCGTCGATAACTCAAACATTATTATGATTCCATTTACATTTATCGTTATAACCAAGTGCACCTCACGCAAGCTTCCTAATCTTAAGCACCCTAAGTGGCTTTGTCGAGAATAATACTTTTGGTAGACGCAATATCTAATTGTCATGAGAAGGGGACGTTAATGCGGCCGCCGAGCCGGGCGCTAGTAGGCGGGGGGTGCCAGCATGCCGCTGGCGTGGACGGAGTGCTCGGTGGCGTCCGGCTCGGCGGTGGAGGGCGCGGGCTCGGCGGCGGCGGCCGCGTCACGCGCCTCCTGCGTCAGGAACGCCGCGGGGTCGTCGCCTACCATGCCATCGTCGTCCTCATACGGGCCCTGCGTCGGCTCGTCCTTCTCCTCCTCGTGATCATGCTCGCGGGCGTGCGCGTCCGACGCCCGCGAGTAGTGCGAATCGATCTGCGGCGGCGACTTTAGCAGCGCGCCCGTCTTCAAGTGCGGAGACTCCAAACCGTCGAGGGACGAGGGACGCATTTTACCAATGAGGTCGTTCAACGTGAAGTGGGTGGGCAGGTGCTCGTTGATCGGTGGCGGCGGCGACGACGACGTGAGCGGGTGCGCGGTGGTTGTGGTTGTCAGCGAGAGCGGCTTCCTGTCGAGGAGAATTGGAAGCTCATCCATGCATTCACACATCCAAACATTGAAGAAGTGTTGTCGTTGTAGCTTTCATTGAATTTTCTGAGCATGTGCGTAAGAGTGCTTATAAAACTCAGTGTAGCATAAGAAATATTGAAAATTAATCTTATTAACGAATAATTGAATTAGTCAATCAGTTTAATATTATTGTTAATATTATTAATCTAATTCTAGTTGTAAAAAATCTAATTGTTATCACAAAACAAACAAATGTTAAAAGAATAACAAAAAACTAGAGATACCAAGCAAAGCCCCCTTCACCCACCCACCAAATTTGTAAATTTCGAAAAAAGTTTACTTATATCAATAAAAATTACAGTTTAAAAAACATACTGGCCAAAATACTGTTGGGTGTAGGGCTCTTGTTTGGTGGTTGGGTTGGCACAGAGGCCTAATCCCGCGGGCCCGCGCGCTTCACGTGTAATGAGCGTGACAATGACTAGTCTACAGTTAGCACACACTACATGGTAGGGAGTGTTATATTGAAGTGTGAGGGTTGTCGCGTGTGGGAGCGCGCGTGGGCCGGGGAGCGGGCCTCCGGAGACGGCTGGCATCGCACCTCATTATTACGCGCATTACCCCTGCGCGGAGGACACGGGGATGGAGCCGTAGTTGTAGTAGTAGCAGCGCGTCTGCTCGCAGATGAAGTCCTTGATCTCGCCGCAGTGCTGAGGCTCCCAGTGGAAGGTGGGCGCCTTCAGGGCCACGCAGCCGTTCGTCATCACGTGCTCGGTCCTGGAATACCGACTAGTTTTCGTTAGTTAAACTTACATACCTACATAGACGACTGTTACACATTTTTTTTTTTCATTTTTTTTTTCCTACACTCACATTAATTATCTAGCCCAAGAGAAGCTTCGAAGAAACTCGTTAAATGGTTACTAGACAACGGATAAACATACTTAAAATACATACTTATTATACATAGAAAAAACCCAGACCCGAGACAATTTAGAAAACAATAATTTCTAAATAGACCGGGGATCGAACCCGGGACCTCAGAGATGGCAACACCATGAAAACCGGTGTACAAACCACTCGACCAAGGAGGTCGTCGTTTTAAACTAAAAAATGTAAAAGGTATACGTAGGATGCTTTTACTAAGTAGTTTTATCCCGTTAAATCCCGTTTACATAAGAAGAATAAGAATAAATTTATTTGCTGTGTAAAACTTAAGATTATAAATACAAAAAACTTATAAAATAACATTTGTCTACGTAATAATATAATGCATTACAAGAGTGCCGCTTATATTGTAAAGTTTTAAAATTAAGGTTAGTAGTGCAAAATAACCGAACTGATACCTAAACCATGAGGGTGTCACTCCGCAGTTTAGGCGAGTTCGTTTGGCGCGCCTCCCAGGCAGGCCGCGTAGGCGTATGGCAGTAAAGGTTGCCGCTCGCGACGCACGCTCCACGTCGCGCGTCGTCGCTTAACTCGTAATCCCTGAGCGCGAGTAAACCCTGCGCTCTGTGACGTCATGACGTCAAATCGATATCGAGTCAGCGTTGCTTAACGGAATATGAACGCTCGGGTCACACGATAAGTTTCAATTTCGCGTGAAAGTCGTTAGAGAGTGAACCTTCTGTACGTAGTAGTACGTACTATTAGTTATTCTGTGCCTAAACTAAGTAAACGAGTTCACCCGTACTTCAGGTATCTAATGGGTGAGTATATAGATATATAGGTATGTCACGACTATTATCCCGAAGGGTTTGTTAGAAACTGGGCAATGAGGACAGCAGAAGCAGTCCACTGTCATAGTCCACATTTCATTAAATAACAATTGCACATGTGATTAGCGTGATGTGAGGTGGTGAGCCCATCGCCGCTGTATCCTGTTGGATGTATGTGAAGTCTTTAATCCGTTAGTCGCCTTTTACAACACCCAATGGAAGAGATGGGTTGGTAGTATTCTATTACACAGCCCCGTTAGTTAAAAACTATTGAAATTCCGATGGTACAAAAGATAAAAGTTATCAACTACACAAGGAAGATGTATGATGCAAGTTCAGACAGCTTATGTGCGCATAAGCTTCCATCGACCAAATAAATTGATGTTTGGTTATGACTTCTTTTTTTTTCTCACGAACGATTGCAGAGTATTTTCATAACTGACTTTTAATAATGTCTAATGCAGCCTTTACGTGCCGTAACTCTGAAAAACTTTAAGTGAGTACCAGCATAAGCTTAATATATGTAGTGAGTGAACGACGCATCCGGGCGCAACGTGGGAAAACTTCTAACTATCAATTTCCCGGGAAAAAACGCTATTACGTACGTACACGTAACCTGTTTCTAATATGCGAACGCAGAGGGAACATACGCTGATTGTATATATTACAGAAGTCGATGCACTTATGGTTAGATTGATCGCGTTTAAATCAAATGTCTGTATAAAAAAGTTGCAGTATTCTATAGGTTTACCCTAACAGATTTTATATCATCCCAATTCATATCTTGCACTCGTTAAAAGTTGCTGTATATAATGTATGTATCGTAGCTCAATACAAATGTTACTAGCGCTTCGCAGCGTGGTTTTGGGGTTTCGAAGAGCTTCTTATAGATTAATGATAATATATTTTAGCGTTTTATTAACGCTTAAATATACAAAGGTCAAATTTTTAATACTGAAAAAAGACTACAATCTCAGGCGTGAATCGAACCACGCACCTTCCGCATTCCGGGCGGCTGCCTTAACCACTTGGCTACTGAGGTCTGGTTTTCACCCGTCGAAATTTGTCAGTGCTTGATGCTTATGTTTTTAGTCAACATTGCTTCATCAAATCTTAGAAGTTTTTACCTCTGAGATCCGAAAGAAATATTTTTACAAATATTTGAACATTCGATTACTTTTACCTAAGCTTCTTATAGTTATGTTCGTGGCCTTAAGTTCTCGAACACACAGATAGACGGACGAATAATATTCCCACACGAATTTTGCATAGTAAGGTTAAAGTAATACTGCTCTTAGAGGTGACAGTTGGGCCCCGGGGCATCGACTAGTAAGCACGCGTGTCTATCCGCCGCGTTTAGTTTTATGGAAGGTGGTGTTAATACCGCGTTTAACTTAATGCATTAGTATCTTAACTTAACCCTTTAACGGGCAGAGGGATGTGTCTCACCAAATTTTGAACTTTATACAATTGAGATATGGTCGAAAACCAATGAAAAATTTGAACATGCTGTGCCCGTTAAAGTGTTAATGGGGCCCGGCGAGGTCACTCTCGCGCAGTAGCACATCGACTCGTTGCGATCTTTTGTGCAAAAAGTCTTTTGTCGGTAGAGTATGAGACTCTTCATTCATAAGAGCTCAGCTATCGTAATGCCAGACACAATAGAAATTCAATTGTTTGCAACCTCTTGGAGTCTTCGTGACAGACAAAGAATAAAGACGGGAATACACAACGGGATAAGTAAAACACAGGTACGGTCGGGGTCACCGTCGCTTCACCACTTTGCAGCGATGTTCGTATGAAGCGCACCGACCGCCCGGGTACGTGCCCATACCAAATAGACGACGCGGTGTGCAAGGGATTTTGACCTTTACACTGGTAAAGTGACGGAGTCCGCCATTGTACGTACCCATGCCTAGCTGTGCGCTGCGGCGCCGTGCTGCCTTGCGGCACGTCCAGCGGGTCCATGCTGTCGTCGGTTTGCAGCGCGGGCGCGTCCATCGCCACGCGCCTCATGTAGTTGAAGGTCGCGTTGAACGGAAGACCTGTGCTCATCCACAGGTACATGTCTGTGCCCAGGTTGTTGCCCGACGTCCAGAAGTCGTATTTGTTGTACCCTGGAATAGATGGGGGGTTGCGTAATCAGTTTTAGCACTTATAAAGATTGAAAATAATTATGTTAGAAACAGCCCGCCCGCGAACTCTTGTTCTCCGTGTGAACACCCCATATCCCGTAACTATTAATCAATCAATTGTTATGTAATTATTACAAACACAATAAATAAGAATCATCCAAATAGGTGCATCCGTTCTGAAGTGATGCGCGAACATACATTAGTGGTAATTGATTTTTATCTATATAGTTTACAAATAACTCCTATTTTGATATTGATTCTAAACAAACTAGTTACTGAAAGCGTTGACTTGCGATTGACTAACAAAGGCAACAAAATAAAAATATAAAGTCTTTAACAACTGTGTAGACTATGATTAGAATAAAATAGAAAGCGGCAATACTAAATGTCTTATGCCTAAAAACTGGGTTACTACAACCTCCGTTATAAACGTGAATTAATAAAAATCAGGGAATAATTTCTTACCTGCATTAGTGAGATAGGTCGTTATAGAGTCTGCCTTCTCCTTCGTCTCGAACGACGCCAGTTGGAGACCTAACGATCTGGAAAGAAATTAGATACATTTGAAACATAACCGCCACACGAAAATATCTAGTTTCAAAATACAACACACGACCACTTTTTATCTTGTTTAGAACTTGCTCAGTTCTCGGGAGATTATGAAACCTAATGCTTTGTCACAAAAATAGCACAAGCTGCTAGTAAAAAACGGAAATATTTATCACCGTATTAATACAAGAATAAATTAATTTCAGTGGTGCCTTTTTATATATTTTTATACATTTATTATCAAACAGTAAAAGTACTCAGCTACGATTCTCAGAAAGGGGTATATTTAACGCAACCTGTTTTATTTGGAGGTTGGGCTTTCTTCAGCGTTGTAAGTTCGCCATAATTAAGCTAGTAGTGGTCCGACAATCAAAGATGTAGTTGAAGTTTCAGCCAAACAGCGCTATTTTTCGAGCTCTAACGATCTGTCTATTCAAAGTGTTCGAAGCATAAAAATGTCTTTTACGACGTAGTCCGATTAACAGTTAGAGTTCAGTTAATTTGTCGTAATGATCAATATAGACATTGGAATTTTAAAAAATATGCTGTATAGACAAATTTTGAAATTACCTGGCTTTTACTACAATCTGTGATACAGTACAAAAAAAGGAACCTAAGTATATTTGTCGTAAAGACTACAGTGTTTCCAAATTGTAAAGATGTGAGATTCAAGAGTATTCGAATAGCTACTTTTAAGAAGAAGAATTTATAATATGATGGATATAAAATATTCGACGAAGGAAGATGCAGAGAGCAAGAAAGTGACATTATTTGAAAAAATAAAAGGAAAAGAAAGGAGAAAAACAAAAAGACGAAAGAAATAAATTATGTACAGGAAACAGATACAGGAAATGAATGACACAATATTGAAATCAACCTATAAAAAAACTTGCTATTCCAGTATTTAAGTATTGAGACTTAAAAAACTGTGCTTAGATGGTACAATCTCTAAAAGATTTCACAGAGATTACCTGGAAATTCCTCACAGTAGTAAAAAATGATTTGAACGAGACAGATGATGAAGACGTAATTAGTGATGATGATTTAAACGCTTAATATTTTAATTGTTATTACAATTTTGTATACATTTGCTGTAATAATGATTGTGTCTTTCAATTTTCGCTTACATTCTGAGAGAATAGTAAAATTATAATACATACACGTTAAAATAAATTATATGTACACTCCACATTTAATATTATTAAATGTAGAGTGTTAAATCCTACTAATATTATAAACGCGAAAGTTTGTAAGTATGATGGATGTTTGTTACTCTTTCACGTAAAAACTACTAAATGGATTTAGATGAAATTCGGCATAGAGATACTTTATAACCTGAATTAACACATACGATACTTTTTATCCCGATATTCCCACGGTAACGGGAACCACGCGGGTGAAACCGCGAGCGGCCGCTAGTTAGCTATAATTTTGTTTAGTTATTAAAATGTCGTTAAAAGTAGATTCATATACTTACATATACCTGTTGTATACTAAAAATACTGACAGTAGGTTATCAAAGTTTGTTTTAAGTATACCCAGTAATTGTGGCTGTTCATCTAGAGTTACAATAAAAGGTCTATAACTTTCTACTCTATTGAAGAAAACATATTTTAAGAATTTAACTTACTGTAAGTAACATCAGAATTTAAGTAGGTAGGTACACAGGTATTTAATATATAAAGCTTAATTGCGTAAAAGTTGTTATCATTACTATTTATACATAGTTGTGAAAACTCAAGAAAACATAAAATTTCTGCTGCATAAATAGTGTTAACGTAGGTGCACGTCTCTACAATTGAAATTGCAGAGATTGTACAATTAATAGTTAGTAATTTCATGTCAAGACACATTTTATTTAAATACTATATTTATTTACTTAGTTACAGCAAATATATGAAGAAAAAGACACTTCATTTTAGATTTAACTATTTAATTGAGCATAATATTCAGTTAATGTTAAATTTGATTAAAAATTCTATGAAAATTCGTGATATAAATAAGTAACAATATTCAGGTCAGGTCACATTTTTAAAAACACATTTATTAGTACTGCATTTGCTACAAAAAATACATTTTCTTTTAATCAAATTTTGTCTTTTAATGCAAAATCACCTTCCACTAAAGCCTTCAGCTTATTACCACAAAAGTAATAATTGGTAAATGTTGTAGAGTTTGAAAAAAAAGGCGTTAATGCCAGTTACTACAGTTATATTTTGTAGTAAAAGCCATATTACTCTGTAACTATCAAAGCTACATCATTTTAAGTTTTAAATTAGTAAAGAACTCAAAAGTCTAAGAAAAATTAGCTTAAGTTAATTTTGTTTTTTGCTCGTCCTGTAAAGTGATAATTTGGCTTTTACTACATTTGTTGTTTAAAGGGTCGATATACTTTTGACGTATATTATGTGTTTTTGCAGAACAGCATTTTTTTAAGAGACACTTCGTCATGTTGATGCTTAGCTAGCAGTCTTGTACACTACTAAACGAAATGCGTACCCAAACATCTCGCTAAGTAGTCTTTTTTTTATTTAGAGTAATAATTTTATTTTAGAGTATCACTGCCGCCCATGGACACCCGCAAAACCAGAGGAATCGCAGGCGAGTTGTTGCCGGCCTATAAGGTCTTTCTGTGCGTACGTTTTGAGAGCGTTTGTTGACGCATCTAGATTTTATATGTGATCGAAGTAAAAATTAGCTATCACTCCCACGGCTTACATAAACGCAGTTCAGTTAAACATGTACCTATCTCCAGCTAATCGTATTCAGTTATTAGCGCCGCGGATGCCACGCGGGATCCTGTTCGCCGCCAGCAATTTATTTGCTTAGACATGTTGCCTGGCCCGCCGGCGACATTCCAGGCGAGTTCAGAAAACTTCTTAAGATTAAGGACCTCGCCAGGATGCCATAATCAGGATGCCCGACTCGACTGTGTTGTAATAACAATCGGTGCTTTGATCATAATAACTAAAAACCCTGTTATATTACCAGTTTTGGTAATTTGCGGTGCGCGAATGTCATTTAATTTTGTTTGCTTTAATTTAATGACTCTTTGAAAGGTTCTTAGTCTCTGCATACCCCTATGGGAAACAGGCGTGATTTTATTGATTGATTGATTTTTTCATAGATGATTATGTTAATTGTAGGACCTTATGTGGTTATATCGAACAACGTAAATGTGTAGAACTTAACAAGCTTCAGTAAAAGTATAAAATTATTCAACAATTGTGACGTAATCCATAGAAATGCGTGTACAGATTAAAATTAATAAACTTGATTTGTTTCCTCAGTAAAAATCTCATTGGTACTCGGATCACGTTTGAGCTTTACCTTTTGTGTTGCATTATAACGTCATAAATGATAAACCGCATGGCATTTTCAAAGTTACGATTTTGCTTCGGTCCGTTCGAGGCGCCATAACTTGACGTAGTTATGGCGCCTCGAACGAAAAACTTTCTGCTTTATATCGTCGGCATTCTGAATACTCCTGGTCTCGTCTCAACAGATTTTGAGAATTCATTACATCTCATCAACTTAAACCAAAAACGAACCCTTAGAAGGGAGTTTCTCCGTGTTCCTTTGCGTGCTGTGAGACTCTATTTTAACGCAATCTACCGTACAAAACTAAATATAATTTTTAAATATATACTACTCACTTGAAATTGGCTTAATGCTAAACACGAAGCCATTAATTAAGATTAATAATAATAATAACCCTTAGAAGGTCAAACACCCGACAGTTTCACATTTGAGGTTTAATAAGGATAATAGTCATTAACAAACTTAAAATACTTAATGTGACCGTCTTGCTTACCATCCCTCGTCGTCAAAATGTACTAAAACATTTCATATAAATTGGCTTTGATTATTATCTCTTTCTTTACAAGACTATTACAAATTATAATTCATAATCAAATGTTGTATAAGCACGTGAGACAAATGAATGCATAAGCATGAATTTATAAGCTTTGTACATTTTTTATTTCATTCAGACTAATTTTTCATTTTTATTTATAAAACAAACCAGTTATAGTGGAATGCGTCAGTTAATTAATGAGACCCTAAAATATCGCGATAACTTTTTACTGAACCAAAACTCGTCTTTAATATTTCGGTCATGACGCAATTAATTTCATACCGCTGGTATTTGTGCCAGCAATAATGGCAGTCGTCATGCAGTTACCGTTACGTTTGTTGCGGGCTAAGATGCGACCAGAGTTTTATTGCGTTGCTGTCAACAATAGGAACGACTGTAACAGAACTTTACGCAATAAACCGACAGCAAAGTATCATTATACCCACACTTAATAAAGACACCGTAACTTTAATGAATCCTGAGTAGAGTCCTGCTTGCTTCCACTTCAGAGTATCACAGGGAAGTGTATTCGGTCCTTCATCGTTGCTTCTATATGTTAAACCACTTTCTATACCTCATTGAAAACAAAATAGTTATATTCGCCGATATCTAAACCAGTTTCATATAAAAAACTAGGTAATTTAACTAACTATTAAAACTAATAACTAGGTGACTTACTCAGAAACAAGTTTCCTAATATTTTACCTGAATTAATTTCGTTATTTCTGGTATAACGCAGATGACATCAAATTGTAACTGGAGAAGGCCATAAGTACTAAAGATTAAGGTTAAGTCGTTTTTGTAATACTCTTAATAACTTAGTGGAAATATCAACACAAGAATATTGTCATGCATTATGCTTCTGCGTGCATAGTCGTCACGGTTGTCAAGCGACATTTACCTCATTTTTTGTGCCGCATCTACCGCGGTGATAGCACCCGACCTTAATCGATTTTAAATAAAGTGTGATGTATGATCTCTTGTTAATACAACATATACAACAGAGTAACACCGTTATCAAAAAATACGCGTACCAGGGCAGGTGTACAGACTGTCCTTTACCAAAACAAAAATCTCTATTTAACCGATTTTATTATTTATGTTCTTGATGGTTTCTTCGTTATTTTTAAGTTGTTTTTGTAGTTAAAGCTAAACTCTATCCTTTTTAGTTATTGCAGACCTTTTTTGACCGTAAACAAATTTTACCTATATTTTGAAAGTGGTATTCTAGTCTTAAGCAACATCGTTAATAAAACAGGCGTTTGGTTTTATCTATCTGTATCATAATATCATACTAATATATAAACTTGTCCAACTATAATGGGTGTGTATTCTTAATCACAACAATTTTATGTCAGCTGTATCTTATTAATCAAATTGAAAATGTGCCCATTAGTTCATTGTCCGTCCTATTTCCTTTGCCAGTCTTCCATTATCCTTTTAAGGGCCCAGGGAACATCGTGGCATTTGTATTATACAAATATGACAGTGAGAGAAGTAACAAAAGCTTATTAACGTCGGGGCATGATCACGCCGACGACGACGTCCTATCAGTGCCCGTGGCGTTCCCATCGTTAACAATCGGAACTGTAAATAGGTCGTGACAATTTGGAAGGACATCGTGACCGCGCCCGCAACTGACCTGTCAAACACTTGGGTGGATTTAATGTGTGTGTGTTAGATGTTGCTTTTGTGTTCTCACGTAACTGTGGTGACAAATTTCACTGTTTTGGTTTATGATCGTTGAAGTTTAAACCTAAAATAAGACTGATTATGTTTTCACAGTTTATTTTGCCGAATTTTAATGAGCAATAAATAAATAAATAAATCTTTCCCACAATCACACACCAATTATCAATGATTAGTTAATGTTTACTACTGGAAGAAAATGTGCAATGAAAAAAGTTACACAACTTAGAAACAACCTGAACTGAAATATTACAAATACAATTTTGCATCGTTGTAACCAAACTAAACCAGTACGTATTAATATCGTATAAACCCTAGTCGTAAAAGGTCAACGTCTACTACAACTCGAACCGCATTAGCCACAATCGCATAACTCCACATGGGAACATTCCGACGATAAATCATTTCTCTGCAAGCGCCGGTCGCGTTTTCTCAGTAGTCCTTTGTGGCAGTATTTAACACAGGGAATGGCTCGCGGAAGTAGCTTAACGAAGTGCCGATATTGTTCTCGAGTTTTCCCAGAACCCTTAACGGTAATGCAAATGTCCCCGCTGAGCATACTTCCTGGTCGTAAGGCGTCGGAGCCTAACCTATACACGCTTGTTAACGCAGACCAAAGTTTGCTCGGCCAGGACTCGAACAGGAATAGTAACACGACACCACAGATAAGGATATTGCTAGTCACGATGCCAAGTTTATCTGTTGCACGAAACTAACGTGTAGTGTAACGGATTTTTTGCGTGTAAGCCACGGAGAACGGTCGTGTGCACGTACCTGCAGTACTGATAGGCTAGGAAGTAGTTGAGCTCCGGGCTGTAGGGGTTCATCCGTGAGATAAAGTACTGCACGCCATCCAGCTGGATGGTCGTTATCCTCTGAGCTGCAACAAAGAACGTTTATCGGTTAATATAAAATAACTCTACGTACTCGTAACGTCCTTTTATTTATTCTTACAAATTGTGCTGAGATGTTCATAAAAACATTGATTCTCCTTTTCTTAAATTGACAGAACTGGTCTTTATAAGTTCAAAACATCATTATGAGACGAATCCATTTGGTGTTATTCATCTTAACGGCATAACTCTAGAATGAGCGCGTGACAGTCTCGCCCGGGGAAGTAACAATGAAACTGTCTTACATTAATATGAATATGACCCCGACGTGCCGCGCTGACAGACACAATTGCTTTATTTATGCCATCGATTCAACGAAACTGCCCTATTTAGTTAACTATTCCGGTGGAATCGTATTCATTGACCGCTGTGCTATCAAAACCTTTAGCAAATTCAGTCACGTCGTTTATGTAGTACGGTGAATCAGCAATAAAATTTCTGGCCTACTGCTGGTGTTTAGCATTCATGGTGGTGCGAGGTACCATAAAATCGCACTTTTACAAAGCATCATTTCAGCCTGCGCATGCGCATGTATAACATACGAGTAGCTGTATTCGTGGTCGGGCTCCCTGTTATAGCATGCTTAATTAAATTCAATGTCCATATCTTGATGTGGTCGACCGCAAACTTTATTGCTACCTAATTTGGTAATGTAATGAAAGCGATATTGTGCAGCTATTCAAACCCATATTATGTCTTAATTAAATACCTTTAGTTGAAAAGCGTCGAAAAGCGTTGATAAGCAAACCGTTGTCTCAGAATCTTGATATGAATAATGTTGTACGTAATTCAATTGAATTACCAGACTAATGTTATCTCGTCGGTGCTGCATTTGTAACTCCACGCAATAGAAATTGCATGACAATCGGAAAGATAACTCGTAATCATTGTAATTAAATACCTTTAGTTGAAAAGCGTCGAAAAGCGTTGATTAGCAATCCGTTGTCTCAGAATCTTGATATAAATTATGTTGTACGTAATTCAATTGAATTACCAGACTAATGTTATCTCGTCGGTGCTGCATTTGTAACTCCACGCAATAGAAATTGCATGACAATCGGAAGGATAACTCGTAATCATTGTAACATTGTATGGGTTTCAATTCAACATAGAGTGGACGGCAATGAGTGAGTGTAAATGCACTGTCATCCACTTTAAAAAGCATAGCGCATTTCGCCGCCGAATCCCTAAAGCGCAGACACTCATGCCATCATCTCACACATTGCATGTCTACGTCATGACTCACGACTCTTTGAATACTTATTAAAGTCATCTAAACCATGTACGCATCGCCCGCTCTGTATGATAAATTGCAAAATTATATTCTTAAGAACTATCTTAATGTTATATTCGGACAATTCATGAAGGAAATGAAGATTAACATCCTGTCTTAGAAAAGGAACGGGGCTTATAAACATCAAGGAGATTAATAATTGTAATTAAACGTATCCTGAGTCGCGCCAGGCGATAGAGAAAATGTTTGCCAGGAAAACGAGCCTGAACCAATTTACATACTAGTTGTAAAGTCATTATTCACCTTGAGATTGATAACAACCTTTCGTTTTTCGCGGGATTGAGTGGATTGGATTTGTTATCAACGGTTAAACGGTGAAAGGCTTGTCAATGAGCTTTCACGTATGAAAGCTTGAAACTTGAGTACCAAGATGAAGCTATCATGATTTTAACTTGGTTTAAATAAACAAATGCCAACATTAGTAATTATGCCTTGTCATGTCTAACGTAGCACTATAAGTACGTTAAAAATTCAAATAAAAAAAATCATTTCATTTTCTTAGTTTCATTTTTACTAACATTCAAATAAATAAAACATCTAAGTAATATTATATTTATTTGAATGTTTGTGAAAATGAGAAGAAAAATACCGTATAAAACTTAAGATTAAAAAGTATATTCTTAGTAAGCCAACGAATAACTCGATATAGTTCGTCGCACACTCGCACAGGACTCGATTTACTAATATGAATAGGCGATACAAGAACTTGTCCTTTTAAAGCTGACATTGGCTGCGTCCAAGTCACCGCGAGTCAATTGTATAAGATACGGGGTACATCGTTAAGAGGCGTGGGCCTACAACTGGGCTTTACTCGGCTATTAGAGGCTTAGAGCCTGCGATTGGAATCCATGCATAATGTAGCCTCATGCATAAACGATGTCGCGCATTACTCGCGTACTTCTCCTTTTTGTTTATGTACGATCTTTTCACAGACGAATGCTGTATTCTCAAGTCCGTTTAATAGCATCGGCAATTTATCTTCGCAAGTATGTTGCCCGTTTGCCTCTCTACTTAGTTCCCTTAGTCACGAGTGTCAGTCAACGCTGTCGTCGCTGCTTTATAAAACCCTATTCAAGGGTAAATCCGATTAAAAGGCTTAACGTTTTCATTTTGTCCTTCCTTTCCAAGGATGCGATGTTTGGAGATGTGTCTCTGCGTGGAGTTGGTAATAAATCATCATATATTTTTTTATCTTAACTCAATTATGGTCAGTCGGTTGAAGTGTCTTTCATTTCCACAGACGTGCGGGAGCATTGTTACACACATACATAGGTTCACTTCTATCCCAAAGGGGTTAGTCAGAGACTAGGCAATAAGGACCGTGCAGAAGCAGAGGGCATACTCTCTTACTCCAAAACGAAATTTCGGCCGATTTTCGTTTGCTATTTACATTAGGGAAATGTAAATAGCAAACGAAGGCTATGGAAATTTCGTTTCGAAGAAAGAGAGTAGACCCTCTGGCCTGTCATAGTCCACGCTTCACCAAATTACAACTGCACATGTGCTCAGAGTGATAGGTGGCGTCTTTAGTCCAGAAGTCGCCTTTTACGTCACCCAAAGGAACAGATGGGTTGCTAGTATTCTTTTCGTGAGCCGCTATACCACACAACACTAAGAACATTTTTCAGATGAAATATGTTAATGTATGTGTATGCGGTTACCCTCGCCACGACAGAGACGTCAATTAAGTTTTAATGACAATTAAAGGGCATTCACGGTCGCCCCATCGCGTCAAATGGCGTGATCCAAAGTTTGATCATGAGTGTGAAACCCGTTTGGACTGATGTAAAACTTTGGATTTCCATTCGCGTCAAAATCCACCGCTCTGGGCCCGTGGCGTCGCGCCGCGGTTGCTCGTTAATGCCCGAGCCTACATCCATTTTGAACTCATATCAAACGTCTTTCGGCCCTGTTCAAACACGTAAATGAAAGAAAATTGGAATGATCGTGAATGGGATATATGTTTAGCGTCCATCCATTTGACATAAGTCGTTTGGAGTCACGCCAAATGGCGCTACCGTGAATGTCCACCTTAAGCCTCTTGCTGTCACTTTCTTAGGTAGAGTGCTAAGAGAAGGAAGGACATTTAATTGTCATTGAAACTTGACGTCTCTGAGTACGGCAGTAAATGATGTATAGCAAAAATAGTATATTGGCGTTAGAGGCGATCGTTAGTCGCCTAGAAAGTGGTGGTTGAGGGTTGGCAGTGAGACTGGCGTCGGGCGTCGCGCGTCGTCGTGCGGCAACAATGATCGGGCTCTGGAGGCGGGTCACGTCGCGTATGAGTCATGCGCGCGCGCCGCATACTGATGCGCGGCGGCCGTCCAGCTATCCACTAGAACACGATACGCTCCCGAACTGTACTGCGTCTGCGCACACTCGCGGCGTAACTTGGTGCCCCGTGTCGTATCGTAGTCCGTGTATTGTTGAGAAATTTTTTGATTATAAGTACATAAATTATTAATTTAGCGCTATGGGTTCTTTCGCCAAACTGTAAAACCTGATAGAAATTAATTTGTATTTTCTTTGGTAAAAAAGGATGGTTAATAAGTTCTTATTTACAGAACAAACATAACTTTCATAAAATGCATATCTAGGGCTTTTTAAGCCTAATTAAAAATGTCCTTAAAATGTTTTTGCTGTTTGAGGGGGTCCTGCATGAAATTGTGAAATTTTACGTATTTTTAAGTCACTTGTACTATGCGCTGAATTAGTTAAATACATTAAAAGAACTTATGTAAGTTATGTAAGAACTTATGTAAGTCTTTATTGTTGAAATTTTGCATTCACAATGCTATATATAGATATAGGATAAAATGTTTACTGGAAAAAAATCAACCAGTCTCAGGAAGCTCGAGTGATGGGATTCGAACCCACGACCTTTGGATTGCCGGTCCACTGCTCTAACCGCTGAGCTACCGAGACCCCAGAAGACTCGTTGAATTTTTCCTAGTAGTTTGATTTACGCTGCAAGCCAGCGGTATTACGTCACTGTGAAGTCTACCCTCACATTCGAAAGAAATACTATTGCAAGTATTTAACAATCGATAAAGACGTAATTGCTTATAAATATCTGAGACTGGTTGATTTTTTTCTAGTATACATTTTATGTAAGTTAGCCTAATCATTGCACAAGGTCATGGCCTTGTTGAAATTTGAAACAAATTCTTTATACAATAACAAACAATACATAAATCCTAAAAACATATTCTTCGACAACTTTTTTAATTTTACGCATGAAACAATAATTCTTACCAACTAATACTTACCCTTCTTTAAAAAGTAAATTTAAATTTTTATTAATTTTTAACTCAAGCGCGTGATGGTTTTGCACATTTCGCAGAATAAAAACATTACTCTAATTAAATTACTAGGTCTGAAACTTCAAAGCAGAATTGTTCTAATTATAAATATCAATATGATTGATTTTGCTTTGAAGTTCATTAACAGATTTATGTCAGTTTTTGCGATCGCGCGGCACCCCCTTAATGATTTAGTAAATATAAGCAGTTTTAATTACACTTTGTTTGATTAGGCCAATACCCATAAATTTTAGCCATGACTTGATTTTAATGGTGGAGGCCTTTGCCCAGCAGTGGGACAATAGACAGGTTATACTTTACCTAATTTTATTTAACATTGTGTCACGTGCGTGGTATTCGTCATTTGTGGTTTAGGTTGGCAATTCACCACTGTTACCGTTTCTTTGAAAAAAACCTGCCACATCGTAACAAGTCTAAAATCTATTTTTTTTTAAATTCAAATTGACTATGACAATTTTTATTATCTCTTTCCGATATCTTGTACATATAATTCATCTCGCAAAACTAGTGACTAGTAGTAGTACTAGTAGCGACTATGTGTTGCTATATAGTGCCATAGCGCGGGGTGATTGCACTAGCGCATGCGCAGGCGCCGCACGGCTTGTCGTACTTCGTATGGATATCCGGCTAGTCCACCGGACGCTAAGGCTTTCCACCAGAGGCCTAGACAAGTGATTATACCCTTGTAGAATAGAGTGATAAATGTATTGGATTGACATTAGCGAACGATACGTCATAATTACAGCGAATTTAGAATTTGTAATGTTGCCAACATTCTTGGCATCGTAAATATTACTATGGTTTTCTTAAGTTTTATGTTTAAGTAATTTCTTTTATAAGTAGTTAAGTTGTGCTGTAATGCTTTTGTTAATGTGATCAAATTGCACACTAGCCATCTGTTAAGTGCACGTCGCAAAAACGTATTAAAAGTTCTTCGTACGCTTTAGAGCCTTATTGCTTCCAATAAATGATTAATACATTCGAAGACAGGACACTGATTAATAATACATAAATCAATCGGTTGCCCGTCGGATGTTATTAGTCAATCATTACTGTCGATGGTCGGAAGTGGACGTGCGTCTTTATAGATACACTCAGCATCATAAGTACGTGAACTTTGTCACATTATGTAATTACATTGAACTGTTATTTATCTAGCAAAATTAGATTTTATAATACTTCTGGTCTCAGCGCCCCAGTGGAAGTACTGACTCGGACTCGATATTGTTGATTGCTGGTGATCTAACAAACAAATTAATTTAAAAAAATATTGCCGCAAGGAAGTCTCCTATTTGTCTCTGTTTAAGTTCGAAGTTTAAGTGAATAGAAAGTACCTATTCCTACCTCTGGTAACCACAAACCAGGGCGCTATGCATAGAAAAATCCGAAACACACTTTGTCCCACCTGGGAATTGAACCCTGGATCTTCGGTAATCGGACCCAGCGCATAGCCACTCGAACACCGAGGTACTTTACTTTTTTGATAGTATACCTAATAATATTACAAAAATCTTAACTTACATTGATTGCACGTTTTTTTCTGTTTTGCAATTGTATCTTCGTTTTCATGAGTACCTACCAGTACATAAGTACTAGTATTTAGACGTCCACCACTAGTGGTTGACTCATACATTGGTTTTTCTCCATCCTCTCCCATAAACGGAATCACGCCGATCCTTTACAGTAGCTCGTTATGTGGTGAATCAGGATTGTTGTATACTTTTTCTTAGCAAAAACAAACCGTATAGTGTCTTGGTTTGCTTACATTGTAACCGAAGTGAATACTCCACTCTAGTATTCTTAGATACACTTGAGAAGTGCTGTAGGTTTTACTTTTTACATACGTTCTTTATTTATTTTAAGGACAGCCATTAAATCTTACACTAGTGTAGGGATATTGTTAGAAATTGGACAGAATAACATTAATATTTGTTTTGTAATTAAAGAAGAACTATTATTGTTTAAACTCTAGATTTAAATTACAAGTTTAACATTAAATACTGTTTTGTACTAATAGCTTAGGTGTGTAAAATACAAACTTATTTAGAGTCCTTTGAACTTTTGAAATATTGACTACTAAAGTAGTCGTTAAATTTTCTTTTTATTGTCTATGAACGATGAATATACGCCATGAATTATTTATTTTAACTCTGCTATAAATCTTGCACGTACTGAGTAAGGTATTTATTCGGATGGCTGTGAGTCATACATGTGTCATACATGTTAAATACATTCACTACGAAAATATTGAACCGGTTTTTTTCGATTTATTTATGTTTTGTGTTTGGCTTCCATTTTGACACAAAACTAATTGAAATCGATTTACTTTCACGTCACTCCCTGTTAATTAGAATGATTTACTTTTAACTAATTTTTTCTTTTTTATTTATTACTTTATTTGATTTTCACGATTTTAACCGAACGAGGTCCGTAGATTAAACAACACCAGACTGTTAATTTTAGGTTTCCAACAAAATAAGTTATTCTAAAATGTCTGCGTTGATAAAAGAAACACTATTTGTATGTAAAATCAAAGTCGATACTCCGATTTACGTATGTGTAAAGCCCCTAGTAACAATGCGACATGACATTAAGATTCCTTATCAACGTGTATCGACATGACAATCTCACGTCCATACGAACACGTTTAACCACTTCCTTCCGCTCATTCAATCTTAACAAATCGACTAGCGTTTACTTTTGCATTGGAACTTTTTTAATACGTAAAATTAAATTCAATATTTATTTATAAAATGATTCGAATACTCAATGACGTTTATAAGTTTGTTCGATAAGAACCTAGATCATAAAGTGTTAATTCGAAATATAAGTAGTTTATGGAAAAAAAAAAACATTTATATGCATTGAAGTACAATAAACTAGAGAAGACACCGCGAAGCAAGTTTGTGCGCACTAAGGTGCAGCCCATGGGCTGCAAACGCCTCAGTGATTGCGCGTGATTCAAGCGATTGTGGACCTTGCGGCTGCACCTTAGTCACAGTTTATATAGCTTATATAAGGTGACTGCTAGAAACCGCAAGAAACTACAAGGGCTGGTCATGTCAAGTGTTTTAAACATGACAAAAATGACAAATAAGGAATTCGTGTTTTTTTCATTTTTAATGAAATAATTCATTTAGTGAATTTTAATTGGATAGTCTTTGAGTATCTAATTTATTTTAAAGCTTACGGCCGTCTGTTGACCCGTCCGCGTCAGCTGGGCGATAAGTACCTACGCTGACGGGTCAACAGACGGCTGGCCGGCCGGCCGTTGCCCCCGTCAGCTGGGCTATGAGTACCTACGAAAAAACACGAAGTCCTTTTTTGTCATGTAGAAAACACTTGACCTGACCAGCCCTTGAAGTTTCTTGCGGTTTCTAGCAGTCATCTTATATTTATACTGTGCCTTTTGTTTCGCACAAACTTGCTTCGCGGTGTATTCTCTAGTATATTGTACAGTAGCCGGCAAACTTCTTGGGTATTGAGAGGCGTAGTGGGGGAAAAATTGCGCATGTACACTTACGTGCACAAAAAGTGGTTACATGTTCCTGGTACATATGTTCTCATATTTGTTTTAATCTGTGATTTGACTACTTAACTAAATAAGAATAAATATTCGGTATTAGAAATCTTACAAAGTATAATAATTTAGCCTTGAGGCAAAACAGATATTCCTTCCATTATGTTGAAGCCAGCAAAATTAGAGCTGGTGCTAGGGCTAGGTCTTGGTTCAGCAGAAACAGAGGTGGTTGTAGACATTATTCTTCGTCATCGTAAAATTGACTTTAATTTTGACTTTGATTAACTTTGCATCTCTTTCTAAGAAGCAATATACATCAAACACCATTTTTCTGGCTTGTCTTTTTAAAACTACGTTATGTTGTCGTTGCATAGTGAAAAAAAATATTAAATCAATTAAAACCAAAAACTATAAAAATAACTATTTAAATGCACGCAAGTGTATCCGGTAGACAGCGGGACGTAAGACGCGGTGCGGGAGGAGGAGGTCTACTGATTTACCAATGGCGTGGCTTCGCGCGCTCGGTGCGATGCCCCCCCGCCGTCGCGCCCCGCAACCCACCACCAAAGAGACCTTAAATTCGCTTCTGCGCATTCAAGGTCAAATACTCAAGAAGTTTGCCGGCTACTGTACCTCTATGTTTATATGGCTTTCTTTTCAGCTTTTCCATTGTCTGTTGGGTACATGGGCATATTTACCTAAAGAAGGAAAATTTTATTTTTGAGACAAAAACACTAAAATCCTATTATTTCAAATCAATTAATCACTTCCTAAACACTATCTGGTAACTATACGACTAATTTACCACCAACCGGCAATGGGTGAGTCTTAGGCGGAGAAAACAGAAAAATTGGCTGATGTCTATTAGCTGTTATTCAAAATATTTTAAATATTTCGCACTGAAATTTGCAATGTGTATTACAGAGCGTATGTGTGAGGGGATGAACGAAGTCAAAACACGATTGGAAACATTTTGCTCAATAGAACAAAAATCCTGAAGTTACCTCTAAAATTTCATACAAATGCACATAACGACCGTGTTTTACAATAATAATTCCTATAAAATCATAAAGATACAGGTATTTACCTTTTCGTTTTCTTGACTGATTTGGATTTCCAAAAAACAAAACATTTTTATTAACTTTTTGATAAAAATGTGAATGGCGCTTACGAATTACCGCGGAATCCGCACCGCGCAACACCCGTGAGGCCAGCGCAACATCCAAATTTTCGCCCTTTCAATGCATAGTACCAGAAACGCCAGTTACCGTGCACGCTTATGACCATATTCCAAATTCGCAACTGCCAGACTTGCAATCGACCATGTACGAATACGACCTGAAATGAATTTGCAATCGACCATGTACGCATACGACCTGAAATGAATTTGCAATCGACCAGCCCATAATGCACCCCTTTGAGCCCCAGGAGCTCAAGTCTGCTTATGGCAATACTGGCATAATAGCGTCTCTAGGGCTCCGTAATGGTGACATTTCCCATCACCATTACACTACAGAATGTCCACAGCATTTAAATTTGCAAGTGGCCATTATCCATTATCAGCAAAAAGTATATAAGTATCAAGTGCGATGATAAAGGTACGACCAAAGATACTGTAAAATGTACGACAAGACAACAAAAATTAGAGGACTAAGTCCTCTTTTGCGAAAAAATCGGGTCGTTTGCATATCTGGTACTATGCTGATGAAAACTTGGACGTATGAGTAATGGTCATTTGCCAATAATAAATCTAGTCGTCTGCATATCTGGTACTACGCTGTTGAAAACGTGGTCATAAGCGTGCACGGTAACTTGCGTTTCTGGTACTATGCATTGAAAGGATTTTCGCTGACCACTTAACCCCCCTTAAGGGCCAATCTCCCTATGTGCTGTTGTCCATGTGGAAAGGGCTGTGTCCAGCAGTGACAGCAGGACGTCTCTTGGCTAATGATTACGTGATGACTAGTAGTTTCAATATATTAGCATTACCGGCATCAGTCAAGTGACTTGCATTAAAAATAATTCAGCTCTTCCTACGCTAATGGCGCTCAACAAAGGCCATCTTAATTTGATTCATTGTAAATATTCAAGCGACGGGTAACGGTGCCTAGGCGCCGGCGGCTGCACAAAGCCCGGCCAGGTTCAAGTAACTCTTGTAGTGCTGTAACGCTTATCAATGCGCCATTGTAACGTCAACATTGTTCGTCGCTGTTGTAGGAAATTATTTACTCGCACTGTACTTTTAACGTTATCCTCCTGCGTACATCTGTACTACTCATATTACGTAAGAAAAATAAAAATCTGTGGTCTTTGTTTTCATTGTCAGTGCTAAAAATATTTTACTAGCGGCATCTAGTGACTTCACGAGTTACGACAAAAAATAAAACGTCACAAAGACATCTGCCATTCTTTTAAAAATGGCGTCGGAAGATGCGCGAGCTGACGTGCGTTTACGCAGAAGTAAGTTAATCCGTATTAATCGTGTATGTTTTATGTGATTTCATAGCTTTTTTGGGTTAAATAGTTATTGACAGTGTAAACTAATTGTTCAAATTATTATTGTAAGATATAAACAATTATTCCTAACCTAACCTCTATATTCTTTTCTATGTCCTTTGAAAAGTACAAAAGTATGGAATTAATATTTTTCACGACTGTATTCCCGAGTACTATGTAAGGTACGTTGGCGTTTTCTATAACTATTATGTGTTTTTTGGGGTTAGCAACTAACCTCATCGTAGTAGTTTTAAACGAATCAGAGTTTGATTAATCTGAAGATGATTCAGATGATGACCCTGAGTTTTATCCAGCAATCAATCAATGAAACAGTCCTTGATGATTCCAGTAATTCGAGCGAAGATGAGAATGAAGTGGTTATGTCTGTGGCTTCTCCAGCAATGTCAGATAACTAGATTTCACCTCTTCAATTTCGTCATACTTACCAAGAGCAAGAGGACGTGCAACAAGAACACCTCGCGGGCAGAGTCGCGGTCGTAGCCGTGGTAGAGGTGAACGGTTATTATCCATTCGTCTCGACTAATAGCTATTAAAAGTCGACAAAATAATGCAGGCATTCAAGATACTTGCGTACACAAGACTCTTGATTCAGAAATCTATAGTTTAATGCACCTGCATCAACAAAATCAACATAACAACAACCACATAAACAAAAATACTGAGGAATGGGAATGGTAGGTACTAGTTTCATGAACAATACGCAGATTTTGATAATTTAACTACATATTCACCTGCACTAATAGGACACAAGTAAGGTAAATGTAAGGTTCTTATTAAACCTTCCAAAGAAAACCGTACCAAAAGTGCAGCGCATTTACCAGAATATGGCACAAAACAATGTCGCTATGTAAAGAATGGCTGTGATAAAACACCACGGTATTTTGCAAAAGTGTGATATTTACCTATGTTTTACGCCTAATCGTAATTGTTTTAGTGACTTCCATGTAGACTGTTGGAAATGGAAATCCTAAAAACTTAAATATAACAATAAATAATTGATCCCTTATGTTCCTACAATTGAACAACTGTAAGATTTTTGTCTTTTTTAGAAATAATTTTAAAAATATTTTTTTTTCATCGCTGATTTTGAAAAATTTAATAAAACTAATTCTAATTATACATAAAATCTATTATTTATTACTCTTATCTACTGTGCTATACAAAGGCTATATCCTTTATGAAGCACATAGTAGTTTAGTTCCCTTGTACTTTGTGTAGGACATAAGGAAAAACCATTTTCCGGGCCTTTATTTTTTTTTAAATATTTTTCTTGTATCAAGTAATGGTCAAACAGTGCAACACAAAAGTTTCAGAAAAAAACTTTAAGAAAAGCTTGCCTGGTACTCAGGAGGTAAAGCATGCGAAAGAGTTTTATGCGTATTTTGATAGTATTTTGTTGGTTGTGTTGTTGGAAGTTTGTAAAGTGTGAAAAGTTGTGACAAATAAGAAATTAATTTCATGTTGACAGATATTTTGAGAAATAAAATTCATTTAACTCTCTATTCACTCTAATCATATTAAAAACATCATTGCATGGGCGTCTTATTATTAGTGCACGAACAATTTATTTTTATTTACATTCAATATTTGTCTAGTACACACAAGCGTCATTCACTTGTCCTCGATTCGATGACAAGTGAATCTCTCAGATGGTCAAAAAGCAAGGGCACCAATCCGTTAACTCATCTTTGAAAAAAGAATGTAAATAAATAATTAGGCATTGAACTGTAGCAGTGTCATAGAATAATAACTAAAGCGTAGAAGGAGTCCAAATGGGACTCGTCCTATTTTTTTTTAAATGGGCCAAACATTGAAAGAAAAGAGACAAAATAGTTTGACAAACACGTCAAATGTCCAGCGAAGAAAAAACCGGTCACCATTTATGATACCGAATCCAAAGCGACTTATACAAATTTTAATGTAATTCGAATGGTGACCAGACGGAGTGCCCACTCAAATGTTATAGCACTCCTTCTATGCTTTAGTTATTATTCTGAGGGCAGTGTACTGCTCTTGCCATCCTCATGCCGGTTTCACACGAGGGCAGAACAGTGAGGCAGAACAGTGGGCAGCACAGTACTGCTACTATTTGGACGCACAGAAAAGTACTGTCTGGCCAGTAACCAGGGCAGAATAGTACTCTTCTGTGCGTTCAAACAATAGCAGTACTGTGCTGCCCACTGTTCGGCCTCACTGTTCTGCCCTCGTGTGAAAGCGGCATCATTGCCTTTCTCTGACTATTAACCCTTTGGAGATAATAGTGAGAGTGAGTGCATATATTTTGCGCTGGGGTTATTTTGAAAAAGCTTGTAGCAACTACGCCAGACCTGCTGCTCTTACGTTTTGTTAAATCTGCGACAGGTGTAAAAGATAACTTTATCGGACCTTGGACAAGGCTTGAAGGCTAAGCACATGGCTTTGTACTTACGTCTTTTTTTGGCAAATTTTTCAGTTTTTTTACACTTGCTTTCCCCACAGTATGTCCATTATTATCTTCACTTCGAGAATTAAAGTTTCCTGTAATATTCTTTTGTAGGTTACACACTACATCAGTCTATAACTCAGTCTTTAACTTCAACCTATTACAGAAACACAACGGTGTTTTAATTGTACTTCGCATTATTTGTAATTATTGAGTCGCAGTGCAATGCACCCTTGGACTTTCTTTCTTTTACAATTACGTACTTCCCTGCACATTAAAACAAAAAGTTATGTTAATAATGTTGTCTAAAACAAGCATTGGTCTGCTGTGCATGAGCGACTCTACTTGGAGTAATTACTATAATTAAAATTGTTGGTAGATTCTACCGGAGACATCTATGTAATTGAAAAATGTTTAGCTCAATAAAAACTAGAGAAGCAGGAGATTGCGTGTTGTCGAACAACTGACACTGCACCCATACATTTATGTAAATCGCACGTTGCTTTTAATCATACACGTTTCATCCCCTTTACTATCAGAGTATTTACAACTAATCAACAAGAAGAGCAAAAACTACCACCGCAGTCTTTCAGTTCCTATGCCTCTATAACACAGCACAGTAGAAAGAGGTTAGAAGCTAGAACCTCTTCTTTCTTTTCTTCTGTTCTGTGCTTCATAGCCTGTAATTTTTCTAAAACTAATCCTGCTACAACACTCTGTCAGTTGTTTATACACTCGGCGTCAAAAAAATCGCACCTCTTAGAAAATCACTTTCAAATGTCATTTACTCTTGATATGCACATGCAGTCGCATTAATTATGATTTTATTTACAAGGTTACTTAATTAACTTAATAAAAAACATTACTTTTCATTATCAAATAAAACCTAATGCAACAAATAAAGTGTCACAAAAATTCGATGCAAATTTTGCTACCCGTGAGAGTTGCTAGTTGCGCTTCCTTTGTGGGTATAAAACGGTCAACACGGGTTCAATGTGGGTCATTCGCTATTCAACCGTTGAAGAGGACACACGCACAGATTTTGATGGATACCACAGCTGATAAAGCCGCTCAAGTGGTTGCACTACTGCAATCAGGGGTGCGGCAGTGTGATGTCGCCCGGCAACTGAACCTGAGCCGTTATTCCGTTCGAAGAGTGTACCAGCGCTTCATAGAGACCGGTGGCTATATCCGCAGACACGGTTCGGGTAGACGTCGCTGCACTTCGGAAAAAGACGACCGGTTCGTTGTGTCGAACTCTTTGAGAAATCGTTTCTCCAACGCTGTTGAGTTGCAACAGCAGCTCCAGGCAGTTCGCAGACGCACCGTAAGCGTATCTACGGTTAGAAGAAGATTGAAGGAGAAGAAGATAGCGGCCCACAGAGCTGCTACGGGTCCAAAATTGACTGCAGCGCATCGGCGAGCCCGCTTGCAGTTTGCTCGTGACCACGTCGATTGGACCCTTGAGCAGTGGAGAGCTGTTCTCTTCTCAGACGAGACGCGAGTGTGTCTTTTCTGCAACGACCGACGGAGAAGAGTATACCGGAGGCAGGGTGAACGTTTCGCCCAAGCCTGCATCCAGGAGACGGTGGAATATGGTGGCGGATCCTGCATGTTCTGGGGCGGTATGTCTGCTGCCGGCAAAACCGACCTTGTCTGCGTCTCCCGGACTAGAGGTGCTCGCGGACAAGGGTCGCTGACTGCTCGCCGCTATGTCACTGAGGTCCTGGAAGTGCATGTGGTCCCCTTTGCCGAATCTTTTGGCGAGGGGTTCACATTAATGCACGACAACGCTCGCGCTCACACTGCAGGCATCGTGAGCGACTTCTTGCAGAGGTCCCAAATCTCTGTGATGCAGTGGCCAGCGCGAAGTCCGGATCTGAATCCTATAGAGCACCTCTGGGACCATCTTAAACGTAAGGTTCGATCTCGGGATCCAGCTCCTTCGACTCTACAGGAGCTCCAAGACGCGGTGATTGAAGAATGGGGGCTTATCCCTCAAGAAGAGCTCCTGAAGTTGGTGAGGTCCATGAGGGACCGTATGGAAGCCGTGATCAGGGCAAGGGGGGGTAACACTAGATTTTAAGTTAATTTTAAGACACTTTTTGTACATTTTTCTTTGTAAATTATCTGTTGTTAATTAGGACTTAATTAAGGATTTTTATTATTTTATTAATTTTAATGTTGTTTGTATAATTATAATTAAACAGAAAGTTAAATTTAATTGTTTTTTGATACTCCTTTTTGTTACCTTTCTAATGATACCCAACACTATCCTCTACATAAGGTTTAAGAATTTTTAAAGATGATTTTTAAAAGGTGCGATTTTTTTGACGCCGAGGTAGTATTGTCTATGATCCTGTTTGAATAGTTGTATATTTTACAACTGTGTAAATAATGGCGGCCATCACATTTATCTAGTGTCAAGTAGGAGAGATAATCTACTTATATTAATAAAAATCTATTTCCGAAATGTTTGCACGCCCATCATTTCAGAACGGCGGCATCAATTTGGCTAATTCTTTTTTGGTTGTGTTCGTAATTGTTAAGACAAGGTTTGTTTATAAGAATTTTGGAAATTCGTCGCGGGACACCGGCCGGGGGATAATGCGGACGAAGTCGTGGGCGGGCCGCTAGAGTAATTATTTTCTTCTGAAAAGTGAAGTGATTTTGCACTGTTTTGCTTCATTTGCCAACACTCATGCGCGCTTACGAATACTTAAAGGTTAATCTCGTAATCCACCATTATTTCAAATTAATATTCGACAAACACATATTTTAGAAAATGTAACAAAACTCGCCAAAGTTATATTTATGTCAGCTGTATAAAGTTAATTAGAAACTGAATTTAGAGGAAGGTTACCGTGTGTTACAATTACATCAATTATTTAAAAAAGACATTCATGATTATTCTCTATAGTAAATTAAAATGATCCTTCACTTTAAACCGAATACGTATATTGTACTTACTTGATAATTTAAAAATGCATTTATTTGCTATGCAAATGTAGGTAAATGCTTTTAAAAGCCGCATTAAACATTTTAATCCTAAGAGTGCTTAAACATCTGGTTGACGAGTCAACTATTATAGAACCAGTAGCTAACGGGTCTAAAAATAGAGCTTTTACAAGTTGCATCACAAGATATTCCTATAGCGCGCTTAGCTCAGTTAAACTTAGGAAGATCGATACATAAATACTTTTATAAAAATAGAATCTCTTTTAGAGAACATAATCAAATATTAATAATCTAATAGATCCTACTAATATTATAAACGCGAAAGTTTGTAAGTATGGATGGATGTTTGTTACTCTTTCACGTTAAAACTACTGAATGGATTTGGATAAAATTCGGCATACAGATAGTTTATTACCTGGATTAACTTATAGAATACTTTTTATCTCAATATTCCCACGGGAACGGGAACCACGCGGGTGAAACCGCGAGCGGCAGCTAGTTATTAATAAAATGTTCAATATTACCCATCAATTGTATCGCAGACTTGATGTCAATGATGCCTATGATGATGATACTCTTTTTAAAGTTAAATTCAATCAGCCAACAGAAATACAACTCTTTTGGAATGCTTTTGAAAATATGTGTAATGCCAGCACTAGTTTATAAGAAAGAATATTTGCGAAGAACACCGAGTCCTGTTTTTTTTTTATGAACGTAAGATGTTGGTTTTACACATTCCCAGACATTATTTCGCGTGAAGGTGAGGCAGACTTTTGCTCTTATTGGGAGGCTCTCTAAAGTAAACAAACACGTCTCACCTGGCACTTAGGCCGCGCGTATGTTTATTAAGGAATGTCACTGCAATTTTACAACGATCTATTTTTTGTAAACATTTTAGTCGTGTTCTTTAGCTCTGTCTAGTGCTTTTTTTAACATAATATAGTATTACGTTGTGCTAAATAAGTGTAACTGCTTTTTACTTTTTATGTTACAATATAAGCTTACCCATTGTTCCTTCATGTAATGAAACTACAAACTTATTAGATTTTTTAAACGAAAATACTTTAACCGAAACGAACTGCTGCTTCTTTTCCACAAGCGTATGTAAAATTGTATTTTATCAGTAAAAAATGTATGCCATATATGTGTAAGTATTATCGAATTTGTTTCACATTATGAACAACCAAGGATAACGTAACAAAAGGTTCGGAGTCAATAAAACCTACTACGGGTTCCCATGGTATAAAAAGTTAATTAAAAGCTGTGTAAAAGCTCGCGACCTCAAACCGTAGGCGCCGCACGTCCCGCCGCGCGCCGGTTCTCGCTCCGCGACCGCGGGTTACATAACGCAAACCAGTCGCGCACCGGTCGCCTCTGCAACCTGCCCGAGCTAATCCACAAAATAACAATAACTCCTAAGCCAATAAAATTACATTACTTGCACCCGACACTCGGTAATGAACGAGTCGTTGAACCACAGCCGACGCGGCTTACTCAAAGCCCGCCGATCGTATTTCAAACTAATCCGATGATTCGATGGAATCTCCCGACGAATCCTAAGTTAATGTAGCGTAAAAAATGTGCAATTTGAGTGTCTATCGAAACTCGTTGATTACTCGCATCCGTGAGAACAGCGATCGGATTGTTCGCGGTCGGATAACGATCGAAACGCAAAAAAGGGGATCGGGAGATAATAACGAGCGGACGAAGCGCCCAAGGACGGCCCGCCCGCGCCCCCCGAGGAATGCACCAGCCGAACTATTTTTAGTAATCAAAACCCGACGCCAGCCGACTCTGATCCTGCCAACCCTTTCGTTCCTGCTAAACAATATTCGTCAATATTTTCAATTTTGAAGAGCACCATACTCTTAAATTTAGGCTTGCTCTGCTACATTCTACACATACTTTTACCCTAACGATCCTTTTTAAATATGCATTAGAACTTGAATAATTAAAAGTTTTATTTAACTACAAGGCTAGCGGTAAAATAAGATAACTTCTCTAACATTGCCTCACGTTCCTATGAAATTAATGTTGGTAACCAAAGAAGGTCCACGATCCTACCACCTGTTGCTCTAAGCACATTACTTTGAATTATAGTAACAAAAAAACAAGACCCATGAGCCTCTATAAATAAAGCTTACCCCTTTCTATATCAGCGAGGTTTAACGATTTGCCCTATCGTCCCTTGATAGGATAATCCTTATCGTTAACGACATTGATCGGGTATCGGAATCTTTGTGGTGGGCGCGAGCGAAACATAATGTACGGATATTCGTGAGCGGAACATTGAATGGAATACATTTATGAAACCGTCGGGCCAATATTTTATAGACGCTATATGCGAAGTTATAGATCGTGGTATGGAAGACGAATAATATGTATTACCTATACCAAAACTCTAAATGTGTATACTTATAATGTTGATGAACCTGAACATGATTCATAATGTCGTGACTGTACTACGTCGAGTGATGTAAACTTTACATTACTTATACAATAACAATTTCAGAATATTCGCATATTATACACTCGGCCATTTCTATGATTACATTAGTTGGACAGTGTTTGATGATAATATCACTACAGGATTCGATTTGGATATTTAGACTAGCGTCAATGTCCACATTAGGGCCCTAAACTTTACAATGCGAAACATCGTCATTAACAATAGAACTTTGATGCAACAACGGGCACACAAATCAATGTCCTGACTGATTGTCTTAGCATCAAACCCTTTGATCTGTCACGGGCGCTTCTTAAAGACACGAAGGGACAGCATCGCCATTTTTATGCTAGTGATCGTACTCGTTTGAATCTATGTATGTATGATCGTACTCGTTTACGATGCGTCCCCATCAAGATTTGCCATCGCCGTGTTTGACGGACAGGACTCCATGTCGGCTTACAAGGCGGCATGATACCGTCGTATGCAGCGAACGTCGCAGCGGCGGGCGGGCCGGCGGCCGGCCGATGAACCCCGCACCTGTTGCTACTCCCTCCTCACCCCCTTACTATTTTTTCCCAACGCCGACTTCCGTTCTAGCGTTTTTGCCGACCTGTCGATAACCCGTCGGATAACCGCGGACACGGCTCATTAGCGGAATCGCTGCCTGTCATGTTGATTGGTATAAATCGTCAAGTTGTCTCGCAGCCACTGGCTCGCTCCGAGACGCTTAAATGAGGTAATTTCCGTCTAATAAATGTTTACCTACTCGCGGCGGTGTCGACGACTTTGAAAATAACACGTTCCGAGAATCGTGCAATTGCAATGAACCAAATTTGGCCACACTTCTTTTCTCCAGTTTAATTTTTTTTTTATAATTTATAAAATGTTTGGGTATGTCATTGCGTATGTGTATATCTTTGAACGCGCGACAGGAACATTTGTGGGGCCTAATGTGTATGTTAATATATTTCCATGGAACGAGAAGCTCGTGGATTGTAATAGAATGGTTACAACAAGTCCTAAAGGAGTGAAATGCATAGTCAGTGGTCGTGTTGGCTGGCAGCAGGAGGAGCTGCATTGTTCTGTCGCCGCTCGCCGCATACCTGCGCCCGCGCCGCCACTTGAGTCAACACGCGAAACCAAGCGAGCCACCGCGATCGCTTTATGGCCAGCTTTCGATGTCACGCCCCCTGTTTTGTTGATATTACTTGTGGCTTACACGGGAGTGTATGGACTTTATTGAGTGTAACGCAATTACGAGTGCGCGAGCTGCAGTACAAACATAATTTCATGATTGTAAAGTTCTGCTTTTGGTTTTGAACAAGACTAACGAATAACTTGGTAATACGATTGTTTTGCCGTCGTCGCGTCGTCGTCGCAATGCATTAACGTAACATTTTCATAAACATGTATTTCATATTAAGAGGAAACACTACGTCGACGTTGCATGCAAATTTCTCATACAAAACACAGAAAAACGATGTTTCGTAGTCCCCTGTTTCCTCCTTCAGAACTGGACCAATGTTTATTAATTTTTCAGCATCGGTTAAAGAAAGAGATTTTCTATGTCTGTATGTTTGATTTTTTTTAATATTACCCACTTAATGTCTCTGAAGACGTCTTAAAACAGAGTGATTTCGCTGCATTTTGAAGACTCCTGGTTATTAAATAAATAATACAAATAAATCAAACATATAGACATAGAAAATCTCTTTCTTTAACCGATGCTGCAAAAGTAATAAAAATTGGTCCCGTTCTGAAGGAGGAAACAGGGAACTACGAAACGTCGTTTTACTGTGTTTTGCATGAGAATTTTGCATGCCACTTCGACGTAGTGTTTCCTCTTAATGTACAGCTAGCAACCCGGCCGCGTGAACATCTATATCTCGCGATGGTTTCGATCATATTCTGAATTATTTTTTTCGCGAAAAAGAATCAGCCAAATTAGTCGAGCCGTTCTTAAGTGATGCTTGCTTTCATTAAGTATGTAGATTTTGCATCATCTAAACAACGATTGCTATTGTATAACAAGACGATAAAAATAAAAAACTTTGTTATGTTTAAAATTGTTCCAATTTGCGGTCTGGGGCAGCAGCCACAACCGATTATTACAAGATTGTGTTCTGGGCGATGGGCTCATCACCTGTCACGCTGAGCACATGTGCAGTCGCTATTTGGTGAAAAGTGAGACTATGGTGAAGGACGGCTTTTGATGTCCTCATTGCTTAGTCTCTGACTAACCCTTCGGGAATAATAGCCGTGATGTGTGTATGTATTTATTTTATTTTATTTAAACTTCATTGCCAAAAATACAGCAAACGGCGGACTTAATGCCATAAGGAATTCTCTAACAGTCAACCAGTGAAGATGTACATAAATTTTTGTATGCGTTATGGGTACTATAGTTAGTACCTTTTTTACTTTGTCTTTGGAAAATTAATGGAGATTTTTTTTAATTTAATAACCGTATTCTCATCATACATAACTTCGTTTTGAAAGTTTTATTACATACAGTTTATTTTAGTAGAAATGTAGACTACATTGCTAGTAGCTATTGAGCTATAAAACTATTAACACACATATCTATGAATCCCACCTATACGCGAAAATAATGAGATTGAAAATCTCTTTAAGACAGTTTAAAATTAAAACTGTAAATCACGTAACAAAAGATACTTGATATTGAACTGAATTTCATATTATGTAGGTATTGTATATAGTACGAAATAAATGGCATAATACTTACATTAAAATCATGACTATCGTAACTAAAAACTACAATCTTCGTCTATGACTTGTGCAGGCAGCTGTCAGATTACCACGACCATGTCATAGTAACACTGTGACATACTACATACTCGTGTATCAGATTCGAAAACTCTCAGAACAATAACTAAAGCACATTGTTCTGAGCGAAAACTATTCTCTAGGTTTGCTCTGTGGAGGCCACAGACCACGTGGTGGAGGCTGATATGTATTTCTCGTGTTTAAAGGTTGCTCGCCGGCGATTGCTTATTTACAAATGCTCGGGTAAGAATGCTCTCAGTGATGACGCTCCTTTAGACTAGCCTTTAGAAGAACTTTTTGAATGTTTGTCTCGTTTAGTCCATACGTGGTGCAGAACTGCTTGATCATTAACTGCTGTAATTAATAAGTACTCAATATATTTTTTTTAATTTGTCTACTAGAGTTAGAAATACAAATTATTACAAATTTGTTGCTCTAGTACTCTAGTGGACACACATGCACCGCACAAATCGATTGGTTACCAATTTCGGCCGTAGATGATACAACTACACACCTAAGGCCGAAATTGGTAACAAAAATTATTGTATCACTACATAGTATAAAACAAAGTCGCTTCCCAATGTGTGTCTGTCCCATAAGCTTAGATCTTTAAAACTACGTAACGGATTTTGATGCGGATTTTTTGAGTGATTCAAGAGGAAGGTTTTTATTTATAATACATGCATAATATAATAGAGAAACACTGATAGTTTTAGAGGTTTCTATGTGATGTCGTAAATAATCACATTTTTTGCGCTTACATTGCAAACACTAGCTGTACCGTACGAGATAGATCAAAATAATGTACTACAGAGTATAAGTCTTAAATAAGTTATTTATGTAAGTAAATGCTTATACTATTACTGTCTATCTATCTCCTCTTACTCAGGTGGTAATGCCCACTGCTACCTTCACCAAGCAGTTCTTTTATTAATTTAAAGAATTGTTTGATCTTAAAATCACGAAATCTCTATAAGAACGATTATATAACTGTGTCTCATAGTCAAAATCTTAAATAAGTATATGCAGTAAAAAATAAACCGAAAAGTTAATTAACGGGCAAGAACTTTTTCTTGATTATGTGTCTATTTAAGTATTTGCAGTCATGCTGATTATCAAAAAAATATTAATTTTAGGCTAACCATAAACCATGCAGCCATCAGTAAAGTTACTCTCCTAAATTCTAAACAGCCATTGAGCGATTTTTGTTTGATTTTTCTATTTCATTAATAACGCTAATCCCCATTACTTAACATAGGTAGGTATAGTCTGTCGTTGTTCTATTTAAAGAGACAGAAGATTACAGAGTTGGCGTTTCGAAGAGGCTATTATTAGGTGTCAGCGGTACAGTCAATGAACCGCGCTGAAAGCTGAACAATGCAGGCCGAGAACTTGGCCCCGCCATGCGCCAGTCTACTACATTTCCTAGTTACGCATGTTACTATAAGATAATGAAAATATTTACTAGAGTCTACTCAAGTGAGCATGAGCTCATTCTGATTATTTTATTAGGAATGGTTAATTCGTTTATTGCTTTTAAACTGTGGCTTTGTTGCCTTCTTTATTGGGAACTAGCAGCTAACAGCCCACCCGCGAATTCGTTCGCATGAACACTTTTCATTGACATGAACACAAATTTCCAAAAAATTTCTTCCCTAAAAACGTTGTCCTGACAATTACAAACACAAAAAACAGTTGCCAAATAGGTGGTGGTTCCAAGCATTCATTTCTGGCATTTGATTTTTATTTATTAGATTAATGCCCGTTATGAATGAAATTAAACAGTTATCTGATGTCTGATTTACATAACATTTTGAGTGATCTACTTGGGGCTTGTAATTTTTGCAAGAGTGATTAATAGTCACTGCACTCCCTAAACCACTAGAGATTAAATAACTTTTGAAGTTATAAAAACACTAAAATGTTAAAAATTATCGTTCGTTAAAGATTTTACGGGTCCTTCATAGGACAGTAAATTGAAATATAATTACTTACCATAAAAAACGGGAGGCGTAATATTGTTGGATGGAATCACTTATTAATTAATTAGTGTTACAAAAATAGTGTTATCTTCTTGTGATCGATTACTACAGTTACTTGCCCGGTTAATTGCTCTACGTACAGTACGTACTACTTTTTGTTAAACTTTTCAAAAACTTTTCCGACTTATCTATTATACTTATTGTTAATCGTTTATCGTTATACTACCTAATAATCCTACCAACTGAGATCCTGCAATCCTACAATTGAGAATAATTTTAGTCGATTTCTGAAATCAGCGTCTTGATAAGATTAGTAGTATGTATTAGGTTATAGTTGAATTAAACTACTCTACTAATTGAGTACTTAGTAGTTCTCTACTAAATTAAGTTTAAATTTTAATTCGTCTAGGAATCCGTTACAGGCGCTCGAAATTTATAATGTCAAATTTTAACATAATGTAGACAAATTAGTAACTTTTCCTAAGTAAATTTTCCTGTTTGAACTAAATTAACATTAATTCTGGCACACTTTTCTCATAAGAATAAAAAAGGCAGTTATGTTTCGGAAAATAACAAAACATGAAACTTCTATTTTTTTCATATTCTTCATGTGACTACAAATATTTTCTAGGTTTTCTAGGAACTCCTTTCAAAGTCTCTAATTTATTTCTTCCTTTGCTTCAACCTTGAACTTTGACGATTGCTAATTTAACAAGTAACTATTTCGAAACTCTACATACCTGCCGAGGGACCGAAGGTGGCTGCGAAGAGCAGGAGGCAAGTAGCTAAAACGAGCTGCATTGTGGTGGATATTTGCGGGTATCTGCGACTGTGATACGCGCGGGACTGCGTAAACGCAACACGGGACACTCGGGCACACTGAGCGCGCGCTGCTCTGGACTCCCCCTTATAACTGACTCGCATCCCGCTCGTACCACTGCATAATCAGTACGGCTTTCAAAGCTCAGGTCATCGCTTGTTGCGTCATATGCATCGCTCTGTATAATCCGTGGGTGAGAAGCCTAGAGGAGGCGAGGCGGCGATGAAGAGGCCGTAACGGTTTGCAGCCGTCCGGGCGCGGCGCGAAGACGTCACCCGCGGACGTCCGGCGGCGGGCGGACGCGCGGCGCCCGCGCTCCGACACGGGAGTTATCTCGGCGAATCGTACCGCACAATAGTTCGCGCTCAATTTGTTCTTGTTGCGGTCGATGCGAATTCTTCGCTTGTCCGAAAGGGTTGTCGTAGTTTTTTCTGAGCTCACGACGACGCGGTGCGGCGCGCTCAATGGTGTAGCTTTGTTATATCTTCCATTGAAGATCGGACACGCAACCCATCAGCAATTATTGCGAGCGTACTAATTTATACTTACAACTTCACATGCGTGAACAAAAATAAGTTGGGAATGTTTATGGCCTCATAAATCGATTCCAATCGAAAAACATCTATTGTATCACATAAATTGGTATGAAACGTGCGTTCAAATAAGTTTGTCTTCAAAAACGATCTAAAATAATGTTATAATTATTTTATGTTTATCTTTTTGAACCTAGTTTTTCAATACTGTAGATTGGCGGGCATTCTATAGGTACTTACAAAAATTTTAGAAGTGCTTGCATGAATGCCTGTAATCATATTTGTACCTATTACTTACCTGTATTAATGTTCGGCTGCACGACCTAATTCGTCTCAAAAAACTATCTCATCGGATCCAGACATTAACAATTATCTGAGACGAATACTAAGAATTTTCCGGTGCCGAAACATTCGCTAAAATCCTTGGACGATCGCAAAGCTCTGGAAAGACGATTATAACAATTTTAATACCACCATAGCAAATTATAAATCGCACAATAATTTTTATACTGTCTAAAGGCTCAAAATAAAACAAATGTAAATGACAACTTGCGCTGTGAACGCCAATTGTCTAATGACTTTGGGATGAAATGGTTTTAGAAAACTGTATTGTTTATTATACACTTTAATGGCGTTTGTTATGTTGGTTGTTTTACTTAACTTTTTTAACTTTAGTTAACTAAACCCCTTACCGCATTCTGTCCCATATTTGCACATTTAAGTTTTTTGCCAAAATTTCAAATTTATTCCATGTTTGAGTGATGGCAACTTTAAAAACCATAAACTAGATAAATACTTTAACGTTTAGTAGCTGCATAATGTTGGCAAGCCTGCTAGACTAAGAAAAAAGTCAGTTTGAATTCAACTGTTCTTCAAAGGTATGAAGCTCTGTGTTTGCACCCAAATTTCTCAGAATTCTACGTATATTTTTGCTTGTGTATTTTTCTATGCATAAATTCATTATATGTGACTCTAAAAATAAAAGAACCCACCCTAGATTATTATTTATTGTCAAATTATTCTGCGATATTGTCGTGTGCATATTTGGGACGATATGCAGTCTTGGCTCAATTGTGCTGTTTATATATGGGACGGTATGCAGATAGCGGTAAAACTGTTACTGTTCATAAATGACTCGTCATGCAGCACGAACGCGTAGGTTGAAGTTTTTGAAGACAATATTATATTACTAACTCAAGCATAATTATTATGCTTGAGTTAGTAATATAATATGTTTATTCTGCCCATTCATTCTTGAACTGTCTTCTTTCGCAGTATAGTCAAGTCACGGGTTCGATTCCCGTGGAGTTTTACTAAACCAAACTTAGGTAACTGGTAAAATGTAAAATGTAATTGTGCATAAACAAAAAATAAACTGTTTTCTGGAGTATCATGTCCCACCAGGTCCTTCTCATCTAGAAACAGATTGATGTTTTACTTTACTGTTTGTTTCTAATAAGGGTTTTTGTTATTGACTATTGTTTTATTGGTAAAGTATTTTTTGTGAGTGTGGTAGGTATTAATATTTGAAATAGTAAGTAAACAATGCTAAGACAAGTCCAATATATAAATATTTTACTACAGTTTTGAACATCAAGCTTGCATTAATTACACTGTTGCATGTCGTCCCATATTTGGTATAAACTGTTTTATTCCATTTAATGCTCATCGTACCATATATGCACATTTTGCTTTTCATGAAATAATAAATTCATTGGCACTGCAACATTTTTTTTTAAATTTTTTAAGGGTTCTATAAACTCAAAACCATAAAATATTTTTTTCCTGCAATGATATAAAATTCCATGCGGTAAGGGGTTAATAAAAGTACAACTTAACGTCATGAGGTCACTGAAGAACGACAGCTACGCCGGTGGCTGTTTTTATTGAAAATTAAACAACTGATCTAAAATAACGATTTGTAACAAATCACTTTAGATAAACTTCTGATATTCACAGTATTCATTTAAAAAATTGTTGTAAACTTGAAAATAAATGTTTTGTCCTAAAAATTGTGTGCCATTGTGTGTGTATCCCTCAAAAGAGAATATAATTGAACAACTAAAGAAAATATTAGTTGCAAAACATAATACTTACATTTTTTTTAAACTCTTATAATATCATCAAACCGCAAACCTATAAATAAGTTATTTAAGTTTACGGGACTTACGGGTTTAATTACGACAACCGTTTCCAAACAGGTGTGTGCTTGTATTATCTTCGTTTCTATTATTGGAATGAAAAACGAGAGAGACCTAAACTAAACAGTCTGGATGTGTTTTTAAGAGGCGCGTGATCGCGTGAAGTTAAGTAACTTGTAATTAATTGGCGGCGAGGTGGTATTTGCCAGGCTTTATTCGAACGCGTTTTCCTCGTATTACTTTGATATCAAAGATTTTTTATAATACTCTATGAGAGCTGCAAACAATTTGGTTTTAAGTGTGCATGCATCATCAGATTTGACGAGACGTTAATAAAATATGTTATTATTATGTCGGATCTACTCGGTGCCAAATATAAGATCTAAGTTTTTGTGTATAATATGGTATTGACTTAAAAAATATATTTTATTTTATTTTATTCTTAGGTAGGTTTATAGCAAGTATTAAGAGGGTTTACGCATTTCGGTTTTCCATACAAACTTCCAAGTCCAAATTTTTAAAAACCAATGAGTCTATTTTGATGAAACTTTGCATGCTAAAGTAAAACACAAAATTTTTTTTTAATGTTTTCAACAAACAATTTAGATCTCTGTGTTTTACTTCAGCATCCAAAGATCCATCAAATTTGGCTCATTGGTTTTTAAAAATTTCGATTTGGAAGTTTGCATGGGAAACCGAATGGCGTAAACCCTCCTAACCTCGTCCCGTCTATTCTCTTGGGTGTCGTAAAAGGCAACTAACCGACTAGACTACTAGCGGCGATGAGCTCACCACCTGTCACGCTGAGCACATGTTGTTATATATTTGGTGAAACGTGGACAATGGCAGAGCACTGATTTTGCGGTCCTCATGGCCTAGTCTCTGACTAAGCCCTCGGAGATAATAGTTGTGATTATATGTATGTATGTATTAAGGGGGTCCTGCACGAAATTGTGAAAATTTACGTATTTTTAAGTCTGTTGACAGATTTTTAAGACCACCTCCTTGGTCGAGTGGTTTGTACATCGGTTTTCATGGTGTCGCCGTCATGGTGTGTCAGGTCCCGGGTTCGATCCCCGGTCGGGTCAATTTAGAAACTATGGTTATTTTAAATTGCGAGACAATTTAAAATAACCATAGTTTCTAAAAAAGTCTGGGTGTTTTCTATGTATAATAAGTATGTATATAAGTATTTTAAGTATGTTTATCATAACGAAAGCTTCTCTTGGACTAGATAATTGGTGTGAGTGTAGGAAAGTTTAGTTTATTTATTTATTTTTTTTACTATGCGCTGAATTAGTTACTTAAATACATTAAAAGAACTTTTATAAGTTAGCCTGATCATAACACAAGGTCATGGCCATGTTGAAATTTGAAACAAATTCTTTAAACAATAACAAACAATACATAAATAACTCCTAAAAACATATTTTTTCGACAACTTTCTTAATTTTACGCATGAAACAATAATTCTTACATACAAATATTTGTACTTATTGATATTTCGCAGGGCACTCCCTTCTTAAAAAAGTTAATTTTAATTTTTAACACTAGTGCGTGATGGTTTTGTACATTTTGCAGAATAAAAACATTTCTCTAATCAAATTACTAGGTCAGAAACTTCAAAGCAGAATAATATTAATATGATTGATTTTGCTTTGAAGTTCATTAAGAGACTTATATGTCAGTTTTTGCAATCGCGCGGCACCCCCTTAAACTTATCTAGATGGGCCGTACTACAGTATTTTTAAAAGGCTTATTCTGTTTCTATTAGATTCTTTGCTAATGATTTAAAATCACATAGACATTTTAATGACCCATTGAAGTTTAAATACAAGACGCTGCACTTAATATGGGCCACACTTGTGCACTTAAAATTCACCTTTCGAATTGCAGTAAATTGTCGAATGAATTTAAAAATCTCTTACTTTAATCGAGATAGCTATCAGTATTGTTTTACGTCCGATGAGTTACGTTCAGCGCGGCGGTCAGATAAAATGAAATTCACGGTTTTATTTTCATAAAACAACTCAAGTATTACTTTAATAGCTGCAAAAGGAGCAAAACGGCAGAGTTATACGAAAGATATAAACTTTTTTTTGTTACTGAAGATGTTCTGCCGCTCGGGAGAGCGTTTAATTGAGCGGGTGACTCGATGTTTTGAATATAATAGTAATAATGGGACCTCACAAGCCGCCCAAACAAAACTATTGGTGCGCAATCAAACTGCGTCGCGACCGCTCTTATAAATGCCTCGTATCTAGTCTAAAGACATGGAATAAATTGCAGTCGTTTTGTCATTACATACCCCTATCTCCCGTATCGCGTAATGTAAGGTGTAGAGCATATAATATCTTATTTGCAAACATCAATCTTGTTATGCGCACACGGTTTATGTGCGGTGGGCATTTGTAATAAGAGACATTTACTTACGACCGTTCGTAGCTTTAAAAATGATGGTATTAAAATGAATCGAACGCATAATGGCGACTATTATCGGCAGCTCCTCAGAAATAATTATCGTTGAACAGTCGTTCTAATGTTTTGAGGTTTGCGTGCCGTCTCCGCCGGTGGTCGCCGCGCGTACTCTGATTACCGCGATTACGATAAGAATGTACCCCACTATCGTTTTAATGCCGCTTTAAAAATAGCCGCGTAATAGTCAACCGCAATAGCAATGGCCACTAAAAATAAAATATCGTGTAGACAGTGCCTTAGCGCGGCGTCCCTGCACAACATTCGGAATATTGCGAGTCATTACGGCGCGACGCGAGGCGAAGCGCTTGCCTATTTCCATACAACTTAAATCGTCATTTAATTACTTGAAATAATTATTGTATTGGATATACAAATATTGTTACTAAGATTAGGCTAACATTCGATAACATAAAAAATCTATACTTTGGTACTAATATTTTTTTAAAGGATATTGGCGAAGTTCCTTGGGCCTTGGCCGTTACACCACAGTATAAATATAAGCTAAAGCTTTAGCTTATATTTATACTGTGGTTACACTGATGATTTATATGCGGCGTTGTAGATCAAAACCAACGGATTCCAACAATATAACAATTATAAAACTGTTCTGCGTGATAGCATAGATATTGGAAGTTAAGAAACTCAAAGTAAGCTTAGTTTACGTAAAAATTTGGTATGTAACTGAAATGTATACTTAAATGCACTAACCGTAAGAGTATTCACTGTTGTATAACTGACAGTAGGTATTGCTATATAGTATATAGTCATGTATCAAATGCAAACTTATAGCATTGTTACGTGTAAAACAAATGCTACAGTTTATGAAGTTTATCTTCAAAAGAAGTACAATCGGAAGCAATGGTCGGAGTCTCACCACTTCTAAAATACTTAGACAGTATTCTAGCAGTGGCGAGTCGAAACCACAGGTAGTTTTTTTACTGGCAATATTGTCCTTCGACTACACGCGATATGCGTCTTTGGTTGATAAACAGGTAGTCAAACACTTTGTTATTATAAATACAATAAATTGTTCCCCATAGAATTAATAGTTGTTTTATGCCACAAGTTATTAAAAATCACACAATGAACTTTAGTTAAAGTCTGATATGATTCCTGTAATAGTTAGGCCCAATTTCGCCGGTTTCCTTTCAATGCAAGTTCTTCTTCTATGTATCTCTGAGGATAGTATTCTTAGGTATCCATTATTTTTGATTATTCATCTTCTTTGCAATATATCAAATAGTTAAAGAAATGTTTTTGGTTTCATGAAACATCAATTCTAACTTTGTATCTATTATATCGTTATCCAACTATTTTAGCCCATAACTTTAATGAAAATTACTAAGGGGAATGTAAGCAGTTCCATTTATACACCCATTAATATAAATTATTATTAAACTTGGAGAAACGTGCACAACATCGTATATTGTAACAACAGTAACATTTTTCTCTGCGGCGTGCGTGGCGGCCGCCGACAAAATGCCGCACAACGTGGAATGCAACATCGAGCAGGCGCGCACGTCCTCATAACTTTTATACATAAGTAGATAATACTATAATTGTTATTGCATTAAACAGGCCGAGCGCTCGCCTCGCGGGACGCCTCGGCAAATTGAATAGAGCAATTGCTCTTAACTCTGGCAAATCGAGCGGCTCATAATTGCTGTGTGACTCTTCCCCGGGTTATATAAATGATGGCCGGGCGCATCCCGGCGCAGCGCAGGCGCAGGCGCGGCCCGTGCGCTAACGGACCCCATCCGGCCATCCTCACGATAAATATCGATAACCAATTGAGAATATCATTAAATTTGCACTGGCTTCTTATCGAGCATGCTACGCGCAGATGTTACTAATACTTCTGCACCCGTAATAGCTTTGAAGCTGTTGAGACTCATGTAAAATATACGCAATATTTATGCTTGGAGAATGTTAATATCTAATATTCAAATGGTAGATAACAACATCCACCTTCCCGGCTAGTTTCCGAGACACAAATGATGGCTATACAATATTATGCCAACTGTTAATCTGGAGAATAGATGGTACTGTGATTATTAAGCAGGATGTAGGTACTTATGTGTGACTAAGTGTGGCAAAGAAACAACTGTAGTGAACTCGTACTTTTAAATATTGGTCATGCAAGAATGCTGTATTTTCATTTTAATTTGTTATACACTTTTAAAGTCAAGGCGCTTTGAGGCAGAAGGTTTCAAATTCACAGCATAGATTTTGTTTCATTGTTTGTATTAAACTTAAGGTTTTTAGTTTTATAAATGAAGGGAATGAGATCGCCTACTTTAATATTAAAGTTTAGATGAACTTTACAAAGAAAAACTAATCCGGAATAACATTTTTAATCGATAAGAAGAAGGTTAGAGTTTTGGGGTAAACCAGGAAAGATAATAAAGGACTTTTTGCCTTTCACATTTTTTCCCATACAAAAATCTTCTTGTTCTGCATAAATGTACTTAATGCTGTTTGTTGGTAAGCGCATCACATGAGAACGGCTTGACTGTTTTGTCTAGTAAATGTTTTAAAATACTCGCTAAAATACAAATTAGGTTCCTTCGAAATAAAAAATTCAAGAAAATTCCAGTTTTTATCAAATTAAAAAAAAAGTTAACCCCTTTTTCTATTGGATTGCAAATGCAAGTATCTGAATTCAAAACCATGACATTTTTTATGCAAATTTAGTTATACATAATTATAAAGTAATGACGTTATTATAAGGCCCCAGGACAACGTCTGTCAGTAAATACAAATCATTAGAAGCGTCGGGATTGTGTCGTAATTTGATGGGCCGCCCACACCCTACAGCTCCTTCCTTCCGCCTCATTGTTTATGACAAGCGTTTATGCGTAATCAAAACGTGTTTGGATTTGTTAAATTTTATTACGACATCCACGCTTTTGTACAATTATTTAATTTTCACATATAGTAGTGGATCCGAGTATACAACGACCTTCACCGGTTAATGGATGAAAAGGATATTTTTTTACAAATATGTTAAAAAATATATTGCGAGTGGATTGGCTGAAAAATTTCAGTCCAGTATATGATTAATTAAATATTTATAAAATATTATTTTTAAACATTGCACTGGTTTGGATTATAGATAAAATAAATAGGTACCAATCGAAAGTATGAAGCCTATAGAATATGCAAACGTTATATTGACTATTTTTTTCCCGTCATAATATTGGGTATGCAGGTGTAAACAGGTAAGTCAATATTAGTAATTAATAACCGTCTGGTTAAATCAATAAAATTTTATGTTTATATAAAGATAATCTCATCACAAACACACACACACCAAACCAGTACTATGTTAAAAAAAAATAATTAATCATTATACTCGTAGGTACTGGACTGAAATTTGTCAGCCAACGCACTCGCGATATATTTTTTAACATATTAAATTTGATATAAAATACTTTTCATCCATTAACCGACCCGGTGATGGTCGTTCTATACTCGGATCTTAGACGATAAGGCATTCGGTCTGCAATCGTCCCCGCTAATCAACTTTCGCAATACCTTGGCTACCAAATAATTTAAAAAATATTAAGAGCTAATCCGTGCTTCGTGCCCAGAAGTGGGAAGGCTGACAATATAATTTTTTTTTGTACATATGTTTAGGTACGTTCATACATACCCATCAAACATACTTAAATACATAAATCATAATCAGAAACCATAAACAGAGACCGCAGGTTTACATTTGCTACAATAATCACACACTTCTTTTGCTTCATTTACTCTCATACATAACATTCTTCATACATGTCCGCTGGTTTAGTGTACTCTTGACCTGACCTTTCACGAGAACGTGGTTATAATTTTAAAAATGAAAAACTGCATAATTATAAAGGTAAACTCATAAGACGTCATGACTCATAAGTGGACAGTAAGAGGCTGCTTCCAAATCATACCTCCTGCCCTTCATTATTCTTTACATGATTTATTATGGAACATCACTTTATGAGTTATGGCGCAGCGTAGATTTTATAACATTTTATAAGAAATATTGATTATTCATTTGTTAGTGTGTGCATTAAATTTGCTCATAATGTAGGTATCGAACTGAAGGTTTTTAAATAGCGTTGATAGCTTAATAACAAATTTACCTCCCAGGAATATACATCACACTCTAAATATAATAATATTTATGACTTCGCCAGTCATAAATATTTTCCATTTCAAATTAAGGCCAAGTGAAATAACATTTTAAACTTTCATGGTCACTACAATTATTTTTATGAAAAAACGTGATTTTTACCATGTTTGAGTTGTTGTTTTTGAGTCTCTCAAGGACAAGTGGACGTAATATGCTTTATTTACTTCCATGTAATATTTTTGTCTATTAAGAGGATGCCGCGCGATCGCAAAAACTGACATAAGTCTCTTAATAAACTTCAAAGCAAAATCAATCATATTGATATTTATAATTAGAACAATTCTGCTTTGAAGTTTCAGACCTAGTAATTTGATTAGAGCAATGTTTTGCTTCTGCGAAATGTACAAAACCATCACGCGCTTGTGTCAAAAATTATAATTTACTTTTTTAAGATGGGGGTGACCTGCGGAATGTCAATACAAATATTTTCATGTTTGTAGTTCAGAATTATTGTTTCATGCGTAAAATTAAGAAAGTTGTAAATAAAATGTTTTTAGGAGTCATTACATATAGGTATGTATTGTTTGTTATTGTTTAAAGAATTTGTTTCAAATTTCAACAAGGCCACGACCTTGTGCAATTATCAGGCTAACTTACGTAAGTATCTTAAAAATACGTACATTTCCACATTACATTTCGTGCTGGATCCCCTTAATACCCGATTTACTCGTATTAAATAATTTAGTAGTTAACTAAATTTTAACTTAATTTTAAGTGGCTTATCTACTAAAGTGTGTGTTTACATGCAATTAATCACTTAAAATTAAGTTAAAATTTAGGTAACTACTATACTACTTAATACGTTTAAATCATTCATTAGGGTGCTTTCGTTAATTTGACGCTAGCCGAGATGTGACTATCACGCTTTTTCCAACTTTGCTTTTTTCCTGTTTTCCTAACATTAAGCTCGTTTTCTGCATAGTGTTCTTATTATGGTAAATCAGTGTCCCTTGCTCCAACAAGCAAAAGGCTTGCAAGAAGCGTAACACACCTTGTTGCAGTAGCATGCAAGCTTTTGAAATCCATATAACGGTTTAGGAGACTTTTTTACGGATCGTGAAACACATTCCGGTCGAAGCGCAATTTGTGTTTCTCGGTCCGCGCGCGCGTTTACGTTGCTCCACGTGCAGAACGCTCATAATTTAAGTGTCATTAATATTTTGAATACTGGTATTGTTTACCAGCTGTGTGGTGACGGTTCATTATTATAAGTTTTAATTCTACCAATCCGTATCTTCCCTTGGGTGTCGTAAAAGGCGACCTACTGACTGCACATTCATAGTTCTGTTCAGAGTGTACCTAGTCCTAGATGCTGCTTGTTAGCAGAAATAGCTATTAAAGTGGTTGAATCCAGTTGGAGTCTAGCCAAAATCCTATGTTCAGGTAAGGTGGAAGAGATTATTTCATTTGCTTAGAATACCATAGCCAACACCATCAGCCTAAACGTGCCATTGCTGGGCGCAAAGCATCCCACATGGACAAGCAGCACATGCTGGCCAAATAAGAATATAACATCACACTAATATTATAAAGGCGAAAGTTTGTGAGTGTGTATGTTTGTTATTCTTTCACGTAAAAACTACTGAATGGATTTAGATGAAATTCGGCATCACATCACACTAATTTTATAAAGGCGAAAGTTTGTAAGTGTGTATGTTTGTTTTTTTTTCATGTAAAAACTACTGAATGGATTTGGATGAAATTCGGCATACAGATAGTTTATAACTTGGATTAACACATAGGATACTCTTGATCCCGATATTCCCACGGGAACGGGAACCACGTGAGTGGCCGCTAGTAAATAAATAAATATAATTAAACTTTCCCACACTCACACCAATTATCTAGCCCAAGAGAAGTTTTGTTATGAAACTTGTTAAAATGGTTACTAGATAACGAATAAACATACTTAAAATACTTAAATACATACTTATTTTACATAGAAACCACCCAGACCCGAGACAATTTAGACAATTCAGAAAAACAATAATTTCTAAATTGACCCGACCGGGGATCGAACCCGGGACCTCAGAAATGGCGACACCGTGAAAACCGGTGTACAAACAACTCGACCAAGAAGGTCGTCATCTATGGTTGATTACAGTTACAAGTAGATAGTAAACATTGAGTGAAAGTTTAGTTTTTTACATACATCCATCAGCATGGCGCGGCGATGGGTTCACGCTGAGCACATGTGCAGTTGTTACTTGGTGCAACGTGGACTGCACTGCTTTTGCGCTCCTCGTTGCCTACCTCTGACTAACCCTTTGAGGATAATAGTCGTGTGTAAAACAGTTAAATATCCTTTAGAATGAAATCGTTATTGCGCATTCGTGCGCTTAAGACGGTTTACTCATTTCGGTTTCCCATACAAACTTCCAAGTCGATATTTTTAAAAACCATTAAGCCAATTTTAATGAAACTTTGCATGCTAAAGTAAAACGCAGGGATCTAAATAGTTTGTTGAAAACATTTTTCAATAACGTTTATTTAACCGAGTTATTGCGATTTAAAGTTCACTATAGAAACTTTAAAATCGCAATAACTCACTTAAATAAACGTTTATTAAAAATGTTTTCAACAAACTATTTAGATCCCTGTATTTTACTTTAGCATGCAGTTTCATATGGGCTTAGAGGTTTTTAAAAATTTCGACTTGGAAATTTGTATGGGAAACCGAACCCGTTAAGGCTAAGTAGTACATCTAAATTCATCGACAAAAAAAAAATATAGGGGATCGTACCCCCTCCCCCTATAATTTATGACCATTTTTACTTTATACGATATGAAAGGTTTCATACGTCGGAGAAACAATATGAAAATGGCCAACGGTAGCTAATGACACTAGCTAACTAATAAATTACTTTGTTTCGTATGTTTGAGATTATTTTGGTGAGAAAAAAATCATTACTTAATTATTTTGTGATTTAGAAACACTTTTTTTTAAGTTCGTATTATTTTTTTTGTCGATGAATTTAGATGTAGTACTTAGCCTTAATAGGTTAGAAGTACCGCCCCTATCACATTGTATAAATACATACAAGGTTAATTTTGGACCTCCCGCCAAAAGTAAATATGGGGTAAAAAAAAAGTAATAATAAAATAATTGACGTAAAAATAATGAATGTTTTCTTTTTTAAATACAATTTTTTTTGCCTGTTTTTTATATCCTATAGTTCTAGGTGCGTGCGCTCACCCTCGCGGTCAAAGCGACGAGACGGCGCGCTGCCATTGGTGCACGGGGTGAATAATAGCGGTCACGCGCATGCGCTTTGATAACTGCGATAGGCCGCTAGGCCGATAGGTGACAATTATTTTCATTTTCTTATGAAAAAGTTGGGCTAAAAATGCAAAAAAAAACATTATTTTGCTATAGAATCCCGTAACAAAATTTGGCGGGGGGTCCAATATTTACCCTGTATACAAAACTTTTCATATTCTAGAATTCTGTTATTACTACGAACCAACTTAATTAATATCTTTATAAAGGATAAATTAAACTTTTTTAATTTGAAAGGAATTTCCCGTGCGCTACGCGGAACGCTCGCAGCTTCTATAAAATGAGATAATTATAATAAGTCGGTTGGCTGGCACACGTGAGTCGCAAAATAAGCGGTATATACAAATGATACTGTGCGTACATACCTATAAAAGTATATCACGACTATTATCCCCGAAGGGTTAGTCAAAGACTAGGCAATGGCTCTACCAAATAGCCACTGCACATGTTTTCAGCGTGACAGGTGGCGAGCCCATCGCCGCTCTATGCTGTTGGATGTATGTGCAGTCTTTAGTCCGTGAGTCGCCTTTTACGACACATCCAAGGGAAGAGAGGGGGTGGTAGTTCTTTCACCGCTACGTGACACGGTTATACCAACGATACTGTACTTACATCAAAATGCAATAAATATTATTTATGTTTAGCCCCTTAATAGGTCGGAAATGCACTTTTAGCGCATCTGCCACGCATTTTTTTATGTCTGCGTGGCGGACAAGTTCAGCTTAGATTCTAGATTTTTTATGTTGTTTTGCGTTAATAACGCTTAAGAGGCATTACGCATACTATACGCATTTCGGTTTCCCATACAAATTTCCACGTCGAAATTTTTAAAAACCAGTTGGCTAATTTTGATGAAACTCGGCATGCTGAGGTAAAATATAGAGATCTAAATAGTTTGTTGAAAACATTTCCAAAAAACGTTTATTTAACTGAGTTATTGCGATTTTAAAATTTCCATAGTGGACTTTAAATCGCAATAACTCAGCCGAATAAACCTTTTTAAAAAATGTTATCAACAAACTGCAGGATTTACGCTGCCGACCAGTAGGTACGCGGAAGACATGGGTTCGATTCCCACTTGAAATAGTAGTTTTTTCAGCGTTTCACTATCTTTCAGTATATTAAATAAGAGGGTTTATGCATTTCGGTATCCCATACAATTTTTCAAGTCGAAATTTTTAAAGACCAATAAGCCAATTTTAATGAAACTTTGCATGCTAAAGTAAAATATAGGGATCTAGATAGTTTGTTGAAAACATTTCCAAAAAACGTTTATTTAACTGAGTTATTGCGATTTTAAAATTTCCATAGTGGACTTTAAATCGCAATAACTCAGCCGAATAAACCTTTTTTAAAAATGTTATCAACAAACTATCTAACAATAATTCTTAAATGAACATATTTGTATTGATATTCCGCAGGTCACCCCCAACTTATAAAAAGTTAACTTATAAAAAGCAAACTTCAGAGGACAGCATGCATGGCGATTACTGGGGCATTCAGAACCACACCGACGGCAGCTCTGGAGGTCCTTACGGACTTTCCACCCCTGCACAGTGTCATAGCAACAGAGGCAAAGAAAGCGCTACATAGACTTAAGGTGGCCGGGCTGTGGGACGCATCTAAGCCTCTGACCAGACATACAAAATGGGAACCTAATGATTCTCTTGATTGGAACATGGAAATGGGGTGTGACAAAATCTCCCCCCAGTACATGTTCGAAAAGAAATTCAGTATATATGTCCCAACTAGGGATGAATGGAGACAAGGACCACCGTCTCCAGAGAAGAACAGCCTAATCTGGTACACCGATGGATCCAAAATGGAGTCGGGTACTGGAGCAGGTATCTTTAGCAATGACTTCAAACATAGTCAAAGCATGGGAAAATTTGCAACTGTATACCAGGCCGAAATTTTTGCAATTCTCCTATGCGCAAAAAAGAATTTAGAACTCGCCCCTAGAAAGCGAAACATATTCATCCTGAGTGACAGCCAAGCAGCACTCAAGTCATTTATATCGCCACGTATCAACTCCAATCTTGTACTTGAAACCACAAAAGCTTTAAACAAGCTAGGTGGACACAACATGGTGAGATTAATGTGGGTACCAGGCCACATGAGAATCCATGGCAATGAGATGGCTGATGCACTTGCCAGGGAGGGCTCAGAGACCTCATTTATTGGTCCTGAGCCGTTTGTTGCACTGGCACCGAGCACCATCAACAAGACCTTTAAGGACCAAATCCAAAAGAGGCATAAAACCGAATGGGAAAAGCTACCCGGCATGAAACACTCAAAATCCTTCATAGGTGGAGACGCCCTAGGACGGAGTAAAATCATATGCGGAGGTAGCAAAAGGCAGGCACGAACAATCATCGGAGCCCTGACCGGGCACTATGCCACAAAACAAATACTCCATAGAATGCAACTAGCAACAGACAGCTTGTGCAGGGCATGTGGGGAGAAAACGAAGTCCATGCAACACCTACTGTGTGACTGTGACTCCCTTGCTAGGAAAAGAATGAGTCTCTTGGGATTCGCCTACCCGAAACCAGAAGATTTTAGGCTCTTCACCCTCAAAGACATTGCCAAACTTATGGCAGTTATTTTCTCTAAGGAAACAGAGTGATAGGACGGGGTTGCACAAAAGATCCCAATGGGTCGACGTGCCGCTGCGAGAGGGAGACCTCTGCAGGCCCCACTAAGATAAGATAAGATATAAAAAGTAAATTTTAATTTTTAACACGAGCGTGTGATGTTTTTGTACATTTCGCAGAATAAAAATATTGTTCTAATCAAATTACTAGGTCTGAAACTTCAAAGCAGAATTGTTTTAATTTTAAATATCGATATGATTGATTTTGCTTTGAGGTTCATTATGAGACTTATGTCAATTTTTGCAAACGCGCGGTACCCCCTTAAATAAAATCTACTTATAATCAAAACCCGTACCTATAGTGACCCAGGCCTTTGGTTTCAACAACAGAAATGCAACATTACCAAATTTTACTTAAGACATTAAAATTTTATGCTTTGGCCCCTGAGTGTGACCCGTGACGTGACCTCGAACTGCCCCCTCGTACTTTTCAAGTCTTGGTGTTGTTATTTGGATATGTTACGAGTTTACGTGACTCATTTTTAAAACAGCCATGTAATTTAATTGTAAAACTTTACCGATGTTGGTGGACATTAACTTAATTTTAACTACTTAGAAAACAATCAAATTTAATCTAAATTGCCATGTTAAACCTCCTTATATTTAAAACAAAAGTTATTATCTTTTTGTTAATTTTAACTACTTAGAAAACATTCAAATTTAATCTACATTGCTATGTTAAAAACAAAGTTATTATCTTCTTGTTCTATATAAATAAAAATCAATTGCCACAAATGTATTTGCGCGGTATGCTAAAATTTTATTCTACGTTTGTAATCCTTATGAACTAGTGTAAAATGCATGCTAAGATGCCGCCGCTGATTTAAACATTTTGGGTTTTTTTTTAACATTCTTAGGTGTAGGAATTATGATTTCTTTTAAAATACATATTGCAGTATTTGCAGTGTAGTTAAGATTTTTTATACTTTTAAAATTGGCAATGACCTTAATATTGGTGTGTATGGAATTACTAGTCGTACCTACGTGTAATTCTTATATGAAACTAGTAGATCCGACAGACGTTGTCCTGACTAAATCACAATGACAACTCAACTGACAGGAAAAAGATAAAAGTCGCGAAGAAAAAGTATGATAAAAAGTTTTTAGCAACCAATTAACATTTAATACCTATATTGCACGACGTCTTTTTATGTTAATAGCTTTTTTATGGATTTTTACTATTTTTTTCTCACTGTTTAAATCTTCCCTGAACTTTTACAAATATTTCAAAATAGATCTAGCCAAATCGGTTCGGTCATTCTCGAGCTTTTGCAAGACAAACAAACAGCAATTCATTTTTATATATATAGATGTCAAACAGTGGACAGGGTCATTGTTTTATTTAACGCCTAAAACTAAGTAAATCTTATGCGTGACTGGGTTGGAAGTGCTTTGTGCTCCAACTGTAACATTTCCCGGTGTCACGACGGCACGCTGTTTTCTGCGCCGTTATTTTTCAATTCCCAAGGGACATTGATTTTAAGTTGACAACGTGACTTTTTCTTGTGAAACTCTAAATGCAATTTCAAGCTTGGAGAGCCTTGTATAACATTGAACCTTTGTGGCTAGTAAGTAGTTTAATTTGCAGAATATATGATGGCGACTCGCCACGGGCACCATCGATCAACGTCACAGGAGACGGGGCCTATCCAGCAGCTAATAGTTTCGATCGTCGCCGATACGGGAACGTTATTGATTCTCCTCGGTGGTGCTCGTGATGCCGGTGGTTATATGCTCAGCAATTACGGCTAGACGTCCGTCGTCGTCGTCGGGACGCGCGGGGGACGTCCCACCCCCGTCCCATCCTCGATCCGCCACCATAGGGCCAGAGCGTCCCGTTATAATCGGCACCGGGACACGGCGAGGTGTCGGCCAAGCCCGCGGTGGGCCGAACACGACGATACCCTGCAATTTCCCCCATGTCTGTCCATCCCGACAACCGCTCATCACGTTTAGGTTTAGCGAAATCAGTATTCTCGCCGCTAACGTGCAATCTCCTTTAATACGAGCGATAACACTGCCCGAATCAATTACCTGATTTATGGAAATAACAACCGGTATAACAATAATGCTGGCTGGTTTTTTGTACCCCGTTATAATTACTGTACCCCGCGATAATGACCTCTTCGCTGATACCAAGTTTAGCGTCTATCTCGCGTACGCTTTAATTATGTTAGGGTCATTGGCGCCACGAGCAATGACAACATAGTCGTTAAAAATGTATTCTGCCAAGCGTTTGCAGCATTTTATCCAATGGAGAATTCTTAACAACTATTCCTTAGTTTTAGAAATATATGTGCCAGTTTAATGAAACAATTAAGTTCCATCGCAGAAAATTAGTCTCATTAAAATAATAGTTACTTGCAAAGTGCACACGTGCGTTCGTCAGCCACAGGCATAGGACGCTAACTCTTACTTTGCATGTAACTGCTCTGTGGTCTCGTGGTTAGACCACCGGTTTCAGACTAAGAGGTCCCTTGTTTGACTCCCAGCGCAGATACATATTATCGTTCTTATAGTTTAGAAAAAAGATCAGTCAATAAGTCCACCGGGTTAGTTATGAAAATGTATCGCTATAATAACAAAATTAGTAGAATTGCTGTTAGAGTTAGAGGCTTATTGGCAATGATGGCCTGTTCTTCAACTTCTTCAACAGTTTAGGATTTCGGAGTAAAGTGCGCTACCACTTGCCGCCTGCCTTATCGTCGCTTGCAATAATAATAATAAATAAATAATAATATTTGTATACGCTCACCTCACACTAATTATCTAGAGTCTAGACCATAATACTTATAAGTATTCTTTTGAAACTTGTTAAAATGGTAAGATAACGGAAAAATATACATAAACATATAAAAAACACCCAGACCCAAAATCAATTTAGAAAAACAGTTTTTCTCTAAAACTTTTTCTCTAAATTGACCCGACCGGGAATCAAACCTCGGGACCTCAGAGATGGTGCCACGCCAGACCCGGCGTGCTAACCGCTCGACCACATAGATCCTCGAATAATAAGGTGAGACGAAGGACAAATAATAATCCGTTGTGATTGTTTTACATTTAGCGTTAGTATTTATTTAATACCTACAAGTATAGCAACTTAAGACGCTAACCTTTTGCACTTTAACATTTTCTTATCAGGGATGCAGGAAACTGCATTGTAAAGATTTAATTGACGTCTCAAACTATAGTTAATTGTTTAATTGAACGAAGTGAAACATATTACCTAACATTATTTACTTAGTATTTGCTTGTTTCGAACTACAATAATAAACGTGGATTTCATGAAAAAGACGTTGCCATGTTCCAAGTTTCTTGCAATGCAAAACCATCGATAAACCCCATTAGATATAATTGTTATGGCGAGGTGTGATTCCTTCCCACAGGTTCAAGGTTATGAACGTGATTTTGAAATATCATAAAACCAATCTCAATGGCTCATCGACGAAGCGATCGCTGCTTTCTCACGACCGACCAGCGCTTCTGCCGCACCATTACCCCCTTTATGTCTATTTGCTTTAAGGCACACGACTTTTTTTTATCTACGAACGCTAAAAAAATATCCCTTTATATAAGTGTTTTGTTTGAAAGCCTTGTTTAGCATCCAGTTGTGCGGTTCTTTGTTATCGCTGTTGACTCCCACAATATTGACACTGGCTCAACTTAAGTTTGTTTGACATTCGGAATAGCCGATACAAGGGGCCCTTTTATTGGTTTCCAATAACAAATAGTTCTTCGTTGCGCTTTAGTTCACGGTTTTTTCTCGAATAATAGGCCGATGTTACAACGTTTCCTGTGTTAATCCACAAGGCAGTAGTACAGTACGTTTCTATTGAGAAATGCACAAAAAATTATGTCTTGAGAATCCGAAGACAGCATTCGATTCGTTCCCAGAGGAGTGTGCAGCGGAGTGCGGCGGCGTAGCTAAAGCTCGATTGCACAATTAGTTGCACCCACTGTGCTTCCGGATTCCCTTGTGATGGAGTCAGCGCAATCACCCATACTTTCCACGCGCTCCTCGCAGCTTCATTTACAATTAACAGTTAGGACGGAACTGTACCTACAGCGCCAGCTAGAGTGTTAAATGACATTATTATGATCACCGCTTCGAAGGACTGTTAACGGTCGGACGTGGTGCATTTGTGCGAGCAATGCGCGTGCACGTTCCAGCCGCGCGCGTTGGAAATGTTGAGGCATTATAACTAGAGAAAGATACACTGGTCAGTAATTTTTGGACACCGCTGCACACTGCTATCGCTTAGCAATACTTACTAGGTTTACAGCCCATGGGTCGCAACTCAGTGCGCAAAAAAATGGTTTACAGCGTCGTCTCTAGTTTTAATATATCAATGGTTGGAAATGCGCCCTAGCGTTATGGTCCAAGGATGCCCCGCGCCGCCGCCTGGCAATTAAAGCTAACCCAGAACCTTCCGGGAAATCACGCGCCGACGCCGCGCTCATCAATCTTTTGCCCGCGAAATAACACCGTGCGAACTCTACGCCTCATTTAAATGCGAACCAACAATTTTACGATCAACTCTTTCTTTTCAAACGACGTGGCGGAGTTACTGTTATTAATAAATCACAACACGGAGCTGATTGAAATCTACAACAAAAACAATTTGTGAATATGTATCGTAATAAAGTTCATTGTAGACGTTATAAAAAGAGATGCACGAAGGAGAAGGGTACACGCGAGAACACTTACTAGAACCTTTCTATTGTTCTTACCGCTACTGCGATAATTAACATTTTTTTTAAATCCGTTAGTTTTATAAAATGTATAACTTACAGTATAAGTATATACTTGCGTGGTGGCAAAACTTAGTGAGTTCTCGTAATTTAATATTGCAACGATTCACACAGTTTTTTACATATCTACTAAATATAAAAAAATCAGATTTGTAATTTTGTCAGAAGTGAAGACGTACAGGGGTATTGTAACCTATGAGATAAGTTTATTGGGTGTATGATATGATAATACATACATAATAAAAAGTGATTCTAATTGTTGAAATGTAAACACTAATGATGATGATGATGATGCAATCCTGTTATCCCTCATCAGGGACATAGGGCTCGATGAAGAGATTTCCACTGCTGTCGATCTTGTGCGGCAACCTCCAGGTCCTTCCAGTAAACAAAGTAAACACTAATAGACTCCGATTAATGATTTTAATGAAAACTTATGATGTCTACGAAGACCTGAGTGGAGCCCATGACCTCGCAGGAAAAACAGTGATAGTGATAGGAGATTTTAATGCGAAAATCGAACAACACAAAAATCATGAAAATCTCGTAATGGGCAGGTATAGGTACGGCAATAGGAATAAAAGAGGAACAAAATTAATACAATGACACGATACTACAGTGTTAAGCTACTTTTGAGACTGTACGTAAATAAGTAAATTCACTAGCATGTTAAGATATTTTATTTAGATGCAACTCTCAATTTAGACACTTTATTTTTTTTCTGCATATTAGTTTTATTCGTATCTAAAGAACTGATAGGTACCTACTTCTTAAAAATAATTCATTTATTTATGCATTGAATTAGTAACGCTGCGACCTGAAAAACGTGATAAAAAGTACAGATGCTAGTAGATAGAGAAGAACAAATCTATTTGTAATTAAAAAAGATGCTTTCAGTTGATAACAAAATTCCAAAAAGTCGTAGTTACAAAATACGTAGGTAATCAGTAACCATTCTTGTCACGGTGTGGTCTTCCCCTATTTACCGAGAACTGTAATATGCAAAGTGAAATTATTACCACGCTCTTATTATTGTTAACACAATTAACTCAGGCCCCTATATGATTTATGAATGTAGTATCATAAAATTTAATACAGCAGTAAATCAAAATTAAGAAAGCGGATAAGCGGTTAAGTTCCACGAAAGGTTCGCCGCGTGACAAAAACCTTGACCTCGCGCGTCCTATTCAAAGCATCTTTATTATTCCGCACTCGTGTGACCATTAAGTGCAGCTGCAACATTGAGGCACAAACGAGAGTGCTCTGACAAAACCTTAGTCGCCATAAATAAGACGAGGCGAGCGCGCTCGGCTAATGAATTACGTCGGCCACGAATGCAAGCCTTTTTACCATGAAGGCCCGTACACACCGACAGCGGGTCCAGAGCGTCGCCGGCGCAGCTTGAAGGCGGACCCACGTGCGTTGTAATACAATAACGGTAACAAACTACGTTTAAGCTATTGTGGGCGCGAGCCCGCGAATGAACTGCTCTAGACCTGCCGGCCGCTCAATCGAGCTGTGAAGAGCATACGCGGAGCAGTCTGAACGCGACCCTGTACTGCCCTCTTAAAAAAAAGCAAACGCTTCGCGTTTTCATTAGTAAATTGGTAGACAAGTTTAGATACTCACTCTATTCAATCGCTACCACTGAATATATAATTTAGCAAAGAATTAATAAATAAAGAAGGTTTGAAATTAGCAATTTAAAATTCGCTAAAGCATTATTCTATTCTACTAGCGTTTATGCCACTTGTCTTGACCTTGTCGTCATACCGAGCGCAGCGCAGTTGTAAGGCGTGCCCGCTTTGAAACTGCAGTGTGTCGTGACTCGTGTTACCCAATCATTCTGCTGCTTATGGTAGTTAAAGGCGGGAACAGACTTAGCAAGGCATGCATAAACGGCGAACGACCAAAACTTTGCAAGGTGTGTACCCTCGTATTAGTGGCGAGCCATGTGCAATGCACGTATCTACGAGAGCGAGCCAATGAATGTCGGCAAACGCTTCTAGATCAAAGTACCTTCATTGCATTCGTTGTGTACGCTAGTCGCGTATGCTCTAGCTCTATCCCTCCCTGCCTGGCCACGAATATGAAGACAGACAGACGAGGTATCTGCTTCGTACGCGATGGATCGACCCGAACATTTAGGTATATTATATCGACACGCATTTTCACATTTTCGCAACTCAGTGCGCAAAAAATTGCTTCATGCCACAAGTCGAGGCATTCGATGTGCGTCGTGCATGGCGTATGCCTCGCAAAGTCTGTTTCCGCCTTAAGAGGTTTGAAAGCGCTCGCTCGCTCGCCCGGCCGGCCGCGTCAGCACAAGCCGGCTACATCGAACTCGTGCGAATTTCCACGCTCCACCTCTTGCATCATTGTAATAGACGAGTGACGCCGAGTCAACGACATCCGCCGGCAGCCACCGCCGTCCGCGCTGAACTTGAACCTGACCTCTGGACACGAAAACAATGCGGCGACAGTAAAACCAGTAAAGCGTTTGTTTAAATACTTTTTGTACATTATAATATTGAATACGATCAAAAGCGAAGTCGTATCGGGGCGGGAGCGAAGGTTCGATGCGATGTATTCAAGGACGACCGCTCGCGGTGGTTATGTAAATATTACTCTCTAGCCAACAATGGCACATGCCAATAAAAATATATATTTTTTAAGTAATACTTTAGAGACTAGCTGTGCTCTACTTTAGCGTTACTTTATTTCATCTTATTTAGCATTAGCAAAGTAATTATACACGGAGTCACGCGGCATATGGCAACTTTATTAGGTACACTCGTCGACATAGACGATATAGATAGAGTCGCTTTAATCATTTATATATATATAGCTTCACGGGTTACGCATTAAGCCAATTTCAAGTGGTATTTTTTTTTTAAATACGCTTAGGATTGTACAGTAGTTTGATTTTAAAATGGAGTCTCACAACCCGTGTTGTTGCAAAGAGAACACGAGTGAAACTCCCTATATTTCTAAAATGGTCAGCTACTTTCGTGGCTGACTGTATCTTAATCAATAGAGGTGAACCGGCGCGGAAGTCTATCGAGCGCGACGCTGTTAGTTTATCGGCGTTGTCGCCTGCGCCGCGCCGTGAAATTAACATTTTATCCCAGTTCCAGCACAGAGCAGAGGCTCTAATAGTGGCTAAAGATATGCAAGTTATGAAACCCGCAGCACACAGCCACATGGCAGTTACAGAAAATCACACTTTATAATTGTACGTATGTGCATAACTGAGAAATAAGCAGCTTAAAAACGAGAAACCTACGGTGACTCCATAGGAGATTATAACATTTTCATAATGTTAGTCGTTAGATATTACAATGTTGCCCAGGCTAAGGCCTCTTGCGTACGGCGATGAGCACATGCACAGCTGGTCGTCAGGCTAGACACAGGCATTTTCGTAAATTATTGTATAGGGAGGCAGCCGTAAGACACAGCCGTAGCAGTCGCTTACTTCCTGGAGCCGCCGTTGTACCACGGAGCTACATCGATCAGCCACCACCGGCGATTATCGCCCGCCACGGCCCGTTTACGGCGGTCGTGTGCGTGTGGCCTACGATACGAGCCGGTTCGCTTTATGTCTATCAATAGCATCTGAATTCCGCAATCTTTAACTCTTGAACAGCAATTTATTAGTATTCGCCCCAGCACCGCAAGGAAAATTAATACGCACCGTGTTAATGACATGCAAAATTCGAGCAAACTTAAAATTTGATGGGCACAGTTAACGCAGTCACTTATGCGAAAGTGTTCCGCGGTAAACGGTGGCTGCATTCCTGTCGGTGACACTCGCTGGCAGGGCTGGTGTCAATGAACCGCCCTATGGCGGATTGCTCTGATTCTCCAAACAGATCAACTAGTACCTCTTTTCGAGGTCTCTTTGACGGTCTCAATATGTGTACCTACTTAATTTAACCCACTCAAAACCTATTGTTTTATTATACGTTCATTTCAAAGTTACAAACCAAATGTCCAACACATCCTTAGTAGGAACGAGTGCCATTCCAAAAGTATGATTCAGCAAAGTTATAAATACAAACTAGACACGTGTGTTAATTCCTAAGGAGGTTGTTTAATAAAGACGGCCACGTCATGTCGCGGCCGCGGCGGCACCGGATAAGCCGGCGACCGGCTGATTGTCTCGCGACTATCGTAAATAACCTGCGCCATGTCCGGTGTGCCGGCCGGGAATACAGAGTTGGCGAATCCCGCCACTGTCTAACCACGGTACCTCGACACGAGCTACTCCACGTCGACTGTCTCTTCTAACTAACGCAATAATAAAGATGCATGCGGACGCGTGCGATTGAATACGAACTATAGGAGCACAGTTGAATATGCTCTCCGAGTAGCCAGCAGGAAGCAGCCTCCGCGCGCGGAATACGGATTAGCGTGACGTGTGCCGCCCGCGCCCCCGCGCCCCTGCGCCCCCGCCCCCTACGCTCCGCCAGCAAATCAGCCCCCTGCCAAAGGTAACATATTGCCCACTGTCTCTACGCAACCCGAGCCTTGCAACGTGGTATTTATCAACATTCAATTTGATCAATGTAAACGCGATCTCGAAAGAAGGCTGGAATTGCCCGTCGGCTATGAATTCCAGCCGAGGTAGAAACAATGGACATATGTTATAAATAGGTGGAATAAATATAAAATGGTTGTTTCTTTGGTCTATTTTATAGGCTGAACGTTATGCGAGGGGTGCATAGAGGGCGGGTTGAGATCGAGCGGGGCCGCGTCCTGATAGCATCGGAGCGCGGCGCTATAAATAGCCGCTGGTGGACCCTTGAACCAGCGCCGCGGCCGCCACTACCGCGCAGGGCTACTGCTCGCGGGAGCTCGACATTTACATAATTACACTATTGATTTATGTAACCCCAGCAAGAAACTGCGTATGCAACACAACCTTTAAAACCGAGGCGGTGCTCATTTAACCTGAACACTTTTTCTGTGGAACACTCGAGAGCACCCTTTAATTGCATCTTACAAATTATAAACATCGAAGCGATACACATTATCAGGATTTATCTGAACGTGAGATTAAGATTTATTAGCGATAACCGCATCCCATTGTGGTCGGTGGGCCCGATAAACTGCGCGGATAATGAAGTCGGCCGGCAGCCCTGTGCGTTGCTCCGGTACCGCAACAATCCACCATAAAACACGGCGGACGGTGTGCAGCTTCTCGCTTGTTCGCTTTCGTTCGCGCATGCGGCCAGCGCTTATTTTTTTCCCTGATTGGAGTAAAAGATGCGCAACCGGTCGGCGGGCGAAGGCCGCGGCCAGGGACGCGCGCCCGGGGACGGCTCTCCGCGCCCGCTAATGATGTGTCTCCGCTGAACCACTCCTAATTGGACGAACGGCCGACTACTCCAGGAAAAAAATGCACACCAGGACCATTTCGTAGAACTGCGAATAGTCTCGAGCCGCAGCACGCAGCTTTGAATCATACGAATTATTAAATTCCACTGAAATCGTTGACCGTATTAAAAAGGCACACAAAAATAAATTCTTATCTCGACAATAATTTGACCGATACACAAGCTCGTTTTCCGTTATCAAGATCTGTGAGGTGTGAATTTAAAACGAATCACTTCTCGGGAACCCGGGTAGTCGTTTGGGCAGTCGTTTTTTTGTTTTAATATTATGATCCTTTTTCATGATTTCTGTGGACTTTATGTTGGCGGATAAGGCAATGTCGCCTCACAGCTTTAGGTTGGTATTCACAGTTATCTGAGAGAGTGCTTCCTTGTCCGTTACGTATCTTGCTGAATGCGATTATGTCAGAAGCACGTACACTGTAAGAATTGCCCTTTAATAACGGGAGAGCTATAGTGAATTGTCGTAGATTGCAGACGCACTCGAGTTTACCTAGCTGTAAATAATGACACAATTGGAGACGTTGTTCTTTCTTAATCGACGCGACTACTTCATACTATATCCAGAGATGTAAGGAACTCTATGGAAGCTAGGTAATTTGCCGCACTAATAATTGTATAAGAAATGCGGCGAGGTAACCGGCGATAAGTTCCTTCGTTTATCTACGAATTAACTATCAACATGGACTTTAAAAATATGCTAGTTCATTTAATGAGTTAAACATGTTTCTGGATAAGCAATTTTAATTTACGTTCATTCCTTTTTTCTTGTGGTTAATCGAAAACAGTATTTTTATTATATGGATTTTAATATTATTTCGATTGTCGAATATTATTACTTCAATGTTTATCAAATATCATTTCACGGCATGAAATGTTTCTTTTAATTTGTTTGCGGCTTCATCGAAACACATTGGAGCGTGGAGGCGCGTGCCCGGCCCATCTCTCACGCACTCGTGAAATTCCTACGTGGCCAGCAATTCATTTCATTTTATAGCTTGTCATATTAAATTGTCGACGCCGTAAGCTTTCTGCCAGCTAACTGACTCCTGTCCGGTGTACCGATTGACGTATCCCAAGAATTTATCGGCAAGCTGGCGTCACCCGAGAGTTTCCTGCTTATCTCGTCCTGTAAAATGTCATTTCTTGTTGCAGCCATCGATGCGGCTTGACTGATGAAGATTTGAATAGACGGTGGTGTAAGCCGAGTCCCGTTTTGCATCCTTCTATTTACCATACGAAGGTGAATATTTATTATATTCTTGTTTAAGAGGGTTCACGCAATTCAGTTTCCCATACAAACTTCCAAGTCGAAATTTTCTAAAACCAATAAGCCAATTTTAATGAAACTTTGCATGCTATAGTAAAATGCAGGGATCTAAATAGTTTGTTGAAAACATTTTTAAAAAACGTTTATTTCACTGAGTTATTGCGATTTTAAACTTTCTATGGTGGACTTTAAATCGCAATAACTCAGTGAAATAAATGGTTTTTAAATTTTTTTCAACAAACTATTTAGATCCCTGTATTTTACTTTAGCATGCAAAGTTTAATCAAAATTGGCTTATTGCTTTATAAAAATTTCGAAGTTTGTATGGGAAACCGAAATGCGTAGACCCTCTTAATATATTATTTCAGTCTCCAAGATGTTACCAGTAATAATTGCTGTTATATTCAGAACATCCGGAACTGTTCTATCTGTTATAGTGTGTTAAACTTTATTTGCGGATACTTGCACTAGTAATAGCACCTTTGTTAAAAATAGCTAGTCTAGAGTAACACAAATTGGTTCTAAAAATACATACATACATACATAATATCATCACGACTATTATCCCCGAAGAGTTCGTCAGAGACTAGACATTGAGGACAGCAGTAGCAGTCCTCTACCATAGTCCACTTTTCACTAAATAGCGACTGCACATGTGCTCAGCGTGACAGGAGGTGAGCCCATCGCCGCTCTATGCTGTTGGAAGTATGTGCAGTCTTTAGTCCGTTAGTCACCTTTCACCTGTCACACACACCCAAGGGAAGAGAAGGGGTGGTAGTATTCTTTCACCACTACGCGACCAGGTTGATAAAATTAAACTTTTCTCAACCTGAATATCAGGAATTCCCGAACAGGATGGGCAAAGACCACGCAATAGGTATATTTATTTTACAAACGCCTTCTTTTTCCTTTTATTTGCCCTTCAAGCAGCGATACAATTTCATTCCATCATAATGTAGTACTAAAACAAGGGATGCGAATAGCGTTGTTTACAAATACTTCGTTCTAGGGTTTAATCGAGTACCTGGTGCGCGTGTGGAAGAAGCCGCCCCTGGTGTACTGCGACTACCACGGACATTCGCGCAAGAAGAACGTGTTCTTTTATGGATGCGCCGCCGCCGAGAGCTGGTGCAGCAACGACCGGATTGCGCAGGACGAGCCTGTCAAGTATCTGGTGAGGAAGTGTTGTCTTACACAGGCACTCACGGAAGAAGAACTTAATCTTCTTCGGGTGCGCCGCCGCTGAGAGCTGGTGCAGTAACTACCGGATGGTGCAGGACGAGCCCGTCAAATATATGGTCAGTGCAGGGTGTTTATCAAATTTTCCACTACTACGAAATTTACGACAGAAGAACGTGTTCCTTCTTCTACTGTGGTGCCGTCGAGTGCTGGCTCGCGCTGGACGAGCTGTCAAATGTCTGGACAGTGCGGGTTGTTTATCAAGTGTGCCTCTCTACGATAAACTCTAGAAGAAAAATGGATCTTCTACGGGTGCGCCTGCTGAAAAAGCAAGAACAGAAACGACAAATTTTCAATTTAAAAGCAAAAGAACACGTGCGGTGATGTTTTTTTCCAATGAACCTATATTGTCTGATAACTTTATAGATAGATAAACGTAAGCATCGATCATTCTCTTATTAGTTATTATATAATATATTATGGACATCATTAATCACAGTATAATCATTTAAGATCCGCCCTGTGGCCGTGAAGGAAATAGCAGAACCATATCAGTGCATTGCACACGTAACTGAACTGACGCAAAAAGCATAGAGTTAAAATTCCGCAACCCGCCACTCCCGGTCTTCCTAACAAGTCGTAATAGGAAGAGAAACTGTATTTGATTCGCTGAAAACTATACATGCTGTCATTTACTAAATGCCATATATGTCGTTCGTGTACGCCACTGATACGCCACTGTTGGTAATTATGTTTGTAGAAAACAATCGATTAACCATTGCGATAGCGTAGTAGTGGGTTTATAGGCTGACGATGATATATATTTTGCTTTTCCTTTTGCTTTTACTAACAGTTCTCTTGACAATGATACTCCTTCTTCTTCCGGCGTCGCATCTGCGATTACTCTGGTATTGCGAGTGTCCATGGGCAGCGGTGATTGCTTTCCATCAGGTGACTCGCCTGCCAGTGTGCCTGCCTTTATTATAAAAAAAAATGTTTATAACAGATGCTTCCAGCGCTGATGCACCGCATTTCGCCCGCGTTCGCTCTCGGCTCGTGCTCATTCAGGGTGGAGCGCGAACGCGAGAGCACCGCGAGAGTGACCGTGTGGCGCCACCTGGGCGTCACCAGGTCCTACACGATGGAGGCCTCGTTCTGCGGTTTCGACCGGGGGCCGTTTAAGGTAACTCATGGACGAAGAAGTTTTTCTCTAGGTCCTATAACCATAGACACTTAAATGCCGTGCTCTTAGCTTCTATTCGGTAGTAGGTAACGTTGGCTAAAATAAAAAGTATTGTAGCACCACGTCTTACACCAAACACGGTCTTGCTCTGCCGCTTTGAATTTGGTCCGTTTAAAATTACTCCCAGACTAAGCTGTGACGCTGTGAAGCACCACTAGGTCGGAGACACCAGGTCCTATACTGAATGGGCAAATAGATGCCATGTACTGTTGATTCGACTAGGGACTGATTAATGTAGCCTATATAAGGCTTGTGATACCAACTCGACGTCACCAGGTCCAATACCAAAGACTTATAGCATACAGAGCCAGAGCTTCGACTGGGCACCGTTCAAGGTAACTAGGTACTTTAAAGTATCTATAAAATAGGCTAACTGCAAAAGTCACTTTACCAGTTCTGAAAGTATTAAATAAAATATAATGTAAGAAGGACAAAAAATTACTAGACAGCTTACTAACTTTTAACCAGCATACTCTCAGTATAATTACGTAAGGGCCTAGGTTTTGAATTATGACGCATAATTACATATGATTTCTTAGGAATAAATTTATTCTATGTGTGTATAATTATATAATTAACGCTCTGCCGTCTTATCTAAACGTCAATTTCAGCCTGTACCGGCTTTTCTCAGGATTCCTCGGGAGGCACTCCGTAAATCCTATCTGCCATAACATTTTCCAATCCTTAGTAGATACTCCTGACATAATTTATGTGTAGCAATATAACACAACAGTAATAATTATACTAGTTATGTACTTACAAATGAAACGAGAAGAAAAAGTATCGGACCTTATAAAAAATAAATAAACTTAAAATGCTTGTAGCAATAATTCTGATGAAACAAAAAGTAAACATGTTCCACTTGGTGTACTCTTCAACATTTAGATGAGGTATGATTTAACCCGTCATCTAAATATAAATACGAAGGGTGCCTACGTAATAGGGACTTAATACTTTTTATCTCTCTTTCTATACCATCGAGTATGTAAAATGCAAGTGCGTATAATAATAAAACACTATCTTATCTTACTTCTAAGCCAATTAGAAATGACAGCTGATTCAGATTAATGATAATGATGCTTAGATCCTGACAACTGGTTTAATATATCTGAATGTAATAGATGGTGTGCTAGATTATTATCTAGCTGGATCTAGTGATGTACCCTATAGTTTTATTTATGTTTAGTAGAAATAAATACACTTTTTCTCCAGCGAAAGAAAAAATGTGGACAGCTATCGTTTCCTATAGCTTCAATGTATGTACCTAACGGTGTAACTGGTTGACCATGCATACAAAAAGAGGTCCAGCCAGCCTCGCATGTAGATGTGCTATTAGGCTCTTGCAAGTGAAGTCATCAGCGACTTAATGTAAAAATTACGTCAAAATTCTTCGTCTTTGAATTTCAATGTTTACGATTATTTATAGCCAGTGTGACAAACTTTGATGACTTGATTAGGACATTAAGACATACACAGTTCATCGAATGCTAGTGGATCAAAAATTAACACAGTTTCGAATAACCAAAGCTTTATGTATAATGGTTAAGCAAATGTTTGGCTGATTATTTTAAAAAAATCATAAAACGTGTTGACGTTTAAAAATAACAATATTCTGAGAAATGGCATATCAAATATCTATTTAATCTTGTAATTAGTAGGTACTACCTGTCTTTTTCTTTTTAAACGTCGAAATCGGGTAACAAAACACAGTAGATAGTGCCACACATAGTGGCTAAAATTATTAGAGGTATTAGATAGTTTCCGGTTTTATGAATAATTTAAATACACCGGAGTATTTAAATTATTCATGTATTGTGTAGTATTGTGATTAGTATATGGTTATTTATGTTAAGCACTATGAGAGTTCTGATTATTAGGTGAGTGAAGCAAAGAATGTGCGTCAGTATCATAGCAAATGAAAATCTGTGGTCTATGCCGCTTTACGATCAGAAGTTAAGCAGCAAAACGTCCAACAGCGCGAAACGTCTAATGAGCAGTAAGCCTATTCAGGGAAAGGTCCATGTAGCAAAACGTCCAACTCTCAGATGGTCTGTAATAAATAATCGTCACATTCTCAAAATCCTTATTATTTGATCCTTAGGAACAAACAATAAAGTTCAAAATTGATTGTAGAAAGGAGAATGACTTTTTACTATCGGAGTTCAGAGTCGCAGTCGACGGTTCGTGCTCCGACATGAAGGCCGTGAATGCTGGAGTCCCGCAGGGGTGTGTGTTGTCCACTACTCTGTTTCTTCTCCATATCAATGACATACTGCATAACAACAGCATTCATTGCTATGCAGACGACAGTACTGGGGATACGCTCTCCACCGGGCGAGCTAATATTTCTCTGGAAAGCGTCATCGAGAGCCGGAATAAACTTGTGACTGACACCGAGAACATGTTAAGTCATGTCTCGGATTGGGACCGACATAACCTAGTCCGCTTTAACCCCTCCAAAACACAAGTTTGCGCATTTATCGCGAAAAAACATCCCTTCGTCGTACCTCTGAACTTTGAGGGAGCTCCCCTTGATACCAATCCGACTATTGGAATCCTCGGCGTCGATATTTCGAGTGACGTTCAGTTTCGTGGTCATTTGGAAGGTAAAGCTAAATTAGCTTCCAAAAAGCTGGGTGTGCTTAATAGAGCGGGTCAGTATTTCATGCCGGCCCACCGTTTACTACTGTATAAAGCACAGGTCAGGCCGCATATGGAATACTGCTCCCATCTCTGGGCTGGAACACCCAATTACCAACTCCTTCCATTTGACCGTATTCAACGCAGAGCTGCTCGAATTGTCGACGACGTGGCTATTTCAAGTCGGCTCGATCCACTGGCTCTTCGGAGAGACGTTGCGTCTCTCTGTATATCGTACCGTATATATCATGGGGAGTGTTCTGAGGAAATGTTCGGCTTGATCCCTGCCGCTGATTTCCTTCACCGCACTACACGCAATCGACTGTCATTCCATCCACATCACCTTGATGGATGGTGGTCCACTACTGTGCATTTTTCAAGAAATTTCTTGCCTCGAACAGTGTTTGCCTCTTGCCTCGAACTTGCTAGTTACAGTGTTGTGGAACCAGCTCTCGGCGGCGGTATTTCCGGACCGTTACGACTTAGGAATCTTCAAGAAACGAGCATATTCCTTCCTTAAAGGCCGGCAACGCGCCTGCGATTCCTCTGGTTTTGCGGGTGTCTATGGGCGGTGATTACCTACTTTCCAGCAGGTGACCAGATTGCTCGTTTGCCTCCTTCTGCTCTAAAAAAAAATTACATTACAATATCATGCGGGAGTTTGAAGCTATCTTCATTTTTAGCTTAAGACTTTTTAGGTATTTTGAGATTGTGACAGCTGTTATCGTATGACTATCAGTTCAGTTTAGCATTTATTTATCATTTGACTCTTAACGCGGCGTTCTATAGAAAACCTTTTTTAACAGTAATCATTATAACTTATGAGAACACTTTTGATATGTAAATGATTAAGACGCAATAGATATCGAATAGGCTGGTTTGGTCATTCTCCTTTGACATTTTAGGGTAGGTTGATCTGACGCCGTGTGTACAGTAGCATGCGCGTAGATCGTGTGCAAGCGAATATCGCCGAAAACCGGGAACTTCTTCGTCTATTTTTTTTTATTGTAAGTACAACATACAGCTACATTTAGAGCTTAATAAAGTAATTTTATAATGGTCGTGGTGATACAAATATAGCCAAAGCCGTTGTACACAAATTGGTTATTAACATTAAATTAAGGGGAGTTACAAAATAATAGTGAGTCTAACTAGGTAGTTACAATTTGCTTAAGAGGCACGAAATTGTGAAAAATTACGTATTTTTAAGTCACTTGTACCTATGCGCTGAATCAGTTAAATACATTAAAATAACTTACGTAAGTTAGCCTGATTATTGCACAAGGTCGTGGCCTTGTTGAAATTTGAAACAAATTGTTTAAACAATAACAAACAATACATAAATCTAATGACTCCTAAAAACATTTTTCTTCGACAACTTTCTTAGTTTTACGCATGAAACCATAATTCTTTCATAAAAATATTTGTATTGATATTCCGCAGGGCACCCCTTCCTAAAAAAGCAAATTTTAATTTTTAACAAAAGCGTGTGATGGTTTTGCACGTTTCGCATAATAAAATCATTGCTCTAATTAAATTAATAGGTCTGAAACTTCAAATCAAAATTGTACTAATTATAAATATCAATATTATGATTGATTTTGCTTTGAAGTTCATTTAGAGACATGTCAGTTTTTGCGATCGGGCGGCACCCCCTTATAATATTAATTTTTTAAACGTTTTACAACGTTTATTTCCTTCAAGTTAATTTGAGCGTTATTAACGCAAAAAATCAAATATTACGAGTAAAATTAAATAATTAAATAAAAAGTAAAAAAAATTATGCGTTAATAAAACGCAAAAATGTCTAAAAAACATTAGTTAAAAAAAAGTTCAACTTAAAATAAACAACATTGCCCACTACGATGTTAGGTTACTAAACGTCGCGAGTGAGGTTGCATGTAACTCTATGTATATTTACAAAGTTGACATTGTATTGCTCCATTAATCTGTGCAAGGGTGCGCGCTCACCCGCGTTTGTTTTATGCCTCCTCTTCACGTCGGCAGACGCATCCGCAGACGTCATCTGCTGATGCGGAGTTGGTGCAAATAAAAAACGTTTGCGAGTCTCTCGTGTTAAATGCGATTTGTAATGTTTACGAATGTAAATCTGATTAATCAGTTCGTTACAATCAAATTTATTATGATATTTATTAAATAAAAGCTTTTGATCTAATAGCAACCTTCTCGTTGCAAGAGTTGGGACTGAATATCTATTTAGAAGTGCTTTATAGGAAGACTTGGAATGGAAACAGTGATAATTCATGGTCTTCAAAAATTTAGTCTGCACTCTCTCAAGCCGATTCTGATATTAGTTATAGTGAGGATTCCAAACAGATGTATGTATGTACTATGTAGGACCTTGCATAAGTAGTTCATCATCAATATGGACTGCTTGTTGCTTCAGGGCTTCCACCTCAACACCCAGCACCTGCAGAGCGTCGGCAGCGACTTCTGCGAGGCGCTGAACGGCCTCAATGACACCGCCACTAACATCGACATACAGCTCACCAAGGACCTTAACGGGTGAGTGCAAACCAAATAGAAGTCACCGCATTGCACACTCTTTTAGTTACACACAGTCGAGAAGTTACCGGTCGATCACATTTCGGCGATATTTATTTTGACGACCTCCATGGTCGAGTGGTTTGTACACCGGTTTTCATGGTGTCGCCATCTCTGTGGTCCCGGGTTCGATCCCCGGTCGGATCAATTTAGAAATTATTGTTTTTCTAAATTGTCTCGGGTCTAGGTGTTTTCTATGTATAATAAATATGTATTTTAAGAGTTTCCATCCTCGAATAAAACTTATCCGTCTGATAAAGTATTACACGATCAACCTAAAATGTCATCTGTTAAGAAAGAAAAGACATGATATGACAATGCATTTTTAAAATGGTAGTGTAATATTTTAACAGACAAATAATTTTTATCTGACAATTGAAAAATCAGCCCTTAGTATGTTTATTCGTTGTCTAGTAACCATTTAACGAGTTTCATAACGAAGCTCCTCTTGGGCTAGATAATTGGTGTAAGTGTAGGAAAGTTTTTTTATTTAATTTATTTATTTGCATGTCATATGGTATTCGTTACAAGGTGGTATAAAAATATAAATGGTAAACATATGACAACCCTGTAAGGGCACCACAAAGTGTGGAGCACTACTGCTTCCTTAACTTAAAACAGAAACTTTTAAATAACACTAAAATAAATATTTTTTTAACAAAACCAGGGTCCGGCTGTCAATACCTACAATACAAAAAACCTACGTAACAAATAATCCACATCTCATATTCCCTACTTCGTATTGTAACTAAATCGCGTAATGACATAGTAGCGAAATGCCTACTTTTTGAAAATAGGTACAGTTACATACGGAACTATTTACACATTATTTATTCAGTGACGCTGGCCACTTCACTCAAGCAATAGAATATTACAGACATTACAGTTTTACAGTTTTTACAGAATATGATAAGAATACGGAAAAAAATTATTCACTAACAAGTCTTTTAACGTTCTTTTTATAGGTAAAATGATAATAATTTTGTAGATTTTAAGTATGAATTAAAATGATATGTGTCAACTAAGAATACAATCACATAAAAAATCATAATAACAATAATATTTAAATAATGATAATAATTAAATATCATTAATGAGATATGAATGAAATATAAATTTAAAAGAGATACAAAATTACCATGAATACAATCAGATCAATAATACATACACGCAGTGAGGACCGCAAATCAGTTCTCTGCTACAGTCCACGTTTCACCAATTACAAGGATGTTCTTGCTTTGGTTACGTACATATAATCACGACTATTGTCCCCGAAGGGTTAGTCAGGCAATGAGGACCGCAAAAGCAGTTCTCTACCGTAATCCACTTTTCAACAATTATCGACTGCATAAATATTTATTTATTTATTATTAGGAATAACTAACAGTTACACATTACATAGTATTGCGGCGAAGTAGCAATGATTCGTATAAATGTATAACCAACTACGTTATTCGCGGAGTACAAGATACACCATGTGCTCAGTGTGACAGGTGGTGAGCCCATCGCCGCTCTATGCTGTTGGATGTATGTGCAGTATTTAGCCCGTTAGTCGCCTTTTACGACACCCAAGGGAAGAGAGGGGTTGGTAGTATTCTTTCACAGCAACGCGACACGGTTAACGGTTTTGCTTTGGTTACCCATCCAATAACCCGGCATTGCGGAAGTTGCTTAACTGGCAACATCTCAAGCAGATGCCTTACCCGCTACGCCATTGGGCTCCTCAGAAGTCCCATTGAAGCGCTACGAATAAAGTGGATAGAAGATTATTTTTCTACATTTAATTTAAGGTCTTTTGTTTTTGAAAACATGCCGTGCTAACCTATTGGAAACCTATTTATATTTAGATCACAGAGCATCATAGCGGGCCTGTTATGAAGGCCTTTGTCCTTACCCTGCAGTGGGACAAAATGGGCTGATATTATAATAATAACAATTTGTACGTGACAGAGTTTGCGCCGATCTGCACGTGCCGCGCCGTACTGGGTGCTGGGTCTGCATAAGCCCCTATAAATGTACTGATTTAATCTAAAGTGAAATAGGAAGTATCAGCAGGCACAGAATACCAATCGTTAGGAGCACCGCCTTCTTAATGTATTATAAGAATGTAATGACTGATAAAATTATTTAAAAAACAAATTATGTACCTACCTAAACTTAATTTAATAGAGACAATCAATTACTTTTTTTTTTATGATAAGCCCGGCAAATGACCTCACTCTACTTGATGTTAAGTGGAAATGAAGTCCAGGCGCGAGGACAACTGGTGCAGCGTAAGAGACGTAGCATCAGTCACCCTCACTCTGCCGGCCCACAAAGTGCTTCTTCACGCCTCGTTTGAAGGACCCTATGTCATAGGTAGAAGGGAATACGTGTGCTGGTAGACTATTCCATCTTTTGGAAGTGCGACAAAGAAACGAGTCACCAAATTTCTTTGTGCGTGATGGAATGTTAGAGACTGTAAATTGGTGACTCCGAAGAGCAGCACGCGTACTCCTATGGAGGAAGGGAGAAGGAGGGATGAGGTCAAAGAGTTCTTCAGAGCACTCGCCATGGTATAAACGGTAAAAGACGCTGAGTGACGCAATATCTCTACGCAATTGCAAAGGCTCGAGAGTTTTAGTGACCTCCGCATTGCCGATAATGCGCACAGCGCGGCGCTGCAATCTGTCCAAGGCATCGAGAAGGTACTTTGCGGAGCCGTCCCAAAGGTGAGAGCAATACTCCACGCAAGACCGCACCTGTGTCTTGTATAATAGACACAACTGATCAGGCGTGAAGAATCGCCGCACCTTGTTCAGGACACCGAGTTTACGTGAGGCATTTTTAATCACGCTTTCGATGTAGTCCTTTTGGTTCAGATAGCAGCGGATATTCATACCGAGCATGTTAATACTGCTCTGCAGGCTTAGAGATGTACCCTGAAGAGAGGGAAGGGGAAGGAATGGCGACTTTTTCGCTGTGAACGCGCACACCTGTGTTTTCTTGGCATTGAACTCCACCAGATTATCGGAGCCCCATTTAGAAATAAGGTCCAACACCCGATCGAGCTCAATGACAAGATTTGCTCGCTTCATTTCGGTGTCTACCCGCCCAGCCGTTGGGTGACCGTTATATCCCCCATGCACTGTGCTATCATCTGCATAGCAATGAATGTTTCCAAGTGGAAGCATGTCATTGATATGCAGAAGGAACAGCGTGGGGGATAGAACGGAGCCTTGAGGAACACCAGCGTTCAATGACATGAACCGCGAAGCGCATCCATCCGAAAGGACACGGATTCTACGCTCATGCAGGAAGCTAGCAATCCAGGTACAGAACTGAGCGGGCAAACCGAATGCCGGGAGCTTGGAGAGAAGAGCTTTGTGCCAGACCCGATCAAAAGCCTTGGCTATGTCAAGGCTAACTGCCAGTGACTCGCCTCGTTTGTCAATAGCCTCACCCCAGAGATGTGTGACGTACGCTAGAAGATCACCCGTTGACCGTTTTGGCCGAAACCCATATTGACGATCGTGAATTAGAGAGTGATCTTCTAGGTATCGAATAAGCTGTTTGTTCAATATTCGTTCTAGGATCTTACACAACACTGAAGTTACGGCTATAGGGCGGTAATTAGTCGGATCTGACCGATCTCCTTTTTTAGGGATCGGTTGAACATTAGCTTCTCTCCAAGATTCCGGCACACAACCCGAAGAGAGCGAGAGACGGTACAGACGCGTTAACACAGGGGACAACTCCGCTGCACACATTTTCAGGACTATTGCTGGGATGCCATCAGGACCGTTAGCTTTCCGGACATCGATTGACTGCAGCTCCACACGGACATCACACTGCCTGATTTTAATATCAGACATTGTGTGGCCACAGTGAGGAATTGAGGGTGGCTGTGCATTACAGTCATCGTATTAATTTTTAGTACTTATTTTTATAGCTATATTACAATGAAAAGTAAAGTTTATAACAATAAACAATTTATCTAAAATCAAAGCACACACCGTTCTACGTTCATACCTACCTATTATTATTCTTACACAATAGCATAAATAATAAAACGTGTTGTTTTTAACACTTTCAAATCTTCACGATACAAAAGACTTCAACGCGTTACAAAACGCACAACGCACTTTACTGTGTGATAGAATATTTATAAACTAATATATTTTGGTCTTTCTTTTTCAACAGAAATATTATTGAAATAAGTTTGAACGCTACTGAATCTGGCAGGCAAGTTTAAAATAGAAAACGTGTGAATCATATAATAACTTTAAGATATTCAACATTGCTAACAACAACACATATTTTTTAGTATTGTACTAGTAGGTATAAGTAATAATCTGGCGCTTTATTTCTGTTTTCGCTTTGCATTTGTAAAAGTAAAAGTTGTGTGTACGAGTAACACTGTTGTGAATTTTTAGACATCCTACTGTCTACCTCATAACAACTCTAAATATTTATAAAACGTTACTACGCTAACATGACGCATTCCATAAAAAATCTGTACCTCTCTCTTCTAATGATCCTGTAGAATAAAATTAGATGGGCCATCTCATCTGTCTATTACATAATGTTCTGATAAAACAAATTCATATAACTTTCTTGTACGGGTGAAATTAAATTGGTATCTGCATTCTAGCTTTACCACATTTTTTTTTATCAACTGCGGATATGTACTTGGCCTTCATCTCACCTGATGGTATGACGATAAGGCCGAAGGTACGCTTCACCCGGAACCCTCAACCACTGAGGAGCTGGTTATGAATGTTTGTAAGCGCATTACTTCCAGAATGGCTGCACCTATTTGGCTAATTCTTTTTTTGTTGTGTTTGTAATTTTTTGTCAGGACATGGTTTGTTTGGAAGGTTTTCTTTGAAAATACTTCACATGATAGGTGTTCATGCCGACGAAGTCGCGGGCGGGCCGCTAGTTTTTAATGATGATGTTTTGTTAACAGTGAAATTGCAGTGGACAGCGAACCTGGCTCTGGGTCAGACAGCGTGCTCAAAACAGATTCTGACGAGGACTTTGACTAAAACCGTACTTTGATTGTAAGTTTAGGTTAAAACTAGTAACAATACTCCGATACATAACCGCTCCTAGTAACCTACTCCATTTGTATCATAATTCATAACTATGACGAAATTAATGATTCGCATCGCATTGTGAAATTAGAACTTAGATCTTTCCAATACTGTGTTTTTAACTCATTGCAATATTATAACTGAGGAGTTATTTTTTTATAGTCTTATTATTTATTTTCTATTTTTTAAGTATTTACAAAGGGTATGTGTTACGTCATGTTAATTTATTTACGTAAAACCGTGCGAGTGATTTGTGTGCGTAGTCCGCTTAAACGTTTAATCATAATAGATTAAAATTTTAAGTTGCATGTGATCTCAATTTCGAATAAATTATGAAATTTCATTGATTTTTATTTCATTGATGCCCTCCGAAATTACCCTATACATACCTACCTATAACACAAATTTTCAGTAATAAAGAAAAACTAATACCTAATTATATACATACATGAGTGAATTTGTATCTTATGTAATAAATAGTTTATTATACATAATATAAAACAGCATATATAAATATATGTATGAATGTGCTTTAAAGAAAACAATTTCGAATATGTCTCATTTTGATCAGAAATTTTGAAAAATGTCCCTTTTTGGATAACATTATTTGTAAATGTTGACGTTTCTCGCGCCGAATTTTTCTTTTTTACTGGTCACAAGACGTATAGTTTGAAGTGTTCGGATTAGGTTCGGATACACTGACATAAACTTTTTTTACGCTTTTTCAGCCACATTTCGATAATACAAAAGTCCCGTTTTGTATAATAATTTTGAAAATTATCTGGTTTAGTATGAAATATATCCCCGTTTGTTTTTTTTTCAGTAAAAATGTCCTGTTTTGTTTGAAACTGCTCAATTCAAAGCCGATTTTCTACAGAAAATACCTTCTTTTGATGGGTTATCATGAAGTCCACACTAAGACATTAGGGCAAAAAACTGATTTCCGTCCCTAACTCGAAAATTGTCAAAAGTGTAATTGTCCCCTTTTGAACAGACACTCCTCAGTTGGTCTTGGACACCACATTATTCTTCAATACTTTGCTTCAAAACAAACAATACTCTTAACATTGTCTTTGGCTCTACAATGATACAAACACCTGAGAAATAAGTGCCGATTTCAATAGGCAAAACGGCCATACAATGAAAGTGTAAAATTCCTTTTTACCACAAAATAAGTCAACGAGTCACGTGAATAAAACAACCGCCTGTGCTAACAACGAGATGGTAATGTTAGACACCAGTCACGAGGAACTGCGAAGTGCAAAAGCTGCATTATGCTTCCCTCGCCTTCGGATCACACAAAAGGCTATAAGTAAATTTTAGTGCCGATGAAACAGTAAACACGACGTATTTTCTCGGTGCGACGCTGAACCTTCACTGGCTGTGAGTCAACGACTCTGTTTTCGTTTTGCTGTGATGTACGTCTCAATTATCCGATATAAGCATACGTTACGAAGAATGTTATGCAACACTCGACGAGTGCAGAGAACAATGGCTGCATTCATAACAAATTCTGCTTTAAACCTAAATTCTGGTTTAGAACATTTTGTAATTATCCACTATAGTCTCAAATAATAATATTTAAGATTATTTATAATAATGACGACCTCCGTAGTCGAGTGGTTAGCACGCCCGCCGGTTCTGGCGTCGCGCCATCTCAGGTCCCGGGTTCAATTCCCGGGCGGGTCAATTCAGAAAGAACTGTTTTTCTAAATTGATTTCGGGTCTGGGTGTTTTTCTATGTTTATGTATATTTATCCGTTGTCTAGTTTAACCATATTAACGAGTTTCAAAAAAAGAAGCTTATCTTGGCCTAGAAAATTGGTGTGAGCGTAGAAAGTAATTTTTAATTATTATTTTTTTATTTATTTGTTAATATTGGTATTTGATTGTATCTTTTTTGACGTGACAACGTCTTATAAATTGGTTTGCCGGGTGACACTTCAAGAAACTGCGTTACGCTCCGCTCACGTTATGCGCTCACAATGAGAGCGAGTGAGAGGCACGCGTCCCTTCCACTCGGGCATGGTTAGCCCGCCTAAGAGCATGGCATGGTTGGTTAGATCCTTCTTCCTACTATACGAATGAATATTCACATTAAAATTATTTTACCACTCAAAGTCGTTGTCACGTAAAACTTTCGCCCGTATACCGACTTTACAGGCAACCAATTTTTTTTCTTATATTCTGATTCTGATTCTATCGTCGTTTTAACATCATCTTTAACTGTTCTGTGGTTTTAACCAATCGGCGAAATTTAATAGCGCCTAAAGATTTCGGCGAAATTGAATAGTGCCTAAAGATTTTTGGACTGATTTAAATCAGCTAACCATTTTCGATATTCCAACAGAGACCAAGAGAACTACAGGTTCTCTGAAGAAACGAACTTAAAGCACACAATGTTTTCCAGATATTAATAATCGATCTGGAGTTCTGAACCCTATCCAAGTGCAATGGTATTGAAAATCAATAAAAAAGGACACTACTTCGTGCTCTGTAATACTAAGCAGGCAGTACCTACTTGGAAAGCTACTAGATACGAAGGTTGAATAACCTGGTTTACACAAAAGCGTTTGGACGCTCTGGCTCTGATCGGCTCATTTAAAGGGATTACAAAAATGTACCAATCCGCAAAGGTTTTCTTTCGTACGAAAGACTTTTTGCAACAGGTAGTTTAGGATACCTAAACTTCCCGGTTTTTTTTATTTGTCTCGTCATTGTGACTACATCCTGTCTGATGGTAAGAAGCCTATGCAGTCCAAAATAATGAGAGCGCTCCTCACCGTGGAATAAGCGTACCCATTCATGTCGGCCTGCATAAATGCCGTTTCACGCCCCGCTTAAAAGACCCGGGACTATAATAGAAGCTGGGAAACACATGCGCCGGCAAAGAATTCCAAAGGCGAATGGTCTTGAACACGCTCTACGCGCACGCTACTGTAATGCGACTCTCTAAGCCTTCGATCAACAATACAACTAGAAGTCAGGTCGGCACTAAAAACGTGTCTCGGTAAATAAGAGCGCACTTGAGAAGTGAGCTCTTATTTTCTCGCAAGGCATAACAGGAAAAAGTACTTTATTTGTTGCCCCTTAAGGTTGATTTTACCACTAAATGTTATTGACGTCTTATCTTTTTTAAGTGACAGGAGTAATTTTATTGCTTTGAAAAAGTACTTATTCAAGTGGACAGAATTTAGCTTTGATTTTGTACGTGACGCGTTATCTAGTTGGTATTGTTGATCGAAGCTCTAAGCGCAAACACCGTTTAAGCCTTGGTAGCAGCGGCTGCAACAGCGGTGAGCGTAGGTACCATTGGTATTCTTCTAAATAATTTTCAACGCTGTTTGACACTAGCTCCGCTCGGCTTAAGCGGCGTGATAGGGAATCACTGACATTTCTTGTAGGTATAAAATCAGTATTTTGTAAGTAAAAACAGCCTCAACTTTGACCACAGCCGTGACTGCAGCGACCGATATGACGGCTTTAACATCTATGATCACAGCCATTCGCGCAGCGTCCTGTGTCGCTAAGAGAATCTCATAGCTGTACGCGCGGTCGGAGCGCATGCGCAAGCCGAATATCGTCGATTGTATTTTTTTTATTTACTACGGGTAAGGTACAGGGCCGCTCTATGCTGTTACTTTTAGATGTATATGCAGTCAGTCCGTTAGTCGCCTTTACGACACCCAAGAGAAGAGAGGGGGTGGTAGTATTCGTTTAATGAACCGCTACGAGACACGGCCCATTTTAGTTTTAATCTATGTATAGGTTTTTATACCTGCGAGATACCTAGATACCTACCTAATAAGGCTCAAATCACACCGAAATGGCAGCGACGGGCAGCGGCGTGACTGCTCGCGGCCGCCCGCGACGGCTCGCTTCCTCCCGCGACTGGTCGCGCCCGACCGCGACTTGCCTCGTGCTATTCCTATGCGCAGTGGAAACTTGCAGGATACTGGCAGCGGCCGCCCGCGACTGCTCGATCAGTCACGGGCCGCCGCTGCGTAGGAGGCGTCGAAAGTGCTCGCGGTAACGCGGGCAGCTGCACGACTCTTCAAGTTTCTCAAGCGATCTATGTATTATAATAATGAACATAAAGTTTGAAATCACATTACAGCGAAAATGCTCGCCGCTGCCATTTCGGTGTGATTTGAGCGTAAACCTACGAGACATTTGGTTTATGAACCGTGGTACCGTACCCAGTAGTAAGTACTACTCTAGTGGTACTTCGGTTACTTTTTCATTACCGTGGTACAAGCTGTAGACTGGTTGTACTACGGTTATAACTGTGGTACTACTGGCCACAATCAATGGTACGGTTAGGAAGAAATGACCGTGGTGCCACTCATAACTAGAGGAACAAGTCGTATACCAATTGACGAAAATTTAAATTGACTAAGGATGGATTCGACCAAACTGGAATAAGGTCTTATACCTAGATTAAACGCTGAATTTGTATAGACTAATCTCGGAGTAAGTCTTATTCCAGTTTGGTCGAATCCACTCTAAGTAAAGGTTTGACACAAACAGATATCACATCTGTATCACAGTACTTACTCGTATATTATCATTTCGTATTCCTTAGTCATAAAAAACAGACTGAATGGTAACACGGTTATTACTCTGGTACTACTTTACCACCAATGGTACTACGGTTACTTTTTCATTACCGTAATACCACCAGGGTAAAACTGGGGTACCACAGTAATGACAAAGTACTACTGGGTGTACCACGGTTCATAAACGAGACATTTTACTTTACAAATGTGTATACTTAAATGATTTAAAATAACTAAAACAGGCCTTGCAAACTTTGTCAGGAAATCAGTGGGCTAACTTCAATTCTTTCAATCAATGAATGTTGAGTAGAAGCACATGGTTTAGTTAGTTTGATTATTTTAAAATTAGTTTTAAATAAGCAAACTAACAAAGTAATGTACCTACTTCTACTCGACTCACTTACCAGGACAGCTACGATATACCTTATAACTTTGAAAGGTATAGGTAAATAGGTGTTGAAATAAGACAATTAGACCTTAGGATAGGGTGAGGTAAAATAAAATAATAAATGTAGAAAAAATTATATATTATTATCTCAAAACTCAATATATTGTCATTATCAACAATTAATCACATTTTACACTTAGTTACATAATAAATAATATTAAATTTTGCACTTATTGCACCTCCACAGAGTACATAGTCCAGATATTAGCAAATCAACAATCTATTGGTGGTTAAAATACTATCAGGTTAACTTAAGGTTAAATGCTTAGAATCTTGATGTTGCCGCTAATAATTATCACAAATTATAATGATTACAAATACAAACTAGTAAAAAAAATGGTTTTAAATAATGTAAAACGGTGTTATAAAGCAGTTACTCATTTTTTAATAATACAGTATGTCTTATAAAATATTTTAAAAGCCGTTATAACACTTAATAAGTTGATACAATACAATGAACGATTTTAATGTGGATGGAGTTGTACCAAAATGATCAAAGCCATAATCTATTGGTTACATCTAAATAGCTGTAATAACGAAACCTACTTAGTGTTTCCTAGAAGAGTGGGAACAAGATAAAGGTTCCAGCATTTCGTTAACGCTGTTGTCAACTAACTTGTGGCTTGGGCCCTGTTGGAGTAACTTGCTCCATGTTATACGTACAGTCACGAGTACCAATATGTAAACACTTTGACTCTTATTCCATTGTATTAAGAGTTACAATTGTTTACATATTTTTGCTCTTGACTGTACCTAAAATAAAAACAATATTTAAAACTTACTTTGTTCGTACTGGATGTACACACGGCGTCAGATCAACCTACCTTAAACTGTCAAATTTCTCCAATGAATATTGATCCTTAGAACCAAACAAAAAAGTTCAAAATTTATTGTAGAAATTTGATAGTTTTGGGTAGATTGATCTGACGCCATGTCCATAATTATATGCAAGGTAATAAAATCTGAAATTCGGCAACGTAAATCGTAAGCATATTTTAACATTTCACCGAACTTATAAACATAAACTTTTCATAAATAATAAAAATGTAGATATAATTCGATAAACAGAGTGTCCTAAAATGACAAGCCGGAAACGGATGACAGGCCAACAGTGCGACTTTGTAAAGGCTCGATCCAAAACTCGATCCTGGAGCCGCAGTGAGTTATCATAATTCGACTTTACACAAAGGTCACTCTCGATGGAACCTGAGGGTCGAGGTGAGAGGCGAGTTTCCGATCGAGCTTTAAGAAAATCGACATGCGGCTCGTGGCAATTATTAGAAAAATCAACAAAAAATCATATAGGTAATCATATAGGTACAGTCACGAGCACCAATATGTATACACTTTGACTCTTATTCCATTGAATTAAGAGTTACAATTGTTTAAATAAATTGAAAAACCTCTGCGACGATCTTAGAAATACTGACTTTCAAATTTAATTTATAAATTTTAATTTTTATGAATCTGTTCTGTTAAGCACAGCTTAAAATATAAACTTAGTTAACTATTTCAATTGTTACAAACTTCGATCAACAATACCAACTAGATCACGCGTCACGTACAAAATCAAAGCTAAATTCTGTCCACGTGAATAAATACTTTTTCAAAGCAATAAATTACTCCTGTCACTTAAAAATAAAAAGACGTCAAAATAACATTTAGTGGTGAAATCAACCTTAAGGGGCAACAAATAAAGTACTTTTTCCTGTTACTTTAGCCTTGCGAGAAAATAAGAGCTCACTTCTCAAGTGCGCTTTTATTTACCGAGACACATTTTTAGCGCCGACCTGACATCTAGTAGTATTGTTGATCGAAGGTTACAAACAACAACTATTTAATATCAATATCTATATTTAAAAAATTGCCACGAATGTATTTTCGCGCATAACATCAGAACGTGATCTATTTGGCTAATTGTTCTTTGTTGTGTTTGTAATTGTCAGGACGAGGTTTGTATGACAGCTTTTTTTGGAAATTCGTCACATGGTGAACACCCCGTGTGTTCACGCAGATGAAGTCGCGGGCAAGCCACTAGTGTACAAAATAAACACTGAAAATGTCACTTCAAAAAGTAGTGGGTTCGAGAAGTGTTCGTGTTCAGGAACCGTTCTTAGTTTTAACAATAGTAATTCATGATTTTTTATGAATTTAAAATAAAATGTAAAAAGTACCATAGGAAAATAGAATTGGTGTAAGATAATCGTGTGTTAACCTATTAGTCTAAGATCCGAGTATAGAACGACCTTCACCGGTAAGGTTAATGGATGAAAAGTATTTTATATCAAATTTAATATGTTAAATAATATATCGCGAGTAGGTTGGCTGAAAAATTTCAGTCCAGTACCTTTAATGATTAATTTAACATTAAAAAAAATATTTTTTTTACATTGCACTGGTTTGGTGTGTGTGTGTTTGTAATGAGCTTATCTTTATATAAACATAAATTTTATTTATTTAACCAGACGGTTGCAAATTACTAATATTGACTTGCCTGTTGACACCTGCCTACCCAATGTTATGACAGGAAAAAAATAGTCAACCTAACGATTTCATATTCTATCGGCTTCATACTTTCGATTGGTACCTATGTAATTTATCTATTATCGAAACAAGTGCAATATTTAAAAAAATATATTTTTAAATATTTAATTAATCATATACTGGACTGAAATTTTCCAGCCAACCCACTCGCAATATATTTTTAAACACATTAAATTTGATATAAAGTACTTTTCATCCATTAACCGGCTCGGTGAAGGTCGTTGTATACTCGGATCCTCTACTATATTTGAACGTTGTCTACAACACAATCTACGAATGTATAGATGCATCAAACCTACATATAAGTTGCATAAATTCTGCTCTAAATATAAAATAGATGGGTTTAAATTGCGTCAAATATTAAATACATGACAAATTATAACTACCTACATAGTGCGCTCTTCTTAGTAATATTACTTTTTTATACTAGCTACAATAAATATACTAATAATGTTACTAACGAATTTGAAACTAACATTTTTGAACGTATTTGAGCATCAAATTAATATAAAGCAATTTATTTTAATTTTTGTAAACCTGGTATACATTGTAAAAATGTAAATGTACCGAGAAGTAGCAAAAACAAGAGTGACTTAATCAGATGGAGCGTAACTAAGGACGCCAACTACAAAACGAAAACTATCTAATAATTGGGAGGTTATTATCTAATTTCAAGTGCAATACCTTTCAAGTATAAAAACTTTGCTTTGCTAGTTGACGCCAGCACTACAAACTACCACAAAGTGTCAAATTTCAATACATTTTGAACTTTGTAACAATGGAATAAAGATCAATATTAATTGGCCATTTGACAGTTGTAACAATAAAACTGAAATATGTCGGATATGCTAGTTTATAATATAACAATAATTATCCAATAGTTTTTTTTTATAATTAGTGATTATTTTATTTTTACAAAATAAATTTGTGATTTTTTTATCTGTGGATTACAAGACTCGAAACACGGGCGACCATGATCTTGAGCTTCGTGTGACGTTACATTTCACAAAATAAACAAACACTATCTGTAAGGTTCAAGATAAATTTGTTTGTTTATTGAAGTGTGACGTCACAGGGCAAAATATCACGTGACCAACCGTTTTCGCGCAAAATTTGAAATTATGAAGAAAAATTATTTTTTTAAATTAAATAAAGTTTTTCGAGAAAAAAAATATTGTAGGGGGTATAAAATAAGCGTTTGTAATTTTTAAAATACTTTTCCGAGAACTTTCAAGTACCACTTAAAGAAAAGTTTTGGATAGGTGTAGTAATCTGCAGGCGTGTTTACTTCTATTTAAAAGGTATTACGATAGATGTTGAAGTTATACAATAAGCTCCCAGGTCACCGTCAACGAATTATCTAAAACTTTGTTCTAGTTTACGATCACAGTACGCGTCTTTATACAGATTAGGAATAATTGGATGAGTCGTCACAGACGACAAAGGCGACAGTCGTTAGCACGACGGAGGGTATCAGGGTACGGCTCAAACCGCAAGCAACTTCTCACTTTTCCGAATGTCACACCGATATAATGAAGGCCCAGTGAGAGCTTTGTCTCGCCAAATGTTAAAAAAACTAATAAAATCGCTTAATAAAAAAGTCACTAAATAAAAAATAGGAAAATACGTCTGTTACACAAACACAATCATGTAGAATCTCAGATAGCGTCACGATATTGTGAGTATTATTTACCATCTGGGCTTTTTGACTGCTATCTGCCATGCTAAAAGCAATATGAGGCTTGCAAGAGCCACATCAATATACTTAATCGAAGGGAAGTGTTTTTACTGTTACAAACAACGTGTACTCATGGGTATTTACGGCGCTAACTTCACGAATAGCCGATGGGAGGATAGAACCGATCGAATTGGGGATATCTGGGATTAAAATACCATAATAACAAAGACGTGAAAAAGTTTACATAAAATTATTGAAGGTGCGAGACACAGATCTTAGTCCAGACAAGATCCGGCCCACAGGACCATATAATTTGGGTTTTAAGTATGGACATAAAGCACGCTTCCTATAGGAAGTATCTAGATTACAGTCGACCTCATCAATCAAAGTGTCCCGCCACGAATTATATGTATACCTACATATTTTACCGTCTGTGATTATTACGCAAGTGCAAATTTAGGATTATCACTTGTCAAGTGTACCTTATAAAGGTAAGATTCGGACTTCTACGGAAAAAAGCTCTGAACAACTGGAACAGGTTCTCAGTATTTAAATATAATTTACATAAATTTCCAACTCACAAAACTTGTTAGGTCGACTTGTCTCTGCAGAAATATAGTCTGCGGTAAGCTCCAACAACGTGTCCGTCTGTTGTCCCGTCAAGGTGGACCGATTATCACGTAAAGGTCGTGTGTGGCATAAGACCGGACGCTTCGAAGGCAGTGAAGGGTCCCTGGGGATGGCAGCAGTCCCAACAGTTGTTCTGTCCAGGTGAACCGATGATCTTGTAAAGGTAGCCGCTGGATGAACGCGGTGAAGAAGGATCCTTGGGGGAGGCAGCAGTCCTAAATTCGGCGTGTTTCGATAAACGAGTCCGTTCACTCGTTGAGTATATGCGTGCGTTCGTTCGCGTATCGGACGCGTAGCTCGCGTCACGGCGTACGTCATTGCGCGGGGGCGGGGGAAGGGGCGGGGGCTTTGGGGCGCGGGGGCTGGCGCCTTTGCCGCGCTAGGAACGAGTGGCCCGCCGATAGCAATGCGAATCGCGTCTCGACCGCATCTCGGTGGCAGCGCGCGCCGAGTTGGTACCAGGCGGACGCTAACAGCCTCTGTTCGTTGTGGCCGCGCGCACCGTCCGTACTGCTGGTGCTGCCGCTGCCGCTCCACCTGATACGAATGAACGTTGAATGAGTTTGCATTGTCATAAACTCTGACAGATCGGAGGTGATGTGTCCTATGTTCCAACAACATGTTGAGCCTTATCGACTTTCATTAAGATTTAAATTGAGAAATTGTTTATATATAGAAAAAAAAAAGATAAAAGAACGGGGCGTTGTTGCGCGGTGCGGGGTCCGCAGTAATTCATAAGCGCCATTCACATTTTCATCAAAAAGTTAATAAAAATGTTTAGTATTTTTGGAAATCCAAATCAGTCAAGAAATCGAAAAAGTACCTAAATAGCTACGTGTTTATGATTTTATAGGAACTATTATTGTAAAACACGGTCGTATTGTACATTTATATGAAATTTTAGAGGTAACTTCAAGTTTTTTTTCTATAGAGCAAAATGTTTCTAATATTGTTTTGTAAACGGTCATACGTTCACACATACGTGCTGTAATACACATTGAAAATTTCAGTGCAAAATATCTAAAATATTCGGAATAACAACTAATAGAAAACAGGCATTTTTTCCGTTTTCACCACCTAAGCCTCGATAGGTAAGTATAGAGCCTTTCCTATTTTTCTCTACAATTAAAATAATTCTTAAAAATATGCATATAAAATATATTCATCTTAAATAATAATAATAATAGTATTTATTGACTAATCAAAAACCATACATGTGACTTAGATTAATGTTAATGTTTAAATATAAGACTTTTATACAAGATCACTAGCATCAAAACTAGGCCGAGCCTGTGTCCTAGATGCTAGTTTCCTCCTATGACATTTGTCTAATTTTAGCACACGCATTACAACACGTCACAAATACAAATATCATATCATATATAATAATAGTGTGTATGAATGTATGTAACAGTCGAAGTTCCCGGTAGACCTCTATTCGGCGATATTCGCTCGCCCTTTACTCCGACCGCGCGTACGTACAGTAGCGTGCGCGTACATAGGGTGCAAGCGAATATCGCCGAAAAGTGGTCGACCGGGAGCTTCCTCGACTGTACGTGATTAAAGCCAGCATTGTATACGTTACACTAGATAGGGCGTTCCGAACACGCACTATGTTGGACTCATCTGCGGAGTCGACTCGGCACCTTTCTGTAGTGTGGCTTCGACATTCACACGGCTTAGGCGCGAGCGGAGCGGCGAAAATAATTATTTATTTCTTATCAAAGTGTAAGCCTAGACGTTTACTACAATTCAGTTGTTCAAGTAAGTGAAATTAATTGTTATTCAAGTTATTGTTAGGTAGTTATATCGTAATAATAGAATAGAAAAGATATTTTTTCATTTCTGTGCCACGGCTTCTACAATCATAGACGATCATTTTGATACACACTACGTTGTCTTTGACAGATCGGCGATCTGGCGCTGCGATGTCTGTCTGTTGATTAGACGACATAAATGTTTAAGCGCTGTAGCGGCTGCAGCGAACTTTAGGTCTCTCATTCCAAACTTTGAACAAATGGTTTGTATGAACGTTCTTGTTTATTCTACTATGTCAATGATTAAAGCACACATCGGTACTCACTCGTGGCGATTGTTGTTTGCGGGCGTGGCGTCGGGCCGCGACGCGCCCGCGCCGTTGCCGCCCGCGCCGCGCGAGTAGCCCAGCGTGATGTCCGACAGCGACGGCTGCCCTGCGAATTGATATTAAACTTTATGTGTAAAGTGAACAACAGTTAATTGTTTTGGCCCTTGTCTTAGAGCATTAAGTTGGTTTAATGCTCTAAGGTCCATATATACCAGTTGTGTATTGTTTGTCTTATTGTGTAACATGCAACCGCGCTAATTCACACTGTGATGTGTTCGCTCAAATGCTGTCAATGCATGCGCACAGCACTGTGTTTGTGAATTGTTTGGTTAAGTTTTTATTTATCTACCTACTTTTTTGTAAATCTAGTCGGTGTTATAAATCGAATTCTGTTTAGTTTTGTATCTTCTCTATAAGTGGTTTGTAAATTCTTTTGAGAAAATAAATGTCTTTAACCGTATGTATGGACATAAAGCACGCTTACTATAGGAGTAGGAGTAGTTTGGTCATCAATCAAAGTGTCCCGCTTAATAAATAAATATATATCTCACAAATAGTAGTCAACTCACGGCTAATAATATACCTACATTATTATACCTACAAATTTGGAAGTATAAACTTTATTATTATTATATTACTATGGGACCGCCTGGGATATTACTTAAAAATTTAATTCCCAGTTGCCACCTCAAAAAGAGACACGGTGGCAACTGAGACATATTTGTTTACAAATTCCCAGTTGCCCCCAGTGGGGGCGATGCCAGTGCCAGATCAGCCGAATGCTCATTACTCATTTTGTCAATTTTCTGTGGTAGGTAGTAGTGCTTTGTTATGTCCGACTCTGACAGCAATATTATAATTGCAAGTGCTGCATTTATTATTTTGCCTCCAACGCTCAAAAAGAAAGAAGGAAGAGACGTTGGTGGTTGACCACTTTAATGCAACGAAGGATACTGGATAATGTAGGTGAAACAATGACGGATACGAACTGATATTCATATCGGGACCGGACTTACAGGGAACTGAAATATCAAGAAGTGGTCATATCGGGAAGTTGCCATAACGGAAAGTGGTCATATCAGGAACGGACATATCAGGAAGTAGTCCTAACCAACCGAAAGGGATAGTAGGTATGTATTCAAATCCTTGGCAAGCGTGGAAATGTACCATTAGAATACTAGAACGCTTTGAAGAGACCGCTCCGGGGAGCGAGCAAGTCCGAACACGCAAGAACGCTCTAAGCAACTGTTCGCACGCTCTAGTGCCGTTCACATTTTTTTTTTCGTGTGGCAACATTTCTGCTAACAGCTGTTCTAAGTTTGCTCCCGTGAATTTTAACAAATTTATTATTTTTCGATGTAAATATTGACCCCCTTTCAATTATTCACCTGATATTGCACAACTAAACGTTTAACAAAGTGTTTTTTGTGTCTCTAAGTGCTACTTATTGTGAATCATAAAACTTCAATCGAATCGGCGAATGACAGTTCATTATTCGAATTGTTGTTGGTAATTATTGTGTTATTTCATTGTTTTCTATTTACAAGGTAGTATTTTTATCATTATTTATGCATTCTAAATAAACATACTTTTAAAGAGAACATTTTAGTTAAGTACACCTTTATTTTATTTGCTAAAAAGGGTACTTCTCTTTTTTTTTAAATTTCAGTTAACTTTATAACATTGGTTGAGTATCTCCCTGGTTCGAATTGCTATAAGTACATAAAACATTTTATCAATTCAAAATGTATACTGGTACTAGAAAGGCCTTGGCTCGTCAGGAAGAGTCTAAGCTCCACCTGGCTTTGCAGGAATTGAAGGCATCCAAGGAGTTAATCAAACAATTGAATAGGGAAAGAGATGACAATGAAAAGGAAATGTTGGACTTACTGGATAGAAACAATAAATTGAAAAAAGAGATGTCTTCATTACATTCTGAGTGTAATTGTATTAATGAGGAACGGGACAAGCTTCAGTTGTTAGTAGACGGGTTCGACCAATGCAGGGATGAGTATGAGCAGGCCCTTGTGCGTATCTCTGGGTTGGAAAGGCAGTTACATGAGGCTAATTGTAGTATAAGTACTCTAGAATTTGACAAATTACAAGTAACTGCCATACAGAACCAAAGTCTGTTCGATGAGTTAGTTAGCTGTGCGCCTGAAATAGTTTCTGCTTCATTTAATATTAATCCTTTAGTAACAATTGACTTAAAAAAGGAGGATAGTATTTATTGCAGTGCCACTATCCAGCCTGTTAAATGTAGCAGAAATAAATTAAAAAAATAAATTAAATAAATGTATTAACCCCTCGAGCGTCATATGTACTTACCGGTGTACAAAATAGTTGAGAGGCATGCGTGTCTCTTGTACTTACCGGTGTACAAAAGACTTGGCTCAGATTGGTTGTTTTATTTTAGCCGGTCCGAGTCGTAGTATACAAGTTTTAGCCGTCTGTGAATTTTCTATGGTCCGTATAGAAGAAATTAACATAGTTAGTAGGATTCGGACCGAACAAAACATTATCGAAATAAAAATTTAAAAAGAGTGTCTGAAGTTATGAACGGACGTCAGCCATATTAGTACAAAGTTGTGTTGTTGTGATTTGTTTACATGATGTTTTCTCGACGTAAAATATAAGTTTTCGTATGATTCTTATCTATATTTACTGGAAACTTAATACAGTTTTTGTACAATGCAATAGTTGTGTGATGTAGTGGCAATTTAGATTAAACGAAGAGCTAGAAGTATAATTATGATATCTTGATTTTGTTAACAACTACAGCTAACATTGTGTGTTATAAAGTGCTGTAATTTTCTTCATATTTTGATTTTTTTGATAAAAGTGATTATAAACATTAATCAATTTGTAGATTATTTCATCAGTAATCTTTTTTTATTTACAGTTAGACATAATATATTTTTAGGTCACTATTTACGCGGGCCGGCCACGTTATGGCGGCGGTTATTTATTTTGGTTCCTAAGTTAAAAATTGTTTTGTGAGTGAAGTTTAGTGCCAAAGTGTTTATGATTCATGTGACCGGTGCATAGTAATGTTAACTAAAAAGTTATTATGTCAATTAAGTTGTGTGTCGTTTGGTAATGATTATAACAAACAGTAAAACCAAAGGTTACCTTTATGAAATATTGAAAACAAAAGAAAACCGTTCCAGTGCCACTACAAGTAAGTCTTTATTGTTCATTCTAAGTAGTTAACTACGTACAAAAACTCATACAGAAAAGAATGACACCTCATTCACGCGATAATCTCGTATAGTTATTACGCAATAAATATTTTTCCCTAATCAAACAATAAAAAAGTGATGTATCGCAAAATGCCTGACACGTAAAGCATTTAATGCTTTAGGGTGGCTGGCGCGCCACGGGTTAAGAAAACTCAACTTTTAATGAAAAAAAAAGTCTGTATGAAGAAAAATGTAACATTAATTAAAGAAAGATTACAATTAGTTAATAAATTAAATGAGTGTTCATCATTATTAGAAAACAATAAATTAAAATATGACATTGAAATTGAAAAATTAAATTATAAGTTAACTAGTTTGCAGGAGTCATTAACAAGTATGACTACTGGGTATGAGTCCTCAAAGAAGGAGATTGGGGATTACATACTGGCCCTAAATAACCTTTTGGATAGTTCTCGGATTGAGAACTTTGATAATGAGTCTAGGCAATCCCTGGCGGCAGGCCTGGCTGCCTCGGAGCATTCCATGTCCATACCAGTGTGTGATCCCTTACCTCCTAAGCACCTATGCCATGGTTTGTCCAGTTTGAATTCCAATATTTCTTACCAAAAAGACAATAAATGTACTAAAAGTAGCACTCTAATGTTTAGTGATGAAATTGGAAGAGGGTTGGGTCAATTTTTAAACACTGAGGGGCAAACTGTCTTAAATTATTGTATGCCTGGTTTGACATACCATGATATAATGAAAAAATTGATTTCACATGACCTTAATAATGTAGAAACTGTTATTATTTTAATTGGGAAAAGGGGAAATGTGAACAAAAAAGTATTAGTTAACTTTTATGAAAAATTACTTTCTTTAAATATTCCAAAAATTATAATGTTCACACTTCCTTACAGTAAAAACTTGCCACACGAAGAAAATAATTATAGATTTAAGCTTAATTTGACATTGAATACAATGGCTTTCTATGAAAAGAAAGTAGAATTAATAGATAAATAAATTATTAGATAATAATTTTATATTGACAAAAGAAAAATATTATGTTCAATTTTAAAAATCATTTGGTAGAAAGTTCGTTCAGTCGAGGAAATGCAATACATGGTGGCTCCTTAAATATTGTTAGTAAAAAGTTTAAATTAAAAGAACGCAAAGACATAGTGAGCCTCTCGGTTGAGCGAACAATAGAAATAGCTTGTGTGGAGTTGGAGCAGTTTGTTGTGATAAGTGTATACAGACCTCCTTCAGCATTGTATGATCTTTTTGAAAAAGTTAGGGATGAGACATTGCGTAAGGTCCGCAATGTAGGTAAAACAATAATTGTTTGCGGTGATTTTAATATAAATTTGCTAGAAAACTCCACATTGTCAACTAAAATTAAAAACTTATTTCTATCATACAATTTGAATAATTTATTTTTGGAGCCGACAAGAATAACTGCCACTTCGGCCACCTGTATTGATAACATATATACAAATGTAAAACCACTGGCTAAGCAAATTATTAATAACCTGGACTCTGATCATTGTGGCCAAATGGTCAGCCTTCCACACCAGCGTAAGCAAGTGATGAAAAAGAATATCACTGTTGTGCCAAAAACTGCAGGTCGGTTGGAACGCTTTCAAAGTAATCTAGATACAAAATTAAATTATTAAGAATACAATGACAACCCTGATGTCTTTTATAATGATTTTTTTAACATATATTGTTCAGAATTTAATAAATCTTTTGTTCCAAAAAAGATCTCGGTTAGTAGTACTGCATCTTTTAATGAATGGGCTTCAATTGGTATTCACAAAAGTAGGAAACGCCTTTATGAACTTTATGGTGAACGCAACTATAACACCAGCGACGACTTCAAATTATATGTTAAAAATTATTCAAAGTTATTTAAAAGAGTATGCCGATTAGCCAAGGCAAACTATCTGAGTTCTAAGATTAAGAATAGTAATGACAAAATAAAAATGACATGGAATATTATAAATAGCGAAACAGAAAAGGTCAGAAGTCGTAATAATGAGTACAATTTAAATTGTGATAATAAAACCTTGACTTCTGATGCTGATGTTGCTGCAGCATTTGAGAGGTTTTTTACTGACATTCCAGTTTCAACTACAAAAGCCTTGATTTCCTCCCCCACTGTAGCTGAATCTGTTTTGAAGGAGAATGTTAAAGATTGTGAAAGTAATTTCAGTTTTCAAAAAATTTGTGTTATAGATATAATAAAAACATTTAACACTCTCAATAAAAAGAAATCTGCTGATCTGTGGGGTAATTCCGAGGATGTCGCTAAATCAGTAATTATGACAATAGCTCCAGTTTTAGCTTGCATATTTAACGAATACATTGACTGTGGTGTTTTTCCTGACCTCATGAAATATAGTAAAATAATTCCATTATTTAAATCAGGTAGCAGTTCTGACCTCTCTAATTTTAGACCTTTTTCTGTGCTACTCACATTTAGTAAAATTTTTGAAAAGTTAATGCTAGACCAAATGCAAATTCATTTTTATAAAAATAAACTTTTACATTGTAAACAATATGGTTTTACTAGGGGTCGCTCTACAACTGACGCCGGTGTTGAGCTGTTAATCCAAATATTTGATACCTGGGAGGAATTACAGGATGCCCTAGGGGTATTTTGTGATTTATCCAAGGCTTTCGATTGTGTTTTACATGAAACTTTGGTCAGGAAGCTTAACCACTATGGAATTAGGGATGCTTCTTTGAGCCTTCTAATCTCATACTTGAGTAACAGGATTCAGAAGGTCGACATTAACGGTAAAAGATCTCCGGGATCAGTGGTTACAATGGGAGTTCCGCAGGGTTCAATACTTGGTCCATTCTTGTTTTTGGTTTATATTAATGACTTACCTTATTTTGTAAAAGACAGTCATGAGATAGTATTGTTTGCTGATGATACTTCACTTTTATTCATAGTGAAACGACGACACCCAAATTATGACGATGTGAATAATGCGATCTCAAAGATTGTTCACTGGTTTAGTGTAAATAACTTGCTATTAAACGAGGGAAAAACCAAATGTGTAAGATTTGTATTGCCTAATGTTAAGCAAGTAACAACTAGTGTACAAATTAAAGATAAGAATGTGAATCCTGTGGACACCACTGTGTTTCTAGGCATCACGTTAGATGCCAAGCTTCAGTGGGGCCCACATATAGCTAAATTGTCGAATAGACTTAACTCTGCGGCTTATGCAGTAATGAAGATCCGTCAGTTAACTGACGTTGATACATCCAGATTAGTTTATTTCTGTTACTTTCATAGTGTAATGTCATACGGCATTTTACTGTGGGGAAATGCTGCCGACATTCAAACTATCTTTGTGCTTCAGAAGAGGGCTATTCGAGCAATCTATAACCTAAAGGCTGGCGACTCTCTCAGAGAGAGATTTAAGAATATAAATATAATGACAGTTGCATCACAATACATTTATGAAAATTTGATTTATGTTCATAAAAATACTGGAATGTTTTCAAAAAACAGTGATATTCACAATGTAAACACTAGAAGTAAGAACAAATTAGCAGTACCTTATACTAGGCTCCATAAAATAAATAATTCTTTTAGGGGTCTGTGTGTAAGATTTTACAACAAAGTACCAAATGATATTCAGAAATTAGATCTTAATAAATTTAAAATCAAAATCAAAGAAAAGCTTTATAAAAAAGCTTATTATAAAGTGTCAGATTACACAGAAGACAAAACAGCTTGGATCTGAAATGCTCCAAGCACTCTAACAGCTATTTCTATTGTAATTTTGTATTGCATCATTTTTTTTTATTTTTAAATTCATATTTTGTATTGACCTGGTAACGACATACTCTGTGTTTTGTTTGTAAATGTCGTTGCTTTTGTGCGCTGTGGTTTCTTGCGCCCATTCTTTGCCACAGTTAAAAAATTATGTCTTGAATGGGTGGTAGGTTAAAAAAGATTTGGACGATTCAAAGTACTTATTAATTGAGTTTATTGAATAAATATATTTTGACTTGACTTGACTTGACATCAAGCGAGCGAGCATTCTTAGAATATTCCATAGAACGCAATAGAACAATAAAAGAATGCTCGGAATATGTTTACATTAGAAGAATTTAATAGAGTGGGGATAGAATGAGCATTCGCTCGTCTGATGTAAATCGGCCTTAAAAGATCAAGAAAGAATGCTCTTGTTCTAGCTCTAGCTCTTTGTTCGTTTAGTTTAAATGCACCTTTAGTGATGCGCGTACAAACATTTTGGCAATTGATTTTTATTAATATAGATGTGTGTGGGGACTGATTAATAGAATACTACCCACCCTTCTCTTCCCTTGTGTGTCGTAAAAGGGGACTAAATGACCAAAGACTGTACATTCATCCAACAGCATACAGCAGCGATGGGCTCACCACCTGTCACGCTTAACACATGTGCAATCGTAATTTGGTGAAACGTGGACTGTGTGCAGAGGACAGATTTTGAGGTTCTCATTGTCTAATCTCTGACTAATCCGTAGCGTAGGGGATAATAGTAGTGAGTGAATGTACAAGTTCATATAGAAAAAAACAAGTTATCCACAATCGGACCTATTAAAGGTGGATGCATGCAACTATACTTAGTTAAGCTTTGAACTTATGTCTGAGCTTGCTATTCCCCACACATACCTCTTAAATAGAATTATTAACACATTACTATTTATTACTGCATCTCACACACACATTATATTGATTTCGTATTTCTAACACTACACAATTCTTTCACAATACCTACTCAAATTGGCACACATATAAAACTTAAATAAGTTAGTCTGGGTTTCACTGTCAATATATCTTTTTATTTATGTTAACTGTAACCTTTGTTGTAGAGTTTACAATAATTACAAATTATAAATAAGAATATTTTTGTACGTGTTTCTTGTAAACTTGTTTGTGGTTTATAAAATAAATTGAAAAAAAAGTATGTACGATTTTGAACTTAATACCTAACAGAATGAAAAGCTAGTGTTTAAAATACTGCTTACGCATCCTCGCTTGACAGAAAAGCACTGACCTGTAGCCCGAGGGTCCAGCGACTTGATGACCTCTTTAGCTTTTTCGACGCATTTCTTGTACTTGTCTTCCGTTGCGAGCAGTTCCGCTTCCCGACCTGATAAAGCCTCTTGGAGTTTGCTTGTCCGTCGCCTCTCCTCTGATAGTGTTCCTTGTAACTCTTCCACTTGTAACGCTGCAAATTGTACAGGTTACGTTAACATTATAAGGAAAATTGGTAGGCGGGCGGGACAAGTCAAAACCAGCAAATTTGACTTTTTATGGATACTTTCACTATTTTGAGCCTTAATAATGACGGGTCATGTTTCATCTTACAGCATACAAACCTATATAACCAGGAGCTACCAACCTACTACAAACCGTACAAAATCTCTCTCTCTCTTCTACTATTTAGGTTAATACTATTAAGGTTACTGGTAATTTGGCCAACCTCGTCTCTGTAGATATAAAACAAATAGAAGTACACGGAAAGAAATTATTATAACAATACTACCAGAACATATTGTAAATTTCATTCTAGTTTAAAGAAACAGAATTAAGTAAAATTGACCGTATTGACTTTTAACAACAAATAGTCGTATTTTAATAAAAAACAGAATGTTATAGTAAAAACACTTTAGTAAACAATACCCAAAACTTTTTATAAGTACATTTTATTATTTTAGAAAGAAAATTTCGATAATAGTAAAGTATACCGTCATAATTGGTTTGTTATTGCTAGCTGTCAATTAAACAATGAAATATTAAGGTTGTCTTTAAAATAACGGAAGTAACAAAAAATGATTTATTTGTTTATTTAAGCTAGATTCATATTAGTACTGTTTACCCCATATTTCGTTTGTTGTTGCAAGCTGTCAAATAATTAATACAATATCTAAGTTGTCTCTAAAATAACGCAAGTACCAAAAAAGATTCTTAAATAGTACTGTTTACCAGATTAGGTATGTTTTCAGTACCATAAATAATGTTTTTTGTAACATGTGGATCGTAATACAAAACGAATCGTTGTTTACGTGTGCAAATATTTTGGTTGGCAACATCGACTGGCGGTGGCCGGCCGGCCCGGCGGCCATGTTTCATTTCATCTTTCGGTTCGGAGCACTACGTGCGCGTGCGCTGTGACTTGTGAAAAACAAATAGTCAATTAAATAGTTAATAGTTAAATAAAAGAAGTGTTCGTGATTAAATGCTCTCTGAAAAATTATTGGAATCCTGGCAGTTGGCCGAGTATGTACCAATTTTTGCCGGTAAGTTTTATAAAATTCCTTTGGCTAAGTAAGTATCTAATAGTTTCCTATGAATTCCTGTAAGAAAATTTATGTTATTATTATGATTAGGCATACTATTTATTTTGACCAGTAAAGATTTATCTAGCATTATCAATAGGACGGACGATATGTACCTACCTAATTATACTTATAGGTACCTAGACTAGAAATTTCGAAGAATAGGTACGTGACTGAATGCATAGAGCAACATTAAAACTCGACGGCTCGATCGACGCCAGTGGTTGAAAAATCGTGCGCCTTGTGAACAATACCTACTCTATGCTATACTAATGAACACAGTGAGGAAAGTTTTACTTGCCTACATCTATTAGAAAATTCATCACGGCGGGATGGTTCTCGCTCGCTCGTCTACTTAAGTACCAACATGAAATGTTGTATTATTTTCAGAGAACAAAATAGACATCAAAACACTTGGTCTTCTGGATGCGGACTCGATCAAAGAGCTGATAAGAACTGTACGGGACCGTGTGCGTTTCTAAAAAAATCTTATCCAGTGGAACGACTTAACTAACCCGTTAACAGTAAGTGATAAGTTCCTACCTACTGTTCTTACTTTATGTTAATGTAGTGATAAGAACTACAGCACGGAGAAGGTACCTAGTTCAAATGTGCTTTGGAGTAAGATGTGTTTGTATGTTACTATGTTTCTTGATAACGACTGTGCCGATTTGGCAACAGTCTGTTTCTTTGCATGGTCCCATTGGTATTTAGTTTTAACATTTTCAAATATAACATTAAATTTAAAAATATCAATAACCCTTTATTGATATCTAAACAAGGCCGTGACAATGACAACTAAGTTACAAAATTGAGACATCCAACTCCATTGGAATATGAAAATATCTTTGGACTTCATCAAAAGCCGGTATCTAAGTACTTTCTTTTTTATCCAACTACAGAGAAGCAAAAAGGAGGGTTGTGATTTTAACTGTGATCCCTTATAACCATAACTTCTAAACTATTAGCATAATCATAGGTATATATGTATATTTGACGACCTCTGTGGTGTAATGGCAGTAATGGCACCCACACCAGGCCACCACTCGAGAGGTTCCGGGTTCAATCCCCGGTCAGGGCAAGTTGGAAAATGGCCTTTATCAAATTGCCCTGGGTCTTTGATTTTTATTTATTTAGGTATTTATTATAAAATATAGTATCGTTGAGTTAGTATCCCATAACACAAGTCTCGAACTTACTTTGGGGCTAGCGCAATCTGTGTGATTTGTCCCTATATATTTATTTATTTATTTTATATGTATAAGTACTTGTCTATTATAAGTTACATTACCTTCATGTGCATGTATGTCACTTAATTGTTATGTTATTTGTATTAAATGATCTGTTTATCCCTATGGTTGACTGAGAGAGAATACTTTTAGCGTTAAGTCCGCCAATTGCAAGACAATTTATATTGTGGAACAATAAATAAATAATTTAACATATGAGGTATTTTAATTAGTGTAATATTTTATTATAGGTTGCTGAGCAGCAGCCTTCATGCTCCACATCGTCCACACCTGTAAATACTCCTGATCACAACGACGACACCCTTGATGACATAACAAATTTAATATTGGTGCCCCCATTCAGCATATCAGCAAGTATATCACCAAGGACTTCAACATCAATATTTTCATTAATTGATATGCCTACAATTGATACAAAATAAAACCTATTAAACATTTAATGATCAAGCATCACACTTTTAAGATTAGTCAAACTTTTACTCATATATCTGTATACATTTAAACATGTAAGACGACCATGTAAATTTTTAAATAAATGTAATATACTCGTACACTCACAAACGTTTAATGTTTCGTTTTATTTAAAACTTGTTGACCATGCCTTCAATAAACATATAAAATGACGGTTTCTTGAAATTAAAAAGTCACCAGGTGGCGACACTGGGGTCAGATCTTTTTGACAAGAAGTGTCAAAATCCACCTCGACGGTCGCCAAGCTATCTTTATTTACTATAAATAGTAGGTAAATGAAGCTTGGCGCAGAAGGTTACTTTAGTACCTACGGCTTGTATTACAAGCTTGCTGCAATTGAGTCTTTATAAAAATGTAAGTAGCTGTTATCGTGTTTATTTTTTGCTTCACAATGTTTAAAAGGAGAATGGGTTTATAAAAAATATGTACACATTTACATGTTGTTAAAAAAAGTTAAAATCTGTCAGTTTAGTCGCTACAATTATATGCAAATTTCGTGACAAAACAGACAGATTTCCAATTTTTTTTTAACAACATGGTATTTGTGTACATATTTTTTTAAAGACCCATTCTCCTGCTAAAAATTGTAACGTAAAAAATAAAACATTGTTGTAATTACTAAAAAAATATAGTAAACTGAACAATATTACATTCTTATTATAGTAAACTCAATAATTTGGTCTGATAATGGCTAACCAAAATGTTTGTAGCGAACACAAAATAAGTAGTAAAGTGTAAAAAAATATATAGTTTAGTAAAATCTCAACTTGGTTATATTTGCATTAAATTTGTTAATAGTACTATAATAATCGATCAGCCGTTACTAAAAATCTGGTTATCTCCAAAATAAAGAATGGTGTTGTGAACAATACCAATTCCGTTATACTTAAAAAAGGGAACTATGTAATGGATACAAATTGGTTTTTGTGCACTATACACAAATTTTAATTATGTGTACCAGCATTTTGTTTAACTGTGCTAGATATTCTTGTAAGCTATTACTAGATTTTTGTAGTAAACTCGACAAACTAGTTAGCTGTCGTATATATTACACGACAATCTGGTTAAGTTAACTTTATTCTGGTTACCTCTAATAGAATTTTCTCTCCGTGTAGGTATAAAGCAATCTCTTTCTATCTACTATTCTTGTAATCTGGTTATACGGGGAATATCACAGATTAAAGAAGAGTTACCAGATACTTTACTCAGTAGAAAATTACCAATACCTACTGCTTTAATAGCCTACTAATATTATATACTATAATATCTTACCGCGCGATCCCACAGCAATCGCAGGGCTGCCTCTTCGATAAAATTAAATTAACATAAATAACTATTTGTGTTTATTTTATTAAGAACTATATCTAAATACAATATCTACTAATAAATACATTGAATGATAATAAACATTTATCAATTTATTATTAACTATAACACGGAGCGAGCTCAAGAACTCTTTGACGATATCATGGAAAATGAACCCTTTGCAATATAATTATTATTTTATAACTACAAACATCTTTTAATTAATTTTTCTTTACATAAACATTTACTTTTATATTTTTTACAAATCGCATAAAACCGAATCACAAGTGTTTGTTTGTTTACGCTGTTAAAATGTTAGGTGTTTAACCCTTCTTTTACTTGATTTACACCCATCTACTGCACATAAGGCACCAGGCAGCATCGTAGGTACGCGTACAAACGAATGGAACAATTAAAATTGAACAACGTGCGTGCGCTTCGCTTGCGAAAATTGCAATGAATTTGGTCCGCAAACGGCCCGAGACCGCTCGGCCGGGCGGTAGGTAATTATAGCGCGCAAGTATATGGAGTGACGGAGGCCTGGCACTATACTTTGACCAGCCTCTTCCCTGTAAAAATTAAATTAGTACAATGTATATTGATCGCTAGATAATGTATAAAAAAGCACGCAGAGCCTCTTAAGGCGTCAGCCGTTATGCCACGCATCAGTGTGACACATCTACGCCGCGTGGAGTAGTGAGGGGCGCATGCGATATTTTTAGTTATACTGGTATTTGATCTACAGATTCTCTGTAAATAACATCTACTATAGTTCGTTCGCGTTAAGAATGCAGTGGCGTCATACATGTCCGCCGGCCTAACCACGCCCCCTAACCAATCAAATCGTTCCTAATTAGAAATTCAAGTTCACAGTAACCGGTTGAACGCATATTTTCTAACGCAACGGTTGTGTCCTGTGCTTTGTGTATAACTGAATTAAATTTAAAAAAATGAATAAGTCAAAGAACGTTACACAAATTATTCTTTTATCACACCTATTCGTAAAAATAAAAGTGAATCACTTTTAATTTTACAAATAGGTGAGGTGATTCATAGCGGAGAAGGAAAATTATTTATAACGTTTTTAAGTACTTTAAAAAGTGTGATTTAAATAGACTCTTTCACGTTATAGTACAAAAAACAGCAACTGCATGCGGTGTGTCCGAGAGAAGAGATAGAAGTTTATAATATAAAAAAATTTAAAAAATCCGTTAAAATTAATCTTCAAAAATATAATTACTGTGTATTATGAACACCACGGTGAATACACATTTACCACAGGATACATAATAGTACGAGTACAGAAGATCCACTCCGCAAAGTCATTTAAATAAATAGCGACTCTTGCAAAGACACAATAAAGTGCAATTCAGGTCGCACACCGCTCCCATACTTACAGTTAAATTCACCTACAAGTTGCCTCTCTTTCTATCACGTAGCTCTTATCTCTTCTGACGACTTTAGGGTTGTCTTCCTTTTAATAATATTAATCTGAGGCCCATTGCGATGCAATATGTCTTCAGTTTGGTTAAATAAAATATCATAAATGTGCGAACGAACGACGACAATACGCGAACGCACCGTGGCGCGTGCATGAGTCGAACTCGAACTAACGTTGCTAAGACACGCCCCACACAGGCGTCTTTCGAGCGTCGGCGTCGAGCCGGCGTCCACGCGACGTCAGTGCAGTTCACTTATGACGTCACTGCATTCTTAGGGCCACTTGCGCATTCCAGAGTTAAAATATTTAACTCAGGGTTAGGTGCTAGCCCAAGATCTTGATTCAATAATTTGTCTTACACTGCTAAGGGTTAACAGTTAACCCCAGGTTAAAACGTTAAATATTTAACCCGGCCAAATGGGAAGGTTAAGGTCCTTAACTCTGGGTTATTTATGCCAAATGTCTAATTTGTAAGGATAGAGTAAGTTCGTTGTCGGTCGGTGCAAAGAAAAAAAAATAGTTTTTAGTGCGAAATAGTACTAATCGTAATCATAAGTCGGACTTATTATTTTTCGACGATGATCAAGAAATTATTGAATACCTATATAATTTCCGATTTTTTAAATCGGAGAGTGTCTGAACGGATGGACCATTTCAATATGCAACAAGACAAATCGTTTCATCGACGCATTCGAATAGAAAAAGAAAATGTTTCATATTTATTACGTAAAATTGAACATAAATTAATACAGCCTACACACAACAGGTAAACCATCTTCAACTTGTTTCATGTGGTATGTGTTAGTAACCTATAAAGTATGTATTTAATAATTATTATCAAAAGTAGCGAACTGTCGCTACTTGAAAAATTTAGTCCACGTAAACCATTTCTTTTCATATCCATTATAAAAAGAATCCGTAATAATATCACAAATAAACACACAAAGCGAGAAAGAACAACAAAACAACCAAACCAAACACCAATTGACAATAAACACAAACACGACTAAAACGGCATGGTCATTTTATATAGGACCAAGCGAAACCGACTTATGCTATTTACTGTAGAGTAAAAGAGAGATGTATACTTAATTCATTCATCGTTTGCTCTATTTCATTTGGCCGCATGTGAATAGAATTAATGAATGTGAAAATAACTGTCAAAAGTTGCCAACCAAAACCGAATTGCCGGGTAAGTTAACTCCGGGTTTATTGTCATGGATGCAACGCAAGGTCCGAGTTTTAAATTTAACAAATTAACTCTGAGTTAGTTGACTCGGAGTTATTTATTTAACTCAACATTTCCGTGCAAGCGGCCCTTAAGGCGAACGTAGTATAATAGTACTACACTGACAATTCATTTGGCTATCCTTTAACGCGGCAGCAAGGCGTCTCTAGCGTGGCCTCGAGCTGCATGATGCGCTGGTTGGCCTCTCCCAAATCATTAATGAAGTAGGTCATAAGGGACAGGTGAGGGTGAGGAAGGCTCCACACTCGCATTTATTTGTGCCAGCAAGACCCAGTTGCCAAGATTCTGCATACAGCTACCAAACTGGGGCCTGAGACAGTTTAGAGTCTTCTTGATTGGCCATGGGATTGTCCAAGTGGTGCTGAATTACTCGAGAAGACCTTTTGGAGGGAAAATAAGGCTTTTTTCAGAAAACCCTCCTATCTATTACAAATCGCTTCCCTGTTAACTACATACTGTAATGTAACTGACGTCTTTTCTGGCACGCGGCGGCGAGGCGCGGGTGCGGCGCTTCTAGAGTGGCCTCGAGCTGCATGATGCGCTGGTTGGCTTCTCCCAAATCATCTATCTTGCATGAAGTAGGGTATAAGGGGCAGTTGAGCTGTTGCATCGATTGAGGGGACGCTCCACACCCGCATTAATTTGTGCCAGCAAGACAAAGTTGCAAAGATTACAGATACAGCTACCAACCTGGGCCTACAGACGGCTTAGTCTTCCAAATTGGCCATGGGAGTTCAGCACCACTCGGCAAGACTTTTTGGAGGGGAGATAAATAAGGCTTTTCAGAAAAACCTTAGTAAATTATAGTGATAATTTTACCGAGTGCGTCCCTGTAAAGAGTTAATTCATAAGTATGCACTCACCTCTGGCTCCAAGCACATTGACCAATCGCTGTAAAAACTCTGTACTGTAAAGAGTAACTACTGTAATGTACTGACCTTTCCTTTGGCTGTCTTCTAAGGCGGCGGCCAGTCGCGGGTGCGGCGCTTATAGCGTGGCCTCGAGCTGCATGATGCTCTGGTTAGCCTCCATCGTGCATGAAGTAGGCCTTAGGGGACAGGTGAGCTGCTGCATTGACTGAGGGGAGGCTCCATACTCGCATTTATTTGTGCCAGCAAGACCCAGTTGCAAAGACCTTGAGACGGTTAAGAGTCTTCCTGATTGGCAATGGGATTGGCCAAGTGGTGCTGAATTACTCGGGAAGACCGTTTGGAGGGGAAATAAGGGTTTTCAGAAAACCATCCTATTAATTATAAATCGCTTCCCTGTAAAGATCAACTTCTGTAATGTACTGACATTTTCTTTGGCTTTCTTCTAAGGCGGCAGCCAGGCGCGGGTGCGGCGCCTCTAGCGTGGCCTCGAGCTGCATGATGCGCTGGTTGGCCTCGCGGTTTAGCGCGCGCTGCTTCTCGAGACGGGCCGCGTAGTCTTCCAGCAGCGCCTGTTTTTAACAGTTCCTCTTCTTAGGTCAGATGTAGAAAAAGAAGGAATGGTCTAACGTATACAGTCATGTCTATTGTCTTTTAAGTGTTTGTTTTATAATGAATGGTGAGAAATAATAATGAATAATGATTCATGCATGTTATATAACTTTACTTAGGGGTGGCTACTGGCGATAGGCTGAAGAAGGAGAATCATCGTACCTTGTAATACTCATTCTCACGCGCAGACAGAGGGACAGAGGGCATTGTCGGGATAATGTCTTATAAAAGATGCAGGCATTCTAAATATAAGGAATATCTCACAATCAAAAGTACATTTAATTTAATTCAGGTCTTATTTTACACACCTGCACTGAAGCCTGGTCGGCCTGCGCGCCCTGTTTCTGGCGCAGCAGCTTATTCTCGTGCTCCAGCCGTATCAGCTGCTCCTTCACGTCGTTGGGAATCAGCTCGCGCGACACGTTGTCCTCACTTGCCCCTGGACATAAACAGCGATTGGAGGATATTACCAGAACAGGGGCGTCTTTTCTTATCTTATCTAGTGGAGCCTGCAGAGGTCTCCCTCTTGCAGCAACACGTCGACCCATTGGGATCTTTTGTGCAATCCCGTCCTATCACTCTGCCTCCTCAGTGAAGATAATTGCCATAAGCTTGGGAATATCTTTGAGGGCGAACAGCCTAAAATCTTCTGGTTTCGGGTAGGCCGATCCTAGAAGATTCATCCTTTTACTAGCAAAAGAGTCACAGTCACACAGTAGGTGCTGCATGGACTCCGTTTCCTCTCCACGTGCCTTGCATAGGTTGTCTGTTGCTGTAGTATAGTGTTCGTATCGTGGGTGTCCTTTTACGGACCTGATACGGGACCCCAGCGGAGGCTATGATGAGCAACGGGGCTCTCTTCTGAGGGCGTCCCCTTGTTCGGAGCGGATGCGGAAGGGGCCTCGTACCAGCAAATGGTGTGTAATGTGTTGTGTACTGTGGGTGTCCTTGGGGAGCGGCGCGGAAGCTTTATGCGAAGCCATGATGGGCAACGGGACGCCACTAAAGGCGTCCCATTGCCCGGAGCGGATGCGGGGAGCCCCGCGCCAGCATATAGGTGTGTCTGTTGTGGTTGGGGTTGTATTGGTTGTTGCGTTGTGCGTGTCGTGGTTGTCCCATACATGTTGTTGGTAGGACTAGTGCGGGGACTCCCGGGAAGCAGTGATGAGCGGCAGGACGGCTAGACGACCACCGTTCGCGGTCGTCGTGGCGTCAGGCTGTCTCGGAGCAACCCACAATGGAGTCCCGCACTGGTAAATCTGTGGGTATTATGTGCGCACGCCTGCGAAACCGTGGGCGTGTCCGTCTCCGTGTTGTGTTGTGTCCTTCAAAATTGGTGTTGTGTTGGTCCGCATGCCCGGGTAAGCCGGGCATGTCAGTCATGTGTTGTCTTGTGGTCTGCCCCCTAAATGGGCTGTTTTATTTGTAGTGCTTCGCGCGCGTAGTCGCCGTGTGTTGGCGCGTAATGGCTGCCATGCAGGGATTATAGGCCAACACACGGCGACGGGGTGGCTCTCGCGTGGTCATTGCCCTCGTGGATTAGGTCCCGTGACCGCCACCTCAGCCTTATGCTATCGGAGTTTGGTCCCCCGGTGATTAGTGGGTAGGCCCCTGCCTCTCGCCCGACGATTACGTCGTGGAAAGGGGGACGGGAGAGTCCCACATATCCAGTCTCCCTTCTGGAGGCTGGAATCCATAAGCAGGGATTACACCGGGTAAAAAAAAAAAAAAAAAAAAAAAAAAGGTTGTCTGTTGCTAGTTGCATTTTGTGGAGCCTCACTCTCTAAGCGATCAAAACTGTCATTGGCCAGTGATGTGATCGTGCAATGCGCGTGCGCGTACTGTTTTTTTCACGAGCGATTGACTCATACAGCAGTGTACGACGAATGACGAGCCCGCGAAGTTTCGGATGCGCTTGAAGAGCGAGGTTCTAGTGAAAAGAATCTAGTGCAAGAGCCTCGGCGGCGGCGCACCTGTAGGCCTAGCATGCGCAACACGAGATATGTCGCGGACGATATTCTCTCTTCCTACGATGGCGGAAACGACTATCTCGGTTACAGTTGTCAAAACTCGATAAAATTATGTTGCATGATTATGGGTAGTAGACAAAAATACCACAGAAAAGCAAAAACTACTATTATATCTATTTTTGACATATCGTGTATAGACATAACACAAGAAAACGGGTTGAGAAAATTTTCTCGTGTTGCGCATGTTAGGCCTGCTGTAATGCGTTATATGAAACCTTTTGAACGCCACGGTCGGATATATCCGACAATTTTTCTACGTGCCCGACACGTCACCGTCGTGTAAAGCCGACAATAAAACGACATTTTCAAATAAAAAATAAATACACTAAATTAACTTTTCTGTTCCTATTTTATTTGTAGGTATTGGCTCTGAATTTGTGGCTTGGCGTGGAAGGGGCGCCGATGCGTTTACGCTCTGGCGTTCAAAAGGAACTTTATGGAACTTTTCATCGACATTTAACACAGGTTTTAGATTCTGCTATTTTCGACAAACCACAATCGTGGACTTTATAAAATTGCAAAACCGCGGCCCTTGTTATAAAGATTAACACTATTTACACCTTCGATCAACAATACCAACTAGATAACGCGTCACGTACAAAATTAAAGCTAAATTCTGTCCACGTGAATAAATACTTTTTCAAAGCATTAAATTACTTCTGTCACTTAAAAAAGAAAATACGTCAATAACATTTAGTGGTGAAATCAACCTTAAGGGGTAACAAATAAAGTACTTTTTGCTGTCATGCCTTGCGGGAAAATAAGAGCTCACTTCTCAAATGCGCTCTTATTTACCGGGACACATTTTTAGCGTCGACCTGACATCTAGTTGTATTGTTGATCGAAGATTTACACACATAATCCCAATTGGTATTATTATAAGTGCAAGTGCGTGTATGTTCTTTCTTGCGCTATAAAGCCAATGGTCACAGATGAAATTCAATAAATGCACATTCGAAAATCGGCCCATAACCCGCCCATACTGGTTGGGTCGGGTTGGTATAGTAATATTGAAAAGAGACTTCGAACAAATTCTCGACATTTTACTTTATATTTCATATAGCTTATAAGAACTGCGATATAAAATGATGTAATAATTGATCCTTCATACGGAACGCTGACCTAGACATTCCACTGAAGGATATGGTTACGACCGCAATGTTCTATACTAAACTATATCCATTAATGAATAAGCACGGTATTCATATAATAATTTCCGAAAAAAACGAGCGTTACTGAATAAGTGAACTAATGCAACGACTCTTTTTGCATTTAATTTGTACTACTAAGGTTCAAAATTTATTTTGTACTTAAGTAGTACAAAATATTTAGTTTAAATTATTAGTGACTACGAATTTGATCTTATTTACCGGCCAGTTAAAAATTGCCGGATGTTTTTTCTCCACTTCAGATAAACGCATCTCACCTGATGAAGTGAGTGATGGAGGAGTCTTAAATTACCTGAGGTCACCAAGGGCTCGGTGTATACGTAAGATATCATTATAACTAATTAAAAAAGGACTGTGCGGTTTAATACAAATACCTGTGGTGATAGTGGAGCACCGAAGCTCATCTACAGTCTCGCGCAGTGTGTCTCTTTCCTGCAGCAGTGCGTCCCGCTCGCGCTGGAACGACGCCACCTGGCTGCTCAGCTTCTTATTCTCGATCTCTAACTTGTCCGCCTTCGTGATTTCAGCGTCTAATTTTTCGTTTAGATCTGTCACCTAAAACAGTTTAGTTTATTTATTGGGTTTACGAACAACTACTTCAGAACAACGTCTTCTGTTGCAGGTACGAGTATACTCGATAGACTTTATTACACTGTAAAAAAAACTACTACTTTCACTTTAAAATTTGAGAGTTTTAAGTAGTTTGACCTGCTGGCATGTGTACAGTAACTCTCTTGTCTTTGGTGTAGCAGCGACCTGCTTCATTTAGATGTCCAGCTGCGCGCGGATGGCGTTGGCGCGCTCCAGCTGTTTATAATACACCACCGCCTATGAGTGTGAGGTATCGCACCGACCTGCTTCTTGTAGATGTCCAGCTGTTTATGATACACCAACAGCTATGAGTGTGAGGTATCGCACCGACCTGCTTCTTGTAGATGTCCAGCTGTTTATGATACACCAACAGCTATGAGTGAGAGGTATCGCACCGACCTGCTTCTTGTAGATGTCCAGCTGTTAATGATACACCAACGGCTATGAGTGTGAGGTATCGCACCGACCTGCTTCTTGTAGATGTCCAGCTGTTTATGATACACCAACAGCTATGAGTGAGAGGTATCGCACCGACCTGCTTCTTGTAGATGTCCAGCTGTTTATGATACACCAACGGCTATGAGTGTGAGGTATCGCACCGACCTGCTTCTTGTAGATGTCCAGCTGTTTATGATACACCAACAGCTATGAGTGTGAGGTATCGCACCGACCTGCTTCTTGTAGATGTCCAGCTGTTTATGATACACCAACGGCTATGAGTGTGAGGTATCGCACCGACCTGCTTCTTGTAGATGTCCAGCTGTTTATGATACACCAACAGCTATGAGTGTGAAGTATCGCACCGACCTGCTTCTTGGAGATGTCTAGCTGTTTATGATACACCAACGGCTATGAGTGTGAGGTATCGCACCGACCTGCTTCTTGGAGATGTCCAGCTGTTTATGATACACCAACGGCTATGAGTGTGAGGTATCGCACCGACCTGCTTCTTGTAGATGTCCAGCTGTTTATAATACACCAACGGCTATGAGTGTGAGGTATCGCACCGACCTGCTTCTTGTAGATGTCCAGCTGTTTATGATACATCAACGGCTATGAGTGAGGTATCGCACCGACCTGCTTCTTGTAGATGTCCAGCTGTTTATGATTCATCAACGGCTATGAGTGTGAGGTATCGCACCGACCTGCTTCTTGTAGAAGTCCAGCTGTTTATAATACATCACCGGCTATGAGTGTGAGGTATCGCACCGACCTGCTTCTTGTAGATGTCCAGCTGTTTATGATACACCAACAGCTATGAGTGTGAGGCATCGCACCGACCTGCTTCTTGTAGATGTCCAGCTGTTTATGATACACCAACGGCTATGAGTGTGAGGTATCGCACCGACCTGCTTCTTGTAGATGTCCAGCTGTTTATGATACACCAACGGCTATGAGTGTGAGGTATCGCACCGACCTGCTTCTTGTAGATGTCCAGCTGTTTATGATACACCAACGGCTATGAGTGTGAGGTATCGCACCGACCTGCTTCATGTAGATGTCCAGCTGTTTATGATACACCAACGGCTATGAGTGTGAGGTATCGCACCGACCTGCTTCTTGTAGATGTCCAGCTATTTATGATACACCAACGGCTATGAGTGTGAGGTATCGCACCGACCTGCTTCATGTAGATGTCCAGCTGTTTATGATACACCAACGGCTATGAGTGTGAGGTATCGCACCGACCTGCTTCTTGTAGATGTCCAGCTGTTTATGATATACCAACGGCTATGAGTGTGAGGTATCGCACCGACCTGCTTCTTGTAGATGTCGAGCTGCGCGCGGACGGCGTTGGCGCGCGCCGCCGCCTGCTCGTGCTCGATCGCGCGCTGCACGTGCTCCGTGTTGGCGCGCTCCAGCAGTTTCACCTGCGCCCAAACACGTATGCGTCACGTTAACGTTGATTATGTATATAATACTTATTGCAATAACATAAGGTTCAATTCGGCAGCAAGCGGATGTAGAGAGCCGAACTCAGTCCTTCGCTTTATCGTACTTCAAAGCCTACGGCCGGCCGCACGTTTTACGCGCTTGAAGTCCGCCGAAAATCTCGCCTTTCCTACCCTGGGCTGTAGGAGATCATACATAACGATTATACCGCAAATAAAAAAATACAACATAGGTTCTCTCTTCATACGACTAAGGCCCTTCGTACACAAAGCTACGCAAATCTCCGATACTACAATGTTGTATACTACATTAGTATCAAGTCGCGAGTATCGAGTAGCGCATAGTCCGTACACAAGGCTACGCAAATCTCCGATACTAATGTTGTATATATAGGCAAGGATATTTCTCCACCTCAGAAACAAATTTAATATTTAATGATTGCTCCGCCATCTTGGAAATCGCCGCGACTTAAGTAGCGAAGATCTCGACCGGCAGGTAGCGCGAGGCTGGCGTGATGCGAGTCGCGAGACAAATGTCGGCGACGCGACTAGTGTACGAACCTCAATGGATTTGTATGGCGGTAGTCGCTTGGAGACTAAAATCGTCGAGTATCGGAGATTTGCGTAGCCTTGTGTACGAAGGGGCTAAGGCGACAACTAGGCATAAGTCTTTGTCACTTGTCACCGACCTTGTAAAACCTGCCACTGACCTGTCTCCTCAGGTCGACGTGTTCCTCCATCCTCTTCTTGTAGGAGGCTACGGCGGCCTCGAGGGCAGCAGCTTTGGCAGCCGTCTCTCGCAGCGCATCCACTTCATCTTTCAGCGCTACATTCTCTGACGCTGCCATCTACGAACAAAATCCATGTTACCATCATGTTTTGTATGTCAAGCTCATTTGCAGGAAAATAAGTTCTATTGCTTAAGAGTTAAGTATATTTTTATTTGAATCAAAAATGTCTTGTGAAGTTTTGCACCTAGAATGCTCAAAGTTTCCAACAATTAAGCTTCAGTCAGCCCGTGACGACGGCCACCGGCCGGTGCAACTTGGTCGAAGCGTCGGGTACTTAAAAAAATATGCTGAAGTCACCTATACTCCGCTGTACTCGGTGACTGCTGCCTGTGGTCACCTCAACAAGAATTGGAATTGTACTGTGTTTTTATTGGGTCTGGCACCTCGTCGCTCATCAGAGTCAGGTGAAGTGCAACCCATAACTCGTGAGTTGCCCCAAACATGTAGTCTGATGCAATTTTCCAGTAAGACTTAAACCCCGTACAATATTTAATTTACGCAGCGTCACTCACTTGCAGCTCCTCATTCCTCAGTTTCAGCTGCGCCACGAACCTCTCTGCGCGTCCGACCTTGCTCGTTGGTCGTCCGTTTGCAGCTTCACCTTATCCAACTCATCTATAATGGCGTCAAGTTGCGCGCGCTTGTGTTACTGTACCGCAGCATGCTCGCGTGCAACAAGTTAGTACATAAAACCTGTTCAATATTTCCTTTAAGCAGCACTCACCTGCAACTCCTCATTCCTCAGCTTAAGCAGCGCCACCTCCCTCTCCAGCGCGTCCGACCTTGCTCGCTGGTCGTCCCTTTGCAGCTCCACTTTATCCAGCTCATCTTTAATCGCGTCGAGTTGCGCGCGCATGTTGCTGTACCGAAGAGTGCCCGCGTGCGCTGGTCCTAAAGACCCGCCGGCATCATCCAACTCGCACGCATCGTCATCGCCTGATGCGGCCTGAGTGGCTGCCAGCCGGGCCACTTCGTTCAGCAATGTCATCTTCTCCTCTTGGAGGACTTTCACCTAACAAAACAGTCGAGTTCATCTTTAATAAAACAGTGGACTTTGTATTGGGAACTATATTTTTGGTCAGCAAAGTTTATTTTGTCATCAACTTGTATCAATAAATAATTGATTTATCGGAACGAAATAATTATTTTCTTATTTGAATTCTCAGATATATAAAAAGTATCGCCAGGTATAAATTATGAAATTTATTTTTTATTTATCACTTATTCGGCGATTATTTATAAAATCGTAGTTCATTCCGTGAATAAAAACTTTGTCCTCAAAATAATAGGTTTATTCCCTAAATAATAGCTTCGTGCTCAGAATGGTAGATCTGTCGTCAAATAAATCGACTATAGTCCTCAAAATGAGACTTGTTTTAATTTGTATTTTGTCACCAGTACAACGTTCCATAAGTACTATTCGTTATCAATTATAAATTTAATGAAAAAATGTTCCAACGGGCAGAGCCAAATTGGCGCTCTGATTTACCAATCCAGCCTCAACGTTGGGTTGTACGATGCGCGGTTGTTTACTTCATTCGCTGTTTTATTGCTATTTTAACAATAAAAATATTGATTATTGTGAAATAAATACTGTGTTTATTTACTATTCTACTAGAAAATTATATTAATGTAATTTTATACTTATGCTACCTATGGAAATTAAGATCTTTGGGAGAGGCCTAAATCCAGCAGTGGACATCTTTTGGCTGTAATGACTACGACGACAACGTAATAACAATTTTTTTTTTGAACCTTATGATCTTTCTTAATTTATTTGATTATTCAGTTATCAGGACTAACCTTTTATAATTAATACAAAAATAATTATTTGACACTTGATAATACATCCCGATGATTATTGGCGACTAAATTTTTCCGACAGATCTACTATTTTGCGGAATTACCCTATTATTTAAGATATGCAAACCCAATTAAATTGGGAAAAGCTTAAATCATACCCCTTTGTATTTGTATATGTAAAGTAAGGTCGATCGAAACGTCGAGTATAAAAGGCCTCTTTACTAAGGGTGGATTCGACCAAACTGGATATAAGACTTACTCCGAGACTAGTCTATACAAATTCGTCATTTAATCTAGGTATAAGACCTTATTCCAGTTTGGTCGAATCCACCATGAGTAGTTTTACGTTAATGCCTCGTTCATATATTTGTGAATAAGGAAAGTAAACAAAGGCCATGTGTTTATAGTTAAAAATTATTTTTCTCAACCTGCTGTGAAATGTAAAGCGCACAAAAAATGTTCGAGCAACTTGTATAGCTTACCCAAGTAACAAAATGTGGTTTTGTAGTGGTTCCGGAGCCAGGTCTATAACAGGCTAGTAAAAGTTTATAACCACGGAAAAGGGCCCATTTTATACGCGTACTTTTGCTAATAAAATACTCATAGTAGACTTGGCGAGCACCACTTAGACCAATAATACACTTATAGTTGGACTACGCAGAACCATTTGCTCCCGCGAAGCTCACTATGAGCATTTAATAGAAGTAGGCAGACTTGTAACGTACTCCGCACTTCTATTACTAGCTACTTCAAACATTTGTGAATTGATGTTTTGTTGTGCAGTTGTGGAGAAAAATAAAAAAAATAAAAGTAACTTCATCTATTTTACATAAGATGTAATATCAAGTATTTTGCACGTAATATTATACGTGCATACATGATTGCACGGCCAACGCGTATGTATTTTCGGTGAAGTATATTGTGTTTTACATCTCAATTTTTGTTCGCCTTTTGAACATGGCGTATTAACTAAGTTGTGTTTAAAAATAATATTGGCCCTAACAGCATTGTCGCGCCATATTGTGACGAAATAGGGTTCCGCATACAAATGTATTATGCTTAATTTTAATAACCAAGAGTTTATTATTTTTATGTTTTAGTTGTGACTTTGATCGAACTATCATGGTCATATTTCCATTTTTTTATATCCATTTTTGTTATAATTTAATAAAAACCCAATGACTCAAAAGAAATCAAAATGGCCGTGAAGATGCGAGAAATATTAAAAGCAATTGTCTTCTTAAATGGACTTCACGAAGATATCTTTGGACACTAATAGTTTTACAAGAAACCTTTTTAAAGAAATTAAGACTATAACAGCCGTGCGATTCTTTAAGCTAAAGCCTTGATAGCTGCGGCTGCCGCAGCGCTGAGAAATGACTCTGTCTCTTTCATATTCATAAAATTGGAAAGAGACAGCAGATCACAGCCATGCGCGCAGCGTCTATGTGTCGCTTAGAGAATCGCATAGCAGTATTCGAGAGTCCACAATAATACCAAGTACACTTACTCTTAAAAGAAACCACTGTAGAACTAATTCACTTATAATTGGCACATAAAGTTGACTTATACACTCCTATAAAGTCAAGTAACAAGTGCAAATGGTTTTAGTCTATACATTACTATTACTGACGTATGACACTTATAGCGGATTACTTCTTGTAGGCGATTAGAAGTGTAACTTACTGGAGCAAGTTTTCTCATGTGTATTTACACCTATGCAACCCTTTTATAGGCCATCTTAGCCTTTACTGCGCCTATAATTTCGTTCTATAGACGACTATAAGTCAACTTATAAGAACAGGTGTACTATAAACCCAAACGAACTCCGTGTAACATGTTATAAGCTTGGTAGTAAAACCTGGAACCACTAAAAGAGAGGTACTAGTGCTGTAAGCCTGTAAACTGTGCACTACAGGAGAACTTTGTTACTTGGGTACCTTTCAATATTTTAACTACTTTAATGTGGACAAAAAGAAAATTGATATACAAGTTTCAAAATGAAACGTAGGTTATTTTGTATTATATTCAAAGCAACTTCCATGTAATTTTCCTCTTATGGCAAAAATCCAGAAAAACCTTCAAAAACATTATTAAATCTTTAACAAAGAAGTAAGTCCTTGAACATAACTAGTTCCAAAACCATAAATTATCATTAACCACAGCAGCGTTTGTTTTCCAAATCAGCGTTACAAAAATACCAGACGTATTTACACAAACACACTGTCAAGTTGAATCATTCATTACGCTTAGTTTCTTACTTTCCTTACTTAATCTTTCATAGTGCAGTGTATATTGATACCATATTTTGAATTTTATGACAATTGAGATGAGGTCGAAAACCAATGAAAAATTTCAACATGCTGTGCCTATTAAAGGGTTAAAGTGTAAACGCCAGAGCTTCTACACAAACCTGCGTATCTAGTTCATGACACCTCTGCGCAAGCGCCTCCTTCATGTCCGCATCGGTCTGCTCCACAGGCGGCGGTTCCAAATGCAGGCTGCCGCGGTTCACGCCCAGAGTCAACGTCTCCAACTCCTAAACACAACATCACTTGTTCATTCCACACTCCGCGCACTTGTCACTACACGGCGACATTCAAATTTTAACTGACACATATCACAATCTATCGTGATACAAGGACATTAAAAGAGGCGTAACTAACACATTCGGTTTCTTTAAAAAATGGCGAGTAATGAGAACGCCACTTCGAAAGTGATGTTGGGTAAGAACGCATTCTTAATATAATTTTGCAATGGTCAACGTTATATTTAATGTAATGTCCGCTCGTATAAACTACAATACCGCATACAGACTGACATGAATTGTGAGTTATATAAGAAGTGGATATGAACTAATTAGTTACGCATGGCTGGTACTGCAGTGTTAGCATTAAGTTTTTATTAATAAGAGCCTTAACGATTCAAAGGTTCACTTTTATATTTTGAACATGGAAGCGTTCTGACTTTATCTCACCTGATGGTAAATAGAATAATAAAAGCGATAATAGAAGCGCGCTTTACCGGAATCCACAACCGGAACACAACTTCCCGGAATTAACTGGCTACCTATATCTAACGTAACCTTGCTATACTAACAATACAGTTTGGCATTAGTATTATAATGATTTAATTGATGATAACTAGCCAAACTACCAAACTGTAACAATTTTTCTTACTGAGTATCGAAACTGGAACCTCAGTAAGATCGATAGTCTAATCACTAGGTAATTGGGTCAGAGTCTTTACCAACATTGAGCAACTATTGAAAGTCTACAATCTTAACTTTATTAAAACCAGGCAGTGGTGTCTTACAGTAGGTAAATAACAGACACAAAAATAAACCCTAACAATAATAAGTGTCGTAAGAACGGCGACAATTATCATTGAGTGACGGAACTGTCGTCGATACGGCAGTAAATGTTAGCTAGACCGAGAAACAGTCTCTTTCGATTAAATAAAGCGTTATGCATTAGTAGACTACCGTGGTAAGGTTAATTTTACTATGACTAATATTAATATGACATTGGAGACCCGAATTCAACCTGACCTTTCACCAAAGCCTTTGAACTATTGGCCTCGCCTATTTTTGTTTTAAATCCGTGAGAAGTGGAATAATGCCATTGCACTACATGTAAGCTAATAGATCGATTGCATTTTTTTATACCTTTGTGGTGAACTTATCTTTGACCACTCGGTAAAGTTAGGTTTCTCTCGACAACCAAAGGTTTAATTGTTTTAAAAATATGTTTTCTATTTATAATGGCTGTCTAACTGTAACATAGATTTCTGTTCAAAATTATAGATCTAACTAACTAACCACGCGGCGCGTTTAAGATTGCTGACCTTAACGCCCCATCTCACATTTCCACCATACATATTACGAGTATAATGGCGTCGTATCGCAACATTGACAACTCATTTACACGTCGCTAAAGATAGTGTACAAATCTTATGGTTCGTTTTATAAGGCTCTGCGCAAACTTATTCACTTAGCAACTGAACGCAAAGCACTGCTACCGCGTTTTCTTGCGATTCCTGTCCCGTGGATGTAACAGTGTCTACGTTTGCGCTGCACCTTATAATAATCCAAGGCGAACAAAACCAGTTGTATTCAAAAAAGTCATTATTATTTTCAGTATAAATAGACTACTGCTGAATGTTTAAATAAAACATTTGTTTTAATAACATGGTAAAGCATGCATATAAAGTCCATTGTAAAGTAATAAATGGCAGTGTGAGAACTATCCAAACTATCGCTAGCGGACGGCCTGCGACTTCGTCCACATGAATAGCTGTATTTTGTGAAGGGTTCTGTGGTTTCGCTCATACATACAGTATAATATATAGCCATTATGTTCACACTGAAACTATATAAACAAAAATCAATGGCCACGTATGCATGTATGTTCGCGCATCACATAAAAACGGCAGCACTTATTTGGGTGTTCACACGGAGGATGAAGTCGCGGGCGGGCAGGTAGTTTTGAATATTGAGAAAAGATTACCCCCCCCCCCCCCCCCCCACATCGCAACTAGCAAACTTTACCTCTTTGTAGCGAGGCAGCAATAGGTGTTGAAGTTAGACAATTCGCCCACACATTTTTGATGACGATGATGATGGCAATTATAATAATAGTTTATTTTCTCTCTACCAACAATTACAATCATAATATACACTTCTGGACACATCTATTGGCCCACCTTAGAGTTTAGGTTTCGATGGCCCCTACTTAAATATGATTGCTAGATTGAACAAAAACTATTGATGCAGTTTTAAACCTGATACATTTTACCATCTTTTTCGATCGTATTGTTTTAAATTTGAATTCAGAATACCACACGACATGGAGCTACGCCTAACAAGTCGGGTATGCGCCTTGATGAAGGCAGTTGATTTTTGAATAAAAAACATGTTTTATCAAATAAAGGTTTCATTTAATAACGCGTGTTGCCTCCATGGGCATCTACGACAGCTCTCCTACGATTAGGCATAGAGTTTATCAACCGCTCTATAAAATTTTGAGGGATCATCTCCCATTCCTCTTATATGGCAGTTTTCAACTCCTGCATCATCTGGGCAACTGGCTGACGAGCCCTAACACGTCTTTTTAGCTCGTCCCACATGTGCTCAATCGGGTTCATGTGTAGGCTTCTGGCTGGCCAGTCCATAACTGTGATGTTCACATCCCGAAGATATTCCCAGACGATGCCGGCCGTATGGGCTCTTGCATTATCATGCATAAAAAGGAAGTTTGGGCCCACATGGTCCACGTATGGCATCACGTGAGGTTCTAAGCACTCACGAATGTACCTTTCAGCATTTAATGTTGGCAGCCGTGTTCCCGTAATAACTTCAAGTTGAGTTTTGCCGCTCGCGGATATACCGCCCCAGACAGTCCATGAGCCACCGCCATAAGCAATCCTCTCTTCAAAGCAGCATTGTGCAAAACGCTCTCCCTTACGTTGGTAGACCTTCTTCCTTCCATCATAGCCATGTAACGCAATTTTAGACTCTTCAGAAAAGAGTACACGGCTCCAATGGTGCTGAGTCCAATTTAAATGAGTGCGCGCGAAATGAAGACGCGCTGTTCGGTGGGCTCGCGTTAGTTTGGGGCCATTAGCTGGCTTGTGTGGTACCATATCGCGTTCTTTTAACCTTCTCCGAACAGTTCGAACGCTCACAGATACTCCGTGGAAGTCGCGAAGTTGGTTTTGTATCTCAATGGAGGTAAGCTGACGATTTCTCAAGCTGGTCGTCACGATTAATCGATCCTGCCTTTCAGTTGTGACCCGAGATCGTGGCCTTCCTTGGCGACGAATAAAGCCGCCAGTCTCTAGGTACCTCCCATAAACATTTCGGACCGCAGATCGACTTAAATTAAGTTGAGCATTCACATTTCTTTGGCTGTGTCCGGCCTGTATAAGTGCCACAGCTTGGGCGGCGACTTCAGGCGAAGTATCCATAGATTATTGATAGAACCTCACCTTAATTTTAAGAATAAGTAATGTTTGTTGCAAAACCAAAGAGAAAAATCACACTTTCAAGAATTAAATATAACCAAGTAAACCAATAAAATCAAGTTTTCTTAGTATTCGATTGTTTGATATCAACGAACAGGCTCCAAATTGTCTTTTGTTTCTTTAAAGAAGACTATTGAATAAAATTATGAATGTGCCTGGTTCAAAAGTGCATAAAAACTTTTTGCTCGACCTAATATAAATTTTTAGCTAGGACTAAACGAAACTGAAAATGCAAGGTGGGTCAATAGATGTGTCCAGAAGTGTATTATAAAGTAAAGTCGCTGTTTTCCTCTGTCTGTGGCACCGCACTATTATTCTAAACCACGCAATGGATTTTTATGCGGTTTTCACTAAATGATAGAGCGTTATCTGAGGATGGTTTTTTGTTTATATTTCGTAGATATATTTTTTTTAATAGTTGAAGTATGACGGTTTTTCTAAGACAGCGTGGATGAAGGCGCGGGCGGGCCGCTAGTGTACAATAAGTTGTTTTTAATCTAGCTAGCTTATCATCTGTGAGAGACTGGAGTCTAAAATGGGCAGTACTCTGCTTGTAATTTAGAGCAACAGTAGGCCTAGCATGCGCAACACGAGATATGTCACGGAGAAATACCAGACAAGCAAAAACTACTATTATGTCTATTTTAGACATATCGTGTATATCCACATAAAGGCCCCAGTATACCCCATTGGCGTACGTTGGCCCACTGCCGGCCATTGCCAATTGTAGACAAATGTAGGCCACGATCACTAGGCGTTCACACATTGGCGTGTGTTGGCCCAATGCTCATTGCTGCCTGGTAGTGGTGGGTGATATCGCCTTTTTTTGTAAATCGATCCGAAACTATATATCGATATATATTGATATCGGATTCTGAAACTATATATTTTAAAGGTGGCTACTGACGATCCAGATTTGCGCGTCAGTCCAGGCGTATAACTGTGGCGTCACTCCAAATGGTTTTACGCCAAACAGATTTCCCCACTCACTGGCGTCATTCCGGCTTGTCAGTTCTCGACCGGCCGGTACAATCAATTTTAAACTTTATTGTTTGGTACCAAGGATCAATATTTATTGGAGAAATTCGAACTGACATGATTGGAATGTTTTAGACCGGCCGAGCTGTATTTTTAACTTTATCGTTTGGTTCTAAGGATCAATATTCAATGGAGAAATTCGAACTGACGCGATTGGAGTGATGATCACACACTCACGGTCAGTTTGGCGCGACGCGCCGGCTTGGATTATGGTAGCCACGGAAAATTCCGTGTCGCGCCGTCATGTCAGTTAAAACTCTGGAGTGACGATTCGACATTCACGATAAAATTTTGGGCTGACGTCAGTTCAACTGATGGGAAAAACTGATCGTTAGTGGCCATCTTAATATCAGTGATATCGCCCATATCTGTCACTGTATAGTCACAGAATAAATAATAGTACTACGTACAGAAGTTGCACTCCTTTCATATTGAAGAAAGCCGCCTATTTAATAACCTACAATATTAGATAGGCACCGTGTGCATTCAAAATAGCACCTTATCGCTATACGCGAAGAGTAGTTATTACTTTGTGATGCATTTTGTACCGAACGTACCTACGCCGTCGACTCTTGTGTTAGGGATGACAGCAAATAGACTAAATATAAATACCTACGCTACACCTACATTTGTAAGTAATCTATTTTGTGATTGCACACCTATGTAAAATGTAGTTCTGTAAGTTACTTACTTAGCTATTTACCTATCTAGCAAACAAGCACTCAGTCTTAGAAACAAACAAACACTGCACAGATATGACGAGTTGAAGATATAACGAAAACAAAACGTAAACCACATTTTATTACGTAGCCGTAGGTAATATAGGTACCTTATTCTATTACCTACATCATGATAAGTACTGGTGATTTTAATTCTTACGAACTCACTATAAATAGTAAGTTACGCAACAGGAAAATTAGGTGCCTATACCTTCTACATCACAACAGTCGCAGGATCACGATCGCACGGCGAAATAATTCACATATTACTCTGTGTAAAAAGTATCGGGAATATGTCAATAAAAAGACCCGCGTAAAAGAGTTCGTTTTAATTTTTTTACTGCATGTTGGTAGCACTGTACTGATTTATCGCGCGAAATTTGAGTGGGATCTGTCATTTACTTTGTTTAAAACTGCACTTTTTGTTGGTCATAGTTTTGAGTCCTCGGCGATTTTTACAATGAAAAATATTGTTGAACAAAGAGTGTGCCTTAAATTTTGTGTTTCGAATGATATTTCATGTGGAGAATCGCTCAAAATGTTGAAAAAAACCTACGGCGAATCTTGTATATCAAAAACAAGGGCATATGAATGGTACAAGGCTTTTAAAGAAGGCCGAGACGTAGTAGTAGACTTGCCTCGTTCTGGTAGACCTTCAACCGCTACGACCAAAGAAAACATCGACAGAATCAAGAAGCTAGTGCTCGAAAATCGACGTATGAGTTTGAGGGAGTTGGCTAGTGAGGTGAACATATCTTTTAAGTCCGTCCACAACATTCTCATTGACATTTTAGGCATGAAACGCCTTGCCGCTCGATTAGTTCCAAAGGAGCTCAATTTTGTTCAAAAAGCGCAGCGAATACATGTTGCTGAAGACATGGTTTCCCGAGCTTCTTCGGATCCTACCTTTATGAAACGTATAATAACTGGCGACGAGACATGGGTTTATGAGTACGACATGCAAACAAGCCAACAGTCTTCAGAATGGCGTTTCGAAAACGAGCCGAAACCCAAAAAACCGCGGCAAAGTCGCTCCAAAATCAAGGTGATGCTGTCAGTTTTTTTGACTACCGTGGTGTGGTTCACTCCGAATTCCTTCCAGAGGGAGAAACAGTGAATAAAGAATATTATTTAGGCGTCATGAAGCGTTTGCGTGAGAGTATCCGCCGAAAACGTCCAGATTTGTGGCAACACAACTTATGGATGCTGCACCATGATAATGCACCATCACACACAGCCATTATTGTGAAAGAGTTTTTAGCGAAAAATTCAACAAAAGTTCTCGACCAAGCACCGTATTCACCTGTTAGGGCTCCGTCTGACTTTTTTCTATTTCCAAGTTAAAATTACCACTTCGAGGAAAACGTTTTGAGTCGATAGAAGCCATAAAAGAAAATTCGCTGAATGAGCTGAAGGCCATACCGCAAGTAGCTTACGAAAAATGTATGGAGGACTGGGTGAAGCGGTGGAGATGTTGTATTGCAAGCAATGGTGCTTACTTTGAAGGCGATAAATTAAATTTAGATGAATAATTTGTATTTATTGTTTTATTGAACAATTCCCGATACTTAGTACACAGAATGTAAATAAGTAAATACCAACCTACCTCTACTTTCGTATTATCTATTTGTTCTGTAAACAAACCTAAGTGTAAAATAAATTAAATATACCTAATTTCCAGAATCTTTCGGTAGGTAATGTAAAAAAAGATAACTTCGAATCTTTCTGTTTATTTCGACAGCCCTCCACACAACAATTTTTACTGTTGCATTTCACCATTATAACGGAGCTTGCAGATTTACTGATATCGGAGAGGTAGTTATTTTTAAACAAATCGCAATTGCGATCCGAGACCACTTCAAACTACGTTAGTGTTGCCAAAATGCAAGAACAAGACGAGACTTAGCCAGTCTTGGTCTTGGTCTTGGTATTGCGTTCCCAGTCTTGGTCTTGCAGCAAGAGTCTCGCAAGTCTAATTATTATTAGCCTATTGCTATTTATTAAACGTTACTTTAGATCTTAGAACAACGTAACAGTTGACCTTTTACTTCCGAATAGCTACAAAAATTCTTAGACAGGTCAATATCCGACCCTTAATGATGCCGACAATAAGGCGCCGCGCACTTTTTCATTTTTTTTTATATATTTGTTTGCGCCTCATAGTCTCTAAACATACCTATACCCTGAATTCTTATACTCCCTGAAACGACACTCAGTCCTAACTGCAAGACGCAAGAGTCTCGCATGCTTAGTCTTGTTCTTGCTCAAGTCTTGCACGGACAGTCTTGGTCTTAGTCTTGCTAAAATTAGACGGTCTTGGTGGTCTTGCACAAATGCAAGAACAAGACCAAGACTGCAAGACCAAGACCGATTTTGGGCAACACTACTGTACGTGTGCTCGAAAGCGCGCTGAGTCCCTGACTGATTTACAACTTCAAGTTGTCGCGCGCTGTAGGTGCTTTTCGTGGTAGGTATGACGGAGTGCAAGATGCCTGGTATAGTATATCAATAAAGGATTCGTAAAACCTTACTTACTGATACTAGTAACAAATAATAATGATTTTTATTTCCCGATTCGATCCAAAAATCGATTTAGACGTCTACGATTCATTACGATCCAAAAAATCGATTCAAAGAGAAAAATCATGCATCATGCATCCCTAATCGGCCATTGTGTGAACACCACTGGCCAACATACGCCACGATTCCTTGGTAGTGTGCCCAGAAAACCGACAACTTTCCGATTGCGCGCCACGATGGGCCAATGTCCGCCAACGACGTCCAACGTATACCAATGACTCCGTCTACACATTGGCGATGGCCGGCAGTGGGCTAATATACGCCAATGTGTACTGGAGCCTTAGCACGAGAAAACGGGTCAAGAAAATTTTCTCGTGTTGCGCATGCTAGGCCTACAGGCCCCCAAAAAAGACATCGTAAAACGATAATGATGACGAATGATGATTGAACACTTTGACATAAATTACATCCATTTATAAATTTAGAAAAAATTTGAGTGCGTAATCTTCAAAAGGGATAATTTCAAATCAGATGCTCAGTGATGCGCCGCACGGCGCAACGCGTTTGCAACGCTGCAAACGCTTCTGCATTGTAAATCCATAACAATCAAAAACAAGCGGCTTCAGCCGTGCGACAGCTGCGCGTTTTGTACAACATTAACAACTCATACAAAGTGAGAGACGCGCGGCAGAAGCGCGGCAGCAGTATTTCAACCGCACGGCTCACTGCTGCCAATCTGAAGGTGTGGTCATAAATTATGTTTTTATAAGACATACTGACCTGTATTGCCTGCATGATTGATCGCTGGCAGGATAATTCCATTTCCATAATTCGAGTTATGTACTCCTCTTTTTTTATACAGTTTACAGCACAACCTAAAAAAATATTTTTAATAATAATGATTAGTTAGCCATAGGTCCAATACGCAGTTCGTCCAAATTGTATTTCAACGCTCATTTCGTCCGACTCGTATATAGTCCAACACGCATTTCGTCCAATATCTATTTGTCCAACACGTATTTGGTCCAATATACATTTTGTCCAACAAGCATTTCGTCTAAAAGGCATTTCGTCCAACATGGTATTACGTCAATACGTATTTGGTTCAACACGAATTTATTTATTTATAGCTAGTAATAAATAAATTCGTTTGTTTTGACATTATATTATTTATTATGCTATACATACCCCTTTTTAAACAAAAATAAGAGTAGCTATCACGGTTCATGAGATACAGCCTGCAGACAGACGGACAGCGGAGTCTTAGTAATAGGGTCCCGTTTTTACCCTTGTTGGGTACGGAAACCTTAAAAATACAGTGGCTAGTTTAAAGCCTACTGCAAAATTAATTAACGAATTCGTTTCACGACTAAGCCCCTCATTGACGAACTGCATAAAGACGAATCTCGAAATGGACGAACTGCGTAATGACAATTCACGGAATGGTCGAATCAAATTATTGGCGAATTGAGTAGTAGGCGAACGGCAAAATGCGAAATGGACGAATTGCGTATTGGACCTACGGCTAACAAATCCGATATACGACTATGTCGCTATTGAACTATATCTCACATTGCCCATTTGGCGATACGACTATGTCGCCATTGGACTATATCTCACATTGCCTATTTCGCGATACGACTATGTCGCTATTGGACTGTAAAATCCTATAAGAGGTAAATATAGGCTAATATTGTTTAACGTAGCTTAAGGATTATAATGTTGTTTTAAATTGTTTATATTTTTAAGTATAAGTTGAATTCTTTTACAATAGTTTTTTTTTTTAATTAGCACTCTTTATTATATTTAAGTAACAAAGTAACGTAAAGTAAGTAACTCTTGAACAAAAACTCAATGAACCTTAGTGTCACTAAGCCTATTTCGCTATTGGACTAAAACGCAATGAACCTTAGACTATTGGACTAAAACGGAATTGACCTAAGTCGCAATACGCCCACATCTCGTTTGGTCTAGGCATAACGCGACTTAGGCACACTGCGGTTTATTTATTTAATTAAAACGGTAAAAACCAATTACATTAATTAACAAAAAAAATATACATTAACTATATTCCAAACAATTCATAAAAATAAAAAAATAATAAAAACAGCAAATTAATTACAAATAAATAACAAAAATTCATTCAATAAAATCAATAAATTCAAATTGTACAATAAAATATAATAAATATAATTCATTAATTTAAGTTAAATTACAATGACAAGAAAAAAATGAATTTTAAAATTTTATAAATTAACGAAACGCAACCACTCTGACAATATATTCAGCCACCCATCTGCAAACAAATCGCTTTCAGGATTAAATTCTAGGAGAGCATTGAGTGACGAAAGGCTGCGCGGTATTGGCGACTGGGCGCGGGCTACTGTGCGACAAGGCGGCACTGCAAACAACTTATGCTTCCTACTCCGATTATAGTTGTTAGGAACAAAAAACCGAGACAAGTCACCGTGCAGATCGGGGGCATCAATTTTCCCATGTAATATTTTGCACATAACTATCATCTGATGCTTCTCCCGTCTGACCTCCAGAGAGTTATATCCGAGTCAACTAAGAAGGAATTTTGTGGGGTACATATATGGATAATATCCTCTAACGCGTTTGTAAAGGTACCTAAGGAAAGCTTTTTGTACCTTTTCAAGTAAAAGTACATATTTGCTTTCATGTGGATTCCATACACACATAGCATTTTATAGCTTGGACCGCACCAGCGCAGCAAATATCAAGCGTATCAAACTGTAGTCATTGAAGTCACGGGAATTTCTAAGTATGAAACCTAATCGCCTAAAGGACTCCTTGGCCAACGCGACTACGTGATCATGAAATGTTAATTTCAGATCAAACATGACGCCTAAGTCCTTCACCTTGGTTACACGCGTCAGTAATTTGCCATTTAGCTTGTAATCATAGATTATCGGCTGTCGCTGACGGCTAAAGGTCATTGCGGAGCATTTGGCAACGTTGAATTCCATTCCATTTCGGTCACTCCACTGGCAAACTGCGTCAACGTCATGCTGCAGATCCCTGCAGTTCGCGCTCGACTTTACCTCTCTAAAAAGTTTTAGGTCGTCCGCATACATCAGGCAACGCGAGTTTACCAGAACGCTAGGGAGGTCGTTTATCATTATTAAAAATAGGAGGGGTCCAAGTATAGAGCCCTGACTTACTCCGCAACGTGTATGATACGGACCAGAATCATATACACCAAGTCTAACGAACTGCTAACGATCCCGAAGGTAATCCGCAACAAGAAGAAGCCCCGGGGTAAAACCTAGTAAACAAAGTTTTTGTAGTAAGACATCATTGTTCACCCTGTCGAATGCCTTGCGGAAGTCAAAATAGAGTACATCCATCTGTAAGCCTCTGTCCAAACTGGTAGAGACATATTTAACAAATACGTCTCAACAGACCTTTTCCGTCTAAAACCGTGCTGCTCGTTGCAGAGGTATTTATCCACCTGTGAGTATACATATTTGTGTATTATGCTTTCAAACACCTTTGCTGGGGATGAAAGAACGGCGATCGGTCTGTATTCCTCAACCTTGGACTTATCCAAGCCTTTGGGTATTGGGCTAACTCTAGATAGCTTCCATTGAGGCGGATATTTCCCAGTTTCCAGAGAGAGATTAAAAATATGGCACAGTGGCATGCAAAGAGATTGCTTTGCGTGCTTAAGCAAAACCGGGGGAACACTATCGGGTCCAATAGAGCTATTGGGCTTCAGCTTGCCTATACCCTGCAAGACTTCCATTGGAGTGATGTGGAATAGGTTGACGTAATTACTGTCGTGGTACTATCAGACCTAGCTGCAAGCGTGGCATCTAGCTGTGGAATCGCAGGCAAGAAGACACTTGCAAAGAAAGTAGCAAAGGCCTGCGCTGCTTCTACACCTGAAAAAGCATTGCCATTATATGTGACATTAGGCTCAAATCCGCCATTTGCAATTTGCCGCCAAAACTCTCGCGGGTTAGATTTTATATTGCCCTCAATGTTTTTTATATACTGACTGTAAGCAGCTGCTGTACGACGTTTAAGATCAGCCCTAAGTTGAGAGAACAGATTGTACGTTTCATCACAGTTATTCCGCTTCCATGAGGTATGCAATTTACTTTTTTGCCTTATATCGCGGATAATGTCGCTAGAAAACCAGATGGGGTAACGGGGACTTACATTAGATTTGCGCATTTTTTTGGGCATACACTCGTCGAAGTAGCAGTATATAATTTCATAACATTTATTAGTTGCAGCGCAAACATCATATTCATGAAGGACCGAGTCCCAAGAACAATCGGAAAGCATCTCCAACAAGCGTTCGTAGTCGCACTTTTTAAAATTGCAATCTTTACGTGGATCAATATTTGATGGTTTTAGATTTTCTGAGCGGTGACTCGCGTCGATTCTCACAACTACATACAAAGGCGGATGATATGTATCTGGTGGGACTATCCCGTCAGTAGCAGACACATACACCTCACACACAACATTGCTCTGTCTGATCAACACAACATCAAATACTCCCCCATGTAGATTCAATACCGTATTCCTCTCCAATATGTTACAGTAGGACAGAAAATAACAATAATAATACTTAATACATAAAGAAGCGCTATTTAAATTGATATCACCTACAATTCTGTAGCTTTAAGTTCATCAATGAAATTTTCAATTTTACAAAACCATTGCATATACTCGCTGTCACTAGCAGTTGGTTTAATATACACAACACACACATAAAATTGCCGTCCACGCCACTCAAAACAACCCCAAAGATCCTCGCCAGATTCAGTTTCAAAGTCGCGACACCGATGCAACACAATGGGCGCCCGCGCGGCTAGCGCGACACCACCGCAGGGCGTGCTCCTGTCACGACGTAGAAGACTCCAGCCATCGCAAACAAGTTCAGAGTCTTCAACCGGGCTATCTAAAAATGTCTCCGTCACAGCCACAATGTCATATTCCGTCAGAAGTAAATTATTTCGCCATGTTCTCAGTTTAGTTTTAAGGCCGCGTACATTCTGATAGAAAAGATTGAGCTTATTATTGCTTACTATTTATTGGACCACGAAAGGGCTGGCTCCTGGCATTGTTCAGAGCATTGTTCATAGTAGACGAACCTGCCTGCCTTTGGTAAGGTATCCAAGTTTTTATCCTGGCATTAACAGGCCAAACATCGGTTGAAAAGCACACGTCATAGGAAGCAATGGGTATACCTATCTTGAAAGATTTATAGTCGCCTTTCGGTGTGAGTTCTTGTACGGTGCATGTTCCTGTAGGACACAACTGGCGAAGATAGTCTCTGACGTCATCGGCACAGGACTCCATGTTCCATAAATGTAGGTACTTCCTCAGCTCCACTGCTCTTAAGGTTGTTTTCATATAGAGACTGGGCGTTGATTCCTTTTCCTTGTCACCCCACTCCAGTGTTGAGCATCGGACTCCTGTTGGTTGGTCATAGTGCTTTCGATTGCGACCGTTTTTATCTGGAGTTCGGGACATGTCCGTGGCTGACTTTGAGAAGTAAATGGAATGGCATCTGAACGCGACGACTGCTCCTTGTGATTAAGCTCGTTAATCTTCCTTTGCTTGCGCTTTTTAGGTCTTGGGTTAACGATCGTTGAGGCTTTGGGAGTAGACGTAGCCGTGTCGAACCGAGGCTGGACTAAAAGTGTTCTTACCGGCGGAGCAGGTACAGCTGTCACGTCGTCGAGGGCTGACGACTTATCCGCGGATGGCAATTGTGTGGTAGTAGTGGCGCCAAAGGCGACAGTATCCAGCTTCCTGTTCAGTTGTCTGATTTCAGTAACATAATCAGCCATCCTCGATTCATAGCTGGTTATTAAATCTACTGCTTGGCAAGTTTGAGACCTCAACGACTGCATTTCCTGCCGTAGACCTTGTATCTCGTCCACTGGTGGGTCGCTCGTTTAGGTAATAAAGCTATCCTCCGTCGGACAAACCATTTGCGCTCGCTTTCGAAAAGTGACAGTTTCATTACCTTTTTTGGATGAGCCCACCGGCGTCGCACTGTTATCACCGCCGTTCTTAGTAGCACAGCGGCATTTGGGGCAAATCCATGCAGTGTCCAAATCATACACGTTTCCGCCAGCACAAGCGAGATGGTAATTTTTACTACAACTTTCTATGACACATCGTAAATATTTATCCGGTATAGGTATACAGAGAGCAAAGGCATTTGATTCACAACTAAGTTACATCTTAGTACTTAACCGTGTCGCATAGCAGTAAAATAATACTACCACCCCCTCTTCCCTTGGATGTCGTAAAAGGCGACTAACGGACTAAAGACTGCACATACATCCAACAGCGTAGAGCGGCGATGGGCTCGCCACCTGCCACACTGAGTACATATGCAGTTGCTAATTGGTAAAAATTGGAGTATAGTAAAGGACTGCTTTTGCTGTCCTCATTGCCTAGTCTCTGACTAAGGCTCGTATTCTAAAACCAAACTCAAAATCAAATCCATGCTTGAATACAGTTAGAAAGGGATGGCGATACATGCGATGAATAGCACCATCCCTTTCTAACTGTACTCAAGCAGAGATTTGAGTGTGAGTTTGGTTTTAGAATACGAGCCTTTTTAGGAATAATAGTCGTGATTATATATGTGTATGTATGTACTTACTGAGTACAAGTTGCAACAGTCTGCCTAGATCTGACTCGTTTGCGGTCTCAGCTATATTTACTACATCAGGCCGTAAATACTCCTGTAGACTTAGATTCAAAATGTCCTGGTGGTAATCTGAAAATGATACACAATTTAAATAACCAAAACAAACAAACCAAATCTTTACAAATATGAAATAGAAAACACTTTCTTTTTTTAAATAACTTTTCTTCTACTCTCACACTAAGTTAAGGTTCCTTTGTTAGTTTTTATTAGTTAGATAAACCACACAAATAGAATTTCTATTGTGTCTGGTATTAAGAAAAACGAAACATTAAGGGGGTGCAATCGCAAAAAAAGACAAGTCTTAATAATGAACCTCAAAGCAAAATCAATCATATTGATGCTAATAATAAGATCAATTCTGCTTTGAAGTTTCAAACCTAATAATTTAATTATTAGAGCAATGTTTTTATTCTGCGAAATGTGCATGCTTGTGTTAAAAATAAAATATTTACTTTTAAAGAATGGGGTGCCCTGTATCAATACAAATATTTTCTTGTAAGAATTATTGTTTTATGTGTAAAACTAAGAAAGTTTTCGAAAAAATATGTTTTTACTGTGTCATTAGATCCGTGCATGGTGTGAGGAACTTGATAAGTCCAAAATGGCAATTGGTGAGGAATTTCATAGCTCCGTTTTCATCATGAACTCAAAAAAAAAACAGGTTATTTTACCAAAATATATATCACACAAGTGATCCACTCCCTCTATTATGTGCTTATTGCACCTGAACCAAAGAAAGTCGTTCTTCCTAAAAATACATTTTTAAGACGCTACAGAACATATAGGTCAAAGGATATATATTTAAGACTTATCAACTTATTCCCCATACATAAGTGCTCAAACCAGTAAAATCATTGTTTAATTTAATTCCTAAAAATCAGTTTTTCAGTGTAATTGAAATGTCTAAATGGATTTAAGAGTAATTTTAGATGGTTTTTCAAAAATGATTACGCTTTTCTTTCTTATTATCTTTTTATTCATAGTAATTAACTTATCAACATGTTCACTGATGACCCACACACACCCCACCCACATACCTATACTTATCAACTTATTCACGATAGAATTGGGTATCAATAATACACATTTATCGTTTGATTATCTCGTTTTGTCAATTTACATACACTATAAAGTATAAATTGATATTAGATCAGCTGTTCAAATACCAGACACAATAGAATTTCTATTGTTATCGAAATCTAGGAGTCCTTACCACAGACGAGGGGATATATTACGATATTATATATTTTTTGTGTCTCATTGTGTAGATATCTTGTTTTGTTAAATAAAATACGCAAAATATGGATATATGCATATACTGTCACAGGCAATATCACTAAAAGTAACGTAGATATTGAGTTGTACTCTTTCCCTACTAAACCAATGTTGTATTCTTTCCCTACTAAACTAATGCCATAGGAAGCCATTGCGACAATAAAAAAAATATCATGTAAGTCGAGTTATCAAGTTCTTCACGCCAGGCATGGAGATTTATGTATTGTTTGTTAATATTTAAAGAATTTGCTTCAAATTTCAACAAGGAAATGACCTTGTGCAATGATCAAGCTAACTTACAAGAGTTCTTTTAGGGTTGATGAGGATTCCTCTTCCTTTTTCACATATTGCGGAAGTTCCGCAATTGTTACAGTTCCCCTACCGCTATTGCTTCCCCATAAATGAAAGTTAAAAATTCCTCTTCCGCTATCGCTTCCTCATAAATTAAGAAGAATTAAGGAGGAATTGATTTTGCGCGAGAAATCCCCGGCCCGCAACAAATAAATAAAATACTACGTACATAGGCATAGGTACTTTGCTTTTATTAATAACTAAAAGAAAAACGGAGGGTGTGATAAAATACACTTAATAATGTGTCCTGCTTCATCACACTTTATTTTTCTTTCTCTTCCTCATCCGCATTCTCTTCCTCATATATTTTCTGCATCCTCTTTCTTTGTGCTATACAATTCCTCTTCCCCTTTCCTCTTCCTTATAACCGCATCCTCAACAACCCTACTTCTTTTAATGTATTTAACTAATTTAAAGTGACTTATATGTACATTTTAACAATTTCGTGCAGGACCTCCTTATTAAACAAAATTTTAGGAAATTGCAAAGTAACAAGTTCTTAGTTTTTAAGATATTAAAAATACATACCGACAACACCCTCTAGTATTTTCTTAAGGTTGCTCACTTTTAGCCTCCAATTATTGCCCACATCTGTTTTGATTTTTGAATTCCATACTGGGGTAAAGTATTCAGGGGCAATTTGTGTTAAAGCTTCTGCTATCGCCACTCCATCTGACAGTTCTACAATAGTACATCATTGTTACTTTCAATTATTTACACTTTATATTCATATTAAGTCACATACATAGTACTAAGACGACACTCTGACCGAAGAAATTCGTGAAGCTTAAAAGAACCTCTGGTTAGTTCGAAATAGATTTAAACAGTAAGTACCATTTCTTTATCTAAAACCAGAAAAGATGGTATCCAACTATTCACATTGTAATGATGAAAACATGTTGAGATTGAGTAACAGAACATTTGAAAGGGATTGAGCGATGTACTAAGAGCACCAATCGAATAAGAGCATAAATAAAGTGACGAAGAGTCACCACAAAACAATGGAGGTAATTAATGTCGGTTGTTCCTCGTTATGGTGAGATGCATAACTTTAAATTGAATATATTAGTGAAAGAACTAGTTTTATACCTGATGGATTCCCATGTTTAGCAGTAAGATTCAAAGTCTGTAACCACTTGATAAGATTGTCACACAAAACAACACCATTTAAATTCTCTTCCATTCTCGAATAAAATATATTTCAGTGTCTAACATACACAAAAGGATGTTATTTATTATTTTATTTGTCAAATGACATCTAGGTCAAGAAATAGAATAGATTAATAATTATATATTGGTACAAGACAGTACAAGAATAAAAAGAAACAAAAATAATTTTCTGCGTCCCTTGACTAAACTGTCATACTATGTTTTTTTTATTCCATCGCCAATCAGGGAAAGCGCAGAACCGTAGACCATACAATCTTGTTTTTAGTTATATTATCTAGATCATATCATTAAAAACAACCCAAGACAAGACTGTATGGGCTGCTAGACCCCTCTGCCTTTAAGAAAGAATGCGACTAAAAAAGAGGTAGTGACATTGAGATAGATACTATCTATCTCGGACCAATGTATTATTTGGTCCGAGCTATCTATAGAGGTAACTTTGATGTGCAAAATTTTCACATAAGCACAAAAAAATTGGCCTATGTGTGCGTTACTAAAATGTTGCCAGCTCACAGTTGTCACTCCCTAAATATGGGTAAATTTTATACAATGTTAAGAACAAATACCATGTCTCGACCTCTCGACATAACACCTCTTATTTTTGTGTCGGATGTAGAATGGTTAGGATAAAAGAAACGAAAACATAAAATCAACAACAATGTATTGTGGATGAAATATCAATCAATCTTTGAGAAATTTTATACAATATAAAATAAAATAACACGTGAAGCCAAATTATAATAGGTAACTCTTATTTAATAAACAATCCGTGGCAAAAATTGTTTCTTTCTAACATTAATTTCAACGTAAGTTTAACTTTTAATCGCTGTTTTTAAATAAGAATCAATCTGACAAAGTAAAGATTATTTAAGTGAAATATGATGATATGATGCATTGCTGCTTTGGTTCTAATGTTTCTTCAGTTCTGCAACTACTGCACGATTAAACAACCTGTAACATAAATACTTCATCTTAATTTCGTGGAATACCGAAAATTCATACTAAAATAAAGGAGAATTTTGTGAAATCCGGTCACTAATAAACCAATAGAGAAGTTAAAAAAAAAACAAAAATTTTGATGTTATAGAAAAAATATCTAAAATAATAAAAAAAAATGCAAGTTTTGACACCAAAATCTCAGAAGCGACACACTTTATGATTTGTGATACTTACTTCTAGATTATTTTTATTGTCAGTATTAAAGTCCTCAATAGTATTCGTGTTATCAAGTTTTGATAAGTGGCTGCAATTTCGCCAAGATTTCATTTTTCTTTATTTTTATGTCTCCATTATCATTTTTTTGAGTGTTTCGTCCTTTGGAAATCTAAAATAAATAGAAAATAAACGATAATTTACACTAGGCTGGCTTGATTCTCGTGAGGCCCCTAAAACCTTAAAACTAAATTTATTATTTTCTACCACGCTCAGTCTAACGCTCGAATAGATAGGAAAGGTAAAAAGTACAGGTGGATATAATTTAATTAGATAATTTATTTTATGCTATTCGTTCCATACTAAAACCTAAGTATTTTTGGGGTAAATTTTGCCAAGTACCTGACAATACTGATTACAGGTTATGTTATGTTAAAATAATTTTATGAAATTTCCGTCTTAAACCAAAAGCACACATATTTAAGACTAGAATTAGAGATTTACAATCATTTATTAGCATTTTCAATAGAAACAAATCAAATATTGCATGGTAAATTGATAATAATCATCACGAAACCAGATTAACAAAACTTACGTAAGAAACGATATTCCAGGCACTTGTTACTCACTTCTATTACTGCAATGTTTGACTGAACAACTTGTTGTTCAATTAAGCTCAACGGAATAATATGTTCACCTATAATATTCACTTATTCAACTAAAAAAACAATTAACTATTTGGTAGGTAAACTAATGACAGCGATTTGTTTGGGGCCAAGTGTCGCTGGATCCATGTAAAACGTTGCACCTCGGACCAAATATATGGATTAGTCAACGTCGATCGATAGTTTCTACTAGACCAATCGATCGATGTCGATCGACAATCGACCGGTAAAATGGATTGGGTGTTAAATCGAGCTGTTTGATTAGACGCACCGGCCGCTTCACTTTTTTATAAATTTATTTCGTGCTCATGGATAATAATCGTAATATTAGATTATGTTTATGTTGATAATAATGAGTGATGATAATATGAACGATTAAATACTAAATGATATTCCCCCAAACACCTTGGGAAGCACTTTAGATTAAGCAACACCGAAAAAGGGGGGAAGGGGAGGGGGAGGGGGAGCCAAAGTGCGATAATGCATAGTTTTCAAGATATTTTTATTTTGAGGTTATTTTAGGTTATTTTTAGGAAAAAAAAACAAATATTCTACTAAGTTACCATTACCGTACCCCCTCCATCCCCCTCCTCTCTACCTCCCTCGAAACTACTAACCTCGAAATTCATGACAATCGCTACGCAAAAAAAAAAAAAAAAACCACTGCTTAAAATGTCATTTGGATAAAATAAGCGATCGTTGGCTTTAAAAAACGGCCGCATCCAGATTCTTCTGCGTTTGCGTCTCCGTAATAATAGTACGAGCAACATCGTACTGGCCAAGAACAACGAGTCCTTTTCTGAATACATTTCGAAAGAAACTGATGGAATTTAGCCAGGGTTAATCGACAACGTCGACCGACCGTCGATCGATGGGTTAGACGAACGGTATCCGTCGATCGATGGGTTAGACGAACGGTATCCGTCGATTGATTAAAGCTACCACACCTATCGATCAACGTCGACCGACCGTCGTCGATCGATTGGTTAGTCAATCGGTATCCGTCGATTGATTAAAGCTACCAGACCAGTCGATCAACTTCGATTGACGTTGATCGATGCCGTCGATCGACGATCGATCGATTGGTCGGGTAACACCCTTAGTGAGAGGTTGGTATTTACGCCTGGCGAGCCGGCCCAGCGTGCCCGGCGTGCTGCAACGCAGCGTGGCTCTACCACTCAGTCAGTGTCACTCATTTAGCACCACCCAAGGGTCACGTGTAGTGTCTAAACGGTAAACCTACGGACGTGAGTAACTTTAACCCCCAATTATAATAACGAACTAGGTACACACCACATTAAAGTGATTATATCGATATACTAGTCACATCTTTAGTCACGCACACATGTACAGATAGAAAGCTGCACACTAACAAAATACGGACATGCTAAAAATCCAAAGACTCTGTCCATTGTGATATTTGGTCCGAGCGTTGCACAGTTTCACCGACACGGTCCTTTCATCCTATGTTTTGTCTTTCTTTTACTTAGGGTAAACATGATGTGCCGAAACGGAACAAAAGTAGTAATGGATTAAGGCAGAAAGAGATAGCAACTTATGCTCTCTCTATAGTTATAGATCTCAATGGGTAGTGATGTGCCTGCTCTAGTTATTGTTCTGAGGATGTGCCGAATCATGACCGTAGGCTCTGTATTCTCTGTCTAGGTAAAAGGATGGGCTACTTTTGGTATTCGAGATAAAAATTTATACTTGAATATTAGTACCTATACTATGAATAAATACTTTAACCTAAGTTTTTAATATCATCACTCTTTGAGTACTTAATTGGACTAAAGTACTTTTTAAATTCCACCTAAATAAATAAATAATGAGCTCGATGGCGCAGCGGCTAGCGCGCTCAGCTTGCAATCTTGCCCGCTAAGCAACTTTCGCAAAGCCGGATCGCTGCATGCATGGGTGACCAAATTAAAAACATCTCGAGATCCTCCGTGCTTCGGAAGGCACGTAAAGCCGTTAGTCCCGGTCATCATCGAAATATGGCAGTCGTTAAAACTCACCAACCTGCGTTGGGCCAGCGTGGTGGGTTATGACCATACTTTCCCATGTGATATTGTCCATGTGGGAATGCCTGTGTCCAGCAATGGGACGTTTATAAACTGATGATTTGATTTAATTTGAAATAAATGAATAATAAAAAATGCTTTGAAACTTGGGTTTGGTACCAAAACCTAACATTGCATTTTTCTTCGAAGCCATTGGTTGCAAAGATTGAAGAAAAAAGTCTGCCTCTATCACAGACGTACACATATTAGACGTCTGTGGCCTCTAAATAAAACTTCAGAACAATAAAACCCTCAGAACACTAACTATTGTTCTGAGATAAAACCTTTAGTATAACTGGCTGGACTCTGAATTGCGCACTATGAACGTAAAATCGAGCTGAGTGAGAGGCATAAAAAAAGTAGTTAGTCTTTTTCTTTAAGGTGTCCCATTAGTATGGGTATATGGTACATTAGTATAGCTCTAAAGGTACACCAAACATTACTTTCTTGCTGGACATTTTGGGATGTAATTCAGCATAATTCAATGTTGTGGGAATAAAATCTAAAAGTTTAACTTTCATTCTATAAAATGGCATGGGGTGACGCTAACGGTAGGTTCTAATACCTGGGCATCCGTGGCTATGCCACATACTTACATGTTTTAAGGTGGATTCGACCAAACTGGAATAAGGTCTTATACCTAAATTAAACGCCGAATTTGTATAGACTAATCTCGGAGTAAGTCTTATTCCAGTTTGGTCGAATCCACCCTTAGACAAACTCTTAATCAGTGAGTACTGTGGAGTCTATGCCATGTTGGTACACTGGCAGGTTCTAACTTGAAATAATTTATGAATAAAACTTGTAATTTGAAGTCATGAAAAAGTAATTAGAATTTGAAACGGGACTTGTAGAGAGAGAACAGTCTGAGGCGCAAGCATGGAATATGGATGGATATCACATGACGTGTTTGACTATAATCAACATTTAATTATAAAAAGTTACTCCTTTTTTACTCGTACGCCAATAATCCAGCTAGCCCAAGGCAGCTATGCTTGTTTTGAAACTTGTTTTTTATGGTGGTGTGTCAAGGGATAAACGTAACCAAATACTTAAATACATACTTATTAAGCATAGACAACACCTAGGCTCGGAATCAAAGTACTTAAAACAGTTATTTCTAAATTAACCCGACCGGGAATTGAACACGGAGCATCAGGTACGGCGACATCTGAATAGGAGCGCAAACTGTAAAATTAAAGTGAAATATGTTGCCCGCGCCTCGAACTTCAGCGACGCACGTAGCAGTGCCTGCGATATGGCACGGCAGTGCACGCAACAGTGCACGCAAGTGCACGCAACAGTGCACGCTAGTGCACGCAACAGTGCACGCCATGGTGCACGCAGTAGTCCGCAACAGTGCACACCATAGTGCACGCAACAGTGCACGCTAGCGCACATAGCAGTGCACGCCATGGTGCACGCCAGCAATAGCTCACGCCACGGTGCGCAGCAGCGCACGCCGTAGTGCACGCCAGCGCACGCAGCAGCACACATAGCAGTGCATGCACGCAGCAGTGCACGTCACGGTGCAAGCCAGTGCACGCAGCAGCGCACGTCACGGTGCACAGCAATGCACGCCGTAGTGCGCGCCAGCGCACGCAGCAGCACACATAGCAGCGAACGCCACGGTAGACGCCAGTGCACGCCATAGTGCTCGCCAGCGCACATAGCAGTGAATAGCATGGTGCACGCCAGCGCACGCAGCAGCGCACGCCACGGTGCACGCGGAATAAGGTCTCGGTGACGACTGGCCCACCGATGCTCGACACTGCTCTCCAGCTGAATCTTCACCAACCACTCGATACCTCGGGTGCTCGGATAAAGGCTGCGTCTGCTCTTCTGATTCGGGAGGGTACTTCCAGCAGGAGTCAGCCTACCGTTTCTTCGTCGAGATTGTTTCTCAGACGACGATTTCTCGCCGTTGTAGGAACTCCCAAATAGCAAAAAAATATATAGTACAAAGGTCGTGCAGCCTTGTTTAATTCATTATGTAATACTACAGTTCCATATGCGTGCTCGCTACTCGCTTCGCCATTCGACGATATTATGTTCGACGAAACATTCGCCTTCCTTAAACTGAGACGAGTGACTGTTTACACATTCGCGTGTATTCTTTTCTACTTCAACTTGCAAGAATGGACGACGTCTACGTTTTAGCAGCATCCGCGTGTCAATGATTATTAATAAATAATTTTTTGCTTATTTTTGTGTCAATCATGTTTTGGAAACCAAACCAAATAACTGGTTGAGCTTGGTAAAGTTCCCAAAACGTTAGAACTAAGTTGTTCCTTTAATCCATTTTTAATATACAGTATGTTGCTTGATCAACAATAAAAATACAATGAGCGAGAGAGCGAATGTGGAAACATTACTTCCACATTCGCGCGAGTGGCGAGGCGAATGGCGAAGCGAGGTGCTTGCGCGATTGTGTGAACGCACGCTCGTCATTCGCCTCGCGACTCGACTCGCCGCTCGTGACGCTCGCGTTCGGAGCGGTTTTTTGGACGCGAGTCAAAGGGCGTGACGAGGCGAACTTAGTGTTTCCACATTCGCTCTCTCGCTCATTGTATTGTTATTGTTGATCAAGCAACACGTGCTGTCAAACGAAAATGGATTGGAGTAACGACAGAATTCTAATGTTTTTGGAACTTTATCAAGCTCAACCAGTTATTTGGTTACCAAACCATGCTCATCATAAAAATAAGCAAAAAGTTTACAAATCTTGGAAACGTATTTCAGAAATTATGGAAGTAGTTACCAGTAATTGATTTAAAAACAAAAAAAAACTCTCTTATGGCTACTTTTCGCGTTCATCGTCGGAAGAAGCTAGCATCGATAAAATCTGGTGCTGGTGAGGACGACTTTATCAACCGATATGGTTTGCTTATCAATTAATGGAGGATTTCTTGGCGACAGTTTATGACTGTGAAAAAACCATAAATACCGAAGGCGAAGGGTCTAGGTCTAGCGTAAGTTTTGTTTTCCATTATTTCATACATAGGTAGTTATTTAGATTATAATACAGACAGCGAATATTTACGGGTGCCAGAATATATCTAGGTACCTACATATTTCATTTTTAAGTACCTACATATACCTTCTTCTTTTGCTAAAGTATTATTATAAGTAATCTAAATACCTATTTCGGTAAAACTTTTGAATCGAGTCGCCTGAATCGGGGATGGGGGCGGGGTGGTGAAGGTAAGGGGAGGGGGGAGGAGTACCCCCCCACTTACCCCCCCCCCCCTACCGCAAACAAGTACTTTTTAAGTTATGTTAGTTTTTGTATTTTTGAGGTTATGTATCATGGTAAAACTTTTGAATCGAGTTGCCTTAACTGGTGGGGGAAGGGAAGGGGAGGAGAGAGGAGTACCCCCCACTTACCCTTCCTGCCGCAGACAAGTAATTTTTAAGTTTTACCGTTTTACCGATTATCATTTCAACGAAAATTATTAACCGAACACTCAATTGAACGATACCTTATTTGTACGAATCTTTAATTTACCTATGTAACATTCACCGAAAAACCATTTACCGAAGTTCATTTCAGCGACCATACATATAACCGACACATTATTTAACCGATGTAACATTTCACCGAATTTTAAGAGTATGTAGGTCAACGTCTCGGTGGCCGAGTGGTCAAGTGCTTGGCTCGATATCCGGAGGTCCCGGTTTCAATTTCCATGTCGGACAAAGTGCGTTTTGAATTTGTCGATTCATAGCCCGGGTTTGTGATCACTAACCCGCATTTGGCAAGGGTGGTGATTTTTTATGATGTCATAAACGAAATATACATGTATTATTTTTAATAAATTGTTATAATTTGCTTAAATTCGTTTTTATAAAAATAAATAATAACATTGAATTTAAAAGGCATTTGATTTATCCCACTTTTATTAATTTACTATAATTTTATGATTGATAAACGTTTCAGTAGCCGGAGTTTTTGACCTAAAAAAGGAAAGTACAGCCTGTATACTCCTACTGAAGGTTAAAAACCTCTATCTTTGAACACAAGTCATCGCTACAATTGATGGGCTTGGCTTAATCACCGCCCTTGCCAAATGCAAGATAGTGATCATAAACCCGTGCTATGAATCGAAAAACTCGAAACGCACTTTGACATGGGAATTGAAACCGGTACCTCCGGATATCGAGCCAAGCAGGCGAGAGGCGTTGACCTACATACTCTTAAAATTCGGTGAAATGTTACATCGGTTAAATAATGTGTCGGTTATATGTATGATCGCTGAAATGAACTTCGGTAAATGGTTTTTCGGTGAATTCTGTCTGGAGGAACCTTCCTTCTCCCTCCTAATGGTACACGTCGACTTAGGCTCTCATTGCCGTGTCTACGTCTGCGTCTACCGATCCCATAACGGCGACATGGAGACAACTCGACTAATTGAACATCTTAGTCGGGTAGCAGATGATGCGCAGGAGCGGTTTCCATCGGCGGAATTGGTGTTTTTGGGGGACTTCAACGCCCACCATGAGTTGTGGTTAGGTTCCTCCAAAACAGACCATGCTGGTAGAACTGCCCACGCATTCGCTCTCACGCATGACCTGACGCAACTGGTGAACCAGCCCACCAGGATCCCAGACATAGTTGGCCATGCGCCCTCCTTACTCGACCTTCTGCTGACGAGTCGCCCAGCTGGATACCGGGTGGAGATTCGAGCTCCTTTAGGTTCCTCGGATCACTGCTTAATATCCAGCACAATGCCCTTGGCATCGCGCCCGCCAACAGCGGTTTCGAAACGCCGAATTTGGCACTAAGCGTCGGCAGACTGGGACGGTATGCGGGAGTATTTTGCATCCGTCCCTTGGAGGCAGCGCTGCTTTAGTGGGAAGGACCCGACCGCTAGCGCCACTGCCGTTGCTAATGAGATAGTATTAGGAATGGAATACTATATTCCACACTCCTATGTCATCAGCAAAGGCAGACGCAACCGCTGGTTCAATCGCGAGTGTGCCAGCGCTGTTGAGAGCAAACAGACCGCGCTTGGATCAGAGGTAAAGCTCATGGGGATCCCGAAACTCGCTCGCTAAAAGCAGCCTATAATAATGCCACCAAGTCGTGTAAGAAGGCCTACATTAGAGCCCAGCGCGTTGCACGAGTAGGCCAAGAACTCCTGACGCATCCTACGGCAGCCGTAGCTACTGGCGTCTGGCCAAAGCCGTGCAATCCAACTTCTGCCAACCCTCGCTGCCACCACTGAGATGCCCTGACGGAAGTTTAGCTCACAAGCCGCAGGAAAAGGTCGATCTCCTGGCCAAACTCTTTGCGGCTAACTCCCGGATCGATGACTGTAATGCACAGCCACCCTCAATTCCTCACTGTGGCCACACAATGTCTGATATCAAAATCAGGCAGTGTGATGTCCGTGCGGAGCTGCAGTCAATCGATGTCCGGAAAGCTAACGGTCCTGATGGCATCCCAGCAATAGTCCTGAAAATATGTGCAGCAGAGTTGTCCCCTGTGTTAACGCGTCTGTACCGTCTCTCGCTCTCTTCGGGTTGTGTGCCGGAATCTTGGAGAGAAGCTAATGTGCAACCGATCCCTAAAAAAGGAGATCGGTCAGATCCGTCTAATTACCGCCCTATAGCCGTAACTTCAGTGTTGTGTAAGATCCTAGAACGAATATTGAACAAACAGCTTATTCGTGATACCGGTAGGCACTTAATAGACCGTTTGGATGAATCCGTTATGTCCCTGGATGTCAGCCAAGGGCAGGAGGACGACGCTGCCCTGGGACAGGACGCATCCCAGATTACATCCCAGAATCCTGAATCATCTGTCGACACGATGGCATCGAGCATCCTTAGCGAGCTGCGGCTCTTCAGAGAGGAGGTGCGTGAGGAGTTGCGAGCCGCGCACGTGCAGATCGATGGACTCAAAGATAGCATACTGCAGCTAGCGGGCAGAGTGGCGAGATGTGAGAGCCACATTGTTGGCGTTGATGAGCGAGTTAAATCTTTAGAGCTCGGAGTGACCCGTGATCGCGAAGTCAGTGCGGCACGTCTCAACGCATTGGAGCAGAGCCTGGAAGCCGTGAGTAGGAGTCAATCGGAGGCTGGCGCGAAGGTCGGTGCGAGGAGCAGCGTAGAATTGGAGCGCATTGTGTCAGAACTCAGGAGCGAGCTAAACGACAGGGACCAGGATGCGCTGCTTGCGGACGTAGAGATCGGGCAACTGCCGGAAGTGAAGGGCGAGAATGTCCTCCACAGCGTCACCGTCCTCGCGAGCCGACTGGGGATGACTTTAGACGAACGGGACGTGGTTTTCGCCGAGCGCGTGGGCGCTCCTCCGCCTGATGGCGGGCGCGCACGCCGCGTCGTGTTGCGGCTAGCGCGTCGCCACTTGCGTGATGAGCTGCTGCGCGCCGCGCGTGTGCGCCGAACCGTGGCGGCCGAGGGCGGCGGCCGGGTTTTTGTTAACGAGCGACTAACTCGTCCTAACCGCCAGCTATTCCATCTGGTGCGCGAGGAGTGTCGTAAGCTGCAACGGCGCTACTCCTGGACGAGGCGAGGCCGTATCTTCGCTCGCAGGAGCGACGGCGCACAGGTCTTTCAGTTGCGATCGCCTGATGACATTGCACGTGTGTTTGGTACAAAGGGGATTTGACTCAACAGACGCTGTAATTTGGCAAAAAATTGTTCATTCCTGTATGTTAAATATTATTATGTCTTAACTTTTTTTACAAATTTTTATATATTATGTGATAAATTGTTCACTTATAGTTTTTTTTCGTTCCATATTGTTTCTGTCGTTTTCTCGTTTGTATACATGTTTAATTTTTATTCGTTGTATGTCTTGGATCAGAACCAGAGCAATCATATTTGTTTACCATATTTGTTAGGTGTTGTAAAGGAATATGTGTTGTATATTTATTTATTGTGCCGTCATATTTCCATTGAAGTCAGTAAAAGTTATTTCAAACTTCATAGTTACCATACTTACATATTGTTTTGCAATAATAACGAAGAATATGCTGATTCTGTAATAATGGCTCAATTAAAGGTATGTAACTTCCTCACTATGTCACCGGCCTTGGGTTAAATCTATTAGTTGGCTTATTCAATGCTGGGTCACTTGGCACAAGGCATGAGGAGTTTATTGTAGCAATGGAGGAGTTGTCGCCTGATGTCATGGCTATAGATTAGATAGGCTATAGATTGGTAGGTTACCGGCTGATGCACACTCCACGGCCAACGCACATCAGAGGTGGACGAGGAGGAGGGGTCGGTTTCTACATCCGCAAAGGTCTGCACGTGAGGTAGTGCCCTCATCCCAACACTGTGGTTCCAATAGAACAGATGTGGATTTCCGTTCGAATTCAAAAAAGAAACATTGTCGTCAGTACTGCTTACAGGCCTCCGTGGCAGGACGTTGGTCTCTTTTTGGATGCTATCACGGAAACCATAGCCTCACTCAGTGGATTGGATGGACTTGTGCTGGCTGGCGACTTTAATATTAATCTTCTCGATCAGCAAAGTTGCAAATACAAAGAATTCACACAATGCATGCACAGCCTTAGCCTTAAGCAACTTGTAACGGAACCTACGCATTTCACTGACCACAGCAATACCTTGATTGATATAATATGCACTGACATGGGAGCCCTTGGTGTCACGGTCAAGCACTCACCTGACCTGGGTGGGCATGCTATGCTGGTAGCAGAATTCAAGCTAAAGAAGATAAAATCGGGGCCTCAATGGGTCACTTTCAGACCATTACAAGACATAGTTTTGCAGCAGTTTGAATCAGATCTTGATGCTATTGCGTGGGAAGTTTTCGAGCGGATAGACTGAGTGAATAATCTTGTCACAACATTTACCGGGTGTGTCTTAGGACTGATGAATCTACATGCTCCAAAAAAGACTCGCAGATTCAAACACCCACCCCACCCTTGGATCACTGACACTATTAAAGATATGATGTGCGTTAGAGATTATTTCCACAAACAATATAAAAAACATGGTACTACAGTCATCCGAGACTGCTATAAGGATATGAAACGAGTAGTGTCACAGGCAATTGAGCAAGAAAAGGCATGTTTTTTCGAGCAACATATAAACAATAACTTGCAGAACACAAAAAAGCTCTGGAAAAACCTTAAGAGAACTGTCTTGCCGGACAATAAAAAATCAGCAGACCTTCCACATATTTTCGATGATCCTAATAAAATTAATGCTCATTTTCTGAATGTACCTGGAGAGGACAAAGTTTCAATATCAGAACTCACATATTTCGAGTATCATAGGCACAAAAGTCAGGTTGGCTTCTCTTTGCGCACTGTCAGCAGTGATGTGGTTTTGCGTACAATAAAAAAAATTAAAAGTAATGCTCAGGGTTGCGACGGCCTGTCTCTTGAAATGGTGCTACTGACCTTGCCTCATTCACTGGACGCAATCACGGCTATTGTGAATCGCTCTTTAATTGATGGTGTGTTCCCCGAGGACTGGAAGGTTGCTGTCGTTAAGCCCTTGCCAAAAACCAGCCAACCCACTACAATGCAGGATCTTAGGCCCATCAGCATTCTACCATGTCTGTCAAAGGTTCTCGAGAGATTGGTATGTGACCAACTAACCAAGTATCTTGATGAGCAGGACATCCTTCCGCAGCATCAGTCTGGGTTTCGAAGGGGCTATGGTACGGCAACCGCTCTCGCGGATGTTGTCGATAGCCTACTTGCTGCCCAGGACCAGAAGAAAATCTCCATCTTGCTGCTGCTCGACTTCTCTCGGGCATTTGTCTCTATCAACATCCCTCTTCTGTTATCCAAGTTAAGCTACTATGGCCTTGATTCTGGCTCAGTAAAATGGTTCAACAGTTATCTGACCAATAGGCGGCAATACGTGGAGCTGAAACAGGCGGATGGTACGGTGCTGAAGTCGAATTTGCAACCAGTAGATCGTGGAGTTCCTCAGGGATCAATACTGGGGCCCATATTGTACATATTATATAGTGCTGACATAATTTCGAACATTACCCATTGTCAATATCATATCTATGCGGATGACCTTCAGCTGCTCCTCCCTTTTGCCCCTTCCGAATATGACATTGCAGTGTCTAGAATCAATGAAGATCTTCGAAGGATCCATAATTGGTGCTCAACTAACTCCCTTGTCCTCAACCCCAAAAAGTCAAAGTACATCTTAATAGGAACACCCAAATCCGTCCAAAGATTCAGCAACATTGATCTGCATATCGGAATAGATGGGAAACGGATTGAACGCGTAGACCGCATTAGAAATCTGGGTCTCGTATTTGACAGCCATCTTAAATTTGAGCACCATGTCACAGTGAGTGAGTGTGCGAGAAAATGTTTTTACAGATTGAAGCTGCTATACAAGCTGAGACCATATTTGTGTGAGAGTTTGAGGATTTCCCTCTGTGTAAGCCTAGTACTCAGTAAGTTTAACTACTGCGACACGGTGTATGGGCCATGTCTACTGGCCAGAACGGCCAAAGTCATACAACGAGTACAGAATGCCTGTGCTCGTTTTTGCTTCACCGTCCCTCCGAGGTCGCACGTTACCCCATTCCTCAACGCCAGTAACACGTTGAAGATGGAAGCGCGCAGAAGACCACCACCATGTTATTTGGTGTTCTCGCCACAGCCACTCCAAAATATCTTCTAGACAAGCTGGAATGGGCTCGCGAACGCAGCAGATATCCAAAGAGAGAATGCGTCAACGTCTTTACCACCCCAAAGCATCGCACGGTAGCGTTCCGTGGCTCATTCAGGTTCGCCGCGTCAAGATGCTGGAATGACCTGCCTCCGCCATTGCGCGCCCTAGAAGTTAAAACTACTTTTAAAGCACACCTAAAAAAACATTTATTAACACAGCAGTTAAACAACAGCGGACTGGATACTCACCAACGGGGTTTGTGCGATGCGCGGGAGGGCGTGGCGATGGCGAGTCTATTTTTACCTTAAATAACTTACTTGCAGAAACATCTCGTGCACGGCTTGGTGACTCGGCATTGCTTGTTATAATAATTTTTCAAATTTTGTTTCTTGAGTCATAGTACCTATTATTATTTAGTTTCTCGGGTTCAGTATTTTGTAACGTGGCCGGTGGCATTATGCATTATTTTCTTTGTTTGTACATTTAAAATTTTTGTTTGTTGCTATTTTTTGCTTTTTTATTTTATTTTTTATTTTTCTAAGTAAGCGTGTTTGTGATTATTTTTAATGTATGCCATTGTTATTAATTATCATTTATTTAATTAGGTATGCTTATTATTTATAGAATTTTATTTGTTTAATACAATATTGCTTGATAATTTATATCATCATTATGTAGCAACAAAGCCGCCGCACTCTGCGGCACTGCGCATCTGTTTTGTATGCTTTAAACCTCTGGTTAGAGCAGGTGCTGCGGTGCAGATGCGCGGTGCGGGAAGGACATCCGCTGAAAATCAGCGTTATGGCCGACCTGAGTACTGGCCATAACATATGCTGAGCGGGCGCCTTTTTGGCACATAACCATCGTCTTTTTATAGTTTACTCTTTTATTTTAAATTACAGTTGTTTTATTATATGTACTGTTATTCTTTTTTATAATGTAATTTATTATGTGTCAAATAAAAACCTTCTTATTCTTATTCTTATTCGATACCTAGAAGATCACTCCCTAATTCACGATCGACAATATGGGTTTCGGCCAAAACGGTCAACGGGTGATCTTCTAGCGTACGTCACACATCTCTGGTGTGAGGCTATTGACAAGCGTGGCGAGTCACTGGTAGTTAGCCTTGACATAGCCAAGGCTTTTGATCGGGTCTAGCACAAAGCTCTTCTCTCCAAGCTTCCGGCATACGGTTTGCCCGCTCAGTTCTGTACCTGGATTGCTAACTTCCTGCATGAGCATAGAATCCGTGTCCTTTCGGATGGATGCGCTTCGCGGTTCATGTCAGTGAACGCTGGTGTTCCTCAGGGCTCCGTTTTATCCCCCACGCTGTTCCTTCTGCATATCAATGACATGCTTCCTCTTGGAAACATTCATTGCTATGCAGATGATAGCACAGTGCATGGGGAATATAAAGGTCACCCAACGGCTGGGCGGGTAGACACCGAAATGAAGCGAGCAAATCTTGTCATTGAGCTCGATCGGGTGTTGGACCTCGTTTCTAAATGGGGCTCCGATAATCTGGTGGAGTTCAATGCCAAGAAAACACAGGTGTGCGCGTTCACAGCGAAAAAGTCGCCATTCCTTTCCCCTCCCTTTCTTCAGGGTACATCTCTAGGCCTGCAGAGCAGTATTAACATGTTCGGTATGGATATCCGCTGCGATATGAACCAAAAGGATTACATCGAAACCGTAATTAAAAATGCCTCACGTAAACTCGGTGTCCTGAACAAGGTGCGGCGATTCTTCACGCCTGATCAGTTGTGTCTATTATACAAGACACAGGTGCGGTCTTGCGTGGAGTATTGCTCTCACCTTTGGGACGGCTCCGCAAAGTATCTTCTCGATGCCTTGGACAGATTGCAGCGCCGCGCTGTGCGCATTATCGACAATGCGGAGGTCACTAAAACTCTCGAGCCTTTGCAATTGCGTAGAGATATTGCGTCACTCAGCGTCTTTTACCGTTTATACCATGGCGAATGCTCTGAAGAACTCTTTGACCTCATCCCTCCTTCTCCCTTCCTCCATAGGAGTACGCGTTCTGCTCTCCGGAGTCACCAATTTACAGTTTCTAACATTCCATCACGCACAAAGAAATTTGGTGACTCGTTTCTTTGCCGCACTTCCAGAAGATGGAATAGTCTACCAGTACACGTATTCCCTCCTACCTATGACATAGGGTCCTTCAAACGAGGCGTGAAGAAGCACTCTGTGGGCCGGCAGAGTAAGGGTGACTGATGCTACGTCTCTTACGCTGCACCAGTTGTCCTCGCGCCTGGACTTCATTTCCACTTAACATCAGGTGGAGTGGAGTCATTTGCCGGGCTTAGCATAAAAAAATAAAAAAAAGAATTGTTACATCGGTAAATTAAAGATTCGTGTTCGGTTAATAGTTTTCGTTGAAATGATAATCGGTAAAACGGCTTTCGGGATAAAATAGGGAACCCGTTTATACCTATTTGAATTAAATAAAACAAACTAATTTATTTTTTTATAAAAATTATTAGAATCAGCATTACATGACAATAACGTGAGTGGGTTTACAATAAAATTGAACACAGGTTTAATTACTTACCTATAAATACATACCTAATACTTAAGATCTGTCATTATGAAAGTATTTAGCAAATTCTTCTCTTATATCTATAGAATTTAATCTTGCACGTCTAGCTACGTTTGGGATGGATCTTAAAGCAGAATTATCTGTTACGTTACGTCTCCAAGAACCTTCACGAACAACTATGCCATTGAGCATAGTGTCAAACTTCCAGGAGGACTATATAAATTTGTAGATGCCTCTTTTCTTCGTAGGTAATTATGTAATAAAACGCAAGACATAGTTACTATTGCAGCGTTTCGTGGTTGAAGTTCCATGGGTTTTTTAAATATCCTAAATACTGATGCCAAAACACCAAATACGTTTTCAACAATGGCACGTGAACTAGATAGTCGTCTATTATAGGTATTTTGTAATGTACCATGGTCATGATTACCTGGATATGGCTTCATTACATGTGTACTTAAGGCAAAGGCCCCATCACCAATGAAAACATAAGGTACATGAATTTGCCTTCCGGGCAAAGGACAATCAGATGGCAAATTGATATCATTATTTATAATTTTTGTCCAAAGCAGGCTGTTTTGGAATACTCCACCATCACTGATTCGACTTTGAGCACCGATATCGGCATAATATATAAAATTATAGTTGCTGTCAACCAAAGCTAATAATACAATGCTAAATGTCTTCTTGTAGGTAATTAATAAATTGAGACCCACTGCCTATTGGACATTATAACACGACGTGTTTACCGTCGATTGCGCCTACACAATGTGGAAATTTCTTCTAAACCCTTGTTCAATCGCTATCCATTCATCTAGTGTCTGAGGCATCTAAAAAAAAATGTTTTTAATAAGTATGTACATATGCCTAGTTCCTTTACTATTATCAAGAGTATTGGATTTAGTTTCCGTTTTTTACAGGTAAATCCAGTTGATACTGAAGAGCAGGTGAATGAAATACCACAGTCTGAAGCCTCCAATAGTCAAAACAATGATGATACAGAACAAAATGCAGGGAACGTGAGAGAGAGAAATGAAATGCCTGCGCCTGTAAGTCATCGAGTAAAACGACGCCAGGCAGTCAGTGAAATTAACGACGCACAGAAGAAAATAAAACAAACGTTTGAGACATTGAACGACGTGTTGTTGATAAAAAAAAAAGATGACGACATGACTTCAGGTGACGAATGTGGACTGTATGGGAGGCTGTTGGCAACTAAATTAAGAGAATATTCTAACAGCGAAAGACGTCTTGTAATGCATAAAATAGATGGGTTTTTTATAGAAAATCCGCCAGGACATATTAGCACGATGACTCTTTGTAGCCCTGTTTCAGTTTCTTCACCTACTCACAATCCTAATTATTTGTCGCAGTCTCCAGTTAATATTAGAATTCCAAAACGACCGTCTTCTGCTACAACATCATATACTTCAACGTCATCGCCACAGTCTCCAGGTCACTTTGGAATCCCAACACACCCATCTTCAGCTGCAGTATCATATCAATTGAATTCATTATATCCAATTCAAGATGATATCCTCAATCAAGATATGTCTAATCGAGAAGAATTTTCTTTCGTAACAGCTATTTCTACAGCACCTCAATATCAATTATTAATTGACGAATCATCCCTTCAACCCGGAAATGAATTTAATATAGCCCAAAAAGTTATAGTACCAGCCTCTCAAAGCATATTAGAAACAGCATTAGGCAATGCTGTAATTGAATAGCATTTACGCCAATTAATTGATAAGTTTAATTATTTTATCTACACTTGTTTGAGGTAGGTACCTACCTACAAATTGTGATAGTACGATAAATTAATAAATAAAAATCTCTATTATTTAATATTGTATTTTGTACCAACCTTTATCTCTTCCTGTAGAACTGTGTTGATGGCTTTACATACTTGGATGACTATTCTCGATATAACAGTACTTGAAATCTTGAAAAGAAAATGAAGACTTCTGAAGCTATCACCAGTAGCCAAAAAACGCAAAGCTACAGCTAGGCGTATTTTGGCTGGTATCGGCATTCTCCATTTAGTGGTTTGTTTTTTAATTATTGGTTAAATTTTATTCAGCAAATATTCAAAATCAATTGGCGACATTCTACAAAAATTGGAAAACTCTCCAGAGTCTTCACAGACCATTTCCAGGAACATGTTTTCCATTCTTTGGCTGTAACAACGATTAAAAATAAATTTAAAAAAAAACTATAACATCTGCAATAAACAATAAAGGCTTGGTCAGATAAATATAATAAACATTTTAAACTTTCATGATCACTACAATTATTTTTATTATCGGGGACTCAAAACTAATAACTCAGACATAGTAAAAATCCCGTTTTTTCATAAAAATAAATATAATAAAGTACAAATAGGGAGTAAAATGCTCACATGCTCCTGTTACGATGAATTGCAATCATCCACCATCGTCTGGAGCGACGCCTTTTTTCAATTTTTTTACGCAACACACTTAAATAATCATATAAACTTAGCAAATGCAACGCGGATGCTGCTAAAAGTTAGACGTCGTCCATTCTTGCAAGTTGAAGTAGAAAAGAATACACGCGAATGTGTAAACAGTCACACGTCATACATAAGGAAGGCGAATGTTTCGTCGAACTAATCGTCGAATGGCGAGGCGAATAGCGAGCACGTATGTGTAGTACTAGATAGCGTAAATGTAAAGTTATAATTACGTTTGTAAAACTTCATAATTACAGCATATCGTATTCAGAGTATACAGCCATAATAGTAACTTTAGTAAAACGCCAAGTTTTATGCGTTGGTTTTATGAAACGTTTGCAAAAACAATAAGTCAGCTAATGGTCTTAAGACCAATTCGCTACATCGTTGGCTCGCGACTGTCGCGACATCTGGGAGCTTAGCGGGTGATTAGGACCCTACATAGGATCAACCCTTTGCAAATCCAAGAGTTAATGAGATACCATCTGATCGGTTACCTGGTTCATTAAAAAGAACCCCTCGATCGACTTTTCTTACACACATATAATATGTATGACCATTCTATGCGATTCCCATGGGCGATTTTCCGAGATCAAAAAAAAAAAGAAATTGGTTCGTAAATGACTTCATAGATGGCGCTTAGCATAGATTAGTATGGCGCTTAGTAAAAGGCGGGTTCATGAAGAGCACGTGTATGGCTGCGTAATATTTATTCTATTCCAAAATAGAAATAGGTTCTGGATGTCCTGAATATAAATAGGTAAGTAAATACTATTTTTTTATTATTTTGGTAGACAAGTAAAAGTGTAGAATTTATTACAGCCCATAAGTAACCCAGCTTTCATAAAACGACATCTATCGAGTGTTTTTGAACTAATTTTTACTTTTTAATTTGGGCTGTCAGAAAATCGCCCATTGTTCAGTTACCTGGTATTTTTTTATGAAATACCCCACGAACAAGATCGCATTGACCGAATTGACCGGGATTTATTTTATTTAAACTTTTGCATACCCAACAATCAATGCGATACTAATGGGCGATTTTCTGACAGCCCAAATTAAAAAGTAAAAATAAGTTCAAAAACACTCGATAGATGTCGTTTTATGAAAGCTGGGCTACTTATGGGCTGTAATAAATTCTACACTTTTACTTGTCTACCAAAAGAATTAAAAAATAGTATTTACTTACCTATTTATATTCAGGACATCCAGAACCTATTTCTATTTTGGAATAGAATAAATATTACGCAGCCATACACGTGCTCTTCATGAACCCGCCTTTTACTAAGCGCCATACTAATCTATGCTAAGCGCCATCTATGAAGTCATTTACGAACCAATTTCTTTTTTTTTTTGATCTCGGAAAATCGCCCATTGTTCGGTTGCCTGGTATAAAACCCCACGGACAAGATCACATTGACTGATGACCGGGCTGAATAAATTAACTTTCATCTAAAAAATTCTTAATCGTATCCAACAGTTAATGTGATACCAATCGGTAGGTTTCTTGGTTTATTTAAAACCCCTTGAGAGATCATGTCAAAGATCATGTCAACTGGCAGTGTAATCTAAATCGCGAATAATAATGATATGCATATGCATTCTTACGTTTAATCATAACTAAAAGGGAAAAAAAAAGTTAAGTACTGTCCCACTGCTGGGCAACAGCTACAATTGATGGGTGTTAGCTTAATCACCACGCTTGCCAAATGCGGGTACCTAGGTAATCACAAACCCAGGCTATGCAGCAAAATAAAATTCAAAAATACTTTGCCTGACCTGGGAATTGAACCCTGGACCTCCGGTTATCTGTCTGAGCGCTGAGCCCACAAACCAAGTGGCCGAGCTAGTCGACCACGGAGTCGACCACGGAGGCGTTATCATTTGCAAAACTTAAAATCTTCATCACCATTTTACAGTGCGACATAAAAGAGTAGAAAATAAATGAGGGCGCTGTTGTCGTTAACATAGCAACCCTGATAGGTCGATCAAATTGTTCTTGATACTTGTTTTTATTTAATATTTTTATATAATTGGAAAACATCACTTACACATTGCTCTGATATAAAGGAAGTAGCTAAGGCACTTATGTTATAGAAATCAGAAACAACGACGGTACCACAACACCCAGATCCGAGACCATATAGAAAAGTTGGTTTTCTACATTAACCCAACCGGGAATCTAACCCGATACCTCAGAGATGGCGACGCCAAGTCCGGGGTGCTCGAATCTCAGCTAAGGAGGTCGTTAAAATAATTAATTTGAGTAGTTTGTATGTAGTACTTAATGAAAACAGCCATTGTACTTATAACTTATTTTTATTTAGATATAAAACTAATAAATTAAAGTAAAGATACTCTTCAAGTTTCGCAAATGCTCGCGGCTTCCATCATAGCCAATAAGTTGCCTTAATTGAGCTATTAATTTGCATATTGTTGGTATTTCTTTTTTTACAGTGTAAAAAAAACATTTTCTGACGAATTGCACACATATCAAAGTCATCAAGTTCCTTTGTGAGTCGACCCTTTCTGTGTTTAGCGGGAGTCGTAAATTTTCCTCCATTTTCGGAGCCTTGTTTAGCTATTCTCCGCACAGTACTTTCAGACACACCTAGAACAATAAAAACATATATGCATAAAAAATAACAATACCAAAATTGTTCAGTCCTATGGACTGAGTTATAAACATAATTGGTAAAACTTCTGAATCGAGTCGCCTGAATCGGGGTGGGGGTGGTGAAGGTAAGGAGATGGGGGAGGCTTACCCCCCCATTTACCCCCCCTGCCGCAAACAAGTAGTTTTTAAGTTATGTTAATTTTCTTGTATTTTAAGGTTATGTATCATGGTAAAACTTTTGAATCGAGTCTCCTTAACTGGTGGGGGAACGGGAGGGGAGGAGAGACGAGTACCCCCCACTTACCCCTCCTGCCGCAGACAAGTAATTTTTAATTTATGTTACCTTTTTAAAAATATGGAAATTTACAAAAACCTCATTTCTGGCGCTTCGCCGGTCGCTCCCGCGGCACGCTCGCTTCGCTCGCTCGGCTCGCGTGTTTAGGTCAACATTCTTACTAACTTAACTCTTTAGACTTTTTTCATGGCGGGGGGCTTCGCCCCCCGAGCCCCCCTCGTAGGGGGGCTGCGCCCCCCCTGTACTTCGGTACTGTTAATATGGTATTGTATTACCTAAAAACGAGTAATTTTTCGTGATTATAGCCGATTTTGGCAAAACTTTCAAGTGGTTTTTTAAATATTTTAACGCAACAGCGGCAGCTAAAATGTTAAATAACCTTTATTTAAGAACCCCTAAGACCCCCCCACAGTGTTAGTTTCTTCAAATTCAGGCGACTCGATTCAAAAGCCAATTTAATTAATTTATTATACATACCACATTCTACCCCTTAACACTTGATAAAATGTCCCAATAAATTCAAAAGTTCAAGATTCTCGAGTCGAACTATAATAACCAACATTTTTGTTTGTAATATCATAACGCCAAAACTTTTAAAAATATTTAAAAATACTGATTGTTTCACGGAATTTAGCCGATAGCGCATATTTTAGATAATTATACTTTCAACATCTTTTTTAACTTACTTACCAGTATAATCTGCTGTACGTTGGTAAATATCCTCCAGATTACGTAACAAAGTTCCGTATTGAAATTCTGCCAAACCTCGCAAAAAAACCTTATATATTATGTTACGAGAACTGCCACGGATGGTCATAATCATGTTATCAGTGTTTTAAATCCAGGAATGTAGAAATATCACTAAAACAACAATTTATATCGTAACCACAGACAGAGATAAACAACCACTTGACATTAATGACAGATAATCAATGTTGCCAAAAAATGAGTGAATTTAGTTCTGGATTATTTAATTTCTACTCTTTTATGTCGCACTTATAACTATTGTTATCATTACTAGCCTTAACACTACTACACACTAGCATCAAACCTCAGGTAGTCTTGGCTGCATTAGGACAGAGAAAACCTCCAAAGAGTAGCCCTGGCTATCCAGCCAAAGCCAGTATAGTATGAAATGTATATAATCTATCTAAGTCTATACGATATATTTAATCCCAATTCATTATTACCATAATTAATTATCAAGCATTTTTCATAAAATAAGAAAGCAACAGAAAAAATACTTATCGGTTTCATTAATTAAAATTTACGACTACCTACTAAAAAGTAATAAACATTGAAGAAGGTAAGTTTCACAGCGTAAAATGCGAATTAATATTGTAAGGTTCATTTAAAATTATTTGCATAATTCAATTTTAGTCTATTCTTAAATCTATAGAACGATTGACAATCTATGATTTGACACATGTCATGTGTCGGGGACTCGAGGGGGAGAAGTAGGACGGCAGTTAGTGACTCGGTGAGTGAGGCATTCTGGCTTTGGCGCTTGTACTGTGCGGACGGTTAAACGGTGTTCATACTTTATACTGTGTGTGACTAAATGTAAAATATTGGTTGTTAAAAAAGAATAAAGAATACCTATCCTGGTCAGCAGCGTTTTACTACAAATCAGAAGTGGTAAGTATATGCTCACATTCGACAACGTTTTTCTTTAGCAGTGTTAATGCATAACTACTCGACTGTGAGGTGGCTGAATTCTGCTAGAAATTACCCGCAACTAATTATATAAAAAAAGCCTTTCACACCGATGGTTAGACAAAATGTAGGGAGGTTTCGTGTAGTGTTTGGAATCTTGTCAGAGGAGGGCAGTCTCCTTCTCGGGTCAATCTTCATACCTTGTTGAAGGTAAAGCCAGAACTAACTGGATGTGCCATGGTAGAATTGTGCGCAAGCCAATTCAATACCAGGTGGAGATTGTCTTTTAAGAGTGAGGTTTGTCTAGACTGGCAGGGGACAGCATACTAGTCGAAAGCATACTGTAGGATAGGCAGGAAATATTAAGTTAATCATGATTCGTTATGGTATGGTTGGGTCTGCTTTAAATTATTTGTGAATCCATCATAGATATTTTTACTAAAATTGTTTTGAGATAATTAATTATTAATATCTGCGCTGGGTATTTTAGATTTTCATCAAAAGACTTAAATTAGGTGACTACTACTATTTAAATTACAATACTACCCTCTTGTTTTTGCTAAGAAATGTTATAATCCCCTATCGATTGCAGTTTAGTTGTAAAGTCTAGGTCAAGGTCATTTGAGGTCAAAATTAAGTGTATGTTCAATTCAGTGGGCTTTCTAAAAGGGTAACGAAATTTTCGTCCGTTTCGCGCTAGGACGCCCCGTTTCCGAGATATCTTGCATTTTCTTAGTAGAAGGAGGAAACTCATACAAGTTTTGTTTTGTGTTCGAGCGCCAGATAATGGAGCAAGACGGGAACGACGAAGGACGCCGCTGGCGCCGTCGCGTCGTCGGGATCTGGCGAGGGCTGCCGATTGCGGACATCGCGGGTGTATGGCTGTGACGGCGACGACGACGGGGACAGCTGGAGTCGAGCCTTCTGCGTAGCGTGGTGCAGCACAGCGGGAATCGGCGCTACGAACGGTTAGAACGCAAGCGAGATAGCCGGGCGGTTGGAGAAGAAGTTGTGAATCGGTAAAGTAGGTAGATTGCTATATTTGGAAAGTAATTAATTATAAGTTATTATAGCCGGCCGGAAGAGTAAAAACTTTGTTTAATAGAGGTGCATTTTATGCTTTGTTTAATAGATGTATATATAGCATTTCCAAGATCTAGAATCTTCAGAACGATACATTGTTGGGTTGCAGAGTTACTTTCATTGGCTACAGAGCTATATCGTATTATTAAAACATGTAAATTGGTCTAGGTCATGTATGTACCCAGGTGGGCACTATTGGATCTTTATCGACATAAATTAGCTTCCATTAAATATATAGATTTCGATGAATAGTTAGATAATGCGACCGTGACAGACCGAAGTCCGGGCGGGCAGAGCTTGTATTGGTGTGGGTATTCGGGCAATGTTCTACGTTACTACTCCACGCCTACCTACTAAGCTGGACAGCTGGAGTAAGCAAAGAGGTGAGCACGAGAATAAATAAATTACATAGATTCAAGACTATTATCCGCAAAGGATAAAATTAGGCAGTGAGGACCGCAGAAGCAGTCCACTGCCATAGTTCACATTTCACCAAATTACAACTGCAATGTGCTCAGCGTGACAGGTGGTAGGCCCATCGCCGCTCTATGCTGTTTGATGGATGCGTAGTCTTTAGTCCGTTAATCGCCTTTAACGATAGTCAAGGGGAGAGTGGGTGGCAGTATTCTTTTAGTGAGCCGCTAAACGACCCGAAATAAATAAAAACTTAAAATAATTAAGGACTAGGTAGGTATCAGCTTTATTTGCAGACAGTAATAGCACAGTATTAGAAGCTAAGGCTGTGGTAATAGTTATAATAAGTGGAGATATATTTCGCGTCTATAGATTGTTGTATATTAATATAAACATTCAAATCATATTCTATGCATTCAACAAAACAGTTGATAATGTCGTGCCGTGGCTTGCGAGGATGCGCGGGAGCGACTTCGATTGGTGAGGGGACGTAATGCTGAATACTATTATATTATACTGTGGCTCAGCTCTTGTAATACCGAACACGGCGGAGGCTCAGTTGTTGGCGGCCTCTGGGAGTCTTCATGACAGTTATGGGGATGGATAAACATGTGATAGTAACAAGGGCTTTATGATATAACAATGACGGTAGAAGACCTAACTAGACAGCGGCAATTAATTTTGATTAGTTTTGCTATACATAATGGTGAAGGGCGCGGGCCTCCCATAATACTGTCTCACATGTGATAGATTTGGTCATCAATCCAACTATTGTTATGTGAGGCCTGGAAGTGAAAATAGGATTAAAGTCGATTTTGTAAATAATACTTGATTGCTTAAAAATAGTGATAGGACGGGGTTGCATTAAAGATCCCAATGGGTCGACGTGCTGCTGCGAGAGGGAGATTTCTGCAGACCTCACTAGATAAGACAAATAAAACTTAAACGTTGTCATTACAAACATATTTAGATGAATAAATAATAAAGGGTCTGGGTTTGTCGCGGTATTAGAGTCATGCCGGGTTTAAATATGTTCTTAGTGTAAGGCCAAGACATTCTATAACACATGATAGTTCAGGGTTTAATAAGATAATCCACAGTTAATAAACGTGAGATGCTAATTTTCCATTCGTTCGTACAATCATCATTCAGTTTACCGTTTCGTTTTACTCACAGGTTTTACTAGATGTTCATACTTCTTTTTAGTTAAATTATTTAGTTTACTAGTCATACAACAGGTTAAGAGTGAATAACAAGTTAAAATATGTCACAATTTGTCTTTTGGTTGTATTTCAACCTAATTGATGTGAGACTTGTGATGTAACTTTCATTTTAGACTAGAGTTATATCGTTGAAAGCACTATCTAGATTCTAGCTAGCGTGAGTGGGGCTGCGTTGCAGTCACTGTGCGCACGTGATTCAATACTGTTTAAACATTTTGTCAGAATTATGAAAATACCTCCGAAAATACTTATGAGTGTTCTTAGTTTATTTTGCTGCATTAGGTTGAAAGCGCTATGCGCTCTTATAAGGTATAGTGTGTTCATGTAAAAACAATGAAACACTAAAAAAAATATACTGTAAGTAATAGAAATAGTATGTAATCCTGTTGAAAATGGTTGTGCAGCAATGTAAATGGTTTTAATATTCGATGGTGATTTAAATAGTTAATAGTTAAAGTCGGGGTCGAATTCATTTATTGCAAATTGTTTCGTAACAAATTAATATCGCGTCAAAATGTTTTTCGGTTCAAACAATTTCTTTTTATTTTAGTATTTACAAAACTTGGTTTTTGCAAAGCCTAAAGATTTGGTTTGTCTGCAAGAGCAGTCCCAATTAAGCAACTAGTCTGATTTTGATATTTATCACAATGATGTAGGAAAACATAAATTAAATCATCCACTAGAGAACGCGTGGGTTTATCTGCAGCACCGTAGATGGTTCATGCAATCATGCATGACTTCAGACTCAAACTTAGTTTTGTAATAACGTTTTCATTATTCCTGGGCTTAAAGTTGGAAATCTTTAGATCATGAATATTTACTTTAAAAGTGGTTTGGAAATTAAATTGTACTTACTATCGTTTGGAAGTGTTAGCGCTCGTATATAAATTGATAATGTAGAAGCTGATATTATATTCCTGGTGATTGGGGACTAATTCCTAGAAGTACCGGCGCACATTTGACAGTCGTTAACTAAATAGAAACACGTGATGGTGCCTAAAAGCTCTGCTCAGTTCTTTTGGGAAATAAGGGGAAGAGTAGGTACCTATACAACTTCTTTATTCCCACATAGGACCGTACCTGGTAGTCAGAGTTTTTAAAATGACCGTATGTAGGTTTGGTTCGATAATCGGTCTTACAGATCACAGGCACTAAAAACACTCAAGACAGTGGCAGTTGTTGATCGAATTTTACACATTGGTCACATGATAAATAATAACAATGAAACGCTAGAGATAGTATAATTAGACAACTGAAGTACTTATTTTGTGAATTTTTATTTTTGTTCTATTTTAAATATGTTGGTTTAAATCTTCGATCAACAAAGGTTTAAATAGATCACGAAAGTTTAAAAGTGTACATGTGTCCGTATGTTCTTGCACAGTGGATGTTTAATAAAATAGAAATCATTAGAATATTTATTGTTGAATTCAATGAGAATCTTGGTTGGGATACATTATTGAACGCTAAAAAGAAAAATACGATAATGATAAGATTACCTTAAAGGAGCTTATATGATTTATGTAACGTAAAATGTAAAGTTAATGGATGAATTTCCTTATTGCTTAATATTTATTTATGAATTAATTACTAATTTGAAGATAATGAACAAACAGTTTGTCAATTGTACGGAGAATCCCTGGTAGAAGTAGATGACTTAGCAGAGATTATTATAATTTACAATGGGAGAAGTATGGGATAAATGTATGGGTTCACATAAGGGACTGTGTTTTCTTATTGGTGTGGATTCATTTCTTATTTGGTTGGATTAATAATCCTGTAAGAACGTAGGAAGGGTTTTTACAAGATTCTTTGGTTTCTTAAATTTGAATGTTATTGTTTATCTTTACAATATACCTTATAAGTTCTTATTCATTTTAATTTGGCACTCTGTGATTTGTGTACAGAGAACGTAGGATTATAAGATTGATTGGTGGCTTAAATTTTAATTGTTATTGTTTAGCTTAATAATATCCCTTAAGTTCTTCTTCATTTAATTTGACACTCGGTGATTTGTGTACAGTTTAGGTAATGGGTATGGATCGGAGTGGGTGGAGTTTTCTGGTATTTCTGGCATTCAAACGATATTTAGCAAATGTATAGATAAGCTTCCGAAATTAAATTTTGAGAGAGATTAATTTTTCGTATTCATTTGTTAGTCTTAATAATGGATTAGTCGTATAAAACACTATTTATGCAGTTATATATTATTATCTGAAAGTGCTATTTACAAGTTTAACACACTATTGAAATTAAAAAAGTGGATATTAAATTGATACCTTGAAGTTACTTAAAGTTATTCAATAACAAAAGTTATTAGGTAAGTACTTAAAGTTAAGAAATCACTTGGTTCATATTATTTTATGACATTTTAAATAAATAACAATGTTTGTCTGGAGATATCCATATTAGGTGGTCGTTGCAAAAGTGCAGAAAGGGGTCCTGCCTATTCCGATCTATGGTAACAATATACAATGCCTACATCCAACAAATTACTTGTTACGTATGAAAGAATTCAATTTATTGTAATTTATTTTATTTGCTTAGGTACTGTTGATATACGTTTTCTCTTTGCTAGGTAAATTGCTCGCTGAAAACAAGTCTGTTATTAGTAAGGTTTACTATGACCAAATGTATGTTTGTCAAGTGATTGTTAGTAAAATGAAACATTTGCGGAGCATGTTGTTATTAAAACTGAACATAAGTACTTATTATATGAAACGATGGTTGTAAAGAAAACGGTTATCAGTGATCCTGTTTTATAACTAAGATAATTGGTTGGGTGGGTAACGTCAGTGTTTTTCTAGCCGCAAGAATCGGATGGGTTTGCGGCTAGAAGAATGTAATATCCTGTTAGAATTTCGATGGGTTTACAGGATTATTAGTCGGTGTTTTCCTAGCCGCAACAATTGGATGGGTTTGCGGCTAGGAGAATTTAATAATCCTGTGGGAATTAGATGGGTTTACAATGAAATGAAATAGTTTATTTGCTTTCAAACACAGGATTTTTGGTAACATTTAATTTGTTTTTGAATCATGTAAGAGTTGGATAGGCAATAATTGGATGGTTTTCGGCTGGGAGAATTTAATAATCCTGTGGGAATTCGATGGGCTTACTGGATTTTTGGTAGCTTTTAATTTGTTTTTGAATCATCTAAGAGTTGGATAGGTATGCAGGATATTAGTAGCTTGTATTTTTTTAAGTAATTTGTTTTATGTATAAGTTTTTAATGTATTGGTTGCTAATGTACTTACTCGCCGAGTGTAAGGTCTGGTTAATGTCTTAAATATTAGCGTGCCTTCCTGGTACCGTGTATGAGGACGTGATGAGGACATGCACGAGGTCAGGGTGGACGAGTGTAAGGTTCATTTAAAATTATTTGCATAATTCAATTTTAGTCTATTAAATCTATAGAACGATTGACAATCTATGATTTGACACATGTCATGTGTCGGGGACTCGGGGGGGGGGGAGAAGTAGGACGGCAGTCAGTGACTCGGTGATAGGGATGTCGGAAATGAAAAAAAAAATCGATATATCGGCCTCGATATATCGTGAAAAAAATATCGATATATCGATATATCGGTCAAGTTTTTCACTGGCTTTAAAAAAAGGAGAACCACCTGCTTTTTCTTAAAATCGGATAAAAAATAATTTAGGTGAGCCTAGCCCAGTAAGAAAAACAGATTTTTTATTTTAAATTATTGTTTTAACCGGTTTACAGTTCCGCAGCCCATATGGGCCATAACAATTGATTAACCTATTCTTATATTTTTAGGACAGTGAACCTGTTAATCATACCGCCCTCTAGGAACCGCCATATTTACGGTAAAAGCCACTCTCTCTGACGGCACGGAGGAAGCCGTAGGTGTTAAATATTTCCGTTGCGTATACGTAGCACACATGCACACATGACATGAAGTTGATTGAAGCAACGCACTGACAGTGAGAGTTACACACTTACTACCACAGATTACATTAATGGAATTCAGCAACAATAAGATTTTTTTACATTTTTACGGCTTTAAATTAAAAAGTTAGATCGTGATGAGAGGATAAAAAATAAATGATATGATAAATATCGATTTTGATACGAACTTCGATATTGGTTATTTTGTATCGATGTATCGATATATCGAAATAAAAAATATCGCCTAAAAATATCGATATATTGAACAAAAAATATCGATATATCGATGTATCGATATTTTTTCAACAAGCCTACTCGGTGAGTGAGGCATTCTGGCTTTGGCGCTTGTACTGTGCGGACGGTTAAACGGTGTTCATACTTTATACTGTGTGTGACTAAATGTAAAATTTTGGTTGTTAAAGAAGAATAAAGAATATCTATCCTGGTCAGCAGCGTTTTACTACAATATTATAGGAGGAATACCAAGGAATAGCAAAGAAAAAGCTAATAAATAACTTAAAATATGGAAAAAAATCAACTTACACTTTGTAGGCAGAGATATCCCGCTTCTGAGATATAACGGTTGGTGCAAAAATTAAAACCTTTTCTTGATTAAATCGCCATTTTATTACTTTTTACAAGTTTTACAGCAATACAATTTCTCACAGCGACTTCCTTCCGACACAACCTCGTAGCTCAGCGTCTTGCGGACGACAGGGCCGCTGCCCGATGGCCATCTTGGTTTTGTAAAGACGATTTGACAAACCGTAGACAAAGAACTGTCTACGTGACAGACAAAACCAAGATGGTGGCAGTGATGCCAGCTTACAAAATATAAACTAAAGTAACAAAAATACAACATGTTACGGACAGAAGTCTCGACTTTATGATATTATATAGTTAGATATAATACGGCTAAATTTAGGTATGTGTATTTGCATAAGTAGATTAAGTCTCATATGTGTAAAGGTTTTTTTGATAATAAATAATTAATTTTTTGCGTTTCATTTAAACAAAAGGTAAAAGTTATCAAACAGGTAATGGTTTTGACAAGGTAAGGGCCAAGTATACGTGCCCAGGGGCCTTACGCCTCTCTAAGGTAATTAAAGATAGGAAAGTAAGAGATAAGCTTTCGTAATTATAGGTTTCTATTGTTAGGAATATCAATGTAATTAAGAAAATAAATAAGTAGGGTATCCAGATTACGAGTGATACCGTAGGGTAGGTAATAAATTTAAGATAACAAGAGAGGTCCGAACGAAAGGGACAGCTGCACAAATTACGACGGTTCATGTGGGTAGTTAGTTATGGTAAAATGTAAAACTGCCCACATGAGCCGGCAGTTGTCCCACAAGGCTGCTAGTTGCCAACCCATAATGTGTTTAAGTCACGGCCGGTCAGAGCAGAATTTGTAAGCTCTCCGGACCCCACCTTGAAGAATAAAGAAGCACTAATCAAGAACCGAGTTTTATTGAAGAACATACAGTCCACATCGAAGCACAACGGCTAAACTGTTCGGCGACTACACCCGTCGGGAACAATTTCTTTGGACCTTCGGAGCCGGATTTGAAGAACTGAAGCCATCGTCCATTTGAAGATAGAAGATCTACGTAACCACCAACGTGACCACCAACGTGACCACCAACGTAACCACCAACGTAACCACCAACGTATTGTAACCACACCACTTGTGTTCTGCAACAAGTGCTAACGCGGGCGGACCGCGGCTCAAAACGTCACATCACCTAACGGTGCCAAACGGTGTGCGTTCTGAGTAAACGCCGTTCAAGGCGGGACGACTTATCGGACGGTCAGTTTGTCCTTTTTAGGGCAAGCTTAAGAGTCCGGCTACGCCAGTACGGTTTGTCGTGGAGCGGGGGTTCTTTCTGCAGGCACTACCTAAGCTGTCGGACACTCCAGCCGATTCGCGAGCGCCGCGTTGTCCACGTCGACTCTCTGCTGTGTAGGTCCTACCTTTCCACTCCCGCACGTACTCCATCCTTGGACGGGCTCCCCACATAGCGTGTCCGTTTGAGATTGTTAGGAGTAGGGGCAGCAAGAAAGAAGATGCCGACCACCCGAAGACAAAGCCAAGCCGAGACGACAACGGGACTACGAACGTTCGACAGACCACCCGCATCACCCTCAAACCTTGCCTCAACCGTGACGCTAATGGAACTGCAACAAGAGACCGCTCAACGCGGCATCACCGCCACTACGAAAGTTAGACGCAACGACGACGCACCCCCACCCGACGCGCCCAGAGCCGGGCCGCCGTCGGTACGATCGACAACGAGCGTCGCCTCACGAGTGAAACAAGCGCAACTTCAAGCGGAGGAGCGGCTCGCCGAAGTACGTCGGCGAGAGTTACAATTGGAAACAGAAATGATTAAGAAGAGACTTGCATACGAAATCGCCGTTATTGAAGAAGAAACGGATTTAGAACCGGAGAGCTTACCCGCCGATATTGCCCAACTGAGAGTGGATGAATGGTTGGATCGGCGTCGGAACGTGCATGAGCCCGACACAGATAAAGTCGGAAATGTGCGACAAAGACAAAAGGATGCGCGCGCAAGTGAGATGGACAGAGGTCGCCACCTCACTGATTCGCCATATGTTGAAAACGAAAACGTAGTGAAAGAGGCAGCGAACCGTGATCAAACTAGTAAAGACGACACGGGGATGGTTAAGCTCGCACTTACACTAGAGAAAATGATGCATAATCGACCGGTACCACGACAGGCGCTGGATTTGCCTATATTCAGCGGCTCGCCGGCCGAATGGTTGCCGTTTAAAGCGGCGATGCGCGATACGACTAAACAATTCAACTTTAGCAAAGCCGAGAACTTGGCACGATTAAGAAGCTGTCTTAAAGATGAAGCAAAGGAAGCGGTGTCCGCTCTTTTATATACGGCCGTGGACCCGGAAGTAGTTATGAAAACACTCGAGCAATGCTTCGGACGGCCAGAAGTAATAATTGATCGAGCGCTGGACGACATTAAGAGACTGCCGCGTCCCGGCACGACGGCCAGTGAGTTGAACACGTTCGCGATCAAACTGCAGAACATTGTGTGCATACTCGATAATATCGACAACAGAGGGTACTTACGAAATCCAATGTTAACGCGAGAAGTGGTGGACAAGCTCGGACCGCACCTACGCTCAAGGTGGTGCGACTACGCAACTGACTACGGAAGCTATGCCGAGCCTGAGATCGTCACGCTATCCCACTTCCTCATGAGAGAAGCCGACAGAGCCCTACAGTATGCATATGTGAGCTACAACCCTACACGAAAGAACGTTATTACGGAAACACGAGCGAACGTGAAACAACGAATCGAGCGAAAGAAAAATACGGCTGTATACGCAACAAGTGATGACGTCATAAACAAAGAATGTTTATGTTGTGGAGGACGTCATGACGTGCCGCAATGTGATCGCTTAAAAACCATGACGGTTAAACAACGATGGGAATGGATAAAGAAAAGCGGAGTGTGTTTCCGTTGTGCGAATAAGAAACACCGTCGCCTACAATGCGATAAACGCGATCTGTGCGGAGTTGATGATTGCCGCCATCCCCACCACGCCTTGCTACACGAACACCGCACCAGTAGGCCTAGCATGCGCAACACGAGATATGTCGCGGACGAGAGACGTCAAGTTCTCGTTAACGACTATCATCTCGTTTCCTCTAACATGCGCGCCACGACTGAGAAATTTCTCGCTGAAGAGAAGAGATTATTCACGTTGAGAAACCAGTGTTGCCCTTTGAAACATAATTTATTTTCTAATATGGCTATACCGATGTCGTTCATTCAATTAATGCTGTGTGCGGTACGCTTTATGTAAGTTATTCATTCAATTTACGTCACATTTGACGTTGACAGCGGACTTTTTTAATCTGTGTGTGTTCGTTGCTTAATTGCGGTTAGTTTTTTAGGTTAAAAATGGAAAATCTTGTAAGTAAATACTGTTTTTTGATTTTTAGTATAAACTGCGATATTTTTATTATAGCTCTTTTCCGTAAGCTACCGATGAGAGACACCTTTAATAATACGGTAACGCGTCGATATTTGTACGGCACACCGATACTAGAGGAAACCAAAACTACTTTTATTATTATATCTTATTTGATGGCTTCGCGTTTAGCATTAAGCCAATATCAAGTGGTTATTTTAAAAGTACATTTTGTATTGTACGGTAGATTGAATTGAAATGGAGTCTCAACACGTGTTGTTGCTAAAAGAACACGGGAGAAACTCCCAAAACTACTTTAAAACTTTTTTCTTTCATAGTTATTATTTATCTCCCTTGACTGGTAAGCGTCCTCGTCGTCAAATGCGCATTTCACTTCTAAATGTATTGATAATAAGGCGTTATACCACATGGAATTATGTTGCTGAAACTTATCTTTAATATTATCTGCTTCAGAATTCGAAGCAACAAGGCACAAATAAGTTTTTTTGTGCCAATACAATGACATGGTGCAAAACCCATGTTTTGCGGCCGGCGATCAAAACCGGCATGATGAGGGGAGCTGAAGTTGGCCATAAATGAGTTTGGGCCAGCACGATCGGTCGAGCAATGGAAAATAGTAAGCTAACAATAAACTATATTCTTAATTTTATATTTAGTTAACATTCGTCGCTACTGCCAACCCTGCTTGCACTTTTGCAATGCATTTATAGGTATTTTCCTGTTTTATATTTTAATTTATTAAATTGTTTTTGAGTGCTAATAGTTTTGAGAGAGTAGATTTGAGAGAGTAATAAGATATAATAATAAAAGTAGTTTTGGTTTCCTCTAGTATCGGTGTGCCGTACAAATATCGACGCGTTACCGTATTATTAAAGGTGTCTCTCATCGGTAGCTTACGGAAAAGAGCTATAATAAAAATATCGCAGTTTATACTAAAAATCAACCTAAAAAACTAACCGCAATTAAGCAACGAACACACACAGATTAAAAAAGTCCGCTGTCAACGTCAAATGTGACGTAAATTGAATGAATAACTTACATAAAGCGTACCGCACACAGCATTAATTGAATGAACGACATCGGTATAGCCATATTAGAAAATAAATTATGTTTCAAAGGGCAACACTGGTTTCTCAACGTGAATAATCTCTTCTCTTCAGCGAGAAATTTCTCAGTCGTGGCGCGCATGTTAGAGGAAACGAGATGATAGTCGTTAACGAGAACTTGACGTCTCTCGTCCGCGACATATCTCGTGTTGCGCATGCTAGGCCTACAGCACAGAGGCTGGGGCATTAAGCCAAGCAAGAATTGCCACAGGCAATGTAGTGCCTGTGCCCGATCTGTCTGAAAACTCTGCACTGGTGCTGGGTGCAATAGGGCAAGAGGTGGCTTTAGGTTGTGGCCCTGCAGAGTCACCAATTGGTGTAAGTATATATACACCTTACCTTAAAGCAAATCACTGACATAGAAGACTAAAGTTCAAGTTTATTTAATTTCTACCTAATAATTGATTATTTACAAAGAAAGAAAGAAATAAAACTATTTTTATTTCATGTAAGAATTTACAATGCACATAATAAAAGTTACATCTATCTATTTTCTTATGTCCTACAATTGGATTGGAAGAGTAATGAAAGAAGCCACAAGAAACTAAAAGATACACTACATTGCAATTTTATTGTCCCTTCCGTTTTAGTACAATGAAATTCTTGAGGAGCAGCCATCTACATCGCACCAAGTGACTGCTAGGCACCAACAATCGCCAGCTGCAGAGCACGAGCAAGCAGTGGATAGACCGAGAAGAAGGGCTCTGAGGACTGTGCCGCCAGAGCAGTTTTTGAATGCTCAATTATAACTGAACAATTTAATTAAATTAAGTAAACAACAACTTTATGCCCTAGCGAGACATTTTATAAATGCAATAAGTTCAATAAATATCTTCTTGTCTGTACAACTACTCTAACTAAAATGATTGATTTTAGTAATTAATTGAAGAAGTGCAGCGCAGCAATAACCTAAGGAAGGATCATTTAAATCTGTTGTAAAAATTTTTATAACTTAGTATGTGTATGTTATAAGTATGTGTGTATGTGGTCATTACTTTTTACTTTTACATTTGTCGACCTCCTTGGTCGAGTGGTTTGTACGCCGGTTTTCATGGTGTCGCCATCTCTGAGGTCCCGGGTTCGATCCCCGGTCGGGTCAATTTAGAAATTATTGTTTTTCTAAATTGTCTCGGGTCTGGGTGTTTTCTATGTATAATAAGTATGTATTTAAGTATGTTTATCCGTTGTCTAGTAACCATTTGACGAGTTTCTTCGAAGCTTCTCTTGGGCTAGATAATTGGTGTGATTGTAGGAAAGATTTATTTATTTATTTATTTATTACTGTTGCTTGTTACTAAAATGTATGGATACTTAAAATCCTAACTTATAAACGCGAAAGTGAGTTTGATACCTTTACTACTCAACAGAAATTCATATAAATTATTGTTACAAGATTTTAATCAGAAACTTTCTTTCCACAGGCGTTAAGGAGTGCTGAAATAACAAATGTGACCGGACAGTTTTTTTTTCTCAATTAAAGTATAATTAGCTATGTTGATTAATATTCTTAAAATAGTAATGTTAATTATTTAATTTATAAGCAGATAGATAAATGTATAGGAAAGTTTTTTACCTTACATAGCTTAATAATTCTGAAAAATAATCATTAAAATTTTGTTATTTTGTTTGAAAGGTGACTTCTTAGCTGCGATTCTATTGTTTGTTAAAGTATAATATCTATGAATGTTAATTAATATTTTAAAAATAGTAATGATAATTATTTAATTCATAAGCAGATACCTAATTGTATAGGGAAGCTTTTTACCTTACATAGCTTAATAATAATTCTGAAAATTGATCATTAAAATTTTGTTATTTTGTTTGAAAGGTGACTTCTTAGCTGTGATTCTATTGTTTGAAGTAATAATATCTGTAAATGTTGATCAATAGTTTAAAAATAGTAATAATAAGCAGATAGATAATTGTATAGCAAACGTTTTTTACCTTACAATTTACATAGCTTAAAATACTTTAAATTAATTATTATAATTTTGTTTTTTATATGAAAGGTGAAAAGGACTTAGCTGTGATTATGTTGTTTGATAAAGTATAATATCTATAAATGTTGATTTATATTTTAAAAATAGTAAGTAGGTACATAATGTTAATTACTTATTTAATTTTTAAGCAGATACCTAATTGTATAGGGAAGCGTTTTGACCTTGCATGGCTTAAAAATACAATTTATTTTATATGTATTATTTTAGTACAGCCGACAGTAATGAGCGAATCAGTCATACAAAATAGGAAATAAGTACAATTATTTTTTTAATAAATGATTGTTGAAAGCATTATTGTCATGTATAATAATAATAATTAAGCCTATTATTTCCGAAATTTATGATACTTTTGAGATTAAAAAACTACTTTTATGTTACAAAATGTTTCTCATTTGGGTGTGCCTTACGGCAAAGGCCACCTCCAACTCTTTTCTACTGTTTTCTGTCTGCAGCTACTACTATCCTAAGGTCATTTTAAGGTCATCCTCCCATCTTCTTAGTTTGCGGCCTCTACTCCTAACATCATTTTAATATAAAAAAGCAATAAGTTTAGCCGTGTCGGGTACCGGTGAAAGAATACTAATACCCCCTCTCTTCCCTTGGGTGTCGTAGAAGTCGACTAATGTACTGCACATGCATCTAACAGCATAGGGCGACTTTTAAACATCTATGGAGATTGGAAAATGTATTAACAAGTCAAGTCGAGTCAAATGCTTTATTCAATATAAACCTTTACAGGTTCTTATTGACGTCAATAGATATGTACACAAAAAAGTTCTAACAGTAGTTAAATCATATCAACTAACTTAATTAACTAATCTACCGGCAGTTCGGATTTTGGGAGAGCCTTCGACTGAGAAGAAGCTGGCAAGAAACTCACGAAGCCTTACTTTTTTCTTCCTCTAAGTAACAAAAGGTATTATGTCGTCGCCAAGTCATACAAAATACATCAAAAAGAAATATATTAATACAAATTACTAATAGGTTATGTTTGTACATGTACTATGTCCATACATATTTGACATTCACATAATCTTCCACTTTATAATAACCTTTACTCATGAGCGTTTTTTAAACATGTTTGTTAAATGTATGTAAAGGCATTTCAGTAACATTTTAAACATAATTGGTAAACAAAGTACAAACAAATGAATAAGTCTATCAATGGAATAATACCAGTTGAACATTGATGGTATGTGCATCTTTTCTCCTATTTTTATATTGGAACCCTTTGTGGGCCAGAGGAGAAAATATTATAACGTGGATACAATCTATGAGCCCCAAAATACCCGAAACATTATATTTCCTCTCGAAGGTTGACGACACTCTTCTCCTGTCCGCTTCTGAAGCTGGAAAGTGGACCCACTCAGCTAATAATCTGAAAGTTGTAAGTTATTATAAATTAGCAATATAGAAATAATTAACAAACATAGCCCTAATTCCCTTCGCTATCAAAACTTTCATACACAACTTTGTTGTAAAATATTATAAACTTTCATGGCCACTATCACAACTACTATTATGTAAAACGGTGTTGTGACATGGTAAAAATTTCATACTAAGTCTCCACAAAGGCTTTTATTGACTGTAATTCTCATTATTAATAGGTACCAATCTTAAGTCCTTTTCTGTTGAGTAGTAAAGGCATGAAAGTGTAACAAACTCACTTTCGCGTTAGGATAGGATTAAGTTAGGATTTAAGTATCCATAAATTTCAGTAACAGGCAACAGTAATTACCAAATAAGTAAGTACTAAGTTATAAAAACACTTAGATGTTCCTCCCTTAAGTTGTTACTGAGTCGCACTTCTTCAATTAATCCTCAAAAGAATCATTTAGTTGTAGTTGTACAGACAAGAAAATAATAGAGTGCATTGTATCAATAAAATAAAATGTCTCATTTCGATATAAAGTTCTTGATTACTTACTTTGATTAAATTATGAGCATTAAAAAATAGCTCAGGCGGTAGAGTCCGCCGAGCTCTTCTTCTTGATGTAGCCACTGTAGCCTTTGCTTGGCGCTCTGCAGTGCCACCTGCTTGTTGGCACTGAGCAGACTGCCGCTTGGCGCGATGTCGAAGCTCTGTATTGATTTTCATTGTACTAAAACAAAAGGGAAAATAAAATTGCAAAAATTAGAAATGTATTAACATTATATAAAGATAATTAATATGACTTTAATGATTAAAATATCTCTCTATTAATTGTGCTCGTCTGATTTGAGACAGCCTTGCTAACTGCACAGGAATTTCCTCTTCATTGGGCTGCTCTCTGTCCTCTGTACTTTCATCCATTGGTACACTGTAATAAAAAATACTTTATTACCAGAAGTTAATACTATAAATGTATCATAACAAGTTACAAAATATAAATTGCTTACCCGAAATGCTTCATTAAATTATAGATGATGCCGCAAGCATATATAATTTGAGAGGCTTTTTCTGGGGAATAATGCAAGACCCGGTCAATCCCTAAACATCTTAGACTGCCTTTCAAATAGCCGTTTGTCCATTCAACAGCATTTCGGACTTGACAATGCCAATCAGTGTAACGCTGCTCAGGAGTTTCTGGATTAGCATGTAGGACCGGAGTCATTAGCCAAGGTTCAAGAGGATAACCTGAATCACCTGCAATAATAAAATTCTTTTGAATTATTATTGCAAAATTGTAATCAGTTACTTTCTTTCTGTTAAGGATGCCGAACAGAAAAATAATCTGTTTGCTTGTGTAAGGCTCTCGCATCAATACTATAAAAAAAGTTAAGACTTTTGTTCTTGTTTGTTAGAGTATAATATCTATACTACCTAAGAGAAAATAATTCCCAATTCCTCGGTCATGTATCCTCTTCATCTCTGCTCTCACTACAGAGTGATGCCATATGAAGGCATCATGAACCCTGCCCGGATACCTTGCGTTCACATTGATGATTCTGCAATTTGAGTCTACTATCTGAAAGATTGTAAAATAACATTTTAATCTTTCATGGTCACTATCACAACTACTTATTATTATGTAAAAAAACAGTATTATGTTACATGGAAAAATTCCTGTTTTACATAAAGTAAATTGGAAAATGTATTAACATTTCATAAACATAATTAGTAAACAAAGTACAAACAAATGAATAAGTCTATCAATGGAATAATACCAGTTGAACATTGATGGTATGTGCATCTTTTCTCCTATTTTTATATTGGATTCCTTGTGGGCCAGGAGGAGGAAATATTTTAACGTGGGTACAATCTATGAGCCCCAATATACCCGGCACATTATATTTCCTCTCGAAGCTTGATGACACACTTCTTCGGTCCGCTTCTGAAGCTGGAAAGTGGACCCACTCAGCTAATAATCTGAAAGTTGTAAGTTATTATAAATGAGTAACATAGAAATAATTAAACAAAATGGCCCTAACTCCCTTGGCTATCAAAACTTTCATATTCAACTTTGTTGTAAAATATTTAATGAACCCTCCTAAACAAACTAAAACAGATTTTGCTTCTCTATCCAATAAGCTTTTAATCTTTTTAACATAAAAGGTGAAAAATAAAAACTTTACCAAGGAAATAAGGTAAAAATGCAGATTTGTGTGATTTAAAACAGTGTTGGATATATTCTGAAAGAGGTCAACACAGACAGTTTCAAGTTTTTACAATTACAAAATAAAGGTAGTGAAGACTGATCGTACCTTCTATATATGGAGTCTAAAAATTGGCGGAGGTAACTACTAACAGTAGTTTGTGCTACGCACTGAGTGTGATCTTGCCCAACTTGCCGTTGGTATCCTCCATTGGCAAGAAATTGTACGGAGTTCAAGATCTAAAAGATTTAATAATAACATTAAAGTTCACAGTAGGTAACATCATAGTCTTTCACTAATAATTCAGTGTCGAAACTCGGCTTTGATAATAACACTAACGTACGTACCTTTAAATGAACGGGTAGGCCTTCGGCTAGAGGCTCCAAATCAGGCGAAAGTCTATTAATAAGGTAAATAGCCATTGGCTTTGTTAATCGCCAGAGCGATTGGAACTCCCTATCGGTGAGATCAAACGGATCACAAATGTCTCTGATTACATTTCTTTGTATTTTACGCGCTTCTCGCTCTTCGTATACGCTTATAACATAATTATAATAAGGAACCGCCATCGCCACTGCAAATTATTGCTGTTTTCACTACTTCTCACACTCTCTTTCTTCGATAGCGGGAACGACAACAATCTCGGTCTCGTCTCGGTTACAGTTGTCAAAACTTGACATAATTAGGTTGGCATGTTAGGGTTTGTAGAGAAAAATACCACAGATAAGCAAAAACTACTATTATGTCTATTTTTGACATATCGTGTAGAGATCTAAGCGCAACCATGTTAGTGTCAAAAGAGATAGAGAGATATCACGAGAAAACGGGTTGAGAAAGCTTTCTCGTGTTGCGCATGCTAGGCCCGCTGGCCTTTCTCTTTTGGTCACGCCAGCACTCAAAAACAATTTAATAAATTAAAATATAAAACAGGAAAATATCTATAAATGCATTGCAAAAGTGCAAGCAGGGTTGGCAGTAGCGACGAATGTTAACTAAATATAAAATTAAGAATATAGTTTATTGTTAGCTTACTATTTTCCATTGCTCGACCGATCGTGCTGGCCCAAACTCATTTATGGCCAACTTCAGCTCCCCTCATCATGCCGGTTTTGATCGCCGGCCGCAAAACATGGGTTTTGCACCATGTCATTGTATTGGCACAAAAAAACTTATTTGTGCCTTGTTGCTTCGAATTCTGAAGCAGATAATATTAAAGATAAGTTTCAGCAACATAATTCCATGTGGTATAACGCCTTATTATCAATACATTTAGAAGTGAAATGCGCATTTGACGACGAGGACGCTTACCAGTCAAGGGAGATAAATAATAACTATGAAAGAAAAAAGTTTTAAAGTAGTTTTGGGAGTTTCTCCCGTGTTCTTTTAGCAACAACACGTGTTGAGACTCCATTTCAATTCAATCTACCGTACAATACAAAATGTACTTTTAAAATAACCACTTGATATTGGCTTAATGCTAAACGCGAAGCCATCAAATAAGATATAATAATAAAAGTAATTTTGGTTTCCTCTAGTATCGGTGTGCCGTACAAATATCGACGCGTTACCGTATTATTAAAGGTGTCTCTCATCGGTAGCTTACGGAAAAGAGCTATAATAAAAATATCGCAGTTTATACTAAAAATCAAAAAACAGTATTTACTTACAAGATTTTCCATTTTTAACCTAAAAAACTAACCGCAATTAAGCAACGAACACACACAGATTAAAAAAGTCCGCTGTCAACGTCAAATGTGACGTAAATTGAATGAATAACTTACATAAAGCGTACCGCACACAGCATTAATTGAATGAACGACATCGGTATAGCCATATTAGAAAATAAATTATGTTTCAAAGGGCAACACTGGTTTCTCAACGTGAATAATCTCTTCTCTTCAGCGAGAAATTTCTCAGTCGTGGCGCGCATGTTAGAGGAAACGAGATGATAGTCGTTAACGAGAACTTGACGTCTCTCGTCCGCGACATATCTCGTGTTGCGCATGCTAGGCCTACAGCACAGAGGCTGGGGCATTAAGCCAAGCAAGAATTGCCACAGGCAATGTAGTGCCTGTGCCCGATCTGTCTGAAAACTCTGCACTGGTGCTGGGTGCAATAGGGCAAGAGGTGGCTTTAGGTTGTGGCCCTGCAGAGTCACCAATTGGTGTAAGTATATATACACCTTACCTTAAAGCAAATCACTGACATAGAAGACTAAAGTTCAAGTTTATTTAATTTCTACCTAATAATTGATTATTTACAAAGAAAGAAAGAAATAAAACTATTTTTATTTCATGTAAGAATTTACAATGCACATAATAAAAGTTACATCTATCTATTTTCTTATGTCCTACAATTGGATTGGAAGAGTAATGAAAGAAGCCACAAGAAACTAAAAGATACACTACATTGCAATTTTATTGTCCCTTCCGTTTTAGTACAATGAAATTCTTGAGGAGCAGCCATCTACATCGCACCAAGTGACTGCTAGGCACCAACAATCGCCAGCTGCAGAGCACGAGCAAGCAGTGGATAGACCGAGAAGAAGGGCTCTGAGGACTGTGCCGCCAGAGCAGTTTTTGAATGCTCAATTATAACTGAACAATTTAATTAAATTAAGTAAACAACAACTTTATGCCCTAGCGAGACATTTTATAAATGCAATAAGTTCAATAAATATCTTCTTGTCTGTACAACTACTCTAACTAAAATGATTGATTTTAGTAATTAATTGAAGAAGTGCAGCGCAGCAATAACCTAAGGAAGGATCATTTAAATCTGTTGTAAAAATTTTTATAACTTAGTATGTGTATGTTATAAGTATGTAAATACCCGAAACATTATATTTCCTCTCGAAGGTTGACGACACTCTTCTCCTGTCCGCTTCTGAAGCTGGAAAGTGGACCCACTCAGCTAATAATCTGAAAGTTGTAAGTTATTATAAATTAGCAATATAGAAATAATTAACAAACATAGCCCTAATTCCCTTCGCTATCAAAACTTTCATACACAACTTTGTTGTAAAATATTATAAACTTTCATGGCCACTATCACAACTACTATTATGTAAAACGGTGTTGTGACATGGTAAAAATTTCATACTAAGTCTCCACAAAGGCTTTTATTGACTGTAATTTTCATTATTAATAGGTACCAATCTTAAGTCCTTTTCTGTTGAGTAGTAAAGGCATGAAAGTGTAACAAACTCACTTTCGCGTTAGGATAGGATTAAGTTAGGATTTAAGTATCCATAAATTTCAGTAACAGGCAACAGTAATTACCAAATAAGTAAGTACTAAGTTATAAAAACACTTAGATGTTCCTCCCTTAAGTTGTTACTGAGTCGCACTTCTTCAATTAATCCTCAAAAGAATCATTTAGTTGTAGTTGTACAGACAAGAAAATAATAGAGTGCATTGTATCAATAAAATAAAATGTCTCATTTCGACATAAAGTTCTTGATTACTTACTTTGATTAAATTATGAGCATTAAAAAATAGCTCAGGCGGTAGAGTCCGCCGAGCTCTTCTTCTTGATGTAGCCACTGTAGCCTTTGCTTGGCGCTCTGCAGTGCCACCTGCTTGTTGGCACTGAGCAGACTGCCGCTTGGCGCGCTGTCGAAGCTCTGTATTGATTTTCATTGTACTAAAACAAAAGGGAAAATAAAATTGCAAAAATTAGAAATGTATTAACATTATATAAAGATAATTAATATGACTTTAATGATTAAAATATCTCTCTATTAATTGTGCTCGTCTGATTTGAGACAGCCTTGCTAACTGCACAGGAATTTCCTCTTCATTGGGCTGCTCTCTGTCCTCTGTACTTTCATCCATTGGTACACTGTAATAAAAAATACTTTATTACCAGAAGTTAATACTATAAATGTATCATAACAAGTTACAAAATATAAATTGCTTACCCGAAATGCTTCATTAAATTATAGATGATGACGCAAGCATATATAATTTGAGAGGCTTTTTCTGGGGAATAATGCAAGACCCGGTCAATCCCTAAACATCTTAGACTGCCTTTCAAATAGCCGTTTGTCCGTTCAACAGCATTTCGGACTTGACAATGCCAATCAGTGTAACGCTGCTCAGGAGTTTCTGGATTAGCATGTAGGACCGGAGTCATTAGCCAAGGTTCAAGAGGATAACCTGAATCACCTGCAATAATAAAATTCATTTGAATTATTATTGCAAAATTGTAATCAGTTACTTTCTTTCTGTTAAGGATGCCGAACAGAAAAATAATCTGTTTGCTTGTGTAAGGCTCTCGCATCAATACTATAAAAAAAGTTAAGACTTTTGTTCTTGTTTGTTAGAGTATAATATCTATACTACCTAAGAGAAAATAATTCCCAATTCCTCGGTCATGTATCCTCTTCATCTCTGCTCTCACTACAGAGTGATGCCATATGAAGGCATCATGAACCCTGCCCGGATACCTTGCGTTCACATTGATGATTCTGCAATTTGAGTCTACTATCTGAAAGATTGTAAAATAACATTTTAATCTTTCATGGTCACTATCACAACTACTTATTATTATGTAAAAAAACAGTATTATGTTACATGGAAAAATTCCTGTTTTACATAAAGTAAATTGGAAAATGTATTAACATTTCATAAACATAATTAGTAAACAAAGTACAAACAAATGAATAAGTCTATCAATGGAATAATACCAGTTGAACATTGATGGTATGTGCATCTTTTCTCCTATTTTTATATTGGATTCCTTGTGGGCCAGGAGGAGGAAATATTTTAACGTGGGTACAATCTATGAGCCCCAATATACCCGGCACATTATATTTCCTCTCGAAGCTTGATGACACACTTCTTCGGTCCGCTTCTGAAGCTGGAAAGTGGACCCACTCAGCTAATAATCTGAAAGTTGTAAGTTATTATAAATGAGTAACATAGAAATAATTAAACAAAATGGCCCTAACTCCCTTGGCTATCAAAACTTTCATATTCAACTTTGTTGTAAAATATTTAATGAACCCTCCTAAACAAACTAAAACAGATTTTGCTTCTCTATCCAATAAGCTTTTAATCTTTTTAACATAAAAGGTGAAAAATAAAAACTTTACCAAGGAAATAAGGTAAAAATGCAGATTTGTGTGATTTAAAACAGTGTTGGATATATTCTGAAAGAGGTCAACACAGACAGTTTCAAGTTTTTACAATTACAAAATAAAGGTAGTGAAGACTGATCGTACCTTCTATATATGGAGTCTAAAAATTGGCGGAGGTAACTACTAACAGTAGTTTGTGCTACGCACTGAGTGTGATCTTGCCCAACTTGCCGTTGGTATCCTCCATTGGCAAGAAATTGTACGGAGTTCAAGATCTAAAAGATTTAATAATAACATTAAAGTTCACAGTAGGTAACATCATAGTCTTTCACTAATAATTCAGTGTCGAAACTCGGCTTTGATAATAACACTAACGTACGTACCTTTAAATGAACGGGTAGGCCTTCGGCTAGAGGCTCCAAATCAGGCGAAAGTCTATTAATAAGGTAAATAGCCATTGGCTTTGTTAATCGCCAGAGCGATTGGAACTCCCTATCGGTGAGATCAAACGGATCACAAATGTCTCTGATTACATTTCTTTGTATTTTACGCGCTTCTCGCTCTTCGTATACGCTTATAACATAATTATAATAAGGAACCGCCATCGCCACTGCAAATTATTGCTGTTTTCACTACTTCTCACACTCTCTTTCTTCGATAGCGGGAACGACAACAATCTCGGTCTCGTCTCGGTTACAGTTGTCAAAACTTGACATAATTAGGTTGGCATGTTAGGATTTGTAGAGAAAAATACCACAGATAAGCAAAAACTACTATTATGTCTATTTTTGACATATCGTGTAGAGATCTAAGCGCAACCATGTTAGTGTCAAAAGAGATAGAGAGATATCACGAGAAAACGGGTTGAGAAAGCTTTCTCGTGTTGCGCATGCTAGGCCCGCAGGCCGAACGAAACCGAGATGGTGGCGTCGGTTAATCACTCGACCGATGCTACCAAGGTGTTACTGAAAGTATGTCCCGTTACCATCAAGGGACCAAAGAGGTCAATCGACACATACGCCTTGCTCGACGAGGGGTCGACTGTTACGCTAATCGACCAAGACCTGGCGGACTACGTAGGCGCGGACGGGCCGGCGAACGATTTGAAAATACGAAGCGTGAATACACAAACGACGTGCGAAACCAAGACGGTGAATTTAAAGATAATTGCAACTACGAATAAACGACAATTCGACATTAAAGCTAGAACGATGAAAGATTTATCACTCAACGGACAGACGGTGCACAACGACTGTTTGAGATACACTCATATGAAAGAGTTATCAAACAGCAACGTCTGCTACGGACATGTCAAGCCTCGAATACTGATTGGGGCAGACAATTGGCATCTCATAGTCACACGAAGATTGCTACAGGGCAAGCGAGACGAACCGATCGCATCGCTCACGAAGCTGGGCTGGGTAATACACGGATCAGCGCCACGGTCAAGCGTGCTGATGGAGAGTAATACGGCTGCGGTGTTATACGTAAACACGCCGCAGTGCGCGACGATCTCGCGCACTCTCTTACCCGACAACGAACTTCATGCTATGGTAAAGAAGCACTTCGAAATTGACTCACTGGGAATAACAAAGAAGGAGCGAGTGAGCCCGAGTGATGCACGCGCCATAGAATCGTTTAGAACGACGACAAAGAAAGTCAACGGAAAATACGAAGTTAGATTACCGTGGCGACGTGATGACGTCACGCTGCCGCCAAGTTACGAGTCAGCATTGAGACGATTGAAATCCATAGAACGGAAGATGGACAAGTCTGACGAATTCAAACGAGCTTATACGAATCAAATAGAGAATCTATTTGATAAACACTACGCCGAGGAAAGTAGCGAGAGCGATTTGATGAGCCCGCATTTATGGTACTTACCTCACTTCGCCGTAACAAATCCGAATAAACCCGGAAAACTACGAGTTGTCTTTGACGCGGCCGCCGAAGCAAACGGAGTTTGTCTCAATGACGAGCTGTTGGAGGGTCCCGACTTACTACGCGACCTGGCGGGCCTGCTACTACGATTTCGCGAACGAGCTATCGCAATTACGGCCGACATCCGGGAGATGTTTCTTCAAGTTAAGATATTTAAAGGTGACCAACCCGCTCAGATGTTCCTATGGAGGGGCGCCGACCGAACGAAGCCACCTACGCGCTACAAGATGACGTCAATGATATTCGGAGCTAAGAGTTCACCTTTCTTAGCGCACAGCGTGAGAGATTTGAACGCTGAAACGCACGCTGCCGAGTATCCGCGCGCATACGAGGCAATTACGAGAAACCATTATATGGACGACTACGTCGACTGCTACGACACCGAGCAAGAAGCCATTGAAACGATAAAGGCGGTCGCGAAGTTTCACGCGCAGGCAGGATTCACGCTGGCCGGTTATAACTCTAACGGACCGTGCGTGTTGCGTGAGCTGCCAGCAGAAAGCCGTGACACATCACCTCGACAGCTCGGCGCTAGTTTTCAGCAATGGGGCAGAACGCTCGGTTTACTATGGGACGCTGCTACAGACGAGTTGGCGTTTAACACCGAGATGGTTCGCGTGCACGACGACGTGAAGCAAATGAGGCGCGCTCCTACTAAACGAGAGGCGCTGAGTGCGGTTATGTCAATATTTGACCCACTCGGACTGTTGAGTTATTATACTATACGAGCGAAGATCATCTTACAAGGCATATGGCGGTTAAAAATAGAATGGGACGAGGTCTTACCCGATTACGAGGCCGGCGAGTTCCATGAATGGTTGAACGGATTGAGGGCATTACGTAGTCTGCGTCTACCCCGGCGTCTACATACGGGGGGAGTGACGAGAAAGCAGCTACATGTTTTCTGTGACGCCAGCGAGGTCGCTTACGGCGTTGCAGTATATTGGAGAATGAAGGGTGAAAATGGCGAAATACGAGTCGCACTCGCCGCTGCTAAGGCCAGAGTGGCACCGATAAAGCAACAAAGTATTCCGAGAATGGAGTTGCAAGCGGCGTTGATAGCTACGCGACTAGCAAGCTCAGTATTGAATGAACAAAGATGGCAACCTGAGAGAGTCGTATATTGGACCGATTCACAAACAGTGTTGAAATGGATTAATAACGACACGGTGCGTTACACCCCCTATGTAGCGCATCGCTTAACTGAGATCACAGAAACGACGATGCCGTCACAATGGCGATGGGTCCCTACGGCTCACAATGTCGCGGACGACGTAACGCGCGGCAGTGAGATTATGAAAACGAAGAATGATCGGTGGTTTGTCGGACCGGCATTTTTATATGCAAACGAAACCAAATGGCCTACGAGTGACGTCATCAACAACGAACACAGCACGGAGAGTGAACACTGCGTGACGCATACGCACACGTGGCAGAGTGATAGTAGCGTAGTGCCAGACGCTAAGCGCTTCTCTTCCTACGAGCGTTTAGTTAGAACGATGGCGAACGTGCTACTATTCACTCAGAGATGCCGCCGCCGCGCTAGTAACATGACAATTGAACATATCAACGAGGCCGAGCGCCTACTAACCATTGAATCGCAACGAGAGAGCTTCGCAGACGACATCGACCGCCTCAAAGCATCCCGCAAACTACGCGCGGGCAGCAGACTACGACGACTCGACGTGTTCATCGACGAGGGCGGAGTATTACGAGCAAGAGGGCGAATAAGGGCAGCGGGTGTGTCTGCCCCCGCTACTACGCCCGTAATACTGGACGGCAGCCACCCGTATGCGCGGTTGCTACTTAAACGTGAGCACCGTCGCGCCCACCACTCGCACAATGAGCGCGTCGTCAACGAAATAAGGCAACGATACTGGGTTCTACGATTGAGGCCGGCTGTGAGAACCGTGGCGTTCAATTGTGCATTTTGTAAAGTGAGAAAGACGCTACCTACGACGCCGGTGCACGGCGACTTACCAAAAGCACGTATGGAAGCCTTTGTACGGCCTTTTACGAACTGTGGCCTAGACTATTTTGGCCCGATGACTGTGACTATCGGCCGGCGCCATGAGAAACGATGGGGGGCGCTATTCACATGCCTCACTACTCGAGCTGTGCATATTGAACTTACGGCGAGCTTATCTACCGACTCAGCGATTATGGCTCTAAGACGAATGGCGGCCAGGAAGGGATGGCCCCACGTTATATATAGTGACAACGCTACGAATTTTAAAGGCGCGGACCGAGAATTAAAGGCCGCATACGAAGAATGGGAGCCAGCGCTACGAGAATACGCGCTAACGCAACGCACAGAGTGGCGTTACATTTCGCCAGGCGCGCCACACCAAGGCGGCGCATGGGAACGGCTGGTGAGAACAGTCAAAACGGCGCTGCGCACTACGCTCAACGAGAAGTCACCGCGTGAAAAAGTACTTATGACGCTACTAGCCGATGCCGAGCACACTGTCAACGCTCGGCCTCTAACACACGTCCCTGTGAGCATCGACGACCCGGAAGCGCTGACACCCAATCACTTCCTTTTGGATAGCTCGAGCGGCCTGCCCACCACTGGGCCGTGCGAGCGCGCCGACCGAAACACATGGCGGGCGGCGCAGGCGCTGGCGGACGAGTACTGGCGACGCTGGCTGCGCGAGTATCTACCACTACTCATACCGCGCGGCGGCACGCGCGACTCCGAGCGACGCAACGTACGAGAGGGCGACGTGGTCATAATTGTGGATAACACACTACCCCGCAATGTATGGCCTAGAGGCGTCGTCACGAAGACATTTCCTGGACCTGACAACGAAGTACGCAACGTAGAGGTGCGCACCAAAGGCGGCACGTTCCGACGACCGACGACGAGACTGGCTGTCCTGCCGATGGAGTAAAGAGGCTACGCGGATGCTGCGCCGGGGGGAGCCTGTTACGGACAGAAGTCTCGACTTTATGATATTATATAGTTAGATATAATACGGCTAAATTTAGGTATGTGTATTTGCATAAGTAGATTAAGTCTCATATGTGTAAAGGTTTTTTGATAATAAATAATTAATTTTTTGCGTTTCATTTAAACAAAAGGTAAAAGTTATCAAACAGGTAATGGTTTTGACAAGGTTAATGCCAAGTATACGTGCCCAGGGGCCTTACGCCTCTCTAAGGTAATTAAAGATAGGAAAGTAAGAGATTAGCTTTCGTAATTAGAGGTTTCTATTGTTAGGAATATCAATGTAATTAAGAAAATAAATAAGTAGGGTATCCAGATTACGAGTGATACCGTAGGGTAGGTAATAAATTTAAGATAAAAAGAGAGGTCCGAACGAAAGGGACAGCTGCACAAATTACGACGGTTCATGTGGGTAGTTAGTTATGGTAAAATGTAAAACTGCCCACATGAGCCGGCAGCTGTCCCACAAGGCTGCTAGTTGCCAACCCATAATGTGTTTAAGTCACGGCCGGTCAGAGCAGAATTTGTAAGCTCTCCGGACCCCACCTTGAAGAATAAAGAAGCACTAATCAAGAACCGAGTTTTATTGAAGAACATACAGTCCACATCGAAGCACAACGGCTAAACTGTTCGGCGACTACACCCGTCGGGAACACAACAGCTTGATTAAATAATTTAAGTTTCCTAACACTTGTTAATTATTCTCTAGAACTAAGTTTCGATGACAATCACAGAATCCTTTTGATAAAAGCCGTACCTTAGTTATATTTGACAATACGTATACCAAACAGGAATTACAGGAATGTGCGCCTCGTGACAAATTATAAAGCTTTTTAACCAAAACCTTATTTAAGAGGCAGTGATTTAATAAAAATGTTTTAAATATTTATTTATAAGTTATTTCCTTAATAATCCTTCATATTTATTATTTCCTGTACAGTTTTCAGATGTACGTTCAAAGCATAAAGTTCAATATCCATCTAGTTAATTTGACAGATAAGGGTGGGCCGATGTGACACTGACTGTACACTGCTTTTCGTTATTAACTCTCAAAACTTGTTGAATTCAAAAGTGATCACTTTTACCGTTAACAATTTTTTGGCCTAACAATAGAATGAAAAGTTGTGTACACACGGCCACTGATCGACCTACCCAAATCCGTCAAAATATTCCAATCGATATTGAACTCTATTAGATTGAAATTAAGATGAATTTTACATACAAGGATATAGATGTGACGCTGGCTGTACAGTGCCGTCATATCGCCCTAGCCCTACCCTACCTACTCTGCGACCTACAAATCTGTGAAATACCTGCAACCGAATCTCAATCTAATGTAATAGAGTTCAATATCGATTGGGATATTTTAACAGATTTAGGTAGGTCGATCTGACGCAGCTGTACCTACAGTGATTCAATATAATATTGAAGGTGTTTTTCTTGTGCACCATAACATAGTTTTTTGACAATTTGTCTGATTTAGTTTATATAGTTACCAAGGCAAGCGAAAAAGCCGATGATGACCGAACTATTATGTTAGCGGATAAAATGGCCGGTCCACTGCAGAACAGTGGACCGGCAATCGTGTCAAGTCAAGTCGTGGCTTCGAATCCCACTCGAGTTTCCTGAGACTGGTTGATCTATATATCTATATAGCATTATGAATGCAAAATTTCAATAATAAAGATATTTATAAGCAATTACGTCTTTATCGATTGTTAAATACTTGCAATAGTATTTCTTTCGAATGTGAGGGTAGACTTCACAGTGACGTAATACCGCTGGCTTGCAGCGTAATCAAACTACTAGAAAAAAATTCAACGAGTCTTCTGGGGTCTCGGTAGCTCAGCGGTTAGAGCAGTGGACCGGGAATCCAAAGGTCGTGGGTTCGAATCCCACTCGAGCTTCCTGAGACTGGTTGATGTTTTTCTAGTAAACATTTTATCCGTTATCTATATAGCATTGTGAAAGCAAAATTTCAATAATAAAGATATTATGTTAGCTTCGGAAGACAGGATTTGTATCGCTCTCCATACATTTCTGTGATTCTGTATCATTTTCTCGTGGAAGTGCATTTTGTGAGTAATGTAGTGCGTGTAGTGAAACGCAACGAAATATACAGAATGACAATAGTGCATGAAAAGCAATACAAATTCTGTCCTCTCGATGCTAACATAATACTTCGGTCATAGTCGGCTTTTTTGTCTGCCCTGGAAACGTACTATATTAATAAAATGAAATAAATTGACGGCGCGCTTATCCTTCGCCTTCATATTTATTTACATCACAGACATATATTATATGTCTGTGATTTACATGTTCAATATTTCATTTTATTTTTGTCGATATAAAATGCCGAGAAATGACGTCCCTAGTGTGGAATAAACTAGTGACCACCTACACAAATTAGGACAAGTCAAACATTCTCCATCTCTTTCTAACTCATTAGCATGACTCGTAAGAAGAAGAAGGATGAATATATGTCTTTGCTTGCTATTTTAGCGTGGTTTCTATGCTTTAGTTATTGTTCTGAGGGTCACACACACTGGTCCGGTCCGTCACGCACTCGGACCAATTTGGTCCGAGGCTCAGAACAATAACGAAGTCACGCACGTCAGCAGTGTTGCCAACTTAGTGGATTTTCCACTAAAACTGGTGGTTTCGACCCCCCTCTTAGTGGCGAAATATTGCTATTAGTGGCTAGTGGTTTTTCTAGTGGATTTATAGAATTTTATTTTTAGTAGAGTTTCATTTTCAGTAGGCGGAATCACTCAACCACTTGGTTGATTTTTTAAAATTACTTACTTGTTTTAATACGGGAAACCTATTTTAATTGCACCTCTGTTAAAATATTATAAACATAACAATCTCCTCTAACAATCTTATTGCACATCAGAAACATGATTTTTCTATAATTAAACTATCTGCTCATCAAAACATGTTCCCTAAAAAACTTAAAAGTATACCAAAACCAGCTATCTTTTTAAATCTATTTACAACTAAAATCTAGTTTATACGACCGATTTATTTTTCTTAAAACAAAAATGCTGCGCCCTACTCCTGTAGGTCACGTGATAGGTTAGAAAATTATATGACTTGTCTTGAATTTTGAGGTTATTTTTTCATGTTGAAACAGTTAAGGCTGACACACACCAAAAAGTGTCGCAGACGTGCTGCATTGCAGCTGCGTGCGTCATGATTTGTAATATTAGAATTTGTACGCGTAGGTTCACACCGACAATGTCGCAGATCCATTGCGTTGCGTATGCGTGCGACAGACGCACGGCAGTCCGTGAGATACAAACCGAAAACGGTCGCGGTGCGGTCGCGCACCAGCGGAACGGCAACGTCGCACACGCGCTCCGGCATAATGACATTGTATTCCACAGGATTTCATAGTTGAGGACACACCGCGGTGACGTATACGTCTGCGTGCAGCTGCGACACTGGCTGCGGCACTTCAGTTGTAAAAATGTACAAGTCTAACAGTGACTAGTGATCATGGATTTTAAAATACGCGAAAAGTTAATCAATATGTACGCAGATACAAATGTTTATATGATCCACATGTCAAAAATTATAGCTTGTCTTAACTTGTCTTCAAACGACTAGCTCTATGCACAGACGATGATATTCACCGAGGTCGTCTCTTTTTTTTGTTAATATTGATTGTGCACCCAGTCTTTTTTTAGTTTTTGGTGGTTCTAAAGCAGCCAAAAATAACAGATCTTCATCGGATGAACTGTTATCTAACCATCCTTCACTTGAAATGCTCGATAAATCGTCCTCGACGTTCGACATCTTGAAAGAAAATATCAGCCGCAATCCGAAACGAACACACGGCACGGCGCCGGCGTCGCAGACGCACAGTGTCGCAGATGCAACGCGCTGCAATGCGTGTGCGACGCCGTGGTGCCGCCGCCGGCCGGTGTGAATTGCTTTATGTCGCAGCGTGCTGCAGATGCAACGCGTCGTGCTGTAGACGCATCCGGTGTGTGGCAGCCTTTAAGGCTGACACACACCAAAAAGTGCCGCAGACGTGCTGCATTGTTACTGCGTGCGTCATGATTTGTGATATTAGAATTTGTACGTGTAGGTTCACACCGACAGTGTCGCAGATGCATTGCGTTGCGTTTGCGTGCGACAGACGCACGGCAGTCCGTGAGATACAAACCGAAAACGGTCGCGTCGCGGTGCGGTGGCGCACCAGCGGAACGGCAACGTCGCACACGCGCTCCGGCATGATGACGTTGTATTCCACAAGATTTCATAGTTGAGGACACACCGCGGTGACGTATACTTCTGTCTTTGATTCTAAACATGTCTAGATAGAGCCTGGCCGTAAAAAAACGTAGAAAAATTTATAGGCCAAAATTGGCCTATCGCGCAATCCTGGCGGTCAGTGCAATGACCTATATCATTGGGTCAGTGTCATTGTGCCGTCAAGCAGTGTTTACCTCTCGCGTTTCGGTGAAATGTTCGCAAAATGACCGTTTGCTCAGTGAAATTCTGTCGAAACTACAAAAGAAAATTTTTTTCGAAAAGGAAAGTCGCGTTTCATCTGTAAGTATCAATAAATTTTAATGAAAATTTAAAGTTTTTTAAGTTTAAGAAAATTATTGTTATAATAACGACCATGTATGCGTAGTGTTGCTGGTATCAAAATGTAGAATTCCCATTATTGGTAACAGATATAAAAGGAGGTTTAAATATAATAAGTATGATAAAAAATACTCAGTCTTGTAAGTTAGTATTTATACATAGTCTTGTTGTAAATACAGTAAATACAATAATATAATTGGAACGCTTTCATAGTTTTTTTTTAAACTGATGTCTGATTTATAAGAGCGTGAATAAATGTCACGGTTCCTATTCGATGCCGAATGTTTGTAAACATATTACTGTCATTTGTGCAAATGTCAAGTTTCACTAGGATTTTTACTTTTTTGAAAGAAAGACACAATAGTTAACTGTTTTCTTGTGAATGTCTCTCAAGAAAAAGTAAAATCCTACTGCAACTAGGTATAAAAGTAATCTGTTTACAAACATTCGTCATCGAATTTGGCTGGTTCTAAAACCAGAAAAAATATAATACCTACTGTAATATTTTATAATACTATTATTATAAATTGTTATTGTGGTATGGTATCGTATCGATATTCAAAACGAATAAAAAAATTATTATGTTTGAAAGGGAATGTACGTAAAGTATTTATGTAAGAAGTGTGTGTTTAAGTATATGTATGTAGGGGATGGTAGTATGAATGCTTCAGAGCTCGATGGCGCATCGGCTAGCACGTTTGGCTTGCGATCTTGCCCGCTAAGCAACTTTCGCAATGCCGGGTCACTGGATGGGTGACCAAATTTAAAACATCTCAAGTTCCTCCGTGCTTCGAAAGGCACGTTAAGCCGTTGGTCCCGTTTGTTGTCGTAAGATGACAGTTGTTAAAACCCACCAACACGCATTGGGCAAGCGTGGTGGGTTATGGCCCAATATTCCCATGTGCTATCTCCACGTGGGAAGCCTGCGCCTAGCAGTGGGACGTTTATAGGCTGATGATGATGATGACGTTGTTTGAGAAAGTGCGGGTGTATGTTTGTGCCCCTAAAAGGTCAATATTTATCGTCTCATGTAGGTAAACTATTGGACACGGATATTGATGAGCAGTCATTACATTATGTAACCTTTACAACTGTTCGACCACATAGCAAACATTTTAATTTTCAGATTTCCAACTGATCCGGTAGAAAGAAGTCGTTGTCGAAATATTTAACTACAAGGTTTCAACATAATAAGAAATTAGAGAACATGAAAAATGATGTAACATCCAAACGAAACAAATACAAAGAGAACGCCATTAATTGTTTTGATTTTAATTTAATTTTTTTAAATTTCTAATTAAAAAATCTATTTTGATTAAGTATTAAATGAAAATCATCCAGCTTGTTGCTTCTATTTCGTCCCTATTACAAACATATCACACGCACGCAGGCTTCCATTAGCGCATTATTTTATTGTACTGGCCCTCGCCTTCAATCATCCATTTTTTCTAAACACACCAGCTTCTTTTATGCGTTATACCTACATATACGATAGACATACCTAATTTAAAAAGTTATGTTATGTTATGAATCATTTTAAAATTATATCATGCATAAATATTTTTTCCCTACTTTATCGGAAATTAGGCATTCGCTGGCAACCATACGCGGCTGTCACGCACACTTCAAATTCAAAACAAAAACCGGGCGGATTTTGAGAAGCGTTTGTACGGCGATGCTCCGTCTAGACATGTATATATAGTCAAAGACTTCTGCGTGCAGCTGCGACACTGGCTGCGGCACTTCAGTTGTAAACATTTACAAATTTAACAGTGACTAGTGATCATGGATTTTGAAATACGCGAAATGTTAATCAATATACTATACGCAGATACAAATGTATATATGATCCACATGTCAAAAATTATAACTTGTCTTAACTTGTCTTCAAACGACTAGCTCTATGCACAGACGATGATATTCACCGAGGTCGTCTCTTTTTTTGTTAATATTGATTGTGCACCCAGTCTTTTTTTAGTTTTTGGTGGTTCTAAAGCAGCCAAAAATAACAGATCTTCATCGGATGAACTGTTATCTAACCATCCTTCACTTGAAATGCTCGATAAATCGTCCTCGACGTTCGACATCTTGAAAGAAAATATCAGCCGCGATCCGAAACGAACACACGGCCGACGTCGCAGACGCACAGTGTCGCAGATGCAACGCACTACAATGCGTGTGCGACGCCGTGGTGCCGCCGCCGCAGCCGGCCGGTGTGAATTGCTTTATGTGGCAGCGTGCGTGCTACAGACGCAACCGGTGTGTGGCAGCCTTTATGCATGCAATTCAAATAAGTAGTTTTACTAAGAGCCCTATTACAAATCTCAAATTCATGTGTCTCAACTCTGCGAGAATAGGTATTTTATGCGTCCCGCCCGACAACTCATTGAAGGTCACGAGTCCACCCACAATACTGTGTTAAAACTACGACCAAGCGATTTTGATACTTTTCCCAAGTTTATATTTTTTAGTATTTCTATGGAGTAATTTGTTATCGCTATACCCGCACATTTTTAGTGTGCCATGGATCTAGTATGTGAATATTTGTTAAAAACATTTTTTTATTTACCTAGTCCTTTATAGCAAAGGACGTTTTTCGTTTTAGATAAAAATTATAGCTTAGATTAGAATAAAATTAATTACAATTTACATGGGAGTATAAAACACCATAAAACAGAACTACCTATTTGCCAAATTTCAATCAAATCGATCGAATGGTTTAGGTGTGAAAAAGCAATAGAAAGGTAGAGTTTTTATTTCAGATTTATTATTACGAGTTAAACGAGGTAAGAATCAAACGAGGCCAAACATTAGTTAGGATTAGAATACTATATGCCTTAATGGCAAGAAATACCTTGCTATATTTGCATTTCTTAATGTAGATGTATATCTTAACTTCTTTACACATTGATACCTTTTTCGACCAATGCTGAACTTAACGAAATTAATATTAAGATTATTCCAACATCATAATAAGCTTTCTAGATTCCATATAAAACAAACACTAAATAAAATTAAAAGAAAGAATAACTTTTTAAAAACAAGCTTTTATATTGTTCTTGTTAATAAAAAGAATAAAAAATTTAAAAATAAGAATTTAAACCTGATTAGAAAAAATCATTATACATATATAGGTACATAGGTACCTACATTGCAACCTTTAACGATAATTTATCATAATCGTCTACGTCATAATAATCCCATATTGTAAGTAGGTACATACCTATTAGTGATTTTTATAAACCATAAAACTTTACACCTTGTATTAAATCTTTGCGTTTTTATCACATACCCATTTTTTTATAAAAAAGAAGCGCATTACATTGCGATGGAACATTAAAGAACATTATTTTAGCATAACTACACCTTTATTATTTTTCTTCTGCAATCACAATGTAACACGCTTTTAAATTCTAAAACCAAACTCACACTCAAACCTCTGCTTGAGTACAGTTAGAAGGGGATGGGGCTATTTATCGCATATATCGCCATCCCTTTCTAACTGTATTCAAGCATGGATTTGATTTTGAGTTTGGTTTTAGAATACGAGCCTTAAAGTCTGGCCAACGAAAGGTTGACATACGAAATGACACCTCAGATAGACACACATAGAGACAAAGCGTTGGCAATCAAATAACTACGAGGTTCAGCTTTCGTTAGCCAGACTCTATTTATAAAAAATGGGCATGTAATAAAAACACAGATTTAATACAAGGTGTAAAGTTTTATGGTTTAATAAAATGTGACGTAGACGACTATGGTTAATTTTAGTTAAAGGTTGCATTGTCATCAATAAGCGAAAGTTTAAGGGCAGTATCTATACATAATTCTGAATACAATGACAAAAAATGGGCTCCAATTATAGTGATTTTTCCACAGACATATAATAGAAGGTTTGTGGATTTTTCAAAGTTATGTTTTCTGACAAACTCAATCAATTAAAATAATGCACATCATGAAACATGCTGTATCTTTACTAACACGCACGCAAGCGTCAATAAAATGATAGCTTAGTGTGCTCCGAGTTAAGTGTGCATATTCGGCTATCTTTGTGTGCGTGTAGTACAGCTGTACGGTTTGGAAAGGGTGTATTTTTTGGTGAATTATGATAATGTTTTGTTGATTATCTCGGTAATAAGCCTGTAGTTTTGGATCTAATTTTTTGAGCATGCTCAGTGTGATGTATAGAAGCTCTCCTTATACGTTCGCTTATAGATATTGTTAGACCCTGTATAATGATATTTTTCTTTTCAGGTTTAAATTGTTATTTTTAAATTTTTTATTCTACTTATTTATTTAAGGATAACCAACAAAACAAACACCATGTACATTTATAAAACAACATATATTGGGTTACATTCTAAGGCGCTGTCTTAATTAGAGGTTGCAACGACATGCATAAACTAAATTAGAGTTATTAGGAAGCATACTATGCACACACCTCACATATCATTCACACAAACAAACTACTTAAAAACTACAAGATTTACTAAAGAAACCACAAGCCGATTTTGTATCAATCATCTTGTGTTTGTGGCCCCTCCAGGCAATTTTTTAATAATATGGATCTAAACTTACGTACAGGATAAGACATGTCAATGTTAACTGCAGGCGAGCGTAACAAGTGACTATATTGTGCTTGCATTCTGTTAATACCTAAAAGATTATTATTAACAAGAACAATAATAAAAGCTTGTTTTAAAAAAGTATTTTTTCTTTTAATTTTATGTTTTACTTTTATCAATTAAAAACGGTTCACCCATTAAGACAAATCGAACTCGACGCGGTTATGTCGCTTAATTATTGAGTTGATATGACCACCTTCCAGCTCCATCATCAGACCCTGCTTACCATGTTGCACTGAAGTACTCGTCAAGACGAATCAAACGAGCCCATATTCGATGGGGTTATGTCGTTTAATTACTGGGTTTCTATGGCCATCTTCCAGCTCATCATCAGACCCTGGCTACCATCTAGCACTAAAGTATTCGTCAAGACGAATCAAACGAGCCGAGACTCGATGGGGTTGCATCGTTTCTTTACTGAGTTCCTATGATCACCTTCCAGCTCCATCATCAGATCATACCCTAGTAACCATCTAAAAACAAAGTACTCGTCAAGACAATGAAATGAGCCGAAATTCGATGGAGTTGCGTCGTTTCATAACAGAGTTCCCATGACCACCTTCCAGCTCCATCATCAGACCCTCGTTTACGTTTTACCATTGAAAGACACACTACTCGTCAAGACAATTTAAACGAGCCCAAACTCGATGAGGTTGTGTCGTTTCATTGTGAAGTTTCTATGGCCACCTTCCAGCTCCATCATCAGATTAGCACCATGTCATCATAATATTGCATTGTCACGCGATTTACACATGTATGCAAAATTTCAGCTCAATCGGTAACCGGAAAGTGGATCAAAGGAGAACGCGTACTGGCGTACAACCCCACAATGTTCATGTTTTGGTACCATATTTGCATAGTTGGTTCCTTAATTTTTTCTCATTATTTTCCAGTAAATGTTATATTTTTAGAAGTCCGGGGTAAAGAAAAATCGTAAAGCGAAATAATAATACTAAAACTAATAACTAAACGCATTTCAACAAGCAGATACTCTATACGCAAAACAAAAATCTGCTGTCAGAGTTGCCTGGCATAAAAAAATCAATTTATCGATTTTGAAATCGATTCTCAAATAGCTAATTAAGTCTTATTATTGTTAATCTAGTTTCGATTAAAAACTTATTAGTGCAACTATTTTAGAGCATAGACCTATACAATTACAGACTTTTTATCTTAAAATAGTTGATTATTTACTTTTGATATTTATAATTTATATTATTTTTAAGATTGATTGTCTTATCGATTTGTTTCACGTAAAAAGACGAATGAAACTACTTGCAACACTTTCAATGTCATGCATTGAGCTTTTGGTCAACGTATTTGTACGATTACGCGTACATTACTTGTTTATATTGTCTTTTTAGGTCAATGCATCATGCCTTCGGGCAGTATTTAGTTTATTAAATAACGTAATTAACTGAGTGCAAACTTAGCAACCGTGCGTTACTAACGTCGCGTGAGAACCACTTATACCGACTATTGTGTACGTAAATAAACAGTGAATATTCTTTAGACTTTCGTCTCATTTTGCACTCCACGACAACTACAACTACTTTCTTTAACTTAACTAACTAACTTAAACTCAACATCTGTACGGCGTAAGCGCTGTACATTTTGGTCCTTCGAGCTTTTACTCTTAGTGCATCTTGCGACTTTGGCTGCGATACCGAATCGGTTACTTGGCTTCCCACAAGCGGGTTCCACCAAGTCAATTGAGAAGGCGTGTAAATATCGTAGTGACGGTAGCGGAGTGCGCTGAGTGTCCAGCACCTACGAGATTCAACGTGACTCACTGTGAACTGCAACGAGTAACAGAATTTTGAAAGAAGAAGACTGCAGACCTGCAACTGTCATCTTCATACTACAGAACAAACTTTTATCAGCAACTGACTTCTAAGGTAATCTTTTATCTTTTTATCTAAACCTCAACTCAACTGAACGAAATGGAACATCTAACTGTACAAGTATCCACTTTTGAAAATATCAAGTTATTATGTTCTAACTATAAAAAGGATAGCGCTAGTAGAAAAACGGAAAGTTACTTAGAGGACCGTTTGTGTAGCCTAGAAAAATTATGGGAAGAATTCAAAGACCGACACGAATCGAAACTAGAGTCTATAGAAGACAAATCTACTGTCAGTTATTTTGTGAAAGATACTTATGGGAAAACTAAACAGTTGTACGAAAGTACTAGACAACACATGTTTGATTTATTAACAGCTCAACGAAAACAGCAACAAAATTTAGACGTAAACTTAAGTTACATGCTCCAAGACACAACTGATGTGAAGACCAAGGAACTTATGAGCCAGCAAGAAGCAAGATTTAAGTCTTTGAACAGAACTATGCTTAAGATTAACCTAGAATTTTTAATAGAGAAATGGGAATTAGAAGACTATTTATCTATTTTAAAAACTAAGTGGGACTGTATTGAGAAAATCCACTGGGAAATTGAAGGTGCCCTGAAAGATCAAAACTTGAAAGAAGAATACAGTCAAAGATTTGAAGATATTGAGCTAAGTAAGATATGACAGTGTGGGAAAAGCGTTACACAGCAAAATATGGTCAAATGTTCATTACCAACGAGCGACGCCTCAGATAGCAATTCCCGATTTTTTCAGAAACTATATTCAGTGGATTACTTTCAAAGATATTTTTCTTGAAACCATACACAACAACCCTACCATACCGAAGTCGCAAAAAATGCAACACCTAAAAACTAAACTCAAAGGTGAAGCAGAACGTCTGGTCCAGCATTTGTCAATAAACTCTGATAACTATGATTCATGCTGGGAGATATTGACGCACCGGTACGATAATCGTCGTCTCCAGTTTACATCATTTATGAACACTATGCAGCTGCTACCCGTGATCCAGCATCCTAACGCATACAATCTAAAGAGAATGTATGACAGCATCACAGAAAGTTTGAACGGCCTGGCCAATATGGGTGCCGAAGTATCAACCTGGGGGCCGATCATCGTACACTACATGTCACAAAAATTAGATTCCGTGACATTCAACGAATACATAAAAGACATGCAGAACAACCGTGAACTACCTAACTTGCAAGAGTTCTTAACATTTTTGGAAACCAAATTTATCGCTTATGAAACTGTCAAGAACTGCCAAAGAGATAATTCGAACTCTCAGAAACAATTACTTAATAAAATTCATAACAAAACAACGAACAAGAATTACTATGGAAACACGAGCACTAACTACAAATCATTTAACAACAAACATAATTTTGCGAAGAAAGAAACCTTATTCGAAGGCAATAAAGAAGCCTCAAAGACATTTCATACGTCATATGGACACTGCCCGCTATGCGATGGCAATCATGTGTTGATGCAATGCGATAAGTTTATTGACCTAGACAGCGCACATAGAAACAGAACGGTAGCAAAACTCAAACTTTGCAAAAATTGTCTCTACAGTCACGGCAACGCCAACTGCACGTCAACTAAAACTTGCAAAGAATGCAATGCAAAGCATCATACATTATTAAATAACATAAATAAATTGAACTTTGAATCATCTGAAAAAAAAATTGATAACAGCATACAACCGAAACCTTCTACTTCAACTCAATCGGGTGCTTACCATTTGGCTTCCAATAATACTGAAGTCCTCTTAGCTACTGTCCAAGTGAAGATTAAATCTATCAACGGCACTTACATAACAATGCGAGCTCTTCTCGACCAGGGTTCGCAAATTAACTTAATTACAGAGAACGCAGCTCAACGACTCCGACTTCATAGAACAAAACTGCATGCAACGGTGTCTGGAGTGGAGTCAATAACTGGAAGCTGCAGGGGACGCGTGAATCTCAGCTGCAAAGCCATACACTCTGACTACAACTTTGACGCTCAAGCTCTCGTCCTTCAAAAGCTCACGAACAAACTTCCAAACAATACTTTCGGAAAAGTTAATTGGACGCATCTGCAAAACCTAAAACTCGCTGATCCTGACTATAACGTTTCAAGCCCCATCGATCTCCTTACTTGGAGCGGAAGTTTACTCTGATATTATTCTAGATGGAGTCCTGAAGGGGGACCAAAACTCTCCTACTGCCCAGCAAACTCACTTGGGGTGGATCTTGTGTGGAAAACTTAACACGTTCCACTGCCACGCAACGCTAGTGGACATACCTGATTTATCCCGATACTGGGAGAGTGAAGACATAACCCTAAGCACCGCGGACGTCAGTCAAGAAGATCAGTGTGAGATATACTATAAAGAAACTACTAAAAGAAGCTCCGATGGAAAATATATAGTAAAAATGCCTATGTGTCACAACTACAAAGAAAATCTCGGAACATCAAAACCAACCGCTATTTCGCAATACTTCCAATTAGAAAAACGTCTGAAAAAAAATGAGAAACTATCGCTTATGTACAAAGATTTCATGCAGGAGTACCTACAATTACAACATATGAAACCAACGCCGTCTCGAATTACGTCACATAGCAACAACAATGAATGTTTCCTTCCACATCATGGCGTACTAAGGGAAAGCTCTTCAACAACAAAACTAAGGGTTGTTTTTAATGCGTCACAGAAAAACTCAAATGGAAAGAGTTTGAATAGCTTGATGCAAAAGGGCCCTAACCTACAAAAGGACATTCAAGATCTGATCCTTAAATGGAGGAGTTATAGATACGTCTTTACCGCTGACATCGAGAAGATGTACAGATGCATCTGGATTGACGAAGACCAGCAAGATCTTCAAAAAATTTTTTGGCGTAACTCCACTGCTGAAAAGTTGCAAGAATACGCTCTATGTACTGTTACATACGGTACAAAATGCGCTCCGTGGCTAGCGATGCGAACACTGAAACAGCTCGCTATAGATCAGAGACAAAAGTATCCTGATGCAGCAAAAATACTTGAAGATGAATGTTACGTTGATGACGTCATTAGCGGGCATAACAATCTAGAAACCGCCAAAATATTACAATCAGATCTCATACAATTATTACGGAACGGCGGCATGAACCTACGCAAGTGGTCTAGTAACAACACAGAGTTACTAAACCAACTCAGTAAAGATCAAATTGCGAAATCCAATTTTAATTTTAAACAGGACGATTCTATGAAAACTCTCGGACTAGGCTGGAACTCTAACTCAGATACTTTCGCATTTGACTGGAAAATAAAAGAAAACTCTAAGAAAAGTCTTACTAAACGAACGCTACTTTCACAAATATCTCAATTGTATGATCCAATGGGATGGCTGTCACCAATAACAATAACAGCGAAACTTATCTTTCAACGTGTATGGACTGAACAATTAGAATGGGATGATCCGCTACCTATGGACATACAAAATCATTGGATAAAATTGAAAAATGAACTACCGGAGATAACAACAATTAAACTTAAAAGATGGATCGGAAGTCATAATAACAAGATTGAGTTATTTGGTTTTTGTGACGCCAGTGAAAAGGCTTTCTCTTGCGTAATATACACACGAACAATTAATGACTCGGGGCAACCAATTATTGCACTACTTACTGCGAAGACTAGGGTTGCCCCACTCGCACAAAAATTGTCGATGCCCCGACTCGAACTTTGCGGTGCACTATTGTTGTCACGACTAATTGACAAGGTCAACAAAGCACTAAAGGGATTCAACATAACAACATGGACTTGGTGTGACTCCAAAGTGGTGCTGGCATGGCTACAAGGAGAAGCATCAAAGTATGAAAAATATGTGGAAAACCGAGTATTGAGCATCAGGAAGGTGATACCAGCTGCACATTGGTTATATGTAGAGTCAAAGAACAACCCTGCCGATTGCGCAACAAGAGGTCTTTACCCTAAGAAACTATTAAATACTTCGTTATGGTGGAGAGGCCCTGAGATGTTGAATACTTTCAAGGGCAATGGTCATATGGAAAAACCGCTAAACTGTTTATTTACTACAAACATCGAAGAAAAACAGATAGCGACAACCCTAACGCAACCTGACGAAAATATAATTAATAAATTACTACTCAAACACAGTTCATTAACATCAGTGTCTCGCGTTATCGCGTGGATTTTGCGATTCTGCAAAAATGCATCGAGTGGCAATAGAACAATGAAGAAACATGACACTGCGCAACACTCGCGAATTAATTACTTAAAAGCAAGAGAATTAAATAAATCAATGAATATTATAACAAAGAATGTGCAAAGATGCGAATTTGAAAAGGAATACTTTTTATTATCAAAACAACAATGTTTATCTTTAAAGAGCCCTATTTGTAAATTGAACCCTTACCTGGACAAAGACGGGATACTGCGTGTGGGCGGACGATTAACAAAACTAACTTACCGGCGGGCTTAAAGAACCCTGCTATTCTTTCTAGAAATGGAAGATTGGCTCTGCTGGTGATACAGCAAGCTCACGCTATGACGCTTCATGGAGGGGCACGACTCACCCTCGCCCACATCCGTCAACAGTTTTGGATACTGGGCGGCAACAGAGCTGTAAAAACTGAAATACGCAATTGTGTCCGCTGTCAACGGTTTAAGTCTACGGCAAACCACCAAATCATGGCTGATCTTCCGCCGCAACGAGTCACACCGTCACGGCCTTTTAGTCACGCTGCGGTCGATTTCACAGGAAGCGTGGATGTCAAACTAAATAAAGGCAGAGGAGTCAAAACATCCAAAGGCTACATTGCTATCTTTGTGTGCATGGCGACGAAAGCAGTACACATCGAGCTCGTGTCGGACTTAAGCACGGAGGCGTTTATCCTCGCCTTCCAGAGAATGTGTTCAAGACGCGGAACCCCACAACATGTTTACTCCGATTGTGGCACTAACTTTATAGGAGCTTCTAGAATGCTCAACAACGAGTATGAACTTTTTAAAACAGAACTATCAACCGATTTCTTTGATGAAATAAGCAAGATGAAGGTAGAGTGGCACTTCAACGCCCCTGCCTGGGGGTCTATGGGAAGCGGCTGTACGATCAATGAAACACCACCTACGCCGAATTCTAGGAGAGCAAAAGCTGACTTACGAAGAGTTTTCTACACTACTGTCAAAAATAGAAGCTTGTATGAACTCAAGGCCACTGTGCCCCCTCACTGAAGACCCTGAAGAATTTCATCATTACCTAACTCCTGGTCACTTTATTACCGGCAGTCCTACTATGACGCTACCAATATCGGATTATGAAGATAATCGACATTTCAACTTACGAAAGAGATGGCAACTTACAGAACACATGTACCAACGATTCTGGAAAATATGGTCTAACGATTATTTAACTACATTACAAGCTCGCAGTAAATGGAGAAAACCAACAGAAAACATTAAAAAGGGTGATATTGTTCTAATAAGAGAAAATAATCTACCCCCAGGAAAGTGGGCCATGGGCAGAGTGATCGAAGTTCATCCCGGCAGCGATAATCACGTACGAGTCACAAGTATAAAAACCCAAGTTGGTATTGTGAAACGACCCATTACAAAACTATCACTACTACCGATCGAAATTGACAGCAAGCAAACGAGTGATTCAGCAAATATAGACTGCAACCAGGTCAACTGTACATATACCACACCTAACTCAAGACACACAAGAAAATATAATTTATTCACCATGATAACTACGCTCTTTACTATATTTGCGTTGATGATGGGATCAAACGGCTCAACCATTGAAGACTCGAAAGAAAACATTAGAGTCATCAACCTTGGAAGAGAACGCCCCATATATTACGACACCATCGGAAAGGTACAACTGATTCATGATGAATGGAGGCTGCTAATGCACTATAATCTCACCACATACTGGACTGGGGTTGAAAAGCTGGAAAACTATTTGCAAGAACTCCAAACCATATGCAAAAAAATAGATCCAAGATACTGCGAAACGACACTTCAACAACTTTACCATGAAATGGAAACCTTACACTACTACAACAACGTCCTTTTGGCCCCGCACAAACAACTTTCTGGTCGCAACAAACGTGGATTGATCGATGGTGTAGGTTATGTGGCGAACAGCCTATTTGGAATACTCGATCAGCGATTTGCAGACCAATACCAATCCGACATACAAGCTGTACAAAGTAATTAAGCTTATCTCCTTGAACTCATAAAAAACCAGACCTCTATCGTCGAGCTGGAAAACGAGACTCTGAAAAGGAATGAAAACAACATTAATCGGCAATTCACCATCATCAATGACTTCATGAACCAAACTGACGTGAGATTAGCAAGCATCGAGTCTGAAATAGAAATAACTATGGCGACAAGCTTTTTAAGCTCAGCTTCGCTCACGGCGTACCTACTACTTACGAACTTAAAGAGCATTCAAGAAACTCTCTACGACAGTCTAGTCGACATTTACAAAGGCCACATGAATGTTCAATTACTCACTCCAGTCAATTTAATTACACAACTGGATAGAATATCTGGAAGATTACCCAAAAATTTGGCGTTACCGGTACATAACATGCAAAACGACATAAGAGACTTATACAAGTTACTTTACGTGAGAGCTCGTATTACCAACAGTCATTTTATGTTCGAGATTCACATACCGCTAGCGAGTGACGAAGATTACATAATATATCAAGTCATACCACTGCCTATGAAAGACGAAACTTTGACTATTGTTTCATCTAAATACATTACGGTAAATTTAGAAAAGAGCACTTACACGAACCTAAGTGAAAAGGAAATGAATCATTGCATTCAACGCAATCCAGATAACTTTGTTTGCATTTTAAACTTACCTATTTACAATCTACAGAACTCTAATGCGCCTTGTGAAGCCAAGTTAATAGGTCATCAAATCACGACCTCGCCCTGCACTGGAAAAAAAATGAAATGCGAAGCTACCTAGGTCGAGTTACACACGACGAACACATGGCTAGCCGTCTGCTGCGATTTATGCACATTTCGAACTGTCTGTGCTGGTGACGTCAGATCAATCGTTATCAACGCCTCATCTATAATATCGCTTAAAGAAGGATGCCTCATACAAACAAAAGATATGACTATCTACTCCCATAATAACTACGACAGCCAAGCAAGGATCGACTACGGCATAGAAACACCGCCTTTTAACAAATCTATAAATAGCATCGTTGGAGCACATCGAACATTTAAAGTAGAAATCACGGAAGATAAAACTATCAATGACGTCAAGAAGGACATAGAAACCCTGAAGCAGAAAGAACAACTACCAAACGTCGTTACCGGCCACGACATCCACCAGTTTGTCATTTGCTACTCGCTTTTGGTAATAACACTAGTAGCAATAATAATATGGATTGTAAAGAAACGTGGGCTGTGTACTAAGACACCTGCTACGGAAGCGACCAGAGCTCGTCGACATCATTACGAAGACGTAGAACTACAGCCTTCAAGCACTAAGCTACAACAGAGGCTCCAGCTGCCGGCAGCAGCAGTGCCGCAGATGAGCAGCGAGAAACCGCGCGCGCCGGCGGCGGCGGCGGGAGCGGTCGGACGCGGCCACTACGCGCGCCCCAACCCACGCCGGGCACCGAACCCAGCCACGGATGTGGAATTTGAATTTGAACATTGATTTATTACTAAATTATTTTCTTTTTTGTGCTTTTATACAATTTAATGTTTACATTACTTTACTTTGCTTTTTACTTAATTACTATGTTGTATTTTTTACCATTTTATATTTACACTACTTTTACCTTGTTACAAGGTGGCTCTCACTTCGACTTATTTTCGTTTTCCTCTCGGGTTAGTAATATGTACGATTACGCGTACATTACTTGTTTATATTGTCTTTTTAGGTCAATGCATCATGCCTTCGGGCAGTATTTAGTTTATTAAATAACGTAATTAACTGAGTGCAAACTTAGCAACCGTGCGTTACTAACGTCGCGTGAGAACCACTTATACCGACTATTGTGTACGTAAATAAACAGTGAATATTCTTTAGACTTTCGTCTCATTTTGCACTCCACGACAACTACAACTACTTTCTTTAACTTAACTAACTAACTTAAACTCAACATCTGTACGGCGTAAGCGCTGTACAGTATTAAAAAAAATGTGTTTTTATTGTGTGTTTAAAGGTTCTTTCCTACTTATTTGCGAAAAGCCGCTTTGTGAATGTGATAATTAAATGACCACAAACAATGTTATGTTGTGCTTGCGCAGTACTTTTAACTGCACTTTCGTGATAGTTTTACTGTCTGATTGGGTGATACATTACCATCACAATGTCGAGTATGCAATGCATTACTGACGAACGAGAATCAAGCTTTAGTCGACACTATTCGTTTTTGGTCATATCCCTGAGAGGTAAGTCGTACATAGTACGAAATATGTCGTCAACCATTTTAGACATCTAACATATTTGGTGCAGCAATGCACCTCTGTATCTGTTACTACTAATATTCTACTATTTTGTTGATCAATTAATAAACTTCATCCATGCTCTTATTGTTTTAGGCAACACCTTCTGATTATATTTGTCATGCTTCCTGGGAATTAGCAACCCATTCTATTGCATCTGAAACTAAAACTACAAGGCATGTTGGCCATCGCCCTGACGTGTTGTATGTGGACGTTCTATTTTAAGAATGAGCAGACGAAGTGTTGTCTTTCAAGAGCCAAATGAAGAGGAACAAAGGATGACTAACATAATTTCGAATTAGATTAGACCACGAGAGGTAACACCTTACATATATTTACTTATTGACTACCTGCATGGTGGAGTAATATGTACACTGGTTTTCGTGGTGATACCTACTCTGAGTTCCTGGCTTTGAATCCCAGTAGGGGCAAATGTTTCTATGACGAATACGAGCATTTGTACCTGAGGCCATGACTATTTACCTATATAATAATTCTACTAAATACATATATATACCATACATTCCGAATCCCATCGGCTTCCCTATAAGAAATCCCACTCCAGGGATCCACCATGCAGATCTTAATAATTATGTCAGTAATTAGTGCCACCAATGAGTTAAACATTCCATGTTTATTATTGTCTGATTTGTAAATTCTTGGCCGGCTTATCTTCACCGTATTTCCCCAAACACATCCCTCGCCACTGTTATTACTACTATCACAACTGCATTTTTACCCATTGGCCTAGTATAACATATCACAAGCCTTCCAGTGCTTACTTTGGGGCTAGGCCACTGACCTACTTGAACTATCAATTTGTTACCTGAGACACTCAAGATAGTAAATATTTAGGTCAGCATTCTTGTATTATAGAGAGGCCAGCGGGCTAGGCTAATTGGTGTAAGATTAAAAAATATTTACTTTACACTCTGTTACTTTTGTAATTTAATTGTGATTTTTTTATTTCAGCTTTCTTCAGAAAATGAAGCTTGTGTTCCTTGTTGGCTCCGAACTCAAAGAGCTTCACGTAGAAGTAGACAGCCAGAGTTTTAACTGCATTGTGGGGCTACGAACTGTTGGGTGATGCTCACAGATTTGCTCGCCATGAAGGCATGGCATGACTAGACCTGCTCCACTTTTCGATGATGTTATTTTAAGAGTGCCCTTAATTACTTTATAATATAATATTAAATATGTGACCAAACTAAATTATTGTTTTATTTCCTCTGAGCAAATGCTAATATGGAAAAACATTACTGGTCTGTGTGTATGTACAATTGTGAAACTTCCCTGTAGAAAGACCAATCGAGTTTCTGATTTATTTAAAATGTTTTCATCATATTTTTTAGTATTATATTATATTGTTTGCCTTTGATGAAGTAATTTATTAGTAGTATCTACGGGAAGATCCTCGATTGTAAGTACTGTAAATATAAGTAAGTATGCATTCTGAGCAGTACCTAGTAGACTAATATTCCTATCTCAGAGACAATTATTTTAACCACTAGCTTCCGCCCGCGGTTTCACCCGCGTGATTCGCGTTCCTATAGGAATATCGGCATAAAAAGTAGCCTATGCTATGTTACTCTTCGTTCTTTCAAAGATCAAGTCAATTGGTTGCTTAGTAAGGGCGTAAAGGAAGGACAAACAAGTCACTTTTGCATTTATAATAATAAATATGTAGGATAGGAGATGATTTCAACTTAATGTTTGTATAGGTAGGTAGGTAGTCTAAAGTTGAGACCTCTAAAGTGGGAACGTGTATACCTACTTCTATTGTTTACATCTATGACTTTCATCATGTTTTAAATATTTTGCTGTTATTTACCAAAACACAGATGGGTAGTTATGTCTTTTTGTGTTTTAAATAACCAAGCACAAATATCTGAATAATCACAGTCGCAGCAGTTCCTGATAAGTATTCTATCCTATCTATCTATCTTCTAGAAACTAGAACTAGGGCTAACAATACATAGGTACTTACTTACTTAATTAATATTGAAATGCACTACATATTATGTACCTACCTACCTATTTTAGTTCGATTCATCACGATTGATCTATAAATCAATCAATCAAGGCGCGAACGTACATTTTCAGATTAATTATTTATTTTGTTACCTACTGTCAGAATCATTGTCCGTCCCTCCCTGTCATTCAACTGTCAATGTCAAAAAAATACAGGGAAAAACCTAACCTTAAAAAATTATCGAAATACAAGTATAACTTTTAAACCCCAACATTTAAAATTCTGTTAATTTATGTAGTAATTCTCAATAATATAATATACCAAATGTGTAAGTCTCATTGCCAAACATGAAAATTGTAGGCCTGTACAAAATCTCCATAGTACCCTGCCATTGTCCTTTAATTTGCAAGATTTGATGACAAACGGACAGGTGAAGCTAAATAAAAACTTGTAAAATTATACTTATGTGATTAAACTTGGTAGTCGCACTATACATGCACTGCCCCTCGATCGATCGATATTGGCGCGAAGAAATTCGACACAGGTCCAACGCTGAGGAGCGCTCGCGCAGTACCACAGAACAATATACAGTGCGGACGGCCAGCACAATCAGCACATCGCATTTTGTAGTAATTTTGCAGTTGTATTTATCGTTTTTATCGAAATAGAATAATAAATTCATGATTTAAAATTATAAAATCTTTATTCCTCATGAAGTAACAATTATTCTGGTATAAATTTTGCTCAATAATATTATCGTAAATAGGAGAAATTCACAATTAACTTGAAGCGATTTTCGAAGTTTTTTGGTTTAGAATAAGATTTTTTTTCTATATAAAATCAACGATATCTAAAAATTCTGAGGCCGCTAAGCACTATACGACTATATATACATTCTATTTTTTATATTTCATTTGCTTAGAACAGTAGTTCAATCGATCAGCTCAAAAAAAATGCCTCCGCGCATTTTATGAAAATCTTTTTCTGCAATTTTGGGTTTAATTAATAAGTTAAGCAAAATTTACAAAAAGCGAGGCCGCTACGCACTATGCCAATAGCTATTCTACCCTATTCATCAAGTCAAAATTGTTAATGTATTTTTGATTCCGAGATCGAGAGCGCCAAAGTTGGCCATTTTACGCAAAAATCACAGTCGAGATGTAATAGGCCTCTTAAACCAGAAAACGGATGCCCAGTTTGAATTATATAGAGTAGTTACGTATTTCGTGTGTAAGTCAGTACTTTTGGTGCTTTTTTGATTTATTTTGTTTGACAAGAGGGAATTATAGTTATTGTTATTATTAGTTAGGCGATTAAATAAAAAAGCCGTTTTAAAATATATTTATTAATTCATTTCAAGGGTATTCATTTATCCAATGATATTTATACTGATTTACTAAAAAATGTCTTACCTGGGTGGTATGAAGCGGTTTAGGATAGGGACGATTGGAAATGTAGAGGGGAGCCCTTTTCCCAGCAGTGGGACACAAAGTAGGCTACCTACTAAAAAAAATAAAAAAAAATTAAGAATACGCTGCGGTTTGAGGTTGGTAGGAAAATGCTGTAACGAATTTGAAATTCCGACAGATGTTGCAAATCAAACTGATAACAAAGCGAAAGCATCTTACCAGTCTGAATCCGATGATGATGGTAACGACAAAAACGATTCATCTGAAGAAAACGATTTAATTTATGTAAATTATAATTATAATTAAGTGATATTTCTAAATTATTAATAAAAACAATTGTTAAAATATTGTTAACTTTCGTAATAGGTACCCAATAATTTTAGTGTTTTTATGTAAAGGGTCATCTCTTGTTAATGGTTTTCTGGTGGTTTCAGAAGTCGAATCTGGGCCCTTATTCTGTAACGATTCCTTGTTTCAAAACCACGTTAATTCCTTAAAAACTTATGCTAACTTCCCAAAACGTATGCGTTTGACGTTTGTGCGCGGTAAGGTGAGGCCAGCCTAATGGCCTCACACAGCCGGAATGGCTTGCTGAATTGAGAATCTAAATTTAAGATTCTGAATTCCGGCACCTTGACTCACACATTCTTAAAAATTCAGATTGATCAGTAGTCTTGTGACTCCCGGCTTATGCAAACGTCTCCGAGACGTTAACCGCTTGCTGTTTCAACCAGGGTTGCCATTTTTTTTTCGATGTTATTACCAATTGACGTCCTCCGTGGTCAAGTGGCGAGCGCGCCGGGTCTGGCGTCGCGCCATCTCTGAGGGTTCAATTCCCGCGGGTCTATCGCCTAAAAAATCCAAGCCAATGTAAATGAACTTCATCGAAGCCAATGTCCTTAACATGAGCTTCAGCCTGTTGGTATCGCCTAAAATTCTGTATGGACAAGAAGTTAATGAGTGAATGATGGTTACGTTTTATAGCATCAGTTTTATAAAATTTCTGCTTTTTTTTCTTAATCGTATTACATGTAGATTTTTGGCTTTAAATTGTGTTAGGGTAAACAAAAACTTATAAAAACTAGGTTAAATATCAAAACTTTACCTCTTATGCTCGATAATATCAATTACTTAGAAAGAAAAAGCAAAAAAAATGACGATCAAAACGCGGCTCGTGGTTTGATACTATAATCTGTGGTTTACTATCGAAGCGCGCGAATATTTGACTGACTTTGACGTCTGTCTGTGTCTGTGCTGCTTTGTGTTGTGACTTGGGTGAAAAAACGATTTCAAAAGTTCAATTATATATATTTGAAAGAGAAGTAAGTACATAAGTTTCATTCAGAGATTTCATTACATATAAAACTAATTGTGGAAATTATTGAACAACGATAATAAGTAGTTGCGATATGTAGTTGTTTTCCAACTTTTCGTTTGTACTATTTACGGTTCATAATGTAATGTTTCAGACAGAATGCCAGCGCGCAAAATTATAAGTGAACAGCAGCTTCAAATGCTTTTGGATGCCATGGAGGCGGACCGCGGTTTCGCTAGTGGCCGGCTTTGGAACACCGGCCCCCTAGCAAAGCTGCAGCTCCGCGACAAGTGGGAGCGGCTGGCGACCCAGCTAAACTCTGTTGTCTGTTGGCGTTGGCGCCACTAAAGTGGCACCAAATGGAGGGACGTAAGTATCCTATCCACTGCATAATGCTGTCTCCTACTAACATATTGTGTTTCATTTTTACAAACTTAACAACTTTGCAAAAAAGTTATCACATTGTTTTACATGCCTATTCAATTTATTGCGTAATGGTAAAGTCTAACTTATTATGTTTTACTTTTATTAGCTTAACAATAATTAACAACAACTTTTTGGTATAACTGTATGCAAAGTGCAAAGGAGTCAAATAATTGAAATGAAACACTTTTTACATATGAACTCATGTTTATTAACTACATTTAAAGTTTTATTTTTAGTCCTGACATTTTAAACACTTTACAGGGTTTGTGGTATAATATATGCGAGTTTATCCTTAAAAAGTGGTTCATTTCAATGTGTAGTGTTCATGTAAACCTAAGAAAACAATATGAGTCATGTCATTGTTTTTACTTAATGTTTGGAATAATTTAAAGGAATGTGCCGTGCGGAAGAGGGTACAAGCACGGAGTGTGCTTGCACGGGGGACTGGTGGCGGGCCACCATCTCAGATTAAGCTGACGGATGTAGAGGAGAGAATCCTCAGCTTAATTTCGAGTGTGGCGGTTGACGGGCATGATGGAGTCCAAATTCCCTATGATGTTAGTTTCTTAAGCTTCTTTCAATATTAGTACAAAGTTAGTGGTAACTACAGTGAGGGTGACAGATAATGATATTGCTATAGCGGGATAGGTAATTTTATTAACCCATGTGTTTACTATATAAATTTCAGTCCGACGACCTTCCCCCGCCACCACGACCTGTAGTGCCACCTGCGTCGCCCTCTGCGCCACCAGTGTATGGCTAAATAAATTATACACCGCGCTAACTGCACTCAGGTAATTTTTTAATCTGTCTTTATGTCAAACACCTTTGGGTTTACATATTTATAGAAAACTTGTAATTTAACATCTAGTGCCACTAGGTCATGTCCTCACTAAGTCATATTGTCATGAGTAAATGGCGCAAGTAAATAGGACATTAGTATAGTGTACATCATCATCATCATCCGTCTATAAACGTCCCACTGCTGAGCACAGGCCTCCCACGCATGCACAACAGCATGTGGGGAGATATAGTGTACAATAAATTAAATTAATATTTCTGTTTTGTTTGGTTTTTCTGCAACGGCAGTATTGTACCTCAGTGACAGACTAATATTTTTTAGAAACACCTCTGACGACGGCACCCGCGCCTCGATAGTTCGCGGAGTACATGAACAATTACTTATTTTTGAAAACAAAAACCTAATTCAAAAAACAAAACATAAAAGCATCAAATGATATTTCTACTCCACTTTTCTACTTTCCTAACATATATTATTATTTATTTTCTCCTCCTCATTTTGAAGTCGGTTTTTCAGGTGAAGCGCAGCCTCCACAGTGGGCGGTCGAATTCGAAGAGCGCCAGGCGGCTTCTTTGGAGACGTTGGCACTCTGCGCCCGGGACAAGGCCGCCTCTAACCGCAGTTGTGGCAGAAGCTACTGCCCTGAGGAAGTCGCAGGCGGCCAGCTCGAGGGAAGTGGTAGCGGCCCTGCGGGAGCATACCCGTGCGACCCGAGCAGCTGCAGCTGCACAGGAAGCCGCTACAGCTGCGCAAGTGGCGTCAACGGCTGCCAGACAGGCCACTGGGAAGGCGTTAATAACGGAATAATAATTGCGGAATATTTTAGCACCTACATAAAAAATGTATCTAGGTGCGAGATATATTTAATATTTAAGAGGCCTATTACATCTCGAATGTGATTTTTGCGTAAAATGCCCATTTTTGCATCGCATTTTCTAATAATTTTGCAGTTGTATTTATCGTTTATATCGAAATAGGATAATAAATTCATTATAAAATCTTTATTCCTCATGAAGTAACAATTACTCTGGTATAAATTTTGCTCAATAACATTATCGTAGATAGGAGATATTCACAGTTAACTTATAGCAATTTTCGAAGTTTTTTGGTTTAGTATAAGATATTTTTCCTCTTTCTAGGCCGCTACGCATTATTCGACTATATAAGAGATAACATTATATTTTTTTTATTTCACTTGTTTAGAACAGTAGTTCAATCGATGAGTTCTTTGTATAAAGTGCCTTCGCGCACTTTATACAAATATTTCTCTGCAATGTTGGGTTTAATTAATAAGTAAAGCAAAATTTACAATAAGCGAGGCCGCTACGCACTATATACCAATAGCTATTCTACGCTATTCAATAAGTCATAATTGTTAATGTGTTTTTGTTTCTGAGATCCATAACGCCAAAATTGGCCATTTTACGCAAAAATCACAGTCGAGATGTAATAGGCCTCTTAATATGTTTTATTTTTGTATATAGCGACGCGTTGTTTATTGCTTCATGCTTGAGGTCGCTAGTGTACTTTCATAACTTAGTGCAATATACCGAGGCCCTGTATATTCAGTCTGTATGTTTACTCTTCTCCGCAACAAATGGCATCATTAAAAATAATGTTAGAAACAATTAAACTAAATTTTAATAAACATTTAAAATAATCTACTTAAATTGTATTTAAAATTTTCTAAGTAGTTATATGTACAATTCGCGTTGTTTTTACATATTTAAAAAACAACACCGGCGCCCTCTTTAGACAACAGGACAAACTATTATTAAAAGCATGCTGCTATGCTTCTGTGTTATCGTACGCAGTAAAGTTTCTAGAACTTTTGTAATAAATTATTTTAAAGTTATTTAGAAGTGAAATAATATATCTTTCATGGCACCAACACGTCCATTTATGTATTTTGTACAATCTATGAATACAGCACATCATTTTTCTTTTAAAGTTAACAATACAAAGAATTATGTATTGAAATGAGGTCGCAAACAGTGACTGCATGTACGCCACAGACCACATCGATGGACTGTTTTCGTACTTGATGTTTATGACGGTGTTAATATAATAAAACCATTCTTCTTATTAAATTCTAACTTTTATATCAAAACTCCTTATTTTGTCAATCAATTTGTTTGCCTTATTCAGTTTCGGAGAAGTTTGAAAAAATTTTGAAAATGTTTTGTCAAGTAATTATCATGTCTTTAACTTTTGTTTATGTGACATCGCGTAATATTTTATCAGACAGAGATAAGTTTTATCCGAGGATTGATAAATTGGCCCTTAGTAGACTATATTCCATTTTGTTATAAACAATATTTCTGTAAAATTAGAAGCAAATCGGACGACCGACGACGCCATAAAAAGTTTCATACAAATTTCATGGCAATTATCTATGTGCCTTTTGGCAATGGTGTAAGGTGTTAACAATATTTCTTAATAATAACGTTTTAACTGTGATTAATGGTTATTTAATGATTTATTTGAAATATCATGTTACTGATATTATTTAAATGTATTTGTTGACGTTATTTGTTAACCTATGACGTGATTATTGCCGTAGCATGGAAGGGACGGCATTACATGGCAGCGAGATCGTAGCGCAGACAGTTCGCTGTGAGCTAGAGCTAAGCAGTTGTCTTGCCGTTCTTTGTTTGATTCAAAAGGTGTCCATCACTTTTTGTAATTTTATCGATAGTTGTTCTTTTTGTAAGCTATTTATATAGTGCACTTTCAAAGGTATTACATTGGTTCACTATTAATAATTTATTACTGAATTCAGCAAAAACAAAGTGTGTTAAATTTTCTTTACCTACTGTAAGACAGGTCAGCACACAAATTAAGATGAACGATAATGTAGTTGAATTAGTAGACTCTACTGTGTTTCTAGGCATTAAACTGGACTCACGCTTACAATGGGACCCACATATTGATATCTTGTCAGGAAGACTGAGTTCAGCTGCATACGCAGTTAAGAAAGTAAGGCTTCTAACTGATGTTGAGACGGCAAGAGTAGTTTTGGTTATTCCATAATGTGATGTCTTATGGCTTACTGTTGTGGGGCTCCGCTGCTAATATTGACGATGTATTTATTCTACAGAAAGGAGCAGTCGGCGCCATATTATACAACCACAAGTCTGGGGACTCACAAAGAAGTGTTTAAAAAAATCAATATATTAACTATTGCATCACAATTTATTTTTGAAAACCTTATGTATGTCAAGAAGTATGAAAAGACATTTGTTAAAAATTGTGATCTTCGTAACTTAAACACTCGTAGGAAAAATAAGCTTGCCGTCCCTAGCTTTAGACTTCATAAAACAGGTGACTCTTTCATGGGTAAATGTGTAATGTTTTATAACAAACTTCCTCTAAATATTCCTGAAAAGGCTTTTCATACATTTAAAGCCCATGTTAAAAAAACCCTCATGAGTAAAGGTTATTATAAAGTGGAAGATTATGTAAATGACAAATATATGTATACGTGTATAACATATTAGTAATTTGTATATTTTGGTAACAACATATTGTTTTGTAAATGTCGTTACTTCTATCCTACTAATATTATAAACGCGAAAGTTTGTAAGTATGGATGGATGTTTGTTACTCTTTCACGTAAAAACTGCTGAATGGATTTGGATGAAATTCAGCATACAGATAGTTTATAACCTAGATTAACATAGAGGATACTTTTTATCCCGATATTCCCACGGGAACGGGAACCACGCGGGTGAAACCGCGAGCGGCCGCTAGTATTATTATAAATCTGTGGAGTTTCTTTTTGAGTTCGAGTTGAGTATGAGTAAATAAAAATACGACATAATTCAATATTTTGTTTTATTTTCAATAGAAAAAAATTAACAATTTATTTTCTCACAATAATCAAAGCAAGTTAATTGACAATTTTTAGACCAATAATAGGAGAAGTTGAACCAATCATTACGATATATCTGAAACAAAAACAAATAAATAAATAACAATATATTTTCTATTTAAGCACCAGCCCATGGGATTCGAACCCATTACCTTTGATAGCAGACACAATTCTCCTGATAAAAAAGAATAGAATTAAGTGAACATATAATAATATGTATTAATTAATAAAGCCCTTTGCTAAAAGTCTGTCAATGGGATATGGTAATACTTGTTTATGTCAATTCAATGACAGACTTTTTAAAAACAAACTACCTTTACTTCCATTCATGTTGCTACAGATTGTTTACCTATTTCTACCATGTTTAAATTGTATATTATGTCACTAAGTTTTGTATTCTATCCATAATTCAAGTAAAAATTTTAGTAGTAGAAACATACAAAGCCACACACCTAAAAGCCAGAAGTGGTGGCCTTCATAAAGCCGCTGCATATCTCTGACATGCATTCCATACAAAGGAATCATGACTCGCACCACCAAATGCCGCATTTAGATGAAGTATACGTAGATCTGCATCACATACCTAAACAATGTAAATTCTTAATTAATGTTTTGTAAAATTTGAAGTTACGAGTATTTAAAGGATCATCTTGACTGGGTATACTTACAACCAACACATTCACAGAACTCACGAAACTCCAGGGAAACCGAATTTCTCCATGAATCTAAAACAACAGCAATCATAACAAATCATTTATTAAAGTGCTAAACCTCCAAAGGTTCCAATGAATGCATACAACATACCTTTGTGATACAGCTGCTTGTGCACTCTGAGATCTTAGAAAATGTATATATTTTCTCAAGATTAGAGGAGAATTAAGGGCATTGGTTACCTCTGCACTCAGGCAGGCACTCAGACATTGTAGCCTGTGAGAGGCCAAGGGACCTTTCATTCCCGATTCTGCTGGTAACCACCGCTTGCATAAAAATGCAATGCAGCTAAAACCTGAAACATAATATTTTTTAACAGTAAGATTATTAAATTTTTAATTAAATAAGGTGAGCTTCTAAGTGGGTCTATTTGCTGAATTCTTACCTCCGGGCGCACGGCTGTACACCTCCGATTTCTTGGTAGAAGTGGAATGATGTCTTCACATAGAGAAGTAAATTGCGACTTCAAGAGACGAAATGACGAAACAAAGGAAGTTTCGGGCACAAGAAGCATGGGCCTGCTAGAATCCCGCAGTATCTACCGCTCCATCGCCTCTCTCCGTTTCAGGCGTTTCTCTTCTGCCGTAGCTCGGCAGATCGCTCGTAATGACGGCACAGTCTATTAAGTACGTGGTATATTTAGTTTAGTAGTAGTAAAATAGCAAATTTTATACTCAAATCGAGTTAAAAAGTCGGTTCAAAATTGAAGTCAATGACAACTTTGCTCCTGGCTTCATTTGACATTACAATCCGGCTATATTTTTTTTTAATTTTTACGTGATACCGACTTCTGTCATATCGTATAGGAAAATGAAGCCAATCATTCACTCTATTGCTTTCGTCAAAAATATGAAGTTAAGGTAGTTACGCGATACCGCCAACTTCATAAATGGGCTTCAAATGTCAAATGAAGCCCATGTTCATATTCATATTTTTTAGCCGATAGACCCGCCGGTCGGCGAGTCAATTTAGAGAAAACTGTTTTTCTTAATTGATTTCGGGTGCTGGGTGTTTTTCTATGTTTATGTATATTTATCCATTATCTAGTTTAACCATATTAACGAGTTTCAATAGAAGCTTATATTGCTAAAAAATTTTATAAAAATAAAATATAAAAATAAAAATTTATGGTAAATCCTGCTAAAACTGCTAAGCGTTATTTATAAAAATGCACCAAAACTGCTATATTTACCTTTATAATTTTTAAGAACTGAAGTACATCGAAAATTAAACACTATTAAAGCAAGGTATCAATAAGATAACATACAAACTAAATATCTAAAATTTACTTTTAAAAATGCTAAAAAATCTTAATTCAGATTCTTAGGCTGGCCTCACACAGCCATAAACTTATATTTGTATTATTTTTCTTATAAAATTTGATAGCCATATAAGCTTCTATTGAAACTTGTTAATATAGTAGAACTAGATAATGGATAAATATACATAAACATAGAAAAACACCCAGACCCGAAATAAATTAAGAAAATCAGTTTTCCCTAGGTTGACTCGCCGACCGGGAATTGAACCCGGGACCTCAGAGATGGCGCGACGCCAGACCCGGCGCGCAAACCACTTGACCACGGAGGACGTCAATTGGTAGGAACAGTGAAAAAAAAATAGCAACCCTGGTTGAAACAGCAAGCGGTTAACGCCTCGGAGACGTTTGCATATGCCGGGAGTCACAAGACTACTGATCAATCTGAATTTTTAAGAATGTGTGAGTCAAGGTGCCGGAATTCAGAATCTTAAATTCAGATTCTTAATTCAGCAAGCCATTCCGGCTGTGTGAGGCCAGCCTAAATTCAGAAAGCGATTCCGGAATCGCTTTCTGAATTAAGAATCTGAATTCAGATTCTGAATTCAGAAAGGCCGGAATACCATACAATATCAGTATGCTCCACACACATGCTGATTTTTTCTGAATCTGAATTTCTCAGATCGATCTGGAAGAATGAGCTGACGAGCGTCCGGAATTCCGTGTCTGAATATTTAAGATTCTGAATTCAGAACGCGCGTATTCCCATACATTTTATATAGAGCGGCACACACATGCTGGAATTCAGATTCTGAATTATTTCAGTGTTGCCATTTTTAGTAGTATCCTACTTTTTAGCATTTTTAAAAGTAAATTTTAGATATTTAGTTTGTATGTTATCTTATTGATACCTTGCTTTAATAGTGTTTAATTTTCGATGTACTTCAGTTCTTAAAAATTGTAGCGACACATTGTATTATGCAACATAGTATGGGTATTGCGACACACATACCCAGGGAACGGAATGCGGCGCCTGCGCGCGCCTTCCTCAGTCCTCCTATAGTCGCGTTCCTGTACACTTGTGTACAGCCTTTGTTAATAAACTATTTACTAAAAAGTCACCTTTAACTTATCTCCTAGATAATCCCGAACACGCAAAGATAAACTAACCTTCTGATTACCAACCAACCAAAGACCAAATACGGTAAAGTGGTGACCACCAAAGTGATTTTTTTGTGTGATTTTTTTTTTGTGACGAACTTTCCACATTCTTTCGCGACGCGGTAGCAACGTGACCGCGACCACGAGACGACCGCACGACCGCGTGCAACGAGGACTCCCCTGTATTGCCGTTGGCAGGGTTAATAAATCAACGACAACCATGGCACTACCACCAGCGACGACGCAACCTTTTAGCGACCTGGCACAAGTTTCTGTCACATCCAGAATTCCAGATTTCTGGAAGGAACAACCCAGAATTTGGTTTGTACAAGTGGAGGCAGTACTCGCTCCACAAAAACTAGGTGATGAAGCTCGTTACAACCTAGTGATCACCAAGCTGGACAGAGAGGCAATCGCACAAGTTACGGACATTTTAATGTCCCCTCCTAGCACAGATAAGTACACTGCTCTAAAAAACAGACTGCTGGAAATTTACGAAGAATCAGAGAACCGTAAAATCCAGAAGCTGATCGGAGAGATCGAGCTAGGCGACCAGAAGCCGTCACAGCTCCTACGTCGTATGCGAGACTTAGCCAGAGACCGCATACCTGATGCAACCCTGCAGATATTGTGGTTGCAGCACCTTCCTTCGGCAGTACAAGCGGTGTTAACCGTCACCGAGATGAAGGAATTAGATAAACTGGCCGGGGTAGCTGACAAGGTCATGGAGACCTCGACCAGACGTGTCTATGCAGTGAAAGCTGATGATGCTAGCAGCAGTACAGCGAAACTAACTGCAGAGATAGCAAAGCTAAACGCCCGTTTATCCCGCATGGAAAGCTTCAACAATAGGCGATCCAGAAGTCGTACTCCATCGCAGAATAGGAGACCCTCTCAGCAACGCCAGCAACCTCGACAACGAGATAGGAAATGCTTCTACCATTTCCGGTTCGGTGAAAATGCAAAGAAGTGCATACAACCCTGCAGTTGGGTTACCAAACAGAACAGCGAGGCGCCGGGAAACTAGACCGCGTGCAAGCAACGGCGGATTCCTGCACGCAAGTAAGCAACAACCGCCTCATAGTCAGAGACGTGGAATCAGGACTTCGCTTCCTTATTGACACCGGAGCAAATGTGTCCGTGTTACCCACAAGGTTAGTCCCCAAAAGTGATAGTGTGTCCCCTTATACTCTGTACGCCGCTAATGGTTCAGAAATCAGAACATTCGGCACTAAAACTTTAACGCTAAATCTTAACTTACGCCGGCCATACAAGTGGACTTTTATCATAGCCGACGTACATCAGCCCATTATTGGGGCAGACTTTTTAATTAAGCATAGATTAGTTGTTGATTTAAGTCATAAGAAACTTATTGATAAGGAGACTAATTTAAGTGTAATTACCAGCGTTGTTAACTGGGGTGGTTCGTCGCTGAGCACATTAAGCTGTAGCCATCCTTATTTTAAATTATTGTTGCGTTTCCCAGACATTTTGAAACCAACTTGTTTCAAGGACGACCCGCCACATTCAATATTTCACCATATTGAAACGACAGGCCCCCCCGTGCACGCTCGAGCAAGACCTTTGCCACCTGATCGTTACAAAAAGGTTTTCGAAGAGTTCAAACTTATGCAAGAGCTTGGCATTTGCAGGCCGTCAAAGGGAGCCTGGTCAAGCCCTTTACATGTCGTTCCAAAAAAAGACGGACTAATACGCCCATGCGGTGATTACCGCGCATTAAATGCAGTTACAAAGCCAGATAGGTACCCATTACCTAGAGTGCAAGATTTCGCTCATATGTTACCTGATAAGCGCGTGTTTTCAAAAATAGATATGAATCGTTCGTATTTTAATGTAAGAGTCGCACCTGAGGACATCTAAAAGACAGCGATAATTACACGCCATTCGGTCTTTTCGAGTTCCCCAGGATGAGCTTTGGACTTCGTAATGCAGCGCAAACTTTTCAGCGATTCATTAATAACTCTGTCTTGCACGCTTTAAAAGTTACAATGACTGCCGGTACAGTCAGCCACGTAAATGAGTTCGCATTCTCATATTTGGACGATATTTTGATCGCAAGTAAAGACGTTACCTCGCACGAGATACACCTAAATGCTATTTTTAGCCGTCTTAATGATTGATGATTTCGGAATTACTATTAATTTTTCCAAATGCCGTTTTGGACTAGATAAACTAGATTTCCTAGGTTTCGAAATCTCTCCCGAAGGTATTCGACCTTGCAAAGAGAAGGTACAAGATATTGTGAATATCTCAAAACCACAAACTGTGGACCAGCTTAGGCGTTTCTTAGGGATGCTAAACTTTTATAGGTCCCACGTGCCTAAAGCAGCGCAGATACAAGCTAAGTTGAATGTACTTATTCACAATCCTAAGAAAAAGGATAAGACTCCTTTGGTATGGACTCCGGAATCTGACCAAGCGTTTTTGCAGTGCAAATCATCGTTGCTTGAAGCTGCCACACTTGGTCCTCCCTTGCCGGATGTTCTTCTGCTCATGAGAACCGATGCTTCCGACGAAGGCGTCGGCGCGGTTCTAGAAATGAACATCAAAGGTAGGTTGACGCCGTTAGGCTATTTTTCCAAGAAACTTACTTTAGGTCAGAAGAAATATAGTACATATGACCGCGAGTTACTTGCTATGTACTTGGCGGTACAACATTTTCGATCACAGATCGAAGACCGTTCAGTGACTATTTACACTGATCACAAACCTTTAGTTTACGCGTTCACAAAAAAGCAAAGCGAGAAAGATTTACCACGTAGAGTTAGGCATTTGATGTATATTAGCGAGTATACCACCGACATCCGTTATGTATCAGGTACTGATAACGTCGTAGCCGATACTTTGTCTAGGTTGGAAACAATCGAGTGCCCGTCAGGCATAAACTTCTCCGAACTGGCCCACGCACAAGAACGCGATAAGCAACTACGCGACTTACGAGTACAGTCAACCGCCGAAAGCAGCGTTCAAATTAAAAAAATTATCTCGCCATTTTTTAATAAACACATATTTTGTGAAGTCTCTACGAACAGCGCTAGGCCGTACTTGCCTAAAGAATACCGTAAGACAGTTTTTAATTTAGTACATGGTTTAAGCCATCCGGGTATTCGTGCTACCAAACGTTTAGTGGCAGATAGGTATTTTTGGCCAGGATTAAAAACGGACATAGGAAAGTGTACCAAGGCATGCATACCTTGTCAAAAGGCCAAAGTTAATCGCCATACTATCTCAGGCTTAGGCAGATTCGAGAAATGTGGTCGATTAGAACACCTACATATAGATATAATTGGTAGTTTACCCATAACGGCAGATGGTTATCGTTATTGTGTCACCATGATAGACAGAACTACAGGCTGGGCGGAAGCCATTCCCGTAAAAGAGATACATGCTGAAACCATAGCAAAAGCCGTGTACGAAGGTTGGATAGTGAGATTTGGATGCCCAATCAAGATCACAACTGATCAGGGTAGACAATTTGAAAGCAGCTTATTCGCGCAACTTATGAAGTTTCTAGGCGTAAATAAGCTCCGGTCGACCCCATACCACCCTCAGAGCAACGGTGCTGTCGAAAGGTGGCACCGTAGCCTTAAGTCCGCACTAATGGCACGTCTATCAATCTCAGGTACATGGATAGAAGAGCTACCAACAGTTCTTTTCGGTTTACGAGCGGTACCTCGGGACGAAACTAGTGTTAGCGCCGCTGAATTAACGTACGGGCTACCACTACGTTTACCCGGTGATTTTTACGATAAGTCTGAAATAATAGACGTAAATTCACACGAATATTTGCAAAATTTAAGGAATACATTCGATAGGTTCAAACCCAAGTCTCAGGAACACAGAGATTCGCGAACCTTGTTTGTGCATAGTGATTTGTCAACTTGTACCCATGTTTTTCTTAGAACCGACGCGGTTCGCCGTTCATTGCAACCGCCTTATCAGGGTCCATACTGCGTTATCAACAGAAATGAAAAGCATTTTAGCATTGATATTGCAGGAAAATCCGTCAATGTCTCGATCGATCGTTTAAAGCCAGCCTATTTGATCAGCGACGGATCCACCCCAGATAACAGTAAAAACAATGTACCTACCCATAATGACAAGCAACGAGATAACGTTGGCACTCGTTCCGTATCATGGGATTCACCTATCGCGCGTACCACACGCAGCGGTAGGGCAGTAAAGAAGCCAAATCGATTTCTAGCTTAGTATCATAATGTATAACACCTATTAAAGTGTTATTTTTCTGTAAAACAATAGCTATTTTCTATTGTGTAAAAATCTGGTAATTTTAAAAAATTTCATAATGTGACTAAAGTTACTTCTTTTTGTTGTAAGTCAGTCACAGTGCCTTACCATTGTGTTTCATTGAAATGAACTCGTTGTAATTTAAAACCGTTCTCTACCTAATACGTTATTGTAATACATATTTAATCTATATTTAGTTATGTAAGTAGCTTATAGATTACAGGCCAACACATTTGGACATTCGAACGGCGTTGTCAAGATGAATGCTGTAGGGCTTTATGCTGTTTATTTTTGATTGCAGGGCAAGTCATCTTGACGACTACCAAAGAATTAGTTTCGTGTCATCGTATTGACAATTTCAAGACGGTTCCACATTGTTGAGTTACCGCAAACTTAGTTAGGAATTTTCCTTCAATTTACTTTCAAGAGTGTATTGTATACTACATAAGTAATTTGCGTAAGTATTTATGTGCTACGCGTTTTAACACGTTTTATGTCACAACTGACATGTGGCTGATTGTACGTGTTATAAATGAAACTGTTCGCAGTAGGTATACGTAGCAATTGCGCAACCAATATGGTAAGAAATGCTTTATACGTACTACTGTATATTCAGGTTATTAAATTTTAATGCAATCACGCAGACTGTGCTTAGAATGTTATTTTTTTTCTTAACTAGAACAAATGAAATGATGTATATCGTATGCTCCCACAAGATTTTTCATTATGTACTGAAAGCCGGTAGAGCAAGCTACTAGTTTACATTTCTCTCATTTTTATTTTTATAAAAAGTTTATAATTTTTATTAATATGGGCAGTCACCCAAGTAAACAAGATAGTGTGGCTATCGCCCAAGCCCAAGCAGTGGCAACCAACACTCAAGTCGAAATGAAGATAGAATATCTCTCTATCATTGTTTTAATCGCAGTAATACTTTTAATGGGCATCGGCTTATGTTTTATAAAGCGAAGATGTGTCAAATCGACGAAGTCATGGCTTAGGAAGCAGGTAGTTTTGAGTGGTGATCTCGAAACCCCCGTGGTAAGGGTACAGACCATCACACAACAGCCAGTCCCACAGCAAGCTGCTTATTGATAAAGCTTCACGTCACTCTGCGAGAAATAGAACATTGTAACTATCTAGTGTTTATTGTTAAATTCAGTGTTAGGATAAGATAATGTAAGTAAGACGTTCTCTAATTTTTATGCGACATCTAAAGCTTTATTAATGTACTTATAATAGAGTCATTTTCAATCGTAATCGGTAAAATAAAACACTGTTTTGTAATTATATTTTATTGCTAGCCACATATCGATGGGGGAAAACGTATTTGCTGTAAGTAGCAAAAACACAACTTTACACCAGAGCCAAAAAACTGTTAAAAAATTGAAAATAAAATCATAACTTTTAAATTATCCGTAATAAAACGATAATTTTTTGTGCACGTTTTTGTTAAAATAGTACGCCTTTATAGCAATGATTATTTTAGTCCTAAAGTTATGAGAAACAGGTTTTTGCTCTACTTACAGCAATTGACTTTTTATTTACTGACCTCAAGAATGCTGTAAGTAGTATAAGGTTTTTATGAAGTAGTTCAGGTCTATACATTTCCAGAAGTATAAAATGATGTATTTAAATTATTTTATTAAATAGGTAACACAAAAGAGACGTATGGCATGACTAACTTAGGAATAATATTGAAATCAAAGTAATACTTTAAGCTAAGAAAATTCTTAAAGGTGATGAAATTAAAATGCTGATAAATAATCATTTTTCTTTATTTTTATACATTAATATTAATGTTTGTACCAAAGAATAGGAGATCAGGTTTTATTATCATTTATCACATTAAACTTAATTAACTAAGTATAGCTAAAGTAAAAATTTGCCGCAAGGATGAGAAGGACCATAAAAATAATCGAATTCGTAGCATAAAGTACTTCAATTCTTATGAAGTTAATTTAAGAGCAAACACTGAACAGGACCTCGTTAATTAAAGTTACATAAAAAGTTATGAACAATAAAAAAAAAATAAGGCCAAATATATAAATACTGCAAATATCTATTTAGTCCTCTTCGTCTGTGTCTGGAAAGCAATCAACGGTCTTTTTGTTATATGCCATGGTCAAATATTCTGCCGCACAACTACTAACTGACCTGACTCTCGATCGTGTCTCCAAGTGGGGAACTGAAAACCTGGTCGAGTTTAATGCCAGAAAAACCCAGGTTTATGCATTCTCGTCCAAGATAACTCCCTTCCTTACTCCTCCCTCTTCAGAGCTCTCCTTTACCCATTTCAGTGGACCTCAGCATTCTTGGCATGGACATCGGCCAGGAACTGAATCCAAAATGCTACATCAAGAGTGTTATTTTAACTGCCTCCCGTAAATTGGGTATTCTCAATAAGGTGAGGCGGTTTTTCACTCGCGAGCAGCGCTGTTTGCTGTACAAGACTCAGGTGCGATCGAGTATGGAGTATTGTTTCCATCTATGGGATGGCTCCGCTAAATACCTCCTCGATGCACTTGATAGACAGCAAAGGCGAGCGCTACGCATTATTGGAGATGCTGAGGTTACAGCCACTCTTGAGGACCTCCAGCTGCGTAGAGACATTGCTTCTCTCAGTGTCTTCTACCGAAATTACTACGGAGAGTGTTCTGAAGAACTTTTTGATCTAATCCCGCCCTCTCCTTTCCTGTCCCAGACTACACGTGCTGGTCTTAGGAATCACCATCATACTGTGCAGAATATCAGCACTCATACCAAAAAATTTGGCAAGTCGTTCCTCTGTAAGACCATTCGGCTTTAGAATTCTTTGCCGGCGCATGTGTTTCCCAGCTCCTACAGTCCCGGGTCTTTTAAGCGGGGCGTGAAACGGCATTTATGCAGGCCGTCATGAATGGGTGCGCTTGTTACCGTGCTTGTTCCACGGTGAGGAGCGCTCTCATTATTTTGGGCTACATCGACTGCTTACCATCAGGCAGGATGTAGTCATTATGACGTGTCACATTAAAAAAAAAATACTGGGTTCACTTTTTATTCTACCAACTTTTTTAAATCGTTGTATTTTTGGGCAGAAATCGGTAATTTAGTACGATATAAGTTATGTGTAGGTACTGTATTGCCAAATTGTCCAAGTTTAACCTCTATGTATTGTGCATCTGATGCCATGGAGTATTTGATCAGCATTATATCCGGATTACACTTTTTAAATGTTACAATACGCACTCATATTTAGACGGGATTTAACGCAAAACTACTTAGTAAAGGCATTCTACGCATACCTTTTTATACCCGACGTTTCGACCGAGTTGCACCGGCCGTGGTCACTAAATATGTGTGCCTAATGGAACGCGAAAGTTTAAAAGTGTATGTTACAATACGTATTTTAGTAATCATTAATTTTGTGTTCTTTTTAAATGTTTTATTACAAATGTCATCAAAGCCTTTAAAGTCGTTCCCTCCAAGCTCGTTTATGTCATAGGGAAATGGATTTCTTCTCGACATTTTGATTAGGTACTGTCGGCCAGTGTGACGGAGCCCAAACTGTGGTTTTTCTGATTGCACGCTCTATAGTTGCGTGCATACTATCCACTGGCATATGTATGGCCAGGGAGAAGATAATTTATCTGTGTTGTTTCTAGGCAGGCAGCCAAAAACAAGTATTGACAGATAAACATAGTTACCTTGAACAAGTATTTATCAAATACACTTCACTGTTTTGCAATACGTTGTTAAAGTAATATTCCACAGAGCGTAGATACATATAATGACTCCTCTTCACACTCACCGAACTCAGACGAATGCCCGTAATCGTCTGTGATCGGCGATTGTGTGGAGGGCATGCTCGCCGCATGCGACCCGGTAATTGTTGGTTTTTGGGCACGCATCAAAGGGATTCGCGCCGGGTGTTTGCGGAGGTGCCCACACAATCGCCGAACATTCATTTGCCTTTAGGCAGTGAAGCGTTGCACACGTGCGTCCATAATTTACCCACTTAAAATACACACTAAAATGTCTAGTGGATGGTCTAATAAAGAGACTTTCAAGTTCATAGAACAGGTGTAGTTCAAAAGAGAAACCTTTCATTCAGAAAATAGGTATAATAAGATTTTTTTATACCCAGGAACTTCCCAATTCACCTTTTATTTAGTAGGAACAATATGTTTAAAGCAAAGTCAACTGCAGGTTCAGTACATAATGATTTCATACATTCATATACATATAATTACGACTATTAGAACGTGTCGCGTAGCGATGCAAGAATACTACCACCCCCTCTCTTCCCTTGGGAGTCGTGAAAGGCGACTGACGGACTAAAGACTGCATATACATTAGACAGCATAGATCGACGATGGGCTCACCACCTGTCACGCTGAATACATGTGCAGTCGCTATTTGGTGAAAAGTGGCAGAGGGCTGCTTTTGCGGTCCTCATTTCCTAGTCTCTGATTAACCCTTCGGGAATAATAGTCATTATATGTATGTATGAGACAGGCAATGAGGACCGCAAACGCATTTTTTTTCCACAAATTTCATTTCATTGAACCACATTGACAAGATGGTTCTATGCCGCTATTAAATAAATGGTAGCAGCAGCAACACACTCCACGTCCATCTTGTACGCTTGCCGTTCGACGATTACTACAGACGAATGTGTGGACGCTTGCACGATGATCGAGGCGAATACGACGATAGACGATCACACGATCGGCGAACTTCGCCGACTGTGTAGTGGCAACATAACACTTCACCACGGCGCTCGCGCGCTGACTGGCACAGAACAAACAGATCGCTCGCTCGGGAATTCAGGATTGCCGCGCGAACGTAACCGTTTTCCGTCGCAACATTGAATTAAGTAGGAAGCGACGATAATTACGAGCTAAAAATTTACAGCGTAAGACTTTCACTATTATTAAATATCACAAAAAAAGTGATTTAAATGTTTAATAAATATAACTCCTATCTTTAAATAAAGGCGTATTTCCTTATTTTTTGTTTAAAATTGTTGCTAAAATGTAGTAATTAAAATAATATTTTTAATGGGAGTTAATATTGGGATGGGAATTAATATTTTTCCGGCTGTGTGAGGCCAGCCTTAGCCTCACACAGCCGGAATGGCTTTCTGAATTCAGAATCTGAATTTAAGATTCTGAATTCCGGCACCTTGACTCACACATTCTTAAAAATTCAGATTGATCAGTAGTCTTGTGACTCCCAGCCTAAGCAAACGTCTCCGAGACGTTAACCGCTTGCTGTTTTAACCAGGGTTGCCATTTTTTTTTCGCTGTTCCTACCAATTGACGTCCTCCGTGGTCAAGTGGTTAGCGCGCCGGGTCTGGCGTCGCGCCATCTCTGAGGTCCCGGGTTAAATTCCCGGTCGGCGAGTCAATTTAGAGAAAACTGTTTTTCTTAATTGATTTCGGGTCTAGGTGTTTTTCTATGTTTATGTATATTTATCCATTATCTAGTTTAACCATATTAACGAGTTTCAATAGAAGCTTATATTGCTATCAAATTTTATAAAAATAAAAATTTATGGTAAATCCTGCTAAAACTGCTAAGCGTTGTTAATAAAAATGCACCAAAACTGCTATATTCAACTTTATAATTTTTAAGAATTGAAGTACTACATCGAAAATTAAACACTATTAAAGCAAGGTGTCAATAAGATAACATACAAACTAAATATCTAAAATTTACTTAATAACTGCTAAAAAAGCAGGATCCTACTAAAAATGGCAACACTGAAATAATTCAGAATCTGAATTCCAGTATGTGTGTGCCGCTCCATATAAAATGTTCTGAATTCAGAATCTTAAATATTCAGACACGGAATTCCGGACGCTCGTCAGCTCATTTTTCCAGATCGATCTGAGAAATTCAGATTCTGAAAAAATCAGCATGTGCGTGGAGCATACTGATATAGTATGGTATTCCGGCCTTTCTGAATTCAGAATCTGAATTCAGAATCTGAATTCAGATTCTTAATTCAGAAAGCGATTCCGGCTGTGTGCGGCCAGCCTTAGGCTGGCCACATTATTACCTGGCCCATATTATATGGCCCATACATTTTATATGGAGCGGCACACACATGCTGGAATTCAGATTCTGAATTATTTCAGTGTTGCCATTTTTAGTAGTATCCTACTTTTTTAGCATTTTTAAAAGTAAATTTTAGATATTTATGTTATGTTATCTTATTGATACCTTGCTTTAATAGTGTTTAATTTTCGATGTACTTCAGTTCTTAAAACTTTAATTTCCGCGGGAGGGCCCTGGTGACCTGTTCTACTGGTTTTCTTTAACCCCTACCAGGCACCAGTCTCTCACAACGATATGGGTCATAAAAATGTAACTATAACTACAATTAGCAATAAGTCATAGAATAATTAAGACCTATTTATTATTGTGGAGAGAAAATAAACGATTTCATTATTATTATTATTAAAAATTATAAAGGTAAATATAGCAGTTTTGGTGCATTTTTATAAATAACGCTTAGCAGTTTTAGCACGATTTACCATAAATTTATATTTTTATATTTTATTCTTATAAAATTTGATAGCCATATAAGCTTCTATTGAAACTTGTTAATATAGTTGAACTAGATAATGGATAAATATACATAAACATAGAAAAGCACCCAGACCCGAAATCAATTAAGAAAATCAGTTTTCCCTAAATTGACTCGCCGACCGGGAATTGAACCCGGGACCTCAGAGATGGTGCGACGCCAGACCCGGCGCGCTAACCACTTGACCACGGAGTACGTCAATTGGTAGGAACAGTGAAAAAAAAATAGCAACCCTGGTTGAAACAGCAAGCGGTTAACGCCTCGGAGACGTTTGCATATGCCGGGAGTCACAAGACTACTGATCAATCTGAATTTTTAAGAATGTGTGAGTCAAGGTGCCGGAATTCAGAATCTTAAATTCAGATTCTTAATTCAGCAAGCTATTCCGGCTGTGTGAGGCCAGCCTGAGCTGACGAGCGTCCGGAATTCCGTGTCTGAATATTTAAGATTCTGAATTCAGAACGCGCGTATTCCCATAGATTTTATATTTAGCGGCACACACATGCTGGAATTCAGATTCTGAATTATTTCAGTGTTGCAATTTTTAGTAGGATCCTGCTTTTTTAGCATTTTTAAAAGTAAATTTTAGATATTTAGTTTGTATGTTATTTTATTGATACCTTGCTCTAATAGTGTTTAATTTTCGATGTACTTCAATTCTTAAAAATTATAAAGGTAAATATAGCAGTTTTGGTACATTTTTATAAACAACGCTTAGCAGTTTTAGCAGGATTTACCATAAATTTTTATTTTTATATTTTATTCTTATAAAATTTGATAGCAATTTAAGCTTCTATTGAAACTCGTTAATATGGTTAAACTAGATAATGGATAAATATTAATAAACATAGAAAAACACCCAGACCCGAAATCAATTAAGAAAAACAGTTTTCTCTAAATTAACTCGCCGACCGGAAATTGAACCCGGGACCTCATATGGCGCGACGCCAGACCCGGCGCGCTAACCACTGGATCACGGAGGACGTCAATTGGTAGGAACAGCGAAAAAAAATAGCAACCCTGGTTGAAACAGCAAGCGGTTAACGTCTCTGACACGTTTGCATATGCCGGGAGTTACAAGACTACTGATCAATCTGAATTTTTAAGAATGTGTGAGTTAAGGTGCCGGAATTCAAAATCTTAAATTCAGATTCTTAATTCAGCAAGCCATTCCGGTTGTGTGAGGCCAGCCTAAAGCTGGCCACTGACGATCAGTTTTGCGCGTCAGTCCAGGCGTAAAACTGTGGCGTCACTGCAAATGGTTTTACGCCAAACAGATTTCCCCATTCACTGGCGTCACGCCGGCTCGTCAGTCTCGACCGGCCGGTACAATCATTTTTGAACTTTAGTGTTTGGCTCTAAGGATCAATATTCATTGGAGAAGTTCGTACTGACGCGAAACAATCAATTTTGAACTTTATTGTATGGTGCTAAGGATCAATATATTCATTGGAGAAATTCGAACCGACTCGATTGGAGTGACGATCACACATCACGGTCAGTTTGGCGCGACGCGCCGGCTTTACATGTCGCGCCGTCAATTAAAACTCTGGAGTGACGATTCGACATTCACGATCAAATTTTGGACTGACGTCAGTTCAACTGATGGGAAAAACTGATCGTCAGTGGCCACCTTAAGGCTGGCTAAATTCAGATTCTGAATTCAGAAAGGCCGGAATACCATACTATATCAGTATGCTCCACACACATGCTGATTTTTTCAGAATCTGAATTTCTCAGATCGATCTGGAAAAATGAGCTGACGAGCGTCCGGAATTCCGTGTCTGAATATTTAAGGCTCGGACTACATGCATACGGAATCAGTCCGGCCCGGGAAAAAACCAAATTCGGCAAGTAATCGACTACACGCGCTCCGTTTTGAATCCGGAGAGAAATTTACTCAGTCGGTCTCTAGCACTTGCGCTGGATAGTCGTCCAGCCGACAATGGAAAGTTTTAAATCCTTACCTAATTACTTACCTTATTATTTAATGTGTATCCTTTAAACTTATCTAAATAATAATACCGTAATCCTTTATACTTACCAACCGTGTCTAGCAGCTATCAAGGCTTTAGCTTAGAGAATCGTAACTTTAGTTGAAATTGTATGCTTAGCTGTAGCCGTTAAGAGGCCTATTACTTACATCTCGACTGTGATTTTTGCGTAAAATGACCATTTTCGCATTTTGTTGTAATTTAGCAGTTGTATTTATCGTTATTATCGAAATAGGATAATAAATTCTTGCTTAATATTACAAATGTCCTTTTGCGAGGATAAGCTGAGTTCGGACGGCCGGCGCGTCGCATTTTGAAGTAATTTTACAGTTGTATTTATCGTTTTTATCGAAATAGGATAATTAATTAATTATAAAATATTTATTCATTATGAAGTAACGATTATTCTGGTATAAATTTTGCTCAATAATATTATCGTAGATAGAAGAAATTCACGGTTACCTTAAAGCAATTTTCGAAGTTTTTTGGTTTCGAATAAGATTTTTTTTTCTGTATAAAATCAATGATATCTAAAAATTCCGAGGCCGCTACGCACTTTAAGACTATATAAGTGATAACATTCTATTTTTTTTATTTCATTTGTTTAGAACAGTACTTAGTTCAATCTAGGAGCTCAAAAAAGTGCCTTCCCGCATTTTATGAAAATCTTTCTCTGCAATTTTGGGTTTAATTAAAAATCTTTATTATTGAAATTTTGCATTCACAATGCTATATAGTTGTAGAATAAAATGTTTACTAGAAAAAAAACAACCAGTCTCTGGAAAGCTCGAACGGGATTCGAACCCGTGACCTTTGGATTGCCGGTCCACTGCTTTAACCGCTAAGCTACCTCTCGGAAACCCCAGAAGACTCTTGAATATTTTTTTTTATCGGGTAAGCGCTTGGTCTTCATCTCACCTTATGGTAAGTGACGATAAGGCCGAAGGTGGAAGTGCGCTTCACCTGGAATCCTCACTGGGGAACTGGCTATCTTATCTCAAACTGCCGAAACACAACAATGCTATAAACATCGTTGTTATGGCGACAGACTTAGATAAGATGGTGGTAGCTAGCCAGGCGGACTTAACAGCCCTACCACCAACCAAACTGAGCACACAAAGATGTACCCCCCGCTGGGAATCGAACCCGGGACCTCTAAGGTCTGAAACAGATAGCTTAGCCACTAGACCACACAGGCGGTTAAATTTTATGATTTTTTCTAGTAGTGCTGCAAGTCAGCGGTATTACGTCACTGTGAAGTGTGTGTGCGTGTTTTTTTCTAGTAAACATTTTAATTAAAAAGACCAATTATTACAAAAAGATAAGTAAATAATATTATGGCCGGAACATGGGTATAAAACAGACTCAGCTACAATCAACAGTCTGGTTGGCATTTGTTAAGTCACCCGGACCCTAGTATTTGTCCGGTGCGTCTTATACAATTATTAATACAGGCTTCTCAAAGGAGAAGAACAGAAGTAAACATAGACCAACTGTTTATTTCAGTAACAGGAATAGTTAAGACTGCCACCAGGACTATGTTGTCTGTATGGATAAGATCCATTTTTAAAGTTGCAAATATAGAAGCACCTCCGGGCAGTATACGTTAAGCAAAATTTACAAAAAGCGAGGCCGCTACGCATTATTCCAAAAGCTATTCTACATTATTCAATAAGTCAAAATTGTTAATGTATTTTGGTTTCCGAGATCCGCAACGCCAAAATTGGCCATTTTACGCAAAAATCGCAGTCGAAATGTAATTGGAAACAGAAGAAAGTGAAAAGATATTGGGTTAATCCTTTTCACATAGACCGCATAACGGAATATGAATTCTACAAGTCTTATACAAAAATAAGGTTCTTTTCTGATAAAAACACTACTACTACTACTAGTAGTAGTAGTGTACTACTAGTAGTAGTTGTAGTGTACTAGTAGTAGGGTACTAATTTATTCTGTGCTACTACTACTATCACCATAATGAGGCGCTCGGAATCAACTACTATTTTGCAGTTTTGCTTGCGCACGCGACGCGACCGACCGCTTTGAGCGTCTGTCATCGACTGGCGCGTGATTCCTCCGGACCGGACCGGAACGGACGTTTCTCGAGTTCACGTGTGGTCAGCTCCATACAACTTCATACGATATTGATAGGCCCCGCCCCCCGTGCCGAAAAATAACGGACCGGCTACTCGGAGACGTCCGGAGCATGTTTCGGTTGCTTCCGGGTGAAAATCGGGATCGGAAGGCCCCTGATCACATGTAGTCGATGCAGTAAAAATTCATATATTTGTTTGAGCTACGGAATGAATCCGGGGCCGTGTTTTTTCGGGTCCGTGTGATTCCGGATGCATGTAGTCCGAGCCTAAAGCGGCACACACATACTGGAATTCAGATTCTGAATTATTTCAGTGTTGCCATTTTTAGTAGGATCCTGCTTTTTTGGCAGTTATTAATTAAATTTTAGATATTTAGTTTGTATGTTATCTTATTGACACCTTGCTTTAATAGTGTCTAATTTTCGATGTAGTACTTCAATTCTTAAAAATTATAAAGTTGAATATAGCAGTTTTGGTGCATTTTTATAAACAACGCTTAGCAGTTTTAGCAGGATTTACCATAAATTTTTATTTTTATAAAATTTGATAGCAATATAAGCTTCTATTGAAACTCGTTAATATGGTTAAACTAGATAATGGATAAATATACATAAACATAGAAAAACACCCAGACCCGAAATCAATTAAGAAAAACAGTTTTCTCTAAATTGACTCGCCGACCGGGAATTTAACCCGGGACCTCAGAGATGGCACGACGCCAGGCCCGGCGCGCTAACCACTTGACCACGGAGGACGTCAATTGGTAGGAACAGCGAAAAAAAAATGGCAACCCTGGTTGAAACAGCAAGCGGTTAACATCTCGGAGACGTTTGCTTAGGCCGGGAGTCACAAGACTACTGATCAATCTGAATTTTTATGAATGTGTGAGTCAAGGTGCCAGAATTCAGAATCTTAAATTCAGATTCTTAATTCAGATTCTGAATTCAGAAAGGCCGGAATACCATACCATACAATATCAGTATGCTCCACACACATGCTGATTTTTTCAGAATCTCAATTTCTCAGATCGATCTGGAAGAAGGAGCTGACGAGCGTCCGGAATTCCGTGTCTGAATATTTAAGATTCTGAATTCAGAACGCGCGTATTCCCATACATTTTATATGGAGCGGCACACACATGCTGGAATTCAGATTCTGAATTATTTCAGTGTTGCCATTTTTAGTAGGATCCTACTTTTTTAGCATTTTTAAAAGTAAATTTTAGATATTTAGTTTGTATGTTATCTTATTGATACGTTGCTTTAATAGTGTTTAACCTTCGATGTACTTCAATTCTTAAAAATTATAAAGGTAAATATAGCCGTTTTGGTGCATTTTTATAAACAACGCTTAGCAGTTTTAGCAGGATTTATCATAAATTTTTATTTTTATATTTTATTTTTATAAAATTTGATAGCAATTTAAGCTTCTATTGAAACTTGTTAATATGGTTAAACTAGATAATGGATAAATATACATAAACATAGAAAAACACCCAGACCCGAAATCAATTAAGAAAAACAGTTTTCTCTAAATTGAGTCGCCGACCGGGAATTGAACCCGGGACCTCAAAGATGGCGCGATGCCAGACCCGGCGCGCTAACCACTTGACCACGGCGGACGTCAATTGGTAGGAACAGCGAAAAAAATAAATGGCAACCCTGGTTGAAACAGCAAGCGGTTAACGTCTCGGAGACGTTTGCATATGCCGGGAGTCACAAGACTACTGATCAATCTGAATTTTTAAGAACGTGTGAGTCAGGCTCGGACTACATGCATACGGAATCAGTCCGGCCCGGGAAAAAACCAAATTCGGCAAGTAATCGACTACACGCGCTCCGTTTTGAATCCGGAGAGAAATTTACTCAGTCGGTCTCTAGCACTTGCGCTGGATAGTCGTCCAGTCGACAATGGAAAGTTTAACTTTAGTTGAAATTGTATGCTTAGCTGTAGCCGTTAAGAGGCCTATTACTAACATCTCGACTGTGATTTTTGCGTAAAATGCCCATTTTCGCATTTTGTTGTAATTTAACAGTTGTATTTATCGTCATTATCGAAATAGGATAATAAATTCATGCTTAATATTACAAATGTCCTTTTGCGAGGATAAGCTGAGTTCGGACGGCCGGCGCGTCGCATTTTGAAGTAATTTTACAGTTGTATTTCTCGTTTTTATCGAAATAGGATAATTAATTAATTATAAAATATTTACTCATTATGAAGTAAGTAACGATTATTCTGGTATAAATTTTGCTCAATAATATTATCGTAGATAGAAGAAATTCACGGTTACCTTAAAGCAATTTTCGAAGTTTTTTGGTTTCGAATAAGATTTTTTTTTCTATATAAAATCAATGATATCTAAAAATTCCGAGACCGCTACGCACTTTAAGACTATATAAGTGATAACATTCTATTTTTTTTATTTCATTTGTTTAGAACAGTACTTAGTTCAATCTAGGAGCTCAAAAAAGTGCCTTCCCGCATTTTATGAAAATCTTTCTCTGCAATTTTGGGTTTAATTAAAAATCTTTATTATTGAAATTTTGCATTCACAATGCTATATAGTTGTAGAATAAAATGTTTACTAGAAAAAAAACAACCAGTCTCTGGAAAGCTCGAACGGGATTCGAACCCGTGACCTTTGGATTGCCGGTCCACTGCTCTAACCGCTAAGCTACCTCTCGGAAACCACAGAAGACTCTTGAATTATTATTTTTTTATCGGGTAAGCGCTTGGTCTTCATCTCACCTTATGGTAAGTGACGATAAGGCCGAAGGTGGAAGCGCGCTTCACCTGGAATCCTCACTGAGGAACTGGCTATCTTATCTCAAACTGCCGAAACACAACAATGCTATAAACATCGTTGTTATGGCGACAGACTTAGATAAGATGGTGGTAGCTAGCCAGGCGGACTTAACAGCCCTACCACCAACCAAACCGAGCACACAAAGATGTACCCCCCGCTGGGAATCGAACCCGGGACCTCTAGGTCTGAAACAGGTAGCTTAGCCACTAGACCACACAGGCAGTTAAATTTTATAATTTTTTCTAGTAGTGCTGCAAGCCAGCGGTATTACGTCACTGTGAAGTGTGTGTGCGTGTGTTTTTTTCTAGTAAACATTTTAATTAAAAAGGACAAATTATTACAAAAAGATAAGGAAATAATATTATGGCCGGAACATGGGTCTAAAACAGACTCAGCTACAATCAACAGTCTGGTTGGCATTTGTTAAATCACCCGGACCCTAGTATTTGTCCGGTGCGTCCTATACAATTAATAATACAGGCTTCTCAAAGGAGAAGATCAGAAGTAAACATAGACCAACTGTTTATTTCAGTAACAGGAATAGTTAAGACTGCCACCAGGACTATGTTGTCTGGATGGATAAGATCCATTTTTAAAGTTGCAAATATAGAAGCACCTCCGGGCAGTATACGTTAAGCAAAATTTACAAAATGCGAGGCCGCTACGCATTATTCCAAAAGCTATTCTACATTATTCAATAAGTCAAAATTGTTAATGTATTTTGGTTTCCGAGATCCGCAACGCCAAAATTGGCCATTTTACGCAAAAATCGCAGTCGAAATGTAATTGGAATAAAAATGGAAACAGAAGAAAGTGAAAAGATATTGGGTTAATCCGTTTCACATAGACCGCATAACGGAATATGAATTCTCAAGTCTTATACAAAAATAAGGTTCTTTTCTGATAAATTCTACGAACACTACTACTACTAGTGTACTAGTAGTAGGGTACTATTATTTAATCTGAGCTACTACTACTATCACCATAATGAGGCGCTCGGAATCAACTACTATTTTGCAGTTTTGCTTGCGCACGCGACGCGACCGACCGCTTCGAGCGTCTGTCATCGACTGGCGCGTGATTCCTCCGGACCGGACCGGAACGGACGTTTCTCGAGTTCTCGTGTGGTCAGCTCCATACAACTTCATACGATATTGATAGGCCCCGCCCCCCGTGCCGAAAAATAACGGACCGGCTACTCGGAGACGTCCGGAGCATGTTTCGGTTGCTTCCGGGTGAAAATCGGGATCGGAAGGCCCCTGATCACATGTAGTCGATGCAGTAAAAACTCATATATTTGTTTGAGCTACGGAATGAATCCGGGGCCGTGTTTTTTCGGGTCCGTGTGATTCCGGATGCATGTAGTCCGAGCCTTAAGGTGCCGGAATTCAGAATCTTAAATTCAGATTCTTAATTCAGAAAGGCCGGAATACCATACAATATCAGTATGCTCCACACACATGCTGATTTTTTCAGAATCTGAATTTCTCAGATCGATCTGGAAGAATGAGCTGACGAGCGTCCGGAATTCCGTTTCTGAATATTTAAGATTCTGAATTCAGAACGCGCGTATTCCCATACATTTTATATAGAGCGGCACACACATGCTGGAATTCAGATTCTGAATTATTTCAGTGTTGCCATTTTTAATAGAATCCTACTTTTTTAGCATTTTTAAAAGTAAATTTTAGATATTTAGTTTGTATGTTATCTTATTGATACCTTTGTTTAATAGTGTTTAATTTTCGATGTATACACGGCGTCAGATCAACCTACCCTGAACTGTTAAGTTTCTCCAATGAATATTGATCCTTAGAGCCAAAGAAAAAAGTTCAAAATTGATTGTAGAAATTTGACAGTTTTGGGTAGGTTGATCTGACGCCGTGTGTACTTCAATTCTTAAAAATTATAAAGGTAAACATAGCAGTTTTAGTGCATTTTTATAAACAACGCTTAGCAGTTTTTGCAGGATTTACCATAAATTTTTATTTTTATATTTTATTTTTATAAAATTTGATAGCAATATAAGCTTCTATTGAAACTCGTTAATATGGTTAAACTACATAATGGATAAATATACATAAACATAGAAAAACACCCAGACCCGAAATCAATTAAGAAAAACAGTTTTCTCTAAATTGACTCGCCGACCGGGAATTTAACCCGGGACCTCAGAGATGGCGCGACTCCAGACCCGGCGCGCTAACCACTTCACCACGGAGGACGTCAATTGGTAGGAACAGCGAAAAAAAAATGGCAACCCTGGTTGAAACAGCAAGCGGTTAACGTCTCGGAGACGTTTGCATATGCCGGGAGTCACAAGACTACTGAGGGCCTAGTCAACTGGCAAACGCTCGACCGGTGACAGCGTCAAAATCGCTCATCAAATTCGCTAGGCTACATCGATATCGATAAGCTAAGGGATATAGAACATACAGGCTTGTCTTAGTATTTTTTTGTTTGGTGATAATGTAACGCTTATGTAAGATTTATAAATAGGTAGTAACAACACCGATCCTTTTGAGTTTTAGTGATTTGAATGTCACTTTACTAAGAAATTCGGGTAGACTCCTTGAGACAATTTGAAAAATGAATCAATCGCTTTTTTCGCCGGAAGTTCGCCAGGCAAGCACGTTTGTAAATAAGTACTTAAAATGATGACGAGTGACTTACCTACCATAATATGATATTGATATGAGACCAAACCCATTTTTCAGCTTATAATATAAATAAATTAAGACTGAAGACCACAAGCAAACGCTTGCTGCCAAGAATTTCTCAAATATTAACAACTTGACGTCAGTCTGTAATGAAATAAGTGATAACACTAAATGTTACAAACCGCGCGAACATTTAAACAGTTTGATCTTAGATGCGAGTACCCACTAGGTAGTGATTAAAACGTTTGCATCTTGTATGAGCGGCTAAGGCTTTCGGGTTTAGTTGTCTAACTACAACACCTATCACATTACTTTTCTAATTGATTATTGTCCTAAATAAAATAAAATAAAAAACATTCCAAGTACATGGTTTTGCTGGTTAAATTAAAACTAATTTTAAAATATGCAAACTAGCGAAGCAATGTACTTACTGTTACTTGAAAGGTAATGCTAGAGGTTCAACTAATGCAAAAAGTCCCCGCCCGCGCCGCACCGGTTTGTGATCTTGCCAGTTAGTTACGCAACTTTCACATTACCGAGCTAAAGGATGGGTAACCAAATAAAAAGCGTCTCGAGCTCCTCCGTGCTTCGGAAGGCACGTAAAGCACACTGCGGTTGTATTGGCTCAGGGCTAAGCCTGTTATAGCCCAGTCTGCCTTAGTGCTGTCGTTCATGTGGGAACGTTCAGGACGTTCATAGGATGACGATGAAGCCAACATCGCCTTAATATAGGATTGTTTCATTGTTACTTATTTATAGCGGTAGGTACCGAAAATAATTGAAATTAAAAGTCAAATCATTTATTAAATATACGCCTTCACAGACACAATGACATGATCGTGGTCTCTACGCGACAAGTTAAAATATTTATTTATTTTACATTATTTATTTCACTGCCATTCATTATGAGTTGGTTGATAATGTTTCGAAATAAAACATAGGATTATTTATATGTTTACCAAAAATAATTTTAAAACAATTAATTTTATATAATTACCCTAGTATATTGATAATGAATCAAGTACAACTTTAAGCCATGTTTAATGCAGTTTCATTGTTGGATACGACATGTGGTACACATCCCTTCTTTATTGTGAGCCTGATGCAGCATTAAATATTGGTGTTATTATGATTAACCATGCTTTTTGAAGGTATCCAGAATCTCCTAAGAAATTGGAACAATACTTACTTATAGAAAATTGTCATACATAAAAAGTTAGTAGGTAGTATATATTTACCAAAAATAATTTAAAAACAATTAATTTTATTTATTTATTTTATATTCACAGGTGAATCGACAGTTCTATAAAAAGTATAACACTGAAAATATGAAACAGCAAACCATTTACAGATTCACACAAATAAAAATGTGATAGTAACATTACAAACTCAAGCAACAATTACAATCGATTACTTCACAATCGCCAAATTGATAATAACTAAACTATTACAGAGTATGCTACATATGGAACTTAATTTGTATTATATGTATAACAAGCCACCTTATGTTAAGCCACCTATTTAAAGAAAAAACAATATTATAACAAACACAATAGAACCCACCAGATTTAATAATCGGATAATAATAATGCAAGTTTATACATATAATTACCTTTGAATGTTGATAATGAATCAAGTACAACTTCAATAGCTTAATGTTATGACTAGTAGAAATTGATATAAGTAGGTACTTAAACATTTTCTATAGGTACCTACTGCAAGTAAAATTAAATATCAAGTAAAAAATAACATTAATGTTGTATTTCTTAATATATTCTTATTTCCTTACCTAACTCTCTCAAAGTCAAAGTTTTTAAATATGAGGCTTCACTTTCTCTTATTGACATTAAAACTATATGTGTATAAAAATAAATGCCAATTGTGTGTATAAGAAGGTACTGTTTTTTAGTACCTACCTAAGTAAATCTTTTTAATAAAGTACAATAAACTTAGAACTAAATTAACTTTATACTTAATTTTTCCCCATCATATAAACCAAATCACTATTTTATGGGTTAAATATATTTATGGCACACTGTTCCTTTTCTTAAAATAAAAATGTTGTCAACGAAGGTATTGTTTTTTTGTACATAAGTAAATCTTTTTAAATAAAGCACAATAAACTTAGAACTAAATTAACTTTATACTTAATTTTTCCTCATCAAATAAACCAAATTACTATTTTATGGATAAATATATTTATGGCACAGACTGCTCCTTTTTGTAGAATAAAAACGTTGTCAACATTAGAGCTCCACAAAAAAAAATCATAAAAATAACTAAATTCAACGATGCCAAAGCCATGTTCAATGCAGTTTCATTGTTGGATATGACATGTGGTACACACCCCTCCTTTCTTGTGAGTCTGATGCAGCATTAAATATTGTTGTTATTATCATTAACCATGCTTTTTGAAGGTATCCAGAATCTCCTAAGAAATTAGAACAATATACTTACTTAAGTAAGTATAGAAAATTGTCATAGATAAAAAGTTAGTAGGTAAGTACCTATGTTTTATACAAATTGCTTGATATTGTTTTTTACCAAATAACCATGTTTGTTCACCATTCTGAGGAAGTCCATCCTCCAAATTATGAGGTAACATTTAAGATTTTTGAATTGTCATCTCAAATCTGCAAAACCACATAAAATAGTTTTATCTTTATGTCAATACTCTTTATTCTAGCAATTTTAACAAAACTGACATTTCCTGGTAAATCCCAATATAATAATAGGCATAATACTTACCTTTATTATGTAAGTAATAATTTATTTATTAAAACTTACCGTTTGAACGTAAGGACTGATATCTTTTCCTATTAAGAAAGATGCTTGTCTGTATAAGATTTATAGGGTATAGTCAATAGTTACACCTTACTACACTAAGAGCCTTGGTTTAATACTCTAAGCTACCTGGCAAATTAAATCTTCATTGGAACCTGTAAAACAAATAGGCAATCTAAGTTATAAATTGATAAATGGACATTATGGATAGGTTACATTTAATATTTATACAAAAAGTCCCTTACTGTTGTCTTATTCTTGACCTTTCTTGTCATGATTAAAGGTACTTAGGTGGATTTATTTGGCCGAAATGTTTGTATGGTTTGAGAGCCCCTACAAATTGTTATGCAGCGACTTGCTCTTCGTTGCGGAAAATGTTGCATGACACACATTTATTTGGTCACTCACATCGCAACAACTATATCAGCACGCAATTCCCGGCAGACCTTAGTTAGATAGGTATTTGAAAGTTCGTAAACGAGAACTCCGAGAACTATTCACAAGTACAACAAACTCGATTTCGTTAATTTGCTCCAAGTAACGTAGGGAAACATTTCTTCCTTAGCGCCTGAGCACTTGATTATCGCAGTCCACAATAGCCCTAAAAAGAGCATTTTAAACAAAACTTTCAACACAACACAACTATTCCTTCATCAGCTGATCAAACAATCGCCATTTTGTGTGAATTTTTATCTTCAATGTTTGAGTGATCGCTAGATTAGCGATTCTTGGCTTGTCAAACTGTCAATTAGGTCTATTTTAGCGTAAATTTTACGTCGTAGGTAACTTTTGCTTAAGTCAATCCCATACATTCGGTTTATCGTAGCGAAGATTTCGTAGCGTTTAATTTGTTTGCCAATTGACTAGGCCCTCTGATCAATCTGAATTTTTAAGAATGTGTGAGTCAAGGTGCCGGAATTCAGAATCTTAAATTCAGATTCTTAATTCAGCAAGCCATTCCGGCTGTGTGAGGCCAGCCTAGGTATGGGCGTTATTTAACGTAACCAGTTTCAGTAACAGGTTATGCAGCCTGTAACGGAATCACTAGTTTCGGCTTGAACAATGAACCGGTGATTTTTCGTAACCAGTTTCATAGAGCAACGACGTTATGCACAAAGCGCGAGTAACGCCGACCGGTGACAAATGTGACTGACACAAAAAAAACGTAATGTAACAAAGAACAAAAAAACGTAATTAATGTAAAAATGTGTAAAAGGCTAGAAAGAACTATGAAAATTTGTTAATAATCAAAAGGTGTAAAAAGACAGAAACGATTCTTTATATAACTTTTAAAACCTTTAAGTGAAAATGTTTTAATACTCGTAACTGTATATTATTGTATTAATTTCAAATTATTGTATAGAATGAACTTTTAAACACAATTTATCTTTCCTACATAGTTAATGCAGTTAGTCCTAAGCCTGGATAAAATATGAAGGAAAGTTCATTAGATCAATGCTTACTTACTTCTACAATAATTATATTAATAGATAGATATAACGCTTTATTTGTACACACAAAAATATAAAAATATATAAAACTTGTTTAAATTGTCACTAAGTTCCGATAATAACTAAATAACGGTAACTAGCTACAGCATACTCATGCATGTGGTGTCACTAGTCAGGCTGTTATAAGGTTAATCATTGTCAAATCACTTGTAAAAATCACTGGTTACGAAAAATCACTCGTTTCGAAACAGGTGACGACATCGGAATAACTGGTTACGTTTCGTTTCTTTAGAATCGCGTAACGACTCATATCTAGGCCAGCCTAAAATCTATAGCATAGAGAAAAGTAAATATACCAAAAGGAAATCTATAGTAGGGATGTCGGAAATGAAAAAAAATATCGATATATCGATACATCGATATTTTGAAAAATATCAATATCGGCCTCGATATATCGCGAAAAAAATATCGATATATCGATATATCGGTCAAATTTTTCACTGTCTTTAAAAAAAGGAAAACCACCTGCTTTTTCTTAAAATCGGATAAAAAATAATTTAGGTGAGCCTAGCCCAGTAATAAAAACAGATTTTTTATTTTAAAATTATTGTTTTAACCGGTTTACAGTTCCGCAGCCCATATGGGCCATAACAATTGATTAACCTATTGTTATATTTTTAGGACAGTGAACCTGTTAATCATGCCGCCCTCTAAGTCGGCTCCTGTTGTTAGGAACCGCCATATTTACGGTAAAAGCCACTCTCTCTGACAGCACGGAGGAAGCCGTAGGTGTTAAATATTTCATTTTCATCAGGTGGAGTGGGGTCAATTACCGGGCTTAGTATAAAAAAAAAAATTCCGTTGCGTATACGTAACACACATGACATGAAGTTGATTGAAGCAACGCACTGACAGTGAAAGTTACACACTCACTACCACGGATTACATTAATAGAATTCAGCAACAATAAGATTTTTTTTATATTTTTTCGGCTTTAATTCTAACAAATTAAAAAGTTAGATCGTGATGCGATGATAAAAAATAAAAAATATCGATTTTGATACGAATTTCGATATTGGTTATTTTGTATCGATGTATCGATATATCGAAATAAAAAATATCGCTTAAAAATATCGATATATTGAACAAAAAATATCGATCTATCGATATATCGATATTTTTTCAACAAGCCTAATCTATAGATTGCAAGCTTAACCGTTGGCAACACTGCACGTCAGTCAGCCAGCCGCGCTAGAGGTAGAGTTTATTGTTCTATTGCCAGCCGCGTCGCGTCCGTTAAGATTGTTTATTTCCTTCTAGCTTCCAGCTAATTAAAAATCAGATTAAACTTGGTTTAGTCAGATCAGAGAACAGAATAAATTATTGTAGTGGCTAGAGTTTGGCGAGATCTTTTGTCAGATTACTTGCTGCGACGTGATGTCTACATCTAGTAACATATCGCAGTCTGCTTATTCTCCTTCCGAACCAGAAACACCCCAGGTAAGAGATCCATTCTATAAAATTTACAAGACAAAGTAATCGAATAAACACTATGCTACTTCACTGAAAATCTGTACCTGACTACCCGGTTAACTCGTAGGTACTATATAGCTTATATTTCATGAGTTACCTACACTATTATCATGAGTTACATGAAAGCAAGAGGCCTATTGTTTAACTTAACGGCTATCACACTAGGCAATAGGTATAAGGTATTCCTGTAGGTGTTAAAGTTAGACAATTTTATTAGCCCCCAGATCACTTGTTGTTAAACTGGGAGCTTCAGATTCACTTAAGTTTTTTAAAATCAATTACTCTAAATCCTCAGTTAACTATCACAAATACTACTTCTTTATGCACGCTTTTGAGAATGCGCAAAATTGCCTCAGCCCCCGAACCTATCGGATTTTTGTACATATCATGAGTATTATTCGATAGCCATTATTTCATATTTTACTCGATATTTGTTATTATCATCGAATGAAAAATTCGCGTCGGAAAGAATAATCAAGGCAATTTTTTTCTTTGTTTGACTGTAATTTGGGATGATATCACACATATAATATATTTTAAATACTTACACATGAAATAAACAAAAATTTGAGATGGGTACCTTTTGCACCGGGGCTGGGGTAAATTTCTATGAAACTTGTGCATTCTCCTTTAAGTTTTAAATATATTAATGCATTTACTGTGAAGCTATTAATTACTAAGTTGGTGCAGTGACCCAAACTTAGTCTTAGCCTCCGAAAATAATTGCTTCTAAAGCCATTAATAATTTTTTTTATTATTGTTAAACTGGAATATCTTTGTTACAGGGAACAGCTCAAAGTAGACTTCAAAACTTTGACCAGTCCTTTAACCATGCGGATCTTGGTCACAGCATAGAACAATCAATGAAAAGTGCTCAAAAGGAGTTGCATCAAAAGCGGATTCAATCATTGAGAAAAGAATTGGATTATCTAAAAGCAACTGAATGGGAGTTTGAATTTGATAAAGGGTTTGTGCAGTAATTTATTAATAGTTGCAGATAAAATGTTATCATACGTTAAGACTATATTTTCCAACTTATTTTACAAACATGATGATAATGATGATGATGGGGAAGATCATCATAAAGAAGACTTTTTAGCTGGGCAACTTGTTGAGATTGAGGCTTTAAATGAACAACAAAATTATATCACTGCAAATGAGCAAACAAATATCCCGAGAGATGCTCAATGCTTTCAACGTACTGGTAATTATAAGTCTTTTATTGAAATTATGAAATACTGGCATGTTAGTAAAAAAAGAGTATGATTTTATCAATTACCTTAGTAGTCTAAAAATATATTCTAAAGCATAACACTTAGATATGTTTAAAATATTGCATTTATATCTCTTAGGATGAAATTCAAAGAGATTTCATGAGATTACTCAATGTTGCAGCAACTTAAGTAAAAAACATTGAATAAATTCTTTGCCACTGATCTAAACAATATCTTAGTGTCAAAGCAGTCACACAGCCACCTGAGTTATTCGTTATTTTTTTCAACGTTTCACTACTTTAAGTGATGTAAAGCCATATTAACATTGAAAAAAGTTTGCTGCATGCAACCTTTTACAATAAGCACGCAAGTTTTATGTTCCATCATAAAATAACTATTCTATTACAGGAGTGATAACCTTCATAAGTGACGATGATTATGTCTTAATTGATGGTATGCTGTATTATGATACATCTTCATGTTCAGTAAATATCAATATCAACGATAAAGTTCTTTACCTGGCATACTGTGATTCAAATGAAAAAGATGTTGTGGTGAGAATTTTGGAGAACCAAGGCATTAGTTGGGGCGAGGAGGAATGCGAGCAAAACAGCTTTGGTGTCATACAACACATAATCATCGGAGAAGTTGATGAAAGACAAGAACGTTTGGTTTTTATAAAGGATAGTGACCTAAAATTTAGCCTTGACAATGTTGCCTCCAGTCTGGTACCTGTTAAAGGAGACTGGTTAGAATTATATTGCAGAGTTCAGTGGGATGAAAATAAGCCATGTGACATATCGTCGGCGCAGGTAATTAGTATAATATTGTGTAAAAAACTAAAATATTGTTATATTAAGGCAGGGGGCATTAGGGGGCTACTACTGACCTCTAATCTCCTGTTGGGCCCTGCTGTGGTATGGAAAATACCTTTGACACTTCAATCTATGTTCGCGCATCTCCCCTTTATGGTCGCTTCACACATATCAGTGAAGTCACAGTTCCGACACAGTACCGGCACAGTGCCGAAATATTCTTTTATACATTCTCTATGAGCGCATCTCCACTTGTCAGTGTCAGTGACGACACAGTGCTTTTAGTGCATTCATAGAGAATGTATGAAAGAATATTTTACTGATATGTGTGAATCGACCTTCATTTATACTCTGATTTATGTGTTTTTTGTTAACTTAATAGCAGCTTTATTGGAAGAGCACCTGACCTGGATTGTCAGAAGGGTGCAGGTTCGAATCCTTGTGTTGTGGAAATTTTTTTAACATTTTCCTATTTGTAATTTTATATTTTGTTTGATAGAACAAGTACCTAGGTAAGTATACAAAAATAAAATAGACACTAAATTTTGATTTATGTTTTTAGTACTGAGTGTTTATTTATATTGTATCGTAAAAATCAAATTGTGTGTTGTTACTTGTTACCAATTGCAATTAGCTGCTCGATATTACCTACTTGTATTAAGTGTTGCATAATTTACTGTTACAGGTTATAGAAGTTCTGTCAATCAGACCATTAAGGAGTAAAATAAAAAATGGAGTAATTTCTCAATGGACCGATGACCATGGAACTATTGATAGGTGTATCTATTTTACTAGAGACTGCTTGGAAAATAATGTTGACCCGAAAGTAGGATCAAAGGTAACAATGTTTGATGTGTTTTTAATAATATTCTCAACAGAAACTATGGAAACTTTATGAGCACTTTACATTAAGTTGGTGAAAATGATCCTGTGGAGGAGAGGATATTAATAATAACACTATCTATCATCCCAATTAGCCCTTCGGGCACCCATGGGTGTAATGTTAAGCCCTCAGGCTGAGAACGTCAAATTCCTAAAATGACAACTTCCTAAAATGAAAACTTCCTAAAACGACAACTTCCTAAAATGACAAGTTCCGAAAATGACAACTTCCAAAAAATGACAACATCCATACGTCAACATTGTCATTATTACAAACACTATGAAAAACAAAGTAAGTAATTCACAGTTATAACTTATAACACAAACATCCAGTCAAATATTACTTGCTACTACGGAAAACTTATGTTATGACCATACTCTACGATCTAATACGTATAAATTTGACATATCACAATTGAGGGTCGAAATTCACACCCCATAATAAGTACCCCCCCTTATTAGTAAGTTTTCATTTTCGGAATTTGTTATTTTCGAAATTTGACATTTTCCGGAATTTGTCATTTTCGGAAATTGACTATTTCGGAATAGACGTTTTAGGAAGTTGTCGTTTTCGGAACTTGTCATTTTAGGAAGTTGACGTTCTCATCCTGAGGGATGTCAAGATATATTACAAGAGACTGTTAAATGTTCAACTACAATTATTCTAAAGGGACATCATGTTTGTCATAATGATTAGAAGTAGAGCTTTGGTGAGGTAGGGGATTGGACTCCCTGTTTCTGCTACAATTAAAACCTTTGCTAGTAACTGTACTAGCAAAGGTTATAAACTAAAAATATCAATAAGCTTTGCAGATAGTTTTGCAGAAAAGTTTTCATGATAACCAGTTTAAAATTAAAAATAGGTAATAGTTAAGAGGGGCCATAGGCGGTGAAAACGGAAAAATTGGCTGTTTTCTATTAGCTGTTATTCAAAATACATTAGATATTTCGCACTGAAATTTTTAATGTGTATTACAGAGCGTATGTGTCAGGGGATGAACGGAGCCAAAACACGATTGGAAACATTTGGCTCGATAGAAAAAAATCCTGAAGTTACCTCTAAAATTTCATATAAATGCACATCATGACCGTGTTTTACAATAATAATTTCTATAAAATCATAAACACATAGGTATTTACCTTTTCGATATCTTGACTGATTTGGATTAACTTTTTGATAAAAATGTGATTGGTTACCGCGGACTCCGCCCCGCGCAACACCCGCGAGCCCCGCACAACATCCAAATTTTTGCTGACTGCCTAACCCCCCATAACATTCAATTTATTTTAAGGTTCTTGTGGATATGATTGAAAGTAATCAAGGATCATGTACCTGGAGAGCAATTAAATTAATTATTACTGAAGCTGCATCTGCTACAGCAAAAACAGTCTCAACTGTTCCAGATGAAGAAAAAAAGAGTCTTATTTTGGAAAAAGAAAAAAATGTATCAGTAACATATCCATTAAAATTTGATAATCTTAACATTCAAGAAACTGCCCAACTGAAGTTGGTTATAACCAACAATAGTGATGAGATTCAGTATATTAATAAATGGATTATGCTTAGTAAGAAACGAGATTCGCAAGTGACTATAGAGCCACTTTTAACACACCCAAAAAAACTTTTGCCTAAATCATCATTTACATTTAGAATCACATGTCACCCAAAATTCTTGGGCCATGCCAAAGAATGTTTGATTATTATGTTTAGAGGTTTTCAAGCAAAAAGATACATAGATATGGTCATTATAAATGATAATTTGTCTTTAAATAATAAGAGCAATGGAGACAATTTTGGTAAAACTGAAAATGAAAAGATGAATTCACTGAGGAACATTAGGAGAAATGATAATCAGTCATTCGTACCAGGGGTAAGACCATGTAAGCCTCCAGCTTTTATTCCAGTAAGAGTTGGAAATTTTCCTATACCAGATAAGATTTGGTCTGCCATTTTAGGTAATTCAGATCAAGCATTATGGAGTTCAGAATATGAGAAAATAATAAACAGAATAGAAGATGCCTTACCTTGCTTAACACAAAATTTAAACATTAATAATTTCATTGACAAATGGCATACATTGCTATATATGGAAGAAATACAAACAAATATTAATATGAGAAAATATGACATGAATAAAGTATTTCTAATACGTTGTCAAGAATATCTTGGTATCGAAATTGAAGAACTAGCTGAACAAAGACCATCACTTATAAAAGGAGATAGGGTTGTGATAAAAGACGGCTGGGACACAAGTGCTCCAAAATATGAAGGTTTTATTCACATGATTAAAGGTGATTTGGTGTTGATGAAATTTAATCCAAGATTTCATGAGACATATTCGGGAAGTGATGTTTCTATTGAATTTCATAATAGTCGATCAGTATACAGAAGATCCCATCAAGCAATTAATTTGGCCCTGTCCAATCTGGGACAAAATGTTTTATTTCCATGTCGTATATCTACACGGCCCAGCCAAATATCAACAGAAAAACTAAACAACATACAGTGGTTTAATCAATCATTAAATCAGGGTCAAAAGGCAGCTGTGCTGAACATTTTAGCCGGAGAATGTCGTCCTTTGCCGTACTGTATATTTGGACCTCCAGGAACTGGAAAAACTATTACAGTTATTGAAACTATCTTACAAATAATAAACACACTACCAGACAGTCGAATTTTAGTAGCAACACCATCTAACAGTGCAGCTAATTTAATTACAGAAAGATTGTTAAAGTACCAAAACGTAATTTCTAATTCCATGATTCGTCTTATAGCCCATTATTTGGTTGATTCTGATAATATTCCCGAAGAAATAAAAGCCTTTTGTGCTACTATGGACATAGGAACAGAATATACGAAAAATACGAATCAATATGTCAAAAATGGTATTAATTTACATTGTCAAACATCTTTCATTGGACGTCATCGTGTTACTATTGGAACGTGTCTCTGTCTTGGGTCTTTGGCCCAAATGGGTCTTCCTAAAGGGCATTTTACACATATCATAGTGGATGAAGCAGGCCAAGCAACGGAACCAGAAATAATGATACCAATGACTTTTATAGATAAAGAAAATGGACAGATTATTCTTGCTGGCGATCCATTACAGTTAGGGCCGGTTGTCATGTCAAAGTATTGCATCGAGTTTGGAATGGACGAATCATACTTATCCAGAATACTTGAGACATTTCCCTATCAAAAAGATAATGCTGCATTTAAAAATGGCTATGACCAAAGAGTAATTACAAAATTGACTGATAACTACAGATCCCTAGAAGAAGTTCTTACATTACCAAGTAAATTGTTTTATGATGCTTCACTAACAGCTAAAATAGACAGAGATCAACCATGGATATCAAACATTATTGAGATTGTTAATAACATATATGAAAAAAGCGATACAAAGACGGGAGGCATTTATGTATATGGTATACAAGGTTGTAATACAAGGTCACAAGATAGTCCATCTTGGTATAATCCTCAGGAAGCTTCAATGGTAGCATTAACAACATGTAAATTATACAAACAAAATGTTAATGTTGACGATATTGGCATTATTACTCCTTACATTGCTCAGGTAAATAAACTATAGTAAAAAAATATATTTGCTGGAACTTAGTTGAAGTTGCGTCGATTATTATAATAGGAAAGTATCTGAATATGGCTCTGTGCATGTTAGCGTGATCCGAATTGAAAATAATATTTGTTTGTTATATAAAATATTAATTAAAACCTGTTATTTTCAGATAAAATATTTGAAACTTGTCTTTGACGCAATGGGGCTACCTCAACCTAAAATTGGAACAGTCGAAGATTTTCAAGGACAAGAAAGACCTATCATTCTTATATCTACAGTGAGATCCACTGAATCTTATTTGGTAGAAGATACACGCCACCTTTTAGGCTTTGTGAAGAATCCGAAAAGGTTAAATGTAGCTCTTACTAGAGCACAAGTCGTTGCACTCTTATTTTGCAATCCGCATCTGTTATGTAAAGATGTACTTTGGAACAACGTCATTACGCAAGCCGTCAGCGACGATAAATATATGGGATGCGATTTACCTCATCACTTACAATAAAAAATTGACAAAAATAAATGTTTTTATTTTAATCACTCAAAATGGGGACAGTTCTGAAAAACCATGTCATCCATTTTGTAGTTGAAATAAAACTGCAAACAAATAATTTACATTTATCTGGGAGTCGAATCGCAAATTAATTGTTACTGCAGAAGTTGATATATTATAATTTTTTTATAATGATATATTATAAAGGCAGCCGCCCGGAATGCGGAAGGTGCGTGGTTCGATTCCCGCCTGAGGTTGTCGTCTTTTTTCAGTGTTTAAAATTTTACTTAAGTATATTTAAGCGTTAACCTTTTGAGCGCCAAAGTCGTCTATATATGACCAGCACTTGCGGGCCCTGTGCGCCAACGACATCTATAGTTGACAAAAAACCCGGCTTACAAAAATATTAAATAAATGTGTTGAAAAACTATTACTGGTATTTTTTTTCTACATTCGGCAATAAAGAATATCCCTGCAACATATGAGTATAAAAACAAGTCTCTTAGAGCCATAAAGAACTGAGAAATATTGAACTATAAAACATGGATTTTTATCTAAGCAAATACTATGTCCAACACGCCAAAGTCGTCTACTCTTGACCGCTAGTGCAGTACTGCGGAAGGTAGTTTTATTTATCGTAAATTACCTATTCAAAATTCAACTAAAACGTGTTATTTTATTTTATTATTATTGCTATTTTAATAAAATGAAATGTAAGAAAACTAACACTACCATAGCGTACCGTAGCTCAGCTACATGAATAAAGAATCGTCAAATCAACTTCACCTAATAAATCCAATATGGCAACTCTGGCGCATCCCTAGCGCGTCATCAATAATCAGGGGCCCAAGTCTGCTAATTTACGAATGGCATAATCAAATCGCAATTGGATCGTATTTTGGTATTCTACTCATTTAAGAATACCAAATGTGTCAAACAATTACAATGCGATACAATTGCGATACAATTACGATTCAATTATGCCATTCGTAAATTAGCAGACTTGGGCCCCAGTTCTCTGGGCGCCGTGGTCACGGATAGACGATAGCCTGATGACGTCATAAGCGCATAGTGAGGAAAGTAGTGCAGTGCAACATGAGCGATTCAATTGAACTTCTTCGCATTTTGGAAGGCGTCGATGATGACGACGAATTTTCGTAATTGATTCAATTATTGAAATTTAGAGGTAGGTAAGTGTATGCAAATTCTTAATAAATTAAACTTTATTTCTGTTATTATACTTATACTATACTAGACTTTAAATATATTATTATTTATGTTAACAATTGTTTTATTACACTTTGTTTAATTGTATGTAATGTAAGTAATTATAATTAATATTCGAAACAAAATAACTCCTTGCAACTCTTGTAAGCCTAGGTTATTTCGCTAATTAGAGTGTAATACGTAATATTGACGCACGAAATCGCGACACAACATAGGAATTTTGTTTGTAGTCGTTTTATGCGAATAAATGGAAGATGCTTATACAATTTTTATCTATTTTTACACTATACATCACTCGTGGGTACATAGAAATCTCGAGTTTTCGGTCGTGAAAGTTAAGTAATGTTCGCCGAGGTCGCCAAGAGGATGGGTAACCGTAGGTTCATAAAATCACGAGGTTTTCGATCGCGAAAGTTAAGCAATGTTCGCCGAGGTCGTCAAGGGGATGGGTGACCATAAGTTCATAAAATCTCGAGGTTTTCGATCGCGAAAGTTAAGCAATGTTCGCCGAGGTCGCCAAAGGGATGGGTGACCGTAGGTTCATAAAATCTCAAGGTTTTCAATCGCGAAAGTTAAGCAATGTTCGCCGAGGTCGCCTACTGGTCACCCATCAATTACTCGACCTGCGCAAATTTGCTTAACTTTTGTGACTGTAAACAGAACGTCATCCACTGCGTCATCGAGTCTCCTTATGGCATTAGCTATTTTGCGGCAACATAACTATTGCGGGTAGATTTATTTTATTTTTACTTAGGGTAGCGGTAGGTACCGTCATCTACTATGGATCATATGCATACAACATGTGTGCACGGTGATATCATTTAATTGTAGTTTAATTACAAAGCTAACTAGAAAGTTAGCTTTGTAATTTAATAATAAATAAAAAATAAATCACAAAATATTATATTATATTGTTCACTAAAATATGTTTGGTTTTATTTATAAAAATATTATTGTACTGTTTTGCACCGGTTAAAATTGACACTTTCTATGTATGTTTTTTATATCCCATGGTTAATACCAAGTAGGTACCTTCTCAGTTTTGTTGATATAGATAGATATCATCATGTTTAGATAGATGGCATCGAGATTTGGCATGTCGCGATTTCGTGCATTGATATTTGGTTTGTCGCAATTTGTCGCGCTAATGTGCATAGAGATAGTGTGTTTCTAAATTACGTATTACACTCCGCTAATTACTTACATTTTTAAAGTTTTTGTTTTCGAGTTTAAAATAACCAATATCAACTTAAAAATCATAACAAAGGTTTTTATAAGGCGAGCCGCAATTTTAGTTCGTAACGGTTGCGAAAAGAGGACGAAATCACTATAGAGATGTTTAGGTATCATCTCGAGATCACGCGAGCGGATAATTCTCAATGTGTTTGGTATATTTTTATAATTCAACGATAGTTAAAGTACATAATAATATAGCTTATAATATAATAGCGTAATATTCTTTACAGAAATAAATCTCTAAAACCATAGTTCAACATAATCAATCCTTCAAAAAAAATAGGTAAGTAACCGTGAGTAAACATTAAGGTCTAAAATAGCGGGTAAGTAGGTATATCGACTTGCTAACTTTCGGCATTACGCTCGTTCCGAAAAGTATTGTGAGCAGACTAAAAACGATATATTAGTAAGGATTTAAGATCTAAAATAGCGTATCAGCAGGCCCGTGTCACTACGTAATTCGGTCGATTTATATACCTACATTCTCGGTCCGCGCGTGAAGACAATTTAGTCGAGTGTCACGCACGCAGTACGCAGAAAGCGACCGACGCGGCAGTTTGTTTCACGTTAACTTTATTTTCGCAAGTGGATAGTTCACAGGATGGTGAAACAAAAACTTTACTGTTCTGCATTCGGATGCACTAACACGAAATTTAAAGATAAGGATTTAACCTTTCACAAAATCTGTTGCCGTCTGCACTTACTTAATATAAGCAAAGCACATAGTAAGACATAGTAACATACGTAAATACAACAGAGTATTAATACGGATAGTTGGGCGGTGAAAAGGTTAATCGATGTCTTTCTAGGTGTCGATTTCGAAATTGATACATTACGTGCGACTCGGGTACATCTCTATGAAAGAGGCATTATAGGATGGCCAGCTGCGCCGTTGTCGTCCAGTCGTGACAATGAAGACATCACTAAAGAGAATAGTGCTGTGGTTTACCACCATTTTAATTTCAATGCTATGCTTTTATTTATGTACTAAGTACATATATACAAAGAGTGGAAGATGGCACAAGAATAAATTAAACATCCCAGATTATAAGTAGTCATTTATTGCATATAAAAACAACAAAAACAGGTCGCCGTGTGTTACCAATTTATCGACTCTTGGCAGCACTATATTTTTCGTAGGTATTTTTGTCTATTTTATGCTCTGGCGTGCAGGACACAGGAATGCGTTTATGGCGTGGCGCCCAAAAGGAAACGCTAAAATATAAAACATTAATGATATATTATAAGTTCATCATCAGCCATAGTACGTCCACTTTTCCTACCCCAAGGATCTCCACTACGACTGGTGTTGTGCCACACACAGAATACTGTAATGTGCTGCTCGCATCCAGCGGCTACCCGCGACCATCACCAAATCGTCGGACCAACTTGTTGGAGGCATGCCTACACTGCGTCTTCCGGTGCGCGCTCGCCACAAAATTCAATATCATTTAATCAATTTAGGCTACAATAAATTAGCTATATTATAATAACTCTGCAAGGACATTTCGTTTATCCTTTTCTTTTACAGCGTTAATACAAATTGGAAAATGCCCTCCCTAGCATAGAAGGACATTTTCCATTACAACATAAAAAACATTCAAAACGATTACAAGATAACACAACACATACATATGAATATCTAATACTACTTACTTACTTACTAAATACTATACTACCAATAAAAATAAGATTGGAAGAGCAGACCAGCCTCCACAACAGGCGGCACAGGAGGCATGTGAATCAGCCATCACTTCGCTCGAGACCATGTTTTAGGGAACGCAACGACCCGATGCACATGCCACCCACCACCGCAGAGACAATAGATAAAGGTAATACTGGTGCGTACGGTCAGTCCTGCGAGTCCTGCCTGACGATACGCATTTAACCGACCGTCAGGCCGGTTAAACAGTGCTCCGCCGACCGTCGGTGCGTACGTCAGTCACGTTTGTCATTTAAGATATCCGTACTGTCCGTCCACCCTCAGAACAATAACTAAAGCAGTTATTGTTCTGAGGGTCCACCGATCGGTGTTGCACTGAACGCGTTCATTTGTTTCCATAGCGCGTCGGTCGACCGACGGCACGGCACGCATGATACGCGCTCGACCGACACCGGTCCTCGTACGCCGTGGCCCGTGCGTATCAAATACGCGTGCGTACGGTCAGTCGAGCACTGTAAGGGTGTTACCAGACCAATCGATCGATCGTCGATCGACGGCATCGATCAACATCGATCGATGTCGATCGACTGGTCTGGTAGCTTTAATCGATCGACGGATACCGTTTGACTAACCAATCGATCGACGACGGTCGGTCGACCGACATTGATCGATAGGTGTGGTAGCTTTAATCGATCGACGGATACCGTTCGTCTAACCCATCAATCGACGTTGATCGATTTACCCCGGCTATATTCCATCAGTTTCTTCCGAAACGCATGCAGAAGAGGACTCGTTGTTCTTGGCCAGTACGATGTTGCTCGTACTATTATAACGGAGACGCAAATGCAGAAGAATCTGATTGCGGCCGTTTTTTAAAGCCAAAGATCGCTTATTTTATCCAAATGACATTTTAAACAGCGGTTTTTTTTGCGTGGCGATTGTCATGAATTTCGAGGTTATTTTTTTATTAGACAACAGAAAACTAGCTCCATTCAAAAATATCTTGGGGGAGGAAGGGACGGGGGTGGAGGGGGTACGGTAATGGTAACTTAGTAGAATATTTGTTTCTTTCCTAAAAATAACCTAACATAACCTCAAAATAAAAATATCTTAAAACTATGCATTTCCGCACTTTGGATCTCTCGCCCCTCCCCCTCACTCTCCTCCTCCCCTCCCCTCCAGCCCCTCCCCCTCACTCTCTCCCTCCCCTCCCCATCACTCTCCCCCTCCCCTCCCGCCTTTCCTCTTCCCCCCTTTTTCGGTGTTGCTTAATCTTACATTTACACCGACGGTCGGTCGAGCACTGTAACCGGCCTTAGGTATGAAGCTACAAGTACCTAGCCGACCCGACGGAAGCCCGTGATCCCGTGAACACCCTGAAGTCGTTAGAAGAGATAAGAGCTACGCGATAGTACGCGATAGAAAGAGAGGCAACTTCTAGGTGAATTTAACTGTAGGTATGGGAGCGGAGTGCGACCTAAATTGCACTTTATTGTGTCTTCACAAGAGTCGCTATTTATTTAAATGATTTAGCGGAGTGAATCTTCTGTACTTGTACTATTATGTATTCTATGCCCCGCATCGAATCGCACTCGGAATCGAACCCAGGATCTCTGGGTCTGAGACCGGTGGTTTAGCCACTTCAGAGGCGTTCAGAATTCATCACTGAGTTACAGAAGTCATCACTGGCATTGGCATAGCAACACACACTGGTCGCAGTGTCTCAAACTTTCGTCTTCTTGATACACTATAGGTACTTAACGAAAAGTAACCCAGGAAATAATTTTGTTTTGTAATCCTTTTTCTTTAGATATAAAAAAAAAACTACGGTTAATGTCAAATTATAATAATGACACTAGACTTGGCTGTATAGGCTTATTTAAGCCTTACATTGAGGAGATGCTAACTAAAAAAAACAACTGAGAGAAACTGTCAACTGTCACCGCGGACTTCTTGGCGGGAAAGTGAAGCGTCATGTCTACAAATTTGTCTAATTTCTAAAATATGTGTTTTTTCGTGGTTTTTAATTAATTACATTAATGTTTAGTAATAGTGGATTATTAACCGTTATGTGTCTGTGAACGTGCATGAGTGTTGGCAAATGAAACAAAACAGTGCAACATCACTTTCAAATTCTGTCAAGAAATCCGCGTGAGATCTCAGTAAAGCCCCAATGCATTATAATTTTCATGTTCATACTGTTGACAGTGCTTACGTACAAGCTTTGCATATAAATTGAATTTAAATTTGTAAAACACATCTTTTCCGTTGATTATTTGTGTACCTACGCCTGGCGTACTCACCATGGAATTCTGTTATTTCAAGAATGCCAAAAAACTGTGCCCAAATAGTACCAAATAGTGCCCAAAGGAAATAAATAGTACCCTTATGGTTCAAAAGTTATAGACATAGTTTGGTGAGTACGCTAGGCGTAGGTTACGCCTAGCGTACTCACCTCAGTTTGGGAAATCTGAGCAAGCTACAACTTTAATTAGTATGTCAAAAAACTGTACCCAAATAGTACCAAATAGTGCCCAAAGGAAATAAATAGTACCTTTATAGTTAAAAAGTTATAGACATAGTTTGGTGAGTACGCTAGGCGTAGAACCAACGCGTTGCGCGTTGCGCGAAAACAGAACCAGCAATGGCTCTCATTTCTATCTCAATAAATAGTACCGGAAATAGTACCCTCTAAGAGTGTAATTGTTATTTGACTTTTACACTAGAAAGTCATTAAATTTGATAGCAAACTTCTACATACAAAAATTACGTGTGGTACAGTCGAGCACAGTGAATGGTAAAATATTATTTTTATTACCAAAGGAATTGAGATTGGAATAACTATGGAGTTCATTAATAGACGACGACCTAAAATAAAATAGGTAGGTACATATTTAATAACAGTAAACCAATGGTGTCCAAAAAAGGGGGGTCCTGAGGTTGGTGTGTCTGTCTTTGGCACCGTAGCTCCTATATATCCTAGATTTGGATGCGGATTTTTTTATATGAAGGCTGGTTTTAGCGGTGATTCTTACTTCGACTATGAATCTAGTGATAACTGTTATAAATCACAAAATTTGTAGTCGAGGGTGAATGAGAGCCACTCCAACTTATATCTATGTATGTATCAAGCATTGCTTATTTATGATTTGTTGATCGTGAATGACAGCCCGCCCGCAACTTAGTCCGCGTGAACCCCTTACCCCGTGACGAATTTCCAAAAATGTTCATCGTTCACTGAACGAAGGCAGAGGATTCCGGCCGTTGCGCACACTGCATAAGGTCTATACCTGCGTGCGTTACTTTGCGCGGCTCGTCAGTGACGTCGCACGGCTAGTGCGCCATTGATAAAGCGTTTGCAGAGGGGACACTCGCTTTGCTCGTGAGTATTATTCTCTGAGAGGAAACTTTTGTCTTATCTTATTTCGCGACCCCGAACACAAAACTATGTCATCAAAAACTTGTGCGGGATGTCTTAATGTAATCAAGGACAAAGATAAAGATTACTTGCAATGCAAATCATGCCACCTATATTATGACCTACTTTGCGCCAGCGTCTCCTATAAACGTTTTCATCTGATGACCAAAGAAAACCGACAAGATTGGCAGTGTCCGGGATGTCGCAATAAACGTCCTAAGGCATCCAAACGTCCAAACGTCAGAATACTCCGGTTCGATCTATTCCACCAGTGCAAGAGGAAAATAGAATTGAACAAAATGTAACAAAACGCAATAAACGTCCGTGTAATAGGCCTACAGAATCGGAACCAGTTGATACTCTAGGCGGCAGCCAGAGGGGTGACTTGAACTCTTTGATCGTGAAAGCGTTACGTGATGAGTTACCCAAAATATTAAAAAATGCTCTGAGTCTTGAGTTGCAACCTATTAAAAACCAGATATCCGATCTGATACATTCTGTTGACTTTATTAATAAAAGATATGAGGAAATGAGTAATCTCTTAAGATCTCGAGAAGATGATATCAAGCACCTCAAATCTCAAAAGTTGTCAAGATGCGTAGTACACGTAGTCCCGCAGTATGGACATATAACAAAAACAATCGCCAAGATAGGCTCAATACAAGCGTCATAGGCATTGGAGGAGAAAAGAAAATGATTTATGTAAGCGAACACTTGTCTCCGATAAACAAATCGCTTCATGCCGCTGCGCGCATAAAAGCGAAAGATCTATCTTACAAATTTGTTTAGGTAAGAAAGGGGAAGATATACATGCGTAAAACGGAGTCAGCGCCAGCTAAACTAGTCACTGGTCACGATTTTTTAAGCACACTCCATTTATGAAAGATGTACCTATTGTTTTTGTAGTGCATTGGAGTTTTATTGTTCACAATGCTCCATTTGTATTATCAGAATCTCAGAGGTATGCGTACGAAGACTAATGATATATATAACAATATTGCTCAGAATAACTATGATATGATAGTGTTTACGGAAACCTGGTTGAATAGCAGTATATATGACAATGAGTTTATAGACCAAAGATATCAGGTTTATCGACGTGATCGAACACATTCTGAGTTTTACTCTAAATTGGATGGGGGTGGACTGTTAATTGCAGTGAAGAAAAATATTAAAAGTATGCGAATGCGCGAGAAAGAAAGTGCTTGTGACGACTTATGGGTTCTTGTTGACGTAATAAGCGGGAAAAAATGCCACAAAGTGGCGATTTGTGCTGTGTATACTGTATGCAGTTCGTCTCCTTCTAAGTTAAGAGAGCTGAACACATTTTTGGAAAATACTTCTGAGGTTGCGGTAGATTTAAGTGATGTACTTGTAGTGGGTGATTTCAATATGGGTCATATAGGTTGGTCTTAGTCTGACAAAAACGGGTGGTTAACAGCAACAAATTATCAAAATGCGCTTGGTTTTGCACTGAATGACTTTATATCCTTGATGGGGCTGCACACAGACCAAAGTGGTCTGTGGGCTGCACCAAGTAAATTCTGTCACCAATACTGATGGGAGAGTTCTGGATCTTGTATTAACAAATTTGCCGTGTAATGTCTCTAAATGTGATTGTTGTAACTTTAGATTTAGTAACCAAATCTTGTTTAGATAGTGTGCCTCGTTTAGATTGTAACTTTTATAAAGCAGACTATGATAGAATTGTAGCTAGGTTGTATGATGTGGATTGGTTGGAAAGTTTTAAGAGGTCGGAAGATGTTGATCATATGGTTAAAATATTTTATAATAATTTAAATCAAATTATCGATGAGTGCGTTCCTAAACGCAAACCTCGTAAAATCGCTTGTCCAGTTTGGTTCACGTTCGGTTTAATAAATGTTTTAAAAGAAAAGGAGAAACTAAGGCAAAAAATACGTAGGTTTAACAACCCTAGGGATATCTACGAATTTAATATTATTAGGAAACGATGCAATAAACTGTATGACGTATGTTATAAAAATTATATAAAAAGTATAGAATGTAACATAAAAACACATCCTAGGGCTTTCTGGACTTACACTAGCAATAAAAGATGTTCGTCTAACTCTGGCATCCTTTCATCTATGCACTATAATGACGGAAATACTGTAACGGATGGCAACGATATAGTAAATTTATTTGCGACCCCTTTCGGATCGATTTATAATGACAATCAACTTATCACAACTGATCCTACAAATTTTGAATTGGACTACAACGTATCGTTTACTGTCAAGCTAAATAGTGTAAGACTCAGTCAAAATGAAGTGTTGAAGAGTCTAAAACGCTTGAATCCAAATAAAGGTGCTGGACCAAACAATATCCCTCCCCTCTTTCTAAAGCGGTGTGCGAAGCCTCTACGCTGTCCTCTTACACTTATCTATAATAAATCACAAAGTAGTGGTGTATTCCCCTCTGAATGGAAAAGAGCGCGGATAGTTCCTGTTTTAAAGAAGGGTGACACCAACAATGTAAAAAATTATAGGCCTATTTCTATTTTGTCGGCTTTCTCCAAGATGTTTGAAGCTATGTTGTGCCCGATCATTACCAATCACACTAGGGCTCAAATCAGGTCTGAGCAACATGGATTCCAGGTTAAGAAGTCAGTGGTTACTAATCTTGTTTCTTATATAACACCAATTGTGGAAAAGGTTAACATGAATTGTCAAATAGACGCCATCTACACTGATTTTTCTAGTGCCTTTGATCGTGTTGATCACCAACTGCTTCTCAAGAAACTTTGCCATCAGTATGGTACATGTGATGAACTTCTTGGCTGGTTCACTTCATACCTCGCAGACCGTGAGCAGGTGGTGGTGGTAAATGGTTATGAATCGGATGGCTACATTGCGCGCTCTGGAGTGCCACAAGGCTCACACCTGGGCCCAATTTTGTTTGTGCTATTCATAAATGACATTGTCTCATGTATCCACCATTGCCGTTGCTCGATGTTTGCGGATGATATGAAAATATCACGTGAAGTTACGTCTTTAAATGATGCACAACTGGTTCAACAGGATTTGGACCGCATTGGAATATGGTGCAATAATAATCATATGACGTTGAATGCGGCCAAGTGTCAGCACATTTCTTTTACGTGGAAAAAGAAACCATTAGTAATAAGTTATTTCATTAACAAAGAAAAAATAAAGTTGGTGTCTGAGGTTCGAGATCTGGGAGTGTTACTTGATTCAAAAATTACTTTTGTACCGCATTACAATGCAATTATAAAAAAGGCGTTTAAGCTACTTGGTTTTATAAGGCGTAACACTAAAGAATTCAAAGACGTGTCATCAAAAATATTATTATTCAATGGTTTGGTCCGAAGTACACTTGAATTTGCCTCTGTAGTTTGGAATCCTGCGTATATGGTTCATTCTGCTCGCCTTGAATCCATCCAACGAGCGTTTACAAGGCATTTGGCATTTACCACACCTGGAATAAGATTTAGGTGTTCTTATGAGGACCGCTTGGCGTTCTTCAAACTTAACACACTGGCTCAGAGACGACGCATGCAGGACTTGTTGTTCCTTAAAAAATTGTGCAGGGCTTTTCGATGTGCCAAGATATATTGAATAGGATCCTTGTTTGTGTTCCTCTCTTGCGTAGTAGGCGTAAAAACAGACACTTAATTTCAATCAAATAATTCAATAAATACTTATAATGAATGGCATAATCTTTATCATCTTGACATTTTCCATGACCAACCCAAAATGCTCAAAGAAAAAAATTTAAAATGTACCTATTTTATTTTTTGCTTTTTTTAAACCAATCTGTTTTAACTTTTATGTTTTAGTTATATTTTTGGTTTTTACTTTATTTTAATTTTAATAAAGCACAATGTTTCTTCTAGCATGCTGTGCATATCTGTAATTGATATAAACATTAGGATTATATCTTATCATGTAATTGTAAATGCTTGTGTTTATATTGTTGATGTGCCTAATAAATAAATAAATAAATAAATAAATAAATAAAGCCCCACATCTTAAGTGAGGACTCAAAGGGTTTCGGGAACATCATTTATCATTCATAATCTTAATCACCACTAATTATCATCAAGGGGGAAAAAAAGAAATAAAAATACTAATGACTAGGCAGTATGGTTTCTGATTTTAGCCTGTTCCTTCGCGAAACAAATATTTAAAAAAAAATGTCAACTGTCACAGTAAAAACAATTACGAGACTGTCATCCAGAGTGAAAATATTCTAGTAATATTCGATAACGTTAGATTAACTAAAAGGTTTTTCCTACATCCTACCAAGTTTAAGATCATCATAATATTAATAGTACAGTTGGTACACCTATTTAAGCAACGCGATAAACATTTAAATAAACAACATGTCTGAAAAAAAGTGTATTTACAAGAGTCGTGATGATGAAGACGGTGACGTTCTAACATCACCGTGTTTTAGAATTGGTCCAGAAGTTTTGCTAAAAGATGTTCCTACAACTGGCGAAGAATATTTACTAAAAGTTATGAAAGAGCGTCAAAGCTGTTCAATTATTACTAAATGTACAAAGGACTACTCAAAGTATTCAAAAAATCAATCTTGCTTTGTTGAAGAAGTAAGTTTGATTCTCTTTAATTTTGCTTTCCAAAACTCCCACTGCCTCATAAACCGTATATATTTCTTCTACCTAGTTAAACCATATTGTTACATATATTAATCTAGTCCGTATAATTGAGAGAACCACTTAAAAAACTCTCAAGACCTTATAAAAATGGTACTAAAAAGTTGAGATCAAAGAAATAAGTACCTATTGTAGCGTCTCTATTTTGGTACTAAAAAGTTGAGATGAAAGGAACATGTATCGCTAAAAAAGCATCTTTAACCTTATATTTTAGTAAATAAAGACACCATTTAGTGAATAATAACCAACTTTTGGGCATTGGGTACTTTGTTTGTGTTTAAAAAACAATTTAATTTTATTTACTTTTTAAGGACACAAATAATTTTCAAGTACTTGTAGCTCACGTATTAAGTATTGTGAACAGTTCAATATTTTACTTGTTTAAGGTTCCACATGCAAAAGCTCCTGACAAACTGAAACCTACTATAGAGTGGCAAAATATTCAAGTAGCAGATTTCTCTGAAGTCCGCATGTATATCTCCCGTTTACTTTCAAAGAAATCACTGTGGCCGAATAATGTAGAAAGAGTACATGTGGAGGACAACACTCTGAGCGGTTGGAAGAGTTTCTTTTCAGAGAGAGAGCCCACTCTGACCTGTGTACTTGGTTTACAACATGTGCTACTTGATCGTGGCTTAGAAATTTTAACAGAAATCCTTGGTGAAGTTAAATCTAGACAGACCATAGATCACAAAACAGGTATTGTTTTGTTGTTTGTAACCTTTTCTTCAAGCATTATATTTTTAGTGGGTTTGTTTTAATAAAAAAATGCCTTTTATTATAAAAGCTTTTTTATTTAATTTCAGGTCAATGGATATATGCCTTCCTAGCTTGCACAAGACAGCCTCTTCTTTCTGACACAACAAGCATTTTACGACATTTAGCTAGAAAATGTGCTGAAGTAAGGTATGATATACAGGGCAAATGTTATTTTCTTTAGCCATAAACTTCTCCTTAGCTGTTTATGGTATCTTTACTAATAATAACAATCCTTTTTTCATAGTAGGAATTAAAAAACAACACAAATAAATATAATTTAGACGTAGTTATGCTACAAGGATCCAATCCACACGCAGGATGAACTGAGAAAATCGCGTTTTTATGTTTTTGTGGTACGCTTTTTTATGGCAGCGTGTGAAACAGAGTAGTATGTATCAATTCAACTAAATAAATAAGTATTATTTTATCATATACTTACTTGTGATTAAAATTTATTAATATTTCTCATACAAATTTTGAAAAAATTGTACTTAGAATGTTTTTGATAAAAGGCTTTTTGTATGAAGGTAGCTTTTAACTTATTTTGCAAAAACGATCCAATGTGTGAAAATTGGTATATTTTTGTATTTTATGATTTTTTTCTAAAATATAAGTTTAACAATGAAACAACATTATTTAAAAATAATTTAATAAGAAAACATTGTATCATAGCATGGAAGATTATCACAATTTATTCATTATCTTGATCGAAATCCAGCTCCTTATCAAATCCATCAACATTGTCAATGAATTCATTAGACACTTTCTATGTTTTATAAAAACTAAGGCAATCTGCTGAAATTAACTTATAGATAGATTGTAAATCAGCCAATCTAGCTGGAGCAATGGGTTTTGTGTTAAGCCACAGCTGTTTAAGATCAGATCTATTTCAAGTAGAAATTGCTCCTTTTTCTTTTTTTAAATGTTAAGTTTCTTAAAATCTTCATCAATAGATGTTCTCATAAAAATCGATTATAATTTAGCTTTTTCAATCTTTATCTCCTTTGCCAGCAACTAGTTTATAAAAGTCATTTTTGTCCATAGAATGGAGACTTGAAATGGTTTTTTTTTTAGCATTTTTCATAATTTTTACGCATTTGTCAACTTTATAAACACGTTGTTGCTTTTTAAGCACTGTTTCTATTTTGCAAAAATCGGTATTGTTGGATGAAACTATGCTCTGACTCAAGATACCGAAAAGTATTAAAAACGATAACTTTTCGGTATTTTAAGTCAGGGCACTATGCCCTATATATTCTTACCCAACGATACCGAAAACCATCTCAAGTACATAGAATGGACAAAATTGACTATTATAGCACTGAAGATATTGAGAAAAACATAGTAAGGGATGATTTATATTAGAGCGGGAGGTGCACGAAGCGTGCCCCGTCCGGGCCCGCACGGGGCTCGGGCGGCGCCACTGATTTGAGACGTTGCATACGTTTTGTATGAAGCAGTTCATATTACACCGTGCATGATCCGTGTCCCGTCCGGGCCCCAACGGCCCGGACGCTCGCTCCGTGCACGTCCCGCTCTAATATAAATCATCCCTAAACCTCATAGTTCCTCTTCCCCTCGGACCGCGTAAGCGATAAGACGTCTGCACCCGTATTAAATTTTATTAACTTTATTTTCGAAAAACCATTGAGATAATCAATGCGAAAAACAATCAAAATTAAATTCCAAAAATTGACGCGTTGTACCAGGCGCCCATAGCACGCGAGTGACAATCAGTAGCCGCAGGAACAAGACAACGCAACAGCGACAGCAATTTATGTAGAAGCTACGCAGTGCACGCGCCACACTACACAGCCCGGAGCGCAAGAACGAGACAACAGATACAGCAACAACTACTGTCCGTAAGCTGCGCTGCTGACCATTCCGTCCGCTGCTATTGTGCGTGCGCGTGCGTCATCTTCTCTGTCGCTTGCCGTAGTTCACAGGCGGTAGCGAGAGCGGGTAAAATATAAGGTGTTGGCCCAAAGGAAAAAAAAATGAAATTTAAAAAATACATAAATAAATAAATAAAAATACAAATATAGCAATATGGATAATACACTGCACAAATATACATCAGACCCCGAGATGTCAATTTGTACCGCCGCCCGCATGATTTCGTAACTGCAGCGTAACCAGAGCCGGGCCACAGCCAAATAGTTCTTTTAGTGAGCAACTAAATAACTTTAAGGATGAAATAATGAAAATGATGTCGTATTTTACGGCCACACCTGGCAAACAGCTTGCGGAAGTCAATACTACATTAAAATCAATTAAGGATTCAAATCAAAACATTGAAAGTGCTGTTACCTTTCTAAGTGCACAGAATAGGAGTGCAGAAACAAAATATGTGATTTCGAAAATCAAGTGAAGGAGGACAGAAGTTAGTAGGCTAACTATAGTCAGGCTTCTTGAAAGTAAACTGGAAGAGAGTCAAATAGCAGGCCGTAAAGCAGACTTTGTAATAAAAAATGTGCCAAGAAAAGATAATGAAACCAAGAAGGATCTAGTAGAGATGGTAATCTGCCTCTCCAACGTTATTGACTGCAAAATGACATAGTCTGATATTAAGGACGTATATCGAGTTCGAAGCAAGAAGCCTGAAAATTTAAGCACACCTATCATAGTTGAGACAAACTCCGCAATATTTAAAACAGATTTTCTTAAGATGGCTAAAGTGTTCAACACTAGGCACAAAACTAAACTTCGAGCTCAACACGTAGGACTGAAAACCAGCGAAGAAGTCCTAATTTATTTGTCGGAACATTTAACACCGAAGAACGCTCGCCTGCACTACCTAACCCGTGATCTGGATAAGTCAAAGGAGTTTAAGTTCTGCTGGACCGCTTATGGTAAGGTCTACGTCCGGAAAAATGAACAGTCACCAGTTATCTTCATAACCAACGAGGAGCAGGTACACTCTCTTTTACGCCAAGAATGACTAGATGTTATGCTTCCTTTCTGCTTGTGTTGCTTTCAATTCTGCTTTTATTATATAGCAATAATCATTTGTTTTTGTGCTTTGTCGTTATTAATACTAAGCTTCTTTCTGCTTGTAAGCCAACATAGCTTAGATATACTTGTATTGCTCGAGACTCCTTTGTAATATCTATCTATATATCTAACACACATTTTAACACTCTTTTATACTCATCACTACTTACTCTCACATACTTACACACACACAGTTCCAAGTTTTTAACAAAAGTTTTTGAAATCTTCGTACTAATGTATATTTTCAATTATCAACCTAAAATATTTTTTCAGAATAATTCTACTGTTATTCAAATGACAATAATATTAAAGTTTAAATTTACTTTTCCAATTAATCTTAATTATCGAAGCAAAATATATGATTGTAATATTATTCATGCGTTTATTAATTTACAAATAATGTCTAACTATATTGCGACGTGCTTTTTTTTTTTTTTTTTTTTATTGTTCAAAACATATAAAATACAATTTTTTACATTTAATATCCTCAGCAAAAACCTCGTGGGTTTATGTGCCTTGGAGAGTTCGAAATAAATTTTTTCTACTTACTAACTTAATCTTAATAAAAATAAAAACACAATATCAACATCTGCCGGAGCACTCGCACCAACAGCGGCCGTGGTCAGTGTTTATAGCTACAATTCGCACGATGGTAAGCAGACGACCGATGAGAGATGACCGATGTTCCTGCGAGTGCTCCTCACACTAAACAATACTATTTTAACCACATTCATAATATAAAATCAGGTTCATTTTTATCTATAAAATATTTTTTTAATGATTTTCTAAAATTAGGGTTATTTAAGTATATATTTTGCATATTTTGTGGTAAGGTATTTAGTACTTTAGGTAATATATATTTATAGTTTCTCGCGCCGTACAAGTTATTATACTTATTCATTTTAAACTGGTAATTGTTACCTACATTTCTTAATCTTTCATCTCGTGTATACATATCTAATTTTTTTACGTTAATGTGTTCATCTTTTAAAATAGCTAATTTTACTTTATTTTGTACTGACAATAAATTACAATGTTTGAAAAGCTCGGAATAATTATTACTATATCTTTCCTTAACATTTTTTGCCACAATAGTTTTTAGTATTCTTGTTTGTAAATTATTTATGTTTCCCAAATAGCTTTTATACGTTCTGCCATAGCTGCTTATACCATATTCAACAACAGAGTCTGCTAATGCAAGGTATAACAATCTTAAAACCTTGTATGGTAATTTATATTTTAGAATAGACATCTTGCTAAGTATAGATCTAAGTTTATCGCATACATAATTAACATGTGGACCCCAGTTAAATCTGTTATCTATTAACAGGCCCAGGTATATATGTTCCCCGACCACGTCTATTTGCTGACACGTGCATTGTCCGACCGGTTGGTGAAGACAGTCATGTTGGTGAGCAATGATATTAATCACGTGGCTCGTTTTGTTGTGCGCGGAATGTATATGCATCACTTTAGTTTTTTTTGCATTAATCACGAGTCCGACGTCATGCGCCCATTTACATAGTTTATCAAAATTTTCTTGCATTATTCGCTCAGCCTTAGCCAAGTCACGGTCGGCCGTCACAAGACACGTGTCGTCCGCAAACTGGTACACAGAGCCCTGCCTAATCAGGTTGCACATATCATTCACGTAAATTAAATACTCGGTTGGACCAATGATTGACCCCTGGGCCGTTCCTTTAATAGTTTGTATGTGATCACTAAGGGTGTTATTAATTTTAACGCTATTACATCTGTTCGTATGATAATTTTTAAACCAGTCCAGACTAGGGCCCTGTATTCCACCCTGCTGTAACCTCTTATATAATGTTTCATAATTAAGCATATCAAATGCTTTGCTAAAATCAATGAAAACAACGAGCACATGTTTTTTTTCATTCATGAGCTCGTTGACCTCATTGGTAAATTGACAAAGTAGTTGTGAGGCACTTTTTCCTCTTTGGAAACCGAATTGTTTTGAGTTGATGATTTTATATTCTTGTAGAAAACTATTTATTTCGTTGCCTATGTGTCTCTCAACTATCTTGTCCACACATGACAAAATTGTTATTGGTCTATAATTATTATAGTCTGTGTGACTTCCACCTTTGTAAATAGGACGAATTATACCTATTTTTAAGTCGTCCGGGTATCTGGCGGCGGCGATGCTTGTGTTAATCAAGTGTGTCAATAAAGGTGTTATTTGGATATTTATTTTCTTTATATCGGACGCCCGAATGCCGTCATAACCTGGGCTCTTATTATCGTTCATGCTGTTAATTATTTTTGATATCTGGTTGCAAGTTGCTTTTCTGAGCCGCATTGCTACCTCCGGAGCCCTGGACAAGGTGGAATGGTCAAGTATGACATGGTTACAGAACAAAGAAATATCTTCAACATTTTTCTGAAAAGCTTTAGCAAAATTATTTGTTAATTCCATGTTTTGCAGTTTAAAATATTTCGAGATAACTTCATCAATGGACTTCGTACATTTGCCACACAATTCATTAACAATCTTCCAAAGAGCCTTCGAATTCCTAAAGTTTTTGCATATTTCCGTCCTGATAAACCTGTTCTTTATAAAATTAATATATTTGTTAGTTCTATTGCGATATTTATTGTACAATATTCTATTTTCAATATTATTGGGATCCTTTTTCCATATTTTATATAATTTACTTTTTTGTTTACACATTAAAATAATTTTTTTATTTATCCATTTACATTTCATTTCACCATAACCTTTACATTTAATAACTTGTTTGCATTTACTATATACGTCTTGAAATTTATGTTTAACAAATTCAAATATCTCATTAGGGCAATTTAAAGTGAGCGCCGCGTCCCAATCCACCTGTTGTAAAGCAGATTGTATTTTTTCATTATCTAGTTTAGTGACTAATCGCGCGCCGGAGCTCGCCGCGTTATCGGCCGTCTTTGTTATTATTGTGCAGCCTGTTATATAATGGTCAGCTATAGCTATGTTTATCGTCGCCGTATGAACTGTACGGCAGTCTACGGAGCGAATGAACATATGATCTATGCACGATTGTGATACTTTTTGACCGTTTTTCTCAACTCTTGTGTATTGATTTATTCCGGAATCTAGACCCAATTCATACATTTTATTTAAATACATATTTGTGTTATTATCCTTTTTTTTAAGATCTATATTCATATCTCCAATGAGCATTAAATTATTTCTTTTTGACAATTTTTTTAAAACCGAATCAACTTCATGGATAAACCCTTTTTTACACAGTTCAGGTGGTCGATACGCGGCACACACACTTAACGTTTGTTTGTTTTTTAAGGTTATATGGCCGCATAATGTTTCAAAATAAAAGGTGACAGTTGGAACACATGCAAATGGATAGGTCTTATGAACATACATGATAATTCCGCCTCCCTTGCGGTTTTTTCTAAGGTTATTATACATATTATAGTTAGGTAATTCAAACAATGATTTACATGAATCATTTATGTTTACTTCTGTTAATACAATGAGATCTATGACGCGATTACTATTCATAACAATAAATTCCAAATGAGAGAAGTTTTGTAGCATTGATCTAATATTTACATGAAATATATTAAAAGACTGGTGTCCTACTGGAAGTGTTTCTATGTACTCATTCCAGCAGTCGAAATTCCTTTCGTCTATTACATTATTATTTTCCCACATTAACATTCAACATTATAGTTAATAACTATAATGCTTAATAACTTAATAACTTCAATAGCTTAATAACTTCAATAAAAAATAGATAACACAACTCTAAATACACTGCAAGAAATAGATAGGATTGAAGTTGCATGCTCCACTCTTTGCGATAGTAACGAGGTCACTAAATACATAAAAATAAACAAAAATGATCTTACCATTATAGCACAGAACATAAGAAGTATTTATTGCAATTTCGATGATTTTAGACTAACCTTACACAACCTCTCTTTTAATATTGATATTATAATACTTACCGACTTGATCCGAAAAAACAAATACCACATCTAAACAATTACGGCCACTATTTTACTACTTCTTCATTAAACCAAAACGATGGGGTGGTAATATACATAAAAGATTATCTAAAACACAAGAAATCAAGTTAGCTCATGCATCTTGACTTCAGTTGGAGACTCTAGATACTTTTATTTTAGGTATATACCGACCTCCCTCCAACCGCCTCTGTGGTCAAGTGGCTAAGCTACCTGTTTCAGACCCAGAGGTCCCGGGTTCGATTCCCAGCGGGGGGTACATCTTTGTGTGCTCGGTTTGGTTGGTGGTAGGGCTGTTAAGTCCGCCTGGCTAGCTACCACCATCTTATCTAAGTCTGTCGCCATAACAACGATGTTTATAGCATTGTTGTGTTCCGGCAGTTTGAGATAAGATAGCCAGTTCCTCAGTGGTTGAGGATTCCGGGTGAAGCGCGCTTCCACCTTCGGCCTTATCGTCACTTACCATCAGGTGAGATGAAGGCCAAGCGCTTACCCGTTGCCAATAAGAAAAAAAAAAAAATACTACCGCGTCAGCATTTATAGAGTCCCTATGTGAACACATAATCATTAAACACTAAAAATAGTGTGGTGGTAGCTGGTGATATAAACATTAATATTGCTCCTAAACAAGAAGAGCGGTCTCAAGAGTACCAAAATCGCATACAGTATCTAAATAGCTATCAGTACTGGGTATTCTGGCTGGGCATACATTACCAACGAGGGAAAAAAGTTGCTTAGATCATTTTATGATTAAAATGAATACTAAGAAGCTCAAGGCTTCTATTGCTATTTTTACTACTTCTACTACTGATCACTTTTCCACGTTTCTTGCAATATCAAAATTAAAAAATCGACCTAGTATAAAAAAAACTAAAACTATAATTGATTTTGAAGGTGCTCTAAAATGTCTCCAACAAAAGAATCTATCTAAGTTGCTCTATTGTCATGACCTGAATGAATGTAGTAATAAATCGATTGATAAAAAAGTAAGAAGTAGTATGAAAGAAAATTCCGAGGTCATTACATATTCTAATAGTAAAACCATTCTAAAACCCTGGATTACTGAAGGCATATTGCGCTGCATCAAAAATAGAAATAAGCTCCAAAAAAAATGTCAAAAAGATCCACATAATGAAACAAACAAAGTGACGTTCAGAAGGGATAGAAATTTCTGCAATAAATTATTAAAAAAACTGAAAAGACAATACGACAGGGATTTATTAGCTAAATCTGTGTCAAATAATAAAACATTATGGAAAAGTATAAAACGTATAACGTATACAAATAAAACTAGCAACTCTAATACGGAACTCCTGCATACAAAATCGGACCCCCTAGAATCTGTAAACTCAATAAACAGCTATTTCGTAAACGTTGCTAAAGAGTATCTTTATTGTTGAAATTTTGCATTCACAATGCTATATAGATATAGGATAAAATGTTTACTAGAATTTCTTGAGTCTAGTAAACATTTTATTATTATTACTAGAGTTTACTAGAGTTTACTCCCACTCGAGCTTCCTGAGACTGGTTGATTTTTTTCTAGTTAACATTTTATCCAGTTGCTAAAGAGCTCTCATCTGCCTTGGTGCGTCCACCTGAAGTAGTGTCAAGAGAAAATATTCGTCATAATATCGCCAAACAATCAAATTCATTTGTATTGCTTCCAACAGACTGTGACGAGGTTAACAGGATTTTGATGAACTTAAAAAAGGATAGCGCACCAGGGTGGGACAACATCCACACAAGTTTCCTCAAAGTAGCTAAGAATGAAATAGTTCCAATTATTACTTACCTTGCTAACCTGTGTTTTGACAAAGGAATATTTCCTTCTGCACTGAAACAGGCTGTTATAACACCGGTGAACAAGAGTGGGGATAGAGTGGATGTCGGCAATTATAGACCAATCTCGGTACTCCCGGCGATCTCCAAGATTATAGAAAAACTGCTCAACTCAAGACTTCTTAGTTATTTAAATAAATTTAACATAATATCCGCATCACAGTTCGGTTTCCAGCAAGGAAAGTCCACTGAGGATGCAGTGAGTTCACTTAGTTCGCTTGTAGTAGAACAACTAGACAAGAGTAAACAGTGTCTCAGAGTCTTCCTGGATCTAAAAAAGGCGTTTGACACAGTCTCTGTCCTCATCCTTGTGCGAAAGTTGGAAAGAATTGGTGTAAGAGGAACATGTCTTGCCTTATTCCAAAGCTACCTGACTGATAGGAAGCAAAGAGTAAAGATTTAAAAAAAAGATGTTATAAGTGAGGAAGCTGATATATCACATGGAGTGCCGCAGGGTAGTGTCTTAGGGCCTACCATTTTTCTTATATATATCAACGATTTATGCAATGCTCAGATACCTCACGCTCCTATCTTTTCTTATGCAGACGACACCGCTATAATTTTTACAGCTGATACATGGGATGACGTTAAGACATACACCGAACAAGGTCTGAGATTAATCGCTGAGTGGCTAAGTTCCAACCGTCTAACACTTAACATTCAGAAAACAAAATTTATTTGCTTTGGCATTAAAAATAGTACACATCTAAACGACATTATAAACATCAAAATACATGATTGTCAGGGCCCAATCCACTACAATACCTGTACTTGCAAATCCATTGAGAAAGTCATTCAAGGAGTTATGCTTGACAATAGACTGTCATGGTACCCTCACCTTGAATAAATGAGTAACAAAATTAGAGAGTAGTCTGGATCTTTAAAACTTTGCGACATGTGATTCCACAAGCTAATGGAAATAGTCATACTTCACTAAACAGTCTGTTAAATAGTATATACATAGAATCTTGCACAGTCTATTTTAACTTACTGCATGACTGTATGCGGAGGTGCTGGTAAAACTAAATTCTTTGAGCTAGAGCGAGCGCAAAGATGTCTCATGAAGGTAATGCATTTCAAAAAATCGCGTTTTTCAACTTAAAGACTTTACGAATTGAGTGACGTGTTTCGGTTAGGAAGTTATATATAATGCAAAGTATCCTCAAACTACACAAATCTTTACCATATAACCCGGATATAAGGAATAAAAGAAGGAAAGATATAGCAGTCCATGCCTTAATGGTCAGGACAAAATTTGTCCATGCCTTAATGGTCAGGACAAAATTTGCACAAATACAATACACTGTTCAATCTAGTCACATATATAACATCGCTAACAGAGAATTATTTATTTATAACAAGACACATAACGAGACAATAAAACTGTTAACTAAATGGTTAAAAAATAAAACTTAGGAAGAGACAGAATTACTCCTCAAAGTCATTACTTAAAACATAACACAAAGCAGTCCATGCCTTAATGGTCAGGACAAAATTTGTCCATGCCTTAATGGTCAGGACAAAATTTGCACAAATACAATACACTGTTCAATCTAGTCACATATATAACATCGCTAACAGAGAATTATTTATTTATAACAAGACACATAACGAGACAATAAAACTGTTAACTAAATGGTTAAAAAATAAAACTTAGGAAGAGACAGAATTACTCCTCAAAGTCATTACTTAAAACATAACACAAACACTCACACATACACCCACCCACCCACTCGCAAACACACCCACATACACACCCACACACACCCCCACATGCGCACACACACACCCACACACAAACACACTGGTTTCTAAGAGTCTTAGTTGGTAAAATAATAATGCTTTTTACTTTTCTTATTTAGTTATTTTATTAATTATACTTATCTATTAATTAGTATCATTAAGGAGGAGCGGGGTTTCTCACAACAGTCCCTTAAGCTTAAAGAGAAACCCCAACCCATAGCTTTTGATGTATAATATTGTTACTGAAAATAAATTTATTTTTTTTAAACCGTAAGAAATTCACAGATAATAGTAAACTAAATTAGTTGCTGGCAAAGGCGACAAATATTGAAAAAGCTAAATTATATCCGCTTTTGATGAGGATTTTATGGAACTTAACATTAAAAAAAACGACAAAAGGAGCTGTTTTTACTATAAATAGATCTGAATCTGGGAAACTGCTCCTGAGCGATCTTAAACAGCTGTGGCCTAACGGGAAACCCATTGCTCCAGCAAAATTTGCTGATTTACGTCTCTATCTATATATATATATATCTATCTGTAAGTTTATTCCAGCAGCATTGCCTTAGTTTTCATAAAACATGGAAAGCGTTTAATGAAGCCATTGACGATGTTGATGGATTTAGTAAGTAGCTGGATTACAATCAAGGTGATGAATAAATTGTGATGATTTTCCATGCTATATCCATACAATGTTTTCTCATTAAATTATGTTTTAAATAATGTTGTTTCATTGTTAAACTTATATTTTAGAAAAAAAATATTATATAGGAAAATATACCAATTTCACACATTGGATCGTTTTTGGCAAATTAAGTTAAAAGCTTACCTTCATACAAAGTCTTTTTCCAAAAACGTTCCATGTACAATTTTTTCAAAATTTGTATGAGGAATATTAATAAATTTTATTACATGGTACATTAACGTTTTGAAGAAATAGATATTTTAAAAAAAGATTTTATTATAAAACGTTCCTAGTTGATTGGATCATTATTTTTATTTTATTCAGTCCAAAACGAATTAAAACAGTACGATCCAAAAGGTTGTCACTTTTTAAGATTCTAATTAGATCTTTTGGTTTCTTTTATCACTTGGACCGCTTAATTATCTCAATAGTTATTGTCGTAAGAGAGTCAGTGTCTTCAGCACTAGACAGAACGGTCCAAAACACCTTGGGCATGAAAACTCAATTTGGCCCACCTTGTGGATTGGAACGTTGTAGCATAACTACGGCCATATATGAATCAGCCATGGCAATGTAAAGCCACTAATAATATGAGCCTTTGTTAACCTAAAAAAAATATATCTTTATTAATACAGCATAACACCGTTACAGATTGTAGCTGACTTTATTTAAGATTACCCTGAGTAATGGGAGTGAATATAGTTACTTTTATTAAAAACGTCAAATTCTGGAGTTGAATGACATTATATAAACTTCTAGATTCCTATTGAGCAGTTCCAGCTGTGAAGCAAGCTCCACCTGCCTGTTTACTCCTAAAGCGCAACTACTTATAGTCTGAGGACTGATTGCACGATACTCCAAAAACAAAAAAAAAATTATTAAAAGAAAAAATAATATTTTGTTTGCAGGGCCAACATAGATCCTGATGACGAGAATGCACTACTGTTAGCGGCCCCACTCAATATTTTTGTATGTATAGTAGCTAGGTATTTCAGACAATATGATTTAGCAGATTAATTTAATGTGTTTATAGGCAAAATTACTAGACACGTAATGATTATTGCATGACACGTTTAGCAATTGTTTTTGTGCTCAAAACAGTTGCCAGAGATATTTCATTTCAGTCAAAATAAAAAAAATCTTACATGTAAAAGTCAATTCTAGAGTAGAAAACACAATGGCTGCTGATAACCTACCTCACAAGCCGACACTGAGTCATCCTTTTTAAATGTAAGAGGCCTGTGATGAAGATAATCTCTTCTTTAGCTCCTAATATGATTTTGACACTTTTCTATAATTGAGGGGTATATATAGAATCAAATGCAGCTTAACGCCACTTTTTTCAAAATCTATCTTTGATTGCCATTTGATTCATCTTAAGATTGTCTATGGCTTGCGTTAAAGAAATAACATCAAAACCATCTAAATCCCATACAAATTTGACTTTTAATCTAGCTATCAGTATCAAATCACGCACGTAAAGAAGGTAGAACACCGCGCAAGTGGAAGAGGAAGTTCAAACAAAAAGCTTAGTTAGTGATGTGACACTGTACCAACCTACCCTACTTCATCTAGTCATTAGTATAATATTTTCTTAAGTAGTACGTAATACTGTGTTAATTACGTTACTGTTGGGTTTGTGAACCTATGGAAGAAGCCACTATACGCTAACGATACAGGTAAAGTGATTTTGATCCCTAGAATTTTCGTTTTTTTTAATACATTATTTTTGTTAAGACCTACTAAATAATTAATTGTTTCGAAGATTAAAACTAATTACATGAAATTTTACCAATGTTTCGTTTAAGTTGCCCTTTTTATTATTACTTAGATTATCAAGATTGCACATTACTTGGGTTTACTTGTCAAATCAAAAATGTCAGTATCAAATCCAGCTAGGTGCCAGCATGTGAGGATCAAATACAGCTAAGTGTCATGGGCCTCATGGGTCAGTATCAAAGTCAGCTTAGTGCGCCATTAATTTGAAGTTTGTGACTTACCGTTAAATGTTATTCATGTCGTTATTGTATTTCCAATATCTATTGAGGTTTATCTTACTAATTACGAAAACTTTTATGGGTTATTGTAACAAGAGTAGTTTTGAGGAGTTTTTTTCGATTTTTCAATATTTAGACATTTTGGATTTAGCTGCCTTTGATTCTATACCCCTCAATTATAATTTCACATTTCTATATTATAGAAGTGGGTACATTGCTCACTTAAAACAATAACAGCGTACAGTCTCGTGTCTAAAAGCTCCCGGACCACTTTATGAAAATAAATCTAATACTTAAATAATTCTGTTGGTAAAAACATTGATTAAAAAAAAGCGAATAAAATTATGTGTAACTCGACTGACACAGTGGTAGATTGTAGATATGTATAAGTATATTTCTATGTAATAATGATTTTAAATTCAATATTGAATAAAACTACTTATTTCATTTTAACTAATCAATTTGTATTTATGTGCCTACCTTTATCTGTTCTTGGATATAGGCTACGTACTGATAGATTAAAATAATACTTAACTGGAACCTAAGTCACCTTGGGTTTAAAATAGATGCAGTTTTTTTTAAATAATGACAGACTTAACTTCCTGTGTAAAACCAATTATGCTTATTTGGTTTCAATAATAGAGTGTTATAAAAATATATTATTATATAATTTAAAGGACGATATTATGTTATTTGTCTATATGATAATATTAACAATTCATAATTTTAAAGTACTGGGGTATTTTTTGTACAGAACACGGTCCTAGTGTATTAGCACTTACTAAAATGTGATTAACATAGACTTTATAATAAATTGATTCATCGAACCATAAAAATAATCAAGTTTGTTATTATATCCAGTTTCCGACAGGCCTTACTATAGTACTACTGCTATAAGTATTGTTCTAAATATTAAATAAAAAATAGAAAAAATTAGAATTGAAAATCCATAACTTTTAAGAAACTAGTAAAGTGTTAATGTTCTGGGACTAAGTGTTCTACCAATGTTCTTTACAATTTTATTGCATCATAAATTACAAATAAACAAGATACAGGTACTACGAACTTACATAATATTACCCCGGGGTCTACGCAGAATGTGCACTTCGCAAAATGTACACTCGACAAAAAATGCGCATTTCGCATTTGGTGCACTTCTCAAAATGAGCACTTCGCAAAATGAGCACTTCGCAGATTGAGCATTTCGCAAAATGAGCACTTCGCAGAATGAGCACTTCGCAGAATGAGCACTTTTTGTGGAAGTTGTTAATTATATAAATACCTGCTTAAATATTCATACTATTTTTTGTGTAAAATAGGTGAGATTAGCATTTATCTAAATTGTATAATTACCTGCTTAAATCTTCATACTATTTTTTGTGTAAAATAGGTGAGATTAGCATTTTTTTAAATTGTATAATTACATGCTTAAATCTTCATACTATTTTTTGTGTAAATTTTGTGTTTTTGTATGTACAGAAAGATAATCATTTAGTTTTTCGTATCTGTTATACATCGAAATATTTAATTGAAAATCAAAACCTAGTGGATTACTTTTTAATTAAATGATTACTTTGTAAAAGTGTTTATTTTATTTTAAATACGCAGTACCCATATCTTTTTTATTAAATAACAACTTCCACAAAAAGGGCTCATTCTGCGAAGTGCTCATTCTGCGTAGTGCTCATTTTGCGAAGTGCTCATTTTGAGAAGTGCACCAAATGCGAAAAGCGCATTTTTTGTCGAGTGTACATTTTGCGAAGTGCACATTCTGCGTCAGACCCTTACTCCGGGCGAGCCGGCCCAATGCGTGCTTCAACGCAACGTGGCTGTACCACTCAGTCAGTGTCACTCATTTAGCACCACCCAGGGGTCACGTGTAGGGTCTCAAGGGTAAACCTACGGACGCGAGTAACTTTAACCTCCAGATATTTGGAGTAAGTGTAGTTGATAGTTGGTACTTACAGACAACAACACTGGTAATGATAATCAGATACGATAAAAAGTACATATTTATGTTACATTAGCGCCGCCCCGCCCATATGACTTCGTCCACGTGGAAACCCTGTATTCATGGACGATATTCTAAAAATATTCTTTTATACAAGAAAAAAAATAAGTGCAACCGTTCTGAAGGAATGGGCAAGCATACATTTGGCAATTGATTACGAGTATTATTTTATGTGACATTATGTAACCTGCATGCTATCACAAAGTAATGAAACACTACGTTTTAGATAGGTAATTTAAGTTTACAAGAAATTATTATATACCTACTTGTACAATATATTTTGAATGATTGTAATTATACACTACTCTAAGTGCCTGATTATGATTTACCTTCGCTGTTGGCTGTACATTCAAATCCTATGTAATAATAAATTTTCTACTGGGACTTGCATATTAAATGAAATGAAACAATATAATAAATTACTTTAATTCAAAACTAAAACAATACAGTAAAACTTTTTGTGAGTAACTAAGGCAACAGTTATGCTGCGCCTCCACTGATACAAAATACAAAACAAATCCTTCCGCTGCTCTACGCGCTAACGCGTCGGCGTCGATTCCGATGCAGTGGACGCGCAGCTTTAAATCTGTATGTGGCCGTGTTGGGCCGGATTGGGCCAGCGTGGTGGGTTACGGTCCAATCTTCCCATGTACTTTTGTCCATGTGGGAAAGCATGTGCCCAGCAGTGAGACGGTTATAGACTGATGATAATGTGGCCGTTTAAATCAAAAGGACCTTATTGGCAGCATGCGCTTACGCCGTTTTTAAATATTGGCTTATGAAAGAATGGTTTAAGACGTATGCGCCTGACCATAAGCGCTATTTTGATTTGGACGCTCTGTCGCTATGCTCTGATGTTTTGTGTCAAACTGAGTTTTATGGAAACTCCTTGTCGTCCACTTCGTAATGAACGCCAACTTGTTTCCTTAGGGTGTCTTCAAGTTTTGCCAATATGAGACTTTCACTGTGTGGCATTCGCGGTGACTCCAATAGACCTGAAATGGGAGCAAAATAAAATATAAATGATGGCGTTTCTTACACATTATTTTTTAAACATTTTTTAAACACTAACCATTAATATGAATATTCAGGATTTCATCGTTTCTAAGTGACTTAGGTGACAGCTCATCCGCAAAATATTTGATCCACGGATAAATCGTCACCCTTTTCAAATTGTTAGGCGTCGATTCATCCGCAATTGGTGTCGCTGTCGGATGAGTTGTTACATACAAAATATCGATATGGTCATTTCAGCCAAATTGACAAACAAAGGCAAATGATTGGGAATTAAGGTTTTTTATTTATTTTATAATACGTAATAAATGGTGTTTCTTAGGCTCGGACTACATACATACGGAATCAGTCCGGCCCGGGAAAAAACCAAATTCGGCAAGTAATCGACTACACGCGCTCCGTTTTGAATCCGGAGAGAAATTTACTCAGTCGGTCTCCAGCACTTGCGCTGGATAGTCGTCCAGCCGACAATGGAAAGTTTAACTTTAGTTGAAATTGTATGCTTAGCTGTAGCCGTTAAGAGGCCTATTACTTACATCTCGACTGTGATTTTTGCGTAAAATGCCCATTTTCGCATTTTGTTGTAATTTAGCAGTTGTATTTATCGTTATTATCGAAATAGGATAATAAATTCATGCTTAATATTACAAATGTCCTTTTGCGAGGATAAGCTGAGTTCGGACGGCCGGCGCGTCGCATTTTGAAGTAATTTTACAGTTGTATTTATCGTTTTTATCGAAATAGGATAATTAATTAATTATAAAATATTTATTAATTATGAAGTAAGTAACGATTATTCTGGTATAAATTTTGCTCAATAATATTATCGTAGATAGAAGAAATTCACGGTTACCTTAAAGCAATTTTCGAAGTTTTTTGGTTTCGAATAAGATTTTTTTTTCTATATAAAATCAATGATATCTAAAAATTCCGAGGCCGCTACGCACTTTAAGACTATATAAGTGATAACATTCTATTTTTTTTATTTCATTTGTTTAGAACAGTACTTAGTTCAATCTAGGAGCTCAAAAAAGTGCCTTCCCGCATTTTATGAAAATCTTTCTCTGCAATTTTGGGTTTAATTAAAAATCTTTATTATTGAAATTTTGCATTCACAATGCTATATAGTTGTAGAACAAAAAGTGTTTACTAAAAAAAAACCACCAGTCTCTGGAAAGCTCGAACGGGATTCGAACCCGTGACCTTGGGATTGCCGGTCCACTGCTCTAACCGCTAAGCTACCTCTCGGAAACCCCAGAAGACTCTTGAATTTTTTTTTATCGGGTAAGCGCTTGGTCTTCATCTCACCTTATGGTAAGTGACGATAAGGCCGAAGGTGGAAGCGCGCTTCACCTGGAATCCTCACTGAGGAACTGGCTATCTTATCTCAAACTGCCGAAACACAACAATGCTATAAACATCGTTGTTATGGCGACAGACTTAGATAAGATGGTGGTAGCTAGCCAGGCGGACTTAACAGCCCTACCACCAACCAAACCGAGCACACAAAGATGTACCCCCCGCTGGGAATCGAACCCGGGACCTCTAGGTCTGAAACAGGTAGCTTAGCCACTCGACCACACAGGCGGTTAAATTTTATGATTTTTTCTAGTAGTGCTGCAAGCCAGCGGTATTACGTCACTGTGAAGTGTGTATGCGTGTGTTTTTTTCTAGTAAACATTTTAATTAAAAAGGACAAATTATTACAAAAAGATAAGGAATTAATATTATGGCCGGAACATGGGTCTAAAACAGACTCAGCTACAATCAACAGTCTGGTTGGCATTTGTTAAGTCACCCGGACCCTAGTATTTGTCCGGTGCGTCTTATACAATTATTAATACAGGCTTCTCAAAGGAGAAGATCAGAAGTAAACATAGACCAACTGTTTATTTCAGTAACAGAAATAGTTAAGACTGCCACCAGGACTATGTTGTCTGGATGGATAAGATCCATTTTTAAAGTTGCAAATATAGAAGCACCCCCGGGCAGTATACGTTAAGCAAAATTTACAAAAAGCGAGGCCGCTACGCATTATTCCAAAAGCTATTCTACATTATTCAATAAATCAAAATTGTTAATGTATTTTGGTTTCCGAGATCCGCAACGCCAAAATTGGCCATTTTACGCAAAAATCGCAGTCGAAATGTAATTGGAATAAAAATGGAAACAGAAGAAAGTGAAAAGATATTGGGTTAATCCTTTTCACATAGACCGCATAACGGAATATGAATTTTACAAGTCTTATACAAAAATAAGGTTCTTTTCTGATAAATTCTACGAACTACTAGTACACTACTACTACGTAGTAGTAGTAGGGTACTATTATTTATTCTGTGCTACTACTACTATCACCATAATGAGGCGCTCGGAATCAACTACTATTTTGCAGTTTTGCTTGCGCACGCGACGCGACCGACCGCTTTGAGCGTCTGTCATCGACTGGCGCGTGATTCCTCCGGACCGGACCGGAACGGACGTTTCTCGAGTTCTCGTGTGGTCAGCTCCATACAACTTCATACGATGTTGATAGGCCCCGCCCCCCGTGCCGAAAAATAACGGACCGGCTACTCGGAGACGTCCGGAGGATGTTTCGGTTGCTTCCGGGTGAAAATCGAGATCGGAAGGCCCCTGATCACATGTAGTCGATGCAGTAAAAATTCATATATTTGTTTGAGCTACGGAATGAATCCGGGGCCGTGTTTTTTCGGGTCCGTGTGATTCCGGATGCATGTAGTCCGAGCCTAACCCATATCTGATGAAGATGGTGTTCATAAACATTAAACTATTTTGATTTTTTATTATTATTACGTTATGTTGTTGTTTTGTTATTGCTACGTTAATATTGTTTTTTTTAATAAAACACATACACGTAATAACAGTACTTATAATAAATAATAAATAATAAAAAAAATCAAAATAGTTTAATGTTAATGAAAACCATCTTCATCAGATGGGTTAGAAACACCATTTATCAGATAAGGTGAACTTCTTCTTTATGCAAGTATTTTGTAAATATAATTTTTGAACTGAGTTGTTTTATAATCTTTATTACACGTTTTATATACTGACGTTGACGGCCTGTTTGGCGCAGAGATAAGACACCTTGCTTCTGCTCCAGAGGACGGAATAATAAAAAATCAAAATAGTTTAATGTTAATGAAAACCATCTTCATCAGATGGGTTAGAAACACCATTTATTACGTATTATAAAATAAATAAAAAACATTAATTCCCTGTCATTTGCCTTTGTTTGTCAATTTGGCTGTAATGACCACATCGATATTTTGTATGTAACAACTCATCCGACAGCGACACCAATTGCGGATGAATCGACGCCTAACAATTTGAAAAGGGTGACGATTTATCCGCGGATCAAATATTTTGCGGATGAGCTTTTACCTAAGTCGATAAACCAAGGTGAGATCGAAACAGCGACCTAGTGACAAACTTTGTGACATCAACTTGTTTTACTAACGCCCAAAATCAATCTCTCCGTTGTTTTGCCGAATACACTTGTAAATTTGACATAATTTGTATGGACTAGTATGGAGCTTGTGTCAAATTTTTGACTCTAGTAGTTACTCTAGTAGTACTTTCGGTCGAAGGTCGCGTTGCTGCAATCCCTTGTTATTGTAGAAAAGTTACTCGATCGAACAATGTAAATAACTCCTACACAGTCTGGTATCTTGTCTGCCAACGGCAAAATTCGCTCCATAATGTAACCAACACCAAACATATTGTCCAAATCAATCATTATATAAGGTGACTGCTAGAAACTGCAAGAAACTCCAAGCGCTGATCACAAAAATGATTGCAGACTAACGTAGGTACTAATATCGCCCAGCTAACGCGGACGGGTGGGTCAACGGCCGGCCGCTGCCAGCGCGTTGTAAATATGTAATCGTTATTTAATAGTTAATTCTTTCATTTTATTTTTCTTATGTTATTTATTGCTTTAAAATAAATTAAATACTGAAAGACTATCAAAATAAAATTCATAAAATGAATATTTAATGAAAAATAAAACGCACGAATTTCTTTTTTGTAATTTTTGTCATGTTTAAAACACGACCTTACCAGCCCTTAAAGTTTCTTGCTGTTTCTTATATATTTCTTCTTCTCGCCTTATATAAGGTGACTGCTAGAAACCGCAAAAAACTTCTAGGGCTGGTCAGGTCTAGTGTTTTAAACATGACAAAAATGACAAAAATGTAATTCGTGTTTTTTTCATTTTTTATTAAATAATTCATTCTGTAAATTTTAATTAGATTGTCTTTGAGTATCTTATTTATTTTAAAGCAATAACATAAGAAAATAAAATGAAAAGCAATTAAAAATAACGATTATTTACAACGCGCGGGCAACGAAGTTCAACGAACTGCCGGGAGGCCGTCGGTTGACACGTCCGCGTCGTCAGCTGGGCGTTAAGTACCTACGTTTTACGTTAGTCTGCAATCATGAGACCCCATTTATTTTCCTTTAATTGAAATGTGCGTAGGTATAAGGTGCAGTTAAGTCCAACGACTATCGATTGCATCAAGTTATGGCCACATTTTAACTGTAATTATGATAAGTGTTAAGTATGAGCGTAATTTCAACTCAATCCTACCCTACGTCTTACAAAAAAAATCTATCACACATTATGAGAAGATAGGTACAGCTAGCTTTCCTTACAAATGAAAGATCAAATGTAGGTAGTTATCTAAGGTACGACCAACGACCGAACGATGACCTTTCATGTCTACGACAACTAAACTAAAATAAGTATGTATTACCTATTTTGTGTTATTGTTAGTCAAGCGTTATTTCACTATTCAGTCTTGCCTACTTACACTAAATTAAGTTAAACTAATGTATCGCATTAAAGGCAACGTTGATACCTAAACTGCTGCGTAATTGATAGGTAGGCAGGTACTGACGTGGTGTTATAGAGCATTCCAGTTTATTACATTAGCGCACAGGAAAGGTGATAAGCTTCCCACTGTCAAACTAATGTAATAATGATTAAATAAAAGTAAAAACCTGTGCTAAAATTTCGTAAATAAATTAAAATTTACTAAAGGATAAACTAGAACAACTTTTGTGATCGGCACATAATTATTATTACACTAATTCGGCGTGCTTTAGGAATTTTTACGCACACGCGACGCGAATGCACCAGACAGAATGCATAAGTTGACTGCCGAATAAAATCAAAGATGCAAGATGCGCAAGCGAGCGACACGTAGACGATCTGCTGTCTCTTTCCAATTCTATGAATATGAAAGAGACAGAGTAAATTCTTATCGCTGCGGCAGGCGGTGTACCAACGTTACGGCTTTAACTTAGAGAATCGCACTGTGGCACTGCTGTGCTGAGTCGAGTCACTGAACTCACTTGAGTCTCTTGCGCAGCGCAGCGCAGCAGGTGTGTGCAGTTTCCTCGGGAAAGTTTTGGTGTGTATGTGAGGTGCATTTGTGAGTGGGTGATTAAACTAATAACTAGTATGAGTTAATTAGTAAAGGATTAGTATTATTATGAATAGGCTACCGTGAATAAAGTAATCAGTTCAGTAACAAATTAATTTTTTGTGTAACAAATGGGTGTTAAGTCGTATTAGACTTGTAGGTAGAACAGGTGGTGTTCTTTTAAACACGTTAAATAAGTGTAATAATAATGTGCCGATCACAAGAGTTATTTTAGTTCGTCCTTTAATAAATTTTATTTTATTTACGTTATTTTGGCGAAGGTTTAATTTTTATGTAATATTACGTTAGTTTGACAGTCCAAAGCCTGTGAGGTGTGATGGGAAGCTTATAACCTTTCCTGTTCGCTGATGTAATAAACTGGAATGCTTCTAACACCATGTAAGTAAGTACCTACCGACACCTATTAATTACGCAGCTTTTTAGGTATTAACGTTGCCTTTCATGCGAGACATTAGTTTGACTTAATTTAGTGTAAATAAATAAGTAAGACTGAATAGTAAAATAACCGCTTGAATAACAACAACATAACATAGGTAACTTATCACAATGCTTTAGGCTGTTTAGTTGTCGAGGACATGAAAGGTCATCTGGTCATTTGGTTTGGAGTTAGCGGCAAGTGCTTAGCGTGCGGACGCGATATTAGATAACTACCCAACTACCCATTGATCTTTCATTTGTAAGGAAAGATAATTGTAACTTCTCATAATGTGTGGTGTGATAGATATTTACTAGGATTGAATTGAAATTACGTTCATACATCATAACACTTACCATAATTACAGTTAAAAAGTGGCGTTGGACTTAACTGCACCTTATACTTACGCACATTGCAATTAAAGGAAAATAAATGGGGTCTCGTGATTGCAGACTAACGTAGGTACTTATCGCCCAGCTGACAACGCTTACGGGTCAACAGTCGGCCGGCCAGCCGTTCGTTGCCCGCACGTTGTAAATAATCGTTATTTTTAATTGTTTTTAATTTTATTTTTCTTATGTTATTGGTTTAAAATAAATTAGATACTCAAAGACCATCTAATTAAAATATACAAAATGAATTATTTAATTAAAAATTTTAAAAAAACACGAATTTCTTTTTTGTCATTTTTGTCATGTTTGAAACACTTGACCTGACCAGCCCTAGAAGTTTTTTGCGGTTTCTAGCAGTCACCTTATATATTTTCTTGTCACATAGGTATTAAAAAGTAGTATATCAATAACCAAAAGCACAGATTGAGTATAGAGACGTTATAGCTTGTGCAGGTGCTCAAAGGATCTCAAAGTAGAAAAACTACTAGCGGCGTTAGCAATATAGACGAACTTTACAATAGTAATTTTTCATCTGATATAAGTACTTTATTAGTTATTTAAGTGAATAACTAATAAGTATTTCATTTTAAAGACTTGTTAACTAATCTGTCAAATACTCTATTCTTACCTTCTCGTAGGCATCTTGCGACTTCTACAGCTTGGAAAACGAGTCCCGCGCTGTTTTCGAATACGTAAGGTATGCTCGACGTGTGTAAGGAGAACCTTTCCTCGGTGCCATCAACATGGATCAGCTTGTCCGGAAAATGAAAGGGATCTTCGATCTGTTAAAACAATAGATAAGTACCTAAATGTTGCTTCTAAGGTAATATGTTATTCGGTTGATGTAAGAAAATATGGTTTGCAGTGATCGGAATTGGTAGCGCTACTTCGCCTAAACTTTTGGTGAGGAATGAGGATACAAATGAGAGTCACCAAATAAACTATTTTGTACTAGAGTGGTCAAAGTTAAAGCCGCCACAATTTTAACCAATAAGGATTGTTCAGATTACCTATTGAATTTTATAGCAAGCAAAAGTTGTAAATAATAAAAATAAAAAAAACTCGTCAGAAAATGCTGTTATTAAATACGGAATAAAGTATGAGTAAGTAATCTCTTATACTAAGTTAATTAACTTTTTCCGGTATTACCTACCGGATTTATATAAGTAATTTAAAAAAGATTTGTTGGTTTAAATCACTAGTTCGTATCCATTTTTCAATACTATTAAGGTGAATTAGTACCTATCTACCACCAATTCCGATCACTGATAATTTGTGTCATGAAAAAATAAACATGTGTTCTCACCGTGGCCCGGCCTTTGGTTCCGTTCACAGTCGCTTTGTTCCACAGCCTGAGCCTAGTATCTAGGTTTAGTACAGCGCGTCTGTCGCCGGCATACTCCAGCACTATAGTATCCACAAAGTCCACCCCGTGCTCGTTCAGGTTGCCGATAGCCGTCACCTTGGTTGGCTCGTCCTTGTAGACGAATTGTGCGAACTGCAGGGCGTATATCCCGATGTCCAGTAAGGCGCTGCCGCCCAACTCCTTCTTTCTACAATGGAGCATCGCATAAGCCTATTATAGTTCCCATTTGTGACCTGGGGCCCCTGGGGGTCTACTAACAAGCGCATCCGAAACTTCGTTATGGCCTCTAATTCGTCGTTTATTGCTGTGTATATGTTTTAAAAAACGGTAATAGTTTACCCGACTGCGTTTCTGTGTAATTTGGAAACGAAAAAAACCCTAAAACAAGATAGTCATCATACCCAAGAATCGCCAAAGTTGCAAAGGAAAATTGAAGCAGTCGGGAGTCGATTCTAGAATAGAGGCTTAGTGAAATGAGAAGATTTGTTTGGGGAATTTCGCGAACGCATTATTCAGTTGCAGCGAATTTTAGAATCGCATTTTTTAGCGAAAAAATATTTCATGTTGGATATATTTTGCGAACGCCTTATTCAATTGCAGCGGATTTTAGGATCGCATTATTTAAGCGTAAAAAATTTCAATAATGCAGCAAGCATCGGGGGCTGGCCCTCCTGCAGGCTTACTCTTGAAACACAGTTGCATTAATCAATTTCCAATCACAAATCTATAAAATGTTAAATGGCACTTTTGTAAGCGACAATAGCGCCACATTGGAATTAAATTGCGTGGAAATTGATTGAACAAGTTATTATCAAGATGGCGTTCCGGAATCATCTTTACCTACTTATCCCAATATCGATACATATTAATCGCATTGGAATTGTATTAAGATTGAGTTTGCGTTCGAGAGTAACCCCCCTGCTCGGGGAGGTCAGGGGCCTGAGGCCCCCCACTATAAAGAAAAAGTTAAGTATGCAATTAACTATAGTTCTGTCGGTTAGGTTAAGCTACAAATGCTCCGGGCGTGGGGCTGGCCGGGGCAGAAATCGGCGTCTGCCACGGCCAGCCCGACGCCCGATGACTTTGGGGGTGTTGTGTCTTTGTGTTGTCGTTTACTGAATCTGTCAGTAAATGCTTGTGTGTGTGTGTAAGTGGGCACTGGCATGGGTATTTCGTTATACCACCCCAAGTGCCCACGCAATCCGTGTTGACTGTGAGTCAGTGTATGTGTGGATGTATGTTTTGTGGGTCTGCCCCCCAAGGGGCTGTTTGTAGTGCCGCGTGCGCGTAGTCGCCGTGTGATGGCGCGTAACGGCTGCTAGGCAGTAGTTATAGGCCAACACACGGCTACGGGGTGGCCCTCGCGTGGTCAATTCCCCCGTGGATCAGGTCCCGTGGCCGCCACCCCAAGCCCTACGCTTTCGGAGTTTGGACCCCCGGTGATTAGTGGGTAGGCCCCTCCCTCTCGCCCGACGTAACGTCGTGGAAAGAGGGACGGGAGAGTCCCACATATCCAGTCTCCCTTCTGGAGGCTGGAATCCATAAGCAGGGATTACACCGGGTAAAAAAAAAAGCTACAAATGCTACTTACTCTGAAATTTACTGCAACTAAAAAAGGAGATCGCGAAATTCATCTAATAATATATGGGAACCTAAAGAAAGCTTTCGCAAAAAAATGCTACTCTGAAATTTACTGCAACTAAAAAAAGAGATCGCGAAGTGGTTAAGGCAGCTAGCTGCCCGGAATACGGAAGGTGCGTGGTTCGATTCCCGCCTGAGGTTGTCGTCTTTTTTCAGTGTTTAAAATTTTACTAGATATCGCGAAAATCATCTAATAATAAATTATAGGATCATAAATAAAGCTTTCGCTAAAATATGCGACCCTAAAATTACCAGCTGCTACTGAATAATGCGTTCGCGAAATTTATCTAACAAGTCATTGAGAATTGCAGATTACTCCAATCTACTGACTAGACGGCTGACTTTCTAGAATGGGCCCCGACTGTACAATTTTTCTTTGCAACTTTGGCGATTCTTAAGTTAAGTGCATCGGGCATGGTATGATGACATTCTTGTTTTAGGATTTTTTCATTTCCAAATTACCGCATATAAACGCAGTCGGATTTTTAGTTTTTTAAATTACTTACTTACCGTTTTTTATTTTATTTGTTTTTAGTTTTATTGTTTTATTTTTTAGTTTTATATGAGTTTGTATAGTAACCTTTAGTACTCTGAAGCTAAAATCCATCAAGCCGTTCAGGCTGCAGAGCGTGCCAAACATTTGAATTTGGCTAAAAATTCCGCCATTTTGTTTTTTTTTTTTTTATATTGCCAGTGTCACTCTCACAGTAAATATGAATCTAACGAACGACACCTCTCAAGCTAAAATCCATCGAGCCGTTCAGGACGCACAGCGTGCCAAACATTTGAATTTGGCGCCCAAAATCCGCCATTTTGTTTTTTTATTTTGGTATACCCAGTGTCACTCTCACAGTAAATACGAATCTAACGAACGACACCTCTCAAGCTAAAATCCATCGAGCCGTTCAGGCCGCAGAGCGCGCCAAACAATTATACAAACAAACATACCTACATACATAGGTACTCTTGAAAAACATAACCTTTCTTTTGGCGCAGTCGGGTAAAAAACAGCAGCGCGCGCGCATTACTTACAGTTACACGACGAATTAGTTACGGCCCAAGCCATCGATGATTCAAATGCTTTTAGGGTGGATTCGACCAAACTGGAATAAGGTCTTATACCTAGATTAAACGCCGAATTTGTACAGACTAATCTCGGAGTAAGTCTTATTCTAGTTTGGTCGAATCCACCCTAAGAGAGTGAGGGAGGCACCTGTGCTAGTATAATTTAATCATACTTAGGGTGGATTCGACCACACTGGAATAAGGTCTTATAAGTACCTAGATCAAGCGCCGAATTTGTATAGACTAATCTCGGAGTAAGTCTTATTCCAGTTTGGTCGAATCCACCCTTAGTGGGAGCACCTTGCTTCACTTGTTTGCTTATTTTACAGAATTTTGTCTGTAAACTTGTCAATTAATTCGATTATTTGATCATTATAGAACCCAAATAAACGTTTTGATGAATAATAAAAATATCTTTTAATTTTATAAAAATTAAAAGTGACAAACGCTTTTTTTTGAGATAACTTTGCTAGTTATCTCAAAAAAAGCGCTAACTAGCTGATGTACAGCGCTAACTAAACAAAAACTTTTTCAATTTTACAAAAATAAGAGGACAACCCTAACATTCAATTGGCGCGTAGGTATATAGGTAAAACAACAAAAAGTCCTAGTTTCCGTACTGCTTTAGCTTATATTTATAGTGTGGTAACGTCTCCGAACGTTAAAAGATGGGAGAATACGACAGTTTTGAGGATTTGTTAGTTGTGTCTTCGTTATGTGCAGAAGAAGAACGCAATAGAACATAAAAAAAAGAAGACGGAATGGATTTTTGAGATACCAAGGTCGCGCTATGAGGAAGATGAATACCACTGTCTGCTTCCTCATCTACTTATAATGACTGCACGATTTCACACTTACTTCAGAATGTGTAAGACAAGATTTTATGAACTATTCCATTTTAACAATACGATATCCTCACTAAGTGCAGTGCGCAGGCAGACTGACGTGACGCGCCGCTTGCTATATCGCACTAGCGTCGCTGCGCAGCACGTCAGGGCGCTGCGCGTCAAAATATTCTTTTGGAGGCAACAATGCTGCGACGCGCAGCCACGCGCACTGCAGCGCCGCCCTAGTGCGACATACACCATACAAAATGACTAAGACCCGCCGCTCAAGTGCGGTCCCACCTTAAGACCTTAACACTAGAGCGCACGCGCCCCCTTTAGTTACAAGAGAACTCGCGCGGGCTACATATGTAGCCCTTTTCCATGCCATGTTACAGGCGAACGCAATGACTTAGAATAAATAAAAGGACTTAAATTGAATATTTAGCTTTTAATTATACTATAACAACAGTTTTTACAACAAAAATATTCCTTCTTTAAAAAAAAAACATAACAATACAAACTTCTTAAAAAAACTGGCATTTTTTAACGATTGAGATCAGTGCACTTCTAAAGTCTAAAATCACAATATTAGGAACTGTTTTTGATAACAATTATTAAAATTAAGGGTAAACGAACATTTATTTTTGTTATATTCGGCAATCAGCACAGATTATCGAGTGGTGATCATTGCAAACACGCCTGTTACACGAGTCACATATTTATCTCTAGTTCTGGGACAAAAAGCACATCTTCCAACGCCGCCTCGTACGGGTCCAACTGTTCGTGTTGGTTGATCTTCCAGACCGAGGAGTGCCCTTCCTCTCATTTTCAGAGACCTAGGAATGTTATCCTGACTTACTCTACGCTGGATCAGGGGCTTGACCAGTTCGAAACCAACATCATGTAGAAAATGGCGCCGTTTTGTTTTCAGGTCTATGTTATTAATTTGGTGAATAATCAGACTATTTATGCCGTAAATATTCAAAAAATTGTAAAAAAGGCATAGTGGCCAAGGTCTGGTGTTTCTAGTTACGTCGTACTGCCGGCACATACGGTCCAAAACATCAACACCAAACTTCGTATGGTTATAAAATGTGATAATCTCGGGCTTGCGTTTGTCTCCACTATCAGCATCGATTTTATCATCGTTGTGCATGGTAGATAAAAGTAAAACACATTTATTCTTCTTTGTTACATAGCTCACTAAAGTGCAGTCTTTTTGAAAGCCGAACTCCGAACTATACAACTCTTTATTTCGTACTGCAATGAATTCAGTTGGTATTTCAGGTTTATTGCTCTTTAGAGTACCAACCACTGTGACTTTCTTCTTCAGCAATTCCTGGCTAAGTGGGTAGCTAGTAAACCAGTTATCCATTGTTATGTTTCGGCCAACATCACACACTGGATTTAGTATTCTCATAGTCAAATCATGAACTTTATTAGAGGCACGATATGGCCCTTCTGGCTGCTCTCCGGCATAAATTTCAAAATTGTACATATACGGATACTTTGTATCCACAACCATTACAATTTTTATGCCGAACTTGCACGGTTTGTTAGGCAAATACATGATGAATCCACATCGACCCTTGAATGCCACTAATTGTTCGTCTATTGTCAGTTGATCACTTGGCGTATAATATTTCTGGCAGTTGCGCAATGTGATTGAGGCTATTGACCTTATAGGGGCTAGCTTATCAAATTGTTGACGGGTTGATCTATCTCTGATATCATCAAAGCGCAGACATCGTAAAAGAAAACGAAACCGGTTGATAGACATCGTGGTATAGACTAGCTCAATTCCAGTTCCATAGGAGTTATTCCAGAAATCACTAAGATTTTGGCGACCTGACCGATTTACTCCGATCACAATAAGCATTCCAATAAAAGCTTTCATTTCTACGCTATCGGTAAGTTTAGCGTCTCTCTCTCTAGTGTATTTATGTTTATTGCATTCTATGTAGATATTCGTTGACGACACTAGAATATCAACAATTTCGCAGTCCAAAAACAGTTCAAAGCAACTCAGAGGTGCTTTTTCTTCTTTAGCCCCGCCTTTAGGACCCGGTGGTTGTAATATGATGTTATGAGCCCGAGTTCTAGTCACGATTGGTGGACGTTTACTCCATTTCGTACCATTGCGCGATGTGTACGATGCAAATGAAGACAAAGGCTGATCGTCTTCATCAGAGCTAGAAGGGACATTTACGTCAACCGCTTCAATTTCTGAGTCGGATTCATGCGGAGATTGCGTCATGTGCTCCTCCTCTTGACTGCAATCTTCATCGGCAGAACTTTCATCGGCCGAGTCGGGTCTATTCAGCTCCTCTTCTAGCCATCTAGCAGTATTATTACTTGATAGATCCATTATTTCACTGAAAGAAGAGAAAAAAAAATTAGTACCTACCCACCAACAGTATCGTAAGGAAAACATTATATTTCATGAGTAAGGTAAGCGTAATAAACTAATATACGTACATAAATCATACTAAAACCATAAATAAATTACAAAAACCCAACTTTACTTACGTTTTAGCAGCAATTGTTGTTTGTATAATTCGGTACAAGAATAGTCGCGCGGGTTACATACGTAGCCCCGCCACTTTGAGGTACAGCTGCGCAGGAGACCACGCACACACAGAGTCCGCGCGTTACTGACAAGCTCACGGACTATTACTCGAGGCTTACATGAACGGACAAGCGTTTCCGTCCACTGAGACAAAAAATACAAATGAAATTATTGTGTTGGGTTACATATGTAGCCCACGCGTGTGTTCTAGTGTTAAGAACGCGAATGCAGTTAATTACGTTATGTAAAAAAGAAATCAAGATAAAAAATAAGATTATGATGGGTTTTCTAAAAATGATGGTGACTTTCAGAAAACTTATCGATTCAATTTAAATTAAAACTGATCGCATTAGCGATTAGAGCGATAACGCTTTAGCCGATAATAATGTTTGCTCATTATTGCAAAATCGATTTCATAATGTGGTATAATAATATTATCACACTCATCTAGTGGGTGTGCAACTGGACCATTCTAATAAGTGCAAAGAAGAACTTTTTACATGGAAGCCACTCTGCATTGCGAAAAGAGAGGCATTTATTTCTTTACTTACCTACCGTTTAAATTAGGTAAAATATAAATGAATAAATTATGTACCTACTTACCGAAATACATTTTAACTATGTGCAAAAGCTTTGTGCGCTTGCGCCAAGCTCAAAATTATTTCAAAGCTTTAATTTTCAATGAAATTAGTAATAGATAGATGCAACCCTAAATTAAACCTCATTAAAATGTAAAATGAGGTTTAATTTAGGGTTTCATCTATCTATTTCTATTTCATTGAAAATTAAAGCTTTGAAATAATTTTGAGCTATTAAAATGTAAAATGAGGTTTAATTTAGGGTTGCATCTATCTATTTCTAATTTCATTGAAAATTAAAGCTTTGAAATAATAAATTATAAATTAAAATTTTGAGCTTGGCGCAAGTGAAGTCATAGTCAGAATATCAATAAGTTTAAAAATGCCGTAGGGAAAGATTGCATACAATGCATATATTCACGACTATTATCCCCGAAGGGTTAGTCAGAGACAGGCAATGAGGACAGCAAAAGCAGTCTACTGCCACAGTCTACGATTAAGTGATACGATAAGTGTACTCATGTGCTCAGCATGACAGGTGGTGAGACAATCGCCGCTCTATGCTATTGGATGTTTATGCTGTCTTTGGTCCGTCAGTCGCCTTTTACGACACCCAAGAGAAGAGATGGGCTAGTATTCTATTAATGAGCCGCTACCAGTACAGCACAGCACGTTGTCGCACCTCCAAAAGATAGAATAGTCTACCAGCACACGTATTCCCTCCTACCTATGACATAGAGTCCTCAAACGAGGCGTGAAGAGGCACTTTGTGGACCGGTTAGAGTGAGGGTGACTGATGTACCGGATGTACGTCTCTTATGCTGCACCAGTTGTCCTTGCGCCTGGACTTCACTTCCACCATCAGGTGGAGTGGGGTCATTTGCCGGGCTATTTATAAAAAAGCACTGGAAATAATGCACAATTCACAAACAGTCACAGACATACTTCAGTCAAAGGGTTAACTTACGTTACTCGATCTCGGACAATAGGGAGACCAAAGTTGACTTCCACGTGCTTCACATCCCCCAGTTTTCCGGACTTGATCTCTTCTTCCAAAGCCATGTAAGCAGGAGCGAAGCGAGACCAGACGGCTTCCATTAAGAATAGCTTCTTCTTTTTGGCAAAGTTGATCAAGCTTTGCGCTTGTTTAAAGTTAAGACAAAGTGGTTTTTCACACAATACGTGTTTCCCATTTTGTAAGAAAAGTTTTGTGACGTTGTAATGATCTGGATTCAGTACACCCACGTAAGCGATATCTGAGGATAAAGATAATAGTGATATAGGTGTCTAGATCCATAGGTTTTTAACGATGTGCTTGCTTGTTTTTCAAGTAAGTACCTACTTATCTTCTTACGGAAAACAACTTCTGAACTGAAATATCACAGGACTACTTACTAGCAAAATTTAGTGTGGCGATGACTTCCCGAAAATCGAATTTTACTGCAAGCGATTTTTCCATTTGCATAATTTCCCAATCGAATCGTTTCCTGATAAATTTTTTTCCAAGGGTTAATTTTTTTATTACCTATTTTTTTTGCATTATTTCCTAATCTAATCTTTTTCTGATAGTTTTTTTTTCGGAGGTTGATTTTTTCAGAAGTTATTTTTCTTTTCGCTTAATTTTCGAATTTTGAGTTTTTAATAGCACATGTTTTGATAAGTTTCCTTGAGTTTAACCGATATTAAATAATAATAATTATATTCTGTTAAGTATCTATAAATTTTATCAAAAACTCTCACCTAGTACCTACCATAATGCTGGGTGCGTTTAGATAATTATTTTGATGATGCTGCTGAGATCCGCGATTCAGCAGCATCATCTTATAGTCCCAAAATCCCGACTATACGTAGTTCTATTTTGTGGTTATAAGACTGTAAAAATGTCACCCATCTATATTTTTTTTAAATACCTAGAAATTAGAATGGGAAAAATTGCATAAAAGTAGTAAGTATTGTAAGAAATATTACTGTTTTTAATATTAGTGATCATATTGATCATGTAAGCGAATGTGTAAATTACGTGACTAGGAATATTTGAGAATGGATATTTTACTTTAGGAAAAAAAAATCATAAATTTGCCCTTCGGGAAAAAAAAAGAAAATAAAAAATTGGGAAATTATGCGTATGGAAAAATCGCTTGCAGCAAAATTCGATTTTCTGAAAGTCATCGCCACACTCGCAAAATTATGTAGGTAGTATGTGTGTGTTCTTATACTAGATTTGGTTCAGATGTTCAGTTACAACAAGCAAAGGGTTGATGGCATCACTTTAAAATTAATTATCCGCGATTTTCCACCACACCTTTTAGTCCACAAATCTATAAGTACTTACCTACTTATTAATAAAAATCAATTGCCTAAATGTTTGTACGCGCATCAATTTAGAACGGCTGCACCTATTTGGCTAATTCTTTTTTTTATATTTTTTATTAATTTTTTTATAATTTTATTTAAAAAAAATTGACATAATTGACTTTAGAATTGACAGCCTGATGTTATGGTTCAGTTTCTTTTATTGTATATTTTACTTTATCATTTTGGTTAATATATTTATGTGAAAAAATCAGCGATGGTAAACAGTTGTACCGTACCTATCATTTATTAATTATAGATATAGCGGTACGAAGTTCGCCGGGGCAGCTCGTCTATATTAATAAAAATAATTTTTCGAAATGTTTGTACGCGCATCACTTCAGAACGGTTGCACCTATTTGGCTAATTCCTTTTTTTTTGTTGTGTTTGTAATTGTCAGGGCAATGTTTGTATGAATGAAAATTTGTGGAAATTCGTCACGGGCTGCGGGGTCCACGCGGACGATATCGCGGGCAGGCCGCTAGTAAATAATAAATTACGTACCAATGTCCTTGCTCTCTGCCAGTGCTTGGTAACCATCATAGACTTTTGGTATACTATGCAGTTTGGCGAACTCTGTCGCTCTCTGTTTATCTCTGGCCGCTACAGCTGCAACGACTTGATCTCCCTTATCCGGAAACGTGTTTAGCGCGTTCACAAAGTCATTGCTAATTTTTCCGGCACTGACAATACCCCAACGAATAGTCATTCTGCAGAAAAAGGGGGCACACTTTAAACTGTTGCGATTGCGACCGAAGTACCTAGGCATTTGAAATCCAACGACCTTCGTTTCTTATCATAAAGCTACCTAATCTATTTTTTTTTATTGTGGCACGTCATAATGACTACACCCTGCCTGATGGTAAGTTTACCATTCTACTCGTTACGGGAGCGCTCCTCACCGTGGAATAAGCACGGTAACAAGCGCACCCATTCATGACGGCCTGCATAAATACCGTTTCACGCCCCGCTTAAAAGACCCGTTGCTATAGGAGCTGGGAAACACATGCGCCGGCAGAGAAATAGAGAATTCCAAAGCCGAATGGCCTTGCAGAGGAACGACTTGCCAAATTTTTCGGTACGAGTGCTGATAGTCTGCACAGTATGATGGTGGTTCCTAAGACTAGCACGTGTAGTCCGGGAGAGGAAAGGAGAGGGCGGAATTAGGTCAAAAAGTTCTTCAGAACACTCTTCGTAGTAATCGCTGGCAACCACCGGGACAAATGATTTTTAATGGGCCCTTCGAAGCACTTTGGAATCTATGAGTGTTAATAAAAATCAATTGCCGTAAATTTTTTGTTGTGTTCGTAATATTCGTAATTACCAAATAAAATTAGGCGGGCCGCTAGTATTATATTATAATAAATGCATAATAACTAACATAGTTAGGTAATAACAAATTATTCTCAAGGCTCTACTCTTATAAGAAAAGGAGATGTCCAAGAAATGAATTTACGCTGCCCTATAATAATAATATAAAATTATAACGAAAACATAAGTTATACTTATGCAAAGTATTAAGTATTCTCTTATAAATAAGCTTATGAATACCCCGATAATTACATTAAATTTGTGGTACTTAATAGTAAGGTAAGTGCACCAGTAAATAAACAAAATTCCAGAACTTTAAAAATATAAATAACATACTTCTGGGTCTCTCAGATAAAATAATAATATTGTATGGTATTCCGAATTTATTGAAGAAGAATATTATTTCTCCGTTTTTGAATGAAACTCTTAATTTTAGAGATTTTGGATAATTTATGCAAAAAGACCCAAAAACACCAGTGAATGAACGAAAATCTTAAGGAAATGAACCACCTGAATTCTAATATATGAACTACCAGCCAAATTAAGATATCTTTAAAAAATTGCTAATTTCGATAGAAAATAATGTATTTCCGGTCCGAAGTGGTTTTAACTTTCTTAAATAGAAATACTTTAATTTTATTATATAAATCAAGGAATAAAAAAATAATAAAGTGTTATGTACTCGTTCAAATTCCCGAAATTAGTAAGTATTGTTTTTAAATGATTAAAAAAAAATACCAGTAATAGGCAGTCAATTAATCAATTAATAAATATTTTTATTAATTTATCCTTCAGGATGTATAGTTGACCGACTAAATGCCTTTAACCGCGTGCACTCACACGTCACCCTGGGCAGTAATGTTCGAATGTCTAAATTGGATAAATATAGATACCTTACAAAAGATTTTAAAATGTAATTAAAAAATAATGGCATAGGAATAATAATACAACTAATTTCAGTCTCATATTCTTAATTAAGTGGCAGCTCAAAATCACATAATACCAGTGTTCATTCACTGGATTTACGTAACCAATAAACGAACGTAGTAATCAACGTTAGAGTTCATACAAACCAAAAACTATCAGTAAATTAACACCTAGTTCGATCATTAGCATAAAATACGCCAACCGTTAATTAAAGTTATGTAAAGAATTTAAATAGCAATAACAAATAAATTTGTAAGATTTTGAAAAATCACAAGCCTCATAAGAATGAACCACTGTTCATTCACTGGATTTTGCTTGTTTTTGTGGTCATATATTCGAACTCTCTAAAATTTTTAGTAAATGCATGAAACTATACAAAATCTCATGTCTATTAGATAAAGCAACCGTTCTACTATCCTATGACATAATTTTCTTTTGACTAGCACACACATAACGTCTACAAAATTAATATCAAAAAACTATGACTTACCCGACTCCTTATTACGGACCCCATACAAACCACAAAACACCATCGAGAGTCCGGTTTGGACCTTCGCCATTTTAGAACTACGGATCTCAGGATGATTACTGTATGGCTAGTTGACGTAAAAATGTTTTGCAATTTAAAAAAAAATTAGTGAGTTTAGTTGAAAAACGCGGATTTGTTATTTTTAAAAAAAATTGACGTTTTGTTCATTCATTTGATAGATTCATTAACTGGTGCACTTACCCTACCTACCTACTTACTTAGCTAGTTACTATACATAAAGTGAAGAAAATAATAAAATATATGTAAGCAAAAATTAAATACTCACCTACTTATTTACTTTATTATTACTTAGCTTATCTATAATACATACATACTTATAATCACGACTATTATCCCCGAAGGGTTAGTCAGAGACTAGACCATAAGGATAGCAACAGCAGTCCTCTGCCATAGTCCACTTTTCACCAAATAGGTAGCGATTGCACACATTATATAGAGCACATGCTCTATCTTTAATAAGTATTATCATAAAGTGATCTTTATGATAGGTAATCGCAATGAAATTCTAAAAATATATTTTTTATGCGGCTGCTTAAGATCAAGGTATGAAAGAAGAACAAGTCGGACTTACGTGTGACCTTGAATTTACAAATTCACTATAAATTCATTCATCTTGATTTCTTGATGGGTCTTACTTGTTGTAACTACCTACGAGTACTAACAGTAGTCGCGAACAAGACTCCGCTCTTAGATAAATAATTGGTCTCGCTGCGCTCGACTAGATACCTCCGTCTCGTAGGTACTTGTAAAATGCGGTAACAAATACTACGCCGAAATCGGCGTACCCGAGAGCCAGTCAAACTGATAGCGGTGTGTAAAGTGTACATATCGAATTTTATTTTTAAAGTTTGCCTAATAAAACTGTAAAAATAATACTACAAAAAATAAGAAGGACCGCATCCTTGCAAATTGTCATAGATGAGTTGCCGCATTTACGGAGCTGTGATTTTCAAACAGGGCGGTATCTAGTCGAGCGCAGCGAGACCAATCATTCATCTAAGACTCCGCTATTTTTGTCACGAGTGAAACTTCTTAGATTGCGATTGTACACACTTACATTATTTTGTGGATTGTAATAACGAAAACAAAACAACAACAGAAGCAAAGCAACCGGCACAATGCCACATTCCACTGTAAACTCGGTAATCTATTAATTATTTTTATTAATTTACAGTTATAATGCTTAACTTATGACCTCACTAAAATAATTGTATCCTAGCACCTCAATAATGAGGCGTAGTTATTTAATACAAATCGAAAAACTTACTTTGTGCAGGGGTTTAGTTTTATTGAACGCGTCTGGCTTAGCGGCTATACAATACACGTCTATAGTCTACACTGAATGACTGAAAGTTGACGTGCCGTGCCTTTTCATTGAGTTGTATAGGAGTTTGTAGATAGCGCAATCGCTATACCTATACCTATTCTCTCGATAAATAAATACCTACACAATTTGACTGGAACCCGCTTGAAAGACGATTCCCAAACCCAATAAGTAATTAAGTAATCTGCTAACTACTGCACTGGGAAAAATGTACCCCTGGTATACTTACCTCTTAAAAACCGACTAGGCGTCAAAACTAACAAATTAACAGGAAACCTGTACAGAATCATGATATGTCCTGTTATATCTGTAGGTACCTACTAATATTACAACAGGTAGGTACCTACATTAGGTACAGTTATTTCGCCCAGTTCCAGTTCCTGATAGAATATCATTCAGCCAACTGAACATTTTTATCAGTCACAACAAGTTAGTAAGACAATCAGTACTTTCCTGTTAAAATATCGGTAGATCGTAATGTTAACTTATCGGAAAGTTTGGAAACTTTGGATAAGCAATCAAAATAGTACTGGTAAGGGACTGAAACGCGACTCATGTATTAAGTACGTCCCGATAATTTGACTATTTATACTGGTATATTCAGAGTATTCTTTGGTTACTTTAATCGTTTGTCGTAATGTAGTATCATTTACTGATAAAATAGTGCGTTCTGTTTGGATAATGTACTTCCACAATGCCCGAGATATCAAGAAAGTAAGTATACCATATATACTTACCTGTGTCAAATTAAGAATATATTGTACGAATACTTGTTATTGTTCAAGCCTTCATGGAGTGGTATGGAGGAGGAGAATTGTACGCACACTACATAGAGGGCGCCACATAATTTAATTGTATTTTTAACTGCGACAACACTTTGTTCGTCGTCTATTGCATTATATCCGTTTCCCGTTTTTTTATACATAATTTGAAATCTGCATATCATCACAAACACTTTTGTATTGCAACGACTTGTAACTGTTCGCAAATCATTAAACTATTGCACGGATTTTAGCATGTATGAGTGTATCGCTAAATAATAAGTGTTCTATGCTAGGGTACTTAGCTGTTTTGTGGGCGGTGAAATAATAAGTCCAGCACTTGAAGTCACAACACGTTTACTTAGCACAGACACAGACAGAAGGAGTACAGAGCACAGCAGATAGATATTCAATTAAGCACAAGCAGAATAGTGAAGCACATAAACATATAAGCAAGCAGTTACAAGCGAGCGCGTCGGAAAATAGCGGGAGGCAATCGAACGTGCGTACGGCGTTAAGCATAGATTCTGACTGGTTATCGAGGCGGCACGCGGTCTGCGCGTGCGCCGACCAGATTATAGAACAATAGGTTCGCTCGGTGTGTGCGCGACTCCATTCCATGGGACGGCAATCAGCTGGTACTGAATAATGCCGGACGAGTTTTTTATTTGTATGGAAATGTGTAAATAAGTAAATGTTATAAGATAATAAAATAGTATGTTAATTTAAATATCATTTTGTAAATATAGTAAAGGTTTATTTTATGTATATAATAACTATATGAAATAAAGTACAAATTATGAAATTGATATTATATAATATTTTATGTTACATAAAATATAAGTATATAATATATTATTTGACTAATGTGGGAGAAGCCCACATCACTCCCCCCCAGAGATCTGGTTAGGGTCGATAATAGTCCGGGAACCGAACATGTCTCCCAGAACGAGTTGTTTTGTGAGATTGAACTGATGAAGGCATGTTTGTGAGTGTGTTTAGAGGTGTATGAGTGTGGGTGTTTGGAGGTGTGTAAGTGTGAGTGTTTGGAGGTGTGTAAGTGTGAGTGTTACGTAGGTCCTCCTCGTTTGTAAGTGTGAATGCAGGCTTTAGACGGTCGATACTCACTGTGACAGGTTTTCCTTTGATCAGGAGTTTAAAAACCTTGTTACTTCTCTCCAACACCTTGTGAGGGCCAGAATATGCTGGTTGAAAGGTCACACGCGAAGCATCCTCACGGAGGAAGACGTGTTCGCTAGTGGCTAGTTCCTTGAATACGAAAACGCTTTGTTTGCTGTGGCGAGAAGCTGGAACTGGCTTGAGGGTCTCAGCGAACGAGCGTAAGCGCGCTGTAAAGTCTGACATGTCAGTAGTACAGGGTGTGATCGGATTGGAAAATTCGCCGGGGAGCCTTAAAGGCTCACCATACAGCAATTCAGCTGAAGACGACTGAAGGTCGTCTTTGTAGGCGCTGCGTATCCCTAACAATACAAAAGGTAGTACCTCGATCCAATTTTGCTGAGCGTGGCAGGTGATGGAGGCCTTGAGCTGGCGATGAAACCGCTCAACAAGTCCGTTGCACGCCGGATGATAGGCTGTTGTGCGTTTGTGGTTGAATCCGATGGTCTTTGCTAGATATTGGAACAGTGCGGACTCAAACTGCGCGCCGCGGTCTGTCACAATATCTGTCGGGCAACCAAAACGAGATATCCACCCAGCGATTAATGCCTTTGCGACTGTTTCCGCGCGTATGTCGGGCAACGGCATGACCTCGGGCCATCGTGTGAAGCGGTCAACAGCTGTCAGACAGTACCTGTAGCCTTGACAGACCGGTAAGGGGCCGACGAGGTCAATATTAACGTTATGAAAACGGGAGCGAGGCAAGTCGAAAGTACCCAAGGGAGCGGATACATGACGACTGACCTTCGCACGTTGACACGATAAGCACGATCGAGCCCATTCGCGGCAGTCTTTCCGTACTCCAGGCCAAACAAACCTTTCCGCAATGAGTTGTGCGGTGGCTGCGGCACCGGGATGGCTTAGTGAGTGTAGGCTTTGAAACACCTGCCTACGAAAGCTTGTGGTGACGAATGGTCTGGGAGTCGGTGTGCTGACGTCGCAGTACAAAGGCGTCCGACTTCCAGGAAAGTTCATCTTTTTAAGACGGAGTGATGTTGAGGCGTCAGAGAGATACTGGGCCAATTCAGCGTCAGTCTCTCGGGCTTGGGCGAGGCTGGTGAGACATACTGGAGCGCCCACCTCATCGACGCGAGATAAGGTGTCGGCTACGACATTGTCTTTGCCAGCAATGTGCCTTATGTCGGTCGTGAACTGGGATATATAGTCCAGATGTCGGAACTGTCGAGGCGAACAGTTTTGCTTCTGTTCACAGAAGGCGAAACTAATCGGCTTGTGATCCGTATAGATCGTGAAATGCCTCGCCTCAAGCATGTAACGGAAGTACTTTATTGCCTCGTAGATCGCAAGAAGCTCACGATCGTACGGTGAGTACTTTTGTTGGGACGGGCTGAGCTTCCGGGAGAAAAACGCTAAGGGTTCCCACATGTCGTCCTTTAGCTGTTGGAGAACGGCACCAATAGCGAGGTCTGATGCATCTGTAACCAACGCCAGCTTGGCTCGGCAATCCGGATGTGCCAAAAGAGCTGCGTTGGAGAGGCTTTCTTTGGTCTTGTAGCACTTCTGTCTAAACACAAATACTAAATCCTAAATAATATAATATCAAATCAAATGATCTCACTATGATCTCACTATAAACGTCCTACTGCTGGGCAAATAAAATTATTTTAGCGAATTGTACACATCTAACAGCTGACAAGGACGCAAATAACAGAGCTTGTTTCACTTACTCTAAATATCCTGTCGTTAGCTACTTGTGTGGAACGTTGAAAGCGTGTTCCAGCCGGATTGAGGTGGTCTCTTATAATTTGATCTGAAGGTGCTAAAGGTAATTTTTCCTTTAATCAAATAAGGTTGATTAAAGGGAAAATCATAATAAAGAGGAAAGTAATGTATCGCTTATAATTGCAAAGCGATTGTGTAAGCGAGCCATTATTGAGTATCGCTCATAATTTTGCGATTGTGTAAGCGAGCCATTATTGATCTGCGTTCTCTATGGTCTGGTCGTTCTGTTTTTGTCTCTGCTCGACGGCCCTACCAGTATGGAAGTCCGTCTGTGTTTAAATTAACAGCCATATCGATTTTTTATGCGATTTACTCTAATATAAAAAGGAGACACGCTGAGAAAGCTTTCTTTTCCCGCTTGCCTACCTACCATTACTTACAACGTCGCACTGTTAAAATTCTGCGCGAAAATATAACCCGAAATCTCGGTGAGTTGTCTACAATATTTCCAACTTTAATTATTTTGTTGAATTGCTGTGTGTTAGTTTTACAGTTATTACTAGTGTTTTGTAGTGTTTGGTAATTGCATAGATTGTTAGTGTTTAACGTAAAGTCTAATTAATATAATTCATTTAAAGTCATGTTACCTTCAAAGGGAATAATTGGTATTCCTGTCTTGTTACAATTACTGTCTAACATGTGTAAATGGTATTGGAGGACGCGAGGTTCCTGTGATCCCGTGGACGAAATACCATTCCCAGTTAATATATTGTCGTTTTTACCGTTTCAGACAACATTAACTACAATGTTGATATCTACCCGCTTTTGTTGTAGTCTCCTTGTAGAATTGTCTAACGGTTTTCCAATCATAATTTTACTTAGTAAAGAGGGCCTGGTTCAATTGTAGCTGTTCTATAACAGCCACAAAAGCCGGGACTTAGTGAACATAAGTTCATGCCTTTTTCTTGATGTATTCCAGGGTTCCTGTACCAGGCTACACCCACTGGGCCTGTGCACTGTTGCCTGCTGCTTGCTGCCTGCTGCCTGCCCGCCTGCTAGAGCTCGTGCGTGGATCAGCTGCTTAGCGTACACGACTCCGCTTTCGTCCCTGCGCGCAGACTGACCCTGCCGGCTCCAGGTTCCGGGTAGCTGCAGTCTACGAGGAAGATTAGCCTAAAGCTAAGTCCCTTTCAAGTCCTAGCAAGCGGACAGAGTGAGCGATCCATGAACCACCCCCTGAGTTCTTGTAATTTCTTTTCTAAAAGGGAATAAAAACTTTGTAACCAATACATTGTTGTCATTCCTATCCTGAAGCACCAACCTGTTTCAGTCTCTGAGAAAGCCTTCAGAGCATCACCGGCTAGGGTGATTGGTGTGGACCCCTTTACTGTCCCCATGAGCAAGGCGTTTAGAGGCGCTTGGATTAGGGCGGCATTAGGCAAAAAACGCCTATAAATATTGGCCATGCCCAAAAATCGCCTGAGCGACCTGACGTCCTTGGGTGGAGGGAACTCGCGTATGGCTTGGACTTTTTCATCCAGTGGTTTGGTTCCGCTCTCCGAGATGCGATAACCTAGAAAAGTTACCTCGGGAGCCCCAAAAACGCACTTAGACACGTTGATGACCAAGCCATAGTGCCGGAGCCTGGTAAATACCTGCCTGAGGTGGTCTTCGTGCTGCTGATGGTCACGGCTGAATATCAGAATATCATCTAAGTAGCAGTAGACAAAATCAAGCCCGCGTGTCACCTCGTCGATAAACCGTTGAAATGTTTGGCCTGCATTACGCAGGCCAAACGTCATAAAAGGAAACTCGAACATTCCGAAGGGCGTGGTGATCGCGGTCTTCGGTATATCCTCGGCAAAGACAGGTATTTGATTGTACGCTTTTTCAAGGTCAATCGTACTGAAGACCTTGCAGCCCGTGATGTTATGCGTAAAGTCATGAATATGACGGATTGGGTACCTGTCTGGCAAGGTCCGGGCGTTGAGTTGCCTGTAGTCGCCGCAGGGGCGCCAGCCGTTGTCCTTTTTCGGCGCCAGGTGAAGTGGGGACGACCAGGAGCTCTCAGAAGGTCTAGCTGTGCCATTAGCTAACATGGCATCGAACTCAACCTTCGCGATTTTGAGCTTGTCTGGCGCCAAGCGCCTGGGTGCTGATGACACTGGAGGACCTGATGTAGTGCGGATGTGGTGGAGTGTATTGTGCGGTATAGTACGTTGAGTACCAGCTGGTCCCGTAATTTCTGAAAACTCACGCGACAGTAATTGGTGATAATGCGATTCGCCAGCCAGAACCTTCACAGAAAGAACGTTATTACAATTATAAGCCAGAGAAGCTGGAACAGATACAGTTGTAGTGTTATCTATGAGCTTTTTACATTTACAGTCCACAATTATATTATAATTACATAAAAAATCTACACCTATAATGGGCTTAGTGACGTCAGCTACCACAAAACGCCAAGGATATATGCGGCGTAAACCAAGTCTAGATCAAAATGTACAAATCCGTAGGTGGAGATCGTAGACCCATTGGCAGCGGTGAGTTGGTAGCTCGTAGCTGCGCGGCGCTCTCGTAGCTGGCTGCGTGGGAAGACACAGAGGTCGCTGCCTGTGTCGACCAAAAATAGTGTTTTCGTAACGCGGTCGGTGACGAAGAGGCGACCTGGTGAAGTGGGGCAGTCGTCAGCCGCCATTACCGACTGCCTGCGGCGTTTCCCGACGACGACGACTTGCCATAGTCGCATGGCTTCACGCATTTCTTTGCATCGGTCCCGAACTTTGAGTGGTACCAGCAGATGGGGTACCGGCGGTAGCAAGAAGACGATCTTGACCCTGAACGCGACGAGGCACGACGCTGGTGAGACCTAGAGCGGTTGAAGTTGCGCGAAGATCGAGTGCGCTCGTCAAGTTTGGCCTCAAGGCGCTTCACCATCTCTCGAAGCTCGCTTATCTCGCTCGCAATACAGTTGCTGCCGAATGTTGTGCCGCTGCCGGATGATGTTTCCGCGACTTGTACAGGTGCGGTAATCTCCTGGATGCGATCTGCTAGGTCGGCGAGCTGCTGCAGGGAATGTGAAGGCTGGGAAGCGAGCACCGTCTGGATGTTTTCAGGGAGGCGACTGGTCCAGATGGATTGGATGAACTCCTTCGGCACATTAGGTCCGGCCAGATCTTGCAAATGCCGGAGAAATTGTGATGCCTTCCGGTCTCCAAGCTCCTCATGGGTCAAGAGCTGCCTGACCTTCTTCTCGTGGGAGGCGGTCAGTCGCTTGATCAATTCATTTTTAATCGTCTTATAACGCTGACTAGGTGGAGGATCAACGATTATATCTTTTACGGCTTTGGCATGGGTCATGTCCAGGTTAGTGATGACGCTGGTAAATTTAGCTGCATCGTCTCTTATGCCGTAAGCCTCAAACTGCCCTTCTAAAAGTGCGAACCAAATTTCTGGGTCGTCCGGCGAAAATGTTGGAACCTTCAAATTATGTGGTTTAAAATCGGACGACTCGACAGTGGAAACGCGCTCCGGTTTTTTTGCTCGGCGGGTGACGTTGTCGTCCCCGCGCTTTTGTGAGGTGGCGGTATCACTGCTGTCACTCATTTTTGATAATAAAAATGTTCGTACGGGGTCACCACTTTAGCATGTATGAGTGTATCGCTAAATAATAAGTGTTCTATGCTAGGGTACTTAGCTGTTTTGTGGGCGGTGAAATAATAAGTCCAGCACTTGAAGTCACAACACGTTTACTTAGCACAGACACAGACAGAAGGAGTACAGAGCACAGCAGATAGATATTCAATTAAGCACAAGCAGAATAGTGAAGCACATAAACATATAAGCAAGCAGTTACAAGCGAGCGCGTCGGAAAATAGCGGGAGGCAATCGAACGTGCGTACGGCGTTAAGCATAGATTCTGACTGGTTATCGAGGCGGCACGCGGTCTGCGCGTGCGCCGACCAGATTATAGAACAATAGGTTCGCTCGGTGTGTGCGCGACTCCATTCCATGGGACGGCAATCAGCTGGTACTGAATAATGCCGGACGAGTTTTTTATTTGTATGGAAATGTGTAAATAAGTAAATGTTATAAGATAATAAAATAGTATGTTAATTTAAATATCATTTTGTAAATATAGTAAAGGTTTATTTTATGTATATAATAACTATATGAAATAAAGTACAAATTATGAAATTGATATTATATAATATTTTATGTTATATAAAATATAAGTATATAATATATTATTTGACTAATGTGGGAGAAGCCCACATCACTCCCCCCCCGCGGTCTGCGCGTGCGCCGACCAGATCAGCTGATCAGCAGATGAGGGAGAAGCCCACACGGATCACAAATTCCCATTTCTTCTCAAGAGCTTCATAACTATAAAAAGCGCAAGCAATTATATTTATTATTATGTAGGATTCACTGTAAGTAATGTATTTTTTAGATTTTCTCTCTGTTGAAAATTATGTACATTTACCTTTTTACAGTTTTTATTTATTTTTTTAAGTAAGTGTAAATCATAAACAGGAGCACTTAATATTTAAATGTATTTATTATTAAACAAAAAAATAACATTTCAAAATTAATTAATTTTTGTTTATTTTTTCTTTTCAAAATAACGGGGGAGGTGTACCTAGTGGTGTGACCACGTGTGACTCACCTTAATAAAGAAATATGAGATATTACACGTGCACCCCATATAAGGCAATCCTAAATAGTTTGGTCTATTAAGGACATTGTTTATATAATACGACACTCTGTAAGTTGATCATATTGTAAACATTATATATTATTACTTATACCTATGAAGTGTATGTCCACTGTATATATAGAAACTAAATAATAACGTTAATGAATTCAACAATAGACCACGGGTACGTATCGTTGAACAATGGTGAAGCATCGAGGATTAAATTAGTTAATGGAACACTCCAAAAAACTACACCAGATATTACATTTGTCACTTCTGATATATCTGTAAAGTTTGACTGGAAAGTTTTAAATGAGAATTTAGGTAGTGATCATATGATTTTGAAATATTCTATTAATTTTCAAGAAAATAGAAATATTAACTTTAATAAAAAACTTAACTTTAATAAGGCTGATTGGATAGCGTATAAAGAAGAACTAAATTGTATATTTTCTCAACAGGGTAGTCTAGACAATGACATTCAGCGGTCATATGATTATTTTGAGCAACAAATTAAAATCGCATCTAATAAACACATCCCGCTAATAAACATACCGAATAATCCACCTAAAAATTTTAAACCAAAAGCGTATTGGAATCCATCCTTGTCCAAAGCAGTAGCAGAACGCAGACTGGCGTTAAGCAGATTCAGAAAAAACCCTACTCCTGGCAATCTAGCAATTTTAGAAACTAAAGTTACGGAAGCTCATAATTTGATTAAGAAAGCTAAAGGAAATAGTTGGAAACAGTTCTGTGGTAGCATTGATGAACGTACGTCAGTGTCGGACATGTGGCAAAAAATGAGATGGTTTAAGGGATTTAAAAAATCAAGGCACAGTGTTGCGGACGACAAACTTAAAGTACTGTTACACACTCTAACGCCAGACTTTGTTCTGAATTTGCCACCTACTTATGCTTCCAATAATGAGTTGTTAGAATCTGAGTTTACCATGCAGGAACTCAATAATTGTTTTAAAAAGAAAGATACTGCTCCAGGCAATGATGGAATAACATATTCTATGGTCTTTAATCTCCCTTTGATAGGCAAAAGATATCTCCTTAACTTGTTTAACTGTATTTACAAATCAGGTTTAATTCCAAAACAGTGGCAGACAATCTTAATTATTGCAATACCTAAAGCGGCTCATGCAGATAATGCTGAGCCGAAACTAAGGCCGATATCTTTAATATCGTGTCTATGTAAGAGTTTCCATAATATGCTTGGAAAAAGGATAGAGTGGTTTGTAGAAAAACAACAGATTTTGTCTCCTTACACATCTGGATTTAGAAAATCTCAATCATGTTTAGATTGTTTAACAAGGCTGGTTACGTATATTCAATTAGGTTTATCAAATAACTCTCCTACAGCCGCTTGCTTTTTAGACATTGAAAACGCCTATAATAACGTTCTAATTGATAAGGTCACCGAAACATTGGATGATTTAGGAGTAGGATCTAGGGTATGTAAATATCTCTGGTACTTTTTAAGTCAAAGACAGCTGGTAGTTAAGAGTGGAATTGACGGAAACGTGATAGAAACTAGAGGATGTTGTAGAGGATTGGCTCAAGGTGATCCTATTTCACCATTGCTTTTTAACATTGTAACTCATAAAATTGCCCAGATGATTGAGAACGTGACTTTATCCCAATATGCTGATGATTACGCGTTATATATCAGTCATTCGGATATTAAACATTGCGAAAGTGAATTACAGAATGCACTTAACCATATTGTGCAGCTTTTGAAAGATATTGGTTTGGATTTATCTTCAAATAAGTCTATGGTCTGTCTTTTCAGTAGGGGACGAAGAAGAAAACAATTGAATTTGTATGTTAACAGTGAGCCTCTGCCTCGAGTAGAATGCATTAAATACTTAGGAATATGGTTAGATCGTTCTTTGCTATGGGGTAAACACATAAATGAAATTGCTGAAAAAACAGCAAAATATTTAAATTTATTAAAAGTATTGGCAGGGCCAGGTTGGGGAATTCATCCGAAACACTTAAGATCATTGTACATAGCCTTAATTAGAAGTAGAATTGATTTTGGTAGCTATCTGTATGATTGTAGTGCTAAATGTCATTTGTATAAATTGGATAAAATTCAAAACCAGAGTATGAGAGTAGTTGGTGGCTTTATTAAAAGTTCACCAATCCATGTCATGGAGTCAGAATTAAGCTTAGCACCTCTATTTGTAAGAAGAGCATATCTTGCATACAAATATTGCAGTAAGAGTATGTCTTTGTCAGATAACGTAACTATTAGGATTATAAAGAATTTGAGTCACCTGATGCATATTAGTTATTGGGAGAATAAGAAAAAACCATTACTTGCTACAACTTTTGACGAAATTAAATTAATCAATATACATTCATCCAAACCATTAGATATGTTCAATTTGGATATTTGGGTTAGCTATATAAATTTAGATAATATTATTCAATGTAATTTAGAATGTATAACTGAAGCGAAAAATAGTTATGAAAGTAATTTACTCAAATACAATGTGATTCAAGAATTGCTACATAAGTATGACAAGTGGCATAAATACTTTACAGATGGTTCTAAGAGTGTCAATGGCAATGGAGCAGCTTATTATGATGCTAGCGAGGGTTCGTCTGCTGGTTTTAAAACTAATGCTAGTGTATCAATTATGACAATGGAACTTATTGCAATCTCTAAGGCTTTAAGCTGCATAAACGGAGAAAGGGATAAAAATGTAGTTATACTAACAGACAGTAAGAGTGCCTTACAACATATAGCTCGCTGCGCCTCTGGTTTCAGAGGTGCACCGATAGCTTATGTTATATTAAAACAGGTTTATGACTTAAATCGTACAACCTTGAGGTTGCAATGGGTTCCATCTCATATAGGATTAAAAGGCAATGAAGAGGCTGACAGATTAGCAAGAAAAGCAGTTTTAGAAGGAATCGAAATTCAAATGTCCCCTTGTTATACGGAAATATTGGCTAAATTTAAAATCATGTGTTTCAACCAATTTAAAGAATATTTTGATCAGAGAAGTAAAGAAAAAGGTATTTGGTATAAGACCATCCAATGTCAGCCGCTTCGAACGCCATGGTTTGTAGAAACAAAGTTAAGTAGATTTTATGTAGTTCTTGCTCACAGATTACGATCCGGACATTTTCCTTCTAGGAAATTTGCACACTTGATGAGAAAGGTCGATTCACCAAATTGTGAAGTTTGTAATAAGATAGACGATGTCCAACATTTGTTATCAGAGTGTGAGAAAAACAGGAGTGCAAGGGAGTCATTGGTGCAAAACCATAACCTAAACATGTGCCAAGTAGGTGTATTTTTGGAAATATTAGCGCAACCTAACTCTGATATGGCAAGGTCGGTGTATGATATGGTTTTGGCATCAATGAATCTTAATTCAGTTTAGACTTTAAGTTTCTTAAAATTATTTTAGATTAGGATATAATGAGGCTGACATGCTTTTGTAAAGCAAAAGCCTCAAAAAAAAAAACATAGATAAAAAAAAAAAAAAAAAAAAAACAAACAAACAAAGAAAAATATCTTGGGTTATGGCTGGATGACAAACTGACATGGACTTTTCATATGGATCACGTAAAATCGAAATTAACATCTTTGCTTGCAGCATTACGTAAGACAATGAACTGGTATCCCCGCCAGAGCACGTTATTTTATATACAATTCATCATTAGTAAAATCGCATCTCAATTATCTTATAGAAGTGTGGGGATCCGCTGGAGTAACAAACCTCAAACCACTACAAAGAACACAATACAAAATAATAAAAGTGCTTCATTGTTACATTACAACTAAGTATTTAATGTCTACAAAAGAATTATATAAAAAAACTAAGCTACTAAATCTTCGACAGCTATACATATACTCCATCCCCTGGGAATATCGGGATAAAAAGTATTCTATGTGTTAATCCAGGTTATAAACTATCTGTATGCCGAATTTCATCCAAATCCATTCAGTAGTTTTTACGTGAAGAAGTAACAAACATACATACTCACAAACTTTCGCCTTTATAATATTAGTGTGATACAATTAATAAGTCTATATCTTAGAATAATAACGCTATAGAAACAAAGTTCGCGCGCCTATTTTGAAGCACATTAATTGGAGCCAGAAATGGCACCAAACGCCGGACCGCTCCGTAGTGTTCAATGTCACAGCACGCCGAACGTGTCTCGCGAAAACAAAAAAAAAATGACGGTTTGTGCAGTTAAATTGTGTCACAACACATCTGAAAAACAAAAGAAGTGTAATAACATCACTTTTCACAGGTAAGCTTTCAGTATTTCATAGTATCTTGTAGTTAATTAGGTCAAAATATAAACGTACTGCAGTGTGATTCTCTAAGTTAAAGCCTCGGTAGCAGCGGCTGCCGCAGTGCTGTCTCTTTCATATTCATAGAATTGGAAAGAGACAGCAGATCACGGCCATGCGCGCACGTCACGCGTGTGTAAATCGGTTTAGTGCTTCATTTTTGACAGAGTGCTTGTATGAAGACTATCTTTCTATAGTGTTATTATTCTAAGGTCTATATATACAGTCCAATATACAGATACACAAAAAAGTTAATACACACAATTTAAGAAATAAGCACAAACTACACCTAATTAAAATACGAACAAACTATGGGAGGAAAACAATATTTTTTGAAGGCGTTCAGCATTACAATAAATTGCCTAATAACATAAAAGAATGTGATACCCTCAGACCAAATAAAAAGTATAAACTTTATATTTGGTCTGAGGTGATACTATGAACTTATTCAAGTCAAAGCTTAGGGAACACGTGTGCACCCTGTAATATATAACCAATTATCTATTTACTATTACTTATTTAGTTTTACCGTTACGCCAGAGAAAATATTTCTTTAGTTATATCTGTGTTTTTTATCTCATTGTAAATGAACTACATGTTTGTATGAGAATAAATGTCTTTAAACCCTAACTAGGAATTCGGTAATAAATGAGTTATAATCCAGACGCCCAGAGTTTACTTTCGCGCCTCTTACCACCACATTGCAATACTGTACAGACTATCAGCACTCGTAACAAAAAAATTGGCAAGTCGTTCCTCTGTAAGACCATTCGGCACTTCTTGCCTTTTCACCACGATATCGGCTTGCTTTGCCGCAGGATGTCCCAAGTACCTATCGCTCATGCACCGTACTGTCATCTGCATAACACTGAATATTGCCCAAGAACAACATGTCATTAATATGCAGAAGAAATAGAGTAGGTGAGAACACAGAACCCTGCGGCTCTCCGGTATTGACTTTATAGAACTCGGAGGAAGTACAAAGGACACGAATCCTCCGCTCTTCTAGAAAGTCCGCAACCCAGGCGCACAAACGGGGTGGCACACCGAAGGCCGGCGACTTGGAAGGAAGGGAGCGACGCCATACTCTTTCGAAAGCTTTGGCGACATTAAAGCTAACTACCAGAGATTCGCCATGCTTGTCCATCGCTTCACCCCATGCGTGAGTAACGTACGCTAGAGATCACCCGTTGATCGCTTGGGTCTGATCTGAACCCATACTGGCGATCATGGAGCAGCGAGTGATCTTCTAGATCAGGGATGTCAAAGATACGGCCCGCGGGCCGCATTCGGCCCGCAAGTCATCATAAAATTGCGTGTATTCTCAACTTTTACTGAGTCTATCCACAGAATTCGTCACCCTTTTCATGATTTTTAACAAGATGAATGAAATGGAATTCCCACTTTTCAAGAATCCATTCACTTTTGAAGTGTTTTGATTTAAGCTTACTTTCTAAAGGATGTTTGTGATTTTATTCACGCTATTTATTTTAATATATACTTTAATTTATCCTTAAGTGAGAACCCTGCGCTCCTGACGTCAAATTGATAACGAGTCAGCGTTGCCTAACGGAATATGAACGCTCGGGTCACACGATAAGTTTCAACTTCGCGTGAAAGACGTAAGAGCAGGTAATTTTTTATACCTAAACTTGACTTTAGTTAGAGAGTGAACCCTCTGTACCTAGTACTATTAGTTATTCTGTGATAAAACCAAGTATCAAATAAATTGCTTCATACTACCTAAGAAATCAAGCACCACACGTAAACAATCTTGTTTTTGATTCGAGTTTGGTGACTTTCTCCTGTTGTTTTTCTTGTAACTTTGAAATCATGCAAAACAACATCTCCTGCACTCCGCTTTTAATAGTTTTATTCATTTTTACACCCGTAAATCGATAAAACAAGATCACATAAAACTACTGACGACCAAACGACAACTTGGGAAATTGATGTTGATATTTGCATTTAGCATTACCATGTAAAAAGTTTGCTAAAATATCTAGTGACTATTAATAATATATAAACTTAAAAGTTTATTGAAAAAAATCGTAAAAATAAATGTGTATTTCATAATACCTATAATTCTTATTTTATTATTTATTCTTAATTTAATTATTCTTATTATTGTTTTCCTAATTTATTCAAATATTGTGATTATTTGCAAGAATAAACACACAAAACTGCCAATCTCGCGAGATCTCAAAATTGGCGAGATCTCGCGGTATTGTTATTCGTAAACTCGCGAGATCTCGCCTGAGCCCCAATCTCGCAAGATTGCATTCACTAAATGTGGCCGTTTAAATTAAAAGGACCTTAATTGGCAGCATGCGCTAATGCCGTTTTTAAATATTGGCTTATGGAAGAATGGTTTAAGACGTTATGCGCCTGACCATAAGCGCTATTTTGATTTGGACGCTCTATCGCTATGCTCCATGTTTTGTGTCAAACCACAGAATAACTAATGTAACTAATAGTACTAGGTACAGAAGGTTCACTCTCTAACTAAAGTCAAGTTTAGGTATAAAAAATTACCTACTCTTACGACTTTCACGCGAAATTGAAACTTATCGTGTGACCCGAGCGTTCATATTCCGTTAGGCAACGCTGACTCGATATTGATTTGACGTCAGGAGCGCAGGGTTCTCACTTATGGATAAATTTAAGTAGGTATATATTAAAATAAATCAGTAAGGAAATAGCGTGAAATTATTCACAGACATCCTTAAGAAAGTAAGTTTATCAAAACACTTTAACAAATGCAATAAGCAACTAGACTAAATAAAGTCCTTCACCCTAAGTAAACACTGTACTTTTCATTACGAATACAAGGAAAATAACTAAAAAAAAAAAACATGAATTAGGTAAAGAAAAAAAGAATTTTATTTTTCATAAATCAACAACTTTTTTGAAATATTTATATAAAGTTTTTGGTAAAATTAGTAATCATTTGAATCTATGGACAACACACAGACCACGCCCACACAGTCCACGCTTCAGCAAGAAACCACTGCACAGTCTGCACAGCACATGTGCTTAGGTGGTGAGCCTTTAGTCAGTTAGTCGCTTTTACGACACCCAAGGGAAGATAAGGGTTGGTAGTATTATTTTGATGAGCCCATCGCCGCTCTATGATGTCGGATGTATGTGCAGTCTTTAGTCCGTTAGTCGGCTTTTACGACACCCAAGGGAAGAAAGGGGTTGGTAGTATTATTTTGATAAGCCCATCGCCGCTCTATGCTGTTGGATGTACCTATGTGCAGTCTTTAGTCCGTTAGTCGCCTTTTTCGACGGCACCTAAGGGAAGAGATGGGTTGTTAGTATTATTTTAATATTAAGTCACAACTACACATGACAGTGCCTGTCAGAAAAACGATTCTCCCTAGGGCGGGAAAGTAGGTATTACTTTCCACCCGCTTCTCAGGCAACTTCAGCAGACCTATTTTCCGAGTATGAGAAATGAAAATTGTTTTTGAATAACCATTAAAGATATTTATAACACATTTGCTCGTAAAGTAGCTCTTATTACACCGATTTCAGCATCGTAATGTAATAAGTTACACACTAGTGCGGTAATGTTATTTAAAAATTAGTTATCATTTGAATCTATGGACAGTACTAACAGCCTTTAGCCTGTTAGTACCTTTTACGACACCCAAGGGAAGAAAGGGGTTGGTAGTATTATTTTGATGAGCCCATCGCCGCTCTATGTTGTTGGATGTATGTGCTTGTGCAGTCTTTAGTCCGTTAGTCTCCTTTTACGACACCCAAGGGAAGAGAGGGGTTGGTAGTATTATTTTGATGAGCCCATTGCCGCTCTATGCTGTTGGATGTATGTGCAGTCTTTAGTCCGTTAGTCGCCTTTTACGACACCGAAGGGAAGAGAGGGGTTTGTAGTATTATTTTGATGAGCCCATCGCCGCTCTATGCTGTTGGATGTATATGCAGGCTTTAGTCCGTTAGTCGCCATTTACGACACCCAAGGGATTGGATGGAAAGACTTCCTACCTTTCACATACCTATATTTTGTCGTTTCTAACAGCGGCTTCTTGTTCAATAATTACTTTGAAAGTTTAAAAATAAATATGTCTAGTTTTAGTAATGAAGAACTAAACTTACAGTCTACACCACCGGAAATACTAAGTGAAGCACAAAATGTTATTAACAGTCTATTACCATCTAAGTACAAAGAAAAATACATGTTGACTTACCAAAAATTATACACTAGAAAAGCAACAAAAACACGCAGTCATTTTCAGAAAATGTGTTTTCCTCTCAAATATGTTATAAAACGTCGTATGACATACGTGCGCTGTGGTAATTCAGCCTCTGCTTTCTTGTAGCTCTCGCCTGCGGCTCGGGCTAGCAATATCGCCTCTGCTGTAATTTTCAACTTACCGCACTTATATCATAATGTACTATTATAGCTAAATAACTACAGACTTAAGCAACTACTACAAGGTGGAAAATAAGAGAAGCACAGATTTAGATTATAGATTGTTATTTATTTAGACATCAGTAAACACAACAGTATCTTATAAACGGATTATAACGTCGTTTATTAGTCATTGTTCGGTGCACAAAAATCACAGAACCACTTTTACCAGGGTATCTCTCTACAGTTTAGGTACGTTTGGCCGGCGCGCCTCCCAGGCAGGCCGCCTAGGCGTATGGCAGTATTGGCAGTAAAGGTTGCCGCGAGCCGACCGACACGCACCGAACACGTCGCGTCGAGTCGAGTTTAACTTAACTCGAAATCCCTGCGCGCGCGCGTATACCCTACGCTCTGTGACGTCATGACGTTAAATCGATATCGAGTCGAGCGTTGCTTAACGGAATATGAACGCTCGGTCCACACGATAACTTTCAATTTCGCGTGATAGTCGTTAGAGAATTAACCTTCTGTACGGTAGTACTATTAGTTATTCTGTGGTTTTACGCGCGACGTGGAGTGTGCGAGCCAAGCGAGCGAGCGGCAGCCTACTGTACTGCCAATTGCCATACGCCTGCAGTGGCCAGCACGAGAGGCGCGCCGGCTATACCTAAACTGCGGAGTGACACCCCCCCTGGTCAAACTGAGTAATATTTAGGGAAACTCCTTGTCGTCCACTTCGTAATGAACGCCAACTTGTTTCCTTATGGTGTCTTCAAGTTTCGCCAATATGAGACTTTCGCTGTGTGGCATCCGCGGTGACTCCAATAGACCTGAAATGGGAGCGTAATAAAATATAAACGATGGCGTTTCTTACATATATATTATGTGTATAAACACTAAACATGATATATAAATATTCAGGTTTTCCGATAAACCAAGGCGAGATCGAAACCGCGACACCTAGTGACAAATTTTGTGACATCAACTTGTTTTACTAACGCCTAAAATAAGTTATCAATCTCTCCGTTGTTTTGCCGAATAGACTTGTAAATTTGACATGATGCTCTATGTATAGAGCTTGAGTCAATTTTTGACTCTAGTATTTCGGTCGTAGGTCGCGTTGCTGTGATCTTCCGAACTCCGCTGCACGCAGTAGTGCTGTCGCACCACCACATTGTATTGTATTGCTGCCGCGACACTGCTGCGTAGCTCGGAATGTAATCTCATATTTATATGAGTTTTCTTTACATACAATTTTAAATGCGGCAGCACTGCTGCGTGCAGCGGAGTTCGGAATCATACCTTTATAAATTGTAGTTCTCGATCTACAATGTAAAAACTCTTACTACACAGTGTGGTATCATGCCTGCCAACAGCAAAATTCGCTCCATAATGAAACCAACACCAAGCATATTGTCCAAATCATTATATTTTTTGGCTCGTTCCCATGCACCGTCACATAGGTATTAAACAGTGTCAAGTAAATCAATAACCAAAATCACAACACAGAGGTACCTAGGTACCTTATAAATAGCTTTTTATATAACGTTTCTATTACTAGGTATACTTAGTAATAGAAACGTTATAGCTTGCAGGCGCTCAAAGGATCTCAAAGTAGGTACCTACTTAATTCCAAAACTACTAGCGGCGTTAGCAATATAGACGAACTTTACAATTGTAATTTTCCATCTGTAAAAAGTATTTACTTTATTAGGTATTTAAATAAATAACTATATTTCATTTTAAAAACTTCTTAACTAATCTGTAATTTTTTTTTTTAATAAACTGGGCAAGCATTTGACCAGTAACCTGCTTGGTGGACAGGATGTAGTCTAGGGTGTTACATGCTTATCCAGGAGATGCCTATTCACTCTTGCCTTGAAAATACCAAGGTTGTAGTGATCGGAAAACACATGAGCAGGCAGTGCGTTCCATTCTTTGGCGGTTCGCATAAGAAACGAACTAGCAAAACGCTTGGTACGGACAGGTGAAATGTCAACCATGTACGGATGGTAGGCAAGCCTGCATATAGTGTACCAATGGTGGAATGGAGCTGGAGGAACAAGATCGTGTAGTTTCCTTCGCACACTCTCCAAAGTGTATTCTGTAAAACACCGATAAATTAGCAACTTGGCACCGATGACTGAGGCTCTGAAGTTCAGTCGTAGCTAGTTTCGAGTCTCCGATGAACCTCTAAGCACGGTTTTCGATCGTCCAAAACTGCTAGCTGGAACTAGCAGAACCATCCCAAAGGTGACAGCAGTACTCCATGCACGGTCGGATCTGCGCTTTATAAAGCAAACGTAGTTGATCCGGCGAGAATTACCTTGAGAGGACGCTTAATTTTTTTGCAGCACATTTTGCGATGGACTGGATATTATACTCACCAAAGTTTAGATTGGACGACATATTCAGGCCAAGAAGCTGCAGGTTTTCGGTCATCAGTAACGAAACACCCTGGAAAGTCGGAGTCAGTTTGGAAGGGACTCCGTTTGGCGGTAAATAACCACGTCTGAGTTTTGACGGCATTGAAACTGACAAGATTGGCGCTGCCCCTGTCAGAGACAGCCAGATTCGTTTGCTTAACCAGGGACTCTCGACAAGACTGGATTTCATCTTTGGTGGCCTTTGCATTCGATAGATATCTGCTAGTTATAGTGGTATCATCTGCATACCCTATGGTACCCGGTAATAGCTGGTTGTTGATATGCAGGAGAAACAGTGTCGCAGATAAGACTGATCCTTGGGGAACTCCTGCATCAATTTCCATTAGGTCGGACGATTGACCATCTACCAGGACTCGTATTGAGCGTTTCCCGAGGAAGTCAGTGATCCAGATGCAAAGGCCTTCAGAGATTCCATTTGCGGAGAGCTTATTAATTAGGCTGCCATGCCAACCCTATCAAAGGCTTTAGAGATATCAAGCGAGACGGCGAGGGCTTCGCCGTGTTTCTCGATCGCTTCACTCCAAAGATGGGTGGCACGGCACACACGAGAAGATCTCCGGTAGACCGACCGCGGTGAAATACGAACTGGCGATCACTGAGGAGATCATTGGTCTCAAGATATACCAGCCACAACACAATAGCCAGCTTTCACGACTTAGGAACTAGACCAGTCTTAAGTGAGAGGCGATACAGCCATGTTAGAACGGGAGACATCTCAGCTGCACAGTTACGTAGGCCAACCGCCGGGATTCCGTCGAGACTCTCGGGACCAACTAGCCTTATTCACGTCTAGAGTACGGAGAGCTTTGAGTACCTCTTTGATGCGGATGTGAAGTTCTCCCGTAGAGGGAGAGGAGGGAGCTACTAATAGGTAACTTAGGTGGACTTTTGCTAGCGACATCCAGACATGAGTTCTGCGCAAAAAGAGAAGCAAACAAGTTTGCCTTCTCAGCTGCAGTGTGGGCAAGTGAGCCGTCAGGCTTTACCATCGGTGAAAGTGAAGGGCGACAAAAATTCGCCTCGGCTGCTTTGGCAAGGGATCAAAACGTCCTACTTCCAGATGGGTGCGAGGCAAGTTTGGCACTGATGCGGCCGATGTGACTGAATCGTGCCCTACGTAATGTTCTTTTATTGGACTTGGCGGCTTGGTTATAGGCTTTCTTCAGGGTCTGGGTATCCGACGATTTGCGCGCTCGAGCATCAGCCCAGGCTAAGAAAGCTGACTGTTTCTGCGCTTTGGACTGCACTGCGACAGTCAGCGTTAAACCTGGGGCGACTTTTGCTTCCCGACGGAACATTGGAATATGGAATGTAATATTACATACCCCGCAGTATGATCTCGGTCACAGCGTCAGCGCATTTGGACGGATAGTCTGAAGAAAACCAGCATTGCCGCTAAGAAAAGGATGCATAGAAATGTCGCATCTCATCCCAGTCTGCCGACTTGTATCGCCACACCCGTCTCATACCACTAGGGCTCTGAACAGGTGGGGAGTAAACGGATACAGATTTCACCAGACAGTGATCGGATAATCCCAAGGGGGCTGATACCAATATAGAATGTTTGTCTGGGTCAGTCGTCAGCAGAAGGTCCAGGCAGTTCAGTTGACAGTATGTGAGTCTATACCTGGCACGCGCGTAGCGTAGTTTACAAGCTGGGAGAGATCGTGCTATAATGCAAGTCTACGCGCCTTCCTCCCAGCGTAGTCGGTCATCTGGTACGGGAACAACCATTCTTGGTGGTGGGCATTAAAGTCCCCCAGAATGACTAGCTGCGCCGAGGGATAGCGAGCCAGAGCTAGATCAGTTGGTCAATTAATAAAGTTGTCTTCCTGTCCCCGCTGTGCGAGCGGTAGACAGAGGCGTAGAGCGTGAGCTCTACTCCGGTGTCCAATAAAGCCCACAGCACTGAAGATTTTGGCTCCTCAAAGCATTTGACACGCTTGAAGCAGATGTCATCGCGGACATACACACAGACTCCGGCGTGAGGGATAATCCTATGTTCCAGAGTGTACCCGGGGTAGCTGAGGTATGCCGCGTCAGCGGCAAATGCGCAAATACTCTATTCTTACGCACATTATAATCAATGATTCTTACCTTCTCGTAGGCATCTTGCGACTTCTACAGCTTGGAAAACGAGTCCCGCGCTGTTTTGGAATACGTAAGGTATGCTTGACGAGTGTAAGGAGAACTTTTCCTCGGTGCCGTCAGCATGGACGAGCTTATCCGGAAAATTAAAGGGGTCTTCGATCTGTTTAAAACAATAGATAAATGTTAGTTCTAAGGCCATGATTTCTTTGGTTGATGTCAGAAAATATTAGATAGTTTGCAGTGATCGGAATAGGTAGCGCTAATTCGCCTAAACTTTTGGAGAGGAATGAGGATACAAATGAGAGTCACAAAATAAACTATGTTGTGCTTGTGTGGTCAAAGTTAAAGCCGCCACCAATTTTAACCAATAAGGAATGTTCAGTTACCTATTGAATTTTATAGCAAGCCTGACAAAAGTTGTAAATAATAAAATAAACAAAACTCGTCAGAAAATTTATAAGCTGTTATTAAATCAATAGTACAAGTAAGTAATCTCTTATACTATGTTAATGAACATTTCCGGTATTACCTACCGGATTTATATAAAGTACTTAATTAAAAAAGCTTTGTTGGTTTTAATCACTACTTCGTATCCTTTTTTCAACTATTAAGGTAAATTAGTACCTACCTACCTACCACCAATTCCGATCACTGATCATTTGTGTCATGAAAAAATAAACATGTGTTCTCACCGTGGCCCGGCCTTTAGTTCCGTTCACCGTCGCTTTGTTCCACAGCTTGACCCTAGTATCTAGGTTTAGTACAGCGCGCCTGTCGCCGGCATACTCCAGCACTATAGTATCCACAATGTCCACCCCGTGCTCGTTCAGGTTGCCGATAGCCGTCACCTTGGTTGGCTCGTTCTTGTAGACGAGTTGTGCGAACTGCAGGGCGTATATCCCGATGTCCAGTACGGCGCTGCCGCCCAACTCCTTCTTTCTACAAATGGAGCATTCTATTATAGTTCCCACCCGGGGGTCTACTAACAAGCGCATCCGAAACTTCGTTATGGCCTCTAACTCGTCGTATATTGCTGTGTATGTTCTGTGCTAATTACTTGTGAAAAAACAGCAGCGCGCGCGTATTACACGACTCGACGAATTACGGCCCAACGAAGATTCAAATGCGCTTAGAGAGTGAAGCCCCTGTGCTAGTACCTAATTTAATAATAGTGGGTGCACCTTGCTTCACTTGTTTGCCTATTTTAAAATTAGTTTTAAGCAAAGCAATGTATCTCTACTCGACTATATTACTTCCACAGGTGCAAACTAGGCTTTAGCTAACGAAACGTTGAAAAAATTACGAATTCAGGTAGGAATCGAACCCAAGTCCCCCGCAATCCGGGCGGCTGCGTTCCGGAGGACGTGAGTTCAGTTCCCATCTGAGGAACTTAGTCATTTTTTTAAAATTTCGTTATATTCGAGTTTATTTTAGCATTATTATCTCTTAAAAATCAAATATTACGAAAAGGTTGACGGTTAAAGGTTAACAGCGGCAGAGCAGACGATGGCTGCCGGCTGGCGGTGTTATAAATGCTTACTTTGTACTGAATGAGGTGTTCTCGATGATCGCGCTGTCGTTCTGTTTAAGGCATTGTCCTAATATAACGCGATCATAGCGCGATTAAACAATGCGACCATCGTACGATCGACGACCAAACATAATATTGATCTAGAATAGGTGTCCTAATAGGCGATCGCGCGACTAAAATGTTTAAAAATCTATCTATTCGCGCCATCACGCGATGGTCGCATCGTTTAATCGCGCGATTATGGCGTTGTATTAGGACAATGCTTTATGAACGCGCAGCTTAGGCACATGAGTAAAGTTTACTCATGTGGCTTAAGAACGCGGTCGCGAACGCAGTTAATTGCGTTATGTAAAAATCAGTATAAAAATAAGAGAATACTCAACGATATCATTGAGAATACCGATAAGATTTTGATTGAGTTTTCTAAAAATGATGGTGACTTTCAGAAACTTTTCGATTCGATTTACTTTTGATCGTTAAGTAATTAGAGCGATAACGCTTTATCCGATAATTTATGTTTGCTCATTATTGCAAAATCGATTTCATAATGTGACACAATAATATTATCACAGTCATCTAGACTAGAGGGTGTGCAACTGGGCCATTCTAATAAGCGCAAAGAACAACTTTTTGTATGATAGCCATTCTGGAATTGCGAAAAGAGAGGCATTTATTAATTTACTTACCGTTTAAATTGAAGTAAATTCTAAAACTTAAATGAATAAATTATGTACTTATCTAAATACATTTTAACTATAAAACTATTAAGATATATACGTACATATCATAATGTGCAAAAGCTTTGTGCCCTTGCGCCAAGCTCAAAATTATTTCAAAGTTTTAATTGTCAATGAAATTAGTATTGCATAGATGCAACCATAAATTAAACCTCATTTTAAGAAGTCATAATATCAATAAGTTTGAAAATCCTAAGAGGAAATAATTCATACAATGCATATGTTCACGACTATTATCCCCGAAGGGTTAGTCAGAGACTAGGCAATGAGGACCGCAGAAGCAGTCCACTGCCACAGTCCACGGTTCACCAAATGATAAGTGTACTCATGTGCTCAGCGTGACAGGTGGTGAGACCATCGCCGCTCTATGCAATTGGATGTATGTGCTGTCTTTGGTCCGTCAGTCGCCTTTTACAACACCCAAGGGAAGAGATGGGCTAGTATTCTATTGATGAGCCGCTAACAGCACAGCACAGCACTTTGTCGCACCTCCAACAGATGGAATAGTCTACCAGCACACGTATTCCCTCCTACCTATGACATAGTCCTTCAAACGAGGCGTGAAGAGGCACTTCAGATGGTGACTGATGAACCGGATGTACGTCTCTTACGCTGCATCAGTTGTCCTCGCGCCTGGACTTCACTTCAACATCATGGAGAAGCATTTGCCGGGCTAATTTAAAAAAGCACAGGAAATAATGCACATGCTCCAGTCAGAGGGTTAACTTACGTTACTCGATCGACTCGGGCAATAGGAACACCAAAGTTGACTTCCACATGCTTCACATCCCCCAGTTTTCCGGACTTGATCTCTTCTTCCAAAGCCAAGTAAGCAGGAGCGAAGCGGGACCAGACGGCTTCCATTAAGAATAGCTTCTTCTTTCTGGCCAAGTTGATCAAGCTCTGCGCTTGTTTAAAATTAAGGCAAAGAGGTTTTTCACACAACACGTGTTTCCCATTTTCTAAGAAAAGTTTTGTGACGTTGTAATGATCTGGATTCAGTACCCCCACGTAAGCGACATCTGAGGATAAAGATGAAAGTGATGTAGGTCTCTATATACATAACTATAGGTCTCATAACGATGTGCTTGGCTTGCTTGCTTGTTTGGCAAGTTCTTATCTTTTTACGGAAAACAACTTATGAACTGAAATACAGGACTACTAGCCAAATTATGTAGTATCTGTGTGTTCTTACTACTAGATTTGGTTCAGATACCACAAAGGGTTGGGTTTATTTACCACCACCACACCTTTTTGTCCACGAATCTATATTAACAAAAATAAATTTTCAAAATGTTTGTACTCGCATCACTTCAGAACAGTTGCACCGATTTGGCTAATTGATGAAAAACCTCTGAGACGATCTTACAAATACTTATTATTGTTATTGTCAGCCTATTCTGTCCCACCGCAGGGCAAAAGCCTCCCCCCTCCTTCTTTCTTTCTTTTTTTCTGTTCACCGCCACAGTGGTCCAATCTGGCTGATATGCGTCAAGCTCGTCACGCCATTTTCGCCTCGGTCTGCGCGTCGCCTTCTAGCATTGGAACTTCCAATTTGGAAGGCACCCAAACGGTAGTGGCATTGGCCCAAAGTTCACAAATACTTACTGACTTTCAAATTTAATTTATAAGTTTTAATTTTATGAATCAGTTCTGTTTTCTGTTAAGCACAGCCTAAAATAAAAAGTTAGTTAACTACTTTCAATTGTTACAAACCACAAATATTTAATATCTAGGTATATATTAGGGGTTGCAGTCCCGGTACTGTGGAGAAAACGGGATTCCCGGTAATGCGCTAACTTTGGTACCGGGAAAACCGGGAAATTTCGCTACTTTTCGGTACTGAGATTTTTTTTAACCCAGATGTAACTAACGTTTGATATATGGATCATTGAGCAAAATAAAATATTACACAAAATGTTTATATTAAAAAAATTGTTATGCCAATTGTTGTACTAGCTGTGGAATCACTTTGTCGAATGAAATTGGTTAGAGGTCGTCCGAGTTAAATGTTTTAAATTTAAAGGGGTCTATTTACAATGGATTTTTATCATACAAGTTTTATAGTGAGTAAATAAAATAAATTCGTCTGTTCGAGCCCGTTCAAACGGCGACAGACCCTTCTCCAACGGATCCCCTCGGCCGAGATTGTGGTAAGGGGAGACTTCAATGCCCACCACGTCGAATGGCTTGGTTCACGCACAACTGACCACGCGGGTTAAGCCGTTCATGACTTCGCTTTGGCCTACTGTCTGTCCCAATTGGTAATTGAGCCTACGCGAGTTCCAGATGTGGAGGGCCATGCAACTTCCTTCCTTTGGACCGTCTGCTGACCTCGCACCCAAACGGCTATTAAGTTTCACCACTAGGCTCATCAGACCACTGTCTGATTCGTAGCACTGTGCCTCTCACAGAAACTTCAAAAACGTCGAGTCTGGCATTATTGGTCAGCGGAGTGGGATGGGATGCGAAGCTTCTTTGTGTCCTATCCATGGTGGCGAGTTTGCTTCTCGCTGGATGATCTTGATGTCGCCGCCGACTTTGTCATTGATGTGATACTGCAGGGAATGGAACTTTTCAATCCAAACTCTGTGGTTGGTTCCATTGGCGGCCGGTCCTAACCATGGTTTTGTCGTTGCTGCAAAATGGCGTCTTGCCAAAAGTGACAACATTACCAAGCCTGGGCTAATGCGGTGTCATCAAAGGATCCAAACACCAGTGCGCTCAGAAAGAGGTACAATTTTGCCGCCAGGTCCTTTAAGAAGGACATTGCCAAGGCGAAGTTATCATTCATAAGTGGAATTGGCGAAAGGCTATAGTGCGTCTTCCTTCGGGTACGCGTGCGTTCTGGTCTCTCGCCAAAGCTATCTTATGGAAATTTTGTCAGCCGTCCCTACCACCATTGCACAAGACCGATGACTGCCTGGCCCATACTGCAAAGGAGAAAGCCGATCTCTTGGGCACTCTTTTCACATCAAACTTGACCTTGGACGATGGAGAAAAATCTCCACCAACCATACCGCATTGCGCTTGTTCAATGCTAAACGTCCGGTTCCTACAAAGGTCAGTTCGTAAGGCTCTTTTTTCCCTTGATATCCATAAGTCGAGTGGGCCTGATGCAGTTCCTCCCAGTGTGCTTCGGACATGTGCTCCTGAGTTGGCGCCGGTTCTAACGCGCCTTTTCCGGCTCTCATACACCATTGGCGTTGTCCCGAGCTCTTGGAAGACAGCCCTTGTCCACCCGATTCTCAAAAAGGGCGATCGCTCAGATCCGTCCAACTACTGGCCAATAGCCATCACGTCTTTGCTCTCCAAAGTAATGGAGTCCATTACAAACTGCCAGCTTTTAAGGTACCTAAAAGAAAACTAGCTACTAAGCGATCGCTAGTATGGTTTTCGTCGCGGTTGGTCGGCTAGTGATCTTTTAGTGTACCTTACTCACCGATGAGCGGAGGCAGTCGAGAGTAAAGGGGAGGCACTTGCAGTTAGCTTGGACGTAGCGAAAGCCTTTGACAGGGTATAGCACAGGGGTCTTCTCTCTAAACTTCCATCATACGGGCTTCCTGAGAAATCGTGTTCGTGTGTTGCCAGCTTTCTTTCTGGGCGTAGCATCAGAGTTGTAGTCGACGTTTCATGCTCTACTTCATTACATGAAGCCCGTGAATGCTAGAGTCCCGCAGGGGTGTGTGTTAGCCCCTACTCTGTTTCTTTTGCATATCACTGACAGTTGCATAACAACAGCATTCATTGCTACGTTCGGGAGTAACGCTCTACACCGGACGAGCTAATATTTTTTGGGAATGCGTCATCGAGAGCCGGAATAAACTTGTGACGGACACCAAGAATGCGTTAAGACATGTCTCGAATTGTGGCCGACATAACCTAGTCCACTTTAACCCCTCCAAAACACAAGTTTGTGCATTTACCGCGAAAAAACATCTATTCGTCCTACCTCTGATCTTTAAGGGAGCTCTCCTTGATACCAATCCGAATATTGGAATCCTTGGCTTCGATATTTCGAGTGACGTTCAGTTTTGAGGTCATTTGGAAGGTAAAGCTAAATTAGCAAACAAAAAAGAAATTATTTAAATGGAATTATCAAATCATTGGAGTGCGATGACGATGAAACCGTACGGTGTAGGGTACGGGTACATTAGTTACAATTTTTTCCCCAATAAATAGTACCGGTGACGTCACGGTTGAGAAATCAGGAGATAAAAATTTGGTAACGCTACGAAATTTGCCTGGTTTGCAAGTAAGAGCATAGGTCGAGGTTACCGGTAACGACTATACCGCAAACGCAGAGCCTAATAATGGCGTAATTTTAAGTTACAACAAAAGTACCGAAAGTACCGAATTTCCCCGGAAACAAATTCTCAGTACCGGTACTGCGTAAATAGTCTATTTCCCTGGAAATACCGGGAAAAATCGGTACCGGGAATTCCCGGGAGCATGCCCTAGTATATATACAGGGCGTCCCACGGACATGCCACATGGAGGGAAAGTACCTTGAATATTGTAGATGGAACATTTTACTGAAAGAAGACATTATTTAAATTTTAAAAATAATTTAAACTGCATTCATAGATATTTAAATAATTACATGGTTGAACCGGGAATCGAACCCGTCACATGAGAAAAATAATCATCCTGTAGCTTTATCGCACCGATCGAAAGGCTTCATTATTATATTATTTTTTGCTAAATAACTTAGTGTCACAAATAAAAGGAAGACCATGAATTTTAACATTTGATGTGAAATTTTGTTCAGAAAAATGAAAAGCTGACATTGCCGTAAGGAAATACAACTGACATTGAAATAAAAACATACATAAATTGATTAATTTTGTATTAAAAATGTTAAAATTCATGGTCTTCCTTTTATTTGTGACACTATGTTATTTAGCAAAAAATAATCCTTATGATGAAGCCTGTCGATCGGTGTGATAAAGCTACAGAATGATTATTTTTCTCATGTAACGGGTTCGATTCCCGGTTCAACCACGTAATTATTTAAATAAATATGAATGCAGTTTGAATGGTTTTTTAAATTCAAATAATGTCTTCTTTCAGTAAAATGTTCCATCTACAATATTCAAGGTACTTTACCTCCATGTGGCATATCCGTGGGACGCCCTGTATAAATAAAAAATAACTGCCACGAATGTACATCATTTCAGAACGGGATCTATTTGGTTAATTGTTTTTTGTTGTGCATGTAATTTTATTGTCAGGACAATGTTTCACAGTGTCTTAACGTAAGAGACCCCGAAATCGGACATGTCCCTTTTTATTCCAGAATCTTATAGATATAGCTATTTGAAATGCTTGAGTAAAACTCCCAGGTCTCTGCGAGTTTATGAAATATTTTTATATATATAAATAAGGCCTTTTTTCAATCCGGAAAAACTAAAAAAACTGCTGCTTTAAAACTAAGCTACTTATTTAAGATTCACTTACCATAATCAAATACCCTTTCAAATATACACATTTTAATAGTTAGATGAAATTGTAAAAGTTTATACAAATCGAATTAATTTGTTTTTCTTATTTTCGATTTTATTTTTTTTCCATAGAATACTAGCGCACTAACGCAGTACTAGGTGCAGATATTTATACCATAGTTTGTTCATATAGCCTTCTATCCGATATAAAAAAATTGACACCTAATTCCATGGAGTCTATAAGTTACAGGAGCTTATCGAATTGAATTAGGGTTGTCACTAAAACTGAACGGAAAAAATCCGAATTTTTTATTTTGTTCTTCATTATGAAGAACAATTGTTTCATCATCGGAATCTTCAGTACCTACTTTCATTATATACATCTGGACACGACGGCACAAGCTGTGCCAGAGCAGCTGATGGCGGTACGGGTATTTTCTTTTGTTTTCTTTTTCTTTGGAGCATTGACTGGATATGACTGGGTCAAAACTCAGAAGACTCTAAAGCCCTGTGGAACAAATCTAATATTGTTTTTTTCTTTGCTTATTTTTCGGCAGTGGTGTTCCGTACCTACCTTTATCATGATAGAGATTTGAAGTGAAATAAAAATAGCTTTTTACATTTGAATTAATGAATTTAAAAAAATACATTTTCCGGAAAATTTAAAATTTTGTAAGTGCCAATGTCATACATACGGATATGCAATACATACACTAAAATGAGCTTAAGGGATGAATTATATTAGACCGGGCCGTGCACGCGGCGTGCCGTGTAAGTACGTGGCCCGGACGGGGCACTGATTTGAAACGTTACCACAGAATAAATAATAGTACTACGTAACGTTACATACATTTCGTATTTATATTAGACCGGGCCGTGTCCTTGTCCGGGCCCGGGCAGGACAGGGGTCATTCACTGTGTAATATAAACTGCTCCATACAAAATTTACTGCATATTCTAGGAGAAAAAAAATAAAAACGATAACAAGAACAAAATATATTTTATACTTATTTCGTTTTGTATGAACTTTTACAGTTGCATTTAAGTAACTTAAAATGTGTGCATTTAAAATAGGCTTTGGTTAATTTGAGCGAAATATAAATATATAGCTTAGTTTTGTAAGAGCATTTTTTAGTTTACTAAGATTAAAAAATGACTCATTTTCAATTTTTTTTTCTCATAAACTAGAAGTCGCAGATACCTGGGAGTTTTACTCAAGCATTTTAAATAGGTAAATCGATAAGATTCTGGAATAAAAAAGTACATGTCCAATTTCAGGGTCTCTTACGACACTGTGTTTGTATGAAAGAAAAATTTTGGAAATTCGTCACGGGTACATACGGGGCCCACGTGGACGAAGTAGCGGGCGGCCCGCTATACTTCGTCCGCGTGGCTAGTAAATGATGAACTTTTACGTACCAATGTCCTTGCTCCCTGCCAGTGCTTGGTAACTATCATAGACTTTTGGAATACTATGCAGTTTAGCGAACTCTGTCGCTCTCTGTTTATCTCTGGCCGCTACAGCTGCAACGACTTGATCTCCCTTATCCGGAAACGAGTTTAACGCGTTCACAAAGTCATTGCAAATATTTCCAGCACTGACAATACCCCAACGAATAGTCATTCTGCAGAAAAATTGGGCACACTTTAAACTAATAATAAACAGGTGTGTTTGATTGAAGAATCATTTGAAAAAACTGTTGCTATTGCGACCGAAATACCAAGGCACTTATGCCCGATTTACACGTATTAAGTAATTTAGTAGTTCACTAAATATTAACTTAATTTTAAGTGACTTATCTACTAAATTGTGTGTTTACATGCCACTTAATCACTTAAAATTTAGTTAAAATTTAGTTAACTACTAAATTACTTAATACGTGTAAATCGGGCATTAAAATCCCGTTGTATTTCAAGTGCCTAGGTACTTCGGTCTACCTTCGTTGCTTATCATAAAGCTACCTAATCTCAATCCAAAGTACCTAGCTTAGAAAAACAAATGTCATCGATAGCCTACCGCTGGGCTTGAGCATTTACCCATAAACAATATCACATGATGAGGACCACCAAGCTGCACTAATGCGGGTGGGTGTGCTTACGACAACAACCGGGACAAATGATTCGAAGCACTTCAGAATCTATATTAATAAAAATCAATTGCCGAAATCTTTGTACGCGCATCACTTCGGAACGGTTGCACCAATGTGGGTAAGTAATTATTTTTTAGTTGTGTTCGTAATTATTCGTAATTTTACCTAATAAAATTATTATTAGGTATAGGCATGATATATACTTACTTAATAAATGCTTAATAACTAGCTTAATAATAAATTATTCTGAAGGCTCCTCCTTAGATTGGTTTATGGTCTAATCTAAGCTCTTCTCATAAAAGAAAAGGATATGTCCAAGAAATGAATTTACGCTGGCCTATAATAATAATTATAACCAAGACATAAGTTAAAGGCAAAGTCAAGCTTATGAATACCTCGATAACTACATCTGTGATACTTACTTAATATATGTACTTACCTAACTTTACGTTCGTTACCGTTTTCGTTACGCAAAAATTATATATTTTTAGCTTATCTATAATACAATTAATTTATTTAAGTACACTTTAATCACAATGAAATTCTAAAAACAATTTAATTGAGGCTGCTTATGATCAAGGTATGAAAAAATAACAAGTCAGATTTACCTGCGTGTGACCTTGAAATTACAATAATTCACTATATTTTCATTCATCTTGATTTCTTGACTGGTCTTACTTGTAACTACTAACCTAGTAAATAGTCGCAAACAAGACTCCACTATTTTTGCCGAACAAGTCTCGCGAGACTCGCGAGTGAAACTTCTTAGATTGCGATTGTACAATGCAACTTACATTATGGATTGTATAGATAGTCTAAGATCAGAGTATAGGACGACCTTCACCGGGAAGGTTAATGGATGAAAAGTATTTTATATCAAATTTAATAATTATGTTAAAAAATATATCGCGAGTGGGTTGGCTGAAAAATTTCAGTCCAGTAACTTTAATGATTAATTTAATATTAAAATAACATTTTTTTTAATTTGCACACACGGGTTTGGTGTGTGTGTTTGTAATGAGATTATATTTATGTAAACATAAATTTTATTTATTTATCCAGACGGTTGCAAATTACTAATATTGACTTACCTGTTTACACCTGCCTACCCAATGTTAAGACTGCAAAAAATAGGCTATAGGCTTCATACTTTCGATTGGTACCTATGTAATTTATATATTATCCAAAGAAGTGCAATGTTTAAAAAAATATTTTTAAATATTTAACTAATTAATCATTACTGGACTGACATTTTTTAGCCAACCCACTCGCAATATATTTTTTAACACATTAAATTTGATATAAAATACTTATCATCTATTAACCGGCTCGGTGAAGGTCGTTGTGTAGGTACTCGGATCCTCTACTAAGAATAGAACGAAAACAAAACAACAACAGAAGCAAAGCAACCGGCACAATGCCACATTCCACTGTAAACTCGGTAATCTATTACTTACTTAATTATTTTTATTAATTTACAGTTATAATGCTCACTAAAATAATTGTATCCTAGTAAGTACCTCAATAATATTATTCAATACAAATCGAAAGACTTACTTTGTGCAGGGTTTAGTTTGATTGAACGCGTCTGGTTTAGCGGCTATACACGATAATACTGAATGACTGAAAGTCTAGTCGCCGTGCCGCGTGCCTTCGTTGTATTGTATTGTTTGTAGGCGTTTGTAGATAGCGCGATCGCTATATACATATTCTCTCGATAAATAACTAAGTACTTAAGTACTTAGGCTTTTTATTTAGGTACCTACTCTCCATTTAGATTTCTATAAATACCGTCAAATGCCCTAATTTTTCACGAATTTTTATGTTATTTGACTTTGTTGTTAATAGATACCTGAATTCAGAATTTTTGGCAGGTTATTTAATACTTTAAGGAACTTATATTATTCTGTGCTCTAAGGGAAGAGAATGACGAGAATTATATTATTTTAATTATTTTTGACAATATGCTTGTTGCTTATATTTAACAACATTTTTAGCTTGTTTTAAGAATTAGGCTGTTATGTCTATATTCTTAACGTTGCCCGATGCGCTTACACCACAATAAAATTATACACTTACTGTTAATCCTGGGTAATCTAAAAAGTAGCTTAATAATTAACTGAATAACACAAATCAATTTTGAATAACTTACTTTGGAGTAGGTACTATTTAGTAGGTAAAATCATTAAGGCAATGTTAGGAAGGACACAATTTCTAGCAAACTTCACACATTGACTAAGAATGTGTAAGGTTGTCTCATAAAAAAAATGGTAGGGCATCCAACTTTTTTTGTGTGTTTTTGTTTCACTCTTATTTAAAATCGTATTCGAGGTATGCCGAATTGTTATTCAGCGTAGCTCGTATGAAGTAATATTCTTATTTTCAACAAGACCTACGGCAATATTTAGTAATTTTTCATCATAATCTTTGTTTTTTCTTTGTGACTTGCTCATTTTGATCGCTCTTTTAACAAAAAAAATATATAGGTACTTACTTAATTAATAATTTATTACTTTTTAACATCTTTTTTGTAAATCGACGTCGACAAATTCAAACATAAAGCATGAAATTTTGTACTTCAGCCAACTCTCGGAAGCATATTTGTAAACGAAACTTCACCTATTTTTTGTCATAACGAAAGAGATTTATGTTAGTTTAAAATGGATAAACATCTCAAATCAAACTCTGACAACATTAAACAAATGGATGTAAATATTTGGGTAAGTGTAATAAAAAGTAATTTTTAGGTTAAATGTAGGCGATTTGCTTACAAACATTCTTTCCGAGTTGACTGAAATATAAGTAGGAATATAAAATGAACATGTAGGTAGGTGACGTGTCTTAACTATTGAATATAATAATGAGTGTGTCAACCCTAGCTTCGGCTATGTTTGATATACTCGTTCTGAAAACATGCCAAAGTTTGCCTAAACCAATATACTTATTTCTGTAAATATTCGTGTATATCCATCATTAACAATTACAAATGATCTAACTATCATTGTTTTGTAGAATGAGTTTGAAACAGGTAAGTAAGAATTGAACACATTTTAATGACTTACTTGAAAATTTTACCCACAACTCCAATACCCGCCTTATTTTACACTTTGGTTTGTCAAAAGTCTATGCATGTTACCAACATAACGTGACCATCTTTATTATTGAAATTTTGCGTTCACAATGCTATATAGATATAGGATAAAATGTTTACTAGAAAAAAATCAACCAGTCCCAGGAAGCTCGAATGAGATTCGAACCCATGACCTTGGGAATGCCGGTCCACTGCTCTAACCGCTGAGCTACCAGAAGACTCGTTGAATCTTTCCTAGTAGTTTGATTTACGCTGCAAGCCAGCGTTATTACGTCACTGTGAAGGCTATCTACCCTCACAGTGGAAAGAAATATTATTGCAAGTATTTAACAATCGATAAAGAGGTAATTGCTTATAAATATATTTATTTTTGAAATTTTGCATTCACAATCACAATGCTATTATACATAGATATAGGATATAAATGGTTACTAGAAAAAAAATTAAGAGCAGTGGACCGGCATGGGACCGTAAATGGGATTCGAATCCATGACCAATCCAAAGGGTTCGAATCCCATTCGAGCTTCCTGGGACTGGTTGATTTTTTTCTAGTAAACATTTTTTATCCTATATAACGTAACCAGTTTTGTGTTGCCATATAAAAATTTTAATAATGTAAGTAGATACAAATGTTTGAATTGCGTGATGAATAAATTAAAAAAGATATTACTTACTTCTTTTCTTATGCCCAATGTTTGCCTAGGCTAACATTGGGCGCGAGACAAAATTAGGGCATTTGACGGTAACCTACAGTTGTTTTGTTTGGAAATAAACCACTACAGATTGTAATGGTTGTTAAACAATACTAACATACAGTTGAAATAGGAAATCTTCGTGTCTAAGGGTGGATTCGACCAAACTGGAATAAGGTCTTATACCTAGATTAAACGCCGAATTTGTAGGTAAGTATAGACTAATCTCGGAGTAAGTCTTAATCCAGTTTGGGCGAATCCACCCTAAGTAATTTATTAGTGAAGACAAGCATTAAAATCCTCAAAGACTATTTACGTTACGTTACTACGTTAAATCATTTTTCAAATACTTACGTCTTTAAGGGTGGATTCGACCAAACTGGAATAAGACTATTACTCCGAGATTAGTCTATAAAAATTCGGCGTTTAATCTAGGTATAAGACCTTATTCCAGTTTGGTCGAATCCACCCTAAATCATGGATGTAATAGGTTTTAGTTGAAGCATATTACCTACGATTTATGTGAGGCGGCCTTTGCGAGTGAGTCGGAATGAAAGAAAATCATTGGAAGAGTGCAAGGGGTGGGTGCCGCATGCGTACGACAAGGATCAGTAATTATTGTAAATTATATAAAAACAATTAATACTGTCCGGCTGGAATCCTATCATACAGGTTCAACACCACTCTGCGAGATCAAAAGATACTGTAAAAGGTCATGTGTAAAACGGAACGCACCTAGATAAGACTACGCAATAGAATCAATAAACGTGGTCATACTGTAGTGTAGCATGCTACATTACATTTGTTTTAATATAAGATTGAGTACACATTAAGGATGGGAACGAACATGCATGCGGCATATTGTTCGTAACTAAGATCTATAGGTACTTACCGTCCTATAGATATAAGTGAGTAGTTCAATTCAATATCTTTATTGCATTATTACTATGGGGATTACATAAGTTGACACAAAATCATATACGTGTGTGTGTGTGACGCGCCGCCCCGTTGTGACGTTCTGTAAGGGCTCGGCTACGGCCTTGACGCTATGAGTGGAGCGGCGAGCGGATCCTTTGTTCATTGCGTCCTTTCTATGACCATTGACAGAGACTTCCTTAGTATAACGCGTCATGGACAAAGTATGGTGGCCGAGCCGTAAAGGCTATGCAACGAATCTTAGTCAAAATTGACTTTTATTTCAATGTACACATTAAGTATCATATTATTATCGTCGTTGGCCATTGAGAGGGGATAAAATAGAAAGTGGATAGCTTAGGAGAGATTAACTATCTAGGAAAGGAAAAAGAATATCACTGTTGTACCAAAAACTGCAGGTCGGCTGGAACGCTTTAAAAGCAATCTAGATACAAAATTAAATTATTTAGAATACAATGACAACCCTAATGTCTTTTATAATAATTTTTTTAACATTTATTGTTCAGAATTTAATGAAACTTTTATTCCAAAAAAGATCTCAGTTAGTGGTACTGTAACTTTTAATGAATGGGCTACAATTGGTATTCACAGAAGTAGGAAACGCCTTTATGAACTTTATGGTGAACGCAACTATAACACCAGCGATGACTTCAAATTATATGTTAAAAATTATTCAAAGTTATTCAAAAGAGTATGTCGATTAGCCAAGGCAAACTATTTGAGTTCTAAGATTAAGAATAGTAATGACAAAATAAAAATGACATGGAATATTATAAATAGTGAAACAGGAAAGGTCAAAAGTCGTAATAATGAGTACAATTTAAATTGTGATAATAAAACCTTGACTTCTGATGCTGATATTGCTGCAGCATTTGAGAGGTTTTTTACTGACATTCCAGTTTCAACTACAAAAGCCTTGATTTCCTCCCCCACTGTAGCTGAATCTGTTTTGAAGGAGAATGTTAAAGATTGTGAAAGTAATTTCAGTTTTCAAAAAATTTGTGTTATAGATATAATAAAAACATTTAACACTCTCAATAAAAAGAAAACTGCTGATCTGTGGGGTAATTCCGTGGACGTCGCTGAATCTGTAATTATGACAATAGCTCCAGTTTTAGCTTGCATATTTAATGAATGCATTGATTGTGGTGTTTTTCCTGACCTCATGAAATATAGTAAAATAATTCCATTATTTAAATCAGGTAGCACTTCTAACCCCTCTAATTTTAGACCTATTTCTGTGCTACCCACATTTAGTAAAATTTTTGAAAAGTTAATGCTAGACCAAATGCAAATTCATTTTTATAAAAATAAACTTTTACATTGTAAACAATATGGTTTTACTAGGGGTCGCTCTACAACTGACGCCGGTGTTGAGCTTTTAATCCAAATATTTGATACCTGGGAGGAATCACAGGATGCCCTAGGGGTATTTTGTGATTTATCCAAGGCTTTTGATTGTGTTTTACATGAAACTTTGGTCAGGAAGCTTAACCACTATGGAATTAGGGATGCTTCTTTGAGCCTTCTAATCTCATACTTGAGTAACAGGATTCAAAAGGTCGACATTAACGGTAAAAGATCTCCGGGATCAGTGGTTAAAATGGGAGTTCCGCAGGGTTCAATACTTGGTCCATTCTTGTTTTTGGTTTATATTAATGACTTACCTTATTTTGTAAAAGACAGTCATGAGATAGTATTGTTTGCTGATGATACTTCACTTTTATTCAAAGTGAAACGACGACACCCAAATTATGACGATGTGAATAATGCGGTCTCAAAGATTGTTCACTGGTTTAGTGTTAATAACTTGCTATTAAACGAGGGAAAAACTAAATGTGTAAGATTTGTATTGCCTAATGTTAAGCAGGTAATGACTAGTGTACAAATTAAAGATAAGAATGTGAATCCTGTGGACACCACTGTGTTTCTAGGCATCACATTGGATGCCAAGCTTCAGTGGGGCCCACATATAGCTAAATTGTCGAATAGACTTAGCTCTGCGGCTTATGCAGTAATGAAGATCCGTCAGTTAACTGACGACGTTGATACAGCTAGATTAGTTTACTTCAGTTACTTTCATAGTGTAATGTCGTACGCCATTTTACTGTGGGGAAATGCTGCCGACATTCAAACTATCTTTGTGCTGCAGAAGAGGGCTATTCGAGCAATATATAACCTACAGGCTGGTGACTCTCTCAGAGAGAGATTTAAGGATATAAGTGTAATGACAGTTGCATCACAATATATTTATGAAAATCTTGTGTATGTTCATAAAAATATTGAAATGGTTTCAAAAAACAGTGATATTCACAAATTAAATACTAGAAGTAAGAACAAATTAGCAGTGCCTTATACTAGGCTCCATAAAATAAATAATTCTTTTAAGGGTCTGTGTGTACGATTATACAACAAAGTACCAAATGATATTCAGAAATTAGATCTTGATAAATTTAAAATCAAAATTAAAGAAAAGCTTTATAAAAAAGCTTATTATAAAGTGTCGGATTATACAGAAGACAAAACAGCTTGGGTCTGAAATGCTCCAAGTACCTATTCCAACAGCTATTTCTAATTGCCTATAATTAATTTATATAGAGCACCATATTTAATTAAACTATTTACATTCAAATTCATATTTTGTATTTTGTGACCTGGTAACGACATATAATATATATATTTTTTGTAAATGTCGTTGCTTCTGTGCGCTGTGGTTTCTTGCGCCTGTTCTTTGCCACAGTTAAAAAATGATGTCCTGAATGGGTGGTAGGTTAAAAAATATTTGGACGTTTCTAAGTACTTATTAATTGAGTTTATTGAATAAATATATTTTGACTATTGACTATTGACTATAGGAGAGAGGAGGAGTCAAGAAGTTGACGAATAGAAATTAGACAGCATAGGAATATGATATCAAACATTGCCAGTTTTACTTTTTAATTTTAAGTATACTTAAATAAATAAAAACAATGTTAAGATTATTAAATGTAAACAATACAAATTAAAAATACCCAGCAGCGGTATAGCGGTCGTGGTCAAGCTATAGTAATTGAATTCAAAATTATTTCACCCGCGTGGTTCCCGTTCTCGTGGGAATATCGAGATAAAAGAATCCTATGTGTTAATCCAGGTTCTATACTATCTGTATACCGATATATTGTCAAACCTACTCTTAACCTTACATTATTTATTCTGTGACCTTACTCCCTGCTCTCAATTGCAGTCTACTACAAAACACTTGAAGCTATCAAGCAGGTTCGCAAGATAAGAGATAAGCTCCTATTACAAAGAGAACCTATTAAAATATGTTATGTTTATAATAACATTATTACAAACATAAAATATTTTTAAGTGTCATTCAAGTGTTTAGGTATAATTATTTTCATAACACTTCAATTATGTTATTTACAATATTGTTTTCGGGTTATTAAACGGCAAGGCAGGTAACTGCACAATGCAATTAAATATATTATGAAAAAAATTGCCGAATGTTTAGAACGCGGCATCCAAAGCTTGACGCAAATCTTCCATTAGGTCTTGAGCGTCTTCCACACCCACTGAGAGCCTCACCAATGAGTCTGTGACGCCCAACGTTGCTCTCTCTGCTGGTGACTGAAATCTGTGCGACGTTGCACATCTGTAACGGAAATAAGTTATAGTTAAGGGTGTCATGTCAGATCAGTATCAATCACTCATCGGCACAAATTACAGTTTCAGATCAACAAGAAGTGACAAAACTCGAAAGAAGAGGTGTTTTTGCAGTGACTGGGCATATCTCTTATTTCGCATTAAAGTGTATAAAGTTGATAATAATATAAGTAAAGTTGATAATAATAACATCCTTAGTTAATTTTACTCACGGAATTCCCGCTAAGCTTTCTAACCCTCCCAAACTGTCAGCTAAGGTGAACACTTTTAAGGATTTCAAGAATTTCCTAGAGTTCTCTAGGTCACCGCAATGGTCGAAACTGAACACCCCGGAGTGGCCGCTTTGCTGCTTTTTTGCTATTTCGTGCTGTGGGTGCGATAGAAGACCTGTAAGGATAGAGGGAATTGGCTTTTACTGTGACATTGATATATTATTATAAGTATGTGTGTGTCGGTAACAGGCAACCGGTGACTGTGTCCGATTCCGATCGCCGCATCTGGATCCAGCCTCTGTCGGCATCGGCAGCACGTATGCGCAGCGCCTTAGGGTACCCGGTTTGTAATTTTTCATTTTAGGCTAAAGAAGTGAGACTCCAGCAAAACATACAACAACAACCCCAAAAACATTCGAGTTGCGATCTTGTATGTTAAGCAAATTCTAAAAAACTCACAAATTTAAAGACTTCGCTTCCTTTAAAGATATACTAAAACAACCAATACATATACCTCACTCTCTAAGCGCATCCGAAACTTCGTTAGCTCGTGATTGAATTAGCTGCGCTGCTTTTGGTGCCTATAATATTATTTCCAAAACTAGAATAGGTACCGACCTGGATGCATGACTTTAGTCACTTTTGGGTGATTCTCCAACCACGTTGCTAATAGCAGGGATGTCGTCTTATGACGTTCCATACGCAGTGCCAGTGTTTTCAGACTTCTGTTGACTAAATAACAGTCAAAGGGCGACGGAACTGCTCCCATGGCTGAAATCTCAATTACGTCAGTTTGCCTGTTCTGTAATCATTATGCCCTAAGGCAAGTCTCCTATGCAAGAGCTATTTTAAATTTCGATATAAATGAATTGTGTTTGATAAATTAGATTACATTGTCAATGCTTAATAAATAGGTATTAAGCTAACTGTTGTTGTTACTTTCAGCTATTCAACGTAACCACGTTGAAAAACTGAAACTAACAACATCATAAAGGGACGATAAAATGTTACTCACATTTTTGTAAAAATTTCAATCTCGGAGCCAGCTGCTTATCTTTAAGTACCACCGCGCCCATAATCACGTCAGAATGACCATTCATGTACTTGGACATGGAGTACACGACAATATCCACACCAAAGTCCAAGGGTCTTTGTAGGTAGGGTGTAAGGAATGTATTGTCTACTACCACCAGAATGTTACCGTGGTTCCTAGCCACTTCTACGATTGTGACTAGGTCAATCACTTTCAATAGAGGATTTGTTGGAGTTTCCAGCCAAAACATCTACAATCAAGAAAATGAAATTTCTAGATGTGTGTTATGTTGTTTAGCAGCATAAATTGCTATTAGAGTAAATCGTGAAATCCTACCACCAATTTAGTAAGCGTTTTCTTTGCTACAAACCTTAGTATTGTCCTTAATGGCTGCCTTTACTGATTGTATATTTGAAAAGTTTGTAAATGTGACTTCAACTCCATTTCTCACAGTGGCGTCCCTGAAATCAAATGATACTTTCACTAATGGAATACCACACACCCTTTGGAGGGATTAGTAGCACTATGTCCCATTTGCAAATGGTCACTATTTCTGAAATGTCACGTCGCGGATGTTCCTGTTTTTTTTACTATGAATGGGTTTGCTCTTGATCCCAATCAAGCCCAGTGGCTAAGGCAGGATTCACGATGGAGCAAGATAACCCAGAAGGTGTCTATTCACTCTTGCTATGAAGATGGACGGGTTATAAGTACTCGGAAACACAGACGCAGGGAGGGAGTTCCACTCCTTTGCTGTGCGCAGTATAAAAGATGTTGAGTAGCGCTTTGTACGACATTTAGGAATATCCACCTAGAAAGGGTGGTAGCCCGCAGTCCGTCGGGATGACCGATGGAAAAAGGGGGATGGCGGTATGAGCTCATGCAGCTCCAGAGCACATTCTCCGAAGTAGTCTGTAAAAGATCGACAGACAGGCAACTTTGCGGCGGTGAGCTAGCGTATGAAACTTGCTCTTCATCAGTTCTTTGTCGCCAATTAGCCTCTCAGCTCTGGGTTGAATCTTGTCTAGTGCAGTTGTTGGTATTTCGCTGAGCCGTCCCATAGGTGACTGCAATATTCCAAGCAAATCGAACTTGAGCTTTACAGAGAGAGTTGAAAGCTGTCCCGGCGTGAAAATCGCTTGACCTTATTTAGGACGCCCAGCTTCTTGGCTGCAGTTTGAGCCTTGGACTCGATGCTGGTGCCGAAGTTGAGGTCTGAAGACAACTTCCATGCCCAGAAGGACGAGACTGTCGGTAACAGGCACAGATGTACCCCGCAAGGTAGGAATCAGGATAAAGGGACTCTTTTTAGCGGTGAACAAACACGCTTGCGTTTTGGTAGCGTTGAAATTGACCAGGTTACTGTCACCCCACTGGTAGACGTGGCTTATCGTCTGGTTCGTTCGCTCAACTATGGCCTCTCTTATCAATATCACGTCATCAGCGCTGGCTTCTGCATCCGAAAGGTATCTCTCTACGACAGTACTGTCATCTGCATACCCAACAATTCTCAGTATTAACAGGTCATTGATGTGCAACAGGTAAAGCGTCACAGAGAGAAAATACCTCTGAGGAACTTCGGCATCAAGAGCCAGAGTCAGAGGAACAGCCATCGATGACTACTCTAAACGACCGTTCCGTCAGGAAATCAGCTACCTAACTACAGAAGTTAGCGGGGATACCATATACGCAGAAAGCTTGCGCAGCAGACTTGCGTTACAGACCCTGCCAAAAGCCTTCGAGATGTCGAAGAGAAGAAGGAAGAGAAGTGATACGGCAAGTGCTTTGCCGTGCATCTCGAGGGCCTCGCCCCAGTCGATCATTCTCGGCGAAAGTCATATTGACGGTCACTGAGAAGGTCATTAACTTCTAGGTATGAGACATGCAACTTACTGTTTAGAACTTTTTCCATGACCTTATAGAGTATGGAAGTGATGGCGATCGGTCGGTAATTGCATGGGTCGGCAAGACTTTCCTTTTAGGGTACTGGCCGCACATTGGCAAGCTTCCAGCATTTCGGTATGGTTTTTGTCTCGAGGGAGAGGCGATACAAGAGTGTTAGCACAGGAGACAACTCAGGCCCACAATGCCTCAGTACCCTTGCTGGTATGCCATCAGGACCACTGGCCTTGTTCACGTCCAGACTAAGTAGGGCTCTATACGGACCTCTTTATTGTGGATTGTGATCTCCGGCATCGAAGAATAACAGTGAGGTAAGTTTGGTGGTTGTTGAGACCCGGTGTCTAGACGCGAGTTGCTCGCAAACAGAGGCAAATAAACTTGCTTTCTCAGCTACAGAATGAGCCAGCTACCAGTTCTGCATGGGTGGTAACATAGGACAGCAAAAATTCGCCTCGGCTGACTTCGAAAGGTACCAGAACTGTTTACTAACGCTCGGGTAGGATGACAGTTTCGTCCCTATTCGGCTGATGTGGTCGAATCTCGCCTTTATAATAACCCTTTTGCACGACTTGGCGGCCGAATTATAGGCTCTCTTCTTTGCTCGGATTGTCCGTGCACGGACTTTGCGATCCCGGGCTTGCACCCAAGCCTGGTAAGCAGACTGTTTTCCACAGTCCGCATTATACCATTCCCTGCCGGAGTACATCCGTAATCGCATTGACAGTACACGAAGGGTCGCTCGAAGGGAAGCATGTTTGCCGCCAGGGATAAAATGCAAAGAAAATACGCATCTCGTCTCAACCTGCTGACTCGTATCGCCATACTCGCCTCGTGCCCCTAGGGCTCATATCCGGAGAAGAGCAGATCGATACTGATTTTTACCACACAATGGTCGGACGTTCCCAGCGGGGTTGAGCCGATAATGCTTGTGTGGATGGATCGGTTGTCAGCAGTAAGTCAAGACAATTGGGTTTGTGGCCAGCGAATTTCGAAATTCGCGTGATCCACCAGCTGAGTGAGATTTAGTGCAAACCTTCGCGCTTCTCTCCCAGCATGGTAAGTCTTCTGGAACGAGTACAGTCACTCTTTGTGGTGAGCGTTGAAGTCTCCCAGAAAGACAAGCTCTGCCGCTGGATACCACTGAGTTTTTAAGTCTGCTGTCTGAGTGAGGTAGTCTATGAGCCGAGATGGTTGGCCGTTTGCAGATGGTCCCGTTTAGAAATGGTCCCGTTAGTCACCACTATAATACTCCACTATACAGGATGGAAAAAAAAGACCGTGGTTGGAGGAAAAGTACCCTTAATATTGATGATGGCAAATTTTACTGAAAGGAAACATTCCTTTATTTTAAAAAAATGATTAAAACTACATTTAAAGATTTTTGAAAAGTCACCAGCTTGAGCCGGGAAAAAAATATGTATTTTATGATACCAACCGAAAGAATCATTCATAAGGATCAATTTCTTTTAATCAACATACCAAGAATACGTCTGTGCATACATGAAAATGGGTCTCATTTTGAGCATTTTCTTTAGATAGTAAGTAGTAAGCTTTACAATAAAAACATAATTTTTCTTAGTCTTTCTTTAATTTAAGATACTATGTTGTTAAAAGAAATTGTTCCTTAAGAATGACTCTTTCGGTTGATATCATAAAATAAAGTTTACATGCCCCACTGCTCAATTACAAACACAGTAGAGCAGTTTGTAATTGAGCAGTGGGGCATATAAACTGCACAAATTATATTGTTTGTTAAATATATTTTAGCGTTTTATTAACGCTTAAATATACTTAAGTAAAATTTTAAACACTGAAAAAAGACGACAACCTCAGGCGGGAATCGAACCACGCACCTTCCGCATTCCGGGCGGCTTCCTTAACCACTTGACTACCGAGGTCTGGTTTTCACCCGTCGAAATTTGTCAGTGCTTGATGCTTATGTTTTTAGTCAACATTGCTTCATCAAATCTTAGAAGTATTCACTTCTGAGATCCGAAAGAATTATTTTTACAAATATTTGAACATTCGGTTAAGATGAAGCTGCGTTTAAAGATTAATCTTTTTTTAAAATATATTTTAGCGTTTTATTAACGCTTAAATATACTTAAGTAAAATTTTAAACACTGAAAAAAGACGACAACCTCAGGCGGGAATCGAACCACGCACCTTCCGCATTCCGGGCGGCTGCCTTAACCACTTGGCTACCGAGGTCTGGTTTTCACCCGTCGAAATTTGTCAGTGCTTGATGCTTATGTTTTTAGTCAACATTGCTTCATCAAATCTTAGAAGTTTTCATTTCTGAGATCCGAAAGAAATATTTTTACAAATATTTGAACATTCGGTTAAGATGAAGCTGCGATTATAGATTAATCTTTTTTTTAAATATATTTTAGCGTTTTATTAACGCTTAAATATACTTAAGTAAAATTTTAAACACTGAAAAAAGACGACAACCTCAGGCGGGAATCGAACCACGCATCTTCCGCATTCCGGGCGGCTGCCTTAACCACTTGGCTACCAAGGTATGGTTTTCACCCGTCGAAATTTGTCAGTGCTTGATGCTTATGTTTTTTGTCAACATTGCTTCATTAAATCTTAGAAGTTTTCATTTCTGAGATCCGAAAGAAATATTTTTACAAATATTTGAACATTCGGTTAAGATGAAGCTGCGTTTATAGATTAATCTTTATTTTAATATATTTTAGCGTTTTATTAACGCTTAAATATACTTAAGTAAAATTTTAAACAAGCCAAATGGTTAAGGCAGCTGCCCGGAATGCGGAAGGTGCGTGGTTCGATTCCCGCCTGAGGTTGTCGTCTTTTTTCAGTGTTTAAAATTTTATGAACTGTACAACTCAGTTGAGCAGTGGGGAAGAAACGAAATTTTTACAATTTCGTGCAGGACCCCCCTTATAACGAAATCGTACGTGACAAGTCCCGTGGTCTGCGGGCGACGAATGACATCTGCACACAACACAATGACGCGGACGTTCCTGTAGGTACTACGCCCGCGCTTTTCTTTCCCGCCCAGCAAACTTTTGTCACCCAGCCCGCAAACCGTGGGACTGCCACACGTATGAATTTGCCAGTCTATAAGTAGGTAGGTATAGTTACTTGAATTGTGAGCTTGTGCCCCCGTATATGTCGATACTGGACACGAGATGGTCCCCACTGTTAAGTAGCCCGGTGACCGCGGAAGCTGCGGCCAGCCCCGAGCCGAAAGCGAAGCCGCGCGTGCCGCCCTCCAGGGCTGTCAGACACTCTTCCAGCGTGCTTCTGGATGGGTTGTTAGATCTTGCGTAATAGTAACCCTATTGACAAACAACAAGGGATCATGTTATATGACCAAACTATAACCATCAATCTATAACTGACCCTTAAACGGACACAGCATGTTCAAATTTTTCATTGGTTTTCGCCCTTATCTCAATTGTATAAAGTTCAAATAGTGGGAATATTATTTCCCACTGTCTTATTAAGGGTTTAAAAGCCACTCATCATCCTATAAACGTCCCATTGCAGCGCACAGGCCTTGGACAACAACACAATGACATGCAGATTGAACCATAATAATTAGCCACGCTGTCGCATGCACAATGCGGGTTACGCAACTAACGATTGGCTAATACTCAGTTCATAATAATGTTCAATTATCTTCAATTTCTGGGGCATTATATTGTTCAAATATCGTAATACATAGGTACATACATATAAATCAGGACTATTATCCCCAAAAGGTAAGTCGGAGACCAAGGCAAAGAGGACATCAAAAGCAGTCCTCTACATAGTCGACTTTTCACCAAATAGCGACTGCACATGTACACAGCGTGACAGGTGTTGAGCCCGTCGCCGCTATACGCTGTTTGGATGTACGTGCAGTATTTAGTCCGTTAGTCGCCTTTTACGACTTTCAAGGGAAGAAGGAGGTGGTAGTATTCTTTCACCGCTACGCGACGCGGTTTATCTTTATTTTCGTTTAAAAAAATTTAAAAAAACTGCGCAGCCGCAGCCCACTATGCTGTCAGTACACTGGCTCACTTGCTATTGTTCATTGTGCGAGTTAAATGTAATTGGTCTAAATCATCATTTTAATTTATCAAAACACCAGAACAAAGTCGGCCGTGCCTATGGTTAGTCTGGAGATCACCAGTAAGTCACACCGAGAAAACGACGTAACGCAACTTTGGGTGCACTTCTTGAGCCTGCATAGAAATTATATTGGCCGCGATGCGCGTAGCTGCCTCAGCGTGGCGCGTTTTCGAATTCTCTCCACGAAATGTTCATCTTATCGCATATCAGACAAATACTATTAACGCGTCTCGCTGGGGGGGGGGGTCTTCTTTAGTCTCAAAGATATATTTACATTATGTTCCTCTGGAGTTGGCTTCTTGTACGTGGTCGCAGTGGTAATCGGTGGCACCACTGCCTCCGACTTCCATTTCTCTGGTTCTTGGCCGGCGTGGATTGCGACTGTTGCGAAATTAGGCCTCTGCTTCAGAAATCCTTGATATGCGTCTGCCATCTGATCGAGAAGGGGTAGATGATGAGAGGATTTCTTGTAGTAGGTAATTATTACCTACTCGAAGAATTACCTATTTCTTATTATTGCTGAAAACAGAAAAACTAAAAAGACAACAAGTGCATGTTCTACAACGAACGGACGGCCAGACATAATGATCACTTTTCTGTGGTCATTCGTGTAAGTTAGGTTACACAGTTCTAAATAGGTACCTACCTTCCTAATTTATTTAACTAAAAGTACACCAAGGAACGTGTCTCGTCTGCACAGACTTTTTCGTATCGATAGCTTGTAGCGACTGACAGACAACACAAGAGCTTTATATAATAGTTACCTACCTACTAAGTTTTGGTGGTGATAACTGACTGGAAGTGACCTTCCACCCAGTTATCGCCACCAAAACTATCTATAAAAATAAAAATGCCAAACTCCAAACACATGTTTTGATAAGACATTTGAATGATTAAACTCATTCACCGAGTCTCAGCACAGTTTCATTCAAGGACGATCCATCGTATCGAATCTCGTGTTACTCAATGATTTTATCACCATTACTATGCAAAATGGTAAGCAGGCCGATGTCATTTACACGGATTATAGCAAGTGGAGCTCGATGGCGCAGCGGCTAGCGCGTACGGCTTGCGATCTTACCCGCTAAGCAACTTTCGCAATGCTGGGTCGCTGGATGGGTGACCAAATTAAAAACATCTCGAGCTCCTCCGTGCTTCGGAAGGCACTTTAAGCCGTTGGTCCCGGTTGTTGTCGTAAGATGACAGTCGTTAAAACCCACCAACCTGCATTGGGCCAGCGTGGTGGGTTATGGCCCAATATCCCCACGCGCTATTGTTCACGTGGGAGGCCTGTGCACAGCAGTGGGACGTTTATAGGCTGATGATGATGATGATGATGATGATAGCAAGTGTTTCGATAGAATCCACCACACTATGCTTATCAGCAAATTGGAACACATTGGGATTAACGGTGATCTCTTAAGGTGGTTTGAGTCTTATATTTCCAACAGATCCCGCAAGCTGTTGTTATTAATAACTATATTTCTAGTTGGGTCGTGGTACCTAACGGAGTGCCCCAGGGTTCTCTTCTTGGTCCACTTCTGTTTTTGATCTTTGTAAATGACATCGGCTCTTGTTTTCATCACTCCAGGCTGCTTTGTTTCGCAAATGACATGAAAATATTCAAATTCATTTCATGTGAATCCGATAAAGTGGATCTTCAGTCAGATCTGACGCGTTTGGATATGTACTGTGAGGCAAACAAACTGGATCTTAATCCTTCAAAATGTTCCGTTGTAACTTTCAGTCGAAAATCTGTCAATATTTTGTCGGGTTACAAACTAAAGGGTAGGATTGGTCTTTCGGCTACTGAGTGAGTCTGTTCGAATTTTTGGTTAAAATCCTTAAAAACAATTTCCATCCTTATAACATATTGGTGTTGGTTTATTAATATAACTTAAAGGGAAATAAGGTACGTGACAGTTTTTAGTTGGCCTTTTGGCCGCTTAGATGGAGGGGAACGAAAAAGAAAAGCCGCCCGAAGGGGATGGCGGCAATCCCATTATGGAAGTCGAGACAACCTCGCGTAAACGCTCCAGCGCAGCTGCACTACTTCCATCTGAAATCGCAGAACATGATAGGACAGCAAAAAAAGTTATTACTAACCCGGAAAATGCAAATCCGTCTATTTCTACCATGTACAAACACCCTTCGTTGGACAACAACTCGCGTGGTTATAACGTGGAGGACTGTGGTCCATACATAGTCCATGTTTCCAAAGAATCAGTGGCCAACTCAAGCTTAAGCCTGAAGCCTATCAAGGTAGGCCTTATTTTTATGCAAAATAAAATAAGTAATATCACCAAAGATGGTATTAAGTCAATTGGTCGTAATAGAGTTTCTGTAGAATTTAAATCTGCTCAGGACGCAAACAAATTTATAACTAATCCTTGCTTAGCCCGCCACCAATTAATTGCTTCCATCCCTGCATATAATATTTCACGAATGGGCCTTGTTCGTGGAGTTCCAGTGGAATGGTCTATGGAAGAATTCGTTAATGCTACAGAACTGACTGAAGGCCCAAATAAAATATTAAAAGCTCGTAGATTACACCGCAAGGTATTAAAAGAAGATGGCACTCCATCCTGGATCCCTACGCAATCCGTAGTCCTCACCATGCAAGGGCAATCTTTACCTAACAAAATATATGCTGTCTACACATCGCTTACTGTAGAAGTATATATATTACCAACAATACAGTGCAGAAAATGTGTTAGGTTTGGTCATATACAAAATCAATGCCGTTCGGATGCACGTTGTTATAGGGGCGCCCAAAAACATCCCGGTGACCAATGCAAGGTGACCATTGACAATGCAACCTGTTTTAACTGCTCTGGAAAACATTTTGCTACAGATAACACCTGCCCTGAATTTTCACGACAAAAAGCCATCAAAACAGTTATGTCTGAGCAGAATATATCGTATGCCGAAGCATCTGCACGCTATGGTCGTGTCAGAAAACCCTATGCTGATGTGGCTAAAGTCATGTTTGCTCCTATCTCTGAACCCTCTGTCCACTCACCCTCCCACCAAACATATACCTCTCTTCCCTCCACTCCTGGTAGATCAACATCTTACCGTAAACGAGTTAACCTTTCTCCACGTCCACGATCTCCCACCCCTGTAAGTTATGACCAACATGCCCACCACTTTATTACTAGCACCCCACGGTCTGAGGTACCTAATGGCCAGGCTTTTCCTGACCCTGCCCAGAGAATAGGACAATTTACCCCCAATGAGGGTCTTATGGAGCTACTATTAAAGCTCCTCACTAATATTATCGCCAAACTTAGCGATGTGCTACCGAACGACGTTGCCCCACTAATGATAACTCTTACAGAAAAACTTACTAATGGCTCCTCCTTCCACAATCCCAGCTCACTTCCTTCAATGGAATAGTAGAAGTATAACCCCTAAAAAACCTGAGCTTATAAATTTAATTAACAGTAATGACATTGTTGTTGCTGCTATTTCGGAGACTTGGTTGAGGCCTGGATCTATATTCAGGATCCCGGGCTTTTCTTGCCTCCGTGATGACCGCGACGACGGCCGTGCAGGTTCTGCACTCCTAATTAAGAGAAGTCTCCCGTTTTCACAAATCACCCTCCCTTCCCATACAGATGATTTTAATGCCGTAGCTGCAAAAATTATGGACATAAATTTTATTTCAATATACATTCCTCATCCGAACATTAGCCTAATCCCTGACCTTTCTACTGTCCTTTTCTCTGTACCTCCCCCTCTGGTAATTATGGGTGATTTTAATTGCTATAATACCTCATGGGGATCTTTTTACACAGATTCCTTCTCGCCTTTACTTCTGGACCTTTTTGAGGACATTAATGTTTGCATCATAAACGATAGCTCACCCACTCATAGAGTATATCCTGGACAGAATCAACGGTCTGTGCTTGATTTAACTGCTTGTTCTCCAAATTTAGCATCTTTACTGTCATGGAGGATATTTTATTTTATTTTATTTTTTATTTTATTTTATTCGGCAAATCATCAGCTTTATAATAATGAAATATAACTTACAATAGAACTTAAAAGCTACTAAAAGATTCGCACTGATAAATTAGATCAATCTTACGGGAGTGATCATTTCCCAATAATTGTTTCCAAGCCTTGCTCTGTACTTCCTTCCCCAATATTTGAACCGCTCCTAAAATATAAAATTCTTGAGGCTGACTGGCAAAAATACACAGAACTTATAGAAATCCGCCTACTAGAACCTGAACCGTTACTGTCATCATCCAACCTTTTAGAGCAATACTCACGCTTTCTGTCTATTATTAATGAATCTGCCGATCAGGCCATTCCCAAAAGAAAACCAGCTGGACAAAAAATTGCATCTCCTCCTTGGTGGGATTCTGATTGCACAGCAGCAATCAAAGAAAGAATAGTAGTGCTGAGCAAAATTATTACAAATCTCCCAACATAAATAATTTTATTAATTAAAAAAAAGTAACAGCCCGCACAAAACGTCTTCTTTCCAAAACAAAGAAAAAGGGTTGGAAAGGCTTTTGCGCTTCACTAGCTCCAAAGACCCCCTCTTCAATTGTCTGGAAAAATATCAAAAAATTTAGAGGATCATTCGTACCTGATCCTGTGTCATCTTGCGACTCATCTTTTTGGTTGGATGACTTTATTGACATGCTGGCACCTGCATTTGTACCTCTGGATTTATATTCTCCCCCGCCTCCTCCTCTTATGGGCAATGACCCCCTTGACCAACCTTTTACCATTACGGAGTTAAAACTGTCATTAGAAGGCCTCCGTAATTCATCCCCTGGAGAAGACGGTGTACCTTACATTTTTTTAAGTAAACTTGGACCAATTGGACAAGGGTACTTACTGCAACTTTTAAACAATTTTTTTATGTCCGGTATTGTTCCACAATCCTGGAAGAGGCAAATTATAATTCCAATTCTCAAACCAAATAAAAATGTACATGAGGCCAATTCATACCGCCCAATAGCTCTTTCATCTACCGTTGGAAAGATACTTGAGCGCATGGTTAAGAACAGACTCGAATGGTTTGTAGAAAATAAGAGAATTCTAGCAAAAACTCAATTTGGCTTCCGAAAGGGTAAAAGTACCATGGATAGTTTAGGAATTTTTACTTCAGATATCCATCTGGCACTATCCAAAAATCAAAATCTTTTTGCATGCTTCCTAGACGTGTCAGCTGCTTATGATAGCGTTCAACTCCCGCTGCTCAGAGCTAAATTGCTACAGCTGAGTATATCTGCGAGGATTGTTTGTTTCATCTGCAATCTGTTCATGGGTAGAACTATAAGAGTTAAACTTGGTAATACTTATTCTGCTCCAGGTACACTGTGGCAAGGAATTCCACAAGGGTCCGTGCTTAGTCCTCTTCTATATAATATTTACACGCATGATCTTGACCAATCTGTCTCTCCTTTTTGTGAAGTGTTGCAGTATGCCGATGATTTGGTCCTATACACTTCAACCGAATGTGCTGAAATTGCTTCCTCTCGTCTCAATGAAGCCCTTAGCTATCTTGTGGACTGGATGGATGAACATGGTCTGACACTTTCTCCATCTAAAAGCTGTGCGGTGACCTTCACACGAAGGAGAGCCATCCCAATTGTCGATGTCTCGTGTTTGGATGAAGTCATACCCAACTGCGAATCATTTAAATTCCTGGGAGTGATTTTTGATTCTAAAATGACGGGGATTCCTCATTTAAATTTCATTATAGGTAAATGTGAAAAAGCCATCAATGTTATGCGTTCCCTCTCTGGTGTGTGGTGGGGATCTCATCCAATCTGTCAGAAATTGCTGTATAATGCTTTGATACGTAGTCAAATTGACTACGGATCCTTCATTCTCGAACCTTGCAGTAAACTGGCCCTAAAAAAAGTAGACCTCATCCAAGCTAAATGCCTGCGCATCATCCTTGGCGCGATGAAGTCTTCGCCCAAGAATGCTATGCAGGTAGAATGCGTGGAACCACCACTTTTTCTACGAAGACAATATTTAGCAGACCGATTTATTTTTAAGGTAGTTTCCTTATCCAGTCATCCTCTTCTACCACGACTTGAAGCCCTCGCTCGAGAGGTATCCGAGAACCGTTACTGGTTCCACAAGGAAACCCCAAGAATAGTTCGGAGCTACCGAAAATTACAAGACCTTCCTGTTTCAGTTTACCAAGATGAAATTAGCCCCTTGTTTAAAACAGATTTCAAATCTTTAATACACAATCCAAAGGTTTTATTGGATTTTGGTATACTGAAGAATGATCCTGGTTCACAAAATAAATTCACTGCCCTTATGGAAGAATGGAAAGAGTTCTTACCAGTGTATACGGACGCATCCAAATTGTCTGAGGAGGGCTGCGTGGGTGCGGCGGTGTGGATACCAAAGTTTAATGTTTTATTGAATTACAAGTGTCCACCTAAGACTTTGGTGTTTACTGGGGAGACTTTGGCTATACTAGAGGCGATAGCCTATGTGAAAAACCATAACATACCCAAAACTATTATATTTTCTGACTGTAAAAGTTGCCTGCAAGCAATTGCTGGCAACTCATTTAAAACTAAAATTAATTTTCCCTTGGTGTTTCAGATAAAAGAGCTACTACTAAAAAGCAAATTGAGAGGTTTAGATATTGCACTTGCATGGATCCCTGGTCACAATGGAATTGAGGGCAACGAATGCGCGGATTATTGGGCGAAAAACGCTATTAACATGGGTTCTCTGGATTACAATAATTACTATCTTCCAGACATTCTTGCAACCGCTCGATCTGATGCAAGGAGCACTTGGCAGGACCTTTGGGACTCCTCCAGGCTCAGCAAAGGTCGCCACTACGGGAACATTCAACCTACTATCCCAACTAAACCATGGTTCTTTCATTTTAAATTAGTAGATAAACAAACCACATCAACCATTTGTCGTCTCCGCCTTGGACATGTTTGTACACCAGTTTTCCTAGCCAAAATTAGAGTACGGGACCATTCTCTATGTGAATGTGGTCTGGACGAAGGAACCACAGACCATATCTTTTTTTTTTTTGTCCTAAGTTCTCCTACTCTTTATATGATGTTTTACCGCCTGAAATTCCACGCCCTATTAACTTTCAATCTCTTCTTTGTTACTTAAATTCGGCTCATATGTATCTCTTAATTAAATATATACATCAACATGAAATTAAGTTGTAACAACATCCAACTTACATTCTGTATATTGTGTATTTATCAACCTTCCCATAATCTTTTCACCCTTTATGTTTATAACTTCATTCCTACCCTCTAATATAGGCTGTTATTGTAAAATTGTCCATTGTGCTGTCTGTGATGTCCCTAACACTAAATGTTACTTGTTTTAGATTCCCTCAACATCAAGCTCCTCCAAAACAAACAAAATTTTTCTACTGAACATTCTCCGAACGTAGCGACCAACATAAAACGGTTGTTGGCAAAATACATCTCAAACAAAGGACATGTGAAAGCCAAATTTTAATTTAATAAAAAAAACTAAAGGGTACAATTTTACAAAGATTATCCAATATACGAGATCTTGGAATTTACCATGACTCAAAGCTTCTTTTTGACGATCACATTGATAGGATCACAGGCACTGGGATTTGTGATGAGATCCTCGACAAGTTTTAACGACGTCAAAACTATTAAAATATTGTACTGCACCTTTGTAAGAAGTATCCTGGAATATGGATCGGAGATTTGGAATCCGCGCTACAATAAGTACATTGACCGCATTGAACATGTGCAGAAAAAAATTATAAAATTTTTATGCTATCGTCTGAAGTTGCCTTATAATTCTAGCATCTATTTGGAACTTTGTTCGCGGTTTCACCTTCTTCCCTTACAAAGACGAAGGGAAATATCTGATATTGTATTTTTACTAAAAATAATTACGAACAAAATAAAATCTCCTGAGCTTCTTTCTAAAATCTACTTTAACATTCAATCAAGATCAATAAGACATTACATTCCAATTAATATACCGTTAGTTTCATCAAATTACCATCAGAACAGTAGTATATCTATGTCGAGCTAGCAGGAGTCTAAATGAGTTATGTAAGACAAACGACTTCGATATAATATATCATTCTAGCATAGCAACAGCAAGGCGGCAATTAAGTCAAGATTTCTTTATTAAATAATTTAAGACATCATTATAATCCACTCTCAATATTAATCTGTAACTTTTTATATATTTTTTTATATTTCTTAATATTTTATGTTTTGTTTTTTTGTCCACACAAAGCATTGTTTAATCTGATTTTAAACGTGGAGACCTGTTATTGGCCATCTGCTACCTATTTCTTAATGTAAGTATGTTTCATGAGCTGTTGGTCTTCCAGAGTAAAATAAATAAATAAGCGCAAAAACTCGAGGACCGATTCGATACACAGGGAATCGATACCGGGGGAAGTCGATACCTACACAGGGAATCGATAACGAGAGAACAAATCATTTATTGTTGTTTTTAATGGACAGGACAAGGTTAGACAAGGACTCGAAACTGAATGATGAACACTATACAAAAACTTATAAATCAGAAAATAAAATAAATACGTTTGGAGTTCCTCAAGGAAGCATATTGGGGCCAATACTATTTATTTTATAGGTATATAAATGACCTGCCAAAATGTATTGATTACCCAGTCACTCTCTTTGCTGATGACATATCTGTGGCTATAGGTACACAAAAAGATTAACATTGATTATGAAAATGACATTAATACACAGCTAGATAAAATAGCAAACTGGTTAGCGATTAATAATTTAAATGTGAATGTTGTGAAGACAAAATATGGACAATTTAGTAATAAAAACTGCGTTATTTTACCATTGTCCATCCACCATCGCGGTGAGCCTATTGTGGAAGCTATATCTGCTACTTTTCTTGGCATTGCGGCAGACTCAAAACTAACCTGGCAACTTCATGTTGATATGGTGTGTCAGAGGATAAACAGATTCATTTATGCTTTACATCGTCTTACACAATTAGCTAATCAAAGGACAGCTTTGATGGCATATCACGCATAATGTGGGTTCTATACTCAGGTATGGGCTGATATTGTGGGGAAATGCAACGAACACAAAGCGTGCTTTCACATTGCAAAAAAAAATGTATCAGCGGTATTTGCGGAGTAGGACAACTTGAATCATGCAGACCACTTTTGAGAAAGTTAAATATACCTACTTGCATTGCCTTCGCTATACTTATTTGAGGTAAGTACTTATTGATATTTGTCAAAAAAAAACTTACATCTCTTCAAAATATTTAATTTACTCCCAAGCCATATTTAGAATCTTCCGATCATACGTTTTTAAAAGATAATGTTTAGAGTGTTGGTTGATAACTGCTTTTAAGACCTGAATGAATTCTAAATTTTTTGTCGTAATGGGACTTTATATAGATTTAAACTTTGACATTTGTTTTCGTATGAAATTTCTATGCTACTATAGAAGCAGTCCACGTTTTATAATTTGACATTTTAATGAGATTTTATTTGAACTTACCTTAATTTGTTTTGACGTACATACTTGGACATTGTTTTGTTGACATTTTGTTTTTGTTTTGACATTGTTATTCTATGCAAAACTGGACATTTTAAATTTTAATACGTATTTTTTATTGTTAATTTTTAATTTTGTTTTATATTAAGTATTCATTTCTTAAAATAGTTGGATATAAGTATTATAATAATGCATGAGGACTAAAATGTTTGCATATCGCTAAAGCGGTAATACATGCATGAACTTTACACTATCATGTTATAAAAAAAAAAAATGTACCATGTTTTCTGCGAATAAACAAATTCTATTGTAAGGTTTTTATTAAAAAAAATTTTTGGAAATTCGTCACGGGATACCGACTGTTCACGCGGACGGAGTCGCGAGCGGGCCGCTAGTAATAAATAATAATAATTGTCACTCAAATAAGGTCACTGAGATCGGTTGCCCCCGAGTATGCCTGAGCCATCAGCGGCTAACCAGACGCTCGTTACGTAAATTCCAAGACAATGTGTCTAGCTGCTGCTCGTTTGGGCTGCTGTTGGCTGTTCCAAGATTTAGCTGAGAATAATAACGCTATAGAAACCAAGTTCGCGCGCCTATTTTGAAGCACATTAATTGGAGCCAGAAATGGCACCAAACGCCGGACCGCTCCGTAGTGTTCAATGTCACAGCGCGCCGAACGTGTCTCGCGAAAACAAAAAAAAAATGACGGTTTGTGCAGTTAAATTGTGTCACAACACATCTGAAAAACAAAAGAAGTGTAATAACATCACTTTTCACAGGTAAGCTTTCAGTATTTCATAGTATCTTGTAGTTAATTAGGTCATAGTACATTATGATATAAGTGCGGTAAGTTGTAAATTACAGCCGAGGCGATATTGCTAACCCGAGCCGCAGGCGAGGGCTACAAGAAAGCAGAGGCTGTAATTATCAAAGCGCACGTATGTCATACGACGTTTTATAACATATTTGCGAGGAAAACACATTTTCTGAAAGTGACTGCGTGTTTTTGTTGCTTTTCTAGTGTATTATTTTTGGTAAGCCAACGTGTATTTTTCTTGACTTGATGGTAATAGGCTGTCAATAACATTTTGTGCTTCACTTATTACTTCCGGTGGTGAAGATTAGAAGTTTAGTTCTTCATTACTAAAACTAGACATATGTATTTTTAAACTTTTAAAGTAATTATTGGACAAGAAGCCGCTGTTTGAATCGACAAAATATAGGTATGTGAAAGGTAGCACGTCTTTCCATCCAATCCCTTGGGTGTCGTAAATGGCGACTAACGGAGTAAAGACTGCACATACATCCTACAGCATAGAGCGGCGATGGGCTCATCAAAATAATACTACCAACCCCTTTCTTCCCTTGGGTATCGTAAAAGGCGACTAACGGACTAAAGACTGCACATACATCCAACAGCATAGAGCGGCGATGAGCTCATCAAAATAATACCACCAACCCCTCTCTTCCCTTGGGTGTCGTAAAAGGCGACTAACGGACTAAATACTACACTTACATCCAACAGCCTAGAGCGGCGATGGGCTCATCAAAATAATACTACCAACCACTCTTTTCCCTTCGGTGTCGTAAAAGGCGACTAACGGACTAAAGACTGCACATTCATTCAACAGCATAGAACGGCGATGGGCTAATCAAAATAATACTACTAACCCCTTTCTTCCCTTCGGTGTCGTAAAAAGCGACTAACGGACTAAAGACTGCACATACATTCAACAGCATAGAACGGCGATGGGCTCATCAAAATAATACTACCAACCCCTCTCTTCTCTTCGGTGTCGTAAAAGGCGACTAACGGACTAAAGACTTCACATACATCTAACAGCAAAGAACGGTGATGGGCTCTTCAAAATAATAATAGGTACCAACCCCTCTCTTCTCTTGGGTGTCGTAAAAGCGACTAACGGGCTAAAGGCTCACCATCTAAGCACTTGTGCAGACTGTGCAGTTGTTTCTTGCTGAAGCGTGGACTGTGTGGGCGTGGTCTGTGTTGTCCATAGATTAAAATTATTACTAATTTTACATTACCGCACTAGTGTGTTATTACTAATTTTACATTACCGCACTAGTGCGTAATAAGCTACATTACGATGCTGAAATCGGTGTAATAAGAGCCACTTTAAGAGCAAATGTGTTATAAAAATATAAACGTACTGCAGTGTGATTCTCTAAGTTAAAGCCTCGGTAGCAGCGGCTGCCGCAGTGCTGTCTCTTTCATATTCATAGAATTGGAAAGAGACAGCAGATCACGGCCATGCGCGCACGTCACGCGTGTGTGAATCGGTTTAGTGCTTCATTTTTGACAGAGCGCTTGTATGAAGACTATCTTTCTATATCCTCATTCTTTTAACAAAATAGTCTTCATTTAACCGCCATGTGGAGATTGGAAATTATGATTTGCGGATTAGTACCACGTAGTATTTTTTCCATTCTACTAGCATTTACCACCACTACTTATACTACGACTATCGAGCCTGGTTCATTTTACAGCAAGTCAAACAGCTTACAGGATGTCACATTTGAAGATTGTATTGTAAAATTAGAAAATACAACACTCTTAACATCAAATTCATATTATCGGCTGAATACCACCCACGATGCCACTATTTTAAAATCAGTATAGTATACCTAGATTAAATCTTTTTTTGTACTTAATGCTATTAATTAACATTTCCAGGAATATTTCTTAAACTTCGTAGGTAGGTACGTACCTACGACCAGACGGTACGACGGCGACGTACCTACGTGTGAGAGAATTGAAACTATAATAATCAAAATTAATGATGTTTGAATATATATTAATAGTCACCCTTAAATAGTGAAAAGCGAAAAACTTACTTTCGGGTTTCGTAGTTGCACAACACTTGTTTAACGGCTTACTACTCGCCAATACTGACCATAATGCTCGCGCAATGAACAATCATTGATAAATTGCTATCATTTACTATGTACCTTCTTTCTCTATATTTAGACTTCTATATTATATTGAAGATTGTTTTACTTGTCTGTTCATTAGCCCCAAATTTGACGAATTTCACACTGACGCAGACAAGACCCCAGAAAACGCCCTACTAATCTCCGCGTGCTTTATTATGTCTTTTACTAATTAATATACGTTGTACATATATTATAGTGTTGTGGCTTTCGATCTAATCCCCGGCGCTCAGCCATACAGAGATTTCACAAAATATTTCTTTACCAATAGGTACTAAGGGTATTCATAGAATTAGCCATAAGTAATAAATAAATTCACATCGTTGTAGTGATGATACTATATAACAGTATCTAACGAACCAGGATAAATAAATAATAATAAACACTTCCATTGCTTACAATATTAATTCTGAATCAAAAGGTTGTATAAAGAATATAGTTTTTAGCAAGTACACGATTGTTGTTAATGTTTCTTTGAAAGTTTAAATAGCAAGGTGAATCAAATTCGAAAGAATTTATATTATGTAGAAGTACTTATATGTAGTAGGCGTAAGTAAACTAACCCATGAAGTGCAGTCACCAGCATTAAGATGTGACATCGACGGCCTGCAAAAATATCTGATCATTGGTGGAAGGCAATATGCCTAAAATATGCCTTCCACCAATGATCAGCCGTGCGATTCCCTAAGCTAAAGCCTTGATAGCTGCGGCTGCCGCAGCGCTGAGAAATGACTCTGTCTCTTTCATATTCATAGAATTGGAAAGAGACAGCAGATCACAGTCATGCGTGCAGCGTCTATGTGTCGCTTAGAGAATCGCATAGCAGATATTTTTGCATCATCACATCTTATGCTGGTGACTGTACCTAAGGAGGATATTATTTCCATGTAAGTAATTAAAGAATAAAATTATCTACCAGGTGACCTATCCGTGTCAAACTGAAAAAGGTTATCTGATGAAGATAAACTGTATTAAAAAAATATCTCAAATATTTATTTTACATAAATGGGTTTGTTATAAGTTTTAATATACAAAAATACACATGTCACCTAATAACAGTAAAGTTAAAACAAGTGATTCAATAAAAACAATTACATTGTGCCTATAATATAAAACAAACAAAACAATAATATTAGAAGAACATTCCTGATTGGCTACACTATTAAAACATGATCAAAATATGAGGTAGTGCTATAGGAATTTGTATAATAATTGTAACAATTGTCTTTCACGTAAAAATATTTTTTTTGTAATATTATATATTTCATACACATTGCTTAGTATTATAATAACAGGCTAATTAAATACTCGAACATGTCATAAATATTATACATAAGTAACACAGTAATCTTAGATGCTACATTATAGTCATTTAAATTGCTGGGTTACAACCGCGTGATCTATGCTAAATAGTTTTCATTTGTATTAATTTATGAATCCATTTGAAATTCAAATTACACTACATACGAACTGTAGATTGAATGATTAGGGCCTATTAGACTCGTTGGATAGTATGACGGCAGTGTAAATTTATTATTGGTATATCCTTCCATCACGAACAATAATAATTTAAGCTGTATCATAAAAGATATTTATCACTTATAGTTTTACTACCACATCCATATTGTATAGCTTTATAAGCATTGATACAGGAATGCATATTTATCACTGATGTTAAATAAAATATAATAAAAGTGTATAACTATAAACAAAACATACAACAATTGATTTAAACCACAACAGTTATATACTACTAGCTCAGTGTAAACCATTGTAATATTTATAATTATTTCAGTGCAATGTAGCACGATTTAACACTATTTAAAACTGTCGCTTCCCATACTGTAATGTGTTTGGTTACTTATGAAGTAATTTTATTATAATAAATTAATAATAAAAAATTTCATGGTGAACATTAGAAATAAGTTTGTTTACTGTTAACGAACAGTTTTATGATGATATTTTTTTATAAATAAAGTTTATTAGTAATGTGCGTTTAACACATTAATAATAGCCCTGTTAACCTATCCTGTTAAAAAAAGGGATATTTTGATATAATCTCAATAATATTTTGCCATGTAGACTGTCTGAATAATACAATGCGAGGGCTAGTACAGCAGAAAAAAAATGTGAACCTTTTTTTGTTTAATTTTGAGCCCAATTTACGAATCAAGTTTTTTTTTGTACTGAGATTTTTTTACGAGATTTCTGTAAGTGATGCTGTCGTTCTAAAAAGCAGCATCGAGTGCTTCATTTAAATCTTTAATTAGGTCTTCAACGTCTTCTAGACCTACGGAGAGTCGGATTAGGGAATCCGTGATGCCTAGCTCAGCCCTCTGCGCGGCGGGAACGGACGCGTGGGTCATTATAGATCTGAAATAAGTTAACAGTAATCGTAGATAAGCAATTTCAAAACGTTATGCTACCTATATTTAAAACTAGTGCTGTCAAAGAGACTGACATGAGTTAGTAATACTAAAGCTATGGCATAGTTATCATCAGCTTATATTTCCGGTAGCATTGTCCCCATTGACAATTGGCAAACCTGGCCCACCCCCTGATTCATAATTCGTCGTACAGTCAGCATCAAAAGTAACTGAACAAAAACAAGGTGGCAAAAGTAATAGTCACGTGTAAGTGTCTTTACATACTCATCATTTAATATTTCAGAATTATATGACATTGTTTGTGTTCATAATAAATGGTTAAGAGGCCTATTACATCTCGAATGTGATTTTTGCGTAAAATGCCCATGTTCGCATTTTGTAGTAATTTTGCAGTGGTATTTATCGTTTTTATCGAAATAGGATAATAAATTTGTGCATAATATTACAAATCTCTATTCTGTGAGCATAAGTTGAATTCGGACGGCCGGCGCATCGCATTTTGTAGTAATTTTGCAGTTGTATTTATCGTTTTTATCGAAATAGAATAATAAATTAATTATAAAATCTTTATTCCTCATGAAGTAACAATTACTCTGGTAAAAATTTTGCTCAATAAGATTATCGTAGATAGGAGAAATTCACAGTTAACTTATAGCGATTTTCGAAGTTTTTTGGTTTGGCTACGCACTTTTCGACTATATAAGAGATAACATTATAGTTTTTTTATTTCACTTGTTTAGAACAGTAGTTCAATCGATGAGCTCAAAAAAGTGCCTTCGCGCACTTTCTACAAATCTTTCTTTGCAATTTTGGGTTTAATTAATAAGTTAAGCAAAATTTACAAAAAGCGAGGCCGCTACGCACTATTCCAATAGCTATTCTACACTATTCAATAACTCATAATTGTTAATGTATTATTATTTCTGAGATCCATAACGCCAAAATTGGCCATTTTACGCAAAAATCACAGTCGAGATGTAATAGGCCTCTTAAGGCAATAATGCAAAAGTATATTGTCATGTACTTTTGACTCAACAGCTATGTCAGACAATTCTGGTCATTTCAACCGTAACAAACATTTGAAAATTTCATATGCTAAGCTACTTTTGATGCTGACGTAATAAGCGCGCCCATTCATGATGCAGGCCATCATGAATGGGTGCGCTTGTTATCGTCGTACACTGCTGTGTACTGTGTCAACTGCTAGTGAAACATACAGCAGCGCGTGCGCATTGTATGACTAATTACGAATAGACAAAGGTAGGGATGTTCGATGCGATCCGTCACTTGTGTGGATCGATACAATGCAATACGATCTGCCCGATATTCGTATCGATACAACAGCATACGGTCCATTGGCGGATCGATACACATGCATGGACGATCGGATCGATCGTTAAACATTTATCTGGCGGTAGATTTCGTCTAATTATTTCAATGTACCGGCGATCGGTTAAAAAATCTCAAATCAACAACATTTATAAAGTAAAAATATGAACTTACGGTAACTCGGCTAAGCTCTCGTACCCTCCCAAACTCTCTGCGAGTATGAATACTTTTAAAGCACTCAACATCTTCCTGGACTCCTCCAGGCCGCCAGAGTGGAAGAAACTGAATACGCCGGAATGGCCGCTGGTCTGTTTCTTTGCAATATCATGTTGCGGGTGCGATGGAAGGGCTGTAACATGTAAATTTATAATAATGTCACCGTGTTCAGACCTTCCAAACAATAGCACAGGAACACCGGGCCACACCCCACTACACTGGCGCAAAGCGGGTTGGTGGATTTTTACTTCTTCTTACTTTTACTTCTTAACGACAACAACGGGGGCAACGACTTAATGTGCCTTCTAATGCGAGATGAAACACGAGATATTTTAATTTTGTCAACAATCATGTGAGCTTCACACAAGTCGCTAAAATTGGTCACCCATCGCAGGAGATGCGGCTTTGCGCAAGTCGCTACAAGTCGCTTTAAATTGGCCACCCATCGCTGGTGTTCCAGCTTTGCGCAAGTCGCTCAACTAACAAGATCGCTGATCGAAGAGTCATCTCATCATCAAACATTGAAATCTTAAAGATCTTCAAGTACTTTCGTAAGATATGACTATATAGACAAATGGATACAACTTTGGATATTATGAGTTCAAAAGCCTCATTAAATTATCAAAACGGTCAATCTGGTAGCAACATGATTTAAAGTTTCTTTTCCTCCTTCTAGTTTTACAATCTTACAGCAAATTCAACATGGGAACTGTTATTTGAAAATATTGTAACGCCTAAACACTGTAATTATTTCGTATTTAATGTTTGCTATCAAGTAGAAACGTGAAAATTGGTATTCAGTGATTGGGGTACCATATCATTCTAAGAGACATTTTTTTGTTTGTAAAAGTGTCCTTTTTCGGTATGTACTAAATTTTACGTCAGCCGCAACTTTAGAAAACAGCTTTTTAATGACGGCATTTTATCTATACCTGGATCCATAAAAAAAAAAACTAAACCCCTTTCTTCTGAATTGGGCCATAGAGTATAAATTTTATAAAAACATTGCACGTTTTGTGTGACTGGTGTTACATGCAACAATAAACTTGAAGGGAATTGGGAAAATGTACCTTTATCCTTAATTATCCTGTCTATTAAATGTTAATACCTTAAACACAAATAAAAAGATTAAAAAACTGACATTTTCGACAAATTTCCAACAAATTAAGATTACATTATTAAAATAAATTATATTTATTAATTATAGTATTACGTTCATTTTAATATTTGATATTATCTATTCATGTATTTTTTTATAGTGAGATATTTCTTACTTATTATCCAGAATATATATAAACTGAACAAAAAGCGGCATAAAGTATGAAAGTAAGTAATCTCCATTTAGGATAAAATGTTTACTAGAAAAAAACCAGTCTCAGGAAGCTCGAAAGGGATTCAAACCTTTGGATTGCCGCTTTTTTTTCTAGTAAACAATTAATCCATTTTAGGGAGGCCTTTGCCCTGCAGTGGGACGACCACAGCTGAAATAAATAATAACAATAATCATTTTATCCTATATCTACATAGCATTATGAATGCATAATTTCAATAATAAAGATAATCTCCATTTATTGTATATTGACGATACATGCATTATTTCTTACTACTCTTTATCGTAAACTATATAAATAAATTCTGTATATTGTTAGAACTTAAAAACAAGTTACCTGGATGCATAACACCTGTGACTTTGGGGTGTTTTTCTAACCATTTGGCTAAAACCAAAGAGGACTCTCGGTGGCGCTCCATGCGGAGAGCTAGCGTCTTCAAACTTCTATTGACTAGATAGCAGTCGAACGGAGAAGGCACCGCGCCCATAGCTGAAACAGAAAACATATTTTTTTTGTGAAAAGAAGGTAACGAGCAGGCGGGTCACCTGATGGGAAGTAATCACCGCCGCCCATGGACACCCGCAATTCCGGAGGAATTGCAAATGCATTGCCGGCCTTAAGGAACTAGTAGGATCTATATGGAAGGAGTAGGATATTAAGGAAGGACAAAAGCGGATTGAAGCCCGGATTTAATTTTTCTATTGTTTGGACACTTTCATAAACCTTCCTCCTATACATACCTGAACTTGTAGAAATAAACTTGAAGTATGATACTTTTCAAGTTTATTTCTAACATTTATTGTTGATTTTTTTTCCCGTCCGCCCCTTGTGCCCCTTCCAGAAAAAATCCTGGATCCGCCCTTGAGGAAAGAGCAAGATCTTTAAGGAAGGAGTAGGGTCTAAATTACAACACATGGTTTACACCAATGCGAACTTTGTAACATACTTTTACATATTTTCGATAAGTACCGCAGATTCGCCAACGCTAGTAGAAGCACATTTTATTTATTTTGCGATATTCTAGATTATATTTATTAATCTATTTAACTTTTTGTCAGTTTAGGACAAGTGTAAATTAGTAATTCATCATTAATTTCAAATATAGGACACACTATATGGAAGTTAGCCTTTATCTACTTACTAATATTATAAAGAGAAAACATTTGATTGTGTGTTTGTATTGAATAGGCTCCGAAACTAACAGACCATGTACAAAATTTACAAAGATTTTTTTTGCCCAGAAAAACAAATAACTCCCGTAGTATGTATATACCACAGGATTTTTCACTCCTATGAGCCAAAACTAGCATAAGCATACCCTGCAATGTGTATAAGCGATCAAATGAAAAAGCTAGTTTACAAGAAGAATATGGATGCAAACAAAAAACGCGAAAAAGACTCTTTGGATATGAAAAAAGAAGACAAAGAAATATGGTGCTTTTACATTCAACTACACATTACATTACTACATTACATTACTACATATACATTACAAATACATTGGACCTACAAGCTGTTCTTTCTATACCCCTTACCGGTGATTGCAAAATATATTACTTACGAAAACTCTCATAGTACAATCTAACTATTTTATATTTTGATAATGGGTTCTGCCACGACCAAACCAAAACATTATGATGTTAATATTATGAAACATGACGATGTCTATGACATAACGGCATTTGAAAAAACTTTAAATACTAACACAACTAAAAACATTAAAAATGAGACTGAAATGGTTTAAAATTAAGTGGCTTTGGGTAAACAAAGAATCGCCTACTTCGATATTTTATAACTATGACTTGAACGACTCAGATTTGGAAGAAATCAATATTTGCAAGGCAAAAAATGGAGGAAAAAAGAAAGACTTCATTAATATATTTTTTAAAAACCTGAAAAGAGCATTTAAATTTGGTGCTCCCTATTTCACAATGTAAGAAAAAAGATCTTCTTACTCTTTAAAGGATGTTGTGATCCCATCAGACTATGGGCAATACTATAGAGACTTACCATCCAGTTCTGCAAATATTCCTAATATGCATATCACTGACACTGAAACATCTGATTATGAAGTTAAGAATCAGGATGAGAGTATTATTAATAACCTACCTTATTCTAAGACTAATTACTGATTTAAAGAAACTTGAATAAATATGTACTTTCCCTAATTTTGTTAGTGTTTAAGAAAGACTGATTTAGGTACCTATACTATTCTTAATAATTAATTAAATGTTGTAGAACTTTAATAAATTATTACTTACCTACTATGCAATGTTTTATTGATTTCCTACTTAATAATATTATTATTATTATTTTATGTTCTAACCTGCACAAAATATCTTGAGTCGGTATTCTGTGGTATTTAATAAATATTTTAATATTTTAATTTTGATAAGTACCTGTTTATCTACTAGAATATTGACCCCGTCCCACTTAGTACATTCATGCATTCAAACTACTAAATTTAAGGGTTCAAATGTACTAAGTGATGGGGTTATCTAGAAATTCAGCTGATTTTGTTATCAATTTGACGTAATTCGGTTATGAAATCTACTTATTTGTAGAACCAAAGAATAAGTCTTATGAATAAACGTAATTTGAATTCCATATCATACACAGTTTTTTTAATATTCATGCTTAAACTTTAAAATGCTCTCCTGAAAAATCAAGTTTTTGTAATTAGTACATGTGTGCTCTAAGCCATCGATATTATAAAGAGAAAACATTTGATTGTGTGTTTGTATTGAATAGGCTCCGAAACTAACAGACCGATTTAAAAAAATCTTTCACCGTTGGCAAGCTTCACTATCTCTCCGTGACATATAAACATGTCAACAACAGGTGACATATAAATCGCGTGCGGTAAGAAAACTATTGATGATAGAATAAAATAATGTACTATGGCTTTGCAGAACACACCATTATCTACAAAAAGTGTCGCGATAGCATGTCTAACTATTTTAGTTACGTCACATTAAGTGTTCTTGGGAGTCATTTTGAAAATTCGTCACGGGGTACGGGGTCGAACGAAGTCGCCGGGGCGGTCTGCTAGTTCGTTCTATAAGTTCCGAAATAAGTTACGAAACATTCGAATAAAGAGAGGAGTCTATACACAGGATTTTTATATATTTTTGTTGAGAACGTTAGAACCAATCTATTGGTCTCTCCAACTTTCTCAATACTTTTGGTTTAGACACGCCAACCTATCCAAAACTGCCAAATTTTGTCCATTATTTATCTTTAAACTCAAGTAAGAAGAAAAATTTAAAAAATATTAATGAAATTCTACATTTTGTGATATGTTGACCTGCTGGCGTTTAGCGTCTGTACAAGTAAGTACAGTCACGAGCACCAATATGTATACACTTTGACTCTTATTACATTGTGTTACGACGAGTTACTATTGTTTACATATTTTTGCTCGTGACTGTACATCGAATTGGTGCGCAAAAGAAAATACATAAGTGTTTCTAAATTCATATGATTCGACCCTCTTACACTATGACTTTTGTTGTGTTATTATGCCAACATTTTTTATGTAGTTTTAATGTTTACACAGCTTGTTTGTGATGATAAAAATGATGCGGCGAGCCTATCAGGATTTTATCATTCTATCAGTCGATCTATAGACTGAGGATAACGCGAATTGTATTGAGAATACAATTTATTTTATGTGCGTCAATACTCGTACTTGTGTCTCTTATTATCACTTAAAAGAATATAAATATTGTATTAAAACATAACGCTATACGACAATAACAATGACTTATTTGTATTTAAAATGAAAGCTCCTATTATGTTGGTTTTAAATTGTCAGGTCATAAGAATCACTAGAAGAATGTTACGCTACACGTGTTCACATTCAGCCTTTATCACATCATAGCCTCAGACCAAATTAACTTTTTATTTGGTCTGAGATCATAGCATACTATATGGTCAAAATTATCTTTACATGATAGATAAAAAATATATATTTATTTTGTTTTTATGCTAATCTGCGATCAGTCCTAAAACTATGAGCAGATTTGTTAAGGATTTTTTACGTTGGAAGGTTGCTCCCCAGTGGGAGGTCTCTCGATGCCTGGCTTCTCACGGCGTGAGATATCACAAGTCGTTGTACCTACCTATCTATCATTGTAACCAGGATCTTCGGATACCGGGCCTAGCGTTGCCAATTGGCCACAGGGGGCGTTAAGTACGCATTTCATCATTATAATTATAAGATTTTTACCATCACTATAGTTTTTGCAATATAGGTTTGCTACATAAAATATTTTTTTTAGTTATCTGAAAACTTTTTATTATTGGTTTAGGTTTGGAAAAGTAAACATAAATAAATCATACAGCAAGGTAAGGGATTGATAATGCAAGGCATGTGCTATACGCTTGAGTTACAAGCCTTATCAGAACAAATTTGTACACATATCGCAAGTAGGTAATCGTTCTTAACAAGACACGCTTTTGTACGGCACTCGTGACGTATATGCTTCCGCTGAAATACATTTGCCAACCGCCTTACAATGACAAACAGTTTTGCTCAATAAGAATGTCATTTAGCACCAACACTTACTAACATCTTTTGTGTATTATTAATTTATTAGTTACACTTATCGTAGCGCTAAGTGGCTCTAATGGATGAATAAAATATCTTTATTGTATATTGCTTTGTCATGCCGTAGCATTGTTTGATTTCAGTGTCAACATACCTAGTTTGAAATAGTTAAGTTAATTTATGAATCATTCTATTATCAGGTTAATGTTTCTATGTTTAATTAATATGATATTGTCTACTACCACACACATTAGTACCACAATAAAGTACCACTATTACGAGTATGTATTTAGTCCACTTCGCGCCTTACTCCAAATGCTTCTGGCCTCTTGGGATGAATAAATTGTATTAGTGACTATTTTGACATTTTAGTAAACAGAAACAATCACGTCAAGAAATCAGGTCAGGTGGAAGCCCTGAGGTAGAGCAGCCCTGAGGTGCATGTTCCGCGATATTCAATAGATTTCAAACTATGAATTAAAAACTTTAGTTTCAATACTTTTTCAGTTACTGTGACTCGTAATAGTTAAGGAAAGATAATATTTAGAGGTAAACTTTTATTATAAGCTTGTTATATTAGGTAGGGGAGAGTGGGTAACAGCGGATCACGGGTCACAGCGGATTATTCGCTATAATTCTTACGTCTGATGCTTTACGCACACAAGCAAACGCGTGGCTACTGCTCGTCGATACCCCACTCTCACGCGCTAGTCGCCGCCGCGCTCGCCGAGCGGAATCACGTGCTGTCACACGCAGACCAGTAGTTAAGTACGAAAGTATTTTTTTACGTAATTTAGAAATTTGTCGTATTCTCTACCCTTTAATAAATATAAATGATAGTCGTATGTTTTGAACTTTTTATTTGATAAATCCGTTGTGGGTAATGTAATTTTGGCATGGGTATAAGTAATTATTTTTTGAATATTTTTTTTGTGTCGTACCGGCCTATGGGTCACAGTGAATAATTTTCATTTGGGTCACAGCGGACTGTGATCCAGTGTGACCCAAGTGGACGAAGTGGAATTACATAAATAACGTAAAATTAAAATGGATTTGTTCTTCTTCGTAGGTAACAATGCCTCGCAATAGGGTACGAAAAACCAATATCGGTCTTCATACTGAAGAACAGATGAGTAACGCCTTAAAAATTATATCTGATGGCCGAACAATAAGATCTGTGGCTAAATCAACTGCTATTCCATACACAACGTTATATCGATACCATGTCAAGAGTACAAAAAACCCTGATCCTGCAAAACCAGTGAGGCTAACACCTAATTATGCAGTTCATAAGATATTTACTGACGCGGAAGAAAAGGAGATAGTTGATTACATTCTTAAGAGCAGTCAAATGTTCTATGGACTTACTATCACAGACGTTCGCAATCTGATTTATGAAGTAGCACTGTTGAATAACAAAAAAGTGCCAGAAAAGTGGCATGAAACTAAACTAGCAGGTATCGAATATCTATATAATCTTAGAAAGAGAGATAACAGATTATCATTACGAACTCCCGAGGGCTGCAGCTTGAGTCGAGCGACATCTTTCAACCGCCACAATGTTGGTTTATTTTTCGATAACTTAGAGAATGTTATGTCTCGGCAATTTGTCTTTGGTAATGGCACCAGAGTTTTTAACCTAGATGAAACGAATACCATGACAGTGCAAAAAAGTGCTAAAGTGCTAGCAGCCAAAGGACAAAGACAGGTTTCAAAGGTTACAAGCGCAGAACGAGAGACGTTAACAACTACTTGTTACATAGTTAGTGCTTTAGGGAATGCACTACCGCCTGTCATGATATTCCCAAGGGTGCACTTTAAACAACACATGATTGCGGATGCTCCTGCTGGGACCTTAGGGCTAGCCAACACATCCGGCTGGATGAACTCAGAACTCTTTGTGAAAACGATTCAACATTTTATAACCCACACAAACAGCAGCAAAGACAACCCTAGTTTGCTTATTTACGATAATCACGAATCACATATATGCATGGAAGCCTTGAATCTGGCAAAAGAAAACGGCGTGACCATATTAACTGTACCACCGCATTCCACAGGAAAGCTACAGCCACGGGATGTCGGTGTTTTTGGGCCTTTTAAAACCGCATATAACAAGGCTGTAGACAGCTGGATGATGCGAAATCCCGGAAAGACTTTTTCCATATATGAAGTTGCTAGTTGCGTTAAGGAAGCCCACATGAAAGCTATGACACCTGCAAACATTTGCGCCGCTTTTAAAGCCACTGGAATATTCCCTTTCAACAGAGACGTTTTTACTGATCTAGATTTTGCACCTTGTGAAGTTACTGATCGACCAATCCTTGAGGAGCAAAACGAGAATATTAGACCGCCAACCTTAACTTCGACAGTGTTAACTTCACCGCGTCCTGGAACAAGCCAACTTATACAACAATCTTCGGAGACCAAAACGAGAATATTAGACCGACAACCCCAACATGGCCAGTGTCAACTTCACCGTATCCTGGAACAAGCCAACTTATACAACGACCAATTTTTGAGGAGCAAAACGAGAATATTAGACCACTAATCCCATTATTGGTTGTGTTAACGTCACCATGTCCTGGAACAAGTCAACTCATACAATCTAATGAAAATGATGCTCATGATAACGACAGGGAAATAATGAAAACCCCACTGCCTTTTGTCCTGCAGCCCCCTCTAACGCTCTTCGGAAACATCCCACAAACACCTGAAATGCCATTAAGCAACTCTTTGTCGCCAATACAAAATGCTCCAGTGCACGACAAATCACCAAAAGCGACAGTTAGTATTCCATCTTCGACTGTAGCTGGTACTTTCACGAGTATTGAAAAGAAATTTATAAGTCCATACCAATTACGAGGGTTACCTAAAGCGGGTCCACGCAAAGGAGGAAGAGCAGCGAGACGCAAGGGGAAATCAATGATAGTAACTGACACCCCGAATAAAGACGAAATAAAAATGCGAGGTAAACAAAAGATACAAAAAAAACAAAAACAAACAAAAGCAGCTGCAACATCAAAAAAAAGAAAAATTTTGCAAGAAAGTTCTAGTGACGATGAAGATCAAATAAGTATTTATTCTGAAGAAGAAGCAGGTTTTGAAGATGAAGAAGATAATAATATGACGATAGACCCTGATAACTTTCCTGCACTGAAAGGCTTGCCTGTGGAAGGTGATTTTATTTTAGTAGAATTCGAAGTGAAACGAAAACGATTTTTTTATGCGGCTAAAGTTTTTGGTCAAAAACAAAATGAGACTGAAGTCAGTTTTCTTAGAAAATCTGACAAAACACCAAATAATTTTCATATGCCAAATGTGCCAGATATTGGCACGGTAGCGCTGCATAATATTAAAATGATTTTACCAAAACCTACGTTTTCTGGGACTACAAAGAGGAAGCAAGGCATGTACAACTTTAACGTTGATCTTTCTAACATTAATTTACGCTAATCTAATTTAATTTGACCTCAAACCGAATCTCAGACAATTTTGAGATATCAGAAAATAAGAATATTTGTTTTTATAGTTTATTTTTTGTTAACGATTACTGAAAAAGTAATAATTTTTATTTTTAATAGTTGATATATCAATAATGTTCCTATTAAAGTTGATATTAATGATTACTCGAGGAGTAAATATATTTATGTTTAATAGTTGAGTCAGCATTTAACAAAATTCTTATTAAAATGTTTGTTAATGATTACTGAAGAAGTAAATATGTTTATTTGAATAGAGAAGAGAACTTTGTGGAAATGAAAGGAAAAGAACTGTTGTTTATTTAAACAAAATGTTGATTAGTTTAGGTCTCTTTATACCAGCATAATTTGAAAGACTTGTTAATTTTTGATAAGACTGTGATAGAAGGCTGTCTTAGAATATAAATAAATAAATAATTTTGAAGAAAATTGGTATTTTATAGAACTTTTTTTTAAAAGATCCAGTGCACCCCAAGCGATTTCCTGTCACCCATGAAAAGATCCAAAGTGACCCATCCACGGGTCACAGTGGATCATTTCCCATTTTTTTTTAAACTTGTCATAACTTGTAAATTTATGCCGTTTTTACCAATAATTGCACCTGGTTTTGTAGATTAGGGACATATCTTGTGGTTAATTATTATAGATTAATTATTTACGCATAAACTTGGGATTTGTGGAGCTTGAAAAAAAAAGTGATCCATTGTTATCCACTCTCCCCTATGTGCCCCATATTTTCAAGTCACATTAACTAAAAAACGTTCAAACAAGAGTAAAAAAATCATAATAAGTATTAGGTAATATCAAAAGTTGTTATGTATTTATGTATGTTTGTTCGAAACACTCCACTCGCAGTTATCTGTCAAAAATTTGCTACTCACCGTTCTGTAGGAACCTCAGTTTGTCATTCAGCTCGTCGTCTTTCACCACCGCTGCACCCATGATGACGTCAGAGTGGCCGTTCATGTACTTGGTGAGCGAGTACATGACGACGTCAGCGCCGAACTCCAGCGGCCGCTGCAGGTATGACGTCAGGAACGTGTTGTCTACCACCACGAGGAGGTCCCCCCGGCTCTTGGCCACTTGCACCACCGCTGCGATGTCAACGACTTTTAGCAGCGGGTTCGTGGGCGTTTCCAACCAAACCATCTAGGAACACGAATTTGTTATTAGCTCATCTTATCTTAGTGGGGCCTGCAGAGGTCTCCCTCTCGCAGCAGCACGTCGACTCATTAGCGATCTTTTGTGCAACCCCGTCCTATAATGATAGGACGTATCATTTTCAATGACTGCCACAAAAAAGCTTATACATGTATGAGCGCTGTGTAAACTGTGTCGCGTACCAGTGAAAGAATACTACCACCCCCTATATTCCCTTGGGTGTCGTAAAAGGGGTATCTATATGGGTCTGGCCCAATCTCTAGATGTGATATTGTCCATGTGGGAAAGCCTGACTATAGCAGTGGAAAGTGTAAAGGCTGATGTGGGTTTTTTATATTAGGTTGGGGAAAAAATCTTTTCACATATAGTATGTATGAACTTGTAATAAAATCTCTTTGGCTATACTATTTGTATCTGGCTGATTTTGGTATCAATAAAAGTTTAAATTTTAAAGAAGATAATTCCAAATTCAAATTAGGAAAATGTGTGATTTTCATTTGTTTTTTTTACTGTCAAGATCATTCTAATGAAGAAATTTGATACATTTTAAAATTTTACTACAAAAAAGGAAAAATGCAAGCCGAAAAAAAATTTGCGATGTTTATGGATTGTAAGTAGTGCAGTGTGTGTGTTGGTTTAAGCGTTTCCAATCCGGAAATTTTGATGTCAAAGACGCACGTCGCTGTGTTCGCCGTACTTTTTGTTTTAATCTATGCCTATTACCTTAGATTAAAACATTTGTTTTAATCTAAGCTTATTAAGGATAAAATGGATGTCATTTTTGAAAAAGTGGAGCATAATCAGCATATCAGTAGTGACGACGTAGCTTAAGAACTGGGTATTAACCACAAAACAGTTTTGGCGTATTTGAAAAAACTGGATACACAAAAAATCTAGATATTTGGGTACCTACCTCACGAGCTCACTGAAAGAAACCTAATGAACAGTGTACTTACTCATTTGTGATTCTTTATTACGACGTAATGAAACCGAACCATTTTTGAAGAATCTGATAACTGGTGATGAAAAGTGGATCACGTAGTTACGACAAGAACGTGCGAAAAAGGTCGTGGTCAAAGGCCGGTCAGGCTTCACAGACTGTGGCGAAACTCGGATTTACTTGCAACAAGGTGATGCTGTGAGTGTGGTGGGTGGGATTGGAAGGGCATTAAGTATTCATTATGAGCTGTTACCGCCAGGCAGGACCATCGATTCTGAACTCTAGGCACTGGAGCCAACTGATGAGATTAAAGCAAGAAGTTGAGAGAAAGCGGCCGGAATTAATCAACAGAAGGGGTGAGGTTTTTCATCATGATAACGCTAGACCTCACACATCTTTAGCCATTCAGCAAAAATTAAGAGAGTTTGGCTGGGAGGTGTTAATGCATCTGCCGTATAGTCCTGACCTTGCACCTTCAGATTTACACCTGTTTGGTCTCTTTAGAATTCTTAGGCAGTGTCAGGTTAACATCACGAGAGGACTGCCAAAACCACTTGTCGCGGTTGATCAGAAGCCCCAAAATTTCTATAGCAATGGGATCATGTCCCAACCTATAAGATGGCAAAAAGTTATCAAACAAAATGGCACTAACATATAATAAATTATATTCACAAAAAAGTTTTGAATTTGCATAAAAAAAGCGAAGAAACTTTTTCCCCAACCTATTTTTATTTTATTTTTTAAGTTTTAATTATTAGGTATTGCATTACGATGATGAATGAAGTTTTATAAGATGAGATCATCGGCGCCTGACCGATTAAGATAAATGAAGACCTTGATTAGAAATTAAAAGGCCACGGTCAAGGGCTAACGGTTAGATGAGATATAAGGCACGGTCGGGGTCACCGTCGCTTTACCACTTTGCAGCGATTTTCGTATGAAGCGCACCACACGCCCGGGTACGTGCCTGTACCAAATAGACGACCGACGCGGTGTGAAAGGGATTTTGACCTATAGACTGGTAAAGCGACGGAGTCCGCCATTGTACATAATAGTACGCATGGATTTTTTAGTCTAGCACTCAAGTACTGAAATAAATTTTGCGGGACTAGGTATAAAAAATTTAAAGGTTGATTATTCTATACTCTCTTGCAAGGTCCTACCTACCCACAAATATTTTCTATTTTCATTTCGTTGTCGGCTTCGCACGCATATGAATTAGCCCTGTTGGTCCTCAAGAGACGTAAGCGACGCAACGAATTTTAATTATCATAGTTCCATTAATATCGGTGACTACGAACGGTATGTGGTTAAGAATTATACCGTTGATTGATTAGTAACATTTGCATATTCTTAAATAATGAGCACATAAAAATGTTCTAAGTAGGTTTATTATGTAGGTATATAAATTTATTTTAACATTAACTTCTGACACTGATATTTAATTGCGTTAGCAAGAAAAAGTTGTCTAATTAATATTGTAGTCTGAGATTAGTTTGTCATAAAAAATATTCCGAGTCAACAATCCAATAATTTACCTACCTACTCATAAACTTGTGAATGAATGTGGATATTAGATGGTAGATAGTTTATTTCCACATTATTGTGACTGTAAGAAACACATTAGTTGCATGCTGAGTTGTTTATACTGCAGTAAAGTCCTTTGTTATCAGTAAGTACAATAAAATAAACTTAAATATTTACAATCTACTTTTTAAAAGATGATGTCATTGTGATGTAAACTGTTGTAAATCTTTCACGATACAATAATGTTATCAGTATTTTTTTTAAAGTTATGTAACTTAGGTGCAAGAAGGAATTAAACAATAATTATTTTAAGTTAATCAACTATAATATATACTAAAACTTTGTTGTCAGAATATTAAATTAAATGTTAATTAACGGATATTAAAAAAATATATTTTTACAGAGCTAAGAAGAAAGAAATTATTCACTGACCTTAGTGTTGTCTTGTATAGCTGCTGCTACTTTCTCAATTTTAGTGAAGTCTGTAAATGTAGTTTCAATGCCTTGCCTTACTGTTACTTGTCTGAAATAACAGAAGAGTTATTACCAAGCATAGGATACATAATCAAGCTGTATAATAAAGTCGCTTATTGAATGGCAAGTATTTAGATAGTGATGGAAAGCAATATGACGCAGCAGTTTGTGCGTTTGGGTTGCGATCCTGCTAGTTAGGCCAAGCCAATACGCTGTTAATCCTAATAGCTTTCAAAAGTTTGCAGTAATTAAAACTCATTAATCTATATATAGGTTTAGCCCAATCTCCAGATGTGATACTGCCATGTGGAAAGACCAGAGTATAGCAGTGGGAAGTGTAAACGCTGATGTGGGTTTTGCATATTTAAGTTTCAAGCTGAACAACATCATTAAGACACAATAACTAGATATTATGATGCAATTTTATAAATCTAAAACAACTAATTAAACAAGTATCAATTATAATTCATTTAAGGTGATGTCTAAAGGACATATTATAATTAAGAAAAACAATGTTACCTGAATAGTCTATTTGTGCCGCCGTACAAATCATCACTAGATATGATATGGTCTCCCTTGCTTAGTAATGCAACTATAGTGGAGGTAGCAGCCAGTCCGGAGGCAAAGGTCAAACCATGCTTGCCACCATCTAAGGCAGCGAGGCATTCCTCCAAAGTGTTTCTGGACGGATTACCTGATCTTCCATATTCGAAGCCCTAAAAGAAATATTGAATACTTCCTCAATCACTAGAATCACATATTTTTATGCTTATACATAAATAAATAAATAAATAATACCTAAATTTATTTTAATAAATCTTTATGAATTCTTAAAGTAGAAGTAGTAACTAAGTAAAAGTACAAGTTAAAAATGTTAATCTTTAATCTTAGCTTGATGTGATAGTCTCGAAAAGAGTTGCTTAAAAAAGATTTTATATTATTTTTTTACATCATCAGTTATTTTTATTTTATCATAACAGGCAGGCAGAGACAACTGGTATGTGCTTATATCCTGCTATGCATCACTAGTAAGTATAATAAATTACAAGGAAAAAATCTCATTTGTGTTTATGTCACAGACAAATTAGATGACTTGTATTTTCTACATTACAAACTATAAAAATGGGTAATAAGTGGATCTTACAGTATGTTCAGATGGTGCTGGCTGCTTGAATGTTGTGGATGTAACGATAGGCGGCACCACAGCTGCGGAATTCCATTTCTCAGGTTCCTGCCCAGCGTGAATAGCGACGGTAGCAAACCCAAGCTTGGGACTCAAGAACCCTTGATTCTCCATCTGGTAATAATAAATTCATAAAATATTTTTACTAATTCTCAGAATAGGTTCCTTCATGTCTACCACGTAAGTACGTAGGTACCTACTATGAATTTATTATTACAATTATGAATTAATTTAGTTAACAGCAGTAGTGTAATTATCTTATTAAAATTTAAGATAGGTAAATTAAATATTACTTATAGTAAAAAAAAAGTTTCGCGTTTTTGTTAATATATCGAATTAAAGTACTTCTAAGAAAATAGCAGAAAAACTTTGAATATTCATTCGATTACACAGAAACACATTTTGCACGCAATCAATCCTATGGTTAGCCAAGGCTACACATGGTATGTTCAAAGAATGTGCTAAAATTACATCATTTCGCGAGTCGTAATTGAATCTTTCTTGATAACTATTATTAAAAGCTTACAATTTTAACAGAAACTAAACTAATTTCTCGATACCTAGTTGATACATCGTTTAATTAATTACAGTTTTTAAAAAAAATACTTACTTTTCCTATTAACTTTTCGAATTACGATTTTTAAATTTAGCCTCGAATTCACACACCACTACACCGGCCGGGAAGAAATAGGAACTGGACAAAGAGCATGTAAAAAATGTACAGCAACACCTATTCTATCTATGGCGCAACCTCTAGAAAAGAGCTGCGTTCCAGTATTAAATAAAATAATTGAGCTAAGCTAGTTACATAATATTTATACTCTACTAGCGGCCTGCCTGTGCCTTCCTCTACGCCAACTTTTACTTGTCGTACTTCAGCGACTTCAGCCATTTTGTACAAAATATCTACAAAATTATAAACGAAAACCATCCTCAGTTTTCGCTCTTTGGGGATGAGTGAGAAGTTGAGAAGTTGAGGATGTGAAATACAGCTGAGACACTGCTCAGCGGACCAATCGGTGTACTCTGACTAAACCGTCACGTAGGAAACTCAATCTGGAGACTGCGGGGATGCCCTAACTCTCCCAAGAATGTCCACCGGGTCCTCCCATCCAGTCGCCAACTGGCACGGTGACGCATTCATGGGATTTTCCGCAAGTTGGCGGGGCAGCCTTTTGCACGTAGCTAGCGCACCACTTGGGCCCCCTACTAACTGCGGTTGGCCAACGGCAAGACCGTGCTTCGGATCCCGCTACCCTCCAGGTCGTGCTGCTCTGTATGAAATAGTCGTGAAACCAACTCCGCTCGCTTCCAAACAGTTCGACTAGCCCATACCCAATGACACTGGTACTCCTGCACACCAACGGAACGCAGTGAGATTGCTTGGCGTTGGACTCCGGCAAGAGAATGGTTGCATACCAGGCGGCTCCTTGTGGAGCCTACCACCGCAGCGAGAACATTCAGCCGTCAGCACACACTAGGGAGCCTATTAGGAGGTAGGTCTCACACACCCCATCAATATCCAAGATCCTAGAAGTACTCATTTTTAAAACTCATACCGAACTCATACCGATTTTTTTGAACCACCATCGCCCTTTTACCACCGAACCTCCGGACGTACTGAAGGATATCATCCCCACCTAGTAGAAGTTCCACTATGTCGCACTAAACGCTTCATGTCATCATTTTTGCTGCGCACTGGCAAGGAGTGGAATTCTCTGCCATCGTATGTGTCCCCATAAACATAAAACTTGAATGCCTTCAAGGTGATAGTTAATAGGCTATCTTCTGGGGCAGCTCGCTCCATCGTAGACCTCATCTACGCTCACCACCAGGCGAGATCGAGGTCAAGAGCTGTCTTATTATGCATAAAAAAGACTTTTAAAATACTTAGAAAATAACAAACTCCTAGCAGCTACTCAATACGGTTTAAAAGCATACAGATCGACTGACGATGTAATACATCAGCTCACTGACTATATATTCTATAAAGTGACTGGACTCACAAAAAATGTGCTTAGTCATATTCCTTGATCTCGCAAAAGCATTTGACATGATTTTGGTACCTATACTCCTCGAGAAATTATATGAACTTGGTCTATGGGGTGTTCCACATAACCTATGATGATGATAAACTTAACTCTAACCGGACACAACGTGTTATGATAGATGATAGATACTATGAGTGATGAACTAACTGTTGAATATGGTGTTTCTCAAGGGAGCATAATAGGACCCTTGCTATTTCTCGCTTATATTAAAAATAATATCTTACGCCGACGACACAGCTCTGCTCTTTAGCGCGGACACTTGCAGTGAGGCGTACGAACTAGCTCAATCTGGATTTAATACAGTCACTCAGTGGCTTAGTTAGAAGTAACTTACCGACACCAGTAGATAAAACAAAATATATGACTTTTTCTTATAATTCACTATCCCAACCTATCCCAAACTTACATTCAAAAACAGCACTGTGCAAGGACTCGCCTGACACTTGCTCCAGCAGCTCAGCACTGGGTCTGATGGCCCCGCCCCTGACGGCCACCTGGGGGTAATAATTGATAAGTTTTCGTTTAAATCACAATATTGAAGCCTTTACATCTAGAGTTAGAAAGTTATGTAGGCAATAAATAATATTATTCGAGTACTTTCTAGTTCCGCATTTGAAATAGTTAGTCAGTACCTACCTATTATTGTGTAAATGTTTTATTGTAGAATAAATAAGCACTATCGTTCTGTAAAGTACTCTGTCAAAAGTCCGCCTGAGATCTCAGTAATGAATGTCCCACATAGGGATTGAAGAAATATCATCCTTGCCTTGCTTGATCTACCATCGAGCATTAATCACCATTCACTATCCATTGTTATCCATCATACTATTTTTTGGAAAAACAACTGAAGATATGGTTGGATGAACCTGATGCCTTTGTCTAAAAAACAAAAAGTTACCTTGTTTTGCCAAAGTTTTCCCGCCAAATTCTGATTTCTGTCAACAATTTGCACAAGCATTCGATTGTCAATCTTTTATTTTGTTTTGTATAATAATTATAGTATCGTTAAGGTGTCAGCGTTAAGTTAAACCACAGTTATACTGTACATATATTTATTTGAAATGAAAATTGAGAGTAAACCTCTTAGATATGCCCATGCAGAGGGCCATACCGATGTGTGTTACTCAGAAGATGGCCAGTAAGTGCTTTTGTATTTCCTAAACCCGAAAACTCTAAAGCCCAGTTAGCTGAAGCTTTTCTTATTCACTTTACTAAACTATTTATAAACTGAATTTTGTACAAGTAATTATATTGCTAGTAGTAGATTTATACTAACGTTAGTTAACCTAAATTTGTCAATATAAATTTGATTATTTTCATTTTTAGGCACCTAATTACCTGCGGTCATGATGGTGATGTTAGAATATGGGTTGATATAGAAGATGATGATCCAAATTCCCATTGTGTCGGGGAGAGTGCCCTTGCAGTTTGCTGCAAGGATAAAAGACTTTATGTAGCCACAGACAGCCACGCTGTCCAAGCATACACATTCCCTGCATTTGACAAAGATGGAATTGTCACTAGGTTTACAGCACCGGTCACACAGATCAAATCTACAAATAAAATTGAGGTAGGATTTAAATAATAGCTTTTCAATGTCTTATTTCACTAGTTTTGAAATCTTGGCCACTACCAGAATCAAGAAGAATCAAGAATCAATAACATTTATTCAGGTTAGGCCATCGTCAAGATTTAGTATCTTACTAAACCTTAAAGTGTTACATTTGGAATAACATTTACATTGTGCAAACAATATTGTTACTGTAGGACTTTTCTTTTAAATATGTTACAGGCATTAGGCTGCTCGTCAGAAAATATGGAGGCAAGAATCTGTAGCATAGAGGGTGGAGCTCCATTATTTACTATGGAGGGACACAAAGGCCCAGTGCTTAGTGTAGCTATATGCCCAAAAATGAAGTATGCAAGCACTGCTAGTGGTGATGGGGTCTTAAGAATTTGGGACATTGATACACAGAAAATAGTAAAAGAGATTACTTGTGTCCCTAAGATTAATACATTTTATTCAGCAAAAGTGTTGTGTGAGTATTGTTTGCTTGTTTCTTTACAGTTAATTAGGCTTTACAGAAATGCTTTTATTTTTTTATAGAATTGAATTATTTATTGGCCTATTTGCATTCAGCACTGACAACTAGTTAAATCAATATATAGTGTTGCTGAAAACAATTTTTGCCCTACTATGATGCTTGTTAACAGTTTTCATAGTATTTACTTATGCACAGGTCGAATGGACTTTGAGCCTTCTGAAGCAAAATACTTAGCATATCCTAACAACAGAGAGATTAATTTACTAGATTGCGATACTTGGGGACAAAGGATGACATTTACACATAATTCAGTATGTTGACAATTTTTATTTACTTTGTTTACTAAACAATCTGAAATACTTACATAAAATATTACATGTTGTTGAGTTTGTAAACCCCTTTAGGGGCAACAAAGGGAGCTTATTTGTATTCATAGTTTTTTTTTAGATTAAGTGTGCAATATCACAATGTTTATTCTCACCTTGCGGGCAATATTTGGCTGGCAGCACAGTGGCTGGGCAGATTGCTGTGTGGGAAGCACAAACTGGAAATTGTATAGGCATCATTGAACATCCTACATCTCACAATGTATCTGCTTTGGCATGGAATCCTAAAGGTAAAGATATATTTTAATACCTATGTACGTACTTATGTCATACCTATCTCCTTTAGACTCATAATGACTGCCCTATGTTTAAAAAACAAATAAATAATCATGTTTTTCTGGAAAGTACATAAAATATATGCTTTCTAATTTATTTTGTAAAATGTATTAGATGTTATGTGTTTATTGTATGATTGTATGTTTATACAGGGTGGGCCAGAAAGAACTACGATTTTAAAAACACCCTTGCGTATTAACCTTATGATAGGAGGCTTCTCAGGCGGTGGGCTTGAGAAGCTCGGTTCTCGAAAATTTAATCGCGATGGATCACTTCACTGGAGCGCAGCGTGCATTCTGTGTTAAACATTATTACAAAAATGGCGATTCGTGCGGTATTGTTCGGCGTTTATTTCGGCGTGAGTTTGGATTACATCATTACATTAAATCAGTGTCTGAAGGAAAGTGTGATCGTGCTGATAAGCCTGCGGGACACCCAAGGTCAACAAGAACGGAAGACACAATTGAACAAGTTAGAGCTTCAGTTCAACGTAATCCTGGTCTATCGACTAGCAAGCGATCAGCCGAACTTGCGGTATCCAGAACGTCTTGGTGTCGCATTTTGTTGAAAGATCTGAAATTGCACTAGTATAAAATTCAACTTGTGCAGGAATTACAGCAACGACAAACAACCCTACAAATGACCCAATTTTACGACGAGCTTTTGTTGAAACAATGTTGGAACGTTTTCGGAGTTTCAACAATATTCTGAGCCTCTGCATTCGCCGAAAGTAACCGTTTGGGCGGCCGTATCAGCACACGGAATCATCGGACCCTATTTCTAAAATCAACAAGGGCAATCTGTCACTGTAAATTCCGACCGATACATAGGCATGTTACGGGATTTTTTTTTCCGCAACTTAAACAATTTGAAGGTTTCAATTGCCTATCTGGCGGCCGTAAACGAGATGTTGGCTGGGAAACTGTATCGCGCCAAGGTAACATTGCATGGCCGCCTAGAAGTCCGGATCTAACGCCACCGGACTTTTTCATGTGGCGATACCTGAAAAGTAGAGTCTACTCCAATAATCCAGCCACGATTAACCAGTTGAAGACCAATATCTGAGAAAAAATGGCAGCTTTTCCCGACGCAATGTGCCAGCGAGTTTTTACCAATTTGAGGTTCAGATTCGAGCACTGTTTGCAGCGCGATGGTGCATAGATGATGATATTTTTAAGAAATAAATTTCCCAGTTGTCTTATTTTAATTGAAATAAAAATGTGTACTTATGTGTATTGTATTTAATTTTTTTAATATTATTTTTTCAAATTCGCTGATTTTTCTGGCCCACCCTGTACATTGTTAGCCTCACAACACTTACCTCACAACTTTACCGAATTGATAGCAGTGAATTTGCAGGTAATGGAGTACTAGCATATTGTGATGTCGCTGGTCAACTTGGCTCTCTTGTGAACTGTTATGGCAAAAATAGTGCATCTGGGGATGATATTGAAATGGTTGACCGGGTTGATGGTAAGTAGTTTCAATAACATTTTGATTGTTTACTTTTTATTATTATCACTTTTCACTATTATTACCACCGAGCACCCGCAATTGGTTCGCGCGAACGCTTGTATTTCGTGATTGCTTGATAGTATTGTAAGAGCTGCAAAATCTGACAACAGCTCGTTTTGACTACTCCAAAGGTTTTGTAAGTTTTTCCGATAGAACCTGCTGGTTATAACTGTCTGTATAAACTTTAATACAAAGTATGTGACAAAATCATGCTAAATAGCGCAAATAATATTTACAGATGATGATTTAGTTGATAATCTGATTGAGCACAACGACAGTGACGATGACGATTCAATTTCGTTGGACAAGATAAAGAATGAAACGCTCGGTCTCGTGGATGACAAAGAGGACGATTACAGGGCTCTGTCGCGGCTCACGGCGCCCGCGCCATCCAACGCGCCGCCGCAGCCGCCGTTCCAGCCCTCGTCGACCCCAGCCCATTTAGAATATAGGTACAAACATACATATAATCACGACTATTACCAGGGGGTGTCACTCCGCAGTTTAGGTACGTTCGTTTGGCTCGCCTTCCAGGCAGGCCGCCTAGGCGTATGGCAGTAAAGGTTGCCGCGAGCGCGAGAGCACCGAACCCTGAGCGCCGAGTCGCTTAACTCGTAATCCTTGCGCGCGCGCGCAAACTCTACGCTCTGTGATGTCATGACGTCAAATCGATATCGAGTCAGTGTTGCTTAACGGAATATGAACGCTCGGGTCACACGATAAGTTTCAATTTCGCGTGAAAGTCGTTAGAGAGTGAACCTTCTGTACGGTAGTAAGTTAAGTCAAGTCAAGTCAAAATATATTTATTCAATAAACTCAATTAATAAGTACTTTGAATCGTCCAAATCTTTTTTAACCTACCACCCATTCAGGACATAATTTTTTAACTGTGGCAAAGAATGGGCGCAAGAAACCACAGCGCACAAAAGCAACGACATTTACAAACAAAAAAAAGAGTATGTCGTTACCAGGTCAATACAAAATATGAATTTAAAAATATAAAAAAAATGATGCAATACAAAATTACAATACAATGTAGTATCAATTAAATAGAGACAATTAGAAATAGCTGTTGGAGTGCTTGGAGCATTTCAGATCTAAGCTGTTTTGTCTTCTGTGTAATCTGACACTTTATAATAAGCTTTTTTATAAAGCTTTTCTTTGATTTTGATTTTAAATTTATTAAGATCTAATTTCTGAATATCATTTGGTACTTTGTTGTAAAATCTTACACACAGACCCCTAAAAGAATTATTTATTTTATGGAGCCTAGTATAAGGTACTGCTAATTTGTTCTTACTTCTAGTGTTTACATTGTGAATATCACTGTTTTTTGAAAACATTCCAGTATTTTTATGAACATAAATCAAATTTTCATAAATGTATTGTGATGCAACTGTCATTATATTTATATTCTTAAATCTACCTCTGAGAGAGTCGCCAGCCTTTAGATTATAGATTGCTCGAATAGCCCTCTTCTGAAGCACAAAGATAGTTTGAATGTCGGCAGCATTTCCCCACAGTAAAATGCCGTACGACATTACACTATGAAAGTAACTGAAATAAACTAATCTGGATGTATCAACGTCAGTTAACTGACGGATCTTCATTCGCCGCAGAGCTAAGTCTATTCGAAAATTTAGCTATATGTGGGCCCCACTGAAGCTTGGCATCTAACGTGATGCCTAGAAACACAGTGGTGTCCACAGGATTCACATTATTATCTTTAATTTGTACACTAGTTGTTACTTGCTTAACATTAGGCAATACAAATCTTACACATTTGGTTTTTCCCTCGTTTAATAGCAAGTTATTTACACTAAACCAGTGAACAATATTTGAGATCGCATTATTCACATCGTCATAATTTGGGTGTCGTCGTTTCACTTTGAATAAAAGTGAAGTATCATCAGCAAACAATACTATCTCATGACTGTCTTTTACAAAATAAGGTAAGTCATTAATATAAACCAAAAACAAGAATGGACCTAGTATTGAACCCTGCGGAACTCCCATTGTAACCACTGATCCCGGAGATCTTTTACCGTTAATGTCGACCTTCTGAATCCTGTTACTCAAGTATGAGATTAGAAGGCTCAAAGAAGCATCCCTAATTCCATAGTGGTTAAGCTTCCTGACCAAAGTTTCATGTAAAACACAATCGAAAGCCTTGGATAAATCACAAAATACCCCTAGGGCATCCTGTGATTCCTCCCAGGTATCAAATATTTGGATTAAAAGCTCAACACCGGCGTCAGTTGTTGAGCGACCCCTAGTAAAACCATACTGTTTACAATGTAAAAGTTTATTTCTATGAAAATGAATTTGAATTTGGTCTAGCATCAACTTTTCAAAAATTTTACTAAATGTGGGTAGCACAGAAATAGGTCTAAAATTAGAGGGGTCAGAAGTGCTACCTGATTTAAACAATGGAATTAATTTACTATGTTTCATTAGGTCAGGAAAAACACCACAGTCAATGCATTCGTTAAATATGCAAGCTAAAACTGGAGCTATTGTCATAATTACTGATTTAGCGACATCCACGGAATTACCCCACAGATCAGCAGTTTTCTTTTTATTGAGAGTGTTAAATGTTTTTAATATATCTATAACACAATTTTTTTGAAAACTGAAATTACTTTCACAATCTTTAACATTCTCCTTCAAAACAGATTCAGCTACAGTGGGGGAGGAAATCAAGGCTTTTGTAGTTGAAACTGGAATGTCAGTAAAAAACCTCTCAAATGCTGCAGCAACATCAGCATCAGAAGTCAAGGTTTTATTATCACAATTTAAATTGTACTCATTATTACGACTTCTGACCTTTCCTGTTTCACTATTTATAATATTCCATGTCATTTTTATTTTGTCATTACTATTCTTAATCTTAGAACTCAGATAGTTTGCCTTGGCTAATCGGCATATTCTTTTAAATAACTTTGAATAATTTTTAACATATAATTTGAAGTCGTCGCTGGTGTTATAGTTGCGTTCACCATAAAGTTCATAAAGGCGTTTCCTACTTTTGTGAATACCAATTGTAGCCCATTCATTAAAAGATGCAGTACCACTAACCGAGATATTTTTTGGAACAAAAGATTTATTAAATTCTGAACAATATATGTTAAAAAAATCATTATAAAAGACATCAGGGTTGTCATTGTATTCTAAATAATTTAATTTTGTATCTAGATTGCTTTTAAAGCGTTCCAACCGACCTGCAGTTTTTGGCACAACAGTGATATTCTTTTTCATCACTTGCTTACGCTGGTGTGGAAAGCTGACCATTTGGCCACAATGATCAGAGTCCAGGTTATTAATAATTTGCTTAGCCAGTGGTTTTACATTTGTATATATGTTATCAATACAGGTGGCCGAAGTGGCAGTTATTCTTGTTGGCTCCAAAAATAAATTATTCAAATTGTATGATAGAAATAAGTTTTTAATTTTAGTTGACAATGTGGAGTTTTCTAGCAAATTTATATTAAAATCACCGCAAACAATTATTGTTTTACCTACATTGCGGACCTTACGCAATGTCTCATCCATAACTTTTTCAAAAAGATCATACAATGCTGAAGGAGGTCTGTATACACTTATCACAACAAACTGCTCCAACTCCACACAAGCTATTTCTATTGTTCGCTCAACCGAGAGGCTCACTATGTCTTTGCGTTCTTTTAATTTAAACTTTTTACTAACAATAATTAAGGAGCCACCATGTATTGCATTTCCTCGACTGAACGAACTTCCTACCAAATGATTCTTAAAATTGAACATGAACTGATGGTCTCTAAGCCAGTGCTCGGTAATGCAAAGAATATCAATATTATTACAGTTCATGAACAATTCAATCTCTAAATCTTTGCCCATCATTCCTTGGATGTTCTGGTGAACAATGTTCAAAGATTCTACATTTTTTAAATTTAATAATTGACCGGGGCTTTTTATAAAGCTATTTTTACATTGATTTAATTTCATTTTATTTGCAAACATTTTGCAAGAGAGTTCCTCTTTTGTCTTATAATTTAATTCCAATAATTTGCTAGAGGTGTCCTCTATTGTCTTATAATCTAATTTAAATTATTTGGAGTACTATTAGTTATTCTGTGCTATTACCCCCGGAGGGTTAGTCAGAGACTAGGCAATGGGGACCGCAAAAGCAGTCCTCTGCCATAGTCCACGTTTTACCAAATAGCAACTGCACATGTGCTTAGTGTGACAGGTGGTGAGCCTATCGCCGCTCTATGCTGTTGGATGTATGTGCGGTCTTTAGTCCGTTAGTCGCGTTTTACGACACCCGAGTGAAGAGAGGGGGTGGTAGTATTCTTTCACCGCTACGCGACATGGTTAAGACTAAATAAACCTTAGAAAATAGTATTTTCATATTTGCAGATACTTGTGTTGGAACGACGTTGGCATTGTTACTTGTCATATTACGGAGAACGGGGAGACCAGTATAGAAGTGATATTTCATGATTCAAACGTGCATCACGGCATTCATCTCGACAACTATACGATGGCGAGCTTGTCATCCAGCGTAGTCGCGTTGGCGTGTGAGGCGCCTAGGTAAGATTTTTTATAATTTTTATTCAATCTAGACTGGCCTAGCAGAGGGGTGACCTCTGCGGGCAAAGGTCACCCCTAAATATTTCCTAGCAATTAGTCTTTACTACAACTACAAACCTTGTCCTGTTGACAATTTCATATATTCATATAAGCACAACAATATACAGGTTACAGCCATTCAATAAAAACAACATAGTACCAACCGTGTCAACAGATGGCGCCACAAAAGCCAACTCAGCGACATCTTCATACTACAACAGTAAAATAGTATGGGAAGCCTTCATCGCGGTAGCGAAGTTTCACGATCTTCTTCGCTATACATAGCACCTCCAACTAACACCTGTTGGACCTCGGTCCCCGAGCTATAACACCCAGCTCGGAGGAAGATCTTCCCTTTGCCTTCCTCAATGCGACATCCATCTCCAACCTACCCACCATCGCTTCCCTACACATAGCATGCATAGAAAGTAATACATTACAATATACACAATAATCAGTAGTTTAGTGTGTGGTAAGCAACACATAAATATATATTTTTTTATATATACAAAATTGGGTTATTAAAATAAATATTGAAATACATTAGAAATTAAATTAAAAAAAATTCAAAGACGCATATACATTATAACAATAAATTAATTGCAATCAATAATAAAATACTTAATATAAATTAATCATAACAGAAAAAAAAATTGACAATTACAGACAATTACAAACACAACAAAAAAGAATTAGCCAAATAGGTGCAGCCGTTCGCAAGTGATGCCTGGAATAACATTCGTGGCAATTGATTTTTATTTATATAGATGAGCCCATCACACAGCTTTTTTAATAAAGCTTTTCTTTTATTTTGATTGTTTACTTATGAAGATCTAATTTATAAAAAGTCTGGTGTACGCAGTGACAAAAAGCGCCGTACATCGTACATAAAAAAATTGATGGATTTGAATGACGCTAAAGAAGTGTGCAAGGACCGTAGCCATAGTCCATAGTCTCTGCCTACCCCTTTAGGAAGCAGGCGTGAATTTATTGTACATGTTACCGGCAATCTGTATAATTCAGGTATTCTATACAATACCTAGGCAATGTATAGATTACCTGGGGCGTCCAGGCAATGTATGAAATATAAAGCATATTATTGTCCATTACATACTTTACCTAGGTAATGTATAAAATTCCTAGGGATTGTATAGAGTACCTGCTGGTCCACCGGCAATGTGTAAAATTAATAGCTTTTTGTCTATATTTATCAATGTTAATCAGCAGCCTACCTATGAAATGAAAAAATAATAGTTAAAACAACTTTAATAAAATTCATAATTAAGATGCTCCTTAAAAATAATCTTTATAAATAGGGTAGACATTTTTTTTTTCAGAAGAATAAAACAATTACTGCACTCAAAAAGATTTATTTAATCTTAAGAGGCCTATTACATCTCGACTGTGATTTTTGCGTAAAATGGCCAATTTTGGCGTTATGGATCTCGGAAACAAAAATACATTAACAATTATGACTTATTGAATAGTGTAGAATAGCTATTGGAATAGTACGTAGCGGCCTCGTTTTTTGTAAATTTTGCTTAACTTTTTAATTAAACCCATAATTGAAGAAAAAGATTTTCATAAAGTGCACTAAGGCACTTTTTTAAGCTCATCGACTGAACTACTATTCTAAAGAAGTAAAATAAAAATAATAATAATGTAATCTCTTATAAAGTCGAATAGTGCGTAGCGGCCTCGGAATTTTTAGATATAATTGATTTTATATAGGAAAAAAATGTTATTCTAAACCAAAAACCTTCGAAAATCGTTATAAGTTAACTGTGAATATCTCCTATCTACGATAATATTATTGAGCAAAATTCATACCAGAGTAATTGTTACTTCATGAGGAATAAAGATTTTATAGTGAATTTATTATCCTATTTCGATAAAAACGAGAAATACAACTGCAAAATTACTACAAAATGCGATGCGCCGGCCGTCCGAATTCAACTTATGCTTACAGAATGGAGATTTGTATTATTATGCACAAATTTATTATCCTATTTCGATAAAAACGATAAATACAACTGCAAAATAACTACAAAATGCAAAAATGGGCATTTTACGCAAAAGTCACATTCGAGATGTAATAGGCCTCTTAAGTTACTAGGTCCTATGCAAGAAAATATTAGACATTTAAGACATGAAAAATTTTTAGTCATAATAAACTTTTAAATAATCAATGAATTATTCTTTTAGATACTTTTCAAAAAAGCACCTAAGTAGTATCTTTCTGTTACTACAGTAAAATCAGTTTAAAAATAAAGTGCAACTTAAAAATCTTTTGTATATAAGTAAGTAACACAATGTAATTTTCTTACAAGTAGGTACTTAGGTACGTAACAAGTATAAAAAACTTAAGGAACAAAACAATTCCGAAAAAATAATAAGTAGGTTTTCTGCCTTTTCACACATTACCGGATGCGCATTCGGTATTGTATAGAATACCTAGGCAAAGTATGAAATAAATATATTTCATACATTACCTACACGTTTTAGGTATTCTATACATGCCTAGGTATTATATAGAATACCGGATTATACAGATTGCCGGTAACATATACAGTCGTGGTCAACTAATTAGGGACATTCAAGATAGTGAAGAGCAATAACCGGTTATGTACATATAAATATAAAACCCTATTGATTTTTCAGCACCTATTATTTGCATAATTTGGTCCGATTACTATACTATAAATGGCTGTAAATAAGAGAATAATTAAATAGAATAAAGTATTTAATATCAAAGGTTGAACATGTATTAAATTTTAAGGTATAATTATGTAGCTGGACATTTAATTAAGGACAGTAAAGTATAATGATGAATAGAGTTAAACAAAACGAATAATCTCCAGTATTATAATATTTTTAAAAGCTCCATATTATTACGTGTAAAATCAGTACCCAGTAGCAAAACCTTTGTTAGTAATTACCGCTTGACACCGATGTGGCATAGACATTATCAGTTTCTGACATGTTTCGATAGGAATTTTTGCCCATGCCTCACAAAAAGCTTGATTAAGTTGATCTAAAGTTGTGGTACGATAAGTTGAAACTTTTTTCTTGATTTCGTGCCAAAGGTGCTCAATTGGGTTGAGGTCCGGGCTATTTGCTGGCCAATCTAGCACCGATACTGACTGACTGGTAAGAAACGACTTGACTGAACGGGCGGTATGTTTCGGGTCGTTATCATGCTGAAACGTCCATATAATAGGGAGATGCTCCTCAGCATAGGGAAGCATAGTTTCCTCCAATATTGTTTTGTATTGATGTTGGTCTAAGTTACCCTGAACTTTTCTCACAGGTCCCACTCCACGTCCAGAAAATGAACCCCAAATTTTAATGTTTCCACCGCCATGTTTCACCTGCTTTTTTGTGAATCTTGGATTCATTTCCGCTTTTACAGGACGCCGTACGTATTGCCTTCCATCTGAAGAAATTAAATTAATCTTGGTCTCGTCAGAGAATAATACATGTTGCCATTGGGCGTAGGTCCAATGTCCATATTTACGTGCAAACGCCAAACGAGCATTTCTATGTTCTTTCTTCAACAACGGTACTTTGCGAGCCACTCTTCCGAACAACCCTGCTTCTACCAGACGTCGTCGAACGGTCCTCGCTGATACACCGGCTCTTTCGTCTGCCCCAAACACTTCGTGTTTAATTAAAATAGAGCCTAGAAACGGATCTTTCTTAGCTAACCTGGTTATCATTCTATCTTCTTGCGGAGTTGTTTTTCTCGATCTTTTTGTCCTGGGCACATTTAAAGCTGTGTTATTGCGCCTGAAATGTTGCACTGCATTGCATACCATAGTTTTTGAACAATTTAAATGTTCTGCTATCCCTCGGTATGACCAACCACGCTCGACAAACTTCATGATAATTGTTCGTAGTGTTGGATCGCAACTTTTATTTTTGCCCATATTTCTTCAAAATAATTCTCAAAACTTAAAATTAAAAATCTGGATTGCCGCCAAAACTACCACAAAACAATAAAAGAAGAAATAAAAAAGTATTGAGATTCAAATTTTGAAAATAGAACGCAATATCTCAGTGTCCCTAATTAAATGGCCAGCCAGCATTCTTTGAACAAATAGCACACTGATAATCTATCAGCTATACTGTAAAGAGGTTTAATGTTTAAGAAGTTGTTATTGTTTGTATAATCGGGCACATCAATGACTAATTATACTTACGTGTAAAAGATATGGAATATTGTTAAGACTCGTTGGAAAATAAAAAATAAATTCACAATTTGGCTTAACTAGAGATTGTCCCTAATTAGTTGACCACGACTGTATATTACAACGACTATGGATCGCCATCTGCTACGGTCTTTGGCTTTGCACACTTCTTTCATATGTATGTAATATCTAATTTTTACATACCTACATACTATAATCACGACTATTATCCCCGAAGGTTTAGTCAGAGACTAGGCAATGAAGCAGTCCTCTACCATAGACCACTTTTCACCAAATAGCGACTACACATGTGCTCAGCGTGACAGGTGGTAAGCCCATCGCCGCTCTATGCTGTTGGATGTATGTGTTGTCTTCAGTCTGTTAGTCGCCTTTTACGACACTCAAGGGAAGGGGGTGGTAGTATTCTTTCACCGCTACGCGACACGATTTAATTTTCTGTATATAATTTTAATTTGTCTTAGGGCTGATTTTTCCTTCCTCGGATAAAACTTATCCGTCTGATAAAATATTAGGTGACCTCTTAGATTAAAACAAAAAGGGAAGATACGGCATGCTCCTACTTGTAGTCATTCAAAATATAGTCCTACTCAACTACTAAAGCAAACACTCACACACGCACACCTATAAAGTGTAAATCGAGCGAGCGAGACAAAGCGGTAAGTTTCAACGTCAGCGCGAGGGAGTTAGCGAGTAGCGCGTTGACGTCTCGGTCGCTTCGCAACAGACGAGTACGTACAACCAATTCCGACGCCAGCGTCTTTCTCTTTTTCATACAGCAGAATATCCGCAATAGTGCGATGTAGCCTGTTCGCTCGGCAAATTGTGACTGAAGTGAAATTGGGCCTTTAGCCCTAATTTTGGCGGCTCACTCACGAGACGCTAATGCCGTATCTTCCCTTTTTGTTTTAATCTAAGGGTGACCTACCTGAAATGTCAGTTGTAAATAGAGAAAAGACAAGATTTGAAAGTACATTTTCAAATTGGTTGTATAATACTTTAACTGACAATTGAAAAATCGACCCTTAGCCGTTTAGTGTGCATCGCGCTGATGTGCGGCGCCAAGGAGTGGAGCGTCACCATGCCTGACGTGGAGGAGATAGTGTGCGTGACGGCCGCCAAGGGGCTGGTCGCGTGCGCCACCAGCGCGGCGCTGCTGCGGCTGTACACGCCCATGGGCACGCAGAGACAGGTCAGCTGTTTTTAAATAATGTTATGAGCGTATGTCATTTTCAACCAGTTTCAAGTAAAATAGATAATAGCAAATATAATAAGGTAGATAGTGATAATATGAATATTTAATGGTAATTGCTTCACATAAAGTCTGTAGCATATATTCGTACTACTTCTTAAGCCGGGTATCCACTATGTTCGCGAAAATCTTGCTCTCCGCGCTCCTGCAACCGCTCCCGTAGTGGTTACGTTCGCACCCATGGAGCGTGCAACGGTGCGTGCTTCGCGCTCAGCGCTCCAATCGGTGGCGGGTTTTGGGCGAACACAAAGGGGAGTTCAGTCTGTTCGTGGACGCAAGCAACATACCACGTTTAGTGCATACTACGTGTCGTGTATCACGCTCCATGCTTGGATAAATGGAGTGGTCGGATGAAAAATGTTTAACCCTAACCTAATCAAGTTGTACCGAAACCATAATGTGCTGTAGGACCCCCAGGATGATAGCTAAAAATAGTAATATTATGTTAATGCCAATTTACCTTTGGTCAATATCGCTTTTCGAAATTTTGTGTTTTTTTTTGTATAACCTGGTCGAACCAAATTAAACAAATATTCATAATTAGATAAAGACATTCACATAAAGTTTTTATAATTGCCACTTATTTCCTGAGATTTGATTTTGAATTTTATTAATTGGTTCTAAATGAAAAGAAAGTTCTCGTAAACGTGAAGAATTTCAAAAGAAAAATGATGGGTGGTTAAAACAGACATTGAGTCTTCCTGAAGACGTCTGTACAGTAATTTAGTTATATTGCTTTTATTTTCATGAAAAAATATTAATAAAAAAATTTTAACCTACTTTTTTATACTTGAAGATAATGAAGTACTGTGACTAACAAACATAAAAAGCAGCCATTTTAAAAATATTTTTTGAGTTATTAATTTCGCCCTTTTCTCCATACAATCGTTACACTGTGCGACTGTACGAAGGTACGGGACGGGTGTATCAGCAAAACGGCGCGAATAGGCGCGTTTTATAGGGTTTTGCCTATATAGGAAAAAAAAATAAGTGCTTTTTGCATTCACTAGATAATGAAAGGTTTCTTTTATTGGTAAAAAAATTTAGTCATTTATTAATGTATTGTCTGACTTACAGCTCTGACCTGACTGATCTTTGATATCTCTGTCAACATTTTAAAAGAGATTTTAGCTTTTTCTATCGAGTGAAGTATTACCAATCATGTTTCTGTCTTTAAGAGTCATTAGATAATATGTTCAACTTTATTATAAATGAATTTTAGAACTGTATGTTTTACACAGACGTATAATAAGAAGATGTTTTATATTGGTGGCGGTACAATCAATCGAAATTGTTAAAAACGGGAAAAGAGCGCCTCAACTAGCGATTGGCGCAGTACACAGCAGTGTACGACGAATTACGAATAGAAAGGCATTGCCACTTGTCTAGGGGTCTGTTTTATTCTTTTGATTATTTGAGTAACAAGGACTCTTAATGGTTGCTAATAAATAGACTTAAGAGCTATGTTGTACATACATAATATTATTTAAATTAAATTAAAACTGACAGAAATTATTAAAGTAAATTAATACAATTGGAATTATGAAATACAATTTTAATTATTATAAAATTAAAATTTTAATTAAGGGCATGACATTATAATTCAAATGAATAAACACAGAATACACTAGGATAGGAATACAATAATTATTTAATTAATTAATACAATTTACAATTATATTCAGGTGATTTCGCTCCTCGGCCCCGTGGTTTGCTTGGCGGCGTACAACACGACGGCTCTAGTCGCGTACCACAGCACTGAGCCCGGCCCTACCGACCAACACATCGCGATGGACATTATAGCTATGAATGGTAAAATGTTCTACATACATACATACATACATATACAGCAGGACCTCTTTAATCCGAACTCCGAAAATTTACCCCCCGTTCGGATTTGTGGAGCGTTCGGATTATAAGTAGTACAAAGAAATCCAATATTTTTGTTTGTCGGGAGGTATTTAATGACAAATATAAAGGTTTGTCTTGCAATTTACGTAAAAGCATTTTTTTTAGCACAGGAATGTCCACTTGGTCAGCCCATTCAAGACATGTATTTAACGCAGACATAGTGCTTGAATTGGAAATGCTTGCTACTTACTGGTTCAACGTGAAACATTTCTTCATTTTCGCCGTCATATTCTTGTGTTACTTGCATTATTATTTCATCGTCAGTAAGAGGCTCAGATGCATTTAGATCATCATTGCTTAGTATGAAGTCATTAATTTCAGCCTCAAAAAAACCTCTATTAACGAAAAAGCTAAAGGAATGTCATCATTTGGTTCAATCGGGCGGGGGTGGAGCATTCGGATTACAGAGGTGTTCGGATCGGAGAGACACTAGCCCGCTATTTTTGTCTCGTACCAGGATACGTTTGTTTACACAATTCTATCACCTTATATTTCGGTTCGACTCGATTCTGTTTCGGCGTGCAGTGGTACTGGGGGTAGCGATGCGCGTTTGTCTGGTACAGACTATAGCTCGTTAGATTAGTTGTTAAGTCTTAACTACAAGTTAGTTAACTGTTTTTTTATTATTATTAGTATTGACGTGAATAAGTGCCTGTAAAGGTTTACATTGAATAAATAATTTGACTTTGACTTTGAAAGCAGGGTTGGCAGATTTAAATCATGATTTAAATCATTGTATTTTTTATATCTATAATCATAGATTTAAATCAATTTAAAATGTTATATTATCTTTAATGAAAATAACAATAAATAAGTATACTTAGTAGTTACTAACAGTAAAATACTGTCAAAAGGCTTACACAGAATTGGCAGTCTCAAAAATAAAATTAAAAAAAAGACTTGCTTGCATACCTATGTATTCAACTGTAGCAAAACAAATCAGAAATCAGTATAGTAAAGTTGGATACTAACAATAATTGGTCAAGATTTATCTAAAATAATTTAAAAAGTATTTGTATCATAAAGCTTATTCAATTGTCAGTAAGTACTAATAATAGTGTATTTAGTTTGTCACATAAAAAAATCAAAATAAATTTAAAAAAAAACAATAAAATTTATAAAAAACAATAAAAATAAAATATCAATAAAAATAAAAAAATAAAAATAAATCAGGATTTTTTAAAAATAAATCAAAGAAATTGTTTATTTTTTAAGTTGTCAAAAGATCTCGACGAAAGGCGAAACGAAAATGTTTAAAAAACCTGTAACTATCTGACGCACGCGATGGCGCTATACGAAGTCGGCTGAACGGTAAAGGTTTAGTTTTGGTAATATCGTTGGTGTTTAGTGTGATTGAGGCCCAGATGTCCTGGGTTCAATCCCCAGGTCGGGCGACGTGTGTTTCGGATTTTTCCATGCACATGTGATCGCCTAACCCGCATTCGGCAAGCGTTTTGATTAAGCCAATGCCCATCTGACTTGATTTCAATGATGGAGGCCTTTGCCCAGCAGTGGGACAATATGTAGGCTATACTTTTTTTACGGACAACAGCACGTTCTAAAGGTGAAAATCCATCAACAAGGCCTTTAAGGACCAAATCCAAAACAGGCATAAAACCGAATGGGAAAAGCTACCCGGCATGAAACACTCAAAATCCTTCATAGGTGGAGACGCCCTAGGACGGAGTAAAATCATATGCGGAGGTAGCAAAAGGCAGGCACGAACACTCATCGGAGCCCTGACCAGGCACTATGCCACAAAACAAATGCTCCATAGAATGCAACTAGCAACAGACAGCTTGTGCAGGGCATGTGGGGAAAAAACGGAGTCCATGCAACACTTACTGTGTGACTGTGACTCCCTTGCTAGGAAAAGAATGAGTCTTCTGGTTTTGGCCTACCCGAAACCAGAAGATTTTAGGCTCTTCACCCTCAGAGACATTGCCAAACTTATGGCAGTCGTTTTCACTGAGGAAACAGAGTGATAGGACGGGGTTGCACAAAAGATCCCATTGGGTCGACGTGCTGCTGCGAGAGGGAGACCTCTGCAGGCCCCACTAAGATAAGATAAGATACAGGTGAAAATCGATTGCATAGTTTTGTATAGTCCGAAGTGCTGTTGTTTTGCCAAAATAATAATCAATATATCTGTTGTTTTATCTACTAAACTTAAAGCATGTATGTACGCTTGCAGCACACTATAAAAAGTCTACCTGTGCCCGTTTACCGACGACTACTAGTTGTTTTGAATAGTCACTAACTTTTCTTTTCAAGTTACACATTTGAACTAAGTACTTCGGTGACGTTAAGAAAAAAGTAAAACTACTATTTTTTTTAAATATGGTAGAACCATAAATAAGTAAAAAAAAATATCTGCAAAGATTTATCTAATTGTTATAAGGAAGTAGTTAAAGCGGTTGATACGGTTTTAAATTATTTAAAGTATCCAGCTTTGTCATCATGTGATGACATCCAGTTGAAACCAGATAGCTGTATATTAATATTTTATGGTTCAACCAAGGTTATTTATATGTACTTTATTGATAACCTTTAAATTCACATTGCCAAACTCATAACAACAAAAAGTAATCATAAAACACACATATCACTTGTTTTGTTAGGTCTATTTATCTATGTTTACATGACGCACATATTTTCATGGACCAACACAGTTTTCATCAGTACATTATGTACTTAGTTTACATCACATTATGACTTCACATATAATTTTACATTCATACACTCTAACTTCCCTAAGGATTAATCAAAGACTAGGCAATGTGGACCGCAAAATCAGTTCTCTGCCATAGTTCACCTTTCACCAAACAACAAGTTCGTATGTGCTTAGCGTGGCAGGTGGTAAGCCCATCGCCGATCTTTGCTGTTGCACCCAATAGCAAAGATCGGCGATGTGCAGTCTTTTGTATGTTTTTTTTCTCTTAAATACCTTCGTGCGATCAGCACATTTAGCCAGTGTCAAGTTTTTAATAGTAGTTATTATTTTCTTTACATTGAGTGGATGATAATGAACGTTTAATGGTAAATGATTTTCCCCCAAACCCCTCGAGACTCAATAAAGCTGTGAGACTTTATTGAGGTCTCACACGGACTTCTTGAGAGAATTTGAAAAGTGATGTTGCATTGTTTTGTTTTATTTGCTAACACTCATGCACGTTCACGCACACTTAGCAGTAAATAATTCACCATTATTTCACATTAATATTCGTCAAAACACAAATTATAGATACAAAACTGCAGACGTGACGCTTCACTTTCTCGCCAAGAAGTCCTTTTGTATGTTAGTCGCCTTTTACGACACCTAGGGGAAGGGATGGGTCAGTCAGTAGTATTATTTTATTGAGCCGCCACCACGCAGCTCCCGTTATTATATTAGGTATGTTCATTGAACATCTCTGAAATCTATAAAAATGGTTGAAGCGGAGTCCGATTTATAGTTATGACATTTGTTTAAGTTAGCGATGAAACGATTATAACCAGTGGTCGGAGTAGGTATATTGATTTTAGATACTTGCGTCATGATATCATAACATGGACATGCATTTCTTCCGGAATGTACCGGAGTTTCCAAAAATTTGGTAAATAGAGTAATAAAATAAAAAACCATATGTAAGCAAACAAAATTGTTTATTGTTAATACAAATAATCATTATTACAGTTTTATTAAAAATAATTATTTTTAATCCTCATCGGTTACAAGTTCTACATTTTGATTTTTTACTTAGGCCTTACACTTTTATTTAGGCCAAAGAGCCGGCTCAACATTAGCCAACAGGTCGAAACAATAAAGCGTTGGTCACCTATCCGTTGACCGGCCTGTGTGAGAGTGACTTAACCTCTACAATCAACGACCAAATGTGCGGCCAAGTGAGTCAATGAGTTCCAAAGGGGAAATAAGCCCAACAAATCTATAAACTACATTTCCTAAACTAGTTAATCGTTACTTACCCTAAATAATTATTAAAAAGCGACAATTATTAATAATTGTACCATCGTGATGGTTGGTTAGCGTTAGACGGGGGTTTTATAAAGGGGGGACAAAATTTCGTCCATTTTAGCGTAGGACGCACCGTTTCCAAGATATTTAAAGATTAACAAAAAAAAATCACTAATAATAATTTAAGACGTGATTTCTTTTCTTTTGCGAGATTGAGACAATGGATACGGCCAACATTAGAGATGGAGACCAGCGCCACTAGCAGCATAGCGTTGAGAGTATTGATACATTTTTAACTAGTTTCATGTAATAATTTCGATGTTTCGGTATTTTTATCATAATAATCCGGAAACTCGGAGGAGTATCCATATTAACATATACGTTTGATGTCAGTGACCTTAATTCAATATACCTACTCCGACCACTGATTATAACTTAGCGATTACGATCACAATTACGATTATTGTACGTAATAATCGACGATTACGATTATTTGTTTTGAGTAATAATTAACTACAAATTATTTAGTAATAGTTACAAATTATCGATAAATCAACATAAGATTTATTACCATAAGAAAAATCAAATAAATTTTATAATAAATCAATAATTAAAATTAAAGTACTTTCATTTTTTTTGTTCAAAAAACAACGTTTCTAGCTTTTCGGGCATCAATCTGTTCCGTTTTTCGGTTTGAATTAATCCAGCAGTAGAGAATAACCTTTTCTTTTATTAAATTTAATTTTTTTAAATGGAAAAAATATATTATGTAGTGTTAATAATCTATCGAGCTTGGAAAGCGAGCACTACCGCCCGCCGCCCGCAAATGTATGCACATGCAGAAGGAGCGATGGATGGATAAGCAGTTTTCGGAATAGGTAGTTTTTAAGTACTAAATGACGTCATTTTCATGGCGAAATCATAACATACACATGCCTACAAATAATTTAGATTACAAATAATATAATGTTTTGTCCATTTATTTACCAATGTAGGTATATGCACTCAAAAATCTAACTTAATACCTGAAAAAGTTTTAACATACCGTTTAAAAACCAAAAACCGGTATTTTTGAAAGACATCCGTGTCGCGTAGCGATGAAAGAATACTATTACCCTCTCTCTTCCCTTAGGTGTCGTAAAAGGCGACTAAAGGACTAAAGACTGCACTTACTTCCAAAAGCATAGAGCGGCGATGGGCTCACCACCTGTCACACTGAGCGCATGTGCAGTCGCTGCTTGGTGAAAAGTGGACTCTGGCAGAGGACTGCTTTTGCTGTCCTCATTGCCTAGTCTCTGACTAACCCTTCAGGGATAATAGCCGTGATTATATGTGATTTACCGTCCGCTAGGTCGTCAGGTGCGCAGCAAAACCGTCTCCGTGCCCCTCAGCCCCGGCTCTAGACTAACCTGGCTGGGCGCCTCCGACGCGGGCTCGCCCTGCGCCGCCGACGCCGCCGGCCGCCTGCGACTCTACGATGTGCCCAGCGGGTTGTGGCTGCCTATATGCGATACCACTACGCACTCGAAGGGCGCTTCCGACTCGTGGTTCATTGTCTCCGTAAGTAACCATTACTTCAACATCAGCCTATAAGCCTGTGCCTCTACGATGTGCCCAGCGGGTTGTGGCTGCCTATATGCGATACCACTACGCACTCGAAGGGCGCTTCCGACTCGTGGTTCATTGTCTCCGTAAGTAACCATTACTTCAACATCAGCCTATAAGCCTGTGCCTCTACGATGTGCCCAGCGGGTTGTGGCTGCCTATATGCGATACCACTACGCACTCGAAGGGCGCTTCCGACTCGTGGTTCATTGTCTCCGTAAGTAACCATTACTTCAACATCAGCCTATAAGCCTGTGCCTCTACGATGTGCCCAGCGGGTTGTGGCTGCCTATATGCGATACCACTACGCACTCGAAGGGCGCTTCCGACTCGTGGTTCATTGTCTCCGTAAGTAACCATTACTTCAACATCAGCCTATAAGCCTGTGCCTCTACGATGTGCCCAGCGGGTTGTGGCTGCCTATATGCGATACCACTACGCACTCGAAGATCGCTTCCGACTCGTGGTTCATTGTCTCCGTAAGTAATCATTACTTCAACATCAGCCTATAAGCCTGTGCCTCTACGATGTGCCCAGCGGGTTGTAGCTGCCTATATGCGATACCACTACGCACTCGAAGGGCGCTTCCGACTCGTGGTTCATTGTCTCCGTAAGTAACCATTACTTCAACATCAGCCTATAAGCCTGTGCCTCTACGATGTGCCCAGCGGGTTGTGGCTGCCTATATGCGATACCACTACGCACTCGAAGGGCGCTTCCGACTCGTGGTTCATTGTCTCCGTAAGTAACCATTACTTCAACATCAGCCTATAAGCCTGCGCCTCTGCGACGTGCCCAGGGGGCTATGGCTGCCCGTATGCGATACCACTACGCACTCGAAGGGCGCTTCCGACTCATGCCCGATTTACACGTATTAAGTAGCTTAGTAGGTAACTAAATTTTAACTTAATTTTAAGTGACTTATATTTAATGGCTGATTTACACGTATTAAGTAATTTAGTAGTTAATTAAATTTTAAGTGACTTAAATTAAGTATATGGCCATACGTATTTAGTTCACCTATGAACTCAAGATTAAATAATGGCTTCGAGTGGTCAACACATTTAGCCAGTGTCAAGTAAGATATTAATCAGATATTAAAGTGAATATTTTCTTTGTATAAAGTAGATGAAAATGAAAATGAGTGATGATGAACGTTTTATGGTGAATTAACCAAACCTAAATCCCTTCAGACTCAATAAAGCTGTGGGACTTTATTGAGATCAGACTTCTTGAGAGAATTGATGTTGTTCAGGAACACATAACAGTAAATAATCCACCATTATTTCAAATTAATATTCGACAAAACACAAATTAAGAGCGTTTACGTCCTTTTGCGCCGTTTTGCTCAAAAACTGTACTTTTTAAACCTCTTAATATCTGTTAATACTTACTTTACAAATATGTTAAATACTTATATCATTAGGCGATCTTGTAGTCGAAATAGTTTGTTGAAAACATTTTAAAATTTATGGATATTTTGGAATTTATAACACGATAACTGAACAGAGGTTTTCATAATTTGACTTTCCGCGTCAACTTCGAAGCTTAAAAATGTGTTTAAATTACTAACAAATCTAATAACAACATGATAGATAGTCTTGAATATATGTAAATAAATACTTTTTTTCAATTTGAAAGATCCTCAGCAAAATAGCTTGTTGAAAACATTTTTTGATTTTGGTTACTAACAAAAACTATAAAATTACAAACATTGTGAATTTTTAAAGAAATTATAGGTGATAAAGTGATTGTTTTCTCTAATGTACTAAATATATTTTAGAAGATAAAAGCTTTATACTATAGAAAAAAGTGTTATTTAAAATTTTAACAAAATTGTTTTTAATAAATAAGCTCTATAATTTTTCTACAAATATTTTAAAACTACTCTAAAACTACTACAAAACGCTGCGCTCCACTCGCTTCAAATCAGTCCGCCGCGAGGCCTCTGAGAGAGTGGTCACGTCGCTCGACGCTCTGCCCGGCGCGGTTGTCGACCTTTCCGTAAGTTCGAAGATAGTGCAAATTTATAGCTTGATTTGCAAATCTTAGTACTTTGGTGCGTAAATGATTACAAGCTTTTATTTAACTTGCAATGTATGTATGTCTTGTTCGGGTGGAATTTTGCAACTCAATTTGGCCCACTTCCCGTTTATTGATTGAGCTGAAAATTTGCATACATGTGTAAATCGCGTGACAATGCATTTTTATGATTGACATGGTGCTGATCTGATGATGGAGATGGAAGGTGGCCATTGAAACTTTGCAATAAAATAGCACAACCTAATCGAGTTTGGGCTCGTTTGAATCGTCTTGACGAGTAGTTTGTCTTTCAATGGTGACCAGGGTCTGATGATGGAGCTGGATGGTGGTCATAGGAACTCTGTAATAAAACGACGCAACACCATCGAGTTTTGGGCTCGTCTCATTCGTCTTAACGAGTCCTTTGTTTTTAAATGGTTACCAAGGTCTGATCTGATGATGGAGCTGAAAGGTGGTCATAGGAACTCATTGAAGAAATGACGCAACCCCATCGAGTCGCGGCTCGTTTGATTCATCTTGACGAGTACTTTGGTGCTAGATGGTAACCAGAGTCTGATGATGGAGCTGGAAGATGGCCATAGGAACTGAGTAATTAAACAACATAATAACCCCATCGAGTAAGGGCTCGTTTAATTCGTCTAGACAAGTACTTTGCTGCTAGATGGTAACCAGGGCCTGATGATGGAGCTGGAAGGTGGCCATAGAAACTCCGTAATAAAACGACGCAACCCCATCGAGTTTCGGCTCGTCTCATTCGTCTTGACGAGTACTTTGGTTTTAGATGGTTACCAGGGTCTGATCTGATGATGTAGCTGAAAGGTGGTCATAGAAACTCAGTAAAGAAACGACGCAACCCCATCGGGTCTCGGCTCGTTTGATTCGTCTTGACGAATACTTTGGTGCTAGATAGTAACCTGGGTCTGATGATGGAGCTGGAAGATGGCCATAGGAACTCAGTAATTAAACAACATAACCCCATCGAGTAAGGGCTCGTTTAAATCGTCTAGACGAGTACTTTGCTGTAAGATGGTAACCAGGGTCTGATGATGGAGCTGGAATGTGGCCATTGGAACTTCGCAATGAAATAACACAACCTAATCGAGTTTGGGCTCGTTTAAATCGTCTTGACGAGTAGTTTGTCTTTCAATAGTGACCAGGGTCTGATGATGGAGTTGGATGGTGGTCATAGGAACTCTGTAATAAAACGACGCAACACCATCGAGTTTCGGCTCGTCTCATTCGTCTTGACGAGTACTTTGTTTTTAAATGGTTACCAGGGTCTGATCTGATGATGGAGCTGAAAGGTGGTCATAGGAACTCATTAAAGAAACGAGGGAACCCCATCGAGTCTCGGCTGGTTTGATTCATCTTGACGAGTACTATGGTGCTAGATGGTAACCAGGGTCTGATGATGGAGCTGGAAGATGGCCATAGGAACAGAGTAATTAAACAACATAATAACCCCATCGAGTAAGGGCTCATTTAATTCGTCTAGACGAGTACTTTGCTGCTAGATGGTAACCAGGGTCTGCTGATGGAGCTGGAAGGTGGCCATAGGAACTCTGTAATAAAACGACACAACCCCATCGAGTTTTGGCTCGTCTTATTCGTCTTGACGAGTACTTTGTTTTTAAATGGTTACCAGGGTCTGATCTGATGATGGAGCTGAAAGGTGGTCATAGGAACTCAGTAAAGAAACGACGCAACCCCATCGAGTCTCGGCTTGTTTGATTCGTCTTGACGAGTACTTTGGTGTTAGAAAGAAATAAATTAAAACGTATTTTCATTTCAGGTTTTCGAAGATGAGGTTCGACAAACAACAAATAAGGTTGAAGGTCGAAGACTAGTAGATTTACAATACTTTTTGGACCAAATTAAAATACTTAGTAACCACAATAGAGCCACAGGATGTACAATTGATAATTTACAAGTGATAAAAGAGCATAAAGTAGGCTTATTATCTACATTTTTAATGAAGTATAACATTTGCCTTTAGATAAGTCTAAGAATCATGTAAAATCTTGTTTACATAAGAAAGGTCAAAGTCTATTTAGTTGAGAATACAGCCTGGTCATAATTATATTTTCACATTATAGTTTCTTAGTCAATTATTTTTAAAACTAATTAATTTTACGCTGGTATGATAGCCTTTAACAGCAGCGTCTTACAGACAAAGGTACCTACTCAAAATTTATGTTGCGTTTAAAGTAATATTCTCTTACTTTCGTTGGAGTTGCTCGAATGTGTCATGCTCTCTCAAAGTGTCTCTGCGTTGGTGGCATGTGCGTCGGGTCCTTACGTTCCCTCAAACATGGTTAAACGAAGCGATGGCTGATTCACATGTCATACTCGTGAACGGGTGCCGCCTGTGGAAGCTGGTCTGCTCTTGCAATCTTATTTTTTACTGGTAGTATTGAATAGTCTTACTTTTTCTTGTTTCAGAGATACTTACTTTAAACGCAACATAAATTTTGAGTAGGTACCTTTGTCTGTAAGACACTGCTGTTAAAGGCTATATACCAGCGTAAAATTATTTAGTTATAAAAATAATTGACTAAGAAACTATAATGTGAAAATATAATTATGACCAGGCTGTATTGTCAACTAAAAACACTTTGACCTTTCTTATGTAAACAAGATTTTACATGATTCTTAAACTTATCTAAAGGTAAATGTTATACTTCATTAAAAATGTAGATAATAAGCCTACTTTATGCTCTTTTCTCACTTGTAAATTATCAATTGTACATCCTGTGGCTCTATTGTGGTTACTAAGTATTTTAATTTGGTCCAAAAAGTATTGAAAATCTACTAGTCTTCGACCTTCAACCTTATTTGTTGTTTGTGGAACCTCATCTTCGATAACCTGAAATGAAAATACATTTTAATTTCTTTCTTTCTAGCACCAAAGTACTCGTCAAGACGAATCGAACAAGCTGAGATTCGATGGGGTTGCGTCGTTTCTTTACTGAGTTCCTATGACCACCTTTCAGCTCCATCATCAGATCAGACCCTGGTAACCATCTAAAAACAAAGTACTCGTCAAGACGAATGAGACGAGCCAAAACTCGATAGGGTTGCGTCGTTTTATTACAGAGTTCCTATGGCCACCTTCCAGCTCCATCAGTAGACCCTGATTACCATGTAGCAGCAAAGTACTCGTCTAGACGAATTAAACGAGCCCTTACTCGATGGGGTTATTATGTTGTTTAATTACTCAGTTCCTATGGCCATCTTCTAGCTCCATCATCAGACCCTGGTTACCATCTAGCACCATAATACTCGTCAAGATGAATCAAACGAGCCGAGACTCGATGGGGTTACGTCGTTTCTTTAATGAGTTCCTATGACCACCGTTCAGCTGCATCATCAGACCAGGCCCTGGTAACCATCTAAAAACAAAGTAATCGTCAAGACGAATGAGACGAGCCGAAACTCGATGGTGTTGCGTCGTTTTATTACAGAGTTCCTATGACCACCATCCAGCTCCATCATCAGACCCTGGTTACTATTGAAAGACAAACTACTCGTCAAGACGATTTAAACGAGCCCCAACTCAATTAGGTTGTGTTATTTCATTGCGATGTTCCAATGGCCACATTCCAGCTCCATCATCAGACCCTGGTTACCATCTAACAGCAAAGTACTCGTCTAGACGATTTAAACGAGCCCTTACTCGATGGGGTTATGTTGTTTAATTACTGAGTTCCTATGGCCATCTTCCAGCTCCATCATCAGACCCAGGTTACTATCTAGCACCAAAGTACTCGTCAAGACGAATCAAACGAGCCGAGACTCGATGGGGTTGCGTCGTTTCTTTACTGAGTTTCTATGACCACCTTTCAGCTCCATCATCAGATCAGACCCTGGTAACCACCTAAAACCAAAGTACTCGTCAAGACGAATGAGACGAGCCGAAACTCGATGGGGTTGCGTCGTTTTATTACGGAGTTCCTATGGCCACCTTCCAACTCCATCATCAGGCCCTGGTTACCATCTAGCAGCAAAGTACTTGTCTAGACGAATTAAACGAGCCCTTACTCGATGGGGTTATTATGTTGTTAATTACTCAGTTCCTATGGCCATCTTCCAGCTCCATCATCAGACTCTGGTTACCATCTAGCACCAAAGTACTCGTCAAGATAAATCAAACGAGCCGAGACCCGATGGGGTTGCGTCGTTTCTTTACTGAGTTTCTATGACCACCTTTCAGCTCCATCATCAGATCAGACCTTGGTAACCATTTAAAAACAAAGGACTCATCAAGACGAATGAGACAAGCCGAAACTCGATGGGGTTGCGTCGTTTTATTACAGAGTTCCTATGACCACCATCCAACTCCATCATCAGACCCTGGTTACCATTGAAAGACAAACTACTCGTCAAGACGATTCAAACGAGCCCAAACTCGATTAGGTTGTGCTATTTTATTGCAAAGTTTCAATGGCCACCTTCCATCTCCATCATCAGATCAGCACCATGTCAATCATAAATTTGCATTGTCACGCGATTTACACATGTATGCAAATTTTCAGCTCAATTAGTAAACGGGAAGTGGGTCAAAATTGAGTTGCAAAATTCCACCCGAACAAGACACATACGAGGGGCGTTCAAAATATTCTCGGTATTGATACGTTACAACCTATTTTATATATATATTTGTTACTGGCCGCTAAGATTCATCCATTGACATTAAAAAAAAGTAAAATTGGAACAGAGATGTTCTTTTGTTTTTCTGCAATTGCCGAACAAACATGAACACCATGAGCGAATTAACAATTTTAACGAAATTAGAGCACCGATCCGTCATAAAATTCTTGACAAAACAGGGTAAAAATCAAAAAACCATAAAAGAGGAAATGGATTGTGTTTACCGTGAGTCTGCTCCTTCTTTATCTACTATTCAAAAATGGTCAAGCGAATTTAAGCGTGGAAGGGAGAGTATTGAAGATGACCCTAGACCTGGCCGGCCTGTAGTGGCTACCTCACAAGAAAATATTGATAAAGTGGAAAAACATATTGGAAGACGGCCGAGTGAAAGTAAAATCTATAGCTCAAGTAACCAATCTCTCTATTGGTACCGTACATGACATTATACATGACCATCTTAATATGTCAAAAGTAAGTGCAAGATGGGTTCCGCGAATGCTGACGCTTCTTCAAAAGGATATGCGTGTGGCTTGCTGTTCAGATTTTATCGACCTGTGTGGTGAAAATCCCGATGAGGTGCTGCAAAAAATAGTTACTGGAGATGAAACCTGGGTTCATCATTATGACCCAGAGAGCAAACAGGAGTCCATGCAGTGGCACATTAAGGGTTCAGCTCATCCCAAGAAGTTCAAGGTAATCCCGTCAGCTGGCAAGGTCATGGCCACAATATTTTGGGATTGTGAAGGAGTTTTGCTTATCGATTATAAAGAAAAAGGTGTAAATATCACAGGGCAGTACTACGCTAACGTTATACGTCAATTAAGAGATGCGATCAAAGAAAAGAGGCGAGGAAAGTTAACCAAAGGTGTTCTGCTTCTGCATGACAACGCCCCTGTCCATACTGCTCATATTGCCAAGGCAGCTATTGTTGAATGTGGGTTTGAAACTGTTACTCATCCACCCTATAGTCCGGACTTAGCCCCAAGCGACTTCTTTTTGTTCCCCAATCTTAAAAAGGATCTGCGTGGAAATAAATTTTCTGACGATGAAGCGTTGAAGACGGCCGTGGAGGAGCATTTTTACACCAAAGATAAAAAATATTTTTATGAGGGATTAAAAAAAATAATTGATCGATCTTATAAGTGTATGAACATAGGGGGGGAGTATATTGAAAAATAAAAATATCAAACTTTTCGTACTTCTTTGTTTTTATCCACATACCGAGAATATTTTGAACGCCCCTCGTACATTGCAAGTTTAATAAAAATACATGCAATATAATATTATACTTACATATTTCATGCATTTCTTCGCCCATATTAAAAAAAATAATCGAAGTACCTATTACGAAAAAGCAAATTCGATCTAACTGATCAAAGTGAGTGAGTTTGACTACAGTGAGCAGAACTAGCCTATTCTACACACACAGTCGCGCGCGCTCACAGCTCGCTTCTGTGTGCGTGATATTTGGACTTAAAAACCTAAACTTGAGGTCTCGCGCTCGGCGTAAACGCTCTTAAGAAATTAAAACAAAACTGCAGACATGACGCTTCACGTGGTAAGGTAAGGTCGGCAACAGGTAATATTTGCTGCAATGAGGGTAGCTGTGAATAGTTTAGCTGTACTGTAACTGTGAGTAACTTAATCTAAAGCTACAGATTTAATTTAAAAATTTTTAAGTGAAAAATAAAGAAATTAAAATTGATCAAACATATCCAATAAAATACCGTTGATCATCGTCAATCGACCGGGACCGCGAAATTAAACTCTGACACATTACGATACCAGGCGGTCGGGCGGGTCAATGCACTTGCACCGACACGTGACCTTTCGGTCGCCTGGTATCCACGAGATATTTTTTATTGTGCCGGACAAATTAAATAAATAATGAATAATAAATTAATAAAAAAAATAAAAATGATGTCTATTAACGTTACTGAAGGACTTCTTGGCGGGAAAGTGAAGCGTCATGTCTGCAGTTTTGTTTTATTTTCTATAATTTGTGTTTTGTCGAATATTAATGTGAAATAATGGTGGATTATTTACTGTTAAGTGTTCGTGAACGTACATGAGTGTTAGCAAATAAAAAAAAACAGTGCAACATCACTTTTCAAATTCTCTCAAGAAGTCCATGTGAGACCTCAATAAAGTCCCTAAAGCTTTATTGAGTCTCGAGGGGTTTGGGGGAAAATGATTTACCATTAAACGTTCATTATCACTCATTATCATCCACTTAATGTAAAGAAAATAATAATTACTATTAAAACTTGAGACTGGCTAAATGTGCTGATCGCACGAAGCCATTACTCAAGGGGAAAAAAACCGTTACTGAATGATATAAAAAATTATGAGCACTGATAAAAAAAAATCCTGTGTACATCAACCCTACAGAGCGCAATTAAAATCGCCGAAAAGTGGTCGACTGGGAACATTCTCGACCGTACATACATGCATGCTTACATCACGCCCTTTTTGCGGGGACCACACCATAGCACACACCGCATCTTTCCCTTTGCTGCACATCGATATCGCCAACATATAGACCCATGGTTTTTTATTTTCATAAGTAACCATCATCGTCAGCCTATAAACTCCTGGTCCATTGTTTCCGTTAGTAACCATCACTTCAACATTAGCCTATAGGCCTGCTCCAATACGACGTGCCCATCGGGTTATTGGTAGTTGTTGTTAAATACAATTGGTTGTTGTCGTAAGATGGCAGTCGTTAAAACCCACCAACCCGCATTGGGCCAGCGTGGTGGGTTATGGCCCAATAACCCCACGTGCTGTTGTCCACGTGGGAGGCCTGTGCCCAGCAGTAGGACGTTTATAGGCTGATGATGATGATGATGTTGTTAAATACAACAACCGTATCGCGTAGCGGTGAAAGAATACTACCACCCCCTCTCTTCCCTTGGGTGTCGTAAAAGGCGACTAACGGACTAATAACGGCACATAAATCCAACGGCATAGAGCGGCGAAGGGCTCACCACCTGTCACGCTGAGCACATGTGCAGTCGCTATTTGGTGAAAAGTGGACTATGGCAGTGATCTGCTTCTGCGGTCCTCATTGCCTAGTCTCTGACTAACCCTTCGGGGATAATAGTCGTGATTATATGTATGTATGTAAAATACACAGCACACTAGTGTTGCAAAGCTATCGATAGTTGACCTCGCAAAGGCAAAGGAGTGTGTCAGGATTGAAGCAAATGCAAAGCTGCGGTGTGTGTGTTGTAGCGTTGCAAACAATAGTATAAAATATAGTCTATCGATACTATCTTGGCTTTGAAAAAAAGTCACAATGTCGATAGTATTGACAGTATCGATACTATCGATAGCCAATAGTTTGCAACACTGAATGAAACCTTAAAGTATCCATAGTATCAATATTCAATACTATTGAATTTAGATACTATCTATAGTATCGATGATATGTTTGTTATTTTGTTGTTAATATGGTGTATGTACATTAAAGAATTTTTTATCTTTATATTTATCTGTCTTCTACACTCACACACAACTGTCAATTTCTACTTTTACAGGTCAGTGAGCCCGCGCAGACGGTGCGAGCGATTTTATGTCGCGGCACCAAGTTCCCTGCGACTGTGCCTAAGCCTATTGTCGCAGAACTGCCTCTCCAGGTATCATATTTTATAGGAGCTAGGTGCCTCAAGTGGAAATTGAACCCACGAACTACTCATGCGATAGAGCTACCTAGATATTGGCCATGATCTGTTTAGGATTACAATATGTCGTAGCTTCGAAATCCACTTAGGCACACGCTTTTTTTTAAGTCTAACTATTTATCTACCTACATTTCTCATATCTTATTCCTAATCTAAAGCTGGGTACAGGTTATGTGCAAAACTACATGTAAAGCCGGGTATAGATTATTTGAAACAACACGCAGCGTGCACGGTGGCTGTCCGAGTTATTCGTCAACTCGCACACTTTAAACTCGCACACATGTGCGAGATAGCACCATTTGATTTTACCTATTATTTGTGTCGTCAACTCGCACAACAGTAACAATCTGAGGTAGTCATGTTGGTTGTCAGTCAATTATAAAAAGGTTTGGAAAAAGTTATAATCCTGTAATGTTTAATACCAGACAGTTACAGTTATTAGTACAAAATAAAACAAAATTTCTTGTTTCCAATTTTTTATTTGACTATACTTTGTACGTATGTGCGAGTTGACGAGAGAAATAATAGGTAAAATCAAAATGTGCCATCTTGTACAAGTGTGCGAGTTAAAAGTGTACGAGTTGACGAATAACTCGGCTGTCCCCATTAGAGTCGTATTGCATCGCATGTTGCGTTACAAATTCAATCCAATTCAATTCGATATCATGTATTCAATTTAGGCCACAATAATTGTGCACTTGTGAATGTCGCTATGCCATCGATTCGTAAGTCTAGAATAGAATAGAATATAGAATATATGTTTATTTGCATTTGACTGGGGTACATACATATTGTTATTAAAATATATTACAATGAAGCTCCTTCCATTCAACCAACAAAGATGACATGCAAATTATTTGTTTAACTACAATTAAATAAAATGAAATGTCAACATTATTTTCAATTAAGTTTACAAAAAAATTCAAATTAATCAATGCCTAGGTACTAAGACTTAAATAAATTGTTAAAAATGTTAAACTGGATATTAATCTCAGAACAATAAATATTATAATAGAACCTAATTTATACAAAAAAAAATACAAATGTCAAATTACGGATACGAGTGTAAGTACAATCACAAAAACAAATAGAAACAAATCATGTCAAAATGCCCAAATTTTATGTCAAACATCTATATTAATACCAATGATATATATAGAAGGTCATTGATTAATACAGACAAAACAAACATTATTTACCATTAGCTCGAAAAGAAATCTATGTAGGGCTTGAGCCTGTACTGAGAAGAACCACCAAGAATCTCAGCAATGGCATTTATTTTCTCCTTTTCTTTTACAGCGTCAAATAAAAATAATCTGTAATCGTTGCCAGTGCAATGTCAAGTGTAACTTTGAATTATTGTTATATTTTTACTTTTAACTTTTTTTTGATTTTAATATTAATAATAACGCACAAGTTTATTCTAGCATGGCTTGTGTTTATATTGTTGTATATGTGCCTAATAAATAAATAAATAATAAGTCAAAATAAAATGTCAGATGCCGCTGTGTGAGCTGGACACAGAGAAAGCGCAGCACGAGGAGAAGCTGCTGCGCTGGGCGCACTCCGCCGCCGCCGGTGACGTCACCGACGCACGGGCCACCGCGCTCAAGTTGTTCGCAGTGAGTGACATCCATCAATTACATAAATACATAAAAAATATTTCTCCCAGTTTCGAAGATCCTTAGATACTAAAACTTAGTAAAGGGAGACAAGAGTTCAAACTAGGTACATAGGTATATCACGATTATTATCCCCGAAGTTTTAGTCAGACTAGGTAATGAGGACCGCAAAAGCAGTCCTCTACCATAGTCCACTTTTCACCAAATAGCGACTGCACATGTGCTCAGCGTGGCAGGTGGTGAGCCCATCGCTGATCTATGCTGTTGGATGTATCAGATGTATGTGCAGTCTTTAGTCCGTTAGTCGCCTTTCACGACACCCGAGGGAAGAGGGGGTGGTAGTATTCTTCTAATGAGCCGCTGCGCAACGCGGCTCCATCCATCAATGAATGATCAATGAGCAAAAGCTTAATTACATACATACATAGGCCTAATTACTACAACGGAGGTTCATTTATTATGCAATGGCAGTAATAAATTAATAAACACTTGATAAGTTTGTTTATACCTACTTGAGAGGCAAAGCATGAATAACAATTCGATTAAATGATAGTGAAATGAATGTCAACTGTGTATAAATAACTAAGATGTGTGTTGAATATTAACATTTTATCTGTTGTTGACGTGCTAGAAATTAATTGCTACAGTTTAATCATCACTCAACATTGTCAGGACTATGCACACTCTAAATATTATATACAAGCGACCCGCCCGCGACTTCGTCTGTGTGAACTGCTGGAACACATATAGAATTTCCTAAAATTCCATACAAACCTTGTCTTGACAACAAAAAAGAATGTACAAATAGGTGCAGCCGTTCTGAAGTGATAAGCGAACGTAGACATGGATAAACATACCTTAAAAGGGGTTTCCAAATTCGTAATTTCCAATTAACGTATAATTAAAGTTTTCTTCTTTTTAGATCTCTGTATTTTCCTTAAGCATGCAAAGTTTCGCATTGGAAGTTTGTGTGAAATATCAAATTGTGTAAAATCTCCTAAGTTGATTCAGGTTGTTTGGTAATAGTATGAATAATCCCGCAACTGGGCCATCCTATATTAAGTGCAAAGAACCACTATTTGTATGGGATCCACCATGAAATTGCAATAAAAAATCAAATCAAACCGCAAATACATTTTTCGGCTTAAATGAATCCTCAGTGGTAGAGGATTCCGGGTGAAGTGCGCTTTCACCTTCGGCCTTATCGTCACTTACCATCAGGTGAGATGAAGGCCAAGCGCTTACCCGTTGTAGAATAAAAAAAAATTGCTATGGAACAGCTCTTTTAAACAATAATCGATATGTGCCATACTTCCTGGTACGACCACGGATGATTTTCTAATATCTGTAGGCGGTAAAAAATCGTCCGGATTTTTTACTATTTCTTACGCAAATTTCTACCAACTAGAGTAGAATACTTTCTGGCATGACCACGCAGAATCCCGTGGTATTGTTAAATATCAAAATAGTATAAAATAGCTTAGAATATTTACTATTTTAGAATATCTACTATTAGTAGTGCTAAAAAGAACAACTGCCTAGCACGACCACGCCTACTAAGATCACGATAGTAGGGAATTCCCAAATAGCCGTAAAAAATAGTAAATATTCTAAGCTATTTTATATCATTTTGAAATTAAACAATAACACGGGATTCTGCGTGGTCTTGCCAGGAAGTATTCTTCTCAGCACGACCAATCGTATCTCCTAGATCTAGTTGGAAGAAATTTTCAAAACAGTGGTAAAAAATAGTAAAATATCGAGACTATTTTTTACCGCCTGCAGATATTAGAAAATCATCCGTGGTCTTGCCAGGAACATCAAAATTAGAAATAATTAAGATTTGATTTAAGATGTACACACGCATGCAGATATCAACCTACACAAAACAGACAAATTTTTCCAATCAATATTGATCCATACACACTAGTGAGAATGTTTAAAATATATTGAAACAAATTGTCATTTTATAGTAGGTTGAATGAAGTGCTGGCGTCTGTACATAAAACTAAATAATACATACATACATATAATCCCGACTGTTGTCCCGAAGGGTTAGTCAGAGACTAGGACCGCAAAATTAGTCCTCTGCCATTCTTGAGTGGTAGAGCCACGCTGCGTTGCAGCACGCATTGGGCCGGCTCGCCCGGCGTAATACCACCCTCTCACGAATATCCGGCGTGAAATAATGGCACTTGGTGCTGTTGTGTTTCGTCCGGCCAGTGAGAGTTCCGGAGGCCCCTTCCCCTCCCTTCCCTCCTCACAATTCCTATTCCTTCCCCCTAACCCTATTCCTTTCTTAAAGGTCGGCAACGCATCTGCGACTCCTCTGGTTTTGCGGGTGTCCTTGGGCGGCGGTGATTGCTTTCCATCAGGTGACCCGCCTGCTCGTTTGCCTCCTTCTCATATAAAAAAAAAAAAAAACTTCACTTTTCACCAAATAGCGACTGCACATGTGCTCAGCGTGACAGGTGGTAAGCCCATCGCCGCTCTATGTTGTTAGATTTATGTGCAGTCTTTAGTCCGTTAGTCGCCTTTTACGACACGCAAGGGAAGAGAGGGGGTGGTAGTATTCTTTCACCGCTACGCAACACAGACGGTTAACTAAATAATGCATTTTGCTATTCCCAGCTCGCCTGCCGCAGCGAGATAGAACCAAGAGCTCTAGAACTGATGGAGCTACTGAAAGACGACCGTTTGCTGCCTCTAGCGGCGAAATACGCCTCTCGCGTAGGGCGCAACAACTTGGCCGAGAAACTTACCGACCTCGCCAACACGTGGGAAAGAGAAGCCGACAGCCACAACCTAGCACAGAACTCGCACTTCAATGAGTTAGATACGCAGGAGACTTATGACGTAACCAGCACGGACCTCGATTTGAACGCCAGCCTGATTATACCCCAGAAGAGTAAGGAGAAGAAGCTTGAAACTGTTACACCGATCAAACCAATGGTAAAACTTGTTTGTTGTTTTAATAACCTAGCTATTAAATGGGAAGTTTTTTTAAAAGTTTCTACCACTTTAACTTTGCTATAAACTCGCAAGCAACACAGATACCAGTCGGACCTAATTAGAGCTGTAACTAGCTCATATATGACATTTTGTATAAGCCCCCTAACTTTAACCCTTTAGCCACCATAATCAAATCTTATTCAGTTGTAATAGGACTAGAATACGACATGCTATCAATAAAATTTTAGACACTGAAAAAAGACGACAACCTCAGGCGGGAATCGAACCACGCACCTTCCTTCACGTTCGATTCCCGCCTGAGGTTGTCGTCTTTTTTCAGTGTTTAAAATTTTACTTAAGTATATTTAAGCGTTAGTAAAACGCTAAAATATAAAACATTAATGCTATCAATAGTGAAAAATGACCATTTCAGACAATAAAATCTTCACCCGGTGGAGCAAGGAATCCATTCAAAAAGCAGCAGGAAGCTGCGAGGAATGCGCAGAGTCCACTAAGCTTGACAGAGCGAACCTTAGTCGAGGTGCATTCGACTGGGGATGCTACAGAAAACGAAGATGTGAGTGTGCCATAACTATTTCTAACACTTGTAGGTACTTAGATAAATACTGTAACTATGAGATTTAATTGCGGCCCAATAAAATTCTTCGTTTAGCTTTCTCTATCTCGCGCGTGTTTTAAAGGAAAGTAAAAGAAAAACTTGGGTTGCGATCTGAGTTAAGCAATTGTATTAGACTTATATAAGACTAGTATTGCTCGACGCATTGGTGCCTTCGTGAAAATACACGTCTATTTAGTTGCTAAGTACTGCGATATTAAAAACAAGAAAACAGCGGAAGCGAAATGTATTATTTACAAGTGGCTTAATTCACTGACATACGACAATACAGAAGATTTGCATGTATTTAAAACTTGATGTGCATGTACCTATAAACTAGTTAACTACTATTATGGATGATATTTTTTTATTTTACTATATATTTACTTATTATAAACATAATACCTTTATATGTATATTAAATGTAAGTATACCTATTGAATTTTATATAATTATGTAAGTACTTATACTTAATTTTACCTATCGTAAAGTGACAAAATTTTTTTTTGACCCAATTCGATTAAAGGTTACCTCGTTACAGGCTTGCCTAGTGAGGAACCGGAAGGTACTTCGTTTTAGTAGTAAAGCCTTGTCCGCAAAAGTGCATTAATGTTATTAACGCCGGTCACCGGGCTGACGGGCTAATGGGTGGGTGCTGAAATTAAAATATTTTAGAGCTCTTCCCTTGTTTTTTAAACAACGAGGTCCTGATATTTGTTGTAAGATGGCAGTTATTAAACCCCACCAAATAACGTTAGGCCAGCGTGGTAGGGTTCGTTGTTCATATGGGAAGGCCTGAGCCCATCGATGGTACCTAAATGAAGAGCGTCGTTTCAAATGGCAACTTGTCCAACAAACACAATACTGAAAAGTATAGCAAAAACTGAAAAATGGAAAAAGTCCTCATAAAAATCAATTATATCGTTTTTGGCATAATTACTACTATCGTTTTGAATGAAACTTCACCAAAATATTAAATCTTATTTTTAACATGACTTTTTATACGTTTTAATAGCATTTTGAAGCAAATTTGCTTTTGTAAAATAGTCTGAAAGTTGTCCTTGCTGTGAAAACTTGCGTTTTGAAACGTCCTTTGACTTTTATCAAATAGACTTATGATAAAAGTCAAAGGACATCATTTTTTGGGCCTTTTCTGAAAGTGCCGGCCATCAAAAAAAAATGGTACGTATTGTTAGAACTAGCCATTTGAAGATATAGTTAATATGGCACAAAAGTTGTAGGATTGCTCTGAGCCAAGTTATACAAGTTCGAAGATTCATCATTTTCATACATTTATTGATTCCTAATTTTTTTTTGTATAAACGGAACAGATGATGACGCCACAGCTTTTGCGCTGCAATGACAATTGCTTTAGATCATTAGTTCTAGCAATATCTATCATTATTTTATGTTTCCCAGTCCCAGCATTTTCAGAAATCAATAAATTTATGAAAATGATGAATCATCGAACTTGTATAACTTTGCTCAGAGCAATCATACAACTTTTGTGCCATATTAACTATTACTCCAAATGGCTAGTTCTAACAATACGTACTATTTTTTTTTGTTGGCCGGCACTTTCAGAAAAGGCCCAATAATGTATGGAGCTAGAATGATCTCCTTTACATTAAACATTTCAGCCGCTCAAACCGAACGACGGCGAAACGTTCGTTGACTGGTTTTCACGCAACAAACCGACATTGGAACGCCAGAATCCGGAGTTGACTCCTTCAGAGTTGACTCGCCACGGAGTCAGGACATTCAAGGCCGTCCAAAGCAAACCCACCGCCGCCGCCGCCAGTGACGTCAGCAACAAGAGGAAGCTTGAAGACGCAGCCAACGGCGCCGAGCCGCCCGTCACCAGCGCGCCTAAGCAGTCCAAGCTTAGTGCCTTCGCATTCCAAAAGAAGACATAACATTATATGTTATTTTAGTAAGAGCCACACACCAAGAAAGCGACACAGTTGCAACACAGTATAGAACTTATCTGCTACACGATAAGGTGCACATTTCGTTGAGAGAATTCGAAAACACCTAGATGTTATAATGACCGTTGGTCAATATGCACAATTGTCAGAATGTCCAAGAAGTCATAACGTCCAGATGTTATAAAGAGCGTTAGTCAATATGTTCAAGTCTCTGAATGTCCAAGAAGTCATAACGTCCAGACCGGGTGGCACGATCACGTTTTTACCGACATAAAGCACACGTCCCTCTCATACTCGCACTCACATATTTGCCAGTACGGGCCGAATGCTTTATGTCGGCGAAAAAACGTGATCGTGCTAGCCGGGCAGCTGATGTTATAAAGACCATCACAAAGTGTCCTTTTTAGGTACTCGTGTTAGGGTTCCTTAACCAAAATGGCAAAAGCTGACAAACAATTTGTGGTTTTAGTAATTGGCTATATGTCTAATATCAAAACACCCAATTGCCAAAACGTCTAGTACGTTTTGGCAATTGGGTGTTTTGATATTGGACATTATGACAATCCGACTTTTTAACAATTTGTTGTTTTGGTAACTTGACATTATGGCCATTAGACGTTTTAGCAATTTGTTGTTTTGACACTTGAATATTATGACAACTGGTCATTTTACCAATTGGGCATTATTGCCTTGTCATTTAGACACACTGGACATTCTGACATTGGCCCAACATACCCCGGAGCCGATATTTCGTTTCCAAAATAACCTATTAATTCTTGCTTCCAACTAATAGGAAATGTGTTCTAGTTCAAGTCACTACAAGCAATAACAATAAAATTATGGTTGTGTTTAAAACAGACACCATCATAGTAATGAGCTACATTGCATTTTTGTAAATATCTTCATTATTTATATTTCTTTCAATATTTTTTAATAATTCGTAGTGATGCTGCTGTCGGGGTGCAACCTCACTCAAAATCATGTATTTACATAATTATGTTTTATCATTTAACTTATGTATAGGTAAATTTTAACATGTTGAGTCGTGGTCAATCAGAAAACAACAATATAAATAAAGTGTTAATTTATTAAACATTTCGTTTGTACATAATTTAGTAAGTAAGTTAGAAACATTACAATATTTCAACACCACACAGTTGTTTTAATTCTACGAATTGACTAACTCTGCTTCATCGGGTAGCGGGAATATTCCTTCTTTAAACATTCTCTGCCATTCGCTTCCACTTGGGTAAGTAAACTTCTCTAGCGTTTCTGGTAAAAATTGTGTGCTATACCCCGGCATCTGGAATAAAAGATAATTCAATGAAATTAAAGTATTTTTAAAATATAAAAGTAAACATAGTTTGAACCTGAATTTAGTTTAACAGTTGCTTCTCGAAAATAACACTATCTTAACGTTTGGTTTTTGGGACCTTAAAAATATTGAAAAAAAGAGCCACTTGTTGTTCTTGTTCACTGCAGTATAAATAACAAAAATGTGGGCTCTAGTCAATTTAGAAAAACAACAATATTATACTATTTTTGAGATTTATACCAATACTAGATCTTGCCCGCGGCTTTACTCGAGTTAATTTTTTATGGGAAAAAGTAGCCGTCTCCAGAGCCTCATCTATCTCTAGGTCAAAGACATTAAACTATTACTATTTAAATCTCTTTGCTCTAGGTATACCAAAATTCATCAAAATCAGTTTACCAGTTTAAAGGCGTATCCACGGTAAAGGTGATTATATCACAGTGTAAAAACGTACAAACAAACTCACTTTCTCGATAAAATTATACTATTAGTCCCTAATAAAAAAAACGATAATGACCCGGGTGCTTATTGTCTAACTTCAACATCTATCGCAATACTTTTTTAAGTAGAAGTACATTGCTTCGCTAGTTACATTAGATAATAATTATTTTTCAATAAGCAAACTAGCAAAGCAATGTAGCAGCGAAGCAGTACACTCGCCTGCAGATCAATCTATCCAATACTGTCAAATTTCTCTTATCTATATGGATCCTTATGCCCTAGAGATACAGTACAAAATGTGTTGAAGAAATTTGACCTTTTGTAGTAGGTTGAAGTGCTGGCGTCTGTACTTGAAAGGTATTGCGATTAGCGATGCGCAGAATAACTCACTGTTAAGAAAAGAGTGATTACATCTTTTATATCCAAAGATATACATCACTCTTTTATATCTTTAACGCTTTAACTCCCTGGCTCAGATATGAACGAAATGAGCTAGCGAGTTAAGGATTAACTTAGTTGAATATGCGTACGACAAGAAAGAGAATTAGAACAACCATAGATATTTTCCACACGTCTGCTTCGCAATTTAAGAAGCAAGTGAGTTTATTAATTTTATTTGTAATTGTTTTTTGGATTCTTTTTTTTTGTTCATGCTAGTTGTTACGTCTGTACTTACTCTTTGTTCGATAATTTATTTAGCTGTTAAACAATATTACAATAATTATTTCTATTGGTGGAAAGTTAACTGGAGTATTTATAAAATGTATTTGTTATTCTTTAAACAAACCGAATTTACAAATCCCTATCAGCAAAATTGTGCCTTATTGCGTGAAAGATTATTTACCTTAGCAAAACTACCGTATGCATTTGCATGCGTTGCACTACGCATGCGCGGGCGAAATATTCTATCTCTTTTTACTCACAACCTAGACACATCTCTGTTTCTTTCTATTCTCCGCAATGAGTTTTTACCAAAATACATCTTAGCAACATGGATATAAAGATATAATTGGAGATATTGGAATATACGGAGTTAATCACTCCTTGCCTGGGATACTATATCTTTTGCGTTTGTCACTCCTGAGTTACACATCGCTAATGGGCGATTTTCCGAGATCAAAAAAAAAAAAGAAATTGGTTCGTAAATGACTTCATAGATGGCGCTTAGCATAGATTAGTATGGCGCTTAGTAAAAGGCGGGTTCATGAAGAGCACGTGTATGGCTGCGTAATATTTATTCTATTCCAAAATAGAAATAGGTTCTTGATGTCCTGAATATAAATAGGTAAGTAAATACTATTTTTTTTATTCTTTTGGTAGACAAGTAAAAGTGTAGAATTTATTACAGCTTATAAGTAGCCCAGCTTTCATAAAACGACATCTATCGAGTGTTTTTGAACTAATTTTTACTTTTTAATTTGGGCTGTCAGAAAATCGCCCATTGCGATAGGCGTTGAAGTTACGCGTGTCGCCGTATTAACCGTGTCGCGTTGCGGTGAAAGAGTATTACCACCCCCACTCTTCCTTTGGGTGTCTTAAAAGGCGACTAACGGACTAAAGACTGCACATACACCCAACAGCATAGAGCAGCGATGGGCTCACCACCTGTCACGCTGAGCACTGTGCAGTCGCTATTTGGTGAAAAGTGGACTAAAGTAGTCTCAACATTGTTATTAATTACGGCGACAGACTTAGATAAGGTAGTGGTAACCAGGCTTTTACTTGAGGCGAAAAAATTATATCTTTTTCGGCCAATGTTTTGATTTGACCAACCCTTCGGGGATAATAGTCGTGATTATACGTATGTATGTACGTTGAAGTTAGACAATAATTGCCTTCGCACACGGCGTCGTATCGTAATCGTATCGTAAGCGTATCTTAATACGCGCGTAGGACGAGAGCAATAAAAGCACGTACATTTTCAAACAAGTCCGCACACGAAGAGATGTCTCCTACGATTCGCTGCAGCAACGCTTCGTGTGCGGACTTGTTTGAACATGTACATGCTCGTATTGCTCTCGTCCTACGCGCGTATTACAATACGCTGCAGCAGCGAATCGTAGGAGACACCGCTTCGTGTGCGGACTTGTTTGAAAATGTACGTGCTCGTATTGCTCTCGTCCTACGCGCGTATAACGATACGCTTGCGATACGACGCCGTGTGCGAAGGCATTCAGTCAGCTAAATATACCTTGGGCGCCACGTATCTCGCGTTCTCAATGACGCAGGGGTCTACGAAGTGCTCGTGCTGTTGGTCCACATACTCGATGAGGCGGTTGCGCGCGCTGCCCGAAACGCTGGCGTAATCCCACAGCTGCAGGTGCTGCACCATCTCGCACAGGCCCACGCCTCCCGCGTGTGGGCACACCGCAACTGAAACGGGCAATACGCATGTCACGAGCAAAAATATGTAAACAATTGTAACTCTTAGTACAATGGAATAAGAGTCAAAGTGTATAGGTACATATTGGTGCTCGTGACTGTACGATTCAAGAACTTTCAAGTCAATACTGCAACGGGCAATACGCTTGTACGATCGAATAACTTTCCAGTCAGTACTGCAACGGGCAATACGCATGTACGATCGAAGAACTTCCCGGTCTATACTGCAACAGGCAATACACATGTATATTGTGCAGTCGAGGAAGTTCCCGGTAGACCACTACAGGCGATATTCGCTTGCGCTCGATTCTGACTGACTGAGACTATTTGGTTAATTCTTTTTTTGTTGTGTTTGTAATTGGCTATTTGACAGTTGTAACAATAAAATATGAAATATGTCAGAAATGGTAATTTATAATTAATCAATAATTATCCAATAGTTTTTTTGTTATTAAGATAATTTGTAAATATTTTATTATTACAAATAAATTTGCGATTTTTTATCTGTGGATTACAAGACCCGAAACACGGGCGGCAAGGGGCAGCCATGATTGAGCTTCATGTGACGTCACATTTCACAAAATTATCAAAAACTATCTGTCAGGTTTCAAGTTATGTTTCTTTAATTAATGAAATGTGACGTCACAGAGAAAAATGTCACGTGACCAACTGTTTTCTCACGAAAGTTGAAATCAATAAAGAAAAATATGTTTTTTTTATGTTAAATAAAGGTTTTTTTCGAGAAAGAAAATATTGTACGGGGTATAAAATAAGCGTTTGTAATTTTTTAAATAATTTTTCGAAAACTCAAGTAGCCAATTGTTAGGACATGGTTTGTTTAAAAGATTTTTTTTTGAAATTCGTCACGGGGTACGGGGTCCACCCGGACGTAGTCGCGAGCGGGCCGCTAGTACATAATAAAAACCCACCTTGCAGTTTGTCCGCCATGAGGTAGACGGCGAGTATCTCGTTGACGCCCCCGATGCGCGCGGAGTCGATCTGGCAGTACTGCACGCCGCCGCTCTGCAGGAACTGCTTGAACATGACGCGGTTGGCGCACATCTCGCCGGTGGCCACGCCGATGCCGTACGGTCTGCGGAACAAATAAAGAAATATTAATTTGAAAATTAAATCTTCCAAAAAAATATGTAGGTACCCAATGATATTTTAATTTTAAAAAAGGTAGATATGTCAGTAATAATGTGATGTCAATAATGGACCATAGCTAGTACGAAAGTGTGAGCAAGATAGCATCACAACTAGCTATAGCGTAAACGAGACGGATAATGTTGTTGGTGGCTTAGGGTAAGCCAATTGGCATAGTTTTCTGTTGCCAGTTTTTGGCACATGTAACGCATCTAACTCTTTTTATTGTAACATCGTTGTAGGTACCTAAATAAGTTCTGTAATCAAATCAAGATACTTACGCTAAAGCTTTAGAGATAGCAAGATGTCCCAGAACGTCGTCAGGCGAAGTGGGTTCCTCTATCCACATCGGTTTTAAAGGCGCCAGCTTTTTCATCCACTCGATGGCCTCGTTCACACTCCACGCTTGGTTAGCGTCTACCATCTATAACATAATTTATTTTAACAGATTTTTGAGCTGTGTGGTGGCGGCTCATAAAAAATACTAGAAAGAATACTTTAAAGAGTAAAGACTTCACATAAGTACCTACCTACACCCAACAGCAAACAGTACATGTGCAGTTGTCATTGGTGAAACGGACTACCTACTTATGGCAGAGGACTGATTTTACGGTCCTCATTGCCTAGTCTCTGACTAACTCGTAGGGGATAATAAGTAGTCGATATATATATATGTATGTATTATAACTGATTTTTAATAATATATAGTGAAGTCTTCTAAGAAACACTAAGGTAAGTACTCAAAAAGTATTTCTCATCTTCAACGGTAAAAGCTACCTATTCCAAAAGTTCCTGATTTAAAGCAGCCAGCCCACGCACCTATATCACATACATGCGTTCGTATTAACTGAGAGGGCCTAGACACACTAACTGTCTTTGCCACGCAAACGCTCACCCCCTTTCTATTCGTCGTACAATGTGCGCGCTGCTGTATCTTTCACTAGCAATTGGCACAGTAAGTTAGGACAGTTAACGGCGAATTACGAATAGACGGGGGATGAGCATTTGCCACCTATCTATCGTATAGGCGCTTTAAAACTGACGACTGTCTGCAATTGACGAAGCAGCTTTTTGATTTTAAATCTGTGTGATTCCGAACTCCGCTGCACGCAGCAGTGCTGCCGCGACATTGCTGCGTAACTCGGAATGTAATCTCATATAAACTTAATAATGACCAGGGGCCCAAGTCTGCTAATTTACGAATGGCATAATTGAATCGCAAGTGTATCGCAATTGTATCGCATTGTAATTGTTTGACACATTTGGTATTCATAAATGAGTAAGAGAATACCAAATGTGTCAAACAATTACAATACGATACAATTGCGATTCAATTATGCCATTCGTAAATTAGCAGACTTGGGCCCCTGTAGTGCTGCGGCAGTACCTACTGCTGCGTGCAATGGAGTTTATTTATTTATATATTTTGGATCACCGACATATGTAACAGCATTTAAATTCTACATTCTTAAAATTAAGGTTGCTTTTAGATAACTCTTCTTACAATTAGGGGTAATCACAGCATGCATTGTATAATAAAATCAACAAAGATTAAAATAAGTACAGTAAATAAAACTATAAAAACTAGGTACTTATATAAAAAAAACAAAACAGATATCCTAACTACATGCAATCTGACTGCAAGTGCATCATTACTTTTAAGGAGTTTCAGAAACGGTAGAAAGGCTCTGAAAATGGATTTCAAACTCTTTGGTCAGATCGTTGTACAGACGAGCCAAATGTACAACCAGTGAACTGCGACCCATCTTTGTTCTGCAGAACTTGTTTTTAAACAACCCACAAGGGTATCTTGGTACTCTAGACGGATCGTTGTAAGCTAAATGATTGCAGGACTATCAATGCAGTTGTTAATTAATTTGCAAGTAAGACATATCCAGATAGCTACGACGCACAGCAAGTGTGTCCAAACTAAAATGTTTCACCTTGTCAGTATAGGCTCTTAAGGTTCTGGGAGTCTTAAAACGGTATGATAGGCTGCGAATTAATTTTTTCTGTACCCTCTCTAATCTGTTTATTTGTACCTTGTAGGCCGGACACCAAACTGCTGCAGTATTCAAGCTTACTTCTTACATAACTGTTATAAAGCAGAATGACTGAAGAGGGTTTCTTAAAGTCTCCCGTACTTCTAAGAATAAATCCTAGTGATTTATTTGCTTCCCTAATGACATTGTCAATGTGCTCTGAAAAACGCAATTGAGTATCAATTATCACTCTGAGATCTCTGATAGCAGTTACTTCTGTTAGTTTCTCACCAGCAATTGAATACTCGGTGAGAAGCTTATTGCGTTTTTTGGTAAACTTGATATGGTGATCTTTAGAAGCTTTCAGGAACATTTTATTTTTGCTGCACCATTCTTGAAGGTTGTTAATATCTTCCTGCAAGCAAGTAGAGTTCTACATATAAAACCGTCCTGGTCAGCTTCAAATCATCAGCGAAAACATACATTTTCTAGTATTTAATATTCTTGCTATATCGTTGATCAATATGTTGAAGAAGAGGGGCCCCAGAACAGAGCCCTGGGAAACACCGGATAGCGCTATGATGGGTTCAGATTGTTCACCAACCACAGATACTTTCAACGGACGGTTTGTAAGGTAAGAGCGACACCAATTCAGCATGCTGTCGGTTACACCACTACTAAACGTGTAAAGTTTGTCCAGCAGTATTATGTTATGTTATTACTAGTGTCCGACCGAAACATGTTTTTTTGCCGAAACCGAAACCGAAGGCTCGGTTTGATTATAGTTTCGGCCGAAACCGAAACTTTTATAAACGTGATTAAAACGTTGGATAAAAAATAATAAAAATGTCAGTGGGTCGTTCTTTCAGATAATTGATTTAAGAAACATCTCGCCGGCGTAATATTACAGGTTACTACGTTCAACTTTTATCGAATTGAAATTTCAACTTTGGGTCAAAATTTAACTACCAAAGTAAAAAATTGCAAATGTTACATTAAGGGGGTTAGGCGGTCAGCGAAAATTCCGCCGTTATTCCGGGTCCTCGCGGGTGTTGCGCGGTGCGGGGTCCGCGGTAAGCGCCATTCACATTTTTATCAAAAATTAATAAAAAAATGTTTAGTTTTTTGAAAATCCATCAAATCAGTCAATAAATCGAAAAGGTTTATGATTTTTTAGGAATTATTAAAGTAAAACACGGTCGTAATGTGCATTTATCTGAAATTAGAGGTAACTACTTAGGATTTTTTTCTATCGAGCAAAATATTTCCAATCGTGTTTTGGAAACAGTCATACCCTCACACATATACGTTCTGTAATACATATTAAAAATTTCAGTGCGAAACATCTAAAATATTTTGAATAACAGCCAATAGAAAACAGAAATTTTTCCGTTTTCACCGCCTAAGCCACCTTAACTGTAATGCTGAGGCAGCGACTGGTTAATTGTAGATGGTATAAAATAAAACAAGTTTAGTATTAAAATATGATAATCTATAGCATTTTCTTTCAGTTTTACTTTTGATTTTTACTACAAGAACAAAGAGCACTGATTCAGTGGCGGCGAGCGACGCCAATACGCCATATTGCCAGCCCTGCTGAGCGCACCCGACGTTAGCTGAACGCGACCCGAAAGTACGATGTTGTAAGTTTCGGCGCGGCCGAAAGGTTCAGCTGTTTTTGGCCGAAACCGAACCTCTGGCCGAAACATGATTTTTGGGCCAAAACTAGCCGAAACCAAAACCTTGTCGAACGCCTTCGAAATATCCGTGCAGATCGCATCTACTTGTGACCCCTGATCAACTACCTCCATCAATTCAGACGTAAAAAGCACTAAGTTCGTGTTTGTAGATCGCTTTGCCATAAAACCGTACTGTTTGACGATGATGTGCCTTGATGAGTTCGGAATCATAACTTTAAGGTTTCTTTTTTTGTGTCTATTGTTACATTTGTTATTTTGCTGTTATTTCGTGTCTGTGTGGAAATGAACGGTTTTTCTTCTTTCTTCTTCGATGTGTCAGGCACTGAATTACTTTTGGTAAGTAGGAGCCGAAGAGATCATATCAGAAAGGACGGCATCGCGTCTGCGATTCCTCTGGTTTTACGAGTGTCTATGGGCGGCGGTGATCGCTTCCAACCAGATGACTCGCCTGCACGTTTGCCTCCATCTAATTTGGAAAAAAACATGTCAAAGTACATCAACTTAGATGTAAATAGTTGTTTACCTACATCTATGAAAAGTGCCTACGTGTCTTTCAAGTGTTCAACTTACCAAGAAATTGTTGTCGCCAATGCATTTGCGGACAACACTGCAGCGGCGAAGGTCGTCCTCTACGGTGACGCCGACCTTCACCTTGAAGTGGGTGAAGCCAAGCTGCAGGTACTTCTCGCACAGCTGCTGGACCAGCTCGTCGCTGTACCCCATCCATCCTGGGATGCGTATCATCATCATCAGCCTTTATGTACTTGTCGTCAGCTGCAGAGCTATTCTCTAACTCGACTGCAGTTTAAAGAAATTCGTCGTATATTGCGCGCGCACGCTTTGTATTTTTACTAGCAGTTGTATTAAAAAAAATGTTATTATTAATGTGCGTTTAACACATTAATAATAGCCTTGTTAATCTAAATTATTGTGTCGGAGTGGGTTCACGTTAGAGGTCTCTCTGAGCTATAGAATTTGAACTTGATAAGACCAGCGCCCGGAATGTTCACAGTTCACCAAAAGAAACAAGCTACTGTGTCGTTTATTTTGATATTTTCTATTTAAAGAGTTTTCGGGCTTATGAACGATCGGGATTTTAAGCATTAGGACTAATGATTCTTCGGCGAATAGCGTTCGGGCATTTGTGTTTCGGGCTTTTGAGTTTTCGGGCTTATGAACCATCGAGATTTTAAGCGTTCGAACAAGTGATTCTTTGGGCTTTAGTGTTCGGGCATTTGTTATTCGGGCTTTTTTCATTAGGGATTAGGTACCAGACCCGTGGTACAATCAAGCACATTTTTAAGTAAATGCTAAAATATTATTTTTTTTACCAAAGGAATAGGCGATTTTCTGACAGCCCAAATTAAAAAGTAAAAATTAGTTTAAAAACACTCGATATATGGCGTTATATGAAAGCCGAGCCGTACCTACCTAAGGGCTGTAATAAATTCTACACTTTGCTTGTCAACCAAAAAAATTAAAAAATAGTTAGTAGGTACTTACCTATTTTCATTCAGGACATCCAGGACCTATTTCTATTTTGGAATGGAATAAATATTACGCAGCCATACACGTGCTCTTCATGGATGGACTCGCCTTTTATTAGGCGCCATACTAATCTATGCTAAGCGCCATCGATGAAGCCATTACGGACCAATTTATTTTTTTTATCTCGGAGAATCGCCCATTGTATAAGATTAGAATAACTATAGAATTGACTAATAGACGACAACCTAAAATAAAATACATATTTAATAACAGTAAACCAAGGGTGGCCAAAAAAGGAGGGGCCTGAGGTAGTCTGTCTTTGGAACCGTAAAAAAAAATGATTTCCCTTTAAACGGAACACCGCAACGCAGGACATTGCTGTTCAGCGGCATCGGCAGGAGGGTTTTAGTCACTACCACCGGTCACAATGACGAAGCGGTGATGAGTACCTACTTACCTATACTTATGTACACAACCTCGACGCCTCTGTTATCTTAGTACCTCTGTCCATGCCACGATAGCACTTTGACCCATTGAGATCTTTTGTGCAACCCGATGCTTTCATTCTACACGTAATGAAAATGACAAGGTAAAGGACAATGCCCACTTTTGGGCTAGGATGGCGGCCACTAATGAAAGTGGGTTTAAATTAAAGCATTGGCTAACCCTATCACAACTGTGCGGCCCAATTTTTTAAAGTATGGGAGTCAAGAGATATAAGGACTCATATAGTTACACTAGCTAAGAAAAAACCCAAGTCAAATGAAAAAATACAGAAATTGGTTTTTTAATAGTCTAACCCCATTTAACTAATGTATGACACAATCGTTTCAAGTGTTGCTGTAAAAAGATATAAGTATAAGGTAAGTAAGTATACTGTTTTACATAAAACAATAACTTAGCTAGTGTATATAAGTCCTTATATCTCTTGACTCCCGTACTTTAAAAAATTGTGTCATACATTGTTGTGATGAGGTTAGCCAATACTTTTATTTAAGACCATTTTCATTAGTGGCAGCATAATTAAAAAAAATCAGGCCCAAAGCTCCATACAAAGTGGGCATTGTCCTTTGGCAATGCATTTGAGAGCGAAAAACCTGCAGCTTTCTAACTTCGGGTAGGTTGGGAGACCTTAGTATTTTTCTAGTCGCCTTACCGACTTGGGTTGTGTACGCTGGGTATCCATCTTTGAGTAATAGCTTCACCCGCTCTTCTTGTCCAGCCTTCTTATTTTTCAGTCTTTCAATAGCTTCTTCTTTCGTGATAACATCGGTTATATAACGAAAGTCTATGGTGGACACGGGTTCCTGAAAAAACAAGACAAATCTTTTGAAAACAATATTACAGCACCATGTGACCTTGGTTAATATTAATACCACAATAATATGAAGGTTTGTTAAAAAAACACAGAATTTACAATGGAATTCAAAGGTGGTTTGCTCAACACTGATCTCTTCGCTAGGTATCAGACTAACAAGCTTCTTTTAGGGCCAGAGCAGACATAATGCTACTTTTAGCAGCGGCGATCGGCGATTTATACGCTTTTTAGAAGCTGAATGCAGGGACTGACTCGCTAAAACGCGCGATTCCGATACTACAATCGAACGCAGAGTCGCAAAAAAAAGTCACGTGTGCGGTGGCGCTTAGATGTAAAAAGAAGCAAGAAACTTGGTGTTGATATTGTTACTTACCTCAGGATCCAAATCCACAAGTAATCTCCACAGAGGTTTGTTTTCAATCCTGGCCCAAAGGTCCCAAAGAGAGTTGAGGATAGCCGCAGCAGCTAAATGCACTACTCCTTTTTCAGGACCAACCTAGGTATGTAATAAAAATAAGTAACTAACAATAATAAAAAAATGCTAATTCTAGCTTTGCATGAAAAGCTAGAATTAGCATTCTTTTTAGTGGTACTTGAATTGAAAAGAGTCACGATATGGGCTAGCTTCGGTGAATGCAAAGAGCCAATAGTAAAACTGCATTTTTATAGCCAAAATAGCACTAACAAAGCGAGATATTTTTTCTAAACCAATTTCTTATCACTTTGCAAAATATAAGTAGGTACCTAGAACCAAGGGCGTTATCTTACCTTGGTGGTTCTTTTTGATTGTTAGCTCTTGGATAGTAGCACATTGGCCTTAATCTCACCAGATGGTATTGACGATAAAGCCGAAAGCGAAAGCGCGCTTCATCCGGAATCCTCAACTACTGAAGAACTTGAATCTTATCTCTAAACTGTCGAAATAATGCTATGGCGCTAGACTTTAGATACGATGGTGGTAGCTAGCCAGTCGGACTTAAAAAGCCCTCTACAACAAACCAAATCACGTACCTACCTACAAAGATGATGTCCCTCTGGGAATCGAACCCAGGACCTCCGGGTCTAAGACCTGCAGTAGGTATAGTCACTAGACCAAGGAAGCAGTTACAAAACCACAGAGGCGGTGCTCCAGATATTTGTATCCTTATCCGCAAGCTTCGCAAATCGCGACTCACCCATCGCATCTGCGAGTCGTTAGTGATAGTCCGCCAGAAGTCAGCGAAGTCTTCAAAGATGTCCGCCGCGTTCCTGCCCAGCGCGAACCGCTTCAGACTCCTTACGGCCAGCACCACCAGCTCGGTTCCGCGACCCGTGGTAAAGGTCAGCCCGTACCCGCGGCGTCCGTCCTCAGTGCACGTAGTTACGTACGCACACGAATAGTTCGGATCTGTGTGCTATGGATGGATCAAAAAAGAATTTAATTATTATTACAAATATTGTTGGCGACGCGTCATAATAATAGGTTTTTAAATAAGTAGTTACTATGAAGTTATAGATTTTATTAATGTGTGTAAAGAAACCGGTCAAAGAAAGCTCCAGAATAGCTCAGAGAATGTTTAGGAACACGTAGAAAGTTGTAGAACATTCTGGAAGGCTGTGGAACTTTCTAGAAAAGTACAGGTACCTATGTGTTTAGAATGCTATAGAAACATCTAGAAAGTTGTAGAACATTCTGGAACGCTGTGGAACTTTCTAGAAAAGTACAGGTATGTGTTTAGAATGCTATAGAAACATCTAGAAGGTTGTAGAACTTTCTGGAAAGCTGTGGAACTTTCTAGAAAAGTATAGGCACGTTTTGATGGAACTTTCTAGAAAGTATAGAAATATCTAGAAAATTGGAATGTTATGGAACTATCTAGAAAACGGGATCACCTATAAATACGCGGAGCATTCTATGATCGGCAGTCAGTGTAACAAGAAACGTTCTCGAGTTAACAAGTTCAAGTCGCAAGAATCCAGTGCGCTATTACAATTCGGTAGAATAAAGGCCGATTGTTTAGTCAGTTTCATTACAAGCTTCCTCGAGTTAACATCTGTGTTAGCAAGAAGTCAAGTCGCAAGAATCCAGTGCGCTTTTGCAATTCGGTAGAATAAAGGCCGATTGTTTAATCAGTGTTACTTCAAATGTTCTCGAGTTAACAGCAAGAAGTCAAGTCGCAAGAATCCAGTGCGCTTTTACAATTCGGTAGAATAAAGGCCGATTGTATAGTCAGTGTTACTTCAAACGTTCTCGAGTTAACAGCAAGTTCAAGTCGCAAGAATTCAGTGCGCTATTACAATTCGGTAGAATAGAAGCCGATTGTTTATTCAGTCTCACATCAAACGTTGTTGAGTCAACAAGTGTGTAAGTCGCAAGAATCCAGTGCGCTACTATACTGTGATACTACTCTGTAAATCTGAGGAAAAATAAAGGAAGAATAAGTATTTCGAGGCTGTTATTGACAGAAGAACAGGTACAAGCGGACCCAAGATCTACAAGACTTCTCTCGGCATCCTTGTCCCAGCCAGCTCGTAAGAAAATAGTCAACAAATACAGTCCACTACCCGACGGACGGTAGTCGTTTAGTCTGGCTCCTACAGTCTCTATCGACAGAACGCGTCATAGAGCTGCCGCCGCCGTAAGATTCGCCCGCCGTTCGCCACAAATATTTTGTTTTTTATTGTACTTCTGGTTAGTTGCGAATCTGGTAAACTGCTCCTGAGCGGTACCTACTAAGTATGTACATATTAGATACTTTTATTTTAGGTTGTCGTCTATTAGTCAATTTCATAGTTATTCCAATCTCATAAGAGCCGTTTACACGTATTAAGTTGTCAAGTAGGTAACTTAATTTAAAATTAATTTTAATTTTAAATTCTTGCGTGTAAACAGTCACTTATAAGCTCTTTAGTAGCAAGTGGTAAGTAAACGATTTAGTAGGCAAGTGAACAAGTAGAATAGAATCGAGTCTATTTTTTGAGTAAGTAACCGCCCCTCCCGCACCGCTTGCATTCCCCGGTAGGCGTGGCTTCTACTAAATTGTCATTTAGTTGACGTGTGGACGCAACAATTTAGTGAAGTATTTAGTGAAGTCGTGAAGTCTCGTGTGTGACGAAAGCCGGTTTTGCCGCGATGTGTCGCCGCCGTATGCACTAAAGAGTGCATAAGTAAATACACGTGTAAGCGATCGACAACTTAAAATTAACTTAAAATTTAGTTACCTACTTGACAACTTAATACGTGTAAACGGCCCATTACAATGGGCGATTATCCGAGATCAAAAAAAAAGAAATGGTTCGTAATGACTTCATAGATGGCGCTTAGCATAGATTAGTATAAAAGGCGAGTCCATCCATGAAGAACACGTGTATGGCTGCGTAATATTTATTCCATTCCAAAATAGAAATAGGTCCTGGATGTCCTGAATGAAAATAGGTAAGCACTACTTTTTTAATTTTTGGTAGACAAGCAAAAGTGTAGAATTTATTACAGCCCTTAGCCATTTAGACGTCGAGTCCCGTATATACAATAGGGCTCCTACCGTCTAGCCATTCTGACAGCTGTCCGAAAGTTGGGTGGTTAGGTAGGTACGGCTCGGGTTTCATATACCGCCATCTATCGAGTGTTTTTGAACAAATTTTTAATTTGGGCTGTCAGTAAATCGCCCATTCCTTTGGTAAAAAAATATAAATTTTACCATTTACTTAAAAATGTGCTTGACTGTACCACACGTAATTTTTGTATGTAGAAGTTTGCTATCTTTAATGACTTTGTAGTGTAAAGGTCTATTAACAATTACACTCATAAAGGGTACTATTTCTGACACAATTTATTGAGATAGAAATGAGAGCCATAGCTGGTTCTGTTTCCACGCAATGAGGTGACCAAACTATGTCTATAACTTTTATACTTTTAACTATAAGGGTACAGTTTTTTGAAATAACAATTATAGTTGTAGTGTGTAAGTACCTATATCTCAACCACGAATGAACAAGTTCTGTAGCTATTTTAAACGAGCAGATAAAATAGTTTCAAAGCACAAGTACTTAATGGAATTTATCTAATTTTAATGGACAATGTGTGTTTTTCAATCACGAAGGTAGTTAAGTATTTTAAACGAGCAGATAAACTAGTTTCAAAGTACAATTAAATGGATTTTATCTAATTTTAATGGACAACGTTATTATTAAGATACACTAACAGAAAGTTAGTAAGTTTGGGTGTATTATAATAGGTAGCAAAAAAATATTACGAGAGATTGTCAACGAAGCGAAGATTTCACGCATACAGTAAGTAGTCCATGATTACAATTAACTCACATAACCGCCTCTGTGGTTAAGTGGTTAGTAGGACCACCCCGGTCTCAGACTCAGGGTTCGATTCCCAGCAGGGGTTGCACATGTCTGTACTCGGTTTGGTTGGTGGTGAGACTTGAAATATCCGTCTGGCTAGCTACCACTATTTTATCTAAGTCTGTCGCCACCAGTGCCTCAGTACAGTATAGCCTCCACTTTGGTCTTACTGATCATCTCTCAACGATCAATGAGATGAAGACAAGCGCTTTCCTGAAGAATCAATAAAATAAATTAGAATAAGTAAGACAAGAATACAATCGCATAGGTAGGTACCTAATAAGATGATTAAGACCGAGGTGTCATTAACAGTGGTTTATTAGTAAATCAACTGCACAAGACTACATCGGTATCGGTACGTCATTAGATAATGAGGTGCATCGGGAATGGTGTGATTAAGACCAATAGTTAACAGAGGTTCTTTATTAAATCCATTGAGAGTTAACGTTCGAAGATTGTATGTCGGAAACGTTTAGATATGCGCTCTGGGACCCAGCGTATATAATTGATTCAAATGAGGGGTTTTCCTTTTTTTTTAGGTTTGGTGGACAAAACAACTTGAAAAAGGCTAAGTTGAGTGTGCCAGAGCTCTCGAATCCCTACTACTTCCATCTATGAACGGATGGTGGTGTAGTGACTTTTATTAGAGCTCAATCGGGCATCGCGAAAGTTGCTTATTTTACATGCAATATCGCAACCCGATCGCGCAATGCCTACTTCATCCAATTCATCGATTTTAAGGTTTTATTAACACAAATGTAAGTATATCAATAAATATCCTGAGATGAAACGGTAAAAAGCGTTACTTAAATAATTTCGACGGGTCTAACCATTAATTCGGTGGCGGAGTGGTCAACGCAGCCGCATCCGGTATGCGAAAGACGTGGGTTCGGTTTCCACCAGTTTTTTAACTTTTCACTATGTTTTATATTTGAGCGTCATTAGCGCAAAAAAACATCAAATATTAGTACAAGTTAGTTGCATTAATTGGTTGCATTAAATAGTTTCTCACGTAGGTAAATATCTAACTACAAATTACACAAGGCCACAGTTTACCATACCTACATAATAATGTCTGTTACGTTGTTGTTTAAAACACATGTATTATGTTTGGAGTTTATACAAATGTTTTGAGATCGTTATCTCATTTGTTGATATTTACCTACACTGTAAAATGTTAAGTTTTTATTTAATTATTTTATTTTTAGAAATATTGACAACTAGGTACTTACTGCATTTGTACCTACCTACTTTTTATAAGGTTACCTTCCCTACGGGTACAGTTCGTTTCTTTCACTCTAGTAATAATATTTGAATACCTTACCCACAATAGGTAGGGACGCCAGCAGGATCACAAAATGTCATATGTTTTGGACCTTTACAATTTTTGGGTAATATCGATTAGAGTTTTGTGTAGGTTGACCAGCCGCCGGCCGTGTATAATGTACTTAAAGGTATTAAAACTTACCAAAGCATCAGATCCGTGCCCGCCAAGGGAAGTGGGAAACCTCACATCAAGGACGTCTATGCTCACAATTTTTAAACCTTTCCTATCAGGTACAGGCATTATGCTAAATAACTATCCAAAACAACGGTGCGATCTCCTTGGAAGGCAGCGGGCGACTATTAGTGATAACCTTTTGTGTACCTACTTATCGTACCGAACTGGGTGCGTACTAAAACATAAGCAGATACCTACAGTTATATTGTTCGTGATGATTGTATCTTTCACTATACTTACATGGTACATTGTCAATCCAATTAATCAATTGGGATTTTAGTCCACATCCTCATTACAGCTATATTTACTTAATAAAAAATAAAACTATATACTAAACGGTCAATAAGATCTTCATTTACAGATAACGAAACATTGAAAAAATTACTAGGTACTATCTAAAGGTCAAAATCCCTTGCAACCCGCGTCTTCTATTTGGTACGGGCACGTACCCGGGCGGGCGGTGCGCTTCATACGAAAATCGCTGCAAAGTGGTAAAGCGACGGTGACCCCGACCGTACCTGAGGATGTTATTTTTCAACGATTCGTTATCTTCGAGTTTATTTGAGCCTTATTAACGCAAAAAATCTAATGATACGAATCTTTATTTGAAGAGGGTTTACGCATTTCGGTTTCCCATACAAACTTCCAAGTCGAAATTTTTAAAAACTAATAAGCCAATTTTGATGAAACTTTGCATGCTGAAGAAAAACACAGGGATCTAAATAGTTTGTTGAAAACATTTTAAAAAAATGTTTTTTTAACTGAGTTATTGCGATTTTTAACTTTCTATAGTGGACTTTAAATCGCAATAACCAGCTAATAGTAGCTTGTTATACAAGGGGCTAAAATGACCCATTATATACGAGGTAGTTTTACTCCCGAGCTTTAGCGAGGGAGTAAATAGAAACAGAGTTTTAATGGGTTTTTAGCGCCGTGTGTTACACTCGATTTTCACTACGAATGCGAGAAAATAAAACAATCCAATACAATATGAATTGGTTTATTTTATTAAAAATTAACCCGTTAGTTGCTTTAACGACACCCAAGGGAAGAGAAAGGTTAGTAGTATTATTTTGATGAGCCCATCGCCGCTCTATGCTGTTGGATAGTAGGTATGTGCAGTCTTTCCATCTCTTCCCTTGGGTGTCGTCAAAGGCGACTAACGGACTAATGACTGCACATACATCCTACAGCATAGAGCGGCGATGGGCTCATCAAAATAATACTAGTCTCTTCCCTTCGGTGTCGTAAAAGGCGACCAACGGACTAAAGACTGTACATACATCCAACAGCATAGAGCGGCGATGGGCTCATCAAAATAATATTACCAACCCTTCACTTTTCTTCGAAGTCGTAAAAGGGGACTAACGGACTAAAGACTGCACATACATCCAACAGCATAGAGCGACGATGGGCTCATCAAAATAATACTACCAACCCCTCTCGTATCTTCGGTGTCGTAAAAGGCGACTAAAGGACTAAAGATTGCTCATACATCCAACAGCATAGAGCGGCGATGGGCTCATCAAAATAATACTACCAACCCCTCCCTTCCCTTGGGTCTTGCAAAAGGCGACTAATGGACTAAAGACTGCACATACATACAACAGCATAGAGCGGCGATGGGCTCATCAAAATAATACTACCAACACAGTATATTTATACTGTGCTACCAACCCCTCTCTTCCCTTGGGTGTCGTAAAAGGCGACTAATGGACTAAAGACTGCACATACATACAACAGCATAGAGCGGCGATGGGCTCATCAAAATAATACTACCAACGCCTCTCTTCTCTTGGGTGTCGTAAAAGCGACTAACGGGCTAAAGGCTCACCATCTAAGCACATGTGCAGACTGTGCAGTTTTTTCTTGCTGAAGCGTAGTCTGTGTTGTCCATAGATTCAAATGATTACTAATTTTACCATAAACTTTAATAATAACCTCAGAACAACAACAAGCACAGAAACCACGCTAAAATAGCAAGCAAAGACATATATTTATCCTTCTTCTTCTTACGAGTCATGCTAATGAGTTAGAAAGAGATGGAGAATGATTGACTTATCCTAATTTGTGTAGGTGGTCACTAGTTTATTCCACATTAGAGACGTCATTTCTCGGCGTTTTATATCGACAAAAATAAAACTAAATATTGAACATGAAAATAAATATGAAGGCGAAGGATAAGCGCGCAGTCAATGACCGAAGTATTATGTTAGCATCGAGGAGACAGAATTTGTATTTGCTTTCCATGCACTATTGTCATTCTGTATATTTCGTTGCGTTTCACTACACGCACTACATTACTCACAAAATGCACTTCTACGAGAAAATTATACAGAATGACAGAATGTGTATGGAGAGCGATACAAATCCTGTCTTCTCGACGCTAACATAATAATTCGGTCATTGTCGGCTTTTTCGCTTGCCTTGGAAACGATATAAACTAAATTGGACAAATTTTCAAAACCTACATTATGGTGCACAAGAAAAACAATTACAATATTATATTGAATCACTGTAGGTACAGCAGCGTCAGATCGACCTACTCAAATCTGTAAAAATATCCCAATCGATATTGAACTCTACGATTTCAACATTAGGTTGAGATTCGGTTGCAGGTATTTCACAGATTAGTAGGTCGCAGAGTAGGTAGGGTAGGGCGATATGACGCTGCCTGTACAGTCAGCGTTACATCTATCTATCCTTATATATGTAAAATTCTCGCAACCAAATTTCATCCTAATGTCAATCATGTAGAGTTCAATATCAATTGGAATATTTTGACAGATTTTGGTAGGTCGATCAGTGGCCGTGTTTACGTTCTATTGTTAGGCCAAAAAATTGTTACTTGTTGTCACTTTTGCCTTCAGCAAGTTTTGCAAGTTAATAACGAGAAGCAGTGTCACATCAGCCTTCCCTTATCTGTCAAATTAACTAGATGGATAATGAACTATAAGCTTTGAAAGTAAATCTGAAAATTGATACGAGGAAAATATAAATATGAAGGATTACTAAGGAAATGAAAAACTTTCACGGCACCTTAAATAAGAAGGTTTTGGTTAAAAAGCTTTATAATTTGTCACGAGGCGCACATTCCTGTTATTCCAGTTTGGTATTCGTATTGTCAAATATAACTTAGGTACGGCTTTTATCAATAGGATTCTGTGATTGTCATCGAAACTTTGTTTTAGAGAATGATTAACAAGATTGCTCAAAATGCTTGTTGGTACAAATGTGTCGCAGAAATTGTTCATGATTGATTGATCGTAAAATGTTTAGAACATATATGACTGCGTTTATTCCATATCCAATTTAGTCTTTTTACACGCCGGCCGTAGCCATTCTTTATTTATATCATAATTTTTTGGAAATCTGTAACCAAAATGTAGAATTTTTAAAATTAGTAAAAATGCAGATAAATGGTAGTAGTAGTATTCAAGAAGACCATTCAATTATGTATATTTTTTAAATTATCAATAAGTAACTTTTAAAGATATAAATTATTAATATCATGTTAAGAGTAAAACAAGTTGTAAATGAGGCGTATACATATATCATAATTTAAAGATAGATGTGCTAACCACTTACACAAAATACTGATTTATCGATATAGAAATGCACGTCACTAGGCGAAAAAATATAACCTTCATTATTTGAACAAAATTTCATTGATAAATGCCTATATCAGCACAGAACTGGACACGATGACTATTTAGACAAACTATTAGTGTGTTTTAATAGATTTATGCCATTAATTATGTTTAGGTAAAACGAAAGCAGTCTGAGCTTACCGATAAAAGGTTATTGTCTCTTGATTATTTTCTTTTCTTATTTTAAGGGATTTACAACCCTCAATCACACAAGACATTTTGTCACACGTAACCTTAGATTAAAACAAAAAGGGAAGATACGGCATTAACGTTTGATCAGCGTCTCGTGAGTATGAACGTCAGGACTGAGGAGCCACCCCTAATTTTTAAAGGAAAATCATACCATCAATTAGTAGTATAAAAAATAATTTTGTAGGACAAATTCTGGAATTTGTAGTATAATACTTTCTAAGGTACATCAATATAAAGCTGGCTCCTCAATCCATACAGTATGATTTGAGGAGCCACCCTAGAACTAGGAAAGTAATGAAGTTACATTTTTGAAAATTTAGTATGTTTTAGTAGGTATTTTGTAGGTTATCTACAAAAAATTTCAGTGCGATACTGCCGAAATTAAATAAACTACAATAGTTTTGTTGTGGCTCCTCAGCCCGTATACAAAAGCGTGAATTCCTATGAAATTGATCCACATATTAATATATTCGAACTAATGGACAATTAGTAGTATGTATGCTTGAATTTGTAGTATAGAAATAAAATAGCAAAATTAAGTAAATTAGCTAAAAAAACTTATTTCATCTGGCTCCTCAATCCAGACACTTGCATTTAAATAATTGACTGTATCTACCTAACTATAGAAGATAATCAAAAGCTTTATATGCCAATATTTAGTAGAAATTTCTACTAAATATCTATGTACAAAATAACATTGTACAATTTGGTCAAAGGAAGTTATAATGATTATTCGATTTTCCATACAATTCACTAAGGGTGACCATGTTATATGAATGAAAACAGGACAAATTGTTATATCATTTATAACATTATAATTGTTAAGTTCATAATATATATTTTGTAAAAACTTAATGTAAATAACAATTTGTCCTGATGGACTGTTGTAATCACATCATGTAATTTGTTAAGGGTTTAAAACGTTAAACTATTATAAGATCCTATTTCTGATCTGATGAGAGATATTTAAGATCTGAATCTGAGAAATAAAATGAATTGTTTGAATAAAACTACAGCCTAATTAATGTAAACAAATATCTAAAAGATACATCGCACCTATTAAATTATGTTGAAACATTATAAAAGTAATTAAAGTAAAACTTTCATCATGCCCTATCTACGACATCTGCCATTTTGTAATACTTTATAGCACTGGCATCAAGAACTTTTGAGCCGAACCTTTTAAATAAAAAAGTCTAATCGATACATTTTACTATTCATTCTTATAAAAGTAATTTTGAGGGTTAAAGTTACTCGCGTCCGTAGGTTTACCCCTGAGACCCTACACGTGACCCCTGGGTGGTGCTAAATGAGTGACACTGACTGAGTGGTAGAGTCATGCTGCGTTGCAGCACGCATTGGGCTGGCAAGCCCGGCGTAATACCTCTCACGAAAATTCGGCGTGAAATGTGTGCACTTGGTGCTGTTGTGTTTCATCCGGCCAGTGAGGATTCCGGAGGCCCCTCCCCCACCCCCTCTTTCCAATTCCTATTCCTTCCTTAAACCTATTCCTCCCTTAAAGGCCTGCAACGCGTCTGCGATTCCTCTGGTTTTGCGGGTGTCCATGGGCTGCGGTGATTACTCTCCATCAGATGACCCGACTGCTCGTTTGCCTCCCTCTTTTATGAAAAAATCAATAAAAAACAAATTATAACTTACTCTTGACATATGAGCAGTCGCCAGTTGGTGAAAAATGGACTATGGTAGAGAGTCCTCTACCATAGTTTATCCTCTACCTTAAGCAGTCGCTTTTGCTGTCCTAATTGCCTAGTCTCTGACTAACCCTTCGGGAATAATAGTCGTAATTATATGTATGTTTGTATATAAGTTCCTTGGTTTTATCACTTTCCATCGTTCAATCACTTTTCTGATCTTGTATGTTAGACAACTATAATTAATACACAAAAAAACTTATGCTGGATTTACACGGAGCCAATATTTGAGACAATCCAATAAGCCAGTCCAATATTGGCATCGTGTAAATAGAGACAGTCCACTACATTGGATTGTCCTCAAGGCATTTTTGCTTAGCATTGGCATTGGCTTCTTGGACTGGCTTAGTGGATTGTCTCAAGTATTGGCTTCGTGTAAATCCAGCATTACTGTTTGCGCCTCACGCTTTATTATCAGTGTATGCGTTCTGGTAAAACAATTAAATTACATAACTGTTGTGTTCAAAATTGTTTAAAAAGGAATCAAATTTAGACTTGTTTACGTCATTTCCTATCTACCACATCTGTTATTTTGTAATATTTTACGGCACTGGCATCAAAGATTATTGAGCCAAACCTCATGCATAAATAAAATAATCGAATGAATTACACGTTTTATTCTTTGAAATCAAAGAAAAAAGTTAAAGTTCGAAAGTAAAGAAATAAGTTGTCACTTATATTACAGACTTTATTAGACAAAAAATGCTAATGATGCATAACACACATTACGTATAACGTTATATTAAGACAGTATGAGATCGATCTCTTTGCTTTTCCAATATCTAAAAATATAATAACCTCTCGAGTGTCGGCGGGAATACCGGCATTCCCCCAAAAAAAAGTACCGTTGAGTGTCGGCGGGAATGACGGGTGTCCCGCCAGTGACAAGGTCTATAGTTAATTTTTTATTACCTTTAGCTTATTTTAACCAATAAGATTGTTTGACATCGTTCGATTCTGTGTTCTATGCGCTTGAATACTAAATTATGATTGGCTATCGTGTTCATAGAAAATGTGTGAGTATTGGTCGTTAAAAACAAATAGTGACGCATTTGTGAACAAGATTGTGTTGTGTCAGTATTAACTGTCAAATTAAACTTAAATTGTTTTGATGTTATTTTCTTGAACTTTTATCTCTTGTTACAAGGTGTAAAAATATTCGAAACGTAAGTTTTCGCGAAAACGACAAACAGTTTTGTGTAGTGCCAGTGCAATTGCTTCTAAACAAGATCTTTAGATGATTTATCGTAAGCAAATTACAAGTATTAAATATCAAATTAAACAGAAAGATGTATAGATTGCTTTGATGTGATTTTCTTGAACTTTTATCCCTTGTTACATAGTGTAAAAATATTTGAAACGTAAGTGTTCGCGATAATGACAAACAGCTTTGGAATAAAAATGGCGTTTTGAGCTGTATTATAATTCTATAGTTTTGTTTACAAATGCGTATGGTGCAAAGTGTTGAATGTTGTATGATGATAAGTGTATAAGCTTGGTGTGTAACTAAAAATAATGTGATTTAGTGCAACTTTTACATAATTTCTGAATCGTCAAAGTTTGTGTATTAAAGAATTTTTGACCGTTGGTAAAATAAAATGCAGTAAAAAGGGTATGTATTTGTTATTACTTAATTTTAATGGTTAGACAATGTTTCTAGGTTTCTAAAAATGTAAAAATCAATAAAAACGGACGAGAATCATGGTTGTATTCCGTCCACACTTGTTGAAAACAAGGCTTTCACTTAGTTTACAACCGCCGTTGATGTTTTCCGTCACAAGTATGTTTGATTTCACAGCTAGCGGCTGTACAACTATCATTTGTTGACAGATATTGCCAGATGATAATGAATTACAGAATAAAAATTAAAAAGTAGGTATACAACTTAAGTATAAAACGCCGGGTCTCCTTTCGTTGCAAACAACTGTCCACACTGTTATAAACCGCTGTTGAAAACTTCGGTTTACAACAGTCTGGTAGGTATACACGCATAATACTCGGCTCTAGCGTAATGTTGCCAACTCGAAGATTTAAACATGAAAGTGATTTCGACTTTTATATATTATACCAACATTTTCACTCCTTTCTATTAAAGGTTCATTAAAATCGTAAGTTGTACTTCAAAATATTTTAAAAAAGTTAAATTAATTGTAGGTAGTTCCTTTAAAAGATAATGTTTTTCTACAGTTTTAAAAATGACTCCAATTTTCTATATTTTGTCTTGGCATTTTGATAATGTTCCATGAAAACTTAATTAGTTGGTACAAACACATACTAATATATAATCACGACTATTATCCCCGAAAGGTTAGACAAAGACTAGGCAATAAGGACAGCAAATTAAAGCAGTCCTTTACCGTAGTCCACTTTTCAATAAATAGCGAGTGCTGATGTGTTTAGCGTGACAGGTGATAAGCCTATCGCCGTTCTATGCTGTTGAATGTATGTATGTGCAGTCTTTAGTCCGAAAGTTGCCTTTTACGTCACCCAAGAGCGTGGTGGTATTCTATCACCACTACGCGACACAGTTCATTTACGTCAGCCCAGCAACAACAACGATATAGCACTCTTTCCACGCAATCTTTAGTTTACATCCTATGATGCTAATAGTTCCGGTTTTCTTATTTTTATATTTACTTTGTTAATTAGTTAGTTTTATATTACTACAATAGTATTTAATATAGGTAAGTACTTACTATAACTAATCAAAAGGTCGAGGTTGAGAATTCAATCAAAACCACAAAAACATGTATGGTTTATTAGTAGTGATCGAAAGCTAGATAAAGTGTTACATTTTTCTTAAGAATTTTTAGAATGTAAACCTGTTTGCGTGATTTAGGAATCAACAAATAAATAAAAGAGCCATCTATGATTCTTTACTAGAACTAAGTTAGTTTCATGACAATTTGTACAATAATATTCTGTTTATGTTTTGTATAAACTTAAACAAATGCTTTGTAACCACAATTGGCTACTTGACAGTTTTCGAAAAAGTATTTAAAAAGTTACAAACGCTTATTTTATACCCCGTACAATATTTTCTTTCTCGAAAAACCTTTATTTAACAGAAAAAAACATATTTTTCTTTATCGATTTCAAACTTTGTGCGAAAACGGTTGGTCACGTGACATTTTGCTCGGTGACGTCACATTTCAATAAATATAGAAACTTATCTTGATACCTGACAGATAGTTTCTGTATACTTTGTGAAATGTGACGTCACAATCCGTCACATGAAGCTCAATCATGGCCGCCCGTGTTTCGGGTGTTGTAATCCACAGATAAAAAAACGCAAATTTATTTTGTAAAAATAAAATATTAACAAATTATCTCAATAAAAAAAACTATTGGATAATTATCGTTTAATCATAACCTACCATTTCCGACATATTTCATATTTTATTGTTACAACTGTCAAATAGTCAACTGTGATAAATTGCATTTCTTGTCGTGTTCAAAAACTAGAGTATGAAGAGTTGTAGGTATTCATTTTAATAATCAATTGTATCAGCAGTCGGAAATACCCCATGAGTATCATCAACAACCTTACACGTCCCACTGCTGGGAACAGGCTTTCCCACGCTGGCCCAATGCGGGTAAGTGTCTCATTTACTTTAAGTTAACGTACGCATAACACTATATTATTTAAATAAATAAATAAAATAATTAATTAATAAACGTACGCGTAACGTTTTGTACATACGAAGCAAAACATACAATACGCTACCTTAATACGGGTACTTAACCATATTTTTATTCTCTTTGCCAGTATCGATATGGTCACCCTATATAATGAATTGTATGGAATATCGAATAATCATCATAACTTCCTTTGACCAAATTGTACAATGTTATTTTGTACACAGATATTTAGTAGAAATTTCTACTAAATATTGGCATATAAAGCTTTTGATTATCTTTTATAGTTAGGTAGTTACAGTCAATTATTTAAATGCAAGTGTCTGGATTGAGGAGCCAGGTGAAATGTGTCTTTTTAGGTAATTTACTTAATTTTGCTATTTTATTTCTATACTACAAATTCAAGCATACATACTACTAATTGTCCATTAGTTCGAATATATTAATATGTGGATCAATTTCATAGGAATTCACGCTTTTGTATACGGGCTGAGGAGCCACAACAAAACTATTGTAGTTTATTTAATTTCGGCAGTATCGCACTGAAATTTTTTGTAGATAACCTACAAAATACCTACTAAAACATACTAAATTTTCAAAAATGTAACTTCATTACTTTCCTAGTTCTAGGGTGGCTCCTCAATCCATACTGTATGGATTGAGGAGCCAGCTTTATATTGATGTACCTTAGAAAGTATTATACTACAAATTCCAGAATTTGTCCTACAAAATTATTTTTTATACTACTAATTGATGGTATGATTTTTCTTTAAAAACTAGGGGTGGCTCCTCAATCCTGACGTTCATTCGTGAGTGAGCCGCCAAAATTAGGCCTAAAGGCACAATTTCACTTCAGTCACAATTTGCCGAGCGAACAGGCTACATCGCACTATTGGGATATTCTACTGTGTGAAAAAGAGAAAGACGCTACTCCGCAGTGGCGTCGGAATCGGTCGTACGTACTCGTCTGTTGCGAAGCGACCGAGACGTCAACGCGCTACTCGCTGACTCCCTCGCGCTGATGTTGAAACTTACCGCTTTGTCTCGCTCGCTCGATTTACACTTTATAGGTGTGCGTGTGTGAGTGTTTGCTTAAGTAGTTGAGTAGGACTATATTTTGAATGACTACAAGTAGGAGCATGCCGTATCTTCCCTTTTTGTTTTAATCTAAGCACGTAACGCATTTAAATCACTAACAATGCTATGGCTAGTTTATAGGTTTCTTCGGAAGAATACCTTGCAAATAATTAAATTTATCTGAGAGGAGCTACAACTTAGCTTAAAAATAATCCGACATTATAATGTAACCATGTTAGGTTGCCACTTATTTACACAGCAACAAAAAGGAAATAACGACACATTTAATCTGATGGTGTTCTAAAGACATCCAATTACATCTATTTGACATTTACCTTGTGACAACCTAGAAAAAATAGAAACGAATGTGGATTAGAGGTTTCATTCACTCTCGTTACAAAATTAAATGAAGTCATATGAGTAAGATAGCTGTTGTCTAGCTCGTCTTTTAGCGTGGTTTCTATGCTTTAGTTATTGTTCTGAGATAATAACTATCTCAAAAAAGTTGTTGATCTAAATAAAATGTAATAAGTCGAGTCTTTATTCATGATTATTCTACATATGACTAAATACTTTATCGTTTTTGTAGGCTCATGTGGTGAAATGTGACAGACAAAAATTTAAAAAAAAAATACTTTTTCCCTATTGATAACCATCAATAACGGTCTTTTTGAGCAAAAGGAGTGAAAAAAACATTTTTTCATAATGTTTTCTGTTGAAAACTGTTTAGATCTCTGTGTTTCACTTTAGCATGAAAAGTTTTATCAAAATTGGCTTATTGGTTTTTAAAAATTTCGACTTGGAAGTTTGTATGGGAAATCGAAATGCGTAAACCCTCCTAAATAAGTGAAAAAAAATAATGACAGAGTTAAATAAAAACATGCTCTAATCTAATCACATAACATTAGGGGTGGTTTCTAAATGTCAAGATGACCACTGATGTTATATCGATATTATGCTTTACTGTACTAGAGTGATAAAAAATATTAGATGAAATAAAACGAATAATAATAAAAATTTAATGTATAAATTTATTTTCAATAATGTGATGTATATACATATAAAATTGTACCTTATCAAATAAAATAGGTAGTAATCTTATTACATTTTTAAATGTATACAATAACTTGCTTAAATGCAACAACATTATAATATCTCACTTTCGGTAAAGATTTATAAAAATATTATGCAATTACCAGATTTATAATCTCAATACATCTTTTAAAACTTCCCTGACCAATAAATAACAATAGAAAATCCATTGAGACGATGAGTCACATGTGACTGACGGACAGGAAAGTGGTTAAGGTTTATTTTACCAGTTAGGTAGTACCTATACCAGAATAAAAATATTTATTTATTGTTATTACTTTTTCTTTTGATCAAAACTACGTTTACTTTTGACTAGAACCGTTTATTGTCCAAACGTCTTCTTTTACTGTCATTCAATAATGTTTTAGCTGTATTATACAGTTTGTTTGTTAAGCGACCTATTACAATATTTAGACTGTGATTTTTGCGTATAATCCCATTTTCGCATTTTGTAGTAATTTTGCAGTTGTTGTTATCGAAATAATAAATTACATGCTATTATTACAAATCTCCACTCTGCGAGAATAAGCAGAGTTCGGACGGCCGGCGCATCGCATTTTGTAGTAATTTTGCAGTTGTATTTATCGTTTTTATCGAAATAGGATAATAAATTAATTATAAAATCTTTATTCCTCACGAAGTAACAATTATTCTAGTATAAATTTTGCTCATAAATATTATCGTAGGTAGGAGAAATTCACAGTTAACTTATAGCGATTTTCGAAGTTTTTTGGTTTAGAATAAAAAAAAATCTATACTCGTATAAAATTAATGATATCTAAAAATTCCGAGGCCACTACGAACTATACGACTATAATTATAAAGATAACAATCATTTTTTTTTATTTCATTTGTTTAGAACAGTATAGAATATATATCTAGAAGTTTAAGAAAGTGCCTTCGCGCATTTTATGAAAATTTTTTAATGCAATTTTGGGTTTAATTTAAAAGTTAAGCAAAATTTACAAAAAGCGAGGCCGCTACGATCTATGCCAATAGCTATTGTACACTATTCAACAAGTCAAAATTGTTAATGTATTTTTGCTTCTGAGATCAAGAACGCCAAAATTTACCATTTTACACAAAAATCAGTCGAGATGTAATCATTTTTTTTTATTTGTTTCGTGACCATGGATACTAGTCCTTCACTCGAAATAATAGAGTTCATTTATTATGCTTATAAGATGATAATAAGCTAAATGATATTCCCCCCAAATCCCTTGAGTTCCCGTAAAGATGCGGGACTTTACTGAATCTCACACGGACTTCTTGAGATAATTTGAAAAGTGATGTTGCACTGTTTTGTTTTATTTGCCAACACTCATGCACGTTTACGAACACTCATCGGTTAATAATCCACCATTATTTCAGATTAATATTCGACAAAACACAAATTTTAGAAAATAAGACAAAACTACAGACACGATGCTTCACTTTCCCGCCAAGAAGTCCCGAGATGTAATAGAGCTCTTAAGTGTGACCAGCCAATTCATGTTTAAATGCATATCACAGTATGACAAGAGGTCTTATAACTAAATTAGAGCACCATGGGCCTTGAAGGGCAAAACAGTAGTAGAAAAGAGCATCATATACTAACTCTTGCAGTGAAGATTAAAATAATATTTATATTATTCGTTAACATAGTAATATAAAACCATGTAAGTACTTATAAAAACTAAAAAGTTTGAAACTGAAACAACAAAGTTGAAAGGACAATGCCCACGGCCCATACATTTGAAAACCTTACAATGAGTAAGCTTGTATAAAATGATCTTGATGTAATCTATTCTATTACTGTTTATTGGTCTAAATTCAAATTTATTATTAAAAGCCAGAGTTATGTGAGAGAAAGTTTAAAAATAACAATTTTTAAGTTTGTGGTTGGACATTGTTTTTTTTTTTAAGTTTTTCGGAAACACACAATCATAGCTAAACCTGTTTTATACCACTTTTAATTCAATTAATCATCTACAACACATACTTATTATTAAAGAAGCCAATAATTAAGACTATACATTAGTCTCATTCAACTCAAAATTAACGAATCGGACCACCACAGACAGCAGTAGTGTCGCCAACCCTAATTTTCAAAAATTGGTAGACTTTGTGCCAAAATTCGGTAGAAAACGGTAGAATGTTAAATGAAAAATTGGTAGATCTACCACCTTACAATTAAATCAAATAATGATGAATTGTCGACTGTTAATGACTTCGGCAAGTGAAACATACTCAAAAGATCGATTATTATAATGAATAAATACATTTTTCTTTTAGGTTTATGTTGAAAAGATAAAATAACATTCAAACATTTTTTTTTGCTTATCCTCCGAATATTTCTTATTTGAAGTCGTTAGACTTTGGTAACCAACAAAAATCCCGCGAAACGTCCTAAGGCGCGAACGAAGCAGACGCAGAAAAGTGTCGAAATCGGTCAAAAACGGTCAAAACTCAACTGACTGTCCTGTTAGTGTCATCATTAGCTGACACCCGTCATTTTATTTTTTTATAATTCGGCCTGTGGGCTTAAGCTTTAAAGCCACCTTCCTAAAAAGATACATAATTTTTTTTACAAATGTGGTGTTATCAAAGAGCTTATAGGTGTTATTCATATATTAAAAAATAGGTACTTAGATTTAAGACTAAAGGTAGACAGGTAGACTGATGGCAAACTAAGTAGATCTCCCTATAGGTTGGTAGAGTTGACAACGCCGGCAGTGACAGCAGAAAGAGCTGACAACACTGACAAGTCAAAAATATGTTTCGTTTTACCCTTGTTATGTATAGCCGTTCAATCAATTCATAATGGTGACTTATTTTGTTAATAATTATTATTAATAAATCGTTGAGCGTATTTAATTCCATGATAACAATTCTTAAAAAGGAGTACTTAACTAGAATATTATTAAAAGTTTTATAAACATCAAATTAATTAATATATTTAACGTTAACAGTTATGATGCGAAACGAAATGATTTGAGTGGCAGAGTGCGTTCAAAAACCTGGAATTAGTATACCATCACAAAACAAAACTTAGTATTGTATTTTTTTCTGACTTTAAAGGGAAACTTATGATTGCATGGTTACATTGAGTGAATTTTGAGCTATTTTTGCAAATACGATTTATATTGATACATTCTCAAAACAAAACAAGCCTAAAATGGCCATTGTCCCTTGCGTTGAAGTTATATAAAAAATAAAAATATTTATAAAATTACCTTACATTGTCTAACCAATGAAATGATCTATCAATAACCTCTTTTAAAGGTAAAATGTATCCAATAATTTTACATAAATACTAAAAGTAAATAATTTTCTGCTTTCATTTTCATTGCACATTAAGTATTTAACACATTTATATGCTTTATGCATATTATGGAACAACTTTAAACCTGTACTTATAGAATAATAACCCTTAGTAGAAATTTAAAATATGAATTATATAAGTATGACATTAGACACTAATTTCCTTATTTCAAGATTTAACTGGGTGAAGTAATTTAAATTATATTAACAACAAAAGTTTAAAAACAAGAATCCAACAATTAATGCCAAAGAATGGGAACAAATACTTAGGTATATTTTATACAAGAAAATTTTTTTGAATAAGTACTAAGAACTAAAAGAACAAAATAGACGAGAAGGCCAAATGAATGAATAATGAAGAATTTTAAAAAGTAACAATAGTTTGTCCCAAATTTTCTTTATCTGTTTCTTACATACCTATTAAGTCCATATTAAAAATCGTTAAATAGTAACTTACACAATCATTCTATTTCTTGTTCTCTTTGTAAATTAATGATAACTCCCTCACAATTTGTCTCTCTCCCTCATCCCACAGGATTTGTGCCAGTCTACCGAGAGTCGCATCATCTTTATTGTTCACCCAGTCATGCAACAGCTGATATCGGGCCTATAAAAACAAACTTGCATAAAATCGCTGATTGGCCAATTAGTTATGAGAAAGACATATGTTTTTAAGACATTAAAATTGGCATTTTTACATTGAGATTTATTAATAACTAGCCATTATAATAATGTGGCTCATACTTTTTATATTAACATTGTATTTATAGGGTAATTCGAAGTCTACAAATGTAATTATTAAATATATTTCAGTAATATAAAACTCTAACATCTCTTAGTAATTATTAAAAAATGTTATAGTAAACAAAGACTGTCTTACCTCAGTAATACCATTTTCCTCTACCAAAGTATCAATGCGGCCTTTCAAGTAACCCATAGATGTAAACATAGTTTTCCAATTTAGGCCTAAATTCTTTGATACGAAACTAATGTACTTGGGAGTAGGCTGAAAAACATTATATTCTAATCAAAAATTTTGCTTATAGCTATCAAAGTTTCCTATACCATTATTAACAAAATATAGTTAGCAATTTCTCTCATCATCATCATCATCAGCCTATAACGTCCCACTACTGGGCACAGGCCTCCCACTTGGACAATAGCACGTGGGGATATTGGGCCATAACCCACCACGCTGGCCCAATGCGGGTTGGTGGGTTTTAACGACTGCCATCTTACGACAACAACCGGGACCAACGGTTTAACGTGCCTTCCGAAGCACGGAGGAGCTCGAGATGTTTTTAATTTGGTCACCCATCCAGCGACCTGGCATTGCGAAAATGGCTTAGCGAGCAAGATCGCAAGCCGAACGCGCTAGCCGCTGCGCCATCGAGCTCCTCAAATAAGCAATTTCTCTAATTTGTGTAAATTGATTATTGATTTTTTGTAACAGTAGTATTTAATTAAAAAAGAAATATAATGTACTTTAAGATAAAACATATTCTATGCGTTAACATATAATACATTATGTCTCTTGATTTACTATAGTGATAAAAACCAAAAGTTTGAACACACCTCAATATCTGATTCCATAAGTAGAATAATTAAATTATCTTTTTGGATCTGGTTCTCATCATCGCAAGTTCCATTTTGTTTTTTTGTGGCAGACATATAGTAAACAGTGTTGCTACCAAACTGCACATCAGTGGAGTTCACAACATTAAACACTGCTCCAGTAGCTGAAAATAAATAATAAACATCAATACCTTTATATCCCCTTTGAGGTTGAGACTTCTAGTGTTAAATATTTTGAAAATTGCTCCTGTTATTGCCATCAAAACTAGCTAACTAGGCTTGAGGCTACCATCTCACAATAATAATATATTTAAACAGTGAATTTATTATTTCAGCTTCATACAGACAATCAAACTTACAACACATCTCTTTTTGAATTAACATTTAAGAGTAACTTTATTTTGATATTTACAATCATACACACTAACCACAAACTCATTCACTTTCAAAAACATGAGTCACAGAGAGACTAAGAGCGAGGTTACTGTCCATGTTAATTTTTCTTGTAATTTTCATAGTTTTGTTATTTATTACAGATAATTTTAATATTTTGTATGTACTAAAAGATTTGGAAGAGTCTACCCCTTTGGTACAGGCTCCAAAGCTTAAAAGGGAGCTTAAGTCAAAACCTATGTTAAATATAAATTTTGTAAAGAAATTACATGAAATAATAAGCTTTCTTTCGAACTTTTAAATGCTTGTAACTCCTAATCTTGGTTCACTTGGTTTTTGTAGTAGTCACCACCATTAAGATGTAATGTGCAAAAATATCTGATCATTGGTGAAATATGCCTTCCACCAATATTTTTGCAGACCGTCGATAGTCACATCTTAATGCTGGTGACTATAACGATAGGTGGTACTATAACGATAATATCATGGTGTTATGCTACTGAAAGTCTATGAAGATAACTTTGTATAAATATAGCTATTTATAAATATAATTGCGCTATAACATTACATTACGCTTTTCAAATAAAAGTTACAAACACAGCACCATGAACTTAAAACATTGAGTTGTTCCCCTTTGTTCCAACCATTTTTGCAATGATAAAAATACAATAACAATAATATAATTTTAATTTGGTTGATTATGAAATGACTCATTTCTAAATGACACATTGATAGTAATGCCACTTTATTTAGCAAACTCAAATGAGTAGAGCTGGAAAGTGTTACCTTGAGTGTTTACAGAATTAATGCTGCCCCTTTTATCGGTTTTCTCATGTTTGGAGCCCTTAGGTACTTTAGGGTCATCTTTGTTCTTCTTAGATTTAAATGGAAATTTGAACTTCTTTTTAGAGTCATTGATAAAATCATCTTCACCAAACACTATCTCTTCATGATCGTCTTCATCACTTTGTTCCTTTGTGGCCCGTGGACGATCATCGCGCGTTTCAGGTTCATCAGGTAAGTTAGAGGAGTCCGACTGGTCATGATCTGGTCGAGGAGCTTTTGGAACCGCGTCAGATTTTAGATTCCGCAGCAATAGTTCTATTAATCTACTAGCGACAGTCGCCATTAGTCTTTGCAAGAATATTCGTCACTACATGGAACAAAGCAATCAACATAACCTTGTTATTTTTATAGTTTATAACACGAAATAAATATAAAGTTAAATCATTGGAAAGAATAACTTACATAGATGTCCAAATTATATATTGTTAACGCTAATCTCAACACTTTTCTGTTGTCTAATGTGATGATGTAGGTACTAAAATTAATAAAGGTAAATATTATTTAAAAAATCCCCAATACCCAAACGTCATGATTTCATGAATATTTTTTGACTGATTTTCTGTCTGACTAACATTGACAGCATTGCATGACAGTCAATGTTTTTTTTATATTTGTTCCGTGAAAGAACTGGCTAAGGTCAGAGACCATACTGCCTAGTCATTAGTATTTTATTTCTTTTTTTCCCTAGATGATAATGAGTGGTGATTAAGATCATGAATGTTATATGATATTCCCCCAAACAAACCCCTTGAGTCCTCAGTAAAGATGTGGAACTTTACTGAGATCTCACGCGGACTTCTTGAGAGAATTTGAAAAGTGATGTTGTACTGTTTTGTTTTATTTGCCAACACTCATGCACGTTCACAAACACTTAACGGTTAATAATACACTATTATTTCTCATTAATGTTCAAAAAAACAAATTTTAGAAAATAACACAAAACTGCACACATGACACTACACTTTCCCGCCAAGAAGTCCTGACAGTCAATGTTGGGACCCTGAGAATAATAATATTCTTTGGTTGGGACATGACCCTTTAATATTAGTTTATGTTTCTCAATGGGTTTTGAACTCGGTTCAATAATATTGTTTGAGGTTGGGAACGTGGGACAAGGACGCAGAATGCTCAGAACAATAACTAAAGCAGGTCTCTCTGCGTCGAGCGCAGCGAGACAAATCATTCATTTAAGTAAAGCATATTGTTCGAAGGCAGAATCTTTACTTACTACATTTTTTCCGATTAAAAGTAAGGGGATCTAGTCCATACCCTTCAGGCCTGAAGCTGAAAAAACAAAATCAAAGATATTTTAAGCTAAAATGGGGTTAATTAGGGATCAACATATGTGTACCTCAGGTTCGTAGGAGTATTTTGCCTGTTTCACATTATTTTTGAGTGTGGAATTTAAATCTCTTTAGTGGAATACAATGACTTTTATTATCTTAGGTCATTGGTCATTGGTCATTGGTATCTCAAAACAATTGTTTCTTGTGACACATAGGTACTACACTTGGCATTTTGTGCAAATCTCAGAACAATAACTAATATTGTTTTGAGGTGCAAATGGTTCGGCATCGTGAGGATCAATGTGGGTGTCACAGACATATTATAAAAAGTCTGTGGTGGGTGTCGACATTTTGACACGTTCTTGTAAAAATAAATTGTTAATTTTTTTCATACTACTAAAAATCCAATATTACAGTCCTCTATGGTACCTACACATAGTGTACTTACCTTGAAAACTAAACTTATTTTTTTACGAAAATATCATAGGTAGGTACCACAGACATATACCTAATTATATGTCTGTGGTAGGTACTTATATTTTTTTAATCTTTTATTAAATTATTAGAAAGCAACTCTTTGTTTACCAAATTACTTACACAAAAATATATTTATATTTTTTATAATATTATATTTTTATATATATAAAAATACTTCGAAAATCGCTTTAAGTTAACTGTGAATATCTTCTATCTACGATTATATTATTGAGCAAAACATATACCAGTAATGGTTACTTCATGAGGAATAAAGATTTTATAATGAATTTATTATCCTATTTCAATAAAAACGATAAATACAACTGCAAAATTACTACAAAATGCAATGCGCCGGCCGTCCGAATTCAACTTATGCTCAGAGAATGGAGATTTGTAATATTATGCACAAATTTATTATCCTATTTCGATAAAAACGATAAATACAACTGCAAAATTACTACAAAATGCAAAAATGGGCATTTTACGCAAAAATCACATTCGAGATGTAGGTAATAGGCCTCTATGAAGTAGCTATTCGTCTGTGGGAATGAGACGTTTTGGGAATAAGTTTCAATGAGACTCGGTTCATTTGAAATTTGAGTCTTATTGACAATAGTATATAGTATTGAGAACCGCTCTTTTTGGTAGTAAGTCCATTCGGGTTTCATTCCCTTAGAGAAAAGGTCTTTTAGATCTTAGGTCGTAAGTAATGGGATATTTCGAGATTAGTTCCAAACAGCCCGGAGGGACTCGGCAAAATGTTTATACATACGTACGAGCCGAGGGCACTGTCTTGCTATGGGGGAGCCCTATTATACGGTTTACGGTAGATACGTAAAATAATAATAATATTATTCAGAGTTCTTCAATCACATTACGGTACAAACACAGACCCTTAGAGCATTCAACCAACTGAATGCTCTAAGCACAGACCACATAACCCAAACTTTTGAAAATAAATGTTAGGGTTCTCTTTTCGAAATTCAATTTTTAATAAAGTAATTATCCTACAAACTCTGTCTGTCACACATGACGTTTTAGCAAATGATTAATTATTTTAATTTGTTTTTATTTACATTTAATAAATAATTTAATTTCAAAACAAATTACTTGAAATGAATAGTCATCAAAGTGGCACAAACGTTTTGGTATCGCTGTCCAATTTTTTTAAACTGGGACTGTTCGAAACCCTCTACGCAAAGAGTAACTCAAATCCCGATTCAAAATGTAACACGCCGCGGAATGATAACGACGACGCGAAACGGAAGTGCTCGGAGGCGCCGCATCGAAAGTGTGCATGCTTGTCGGACGGCGGCGGCGGCAAAAGCACGGCCGGCGATCGCGGCAAGACCGGCGCGGGCGTCACCGGCTCCCGGACCGGCCGCGTCTGCGAGAAAGAGCCGGAGGGGCTGCCGGCCGGTGCCGCTAACCCAGGCCTGCTGCGCTACATCCACAACGCCGCGCGCTACCGGCTGCCGCAATGCTTCGAAGGCGGTTGCGTGTCCGTTAAACAGGGCCAAAAAAACAACTGGGTGTTAGGACACTCGTTGTCATTCAGTTCGGTCTCCCCTGGAGGGTACAAGTTGCTGCTGTCGTACGTGGACAAAAGTAAGACGGGTGTACCATACTTCGTGATGGAGGCTGCGCCGGGCGGGCAGATGAGCTGCGAGGTGCGGGTGGGCCCTACGTCCAGCACGCGGGCCACCGTCGTGGCGCAGATGGCAGACGCTGAGTTCTACAGCTTCGAAAGCATCTTCGACGCATACTTCAACAGCTCATCGGCGTCAGTTATAGCTGTCAACAAGGATTTTATAGCACTTCACTACTTGCAGGCAAGTAGGTAGTCTTGTTAGTTGAATGGGCAGAAACAGTGTGTTTATACCACACTAATGCAAGCTGTGCCTACTTTTTATACCTAAAATTCTAAGCCTATACGCATATATCTCTACCCAGCTTATTAGCGGCTATTGACAAACTAATGCTGGGTTCGCGATGGCGGGCACTGTCGTGTTATAATGAAAATAGCCTTCGATTACTTTCTTTCGTTTGTCTTTAGATGAAGCGACAGGAATACCTACCTATAGCTTCGCTAGCTAGTGTAAATGCCAGGAGCGGGGGTCATCAGGAGAGAGGCCCCGAACGTGTGTGATATAAAAATATCATACGACTTCTATGGGACAGGAACAGCTATCAGACATGTAATTATTGTCTATAGAGGAAGAAAATCCCGCGACTGACGACCGCGCGGGGCCACGCGCGGAGCACTTTTGTATGGGCCAACGCGTGTACCCGGTTAGCGTAGTTTCGGCCCTAAATAGCTGGAGTAGTAGAAGGGCAATTATTTGAAAAGCGTTCTTCGCGCAACTTTCGTTGTGAAATATCAAATCGAGTTTTTAAAAAACTCGATTTGATACTGAACGGAACTGCCACGAAAATTACGATATTTAACATATTCAGAGATATATGTCGTATTTGTAAACTTATCCAAACACGAAATACATTTACTTACACAATCTCCTTTACTATGTATAATATGACCATGAAAGTTGCTTGCTCTTGGTTGATAAAAATTTCTTCAAGCATCCTCCAGAGATGCGGAGCATGTCTGAGTATCGGCGCGGCTAAAACTTGTAGGTACTTATATGTCGGCACTATTCAAAGATATGAAGCCATTTAGGACACGCACTCACAAAATTGCTAAAACGTGTGACAGAGACAAAATGAACTGTAACTTTTTTAATTTACACATTTTTTTTATTTTTGGCATTATTGAACATGGGTTCAATATGATTTTTGAGATATAAAACATATTTAAAGCTTTGCAGACTAAGAAGTTACTTAAGGTTGTACCAAGCGCGGATAGAGTGGGACACCCGAAGAACAGAGTTTTTACTCCTGATTCCGACCTTTAAAAATTAATTTAAAATCTAATATAATAAATACCATCAATTTTTTATTATAACTACATAGAGATATAAATAGAGAATAATTTAGTATTGATCCCTAAAGCTTTATTTACAATAGGTTGGGAATAACAAGCGTGTGACCGAAAAAAAAGTCCTTGAAGAACTACCCAGAAGTAATCGCGTTTCCCTCACCGCAGGCAGTGTCGGATCAAGTGTCCCTGGGTGCTGAGGTGGTGGCCCGCGGGCACGCTGTGGAGCTGAGCTCGGCTTCGGGCGCCGGCCGCTGGTCCAGCGAGGACCAGTCCGTCAGCGCGACGCTGGGCAACCGCGGCCTGGATCTGTGCTATGCGCGCGCCATCAAACCTTACCTCACTGTCGCCGCTATGCTGGAGGTACATACATAATACTCACGTTTGTCATCCCCAAAGGGCCAGTCAGAGACAGGCAATAGAATAGAATAGAATAGAATATAGAATAGAAATCTTTATTTGCCATTAAAAAGGGTTACAGTAGTGATGGACAATAATTATAAGTTTCACCTTTTTAGCCATTAAGAATAGCATGCAAACATTTAATTTATTAATATGTATTTTGTAGAAGAAACTCAGTGCTTGTCGTTCGTGGTCCCGAGCCCCGTAGTTTCTCGCCGCCAGTGAACCCAGTACGCTGAATGACTGGCCAAAGGCTGCCGAATGTATAAAAAAATAAAAAAGCATCGCATTTGTTTTCGCGCAGACGAAGTCGTGGGCGCGCCGCTAGTTATAAATAAAAAACCATCGTCCTTTATCGATTTTTCTATCAGTCAAAATCGCGTAAAGATCCATTGTGTGTTTTATACTACCTATCATGGTTATTTTATATCCCCTTGTCTGTCACGAAGAACCTAGAGGTCGCTAACAATTCTATTTATACTGTGTCTGGTACGTCTGGTATTACGACAGCTAAGCTCATAATGTGTAATGACTAATGATGCACTTTTCGAGATCAACCTTATTCTGGCAGGTTGGATTCGCCATTCGCCGCGCAGTTGCCACCCTTGCTTACGAGTGGCGCACTGAGGAATGGACGGTACGAGGCTCTGCTGACTCCGACGGGCTGGTGGGCGCCACGCTGCAGCGCGCGCTGGGGGGCAAGCGGGCACAACTGGCCTGCGCCATCTCGGCACTCCTCAACCACCCCAACAACAAGTTCCGGCTCGGCTTTGGTGTCACTGCGGCCATCATTTAAGCGCTCTCACACATGAACGGCAGTCGACAACGTGCCGATCGTGTGTTAGATCCCTGATTCGGATAGAATGCTGTGCAGTACAGACGTATTTCCTAAGCGCACATAGCTGCAAGTTCACACGCCCCATCCTCCGTTTGCCATCTCCTTGCGGTTCAACCACCTCAACAACAAGTTCCGACTCGGCTGTTGTCACCGCTGCTACAATCTTGTTCTAAAAGAATGTAGTGCTGTAGATCCATCTTTATAATCCGCTTACTCAAGGTGTATTCACCTCGCCTCGTGAGTCTCCGCGCTTCTCTACCGGCGGCGGCATTCGCACCGCATGACATTTTTGTTAGTAGAATTAATTATAATAGTCGCCACAATGTTTGTAACGTCTGTCTGTGTGTTGGTCCGACACCGAGTTACATATTTAAAGTGACGAGTTATAGTTTACAATGGCTTACTGATTCTTTCTATGTTACGCCATAAGCGCTGAACATGAGCATGCTTGCTGCACGCTCGCCTTGACTTAACGGCGGTAGGAACGGGATACTTCCAACAATAAATACAAAATTGTAGGTTGAGTCAATAAATATTTATATAAATTCACAAATATTTTCGGTAACTAAGGAATAAGAAGTCCTATAATGTGTGTGAAGAATGAAGATAAGGTAGGTGCGTACGTATCGTGACCTATAAAAAAACTTGTTTATAAAATAACCTTACAATTTTACAAGAAATTTTTAATCGCCTAGCTTACTACTTATTTATATTGTGTAATTTAGTTAAGGTGTTGATTATGTATCCTATTTAGATATCATTTTATTAAAATATTATTATGTACTGTGTATAGGATGTTACGTTGATAATTTTAATTAATAGATATTGCAACTCACAGTTTTGTTTCCTTCACACCAGAGGATAGGCAGGATAATCACAATAACATCGCCAGTAACCATTAACACCATAACACTGAACGGTCCCACAAAATGTCCGCCACTTATGCCCTTTCCGCGCACGGCCATCAGAGAGGACTATATTAAAGATTCATCTCCAATATAACGATAATGTAGGCGTGTATTACGCCACCGTCAACATAGTGGCTCGCTACAGCGGCTACGTCGTAGGGCGGGCGCGTGCGCGACTTCTAGGCGGGGTCTGTAATACCGCCTAATGAGGCTGCAACATTGGGATATAAATCTTACTCCACAAAGTAAGAGTTGTATTTGCTTTGCACGCTTCGCTGTTATAGAAGTGTGGGCGTGTGAGTCAGTCTGCGCTACGAGACACTACGAACCGTAGTTCGTAGAGCGTGGCGAGCGATGGCCGCGCGCGGCGACGCGTGCTGTCGGCAGTAATGGTGATGGAGCGGCTGGCGGACTTCGTGAGCAAGTCCCTGGAAGGAGGCGAAGCCCCCGCGCCACCGCCGGAGCCCGGGGAGCCCGACGATGGTGACGACGTGGAGGTGGACATCACCGCGCTGGAGGACAAAGCCCCGCCGGCCAAAAAGCCGAGGAACTGGCTCGTGTCGCCGGTGCCGAAGCAGTGCAAGAGGGAGCTGTCTATAGACGACGATGACGACAGTAAGCACGGTAAGTCTGGATTGTGCAGATAGCCGTGTCTTTGACAGGTTATGAAGGCCTATTTGAGTGGCAGTTCGAAGAGCTTTTGTTGACAAAAGATCAGTGCCTGTATCCTACTTTAGTTATGGCTTCAATCGTGTCTCGACGATCTGATTTACGGCCAAATTAATAGTAAATCTACTTAGGCGCTGCGCAAACGTATAGACACTTTTGTTGCCGACACGGGACGCCTTCATACAAAAACCGCGGTCCCAGTATCCGGTTGCGGCCACTAAACGCACTGGAAATCACGTTTTTGTGTGATGGTGTGCTGTGTCGGCAACAGAAAGTGTCTACTTTTGCGCATCGCCGTTGTTTTGGCTACTAGAGTTAGAAATGGCAGGCAAAACAACATATTGAAGACGTTATGAAGACGTTTTAAAATAAATAGCAGAATCGAGACACAATAACTGACGATTAACCAACATATGTCATATATCGAGAAATATGGGTATAGTAAGTAAGTACGTTTTTTCCCTCAATAAGGAAGCGCAATATGCCTTGCCGTAGGCAAAACTAACTTATTCGGAATCCTCAACAACAAAAACAACTGTACTTATCTATATCTTATATCAATTATTGACCGTCGGAACATAGTATGCGATCGAAGGTCTTACACAACAATGTTGTTCAAATTATTTTAATATGGCAATACTTAGGACTTAGAACAAGCTCTTCCTCCAACCAAACTGAGTTTATTAAAATGTACCGCAAGTTGGGAATCTAACTCGGGACCTCTCGACCTCCTCTCGTGTACCTACTGACCACTAGAGAAACCACAGAAGCGTTTGAAAGCATGGAAAGTCCTAAATATTTGAGAATATGGTGGTAACTTTTAAAATTGTTTGCATCATATTATTTAATATCAATCCCCCACCACACCATAATATAGGCAGCCGCCGCCGCCGGGTTGTGTCGGCGGGTTCGGCGGCTTTGGTGTGTATTGCGCTTAGTAAAGAAATGAGATATATACACGTGGAATAGGGTGGGGTGGTGTAAGGAGAAGTCATAAATAGTTAGGTCTAAATAATAACATCTATACTTATAATAAATGGTAACAGGTCGATGTCTGTACATTAAAGATATTAGAGGAAAACTAATATCATTAGAGCAACAGAAGCCAAAACAACAATTTTTTGATCACCTGTCTGTCTGTATGTTTGTACGCGCTTAACGCAAAAACAGCAATTCAGCGTACTTTAATCCAGATATACTTAATTGTATTTCAGCCAATTCAGCTGATAGATAATTTGATAATTTTTATGTTAATTATACGTTTTAGTTTATATAATTGTTTATAATATTTTTTCGGTTCCCCTGGCCGGATTAGGTAGCCGGGTGCCTAAGCTCTTAGCCCATTTGCGTTTAATAGAGCAAGCCTAGCGGCAGGCAGCCATTAGAGAGTCGCAGGCGAGAAGAATTAATTGTTCATGTAGAACTGCAAACTCCAGTTTTCTATCAAACTAAATGAAATAGTCTAAATAAAAAACAAAAACAAAGGAGATACATTTTCTATACTAGGCCCAAATTCGATGAAGAAAACAAACAAAATACTTAATCACAATTCTTAATGTAACTACTCGTATACAAATTTCTGAGTTTATATTCATATTAATTTATGTCTTAATTTTATTAGAATTCTTGAAATCAGTTAATGTTTTCTGAGCAACGAGCAGGATGCGAACCTGCACCCTTCTGAGACATAAAACGACAGCTCAACTGCTTTATTTTTTATCCTATTTTACATTCCATCCTATTTTTGGTTGATCACTTATTATTATTTTTATTAGAATATTAGTAGGTAGGTACTTACTGTTTTTTATTTACTTTTGCTAATTTTATAATAAGTATTTCTGTAAGTAACTATTTTTGTGAAACTAAATGAATATTTTTTGATTTGATTCTTTGCAACGGCTTTTCGGCGAAAAGGACGCTCGAATTAATGGCTAGTCGGAATTTTGGTATGAAATTTCAGTAAAACGGACTTTTAGTTGGTAGGTAGCTAGTTTTTGAGTTAGTTCTGTGCTGGTAGAGGTTCATTATTAGAATACCGTCCCATCTCTTCCCTTGGGTGTCGTAAAAGGCGACTAACGGACCAAAACTACACACACTTACATCCAACAACATAGAGCGGCGGTGGACTCACCACCTCTCACGCTGACCACATGTGCAGTTATAATTTGGTGAAACGTGGACTGCTTTTGCGGTCCTCATTGCGCGGTCTCAGGTCTAACCCTTCAGGGATGATAGATAGTCTTGAATATATGTAAATAAATACTAGCGGCCGCTCGCGATTTCTTCCGCGTGGTTCCCGTTCCCGTGGGAATATCGAGATAAAAAGTATTCTATTGGTTAATCCAGGTTATAAACTATCTGTATGCCGAATTTCATCCAAATTCATTCAGTAGTTTTTACGTGAAAGAGTAACAAACATCCATCCATACTTACAAAGTTTCGCATTTATAATATTAAAGTAGGATTTATGACGATGAAGCTCGAGCAAATGACTTTCGATCTTGGACAGTAAACCTCACGCCCTGAATAATAATTATTATTCTGAATCCACGCTACATGATTGGTAGGTAGTTGTTTTAAATCTAATGTTACTCCTACTACATTACATAAAATTATGCTACTACAAGATTTTATTTTCTGATAATTAAATTTATCACACCATAGCCAAGAAGAATAATATAGAGTACATACCTACTCAATAAATTATTAATTAAATAGGTTTTTTTTTTGTAAATAGGTATTTTATTTTATGGTCAAGCATACTATGATGGATAACTGTACTTATACTTACAAAATTTAAGAGTAGTAGTAGAGTAGTTTACCATTTTCTTTATAACGATACCTTGCGGTTCAAAGGGCGTAACCACCTAAACATTAAAAACTGTGAATAATTTATTTACAAAAAATCTTTATCGTATTGTAGAGACAGGGTTTTGAGATTCCCATAGAGTCATGGTTTTAAGTTTCTAATAGAGACATGGTTTTGAATTTCCCATATAAAAAAGATTTTTTCCGTTTTGTGCCCCCAGTGGCAAATCCAGGGGCACAGGGCGGAATATTCCAGTTTTTCTTGGAATCAAAAAAAATATTCCGGGTAACATTTCCAATTTTTCTTTTCGTTAAGAACCAGCATATTTGGATCTATGAAATTTGGCAAGTATTACCGTCACAAGTATAGTGAAAAATCTGAAAACTATACATTTGTAATTAAATCATTTAAACAGGGTATTTATGCTAAACTTATACTACAAGTATAGGGAAAAATATGAAAACTATACATTTGTAATTAAATCATTAAAACAGGGTCTTTACTAAAAAAAAAACGTATATTTCGACACTCTCAAGGGAATCATACTATCCGTTGACCTAGAACTATGAAATTTAGCAAGTGTTACCGTCTTATACTGCAAGTATTATAGGGAAAAATCTGAAAACTGTACATTTGTAATTAAATCATTAAAACAGGGTCTTCATGCTAAAAAAAAAAAATTATACCCACAAAAATATTTGATAACAACCCGACTGAATTCAATTATTAATATCTACCTACTTACATCTATAACATAATTTCAAAAGTTTTTTAAATCATTTAAACAGGGTCTTCATGCTAAAAAAAACGTATATTTCGACACTCTCAAGGGAATCAAAATTTGTAGGGTATTTTCCGTTGACCTAGAACTATGAAATTTGGCAAGTATTACCGTCTTATACTACAAGTACCTATAGGGAAAAATCTGAAAACTATACATTTGTAATTAAATCATTAAAAAACAGGGTCTTTATGTCAGGAACGGCGGCGGTCCAAATTTTTAATAACCGTGCCATGTGGGGTATCTTATGAAAGGTCTTCATTAGCACAAGCTTTCGATTTTTGACGAAGAATGCAAAAAAAATTATAATGTGCTCCTACTTTGTACGGAACCCTCGGTGGGCGAGTCCGACTCGCACTTGTCTTTTTTTTTAATACTTACATCTCAACAATTAGTTTCCGATTTTTATTGTTTCCTACGAGAAACCAAAGAGAAAACTACTAACAATGGTGGTGCCTTTCTCTCAAGAAACAGTAAAGACGAGTGGCACTAGATGTCTGCACAAAGAATTGTGTAGAATTTGTTTAAAACATTCTTCATCGAATCTGGCTCTAGTATAAGTAAGATAGTTCTCTAGGAGTTAAAGAGGTAACGACGGGACCTAAAGTAGTAATTGTAGTAGTTTTTAAAAGGAAATATTTGAGTTTTGTTTCTAACTCTAACTCGCCTGACAGGATGTTTGTAAAAATGCTGATGAAGTTGGAATCGCTAGCATCACCCGAATCCTAAAATAATGAGAATTCCTTGGTAGCGGCGGACTTGCTGTTTTGTAAAAGGGTAATTCTCATTTCTACAATTATCATCGTCACCTTCGAGTCAAATTTCAATTTTAGCTTATTTGAAATACTTAACAAAAAACTTATAGCCTTTAGACTCATAAAACCATTTACGTGAAACACCAACTCGAGGTTTTGTGGTGTTTTGCGGATTAGTAGAGTTAATTATGTCAATTACAAACTACGTACAATTCCACAAACGCAAAAATTAATTATATTAAAACTATTAATTAATAATTAAAACATCCGGTTCAATTTTGTGTAAGCGTTGATTTTAATTTTGTTTTCTTTTATTTAAACTTACTTAATTTATGCAAAGCATGAGGAGCTCGATGGCGCAGCGGCTAGCGCGTTCGCGGCTTGCGATCTTGCCCGCTAGCAAGTTTCGCAATGCCGGGTTGCCGGATGGGTGTACAATTAAAAAAAAATCTCGAGCTCCGTGCTTCAGAAGGCACGTTAAGCCGTTGGTCCCGGTTGTTGTCGTAAGATAGCAGTCGTTAAAACCCACCAACCCGCATTGGGCCAGAGCGTGGTGGGTTATGGCCCAATATCCCCAAGTGGGAGGCCTGTGCCCACCAGTGGGACGCTTATAGGCTGATGATGATGATGAATATAAGCGTAAAGTTCAGTTTTAATTCTTTCATTTACTACTAGCAAATTAAAGTACGGAAAGTTGGTTCTTCCAGTCGGTTACGAAAAAGTTGGTGTTATGCTTAGTTGGTATTTTGCGTAAGTCAAAGTTGGTGTTATGCTTTGTTGGTGTTTTGCGTAAGCGGTTTTTTGCTAGTTAGGTGTTTTGCGTAAAGGTGGTGTTCCGCGTATGTGGTTTTATAAGTGTAAAGGTTTCGAAGTTATAGATCCCACGAAAGTGACGCAATGGTCTACGAAGTACTTTACATCCATCATTTTGTCAAAAATTTTAGTAAAAGTTTGTTTTTACAACATTATCTTATTTTTAAATTTAAACAGGCAAATATATAATATAAATAAACAAAAGAGACAATTATCGGTTCGATCCTAGGTTCGGTCATCCTGCGAAGTAGGTTATTTTACGTACAGTCAACAACGAAACTTGCCGAACAAAATAATGTTACAAAAGATACTAGATACATGAATTGTACATAAGGTACTGATCATAGTTACAGACAAAATTCCATTTACATTATAAATTACCAAAAGTAGCTATACAGATATTTCCAAAAGTTGCTGGACAGTATAATTTCAAAAGTGGCTGGACAGTAAACTTCCAAAAGTTGCTGGACGTAGTATCGTTTAAAAGCGATTTCTTAGATCATGACCGGACTAATTTTCGAACGAAAAAAGTACAGCACTGTCATTTAATACATTTGTCTCTTTCATTTTGGTCGTGACATCATTGACATGTCATTTGCTTATGCCAGCCTATCGCTGCATAAACTTTTTTACTATTTTGGATTTTAACCGACTACAAAAAGAGGAGGTTCTCAATTCAATTGTGTTTCACGTCATTTATGAATAGATTTTACAAATTCTTTTTTTTAACGGATAAGTTACACTTCATGGGGTGGTGGTGGCCCTATTCAGGATTGTAGAAGTAAGTTTTATAAATTTTCAATTTAATAGTTTTACTTCATTCCATACAAGGTTTTCTAGCGGTTTTACTTGTAGATCGTTCCTATAGTTCCAATTTATACCCACAAAAATATTTGATAACAACCCGACTGAATTCAATTATTAATATCTACCTACTTACATCTATAACATAATTTCAAAAGTTTTTTGTTTTATTTATTTCCTAGATATCGTGTTCTCAGAAATGCGTATCCATCGGACTGTATATCTGTAGGAGTTTGGGGATGGATGTGTGGTAGTGGTCCTGGAGAGCTTATTGAAATTGGTGGGAGATTAAATAGTGAAGGCTATAGGGAGATACTAAACGATGTTTTGATGCCGACAGCAGAAGTCGTGTTCCCAGGTGAGAGGCCTATACCGTTTATTCACGATAATTGTTCAATCTACAAAGCACGTATCTGCCAAGCTTGGTTCCGAGAAAATAGTGAGCGTACGCTGGAAATCAGTTTCCCACCAAAAAGCCCGGACCTAAATGTGATTGAGAATTTATGGGGCCTAATGGTCCAAGCGTAGGATCCTGAAACACCTGGTACAAAACAAAATATAAAGAACCATATACTTGAATGTTGGGAAACATTTAGAGGTAGTCAGACATGCGAAAATATGGTGCAGTCCATGCAAGAACGCCTGCAAGCAGTGATTGATGCGGAAGGTGGACACACTCGCTTTTGATTTAAAACAATCTGAGGAAAGTTCGAGCCAGTGATGTTATGATTAAGTTACACATTATCATGATATTATTTTTAAGAGTTAATTAAACATGTATAAACGTTAATGTTATAAAACGCCTTTTTATTGACTTCTTAAAACAATTATAAATTATAACATGCAATATGTTGTACAGTCGGCCGTATATAGCAGTAGCTGCACACTTTTGTACCTTTTCGCTTTACCGCCTTTGACAGATTAGTTCAGCAGTTCAAACATAACGATAAAGTGACAAAGGACTAAAGTGCGTAGCAACATAATTATGAGGCCGGCCGTACAATTAACTTACCTATACAGGGTCCGATAAAACCCTTCTGTTTTTTTGGCGTCGTAATAGTTCGCACGGTACTGATCATTATGGTATGGTTTATTTTTTTTTAGTTAATGTTTGAAAAAATATATTTTAATCTTAGGATTTTCTGTGGTTTATGTACCGCCCACCGCCGTTTACGTGAACTTAGTCCTAAAATTTAATACAGAAATACTTATAAACAAACATTAACTCGACCTCCTGTGTAAGTTTCTCAGAACATTTCTTTTGGGCCCCGGTCTGGCGACAAATTTATACACGTATCAGCGGATTTATGTAGTCAGTCATGTTCAGCAAATTTTGACATTTTACAGATCAGGCTAATTATGTAATAAAATATGTCCAGCAAGTTATGAGTAGTATACATATCAGTGGATTTATGTAGTCAGACTTGTTCAGTAAATTTTGTTATTTTACAGGTCAGGCTAATTATGTAATTAAACATGTTCAGCAACTTTTGTAAAAATAATGTACATCGACTTTTGGTATTCCCAAATGTCTACAGACATTTGTACAACAGCCTGTTCAGTTACATATAAACCTTTATAGTGTGCAGGTGTTTTGAAAATTTGGATGTGTTCATGGACTTTCGTTGCTGACTGTACATACTATGACATTTAAAAGTGTAAAGTTTTTATTACAAACCTTATTAGAATACTGTAGGTAACAAACAGGAACTTGATGCATGATTTACTTACTTTACCTACCGACAACCGAGTGTATTTTACTTTAATATACCTTCTATAAATATTTGAAAATATAATCACATACAGATCAAACAAGCCCGAAAACAGCAGATTTATCTTGTTCCATTGCTTCATTTCTGCTTCACGGTGCTCAATTTGGATTAAGGCGCACGGATTATTAGGTATAAAACACACAATCATACCTGATTGTGTGAAATACCTCCACAAGACCCCTGTATATGGTTGCTTCTTGGACCTGTCGAGGGCTTTTGACCTGGTCTCGTAATATTTTTTTTGGTAAAAACTTGCAGAATGTAACCTATCTCTTGTTTCGCTATTGGTACTACTACCAGCCCAACTGCGTAAAATGTTTGGACAAGCTGTCTGAGCCTTATAGGTTGAAGTGTAGCATGGGGCAAGATGGACTTAGCTACCTCAGTTGTTTAATTTGTACATGAAGGAGCTGCTCGTGAGACTCGGCAGCACACAAGTCGGTTGTCATGTGGATGGAAAGAGTGTTAACAACCCAAGTAATTAAGTATGCCGACGGCAACACTATGTCGCGATATGGTGTGGCTGAGTTCCTCGGTCAGCGAGCTCAGAAAGCTACTGGGAATCTGTAAGGCATATACGCCAATACGCACGGGTTTGTTAATAATGTAAAGAAGGATGCGTTTTTGTTGTTTAAAGCAGCGAATAAAAGCCCTAGCTTCATACCACCTATTATGCTTTACAGAACGGCTCAGCAGAGGGTTTCGCACTTAAAGTACTTAGGGCGTTATGTAACTGAAGACTTGCATGATGAAATGGAAATAGAGAGGGAGCGCACGGTCTTATCAAGGCGGAGGTTTGTGTTATGCAATAGCTATGTTAAGATTACATCTTACAAAGCATACTGTCAGGCTTTCTATTCGAGCTCCCTCTAAGTCAGCTATACACAAAGTGCGCGAAAGGCATTACAGGTGCAATATAATATTGCAATTAGGGTTCTGTTGGGGCTGCCTCGTTACTGCAACGTGTTCGATACGATAGTGCGTTTTCACGTCATTGTTGATTGTTGAGCTGTATCATCAGAATAGCTCAATGGTGCCATATTATTGTATTGTCATCAAGTTACGCAGGTACACCTATACATCTCGATTGGTTCCTGGGAAGTGGTTTAAATCTTCCTGGCAAGATTTGACCCGAACATGCATACTTACACCTTGCAAATGAAGTAAAGGCTTGTGAGCAATCACTTTCATGGCTTAAAATCACCTTCGGGTACAAAACGCCACGAAGATGAGGCCACGAAGGTGACGAAAATTGGTTTAATTTATAAAGGACATTGTACAGAATTGGCTTAGCGCGGACAGACCTTTCAGAAAATAATAAGATTACGATTATTCCTAATTATTTTTATAAGATTTTCTGACCATTTATTGGAGTGTAAATATGCATAATTAAAAAGTATTGTTTAATGAGTCTTGTTATTCAAGTATCCTCTATATGGGTAAACAATGTTGCCATTTGACAAAATTATATTACCTGTAATTTTATTTTTTTATTTTTGGAAGGAGTTTTTTATTATTTTTATGCAGAATAAAAATATGTAGCTGCATTATCTATAGGTAACATTCGTGTTTTTATTATTTTACACATTATTCATATTTTAATTATAATAAATAGATTACAGGTGTATGTTTAAAAGTTATAGAATTTAATGTTATTCTAGGTAATGTCAACATTTTACAACTTTATTTATAGTAAAGTGCAGTGAAGTGAACTTCCATTAAATAATGACTTCATTCATTCTACGACTGGCTCAACAGGACTCGCATTAAGAGCCGTAAAAAATTAATATTTAAAAAAATCATTCTTCCGGTTGTCAGTCAGTGGTGTGAATGTGTGATTGACACTTGCTGCTTGTCTACTAGTTACCGGTGTTCTTATGTTCCTTGTTTTATTTTCTTTTCGATTCGACGTACGCTTTGATAATGGTACTTCGATACTACTCAACCTGACATTTGCCTGAATTTGGATTCTGATACCCCTGCTCAAATCGACCCCGGCCCGTCCATGGATACTGGCTACTAGCGGCAACCAATCCAAGTCATGCCACACTCGACCTTGCTTAATATGCATGATTGTTTAGATTGAAATGAAGACATTGGCAATAATCATATTTGGCAGGAGGGTTATGACTTGTGATTGTTGCAGTGCTCAAACAGATAAATGCTGCTACTGTCGTTATCTAGAAAAGTTTCCTCAATCACTCCTTATAAACCCCTATAAGATGAGATTAGGCATATTAATATTTTCTATACTACTTTATAATTCTATTTTCACGTAATTTGCATATATTTTGAACAATAAATAAAGTGAACCTAACCTCAAAATCAGCTATTTTCAGCGCGTATTACTATTTATCAGAATAAATTGGTACAAATAAATGTATCTTATCGTATTATTTTAATAGTAATCTATCAGGTAAAAATGCTTTTGGTCGTATTTCAGCCTGTCCGCGCTGAGCCAAGCCTCCATATAATTTGTACAATGTCCTTTCAGCGAAGAATAAGTGTATCGTTTTAAATCAAATACAATATAAATATCTCGGACATTTTGTAGTTTCGATAAGCTAACTTTGCCTTCAATTGCAAAAATACAATGGACAAATATATTGTCAACGCAAGTGATCGGCACACCAATGAATAAATAAAAACATAGCAATATTTTTTCTCCCGGACTAATAACCGCAAGTCTTACTGCTGCCGATGCTTGGACACGACTGACGTCAAACCAAATCGAACTCTGTGACTAGTGCTACTATTTTGTTTAACAGCAAAGCAGTTATTTCTAAGCCAATTAAAAGTACCTAAAATCTGTGACCGATGCATATTTTTTGGTCTTTTCAATTCAAAATAATAAAAAATACATTTTTTTTATACTATTATGTTAGAAGTGTATCATTGCGATGGTTTTAGTATGAGTAACATACAAATATTTTGAAATTTGATGAAGCAGTAACCAAATATTTCAAATGCAACGGGAAATGTGACACGATGAGAATGCACGAAATGGTCCAGTTTTTGACCGGTTGTAATTTTTTTTTATATGTAGGTATAATTGCTGCTATAACGACGAACATTATTTATTTTTACCTTAATTGATGTTTTATCCTCCAAATAATGTTTTTTGTGTTAAACTTATACCGTTTAGGAAATATAACTGTGTGACCATCAAATTTGAGCTTCTGTGATTCTCACAGAACATGTGGCATAATATGACCTAAAATGATGGGTTTCATTCGTTGTGGCGGTTTCATTTCTTACCTATAGTGTAACGGAATACTTACTTATGCGCTTCCATCATATATAAAAACGATAGATGCACGGTCTCATGCGAAACAAACTTAAATAATGTCCCCGCATAGTTACTTACTAAGAATAGAAATAGTGTTTGGGAGAAAATCACCGGCGCACAGCTGTTTTTGCACTGGGGTAAAACTAGCACACTAGTCGAAGTTGTTGTCGTAAAATGGCAGTAGTAGCACAGCACCCACCAACTTGCGTTGGGCTAGCCTGGTGGGTTGTGTACTCTCCATGTTATTGTTTATTTGTTCATAAAGTACCTTTATTCTCAAATAAAATCAACCATAAAAAATATATATAAATTTCACAACTGTCGCACCAATCATTCAACCCCAAACTAATCATAGCCCAAACTATGGTGACTGAATAACGGAAAAACATACATAAATAAGTACTAATAAACATCCATGACTCGGTTACAAATGCTCGTGCTCACCACACAAACATTTGCCCCTACTGGGATTCGAACCCGGGACCGTAAGTCAAAGTCAAAGTCAAAATATATTTATTCAATAAACTCAATTACACTGAGAAAAATGGGGCACTATAAACTATTGTGCATGCACATCTTTTTGACCAATCGTGCAAGCACGTTAAGTTACGCTGCCGACGATGCACATAAAATTATGGTTCCACTGTAATATAGTGACGTCACAACCTTATTTGCAGCTCGCACTATAAAATATAGTGCAAGATATCATAACGTTTAGCCCTAAGAAAGAAAAAATATAGTGCACTGCTCCAAAATATCTAGTTGACGGCATTTTATATTATAATGCATTGCGATTACTTATAGTTCCGTATCATTATACTATTATGTGCGTTTGCGCTTTACTTATTGGTGCCTATCAAGTCGTGCACCATAATATTTCGTGCCTGCCCATGATATTATACGATTGCTGGAAGCATGTCTTTACATGCGAGTGCACTAACTATTATAGTGCTTCTTTACATTGGCATGATCTTTTTATGTGCTCGAGCATTTTTGTCGCACTATTTAATATCGTGATGGCATGGCTATATTTCAGGATTAGCACTACATCTATACAAGGTGTTTCCCGACGATGAAATAATATATTCTAATTAGTGCTTGGAGAGGTGTCCTGAGTCAGGCAAGATTGATAGGTCAAACAAAAAATTCGGTCGTTTTTTTTACTTCACATAGTTACAAACTAGCGCCCCGTTGGAACTGATAAACAATTTGTATAGGGAGTCGAAAAAAATAATCCGTTTTTTTTTGTTTGACCTATCAATCCTGCCTGATTAAGGATACCTCTCCGAACACTAATTTGAAAATATGATTTCATCGTCGGGAAACACCCTGTGTACATTTAGTACTAATCCTAAAAAATATCCACTTACATCACAATACATATACAGAAAAAAATGTGCTGAAATTCACGATGCCTATAGTATTAATCACACACAAAATCTAGGGTATGTAAGTAATTTAAAAAAAGGTTTAAAATTATACAAACATTTATTTTCCATAAAAATTAGAACTTATCCAAAAAATCTTTATTATTATTAGAAAACCATCATGTAATCTATAAAAATCTATAAAAAAGGCGCATAAAGAGTTTACATTGGTAATTATAATAAATTAATTTAAATACACTTGGCAAACTTACAACTATACATATTCAAATCGAAACAGTCTTAAATACTAAAAGCCAATTAAAGGTTTCCACATCTGCACTAAACACACAAAAATACACATTTACATTTACATATACCTATACAAATTCCAAGTTTAAGAGGAAACACTACGTGAAAGTGTACGTCCTTTGTTTCCTCCTTCAGAACTTGACCAATTTTTATAACTTTTTCAGCATCGGTTAAAGAAAAAGATTTTCTAAGTCTGTAAATTAATCTAGTAATTTTTTATGCATTAAGTCATTTATTTAATTACCAGGAGCCTTCAAAATTTAGCAAAATCACGCCGTTTTAAGGCGTCTTCAGAAATATTAAGTAGCTGGTTTAAAAAAAATCAAACGTACAAAGAAAATCTCTTTCAAGGGACTACTAAACGTCGTTAGTCTGTGTTTTGAATGAGAATTTTGCATGCCACTTCGACGTAGTGTTTCCTCTTATGAAGCCTATGAAGCTGTTATAAACAATTCCATTATGTAAGTGGTACGCATTAAATAAAAAGACAACAACAGTGACAATAACAGTGGTATGCATTTAAATAAATAGACCACATTAGCACTTCAAACTCATAAATTACTCGGCAGGTTTTCGTGACGATTTAGTAAAAATTAACAAATATATTAATCAAAAATATCTCTAAAACCTGCTGAGTATAATTTATGAGTTTTATGTGCTAATTTTTTGCTCCTTTTTTGTAGGCAATTACTGTTCTATATACCATCTGCTAGTAATGTAGTTCATATCATTGTATAGTTTGCTTAGATTATGAGGGAAGGGTGCCACAGAATCGCTGGCTTTTATACAGTTGTAGTTATTATTTTGTTCGACCTCATAATGCTCATTCATTTTAATAGTATCAAATAACCGGCAGTAAAAGTAAACAATATTTGAAGGAGTTACAACTATTGCTTCAATGGCTGCAAAAATGTGCAACTCTTGATTTGGTTCATCGAAATCCACAAATACAATGCTGTAGGGTTTCCACTCCACACCTGCTATTTTTACGGATGCAACAAAAGTTATAGGACCCTCCAGGTTAAAACGCATTGCCCAAATGTTTCGTATTGGGCCGAATTTACGTAACATGGCAGGGTAATGAGTAAGAAAATGAAATTAAGGCTTTAGTAGTGACCCCGTGAGCTTCATAAACAAAGAGTTAAATTCAGAGACTAAGCAATTCCATTTATCGGCTGTAAAGTCATAAATTCTAAAAGCTAACAAAATGTCTAAAATCTTACGTAATAAAATGAACAAATCCCAGTTCTCTTCGCCAGTGGGAATATATCGACCAACGATTAGTCCAAAGTACCTTACCAGAACTATCATTTCGGAAGCTGAGCATCTTAGCCGGACTCTAGCCCCTTCGAACACTAAACAATTGCTAGGTTTTGAACTTGAATCGGGGCCGTAATTGAACGATATCATGGCTTCTTTCAGTATATTAGCCTATAATATACCATTGCTTACATTAAAGTTTATTATGTAAGTCATAACATAGCGACAAACACCTTCCAAGAAATCGTGCATGGCGTCTACTGCTACATTTTCAATCTATCTTGACAAATTTATCTTGACATCGTCATCATCTGAAAGAAAAATTAATTCAATGAAAACATTGTTTTCCGAATAAATTATCAGAATAAATTGGTAAGTGGAGCTGCCGTCGATAGTACTTATTATGCTGGTAAAAAATATTTTACAGATATTGTTAATTTGACTTTGGTTTTTAAACTCCCAAATACTCAGACATCTAAAAGTTAAATAGTACTCAAGTTACATGCTGTCACTGTCAGTTCCATAAATATAATATAGTATTCAGCAGTAAATTTATGAGAAACTCACCTCTTAACATGCACTGCTTCGTAATCGTTTTGATGGTTGCAACAAAAAATTTGTCTTTCAGGCTTTTAATCTTGTTTTGCCAGTAGCTAATAATTTTAGGGTACCAATTCTTTGCGCGTAGCAAGCCTGTCAGCTGCGGCTGGGTAAAGAGCTTCGAAATCTTTAATGAGGAGTCTCCAGCCTTCAGATCCCTTTAGGACAGGATATGTGTTTAAATATTCTTGAACCTTGCCCGTTTCTTGGTAACATGTATACAGACGAGCTCTAACTGTCTCTGACCACAGTTCATCAATTGTCGGCCAGGGTACGCTCACGATGTCTGGTCTATATAGCGCTTTTTACCAAATCAACTTCACCTGAAACAAAATTAATAATGAATACAATATAATAAAATAAAGACGTTTTGCCACAACCGACCATTGCATTCTACTTGACTTGACAGTCAAACGTGATAAATCACTATATCATATTGCGTTTCAGTGGTCATGCTAGGAGGCTGGAGATAAATGGGGAAATGATTACTGCAGCGCCCCCTAGCAGCTAAACACCGTAACACATATCTAAGAACCAACTCTGATAACCTAAAAACCTATTACAGAAAACCGCATCGAAATCAGTTTAGTAGTTTTTGAGAACTTTTCAAGTGCCGACTTATCTGGTTGCTGCAGCGCCCTCTGGTGGTCTACCACCATGAAACATGTCTAAGCTGCTCTGAAATGATACCTTTTGAATGCAAAAAACCGCATCAAAATCGGCCTAGAAGCTTCCGAGGAAAATGCTAACAGACATCCATACAAACAAACAACCTCTAACCCCAAACGCATAATATAATATACCGGTACCGTTCCGTCCGTCGGTCGTGGGTAAAAATAATAGGTACTTATTGCTATCACGATAGAATCGCTATCAGAATCCCAAATTATGTTTTTTTAATCCAAATGTTAAACAAAAGTACGTTTACTTACCTACCTAACTTATTACTTGAAATGAAAGACTTTTATAATAGTAATAGTAAAAAACTATGTAAATAGTAAATTAAACGCGAGTTAATCCGTAAAAAAGTGTTTCATTTCAATGTATAAGTAGTGCTCGGTTAAACCTCAGAAAACAATAAATTATTAGTGTTATAAATCGGTATCGGTGCTACTCACTAGAATTTGGCACTGATAAATATTTTAAATTACACTTTTTATAACGCCGCTAATTATATAGTTTATTAGATTTAAAATTCATGTTTTTTCCATTTAAAACTTAAGCACTTAGGTACTTATTCTATTTTTTCAACACTAAACAGGCAAGTGTCTGACGAAACGAAAAAATAGAAAACTAGGTACTTACTGGCAAAGTGTTCGACGATTTCTTCACCAAAGTCCTATTTTCTTCACCAAAGTTCTCCCATGGGATCCATTACAGAAAAGCACAGCAACTCGCACCGCACGCTCGAGAGGTCACAATGATGAATGAGAGAAATGCGCCTACATGCCCGTTCCCGGACCCCCGCGTTCGACGCATGCACGTAATTTTTAAGTGCATACGCACCATATATTTTAAAACTTACATAATACTTTTTTGTGTTGAGCAATATTTTATTCAACCGGAACGATTCTTTATCGTGCAATAATATGTATGCGCACTGAATTTTAATGGTATGCATGCACGTAATCTTTATGTGCATACGCACCATATATTTTAAAACTGCTTTAATACTTTTTTGTGTTGAGCAATATTTTTTTGAACCTGGCACGATTCTTTAACGTGCAATAAATGTATGCGCACTGAATTTTAATGTTCCTCGGGATTGTTATACTTATTGTGCAAATAATCGAGAATGGCACTATAAAATTTGCTGCATAGTTTGAAATATATACATGCATTGCATCAAATGTAATGATGTAACTCTTTGAACCATAACTTTCTACGCAAAAAACGATATTTTATGGTGCATTTAAGACGTTGCTAATAATATTGTGCTTTGATCACTATAGATTATGATGATATCCACAATTGTACGATAAAAGATAGGACATGTGTACTTTATATTTTGGTGAGGTTTCTTGCACAATAAAGTTTAATGCCCAGCAGAATAATTATACATTCGTGTCACTATTTAAAGTGTTGCGCACTGTTTTATTAGTGGTAAGCAGGGTATTTTAAAATGATTGCATAATATTTTACTACGTCGACTTCAATCCATTTTTCTCAGAGTAATAAGTACTTTGAATCGTCCAAATCTTTTTTAACGTACCACCCATTCAGGACATAATTTTTAACTGTGGCAAAGAATGGGCGCAAAAAACCACAGCGCACAAAAGCAACGACATTTACAAACAAAAAAAAAGAATATGTCTTTACCAGGTCAATACAAAATATAAATTTAAAAAATAATAAATGATGCAATACAAAACTACAATACAATGTAGTATCAATTAAATAAAGACAATTAGAAATAGCTGTAGGAGTGCTTGCAGCATTTCAGATCCAAGCTGTTTTGTCTTCTGTGTAATCTGACACTTTTTAATAAGCTTTTTTATAAAGCTTTTCTTTGATTTTGATTTTAAATTTATTAAGATCTAATTTCTGAATATCATTTGGTACTTTGTTGTAACACACAGACCCTTAGAAGAATTATTTATTTTATGGAGCCTAGTATAAGGTACTGCCAAATTGTTCTTACTTCTAGAGTACTATTATTTATTCTGTGCTTCTAGTGTTTACATTGTGAATATCACTGTTTTTTGAAAACATTTCAATATTTTTATGAACATAAATCAAATTATCATAAATGTATTGTGATGCAACAGTCATTATATTTATATCCTTAAATCTCTCTCTGAGAGAGTCACCAGCCTTTAGGTTATAGATTGCTCGAATAGCCCTCTTCTGCAGCACAAAGATAGTTTGAATGTCGGCAGCATTTCCGGCAGCATTTCGCCACAGTAAAATGCCGTACGACATTACACTATGAAAGTAACTGAAATAAACTAATCTAGATGTATCAACGTCAGTTAACTGACGGATCTTCATTACTGCTTAAGCCGCAGAGCTAAGTCTATTCGACAATTTAGCTATATGTGGGCCCCACTGAAGCTTGGCATCTAACGTGATGCCTAGAAACACAGTGGTGTCCACAGGATTCACATTCTTATCTTTAATTTGTACACTAGTTGTTACTTGCTTAACATTAGGCAATACAAATCTTACACATTTGGTTTTTCCCTCGTTTAATAGCAAGTTATTTACACTAAACCAGTGAACTCTTCTTTGAGATCGCATTATTCACATCGTCATAATTTGGGTGTCGTCGTTTCACTTTGAATAAAAGTGAAGTATCATCAGCAAACAATACTATCTCATGACTTTCTTTTACAAAATAAGGTAAGTCATTAATATAAACCAAAAACAAGAATGGAGGTATGGAAGCAACGTAGGTTGCGCAGTCAGGGTCGCTGACCGCTCGACCACCCGGCCGTTAAAACCATTTTCAACTTAAATGACGTTCTTTTAAAACTTTATGTTGGAGAGATTACAGCATCATAACATACATTCTGTCAAAAAAGTTTCGGGAACGGATGATTTGCATAAGATTCCAAATTCAATTTTTTGTTTTTTTTGTTGTTAGATTGGCACAACTGTTATCCATTTCAGCGTGGAGTTTGAGTTGCATCTGATAATTAGATTAAATACAGTGCTGTTTTTGTTAGTTTATATAGATATAAACTAATAAAAACAGCACTGCACTAGAGTGCGTATTCCGAATTTCATAATGGATAAAAACATCGAACATAGAGTTTGTCTTAAACTTTGCGTCGCCAATGGAATTTCGTGTTCGGAGTCACTGAAAAAATAACAGAAGGCTTACGGTGAATCGAATTTATCAAAAACACGTAAGAGTGGTAAAAAGCGTTCAAAAGCGTTCGAGATGTGATGGAAGATTTGCTTTGCTCTGGTAGGCCATTTAACGTCTTCAACTGAAGTTAACATCGCAAAAGTGAAGGAAATGGTGACTAAAAATCCTCATTTATGTTTGAAAGAGATAGCCGCTGAACTTTCTGTGTCTCACGATCACGAGTCGATCCGTACCATTATAAATAATCACTTGGGTATGAAACATGTTGCCGCTCGGCTAGTCCCAAAAGACCTGAATTTTCTTCAAAACTCAATCGTATAAGAGTCGCTGAGGACATGCTAGAACGAGTCAATTCCGACCCAACAATTATGCAACGCATTGTTACTGGTGACGAGACGTGGGTTTAAGAGTTTGACATGCAAACTAGTCGACAAGCTTCGGAGTGGCGCTTTCCGACTGAACCGAAACCGAAAAAACCACGCCAAAGTCGATCAAAAGTCAAAATCATGTTGACGGTTTTCTTTGACTATCGCGGTGTTGTGCACTCGTAATTCTTGCCGGAAGGTCAAACGGTAAATAAAGAATTTTATTTGAGTGTTATGCGGCGTTTAAGAGAGCAAATTCGACGAAAAAGGCCAAATTTGTAGAAAGAAAATACTTGAATTTTGCACCACGATAATGCGCCCTCGCACAAGGCCATCATTGTGTACAAATTTTTGACCAAAAACTCAACAAATACCATCGAGCAACCACCTTATTCACCAGATATGGCTCCAGCCGACTTCTTTCGTTTTCCTAAACTCAAATTACCACTTCGTGGCACCCGTTTTCATTCGGTAGAAGACATAAAGAAAAATTCGCGGCGAGAACTGAACTGAATTCCGGAAATTTTTCCGTTTAAAAAATGTATTGATGATTGGATTATTCGTTGGCGTAAGTGTATCGTTTCTGAAGGAGCATACTTTGAAGGCGATAAAATAAATTTGGATGAATAACTAACACTTTGTGTATTATTGATCTTTTTCGGGTACTTTCTTGACAGAGTAGTATATAGTAACTTAGAAAGTAGTAGCGGCCCGCCCGCACCTTCGTCCATGCTAACTTAGAAAAACCGTAGGTACTTCAGCCTTTTAAAAAAATAAATCTACAAAATATAAACAAAAACCATCCTTAGTTAACGCTCTATCTTTTAGTGAAAACCGCATAAAAATCCATTGCGTGGTTTCGGAGAATAGTGCGGTGCCACAGACACAGGAAAACGGCGACTTTACTTTATAATATGTGATGATAACAAGCTACCGCATATAAAAATTATTAAACACATTCATTCGTACTGCAAAGCTGTGGAACTCCCTGCCAGAGTCGGTGTTTCGTATCAGGTACAATTTTGGGGTCTTCAAATCACGAGTGAACAGGTTTCTTCTAGGCAAGCTTGTTCAACCTTAGGCCGCATCATCACTTACCATTAGGTGAGATAGTGGCCAAATGCAAGCCTATCACACTATAAAAAATAGAACTTAAAACCTCAGCAAGGAAAAAGTGAAAGCGCATTATCCTTGGAGAAGCGTGATTCTTTTGCCATAGTGCAAATCATTCAAAATTTCTTAAACAGCGAGAGTGAAGCGAGTATTGACAAATTAAAGCACTAGAAAGCACAAATAGCTACCATAAGTACAAACAAGTACGACAGAACTGTTAAAAAACAAATGTAAAATAAATATCGTCCAGGATTAGCACCCGAACAGCGGAACAAGCGAAATGAATAAGCCCTTAATGGATATCCGGAAAAGACTTTTCAATCAAATAAATCACCGAGAGAGTTTATCGAGGGTATTCTGAGCGTCGTGCGGCAATTAATCACTGTTCTCAGGTCGTTAGGCGTCTAAGACAGCCCTTGAGACGAAAGGGGAGAGCGGGTGTGGCCCGCAGCGCCGCCCACATTCGGATAATCCCTCCATTTACATAATTGCCGTATAAAAAGGAACTCTTCCCAATTTGCTAAATTGCTTTAAACGAAGCGACAGATCGGCGGCTCACGTCAGTGCGCTTGGACGCGACCTCGGCCCTTGCCGGCTTACAGCGGCCGATTAATGGCCATTGGATGATCGCGTTATTGTTTTTTAAAAGTAGAATCTTGCTAAGAGACTTTTATTTAAAAAACTCATTTTACAGCTTAAACATTATACTAATTATTTTCAAATATACGTATTTTAACAATCCAATTAAAATCAACGATTTAAAGAATAAATTACTAATCTTCCGTTTTCATATATCAATTACTAACCATGAGTCAATTATTCTAAATGCTTGTTTTTGTAGTTATACATGTATATACACATAAGTTTACTTATTGTTTTCTATGCAGTTTGCAGTTGTGCTATTACCCCAGAAAAGTCGGCACCGATCTCGGTACGAATCCCAAGGGTCCAGGGGAAGAACCCATATATACAATAATAATATGGTGATTTAAAGGATACAACATTTCATTCAATAATTCTGTTAGGGCTCGAGAATATGTGGGTTGTGTTTGTGTTGCATCTACACCATTTCGTTAGTGATTCTCTGAGTTGAACTGCTTTTCCAAACTCGAGAAGTTAATAGGTACCTAATATTTAACAACATTTTATTATTGAGTTAATATTTCCAATTAATAGCTAGTTAATCTATCCAATGTCAGGTATATGGATCAAGATATGTTATTTATTAGGTAACTTTAAGTAATCTTTAGTTATGTTAATATGTATGTGAACTCTATACTGTCTATATTGTTCTAATCAGAAGGTTTATTGCGTGTTTCAAATAAAACGATTTAAAAGTCAGTAAAAGTTTATTAATTCACTGAACAAATTACACGAAATAATGTCAATTTGATCTCAATAACTGTAATTAACTAGCACGACAAAACCGGCAGGCATGCGTGTAGGGTCACGACTACGACTGTTTGATGCGGCTACGGTACACGGCTACGATGCTACGGCTACGAATATTTTTGCTGATGCAACAAACTATGTCGCTACAGTTACCTTCCTAAGGAGGAAGAGTAAGGATTGCATAGAAATGTGAGAATAAAAGCAGTTATAGAGTAAAATCACCTTCTATTTTGTACATACATACATACACACATATAATCACGACTATATTATCCTTGAAGTGTTAGTCAGAGACTCGGCCATGACACAGTATAAATATGAGCTAAAGCAGTAAGGAAGCTACGTACAAACGCTCGAAATGACGCACGCCCACAGACGTACGTCTTTACAGGGCCCCTAAGCGGACATCGCAGTGCTCTCAGTAGCGCGTATCGCGTCGAGAACGAGTGTTCACTGTGTTTTGCGTGCGCTGTGCGCGCGATTTTTAAAAATGCCACGAGTGTGTGTATTGCGTAGTATTCGGCTACTTGAACTCGGCTTCTTCTAAACTGGAGCTTTCGTTTTTTAAACTTCCTGCTGATGTTGAAAGGTAAGAATGATTTATTATTACTAAATAAAAAGCTTTTTCTTTTAAATAAATAGTTGATTGTTTAGGATTTTTTGAGCGCGCGTTATTTTAATGGTGAAAAGTAATAAGAATTGATACTACGAAACTTAATCGTTAATAGACTTTGCTTTAAAAATCGATATCTGAGGATCTGTGTAGTTTCTGACAATGAACCCGTAATTAGAATGAGAAAAAGTAGCCGCCAAATTGAACTTTTTATTTATTTAACCGATTGCTTTGAAAATCGATATCTGGGGATCTGTGTGGTTTCTGACAACGACTCCGTTATTAGTATGAGACAAAATAGCCTCCATCTTGAACTTTTTAGTTATTCGACCGATTACTTTAAAAATCGATATCTGGGGATATGTGGGGTTTCCGACAATAAATCCGATAATAGAATGAGGAAATTAGCCGCCATATTTAACTTATTAGTTTTTAATTAAAAAAAATTAAAGTGACAACCCTTATGCTTTGCTAGTTATATCAAAAAAGCGCTAACTGGCTGAGATACAGCGCTAACTAAACAAAAACTTTTTCAATTTTACAAAAATAAGAGGACAACCCTAACGCTCAATTATCGCGTAGGTATATAAAACAAGAAAAGGGCCGAGCTTCCGTACTGCTTTAGCTTATATTTATACTGTGGCCATGAGGACCGCAAAAGCAGTCCTCTACCATAGTACACTTTTCACCAATTAGATTTACACCGAGCATAGCACTCGGTGTTACTCCATACATACTTGTACATATAACCATAACTATTACCCCCAAAGGGTTAGTCAGTGACTACGCAATGAGAACAGCAAAAGCAGTCCTCTACCATAGTCCACTTTTCGCCAAATAGCGACTGCACATGTGCTCAGCGTGACAGGTGATGAGCCCTTCGCCGCTCTATGCAGTTGGATGTATGTGCAGTCTTTAGACACCCTAGGAAAGAGAGGGGCTGGTAGTATTCTTTCGCCGCTACGCGATACGGTTCTATTTTGTAAGTCTTAGGTAGGTGGTTTATAATATCCAAAATACATTTGTAATAAGTATTTAAAATTTTTAGATAACGAAACGTTGAGAGAAAAAAAAGGGTGGAAAGGGAATCGAACCCACGTCGTCCGCAGTACGGGCGGCTGCGTTGACCATTCCGTTAGACCCTTCGATCGTTAAACCTGACGAAATTTTACGAATAATCAAATATTACGAATCTAATAAAGCAGTCTTATCATAACTGAATGTTAAAAATATTGTAAAATATTTTCGTTCAGATCTCTAAGCATGTCAATTCTAAGAGGCAAGATATACCTATTAGTGTAGCCATAGATATTGTTATAAGGAATAGATTTTTTTTTCTGCATTAAACATTTATTCTGTAGTGTGCGCTAGTTTATAAATTACTATAACAGCATTAAAAAAAAATGAAGTTCGTACAAAATGATTTCCATTTTAAACGTTGAGGCCAGTTATCAATTGAAACACGCACTTTCTCCATGGGAAAATTCTTCACTGCCAATCTTATGGATTGTTTTAGGGACTCCAAATTTTCATGGCGTTTAGAGAATGCCATACTCTCTAAAAACTGACCATAAGTCATAATCCAGCGGATTAAGATCGGGACTAGATGATAGCCAAGCCAGTGTTCAGCACTGATGAAGTCAGAAACGTTATTTTCCAACCACGCTTGTGTGGATCGTGCTTTATGACCCGGTGCTGAGTCTTGCTGAAAGGACTATTCTTGGTTATGGAACATGGTTTTGTTAAGACGCTTAACCACCTTCTCAAGAATCGTATATTGATAGACCTGTGCCGATGTTTTGACATCTTTTTCGCAAAAATATGGCTCAGTTACTCCTTGATAGCTGACACCCCACCAAACCATCACTGAAGTCTGATAATGCATACGTTGTACCCTGCTGACTAATTAAGAAGCTTCTCTAGAGCTTTGAGCATAAACTCGATCATTGTGCTTGATAAAATGTTGCTCGATAGTAAAAATTTTCTCGTCAGTAAGTATATAAAATTTTACTGTGACCACCCTAGAAGTTATTTTGATTTTACCAAACTACGTACTTTTTTTTTACCAAACTATTCATTTTTAAATTATCGGTTAAATAATGACCAGTGCTTCTCATAGGCATATAAGAGAAGTAAGTCCTAAGTCATCTTTTAAAATACACGACATGGTTCTAGGTGCTAAATTCATTTCCCGAGATAAAAAATTTTGCTTTGGACAGAATTTCTTCAAATTCTTTCCTTTACTGCTTTGATCGCCTTTTTAGTATGAATACTACGTGGACGGCTAGATCTTTTTCTGTCACAGACGAGGACGTTTCATAGCCCGGTATACAAACATTCGACGAACAATACCAAGCGGATGGAGTTTCAAAAATTGTATTTTGCACCATACCATTTTTGTGTAATGCTTCACAGCAGTTCGGTTCCCTTTATCACCCCACTATAATATTAAACATCGATTTGCGCGAAAATGAGAATAGACAATAAATATTCATATAAAATTGACAAGTGCCAAATTCAAATGTAAAAAATTTTATAAAAAATTATAAAAATAAAACAAATATTCATTGGACAGAGTCTTACGACGTTGCCGCTTTTACATACGTGTATCAAAGTAAAGTATTGTATCTCTGTCTGTATGACTGTAGTGTGATATGAGTAAAAGAGATAGTGAATGTACGTTTGGCAGCGACGCACTGTCTGTGTGAGACGTATCATTTCATGACCGATTACTCGGTCAAAACATTGCTGGATTGTGCGAAATAATACTGAAATATTAAGAAATCTTAGTGTTTGTGTTATTTGTGTATTAAACAATTGAAATAATGTCTTGTTCAGCTGTTTATTGTTCGTCAAGAACAACAAAAGGAGGTGTGAAAGACCAGGAATTATCATTTCATACGTTAGTGATTTCTGTTAATATGTATGCTTTACTATGAGTTTTTTAATAATAAAAACGGCATATCATTGACGGCAAAGCATTAATTTTTGCTAATTCTAAATCATACTATATGGTACACTATTCATAAGAATCAGGTTTCAACGCTACAATGACCTGATTTCAGGAAATCAGGTCATTGTAGCGTTCCAGAGCGAGGATAAAATAGTTTTTCTTGCCCTGCGAAAAAGTATTTTTTTTTTAATTTTTGTCTGCTTGACATGACATGACAATGAGCCTTCAAAAACGAAAAAGTTTTTAGTCTTAAGTAGAATAATCATGAATAAAGACTGCGCTAAAAACCCATTAAAACTCGGTTTTTATTTACTCCCTCGTATATAATGGGTCATTTTAGCCCCTTGTATGTTATACAATCTACTTTTAGATCATCTTAAAACCCTTCGATTTCCGCGTCTTTTGAGCTCTCATCGTCCTCGTGGCAGCACGCGAGCCGCCTTCCGCGTGATATCGCACCTCGCGCCGCGCAAACTCGCGGCTTAGGGCACCTCTACAGCCTCAACCGTCACTAATTTTAAAAAAAATGTAATAAGGTAAAATGTTCCTTAGTTCAATACCGAGGTGCTTTTTTTTATTTTTTAAATTCGGCCTCGTTCTCGAAGTATCGGGAATTTTCTGGGAAAACACACGATTTATCGGTCAAAAAAAGTCGGTTTTTTTCAATTTCCAAAAATAGTTTCTGACTTTTCCAAAATATTTTTACATAATTTTAAACCCCTTCGAATTCCGCGTCTTTTGAGCTCTTATACGTCCTCGTGGCCTTAAACCTCAGGGTATCACGGGCGAGTCGCACTTTCAGCGAAAATGGGGGCCCTACTGTTTTTGAAGGTTATCCATCTTACTATCAATCGGTAAGATTAGTTGATGTCACTACTACAACACTGTTGCCCGTAAATGTTTACCTATACTAATGTTTTTTAGTTTGATGTTGTATGGATTCTGTTTTAAAGACTGTAAATTTTAGATTGTTATTGCCATTTTATCATTTTTTTTTAACAGAAGGAGGCAAACGAGCAGGCGGGTCACCTGATGGAGAGTAATCTCCGCCGCCCATAGACACCCGCAACACCAGAGGAATCGTAGATGCGTTGCCGGCCTTTAAGGAAGGAATAGGTTTTAGAAAGGAATAGGAATTGTGAGGGGGGGGGGGGGAAGGCCTCCAGAACCCTCACTGGCCGAACGAAACACAACAGCACCAAGGCCTAATATTTCACGCCGGATAATAAAATATAATACCGGGTGGTATTACGCCGGGCGAGCCGGCCCAATGCGTGCTGCAACGCAGCGTGGCTCTACCACTCAGTCAGTGTCACTCATTTAGCACCACCCAGGGGTCACGTATAAGGGTCTCAAGGGTAAACCTACGGATGCGAGTAACTTTAACCCTCAATTATAATAACGAACTAGGTACACACCACATTAATGTGATTATATCGATATACTGGTCACATCCTTATTCACGCACACATGTACAGATAGAAAGCTGCACACTAACAAATGACGGACATGCTAAAAATCCAAAGACTCTGTCCATTTATATTTTTTTTTTTATTGAATCAGTATTTATGGCCTTTAAGTATGATATTTATGTTTAAGACACTGTTGCTATAAAAAGCTTTGAAAAATTTCGTCAGGTCTAATCAATACCTCGGTGGCGGGTAGTCAACACAGCTGCCCGCATCTTAAAAATACATATACAATAACTTGAACTCAGCTACCATGTTTTAACCAGATATCACGGACAAATCGTCAGGCGTCGTGGGCGGCGGCGGCAAGCAGAGGCGGTCGCGCACTAACTTCACGCTGGAGCAGCTGGGCGAGCTGGAGCGGCTGTTCGACGAGACGCACTACCCCGACGCCTTCATGCGCGAGGAGCTGAGCCAGCGGCTGGGGCTCAGCGAGGCGAGGGTGCAGGTACGTCTTTACCTTAGAATACAGAACAGTCATTACGTATAAGGCAACTTCAACTTCAAAGCTTCTGAACACAACTTCCACCCGTATTGTATGTAGACTATGCAAGCAATCTGGGGAGAGTTCTTTTTATTTAACCCCTCTGAGTAAAATACTGGATGAAAGTTATTAAGTATAAGAATATTTTTCTGCGTCGATTCATTCATACAAAAAGACAAAGATTAAACAGTAAAAATAATGAAACACGACGTTACCCAGCAATATATAGGGTCTTCCAATAGGCACGTCCGAACTTTGACAGTTGGTAGCGGCCATCTTGTTGAAGCTACATCTGTCAAATTGGTTGTCATTTATTCATTCTGTTTTGCCAAATCATAATGGATAGCTTTATCATTCAACAACACGTGCAAATGATGAAATTGTTTTATCAAAATGAGTGTTCTGTTCGGGCAACGCGCCGCGCGCTTCGCCCATTTTACGGTCACCATAATCGTCCTACCGAGAGGACTATTCGTCGTGTGGTGGATAAATTTGAGTCCACTGGTTCGGTAAATGATCGACCAACACCCGTATGTCAACGAAACGCAAGGTCTACCGAAAACACACGACGAATAGTCCTCTAGGTAGGACGATTATGGCGACCGTAAAATAGGCGAAGCGCCGGTGCGTTGCTCGAACAGAACACTCATTTTGATAAAACAATTTTATCATTTGCACGTGTTGTTGAATGCTATAGCTATCCATGATGATTTGGCAAAACAGAATGAATAAATGACAACCAATTTGACAGATGTAGCTTCAACAAGATGGCCGCTACCAACTGTCAAAGTTCGGACGTGCCTATTAGAAGACTCTATACAAACAACATACAAACCAAATAAACCGGAATACTTTTAAAAACATATTTTTTTACCTACGGCATGCGGCATCGTGTAACGATATAAATATTCGATAGTAGCAAAGCAAGCGCTACGTCTCGTAGCAAGCATTACGTGTCGTAGCAACTTTTGAATGTTTGAAGGAATAACTAATGTGATAATATTTATTAGAAAGTTAATATTTAAGAAATATATTATTTTATTATTATTTTAACTAGGAAAACTATCTGGAACTGGTATGCACACTTTATTTGTTCCAATTACTTATTTATATTTCGCACTTGGAGAACGAATTTTTTTTGTTACCGTGGAGGAGATGGGTGATTGCTTCCCATCAGGTGATCCACTTGCTCGTTTGCCATCACCTACATTAAAAAATAAAAAAAATGCAAAGGAATTGAACAATCCTCCTTTTGATGTCGATTAAAAAATCTGGAGCGTAATCCCACTCACGTACGAGTATTACGATAACGTGTTTTGCCCATAAAGTTACTATACCTACCTCTAGGTAACTTTATGGTCTTGCCTGGGTCTTCAAAAAAAGACAAATAAAACGCAAATAGTAAAATTACATCAACTACCTACGTAATATTGTGCATGGATCGTTGTGATAAATGCTATAAAAAATGTGAAATCATGTAATCCCAGCTACCCCAATAACTTAAGCTCACTCACAATGTGTACCCCACTCATTACTAATGCACGTAATTAGCTGTGAGCGTCCAACAAGTGAGTTTATAGGCGATATATCGCGATTAGCGACCGATCGGCGTTAAGTGCCACCCGTGGTAGGGGACTAGAGTGCCGCCAAATAAATACATAATAGGGCTTGACCCTACGTCTTCACTAGTGTCACTTACTTAATGTACTAATAGCCGGTTTCACTGGAATTGATTTCTTTATTGCCTATCATTGAGTAATCGATCGAAGGGTATCAAACAAGCTTACCTAACTTTTGTGCTTATGGCTATGTTCCTGCATTTATGATTCTTGAATTTTTGGGGTGAAAGTAAATAATAAATACATTTAGTATCTTAAAAAGTTTTAAATAACAATTTGCTAACTTAGTAGCGTCTTAGATAATAATTATAGAGAATAACATTTAAGATAAGTATAATAAGTTTAGTCGAAAATAATTTATAATTTTAAATACAAATAGCAGACGTTAATAAAACCTACGAGAAGAAGGGGCGGTTGGGCTTGTTTGTGTATTTGCTTGTTATTTAGTCGTATTGTCTAATGCAATCAGAGCTAATGAATCCGACCCTAGTTAGCGTATTGGTCGTCAGCAGACATAGCTAAGCTACATTAGCCACGCAACACAGACTCCGGGAAATGCTGTGCTAACTTAGATAATATCGCACATGAAAACAAATACAGTCATAACTCAAAATTAGACTTATCTAATTTTGAGTTATAACACATATACAGTCATAACTCAAAATTAGAATAGTCAAATTTTGAGTTATGACTGTATATGTTTTCATGTGTTTCTGTCCTTTCCTTCTTTACGCTTTATAACCAATCTCCGTAAGATTATTAGACAGACGTTATTAAGCATTACGCATTCCAGGTGGCTTAAATCTGAAAAACAGTGCCTTCGGCAGCGTTTATCTGATTAACAATAATCTATACTGCTATTATTAAAGCAGTAATAAGCTTGTAGCGTTTGAAACAGCTAATTGCTAAATAAAGTATCACCTTCTGAATAATATTGTTTACATAATTCTGGTATTCAGCTCGATACTGAATAATTGTTTTTACTTTATCTTTAAACTGTATAAGATTCTATGTTTTACTAATTATTCAGCTGCTGAATTAACAATATTATTTGTGTTTTTAATAAGCTTATTTCAGTACAATAAAGAGTTTCAACTAACTTATTCAAATTAAAGACCACATTTGTATTGATATAGCGCCCATAGCTTAATACCAGCAATTAGAATATTATTGTACGTATTTATTTTATGCGTTGTTTAAATCATGGATCAAAAGTCGTGGCAAAAGCGTAAAGAACCGGTCATATCGAAAGAAAATTGTTAAAAGAATATTTAAATATCAACAGTAGTAATTGTCCAAGTGTCATCAGCAGTAATGATCATGACAGGATTTGTGAAAATAGTTTAAACAAAACTGAACCCGGTCCCAATCAGCAAGCGTTTTCCCTTTAATGATAAGGGTTCCGTCCTCAAAAAAAATATAACAGATTTTGGGATTGGAAAACCGAAAGATCTAAAAATCTAATATACAGAAAATTTCATTTCTGAAATGGTTATTTTATTAGCAGAAGGTATCGCAATACAAGAAAATAAAATTAACGTTGCGATAAAATGTTTTATTTGCGTTGTTTGTTTGTTTCATCGTAAGCCAATCTGCGCGAGGTTGGACACTGCTGTCTTTACTTAATTAATAAATCCGCATATCTTGGCCATCGAAGTTGTTCTTTGTTCTTCCATTGGGTCGACACAAATCTGAATGACCCTTACAACGTGTTGAAATTATTTTAAACGTCATTTTTCTGAAACAAAATATAAATTATAATTAATAATATAATAATAAGTCCGCCATTTGTACATCCTATTGTTGTGCAATAAAGATTAAATAAACTAGGGCCCAGTGCACACCACACACACGAAATCTGCATTTTTTTTTAAACATAATAGATACTATAAATATAATAGTCTTTTTCACAAAAAAAAATAACAAAGATGCTGTGATTTTAAATGTAAGTAATCAATTTAGTGAAAGCCTGATTGGAAAGTTACACATTATAAAAAGTTTTTGTTCGTTCGATTAGAGAACTCTAAAAATGTGAGTAACTAATATAGAAATGTGGTCAACTATATAAATGTTATTCATAAGTAAGTGTAAAGAGACTACTCTTTTTCAAGTTATAGTTTAGTAACAAAACATGTGTGCACTTTTATTCAGCATTATAAAACAAAACATCGATCGCCATTGAAATCTTTGTAATTAATTCTTACAAGGAATTTACGAGATCACCAAAATGCTTATTAATCTTACAACTACAACATTTCCTACTCAAGTCATGTTATTTTGTTGGATAAAATTGCTAGAATTAGATAATTCATCACAAGTACTTTTGTCAGACCTAGTATGTATGTATGAAAATACTATTTACAACTAATTATCTTGATTATTAGCGAGGCGCGTCATAAAAATGAAAACAAAACACGTACTATTCACGACAAAATTACTTGCGCACTAATAATTAGCATGTAGCAGACCGCTAACTTGTAAATTAAAATTTACTTACCGAATAACTTAAAGTTCACGTCATGTCAAATAAAGGTATCGACATTATTATTGAACCCAATAATAATGTCGATACCTTTTTATTTATTTAATCTTTTCCCAATTTCTATGAATATTGCTTGCATAAATGTCAACAATAAATTAAATGCTTAATAAATTCTGAATACTCTAACCAATTCGACGTAGCTGAATAACTGAGTTGTAAAAGCTTTATAAAAGCAATGTGTGCAGTTATTCAAAAGTTATTAAGCTAATTGAAACATTATTAAGCTCCTACTCAATTGTTACTCAGATGTTATTCAGCGTTAAGCATTCAAAATTGGGGCCCTTTTTGCTTGAATAACAGCTGAATAGACGGTACTCAGGCGTTATTCAGCTTAGTATTCAGCTTATGCTCTTGATGAGTGCTCTTAATCAATATTTATTCAGCACGTCTGTGTTACTTGGGTGAGCTACCGAGACCCCAAAAGACTCGCTGAATTTTTCCTAGTAGTTTGATTACGCTGCAAGCCAGCGGTATTACGTCACTGTGAAGTCTACCCTCACATTCGAAAGAAATTTTAACAATCGATAAAGACGTAATTGCTTATAAATATCTTTATTATTGAAATTTTGCATTCACAATGCTATATAGATAACGGATAAAATGTTTACTAGAAAAAAACCGCTGGCTTGCAGCGTAATTTCATTTCATCTTTGCCCTGCTGGTGAACTGCTTAGTCTTTGTTAGTGCGAGCTCCAACTGAATTATTTTTTCTAAAGTGTCTTTTGTACAGTCCCCTTTCTAAATTTACAAAATTATTAATCATCAAGGTAACATACATCAAGTGAGTGATTTTCAGTGCAATCTACAAGCGTTTTTAAATATATTACACATGCAAAGTGATTACGGCTTCATTTAAAATCTACCTCCTCGAATTTTGTGAGAGTGTTCATACAAGTGAATTTCGTCCGTCGTGTCCGCGACCTGCCTACAGTGTTAAGTGCGATACTCGGCTGCGTCTCGCCTCTACGCGTCATCGGGCCACTTCACTGCGTCATTCGGCAAAGAGCAAAGCTCCGCAGACGCGCCTGTGCTACAATCGACCTCTGAGAGGCGGGGTTAGAATAAAACAACTTTTTGGGATAAACAGGTTTTATATATTTATTTTTACAATACAATTTTATTAAATATGGAGTGCCTAGCATGTAATAATAAGATAAGTCGTGGGGAGGTCTTGGTCTGTGTTGGTTGTAAGGGGAGGTACCACTACAAGTGTATAAATATGTTACCACAGACCTATTCGGCCGTTAAGAACAATTGGCTATGTCTCACTTGTAACATGGTGACGAGACGTCCAAAGAGCGATGAAACACCTACTCGAAGCCAATTCGAACAGCCGCCAACGGATGCAGATATGTCCTGCGACGACCTCAGTGCAGAGTGCGTGGGCACCTCAACCAATTCCTCAGACATTGCAGTAGCAGGCATGGCTGATATACTTGAAGAGTTAAGAGCATTTAGAAGCGATTTTCACACAATGAATGCTAATATCCAGAAAGTCACCACTGCAGTTCAAGAGTTAAATAAAAAATTCAATGACATGGAGACTCGTTTTAGCATTATAGAGGACAGACTTAGCGAAACGGAAAAAAAAGTTTCTATTTTACCAAAATTAAAGTCGGATTTGGATTCCGCCAAAGAAACAATTGCTTTGCTAGAATATGAAAATCATAGGCGGGATCAACTCTCACGTGTGAACAATGTTGAGATATCTGGGATACCTGTTGCTGCCGGTGAGAATCTCCATACGCTATTGCATACCATCAGCAATATTGTAGGTTGCGCACTGGATGAGCGTGACATAGATGGCGTTATGCGTGTGAGACGTTTCGAGGTGGGTGATGCGTCGTCGGCAGCGTCGGGCCCTGCGGCGGGTAACCCGCGACCTCCAGCCATTGTCGTGAAATTCACGCGCCGCATTGCTAAGGACAAACTTTTGGCTGCAGTTCGCTCGCGACGTGGCCGCGCTACCACGGACATTAATCTCCCGGGTCCCAAACAAAATATATACATATGTTTCCGACCAACTCACTCCGCGAAACAAGTTACTATTAAAACGGGCTAGGCAGCTCAAGTCCGATTTGGGTTTTTCTTACTTGTGGATAAGGGACTGCAAAATACTTATGCATAAGAATGAAAAATCCGGGGTCACAGTTATAAGCAGTGAGTCTGACCTATCTAAATTAAAATGACTAACATACATTTATCTTTTTGTTGTTCACACAATTCTAATATATTCAATTTATTCTTTGTTAACTAACTATCATTATTATAATAAACAAAAGGTCGCTTTTTGTGTATACCTATTTTCATTATGTATCAATGGGTCCAGTGATGTGATGAGAGATTTATTAACATTTTTGTTTTGCTTCCAATATTTTAACATGATATATTTATTATTTCAAAAATATTTTTTATGTCTATTTGTACCTTTTATTAAAATTAAATATCAGATTTATATTATTTTATATGATTTAACTAAAACTTTATGAATTCCACAACAAGAAATCTGTTAGGTTACCAGAACGTTAGGGGCTTGCGAACAAAATCTCACGATTTTCTATCTCAGATGGCTGCATCTGACTACGATTTCATATGTATAACGGAAAGTTGGTTGACTCCCGACTTTTACGACAGAGAGTATTTCGACGGCAGGTACGCTGTATTTAGATGCGATCGCTCGCAGGCGGAGAGCGGCGCGACACGCGGTGGCGGTGTCGCGGTCGCGGTGCGCACTAACCTGCGGCCCCAGCGCCGGAACTGGCCGATCCCACCGCGCGCCTCCTCCGACTGCATTTGGCTATCTATACCTCTCAATAAAAATAACAATAAGTCAATAAGTAAACATCGCGTGTGTTTACATACCGCACGGTCCCAGTTATCGTAACACTTTAGAGTCCTTTTTCGCCATAGCGAGTGACATTTTAAATGACCGCCCGGATGACGCTTTCTTGCTAATAGGTGACTTTAATATTACCAACGCCGTATGGCTAGATAGTTGCACTCTTGGTAAGTTATTATTACAGAGAAGCTGTGACAGTTCGGTCAACACTCTGAATGACTTCCTTGCATTTACTGGTCTTCAGCAATTTAATAGCATTCACAATGCAAGTAATCGAATCCTGGACTTAGTAATGAGTAACATAAGTTGCAATGTTTTTGGTTGTTCTCACCCCTTAACTCAGGAAGACTTACATCACAAATCGATAGAAATCCGTATAAATATTAATAACTTTACCGAATTAAAGCCAGCGTTAATTTATAGTTATAATTTCTGTGCAGCTGATTACAATTTAATTAATAACGAAATAAATAGTTTAAATTGGCCTCAATATTTTAAAATATTGACTTTAGAGGAATGTGTCTCAGAATTTTATATATTTTTAAACAACCTCATAGCTTAGTCAATATGTCCCAGGTAAATTTAGATCTCAAAATTGTATTCCTATATGGCACTCTAAAAACCTTTGCGAAAACTCTTAAACGAAAAAAGAAAATTTCACAAATTATGGAAATTATATGGAAATCCACTAGATTATCAAAGTTTTGTGCTAAGAAAACGAGCAAAATGCATGGAAAGAGAATGCTATAACAGTTACATAAATTATGCCGAAAATAAAATAAAAACTTTACCTATGTATTTCTGGACGTATGTTAAAGCTATAAAAGCAAACAATAGGTTACCGGAAACTATGAGTTTCAAAGGAAAAAGCAGTAATGACGGTAAACAGATTTGTAATTATTTCAGCGAACATTTCCACTCAATTTATGTAAGTAGCACAGGTAATGCAGCCTATGACATAACGGATACTCCTGAAAATACTTTATTAGATATAGGCTCTATTGAGATAACATATAATAATTTAAATAAGCATTTAAAAAATATAAATACGAATAAAGGAGCTGGTCCAGATGGCATACACCCTCTATTCATACGAAATTGCGCCGACTCGTTAACGACTCCGTTGTTACATTTATTTAAGCAGTAATTTAGTACAGGCGTTGTACCACACGAATGGAAACGTGCTTTGATAACACCGATACCAAAAGGTGCTGTTAGTCAAAATATAGTTAACTACCGACCCATTTCAAAGCTATGTCAATTCGGTAAAATTCAGGAAAAAATTGTCACTGAGCAATTACTTGGCGTTGTTAAGCGTGTTGTTACACCTACTCAACATGGCTTCTGTAAAAGGCGTGGCGTGGAGAGTAATTTGTTAAGTATGACAGAAATATTATTGGAGGCAATGGATAAAAACGGTCAAGTGGACGCTATATACACCGACTTTGCCAAGTGTTTTGACAAAATCTGCCATAATACTCTCTTTACTAAACTTTGGCAGTTTGGTATTCACGGCGATCTATTCCGTTGGATGAAATCATACGTAGAGAATCGTAGTCAGGCTGTAGTACTATCTGGTTATCGTTCCACATACAAATACATGACCTCAGGGGTCCCGCAAGGGTCCCACTTAGGGCCATTACTTTTTGTTTTATATGTGAATGATCTTACCAGGGCCATAAGTCACTCTAACGTACTCCTTTACGCAGACGACACAAAAATTTTCAGAGTAATACGAGACACTTCAGATACTTTATTACTACAGAGAGACTTAAATGACTTTAAAGACTTCTGTAATAGAAACAATTTGTTTTTAAACCCAGACAAATGCCATACAATTACATTTACAAGAAAAAGAAATCCAATTAAATTCCCGTATAAGTTGTGTGGAAAGACCTTAAACCGTGTAACTGAAATTAGGGATCTAGGCGTGATAATGGACTCTAGTCTTACATTTGTCCCACACATTGATGAAATTGTAAACAAATCTTTTAAGTTCTTAGGTTTCATATTGCGCATAGGTAAACCCTTTAAAAATCCCGCAACATATAAATTGCTCTTTAATAGTTACATACTCGTACGTAGTCGGCTAGAATTCGCAAGCCCTGTTTGGAATCCTTACCATCAAGTACACCAGGATAAAATCGAGAAGGTACAACGAAAGTTTATTAAGGCACTAGATTATAGAACTTGCAATCCACATATAGACTACGAGTCATCTCTTGCTTTCCATAACACTGTATCTCTGAAGCGTCGGCGGGATCTTATAGATATAACATATTTATTTAAAATATTACATGATATGGTCGACGCTCCTTTTCTTTTAGAGAATATATATTTCCGCGTGCCTAGAAGGCAAGAGAGAACCACTCGCAAGAAAGATTTATTTTCTGTAAAAGCGAGTAAAACCTGCTATGGAAGCAACAGCTTTATAAAGCGATCCCGTGCATTGTATAATGACATATATATTAATGTCGATGTTTTCGAGCCCTCATTAGTTAGATTTAAGCATCGCATCACTGAACTCATCCATGACCATGACCTTGACACATTAACATAGTGCATATTACTGATTGTTATAGACTTAACATTAGTTTTTTTTTCTTTTTTCCCCTCTATTAGAATTTTTGTTTTGTTTTTAACTCACTGTTTGTATTTGTATTAGGTTGGGACCTGTGGCCTGTTTTTTGTTCATTTGATGAAATTATGTTTTTCTCATAAACTTGTTTTATCAAATTGTATGATTTTTCTTGATAATGCTGTCGTGTCCACGTTATAAATCAGACCTGAAATAAAAAAAAAATATTTAAATAAATACCAGAATAAAATACATTGCAATGTAAACGATAGATGGGTTACATGATTCTGTTTATAACTTACCCAAAGTTTCTGGCTTAAGGGCATGTAGTGGTTTATTTTTGTTTTCTATTGGCGGCATCCTTTATCCGCGTTAGAATAAGTAAGTAAGTACTTCAAAGCAAATATAGTCATGCCGGCACTGTACATGCACCAGGACGATTTGTGTAGCCAACATTTTTTGATTGTTTAACTGGAAAACAACTTAATTTTAAGGAAACATTTAATTTTTGCTTACATTTAAACTTTGCTGCAAAATATGGGTACCTACCTACATATCTAAGCTTACCTTACATACCTCGCAGAATGTAGAGACCTGAGACCTTTTTATGTTGTTCTGTAATAATCATGTAGTGTAATTTGTAATGTAAAGAACTGTTTTTTACCAATGTTTTGTACTGTCGCAGCGACCACGTCTGTCCCTGAGCGCAGTGCGCCGTTACTGGCCTGGGCTTGCTGCGCGCGTAGTCCATTAGTAATTTAGTATTGTTGATTTTGATTTTTTCAGTTAAGATTATATAAGTATTGCCTGTTATTCTTTTATTGTAAGTAAGTTTGCCTCATATAATATAAATGTATAATTTAGGGAACTTTAGGTTTATAGTTAATAATTTGTTCGTAGATTTATTTAAAAATATGTAACTGTTCGTTCCTAAATAAATTTAAAAAAAAAAGTAATCAAACTACTAGGAAAAATTCTGCGAGTCTTCTGGGGTCTCAGTAGCTCAGCGGTTAGAGCAGTGGACCGGTAATTCAAAGGTCGTGGGTTCGAATCCCACTCGAGCTTCCCGAGACTGATTGATTTTTTTTTCTAGTGAACATTTTATCCGTCATCTATATAGTCATGTCATCAAAATTTCAATAATAAAGATATAATAACTTGGTTCTTTATTTTTTATAAAACGTTGCTTATGACTCTATTTTCGATCATTTCTAAAATTTGGAAAGTTTCGCCTAATATACTATATTAAGTCCCCTATACTAAGTCCCGGCGATCTTTCTTTTTGTCGTGCTTATCTTACTACTACAATTAGTAGTCTGCTATTCTAAAACTATTTTCCTGTGTGGTCAATAATAAGCGGAGCCTTTTATAATTGTTAACCACTTCATACAAAAGGCAATAGCGAATCGCAAGTATGTTAAAGCAAACACAAGTAGTTCCGGTACGTACAGTTTCATTTCAATTGGAAAATATAAGTCATGCATAACAAGGGTTTGTGATCACCGACCCGCAACTGGCAAACGTGCATGGTGATTAAGCAGTTAAGTTATTATTTGGCGACCTCCGTGGTCGAGTGGTTAGCGCGCCGGGTCGGCGTTGCGTCATCTCTGCGGTCCCTCGTTCAATTCCCGGTCGGGACAATTTAGAGAAAACTGTTTTCTGAATTGATTTCGGGTCTGGGTGTTTTTCTATGTTTATGTATTATTTATCCGTTATCTAGTTTTAACAAGTTTCAATAGAACTTATCTTGGGCTAGCTAATTGGTGTGAGCGTAAACAAATTTATTTATTGATTATTATTTATTTATATGACTTGATTTCAATTATGCATTTGCCCAACAGTGGGACAGTATACAGGCTGTACTCTACTGTTTACTAAAATATGTCACTACATGACCTTTGGATTGCCGGTCCACTGCTCTAACCGCTACCGAGACCCCAGAAGACTCGTTGAATTCTTTCTAGTAGTTGATGATTTACGCTGCAAGCCAGCGGTATTAAGTCACTGTGAAGGTTTACCTACCCTCACAGTCGAAAGTAATACTATTGCAAGTATTGAACAATCGATAAAGACGTTATTGCTTATAAATATCTTTTTTATTGGAATTTTGCATTCACAATGCAATATAACCGCATTAGTGAGAGGACACGCGACGGGCTGATTTTGCTACGTTTGTAATACCAACTATAGTGACTATCTTTATTATTGAAATTTTGCATTCACAATGCTATACAGTATGTAAATGAACGAAAGGCAAACCTTAAAACCGGTGGATGTTAAAATCGGGTATAATACATTTCGTTCAATTACATACCTACTGTATAGCATTATGAATGCAAAATTTCAATAATAAAGATAGTCACTACAGTTGGTATTACAAACGTAGCAAAATCAGCCCGACGCGTGCCCTCTCACTAATGCGGTTACCCGTGCTCGTTCGGCCGCACCACCGTACCTACAATGTGTAGGTACAGTTTGTGTACTAGTATAATCGAGTACGCTGGAGTGTACAAGCGACACATACACATGTCAAAAGTTACACAGCTAAGCCGATACAAGCCTTGTAGGTTTAAACATTCGCCCTACAAATACAAGCTTGACGTGTGGCAACCGGTACGGTACACGCCTGTAGATCAATCTATCCAAAACTGTCAAATTTCTCCATTCAAAATTGAACCTTAAATCTTTATAAAGTTTAAAATATATTGAAGAAATTATACATTTTGTGGTAGGTTAAAGTGCTAGCGTATGTACCTAGGGTTGCCAACTTTAAAAAAAATAATAAAGTATTTTAACAGTATTTTATTTTTTCAAATATTTAAATATGCTGCGCTGCACCGCGCGGACAACGTTCGAAACATTTTTACTTTTTAAACAGGTAGGTTACCAGTGCACAGTGATACTAAAACAGTATTTCGGATACTTTATTTTTGTTTAACAGTAAAAAGTATAATGTAGTAAAAACAGTATAATACTGTTTTAACAGTACACATGGTAACCACAGTCTTTAAAGGCAACCCTATCCGTACCGTTCGTGTCGAACGCCTTAACAAGATTATAAGCTATCTCGCTCGCTCGCGGAGATCGGGAGCCCTTGTGTGCTCCGATAATTATCGAAACTGCATTAAATGCTAATGTTAATCGGGATATGTTTAATTGGACTACTATTTACAGTGACGTATCAATCTGTACCTATGTTTTAACCAATATCGTTGGTTTAACAATAACGAAGCTTTTTGTACTTTATTAACGAAAGACATCGACGAGCTCTTTTAAATTATGTGCAAATTGCACAAATAAATTTAATCTAATTAAAATTTTGTTTAATTAGATTAAATTAGGTTATAAAAGTGTTGTAACATTAGTTTTGACGCTAGCCTTATGTGTGTGAGTGTTTTCCATTCCAATTATTATTAATTTAATGTACTTAAATCAATTTTTAAGCTTCTCTACTAGTGCACCTGTAAAGCTAGAAGTTTAAATGAATTAGTATTTTGCGTGTGTGTCGCGGTTACACAAAATAGTAAAATTGGTTAAACGTGCCTCATCCTTGTTTACCAAACGAGTATGACTTATAAGTACATTGTAATTTTTTATGCTTAGAGGGTTTTAATGAAATTTAAATTGGCTCATTGGTTTGTAAAATTTTGAACTTGGAGGTTTGTATGGGAAACCGAAATAAACCGAAACTCTCTTAACCCAAGTATGACCCACTTCCCTTAGAACCGAGGCAAAACGACACTGGGCTTCCTATGAAGTTCGTCGAGGGCATTAAAATAGAATAGAATAAAATAAATATTTTTTTCACATGTAGGTAGCATAAATTATAATGCTACTTATTATAGCATAAATAAAAACTACATTCTTTACATTCGTATAAATAATACGAAAAATAATCACAGTTTTGTTCCAGGTCTGGTTTCAAAATCGACGGGCAAAATGTCGAAAACATGAGAGTCAGATGCATAAAGGTTTGTAAAGCTGGTATGTTTATTTATTATTGACTTTTCGGGGATTTCCAGGCTAGGGGCGTCACGGTGTGGCCCAGTGCGGGTTAGTGGGTTGTTCACGCTAATAACCAGTAGGCAGTCACGGCATATAACCATTGAGGTCATATTAGAAAGCATATTCAATAAAATATCGACTTAACTCAAAATTTTGATTTACTGAAATACCTATCGACTTTATATGGCAGAGTTTATTACAGTTTAGTTTAAAAATATGTAAATTTTAAGTTAGATCGTTATTTCAATAACACACTTACATATAAACACATAGGTACATATAATCACGACTCACGACTATTATCCCCGAAGGGTTAGTCAGAGACAGGCAATGAATGAGGACAGCAAAAGCATTCCTCTACCATAGTCCACTTTTTTATCAAATAGCGACTGCACATGTGCTCAACGTGACAGGTGGTGAGCCCATCGCCGCTATATGCTGTTGGAAATATGTGCAGTCTTTAGTCCGTTAGTCGCCTTTTACGACACCTAAGAGAAGAGTGGGGGTGGTAGTATTCTTTCACCGCTACTCGAGACGGTTATTAATAAGTGCTAGTATAAATAGTATAACTTACTAGATGGCCACTTAAACGCTATAGCCGCTGCAACATCGACTATCTGCAAAATGATCTTACACATAAAGTTATAATAAATTCCATTACTCTGAGCAAAGTAAAGTAAAGCAAAGCAAAGCTTCATCATCAGCCTATAAACGTCCCACTGCTGGGCACAGGCCTCCCACGTGGACAATAGCACGTGGGGATATTGGGCCATAACCCACCACGCTGGCCTAATGCGGGTTGGTGGGTTTTATAACGACTGTCGTCTTACGACAACAACCGGGACCAACGGCTTAACGTGCCTTCCGAAGCACGGAGGAGCTCGAGATGTTTTGAATTGGGTCACCCATCCGGCATTGCGTAAGTTGCTTAGCGAGCAAGATCGCATGCCGAAGGCGCTAGCCGCTGCGCCATCGAGCTCCTCCTGTAAAATATATAATAAAATGTATTACAAATATAAAACAGTAAACATAATGAAACAAGTTACGCAGCAATATATGGTTACGTGTAACGAAATAAATATTCGCTCGTAGCAAGCACTACGTCTTGTAGTAGCCACTTGTATTTGACCATAACGTAACTGCAAAGTCACAATGTTAATAAATTAGGTATACTTTCTGTATGTAACTTTACATATTTGTTTCAAATACTTTTCTATTTATATTTCCCACTTGAAAAACGATTTATTTGTTATCATGAAGGCCTCAAATGCCGGCCACGGCCATGGGTGGAGGTGATTGCACCCAAACTTATAATAAATGTAATTTAGAGTAGGACTAAGAAACTGCATTCGGAATATACATCTACTTATCTAAGTATAATAAAAAAATGCATTTAATTGTTACGCAAAAAGATATAAATTTTTCAAAATATCTCCCCAGCTTAATGCAGTCGAAAGCTACAAATTGCAAATGATTCTGGCAAACTAGACGCGGCCATTTGGCTCGCGGCGCGATCGTAATGAGTTCGGTCGTGCGGACATTTCACTATGCAACTCGATTATCTAGCTAAGTACCTACGTAACGTAATCAGCGATCGGGTGGTGTAAATGCTTTTCCCGCTACCTATTTACATACTAACGTAACATTATTTCTGTTATTCCAGAACATGGACCAAATATTTAACCTGATTTGAAACTGTTGATTTCTAATTTTCTTTTTAACAAATGTAGATATAAGTGTAGAGTTTCTGCTTAGGAATAATGTAAGTTTAAAAAATTATTCATGATAAATAGTAATTACAAAAATTAAAAGTAAAAAATAACATAAATTTATTAAAATATAACCGTAAGTCCTAATAACTTACAGCTTTATCTTGTTTGATAAACAAGTTGCATTGTTGCAAAGGTAATGAACACAGACCACTTTGTCTGTGGTAATGAACCTTGGGGCTTGGGCAGACTTCGAGGATAACCCGCGGTCCGCAGATTAAAGTGAGTAGGTACATAAGTGTATTTGCCTACGATTCAGTCAGTCAGTATGACATCTGAAGAAGCAGGCACACACACACGAAAAAATTTAGAACTTTAATTTTACCGATTGCATGACCTCAACTCAACGTGTTTAGTTACATTATGAAAAGTGCAAAAGTAAATTCGGCCGCAAGTTACGGGCAGTATCGAACTATCGAGACATCCACCGAATCTTGACCACCGCCGCCTTCCAGGGGAGCGGACGAGCGGATCGCTAAGTGCGTTGTGCAATTTCCCCAATTTATCGGGCCGCGCGCCGCCACGTTTTTTTACCGCGTAGTGCGAACTCCGCCCGCGCTCGCCATTTTAATTATTCATCCGCGTGAGTTATGGTCGAATTAAAAAACTGTTAGAGTCGGACCGGCGCTGGCGGGAGCTCTAATCGAGTTAGACAGAGTCATGGAGAATACGTAATGCGTTAGTGTTGCGCCATCAATTCTGCCGCTACGTTGGGGAAGTGTTTTTAAAGTCATTAAATCTTCTCGACTGCGTACTGATGGCCGCAGTGGTTTCGCTCATCGTGATTTAAATCTGACAAATCACTACTAAGCTATAATCTAATATAATTGATAATAAGGCCACAATGGTGTGTGAACTTGTTGTTTTAAAATGTTAATTGACTTTGAAAAGGATGTAGCTACAGATTGAGAATTTATCTAATACATAGATCGTATACAAGTGCATAACAATTAAGAGCGAACGTATGTAATTGTTGTTTACTTAGAATATTTATTCCTAACAAACAAATATGTGCCATTTGTCAGCTCTAATTGCAGTTACAAAACTACCCGCGGGGCGAAACAGCGTTCCCCTCGCAGACAATGCGACGTTGCGGTATGTCGCGTCTCCGCCGGTGACGTCATATCAGCTAACGAGACCCGACCGGCCTCACATCTCACTATCTGTGATTGCAAGCAAGAGCGCCGCCGTGGAACCGCTAAACGGAGCGTAAAGCGGAAAAAAGGCGCTCTCCGGAATCGAATAAAATGATTCCCCGTGGGAGCCATTCGGACGCAATCCCGCCGTCCCTTGCTAAATGTCTTATTAACTTATGTGGCCCCGCGCCCCGCGGCCCGCCTTAACGCGAGCACAATCATGTAAAGTGAAATGAAACGGTTATTTGTTACGGCTCACGGGCTCCTCAGCGCGGCGGGGATGCCAGTCGCTATGTTATTGAATGCAATCGTTTGTGGTCTAGTTGTATTATTAAGTGATATGACACTGTGCATCGCTGTTTCGTAAAGACAATCTTGATGAATTGACTCGCCAAATGCTTATTTTTTTATAGCTCCGTGGCACAGTACCTATAGTTGAAACTGTAAAATGGGGGGGGTAAATTGGTAGTTAGTTCTATGTTCTTGATTGTCTATTACGTGTCCGTAGCAGCTTGCTTGATCGTACCGTGGATTGGCAAAAGAATATCGAATTAAAAGAACAGAGCACTTGCCGCAGGTAGTAATGTTTTAATTTATTCAAAAGTAACCGAGTTACTAAAACACAGATATATCAAAATGACATCTGCATAACTTACACTAGGTCCATTGTTATGCCAGAGCCAAAAAGCTCAACCAATTCCATGCATCTTCCGTTGGATAGACTAAAGCAACAAATCATAAAAGTGGGTACTGGATCTTCATAAAATTAAGAATTCATTTTTAACGAAGAAATGAATCTCCGCCGGGCGCGGCGCGCGCCATAAAAACAATCACAACGCCGCGTGAACTCGAGAATAAAAAGAATATACCGACGCCTAATTGTTCCCCTGTTCATAAAATTGTAAAGTTATTCGCGCGCAGTGAGGGAGGCGATATTTTATTGCGCAAAAACCACTGTAAAGATGTTTGGAGCGTTTTAAAATAAGCTAGACGGGCGGCGCGGCCCCAGCTTACCTTCTAATTCGATTAAATTAAACAACTTGGAGTTAATCAAATAAATGCATGGCGGTCGAGGGGAGAAGGGGACGGGAAGGGGGGATGGGGTGCCGGACGCGCTCGTATTTATGTCGGCACTTCTCGAAAGTAATTCGGTGTCAAATATGGAAATAACTCATACGCGCGGGGAGCATCCATTTTGATAATGCCGACGGCGGCGACCGGTGCGAGCCTGATTTACCGCGAGCGCCTCGCCCCGCGCCGAATTACATTTGCTACATAGCATAGGTGCTTTACTGGACTCGCCTAGTTACTTCATTCCCTTGAAGATGATCATTACAATTACATATTACAACTTAGATACATAGGGTACGAGTAAAATCAGATACACATAGGTAATTTTATTGTTTTCTGAGCGTTGCGTTGTATGAACTTGCGTTTCATTTTTACATATTATTTAGTTACACGTTACAAATAAATCTAACGCTATTACGAGTAGAAAATGTGCTCTTCAAAGCAACTTTTGGTTTGCGAACCAAAACAAATTAATTGTCGGTTTGATAAAAAAATTACAACACAATTATGAATCCTTATCAAAAGACAACGGTTTATTTATAATATAAAGTTTGGTTTTACGTTTAAACAATTTGTTTCAATCTTTACACTCACAGAACAGAATAGAGTGGTTTCCACTAGAGCTAATGCGGCAACGCGATCCGAAGGCGCGAGTAATTAAATTAATGAATCCTTTTGACGAGAGCCGCGCACCGAACACCTTAAGACGGTTGGATCCGCGCTAATTTATTAATTGCTCAGTTCGCCCGGCGGGCGGCTATAAACAATGGATCTCACTTAATTTACGAGCAAATTATGCTTTACTTAAATATCAATTTAATTAAGTGGAGTTCGGCAATGGATCTGGGGATTTGCGCAGACGCCCGGTCCACTGGCATCGCTGGTATCAATGGGAATTATCCGCTGGATCCACGCCCCGACTGACACCTTACAAATTGCTGCTTGCCGGGAAAGCTCTCCTACCGTTCGTGGCAAATCATTTACATTTATCTCTTTGGTTCTTAGATAGGTTTTGGATCGTGCCGTGTTTTCTTAAACTTTATTCTTAGATAGTCGATAACATATTATGTGCAAGCGCTGTCCGAAAATTCTTTAAGTTATATTATGACGTGTAATCTCAATAATCATTGTGGCTATGGGACGTAAATTTTTCGTATTCATCAAGATTGAAATAAATTCATTACATTCTTATGTACATACTTGGTTCTTTCTTTTTTATTCATTTATTTACACAACCAACAAGACAAACTTGTATTTGAATCATCATCATTTGGTTGCTCTGTTCCCATGTTATTTGGGGTCGGCGCAGTACCGTAGAATGGGGTTACTTTGATCAATTGTTGACTTTTAGCTGTGAAATCTTTAAATAAAGAGTTAAGATTATCAAAAAATAATATAGTCGGTTTTTTATATACTTTAGACTAAGCTAATTATTAAAAGTGAATATTATATAGTTTAAGAAATACAAAATAAAAACCGTGTGATCAAAGTTAAACCGCGATTGGGGTCACTTTGATCACCCATATTTTTTAAATACATTATTAAAGTAGACCTAGCACTGATGATCGGAAAAATTGAATAAAAGAAATCAGCCGATTAACTTTGAAGTTATAAGTCTTAAAAGATGGGGGGTTACTTTGATCGGGTAAATAAAAGATTTTTCAGAATCAGTCTTTACTTTATCTATTAATATTATAACAAAATAGCATAATGCTTAAAAAAATATTGTGATTTAAGATCAAATAGCAGTCAAAACTCACTTGATTGGTAAGTAGCACATCGTGGGGTTACTTTGATAATTGATCAATCTCACCCCGAAGGTTGATCAATGACACCCCCTGTAATTTTTTTATTAACCATGCGGTCGATTTTTAGGTTAGGAAGTCACATTATTTTTTTTATAGATCTCAAACACATTTCACTCAATGTATTATGCAATACAATCGATTAGTATCAATAGTTAATCAGTCACAAGTGAAGTTTTGCAGGACTTTAAAAAGCATAAATAACTATTAACTTACAATTTTATAAATTTTTGTTGTATTGAACCGACGTACACACTTGTTCTTCTGAGCGAAAGATGGCCGACTATCTGTGTTGTAAATGCTTAAAAAAGAAATTTGCCATTGCGTTTCGTTTTCATAAAAATAAAATTTTATTGGCAGAGAGAAGTTCTGATCAATGTAACCCCTCCAGTCAAAGTAACCCCAATCTACGGTATGTCTTTTTCTTCCATACAACTCGGTCATTCGTCATCAAATCATCCAATCCCTTCTTATTCATGTCATCCCTCGCACAATCCATCCTATATTTTCTACGGTCTTCCTCTTCCTCTCATACCTTCAACACTTATATTCATCACTCTTTTTGTCACATGGCTTTCGTCCCTTCTCATTACATGTCCATACCAAGACAAATGGGTCCCTTTGTGTTAGATACTAGAAATAATTAGGTACCTATGTTATGGGTAGCTTATGGACTTAAAGTTTAAACGTCGACAGGCTTCCTGTCGGCAGGCATGCGAGTGGCTATACCTAATTATCCTTAGTGATATTTTTTGAAACTAACGTACTTCAGGAGTTACAGTCGCTTTACTAGTTTGCAAAGAAGTGCTCCCAGTCCGAGTACACTCCATAAATCATCTGAAACACACTCAGGGGCCAACGATGATGATGACTAGTTTGCAGACATTTTCATACTGCCCGCCGAACACCTGCCCAATAGACGACGTGGTGTGCGATGTGATTTTGGCCTTAAGATCGGTAAAACTATAGAATCCACGATAGTACAAGCCTTTACATTAGTATTCAAAAGTCAAAAGTCAAATTATTTATTCAATGAAAACCTTTACAGGCACTTATTGACGTCAATACCAATAATAATAAAAAAACAGTTAACTAACTTATAGTTAAGACTTAACAACTAATCTAACGAGCTATAGTCTGTGCCAGACAAATGCGCATCGCTACCCCCAGTACCACTGCACGCCGAAACAGAATCGCGTCGAACCGAAATATAAGCCGTGGTCATAGAATTGTGTAAACAAACGTATCCTGGTACGAGACAAAAATAGCGGGCAAGTGTCTCTCCCCTAGCGACACAAACGGCTAAAATTTATAGGTAATTTATCGTTTTTTTGGGATGAAAGGTGAAGAATTATAAATGATATTAACTTCGTTTGTAATATTTGTTCGTATACAACGCTCTAATAAACTCTTAGATAACGAAACGTTGATAAAAATGTCTACGTATAAGGTACTTACGTGGGTTCCCACTATCCCAAATTTTTCTCAGCGTATCGTTATTACCGTCGTTGCTCAGGTCTGCTGGTGAGCGGCGGCGGCACGCCCCTAGAGCCGTGCCGGGTAGCGCCTTACGTGTCGGTGCCGCGACTGTCGGCGGTGCCGCGCGCGCCGCAGCCGCCGCCCCCGCTGCAAATGGCGCCGCACCCTTCGCCGCCGGCGGCGTTCGCTCCTTTCGATTCCGCTCTTCTGTCGGCTGCTGCGCATCAGGTAATTCTGGAAGGCTTTTTATTTATTTATTACATACATCATGAGGATTTTATTTCAAGTTTTACTCAACCACTCCAGCATAGGCCTCTCTCATTACATACATACACTCACGAATATTATCCCCAAGAGTCACCTCTTGGGGATAAAAAGTCAAAAGTCAAAATATATTTATTCAATAAACTCAATTAATAAGTACTTTGAATCGTCAAAATCTTTTTTAACCTACAACCCATTCAGGACATAAGCTTTTTTATAAAGCTTTTCTTTGATTTTGATTTTAAATTTATCAAGATCTAATTTCTGAAATTCATTAAATTTAAAAAAAAGATCTATAAATTTATCAAGATAATATTCGTGACCTGAGCAACCCCTCTGACTAACATCAGAGAATAGGCAATGTGGTGAAATGTGGACCGGAAAGTCAGTGCACTGACACAGTCCACAGCACACCAAATAACAACTGCACATGTGCTCAGCGTGATAGGTGGTGAGCCCATCGCCACTTTATGCTGTTAGATGTATGTGCAGTTTTCAGTTCGTAAATCGCCTTTTACGACGCCCAAGAGAAGAGATGGGTTGGTAGTAACTATTATTTTCCATGAACCGCAGTCCTGCATGAATCCTCTTTCAACCTAATTAAATGACGAATTTTATGTAAACCAATAATTATTGACAATTCTATGTGTCACTATCATTGAAAACGCCTCAGTGATTGCACGTGATCCAAGCGATTGTGGACCTTGCGGCTGCACCTTAGTTGCGCACAAACTTGCTTCGCGGTGTCTTCTCTAGTTTATTGTACCTCAATAGGCACTATAGAGAGTTTGACCATAAAACCCATTTTAAACCAACAATTATATTGTTTGACCATAAACGACATAATATTAGTTACTAGCAGACCGCCGACGACTTCGTTCGCGTGGACCCCGTACCCCGTGACGAATTTTCAAAATGCTTCCCTTCCCGTACCCCAGTGACGACGCTGTTCTTGTTCTATCATCAATGACGACTCCTTGGTCGAGTGGTTTGTACACCGGTTTTCATGGTGTCGCCATCTCTGAGGTCCCGGGTTCGATCCCCGGTGGGGTCAATTTAGAAATTATTGTTTTTCTAAATTGTCTCGGGTCTGGGTGTTTTCTATGTATAATAAGCATGTATTTAAGTATTTTAAGTATGTTTATCAGTTGTCTAGTAACCATTTAACGAGTTTCTTTGAAGCTCTTTTGGGCTAGATAATTGGTGTGATTTTAGGAAAGATTTATTTTATTATCATTATTTATTATCAATAGTTTTCGTAGCGCACGCGTTGTAAGAAATTGATTAGAGTTTTAGTAAGAATCCCTAATTTTTTTGATAATATAATATAGCCAATGTCACCCGGAGATAGTGTAGCTTCCCAACGGTGAAAGTTTTTTTTAAATCGGTCTATAGTTTCGGAGCCTATTCAATACAAACAAACAATCATAACTTTCCTCTTTATAATATTAGTATAGATTATTCTGAGATAAAACCCAAGGAAACCAGTAACAAAGAGGCATTGACTAAAGTATTAAGTCCATGCAAAGAGGACTTTTAAAAAAAATAGTTATAATCTGAGTGACACTAGATGTTAGCACAAAGAATTGTTAATAATAAAATTTGTTTACTAACATTCTTTATCGAACTTATTTTGTTTTATTTATTTATTGGCCATAGTACTTACATATACTTACTTATAAACCAGGCGTGGCGTAATGATAAATGGACATACCAATATCTTTAAATTTTATTGTTTATTTTCGATATCGTCAACAGAACTTACACCATAGAGTGTACTAGCTTAATTAGTTCTTATTAAAGTGAACTCTAATAACTTGCAACTAGCAAGCATCAATGACATAGTAGCTTATATCAAATTCTTAATTCTGTTTGCTACGGCTACGAAGTGAGCAACTACAGGTGTAGCTGAGCTACGATGGTTGCTACGACACTGAATGTCGCGTTGCGTAGCCCGTAACGGAAACTAGCTACGAACTACTACGAGGACTGTTTTATTTACTACATGTTGTAACGTTTGTTGAAGCCTACCGAATAAAGAAATTTCATTTCGTTGCACCTATTTAGATTGTAATGCACAAAACGTTACTCGCGTGTTACATATTATTTTGGCGATAGGTAAATAAGTACATCATTAATTTTCATTACAGTCTTAATTATGTAACTTCTATTTAGAGGGTCAACTTCTTTAGAAGAGCTCTTTTATTTAGTATAATCTGCTGAATTAACTTGACGTTTAAATATAAAGCGTAACTTTCTTCGATTAACCTTTCAACTGCGGCGCGCACCAATTAACAGAATTTATATTGTGTCTAGTGGCGCCTCGTTCTAAATGCTAAGTTATTTATTTTTAAATACTTTTATGGTGGCAATCAGCCACACATCAAAGTAAGGGGTTACCGTAGCCTACGGACGTATGCAACACTGATATTGTACCTTATACAATGTGATAGGGGTAGTACTTCAAACCCGTTAAGGCTAGGTATTATTACATCTAAATTCATCGACAATAAAAATAATATGGGGGGTGCTACCCCCTCCACCTATAATTTATGACCATTTTTACTATATGCGATATCAAAGGTTTCATACGTCGGAGAAACATGAAAAAAATGGCAAACGGTAGCTAATGACACTGGCTTTCTAATAAATTACTTTGTTTCGTATTTATGAGATTATTTTGGTGAGAAAAAAAATCATTACTTAATTATTTTGTGATTTAAAATCACTTTTTTATAAGTCCATATAATTTTTTTTCTCGATGAATTTAAATGTAGTACTTAGCCTTAACAGGTTAGAAGTACCACTCCTGTCACTTTGAATAATTTTACGTTGCTAACAAAGTATGGTTGTTTGCGCAGTACGCGAGCGCGGCGGCGGCGGCGGCGGCCGCACTGTGTCCGCCGTACGCGGGTCTGGCGGCGCTGGCGGCGCGATGCCGCTCCTCCTCCATCGCCGACCTGCGGCTGAAGGCGCGCCGCCACGCCGCAGCCATGGCCGCCGCGCGCGCGCCCTCCCCGCCGCCCGCGCCCGCCTCCGCTGACACATAGCCACAACTGCTACGGACTGGACCATGGACTCACAAACAAACCAGACAACAACTGAAACGAATACTCTGTGCTCGCTGGAAGTGGGGCTCGCAGCCTCCTCCTCCATCGCAAGCGTAACAAACAGATAAGAAGAACTCCCTGAACTCGCTATTCGTGCGTAGTACTGAGCTAGTTCGAAGCGGCAGCCATTACAACTGAAGCAGTGCCATCTGTGACGACCAGCATTACCAACTGTAGCTGATTCGATGACATACATTTGTTCACGCTAACTCGGTCTAATAGTAAATAAAACTTGCGCTATGCATCTTGTGCGTGCAACCTCCCTTGACTTAGACGCAAAATAAAAGAAGCATTGCCAAAATATGCACACATTACACTAAAAAATCTTGCTCTGTAGGTAGGTACCACTTTATTTGTTTTGGAGCCAATTTTTAATTAAATTTATGTATGTAGGTACATATATGAAATATAATTGTTAAGTAAAACTTATTTAACGAAGAACCACAGTGAAATACCTACTAAAGAAAGGAATCCATAGGTATTTATCTAGAAGAGGATAACTTAGATATCTAAGTACTTTTGAGGTCACCTTATTCTGGCATCAGTCACCAACAATGTGTTGTTCATGAATAACTCGACAAATCTATGTTAAATACAACGTTAATCTTTAGAGCAAGGCAAAGCAGTCACTAGCATTAAGATGTGATGCGCAAAAATATCAGGCATATGCCTGGCATATACAGTCGTGGTCAACTAATTAGGGACAATCTCTAGTTAAGCCAAATTGTGAATTTATTTTTTATTTTCCAACGAGTCTTAACAATATTCCATATCTTTTACACGTAAGTATAATTAGTCATTGATGTGCCCGATTATACAAACAATAACAACTTCTTAAACATTAAACCTCTTTACAGTATAGCTGATAGATTATCAGTGTGCTATTTGTTCAAAGAATGCTGGCTAGGTATGGGCGTTATTTAACGTAATCAGTTTCAGTAACAGGTTATGCAGCCTGTAACGGAATCACTAGTTTCGGCTTGAACAATGAACCGGTGATTTTTCGTAACCAGTTCCATAGAGCAACGACGTTAAGTGCAGAGCGCGAGTAACGCCGACCGGTGACGAATGTGACCGACACAAAAATGTGTAAAGGGCTAAAAAGAACTATGAAAATTTGTAAAAAATCAGCCTGATAACTAAATAACGGTAGCTAGCTACATCATACTCATGAGTGATAGGTTGGTTGGTTGGTGTCACTAGTCAGGCTGTTAGGATAAGCTCATTGTCAAAGCACTTGTTAAAATAACTGGTTACGAAAAATCACTCATTTTAAAACAGGTGACGATAACGGAATAACTGGTTACGTTTCGTTTCTTTAAAATCACGTAACAACTCATATCTACTGGCTGGACATTTAATTAGGGACACTGAGATATTGCGTTCTATTTTCAAAATTTGAATCTCAATACTTTTTTATTTCTTTTTTTATTGTTTTGTGGTAGTTTTGGCGGCAATCCAGATTTTTAATTTTAAGTTTTGAGAATTATTTTGAAGAAATATGGGCAAAAATAAAAGTTGCGATCCAACACTACGAACAATTATCATGAAGTTTGTCGAGCGTGGTTGGTCATACCGAGGGATAGCAGAACATTTAAATTGTTCAAAAACTATGGTATGCAATGCAGTGCAACATTTCAGGCGCAATAACACAGCTTTAAATGTGCCCAGGACAAAAAGATCGAGAAAAACAACTCCGCAAGAAGATAGAATGATAACCAGGTTAGCTAAGAAAGATCCGTTTCTAGGCTCTATTTTAATTAAACACGAAGTGTTTGGGGCAGACGAAAGAGCCGGTGTATCAGCGAGGACCGTTCGACGACGTCTGGTAGAAGCAGGGTTGTTCGGAAGAGTGGCTCGCAAAGTACCGTTGTTGAAGAAAGAACATAGAAATGCTCGTTTGGCGTTTGCACGTAAATATGGACATTGGACCTACGCCCAATGGCAACATGTATTATTCTCTGACGAGACCAAGATTAATTTAATTTCTTCAGATGGAAGGCAATACGTACGGCGTCCTGTAAAAGCGGAAATGAATCCAAGATTCACAAAAAAGCAGGTGAAACATGGCGGTGGAAACATTAAAATTTGGGGTTCATTTTCTGGACGTGGAGTGGGACCTGTGAGAAAAGTTCAGGGTAACTTAGACCAACATCAATACAAAACAATATTGGAGGAAACTATGCTTCCCTATGCTGAGGAGCATCTCCCTATTATATGGACGTTTCAGCATGATAACGACCCGAAACATACCGCCCGTTCAGTCAAGTCGTTTCTTACCAGTCAGTCAGTATCGGTGCTAGATTGGCCAGCAAATAGCCCGGACCTCAACCCAATTGAGCACCTTTGGCACGAAATCAAGAAAAAAGTTTCAACTTATCGTACCACAACTTTGGATCAACTTAATCAAGCTTTTTGTGAGGCATGGGCAAACATTCCTATCGAAACATGTCAGAAACTGATAATGTCTATGCCACATCGGTGTCAAGCGGTAATTACTAACAAAGGTTTTGCTACTGGGTACTGATTTTACACGTAATAAAATGGAGCTTTTAAAAATATTATAATACTGGAGATTATTCGTTTTGTTTAACTCTATTCATCATTATACTTTACTGTCCTTAATTAAATGTCCAGCTACATAATTATACCTTAAAATTTAATGCTGCTGCTGGGGTCCCGCAGGGTGGCGTTTTATCTCCTCTTCTCTTTACGATATACATCACTTCCATTTCTGAAAACCTCTCTTCTTCCTACCACCTATATGCAGACGATTTACAGATATATTGTCAGGCACCATTGGGTAATCTCGCCGAAGCTGTTGAATCTATCAACGCAGACCTGCAACGAATCGTTGATTGGAGTCGAGCCTATGGACTTAAGGTTAATCCAGGGAAAACGCAGTCTATTGTGGTCGGCAGCTCTAGGTTGCTCTCCAAGGTCAACTGGGAAACCCTTCCTAAGGTTGACTTTGATGGAGTGGCCATCCCCTTCAGTCAATCTGTTGCTAATTTGGGTATAGTTATTGACAACTGCTTGGGTTGGGGTCCGCAGCTGAAAGCTGTCAGCCGCAAGCTTTTCGCATCATCGGCAAGTTTAAGAAGACTACGCAACTTTTTACCCACTGCCACTAAAATTGCGCTAGCACAATCTCTGCTGCTTCCTGTCTTAGACTATGCTGACGCCTGCTATCTTGATCTCACGGAGGACCAGCTAAATAAACTTGAGCGCCTTCAAAATCTTTGTATCCGATTCATATTTGGCTTGCGCAAGTATGATCATGTTTCTGAATACCGCTCCAAACTCAAGTGGCTTCCTATTCGTCTTCGCCGGAATACACACATACTCGCCCTTCTATACAATGTACTGTTTAATCCAACTTATCCTTCCTACCTAAAGGAACGCTTTAGTTTTCTGTATTGTTCGGAATCATGCTCGTTACGGTCATCAGAAAACCTTGCCCTTAAAACCCCTCTCCACAACACCACCTTTTACGATGGTTCCTTCTCCGTTCAAGCTGTCCGCCTCTGGAATTCGCTACCAGTTGCGATCAGGCGTGCGAAATCTATTGACGCATTTAAGGAGCTCGTAAAAAACTTTTACCTCTCCCTTTAACCTTATCCAGCTGATAGATTGCTTCGTCCGCTACTTCCTACCTGAGACTATTATATTTGTGTATATATATATGTACCTATTTATTATAAGATATATATTTAAATAATAAGTATACTTAATATGTTTTATAAATTTACATTAATTTTTACAATTATGTTTACACCTCCGACTTTAGCGTGTATAAGTTCTCTCCATCCGACTGGTTGTCTGGAAGAAATCGCTTTATAGCGATAAGACCGCCAAATTGTAACTATGTATTGTACTTGTATTTTTATGTCTCGTGTTGTAAAATGTAAACTGTTACAATAAAAGTGTTATCTATCTATCTATCTATCTACATGTTCAACCTTTGATATTAAATACTTTTTTCTATTTAATTATTCTCTTATTTACAGCCATTTATAGTATAGTAATCGGACCAAATTATGCAAATAATAGGTGCTGAAAAATCAATAGGGTTTTATATTTATATGTACATAACCGGTTATTGCTCTTCACTATCTTGAATGTCCCTAATTAGTTGACCACGACTGTATATGCCCTTCACCCATGATCAGATATTTTTGCAGGCCGTCGATAGTCACATTTTAATGCTGGTGACTTTAAGTACCATACTTAAAACACACTAAAAACTTTATAAAATTCAAATAAAAAAAATACGTTTTGAATTTTACACATAATATGTTTTCATATAATTATGTATGTTTCTGTACAACTACACGGACTTAATTCTTTTGTTAATAGACCTTATTAAAGCAGAAGTTATAACATTCTTAAAGAGACGGTGGGTGGCACCTAGAATTGTAGCGCTATTTGTTTTTGTCGAAATCAAACAGTAAAATACACAAAATAAACAAAATTACAACATAAATCTAAGTTAAGTCAGATTTTAATACATAAAAACCTAACATCATTACCTATACAGGGCGTCCCACGGATATGCCACATGAAGGGAAAGTACCTTGAATATTGTAGATGGAACATTTTACTGAAATAAGACATTATTTGAATTTAAAAAGCAATTTAAACTGCATTCATAGATATTTAAATAATAACATGGTTGAACCGGGAATCGAACCCATTACATGAGAAAAATAATCACCCTGTAGCTTTATCATACCGATCGAAAGGCTTCATGTTAAGGATTATTTTTTGCTAAATAACATAGTGTCACAAATAAAAGGAAGACCATGAAGTTTTACATTTTTAATACAAAATTAATCAATTTATCAAAAGCTCAAAATGAGTCCCTTCCTGTTGAATACAAAGTCGCACTCTTTTAATTATTTCGCTCCCTGTCGATTTTTTGATCTTGTTGTGGTGGATATTTAGAATAATACGTCTAAGTTCTGCTTGTAGCTCGTGGACACTTTCATACTGGTTACTTCTCAAGTGGGTACATTTATATTAGTAATAGGTAAGTATGATAATGTCAGTTCAGTTGTATGTCCTTACGGCAATGTCAGCTTTTCATTTTTATAAACAAAATTTCATCAAATGTTAAAATTCATGGTCTTCCTTTTATTTGTGACACTATATTATTTAGCAAAAAATAATCCTTATGATAAAGCCATTCGATCGGTATGATAAAGTTACAGGTGATTATTTTTTTCATGTAACGGGTTCGATTCCCGGTTCAACCATGTAATTATTTAAATATCTATGAATGCAGTTTAAATTGTTTTTTAAATTTAAATAATGTCTTTTTTCAGTAAAATGTTCCATCTACAATATTCAAAGTACCTTCCCTCCGTGTGGCATATCCGTGGGACGCCCTGTATATTTACTGTCGGTAAGTACAAGAGGTCGACAGTCGCATTCTTATTCTCATTTACTTTTTTAAAGGTACCTATAATCAATATAAGAGTTGATTAGGTACCAACAAAACCAAAAAAAAACGAGACAAAAACTCTCGACAAATTGAAGACTTCTGCAGCGCTAGATTTCGAGGCTCCAAGATACATCGTGGTCTAGTACCTACTTAGAATAAGATATAAAGTTGCAGCTTATAAGTACCTACTAACGATTTCGTAAAACGCCTAGTGATGTCACGAAATTACGGAATCCTTTGTTACTGAAAACGTTTTGAATTTATGACGAAACACTACCCTAACTAAGGTAATTAATTTTGTAATTTTTCATTTCCTAGCAGACTTCTTAAAAGTCATCATATTATATCAATGTATTAAAATAATATTAAATATTAATAACTGTGTATACGTGTTTGTGCAAACAATATTCTTCGCTTTAAATACTAAATACGTTTAGAATGTTTGATAATAATGTGGAATCTTGACCAAACGAATGTGAAACTGTGAAGTATTTGTAAATTATAAAACTGTGATAAGTGTAAAAGGACAGAAAAATAATGATGATCTCTCTATGTACCTATAGGTAGGTAAATTGTAAGCTTTTTAGATTTTAATTTTAACACTTTTTATTAGTGATAAGTGAACGTTTCCAATTGATGTAAATATTAGTTTATTAAAATTTAAACATAGCAGTGTTTATGTATGCTCTGTTCATAGCTGTGTAACAACTTACCAATAAATATTAGAGGAACAAAAGTTACACTTCTTCTTTGTTTAAATAAAATTCTCTGTTAGCCCCTTAATTTGAAAAATAAATATTCCCAACTTTCGGGACTTAAATCCCGTTATCGAAACGAACGTTGCAAACTACTTATGTATGTAGTTTCCATTTGAAGAGACTTAACAAAGGGTGGCGTTCCAAATAAAAATAAATGAATTCTACTTACAAATGAACACTAAACGCAACCGCGTCTCTATGAGTGAAACAGATGAAATCGCGATTTGGTACATGCCCCATAAATATGTTATGAGGGAAGCGGATCCCGATATTGTTTCTACATTTGTTGAGCTGCGTCCCTGATTGATGACAGCCCGGCCCCATCCGACTCGGTAGTTGCTATTAATAATGGACGAGATCGCTATAACACTCAGTTGATTGTCGATTGGGGTGCAAATTCGTTTGACACGTTTTACAAATGCGAACCCTTTTATTTGTTTTCGTCCACACATATAATTTTGTTGGATGACTTTGAACTACCTTTGTCAGACGTGAAGTTTGAAAACAACAAGTAAACATGTTACGAGATGTCACTGAAACGATTTCAGTTACCTACGTACTTAAGTATTATAAAATAATTAAGGAGTGGTCAAAATTATGGGTCATTCTCATAAGGACAGATTCTCATATATGGACAGATTCTCAAAAAGACAGATTCTCAAAAGAACAGATTGTCAAAAAACCGAAAATGGTACAGGGTGCACACAAATTAATAGAAGGAAATATCTCGCACTATTTAAACTTTAATTAAGTATTATTACAATAATTGAATTAACCATTGTTAAGTAAATATTTTGGTAAGTGAGCCTAATGTATACATCTACCGACATATTAATAAAAATGGCCAAATATTACACCTCGGTTTAAAGTGGTGCTGTCTCGTTGTTAAAGAAGACAGATAGAGACAGTACCTAGAGTTTTTCCAGTGTTCTTTTCGCAACAACACGTATTGTGAGACTCCATTTTAATTCAATCACCGTACAATACTAATTATACTAAAAATATATACCACTTGAAACTAGCTTAATGCTATACGCGAAGCCATTAATTTAGATAAGATAAGAATCAACGTTTATTAATAACACAGAGTGGTGCCTTGGATATTAATATTATTAAAAAGTAACAAGAAATATCTATGGCTAGCATTCTCAAACCGTCGCCACTTTGCCTGCCTGCAAAAAAACGTTCACTGTTCAATGCACCATTACGCTGAATCCATAATAGTCCAAATACTAGTCAAGAAGCCCCCGTCTGTCGGTGAGCAACATTAAGGTAATATAACTAGAGACGACATCGCATACCAATTGTTTGCGCGCTGCTATAAACTTACCGCAATCTCTAAAAAAGTGACTACCCACGTAGGCGTTTATTTGTTCATTGCACTTATGTTTACTGTAGGTATCACTGTTATACAATACAGTAATTACAAAAATATATGATGCAATATTTAGGTACTCTGATTAGGCGTCGCAAAATTTACAAAAAACTCTTTTAAAATATTATCCGTTCGCAGCTCATGGGCACCAACTCAGTCTTAAAAACTTGCTATGCGGTGTGGTCTCTAGCTATGACTCCACGATCGGGTGAGCATTGTCCTGCCGGCGCATGTTTGCGCAACTCGTTTAAAAAAGCGCCCGCCCCCGCATCGGCTGCGTCCAATTAGGGCGGCGTCGCCCCTGATTGGATATAATCGGGTTAGCGTCGGGGCAGCCCGCGACGCGACGCAAACAAATACGTACACATGTTTAGTGAATCTAACGCTGCGTAAACAAAACGCAATCGTGTTGTGTGTGCCAGTATAACAAAGTATGTCTTTTATAGTTTATTTACAATACACACGGCCCAATCTTCTCTTAAGCTGTTGTCCATGTTCTAAGGTCTGTGCCCAGAACTGGGACGTTTATAGGCTAATGTTATTTTACAAAAATTTGACGCCTCGGTGGCTGTGTACAGCGCTCGGCACGATATCGGAGGTCCTGGGTTCAATTCCCAAGACCGGTTTAGGAGTTTTCGATGCATAACCCGGGTTTGTGATCGCCATCCCGCAATTTGGCAACATTGGTGATTTTTTTTTATATTTGAAGGTGGCAAACGAGCTGGCGGGGCACCTGATGGAGAGCAATCACCGCCGCCCATGGACACCCGCAAAACCAGAGGAGTCGCCAATGCGTTGCCGACCTTTAAGGAAGGAATAGGAATTGTGAGGGGGGGGGGGGAAGGGCCTCCGGAACTCTCACTGGCCGGACAACACAACAGCAGAAAGTGCCATTATTTCAAGCCGGATATTCGTGAGAGGGTGGTATTACCCCGATTAAACCAATACCCAACCATCACCGGGTTCTTGTGGGTACGATGTCACTTCGTGAAGAAAAGCATCGAGAACGTCTCTATATGTATGTAAGAATATCTTTATTATTGAAATTTTGCATTCACAATGCTATATACTTAGAATAAAATGTTTACTAGCAAGCTTTCCTGAGACTGGTTAATTTTTACTAGTAAAACATTTTATCTTATTTAAGAACTAGTAGGTAAACATCTTATCTTTTAATAGAATGTTGTTGGTCCTAAAGTCCTAAGCACTTTTTATGATGATGGTTTGAACAATAGTCTATTTCTGCCCCACGGCTGGGCAAACGCCTCCATATAGTTGAAATGTCAAGTCGTCGCTACAATTTCTAAGTATTGATGCTTGCCAAATGCTTGATCACAAACCCGGGTTATGCGTCAAAAAATCCGAAGCGCACTTGGAAATTGAACCCAGGATCTTAGGATTATTGATAACAACAACGAAAAAGATCATTGGAATTCAACCTAGGCATAACGTTATTTTGCGCTGATAATAGATTACATTCAGAAAACTACGATTTTTATAGTAAAAGTAAAAAAGAACACGTTACCTACTTCGATCATAAAGTTATCTACCTCTGTTGTCGGCTGACTGTTGTAGCTATGCTTTGATTAAACAATTATTTTAAACTAACATATAGGTATTATGGTTTAGTTAGTTAGTCTCGTCACTTCTTTGCCACGGTAATAGTATCCACCCACGGTAATATTTTAACCGCCTCTGTGGTCTAGTGGCTAAGCTACCGGTTTTAGACCCAGAGGTCCCGGGTTCGATTCCCAGCGGGGGGTACATCTTTGTGTGCTCGGTTTGGTTGGTGGTAGGGCTGTTAAGTCCGCCTGGCTAGCTACCAACATATTATCTAAGTCTGTCGCCATAACAACGATGTTTATAGCATTTTTGTGTTCCGGCAGTTTGAGATAAGATAGCCAGTTCCTCAGTGGTTGAAGATTCCGGGTGAAGCGCGCTTCCACCTTCGGCCTTATCGTCACTTACCATCAGGTGAGATGAAGGCCAAGCGCTTACCCGAATTTCCTTAAAGACAGCACATCAGACCATATTTTTATTGCAAAATCACACCTATTATAACTAAATAAGGTACCGCGGCGTTTAGTTTGATATGCTGTCGTCTGTACCAAGAATGCATATTCTCTGAAAAAAATTCTGAATGAGATTCTGCGAAAGTGACGATTTGCGTAAAGTGACTAGTTGAGAAAATGACATTCTGCGAAAGTGACCATTTGCGAAAATGACATTCTGCGACAGTGACCAAATTTTTCGCGATGACATTTTGCGAAAATGACCATCTGCGTCACAACCGTTTCGACGCTCCTCAAATGCGGGTTGGTGATCATAAACCCAGGCTATGCATCAAAAAATATGAAAACGCTTTGCCCGACCTGGGAATTGAACCCGGGACCTCCAGATATCGAGCCGAGCGCCTGACCACTCGGCCACCGAGGCGTTACTAGCACAAGAGCTATAAAATTAAAAGCAATTGCATCAGTTCGGCCTAAAGTTCGGTAGGATAGAATAATAAAAAAAGTTTAACTTAGGATTTATTTCAAACAACACTGAAATTCATAAATGTGTAAAAAGGTAAAAATCATTAAGTGTAAAATATTACAACGTAAAAATAACAGATCTTTTCTATGATTATTCTTAATTCCAAGTATGAAATATAAAACGTTTTTATTTACCTACAATACAATAATATAAAGTACATAGGTACTTACAAGAACAATAGGTAACTATGTATTGGACCTAGATATTACAATATTGACGTAGAAATAACAATTTTATTATTTTTGGTAGGTATATTAATTTAAAACATTCAATTATAATCCATTTGATTTAGTAATGTTTCAAATTTTATAGAATAACATTCCAAAGTAAGGTCGCCTTACAAGTGCGCTTACACGATTAATCGATAAAAATACGGTTTTAGATCTTGTTCAGATCAATTATTATTATACAATAGATCAACTGAGAATGATTTTTAACTATTAGTTTTTCGTCTTTCTATTTTTGATATAAAACGATAATATTGTTAAATGTTTTGAAAACATTAATGTTCAAAAATGTCACAAATTAGATAGACAACATTTTTATGTAAGTAATTCATAATTATACTTACCTTTTTTATTTCGCGTAAAACGTTCTTCGCGTCATCACAGAAAGTTGTCTCTAAATTTTGTTCATCTTATATACTTACCCTATTTATTTAAACTTACTTTTATTTGACTCGATTATTTATGAAAGGAAAATTGTTATTTGGAAATGCGTGAGTGTTTCTCAACAAAAGCAGACCGAGAACACAAACATTAATAAATTAATAATCATAATGAGATATTTACACGTTTGGTAGTGCATTGACGTTAATTAGTTTGCGCTTTTAAAAACTTTGGCACTGCCGTGTTTTCCTATGCAATATTGGACAGTGGCGTATATTTTTAACAATCGTCTTTCCACAGCCTTAAAGTGGTCATCTGTTGTCAACTTCTCTCCTTGCAAGGACGATAGCAACTTCACAGTTTCAGTGAGGCTTCCACCTGACAATACCTCTAAATTTTGCCAAGTTGTTGATGACAATCTGAAATATTGCATATATGTAGTTATGTAGGTACATTATACTCGATATATACAGTTGTGGCTATAGAGTTAAGAACGGCTCGTACCGAAAACAATGTATGAAATCTATTTATACAGGGTCAATTTTGAACCCCCCGCCAAAATTTTTCGCGTGATCCTATAACAGCAGTACAGCCAAATAATCAAATAAAAAAACATATTTTTTATCACATTTTTGTCTCAATACTTTCTTACGAAAATTAAAATCATTGTCACCTAGCGCGCGGCCGCCTCGTTTTCAAAGCGCCTGCGCGTGACCGCTATTTATTCACCCCTTCCACCAATGACGGCGTGCCGTCCGCCGCTTTGACCGCGAGGGTGAGCGCAGGCACCTAGAGATATAGAATTTAAAAAGTAGCCAATAAATTATATTTAAAAACAGAAAATATTTATTATTTTTACGTCAAATATTTTATTATTACTTTTTATACCCCATATTTACTTTTGGCGGGGGATCCAAAATTGACCCTGTATATAAAAAAAATAACAAACAATTTTATATTGCGTCCAGCAGCCAGTACATTGCAAAAACATGTCTTGCTTGTTTATTGTCTCGAAACATGATAAAAATTTATTTGATTTGTATAAAATATTCTGAGTTGGAACTTTAGTCATGATAGTAACTAGGTACATTCTTACGTGGTTAAAAGTAATTGATAATATATCAGTGCAACTAGATTTCATAAAATTGAATTGAATACCACCCGTTTATTTATATGACCACAACAGCTGTATTACATATTTTATAAATAAACCTAAGTAGATACATCTAAATGATATAGTATTAAAAATGCACATACACTAAAACACTATCTATACTTATATTAAAAACAAAATGTATAAAAAAACATTGTAAAATAATTATACCTTTATAGCAAATAAAGCAAAAACCATAAATAAATAAAAGTTGGGGAGACTGACTGCATACTGAACGCAACCAAACTGTCACTTTATTAAACCAGTCTCATTTTTTGCAACACCTATTTAATTATTGTTACTGCTCCAATATATGACATAATAAAAACACCTAATGCCTTACAAATAAACAGGTAATAAGGTCGGAATAGTTATTCCGTGTTTTGTCTCTTTTACTCTAATTTGAAAATATGTTTACATGACAGGAACAAAATACGGAATAACTATTCGTAGCTTATTCTTTGTTTATTTGTAAGGCACTTAGTCAACAACTAGGGTAAGTGCACCAGTGAATGAACCAATCCAATAAATGAACAAAACGTCGATTTTTCTAATTAATAAGAAATCCGCGTTTTTCAACTGCACTCGCCATTTTTTTAACTGCAACACTTTTTTACGTCAACTAGTCACACAGGAAACATCCTGAGATCCGTATTCCGTACTTCTAAAATGGCAAAGGTCCAAACCGGACGCTCGATGGTGTTTTGTGCTTTGTATGGGGTCCGTAATAAGGAGTCGGGTAAGTCATAGTGTTTTGATATTAACTTTGTAGACGTTGCAGGAGCCCCAGTTGTGGCCACTACCCCGGTTTTGGCCACTTGCAACTTTAGAGGTCAATAAATAAGGCATAGAAATCAGACTTCCTTCATAGTCTGTGGTAAAAAATCCTTTATCTATAGTCCGTTCTGACAAGTGACAGTTGTGACGTCTTAGGCTTCAAGACAATTTTATGTGAGGTAGATAAGTTTTATCAAAATTTTCTGGTACTTTCTTAAGGAAAACCTTAAGAGACACTAGGTAAGTAATCAATAAATTTCTCAGAAAGCTTTTTAATTTTTGTTTTGGATTTTATTGAAGCCTATTATCAGAATGTCTAGCAACATGGTTTTGAGGTTATTTTGTTACTTGTTTAAATACCGTGTTGGGAAGAGGGGGTGGCCACAACTAATACACTAATTTATACTTTGCTTGGGTTGCGACCATGCTTGTGGCCACAACTGACTCCAATACAAAATCAGTTATGGCCACTTTGTTTTTATTTTATGTTTGCTGCTTCACAATTACTAGCTGGTTTGGCATTACAACTTTTTATTTCTTTTGTACTTAGGTTGGGTGAAATGGCTCCAAAAAATATTTAAAAAATGCAAAATTGATAATTCGAAGAGGAAGCTTTTTGCTTATTCGCCTTCCAAAATTGCGTTGGCTTTAGGGGGTTTACGCATTTAGGTTTCTTACACAAACTTCCAAGTCAAAATTTTTAAAAACCAATATGCCATTTTTAATGAAACTTTGCATGCTAGAGTAAAATACAGGGATCTAAATAGTTAGATGAAAACATTTTTAAAAAGTTTAAAATCGCAATAACTTAGTTAAATAAATGTTTTCAGCAAACTATTTAAATCCCTGTATTTTTTTTTAAATTTCGACTTGGAAGTTTGTATGGAAATCAGAAATGCGTGAACCCTCTTATGAGCTTTACAAGGTGGTAAGAAAGTAGCTACTGCTAGCCGAAACCTTCCAATTCCAAGTGCCCGCCTTTAAAACGAGGTTTTCTATGTACCTGGAATGGCAAAATATTGGAACTGTTACCTACCTAACAATAAATATTTACTTTTATAATTATTTGTTTTATTTTCTTAAAAAAAACCAAAATATCCCCTTACTAATTCAATGGCCACAACTGGTGCAATGGTATGGCCACAACTGGGGGAAAAGTGGCCAGAAATGGTGAAATCACACTTTTTATATTTAAAACCATATTAAAAAATATATATTGACTCGTATCAAACATCGCATAGAAACTTTAAAAGGTAAATGTTTACACTTAGTTTTGGTTATTTCAAATCGCTACATTACACATTCTTGTATTAGTAGAAAATTTTTGAACATAGAAATTCCCTTAAAGTGGCCAAAACCGGGGCTCCTGCCCTATGTGTGCTAGTGAAAATAAAATTATGTCACAGGATAGTAGAACGGTTGCTTTATCTAACAGTCATGAGATTTTGTAGAATTTCATGCATTTATTAAAAAAATTAGAGAGTTCGAGTATATGACCACGAAAACAATCAAAATCCACTGAAAAAACATGTGGTTTATTCATAGGAGGCTTGTGATTTTTCAAAATCTAACTTTATATGTTATTGCTATTTAAATTGGGTCGTTTTCTGCACATAGCTTTAATTAACGGTTGGCGTATTTTAGGCTAATGTTCGAACTAGGTATTAATTTGCTGATATTTTTTGGTTTGTATGAACTCTAACGTTGATTACTACGTTCGTTTATTGGTTATGTAAATCCAGTGAATGAACACTGGTAGGTAATTATGTATTAGTATGTGTTTTTGAGCTGCCACTTAATTTAAAATATGAGAGTGAAATCTGTTTTATTATTATTCCTTTGCCATTATTTTCAAAATAATATTTTAAAATATTTCGTAAGGTATCAATAATTTTTCTAAGACCTTTCCAATTTAGACATTAGAACATTACTGCCCAGGGTGACGTGTGAGTGCACGCGGTCAAAGGAATTTAGTCGGTCAACTATACATCCTGAATGATAAATTAATGAAGATATTTATTAATTGATTAATCGACTGCCTATTGCTGGTATTTTTTTCTTAATCATTTACAAACAATACTAATTTCGGGACTTTGAAAGTGTACATAATACTTAAATATATTTTTTATACCTTGATTTATAGAATAAAATTAAAGTATTTCTATTTAGGAAATTTATAAATAAACCACTTCGGACCGGAAATACATTATTTTCTATCAAAATTAGCTATTTTTAAAGATATCTTAATTTGGCAGAAGAATGTTATTTATATTTTTAAAGTTCTGGAATTCCTTAACTGTTCATTTACTGGTGCACTTACCCTACACTGATCATCACAAAAATCGACCCACCCTGTTTTTGACCTATTGCTCTTTATAATTTCAAAGACAAGCGTTTAGAAGTAAGTTTTGTTGATATCTAGGGTCGGGTAAGATGTTTGACATTTGATTCCCATAAATCTTAACGCACGAATGAGGGTACTAGGTAATAAACTTTTTTAAAGTAAACGCTGCTTTGTGCCGGTTAGATGAATGCGTCAGTATTCACTTTGGCCCTGTTTTATTCACAACTGGGGGGTTACTCTTGAACGCAAACTCAATCTTAATACAATTCCAATGCGATTACTATGTATCGATATTGGGATAAGTAAAGATAATTCCGGAACGCCATCTCGATAATTCGTTCAATCAATTTTTTTTTATATAAGAAGGAGGCAAACGAGCAGGCGGGTCACCTGATGGAGAGCAATCACCGCCGCCCAAGGACACCCGCAAAACCAGAGGAGTCCCAGATGCGTTGCCGACCTTTAAGAAAGGAATAGGGTTAAGGAAGGAATAGGAATTGTGAGGGGGGGGAGGAGGGAAGGAGCCTCTGGAACTCTCACTGGCCGAACGAAACACAACAGCACCAAGCGCCATTATTTCACGCCGGATATTCGTGAGAGGGTGGTATTACCCCGGGCGAGCCGGCCCAATGCGTGCTGCAACGCAGCGTGGCTCTACCACTCAGTCAAAAGCTTTAAGCTATAACTTCCACGCAATTTAATTCCAATGTGGCGCTATTGTCGCTTACAAAAGTGCCATTTGACATTTTTTTGATTTGTGATTGGAAATTGATTAATCCAATTGTGTTTCAAGAGTAAGCCTACAGGTGTTTGCAACATTGTAATTGTTATAAACGATTCTTACTTTATTGATTATCACTGGCATTCAGATAAGGCATACAGGTACGGTGAGAAGAGGACTTCGTGAACATAACTTTTGACCTCAAAAGCCAGCAACAGGATCACAACTGACCGTAGCTCATCGCCAAGCCAGACCAATTCGCGAGGGAACATCTTGTACGGACTATAGCTCAATAGACTTGTTATATTCTGTGGTGGGGGTCGAATGACTTTATACAGCTCTGATGGTCGCCGTTAACGAATATAATACAATTTGTTTCTTTTAAAATATTAAAACATGAGTTTTCGTGTAAATTGTAGGTGGGCCGATTTTTGTAATGACCAGTGCATTAAGGGGGTCCTGCACGAAATTGTGGAAATTTACGTATTTTTAAGTCACTTGAACTATGCGCAGAATTAGTTAAATACATTAAAAGAACTTATGTAAGTTAGCCATTATTGCACAAGGTTGTTGAAATTTGAAACAAATTCTTTAAACAATAGCAAACAATACATAAATCTAATGACTCCGAAAAACATTTATTTCGACAGCTTTCTTAATTTTAGGCATGGAACAATAATTCTTACATGAAAATATTTGTATTATTATTCCACAGGGCTTCCCCCTTCTTTAAAATATAATTTTTAACACAAGCATAAAAACAATGCTCTAATTAAATTACTAGGTCTGAAACTTCAAAGCAGAATTTTATTATTCTAATTTATAAATATCAAATGATTGATTTTGCTTTGAAGTTCATTAAGAGACTTATGTCAGTTTTTGCAATCGATAACCTCTTGAGGATCGTAAAACCAGACACAATTTAAAATCAATTGTTGTGCGACCGCCGGCGGTCTTATGATCCTTGACCTATTATGTACTTTTGTATTCACATAATTATAAAAATTTGTATGCTTACATGCAACATTGGTAAAGGGGGGCTAAAATATCCAATTCATCGACTATAGGATTGCCCAAACCTTTTCCGTTGTCGAAAAGTACTATTTTGTCTTTGTAAACTTCATAACGATGCCTATCCCCATTCTGTATTAGAAAGTCAAATATGGACACATCTATTAGGTTCAGAAGCCGTTTGGTGCTGTGCGTGCTGACAATCTTCCTGCAAAATATTTCAACATGTTTATGACAGGTATACATCTAAAAAAATACATGAATGTACAGTCTGCAATCAAATATAGTTTGTACATGTAAGTAAATTTTCCTAAAAGCTAAGCTTAAGTCTGTTACATCAGTTAGATAAGGACTGTACAAGAATTAGGGTGAAACCCAATATTTTTATTTTATGTAATGTAACTACTGTTTACTGTGTAGTTCATAATGTACGATTGCATATTGTTAAGTTCTCAAAAAAGTGATATGTATGTCTTCTTGAGAATAAAGTTCTAAGAAAGAAGTTAAACTGAATCTAAGAAAAAAATAATTCAACTTCAGTATGTACTTACTTACAAAAATCATTATTATTTTCCCATTCCATTTTCTTGCTAGTGTATGATCTCCTCCAAGGTGATTTATATATTCTGAACGGTTTGTCTAGATACAGAATGGCAGCACCTTCAATTTCACCTTTACTATCTGGGCATACAGTTTCATTTACTTTGCAGTAAAAACATTTGCCATAAATGCATAAGGAGCCACTATCTGAAAAATAACTAATGTAATTATTAAAATAAGTAGGTAAATTGAAAAATGTAATTGGAGAAAACTCATTAACAACAACAATAACTCAATAATAACATCATAGTACCATTTTTCACCATGGTTTTTTTCAATCCTGCTGTTGCAACAGGCAAAATATCATTGTACAGATGAATTCTGCGTATGACTGAGGGGGTGATCCATGTAAAGTTTAACACCATTGCAAGATAATATGCAAATACTTCAGAATTGTGGCGATCAAATCCAGCGTATATATTACCATTTATAACTTCGCTTATCTTATATCTTTTAGGTTTAAAATATAGTTTATGCTTTCCCTAAAAAAAGTTGCAATCAGTAACATAACACAGTGGTTAAACAAAAACAAAAGAAATTGTTGATGTTAAATTACATGTAAATTGTATATGTCATACTTCAAGTAAAAGTAACAATTTTAACTGAGTTCCTTTAGGAGCGTTGTCAACAAGCACTATCTGTGAGCTGCGCATGGCCTGCAATATTTGCCCAGGTATGCCATTTTTATGAGGAAATAAAGACTCCTCGCTAGCCCACTGAAATGACATACCACATGAGAAATATTAACAACCACATGATAAAAATCAAATTAAAAAACAAAAATTAGGCTACAGAAATAAACCTACATTGACTGCATCAAGTAAAGTGTTTTGTGCATTTTGAACACGAGAAGAGTTAAATGACTGTATAAGATTATTTTGTACTAATGTAAATTTAGAATTTTTCTGCCTATAGGTACCAGGTAAATAATTGAGATATTGATAAATATCTCTGAAAGCATTGGGTGATAGATCGAATTTTATACCAGGCACGTTGAAACTGTGCCCTTGCCTTTGTACAGTATTTAATGTATAAAAAAAATATATATTAAGTCCCACTAGAATTAGTAAGAACAATGAGAAACCAAAGGCATAGTTCATCGACATTTTCAAATACAGTAAACTTAACCGAAAGGCACATTGCACTCAGAACAGTTATCAAATATAATAAACTTAACCGAAAGGCACAATGCACTCAGAACTCTTCAATATATTCATAAAGTTATACAGATCAACATTATGTAACTAAACAACTATAAACTTCATCCTCATAAATTAATTCATAAATGTTATAATTCTCTTCCAATACATTTTCTATCAGTACTTTGAGTTTATAGTTTAATTTTTTTTTATATGGCTTTCACTTCTCCTTTACTTGAGATGTATTTTGTCAACAACAATTTTATATTGGTCACTATGTCCAGAGAATGTTTGGTAGAAAAATTTTGTTTATGTTTTGGAGGAGCTTGATGTGGAGGGTATCTAAAACAAATAATATTTAGTGTTAGGGACACAGACAGCACATTGGACAATTTTACAATAACAGCCTACCTATGTTAGAGGATAGGAATGAAGTTACAAGCATAAAGGGTGAAAAAATTATGGGAAGGTTGATAAATAAGAACAAAATATAAGTTGGATGTTGTTACAACTTAATTTCATGTTGATGGATATATTTTATTAAGAGATACATAGTTATAAGAAAAATTTAAGTAACAAAGAAGAGATTGAAAGTTGATAGGGTGTGGAATTTCAGGAGGAAGAAGGTCATATAAAGAGTAGGAGAACTTAAGACAGCTAAAAAAGATATATGGTCTGTGGTTCCTTCGTCCCATCCACATTCACATAGAGAATGATCCCATACCGTAATTATTTTGGTAAGATTAATAAGATTGGTGTACAAACATGTCCAAGCTGGAAACAGCAAATCGTTGAAGTGGTTGTTTATTATTATTCGTCTTTTTTGTAAAGGGTGCTTGGACATGTTAGAAATAGACGGATTTGCGTTTTCTAGGTTAGTAATAACTTTTTAGCTGTTCTATCATGTTTTGCTACTTCAGATGGAAGTAATGCAGCTGCGCTGGAGCGTTTACGCGAGATTATGTCGACGTCCATGATGCCATCCCCTACGGGAGGCTTTGTTTTTCGTTCCCTTCCATATACGCGGCCAAAAGGCCAACTAAAACCTACTCGCGTACCTTATTTCCCTCTACATCAATAGTACACCAACACGTAAGCATGGAATTTATATTTTTTAAGGATATTAACCAAAAATTCGAACAGACTCACTCTATAGCCGAAAGGAAGGAAGGAAATTGGTTCCTTCAATTCAATTTCATAGTTGATGGCTTGCTAATCTTGCTATAATGAGCCAGTGTTTAGTTTTTGGGTAGAAATGTGGTTTAGTTTTTGTTTGCGACTCAGCTAACTCTGTTTATTTTAAACTTAAAAGCGATAAGATTATTACCTATACCTATTACATTTACATATTGTTTATTTATTTGTTTTTTTGGTTAAAGTGATCTGTGACACCTTTTTTTTTTTTTTTTTTTAATATTTGTTCCCTGAAGGAACAGGCTAAGGTCTGAGCCATACTGCCTAGTCATTAGTTTTTTATTTGTTTTTTTCCCTTGATGATAATGAGTGGTGATTAAGATGAAAGATAAATGATGTTCCCCAAACACCCTTGAATCCTCAGTAAAGATGTGGGACTTTACTGAGGTCTCACGCGGACTACTTGAGATAAATTGAAAAGTGATGTTGCACTGTTTTGTTTCATTTGCCAACACTCATGCACGTTCACAAACACTTAACGGTTAATAATCCACTATTATTTCACATTAATATTCGAAAAAACACAAATGTTAGAAAATAAAACAAAACTGCAGACATGACGCTTCACTTTCCCGCCAAGAAGTCCGATCTGTGACACCTTTTTGTGTCGTGAAGGAACAGGCTAAGGTCTGAGACCATACTGCCTAGTTATTAGTTTTTTTTTTCTTTTATTTTTCCCTTGATGATAATGAGTGGTGATTAAGATGATGAATGATAAATGATGTTCCCCAAACCCCTTGAGTCCTCAGTAAAGATGTGGGACTTTACTGAGGTCTTACGCGGACTTCTTGAGAGAATTAGAAAAGTGATTTTGGACTGTTTGGTTTCATTTGCCAACACTCATGCACGTTCACAAACACATAACGGTTAATAATCCACTATTATTTCACTATAATATTCGACAAAATACAAAGAAATTAAGACAAAACTACAGACATAACGCTTCACTTTCCCGCCAAGAAGTCAGTGGTGGTCAGTGTGACCATCTCAAAATTGGCAAGTCTGCCCTGCCTGACACTGGCCAAAAATCTGTCATTTGGCAGACTTTTGGATTAATAAAATCTGCCACGTTCCAAATTTAACAAAAAAGCTCATCGCTACCTTTTTTGTACATATTGAAATTACTACCTAAAAAATCTGCCAAATTCTGCCACTTTTTTTAATTACAATAAAGCTCGTCGCAACATTTCCTTGAAATCTGCCAAATTCTTCCACTTTTTTGAATCGTCAGCATAGTCTGTCACAGTTAAAATTTAAGTGCCAAATCGGCCCAAATGGCAGAAATCTGCCACAAATGGTAGTGCTTCCACAATGAGGGGAAATTCCCCGTTTGAGGGGAAATTGGGGAAGTAAAAGGGGAAAGAGATGAATAGGGGAAATCGAGGGGAAATAAGCCTAACCAAAAAAATAAAAAAACCTCGCCATTTTGCGCAAAGGAAACCCGGCGTTTATGCTTAAATTGCATACTGTTTTAATTTTTACATGTGACGTACCTTTTTAGCCTCCAATAAGTGTCATGTGTAACGCCGCCGCCGCCAAAAATGATATTATGAACACTGCATGTAACAGAACGTAAAACAATTTTAATAGTTTAATTCCACCCACCTTGCGACGATTTTTTTTTAGATAGTGTTTTTAACCTTTTGAAAAACTATAGCAGAATAACTTTTGAGGGGAAAAATGTCCTGAGAAGGGAAAATCTCAATTGTGGCGAGGGGAAAGGAAATCATTAAAGTGGAAACACTGATGAGTGGTGGGTGCTCAGAACCTCAGAACCTCAGAACACAGACATATAGGTATGTCTGTGTTCTGAGCTCAGAAGAATACTGCCCCCGTTAGTAAGGGGAAAACCGTTAATTATTATTACAGTAAGTCAAAAAAATGTAATTGAGGGAAAATGAACTATTGTTTCAATATTTTAAAATTAATGTATCTTTATTATTATAGCAGATAACTCAGATATTCAAACAGATAAACTTGCTTAGATTAATCTTGAATATAATTTATTTATTTAATATAATTTTTTTTTCAATCTAACGATTTGTACTTACTGGTAGTCGTATATCAGACTAAATAACACTTTCTTAAACATATTTACAGTAAATCGGTAACTTACTGTAAATATATTTAACGAAATAGCCTGCCCGTGATAGTTACTGTAGGTAAGTAAGTGGTAAGTAACTATATTTATTATAACCTCTTTATAAATATGTGAATGCCAAAAATTCAAGTGTCTGTTTTCGCAATATTCACGTATTTTAGAACTTTTGATGATCTCCTTAGTCGAGTGGTTTGTACACCGATTTCCATGGTGTCGCCATCTCTGAGGTCCCGGGTTCGATCCCCGGTCGGGTCAATTTAGAAATGATTGTTTTTCTTATTGGTCTGGGTGTTTTCTATGTATAATTAGTATGTATTTAAGTATTTTAAGTATGTTTATCAGTTGTCTAGTAACCATTTGACGAGTTTCATAACGAAGCTTCTCTTGGGCTAGATAATGGGTGTGAGTGTAGGTTTATTAGATATTTATTAACTCTGATATCCTGTCTTAAAATATTATTGAGCATAATGAAGTAAGAGGGCAGGTTAGAAGTCCACTTCAGTAGACTTTCCTTACCACAGACGTATACATCTTATTTTACGTCTGTGCTCCTTACAAACAACAAATCGTATTTCTCTCGTTGGTGTTTTTGCCGTTCTATTTTGTTACTTAACATAATGTCTTTATTCAATAAACTTAGTTACTTAAAGTGCTTACTTTGAATTGTCCATACCAAACCATGTCATTTCTTTAACCTCCACCCATACATTTTACCATTTGATGATTTATATAAATATGTTCATGACACGTTACTTACTATAATAAAAATCATAGAATGAGTGTTCAGAATGGTCTATCCTACTAAAAAATCATATGTTGCAATTATTTTAAAGGCATTTTGAATAAAAAAGTTTTGTATATAAATACATAAAGAAAAATATTTATGGAGAATTCAAAATTGCACTGAATGTTATTATAATTTGTTGTATGTTATTGAACTTAGTCTTTATTTATAAGTTATTTGAAAAGCTCTAGAACAATCACATTCGTTAAATAAAATTGTCCTATTATATAACATCAACATCATCATAACATCATTTTGAGTGGTAGAGCCACGCTGCGTTGCAGCACACATTGGGCCGGCTCGCCCGGCGTAATACCACCCTCTCACTAATATTCGGCGTGAAATAATGGCACTTGGTGCTGTTGTGTTTCGTCCGACCAGTGAGGGTTCCGGAGGCCCCTTCCCCCCCCCCCCCTCCTCCCAATTCCTATTCCTTCCTTAAACCTATTCCTCCCTTAAAGGCCGGCAACGCGTCTGCGATTCCTCTGGTTTTGCGGGTGTCCATGGGCGGCGGTGATTACTCTCCATCAGGTGACCCGCCTGCTCGTTTGCCTCCCTTTTATAAAAAAAAAAAAATCTAAGTAGTCAGGTACTCATAAAAAAGGCAAAAATTACTCGTAATAATCTTAAATTTTAATTCAGTAGTACTCGTGAATTATCAGTTACAGTCTTATAAACTATTAATAACTCAGCCTTCATTTAATAATAGTATCACTAACAACAACTCAACCAGCTTTAAAATTATTATAAATTCGAACAATCATATTATTATTCTTAATAACATAGAAAAATATAGGTACTTACTGTGAATATGGTAGCGGAAATAACATAAGGTAAGGTGGGGTAAGAGGGACGAGCGGGGAAGAGGAACAGCATCACGTAAATATAAAACTATAAAGCCCAGCTCTGTGCCTACTCTGTCGATAAAACAGAAATTCGGGTGTAGTTTTCATGTTCCAACACAGATAGCGCTACGACACATCTAAGTCAGTTAAAGAGAGAGAAAAAAAATCTATTGTCAAACATCAAAACCATCGACTGGGTGGTAGATTTTTTAGGTGCCTATATAAATGATAAGACGATTTGTTAGAAGGCTGTTTTTGTTGGAGAGTGCAAAGTTCATGTTGAGCTTTTATTTTCCGACCTAATTTTGTTTGTAGCACGTGTTTACAATGTTTTTGCATGTGATCAAAATCTTAACCTAAAACATGCCAAGTGGGGTAAGAGAAACTACCATAATCGATAAAGAAGAACATATGTTTCTCTTTCCCGGTTTCAGGGGCACAAACCTTTTGTAGGCGATGAAATATTAATGATAATAGGTTATTCATAACCGACATCAAAAAAAGAGGTTCTGTTTAACTCGTGTATGTACCTATGTATGTAATAATGTATGTTCGCGATTTACTCAAAAACTGCTGTACCGATTTTGGTGATTCTTTCACATGCATAATTTTCATTTTTCTTGAAAGGTTTTAATGTACAATACACTTTTATACGCGGCGTTGCTCGCAAAGGTGTCTCTTAAATATCGTTCGTTTTTAAAGTAAATAAGTTAGCCTACCTGCTTTTGTACGATTTTTAGTAGGTAATTGCTTAAAAAAGTTGTATTTAAAAAAAAATGAACCGGCTTAAATGGTATGAACACTTTAAAGTATAAATTAAATTTAAAAATGATAATTTATATCTCTAAATCTAAACTCATCTTATTCAGTGCAAGCAGAGTTTTTTTAAATAATTTATGATTTTGTTTTTAAAAAGTTTGTAGATTTTAAAAGATTCGTTTGTAAAATTTAATGACGTTTGTTATTTTTTAGTTATATTGTAGTATGTGCTCATTGGCAATAGGTACTTATATTTTTTAATACACTTCAATTGATTTGATTTCATTAAAAGCTAATTCTTATATATTTGTTTTTATTTTAAAAATCGTTTGCGAATTTGCTACCTCTGACCATACCATATATATGTTCCTCTTACGCCAAATTTAAATTTTCTCGATATTACGCTAAACTAAATCTTATTTTTACTGCGATTAACTCTCAATTCATTTGACTTGACAATCACATTTAAAATATGTAAAGACAAATCAAAAAAGGTCAGTTTTAACATGAAAAGTTTAGGTTGTTCCTCTTTCCCCATATCTGGGGTAAGTGGAACATTTTGAAGACTCAACTTCATTGACAGATTTCTCCGTAAATACTGAAGGAATCGATTTGTATGTTAAAATAATAGTAAGTTAACTTCAGGAGGTACACTTATTTTCTAGTAATATTAAAATTAAACTGTGTATTTACTGGCTGGAGCTCATAATATTAAAATATCAGTAAACTATGTTCCTCTTACCCCACCTTACCTCAGGTATTTTGAATAATGACAATAAAGTGACTGTAGTTACTGTAAATATTTTAGGGAAAATATGAAATAAATCGCAGTTTTAATACAGTAAGTCTTCTTACTGCCCTTGTTTTAACGAAAAGTTGAATCTTTACTGAGGTTAAGCCACAGGCGTGGGTTAAGCCTATCGTATTCTTGTCAATAATTATGATTAAAAAATAGTAAAAATAGTGGATAGTGGCATGGCATGTACTCGAGGGCATGTAGGTCTTGATTTCTGGATCACGGTAGGTACTGTAAAAAGTCATAATCATTCAGTCATCATCAGTGAAACATGGTATAAATGATGTAATAATTAATAATAAGCACTAAACATGTTTAGCCAAATTAATTAGCATGCAATATATTCACATTAAAATAATGATAATGTCAAAAAATTCTTTTAAGTCATACGTGTGTGATCCTAACCATGTACCCAAGTGTCTTTTAAAATTATTTATATTTAAGGTCCTAAATTCTTTCGGTATTTTATTAAAGATATTGATGCACATAGTCAAACAGCTTTTTTTGTACTGCATTGTTTTTGGAGTTACTTAGCACCAGTAACACGACTTACCTACTGTAATTATGACAACGGGGGCAGAATAGCTTTTGTTAATGTTCTGAGCTCGGACCAAATATTTGGTCCGAGGTTCTAAGGGTGGTTGCTCAGAACATTAACTAAATATTTTTTTGAGGGTGGGTGGGTGCTTGAGCCAAGTTACCGCCTAGTTTAAGTTAAGTAATTCTGAGCTTCTTGGCGGGAAAGTGAAGCGTCATGTCTGCAGTTTTGTTTTATTTTCTATAATTTGTGTTTTTTCGAACATTAATGTGAAATAATAGTGGATTATTAACCGTTAAGTGTTTGTGATCGTGCATGAGTGTTGGCAAATGAAACAAAACAGTGCAACAACACTTTTCAAATTCTCTCAAGAAGTCCACGTGAGACCTCAGTAAAGTCCCACATCTTTACTGAGGACTCAAGGGGTTTGGGGAACATCATTTACCATTCATCTTAATCACCACTCATTATCATCAAGGGAAAAAAACAAATAAAAAACTAATGACTAGGCAGTATGGCTCAGACCTTAGCCTGTTCCTTCATGGAACAAATATTTAAAAAAAAAAAGTTAAGTAATTCTTTTTTACTTTTTCATGTTACTCGTAAATGTCTGTTCTTAATTGTTTGTAATCTAAGTTGTAGTTCAAGACGAAATTAAGCCTAATGGCTAATGGTTTAAAAAAGTTTATTTCATCCTTTTCATTTCGTTTGCGTCCGAATCTGAGAAAGTTACTGACTGTCATTGTCAATTGTCAGACAAGTTGGTTGACAGTTGACAGCACTGACAGAAGTCAGCTTTGTGATTGTGATGTGATTTTCCCTCAGATTAATATTTAGAAGATTTTCCATTTCCATATTATTATTAAACTGATTACCATGAAGTTATAGAATATAACTCTATAGTGATTATTTACGTGTGAGTAAAAGATTCTCAGAATAACTATATTCTGAGATCTGAATGAATACACGAATCGTCTCTGGGTACAAACAAGTACAAGGGGTTTATACCAAGTGTTGTAGGTACTTACTTTTATCTTTATCTTTTCCAACTTAAAGCTATCAGTTATACATTTAGTCAAAATAGTAAAAAAATGTCTAAACCACTAAAAGATACCTTCTTATACTATGCGTATGGCAGCAACTTATTGAAGAAAAGGATTCATATAAATAACCCTTCTGCTGAATATTTGGGTGTTGGTCGTCTTAATGTAAGTAAATACACACGACGTTGTCTTTTAGTGGCTCATTTGCAGATAAGTAAATATATTTTATCACATAGTGATACAATAATTGGCTTTCCATTTTTTGCAACTTCCCTAAATATTGATTTCTAATTTTCTTTCCTGCCCTCTGTGTATTTTGTATTGTACTGTATTCAATATTGATTAAGTATGTAAGTACTTAACTCTAATAATGTAACTCATTTTTTAGGATCATCAACTTAATTTTATCAAATATTCTGACCACTGGAGAGGAAGTTCTGCTACAATAGTTCCGATTGAAGGTTCTCATATATGGGGGGCTATTTGGAGACTGAATATCAAAGATATGCCTGCATTAGATAGGTACCTACCTACATAACATACTTAATTAATTATTTAAAAACATTTTGAGTTGCTTAACTAAATGTGATTATATACTATATTAAACATAATTTACCTATTTCAGACAAGAAGGAGTCAACACAAACTGGTATTTTCCTAAAACAGTTGAGGTTATCATGCTAGATGGTGAAAAAGTTGAGTGCCGAACATACCAACAAACAATTAATCCTCCCGTAATAAACGAAGATGAAGAATTGCCACTGGAACGAAGACCATCATCTACATACCTAGACTGTATCATAAATGGATCAATTGAATGTAAACTACCAGAGGAATATATACAAAAGTTAAAGAAAATTCCCCACAATGGAAATGAAGCTTCTCCTAAAATGATTGCAAAACTCAATTGTTGAATTTGTTGACTGTGTCAGGAACACAATAAAAATTATCTGTGATTTTATTCAATTATTTTTAAGATTCAATAAAATTATATATTATATGTTGCCATCTTAGTTTCATTCATTGCCCTGTTAGTTTTAAGAGGTAATAATTCATTTGATCTATTTAGCCTCATTTAATCATAACAGAAAATAATAAGTAGGTAAGTACAGTAAAAGCTCCTTATTCGCGCTTCCTTCATTCACGTTTTCACTATTCGCGGATTAAAAAAATGCGACCAAATTCCTATATTCGCGGCTAAAAATTTCTTTATTCGCGTATCTAATTGATCGCGCCGCCTTAGCCCTGCCGCCTCTTGTCAAAGGATGCCGCACCCCGCTACCGACACTACCCAATATTCTTTGTAAATGCCGTCAAATGGACTAATAAAAAAAGTAAAATAAATCTTATTACAAGTTTGCCTAAAGCATGTAGAATTGTAGATGATATCGCCGTGGACTTTGACATGGCCACCTTCGCCGCGATCGGTGTTTTTGAGAATGTAAACAAACAGAATGAAAGCAACATTTTGTCACCTAGGAACGTATCCCATATAAATTACCATTCCGTATTCACGGTTTCTGTATTCGCGGCATATTTTTGGAACATATACCCCGCGAATAAAGAGCTTTTACTGTATACTACTCTGTCAATATTTTAAATTGGACAGGTCGAAAAATCTCAGAACTTCAGAAAAAAATCATAACTCGAAAACTATGAAAAATCGCGGAACATACATGGGGGTGATTCGGATCGGATACCCCTCGACACGAGCGAGGGACCTAATTTTTTTTTGGACGTCAATGTTTTGGCCATCCTGTATAGGGACAGATTATTGTTGCTGACGTATCCTCAGGCCATTTGACGTAGGTATCTAACTTAATCAATCAATCAATCAATTATTCATAGTCAACAAATGGACAAAAAAAAAACTTAATAAACATGAATTGCTCCTCGTTTCCATACTGTTTTTTTATATTAAATATTTTTTATCACGTGAAAAACTTATACTTAATTAAGTCATTCACTGCCGTCGGGTCACAATAACAATAGAAATTTGACCCGCGTGGCGTTGAACGTGTAGATGTCTCGGTTCCACAGACAGGAGGGCGTGGAGTCAAAAACATATTTTCCATATATGTACTCGTAAATATACAAAATGTGGGTAACTCAACCATTCTGTGTCGAACCTATCAGCTAACCGAAAACCCATTGCCGCGAAAAAGTAATGAAGTTTTACCAGCAGACAGAAGACCGTCCATTTCTTATTTAGAAGTCATTGTACAGGGTGCAATGGAATGCCATTTGCCAGAAGAATATATGGATAAATAAAGAAAATACCACACAATGGCCGAATAGCTTCACCAGAAATTATAAAAAAATTAAGAAACTAATAAAATCTAGTGACTTTTAAAAATTGTGGTTTTCTTCACACCTTCCACCACCACCACCCAGTTATGCGTGACAGGCTACACAATAATAATAGAGAACACCCTAGACACAATAGAAATCTAAATTTAAAGGTATAGGTGTGTATAGAAAGTGGGCACAGGGCGTGCCTACACTGACAGTAGGCAGGCACAGACTGATTGCACATGAGATGCTGATAGTGCATATGTCGCAGTCATATGATAAAAACAGAGATTTGGTCTAAGTGATTTGATAACAACACGATTTTATCATTTCCCTAAATAAATTTAGGGATTTGAACACTATTATTTATTCTGTGTTTGAACACCACTAGAACATAAACTGCCCTACTCCTGTAGGTATTTTTTTTTGTCTCAAATTTTGGAAACTCACTACGAAGCGCATGCTGTTCTTTTTTCAAATTTGGCGCGAAAACAAGCTTTTTAGAAACAAAAAAGGTTAGGCGAGCCTCGCCTAATGGGCCGTTTACACGTATTAAGTTGTCAAGTAGGTAACTAAATTTTAAGTTAATTTTAAGTTGTCGATCGTTTACACGTGTTTTTACATAAGCACTCTTTCGTGCATACGGCGGCGACACATCGCGGCAAGACCGGCTCTCGTCACACACGAGACTTCACGACTTCACTAAATACTTCACTAAATTGTTGCGTCCACACGTCAACTAAATGACAATTTAGTAGAAGCCACGCCTACCGGGGAATGCAAGCGGCGCGGGAGGGGCGGTTACTTACTCAAAAAATAGACTCGATTCTATTCTACTTGTTCACTTGCCCACTAAATCGTTTACTTACCACTTGCTACAAAGAGCTTTTATGTGACTGTTTACACGCAAGAATTTAGTTAAAATTAACTTAAAATTAAGTTACCTACTTGACAACTTAATACGTGTAAACGGTTCATAACTTGCGAGGCGACTTCTAAGTATTCTTTGAAAATGCAGAAAAGCGAGTTTCGAATTAAACACTATTTTTCACGTGGTAAAACTATTAAGCAGACCGAAGACAAATTGAAAAAGTATTATGGTGATTCTGCGCCTTCTCATGGGATGGTACATAAGTGGTCCACTGAATTTCGTTGTGGAGTACTACCACTAATGACGCGGAGCGCCCAGGAAGGCCGATTGAGGTCACTACGGAGGGCATGGTTAATAGACGCGTTTTACCTGAAATAAAACGCATATTAAATACTTACCTCATTAGAAGCTTATAATATTGAGATAGGCACATCCGTTTCGCTGTCTCTCTCGCTCATCCCACTCAGTGGCGTCACCAGGTGGCGCGGTGGGGGAACCAAGAGATTTCACACCCGTGCCCATTTGTTCATCATTGCGTCGAAATATGCATTAAGCACCAGGCGGAAATAAAAACTAAGCTTCTAATGAGGTAAGTATTTAATATGCGTTTTATTTCAGGTAAAACGCGTCTATTAAACACTTGACCGTCATTAGAAGCTTATAATATTGAGACCTGTTTGTTATCGCCTGGTGAAAACGCCAATGTGAGAAATAAATTAAACAATAAGTGCGAGAGAGTTAATCATATGATTATGGTTTAAACAAAAAGTTATAAATTAAGTACTAATTATTTACAATTTAAGTCATGTAAGAAAATAATTGGCCAGTCATTGATGAAAAATCAAATAATTTAGCTTGTAAACCATGTAAACGAACATTATTAATATGAAATAAATATTAATAATAATAATATATGATGGTGTATTGATTAAGGTTCACTATACTTTGTTTATGGGGTCAAAAATGAAATACGTATTGACAATTTGCCTGTTTATTTCGAACTAACTGCTACAATCCTTTCATGCCATTTATAAAGGCGTTTAGCGTATTAGCGATCTCGGGCGAAAACAAAACAATTAGGTACCTACATTTTTAACCTAACATACCGTCCACCAAAACGCAGTTTTTTAAATCACTCTAGTTATTTACCAATTAAACATGTTATACAATCTAAATAAAGTACGATACAGATTCTAAACTAAATCATAAATTTTACCTTAAAAAAACATTCCGAAAAATCATAATAAGCTGCCAGCCGACATTCGTGAGAGTCCATCGGTGTCATCTTTCAAATTTAGCGAGTGGGGTTGAAGCGAAGCTTGGAGAGAAATTATACTCAGGATGGTCAGTCGTAGAATGGATACTTTATTTTAGTTAGTGATCATATATATTACAATTATTATATTTACAAACATAGGTTGCTTAACTTAGTCACTTACGCAAAAGAGAGAGGAACAACGGGTGTCTCATTCACCCGCGGTCGCTATGCAACGCGGTGCGGGGAACACGCGGCGCGGGGCTTCGCGACGCGGGGAAGTGCGGGCGGGGAAACACGCACGCGACAAAACTGGCGACGTTCGTTGCGCTCGGCCAGTCTGCCATTTCGACGGCCGACAGACCACGGAGCGGACGCAGTGAAGATGCGTGGCGTGCGGCGTGCGGCGATGGCGATAACGTGGCGCTGTTACGAGTGATGTGTACACGCAGCTGAGAATGGTGGCGAAGAATGAAGATGCTGTTTGCATGCTGACGAAGCTCCATTCCTATTTCATTACGACAGCCCTTTTCAGTGCTATGTTCCTGTTTCATATCGATCTATTCTTATTTCATTATGGCAGCTCTTTTCAGAGCTATGTCCCTGTTTCATATAGAAAAGGCTTCCGTCTGACATTCTATTAAATGGATTTGCTTTACATCTTCTGTGCTTGTTATTGTGAGTGTGCGGCTACAGTGCTCCCCCTCAAGCGAAGCGTACAGGTGGCTTGACGACTCGGCCGGATGTGGTTCGCTTATCTGCCGGTTGTGTCGTCTTGCTGCGGCTTGGTAACGGTGTTGGTGGTAAAATGGTAACTGTTTTCTGTATGGGTACGTCGAAGTTGAGTTCTTGTTCTTGTAAAACGTATGCGGGCTTCAACCGGTCTATGGATATGTTTGCTTCACGGTGAGGTAGCTTGATGGTAAAAACTTTGCTGTTCCGATCCATAACTTGGTAGGGACCTTCATATGGTGGCTGTAGTGGCTTTTTCACGGCATCTGTTCTGATAAACACGTGCGTGCATGTACTTAGGTCTTTATGCACAAGCATATGTTTATTGTTGCTATGGTGTGAAAAATCTGCAGTCGGCTTGTTTGCTTGAATGGTGTCGCGCAATCTTTCGACGTAGGTATAATCCATCGCAGTAGGTATGTTAGTACTTGCGGTAAAAAATTCGCCTGGCAATCGCAAATGGTAAGCGTAGGTAAGTTCGGCTGCGCTGACTGCCGTGTCTGTGCGTAAGGCTGCTCGTAAGCCTAATAGAACTGTAGGTAGTTCATCTGTCCACTTAGTTGAAGCGGCGACGAGTCTTGCGCGTAATGCGTTCTTGAGTGAGCGGTGCCAACGTTCGACTATTCCGTTTGCCTGTGGGTGATAGGTCGTTGTACGTGTTTTCGCTATTCCCATTTCTTTCATTAGGTTGGTGAACAGCTGACTCTCGAATTGTCGACCTTGGTCACTTGTAAGGGTTTCTGGGCAGCCGAAGCGTGTGATCCAGTGTTGGTAGACGACTTTCGCTACTGTGTCTGCTGTAATGTCGTCCGTAGGTATTGCTTCGGTCCATCGGGTCGCTCTGTCTATCATCGTGATTACATAACGTTGGCCGTTTTCTGCAGTAGATAATGGGCCAACGATATCGACATGCAAATTTCGGAATCTGTCAGCTGGCGGGAATGATGAAATAGGTGAAACTGTATGACGTTGTATCTTGCTCTTTTGACATGGAATGCACGCTTTTGTCCATTTGCCGATGTCTGCGTTCATTGATGGCCAAAAGTACTTCTTTGCGACGAGCTTGCGTGTAGTACGGGTGCCGGGATGACTCACGTTGTGAATAATGTTGAAAACTTGCCATCTATGTTCTGTAGGTATATACGGGCGAACGTAGGGCGTAGACGTTTCACAATATAGGTCGAGATCAGTGTCAGGGATAGTTATTTTCTTGATTGAGATGTTGCTTGAGTTTTGAGATGCTAGTTGCGATATGTTGCTGTCTTGCTCTTGCGCGTTGGCTATATCTGCGTAGGTTATTGTTTCCGGGCACGATATTGTTTCTATGCGGCTGAGTGCGTCGGCGACTACATTTTCTTTGCCACTTATGTGTCGTATGTCTGTGGGGAATTCGCTTATGAAAAGACATTGGCGAGTCCGGCGCGGCGTTTCGTTTGCCGTTTGCGTTTTAGACATAGCGTAGGTAAGCGGCTTGTGGTCGGTGAAAATAATGAGGTGGCGGCCTTCAAATGTTTTTCTGAAATGCTTGACTGCCATGTAGATAGCTAGTAGCTCTCTGTCGTAGGTCGAGTATTTCTTCTGCGCGGTTGAAAATTTCTTTGAGAAGTATCCTAATGGTTGCCATTGGTCGTTGTAATGTTGTTGTAGCACGGCACCGGCTGCGTTATCGGAAGCGTCGCAAAATAACGCGAGTGTCGCATCGTGGGATGGGTGTGCGAGTAAGGCAGCGTTTATAATGCTTGTTTTGCAGTCTATAAATGCTTCCTCCGCTTCGGTATTCCATTCGATGGTGGTCTTGTCGCGTTTTTTCGTATTGTGTAGGTACGAGTTTAATGGTGCTTGTATGGCTGCGGCGTTCGGAATATGTTCACGGTAAAAGTTTAACATTCCGAGAAAACGCCTGAGTTCTTCTATGTTCTTTGGCTTCGGGTACTCCGTGATGGCTTGAACTTTGTGCAGCGGTGGTTTTATGCCTTCTTGTGATACAGTGTATCCTAGAAACTGTACTTGCGTTTGGCCAAAGTTGCATTTGACCGGGTTTATGGTAATGCCATTGTCTTCCAGTCTGCTTAAAACCATTCGTAGGTGTTCTTCGTGCTGAGTTGGGGTTTCGGATGCCAGGAGTAGGTCGTCGATGAAAGGAAACACGAAGTGTAGCCCTCTTAGAACTTCATGGATGTACCGTTGGAAGGTTTGACCTGCGTTCTTGAGACCTGGGCACATTCGTGGAAATTCGAACAGTCCCATCGGGGGTGATGATTGCTGTTTTCTCAATGTCCTCGTCACGTACTGCTAATTGTTGATACGCCCGGTTGAGGTCAATTGTACTGAATATTGTTTTCCCAGTGAGTTGATGTGTGAAATCCCTTATGCGTTTTATTGGGTAGCGATCGGGTTTCGTGACTGCATTAAGACGTCTGTAATCTCCGCAGACTCGTAGGTCACCATTTTTCTTCGGTACGATATGGAGTGGGCTTGCCCAAGGACTTTTGCTTGGTCTGCATAGCCCTTGACTGATCATATATTCGAACTCGATTTTGACTTGATCGTAGCGATGTGGTGGAATAGGTCGAGCGCGGCAGTGAATAGGTTGACCAGTTGTTTCGATGAAATGTTCTACTCGGAGTTTGGGGTTGAGTTTCATTGAAGTGAAACGGGCGATACCGGGGTACTCTGATAATATGTTGTGGTACGATTGTTGGACGTCGATGCTGCGTACTGTAGGTATGTCGGTGTAACGCCCACTGGTGTCGGTACCGAGCTTCGTTGTGTTGTCTATAAGTCTTCGGTTCTTCAAATCAACTAGTAGGTTGTGATGTTTAAGGAAGTCTGCTCCGATTATCGGTTTTGTAACGTCGGCCACGATGAAACGCCATTTATAAGGTCTTCGTAGGTTGAGGTCCAATGTCATTGTTTTTTCACCGTAGGTTGGTATGATGGTGCTATTGGCGGCGTACAGGGTGAATGGAAGAGGTTTCGCAGATGTTCCTTTTCGCTTCGGCAGAACGGAGATGTTGGCGCCGGTGTCGATTAAAAACGATAATCTGGAGCTTTTGTCGGTGACGAATAGGCGGTATGACTTTGTTCCGACGACGTTGGGTTCCGCCTCTGCCAACGTGTTTGCTAGTTTTCCGATGTTACTTCATTGTTGAAAGTACATGGTGTTGTGCAGCGTTTTGCATTTTTCCCAAAGCGACGATGATAGTAGCAAAACGGTGATGGCGTGGCAGAGCGAGAACGGGATGGTCCGTCGCGGTTGCGAGACGGAGACGGCGAACGGCTGGTATTTCTTTCTCTTGCATTTCGATGTGGATGTTGTTGTGCGTAGTGATAGCGTGCATGTGGTGGTGGGCGAGGGTACGAGTAGTTGTTTCTAAATGCTCGGAGTTCTGCAACTTCTAAATGGAGTTTTCTTATCTCGTCGGCCAGGAACTGTATGTCGACGTGTTTTTCTTGCCGGGTTGATGACGAAACTGAAGCTATCGTGGAGACTTGACGATTTTGTTCCAGCATCTTGTCAGCAAGCTTGGCTAGCTCGTCCAGCGCTGTGTCGTTGCTAATCGCATCGCTAACGATGATCACCGAGTGCACGTGCGGTGGCAGGAGGTTCATCCACATCAATCGGAGTGTACTGTCAGGAACCTTGTTGCGTGCGAGGGTTCGCATGCGCCGTAACAACTGGCTCGGCTTCTGATCGCCTAGGTCCATGTCGGACAACAGTTTTTGTAGTTGCTTTCCATCCGATTCTTCATAGACAGAGATTAGTCGCTCTTTGATAATTGAGTAGTAGCGTTCGGCTGGCGGCTCGTAGAGTAGGTCGCATATTTGCTCTATGTCTTCTTTTTCGAGTTGTGCGATGACCATCTGCGCCTTTTGTGCTTCGCTTTTCTTTAGTTCGCTAGTTGCGGCTTCGAAACTTATGAACCAGAGACGCGGACGATCTTGCCAGAATGGTGGTACACGCATAGAGAGTGCAATGCCGGAGACTTCTTGCAGGTGTTGTGCTGGAGAGGTTGGTGCTGCTGGTTCTTCGTTAGCCATTTTCTTCTTTCTGGATTGTTCTGAGTAGGGTCTTCTGTGTTCTGACTGGGGTCACCACTTTAGCGAGTGGGGTTGAAGCGAAGCTTGGAGAGAAATTATACTCAGGATGGTCAGTCGTAGAATGGATACTTTATTTTAGTTAGTGATCATATATATTACAATTATTATATTTACAAACATAGGTTGCTTAACTTAGTCACTTACGCAAAAGAGAGAGGAACAACGGGTGTCTCATTCACCCGCGGTCGCTATGCAACGCGGTGCGGGGAACACGCGGCGCGGGGCTTCGCGACGCGGGGAAGTGCGGGCGGGGAAACACGCACGCGATAAAACTGGCGACGTTCGTTGCGCTCGGCCATTTCGACGGCCGACAGACCACGGAGCGGACGCAGTGAAGATGCGTGGCGTGCGGCGTGCGGCGATGGCGATAACGTGGCGCTGTTACGAGTGATGTGTACACGCAGCTGAGAATGGTGGCGAAGAATGAAGATGCTGTTTGCATGCTGACGAAGCTCCATTCCTATTTCATTACGACAGCCCTTTTCAGTGCTATGTTCCTGTTTCATATCGATCTATTCTTATTTCATTATGGCATCTCTTTTCAGAGCTATGTCCCTGTTTCATATAGAAAAGGCTTCCGTCTGACATTCTATTAAATGGATTTGCTTTACATCTTCTGTGCTTGTTATTGTGAGTGTGCGGCCACACAAACATAAATTAAAAGAGCACTACCTATCCAACAACAACAGTAGTTAGCAATGTTGTAACATAACTAGTTATTCATTTTGATTATATTATATATTAATATGTATGTCTATGTATATATATATACAATATAGGTAGTTTGTTTAAGTAGGTATGTATGTGTATGTTTAGGAATGTTATAAGTAGGTATATGTATTTGTAAGTATCATTAGTCCCGTAGACTCTCTTTCCACACCACAGCTAGGGTTGGCTGGAAGAGATCTCTTCTAGAGATAAGCTCACCCTTGTATATGTCTTTTTCAATGTGTTTTATATGTGCAATAAAGGATTAATATAATATTAATCTCCTAAAACATGCTACTCAATTCGTTCAATAATTGTGAATGGACCTTTTGCTTCGAACAAACAAATGACATCGCTCAATAGGACGAAGTAAGACGTAAACAACATAAAAAATCATGAAAGCAAACATAAAGCTGGTGATACACTCAGATTTTTTGTGAATTAAATTATTTGTCACCCTTTGAAATTTAATGAAGTTAAACTCTTGGACAAACTAATATGCAATACAAATGAAATTAAGATATAATTATTAAAGAAACAATAATATCAATTATCATTGATAGGTAATTCACATAGTCTATTGACTGGTCGTTTTATAATTTTACCCTTAGACTTCATACTATAAACTCGACAAATTTGGTCGGCACCAGGATGTTTTTCGGTAATTCGACCCAGCGCCCATTTACCAGGAGGAAGATGGTCTTCCTTAATAAGGACTATGTCTCCCTCTTGAAATTCTCTTTTGGTAGTTAGCCATTTGGGTCTCTGTTGCAGTCGGGTCAAATATTCCGTTTGCCATTTATGCCAAAAGTCCTGTACAAGTCTTTGAGTGTGTTGCCATCTCGACAGTCGCTTCCAGTTCACGTCTTGCAAATTAGATTCGGGAACATTAATTGGAGCTTCGCCAATAAGGAAGTGCCCTGGTGTAAGCACATTCAGGTTGTCGTTATCAGAATTGTCTATCGGGCAAAGTGGACGTGAATTTAAGCACGCCTCGATTTGGCATAATGTAGTGGACATTTCTTCGAACGTGAGTTAGCAGTTAAAATCCTCTTTAGGTGATATTTTACGGATTTCACCCCCGCTTCCCATAGGCCTCCAAAGTTTGGACTATATGGGGGGTTAAAATGCCACTGAGTGCCATCTTCGGCTAATAAACTAACAAGATTGGTTGGCATTTCTATTTTGGCGTCATTCCACATATTATACAGCTCTTTACTCGCGCCAACAAAATTAGTTCCTCTGTCACTCCATATATGACAACAGCGCCCTCTTCTGGCTACAAAGCGTTTAAAAGCACCGAGAAAGGAGTCAGTGCTCAAATCTCCCACTAACTCCAAATGGATAGCCTTTGTAGCCATACATATGAATATACATATATACCCCTTCGTGCATTTATGGCCTCGTCCCTTTGATATTAAAATTTGAAGGGGTCCAGCAAAGTCAACTCCCGAGTTGAAAAACGGACGTGCTGGTGTAACGCGAGCTTTCGGTAAGTCACCCATTTTTTGATTCCTAGAAATAGCCCTTTGTCTTGCGCATATAAAGCACTTATGAATCGTAGCTGATACTTTATTTTTCAGTCTGATAATCCAAAATTCTGATCTTACATAGTTCATAGTCAATTGTACTCCACCATGTAATGTTCTTTTATGTGCGTCAGATACAATCAACGAAGCCAATGGATTTTTGCTACTCATAATAATTGGGTGTTTACTGTTTTCAGGTATTTTAGCATGTCGTAAGCGACCGCCCACCCTGAGAATATTCTTGTCGTCCAGAAATGGGTTTAAATTTCTTATCTTGCTGTCACCATATATTTGTTTTTTGTTCTTTAAATCTTCGATCTCCTTACCAAATTCTTTAGTCTGTACTATCCTTACACAATCTTCCAGTGCCTCATTAAGTTCTTCCGTCGTTATAATGCCGATTGTCGGTTTTTCAGTGTTCTTTTTATATTTTAAAAATCTTTTGCAATATGTTATAGTTTTAATTAATTCTTTTAATGGTTCAAATTCTTCAAATTGGGTAAGTAAAGTGATTTCATTTGTGTTTTGTTCTTCTATATTTAAATTAACGCTAATGCTTTCTTTCTTTTCCAGGTCCATCGACGTGTCTTCAACTTCATGCATCTCTACATCATCGTGCTTCAACCAATCTGGGCCTTGCCACCAGAGTGTAAATTCCTTTAAGTCAGATAGAGCCATTCCACGAGATGCAATATCAGCGGGATTGTCCGCGATTTGACATGAAACCATTTGTGACCGATATTGTCAAGAATTGTTACCACACGATTTCTTACAAATGTTTTCCATCTTCCAGGGTCGCCACGAAGCCATGACAAAACTATTGTGGAGTCTGTCCAAGCAAAAATTTGTGTTGTAGGAATTCGTGTTGCTTCACTAATCTGCTTTAAAAGCTTTGACAACAAAACCGCTCCACATAACTCCAGCCTTGGCAATGATACTGGTTTAATAGGTGCAACGCGAGATCTGGCAGCAACTAATCCAATTTTATGTTGCCCATCTTCCATCTGTACTCTGAGGTAAGCTACCGCACCATAGGCCTTAGAAGATGCATCGCAAAAACCATGTATAGTTGCATAAGGTAAAGTATCACTTGAAGTGTTTAACCATCTATTTACTTCAATTCTGTGTAAATATTGTAAATCTTTTCTAATCTCTAACCACTTTTCTTTCATTTCAGGTTCCAGCGTCTCATCCCAGGTAACTCCCTTCAGCCATAATTTTTGCAAGATCAGTTTTGCTGGGAGCACTGCAGGTGTCATCCATCCTAGTGGATCAAATACATGTTGAATTTCAGCCAAAATACCTCTTTTAGTGATACTTTTAGATGCCGAAGGTAAAGTGGTACAATAACGCAATTTATCTTCGTCTAGATTCCAGGATAAACCTAGGGTTCTAACTATTCCACTCGCATTGATATTAACCTTTACGTTCGGTTTTGTATCGTTAGAACTCAACTCTATTCTGAACCGAAGACTGTTTGACGACCATTTTTGAAGAGAAAAACCGCCCCTCTGTAAGATAGCTGATATGTGTTTGGCTGCTTCTATTGCCTTAGTTTCAGTGTCTTGTGACGACATCAAATCATCCATGAAAAAGTCCCTCTTAATTGTTTCAGCTGCTTCCGGATGTTCAATACCTTCGTCTTCTGCCACCTGTTGAAGAGTTCTCACTGCAAGATAGGGAGCAGAAGCTGTTCCAAAAGTTAATCTGAGCAATCGATAGTCCTTGATTGGTGAATTTGTGTCATCGCGCCATAAAACACGTTGATAATCAGCGTCCTTTTTAGTCACTAAAACTTGTAAGTACATTTTTTTTATGTCAGCGATAAAACCAATTTTATGTAGTCGCCATCTCATAAGCAAAGATCGTAAATCTTCTTGAAGTTGAGGGCCGATCATTAAGTCATCGTTCAGTGAAATATTGTTAGCGTCAGATGAGGAAGCATTAAATACCACCCTCGTTTTAGTGGTCTCACTTGATTCTTTAAGAACCGCGTGATGAGGAAGGTAAACACATAGATTTTGTTTTTAATTTTCAGGTACTTCCTCCAGAAATCCTAATGTTATATATTCCTTTATAGCTTTATTGTATTCGATTCTCAAGTTGTTATTCCTCATTAATCGTTTTTCTAGTTGTAATAGTCTTTTTGCTGCTATCTCTCTTGTGTTTCCTTCTGTGCTTCTAGGTGGTTCATCCTTAATGGTAATTTCACTATATATCTACCTTCTGTATTTCTTTCAGTAGTGTTTTCGTATAGTTTCTGGCATATCTCTTCTTCCTTGGTAAGTTTGTTCTTACTATCACTATCGAGTTCCCATAATTTGTACAATAAGTCATCGTATTCTACTGTATGATGCATGACCAATAGTGTTTCGTTTGACATATGGCTTTGTACTTCACCGAAGAGAATCCATCCAAAACTAGTTTCTTGTGCACATAGCGCTCCTGCAGGACTTCTCATAAGGTTGTCTTTTAATATTTGAGCGTACACTTCTACACCTAGGAGCATGTCAACTCTTCCTGGTTGATTAAAACTTGGGTCTGCCAGAAAAAGCTTGCTTAATTGTGGCCAGTTGTGTGTTAAATCGACTATGTTCATGGCTGGCAATTTAGTGGTGAGACGAGTAGGCATAACATATGCATTCACGGTAAGTTGGAACTTGTCATCGTATCTGGACAGAAGTTGTAATTGGACAACTTGATTAACTTCTGTTTGTGTTGATCCAACTCCAGTGATGGTTCCACGTACAGCAGTTTTCTTAACCTTTAGCAATTGTGAGGCTCGTTCACTTATAAAACTTGCTTGTGACCCCTGGTCAATTAAGGCGCGCAATATTGTAATCTGTCCTTTTATATCTTCTACTGGGATCAATGCTGTCGCGAGCAATGCTGTGGACTTTTTAGTAACCATATTTGTTGATATTGCAACGGCTGATTTGTTGAGTTCGATGTCTTCTTCACTTCCTTCGATGACTTGACTATGATGAGTTTGTAGACTGTCTGGTTGTTTAGCAGACTTCAACTGGTGTAGTAACGAGTGGTGACGTCTATTGCATACCTTACATGACACTCGCAGTCGGCATCTAATAGCCGAATGACCAGGACTCAAACAGTTGTAGCACAAATTCTTCTCTCGTACAAACTCGCTTCTCTCCATAGGACTTAGTTTTGTGAATTCCTTACAATAGCAAAGTGTGTGACCTTCATTACACATCGTGCACGTTTTCATAGTAGGTGAAGATGCAGAAATATGGAATGTTCTCTCTTTATTTGGTCTGATATCTCTAGTTCCAGATGTCGGCGTAATTAACTCCAGTGTGCGAAATTTAGCCTCTAAGAAATTCTTCAGCTGTATCCAGGTAGGTAAGTTGTCAGAATCAGGGTTGTACACAAAGTCTTCCCAAGCCTTATGTGTGTCAACATCAAGTCTTTGAATAACAATGTGTATTATCATTGGATCCCAAGAATCTGTTGCTACTTGTAAATTATTTAAGCTATTGAGGCATTCTGTTGTTGTATCCAGCAAGTTCTTTATCTGATTCGCTGTTGGAGCTGTTATCCTTCTTTGTCCAAATAATCTTTTTAATAGAGAATTTACTATCAAGCGTTTACTTCCAAATCTTTGTTTTAAAATATCCCATGCTTGCTCGTAGTTGTTATCCGTAACTTTTATGTGTCTAAGTAAGGCTTCTGCTTCTCCAGCGACACTCGACTTTAAATAGTGCAATTTTTGTACCCTTGTTAATGTGGTGTTGCAATGTACAAGCGAAGTGAACAGATCATTGTATGCTGGCCATTCTTCATACTGTCCAGTAAATATTGGAAGATGTATGTTAGGTAGCTTAATTGACGACAAAGTTGCTTGTTCCAGCGATTGACTTGAAGTATTAGCAGAATCTCTTGGCGCGTTAAATGTCATCAAAATATCTTTCAAATCACCCGTTAAGTTCAGATATAACTCTTCAATTTTAAAGTAATCTTCGTTAGCGAAATATAATAATTCGTTGAGTTTTTCTTTCGGAGTGCATTTAACGAGTTCTTGATGATAAGATTTAAACACTTGCCAATCCTCTTCAATTGATTTGAGTCTAATTTCAATATATCCTTTAGTAAGTCGCTGCTTGGGACACTTCTTAAGATTTATCTGAGTTTTCTGAAGTATAGAAGCTTTTTCTTCCAATAAACTCAATATATCTTCAGCACTTAAAGACATTTTGTAAATTTGTTGATGTCAATTCGGTCCAAAAAAAAATGAAATTAAAATAATATTTTTTTCAATGAACTCAGTGTATCACTATCCTAATGACAATACGCACGCTTATCTCTGGAATGCGGTCCTCTATTGTTCACTCACTGTTGGTCGTCCACAGGTATGGTTCACTTTAATTCGGCTCGATTTTGACCATTATGTTGTATTGATTAAGGTTCACTATACTTTGTTTATGGGGTCAAAAATGAAATACGTATTGACACTTTGCCTGTTTATTTCGAACTAACTGCAACAATCCTTTCATGCCATTTATAAAGGCGTTTAGCGTATTAGCAAGGACGATATTTAATAAGGACTGTCATTCTCCATACAAACGAGCGTAACTTTTAATATAGTTATAAATTACCACGCTAGATGTCTCCGGTAGTTTCAAATTGTAATATCGTGCCAATTATGTAATCTTCTTGCAGCAGCCATTTGTCACTACATCAAACGAACTTAGTAATACTACAGAAATAACGTTAGATGGCGCTCTGTAAATAATTCAAGTTAATCGTTGAAAATGCAGTCCGTTTCTTTACGAACTTTATTTTACAAACAACTAAAACTTGTTTTTTTTTAAATTGTACCTAGGTAGTTTATGTTATGTGCTTTCATGATAATAATTGATTCATAAATGAAATGGCTCGCATCATTATGATTTATGAATGAGCGGCCGCGGCCGCGGTGCGCGGCGGCGGGCGGGGTGGTTAGCATTAGCACGCGCGATAAAATGGTTGATGTTAAGCAATGTTTAACGGTTAGACATCGGATGGGTGACCAAAACAATTTTATTGATACTGAGTTCTTCGTACTATAATTATGGGGCGTTAATAATACACTCATTCTGACAATATTTAGTGCTCGGCCAGACTGCACGCGCGGGCGCGGGGCGGGCGCGGCGCGGCGTTCTCTAACATAGGTACATATTCTTATTTGAGTGTCCATAATAGTGGGCACGCGGCGCGGGGCATATGTTTGTACGTCGCGCCGCGCCCGCGCCCGCTCCCGCGCCCGCGTGTGCAGTCTGGCCGAGCTCTTAGTGGCCATTTCACGTAGCGCGCAATTAACAATAATTTCGTAAGGTATTCCTACCTAAAAAAAGTAGGCAGTATACTCTGATTTTTAATTAGATGGACTAAAGTGATAGCTGCCGGCGCTTTTTATTTTTTTTAATGTGCAAAGTGTTGTTGTGACGCGAACGCAAATGATTTTACCAATTAAATTGGATTATTGAGTCATCGACATGTCTGTAAATAAGTAGGTACTTATTTAAGGGGATCCTGCACGAAATTGTGAAAATTTACGTATTTTTAAGTCACTTGTACTATGCGCTGAATTAGTTAAATACATTAAAAGAACTTACGTAAGTTAGCCTGATTATTGCACAAGGTCGTGGCCTTGTTGAAATTTGAAACAAATTGTTTAAACAATAACAAACAATACATAAATGTAACGACTCCTAAAAACATTTTTCTTAACCACTTTCTTAATTTTACGCATGAAACAATAATTCTTACATGAAAATATTTGTACTTATTGATAAACCGCAGGTCGCGGAAAATTAAATTTTAACACAAGCGCGTGATGGTTTTGTACATTTCACAGAATAAAAACATTGCTCTAATCAAATTACTAGGTCTGAAACTTCAAAGCAGAATTGTTCTAATTTTAAATATTAATATGATTGATTTTGCTTTGAAGTTCATTATGAGACTTATGTCAGTTTTTGCGATCGCGCGGTGCCCTCTTAATGAGATATTATTAAAAAGTACGTGTAATAATTCGCAAGTTTACGTGATATGTAGAAGTTGTTAATGAATCCGCTCCGCTTACTATGTCGATGACCAAGTGTCTTAAACACGTCATTTGTCCCACTTTCATCACGCGATTGGTTGTAGGTAGGTACGTATTTCTTGCGCTCTTATGGTTGGTTGTTTTTGTTGTTTTGTTGTCGCCGCGCCGGCCGGCAGCGGCGGCAACCTACGGACACAGTATAAATTTAAGCTAAAGCTGTACGGAAACTAGGCTTTTTTGTTGTTTTATATACCTACGCGCCAATTGAGCGTTAGGGTTGTCCTCTTATTTTTGTAAAATTTAAAAAGTTTATGTTTAGTTAGTGCTGTATCTCAGCTAGCTATCGCTTTTTGAGATAACTAGCAAAGCATTAGGGTTGTCACTTTTAATTTTTATAAAATTAAAAGGTATTTTTTTATTATTTATCAAAACGTTTATTTGGGTTCTATAATTATCAAATAATCGAATGAATTGACTAGTTTACAAACAAAATTCTGTAAGTAATTAAAATTTTTCAACATTTTAAATCTTCGTTAATTATTATAAATTATTCACTGAAAAATACTTTCGCCTTCTACGACACGTTCGAAAAGCTTTATTATTAAATTTTATATACCAAGTGCTTTACAAATAAACAAAGAATAAGCTACGAATAGTTATTCCGTATTTTGTTCCGGTCATGTAAACATATTTTCAAATTAGAGTAAACACGGAATAACTATTCCGACCTTATTATCTGTTTGTTTGTATAAAAGGTCTGTCTTTTTAAATAAATTATCGGAAAACATGGACACGGCACTATAAAATTGATTTTGTCTACTTCTTTGTAAATTAATACAGCTACTTACTTATTTAGTTAATTATACAGCCGAGTTCAAGCAGGCGTAAACTACGCTATACACTCGCGGCATTTCAAAAATCGCGCGGACCGCGCATGCAATACAATAATACTTACACAACAGTCACCACTCGTCTCGACGCGACACGCGCCATATACAATATATAACTATTCTATGGCACGCGCTATTGAGAGCACTGCGAGCGAGCACATATATTTACTCATGTGCTGCGAGACTGCGACACACTTATAGGCCCTGTAAAAACGTGCGTCTGTGGGCGTGCGTCGTTTCGAACGTTTGTACGTAGCGTCCTTACTGCTTTAGCTTATATTTATACTGTGCTGCGGAGGCGCGCCAGCTGAACGTACCTACCTAAACTGCAGAGTGACACCCCCCGGCCCCCTGATAAAACTCAAGTTGTACCTACTTACAGAAGCTCGTGAGTCGTTAGTACCTACACATGTAGGTGTACCAAAATAGGCGTCTTTAAAAACGGAACATATCAAAAAGTGGGTAGCAACAGGTAGGTAAGTATCTATAACAAAGTAAAAGATATTCCTTTTTCTCCCTTGTCCTTAATTAAAAGTGATAAATATAACAACAAAAATTGTCGGTAGGTACGCGAGGCGCAAATATTTTTAGTCTCAAAAAGGATAACGTCTACATGATAGAACATTGAGTGATATCCACATGCAGCCATTTTGATATTTTCCTAAAGTTTCCGCACACGATAAGAAAGGTATATGTACGTACTACGTAGTATATGGATAGAGGATACTTTAATAAACAAAAAATGTCAAGTAATATGTTATCCTAAAGTGTCACGTTCCCGAGATATTTGAAGGTAAAGATCCCATACGAGAAAATCATTAAAAACCTACTAATTACGTATATTTACGCATTCCATTGCATTCAAATAATAGTTCCCAGGTTGATTTAACTATTTATTAGAAGGCAGCACAACCTAGTACCAAAACAAAGCACTTAAATAATTACTTTCCTATAAATCGCATCATATCGCAATTAAACGCTATTTTGTCAAAGTATAGGTATCTCGAGCCGCGGTGGTTAGCCAACCACCAACAAGATAAGCCTATCTTCCATTCCATAACCAGTTAAAAATAAACAAAAACACATAGGTAATGTAGATGTAATAAATAAATAAATAAATAAATCTTTCCTACAATCACACCAATTATCTAGCCCAAGAGAAGCTTCGAAGAAACTCGTCAACTTGTTACTAGACAAACAACGGATAAACATACTTAAAATACTTAAATACATACTTATTATACATAGAAAACACCCAGACCCGAGACAATTTAGAAAAAGAATAATTTCTAAACTCGACGAGGACGAACAGCGGGTGCAGTAAAGGGGGTAGCAAAATGAGCCGCGGTCGATAGGTGTATAGTATAGTATTAGATCAATGTAAAGTAGGTATTCAAATTCAAACGCGCGTGGACTCACAAAGATGCCTAAAATACTAACTTACATCAACGCCATCTATACATGAATAAAAAAAACTAAAAGCAACCAAAGCAAGCGCTCTGTCTCTAGCGGACTTTTTTAGTACTTTTAAGTAGTAGTGGTGGCGCCTCCAGCGGAAGTGTCTAAATTTATTAACGCCATCTACAAAACTCGTACTTTTTTGACCTATTTTCGCGCTACGCTCTTTTGTATGGAGACTGTCAGTCTTTATTATCTTATTTGTCTATGGTATTAGCGATCTCGGGCGAAAACAAAACAATTAGGTACCTACATTTTTAACCTAACATATGATTTATTCCAGACTTTACAATATTGTTTACTATTTGATTTCAATCACTTTACAGGATAAAAATAAAAAATGAAAAACTTTGTGACGCCTGAATCAATATTTAACCACAATAAACCTTGTGATAAGTATTAACTAATCTCCTATTACCAATAGTTAGTATATCCTCAATGGGTAAATCATATCAATCTAGTTTGTAGATGCTACAGCGGAGCAAAACACAACCAGGTGTGGCTGTAATATCCATCTAGCTACCACAGTGCTTGAAACAGGTGTAGGTGAACCACTCGAAGTTTTAAATAAATGAGTTTAGCCATTTTGTACAATATTTATTGATCCTTTTAACCAGTAGCAATTTCCAGCTTGTTTGTCTGTAGTCCCTACAGTCTGTTTTTGACCCAAACTGTCGCCTTAATATTACTGCATTGTCCTGAACAAAATAATGTTTGGTGTCCACAGCAAGGTAACAAAGGAGCAATGCGACAATAATATTGCAGTGTTACGAACTGTTTGAAACCTAGTTGATCCTAGGTTTGAAATACATTACAAAGGTCTACAGACTAATATTACTAAAACCTGGAAAAATGAGGTTTTGTTGTTCGTAAATGTTTAATTGAGATTGATTTTAAAACATGTTTAACTATTACCTCGTCACTAAGATTTCCATACAATTGTGCGCTGCATGAAGTAGAAACGACAATTTATGGTAGTGTATAGTATTGTAAGAAAGATTTGAAATATTAAGTGTAAATCTGCCAAAAACTGGACTGACTGGACCCATTTGGTACGCGCTCCGCGTGTGAATGGCGCCGCTGCTGCTTCTTACGCCCTTCCTATACTACTGGACCAAGCACAAGTGCTCATATGTTTTTATAATAACCGGACGCTTGAGTAGGGAAATTTGCTTGTGGTTCCATAACGATATATCATTTAAGCACACCAAATTTCAACGTCATGTCTTGAACCTTGGGGGTTGGCAGGCCTGTGGTTATGTCTACCAGGCGTCTACGTTTCGAATTCCATACTGTGAATGAGGCAGCAAGGGGTACCGCAATCAGATAAATTCCTGTTGAGGTGTGCTAGCACCCGGGGGATGAGGGAAGGTGGTGCAAATTTCCAAGCCAGAAGCGGGAAGCGTTCTACTTCAGGCTGAAAGCATTGTGAAACATCGCTTCGTAATCATTGAGATAAATCTGCATAGTTTACCCACTACTCGAGCGTTCTTGGATACAAACAGGTCAATTACTGGCCACACTTCGCGAATATCGTTTGTGTAAATTCTGGCAGTAGATGCCACTCTAGAACTTTGCTATGTCGAGACAGTTGATCTGCATGGCTGTTCAATTTCCCTGGAAGGTAATGAATTTTGACCACAATTTGGTTGGTGGTCATTTGTTGGTTGGCAATTTGGAGGATTAAAATAAAATTGTCGCAGGCTTCGTGCTCGATGCTTGTAATTGTAAGACTTAGAATAGCCCGCTTTTCTTTTTGATTGCGGTGCATCTTTTGTTCGAATGCACTCCACCTTCCCGATAGGGCAGAATTGTTGAGTTGTGACCCCCCAATCCTGAAGCAACGGTTGTCAAAAAGAATGTTGGTGGAGGTATATTATTGGTGTTTCTGATAATTTTTAGCTACCAATACATTTAACTACATCGTAAGGTAGAGTCTATTTTACCGCCCAATTTCTTCTCTTAGGTATCGTAAAAGGCGATTAACGGACCATAGATTGCACATATATCCAACAGTATAGAGCGGCGATAGGCTCATCATTTGTCACGTACATGTGAAGTTATCATTTGGTGAAACGTGGACTTTGGCAGAGGACTGCTTTTGCGGTCCTCATTGCCTGGTCTCTGACTAACCCTTCGGGGATAACAGTCGTGAGTATATGTAGGTATGTATGTACGCTTGTGATTCCTCCATGTATCCTAGTATGTCCTTGCGGAAGACATTGATTTTGGTAAGCGCCCTGCGAGGGTGGTCAAACAGACTTTTTGAAGTTTATGTAGACACCAAAATAAGTAAGTGTTTCTATTACAATGTTGGCATGTCTGGACAGAACCATCTGGTCTTTATGTCTATAAGATAATAGTCTAAGAAAACATTGCCGTGCTCATCTCAAATGGAAGGCATATATTTTATTGTAATTCGCCTTTGTAGAACAGACGAAGAAACCATTGTAGGATTTGGCTATAGTCAGATGATAGTCCCTAGGTCTGAGAAAAGTAATTTGTACATCCCGTCTCTTGGCCGCATACAGTCCGGAATTCATATAATAATTTACGGATTCAGGTTAAAAAATTGGACGGAGTGACCTTTCTTGAGTGCTCTTTGGTACTAAGAACTGGGTTAAAACGAAGTTTGGAAAAACTGTTTCTAGAAACCTGTTCCTTCATCTGTGTCAGCATTGCAGACATTTTGTCCGATACAAGCGTGTGACAACTCTCGATTGTAACGTTTGGAACCTTGAGCGATGGCTTCAGATAAAACGGTATACGACACCTTTGTGTTACGATAGAAAACTTGGAGCTCCTATTTAGTCCCAACGGTGTCGATTAAGTGCAAATTGACCGGCTCGAAATTTCGGAGCGTCATTGTCTACGTCTTTTGTTACCTCTGTTAGCAGAGAAGATGGACGTTTTTGTCCTGATTGAAAGAGCTGCCAAGCCTATGATCCTGGGGATCGAAAGTAAGAACACCCTCCGTTGTTTATATTATAGCTACGATGTGGTTCGTGGCTGGCATAAGTATGTCCTTACGGCGGACATTGATTTTGGTAAGCGCCCTGCGAGGGCGGTTCACAGCATGCTGTGCGTATGTCTGTCCCATGAACCAGATGAACCACGCGATGGTACACTATAAGAAGTTTGCTCTTGCGAAAGGTAACCGTTTGTTGTTAGTACAGGCTTTTCTTGCGAGGCATTCCCAGTACCAGATTTAATAACTGGCCAAAAAGTTTTCTAACAGAACAATTTAATTTTATTATTATTATTTTTTTAATGCAACTAATCTGTTTAGAATTAAACAAATGTGTGTTTGAAGGTAGAATCTTATCCAAAGTAGCAAGCATTAGAGGGTCTTTTACATTTTTATGAGTACCTATCCTCTTTTCGTATATCTATAGTTTCAGTCCTATGGCTACAACCTAATCACCACTGAAAATAAGACCTATAAGAGAGGCATCAGATGTTTGCGACCAACTAGTAAACTGCGCAGACAATTATTAAAAATATATTTTTAGTTTTAAAATACCAAAAGTTATTGGTGCACAAGATTTATCAGAATATTGGTGCTTAAGGCCTAGCTGGCTCTTTTAGTTTACTTTTAAAATCAAAAATCAAATCTATATCACTACACGGAAAATTTAAATTGTTTTAGTCAGTATTGGTAACACCTGCGAGTTGCAACAATCGTTGTAAGATTTCCTCTAACGTCCGATAAAGCAGACACATTGTCGTTATCGTCATGAAAGGCGGGTACGATGACCTTGCTTCTTTGAACGATGACGACTAACTCGAACTCAACCTTCGCCGATGCGATCGGGATTGTTAGAAGGACCAGCTATAGCCGCTTAGCTACAATTCATTTTTCTCATTATCTAATGAAAGCACTAATTATCGGTTTCTTATCTAAAATAAAAAGAAAAAATGCCTGGAGGGTAGATACCACGTATTAAACACAAAAAAACACTTTTAAAAATACTATCTTTACTCGAATGCTTTCTTATCTTTAAAGAAAAGGTGTATCTACATCTCTTGCGGGTAAAATAAAAAGTTTGATATACCAGATAAGTTTAAATTATAAATTCAGCGAACGGTAACACCGTTAAGTTAAGAAACTATTCTAAGTACTCACGTGTATTGTAGAAACTCACGAGAACTGTGTTGCAGTTTAAATAAAATTAATTCTATTTCTTTGTCACTTGATCACTATGTAGTGCACAAGTTACGCCGACGGGAAATTTCACGCCAATGATGAACAAATGGGCACGGGTGTGAAATCTCCTGGTTCCCCCACCGCGCCACCTGGTGACGCCACTGAGTGGGATGAGCGAGAGAGACAGCGATATACCAGAAGAAAGAGAAGGAAAATACGACGGGAAACGGATGTGCCTATCTCAATATTATAAGCTTCTAATGACGGTCAAGTGTTTAATAAAAAATACATGATATTGTTTTGGCAGACCGTCAAGTGGAGATACGCAAACAAAATGTGTATGTATACGTGATGATGTGCACATCTCGACTGAACGAGTTTTTTATGGGTGCGTATCATTTCATATAATGACATATGAACTAATTACAAAGGACATAACGTTTATTGGATATAATTTTTACTTGATCTAAAGCTATATTGGTATAATAACATATTCTATAACTTCATTTGATATATTTTTTACTTTTACAATTTGATTTTTAAAAAAATCTTTAAAAGTTAATACGTTGTGTTTTGGTAATTGTGCCACAAAAGTCAGTGACAGAACGAATCGCGGCAAAACTGACTCCACGTAGACTTCTCTGCCCTACGCTAGAGTGTAATTTAAGCTCGCGTGGGACCGCCAGAGCCCCGCAGCGCCGAAGCCGTGAAAGAAACCATGCCTGCTGCATGCTTGCTTGCATGCTGCGTGCTTGCTCGCATTCTGCATGCTTGCTTGCACGCTGCATGCTTGCTTGCACGCTGCATGCTTGCTTGCACGCTGAATGCTTGCTTGCACACTGCATGCTTGCTTGCATGCTGCATGATTGCTAGCATGCTGCATGATTGCTAGCATGCTGCATGCTTGCTCGCATGCTGCTTGCTTGCTTTCTTGGATGGCGCCCTTTGGGTCTGCGTATTATATGAATAATGTTTTATACCATAAGATTATTATATCAAATGTTTATTATATCATATGGACATTATATCACATGAAATTATAGATTCTATAATTATATTAAATGTTTATTATATCAAGTCAGTTGTTATATCAAATGAAATTATATGAAATGAAATTATATTAAACAAACTTTAGAACTTAAGTATTTATATCAAACATTACACACCCGTTTTTTATATTTTGCATGATATTCTGGGCATGAAAAAGCTTTCTGCAAGATGGGTGCCGCGTTTACTAACAGTCGACCAGAAACGAAATCGTGTAACAGCTTTTGAGAAATGCCTAGCCATGTATAATCGCAATCCGAGTGAGTTTATGCGTCGGTACATAACAGTTGACGAAACGTGGGTTCATCATTATACACCAGAGACAACAGTCGAAGCAAATGGACTTCTACCGGGGAACGTGCCCCAAAGAAGGCAAAAACTGTTTGCTCGGCTGGTAAAGTGATGGCCACAGTCTTTTGGGACAGCCAAGGGGTTATTTACATCGATCTTTTGGATAAAGGTAAGACAATAACCGGAGCTTACTATGCTGCATTGTTAAATCGATTCAATAAAAAGTTGATCAAGAAACGACCGCATCTAGCAAAGAAAAAAAATCTATTTCATCAGGATAATGCACCGGCCTACTCGTCTGCAATCGCAACATCAAAAATTGTCGAATTAAAATACGAATTATTGCCACACACTCCGTATTCGCCAGATTTAGACCCCTGTGACTTTTTCCTCTTCCCAAACATGAAGAAATGGCTTGGCGGGCAAAGATTTTCGTCAAACGAAGAGGTGGTAGCCGAAACTGAGGTCTATTTTTCAGGGTTTGACAAAAAATATTTTTTGATGGGTTGAAGAGGTTAAAACATCGCTGGACTAAGTGCGTAAAGTTGAAAGGAAGAATGTAGAAAAATAAAAAAATATATAGGTACATAGGCAAAAACAATGTTTCTTCTTTCCAAAGTCATGGACTTATCAAACCGCCCGCCCTCGTATATATGCACACACACATTCAAAACCAATTGTGGAGGGGCGTGCCATTTTTTCGTGGTTTATCAGTTACAAGCGGCCGCTCGCGGTTTCACCCACGTGGTTCCCGTTTTCCGTGGGAATATCGAGATAAAAAGTATCCTATGTGTTAATCCAGTTTCTAAACTATCTGTATCCCGAATTTCATCCAAATCCATTCAGTAATTTTTACGTGAAAGAGTATCAAACATCCATCCATACGTTCCCGTGGGAATATCGGGATAAAAAGTATCCTATGTGTCAATCCAGGTTGTAAATTATCTGTATGCCAAATTTCATCCAAATACATTCAGTAGTTTTTACGTGAAAGAGTAACAAATATCCATACATTCTTACAAACTTTCGCGTTTATAATATTAGTAGGATTATTCTGAGGGTGTAGCTCTACAAAATTACCTACGTTTTGCGTCAAAAAATGTGTCAAAAACAAAACATCCATCAGTGTCAATTCAATACACATCTACTTTTTAGGTTTTATTTTTTACTTTTTATCTAAAATTACAATGATAAAATGGGATTTAAACTCGAACACATTCCTTTACTTTTCGTATGGCAGCAACATGTTCGGTTTCAGGTTGCATATGCATTGTCCGACGGCTGAATTTGTCACTATAGCCCGTTTAGATGTGGGTTGCATATTTATTTTACAATTTGCTTTTTATTCATGCATATAATATATATTCTGTAAGTTTGGAAAGAGTTCGCTGACCGAGGTAACCAAAAACTTGTGGTACTTTGGCCACAGCCACTGACATGGGCGTCGCCAGGGGAGGGGGGATTAGAGATAAAAAAAATACGTACGTAATTAGCTGTTAAAAATTAAAAAAAAATATTGTTGCCCTTTTTACCGTTCTTAGTACAATCGCCTCCTTCATTTATATCGACTTGCCCCCCCTTCCCCCGAGCCATCGGCTGGCGAGACACTCTTGGCCACTGACGATGACGGTTAGCGGCGCGCCACGCGATTTCTCTGTTCATTGCGTTCTTCCTAAAACTTTTGACTATTGTGACTTCCGTTAACGCGCAACTAACTACAAACTCGTATGCCGCGTCGCAAGACCCTCAATGCTCGTGGCCATAGGCCGATGGGACCGATTTTCTAGGTGTCGGCAACACGCAGGGATGTCGTGTCCATACTTATAGCTTGTCCCAGGTTCAGTAACTGTCATGGTGCGTTTTTCTCTACGCAGGCCGTAGCATGCAGCATGCGAGTCGATTGGAGATACCTAACGATTAGACAACAACAGGGACCATACGGCTTTACATTTTTCCCGAATTAGGCAGATACTTATGACTTTGACTCATCCGGAAACCCCATATGCTTTTCACTTTATTTCCCAAACTATTTTACGCCTATATTTTTGTATTAATAATTTTCTTGTCATACTCTTTGAATGCAGAATTATAGACTTCACTTCTTCAGATATTCTAAATTTTGGGGAGGACCGACCGCTACCTTGGTGCCCACTGCAAATGCCCACGTGTGGGGAGTTATATGGCGGCTTCACAAGGAAGATATGACAGCTCTTGATGAGTAAATAACTTCAAAATTACTAAATATATATTCTAGTTGTGATTGCCAATATAATATGGAATATATCAATATGCTTATTGTAATTTATAAATTATAAGTAAAGTCCAAATAGAGCTTGTATTGTAATATAGTGTAATTCTATTTATTTATGTTTACATGAAAAAAATAATGCCTAGAATGGGAATCGACTTAAACCTTTTTTAAATTCGAAAGTTCAATACTTACCTGTGGCAATCGCTTTTCCAATTGTTACAACGTTATTGTAAAGTTATTTCAAGAACAATAGTTATGTTTTGTCGAAGGCACCAACCTATATAGTGATAATAAATAATAACACCTACAAATAAATAAAACAATAATCTTGATAAAGACCGACAATAATCTTTCTTTCCTTATTACAGTGCCAAAGGAGTTGAAGACAAGAAATACTACATTAAATACATGGACGTGTTAACGCCGCACATGGGCGTGTTCCACTGCCGCGCTTACACGCAGAAGATCAATCCTTTGCCGCGAGGCGACAACGACGAGGTGCCAGTGGAGCATTGGCCGTCGTGGGCGTACCGGGAGGTGATGGTGTACGGCGCGGTGGAGCACGCCCTGCCGCAGTATTACATACGCGCTCTGAAGCAACTCAAACATAACGGCGAGGAAGGCTGGATACGCGTCACCTGCCTGCTGAAGCGGTACGCGAACGAGCGGCCCTGCGCCTGCCGCGTGCCCGGCCGCATCCCTAGGAAACCGCTCAAGCTCCTCGTCAACAAACTTAAGAAGCAAAGGAAATGAAATAAACAGTCTTCATTGAAAAATTTATTTTATTGAGAAATGTATAGGCTTCGTTTTAACTTGTTATAAAATATATTCAAACAAGGGGTATATTAGGATACACTTTGATATTCAAAACTATGCTTCGCAAATTTTTTTAACCTTTTTATTATTATAAATATTAAAATTATTATTAATAGGTACTCGGTTCTCATTAAATTAATTATAAAAATTGTACACTATCTCAATCGTTTGGTGAATTGTATCTAAATTGAGCATAAAGCACAACGCTACCCCAACACTTCACATAAACACGCACACAAATCACACGAGGAACACATCATTTGGAAAAATATATTTTATCAGTCAATAATTTACGAATATAGATAATTACTAAAAATGAGGTAATGTAACTGCCTTACTAGTTGAATAATCACAATTTACAAGTGAATACTGATTAAAAAGAAAAAAGAGCTCTAGCGAATATCGAAAGGATATATACAATAATACCCGGAGGGACGGCGTGTGAGGCAACGTTGCGCGCGGCGCGACGCGGCTGCTGGACCGACCGCTTACAACGTAAGGTGGAACAAAAATATAGCTCTAATATATTTAACATTACGCTTACTGGTACGTTTACTTTAACTTACATTTCATTTAAATTGAGCAAAAGGCACTATGCAATTTCTAAAATTAAACAATATTTGGATTTTAACTTTGGAAACTAATTTTAATCGAAGATTATTCCTTTTGACGACAAAATAATTATGTTCACTGCAACGTGCCTTGAGCCCTCGACATCAACACACGTACTCGGCCGCGTCGCTTCCCGCCGTCGAGCGCGGGCCACAGACAACCACTATCCCGCTTCTGAACGCGAGTGGCGGTTTCACCATTCGGTCGAGTAAAACTTAAACTACATTTTGTAGACCAAGCAGCGTAATAATAACTTGGTTTCACTCTAGGTGACGCTGCTTCTATCCTTAAGGTACTAAACATTATAACTGTTTTCAACTGAAAACTACTCGTTATAGTTATCCAGAATAGTTACCTTTTTTATACCCGACGTATAATTGAACACAATAATTTAAAGAAAAATAGTATATAACATTAACTCGGATCGAATAGCGATGAACACTGGCAGTCAGCGCTGTGACGGCGCAAAACAAGCGCGGCCGCTAGCTAAGTACATCACCCAAATCCCTACGCAACGCCCGCGCCATAGCCAGCCTCGGCAACAACCATTCTCTTGGCACGCTCTTCGATTGTGTCCATTGAAATAACAGAGGTCTCTCAATTTGAGATAAATGCACAATTCACACACAAATGGAATGGAACCGATCACCATGTACCACTTGTGCATTCAAGTTGCATGTGTTGTATCTCACACAATCAACGATCCTCCATTCGGTTGAAGGCTGGATGTCTGAAGGCACTCGTTTATACCCTTATACCACATTATCGTTATAGTTACTATTACCGCATTGGACCACAGTTCGCGTCGGAATCTATGGTCCAACGTCCAGGATATTGGAGTCTAACTTTGGTAGATTTTTTATACGAATTTGCAAAAATCATGCAAGACTACCTCTAACTGAATGAATACTAGATTATTCTATTTGATAACACGACTTGTGCAAGGTTAAGGTAGACACATTATTTCTTGCAAATTTATGTAAAATGAACATTGTAGCTAGCGTATAATTTACATAATAATATTGGGATACCTACAAACTGTTGATAAATATTATAATATGTATAATACAATTTTAGAACAATATATAATATCAATTGTATTAAAAAATATTATATTCCACCTCGCGACTATGTTTATGTATGTCATAAATATTATTTAGTAACAATCGGAGACCGATCGCGCGAATAATACCGTAAGGTTACCTAAGGCCAATCGAAAACTTTCTTATTATGGTTCATTTTATATATATTTTATGAATATATCTAAAGTACAGTAAAAGGTAACGGCCAAAGAAACACGCTAGGTGGCATGGCTTTCGACCAAAAACAATTAAATAGGTAACTAAACAGAAACAAGTATTTGTGCATGCAGTTGTGACGAGGATAGAAAAGTACCGTGAATATTCAAATGTAATCAAAATATATTAAGCTAATTGTTGTCACAATCACCGTGTCATCGCGGGCAGTAACATATTATGATTGGGGTAGAATGAATACTATCGATAAATGTACCTATATTGGAAAAAAAACACGGCTCAATCAAACAGAACTACTATTTAACAAAATTAGCTGACGGTTGAACGTAATTTTACAGGTACAATTTCACCAACAAGGAATATTAAATCGATCACAGGTTGTGTGTGTAAAAAACAATAATTTTCCTATGATAAATAAACAGGTCGATTGTATAAAAACACTACAAACTGTGTGTAAATGTTATTTGGTACCAATTGGTGCGTATCAGTCTCCGTCTGCAAACAATTCGTCTATTTTTATACATAGAAAGATTACCACTCCAGTTCCTCATAGTTAATGGATTATTGAATATTATACTGAAATTATTTATATAATCGCAGTTAATTTATTAACGACATTGAATATACAATGTGTCTCAATTCAATGTCATTAATTAGTGTTGCAGTTAACTATACTTCGACTGTACATTGCATTATGAAGAGTATATTTTCGAACTAAACAATATAATGTGTAATATGGTAGGTAATATAACTATGTAACAACAATGGCAGGTATATTCTATTGCATTGTAATTAATTGGGAACACATTGATTTCAAATTCTTACATGTTCTTGGTGTATACAACAGCTGGCTTCACATAAAAACGGTACAGCAAACAACATTGAACTATAACATAGTTGTTCGGTCACGTTGACAGATACCTGTATGACCATCGTTTATATTTCAGTTTCAAACAACTTTTCTTGCAACTATTTACGACACAACAGGTAATAGGGAAGAATATTAAGTTTCCTTTGTCTGAGAATTGTTAAACATTTAAAAACAAAAATTATAATAGTAATAAATTACTCTTTAGAAGTAATACAAAAAATAAACTTGATCAGCAACAATGGTTATGTTATCATCAAACAGTTGCATAAAAGTTATTAGAGCAAACGAGTGACTAATCCGTGGATCGCGATGCACTTTCAACAAAAAGCGCTTTAACAATAACTATAACTCAACAATATCGACAAATTCGACACTCGTCTGTGTTGGAAACAAGTCGCCGCGCCGGTCACACGCAAAGAACAGAATAAAATTAATTTGTACACGACCTAGTCTACGCGTTAACGTACCTATACACACTTTACATCTTACACCGTAAACTTAACATTAATAGGCTATGTCAAAAATGACACCGATACAACTATTTTATTGAGGTAAACTATATAGGATTCACGTCGAAACAGATCGACTCTCAATATCGCCTCAGCAAAAATATTAATTTCCTGATATGAAACGATCCGTCAGACGAAAGAAAATCGCGTGCGCCGCGGCGGCCGCGCTCCGGGACTGAAGCGACCAGTGGCCGGTTTAAACTATGCCCTAAACTCGAAAAGGGGGGTTATCTTGTCATGGTTACAGAGTGGCATTCGTTACATCAGTAGAGACCATACCCGTAGTTCTGAATGCTGTTTGGCATCCAAATTGAAATGGCTTCGTAAAGAAGCATAATATTGTTTTTATGAATACAATTAGTAATAGGTAGTTCAGTATAAGCTGCGGAGGTTGTGGAGCGCCGTCGCAAAGCGGCCGCCGGGGCGCGTGCGCAATAAATAAACGAGGCTGCTCGCGGCCTCCGCCGCGGCGCACGATTCACTAGCTACGCTTACATCTAGGATTCGAAGAGCCCGAGGCCGCCCAGGAGCATAGGTTCCTCTCGTGTTGACAAACGTCGCAGCGCCACCAACACGAGAATAAGAGGCTCACTCTCGAACACCGCAACAATCGATAGAATCTAATTTGAAAACATTCGTACTCTTTATTGCATTTGAATTCTACACTACAAAATTTACAAATAAGAAAAAGAACAAGATAGTTTTACTAAAACCGATGACGTTACAAAACAGATATGTTATGAAGAAGATTATAAATTAAAAAGCGGTGTTTTTCACTTATCATAGAACGTAGACTGCATAGCATTTGAGAGTACGAAATGGAGCAGTTCAGTTTAACCTGTCGCAAAAACAAGGGGTGTGTTTTCGTTCGCGCAGAGTTTGTAGAGTGAGCCTCCTTGGTGTGGGCTCGCCCCGGGCCTGAGGTAGATAGAGGGGGCGGCTAGGCGATGGCTAGCAGCCGGTGGGGGCGGGGCCAGCGCCGGTGGGGGCGGGGCTAGCGCCGGTGGGGGCGGGGCCAGCGCCGGTGGGGGCGGGGCTAGCAGCCGGTGGTGGGCAGGTCGCCGTTGGCGCGCGGCACGGGCTGCAGCGGCTCGGCGGCGGCGTCGTCGGAGGCGCGCGACCGCAGCGACGACAGCTCGCGCACCCACGACGCGAGCCGGCCCGACACGCCGAACAGGTTGGAGCCGGAGCCGGTGGCCACCGCGCCTACATTCACCTCGGGCGGCTCTGGCTCTTCGTCTGTGGAACGGCGACTGGGTTACTATACAGGATTTTTATTTTATCTATGCACATTTTTTTTTTAAATTATAGAGTAACTTAATCAAGAGCTACATATTTAATTTTAATTTTTTTAAGTGAAAAATAAAGAAACTAAAATTGATCAAACATATTCACAAAAATACCGTTGATATGGACAATCGACAAGGACCGCGCAATTGAACTCTGACACATAACGATACCACAGGATACCTAGGTTAGGTTACCTTTACGTTACACGTGACCTTTCGTTCGCCCGGTATCCACGAGTTATTTTTTATTGTGCCGAACAAAATTAAATAAATAATGAATAATAAATAAATTTAAAAAAAAATTGAAAATGATGTCTATTAACGTTACTGAATAATATAAAAAAATAAGTGCACATAATATAAAAAAAATCCTGTATATTGGTACATAAATGGAAGACATCCTAACTAATATTGCAAATGCGAAAGTGAGTTTGTTTATTACTTGTACACGCTTAACCTATCAACTTCGGCCGTGCACTGATCAGTGCTCAAAGAATAAAATTTATATTGTGTCTAGTAGCGCCACATTCTAAGTGTTTTAAACCACTGAGCCGATTTTGATGAATTTTCGGTTTAAGATTGAAGACGACGTTTGACTAAAGACGTTTCTAAACTACTTTTTACTCTTTGGTTTTTAAGACGAATTAATTGTTAAATTCATGATGAATTTTGTTAATATTAATGTTAGTAATATTTATTTGTGTACATTGCATACCCGATCATGGGCAAACTGTTGATACTATTTAATTACTCTTTTAAGAACTTGTTACACAGTCCAAGCAATAAAGAAATTCTATTCTAATTCTATTCCGCAAAAAATGTACGCGAGCGAAGCTGCGGGCAAAAGCTAGTTATCGATGAGTAAACTCGCCCGTAATGTCAAATTATAGATGTCGTTAATGTGTTGTCGGTTCATCTTGCACACGCTTTTTCATTTTATTTAACTTTTCCCTAAACTAGCTTAATATTACTGATAATAAACCAATCAGTTTGCTGAAGGTAGATTAATTAGGCTAGCTCTACCGGGTTGATAAACATCGCGTGATCTCTTCACCTGATAATGGTGAGTGAGAAAGTCGAATAGCCGTTAGTAGGATTCCCGATACACATTCATCCCATAAACGTATCGCTGCTGCCAAACGATAGTAACTAGTCAGTATTCAGCCTATAGGTACCTTTATAACTAAGGCCTAAAAATTTGCAACAAGCGTGTTAAAATGGTATTGCAAGCGAGACTATACACATCGCGTTGCAAGCGTCTATAAGCTAACTATTCATCCATTAATAAGAAGTAACCTCGATATTCATACGAGAGTATAAACCGTAAGTTTACCTATCCCATGGCTCTGTTTTACGAGATAATTAGACGGGTAATCATAACGCCTCAAGTAAATGCAAATCGTTGCCGTCGATAGTCAATCACATTACGCCTCTAGTCACATTGCACAATCCAGTTTTGGTACAAAAAACTATGGAAGAGTAACAAAAGTAACAAAGCGAATAAAATAATATTCGACAATATTTATCCAAACAGTGCTACCGTAGCAAATAAAAGCAAAATCTACTCAGCGAAGGCGAAAGGTGTCGTGTTTAAAGAGATGAGAGTTCATAAAAGCCAATTTTCGGTTGAAGTTAAATAGTCTTACGTATTCAACATTTTGTTTAATTAATTTTAAGTTGATCACATAAGCTTTAAATTAATTATTCAACAACATAATTAAACATGCGAAGTTTTTATAAAATACAGTGTACGCCCACCCAACAGAATTGTAAAATTAACATAGGCAGTGCTACCCACCCGACTAATCGCTACAATGGAATATGGCCACTCAGGAAATGATAACAAGGTGCTTTATACATTAGGTGACATGCATTACCGTTACTTACGGTTAGTGTGCTGTCTGCTCGCCACATAGATCGTCTGTGACGGCTAACCGGCCAACCAAATAAGTTCATATATTATAATCAAAAAATTTAAAACATAGCACAGCTCTAGTGTTATCATTTACTGATGTGGGCCAATCAAAACACAGCTTAGTGTAAAGCTTCACTTTTAGAAAAAAAATGTAAACATCTATCAATTTTAGTTTTATTAAAAGTTGAACTGTGCTATTTACTACTCATTTACGTATCAAAAATGTTTCAGTTAAACTTTTTAATTAATTTAACTCCATGCTGATGTGTAGCGTTGCCTGTAATAAGTTAAAGATGTTACAATATAAAGGACCACGCGTCTGAAATAACTGCATTCAAGTAATCGTAGCATTGAGTTGAATAACGGCGGGTAAAGATAATAATGGGCCTTAAAATAGTTCCATAGACATACACAAACTGCTCTAGAATAATATCAGTCTTCAGTAAAAATAAACTTACATACTGGCGTGGCGGTAGAGGGCAGTGTGCCGAGTCGTTTGTACTTGAAAACAGTACCCGTATAAATCTTCCTCTCCCTCTATCCTCGAGAATCTAGGAAATCAATAAGGACAGGATACATACATACCACCAACGATGGAATTCTGCGATCAACCTGCATGCAGAAGGCGCGAGGAGAAGAAGAAGGCGCTTCTTTCCTGTCACGTGACTATTAGAGCTTTATCATACCGGCAGCGTAGCGTTGCAGGGCATGCCTGAAAGGCGCGTGGTTCCAATGAAATGTAATGTAATACACTCTAGTCGCCAGAGATACTGATTGCGGAGCGGTATTACCTCCATGCATTGTTTACTTTCTTGCTTTCTATTGTCACGTGACTTGTAGATCTATCTAGCGTTTCCTTGCCTACTTTTTCTTGTTATGGATCTAGTGGAGCTATCCAGCATTTACTCTCCTTTTTCCTGTTACATGACTAGTAGAGCTACATCTTACCGGTAGCGGAGCGTTGCGGCGCATACATCTCCTGCCCTTGCGGCGTGTGGAAGAACGAGCGGTACCTAAAGGGCGCGAGGTCTCATTGAAATGGCAGTCTGCTCTCTCTTTTTGCCTGTCACGTAACTCTTACCGGCAGCGGAGCGTTGCAGCGCATAAATCTCCTGCCCCTGCGGCGTGTGGAAAAAAGAGCGGTACCTGAAGGGCGCGAGGTCTCAATGAAATGGCATTCTACTCTCTTATTATCTGTCACGTGACTCTTACCGGCAGCGGAGCGTTGCAGCGCAAACATCTCCTGACCCTGCGGCGTGTGGAAGAACGAACGTGCCTAAAGGGCGCGAGGTCTCAATGGAATGGCAGTCTACTCTCTCTTCTTTCATGTCACGTGACTTACCGGCAGCGGATCGTTGCAACGCATACATCTCCTGCCCCTGCGGCGTGTGGAAGAACGATCGTGCCTAAAGGGCGCGAGGTCTCAATGGAATGGCAGTCTACTCTCTCTTCTTTCATGTCACGTGACTTACCGGCAGCGGAGCGTTGCAGCGCGTACATCTCCTGCCCCTGCGGCGTGTGGAAGAACGAGCGATGCCTGAAGGGTGCATGAGCAGAGGGCGCTAAGTCCGCGACCAGCCGCAGGAACGAGAGCCTTTGGTGCGCGCGGTGCACCCAGCACGAGCGGAAGAGGTCGTACAGCCGTTCGGTCTATACATACATACCGATTGCAGTACAGTATGTCCTCTTTGTATTGTTTACTCTTTTGCTTTCTAGTGTCACGTGACTAGTAGTTATGGATCTAGTGGAGCTATCCAGCATTTAGTCTCCTCTCTATCCTATTACATAAGCTACATCTTACCGGCAGTAGAGCGTTGCAGCGAGTACATCTCCTGCCCTTGCGGCGTGTGGAAGAACGAGCGATGTCTAAAGGGCGGCGTGTGAAAGAACGAGCGGTGCCTGAATGGCGCGTGCGCGGTAGGCGCGAGGTCTCAATGAAATGGCAGTCTACTCTTTCTTCCTTCCTGTCACCGGTAGCAGAGTGTTGCAGCGAGTACATTTCCTGCCCCTGCGGCGTGTGGAAGAACGAGCGATGTCTGAAGGGCGCGAGGTCTCAATGAAATGGCAGTCTACTCCTCTTCTTTCCTGTCACGTGACTCTTACCGGCAGCAGAGCGTTGCAGCGAATACATCTCCTGCCCCTGCGGCGTGTGGAAGAACGAGCGGTACCTGAAGGGCGCGAGGTCTCAAGGAAATGACAGTTAACTCTCTTCCTTCCTGTCACGTGACTTACCGGCAGCGGAGCGTTGCAGCGCATACATCTCCTGCCCCTGCGGCGTGTGGAAGAACGAGCGATGCCTGAAGGGCGCATGCGCGGTGGGCGCCAGATCCGCGACCAGCCGCAGGAACGAGGGCCTCTGGTGCGCGCGGTGCGCCCAGCACGCGCGCATGAGCTCGTACAGCCGGTCGGGGCAGTGCTCCGGCCGCTCCATCACGCCGCCCGACACCACGTAGCGGACCACTTGCTCGTTCGATAGGCCCTGCGGCACAAATTATGATGGTGAAGCGGTTTCTTTTTTAATACTAAATTGTAATGTCGGAATTGTAGGCTTACTCTTGAAACACTTGCATTAGTCAATTTCCAATGACAAATCTAAAAAAAATCCAAATGGTACTTTTGTAAGCGACAATAGCGCCACATTGGAATTAAATTGCGTGGAAATTGATTGAACTAATTATTATCGAGATGGCGTTCCGGAATTATCTTTACTTATCCTAATATCGATACATATTAATCGCATTGGAATTTTATTAAGATTGAGTTTGCGTTCGAGAGTAACCCCCTTGGTCGGAATCAAGTAACTTGTACCTAATCTTGAATATGCACGGGCCATTTGACATCGTTTAAAAATGAATCTTTTTGTTATGATCCTTGTGAGAAACCGCTGGGAGATACGTGAGTACATTTCTATATGTGACAGACTTTCTGTCATTGGTCATGTTGATTTGTCAGCGTCAGCGTCAGCCTGATGGAAGAGTCACAGGGCACTCGCGAAGCAATCTCACTCAAACCGTGAATCGGCAGCTCGTTCAGATTCCAGTTCAGGTATAAGTTCCTTGGTCGGAATACCATATCTTCTTTATTTACATCGAATGGTCAAAACTGTCAAAAATTAAACGTCAAGTGATCGTGCGTAACGTTCGGTTGGCAGAGCACTGTAGTTTGTTAGAGTCATTATAAGAATATAAGATATGTATTCTACAAATTGATTTTCAGACAAAAGATAAAATAAGTACCTATAGGTTTATTCTAAAATTCTGGGGTATCTTACATTAACTGAAAGTTATTTTGACCAACGAAACGCAACCAAATGATATAAGAAATAACTTACCTGATAAGGCTGCATGGCAAGTGTCGCCATCTCCCATAAAACGACGCCATAACTCCAAATGTCACTACCACTGGAGAAGACCTGTGCAAAACAAAAGTTATTTTACTAGGGAATTTGACGAGTTAGTTAGTAAAACCTTTTGAGCTTTATGAGTTGAATGTTTTGAATGAATAACAAGAGTGTTCCATTCAAATCCATAAAAAAAATGATTATGGTTTAGCAAAAAAGTTAAAAAGTGTAATAAATTAAAAAAAATATTAGAAATCTATCTGCGTCGGTAGCAAAATTCAACTATTTACATAAATACGGCCATTTCTTATACTCACCCCGTCTTTTAAGCTTTCGGGGCTCATCCATCGCACCGGCAGTAGGCCCTTAGTGCCTTTCCTATAGTAATCAGTCTCATAAATGTCTCTGGTCATGCCGAAGTCCCCCACTTTCACGGTGAGGTCGCCGGCGACCATGCAGTTGCGCGCCGCTAGGTCGCGGTGCACAAACTTTTTGGCCGATAGGTAAGCCATACCGTCGGCTATCTCTATAGCCATCTGAAACAGCACAATAGACATCATTATTAAAGCTGTAATATATTATTTATCTTAATAAACTTTTCAAAAACCGTACAAACTTCAGGGAATACATTTTTGATTACTACTACTACTACTACTAACAATAAAGGGCTGTGTATAGGACCAAACACCATAATTTGAACTTTATTCCCTTAACATAAGATCTAAAGCCAATGAAAAAAGGCCACAAGCTGTGCCTGTTAAAGGGTGTAAAAACCTTATATTTTTATAACACTAAGTTAGCAATCAAGAATGCAGCCCCGCCTGATGGTAAAACAATCACCGTATGTTGTTTTATTTAATTATTTATTTGCATGTCACATGGTATTTACAAGGTGGTGTAAAAATATGAAAGTACAGTAAATTATGTGACACCCTGTAAGGGCACCGCAAAATGTAGAGCACTACTTCCTTAACTATAAAATTATTCCAAAAATTAAAAAATGAAACTATTTTATGGCGGGACGAGCTGGACTACAATCAGAAGGACTGGCAAGTTGCGGCCCTAAACCATGAAGAGTGGAAGGAGGGTAGGGAGGCCTTTGCCCAGCAGTGGGACAAGCCGGGCTGAATTAAAAAAAATATTCCAATACAAAATCAAAAATTGCTGGACTCCATGACGTACGTACCTGCAGTATGTTCTGCAGCGTGGGCGGGTTGCCCGTTTCGACCTTGCTCTTGGGCCCCAGCTCGGCCTCGGAGTCGGGCCGGTGCGAGCGCAGGTACGTCTTCAGGTCGCCGAGCTCCATCAGCTCCATCACCACGAGCGTCGGCTGCCCGCGCGAGACCACGCCCAGCAGGCGAACCACGTGAAACGTGTCGAACGCCTTCATTACCGACGCCTCGTTCAGAAACTCGATACGCTCCCTGCAAGATAAATAAATAAATAATAAATAAATAAATCTTTCCTACAATCACACCAATTATCTAGCCCAAGAGAAGCTTCGAAGAAACTCGTTAAATGGTTACTAGACAACGGATAAACATACTTAAAATACTTAAATACATACTTATTATACATAGAAAACACCCAGACCAGAGACAATTTAGAAAAACAATAATTTCTAAATTGACCCGACCGGGGATCGAACCCGGGACCTCAGAGATGGCGACACCATGAAAACCGGTGTACAAACCACTCGACCAAGGAGGTCGTCAGATGGGCGAATGTTAAGGTGGGTACAGATTATTTAAAAGTGAAAAGTCAAAATATATTTATTCAATAAACTCAATTAATAAGTACTTTGAATCGTCCAAATCTTTTTTAACCTACCACCCATTCAGGACATCATTTTTTGGCTGTAACTGTGGCAAAGAATGGGCGCAAGAAACCACAGCGCACAGAAGCAACGACATTTACAAAATATATATATATATTATATGTCGTAACCAGGTCACAAAATACAAAATATAATTTTGAATATAAATAGTTTAATTAAATATGGTGCTCTATATAAATTAATTATAGACAATTAGAAATAGCTGTTGGAGTACTTGAAGCATTTCAGACCCAAGCTGTTTTGTCTTCTGTATAATCTGACACTTTATAATAAGCTTTTGTATAAAGCTTTTCATTGATTTTGATTTTAAAATCAAGATCTAATTTCTGAACTGAATTTGCATCGCAACATGCAATGCCACACGCGTATATGCGATCTACCGCGATTGACCGCCCAAATCATTGTGCGGACACTCAAAGAAGGAAGGAAATACATGGATGGACGTTCACGATATATTGTAATTCACTAATTGAATGGTGAAAATATATTACAGATGGAAAGTTAGGTTTATAAGTACCTTTAAGCCCATTACTAACTTACAACTACAATTAATTAAAATTTGTTGAAAAAAACTCGTAACTTTCCAAACAAGAAATGAATAAATAAAAAAATGGATATAATTGGCATGATAGTGGCACACCCTAATTGGTCCATTTACCTGTCAGTGGCGTGTTCATTGACAGTTTTCACAGCGCATCGAGTTTCCGTTTTGCCTTTTTCAATGTTCTTTCCAAGACCTTCATACACCTGTAAAACAATTAAAACATATAGCACCTCGTTCTCAATCATAATAAATTAAGCGAGTTACTGCTGGTAAGTCAATAGATAAACTTGTATGCACCTGTCAAAAAGATTATCTTTCGTAGAGATTGTATAGGAACTCTGACGTCAATATTAATCTCCATCAATTAAGTGTTAATAGACCATTAAACCACTGTTTCGGACACATTTTGTGTTTATTTCAAATACAAAGTTAATGTTTTTAATAGCAGTTACGTGACGCCATTTTTACTTTATATGAGAACAAAATCTTAAACAATGTCTATAAATAAATAGCGTTTTGACAGATGCTAAAAAGTCTCTCAACCGACTTACAACAATTCTAAAGAACAAAAAAACAAAACACTCACCATGCCGAAAGATCCTTGCCCCAACTCCTTCACGAACTGTATGCTGTTCCTCGGCACCTCCCACTCGTCGGGCACGTACACCGTGGACACGTACTCCGGGTTCACGGACGCGATGAGCTTGTTCGCCTCAGCCGGGGACAGAACCCCGCGACGCGCGTACCACACGCCGCCGCCCGCCACCAGGGCCATCGCGAGGCAGCCGCCTACCAGACCCCACACCCATTCGTAGCCGGATTCCGCGGTGCGTTCCTACAATTATATCATCAGCATCATCATCACCATCATCACAGCGGAACCGTCTGGTACAGGTGCTGAAGCTTAAAAGGGATGAGCTTGTTAGCCTCGGCCGAGAATAGAACAGAGAGTGGTCTGAATGATCTTATCCCGCCCTCTCCTTTCCCCTCCCGGACTACACGTGCTGGTCTTAGGAACCACCATCATACTGTACAGACTATCAGTACTCGTACCAAAAAAATTGGCAAGTCGATCCTCTGTGAAACCGCGCATGTGTTTCCCAGCTCCTACAGCCCGGGGTCTTTTAAGCGGGGCGTGAAACGGCATTTATGCAGCCCGTCATGAATGGGTGAGCTCGTTACCGTGCTCATTCCACGGTGGGGAGAGCTCTCATTGTTTTGGACTGCATCGGCTGCTTACCATCAGGCAGGATGCAGTCACTATGACGATTATAATAGAAAAAGAAGAACCCCGCGACGCGCGTACCACACGCCGCCGTTAGGTTAGGGTGTAAGTTAACCACTCACTCTTGGATTATTTTTGGCAGTAACTGTGAACGTCAAATTAGACAGAATGGAGCATAGACTATGCGATATTGTGCGATAACAATACATAAGATGAACCACAGAACCGAAATAACCAAACTTGTTCATACTAAAGTAGTCTGTAAGTCTATGAAAACACGGTACAAAGTCAAGTGTGTTTTTGTAGGTGCGGTCTCATGCGACCGCTTGGGGTTTGATTAAGAGCGTTTACGCATTTCGGTTTCCCATACAAACTTCCAAGTTGACATTTTTTTAAACTATTGAGCCAATTTTTATAAAACTTTGCACGCTAAAGTAAACAAAGAGATCTAAATAGTTTGTTGAAAACATTTTGAAAAAACGTTCATTCAGCTGAGTTATTGCGATTTTAAACTTGCCATAGTTGACTTTAAATCGCAATAATTCAGCTAAATAAAGGTTATTTAAAAAGGTTTTCAGCAAACTGTTTAGATCTATGTGTTTTCTTTAGCATGGGAAGTTTCATAATTTGGCATTGGCTCTATGGTTTTCAAAAAAAGTTTGTATGGGAAACCGAAATGCGTAAACGCTCTTAAGGTTACATACATACATACATTTATAATCACAACTATTATCCCTGAAGGGTTAGTCAGAGACTAGGCAATGAGGACAGCAAAAGCAGTCCTATGCCATAGCCCACTTTTTACCAAACAGCGACTGCACATGTGCTCAGCGTGACAGGTGGTGAGCCCATCGCCGCTCTGTGCAGTTGGATGTATGTGTAGTCTTTAGTCCGTTAGTCGCCTTTACGATACCCATGGGAATAGAGGGGGTGGTAGTATTCTTTCACCGCTACGCGACTCGGTTTTCTAAGGTAAGTTAAGGTTAGGGAGTCCCGGATTTATCTTATAGCGCCTATATCACTTTCGGACACACTAACAGGCCTGATTACTTACTAACTTACTTGATCTTAATACTATAAAAAAGGTATGGCTAGGTACCCCAGTGTACCGATGATTTATGGCACCGCAAGCATTGACTGTTTGTGTGACAATACTATAAGAAACATTGATAAATCGACTGACCGGTATATAGATGTAGATATCGGACGTTTTCCCCGCGCCGCTGACGGTGATGGGCGTGACGCGCAGGCTGTAATTGCCCGCGTGCAGGCCGCGCAGATGTACGAGCGCCCCTTGCTCTCGTTTTTTTTTATTCAGCCCGTCTTGTCTGCTGGGCTAAGGCCTCCCTACCCTCCTTCCACTCTTTACGGTTTAGGGCTGTAACTTGCCAGTCCTTGTACTCTCGTACTCGTTTAAAAACTATAGTACTGTCAAACACACTCTGCCCGCGGGGAAATAAAATGTGCAAATAGGAAAGCGCCTGTCTCTTTCTGTCACACTTAACCCATTAACTGGTACAGCATTAAATATATTTCATTAGTTTTCCATCCTATTACAACGGAATAAAGTTCAAATTATGGTGGCATGCCATTGCCACTACCAGCTAAAAGGTTTAAGGCCTGACGAGAGGCATAGTGCATGCTGGCATGCACGTAGGCACGCACACAGGCAGGCACGCAGGCACGCACGCACGCACGCACCAGTGTAGTGTCCATTTTAATACTATAAATGCGGGTATTGACTGTTTGTAAACAACACTGTGACAAACAACGTCGACGATCGACTGACCGGTATATAGATGTAGATATCGGACGTTTTCCCCGCGCCGCTGACGGTGATGGGCGTGACGCGCAGGCTGTAGTTGCCCGCGTGCAGGCCGCGCAGCATGTACGCGCGCCCGTTGCTCTCGTACTCGTCCGCCATCAGGCAGGTCTGCAGGCCCACGTCTTGCGCCTGTCGGGAGTGAACAAAGTCGCCCGTTTAATTTTATTGGCTACTTGACAGTTTTCGGAGAAGTATTTTAAATGTTACAAACGCTTATTTTATACGCCGTACAATATTTTCTTTCTCGAAAAAGCTTTATTTAATGGAAAAAAAAAACATATTTTTCTTTATTGATTTCAAATTTCGTGCGAAAACGGTTGGTCATGTGACATTTTGCTCTGTGACGTCACACTTCAATAAATATAGAAACTTATCTTGAAACCTGACAGATAGTTTTTGATAATTTTGCGAAATGTGTCGTCACCTGAAGCTCAATCATGGCCGCCCGTGTTTCGGGTCTTGTAATCCACAGATAAAAAATCACAAATTTATTTTGTAAAAATTAAATATATACAAATTATCTAATAAAAAAAACTATTGGATAATTATCGTTAAATCATAATCTACCATTTCCGACATATTTTATTGTAACTGTCAAATAGCCAATTATAATAAAGATGAAGGCATACATGCAGACTATTATACATATGGAGGCATACGTCAGCTCGCCGCCGCATCCCAAGACTACTGAGCCAGCCGAGACCGAGCGCCGCACAGCAGTACGCAAATGTTAAAGTGCATGGCGGTAGACGGGTAATCACGTTATACCAAGACTATATTATACACACAAATTAAGTGGCATAAACAAGTACAACTTTAAATTATGCATATTCTTGCAATGAACTTTAAATTACGCATTACATGTTAATAATAAATTGAACTATTAGACTTAATAAAATACATAATAACAAAACATAAAAATTAGAATTGACTAAGATTAAACATTAAGTACATAGAGATAAGATATGTTGCATTCAATATACATACTTAATATAAGGAAATAAGTGCCTAGCTAAAAAATATTATTAAAATTGACTAAAATCTTATTATTACATTAGTTACCCTAACAGGGTTCATTTTTGTGCTTTTTTATTCTACTGTATTCTTATTGCACAATCAAAGCATTTTAAACTTGTTGAATATCTTCATTTTGAGTACAACTTCATTATAGCTTCATAATTATCCTCAGACTGGCGTATTCCTTGGCTCTTTGTCAGATAACCGGAGAAATCAATTCGCACTGGAGGTAGCTAGTACCATTTAAGTGTCTTATGAAGTGTAATAATATCTCATAAAACCATCGACTGGTAAAATAATGCTTCTAAATATCTCTTCCCGTAATTATAAATAACATACCTCAAACCACTTTGTCAGTCGGTAAAAGTGGGGCGGTTAAACGGGTGAATACTCGTTGTATACATTTATTCTATGTTCCTTTGTTTCATTTTTCATTATCGTGATGGATAAGTGACATATTGTGTTCTTTCTGCAGTGAACTTGACCTTGGGCAAGCGTAGAGCAAACGGCGAAAAGTGCTGCGTCGGAAATTCTTGCGCGTTCGCTGCGCTGCACAATTTATGACATAATGTGTGCAGTTATGAAATCGTTAGTTTATTTTATTTCACATTGTTTTTTCTGGGTACCTTATTTCTTTGCCTTGGTCGATGAAACGTTGTTGATACGATGTGCCGGAAAGGAAGCCAAAGTTGTGAGTTGTAAGAGTGATGTTAAATGAGTCGCAGTCGCAGCTCGGTGTGGCTCGGCGTAGTGATTTTATTTTGAAATCTTGTTGCGTCCGTCGCTGAACAGAATGTTACTGCCATGGTTGATGTGTAGATATTACAAATGACTCACGTGTTTTTTTTCGGGTACTCCATTATAAGGTTGCTTGTTGCTTGAGCGGGGTCACCAGTGTTCCATCGGAAAAGGTATGCGAGGTTGGTGATGATGGTAGGTTCCATGGCGATGGTAAATAACGACTGCGTCTCTTTGTGTGATGTTGTATATTTACAGTGACTACATTGTGACTAACTTATTATCTAAACCTTACAAGACTATTTATACAATAATAACTACGTAGATGTTGGAGGGATGATGCCGTGTCATATCTTTATCGGATCTGCACGCGTTTAGGAATGTGCTTACAAACTCTTTAACCGATACGTGATGATAATAAATTATGTGGCGACTCTGGCCGCCACACGTATCATTTCATATAATGACATATGAACTATTACAAAGGACAACGTTCATTGGATATAATTTTTACTTGATCTATATACACTTCCCATAACAACATTACGTATACTATATATTATTTGATATAATAACATATTCTATAACTTCATTTGATATAGGATAAAATGTTTACTAGAAAAACACAACCAGTCTCAGGAAAGCTCGAACGGGATACGAACCCGTGACCTTTGGATTGCCGGTCCACTGCTCTAACCGCTGAGCTACCGAGACCCCAGAAGACTCGTTGAATTTTTTATTACGTCACTAAGAAGTCTACCCCCACATTCAAAAGAAACACTATTGCAAGTATTTAACAATCGATAAAGTCGTAATTGCTTATAAATATCTTTATTATTGAAATTTTTGCATTGACAATGCTATATAAATATGGGATAAAATGTTTACTAGAAAAAAACAACCAGTCTCAGGAAAGCTCCTGATAATAAAATAAAAAATATATCAAAAGAATAAAGATATTCATTTGATATATTTTTACTTTAAAATAAAATTAGCATTTTAACCCCAATTTGATTTAAAAAAAAATAGTTGGTGTAGAATGGTGCCTGAATGGAACGTGTGATATGTTTCTTGTATTTAGAATATAAGTAAACCAAGAAGTGACACGCGGAGAGTCGCCCTCCCCTTTTATAAGACATCACCCCAACAGCGCCCTCTTTCTACAAAATAGCGCAAATACATAGAAGCCAATTCAACTAGATGGCGCTGTTTCACAGTTGGTGACGCGTTCGGCTTGCGGTCTTGCATGCGAAGCAACTTTCGCAAAGCCGGGTCGCTGGATGGGTAACCAAATTAAAAACATCTCAAGCTCCTCCGTGCTTCGGAAGGTACGTAAAGCCGTGGTCTCGGCTGTCATCGAAAAATAGCAGTCGTTAAAGCCCACCAACCCGCATTGGGCCAGCGTGGTAGGTTATAGCCCAACCTCCATTTATGATTTTGTCCATGTGGGGAGGCCTGTGGCCAGTAGCAGGACGTTTATAGACTAATGGCATAGAATACATAATAGTACAAGTACAGAAGATGCACTCCGCAAAGTCATTTAAATAAATAGCGACTCTTACTAGACACAATAAAGTGCAATTCAGGTCGCACACCGCTCCCATCCCTACAGTTATATTTACCTAGAAGTTGACTCTCTTTCTATCGCGTAGCTCTTATCTCTTCTAACTTCACGTTCTTCGCGGCGCGTGAGTGAGTCGAACTAAGTGAGATAATGTTGCTTAAGTGCGACCCGGCCGGTACGTGGCAGCCCTTTGAAATTGGTGCGTCCGGACGGACCCGCCGGCTACTTGTAGCTTTATACCTAAAGCGCGGAGTGCGCCTGGCCTTTTATGCGATTCTCTAAACGACACATAGACACTCCGCGCACGGCTGTGACCATAGATGTTACAGCCGTCACATCTTACGCTGCAGTCACGGCTGTGGTCAACGTTGAGGCTGTTTTACTTACAGAATACCGATTTTATACCTACAAGAAATGTCAAAGAAGTGATTTCCTATCACGCCGCTTACAGCCGTGCGGAGCTAGTGTCGAACAGCGTTGAAAATTATTTAGAAAAATAGAAATGGTACGCTCTCCGCTGTTGCAGCCGCTGCTTGGTAGCAGCGGTAGGCTTGGTAGGTTTTAAAGATGTTTGCGCTTAGAGAATCGCACTACAGGTTTGATAGGATTGACGCACCTGGTTGGAGTCCTGTATTGAGGTGTAGTGCACGTTGTAGGCCACCACGAACCCGTTGGGGTTGTGCGGCGGCTCCCACGTCACGTTCACATCGGGCAGCGTCTTGTTAGAGGCTATCACGTCCGCCTGTAGGCCCTTCACCGAGTCCGCCTCCGCTGCAGGTACAGTTACTTATTTATTATACATACATATGCACACGTCACGGCTATTATCCACAAAGGGTTAGTAAAAAATTTGCATTCAAACTGCTAAGAAGACGATTGAGTTAAGTAAGTTATAAAAGCGGCGTAAGTACTTGAAAACTTTTTTTTTATAAAATCTGTCTTACAGTTTATATTAGGTAGTGGAATCGATTCGATTCGGCGAGCGGATACCTTTGTTCATTGTGTCCTTTCTTTTCTATGACTATTGACTAACTGCCATACTCAGAGACGTCAAATAAGTTTTAATGACAATTAAATATCTTGCTGTCACTTTCTTATACATCGTAATAAATAGACAAGGATAGACAGAGGGTACGGCAGTAAGGCTCGAAATACACAGAAGCGATGTAAGATTCGGATGCGATGCGGATGTGGATCAGATTCGTAAATTACATATAAATTACATAGGTACCGCGAAATCCGCGCCGCATCCTTTCTGTGTAATTTACGAGGCATCTCTTTCATACATTTTGTACGAACAAGATTTGAAGGGACACCGAATCCGATCCACATCCGCATCGCATCCGAATCTTACATCGCTTCTGTGTATTTCGCGCCTAAGACGCGTAATGGTCAAAGTATCCGCTCGCCGATTCGCGCACAGCGGTAAGGTTGTGGCCGGGCCATTATAATAATAATAATAATAAATAAATTTTGTTTACGCTCACACCAATTATCTAGACCAAGATGAGTATTCTTGTGAAACTCGTTTATATGGTAACGGATAAACATACATAAACATAGAAAAAACACCCAGACCCGAAATCAATTTAGAAAAACAGTTTTTCTCTAAATTGACCCGACCGGGGATCGAACCCGGGACCTCAGAGATGGCGACACCATGAAAACCGGTGTACAAACCACTCGACCAAGGAGGTCGTCAAGTTTTACGCTGTTTCAATTATAGTTTTACGCTGTAGCTACAGCGCGCTTCGGCATCAACATACGCGTACTCACTGAGCTCTAGCGTGCGGAAGGTGTTGAACGCTCGCTTGGAGCACCACTTCTCGGCGTAGGCGGCGTCGAGCTCGTTCTCGTCGCGCTGCCGGCACGCCCACACGTTCACCGTGTACCAAGTGAAGTGGCGCATGCCGGTCACCGTTAGCGACGTGGTGTTGCTCGATAGCTCGTAGTACAGGGACTGCACGTAGCCTGCGGAGGTGGGGACGCGTTATAATCGGTGACGACACTTTGCTGACTGTTAAAACAAAATACATGTTTTTTTCAATCAAATTAATTTTAAAAAAAGTGTAAACTTTTTAATGTTTAATTCTTTTTATTGAACATAATGGGAACTAGTGAAATGATAATGTCTGTTATTTTAGATTTTAATTTCAAGTGAGGTATAAATTATAATTGATATTCAAAACTTAAACAAAAATAAATATTAAGTAAAATAAATTCGAATATGTAAGTCAAGATGGATAATTTTACGATATAATTAAAATATAAAAATATAAAATTGGTTTTATTTAGAAAAAAATATACAATTGAGTATCCAGCAATCTACTGTAAATATTGTAAAATTACCGCATGCAAGTTTCAAATCAGTCGGCCAGATGAGCGCAGCAATGTTGTGAAATACTCTACAAAATATCATGCACATCAAACTATGATATTCTACTCAACGAAATCAAATCATGCTTCGATCGCTTCGCTCATCCGGCAAAAGAAATATAAAATAGAAAATCGATGCTAACGTGGAATCGGTTCGTTGTTTTGTGATGATAGTGCATGCAGCAACCGGATACCCGTGACATAAAACAAATATTTCTGTGGTTGTAACCTGTAGTATTGTCCTTTACGACGCAAACATTAGGCTCGACGCGACTGCATTTGGCTGAAACGGAAATGTTGATATGGACGTGATGAGGTTTGTGTACGCTTACAAGCATGACAAAGATGAAGAACAAGCATAGAGAGAAGGTATGCTTCAAGGTGGCGTTAATGGTCATTATGATTACAATGATGCGCAAGTTATGTATCCACATTGATTTCGTACTCAGGGACTACGACTCCAACCAGTTCCTCTGCTAGATTAACCTCTGATGTGCGGTGCAAAGCGCATAAATATAAAATTGCCGCTTTATAAACGGTGCACGCGTCGCGAGCCGCGAGTTTAAGCCGATTTAGACTTTGCGACACAAAGATAGAAGTTTATTTTGCAAAGACATTGTTATGTGTAGCGCAACAGCTAATTTTTGAACGTTGATCTACTTTCCGGCATGTGTGAGGTTAAAAGAGCTACAATTACTATGGCTGACCCGCAAAGAAACAGGTGGTATTCATAGTCCCCAAGTGTGCGACAAGGATGGAGAATGCTTACGGTCCCTGTCGGTGGTGTTGGTGTAGTTGAGCCCCAGCACCGGGTCCGTGTTCTCCGTCAGTATGACGAGCATGCTGTTCAGGGTGAGGTCGATGGAGCGCCGAGCGCGCACGTTGCCCGCGTTATCGGTAAACGTGTTGCGGTTGGATCTCTCCGTTTTTATATACACCTGCATGGTAAAATGTTCCTTTTAATACACTTTTTTACAACAACTCTCTGTGGTCTAGTGGCTAATCCATCGGTCATCGGTTTCAGACCCAGTGGTCCCGGGTACGATTCCCAGCGGGGGGGTACAACTTTGTGTGCTCGGTTTGGTTGGTGGTAGGGCTGTTAAGTCCGCCTGGCTAGCTACCACCATATATCTAAAGTCTGTCGCCATAACAACGATGTTTTTAGCATTGTTGTGTTCCGGCAGTTCCTCAGTGGTTTAGGATGCCGGATAAAGCGCGCTTCCACCTTCGGCCTTATCGTCACTTACCATCAGATTAGATAAAGGCCAAGCGCTTGCCCCTTGTAGAATTAAAAAAAAAACTTTATAGATACTTACCATTCAACTTCCTACCTATTGTAACCCAAGTAGGCGATAGATTAACACCTCGTAGAACGCGGCTCCAGTAGACACAATAGAAATTCTACTCATTGAGCAGTAATCAGTGTGCGGCCGGAGTTAAATGGTAACTCATGTGTTTTTACACCTTTGAGGTTTCCACATCAATATGAATGCGAAACATCCGTGAAAAGACGCACGAGCCGTTATTCACGTACCTTATTAGACTGTTCTTAAAGTACAGTTGGGCATAAAAGTCTTACCCCGTTTTGCAGTTCGTTTCAAAACCACGGGTACCACAGGGTTCTATATTGGGCCCTGTATTATTTCTGACCTATATAAATAACTTGAACTTAGTGCTGGACTGTAACTCCTTGCAAGTGCACGAGTCGTTCTTCACGTACCTTACAGACTGGTTTTAAAGTACAGTTTGGTATAAAAGTCTTACCCCATTCTGCAGTTCGTTTTCAAAATTGATTGTCTCGTCGCGCTCTTCTTCCGCACGGGAAGTGAACTTGGTGCCTTGCCGCGACTCCTCCTTGCAGGTGCACGAGCCGTTCTTGACGTCGCCAGTGGTTTTGGCCTCTTCCTTCTCGGGCGCTATCTCGCCGCGACCGGCGATAATGTTCGCGAGTGCGTTCGCTACAATGTGATTTTACAATATGAAGGGTCTGTGTTGGACTGTTCGAAGAATGAACAGTTTCGAAAGCGATTTAAACTCATTCTGTTGAAATCGCTTTTCGAAACTGTTTAGCGTATACGCTGGTTATGAAATTAGTTTAAATCACTTTGCTTAAACTCGCTGAAGCATCTGACATAGATAAAGTGATATTAAAATTATGACATAATTAAATCAAGAAAAATACATAAAAAGTAATTAAATTAAAAGTAATCAAAAGTTAACTTAATGGTAGCTTAAAATTGAAAAAGACAGTGTCAAAAAAATTTTCCGCAACAAAATGTGCGTTAAAATTATGTAAACAATAACATTATTAATGGTAGCTATTATAAAATGCATTATTTATCAACATTTTCTTAATTGCTTCAGTTTTATTGTACTACAAGTAGGTAAATCAGAGTCACGTTTAGATACATTTTTTTCAGAACAAAACAGTCGATTGGATCTCTGTTCTGCTGCATAAATAGCACATTTAGAAAATACAGGCGCCACAAGCACTTCAAGCTCCCAAAAAAAGACAAATTTCTTCAATAAGTTTTGAACTTTGTCACTAGGATAAAAGGATCAATATCGATTGGGAAAGGAGTTTTAGATAGGTTGATCCGCAGGTGTGTGTACCATAACAAGAAAACAATATAAACCGACCTAACATATAAATTAAAACAATTGGATACTTGACAGTTTTCGGAAAAGTATTTTAAAAAAAACATTTTTTTTTCTCGGAAAAGCTTTATTTAAAGAAAAAACCATGTTTCTTCATTAAATTTAAAATTTCGTGCGAATACGGTTGGTCACGTGTCATTTTGCGCTAGGCATCACACTTCAATAAACAAACCAATTTATCTTGAAACCTGACAGATAGTTTTTGATAATTTTATGAAATGTGACGTCACACGAAGCTCAATCATGGCCGCCCATGTTTCGGGTCTTGTAATCCACAGATAAAAAATCGCCAATTTATTTTGTAAAAATAATACATTTACAAATTATCTTACTAAAAAAAACTATTGGATAATTATCGTTAAATTATAAATTACCATATCCGACATATCATATTTTATTGTTATAACTATCAAATAGTCAATTGATTGTTCATTACTCACGATTGCCGCAATAGTTGTTCCTCCAGGCGAGTATCTTGGGCCTGTTGTAGCTGTTGGCCTGTATCTTGACGTGGTACAGCATGATGGTGCCGTTGGGCATGGTCGGCGGGGACCACTTGATCTTCACCGAGTGCGGCGTTGTCGACTCCACCGCCAGATTGGCGGGGGGGCTGGGACCTGGACGAGCACAATAATAGATAAACATTGCGTCATAATTACGGGCCGACCATTAATCACGTGAAGCTCGAAAGGGGGGAAGGGGGAGGAAAATATTACGAAACATCACAAGTTGGGAGGGGGGTGTAGTGTAGTGAGATAATCACGTTTATATATTTATTGGTTAAACGTGTTGGTCTTAAACTTCATCACGTATCACCAGTGGGAAAAGAGGGGGAGGGAGAGGGGGGGGGGGGGCTGTTGTTAAAAAGTTGCTAAAAAGCATGACGTTATTAATGGACGGCCCCTTATAAGTATCATGCTGTGATTGTGTGGTTAGAACGTGCCTGGAAATATGGCATCATCTTTTAGCGGCAACCTGCGCGGCACCTCGAAAAATACAAACGATTTGTCACCACGGCTAATATAATAATTTCTCATTTTATAGTTTGTGGTTCACGAAAGCTGCGAATGTTTAATTTACATTCAAGTTTTTTATTTTACCGGAAAATTATTTATCGTACGATAAATTACGAACACAAAATGATTTAATTACGTCATTGAGGCTTAGTATCTTCTCATTAAACCGACCAATTTATAGCACTGTCAAAATTTATTTATATAGTCTTAAATAAAAGTTTTATACTTACTTAAAAGTGAAACCAAGTAACCATATCATTATCAGTGGCTCTAATACGAACTTCTTTTGAACACGTTACGTAAACGTTGAGTCGTCATTACGTTCGTAATATTTGACTATTTGCGTTAAAAAACGCTCAAAGATAACAAAACATCGAAAAAAAATGTCTACCCCGAGGTAGACATTTTTTTAGACGCGTCGTTATGTTTGTCATTACGTCCTTAGTTCTATGTCTAAACTATCTGTCAAATTGTTAGTTCTGTCAAATTATTAGTTTCATTTACGGACGTTGTCGCGCTGTATACGCACAGAACAGCAAGTTACAACCTAACATTATAATAATATCAGTTACTTACGTCCTGGCAAAGTTCTGAAGTAGACGATGGAACTCTGCGCCCCCATCTTGTCCTGCTGCGTGGTGTAGGTCTTCACGTACGCCGCGTACCTAGTGTACGGTATGAGCGGCCGGATTATCTTGAACTGCGGCTGGTTCTGCAGGTTGCAGATGTCCGTGATAAGGCTCTGGTCCTCGTTCGACGTGCTGTTGTGGCCGCGCGCTTCGTCTATCGTCACGTCTAAAACGTTCCATCTATGAAATTAAAGAGATATGTTAGAAGGTGGTAGAGTTCCCGCATCGTACAGTTCGATTCAAATAAGATGGCGGTTGTGAATTTAGCTGCGAGTGCCAGTGCGCGAAGGTATATCGCGGGCCCGAGCGGCAGGAGGGCAACCGCAGGTTGCGGTCTGCTAGCGGGCGGGGGTGAATCGCCCTCCCCCCGCTGTAACGCCCCGCTGACACCTAAAATTCGCTACTGCGACGCAACTTGTGACTAACTTCACGGACGCCATTCTATTTGAATCGGACTGATAACTGTCTGGATGTAGTTTGATGGACCATCTTAATATCTATTCTGCGGCCTTGCAGCAGGGTCCTGCGTTGTCGCTTCCTGGTTTAAGGGTTCGAGATCTAGTCATATTCATGTTTATCCATTATCTAACAAATAAAAACATTTACGATATGATATATGTGTGTGTGAGAGAAAGAGAGAGATGTGTTTAACTAAATAATGGTTAAATAGTTTATAAGTAAGGCCATGTATATCGTAAACTTTGTAGAGATTTTAAAGAAAAATATATATTAGTTTAATTTAAAAGAGTTTTAAGAAAGCCAGTATAATTACTTTGTGATTTTTAAAGTAACCCAGTGTTGCGTATAGTACAGACTCTAGACTAGAGATTTTGAACTTTATGCTTTGGGTATTAGGATCAATATCGATAGAAATTCGACAGTTTCGGATAGGTCGATCTGCTGGCGTTTGCACTCACGAGTCGGAGCACGCGTCCCGCTGTCCATAGAGCGTGACGTTCTGCTCGGCTTCGATGTAGTAGATGGAGTAGCCGAGTAGCTTGCGAATGTCAGCCACGCAGTAAGTGTCCCACTGCAGCAGGGCGGCGTCCCTCGGCACCGGGGACACCTTCAGCTGGAGCGTTTTGGGCGAGCCTGTTGTCAATACATCATCATTACTTATCCACAAAGTGTTGGAATAATATCCCCCCACACCCTTTAGGAATTCTGCTGCTGCTGGCACTTTTAGGCGTTCCTACAGAAAATACCTGCTACATATGCAAGAAGAATAAAGCGGAGCCACAGGCACAGGAAAACGGCGACTTTACCTTAAAATATGTAATGATAATGATGTATATATGTAATAAACTTTTTACATAGTAATAATATATATTTTTTATTATTGCACAATTATTTAGATTGTTTGTAATATTTAATGTTTAATTATTATTGAAATAATTTTAATGCTCAATTTTTATTGTTTGTTCCTACAGAAAATACCTGCTACATATGCAAGAAGAATAAAGCGGAGCCACAGGCACAGGAAAACGGCGACTTTACCTTATAATATGTAATGATAATGATGTATATATGTGATAAACTTTTTACATAGTAATAATATATATTTTATATTATTGCACAATTATTTAGATTGTTTGTAATATTTAATGTTTAATTATAATTGAAATAATTTTAATGCTCAATTTTTATTGTTTGTTTTGTTATTATTTAATTTTTTGTAATGTGTAATTTAATTGTACTAAGTATGTATTAATTATTGTGTAATTGGCATTAGCCGTACTAATTAATTTAAATAAATAAATATTCTATTCTATCATCATCAGCCGAAAGACATCCATTGTTGGACAAAAGCCTCCCCCAAGGATCTCCACACGTCCAGTCTTGTACTGCTGCTCGCATCTAATGGTTAACCGCGACCTTTACCAGACCGTAGGTCCACCTTGTTAAAGGCCTGTCTACACGATTTGTTAGCCGTAGATCCAATACGCAATTCGTCCATCACTACGTCTTCCGTTGCACGGTCGCTACATAAGAGCTGTTCTGCCTAAACGGCCGTCAGATCTACGAGCATGTGTAAATACGAAAGTTGTAAATTAATAAAAAATAATAAAAATGCGTGTAGATGTATTCGGGAGGGGGGACTGCGACTCGACAAACGTAACGTAGGAAGCTCTACGGCAAGACGAAGGGACATCAGAAGGATCGGAAACATTTATATTCCACTTTTAATCATAACTAGTATTTAATCTAGTAAAAAATGGGACAAAAATCTTCATTCAGAATATGCATGCGCTGTAGTGCCAGCACAACAATATTCTAAGAATGTTGGTTCGCCGAATAGATTGTCCCATTCTGAGGTAAGTACTTGATCCGACATCATGTCTCTCGGACATGATGCATGGATTTCGCTGCAAGTACTTTCTTCAGTATCTTATTTTGAATCATCATCATCATCATCGGCCCATCGCAGTCCACTGCGTCCACTATCTTATTTTGAAAATCATAGTCTAAATCTATTGTTACTATTTACATATGGATCCTTGTTGTCCGATTTAAATTATTAGAAAAATAATATATCAACCAAATAAGCAACAAAATGACAACCAAAAAAAAATTTTTACCGACTTACATGAAGCCTGGTCACCGTTGTTGTCCTCGGACACCTCTATCTCGGTGAAGTTGGCTCTCGGATGCCTCATCTTCTGCAGCGGCAGTATTTGGAAGTAACACAGCTTAGGGTTGAGGTGTATGTAGAGGGAGCCCCCGTTGATGTTCAGATCGCCGAACGTCGACCAGTCCCACAATATCTCCAGATTCGGATTGTTGAATACGTGCAGCGCTTGACCCCTACAATACAAGGAGTCATGTCAAATTAAGTGCAGTTAACAATGTAAGAACTTTTAGGGACAATACAATGTAATATGTTGAAATACAATACAATGTGTTGCTAGTGCAACATAACCCCTAAACTTGTGTGCATGATTTTATTACATGACGCGTACGTCGTTTTATGGCTGTGGAGAACGTCTTCAGAATATATCTGTGCCTGGAGCGACCCGGTTCATTTCATTCACCGGATAGGTGTGTTATTGTATATTGATATTTCTCCCATCCCTGAAAAGCTTGACGGGAAGAGGAACAAAATAAAAACTCTCGTACCATCCCTTCTCTGCAACTGTGGTTGTTAGCTGGCTCCCCCCTCCCAGCACTTGGTAACATCGGAGGGGAAGCCCTACGAGGGAAAGGAGAGGAGAGGCCCTCCTCCAGAAGGGAGGGGGAAGAGAGTCCTACATAATCTAGGGTCGCTCTTAACCGGGTTATAAGTCAGTATTTCAGCTAAAAAAATATTCTAAATCAAAAGTAAAACGTACTAACTTGTTCTCAGTCGGCACGCCGATGATGGTCCTCAGGCTCTTCAGGAACATCAGCGAGATAAGCGTGTAAGACCGCGTCACCTTCAGGCAACCGACAATTTCCCGAATTTCTCCCAGTGACGCTTCTAAGGCAGCCATTGTGTTACCTAAATGAAATACCATTATAATTTTGAGCTTATAAAGGATTTTGCTTAAATTAGTGCATATGAAGTGGAACAAGTTGAGAAAGTAAAGATATTTTGGGAGTAATCTATTTAAATTACCTACTAGTAAGAACAAATTCCAAAGAAATATGGGGAGACTATAGCTTAAATCTAAAATATGAAGTGGAAGAAGTTAGAGAGTCAAGATATTTTGGGAATAATCAATTTGAATTGCCTACTAGTACAAACTAGAACAAACTAGTACTAGAACAAATTCCAAAGAAATTGGGGAGACTATATTTCTTCCTTACACAATACAGTACCTATTTATTTATTCACTTATTTATTTGCATGTCACATGGCATTTATTACTTACTTACTTACTTAAAAGGGAATGACTGTTTATATTTTTTTTTATCAGGACGGAATTGCCCAATTATAAAAATTTATAGCAAAAAATAAAACGAAACCAAAATATTTTTAGGTAATGGCCGATAGAGAAGAATGGATGAAAAATACATTTTCCGCCGACTCTAAGTAAAACACCTAATAGGAAGAAAAAGGAGAGAATAATTACTCTCACCCCCAGTGGCCCGAAACGCGATCACGAGTGTGCCCTTAACGTGCGTGCATCCGCGGAACTGCTCCGCGACCGCCACCGAGTCTCATCAAAGTATGTAGTGTTTATTCCGCTAACTAATACAGATATGCTGCTTTCAATTTAAGCTTTTAGAGCAGGACAAACATGGTTCAAGTTAAACTTGAAACAGACTATTAGTAACGACCAGGGTATTCCTACCTACGTACAACAAACGGACCGCAGCCGTGCGTGTGTCTCAATAGTGTAGACTCTATTGAATCAAGGGACAGCAAATATAACATGATCCATCCCGGTGCCCTAACGTCCTGCTAAATTAAATGCAAATTAGCGGAATTAATACCACATTTTCTTATTGCATTTTAGAAAAATAAAAAAAATAAAAAAGAAGAAGAAAATTTAAGAAAATAAGAAAAACTAAGAAGACGACGAAAACATAAGAAGTAAAAAGATGAAGAAGAAGAGCAAACAGTCTCACCTCCCGTGGCCCGGAGCGCGATCTCGAGCGTGCCCTTAACGTGCGTGCATCCACGGAACTGCTCCGCGGCCGCCACCAAGTCTCATCAAAGTATGTAGTGTAATTCCGCTAACTAATACAGTTAGCGGAATTAATTCTACATATTTTTATTGCATTTTAGGAAGAAGAAAAAGAAGTAAAATAAAAAAGAAGAAAATTGAAGAAGAAGAAAATAAGAGAAAGAAAAGGACGAAAACGTAAGAAGTAAAAGGAAAAATAAGAAGAGCAAACAGTCTCACCCCCAGTGGCCCGGAGCGCGATCTCGAGCGTGCCCTAATAGTGCGTGTATCCGCGAAACTGCTCCGCGGCCGCCACCGAGTCTCATCAAAGTATGTAGTGTTCATTCCGCTAACTAAAACAGTTAGCGGAATTAATACTACATATTTTTAATGCATTTTCGGAAGAAGAAAAAAAAGAAAAAAGAAGTAGAAGAAAAAGTAAGAAAAAGAAAAGTAGAGAAACGAAGAGACGACAAAAACTTAAGAAGTAAAAAGAAGAAGAATAAGAGCAAACAGTCTTACCCCCAGTGGACCGAAGCGCGATCTCGAGCGTGCCCTTAACGTGCGTGCATCCGCGGAACTGCTCCGCGGCCGCCATTGAGTCTCATTAAAGTATATAGTGTTCATTCCGCTAACTAATACAGTTATCGAAATTAATACTAGATATTTTTACTGCATTTTCGGAAGAAGAAAAAAAAGAAAAATAAAAAGAAGAAAAGTAGAGAAACGAAGAAGATGACGAAAACACAAGAAGTAAAAAGAAGAAGAGCAAACAGTCTCACCCCCCGTGGCCCGGAGCGCGATCTCGAGCGTGCCCTTGACGTGCGTGCACCCGCGGAACTGCTCCGCGACCGCCACCGAGTCTCATCAAAGTATGTAGTGTTTATTCCGCTAACTAATACAGATATGCTGCTTTCAATTTAAGCTTTTAGAGCAGGACAAACATGGTTCAAGTTAAACTTGAAACAGACTATTAGTAACGACCAGGGTATTCCTACCTACGTACAACAAACGGACCGCAGCCGTGCGTGTGTCTCAATAGTGTAGACTCTATTGAATCAAGGGACAGCAAATATAACATGATCCATCCCGGTGCCCTAACGTCCTGCTAAATTAAATGCAAATTAGCGGAATTAATACCACATTTTCTTATTGCATTATAGAAAAATAAAAAAAATAAAAAAGAAGAAGAAAATTTAAGAAAATAAGAAAAACTAAGAAGACGACGAAAACATAAGAAGTAAAAAGATGAAGAAGAAGAGCAAACAGTCTCACCTCCCGTGGCCCGGAGCGCGATCTCGAGCGTGCCCTTAACGTGCGTGCATCCACGGAACTGCTCCGCGGCCGCCACCAAGTCTCATCAAAGTATGTAGTGTAATTCCGCTAACTAATACAGTTAGCGGAATTAATTCTACATATTTTTATTGCATTTTAGGAAGAAGAAAAAGAAGTAAAATAAAAAAGAAGAAAATTGAAGAAGAAGAAAATAAGAGAAAGAAAAGGACGAAAACGTAAGAAGTAAAAGGAAAAATAAGAAGAGCAAACAGTCTCACCCCCAGTGGCCCGGAGCGCGATCTCGAGCGTGCCCTTATAGTGCGTGTATCCGCGAAACTGCTCCGCGGCCGCCACCGAGTCTCATCAAAGTATGTAGTGTTCATTCCGCTAACTAATACAGTTAGCGGAATTAATACTACATATTTTTAATGCATTTTCGGAAGAAGAAAAAAAAGAAAAAAGAAGTAGAAGAAAAAGTAAGAAAAAGAAAAGTAGAGAAACGAAGAGACGACAAAAACTTAAGAAGTAAAAAGAAGAAGAATAAGAGCAAACAGTCTCACCCCCAGTGACCCGGAGCGCGATCTCGAGCGTGCCTTTAACGCGCGTGCACCCGCGGAACAGCTCCGCGGCCGCCACCGAGTCTCATCAAAGTATATAGTGTTCATTCCGCTAACTAATACAGTTATCGAAATTAATACTAGATATTTTTACTGCATTTTCGGAAGAAGAAAAAAAATAAAAATAAAAAGAAGAAAAGTAGAGAAACGAAGAAGATGACGAAAACACAAGAAGTAAAAAGAAGAAGAGCAAACAGTCTCACCCCCCGTGGCCCGCAGCGCGATCTCGAGCGTGCCCTTAACGTGCGTGCACCCGCGGAACTGCTCCGTGGCCGCCACCGAGTCGATGCGCGCGCCGTTGCACTCGCGCTTGCAGCGGGCGCCCGGGCACGGCGTGCAGCGGGCGTTGCGCTTGTCGCCTTCCTGGTAGAGGTAAATTAAATTGCAATTCACAAATGGCGTTTGTGCTACGTGGAGGTTAAAGTTACTCGACTCCGTAGGTTTACCCTCGAGACCATGCACGTGACCCCTGGGTGGTGCTAAATGAGTGACACTGACTGAGTGGTAGAGCCACGCTGCGTTGCAGCGTAGCACGCATTGGGCCGGCTCGCTCGGCGTAATACCACCCTCTCACGAAAATCCGGCGTGAATAATGGCACTTGGTGCTGTTGTGTTTCGTCCGGCCGGTGAGGGTCCCGGACGCTCGTTAGAGAGTGAACCTTCTGTACGTAGTACTATTAGTTATTCTGTGGTACGGGGTACCTCGTCCCCGCCACCGTCCGTCACCCCGCGGGACGGTCACGCACGAAGTTGCCGGACTATAACCCTTCGGGAATAATAGTCGTGAATGTATTGTATGTTATCTTTCAAAATGTCTAATGTCCCTTTATTTCAGCTTATGTGTACAATTGTAAGTAGGCACAGATACCTAACCTAATATAGGTTTAATTAAAAGATTTCCTTTGTATGTTTGCTATTATGTTGTCTTTACTAGTATTGTTGTCTGTAATAATAGAACAAACGCCAGCACTTTGACCTACCACAAAATGTCAATATTCTTCAATACATTTTGAACTTTGTCACTAGGTTATAAAGATCAAATTCGATTGAGAAAATTTACAGCTTTGGATAGGTTCATATGATATATGCAGTCGTACCTAAATTGACAAATTTATTTATTTTTAATTTTCATTCTTGGTAAAATAGGTTAGCATTACCTCCATATACCCGCTGGGGCATATATAGACGCAGGTGTTGTTGAGTATCTTGTAGGCGTTGATGCTGGGCTCCACCGCGCCCGGCGGCGGCGTCGGCATCGCCCGGCACTCTTGCTCCGTCACGCAGCGGCGGGCGAGCTGTCAACAACAAACACAAGTTATTATACAACGTATATACAAAATTCACAAGTATTATCCCTAAAGGGAAGGTCAAAGACCAGGCAATCAAACAAAATTTCTTTCTTCAGTAAGCTTCAAATAAGCATTTTGAATCGTCTAAACTTAAAGGACATTATTTTTTTTGGGCCTTTTCTGAAAGTGCCGGCCAACATAAAAAAATGGTACGTATTGTTAGAACTAGCCATTTGGAGAAATAGTTAATATGGCACAAAAGTTGTAGGATTGCTCCGAGCCAAGTTATACAAGTTCGAAGATTCATCATTTTCATACATTTATTGATTACTATTTTTTTTTGTATGAACGGAACAGAGGATGACCCCACAGCTTTTGCCCTGTAATGACAATTGCTTCAGATCATTAGTTCTAGCAATATCTATCATTATTTTATGTTTCCCAGTTCCAGCACTTTCAGAAATCAATAAATGTATGAAAATGATGAATCATCGAACTTGTATAACTTGGCTCAGAGCAATCCTACAACTTTTGTGCCATATTAACTATTACTCCAAATGGCTAGTTCTAACAATACGTACTATTTTTTTTTGTTGGCCGGCTCTTTCTGTATAGGCCCAAAAATGTATGGAGCCTGAGTGATCTCCTTTACTTCTCTATATGGATGGATGGGCAGAACCCATTCAGGACGTCTTTTAGCTGTGGAGAAGAACAGGCGCACGAAACTTCACAGCTTTATATTATTATAGAAGTAACGACATTTACAAAACAATATGTCGTTACCAAATTATACAATCAATAATCATAAAACAATTATATGCCATCGGTTCGTAAGTCTATCTATGGGGCGGGAGCCTTGTACTGAGAAGACCCGGCAAGAAACTCAACAAGGGCATTTCTTGTCTCCCTTTCTTTTACAGCGTCAATTAGAATTGAACAGTTTTAGACCGCCTCCGTGGTTTAAGCCACCGGTTTCAGACCCAGAGGTCCCGGGTTCGATTCCCAGCGGGGGGTACATCTTTGTGTGCTCGGTTTGGTTGGTGGTAGGGCTGTTAAGTCCGCCTGGCTAGCTACCACCATCCTATCTAAGTCTGTCGCCATAACAACAATGTTTATAGAATTGTTGTGTTCCGGCAGTTTGAGATAAGATAGCCAGTTCCTCAGTGGTTGAGGATTCCGGGTGAAGCGCGCTTCCACCTTCGGCCTTATCGTCACTTACCATCAGGTGAGATGAAGGCCAAGCGCTTACCCGATGCCAATAAAAAAAAAAAAATAAAAAAAAATAACACAGGCAAATAAATAAGCAGTCTATTTTAGGCATAACCCCACTTTTGTTTTCAAGGTGCGATATGTGTGATTTGACTACATGTAAATGTCAAACAATTGCGGCCGGTCGGCTTCCTAATGAGCTCGTTGACCTTGGCTGCTCTACTTTCTAAGTAAGTATCAGAGTATTTTTTTATAATATCAACTGTTTTCCTGATTCCTGATACACTATGAATTCATGAGTAGATGGAATATAGTATAAAACTCTGCTTACAATAATAGCTGTATAATATTCTCTTCTGCCAAATGAAACCCATTTACTCTTAAATATAATGTTATGTATTTGTCGTCGCAGTCGCACAGAGGAGATTAGCAGAAGCTCTAAATGAGCAATAGTACTAATAAGAGAAAATCAAAGCTAAACGTAATAACAGTGTTAATTTAATTATAATGTTGTTTGTCGAACGCTTCTGAATTAACGCACTCTTCCAAGGAGACAGCATCGGTTCTGTATTTAGCGATGAAGGGTCGTAGGTTCAAATTATGTCTGTACGTTTTCCCTCCGCAAACGACCAAATTACGAAGAAATTGTACAATCTCTATACCTATTTTTATTATCAATAAATTAATTTAAGTATTGATAATAAAAAAAAAATACTGAAATAAAACCCTTTGAGCTTTCGTTATATGACGCCTGATGGTTAGTCGCACTTAAATATTTTCGATACATTTGGTCGCACTCAAATAAAATTTCACTCAGCTCCGCATTTTTTGACAGCGTTCCTCGCATGCAGTAATTTACTAAAGAAAAATGGCGCGAGCAGTTACTCTCCCGCCCAGGCACAGATATCGGAACAGTCTGTGAGTCTCACCTGGTGACTACGCAAATCGCCGTAGCCGATAGAGAAGTTGCATCACACGACACGTAGCAATCGCGCGAGGAGTTGCCGCTGTATCCGCCAAAGCAGGTCTTAGTAGCATTCATCAGCTGATACAGCTACGAGAACAGTCTGTGAGATTCACCTGGTAACTGCCGCGACTTGCCGTTGCCGATGAAGAAGCCGTTAAAATGAGTATGTAATAGTACCTAATACTCCTATTCTCCCCCAGGCACCAACTCCAACCACTCGTGCTCGTCGTGTCCGGATCGCCGCCGCCCGACGACGACTGCGACGACCAGTCCAAGCGCGGCGTGCTGCCGCGGCACGCCACGCAGGCCATGCGGGCGTGGTTATTCCAGCATCTCGTGGTGAGTGCTCACAAAGAGAAACCGGGAGTATTAACCACAACTAGGCACCAGGGGAACTAGGTATAAATACCTGAGGCATGATACTAGTTGAATTCAGGTTATGCGCAACTGGCTGTACCAGCATCTGGTGGCGAGTGCGCGCGCCAGGGGAACCGAGCAGAGAAACCAGGGGAAAGAGGCATACGATACAATACAGGGGAACCATATATAAGGACCAGGGGAAATAATTATACTGGGGCAAATTAGAAACCAGATGAAATGATACTGCGACGACCAGGCCAAGCGCGGCGTGCAGCCGCGGCATGCCACTCAGGCGATGCGGGCGTGGTTATCCATAACACGACACGTAGCAGTCGCGCGAGGAGTTACTGCTGCAGCCGCTCAAAGAGGTCTCAGTAGCACTCATCAGCTGAGATAGCTATTAGGACAGTCTGCGAGTCTCACCTGGTAATTGCCGCGACTCGCCTCGTAGCATTTGGAAAAGATGCGGCACATGAGTCGCGCGACGAGTTGAAGCTGCAGCCACAAAGGTCGGTTTTAGTAGCATTCACCATCTAGAACAGTCTGTGGGGTTCACCTGGTAAGTCTTGACGGGGCACCTCTCGACGCACAACCGCGACTCGTCGTAGCCGATGGAAAAGTTGCGGCATACGTAGCAGTCGCGCGAGGAGTTGCCGCTGCAGCCGCCCAGGCAAGTTTTCGGGCAGCACTCGCCGTCGGGCGTGCAGCCGTACGGCTCGCACTCAGGACGGTATACTGCCACAAGAACACACTTATTAATCTTTTTACGAAATACGAGGTTTAACAAAAATTTGTGAAAATACAAAGACATTAAACTATAACTATAGACAGGACATTGAGATCAAAGCTTTAATCCACGACTTAGCACTAAGTAGTGATAAGTCGCTCAGTTTGATGTCATGCGCCCTCTAGTGCAGTCATGTTTGTGCGTGAACAAATTTGACCTATATAATAGAAAATATGCCAAATTGCGTATTGCGATACTGCACATCCCGATATGGAAAAAAGGCTGAATGTCATTTTACAGCTTATTTTCGTAAGTATTTCGTAAATTTACCAAATAATCAGACTACAATAAAAATTTCTAATAAATTATTCTAGAACATTTACCGTTGCCCTATGCTGACCTCTAGTGGTGAAAAGCTAAAGTACCTACTTTTAGGATGTCACCACACTTGTCAAAGCGGAAGTTGATGATTTAGTGGTGTTCAAGTGATGTCGTTTTATTTATCGATTAATGTTATAAGTGGATAATATTTAATTTTTTATATCGTAAGTTTAAGTTTTATATAAGTAGTAATATTCTGACTGACACAATGATCATTGCGTTAGGGTTAGCGGACTGTTATGTAGTGTTACAGTATCGTGCGATGATCGTTTAATTAGAATATTACTACCTATGTTAAACTCTTCGATCAACAATACTAAATAGATATCAGGTCCGGCGCTAAAATAAATCTCGGTAAATAACAGCGCACTTGAGAAGTGAGCTCTTATTTTGTTTAGTTTGCTTGAAACACGGCCAATGTAAACACGTTAACAATGCCGCAATGTGTATTTAAAAGTTGCAAAAATAATGCCCGAAAAAGCAATTTAACGGCCAATTTAAGACACTTTCGGTAAGTGCATGTAGAATAAAATATATTTTAAGCTTTAAACTAACAAATAATATTAAATTTTAAACACAATTACCGATTTTAACCCACGCTACAAATGGTTGGCCAACGTTAACCAATAGACGCACCAACATTTAATTTTTGTGTAACAGAACAGTATAAGATAATACTTAGAAGGTTTGTGATTTAATTACTGGATGCCATTGCCATGGTAATTAGGTTGAACTTAAAACTGTTTTATAACTTTTGTCTCAGTTCGTTAGTAAAGAAATGTAGCTGTATAAAGTATTATTCAAGTGAACAGAATTTAGCTTTGATTTTGTACGTGACGCGTTATCTAGTTGGTATTGTTGACCGAAGGTTAAACTTAAAAAACATTGAATGGATACATAAGAAAATAGGATGTCCATATTAAACATATACACACATTCCAGACATTGGTGTTTAATGCTAATGCATCAAATAAATCTATAGAATGAAATATAAAGTAAGAGATAAAGATCGACAAAAATAATTTGATACTTGCGATTACGAGTTGTCATTAACACAATGTGGTCTTAATAATATCTATGTAATATTAGGTTTTTTCAAATGAATCACTATATGGATCAACTCGTGTTAATCTGTTAAAGTCAGCCATTTTACCTTATTATTCCCATGAATTGATTCGTTAATCCAATCACACAACCATGTCAGATTTGTTTTGAAGTAGACTTGATTTTGGTATACGGGAGTGTATAATAATCCTTACTTTAGATAAGTGATCGCGGGGGTTGGTTTACTTCAAAAATGAGTGTTGTCAATATGCTGTTCGTAGGTACTAGCTTTATGTTATTTCATTCATTCATTCTTTGTTGATAATTAGTTAAGTATGTTGAATTTTTAATAAGTTAACACTTTATTACTTAATAAATAAACATTTGAAACACCCGAATTTTCATTTCCTTCCCTAATTGTCACTTGCTTGTTCCAATGTTATATATTTTATATACCTACCGATTTTGGTTAATCTTCATCAAACTTATCGATAGGTACGTCGAATTTTTAACGGAACATCCCTACTGCAGGGCGACACCTACCGTAGGGTAGGTGAAACTTATTCTAATTGTTCATAGTATACTTCTTAATGATCTTATTATAAGGTTTTGCTTTTCAACGTTAGATGGCGTAACTTGAGCACGAGCTCAAAGTTTTTGTATGAAATAGTGTCTAATAGCCGTTCTATACTATATTAAATCTCTTTGTGAAAATATTTACTATTTATCTCTTACCACTAAGCCATTTTAGTAGAAAATATCAAGTAAACACTCACTCTTCTGGCAGTTCTTGTCATCCCAGCAGAGCAGGCGGCCCGTGGAGTCGGCCGGGCACTGCTGCTGTTGCTGCTTGTGGTCCTCCATGCGGCTCTGCGCGTTAGGACACAACCCGCAGAGGCGTGTGTCGTAGTTTGACTGCAACACATCACCTGTTAAGCCTCGTTCGTAGTAGTTAGTAATTTAGTCAAGTTATAATAATCAATCTAAACCAGCGGGTCTATCGGCTAAAAAATATGGATATGGACATGGGCTTTGACATTTGAAGCCCATATTTTGTCCTTATATGGGCATATTATGGGCTTCAAATGTCAAATGAAGCCCATGTTCATATTCATATTTTTTAGCCGATAGGGTAGCAGGTCTCACTCTCTAATTCGCAGTACAATGCGCGCGCTCTGCTGTTTTTTCACAAGCTATTGACACAGTACACACACACACACAGTAGTGTACGTATTAAGCGCCAACGAAATTGCGGATGCCGTTAGAGAGTTGATGATGAACTGTCTAAGCAGGGAAAGAAGGCACACGGTGAGCTTGAGTATAAACAATCACCGCAGCATGTAGACGCCATGTCTGTCACCCTTTCAGAATGTTCTGTCCGTTTCCCAAAAGACCCGTTCCCAAAACCTCCGTTCCCGTCACCACCTTTTCCCAAATAATCCGTTTCCCGATATAAATGTTTCCCAAAATGTGCTGTCCCAAAAGATAGCTTTGGCTTAAAATCCGTTTCCCAAAAAGACCTAATCCCGAAATGACCGTACACGTGACTACCATTTCCTGGATAATCCGTTTTCCAAAATGTGATTATCCCAAAAGATATGTTTGTCTTGATATCCGTTTCCCAAAACACCCGTTTCCGTCACCAATTTTTCCTAAATAATCCGTTTCCCTTTAAATATTTTACCCAAAAGTCATGCTGATGCCGAATATATCCCCCCATTATACATACATTATACATTATATAGCCCCCCCCCCCCCCATCCTAATTATTTCCTGTTTATTAACAGATTGAGAAAATAGGCGAAATGTATAGACAAAAAATTAATGAACAGACTTTTCATAGCTTTAAAAAAACAGGAAGAAGAATGATATCTTGTTTGATGAAGAGTAAGCACAGACTGATACGCAGATTACAGTACGGAGAAATTAAGTGTATGACATTTTTACATGAAGTAAAACACTTACGAAATCGTATTCGTAATTAAGTTACATTCTCATCTAAAACCACTACCAGAGGTTTCCTTTTTATGTTATGTTTTAAGAGTTATGTTCTAAGCACTGCATTACACTGCTTAAATACATATATTTTACTGCATATAAGTAAAGTTCTCGGGTATAATACTAATCGTTTTCAATTTATGCAGAAAGTTATCCCTCTGTCTTAGGTATTCTGTGTTAAATATAGCAGAACATGTGGGTTTACTACGGTGTTTTGACATACTGATACGATGAGAAACGCCGCGCGACTTTTGGGAATACGGGTCTCATGAGAGACGGATCTTTTGGCATACGGATGCTATGAGAACCGGGTCTTTTGGGAATACGGGTGTCATGAGAGATGGATCTTTTGGCATACGGATGCTATGAGAACCGGGTGTTTTGACATTCAGATGCGATGAGAAACGGGTTTTTTGGCCTACGTTCATTTTAAGAAACTTTTGTTTTGGAACGGATGTTTTGGGAACGGGTGTTTTGGGAAACGGACAGAACGTTCCGAAAGGTCAGTCACGAATACTCCTAGAGGTTGCTAACAAATTAATTTATATTGTGTCCGGTATGACGACAGCAATACGGCAGGATTGCAATTTCATCTATTGTTGGAGCGTTAAATGTGCGTTTGTGTGTTCCAGCTGATCGTTTAACCGCTCTTATCACCACTTTGTAGTCATCACTTGGCATGCGTTCCAACGCCGGCCGTCTTGAACAGCCTGACTATTGCAAGACGTTTATGAAGTAGTTGCTGCACATCTTGAAGAATTGCTCTTTTCATTGCTGTGTTGATCTCTTGATGCCGATCAAGTTGTTCCTCCATATTGCGCATGGCGTATATTGTTTTTTTTTGTGCATCTAACTGTACCGACGAACTTTGTACAATCCAAGCGTTTCAGCTGAGCTGAGCTCGTATAACAATTTTGGTATTGTTAAAACCCATAGAATAATAACTAAAGCATAGAAGGAGTGCTATGACATTTTAGTGGGCACTCCGTTTGTTGTCAAACAATGCGATATTATGTGACATGCACACGAAAAAATATAACCTAAGTAAATTACACGGGCACGTTGGGCCTTGCCAATGTCCATCAAGGTATATAAAGTCAAATATTACCCTTCGAATTACGTTTTGTAGATCGCTTTTGAATTCGGTTGGTGACCATGCAGCTATCCAATTTTTTCACTTTATTTGACGTTTTTAGCAACTTATTTTGTCTCTTTCCGTTTAATGTTTATGGCCAACTATACGAGTCTCATTTGGACTTCTTCTGTGCTATAGTTATTATTCTGAGTTTAAACCCCAGCGCTTACTTACCCTAATTTTGACGTTAGGCAGGTCATTCTCGCCGATGATCGTGCTCCAGTCTATGGTGTTGGTGTAACACAACCTGTCGTTGAGCTGGATGCGCACGGCTCCACGTTCTATCTTCGTCAAAGAGCGGAGCCCCAGAGACTGCAAGTTAAAATCATTTATAAATCATATAAATCATGAGGAGCTCGATGGCGCAGCGGCTAGCGCGTTCGGCTTGCGGTCTTGCTCGCTAAGCCACTTTCGCAATGCCGGGTCGCTGGATGGGTGACCAAATTAAAAACATCTTGAGCTCCTCCGTGCTTCGGAAGGCACGTTAAGCCGTTGGTCCCGGTTGTTGTCGTAAGATGACAGTCGTTAAAACCCACCAACCCGCATTGGACCAGCGTGGTGGATCATGGCCCAATATCCCCACGTGCTATTGTCCACGTGGGAGGCCTGTGCCCAGTAGTGGGACGTTAATAGGCTGATGATGATAAATCATATAACGACAATTTTTATACTTTTATGTATAACGACAAACTTTTCGGCCGCACTTTTCGGCGACATTTGCTTTCGCTCCATTCCGACCGCGCGTACGTACAGTGGTACAGGTAGGGTTGCCAGATGGTATCCAAATAAATAATAAATAAATACAACTTTCCTACACTCACACCAATAATCTAGCCCAAGAGAAGCTCCGAAGAAACTCGTTGAATGGTTACTAGACAACGGATAAACATACTTAAAATACTTAACCCTTATTTGCATGAATTTTTGTTTATCATAAAAAGCTTTTTTAATGGATAATATGTGATTCCAACACATCGAAAAAAATATTTAATAAAATAAAATACAAAAAATCTTGAAAAAATGCTCTCCTTAATAATTTACTTTCATTTTGTTTATTACATGTTATTTTTTCACTTTATAATTCTTTAATTAATTACGAATCTATTTCAATTTACATCATTAAAATAGAACATATAGAAGTATTTTTATTTATTTTTCAAAAAAAGGTTGCATTCTCGTATCCAAAGAGGTTTCCGTCAAAACTTCCTTGTCTATGATGTTAAATTTAAGAAAAATTTATTATTATAATATTTAAAAAAAACATGTTTTAATCAAATAGAGTATAATCTAAATATTTATTTTAATATAAAGGAGACCTTTCCTCTTCCCATACAACTACGGCCACTCATGTACCTAAGATTCAAAGGTACCAAAATGTAGGAAAAAAATTGTGGATTCCAGAAATATATGTATTATATTTTTTATTATAATTGTACCACCTAAAAATATCATTACAAAGGTTTGACGACTTGCAACATTGGATTAATTTAACTGGCAAGCAAAACTCTCTCGCTGTCGGGTGCGTTTCGTTAGTTTACTTAAGGGCCAACTAATTATTAGATAAAAGCCTTATAGTAACTTATTTTTACATAAACATAACCTGTTTTTAGCAAAAACATGATAAATAGTAACAAAAATAAGTGTTAATAACTGTTTCGAATTATTTTGTGCGTTTGATTATTTTGAGAGTGACAAATATTATTAGACCGACTATGTGAGTTTATAGAAAACCATATAATTTAAACTAGGTGTTGCACCTATTGATTATCATTGTGAGATATATAAAATAACTAAATTAATGGCTTCGCGTTTAGCATTAAGCCAATTTCAAGTGGTATATACTTATTTTTAAAGAACATTTAGTATTTGTACTGTAGATTGAAATAAAATGGAGTCTCACAACACGTGTTGTTGCTAAAAGAACAAGGGAGAAACTCCAACATTGTGAGTTTAGATCTCAAAAAACATTTTTTGTTCATCCACAAACTGTCACCACCACAAAAAACCAGTATGACAGTTGTCACTGTCATATTTTCGCCCTTTATTTGCACGTTTCGTTTCATGTTTACGTTTTCTAAACCATATTATATATGACTTTTTTATTTTCCAAAAAAATACTAGTTTCAGCGTGTTTTATAGAAAAATGATATTATCAGAGGCTTCTGCATCATCAAGAGGATATTTTAAAATAAAGTGTACCTCGGTACACTTTGAGCCGAAATGGAAAGGTCTCTTTTAATAGTATAAAAATATAATGAAAATTTTAAAAAGCAATTAAACCAGTTGATGGAAATTTACATCACTATGCAAAAAAGGGTTAAATACATACTTATTATACATAGAGGAGGACATGTCCTCTTTTTCATGTTTTGTCCTCCCTTACCTACCGTAAGTCCTCTTTTTTGCTAAACGTCTAAGTGCTAAAAACATTTAATGTTTCTCAGAACTGCTCAAGATCTGCGAGTTTTATTTTTGTATAAGCGCACATAACGCAAATGTGGAAAGAGTTTTTTTCACTGATTAATACTCAGTGGAGCAAAGAGAGGAACAGACAGTGTGCAGTCAGTTAAATCTTTAATTCTTGCTCATTCCAACTCTTCAAAAATATGTCATTTGAGGATTTTCATAATTATTTGTTTAAAAAACTAAGAACTTCTTGCAAAAATTAGCAGCTCAGCTAAATATTATTAAAATATAAAAAAAAACTCGTTTAATTGTGACTGTCCTCCTTTTTTTACCGAAAATCCTCGTTTTTAGACCCATCTCCCCTCCTTTATCGAATTATCATCGGGCAACCCTAAGTACAAGTCGCGTAGATCGTGTTGCAAGCGAATTTCGCCGAGAAGTGGTCGAACGGGAAGTCCCTCAATCGTACTAGGCGAGATGATCAAGACTAGGAGAGATGAATGATCTATTATAGTATAGATCATCTCTCCTAGTCTAGATCAGTGATCAGTGTCAATGGATCTTAACCGGTGATCTGCGGACCGCTGGTGGTCCCTGGAAGCATCCCAAGTGGTCCGCAAAGCCATCCTAATAAATAAGATGAGGACTCAGAAGGGTTCAGAACCAAGGATTTAGAAGTTAGTAAACAGTATGCCATCACAATATTTTCCATAAAATATGTAAATTGTGGGCTTTGAATAATTTTATGCGTGTTTTGTTTATTTATAGATAGAACCCTTTAGGATTTAAATGCGAATAAATACTTCAAGTTTACGTATTTAATTTACATTTATTTATTTGCGAATATATACCTAAAGTTTATTTACATTTAGGTACTGTATATCTCTAAACCATGGCAACGTAGAAATTGTGTCAAATGGTCCCTTATGACTTAAAGGTTATGAACTACTGCTAAACGTTTGGCCAACGACAGCTAAACCAGGAAAAACGCGGCAATTTCAAAAAAACAAGACAGGGTAACACAGGATCACTCACACAGCTGCAATTTTCTCAGATAAAATTTCAATTTGACATACACAGTGACAGACAAAGTGTTGCCAATCAAATAACTACGAAGTTCAGCTTTCGTTGGCCACTCTATAGATACTATAGATTCTTAATACGCACACTCACCAGACAGACTCGCATGAGAAAGGTGGCTCGAGAAAGAGATAAATGAATGGACTTGCAGTCTCCCTCTTCGAGGGGACGGACTTTCCCTTACATACTTAGAGGCTAAGAAAAAACAATAATACAGATACTAGGTGAGTATACCGAATGAATTAGTGAGGGGTAGTCTAAAACTATAAGAGATTGAGGAATTTACCTCATTCCATTTATTTGTAATGAAAACTTATTGATTATATTAATGAGCATCATACTTTACAAATATTTTAACAGTCCTCGATAGCAAAGGCTTCTTAAACATAAAACCTTCTAATTTATAATTTTGCCGTCCTATAATATACAATTTTGACTAATTATTAGACATTTCTTGTACTTGTACTTGTTATTTTGTAAAAAAAAAGAACCTTGTTGTGTTTTGTTAGTCATTGAATAATCACATATTAATTGAGCGAGCCCATATCTACTTGGTGGCCGTAGGCGTATTGTGATCTCCAAGAATAAACGAGTAGGCATTTATTCTAAGAAATTTACTCAATTATACTATAATTTTTCAAATGTAATTCCACCTTTATCGCGCCAAGAGGCTGATGATGACGATCATAAGTTTAATTCAAATATCAAAAGTGCTTTCAAATTAGGATAATTTAATTTCATCTGACACATTATCAGAAATCACTGTAATTTTTTTTTCCTTTCATTTTAAATCAAGTACCTACCTAGTCCTTCCTTACCTGTTTTTCTTGTATATCTAATTTCTCATACGATAGTAAGTGATGGTAAGGTTAAAGGAGAAAGTGCATTCCACCTACATCCTAAACTACTGAAGAACTGGCTATCTTATCGCATAGGAAAAAACAACGATGCTACCAACATTGTTGTTATACAGACAGACTTAGATAAGCAAGCCTGGTGGACATAAAAATAAACCAAGTACAATATTTTGTACCCCAACTGGGAATCGAACCCGTGACTTCGGGTCAAAGACCGTTGGTCTATCCAGCAACCCACAGAGGCGGTTAAACAAGCTACTCCAGCTAGATACAAACGGGTTATTCCACTTGACTCCAAACCATTGTTCTCAAAACTTCACCACCGTCCATACATTGTTTCCACTTCGACTACAAAATGATTTTAGGCATTTAATTTACATGTAGAAATATGTAAGTACATACTTCAATTCCACTTGATTCCAAAATAATTTTGGTAGAGTCACGTGTATTGTGGTAGTCAACAAATCTATTCAAAAGTTATTGTTATAAAAATCTTAGAGTCAAAGTGGAATTATTAAAAAAAAAAGTGTTTGGGAGTTAAAGTGTAAAGTTTTTTGGAGTTTAGTGGAAATAACCTATACAAACAAGCATACCTCAAGATGTGCGCTATCGTACACGACGATGGCATAATCTTTATAGAGCTGCATGCCGCGCACCACCGTCAGGTTGGGAAACAGATCGCCAAGGTTGAGCACGCCTTTCACTCTGGAAAAACAACAACACATAAACAACATTCTTATCACATGTAGCCTAAGTTACTTGCAATGCGTATCGTATGTTCTTTGTGCAAGCTGCGCTTTCATTTAACGTAATGGTAAGTGATGATAAGGCCGAAAAGGTGTAAGCGCTAAAAGGGCACAGACGCTAGCACAGGACGCTACCACAAAGTGTTAAATTTCGTTAATGAATTTTGAACTTTATCACTTGGGTATAAGAGATCAGCTGTCGCAGTCTGTTGCTTCGCGATGTCTTCTATAGTTTATTGTACCTGAATGGTTAGCAACCTCTTGGAGTCTTCCTGACATACAAGAGGATAAGGAACAATTTAGATTAGATAATTTTACAGTTTATATATTTAAGTATTTATTTGGATCGGTTGACGTGATCGCTGGCGTGTTTACATTCGGAATAGACAATTATTAAGAACTGGCTATAGCATAATTTAATACTTAAATTGCCTAACTATTTGGTGAAACCACAGCGAAACTGATATAATATTAGACCGCGTCTTTTTATATGATTTATTGGCTACCTTTAACACATCATAACTATAACATCATCATTGAACTAAAAAAGTTACGTCTGTTTCAGACGACATAATTATGCAGTGTACTGGGAGCGCGCCTGGATTTCAACAACAATAACCAGATTTTTGTTCAGATATTTGCATCGTCAACCTAGAGCTATATGTAGAGCATGTATTTTTGTAATTTTGTGCAAGCTTTCGACTGCTGATTAGTGCCGATTGACTTTACCGCGTCACCGGGCCAGATTTATTTACTGCCAGAATATAAAAAAAAAACATTACTTACTAATTCATTAATTACTATTAGATAATTATGCCCAACAGTGGGATGTGAAGGGCTGTGGATGACGACGATGAATAACTAAGGCAAAGTCAAAACCCTTACACAAAAGATTACTTTAGCAGGTTACCCCTTACTTTACTTATTACGTTAGGTACCTACTTACTTAAATTTAAACATTACTTAAGATTTGTCATCTATACCAAAATGTATAGATGCAAAATCTTAAATAACACTTAAAAAATAACGTTTATAAGTAACAATACATTGAGATAACGCCGCGCCCCGTCTACTTTTAACTTTATAAACCGTAACAGAACAAAAACAGTAAGTAAGAAAACAAATTTTGCTCCTACAAAAAGGGCGAGACAACAGACAACAAGGAGCCCCTCTAACGTTCCGAGCACAACCAGTTTGATCTACAATTCTAATAAAGTAAACAAGATCATAAACACCCAATGAGCGGTGTTGGCGAGATTGAATATCATATTATAATACATTACGCCCTAATGATTAGGGGCTTCACGAGTGATCTATTAGAAGGGTTACGTTTACGTGCTACTTTATTATTATGGCACGGATTGATTCAAATTAATAGACTTGAATGGGTTTATTAAAATGTATGATGAAAAAGTCCGATTCAACCTTCGATCAACAATACCAACTAGATAACGCGTCACGTACAAAATCAAAGCTAAATTCTGTCCACATGAATAAATACTTTTTCAAAGCAATAAAGTACTCTTGTCACTTAAAAAAGAAAAGACGGCGATAACATTTAGTAGTGAAATCAACCCTAGGAGGCAACAAATAAAGTAATTTTTCCTGTTATGCCTTGCGGGAAAATAAGAGCGCATAGACACATTTTTAGCGCCGACCTGAAATCTCTGTTGTATTGTTGATCAAGGATTCAACGGTCAACATTAACTAAAATAAAGTTTTTCAATATATTTTTTAAATATTCTGTTCCTTTTCGTGTTTAGTTTAATAAGGTTTACGGTTAACGTCGAAATATTTGAGTTATAGACACTTACACAACTTATAAGGCTGACGCTGTAGATGCAAAGGACTTGATCGAATTTCCCTACGGCCCTATGTCGCCTACTTAGATAGGGTAAGGTTCTAAAGTAGATGTCTTTTGTGATCGGTCTTGCCAGGGTAATATCGTCTTGCGCTTCATGATTTCCCTACTCTCTTCAAAGCTGTGGTCTCAAAACTTTATTTGGTTTGTTAGCGAGAAGGTACAAACATCACGCTTGGTAGTATCACTAGCAAAACATGTAACATGTCACAAACCTGTAGATCTTGATGAAATCAGTGACCTCTCGGAGTTCCGGGAAGGAGATGTTCTCGAAGGCCTTGGGCGTGGCGTGCTCCATGACGACGATGCTGAGCTGGCCCTCCACCACGCGGCAGCCGCGGAGCTTCTGCATCTGCTCCGGGTTGCCTCGGATGTCCAGGGACGGGCATACTGGAACAAGTAATGCGACTTTTAGAACTCCTTGATCCTCACTACATATTTAGGTTTTTAAGGATTGTTACGAGTACTGTAAAGTGTACTGTACTGTCAAGACTGCTGTGTTAACACACGATAATCATCAGCATCAGCTTTAAACCACTGCTGAGCACAGAAAATAAAACTTGGAGGCGATTTATTGGGGGGTAAACTTTGTATAAAACTTTTTATTGGGTCGTCCGATGAGCTTCTAACTTTGCAGAAATATTGTTATAGGTATCTAACAAATTATGAAAGTCTGCATATTTATTTATTTTCAAACTAACCCTAAACAGAGGGTACTTAATTGATTGATGAAATACATTAACGCGAGCGAAGCCGCGTTCTAAAGCTAGTTTACTCATATTTGCATATTACAAGTAGGAAATGGTGCAAAACTGTGACCGATAGCATAGGAACAGGCATAAAATCTAATCGACATTCCACTTTGAAATGTGCACACATTTTTATTTTTATTGCTATTTTATTTTGTATCCGTTAATAATAAAATTTCTTATCGTACATATAGTTATGGTACATTTAATGTAAAGCTTAAACGGTCGCCGTCGAACTGAATAAACACGTAAGTTGCCATTTGGAACGCTATATACTAATCTAATATGTAGCTCACGTTGAAAGCTAATTAATCTGTTATTGTTTTGGCGAGCACGCCATTTAGGTATCAGCACTAATTACCTCCCGCCGCGCATGCCGGCCACATGGGATGAAACACTTATTGACAATCAAATTGTTTATAACTGCGCACCATCATCATAACAGCGAAGATAATCTATATCTACAGCGATCTACAATACACTTTATTATAAAGTGTGTAAAGTTTGTAAGCGGATGTAGAGGTAGAATAGATAGGTAGAGTAATCTTAGATGTAATACCAGAACTACTAAACTGATTTAAAAAAAAATTGTTTTAATCCTTTTTAATACGTATACTTTCAGTCTATACGATAGACGTGAGCTGAAATACCTGACAACTTCAAATTAAGTGTTTGTTAAAGTTTGTTTATGCTATAAAGTTTGCAATATTTTGATATGCGTCAATCACCACAATTCCTATTCCTTCCTTAACCGTCGTCAACGCATCTGCGACTCCTCTGGTTTTGCGTGTGTCCATGGGCGGCGGTGATTGCTCTCCATCAGGTGACCCGTCTGCTCGTTTGCCTCCTTCTAATATAAAAAATGCGTCAATCAATGAGCCGTATTTCGCCTCTTATCTCGTAGACATAAATAAACATACGACAATTGCGCAATCGTAAATAGTAAGCATCTCCTTCCAGGAAATCGATACAACAATCTCTCTCGTGAGTACTCGTAACGAAACAAGCACATACCTACGTGGCCGTTAGCTCGGATTCCAATTAGGTAAACGGCGTTATTGCTATGTTTATAAACACAGACCATAAAGAGCAAGGCCGCGGCGTATTGCGCCGTCGTTTTTCCGCATTCGCATTTGTCTACTCTGCGTAGGCACGCAGTACGCGCGCGAGCGAGAGCGCGCGGCGGAGGCGCGTACGGTACGACGCATGTGCATGGGGTATTATGACTAGAGCAGGCACCGCGAAGCAAGTTTTTGCGCATTGAGTTGTGTTGCGCCCAGGGTTGCCAATCCGGCTTTAGCCAGACACGTCCGGTATTTATAGTCGTGTAAATCCGGGCTGTCCGGCTTTTGTTAAGCCCGCGTAAGCAAGTCACGCGGTCACGCATAACTCGTACGAGGGGTGATCCAAAAGTGATAATCAGTTATTTCTAGTGCACACAAAAATACAAAAAAATATCAGTCACTTGCTCAGTTACCCACTAGTTCAGGAAAAAAAATCATATAAATAGGCCACGATTCCCGGGAGCTACATTCATTTGAATACGAACTGTCAAGGAGTGAACATCAAAATGGAAAAACACGAAATCAGAGCTGTCATTAAATACCTCTGCTTGAAAAAAATGTCTACCAAAGACATACACAGCGACTTGGTGGAAACATTAGGGGACTCTTCTCCTCCATATTCCACAGTTGCACGCTGGGCTAAGGAGTTTAAGCTGGGAAAAACATCAACGGAAGACGAACACCGCGAAGGACGCCCATCGACGTCCCTCACTGAAGAAAATGTGAAAAAAGTTGAAGAAGTTGTATTGGAAGATCGAAGAGTGACTATCAGGCATGTAGCTGAGGTCACAGGGATCTCATATGGCAGCATTCAAAGAATCCTTGCGAACGAATTGCATATGAGAAAGGTCTCCGCGCGTTGGGTACCGGAAATGTTAAACGACGAGCAAAAGAAGAAACGAGTCGACATTTCAAGAGCAAATCTCGAAAAGTTCCAGGCAGACAAGGATAATTTTTTGTCACGTTTTGTGAATATGGACGAGACCTGGATCCACCATTTTGATCCTGAAATAAAACAACAATCGATGACATGGAAACGATCCGATGAACCGACGCCGAAGAAATTCAAAGTGTCAAGCTCAGCAGGGAAGGTCTGCTTTTTGGGATGCTGAAGGAATAATCATGATGGACTACTTGGAAAAGGGGGGCCACTATTGCAGGCTCCTCTATGCAGAACAAATAAGAAGATTGCGGGAGGCTATTAAGGATAAAAGGCGAGGCAAACTGCGGGCTGGAGTGCTGTTCCATCAAGACAATGCACCGGTTCACAAAGCTGCAATTGCCATGGCTGCCATTCAGGAAGCGGGCTTTGAGCTGGTGGAACACCCCCCCTATTCACCAGATCTAGCCCCCAGTGACTTCTATCTCTTTCCACGACTCAAGGAACACACCTCCGAGGCAAGAAATTTGACGATGATAGCGACGTGATGGCCCCGGTTGAGGATTTTTTTGAGAGTCAAGATAAAGATTTTTTTTCTAAGGGAATTTTAGGTTTAGAAAAGAGATGGACTAAATGTATAGACTTGCTAGGAGACTATGTTGAGAAATGAATTTATTTTTTTATTATATTCATTGTGTTTATTATTGATTATCATTACTTTTGGCTCACCCCTCGTAATTGGAGATCGCGTAGGCAGTAAACGAATACAAGTACCTTTTCATAATTTAATATGTCAGGCTTTCAGGACAACATGTCCGGTTAAATCCGTGTCCAGCTTTTCTATTTTTGTCCCTTCCCTGGCAACTCTAGTTGCGGAGTACTATTAGTTATTCTGTGGTTGCGGGCATGGACTACAAACGGCTAACAAGTAGAGATGGAAATGATTGGTATTTAGAAATCATATGATCATATGAATTTTTTTTTTCACAGTGAAATCACCTGCTATTTTTCACACCTGCTATTTTTCATTGAGAGTGATTTTCCTACTATTTAATATTGAAAATATTGAAACTTGAAAATACTTGTTAGTAACAAGTAAAAACAAAGCCCCGCCCCCAACGCCCCACGTGTTGCCCGCTGTCATCTGGCTGAGCACATTTTTAGTATGGAATTGCTACTCTAGTTCTACCTCAATGATTAAGGCCGGGCCACAGTATTATGTATTTTAAAACTGTGGCCGGGCCGTGGGAGTTATCCATAATGGTGGGGCGATCAAAATAATGAACATACTCTACCCTACCTCACCGAGACACCATGGTGGCCTAACTAGTCGCAGCCAAAAAGATTTTTTTGCTATACAACAGAAATACTAGCTGCCCTACACATGTAGGTCACAGTAAACATCGCGGCGGCGTAAGTCTGAAGTCTGTGAACCAAACGCAGAGGCGCGCAAACTTTGGCCGACAGTGGCCGAAGCATCAGCTTTAAAGCTGCTTTTGCTGTGAGAGTTGCTATGAGAGTTAGCTATGGAAAAATCCGCCAACAGAATGTCTTCATTTTATACCGTCTTAGCGAGGCAAGCGATCCCATTGGTAGATTATATCCTCGCGCACCGCTTAGCAGCATCGCACAGTTATGGTGGAGGAGCACCCTTGACTTTGAGCGAGTACAATACGGAAATGAAAATGCGTTATCAAATCGTATACTCTGCTTACAACTTACAATATAGCAAAATGGACGGCCCCATCATAATACATTTCTGCCAGTGTGAGGCTACGGGCGCCGGGCGGGCCTACTCAGTGCAGCCTCGAAATGACGAAAGAGGGAAACAAGATTAAAATTTCCATTGTCTGGTTTTGTGGCAGTCAACGTGTTAAAATGGTTCGCCCGTCTAATGTGTTTATTTTTGGTTTTTCTAATCAAATGTCACATACCTTTCCTATTAGGGCTCCTCCACACGAGCAGCAGTTTGCTGTCGACGGGCAGGTTGTTGTAACTGCAGTCGATGTTAGGTAGGAGTCGGCGGCTAGATGTCGACATGTTGTCGGCAAGCAAGGCAAGCCGACGTTTCATTCAACTGCTTGTCGCAGGCAGGTCGACAGCTATAGTCTGGCTAATGAAAGCTGAACCAGGAAAAACGCGGCAAATTCAAAAAAATCATGACTGGGTAACACAGGGTCACTCACACAGCTGCAATTTTCTCAGAAAAATTTCAATATGACATACGACATCACACCTCAGATAGACACACATAGAGACAAAATGTTGCCAATCAAATAACTACGAGGTACAGCTTTCGTTAGCCAGGCTCTAGTTGCCGCCAGGGGACGGCCGGCGCCGGCGTCTGCTAGCTGTCGACCTGCCTGCGGCAAGCAGTTGAGACGTCGACAGCTTGTCGACGACATGTCGATTGTCGACTCGACAGCTAGCCGCCCCGACTCCTAACGTCGCGCCGACTGCAGTTTACATACGTCGACAGCAAACTACTGCTCGTGTGTTAGAGCCCTTACGCGTAATCTACTTAAAAACATATTATTTATTTCTAGGCAACAGGCGAACTATCTGAAACCCCATTAAAAAAATTAAAACGTCTTTTAAAAACCAAACATTAATGCAACTCAAGCAGTCTGGAGAAGATCACCGCCTTTAAAAATTCTGTACATCCTCACTAGTTGACTGGTAGAGTGTATTATGGCATTAAGTTCGCCATTTGCCATACTGCAGTGCAGTGCGATTCTCTAAGTTAAGGCTAGGTGTTAGTGAAAAACTAAAAAAACACGTTCTTAGAATTACTTTTTGAAGTAGTAAACAGTAAAATTAAAATCTGCGAAAATTATGAAATATTGTTGAGGCTTTATTCTGTGAAATACACCCGATGGAAACACGATTTTATAAAGTTGGCTCGATAGAATAAATTCACAAAGTTACATATTTTATCTTCTTTTCCAGGTTTTATTCTTAAAATAAGTGATTTGATATTATGAGTCATTTACCAAAATGAAGCTCGTAAATAACTTGAGTTATTATAACCGATGGTTTTTTATTTATTACATCTATCAATTTTTTAAAATATAAAACGCGATTATTCGCGCCGCTTTGCTGTTATACCCGTCCCTTACCGTTGTACCGTCGAGAGAACGAGAGGGAAGCGCTCGAAATACCTCCCCTTAAAGCCTTGGTAGCAGCGGCTGCCGCAGCGCTGAAAATTGACTCTGTCTCTTTCATATTCATAGAAATGGAAAGAGACAGCAGATCACAGCCATGCGCGCAGCGTCTATATGTCACTTAAGTCTCCTCTACACGTCTACAGATGCTTCCGCGGACATTGGCAGATGCATCCGCAGATGAATTTCCACGAGCTTTCCACACGTCTGTAGGTCGATCAGTCTATGTTTATTCTGGGCAGACGCAACTCGCACTCGCACATTCTAGTTCCTATGGCCACCTTCCAGTTCCATCATCAGATCAGCACCATGTCATCATAATATGACATGGTCACGTCATTGTCACGCGATTTACACAAATTACAAATTCATTGAAATAGGTACTTAGTTAAATAAGGGTGGATTCGACCAAACTGGAATAAGACTTACTCCGAGATTAGTCTATACAAATTCGGCGTTTAATCTAGGTATAAGACCTGATTCCAGTTTGGTCGAATCCACCCTAAGTACTATATTGATTTATACCTAGGTAGTATACCTACTTACAACATTTTTATTTTTGTGATATTTATTTTTAGGATTCCCCAGACTGTTTTTAGCTTGATATAGCTCAATAAACCTAAAAGTTTCCTCGGTACTCTCAATCACAAGTCCGGTCAAACTGATGCGTCGGCAGACGTGTGGACAGACGCCGGACGTTGGCGCCGAGTCCCTTTGATGCGTGCCACAAAAACCGACACCAGTCGGATGCGCGAGGCAGATGCATCTGCAGACGTTAAATACCTGCCACAGACGCGCAAATCACCCCCTCTACCCGTTGGCCGACGCATCCGACGTCGAAAGATGACGTCTGCGGATGCGTCTGCCGACGTGAAGAGGGGGCATTAGAGAATCGCTTAGCTGGTATGCAATGAAAAGTAAATAAATAAATAAATAAAGTGAAAATGTTTACATCAACAAGTCAAACCAGTTCGTTGGCGCCAGCGGCAGTACCAAACATGGCGGATGCGTGCAACGGGCAAACCGCCATGGCCATTTTAGCCAACGCACTCGGTGCACCTAGACCGGCTAGGCTATAATATAGTCACAGAGTACACAACTAACAACTACACACACGGCCCACGTCACGGCCGGTGCATGGCAATGCAAATGAACTCGCATAGACAGCCCCGCGCCCCGCCCTGCCCCGCCGCGCCAGCCTCGCTCTCCCACAGTGTATTTATAGACTTTGGAATGTTATTGTGCACGGACTAGTGCTGTCCATAAATTTGCTTGCAGAGAATTGTGTTAAAAATTCCTTTTACACTTTTGAAGTTGTTTTCCGCGACATATACATAAGTACTTTTAACTTAAACCAAAAGTTTAAGAAAAAATGTCCAGGGATCAATGGTGATGATTAAATTGATAAATGAGACCGACCGACCTAGTCACCAGCAGCAAGATGTGACTATCGACGGCCAGCAAAAATATCTGATCATTGGTGGAAGGCATTATATGCCTATAATATGCCTTCCACCAATGATCAGATATTTTTGCATCATCACATCTTAATGCTGGTGACTGTACCCACCTACTATTTAATACAGACCTACTATATATTACAGACCTACTATTTATAACCGTGTTGCGTAGCGGTGAAAGAATACTACCACCCCCTCTCTTCCCTTGGATGTCGTAAAATTTAATTGGCAAATTAAATGTTTACATACATATACATACTCAGATGAATAATTAAGTTATTAATTAGTTACCTGTATTAACAAAATACCTATTCAATTAATTGTCAATTTGCTATCACCCTTTATCGATATAATAATAACATGCTAATTATAGTACGTCATATCAATAGCAATTAATTACTTTTACCTACAATTCATTTAGGAAATGTGTTTCCTTATTCAATAGCAGCTTCAATTAATGCACCCATATTATTCTAATAATGACAATACGTTTTAAAATATCAATGTAAAAGCGTGCGGTAATGCAAGGACCAACAATGCACAGGCGTCACTCGCCACTCGCCAGGTCTGCTGACTGGTACGTTATTTATATTTGCTGGTACTCCGAACGAAATATTGAACGCGCCCGCTCCCCCCACCCCACCCACCCGCGCTTACTACGCCGTTACTACTAAACAGCCTGTGTGCGCCGCCCGCTCCCTTCACCTCCGTACCACGCGATCGCAACAAAACACGGCCGAACGCGACAACCCGCTGAAACGAACCTTCGTGCAAAGCCCTAAACCCACCACTGTCGGCGAGTACGTCTGCGCGAGCGTTTTGTGGTGTGAGTCGCGGCCGGTTGTTAATGGCGGATTCCGAGCGCTTTTACGTTTACTATAATTTTGTAAATTACAGTCATTGAGCTCGCTCGTGCGTTGATGCCCGCAGCCCGTCGGATAAACAGACTGACTCATACGGCGATGTGCAAGATGTAATTCGCATTGCAAATACACGTCACGCGACCTGATCGATAAGTACGTAGGTACTGGCGTGCCGTAATGGAGTATAGTACCACAACATTACAATAGTACGGATAAGGGTATAAGCACAGCTAAGTACACACAAAATTGATTAAGCAATAGAAATAAGTATCGATGACGCTTTCAATATTTATTGTATTTTGTAGATAACATGAAATGTTATCTTCATTAATTATGTTATTCTAGCTTTGATAAATACAGTTGTAACAAAGTAAAAAAATAAATATATCTTCAAATATTTTGAAATATTTGATAGCTCTAATTGTTCACGTGACATTTAATGATTCGTAGTGTACGAAATGTTTGTAAGTTCTGACTTCCCAAAATATAAAAGTTGAGAATGACACAATTTCAATAAAATAAACTAAAAAAATAAAACGTTTGAGAAACCCTTTCCTGTTGCAAAATGTGACTTGACTTTAAATGGCAAACGTTTCATATGATGAATAACTTAGGCAATTACGTATTCTTTATCGGGCAAAGAGAGTTAAAAAGCAAATCGAGGATTCATACATTTATATACATTTTTTTGTGCATTGTGAATTTAAATATTGCGATGCTAATTGATTGCGTCATTCAACTATGAATCTAGAATGTATTAAAAACATATTCCAAACTTTAATTTGTAAATAGTTTTTTTCTTTCAACTTCAACATTGACTAAATGGGCTGCTAAAGTCAGGAACTTTCGTTATGTAAAGCTATTTGTTGTTAGAAAATTATTAATAACTACGAAAAAAGTTAAAACATATCTAGATTCAAGAACTAAGGTATAACAGTCATCAGTTTCTATTCTGTGGTATAATAAATAGCACAGACATTGCTCCTGTAATGGAGTCTGCCACTTCGCTGTCCTACTCCAAGCTTACACAAAAAGTTCTCTCAACTTTGAAAACCTAACAGGTAAGATAGACTAGTCGGTCGTGCGTAGGAATGTCGCACCTAGGTCGACGTGTGTGGAGTGACACAAAGCATTGCATCATCCGTGCCCACGATCATCATTGATTAAGATTTGTAGTAAAACGATGAATGAAACTACATACATATCACAGGTAAATATATACTACTCCATCATAGCGTGACTGTGTTCGTTGACGATGACGGAGTGAATAAACTAGGCAGACTAGTCCGCAATGCAGACAGACAATGCTCGGCTGCCGAAGGAGCAATTAACTCGTCTCCATTTCCGCAATTAAATTAACATTCGAGACGACTATTAATATTATTATTTTTGTCAAATTATTGTAGGATACAGTCAAACACAAGTTCTAATAAGTTCAGTCGTTATTTGATTAAACTGCGTTTTTGAGAATATTAATAATACATAATTTTGTGTCTGTTTTTTTTATTTACAGTCGGCTTCAGAAATAGCCTACATAACATTAACACTTTAAACGATGTCATACGCGGTTTACTGCGTTCATTTCATACATGCATTCATCATGGTTGCACGAATGCACGCGCGCGATCGCATCTTTCTGAGCGAGTTGGTGTGACAAAGTAGTACTAAGTTGTTAATCTATTTCTGAGGTCGTCTCTGTCGTATATTTAAAATAATATGTTTAAATTATAGTTACATGATTCGTGTAAAAATAATTAAAACTGCCTTTTACCTAATTATAATTTAATACTATAAGCGTCATGGCAGTTACCTGTGACCGACAAACAATATATTTTCTATTTTGTCGTTACGCGGCAGACAATGTGTTTCTAAAGGTACAAAACTATATACACCCTCATTTTTTATTCGTTTTAATGTATTTAAAGGTAAATTCCACCAATGAAACTGAACAACTTTCCCCAAGAAACCGTGCAAAAATGACAGAAAAATTTCGACCTCCATAACAATGGGAGGTCGAATTTTTTTTTTGTTATTTTTGCACATAGGTTTCTTGGGGAAAGTTGTTCAGTTTAATGGGTGGAACTCACTCTTAATTTAATTAAAACGAGTTAAAAAAAAATGAGGGTGTATTTATTATGCCGAGCGGGCGGCAGTGCTGCCGCTGCTGCACGCGGCCGATGCGGTGCGGCGGAGGCGATGACAACGACGACGGGGCGACGATGCCGCACAGCCGCAGCCGCCCGCGACGTGCGGGCGCACAGCGTGAGCGCGCCGGCTCTATTTCCGACTGCGTGCGTGACTCATCACTGCACTTTCACTGCAAATAGTGCCGGTCGTCTCCTAACAATTGCTTAACCACTTCGAAGATCCAATAAATAAACCCGTTGAATTGCCGTTCGCCAACTGCATAGGACGTCCACCTACATGGTCGCGCGCGCCGTACGACACAGCGAGCGGATATCCGCCAATTCAAAACAATTTAACTCATCGGAAAGTCTTCGCCGTTTCGCGGTTTACTGCGCAAACATTTAGGACGCGCACGGCCGCATCGCGTCGCGTTACGTACGATTCCTGTTACACTTTTGTATTGTATCTAGAAAACTAGTCTGTTGCCCAGTGTTTGGGCAAGTCGCTCTCGAAAGTCGCGCAGCGTGACTTGGACAAGGTAAAGAAACGATTGCCGTCGACTGATCGTCAGGCGAAGTTATGCGCGGTGCTAGCGGCGGGCGAGGCAGCGGCGCGGCGGCGGTGGCGGTGCGTCTCGCTACGTTGATTTATGTTTCCGGTGACTGAATGAAGATATCAATGATCGCCTCATATGGTGCGCGGCGTGGTGCGGGCGTCGCGTCGCATGCCTGTTATTGTTGCGTTCATTCATACCGATGATCACCGCGAATGTAAATAAGCTGCCGGATTTTTTTACATCCGTTTGTTTTCGCACAGATATTGTGAATATTTTCTTTGAAACTATTTATAAAGCGGAAGATGTCTTTCGTCGATTTATCACTGGAATGGAACGCTTGGGTAAAAAAAGAATTGATATCTAAAAATAACAGTCGTTGCAAAAACTTTTATAAATATGTGTAAGATGAGTACCTATTTTTACATTTTTTTTTGTTATAAATAAGTAGTACGTCAGATACAGAGTTTTTCTTGTAACCTATCGCCGCCGAGTGACTCGGGCAGCCGCGTGAGGAGCGCCACGCAATGGGCAGCGGGGTGCAGCGTGTATGTACGTCAGAGTACCACTATTGACCACCCCTATTTAGTGACGTCGGCCTCGACATATTGACTAACATGTCATAGTTTAGTACAATAACTGCAATATATCACAATAAATAAGAACGTAATAACAGTACGCATTTGGGTTACGAAAAGTGTTGAAGAACGCTATAAAGATACATTGTTTTTTTATATATTTCTTTCTTTTAAAATATAAGGTGACTGCTAGAAACCGCAAGAAACTTCAAGGGCTGGTCAGGTCAAGTGTTTTAAACATGAAAAAAATTACAAAAAAGGAATTCGTGTTTTTTCGTAGGTACTTATCGCCCAGCTGACGGGGGCAACGGCCGGCCGGCTGGCCGTCTGTTGACCCGTCAACGTAGGTACTTATCGCCCAGCTGACGCGAAAGGGTCAACAGATGGCCATATGCTTTAAAATAAATTAGATACTCAAAGACAGTCCAGTTAAAATTCACAAAATGAATTATTTCATTAAAAATGAAAAGAAAACACAAATTCCATTTTTGGAACAGTTGACCTGACCAGCCCTTGAAGTTTCTTGCGGTTTCTAGCAGTCACCTTATATATAAACTCCATTGTTTGTTGTTTTCTTGTGAATCTCTTTTAAGATAAAGTAAAAATCCGAGTGACACCACAACAAATGTTTGCACAACGAATTGTGAATTATTTTATTACAAACATTCTCTATCAAATTTAGCCGTCTTAAGTAGTATAGCAGGTAGGTACTTACATATCTAACACCTACTGACAAACGTGTTGATTTTCTACAGGACAGACAACGACCAGCCTGCGCGAGCAAGGTTATGGTTCCTCCAAAATACATATCAGTAGCCTTACCAACAGATGTTGGTGAATCATTAACATCAATCACTAAAAATTCCAACGCTTGTTAGTTTGATGTTTGTTTTCTTTGTAAAGGGCACTTCCGTTAATAAAAAGTTAAAATTGTGTGGTGCGGAAGATGGTGCGATACACCAATATTAACTATATGTATAGGCTGGCAAATTCATTCCCGCCCCTGCAACATTTCGCCCCCCGTCAGGGCGGTGTCACTTCGCAGTTTAGGTACGTTCGTTTGGCGCGCCTCCCAGGCAGGCCGCCTAGGCGTATGGCAGTAAAGGTTGCCGCGAGCCGACGACGCGCCGAACACCCCGCACCGAGGGCCGAGTCGCTTAAAAACTCGTAATCCCTGCGCGCGCGCGTAAACCCTACGCTCTGTGACATCATGACGTGAAATCGATATCCAGTCAGCGTTGCTTAATGGAATATGAACACGATAAGTTTCAATTTCGCGTGAAAGTGATAGAGTGAACCTTCTGTACCTAGTACTATTAGTTATTCTGTGCCCCCGTCCCGCAGACCATGGGATTGTAAGTATTAATAACGTATGAATTTGACCAGCCTATAGTATCGGGGTATACAAATAGTATAGTATCGAAAACAAATCCTTTCGGATTCGGATATAGATTTTATTTAGTCTTTTCAGTAGACTTAGACAGTGGCGTGGATTCCATTTTTGTTATTTTCCTTCAAACTTTAAATATTTTTTACTTATACCAAATAAAGAAATATAATCAATTAAAAGTTGTATTAAACACCTAAAAGAAATCACAAAAGCGCAATGTTATTCTTCATGCCAGTGCTGCCAGGCCCATTGGGCCATTGCTTTGCTGCGGGTTTATTTATACAGCGTGGTTACAGTACAAACGATATCGTATAATTTATTAGAAACTAGCGGCGACTCGCAGTTTCACCCGCATGGTTCCCGTTCCTGTGGGAATATCGGGATAAAAAGTATCCTATGTGTTAATCCAGGTTATAAACTATCTGTATGCCGAATAAGAACTTCTTATTTCTTATTTCTTAAACTTCTTAATTTATGTTTATTATAGGTTTTATTATAGGTACTTCGCCGTCGATAGGTAATTAAATTAAATAAATAACAATAAGTACATGTTATTTACGCTTTATTTTAAAGAATATATTACATAATAGGTACCACGTGGCTGTACTAAAAATATACTGAAGTAGGTACTCAATAAAAATTAAAAAAAAGAGTTATAAAAAATCCTAACTCAACAGGCGCTCTGGGTCGATCGGGCAGACGCGCACGCATTCTAACAACTTAACTTTGATGAGCTAGCGTTATTTTGTTGTGTCCATTTTGATCGTAATCGAATGTCGATAAAGCGATCGTAAAGTATATAGTTGATTGAATTATGTTTCAGTTATTAGATTGAGAGACTTTTCTAATATGTACAACTCGCATTAGCCTAATTGAAGTAATCGTTACAAATAAATTATTAAATATTACAGCTAACTTTGAAATCTTAACTCACATCTCTTATTATGGTCTAAAAACGAGGTTTATGAGCGCATTCTTCAGAGTTTCATAAAATCAGGCATCCAATCTGAATAAATATGTTTTACGCTATTTACGCATAGACATTTATTTATTTATTTTATTTCCTAATTTTTAACAATCAGTTATTTAGCGTATATTAATTATTATTATATTTCATTAAGAAGTTATGTGGGACTAAAGGGTTTCTTAAAATATTTAAAGTATTTTAAAATAACACTGAAAAGTAACACAGGACTACCGTTTTCTGCTTACGAAATATCTGATATAGTAGTATTTGACATATTATGAACTGTAGTTAGTATAGAAACAAATTATTACATTACAATACGGTACCGGCTAAGTGAATAACACCATCTTACTATAAAAGAAAGCCGTAAATCAAATGTGTACAACATGTTCAACATTCCGCAAAGTATTTATGATAATTCGACAATAAAATGAATAAATAGTACAGAAGACAGGTACGGGATTCGGGTCACGATCGTATCGTAAAAAGTATGAGTTGGGTACTAATGGGGGCGCGGTTTGCGTCTATTTCGCCAACAGGTCAAAGAAAGCAGCGGAAACGATAAATGCAAAATTATAACAATTCCTTTGGAAGTCTGGACTAATGGTGAAGTCGTACTTTAACGGTCGCTACGACTTTACCATACAAAATACAAAAACGGGATACCTTCTTCGTTGAATTTACAGTCGAACCTAGATGGACAAAAAGAACATCGCGAAAAATGTTGATAAACTAGATTGATCCGATTAAATCGACGATCGATTTTTTAAGGTTGCTCATTGATATTTCGAATCGATTTTACGCCAAACAGATCGTTCCATTATCACCACGAAATTGCTCACACTAAGGCCTGCGCAGACGAGGGACAGTCCTCGAGGTACTATTTTATTAATCAAAATAGATCACTTAGAACTTTTTCGCTGTTTCGTAACGCACACGACACAAACTAAAAGTCCGCGTCTCGTCTAATTCCAACTGCCGCACTCAGAGACATCAATTAACGCGAATAATTAATTAGCATCTATGAACTTCATTGTAAAAAGAAGTCTCTAATAATCCCTTCTATTATTTTTCATTGTAAAAAAAGTCTCCAATTCAAACGTGCGCACTGATTTGGAATGTAAAAGTATCGGTTTTAATTAACGACTCTGAGTGCAGCATCGGCTGTCGGCACTAACTGCCGTACTCAGAGACGTCAATTAAGTTTTAATGACAATTAAATGTCTTTCATTCTCTATTTAACACTATACTTAAGAAAATGACAGCAAGAGACTTAATTGTCTTCAAAACTTAATTGACGTCTCTGAGTACGGCAGTAAGCGATCTAAATACGACAGACGAAAGTACGCCGGGAACTGTCCCACTTTAGAGCGGGACCTTTATTATAGTCACCGGGTGCAAAACTGCAAAGAGAATTCTCTTTTTGGTAGAAATCGGGGGGTAATTCTGCCGCGCTCGATACCGTACCTCATGATGTAAGGCTGTGGCGCAGGCTTTCCGGCGTGGCCTTTATTCGGGAATGTAATAATAAAAGTGGTGCGGCGACGCTCGCGACCCGGCACGTGACTTGCCTCAGAACTCCACCAATTCTGTCAGCCACCTATTTATTTACGCATGCCGCACAGATGGCGGTGTAATGGCAGCCTAATCTGATCGAATTCCAACTCTGAGAACCTGGAACCGTGCGTAGCCTCGACACTGCACGGAACAATAGTGTTGGTGATCCGTATCCATTAACAACTGCCAGCTGAGGTGAGGAGGTTTCAACCGCCTCTGTGGTCTAGTGGCTAAGCCACCGGTTTCATACCCAGAGGTCCCGGGTTCGATTCGCAGCGGGGAGTACATCTTTGTGTGTTGGTGATAGGGCTGTTAAGTCCGCCTGGCTAGCTACCACCATCTTATCTAAGTCTGTCGCCATAACAACGATGTTTATAGCATTGTTGTGTTCCGACAGTTTGAGATAAGATAGCCAGTTCCTCAGTGGTTGAGAATTCCGGGTGAAGCCCGCTTCCACCTTCGGCCTTATCGTCACTTACCAGCAGGTGAGATGAACAGCTTCTTCTTCAGCTGTAATGTCACAAGCTTAACATTACAGCTGATGATACGGCCTCTTACGACTATTATTTATTTATAAAACCGAATGCATTAAACCTGCGGTATGTTAACATTAAAGTTTTCCTTCGAAGCGTGGAAGGTTAAGTTGAAAGAGTTCCAAACTAATTGAATTGAAAGTAGTAAAAACCTTTGTAGTTTTTGTGTACAAGTTGACTGTGGCCTTCGTAGCGTCACTGGGTTTTTTTGCACGGCTGAAAGGAATCTTCGTAGGTCTCTGAACCTAGACGGGGAAATACCTTTTTACTACCGTTACTAATAATAGGTTTTTCTTTACTGCTTATTGGTTTAAAAGGAGGAAAACTTTGCGAGAAATACTTAGGTTTCTTTCGACATTTAACGAATCCCATTTGATTCATCGAAAATTCTACGTTATAAATTTAGGCAGTTACTGGTATGCTTCTACTTTTCTATGTCACAACTACTTAAAATTATGTATTCTACTCAAATAATAGAATAAATTTTTTGACGCAAGATGAAAATAACACTTGAAACAGGACAGTAGTGACAAGCTTGTAAGTTTTTTTTAGAAGTTTTAATATAAATATAGCATTGTGAATGCGATAGTTATGACAATTCTACATCCCTACCGAGACTTCACGCAAGTTAGATAGATTCGCAATATCATTTCAAAATCATCAACCAACACAATATCTATTGTTGAAAATTACTATATAGATACTTTCCTAACTGCCGAAACCAATCGTTTAAAAATGCAATAAATAAGAATAACGATGTTTTGGCACTTAACTTTTGGTACGCCGCTTTATAGCCGCAGAACAGGCGAGTATAAAATATAATTAATTTCCTTAGGGAAACAAAATTGATATTTTAATTGCTTCATCCGGTGTAAAATAACTTAATGTCAGTGTAACGTGCGTGACTGCGTGATGGCTATCTTCTCATAAGAATTTGTTTTTTTAACGTTATTTTCCTACATCAAAAGACTTGGGACAATTTATTATACAATGATCTGTTGTTTGTTATGTATCTATTTGGTAAAGGTTAAGTTAATTTTGAGACGAAGTAACATAAAACTAATGATAGTACCTAGTAAGTATTAAATAAAATTAATAGTTCAATCAATTTCTTCGACTTGTAAAAAAAGTAATATTTCCGCCAAAAACAAAATCCAGAAGCTACTAAGCCGCAAACAAATGCTAGTTTTCTTGTAAAAAAATACATTTGAAACAAATGAAAGTATCAGAAACTAAAGGGTTTTTCCTTAGTTTTTCAATTTGGGCAACATCGACCCGATGTTGACAGCCTGTGGCGGCGATTTTGCTTTGGTGGCGTCTGTCTAATCTTTTGTTTATAATTTAATCACTGATGCCAAGTTACACGATTGACTTTGGGTTAATGTACTTAGGTTGTAAAAGAAAAGAAAATGTTGTTCTCTGTGCTGTGCAGTGTAATACCCGTGGTAATACCTTCGTATATTGAACTGCACGTCCAAATGATTGTATTATCAAAATAAGCGTGCATTAGCGTTGCGTGCGTTGCGCCCATTTTACGGAAGACGCGGTGGCCCTTCCTAGTCAACTCTTCAACGTTTGGTGGGCAAATTTGAGACGACCGGTTCAGTAAATTATCAGCAAACTCTCGTACGTCAAAAGAACGCTAAATGGGCCGAGAATATTGCCGCGGTCCGTGAATGTGTGCATGAGAACCCGAGGCAGGACTCCTCGTAGGACGATGGCGTATTTCACGACGAAGAGCGCTACAGAACTTTGATAACCGATTTCTTTTGTCCCAAAATGAACGCAATGGAGGTGTGGACATGTGGTTCCAGCAAAATGGTGCTACGTGCCATACAGCGGACGCCACGATGGTTATTCTGCATGAACGATTTGAGGGTATGGTTATCCTCGCAGAGGTTACGTAAATTGGTCACCAAGATCGTGTGATTTCCACACCGTTAGAATTTTTGTTGTGGGGTTTCCTGAAGTCGCAAGTCTATGCCAATAAGCCGCAATCGACCGATGCCCTTAAAATGAACATAACCAATGCCATTGTTCAAATTCAGCCGGATCTGTGCGGCAGTCATTGAAAATTGGACCACTCAAATCTGTGCCACCGTCAGAAGCAGCGGCCGATATTTGAACCATGTAAATTCCATACGTAATGACATACATGGGCCTTTCAAATTAAAAAAAGAATTTAGTTTTAAGATTATACACAGCTTCTTTTATTCGACTTCAACATCGACCATCCCTATTGAAAAACCCTTTAAAAAGTAAAGTAAACACAAGATTGATAACTCTCAAACTTGGTGCTTTATGCCCTAGGGCCACACGTACTTTATATTTATTTTATACAACTAATTGTTTGCCATATCAGAGCTTTTATTTTATCAATAGTTCCAAAAACTCAGTAGCATTGCAAAAACACCGTGACTCGCGCTGTAATTGATAGTTTAATAAATAATTATTTTACAAATTGTTTCATGATTTTCGATGAAGTTATCTAACAGGACAAATGCTTGTAAATAAATTCCAATATTACCGGTTAAATTCGAAAAACAAATTCGAAACAAACGAATAGGTACCTACTCTGGTTAATTTACGCGTTTAAATTTTGATAGGTACCTACAAAGTCAGATAGACTTAGAAGTGTGTAAAGTAATCATCAAAACATTATAATGATATAGCGCAACAGTAAAATGTTTGGTTCAACAAAAGAAAAAATACGTACTTACATATAATTAATCACGACTTTTATCCCCAAAGGGTTAATCAGAGACTAGTTATAGTCCACTAGAATAGTCCACTTTTTACGAAATAGCGACTGCATAATATATTATGTACTCAGCGTGATAGGTGGTGAGCCCATCGCGCTCTATGCTGTTAGATGTATGTGCAGAGTTTAGTCCTTTAGTCGCCTTTTACGACACCCAAGGGAAGAGAGAGGGTGCTGGGTGGTAGTATTCTTTCTGCGCTGCGCGACACGGTTAAGTAAAAAAAAAATAAGAAAAAGTACTTAAAATAAAAAGTCCCGAAAATGAGAAAAACCTTCTAGTAATTGAAATGTTAAAGCAAATTACTCTACAATTACATTTTATTTGTTTTAAAATACTAAAACATTTTCCAAGTCCTACCGGTAAAACGTAATCTTATCTAGCGCATAAAAAGCCTATAGTATGACGTATCATACTTCAAAGTTCGCTAATGCAAAATTCTATATTAGTTATATATATGAACCAATGATACTTATTACATTTTAAAAATGTAAAATCAGTGGTTCATTTGTTTTCCTAGTCCGACCGGTTGCTTGACCAGGTATATAGGTGCCTAAAAAGTTGAAAGCCCTACCGCAATCGTAGGTAGGTTCTACTAATGCTGAAATTGAAGCGTAGTCGGCATTGCGTCAAAACAGTTGGCGCTACACCCGAGCGAGGCGCGTTATTTGCGAGCGGTGGCCTCGCGGGCGGCTGTTTACGCCGCCGCGGCCGCTGATGAAGTGATGACTCATTAACGGCCCGATAGCGATGCCTAAGTACTTATCAATATCTGCTGCGCAAATGTATCTCACGAATTCACGATTCGGACACGCAGAAAGGGCCGCAAACAAGGCAGCCGCCAAGGTCGAGCACGCCGGTCGACGACCCGGAAGCGCGCGGAATGAAAGGGGTCGCGCGGCGCGGATCGGGGTCGCGCTTGTAACATATCGAATTCCACCTCCCTTTCACCGACTCCTTGGCCTTTCTACTGTACAATAACGTTTATACAATATCCGGAGACTATGATGGTATTTACGAGTGGGTACCTAAAACCAACACGTCAAATGTGACGTTCGTAAAAAATTATGCCATTGTCAATTTAAAAAATAATGTTAAGCAGGTTAAGTATTGAATTCCGATTCGAATTAGAAAACTAGGTAATTAATAACTTGCAATGTAGTTGAGATACGATTAGGCTGTTGTTGTTTATTCAAGTTACTTATTTCTTGAATCTAATCGGGTGTTGACCCCTGCCACAGACAGAATAGATAACAGCGCATGGACAGATGTTGCACAACGGTAAAAATTACGTAGGTCAAGTTAAAAACGCGCGTACATATACCAAAATGTACTTTATTAGCGTAGATACTCTTCTTAAATTGTGGCGGGAAAACTATTGACGTGTCTTTTATCGTTCGTCTTTTATAGTTCTATAACAGTGGTTTCCTGTTCCTTGACACAGACAGTTTGTAAAGGCTTTTAAGCGGCTATTTCAGGCATCCGTAAAATAACGTGTGAACTGTCACACTTTCGCTGTCAATTGGTATTCAAATACACACTAGGCAAGGGGTTTAACTTTTAATCTTCAGAGCTGATTCGTGTAAAAATTAAATATTAGGTACGATGTCAAGCAAATATTTATTATAATTGTTAAGTACTTTTATTACACGCCTCAGTGGCAGATTGGCAAAGCGCCCGGTTCGATACCCGGAAAATCAATTCCCAGGTCAGGCAAGGGTTTTTTGGACCTTAAAATCGAGTAGCAAAGGATCTGTAACGCGATAGGAAGGCCTCAACAAGTGCTTATGCCCATGCCAGCTTCTGCCAAATAAATAAATACCCCAAAGCATACAACGCAATCAGAAAAGCTGAGATGAAAATATTTTATTTAAATTAATTAAAGTATAAAGTGAAGGGGTAAAAGTACGGCGATAACCCCCGTATTTCCAAATTAAGATTATTGAAAGTCTTAAAATAAAACATAACAATCGAGGATTCAATACTGAACATAGTTTATCTTATCCATCATTCATCCAACAGTTGGAGCATAAACGCGGCAATTATATAACAAACAGCCAGGAAGTTAACAAACGTTGTTCTCTTAATGATGTTGTTGTCCGCGCAGAGTCACAGACGATGGAATTCCGATCGGTCGCATTCGCATGCTTGCGGGCACAGTGCGCAGTTAGGTCGGCCGCGGAATGCGCTCGGCATGCGAGATTGCGAGCATTGCAGATTGCAAGTGCAGCCTCTCACCACGCGCCCCGCCCCGCCCGGCAACCACCCGCCAACCACCCGCCAACCAACCGACCGGCACCCGCGGCCGACAAACCCAACACAAACACTGCCGACCGGTTTGCCTTGCCGACGTGACGAGTGTTGTCATACGAAACAGGAAAACAACTGACAGTCGTTTTTGTTTTGCATAATTATTGTTCAACAAATTTTCACATCAAATCAAATCAAAATATCTTTATTCAGTAAGCTTAAAATAAGCATTTTGAAACGTCTAAATTTATTTTTTTATGGATGGATGGATAGGCACAGGTGTGTCTGCAATAAACTAAGACAATTTCTTGCGACAATCACAATACTCAAAAATCGCATTCCGTTCAAGCTGAAGCTTATGCTTTGGGAGAATCCCATATAATTATGGCTTTAGTCATTACGGTCGTACCTACAAAACTTATCTTGTAAAGATCTTTAAACTTCAAGTTAAAGTTCTAAAAACACTGTTCCCAGGTTCCCACCCAAAATAAAAACTCAATTTTACGACAATGAAAACGGTCTCTTTAAACATTGTAAAGTTTTATCAGTACACACTCTAGTAAAGTTTTTACTACTAAAAGAACAATTTTTAACGAATATAACTACATATTACCAATGATATTATATAAAAAAATCCACAGATCTCGTGCTCTACACGACTTGAAAGGGCATTGAAACTGTACCTACTTATTATAGATTATCGAATGCAATTTTCAGTAAGAATGCGTAATTTTTCTTTCGATAATTTAATTTTTTTATTTCAGAACCAAAAAAAAAAATTTTTCCTAAACCAACTTTTCCAAAATATTTTTGATCATCTTAAAACCCTTCGAATTCCGCGTCTTTTGAGCTATCACGCGTTCATGCGGCGGGCGGCTCGCACGCGAGGCGCCTGCCGCGTGCTATATCACAGAATAAATAATAGTACTACGTCTATATCGCGTGCTATTTCGCAAGCTATATCGCACCTCGCGCCGCGCAAACTCGCGGCTAAGGGCACCTCTACAGCCTCAACCGTCACTAATACCAAGGTGGTTTTTTTAAATTTTTTAATTTCGGCCCCGTTCTCGAGATATCGGGAATTTTCTGGGAAAACACACGATAAAAAAGTAGTTTTTTTTTTCAATTTCCATAAATAGTTTTTGACCTTTCCAAAATATTATTACATAATTTTAAACCCCTTTGAATTCCGCGTCTTTTGAGCCTTCATACGTCCTCGTGGCCTTAAACCTCAGGGTATCACGGGCGAGTCGCACTTTCAGCGAAAATGGGGGCCCTACTGGAGCGAACGAAAAAACATTTTTAATGTTAAAAGAAGCAGATGTTATGTTATAAACGCGTGCGAAGTGAAGACTCAAATACGTCCCATTTGGGACGTCTTGTATGTAACTTTAATTCTATGCACAAGAAACACAGTTTATAATATCACTAGCGGCCGCTCGCGGTTTCACCCGCGTGGTTCCCGTTTCCGTGGGAATATCGGGATAAAAAATATCCTATGTGTTAATCCAGGTTATAAACTATCTGTATGCCGAATTTCATACAAATCCATTCAGTAGTTTTTACGTGAAAGAATAACAAACATCCATCCATACTTACAAACTTTCGCGTTTATAATATTAGTAGGATTGATTACCGAACATCCGGTATGCACTCGGGCGCCCTCTAATAATAAGGGTAGGCTACGCACGCTCTAACCTACCCTCAGGTTTGATTTAAACAGTGCTGTTTGGATTCGTTAGAACTGTTTATTAACCTTTATATTTAGGTACTATCTTATATTTGAAAGAGAATGTAAAAATAACAACAACTTTTGTGACCTTCCTATATTTTTGGTGTATACGTAGACTCATGATTGCAAAAGGTTAAACCGTAGTGGTTTTTTGTTGCTATTAAATTATGCTAACTATTTAACATATTTTTTGTAAAAAAAATAATTAAAAAAATCATATCAGACGCCTATTTACTGACCCACAGCTGGGCAACGGCCTCTATTAATGTAATTAAGTCATCGCCACTGGCTTGGGATTAGTATCTAATGATGAGTACCATTTTGGGCAATGCATCGAAAAATCTGAAGCACATTTTGCTATTCCCAGGGGAATTGAATCCAGATCCCATAGCCATTTTTCAGTTTGCCACTTAGCCACCGAGGCGTCCGTCTTCGCTGTCTAATTATGAGACTTTGCACACAATTATTATAAACTAGCTGACCCGACAGACGTTTTCCTGTCTTTATTATGAATATTAAATTGAATTGGTATAAATAATAAAAAAATATTTCTATTTTTTTCTTTCATAAGAACCTTCTCCTGACAATAACAAACACAACAATAAAAGAATTAGCGAAATAGGTCCAGCCGTTCACGCGTGATGGCGTGACCAAGGGAAATAGGGATTCATTTTTATATAATAGATTTTTATTTTTAAAAAACCGCCGCAGTGACCTGCAGTAACTGCAGTTGTTATGATGTTTCGTCACGTAATAAAAATTAACGATTTAATTTTTAAACTAATAAGTGCTAATAATCTCCGCCACATTACGGTACAGATAAATGTCGTTATAGTCGTAGTCGCTGGTTGTTAAGTACCTACGGTTCTTGAACGCAATATGTTGTTATGGGTGTAGTAGGTAGATATATAAATATATATAATACACACGGCGATGATAGTAGCACTGCTGAAAATTATGACGGCCCGGTTTACGTATGATGTTTGTGTAGCCACGGTGCGCGGTGACGTATCGGCCTCGCGGTTTATCTTTGACGTAAAAAAGTTTAAACATTGCGAAACAAATTCGGAGAACTCGCCACAGCCACAACAGCGCGATCAGAAAGGAAACGGAGGAGGAAATAACACAACAAGTACCTTAGTGTTAGGTAGTAAGTACATGCCATAAAGTAAACAAACGGTTAAAAGTAATATTTTTCAATTTCTGCGTAAGTAACGACACAAAAAGTCAACGTGAAACAAAGCATATAAAGTATTAACAGTCTTTATTATCCAATGTTGCAAAGGTTGGGCTTGTAATCATATTTTATATTACAATCTATTATAAACACAACGTCGATGAATGTTCAGTGTTGGCTGCGAACAGCTTTTACAAACGAACAGGTTTTTTTATATTAATCTGAATTCTAAACGAAGTATTCTGGGAGTCAAAATCATAAACCGTATAAAGAATAGCATACTTCGTTCAAAAACAAAAATTGCGGACGTGGGTTCCTCAGCTGCCAAATTAAAATGGAACTGGGCAGGCCAAGTCTGCCGTATGTCAAACGAGCTCTGGGCCAAAGTAATCACAGACTGGGTACCGAATAACAGGAATCGGCGGCGCGGCAGGCCCCAGAAGATGGCGGGACGAGCTATACTTTTTCCTGAAGGACTGGTCTCAGATCGCTGCCAGTAGGGAGGAATGGAAGAAGGGAAGGGAGGCCTTTGCCCTGCAGTGGGACAATTGAGGCTAATAATAAATAAATAATAATCTATTATCAATATAATATCATGCATGAGAGTGCTCCATGACAGACGCCCTTGCGCAAGGTTAGATCATGATGGGCACAAAATCATGAAAGAACTTATTATAACGAAAACCTAATCTTGGTAGTTTACGTTTATCATAACATAAAGATCTTTGTAGCTACTCCTTGGTTAGGTCATGTGTCAAGTTGACAGATCTAAGTCGTCTTTCCTATATGGATTAATGACCGCTTCGTTCTTCACGCAAGTACGTCATAATAGGCCATTGACATCATTGAAATAAAACATCTTTTTTGGGATCTAACTCGCGTTTATTACATTTTAGGGTTTTGACTTGAAAATTTTCTTGGCTATGGCCATAATACATAACCGCATAAGAGCAAAATGCGTCGATCGGCTAGAAGAAATTCAGTTTGGCTTCCGTGCTGGAATGGGTACGAGAGAGGCACAGTTTGCTCTAAACGTACTTGTTCAAAAGTGCAGAGATATGCAACAGGAGGTGTTCCTTTGCTTTATATTATAGACTATGAAAAATCTGTGGACCGTGTTTAACTTTTGTTTTAATCTAAGTGTTCAACACAAGGAACTTTTTCGACATCTCATAGATGCAGCTCGGATAGCAAGTACATACGCCTCATTAGAAACTTGTATTGGAGACACAGCTACAGTAAAGATGGCGAAGAAACTGATTCCATCGAAATTTAGCGTGGTGTTCGGCAGGGATGTGTTCCGTCCCCACTTATGTTCAACTTGTACTCGAAAGCCATTATGCAAGAAGCGCTTGAAAACGTGAAGGCAGGAGTGATCGTCAATGGCAGACTGTTTAACAACCTGCGGTACGCTGACACTGTCCTGATAACTTCCACAGAAGAGTGTCTTCAGACATTATCAACCGAGTGAACGAAAGCAGCAGAAAAGTTGGGCTTAACATAAATGTGTCCAAGACAAAGCAAATGACTGTCACATGTGGATTCCCAAACCTCAATCAAGCATACTGGTAGGTAGGTAGGAACATTTTGGAGAGAGTCGATAAATATAGATATCTTGGATCATGGTTGACAAACTATTAGGAGGGTGATACCGAGGTCCGTGTGCGTATAGAGGTTGCCCGTGCATCTTTCGAAACTATGAGAAAAGTTTAATGCAGTCTGCAGATGTTTATTAAACGCTTGCAGTGCTATATCTGGCCGATCGATCTTTATGAATGCGAGGCATGGACCCTAAAGGAAGACATCCGGAAAAGGCTCGAAGCGTTCGAAATGTGGGGCAATCGTCGTATGCATCGCATCAGTTGGACGGATAAAGTTTCAAACGAGGTCCTTAACGAATGGGGAAAAAGGTAGAGCTGTTACGCACCATCAAGCAGTGGAAGGTTGCCTACTTGGGCCATGTCTTGCGTAATGATAGATATCAGCCACTTCGCACGATATTGATGGGGAAAATTGCTTGAAAGAGGAAAGTTGGAAGAAGGAAAATGTCATGGCTTCGTAACATCAGGGAATGGACCGGTATCAAAACCGTGGAACAATTATTCAGACTAGCTCTGGATACGGAAACATTAAGAAAAGTGACTGCTGACCTGCAGTAATGGAGAAGCACTCTCTTTATCGTCACATACAGATGCTTGTTAGTCTGCTTTACACAAATAGGGATAAACAAAAGAACAAACGTCTGTCACACAGCACCGTCATACAAGTGAACCTTTAGTTCGGCAGCGTACGGAGCGGCGCAGGCGCAGGCGTGACGGACGGACGCCTCGCCCGCTCGGGCCTCTCTCACCAAAACAACACTTGTTGCGGAAATAGCGACGAAAAAGCATTCAATCCGCTCGTGTCGTGACGCGGGCGGGCACCAGCACCGGCGCGTTAACCTCGCGGCGGCGGCGGCGGCCGCGTGTCCTCCGTTCCCACACTCGCATCACCATTTTTACAACGTCTAATCAATGAAATGGAATGGTCAGACTTGATTACCGCGCGCCGACTATATGGCACTTCGGAGAGGCAACGGTCAAAGACTTCCAGAAGACTTTCTTGCGGCTTGGTTGGTTATGTTATTCAGTAAACATAATGAAAATAAGTACAACTGACGTCTATAATACTTAAATAATAATAGAAACTCGTACAGTTGTGTAATGACATAAATCGCGTAGTTTCAAGAAATATCAAGGAAATCACTCCAGGGAACTGGGCCACAGTTGGAAGTGGGCGTCACGCGAGGAGTAACTACAAATTATATTTCAGCCGCTAACATAAATCGCATTAAATCGTCCCAACTATTAAATTGATAGTTTTACTAAAAGCTTTTACAAGCCCGTGATAAAAAGTTGCAAAAATCAATAAGAACATCATCATCAACGTCAATTTCGTAAGAGAACCTTTTAAAATTTCTAAGCGGTCCCTTCCTATCGTCAGACGGAAAAATTCCAAAACAATTATTGTACTTGTCTTACTTTATGGAGTTACGTAACGTCTATTTCATGCCTTCGTCGAAACATTTCTCATTATTTTGGGGCAAACGAAATCAAAACAAACAGTCTTTTAGCCTCATCAAACAAGATAGTTACGCAGCGAGTGCGGAACGCGACAAAATTAGCCGATACACTGACATTGAACGCAAAAACAAAAGTGGAGCGGACTCCGCGCATGCGCCCAGGTGATCAGATGTGGGGCAACATTATAGCCATCGCTAAAAAATCGCACGGGTGTATGCGGGCGAGAGAGGCCCATAGCGGGTGCCGCTATAAATAAGTATTTGTGTACCTAGCCGCACTAATTGGAACGACTGAAGATGACGAGCACAGTCGACGACCGCGTTACCTTCGCGAGTGCGGAACACCGCCTGGGTTAACAACCTCCGCTGGTCGTCGCCGGCCATGTAAGATCAGTTCTCGGTGTAGGCAAAGCAAAGAGGGCCTCACGCACACGCTACCGACCGATCTACGTTACATTACAAACTATATTATATGGGTGTTACGACATTGGTCAAGTCTGATATTGGTCAAATCGTCAAATTAGAAATTAGACAAATTGGTAATTCGTCAAATCCTCTTTTCGTCAAATTATGTAATTTGCTAAATACGTCATTGGTCAAGTATGTATATCATAATTGTCATGGTCAAGTTTCATCAATCAGCCACAATTACAGCTGCAGATAAGACGAATTAAATTACATTCCACAAAATACAGTAAAGTCCGATACAATATTTCTTTTAATAATATTTATTAATTGACAATATTAACTTTTTTATGAATGTACAGTTGATTAGATCGAGAAAACTACACATCCTTTATTTCAATATTACGTACATTTTCAACATACCCTTGAACACGAACGTGGACGAATTGAATAGCTATTCTGTCACTAAACTTCAAATATGCAAACGAGAGGTATCAATGTTGTGCAGATTGTACGCGTAGAGCCTATTTACGAAGCGCTAAGGTAGATAATAATAAATAACCCAGTGCCCTGATTCGAATTGTTGTTTAGAAAACGGGGCGAGATAATTTTAAACTCGAGCCGCAGAGACATTTGTATTTCTTTCGCGTGTTGTAATTATAAAAGTAAACAATACAGCTGACAGAAATAGAAACCGTTTACCGATGCTCGCTCAAAAGAGTTGTGGCGCCCTTTACTTTAATTTACGTGACAATAGAAAAAAACGAATAGATTGTGACACCGCTGTTTGCATAAACACGTTTTTAACAGCTTTGTTTTTTTAAAGATAATTGCTCGGCTGTGTCCCTGGAGGTAGACTTGACTCTACCGGAATAGTTTGTAACATACTTATAAACATTACATTCACTCTTATATACCGTCAAAATTTTAGGAAAGCCTTACTTCGAGGCGACTAGCTCGACTGCACAGCTACACAGAATACTGATACGGGGAAAGAGTAAAGACCCGTCTAAGCTGTCACAGGCCGGTGTGACGAGCCGACATCACTCGCACAGCTCAAGTCAGTGACAGCAGAGATGGGCGGCATGACTAGCTGACATCACACAACTACTTATCACAAACATACGCAACTGCACTTTGGAATTTAATCAACTAAACGTTTAAGTAATTATTAACAGGTGTTTCAAAAAATTCAAAATTTATTCAATAAACTCAATTAATAATTACTTTGTATCGTCCAAATCTTTTTTACCTTTAGTACATTGTCCATGTCTATTTCATATTCAAAGACATTCTAACAATATTCTAACAATATAATCTCGTTAATTATTAGTATTATTACACTATACATAGTATTATTACACCATACAAAGTTACAAGAAAGCGTTTGCGTGTTTTTGTTAGTATCAATTACTTAACATTTATTTATTGTAAGATCCGACGAGACATTGAGCAAGAGCAATAAATGTTCGCTGCGCGCGCCGGCCGCGCTCTCTATAAGCACCGCGGTACGTGCCCGAATAATTTGCTATTGTAAGCAGCCGTAAATCAGAGGCGTTAGCATTTTCACTTAAATTACGGTGAACATAACTAGAAGATAATGAGTTTGGTGAATGAACAACGATTAATCACAAATGTCAGAGGAGCAGGGTGGGCGGCGCGGCGGGGCGGCCGGTATCGCTGCTTATCAGACGCAAACAAAGTTATTTTTAACAGATTTAAAAAAGGAGACCCTCGATTCGCTCCGCCCGCCCGAGAACGAATGTATATCTGCGATTAACTCGTGTTGATCTGAATGACACTTTGCCATTGGATACGCGAACATTTTAAAATGATGTTTTTAGATGTTACATTATCATTGTAACCTAGGAAGAAGAAAGTTGAGCGTTGAAGTCTTCAGCTGTGACATTATCTTTAACTTACCCCGATTTTACAAATCTGGGTCAGACGTCCAGATTGTTATTGGTATTTACATAAATTTTTGTACAATTTCACAAGGCGGAATCGGACAAGCGAAACCTTGATATTGCATTTAAGGCGACATTGGAATAACAACGTGATTCGAACGAATAATAAATAATGAGATCAGCTCTAGCAGATAAGTAGCCGTGGTCGTGCGATGAGACAGTTGTTCCGCGCTTATTTATTAGGAATTTGGCATAGGACTGTCGACGTTTAAATCTCGCGAGTAGCGTTTAAAATGTTTGAAAGAATAAAATTCAATTAGCAGCGAAACATCAAAGCAAACTAATAAATATTAGCATACAAATGAGGGCGTGGGCTGTGAAATCAAATTTGTCCTAATTAATATACTTGCTAGCTTCCGCCTTCGAGTTTACTCGCGTGAAATTTAAGCTTCGTTAATTCCTATAAGAATGAGATGTTGTTTCTGAATAAAAAGTAGCCTATAACAAGCCTGTAGCACACCCTAGCTTTCTAACTATATTCGAGCAAGTCGCGACAATCCGTAACAGTTAGTTTTACGCGAAAAAAAGACAAACAAACAAACTGACACTATATTACAGGGTTATTTTGGACCCTCCTCCAAAAGTAAATGCAGTTCTTGCTTTTTCACTACGATATCGACTTGCTTTGCCGCTGGATGTCTTATATACGGTAACCTATCATAAATTCGAAACTATCCTGTACGAATTTCAATTGTTCGAAAACGGTATGACGAAGTTTTAAATACCAGATCGTTGCTTTTACATAATTTTGTTAATCCATCCAAATTTATTATACATACGTTTCATTTTCCAGAAAAACTATTAGCCGATTATCAAAACTACTTTTTATCTTTTGGAAGTTTACAATAAATTTAATATCTAGAAGTATTAAAATTCGAAGTAACTTTTCCTCTAAAATATCATACTCATACCCAGTTTTTTTTGTTTTTCATATATTCATATTATTAGGTGAATAATCTTAAATGTCTTAAAAAGTTAATACTTTATGTTTCCGGTAACATTGTGTTTCAAAAGTCAGTGACAGAAACGAATCGCGGCAAAACCGACTCCACGTAGTCTTGTCTGCCCTACGCTAGAGAGTGTGCGACGATAAGCTCGCGTGGGACCGCCGCCGGAGCCTCGCAGCGCCGGAGCCGTGACAGAAACCATGCCTGCTGCATGCTTGGTTGCATGCTGCATGCTTGGTTGCATGCATGCCGCAGCTTGCTTGCAAGCTCCAAGCTAGCATGCAAACAAGCATGCATGCTTGTTTGCATGCTTAAACGTTACTACGATTACAAGTTGTTCGATGATATTATGGATTTCAATTATTTGAAATGTTGTATTTTAATATTATTGGAAACGTGTTTCTGGAAAATGAATCGTCTAGCATTAATAGCTTCGGGCAAACGTTGAGTGGGATTTCAAAATATAGAGATTTTGAAAAAAATAACAATCGATAATCGGCATTTCAAAACTTTGTAAATTGTGTTTTCGGTAAAAAGAAAATTATGGAAAACAAAAAATTACAAAACGTTTTCGGCCAAATAAAATTCGTACAGGCAAATTTCGAATTATGATAGGTAACCCTTATATGTACCGCTCATGAACCGTACTGTCACTGTCATCCGCATAACAATGAATATTGCTTAGTCATTGAAATGCAGAAGAAATAGAGTAGGTGAGAGCACAGAACCCTGGGGCACTCCGGCATTGACTCTGTAGAACTCGGAGGAACTACCATCACAAAGGACACGAATCCTCCGCTCTTCTAAAAAGTCTGCAACCCAGGCGCACAAACGGGGCGGCGCGGCAACGGCACACCGAAGGCCGGCAAATTGAAAAGAACTGAGCGATGCCATACTTCGATGGCGACATCAAGGCTAACTGTCAGAGATTCGCCATGCTTGTTCACCGCTTCACCCCATGCGTGAGTAACGTATACGCTAGAAGATCACCCGTTGATCGCTTGGGTTTGAGTCATGCATGAGCGAGCCCATTGTTAGTTAAACAATAAGTTACCGTGTCGTTTTGGGTGGGTGATACGATACATGACAGAGGGCTATTTTCTGTTCATTTTTATAATATTATTTTCTAACTACTGGGTAACAAGTAAACTAACATAAATTGTAAAGTAGTAGCCGAATGGTTATTTCATAATTTAAACGAAAAAGTCGTGCAAAGGGAAAATACAATGAGTGTACACACGTCTTCAGATCAACCTACCCAAAACTGTCAAATTTCTACAATGAATTTTGAACTTTATTGTTTGGTACTAATTTGATCAATATTCATTGGAGAAATTTGACAGTTTAGGGTAGGTTGATCTGCGCCGTGGGTACTTAGTTAACAGAGAAACATAATTCTTTAAAATCATTTTTCTTTTTATTTATTTTTATTCTTCTTGCTGTGAACTATTACATATACGACAAGTGCGCTTAATGCTTTCTTGTGCGATGCAATAACAATTGCATTATTTGTATTCAAACGGAATCGACATGCAGTGGACGATTTGGCAGACCTTATTGGTATGACGTTAGAGTTGAGAATGCAAAATCTGGTTGGGTTGTGTTATGGTGGGTGGTAGTGGGTATTACGCGCCAGTGGTTCTCTATGCCAACAGCCATCGGGCGCGCCTTCCCGGCGCCTCTGTAAGAACAATTTCCGTGGAATCATGTAAAAAGGTTATTATCGCCATTGAGAACGAAGGAAATAACACCGCGCCGCTTTTATAAGTAGAAAATTACATCGCTCAATTAATTAGTCTTGAAGCAATTAATTAATTCAAGCACATTTTTTGTTATGTTTCAAGGAGCTTCTTTGCTTGCTTTAGCCACTCTGCTAAGCGAATACTGACACTAATAATAATGTGCACAAAAAAATCTGCCTATTATTATTTTTTATTGAGAAGTAAATACGGTTAGAAATGAAGATTCCTTTAAAAAAATTAGCGAAACCACATGTTCCGTGTAGCAATCCTTTACGAGAATAGTTTCTAAGCAAATACACATTGGGGAGATCTGTGTGACGTATTTCAGCTAAGATGATGATCCTAAGACCTGGTTACGACCACTATAGTCTAGCGAAAATCTAGTCTATGTTTGTTGATTGTTCATTGCATGTTTCACTACGAAAGTCTTACTCAACGGTAGATGAAGGAAAGCAATGAGCGGCGAATTGCAAACCCAAGCGGTGACCGGTAAGGACGTAAGCTAAATGACAGCGCCAACGGAGCAGGCGCAGTGGCGCATATGTCGCAGGGATATGATATGATAAAAACAGAGATTTTGTCAATTCCCTAAGTGATTTGATCAAATCACGAGGATGTTAAAATAACAACACGATTTTATCTTTTCCCTAAACAAATCTAGGGATTTGAACAAATACCAGAACTGGTTCCGTGTAATGACCAAAAACATGTGATCTACAGGAGAAGGGCAGCTAGTATTGTAGTCTTATAAAAAAATAACCTCGAAATTCAAGACAATCTTAAATTTATAACCTATCACGTGACCTACAGCAATAGCTCAATTTATGTTCTAGTGGTGTTCAAATCCCTAGATTTGTTTATGGAAATGATAAAATCGTGTTGTTATTTTAACATCCTCGTGATTTGATAAAATCACTTAGGGGATTGACCAAATCTCTGTTTTTATCATATGACTGCGACATATTATTATAAATGCATAGGATTGCACTTTGGGCCTTTATTTTTGGATTGTGCTTGCTGTCGGTTAGGTTCCTCAAGCTGTGAGACCGAAATTCCCTAGAGGGTTTCTGGCGGGTGATGGCATCTCGCAAGCGAGTCTCCGATCCCCCCGAATTGTCTGGGGGTTCGAGTCGGTTCGAGAGCGGGACTTTATGAGTACACGCATTTCGGTTTCCAATACAAACGTCCAAGTCGAAATTTTTTTAAACCAACTAGTCAATTTTAATGAAACTTTGCATGCTAAAGCAAAATACATGGGATCTAAATAGTTTGTTGAAAACATTTTTAAAATAGGTTTATTTAGCTGAGTTATTGCAATTTAAATTCCACTATAGAAAGTTTAAAATCGCAATAACTCAGTTATTTAAACGTTTTTTAAAAATGTTTTCAACAAATGATTTAGATCTCAGTATGTTACTTTAGCATACAAAGTTTCATTGAAATTGGCTTAATGGTTTTTAAAAATGTCGACTTGGAAGTTTGTATGGGAAACCGAATGGCGTAAACCCTCCGTCGAAGTGCCATGCAAAATTCTCATACAAACACAGAAAAACGACGTTTCGTAGTCTCCTGTTTCCTCCTTTAGAACTGGACCAATTTTTATTACTCTTTCAGCATCGGTTAAAGAAAGAGATTTTTTTTTAAACCAGCCCATTAATGTTTCTGAAGACGCCTTAAACGGAGTGATTTCGCTAAATTTTGAAGGCACCTGGTTATTATAAAAATAAATAAATAAAATAAATTTAATGCATAAATAAAAACAATCATACATAGAAAATCTCTTTCTTTAACCGATGCTGAAAAAGTAATAAAAATTAGTCCAGTTCTGAAGGAGGAAACAGGGGACTACGAAACGTCGTTTTTCTGTGTTTTGTACCTATGAGAATTTTACATGCCACGTCGACGTAGTGTTTCCTCTACTTTGGGCCAGTGCGGTGGGTTATAATGAGAAGTCGTCCATGGGAAGTTGTCCATGTGGGAAGGCCTGTGCCCAGCATTGGGACTGATATATAGGCTGATAATATTAATGATCATGGTGAGCTGATACAAGTCTACAGCTCGGGGAGAGAACTGCTTCCCGCTACCGCTGTCATCTAGTTAATGGTCTAATGAAGTACAACATCTCTATTGATCCTAGTTGCTAGACTAGCAACTTCACTGGCAGGCAGATAAAGCGCTAGCGGCCTTGCGCACGCCTCGCTGCTACTCCCTGGTAAGGCGCGATGTCATGTCACGCTCTAATATGATATTATGATGCGAATGATGCGATGCATGCGCCAAGCCCGGCCGCGCCGGGGCGCCGAAGGCACCACACCACAGAATAGATCTATCTCACTCACTTTGTTTTTTCATAAATATCGTTTAATCTTAACTGCACAGAAACACCGTAACAAAAGTGACAAGAGACATTTTATGCAAAGGTGGACTGTAGATAGATACTTACCTAGTTCTTTTTTAAGGTGTTATTAAATATACTTATTACAAAGAATTGGGGGTCTAAGTGGAAGGTTCATGTATACAAGCTAACTCTAACTATAATAGTTATGTACCTAGTTGTTCCTTGATAAAAAAAACAAATGGTTTGATATCTTATAAATTTGGATATTAATTGTACATTGGAAAAAATAAATAATAAGCAAAAATCTTCAGTACCTACTTATCGAAGTGTCCGGTCACTTCATTATACTATAAAGATAGATAGATAGATACAACGCTTTATTGCACACACAAAAATAAACAAAGGTACAAACAGTAAGCATTAAAAAAGAAAAAAAAAGCTAATGTGGGCAAAGGCGGTCTTATCGCTTAAAGCGATCTCTTCCAGACAACCTTTGAGGTATAGGACATCAAAAAAAAAAGAGCGACAGGCAGTGCACCAGAAGAAGCAAATATGAGATAAAAATAAAAAAATAAATAAAAACAGAATTCAAATACTTAATATCATTCAAAAATTAATTAGATAAACATAAAATACTGATACCTAGGTACCTACGAGGGGCGTTCAAAATATTCTCGGTATTGATACGTTACAACCTCTTTTATATTTATATTTTTTACTGGCCGCTAAGATTCATCCATTGACATTAAAAAAAAGTAAAATTGGAACCGAGATGTTCTTTTGTTTTTCTGCAATTGCCGAACAAACATGAACACCATGAGCGAATTAACAATTTTAACGAAATTAGAGCACCGATCCGTCATAAAATTCTTGACAAAACAGGGTAAAAATCAAAAAACCATAAAAGAGGAAATGGATTGTGTTTACCGTGAGTCTGCTCCTTCTTTATCTACTATTCAAAAATGGTCAAGCGAATTTAAGCGTGGAAGGGAGAGTATTGAAGATGACCCTAGACCTGGCCGGCCTGTAGTGGCTACCTCACAAGAAAATATTGATAAAGTGGAAAAACTTATATTGGAAGACGGCCGAGTGAAGGTAAAATCTATAGCTCAAGTAACCAATCTCTCTATTGGTACCGTACATGACATTATACATGACCATCTTAATATGTCAAAAGTAAGTGCAAGATGGGTTCCGCGAATGCTGACGCTTCTTCAAAAGGATATGCGTGTGGCTTGCTGTTCAGATTTTATCGACCTGTGTGGTGAAAATCCCGATGAGGTGCTGCAAAAAATAGTTACTGGAGATGAAACCTGGGTTCATCATTATGACCCAGAGAGCAAACAGGAGTCCATGCAGTGGCACATTAAGGGTTCAGCTCATCCCAAGAAGTTCAAGGTAATCCCGTCAGCTGGCAAGGTCATGGCCACAATATTTTGGGATTGTGAAGGAGTTTTGCTTGTCGATTATAAAGAAAAAGGTGTAAATATCACAGGGCAGTACTACGCTAACGTTATACGTCAATTAAGAGATGCGATCAAAGAAAAGAGGCGAGGAAAGTTAACCAAAGGTGTTCTGCTTCTGCATGACAACGCCCCTGTCCATACTGCTCATATTGCCAAGGCAGCTATTGTTGAATGTGGGTTTGAAACTGTTACTCATCCACCCTATAGTCCGGACTTAGCCCCAAGCGACTTCTTTTTGTTCCCCAATCTTAAAAAGGATCTGCGTGGAAATAAATTTTCTGACGATGAAGCGTTGAAGACGGCCGTGGAGGAGCATTTTTACACCAAAGATAAAAAATATTTTTATGAGGGATTAAAAAAAATAATTGATCGATCTTATAAGTGTATGAACATAGGGGGGGAGTATATTGAAAAATAAAAATATCAAACTTTTCGTACTTGTTTGTTTTTATCCACATACCGAGAATATTTTGAACGCCCCTCGTATATTATAAAAATATATAGATAAATATATATTTGTATACATATATTATACTAGTAATATAATAAAATACTTAAAATATTCTAACGGTTGTTGCATACTAGGACCTAGCCAAAAGATGAGAATGCAGTTTGGCTTTGAAAGAAGCAAGTGACTTCGAGTGACGAACTTCAGATGGGAGTTTGTTCCATAGGCTGACAGCCTTAACTGAGAAAGAGTCTCTGAAGTATTCAGAGCGAGTCAGGCGCTGTTTCAGAAAGTTATCAGCCTTAGACCTGAGTTCACGCTTGTGATCCGTACCAAGAAATTGGAAACGTTCCTTAAGGTAAGGAGGGGTGCGAGGGTCATACAGCACGTTATACAAGAGCACCAGAACATGCTCCTCGCGTCGCAGTCTGATAGGAAGCCACCCGAGTTCTGTCCTGTATTCAGACACATGATCGAACTTGCGCAGGCCATATATAAACCTTATGCATAGATTCTGTAGTCGCTGCAGCTTATCCAAAAAAACCTCATTGAGGTCAATGGAGCAGACATCAGCGTAGTCCAGAATTGGCAAGAGGAGAGATTGCGCAAGCTCGATCTTTGTCCTCACAGGAAGCAGATTTCTCCATCTCCGCAACGAACCAGCGGCGGCAAACATCTTCCTACTAACCTCTGCTATATTAGGCGCCCAGGACAACGTACTGTCGAAGAGAACACCAAGGTTCTTGACAACATCACTGAAGGGAAAGGGAACAGAATTTAATAGGAGTGGGGGAACATTGACGTGCTTGAGTCGGGCAATCTGCTTCGACCCACCAATAATGATCGCCTGCGACTTGTGAGGATTGACCAAGAGGCCATGGGTTCGACTCCATTCATGTATAGTCGCAAGGTCAACATTAAGTTTAGCAATCATGTCGTTAACGTCCTCGATGGGAGCACGGGAGTAGATTTGTAGGTCGTCAGCGTAAAGGTGATACTGGCATGACAGGAGAGGAGTAAGGAAGTTGATAAAGATAGAGAAAAGGAAGGGGGAAAGGACGCCGCCCTGTGGCACACCAGCAGTAACGTCGCAGGGATCAGACAGACTATCATCAATCCGGACAGACTGCCTACGGTTCGCAAGATAGCTGCGGAACCACTCAACCACAGAGACCGACCCAAGAACACTCGTCAGCATTGCCAAGAGTATATCGAGATCAACAGTGTTGAATGCGTTGCTGAAGTCTAAAAGAACCAAAGTTGTGAGCTGTTGATTCGACATACCCTCACGCATATCGTCCGTCAACTCCGTCAAAGCAGTCACAGTGCTGTGCCCAGGGCGGAAACCCGACTGGTAGGGGCTCAGTAAATGGTTTGCGTTAACAAACACACTGATCTGGTGAAGGACCAGGCGCTCGAGAACCTTGGAAAGAAACGGGAGAATGGAAATAGGTCGAAAATGAGAGGGAAGAGAAGGATTTGAGGTTTTAGGAATAGGGATGACTACAGCCTGACGCCAGCAGTTTGGGAAAGTTCCGGTGTTAAGCGAGAAGTTGAAGATGTGGCAGAGAATTGGAATGATACCAGCCATGCTAAGCTGAATCATACGCCGGCTGACTCCGTCCATTCCTTCTGCATTGGACTTGATAGAAAGGATATTTTTTTCAACTTCACTCTCAGACACCGGCCTCCAGGAGAAAGTAGGAAGTTGCAGAGAAGGAGTTAAGGAAAGGGATTGCAGCGTGGATTGTTTAATGGTATGGGAAAGGAAGGAGGGTGATGCGAAATGCCGGTTTAACGAGTCGGGATTCAGGTTATGAGGAATATTCGACTTAGGCTTACCAAGACCAAGTGATTTAAGGAAAGACCACACTTTCGCAGGGTCACCGTTTGCGACCGACGCGTGGATGTGACGACGCTGCGCATCCCTACATATCCTGCTACAGCGATTGCGTAGCTGCTTATAACGTAAGCGGTTATAAAGGTCATAAGATCATAAGGTTGTCACGTCAGACGTTTTTAAAATTTAGTTACATTTAGCAGGAAGTCCGTTTGCTAGCACGCATCATCTGCCTAAAGCGTAGGTAACTAATTTAGATCAAGATTTCAGACAAACATAATTTCATTCACAATTTTCAAAAATTATTATCAAATTAATCTCCACGGACATAATCAATAGCATCCTTCCTACAACACCTGCACTGAAAGTATAAATCTGAACAGCCTATTAATGTTTCAGCACGAGCGGCGTGATCGACTAACAAACATGGAACACCAAACGTTTGCATAATATATGTATAAATCAGCATTGAGTTATAATGTACAATGTAAATCAGTGGTTCCGTAGGACGTAAATGCAGCGTTTACTACGCACAATATTATTATGAAGCTGCCTCCTCGGTAGGTACTTGGGTAGCAATAAACAACAAGCTTTCGGTGCAAGTGCAAGCGTACCGAGCGCGGCGTCAAGGCCCAGCCGTTGCGTTGGAACATTAGCCAGTTAGAGATGTAACCGGAGCGGTGAAGCCACCGGGTGTTGGTTGCACTTGTTTATATCCGCCGATAACCACCCGGGCCTCGGGCGCGCCGAGCCACGTGTCGTAGGTCATGTTGGCTGTATCGGGCGAGAGCCAACGAGACGTCAACATCAACGTACCTATATACGTCTTGTGAGTGTACGAGATTTTGGAACGTTACGAGTAGTCGAATATAAGCGAGCTTTGCCATTACTTACTATTAGAATCATGCTGTAACTCAGCCATTAAAGAGTGTAATAGATATTCGGAACCATACGAGTAAACGGCGAATGAAATTAGTAAGCTCTGCTATAACTTTTCTGGCACTTGTATTTCAATTGTTTTGATGTTTCTATCTTCCAAAATATATTTTAAGAATCATGTTGCAGCTCAGCTCAGCCATTAACATTTATACATTTTGTGTGAATAATCTATCATAGTCTATCATTATTTCTTAAAGGTGTAACCGCAATTACTGATGGTGACACTGAAGAGTTGACGACACTTCATTAATTACTTTTTTATTAATAATAGATTTGGTAATGTGATGCGGCTGAAATTTTTATTCAATAAACAATGTGTTTAAATCTAAATCCTACTCCTACAATCACACTAATATCACACTAATATTATAAAAGCGAAAGTTTGTGAGTGTGTATGTTTGTTACTCTTTCATATAAAACCTACTGAATGGATTTGGATGAAATTCGGCATACAGATAGTTTATAACCTGGATTAACACATAGAATACTTTTTATCCTGATATTTCCACGGGAACGGGAACCACGCGGGTGAAACCGCGAGCGGCCGCTAGTAAATAATACATGTAAAAGGTTAGAAAAGTCAGGATGATAATACCTAATATTTAAAGCACAGTTGGTTTGTAAAACGTGTTTCTTTCCAATGTGTATCGTTCGCGTAACCTTAAGAAAACAATATTAATAATATTGTTTAGAAAACCTTGATTATGTATGTGTATACAATTCTTTGCCAAGACTAATGAATTAAAGTACGTAAAATAAAAATAGTTGACACTCACGCTATCAGAGGGCGAACAATTCTCAGTTATCAGCACGATTTTTACATGCAGGATGTTTTTGTTTCACATGAATGAATCACTAGAAAATGCGATGATATTATCTGATGACGACAAACATGCTCCATCAAGTAATTGAATGTTCAATTATTAATATCGATTAGAGAAATTTGTCAGTTTTTGTGCAGGCGTGCGTGTACATCGACACTTTCACTTCTTTGGTCAGCTGGTTCAACCACTGGTTTCAGACCATAAAGTTACTATACCTTTCCGCTAGGTATAGTAACTTTATGTTTCAGACCCAGATATTAGACATACATACATATAATCACGACTATTATCCCCCCCGAAGGGTTAGTCAGAGACCTGGGGGGTTACTCTTGAACGAAAACTCAATCTTAATACAATTCCAATGCGATTAATATGTATCGATATTGGGATAAGTAAATATAATTCCGGAACGCCATCTCGATAATAATTTTGTTCAATCAATTTACACGAAATTTAATTCCATTTGGCGCTATTGTCAAAGTCAAAGTGAAAGTCAAAGTCAAATTATTTATTCAATGTAAACCTTTACAGGCACTTATTGACGTCAATAATAATTATAATAAAAAAAACAGTTAACTAACTTATAGTTAAGACTTAACAACTAATCTAACGAGTCTGTGCCAGACAAAATGCGCATCGCTACCCCCAGTACCACTGCACGCCGAAACAGAATCGCGTCGAACCGAAATTTAAGCCGTGGTCATAGAATTGTGTAAACAAACGTATCCTGGGCCCCAATTCTCATTTTTCGAGATGTAGTCTCGAATCGAGTTTAGATTTCGATCTCGTATCACGATAATCGACATTTTGTTCACGGATCTCCTATTCTCAGCGTTAATCGAAATAGACTTCGAGTTTTTTTTTGATAAATATTGCCATTCTTTTTAATGCAATCAACTCGGGATGCGTTCCGTTTGACACGTTTCATCCGGTTTTATACCGGTTGCAACTATGTACCTCAAATATTTTTACTGTAAAGGTATTTAAATGTATTGAACTTGCTTTTTAATTGAAGAAGTAAATTTTTAATAAGTATCGAAAAATCATTAAATTTAATGTGTTGTGATCAAATTTAATTTCCTTAAACAACTTATATTGTTTAAAACGTTACGTATCGTCGATAAATTTTATGTTTTTTGTTTGTGGTTGTGTGCTTGTTTGGTGACGAAACGATCATTTTAGTATTCACAAGACACACGTGGCGTTGGGTATTTTTTGTTGACATTGTGACATTGTAAAATGTCAACAAAAAATACCCAACGCCACAGCAGAAGCAGCTTCTTCTACAAATGTTGGAAGCCGATATACAGTTAAGGAGTGGAAATGTTTTCTTCCACCTTTTAAAAAAAAGAGAGCGAGCTCTCTAAATATTTTAAATCACTTCCACGACAAAATTGGAAATTAACTCCTCCATATCCACCGTAATTTCGCCGCTATTTGACGTTTCATTAGCTTCTCGTAGTCGAAATTACGTCTCGACCACTGCCGACCACTCGAAGCAATTCGAGCGGCTCTCCTTCGAAAAATGTCGAGTTCGAGATGTTCAGAACAACTAAATTGGATTACCACTCGATAAAGTTCGAATTCGAATCAAACTCGAAGTCGATTAGCGCTGAGAATAGGAGATTCGTGAACAAAATGTTAAAAACGAGATTTTATGGTCGAGATAGAGATCGAAATCAATACTCGATTCGAGACTACATCTCGAAAAATGAGAATTGGCCTCCTGGTACGAGACAAAAATAGCGGGCAAGTGTCGCTTACAAAAGTGCCATTTGATATTTTTTAGATTTGTGATTGGAAATTGATTAATGCAATTCTGTTTCAAGAGTAGCCTACCAGGCAATGAGGACAGCAAAAGCGGTCCTCTACCATAGTCCATTTTTTTTTAAATAGCGACTGCACATGTGCTCAGCTCAGCGTGACAGGTGGTGAGCCAATCGCCGCTCTATGCTGTTGGATGTATGTGCAGTCTTTAATCCGTTAGTCGCCTTTTACAACACCCAAGGGGAGAGAGGAGATGATAATATTCTTTCACCGCTACGGGTTAAATTCCTCGCCCGGATACATATTATGCAACTCAGTTTGATTGGTGGTAAGGTTTGCTTTAAGTTTGCCTGGCTAGGTCTGTCGCCATGATAACGCTGTATTGTTGTGTTCCAACAGTTAGCGATGAGGTAGGTAGCCAGTATGGAATTCCGGGTAAAGTGCGGTTCCATTTTCGGCCTTATCATCACTTACAGGTGCGATAAAGATCAAGCGCTACATCGTTATTGTGTAAAATTAAACGTAATGAATGTAATGATAGTCGATATCTTATACTAAAAAAAATAACAAAGACGATAAATCTTTAGATAATGAATGTACCAAATTATCTAGTACGACTAACTAACAATGACATACAAAACGTAAGTACGTATTATGTAGTTCTATTCTAGCCATTGTCTGTTTTTGTGCTATTCACACGCGCTGCCTACGCAAGTACGCAGTTTCTTTCATTTCAATTTATACCTAATCCACAGTCTGTAAAATACGATTTCAGTTACCAAACTCAAAATTCGTCTTATTTTAAAAAGTGGTTTTACTGATGAATCTGATGATATCTCATTTTTGTTGATAAAATCCGGTAGTGACACAATCAGTTCCAAATCCGATCGATCCGAGCTACTATATCAACCGTGAGACAAGGAAGTTTTGCTCTGGTTCGCATGTTTCCTGTTGCGCGTCTGGGATATAATGAGATATATGTATACTTCATAGAATACTGAACATTTAAAGTACTGTTAAAATTAAACATTTATACAGGAGTTTTCGGTATCCCGTTTAACTACATAATTATTTATTGGTTTATCCTGACGTTCCGAACCTTTTACAGGGTCCGTGGTCATAGAGAGACTGAGATGTTGGTCGCCTCATCATCATTCTGAGATTTTATTAATGCCATTCGCCTCGGTCCTGTGCTAGCGCATGTTCCACCATGTGATGATTACTCACACCGGCACTAGACCACCAAACAGTGACCATAATTTTACTAGGGATCATTATTATTTACCTGGTGAGGTGAGTTGCAATTGTTGATTGCACTCTGTTTACACTCCATAACAGATAACTACAGCGAAATCAGACGTTAATACTTCATGTCAAGACGGGGTAATTTGCTGAAAGTTTGCTCAACTCAGTCGTTTCTCCTAGCCTAGTATGTATCTAGGTTTTCTCTTTCACCCACGCTGCCGCTGGCCTACGCTTTCGTCTATATCGCTCTATTGTGGCTCTATGCACTAGCATTTTTACATTACTTATGTAATTAAATTAAGTATTGAATCACAATATTAGTAGGTTTATGAATTTTACTTCAGTAGGAGTAAGTACTTTTAAATACAAAATCTTAGGCTTTATTTAGTTTTAAAATCCCTAAAGCTTATCGGGATACAGGTGCTTAATTACGAGGACGTAGTAGGCGGTCGGTATATATAATTAGATAAAGTGATTGTTGAAATACGAACAGATAAATAATATAATTAATAAGGGGCAAAGAGGGGCGTATGGGGAAAGTACGCTCTTATTTTTGCGGCTTCAGTGCACGCGCAAAATATATATTTACCGAGAGATATCTATAGGTATGCATGCAGTACGCAGCTTATGAACTTCCCACAACTAGGAAAAGGCCCTCACACACACGAGGGGATCAGATCATAAACCAACACGCTGCTAGGCCAATGCTAGTATTGCTAGATTTTAAAATCCGTCATCTGCTTGCGACAACAATCGAAATCAACGGTTCGTAATATACTTAACTCTTCAAGGATCATTAGACCGCCGGCGGTCGCAAAACAATAGGTTTTCAATTCTGCCTGGTTTCACGTTGCTTGAGGGATTAATATGATGTTTATTGCGGTTTGCTATTTGTTGCTTTAAAAACATACAGTGAAAAGCGTTGAAAAATTTGGACAGGACTAACAAATATGCCTCGTTAGCGGAGGACGTGGGGTTCGATTCCTGCCTACCTAAGGCAGTATTTTTTTCAACGTTTCAATATCTTAGAGATCAAGGGCTTAAGCCGTTAAGCAACAGTAAAACGCCATCAAAAGCACGAAAGAGATACAATTTTAAAAGTGTATGACCTTTTTACGTTAGTCTAGTTTTTTAGCTTGCTAGCGTAACACAGCGCTTTAATGAAATAAGTAGTAATCAATAGCAGCAATGCTCTAAATTGTGAAGAAAAAATTACATTACAATATCATGCGGGAGTTTAAAGCTATCTTCATTTTTAGCTTATGACTTTTTAGGTATTTTTAGGTTATGACCTATTATTTAAATGCTTAAGTATCTACCTATTTACTTACTGATCCTACTTAAAAAAAAAGATATATACTTAGAATAAAATAAGTTTTTAGATCATAGAATAGACTTAGACTATCAGTTCAGTTCAGCATTTATTTATCACTTGACTCTTAAGGCGGCGTTCTATAGAAAACCTTTTTTAACAGTAATCATTATAATTTAAGAGAACATTTTTGATATATGAATGATTAAGACGCAATAGACACTTGACTCTTAAGGCGGCGTTCTATAGAAAACCTTTTTTAATAGTAATCATTATAATTTAAGAGAACATTTTTGATATATGAATGATTAAGGGTGGATTCGACCAAACTCTAATAAGACTTACTCGGAGATTAGTCCATACAAATTCAGCGTTTAATCTAGGTATAAGACCTTATTCCAGTTTGGTCGAATCCACCCTAAGACGCAATAGATATCGAATAGGCTGGTTTGGTCATTCTCCTTTGGACTTTATATTGCAACTAGTAGTCGCAAACTAAACGCGCAAGCAACATGGGCTATGATTCTCCTCATTATTACGTTATTGTTTAATAAATAACAAGCAAATGCTAACGATGCAATACAAACCAGTAGATTGCGGACACAATATCTGTTCAACGACAATAATGGTTAGAAATTAGAACGTCGATTGCATTCCCACAAGTCTTGAGATAATAAACTGGATTGCATCACCGAACACGGACGTTCGCCGACTACCTAATGCAATACAAAATGCAACTAATAACTCCTTACACTTTGGAACAAATACCACAAACCTACAACATCAACCTACTGCAATATGTCAAATGTCTACAAAAGATTTTGAACTTTATGCTTCGGTAATAAGGTTGGATAGGTTGTTTATCTAGCGTGAGTACAACAATTACGTGTCGAATTACATACGGCTACTGTGGAAACAGGTAATTACGATATAATCAAACTTATTATTAGCGAGAAAGTAAGTAATTTTGCATACATTCCTCATAATCGAAACCCTTAAAATTATGAAATAAACCATTATTTAAGGTAATTTTGATTACATATTTCTTAGAACTCTTCGAATTATAAAAAAGTGTCATTGAAACTATGTATTAGCTCTCTTTCTTTTTAAACGACGCTTATCACTCGAGGAATGCACACTTGATACTGAAATTATTTATTCGAGATAATAAACGTTCATTGTTACTTTATCAATGCATTAGTATTTACTACCGGTTTAGTGGCAGCGACTGTGATCATTGTATAAACAACACAGATGGAGCAACACATTGACTTAGTTGATCGTGCTTAGTAATTCAAAGGTCACAATTAATAGAGTCATTAGCTCGCGAGTGATCAATTAATGTTGTGGTGTGACAAAACTCCGGTGATTTATATAATGTAACTAATGAATTGACTCAGGGCAGAATCACGATAATGCAACTAAGATGTTTCATGATAACCTGCATATAAATGTGTAATCATAATGTTTGTAATTAATATTAATAACATAATAATTAGTTCGATATCGCGCATTTGTTACTACAAAGATTGAAGTCGTTGTAAATGTCCTTTTAGCTAATTTTAATGTGACAAGGTTAAATGTGACTTTATAAACAACTTTTAAGTTGACTTTTAGTAGCAAACAAGTTTCGAGCGGTACTATTTTAAATAAACATATAAAAATACAATAACATAAAATTAAATTTAGGTGCATACAGTAACGGAAATAGGCGGTGTTGCCTTTTTTCAAATGCAACATATTAACAAAATAAAATGCTGTCATGTTTCCCTGAACCTAATTAATCAGTCTTTCTAACTATATTTAAGTAAGTAATTATTTGTTTTACTAAAAGTAAATTAAGTCAGTCTTACACAAAATAGCATCCAATAGCAATCTATTATTCGTTCCTCTTTTTTACTACATCCGACAGCTGCTTCATTCTCGTTATTAACTTTAAAAACCCGTGAGTGTAATACACACAGATAGATATACATAATAATATTCGCATGTTTTTCAATTGTCTATGAGGATATAACGACTTAATGACATTATTATTCGTCTGGCCGAGACGCCAACGTATTCTTATGTCAATCATTTATAAATAGCCTGAGATCTCCACGGGCCGTGTGAAAGTATTGTAATATTGATATTGACGTAAAGCTGAAATGTTTTGGCTGTACAACACCTATGCAAACAGTTGGCGGTGGCGGCCTGACGGCGGCGGCGCGGCCGGCGGGCGCCAACGGCAAGGTGTTTATCAAATATTTGTGTTATTTGTAAGCATCTTATCGAATTGGTATCGAAATTGGGCAACCAACGTTCTACAGTTCTACGTAATCTTAGTTTTCTATATTTTAATCGTCAACAATTGACGCACAACGACAAAACAAGCGGAGGTTGACTTGTTCGCCTAGCATTATTATTATTAGTAAATTTTAAACAATTGAACGTAATGTTTAGAAGAATTTGTTGTGTCCCATCCTTGTCCCATCTTTATCTAAATTTTAAAAGCCTGCCTGTCAAGTGCAAATTATGTGCAATCAAACGTTAAGCATACATAATGAATTAATTACAGAAATCAATACGGAACTTACAACTTAAATATATTTTTTTACTTGCACTTGCTATATAGCATTTAATAATTAACATACAACGTACAAATGAGAATAAAAAATAACTAGAGAGCTAGAGAGCCAATTTTAAAAATCAGTTGCTTAGGAACTTAATCAAATTGTATTATATCAATAATAATAAATAATACATTATCCGAAAATTCTGATTTAAAAATACAATGGTAGTTTGCAGACTTCGTAATTCACGTAGACACTAAAATCAGGTATATCCGAATAATGTATCAGTCACTATTGTGTATTTATGTTAATTCATTGGCAAAGGGAAACTTTACTCAGCCGGGGGGTCGTAGATGGGGTCCTTGCGGGTTCATTGACCCCGACAGCTGGCAACCGTTGATACTAGCTTTGTAAACAGCCGGTGTGACCTGAGAGTTGAGACCCTGAGATTAGCGGATGGGATGAATTTCAAATTACGTGCCACGATTATATTATATAGACAGGATTAAATTATAAAGCTGTTATGAAAAAACACGTTAATTTTTAACATTTTCATTGTGAATATAATATGAATTTAGTAAAAATTTTGTATTTAAAAACTTATTACGAACACTATACTTATTGAAAAAAACTATCACATTATTTACGGAACTATTCGCGTTTATTTCATTTTATACTGACCAGTAGAAAAAAAATGCACATACACGTCAATGTAAAACCATATTGTGTTAAATAATTATAATTTTATTTTTCATTTGAAATGCTGTCGAATAGTATTGAATGTGCTCATATCCAGATAATGGTTTATTGAGCAAGTTGGCGGCGCGGCGCGGCGCACAGAGGAGTATTTTACCTCAAAAGTTGATCAAAACTCTTTTATAGTTTTTTTATCAATTTATTAAGTATTAGAAAACAAGTAAGGACTTTAATTTTCTATTTTAGACTTCAAACACCCATGAATAAAAAAATATGTTTCATCATCATCATCATCATCAGCCTATACTCGTCCACTGCTGGACATAGGCCTCTCCAAGAACACGCCACTGAGCACGATCCGCGGCGATTATAAAAAATATGTTTAATAAAATATAATTAATAAAGTCATTAATTTTCCTGTCCAAACATTGTTTTAAGACACGTAGAGTGATTTTCTAGTTGTCTCCATCACCAATGATGATTCTGGAATAAAAATATAAAATAATAAGACTTTTTTCAAATAAAGTTTGATTGTCTTTTCGCTACAACTATTTAAAAAAAAATGGCGGGTACATGCGGAACATTTCTCTTTAAAAACATTATCAGCAGAATGTAAGGTTTACGTTTCCCCCAAAATTGTAAGTTAACCAGGCTTAACTCATTTACAAAAACACCTTTTTACGTAGTGGTTACAAAAAAAGTAATAATTTTTTATGTAAAACTTTAACATAAAGATACTTAATCAGTTTAATCACGTACAATAACAAAAATAAACATTCCTAATTTAAGTACGTACCTTCATTCAAGACAAGTGCACAATGCCTAGGTCCGGTTCCGAGTGCAGTTACGGTTAAAGGAGGGGCGTTACCAATATGACCGTTTAGTGATGTAACCGTTAGTATACTTCAAGAATAAACGATTTTAATAGACTTTAAGCTAATTCGAGTTTTTAACTTTAGATCGACTCTTATATAAGTAACTTTTCTTTTATAGTAACTAATTTTTCTTTTTATTAACTTAATATTATGTGTAATTAACTTTTTATTATTTTATACCTACACCTAAATATAAATCTTATTTACACAAGTTGTAAATTCGCGATAGCATAAGTTTAAACCTTAGTGGTTTTTTAAATGTATCACATGCCATTACATTGTAATTGTTTGTTTACAAGATAAATAAATTAAAAAAAAAATATATATATATATAGGTCGTACTCCTCCGTGCGGCGGCGCGGCGCTCAGTCTGATCTGAGGCACTCTGAGCTTCTTTCTATAGTCCGTGTCCGTGTACCACGGAAAATGTTTGGAACTGTTCTTATTCTCAAAACCACGTGTCTTCGGTCACCGACTTACAGTAACATTTTTTTGCACGCATGCAAAGAATGGATGAGCACTGAGCACGTGTTACGGTCATATTACATGCGGCGAGACATAATGATTTCGGTCAAATATTTGTTTTTTATCGATAAAAAGTGCTGAGCACATGCGCAGTCGCTATTTGGTGAAAATAGCTGAGGACTGCTTTTGCTGTCCTCGTTGCCTAGTCTCTGACTAACCATTTGGGGATAATAGTCGTGATTATATGCAGATAGGGCTAAAAAGAAGAGTGGAGGAGGCTCTAAGTCCAGCAGTGGATTGTTACGGGCTGTTGATGATGATGAAGGCCAAAATTTTTTTTAAAGTATATACCGACCTCAAAAAAACAGAAAAACAAAAAAAAAGTTTTTTCTTGAATAACTAATTTTAATCCCTACAGTTAAAATTATACTTACATACTTTTGCAGTCGGTGCCAACTTTAAGCCTTAAAATATTTCCTGCTTTTGCATAGATACAATTTAATTAGGCGGTTTGCTTAGCATTATGGAAAACACATCAGGGCCCTGATTCTGTATCGCAATCTATAGATTCCACACCTAAACCTTACCGCGCACAAACGTTAATTATTAATTATTAACTGTAGGGATTAAAATTAGTTATTCAAGAAAAAAAAATTATTTTGTTCTTTTTACCTACGTTTACACAAAAAAATAAAAAAATAGTGGTAGTAGTAAGTAATAGTATAGGTAATATTATTTATTTGTAACTTTTATTGGCTTGGTTCATAATTTTTTTCAATTTACAACATCCTAATGTCACCTGCTTATCATTTTGTACAAAATATTGTTTTCTCCGATGCAAGAGTTCTCTTGGTGGTTTACCGCTAGCTCTACTTGACCATGATGCATTGTGGCGAGCATAAATTACTTAGCCACCACACATCACCACATTTCAGTTTGTAATCGTATAGCAAACACTAAAAATATTTAGTATTGAGTAGTTCCGGTGGCCGTCTGTGGCCTTCATCATTAGTTCCACTTCACCAAATGGTGCTTTCCGAGGTCAAGTGCCCAGGTTATTGCAAATAATGCCTAAATCGATATAGGTGTGCCTATAATATTTGAAGAGTTCCCTCGATTTCTCCAGGAACCCATCATCAGATCCTGACCTGATGACTATGGGACCAACTGGGAGGTAAAAAAGACAAAAAAAATATTCCAAATCGGTCCAAGCGTTTTAGGTAATCGGGGATTATACATAAAACATAAAAAAATATATTCGGCGAATTGAGAACCTCCTCCTTTTTGTGAATTCGATTAAAAAAAGAAACTCAAAGCTTTACTTTGTTAGGTTAGTACTCAAATCTTTAGTAAGATTTTCCACCTAAAATATAGAAGCCATCGCGTAATATTAGTGAGAATAATAATTAACAACAATCTGTGTACGACCAACGAGCAATTACGCAACTGCAAAAAGTGAATAACAAACATGCGGCGGATACACTGCATTGCTAAACTTCCGAATTCTGAAACAGTGAAACAGTGTGGCTGCTTTTTAGAGAGCGTGAATCACAGCTTATGTAAGCACGGTACGCGTAGCGTGAAACGCCGATTTTGCCTTGTAGGTATTTCTAAGGCGTACATAAACAGAGACGGTCATCGCTAGGAAAATTCAACGCTAAAGAATGTTTAAAATTATGTGCCTCCACGATTTTTATCAAAACAGCCGATTTTCTTTTTGCACTACTCGCATTTATAATAGTAAGCTCCACTCATATAATCATAATGCTAAAAATAAAGCGTAGAACGTAAAGTAGAACATTTATAAAACACCAGCTAAAAATAATACCTCTATTGGAATAGTGAGCTAGAGCTAGAGCTTAGTAGTAAAGTGACGTTATTTGCAATAATGCTTTACTTTACCTTACCCAAACGTAAGCAACTGGGTCTATAAGGTCTTTATTTTCAGAAGCAAAAGCGCTGAACACAAAAGAAAAAGTTAACCGCCTCTGTGCTCTAGTGGCTAAGCCACCGGTCATAGATCCAGAAGCCCCGGGTTCAATTTCCAGCTGGGGTACATCTTTTACATGGTTTGGCTGGTGGTAGGGCTTGTTAAGTCCGCCTGGTTAGCTACCACCATCTTATCTAAAGTATTTTGCCATATAACAATGTTAACATTGTTGTGTTGCGGCAGTTTAGAGATAAACAAGATAATATCCAGTTCCTCAGTGGTTGAGGATTCCGGGTGCAACGCGCTTCCACCTTCGGCCTTATCGTCACTTACCATCAGGTGAGATGAAGGCAAAGATAAAGAAAACTTCCACGCAAACCTAGGTTTGTATTCTAAAATCAAACTCAAAATCAAATTCACAGTTAGAAAGGGATGGCGATTATGCGATGAATAGCACCATCCCTTTCTACTTGTACTCAAGCAGAGATTTGAGTTTCGAGTTTGGTAAGTTATAGAATACGAGCCATAGTCGGGTACGCATAACGAAACCCAAGGCTTACAAGACAAGACTACAATTTAATATAGCTCACTGTCGTCATACAACTGAACACATTGTTAAAACTAACTGCGGCTATCATTCATTGAAGTATTTGGAACACGTAATTTCCGTGTGTGTGACGTAATAAAATAATACGAGTACATATCGTGTGTTACAAACGTACTTACTTATTGGCGAGATAGCTCTGTCTTTGTAAATAATGCAAATCTAAACGTAATACAATATTATAATAATTTACTACGAAACGTAGGTATTGGCACGGGCTGGCTACATGGAGTGAAGTGTACTTGTGATTTGTTTTGGCCGATTGTTTTGATTTCGCACGGTCATGTGCCTTGCCCATGTGCCATGGCTATGACCGTGCGAAATATCTTATGCCAATGGCCTACAACTACAACACGTAAAATAATTTAGCGTCGTTAATTTGATAATTATTTCTTACTAGTGGCCCCGCCCGCGGTGTCGTCCGCGTGGACCCCGTTCCCTTGTGACGAGTTTCCAAAAAATGCTTTCATACAAACCTTGTCCTGACAATTATAAACACTAGCCAGATAGGTGCACCCGTTCTGAAATGATGCGCGTACAAAACTACAAACATTTCGCCAATTATTTTTTATTTAGATAGATTTGTCATCCATGGTGAATCTAAACGGCTTATTCCAAAAGGTCCACGACTCTTATTGTTTTCAAAAATTGTAAGTTTATACTTTGATTCCCAACCGGATATTAAAAAAAAAACTTTTTCTTTCCCAACAGGTCTATAAGATTTGGTTAAATCAGCATTAAAAGCTGGGTTATGAAAGGATATACATTATACTACCTAAATACAAGTTGTTGTTCTTCGTTCCCTGCAATACAAATAGTACAAACCCCCTTGTATCGTTTTTGTTGATTGTACATCGGATAAGTCTCGTGGACCCGTTAGGAATTCGTATAATATGAAAGTTAAAACAATTATATTTAAAAAAATTATGGCCCCTGTGGGAATTGAAGAACAATAGAGTCGTGGACCTTGGGAATAAGCCATCTAAACCGATGAGCATGTTCATATGAAGTAAATGAAGCAAAGTCAGGCAGGATGGTAGCCAACGTAAAGCAACAAATATGAAGATGCGGCCTCTGCCTAACCGCCTAACGTGTCGCGTAGGGGTGAAAGAATACTACCACCCCCTCTCTTACCTTGGGTGTTGTAAAAGGCGCCTAACGGACTAAAGACTGCACATACATCCAATAGCATAGATCGGCAATGGGCTCACCCACCTGTCACGCTGAGCACATGTGCATTCGCTAATTGGTGAAAAGTGGATTATGGTAGACGACTGCTTTTGCGGTCCTCATTGCCTAGTCTCTGACTAACCCTTCGGGGATAATAGTCGTGATTATATGTTTGTATGTCTCTGTCTACCCCTTCGGAAAGCGGCCATGATGTATGCTGTTTTTGTAATTAGCTGTTTGGTTTTACATGTCTAATAAGATAATAATGAAAGCTGTACATGTCCATAAACCTTTCTAAAACAATAAATAACTTTAACTCTCATTTGTTTGTGACATCATAATTTCGTAATCGTCTCGCTTCAATAGCAAAGTCGTCGTCGTCGAAATATTTTTTGTTATTCCCGTGTTATCGCAATGATAACAGTGATGGCTGGTCACATCGCGAACTGCGGAGTTTAATATCGCCGCTTGTTACACGGGCGAATGGCTACGGTTCAGTTCGGACGATAAGGCTACTTCTCCACCGGGGGAGAAGCTAAGCGGTGTAAAGTAAAGTACAGCCTGTATACTGTCCTACTGCAGGGCAAAGGCATTAATCATTGATATCAAAATATCGCTAAAATTTTTGTTTTCTCTTAAATAATGGCTTCGTGCGATCAGCAAATTTAGCCAGTATCAAGTTTTTAATAGTAATTATTATTTCCTTAACATAAAGCGGATGATAATGAGTGATAATGATCGTTTAATGGTAAATGATTATCCCCCAAACCCCTCGAGACTCAATAAAGCTGTGGGACTTCATTGAGGTCTCACACGGACTTCTTGAGAGAATTTGAAAAGTGATGTTGCACTGTTTTGTTTTATTTGCTAACAGTCATGCACGTTCACGAACACTTAACAGTAAATAATCCACCATTACTTCACATTAATATTTGACAAAACACAAATTATAGAAAATAAAACAAAACTGCAGACATGTCGCTTCACTTTCCCGCCAAGAAGTCATCGCTACAATTGATGGGTATTGACTCCAGAGTTGCCAGATTTATTTTGTCAAGTCGGGATTTTGAAGCTTTTTGAGTGAAAAAAGCGGGATTCTTTCGTCAAAAGCGGAACATATAACTAGTAAAAAATCCGTAGAAGTTTTTAAATACATATCTTTTTATTTGACTTTCAAATTACGTTTACGTGACAATAGATAGCAAAAATAGCAATAGAAAATGTATTTTATTAAAATTACATTTTCTGTGGCTCCATGGCCGCGCTTCCTCAGCACGCTGCACGCACGGCCGAGTTATCCTCGAAAAGCGGGACTGAGCCTGTCCCGCGCGGGACCCTTAATTTTTCTTTTAAAATCGGTACGTCCCGCCAAAACCGGTACGTTTTGCCACATTGACTCCCTTGTCAAATGCGTGTCGATGATCTGATCTTAAATCCGGGCTATGCGTCGAAAAAACACACTTTGCCCGACCTGGGAATTCGCGGTAAGCGATGTGCTTGGAATAAATCCACCAATTTCTAGTATTATGTACACAACACACGCCTGTACTCACGTCAAATTAGATCAATCACGATGTTCGAAGTCTCTACTGCACAATATTTAATATTGGGACAACTCTCCTCTCTTCTCCGCTGCAGTGGACAGGCAGCCTAGCTTGAGGCGCCTCCTTTGCGTGGCCTCAAAAGCGTTTACCGTTTGCTCTTTCACCTACCCAAAGTTTATTTTTATATTTATTGATTAGAAACGACAATCATTTTATCACTTACCTAATTAGAAACGAAATGTTGCTTGTAATACCGAAGCTTACTACATTTGTACCTATTTTTTTTTTAGATCGACGAACAATTAGACAATGCGGCTTCATATACAAAATATACAGCAAACATAGAAACTTGCACATTTTGTAACCTTACCTTTGTTTTTTTATCGTGTTTATAATAAAATTTCCAGAAGAAGGTTTGTACAAAAGATTTTTTTTTGGAAATTCGTCACGGGATACAGGGTTCACGCGGACGAAGTTGCGGGCGGACCTAGTATTTGAATAAAATCGAACTACAGCTTCTTCCGTCACAGCCAACATTGAAATCGCACAAACACTTATTTGACGAATTAAATGTCGGCGCGATACCGTGCGCGCCGGTATCGGGTTCAATAGCATGTCTGTAGCAAAACGCAAATAAAAACAAACTTTTCGGCCCACGAGCGGCCCCCGAGCGGAGCAACGGCCGCGGAAGTTTTTGCTAACATCCGGCGTGCTAACGGACAGCGTGCGTTGTTTACACGTGCCCGCGGCACCGCCAACGCCCGCCACGCGCCCGCCGACCGCGCGCCAACCGCCAGCAAACAGCCCGACAACCGCGCTACATACGATTAAGGTTGCCAGTGTTGCCACCCGTACTCTAAAATAGAGTATTGGCCTCTTTTTCATGTAGGCGTACTTTATAATCTACGACACCAATAAAGTACGCTAAAATAAACTATATTTACGACTATTAACGTAAAAGAAAAATTATTGTTTAATGTCGCAAAGAGCAACAAAAAATACGTTTTTAGGGACAAATAAATATATACTCTTTTTATGCTATGTAGGTACTTTATTTTTGTTCTAACAAAATGAAAAAAAAAAACTTTATTCGTAAAATTTTAACCACTGAAAAAAGGCGACAACCTCAGGCGGGCAGTGAACCACACACCTTCCGTATTTCGGGCGGCTGCCTTAACCACTTGGCTACCGAGGTCTAGTGGACAGCCGCCCGGAATGCGGAAGGTGCGTGGTTTGATTCCCGCCCGAGGTTGTCGTCTTATTTCAGTGTTTAAATTTTTTTAAGCGTTAATAAAACGTTAAAATATATTAAAAAAACATTACTTTATTCGTCCTAAAAAAGGTGGCAACCCTACATACGATCGAGGATCTTCCCCGGTGGATCAATTTTCGGCGTTATTCGCTTGTTCTCCATCCCGACCGCGCTTACGTATCGTGCGCGTAGATCGTGTCACGTGTGCAAGAGAATATCGCCAAAACATCGTCGACTGCAGCCATTCGGCTGGCCGGCCCACACCTCTGGCCTACTCCACAAACAGAAGAATAAAGTTCCGAGAAACTTATCTGGTCCAGATTTTCTTTCTTTAGACCATCATCGGTTTGGTGACCGAATTCAAATATCTCTTTTTGTAATATGTATAAGATAAATGGGTGCGCATTATTTCACATAACTTTTTAAGTCCTATTATCGGAAGTCCGAAAAAATTTCTCATACCATTTTACATCATAATGATCACTTATCAGAATTCATAATATCACTAAATCATACACCTTGTTTATACTAATATTTTTTTATACATTTTCTTATACTAACGATCGAAACTCCTAATCACTCTAATACATAAAGCCCATATTCATAAATTGGTTTCATACTAATATTCGTTTTCATATATTTTTTTATTATAAATATTTTTGTGAGCGCTATAAAGAAAAAGTTAAGTATGCAAAACTATATATCCGTTGGTTAGGTTAGGTTAGACTTGTGACAAATAACTTTGTAATTTTAACAAATGCTGTAAGCATGCATGCATGCATCATAAGTGTATGTATTAAAGACCATATCATGAGTTCAAATATTTTCTTAATAATGACATTATTAAAAAGAAAATTATGATAATTTTCTGTTATGAAAGAAACAATTATAAAAAAAAAGATTATGGGTAAAATTTTTTATTGACATTGCTTATGTTTTTATTGCCTTAACGGCAGCCGTCCGAAATGCGGAAGGTGCGTGGTTCGATTCCCGCCTGAGGTTGTCGTCTTTTTTCAGTGTTTAAAATTTTACTTAAGTATATTTAAGCGTTAATAAAACGCTAAAATATAAAACATTAATCTATAAACGCAGCTTCATCTTAACCAAATGTTCAAATATTTGTAAAAATATTTCTTTCGGATCTCAGAGGTGAAAACTTCTAAGATTTGATGAAGCAATGTTGACTAAAAACATAAGCATCAAGCACTGACAAATTTCGACGGTTGAAAGCCAGACCTCGGTAGCCAAGTGGTTAAGGCAGCCGCCCGGAATGCGGAAGGTGCGTGGTTCGATTCCCGCCTGAGGTTGTGGTCTTTTTTCAGTGTTGAAAATTTTACTTAAGTATATTTAAGCGTTAAAGAAACGCTAAAATATAAAACATTAATCTAAAAAATCATAAGGTTAATTTAAATAAATGTAAGTATGTATACATATAACATGTGAACCACCGTATCGAATTCTATTCTAGTTACTGTACTCTTTTCATTTATCTAAGACCCAACCAAATTAAATGATAACCAAACCAAAATAATAACTGACTCTAGTTTTAAGTTAAAAACTGCTGTACGCTGAGTTCCTTTAAATTTTTTATTATGATGCTCATTTCATGGCAGAACGTTTGTATCCCACGTTGTATAGTTAATTTACGGTATTTTCATCAGTGGAAACACAGTGGGAAGTGTCGACTCATGATCATCAAAAGAGAAAGGAGGAAATATTTTCCTGAAAATTAATACAAACTAGCTTAGCTACCGTCCACAGTGGCGTCCGTCCAAACCTTATTATATTAGTTTAACTAATATAAAGCTATTTGTATGAGTGAGTTAATAATAGTATAATAGAATAGCCAGTCAAATAGCTTTTTGTCACGCTTATTATGTCGTGGAAAGTAATTTTTCGCAATACCAAGTCAGACGGTTGCTGTTCTCCGCTGAGCTCAGTCAGTTATTATTGCAAATGAAATGACCAATGATCTCATTAAAGTGACAGCCTCTATACATTGCTGGGCAACGGCCTATATTATTGAAATAAATAAATCATCATAACCTAACCTAACCTTACTTAGGAATTAACGCAGGCAGGACCTCCAGCTATCGGGCTGAATGCTTTGCCAGTTTGCCACCGAGGCGTTATGATATTAAACATTTATGATGAATGATGATTCTAACTGAAGCACATTTTTATATAGGTATTGCTTGCTTGGTGCTTGAAAACAGTGTACAAGCGGTACTTACACGGTTTTAATGTACTTACGTGAAGTTCCGATAGATATAGCTAAGTAATAACTTGCGCGAAAGATTTCCAAATAATATAACAAGAAGTCCATATTATTCTTCGATAGGAGTTACTGTAATAGGTTGATTTTCGCGAAACGTTTACTTTCATTTCAGAACGCATAAACTTTTGCGCCGTAATTAATACATAAATATTGTGAACAAGGTCAGCTCTTATCAGCTCAATACTTCTCTGTAATATGGTTCATAGTCAGTGAAATAAATAAAGATTTGTTTGCGTAGGCGTTGAGCTGCCCTAAAGATCTGTTTCTTTCGAAAGTATGCCTGCCGAGGTCTTCGGACCTGGACAGCACACCACCACCAACCACGGGCGCGGTGTTACACAGATACATCACTAAAGTTTTATTTTGTGCTGGCTGGCACCCTCGACCAACCGTCATGTTATGCAAGTAGTCCCAGACGTCCATGCGGCAGTTACACCCAAGGAGCAAATGCTCCGTGGTTACACCAAACTCGCGCAGGAGACCAACTAGGGCAAAACGAACATTCCCAAGCTACAGTTGAGCACCATTGAGCAACAAACAGCCGGACCCTTAGTTCCAGCTGCGAAACCCTGTCCACAATGGTGAGTAGATCTTATCTTATCTTAGTTGGGGTCTGTAGGCCTACCATGCGCAACACGAGATATGTCGCGGAAGAGACGAAAAATCACTTTGAGTTGTCATGTTAAGGTTTGTAGACATAAATACCACAGTTTATGCAAAAACGACTATTGATTCTATTTTGGACATACTCGTATATGTAGAGTTCTAACCGCATCCATGTGTCTTTAGGCTGATTTCACAGTCACGCGTTTGATCAGCGCCGGCCACACGCGCGCGCTACACTACTATACATAGTAGTTGCGCGTTTGAACTGCGTGATGACTATGAAACGCAACTACTATCTAGTGTAATTGTAACCGCGCGCGTGTGGCCGGCGCAGATCAAACGCGTGACTGTGAAATCAGCCTTAGTGTCGATAGACAGGGATAAATAAATAAAACACGAGAAAACGGGTCGAGAAGAGATCTCATGTTGCGCATGCTAGGCCGGCTGCAGAGTTCTTCCTCTCGCAGTAGCACGTCGACCCATTGGGATGTTTTGTACAAAAACGGTGAGTAAATAGGGGAAAGACAAGGCACTCACTTCCAGGCGCCAGCTGCTGCACGGTGGGCACCGCCGCCGTGGCGCGCGAGGCGGCCAGCAGCAGCATCAGCGCCGCCGCCGGCCAGCCGGCGCAGCACGCGCGCCGCATCACGCAGCGCCGCGCCGCGCGCCGCACCGCCGCATCGCCCGAGCTGCAACAACGCAACATCTCGTCATCATCAACAGTCTGTTCGTTAGGGCATGATCAGAGGGGTGTCACTTCGCAGTTTAGGTCAGGGTTCGGAATAAATTATGATTTTTTTTTATTTTTATTGATTTTTTTTTATGTGACATAACCAAATACACTATTATTAGTACTTACTGACAATTGAATAAGCTGTATGACACAAATACTTTTAAAATTATTAAAATAAAATTAATATACTTACTTATTTAAAATTTGTTGATTATTTTAAATACTTACTTTAAAAATTCATATAGATAAATCTTGACCAATTATTGTTACCAACTTTACAAGACTGATTTCAGATTTGTTTTGCTACAGTTGAAGATACATTTCAAGTACCTAGGTATGCATGCAAGTCTTTTTTTTCAATTTTATTTTTGAGACTGCTAATTCTATGTAAGCCCTTTGACAGTATTTTATTGTTAGTAACTACTAAGTATACTTATTTATTGTTATTTTCATTAAAGATAATATAACATTTTAAATTGATTTAAATCAATGATTTTTATTGAAAAAGTCACCTGATTTAAATCAGCCAACCTTGGTTTAGGTACATTCGGCCGGCGCGCCTCCCAGGCAGGCCGCCTAGGCGTAAAGGTTGCCGCGAGCCGACCCACCGAACACGTCGCGCCGAGTAGCTTAACCTAACTCGAAATCCCTGCGCGCGCGCGTAAACCCTACGCTCTGTGACGTCATGACGTCAAATCGATATCGAGTCAGCGTTGCTTGGAATATGAACGTTCAGGTAACATGATAAGTTTCAATTTCGCGTGAAAGTCGTTAGAGAGTGAACCTTCTGTACGTAGTACTATTAGTTATACTGGGGTATGATTCCGAACTCTGCTGCCTGCACGCAGCAGTGCTGCCGCTGCATTGCTGCCGCGACATTGCTGCGTAGTTTGGAATGTAATCTCATATTAACTATGGGGACCAGTAGTGCTGCGGCAGCACTGCAGCGGCGTGCAGCGGAGTTGTGCTGTTGTCAATGCGTGAAGGGTCTAAGTCTAGGCACGTGCCCTTTGTGGATTTGCATGTATGGCGGTTTAAGCACATTTTATAAACACCGCACATTCAGTGCAACAACAATGACAGGTAAAATTATCAGCATAATAGTTAACAGTCACATTGCTGGCCTTTCCACGTGAACAATAGTACTTGTGGATAACCCACCACGCAAGGCCTAATGCGGGTCATAACGCTTTCCGAAAAATAGAGTAGCTCGAGTTATCTTATTTTGGTCACCCATCTGCTGTCCCGGCTAAACTAAAATTGTTAAAATGGCATGAAGCATGGAGCGCATATTCGTGTAAGATAAACCCGGTAAGAGATTAACAGCGTTATACGCCTACTAAGACGAAAAGAAGAAAGATTTGATTTTTTTGTGTAGTTTCTACAGGGACAGGGGTGAGGTGACATGTTCAATAATTCAATGCTGAACAAACCCCTATAAAAATAAATTTAAAAAAAACGGAAAGATTTTTGACGACCTTCGTGATCGACTGGATATGCACGCCGGTTCTGACTATGTCTGAGGTCCCGGGTTTGATTATCGGTCGGGTCATTTAGAAATAACTGTTTGTCTAAATTGTTTTCGGGTGTACGTACGTACACCCGAACGTACGTACGTTTTCATCACCGTTTCCTGGTGGTCATACTAATTTGTCATATCAGTATGACTACGAGGATATACATTTCCTCCTAGGCATACTGTAACACGATATTTTTGGAACATGGTATTTCCTTCCTCCTGTATATCTAACCAATAAAAACGTCATACTGTAACACGATATTATTGGAAAAAGGTTTTTCCTTCCTCCTGTATATCTAACCAATAAAAACAAGTTTCTTAAAAAGCTTAACTTAGGCTAGAAAATTGATGTGAGAGTAGAAAGAAAGTTAATCAAATCTTTATTAATATGTTCAGTGTTTCTCTGGAGGATCCGTGAATAGTATCCTGCTTGCTAATCACCACGTATATCACAAGCACACACAGAAACGTATTACACAATAAATCATTAAGCAACTTTATCGGATGACGAGTGAAATAATAATTCAACGAGGAAAATAATTGAGCTGCCGTCAAAACGATTGACCGCAAACCGATAATGATCCTGGGAATCTGTGAAAACATGTCCGTAGACAACAACTGTTAGTTTCATTCATAAATTCATGAATTGAACTATTGAACCAGTCACAGCGTAAGGCTTCTGCCATGAGCACGAGCGTTTTGCGGACGCGTCAAGCGGATTTCCAGTTCATCATTATCAATCAGCCAATAAACGCCCTATTGGTGCAGATTGGACCATAACCCACCACGCCAGCTAAAAGCGGGCTCGCAAATTAGTAGCCATCTTACGATAGACACCGGAACTAACGGCTTTAAAAAACGGCTAAAGACGTTGTCTCTGCCGTACTTTGAGCACAGAATACCTAACTCATAGTCTTAAAGCTCGAGATGTTTGCAATTTGGCCAGCCATTCAGTGCATTGCGAAAATTCTTAACTGGCAATCATCGCAAACAGAAAATTAAAATTATTTATAACATGATTTTACATTGATGTTGCATTTAAATAGTATGTCCTCACGTAAATAAAACTAAATTAGCTTATTATATACTGTGACTAAAGTGTCATGCAAACAATAGTGGGTAGAGGTAGGTAACAAAAATCAGTAACAAGTTAAATTAACAATCAACGACGACACGTATGCCATCGCGCATCGCGTGACGCGTCGCAAACCGCCATCGACAGTGGCCGTGGCCGAGCGGTAAAGTCTTTATTCGCACTAGGCGAGTAATATAGTCAAGTAACGAGTACATTGCTTCGCTAGTTTAAATATTTTAAAATTATTTTTAATTATGCAAACTAGCGAAGCAATGTACTCGTTACTCGTACTAAAATACTCGAGTGGCCGAACAAAGTTTAAAGGTCGCATTGGCCTTTTAGGTGCAAGCTAATAAGCGTGGGAGGGACGCGTGGCGGTTCCCACGCCCGCAACAGGAAAATATCAATTAAGAAACACTATAACTACCTTACCTACTGAATGAACCCAACCCAATCACGGCAGTTTAACGGTACGGGTTGAAATTGTGGAGTTGCTGTTTAATTTATGTCTATCTAATCAGTGTACATCTACCCACCGCTGAATATAAACCTCCCCTTTTCCACGTCAATTACATTCCTGCTCTGTGCCAGCCTGATTCATTGCCTTTTAGTTACTTGTGTTTTACGCAGTGCTGCAGTGCAGTGCAGGGCATGCAATGATGAGAGTTATTTCTACAATACCTTTATCTCTTGAGGTGGAATATTAACTTATTTATTACGCTACACATACATTACACACAGATATACATTTATCTAGTAGTAATTTTGTAAAACTAATAAAATGACTGTTGGTGAAATGTGCAGTTTACCTTTGGCGGGAGTAGAGACTGCAACCTAGGGTTTAGTAGTCAGGACCCGGATTGCTAGTCGTAGGTAGACCACACCATTGATATATTATTATTATGATAAAATCAGACCTAAACATTATATTTTCAATGAAGGATTAGTGACTGTGCCAGTATGCTACGCTGCAGACACTACGTATTCAATATTATTAAACAAATATGATGTTATGTGATTTCCATTCTTCAACTATTTATTCTAAAGCAAAGTATTGTAAAGTACCTACCTACTTTATTGTATTTATTTACTGTCAAAGTTGAGATGACATACCTTGATCGATCACAGACAGAATATTGACAGACCAAAAACGTAGACAACATAATCAATTAATATGCTGTCAACTGCCGTAAAGCCAGACACAAAAAGTAATTCAATTGTTGGTAAGTTTTCTCACTGACGAGAGGTTAAATAAATAGCTTTGTTTACATTGTTGACGTCTTGGTTATATATTGACTTATAGGCAATGATATTATATACAACAGATATGATAAAAGCGCGCGCGACTCAAATACGTCCTAATTGGGACGTCTTGTGTTTAGTCTGCGTCGAGCACAATCACGAGCGTGTCGCACCGTAGTTCCCGTGTCCTTACCAAAATAAATCAAAAATGCCATCGTATGTGTTTCGAAAGTGCACCAATTATGACTCTAAAGTAAACAAAATCCAAGGGTTCGCTTACCACATATGAATATGCAAATATAGATTATTTAGTATATTTCAATTATTTTTCCAAACAATCTAATAACTGACGCAAAGACGCCATGTTCAGGTGAAGAAAGAGAGAGCAATCTAGTTTTGACGCTAGAGCGATAAGAGAGTGAGAGAAAGAGATGTGGAGAGCCGGTCTTGCCGCGTTGCGTATCTACTTGTCAGTGTGTGTAGTTTTGGATTGCACGGAACAGATTTTAAACGCAAATTACTATAAACGTAACGTATCTATAGTTTATAATATCATTGCATATAGGTATATTGACTTGTAGCAAAAACATATTAATAATTAGGTACTTAGAATAGAACGTTTCAAAAACATTCAAGTAAAGGTGTGTGTGTGTGTGTGTGTGTGACTTGATCGGAGACACCCGAATCAGCCATATCGTAGCCATTTGCTTCTAAGCATAAATAAAATAAAAACAAATATTTGAAGCCTCAATGCGCCCTACATCTTTATAATTATAAAAAGAAACATTTAGTCACGTTAATAGCCGCATGTCCACCAAGAACAACAAACAAGAAAGAAATTAATTGTGTCCAAGCAAACTTGAGACGTCTGTGTGGTTTCTAGGGCTTCGAGCTTGCGTAACACAAGATTTGCGCAAATTTAACGTAAAGTGTGTGCTTATGGCTAGGTGTTAGTGAAAAATTAAAATAACACGTTCTAAGAATTACTTTTTGAAGTAGTAAACAGTAAAATTTAAATCTGCGAAAATTATGAAATATTGTTGAGGCTTTTTTCTGTGAAATACACCCGATGGAAACACGATTTGATAAAGTTGGCTCGATAGAATAAATTCACAAAGTTGCATATTTTTGTGTCATTTTATCTTCTTTTCCAGGTTTTATTCTTAAAATAAGTGATTTGATATTATGAGTCATTTACCAAAATGAAGTTCATAGATAACTTGAGGAATTATAACCGATCGTTTTTTATTTATTACCTCTATCAATTTTTTAAAATATAAAACGTGATTATTCGCGCCGCTTCGCTGCTATACCCGTCCCTTACCGTCGTACCGTCGAGAGAGCGAGAGGGAAGCGCTCGAAATACCTCCCCTTATAACCTACTGTTTATTTAATTGGGTTGTGGCACAGTATAAATATAAGCTAAAGCAGTACGGAAGCTCGGCCTTTTTCTTGTTTTATATACCTACGCGCCAATTGAGCGTTAGGGTTGTCCTCTTATTTTTGTAAAATTGAAAAAGTGTTTGTTTAGTTAGCGCTGTATCTCAGCTAGTTAGCGCTTTTTTGAGATAACTAGCAAAGCATAAGGGTTGTCACTTTTAATTTTAAATAAATTAAAAACTAATAAGTTAAAGATGGCGGCTACTTTCCTCATTCTATTATCGGATTCATTGTCGGAAACCACACAGATCCCCCCCAGATATCGATTTTCAAAGCAATCAGTTAAATAACTAAAATGTTCAATATGGCGGCTACTTTTTCTCATTCTAATAACGGATTCATTGTCAGAAACCACACAGATCCTCAGATATCGATTTTCAAAGCAAAGTTTATTAACGATGAAGTTTCGTAGTATCAATTCTTATTATTTTTCACCATTAAAATAACGCGCGCTCAAAAAATACACTTATGTAAGTCAAAGACTTTTTATACATCTTTGAAGTAAGTACGGCAAATATCACCTAAACAATCAAACGATTTATTTAAAAGAAAAAACTTTTTATTTATTAATTATAAATCATTCTTACCTTTCAACATCAGCAGGAAGTTTAAAAAACGAAAGCTCCGGTTTTGAAGAAGCCGAGTTCAAGCAGCCGTATACTACGAAATACACTCGCGGCATTTTTAAAAATCGCGCGCACAGCGCCCGCAATAATACATCTCGTCTCGACGCGATACGCGCTACTAAAGACGTGCGTCTGTGAGCGTGCGTCGTTTCGAGCATTTGTACGTAGCTTCCTTACTGCTTTAGCTCATATTTATACCGTGGTTGTGGTCTATGCTTTTTGTTGTTAAGAATGATTTTTCTCATTTCTCATTAGTCTCTCATTAGTCTACTCAAGACACTCGCAGGGCCCAACATTATTATTCTTAATAAACATTGAGTTAATGTGTACTACGTACTAGAGAAGACATCTCAACTAGATTGTTTGCAACACGCGTTAGGCTCGGACTACATGCATACGGAATCAGTCCGGCCCGGGAAAAAACCAAATTCGGCAAGTAATCGACTACACGCGCTCCGTTTTGAATCCGGAGAGAAATTTACTCAGTCGGTCTCTAGCACTTGCGCTGGATAGTCGTCCAGCCGACAATGGAAAGTTTAACTTTAGTTGAAATTGTATGCTTAGCTGTAGCCGTTAAGAGGCCTATTACTTACATCTCGACTGTGATTTTTGCGTAAAATGCCCATTTTCGCATTTTGTTGTAATTTAGCAGTTGTATTTATCGTTATTATCGAAATAGGATAATAAATTCATGCTTAAAATTACAAATGTCCTTTTGCGAGGATAAGCTGAGTTCGGACGGCCGGCGCGTCGCATTTTGAAGTAATCTTACAGTTGTATTTATCGTTTGTATCGAAATAGGTTAATTAATTAATTATAAAATATTTATTTATTATGAAGTAAGTAACGATTATTCTGGTATAAATTTTGCTCAATAATATTATCGTAGATAGAAGAAATTCACGGTTACCTTAAAGCAATTTTCGAAGTTTTTTGGTTTTGAATAAGATTTTTTTTTTCTATATAAAATCAATGATATCTAAAAATTCCGAGGCCGCTACGCACTTTAAGACTATATAAGTGATAACATTCTATTTTTTTTATTTCATTTGTTTAGAACAGTACTTAGTTCAATCTAGGAGCTCAAAAAAGTGCCTTCCCGCATTTTATGAAAATCTTTCTCTGCAATTTTGGGTTTAATTAAAAATCTTTATTATTGAAATTTTGCATTCACAATGCTATAAAGTTGTAAAATAAAATGTTTACTAGAAAAAAAACAACCAGTCTCTGGAAAGCTCGAACGGGATTCGAACCCGTGACCTTTGGATTGCCGGTCCACTGCTCTAACCGCTAAGCTACCTCTCGGAAACCCCAGAAGACTCTTGAATATATTTTTTTAATCGGGTAAGCGCTTGGTCTTCATCTTACCTTATGGTAAGTGACGATAAGGCCGAAGGTGGAAGCGCGCTTCACCTGGAATCCTCACTGAGGAACTGGCTATCTTATCTCAAGCTGCCGAAACACAACAATGCTATAAACATCGTTGTTATGGCGACAGACTTAGATAAGATGGTGGTAGCTAGCCAGGCGGACTTAACAGCCCTACCACCAACCAAACCGAGCACACAAAGATGTACCCCCCGCTGGGAATCGAACCCGGGACCTCTAGGTCTGAAACAGGTAGCTTAGCCACTAGACCACACAGGCGGTTAAATTTTATGATTTTTTCTAGTAGTGCTACAAGCCAGCGGTATTACGTCACTGTGAAGTGTGTGTGCGTGTTTTTTTCTAGTAAACATTTTAATTAAAAAGGACAAATTATTACAAAAAGATAAGGAAATAATATTATGGCCGGAACATGGGTCTAAAACAGACTCAGCTACAATCAACAGTCTGGTTGGCATTTGTTAAGTCACCCGGACCCTAGTATTTGTCCGGTGCGTCTTACACAATTATTAATACAGGCTTCTCAAAGGAGAAGATCAGAAGTAAACATAGACCAACTGTTTATTTCAGTAACAGGAATAGTTAAGACTGCCACCAGGACTATGTTGTCTGGATGGATAAGATCCATTTTTAAAGTTGCAAATATAGAAGCACCTCCGGGCAGTATACGTTAAGCAAAATTTACAAAAAGCGAGGCCGCTACGCATTATTCCAAAAGCTATTCTGCATTATTCAATAAGTCAAAATTGTTAATGTATTTTGGTTTCCGAGATCCGTAACGCCAAAATTGGCCATTTTACGCAAAAATCGCAGTCGAAATGTAATTGGAATAAAAATGGAAACAGAAGAAAGTGAAAAGATATTGGGTTAATCCTTTTCACATAGACCGCATAACGGAATATAAATTCTACAAGTCTTATACAAAAATAAGGTTATTTTCTGATAAATTCTACGAACACTACTACTACTAGTAGTAGTAGTAGTGTACTAGTAGTAGGGTACTATTATTTATTCTGTGCTACTACTACTCTCACCATAATGAGGCGCTCGGAATCAACTACTATTTCGCAGTTTTGCTTGCGCACGCGACGCGACCGACCGCTTTGAGCGTCTGTCATCGACTGGCGCGTGATTCCTCCGGACCGGACCGGAACGGACGTTTCTCGAGTTCTCGTGTGGTCAGCTCCATACAACTTCATACGATATTGATAGGCCCCGCCCCCCGTGCCGAAAAATAACGGACCGGCTATTCGGAGACGTCCGGAGCATGTTTCGGATGCTTCCGGGTGAAAATCGGGATCGGAAGGCCCCTGATCACATGTAGTCGATGCAGTAAACATTCATATATTTGTTTGAGCTACGGAATGAATCCGGGGCCGTGTTTTTTCGGGTCCGTGTGATTCCGGATGCATGTAGTCCGAGCCTTAGAGCCAACTCACTCCACCTCTATTAGTCTATGGTAGGCGCTAGATGCAAATACGTGTGTAATTCTGTGTTCTGTTTAATAAAAATATGCCTTCATGTGTGCTAAGATACTATTTAAAAAACTCAGGAAACACAAATAAAAACAATGGAATCACTTTTCACCTGTAAGTACGCATTAAATTAACGTTTTAACATGCATTTGACTAATTATTTTATCAAATTGCCAGCCATGAAGCGGCGGCCATGTTTCGGTAATAGCATTGCATAGAGTAACAATATTTCTGTTTTGTGCAGATGTGACACTTTTAACGCTTTATGTGAAATAATTACTAGGGTTGGAATTATGATGGCAGTTTGATTGGGGATTTCGTTAGAATTATTATACTTAGAATATTTTTCAATTTTTGATAATTATCCCAAAAAAATTTTCTGAAATAAAAATTAAACTAAACGGCAGAAACTTACTAAACTTGTATTATTCCAAGGAAATAAACAATATTTTGTTACCATTGAAATACTTTTTTTATTCATTTCTCATACCTATATTGGACTCAAATACGATTTTTAATCTCATCTAGCATTATTGAATGCTTGAAAAATTTGAGCATCTGAATATTTGATACTCAAGTAATATTTTTACACGTACCTACCTACTTAAATAAATATTTTTCTTAAACAATTGAAAAAGATTTTTATCATTGTTATGAAATATTTTAATCAATTATTTACTTACTTTTATGTTTGGCATTAATTTACTCAATTTCATTTCAATATTACAATTAACAAAAATAAATACATTATCTTACAACTTTACAACTCGGTAATAAAATTGTATGAGTAGTGTGTCGCATCTGCGCGCTGACATTTCTATGACAACTAGTTAAGCCCCGCACCCCGGTACAAGTATCATTGTAGCTGTGCACAACTGCACATTTATTGTATGGGACGTCTTCTCTAGTTCATTTATCTCAATGTTAATAAACGGTTTTATTGAAAAGAAAGATAATGATGCAATGTAGATAATGTAAGTACTAAAAGCTACAAAATAATTTAAAAACCGTGGGGCGGCGGCGTAACTTAAAAATACGAAAATTCACAATACCAATCCGATCCAATAGCGATCGGTTTCAGGAGTAAGGGGGCTGTTTGTTGTTGATGTTGGGTCAAATTTAGTACTTGCTTAAAATTTTGCCCCCTTCCTGTTGACCGATTGATCTGAAATTTGGTACACACCTTAGCACATGAGTAAAAAATCCGTTTCTTTACTCATGTGTTAAATTATTTTGTAGCTGTCAGTACATTATAGCTACATCATCATTTTCTTTCTTTTCAATAAAACCGTTTAACTTAACTTTTTTTTTAATTTTTTAATTTTTCATACTACTAGTCAAGCCCTTTCATTTGATATCACATATTGAGGCGGTTGAACAAAAAAATGTAATAGGCACATGAGTAAAGAAACGGATTTTTTACTCATGTGCTAAGGTGTGTACCAAATTTCAGATCAATCGGACATCAGGAAGGGGGCAAATTTTAAGCAAATACTAAATTTGAACCAACATCAACAACAAACAGCCCCCTTACTCCTGAAACCGATCGCTATTGGATTGGATTGGTATTGTGAATTTTCGTATTTTTAAGTTACGACACCAGCGCTAATTTGGATTGATATTGGGTGAACTAAATGGTATTGAGTTTTGTATTTCTTTACTCCTGAAACCGATCGCTATTGGATCGGATTGGTATTGTGAATTTTCGTATTTTTAAGTTACGACACCAGCGCTAATTTGGATTGATATTGGGTGAACTAAATGGCATTGAGTTTTGTATTTTTTTTACTCCTGAAACCGATCGGTATTGGATCGGATTGGTATTGTGAATTTTCGTATTTTTAAGTTACGACACCAGCGCTAATTTGGATTCATATTGGGTTAACTATTTGTATTTTTTCACTCAATATCACGCATTATTAATCAATATCAGCTCTGGTGTCGTAACTTAGGAGTACGAAAATTCACAATACCAATCCGATCCAATAGCGATCGGTTACAAGAATAAGGGGGCAGGTCAAGCTAAAAAAATAAAACCGTTTAAAAATGGCGGCTAGCTAGTTAAAAGGCGAAGAAATGGTAATCTGTGATATCCGCCCACCCTTTCAAGACACTGGCGTAATTTATAATGTATGTACTTACCTACGTATGTATGAAAATAAAAAATAAATATTTATTATTGTATGTAAATAAAAATTACACGAAGAGCAGTTCCACAGAATGATGACATTTCCAACGTGTGGTGAGTAATTTATACACGTGTCGCTGGAAGCCACCTCGTCATCAGTAAATTGATATTCCCCGTAGTATTCGGCAGTGTTTGTTTTAGCATACCTAGTTAATTTTAATATTTGAACGGTCAAATAGTTTAAACATTAGAGAAATCGTACTAAAACAATAACTAAAAGTAGTAACTTTCAAACTATTTAGGGTGGATTCGACTAAACTGGAATAAGACTTACTCCGAGATTATACAAATTCGGCGTGTGGTTTAATCTAGGTAAGATCTTATTCCAGTTTGGTCGAATCCACCCTTAGTGCCTTACAAATAAACAGAGAATAAGGTCGGAATAGTTATTCTGTGTTTTGTCTTTTTTACTCTAATTTGAAATTACGTTAACATCACAGGAAGAAACCACGGAATAACTATTCATAGCTTGTTCTTTGTTTATTTGTAAGACTTCAATACTTCATTCAATATGTTGACGTGGTTGACCACAAGTTAGTTAAGTGTCACACAAAAAGAAATATAACTTCCAGTTTTTCTTAACCAACATTTAACTACTTTTGGGCTTTTGGAAACGATAACATTCTATCTCAGAATATAGTTATTATTCTGAGCTTTCTATACACGTGGACTAATCACGTCGTTCAATACATCCATACATATAACCACGCCACGATTATAATCCCCGAAGGGTTAGTTAGAGACTAAGCAATGAGGACATCCCTTCTCCTTACTCCACTAAGTTTTATTTGTACTGGCACCTCGAGACCAACCGTTAGTTAGGTTATACAAGAAGTGCCAGACGTCCCTGCGCCAGTAAACCAACTAGCGCAGGAGACCATCTGCGTTAGGTCTTGACGCCGAATCAGTGCCCGCCGAAGCGCGCTCTTCATTCGGTACTCATAAAGTCATTAAGACTAGTGTCTCGGGAGAGTTTCACCGTGAACACGTGTATTTCGCTGCCTATTTTCCAGATAGGTAACCGGAGTGGAGGTGTCAAGTTCGCTCACTTCACGTTGCACGAAGGCAAGGGCACAACTCGCAGTTGCCACTGCTCGGGTCGTCAACTCTAAAGTCAACTCTCAAGTGTCCACCTTGGCCGCGGAGTAGTAAGCACACTCAGTTCTCGGAACCCATCCGGGAGCCTAGCCAGTTCCCACGTCCTACGCAGCTGGCTGGACCGGAGGCTACGGCATCTAGGAGGCCGCCTCACAGCAATGTCCAATGAGAACCACCAGACAACCGGACAAAGCTGCCGACTTAAAGGGAAACTCACGTTCCCCGCAGGACTTTTCGCTTCTGGCCCCACAGAGACCGCTACTAAGCCCCGCTCGCTGTGCACGAGTTTGGAAGCCCTGGCACACAATACCAGGACAAGCGAACATTCCCAAGCTCTACAGCTTACCACGAGCTACTACGAGTCCAACCCACGTCCGGAATCCCGCCGGAGGCGCCGGTTAAGGCACAACCAGCGGGGGGCATGGAACCGGAACCCCGTAGTACCCCTGAGCGTCATAAAGCCCGACCCTTAGTTCCAGCTGCAAAACCCTATCTATAGGAGTCAGTAGATAGGTACGATAGATAGGCAATGAGGACAGCAAAGCAGTCCTCTACCATAATATTCCACTTTTCACCAAATAGCGACAGCACATGTGCTCAACTTGACAGGTGGTGACTCCATCGCCGTTCTATGCTGTTGGTTACATACATTTTGTATTTTTGTTAGGCCCGGACGGGACACGGATCATGCACTGTGTATGCTTCTTCATACAAAATGTATGCAACGTCTCAAATCAGTGCCCCGTCCGGGCCACGCACACGGCACGCCCCGGTCTAATAATAATTTCATCCCTAATCTTGATGGATCTACTTCTTGTGGAACCTTGGATGACAGTAGCAAAATAAAATTGCCTAAACTATGGACACGTACTAGAGCTGTGTTAAGAGTAATGGCGCGCGAAGTAAAGTAAAAAAGTTAAAAATTAAGTAAGCTCTTGGCAGCATTTTCATGTCGTCGTATTTCTACCACCCCGTCGTGTCGTGATAAGTTTTCTAAGTCATGTGAATTAATGTTATATGAATACAGATTAGGTATTACATCCATATTCTTAAAGTACAGAACAGTCGTATTGGAAATTGAATATCAACTAGCACACGAACACGACAAATTGTCAGATTACTTAGTCATAATTAATTACCGATATTTATTTCAATGCTTCTAAGCAGCTCCGCATTTAATTTTCGTGACCTTATAATTACCATCTATGCTTCTATATAATCTTCTACATTACTGTGGTACTAAACAACAGGTAGGTACCTACTTGTACGGGTATGCGTACAAACAGTACGCATCATCATTGGGTAAGCATAAGCATACAAATAGGAACAACATAGCTAAACAGATTTTTTTAAACGTTTTTTATCCTACGATACATACATATCAAATCACTGTTGACTAATAGATGACTTAGAAAAAGATTAATAACGTAAGAGTAAGATCTTATACAAAATAAATATCGATCGGCTATTCGGAGTTGTACAATCAATTTAATTGTTCTAAACACGTAGTAAGCATCGCACACGTGGCGTTCGCGTGGCGCGCCGCGTCGTCGCTCCAATCGAAAACAACACCGGGTGTACGAGCGAAGGGCACCCGGCGCGGCGGCGGCGTAGTAGGGTCCCTGGGGCAAGCGGTCTCGCTTCGCAGGTAATAAGGGAACCAGTTTCCCGCGCTGCATTCTGTGAGAGTTGTTTACGCGGCGTGGCGAGCGGGGTCGTTGACCGCGCGCCGCACCACGCGGACATATTTTTGGTAATAAATAATAGAGCGACGCAGCGCGGCGATCGATCACGGACAAGCAGTGCGGCGGCGCACTGCGGCCCCGCTCGGCCCGCTCCCGAGGCGCTCCCGACTCCCGGCACCAAAACATTGCACCCCCCTCCCCCCACCCATCTCGGTGCCGAGCGCATACACAAGCGCACTACGGAGTTACGGACTCTTCGGGCAAAGTTTCAATGGTATACGAATACGATAGCACAGTTATTTGTGAGCAGCTAACGAGGACAAATACTTTACTACTATCTTATACGTCTATGTACCTACCTACTACTATCATCATTTTTGTTAAATGTACTCGTAATTATACAACATTTTTTTAAACCTTATACAAATTCTAACCTCGACTAATTTGATACAATGCACAGAAAAATAATAATTACAATATACAATTATTATGTTTAATGAATCACGCAATGGGAAAGTAATGCAAAATTAATTAAAATGAACTAGGTAGTTAATAAATAATAATTAATCGTTATTTTTCATAACAGTAATGAAATGTTATTATTACCTAAATACCGAAAGGATATAGGAACCGATTATTTGACGAGGTAAATTTCGGACTGCTCAGACTCAGTAGGCAAAAGATGTCAATAAAATACTCGATCAATCGGAAGTCCATTGTGCAGCCACTAATTTAATCAACTACTAATCGTTATTACTACTTTATGATTATTTCTGAGCTCTAAGGATTTCTACCATAAACCTACTCGCTTGTTTCAGAGCAGCCCACAAAAATATAGTAAACTGACGCATCGCTCGTTTGCTTGACCGAAAGAGAAACCAAGTGCTTTTAACTCACAAGAAGTTTGTGAAAAGTATAGATTAAAATGTTTGTTTATTAGGCGCTTTGGAATTAGGTAGGTACGTAACATTTTTATAAGTACATACATACACATAATCACGACTATTATCCCCGAAAGGTTAGTCAGAGACCAGGCAATGAGGACCGCAAAAGCAGTCCTCTGCGTAGTCCACTTTTCACCAAATAGCGACTGCACATGTGCTTAGCGTGACAGGTGGTGAGCCCATCGCCGCTCTATGCTGTTGGGTGTATGTGCAGTATTTAGTCCTATAGTCGCCTTCTACGACACCCAAGGGAAGAGAGGGGGTGGTAGTATTCTATCACCGCTACGCGACAGGGTTAATTTTTATAAGTCATACATAAATAACATATTTACGGCACCAAAACCCACCAACCCGCATTGGGCCAACGTGGTGGGTTATATGAGCTAACTCCCCCGTGCTATTTATTGTCCACGTGGGAAGCCTGTGCCCAGCAGTGGGAATATGTCAGGCTTCAATGTCCAGCTAGATTGAATCTGCATCCAGCTTTTCTATTTGTGGGCCTGGTAACCCTGGGCTGCGGGCCCATGGACGCGCGCCACCTAGGAGGGCATTACGTGCGCTTCCGTAAAAATCGGAAGCTTCCGCTCTTATGCCTCTATGGCCTCGTTGTAAGGCTCTGAATAAAAACGCTCATTAAAATCAATTCAATCTGGACAGCTACGAGCTACGTTGAAACAGACGAACATGCAGACAAACGTTCAAACTTTAACCCCTCTTTGTGTCGCGCTATTAAAAAGAGGAGACTCGTGAAGTCGGGACAATAATACCATTCGATGCGCCAACCAATTGTAAGAAATTATTTATACTCATGAAACAAAGAATGCGCTAAGAGATCATCATCACATCGCGACATCGCGAGTTAAGCGCGCAAGGTCAGCCGAAACGTAAAATGTTGTTTTTGAAACAGTGTTTTGATAAGACTTCAAGGTACACGCTTCTCGCGCACTCGCTTATCGATAATTTCGATAACAAGCTTTGAATATTACAATGCGCACAGTACACCTTAATTCACAACCAGATTTGTCGGTTTCAAACAAACAATACGACACCGAATCTCGCGTCTGCCTAATAAACAACATTGTTTCGTCCCGTATCTTATCTAGAAAACCATGTTATTTATATTACGAAGTCTGATAAAATATTGGTGCGACTGGGACTAGGAAGTTTTGTAGTGGTTGATCTAAATGTAGCTTACCTACCTACGTAAACTGCAGTTGCGATGAACCTTTATGTATTGTGTAGAATCACGGATAGGAAGAATCCCGATTGTGTTAAAACAACGGCTGTGTAGAATCCCGAATGTAGTGAACTGCAGTTGTGTGAAATCTATATTGTATGGGAATCACGAATAGGAAGAATCGCGTTGTGTAATCGATCGCATAAACCACCTACTGAGTAGTCACTTTGAATCTCGTTACAAATCCTAAAGTACTCTGGCTGGACGCCTTCCTTACATTTTGACTCGGGTTTTTTTTATTTGACTTGTCCATAGTGACTGCATCCTACCTGATGGTAAGCAGCCGATGCAGTTCAACATAATGAGAGCGCTCCCCATCGTGGAATGAGCACGGTAACGAGCGCACCCATTCATGACGGCCAGCATAAATGCTGTTTCACGCCCCGCTTAAAAGACCCTGGACTGTAGGAGCTGGGAAACACATGCGCCGGCAAAGAATTCCAAAGCCGAATGGTCTTACAGACGAACGAATTGCCAAGTTTTTTGGTACGAGTACTGATAGTATGTACAGTATGATGGTGGTTCCTAAGACCAGCACGTGTAGTCTGGGAGAGGAAAGGAGAGGGCAGGATCTGAATTTTCTGATTTAATATACAATAGATATGTCGCAGTCATATGATAAAAACAGAGAGTTGGTCAATTCCCAAAGTGATTTGATCAAATCACGGAGGATGTTAAAATAACAACACGATTTTATCATTTCCCTAAACAAATCTAGGGATTGAACACCACTAGAACATAAATTGCCCTACTCCTGTAGGTCACGTGATAGGTTAGAAATTTAATTGAATTTCGAGGTTATTTTATTTATTAGATCACAGAAATACTAGCTGCCCTTTTCTTGTAGGTCACATGTTTTTGGTCATTTCACGGAACCAGTTCTAGTAATTGTATAAATCCCTATATTTGTTTAGGGAAATGATAAAATTGTGTTGATATTTTAACATCCTCCATGATTTGATCAAATCACATAAGGAATTGACCAAATCTCTGTTTTTATCATATTCCTGAGACAGATACATACAATGTTGGTAATACCACAGCCTTTGCTTCTAATACTGTGGTAATACCGATCAAACTTCTTAACAATTCCTTCTTTCGAGATTTTCACTCAACACTTTGCCAAAGTTTGAATACGTTTCATCAATCTGAATTTTCCGAAATATTCCGAATACTTCTTATACTGTTTTGGTTACAAATTCAAATCATATTATGACAATTTATTTAAATGATAATGATACGAGTTAATCTGAATTTAGTTTTGGGGACTATTTAGCTAAGTATCCATATTAATTTGATGAGGTGCGAAAAAGATGTTGTTCAGAATTCAGATCTACAACAATGAAAGACGAGTGTCTCCTTAAATGAAAACGCACCTTAATTTCATGACTATTCTATTACCACTGTTGACAAGGTATTATATAAAAGTTTTGGCAATTTGCTTTGGAATTTCCTGTGCTTTAAAAGAGACAGTGTCTTAAAGTTGATCTTCAGTGCTTTGGTTAGCAATAAACTAAAAGCCATCGTGCGATTATAGACAATTAGACACCTTTGAAAATCTCGTATGCTGTGCTGTGCCATTTGACAAAATACAAAAGAAGTAACAAAGACCTTGAGGCTGCCCTTAAGCCATTCATAATTGACAATTAAGCGTCGACACGGATACCTTTATGATCTTACTAAATTCCTGCACACCTATAATTTCATGGAAGTAATATCAAAGGATCAGTTGGTATTCTTTAGACTTTAATATATAATCATTCACTGCTGAGTATTACGCCTCTGTATCTAGCTTGTCTTGGTCAATTTGCTAGTTGTCCGCCCATCCAGCCTTCAGGCGACCAACTTATCTGGTTTCGATCATCAGCTAGCCTCTATGCGCAAATCTATTTGATTCAGAGTACATAGGTCCCGATCAGCAAGAAGAGTTGAACAACTTTTCGTCCAATACCTACTGTACGACTTATTATGTTATATGTAACAGAAATTTTACAAAAAAAAACTAATAAATATTAGGTTAGCGTAAGTAGCTATTTAAATATCACGACGTCCGCGTCGGCGTTGTTGCAGTAATGATATTGTCAGTGACATTCTAAAGTTGAGAATAGAATAACGTAAATTGTACATTGTAGTAAGCAACTACTAAGCAACGTATTACGTAGCGTTGTTTATACTCGTAGTTCATAACAAACATTGCATTTAAAATAGGAATGTCATTAAAATGCTGTTAAAATTAACCTTGTTTGCTATTATCTACGCACTTAAACAATTGCTCTATGCTCAGGAACTATTATGGTTTGTTACGTTCATTGTATTTGAGAACATGTAAATGAGAAGTCAAGTACATAGCTATTTTAAAAATATCTATAATTCCTTTCAAATGGATACGAAGGCCTCTGACTTGGTATCACTATTTATTTCAGGTACGTTCAAATTTGTCAAAATCACTGAAAACAGTGATTTGTGGTACTTGCATATTACTAAATAAAGACTAAGAAGGCATAATATTGTGGTAGAAATAAATAAATGTAGCTCACACAAATGAAAGCGCAAAAAAAGAAGCATTTAAATTTTAATGGATAGATAAAGCTTTTTACACTATCCTGCTACTAGACCAGACACCAGAGACAGTTATTATATTAGAACAAGGATAATAGGAACTTTCTTCAAACAACAGTTCTATCTGAACATTATTGTTGTGAGCTCCTTAGACAAACGATAAAGAAAGAACACAATGTTACTGTGGCTGTATGTCGAGTTGACGACTAATATTTTAGCTGTTGTGCAGTGGCACCTACCTAACCTAGTGAGGTTAATTGTTTACCTGGTCATTTGCCTGGTATTAATCACTTAAAAATTACTATCCTCATTGAACAATTGATTGAACATTAGGTAATTTTTCTGACCTCTTCCTGCCCTCGTCTTTACCTGTACACTATGGCCAAATCGGATGTAGAATTATAAAAAAATGTTGCACAAATCTAGAGTCAATTGGATTTTTACCGTTTTTAGGGTTCCGTACCTCAAAGGAAAAAACGGAACTCTTATGCCGGCACTTCACTTGGCGTATCGTGTTCGCGTATTTGCATTATTTGTCCGAACCGAACACGGCAATGTATGTAGGTAGACGGTCTATTTGAATATATTTGCTTTATTTGCACGAATATGGCAAACAACGCAAATAGCGAATATGCGTTTCCGTCCACTTGTCGGTTTTTGATAACACCTCAAAAGAATCAAATAAGGCAAATATTTCGTCCACCCACACTCAGTTCTGTTCAGAATAGGGTTGCCAGATGGTCTAGATTAGTCTGGATTCTCAAGATATTTTATATGATGTCCAGACTCCAGACAAAATACAAAATCTCCAGACAACAAGTTTTCGTAAAGATTTATGCACAAGTAGGTAAGAATGGCGGTGGCCGGCGGGCACAAAATGAATGTCGCAAGGAAATATGGGAATTGGGAACTAAAATCCGACGGAGGTCTTTAAATTAATAATACGGTCATAAATATATTAGTAATAATATATTCTTCAAGTATTTATACATTGGCGTCAAGTTTAGTACCTTTGGAATTTAGTACCAAATCCCCATAGTAAAAAAATATGGCCTTTGGATACTTAAAATTTATTTCTCCAGATAATAATCCAAAAATCCAGACATTTTGAATTTTTTTCCAGATAATTTAGTTTTCCGATCTGGCAACCCTAGTTCAGAAGCGCGGGTGCGGCTGTCCTGTTCAGTCGTGTTTAGTTTTATATACTCGTACGTAAACGTAGTAAAAATAGATTGGACAAATGAAACCGTATTGCGATTTTTGGAATTATACCAAATGCATCCTTGTATTCGGGACCCCAAAAATTCCTCTTATCTAAACAAAAACGGACTGAACGATGCATGGATCAATATTCAAAACAAGTTAGGAGAACCCTGCACAATAAAAAAACAGGTGTTGGTAAGCCGCATTCAGGTAAATGTAATGCTACTGCCACTGCCAAGTCCATCACTATTGCATTCAATTTGTTTGTGAACAAGCAAATATTGTGTTGTGGCTTGTTTGACGCCAAGTGAAGTGCCAGATTATTTGGGCAAACACAACGATATCGCCACACGAACACGCTAAGCCAAGTGAAGCGCCGCCTTTATAGGATCACTTTGTTATCCGTCTGTCTGTCTGTCTGTCAAGACTCTGTATCTCGGGAACGCGTGGTATCGAGTTGAAATTAAAACGATATGACTCAGGTCTACAGTCTCTTGAAGCTGTGAAAAAAATCAAACTCCTAAGTTAACGTAAAAAAAGATACGGCCGTTTATGGCGCAAAAAACGTATCTTTCGACACGCAAGGGAATCAAAATTTAAAGGGTATTTTCCGTTGACCTAGAACTGTCAAATTTGGCAAGTATTACCGTCTTATACTACAAGTATAGGGAAAAATCGGAAAACTATGCATTTGTTATTAAATTATTAAAAAACAGGGTCTTTATGCCATGAACGGCGGTCCAAATTTTGAATTGAATTAACCGTGTCATGTGGGGTATCGTATGAAAGGGCTTCATTGGCACAAGCTTAAACAGATTTTTAATTATTTTTAAGAGTATAGTTTTCGATTTATGACGAAGAATGAAAAAAAACCTCTTTCCGGAACCCTCGGTGGGCGAGTCCGACACGCACTTATCCGGTTTTTTTTTGAGATAAGGACACCATGTTTATCTTCATCTCAAGAAACAATAAAAATACAAACATTCTAGTTACTTATATCGAATTTGCCCTAGTATATGAAAAGGTCATAGTTTCCTCAAGCTTACTCGAACAATGCGCATTGATTGAAGAAATGTAACACTTAGGTATTCAGATTAAGGTATTCGCATAACCGCGTCTTCCTGTGGCCACGGAAATAGTCATCCATGCAATAGACAATTTTTGTCCAGAATGTTTTTCTTCTTTCTTTAGGGTCTTTCCGAAGCTTGCCTCGGGGAAAACTTATATACTTATGTGGCTCTTTTAAACTTATTTTTGTATTCTCATCTCAGCCATTAGGCAGTAGTACCTACGTACGTAGTACTCTTAGGTTTTCTGTCTAACCCTCGGCAATTTGGCAATGCGCGTCTGATCTTTGAGCACGTCTACTATGACTAATCTTTTTGATGATATCTCAAAAAGATCTAATAATAAACAGGTTACATCCCCTTAGAAATCTATACAACAACATCTACAACAAATCAATACACAAATACCATTATCACATAAGACAGTCATTATTTTGCAAGGAACCTAGTTTTTATTCTGGAAAAACAGTTATTATTTCAAACGTAGGTAATTCAGACGTTGCGATTATTTTATGATTTGAACATTGAGGTACAATAAGCTAATAGCTCAATGGATTTGAAAAGAGTAGCCAGATAGTTAGTATACATATACCTAGTAAGTAGTACCTCTACCAACTACCTAACTTTTTTTGTTGGGGTTTTCTTATTAGAAACGACTTTCTGAACTCTATAGTTCGGAATCAACTTTAGTGGTGGAAATGCATTAAATGTATTGTGTTATCAAATTACTTAACTATTACTGCATGTAGGTATGTTTTTGTTTGTTCCTATGTAGGTTACAGAAATTGTGTAGGATTGTGTAAACAATGTGTAGTAAGTACTTTTTTGTTGTTTCCATGACTTGTTTATCTAGGCAGCCATTATACGGTCAATCCAGATCGCGATCCTTGATCGTGATCGGTGATCGCGATCCAGATTTACTGTGTAACGTGTAGATTGACAGATCGCGACATCGGATCACAAAAAATATCTAGAAATTTTGAAATCTGGATCGCGATCTAAATTGACTGTGTAAGAGCTGCCTTACGATCATAAATGCACACTCCATGCCTAACATTAGTACATAACAAGTTAGAGTATTATTAATTTATCAGGCTAAAATATATTTTAACGATTTAAAAGTGCATTAATTTATTATCAATTTTAGTAAGTCTCATTGATTTGAAATTGAATTGTAAGTACCTAAGTATATAAATTAGGTTCGACTTTCATACTCAACTAAGTAGGTATTTATAAACAAACGCATTGTTTGTTTACTAGATATACCTACTAGTAGGTACCTTACCTATCAAACGCACACGTGTAGGAGAAGTGTATTACCTACACCTCCATAAATTAAATACCTAAAAGTTAAAAATGTATTTCGCTGTATCGGGTAAGAGGTAAATACCTATCTAAGTGTCTAGTAGAGATGGGCCGAATGTGGTTTGAACTGAATGCGAACTTCGGCCGAACATTCGGTAAAAAATCAAAATTCGGCCGAATTTCGGTTCTTTTCATGGCGCTTTCTCTATTACTACAACCACAACACGTTCTAACTAGTTAATGCGCTACCTTCAATTCTTGGTATAGCATTCCGCCCGCAACCCAGCCATAAAGGGGCTACCACACTGTTGTAAACAAGCCTTTCCCACCAGGTCACCTTGGCGGGAGGCTCGTTTACAACTTGTTGTGAACGAGCTTCCACTTGGTTTGCCACAGTCCACAGTGTTGCCATTTTTAGCAGGATCCTGCTTTATTAGTATTTTTAAGAGTAAAATTTAGGCTACAGCAGGATGCTAAGCATTATCGTAAAATTTAGCATATTTGATATATTTTGTTTTATTTTCGAATTTAAATAGCGCTATTGGCATCTTTTCTACAGTAAATATATGAGCTAATATATTTACTGTATCCCTTCCTCGATATACGTAAGTGGTGAGGTAATTTAAAAAAAAAGATCAATTTGCTGGAGAAAAACGCGATTAAATTTATATAATTATTAGCTAAATACCTATGAGCTTTTAAAGATGTAAAAAATACCGCGCTGTACGTACATTAATAAATACGGAACTTGGCTTTTTCCAGTAACCACGTTGTATGTAGGTTGTAGGTTGAAGATAGCGGTTTGTGTGTAATGGTGTTTAAGGCAGTGGCAACACAGCAGTTTTCAACACGCGCCCGCAAACAAAGGTCGTGGAAAGGTTGACCGAAATGTCGTTGAAAACAACCTACCACACTGTTGTAAACGGCTGTTGTAAACGTCGGTTTACAACAGACCCTGTGGTAGCCCCTTAAAGGGGCTACCACACTGTTGTAAACAAGCCTTTCCCACCAGGTCACCTTAGCGGGAGGCTCGTTTACAACTTGTTGTGAACGAGCTTCCACTTGGTTTGCCACAGTCCACAATGTTGCCATTTTTAGCAGGATCGTGCTTTATTAGTATTTTTAAGAGTAAAATATAGGCTACATCAGGATGTTAAGCATTATCGTAAAATTTAGCATATTTGACATATTTTGTTTTATTTGCGAATTTAAATAGCGCTATTGGCATCCCTTTCTTGATATACCTAAGTAGTGAGGCAATTTAAAAAAAAAAGATTAATTTACTGAAGAAAAACGCGATTAAATTTATATCATTATTAGCTAAATAGTTATGAGCTTTTAAAGATGTAAAAAATATCGCGCTGTACGTACATTAATATATACGAACTTGGCTTTTTCCAGTAACCACGTTGTATGTAGGTTGTAGGTTGAAGATAGCGGTTTGTGTGTAATGGTGTATAAGGCAGTGGCAACACAGCGGTTTTCAACGCGCGCCCGCAAACAAAGGTCGTGGAAAGGTTGACCGAAATGTCGTTGAAAACAACCTACCACACTGTTGTAATCGTCGGTTTACAACAGTGTGGTAGCCCTTTAACCCGCGACAAATCCCCTCGTCTCCCGTCCCGGCCCGCCGGTCATAAGCAAATCAAATACGTTTTCCACGCGACAATTGCGTTATTGTTTACATTATTATCTACGTGATTTTAAGTGAATTAACGAGGTAAAGTAATAGATATATTTTCTTGTTGCAAATACAATGAGTATAAGAAATGAATGATCAAGTGTTATTTCAATATTTTCTTGTACCGAAAGTTTGGCATTTGAACCGAATGCCGAAGTTCGGTTCAAGCTGCCGAAATTCGGTTAAACCGAATGTGAAACGAATTTCGGCCCTACCCTAGTATCTAGGTAATAATTTATGGTATTTTAAGTACTTATAAGTATTTTTAACAAGGCTGTGAGTACATAATGCGGCACATTCTTCCTACCTACTTACATAACGTATATATCGCTGACTTGCATACACTACCAATTTGTAAATTGTGATTATATGATAAAGCACTAAAGCTATTAGGGCCAGACCAGATGAAGCATAGCCACCATATTGCTACAGTATCAAGAGTAGGTATAGCATTACTGACAGAATAAATTGTAGAAGTTTGAATACAGCCAACAACGGGCCTCAAACACTCGCTATAGGACAACAACAAACAAACACCTTGGCCTACGTGCCGCCCCAGGGAGTCAGCGCGCCCAGCGTGCGTGTGTACCAGCGCGCGGCAAGCGAGAAGCGCGCGCGACATCGCTGCGACGCCGACGGAGAAGGGCGTTGAATTGTTTACAACAGTGCCCGGACCGCACCACGTGGTAAGCGGCGCCCAATTGATTATCTACTCTACACACTGTCACGTGGTTCTGTTGTTACATTCAACGTCAGTCTGTGGAGATGTATAACTAGCAGCACGCCTGGCCTCACTGAACCAGATTAACGCTGCCGTAATCAGATTGAAAACAAATAAGAGACGCTACCTGCGCTCGGCGCCTGCCGTGGCTGTCTGCTGCTCGCAAACCACAATTATTAGCACGCAATTAATCCTTTGACACAACAAATGGAATCTTTTGCACTCTGTCACTGACACTGGTCACTCGTAGTATATTTTAACATTAATAATGACACTGATTTGTTGTAAACACAGCATGCGATAGAGAGCGAACGGTACGCAAACGACCTGTCCGAGGCGACGCGCGCGAACGACTGACTGAGTGAGTGAGTGAGAGGAGAGAGCGAGCGAGCACGACTGACTGAGTGGAGTAGGTAGTGAAGTGAAGCCGAGCCGACTGGGGGAAGGCGCGCGGGGCCGTGCCGTCAACCCAGTCGAGGAATGCGGCTCGGCCATTCTCGTGTGCTTATTTTTTTGGTCGATCCGGTGGGGCGCGCAGGGGACGCTCGAGCGCGGCTCTGGCGGGCGCCGATCTACGCCGCGCGGACCGGGAGGAGTCACGCTAGCTAGTAGGAGTCACACCAACCTCGGCCACATGCTTACCTGTGCTGATGTCTTCACGCCAATATAACTCAAGAGTAATCTGTGCCACTACCAAATTTATACTTTAAAGCAGTACCTACTTATAACTTAAATAAAACATTACATAGGTATGTACTTCAGTAGTTATGTATAAATAGAAAAGTACTTCAGTACCTAATGTATAAATTAATATTATTAGTAAGTAGTACCTACTACTACCTACCTCCTTCATAGGTACTCACAATCCAACAACAACAACTTTGATAAAAATACGTTTCTAAGAATGTTATTGATAGTAGTTAACAGTTTTTACTTGTAACGGGTAAGCATTACCTGATTTCCTTCTCGTCGATTCGTGGTCCCTTCGTTTCACCTATTCAAATGAGGAACAAGAGCTGTTGGATCATTTCATAACTGTCTTTCGAAATTACGATCAAATTCGTAATCGCAATTTCCAGATTTCAGTGATATGTCGCATGGCAAATAGTTGGAGTACCTACATGAGTGGTTAGGGTTTCTTCCTAGGTAGATAGGTATCTTACGAACCTACCTGAGCTGGGCAGGAACACATATGTGGGCAGGGACATTAATAATTAGAAATACCGAGTCGAATAGATCAGTAAGTAAGTACCTAAGTACCTACCTACTTATCTTTCTTAGAACACGTAGTCACAGTGTTATGGCAGGGTTAATATATGGCATGAACGGGGAAACGTAAATGTTTGACCTCAATTTATCAATACAATCGATCAGAAGTTTCTATTATTAGTGCTATGTAATGTAGTTACCACCCAGAATGAATACTTTACTAATAGGTACTTACCAATTAAATATTCTATAGTATTTATGTTTAAGTAAAGGCGAATGACCAAACCAGCCTATTCGATATCTATTGCGTCTAAATCATTCACATATCAAAAGTGTTCTCATAAGTTATAATTAGGTACTGTTAAAAAAGGTTTTCTATAGAACGCCGCGTTAAGAGTCAAGTGATAAATAAATGCTGGACTGAACTGATAGTCATACGATAACAGTAGTCATAACCTCAAAATACCTAAAATACTGCTAAAAATGAAGATAGCTTCAAACTTCCGCATGATATTGTAATGTAATTTTTTCTTCATAATTCAGAGCATTGCTGCTATTGATTACTACTTATTTCATTAGAGCGCTGTGTTACGCTAGCTAGTTAAAAAACAAAAAAAAACTAGCCTAACTCCCATAGTAAAAAGGTCATTCTCCTTTACAATTTACAATCACCACAAAACGGCTGGATATAATAATGAATAATGACAGGTCACGTGTCGCGTAGCGGTAAAAGAATACTTACTACCTACCACCCCCTCTCTTCGCTTGGGTGTCGTGTCGTAAAAGGCGACTAACGACTAAAGACTACACGCACATAACATCCAACAGCATAGAGCGGGCTAAACTGTACATTACGGACCCATAAGTTGGAGGATCACAATTTTTCGTTGTAAAGGTTTATTAATAAGAAGTAATTCAGCAAAGGCGCAACATGAGCAAACTTATAGTATTCGAGAAAAAAATTCTCAAAATTTTATATTTTTTCGTAATCTCACAACCAAGGATCTGACATTACTTATTTTGACAGATTTCTGTCTTATTTTTTTCTTGAAGTCTATAAGACAACGTACAATATTGATTGATAGTTATAAACAAAGAGATTTAAATAATAGTTTAATGTCTTTGGTTATAAAGAACTACCAATTAGGTAGGTATATCTGAAGACCAATTGGAAGCGCCTTCCGCTACTGGTTCATCTGGGAGACGAGTTCATAGTTACGCGGAAGAAATCAGGTTAGTAGAGATAGGTATTATAGCAAAGATTTAATTCAAATTAGTGTTGATTAGGTCAAAATTGGTAACAGAACCAAATTAGTCAACCCCGACTCCACGTGGTACTAGTATTATGCCCTACCCCAAGAGTGTTTATAAAAGCCCGAAGGCGTGGAGGGAGAGCAGCCCCCGCCCGCTGTAACAAACTGCAGGCACCATGCAAGCCGAAGCACAGAATAAATGATAGTGCCGAAGCGGCTGAGTCTGGTCGCCGCAGGCGACCAGCAAGCCGAAGCTGCGTAGGTGAGCATGGAGTGTCTGTGGTTTGTTACGCAAGGGAGTAGGGGCTGCACTTCCCGCAGCGCCGGAGATGTTCAGAAGTCTTTAATTTGTTAACAACTTTAATAGCTTAGGATTTTAAAAGCTATATTGTTGCTTTTTCATGCCTCCAAACCTCAAATTTCAATCTCAAATATCTCAGGAACTAAGCATTTGCTCCGGTTGGGAGCTGGTAGGGGGGTAGGGGGGACCCCCTTCCCCCCTTCCCCCTCTGTAAATACGCGGGTCCGTAATGTACAGTTTTACCCCATAGACAATGCCCAATGATATTATAGTACCTATAATTGACAATGCCCATTTTTTGAGAATGTATAAATGAGGCTATAAGCGCAAAAGTGGTGTAACCTCAGACTACTTCATTAGGAAGATAATGTAAATGACGAATTAAAATTTGCTTACACCATACTCTTGCTTTATTGTTATTATTATTATTGCTTAATTAATGGCTTCGCGTTTAGCATTAAGCCAATTTCAAGTGGTTTAAAATTATTTTTAGTACATTTAGTATTGTACGGTAGATTGAATTAAAATGGAGTCTCCCAACACGTGTTGTTGCGGAAAGAACACGGGAGAAACTCCTTGCTTTATTGTGCAAAAACAGATGTTTTCAACGCCGTCTTATGATGGATACTAAAAGGTGGCTTCCGCCACTTTGTATTGAAAAATATAATGTAACGAATCTATCTTACACCAAAATTGTGGGTTACACCACTTTTGCGCTAATAGCGTCAAATATAAATTGTATTGGTAAAAAACGGTAATTTAAAAAACTAAAAACCCGGCTGCGTTTCTGTGTAATTTGGAAATGAAAAAACCCTAAAACAAGAAAGTCGTCATACCCGATTGCACTTAACTTAAGCATCGCCAAAGTTGCAAAGAAAAATCGAAGCAGTTCGGGACCCATTCTAGAAATGGAGGCTTAGTGAATTGAGAGCGTGAGCGTCAAGTTAGCAGCCTCACCACGGAATTAGACGGTTTTGTCTATGTCAAAAAATTGTGATAAATAGTGACGTATAGCATATAAATAGTGATACTATGATTCAAAAGATATTTTAGTACATTGGTGAGGCTGCTTGACGTCAAGATAGCAGGTACCTTAAGAAAAACAGTTCGAATCAATGTGATTTATATGTCAAAAAACTGTGCATAAATAGTGAATCTCAATAATTGTACTTTAATACAAGCCGAGATATTACGGTCTCTAAGTGGGCTGCCAACTTGACGTTTCTTGCAATGGCGATTCCAAAGCAACGGGTTGAAGTTTTAAACAAATCAATACATGAAAAAATTATGTGTGTGAAATTGTGAATCTTATGATATTAATAAAAAAAGAATTCTTCTTGGCTATTTTCCAAAAATCTAATGTAAACTTCTACATACTACTCTTAATATAGGCTGTAAATCAATATTTAACTTTGCTCCACTGTAATAAAGTTCAAACTTGATTTTAATCATGATCATCACTATCGTACTACTACTATGTATTCTAGCAAATAAAGAAATTATGAATATGAATTATAAATTATGAATCGAGTAAAAAAGTGAAATATATATAATTTGACTGTGTCAATACATATCCACGAATCAATGCTATTCATTTGGTATTTAATAGGTCAAATCAATAAAATCAAATTATTTATTCAATGTAAACCTTTACAGGCACTTATTGACGTCAATACTAATAATAATAATAAAACAGTTAACTAACTTGCGCATCGCTACCCCCAGTACCACTGCACGCTGAAACAGAATCGCGTCGAACCGAAATATAAGCCGTGGTCATAGAATTGTGTAAACATACGTATCCTGGTACGAGAAAAAATAGCGGGCAAGTGTCTCTCCCCTAGCGACACAAACGGCTAAAATTTATAGGTAATTTATCGTTTTTTTGGGATGAAAGGTGAAAAATGATAAATCTTAATGAATTGTTAACTTAAGTTATTACTTAATGGAATAAAATTAAATATGATTTCCAATGGGCGATTTTCCGAGATCAAAAAAAAAGAAATTGGTTCGTAAATGACTTCATAGATGGCGCTTAGCATAGATTAGTATGGCGCGTAGTAAAAGGTGAGTCCATGAAGAACGCGTGTATGGCTACGTAATATTTATTCCATTCCAAAATAGAAATAGGTCATGGAGATCCTGAATAAAAATTTGTAAGTACTATTTTTTTATTTTTTGATAGACAAGCAAAAGTGTAGAATTTATTACAGCCCTTAGGTAGGAACGGGTCGGCTTTCATAAAACGCCATCTATCGAGTATTTTAGAACTAATTTTTATTTTTTAATTTGGTCTGTCAGAAAATTGCCCATTATCGTATTGATACTGTGGTAAGTAATAGAAATTGGAGAGTTTTTGAAGTAAAATAAAGTAACGGCTGAAACGATTTTTGGAAAACATTAGTACCTAACCAATAAGGTTGACATTTTTAATCATTCAAATATCTTTTTTTATAAAACTTAAGCATAAAAAAAACGTCAAAAATTAATAAGCATAAATTTGTGTGTTTTAAAATTGTTTCGTTTTTCGTCTTGGTACAAGCACAGAATAATATTTCCCACTATGTAAAACCACCATTTCTGGGAATGACCATTTTATAAAATTATCACAGCTTTAATTGTTCATTTACAGAAATGTCTATTTTTTAATTTACCACTTTTGAAATTGCCCAGTTTTTGAATTGATCCCTTTCGGCGACTTAGGACCATAAATAAAAATGACCACAATTAGTATTGACTACTTCTTTAAATTACCACTTCTAAGAATGACCACTTACTTAAATGGCCATTTCTTGAAATGACCACATAGTTAACTTATCACAATCACAATTTATGTCTCACACAGCATCTCCAAACAAATAATGGTTAGTTAGCATTGTTTACTTGTTCTATTTCGGCTTTGGTTAGTCAATATTATTGCTATTATAAGGTAGAAAATCAAATGTTCTAATATTATATTAATCAGTTAATCACAAAGTAGAGATAGTGAACATATACCATACTTAGAAAATTGCAATCAACCTCTATTACAAGTATTTATTATGCAGGCCACTTACTGCCGTAGGGCCCGTAGGTACGCAGAGACGTCAATTAAGTTTTAATGATAATTAAGTCTCTTGCTATCACTTTCTTATGTACAGTGCTAAATAGAGAAGGAAAGACATTTAATTGTAGGTAATTTAAACTTAATTGACGTCTCTGAGTACGGCAGGTAGTCTTTGTTGTTCTTTATTTAAAGTGACATTGTCATTATAATTTCTAAAGAAAGACTGCCAAAATAAAATTCCTTTAGGTACTGTAAAATGGTCGGACAATTACTTTTCGCATTGAACCAAAAAGGAAAAGATACTATACTATTCGATAAGTACAGGTACAATTTCAGTCTACAAAACCAAAACAATTCATCCCGCTGCAGATGCATTCATAGAAACGACTGCAGCTCTACTATTAGGTACCATATATAATTATCAGACTAAGATTCTTCGATCTTCTCCCCATACGTGTATGCCGGAGAAAATTGACAATGATATTTTTATTGATAGTTAATGTGTGTAATGAAAAAGTGTGCCGTAATTTCGAGTCAGTCGAAAAATTTTTTGAGGAGAACACAAGAGATATTGACGAAATTCCGGAATTTTCATCAAAAAAAGATTTCTGTACGCAGCAAGAAAAAATTTTTCAGAAACGAGAAGTCTAAATTACAAAACGGTCGCAGATGTCCATATACCAAGAAAGCTGGGAAAAGGTTTCGTGGTCTTTGATTATATACATGTCTAGATAGAGCCTGCCCGTAAAAAAACGTAGAAAATTTATAGGTCAAAATTGGCCTATCGCGCAATCCTGGCGGTCAGTATCATTGTGCCGTCAAGCAGTGTTTACCTCTCGCGTTTTGGTGAAATTATTCGCAAAATGACCGTTTGCTCAGTGAAATTCTGTCGAAACTACAAAAGAAATTTTCTTTCGAAAAGGAAAGTCACGTTTCATCCGTAAGTAAGTATCAATAAATTTTAATGAAAATTTAAAGTTTCATAAGTATAAGAAAATTATTGTTATAATAACGGCCATGTATGCGTAGTGTTGCTGGTATCAAAATGTAGAATTCCCATTATTAGTGGCAGAATATAAAAGGAGGTTTAAATATAATAAGTACGATAAAAAATACTAAGTCTTCTAAGTTAGTATTTATACATGGTCTTGTTGTAAATAAAGTAAATACAATAATATAATTATTATTGGAACGCTTTCAAAGTTTTTTTTTACTGATGTCTGATTTATAAAAGCGTGAATAAATGTCACGGTTCCTATTCGATGCCGAATGTTTGTAAACATATTACTGTCATTTGTGCAAATGTCTAGTTTCACTAGGATTTTTACTTTTTTTGAAAGAAAGACACAATAGTTAACTGTTTTCTTATGAATGTCTCTCAAGAAAAAGTAAAATCCAACTGCAACTAGGTATAACAGTAATCTGTTTACAAACATTGGTCATCGAATTTGGCTGAATTATAGGTTCCGTTCTAAAACAAGAAAAAATATAATACCTACTGTAATATTTTATAATACTATTATTATAAATTGTTATTGTGGTATGGCATCGTATATATATTTGATTATTAACTGAAAATTTAAATATTTTAAATTAAAATCAAAACAATTAATGGCGTTCTCTTTGTATTTGTTTCGTTTGGATGTTACATCATTTTTCATGTTCTCTAATTTCTGTTGAAACCTTGTAGTTAAATATTTCGACAACGACTTCTTTCTACCGGATCAGTTGGAAATCTGAAAATTAAAATGTTTGCTATGTGATCGAACAGTTGTAAAGGTTACATAATGTGATGACTGCTCATCAATATCCGTGTCCTAGTTTACCTACATGAGACGAGAAATATTGACCTTTAAGGGGCACAAACATACACCCGCACTTTCTCAAACATCGTCATCATCATCATTATCATCAGCCTATAAACGTCCCACTGCTGGGCCAGGCTTCCCACGAGGAGATAGCACGAGGGAATATTGGGCCATAACCCACCACGCTGGCCCAATGCGTGTTGGTGGGTTTTAAACAACTGTCATCATACGACAACAAACGGGACCAACGGCTTAACGTGCCTTTCGAAACACGGAGGAGCTCAAGATGTTTTAAATTTGGTCACCCATCCAGTGACCCGGCATTGCGAAAGTAGCTTAGCGGGCAAGATCGTAAGCCGAACGTGCTAGCCGATGCGCCATCGAGCTCTGAAGCATACATACTACCATCCTCTACATACATATATTTAAACACATACTTCTTACATAAATACTTACGTACATTCCATTTCAAACAATAATTTTTTTATTCGTTTCGAATATCGATACGATACCATACCACAATAACAATTTATAATAATAGTATTATAAAATATTACAGTAGGTATTATATTTTTTCTTGTTTTAGAACGGAACCTATAATCCAGCCGAATTCGATGACGAATGTTTGTAAACAGATTACTGTTATACATAGTTGCAGTAGGATTTTACTTTTTCTTGAAAGACATTCACATAAAAAACAGTTAAATATTGTGTCTTTCTTTCAAAAAACAGTTAAAATCCTAGTGAAACTAGACATTTGCACAAATGACAGTAATATGTTTACGAACATTTGGCATCGAATAGGAACCGTGTCATTTATTCACGCTCTTATAAATCAGACATCAGTTTAAAAAAAAAAACTTTGTAAGCGTTCCAATAATAATTATATTTATTGTATTTACTTTATTTACAACAAGACCATATTTATCATACTTATTATATTTAAACCTCCTTTTATATTCTGCCACCTATAATGGGAATTCTACATTTTGATACCAGCAACACTACGCATACATGGCCGTTATTGTTATTAAACTTTAAATTTTCATTAAAATTTATCGATACTTATAGATGAAACGTGACTTACCTTTTCGAAAAAAAAATTCTTTTGCAGTTTCGACAGAATTTCACTGAGCAAACGGTCATTTTGCGAACAATTTCACCGAAACGCGGGAGGTAAACACTGCTTGACGGCACAATGACACTGACCGCCAGGATTGCGCGATAGACCAATTTTGGCCGATAAATTTTCCCACGTTTATTTACGGCCAGGCTCTATCTAGACATGTATATAATCAAAGACATGTATATAGTCAAAGTTCGTGGTATGCTAAGATGGGACTACCGACAAAATTATAATATTCAGTTCCAAAACGGCTCGGAAGTACTTAAAAAAAGCAGACCTGGAAACGCCAAAAACGCCAAACAGTTCTTCGGAGATGGAACATTTCGTTGCGTACCTCACCCATTCTACCAACTGTACTCAATACATGTAGACGTTGGCTCAAATGAAAAAAGTACAAACGTTGTTCCGGTTATTTTTAGACTGCTTCCGGATAAAAGACAAACAACTTATGTTCGGTTTTTTCAATTAATAAAAGAAAAATTGTCAGTGTGTATAATGAATTTCAAATGCGATTTTGAATCGGCGGTGATGAATGCGATTACAGAAGTATTCCCAGAATGCAAAATTTCCGGTTACCACTACAACAAAGCAAGCAGAAGAATCTCAGTTTAAATGAGTCAAAAGAAGACAGAAAAATGAATGGTGAGAATGGTATCTTATCTGCCCTTATTACCGGAAAGATTTATTGAAGAAACATGGCATTTTATAATGAACTCGGCTGAAGTTACAGAAAATGATTGTATATTTAAAGATTATTTTGATAGACGGTGGATTACCTTATAAAGGATAACGGTCTAAGCTGTGCATTCGAGCTACTTACATAGTACTACCAATCCTGTCGAGGATTTTCATCATCGAGTCAACGAGAGATTTGGGAAGAAGAAACCGCCCTTCTTCAAATTCTTCTGGGATTTAAAAAAAGAAGCAGTCCACCAGGATCATAAAACAATGAAGTCATATTTTAGGATGCTCAAAAAGAACAGACGGAATCGTCTCATTCGTCTTGATGCTGTTCTTAAAGAACTTGTGCAGGACGTGATTTACAAAAAATTACACAAAAGTGAAAATCTTGATTTGAGTTTGTGGTTGTCATGGATTTCATGTTGTAATAGGTGACCGTTTAATTTAAAGATAAGGCGAGAGTCAGACCAATTTGTGGAAATAGCGTTTTGGTTTTCTATCGAAAGCTGTGGTTCCGAACCAGTGACACTACGTAATGATTTAAGTAGTGTCACTGGTTTGAATTTCTTCGCAAATAAAAACGCATTATCCCACAATTCTGCCTGAGACCACCTCTATTTATTGTGGCCTTAAACCGTCGAAATGAAATAAACAAATAAACATGGATTAAATAGCCCTCTTTTTTTAATGTAGGTTCACACGTGGTTCTCACCAATGCTTTCCACCCTTTTCAGTATCTTTAGCATAACATGTAAATGGGCATTACCAGAAGTAGTCAAGCCAAGAACCAGGCATTTTTTAAAACATCCGTTTCAAGAAGCAGTTGTTTCAGAAAGTAGTCATTTCCAGAAATGGTGGTTTTACAAAGTGGGTAATATAAAAAATTAGTCTTATTAAAAGTAGACACTTTATGTAGCAGACATTTTGTGTCGTAGACTTTTCGCGTTACGGGCATTATGAGCAATGGCCATTATAAGAAGTGGTCATTTTTATTTGTGGCCCTAAACCGCCGAATTGCGCAAATAGTCCCTTGAGCTGCTTTTATAAGATCAGTGATTTTTTTGCTACTTGGGCCGGTATATCCGGATATCGAGCCGACCACTCGGCCACCAAGGTGTGGATACTATTGTCGTGTCGCCTATATAAGGTGACTGCTAGAAACCGCAAGAAACTTCAAGGGCTAGTCAGGTCAAGTGTTTTAAACATGACAAAAATGGTGTTATTGCAGACTGACGTAGGTACTTTTCGCCCAGCTGACACGAACGGGTCAACATACGGTCGGCCGCTCGGCCGGTGACCGCGCGTTGTAAATATTCGTTATTTTTAATTGTTTTTCACACAATCTTTCCTATGTTATTGCTTTAAAATAAATTAGATACTCAAAGACTATCCAATAAAAGATCACAAAATGAAATATTTAATTAAAATGGAAAAAAACACGAAATTCTTTTTTGTCATTTTTGCCATATTTAAAACACTTGACCTGACCAGCCCTTGAAGTTTCTTGCGGTTTATAGCAGTCACCTTATGTATTACTTTTGTATGTTCATTTCGCGTTTATTGTCTGTTTTCGCATAAACGCCTTACTTATAGTATATGGTTATTTTTAGTTTATTACATAATTAAATTAATAAAAAAAATAAGTCATGCATGTCACGGTAAGAGAATCATGTACTTAAAGAAGATTTTAAGTACAAAAAAGTGTTATGGTTATAAATCCACGTTCCTACTACATATCTTTCTAGGTCTTGCCTGCCATCAAACAATGTAATAATGTTTTTCGAAGGTATATCAACACATTCTTAGGCTACGTCTACGTAGCGCCACTCCATCGCTGCTTATCAACAAAGCCATTGAAAACAATGTTTACGCAAGTACCATTTTATCAATGAAAGCAAGTTTTTCTTATCGTCGTCCGTTCGTTCGGCCATGTTTATGAGTAGTACATTATAATACCAAGACCTAGTAACTTGGTCCTACGGTATGTAAACAACTCTGCTTGTTGTTGGTGTTATCTGCTATGACTCCCTGTATATCAATGAACAGACAATACGTAGTCCCTACTGGTTATTATTATTGAATGTAGAACTTTAAAACCTTCGAGATATTTAGCACTAATGCTGTGGCCACATTGGCGCGCTAGCGCGCTAATTCCACACGTCTATCTGGCCGAACACTTCGTCTTAGCGCGATGTATCATCGCGTTAACGCGCTACTGTGTCGCGTAGTAAAGCGACAATGGAACAGAAAGTTATTAGCGCGCTAATGTGGCCCCAGCATAACAAGGGCGGATCCAGGATTTTTTTCTGGGGGGGCACAAGGGGCGGACGGGCAAAAAAGTCATCAATAACTGTTAGAAATATATAAGTTCAAGTATGTGTAAGTATAGGTAGGAAAGTTTATGAAAGTGTCAAAACAATAGAAAAATTCACAAATTTCGCAGTCCCCGCAAGAATTGGAGCATTGAAAATGAATCCAAAATTTTACGAAAAAAATATATTTTGAACAACACTTTACAAGTCGAATATTAAGACATTTTTATTAAGTATGTATGTACGTACGTAGGTCACACTATAAGTTTTGCGTAATTTAATAAAACAACATGTTATAACCAAAATATTATGTTTATTGGTTTTCAAAATACTCTCCTTTACATATTAAACATTTTTTCATGCGATCGAACCATTTTTTAAAACAGGAGGACCACAGATCTGAAGGCATGTTTGTTACGGCGAAAGGCGTTCGCAGTAACAGCGGCGAAATAAGGGTTAGGCAGGAGGTATAAGGGAATAAAGTACTTACAGGGATGATGAGTCACAGGAACCTGGAGGCGAGCTGACCACGGGCGGCGAGGTAGGTTGGTTTCCTGGCGCACAGTCACTACACTACACAATAGGCATTTAGGCGGTCTCTTCACATTAGGTTCAGGAGTCACTATAATAAGGGCAGATACCAGCGCGCGTATTTTGTGGGCGTCTCGCGTTAGCTAGCAGACAGACTGGTCGCGCGCTTGGCTCACGAAGCTAGCGGCGGCGGGTCGCGCAGCGGTGGCGCCGCGGCAGATAGGCGGACGCGGTCGTCAACAACCGCCTTACCGATGGCGGTATAGTTTGAATGGCCGTCCCGGCTTTGGCGGGAACATCCTCCGGGGGCCAGGGTGGGCTCATCCAATGGGAGCCTGGCGATCCGGAATACAGGCCTCCGAAGATGTCCATTCGCGGTGTCCAGGTCCACCACCCGCGGAAGATAACGGGAGAAACCCAGCCGTTTGGGTCATAAAGTGAGGCTACGGTACTTAAAATAGACCGCTTTGTGACATGTGTGATGGGGGGCAGAGAGATGCGGTAGGTGAACTCGTCTGACTGAGGGCTCCACTGTATACCCAAGACCTTAATGGACGTGGACTCTGGGTTCATGTCGAAGTCCTTGGGCATGTCGCATTGGTTGTCAGGAAATCTCTCGAGCAGCTTAGGCGAGTTAGATGTCCACTTACTGAGCTGAAAGCCGCCTAGGTCTAGCAGACTTATCAACTCGTCCTGAAGTGCTTGGGCGGATTCAACTGTGTCATGACCACACAAGATGTCATCAACGAAGATAGACCTGCGAAGAACCTGAGTGGCTCCAGGGTAGCGATGGCCTTCATCATCAGCCAGCTGAAGCAGAGTGCGGATTGCATGGTACGGGCTTGATCTTAAGCCGTAGGTGACTGTATTGAGGGCGTAGGTGAGCAGAGGGTGATCTGGTGAGGACCGCCATAGTATCAGCTGATACCGTCTCTGGTCTGGGGCAACCAGCACATTTCTGAACATCCTCTGAATGTCAGTGCTGAAAACGACTGGATGCGTTCTGAAGGACATGATGATGTCCACAATGTCCTGTTGAAGGGCGGGGCCTGTGTGTAGGCATTCATTTATGCTGACACCATTGGAGCTTTTGCAGCTACCATCAAAAACAATGCGCAGCTTGTCCAACCCTGACTTAAATACGCCATGGTGAGGGATGTAGAAGTGAGGTTTATGGGCGAATGTATTTGGGTGTCAGGGAGCCATGTGCCCTAAGTCGATGTATTCGGCCATAAAGTCGACGTATTTAGAACGCAGAGACGGGTTCGCCATTAGCTTCTTCTCAATATTGAGGAATCTGCGTAATGCGATAGGGTGAGTTTTACCTAGTTGAGGGGCGTCCTTTAGAAAGGGCAGAGCGACCGTATATCTGCCTGAGGGATCGCGTGTAGTGGTAGAGCGGAAGATTTCCTCGCATTGTTCCTCCAGGCGATCATTATGAGTGTGAGATTGAGGGAGGGGCTCCTCAGACTCCCAGAACCTTTCCAGACTCTGACGTATGTCCTGGGCTGATTCAGCTGAGTCTGGTTGTGAGCTGACGACGTGAGCTGAGTTAACCTGCTGCGCCGGCTGCGCTTACAAGTCTTCAATGGGTCCTATCAACGCGAAGTCGAAAATCGTGCCGAAGGCTATGGGCTTGTCCGGGCCCAACGAGACCTTAGTCCCGTCCAACACCTGGCCAAGAACGTCCGACCCCAATAAGAGGTCGATCGGGGCTGGTGTGTGGTAAAGCTGGTCAGCCAATGGCACGGGTGATTCCCAACTCCTGTAATTTTTAAAGAAGTGGGTTTTGATGGCAGGTTTAAAAGTCGTGCCATGCGTGACGTTATTAATGTCAGCATACTGCCACAGTCCAATAAAGCTCTGGCTGTGTGAAGATGGCCATGTACGTCCGCGACTCTTAGTGAGACGGTTGGCAACAAAATGGGTGTGCCAGTGGGCACAGAAGGTGAGTGAGCTGATTGAGTATCAGCTGAAATTGTATGAGCTGAGTATGTATCAGCTGTGTGGGCATGGGTTGAGTGGGCATGGGCTAAATCTACCTCTTCGCTAGGGTGCTCCGTGATATTTGGGAATCATAATTGATGGCGGCGTTCGCGGGGCCTACCTGGCGAACCGGACCTGGGTGGGCTGGCTCTGTGAGCAGAGCTGGGTTGCACCTGTTTGGCATGTGCGGGTTCGTGCCGCCTGCTGTTTCTGGGACGCTCCCTCGAGTGCTCTGTCAGCTGTGGTGGGGGCACATGTACAGACGACGAATGAGCTGAGTGCGTTGGGCCGTCTGGTCGATGGAGGGACGTGTGGTGGTTCGTACTCCCACAGTTCTTGCATGCCCCCCTTGACCTGCACTCGCTCTCGTAGTGACGGCCAAGACAACGCTGGCAGCGCTCGCGTGCCTGTACAAAGTCCCAACGGCCCTGTGTTGGCTGGGCATTGTACCATCTGCACGTCATGAGCGTATGTCCCCTAGTGGCACAATAGGGACAGTAGGGCGTCGATCGTGAGGAAGAGGACGATGACGATGATGAGGAGCAGCTTTGCTGGTAGGCCGAGTAGACGGGGAAGGGCTGACTGCGAGCCGGGGAGGTGGACGGGCGGTGACGCATTTGCTGCGCTGGGCGTGACGGTTGGTGAGTAGGCTGATCATAGGCGCGGTGAGGCGACGGAGCTGAGGAACGGCCACGGTAATGGTCGGGTTGTTGCTGAGCCATCTGAGCATAAGTGCGACGGGGCAACTGAGGAGGCGCGCGGCTACGAGAAGGGCCGGGCAGGGCGTGAATGGGCTGCGGCTGGGCTATGTTGGAGAACTCTGTCTCCACACAGCGCGCGTGCTCCTCGAGGTAGGAGATGAGGTCACTCAACGTTGGCAGGGAGCTACTAGACCCGTGTCTACGTTCAAATAACGTGCGGAGCTCACCCTTAAGCTTTCGCACCACTATCGACACAAACACGTAGTCGTCTCCTATGGGCAGATCCAAATTACTAAGGGCACACTGGGCGGACACCAGCGGAGTGAGGAAAAGCGTGCGTATGTTTGAGCGCGTGTGGATGCTCGGCAGCCCCAGGATTATGTCGACGAAACTATCGATGAGAACCCGGCGGTTCTCGTACCGCTTGGTGAGGATGTCCATGGCCACGGCAAAATTTTCATTGATGACCTTTAAGTGGGACACCATACTTAATGCCTCACCGCTGAGACTTGAGAACAGGTAGTGGAGCTTGTAAACAAAGCGCTCTCAATTAACATACACTTAACACATGGTTGTTCACGGGCTGAGTTCTTGCGCGCGCGCGCGTGGGTTCTCTATGAACGGTCGTAGCACACTGCCTTTGCGCCAGCGCCGGCGGCGCGGGCGAACACCTCGTCTAGTATAATTGTCACCTCGCTGTGATTGGCCGATCATTCGTTGCACATTCGTTGCACCAATATGCACCTTAATTGACCGGCGCAGCGACGGTTATCCGTTGCGCTATGGCGCAAACATCTTCCCGGGCCCCAGAGGGTAGGAGGGGGGGGGGGGGGGGGAAGGAATGGAAGTTAAAGGGGGTGTTACGGCGAAAGGCGTTCGGAGTAACAGCGGCGAAATAAGGGTTAGGCAGGAGGTATAAGGTAATAAAGTACTTACAGGGATGATGAGTCACAGGAACCCGGGGGGCGAGCTGACCACGGGCGGCGAGGTAGGTTGGTTTCCTGGCGCACAGTCACTACACTACACAATAGGCATTTAGGCGGTCTCTTCACATTAGGTTCAGGAGTCACTATAAATAAGGGCAGATACCAGCGCGCGTATTTTGTGGGCGTCTCGCGGTAGTTCACAGACAGACTGGTCGCGCGCTCGGCTCACGAAGCTAGCGGCGGCGGGTCGCGCAGCGGTGGCGCCGCGGCAGACAGGCGGACGCGGTCGTCAACAACCGCTGAGTCAACCGCCATACAGATGGCGGTATACCACCCGCACGACGCCATCCTTCCCAGGCAGGGTGCGAGCAATGCGCCCCAGTCTCCATTGGAGGGCAGGCAGGTTGTCCTCCTTGATGAGGACGAGCTCGCCAACTCGGGGAGGGGAGGATGGGGACAACCATTTGGAGCGGGTTTGGAGGGTATGAAGGTAGGACTGGGTCCACAGCGTTCAGAAGCGCTGGGAAAGGGCCTGTACCATCTGGAATCGCCTACGTGTGGAGATCGGCCTATCTTCCACGGATAGTTCGGGAAGGGCCGTTAGTGGGCGGCCTATGAGGAAATGTCCGGCTGTAAGCGGCTCAAAGTCTGAGGGATCAGACGAAAGTGGGCAGAGAGGTCTAGAGTTAAGGACAGCTTCGATACGTGCCAAACGTGTAGAGAATTCCTCGAATGTGAGGTGCTGTTCGCCAATTACGCGATATAAAAGTTGCTTTGTTGATTTTACGTTGATCTCATGTAACGCACCGAACCATGGTCCCTTAGGGACGTTTAACAACCAAGTAATGTGCTGACCAGCGAGCTTGTGCGCAATCGTATCATTGTTCAAGGCAAGAAAGTTTTGTACTTCGATGAGCTGATTTCTAGCGCCTACATAATTTGTACCGCAGTCCGAGCGGATGAGAACCGGGGCACCGCGGCGTGCTATAAAACGCTGTAATGCCGCGAGGAACGCTTCCGTGCTGAGGTCCGAGACCGGTTCTAAATGAACCGCCTTAGTCGAGAGGCACACGAATATACAAAAGTACGCTTTTAAGAGTTTAACATTACGTAGGGTACTAGATTTAACGAGGAATGGTCCGGCAAAATCGGTCGTGACTTGACTAAATACTGGCTGAGGCGTAACTCTATCGGCTAGCAGGTCGGCCATGAAGGGCGCTTGCGGTTGGGCCCGGCATCGAAAGCATCTAATGCATTTAAAAACTCGGTGTCTAATAATACGGCGCGCGGACAATATCCAAAATTGTTGGCGTAGGATAGCGTGTAAAGTGTCAGCGCCAGGGTGGCAGTGTATTTTGTGGTAGTGGTCAAAGATAAGGTCTACAAGTGGGCTAGAGCTGGGAAGTATGAGCGGATGCTGCGCGTCATATCGGATAGACGCATGGGACAGTCGTCCACCAACTCTAAGGAGCTCATCTTTAATGAGAGGTGACAGCCGCTGGAGTCTGACGGAGCAGATTTTGCCAGTTTGAAGGCGGTGTATGTCCTCTGCAAACTCATTGTGCTGAACACTGCGCACCCAGTAAAGTAGGGCCTCTCTTCGTTCACTGACGTACAAGGGGCCTGAGCGTCGCAAATCTGGGTGGTGTCTGCAGTTGTGCAGAAAGCGTTTTAGACAAGCTGTCACTCCGACGAGCTTGTCTAGTGAACTGAACCGAGTGAGCAGGTTAAAGTCAAGACCGGGCACTGTGACCAGTGACGGGACGTGTTTGGGCTTAAGGCCGGGCAGGGCGTGATGGCCCAGAGCTAAGGGCATCGCAGGCCAAGACTCACAAGGCTGTCCAAGCCACGTGGGAGACCACCATAGGTCGTGGGCTGACAGGGATTGCGCAGACATCCCTCTGCTTGCGCAATCTGCCGGGTTGAGCTCAGAAGGTACGTGTCGCCAGGTACATTCTGGTGAGCCTGAGCTGATTTTGACTACCCTGTTGGCTTCAAAGGGTTGAAGACGGTGAGGCGGTGTATTGAGCCAGGCCAGGACTATCGTACTGTCTGACCAACATATGTGTTGTTGTATACTGATATGGGCCGATAACTGAACCGACACACGGATCATGAGCTGGGAGAGTAGAGTGGCGGCCGACAACTCTAACTTCGGGATTGTGAGGCGGTTCTTGATTGGTGCGACTCGCGACTTGGCGACAATCAAGTGTACCAAAGTATCTCCGGAGGCATCGAGCTCATGGAGGTAAACAACGGCGGCAAACCCGGCTTCAAAGGCATCTGCAAACCCGTGAAGCGAGTATGCAGCTGAGCCTTTGTTTGCACAAATGTGCCGAGGGAAGCGAATGCTAGACAACAGCGGCAGATCCTCTGAGATGTGGTGCCACTCCGTTTGTACTTCAGAGGGAGTGGGCTCATCCCATTCCAGCTTCAGTAGCCACAATTGCTGAAGCAGCAGCTTTGCGCGGAAGATAACGAGCGAAACCCAGCCGTTTGGGTCATAAAGTGAGGCTACGGTGCTTAAAATAGACCGCTTTGTGACATGTGTGATGGGGGGCAGAGAGATGCGGTAGGTGAACTCGTCTGACTGAGGGCTCCACTGTATACCCAAGACCTTAATGGACGTGGACTCTGGGTTCATGTCGAAGTCCTTGGGCATGTCGCATTGGTTGTCGGGAAATCTCTCGAGCAGCTTAGGCGAGTTAGATGTCCACTTACTGAGCTGAAAGCCGCCTAGGTCTAGCAGACTTATCATCTCGTCCCGAAGTGCTTGGGCGGATTCAACCGTGTCATGACCACACAAGATGTCATCAACGAAGATAGACTTGCGAAGAACCTGAGCGGCTCCAGGGTAGCGATGGCCTTCATCATCAGCCAGCTGGAGCAGGGTGCGGATTGCATGATATGGGCTTGATCTTAAGCCGTACGTGACTGTATTGAGGGCGTAGGTGAGCAGAGGGTGATCTGGTGAGGACCGCCATAGTATCAGCTGATACCGTCTCTGGTCTGGGGCAACCAGCACATTTCTGAACATCCTCTGGATGTCAGTGCTGAAAACGACTGGATGCGTTCTGAAGGACATGATGATGTCCACAATGTCCTGTTGAAGGGCGGGGCCTGTGTGTAGGCATTCATTTATGCTGACACCATTGGAGCTTTTGCAGCTACCATCAAAAACAATGCGCAGCTTGTCCGACCCTGACTTAAATACGCCATGGTGAGGGATGTAGAAGTGAAGTTTATGGGCGAATGTATTTGGGTGACAGGGAGCCATGTGCCCTAAGTTGACGTATTTAGAACGCAGAGACGGGTTCGCCATTAGCTTCTTCTCAATATTGAGGAATCTGCGTAATGCGATAGGGTGAGTTTTACCTAGTTGAGGGGCGTCCTTTAGAAAGGGCAAAGCGACCGTATATCTGCCTGAGGGATCGCGTGTAGTGGTAGAGCGGAAGATTTCCTCGCATTGTTCCTCCAGGGGATCATTATGAATGTGAGATTGAGGGAGGGGCTCCTCAGACTCCCAGAACCTTTCCAGAGTCTGACGTATGTCCTGGGCTGATTCAGCTGAGTCTGGTTGTGAGCTGACGACGTGAGCTGAGTTAACCTGCTGCGCCGGCTGCGCATACAAGTCCTCAATGGGTCCTATCAACGCGAAGTCAAAAATCGTGCCGAAGGCTATGGGCTTGCCCGGGCCCAACGAGACCTTAGTCCCGTCCAACACTTGTCCAAGAACGTCCGACCCCAATAAGAGGTCGATCGGGGCTGGTGTGTGGTAAAGCTGGTCAGCCAATGGCACGGGTGGCTGGCCTAGTACGTGGGAAATGTTTGGCTACCTGGCGAACCGGACCTGGGCGGGCTGGCTCTGTGAGCAGAGCTGGGTTGCGCCTGTTTGGCATGTGCGGTTTCGTGCCGCCTGCTGTTTCTGGGACGCTCACTCGAGTGCTCTGTCAGCTGTGGTGGGGGCACATGTACAGACGACGAATGAGCTGAGTGCGTTGGGCCGTCTGGTCGATGGAGGGACGTGTGGTGGTTCGTACTCCCACAGTTCTTGCATGCCCCCCACTCGCTCTCGTAGTGACGGCCGAGACAACGCTGGCAGCGCTCGCGTGCCTGTACAAAGTCCCAACGGCCCTGTGTTGGCTGGGCATTGTACCATCTGCACGTCATGAGCGTATGTCCCCTAGTGGCACAATAGGGACAGTAGGGCGTCGAGCGTGAGGAAGAGGACGATGACGATGATGAGGAGCAGCTTTGCTGGTAGGCCGAGTAGACGGGGAAGGGCTGACTGCGAGCCGGGGAGGTGGACGGGCGGTGACGCATTTGCTGCGCTGGGCGTGACGGTTGGTGAGTAGGCTGATCATAGGCGCGGTGAGGCGACGGAGCTGAGGAACGGCCACGGTAATGGTCGGGTTGTTGCTGAGCCATCTGAGCATAAGTGCGATGGGGCAACTGAGGAGGCGCGCGGCTACGAGAAGGGCCGGGCAGGGCGTGAATGGGCTGCGGCTGGGCTATGTTGGAGAACTCTGTCTCCACACAGCGCGCGTGCTCCTCGAGGTAGGAGATGAGGTCACTCAACGTTGGCAGGGAGCTGCTAGACCCGTGTCTACGTTCAAATAACGTGCGGAGCTCACCCTTAAGCTTTCGCACCACTATCGACACAAACACGTAGTCGTCTCCTATGGGCAGATCCAAATTACTAAGGGCACACTGGGCGGACACCAGCGGAGTGAGGAAAAGCGTGCGTATGTTTGAGCGCGTGTGGATGCTCGGCAGCCCCAGGATTATGTCGACGAAACTATCGATGAGAACCCGGCTGTTCTCGTACCGCTTGGTGAGGATGTCCATGGCCACGGCAAAATTTTCATTGGTGACCTTTAAGTGGGACACCATACTTAATGCCTCACCGCTGAGACTTGAGAACAGGTAGTGGAGCTTGACTGCGTCCGACAGGGTCGCCATGTCGTCAGTCAAACTCCTAAACAGCGCAATGAAGGAAGGCCAGTCCTCCACTTTTGAGCTGAACCTGGGCAGCGCTATCTTGGGGAGGACGGCTGTGGGCGTATTGACGCCGAAACTGGGCTGAGCACTATGGGTTGGGGACGACGTGGAAGAGGGTGAGATTTCCTCCCTCGCCACAAGTATCCCCAGGTATGCCCCGGAGGCTTTTGTGTGGTTCTCAGTGTATGTCCTCTCAACCCCCTCGTCTAGGTTCTCTTCGTCGAGAATGTTGTAGTACACTGAGTCCAGCTTCTCCTTTATGCCCTGTATCTGTGCGAAACGCACGTTAAATTCCGTTATGGAATGTTTGGTGTCGCCAGCAATGATCAGTGATCCCATCTCTAGGAGCTGGTGTAAAGCTTTGGCGGCCTCTCTAAATATCGCGGCTTGTGACTTGGTCGGCATCGCGATGAATAAAAGGAGACAAAAGAAAAAATAATAAAAGATAAAAAAAAATTAAACAAATATAAATGCAGTAAAAAGAACAACACCCTGTATATATTCTGTAGTTGGCTGGACGTATGTGTTTACTAAGGTAAGGGCAAATGGGCTAAAATTAACGCAACAACAAAGAAAGTAAAACTAAGTTGGGGCGCCTTGTATATGGCCTACGGGTGGGCAAACGCGTGTATGTGTAGGTATGTCTGTGTATATGTATGTATGCTTATTGAACGCGCGTACGTAACATTAGCCGACCGCAAAGCAAAAGGCAGACAAAACAACAAAAACAAAAAGGAATCACGTTATCCGTAGCCCACTGTTGGGCAAGGCGCTCACATTCGGGCAGACCTGTTGCCGACACTGGCGCGAAGAATGAGTCAGTCGCAAACAAAAAAAATAAAAATAAACTAATAATAAAAACTTAACTAAAAGGTTGGGACACTCTGTCTGTGTCCCACAAGTGGGCAAACGTGTGAACGTGTGTAGAAGTACTGTGCTCTTGTGGTGAGCACGCACAAGAATGAGCCGATTGCCAAGGCAAAAATTAAAACCAAAAAAATAAAAATAAAATAAAATTAATACTAGTGAAAAATAAAGCACGCTACTTGACGCGCGTGGTGAGCATGCACGAGATCTGAGCCGATTTAACACGACAAGAACATAAAAAATTCCTTAAAAAATAAAACGGGAAAAACAACAATATCGTCGTCTAGACGCGGGTGTGTTATACGTAACCAAAGTTATATGTGCAACCGATAAACGTAAAACGCAAACGTAACGCAATAATTTAACTATTAAACTTAATGTATCATTAGACAACGATCTTATAGGTAGGTACAATTATTACACAATTAGTACACTAGCTCGATCAAATCACAAAGACATTGTATGACACCATAAAATCAACATCAACAACATGCAGAAATAATTGCGTCAAGGTAACTCGGATGTTGTGTGGTCGCAATCCTACCACAAAGAAATTATAACTACCTCACCAAATTTTTATTGGGGCAGGGTAAAGTTATGTGAACAAATGAATTTCGAAATGATGGCACAAATTAGATTATGAGATTTAGAAATAGAATAAGAATATGGGCGGAAATAATTATCTTTAGCGGACTGTATTAAAATTGATAATTAAAAGAAAGTTAGGTTCAGATTAGGGCTGAACCTTAGCGGTTATTCCGCGCTCGATTGGACCAAAATGTTACGGCGAAGGCGTTCGCAGTAACAGCGGCGAAATAAGGGTTAGGCAGGAGGTATAAGGGAATAAAGTACTTACAGGGATGATGAGTCACAGGAACCTGGAGGCGAGCTGACCACGGGCGGCGAGGTAGGTTGGTTTCCTGGCGCACAGTCACTACACTACACAATAGGCATTTAGGCGGTCTCTTCACATTAGGTTCAGGAGTCACTATAATAAGGGCAGATACCAGCGCGCCTATTTTGTGGGCGTCTCGCGTTAGCTAGCAGACAGACTGGTCGCGCGCTCGGCTCACGAAGCTAGCGGCGGCGGGTCGCGCAGCGGTGGCGCCGCGGCAGATAGGCGGACGCGGTCGTCAACAACCGCCTTACCGATGGCGGTATAGTTTGAATGGCCGTCCCGGCTTTGGCGGGAACAATGTTTTTTACGTGCTGATTGAACGCTATCACTGCCTCTTCGGAGTTGGTAAAAGTGAAACCTCTCATCAAATCTTTGATTTTGGGGAAAATACAGAAATCACAGGGTGCTAGGTCGGGGCTATGCGCAGGATGGGTGACGAGTTGTACTTTTTCGGAAGCTAAAAATGACTTTGTTTTGTTGGTCGTGTTGTCATGATGTAGGAGAACGCGGTTTTGGGTCGTTTTTCGCGAACTTTTTCTAACACCCTGGGTAAACAAATGGTAGAATACCACTCGGCATTAACACTCTTTTGATCTTCAAGTGGAATTGTACAGATGGGACCCGTAGCTGAGAAAAAAACGCAATCATTTTTTTACAAACGTTTCTCGCCTGCCTCACTTTTGTTGGCCTGTTCTCATTTTCAAACCGCATTAGAATGTCCATGGTCGTACTTCAGTAGCATCTGTGAGCACTATTCCACGCGAGCCCGCTTCTGCTCCGCTGTCAGTTCATGAGGAATCCAACGACAACTAAGTTTCCGAACTTTCAAATCTTCGTGTAAAATTTTCTGATACCAATCCCCAATAGTCCTCGAATTGTCTCATAGGTAATCCGCGGGTTTTCTTTAATTAGCCGCTTAACAGTAGCCACATTATTTTCGTTGACGGCAGTTAAAGGCCGCCCTTCACGAAATTCGTCATGTAAAGAAACTCGACCTCTCTCAAATACCGCAAACCATCGCCTCACGGTGCTCAAACAAGGTGCTTTTCTCCCAAAAGGATTTTGAAGACGAGCGGCACAGTCTTGCGGAGAGAGAAACCCTTTAAAATCATAAAAAATCATCGCTCTAAAATCTTTTCGACTTAATTCCATTGTCGTTGCGTACGTAGAACTTTGATGTGTAATAAAAAACAATTGACAAATGATTTCCCGCCAATTGTTTTTTTTTATTACTAAGAAGGTTGCAACGTTTAAAAAATATAACATTTGAAATTCAAATAGTTCCGATTAGCTAGAAGTGCAAAACTTTTAGTGTGTCCCATGTATACATATCCGTAAAATGGCTCATTCGCAAAATGTACCTATATTTCGCAAGATGTCTACCGATCGCAAAACGTCTCTTTCTCATAATGTCTCTTTCGCAGAATGTCGCTTTCGCAGAAGGTCTCTTTCGCAGAATGTCACTTTCACAAAATGTCGCAATTATAAGTACTTACTTAGAATAAAATTTCATTCAAAAAAGTGACATTCTGCGACATTCTGCGAAAGCGACATTCTGCGAAAGAGACGTTTTGCGAACGGTAGACATTTTGCGAAATAGACATTTTGCGCCCATTACATTACACAACTACATTACGTACAAGTCGAATTATAACATACGAATGTAAAACACTGCACAACACAGAGGATAACATTTTCTTTTCTTTTACAACGTAAGTGAATTCATTCATTAATTTCACTTAGATTTTCGTAATTCCAAATCGAATGCACTTCTCGCCTGCATCCACATCTTTTAACACCATTACCATGACGATCGGTCAATAATCATAGAAGCTACATCACTTCTATATACGGAAATACCCGTTTATCTACAACTTCAAATCTAAAAGTACCATCACCTACAGGTCACAAACACTGCACAACACAGAAAATAACATTTTCTTTTTTTTTACAACCTAAGTTAAATTCATTCATTAATTTCACTTAGATTTTCGATATTCCAACTCGAATGCACTTTTCGCCTGCATCCGCATCTTTTAACACATGACGATCGGTCAATAATCATAGAAGCTACATCACTTTTATATACGGAAATACCCGTTTTTCTACTATTCCAAATCTAAAGGGACCACCTACAGGTCACAAACACTGCACAACACAGAGAATAACATTTTCTTTTCTTTTACAACGAAATTCATTCAGCGGGCCAATGCGCCCGATGAATTTAACTTAGATTTTCGAAATTCCGACTCGAATGCTCTTCTCGCCTGCATCCGCATCTTTTAACACCATTACCATCACGATCGGTTAATAATCATTATTCATGGAAGCTACATCACTTTTACATTACAGAAAAACGGGTATTTACCTTAGATTAAAATAAAAACCCTTTTTGTTTTAATCTAAGGTATTTACCCGCTTTTCTACAATTTCAAATCTAAAGGGACCTTACAGGTCACAATTATTAACCGATTTTCAAAATTGATCCGCCATTTTGTAGCTAAACTATTATTAGGGTTATCCCTAGGACCCTTTTTTCAATTTTTTCTTAAGTCTTTTTTTTTTTTGAAATATTTACAATTTACTAAACAAACACCCCCCCCCCCCCAAAACAAGTTTTTTACATTTTTTTTAAATTACACAAAAGTAACTAGGCGTTTTTCAAAATTTAAACGCTCACACGTGTCTCGATAAATTCCTCAACCTTTAGTACTATTCCTATCGCGATTTCTTTAAAATTCGCATTATGGCCAAAAATACGTATCAGGCGATTTGCATCTGATTACCATTTTCAATGGTAAAATGAAATGTTTAATAGAGACAGTTTTCTTTTATGTTTCCTGCTAAAGATGTCCAGCACTTATTAGCGTCCATTTTTGCCGTTCTGTTATTTTATTCATATATTTTAACAGCTATGATAATTTGATTTGCTTCTAAGTATGTAGACACTGTAATGAGATAAGAGTCTCGTTCGTTACCGGAATTAACCAGACAAATCGCTCCACCAACTAAGAACGGCCATGCACCACCACCCACCGAATCAAGAAAGAGCTGTTAAGGCCTTAAGAGGGGTGAAATGCCTAAATATTTGCATGTTTGAAACAAAATATCCAAATAACGGTCTATTTAATTCGAATAAAAAATTGTCAATGACGAACGAATGTCTAATAAACATTTTTAATTGAATGAAATTGTATTTTCATGAACCACTTTTTAGAAAAAAAATCGCCAACGAATCCCTATTTCAGTCATAAATTTCTCTAAATCGGGTCAAGCTTTTTATTTAGTTTTTACAACTAAACGAAAGGTCTTAATGATGCAAATAATTTTAATTGAGAGTTTTATTTTCATTCCGTATTTCACTGGTGAAAAGTAATTAAAACACGAAAATTGAAGTTTATCGGCGCGAGAGTGCCTGCCCCGTCTCCCTGTAACCCCCCGCTAGCCCTGCCGGCAGTTCGTTTCCGTATTTCATCGAGAGTGGACTGCGCGCCGGCTTCGGAGCGACTTCAGATAACATTTTATAGATTTTGAAGAGTTTAAACTCAATTGTACACATACATATTAATAGAAATACTTAGTTCAGTTGATACCTCTATGTTAACAGCTGTAAATACTGCTTCTATGCTAAAATATTATTTGTAATAATCATAGAATAAATAAGATCAGACGTTTTAAAACTCTGAAGCGCTGTGCTGCCGTGGGTACACCTATGTAATGTATCCTAAAAGGTATCATTTTGTAGTAAAACGACTTTAAAGTTTGGAAAACGTTTTTGATCGTAACTCAAAAAATAATAGATTAATTACGCATTTTGTTTTTTAACATGACGCTCTATGCTGTTGGATGTATGTGCAGTCTTTAGTCCGTTAGTCGCCTTTTACGACAACAAAGGAAAGAGAGGGGTTGGTAATATTGTTTTGATGAGCCCATCGCCGCTCTATGCTGTTGGATGTATGTGCAGTCTTTAGTCCGTTAGTCGCCTTTTACGACACTCAAGGGAAGAAAAGGGTTGGTAGTATTATTTTGATGACACCATCGCCGCTCTATGATGTTGAATGTATGTGCAGACTTTAGTCCGTTAGTCGCCTTGTAAGACATCGAAGGAAAGAGAGGGGTTGGTAGTATTATTTTAATGAGCCCATCGCCGCACTATGCTGTTGTATGTATGTGCAGTCTTTAGTCTGTTAGTTGCCTTTTACGACACTCAAGGGAAGAAAAGGGTTTGTAGTATTATTTTGATGAGCCCATCGCCGCTCTATGCTGTAGAACGTTTGTGCAGTCTTTAGTCCGTTAGTCGCCTTTTATGACAACAAAGGAAAAAGAGGGGTTGGTAATATTGTTTTGATGAGCTCATCGCCGCTCTATGCTGTTGTATGTATGTGCAGTCTTTAGTCTGTTAGTCGCCTTTTACGACACTCAAGGAAAGAAAAGGGTTGGTAGTATTATTTTGATGAGCCCATCGCCGCTCTATGATGTTGAATGTATGTGTGCAGACTTTAGTCCGTTAGTCGCCTTGTAAGAAATTGCAAGAAAGAGAGGTGTTGGTAGTATTATTTTAATGAGCCCATCGCCGCTCTATGCTGTTGGACGTATGTGCAGTCTTTAGTCCGTTAGTCGCCTTTTACGAAAACAAAGGAAAGAGAGGGGTTGGTTTTGATGAGCCCATCGCCGCTCTATGCTGTTGGATGTATGTGCAGTCTTTAGTCCGTTAGTCGCCTTTACGACACTCAAGGGAAGAAAAGGGTTGGTAGTATTATTTTGATGACACCATCGCCGCTCTATGATGTTGAATGTATGTGCAGACTTTAGTCCGTTAGTAGCCTTGTAAGACATTCAAGGAAAGAGAGGGGTTGGTAGTATTATTTTAATGAGCCCATCGCCGCACTATGCTGTTGTATGTATGTGCAGTCTTTAGTCTGTTAGTCGCCTTTTACAACACTCAAGGGAAGAAAAGGGTTGGTAGTATTATTTTGATAAGCCTATCGCCGCTCTATGCTGTAGAACGTTTGTGCAGTCTTTAGTCCGTTAGTCGCCTTTTATGACAACAAAGGAAAAAGAGGGGTTGGTAATATTGTTTTGATGAGCTCATCGCCGCTCTATGCTGTTGTATGTATGTGCAGTCTTTAGTCTGTTAGTCGCCTTTTACGACACTCAAGGGAAGAAAAGGGTTCGTAGTATTATTTTGATGAGCCCATCACCGCTCTATGATGTTGAATGTATGTGCAGACTTTAGTCCGTTAGTCGCCTTGTAAGACATTGAAAGAAAGAGAGGGGTTGGTAGTATTATTTTGATGAGCCCATCGCCGCTCTATGCTGTAGGATGTATGTGCAGTCTTTAGTCCGTTAGTCGCCCTTTACGACACCCAAGTGAAGAAAGGGGTTGTGATATAGTGAATTACACTATCAGCACGTACTCAATAGTACGTGATAATTAAGGTCTTCCTGATTGACAAGGCGTCCTTCCTCTAGTCACGTATAGATGTGATGTTAATTAGTATTTAAGATGATACACTAGAGGATAAAGGAGAATTGATTCAACGCAAGACATTGTTTCATTTCGGGTCTCCGTCCCAACGCCATTACATGGCGACCGTGACATGGTGTCACAAGTCCGCGCCGCGAAATCGCTAGTTGAAGTCTACAAAATATCAGGAAAATAGTGCTACACGGGCCTACAAGAAGGACGAAGGAAATAAGAAGAAAAAACTGTAAGCCAAAATTGTTTAACTATGGGAAACCCACAATCTAAAGACAATATTATTGTCAGTCAATCACCAACTCAATCGGCGGCAGCATCAACTCCCTTGGCCGTTGGGATGCAACTTTCAGAGATCTTTTTACTGACCATCGTCGTTGTACTAGCGGGCTATATAGTACTTAGGCTGCTACGTTACTTCAACGCACGACTATTAGAAGAGGTAGAACGCAGAGCGGTTCGACGGGCAATTGGACCAGCACAGAACGTGTAAGCCAGCACGAATTAATATAACTATGCTACCAAGAATCTATGTGTGTGTGAGTGATTTTTTTTTTTCTAAAGTGTGTTCATGGCAAACCTGTCAGAACTCTTGAGTGAGCTTAAGGCTATTAGAGACTCTATTATTAAATTAAGTAAGGACAAACGTTATTCCGCTCAGGGGCAGAATAAGTTTTTAAGAGCAAAGGAAATTAAAAATAATTTTGAACAAATATCTGCAGACTTATGTAAAAAAGGGATAGATGCTGTAGAATTACAAATAACAAAAGCAATATCGTCAAAGTTTTTATGTAATTTTGAGGAAATCGAGTCACTCGTTAACCCGCATCATTCAGAAACGATCACAACCATGGCCACGTTCGATCTAAAAGTCGCGCTCACGCTCCTCCCAGTAGTAGATTGCGACGAAACGCAAATTAACCAACTAAAAGACGGAATAGAGTATTATAGTAGTACCCTTAGAAACGAGGACCAGCCTCTGTTAATCAATTTTGTTTTAAAAACTCGTCTTTCTAGCAGTGCTAAAACAAAAATTAATAAGTCTTATGTGTCTGTGGCAGACCTAATAAAAGATATAAAAAATGTTTTAATTCCGATTAAATCATACACAGCCATTTTAGACCGAATGCTACGATGTAGGCAAGGAAACAAGACCATAGAAGTGTTTGGTAGTGAAATCGAAAAAATGTCCAACGATTTAAGTACAGCACAGGCTAATGGAGACGAGTCGGCATATAATTTATTAAAGCCGATTAATGAAAAAATGGCTATCAAGCGTTTCGCTGACGGCCTAAACAATGCTCGTACAAGCATTATAGTTACGTCTAGGTCCGTAAGCACAGTTAGGCAGGCAATAACTATAGCCTTAGAACAAGAAGACTGGGTAGTGAAACCACCAATAAACAATTATGTTAACTATGTTTCGAACCAGCGATTTGAAAAGATAAATAAAAACTATCATCAACAATATAATATGTCACGTAACAACAACGCGACGAGTCAGCAAGGTCGGGGTCGTGCCTACTATAACTCGAATAGGTTTCAGGGTCAGCGCAACACCAGGTTTACGTCACCTCATAATAAACGTAGGAATGTACATTTCTTAGTTGACTCAGCAGAACAGTCTAATGACGAGAACGAAAGTGAACGTCAGAGTATACGTCAGAACGAACATCATAGCGATGATTTTTTTCGTTCTGAATAGCGCTGAGGTAGATATTTGTAGTTATGGTAGTGGTAATTACGTTTGTTTTACTTGTAGTCAAACTCAAATTTCTCTATTAGTAGACACAGGAGCAAGCATTTCAATTTTAAAGTTAGATTGGTTAAATAAACTCCGTAGCGTGTCCCGCGACGCAAAGCTAGTAGTAATTTTTTCATGAACCCATCGCCGCTCTATGCTATTGGATATATGTGCAGTCTTTAGTCCGTTAGTCGCCTTTTACGACACCGAAGGAAAGAGAGGGGTTGGTAGTATTATTTTAATAATAAGTAACAACTACACAAGACAGTACCTGTCAGAAAAACGATTCTCCCTAGGGCGGTAATACTACCAACCCCTTTCATCCCTTAGGTGTTAAAAAAGGCGACTAACAGACTAAAGACTGCACATACATTCAACAGCAAAGAGTGGCGATGGGCTCATCAAAATAAACTACCAATCCCTCTCTTGCCTTTGGTGTCTTAAAAGCGACTAACGGACTAAAGACTGCACGTCATGGAACCAACTGCAAAGAGCAGCAATGGGCTCATCAAAATAATACTACCAATCCGTCTCTTCCCTTCGGTGTCGTAAAAGGCGACTAACGGACTAAAGACTGCACATACAACCAACAGCATAGAGCGGCGATGGGCTCTACAAAATAATACTATTAACCCCTCTCTTCTCTTCGGTGTCGTAAAAGGCGACTAACCTAACGGACTAAAGACTGCTCATACATTCAATAGCATAGAGCGGCGATGGGCTCATCAAAATTATACTACCAATCCCTATCTTCCCTTTGGTGTCTTAAAAGCGACTAACGGACTAAAGACTGCACGTCATAGAACCAGCAGCATAGAGCGGCGATGGGCTCATCAAAATAATACTACAAAAAGTGCACGGCAAACATAATTGCGGCGAACAAACTTATTACTGCCCGCTAAAAATTTCTTATAGAAAACACCACCTTTGGGTGCACTTAGAGGCGAACCAAGTCGTCCTTTTTGAATAGATGGGATGAAAAAGCTTGTATGTACCTAAAATGAACTTCGGCTGACGACTGTCTTGGCATCCACAATACACCGTAGGCGCGCATGACTCGGTGATTCTCATATAAAATAGGCAGTATTCCAGAACATAGTACTTATTCCCTCTGCAATTCACTAGTCATTGAACTATTCTTAGCAGTACCATACATTTCCGCTAGACGGCGGCACCATCGGCAAAAGAGTATGCGAGCTTCAAATCGTCAAGGTCACCCAGGCCTCTTAAGGCCTTAATCTGTTAATCCTTCCGGTGTCCGGGCCTGGTGAGATTTCCCGTGTTGAGTCAAATTAAGCCGCAGGCTCAACTCCTGGTGGTGCTCTTCCGTCAATTCGTTTAAGGGGTATCGCACTTTTTCTTGAAATCGGAGCCTACACTGGAGCAAACGAAAATACTTTCCAATGTCATGTGAAAAATGTCGTTCCGACTTTTAGGCTTTTTTCAAAAAGGTTAGGCTACAGGGCAAACCTTTAACCCGATCGTCTTTGTTTAGGCTCAAATTGTGTCCAGAGGAATTTTTCTCAAATTTTTGATATCATTCTTCGTTTCCAAAATATCGAGCGCCATAATCAAAACTCGGAAAAAAATGAACTTTTTTTTACTAATTCGGCCATAACTTTTTTGTTTTTGACTTTCTCGAATCATTCTTTGTCTACCTTACAGCTCTCGTGAATACGCGTCTTTTGAGCCTATTTTGAATATCATATCTTTACTACTCTCTGAGATATAAGGCGATCGCATTTTTTCGTGAAATCGGAGCCTACACTGAAGCGAACGAAAAGACATTTCCATTTTCTCCACAGTACAAAAAACTAACCGTCTGAATTCATCATAAATAACTTTGGATCAGACCCAGTAAGTACCTAGGTTGATCCTTTAAAAGTCACGTAATCTTGGAATTGTAAAGAAATAGTTATATCTCAATCTCAATGTTTTTTCGTTACAGATCATGTTTAACAATGCGGAGTTTATATGTCGCCCTTGTTACCAAAGAGCTAATGCGTCATCTGGAGCTAATCCATAAAGTCCATCATCATCATCACGCTCTCCCCAAGATTTCATGAATATATCACTTGGCTCTGCCTCCCTTCAACAAGATGATGCGCCAGATGCCCCCGCCGCTCCTCATCAAGTTGATGCGCTAGATGTCCCCGTCACTCCTCATCAAGTTGATGCGCTAGATGTCCCCGTCGCTCCTCATCAAGTTGATGCGCCAGATGTCCCCGTCGCTCCTAATCAACTTGATGTGCCAGCACAAAATGCTCTCATCTCGCTACTTCACATAGATGCCCCTGATGTTGACAATACAACAATGGTATTATAGTCTGACCGCTACCGCTGTACCGCGCCTTGGGTATGCGAGCTGTGAGGCGGGGGGGCGAAACAGTTGCTCCATTTTGTCATTCTGCCGTCATCGCTCACGGCGGCAACTAGTATGTCAGACGCACATGAGATAAAATATCTGAAAATGGGTCGTGCATTATCTCGAGATATCAAGACTGTCATTTTCAAAGTGGCCGAATATTTTAAGAAAAGAAAAGCAAACAAAGAAAGTTTATATTATACATTCCCAAAAATTAAAGATTTATTTTATTTATATTGGTTCTTTAATTGTACTTATCTAAAAATAATATTAGACAAAAACGGATTGTATGTAATTATACTCGTAAATATAAAGCTTCAATAAACTGTCCTTCGATATCGTAAGATCTGTCTGACACTACGAATCTCATGTGAGTTCATGCTCTTTACTTCCCACCTCCCTCTCCCCGTGCATACCTAAGGCGCGGTACAGCGGTTGCGGTCAGGCTATACCACATATTTCTTGACCACCGAATTCAGCTAGAACATGTATGGTGTCAGGATGTCATCGACGCTCACTTCATTCGAAACCACAGACCGGCTCTCTTCTTGGATTCAATAATTATTGACGAAGACCAAAATTAAGTCATAAATAACAAAAAATTAAATGTTTTTCATATTATGCTTGTTTCAATAATTCTCAGTATTTAACTTTAAATAAATATAGAACCCCTGGACGGAATTTGATGCACATTGCCCTATAGAAACATGAATCTATTATCAACAAAACAAACATAATATTCTATAAGCTCTGGCGGAAGTGGGTGTGCCGTCCATGTATTTTTGCCCACCACTGTACGTAGTACTGTTTGTAGTCCGCCATCTTTAGTGAGCCTAACAGGCTTACTACTGTAGGTCACGTGATAGGTTAGAAAGGACAAACCCGGTTCTCATACAAACTGGGACCTGCATGTTAAACGCTAGAAATGAGTCACTAATTAGAACATATAAAAAGGTTACATTTACCCAATTTCCACATCAGCCAGCTTTGGCCGAATGGGTCAAAATCGTGTATGAAAGGGAAAGTCCAAGTTGTCCGGTAGTTAGCGCAAAGGTCAGTATGAGTTGCAGGGTACAGCATCCAGTGTTCAAGCAGACGGTCAGCCAGGAAACAATCAAAGTCGGAGTCAGGTATTCAAGCACAATTAATTGTAAAACAAAATCCAGGAAAACAGTAAAGAGCACTCACTTACGAAATACGAATGACATCGAATGACATGACTAGGGCATCGAACCCGGGTTTACCCGACCCGAAAAAACCCGGGTATTCCGGGTTTTCTGGGTTGCAAGAAAACTCGGGTTTGGAAAATAAAAATATATTTACGCCTCTTTGATTGAACACGGTTAAAAAGTAACGCCATTGTATCTCACACAAACAAGTTAGTGGAGTTTCACTTCTTTCTTAACTTTTTTGCACTAGGCACTTTCTGCAATTTCTGCTTGACCTAATTAAGAATAACTGCATGTATGTAGTTGTTTTTTTGTGCGAAAAAGATTAAATTAATAAAGCAAGTTACACGTTCTTCGTGCGTTTGACTCAGAAATGACATAAAACGGAATGAAAGATGGAGGCAAGATGCGTCGTCGCGTTGTTGACGCGCAACAGGAGCGGTGAGCTGCGACTGCGAGTGACTCCCCCTCCATTTTGTTTCGTCGGTCCTCCTACTCCGTCTCTTCAGAATTCTCCTTTACCCATCTCAGCGGACCTCAGTATTCTTAGCATGGACATCGATCGGCCAGAAACTGAATCAAAACTGCTACATCGAGAGTGTTATTTTAACTGCCAACCGTAAGTTGGGTATTCTCAATAAGGTGAGGCGGTTTTTTTTCACTCCCGAGCAGCGCTGTTTACTGTACAAGACTCCTTTGCGATCGAGTATGGATGGAGTATTGTTCCCATCCTATGAGACGGCTCTTCTAAATACCTCCTCGATGTGATAAACTGCAAAGGCGAGCGGTACGCATTATTGGAGATGTTAAGGTTACAACCTCTCTTGAAGACCTCCAGCTGCGTGGAGAGACATTGCTTCTCTCAGTGTCTTCTACCGGAATTACTACGGAGAGTGTTCTGAAGAACTTTTTGATCTAATCCCGCTCTCTCCTTTCCTGTCCCGATCTACACATGCTAGTCTTAGGAATCACCATCATACTGTGCAGACTATCAGCACTCTTACTAAAAAATTTGGCAAGTCGTTCCTGTCAAAAAAGGTCGTAGACCTTTTATCTATGTTTTTGTGTAGTCATTATACGATGTCAGTTGCCTGAAAACAAACGTTTTTTTGATTTCACGGATATTTAAATCCTTGTAACATGGTAGCAAAGCGTATGGAGAATAAAATAAAATAACGAAACTTTCAAGTGTAGTCATGGCATCAAGACCAGAGATTACGCGATTCAAAATCGGAAACTTGGATGACACAAACTGGTCGGTTTGGAAGTATAAGGAATCTATGTTGTTGAAGGGAATTCCCAAAGCCCTAGAAATATTAGAAGGTTGATATGGTATTCCAGTAGTAGGGATTCGAGAGTTCTGGCACACTCAAAACTGGCCTTCTTCTGGCCCTCGCTCGGCTAGTTCAAGTCGTTCTAAAACTAAAAAAAAAAAAAAAAAAAAAAGGAAAACCCCCCCCATTTGAATCGATTGCGCTGGGTCCCAGAGCGATATCTTTAAAATTTCGTTTATCGTTAGCTCTCAGTTGATTTACTAATGAATCGTTAATGACTCGCCGGTCTTAATCACACAATTCCCGATGTACCTCATTATATCGATTCTGATGCACCTCATTATCTAATGACGTACCGTCACTGTAGTCTTGTCCAGTTACTAATATGCGATTGTATTTTATCGATTCTTCAGGAAAGCGCTTTGTCTTCATCCCACCTGATGTTAAGGTCATCCCTTAGTAAGACCAAAGTGGAGGCACACTTCACCTGGAATCCTCTAAAAAACTACTAAGGCACTGATGGTAACAGACTTAAATAAGATAAAATGATAAAACGGATTTTTTCAAGTCCTACCTACCAAACCGAGTACACACATGTGCAACCCCTGCTGGGAATCGAACCCATGACCCTGACTCTGAGACCGGGGTGGTCCTAACCACTTAACCACAGAGGCGGTAAGTGAGTTAATTGTAATCATGGACATTCTGTATGCGTGAAATCTTCTTCATGGACCATCTCTCGTGATATATTTTTGCTGTTATAATACACCCATACTTACTAACTTTCTGATAAGAGTAGGTATATCTTAATAACTTTGTTCATTATAATTAGGTAAACTCTATTAACTTGTACATTGAAACTAGTTTATCTGCTCGTTTAAATTAAAATAACTACCGAACTTGTTTCTTCGTGATTGAGAAACACACATTGTTCATTAAAATTAGATTTTTGTTTTGAAAGTAACATTCTCCTAAATTACAGTTCAAATAATCATTACATTAACTATCTTGTCTTGTTAAACAACATCGAGTTAGATATCTTAAGTAGAGTAGGTTCAAATAGTCATTACTTACTAAAATTGGTATAAAACGAACTGATTTTATCTATTTTCGATACTCGTGGATAGGAACCTCATACAGTTACAACTACTACAAGTGCTTCGTTCTACAAAATCACAAATAAGTACTATGAATGTAAGTAAAACGTTTTTATTTTTTATTTTCTGAGTGAATGTTCTGATTTGTTCTGACTTCTGTCTAACGTATATGATTTGCATAAAACTGATGTGATTCGCTTTCATTTTTTAATTACTGAGTGAATGTTCTGATTTTTTATGACTTCTGAGTAACGTATAAAATTGTACTGGTTGTTACAGATTGCTCGTTCTACATTCAATGAAGACGATGACGATGTGGTGTTCCAAGAAAACACGTATAAACATTATTATTACCCACAGTCGGACGACGATGAACTTCCATCGTTGCAGAAGAAAGAATCAATCGACGAATTCTTTGAACCACCAAAGAAGAAGCCGAGGACAATGAGATCTTCAACAGTTGGACGTTGTTCCGGGAGAGATTCGACATCTTACGTGTCAACCAACACCGACGACGGAGCAAGTGCAACACATCTCATTAAGATTGAGGTGTATGATAAGAAGAAGATTGAAAACATTGATCAATCGGACCATTGGAAGCATGCAGATGTTCGTGTGAAATATTACACAAAGTCTACCAATGACGATCATCATAAGAAAACTCGTCAGCTTATTTACAACATAACAAAGGGAATATCCAATTCTCCGAATTGTCGGAAATACTCTTACAGCAACAAAGATAAAAAGTAATACGCCTAAATCCATAGTACTTATTTGTGATTTTGTATAACGAAGCACTTTCTTATGTCATACAATAAATCAGATATTGGTTTGTGAGTATAAAATAAATATATTGTTAAATCATTTACTTGTTTTTATTTATTTCAAAGGTTTTAATGAAAATACCAAGTTAAATTTCAACATATTTAATAATAATTTCTCAAAAAAAAATAGGTTACAGTTACATGTTATTGAATCAATAAAAAAGACTTAAATACATGTTTTATTAACACATCATTATTATGTATCTTTATTAAACATTTCAACAAAGTCACTAAGAGGCATACCTCTAAGCTTAAGATACAAATACACAAGACGTTATTCACCATAAAGAATAAGAAATATCGAATACAATATAACTTAAATTATATAAAATAGTTTTTTAAAATTTTATTTATCGTTATTTATAATGACCCCATGCTAATGTGTCAGTGGAATTTGGTACAATATATCTCTTGGTATCATTGTAAGACAAACAAATTTTATTTATCTTTTGAGTAAAAATGACATGTTTAATGGATCTAAAACGATACATTTCAGCAAGTTCTACAATTTTTTTAAACAAACAAGTTTTATAATTATGTAATTTCAATTGTCTAGTTACACATTTGTTTACACCTTTTGCTTTAGTTATTGTTTTATTCTCTACTTGCATAGCATACATTTTTGAGCGTAAACCGACAAATTCAGAAAAAACATGGCCATTGTGTTCATCTTTAAAATAACCTAATTTTTTCTTATTTAATAAAGGAAAACCATAAATATTGTTTCGTGCGTAATCCGATGTGTCAAAATAATTACATATATCGGGTAGAATTTCTTTATAAAAATCTGCACAAAAAATTTGGTAAACTAAGCTGTCAGTGTCCGTATACAACAATTTTAAATTTTCAAATTTACACTTCATGTATTTGTAATGGAAATCATACATTAAAGATTTTGATAAATCTAATATACTAAAACCTAAAAATATGGGTTTATTGTAAAAAAGTTTAGTCTTTTGTAATTGGACTGCTACTAAACTCTCAGAGAAAACTGACGAACTATGAAATTCAGGTTTGGCAATCAGATCTGACGCACCTTTTCTTTTACCCTGATTTTCCCAGTGAGTCAATAGTTTAACGTTTACTCTTTTTTCAATATTTTCCATGGTCTTTCCAAAAAGTGAATTATTCATTAACTTATTAAAGTCTTTTTCAAAATCAGATTTTGCTAACGTACGCAATTGCGTGTTTAAATCTATATTTTTTTTTAACCAGGCACTTTGTTTAAATTTCAGAACTCTATGAACTTTCGTAAGTTTTAAACCCAACTCTAAGCTTTGTAAGAGATTTCTATAATGTAAAATATATTTTTCCTTATTATTTAAATTTGGGACCAGCTTTCGTTCCCTAGAACCACCAATACAAATATTTTCAGGACATAATGGTAAATCGGAATGATGATCATGAAGGCTATCAGGATATTCCAAATCTACTTCTAAAATGTAACCAAACTCTGAAGTGATAGGAACATTAAAATTAACATCAACACTCGCCCATTCAAATTGAGAAATAGGTAAATACTGAGACATAGCCCACCCATACAAATTATTAGCATCCAAATATAAATTTTATTAATTTTTGTTTTCGCTCACACCAATTATCTAGACCAAGATGAGTATTCTTGTGAAACTCGTTAATATGGTTAGATAACGGATAAATATACATAAACATAGAAAAAACACCCAGACCCGAAATCAATTTAGAAAAACAGTTTTTCTCTAAATTGACCCGACCGGGGATCGAACCCGGGACCTCAGAGATGGCGACACCATGAAAACCGGTGTACAAACCACTCGACCAAGGAGGTCGTCAAATATGTTAGAAAAGAAATAGGATCATCTGCTTTATAATTATCCATATAAGGATTATTGGCTTTAGCGTAACGATTACTACATTGAGACACACCACCCCTGATACCAGCTTTTATAAAGGCTATTTTATCAAAATCTGTCAATAACTCGATTTCTGCAGTGAAAACGCAGATTGGTGGAAATAAATATATATTTAAATAGACAGAGATGAACAGTCGTAGCAAAAGTTTGTGACAACAGTGTGTCAAAATAAGAGTCTATCAACATTCAAATACTTACATGACAACACTATAAAACAGCCAGTGTCCTTATTTTAGTAAATAGTTTTTACACCTTCCCGTAATAAGGACACCATGTATCTAAGTAAATAAAACTAACAAACACAATACTATACACACCTTAAAACTATAAACACAAGACATTTTTAAAACAAATTGATAACTACATACAACACGTAATACAAACAAATGACGGCACAAATAAAGTAACATTACAAACAAAACTAACTTAACCCTAACAATTTTATGCACTTCTGATGTTTGATTTTGGGCAGAGGTTTTGTCAAAACATCAGCAGGCATGTGATTTGTGGGGATGTAATGTAATGAGATGAGTGTGTCGTCCAAACAAGTGCGTATGAAATGATACCTAATGTCAATGTGTTTGGATCGAGAATGATAACTGTTGCTGTGAGATAGCTTTAGAGCACTTTGATTATCACAGAACAGTTTTATGGGTGTGACTGTGTTCATGAGATTATTTACAATGGACTTTATGTAGATAGCCTCTTTACATGCATCGCTCAGTGACATGTATTCGGCTTCCGTCGTCGAGAGAGCAACCGTACGCTGTTTGCGGGACTCCCAAGATATGGGTGCTCCACTGAACGTAAATACGTACCCTGTGTACGACCGACGATCTACGAGACACGACCCGTAATCGGCATCCGCGTAGCCCGCAATGTTGAGGCTCGATGTTTTGTCGTCTTGAAATCGTAGACCCATTGATTTTGTCGCTTTAAGATAGCGAACGACCCGCTTAGCGGCTCGCCAGTGCACCTCCCCGTAATGTGTGTTGAATTGGCTGAGAAGTGACACAGCATGAGCTATATCAGGTCTCGTGCCTATAGCAACATACATTAGGGAGCCGATGAGCTGCTGGTATGGAAGATCTGGGCGTTCGGCTTCTTTGTCAGGTAAAATCAGCTTGAGTCCAGGTTCAAGAGGTGTTGAGACAGGAATGGCGTCGTTCATGCCAAATTTATGTATTAGTTTCTCTATGTAACTGGTTTGGTCAAGTGTAAACGTCCCTCCGGCTTGTGTTACACGCATTCCAAGACAGTCTTTTAATTGGCCTAAATCTTTAACGATGAACTTTTTCTGTAGCTCCTTTTTGAAGTCATTTTTCATATATTCATTGTTGCTAAAAAGAAAAAAGTCATCAACGAATACAGCGACAATTAAAAGATCACTTTTATTTCTCTTGAAGTATACACAATGCTCAGTCTCAAGTTGTGTCATTGAGAGACACGCCATGGCTTCACGAACTTTTAGGTTCCATTGCCTCGGAGCCTGTTTTAAGCCATATAGTGACTTTTTAAGAAGACACACTTTATTTTTGTCTTCAGGAGCATAACCTTCAGGTTGCTCCATGAAGATTTCCTCTTCCAACTCGCCATTCAGGAAGGCAGTCTCCACATCCATGTGGTCAACTTTTAAATTCAATTTAGCTGATAAAGCCAGTAGGATTCGGATGGATGATAGTCTTGCGACTGGTGAAAAAGTTTCACCGTAGTCCATGCCATAGACTTGTGTGAAGCCTTTTGCTACAAGTCTAGCTTTGTACTTTACTATTTTTCCATCAGTGTCCCTCTTTATTTTATAGACCCATTTATTTTTTATTATTTTTCTATCGTTAGGTCTGTCCACTAAAGTCCACGTTCTATTTTTTATGAGACAATCATATTCAGCATTCATAGCTTTAATCCATTCATTTTTTCTAGCATCTTCCAAGGCTTCTTTATATGTCTCCGGTTCGGAATGAGAAGAAACCAAATAGAGAGATGATCCATTATTCACTGGAAAACGAATTGGAGGTCGACGCTCTCTAGAAGGATATCGACTCTCACTTTCTTCGGAAGTAACAACAGCTGGTTCAGGTTCGAGTTGTGGTGTCACTGGCGGTGGTTCTGAAACAGTAACGATTGGAACCTCTGCAGGTATAACCTCAACTGAACACTGATCTTGAATGGGAACTGATGGCTGTAATTCACGCGTGGACGTGGGAGTCACATCTTCTATAAACGGAGAACTTGAATTGGATGAAGATGAATGTGGAGTAGTGGATTCGTGGATATCAACAACATATGGAGTCGTTACTCTTGGGGGACTATCGTTAGAAAGTTGACTTGGAGTTGTCGTAGGACTTGTCAGAGACTTATTTTCAATGAAAATTACGTCTCGGGCAATAATAACATTCTTCGGGTTCCGAGTATCGATTAAACGATAACCTTTTGAGTGTTCGGCGTACCCTACAAATATACACTTTTGTGTCTTGGCGTCAAGTTTCTTGCGCTTTTCCTCTGGAATAAGCACGTGAGCTTCACAACCGAAAACTCTAAGATGAGAAAGGTTCACCTTAGTACCAGTCCAGACTTCCTCGGGAATCCTGTTGTTGAGCGCTGTAGTGGGGGAACGATTCTTGAGGTAAATCGCTGAACTTACGGCTTCTCCCCAGTAGGCTCTTGGTAGACCAGCATCTTCAAGCATTGACCGCGCTTTTTCTATGACAGTACGGTTTACTCTTTCCGATAATCCATTCTGCTGTGGATTATATGGTACAGAAGTTTGGTGAATAATTCCATTATCTTTTAAAAAATTCGACATTGGTCGATTAACAAATTCTCCACCGCAATCTGACCGGAGTATTTTAATTTTGAGACCTGTTTGGTTTTCAACCAAACTACGAAATTCGACAAACTTATTAAAAACTTCGTTTTTATGTTTTATAAGATAACCGAAAGTTTTTCGTGAAAAATTGTCGGTAAAAGTTAATAAATATAGAGCACCTCCAAAGGAATGCGTACTCATCGGTCCAAAAAGTCAGTGTGAATGAGCTCTAATTTATTACTTGACTCCTTCATAGAGGATATAAATGGTCTTTTTGATAATTTACCTCGTATGCAAGACACACACGGTTCGAATAATCTGTCTTTAAAGTCTATGCCCACTTGTTTATTTTTTAAGACGTTGACAGCTTTGTGATTCAAGTGTCCCAGGCGACGGTGCCATAGCAACGCTGTTTGTAAACAATTTGTCAAATTAGCTTGGTGGCAGACGTCAAGCTTGTACAAATTATTGAAGTTGGATGCAGTTGCGACAATTTGTCCGGAAACTTTACAGTTTTCTTTTTGCAAAATTGTCGCACCACGCTGGGAAAATAAAACCACAAATCCGTCACGTACAAGAGAACTCACCGACATTAAATTGGATGCTAACTTACGGACATAGAGCACATTTGAAAAAGTACTCATATCATTATCGCTACTTAGAGGCAAACGCACAGTACCTGACCCTTCACAAAGAATCTGGTCATTGTTGGCAACGAAGATTGGTTTCAACTTCTTATGCAAGTTCTGGAAGCAGTCGGTATTGCGACACATGTGTGAAGTTGCTCCCGAGTCTAGAAGCCAATCTTGATTGTTTTGATGACCTGAGGGATATGGACTGAAAGAAGATGAAAGTGTTATATCTGATGTAATATTAGTTTTTGAAACAATGTTTGAATTTTTATGTTGTTTTCTTTTTCTACAATTTGAAATTACATGCCCAAACTTATTACAAAATTTACACTTTACTGATTTGGTGCTAGAGTTGGAGGCCGAAACTAATGCACTAGGGGAACAGGGGGAAGATTCTTCACGGTGAAATTTCAGATCTTCTTTCAGAAGGCGCGTGGCCACTGAGTCGGAAGAAATATCAACACCGGAATTTTCTATCGCCATAATCAAGGGTTTGTATTCTTCTGTTAATCCCGTTAACATTATCACGCCCACAAACTCATCACTCAACCCAGCATCTATCTCCAGTAACTTCTCTTGTAAATCCCTGATGTAGTTAACATAGCTTTCCATGTCACCAAAGTTTGTCATCTTCGTGTTGAATAACTGCCTGAGCAAAGTTAGTTTTCGGTCGAGACCTCCGTCGGCATACTGGCACTGCAGTTTAGTCCACGTTTGTTTTGCTGTCTTTGCAGACTTGACCGTTGAGTAGATACGTGGAGCTACGCTTAGACAGATTTTTGCTCTAGTCTGTTCATCCAACCTTTTATAGTCTTGTCTCTCTGCTGCAAATATTTCTGGTGATTCGACGCACTTCCATAAGCCACAATCGACCAGGAACATTTTCATTCCGAAACTCCAGGACCCGTAATTGGAACGTCCTTCCAACTTTGGGATAGGTGGCACACCGCTGGCAATGACCGCTGGTCCAGCTTGAGCAGGAACAGAGGCATAACGGATATCACCCTGCACTCGAGGGCGATCTTCAGCTGTAGGTGGCTCACTCATTTTTGCGTGAGATACTTTTGACCTGTAAGGTTAAAGGTCTGGGCCCATAACCTGCAGTGAAAACGCAGATTGGTGGAAATAAATATATATTTAAATAGACAGAGATGAACAGTCGTAGCAAAAGTTTGTGACAACAGTGTGTCAAAATAAGAGTCTATCAACATTCAAATACTTACATGACAACACTATAAAACAGCCAGTGTCCTTATTTTAGTAAATAGTTTTTACAATTTCGACTTCGGTAAACTTTAACATAGCGTCCCAGCTTAAACCAGGAGCAGTGTAATAATGAGCAGGATCTAAATCATAGGTTTTTAAACAAACATTTCTAAAGTTTTCGAATATATCACTTAAAAGCAAAACATTTGTTTTTAAATAAAGATTAGAATAATCAGACATACTACAACATTTAAAATGAGACCACACTCTTTGAGCGTGAACGTAGTCTTCGTTAGAAATCGTTGACCCAGTAAGTGAATTAAAAAAGTCATAAATTTTTGGTAATGATGGTGATTTTAATGACCTGAAAGAACTCATATACTCATATGGATATACACCTTTTCTTTTCAGCAATTCAAAGTCGTTTACATTCGGAAATTCATTTTTTAGTTCTATAAATTGATTATTATTAAGATTAGAAGCTAATGAATTTAAACTACTTGATAAAAATTTAAAAGAATCAATAAACCTTAAACTTACACGCTGACCGTTTACGTGAAGAATTTTAGAAAATGAAATATATTTTTCTTTATTTTGGGGGATTATTTGTACTTCACCATCAGCAAAATTTAATGCGTGTACAATAAAGTGAGCATCGTAATTACTTAGATTATGTAATACTACTGGTACAAAGTCTATTTTATGAAACTTTTTACTACATATTTCATGTGAAACACCTATAAACGCTCCCGTCTGCCAGTTATAGTCAATAAATTGCTCATATAAATCTTTTTTACAAATGTAACATACTTTGGTTTCTTCTATACATTTTTTATTTTCATTCGTAAGAGGGAGAGGAGCAGTTTGAAAACTATATTTACTACATATAATTTTTAAATCTTTTTGGAGCTTATTCATAAATACATGAGCACAGTTTTCTCCGCTATAACTAACATATTTAGAGAGATTACTATCATATGAACACTTAATATAATAACCGAAACTGTACACGTCATGTCTCTGAACATTAATGGTTGATGATTTGTTAGGATCACCAGAACAAGAGGCAATAGGTTTTAAAAACGATTCGAAGTCAGCGTAAATAAAAAAAGGAACCCCCTTTTTCTTTTCAAATTTATCAAAATATAACCTATCATTAGACACATTTTCATTGAACCAGTTTTTTCTAAACATACTTGGACTTGGTAATATTGTACTAATATGAGCACAATCATGTTTTTGGTGGTTATCTACCGCATTGCTTGTAGGAAAATAAAGCAGACAACCATCACAAATGTGAACCGCACCATTTCGTTTAGTGATCTGCTTACTCACTAATCGTGATAAATTTTTAATATAGCAATAATGTCCGTTACTACCACTAGTGACGTATAGTAAATTTATATGTGTTGATTTGCGAGACTTTGTAAAGTACAGGGGGCCAATAACATGATGAGTTTTAGTCTCAGAGTTATATTCTAAACCAAAAACGTTAATGCTTATATTGTTTAAGCGCTCAACTCTGTAAATATCAGTTAATTTTACTGGAAACGAAATCCCATTAAAATTTAACTTGTTTTCCAATTTCCTATACTCGTTTACACGATCGGGGTTTTTTGATACAGGATACAAAGCTGAGAGTAAAGCCCATTTACAACACTGCACATCTGCGTTCTTAACATTGATAACTGCTTTTTTAGTCCTAATATCATAAGGTAATTCAATAAAAGATGATCCCCGCAGTGGATTGAATTTATTAATATTCATATCTAAACTAATTAGGTCCGTAAGACTCCATCCACTATCTTTTTTCTCAAACTCACTGACTTTATTAGCTAATACTTCTTTTATTGAATTAAAAAGTATATTGATGTCTTCGGATTCATTGAGAATATAGTTCTGAGTTTGGAAGTCAAAAACGTTTTGTACATTTTTATTTTGGTGCACGAAGTTGGCACACAGTATAAAGTTTACTTTAAACGTTTTTAATTGTACTATATCATCAAGAATCAAAGTCCTTAAATCATCAATTATTGAATTAAAAAATGTATCAACCGTTTCCAAATCTTTTGAGTCCGCTAAAGAAGTTATTCTGTATGTATGAACTCTTTTGCCAAAAGCAGTTTCAATTAACCTTACATTTGGTAAATTATCATGGGAACGAAACACATTATTTTTGTGATTCTTACTTTTATAGTGATTGGATAAATACCTTTTTTTAACGGAAATATTGCAAACTGAACACATCATCATCTCGCTAATATCTACAGTCGAATCATCTTCAGCTCCTCTAGATGTTGATGGTTCATTAATACGTCGTCTTTTCTCATTGTTTTGAATGCTATTCTCAGTTTGCCGTTTTAATCCTCTCCCAATTTGTATGTTAACACTGTAAACATAAATAAAAAATATTAGAACTAACAAAAAATCAACAACATAAATTTTTTAAAAATATTAAAAATAATACTTACGTCTTTTCAATTTCTTCACTGAGTTTCACTAATGATTCATCGAAATATGAGTCAAAAATATTTCGTTCTTTACTTTCAGCAGTTTCTACTATATCACAGATTTCATTTAACTCTTCATCATATTCAGTGCAGTTCAAATCAGTTTTATCGACTGAAGATGAAAAAAAGCACTGACATATTACGTTCCAGCCATTTATTATTAACTCTCAAGCAATGGGCGATTTTCTGACAGCCCAAATTAAAAAGTAAAAATTAGTTCAAAAACACTCGATAGATGTCGTTTTATGAAAGCTGGGCTACTTATGGGCTGTAATAAATTCTACACTTTTACTTGTCTACCAAAAGAATAAAAAAATAGTATTTACTTACCTATTTATATTCAGGACATCCAGAACCTATTTCTATTTTGGAATAGAATAAATATTACGCAGTCATACACGTGCTCTTCATGAACCCGCCTTTTACTAAGCGCCATACTAATCTATGCTAAGCGCCATCTATGAAGTCATTTACGAACCAATTTCTTTTTTTTTTTAATCTCGGAAAATCGCCCATTAGACGAGTAGAAGTTTATGACTCAGAGCATTGATTACTAACTAGTAAGCACCACTGCTCGTCGTTTTTATACTAGGTAGATCATTATGTGTTTCTCAATCACGAATAAACAAGTTCGGTAGCTAACGAGCAGATAAACAAAGTTATTAAGGTACACTCTTATCAGAAAGTTAGTAAGTATGGGTATATTATCCATATCCATATATCGCCGAAGGCGACCAGCCGAAGCTGTGAGGCGAGCAGTGGTGCCTATGGTTTGTCATGTCAAATTCAACTTTTCAATTGTTCGAAATAACGATAATCTTAGTGTGAAGTCTTCGTTTCATGGACCATCTCTCGTGATATATTTTTGCTATTATACCTAGTATAAAAACGACGAGCAGTGGTGCTTACTAGTTAGTAATCAATGCTCTGAGTCATAAACTTCTACTCGTCTAATTGCTTGAGAGTTAATAATAAATGGCTGGAACGAAATATGTCAGTGCTTTTTTTTCATCTTCAGTCGATAAAACTGATTTGAACTGCACTGAATATGATGAAGAGTTAAATGAAATCTGTGATATAGTAGGAACTGCTGAAAGTAAAGAACGAAATATTTTTGACTCATATTTCGATGAATCATTAGTGAAACTCAGTGAAGAAATTGAAAAGACGTAAGTATTATTTTTAATATTTTAAAAAAATTTATGTTGTTGATTTTTTGTTAGTTCTAATATTTTTTATTTATGTTTACAGTGTTAACATACAAATTGGGAGAGGATTAAAACGGCAAACTGAGAATAGCATTCAAAACAATGAGAAAAGACGACGTATTAATGAACCATCAACATCTAGAGGAGCTGAAGATGATTCGACTGTAGATAATAGCGAAATGATGATGTGTTCAGTTCGCAATATTTCCGTAAAAAGGTATTTATCCAATCACTATAAAAGTAAGAATCACAAAAATAATGTGTTTCGTTCCCATGATAATTTACCAAATGTAAGGTTAATTGAAACTGCTTTTGGCAAAAGAGTTCATACATACAGAATAACTTCTTTAGCGGACTCAAAAGATTTGGAAACGGTTGATACATTTTTTAATTCAATAATTGATGATTTAAGGACTTTGATTCTTGATGATATAGTACAATTAAAAACGTTTAAAGTAAACTTTATACTGTGTGCCAACTTCGTGCACCAAAATAAAAATGTACAAAACGTTTTTGACTTCCAAACTCAGAACTATATTCTCAATGAATCCGAAGACATCAATATACTTTTTAATTCAATAAAAGAAGTATTAGCTAATAAAGTCAGTGAGTTTGAGAAAAAAGATAGTGGATGGAGTCTTACGGACCTAATTAGTTTAGATATGAATATTAATAAATTCAATCCACTGCGGGGATCATCTTTTATTGAATTACCTTATGATATTAGGACTAAAAAAGCAGTTATCAATGTTAAGAACGCAGATGTGCAGTGTTGTAAATGGGCTTTACTCTCAGCTTTGTATCCTGTATCAAAAAACCCCGATCGTGTAAACGAGTATTGGAAATTGGAAAACAAGTTAAATTTTAATGGGATTTCGTTTCCAGTAAAATTAACTGATATTTACAGAGTTGAGCGCTTAACAATATAAGCATTAACGTTTTTGGTTTAGAATGTAACTCTGAGACTAAAACTCATCATGTTATTGGCCCCCTGTACTTTACAAAGTCTCGCAAATCAACACATATAAATTTACTATACGTCACTAGTGGTAGTAACGGACATTATTGCTATATTAAAAATTTATCACGATTAGTGAGTAAGCAGATCACTAAACGAAATGGTGCGGTTCACATTTGTGATGGTTGTCTGCTTTATTTTCCTACAAGCAATGCGGTAGATAACCACCAAAAACATGATTGTGCTCATATTAGTACAATATTACCAAGTCCAAGTATGTTTAGAAAAAACTGGTTCAATGAAAATGTGTCTAATGATAGGTTATATTTTGATAAATTTGAAAAGAAAAAGGGGGTTCCTTTTTTTATTTACGCTGACTTCGAATCGTTTTTAAAACCTATTGCCTCTTGTTCTGGTGATCCTAACAAATCATCAACCATTAATGTTCAGAGACATGACGTGTACAGTTTCGGTTATTATATTAAGTGTTCATATGATAGTAATCTCTCTAAATATGTTAGTTATAGCGGAGAAAACTGTGCTCATGTATTTATGAATAAGCTCCAAAAAGATTTAAAAATTATATGTAGTAAATATAGTTTTCAAACTGCTCCTCTCCCTCTTACGAATGAAAATAAAAAATGTATAGAAGAAACCAAAGTATGTTACATTTGTAAAAAAGATTTATATGAGCAATTTATTGACTATAACTGGCAGACGGGAGCGTTTATAGGTGTTTCACATGAAATATGTAGTAAAAAGTTTCATAAAATAGACTTTGTACCAGTAGTATTACATAATCTAAGTAATTACGATGCTCACTTTATTGTACACGCATTAAATTTTGCTGATGGTGAAGTACAAATAATCCCCCAAAATAAAGAAAAATATATTTCATTTTCTAAAATTCTTCACGTAAACGGTCAGCGTGTAAGTTTAAGGTTTATTGATTCTTTTAAATTTTTATCAAGTAGTTTAAATTCATTAGCTTCTAATCTTAATAATAATCAATTTATAGAACTAAAAAATGAATTTCCGAATGTAAACGACTTTGAATTGCTGAAAAGAAAAGGTGTATATCCATATGAGTATATGAGTTCTTTCAGGTCATTAAAATCACCATCATTACCAAAAATTTATGACTTTTTTAATTCACTTACTGGGTCAACGATTTCTAACGAAGACTACGTTCACGCTCAAAGAGTGTGGTCTCATTTTAAATGTTGTAGTATGTCTGATTATTCTAATCTTTATTTAAAAACAAATGTTTTGCTTTTAAGTGATATATTCGAAAACTTTAGAAATGTTTGTTTAAAAACCTATGATTTAGATCCTGCTCATTATTACACTGCTCCTGGTTTAAGCTGGGACGCTATGTTAAAGTTTACCGAAGTCGAAATCGAGTTATTGACAGATTTTGATAAAATAGCCTTTATAAAAGCTGGTATCAGGGGTGGTGTGTCTCAATGTAGTAATCGTTACGCTAAAGCCAATAATCCTTATATGGATAATTATAAAGCAGATGATCCTATTTCTTTTCTAACATATTTGGATGCTAATAATTTGTATGGGTGGGCTATGTCTCAGTATTTACCTATTTCTCAATTTGAATGGGCGAGTGTTGATGTTAATTTTAATGTTCCTATCACTTCAGAGTTTGGTTACATTTTAGAAGTAGATTTGGAATATCCTGATAGCCTTCATGATCATCATTCCAATTTACCATTATGTCCTGAAAATATTTGTATTGGTGGTTCTAAGGAACGAAAGCTGGTCCCAAATTTAAATAATAAGGAAAAATATATTTTACATTATAGAAATCTCTTACAAAGCTTAGAGTTGGGTTTAAAACTTACGAAAGTTCATAGAGTTCTGAAATTTAAACAAAGTGCCTGGTTAAAAAAAAATATAGATTTAAACACGCAATTGCGTACGTTAGCAAAATCTGATTTTGAAAAAGACTTTAATAAGTTAATGAATAATTCACTTTTTGGAAAGACCATGGAAAATATTGAAAAAAGAGTAAACGTTAAACTATTGACTCACTGGGAAAATCAGGGTAAAAGAAAAGGTGCGTCAGATCTGATTGCCAAACCTGAATTTCATAGTTCGTCAGTTTTCTCTGAGAGTTTAGTAGCAGTCCAATTACAAAAGACTAAACTTTTTTACAATAAACCCATATTTTTAGGTTTTAGTATATTAGATTTATCAAAATCTTTAATGTATGATTTCCATTACAAATACATGAAGTGTAAATTTGAAAATTTAAAATTGTTGTATACGGACACTGACAGCTTAGTTTACCAAATTTTTTGTGCAGATTTTTATAAAGAAATTCTACCCGATATATGTAATTATTTTGACACATCGGATTACGCACGAAACAATATTTATGGTTTTCCTTTATTAAATAAGAAAAAATTAGGTTATTTTAAAGATGAACACAATGGCCATGTTTTTTCTGAATTTGTCGGTTTACGCTCAAAAATGTATGCTATGCAAGTAGAGAATAAAACAATAACTAAAGCAAAAGGTGTAAACAAATGTGTAACTAGACAATTGAAATTACATAATTATAAAACTTGTTAGTTTAAAAAAATTGTAGAACTTGCTGAAATGTATCGTTTTAGATCCATTAAACATGTCATTTTTACTCAAAAGATAAATAAAATTTGTTTGTCTTACAATGATACCAAGAGATATATTGTACCAAATTCCACTGACACATTAGCATGGGGTCATTATAAATAACGATAAATAAAATTTTAAAAAACTATTTTATATAATTTAAGTTATATTGTATTCGATATTTCTTATTCTTTATGGTGAATAACGTCTTGTGTATTTGTATCTTAAGCTTAGAGGTATGCCTCTTAGTGACTTTGTTGAAATGTTTAATAAAGATACATAATAATGATGTGTTAATAAAACATGTATTTAAGTCTTTTTTATTGATTCAATAACATGTAACTGTAACCTATTTTTTTTTTGAGAAATTATTATTAAATATGTTGAAATTTAACTTGGTATTTTCATTAAAACCTTTGAAATAAATAAAAACAAGTAAATGATTTAACAATATATTTATTTTATACTCACAAACCAATATCTGATTTATTGTATGACATAAGAAAGTGCTTCGTTCTACAAAATCACAAATAAGTACTATGGATTTAGGCGTATTACTTTTTATCTTTGTTGCTGTAAGAGTATTTCCGACAATTCGGAGAATTGGATATTCCCTTTGTTATGTTGTAAATAAGCTGACGAGTTTTCTTATGATGATCGTCATTGGTAGACTTTGTGTAATATTTCACACGAACATCTGCATGCTTCCAATGGTCCGATTGATCAATGTTTTCAATCTTCTTCTTATCATACACCTCAATCTTAATGAGATGTGTTGCACTTGCTCCGTCGTCGGTGTTGGTTGACACGTAAGATGTCGAATCTCTCCCGGAACAACGTCCAACTGTTGAAGATCTCATTGTCCTCGGCTTCTTCTTTGGTGGTTCAAAGAATTCGTCGATTGATTCTTTCTTCTGCAACGATGGAAGTTCATCGTCGTCCGACTGTGGGTAATAATAATGTTTATACGTGTTTTCTTGGAACACCACATCGTCATCGTCTTCATTGAATGTAGAACGAGCAATCTGTAACAACCAGTACAATTTTATACGTTACTCAGAAGTCATAAAAAATCAGAACATTCACTCAGTAATTAAAAAATGAAAGCGAATCACATCAGTTTTATGCAAATCATATACGTTAGACAGAAGTCAGAACAAATCAGAACATTCACTCAGAAAATAAAAAATAAAAACGTTTTACTTACATTCATAGTACTTATTTGTGATTTTGTAGAACGAAGCACTTGTAGTAGTTGTAACTGTATGAGGTTCCTATCCACGAGTATCGAAAATAGATAAAATCAGTTCGTTTTATACCAATTTTAGTAAGTAATGACTATTTGAACCTACTCTACTTAAGATATCTAACTCGATGTTGTTTAACAAGACAAGATAGTTAATGTAATGATTATTTGAACTGTAATTTAGGAGAATGTTACTTTCAAAACAAAAATCTAATTTTAATGAACAATGTGTGTTTCTCAATCACGAAGAAACAAGTTCGGTAGTTATTTTAATTTAAACGAGCAGATAAACTAGTTTCAAAGTACAAGTTAATAGAGTTTACCTAATTATAATGAACAAAGTTATTAAGATATACCTACTCTTATCAGAAAGTTAGTAAGTATGGGTGTATTATAACAGCAAAAATATATCACGAGAGATGGTCCATGAAGAAGATTTCACGCATACAGAATGTTCATGATTACAATTAACTCACTTACCGCCTCTGTGGTTAAGTGGTTAGGACCACCCCGGTCTCAGAGTCAGGGTCATGGGTTCGATTCCCAGCAGGGGTTGCACATGTGTGTACTCGGTTTGGTAGGTAGGACTTGAAAAAATCCGTTTTATCATTTTATCTTATTTAAGTCTGTTACCACCAGTGCCTTAGTAGCTTTTTAGAGGATTCCAGGTGAAGTGTGCCTCCACTTTGGTCTTACTAAGGGATGACCTTAACATCAGGTGGGATGAAGACAAAGCGCTTTCCTGAAGAATCGATAAAATACAATCGCATATTAGTAACTGGACAAGACTACAGTGACGGTACGTCATTAGATAATGAGGTGCATCAGAATCGATATAATGAGGTACATCGGGAATTGTGTGATTAAGACCGGCGAGTCATTAACGATTTATTAGTAAAACAAATGAGAGCTAACGCTCGAAGATTGTATCTCTTTTTTTTTTTTTTTAGTTTTGGAACGACTTGAACTAGCCGAGCGAGGGCCAGAAGAAGGCCAGTTTTGAGTGTGCCAGAACTCTCGAATTCCTACTACTTATTCCCGTAATGAAACCCACGGGTGATAATTGTGCTATGAAGGAGTTTCAAGAACTTGATAATACTATATATACTTCTTACAAGCACCATGACCGACGAAATTGTCCAAAGAATTATGCGTTTTGAGTCTTCTAAAGAAGTGTGGGGTGAACTTAAACGGTTGTTCGACGGAGATAGAGATGACTTTGACTTAGTCTACGAAAATTGCCTTAAGTTCTTCGAGTACAAGATGAAGCTGGACGATAATATGGCGATACACCTGTCAAAGTTAAAGAACATTTGGTTTAACTTGAACAAGGAGATCACAAAGCTTGAAGGAAACCAAGAGTTGCCAGAGGTAATTCTGATATGCAAGTTCTTAGATACTTTGCCTGATATATACCTTACATTCAAATCCAGTTGGCTATTGATGTCTAAAAAGGAAAGGACAATAGAGAGACTAACCTCACAACTCTGTGCTTTTGAAAGCAACGTAGAGACAATACCTACAGCATCCACAAGCGAGAGTATCCAAGCTCTGACAATAAGAGCTTCTTACAAGAAAAAAACGATAAGAACAACAGTAAAAAGGTAAAGTGCAATTACTGTTTACAAGAAGGACATAAAGTAAGAAAATGCGCCAAGTGGTTGAGTGATGGAAGACCATCTAAGCCAAGTTCGAATGCAAACATAGTAAACAACACAGACATGATGATGGTTGATACATGCTTATACCCTGACAGAGATTGTTGGTATCTAAACAGTGGAGCTACAAGTCACGTCACGTTCAGGAGAGATTTCTTCCATACGTTTAAAAGTTTTGGCAAAGCACATACAGTAACAACAGCTAATGGTGAGAAAGTTGAGGCCACTGGTAAAGGTGACATAAAATCAAAGAAGCCAAAGTTGGAAACCATAGAGGCATCATAAACTTATGCGATGTATGGTGTGTACCATCACTACAGAAAAATCTGTTCTGACTATTGGCAGCACAGGACAGATTACAGAATAGCGTCTTCGAGTCTAAGCCAGAGTTTTGCACACTAAAAGCGAATGGCATAGTTAAGGTTACAGGTGAACGAAATAAAAGGGGAGGCTTATTCAGACTAAATGTGAACAATGTAATGCCACCAAAATACCTTTGGAAGTCAATGTACTAACAAGTCAAGATTCGCTACAGATCTATCATGAGAGATTGGCTCACCAAAGCAAAGCTCATGTAAAGAAAGTCATTGAAAGTGAACTCGGAATAAAAGTACCGCATAACAGTAAAGAGTTCTGCGAAGGATGTAGCTTCGGGAAGACGCACAGAAAACCTTTCGGAACTAGAGTTAGAGCGGAGACACCAGGCGAAATAATAAACTCAGGACGCTAGAGGGCGCCGCATTGTGTATATCGGCCCGTAGTAAATAATTAAAGTAATATTTAAAGCAACTAAATAAGGCAATAACTATCTTTAAAGTTTAAATAAAACTACAATACCTGTGTGATATCGTTTTCAAGATAAACAAACCAGTGTATCATAAAATAAATCTCTCTGAAATCAGTGTCGTAAAAATGCAGTAAAACATTAGTGAAGCTGTGTCAGTGCCAAAACTTTGGGCCAAAAGTGTCAATAAACCTGTTTAGCGACTACATGCGAATAAAATATACAATTAAAGTTAAATAAACAGTGAAGAAAGTGAAAATATACCACAACCTGTAAATTGGACGGTGTCTTTAAATAATTTTTCAATCAGTTGACCTTGGACTTTTTAAAACGGAGAAGAAAGTCACGAGCACTACGCGCGACTGACTGCAAAAAGCTACCATAGTATTGACTAAATTCGGCCATAAAGTCAAACCGCTAGTGGCGTCGCGGTACAGCTACTGGATTCGTCGAACTTGAAAACCGAGTTCAAATCCACATTGCAGTGAAGATTCCATTTTGCGTTACGTTTTTTTTTTTTTTTTTTGTGTTAGTATATTTCTGGTCAGTTTAACACTATAAATTAATTATATAATCAATTGCTAACAATAATAATAGAAAAGAAAAAAAAAAGAAAAAAGAAGGGAAGAATTTTAATCGCTGCAGTATAATAATTATACTATAAATAATGGATGTTTATTCTGAGAACATTACCTTTAGAAGGCGCCAAAGAACAAGTTCACTAAACGACGTAAACAATGTCTCTGAAAGTTCCTCTCTCATGGATACCACTATGCTCAGCCTACCAAATACATCTATTATGGAAACAACCCAGAACATGGAAGCACAAAATCGAATTCGCGTATTAGAAGAACAACTACTGTCGTCTCACCAAGAAATTGAGAACCTATTATTGGAGAAATCTAAATTAAGCAAAGAATTAGAAAAAGCACACAAAACCATAGAGACCTATAAAAAAATTGCTTCAATAACAGACTTAAATACCAATACACCATCATCACCGAGAAAAAGGCGCAAATCGAAAATAGTCAAGAGAAATAGCCCATCAAACATGCCTCATACGAACACAATCACAGTAGATACGCAAAAAAATAAGGAAGCTGAATTATCTCATCCAAAAACATATGAAAATAGAGAAACTTCATCAACATACCGCATTAAAAACACAGAATACACACCAACAAGGGAACGAAGAAATGCATATATTCAACCAGAACCGGCAAACCATGAGAACAAAACGGAACAAATCGTACAAACTACACACACAAATAATGTGAACAAGAGCCGAATAGCAATAATAGCTGATCAACAAGGACATCTGATGCGACAAGAACTGGAAGCAAATGTTGGATCGGATTTCTCCATAACGTGCACACTTAAACCAGGGTCTAGATTTAAAGATGTACTTAAAAGTAATCAAATTGAATTAGCCAATTTAAACAAAAACGATTATATTATCATAGCAGGCGGAATAAATGATATTAGCCCATGTGAATTTCAAAAAAACCTGGACACTTTTTTAAGTACATATAAAAACACTAACATTATTGTATGTGAAATTCCTTATAACAATTCATTGATAACTGAAAAAATAAACTATGATTTGAAATTCATATGTGGGAAATATAATCATGCAAATTTTATGGATCTCAATTACTCTAGATATATACCTAAGGGGAGAAAATTTCCTTTATATTTGGCAGGTAACATTCATAGGGAGCTTATACGAATACAATATAGTTACAAATTTGACAGTATAAACAATAAAAAATATTCAAAATTTGTGAAACACAGAAATACCCAAACAGACGAAAACGAAAATATACATATCAGTTGCAACGAACCCAACATAAACACAAAACCTTTTTTTCGTTTATAACTACATAAACATAATGCATCAAAACATTAATGGCTTGTTAACTAAATCAGAGGAATTAATGGTAAATATGGATGATTTGCAAAAAAATAGAACCTTTCTAGATATATTATGTATAACGGAACACAACATGATTAACGATGATAAAACATTACTTAATATACTAAACTATACTCTAGCAGCCGATTTCTGTAGATCTAATAGAAATGGGGGTTCTTGTATCTTAATTTATAATCAACACAAATTTAAAGAAATTAAAGAAATAAACTCTCTTAGCATAAGCAACCTTATAGAAATATGTGGAATCGAATTGGTTGAACATGGAATAATCATTGTATGTATATACCGGCCCCCAAAAGTGAAAACCTGTGAATTTGATTTTTTCTTTGCTAAACTTGAACAAGTGTTGAGTAAAATCTGTTTTAAAAATAAAAAAGTCGTTGTTTGCGGTGACTTTAACATCGACAGACTTACAAGGAACAATGCCTCTATAGAATTTGAACATATATTGGCAGCATATAATCTTAACTTATCTATAAATCAGCCAACCAGAATTAGCAGTAAGACCTGTTTGGATAACTTCGCACATAATCTAGGAAAATGTGAGACTTCGGTCACAGAACTTGCATTATCTGATCATACGGCCCAAATTTTAAGATGTCCTGTTCAAAAAAGTTTTTCTTATAAATATTTCTACACTGTGAAAAGAGATTTTTGCGAAGAGAATATAGAAATGTTTATACAGACCCTAAGTAGCTTATCCTTCCAAGACGTATATAACACAGAAGACCCTAACATTGCATATGATAACTTTATTGAAACGTTTAAGCTATTCTATGACCTCTGCTTTCCTTTCTATAAAGCGAGAATACCTGTCAGAAAAAGACCTTCGTGGCTAAGCCGAGGCATAAAACGTTGCACCAAACGGAAACGTGATTTTCTATGGAAATATAGGCACTCACCCACTTCGCTAAACAAAACAACCTTTAAGCAATACTCCCGAAGACTAAAGGCTATTTTGAAATTAACTCAAAAAGCCCAAAACAATTATCATGTTCAACAGGCGGCAAACAAACCAAAAGCTATTTGGGAGATTATAAATAAAAATAAACAGAATAATATAAAAGACGAAATAATGAAGGTGAAAATTAATGACAAAAATATAACAAATCCAGATGAAATTGCTGAAACCTTCAATAATTATTTTATACATCAAATAAAGGATATTAGATCCGATCCTAATCACAAAACATCAATAAATAATTGTCAATTGCACTCATGTTTTATCGCACCCACAAATGACCATGAAATCTTAAACATCATCAGAAAATTAAAAAACACAAACAGTACAGGTTATGATGAGATAAGTACGAAGATAGTTAAACGATCATCAAAAATTATTACACCCATTCTTTGTCACATTATAAATAAAAGTATCGAACATGGTGTCTATCCTGATAAACTAAAGACATCCATCATAATACCATTACATAAAAAAGGCGACAAAGAAGATATGAAATTTTACAGACCGATTGCCCTTATCCCAGTATTTTCAAAAATTTTCGAAAGAGTAATTTATGATGGTATAAACTGTTATTTTGAAAAGAATAATATTTTTGCTAGGGAACAAGCGGGCTTTCGCAAAAATAAATCAACAAATATGGCTCTACTAGATTTCCTAGAACAAGTTTTAAAAGCACTTGATAATAAAAAGAGAGTCACGGCGCTCTTTATGGATATGACCAAAGCTTTTGATCACGTGCATCATGACATCCTGCTCACTAAATTGGAATCATATGGAATAAGAGGCATTACACTAAATCTAATAAAGTCATACCTTACAAACCGAAACCAAATCACTGAAATAACTAAGATAAACCCAACATCTAAAACTAATACCAAATACCACTCAGGTTGTAAAACTGTTAAGTTCGGTGTGCCTCAAGGGAGCATCCTGGGACCCCTACTTTTCCTTATCTATATTAACGATTTTCCTAAGGTTGTCAACCATCCCATGTTTCTGTTTGCAGACGATAGCACAGTACTTTTTATGGATAATAATTTCGAAGGGTATGAAAATGAAATTAATGAATCTCTTACTTCTATTATAAATTGGCTAAATCACAATAATCTGTTAATTAATCTTGATAAAACGAATACCATAACTTTTAAAAATAAAAATACTAAATTCAATAATTTAAATATAAACTACTTGGGCAAAAAAATTAATGAAATAATAAATACTAAATTTTTAGGGGTTCTTATCGACTCAAAACTATCATGGAAACCACACATCGACTATGTTTGTGGTAAGCTTAGCAAATGCTCCTATGCATTATACATGTTACGAAAAACAGTAAACATTAATACTCTACTAACTGCTTATCATGCCTATGCGGGTTCTGTGCTAAAATATGGCGTCTTGTGCTGGGGAAACGCCACTGATAAAGAGAAAGCTTTTAAAGCCCAAAAAAAATGTATCAGGGCAATATGCAATCTGAAACAGACAGACTCTTGTAAACCCTACTTCAAAAAATTTAAAATATTGACCCTCGCTTCAATGTATATACTAGAAGCATCTCTTTTTGTAAAAAAGAATATTAAAGATTATGGTACACTAAGGAGTAAGCGACATAACAAGAGATTAAAGGCTATAGCATCTAAGACTTGCTTGTTAGGAAATAGTGTTTTTGTAATGCAATTTAACAGCTTGCCAAAAAGTATTAAAGATACTGAAGTATTAGATGTTTTCAAATATAAATTAAAGATTTTTTTGGCTGAAAAAGCATATTACTCAATTAATGAATTAATTAATGATAAAGACTTTGTACGATATTAACTTATGATTAATATTTATAAAATATAATGTAAATTATTCAATTCAAACATTAGGTATATTGTCATTTTATAATCAATTTAATTTAATTTAATTTAATTAATATTATATAAAGACATTTTATTTTTAACTGATTGTTTATAACATTTTAATTCAATTTTATTAATTTTGTACATCATTCTTTTATTTATTTATAAAACTACTTCTTATGTTTGTATTTTTAAAATTTGCACACCATCATTGGTTGGATATGGTCGCTCTATTACTTAGCCATAAGACCTAAATGTTTGTACTTACCCATATTTCGCAAATAAAGAGTTTGAGTTTGAGTTTGAGTTTGATGTTTGTGGTCCATTCCCATTTTTATACAAGAGATACCACTACTTCGTTCTATTTAAAGATGATTACAGCAAATACCGCTATGTATACTTCATGAAACAGAAAGTCTGAAGTATACTCAAAGCTTCAACTAATGTTAGAAGAGAGCAAGGTAGCGGTCTTAAATGACATGAGCTGGTCATGTCATTAAAGAAATGTTAAGTGATATGAGAAAATTAGATCTACACTACAAAAGTATGGCATTAAGCAAAGATTATAATGCCATATACGCCACAGCAAAATGGCTGCAGTGAGAGAGAGAATAGGACACTTGTAGAAGCCGCTCGCGCAATGATGTATGCGCACGAAGAGTTGCCAACCGCATGTTGGCCAGAGCTCATAAATACAGCAGCATATGTACTCAACAGAACAGGATGCACTCCTGTACATGGTAAATCACCATATGAATTGTGGTACAACAAGAAGTCAAAGATTAATCATTTGAAGATTATCGGTAGTCCTTGTTACGTCCATGTACCCAGGCAGAAGCGTAAGAAGTTAGACAAGAAATCCAAAAAATGTATCCTAATCGGCTATAATGGTGATGATGGATATCGTCTTCTGAACATGAATAAAGATGGATGTTTACTGGTACGTTCAAGAGACGTAGTATTTCTAGAGTCAGCGATCGATGACAATGCCAAAGAGAGTGAAGAATCGACAAAATCTTCTGAGACTGAGGCTGAAAATGAAATAAGTCTACTAATACCAGCAAATCCAAGTGCAAGGGAGGACAATAGTCAAATGATTCAAGATGTAAGGGAGGAAGAAAGTGAAAGCACAGAAACTTTTCAGGAATGTGTATCTCCAGAATCGTTTGAGACTATACCTCATACATCTTCAGAAATTCATGATGACATTGAGAATGATCAGACGTTACCAGAGCGCGTAGAACAAATGGATGATATTATGTCAGATAGCGAAATAGAGAATGAAGGTAGGAGAACTCTTCGAGACAGAGCTCAGCTACAACCACCTACAAGACTTGGTGACTATTTTATGCTGTCTTTAAACAATGGGACAGAAATGGATGAGCCTACAACCTACAACGAAGTATTTAAAAGTCAAAACAAGGAGCAATGGATGAGGAGCTATGAAAAATGAGTTAAAGTCTTTGGAAGAAATTAAAATTTGGACTTGAGTTGATCTACCCAAGGATCGCAAAGCTATATCGTGCAAGTGGCTCTACAAAGTTAAAACTAACGCTGATGGTACGATTGACAAATACAAAGCAAGACTCGTTGCTCGAGGTTTTTCGCAACAACACGGAGTGGACTATGATGAGACGTTTAGCCCTGTTGCAAAGATGACAACGATAAGGTCAGTCATAAGCATTGCGGCAAACAAAGGTTTAACACTCACGCAATTCGATGTGACAACTGCGTTTTTAACGCGTTGGCTGCTGAAATCACACCCTATGTGTTTTTTCCGACGCGACGTCAGTGCGGCCCACACACGCCAGACGTGTGCGAGATTTTTCTATGACAGCTGTGCGGTACAACACGAACGGCGTGTGAGCGCTGACGCTACGCCAGTGCGGCGCTACACGGTTGCGTGTTCGAATATTTTCTACGCTAGCTGTGCGGCAAAACACGCGCGACGTGTGAAACGGCGACGCTACACCTGTGCGGGACACGCGCGAGGCGTGATTTTAATTTTGTCGTATTTATAAAGTTAAGAAATATATTTACATGCCAATCTTATGGTGGTTCTTATAAATGTAACCCTATCTTTTATTCATTAGGTTTATACCGCAATACCGCGCCTAATAAAGAAGTCGACAGACTATTGTTTTTCAATCATTGTAAATAGTAATGTTTTATATTTATCATCATTGTTCGATCAAGCATAATTTTATTATTTTTAAGTAACATTGTATAGTCTACCAGTCTGAAGTCCTCTGAGTTGGTGACTAGACTAGACTAGTCCAGACTACTTTTTTTATTGTACGGGAAGAAATATGAATTAATACCAGTTAATAGCGTAAAACAACCAACCGGTAAAAAAAATACTAATATGTGTAAATAAACAAGTAAAATAAATAACTTGATGTGATTGATTTTAACTAAGTATTAAATTTTTAAAATAAGTATTAAAATACGAGTACTTACTTAATCTCGCGACAACCTTTTATACCATATAAATTGTGTAATGACGTTAAAAGTTGATAGTAAAAGTTTTAAAGTAAAAGTTGATTTTTTTCTTTTTGACGCATTTAAATGGATGTCTGTAAGAAGAGATATACATGAAACAACCAGAAGGTATCAATGACGGCACTAATTGAGTGTGCAAGTTAAAGCGCAGCCTATAAGGGTTAAAACAATCACCAAGATGCTGGAACAAATGCATTGTTGATTATTTGAAGTCGATAGGAGTTCAACAAAGTCAGACAGATCCTTGCATGTTTGTAAGAAAACGAGCACAAAACAAAATCATCTTGGTATTTATACGTAGATGATGGATTAGTAGCTGCAACAAACCAAAAAGATGCAGATAAGTTTATGGCTGAGCTAAAGCGAAAGTTTAAGATAACTACAAAGCCAGCAGACTATTATCTGGGTTTGCAACTACAATACAAAGATGATGGCTCAATTGCTATAACGCAGAAAAACTACACCGAGAAAGTGTTAGCTCGGTTTGGTATGAGCAGCTGTACAGTCACCACAAAAATGATCATAGAATCTGAAAAAGGGCAAGCAGACAAAAAGATGATAGACGAGAAGTCATATCCTTATAGACAAGCTATTGGTGCCCTTAGGGTGGATTCGACCAAACTGGAATAAGGTCTTATACCTAGATTAACGCTGAATTTGTATAGACTAATATCGGAGTAATTCCTATTCCACTTTGGTCGAATCCAGCCTTAGTTATCTAATGGTTGGAACGCGACCAGATATTGCCTATGCCGTTGGTGTTGTATCAAGAACCTTGGAGAACCCTTCCAAAGAGGATGTATTAAAGGTTAAACGTATAATGCGTTACCTACAGGTACATCAGGTTATGGTATAACATACAAAAAAGATTTTAGGACGGGAATACTGGACTGTTTCAGCGATTAGAAGTATATTTAAGCGTTAATAAAACGCTAAAATATAAAACATTAATCAAAAAAAAATTTTAATAAAAATCTTTTTCAATTATTTTGGAAAAATATTTATTTAAGTAGGTACGTGTAAAAATATTACTGAGTATACAATATTCAGATGCTCCAATTTTTCAAGCATTATTGAGATGAGATTAAAAATCGTATTTGAGTCCTGCCCGCTTCATCTGAATTACTTATTTTTCAAATATTAGTTTAATTACTCACAGCCATAAAGTAAAATAAAAAAGTCGTGTTCCAATTTTTATTTAAAATTAGGACATAACTTTTTGGAAAAAATTGTCCTTGACTCCTATTATTCACAATTATAATATAGGCAACGTAATAGCTGGGAAGTGACTAAACAGCCTTTCTCCCGTGTTCTTTTAGCAACAACACGTGTTGTGAGACTCCATTTTATTTCTATCTACCGTACAATAATAAATAAACTTTAAAAAAAATTAAACACTTGAAATTGGCTTAATGCTACACGCGATAGCCATTAATTAAGATATAATACTATGTGACTAAACAAGGTGTAGCAGGTAAAGACTAAACAGGTCTTCCTTGTTTATTGCACGTTAATGGTTCCTCTACGTGTTTTCGTGACAGACAATGTGAGTGAAATTGTGTATTATTTGACAACATATTACTCTTTAACCATATACAATTAACAGCGCTAGACCGCTTCTAGAGTGTTGTTTTCTCGCGGCCAAAAGTTCAAAAGCGCCGCCATTTGCACGCCGCGCTTACGCGTTTTGTTTAACCATATTCAACGTAGTGCAACAGATAATAGATTTTACACTGCAGAACGGACATAGTTGTTGTGCATGTTTTCTACCTACCTTTAATTAGAATTCAATCTTTATTACGTTTTATTATTTCAGATTAAACCACAGATAATACTATGGTTTGATAAAATGAAAGAAACTCTTTGCGTTTATTTATGACCAAATACATTTATATACATACGTACTATTTGTTCTGCCTAGGTAGTAGGTACTGTTGGCGCAAAGGGCACCAACATGCGACGTAGGTTACGGGAAAGATGGGATAGATGGGCTTACTGTGTTCCGGGCTGTAGGCACTGGATCGTGCTGAAGGTGGACGTGGCTGGCGCTCTTGGCGCGGGCGTTAGCGGGCTTGAGGGTGGCAACACACACACAGTTCACTGAGGGCACTGGTGTTCGTTAAGTGTTAGGGGTGAGCTGGTAGTCCTAGCTCTGTCACTGCACACACTGCACACATATGACGATGGTCACGGGCTGAGTTCAAGGGCGCGCGACGCGTGGGTTCGCCTTGAGATCTCGAAGGACACTAGCTTTGTGCGGGCGCCGGCAGGCGAGCTAACACTTCGTCCGGTATATTTGTCGGAAGGTCCGTGCGACGGGGTAGTGCAGTCCAATATGCACTCTAATTGGCCGGCGTAGAGACGGCTGTTATTCGTCGTTGCGCTGTGGCGCAAACAGGTACTAAAATAAAAATAAAAATATCACAAAAACGATGCATCGGAGCTAAAGAATAAAGTCATTTTCCACGCCGTGTGAATCCTGTGATACCCCGAAGGTAAATATCTAATATTTATTAAAATATCTAATGATCTCGAAAAAAACGGTCAAGTTCATTAATAAAAAAGTGTTTTAGGTAAGTTTATTAATTATAACGAAATCCCTAATCAAACTGCCACCATAATCTTAACCCTAGTAATTATTTCACATAAAGCGTTAAAAGTGTCACTTCTGCACAAAACAGAAATATTGTTACTCTATATGCATTTTACCGAAACATAGCCGCCGCTTCATGTCTCGGCGATTTGATAAAATAATTAGTCAAATGCATGTTACATCGATAATTTAGTACGTATTTCCAGGTGAAAAGTGATTCCTTTGGTTTTATTTGTATTTCCTGAGTTGTTTAACACACATAAAGGTATATTTTAATAAAATAGTACACAGAATACACACTTATTGTTGCGTCTAGCGCCTGCCACAGACTACTACAGTTGGAGCGAGCTGGCTCTAACGCTTGTTAGAGAGAGTTACAAACAATCTAGTTGAGATGTCTTCTCTAGTACGTAGTACGTAGTACATAATAACTCAATGAGACAAACAGACATTTAGCAATAGGGCTGCAATCGATATTGATCGAACCATCGATAAATTGATCGATTTTATTAGGATATTTCTAACTGATGATGAAGTAAGAAAAAAGTGGATAATTATTAAGATATTTATCTCGAATCATAAATGCTTTTAGTTTTTTAATGTAGGTATAGTTAAAATATACTAAAATAATTTTGCATTACGTTTAATCTCTTCAAATCGATTTTTGCTAATCGATAAACTAACATAATTACCAAATTAACATCTGTTGGCCACTGCCAACGATGCTGTTATTTACAGTGGTTAATCAGGTAAAATATACACGATTTTTTTGGATTATGATTTATTCACCCACATTCAGGCCCAGAACCGGGTTTCTCGTTATTTTTTTTTATTAGACATCAGAAATACCTATCTTTTTCCATACAAAATATATTTTTTAAAGCTCTTTTCCCTCTCCCTCTAACCATCTTCAATGACCTTTTTCACACATTTTATGGTAAGTTTTAATGAGAATTCAAATGCTTATATCTCCATAACTATGTACTTCCTGCGAGTGGGAATGACAGTGGCGGGGGTAGTCTTTTACCCCTTTCTCCCACCACCCCCCGAACCCCTAAATTTATCATCATCGGCCAGAGGATCTCCACTGCTGGACAAAGGCCTCCCCCAAGGATCTCCAACACGACCGGTCTTGTGCTGTGTGCATCCAGCGGCTACCCGCGACCTTGTTCACCAGATCGTCGGGCCACCTTTTTTATATTAGAAGGAGGCAAACGAGCAGGCGGGTTACCTGATGGAGAGCAAGCACCGCCGCCCATTTCGGTATTATAATTGTTGGCGATGGATCGGCACATTAGAAATTTCCATGCTGCAACGCCTTGCTAGCCTCGCTTCAGTGGGAATTCTGGATATTATCGGGACGTTGTACGGTTCGGAGCGTCATGCTTTCCTTGTTATCGGCTTATGGCCGCCACGATGCAACCCAAATGACCTACCACCCGATCGGGTGAATGGGAACAGGCCGTTTTCCGGAGCCGGCACTGACTTTGCTGGCCCATTCATGATTAAAGCTTCGCGATGGCGGAATACGAAGCTCAATAAGGCTTACTTGTACGTCTTTGTCTTTCTATCTACCAAGGCGGTACATCTCGAAGTAGTTGCTGATCTGACGAAGGAAGCTTTCAATGCTAACTTGGACAGATTTGTTTCCCGTAGGGGACTGCCGTCGCAGAACCGTTCTGATAACGGAACCAATTATGGTGCGGAACGATACTTACGAGAAGTAGTTGAGTTTCTGAATGTAACTCGGGTGGATATCGGAATAGCCCTCTCCCGTTGGGGCATCAACTGGACCTTTAGTCCTTCGTCGGGATGTCCCCACTGGGGTGGGATTTTTGAAGCTGTTGTTAAGTCGATTTGCAATTGTAGAAAAACGAGTCTTTCCGTAAATAAAAGTGATGTAGCTTCTATGAATATTGACTGATCGTCATAGAAATGGTGTTAAAAGATGCGGATGTAGGCGAGAAGTGCATTCGAGTAGGAATATCGAAAATCAAAGTGAAATTCATCGGGCGCTTTGGTGCCCGATGAATGAACTTCCCTAAGGTTGTAAAAGAAAAGAAAATGGTATTCTCTGTGTTGTGCAGTGTTATACATTCGTATGTTATAATTCGACTTGTAAGTAACGTAGTTGTGTAATTTTAGGGAAGTAGGTATATCTCAATAACTTCTTATTAAGTAGGTAATTTTCAACTTGTAATGTGCTAATCAAAATAAAGCAATTTTTTTTTGTTGTTAATTTTTGTATTTATTTTCAATGCTCCGGTTCTTGCGGGGACTGCGAAATCTGTGATTTTTTTAAAGTTTTAATGTAAACTTTATGTTGTTACAATAAAAGTATCAGTCAGTAGCACTACCTGTGGTATTGTATTTTGTCGTGTTACGTTTACTCCTATGATTCGTTTTAGTTAAGCAATACCTACGTTGTATTGTTACGAGTATATATGTCTCCACTACCGTATCAAATATTCAAGTTCAAAAATTATTTTTATGTGACCACCATGTAACTACTGAAAAACAGTCAAACTTCAGTTTTGGTTTGAAGTTAAAAAAAACTAAAGTAGGTACCTAAGTAGTATACAATATTTTTATTGAGAATCCCATACTAAAAAAGTATTCTCCTCAAATATTTCACTCGTATAGCCACCTATCTGTACGCCTATCTACAGAAACAAGCGCAGTTTATAATAATATTGAAGGAGTACGTACCCAACTCTTTTATTGGATATAATTGATATAAGTTTTCGAGGCCCGATTGTCGCATGATGTAACACGCGCGAGACGACTTCACATCGACGCTCAGTTGACCCCAATCGCCCTCAATCGAAGGACCAAATTGTTTGTCTGATCATATCGGTACATAATAACATTTTGAACGGTAATAAGCCCAAGATTTATGTGCTAGCTGGTCAGACTATACGTGAAACGTAGTTAGTATCTACCTGTTTTACATGAAACTAGTAATAAAGCTTGGCTTGTACTTTTATTGGTGATAGGTTACTTTCAACTTTTGTGTTCCGTTGTATTGAAATTTTGTAACAAAATGTACCTAAGTGTTGCAATCAAACACATGTATAAAAAACATAATACGTTTATCACAAATTTGATTTTAGCTTTTCGATTATAGGTACTCGCGTTTACCTAGTAGGTATAATATTTCTCTACATTTTATTTTGCCCCCCGGTCAGCTGGTCCGAGAATCGGTTTGAGCTAAAAAGTATTTTAATATTTATTAAAAAACATTCGCAAAGTTTAATGCGAACTATTTATAACTCTAAAAATTTTCACGAGTGGGATATAAACTCGCACCGGATCTGACATTAAATAATAAAAAGTTAAGTAAGTAATTGCAAAAAATATTCAACACATGCACCAAAAGCAAGAAACTTATTTATGAAAAAGTTTTATATTTAATATAACATCTCAACAAGAATAACCTCGGTGAACAGAACGCTGGAACTTTTGTGATAAGTTAATAAGTTCAGCTTTAACCGGCATAGCATCTACCTATTTAGCCTAAATCTGATTAAGAACAGTAATATATTTAGGAAAACGAAGGAGTAAATGTTGAGATGTGGGCTGATAGAGGAGAAATGAAAGAGGAAGACATTTTGCAGTCATGCAGTGCATAAAATTATGTCCAAATGGCGCGTCATAAAATACGTAACTTTTTTTGCAGCGTTCGCCAGTTGCATGAACCTATATTATTTCATGGCCAGTTGTCTATGCCCTCTGCTGCACTTGGTCTGAGCACAGCTACGCTCTATTGCTTATTAGGGTATAATCGGATTGCAGTGAAAGAACCTGGTGTTTGCCGATCGTGGTCCCGAGCCATCCCCGTGGAGGTAGAAGAAGAAGTTTCTTGCTTTTGGTGATTGCCAGCGTTGGTAGAAAACGGCCTTGGTTCAATCGCGAATGCACCAAAGCTGCTGAAGGCAAGCAGGCGGCGTATCGTGCTTGGACGAGGGCTTGCGCACTAAATGACCCGAGTACCAGCTCCTTGAAGGCGGCTTAAAACAAAGCCTCTAAGTTTAATAAGAGGGCTCTCGCAGGAGTGGATGCACAAAGAGTGGCAAGGGTGGGGGCGGGAGTTGATCTCGCACCCTACGGGTAGCCGTAGCTATTGGCGGCTTGCTAAGGCCGTGCAGGCAAACTTCTAATCTCCCTCGTTGCCTCTGTTGAAACATCCAGATGGCTCGTTAGCCTACCAGCCGCTCGAGAAGGCGAACTTGTTGGCTGACCTTTTCGCGGCTAATTCGCGCATCGACGATTGTGGCGCCGCTCCACCTATTGCCACCATGCCTATATTGTGCTGCTCATGATGCGCGGCTGAGTTGTCTCCTGTGTTGACACGATTGTTTAGAATGTCTTACGATACCGGTATTGTGACGGTGTCTTGGAAGGAAGCGAACATACAACCCATCCCCAAAAAGGGGATCGCTCGGATCCAGCCAACTACCGACCCATCGCTGTAACTTCTGTGCTGTGCAAGGTGTTTGAGCGGATAATTAACTCCCAGCTCATTCAATACCTAGAGGATCACTCGCTGCTCCATGATCACCAGTATGGGTTCAGACCCAAGCTATCAACGGGTGATCTTCTAGCGTACGTTATTCACGCATGGGGAGAAGCGATGGACAAGCATGGCGAATCTCTGGCAGTTAGCCTTGACGTCGCCAAAGCTTTCGATAGAGTATGGCATCGCTCCCTTCTTTCCAAGTTGCCGGCTTCGGTGTGCCGCCCCATTTGTGCGCCTGGGTTGCAGACTTTTTAGAAGAGCGGAGGATTCGTGTCCTTTGAGAGGGTAGTTCCTCCGAGTTCTATAAAGTTAATGCCGGAATGCCGCAGGGTTCTGTGCTCTCACCTACTCTATTTCTCCTGCATATCAATGACATGTTGTCTGTTTGATTTAGAGAGGTCAATCAGTGCTGTTCTGGGTATCTCACGAAGTTTGATCCAGAGATATCACCGACTGACTTCCCTAATAGCGTCTCTGCTACCAGGCTATTTCTAGCCAACTTAAATCTATACTAAATTATAATGTATATAAACTAACTTATGTACTATGAAGACGGTGGCTGCGCGTCCCGACGCCGCTCCGCCTCGTTTCAGCTCGGCCGCAGTCCGCCGCGCCGGCTGGCTTCGGGCTGCTGTGGTGGTGGTGGTAGCTCGCCTCCCCGGCGACTGTCTCTGGCTGCTGCTGTGGTATGGAAAGGCCCTAGGCGTCCCGTCTACTAATACATACCACTTGCACCAATCACTTAGCCCGCCACGACACGTGTGCGGGTCAACCAACAAATCACTAATTTTAATTAGCCCGCCCTGGTTCCAATTCAACTAATGGATTTCATAATTCCTATGGGCCCCCCGGAATCAACCTATGTGCCCCACATACTATCCAATTACATCAAAATCTTTACACGACCGCGCGAATAAAACTTAACCTCACCAAAATTTCAACGTGAGTGTGTGTCACACTGACACTGACATTAACAGTCGTCTGTAAAATACAAATTAAAACTACAAAAAAGGTTGCCAGCCGTAAGTGGCCATTTTGTTCCGAACATTGTCCTTGGGCAGTATTCATTGTTATGCGGATGACAGTACGGTGCATGAGCGGTACATAGGACATCCTGCGGCAAAGCAAGCTGATATCGTGGTGAAAAGGCAAGAACTGGTTGCCAAACTGAACCTGACTCTCGATCGTGTCTCCAAGTGGGGATCTGAAAACCTAGTCGAATTTAATGCCAGAAAACCCAGGTTTGTGCATTCTCGTCCAAGATCTAACTCCCTTCCTTACTCCTTCCTCTCTTCAGAGCTCTCTTTTAACCATTTCAGTGGACCTCAGCATTCTTGGCATGGACATCGGCCAGGAACTGAATCCAAAATGCTACATCGAAAGTGTTATTTTAACTGCCTCCCGTAAGTTGGGTATTCTCAATAAGTTGAGGCGGTTTTTCACTCCCGAGCAGCGCTGTTTGCTGTACAAGACTAAGGTGCGATCGAGTATGGAGTATTGTTCCCATCTATGGGATGGCTCCGCTATATACCTCCTCGATGCACTTGATAGACTGCAAAGGCGAGCGGTACGCATTATTGGAGATGCTGAGGTTACAGCCTCTCTTGAGGACCTCCAGCTGCGTAGAGACATTGCTTCTCTCAATGTCTTCTACCGATATTACTACGGAGAGTGTTCTGAAGAACTTTTTGATCTAATCCCGCTCTTTCCTTTCCTGTCCCGGACTACACGTGCTGGTCTTAGGAACCACCATCATACTGTGCAGAATATCAGCGCTCGTACCAAAAAATTTGACAAGTCGTTCCTCTGTAAGACCATTCGGCTTTGGAATTCTCTGCCGGCGCATGTGTTTCCCAGTTCCTATAATCCCGGGTCTTTTAAACGGGGCGTGAAACGGCATTTATGCAGGCCGTCATGAATGGGTGGCGCTTGTTACCGTGCTTGTTCCACGGTGGGGAGGGCTCTTATTATTTTGGACTACATCGGCTGCTTACCATTAGGCAGGATGTAGTCATTATGACGTGTCACATAAAAAAAAAAAGAAGAGATGTGATGGTACTAGTTTTTAGTGGGTAACTGGGCGGAGGAGAGGGATGGGATGGTATAAGGTTTATTCTGGATAACTGGGCGGAGGAAAGGAAGGAGAGACCCTTAACCCTGGCCTCAGTGGGGTTATTCCCCGAGGATCATGTCCCGAAGGATTGCGAATGCGACAAATGTGATTAAATTTACTTTTGTTATTTTTTCTATTGTGTTTAACTTGTACCGTTAACAAAATATAAGTATATTAATTTACAATTTATATATTTGTAGGTAATTAGGATTTGTTAGGGGAATTTCGCGAAAGCATTAAGAGGCCTATATTATTATCATCTCATCAGTAAAATGCCCATTTTTGCATTTTGTAGTAATTATACAGTTGTATTTATCGTTTTTATCGAAATAGGATAATAAATTCACTATAAAATCATATTCCTCATGAAGTAACAATTATTCTGGTATAAATTTTGCTCAATAACTTTATCGTAGATATGAGTTATTCACAGTTAACTTTAAGAAGGTGCCGCGCGATCGCAAAAACTGACATAAGTCTCTTAATGAACTTTAAAGCAAAATCAATCATATTAATATTTATAATTAGAACAATTCTGCTTTGAAATTTCAGACCTAGTAATTTAATTAGAGCAATTTTTTTTATTCTGCGAAATGTGCAAAACAATCGCGTGCTTGTGTAAGAAATTAAAATTAGCTTTTTAAAGGAGTGCCCTGCGGAATATCAATAGGTACAAATATTTTCATGCAAGAATTATTGTTTAAAATTAAGAAAGTTGTGGAAAAAAAAATGTTTTTAGAAGTCATTAGATTTATATACCTATTGTTTGTTATTGTTTAAAGAATTTGTTTCAAATTTCAGCAAGGCCATGACCTTGTGCAATGATCAATCTAAATTAAGTTCTTTTAATGTCGGTATTTAACTAATTCAGCGCATAGTAAAAGTGACTTAAAAATACGTAAATTTTCACAATTTCGTGCAAGACCTCTTTAAGCGATTTTCGAAGTTTTGTGGTTTAGAATAAGATTTTTTTCTTTATAAAATCAATTATAAAAATACCGAGGCTGCTACGAACTGTACGACTACATTAGAGATACTTAATATATATATATTTTTATTTCATTTGTTTAGAACAGTAGTTCAATCTAGGAGCTCAAAAAAGTGCCGTCACTAGGACATCGAAACCCGGTCCACTTTTTAAAAACCCGGGTTTCGGGTTTTCTTGTGGTCAAAACCCGGGTACCCGGGTTTTTCGAGCTTTTTCGGTCTTTTTGATATTTTTTTTAAAATATGAGGAAACTGTATTTTAGTATGGATTTGCTAAGTCAATACGAGTAGGTACCTATGTAAAACAAGGGATGGATTAATATCAATTTAACAGTACTTTCAAAATCACAAAAATATTTTTAATAGGTATTAAAAAGTCTTTTAGACAATGTGTATTTGTTCAAAACATATTAAAAATAGAGAAATATCTAGTATTTATCTAGCTAGTAATTATTTTTGATCACAGACTCACGCAGATCAAATTATTTATATTAATTTAGTCTTTTGGTAATAGTCAGTTCTTATACTGCTAATAATTATAATATGCTGAAGACTATTTTTGATACCTATATAGAAATATTTTTAATTTATTAAACTCTTTTATTAACATTAACAATAAATTCGTTTTAGTAGCTAACTTACTCGTATGAAGTCAGATTAGAATCAGAGTAAAAAAAAATATTTAAGTCTTTCAGTAATAATCAGTTTTTCTCTTAACTAAAAATCTGCTAAAGACTATTATAATTTTTTTTTTTAACTTTAATTAAACTTTTTCCTAACATTAACAATAAATTCGTCTAGTGGCTAACTAACGCGTAAGAAGGCAGATTTTTTTTATATGAAACGTCATAGTGCAGTCACTATTACTATCCTACCTGATGGCAAGCAGCCGATACAGTCCAAAATAACGTAGCGCTCCTCACCGTGGAACAAGCACGTTAACAAGCACACCTATTCATGATGACAGCCTGCATGAATGCCGTTTCATGCCCCGCTTAAAAGACCCGGGACTATAGGAGCTGGGAAACACGTGTGTCTAGCCGAATGGTCTTACAGAGGAACGACTTGCCAATTTTTTTTGATACGAGTGCCGATAATCTGCACAGTATGATGGTGGTCCCTAAGACCAGCACGTGTAGTCCGAGACAGGAAAGGAGAGGGCGGGATTAGATCAAAAAGTTCTTCAGAACACTCTCCGTAGTAATTTTGGTAGAAGACACTGAGAGAAGCAAATGTCTCTACGCAGCTGGAGGTCATCAAAAGAGGCTGTTACCTCAGCATCTCCAATAATGCCTCGTACCGCTCGCCTTTGCAGTCTATCAAGTGCATTTAGCGGGGCCGTCCCATAGATGGGAACAATACTCCATACTCCATCGCACCTGAGTCTTGTAACAAGCACACCCATTCATGATGACGGCCTGCATAAATGCCGTTTCATGCCCCGCTTAAAAGACCCGGGACTATAGGAGCTGGGAAACACGTGTGTCTAGCCGAATGGTCTTACAGAGGAACGACTTGCCAATTTTTTTTGGTACGAGTGCCGATAATCTGCACAGTATGATGGTGGTCCCTAAGACCAGCACGTGTAGTCCGGGACAGGAAAGGAGAGGTCGGGATAAGATCAAAAAGTTCTTCAGAACACTCTCCGTAGTAATTCCGGTAGAAGACACAGAGAGAAGCAATGTCTCTACGCAAACTGGAGGTCCTCAAGGGAGGCTGTAACCTCAGAATCTCCAATAATGCGTACCGCTCACCTTTGCAGTCTATCAAGTGCATCGAGGAGGTATTTAGCGGAGCCGTCCCATAGATGGGAACAATACTCCATACTCGATCGCACCTTAGTCTTGTACAGCAAACAGCGCTGCTCGGGAGTGAAAAACCGCTTCACCTTATTGGGAATACCCAACTTACGGGAGGCAGTTAAAATAACTCTCTCGATGTAGCATTTTGGATTCAGTTCCTGGCTGATGTCCATGCCAAGAATGCTGAGGTCCACTGAAATGGGTAAAGGAGATTTCTGAAGAGAGGGAGGAGGACTGACGAAACAAAATGACGGGGGCGTCACTCGTAGCTCATCGCTCCCGTTGCGTGTCAACAACGCGACGACGCATCTTGCCTCCATCTTCATTCCGTTCATGTCATTTCTGATCTGAGTCAAACGCACGAATAACGTGCGACTTGCTTTATTAATTTAATCTTTTTCGCACAAAAAAACAACTGTAGTTAATTAGGTCAAGCAGAAATTATTAGTGCCTAGTGCTAAAAAAGTTGAGAGAGAAGTAAACTTCACTAACTTGTTTGTATCTTAGATTACTTACATACAAAGGTATGTATGTAGTGAGATACAATGGAGTTAGGTACTTTTTGACCGTGTTCAATCAAAGAGATCATTTCGAAAAGGCGTAAATATACCTATGATACAAATAATTACCGACAAAAAAACGATTATAAAAAAGCTCGAAAAACCCGAAAACCCGGTTTTTGATTTCCAAACTCGGGTTTTCTTGCGACCCAGAAAACCCGAAATACCCGGGTTTTTTGGGTCGGGTAAACCCGGGTTCGATGCCCTAGCCGTCACGCATTGTATGACAATCTTTTTCTGCATTTTTGGGTTTAATTAAAAAGTTAAGCAAAACTTATAAAAAGCGAGTCCGCTACGAACTATTCCAATAGCTATTCTACACTATTCAATAAGTCAAAACTGTTAATGTATTTTTGTTTCTGAGATCAAGAACGCCAAAGTTGGCCATTTTACGCAAAAATCACAGTCGTGATTTAATAGGCCTCTTAAAAAGTACCAATTGTATTTTTTGTATCACAAAAATAAATATTGTGATAGTAAATCAACCTGTGATTACTATAGCAGACTTTTATTTTTTTTAACTTACTATAAGTACTTATATTAAATTTGATTGACCACTTTTTCTGCTGACGGTTCTTATAAGCTAAACATAGTATTGATTAAGTTCATGAAGATAAAAACAAATCGTGATCCTCCGTGACATGATCCTCGGGGAATGTGATCCTCGGGGAATAACCCCCTCAGTGTATGTATGCCTTAGATAGCATTATACCTAGTAAAAAACGGTAATTTAAAATCTAAAAAACCCGACTGCGTTTCGGAGTAATTTTGAAATTAAAAAATCCTAAAACAAGACAGTTTTCATACCCGACTGCACTTAACTTAAGAATCGACAAAGTTGCAAAGAAAAATTGTAGCAGATGGACCCATTCTAGAAATGGATGCTTAGTGTATTCAGAGCACATACCTATATTACATTGCAGATTACTCCAATCTACTGAGATAGATGAACAGTTATCTAGATGGCTGACTTTCTAGAATAGACCCCGACTGCTATAATTTTTCTTTGTAACTTTACAGCGATTCTTAAGTTAAGTGCAATCGGGTAGGTATGACGACATTCTTGTTTTAGGTCAATGATGTATTAGGTTTTTTCATTTCCAAATCACAAGGAAACGCAGTCGGGTTTATTAGTTTTTATTTTTTTTTATTTTGATATACTCAGTGTCACTCTCACAGTAAATACGAATCTATCTTTTTAGTTTAGTTTTTTAAATTAGGTACTTACCGTTTTTTTTATAAGTTTTATTATTGAATGAGTTTGTATAGTAACCTGTACACCCTCATTTTTTATTCGTTTTAATGAAATTTAGGGCGAGTTACACCCATGAAACTGAACATCAGAATCCTATTATGTGCAATAATGACAAAAAAATGTTGACCGCCCATACTATTGTCGTCAGCTGATAGGACAGTTTTGCGTACGTACATAGATACTCTCGAAAAACATAACCCTCCTTCTGGCGCAGTCGGGTCAAAAGGTTAGTAGTATTCCAAGTAGCGAAATTCTCCTGTAGTTGTTGACTTATAAGACTAAGTAATAGACGCTTTGATTAAAATCACTGATCTTGTAAAAGCAGCTTAAGGGACTATTTGCGCATCAAGCACTTTCAATCCTATTAAGCAGTCTTATAAACGTTTACGAGAACATCTTATTAGACCATTTACGCTACAAGCACTTCCGATCCTACTACATAGTCTTATAAACGTTTACAAGATTACATTATATGATTTTTATAAGAATTTAGGTCTTGTAAGTGCATGTTATAAAAATCAATATCAAAGCTCCTATCAATGCATTTAATAAGACTATTTATTCTTGTTAACGTTTTGTTTTATTCTTCTATAAGAAAAGTTATTCTGTAAACGTTTTGGGTATAGCTACTATAGGTCGAAGATATAATAAGATTGATTTGACTTTGTCGTGACTTCTAATGAATTTCTAGCACCAAAGTTGCACGTCCTGCTACTATTATAGGTAAGATTTTACTTATACGTGACCTGCATTTGCTATTATTATAGTGATCGGCTGTTCACAACAATTATATTATATTCACAACATTTTGGTGTCCATGTTATGATCCTATAATAACATTAACTTTGACTAAAATGCATTGTAAAGCTCTTGATAAATGCATTACAATATGGACCGCGATCCGATCTGATGACGGCTGTATTTACTAATAATTAATGAATATCCAAATAATTAATAATTATGTTTACTTTTGAAGGCGCATAAACATATGTTTATTATCATCGAATACTTTATTAATACATTTATTTCGCAGGTTAATTTATTTAATACACAGTGAAAACACAAAAAGTTACTATATAACGAATAGTAATAAAGATTACCCTTTGCAATTCCAATATTTATAAAAAAATATTTTTTTCGTTTGAGTCCACTATTAAAAAATTAATGAAAAATAAATGCTCTAGTTATGGCATCACAATTACCTACCACCTATTTGATAAATTAAACCAGTAGCGGCATGCGCCAGATCGTTACAGGACAAATCACACTTATTCAGTGAGTGTGCCGGATCTTTATACTTAGGAAACAGTGATCTTGTAAAAGCACTCAATAAAATAGTAATTAAATCAATTTGCACTTTACCGGACTGTAACAAAATAGCTATATGTCGCAATATATTGTTATAAAATTGTTTTAATCTTTATCTTTATCAATATTCCTGTTTTGTGGGCCGGCAGAGTGAGGGTGACTGATGCTACGTCTCTTACGCTGCACCAGTTGTCCTCGCGCCTGGACTTCATTTCCACTTAACATCAGGTGGAGTGGGGTCATTTGCCGGGCTTATCATAAAAAAAAGTGCGCTCAAATGCGGTCCTATAAACGTTAATAGGACTTCTATAGGACTAAAAGTATGGTCCTAGGATAATAGGACTTCTATAGGACTAAAAGTATGGTCCTAGGATATTTACATGACCACATATTGCTACTTGAGATGGTACCATATTGCGTAGCGGTGAGAATATTACCACCCTCTCTCTTTTCTTGGGTGTCGTAAAAGGCGACTAACGGACTCATGACTGCACATAGTAATACATCCAACAGCACAGAGCGGCGATGGGCTTACCACCTGTCACGCTTCGAGCACATGATTGTGCAGTCGATATTTGGTGAAAAGCGAACTATGGCAGAGGACTGCTTTTGCGTATACCTAATGGGCCGTGTGCCCGTGTGGTGGCGGCTCATCAATAGAATAGCTGTAACCCATCTATTCCATTAGGCACAGTATCCTTGGGTGACGTATAAGCCGACTCACGGACTAAGGCTAGATTCGACCAAACTGGAATAAGACTTACTCCGAGATTAGTCTACACAAATTCGGCGATTAATCTAGGTATAAGCACAGAATAAATAATAGTGGTATAAGACCTTATTCCAGTTTGGTCGAATCCACCCTAAGACATACATCCAACAGCATATAGAGCGGCGTGGGCTCACCATCTATCACGCTAAGCACATGTACAGTTGTTATTTGATGAAAGGTTGCCACCATTGCCTGGTCTCTGACTAACACTTTGAGGGCAATATAATTTTATACATACCTAACCTAAAAACAGTTTTTTTAATAGCAGGTTATTACGATTTCCTTTTTTTTATTGTTTGGTTTGCAAAACTGGTAAGTATTACAATTTTAACAATCTAATAATTTACATGTATTTTACAGTTACTGTAAGAGCTTCTAGATGCAAACACCGCATGTGCTTAAAATGACGACTGAGTAGGTACCTAAGCTGTATAAAGGTCTCAAGTTACATTTTTTAAAAGAAAAAAAAGAGAGAACAATTACTCAAAATAAACAATTAATATAAAATTAATTAACCTAACCTACATCTAATAATTTTATCAAATTACTTTTAATAGACGAGAACACTAGAATTGTACTTCGACGTTGCATCCTCGAGATTTATATTCACAAGGTAGTCCACTGTTCAATGTACCAGGCATCCAACACAATATTAAGAGCTATCTAAAAGAAATTTTATTAAAAAAAACATAAAACGTTACCCATAGTATAGACACAGGCGCCATCTAGTGAATACCAACCGAGTGCACGAGTTTGTCACCCGCGCTGTCATCGTCATTCGCTTTTCGTGTTCGGGCATCCGCACATCGTTACTCTTGTAGAGTAATGTAGTTAACTTACGGTGGGTAAGTGGAGTTAAATGATTTGTCCGTTTACGACACTGTACAGTTTATTCACACACACACGATAGAAGGAGTACAAATAAAAAAAGGCACAGCACAGAAGTTTATAGCGATAGAAGGCGGAAAGACATAAGCACACAAAAGGTTTATCAGTAAGCGATATTCTAAGGCTAATATCAAGGCGCGTAAGCAATGGGAAGCGAGCGTTAAAGTGATACGGCTGTGCGTCAAGCGAGTTAATCGTGACTAGTCTGCGATCGCCTGTCGAGTGAGCTCCGCGCTCGAGCGGGGGAAGGGGCGCGAAGGACGGCGGCGGGTGAGCCGGCCGCCAACCGGTTCCCTGTAGGGATGTCGGAAATGAAAACAAATATCGATATATAGATACATCGATATTTTGAAAAATATCAATATCGGCCTCGATATATCGCGAAAAAAATATCGATATATCGATATATCGGTAAATTTTTCACCGGCTTTAAAAAAAGGAGAACCACCTGCTTTTTCTTAAAATCGGTTAAAAAATAACTTAGGTGAGCCTAGACCAGTAATAAAAACAGATTTTTTATTTTAAATTATTGTTTTAACCGGTTTACAGTTCCGCAGCCCATATGGGCCATAACAATTGATTAACCCGTTGTTATATTTTTAGGCCAGTAAACCTGTTAATCATGCCGCCCTCTAAGTCGGCTCCTGTTGTTAGGAACCGCCATTTTTACGGTAAAAGCACGGAGTAAGCCGTAGGTGTTAAATATTTCCGTTGCATATACGTAGCACACATGCACACATGACATGAAGTTGATTGAAGCAACGCACTGACAGTGAGAGTTACACACTCACTACCACAGATTACATTAATGGAATTCAGCAACAATAAGATTTTTTTACATTTTTACGGCTTTGAATTCTAACGAATTAAAAAGTTAGATCGTGATGCGATGCGATGATAATAAATAAAAAATATCGATTTTGATACGAATTTCGATATTGGTTATTTTGTATCGATGTATCGATATATCGAAATAAAAAATATCGCCTAAAAATATCGATATATTGAACAAAAAATATCGATATATCGATGTATCGATATTTTTCCAACAAGCCTAGTTCCCTGAACCTGCCCGCGCGCATTCCACAGAACTACGTATAACACATAAAATCTGTTTGTCCGTGCGTGACATTTACAATTTAAAATTACATAGATGAATGAATGATTTATATTTGACAATACAAAGTATTTATATTAAGTACATATAAATATATAATGTGCGTATATATTATTATTTAATTATGTATGTATGTATAAAGTATGTAAAACTAAAATTACAATTTACATACATTTATATAGGCTATATAATTATATCGCCACACTCTAAAAGTGTTTTGTGTAGCAAAAAACTATGTGCAAAAGGAAGCATGGATAATCATTATATACGCATGTGGAAAAACTGCGTAAACGACGATCGCCAAGTAAATCAGGTCAGTCAGTGTTTTAAATATTACATTTTGTCGATGTTATGATTAAATTACAAAGACAAACGATTTTTTAAAAATTATGTGATTCGTTAGCGAATATACGACTCAGAACCTCTTAGTGAGACATTCAAAGTAGAAACGTTATTGAAATATATTTCATAGTACGTTTCCTTCTTAATTTCGATAAATACTTTCGCTAGTGCCTTTGTGGTTACCTACATTTTTTGACTTTTTCACTATTTATCGATTTTCAAGAATACATAAGACGTTTGGCTTTTTTAAATAATAATAAAAAGTAAAAAAGACACAAGTAGTACCGTGAAGTGATTACGGTCAGTGCTAGTATGAAATCTAGTATCGTGAGGAGACTACGATCGATATTAGGGGTACCTCCCTATGCTGTGACGCGATTACGGTAATTCTATTCTTCGGTTATTCCTTCCAAATGACTCTTTGTTTGCGCGACGCAGTAGTTACCTACATTCTATTTTTTTTTTACTAATCTTTTTATTGGAGCGTTTTTTCGTATGCAAGTGTTTTTCTACAAAATCCTACAGTGCCGCCTTACATCCTGCACATTTATGTATTACCGTGATGTGATTACGGTTAGTGCTAATATGAAATATAGTATCGTGACGAGATTACGATCGATATTACGGGTACCTACCCTATGCTGTGACGCGATTACGGTAATTATATTCCACGGTCATTCCTTCTAAATGACGCTTCGTTTGCGCGAGGCAGTACCTACATTCTATTTTATTTTTTACTAATCTTTTTATTGGAGTGTTTTTTGTGTGCAAGTGATTTCTACAAAATCTTACAGTTCCGCCTTACATACTGCACACTTATGTAGTACCGTGACGTGATTACGGTCAGTGCTAATATGAAATCTAGTATCGTGACGCGATTACGATCGATATTACGGGTACCTACCCTTATGTAGTACCGTGACGTGATTACGGTCAGTGCTAATATGAAATCTAGTATCGTGACGCGATTACGATCGATATTACGGGTACCTACCCTATGCTGTGACGCGATTACGGCAATTCTATTCTTTGATCATTCCTTTCAAATGACTTCGTTTGCGCGAGGCCTCTCGCCTACCACAAGGCTTAGTGACTCCGATTTCAGTAAAGAACCGTAAATAACGGACGTATATAAATCTAATATTGAAAAAGACTTACGATCTGTCATGACCGTAGCACAAGTACACAGTCCGGATACACATACCCAGACCATCCAGGACGCTAGGGATACCTAGTCGTAATAATCCTAGAGCAGCAGAGGAGTTTCCAGTTGTAAATCCAATATCGTCGGATTTTCTTGAAGTTTCTTGGAGTTTCTAAAGTGAAGGAGGTACCATTGGGACCTAAAATACCAGAAGAGGTCTCTAAACGCTAGGGAAATCCTCATAGATGGTATGAACAAAGATAATAAAAAAGAACTGTTAGCAACAACTTTGATACCTGTTTGAAGTTGGCCAAATTATGCTGCATTTTCATTACGAAAATAACATGAATAGAAAAATGCTTACACTACCTGCCTACTCTTGATAAAAAATTCTTGTCAATGACACAAGATGTTAAAAGAGACGCACACTCTTTTGGAGAAAATTTGTGAGAAAAGATAGAAGCTGCTAAGGCCGCTGAAAAATCTGGTTTGCAAATACGGAATACTAACAACATTGGACCGTCAACTTCACTAAGAACTACGTCGCCTAGCAGGGAAAGTGGCAAGACCCATCCAAGCAACAAGGTCATGGGTTGCCAGGCCGGGTGGGAGCAAGCAAAGATTCCCGTATCCACCTCCGAGGCGATCAGCGCAAGCACCGACGTCCGCCCGCTATCACACCACGACAGCAGTGAGACCGTCATACAGACCGATGTTGCGTAAGTAACAACCAAGGTAACCTTACACGCTGGTCGTATACATTTTTTTTTGTTGACACATGGTTTTCAATCGCAAATGACCCGGTAGTCTGACAATACGATACGGGTTACAAAATACCATTTAATAATACTGTAAAGCAAGCTACTGAACCTATCACTCCTAACTTTTCTTCGGCTGAAATAAGTAAGTTAATCACAGCTATATCTGACTTGTGCCAGTCAGGAGTAATATGCATATAAGAGGATGTCAAAGACCAATTTATTTCTCCCATATTCTTAACACCTAAAAGAGATGGATCGTCCAGATTTATCTTGAACCTAAAATCATAGAATAAAGCTGTCGCCTCATACCACTTTAAAATGGAGGACATACGGACAGCAAGCAAATTATTGTTCCAAGACAATTATATGGCCAATGTTGATATCAAAGACGCGTATTTTTTCTTTAGTTCCTATTGATGAAAAGTACAAAAAGTATTTAAGGTTCAAACTTTTGGGACACAAAAGTAATACGTATGAATTTTAGTGCCTTCCGTTTGGACTTAGTTCAGCACCTTATTATGTCTTTACGAAACTCATGAGTCCGGTCTATCTCCGGATTTATCTTAGATACAGAGGTTTTTTAATTCTAATATATTTAGATCTTGTGCCTTGGCCATTCTTATGAAGAATGTAAAAGTTTGGTTCTCGAAACTGTTTGTTTATTACAAAATCTAGGCTTTGATAAAAACTTCAAAAAGAGTAACTTGGAACCACAAAAGACTAGAAATTTTCTCGGTTATGAATTAAATTCAGAAAATATGTGTTTGCAATTGCCAATAGGAAAACGAAAACGCATTCTTGAAAAAATAAATATCAATAGAATGGGTGGAGTACAATAAGTTCCTTTAAATAATATCACTTGTCGTCTATGGCAATGGTGCGAGAAACGCAAAATATTTGTCTTTGCATCCACTCTAACTCTTTGCATCACACTAATATTATAAAGGCGAAAGTTTGTGAGTGTGTATGTTTGTTACTCTTTCACGTTAAAACTACAGAATGGATTTGGATGAAATTCGGCATACTGATAGTTTATAACCTGGACTAACACATAGGATACTTTTTATCCCGTTATTCCCGTTATTTTCAGGCCGCTAGTAAAATCTAAAGATAACTTCGAGGCGGATTAGGAGTCACGGCGTATGAATATCGATACAGAATGGCAAATGTCGGCACCTGTGTTCGAAAAAGTTGTTCAATCGTTTGGGACACCTCTTAAAGATCTCTTTGCTACTTACCAAAATTATAAATGCAATAAATACGTCTCATGGCAACGAGACCCCTATCTATGCCTTTGACATAGATGCATTCACCTTAAATTGGAATATATTTTATTTTTATGCTTTTCCCCCTTTCTCGCTCATATTAAAATGCTTCAGTAAAATAATTAACGACGAAGTGTACTAGTCGTATCGTATTGGCCGAGTCAACCCTGGTATCCCCTAATATGTTATTATCACCTTTCAGGACCCAGCACCCGCTTTGCAAGAAACTTATCCTGGTAGCATACAAATTATCAGAAAAGCATTTCAAAGACAATCGTTATGTAATGAAACCATCGAGGTGATGATTTCCTCATTATCTACATCCTCACTAAAACAATACAATGTCGCTTTTACGAAATGGTGGAGTTATTGTGATATTTATAAAGTTGATTTCTATAACTCCCCACTTCCAATTCTATCAAAATTCCTTACGGTCAACTGTTAAAAGCAAAAATTGGTTGTAGTTCATTAAATATGCATCGTTCTGCTCTAGCTATTTAGGGCAATCGTTATAGTGAAGCTAATTTAGTTGTTCAATTTTTTAAAGATATTTACAGGACTAAACCTAGTCATCCGAAATATTCAGAGACGTGAGATCCAACGATTGTAATCGATCACCTTAGTAATTTATATCCAAATGAGGAACTTGCTCTGGAGTTTATTACTAAAAAATTAGTAACTCTGCTCGCATTGTCAACCACACAACGAGTACAGACGTTATCTTCGAATTTCTAATTTAAAAATAAATAATAACTATGTCGAAACCATTGTGGATGATTTAATTAAAACATCTGCTCCAGGGCGACGACCTTGTTTATTTATACCATTTTTTTTAAATAAGGTTGAGATCTGCCCTGCAAAAACATTACTGTCCTACTTAGATATGACTAAAGTTTACAGAGATAAACCTAGAACGGAAAGGTTATTGCTAACCTGGAGCCTATTCATAATGCAACTAGTTCCACATTAAGTCGTTAGTTTAAAAACACCCTATTTAAAAGCGGTATTGACACTTCTTTATTCTCAGCACACACGTGTAAGACACGCGTCCACGTCCACCTCGGCAGCAAACAGAAAAGGCCTTTCAATAACTGCAGGATATACTGGTAATTCTCTGGTGTTTGCACGGTTTTACAATCGACCCCTTACCATTGAGAATGACGATAACGCCTTTGCAGCGGCTATTTACATTGATTAATTTCTAACTTATCATTCAATATAATATATCATACTGGTTTGTACTAATATGGTACCTACCTAATTATATTTAATCGGTTATACTCGTAAATACTCAATTATAATAGTTGAAGTAAATCATATAGGTTGTTCGGAACAAAATGGCCACTTACGGCTGGCAACCTTTTTTGTTGTTTTAATTTGTAGTGACAGACGACTGTCAGTGTGACACACTCTCACATTGGAGTTAGGTTAGGAACCTTGGCCGCGGGGTCGCGTAGAGAATATTGACTTTGTTTTGGTAATTTTGATGTGTAGGGCACATGATCATTAAATTCGGCGGACCATAGTAATTAAGTGCAGTGAGAACCATTAGTTTAGTTTGTAACCAGGGCGGCCTGAGTAAATTCAGTGATTTGTTGGTTGACCCGCACACGTGTCGTGGCGGGCTAAGTGATTGGTGCAGTGGTACGTATTTCTCTGGGGTTGAGAGCTCTCAGGGGTAGCCACGGGATGTTTAGGGACACCTAGGGCCTTTCCACCCACCACAGCAGTCGCCGGGGAGGCGAGCTACCATCACCACTGCAGCCAGCAACGGCCTGGGCGCGGCGGACTGCACCGGGCTGAGCGGCGCGTCTCAAGGGTAGACTAGCTATATCATACAATTTTTTGGTAAACCAGAGCGTGGTTTTACCTACGGACCTGAATTAGATAATAATTAGTATTAGTTTCAGCGTTAAGATAAGTTCCAACCGCATATTACATTTGTATTCATAATGCAATGTTGTAATATGTAGGTTTTGTTGTTGATTATAGCAAGTAGGTAGCGTAAGATTGTCTCATTGCGGTCAATGTTATCATAACTATCTTGGATCCGTTATCCCGCATTTAGAATGTGTTTAATTGTGTAAGATTATTCCACTGCGGAAAGTGTTGTCAAACCTAACTTGCTATAATTACTTGTTTTAGTGCGGTGAGTTAATAACTGTCCTGTAATTGTCAGACAAGAAAGTTGTACTTATTGATTAAAACTGTTTGTGGCAGTTATTTTTGCTTTGTTGTCTAACTTTAATTTAGAATTAGTCTCGCTAGGGTAGTGCAAATTTGTGACAACAAATAAATGTTTTGATTATGTTTGTTGTATTTGTTGTGCAAACTGAATTTTAAGATTCTAGCAGTTTGCAAATAATTAAACATTTTGTTTGTTCCTTGATTGTTTGAAAACTTAATTTAGAATTTAAAGTTAAAGCATTGAAAATTGTGGTACTTTTGATTTGGTTTGTTGTTTTCATTTTGAAAACATATTTAAATATTGTAGGCATTTGATTCACAATACTTGTAGTTAGGTTGTCTAGCGATTGCAAGGCTGTAGACACATATATTAATATTGCAGTTAAGTTACCATATAAATTGTTTGTTTACATAGTAAATTTGGCCTATGTATAATTAAATAACATTTTGTTTATTGTAGTTTTCTTCGGGAAACTAATTTGAGTTCCAATTATTTGTAACGTTTGTTTGGTAAATGATTGAGGATGAATGTTTACATAGTGGCGTATGTAGTACTACGAACATTTTTATTTGAATTTTTATTTTTCTTTGGAAATTCTTTGGAACCGATTAGATTTGTTTTGTTCTACACAGCGGCATATGTAAAATTTGGTTGGATTATTATATAACGGTTTATACAATAATAATGGCACATTTTGTTTTGTTGGTGCCTTCATTTTTGAAAACCAATTTTAAATTTAATTAGATTATTACATTGGTTTTAACTTGATTGATTTATGCATAGGGACTATGTAATAATAATACTTGTACATTATATTTGTTAGTGCGCCTCTTGTAGCAAACACGTATAAGTTTATTTTGTACTTATTAATTTGGTTGTGCCTACATTGTAATTGAAAGGGTATGTGTGTAGGAAATATTGTTCTGCCATATTTGTGCTATTGTTGGACATAGAATCTAATTCCTCGTTATTTGTTTTTTGTTGACAACGCGATGGCGGAGGCAGTCTTTGCAACGCAGCTGCGCTGGTTCGTGCATACGCAGGATCTGCTGTCTCGGAGGGGCTGCGACGATGACATCCTCGAGCGAGCCAGGCAGTTAAGGCAGCGGGTGTCTTCGGTTGAGACCGCCATGGTGGCTTTGTCGGAGACTGCTCCAACATCCCACAAAAAGGTATGGTCGGCATACGAGGAAGAGTTTGCCCAAATCATGGACATAAATGATAATGTCGTCCAGGCAGCCTGCGACATTAAAAGGCGACGGATAGGGGATGTCCAGCGATCCACACCGCCACCAGTGGGAGGGCCTGCGATGCCTGATGGGCTTCCTACCCATCAGTTAGGAAGTTTGGGTGGCGCTGTGGAAGAGGGGTTGTATGTAGACGCACATGCGCGTCAATTGTTGTCGCTACCTAGGGTAGCTAATCAGGCGGACTTAAAGACGCAACTGTTGACGCCAGTCACAGTTGCGTGTAATGCGTTGCGACAGTTAGGGTTGCCAGTAGCCGAGTGGTCGCTCCTACTGGTACACATTGTGCTGGACAAGCTACCAACGGACGTTCGTTCCCGGTTTGAGCGGGAAACGGCAGAGGAAGGGGGGGCTACTCTGCCGGGATTGGAGGAACTTTTAAAGTTCCTCGGCGATGAGGCGGGAGTCGTAGCGACCTCCCAGCCTGACCTGCCGCCATCAGAGGCGCAGGCTTCAATGGGACGCCAGGCGAATCCCACTCTACAGCTGCAGCCAGGACACACTACGTCGCGGCGGGCGGCGCTGACTGCAGCGGCCGGCATGGACCCGGCTTGTACACAGTGTGGCCAAACGGGTCATACTACGACGCGGTGCCAGGACCGACGAGGCCTGCGTGTAATGACGAGGCGGCGCATAGCAAGGCGCAGCGGCCTTTGCTTTGGCTATAGGCCTCAACGCCGCGTTGCATTTACTGAACCACACCATTTATTATTGTTGTGTGTCAACAGATCGGGAGCGGCTTCACCGACCACACAGCAGCGGTGGCAGCATTACACGGGCAGGGGTGCTCCAGCGCGGAGCACACACCTACCAGCGGACTGGAGGCCCAGTCATGCGCGAGGCGCGCCCCCACACCGGAAGGTGAACCATGCACAGGCGCGCAAACCCGCGCCTGCAGGTTACCATGCCGCCGGCCCATCTGCGATTTGGGTATCACACGGGTGGGCGCCCGATGGTTACACGAAGGAGGGAACCCTCTTTGCACCGCGCTCTGTGTGCGCTTGCGTGAAGCAGTGCGATCGAGCAACGGTTATAGTACCACCCGCGGTATCACACGGGCGGTGGCCTTCTTTGGAGATTTGGGACCCGAGCAGGCCATAGCTAGCCTGCCCCTTTGCGAGAGCAAAACCACGGACGGTTTTGCTTTATACTACGGCGGCCGCGGTTTGAAAGATTTTAAAGAAATCTTAGATTGGTAATTTTAATTTTGTGCGACATTGTTTGGTGGCATGCTTACTGGGTGTTTAACGGGGCAAACCCAAGTCACCCTCTCCTCGGTACATGCATCTGTGTGAGAATGTCAATTTCGGTAACGGTAATGAAATTCGCCCGCAGGGATAACGGCACAGACATTGGTCTAGATCGGGCAGACCCACACTTTGTCACCTGGCCCAATTGACCTACTCTTGGGCTCGGGGTACTAGGACGGGTCCTACTAGGCACCCAGATAGCTCTGGGTCGCTCTACACTGCTGGCAGTGCCAACTATTTTGGTTTGTTTCTATTATGTACACAGTTTGACGACTCGACTCCGCATAGTCTAGAGTCAGTGTGTTTGTGTACCATTTCCATAACTATGCACAAGTTTGGGAAATTGAGAAACCTCCCATGGTCTACATGGTAGCCCATGCCCATGAGGATTGTGAAACCTTTCAATAGGCCAGTACGTCACGGTTGACGTCTGTTGGATGTGTTACTAGGTAACCTAATTTGTAATTTTGAATATTGTTTGTTCAAAGAGCTTTATTTGTGTAGTGCTCCTTCGGTGTTTATTTTGGGGGGTCTGCCTTCGGACCGAGTCGCTCAGTCTCGTCCGTTTTTGGGGGTTTTACGCAACGGGTTCTGCTGGACCTTTCTCGGTAAAACCGATCAACTGCGCAACGCTCGGGTTGTAGGTAAATATTTTGTGTTTTTTTTGTGCCTGGCTACTAAGGCCGTCCTCTTGGGAGTTTCTTCGTTGTCCACGGAGGCCTTCGTCGTCGCGTTGGATCGTTTCGTGTCGCGTAAGGGTCTACCTTCACTTATTCGCTCCGACAATGGCACAAAATGGCAAGGGCACGGGTGTATTTAACTGATGTTTGTAAATTTTTAGAAAATAAGCTTGGTAAATAGGATAATTTAATATTATTTTAATTTGGCTAATTAGACTTAGTATGTTGTTGAAGGAGAATAACTTGCTCCTTGCTTGTAGCTAGGGCAGCATTGTAAAGTTGTTAGTTGGCGAGCATGGGACTGCGGTTCGATTCCGCGATGAGCCACAGCAGCTGTCTATCCTTGCCCGATGGATTGAGCTAACGATCGGAGCCTTCCGATCGGGGCAGGGGTCTGTTCGGAACAAAATGGCCACTTACGGCTGGCAACCTTTTTTGTTGTTTTAATTTGTAGTGACAGACGACTGTCAGTGTGACACACTCTCACATTGGAGTTAGGTTAGGAACCTTGGCCGCGGGGTCGCGTAGAGAATATTGACTTTGTTTTGGTAATTTTGATGTGTAGGGCACATGATCATTAAATTCGGCGGACCATAGTAATTAAGTGCAGTGAGAACCATTAGTTTAGTTTGTAACCAGGGCGGCTTGAGTAAATTCAGTGATTTGTTGGTTGACCCGCACACGTGTCGTGGCGGGCTAAGTGATTGGTGCAGTGGTACGTATTTCTCTGGGGTTTGAGAGCTCTCTTGGGGTAGCCAACGGGAAGTTAGGGCCTTTCCACCCACACACCAGCCAGAAGATCTACCACCACCACAGCAGCCAGAGCAGTCGCCGGGGAGGCGAGCTACTACCACGCTGACAGCAGCGTGCCGAAGACAGCCGGCGCGGCGGACTGCAGCCGAGCTGAAGACTAGTACGTAAGTTAGTTTATATTTCTTATAATTAGGCGTTAGTTTTAAGTAAAAAGGTAGCAGAGTTGATGTAGAATCTCTGTATACCACATAGGTACTTAAATTATTTCGCAAAATTTGTGTTCTAAACATCTACCTTGTGAATATAAATCTCGAGGATGCAACGTCGAAGTACAATTGATGGTTAAACAAACTTACCTGAAGTGAAGTTTGACCGTAATTGTACGAGACGTTGCATCCGAAGAGATTTATATAAAGATCCCTCACTTCCCTTACATGCTGGCCCCATATAAATTAATTTTGCAAAAAAGCTCTAAAAGGAATGACGATGACAGCGCGGGTGACAAACTCGTGCACTCGGTTGGTATTCACTAGATGGCGCCTATGTCTATACTATGGGTAACGTTTTATGTTTTTTTTTAATAAAATTTCTTTTAGATAGCTCTTAATATGTGTTGGATGCCTGGTACATTGAACAGTGGACTACCTTGTGAATATAAATCTCTTCGGATGCAACGTCTCGTACAATGGGCGATTTTCCGAGATCAAAAAAAAAAAGAAATTGGTTCGTAAATGACTTCATAGATGGCGCTTAGCATAGATTAGTATGGCGCTTAGTAAAAGGCGGGTTCATGAAGAGCAAGTGTATGGCTGCGTAATATTTATTCTATTCCAAAATAGAAATAGGTTCTGGATGTCCTGAATATAAATAGGTAAGTAAATACTATTTTTTTATTATTTTGGTAGACAAGTAAAAGTGTAGAATTTATTACAGCCCATAAGTAGCCCAGCTTTCATAAAACGACATCTATCGAGTGTTTTTGAACTAATTTTTACTTTTTAATTTGGGTTGTCAGAAAATCGCCCATTACGGCAAACTTCACTTCAGGTAAGTTTGTTTAACCATCAAGAATACAATAGTCCTTGCAGTAATTTGCAAGCGAAAATTATATCAGATATTTTCCGTCGGGTATGCAGTGGTGTTACTTTGTAGTAAGTGAGGCGTTCGGTGTAGGATTTCAGGCTGCGGCATTTATTATCAGAATATGCAAGCTGATAAATAAAGCGCTTCTGTACTCTTTCTATCCAATCGGAGTGTACCTGATAACAAGGATTTCATATAATTATGGAATTCAAAATTCCATATTATTCCATATACGTATTATAGAATTGTAGATTTTAATAGTTAAAGAGGGCTGTATAAATAGTTTCATCTGGCGACTATGAAGCCCGCAAGCCGAGATGATTGCCCAATAATGTGATCTAGATGATTGCGAAAACTAAGCGAACTATCAATGAGAACCCCTAAATCACGCGTGCGGCGTGACTCGTACCTCCTTAAGTTTTGTTCTCCCAATTGTGTATGACACTTCACATTTAATTTTTTTCCTGGTAAGTCTCAAGAAAAAACATTTATCGGGATTCAGATGCAATGCGATTCATTTCGCACCACTTGATAATGTTGTTAATGTCACTTTGTAGTATAAGTTTATCTTGGTGATCTGAAATGGTCCGGTATACTTTGAGGTCATCAGCAAACATTTTAAATTTACTCTGTATGTGACAGCAGATATCGTTAATGAAAATCAAAAAGAAAAAAAGACCTAAGTGCGAGCCCTGTAGCACCCCAGCACACCTTTTTTTGATTTGATTCTGATTTCTAGATATTCACGGCGTTTATACTCGTATAATCATCACATACATAGTAGAGTTATTATATATTATGTCGCAATCATATGATAAAAACAGAGATTTGGTAAATTCAAATCACGAGGATGTTAAAATAACAACACGATTTTATCATTTCCCTAAATAAATCTAGGGATTTGGACACCACTAGAACATAAATTACCCTACTCCTGTAGGTTACGTTATAGGATAGCGTAGCGATTGTGTTTAATTTCTAAGTTATTTTTTTTAAATTAGACAGCAGAAATACTAGCTGCCCTACTCCTGTAGGTCACATGTTCTTGGTCATTTCACGGAACCAGTTCTGGTAAGTATTTATTCAAATCCCTAGATTTGTTTAGGGAAATGATAAAATCGTGTTGTTATTTTAACATCCTCGTGATTTGATAAAATCACTTAGGGAATTGACTAAATCTCTGTTTTTATCATATCCCTGCGACATACATAGTGCAAGTACAGGTTGTAACTGCGGCGGCGAAGTGTCGTAGTAGCATTTTTATTGCTAATTGACCCGCCTCTGACCAGATGCCCCGACCTCAACAGCCGCCACCTTCCCAGGTCCTCAACAAGCGCAATTATTCTGGCCTAATCGAAATTCAAACAAAGCGCCCTAGTAGGTAAGTAATTAAGTATATTCTTAGATTAAAACAAAAAGGGAAGATACGGCATTAGCGTCTCGTGAGTGAGCCATCAAAATTAGGCCTAAAGGCACAATTTCACTTCAGTCACAATTTGCCGAGCGAACAGGCTACATCGCACTATTGCAGATATTCTACTGTGTGAATAAGAGAAAGACGCTACTCCGCAGTGGCGTCGGAATCGGTCGTACGTACTCGTCTGTTGCGAAGCGACCGAGACGTCAACGCGCTACTCGCTGACTCCCTCGCGCTGACGTTGAAACTTACCGCTTTGTCTCGCTCGCTCGATTTACACTTTATAGGTGTGCGTGTGTGAGTGTTTGCATATGTAGTTGAGTAGGACTATATTTTGAATGACTACAAGTAGGAGCATGCCGTATCTTCCCTTTTTGTTTTAATCTAAGAGTATATTACCTTATTTTTTAAACTACTTACTTACGTAAAATTTCTAGTGTTATGTTATGTTGGACTTTGTCTCCTGCCCAGTTAAGAAAATCTCTACGGGAGAGCGGGCCTATTCACTAAAAACACAGAATAAGTAATAGTAAGTACCTACTAAGTACCTACCTAAAAACTTAAATACCACGGAGATGGCTCGGGACCACGCGATTTTATAGAGAAAGCGGCAAACACTGTCAGTTAGGTTATATTATGTTAGATCATAAATCAGTGACAATTATGTTAGCCGTACGAAGCGTGCCGGACGCAAGAACTTAGTAGGTAGCTCTTTTAGGCAATAACTTACAAGCTCAATCAATGCAGCCAAAATTAAATGTTCCAGCTCGCCAATCTTTGATAAAAATCCAAATCACAATTTTCTGATCTCTTAGTACGTACTGCAGATATATTTAATTTCCCATAACATCAATTTTAGGCTGCTCAACATCACTGCCTTAGATGAATGATTGGTCTCGCTGCGCTCGACTACATACCTACCTACCTCCCCGTCGTACTTGTAAAATGCGGCAACAAATACTACGCCGAAATCGGCGTACCCGAGAGCCAATCACACTGACAGCTGTGTAAACTGTACGTACCGATTTTTTTATTAAATTTTGGGCATAATTCAAAGTAAAATGCCAGTTTGCGTAATAAAACTGTGTAAAAATAATACTACAAAAAAATAACAAGGACAGCATTTTTGCAAATTGTCATAGATGAGTTGCCGCATTTATGGAGCTGTGGCTTTTAGATAGGCGGTATCTAGTCGAGCGCAGCGAGACTAATCATTCATTTATGATCACTGCACTACTTGCTCAATCAATTTAGTTGTTTTGCCGATCACTATAACAGCTCTTTGCTGGCAAAACACAATTAAAAAAGCACGAATATTTATTTAGTAATTTTTGTGATGTCTAAAACACTTGACCTGACCAGGTAGGCTACTCTTGAAACAGAATTGCATTAATCAATTTCCAATCACAAATCTAAAAAATGTCAAATAGCGGTGTCGTTTACTTCGTTCACCTGCGTTAATGCACCCAGGTGAATTAAATATTCTATTTGTAATCTTAATTCACCTAGGTACATTACGTATACTTCGTTTACTTAATTCGACTGAATTAAATATTCTATTTATTCATTTTTTTTCCTTTTTCTATACCTGGGTGAATAACCGCAGGTGAATTAAGTAAACGAAGTACCTATACATAATGTACCTAGGTGAATTAAGATTACAAATAGAATATTTAATTCACCTGGGTGCATTAACGCAGGTGAATTAAGTAAACGACGACGGCCAAATCGCACTTTTGTAAGTGACAATAGCGCCACATTGGAATTAAATTGCGTGGAAATTGATTGAACAAATTATTATCGAGATGGCGTTCCGGAATTATCTTTACTTATCCCAATATCGATACATATTAACCTTTTGGGCGCCACGCCACAAACGCATTCCTGTGTCCTGCACGCCAGAGGGCCTAGTCAATTGGCAAACAAATTAAACGCTACGAAATCTTCGCTACGATAAACTGAATGTATGGGATTGACATAAGCAAAAGTTACCTACGACGTAAAATTTACGCTAAAATAGACCTAATTGACAGTTTGACAAGCCAAGAATCGCTAATCTAGCGATCACTCAAACATTGAAGATAAAAATTCACACAAAATGGCGATTGCTTGATCAGCTGATGAAGGAATAGTTGTGTTGTGTTGAAAGTTTTGTTTAAAATGCTCTTTTTAGGGCTATTGTGGACTGCGATAATCAAGTGCTCAGGCGCTAAGGAAGAAATGTTTCCCTACGTTAGTTACTTGGAGCAAATTAACGAAATCGAGTTTGTTGTACTTGTGAATAGTTCTCGGAGTTCTCGTTTACGAACTTTCAAATATCTAACTAAGGTCTGCCGGGAATTGCATGCTGATATAGTTGTTGCGATGTGAGTGACCAAATAAATGTGTGTCATGCAACATTTTCCGCAACGAAGAGCAAGTCGCTGCATAACAATTTGTAGGGGCTCTCAAACCATACAAACATTTGGGCCAAATAAATCCACCTAAGTACCTTTAATCATGACAAGAAAGGTCAAGAATAAGACAACAGTAAGGGACTTTTTGTATAAATATTAAATGTAACCTATCCATAATGTCCATTTATCAATTTATAACTTAGATTGCCTATTTGTTTTACAGGTTCCAATGAAGATTTAATTTGCCAGGTAGCTTAGAGTATTAAACCAAGGCTCTAAGTGTAGTAAGGTGTACCTATTGACTATACCCTATAAATCTTATACAGACAAGCATCTTTCATAATAGGAAAAGATATCAGTCCTTATGTTCAAACGGTAAGTTTTAATAAATAAATTATTCCTTACATAATAAAGGTAAGTATTATGCCTATTATTATATTGGGATTTACCAGGAAATGTCAGTTTTGTTAAAATTGCTAGAATAAAGAGTATTGACATAAAGATAAAACTATTTTATGTGGTTTTGCAGATTTGAGACGACGATTCAAAAATCTTAAATGTTACCTCATAATTTGGAGGATGGACTTCCTCAGAATGGTGAACAAACATGGTTATTTGGTAAAAAACAATATCAAGCAATTTTGAATAATACATAGGTACTTACCTACTAACTTTTTATCTATGACAATTTTCTATAAGTAAGTATATTGTTCTAATTTCTTAGGAGATTCTGGATACCTTCAAAAAGCATGGTTAATGATGATACCAACAATATTTAATGCTGCATCAGACTCACAAGAAAGGAGGGGTGTGTACCACATGTCATATCCAACAATGAAACTGCATTGAACATGGCTTTGGCATCGTTGAATTTAGTTATTTATATGGTTTTTTTTTGTGGAGCTCTAATGTTGACAACGTTTTTATTCTACAAAAAGGAGCAGTCTGTGCCATAAATATATTTATCCATAAAATAGTAATTTCGTTTATTTGATGAGGAAAAATTAAGTATAAAGTTAATTTAGTTCTAAGTTTATTGTGCTTTATTTAAAAAGATTTACTTATGTACAAAAAAACAATAAACTTGCATTATTATTATCCGATTATTAAATCTGGTGGGTTCTATTGTGTTTGTTATAATATTGTTTTTTCTTTAAATAAGGTGGCTTGTTATACATATAATACAAATTAAGTTCCATATCTAGCATACTCTGTAATAGTTTAGTTATTATCAATTTGGCGATTGTGAAGTAATCGATTGTAATTGTTGCTTGAGTTTGTAATGTTACTATCACATTTTTATTTGTGTGAATCTGTAAATGGTTTGCTGTTTCACATTTTCAGTGTTATACTTTTTTATAGAACTGTCGATTCACCTGTGAATATAAAATAAATTAATAAAATTAATTGTTTTTAAATTATTTTTGGTAAATATATACTACCTACTAACTTTTTATGTATGACAATTTTCTATAAGTAAGTATATTGTTCCAATTTCTTAGGAGATTCTGGATACCTTCAAAAAGCATGGTTAATCATAATAACACCAATATTTAATGCTGCATCAGGCTCACAATAAAGAAGGGATGTGTACCACATGTCGTATCCAACAATGAAACTGCATTAAACATGGCTTAAAGTTGTACTTGATTCATTATCAACATACTAGGGTAATTATATAAAATTAATTGTTTTAAAATTATTTTTGGTAAACATATAAATAATCCTATGTTTTATTTCGAAACATTATCAACCAACTCATAATGAATGGCAGTGAAATAAATAATGTAAAATAAATAAATATTTTAACTTGTCGCGTAGAGACCACGATCATGTCATTGTGTCTGTGAAGGCGTATATTTAATAAATTATTTGACTTTTAATTTCAATTATTTTCGGTACCTACCGCTATAAATAAGTAACAATGAAACAATCCTATATTAAGGCGATGTTGTCTTCATCGTCATCCTATGAACGTCTTGAACGTTCCCACATGAACGACAGCACTAAGGCAGACTGGGCTATAACAGGCTTAAGCCCTGAGCCAATACAACCGCAGTGTGCTTTACGTGCCTTCCGAAGCACGGAGGAGCTCGAGACGCTTTTTATTTGGTTACCCATCCTTTAGCTCGGTAATGTGAAAGTTGCGTAACTAACTGGCAAGATCACAAATCGGTGCGGCGCGGGCGGGGACTTTTTGCATTAGTTAAACCTCTAGCATTACCTTTCAAGTAACAGTAAGTACATTGCTTCGCTAGTTTGCATATTTTAAAATTAGTTTTAATTTAACTAGCAAAACCATGTACTTGGAATGTTTTTTATTTTATTTTATTTAGGACAATAATCAATTAGAAAAGTAATGTGATAGGTGTTGTAGTTAGACAACTAAACCCGAAAGCCTTAGCCGCTACGCCATAGAGTTACTTTAGGCGATATACTCATACAAGATGCAAACGTTTTAATCACTACCTAGTGGGTACTCGCATCTAAGATCAAACTGTTTAAATGTTCGCGCGGTTTGTAACATTTAGTGTTATCACTTATTTCATTACAGACGGACGTCAAGTTGTTAATATTTGAGAAATTCTTGGCAGCAAGCGTTTGCTTGTGGTCTTCAGTCTTAATTTATTTATATTATAAGCTGAAAAATGGGTTTGGTCTCATATCAATATCATATTATGGTGGGTAAGTCACTCGTCATCATTATAAGTACTTATTTACAAACGTGCTTGCCTGGCGAACTTCCGGCGAAAAAAGCGATTGATTCATTTTTCAAATTGTCTCAAGGAGTCTACCCGAATTTCTTAGTAAAGTGACATTCAATTCACTAAAACTCAAAAGGATCGGTGTGGTTACTACCTATTTATTAATCTTACATAAAAGCGTTACATTATCATCAAACAAAAAAATACTAAGACAAGCCTGTATGTTCTATATCCCTTAGCTTATCGATATCGATGTAGCCTAGCGAATTTGATGAGCGATTTTGACGCTGTCACCGGTCGAGCGTTTGCCAGTTGACTAGGCCCTCAGGGCTGCGTTCCGTGGCTTCACTCGAATGCACTCGAGCGCACTCCGGCGCGCGCTCTACCCGTTCCGTGGCTTGGTGAAATTTTACTCTGACGGCTGTCAGAGCGTAGTTTCATCCGTTCTGTGGCTTAGAGTGCAGCAACCAAACAACCATCAAATCGGATGGTTGTTTTTCACTCTGACAGCTATTTGACGTTTATATCATTGATAAAGTGTCAAATTTTACAATTTATGTCAAAACGTCTAAAAAAATTCGGCCTGTTTGTTTCGTATTGTTTTACTTTTTAATAATTAGGTTTAAATATTGTATAAAAGTGGGAAAAATGTAGACAAAAGAAGAGTTTTCTATCGTTTTGGACAGGAATACTTCAGAAGAGGTTATAAAAACAACTCGATCGTTCCGTGGCTCAGTTGCAACTCAAACGAGTTAAACTTTAACCAAACAACTACACCCAGAACGACGGAACGCACTCCAGAGAACTGATTATTGATGACGCGCTAGGGATGCGCCAGAGTTGCCATATTGGATTTATTAGGTAAAGTTGATTTGACGATTCTTTATTCATGTAGCTGAGCTACGGTACGCTATGGTAGTGTTAGTTTTCTTACATTTCATTTTTAATATATTAGCAATAATAATAAAATAAAATAACACGTTTTAGTTGAACTTTGAATAGGTACCTAATTTAAGATAAAACTACCTTCCGCAGTACAGCACTAGCGGTCAAGAGTAGACGACTTTGGCGTGTTGGACATAGTATTTGCTTAGATAAAAATCCATGTTTTATAGTTCAATATTTCTCAGTTCTTATGGCTCTAAGGGTAGATTCGACCAAACTGGAATAAGACTTACTCCGAGATTAGTCCATACAAATTGGGCGTTTAATCTAGGTATAAGACCTTATTCTAGTTTGGTCGAATCCACCCTAAGAGACTTGTTTTTATACTCATATGTTGCAGGGGTATTCTTTATTGCCGAATGTAGAAAAAGAAATACCAGTAATAGTTTTTCAACACACTTATTTAATATTTTTGTAAGCCGGGTTTTTGTCAACTATAGATGTCGTTGGCGCACAGGGCCCGCAAGTGCTGGTCATATATAGACGACTTTGGCGCTCAAAAGGTTAATCGCATTGGAATTGTACTAAGATTGAGTTTGCGTTCGAGAGTAACCCCCCCAGTCCTTGAAGTTTCCTGCGGTTTCTAGCAGTCGCCTTATATTTCTATGCGATTCCCGCTAGCTTCGTGTCGCTAACAACGGAGGGAGTTTCATATAGAAATACATAGAAACCAGGGCCCTTATTCTGTAACGATTCCTTGTTTCAAAACCACGTCAATTATATCTTCCCAAAAAAGTATGCGTTTGACGTTTGTGCGCGGTAAGGTTTAGGTGTGGAATCTATAGATTGCGATACAGAATCAGGGCCCAGTAGTGCTGCGTGGAGTCGGCTACCAACCGGTACCTAAACTAGCGGCCGCTCGCGGTTTCACCCGCGTGGTTCCCGTTCCCGTGGGAATATCGGAATAAAAGTATCCTATGTGTTAATCCAGTATATAAACTATCTGTATGCCGAATTTCATCCAAATCCATTAAGTAGTTTTTACGTGAAAGAGTAACAAACATCCATCCATACTTACAAACTTTAGCGTTTATAATATTAAAGGCTTATAAAAAATGAGATATCATGCAACCGTGTCGCGTAGCGGTGAAAGAATACCCCCTCTCTTCCCTTGGGTGTCGTAAAAGGCGACTAACGGACTAAAGAGTGCACATATATCACACTCACCACCACCTGTCGCGCTGAGCACATGTGCAGTCGCTATTTGGTGAAAAGTGAACTATGATAGAGGACTGCTGTTGCTGTCCTCATTGCCTAGTCTCTGACTAACCCTTCAAGGATAATAGTCGTGGATATAGTACCTATGTACGTATGTAGCTGTCATTTTGAAACGGTCAAAACACCATTTTAGAGCTGAAAAAGCACGAATATTTTTCCTATGAACAATGCAGGTAGCCAATTCCTCGATAAGTAGTTGCAGATTGCAAATTGGTAAAGAGCGCTACCATTTTCGAAAATTTCAACCGGCTTTGTGATCTAGTGGTTAAGCCTAAGTCTTAGACCCAGAGGTCCCGGGTTCGATTCCCGCGGGAGTACATATTCGTGTACTTGCTTTGGTTGGTGGTAGGGCTCGTTTAGACCGCCTGGCCAGCTACCACCATTTTATCTAGTCTGTCGCCATAACATGTGTTCCAAACAGCCCCCTTACTCTTGAAACCGATCGCTATTGGATTGGATTGGTATTGTGAATTTTCGTACTCCTAAGTTACGACACCAGAGCTAATATGGATTCATATTTCGTGAATATTAAGTGAAAAAAATACAAAACTTAATGCCATTTAGTTCACCCAATATGAATCCAAATTGGCGCTGGTGTCGAAATTAAAAAATACGAAAATTCACAATAACAATCCGATCCAATAGCGATCGGTTTCAAGAGTAAGGGGGCAGTTTAGAGATAATAGCCAGTTTCTCTAACGATTCTGGGTGAAAAGCGCTTTAAATTTTAAAGCGACGTAAAGCGACTCTACATAAATTGTTCCCTTTATGTAGAGTCCCTATACGTCGAGTCTGAGAGTAGGTATTGTTCTTGGAAAATATTGCTTTTTACGCTTTCCATTACCGTTACGTCGAGTTTGTTTAATAGGTCACAGTCAGGATATAAAATCAAAGTTGCAATCACCTGCACTTAATATAGTGAATTGAAAAAAAGACTATACCTAAGATGGGAGTCGAACCCACGTCTTCAGCATATCGCACATACGTGCCGGCAACTGCAATTCAAAGATATCTTATAGTATAGATGTATTAAAAATGAGCAAACATCAATTCATTATTAAAATTTGTTTATTTTTATTCAATGTAACTACGATAAGAAGACATTTTCGCAGTTTGACATTGGTAAGGAAATCTCATGGTCTTAAATAAAATAATTTTAATTAAACAATCCGATATTTTATAATAAGAATATTAATATAAAAATAAGCAACTTTAATTATTTGAATGCTTCAAAAATCAATTAGTCTGTAAATTATTTTGGAAATAAAAAGTTAAGATTATGTCACGATCACGAAACACGAACGTAACTATGTGGTCAACAACATAACAGCACCATTCTCTATACCTTCTTTTCACACAAGTCGTCACCAGATAAAATATTATTCAGTATCCATCGTCATGGACCATCTTTAAGTTTTATTCCGTATAAGCGTTAAGATAATACAGAAAAGGTTCATCCGTATCAAACACTTCATCCAAGGTCATAATAACCGAATTTTGAATGAGATCCACCTAAAAAGAAAAATAATGTCATGTTCCAAAAGTCTTCAAAAAATTTTTATGTACTTTTAAGAAAAATGACGTGTGTTTTACCTGTTCCGATGGACAGTATCCGTCATTAGTGGATCGAGCAATAGTTATTAACACTGGTGGTGATAAATTCTTCAGAAATGGATACAGGCAACGTAATATCTCATATCTTATTTCGGGCTCTTCGCTTATGTGATGGGGCGGCCCTCCCTGGTCCCTCGTGCAACCGGCTGCATACACCGCCCACCAGTCTGGAGGTTCCTTGAGTCGTTCAGCCTCTGCCGTAACGACTGACGCAATTTCTGACACCTACAGACAAAAAAGTATCGCTGAAACTTAACAAAGTAACTCGATATATCGTCAAAGGGAATTTCATGCATGCAACTGACCTTATCAAACAAAACAGACTTCTCTCCCGGATAATCGTTAAGGCTATTATGATTTTCTAAATGCTGGAATAAGGTTTCGAGTTCGTCCAATTGCTCCGCCCGTGCCTTAGTAACCTGTTTTAGAGTTTCTGGGCTTTTGTCTTTAGGAATATCACAACGGAATATCGGTTCCAACTTATCGTACAAGTCAATATTTTTGTATAGCGACAAAAACGGGTTGGCAGTACTAAAAAAGTCTAAATCTATATCCAGGACATACGGCTGATTAATGTTCAGTTGCTTAGCTAGCTCTCGAAAAGGTGTTTCATTGTTTTTATCATTACTTAAGTTAGAAGAAAGTTCCGCGACCGTGATATCAAATTGTCTCGCGTTCTTAAGCTCTAATGAATATAGTGCGTCGGATAGGTAGTAATGTTCTGCGCTATCAACTCGCAAGAAGCCTGTGTCCGGGTCATCCCCAACTCGGACGCGCCGGGAGCCGTCCGCGAATTGCCTCGCCCACGGCGGGCGCAGCCACACGATCCGCCCTAAGTGGCCAGCTGCCACAGCCGGCACAATCCAATTTTCTATTTGCAGTAATGGCAAAAGTTTCCTTCCCGAACGCGCTTCTTCTCCTTTCAGTTTACGATCTATAAGCATGTCCGGATGGGCGTCTAAGTGTAATAAAGTGGTACCTTCGACGGGTAATTTTTTCCCTCCTATTGCCGAATATATAAATTGTAAAGCGTCATTATGCTCTTCCACTACGTATACAGGAATCTTTTTAAATGTTTTTGTGGCTTGGGCAATAGTAGATTTTGTGAATTCGGCCATTTTGAACGCAACTACTCCTCGTGGGATCCACAGGACATCTGCAAAATAATTGTTAACAATAATAAGGAAATAATTTGTCAAGAGCACATAAGAATCCAAAATCAAACTTAACTAATTGAACTCTAGTGAGTAATTTTATAAGTTTTAGCTATAATAATATTGTTTGCAGTACTCGTATAGTGTGAGATAATCTCTGAAACAACTGAGTGTATTTTGTGTAATATATTTATATTTATTATGCAACATTCTATATATCTATTAAGGGATAATGTTATTTACGGGAACAGTCGCTAATAAAAAAGATACAAGATGTATTCTTTCATATTCCTTAAAATCGATGTAACATTTTACTTTCCAACAAACACAACAAACATTGTCATTGCCTTGGTACTATCCGTCAATGTACATGCGTCCTTGACGAGCAGCACAACTGCTATAACTAATTTAATCTATTCAAGGTCTAAATATAGATCAAGGCCTCACGTCGGAAAAACTGAAGGCAACTTCTTGCCGGGCTGCTTGCTATTCCTGACAACTGCGCACTTTGTCTGTTGACTTTTTCCCTAATTTTTGCGGGTTTTGTACAAAAGTGAACAAGCTCGAATAGCTTTAATAAACACTAATGATGAAAAGGCACTATTATCATATTAGTAATTATGAGTCATTGAATGAAAATACGATAGTATGAAGAGTACGACAATTTTGTTTAATTTGTTCTTGAAAGCCTCTACTAAAGCAAGTCATCACAATAACATGCATCATCACGATGATAACAATATCATAATTTTTAAAGTACCTAATGAACCAGTACTTTTTTATGTAATTTTTACTTATTCGTTCTTCAACGAAGATGTTCATTGGTAACAGAGGGAAATCTTATGGCGGATTTAACTAAGAAGATACAGAGGAAGAACTTCGGTCTTCGAAAGAAAGCCTGGCTAGCTGTTAATCTAATTCTAAGCGGTTATTCGGAAGCAGCAATGGCAATGTTTGATTATGATTACTGACTCATATGCTTTAAGAAGATGCTACTATGGATGTTTGCAAGGCTAATTTACATGATAAAATAATAAATCCTTCCCATTATATGTAGAAAAAAAAGCGTATCAGTAACGTATCAGCTACAGATTTGCAAATACAATGGCGGCGCGGCAATTTAGCGCCGCCGATGATCGTATTTTACACCAGAGATACGGTGATGGATCAGTAACGGGCCTCCGTGGAAGGGTGTGGGCGGCTGGCGAATCTCATCAAAGTGAGTATCTATACCCAATGTTTTCCATTAGCGTCGGCAAACTTCCGTGCAGCGCGGTGCGTAGATGCGCGGCGCCGCCCGCAGCCCGCTGCCCGCAACCCCCCGCGGCCAGTGTTGTGACGGGCGGCGGGGTCGATACGCGCCTCTGACGTCACTACGCTACTACGCCCGCCCAAACATACCCCGCGCGCGCCCCACCCGCGCCCTCTGACCTATTGCGCTACGCCCACCTGGGTCAAGGTGCGGAAGCCGCAATGGAACCGCCCGGATGTTGGCTTGGTTGCTGACACAATTAATTTATGTCCAAACATTGGCGGGGATTGATTGGGACGTGCGTATAATTTTAGGCGATCGCATCGGATACGAGATTAATAGTTATGTATTATGAGATTTATGATTGAGCTTTGAAACATTGAGGTAAATAAACTAGAGAAGACATCCCATACAATAAATGTGCACAGCTAGATGACAGCGAGCATCTAGTGCGTGGTGCGTTGCGGGCACGGTACAATGATACTTGTACCGTGGTGCGGGGCTAAGTTGTCATCTTCTGCACAAAACAGAAATATTGTTAGGTACTCTATGCATTTTACCGAAACATGGCCGCCGCTTCATGTCTCGGCGATTTGATAAAATAATTAGTCAAATGCATGTTATATCGATAATTTAGTACGTATTTCCAAATTTGAATTTGAAATTGAAATTTGAAAAGTGATTCCTTTGGTTTTATTTGTATTTACTGAGTTGTTTAAACAGTACCTTAGCACACATAAAGGCATATTTTAATAAAATAGAACACAGAATGCACACCTATTGTTGCGTCTAGCGCCTACCACAGACTAATATAGTTGGAGCGAGCTGGCTCTAACGCGTGTTACAAACAATCTGGTTGAGATGTCTTCTCTAGTACGTAGTACATTATAACTCAATGCTTTGAAAGGGTTTTTTTAGTTAAGGGGTTCCATCCTAAAGTGATGCAAGATGCAACGTGTTAATTAAATGTCTCATAACCTCAGACACCCCAACTTGTTATTATTTTAAAATAATAACTATTCAATTTGCAATGTGTCTGCAAGTCTAGTCAGAATATCTTGACAGAATAGATGACTAAATAAAAGGTTATGTTGCCTAGACTACCAGACACATTCCAAATTCAATATCTTCTCACAACAGATACCCATAAGACGTACTGTCATCTTTTGGTTGGTGGCTTGGTGGTTATTTTGAATCGACATCGCAGCACCTCCATCAGCTCGTCTATCAGCTGTTCATTTGTTCCAGCGACCAGACCGTCATCTACGTGCAGGGCTACTATATGCTTTGTATCTCTTCTATTTCGTGTCAAAAGACAAAGATCTGCCACACTTGTCTTGCCTTAAAATAGTCTATAATGTCGTATCAGTGCTGATGCTTATGTTTTTTAGTCAACATTGCTTCATCAAATCTTAGAAGTTTTCACCTCTGAGATCCGAATGAAATATTTTTACAAATATTTGAACATTCGGTTAAGATAAAGCTGCGTTATAGATTATTATTTTTAAAATATTTTAGCGTTTCATTAACGCTTAAATATACTTAAGTAAAATTTTAAACACTGAAAAATGACGACAACCTCAGGCGGAAATCGAACCGCGCACCTTCCGCACTCCGGGCGGCTGCCTTTAGGCAGTTACCGGTGAAAACCAGACCTCGGTAGCCAAGTGGTTAATCGGCATGCCTTCACTCGCTGCCGTACTTATTAAGGTTCGTGTCCACTAGGCACTAGGATCGGGCCGTGGCGCATCGCAACGCAAAAATCCACCTGCCTGTATTTATTATAAAATAGCGTCCACTAGCGCTCGCCAGGCGTATTTTTGCCGGGGCGCGGTGCGACGCGACGCGCCCCGTTGCGATGCGATCCGCCTAGTGAACGCAGGCATTCGGTACGCCTAGTGAACGCAGGTATTCGCGCACGTGTTCCTTCCAATCAAATTTTCGAACGGGAGTATTTATCGCGGAAAATGAATGAAGAGTTGCTAATTTCTTTAGTGCTACAAAACAAAGAACTCTACGATCCAAAACAATTAGGAAAATGTAACTTTTTCTAAAACGTTCTTGATATCTGCTTCCAATCTTCTTCAGAAGGAGTAGGTTGTTTCATGTGGCCATATCGCCATACAGGTCTCATAAACGATAGTCTGGTTACAGGGCTGAAGGTCTGCATGTAATCGATGCCCTTCTTTTAGTGAAAAACCTTCATCACCAGTCTCGCCTTGTACTGGTCTACAGAGCCATCGGCGTTCATCTTTACTTTGAAAATGCACTTACAAAGTAAAGCTTTTCTGTTCTTGGGTAGATTCACAAGCCAAGTGTCATATTCCTTTGAACCTTTCTGGAGACGATCTGTTACGAAGAATCATCTGTTCTGGGAACAGATTTTCAAATTCATCTTCATCACGTTCATGTTTAATTTCATCATTGACGTCATCTGGATCTTCATCAACGATATCTTCGTTCACGCTTACATTTCCCCCTGGTTCAATAAACTGCTCTGTTATAATGTTTTCAGCATAATGAAACTCTTCTCCAAAATACATATCACTTTTGTAATTTTTAAAAAAAAAAACATAATCATCAAGCACTGACAAATTTCAACGGTTGAAAGCCAGACCTCGGTAGCCAAGTGGTTAAGGCAGCTGCCCGGAGTGCGGAAGGTGCGTGGTTCGATTCCCGCCTGAGGTTGTCGCCTTTTTTCAGTGTTTAAAATTTTACTTAAGTACATTTAAGCGTTAATAAAACGCTAAAATATAAAACTTTAATATTTCACTTTTATTAACTCTTTCAATATTGGACAAAACTGAGCTATTTTGTCCATTATCTTCGGAAAGAACCTTTCTGAGTGCTACAACTAACTCATTTGCTTGATTACAGGCTGTTTCGGGATCATTTGAGCAAACATTCATCGATATCTCTAGTGCTTTTCCATCGAAAATAACGTCCCTAGATCGGACCAGTGAATTTTTCTGTCTGTTCCAGAGCCTGTATCCATCATCGTTGTCGTATCCAATCATAATGCTTTCTTCCTCTTCTGCTTCGGTACATGCGCATAGCAAGGCGAACCAACTATTCTCAAGTGCTATAGCTGTGGCTTCTTGTTAAGCCAAAGTTCATAAGGCGACTTGTGTTCTACTGAGGTACGTACTGTCTTGTTTAAGATGTAAACAGCAGTATTTACTATCTCAGCCCACAAATTCTGAGGTATCTCCTAATGCGCGTGCATCATTGCTCTAGCGGACTCTACTATGGTGCAATTATCTCTTTCGCTACACCCATTTTGTTCTGGAGTATACGGCATAATGAGTCTTTGCTTTATTTCAGCTTTTTCATAGATCTCGAACTTTCTTGTTGTGGTACTCACCTCCATTATCGCTTAAAACCTCAATAACGTCTGTCCAGCAGCTTAAGGCCTTGGCCAGACTGGACGCGCTGGCGCGGCGCGGCGTACAAATGTATGCCCCGCGCCGCGTGCCCACTATGGACACTCAAATGGAGAATACATATCCCTTTACAACCGGCTCATAGTCAAGCGTGCATTTAACTTTGAACAAATCTAGCGCTCCCCATATCTTATTTTTCGGAACGCGACCGACATTGACCGCTCGTGCAGTCGTGCACGATCTAGCCCTTCGTAAATAAAATAATAAGACAAGTTTTGACTCGTCAGTGCGGTACAGTACCTCGTTGAAGATGGCAGCGCATTTTGGCGGACGAGGCGCTTCAAGTAAGTTATTATTTTCGCATGTTTTTTAATAGAATATTATTATTAAACTGTTTAATTCGGTTTATAATAAATCAAACTTTAATATTATTACTCGTTTTTGTAATTATCTTCATTATTGACTGATTTATTTTGCATCAAATTTAAAGATGCACGTTTGTGCGGTTTAAGTTTTACTTTTACTTTTTTAATATAAATACAGTGTTTTTTATTTCGTTGTATGATGAGTGTTAAGGGTTTTGTTTTGGTGTTTTTAGGCCGCACGCGTGACGAAGACATCTTACAAGTGTTGGCTGATGGCAATGATTCGGATATCGAGTTATTTGATGATTCTGACGATGAGGAACCGTTTTTTAACCCTGCTGTCTTCGATAATCTAGATGATCTCGATTTACCCGAAGATCCCGCTGATAACCAAAGAGACGAACAGGTGGAAGACAACACATCCGCACCAGCACCTTCTTCCGTAGAACCGACAGTAGAACGTCCGAGTCGCTCTGGTTCCCGCCCTCGCCGCTGGAGAGTCACTTCCTTTGAAGATAAGCAGCATTTGTACCTTGAACGACCAGTTAAACCGGTAAGAGAACCAACTGAATATGTGCAAGAATACTTTGATGACCAGTTTTATGAAATGGTTAGTACTTGTATAAATTTATATTTCTTGAGGAAGCTGGGAATGAACTAAAAACTTCAAAGTCAGAGATACTGAAACTTTTTGGTATTCATGTTTTAATGGGATGCATTCCATTCCCAAGGCTGCCTATGTACTGGCGTAATGGCATTTCTTTAGACAAAATAACTAGCAAAATGAGCCGTGATCGATTCCTACAACTGCGAAATGCACTGCATGTAGTTAGCACCGACACAGCACCTTCTGTACAAACTCCAAATCCGCTGTGGAAAGTCCAACGAATGATAAATCAAGTCCGCAATGGTTGTTATAAACAAGACAGGATTCCCGGTTACTACTCGATTGATGAACAGATGATCCCTTTCACTGGTCGATGCCCACTGAGGCAGGTTGTAAAAAATAAACCACGATCAGTTGGTTTAAAAAACTATGTTCTTACAACAAGTGATGGGCTAATGTTAGACTTTGACATTTATCAAGGAGCTAAAACAATGTTTGGAGACACTAATCTTGGCCTTGGACCTTCCGTAGTTTTGCATTTATCAAGAAGCGTTTCCGCAAGAAGCTGTTTGTATCACGACAGACATTTCACCACTATTCTATTGATCGAAGAATTACAAAAGCACGCCGAATAGAATACCAGATAAGACAAGTTTAAAATTCAAAAAGGACAGCCAAATGTATCGTGGTGAAAGCCAACAGATGGATCATACAGTTTTGGTGAAATGGAAAGACAACAAGTCTGTATTGATAGCATCTACCTGCACTGGGTCAAATGAAACTGAAATAGTTAAGAGGTGGGATAAAAGAACTCGCAGCTACATTGATGTGACAGCTCCCAAAATTATTCAAAACTATAATCGATACATGGGAGGAGTGGATGTTCTCGACCAACAAGTTGAGTACTACAGAACATTCATTAAAACCCGAAAATGGACACTGAAAGTGCTGATTCACTTTTATGATTTAGCTTTAGTTAACGCTTGGCGTGCTTACAAAATAGATTGTACTTCCAATAATTACAGGCGAAATAAAACACTAGATTTACTAGACTTTCGCCTTGAGATATCTGAGGTCTTACTGAATTCTCCTGAAAAACGCCGCACAGAAGGTATGGAGGAAATTGAAAACATAATGCCAAGAAAATATAAAAAAGCTGTGAAGCCTAACTCTACACTTCGGTATGATGGATATGACCATTTACTCGCATTCGACGACCTAAAGTCACCCAGGTTTTGTCAATTGGAACAATGTAAAAGCCGCACGAAAGTTCGTTGCGTAAAATGTAACGTTTATCTTTGTATGATTCGAGGACAGAATTGCTTCAAAGATTTTCATAGTAATTGATTGTTTTTTTTTGTTAAAATTTAAAATAGTGTTCCTAAAATGTTATTTGATATAAAGAATTAGAATTTCTGTTTTATTTTGATGATTGCTTTAATATTTGATTAGTACATTGTGATTTAATTACAAATAAAAGTTTAAAATAATGTTTAATGACAAAAAGTTCCTTTATCTGATACTAATTATTGCTAATTGTTAAGACTGATTATTGTTATACTTGAATATTTCGAAAAATATATGATTCAATTGTTAAATGTTGTCTAATTTCTTCAATAAACACAACAATGTACAAAGATACACGAATGTACATAAGACAAACTATTCCTGAGGTGCACGATCGTGCAGGCGATTTTCAGTAAATCCTGGTATTTCCGGTTTTTTTTAGTATTTTTCCTAGGTAGCGTAAACCTATATAAATACGACCTATATCATAGATTACAAAAAATCAAAACCTTTTTGGTCCGGTTGTAAAGGGATATGTTTAAGTACGCCGCGCCGCGCCCGCGCCCGCGCCCACGCGGGCAGTCTGGCCGGGCACTCGGACATCATTTGGTTTAGCTTTTCGGGAACTTCGGATTTATTTTTAAGAAAGTATACATATCTGTATCTTGTGAACTCATCCTTAAAGAGTAAGAAATAGCGAAATCCAGAGACATTCGAAGGAAAAGGTCCACAGAAGTCTGAGTGTATGCGCTCACCAGGTTTCGTAGCGTTTTCCCGAACACCAAATGGTATCCTGTGCGTTTTTCCAAAGACACAACCTTCGCATAATTCTTCACTATAAGAGGTATATACTGCTAGCTCCCACTCTATCAATTTTTGATATGTCTCTTATCTTGGTGTCCCATACGCTCGTGCCATAAGTGCAGCGTATTTCCATGCTCAACTAGGTTGACCGAAACATCAGCTTTACCATTTATCTTGTACAAATCGCCATACCTTTGCCTTTTTCCTGTTAAGACAACTTTATCCTGGAACATGTAGTTACCATCAACTCAAATAGACTTGAGAGGTTTCTGTCCTGTGTATTAAGCACAGAGAAAAGGTTCTTGCTTATCTGGGGAACATACCATACATCTTTCAACAAAAAGTCGCTCTTTGCTTTAACATTGCCCTCTACACGGACTGTACAGTCACGAGCAAAAATATGTAAACAATTGTAGCTTAAGAGCTGGAACAATGGAATAAGAGTGAAAGTGTATACATATTGGTGCTCGTGACTGTACCTGATCCAACAGCTTTTATCGCGTTTCTATCTGCCGTAGTTACTGTGTGAGTTTCATCAAAATATTTAAAATCTTGAAATAGATTTTCCTCGCATTGTCACGTGATGTGTTGCTCCATTGTCTACATACCAATGATCAAGATCACAATCAGTGCTAGAATCTGTCGAATTCACCATCAGTAAGGTCATGTTGGAACTCTGAGCCTTTTCTTTCCTGCCATATTTCAAACAATATTTTTTTTGAAATGTCCATTTCTTTACAAAAGTGGCATCTAAATCTCTTTTTATTATAAAATAATTATTATAAATTATTAAAATACATTGTCGTGGATTAATTAATAAGTTATTTGTATTTTTAATTCCTTGCAAATGAGAAATTTTATGGTAATTACGCGCGATCAAAACCTGCAAGTGCTAGCGATGTTGCCGCCGCAAATGCATTCAAGTTATGTAAATTTAAAAAGCGACGCACTCAAAAATATATTTTTCTATTAAAGTGACCCGTATTTTTTATTAATGGAATCTATTATAAAGAAACTAATTTTAGGATTGAAACTACATTAGTGTAGATTTGTAAAAGGTGTTGCGTGAGATGGGTTTGCGCGCAGGGGACCCTGACCACCGATAACATTTTGGAACATTTTTATTTAGATATTGTGCAAGATACCAATACAATATATTGAATATATATTCGCCCTCTCACGAATATTCGGCGTGAAATAATGGCACTTGGTGCTGTTGTGTTTCGTTCGGCCAGTGAGGGTTCCAGAGGCACTCCCCCCCCCCCCTCACAATTCCTATTCCTTCCTTAAACCTACTCCTTCCAAAAGGCCGGCAACGCGTCTGCGATTTCTCTGGTTTTGCGGGTGTCCATGGGCGGCGGTGATTACTCTCCATTAGGTGACCCGTCTGCTCGTTTGCCTCCTTCTTTAAAAAAATAAAAAAAACATTATAAATGCATTTTCAAATGAATTGAATTTATATACACATGTTTGATTTCATTGTTGCATGTTAAAATAATTCTAAATATGATAAGTAAGTACATGTAAAAAATAATATGCATAAATTGTTATCTGGCTAAACGGGTTTCATAATTTTGTACTCATCAATAAATTAAAATTTTATTGTACTCATGAGAGGAAGTAATATCACAGAATAAATAATAGTAATACGCAATGTACAATTTTGTAAAATCTATTGTCAACTTATGACTTAGTTCAAATTCTCTAAACTTAAAGATGGTCCTATGGCTAGCAGGAGCACAGGTGATGGTTTCTTTGGGAATGCAGTATTTTTTTTCAAATATCTTTTTTTTTGTTATGCCAATTTTATTGATAGTCCTAATTATTAAGGCGATAGAATGTTGTTAGAGCAATTTTGTAGGAAATATAAAAGGTAATGAAAAAACTGACTTGTTCTACAAGTACCAAGTCTTAACAGATCTTAAGCCTGGAATTTTGAGGGTCATAATCTATGGGTGTTTGTGTATGGCACCATATCTGTACATGCCCCTTCATTTGAGAATATAAATGAAGCTGAAATTAGGTAGTTTTCATAATCAGACTTTATTATTTCTGGTAGGTATCTGGAAAAAATCAAGAAATATACAATTCTAGTTCAGTAGTTCCAGAGATTATCCCCTGTATACTAACAACAAATAAACTTAATCATTTATAGAGTTAGTGTCGTTATTGTTTTGCAACCAACCTCGATGAATGGTTAGGAACAAACAACATCTCCTAAACCTGTTACCAAGGGGCTAAGTCTAAATTCAACACCTCTCGCAATACCTTTCAACTACAGAATTAACCTGTTACCAGGGGGCTGAATGTCTAACTTCAACACCTCTCGCAATACCTTTCAACTACAGAATTAACCTGTTACCAGGGGGCTAAATGTCTAACTTCAACACCTCTCGCAATACCTTTCAACTACAGAATTAACCTGTTACCAGGGGGCTAAATGTCTAACTTCAACACCTCTCGCAATACCTTTCAAGTACAAGTATTAAAAGGAGTTAAAGTATTGCGATAGATGTTAAAGATATACTAGAAGCCAACTGGGCTAAGGTCATATGACCTTTGACGATAATGATTAGTGACATCTTCTGCTGTAAGCAATACTTGCCAAGCAACTGTCAGCTTTATTCCAGTAGATTAACGGTATAAACAATCACAACAACAACAACTTGCCAGGATGATCCATTGTGTGTGCGGTTCAATTGCATACTGGTTATTATGTTTACTAGAAGAAAAAAAATCAACCAGTCTCAGCAAGCTCAAATGGGATTCAAACCCATTACTTTTGGATTGCCGGTCCACTGTTCTAACCACTGAGCTACCGAGACCCCAGAGGACTCGTTGAATTCTTTATAGTAGTATGTGGTTTACACAGTGAGCCAGCAGTATTACATCACTGTGAAGTCTACCCTCACAGTCGAAAGAAATACTATTGCAAGTATTTAACAAACGATGAAGACGTAATTGCTAATAAATATCTTTCTTATTGAATTTTTTGCATTCACAATGCTATTATAGATATAGGACAAAATGTTTACTAGAAAAAAATCATACAGTTTTAGAAAGCTAATACCGCTGGCTCACAGCGTAAATCACAAACTACTAGAAAGAATTCAGCAAGTCTTCTGAGGTCTTGGTAGCTAATTGTGAATGCAAAAATTTCAATAATAAAGATATGCATACTGGTTGATGTAAACTAATTTCATCTTACGGCAATATTAATCCAATGCTGTTTTGCTCTGCTCTTTCTGAGGCAGTGATACATACTTACATTTATAATCACAACCATTATCCCCGAAGGGTTAGTCAGAGACTAGGCAATAAGGATGGCGAAAGCAGTCCTCTTCTATAGTCCACTTTTCACCAAATAGCGACTGCACATGTGCTTAGCGTGACAGGTGGTGAGCCCATGGCCGCTCTATGCTGTTAGAAGTATGTGCAGTCTTTAGTCAGTAGTCGCCTTTTACGACATCCAAAGGAAGAGAGTTTGGTAGTATTCTTTCACCGACACGCGACACGGCTAACAAACATGGAATGTGTTCTAATCTCATACATTTTTAGCAATTAGAGTCCAGCGATGGTTGAAAAAGAATGTTGGAGGTTGCAGTGCTCTATTGGATAACCCTATCATGAATATTCTTAACACTTGAAATTCTTGTTATAAAAAAATATAAGTGTAATTAATTAGAATTACTTACCAACTATTCTTTATTTTATCTGACTCTGAGAAAAAGTTGCATTGCAAATTGCAAGTTGCAAACCCGCACGCACAGCAACAACAATTTTGACTTTGACAATTTGACAGACGTCAGATTATATTAGTCTTCGCCCGGATAAGGCAGAGGGCTCTAACTCATACAGCTTAGTTTTATACTGTTTTTATAAATCTTATAGTCTATATTGAGATTAAATGAGGAATGATTTTAGATTAGAGTATCAAAATGTACGTCAGACTTTTTTTCGCGATGTCGTCTATTGCCGATGCTGATGCAGATGCCATTAAAAATGGCGACGCGAAATTTTGCAGTCGAAACTTCTAACAACGATTTGAGCTATTTCTTGTTGGAAAACATATAGGTACAAAACTTAATATTTTTGGTATTTTAATGAAATAATCTATCAAGGTATCTAATTACGGTGTATATAAACCAAATGCGTATGAATACTAAAGAAAGAAATCACAAAATCTATTCAATATTTTTTTGTCACAAAATATATAAAAACATATATTTATACTTTGTGAACAAAGTATTTTACTATCATTCGATAGTGCATTAACTATATTTACAGAAAACAATAATAGTTTAATAGTAAAAAGATTATAATATTTATCTAAAAATTCAACATGACTCGAGAAGCCGTGCGAAAAATAACACTAATAAAATTTTTAATTTTTCTCTGTGAAGTCCAATGGACGCGTACTAGAGTGGCTTATTTCTTTATCTGACGTTAATGCAGGTAGAAGCATAGTAAAATATGCTCTATTGTATTTAATACATTATAAAAACCGAACCCAAAATTGCGTTTGCCCGCCACGGGTTCTTGGCAAATGTAACCCAATAGAAGAATGGGCAAAACGTCCCCCCCCCCCCTTGTAATACTTACATCTATGCATCAAATGAAAAAAGTACTTGAAAAGTGAAGCATTTTATTGTATGACAGCAAATCTGTCAGGCATTGCAAAAAAAAGTTATTGAGAAGGAGAATATTAAAATACATATTAAATGATAATATAAAATTGAAGTCAAGATTTTTTCTTGAATTTAACTATAAGTACAATACAACCTCATTTTTTAATTTTTTTTATTTATTTTCCCTTTTTTTTCATAAAATAATTCGCTCGTTCATATTTGCTGTCCTTACAACAAAATTCACTATTTTTTTCAAAACTTACCATGTTACAAGGGGTGGGACGGGTTTCATGCAAAAACCCATTCTTCTTCCCAAAAAAATTCATACCACACGTGCATTTTTTTTTTAATTTTGACTTGTCATAGTGACTGCATCCTGCCTGAAGGTAAGCAACCGATGCAGTCCAATAGTAGATTGTTATACAAGGGGCTAAAATTACCAATTATATACGAGGTAGTTTTACTCCCGAGCTTTAGCGAGGGAGTAAATAGAAACCGAGTTTTAATGGGTTTTTAGCGCCGTGTGTTACACTGCGTTTTTCACTACGAATGCGAGAAAATAAAACATTTCAATACAATATAAATTGGTTTATTTTATTAAAAATTAACCAGTTAGTTGCTTTAACGACACCCACGGGAAGAGAAGGGTGGTAGTATTATTTTGATGAGCCCATCGCCGCTCTATGCTGTTGGATAGTAGGTATGTGCAGTCTTTCCATCTCTTCCCTTTGGTGTCCTAAAAGGCGACTAACGGACTAAAGACTGCACATACATCCTACAGCATAGAGCGGCGATGGGCTCATCAAAATAATACTACCAACCGCTTTCTTTCCTTGGGTGTCGTAAAAGGCGACTAACGGACTAAAGACTGCACATACATCCAACAGCATAGAGCGGCGATGGGCTCATCAAAATAATACTACCAACCCCTCTCTTCCCTTCGGTGTCGTAAAGGGGGACTAACAGACTAAAGACTGGACATACATCCAACAGCATAGAGCAACGATGGGCTCATCAAAATAATATTACCAACCCCTCACTTTTCTTCGATGTCGTAAAAGGGGACTAACGGCCTAAAGACTGCACATTCATCCAACAGCATCGAGCGACGATGGGCTCATTAAAAATATAATAATATCAACCCCTCTCTTCTCTTCGGTGTATAATTACTAATTTTACCATAAACTTTAATAATAACTATCTCAAAAAACAAGCAGTAAAAGGTCGAGTCTTTATTCATGATTATTCTACCTAAGACTAAATACTTTTTCGTTTTTGTAGGCTCATTGTCATGTGACAGACAAAAATTTAAAAAAAAATACTTTATCCCCTTGGGCAAGAAAAGCTATTTTAGCCCCGCTCTAGAACGCTACAATGACGTTCTTTTTGAGCAAGAGGAGTGAAAAATAATGAGAGCGCTCCCCACCGTGGAATAAGCACGGTAACGAGCGCACCCATTCATGACGGCCTGCATAAATGCCGTTTGACGCCCCGCTTAAAAGACGCGGGACTGTAGGAGCTGGGAAACACATGCGCCGGCAAAGAATTCCAAAGCCGAATGGTCTTACAGAGGAACGACTTGCCAATTTTTTTGGTACGAGTACTGATAGTCTGTACAGTATGATGGTGGTTCCTAAGACCAGCACGTGTAGTCCGGGAGAGGAAAGGAGAGGGCGGGATACGATCAAAAAGTTCTTCAGAACACTCTCCGTAGTAATTCCGGTAGAAGACACAGAGAGAAGCAATGTCTCTACGCAAACTGGAGGTCCTCAAGGGAGGCTGTAACCTCCGAATCTCCAATAATGCGTACCGCTCGCCTTTGCAGTTTATCAAGTGCATCGAGGAGATATTTAGCGGAGCCGTCCCATAGATGGGAACAATACTCCATACTCGATCGCACCTGAGTTTTGTACAGCAAACAGCACTGCTCGGGAGTGAAAAACCGCCTCACCTTATTGAGAATACCCTACTTACGGGAGGCAGTTAAAATAGCACTCTCGATGTAGCACTTTAGATTCAGTTCCCGGCCGATGTCCATGCCAAGAATGCTGAGGTCCACTGAAATGGGTATCGGAGAGTTCTGAGGAGAGGGAGGAGTAACGAAGGAAGTTACCTTGGACGAGAAAGCACAAACCTGGGTTTTGCTAGCATTAAACTCAACCAGGTTTTTAGATCCCCACTTAGAGACACGATCGAGAGTCGGGTTCAGTTTGGCAACCAGTTCTTGCCTTTTCACCACGATTTCGGCTTGCTTTGCCGAAGGATGTCCTAAGTACCGCTCATGCACAGTACTGTCATCCGCATAACAATGAATATTGCCCAAGGACAACATGTCATTAATATGCAAAAGAAATAGAGTAGGAGAGAGCACAGAACCCTGCGGCACTCCGGCATTGACTTTGAAGAACGCGAAGGAACTACTCTCACAAAGGACACGAATCCTCCGCTCTTCTAGAAAGTCTGCAACCCAGGCGCACAAACAGGGCGGCACACCGAAGGCCGGCAACTTGGAAAGAAGGGAACGACGCCACACTCTATCGAAAGCTTTGGCGATATCAGGCCTAACTGCCAGGGATTGACTATGCTTGTCCATCGCTTCACCCCACGCGTGAGAAACGTACGCTAGAAGATCACCCGTTGATCGCTTTGGTCTGACTGAACCCATACTGGCGATCATGGAGCAGCGAGTGATCCTCTAGTTAAGTCTAATTAATTATCAGCACGAACACCTTGCACAGAAGTTACAGCGCAGCGATGGGAATAAAACAGTCTAATATTTTTTCCACGCTATTCTCTAGGTAGTGGATGAGCTCAGCTGATGAAGCTGAGCTCTAGGCTGTGGAGAGCAGAAGTTGGCCTGCACGGCCTTAGCGAGCCGCCAATAGCTACGGCTATCCGTAGGGTGCGAGATCAACTCCCGCCCCCACCCTTGCCACTCTTTGTGCATCCGCTCCTGCGAGATCCCTATTGTTAGACTTAGAGGCCTTGTTGTAAGCTGCCTTCAAGGAGCTGGTACTAGGGTCATTTAGTGCGCAAGCCCTCGTCCAAGCACGATACGCCGCCTGCTTGCATTCAGCAGCTTTGGCGCATTCGCGATTGAACCAAGGCCGTTGTCTGCCAACGCTGGCAAGACCTGTGAATGGAATATAATATTCCATAATACCCAACAAGATCTCATCAGTGATGGCAGAAGCGCACTTCGATGGGTCCTTTCCAAGAAAGCAGCTCTAGCCCCTTTAGACGGATGCAAAGTAATCACGCATTCCAATCCGCCGACGAGTAGGTAGTGCCACAAGACGGACGTTTGGTCTCCACCGTTTTCGGTGAACCAACGCTGTGTGGTGCTGTGGCAATACCAAGCAGTGGTCTGACGAGCCTAAAGGTGCAAGCACCGGCAATCTATACCCTGCAGGGCGACTCGTCAACAATAAGTTCAACAAGGAGGGCGCGTGACCTACGATATCTGGCATCCTGGTGGGCTGGTCTACCAGTTGCGTCAGAGCGAAGGCATGAGCAACTTTACCAGCGTGATCAGTTTTGGAGGAGCCCAACCATGTTTCATGGTGAGCGTTGAAATCCCCCAAAACCACCACCTCGTCGTTTGGGAATCGCTCCTGCGCGACATCAGTCACTCGGCCGAGGTGGTCAAAAAGGCTGATTGTGTTAGCATCTCCTGTGTGGGACCGATATAGGCACGCAAAGACACGGCAACGGGAGCCGAATTCAATGCGCACCCAAAGGATGGGAAAGGAGGGGTCTTCCGAACAGTGCAGACGACGACAACAAATATCAGCTCTAACGTACAGACATACTCCGGCTTTCGCAAGGAATTGCTCCTCAAGCTGATAGCCGGGGTACCTTAAATAAGACGTGTCAGCAGGGCGACGAATTTGAGTTTCCGTTAGTTATAGCAATGCAGGCCGCGGCGCCTCGAGGTGTTGGCGGACGGCGTTGAGGTTAGAATGGAGCCCACGAATGTTAGTGAACTCCACCTCAAACAGCGAATTGGTGGTGGGAGAGGAGGAAGCCGCTGTATTACCTGCATTCTTTTTAGGCACTGTCTTTGGAAAAGGGGAAGGAAGGGACGTGCACAAGGAGCCACTACTGTTGCAAAGAAATAAACAAAGCGGGAGTTCTCCGCTTCACCATTGGAAGAGCGTTGCAACCACAGCCGACACGCCGGCCGGAAGGGCCCCTATACCTGGGGACCACTTCCGGGAGGAAGTGATCGCCGGGTCCCACCATTTCCGGTCACCAACCGTCACGACGATCTACTCCGAGATTATGCGCGACCTGGTGAGGCAGCCTCCCGAGGTGGTTAGCCCCGGTCGGGCCCCTGTACTATGGCGCGGGCGGCAAGCGGCACCACCGTTTTCTACGGGTCTCCCTGGCCGGCATGTCGAGCTTCGTCTCCCGCTCATCAATTTATAAATGAATCATTTTTCCACGGCAGACGAGCACAGATTACTTGGCGGGCGTACACTGCCGCACAATGGTCGATAACCGGGCGAGCTGGGCTCTACCACCAAATGCTCAATTAGCACCACCCAGGGGTCTCAAGGGTACACACCTACGGATGTAAGCATTGTTAACCCCCAGCATACCTAATATTGATATTCTAAGACTTGTACGTATAAGTCTCTTTTCTTCATATTAATGTGTTGTACTGAATAATCGTCTCACTCACCTATTATTATTCATTTTAGTGATATTCCGCTTGTTAGAAACCCATAGCTTCTTCATTCATTCATTCTCTAACAGAATTCAGAATTGTGTACATGACTGTATCGAAGACGTAAATCAGGTGGTTCTTGGCGGCCTGAAAGTAGGGCCCCCTGTAGTAGTATTATGTAAGTGCCAGTGTTCCTCTAAGTAAACAGTGAAGAGCAAAGCCTTAGGACAGGCCATCACCGGACCTATCCCTATCTACCGACTCCGATAGATAGGGTATCGCAGCTGGAACTACGAGTCCGGCTGTGTTTTCAGGGGTACCGGCGCCTCCGGCGGAATCCGGACGTGGGTCGGACTCGTAGTGGCTCGTTGTTAGCTGTAGAGCTTGGGAATGTTCGTTTGTACTGGTATTTTGTGCCAGGACTTCCAAACTCGCGCACTGCGAGCGGGGCCTAGTAGCAGTCTCTGAGGGGCCAGAAGCGAAAAGTCCTGCGGGGAACGTAAGTTTCCCTTATAGTTGGCAGCTTTATCCGGTGGTTCTCATTGGACATTGGTGTTGACATCTCCGGTACTAGACTGGAGAACTAGTAAAGGCGGCCCCCTAGATGCCGTAGCCTCCGGTCCAGCCAGCCGCGTAGGACGTGGGAACTGGCTAAGAAGCCTGGATGGGTTCCGAGGTATGAGTGTGCTTACTATTCCGCTACCAAGGTGGTCACTTGGGAGTCGACGACCCTAGCAGTGGCAACTGCGAGTTGTGCCCTTCGTGCAACGAGAAGTGAGTGAGCTCGACAGCTCCGGTAACCTATCTGAACAATAGGCAGTGAACTACACGTGTTCACGGGGAGACTCTCCCAAGACACTAGTCTTATGAGTACCGAATGAAGAGCGCGCTTCGGCGGGCACTGATTTGGCGTCTGGCACTTCTTGCATAACCTAACGGTTGCTCTCGAGGTGCCAGTACAAATAAAACTTAGTGAATAAGGAGAGGGGGCCATCACCGGACCAGCGTGTCTACGTAAAGAGGGAGCGCTCCCTTCCTCTCCGCTGTTCTTCGGCTGCTCATCGTACGCTGGCAGTAAGTCATAAATATTAATATTAAAATTAGACTAAGATAGGCCAAACAAACGTGCCATCTAGACGCCGCGTAACCGCGCTCAAAAGCTTCCACTCCCGGCGTGGTTGGTTTGAACAGGGCAAGGGGCTTTCTGCCATGCCTGCGACCGGCTGTGGAAGCTAACATCTGGTAAGCAGAGCGAGGTTTTTTCGGGTTCGATTCCCCGTTAGTTAAATAACATATATAACGTAGCATTGAGTGTCGTTTCGTTTCGATTCTCGGTTAGTAAAATTTTGGACCATTTGGTCGCAGAGCCCAGTTCGTTATCTGCCAGTGTAGATAAGATCGCGGCTCGATTTATACATATCTGCTTTAAGACACGCTTTGTTGGTCAGAGAGGACTACGTGTCATTCGTTATAATTTATTGTCGAATCATTCGTGTCCATGTCTACAGCTTCCTCATTCGACATAGAGAAATTCTAAGCATCCCATATTTTTGTGCATATTATGTGCAATCAAACGTGTCAGTCCTAATTTTTGTGCCACCACAACTTCGTTACCATGAGTTGTTTTATGTGTGTAAGCTGGAGACACGTGTCACCAGCTCGCACACGCCCGTTAAGACAAACCAGTGAGGATAGGGTTTTAGACTATAGCCAGAAATTTTGTGCATAATTTGTGCACTAGGAACAAAAAAAACTAACCATCATACTCAAATACTGTTGAAACTACGACCATAAAACTGTGTGCGAGCTGGAGACACGGGTCTCTGGCTTGCACAGCTGTATCTTCGTAATTGTTTAAGCTACGGTTATGAATTATACCTCAAAATTTTTTGCCTAATTTGTGCATAAGGCACAAAAATTCACAAGTATGTGTAAGCTGGTGACACGTAACACGGGCTAACACATGATGAATTACGTAACTGTATAAGATAGCGTTTCGTTTTAAAGATCAACTAATACGTTATAATTTATGCAAACACGAGGCAAAATTTCAAATCTCTGGGCCTCTTAGTTTAAGCCAAAAACTGTTTCCCGCCAAAAAATTCAAAATAATAATGGCTCGGAAGTGGCTAAGCGCGCCGTTGCCGTTCCGTGCGCTACACGTTTGCAATCAAGAGCTAGCAATATTTAGAGTCATTTTAATTTGCGCTCTCGATTGTTTTAATTTATGTACCGAGAATTTTAGACTAGAAGCCGTTTGTTAAAGCGATGCGCGACGCGACTAATTTAGTTTCACTACAGGTACCTAACTAACCTACCCTACTTTTATTTTAAGGCCCCAGTACTAGTGTTGTTGCAATAGTGATAGTTTCACTATCGATAGTTGACCTTGAGAAATAGTCGATAGCGCGAATAGCCCTTTCGAAAATATCGAAATGCTGCGAAATACAATCGATAGTATCGATAGTGAAAATTAGGTAATACTATTGAACTTGGTCGATACGATCGATTCTATCGACATACGATACTATCAATAGTATCGATACTATCTATAAACTATCGACGCGTTTCGATAGTATCGATAGTTTTGCTTTAGTAACTATTGACGAATTTTCGATACTATCAAGTGAGTATTGTAAATCTAATAATATGATGTGATAGATGACCTATGTAATTACCAGCTATATTACCTTTTATGAGCAAGCAATAGTATCGAAAAATGTTCGACTATCGATATTGAGAACTATCGATCGATGGGTCTTTTGCTGATACTATCGATAGTATCGATTGATTGGTTTTTTGCTGATACTATCGATAGTATCGAAACTATTGATCTTTAGCAATAGTATTACTTATTTTTATCATTCGATACTATTGATGGAATCGTCAAGGGTCGATAGTATGATTGATTTTCGAGGTCTCGCTATCGCTATCGCAACAACACTACCCAGTACACATTGGCGACTTGGCGTATGTTGGCCCATTGTCGGCAATCGCCATTGTGTAGACGGGGTAAATTGCGCGCCACTATCGATAAATTGCCCGCGCCTGTACACCACTACCTCGTCTACACAATGGCTATGGCCGGCAGTGGGCCAACATCACGGAGCAAAAACAAAGAGGTGTTGCAATCAATGTAGTCCAGCAACTATCAATGTAGTCCTGACGTCACACCGTAGTTGAACTACTTACGACCAGGTGTCGCTTTCGTCAGTACAACTCTCGTTGGCTGGCGAATAGGTTGTTCGTGGCATATTCAGTCTTTTAAAGAATTATAAAAAATTCTCGACCCAAACTTTTTGTTAGCGTTTTTGTTGTTTTTGTTAGTGTTAGATAAAACGAGATTAAACGGAATAAACATATCTTTCCACTCGTAAGTAATATTTAATGTATACTTTATCAAATAAAGTTACGACATACACGACATCTAGTGAAATATAGCAGAACTTTTATGACAACTCTGCTAATCTCGTAAATTAGGTAGGTACTTGCTTTGGCTACTGGCCACTAGATGGTTTTCTCCTATTTGGACTCCCCCCGCAACCTGCGTAGCTGAGACACTATTATTAAATGAAAAAATTTGTTACAATACCTCCTCTTTGTTTTTGCTCCGTGACCAACATACGCCAATGTGTACTGGGTAGTGTTGTTGCGTAGGATCGTGATACTATCGTGACTTCGAAAATCAGTCATACTATTGATAGTCCTATCGAAACTATCGACCCTTGACAATACTATCGATAGTATCGATTGATAAAAATAAGTAATACTATTGCTAAACCTCAATAATTTTGATACTATCGATAGTATCAGCAAAAAACCAATCGATCGATAGTAACAGTTGTTCAACATCGATAGTCAAACATTTTTCGATACTATTCCTTGCTCATAAAAGGTAATATAGCTGGTAATTACATAGGTCATCTATCACATCATATCATTAGATTTACAATACTCACTCGATAGTATCGAAAATTCGTCGATAGTTTCTAAAGCAAAACTATCGATACTATCGAAACGCGTCGATAGTTTATAGATAGTATCGATACTATTGATAGTATCGTATGTCGATAGTATCGACCAAGTTCAATAGTATTACCTAATTTTTACCATCGATATTACGATGGTATGGAAGCTTTTCATATTCATATTCATATTCATTTATTGCATCTTAGGATATCGATTATCGATAGGACTATTCGCGCTATCGACATTTTTCAAGTTCAACTATCGATAGTGAAACTATCAGTATTGCAACAACACTAGTACTGGGGCCTTAAAATAAAAAGTAGGGTAGGTTAGTTAGGTACCTATAGAGAAACTAAATTAGTCGCGTCGCGCATCGCTTTAACAGACGGCTCCTAGTCTAAAATTCTCGGTACATAAATTAAAACAATCGAGAGCGCAAATTAAAATGACTCTAAATATTGCTAGCTCTTAAGTTTAAACTCGATTGCAATCGTGTAGCGCACGGAACGGCAACGGCGCGCTCAGCCACTTCCGAGCCATTATTTTGAATTTTTTGGCGGGAAACAGTTTTTGGCTTATAATTTTTAAACTAAGAGGCCCAGAGATTTGAAAGGAGAACCGGCACTTTCCATAGAAAAAATGCTTAATTTGTATACAATAGAATTTGGTCATAAAGTAAAGCTAATATTATTTGCTACCTAAACCAAGTTTTGTCTTATTTTTATCGAATCGCAGATAAGAGTTATTTAATTATTAATATTTTTTCATATGGAAACACTAAGTCTTCAAAAAACAGACATGTTACTTTAAAAATGTCTGACGTGCCTGCATAAACCATAATTCTTTTGCTTTTAAAAAAGGCAACATTGCCGTCACGTCATGTTTGATTAAACCTTGGACCAATAATTGGAAGATTTGGTCCGAAAGCGAGGATTAGACAGCTAGCGGCTGTCTTTTGTCAACAACTGTCATTTGTTGACAGATATTGCCAGTTAAATAATGAATAACAGATTAAAAAATTAAAAAAGTATACAACTTTAGCATAAAACGCCGGGTCTCCTTTTGCCTCGTGTTTGCACAAATTATAACGTATTAGTTGATCTTTAAAAGGAAACGCTATCTTATACAGTTACAGTAATTCACCATGTGTTAGCCCGTGTTACGTGTCACCAGCTTACACATACTTATCGGTTCGTAGCTCAAAAACCTTTTGAGTTAAAGTTTTGAAAATTTTTGTGCCTTATGCACAAATTAGGAAAAAAAATTTGAGGTATAAGTCATAACCGTAGCTTAAACAATTACGAAGATACAGCTGTGCAAGCCAGAAACCCGTGTCTCCAGCTCGCACACAGTTTTATGGTCGTAGTTTCAACAGTATTTGAGTACGATGGTTAGTTTTTTTTGTTCCTAGTGCACAAATTATGCACAAAATTTCTAGCTATAGTCTAAAACCCTATCCTCACTGGTTTGTCTTAACGGGCGTGTGCGAGCTGGTGACACGTGTCTCCAGCTTACACACATAAAACAACTCATAGTAACGAAGTTGTGGTGGCACAAAAATTAGGACTGACACGTTTGATAGCACATAATATGCACAAAAATATGGCATGCTTAGAATTTCTCTATGTCGAATGAGGAAGCTGTAGACATGGACACGAATCATTCGTTACAATTAAAAGAATTCATTTGGTCACTGGATCGCACGTTTGGATTTGCCTAACGCTTAGGTCGTGTAGTTGGTTCCAGTGCCTAGTTGGTAATTTAGGTTACGTAAATAGTGCGTAAGTTCATATTAATCAGAAAAATGCAGAACACCTACTTCAAAGAGGCGCAAATCACTGGGTTGAATTTCATGGTAAGCAAATCCGCTCCACAGATCGCCACATTTATTCAAGAGTAGTGCGAGAGAAGCATCCTAATAATTTAAATCGGGAAGACGGTCACCAACTATCTACAGCGTGGAATCCAGTATATTTTGTAAAAACGCAACTTCGTTTTAGTTTGCAATCGTCTAACCACCAGAAAAAGGCTTATACGTAATGGGTGGGACGACCTCCGTGGTCGAGTGGTGCACGCCGGGTCTGGCGTCGCGCCATCTCGGAGGTCCCGGGTTAAATTCCTGGTCGGGTCAATTTAGAGAAAAACTGTTTGTTAAATTGATTTCTGGCCCGGGTGTTTTTTCTTTGTTTATTAGTTTGGTTATTCTTGCCATATTAACGAGTTTCAAAAGAATACACATATTGGTCTAGATAATTGGTGTGAGCGTAAACTCATTCATTAATTTAATTTAATTTATCTTAATTTTCTAAAAAAAAAAATTATCTTAATTTTCTTTTAATGTCTCACCGTTAGTGTTGTGTGTGACGGTGTAGGACTCGGCCGCGCAAACGGAGGCAGCACACCACGACCGGTGCAACTCGGTCGAAAAGTGTCGGGTATCAAAATGTATGCGTTTGCCTTTCAAATATTTGTTTATTGCGAACAATGTTTTATGTGCGGTTGCACGGGAAATGCTAAATGAAACACTTAATTAAACCTAAATATAATTTTATTTCGTAATAATATGTATTTTGCACATGGAAGATATAAACTGTGTCCAAATTAAAAAGGTCTCATGATTTCTCATCAATAAAACATAAATGACAAGTTAAATGAATCAGATTCAATCCTCTATGACCAAAACAAACAAAAAAGCCTTTCAAATTAATTTCTAATGTAAATCTACAATGATCATTGAATAATTTCGTACAGAATACATAAAATTTTATATAGTAATAAAGACTTCAGGTATATAAATGCTGTTTTCCGCGTCTTACATATGAGAGCCTTTTATTTGAGACTTGCACCTGTTTATCTCATTTTAAAATAGCAAAGTACTATAAAAACTGAAACTTATTCTAAAATTTGACACCATTGTACTGTCAAATGATACTAAACATAATACATGATCTATCTAGTCGTGTCACTAAGATAATGTTATGTATGATCATATTCGTAGATCTCATCTACTCTATCTGTTATCTGATGGATACTTTAAATTATTATTACTGATAAAAAATACTTAATTCCTAGTGCATTATGAGGGTGGGGATTTAAAATAATAAAACATTTATATATTTCTATACTTACCCACAAAAGCGTGAACGAGACATTTGTACTTGGTTCACAATGTTCAACATGAACGCAGGAAAGGCCACCAAGGGCAGTGAAAGACAACTGAATTTCTTTAGCTCGGCAGATGTCGACATATCGTCGTGTTTTGGTGCGCTTCTACAAAATGAGTATAACGCATATGTGCTTAGGATGTCAGCAAGACGATACAGAACAAAGTCAGGTCAGGTGTACTAAACAAGGGCACAAATTGTACACAATCAAAGTCAAATAAATCAATACAAATCTTAACCATAATATATTTGAACACAAAATTCGACTACACAATTCGAGTGAACGAGCGACGTAAAAGTGCGGAAAGCCGCTATCATAATTGCATCTGACATTCTAAAGAAATTAGGGGGAAGGTGTTGGGGGAGGGTGCCCACAGGGCAGACGGTCGAGCTTCTGTCGGGAGAAGCGTGAGCCACCGCAGTAGTCGTTACATGATGCGGCAGTTCTCCTCGCCTTCTCGGATCTCTCCCAACTGTGAATCATAATAATTTGACTTTGTTACAAGATCAAATTCCTTTCTATCTAATTGTTCATGACTTCAAACACGAGTTGTAGGACACTCTAACCTATATCATAGTGAGAACTAATTGTCACGGGTTCAAACTAGATATAAACTACATTGGAATAGAATACATATAAATAAAAAAATCAAACTATACAAAAAAAAGCATTTGTCGTGTAAATACGACAACGTTTATGACACAAACTGAATATACAAACATTTTGTCTGATAAATCCGACTGGCTGTAAAGTAGGTGTGTTACGTTACCTGTTCGCGGCGCGGGTACTTGTGCGCGAGCTCGCGGTGCCGCTGCGCGCTGGTGCTCACCTGCCGCCGCTGCCGCTCCGACACCGCCACCTCCTGCGGGGGCGGAATGGGTCACAACTCTGCCGTATTGTATACATACATGTGGGAGATTGGCATTTAAATGTAGATTACTATTAATGTTAGCATTAAAAACAAATGTTTGAAGAAAGCAAATTCACCGCAGTAATTAATACGAATAAGAAAACACGTGCTTGCCCATTGCCACGCTCCCCACGCCATGCGTCATTAGCGACTTGTTTGTGCTTCAGTATAAAAAGGTCATGCGCTAGCGCCTTCCGGGCATTCTGTATTCAACTGCGGAGCATGACGGAGCTCTGATTGTCGATTTTAGTACATAACTGTGTATGTTACAATAAACAGTAGGTACTAATTTTCATCATGTAAAATGCCAAATGGCTTATTATTTTAATCAATTGATATTACTGTAATTATAATTAACACTAAATGTGTGTATATTATTACTGTCTGCCAATTAATCTGGTTTTTATGAATATAAATTGATCAAAATCATTACTCTCTTTTCTTAATCTCCCACATACATAAGGGTTAGTTAAAGACCAGGCAATGAGGACCGCATAAGCAATCCACGTTTCACAAAATGACTACTGCACATGTGCTCAGCGTGATAGGAGGTAAGCTCATCGCTGCTCTATGCTGTTTTATATATATGCAGTCCTTGATGATGCAAGATGTGCGCTTGTCCCAAGTGGTTGAGCTCGTTGCCTGCCATAAAGTTTACACAGTACATATCGGAATAATGTGAGCCTTCAACAATGCAGAAAAGTTCAGAGAATTGAATAAACTTTCAATTTCAAGTTTTGCCTACTAAAGTAAACTTCTCACAATCTCATAAACACAATCAATTCTGTCAAAATATTTCAGTCTAGTAAGTAAAACAACAGACAGATTATAAATTTCGAATATGAGTTAGATATGATATTAAACCCCTCAGCCCCCAAGCGGTCGCATGAGACCGCACCTACAAAAACACACTTGACTTTGTACCGTGGTTTCATAGACTTACAGATTACTTTAGAATGAACAAGTTTGATTATTTCGGTTATATGGTACATTTTATGCATCGTGATCGCAAAATATCGCATAGTCTATGCTCGATTCTGTCAAATTTGACGTTGACAGTTGCGCCAATTTTTGTGTCAGAAAATTTCCACGAGTGAGTGGTTAAGGCGCAACGTTTGGACAATCGTTGGCACTAAACAAAAGGGAAATGAATAAACGATTTGAGACTTTGACAATATCGAAATTAAACTGTCTACCCACCTCATGGTCATTATTGAGCAGCGTGGTGGTGAAGTTGTCGGCGACGAACCACTTCTGGCCCTTCATGACGATGCTGCGCGGCGGGTCGTGGTCGGCGGCGGCGTCGGCGGACCACACCGTGGCCACCGCGCCCGGCTCCAGCTTCACGGTGCGGTGGAACTTGAACAAAGTCTCCTGGTCGCCGGCCTTGCGCAGTATCTGGTAGCCGCCGAGGCTCAGCTCCTATTGGTCAATGAAATAATTCTTATCTAGTTTGTTTATATTTATATACCGAGATATCCTTTTGACCATATTATACTAATACCAGGGGGGGGCGATCACGCCAAATAAGTACTTTTATAGTGCAATCGCGTTTGACTCACGCGATAGTGCTATACGAAGTCGGCTGAACGGTCTAGGTTAAGTTTTGGTAATATCGTTGGTGCTTAGCGTGATTGAGGCGCAGGACACCTTGCACACGCATCATACAATACAATGGGTACAAAGGGATATTCGTATTATTTGATAATTTGCGTTAATAATGCTCAAATAAGCTCGAAAATAACGAAACGTTGAAAAATAAAAGAATAAAGAATAGTATATTTCATTACGAGTGCGGAAAGCCTGTCATTGCAAAGAGTTCCGACAAATGTCTACCCGAGCCGAGGCGCAGCCGAAGGTGAGGGTTGACAGTCGGAACAAGCTGCAATGACGGTTCCGCACGTGTACTGAACAACTATTTTTAATACAGTTGCGAAAAAATGAAGCAATTTAACATTGAGTTATAATGTACTACGTACTAGAGGAGCTATCCCAAGCAAAAGACTTGTTCTATTTTTTTAAAGATAAAACAAAAGTGCGCTGCAGCGCTAAAATAATAATTTATCGTCTTTCTAAACAATCCAAACATACAGCGCTAGACCGCTTCTTTTCTTGCGACCAAAAGGTCTAAAGCGCCGAAACATGGCCGCCGCTCATGTCTCGGCGATTTCATAAAATAATTAGTCAAATGCATGTTATATCGATAATCTAGTGCATATTTACAGGTAAAAAGTGATTCGTTTAGTTTTATTTGTATTTTCTGAATTCTTTAAACAGTACCCTAACCCTAACACACATGAAGGCATATTTTAATAAAATAGAACACAGAATACAAACGTATTGTTGCGTCTTCTAGCGCCTGCCACAAACTAATATAGTTGGAGCGAGCTGGCTCTAACGCGTGTAGCAAACAATCTAGTTGGGACGTATTCTCTAGTACATAGGACATTATAACTCAATGCAATTTAATAAAGAATATTATTGAAAAATGGCGCCAACCGTAAAAGAAAGCAGAGATTTTTTGTTTTCTTTACCCATTCTGGGTAGGCAAAGGGAACTTTGCCCATACAGCCAAGTCTTCAGTAGAATTTTTTTATTGATATGAAATGAAATTTAATGAGATGAATGAAACCTAACCTAACTCATTGAATTAAATCTGATATTGAAACATTAGTAGCTTCTTTTTAGAAATATTTGCATGAATCATAAAAACTTCTATGATTTTTTTTATTTTGACAGTTGGGAAAGAGAACGCACGAGTTCGGAAAAGGTAAAGAAAAAGCTCGAGTATGTAATAGCCCACATCCCGAACGCTATACGTCCCTGCAATACGCCACTTTTTGAGCAACTGTATTAAAAAAGATATTTCATGGTTATTAAATACTTCATGAATTGACATTAAAAGAAACAAAAACATTTTACAACGAATAAAATTAAAAATGTGCAGGCGGCGCCACACCCTCTCATCAGGCAGCCTGCTGAGCTGGCTTACTTGAATAACATTTGTGTACTATACCTTCTTGCCCTTATTGCGAATTCGCACGAAGGTGCCGTCGGGGCAGGTCTCAGCCACCTCGAAGTCTCCCTTAGCGCTGGCGGTGACGCTGTAGTCGTGTAGAGTGGGTTCCTTGCTCTCATCGAGTAGGTCGTTTGCTCACGCAGCCCGCAGAGGCGTGGCTTATTTAGAAAATATTTTTTACTAACCTTTTTGCCCTTATTGCGGATTCGCACGGAGGTGCCGTCGGAGCAGGTCTCAGCCACCTCCAAACGCCTTAGCGCTGGCGGTGACGCTATAATCATGGAGGCTGCGTTCCTCGCTCTCGTCAAGTAGAGTTCGTTTGCGCACGCAGCCCGCAGAGGCGTGGCTTAAACAACATTAGTGTACTATACCTTCTTGCTGATGCGAACAAAGGTGCCGTCGGGGCAGGTCTCAGCCACATCCAAGTCTCCTTTAGAGCTGGCGGTGACGCTGTGGTTTTGTAGGCTACGTTTCTCGCTCTCGTCGAGTAGAGTGCGTTTGCGCGCTGCCCGAAGAGGCGTGGGTAACAACATTTTGTACTATACCTTCTTGCCCTTGTTCCAGATGCGCACGAAGGTGCCGTCGGGGCAGGTCTCAGCCACCTCCAAGTCTCCCTTAGCGCTGGCGGTGACGCTATAATCATGTAGGCTGCGCTCTTCACTCTCATCAAGCCGCCCGCAGGGGCGTGGCTTACTTGAATAACAACATTTTGTACTCCACCTTCTTGCCCTTGTTCCGGATGCGCACGAAGGTGCCGTCGGGGCAGGTCTCAGCCACCTCCAAGTCTCCCTTAGCGCTGGCGGTGACGCTATAATCATGTAGGCTGCGCTCTTCACTCTCATCAAGCCGCCCGCAGGGGCGTGGCTTACTTGAATAACAACATTTTGTACTCCACCTTCTTGCCCTTGTTCCGGATGCGCACGAAGGTGCCGTCGGGGCAGGTCTCAGCCACCTCCAAGTCTCCCTTAGCGCTGGCGGTGACGCTGTAGTCGTGTAGACTGCGTTCCTCGCTCTCGTCGAGTAGAGTGCGTTTGCGTGCCGCCCGTAGGGGGGTAGCGCGTCGCACGCCCGCGGGTGTTCCGCGCCCGCCGCTGCCCGCTGCAGAGGCGCGGGATTCACGACCCGGGGATTGCGCCGTGAGGTTCAACCTGGTGGGAAACGCTTCTGTTATTCCGGATGCTATGTTATGCGTTACTTTATTCGTTTGAGGAATATGTACATCATCATCATCATCAGCCTATTAGCGTCCCACTACTGGGCACAGGCCTCCCACGTGGACAATAGCACACATGGGGATATTGGGCCATAACCCACCACGCTGGCCCAATGCGGGTTGGTGGGTTTTAACGACTGTCATCTTACGACAACAACCGGGACCAACGGCTTAACGTGCCTTCCGAAGCACGAAGGAGCTCGAGATGTTTTTTTATTAATTTGGTCACCCATCCAGTGACCCGGCATTGAGAAAGAGGCTTAGCGAGCAAGATCGCAAGCCGAACGCGCTAGCCGCTGCGCCATCAATATGTACACAGACCCAATAATAACAATGTAAATGAGACCAATAAAATTAAGATTTCAGATATGAGACACGAAAACACGTCATATTAATTAATTCATTACAATCTCTGATATGCGAAAAAACATTACGACAAGCAATATCAAATCAAAACTTATAACTAATTTCTTAGGCAATGTGAATATTCTTGAACTTGAAGATAATAATTACCAGTTACTTTAACCTAAAGTATTTTTACTTTAATTTATTGCAATACCTATGTAAATTAATGTTATATCGATGTAGATAATAACGGCATTGACACAAACCGCAACAGTAATTTGGTTTTAAAATACTATATCAATTTAAAGCTGTAACAGTAGTTTAACAATGAAGTTAAAAAAGGAACAAACATTTTTAATATTTACTCTGGCCCTAAAAGACTTTTAAATTCGGATTTATCCGTCAAAGGCATAAAAAGAAACTAATATTAAAATAAAAACGCCGGACACATGAAGAAATCGGAACACATGTAAAAAAATAACAAATAAAATCCGGCTACAAATGCAGCCGCAAATAAAACAGCAGATCAACCAACCTGTCCTCCTCGCCCTCCAGCAGCGTGCGGTAGGTGGCGATCTCGTGGTCGAGCGTGATCTTAATGTCCGTGCGCGTGGCGTATGTGTGATGTTGTCCATGTGTGAAAGCCTGTGCCTAGCAATGGGACGTTTATAGGCTGATGATTTGAACTGACCTGTCCTCCTCGCCTTCGAGCAGCGTGCGGTAGGTAGCGATCTCGTGGTCGAGCGTGATCTTAATGTCCATGAGCGTGGCGTACTCGCGCAGCTGCATCGTCATCTCGTCGCGCAGCCGCGCCAGCTCCTGCTCGAGCGCGTGCAGGTCTTCGGCGTGGCGGGCGCGCTCAGACTCCAGTTGGCGCTCTAACTCGCGGCAACGGTTCTGTATGGAGACCGTAATCATTACATATTATAAAGTCAAGTCGCTTCTTAAAGTTTTCCTCTGTCTGTGGCACCGCACTATTCTCCTAAACCACGCAATGGATTTTTATGCGGTTTTCACTAAGAGATAGACCGTTAACTGAGGATGGTTTTTATTTATATTTTGTAGATATTTTTTTTTTAATGGCTAAACTATGACGGTCTTTCTAAGTTAGCGTGGACGAAGGCGCGGGCTGGCCGCTAGTGGCTTATAATTTAAACAACATAAGAACCTTACAAGACAAATAGAGAACGTCATTTGCTTAGATATAACTTTTAAAAAGATGCTAAACAATAACAATAAGCATACCGAAAGTTGAAAAAAAAGAATTTTGTTTATTTAATAGGTACATAAATACGATCGAGGAAGTTCCGGTCAAGCACAGGGCGATATTCGCGTGCAGACGATCTGTGTACCTACGCGCACACAGTACGTACTGTAACTACTGACTGTTAGAATTTAATATATGTATTCTAAAAGGATTCAACTTCGCATTTGTTTCTGTGAGTTAATCACTACAACTCTGATCTCCTGAAAGTGTCGATTTATGGAGTATACCAGAATTATATTCATAAAAATATTGAAAGGTTTTCAAAAAACAGTAATATTCACAAATTAAACACTAGAACAAATAGCAGTACTTTATACTATGCTTCATAAAATTAAATAATTCTTTTAAGGGTCTGTGTGTACGATTTTACTATAAGGTACCAAATGCTATTCAGAAATTAGATCTTGATAAATTTAAAATCAAAATCAAAGAAAAGCTTTATAAAAAAGCTTATTTTAAAGTGTCGGATTACACAGACGACAAAACAGCTTGGGTCTGAAGTGCTCCAAGTACTCCAACAGCTATTTCTAATTGTCTATAATAATAATTATTAATTTATATAGAGGTACCATTTACATAGTTACATTCAATTTCATATTTTGTATTTCATGACCGGTAACAACATTTTTTTTTGTAAATGGCGTTGCTTCTGTGCGTTGTAGTTTCTTGCGCCCGTTCTTTGCCACAATTAAAAATGACGTCACGAATGGGTAGTAGGTTAAAAAAGATTTGGACAATTCAAAGTACTTATTAGTTTATTAAATAAATATCTTTTGATTTTGAGTTTAAATCGACTCTCAGGTTGGAGCTACAGAAGTGTCATAAAAATATTTTAAAATTATTATGTGGTGAGCGCGACAAGCGATCATCTGTCGACCTTCGTGAAGAACGAGTTATCGACGAAAGGTGTCAAATACCGGCGATTAAGAGGACGGTCACCAGACACTATGTTACGTCACGTCGTCGGCGGCAAGTACAATACGTGTGAAAAAGCATTTCACTAACATCAAGTGTTAATATAAGTGGTACTAACAAAAGATAAGTTATCATATCACTTATCAATGTAAATATAAAAATGATCATTAACGATTTCTTGACAGGAAATGATGACTTTTACTACAAAATGTTAGATACGGCAGTTATTACGAAAATTCTAAACGGACAGTATTAAACACGTTAAGCGCCTAGTGTATCATCCCTTGGACAGAGAAGCACAGCACAGCGGTGTATAACAGATAATACACTTGGCGCTTAACGTGTTAATAATTTAATTTAACTTTGTATCAACACTTTTTTTCATTACGCATGTAGTGTACACTAGTTTTTGGAGCTACAACTTATTCTGTGTGCTTTTCCGCTTGTTGCTCTTTGTTGTTCGTAGTTGTAATATCTGTATCTGTGATATGTGTTTGTGTACTAGTAAATAAAATAAGTCTTATGCCTCATAAGATAAAAGTTACAATAGTACTTACGCTGAGAGCGGCGTTCTTGTTCTCGAGCTCGTTGAGCGTCGCGTTGAGCGTGTCGATGCGCGTGCGCATGGTGCGAAGCTCCTCTACCGCTACGGTAGCCGCTGTGCTGTTGCGGTTGGCGGCAGACTGCAGGTTCTTCATCTAAATGATAAGAAGGTATTAAAACGTTTGCTAATAGCGTATAAAAGAATGGGGAGTCGTATCTGATAGATGTTGGCATTTTTGAGTTATTGTTTAAGTTTAGTATGGCTAAAGCATAGTGTTATGACTGACTTTTTTATGTTTAAAACGATTAGTCAATTTATAAATTACTTTTCTACTCTTACACCAATTAACTAACCCAAGTAAAGCTTATTTTGAAACTTGTTTACTTGTAGGATAAAATGTTTAATATAAAATAAAACAACCAGTCTCAGGAAAACTCGAATGGGATTCGAATCCATGACCTTTGGATTGCCGGGCCACTGCTCTAACCGCTAAGATACCGAGACCCCAGAAGACTCGTTGAATTGTTTCTAGTAGTTTGATTTACGCTGCGAGCCATGCCAGCGGTATTACGTCACTGTGATGTCAAGTCTACCCTCAGTCTTTTTTTTTCTAGTAAACATTTTATCCTTTAACTACATAGCATTGTGAATGCAAAATTTCAATAATAAAGATATGGTTTACTTATATAAGTACTTATTTTATACATAAGAAAACACCCAGACTTGAAATAAATTTAGGGAAAAGATTATTACTTAATTGGGAATTTAATTCCCAATTAAGTCGGGAATTGAACCAGGACCTCAGAGATGGCGACGTCATAACCGGCGTGCTAACCTCTCGACCATGGAGGAGGTCGTTAATGTTGTCCAACAAAAATTTAGGAGCAATGCAATTGTGCCAAAATATAGGTAACTCAAAGATACCAATTAAAATTGATTGTGACTTTATCGTCAGTTATATCTTGCCATCCATAAAGGACCAATGGCGACATGAGCTTAAGACATTTTTAAATATTAGTGTACAGACATTGAATGCTTTAAGGCGTATATGCCTGCCGCCTTAATTGAAAGGCTAAAATTGTAGTGTATCTGCTTACCTTATTCTCATAGAGGGCCTCGATGTCGTCGCGGTTGGCCTTGATGTTGGCCTCCTGTTGTTCGCGCAACTCCTGAAGGCTTTGCTGCAGCTTAGCCTCGTACTGCTGGGCAAGCCGGCCATCTGGGACAAGACAGCTCATTAATACAAACGCCAGCACTAAAACCTACCACAATGTAAAGTTTCTTTAATATATGTTGAACTTGAACTCATGTCATGTTATTATAGAAAACCTTTTTTAACAGTAATCATTATAACTCAAGAGAACACTTTTGATATGTGAATGATTAAGACGCAATAGATAACGAATAGGCTGGTTTGGTCATTCTCCTTTGACAGGTTTGGATAGGTTCATCTGCAGTAGTGTGTGCATTGTTGGCATCACAGATATAGATTAGAGCAGAGCAGTTTGTTGTAATAAGTGTATACAGGTAGACCTCCTTCAGCATTATGATTTTTTTGAAAAGTTATGGATGAGACATTACGTAAGGTCCGCAATGTAGGTAAAACAATAATTGTTTGCGGTGACTTTAATACTAATTTGTTAGAAAACTCCACCTTGTCAACTAAAATTAAAAACTTATTTCCATCATACAATTTGAATCATTTATTTTTGGAGCCAACAAGAATAACTGCCACTTCGGCTACCTGTATTGATAACATATTATGCTAATGTAATACCACTAGCTAAGCAAATTATTAATAACCTGGACTCTGAACGCTGAGTGTAAGTTGAAAATTTGCAAACGTTACTATCGCGTTTGAGTTAAGAGTTTTGATTCTCGATCTTATTTACTTGGCATTAAGATCTATCTGTCAAAACTTAACTCAAACGCGATAGTAACGTTTGCACATTAACAAACTTACACTCAGCTCTCTGATCACTGTGGCCAAATGGTCAGTTTTTCACACCAGAGTAAGCAAGTGATGAAAAAGAATATCACTGTTGTACCAAAAGCTGCAGGTCGGCTGGAACCACAGATATAGATTTACATAGAAAACGCAAATGCATTACTTCGCGTGTCCGAAAACCCCGACCAAGCGTCGGGGTTGGTCGACGCAAACTTCAGTCCGCACGCGTCTGATAAACTAAAATAAAATAAAACTAAACTAAAAAAATGCTTCGTTGCGTGATAATTTTAACTGTCATAGCCCAAAAATTTCGAGCACCCAAAGACTGGAACGTAACGTCGGCTGTGACGTCACTAGGCACATGGGTAAAGAAACGGAACAGAGACAAAGCTTCATACAACACGCTGTCGCGTGTCTCTCCGTTTGTCCACTGGCCGAGCAAGCGTAATTATACTGTGGTAAACCGGTTTTATCCAGTGGCGGCGCATACGCGACGCAGCGGCTAGTGGGCACGCACACATGCTCCGTATGCTTGTAGTAGTTGACTCGCGACGGCGCGGTTGTATGAAGCTTTTGTCTCTGTTCCGTTTCTTTATTCATGTACTGTAGGTGTTAAAAAGTCGGCACGCTTGGTTTCAATACAAACCGTGATACTTGCGGTATCTATGTAAATCTATATCTGTGGGTGGCATGCTACCGTTGATTGCAGATTATCCTACTAGCATGTACGAATAACGTTATGAGAGAAGGGAACCAAATGATGTGTACGGATCGTAGCAAATGGATTGGTGTGGTCGCTGCATACCCCGCCGGGAAATAGGCGCGACGTATGTATGTATACTATGTAAAACGTAACCAAAGTTTGTCTCATTATTTATGTACAAGCGGCCGCTCGCGGTTTCACCCGCGTGGTTCCCGTTCCCGTGGGAATATCGGGATAATAAGTTCTATGTGTTAATCCAGGTTATAAACTAATGTATGCCGAATTTCATCCAAATCCATTCAGTAGTTTTTACGTGAAAGAGTAACAAATATCCATCCATACTTACAAACTTTCGCGTTTATAATATTAGTAGGATAGTAGGATTATCCTGGTTTTTTAATTAAAACATTTATTATCAATTATTCAATAGGAGGTACAGTTTTATTTCTTGCAAAATAGTACGTAATATTTACTAAAACCCTTTTCTCCATTCATAATGATTGCATTACAAACATGCAATCAGACTATTCATGTCAAAGTATATCAGGTATGACTAATAGTAATTGCAGTAATTAATAATAATGAGATCATGTACATGAATGAGTTATAATTAAAGTTGAATAACCATAACTTTGTATACTTAGCAAATGATGGTATATTGCTCATGCTACTGTTTAACTTAATTTATTCATTTTTTTCCAATATTTATTTAACATTTAGTATTTAAAAGAGCACTGGACTATTATGATAGTTACGAACATAACATGTAATCATAATTAAACACTCAACGGAAAAAAAATGTGTGTTATAGCTTGACCGCAACCGCTATACCGCTGCTGCCATACAAGTTAGTATGGCAGCAGCGGTATAGCGGTTGCGGTCAAGCTATAGTAAATAGTTTAAAGTATTACACACCATTCGCTAATATATTGCGTACAATATTATATTACTGTTTTTTTTATTTAAATATTGTAATTTTGTGTATTGTATCAAATACAGATTTTTCTATTACTATTTCTACAATAAATGTATAGTTTCATTTCGTATTATCCATTTTAGTATTAATCTGAGATTGGTAGTAGTAATAGTAAAATGGTTTTACCAAATAAGAGTTACATAAAGCAAAACATTCGTATATTTTCGCACACACAAACATTGATTATGCCACTTTTGGTAATAGAAGGAAATTCCTTGACACATTGGCCTTGAGTAGGCGAGGTCGTTACAAACGATCAATAGCAAGGAAGCGCTTTTCGCGCTTTCGCCAACTAGTACGAAAATGTAGTCCAACTGCCTCTGTTTTTAGAAGTTAGACCAATGATCGATCTTAGACGTAAAGGCTCCGAGTTATATTTTTAGCGGGGGTAAGGTCAGCATCAACATTATCAAATCACCATGACTAATGAAATATATTCAAGCATTTAGGTAGTTAATTAACACAAAACGATATCTTTGAAAACTCCAGGAAAAAACTTTCTTAATTTTTCTCTTTTGGTAAATGGTCTTCTCTTATTTGTATTAACGCATTTATGAGATTAAGACTTTTTGATAGAAACACAAAAGAGATCCTGCATTATGCGCGTACGACGAAAACACTATCCAACCACATCAAACGTTACAAACTGTGTGCTGAGAAATTAAATATATTATTACTGAGGTCATCGAACTCACCGATCTCCGAGATCTCGACCTGTCTGCGGGTGCGGGTCTCCTGCAGTTCCTGCTGGAACACCTGGTCTTTGAAGGAGAGCTCCTCGCGCAGGCTCTGCACCGTGTTCTCCATGTCGATGCGGCAGAGCATCTCCTCCTCGAGGGTCTTGCGCGTGTCCGCGTACACTTTGCGCAGCTTTTCCAGCTCTTTGGCCAGGTCCTGTAGAAACATTACACTGTTTTAGATATTATAAAGATGTCTGCTTCCTTAGACTGTAGACCTAGAGCCCTGTGTGTAGCGGTTTACTAAAAGAATAAAAGGGTGTCGTAAAAGGCGACTAACGGAATAAAGACTGCACATACATCCAACAGTTTGCTGTTGGATGTATGTCAGAGCGGCGATGAGCGGGATGGTAATTAGGTGAAACCTTAGATTAAAACAAAAAGGGAAGATACGGCATTAGCGTCTCGTGAGTGAGCCGCCAAAATTAGGCCTAAAGGCACAATTTCACTTCAGTCGCAATTTGCCGAGCGAACAGGCTACATCGCACTATTGCGGATATTCTGCTGTGTGAAAAAGAGAAAGACGCTACTCCGCAGTGGCGTCGGAATCGGTCGTACGTACTCGTCTCGTCTGTTGCTTGCGAAGCGACCGAGACGTCAACGCGCTATTCGCTGACTCCCTCGCGCTGACGTTGAAACTTACCGCTTTGTCTCGCTCGCTCGATTTACACTTTACAGGTGTGCGTGTGTGAGTGTTTGCTTAAGTAGTTGAGTAGGACTATATTATGAATAACTACAAGTAGGAGCTTGCAGTATCTTCCCTTTTTGTTTTAATCTAAGGGTGAAACATGGACTAAAGTTAAAATTTTAAGTTCTTAAAAGAGTCTTATGATGACGTATCGTTGCAAAAGTCAAATATTCATAATTAAAATGAAATGATTTTTTATTCACACAAAACAGAGTACAATTTGGTTGGTGGTAATTTTATAATTTTTAACGTCCGTTTTGCCAAACGCGGAGCATGTGAATTTAAACTAAAATTAAAATTCTATTCCTTAAGTCACTGTGCCACTTTTTTTCTAGGCTCTCTGTTGGATATGATACTGGTTGTTAAGGATATACCTATTTTGCTTTGGTTTCATACCAGTTTTGAGCGAAGCGACAAATAATCGGGAATATTGATAATCTGAATTTCTAAATTGGTAACATAAACAGCGTGAGGGGTCAATACTCTTAAAGAGATGTAGCAAATAAGGTTTTATTAGTTCACGAATGAGAATTTACGAATTTGAATGGTCTAACGAGTTAAACAACATTTTAGCATGCATGACTTCGTTGACGTTTTTGCACAGAATAACAACCTTGTGATAAATGCTATTAAGTTGAATGTCATTCTTTTGATATTCACAATATTAGGGTATTCATTTTCAAACTATATAAGCGGCAGGGCGCGATCTCGTCACCGTAAACATAAAGAATGATCCCGCGATGGTTCCAACTTGGAAACCATCGCGTACGTGTAAAATACAAAAAACATAGTCTGCCAAAAAAGTTTTAAGAAAATATTTGAAAGACCTAAAACCGAAGAAACGTTGCGGCAAACAACCACCATGCAAACTGCCATTTTTTCTATAAAAAAGTATGATGATAAAGAATACTAACGAGCAGTGTGTTGGCGGCAAACACTACCAACCCATCTCTTCTCTTAGGTGTCGTAGAAGGCGACTAACGGACTGAAGACTGCTCAACAGCTTAAGAGTATTATATGGTGAAACATGGGACTGTATGTAATAGTGCACTGCGTCTGTGGTCCTCATTGACTATACTCCAGCCAAACTGAAGAATTTGTGTAAACAAACTAAATTAGGGTCATCACAAATCTGGGCAAAAATGTATTTGTACTTTTCGTATTATTTCTTGATTACCTACTGAATTTTACATAAAAATATAATAAAACTAATTATGCTCAACACATCTCACTCAAATCACACACGAAATGTCTTTAAAAACGTAAGAATACGAAATGTCTTTAAAAACGTAAGAATACGAAGAACGTAAAAAAACGTTAACTATTTTCACTTGATAACCCTATCATAAAAATGACATTACTAAAATACAGTTACTTATTCAAAACATTTTCGCTATTTTATAAGTACTAGCATTCCAAATATGGTCGATTAGTTTATCTAGCTCTGAAATCTGCAGCAAATATTTTACATGTACGAATGAATAACGTTTCGTTACATTACGTAAAACTAAAAAAAGATAATTCTTAAATCTATACTGTTAATTAATTCAACACAAAATATATTTAATAAACCATTATAATATACTTTAAAGCTAGGCAACGCTTTGTTGGTAAATATTCTTTCTCGAATTTGGCAGGAGTATAGTCTCTGGCGGAGATTATTAGTCGTCGTAAGTGTAATAAGTAAGTTGATAAAGAGAACTAATACGCACCCTAGCTTCATCTTGAGCCTTCTTCTTGTCAGCGAGGGCGGTGTTGTATTTGTTGCTCTCCTCAGTGAATCGTGACTCGAAGTGGCGAGCCAAATTCTCCGCCTGTGTGCAGTCCTTGGTTTTCTTGTCCAATCTGGAAATGAAGATAAAATACATGAAAAGCCTGCAAGTGCGAGCCGGGCTTACGCAGTTGAGGATCGTAAAAACCAGACACAATTTTATTGAAAATCAATTGTTTTGCGACCGCCAGCGGTTTTATGATCCTTGACCTATTAAGGCGCTGCGCAAACGTAGACAGTAGACACCTTAGGCTGTTTTCAATTTAAGCGTTTAGAGCAGGACCAACATGGTTCAAGTTACACTTGAAACAGACTATTTATTACTAACGACCAGGGTATTCTGTCCTACATAGGTACGACAAACGGACCGCAGCCGTGCGTGTGTCTCAATAGTGTAGACTCTATTGGTGAATCAAGGGACAGCAAATATAACATGATCCATCCCGTTGCCCCAAAGTCCTGCTAAATTGAAAGCGCCCTTAGGTTTCTCTTTTATAATTAAATCACTAAGTGACACTAAATCAATCAAGTTAAAAAATATAATCAAGGCGTGAGGTACAATGGCGGACTCCGTCGCTTTACCAGTGTAAAGGTCAAAATCCCTTGCAGAGCGCGTCGTCTATTTGGTACGGGCACGTACCCGGGCGGTCGGTGCGCTTCATACGAAAATCGCTGCAGTGGTAAAGCGACGGTGACCCCGACCGTACATTGAAGATATAAATATGAGACCGTTACATTTGCTCGTTTCCTTTTCATTTTTAATCAAATTACCAGCCGTTTGTTTGATTTCGTATGTCGGTTGTTCTAATTTTCAATTAGATTTTAGCGACGCCATCTGCCGTGTCGTGTTGTCGTTTGTTTTGCGTTATTATCGCAGGCAATTAATTCTGCTGCGCAGTTATCCAGCCATCGTCCAGGGGGTATTAAAATCCATTTATACACACTTTTATTAGCAGTTAATAGATACACAATGGGCTATTTTAGTGTTATAGTTTTACGGAACAAATGTTGCATACAAACTAGTGATCGTTCAGGGCTTCGTATAATAAATAGATCTAGTGTGAAATACAATTGAAGAGGAGAGAAGCGTTTGAAGAGGCAACCTTTATTTTGTTTTAGCATATAAAATGGTCTACCCACTAACGCGCATTGGCCGTCTACATGTGGATAAACAACATTTTGCGAACACTTTAAACATACGGCGAATTTAACGATTGCTGACTGTTGCGTAAGTATCAAATCTAGAGTTCTTAACTAGAAATGCGGACTTAATGGAGCTGTATTCCAAAATACTGATAGGCGTATCGTCAAGCTTAGGGATGAATTATATTAGACCGGGCCGTGCACGGAGCGTGCCGTGTGCGTGGCCCGGACGGGGCACTGATTTGAGACGTTGCATACATTTTGTATGAAGCAGTTCATATTACACAGTGCATGATCAGTCTAATATAAATACAAAAGTTTCAAATCTGGTACACGTACACGGTACGCCCCGTGCACGGCCCGGTCTAGGTCTAATATAATTCATCCCTTATGTGGCAGCAGGTATATAGACACTTGTCAAGGTCTCCTTAATGACAACATACTCTTTATTACGCCATCGAACAAATAGGCAACTTATAAAATGGTTAAAGCAGGTTAAAGATCTGACGCCCTGTCAAAAAGATCGGAATTAACCAAGGGGGACACGCAATGTAGAGGACCGTCTTTAAAGGGAGGTATTTCGAGCGCTTCCCTCTCGTTCTCTCGACGGTACAACGGTAAGGGACGGGTATAACAGCAAAGCGGAGCGAATAATCGCATTTTATATTTTAAAAAATTGATAGATGTAATAAATAAAAAACCATCGGTTATAATAACTCAAGTTATTTACGAGCTTCATTTTGGTAAATGACTCATAATATCAAATCACTTATTTTAAGAATAAAACCTGGAAAAGAAGATAAAATGACACAAAAATATGTAACTTTGTGAATTTATTCTATCGAGCCAACTTTATAAAATCGTGTTTCCATCGGGTTCCATCACAGAATAAAGCCTCAACAATATTTCATAATTTTCGCAGATTTTAATTTTACTGTTTACTACTTCAAAAAGTAATTCTAAGAACGTGTTATTTTAATTTTTCACTAACACCTAGCCTTAAGATTAATACCAAAGAAAAGGCTTATCCCAGCATTGGACTAGGTATGATAAGGTTGCCATCCGTCCGGGTTTCCTCAGATTTGTCCCTAAACCAAAATCCGGGGTATGCACGCTTCTGTCTTCGTTGCTAGATTGTAGAGGAGATGGCAACCCTAGGCGACAAGCTAAAATTATAACTTACGTTTAGAAGTATTTTCAAAATCTAGCTTATTCATTTTGCAAGGGGAAATCGTGTTGCTGTGACGCTGCTGACAGCAGTGGCGGTACCTTCATACAAGCCGAAAAGCCCGGCTTGCCCTAACAAAAACTCAATATCACTACTGGTAAAACGCAATTATTAAAATCACTTAATATTTTTTACCATTGTTAATTTTCTTTCATCAGCATTCAAATTATCAATTTTATAAGTATCTCATAAAATAAATCGCATAAAGCTGCTTATAAATCGTGCGACGCTTTACATCTCTCTCGCACAAGTTGGCTTGCAACCGGGCTTCGGATTTAAAGTATATCCGCTCTCTTCTAACTTTAACAAAATTGCTACTCTATAAACATAATACTGCGTAAGTATGTATAGATTCTATGAGAAATTCATACTCTTCGTCAAAGCCAGCTTGCGTTATGAAGTTCGCAAGTAAGGCCTTCTCCAAATCAGGCTTTATTTCTATCGAATCACGTGCAACTTAAACGCGGGCGAACCAATCAGAGGCGACCGACGACAGCTCGAGCTCGGGCGAACCAATCAGAGGCGAGCGTTAATACGCGATTGTGCTGTGCAGCAGCCACAGGCAGCAGCCAGCCATTTTTTATTCTTTGTTATTGTCACACTTCACATTGTTTGAGGGATTGTTTTTATGTAACAAGTGTTTTCGTAATTTGTGATAAAAAAAATGTGTTCCGAGTTTAGTTCGTCGCTTTATTGGTCTCTGTGAGGGACTTAGTTACTTAGATGTGTTGGGCATGTGATGTTGCAAACAAATGTGTACTTAAACGTGTTGATGATTGGCATACGAAAGGCAGAGGTAAATAAATTCTTTGAACATCACACATGATTTATGTATTTCGCAAACTATTAAAAGTCATCTAGGGCATTAATTATAATAGGTCTATGTAAAAAACTCTTTGGATTGTTGGTTGCTTCCATTCAAATAATTAAGTAATAATTAATAAATTAAGTGTAGAGGCCTACATATCGACTGTGATTCAGTTTCCAGTTGTACCTATTTATCTTTTTTATCGAAATAGAATAATAAATTCATGCTTAATATTACGAATCTCCACTCTGCGAGAATAAGCTGAGTTCGGACGGCCGGCGCATCGCATTTTGTTGTAATTTTGTACTTAGTTGTATTTATAGTTTTCATCGAAATAGGATAATAAATTCATCATAACATTTTTATTCCTCATGAAGTAACAATTATTCTGGTATAAATTTTACTCAATAATATTATCGTAGATAAGAGAAATTCACAGTTAACTTAACGCGATTTTCGAAGTTTTTTTGGTTTTGTTTCATTTTTTTATTTCATTTGTTTAGAACAGTAGTTCAATCCAGGAGCTCAAAAAAGTGCCCTCGCGCAATTTATGAAAATCTTCCTCTGCAATTATTTTGAGTTTAAATAAAAATTAAGCGAAATTTACAAAAAGCGAGGCCGCTACGTACGCCAATAGCTATTCTACACTATTCAATAAGTAAATACTGTTAATGTATTTTTGTTTCTGAGATAAAGAACGCCAAATTGGCCAAAATAAAATTCTCAAAAATCACATTCAAGATGTAATAGAAGGTAATAGCCTGTTTTTTTTACCAACGACGAGCGTTTGGAATGCCACGGCCTATGACGATTTGAGTAAAAAATGTGGCTTGTGTCACAAATGGGCACCAACATTGTATCTAGGTAGCAAGATTAGGAACTTCAGGTTTCGTGGCTTGCCCCAATCTGAAGCCCTAGGCACGCCACTGGCTGACAGTAATTTATTATAGAATTTCTATTCTATAAAACAAGACCCTGTTTAATTTTAGATCGTGTTTATTTTAATATCGTCTTTTGCTAGCAGCTTAACCCGCTTGAAATTCGTTAATTAAAAACTTAATACAGTAGTAGGTAGTCATCGCACGCCCACGAGAACATTGTACCTACTTGACTGGAATAAAAAAGTACCAAGACTATAAAAAGCTTTCTCGGGCAAATAACTAGATTCGTTGTTTCGCCTAAGCATGAAGACAAGACAATGAAATACAAATTGAAAAGTGATGATTGTAATGAAAAACAAAAATTCCAAATAATTTTAGATTCAAAACAGTAGTTTGCATACAAATTAGAGACAATGGATTCGAGATAATGAAAATTGGACACCATGACACTGGCTCGAGGCAAAACTTGTGTTACTTCGAGACGCGGTCTTGCGCAACGGCTTACGGAATGTTTTTGTAAACACGCGACTATCCGGTTCCCGCGCGTGCTGTACGTTTACCCATTTTATTACACCGCCCTTCCATAAAGCGCGCTCATACATTCGTGGGAGCGACGAGGCGAGCCCACACACCTGACGTTTTTCTTAGAGAAGCAAATTGAAAGAACACACAAAAACATCAATGTAGAGTGGACTTCGTGCGTTCCTCGCTTCCCTTTTCGCGGTGACTGTATCAAAACCCTATTCGATTCCCGCGCCGCGCCTGTTATACGCCAGCGGAGCAACGCGGGGGCCGGCCGCCGCGCCGCGAGCGACGCCCGCATGACGACACGGTCCTTGGCCGATATAAATCGGATAAATTCGTGATCAACAAAAAATAATGAAAGGGGAAGTTAAGCGACCTACTTTCTAGACACGCGAATGCAAAAAGAAGACGTACTCGGAAGAGAAACAATTATGAACTAGTGGACGGCTTTACCACAGTATAAAGAAAGACCGTGGCTTTACTTTATCGTACACACGCCTGAAGATCAACCTATCCTAAACTGTGACATTTCTCTAATCGATATTGATCCTTAAATCTTAGCGACAAAGTTCAAAATTTATTCAACAAATTTTACATTTTTCGTTGCTGTTGCAGTGCTGGCGTCTGGGGGGGTTACTCTTGAACACAAACTCAATCTCAATACAATTCCAATGCGATTAATATGTATCGATATTGGGATAAGTAAAGATAATTCCGGGACGCCATCTCGATAACAATTTGTTTAATCAATTTCCACGCAATTTAATTCCAATGTGGCGCTATTGTCGCTTACAAAAGTGCCATTTCACATTTTTTAGATACGTGATTGGAAATTGATTAATGCAATTGTGTTTCAAGAGTAAGCCTACTGAACCTTAACCACAGAATAAATAATAGTACTATACGTCCTTATCTGTGTAATGTTTATTGCAACACAGGCATTATTATTAAGCTGTGATGTTGACTAAATGACGACATTGTTGTTCAGTACATACCTACATACGAAGCGATTAAGTAATCCCCTAATATTAGGTAGAATGGTCAAGGCAAATACTTGGAATACCAATGAAAATGATGTCACTGTTAAGCTGAGCGTCCCACGCGCGATTATCGGAATTCGTTCAGTGACGAATAAGCTAAGAATATAGATTTTTATAAAGTTACGTAGGACACGCTTAAAAGATTGTGTCTGTCTCGTATACGTATATAACGGAGATATTATGTTAATGGCCCGCCCGTTCGTTAAATTGTGTGCACTGGTCGTCTTATTAGTTTGTATATAAACCACAAGCACAACTACAAAATAATGTAAGGTAGTTAGGTACATAACAATAATTATTCTCGAAACACATGATCGAATTTTTTTGTTTTTGTTTATAAATGTATACCTACCTAAAGTTGCCCCTTTTGACGAAACGGCGAGATAAGATAGGTAGATGTGTTACTATTAATTTGATGTTCTGCGCGTAATAAATAACTGACGATATATTAACGTATAATTTGGGGATTTTGCATCGTGCAGAAATTCTCAAAGCTCATAAATATAATAATGTTCTTTATTTTCGTCAAGACGTTAGGTACGGTCGGGGTCACCGTCGCTTTACCACTTTGCAGCGATTTTCGTATGAAGCGCACCGACCGCCCGGGTACGTGCCCGTACCAAATAGACGACGCGGTGTGCAAGCGATTTTAAACTTTAGACTGGTAAACCGACGGAGTCCGCCATTGTACCTATCATCAAGACTTTGGATCTGGTACCTGACTGATTTGACCTCAAATTATATTTGCAATGACTTTCATTCTCGTTATTCTAAAACGTGGATTAAAGTGAGACCTGGTTTATTTATAACTAGCGGCCCGCCCGCTACTTCGTCCGCGAGAACACCCTGTATTCCGTGATGAATTTCCAAAAAAAATATTTCTAAAACATGTCCTTGACAATCACGAACACAACAAAAAAATATTAGCTAAATAGGTGCAGCCGTTCTCAAGTGATGCGCGTACAAACATTTCGGCAATTGATAGATTATTACTGTCAGCCTATTTTGTCCCACTGCAGGGCAAAAAACGGGCAAGGCCTCCCTTCTTTTAACTCTTCTGTCCGCCGCGCCTCCAGAGTGGTCCAATCTGGCGCCAATAATAACTGATCATGACTGTTTGATAATTGATAACATATACCTATATAATAATAGCTGCATAGGTATCAGTTATAAATAAACTACATTATATATAAGGTAAAAGTTATATTTAAGGTATCACTAGCTATGCAAAGTAGGAAAAATGGCGCGTGTTAGAGCAAAGAGTGTTTTTAGGCCCCCAAATATTCGCGCGGCGATATTGACAAGGAAAAATTAAAATATTTTTTTGCTCATTAAACCTACATAATTGTGTTCAAGTTCATTATGAGCAGAAGGAATTTAGCAATATGATATTTAGTATCACATTAATAAAAAGATATGTTATCAAAATGTATCCATATGGATTAATATGATACCGTCTGTATATTCTTAGTTAAGGTAAAAAGTGCCATAACAGGTGAGCAAGGTGACTTACCAACTCTCTACTCGATGACATACACTTCAGGGTCAACAGCCTTGGGAACGCATACTTTATCCAAAAAAGTCTCCAAGCCTTGCTGTCTTGTTTATCCTTATAGTTTAATGCTATTCTAGCTTAATTAATGGCTATCGCGTGTAGCATTAAGCCAATTACAAGTGTTTTAATTTTTTTAAATATATTTAGTAATATCGGCCGCTCACGGTTTCACCCGCGTGGTTCCCATTCCAATAATGAGAATGTCGGGATAAAAATTATCCTATGTGTTAATCCAGGTTATAAACTATCTGTACGCCAAATTCCATCCAAATCCATTCAGTAGTTTTTACGTGAAAGAGTAACAAACATACACACTCATAAACTTTCGCCTTTATAATATTAGTGTGAAGTGTGATGTGATTGTACGGTAGATAGAAATAAAATGGAGTCTCATAACACATGTTGTTGCTAAAAGAACATGGGAGAAACTCCATTTAATGCTATATACCTACTGCAAAGTTGTTTTGATGTAATATGGTTTTATTATGGACAATAAATCTAATGTACCTAATCATATCCAAATTTTACAATCATGTTGGTACTCATTATAGTAAATAGTTTACATACTCTCAATATGACCTGTATAGAAGGTGAAAAGAAACCAAGGCTTTAATTCATAACTAAACTACAGTATAAACAATGATATGCATAAAAACAACCTGCAAAGAGCTAGTAAAAACTTATCAGCAACAACCTCTAAGCAAAAAGCGGAAGTTACCTTGAATTTTTTAAAGTACTTTTTGCATTAGCAACTTTCTTGCTTGAATTTTAATGATACTTGCTTGGCTAGTCAGTAAATAATTGTATTTTGTATGAATGCATCCAAATATATTATTATTATCTTATTATAATAATTTGAAATCACAATTGCAGGACCAAATTAGTCTTTCAAATCAGGATAGTCCACTATCTTAACATATTATTATGAATATTAACATCAAAATGATTGAATTTTATTGGGAAATGTGTTGCAGATGTAGTATGGATCTACTAGGCAGAAAGCGAACAGATTTAGAGTATATTTAGCTGTTGGGGCTTTTTTATTTCCATTGCATTATAATTTGGCATTGAGTTGTAAATATAATGAATGTATGTTGTTTATAAAATAAACTGGTGTAAAAATTGTCATAGTGTTTATGTATTAGTTTCTTGAGTATGACTCTTCACCTTGACATACATCTATACTGATTTAGCTAAAACTACATGAGTACATATAGCTCTACATTTAGGTAGCTCCTTCCCGATTTGCTTATTTGTAAGGATCACATATGAGTATTTTAGTTACTTCACTTGAAATACAATAATTGGTGTATTATTTATTTTAGTCAATATAGCAGGTACCTAATTATTGTAGATTCCTTTTTTTTCAATAAAAATATGAAACGTCAAGTTCTGGGAAAAAAATGTTTACTAACAATGACCGAGTAGGTAGGTTCCTAGTATTTTGTGTGGCACTGTGTAAACTGGTACAATAAGTAGAATGTCTTAAGTTATGAGGTATGCAATTGGTTTAGTTAAATCTAGTTATGATGTCACTGTGTCGTAAAAGCGAGGTCGCGCGCGCTCGTCACCGCACCCGCTCCGAAACGCCGCCGATGACGTAAACTTCGAGTAAGGTTAGCCGGAAGGAATCGTGCATCGTATCAAGATTTAGTTAAGAAACATGAAGGTTATAAATTTATAACGTTATACTATAAATTTATAGATAATAAAGTGAAATATTAACATACCGTTTCTTCAAATCATCATTTTCTTCGTACAGTCTCTTCAAATCGATCTCTAATTTAGCTTTTTCTCTAGATGTATCGTCTAAGAGTTTCCTGGCATCTTGAAGTTCATGTTCATACATTCCTTTTATGCTGGAAACCTCACGTGTGACCACCTCCTGAGTAGTTTGGATCTCCCGACGCAATCCTGAGTTCTCACTTTCAAGTTGACGGACTTTGTCAATATAGGCCGCCAATCGGTCATTGAGATTTTGTAGAGCATCTTTTTCTTGGAGACGGCTGTGTCTTGTAGGGCTTAGAGGGCTGCTAGGCCGGCCGGCAGAACTGGAAGGGCGGCTACCGACAGGAGTGCTCGATTGTGGTGGGCTTTGCACTGATGACACCACACTAATATTTGTAGAAGATGTAACACTCTTTTTTGTTTTTGATGACATTGTGGGAAATTGTTTCAGTCACGACAAACAAAATAAGCACAAATAAAATTCGCCGCACGAGCACCGAGGCAAGCGTAGCTATTTCACGGAAGATAACTTCGAAAACTCGCCAATCAAATCACAAACCCAAGCTTCATTTAGTCACGTGACCTTTGAGTCATGCATAATGTTGCCATATTAAAATAAATTTTGCCGACCGTAATATAACTATGTCACACGTACTTTATTCATTAATACGAATAAAAGTTTGCCATTGGACTCAGTTTGGTAAAATAAATAAAAAATTAGGTACTATACAACGGTAAAGTAAAGTAAAGATAGGTGAGTGCATTGAGCTTTTTAACCACAGACGTTATACGTCTGTGTTTATAACTATAGAAAGAGAGCATAAACGGAACGCACTCTAGGGTTATGCTTATGCTCGACATTCACGGTCAGTTTAATTGACGTACATCCAAAAACTGACCGTGGGTGTGAAATCTTAAGTTGAAATTTTTAACTGACGACAACCCACGGTCACGGATATTTCCGGGCGGACCGTAATCCGCTTGATTCAGTTCGTTTGCATCAGTTCAAACTGACCGTGAGTGCGCCTGCTTACATCCATTTGCACAGACATATAAATGTCTGTGTCCATTTGCCATCAGTCGGAGCCAGTGTTGCCAACTTAGCTACTTTATTTTTGGAAGCCAAGCAGCTACAATTTTATTTTTAGCTACTTCTTGCACCTTTAGAAGTATAGAAGTACAGTCAGCATCAAAAGTAACTGAACAAAAACAAGGTGGCAAAAGTAATAGTTTAGCTACTTTTTCTAGCACCTTTCATAAGTATAAAAGTACAGTCAGCATCAAAAGTAACTGAACAAAGTCACGTGTCTTTACATACTCATCATTTAACATTTCAGAATTATATGACATGTTTTGTGTTCATAATAAATGGTTAAGGCAATAACGAAAAAGTATATTGTCATGTACTTTTGACAATTCTGGTAATTTCAACCGTAACAATCATTTGAAAATTTCATATGCTTAGCTACTTTTGATGCTGACTGTACATGCGAGAAATCGTCTTTTTTAAGTTGCGATAAAAACGCGGCAGATTTTGTAAGATTTTTTGCCAATGTCGAGCAGATTCGCCATTTTTGAGATGGTCACACTGCCCTTCGATCGAGAAATGAAGGCCGGTTTGAAGCCAGTGAGTGGGCATTATTTTAACTGATCAGTTATTTAACTGTTCAGTTTAACTGACCGTGAATGTCGAGCTTTAGAGCGCGCGCCGGAGTGCGCTCTAGTGCACTCGAGTGAAGCGACAGAACGCAGCCCTACGCTCGGACTGCACCTCAGAAGGGGCGATTTTCCGAGATCAAAAAAAAAAAGAAATTGGTTCGTAAATGACTTCATAGATGGCGCTTAGCATAGATTAGTATGGCGCATGTAAAAGGCGGGTTCATGAAGAGCACGTGTATGGCTGCGTAATATTTATTCTATTCCAAAATAGAAATAGGTTCTGGATGTCTTGAATATAAATAGGTAAGGACTTACTATTTTTTTATTCTTTTGGTAGACAAGTAAAAGTGTAGAATTTATTACAGCCCATAAGTAGCCCAGCTTTCATAAAACGACATCTATCGAGTGTTTTTGAACTAATTTTTACTTTTTAATTTGGGCTGTCAGAAAATCGCCCAGTGCGTTAACCGTTCCGTGGCTTGGTGAAATTTTACTCTGATGGCTGTCAGAGCGTGGTTTCATCCCTCTGAAAAAGGAGGATCTAATCTAAGTTTCATCCTCAGAATCAGAACAATAATTAAAGCAGTTTCATCCGTTCTGTGGCTCAAGGGTGCGTTCCGTCGTTTTGGATGTAGTTGTTTGGTTAAAGTTTACCCTGTTTGAGTTGCTACCGAGCCACGGAACGATCGAGTTGTTTTTATAACCTCTTCTAAAATATTCCTGTCCAAAACGAGAGATAATTCTTCTTTTTTTCACCGGTAAGCTATTTATCTGTGCTTTACTGTTGTTAATAGCCTTGTAATTCTTTAGATAGTGGTAAAAAAAACAGGTAAGTTAAATTATTATAAGTAAAGTATTCTGTCTAACTTTCTTAAAAATGTTAGCATTTCAGTTTTGTGTAGATTTTATTTGTTTTGACTAGTGATGTTCTTGTTGTATCACATGATTTATTGATTTGTTACAGACTTCAGTATTTTAGACCATTTTTTTGTGTAAAACGTCTTGTTTTATATTATATCATTGGTAAAGCCCCTTCTAAACATGGGAAATTTCAGAAAATAAAAGCTGATTTAATTGATGATATAATAAGGAATTTTTTTTCAGACTGCCACAAAATAAACATAAAAAAGAATTTGGTTGGAGATCATTGGCAAGGAAAATAAAGAATAGGATGATGCGGTGGTCATTATTCATACGGACCGGGAAAAGTGACTAGTTCTGCAGTTTTAATTACATTGTCCAGTTGCTATGGGACTTATGTACACGGACCGGCCTTTATTCATAGTGACTAGATTTAAAAGTTGCCTATAACAATATTGAAAAGCGAATTAATATAAATAAATAAATAAATACAGGATGTATAAATTTTTATTTTTATTTTTGCCTTACTTATTTCTCTGAGATTTTTGCAGTACCTATCCCAAACCATATCCTTCTCAATATTCCTATTGCACGGGTACCTGTGTACCATAATTTGGTAATTATATATACAGTATAGCAGAAAATGATGGGCCCTGTAGGAAAACTGCCTTAAAATCCTTTAGCTAGATCATTTTACTCAACGGGAACATTATTTTATTTTAAAAGATTCAGAACTGCAATCGAAAATTTCCTAAAATTTTCTTTTATGTTTACATGTACTTCGTATGCAATGGGCGATTTTCTGACAGCTCAAATTAAAAAATAAAAATTAGTTCAAAAACACTTGATAGATGGCGTTTTATGAAAGCCGAGCCGTTTGTTGGCAACAGGCCACATATTATGATATCCACTCAACCGTCCACGGTAGTTTTACTCACCGAGAAAAAATAAGTGCGAAACGTCCACGGTAGTTTTACTCACCGAGCATTTAAACCTCCAACCGTCCACGGTAGGTTTAGTCACCCGTCTAATAGGTCAAAGCACGTAGTACGTGGGTCCGTGAAAAAATTTGAGGTGGTTCTGTGGTTACTAATTCATCATACAAGTAAAAGAAATCTATATATTGGCACACAAAATTTCACAGAAAAAAATAATGAAATTGACGAAATTGACAGTTCGCCAAAACGGAATTTAGCAGCGTAAGCGTCTTTAAAAATGTCGAAATACTCTTCTACTCACCATATTTCCTAAATAAGTGCACATCAAAACAATCGCAAACTAACTAGCGTTAAAGATTGGTTAAGTTTGTTTACATTCGTAGACAGTGAAATTGCAACTAAATTTTTTTTCTGACCAAGCGCCATAAACACGGCAACGTTCTTTGATAAGGTTGTTGCCCACTGCACCTAGTTCGTAGTTCCGCAAGAAAATTTGAGGTGGCTGTATGGATATCAATTGATCCGTAGAGCAATGGACGATTTTCTGACAGCCCAAATTAAAAAGTAAAAATTAGTTTAAAAACACTCGATAGATGTCGTTTTATGAAAGCCGTACCTACCTATGGGCTGTAATAAATTCTACACTTTTACTTGTCTACCAAAAGAATAAAAAAATAGTATTTACTTACCTATTTATATTCAGGACATCCAGAACCTATTTCTATTTTGGAATAGAATAAATATTACGCAGCCATACACGTGCTCTTCATGAACCCGCCTTTTACTAAGCGCCATACTAATCTATGCTAAGCGCCATCTATGAAGTCATTTACGAACCAATTTCTTTTTTTTTTTGATCTCGGAAAATCGCCCATTGAAACTATGGCATAGTGTACGGGAACCTTTAGTAAAAAAATGAAATTGTTGACAATTTTGACGGTTCGCTATTTTTTTTGCATAGGATTTTTTTGGTGCTAAAAATGTTGTTATTACTTTTCGTAATCATCCTTCTTCCTAATAATGTGCACATCAAAACAATCGTTACGGTTTTAGCTATCGAACATGGTATGATTCTTTATAGTTTCAAACCACAGACATGTAATAGACGTCTGTGTTTCAAACAGTGACTTCCAAGTAATAATAATTTCTACATGTCGATATATTTTTACGTATTTTTTTTTTGTCTTGGAATGTTTATTTTTGTAATTTTAGTTAAAGATTTTCGTAATTAACTGTTAATTTATTAAAATACTGCGTTTTCTAAGCATTCCGTACGTATATAAAGTTTTGATATAGCCTGAGTAGTTGTTTAGTTCTAATTTTTTTTGTCAGCTCAGTCATGGTTCGTATTCTTCTGTACACTCTTCTAGCAGCTCTGTAAACAGCTGGACGCTGGGCGCCATGTTGTATATAGGGGCTCGGACGCTTAAGTGGAAGAACCTTTTTTATATTATAATATTTTATAATGATTGTCTTTGGATTCGTATTCGAATTAGTTTGATTGACAGAAGTTATGTTACAAATTTTATATTATTTTCATTATTATTAAATTATTCTTGTTTTCCTATTGTTCAGCCTAATAAAGCAGTGTTTTTCATCTCCAAGTTGTTTAATGAGCTCGCAACCATATCATACAATTAAACTACAGTCCACTTAGCTCGAGCTACAAGAAGCAGCTTTTACATGTGGTCCTTCAAATGGAACGCAGCTTGTTGGGAAAAGTTGAACTGCTTTCCGAGGCTGCTGACAAGGATCAAGGATACGTTTAGCAGAGCTTTAATAAGCCCGGCGCTATTTTATTTCTCGCTTGGCTCTTTGCTAAACGCGAAAAAGAAGACAGTGTTGCGCTAGTGGAGGCTGCGAAACGACATGCAACCACAGGTGCTGTACCGGCGTGCGTCAATCCCGCGTTACTTCCGAAGCCGTGTGGCGTGTTCACCAGGCTGCAGACTACAGGCTGCAGAGTGCGGAGTGCTTTGCCACGCACTGAATTCGCCATTCGCAATTTTATGCTGGGAAGTGTACTTAACGCGCAAGTGAACTATTTCCCTTAATTTATATAGACACTAAGTTTTTTTTTTTACTATTATCTTTGTGTTGTGCTGGTGTATTGTATTCCATTACGATAATGGAGGAGAAAAGATAAGTCGCGGCTCGTGGTTATCATAAAGCGTCTATGACGCGTCTAAAGAACGCGCTTGCTGACCCAACGTATATGCAAAATTTATCGCCCATCCAATGGGCGATTTTCTGACAGCCCAAATTAAAAAGTAAAAATTAGTTCAAAAACACCCGATAGATCTCGTTTTATAAAAGCCGGCCACCAGCCGTACCTACCTAAGGGCTGTAATAAATTCTACACTTTTACTTGTCTACCAAAAGAATAAAAAAATAGTAAGTCCTTACCTATTTATATTCAGGACATCCAGAACCTATTTCTATTTTGGAATAGAATAAATATTACGCAGCCATACACGTGCTCTTCATGAACCCGCCTTTTACCATGCGCCATACTAATCTATGCTAAGCGCCATCTATGAAGTCATTTACGAACCAATTTCTTGTTTTTTTTGATCTCGGAAAATCGCCCATTGAAGTTGAAAAGGCAGGCGCTTGATAAATATTACGCAAGTTACAATGAGGTACAAATCGACATTTTGTCACTGATGCCTGATGATAACGAGGATGTTGCCGAGATAGAGTCGTTATATTTTGACTTATGTGAGAAATTAGATTCTATTTTATACGACAACACTCCAAACTCCAATGTCGGCACCACAGCTAGGTCCCAATGTAAAATTGTTTTGCCTAATGTGAATATTCCTAAATTCGGCGGACAGTATAGCGAGTATAAATCATTCATTTCTTTATTTAAGGCCATGATACATGCTGATTCAACACTAGAAAATGTGCAAAAACTATATTATTTAAGAAGTTTTTTAATAGGGGAGCCACTTACTTTAATTTTAAATTTGCCGCTCACTAATTCATCCTACATAGAAGCGCTTCAAATAATTGAGCAAAGATACGATAATGTTAGCAAAATTACTTTTGACCATTTAAATGCATTGCTTGATACAACTAACATATCTAGATCGTCATCGCATGCCTTACGCGCTTTGATTTCAGCTTTCAAACAACATCTCGCCGCTTTCAAAAACCTTGACGAACCCGTTGATAGTTGGAGTTCTCTTCTTGTGGCGATTTTATTACGTAAGTTGGATGCTTACACCACGAGAGGGTTCCAGCTCGAGAGGGACAACAAAAAGAAGCCGACTATTCATGAGCTCTTTGAGTTTTTAGAGAATAGGGCATTGGCTTTTGAAAGCAGCGAGCAAGGACCTGTTTTGGAGCAACCACGGCAAGTAAGAGGTGCCAAAGAAGTCGCACTACGCATGTGCCACCCAGCTGTTTGTTCTGCGGTAAGCAATTGCATAAGCTTTATTCTTGCCCCAGCTTTAAGCTTGCACCAACCGATAGGCGTATTAATTTGTTGAGCAGCATGAGCTATGCAAAATTTGTTTGAACAGCCACAGCAGCAAATGTAAGTTTCACTTCCGCTGTGATGTTTGCAAAAAGCCTCATTACAAGCTATTACATGAGAAGAGCGCCGACACGGTCAGCGCGACTGCTTTATCGCTGACTGCGCCATATTCCAAAAAGCATGTTTTGTTGCCCACTGCTAAAGTTAGGTTGGTCTCAAGTAATGGCAGCCAGTTAATTGTGCGGGCTTTATTAGATAGTGCTTCACAAGTATCATTTGTTATTAACGATGTTGTTAGTAAACTTGGAGAGGTACCTTTACGGCAAAATATGCTAGTGTCCGGAATATCCGGCGCTAATACAAATAAAAAATAAAATTGATATGCAAGTTCACTCTTTGCACTATCCTTTTTATATAAATGTTACATGCCAAATTGTGGAAAAAATAACTTCTAATCTGCCGCAAGTTGAGTGTGACATGGTATACGTAAAAAGTTTACAAAATTGTGTACTCGCTGATGACAGCTTTGCTTCGCCTGGTCTGATACAAATGCTTATAGGCGCTGATGAACTGTTCCAGGTGCTCGTGCCGTTGCCTGAAACTACTCAGGGCTGTGCGGTTCATTCTTCGCTAAGTGAGCAATATCCAGGGCTTAATGTTCTTCAGTCGGCGTTTGGGTGCATAGTGGCAGGCCAGTATTTGTCTGTGGCGGCGAGTCAAAGTAAGCCTTTAGTTAGTTTTACTTCTTCATCCAAGCGGGACAAACTAGTTAATTTGTTTTGCAAATCTTGTGATGACACGTTAAATGAACAATTATCTAAATTTTGGGCTACAGAATCTGTACCTGAAACTTTTGTTGAGTTGCCGGAACATGAATATGTAGAAAATCTCTTTGAGAAAACTACTGAGTTGTCTAATAATAAATTCAAAGTTAATATTCCTTTAAAGCTTCCTCTAGACAAAGTAAATGGTATTCTTGGGGGTTCATTTAATTTGGCTTTAATGAGATTTCTCAATTTGGAAAAAAGATTTCAACGAGATCCAACTATTTTTTCACAGTACAAAAACTTTATTGATGAGTATGTGTTATTGGGTCATGGGGAATATGTAAATATTAATTCTTATGATCTGTTAAAGGACCCTGTTTACTTCTTAGCTCATCATCCAGTTATTAATTTGCATTCTAAAACAACACCTCTTCGTGTCGTTTTCGATGGGTCAATGAAAACGAATAAGAAGGTTTCTCTTAATGACATAATGCTAAATGGCCCAGTGGTTCAAAAGGATTTGTTTGAGATAATGTTGTCATTTAGATCACATAAATATTATTTTATAGCGGACATTTCAAAAATGTTCAGAAATATTTTAATAAATGATGAGCAGAGGTCGCTTCAAAATATTTTGTGGCGCGATTCACCTCAAAAAGAAGTAAAATATACGTTTAAATACGATTACTTACGGCCTTAAAAGTTCTTCCTATCTAGCCACTAGATGTCTTATAGAACTAGCGAGATTATTTAAGGGCGAATTTCCCTTGACTAGTAGTATATTAGAAACCTGTACATATGTTGATGACACCATAGTGACACATTTTGATGAATTGCAATTAATTAAGATGCAAAGTGAACTCAAAAAAGGCGGATCTTAATTTACATAAATGGTCATCAAATTCAGTTGCGATCCTTCAAAATGTTTCAAAAGATAAGCATTATTTTGGGGATTTTGATTTACAAAAGGATGATCTTAATTTAAAAACTTTAGGCATGCGTTTTGAGCTTAAGTCTGATTCCTTTAAAATATGTTCTACTCAGTATGAGGGTAAGAGTCATACCAAAAGGGAAATATTAACTTACATTAGTCAGTATTTTGATCCATTGGGATTTGTAGGTTCCAGGTATTCCAGGTAGGTAGGTCTTCACGCCGGAGCAACGTTGTCTTTTGTATAAGACTCAGGTGCGCTCCTGCGTGGAGTATTGCTCTCATCTTTGGGACGGATCCGCCAAGTACTTGCTCGAAGCTCTTGACAGGTTGCAAAGACGTGCTGTCCGTATTATCGGTAAAGATGACATTACGACCAGTCTGGAGCCGTTACAGCTACGTAGGGACATTGCTTCCCTTAGTGCTTTCTACCGCCTTTACCACGGTGAATGCTCTGAGGAGCTCTTTGACCTCATCCCTCCCTCTCCTTTCCTTTCCAGATCGACGCGTGCAGGTCTTAGAAGCCACCCTCATACCGTGCTGACCATCAAGACACGTACCAAGAAGTTTGGACAATCGTTCTTTTGCCGAACTGCCCGTATGTGGAATGCGCTTCCCGCACACGTGTTTCCTTTCTCTTTCTCTCCCAGGTTATTTAAGCGGGGCGTGAAAAAGCATTTATGCAGGCCGCCATAGTGAGAGCGTTCGGCATAGCGTGGTAGCGCTGTGACGAACGCTTTCACTTCTTGGGCTTCACTGGCTGCTTTTCATCAGGCAGAGTGAAGCCATTATGGCGTGCCACAATAAAAAAAAAAAAAAAAAAAAAAGGTTTAATAATTATTATTGCCAAAAATATTATGCAAAAGGTTCATGCATCTAAGGTTGGATGGGATTCACCACCACCAGATGATATAGTTAAGATGTGGATAGAGTTTATTTCTAATTTACAAAAAATGGAACCAATTTATGTGCCACGCTGTATTGTTGAGCAGAGTTCAAAAACTCAAATCATAGGCTTTGCTGATGCATCAAATAGCTCGTATGGATGCTGTGTTTATCTTAGATATTTAGATTCAGATGGAAATGTTCAAACTAATTTATTGTGCTCAAAGTCGAGAGTTAATCCACTGAACAAGAAGCTCAGCATTCCTAAGCTTGAACTCAATGCAGCTCTGTTGTTGGCGAAACTTATTTTCAAAGTGTGCAAGGCAATGCAGTTAAAATTAACTATTCATGATGTTGTTTATTCTCAGATTCTCAGATTGTACTTAGTTAGATTGGTTCTAATGTAGCACGCTTAGACACATACGTAGCTAATAGGGTGAAAGTTATCCAAGAACTTACTCAAGGGTATCATTGGCTCATGTAGTCACTGATCAGAATCCAGCAGATTGTCTCTCCAGGGGTGTGCAACCTAATGAATTGCACAATCATGGTCTTTGGTGGCAAGGTCCTTCTTTCTTAAATGAGCCTAGCTATAACTGGCATAGTAATCGGCCTGTAACGTTGAAAGTTTTAGTTGACGTTGGTGAAAACAGTTGTGACAGTCAGCCGGTGAGTTTACAGATTCAAAAATATGTATCTTGGCTTAATTATATTATTCAGAGATTTTCTAGCTTATGTAAAATAGTGCGTGTGACAGCATATATTTTAAGATTTTGTAATATTTTAAAGAGTACGTCGGAAAAAATTCAATTTAAATATTTAACAGCAAATGAATTACAAACGGCTTTACTGTTTATAATCAAACATGAACAAAATAATTATTTTCATGGTGTAATATATAATTTATCAATAGGTAATCATAATTTTGAAAGTGTTTTACAACCTTTGTGTCCATTTTTAGATCAAAAGGATATGTTAAGGGTTGGAGGTCGTTTAGAGAATGCGTCTATTTCTTATAACCAAAAACATCCTATTATTTTACCTAAAGTTTCAAAAATTACTGAATTAATTATCAGAAATGAACATTTTAAACTTTTGTATGCTGGACCGAAATTAATTAAGGCTAGTTTAAATTTAAAATATTGGATAGTAGATTGTATACGGGTAGTAAAATCTGTTATATATAAATGTGTAATATGCTTCAGATTGATAGCGGAGACCGCTAAGCAGCTAATGGGCTCGCTGCCTGCCGAACGTGTTAACGCATGTAGGCCTTTTGAAAAATGTGGTATAGATTTCGCTGGTCCGATTTCATTGAAACAGAGTCGTATTAGAAGACCATTAATTACTAAAGGTTATATAGCAATCTATGTTTGTTTTGTTACGAAGGCTATTCATTTGGAATTGACTTCATCTCTAACTACTGAAGCATTTTTAGCCTCATTTAAAAGATTTATTGCTCGAAGGAATCTACCCAGTGATGTGTATTGTGACAATGCATCAACGTTCAAGGGTGCAAAAAATAAATTAGATGTTTTGCAGAATCTGCTGGCTAACAAAGACCATCAGCTGGCTAACAAAGACCATCAGTGTCAAGTGCAAGAGTTTAGTGCTGCTAAAGGTGTGCAATTCCATTTTATACCTAAATATTCACCGACGTGGGGTGGTCTTTGGGAGCGTGGTGTTCGATCTGTCAAGTTACATTTGAAACGTGTTGCTGGGAGGGCTCTGCTTACATACGAAGAGCTAAATACAGTTCTTTGCGAAATTGAGGCGGTCTTGAATTCAAGACCCATAACATATATTTTTGATGATATCAATGATCTTTCTTATTTAAGTCCTGGTCACTTTTTAACAGGTGCACCACTGAATACTTTACCTGAACATGATTTGAGTGGTATATCTATAAATTCATTAAGAATGTGGAATATTTGTGTTAATATGAAGCAGGCATTTTGGAAGTATTGGCAGAAACATTACTTAAATTTGTTACAAAGCCGTCCTAAATGGCGTGATAGTAGATGTAATTTAAAAGAAGGTGCTTTGGTAATTTTACGTGAGCTAGATTCAGCTCCATTGTATTGACCGATGGCTAGAATTACCAAAGTCTTTCCTGGCACGGATGGGCGTGTTAGAGTAGTTGAAGTTAGAACTGCTAACGGTCATCATCACACAAGGTCTGTACATAAGGTGTGTTTATTGCCAGTAGATTGTAATTAGTTGATTAATTTTAATTTCATCAAACTGTTTTGTATAGGTGTAGGTGTTTATGATTAGTTTTATTAAAGACAAAGTGCATTTTATGTTTTTGTTTAACTGGTTTTAAGCATATGTTGTAAGAATGTTATATTAATTCATGTTGTCATTGTTGTATGTTATGTTTTTAAGCAAACAGATGACTGTTATAAATATTATGTTTCTTTGTCAAAATGTTATCTTCCTGGCCGCAGCTATGTTGGCAACAGGCCACATATTATGTTATAGAACCTTTTTTATATTATAATATTTTTTAATGATTGTCTTTGGATTCGTATTCGAATTAGTTTGATTGACAGAAGTTATGTCACAAATTTTATATTATTTTTATTATTATTAAATTATTCTTGTTTTCCTATTGTTCAGCCTAATAAAGCAGTGTTTTTCATCTCCAAGTTGTTTAATGAGCTTGCAACCATATCATACAATTAAACTACAGTCCACTTAGCTCGAGCTACAAGAAGCAGCTTTTACACCGTTCCTGAGTCTGTAATAAATTCTACACCTATGCTTGTCAACCAAAAAAACAAAATAGTACCTATTTTCATTTAGGACATCAGGACCTATTTTTTATTTAGGAATGGAATAAATATTACACAGCTATACACTTTATCACCATGGACTCGCCTTTTACTAAGCGCCATACTAATCTATGATAAGCGCCATCTATGAAGTCATTACGAACCAATTTCTTTTTTTTCTTGATCTCGGAAAATCGCCCATTGAAAATAAAATAAATGTTAGCGTTCACGTTTTTTTTTAATTTCAAAGGCTAAATGTTTAATAGATAAATATTATCCTGAAAAATAATGCTATCGATTAGTGCAATAAATGGCGAGTTATTTTTTTTATGTTTAGCCGGTTTGATTCCAGGGTGGGGTGATCAAGCAAATTTTAAAATCTTTATAAATGCAGTTTTGTTTCTTGTTAAAAATAAAGAAATGTTTCCTGTAAATTGAGCTTACTAAAAGATTTAATGTAGTTTACCATCAGGGCCCATCATTTCATTCCACCATGTTATTTCGACTAATACTTAGATAAAATATTAAAACTTTTGTTTTAATCTAAGATTAAATTTTTATCGGCAGATAAATGACGAAATCGATAAGTATACAACACTAAGCCGCCATGTTTAGACGCGGTAATACCTAATAGGTATACACGTTTTTTTCGTAGGTATGGCAAATCCATTTGATTATCTAATCTAAGGTCGCGCCAAACTGGGGGGTTACTCTCGAACGCAAACTCATTCTTAATACAATGGGCGATTTTCTGACAGCCCAAATAAAAAAATAAAAATGAGTTCAATAATACTCGATAGATGGCGTTTTATGAAAGCCGACCCGTTCCTACTTAAGGGCTGTAATAAATTCTACACTTTTGCTTGTCTATCAAAAACATAAATAAATAGTACCTACAAATTTTTATTCAGGATCTCCAGGACCTATTTCTATTTTGGAATGGAATAAATATTACGTAACCATACACGTGTTCTTCATGGACTCGCCTTTTACTAAGCGCCATACTAATCTATGCTAAGCGCCATCTATGAAGTCATTTACGAAACAATTTCTTTTTTTTTTGGAACTCGGAAAATCGCCCATTCCAATGTGATTTATATGTGTCAATATTGGGATAAGTAAAGATAGAGTCTGACCAACGAAACGTGACTCGAAAGAATGGCGGCAAATTCAAAAATTCTTGGGGTGTCAACACTAATCATATTCTGAAAAAACGATGTTGATACTTGTATTTTTTTAATAACTGTAGATCAACCAAACATATAATTTGTAGTATCAATAAATAAGAATAAATCTAAAGAATAATTAAAGAAGCATTTATGAAAATGAAATTAGGTACTATAATTAATAATATATAATATTAAATTAGGTATATGAAATTAGGTACTATAATAATATTAACCGACTTACAAAGTAAAATAGAAGAATTTTATTTGTTGAAAAATGGGCCTGTCATTGACGATATTGTTTTCAAATATTGCGTTTCACTAGATAAAACTTCCTTTTGTTCAAGTGATGTAATATTCTTGATAATATTTTAGTTTTGTCTTACTTTAAAGTTTCTGTAGGTAAGATAAACAAAAATTGATTGGAGAGTCAACTTAGTTTATTAATTTTTAATGAAAGGAAACAGTAAGTATACAGAATAAAATGTTTACTTTAAAAGTCAACCAGTCTTAGGAAGCTCGAGTGGGATTCCAACCCACGACCTTTGGATTTTCGGTGCACTGCTCTTTTATCCTATATCTATATATCATTGTGAGTGCAAAAATTTCAACAATAAAGATAAGTATACAGAATTAACCTAGAATTGTTTACGATTGTATTAGTTTTTCAGAGTAAAATGTAAAATAATAGTCGAGAACAATAAATGAAGATAAGTTTGTACGAGCCTACACACGTACATTATAATAACTATAAATAAGAATAATTTAAAAAAAAACTATTGCATATTGGTAATTTCGCAATGACGTCAATGTGTTTGCATACGCATCACTTTTACAGACAATTGTAGAAATAATTACAATAAATTAGTGTTTTTCTAGCATTCAATCGGGTTGGTTTATTTAGCACTCTCCGGAGTAACCTATCCTTAGCAAACATTCGAGTGTGTGATTCAGCCCCCACAAAGTTAAGTATCAAAATGATAAATTCAAGTACACAAAACCGTTTGACAGCTTAAAATTATTGCCATAATAAAACTTTAGAAAATACACCGCGTCACGTTTCGTTGGTCAGACTATAATTCCGGAATGCCATCTCGATAATAATTTGTTCAATCAATTTCCACGCAATTTAATTCCAATGTGGCGCTATTGTCGCTTACTAAAGTGCCATTTGACATTTTTTAGATTTGTGATTGGAAATTGATTAATGCAATTGTGTTTCAAGAGTAAGCCTACAGCTGGGATAAGGTAAGATTGAGTTTGCGTTCAAGAGTAACCCCCCTGACTGTGAGTGTGTGATCGTCACTCCAATCGCGTCAGTTCAAATTTCTCCAATGAATATAGATCCTTAGCACCAAACAAAATAAAGTTCAAAATTGATTGTTTCGCGTCACTTCGAACTTCTCCAATGAATATTGATCCTTAGAGCCAATCACTAAAGTTCAAAATTGATTGTACCGGCCGGTCGAGACTGACAAGCCGGTGTGACGCCAGTGAGTGAGAAAATCTGTTTGGCGTAAGTAAAACCATTTGGAGTGATGCCACCGTTTTACAGTGCGACATAAAAGAGTAGAAAATAAATGAGGGCGCTGTTGTCGTTAACATAGCAACCCTGATAGGTCGAGCAAATTAATCTTGATACTTGTTTTTATTTAATATTTTCATATAATTGGAAAACATCACTTACACATTGCTCTGATATAAAGGAAGTAGCTAAGGCACTTGTGTAATAGAAATCAGAAACAACGACGGTACCACAACACCCAGATCCGAGACAATATAGAAAAGTTGGTTTTCTATATTAACTCAACCGGGAATCGAACCCAGGACCTCAGAGATGGCGACGCCAAGTCCGGAGTGCTCGCCTTTCGGCTACGGAGGTCGTCAAAATTATTAATTTGAGTAGTTTGTATATAGTGCCTAATGAAAACAGCTATTGTACTTATAACTTATCTTTATTTAGATATAAAACTAATAAATTAAAATCCAGATACTCTTCAAGTTTTCGCAAATGCTCGCGGCTTCCATCATAGCCAATAGTTGCCTTAATTGAGCTATTAATTTGCATATTGTTGGTACTTCTTTTTTTACAGTGTAAAAAAATCATTTTCTGACGGATTGCACACATATCAAAGTCATCGATTTCCTTTGCAAGTCGACCCTTTCTGTGTTTAGCCGGAGTCGAAAATTTTCCTCCATTTTCGGAGCCTTGTTTAGCTATTCTCCGCACAGTACTTTCATACACATCTAGAACAATAAAAACATATACGCATTAAAAAAAAACCAAAATTGTTCAGTCCTATGGACTGAGTTATAAAATTAATTAGTAAAACTTTTGAATCTAGTGGGGGAAAGGGAGGGGAGGAGAGAGAACTACCCCCTCCCCACTTACCCCTCCTGCCGCAGACAAGTAATTTTTAAGTTATGTTATTTTTTTAAAAATATGGCAATTTACAAAAACGTCGTTTCTGGCGCTTCGCCGGCCGCTCCCGCGGCACGCATGCTTCGCTCGCTAGGCTCGCGCGTTTTTGGTCAACATACTTACTAACCTAACCTAATCTAATTAACTCTTCAGACTTTTATCATGGCGGGGGGCTCCGCCCCCCTTGTGAGGGGGCTGCGCCCCCCGTCCCCCCGCTTTGGTTCTGTTACTATGGTACAAGTGGTTTTTTTTTAAATGTTTTAACGCAACAGCGGCAACTAAAATGTTGATAAACCTTTATTTAAGAACCCCTTAGACCCCCCCACAGTGTTAGTTTCTTCAAATTCAGGCGACTCGATTCAAAAGCCAACCCACATAATTTACTATACTTACCACATTCTACCCCATAACACTTGATAAAATGTCCCAATAAATTAAAAAGTTCAAGATTCTCCAGTCGAACTATAATAACCAACATTTTTGTTTGTAATATCATAACCCCAAAACATTTAAAAATATTTAAAAATAATGATTGTTTCACGGAATTTAGCCGATTGCGTATAGGCATATTTTAGATAATTATACTTTCAACATCCTTTTTAACTTACTTACCAGTTTATTCTGCTGTACGTTGATAAATATCCTCCAGATTACGTAACAACTTGAAATTCTGCCAAACTTCGCAAAAAAAACCTTATATATTATGTTATGAGAACCGCCACGGATGGTCATAATCATGTTATCAGTGTTTTAAATCCAGGAATGTAGAAATATCAATAAACTACAATTTATATTGTAACCACGGACAGAGTTGAACAACCACTTGACATTAATGACAGATAATCAATGTTGCCAAAAAATGAGTGAATTTAGTTCTGGATTATTTAATTTCTACTCTTTTATGTCACACTATACGCCTGAGGGCCTAGTCAATTGGCAAACAAATTAAACGCTACGAAATCTTCGCTACGATAAACCGAATGTATGGGATTGACATAAGCAAAAGTTACCTACGACGTAAAATTTACGCTAAAATAGACCTAATTGACAGTTTGACAAGCCAAGAATCGCTAATCTAGCGATCACTCAAACATTGAAGATAAAAATTCACACAAAATGGCGATTGTTTGATCAGCTGATGAAGGAATAGTTGTGTTGTGTTGAAAGTTTTGTTTAAAATGCTCTTTTTAGGGCTATTGTGGACTGCGATAATCAAGTGCTCAGGCGCTAAGGAAGAAATGTTTCCCTACGTTACTTGGAGCAAATTAACGAAATCGAGTTTGTTGTACTTGTGAATAGTTCTCGGAGTTCTCGTTTACGAACTTTAAATATCCAACTAAGGTCTGCCGGGAATTGCGTGCTAATATAGTTGTTGCGATGTGAGTGACCAAATAAATGTGTGTCATGCAACATTTTCCGCAACGAAGAGCAAGTCGCTGCATAACAATTTGTAGGGGCTCTCAAACCATACAAACATTTGGGCCAAATAAATCCACCTAAGTACCTTTAATCATGACAAGAAAGGTCAAGAATAAGACAACAGTAAGGGACTTTTTGTATAAATATTAAATGTAACCTATCCATAATGTCCATTTATCAATTTATAACTTAGATTGCCTATTTGTTTTACAGGTTCCAATGAAGATTTAATTTGCCAGGTAGCTTAGAGTATTAAACCAAGGCTCTAAGTGTAGTAAGGTGTACCTATTGACTATACCCTATAAATCTTATACAGACAAGCATCTTTCTTAATAGGAAAAGATATCAGTCCTTACGTTCAAACGGTAAGTTTTAATAAATAAATTATTACTTACATAATAAAGGTAAGTATTATGCCTATTATTATATTGGGATTTACCAGGAAATGTCAGTGTTGTTAAAATTGCTAGAATAAAGAGTATTGACATAAAGATAAAACTATTTTATGTGGTTTTGCAGATTTGTGACGACGATTCAAAAATCTTAAATGTTACCTCATAATTTGGAGGATGGACTTCCTCAGAATGGTGAACAAACATGGTTATTTGGTAAAAAACAATATCAAGCAATTTGTATAATACATAGGTACTTACCTACTAACTTTTTATCTATGACAATTTTCTATAAGTAAGTATATTGTTCTAATTTCTTAGGAGATTCTGGATACCTTCAAAAAGCAAGGTTAATGATAATAACAACAATATTTAATGCTGCATCAGACTCACAAGAAAGGAGGGGTGTGTACCACATGTCATATCCAACAATGAAACTGCATTGAACATGGCTTTGGCATCGTTGAATTTAGTTATTTATATGATTTTTTTTTGTGGAGCTCTAATGTTGACAACGTTTTTATTCTACAAAAAGGAGCAGTCTGTGCCATAAATATATTTATCCATAAAATAGTAATTTGGTTTATTTGATGAGGAAAAATTAAGTATAAAATTAATTTAGTTCTAAGTTTATTGTGCTTTATTTAAAAAGATTTACTTATGTACAAAAAACAGTACCTTCGTTGACAACATTTTTATTTTAAGAAAAGGAACAGTGTGCCATAAATATATTATTTAACCCATAAAATAGTGATTTGGTTTATATGATGGGGAAAAATTAAGTATAAAGTTAATTTAGTTCTAAGTTTATTGTACTTTATTAAAAAGATTTACTTAGGTAGGTACTAAAAAACAGTACCTTCTTATACACACAATTGGCATTTATTTTTATAGTTACATAAAGTTTTAATGTCAATAAGAGAAAGTGAAGCCTCATATTTAATAAACTTGGACTTTGAGAGATTTAGGTAAGGAAATAAGAATATATTAAGAAATACAACATTAATGTTATTTTTTACTTGATATTTAATTTTACTTGCAGTAGGTACCTATAGAAAATGTTTAAGTACCTACTTATATCAATTTCTACTAGTCATAACATTAAGCTATTGAAGTTGTACTTGATTCATTATCAACATACAAAGGTAATTATATGTATAAACTTGCATTATTATTATCCGATTATTAAATCTGGTGGGTTCTATTGTGTTTGTTATAATATTGTTTTTTCTTTAAATAGGTGGCTTAACATAAGGTGGCTTGTTATACATATAATACAAATTAAGTTCCATATCTAGCATACTCTGTAATAGTTTAGTTATTATCAATTTGGCGATTGTGAAGTAATCGATTGTAATTGTTGCTTGAGTTTGTAATGTTACTATCACATTTTTATTTGTGTGAATCTGTAAATAGTTTGCTGTTTCACATTTTCAGTGTTATACTTTTTATAGAACTGTCGATTCACCTGTGAATATAAAATAAATAAATAAAATTAATTGTTTTTAAATTGTTTTTGGTAAATATATACTACCTACTAACTTTTTATGTAAGTATGACAATTTTCTATAAGTAATTATATTGTTCCAATTTCTTAGGAGATTCTGGATACCTTCAAAAAGCATGGTTAATCATAATAACACCAATATTTAATGCTGCATCAGGCTCACAATAAAGAAGGGATGTGTACCACATGTCGTATCCAATAATGAAACTGCATTAAACATGGCTTAAAGTTGTACTTGATTCATTATCAACATACTAGGGTAATTATATAAAATTAATTGTTTTAAAATTATTTTTGGTAAACATATAAATAATCCTATGTTTTATTTCGAAACATTATCAACCAACTCATAATGAATGGCAGTGAAATAAATAATGTAAAATAAATAAATATTTTAACTTGTCGCGTAGAGACCACGATCATGTCATTGTGTCTGTGAAGGCGTATATTTAATAAATGATTTGACTTTTAATTTCAATTATTTTCGGTACCTACCGCTATAAATAAGTAACAATGAAACAATCCTTTAGTAAGGCGATGTTGTCTTCATCGTCATCCTATGAACGTCCTGAACGTTCCCACATGAACGACAGCACTAAGACAGACTGGGCTATAACAGGCTTAAGCCCTGAGCCAATACAACCGCAGTGTGCTTTACGTGCCTTCCGAAGCACGGAGGAGCTCGAGACGCTTTTTATTTGGTTACCCATCCTTTAGCTCGGTAATGTGAAAGTTGCGTAACTAACTGGCAAGATCACAAACCGGTGCGGCGCGGGCGGGACTTTTTGCATTAGTTGAACCTCTAGCATTACCTTTCAAGTAACAGTAAGTACATTGCTTCGCTAGTTTGCATATTTTAAAATTAGTTTTAATTTAACCAGCAAAACCATATACTTGGAATGTTTTTTATTTTATTTTATTTAGGACAATAATCAATTAGAAAAGTAATGTAATAGGTGTTGTAGTTAGACAACTAAACCCGAAAGCCTTAGCCGCTCATACAAGATGCAAACGTTTTAATCACTACCTAGTGGGTACTCGCATCTAAGATCAAACTGTTTAAATGTTCGCGCGGTTTGTAACATTTAGTGTTATCACTTATTTCATTACAGACGGACGTCAAGTTGTTAATATTTGAGAAATTCTTGGCAGCAAGCGTTTGCTTGTGGTCTTCAGTCTTAATTTATTTATATTATAAGCTGAAAAATGGGTTTGGTCTCATATCAATATCATATTATGGTAGGTAAGTCACTCGTCATCATTTTAAGTACTTATTTACAAACGTGCTTGCCTGGCGAACTTCCGATGAAAAAAGCGATTGATTCATTTTTCAAATTGTCTCAAGAAGTCTACCCGAATTTCTTAGTAAAGTGACATTCAATTCACTAAAACTCAAAAGGATCGGTGTGGTTACTACCTTTTTAATAATCTTACATAAGCGTTACATTATCATCAAACAAAAAATACTAAGACAAGCCTGTATGTTCTTTATCCCTTAGCTTATCGATATCGATGTAGCCTAGCGAATTTGATGAGCGATTTTGACGCTGTCACCGGTCGAGCGTTTGCCAGTTGACTAGGCCCTCTGAGGGCCTAGTCAATTGGCAAACAAATGAAACCCTACGAAATCTTCGCTACGATAAACCGAATGTATGGGATTGACATAAGCAAAAGTTACCTACGACGTAAAATTTACGCTAAAATAGACCTAATTGACAGTTTGACAAGCCAAGAATCGCTAATCTAGCGATCACTCAAACATTGAAGATAAAAATTCACACAAAATGGCGATTGTTTGATCAGCTGATGAAGGAATAGTTGTGTTGTGTTGAAAGTTTTGTTTAAAATGCTCTTTTTAGGGTTATTGTGGACTGCAATAATCAAGTGCTCAGGCGCTAAGGAAGAAATGTTTCCCTACGTTACTTGGAGCAAAGTAACGAAATCGAGTTTGTTGTACTTGTGAATAGTTCTCAGAGTTCTCGTTTACGAACTTTCAAATATTTAGCTAAGGTCTGCCGGGAATTGCGTGCTGATATAGTTGTTGCGATGTGAGTGACCAAATAAATGTGTGTCATGCAACATTTTCCGCAACGAAGAGCAAGTCGCTGCATAACAATTTGTAGGGGCTCTCAAACCATACAAACATTTGGGCCAAATAAATCCACCTAAGTACCTTTAATCATGACAAGAAAGGTCAAGATTAAGACAACAGTAAGGGACTTTTTGTATAAATATTAAATGTAACCTATCCATAATGTCCATTTATCAATTTATAACTTAGATTGCCTATTTGTTTTACAGGTTCCAATGAAGATTTAATTTGCCAGGTAGCTTAGAGTATTAAACCAAGGCTCTAAGTGTAGTAAGGTGTACCTATTGACTATACCCTATAAATCTTATACAGACAAGCATCTTTCTTAATAGGAAAAGATATCAGTCCTTACGTTCAAACGGTAAGTTTTAATAAATAAATTATTACTTACATAATAAAGGTAAGTATTATGCCTATTATTAAATTGGGATTTACCAGGAAATGTCAGTTTTGTTAAAATTGCTAGAATAAAGAGTATTGACATAAAGATAAAACTATTTTATGTGGTTTTGCAGATTTGAGACGACGATTCAAAAATCTTAAATGTTACCTCATAATTTGGAGGATGGACTTCCTCAGAATGGTGAACAAACATGGTTATTTGGTAAAAAACAATATCAAGCAATTTTGTATAATACATAGGTACTTACCTACTAACTTTTTATCTATGACAATTTTCTATAAGTAAGTATATTGTTCTAATTTCTTAGGAGATTCTGGATACCTTCAAAAAGCGTGGTTAATGATAATAACAACAATATTTAATGCTGCATCAGACTCACAAAAAAGGAGGGGTGTGTACCACATGTCATATCCAACAATGAAACTGCATTGAACATGGCTTTGGCATCGTTGAATTTAGTTATTTATATGATTTTTTTTGTGGAGCTATAATGTTGTCAACGTTTTTATTCTACAAAAAGGAGCAGTCTGTGCCATAAATATAGTTAATTTAGTTCTAAGTTTATTGTGCTTTATTTAAAAAGATTTGAAAAGGAACAGTGTGCCATAAATATATTTAACCCATAAAATAGTGATTTGGTTTATATGATGGGGAAAAATTAAGTATAAAGTTAATTTAGTTCTAAGTTTATTGTACTTTATTAAAAAGATTTACTTAGGTAGGTACTACTGAAAAACAGTACCTTCATAAACACACAATTGGCATTTATTTTTATACACATATAGTTTTAATGTCAATAAGAGAAAGTGAAGCCTCATATTTAATAAACTTTGACTTTGAGATAGTTAGGTAAGGAAATAAGAATATATTAAGAAATACAACATTAATGTTATTTTTTACTTGATATTTAATTTTACTTGCAGTAGGTACCTATAGAAAATGTTTAAGTACCTACTTATATCAATTTCTACTAGTCATAACATTAAGCTATTGAAGTTGTACTTGATTCATTATCAACATACAAAGGTAATTATATGTATAAACTTGCATTATTATTATCCGATTATTAAATCTGGTGGGTTCTATTGTGTTTGTTATAATATTGTTTTTTCTTTAAATAGGTGGCTTAACATAAGGTGGCTTGTTCTACATATAATACAAATTAAGTTCCATATCTAGCATACTCTGTAATAGTTTAGTTATTATCAATTTGGCGATTGTGAAGTAATCGATTGTAATTGTTGCTTGAGTTTGTAATGTTACTATCACATTTTTATTTGTGTGAATCTTTAAATGGTTTGCTGTTTCACATTTTCAGTGTTATACTTTTTATAGAACTGTCGATTCACTTGTGAATATAAAATAAATAAATAAAATTAATTGTTTTTAAATTATTTTTGGTAAATATATACTACCTACCTACTAACTTTTTATGTAAGTATGACAATTTTCTATAAGTAAGTATATTGTTCCAATTTCTTAGGAGATTCTGGATACCTTCAAAAAGCATGGTTAATCATAATAACACCAATATTTAATGCAGCATCAGGCTCACAATAAAGAAGGGATGTGTACCACATGTCGTATCCAACAATGAAACTGCATTAAACATGGCTTAAAGTTGTACTTGATTCATTATCAACATACTAGGGTAATTATATAAAATTAATTGTTTTAAAATTATTTTTGGTAAACATATAAATAATCCTATGTTTTATTTCGAAACATTATCAACCAACTCATAATGAATGGCAGTGAAATAAATAATGTAAAATAAATAAATATTTTAACTTGTCGCGTAGAGACCACGATCATGTCATTGTGTCTGTGAAGGCGTATATTTAATAAATGATTTGACTTTTAATTTCAATTATTTTCGGTACCTACCGCTATAAATAAGTAACAATGAAACAATCCTATATTAAGGCGATGTTGTCTTCATCGTCATCCTATGAACGTCCTGAACGTTCCCACATGAACGACAGCACTAAGGCAGACTGGGCTATAACAGGCTTAAGCCCTGAGCCAATACAACCGCAGTGTGCTTTACGTGCCTTCCGAAGCACGGAGGAGCTCGAGACGCTTTTTATTTGGTTACCCATCCTTTAGCTCGGTAATGTGAAAGTTGCGTAACTAACTGACAAGATCACAAACCGGTGCGGCGCGGGCGGGGACTTTTTGCATTAGTTAAACCTCTAGCATTACCTTTCAAGTAACAGTAAGTACATTGCTGCGCTAGTTTGCATATTTTAAAATTAGTTTTAATTTAACTAGCAAAACCATGTACTTGGAATGTTTTTTATTTTATTTTATTTAGGACAATAATCAATTAGAAAAGTAATGTGATAGGTGTTGTAGTTAGACAACTAAACCCGAAAGCCTTAGCCGCTACGCCATAGAGTTACTTTAGGCGATGTACTCATACAAGATGCAAACGTTTTAATCACTACCTAGTGGGTACTCGCATCTAAGATCAAACTGTTTAAATGTTCGCGCGGTTTGTAACATTTAGTGTTATCACTTATTTCATTACAGACGGACGTCAAGTTGTTAATATTTGAGAAATTCTTGGCAGTAAGCGTTTGCTTGTGGTCTTCAGTCTTAATTTATTTATATTATAAGCTGAAAAATGGGTTTGGTCTCATATCAATATCATATTATGGTGGGTAAGTCACTCGTCATCATTATAAGTACTTATTTACAAACGTGCTTGCCTGGCGAACTTCCGGCGAAAAAAGCGATTGATTCATTTTTCAAAATGTCTCAAGGAGTCTACCCGAATTTCTTAGTAAAGTGACATTCAATTCACTAAAACTCAAAAGGATCGGTGTGGTTACTACCTATTTATTAATCTTACATAAGCGTTACATTATCATCAAACAAAAAAATACTAAGACAAGCCTGTATGTTCTATATCCCTTAGCTTATCGATATCGATGTAGCCTAGCGAATTTGATGAGCGATTTTGAAGCTGTCACCGGTCGAGCGTTTGCCAGTTGACTAGGCCCTCTGGACTGACGCGCAAAACTGATCGTCAGTGGCCAGCTTAATATTCTGAGGACTGCACTCATTCTCGGTCATCGATCTGTCAGTCAACTGTCATATCATCCTTATGTCAATGTCAAAGTCAAAGTCATAGAATTTATATATAAATTAGGTGGAAGTGTACGATGTTCAATGTGATTTAGTCATTTTCTCTTTAATAACTATCAGAATGGCAGATGTAAACAGTTTGTTTGATTGCTTTGATGAACCAGCACAAAATGAAGCAGCAGTGCAGTTCCCAAACATTCAGGATGATGAGAAAAAACCGTAAGTACTCTAACTAAACATAACCTCTAAACTCACCACAACAGGGGCCCAAGTCTGCTAATTTACGAATGGCATAATTGAATCGTAATTGTATCGCAATTGTATCGCATTGTAATTGTTTGACACATTTGGTATTCTTAAATGAGTAAGAGAATACCAAATGTGTCAAACAATTACAATGCGATCCAATTGCGATTCAATTATGCCATTCGTAAATTAGCAGACTTGGGCCCCAGGACAGTTTCAGTATTCAATTTTCTTATTTAGACGCTTTAACGCATTTCCTCTTAAAATATATCCATTAAATATTAATTTATTTTTGATTTTGAAACGTAGGGCATGAAATAATTCTCTTTTTAAGTGATTAATGCATGTTTATCATGAAATATTAAAATGTACATACATACATATAATCACGACTATTATCCCCCAAGAGTTAGTCAGAGACTAGGCAATGAGGACCGCAAAAGCAGTCCTCTGCTATAGTCCACTTTTCACTAAATAGCAACTGCACATGTGCTCTACGTGACAGGTGGTGAGCCCATCGCCGCTCTATGCCGTTGGATATATTATGTGCAATCCTTAGTCCGTTAGTCGCCTTTTACGACACCCATGGGAAGAGTTGGGGTGGTAGTATTCTTTCACCGCTTTGCAACACAGTTGTGTAATGTTAGAATTTGTGTTTCATTAAATAATGTTATATGCTTAGAATAATAACGCTATAGATACCAAGTCCGTGCGCCTATTTTGAAGCACCTTAATCGGAGCCATAAATGGCTCCAAACGCCAGACCGCTCCGTAGTGTTCAATGTCAAAGCGCGCCGAATGTGTCTCACGAAAACAAAAAAATATGACGGTTTGTGCAGTTAAATTGTGTCTCAACACATCTGAAAAACAAAAGAAGTGTAATAACATCACTTTTCACGGGTAAGCTTTCAGTATTTCAAAGTATCTTGTAGTTAATTAGGTAAAAATATTAATGTACTGCAGTGTGATTCTCTAAGTAGCCTCGGTAGCAGCGGCTGCCGCAGCGCTGTCTCTTTCATATTCATAGAATTGGAAAGAGAGCAGATCACAGCCATGCGCGCAGCAAGTACTCGTCACGCGTGTGTGAATCGGTTTAGTGCTTAATCTTGACAGAGCGCTTGTATGATGACTATCTTTCTTTAGCGTTATTATTCTAAGGCTATATGTTTAATTGCTATTTATAAATAGCAAAGATAGTACAAATGTAGTATTTTCAAATCCTGAAATCAAATTTTAAATACAGCCTAGTTTTTTATAACTTATAGCACATAACTGCTTATATTTCAGTGAAGCCACACAGGATACAAGCACTTCAAGCAAAAGACCTCATGAGGAAGTAGAGTATGCTGATACTTCCGAAACTAAAAAAGTGAAACATGATGAAGACGATGCAGAGCTAATTTCTGATATTAAGTAAAGCCACTATCACAATCTAATATAATAATATTATTAAAAAGCTGTGGCAATCTTGAGTAAGAATACTCAGTTTTACACACAACTAGAAAAAGAATTCTGTAAAACTATCCATAATATTTCTTTCACGTTAAGAATGCAGTGACATCATCAGTGCAACTACTGGGTTAAGGTGTATCCACCATGGTATTCATAATACAGGGTCTTACGAAATTAATAAGCGAAGATTTAAGGGTGTATTTTCTGGTGAATTATGATAATATTTTGTTGATTATCGTGGTAATGAGCCCGTAGTTTTGGAACAAATTTAGTGAGCATGCTCAATGTGATGTATAGACGGGCTCTCTTTTTCACTGGTGATTTTAATGTATTTGTTTCCTTTTGTTCTCTCAGAATATTATAAACTGTTCTCTCGGACACACCGCATGCAGTTGCTGTTTTTTTTTACTGTAGTACATGTACACGGCTGGACATTTAATGTTCAGTTGTATTTAAATCACACTGTTGAACTTGACTTTCTAATTAGGAACGATTTGATTGGTCTGCATGGCTTGTTCGGTGGACAAGTATGACGTCACTGTATTCTAAACGCGAACGAACTATAGTATAATACAATCCTGGCACCAGGTCTTGCTAATAAAAATCTCTTTTTAAAAATAGTGAAACCTTGAATGTCTCTTTTTAAAGTTTACTTATACTTTCGTACTTCAAAACAAAATATAAATAAAAATAACAATAAAAATATTTTACATTGTTTGTTTTGTGTTCTGTCTAATCTATATAAATAAAAATCTATTGCCAGGAATGTATATTCATGCATCACTTCAGATGCAACTATTTGCTGTTTGTAATTGTGCAGTAGTGTGGTGATTGTGAAATTTTAGTTAGCTTACTATTGACTATTTGTAATTATTAGTTTCTTTTTCCATTACAGTGTAGACCTTTTAAGCTCACGGATAGTTATACACACATTAGAAACACATGAAGGCTGTACACATGAAGTGGCTATACCGCCTAATCACGAATATGCACCCCTCATCCCCATTTCTGGTGAGCCTTCAAAACAGTACAGCTTCATTCTGGATCCGTTTCAAAAGGAGGCGATATTGTGCATAGATAACCTTCAATCGGTGTTGGTGTCAGCCCACACTTCAGCGGGAAAAACTGTGGTGGCTGAGTAAGTATTATAATACCAAGAAAAAATGTGTCTTTGTTTGTATTTTGTTTATTTGTTGTATCATATTTTCCCCTTGTTGTATTTATTTACATGATGACTGTTCTATAAAAGCCCTCCCCTGTATTGTAAAATATGATAATATTTTTTTAATACAACCTGTAAAGGTGAATTTCATATGCGAAATAAAAAGTACTACTTAAATAATTATATAAAAAATCTACTACTGATACTATTCTTATAGTAGTCTTTAAATTCAATAACAGTATGTAATAAAACATGTTATGTTAATTCAACAGGTATGCCATTGCATTGTCATTGAAAAACAAACAGAGAGTGATTTACACAACTCCTATAAAAGCACTGTCCAACCAGAAATACAGAGAGTTCTCTGAGGAGTTCCATGATGTGGGTCTCATTACTGGAGATGTGACAATTAACCCTTCAGCATCTTGTCTAATTATGACCACTGAGGTAAATTTATTTCTATTAATATTTTTCTTATTTGCATCATGTTTTATTTTTTTATTTATCTTTGCTTATTTAATTTTGGTACTAGGTTGTTTGTGGTCACTAATATTAATATCTTTTTACTTAATATTGCTTTACTATTTTTAGATTCTACGAAATATGTTATATAGAGGATCAGAAATAATGAGAGAAGTGGGTTGGGTAGTATTTGACGAGATTCACTATATGAGAGACAAAGAAAGAGGTGTTGTTTGGGAAGGTAAGATTGTAAAATTAGTTAATCATAAAAATAAATGTAGAATTTATGATCTTCATATTTATATTTATCATTAAACATGCAATAAATCAAATCTTACTCGAGACTAAAGAGTATCTATATCCATACAATCAAATTTTTCTTATTTTTGATTTGTTATAAATGAGTTTTCTCACAAGGTACATAAGTATTTAAAAATATTGTAATAATATGTAATATTGCAATTGAATTGTTTAAATACCTTTTTCGTTGCACAGAGACGTTAATCCTGCTGCCGGACAACGTCCACTACGTGTTCCTGTCTGCCACCATTCCCAACGCGCGCCAGTTCGCCGAGTGGGTGTGCCGGCTGCACTCGCAGCCCTGCCACGTGGTGTACACAGAGTTTAGGCCCACGCCCCTGCAGCATTACATATTCCCCGCTGGTGGGGACGGGATACACTTGGTGGTTGATGAGAAAGTGAGTGTGTTCTGCTACTAATGGTGTCTTTCTCTCAAGAAACAGTAAAATCCGAGTGATACTAGTATGTGCACTAGTAATTGTGAATAATTAATTTATATACTTTCGTAATATTTGATTACTTGCTTTAAAAAACGCTCAAATAAACTCAAAGATAACGAAACTTTGAAAAAAATGTCAATGTAATTGAAATTAAATTTGTGCCTAATATAGTTGTAATTTCAAAGAGATATTCCAATAGTTCAAAAGATTGTGTAAGAAATTTGACTACATATATCAGATATCGCTTTTACGATTCGTCCTACTAATCCCATTTTCCGAACATCTAAAAAACGGACTGGCCAACGGCCACTTCGAAACATTTACTGAATGGCATCGTCTTTTATTTTTAATTTTTCTTTCTACGACTATACATATACAACAAAAACTCAAAAGTCACATGTCAAAAGTCAAAATATGTTTATTCAATGAACCTTAATTGATTATTTTTATCGAATCTCCGTAGGGCATGTTCAAAGAGGACAACTTCAACACAGCCATGGCAGTACTAAGCAACGCCGGCGACGCGGGCAAGGGCGAGAAGCGCGGCCGCCGCGGCGGCAACCGCGCCAACAACCAGACCAACATATTCAACATCGTCAAGATGATCATGGAGCGCAACTTCGCGCCCGTCATCATATTCAGCTTTAGTAAGAAGGACTGCGAGTTGTACGCTATGCAGATGGCCAAGCTGGACTTTAACACCAGTAAGTTTAGTATTATCTTGTAATGAAAGGTCTCAAGGTAAGTTTGATAAAAAGGCAACAACTAGACCAACATATTCAACATCGTCAAGATGATCATGGAGCGCAACTTCGCGCCCGTCATCATATTCAGCTTTATTAAGAAGGACTGCGAGCTGTACGCTATGCAGATGGCCAAGCTGGACTTTAATACCAGTAAGTTTAGTATTATCTTAAAATGTAAGGCCTCAAAGTAAGTTTGATAAAGATGCAACAACCAGACCAACATGTTCAACATTGTCAAGATGATCATGGAGCGCAACTTCGCGCCCGTCATCATTTTCAGCTTTCGCAAGAAGGACTGCGAGCTGTACGCTATGCAGATGGCCAAGCTGGACTTTAACACCAGTAAGTTAAGTATTGTTGAAATGAAAGGCCTCAAGGTAAGTTTTATAAAGATGCAACAACCAAACCAACATATTAAACATCGTCAAGATGATCATGAAGCGCAACTTCGCGCCCGTCATTATTTTCAGGTTTAGCAAGAAGGACTGCGAGCTGTACGATATGCAGATGGCCAAGCTGGACTTTAACACCAGTATGTTTAGTATAATGTTGAAATGAAAGGCCTCAAGATAAGTTTGATAAAGAAGCAACAACCAGACCAACATATTCAACATCTTCAAGATGATCATGGAGCGCAACTTCGCGCCCGTCATCATATTCAGCTTTAGCAAGAAGGACTGCAAGCTGTACGCTATGCAGATGGCCAAGCTGGACTTTAACGTAGTGTTAAAGTCTCTTAGATTATCTTGAAATAAAAGGCCCCAACAAGGTAAGTTTGATAAAAAGGCCAACATATTCAAAATCGTCAAGATGATCATGGAACGGAACTTCGCGCCCGTCACCATTTTCAGCTTCAGCAAAAAAAACTTTAATAAAGATGTTTTAAAGTTAAGTACCCTTTTATACATAACGTATAGAACAGAGAAAAATGCCGAGAATAAAGAAGGCTTATACTCAGCAGTGGGTAAATGTGGGCTGATCAGATAGATGGATACATTTTGGTATCCGATACAAAGTTCAAAGATGAATATTTTTCAAACCAATAAGGTAATTTTAATTAAACTTTCGATGCACAGAGAATATACATAGATCTATTTAATTATACTTCTTTTTTTTACTTAACCTAATGTGTCCCACTGCTGGGCAAGGGTCTCCCCCACTTCCTTCCAGTTTTTAGTATTGGCCTATCACCACGCTAGCAGAATGCGGGTTGGTGATAAAAAATCCGGAACACACTGCCCGACCAGTTAAATAAACCCTTTTGGGTTTTTCCTCTAGATATCAGGCCGAGCGCTTTTCCACTGGGCTACGCATGGCGTTAAAAATCGCAAAGGAGAACTGCCACTTTCCATAGAAAAAATGCTAAACTTGTGTACAATAGAATTTGGCCATAAAATAAAGCTACTCCCAAGTAACACAGAAAGCTTTATATTTAATCACATTTGGTCATAATAGCTGCTTACAGAGTATTAAAACCGTTATTATAATTCACTGGTGATCCTTAAGCTGAATATTAGTACACAAGGAGCTATATTCTGAATAAGAACTAAATAATGGTAGATATTCTTCACCCATATACAGCAAGATGCGTTTATTTGGTATATAACCTACGCTTTTATTCAGCCGTTTTAAATTTTCAAGCCTACTTACTGAATAAGGGCAATTAAGTGGTGGCAAATATGTCATTTGCTGTATAGTAGAGTAAATGTGTACCTCTAAACGCTGCCTTCTAAAGGGAGTACATGTGTACTGTTACACAGAAATATGATATATAAAGGAGTAAATTTTGTGTGTTATTCAGTAAATGGTGTAAAATTTCCCTGTTGATCCGTATCTATACTGCTATTACTTAAAACTGAATAGTGGCTGTTTACAAGTTCATCTGAACGTTATTATTACTCTTGAAGAGCACTTCGAGTATTTAATAACATATATTGCTTAATATAGGTTCACTGAATAAGTCTAACCCCGTGAATCTTCTCACGGATCAATTCATTCACGTAACAAGTCCCTAAAATGGATCAGTCTGTATTATGCAGATCCTTAAAAGTGTATTTTATCACACATTTTATCGTTGCTAGTTCGAACGAATATTCAGCCAGTAATCAGTATATTGCCGTATATGGATTCACATGTAAGACTTTATTACGGCTAAGGTTGAATAAGCAGACATATGTGCCCCATTACGCGGGCTACGACAGTAATGTTGAAGTAAGTATACCGGTTCACATCGCTCTTTAATTTCACCACCATTTTTTATTCTGTATAACCTTTAATGTCTACACTGGTATACATAATTTTATTTATTTAACACGAACTTAGTAAACTGAAGAAATTACAAATAAATATTTTTAAAGTGATTATTGGTTACAGACTAAAATAATGACACAACATTGAAAGAAAAGAGACAAAATAAGTTGCCAAAAACATGAAATGTCTAGCGAAAAAAAAACCGGTCACCATTTATGATACAAAATTCAAAAGCGACCTATACAAATGTAATTCGAATGGTAACCAAACGGAGTGCCCACTGAAATGTCATTGCACTCCTATGCTATAATTAATATTCTGAGCAGTCAGTCAACCGACATTTGACGGCTAGCGGCTGTACAACTGTCATTTGTTGACAGATATTGCCAGATAATGAAATACAGATTAAAAAATTTAAAAAGTATACAACTAATAAATCGCCGGGTCTCCTTTACAAATTTTTTATTTCCAGTCGAGGAGAAGAAGTTAGTAGAGGAGGTATTCAACAACGCGATGGACGTGCTATCAGAGGAGGACCGCAAACTGCCGCAGGTGGAGAACGTGATCCCTCTGCTGCGGCGCGGCATCGGCATCCACCACGGCGGGCTGCTGCCTATACTCAAGGAGATTATCGAGATACTGTTCGGCCTTGGACTTATTAAGGTGAACCATCGATATGTCACCGTAAAATTGTTAATACTGTTAGATTATAATGTAACTCGCGAGATGTATAAACTATCGAAAAATAATGATCCGTAACTAGGGTTACTAGGGTATTAGGACGAATGAAGTATTTTTTCATTTTGTTAGAACAAAAATAAAGTACATATCATAAAAAAGTATTAATTTATTTGTATTAATAACGTATTTTTTGTTGCTCTTTGCGACATTTAACAAATTTTTGTCTTTTACGTAAATAGAGTATTTTAGCGTACTTTATTGGACTTTTTATAAAGTACGCCTACATGAAAAAGAGGACAATACTCTTTTTACGGGTGGCAACACCGTAACACACTTCTCGCAATTTAACGAATTCTTTTACGTTCATAAATTGCTCGGCCCAAATTAAATAGTGAGTCCTTTTTAAATAATGTTTGTGCATAATCATCTTCATCATTAAGAAGTAAGAAAATAATAGTAACCGTGTCGCGCAGCGGTGAAAGAATACTACCACCCCCTCTCTTCCCTTGGTTGTCGTAAAAGGCGACTAACGGACTAAAGACTTCACATTCATTCAACAGCATAGAGCGGCGATGGGCTTATAACCTGTCACGCTGAGCACAAGAACAGTCGCTATTTGGTGAAAAGTGGACTATGGTAGAGAACTGCTTCTGCGGTCCTCATTGCCTAGTCTCTGACTAACCCTTCGGGGATAATAGTCGTGATTATATGCATGTATGTATGTAAAATAGTAATAATAATAATCAAAACAACCACCACCAGCCCCGCAATGGGTCAGCTGGTGGGGTTATGGCCCAATCTCCCAGAATGCCTGTTCCCAGCAGTGGCACGTTTATGCTGATGATGAATATTCATGGCATACTTATTGTAAATGTTTAATTGTACTTTATATTGCAGGCTTTGTTCGCGACAGAAACCTTCGCTATGGGCTTAAACATGCCCGCCAGAACTGTAGTGTTCACAAGTTGTCAGAAATTCGACGGAAAAGATTTTCGTTTTGTAAGTATTCTTGTAGTTCAATCAAGATAGACTGTTCAAATTAAACACTCAGGGCTACTTCGACCATCTATAAATAAATTTCAAACACACATTTAGACGGGGATTAAAGCTAACTACTTATTAAAGGCATACCACGCATACCTTTTTATACCCGGTCCCGGTCCGGTTACACCGGTCGTGGTCACGAGGGGACTTCTGTCGCGATGTGTTGCCTCCTATTGCGCGGCGGATTTTGCCCGGAAGAGGTGGGGCGGCAGTATTCTATTAATAAAGGTTGCTTCACACATATCAGTGAAGTCACAGTTCCGTCGCAGTACCGGCACAGTTCAGTATCCGTGCTTCAGTGTTGCGTCAGTGATTCAATTCACACATGTCAGTACTGCTTCAGTGAAAACGTGTCCATCGTCAAGTATCGTCCTCCATTTTGCCGGCAGTGTTGCCAACGGTTAAGCTTGCTACCCACCAGATTCGACTACTGAAACCACCAGACATTACCAAAAAAAATTGCTGAGTGGTTGAGTGATTTCGCCTACTGAAAATTAAATTCTTTTAATCCACTAGAAAAACCACCAGCCACTAAAAGCAATATTACGCCACTAAGAGGGAAGTCGAAACCACCAGTTTTAGTGGAAAATCCACTAAGTTGGCAACACTGTTGGCCGATGTCAGTGATCCGACAAAAAATATCGTTGTCAACGAATACCGTCCGTGATTTCCGGTGCCGGCACTGATACTGAGAGCACTGTGTCGTCACTGACACTGATAAGTGGAGATACTATCATAAGGAGAATGTATGAAATAATATTATTCACTGTGCCGGTACTGTGTCCCTATCTACTGACCCCTATATATAGGGTATCGCAGCTGGAACTACGGGTCCGGCTGTGTTTCTTAGGGGTATTACGGGGTTCCGGTTCACGCCCCCCGCTGGTAGTGCCTTAACCGGCGCCTCCGGCGGGATTCCGGACGTGGGTTGGACTCGTAGTGGCTTGTGGTTAGCTCTAGAGTTTGGGAATGTTCGTTTATCCTGGTATTGTGTGCCAGGACTTCCAAAATCGCGCACAGCGAACGGGGCCTAGTAGCGGTCTCTGTGGGGTTAGCAGTGAAAAGTCCTGCGGGGCACGTGAGTTTCCCTTTAAGTTGGCAGCTTTGTCCGGTGGTTCTCATTGGACATTGGTGTTGACATCTCCGGTACTAGTCTGGAGAACTAGTAGAGGCGGCCCCCTAGATGCTGTAGCCTCCGGTCCAGCCAGCCGCGTAGGACGTGGGAACTGGCTAGGCGCCCGGATGGGTTCCGTGAAGTAAATGTGCTTACTACTCCGCGACCAAGGTGGACACTTGGGAGTTGACTTTAGAGTCGACGACCCGAGCGGTGGCAACTGCGAGTTGTGCCCTCCGTGCAACGAGAAGTGAGCGTGCTTGACAGCTCCGGTTACCTATCTGGACAATAGGCAGTGAACTACACGTGTTCACGGGAAACTCTCCCGAGACACTAGTCTTATGAGTACCGAATGAAGAGCGCGCTTCGGCGGGCACTGATTTGGCGTCAACACCTAACGCAGATGGTCTCCTGCGCCAGTATTTTGCTGGCGCAGTCACGTCTGGCACTTCTTGCATAACCTAACGGTTGGTCTCGAGGTGCCAGTACAAATAAATCTTAGTGAATAAGGAGAGGGGATGTGCCGGTACTGTGCCGGAACTGTGACTTCACTGATATGTGTGAATCAACCTTAAACCGCTACCAGTACATCATGTGCTTACCGATTGATCTAATTTTGTATTATTCAATCTGAATGTATGTATGATGTGACAGATATCGTCGGGCGAGTACATCCAGATGTCGGGGCGCGCGGGCCGCCGCGGCTTGGACGACAAGGGCATCGTGATCCTGATGATCGACCAGAAGGTCACGCCCTCAGTGGTCAAGGGCATGGTGCAGGGCAAAGCCGACCCTATCAACTCCGCGTTCCATCTCACCTATAATATGGTAATATGCAAAAATATTCATTTTGTTACTATCAGCAAACTCTGCTTAATTTCTATTTCCATTTGCATTTGTCCTGTCCCAACATCTTTTTAAACTTTTGCTACAGCATCCCTCTATTAACTCAAAAATCATAAAATGGTAAAGACAGTCAAGATGTTAAAAAAAGGCACGTTTTGTTTGTCGTTGATCAATGAAAACAAAAAGCGGGACGGGGTATGGCCACCACATGCCAACGATTTCTTTCTTTTAAATAAACGGTTCGTCGTCATTGGTCAATGTTAAACAAAGAGCGGGAAGAACTGTGGTCATCTTGTGCAAGCAAAATTCCTTAAAAATGGTACTGGATCGGTTTTGTTGATACTACATTTAGCAGCGATGTATACGTTACACTAGATAGGCCCTTCCGAACACGCACCATGTTGGACTCATCTGCGGAGTCGATTGTACACCTTTTTTTTTTAATTTTTTTAATTTTTTTATTGGCATGGGTAAGCGCTTGGCCTTCATCTCACCTGATGGTAAGTGACGATAAGGCCGAAGGTGGAAGCGCGCTTCACCCGGAATCCTCAACCACTGAGGAACTGGCTATCTTATCTCAAACTGCCGGAACACAACAATGCTATAAACATCGTTGTTATGGCGACAGACTTAGATAAGATGGTGGTAGCTAGCCAGGCGGACTTGACAGCCCTACCACCAACCAAACCGAGCACACAAAGATGTAACCCCCGCTGGGAATCGAACCCGGGACGTCTGGGTCTGAAACCGGTAGCTTAGCCACTAGACCACAGAGGTAGTAAAAACCTTGCTTTAGTGTGGCTTCGACATTCACACGGCTTAGGTTAGGCGCGTGCGGAGCGGCGAAAATAATTCTTTATTTCTTATCAAAGTGTACAGACGTATACTACAATTCAGTTGTCAAATAAGTGAAATTAATTGTTATTTAAGTCATTATTAAGTAGTTATATCGTATTATTAGAAAAGAAAAGATATTTTTAAAATTATTGTTAAAGTGCAATCTATTTGGGCCGCCATCTTGATACACACTACGTTGTCTTTGACCGATCTGGCGCTGCGGCGCTGCGATGTCTGTCTGTTGATTAGACGACATAAACGTTTAAGCGCTGCAGCGAACTTTATGTCTCTTATTCCAGAATTTGAACAAATGGTTTGTATGAACGTTCTTGTCGATATCTTCTAGGACCTAAAACATTAGACCTAGTACATTGACCTAGAATCTAGGTCAATGTACATTTTTTTTTTATAATTGGTCTAACTATAGGTCTATTAGTATGTACGTATCCTTTTGCGATATAATATGGAGAGTTGGGTATTTCCCCCACAGGATGGAGGCCACTAGGGAAAAAGGGGAAAATAGGTCAAAGATCAAATTTTAGGAACGGTTGGATAGAAGATATTTTAGGATGTTGGGTTAATTTAGGGAATTTAGGGATGACGATTAAAATGAAGCTACTTATTTTTTTAAATTTATTTGCTTGGACTTAAGGTCTTTGCCTATCTTAATTAATTGCGGGTCAAATTTGGGGGTAGAAAATAAAAGAAGATGAAGAGGAAGAGAAAGGAATAAGGAAGGGAAAAGTAATTGGAGTCACTGGGTTAAGTTTTTTATAGTTAAAAAACTGCAGTGATTTAATTTATTGGTTTGGATTTAAGATTATATTATAGATGTTATTTAATTTAGATTTTATATTTGTTTTATAAATTACTTGATTCTTATTTTTGAAGTTGGTATAATATTAAGTTATTTTTATTTAGTTTAAGATTATTTAAGATTTTTGTTTTAAGTTGTTGTATTTCAGGTTTATTATTATTTAGTTTAATTTGCTTTGGATATTTTAAATGTTGTTTGTGGCTTTAGTCTTAGTTGAGTTTTGGTTTTGTTATTTTTTAAATTGATAAGTTTTTGTTATTTTAGTTATTGTACATTTTTGATTTTATAATTTTAAGGTATGATTTTAAGATGTGATTTTTTAGAGTTAATTTAATTTTTTAATTTGTTGTTTTTAGAGTTTATATTTAGTTTTAATAGGTCATTTTTAGTTAGCGTTAATATTATGTTTTAAATAGGTTTTGATTTTAGTTTAAGTTTAGTTTAAGCCTATGCCGTAGTCGGTCTGGCTGAACCATCGACCGAATACGGGGGCATTCGCTGGCGTTGGTGGCGTTGTGGCTTGTATCTACCTTAGTGCCCATGCGCAGGTTATGGGCCGAGCAGTTGTAGCACTTTGGCCCCCTGGGTCTTCTTGGGGCATTGTGCTACTTGATGGCCCGGGCTGGCACGGTGGGCACAAGGCTTCTTTTCTGACGTACACTTAGCCTTGTATGGCCGTACTGCAAGCATTCTCGGCATTGCACGAACCGGGAGAAGTCCTCAACGTGGACCCTACTATGGTCCACGTTGAGTCTCCCGAGAGCGAGAATGGTACTTCGCGTTCCGGGAGTGATCTCGATCACCGTGTTGTAAAACGCCGGATTGCGGTTTGAAGTCAAGAAGTAAATGCGGGAAACCTCTACATCATTTTGGGCTACGAGGATCTCCGCCAATTCCTCGCGGGCAATATCCTTGGATATGCCCTTCATGATCATTAGCGGTGGTCCCCGTCTCGCCTGTTCTGCGGCGAAATTATTGCTCGAAGCATGACGGGCTATTGTTTCCTCACATTGCTTCTTGTCTTCAAACTCGACTCTTAATTTAGCATTTGGCAGCGGCAGTATTTTTACTGGGGCATATTTGAACCTCCGGAAGCTTATCTCTTTCTTCCACCGAGACATCACCTCCGGAGGCTTAAGCGTACAGTCGTACGAGGACACGACGACTGCGGGGTAGGTTATGGGTGTAGGGGGTTGAGGCTTGGCAGCGACGCTAGCGTAAGTGGCCTTGGAGGTGGGTTGAGCGGATGGTACTTCGGCCATCGAGCTGTGGGCTAGGGGCAATTGATGCTGCTGCTCTTTAAGGGCAGCTGTGAGCATGTTGCCCGATAGGCGCACCAGATCTTCGAGCCTATCGCCCTGCTTAAGCAGCTCGTCGACCTTCTGTGCTATGTCCCGTCGGACCTCCCCCGCCATCTCGTTTTGGACAGTGATCAGGGCCTCCGTGCTGTTCTCCAGCTTGTGGCCCAATTCTCGGACACTGTCCTCGGCGATCTGGGGGGATTGGTGCTCCTCCAGATACTCCCGTAGCAGCCGTGGGATCAGGACTAGGCTTTTAAAAATCTCGTCCTTGGCGTCGTGAATGTCGAGCTGGTCTGTCTGGTCACCGACTTAGCCCGACAAAGGGAGAATGAAATGCGATCGATTTGGTGTAAGACCGCAACCTCAAACATCTTCCAGTCGGTGATGTCCTCCGCTTTGTAGGATTGACCCAGGGGCGACATTGGGCCAGTGGTCTCCGCCAAGGACGTTACTATCTGCGCCATACCAGGTTAGGTTAGAGTTAGGTTAGGTTAGGCTTTAATTTTATTTTCAAAGTCAAACAAAGAGATTTTTTATCTAAAAAATTTCTGTGAAAAGTTTGTTTTTTGGGGTTTCTGGGTCTAAAATTTAATGATTTGAAGTTTTTGAAAGATTTTAAATTTTGAGATTTTGGCCGAAAATTTTCTAAGTTTTTTGGTACTTTTTTGTTTTTTAAGGAATTTCGAAAATTTTTGTGGGAGCAGTCTCTATAATTTAAAAAAGTGGTAAATTAATTATTTGGTAATTTTAGGTTATTTCCTAAGAGGAAATTTAAGAGTTGGGTCAATGTACATTTATCTTTATTATCTGGTGAAGATCGCGGGTGGCCGCTGGATGCGAGCAGCACAACACCGGCCGTGGTGGAGATCCTTGGGGGAGGCCTTTGTCCAGCAGTGGACGTCCTCTGGCTGGTGATGAAAAGGATGATTTGGCGAAAACTAAAATTAGGCTCTATTTGTTAATATTTTGTTTGATTGGTTTTGATTTATCTGATATTTGTTATTGTCTGATATTAGCCCTTTTTGGGCCAGCTCGGTGGGTTATGGCCCAATCTTCGGGAAGATGTCTAAATGAGCTGATGTCCGTGCCCAACAGTGGGACGTTTATAGGCTTATGATGATGATATTGGTTTAGCTAAAATCTGCTGGAGGTATTAATATAATCTTTATTGCACAAAAACACAAATACAGAAAAAATAAAACAAACAATAGTGAGCAAAGGTGGATTTATCAGCAGCATTATCTAGTATATTGAAATGTTTATTTAAGAATTTAGTGCAAATCGACGATTCAATATTAACAGCGGTGTGTAATTAAATAAAAAGGGAAAATGAGCTAGATAGGGTTTAAATGCTTAACACCCACCGCATAAAGAATGAATGGTGATGATGGATGAATGTGTAGTATGCGGTATAAAAGTACTACAGGAATAAAAGTGAGAACTGGAATGAAAGAGAATTAGCATAAAATAGTCTCCGATCCTAGTTGGAGCAAGAGATTAAAAAAAAAGAAAAAAAAAGGTGGACTTATCAGCAGTTCAGCAGCATTATCTAGAATATTGAAATATTTATTTAAGAATTTAGTGCAAGCCGACGATTCATATATTAAATGACAATTGTTATAAAAGAAATGTCTTTCAGGTTTTAAACCTACTGAGGGTTGAAGAAATCAATCCTGAATATATGTTGGAGAGGAGCTTCTTCCAGTTCCAAAACCAGGCGGCTATTCCAGACCTAATTGACAGTAAGTCACGTTGGAATAATTGTTAATATGAATATGAAAATAAAGGTAATGGGTATTTTTTTAATAACCCTTGCGTAAGACCATTGTTACTAACATTTCCATTGTCTCGGCCTAAAATAAATAAATAAATAATAATAATAATGAAAATGTCCCGCAAGGACGTATGGAAGAGCAAGGAGCTGCACGGCCGGTTCTATCGGGCCTTAACAGGGCCCGATATGGACCTGCTCGCGTCGGTGAACTGGCTACGATTCGGGGACCTATCAAGACGAACAACTACCGGAAATATATCATGAAGGACGGTACGGTCGACATATGTCGAGCATGCCGCCGTCCCGGAGAGTCACTCAGGCATATTATTTCCGGTTGTTCTCATCTTGCTAACAGCGCGTACTTGCACAGACACAATCTTGTAGCCAGGATCATTCACCAGCAACTTGCTCTTCAATACGGTCTTGTTGAGTCCGAGGTGCCGTACTATAAGTACGCACCTGAGCCAGTTCTCGAAAATGGTCGTGCTTTGCTCTATTGGAACCGATCGGTTATCACGGACAGGACTATTGTTGCCAAGAAGCCTGACATCTTCGTGATAGTCGATCGGTCCCAGCGGCGGGCAGTGCTAGTCGACATCACCGTCCCATATGATGAGAACCTCGTGAAGGCTGAGAAGGACAAGCTGAGCAAGTACCTTGACTTGGCTTACGAGGTTACCGCCATGTGGAATGTTGACTCGACTATCATTGTCCCGATAGTCGTATCTGCAAACGGCCTAATAGCGAAGAGTCTCGACCAACATCTCAAGAGACTCTCGCTAGACGGCTGGATCAAGGGTCGGATACAGAAGGCTGTACTTCTTGACACGGCACGCATCGTCAGGAGGTTCCTCTCTCTGCAGCTGTAACCACCGGTAGCTTGGGCCCTGCCCCGCTGCCGGCGGCACCCTAGGTTTAGGTTTTTTATAATGTTAAATGTTTTATAGTAGTTTTGTTTATTATTTTTATATGGAATATTATAAAAAACCTAGACATAAGAAAATAAATAAATACGAAAATAATAATAATAATCATCAATAACAATAATAAGAGCCGTGTCGCGTAGCGGCTTTTTAAAATAATACTACCACCCCTTCTTCCCTTGGGTGTTGTAAAAGGCGACTAACGGACTAAAGACTAAAGACACATCCAACAGCATATAGCGGCGATGGGCTCACCACCTGTCACGCTGAGCACAAGTGCAGTCTCCATTTGGTGAAAAGTGGACTATGGTAGAGGACCGCTTTTGATGTCTTCATTGCCTATAGTCTCTGACTAACCCTTCGGGGAAAATAGTCGTGATTATATGTATCAATAATATTAGTAATAAAGTTAATGTTTCGTAGTGTCGATTTGTTAAGATAGTGCACTTTCACTGCTTGTCGCTGCGATGTGGTTGTGGTGTAGTGAGTTGGGTGTGAAAGGGTCCTTGCTATGTAAATGGACGTCAAACCACCAACCATCAAACACTTGATGATAGGAAGTGTTCATCGCCGTCGCCGCCTGTTAACGCAGCATTCGGGAAGCAGTCTATGCGTTGCTGACTTTTAAATTAACTGATTCTTTTCCCACTTTTCCGTTATGCGTCCGGGTATACAAGTATGGTTATGTTATGTGGGTGTCTCCCTTCAGCTTCCACCTCCAGGTAATGTGACCTCGACAAATTTTCGGAAGAAGGGGTGGCATACCCACTAAAAAACCCTAGTACATCGCCTCACTTGCTGCTGAAGTGATCTGGGATCATGGGGTACTAGAGCAGCCATTCCATACAAAAAATGAGCTCAGCTAGATGATAGATGATCCCCATCACGACACAGTTAACTCGAGCCGAGGTTCCGTTCCTCTTAGAGGCGCCCTCGGGTTCTCCGCTCTCGAACCGACTCGAACCCCCAGAAAATCTGGGGGCGATCGGAGACTCGCTTGCGAGATGCTATCTCCCGCCAGAAACCCTCTGGGGAATTTTGGTCTCACGGCTTGAGGAACCTGTAAGTTTCGCGCCCCCCCTAAACAGGCCCAGTTAGCCGGGCCATACACACCAGACATACATTTGTATTACAAAAATTGTGGCGCCACATTTGTAGCGTACACACATTTATCGCCCCTGCATATCTGCGCATAAGCACGCACATCAAGAACACATTTGTAGCGGGTGCACAATACACATTTTTCCTCGGATTAAAATGTGTCGCGCTTCAAATGTGGCGCCACAATTTTCGTAATACAAATGTATGTCTGGCATGCGGCCCGGCTTAAGCTGTAAAGGTCATCGGCGACCGACAGCACACTCAAAATATATGATAGATGGTAAAAGTGTGGGGCGTTGGGGGCGGGGCTTTGTTGTCAGGCGTTGGCAGTCCACAAAATCTGGCTGCGCGGTGTCATATACATAGTTCGAGCTATGCTCAGTTTGGGGCTGAATGATTGGTGTGACAGTTGTGAAAATTTATTATTTATTTATATCTAGTCACTTATTATATTATTTATAATAGTCGTGAATCTATAATCATGACTATTATCCCCGAAGGGTTAGTCAGAGACTAGGCAATGAGGACCGCAGAAGCTGTCCTCTACCATTGTCCACGTTTCACTAAATTACAGTCCTACATGTGCTCAGTGTGACAGGTGGTGAACCTATCACCGCTCTTTGTTGGATGTATGTGCAGTCTTTATTCCATTAGTCGCCTTTTACGACACCTAAGGGAAGAAGGGGTGGTAGTATTCTTTCACCGCTACACGGCTCCTACTTCAATGTCTGGGACCGCCTAACGGCTCGGCCACGACCTTGCCGCTGTGAGCGAAGCGGCGAGCGGATTTATTATTCAATGCGCTCTCTATGACCATTGACTGAGACTTCCATAGTATGACTATGTAACTCCTTCCCCCTACGCAGAGGTGAAAGCAAAGCAGAAGGAGTATAACGCGCTCACGGTGATGCACGAGCACTCCGTCGCCGCCTACTGCAGCACGCGGCTGCAGCTGCAGATGCTCGGCGAGCAGTTCAGGGGGTTCATCACTAAGCCGGAGCACCTCAAGCCGTTCCTGCAGCCTGGGAGGCTCGTTAAGGTACGTGCCAAAAAAATAAACTGATATCTTTATTACTGAAGATTCGAATCCCATTCGAGCTTCCTCAGACTGGTTGATTTTTTTTCTAGTAACCATTTTATCCTGAAATAAACAGATATTGCAGCTTGGGAGGATCGTTAAGGTATGTTTAGCAGCTTTGTAGTTGATGAGGTGCAGGATCGCCACATAGGCAACAAAACCAACAGATATTGTTCTTCCTCTATGTTCAAACCGAGGTTTCATCACCGAGCCGGAGCACCTCAAACCGTTCCTACAACCTGAGAGGCTCGTTAAGGTAGGTGGTAATGACAAACAGAGATTGTTCCTCCTTAATGTTCAAACTATAGGCGCCGTTGGACACATTAAGGGCGCATTCAATTTAGCAGGACGTTGGGGCACCGGGATGGATCATGTTATATTGGCTGTCCCTTGATTCACATATAGAGTCTACCTACACCAGCATTTCCCGAATGGTGGTCCGCGGAACCCTGAGGTTCCGTGGAAGGGTCAAGAGGGTTTCGCGTTCCGTCCGAACAACAACCACCCCTCCCGCCACGCGGTCGTTGTTCGTGTCTCGGACATCGACTGGGTACAAAGTCCATTTGCAAATCATTTACAATCATACATTAAAAAATCCTTTTTTGTTAACAAAGTAGAGTTCCGCCAAGAAAGATATGATAAAATAGGGTTCCGTGGTAAAAAAAATTGGGAATTTCTGGTCTACACTATTGAGACACAGGTGGCGGTCCGTTTGTCGTACGTAGGCCCTGGCTGTTACTAATAAATAGTCTGTTTCAAGTGTAACTTGAAAGCAGCCTAATGGTAAATGTCTTCGATCACAAATAAAAACTAGATGCACAAGCAACGCTCTCGAAACATCACACGTCACAAAAGGAATACCTATCGAGATGTTCAGGTACGCATTTCGTTTGGTAGAGTACGAGCTAAGTGTCACATGATTGATTGATGTATAATCAAATGTACTATCTACAAAACCGATGCAGTACCATTTTCAAAAAATTTTGTTTGCACAATATGACCGTACCGACGAACAGTTATTTAGTAGAAATAAATCGTTGGCATGTAGTGGCCATACCCCATTCCGCCTTTTGTTTTCATTGATTAACTACAAACAAAACGTCCAGCCCTTTTTTAACATCTTGACTGTCTTCACAATTTTATGATTTTTGAGTTAATAGAGGGATGTTGTAGCAAAAGTTTAAACATGCAGGCAAGCCAGTATCATAGATTTGACAAATGCAAATGAAAATAGCCCTTAAGGCCTTGACACACGGCAGCTATAATGTAAAGATGTATAATAAAGCACGATACATCTCATCACACACGGCAGCTATAATGTAAAGATGTATAATAAAGCACGATACATCTCACTACATCTTTCCATAGAAATCGTCTGGAGACCACACACGACAGCTATAATGTATATAATAGCTGTTGTGTTATATCCCGAGATGTTATGTAAATTAATTTAAATTATAGCTGCTGTGTGTGGCCTTTAGGGTGGTATACGGCAGATTATCTTGATAGTATATACATGTCAAATATGCCACTATTATGTCAAATATGCCACTATTTCGCTACGATTTAGTATGGAATTGTGTGTCTAGTTTTTTTATGTGATCGAAAGGTAAATTATATTCCTCGCCAACCTCTTAAGAGTCCTATTACATCTCGAATGTGACTTTTGCTTAAAATACCCATTTTCGCATTTTGTAGTAATTTTGCAGTTGTATTTATCGAAAGAGGATAATAAATTTGTGCATAATATTACAAATCTCCATTCTGTGAGCATAAGTTGAATTCGGACGGCCGGCGCATCGCATTTTGTAGTAATTTTGCAGTTGTATTTATCGTTTTATCGAAATAGGATAAATTTGTGATAAAATCTTTATTCCTCATGAAGTAACAATTACTCTGGTATAAATTTTGCTCAATAATATTATCGTAGATAGGAGATATTCACAGTTAACTTATAGCGATTTTCGAAGTTTTTTGGTTTAGAATAAAAATTTTTTCCTATATAAAATCAATGATATCCAAAAAATTCCGATGCCGCTACGCACTATTCGACTATTTATGAGATAACATTATATTTTTTTTTTATTTCACTTGTTTAGAACAGTAGTTTATTTACTTACTTTATGAAAATCTTTCTCTGCAATTTTGGGTTTAATTAAAAAGTTAATCAAAGTTTACAAAAAGCGAGGCCGCTACGCACTATTCCAATAGCTTCTACACTATTCAATAAGTCATAATTGTTAATGTATTTTTGTGTCTGAGATCCATAACGCCAAAATTGGCCATTTTACGCAATAATCACAGTCGAGTTGTAATAGGCCTCTTAAGTTTCAGTAAAGATGTGGGACAAAACTGCAGGTTCAATCTCTTTGTATGTAAGATGTATCGATGTAAACAAGCCACCAATATCCATCCATAACAGGGTATGGCGCAATCTACCCACGTGACGTCCATGTGGGAGGCCTGTGCCCAGCTGTGGGATGTTCATAGGCTGACGATGAATATCTATCAATAATCCACAGGTGAAAACAGAGAAATACGAATACGACTGGGGCATCATAGTCAACTTCCGCCACAAGATGGACAAAGGCAAGAAGGGCCAGGAGTCCAACCCGCTGACGGCGGAGCCCTCCATCATAGTCGACATCCTGCTGCACGTCAAGCAAACCGCCGAGGATGACCCCGACACCAACATACCGTGCCCCCCCGGCGAGGTTTGTACACGTTAGATAGATAGATAGATAGCGTTTAGTAACTCAGCTGTTGTAATACCAGACATGTTTCAATTGTTAGCAACCTGTAGGAGTGTTTGTCACAGACAAGGGGTTATTGCGTCATGTGGTACATTAAGGGGGGTTAGGCGGTGAAAACGGAAAAATTGGCTGTTTCTATTAGCTGTTATTCAATATATTTTAGATATTTCGCACTGAAATATGTATTACAGAACGTATGTGTGAGGGGATGACATGTTTCCAAAACACGATTGGAAACATGTTGTTCGATAGAAAAAAATCCTGAAGTTACTTCTAAAATTTAATATAAATGCACATTATGGTGGTGTTTTACAATAATAATTCCTATAAAATCATAAACACAGAGGTATTTGCATTTTCGGTTTTTTGACTGTTTTGGATTCCCAAAACACTAAACATTTTTATTAACTTTTTGATAAGAATGTGAATGGCGCTTACGAATTACCGCGGACCCCGCGCCGCGCAACATACGCGACGGCCCGGAATTTTCACTGACCGTCTAACCCCCCTTAAAGGTCTTTTTAGGTGACATTGAAGCGAATGCGGGTACTTTATGTACACACGCTAGCAGGTCAATCTACCCAAAACTGTTTCTCTAATCGATATTGATCCTTATACCCAAAGAATAGAATAAAGAATAAAGTTCAAAATGTATTGCCTTAATTTGTCATTTTGCGGTGGGTTGACCTGCTGTCGTCTGTCTGTCTGTACTAATCATTCAATACTTTAATCCAGTACTTTTTTTTTTCTGTAACTGGTAAGTGCTTGGCCTTCATCTCACCTGATCGTAAGTGACGATAAGGCCGAAGGTGGAAGCGCGCTTCACCAGGAATCCTCAACAACTGAGGAACTGGCTATCTTATCTCTATTGACGGAACACAAGTGCTGTCGTTTTATGCGTCAATGACACGAGGCTAGTTTACGAGCTACAAGCCAGCGAGTTCGCTCGCAGTTTGCAAACTCGCCCTGTGTCATCGGCTTTTTAACAATCTGCTAGTTGACTATCGCAGTTCGTGAACTAGCCCCGTGTCATCGACGATTTACGTAATATAATCATACATATAATCACGACTATTACCCCCGAAGGGTTATTCAGAGACTAGGCAATGAGGCAGCAAAAGCAGTCCTCTACCATAGTCCACTTTTCACTAAATAGCGACTGCACACGTGCTTAGCGTGACAGGCGGTGAGCCCATCTCTATGCCGCCGCTCTATGCTGTTAGAAGTATGTGCAGTCATCGAGGCTTTACTAATACAATAATCTAGAAACAATAGTGTCAGTTCTTGAAAGTAAGATTAAATAGGTATTTAGTTAGGGCGCTATAGCAGTCGTTTTACAATTATATAGTGTCTTGACTGAAAAAGTCAACTTGCGAACGATTTAACGATATAAATAACTGGGGAAATTGCACTTTTTTTTTCAAGTGACATTTTCAGTTTGAATCTTCTACAAATACACCGTTCGATTATAGGCTGGAGACGTGGAGGTGGTTCCAGTTCTTCACACCCTCATATACCAGATCAGTTCCCTCCGGGTGTATTACCCCAAAGACTTGAGACCTGCGGACAACCGCAAGTCGGTACTGAAAACGATAGGCGAGGTGAAGAAACGGTTCCCGGAGGGGCCCCCGCTCCTGAACCCGATCAAAGATATGAAGATAGAGGATAAGGTGTTCAAGGAATGCGTCGATAGGATAAAGCTACTCGAAGAAAGGTAAGTCTTATTGAAGTCTATAATATGTGCAGGCCGTGGCAGCCTCTAATTGAGACGAGACTTGAGACTTAAAAGTCCATAATGTTCTACCTAGTTTTTGCTTTTATTTTTATGGTTGTCCTTATAAATCAAATAAAAATATTTATAGTGTACACACACTTGCATTTTGAAATATTGTGATTAGGTTTGAAATAAAGAATAATATAGAAAATCATTGGTGGTCAAAGCTCGTAGTTCAATAGTTCCATTAGACTAATGAAATGTGATCCCACTCCTCCTGATCCTGACAAAAGTTTTCTGGGTAAATTGGCAAGACTAATATCACGTTAATAATCTTTAACCTCTCGTCATGACCGCGACTTAAAAACGCGTTGTAAAATTTTCTAAACAGACTGTACGCCCACCCTCTCCACAACGACAAGAACCGAGGTGCGTTGACAGCGTCCTACGAGAAGAAACAAGAGTTGTATGAGGAATTGAACTTAGCCAAGTCCGAGCTGAAGAAGGCCAAGAGCGTGCTGCAAATGGACGAGCTCAAGAAGCGGAAGCGCGTGCTGCGGCGGATGGGCTACTGCACGGCGGCGGACGTCATCGAGCTCAAAGGGCGGATAGCCTGCGAATTGAGCAGGTAACTCGCACAATTTTCGCATTAAGATATACAGGACGGTCCAAGCTTGATGCATATATATTTTTTAAATAGTTCACCAAGGGACCTGTCAGGAACGGCCAGGAAAAAAATCAGTTCTGACCAGATTACAACATATTATGTTTTTTATTGAAATTCTAAGATCTACCTTGATTTTTTTTTTTTTTTTTAATAGCAGGATGCAAACGAGCAAGCGGGTCACCTGATGGAAAGTAATCACCGCCGCCCATGGACACCCGCAAAACCAGAGGAATCGCAGGCGCGTTGTTGGCCTTTAAGGAAGGAATAGGCTCGTTTCTTGAAGATCCCTAAGTCGTAACGGTCCGGAAATACCGCCGCCGAGAGCTGGTTCCACAACACTGTAGTTCGAGGCAAGAAATTTCTTGAAAAACGCACAGTAGTAGACCGCCATCCATCAAGGTGATGTGGATGGAATGACAGTCGATTGCGTGTAGTGCGGTGAAGGAAATTAGCGGCAGGGATCAAGCCGAACAATTCCTCAGAACACTCCCCATGATATATACGGTACAATACACAGAGAGACGCAACGTCTCTCCGAAGAGCCAGTGGATCGAGCCGACCTGAAATAACCACGTCGCCGACAATTCGAGCAGCTCTACGTTGAATGCGGTCAAATGGAAGGAGTTGGTATTGGGGTGCTCCAGCCCAGAGATGGGAGCAGTATTCCATATGCGGCCTGACCTGTGCTTTATACAGTTGTAAACGGTGGGCCGGCGTGAAATACTGACCCGCTCTATTAAGCACACCCAGCTTTTTCGAAGCTAATTTAGCTTTACCTTCCAAATGACCACGAAACTGAACGTCACTCGAAATATCGACGCCAAGGATTCCAATAATCGGATTGGTATCAAGGGGAGCTCCCTCAAAGTTCAGAGGTACGACGAAGGGATGTTTTTTCGCGGTAAATGCGCAAACTTGTGTTTTGGAGGGGTTAAAGCGGACTAGGTTATGTCGGCCCCAATCCGAGACATGACTTAACATGTTCTCGGTGTCAGTCACAAGTTTATTCCGGCTCTCGATGACGCTTTCCAGAGAAATATTAGCACGCCTGGTGTAGAGCGTATCCCCAGTACTGTCATTCGCATAGCAATGAATTCTGTTGTTATGCAGCATGTCATTGATATGCAGAAGAAACAAAGTAGGGGACAACACACACCCCTGCGGGACTTCAGCATTCACGGGCTTCATGTCGGAGCACGAACCGTCGACTGCGACTCTGATGCTACGCCTAGTAAGAAAGCTGGCAACCCATGAACACAATTTCTCAGGAAGCCCGTATGATGGAAGTTTAGAGAAAAGAGCCCTGTGCCATACCCTGTCAAAAGCTTTCGCTACGTTCAAGCTAACTGCCAGTGCCTCCCCTTTACTCTCGACTGCCTCCGCCCATCGGTGAGTAAGGTACACTAAAAGATCACCAGCCGATCGACCGCGACGAAAACCATACTGGCGATCACTTAGTAGCTGGTTTTTTTTTCTAGGTACCTTAAGAGCTGGCGGTTTATAATGGACTCCATTACTTTGGAGAGTAAAGAGGTAATTGCAATTGGCCTGTAGTTAGACGGATCTGAGCGATCGCCTTTTTTTGGAATCGGGTGGACAAGGGCTGTCTTCCAAGAGCTCGGGACGACGCCAGTGGTGTAAGAGAGCTGGAAAAGGCGCGTTAGAACTGGTGCCAATTCAGGAGCACACGTCCGAAGCACAATGGGTGGAACTGCATCAGGCCCACTCGCCTTATGGATATCAAGGGAAAAAAGAGCCTTACGAACTGACCTTTGCAGGAACTGAACGTTTGGCATTGTACAAGCGCAATGCGGTATGGTTGGTGGAGAGTTTTCCCCATCGTCCAAGGTCGAGTTTGATGCGAAAAGAGAGCCCAAGAGATCGGCTTTCTCCTTTGCAGTATAGGCCAGGCAGTCATCGGTCTTGTGCAATGGTGGTAGGGACGGCTGACAAAAATTCCCTAAGATAGCTTTGGCGAGAGACCAGAACGCACGCGTCCCCGAAGGAAGACGCACTAGCCTCTCGCCAATTCTACCTATGAATGATGACTTCGCCTTGGCAATGTCCTTCTTAAAGGATCTGGCGGCAAAGTTGTACTTCTTTCTGAGCGCACTGGTGTTTGGATCCTTTGATGACACCGCATTAGCCCAGGCTTGGTAATGCTGTCGCTTTTGGCGAGACGCCATTTTGCAGCAACGACCAAACCATGGTTGGGACTTGCCGCCAATGGGAACCACAGAGTTTGGAATGAAAAGTTCCATTCCCTGCAGTATCACATCAACGACAGAGTCAGCGGCGACATCAGGATCATCCAGCGAGAAGCAAACTCGCCACCACGGGTAGGACGCAAAGAAGCTTCGCATCCCATCCCAGTCCGCCGACCTATAATGCCAGACTCGACGGCTAGCCGCTGGTTGCGGTTTTGAAGTTTCTGTGAGAGGCACAGTGCTGCGAATCAGACAGTGGTCTGATGAGCCTAGTGGTGCATCAATAGAAACTTGATAGCCGTCTGGGTGCGAGGTCAGCAGAAGGTCCAATAAAGAAGGTGCATGGCCCTCCACATCTGGAACCCGTGTTGGCTCGGTTACCAATTGGGACAGACTGTAGGCCAAAGCGAAGTCATGAACGGCTCTACCCGCGTGGTCAGTTGTGCGTGAACCAAGCCATTCGACGTGGTGGGCATTGAAGTCTCCCAATACCACAATCTCGGCCGAGGGGATCCGTTGGAGAAGGGAGTCTGTCGCTGTTTGGACGGTCTCGATGAGTTGGTCAGTTCCGATGTTACCGCTGTGGGACCTATACAGGCACGCGTAGACGCGAGGATGACGTCCGCAGTCGACGTGCAGCCATAAGATGGAGAGGTCCCTATCTTCAAGATTGCCAAGGCGACGAACGCACATATCCTCCCTGACATAGGCACAAACACCGGCTCGTGGCACAAATGCATGTTCCAGGTTGTATCCCGGGTAGCGCAAGTACGAGATGTCAGGAGGGGGGGATATCTGCGTCTCGGTGAGGAAGAGCAAGGCCGGTTTCGCCGTCTCGAGGTGGTAATGGACGGCGCTCAAGTTAGAGTGGATTCCCCTGATATTGCAGAAGTCCACGCGAAGCGTAGGAGGGGGTGCCAATTGTCCCGCCTTTCTCCTGCCTGCAGCATGCCTTGGCACGGGCGAACTTTTGCCCTCCCCAGAATACGTAGGGCAGCCTGAGCGAGAACGCTCAGGGGGGGATTCTCCGACACTGGATGTGTCGGTACCCCCCTGGGGTAATGTCCAAAATATTTATTTTCACGTTATTAATGATTATATCTGTGTTAATTTTTTTTGCAGGTGTTTATCTAATAAGTCTTATCTTACAGAAAAAAATAACCCAGTCTGATTGCGTGTTTTTAAGTTGACAAAATGTTCAATCAATCTAAGAAAAAAATATTTTCCGAAACTTTACCGTACATTTTAAAGTGTTATAAAAAATTAAAAGTAGGTGTACTTACAGCTATTTTTTCCTGGCGGTTTCTAATGGGTCCCATGGTGATCTATTTAAAAAAAAAATATATGCGTCAGACTTGGACCACCCTGTATACATCGGTATACTGAGTTTTAGAAAGAATATTATGAACCTCTTTACCTACGTCTTGAACTTCTTGCTTTTTTTACAACTTTTATAAGTTAAAAAATTCAGTTGCAGTTTGCGTGCATTACGCGTGCTTACTACGCCGCACTCAGTGTGGTCGTGAAATCTATTTTTTTACACAAAAATGGAATTAAAACATGAAGTGTTAATCCTGCTATCTCACTAATTTATCAAGCTTGGATGCTGCATGCAAGCACCACCATAACACTAATTATTTTAATTCCATTATTTGTTAGTCATGCACGGATTTCCACAAAGCAACGCCTGATTCCATCAATTATTTTTTACACATTAGAAAATGTGCAAGGCCCAGGGAGATGCAGTAATGCGTGTGTAACACTCCACGGCCTAATTTAAGCTCTATTCCATTAAGATAAGGTCGAAAACCAATGACCAAAGTCAACATATTATTTCCGTTATGTTGCTCTTTTCCCGTTTTTAACAATTTCGATTGATTGTACCGCCACCGTTATAAAACATATAGTTCTAAGATTCATATATAATATAGTTGAACATATTATCTAATGACTCTTGAAGACAGACACATGATTGGTAATACTTCACTCAATAGAAAAAATATTCAAAGATAGCTCTGTCAACATTTTAAAAGAGCTGTTAGTCAGATAATACATACAAATAAATGACTTAATTTTTATTACCAATAGAAGAAACTTTTCATTATCTAGTGAATGCAAAATGACATATTTTTTATTTTACTTTTTTTTTCCTATATAGGCAAAAAACCTATAAAACGCGCCTATTCGCGCCGCTTTGCTGATACACCTGTCCCTTACCGTCGTACCGTCGGTCGAGAGAGCGAGAGAGAAGCGCTCGGAATACCTCGCCTTATAGGGTTTAACTAAATTGACACTTGAATGGCTGTACAGCGCGGACGAGCTGTTGCTGACCGAGCTGATATTCAACGGCGTGTTCAATGCGCTGAGCCCCGAGCAGAGCGCGTCGCTCATCAGTTGCTTCGTGTGCGACGAGAACGCGTCGCAGGCCTCCGCCACCGGCGAGGAGCTGCGCGGCGTGCTCAGGCAGCTACAGGTTAGCTACTACGCACTCTATCTTATCTTAGTGGGGCCTCCTCTCGCAGTAGCACGTCGACCCATTGGAAACGTATGTGCATTTGTGCAATATTACACACTTTTACTAAGACTCTGTTGATATCAACATAGGATAACATCATTTTAACTTTATTTCCTTGGTATAACCACATGAGTAAAGAAACTGAACAGAGACAAAGCTTCTAGGGAGCATACGAAAATTCTTACCTATTTTAGTAGGGTTAGCAAAAGAGAATATAATAAAATGAACACTCTTTTATGAGCTTTTTATTAGGTAAGTATGTAGGACAGGATAAGGTATTATGTATATTTACAAATCGCTTACTCTAAATACTGGTTATTAGACCGGATCCATTTAGGAGGTCATAGGGGAGGTCTTTGCGACCATTTTGACCCCAAATCAAATTATCTAAAAGTCAACCATTTTCATGATAATTGAATTTTAAGGTTTTTTTTAGAAAACCCAATTTTATTCGTTCAAACATTAATTAAAAAAAAACGAATGTTTTGATTTTAATTTTGTTTACAGTTTAATAGATTTTACATTCCGGTTCTTAATAACAAATTATAAAATCATAATAATTCGAATCCATACAGAAAATACAGGCCGTACTATTAAAAATAAATTAGGATTTTTGGAAAACTGTCTACTAAAATGTATGATTTCTCAAAAAAAAATTCTAGTTAATTTAGTCTGCAAATTATTGAAAAAACATCTACACATTTCTAGCTATCCAACGAAGTAAAATTAATATGTAGTTAGCACTTCAAATGTAGTTAGTAATTAATTTCATTGTTGCAACGCCCTTGCAGGGCCATGTTTGAGACTAATATTTTTTTGTAAGATCTATGAGGCAATTAATATGTATGACTATAATATGAATGTATCAAATAACCATATAATTAATTACAGGAGTACGCCCGGCGGATCGCCAAGGTGTCGATAGACGCCAAGATGGACGTAGACGAGGACGAGTACGTGGGCAAATTCAAGTGCACGCTCATGGACGTCGTGCTGGCCTGGGCCAAGGGCGCCTCGTTCCTGCAGATCTGCAAGATGACCGACGTGTTCGAAGGTAACCTTTTGTTACATCATTCGTTCTGTCTATCAATACTCAACATTTTTATTGCACACCATAATGATTCAAAGTTGTTATAATATAAGTACAGTAGTGCGAGCACGGATCTTACCGATCGATAAATTTATCGGTCGACAAAACCGTTTATCTATCGAATTTTATCTACAACCGCTACCACGGGACTCGGATCGTTAGGTTTTTATCGTGTTCTATTTTCTCGATTTTTAAAAATGGCAACACGGCAATTTTGTCGTCCCATTCGTTCATCATTCATTCGAATCTAATATTTTTTAAATTGTTATTGTTTCTCTTGTTAAATGTTCTGTTTCTTTTTGATACTACCTTAAATTTTAATATTAACCTTGTTATTTATTTAATATTATTTTACCATGTCGGTACCACCAAAGTATCACATTTTCTAAGTCGTGTATAAAACATCGTAATATTTGTTATATCGTAATATTCTTGCCCAATGATAACTACCGACAGCATAAAACCGCACAGCGGCGAGGACCTGCAAAAAGTATATTGTTGAGTTACAACAACATGGACGGGCAATCCGTTTGATGTAATCCGTCGGATGTCGCCCCAAATGCTCTCGAAAACCACAAAGGCTATTTCTCGGGATATGCGAAACAACCTCATGAAATCAGAATGTTCTAGATCCATGGGGTTGTTTCTCTCCCTCAGATCGCGCCGGAAAATTTTAGTTTATGCGCAACGTCGTCGTTGCGTCTCTTCTGCAACCAGCAAAAAGTGCCCGAAATCCATTTTTTCACAACCGCCCAAGATAAGTGTAATATTTAGTAACTTTCCAATGACGTCGAAAACGTCGATAACTTTATCTACCAACTTTTAGATGCCAATAAATTATCTACATATCGATATAATTTATCTACAAGAAATGTCATTTTCGAGTCCCACGCTTAGCTTGTAGATAAAATAGATATTAACCGATTATGTCTACGGGTCGATAAAGCAAGTCCCATACTGCCGATGTCAATTTGTCGATTTGAACTGTCAAATTTTATCGTCTAATGTCACTTTATAGGTCGATAAAACGTCCGTGCTTGCACTGCAGGTTCATTATAAGGAAGTGGGAACGGAATGTCAGGTGCAAGAACGAACTGAATAAAAGGGATAGTATGTTACGCTAACTAAAGGGATGAGTGAAGGAGACAACAATTATATTGAATAATACTTTATTGGGTTGACAATAAGTTTTTTTTATTGTCAACCCAATAAACCAAATAAATACAAATTTATTCCATCATTCGTCTGCAAGATGACTATTGTATTCGAAGGTAAACTTTTGTTTAACGCTCTTGCAAGGAAAATAATGAGTCTCATGGGATAATTGGCCTATCCGAAACAAGCTTATGGCAGTCATTTTTACTGAGAAGGTAGAGTGATCGGATGGCATAGTGTATTATGGACCATCAAAATCGGACGCCCCTTTCATATTAAAAAGGGAGCTTCTTTAATCATTTAAAGCCCTAGAGTCGAACTCCCAGGTTGCCGTTATTCATAGTTTTGATAAAAATGAACCCCATAAATCAGTCATGTTTTATGTATCGGAAACAAAAAAAAATCTATTGCCTTATATAATTAACTAACTATTGCGACTTCTTGGCGGGAAAGTGAAGCGTCATGTCTGCAGTTTTGTTTTATTCTCTTTAATTTGTGTTTTGTCGAATATTAATGTGAAATAATGGTGGATTATTTACTGTTAAGTGTTCGTGAACGTGCATGAGTGTTAGCAAATAAAACAAAACAGTGCAACATCACTTTTCAAATTCTCTTAAGAAGTCCGTGTGAGACCTCAATAAACTCCCACAGCTTTATTGAGTCTCGAGGGGTTTGGGGGAAAATCATTTACCATTTAACGTTCATTATCACTCATTATCATCCACATATTGTAAAGAAAATAAAAATTACTATTATAATATCTTACTTGACACTGGCTAAATATGCTGATCGCACGAAGTCATTATTTAAGAGAAAAAAAAACTAACTACTGATAAAATTTTTGAAAATATCCGAAAAAATCGTGATAAAACAGTGAAAACCCTGATGAAATATTAAAAAATTGAATTTGATTCCGGAATAACCAGAAGTAGCATCTGGCTATTTTGTGTTAAGAATGGGTTTTAAGTGCTAATGAGAAAAAAATTGAAATATGAAAAAACGGAAATTCTAATATTTTTAGTTCTAATAACACTATTTATTTTAAGAATACCCTCAATCGATGTCTTTTTAAAGTAGTTTTCGTTTAATATTATCACGTATTAATTTAATGACATACATTAGGCAATAGATTTTTTTATGTTTCCGACACGTAAAACATGACTGATTTCTGGGGTTCATTTTTACCAAAACTATGAATGACAGCAACCAAGCAGTTCGACTCTAGGGCTTTAAATGGTTAAAGAAGCTCCCTTTTTGAATATGAAGGGGGCGTCCGATTTTGAGGGTCCATAATACACTGTGAATGGGGTTGCACAAAATGACCCAATGGGTCGCTACTGCGAGAGGGAAAACTCGGAAGGCCCTACTAAGATAAGAAACATTCGTATCATTCGTTCTATCATTGTCTGCAAGATGACTGATGTTTTTGTGGTAACCATTCATTTAATCATTCGTCTACATCTTGTAGACGAGGTAGCTGATGTTTTTGTAGGTTTTTTTATTTAATCATCTATCTGCAAGATTATATTATTCGATACAATCGATTGTTGCGATTCGATTGCAAGATCTGTGGTCCAGCCATAAAGCGGGTACAGAAACTACATAATAACACTCACTAAAGAGTTAGTTAGAGACTAAACAATGAGGACCGCATAAGCAGTGCTCGTTTTAATAAATAACGACTGTCAAAATGTGGTCAGTAGGCCGACATGCGGTAATATTAACGGTATATCCCCTCGTGTGCAGGCTCAATAATCCGGTGCATGCGGCGCCTAGAGGAAGTGCTCCGGCAGCTGTGCCAGGCGGCCAAGAACATCGGTAACACCGACCTCGAGAACAAGTTCAGCGAGGCCATCAAGCTGCTCAAGCGGGACATCGTGTTCGCCGCCAGTTTGTACATGTAGATTTAGAGCGATTATAACTTTTTATTTTTAAAATGGTAGTTTTTCTTTTCCACCCCTTTGATCATCTATAAACTAGATAGATACTTTTGATTTGATACTTTACTAGATAGACAATTTTGTTTTCGTATATTACATCTAATTTTGATACTCGGCCCTACCATCACCACAATAGGTATTAAAGGACCATGGGACATTTTATCCCCACCATCCAACAGATTTGAAATTAGTGTCATTTGAAGGGTCTTGTAGGATAGATTTTTTTTACTATGGCGACGTTCTTCAAATACGCGGGATTTAGGTTATAATAAATATATTGTTTTTGAATATTTTAATTTTTTTTTCCAACAAAATAAGATTGCAAGAGCAGACCAGACTCCGCACCCGGCTCCCGTTCACGAGTATGACATGTGAATCAGCCATAGCTTCGCTCAACCATGTTTAAGGGAACGTAACGACCCGACGCACGTGCCTTACCGCAGAGACACTTTGAAAGAGCATGACACACTCGAGCAACTCCAACTAAAGCAAGAAAGCAATAAAAGTTTTTTTTTATTAATAAATAAACCCAATAATTTTTGCAACTAACACAGGTACTTTAGGCTTCTTCGGGTCCCAATGAACAAATTGACACGTATCCCATGACTGTTGTAGGGTGGGGACGGGGTTCATACAAAATCCCCCATGGTCCTTTGGACGGCAATGTCAAATGACAACTGACAGCAATTAAGGGGGGTTAGGCGATGAAAACGGAAAATTTGGCTGTTTTCTATTAGCTGTTATTCAATTTTTTTTAGATATTTTGCACTGAAATTTTCAATATGTATTACAGAACGTATGTGTGAGGGGATGACTTTACAAAACACGATTGGAAACATTTTGCTCAATAGAAAAAAATCCTAAAGTTACCTCTAAAATTTCATATAAATAATAATAATAATAATGCCATGACTAATTTCTGGCAGCATTTGGTCGGTGCCCGTCGAGCACACGGAAGGTGAATAGATGAGTGTTGTCAGTGACGCGTGTGAACCTATCGAGACCATGCAGCCTATAAATATTAGTACAGCTGACGTAAGTTGTGCAATCCGTACGGCCCAAAATTGGAAATGCCCAGGACCGGACGGATTGCACAACTTCTGGATCAAATGGTTTCGATGTTCACACGAGTTACTGGCAACACAATTCCAAGAAGCCATAGAGCTCGGCTCATTCCCAAGTTTGTTGACTACTGGTGTCACTTTTCTGCTCCATAAATCAGGTAGTACCACGTAACCGAAAAATTATAGACCCATCACGTGCTTACCTACTTTATACAAGCTCCTTACATCCATTCTGTGAACAAAAATTAACACGCACATTGTTGCAAACAATATTTTGGACATCACTCAGAATGGTTGTAGGGTTGGGTCCCGTGGTACTAAGGAGCTTCTCCTCATTGACATGACCATATGCCAGAAGGTCCGGCGTGGCAGAGGGACTCTCTTTACAGCCTGGATTGACTATAAGAAGGCCTATGATTCGGTGCCGCATTCATGGTTGGTGAGGATTTTAGAGTTATATAAAATTGATATAACTTTAAAATCCTTTTTGATGTCATGTATGCGGCAGTGGACCACGGTCTTATGTCAACCAGGATGTCGAGATAGTGTTTCTGCCACGCAGGATCTTATAAGGATAGAGCGTGGCATATTCCAGGGCGACAGTCTGAGTCCTTTATGGTTTTGCCTAGCTTTGAATTCTCTCAGTAATTTGTTGAGAAATTCAAAGTTAGGCTGTCAACTGCGGAGAGGGGGTGAAGTTATGTCGCATTTGTTGTACATGGATGACCTCAAATTATTCGCACCAAACCGCCAAGACTTGGTGAAACTGCTGAAAATTACTGAGACTTTCAGCAGTGCCATCAGGATGGAGTTTGGTGTGGATAAGTGTGCGGTTATGCATGTACAGCGTGGTAGAGTAGTAAATTCAACCAATTTACGACTCTCCGAAACGATAAACTTCAGAACTCTCTCTGAAGTTGAAACTTATAAATATCTTGGTATGTCACAGTCTTTGGGTGTTGAGGACAGGGACATAAAACAGTCGTTACGGGAGCGATTCTTTTGCCGCCTGAGAAAAGTACTTAACAGTCTTTTATTGAGTGGCAATAAGTCGCGTGCTTTTAATGGCTGGGTTATGCCTCTGCTCACATACTCCTTTGGCATACTAAGATGGACTCAGACCGAATTGGACGCCTTGGATAGAAGAGTCCGTCAAATGCTCACGACTTCCAGAATGGTACACCCGCGCTCATCTGTTATGAGGCTGTACATCCCGCGGAGATGTGGGGGTCGCGGCTTTTTAAATGCCAAGGACCTACATAACCGTGAGGTGTGCAGTCTCAGGGATTATTTCCTTAACAGTGAGTGTGGGATGCATTTGGATGTCGTGGCAGTTGATAGACACTTTACGCCGCTCTCCTTGGCAACAGAAAACTGGCGTAAACCAGTGGTGCTAAGCACTCTCGATCGCAAGGACATATGGAAGAGCAAGGTGCTACACGGGCGCTGCTATCGGGCTTTAACTGGGCCTGATGTAGATTTGCCTGCCTCGGTGAACTGGCTACGTTTTGGTGACCTCTTTGGGGAAACCGAAGGTTTTGTCTGTGTCATTGAAGATGAAGTTATCAAGACGAATAACTACCGGAAATATATTATGAAGGACGGTACGGTCGACATCTGTCGGGCATGCCGCCGTCCTGGAGAATCACTCCGACATATTATTTCCGGTTGTTCTCATCTTGCTAACGGAGAGTATTTGCACAGACACAACCAAGTAGCCAGAATAATTCACCAGCAACTTGCTCTTCAATATGTTGTTGTGAATTTTGTTTTGTTGAATCAGAGGTGCCGTACTATAAGTACGCACCTCCGCCAGTTCTCGAAAATGGTCATGCAACGAAATACTGGGATCGCTCTATCATCACGGATAGGACTATTGTCGCTAATAACCCTGATATCGTGGTGATCGACCGATCTCAGCGCCGAGCAATATTGGTTGATCTCACCATACCTCATGACGAGAACCTCGTGAAAGCCGAGAAGGACAAGCTCAGTAAGTACCTTGACTTGGCTCACGAGGTTGCCGCCATGTGGGATGTGGATTCAACTATTATTGTACCGATAGTCGTTTCAGCACACGGTCTTATAGCTAAGAGCCTCGATCAACATCTAGAGAGGTTCTCGCTAAAAGGTTGGGTCAAGGGTCAGATACAGAAGGCAGTACTCCTTGACACGGCACGTATTGTGAGGAGGTTCCTCACTCTGCAGCCCTAACCACCGATAGCTTGGGTCAATCCCCGCTGCCGGTGGCAACCTAGGTTAAGTTTTTTATAATATTTTATATTGTAAATATGTTTTTTATATAAAATATTGTAAAAAAATTTTCTTAACATATAATTTAAATAAAGAGAATAATAATAATAATATCTTTATTAACATAAAAACATATAACATTCATTTTGACAAACATGAAACAAACAAGTTTACAGGAAAAGATTATACTTACAATTATGCCAAAATTTAATAATTAGCGGTGGTTTACACAATAGGACGAGCCTGACTTGTGACAAACCATACAGGTGCGAGAGTATAATAATTGTATAGTAAATCCGAAAATGATTTTAATTCAAAATTAAACAATTATTAATAATTATTAATATTTTTATGCAACTTCATGCTTAATACCTATGTGTGATTGTATGTGTGTGTGGGGGTGTGTGAGTGTGAGTGTGCGTATGTGTGTGCGAGTGTGTGTGTGTGTGTGGAAGGGTGTGAGTGAATGTGTATGTGTGTGTATGTGTCTGGCTGGGTGTATGCGTGTAAGGGTTGGTATTATTATTGTGTTATTCTTAACAAGTTTTCGGTTTCAGTGTAGGATAAGGTTAAAAGCCACTCCAGAACCCTTTTTTAGCTTCAGTTACTGAACACGACTTTATATCACAGCCTCGTGCAATCACATTGTAAATATATGGCAATTTAAAGGAAAGATGGTTTTTACCAAAGGCCGTTTTGACCGTGGTTTGCGGAATACGGAAAACCCTCCTTTGTATAAGGCCTGCGTATTCAGGAGAATTAAGAGTCGCCTGATGTCCTAGAACCAACCTAGAACGAACACAAAAAAATGTACATTACGACCGTGTTTTACAATAATAATTCCTATAAAATCATAAACACATACCCTGTTATTAATAAACGTTGATTAAAGTTACACTTAGAATTAAATTGACGCTGTCTGTATGTCTTTTTAACAAAAACGAGACAGCGTCACTTTAAGGTGGTGAGGTGTAACATTGGCCATTTTAAATAAGACTGATAGGTATTTACCTTTTTGATTTCTTGACTGTTTTGGATTTCCAAAAAACTAAACTTTTTATTAATTTTTGATAAAAACGTGAATGACGCTGCTTACGATTTACCGCGGACCCCGCGCCGCGCAACACCAGCGAGGGCCCGGAATTTTCGGTGACCGCCTAACCCCTTAAATCTCCCTCTTGTTTGAAATTGTTCAATCGCGAGTGTGTCAGCGCTGTTGAGAGCAAACAGACGGCATACCGCGCTTGGATCAGAGGTAAAGCTCATGGGGATCCCGAAACTCGCTCGCTAAAGGCAACCTATAATAATGCCACCAAGTCGTGTAAGAGGGCCTACATTAGAGCGGATGCCCAGCGCGTTGCACAAGTAGGCCAAGAACTCCTGACGCATCCTACGGGCAGCCGTAGCTACTGGCGTCTGGCCAAAGCCGTGCAATCCAACTTCTGCCAACCCTCCACTGAGATCTCACCACTGAGATGTCCTGACGGAGCTTTAGCTCACAAGCCGCAGGAAAAGGTCGATCTCCTGGCCAAACTCTTTGCGGCTAACTCCCGCATCGATGACTGTAATGCACAGCCACCCTCAACCACGGCCACGCAATGTCTGATATTAAAATCAGGCAGTGTGATGTCCGTGCGGAGCTGCAGTCAATCGATGCCGGAAAGCTAACGGTCCTGATGGCATCCCAGCAATAGTCCTGAAAATGTGTGCAGCAGAGTTGTCCCCTGTGTTAACGCGTCTGTACCGTCTCTCGCTCTCTTCGGGTTGTGTGCCGGAATCTTGAAGAGAAGCTAATGTGCAACCGATCCCTAAAAAAGGAGATCGGTCAGATCCGACTAATTACCGCCCTATAGCCGTAACTTCAGTGTTGTGTAAGATCCTAGAACGAATATTGAACAAACAGCTTATTCGATACCTAGAAGATCACTCCCTAATTCACGATCGTCAATATGGGTTTCGGCCAAAACGGTCAACGGGTGATTTCTAGCGTACGTCACACATCTCTGGGGTGAGGCTATTGACAAGCGTGGCGAGTCACTGGCAGTTATCCTTGACATAGCCAAGGCTTTTGATCTGGGTCTGGCACAAAGCTCTTCTCTCCAAGCTCCCGGCATACGGTTTGCCCGCTCAGTTCTGTACCTGGATTGCTAGCTTCCTGCATGAGCGTAGAATCCGTGTCCTTTCGGATAGATGCGCTTCGCGGTTCATGTCAGTGAACGCTGGTATTCCTCAAGGCTCCGTTCTATCCCCCACGCTGTTCCTTCTGCATATCAATGACATGCTTCCTCTTGGAAACATTCATTGCTATGCAGATGATAGCACAGTGCATGGGGGATATAACGGTCACCCAACGGCTGGGCGGGTAGACACCGAAATGAAGCGAGCAAATCTTGTCATTGAGCTCGATCGGGTGTTGGACCTCATTTCTAAATGGGGCTCCGATAATCTGGTGGAGTTCAATGCCAAAAAAACACAGATGTGCGCGTTCACAGCGAAAAAGTCGCCATTCCTTCCCCTTCCCTCTCTTCAGGGTACATCTGTAGGCCTGCAGAGCAGTATTAACATGCTCGGTATGAATATCCGCTGCGATCTGAACCAAAAGGACTACATCGAAACCGTGATTAAAAATGCCTCACGTAAACTCGGTGTCCTGAACAAGGTGCGGCGATTCTTCACGCCTGATCAGTTGTGTCTTTTATACAAGACACAGGTGCGGTCTTGCGTGGAGTATTGCTCTCACCTTTGGGACGGCTCCGCAAAGTACCTTCTCGATGCCTTGGACAGATTGCAGCGCCGCGTTGTGCGCATTGTCGACAATGCGGAGGTCACTAAAACTCTCGAGCCTTTGCAATTGCGTAGAGATATTGCGTAACTCAGCGTCTTTTACCGTTTATACCATGGCGAGTGCTCTGAAGAACTCTTTGACCTCATCCCTCCTTCTCCCTTCCTCCATAGGAGTACGCGTGCTGCTCTCCGGAGTCACCAATTTACAGTCTCTAACATTCCATCACGCACAAAGAAATTTGGTGACTCGTTTCTTTGTCGCACTTCCAAAAGATGGAATAGTCTACCAGCACACGTATTCCCTCCTACCTATGACATATATAGGGTCCTTCAAACGAGGCGTGAAGAAGCACTTTGTGGGCCGGCAGAGTGAGGGTGACTGATGCTACGTCTCTTACGCTGCACCAGTTGTCCTCGCGCCTGGACTTCATTTCCACTTAACATCAGGTGGAGTGGGGTCATTTGCCGGGCTTAGCATAAAAAAAAGCATTAGTTCGAGGCGACACTTTGAGAGCGCTAATTGTGTATCTAGTGTTTAGATGATCGAAGTTAACCCGGAAGAGTCACTATTGACAGTATTGTTTAGTAAACAAGAGAGGGTGCCGCGCGGTCGCAAATATTGACTTAAGTCTGTTAATGAACTTCAAAGCAAAATAGAAAGAAGAAAGAAAGTTTTTATTCTGCGAAATGAACAAAACTAAGTGTTAGTGTCTGAGTGGTAGAGCCACGCTGCGTTGCAGCACGCATTGGGCCGGCGCCGCCCCGGCGTAATACCACCCTCTCACGAATATCCGGCGTGAAATAATGGCACTTGGTGCTGTTGTGTTTCGTCCGGCCAGTGAGAGTTCCGGAGGCCCCTTCCCCTCCCACCCCTCCTCACAATTCCTATTCCTTCCCCTAACCCTATTCCTTTCTTAAAGGTCGGCAACGCATCTGCGACTCCTCTGGTTTTGCGGGTGTCCATGGGCGGCGGTGATTGCTTTGCATCAGGTGACCCGCCTGCTTGTTTGCCTCCTTCTAATATAAAAAAAAGCCATCACGCGCTTGTGTTAAAAATGAAAATTTACTTTTTAAAGATGGGGGTGAACTGCGTATTATCAATACAAATATTTTTATGTAAGAATTATTGTTTGATGCGTAAAATTAAGAAAGTTGTTGGAAAAAAAATGTTTTTAGGAGTCATTACATTTTTGTATTGTTTGTTATTTTTTGAAGAATTTGTTTTAAATTTCAACGAGGCCACGACCTTGTGCAATGATCAGGCTAACTTACGTAAGTTCTTTTAATGTATTTAACTAATTCAGCGCATAGTAAAAGTAACTTAAAAATACGTAAATTTTCACAATTTTGTGCAGGATCCCCTTAAGCGAGAGATATATGTGGGGTCTTGGACCAATAGGGTACGGTCCATATAATTGTCCTCGGTTGGGTTGGTAGTTGGTGCACTGATGAAAGCCAAGCGCTAACCTGTTGTAAAATAAAAAGATAGGATGGGTAGTACCTAATTAAAACAAATGGTCACAATGTTATAAGAGAACTTTATTGTTGTAATTACGGTATATCTATAGCATGAACTGGCAAGTAACAAAAGAACAGTATTTTACTAGAATTACGCTAGAGAACCATGTTCACAGAGTCGGCCGTGCCCAATAATGATACAACTATATTTATCATTAACTAAGTATAAGAAAAAACAATTTGAAAACAGTGAAATCGTACGCTTTCCTCATAAACTCCAAAGTACTCGTATAAATTTTGAATATACTCCTAAAAAGCGTTTAACAGGGGAATCGATAATGGAAATTCATTACACGAGATAACCGATTTACACACTTCTCATCTCATAGAAAAATGTACATACACCGATAAGTATTATGGCAAAGATTAGAGATCACTGTTCCTCTTCATACAAACTTATTGCATATACGACTAGGGCGCCTTGTTACAAGCCCCGCGCGGCGTCTAAGCTCCCCGGAAGACTTCCAACACGACGCTTAGAATACGTAAAAAGATCACATTCGAATAAATTTAAAAACGGCTTACGCTATAGTCTCATTTGGTGCCTGAATTGATATGTCCAATAACTAAATGCGAACGAAACGCTAATTCTGTCTAGCTGTTACACTTTGAGTAACTAAACGAGGTATTTGTTTTGTGTCTATCCGTTTACGTAGAACTAAACCCGCAAAGTGCAAGTCAAAATATCATACCGCACGAGCAGCGCGCTCCGCCTATTCTATATTAAGTATACGCTATTATTATTATCTTTTAATACTTAGAAGTTACAATAAACACCCGCCCGGCGCGTTCGACTGCTATGGAAGACTCGACGCTTACAAGAAGCACTTTCAATACGTTATATCAGTCGGCCGCCACTCAACCCAAGAAACAATCTCTACGCCATTATATCGACTCCTTACTGTATTTATACAAAATGTACAATTTCTCAAAAGCGCTCCCCAACATTATGTGTTACGGCTTGTGATTATGTGTGTGACGATATGGATTATGATTCGATGATCCGCTGGTAAGGCCAAAGGCGAATTTAATTCAGCATTCGATTACATTTACGAAAACGCGGATGTATGGCACTGAAGCTGCGCCTCCTGGTGGAAAACGAGGGGAGATACATTTAGTCATACAAATTGAGAGTAGTTACAATTTAGTCATACAAATTCTCGTTTTCATTATCGTGATCAAATAGTTAATAAAAATCGTACTAGGCCCTCGATTGTCACAGTAATCTTGTGATTTGAATTACGCTTCGTATGATGCGATTGTTCAATGTATTTTAGTCATTAAAAATCACATTCAATTATTTTCGTTTTCTAATTGTATTTAGAGGCTTTGTTCATTTTATGATTTGTCACCCCATAATATTGTCAATTCATTTCTGATAACTAAAAGAAATACTTTAACTATTTATTAAATAATTTATCTACTTATGATTTAAATAAATATGCTGCCTAGGGCTCGCTTTTATCAACTGTAATTTTTTTATGTAAATAATAACAATCCAAAAGAAATAATTAAATTTACAATCGTAATTAATATAATAACTATTTCGACAGACGAATATTCTTATTTTACGCACGCGTTTGGCGTTATTCAAGACTGAATTTTCTTTAAACATTACCTGCCGCAACCAGCGATGTTATTTAAACTTAATTGATGTCTCTGAGTACCGCAGTTACTGCCGTACTCAGAGACGCGAATTAAGTTTACAATTAAGTCTCTTGCTGTCACTTTCTTATGTATAGTGCTAAATAGAGAAGGAGAGACATTTAATTGTCATTGAGTACGGCAGTTAGCTACCATGATTGTTCACTGTAAAAACTGATGCTGTCTCTTTTTGCCATTATTTTTAAGAATGAGACTCCAAAAATTTTAATTCACGCACTGATTTAAAATTCATCATTTTCTATGAATCATAAAATTACTGTCACATTTGTCTACTCCGACCGAATCTTAGCTTGCTATTGCCCACCTATTTTTATTCAGGTATGACGTAAGTATCTTTTTTCCACGAGAGATAACATGAAATAATCACTGTGGTTTGGCACTTAACCTCTGAACTGTCCGTAAACACTTGTAGGTGTGGTCTGCAACTAAGGTCGCCGAACACTTTCGTGCTATGTCATAATAATAACACTAAAAGTCGACAAGTGCCTGCTACATTATTTAGTTGCTTTGACAAAGTATGAAAGTGTGCAGAGACTCGTTATTGGCTGTACTATTTCAAAAAACTTGCCATAATTTATAAACTAAACGATTTACGGACAACAGCAAACTGCGCGTTTACAATAAGTACGACTATCCATATGATATAATATAAAAATTCTATTAATGTTAGTATATGGATCTGAACATTATTCCTATGTAACATTCACATTTAGGTTAATTACAAACGAGTTATTAAATACGCTTACTCTCTTATAATGAGAAATTTCAAATTTACGAATGACAAAAAATTATATCAATGAATCCAGGTCTCGAATCAAAATACCAATTCATGTAACATCATGATATGCAAAATATAATGCGTGTCGATATGACGTAGTAACCACATAGTCGAATTGAACGACTTAAACATTAGCAACACACGTTCTTAATTATGTGATAGGCCATTTAAGTTAGTAAAATATTTACAATAAAAATATGAAACCGTTTACAGTTTCTCCAATACGACATTACTCGAAGATTAGGCGAGAAAGAACACTAACAACTAGACGAAAGTCTTGTAAGTGGGGCGGCGTCGCGAGACCCTCCGCTTGGGTGGTCCTTCGAGTATTCTTAACTTTACTGTCACGAAAATAAAACTTCAGTGAAGCGATAAAACATTATAGTGCGGTATGACGATTTTTTTTTGTTTCGTAAATATATTAACAACGATAGAGTATCCGTATACGTACCTGCTCTTACTAAAGTTTTATTTTGTTGATATACATACGAGTAAGTACGTGTCTATAAATGAGACTCGCGACGCCGTCCCAGCAACACGACGAACTTTATATTTAGTACACAGGCACACATAAATCCAGCAACATAAACGCCTACAAACAAAACATTTCTTATTTACATGAACACTATGCAACTATTTAATAAGTTTGCGATTAACTTGAATGACAGATATCGAGAAATAAATCGAGTTAGGTTCAACATAGGTAAATTTTTCTAAAACAGTTTCAAACGATATTATCTTTACATTATCTTTCATTACCTATATTAACATTAGCTATAATTTATAAGATCTCCAAGTTTGTGATAATCCTCAATTTAAATTTAACAAGATATTCGTTACCTACCTATTTATTGTAGGTATGCGTCTGCATTAGTTACTACAATATATGAAACGTGACAACTTAACAGAGAGGGCAAAATATTTTAGTTATTATCGTATCCTAATTCGAATAGATAATCCTGTTTCAAAACAAGATCAAAAGTTCATTTGGTCGGACCAAAACTTCAGTCGGTAAAATTGATCAAAACTCTCTTATATCCCTGGCGTAGACGTATAAATAAGGTGTGGTGACCGTATCGCCATAGGGCTTGGGCTAGTAAGCCTCTGCTATCTAGTTCGCTCAATAAATATTTAACGTTCATGGAGACTGCGAAAAAGATAGCCGGAAACGTCTCCCGAGCGTCCGCCACGGCGATGCGGGCACCGAACACGTTGCACCCTATAACACAGTTCACACCGTCCGTCAATCACACGCGGTGCTCGAACACATACGAATTTCGACCTTGGAAGCTTCCTGTTGCAGAGATTTCTAAAAACAATTGAGTGTAGAAAGCTTCGCGTCAGGTCGCGTTGAGACTGACCGGGATCGGTCAGTCGAGTGGTGGGCGGGACTAGCCTGGGGGCAGTCACGTGCTCACCACAAGCCGGAGAATTGCGGCGACCAGCAGCGCGAATACGGGCTCGATGCGCCCGCCGCGCCCGCACGACAAGATCTCGATTTCCTAATGACAGACAACGGATTATTTAAGTGTCTAACATGTGATGTTACCGATCAGGGTTAGGGACGAGAAATAGTGTATTTCTCGTCCCTAACCCTGTAATGTAACATTTTTTTTGCGTTATTTGTTATTTTACATGAATACCGTTCAAGTAGCGAACGAGCAGTCATATCACCTGATGGAAACTAATCATGGCCATGGAGACCAGAAGAGTCGCAGATGCGTTAGGCCTTGAGGAGTAGGAATTGTGAGGGGGGGGGGGGGGCTTACTCCGGTACTTTCCGGTACTTACCGGCCGAAACACACAAGTCAAATAAAAGATTTTATTATTATTAAACGCTTGCTACTAGCTACGTACCTCGGGGTGGTACGAGACGCGTGCCTTGGGCGGCGGCGGGGCGCGGCGGCACGTCCAGTCGCTTGGCGCCGCAAGGGCACAGCGTGTAAAACTCAGTCCTCAGTGATTGAGGATTCCGGGTGTAACGCGCTTCTTTTGGACTTATTGTCATTTACCATCAGATGACAAGAAGGCGCTTACCCGTTGTAGAACAATAAAAATAAAAATAAAACTGGTTGGTAGCAGAAACCCTTGCCACTTTAAATACCTCCGCGTGGTATGAGACGCAGTGCCGAGGGCGGCGCTTGAGCTGAAGCTGCTGAAGCTGCTGAAGCTTGAGTTCGCAGCAGTTTTTTTTAATGTGAAAAGGGGGCAAACGGATTAGCCGTAATACCTGATCACATCCGCAAAACCTACCGACTTGAGTGACTTTAACCCCCAGTTTAGTAGCTACCAAGAGCGTCGCCAGCCGATGGCCCAGGGGGAGGCAAGCCGATATTAAGTCCCAATGTGTAAACTCCACGACCTCTTCACTGTACATAGAGGCGTGCTTAAGGTTTCAGAGTAGGGCAACATTATTTTCTTGTAATTTTTTTTTTAATTTTTAGGGGGGGGGCAGCTCTGGCAACGCCCTCGGGAGTTACCAATCTAAGATTAAAACAAAAAGAGAAGATACGGCATGCTCCTTTTGTAGTCAATCAAAATATAGTCCTACTCAACTACATATGCAAACACACACACACACACACACCTATAGAGTGTAAATCGAGCGAGCTAGACAGAGCAGTAAGTTTTTTAACCTTCGCAACAGACGATCGTACGTACGACTGATTCCAACGCCCCTGCGGAGTAGCGTCTTTCTCTTTTTCACACAGCAGAATATCCGCAATAGTGCGATGTAGCCTGTTCGCTCGGCAAATTGCGTCTGAAGTGAAATTGTGCCTTTAGGCCTAATTTTAGCGGCTCACTCACGAGACGCTAGTTCCGTATCTCCCCATTTTGTTTCAATGTAAGTGTGCGAGTGATTAAAAATTTTTTTTTTTTAAAATAAAAGAAGGAGGCCGCCGCCCATGGACACCCGCTAAACCAGAGGAATCGAAGACGCGTTGCCGGCCTTTAAGGAAGGAATAGGTTTCAGGGAGGAATCGGAATTATGAGGAGGAGGGGGGGGAAAGGGCCTCCGGAACCCTCACTGGCCGGACGAAACACAACAGCACCAAGTGCCATTATTTCACGCCGAATATTCGTGAGAGGGTGAACCGGCCCAATGCGTGCTGCTACGGAGCGTGGCTATACCACTGTCAGTGTCACTCATTTATCACACCACCCAGGGTTCACGAGGGTAAACCTACGGTCACAAGTAACTTTAACCCCCAAAATATTGTTGGCTAACTTGCGTTTGTGTTGTACGACTCCTTTTTGAGAAGCTCATTACACGTACCTACCTATTACCTGATGGAGAGTAATCCTACCCGCTAAACCAGAGGAGTCCTAAGGGGAAACTGCTCAGTTTAGCAGTGTAAAACCGTAGAATAACAACGCATAGAAAGCTAGAACACGCACGATAAATGCCATACTGGCTTGGTACTGAAACGGTCCGCGTTAGTACTAATAATCTAAAGTTATCTATCAACAGTTCCAATTTCCTTACTTTTGGGGCGAATCTGATTCCTCTAGCAACATTACTTGTGCACATGTGTGCGTGTCGCCGAGATAGTACGCGTAAGTTACTCCTACATCCATTTTTTTCTTGCCTCACACCATGACAGTTTTCTAATACGAGACTATCGTTCTATGCGTTATTATTCTATAACGCATAGAACGATAGTATCTGTAAAACAATGTTGGTTGGTCGAATTTGTAGTTACATACCTCTGGGTGGTAGGACACGCAGTGCCTGGGGCGGCGGCGGTGCGCGCGCGGCGGGGCGCGGCGGCAGGCGGCGCGCGGCGCGGCCTCGCGCGGCCGCACGTCCAGCCGCTTGGCGCCGCACGGGCACAAAGTGTCCACCACCAGCAGGATTAGGTTGCTGTGCGGGATCTTTTGTACGCTGAACGGCCTGTTCAAGAAATTGGGTGAATGCAATTGAGTGACAAAAGATTCAATGTAAGGCGAACGTTTTGCGTTAGTCAATTCCATCACGCATGACTGATACAAAACGGCGTCTAATGGACGCCTAACTGGCAAATTCTGAAAAGGTTTCTGAAGAAGAAAGACAATGGTTAGGATGTTCTGTGAGATAAGTGACTTATCATTTAATGTAACTGGGAAAACTGGTTTCTGAAGGACTTGGTAAAGATGTTCCGTGAGATGTTAATTTGACAAATGATTTGCATAGCTTCTCAGTTGAGTCCCAGGGTTTAGAGCCGTTCTTTTGCCCTGGATAAAGAAAGATGAGAAAAGTCTTCACATAACCGTGATACTCATCTATGCTGTTCAGGGCCTATCATCTGCTAATATGTGTGTGAAATCGTAAAAACGCACCCCCTTTTAGTCCTAATCTTTATATGAGCTCAGCTGCTGTAAAACCAGACCTAATAGAAACTCAATTATTTATTTTGTTAGTACCTAACCTTCGTGACATACAAGGGGTTATATGTTACATACCTTTCGCATCCTGAATTGTGGCAGTTAGTGAGTTTCCCTTTGAGCGGCTGCGCGGCATTAAGCCTCGTCGATTGTAGCGTGAATAGCTCCGCGCTGGTGTCGCAGGGCCGGACTGCGGCAGAGCGTGCTGCCTCGCGGGGCGGCTCGCGCGCCACCGGGCCGCCGCCATCACGAGGGCGGGGCTCCTCGCCCGCGGGCGCCGCGCCGCCTACGCCATCGATGATGATCTCGTAAGTGCCACGGTCGCGATCCGCGTCTTCATCGCCATCCATCTCTTCGTTCTCGTAGTCTTCGTAATCTGGAGATGAATCTTAAAATTATAAGTCTATTATAAAGTCGAAGATCTTTAAATTATAGTATAATAATGTAGATTTCTGGTCGATATTAGGTTAGATCCGGCTCGAAGGACCATAAAATAAGTGTTTTGTAATTGTTAATCTAAATTGATAGTTCGTAGTATTATTATTTAACAGATAATAAATGACAATCACATTTAAACGATATTAACATTGGTACCTAACAACATTAACATTGGTGACACTTTCTTTCTAAATTTATTTAAGTAGCATTAGAGAATTCATCAGCAATTTCTACAAAACCTGTCTAACAAAGTGTACCTATATCTTCCTCGGCATACGGGCGTGCGTGCGCACCCACTGACTCCCAATAAGGGAACCACACTGCCAGTAGATTGGTCAGATAACCTCCGATCCAGGCCAGAGGTTTTGCAGGCTGCAAAAAGTCATATAATGAGTAAATAGTACCTCTTAACTACTATGTAACTATGTGTGAAGTGGGATTAAGTAACGAATTTATGAATTTTCAAACGTTTAATTCATAGTAATAAGAATGCGTAGAAGAAACCTTAAGTAATAAGTATATTCTGATGACCATTTAGTTATTTTTTTTGAATAAATTACGTTTGAAAAGAAAGGAAGAGATGAATTTCATGTCGTTGGCTCTCAGTAAAAGTTCTCCCGCTGCCGTCGTCATAGATTTACGAACTAATAGTAAACAGACATTGCTGAGAATCGAATATGTAGTCAAAACAGAAAACCAAGAATGGTATCGGAGAAATTACCCCCAGTTTATTGCTGCTGCCGCTGAAAGGATTCCTCGAGTCGGGACATCGTCCCTGGTGATCGTGCACCGTGACCTTCTTGTAGATTCTGTCCTGGACCAACGAATCCATAATAGTCCCGTCCACTTGCCCAAAGAACCGTCCCGTTTGCGACGCATCTTCGGAGAGTATAATAAACCCGTTGTCGTCTAGTATGTAGCAGTCAAGCTCGTCTCCTGCGCATGTTTTCTTACAAACGCTGCCGGCTGTGCACTGTTAAAGAAGAAATGTACACGTTTAAAAATACTCTATGTGTTAAGAGATCATTCTAAGTTTCGACTGTCAAAATATTTTTTTTTCATAGAATGTAGGTTACTCATGTAAGATGTCACAGCTACTCTAGAAGAACCATCTAGTTACTAAAAAGAAGAAAATTTCAATAAAAGTATCAGATTGCAAGGAATAAAAATAATGTAGATTTTGCCCGCGGCCCTGAACAAGTTTAAATTTTTTCATACAAGGGGGTAGGAGGGGGGTCTAGATAGTTCTTAGGTAAGATGAGAAAGTAAAATATTTTTTTTTTATTCCAACGTCGATCGTTGAATGGGTGTACGTAGAATCTTAAAAACATTGCAAAATCTGGCTCACCGTAGACGTCACGTTCAGAAAGTGCCGCGCCAGCGACTCCAACTGGAAGTGCAGCCCCACCACCGCCGCCGGCGCCCGGTGGCCGCGCGACTCCACGAACACCGCGTGCGTGGCCAGCACCAGCGGCGGCCGGCCGCTGAGCTCCTCGGCTTCAGAGCCGTCGCGGAATGGCACTGAGAACACGAAGCTCTCCGGCTCGATGGCGTGGTGCTCTACCGCACGACGGTACCACTCCGAGTCGAAGGCACGCGCGTACCTTTCGCTGAAGTGTCTGGAACACGAAATGTCAGGTCAGGAGTACCCTCAACTGCGCAGGACACAGCTGATCACACCCTTGCGGTGTGTGGGCGTAACCTGCGCAGCGTCACGTCCTGACGGGCATTGTCGGGGTTGACCTCTATGTAGACACATAGATGATGAAATCTATGGTAAAATCTATGCTGAACAGTGAGAGGTCGTGACACACAGCCATTGCCTCCTTCTGTCCGCGAAAATGCCATCCACGCGGACAAGATTCGTCACAGACGTTGCAGGAGAAGGAGGCGGCGGTACGCTCGCTTTTCCACGGCAATGAGGTGATTATAAGATGGGGAATCGCTAGCTATCGTTTTAAACGAAACAATTACAAAAACTGGACAAATCATAGAACATAGAGTACAAGTAGGCGGCCTTATTGCTTAATAGCATTTTCTTCCAGGCAACGTTGGGTGAAGAGAGAGAATAATAAAGAATAATAGGGGAGCGGGTGCACCTAAAGAAAGAAAGGATTGAGAATAAATACGAGTAGATATCTAAAGAATACAGAAAAAATAACAGATAAGGAAAGAAAATATACATAGTTAGTTGGGAGCAGAAGAAAGAAAATAACTTTTGAAGACCTTGGAGTTTGTGCTTTTCTAATACTCTCAGGAAGTGAGTTCCAAAAGCGGACAGCATGGACAGTGAAAGGAATAGAAGAAGAAGTCGGCAATGTGACGCTACTTACGGCTCAGAAGACTCGGTAGTCCTAGATGTGTTGCTGTTCTCGGTCCACTTGAGGAGGCCGCTGCGCGTCGCGATGAACGACAGCGTAACTTGGAACTTGTGAAACCGGCCCTGCCTGCAAACATTCATTTACAATTATTAAATCGTTTTGCACTGGCTTCCAAGAAGAGGGTTTGTTCTGGCAGTCGCAGACATTGCAACGATGCGCGCACGATTGTATTTTCTTGATTGAATGATGCCTTGTCGTAAGTTAAATGGCTATGCCTAATGCCTTTGCCAATTAGTGATGGGAATTTGTTGGATAACGCTTAAGCTAAAATAGTAGCGTATTTTTTCAATGTTCCAGGAATGCTTATTCATTAATCAGTTCTCTTCCACTTTTCACCAAATAATGCGCTTAGTGTTATAGGTGGCGAGCCCATCGCCGCTCATATGCTGCTTAATGTATGTGCAGTCTTTAGTCCGTTTGTCGCCTTTTACGAAACCCAAGTGAATGAGCGTCCACCACACAGCTACTTGGTGTATGGAATAACAAATAAAATGTATTTTGCTGAATGCCACGGATATTTTGGACTTTTGATCTTTTCGGCTTTGTCATCTGGCGTGGCGGAATTCGATGCTTGGGCTGGATCTTTTGGCAACCCAGTCCTATCACTATTCTCCTTTAAAAAGATGACATTTTGCAATGTCTTTGAGGGCAGAGAGCCGTGTGATTATCGTGCTACGTTGTACGACAAACCCCTTACAAACAAAACATGATCTTAAATAAAGTGAAGGAACAAATTCCGTGCGTTTTTGTAAGAACCAAAATTCTTAAACGTGATCCGTGCGAGCTAGAAATCCTTGGAGTGCTAAAAGAAAATGTTAGCCTGCTTACAATAAACGATAGACAGCATACCTACCTCAATCCTGGATAGCTTATGTGATATGAGTAAACGAGTGAGGGCATAGAACAGTTCCTAATGTGGGGGTACAGTTTTGTTCCAAATGTTTCACTAAACATCAGCAGTTATTATTCGCTGCTGAAGGCCATAATTTAAATCTTCCTTTTTATGGCAGCAAAATAATCTGCTGATTTACAGGATTTTGTTAACTTATGAAGTATCATAATCAATTTATTGCCAGTAATTTTTACCAATTTGTTAAAAAGGCAGGGTGTAAATTAAAAAAAAACTATTAACGGTTGTAAATTAATGTTTGTTGAATGCCCATATAAACCCTTACATGGGTTAGGCACTCAGCCGGCGCTACTGTAGCTGTTGCTAGCGAGCAGAGTCAGTGTGAATTCACATTTGTACTGTTTAAAGAAAGAATAGCAGTTGAAAGTCAGAAAGCAAAACATAACACTGTTCTATTCCCCATAAACCACTTCAATTAACAACGACTAATACTGTACCTTAATTGTCAGGTAAACTCTGTTGCGTTGTAGTAGGTACCTAACCGTTCCAAAAAAGTCGTAGAGGCATTGTAGTAGGTACCTTGCAGGTCGTATAAATTTTTTCCTTTCTTCAATCTAACGCCTGAATTTCATAACCAATCTGTAGATTGTTTAGCCTACTAGAGTGAGATATTTGACACAGATTGTAATAAGCTTAAGAGGATGCCGCGCGATCGCAAAAACTGACATAAGTCTCATAATGAACTTCAAAGCATAATCAATCATATTGATAGGTATTTATAATTAGAACAATTCTGTTTTGAAGTTTTAGACCTAGTAATTCAATTAGAGCAATGTTTTAATTCTGCGAAATGTACAAAACCATCACGCGCTTGTGTTAAAAATTAAAATTTACTTTTTTAAGAAGGGGGTGCCCTGCGGAATATCAATACAAATATTTTCATGTAAGAATTATGGTTTCATGCGTAAAATTAAGTAAGTTGTCGAAAAAAAATGTTTTTAGGAGTCATTAGATTTATGTATTGTTTGTTATTGTTTAAAGAATTTGTTTCAAATGAAAACAAGACCATGACCTTGTGCAATGATCAGGCTAATATACATAAGTTCTTTTAATGTATTTAATTATTTAAGCGCATGGTACAAAATTTCGTACAAAGGTTCACAATTTCGTGCAGGACCACCTTAAGTCAAAAATTTGAATTTAAAAGTCTAAACAATCTATAGACATGTTATTAATTTGGGGCGTATGTGGTAATTAACTGATTTTAGCACTGTCTGCTGTCTGTGCACCTACCTACGAAGTTTCCCACACGTGTTAGCTGTAGCTAAACCAAATCTACGGAACCTTGTTGATAATGTCAGGTTACTTTACCTTGTCAGTAGTGCCATTAATGTCGCTATCGGGCTATTCGTGTGACAAACACATAACAATTAGTGATCAACATAAATGTAACTTAAAGCGCTTTAAGAAAATATTTTTGTAACCTAATCGAATATTGGTGCGGAAATAATTTCATGCAGAGAACGAAAAATTTGGGTTTGAAACGTAGTTAAGTACTTAATCTTAATTTTTTTTTTAAAGAGATTTTGTAATTTTTAGTAACTTTTCATTTAAAAAACTTTTTGTGTTTTTGTACAGAAACTTCGCGTTACTATAAAGACATGCTTCAATTAATGCTTTCACTTACTGTGAGTGGTGGCTGGCATGTCCAATGTGTGCGTCCAATTCCTTGATTACCATAGCGTCCCTGATCAGCGATTGAACTAAAGTTTTATCACCTGTGGAAACACAAATAATAAAAAAAACATATTATAATATACGGGTGATGGAGCACAGTATCTTGGGGGTAAAATTAACAGACAGGATAATACATAAGATACTGCGTTCTAAGACACAAATCTGGCGGGCAGGGCATGTTTGCGCATGCCGGACGAAATGGAACGGCAGCGAGGCCGGCCTAGGCGGAGGTGAGGAACGAGCTTAATGCTTATGCGAAGGATTGGCCGACCCAAGCAAGAGACCTTAAAAAATGGAATCTGGGGGTCAAAGTTGCTCGCGTCCGTAGGTTTACCCTTGAGACCCTACACGTGATCCCTGGGTGGTGCTAAATGAGTGACACCAACTGAGTGGTAGAGCCACGCTGCGTTGCAGCACACATTGGGCCGGCTCGCCCGGCTTAATACCACCCTCTCACTAATATTCGGCGTGAAATAATGGCACTTGGTGCTGTTGTGTTTCGTCCGACCAGTGAGGGTTCCGGAGGCCCCTTCCCCCCCCCCCCCTCCTCCCAATTCCTATTCCTTCCTTAAACCTATTCCTCCCTTAAAGGCCGGCAACGCGTCTGCGATTCCTCTGGTTTTGCGGGTGTCCATGGGCGGCGGTGATTACTCTCCATCAGGTGACCCGCCTGCTCGTTTGCCTCCCTCTTATATAAAAAAAAAAAAAAAAAAAAAATGGAAAGGGGGAGGAAGGTCTTTGCTCAGTGTGGGAAAATATAGGATAATAATAAAAATAAAAAGTCAGTCGCCACCTATCAATTGTAGCGATAATGATTTGATTTCAATGATAAAGGATTTTGTCCAGAAAGCAGGACTCTTCAAAGGCTAAGTACCTATTTACTTTACTTTACCATAGTGTGATAATTATTGTCCCCGGTTATAAACACGGCTTCTTAAAAAAACTTAGCTCCTTAAGTCAACCGAGAGCGTATCTTTCATACAGATAAGCGTATTCGTTGCTGAACAAATAAGTGCCTTAACTCACAGTAATAAGAGTCCCTATCCTGCTTCTTGTGCGCGTTGTGAAGCGTGAGGGCGCGCGGGCGCAGTGACATCCACTTCCAGCCGGGCCGGCCGGCGCGCGACAGGAAATGGAGTAGTTGCTCTTCAGGGCTGTTGAAGGATTGCTCCGACGTCGATGCGTATTCACAGTACACCCTGTAATGTAATGAGATTTAACGTGTTTTCATTCAGCTGTAAGGTGTGACATTAAGAATCATTTTGGAGAAAGATGAAAACATTTTCACAAGCAGTATTTGAACATGTCATGAGTTCATGAGTCTTTATTATTGTTGACATGTGCTAGTGTAGTAAATAATGTAAAATTATGTGAAACTTACCAGTCGGGGTGTACTTTCCAGTTCTCTCCTTTGAAGTATTCTGATACTGCAAAAATAAGACAATTAGATTAGAATTAACAACATATTTTAGATTTATATTAGAAGATTACGGAAGGTTAACCCAAAGTTTTTTTGAATTAACTTTTAAAATTTCTGTGTCCAACAACGAAAAATGCTAGATGTTTTATGCTAATTTAGATGTTTTTTTTAACTTTTGTGGTGGTGGGGTTTTTTTTCCATATTTAGTTACTAGATAACCTATCCTAAACCAAAGCACAATAAATATATATGTGCAGCTGAGTATCATGTACCTATTGTATGAGCTACACGCTGAGCGGCGGCAATACGGCGGCGAGTGAGTAAGGCGTGCCGTCCACGGTCCTGCAAAACTATCTCTACTTATTCGATATGTAGGTAAATCCTTAGAGAGGTTAAGTTACTGACCATTGACAGGGCTGTGCTTGAGCTCCTGCTCGGCGTGCAGCTCGTACATGCCGTAACCATCAGGCAATACAGCAGCCAGTGAGTAAGGCGTGCCGTCTACAGGGCTGTAGAAGTATCTCTGGCGACGCGTGGCGACGCGCCGCATGCCGTCGTACTGCACTTTGACGCCTATCTCTGTCTCGCCTTCGCGCTGGTCTATCATGTCGTGGCGCAGCTGGAAGGGAGTTTCAAATTAAGTTTGATGCGTTCACATGTTTCTTTTTTTATAAACTACGGGTTTCGGGTCCCTCTTGCACGAAATATACTTAATGGGTCGACGTGTTGCTGCGAGAGGGAGACCTCTGCAGGCCCTACTAAGATAAGATTCCCTACGGGTAAGCGCTTGACCTTTATCTCACCTGTTGGTAAGTGCCGATAAGGCCGAAGGTGGCAGCGCGCTTCACTTGGAATGCTCAAACACTGAGGAACTGGTTTACCTTTTGAATCAAGATTCGATTGCAGTATATATGAAGTGTGGACACTCGGAGTGATGACGTCCTCTAACAAACTGGGCTTGATCACCTTCAGAAACGACTAAGTTTCACGCTGCTGCGTAGGCCGAAAGCGGCCAATAGCAAATTACTAAGCATTATCTTATATATTTTACAGTTTTAAGAAGATTAACTAAGGTTAGATAATTTGGTGTGACCGCAGAACGTTATTTATTTTATTAGTTTAATTTGTTGTTGTGTATGGAAATAAGTTTATAAAATTACTTGTACTTAATAGATACTTACATCGAGCAGCAGCGAGGTGAGGTTGACCCTGGAGTTTTCGTCAGAGTCCACAAGCAGCTCGACGTCGGTAATGTCCACGCTCGAGTACAGAGGGCGCAACGTTTCTGTGTACTTTAAACGGATGGCATTTATTAGTATACTTACTTACTTACTTACCTACACAAAATACTGTATTATACTTCTGTATAAAGCTGTGCAGTTTCTTGCGCCCATTCACACACTCCACAGCTTAAAAATACGTCCTGTATGCACCCATTCCCACCCAGTAGGTTAAAGTAGATGTTTTGGACTATACAAAGTGCTTGTTTTATAAGTTTATTAAATAAAAAAAAATACTTTTGACTGTGAAAATTTTAAATAAAAATATAACTTTGCAGTTACTTAATGGTTCCACTAATTTTAACTTTACTTACTTCCTCGTTCGTGTGCTGTAACAATAGTGTAATATCAAGAGTTAGTAAATAGGTATTCAACATGTTGAATTATAGTTATTATATTGGATAAGTAGTGTATGTTCAGAGAAACACTCACCAGCGGTCTCAAATCTGGATGATATAACACATGCCCGTTGTTATCCACCATGAAGGAGTAGCCATTCACTCCCAGCTGAGAAAAATCAAATAGTTTAGAAGTGAAATCTCACCAATTAATGTTTTTGTGGTATGTCTACATTTGCTTATATCTATTACATGTCCGCATAATTATGTTACATCATCTTATATTTACAATTAAAATTATAATAACAGCTAAAACAAACAATTGTAACAGATGACACTGCTGTCAATGTATAAGCAGTAATACAATTAATCTTTTATCGAAGCAATTAAAGTCAAAATTCTTACAAACATGGCTCAAAGTATTAATAATAGATTATATTTATATACCTTATATGGTGGCACGAGCCTCTTTATTTGATCGACAGGCATATCAGTTCCAACGACACCCAACAGATTGGCTTCTCTTTGCTGTAACAATTTTCAAATTATTATAACAGGTACCTAAGGCACAAATTACAATACGTAAGGCACAAATTATATAATAACCATTGATTTTAATTAGAATACAGTTTTTTACAACAACTTCTTTTTCTCAAATAGGTTAACTGTTAAAATTGTTTCAAAAAAGGTGTTAACTTCAAAGCATCACAAGTGGAAGCACATGTGCAGTCGCTATTTGGTGAAAAGTGGACTACTTATGGTAGAGGACGATGGCTTTATGGCTTTTGCGGTAATCATTGCCTAGTCACTGACTAACCCTTCGGGGATAATAGTCGTGATTATATATATGTATGTATGTATCACAAGTTAGAAAGGGAAGGATTAAGGAAAAACTACCGTGTGGTTCCGCCTGTCGAATATGGGTACTGTCACCGAGGTCATCAGCTGACCCATCCCGTCGTCATCCAAGTTACTGCTCTGTAAAGTAAAAAATTCATTAAAAATCTCAACAACCTCCGATGTATATTAGGAAACAAGTAATTGTTCTCAACTTCCTCCGTGGTAATTAGGAAATATATGTATATTTTTTTGAATTGTTTTGAGACTGTGTGTTTGCTTTGTAAAACAATTAACCTCCGCTGTAGTCTAATGGCTAAGCCAACGGTCTTAGACACAGAGGTGCCGTGTTCGATTTTCGTAAGATGACAGTCGTTAAATAAAACCTACCTACCCGAATTGGGCAAGCCAGGTTATGGCCAAATATCCCTATGTGCTGTTGTCCACGTGGGAAATCCTGTGAGCATCATCGGTGGGATGTTTATAGACTGACGATTATGATAAGTATAACCCGCGCTAAACATCCAGCTCGCTGTGAACACGAGGCGATTCGCGTCGCAGTAGCACAATATGGGCGTCTGCGGGACGTAAGCGGTTAGGGAGGGCGGGGCACACCGCCAGTGGACAGTTTTGAACAGTTATCCGTTCAGTTAACAGCTTCCACAGCTTCTTAAAATGTTATTTTTTTTAAATATATGTATGCTTATAATTTAATTGTTGTTATTAATTTATCCTGGTTAATGTTGGGTATTAAAAAATAAATAAAACGCCTAATTTATAAATTATCATGATGTGTTATTGTTTAAATAATAAAAAGCTCTAAATTATAATGTTGCTAACTGTACACCTGCGCGTCGCAACTTCAGAGCGAGCTAGAAGTTTGGCACTACCAATACTCACTATGATTTTAAACAATTTAAAATGCCGTCTTACTTGTCACGTTGAGCACATGTGCGTCGCTATTTGGCGAAAAGTGGACTATGCCAGAGGACTGCTTTTGCTGTCCTCATTGCCTAGTAGTCTCTGACTAACCCTTCGGGGATAATAGTCATGATTATATATAAATGTATGTATGAATAAAACTCTTGATTGTGTTGATATGATGTGTAATCTTGCTGGTATGCATGAAAAACGAATTCCATTTCGAAGACAAGATCAAAAAGAATAGCCGTTGCCGGAATGGCTCCCCCCCTCCAATACGCGTCGCTGTGCCGTCGCTTCGTTGCCGCTGTCGTTCCGTTTCACGGTGATGTTGTAGTCACAATTACAACAGGTACTCACCCTGCCCCCGACGTACACGGGGCTCCAGTGCACCGGGTGCACCGTCTGGTACATGACCAGCGGCCGCGCCAGGACCTCGACCAGGTGTAGCACCTTCGCCCTGATCTCGGCGTGCTCGTTGATCGACACGTAGAAACCTGATAACAACAATATTACATTGTTAAGATTATTCACAACGATGAACTATGGGCTTATTGTATAACTTCAACACCTATCGCAATACCTTTCAAAAACATTGTTTAGCTAGTTTGATTATTATAAAATTAGTTTTAAATAAGTAAACTATAGCAAAGCCATGTAAAAAGCAAGAGCTTTTCAAAAATGTATAGTTTAAAAGCGATTGACATGATTCAGGTGTCCCTAAAGCTGCTCTATATCTGGGCTTCCGCTTAAATCTATTTCTTGGAGCACCCTAATAGGACGTTACTGAGATGAGCCTGCTATGGTTCTATCAAAAAGGAGCATGTGGACTTTCTTTTTCAAAGCGTCACGATCACGACTCGTAGCTATCCTTATTGCCTGAGGTAGCACGTTCCACAAGAGTATGGACGGAACATAAAATTAGTGTTGTCCCATAGTGTACCTTTGTTGGTGCAAGCCATGTCCTTCATGTTGTGCCCGGCGGCCGCGTCACCCCCCACTCGGTACGTGAATATCCTGACGGGCATGTGGGGCCAGTTCCATGTACGGAACACGCCCTTCGCGCCGCCCGCCCCGCCGCCCGCGCCCACCACCGCGATCGCCTGGTTGCATTGGCAACCTTGGCCGGTGCGGTTGTACTGCAAAAGATACTTGAGTATACTATATGATAATTGTTATGGTAGAGCGGGATTTCCTAACACAGGTACACAAGGTACTTCAAAGGTCATCCCAATAATTTTTACAAGTTTTTGTAATCTCCGAAACTAAATAAAGATTTTTTGTATTGTAAGTATCACCGAGACATTTGAGTGGTTGTTTTCCCGCGGCAGAACGATTTACCTTTAGTTGTACTATCGAATCATACAAGTTATTTTTGACAAAATGACAAAAAAATGTCGGTGTCCCATACTAACGTCGTCAGCTGATCAGACCGTTTTGTATGGGAGGTCGAAATTTTTTTTGTCATTTTTGGCAAAAATAACTTGCATGATTCGATAGTACTACTAAAACCACTAAAATGTCTCTGTGTATATGGCACTAAGGCAACAGTTTGAGACTTATATGAAGTATGAAATAAAGTATACAAAAATATTAAAAAAAATATGCTATATCGAGACAAATAAAGTAAACGGTAGCCGTGTGAAATAGCGGCTCAAGACTAGGCAATGAGGACCTAAAAAGCAGTGCACTGTCTAAGTTTCACCAAATGACAACTGCATAGGTATTGTGGTCAGCGCGATCGGTGGTGAAGCCATCGCCATTTATGCTGTTGGCAGTATGAGCAATGTTCAGTCCGTTAGTCGCCTTTTACGACATCCAAGATAAGAGATGGGTTGGTAGTATTCTTTTTATATTATCCGCCACCACACAGCTCAAACTTACTACAGCACGATTGACGATGACTCACTCATCCTGATACACACACCAACACCAACCCCCCTGTCCAACCCACAGGTGCCAAACATGTGGGAGACTTTGTTGTTCGCGCATCGATCTACACAGACATACAAAGTGCTCCCAGTCCCAGTACACTGCATAAATCGTCCGAAACATACTCAGGGGCCAATGATAATAAAACTTTAAACTTTCGCGTTGCACTGTATTAACCCCATCCCTGTCCCATGAATCAAATGTGATACATAATTGATTTTCAATTGTTATAATTCATGGTCTGTGAACATGTTAAATTAAAACTATGTTAACGGGTCTGAACACGATTAATTAGTAAGTAAGTACATATCACTTACTGCTTGACGTTTCGGTCACGATGCTGCGGCCGTGGTCACAAGCAACCTGTTTATTTTTTAATTTTTACAAAATTCTGTATGTGTTCAGTCCCGTTAACATAGTTTAGATAATAATGATGATGATGATAATATCCTGATAGTTACCCGATGAAGTATCTCGAAGGCCGTGGTGAGCGCTCCCGTGAGGTTGGCGGCGCCTCCCGTTGCCTCTGCTGACCATAAGGTCGTCTTCAGCTCGCGGATAGTTTCTGGCAGAGCCTTTTGACAAAAACAAAGAGAAATAAGACCTAAAACAAGGTTGAACCACGATCTGGTGGTGGGTGCGGGTAGCCGCTAGATGCGAGCAGCACAGCTCCCCTAGACAAACGCTCCCGCCTGTCTATTCGTAATTCTTTTCGTATTCTTTCAAAGGTGTATGAGAAAGTCATGCATAACAAATTTATAGCATTCTTTTAATAAATTTAATGTTATAAAGAACAATCAATATGGCTTCCAAAAAAACAAATCTACAACTTCAACAGCTTTTGATTTGGTTAATAAGATTTTACAAAAGTTAAATGACAAAAAATATGTAACAATACTGTTTTTTGACATGTCAAAAGCATTTGACTTTGTAATGCTTTAACAAACTTTTGCAAAAATTGGAAAATTGTGGTGCCAGAGAAACAGCCATAAAATGGATAGAGACATACTTAAATAATAGGATGCAATCGGTTGACAGTACTAAATTAGATATAAGTACAAATGTGGCACACAAAAATATAAATATAAATGTGGCACAAAAGTATAAATCTAAATATCTACAAAATAAAAATTTCTGAAGTTCCCCAAAGGCAGCGTTCTCGGTCCACTATTATTTCTGGTATATGTTAACGATCTCCCAAATACTGTCACACATAAAAGCATTTTATTTGCTGATGAAATATCAGTAGTAGTCTCTACTAATAAAAATAGAACCTTACATTATCATGAAATAGAAGTAAATAAAACAATAGTAACATAATTACCTGGCTTAACCAAAATAATCTAAAACTTATAAATTAAACAATGATTTTTATCAAGAAAAAAAACTAAAAAAATCCACGCTACACCAGGTATTCAGATTAGGAGCGATTCGGCCCGTCCTGGAGCGATGGGTTGGTCGCAAGGGGGGCTCACTCTCCTTCCGCTTGGTACAGGTCCTCTCGGGGCATGGCTGCTTCGGGAGGTATCTGTGCCGCATAGCGGGAAGAGAGCCGACGACGGCGTGTCATCAGTGCGGAGTGTCAGATGACACGGCCCTGCACACGCTGGAGGCATGCCCATCCTGATCGGCTGAGCGCGCGCAACTCTGCGCTATCGTAAGTCCCGACCTCTCTTTACTAGCACTGGTTTCGGCCATGCTGGCCGCTAAAAGGTCTTGGAACGCGGTCCTCTCCTTCTGTGAAACCATCCTAACGCAGAAGAAGGCGGCGGAGAGGGCAAGGGAAGTGGACCCACTTTCCGACGCTATCCGTCGAAGGCGTGCAGGGAGAAGGAGGCGTGGGTTTGCCCAGCTTCTTCCCCCTCCTGCGGGCGGGCGAACCGCGGGTGTACGGGCAGGGGGAGCCCTACACCTGCGCGTGTGGTTCGCAGTAGTATCGGAGGGCAATCTGATATGCTCCAGGTTGCCCTCTGGTGAGGCTTGGCCTGAAGGCGTCCGTACGTGGTGACGGCCCGCAGACTTGAGCCGCGGTTGAGTCACTAGCTGAATTCCCGCAGCTCTTGAGTCTCTTTAGCGGTAGTTCTGATCATCTGATTGACAGTAGACTAGATTGAAAAGAACATTGTCGATAATGTTTGCAACAAAATTAACAACGAGAGGTACAGCACTTACAGCCTACTATACAAATGTAGAGTCTGTGCTACGTTACAGACTTATCATTTGGGGCAACAGTACTGAATATATAGAGGGCATTTGTGTCTCGAAAAAGATGTCTGAGGGCTATCTGTAACGAAGCACCAGATAATTAATGTAAGCCCTGAATGTTTTACCTCTACCTTGCTTGTTTAGGTTTGAAATATCGAAATTTGTAAAGCAAATTTAAGTCACTTTAAACAAGCTTGAGATGTTTTAGAAAGACAAAAATACTAGAAATTGTAATAGGTTAATAGGTTAGTATTTGATTTTGTCCCGTTTTCAGAAAAAAAAATTTAATATGTGTACTTATATAAAAATTTATAATAAGATTACTCAAGATAAGAAAGATCTGCCCTTGAATAAGTTTACAAAGACTTTGCACAACAGGCTTATTAAAGACACATTTTATACAGTGCAAGAATTTCTCACAAATATTAATTAACTAGATTGTTTTCGTTTAATTTTGACATTGCACCTATTGAATTATATTAATTTGCCAATGACTTGCATGTTGATATTTTATATTTTGTTATTGTACGAATTATGATGATAATGTGGTGTTATACATGTTATTATTAATATTTTCTCCTCCCTCCCTCCCTGTTTTTATGATTTGATGACATTCTGTAATTTATAATTGATAAATCGCTACTGCTTTGAATTTTCGTGCTATTTTCATGGCTGATTATGAAGAATTGAATTTTATTATAAACATTCACAGCATAACCTTATTAAAATGCAAATAAATACATTTCATTTCATATCATTACATTTCATTTCGTCGTACAATGCGCACTAGCAATTGGCACTGCACTGTGTACGACGATTTGTCTCAAAATAGATGTCTGAGGGCTATCTGTACCTAACGATGAACCAGATAATTTATGTAAGCCACTATTTAAAGCCTTGAATGCTTTACCTCTACATCTTTTCCCTAGAAATACTAGAAATTGTAATTGGTTAATACTTGATTTTGTCCCATTTAGTGCTGGATTACAGAAAAAAAAAAAATAAGTGTAAGTATAAAAACTACTACTACTATAATAAGATTCCTCAAGATATTATTGTGTGCTATTTTTATGGTTGAATAAGAAGAATTTAATTTTATTAGAAACATCCATAGTGTAACCTTATTCAAATGCAAAAAAATACATTTCATTTCATATCATTACACTTCATTTCGTCGTACAATGCGCGCGCGCTGCTATTTTTCCACTAGCAATTGGCACAGTACACAGTAGTGTACGACGAATTTCGAATAGACAGTGGGAAGCGTTTTCCGCTAGTCTCGGGTGGCAGGACCGGTTGTGGTTTAGATTCTTGGCCTTTGTCTAGCAGTGGATGTCTTTCGACTGATGATGAAATAATAATAACTTTATGTCATATGTGGTAGCGCGCCTGTCTTTTTTTGATGTGTAAAATGCCGAAAGAAGGAAATGTTTTGTGGTATTTGAGGTAGTATAATACACTGTTAAGAAAGTTTACAAGCACTTAACAAGCTATAGAGACTGCTACATTGGGTATTAAATAACATACGAATACGAAAAAAGTATTCGGATTTAACGGAATCCTCCAAAGCCTTTCTTTCAATAGGTGCTTACGTAAAAAATGTGTTGAAATCCAAAGTTTTATTTCCCAATAGTAAACCGGAGAGCCTAGACATGACATAAACGCTTGTAAAATAGAATGTTGAATGTAGGATGAAACTAATGTAGGATTTGAGTTATGTCAGCGTTAAATTGGTAATTTGAAAATTTTAAAAAGTTTATTTATGAACTTAAATCATCATCACATCCTCATTGGTATGACATTAATTCAACATTTCCCATACTTTAAATACAAAATCAAATGCCTTGCGTTAAATCCCGTCTAAATATGTGGCAAAGAGTGTATCAGATTTTATGATGTATAACTCGTGTTGTGATCACCAACTCGCATTATGCAAGCGTGCTGAGTAATCGTACTTTTTTATGAAGAAGGCCTTTACCCAGGGTATATACAGCCTTAATTTTTTAATTAAATTAAGAGAGTTCCACCCATGAAACAGAACAACTTACCCCAAGAAACCTATGTGCAAAAATGATAAAAAAATTTCGACCTCAGATACACAACTATCCGATCAGCTGACGACAATAATAGTATGGGAGGTCGAAATTTTTTTGTCATTTTTGCACATAGGTTTATTGGGGAAAGTTGTTCAGTTTTATGGGTTGAACTCACCCTTAATTTCATTAAAACTAATAAAAATTGGGTGTTTGGGTAAATTTATTTTACTAGTTTTTAATAAAACCACTGACAGGTTTCTTCATCAACCTATCTACCTTCTAAGTAAAACAAGGCGTCCTCACCTTGGCCGCTCGCTGACCTGCGCTACTAAGTTACACAAAGCAACTTGCATAAAAGTCATAGTTGAGACTAAGCCGCAAACAGCCCAAGGTTTCACAGCGAACCAACAACCTTGGAAGTTGCTTGAAGCCCATTGTCTCAAGTGGCGAGCTGTCCTCAACGACTTTGGCACATGAAAGCTCATAATATCGTGTAGAACCATCGCTGTGATATTCCACAAACCTAGTTTCGTTAGACACTCTTGTTTTGTGGCATCAAAGCAATTTTGTTTGAATGAGAAATATTATTGTGATAAGTGTAGCCTTCCTTTTGATCGGTGTACGTAAATTGGATGGTGTATTTTGTCTGCACCATTTCGTTTCTTATGAGGCTCTATACAATGTGATAGGGGTGGTACTTCTAACCCGTTAAGGCTAAGTACTACATCTAAATTCATCGAAAAAAATAATAATATGGGGGGTCCAACCCTATCCCCCTATAATTTATGACCATTCTTAATTTTTTTTAATGTATTGCGACGCTATGCGATATCGACGGTTTCATATGTCGTAGAAACATGAAAAAATGGCAAACGGTAGCTAATGACACTGGTTAGCTAATCAATTACTTTGTTTCGAATGCTTGAGATTATTTTGGTGAGAAAAAAATCATTACTTAATTATTTTTTTATGTTTTCACAGATTATTCAAAACTAAGTTGGATCCCCCATCTTTTTTTGTCGATAAATTTAGATGTAGTACTTAGCCTTAACGGGTTAGAAGTACCACCCCTATCACATTGTATAAGCTGATAACGAAATGTCATCAAGCACTATTCTACAAGGTCTGGAGCCTTACCATCAACTCTTAGAGTAGGACAACTTTAATCTTACATAATTAATCACGACTATTATCCCCGAAGGGTTAGTCAGAGACTACCCAATGAGGACCGCAAAAGCAGTTCTCTCTGCCATAGTCCACTTTTCACCAAATAGCGACTGCAGATGTGCTCAGCGTCACAGGTGATGAGCCCATCGCCGCTCTATACTGTAGGATGTATGTGCAGTCTTTAGTCCATTAGTCGCCTTTTACGACACCCAACGGAAGAGAGGGAGTGGTAGTATTCTTTCACCGCCACGCGACACGGTTAATGGTTTTACTTTAACCTTACTATGCCAAATTCGTATGGGAATTTAAGAGTTGACAGTTGGGCTCCTGATGTCTGGGTTTGTCTATGACACCAGGTTTTTTAAAATATATTTATCACAAGCCCATAAATGTCCCACTGCTGGGAACAGGATATTGGGCCATAACCCACCACGCTGGCTCAATGTGGGTTGGTTGGTTTCTTAAATACCTTTTTATTTTTTCAACGGTTCACTATCTTTATCTATACGAATACATGTGGGAATCGAAAGAGGAAAACTTGGGTTCGATTCCCATCTGAGCCAGTCATTTTTACGTAGTTCGAAGCGTTTCAGATCAAACGTAGATACGTATGCCTTAATTTCAATAAAACATGTACTCAATAAAAGTTTTAAAATGACAAGATGGATATAGGTTGCAAAGATTTCACTTTCCTAATAAGTATGTAAGTATATAAGCAAGCTAATCACACTTTCCACAGAAAATAAGTCATTGGATAAATTAAACGGCCTGAGTCGGCGCCGTTACGGAGAACAAACATGCGGATGTTATGAAGAGGCTCTTAAATGTATGGCATTTAAGGGGAGCGTTTGCCACCAAGGTTACGGCTCGTAGCAATTCTATTGAAGTCGAGAGGGCGCGGCTCTGTCGAATCACTTGGCAGCATATGAAAACCTTGTCGTTTAAAATTGTTTATTCTATCACTAACTTAATTTATTAAAGCGAAACGTTAACATACAAGCGTCATTTGAAAGTAACAGTTGAATCTAAGTAATAAAACTGAAGATCCCAATGAGCCGACGTGTTATTGCGAGATTCATTCGCAAATTGTCAAATTCGCAAATTGTCAAGTCTTCAGAATTTCTAGTTCTTTAGTTTTAATAATAATTAAAGTCAACTAATTAATAGGCATATTCCCAGCTCAAGCAGGTGATTTCTAAAAAAACTTTAAATGCAGTTTTAATTATTTTTGAAAATAAGGGAATGTTTCCTTTCAGTAAAATTTGCCATCATCAATATTATGCGAGTACTTTTCCTCCAACCTCGATCTTTTTTTTCCACACTGTATATTTAGCTATAACTATACCGTTGTTTATCTTATTAAGTTAGATAGCGTAACTCGATCACGCTGAGTACATAGAGCTATCTCCTTCGATAAGGGTGCGCCCCCTGCTTGTCTGACGTTTCCTTAGGGTGCACATTTTATCCGCATCATACTTATGAACTTTCTAAACGAGATGCGAGGTGATGATAATGGCTGCTGTGTTACAATTGCGTATTGTAAATTCGAGTCTATACGAACGACAATAGAGACGATTCTCATTTACGTTAGCGAGTTAAATTAGAAAATTGTTTTTCTTTTTTGTCAGGCAAACGTATTGTTAGGACGGAGTCGGGTTTCAGTTTCCATTTGTACATGACAACTCTTTTTAATTCACTGTAGTGATTACGCTGTCGTGTTAATAATTACCCCGTGGCGTTTCAGCTTTTTTATTTTATTTCTCTGACAAATGGATTTCTAATTAAATGTAGAGCGATTTCTAATTATATGTGAGTGCTCTGTGAATGTTTCTTTTAGAATTTATTTTTGAAACACATAGCGCTGTACAATGGATACAGTGATATACTACAGTACCTATTTGTTACAAAAGCTATTATATTTTTTTTCTGTTTGTTTTTTGCGTTAAAAAAACCTTCATCGAAATTCATACATTACACTATAATCAACAAAGAGTTGTCAGAGACAATAGGCAACGAGGACCGCAAAAGTCCACAGCCACAATCTACATTTTAAGAAACAACGACTTCAATTACTGGCTGAATTTAAATAAATATCGACTATCTTTTGAAATTAACTAATCTCATACAATTCTATAGCTTTATTGCAGAGCCATAAAGCTAATAAGCGAGTGTTAGGATGTGTTGATATCAGTACCCCAAGCACGAACCATTATGGTACTAGTTAAGGTAATCGTATTATTTTGTATGAAAACCATAAAGTTACTAAACCATTTTCATACAAAATAATACGATTACGATTACCTTAACTAGTACCATAATGGTTCGTGCTTGGGGTACATTAGTCTTACGTTACTATGAGAAACACGATTTCTTAAATGCAGATATTGTAAAGAGCTTTAAAAGTTTACTGGACGACATTACACGTAAAAAAAGAAACAAACTATTTAACAGCTAATCAGTTTATGTATATTTTATTCACCATCAGCCCATAAACATCCCACTGATGGGCACAGGCCTTCCCAAGTGGACATCAGCATATGGGAAAATTGTGCCCATAACCCACTGTCTGCGCCGCATTATACTTATCTCATAAAATGTGAACGCATCCGATTAGGCCGACTCAGAGAAGTGGCTATTTGACAGTTGTAACAATAAAATATGTCGGAAATGGTAGTTTATGATTTAACGATAACTACCCAATAGTTTTTTTATTACGATAATTTGTAAATATTTTATTTTTACAAAATAAAGTGATTTTTTATCCCGAAACACAGGCGGCCATGATTGAGCTTAGTATGACGTCACATTTTACAAAATATACAAAAACTATCTCTCAGGTTTCAAGATAAGTTTCTATTTTATTGAAGTGTGACGTCACAGAGCAAAATGTCACGTGACCAACCGTTTTCGCACAAAATTTGAAATAAAATAAATAAATATTCTTTTCTATTAAATAAAGCTTGAAAATATTGTACGGGGTATAAAATAAGCGTTTGTAATTTATAAAATACTTTTTTCGAAAACTGTTAAGTAGCCAATTACTACAAGTGAACGCTTCGGATGACAGCTATCCCCTCCGCTAATCCGCCCCGCACCCCCGCGTCTCGCTATATAATGCCGCGTCCTCGGCCACACGGGCCACTTTTTTAACCTATCTATTGTAAACTCAAATGGGAATGAAAAGTAAACGCGTTGTTGTAAAAGATCATTTTTATTTAAATCACATAACTTTATTCTAATCCATTTTTATTTTGTTCTATCGTGAACATCCCATTGTTCCAATGAGCATACCCACCCACTATGTATGAATACGGCCCTAATTTGGCTACATAATATTTTGTGTTTCAACTAATTAGACATAATTTACATCTCTGCAGATGTGAAGCGCTACGAGTTCGTTTTTCATCAGCGTCCTGCGAGTGAATAAACAATTTTAGGAGGGAAACTAAATGAATAAGTTATGAGAGTCGTCGGACGAACGCGTGTGTGAGGGAGGGGGTGAGAGCGAAGGCTGGGGAGGGGATGGAAAACTTTTCACTTAGCGTCACGCTCCCCGCAAGCGTGTCCGCGCTCTAAAACCAACAAATTGTAGTGAAGTTATAGTTTTTAAGCAGCAGCATAACCACTTAAAACTTCGTTACCTAATTTATTTGATTAAAATTGTATATGAGTATGGAGTTTAACATACTTGTACAGTGTTGCAGTAACTAATTTCACTGTGTATTTTAAAGGATCGATTCGCACCCTTTTGTGCATTCATTTAGAAGACTTTACACGTACCATATGCACTCACACATTAATACGAGTTATTACTCGTATTATAACGTTAAATTAGACTATTGTCTATGTAACAGCTCCTCCAGAAAGCTAGGCTTGTGTTATATACAGGTTCCCGTCAGTAGTTTGACGGAGCTATGATAATATCACCACGATTTTTAGCATTTCATAATTTTCTTTTAACATTTATCTCATTTTTATCCGTTAGACTAAGACGAACGACACTTGATTCAATGGCACTGTTTTGTCTCCAGCACATATCTGTCATTGTTTTTATGAATATCTGTGAGCTTAGAGTATAATTGATACTTTAAGTCTGTAAGTGTTACAAAGCGCAACTGGCCCAGATTCTCAGTGCGTAATAATTGTGACTCGCATTATTGGTACTCGCGGGGCCGATAGAATCCATTAGGGCGGGCGCACACTGCCGACAGATGCGTATCGCGCGACGGCGCGCGGCGGGCCGCACGCGATACCTGCATTTGCCACTAATTTACAAGTATAGATTTGATCGTTACATTATAGCCTGATTGTCCTCGCGGCTTATGTAATTGCGCCCCATTTTTCGTGCATCAATGGACGTTAACTCTTCCATTTATAATACGCGCCGCGGCAATTTGTGTTGTCGGAGTGTAAATGCTGTAACGCTGGGGCCCGTTTAAGCGGCTTTACTCTTTATTACTTCGTTGGGAGGTTACCGGATAATGTGGCGGCCTCCTTTTTAATTTAAACATTTTTAATTATTGGTTTCAAGACCCTTATTTTCACGTTTTTTGTTTGGAATTGAACGTTATTGGATAAACGAAGCGGTTTATGAGCCAGTAGGTACTTAACTAGAATGAGGAGCTTGTTGGCGTAGCGGCTAGCACGTTCGCATTGCGGTAGTGAAAGTTTAGAAACCTTTGCAGTGACTTTTCAACAGATGGGTGACCTTTTTAAAAATATGTCAAACATAGTGCTTTTTTAAACATAACTTATTTGCTGTTGGATTTGATTGCTTTTGTAAAATGGCAGTGATAAACACCAACTCACATTAGGCTAGTGTGGTGGGCCCCTCATGAACCGATATCATTCTGAGACGTTGTCCACATTATGGTAAACAATCGTCAACAGTAGGACGTTAAAAGGCTGATGAAAATATAAAATAACAATATTATGTTCTTGTTACTTTCTTGACGTCTATTTTAAAAAAAGACATTGAGTAGGAGTTCGCCGCTTAAATACATGTCACTTGAAAAAAAAGTCATTTTCAAAAGTTGAACATTGTGCGGCGTCGCGTAACACAATTAGACAGTCTCCGCGAAAAACGCGGCGTCTCGAAAGTTGCTCCGTGATTAATTTCATTAATAACAGCGCGGTATTAACGTCACGCTTAAATCGGGGCTGACGCGGAACAATCCGACGCCCCACCTGTCCCGGCGCCATGTTTTAATTAAACTTATGTCATCTAATTGCTCTTGATTGCATGTTTAGTAAACATGCGTGTGACGTATACAATAATAATACGCGTGTAATAAGTGGAGTCGGCGGCTGCGTGTACCCCCAGCACTTGTTTATGTATTCAATTATAGTATTGTATGGACTTGTTGAGGGCGTTCTCACGTCATGTTAGGAAACTGAAAGTATGACGTATGTTGAAGTGTAACATCACTACGGTTAACTAATTAAGCGTATGGTTTATTTAGTTCCTTTACTAGTTTAAATTACATCACAGGCTTTACTAAGTTGTGAGTTATTTGTAATTGGAAAAAAACCGTGTCGCGTAGCGGTGAAAGAATACTACCACCTCCTCTCTTCCTTTGGGTGTCGTAAAAAGCGACTAACGGACTAAGGACTGCACATACTTCCAACAGCATAGAGCAGCCATCGCCACCACCTGTCACGCTGAGCACATGTGCAGTCGCTTGTTGGTGAAAAGTGGACTATGGTAGAGGACTGCTTTTTCTGTCCTCATTGCCTAGTCTCTGACTAACCCTTAGGGAATAATAGTCGTGTTTATATGTATGTATGTAAAAAAATATCATTTCATCTGGCATTTCATACTTTAGCTCAATACAATATTAATAATAAGTTATCTTATGGAACATTTTAATGTTATGCTGCTCCCAAAAATAAGTTAGCAATAATAATCCTGGTTCTATGGTGGGGTAGAAAGAGTTTTCAAACATAATAAAGAATATCTGTGCTAACCCGTAAGTTAAACTTAATCATGATGAATAGTAACAAAGTCAAAGGTAATCACCTATATAATCAAAGAAAACTTTTTCGTTGTGCTTTTGTTTTTTTGCCTACCCATAAACAACACAAAGTAACAAACAAAGGTAACCCACAAAGGTTACAAGTAACACCACTCACCTGAGCCAACACTTTCGCGTAACACGAATGTATCTCAGACACGGCATCGCTGTACCGAAACACGTTGACAAAGTCGTTCGGTCCGAGTGTGTCCAGCAAGCCTGCTACCGTGGCCTTGGCCAGCCGCCAGTACGACGAGCTGAGGTCGTCAGAGTCGTCCAACAAGATCACCAGGTCCTTGGGCGACGTGGCGGCTTCCACGAACCAGTTGGATGACCTGAAGTCGTAGAAGTCGCGCGCGTGGTGCGAGTAACCGTCTTCTGGCGGCCAGGACATTGCTGCGCGAAAAAAAAAACGATTGAAACTTTTTTTTTCTCTTAAATAATGGCTTCGTGCGATCAGCACATTTAGCCAGTGTCAAGTTTTTAATAGCAATTATTATGGATGATAATGACTAATAATGAACGTTTAATGGTAAATGACTTTCCCCCAAACCCCTCGAGACTAAATAAAGCTGTGGGACTTTATTGAGGTCTCACACGGACTTCTTGAGAGAATTTGAAAAGTGATGTTGCACTATTTTGTTTTATTTGCTAACACTCATGCACGTTCACGACCACTTAACAGTAAATAATCCACCATTATTTCACAATAATATTCGACAAAATACAAATTATAGAAAATAAAACAAAACTGCAGACATGACGCTTCACTTTCCCGCCAAGAAGTCCAATTGAAACTTGGTCATGTATCGGTCCATCTTTTTTCTTCTTGGGAAAACTCATTGCTGAGTACCACCGCGCCCGGAGTGGCACGGGTGGTAATATCATGTATCATCTATCCTATCAGTGGGACAGTTTATAGGCTAAGTACTAGCTTTAGCACGCGGATTCGCTCTCGTAAATTTTTCACGGGAAAAAGTAGCATACAGTTGTGGTCATATAATTAGGAACGGGTAGTAATCAATTTAATTTTATAAAATGTAGTTCCAATTACTTTGTACTGATTTATTATCAATTACTTTTAAACAGGTAAAAATGTAATATCATCACTAAAGTTCCGACTCAGAATAAACTTTTGTCATGTTTCGAGACAATAAACAAACAAGACATGTTTTTGCAAATAACAAGTTTTTAAATATTTAATGTTATTTATTACAAAACATAAAAAAGTTGCGATTTTCTACAAGAAAAATTATAATTGTACTATATGAACGTGATTTATCTAAAAAAAAGATTGCTGATCATATAAAATGTCTAAAACTAAAGTTTTTTAAAGAAATTTCACACTACCTATAATGTATCTCGAAAACCTAAATCTCAGAAAATGACATCTCGAGAGGATTCTATGATTGTTCGGGCAGCAAAGGAGGATCCCTTTAGGCGCTCAGAAACGATAAGGAAGTTTTTGGCAGCGGGCAAAGAGTATCCGCACGTAAAATTCGTAAACGATTAAATAATGCAAAATTATTTGGAAGAATTGCAAGGAAAGTACCGCTCGTCAACTGTGTTCTGTGGTCAACCGACCAACGAGCGTGACTGGATTTCGCTCGAATGTTTGGCAGCTGGACGGAAAATCAATGGAAAAATGTATTGTTTTCTGATGAGTCAAAGATAAATAGACTGAGTTCTAATGGTAAACTGTATGTGCGACGTACGACGTCAATTTGCAGGAGCAAAGCAAGCGTTGAATAATTAATACACCACAAAACAAGTAAAGCGTGGAGGAGGAAACATTAGAATTTGTGGATGTTTCTCTGGAAATGGTACGGGCCCAGTAAAAAAAATTTCAGGTAATCCAAGATCAATTTAAATACAAGAATATTTTGGAAGAAACAATGCTTCCTTACGCTGAGGAGACGTTACCAGTGACCTGGATATTTCAAAGTAATAATGACACAAAACAGACTACCCATTCTGTTAAAAATTTTCTTAGGGAGCAATCAGTTTCGATGTTAGGCTGGCTTGCAAATAGCCCAGATCTCAATCCCGTTGAAAATTTGTAGCGTGAAGTAAAGAGAAGCGTTTCCGCTAAAAGAATAAGTCATCTAAAAGAGCATTACGATGCGTTTGTGGAATCGTGGAACGCCATTTTTATTGAAACTTGCCAAACTCTATAGCGTCGTTGCCTCGTCGATGCAGTGTGCGGTAATTGCAAACAACGGTTACCAAATATTAATTTTTATTTTTATAACAGTGATACCTCCTACATTCACGTTATTCAATTCACTAAATTTAATTGTTATATAATTTAATAATATTAGTTTCAGTTTGTGTTCTTAAGTATTTCTCCAGTGATTAAAAGTATTACAACATGAGTTATCAAACTTTTAAAGCAATGAATCGCTAATAGACAGATATATTATTATTAGCCTTGTGCGATCAAGCCTTAAGGCTAGGCGTTAGTGAAAAATTAATATAACACGTTTTTAGAATTGATTTTTGAAATTTTAAACAGTAAAATTAAAATTTGCGAAAACTATGAAATTTCTGTAGAATATACCCGATGGAAACACGATTTGATAAAGTTGGCTGGATAGAATAAATTCACAAAGTTACATATTTTTGTGTCATTTTATCTGCTTTTCTATGTTTTATTCTTAAAATAAGTAATTTGATATTATGAGTTATTTACCAAAATGAAGTTGATAGATAACTTGAGAGATTATAACCGATCGTTTTTTTTTACTACATCTATTAATTGTTTTAAATATAAAACGCGCTTATTCGTGCCCCTTCGCTGTTATACCCGTCCCTTACCGTCGTACCATCGAGAGAGCGAGAGAGAAGCGCTCAAAATACCTCCCCTTGTTTGCATCGGTTATATTCCACAGAATAAAGCCTCAGCATATTTCATAATTTTCGCAGATTTTTTACTGTTTAACTTCAAAAATTAATTCTAAAAACGTGTTATGTTAATTTTTCACTAACACCTAGCCTTAATGGCTGAATCACTCTAGGAGTCTCTAGCATTGCTTCTTAAAGGGAGCCTACCTGGGTACCGCCGCATGAAGCCGGAGGAGGAGGCGTAGTACTGCCACGACAGGGTGGGGTCGATCTCGTAGTTGTTCACGAACAGTGGGTCCAGGTGCTCCGACCACGCTATCTGGTTCTGGACCTCGCCGTCTGCCAACAAAATATCAGAAACATTAAATCATCATCGTCATCAACAGCCTTTAACCGTCCCACTGCTGCACATGCCTTCCCGCATAATGAATAATGAATAATTATTTATTTCGCTAGAATGTGGTACATCGAAGTTGACATATAAGTACATTATGGAGTGTGATACACATTCACCCAAGCAGGACATGCAAAAAACACCCATCGATTATAATAAAATAATAAGCTACATAATCACTGAATAAAAATTAAAATTAGTTATATAATAGAAAATGTATAATAATTAATTAAAATAAAATAAAACACAACTAAAATGAAAAAAAAAATATAAAATTTTTGTCATTTCTGTCTGTCAAAATATTCGTCCAAACTATAAAAAACATTTCTCGACCAATCAATTTTTAAGTTTGTATCTAAAATGCGTCAAGTGCAATAATTCTTTTAGATCGCCTGGTAGACTGTTAAATATTCTTAAGGACATTGCATAACAATTCCTTGATCGCGTGGCTGTGCTCATCGCTGGGGCGATCAATCTATTTGGGTGCCTACAGCTGTAAGACAGCAGCATGTGCGGATACGGGGTTATAAGCCACCACGCTGGCCCAATGCGGATTGTTGGGTTAAATAATGTAACATTAAATGTACAAGCTTAAATAAAACTACAGGAAACCAAATGTTTTGAAGTGTTAAACATTTGTTACTTAATTGGATTACTCATTAACAATAATTATTGTAAATAAACAGTTATTTTGATAAAAGATCAACGCCAAAGTGCACAACATTGTTGATGTAAAAATAAGTAATTAAAATAACAACATAGATACAGTGTACACCGTACATATGTACAGTCACCAGCATTAAGATGTGATGATGCAAAAATATCTGATCACTGGTGGAAGGCATATTATAGGCATATATATGCCTTCCACCAATGATCAGATATTTTTGCAGGCAGTCGATAGGTACATCTTATTGCTGGTGACTGTACGCCGTTATTTTGATATGTATCAAGTGGCTTTACTGAAATAAATAAGTAAAGTGAAAAATAATAATTTTATTTGTGAAGTTTTATGTATTTTACACAGTTAGTTCTTAAGAAATGTGTTTACAGAATAACTACGATGGGGCAAAGCGAAACTGTTTCCCATTAAACATTTAACCACGACTATTATCCCCGAAGGGTTAGTCAGAGATTAGGCAATGGGGACAGCAAAAGCCTCCTCTACCATAGTCCACTTTTACCAAATAACGATTGCACATATGCTCAGCGTGACTAGTGATGAGCCCATCGCCGCTCTAGGCTGTTGGTAGTATGTATAGTTAGTCCGTTAATCGCCTTTTACGATACCCAAGGCAAGAAAGAGGGTGGTGGTATTCTTTCACCGCTACGCGACACGGTTGATTCCATTTGTGTGATTAAGGGTATTATTCCCTTGAACGTGTAGTTGAAAGAATCGTAATTGGCAAACTTGCTTGATTGGGCAGCGGTGCCCGAACGGGCCTGCAACAATTAATAGCCGCCCGCCACTCGAGAGTTCGTCAAATAAACCTCGGTTGCGCAATTTGCCAGTTCGACTATTTAGGCCTTAAATAGGTTTTATATAGCTTTCACTAACATTAAAAATAATTAATCTTTTTGTACACATTACTAAAAAAAAACAAAAACAGACGCCCATCACTTTTCGTCGTAGCTTCGTTGTAAGTAGTCGTAGCAGCTACGAAGCTACGGTGGTGTTACGAATATTGCTTACATACCCACTGTAAGCTATGAACCGCTATTCAAAACTATGGATGAGTTTGTTATGAGAGTTACATACACTAAGAATTAAGCCCTATTTAGTCCTGTATGTCGTGAAACTATGTCCAATGTCCCGGTTGTTGTCGTAAGATGACAATCGTTAAAACCCACCAACCAGCATTGGGCCAGCGACGGCGTGGTGGATTGGGGCTCATTATCCCCACGTGCTATTGTTCACCTGGGAGACCTGTGCCCAGCAGTGGGACGTTTATAGGCTAATGATGAATAATATTAAAATAAACAACACGCTATACACGTCTGTTCCCAAGTGCAGTTTAGTTATTAATCTAGTATTGCGAATCAGCAATAACAGCACAATAGCGATTAAATTTTTTCACTTGTGTTCAATACGTTCACGTTTTCTTTGTAAGCTGTATTCTACATTCATTTAATTCAAAAAATCAGTTACCTGCACACACAGAACAATAAACCTAACACAGGATTTATTTATTCACGATTATCGACAAAAAGTCACAGATGTTATCACTGGTCGATCGCGGGCCTGATCAGAGTAATCGATTTGATTGTTTACCGATTTTTACAAAGTTAAGCTACATTTGTGCGAGGACCGATTTTCATTCCTCATACCAAAGTTATTAATCTGATATCTTTAACAAATCTATTGTTTTTAGTGAATTGTCTCAGAACGACCTTATAGTTGTTGGTTAGATTTGGTTTGTGTAATGATTTTATCCGTCTTGCATGTCTACCAGTCGTTATTACAAGACGTTTTTAGCATTAAATACTGTTTATCTAAAAGTGATCGTATTGCGTTATTCGTTACAGCGTAGATAAGCTCCCTTGTAGTTTAAAACAGCTACACGTTTTTTTTTCCAGTCAATTTTATTGGGTAATGCTTTATCTCACAAATAGGTTTTATATGGGGATAAAATAGTGAAGTGAAATTTTATTAAAATGTAAAAAAACAGAATCCCACAATTATTACTCTTCGTCGTAGCTTTATCGTAGTCGTAGCAGCTACAAAGCTACGGCGGTGCTACGACTATTGCTAACATACCCACTGTAAGTTATGGACACAGCTATTCAAAACTATGGATGAGTTTGCTATGTAAACTAAGATTAATACCTATTCAGTCCATAGAGCCGTGAAACTATTCATAATAATTTAAGAAATGTAACACTTTATACTATGTTCTAAAGGAGATCGAAACTGGTGGGCCTATGTGTAAGAAGTTGAGATATGATCTGAAAAATTGGTCATATTTTTTCGTACTGAAATACCAAAAAATAGCTTAATTATCATTCTAGGATCGAAGATATATGGTTTTTGGTGTTTGTGATCTCATTCGATTATCGATTAGGTAAGTGAATAATCGATTTTCAAATACAAAAAAAATATATAGTTAACTCAAAGTAATTACTTAATAGATTAAGAATTAAAATAAAATAACTAAATATATTATAAATAAATAAAGAACAATTATATTACAGAAAAGTAATAGTTTAAATGTCTTTGGATCGCTGTGAAAATTGTGCTGTGGTGTAGCATAATTACTACCTACTTGACTAATACTGGGCTAATGTCCGGGCAATAAGCTAGGCCGACGAACCTTAAACTTCACCTGTAAAATTCTTAGACATTATTTTAATTTTAATAAAAGTAGCATAAAAAAAATTGTTCGGTAAAAACGGGACCCTATTACTATGACTCCACTGTCCGTCCATCAGTCCATCTGTCTGTCACCAGGTTGTACCTCATGAACTGTGATAGCTATACAGTTGAAATTTTCACACATGATGATGTATTTCTGTTGCCGCTGTAACAATAATAATAATCAAATTATAAAAACAGAATTAAAATAAATATTAAATATTGATTTCCCATAAAACAAACGTGTTTTATGCAGTAATTTAACTTGCAAAATTTGGTTACAGACAGACACCGTGGCTACAGACAGACACCGGGTCAGGTGAAAGTAAAGAAAGGTTATGATATACTGTCTAATGTTATATAGATAATGGTACGAAACCCTTCGTGCGCGCGAGTCCTACTCGCTCTTGGCCGGTTTTTTATTATTAAAGATGTCCTATCCTTATCTAACTACTGACTACTCGTAGTGTCTAAATAATACCCTTTATTCTTCTTTACTCCCATTGATTCTACTCCTACGTGTACATACGTCTCAGAGTACGTGCATGTTGTTAACATTTTGTGTGAATCGGAACTCAATAGCCTGAAAATAGTTGACGGTAGCCAGTTACAAATTAACCGTCGACCAACACATCAGTTTTCCTGTGACCACGGACGCAGCGAACGGTACAAAGCTGATTTTAGAGTCAGTGTCATATAAATCTACCAGGAATAGCGAAGGCACCCTCGCGTTATGTGGAATAAGCATGGTTTACCATAAATCACTCCATCCGTGTCACTCTGTGCGTGTTTCAGCAATGACTGGGTAGGTAGGTAGATACTCCTCTCATTATTTACAGGTGGAGCCCGTCACTCTCTTCAGTTATGGGATTATGGGTCGACGTTTGTATATTTTGCTGTCGGATAAGCAAATACAATTATTACTGAGACATCGCAGGTACCAGAAAATGCTAGTGATTTATTGTTATGTTTACCGACAGATAATAATGTTGAGGATTTAATTTAGTAAATCAAATAAAAATATTTTAGTAAATGAAAATCAGAACGGATTATATTCAGCGTATGTTTTTTTATAGTGCATGCCACAGGTTGCGTGCTAAGAACAAACCCCGTTTAAAGAGATTATTGTAATTTGAGGTAGCAAAAATGCTAGCTTTTATAAAGAGCGATCAATTTCCCTAACGTGTAATGCTAAAATGATAGCCAGTGCCAATACCTTCGTACCTATACGAGTGCTATCAAAGTGATGTCGTCAGCGTGCACTTTAAGCTAGCATGTGACGTAGTACGTGAGTGACATCAATGACATCGCGTTATTTTCAATGTCGATGTTTACTAGAGCACGGCGCTCTGGCTAACGTTGACTACGATGTGCCGGCTACGCGCATGTAGTAGAGCTACGCGCGTTTTGCTAATGTGCCGATGTCAGCGTGCACGTTAAGTCAACGAGTGTTATAATATGGATTCAGGTTTCGTGGGCAATTCCTTTACGGTACAGGCCATCCGTTTATGGAACGCTCTCCCTGAAGAAGTTAGACGGGCCCCGAGCAAAATTATATTTAAGAAATGGATCTACAACATGTTTCTCCAAGAGTCTTCATCATCCTCGTAAGAGTTTTCTATCACCGCATCTTTATTATATCTAAGTAAGTTCATGTAGTTTATCTTAAAATTGTGTAATGTTATTTATTGAATAATTATTTACCTATGTAAGTTGATTTGTGTAGTTTATTTGTTAGTCCACAAGATTTTGTATTGCACCGCCTACAACTCTTTCTGCCTAGCCCTAAGGTTGACTGGTAGAGAATGTCATTTGGCATTAAGTCCGCCTTTTGTACATTTTGTTTTCTTTGTGCAATAAAGATTAAAATAAATAAATAATAATATAAGCATAATATGAATGACATTACCTTCAGTGTCTATATATGGCGGCATGAGCACAGCGCTGTAGCTAGAGTTGACTGCGATGTGGTCAAAGTGCCGGCTAGGTGCCAGTAGTAGTCTGCGAGCGCGGGCCGCTAAAGTGCCGTCGTCAGCGTGCACGTTGAGCCAACGCGCGTCATAGTAAGTGCCAGGAGTGCCGTCACCAGCGCCGGCGGATAACGCTGCTGCCTCAGCGCTGTCCATGATGCGCTGTAAATAAAATTATAGCATTAATTATAGAAAATTATAGAAAAATCCGAAACACACTTTTTCCGGACCTGGGAATTTAATCCTGGACCTCCGGTTGTCGGAGAATGTGTTGTGTGTATTAACAAAATAGGAACGTTGACGTTTCTTGATGTGTATATAATTTTAAAACAACTCATCGTAATAAAAACGTCCCTACGTACTCGGCCAAGAAGACTTAAAAATGTTTTTCTTTAATATCATAATTTATAATATATCAAAGACCTCCGAAGGCGACGGAGATAATGTAAAGTAAAACTTATTTGGTGGATCTCATTTGCCCAAGTCAATTCCAAATCATCTCGAAGAAGAATACAAACACACAACTTCTGACCTAGATAGCGTAAAGCAAACAGAAGCGCTATCAAACTTTGCTAATATAACGGACTGATATAAGCCCTGTACAAGTATACCATTTCATTAGATGAACGAATCGAATCATTTATTATTCATTATTGAGCCATTGTTACTCAAATAAAGAAATTACATAAATACATACATATTATCACGACTATTATTCCCGAAGGGTTAGTCAGAGACTAGGCAATGAGGACTGCAAAAGGAGTCCTCTACCATAGTCCACTTTTCACCAAATAGCGACTGCACATGTGCTCAGCGTGATAGCTGGTGAGCCCATCGCCGCTCTATGCTGTTGAATGTAAGTGCAGTCTAAAGATATTAAGAAATTAAATTATAAATAATTTATTTTGTTACTTTTATTGGGATTATTATGGAGCTGTAACCGTGTCGCGTGCGGTGAAAGAACACTACCACACCCTATCTTCCCTTGGGTGTCGTAAAAGGCGACTAACGGACTAAATACTGCACATACATCTAACAGTATAGAGCGGCGATGGGCTCACCATCTGTCACGCTGAGCACATGTGCAGTCGCCATTTTTTTTTTATACTAAGCCCGGCAAATGACCCTACTCCACCTGATGTTCAGTGGAAAAGTCCAGGCGCGAGGACAATTGGTGCAGCGTAAGAGACGTAGCATCAGTCACCCTCACTCTGCCGGCCCACAAAGTGCTTCTTCACGCCTCGTTTGAAGGACCCATTTGGTGAAACGTGGACTATAGCAGAGGACTGCTTTTGCGGTCCTCATTGAGTAGTGTCTGACTAACCCTTCGGAGATAATAGTTGTGATTATATGTACACATAATTTTTTTTTTATCTGTTCACATAATTTTATAAATTTTAAAGTAACTTAATCTACAGCTACAAATTTAATTTAATTTTTTTAAAGTGAAAAATAAAGAAACTAAAATTGATCAAACATATCCACAAAAATACCGTTGATTATGGTCAATCGACCGGGACCGCGCAATTGAACTCTGATACATTACGATACCACAGGATACCTAAGTTAGGTTACCTTTACGTTTCACGTGACCTTTCGTTCGCCCGGTATCCAAGAGTAATTTTTATTGTACCGGACAAATTAAATAAATAATAAACAAAATTAATTTAAAAAAAAATTAAAATGAAGCCTATTAACGTTACTGAATGATATAAAAAAATATGTGTACATAAAAAAAATCTGTATTTGTATGTAGTTTTATAGGGAGTGTCATGGAGTGCGTTTAAAGAAGACTACAGTAAAATATTATGCTTAACAAGTGACAGCAGCTTTGAATATCACCTGATTAATCTCATTTGATTGTTGGTGAATAATTTGGTCGAACGTGACAAAGCACTGCACAAGCATGGAATCCTTAGCTACAGCAATGCGAAAAGAACACTTTGCAGTTTAAAAAATGGTTCACTTGGTTCCATATATTGCTGTAAGTAGGCATAACTATAATTTGAGAAAATATAAATATTTATCCTAATTACAATAATACTAAAAAATAATTCGGTTCTTCGACCAAATAACTCAATGTTTCAAATCAAAAATTTAACACAACATAAAAAAAAATCCAAAAAGTACGAACACTTTTCGAAATTACAAGGAATGTGATACCGAAATGCGCGCGGCTGGCACAAAGAGTGGAGGGATAAAAGCCTCCAAGACAATCGCAGGCAATTAGGCTGGCCACAATCGGGCTGATCGATCGCCGCCATTGTCCTGGCCCATTGGCGCCGATGAAAAATGACAAATATAATCTGTGCCGACACCGCACCTCCTTCCTGCTGCCGTTGGGTTGAATCGTGAGTTATTTATCTATGAGAAACTGGAACCTTCATCGTTTGATTGAACATGTTTTTGCCTGGAAGTTAGAAGTTCTAGAATTTTTATACCAAAATCCATGAAACCGTATATAGTTTTCAAAGTCAAAATTACATGTCGGATCGGATACATTTAATCACGACTATTGTGCCAGAAGGGTTAGTCAGAGACAAGGTATACAGGACAGCAAAAGCAGTCCTCTACCATAGTCCACTTTTCACCAAATAGCGACTGCACAATGTGCTCAGCGTGACAGGAGGTGAGCTCATCGCCGCTCTATGCTGTTGGATGTATGTGCTGTCTTTAGTCCGTTAGTCGCCTTTTACGACACCCAAGGGACGAGAGGGGGTTGTGTATTCTTTCACCGCTACCCGACACGATTATAGATAAAAATTATTTAGTAAAAAATATATACTTATATTAAAGTAAATTTTTATTTACTACTAGCGGCCGCTCGCGGTTTCACTCGCGAGGTTCCCATAGGAATATCGGGATATAAAGTATTCTATGTGTTAATCCAGGTTATAAACTATATGTATGCCAAATTTCATCCATATCTATTCAGTAGTTTTTACGTGAAAGAGTAACAAATATCCATCCATACTTACAAACTTTCGCGTTTATAATATAAGTAGGATTTTACCTATGCTGAAGACTTTTGAGAATTTCTCTAAAATATATTTGTAACTTTGATATAATTGTATAGTGATGTTCTTTTACATAGCACAGTAGAAACTTTTAGATTCTATAATGTGCCTATAGGCATTATATACTATGTGGTAATTAATCTCAAAACTACTTAATACACGACAAAGCACTTAGGTCCGTGGATTACGAAGGATCATTTATGTGGCGACATCGTATAAATACTTACTAGGCTTCACTATTGTCATAATATACTATTGTTTTCTCCGTTATATTTACTTATTGAGAAACCAAAAGAGTTACAACAGCAGTGACTATGTATATATTACATTAAAACATTCTCTAAAGGTTTATTTATAAAATTATATGTAATGAACACTATTCATAATTAAAACTACATGAAAACTATGAGAGACTGAGTATTGCGAACTCATGAATTATCCAGAGCAAGCAGCCAATTGGAAAGATTTAAATCGACTAAGTGAAGTTGAAAGGTAGAGAAACTTTAAGCGCATCAACACTAATGGCTTAGCCACAAATGCAGTTAAATCACAAACGAAAAGATCATTCAACAAAGCTACAGCAAACCACTAACGTCTGTGATAGTAGTTAGGTGGGTAAATCAGATACCACGCCGTTATGAGTCTCTTCTATCTTTCGTCGAGACTTTTAAAATTGGATCGAGTGAAGACTTATGGGGAGATATGCGGAGATTTACGGGGCCACCTTAGTCGTTTGCAGGCTTGCGTCCAGCCATACCGATGGAGTGTTTGGTAATAGGGCAGGTTGCGTGAGCCTAACGACTGGCCGCTGATGGCCTTGCCACGCTGCTTCCGATGTTTTTGCGTGGAAGGGGATTAGAAGGGGTTAAAAGGTTAGAAAACGAAAATTGATTAAATAGCTTTGTTAAAACACCTGTGTTCTACTCTAACACTGTTCCTAATAAACGTGGACTTAAGTCACGCTTGGGTTTAGTTAGGTCTTTTTTTGTTAATAAAGAAGCAGAGACAGCGTTAGGATAAACCTAGTTTTAACTTTAGTTTACATTTATTAGTAACATGGTAAGTATTCGTGCTTTAGAAAGCACGTAACTATTCGTTAAAATCCACTAAACAGCATTGGGCCAGCGTGATGGGTTATTCCCGAATCTTCCCATGTACTGTTGTCCATGTGGAAAGACCTGTGCCCACCAGTGAGACGTTTCTAGGCTGATGATGATGAGGGTAAATGTATTAGAGGAAGGCAGAGGTGCGATTTTTGTACTGGTGACAATTTTTTCACACTGCACTGGTCCCACAGAACAACCATAGGTATAACGCTCGAAAAGTTTTATATTATTCTTTCCGAATAATGAAATTCTCGTTGATAATTTTGACAGTAAATTTTAGAACTAGAAAATTTTAGTGAATCAAAATAAAGAAATTTTAATAAGGTAGGTACATAATAAAAGATTATAATTTCATATTTTATATTTCAAGCCTATCTACTGTACGGTGTAATTCAGAACTCCTTAGATTTGATTCAATGAGTTCGTCGTTTTGTAAACATCAAGGTAAGCTAACTACGAACGCACGCCAACAAAAGTGTCCACTTTCAAGCCAGGAAGTAGAAAGCTGTTATCAAATTATGTCTTCATAAAGATCTCAAGAACACTGTTGCTAATAGAAATGAGAATTTAAGGCGTCGCTACAAAAACACCTGCAGACATCTAAAATTACAGCGGCAACCCAACAAAGGAGCTCTGGAAAACTGTTAATAAATGAGTGTTTTAGTTGGAGAGACGGAATAGCCATCGCACTGACTAGCAAGTGGGGGCGAAGTAATTAAAACTTACTCGTGGCCCTCAGCGCAATGCAACGCTTGGGTACTGCAGGACGCTAGGAATTTTATTTATTGAACATGTTGCTTTATCATTTTAACATAATAATACCCTCGATCTCGGTGGAGCTCGATGGCGCAGCAACTAAGACGTTCGGTTCGCGATCTTGCGATTTAATCCCTCAAGCACCGTAAAACCAGACACAATTGAAACCTATTGTTTTGCGACCGCCGGTGGTCTTTCGCGATGGGTCACTGGATAGGTGACCAAATAAACTGTTCTATAATGTTTTACACACAACACAAATTTCTCATTTAACTAGCAACATTTGACAACGTTTATTTTTACAAACTGTTGCCTTAACAATGACATCAAAATACATTCTTATGACAAGCAGTCATTTTGAAAATGCATTGAAAATGCACTTTACACTGTACGATTTTACAGAAGTATAAAATAATATTATACAAATAACTAATTCGACCGGAAAATATTTTATTTTTTTAATTATCGCAATTGTGTTTCGGGAAGTGCTGGGGCCTCAGCCCAGATCCAGGGGTCGGGGGATCAGTGGCCTCCCTCCGGTTACAAGTATAACCTAGGTTAGGTTAACCGACAGAATTGTAGTTTTGCATACTTAGCGTAAAAGCGGATCACACTTTGTGTTTTCAAGAAGAAAGCAAGAGCATCTTGTGCCAATGTTTCGTGTTCGTAAAGAAAAGCAATCCATTCTAAGTTTACGACGAAATGGATTTTATTCAAAGGTATCGGCTTTCCAAGATAATAATACTTTAAAATAACTCATAAACATAATTTAAAAAAAAACTTTACAGAAAAAAAATTTTACTTTCACATGTAGCGTCTACTTTTTATAACCATCCTTCGGATATTTGCAACCTTTGTAATTTCCGCCGTGTTTACTAAAAATCGAATTTTACGCGACCAAAACCGCGTGTGGAAACTATTGAACAAAGCAACAAATAAAAAAAAAACTCTCTCAAGAAACAACACTTCAGTAGCATTAAGGACACGTCGCGTACAAGTAAAAGTAACGTTCAGCGGGAACTCCGCCATTAAGATTGCAATGAAAAGCCTCCTTATAACAATACTTAGGCGGTCGTAAATGCGACATTCCTCTATTTTGTTTCGGCCACAGTTTCATTAAGTGCGAAATGTAGGAGTCGTTTTTTGCGGGTGGTCGGGCGCCGGCGGCTCGAGGGCGGGTCGAGGGCGAGTTGAGGGCGGGCGGGCGGCAGGCGGCGTTACTGCGGCGCGCAATCCCCCGATTTTTCAACTTTATTGTCGGGCAAGTTTGCGAGTCTACGCTTGTTCTTGCTTACTAAAACCGTCTTTAGTCGCATCTTATTACGCGAAATAAGCCTGTAGAGTTGTGGTAATGTGAATTGGGAAAAAAATCTGCTTATGAGAGGAGATATTTTAAGGTTTAGATTTAATGTATTGAATACCACAACGCATGCCGTGGCTATCTTCAATTAAAAAACTGTACTAAGATTAGCCTTCTGTTTGTAACTGTATCGTTGTTCCTTTTTTGTTAGCACATGTTTTTGTTGACTACCCAATAAATTAATAAAATTAAATACCCCGTCTCCCAGACAGATCGCTATAAAGCTATAAAACTGCATAATTAAAACTTTGTTTTTTTATGTGGTGCAAATCAATGCAAAGTAAAGTAATATTAATAGCAGGCCCTTTTACTTTATAATAAGTGACAAATGACGTATCCAGAACTTTTGTCCTATTTTTATGTTGAATCATAGGTACATACTCAATAAACAATTAGGAGAGACAATAATTCATCTTTGATAAAGGTTATCGAAGTTATTCATATACAGATTTATAGATTTTATAATCCGCCTTATTCCCATAAATAATGTAATAAATACTTTCTATGAGTTACTCACTTTGGCGTATACTTTTGTGTATTGTTTAATGTTTTTATTGTAAGTGTGTTTAATTGCATCAAAAAGAGATTAGTATTAACATATTTCTGCATAAGTACATTTATGAAAACAAATATATAATAAGGCGTTGAGGAGCGTTCTAATAATAAATAACCATAGAAGTCGGTACAGGCATCCACTACAGCAGGATTCGTCTCCCCAACAGACGCCCCTTTATTAGTTCCACTGCGGTTATAACTGTATTTAACTGTTATATTATTCAAACTATTCAATTAACATGGTATCCCGGCGAGGTAACAACTAATTTCAGGGAAGCGCCAGGATATGGCGAGCTTATATACAGTTAATTTAGATGCACCGCGCAAGTTTCATGTTGTAAAATACTTCAAGAGTGCGTCTGTCTGTCTGATATAGAGACAGAGTAAACCAGACTAGAGTAAACCATAAGCCCTCTCGCTTATGGTTTACACTTAAAAATCTCTATCTTATCTTTAGAAATATGCCTTAAGAAAACATCTGCCATCTCTAAAAAAACATAGTACAGAAACAAATGTACATCATGAAACCTTTATAAATGAGGTCAAAAATATTTTGATGTTCAAATTGTATAGCAGACAGGGCACTACAAAGTTAAGACTGTGTTGCTAATTAGAATCGAGTAGCACACCTTCTGTACTTCAAGGTTTAGTTGGGAAGGGGAGACAAGGTGGATGCTCTTATAAGAGCGAAGTCTCGAGGTCGGAGTGCCTTCTACGAGTCGAGAATGTTCTTTACACAACCAACAAGGTTTTCATAACCAACAACTTGTATTTAGGGATTTGCGTTATTATGTATTAGGTGATATCTGGGATCTAGCCGCCCTGAGCTTTCGATGAGATACGTTTTCTTAATCCTTATTCAATAACGAAATAGGTTCACATGGACAGCTAGGTACACCACTTATGTTAAGAGTTTATGGCCGGGTTCAGTTGCCGGTTTTAGAAATCTTTTGTATTCTTATTTCGTGATTGTCACATAAGTCAAGCCACTTTTTGGCGTTGATTTTGTTTGTTATGGTGTATCTAGGTTATACTTTATCGAAGTACTAGTACTTTAATTTTCGCAGTAGTGATTGTTCGTAGCTTTCAGCGCGTATTCCACTAGTATGCGCTGAATAAGCTACGAACTACTAGTCACGAGTTTGATTCAAGCTACAGGCGACGTGACGTCACTGTTGTGTTGCCTCGCATTGGATTCGTTAGGGCGTATGTTAGGTTGAGAATACACGATGCAATATTTAATTATTCTGCCTGGTTTCCGTATTTCTAGATTCAGTAGTTTGTTCCACTTTAGTTACGTTTTTGATTATTCTGTCTCATTTAGCAACACAGCCTCTAATTGAATAGGAATAGATACCTGGTTATATTAAAGTTAAAATCCAAGTGAAATTCCTATTTCAATTTGATTTTAGCTTAAATATAACCAGGTATCTGTTATAATTATTTTTGTTTCACATAATCTTTATTGGGAAAAGTTACTTTTTTACTAATTAATCTTTTAAGTTAGTAAATAATAACTTTCTCAATAAAGATTAATAACTTGCTTTTTTTTAGCGCAAAATTAATACGAGCGAAGCCGCAGGCAGAAGCTAGTAGTTAGTTCATAAATATGATAGGAAGTACTAAATGTTTTATTCTCACTTTTTTACATAATCTTTATTGAAAAAGTTATTTTTATAATAACTTAAAGGAATAAGTTAGTAAAAAAGTAACTTATCTCAATAAAGTTTATGTGAAGCAAAAATAACTATTTTGTTAATTACAGATTCGCGTTCGACAAAATTAATGTCCTATAATGTCACAAGAATAGTATTGTTGTACTTGTATATGTATGTATACGCATTGTACTTGTGTGTGTGCGACATAAGTACCTACATATAAAAATAAACGATTAAGTACCTAATAAATAATCGGTAAGTAAGTACTTACGATATATTGCTCGGGAAAACCATTACTATTGGAATTTCATAATTTACGATATCACTGCCAATTCACAGAATGTAGGTAGGTAGGTAAACTTTAGCAGACTTGAAATTATTGTAAGTGAGTAGGTATGTCAAGGTTTTATTGCTATTTTTTCCAGTAAAGGAAAACTTCTGAAATGTTCTTAGCCGCCATTTTATCGGCGCCCGGTCGTTCACCCCTGCCCAGTGGCCTTTCGCCTACGCACCCGCCCGCCACGTGCGTCCCAAAGTTCCGTAGGTGCTGTAATTTTTGAAATATTGTCTAAATAGCGAAAAGGTTAAATCAACTAGAAATTTGTACGCGGGCGAGCGTGAAATCTCATCTAAAATTACTTAGTTTGAGTAACGTTTGTGGGTGAAAAGTGTTTATTGGTATTGCGTTTTGTTATTATGTTATGGTGAGTCATTGTTGTGTTAAGCCTTGAATTGATTAGTGGACTAAATGAGTGAATAATTTATAATTTCCACAACAATTAGTTGTGGAAATTATAAATTATTATTAACGGCAATACAATTAACAAAGTTTTTTAAAATCAGTCATGGAAAGAGAGTCCTTCTATGTTATGAAGGGCATTCTGCAAAAATTACGACAGTAAAATTAAGGGAAAAAATAAATGTCTTCCTGAGTTTTTTATCGGTTCTTCCCAGTACAAGGTCTTAGTGACATTCATAGGAGTTGAATTTTTGTAGCCTAAACTAAATGAAACATTTAGTACTTATTTATGGACTACTACTAGCTTCTGCCTGCGGCTTCGCACGCATTAATTTTGTTAAGAAAAAGTAGCCTGTAACCGCCTTCGGGTCCCATCTAAGTAGGTACCATATTCATCAAAATCAATTTAGTGGTTTTAGTGTCAAAGTGTAACAATCAAACTCACTTTCGCATTTCTAATATTAGTTAGTATTTTTAATATCCACCTCCATGACATAATACGTCTCATTATTTTCGAAAAGGAATTGGCCATTTTCCATACAGTATTTGTCCACGATGTAAACAGAGTAGAGATGAGTGTTATTTATTAAAGTACATTAAAGTAATACATAATGAAGCAGTTTCATTATTAGGAATCTTCCCCAACTTAAGTTATCAAGATTTAAATAAAGTACTTTTTTAGGTTAGGAAAGTCAAAATAAGTAATATGAGTTTTTTAAATAGTTTATTCATCATCATTCTCAATACACTATTGAAACATTATCTAAAAACTGGGCTGGAGGGAAAATATTTGTTTGAAATTTAGCCCAGCCCAAATACCATACGACCGTCATGACATGAGAACAACAGCCTACTGTCCTTCACCCACAAATACAATTACAGCAATATGCGCGCCAGAGTCGTCATGTGTTGTGCGGGTACGGGGTCCATTTTAAAGCCAGGGTCATCGTGGGTAGCGGGTTCGTTTTTGTCCATTATCGTAAGGGGGTCGGTAGATTTCCTTGGCAAAACACAACAAATAACGTTCACAAGACACGGTAGCAAATCTAATGAATAAAACTTGAATAAAACAGAATGTCACAAACAGAACTCACTTATGACAGGAGACAGATTAACTTTTTTATTACAGGTTTGAGATCAAGCCCTTTTTGCCTAAACAATTTATTTTCATTACTTCAGTTTTTTACTATAAAATGCTTATGAAAGAACTTTTATAGCTTTTTAATTTTAGAGTAAATAAGAGTCAATCTGGAGATCAAATAAAATCGAAAAAGGCGTTTTGAAAAAATCATGTGACTGATATAAACTAAATCGACGTTTCTAAGACTGAATTGTTTTTGTTTCATCATCATCATCATCAGCCTACAAACGTCCCACTGCTGGGCACAGGCCTCCCACGTGGACAATGCACGAGGGGATATTGGGCCATAACCCACCACGCTGGCCCAATGCGGGTTGGGGGGTTTTAACGACTGTCATCTTACGACAACAACCGGGACCAACGGCTTAACGTGCCTTCCGAAGCACGGAGGAGCTCGAGATGTTTTAAATTTGGTCACCCATCCAGCGACCAGGCATTGCGAAGGTTGCTTAACGGGCAAGTTCGCAAGCCGAATGCGCTAGCCGCTGCGCCATCGAGCTCCTCCATTGTTTTTGTTTATTTTTACTGAATTAATTATATGTATTATATTTTCGTATGCTCTGGGATTACAATTATTTAGATTATTCATTTAATCGTTCTGAATGCTCTAAAATGTAGATAATCCTTATTGTCTTTTTTCGCATATGGCAACACTAAGTAATTAAATAAAGTCGCGGCCAAAAGATGTTAAAGAAAGAGATTTTCTATGTCTATATGTTTGATTTGTTTTGCGTTAAGTCTTTTATTTAATAACCAAGCCTTCAAAATTTAGCGAAATCACTCCGTTTTAAAGCGCCTTCAAAAACATTAAGTGGCTGGTTTAAAAAAAATCAAACATACAAAAATAGAAAATCTCTTTCTTTAACCCATGCTGAAAAAGTAATAAAAAGTAAGTAGTCCAGTTCTGAAGGAGGAAACAGGAGATTACGAAACGTCATTTTTCTGTGTTTTGTATGAGAATTTTGCATGCTGCTTCGACGTAGAGTTTCCTCTTAATAAGCCGGCATCACGTTATTAATTCCGGCGGACCGCGCAGTTAGAGCGTCCGGAGACTCCGGAGTAATTGCCTGGTAATATATCTTGGTCAAGGATCTGACAATTCTGCTGGTGGATTATGGAACTTGTTACACGGAGCATGGACGAGCACGGGCGACAGAGAAATATAATAATAATAATAACTATTTACGTTCATCGACATGTTACTCACTTTATATTGTCCTTCGAAATTGTCGAAATATCCATTTTTAATGCTTATTTCAGTGTGTTTAGAAATATTATATAGGAAATTCCCATTTTAGAAACTGAGCAAAGATAATAAATATACTTAAATAAATTGTAGATGAAATTGTTGATTATCATTTCTTCTATCTATTACCATGTCTATCTGATGTTTTTATTACCGTATCGCGTAGCGGTGAAAGAATGGCACCACCATCTCTCTTCCCTTGAGTGTCGTAAAAGGCGACTAACGAACTAAAGACTGCACATACTTCTAACAGCATAGAGCGGCGATGGACTCACCACCTGTCACGTTAAGCACATGTGCAGCCGCTACTTAGTGAAAAGTGGACTATGCTAGAGGATTGCTTTTGCTGTCCTCATTGCCAATAAGTCTCTGACTAACCCTTCGGCAAGGATGATATATTTGTCTAGCCCGTCGGGATAAAGTCGTGATTAAATTTATGTATGTATGTATGTGATGAAGAGGTTACGATATAGAAGGGATCATTAACCCGCTTTGGGTCGGAGTGGTAGGTTATAGCCCAACATCCCCATGTGAAGGCCAGTGCCCAGCAGTGGGAAATTTATAGGCCGACAATAAAAAAGGGAACAAGGAAACGCTTGCGTTTATTTCTATTTGACGTTTTTATTTTTATCTGACGTTTCGAACCCTTTGTAACGGTCGCAGAGAGGCTGAAGAGAGTTGGTCGGCTAAAAATGAACGACACAGCGTTTGCCCGTATTAAAAGATTATTCTAGATTTTACGAAAATACATCAAACGAGATTAGTGTGCTATGTATCGGTCAACCACCACAGAGCAAGTAGTTAATCATAATTAAAAACTCGTCAAGTTACAAGCGTAGTTCCACTGCACTCATCCGACATCCAACAATATTAATCTGTAGTGCTACTACGGTTTTACTTGAACATTTTCTTTTGGAGCATCCGGGTGCAGACTACGTATAATTACTGGTCGCAGCTGGCTGCAGCAAAGATCCAAGCCCACTAAACTTGGCCGATTACCATGCTCCAAGTTGGTAATGCCGACGACACTAACCGGTGTCGTATTTTGTTTGGCCGGAGAGTAATAACCGGAGGAATCACATTTTCACTCACTTCATTTTGCCGAGTACCAAACGGATAGGTTCTTTCATTTTTATATTTATTAATGCGTATTTAGTGTCGCATGTATGTTGGCGCATCACTTCAAAACGGCTGCACATAAGGTTTTAATGAAAGAAAATCTTAATAAATTTGTCACGGGTTGTTCACGCAGACGATGTCACGGGCGGGCCGCTAGTCCATACTAATATAATAAAGAGGAAAGATTTGATTGTTTGTTTGTTTGGATTGTATAGGCTCCGAAACTACTAGACCGATTTGAAACATTCTTTCACCGATGGGAAGCTACACTATCTCCGGGTTGACATAGGCTATATAATATTTAAAAAAAATTGTTACGGGGTCCACGCGGACGAAGTCACGAGCGGTCCGCTAGTATTGAATAAAATAAGAATCTACATTTAGGCAAACTTGTAATAAAATTTGGTAGACTGTTTTAAAGTTATAACTTTATCACTAACAAACAAACCAAATATGGCAAAAGTAAGGTCTTAGAACTTAACAGTGTACCAGTATAACTATAAGGTGTGTGTCTTACTATTTATTTATTACATCGTTACCGTTATGTTTAGCAAAACATCCCGCTGTTGAGTTCTAGCTCCCCACATAGAACAGTAAAGTATGGGAAGATCCAACACGCTACCCTAAAGCAGGTTGGTTGTTTTTAATTACTGTGATCGACCAAGCAAGAAATTAATACCATCCGATCACCCTATACTAGACCACCCCTGCATTGCGAAAGTTGCTTGACTTACAAGACCGCAAAAAGGTGCCTTAAAGCTTAAGCTAACGCTCATAAAAGTGTCGTTTAGCACAGTGCGTGTTACCTAAGCGTCCTATTACTGCAGGCGTCCTGGAGCGCCTTCGGAATATTGAGTAAGTAGCCTACGGGAGCCCCCTCCCCCCCACCCCGCGGCGGGCGCGGGCGAGGGGGAGCAACGTCTCAAGACTCCGAATCAATAAAGTCCACTCGTATAAGTCGGGCGGTGCAGTAGATGTGGGTCAGGGTGCACTTAGCCTGCGAGGTGCTATTTAATAACCCCTCCCGAGCCCGACAGATATTGCTCGAACCTCTACGGACCGTGCTCTAGAGCGGCGACCGCGAAAGGATTTTAAACACTCTCTAAAGGTTACGACTGCACGCCAGCAAGCATTTCTCTAAGTACACGAGAGCGGACACGAAAATTCTGCGCCATCCCTATCCCGTCGTCGTAAACGTCGCATCGGAAATGATTGTCATAGCAATTTCCAGCGCCGATTGTGGTCCAATGGCGTGAATTATGTCAGAGACTTCTTGTCGCCAGCAGCTGGTGTTTCGCAATTTGCTGATGGCAGCATTAGGGTCGGCGCCGGCCCTGCGGCCCGCCTCGGGAGTTTGGCGGTGCGCCTTGCACTTAGGCTGCCTCTGGAATTCGCACACACCTCAGAACACAGAACACTCTGAGGCACACACGTAAAGCAGCCGAGCCGGAACGCGCTGTGAGCTTTTCGAAGATTGCTGTTGACGTGACGGAGTAGCGAATGTGTCTACGTTTCGCTTCTTCACATTTTCTGATTCAAATGTTGTTGACCGAATGTAATAAATAGACAGTTGAAATGGTTATTTACGGAGTTCAATGAGCAATTACTGTTAGTAATGACGCAGATAAGTATCTTCATTGACAGTAGGAGTTATTATAAGAAATGATGATATTTAGAGAAAATTCTAACATCTAGTTTTGTTTTGGTACATTTTTAAATTATTTAACCTAAGTAGTGATATAAAATTTATTTATTTTACCTTGTACAGTCAACAGCATTAAGATGTGATGATGCAAAAATATCTGATTATTGGTAGAAGGCATACTATAGGCATATACAGTCGTGGTCAACTAATTAGGGACAATCTCTAGTTAAGCCAAATTGTGAATTTATTTTTTATTTTCCAACGAGTCTTAACAATATTCCATATCTTTTACACGTAAGTATAATTAGTCATTGATGTGCCCGATTATACAAACAATAACAACTTCTTAAACATTAAACCTCTTTACAGTATAGCTGATAGATTATCAGTGTGCTATTTGTTCAAAGAATGCTGGCTGGCCATTTAATTAGGGACACTGAGATATTGCGTTCTATTTTCAAAATTTGAATCTCTATACTTTTTTATTTCTTCTTTTATTGTTTTGTGGTAGTTTTGGCGGCAATCCAGATTTTTAATTTTAAGTTTTGAGAATTATTTTGAAGAAATATGGGCAAAAATAAAAGTTGCGATCCAACACTACGAACAATTATCATGAAGTTTGTCGAGCGTGGTTGGTCATACCGAGGGATAGCAGAACATTTAAATTGTTCAAAAACTATGGTATGCAATGCAGTGCAACATTTCAGGCGCAATAACACAGCTTTAAATGTGCCCAGGACAAAAAGATCGAGAAAAACAACTCCGCAAGAAGATAGAATGATAACCAGGTTAGCTAAGAAAGATCCGTTTCTAGGCTCTATTTTAATTAAACACGAAGTGTTTGGGGCAGACGAAAGAGCCGGTGTATCAGCGAGGACCGTTCGACGACGTCTGGTAGAAGCAGGGTTGTTCGGAAGAGTGGCTCGCAAAGTACCGTTGTTGAAGAAAGAACATAGAAATGCTCGTTTGGCGTTTGCACGTAAATATGGACATTGGACCTACGCCCAATGGCAACATGTATTATTCTCTGACGAGACCAAGATTAATTTAATTTCTTCAGATGGAAGGCAATACGTACGGCGTCCTGTAAAAGCGGAAATGAATCCAAGATTCACAAAAAAGCAGGTGAAACATGGCGGTGGAAACATTAAAATTTGGGGTTCATTTTCTGGACGTGGAGTGGGACCTGTGAGAAAAGTTCAGGGTAACTTAGACCAACATCAATACAAAACAATATTGGAGGAAACTATGCTTCCCTATGCTGAGGAGCATCTCCCTATTATATGGACGTTTCAGCATGATAACGACCCGAAACATACCGCCCGTTCAGTCAAGTCGTTTCTTACCAGTCAGTCAGTATCGGTGCTAGATTGGCCAGCAAATAGCCCGGACCTCAACCCAATTGAGCACCTTTGGCACGAAATCAAGAAAAAAGTTTCAACTTATCGTACCACAACTTTAGATCAACTTAATCAAGCTTTTTGTGAGGCATGGGCAAACATTCCTATCGAAACATGTCAGAAATTGATAATGTCTATGCCACATCGGTGTCAAGCGGTAATTACTAACAAAGGTTTTGCTACTGGGTACTGATTTTACACGTAATAAAATGGAGCTTTTAAAAATATTATAATACTGGAGATTATTCGTTTTGTTTAACTCTATTCATCATTATACTTTACTGTCCTTAATTAAATGTCCAGCTACATAATTATACCTTAAAATTTAATACATGTTCAACCTTTGATATTAAATACTTTTTTCTATTTAATTATTCTCTTATTTACAGCCATTTATAGTATAGTAATCGGACCAAATTATGCAAATAATAGGTGCTGAAAAATCAATAGGGTTTTATATTTATATGTACATAACCGGTTATTGCTCTTCACTATCTTGAATGTCCCTAATTAGTTGACCACGACTGATATGCCTTTCACCAATGATCAGATATTTTTGCAGGCCATCAATAGTCACAGCTTAATGCTGGTGACTACTTAATTATCTACAAATCCTTCTTTTTGTGTCTGTTGGATGCACAGGCAAGGAATCAGGATTTTAATGTTAACTATACACAACCTCAAATTAAAAAGATTTGCTTTTTTTTATTAATTCTTTACATTTACAATGCTTACCAAATACGTACCTCAGGTGGGACTAAATAAATGTCCTCACAACCCTGACAGCTCCAGCTGAGCTACGAAGGCATTGACACAAATATATACTTACCCGCCAAAAGAGCCTCGCAAAGAATCGTAATGTTTCAAATGTATCGATTTCGTCAACCGAGCTTCATGTTACGGAAGGTAAGAGTCTTATCTTCACTCGGCCGGATTACGGGAGCGTAAGCCGAGCACGCCAGCGCCACCGGCTGCCGTCGACGCAGCGCTCGATTCGATCGACGCGCAAATTCACATGCGAAACAGAATTTGCCGATAGTAGTTTATAGTGTCCGAATTCGCCGTGGGTGGCTGGTATATAAGGTCTAACAATATCAATAAGCGAACGTTTAAGTGGAGTATCAATACATCACACTGAGCATGCTCACCAAATTTGATCCAAAACTACAAGCTCGTTACCGAGATAATCAACAAAACATTATCATAATTCACCAAAAAATACACCCTTTCCAAACCCAGCTGTACTACACGCACACAAAGATAACCGAACATGCACACTAAACTCGGTACACACTGAGCTATCTTTTTATTGACGCTTGCGTGCGTGTTAGTAAAGATACAGCATGTTTCATGATGTGCATTATTTTAATTGATTTAGTTTGTTAGAAAATATAACTTTGAAAAATCACTATAAAACTAGAGCCAATTTTTGTCATTGTATTCAGAATGATATATAGATACCGCCCTTAAACGTTCGCTTATTGATTTTGTTAGACCCTGTATATACATCCATACATACTATCACTCGTATAAACATTTAGATACATTAATGCACTGGAGCAGATCAAAATTAGTTGTCTACAATGTAGTTTGTTTAAAAACGTCAGTTATTGTTGTGGCCTGCGATCTATTGATCTGTTGATCTGTTGATCGAAGGTTGTGGCAGTATAATAATCATAATAATGAATACTTAAACATAATCATGTGTATCTATACATTTGACGTCCAGTCTGACAGAAGAGCGAACAGCATCACACAGCCTAAACCGTAAGCCGCAGAACCTACTTATTTAGATGTGGACGCATTATGCCTAAATCTGGAAAATGTCTAAAACGCAGAATGACCTAAACGCAGTACGTCCTAAACGCAGTACGTCCTAAACGCATAATGACCTAAACGCAGTAGGTCCTAAAACGCAGAATGGCCTAAACGCATAATGTCGAAAATACGCAAAATACGCAATAACAGTCTTGATTGACACATATACTAGACATAACAAAGTGCAATGGGTTAAGTTTCTTTTTAGTCAAAATCCAAATTTTCTCCTGAGAATCAAAGACTTGCAAATCATAACTTTTTAAATCCTTTTAACGGACTGAAAATCGAGTATTAAAGCGGTAAGTAAGTAAGTACTACTAAAAACTTACCGGATCGGAGCGTCACCAAGAAAGAGAATAATACCAATATGGATAAATATACCGCTCAGCCGATAACTAACATCCAGTGCTTCTACATTTTCACGCCACTGCTGGTAGGTACCTCGATTGCTAAAATTTTGCAGGTACCTCCATTCTAAGACGTAGGCAAAAGATTTTCCGAAATTTTCACGGCATCACGGGATGGAGGTTACATCGTGGACAGCCGCTAGTACAAAAACATAATAAAATAATAAAAATACAAATCCTTATGCACTTCCTTACTTGTTTTATAAGTAAGTAGCGGCCGCTCGCGGTTTCACCCGCGTGGTTCCCGTTCTCGTGGGAATATCGGGATAAAAAGTATCTTAAGTGTTAATCCAGGTTATAAACTATCTGTATGCCGAATTTCATCCAAATCCATTCAGTAGTTTTTACTTACAAATATTAGTAGGATAATAATTATCTACCAATGTTAATAGAATTTATCTAAAATTAATATTGCAGCACGTAGATGCAGCCCTTCACTTGCTATACTTAGCTCTTTCATGGGTCGTTTCATATTGCGAATACCTACATTCTAAATTAAATTATTTTCTCTTTGTTACATAAGTTTGCCCCAACAAAGCTTTCATCATAAAATAGTAGGTAACTTGTTGTGTTTTGTTCCAGTGTTCACGCCACACCATACCATAAAGTTTGCAAAGCGAAGAATTTAATAAAAGCTTAGGTATAGAGAAGGATAGTTATGACTAACTACCGCACTCAGAGAGGTCAATTTAACTTTAATGGCTACAAAAGTTCCTATAACTTTTCATTCTTAATAAGAGCTTATGCGTAAGGAAATAGAGACTTTTTTACATTGAAATAAAGGTGTTAAGTAATCATTAATGCTTATTGACGTCTCCTAATGCCGCTGTAAATATTTTTTATAACGGCAAGAAGTTAGAAATATATAGCAACTCGGTTATAATTATAGTTAGAATTGTAACAATCACATTTACGTTTTAATGTGAGAAATCATAATTTAATGCTTTTATATCTCTATTATTATATCAAAACGTGACTACTTTTGAGCGTTTTAAGCTTTCTGTTATCAGAAGAAAGTTGTTGTTATTTAAAGACGTAATTCTGTAATATTGCATTTTGTACAAGATCTAGCAACTGGTTTGAAATTAAATTTGCACATGGAAAGGAGGATGGACTAGAAGATTCTATGTAGATTTGACTTCTAGAGTCCTATTAGAGAGCTGAGATTCAAACATAAGAAGAATAATCGAAGCCGCATTCGTTATTCATTGTTAAACCATGTCTTTCTACAATTTGCCTTATTAGTAAGTACTAATAATAACGTACGTAATAGTAACAACACAATTTTGGTAGTGGAGCTGTTTTTCAAAGAGTCCACTCAATATTTTTGTTGTGGGGCAACATTCCTGCGGGGGGCAATTGTGTCACTTCCAATAATTATGTATGGACATAGTTAAACCACAGTAGTAAGACTATATTGACTTGACAAAGAGCTGACCCGATTCTATAAGCAGATGTGTATACGCGTGTGTATGGACAAAACAACCTCACGTAGGCATTGCCACACATAATAATATACATACATAACGCCCGTTGATAGCATGTCGATATAAATATAATGATTTTTGCGTTAATATCTTCAATATCTTAAAGCATGTAGATTCTTGACATGCTTGATCCGCAACGAGTTACCAAATCCGCATTCTTTAAATTCAACTCGACGATAACGTCACAATGATCACTTTTGATCGGAACGTGTGGGGTCAAAGTGAGCGCGAGAATTCGATCGAGCGTTAGAGAATCGCACCCCTGAAGGAGCTTACGTGACCATTGCGACATTGACACACAATATATCCGTGCATACATACATATTTACATATATACATACATACATAATACATACATACATACAGAAACCACAGCTCTCCTTTTACTACGATCCTATGACACATTTTCACTCGGTAAACATTCGGATACACTAATGCACCGGAGCAAATCAAAACTACGAATGAGAATAGAAGTAGTCTAAGATACCTCCTGTAATAATAATGAATAAGAAGAAGAAGAATGAAGAAAGGTATTAGGAAAATCCTTCGAATTGATGCCAGCTACCTATATGCATACCACAATTATTTAGCTGCCAATTCTTAATAGACGCGTTTTACCCGAAATAAAACGTATTAAATACTTACCTCATTAGAAGCTTATAATATTGAGATAGGCATATCCGTTTCCCGTCGTATTTTCCTTCTCTTTCTTCCGGTATATCGCTGTCTCTCTCGCTCATCCCACTCAGTGGCGTCACCAGGTGGCGCGGTGGGGGAACCAGGAGATTTCACACCCGTGCCCATTTGTTCATCATTGCGTCGAAATATGCATTAAGCACCAGGCGGAAATAAAAACTAAGCTTCTAATGAGGTAAGTATTTAATATGCGTTTTATTTCAGGTAAAACGCGTCTATTAAACACTTGACCGTCATTAGAAGCTTATAATATTGAGACCTGTTTGTTATCGCCTGGTGAAAACGCCAATGTGAGAAATAAATTAAACAATAAGTGCGAGAGAGTTAATCATATGATTATGGTTTAAACAAAAAGTTATAAATTAAGTACTAATTATTTACAATTTAAGTCATGTAAGAAAATAATTGGCCAGTCATTGATGAAAAATCAAATAATTTAGCTTGTAAACCATGTAAACGAACATTATTATTAGGAAATAAATATTGTTTACTATTTGATTTCAATCACTTTAGAGGGTAAAAATAAAAAATGAAAAACTTCGTGACGCCTGAATTAATATTTCACGACAATAAACCTTGTGAAAAGTATTAAGTAACTAATCTCCAATTACCAATAGTTAGTATATCCTCAATGGGTAAATCATATCAATCTAGTTTGTAGATGCTACAGCGGAGCAAAACACAACCAGGTGTGGCTGTAATATCCATCTAGCTACCACAGTGCATGAAACAGGTGACAGGTGAACCACACGAAGTTTTAAATAAATTAGTTTAGCCATTTTGTACAATATTTATTGATCCTTTTAACCAGTAGCAATTTCTAGCTTGTTTGTCTGTAGTCCCTACAGTCAGTTTTTGACCCAAACTGTCGCCATAATATTACTGCATTGTTCTGAACAAAATAATGTTTGGTGTCCACAGCAAGGTAACAAAGGAGCAATGCGACAATAATATTGCAGTGTTACGAACTAGTTGATTCTAGGTTTGAAATACATTACAAAGGTCTACAGACTAATATTACTAAAACCTGGAAAAAGGAGGTTTTGTTGTTGTTTTAAATGTTTAATTGAGATTGATTTTAAAACATGTTTAACTATTACCTCGTCACTAAGATTTCCATACAATTGTGCGCTGCATAAAGTAGAAACGACAATTTATGGTAGTGTATAGTATTGTAAGAAAGATTTAAAATATTAAGTGTAAATCTGCCAAAAACTGGACTGACTGGACCCATTTGGTACGCGTTCCGCGTGTGGATGGCGCCGCTGCTGCTGCTAACGCCCTTTCTGTACTACTGGACCAAGCACAAGTGCTCATATGGTTTTATAATAACCGGACGCTTGAGTAGAGAAATTTGCTTGTGGTTCCATAACGATATATCATTTAAGCACACCAAATTTCAACGTCATGTCGTGAACCTTGGGGGTTGGCAGGCCTGTGGTTATGTCTACCAGGCGTCTACGTTTCGAATTCCATACTGTGAATGAGGCAGCAAGGGGTACCACAATCAGATAAATTCCTGTTGAGGTGTGCTAGCACCCGGGGGATGAGGGAAGGTGGTGCGAATTTCCAAGCCAGAGGGAAGCGTTCTACTTCAGGCTGAAAGCATTGTGAAACATCGATTCGTAATCATTGAGATAAATCTGCATAGTTTACCCACTACTCGAGCGTTCTTGGATACAACCAGGTGAATTACTGGCCAGGCCCACTTCGCGAATATCGTTTGTGTGAATTCTGGCAGTAGATGCCACTCTAGAGCTCGGCTTTGTCAAGACAGTTCATCTGCATGGCTGTTCAATTTCCCTGGAATGTAATGAATTATGACCACAATTTGGTTGGTGGTCATTTGTTGGTTGGTTGGCAATTTGGAGGATTAAAAGAAAATTGTCGCAGGCTTCGTGTTCGATGCTTGTAATTCTAAGACTTAGAACAGCCCGCTTTTCTTTTTGATTGCAGTGCAGCTTTTGTTCGGATGCACTCCACCTTCCCGATAGGGCAGAATTGTTGTGTTGTGACCCCCCAATCCTGAAGCAACGGTTGTCAAAAAGAATGTTGGTGGAGGTATATGTATTGGTGTTTCTGATAATTTTTAGCTACCAATACATTTAACTACATCGTAAGGTAGAGTCTATTTTACCGCCCAATTTCTTCTCTTAGGTATCGTAAAAGGCGACTAACGGACCATAGATTGCACATACATCCAACAGTATAGAGCGGCGATAGGCTCATCACTTGTCACGTACATGTGCAGTTATCATTTGGTGAAACGTAGACTATGGCAGAGGACTGCTTTTGCGGTCCTCATTGCCTGGTCTCGGACTAACCCTTCGGGGATAACAGTCGTGAGTATATGTAGGTATGTATGGACGTTTGTGATTCCTCCATGTATGCTAGTATGTCCTTGCGGAAGACATTGATTTTGGTAAGCGCCCTGCGAGGGCGGTCAAACAGACTTTTTGAAGTTTATGTGGACACCAAAATAAGTAAGTGTTTCTATTACAATGTTGGCATGTCTAGACAGAACCATCTGGTCTTTATGTCTATAAGATAAAAGTCTAAGAAAACATTGCCGTGCTCATCTCAAATGGAAGGCATATAATTTTTAGTAATTCGCCTTTGTAGAACAGACGAAGAAACCATTGTGGGATTTGGCTATAGTCAGATGGTAGTACCTAGGTTTGAGAAAAGTAATTTGTACATCTCGTCTCTTGGCCGTACACAGTCCGGAATTCATATAATAATTTAACGACTTCAGGTTAAAAATTTGGACGGAGTGACCTTTCTTGAGTGCTCTTTGGTACTAAGAACTGGGTTAAAACGAAGTTTGGAAAAAAAAAATTACTGTTTCTAGAAACCTGTTCCTTCATCTGCAGACATTTTGTCCGATACAAGCGTGTAACAACTGTCGATTGTAACGTTTGGAACCTTGAGCGATGGCTTCAGATAAAACGGTATTCGATACCTTTGTGTTATGATAGAAAACTTGGAGCACCTATTTAGTCCCAACGGTGTCGATAAAGTGCAAATTGACCGGCTCGAAATTTCGGAGCGTCATTGTCTACGTCTTTTGTTACCTCTGTTAGCAGAGAAGATGGACGTTTTTGTCCTGATGGGATCGAAAGTAAGAACAGCCTCCGTTGTTTATATTATAGCTACGATGTGGTTCGTGGCTGGCATAAGTATGTCGTGGCTGGCATAAGTATGTCCTTGCGGAGGACATTATTTTTATTAAGCGCCCTGCGAGGGCGGTTCATAGCGATGATGTGGTTCGTGGCTGGCATAAGCATGTCCTTACGGAGGACATTGATTTTGGTAAGCGCCCTGTGGTTTGTGGCTGGCATAAGCATGTCCTTGCGGAATACATTGTTTTTGGTAAGCGCCCTGCGAGAGCGGTTCATAGCCACAATGTGGTTCGTGGCTGGCATAAGCCTGTCCTTGCGGAGGACATTTATTATTTAATTTAATTAAAAACGGTTACATAACCATTTACAACAATTAAACATATTATTCAAATTCAAATAAAATAAGGGACATTTAGCATAACTTTAACATACATGCATCTTCTCGCAAAAACCGCAAACACTCAAGTAATATTACCATTGATTTTGGTAAGCGCCCTGCGAGGGCGGTTTATAGATACGAAAAATAAATACCAATTACAATAATTAAACATATTATTCAAAATCAAATTAAATTAAATAAGGTACATTTAGCATTATATTAACATATATGCATCTTCTCGCAAAACCGCGAACACTCATGTAATAACCATTGATTTTGGTAAGCGCCCTGCGAGGGCGGGCAGATTATTACCACGATATGGTTCGTGGCTGCCATGTCCTTGCGAAGGACATTGATTTTGGTAAGCGCCTTGCGAGGGCGGGCAGATTATAGCCACGATATGGTTCGTGGCTGCCATAAGTATGTCCTTGCGGAGGACATTAATTTTGGTAAGCGCCCTGCGAGGGCGGTTCACAGCATGCTGTGCGTGTGTCTGTCCCATGAACCAGAAGAACAACGCGATGGTACACTATAAGAAGTTTGCCCTTGCGAAAGGTAACCGTTTGTTGTTAGTACAGGTTTTGCTTGCGAGGCATTCCCAGTACTAGTATTTAATAACTGGCCAAAAAGTTTTCTAACAAAACAATATTTTTTTTAAAATGCAACTGTAATCTGTTCAGAATTAAACAAATGTGTGTTTGAAGGTAAAATCTTATTCAAAGTAGCAAGCATTAGAGGGTCTTTTACATTTTTATGAGTACCTATCCTCTTTTCGTATATTTATAGTTTCAGTCTACAACCTAATCACCACTGAAAATAAGACCTTTATGAGAGGCATCAGATGTCTGCGACCAACTAGTAAACTGCGCAGACAATTATTAAAAATATCTTTTTAGTTTTAAAATACCAAAAGTTATTGGTTGTGCACCAATTTATCAGAATATTGGTGCTTAAGGCCTAGCTGGCTCTTTTAGTTTACTTTTAAAATCAAAAATCAAATCTAGATTACTACACGGAATATTTAAATTGTTAACTGTTTTAGTCAGTATTGGTAACACCTGCGAGGTGCAACAATCGTTGTAAGATTTCCTCTAACGTCCGATAAAGCAGACACATTGTTGTTATCGTCATGAAAGGCGGGTAGGTACGATGACCATGCTTCTTTGAACGATGACGACTAACTCGAACTCAACCTTCGCCGATGCGATCGGGATTGTTAGAAGGACTAGCTATAGCCGCTTAGCTACAATTTATTTTTCTCATTATCTAATGTAAGCACTAATTATCGGTTTCTTATCTAAAATAAAAAGAAAAAGTGCCTGGAGGGTAGATACCACGTATTAAACACAAAAAACACTTTTAAAAATGCTTTCTTTACTCGAATGCTTTCTTATCTTAAAAGAAAAGGTGTATCTACATCTCTGGCGGGTAAAATAAAAAGTTTGATATAGAAGATAAGTTTAAATTATAAATTCAGCGAACGGTAACACCGTTAAGTTAAGAAACTATTCTAAGTACTCACGTGTATTGTAGAAACTCACGAGAACTGTGTTGCAGTTTAAATAAAAATAATTATATTTCTTTGTCACTTGATCACTATGTAGTGCACAAGTTACGCCGACGGGAAATTTCACGCCAATGATGAACAAATGGGCACGGGTGTGAAATCTCCTGGTTCCCCCACCGCGCCACCTGGTGACGCCACTGAGTGGGATGAGCGAGAGAGACAGCGATATACCGGAAGAAAGAGAAGGAAAATACGACGGGAAACGGATATGCCTATCTCAATATTATAAGCTTCTAATGACGGTCAAGTGTTTAATACGCTGTAACAGCGAGTTTTGTCCCAAAAATTGGACACCTTTTTTATTATCTGACTAACCCTGCAGGACACCAAAAAGTTTAATTTTATAAGGATGACATTCTATTACGGTTATGCTGTGGTGGGGGACAGAGCCATTAGCGCGATTCTAAACTAGGCCGGCGTGCTGCGTTGCCAGTTCATTATGGCGACTAAAATATGACACACATTATTACATGAACCACTTTATTTGTTGCTCTTGTGGGACGTTTATTCGTGTATTTTTTTGTCACAAGGGCTGTGTACACCAGTTTCATTTACAACTTGTTTTAAACTTCAGAGCTGATGGCTGTGAGCGTCGCTCTATATCTATATGTGCCTAAAAATCCCCTTGTATTGCGATAGAGATCTAAAACTTTACTGAAACTTCGGACGGACTTATTGGAAGAACTTGAAAGGCAATGTTCCGCAATTTTGTGTCTAGTGCCCCGGAGTGAGCACGTTCACGAACACTTTAGCGGAATCCCGTACAACATTCCGGTTTCTAACATTTTGAACTGTGGCTCAAGTGAAAATAAGATTAGATGTAAGAATTAGGTTCCCTTTTGCCTTATAAATAATTATCATATCTTATAGTAACTTAATGTTTTAAGTTAAGTACTTATTTTTGTTTTAGTAAATTTGGGTGAAGGACAAGCCAAGAAGTTGAAACCAAAATAAAAGAGGCCCAGATAATAAAAGAGGCGCTCCATAAATACGAATAAAGCTCAACATTAATTACAAAGCAACGGAAATATACATTTACGGTTGACAGAAATAGTCATTGTAGCCAACCTATCAATAGCTTGCGTGTGGTCGTTAGAGGTTCCTAAAAGTTTTTTAATTTGTCACCCCAGATTGTCAATTTTGTGTGGTTAAATGAAGCATGGTGGGAGCGATGGGAGGGGAGGGGAGATGTTAGGGTGGCCGGCGTCATCCTACGGGCACTGTTTACATTATACCTATTATATTATTATGATTTATCGCTCAATCGATGCGCCGCTTGCCGCCATAGCAACTCGGTAATTTCGCCTGAATTTTACTCAAGTTTGTGTACACATAAAGGAATTTCAGCCACGCTTCCAACATTAAAGGAATCAGGTGCTTTGATATCACTAGAGTCAGTGTATAGTTTAACGTAAATTGTCAAGTATCTGAGTTATCTTGGTTACATTTTTTGTTACAGAAAATGTTTGGTAGGTAAGTATACTTTGACATTTTAGCAATTAAGGTAATTTTATAGCTCTGAAGGTTTTTCAGATAACGCATTTTATCAGTAAGTACTTACTCGGAAATCACAAGGGATTTTATACAACGTAAGTCGAAAAGGGGGTACTAAGCTGAAAGGAGTGTAAAGTATACATGATAGTGAATAACTTTTGTCTAAGAAAACAGCTTTTTTAAGATTTCAAAAGAAATGACGCTGTGGATGCCCTGGTGGTCAGCAGTTTTGAGGGAGTGACAGGTTTGAGTTCATTGCCGAGTTTAACAAAATGGCCGTTTTCATCAACCGTAGAGAGTAATTATAAACATTTCAGAGAACAGTTTTTTACCTACAAATCTCTGTCCTCCGACTTGATTTGATGGTATGTCATCATACATAGGTGCATAATAACTGGGGTTTCATTCTCAATTTCATTATTATTATTCATTAGTTAATTTCTCACTTTGTCTTTATCTACGTCGGCGTATCGTTGACTTACCAACCTTGGATTCAACATTGTATGGCGACAGACTTAGATAAGATGGTGGTAGCTATCTAGGTGGACTTATAACAAGCCCTTCCACCAACCAAACCGAATACAACGTACCCTCAGCTGGGAATCGAAACCGGGACCTCTGGATTCTCAGACCGGGCTTACCATGATCTAACCACTAGACCACAGAGGCGGTAAAAGTAGTAAGTATCAAAAACCATTACCAAGTTCATCAACTTGGGCGGCCTGATAGATAGGCAGTCTACTAACTTTCTTGCTAATGTCGCATCTTCGCTATTCAATCTGTGTCTCAGTACGGCCTGCGTAGGTAACAAAATGTGGTCGAAAGAACTACGACTAATAAATAAAAATAATATAATAATAAATACTAATTTCTCTATTTTTGCACACATTAAACGGGATTTAACGCAAAACTACTTAGTAAAGGCATTCTAATCATACCTTTTAAACCCGACGTTTCGACCGAGTTGCAGCGGTCGTGGTCGCGGGTTACGCTACCTGTGACCACGACCGATGCAATTTAAATATGTGTGCTTAATGGAACGCGAAAGTTTAGTATTATATTAGTAAGTATTCTTAACTTTTAACAAATAAGTTATTATTACATAATTTGAAACGTAGCTGGAGATATTTAATTATTGAATAATTGATGAAGATTTCATCTTGAGAAGATCTTGACAAACATTTTTAAATTAAAATTATTTTATCATTCCAACATCTTACCCTTTCCTGAACTAAATGAATTTACTAAATGTAATTTATTGAACCACCGACCTGTTGGCCCTGGACCGTTTGTCATGGAGGTCCGTGGGTGAGGCCTATAGCTTATAATCCGAGAAAGGCATCTTGCACAGTTACATAATAAGTTTAATTTTATTAAATAGATACTAATAAAAACTCGATTCAATTACTAACCAGTTAACAGGCATGTAACTAATAAGTTTAATATTAACTTAGCAAAGAAGAAACAAACACTACATTACTAAAATCATACCAGCACCAGGCCTGGCGCACTCCGCGCTTTAGGTATGAAGCTACAAGTAGCCGACCGGACGGACGCCTGCGAACACCCTGCAGTCGTTAGAAGAGATAAGAGCTACGCGATAGTACGCGATAGAAAGAGAGGCAACTTCTAGGTGAATTTAACTGTAGGTATGGGAGCGGTGTGCGACCTGAATTGCTCTTTATTTTGTCTTAGCAAGAATTGCTATTTATTTAAATGACTTAGCGGAGTGAATCTTCTGTACTTGTACTATTATGTATTCTATGCCAGCACTACCAGCCAAAGGAAATATAGTATAGCTAGTCCCTAATGTCAGAAACTGCGTAGTTAAGCATCGTCGTCGTATGCACTTCATCTCACAATGTGCCAAATTGGGGGATCGCAGTCAGCAGCAAACACAACGGGAAACGGTGCATTCAGCATGTTCGCGAAACGCCCGCCGCCGCCTCAGTACCGACCTCCTGTTTTAGTTGAAATTTAAGTATCCCTACACCTAACCACCCCTATTGCTGGAACTTTCGGATTAAACCACGCTTTTAATATTCGGATGAAGTCGTGTAAAGTCCGTAATCCGCTTACAGGTTAAAATTTTGACTCGGCTTGTGGTTAAATTACAGCGGGTACGGAACGTGGACGCAAAAAATAATTAAGTACCGAGTTGTTCGGTTTCGTCGGAGTGCAGCGCTCGTTTTGCCGTACCTTCTCGCCCACAATCTCCCGATGTAAAGCGAGAACTGTACCAGAATTCTTTTCGCGATCTTTTTTTCTTTGGCCTATTTAATTTAGAAGAACGTTGCAAGGTATTGAATTGAAGCGCGTTGATGGAATTCCGTACGGGGTACAATCACAAAACATTCCAATCCCTTCGGTTAATTGAATCCTGTAGGCCTTCATTAGAGAGGGAGGGGTACAAATCGGCAAAAACGAACTTTTACGGAAAGTCAGAGTTCGGACAAAAACCACAAATGACATTCTGGAGGTGGCGCGGATCGAATAATTACGCGCCGTATTCGCGCCGAACTTGGCTTTCACACCCAGCGCTGTCGCTCTTTCACAAAACTTTGTGTTTAACTTCTCGCTGTCTGAATTATTACATGTTTTACGAAAACATAAGTAGGTACACTTGCCGAACTCGGGCAAAGTAAAAAGACGTTTATGGCTCCGCTCATTAAGATACCGCGGGGAGTGTTTCAATATGTCTGTCACTTAAGTTTCTTGTTTGAACATGGTGTTACTCGGAGTGACTGCTTTCGGAATTTTATCGTTCAAAGTGCTAGAAAGAGTTGCGAGGAATCATGAACTTATCGAAAGTCGGCGACGGCTGGAGAAGTTTGGTATTCAAAAGAATTCCAATAAGAACGGACGCGAGAACGCGCGAGTCGCGTCGCGGCGCGGCGGGCGGCGGCGGCGGGCGGCAGCCATTGCTGAATATGTTAATGCAGACGTCGCGCTGTCGCCGCAATATCTCGCCACTTCGCAACTTGCTCGGCTTCCGTTGCGTTTTATTTCAAATCGGGGGGAGGGTGGCGGTGCTGTGGTGTTACCCTGATTTCGTTTGTTCCGTTCGCTATAGAATTTCGTGGCGTACGGATTGTCCGCGTTTCTTTAAGAAACCACTGAGCGTGTATAACTGCTTTATTCATAGTACGCAATCATAAAAATACAAATTAAAGTTAATAAAATTGGTTTCTCATGTGCTTTTGGGAAGGCCTGAGTGGCAGTAGGGAGTTTAAATGTTATGCTAAGTAAAATGCTAAGTAGCCAGTGATTATTAAACTACATACGTGTATAGTTTTATTCGTGGTTGCTGAATATCAACATCATTATTTAGATACAAAACGAGGACATACGCTTTACAACTAATTCGTTGTAACAGATCCGTATACGTTTAGAAACACTCCATTGTAGTTAGATTATTACATGGAATTGGGCTGAGTGTGCAAAACAATACAATTGGGGTGTGCGCGGTCTCAATTCAATCACATCTCCATTGGGGGGCGCCGGAGCGGAAATCAATTATGATCATCTTTTGTGTGCTGTACCTACTCCAGCGCGGGATCCACGTGAATAAAGAAAGGAGAAAATCGCCACGCAACGTTTGTCAGCGATACCTTTCAATCTGTCCGCAACTCCGCAGTAGTAAATGCATCATTGTAAGATATTTTTCGAGGCGGCTCGCCCTGAAACTGTTATTCGTAAAGTGTAACATTGTTAGAGGACTCTCTTTCTCGGCGCTCCTCTTTTGTAAAGTGATTTGTATCATTCTCTGAGACAAAGATTGTTTACGATCTCGACTCGAGTTTTTTCAATGAGACCGAGCTAAGAGCGTTTAGGTGGAGAATTGTATTTTGTTTTTTTTTATCTCGGGTAACAATGCTGCTACGGAGACAATAGAAATAGACTTAATGAAACATGACGATGCATAAAGGTTCCCTTATCTAATCCTAAGAATAAACGTAATATTTCCATGTTGTCAAGAAAATAAATCGCGCTGTATTTGATTTATTTAGCTTTCAGTACCTAGGTACCTATGTTGGGTAAATAATTACCTTTATAATTTTTGAGAATAGTAATCTAAGTAGGTTTACTTTTTACTAACTCACAATTTCTGATGAACCAGGTTTTGATAGTTTAGTAATCTGGAAACCAAAGTAACTATTCGAGTAAGATAATGAACCATTATTTTTATATCTTATATGTGTAAATGTATATGATTTCTTTTATTCTTGTCTTAAAAGAAAACTAACTTAATTCGGGCTAGATAATTGATGGGAGAGTGGGCAAGTCATTAACTAATTAATTTATAAAACCCCATCGCCAAAATCAAAACATCAATTCTCGTCAATCCTGTTATTACTTCAGTTCATTATTATTATTGTTTTAAGAATATGACACATAGACAAATAGCGGCATCACATAAATGTGGAGCTGTAGGTACATTCGCAGGCTCATAACGGTTCAACTAGTGCCGATCGATGCCGCTTTTGGCATGGGCTCAGTGTTGGCCCACTGCTTCACATTGGAACACGTAGGCGAGTGTACGCTACAACTTACTTCCTATAGAATGGAAGGCGAACTTTCGGAATTTTGGCCAGATGTGTTTTTATAGTTCCGCATTTCCTCCAGTTTAGAATATACCTAATTTAATTCCTTAATGTTGACAACGACAATTGGATATATCCTTTATCTATTATTTTAAATAACAGAATTAGCATTAGTGTTGGGTGTAAAAATAGAGCCTTTTGTGCTAGTTTTAAAGTATACTGAAAGTTTTTAATAGAAATTGTTACTTTACCGAAATACATCATGTATTTCAATAATCGAAATAAAGATCGAAACTGAATGAAAACGTCATCTGTAAAGAAGAAACGCCTGAAAAGCCTTAGGTGGGAGTCGAACTCACGACCTATCACTATCTGGGTGACACCTCTTCCAAATGTGCTATCGAGACATTGGTTTCCTAGTACAGTTTTCAAGTTTAAACTTTAGTTTAGCTATTGCTGTGCCTGTTAATTTATAATTATAGCTATTGCCTAGCTATATTACGACTAGAAGGTACCTTCAACAACAAGATCCTACTATTTCCTTAAATGCCGGAAACGCATCGGCGTTTCATCTGATATTGCGGGTGGGTGTCTTTGGTTTGTGGTCATGCATAAAGCGACCTCTTTGCTCGTATGCCACCTTTATATTTTCAAATATGTATGTACTTATCCGCCTATTTAAAATTGTATCATTTTTTTCTTTTGCCCTGTGCTTGTTCATGCGTTCTCAAAGTGCTAGCACCTTCTCGCCAGCATTCATAAAAGCTGGCCGTACTTAAACACCTCGTGTTGCACAAAGGATCCGCATCCGGTGCATGCACACGTGTAACTTGAGAGGATGTGGTAGACTGTAGACGGCATTGTCTGACCAGAACAAAACGCAAAAGACGAATGGGGGTGGGAGTTTTTAAGAAACATTTTTTAAATATTTTATCGCTTTTTTACTAGGAAGTGTTACAATGCTGCAGTGTAGGTACTTATGCAAGATTTGTATTGTGAATATAGGACTATTATTATTATGTTTTGGAGTATTAATGTTCATGTTTTCATTGTTTATGTTTCATGTTTATTTTAGTTTACATCGATATTATTTTATCCTGATGTTTCGAACCCTTCACAGGGTCCTTGGTCACAGTGACAATACGGTAGCCTCAAAATTGATTACTACATACGTACTCGTAAATATACATTCTTAGGTACCATATTGTAACAAGGATAATAAAACCTTGTTGGTTTTTGTGACCTTCTTTGTGAATAACATTCTTTTATATTTAGTTTAAAATTTTATTATAGCTAGGCAGTTCCAGGCATACGTCCTGATAATAATCATGCACTGTTCGCAATAACAATAAATCGGAAGGAAAACAATAATTAGAAGGAGCTCATTCTAGCTCGGCGGATGAATCTTAACTAAATTTACACCAAAGAGTAGAGCTATAATGAAAACAGAGGCTAGACAGAGAATGCAAGTAAATATTTGAATTTTAAATTTAAAACTAAATATAAAAGAATGTTATTCACAAAGAAGGTCACAAAAACCAACAAGCCTTTAGTTGCCTTGTTACAATATACCCACAGAGAGACCCGTGCAGAGACCTAAGGTTTGCATTTTGCTACTATAAAGACGTACGAAGAAGACAACCTATGAAGTATCTTAGAATAGAGAAATGCTAACTATTTACCATCCTATCACGCTTTCATTCAAGCTCATCGGTTTAGACTATAGGGTACACTTAACCTGACTTTTCACGAAAACTTCTCCAGTTTGTACCTAATGCCGAAATTGTCATATTTCCTAGTAGGTAAGTAGGTACTCACCATGACAGCGTTCATTTTGAAGTCCATGTGGTTCTTGACCTCGGCGGCCAGCTCACGGACCAGCAGTAGTCCGTCCTTGCGGACCACGTCCACGTTGTATTCGTGATATTTCTGCACAGAAAACCATATAATTAAGAATGCAGAAGCTGAGCACGTGTGCAGTTGTAATGTGGTGAAACGTATTATGTGGCAGTATAGTAAGGCAGTGGACTGCTTCTGCGGTCCTCATTGCCTGGGCTCTAACTAACCGTTTGGGGATTATAACCGCTTCTGTGGTCTAGTGCCTAAGCCACCGGTCTCAGACCCAGAGGTCCCGGGTTCGATTCCCAGCGGGGGGTGCATCTTTGTGTGCCCGGTTTGGCTAGTGGTAGGGCTGTGAAGTCCGCCTGGCTAGCTACCACCATCTTATCTAAGTCTGTCGCCATAACAACGATGTTTATAGCATTGTTGTGTTCCGACAGTTTGAGATAAGATAGCCAGTTCCTTAGTGGTTGAGGATTCCGGGTGAAACGCGCTTCCACCTTCGGCCTTATCGTCACTTACCATCAGGTGAGATGAAGGCCAAGCGCTTACCCGTTGCCAATAATAAAAAACTCTTTTATAAAAAAAAATGCAGAAGCTGAGCACATGTGCAGTTGTAATTGGGTGAAACGTATACTACGGCAGTGGACTGCTTCTGCGGTCCTCATTATGTACGTAAGAATGCAGAGAGGAGCTCGATGGCGCAGCGGCTAGCGCGTTCGGCTTGCGATCTTACCCGCTAAGCAACTTTCGCAATGCCGGGTCGCCTGATGGGTAAACAATTAAAAAAAAACATATCGAGCTCCTCCGTGCTTCGGAAGGCACGTTAAGCCGTTGTTGGTCGCGATTGTTGTCGTAAGATGACAGTCGTTAAAACCTACCAACCCGCATCGGGCCAGCGTGGTGGGTTATGGCCCAATATCCCCACGTGCTATTGTTCATGTAGGAGGCCTGTGCCTTGCAGTAGGACGTTTATAGGCTGATGCTGATGATGATGAATAATGCAGAATTTTCACTTTTGAACAATTTTTACTACTAATTGGGCTTAATTCTCCCCATGCGCCATTGTTCATGTGGGATGGTGCTGTGTCTAACGGTGGAACTGTAGGCTGGTCATGATTATGATGATTGGCCTTAATCTGGTGGTGAGTGACGATAAGGTCGAAAGTGGAAGCGTACATCACCCGGTATCCTTAAGTCAGTATTTAACGTACTTGGCTACTTACTTAGAGCCAGTGCTCTCATCTCTAACTCGCGGAGCACGACAATGCTAATTATTTGCTTCTAGTTTTCTGCAACTGTAGTAGAGATACAGTTGCAGTTTATATTAATCTCACCAATTCAATGTTCTATGAAAAATAACAAAATATGTCGCTTTACCATCCTACTTCCTACTAATATTATAAACGCGAAAGTTTGTAAGTATGGATGGATGTTTGTTACTCTTTCACGTCAAAAATACTGAATGGATTTGAATGAAATTCGGCATACAGATATCCCCTCTCCTTAATTCACTAAGTTTATTTGTACTGGCACCTCGAGACCAACCGTTAGGTTATGCAAGAAGTGCCAGACGTCCCTGCGCCAGTAGAACACTCGCGCAGGAGACCACCAACGTTAGGTCTTGACGCCAAATTAGTGCCCGCCGCAGCGCACTCTTCATCCGGTACTCATAAGACTAGTGTCTCGGGAGAGTATCCCCGTGAAGACGTGTAGTTCACTGCCTATTGTCCAGATAGGTAGCCGGAGCTGTCGAGCTCGCTCACTTCTCGTTGCACGAAGGGCACAACTCGCAGTTGCCACTGCTAGGGTCGTCGACTCTAAAGTCGACTACCAAGTGTCCACCTTGGTAGCGGAGTAGTAAGCACACTCACTTCTCGGAACCCATCCGGGAGCCTAGCCAGTTCCCACGTCCTACGCGGCTGGCTGGACCGGAGACCTACGGCATCTAGGAGGCCGTCTCTACTAGTTATCCAGACTAGTACCGGAGATGTCAACACCAATCGGCATACAGATAGTTTATAATCTGGATTAACACATAGAATACTTTTTATCCCGATATTCCCAAGGGAACGGGAACCACGCGGGTGAAACCGCGAGCAGCCGCTTGTTATTTATAAAACAACTACGTACGCAACATCATTGATATCATTGTCAGTTAGTCGGTAACCGATATTATAGTATGCGAATTATTGGCATCGATTTTTAACCGGGATCGCACTCCCGCACCACCGCACCCTAGTGATACAGTTACAGTCAAACTAGCTTGTTACAATACATCTGTGTAGAGCAGCCGCACTTAATTTAGTGCTTTCACGAGCGTAGATAAACATTGGCAGGCGTGTAGCGAGCATAATTTGCGAAAATGACAACAATCGTCGCGCCGCGTTCGCGCTACATTACGCGCTGAGTTATTGGGCCCGGTGCAGGGCTGTGTGGACTACCCGCTTCCTATTCTGTTTAAGGGTTTATTTTGTAACATTCTGAATTTGCGTTTTAAATTATATCAATTTGTGGATTTTGTATAGTAAAATATGTTATGTAACGTGCTGCCAGCCACGTTTACGAATATATTCACCAAGCACATTTTACAGTGTAAGACTCTTATTCCCATCTTATTCATAAGACTATAAGGAGGTCATAAAGTGAAAAAAGTGAACATATTGTTAGACATGGCTTTATACCTAACTTATTACTAAGTTTACAAAAACAAGATGGCTTAAAAAACACTATACAGAAAAAACTTTTTATAATCTTTCATTCGATAAATTTGCGTCTACTGTTCGAATATCGGATTAACTGCTAAACTAGTGATAAGCAATTGTGAATTTTGTTATTTAAATTATTCCATTGTAGAAGTCATTCGAATTATTCGAATAACCTTACAAATTATTCAAATTTGAGTAAGAGCTAGAAGCGAATGCGTCGTCTCATTCCATTCGAATTTCATTACTACTTAGTTTATCTAGTCGAATATTCAAACCATCGAACTAACTTGTACGAGGGAATAAAAAGATAAACAAAACAAGTGTGTGTAAGCGAGTTAGAAAGAAGTATTAACAATAATGGCGTTCGCTCTTTTTCCATTCCCGCCATTTCACATTCGATCGCTAATTAATAAATAAAAGTAGACTTTATTTTACGATGAAGAAGACCAATTTTGTATGGCAAAAAGTGAATGAATGAACTATATAGCGGTTTCATTCGAATTTGCGAACTAGTGATCAATTGTTTTTGTATTCGACTGTTAATATTAGTAGTATCAAACCATTCGATAGTTCGATTCAGTAACAATCGCCCATCTTTGTTAAACCGACCCGTTCAAAGCTGGCAGCCCTACCAAAATGGCGGCCGCGAGACATGTCAAGTTTAAAAATGAAACGAACACGAATGGAATTCGCCGGAAGCCGGCTGCCAAATTATTGTTATTCGGCCGCGCGCCACCGCCGCGCGCGTTGTTATTGAATTTCGGATTGGCGCCGGTGCCTTTGTTGCGGCGCGCCGTCAAATCTAATGACATGTCGCTCTATGTCGTTATGACTTCTTTACGAGATTCCCCCTTGACTTTTGCTCCTGCATTTAGGGGGCTAATGGTAAATCAACTTTGGAAAGCGGTGTAATGTTTTTTTACGAATGATTATGTAACAATTTTTGTTTAATGTGTTTTCTTTTGGGTTCTGGCTTCACAGTTAAATATCAGTTTTGGTATTAATAAGGGTTTAGCCACGTAATATATTATGGGGTGACACATTGAAATTAATGTTTATTGCCGTAATTTTAATTGACATACATCATAATTATGGCATACAATACAAAAAGCATAATAGCTTGTAGCAAATTTTTTATTACTTACGCATAAACGTAATAACGCAGAATTGTTGTAAGACATACCTATTAAAAAAACAAAAATCGTTAAAATGTATTGTTTGTCATAATTTTATTAAGCATACTTTAAAACGCATACCTAATTCAATTAAGTCATAGTTTTATAGAGCATAATCGAGATTCGAGGTTATTTTTTTACACAACAGAAATACTGGCTGCCCTACTCCTGTAGGTCACGTGATAGTTAGAAATTGTCTTTAATTTCGAGGTTATTTTTTAAATAGACAACAGAAATACTAGCTGCCCTACTCCTGCAGATCACATGATAGGTTAGAAATTTATTTTTATTTAACCTCAAAACCTTGTCTCATTATTCAACCGGGAACTGAATCTATCAATCGCCTGATGAATAAAAAGGTCGGTAACTAAACCACACAGCTGTATAATGTTCTAAGGGCGGGTGCACATAAATGATACATGTCCATGGATGGCACCATAAGTTTAATTTTTCATAAGATTCTATATAATAGATAAGTAATATTGAATAATAATCGTGTCACGTTGCAGTGAAAGCATAGGTACTACCACCCCCTGGGTGTCGTAAAAGGCGACTAACGGACTAAAGACTGCACATCATACATCTGATTCGTGACGATTATGGCCATTAACATGATGCATTATCAGTTTATGGAGAAAAACGTTATGCGTTTCATTAGGTAACCATATTATGGTTACACGTTTGACCATTTGCGGGTACTTTTAATAGCATAATATAAAATAAGACATACGAGTAATATGAGTCATCATCCTTTGAAAATATAAAAAAAAAACTAGTATTATAGTTAAACTTGTAAAGACTTGAAAGGGAAATGTGATAAGTCCGTATTAAAATAATAGGAAAAGAAAATCTAACTTTTATCAAATAATAATAATTTGAAAAAAACATACGTGAAGTAATAATATTAGCACATGTCATCTTAAGAGGCCTATTACATCTTGACTGTGATTTTTGCGTAAAATGGCCAACTTTGGCGTTATGGATCTCCGAAACGAAAATACATTAACAATTATGACTTATTGAATAGTGTAGAATAGCTATTGGAATAGTACTTAGCGGCCTCGCTTTTTGTAAATTTTGCTTAACTTTTTAATTAAACCCAAAATTGCAGAGAAAGATTTTCATAAAGTGCGCGAAGGCACTTTTTTGAGCTCATCGATTAAACTACTGTTCTAAACAAGTGAAATAAAAAAAATATAATGTTATCTCTTATATAGTCGAATAATGCGTAGCGGCCTCGGAATTTCTAGATATCATTGATTTTATATAGGAAAAAAATCTTATTCTAAACCAAAAAACTTCGAAAATTGCTATAAATTAACTGTGAATATCTCGTATCTGCGATAATATTATTGAGCAAAATTTATACTAGAGTAACTGTTACTTCATGAGGAATAAAGATTTTATAATGAATTTATTATTCTATTTCGATAAAAACGATAAATACAACTGCAAAATTACTACAAAATGCGATGCACCGGCCGTCCGAATTCAACTTATGCTCACAGAATGGATATTTGTAATATTATGCACAAATTTATTACCCTATTTCGATAAAAACGATAAATACAACTGCAAAATTACTACAAAATGCGAAAATAGGCATTTTACGCAAAAATCACATTCGAGATGTAATAGGCCTCTTAATGAAAAAACAAAAAAAAAACTCTTGACAGATTAAAATTATAAGAAAAAAGTCCTCGTAAACAAAAGACAGTTAACAACTGAATCGGAAGAAGAATAAGATAAGATAAGTATTTATTTACAAAAAAGTAAAAGTAGCGTAAAAAAACTCTAACGCTTTTACAAATAAACAAAGAATAAGCTACGAAAAGAATAAGGTAAGTTGAAAATTACAGCAGAGGCAATATTGCTGACCCGAGCCGTAGGCGAGGGCTACAAGAAAGCAGAGGCTGTAATTATCAAAGCGCACGTATGTCATACGACGTTTTATAACATATTTGCGAGGAAAACACATTTTCTGAAAATGACTGCGTGTTTTTGTTGTTTTTCTAGTGAAAGCCAACATGTATTTTTCTAGAAAAATACATGTTGGCTTACCAAAGATTTATAATCTTTGGTAAGCCAATGTATTTTTCTTTGGACTTAGATGGTAATAGGCTGTCAATAACATTTTGTGCTTCACTTATTATTTCCGGTGGTGTAGACTGTAAATTTAGTTCTTCATTACTAAAACTAGACATATTTATTTTTAAACTTTCAAGGTAAAAGGCGACTAACGGACTAAAGACTGCACATACATTCAACAGCATAGAACGGCGATGGGCTTATCAAAATAATACTACCAACCCCTCTCTTCCCTTGGGTGTCGTAAAAGCGACTAACGTTGTCCATAGATTTAAACGATTAGGAACTAATTTTTAAATTACATTACCGCACTAGTGCGTAGTTTATTACATTACGATGCTGAAATCGGTGTAATAAGAGCCACTTAACGAGCAAATGTGTTATAAACGTAATTTCAATTATGAGCGCTTTCACAAAGGCGTTTTAGTCGCGCGGCTGCAGCGCTGCACGTCGAAACCCTTCACACGACAGCGGCTGTAGCGCGGCTAAGTCGCGACGCCGGCGCCGGCCGTCGCTAGCGACAGCCGCGCTTCACAGTCGCGCTACAGACGCGCGTCGAACGTGGGGGTGACTAGCTCATTTCTAATATGGATTCCAACGGTATTTCTTCACTATTCTTCATTTATTATTTCGGTATCAAACATGTTTAAGATTATGACGTAGGTAATTTGCAACTTGCTACAGATGAGCTTGCAACACTGATCTAACGCGGATTACGCCGACTGATCGCACGCGGCTACGCGGTGTATCCACCACCACAAGCTCGGAGCGCTTCTGTCGCGCTATTAGAATATGTATGGATACCCAGTCGCGCTACTGCAGCGCTAGATACTTAGAAGCGCTGCAGTCGCGCGTCTAAAACGCCTATATATATGTGAAAGCGCTCTAAGAGTAAAAAAGACAAAACACGAAATAACTATTCCGACCTTATTCTCTGTTTATTTGTAAGGCACTAAGATTATTATCACATACCTATTTCAAGATTGGGAATAAAATTGTTACAAATAAAGTAAGAAAAAGTGCCATTGTTCTTTACAAAAAGCAACAAATTGCATACGCTCAAAAGTGAAATTTCAACAGGCATTTCAGCTAATCAAAACACGGCAGCAGAATATGGAAATAAAAAGAAGGCCGGATAGATTATGGAGGGTTGAACGTTTTCCCTGAAGGCAGATGCCGCGCACTCAATAAAGTTCTTTTTAAGGCTACCTCCGACCGCGCGCGAAGAATGTCGCCGGGGGAATGTCCATCGGGACGGGAGCTTATGTAAGGGGACGTGACTGCAGCTCACGTTTCCTTTCAGGTAGGTATATAGGTTTTTGTTTTTTGTTGCTAAATTCTCTAAGGCGACTCGAATTTCGAAAGTTTCGGAAGTCAACGTACCTATTTGGTACGATAGAATAGTCGTTCAAATCCAGGTCGTGGAAATCTTATCAAAAATTTTCCAAATCGTAATTTGTTGGCAAAAAAATAACGTTAAATTATATAATACTAGCTTTTGCATGAGGTTTTTTGCTTATTTGATGCCCGTTAATTTTTCGGGCGAAAAATAAGCCGATACCTAACCGTTTTCAGTGCCCAATCTATCTTATGCTAATATTCATCAAAATCGGTTTAGCAGTTTAAACGTAAATGCGTAACAAACAAACAAACTTTCTGTTTAGTTTAGTTAGTATACAAATATTTATTGATTACTACTTGCAAATTTTTACCTTTTTCTTTTATTTTTAGGCATTTTCTCGTGTGGAAGAGTCGTTTCAAAGTGGAAGTGACATGTGTTCGGTTAAAAAAACACTTCGTTTTCTAAAATAGTCGTCTCTCGCATCTTGCCTTAGTCCACAAACGTCCCAATGTTGGGCTGAAGCCCACTCACATTCTCACATAAAACAAATACGGAGGACTTCTTGGCGGGAAAGTGAAGTGTCATGTCTGCAGTTTTGTATATTTTCTATAATTTATGTTTTGTTGAATATTAATGTGAAATAAAGGTGGATTGTGTTTGTGAACGTGCATGAGTGTTAGCAAATATAAAAAAAGTGCAACATAACAACTTTCAATTTTCAATTTTATTTCATCAAATTCTCTCAAGCAGTCCGTGTGAGACCTCAATAAAGTCCCACAACTTTATTGAGTCTCGAGGGGTTTGGGGGAAAATCATTTACAATTAAACGTTCATTATCATCCACTTAATGTAAAGAAAATAATAATTACTATTAAAAACTTGACACTGGCTAAATGAAAAAAATTGATATGAATGATAAAATTATATGATATGAATGATAATTTTTTTTTCTCTAAAAAAAATACAAATACGGATAGGTGTTCTTTTCCTTGTTACCTAAAGTGTTACAATTCTCTTAGCACTTACAATAACAATTTAATTTTTTTTATTTATTTATTTATTTATTTATTAAGGAACAAACAGTTACATATAAACACATTATATACAAAACAAAAAATACTTAACCTATAGTTCCATAAAGTAGTACAAATATGAGATAAATAGTTTAGCGTAATAGTACATTATGATATTAGTGCGGTAAGTTAAAAATTACAGCAGAGGCGATATTGCTTGCCCGAGCCGTAGGCGAGGGCTACAAGAAAGCAGAGGCTGTAATTATCAAAGCGCACGTATGTCATACGACGTTTTATAACATATTTGCGAGTAAAACACATTTTCTGAAAATGACTGCGTGTTTTTGTTGTTTTTCTAGTGTATAATTTTTGGTAAGCCAACATATTTTTCTTTGGACTTAGATGGTAATAGGCTGTCAATAACATTTTGTGCTTCACTTATTATTTCCGGTGGTGTAGACTGAAGTTTAGTTCTTCATTACTAAAACTAGACATATTTATTTTTAAACTTTCAAAGTAATTATTAAACAAGAAGCCGCTGTTTGAATCGACAAAATATAGGTATGTGAAAGGTAGGAAGTTTCCATCAAACCCCTTGGGTGTCGTAAATGGCGACTAACGGACTAAATACTGCACATACATCCTACAGCATAGAGCGGCGATGGGCTCATAAAAATAATACTACCAACCCCTTTCTTCCCTTGGGTGTCGTAAAAGGCGACTAACGGACTAAAGACTGCACATACATCCAGCAGCATAGAGCGGCGATGGGCTCATCAAAATAATACTACCAACCCCTCTCTTTCCTTCGGTGTCGTAAAAGGCGACTAACGGACTAAAGACTGCACATTCATTCAACAGCATAGAACGGCAATGGGCTCATCAAAATAATACTGCCAACCCCTTTCTTCCCTTAGGTGTCGTAAAAGGCGACTAACGGACTAAAGACTGCACATACATTCAACAGCATAGAACGGCGATGGGCTCATCAAAATAATACTACTAAACCCCTCCTTTCTCTTCGGTGTCGTAAAAGGCGACTAACGGACTAAAGACTGCACATACATCTAACAGCATAGAGCGGTGATTGGCTCTTCAAAATAATAATAGGTACCCACCCCTTTTTTTTTTTGGGTGTCGTAAAATCGACTAACGGGCTAAAGACTCACCATCTAAGCACGTGTGTAGACTGTGCAGTTGTTTCTTGCTGAAGCGTGGACTGTGTGGGCGTGGTCTGTGTTGTCCATAGATGCAAATTATTACTAATTTTACATTACCGCACTAGTGTGTTATTACTAATTTTACATTACCGCACTAGTGTGTAATAAGCTACATTACGATGCTGAAATCGGTGTAATAAGAGCCACTTTACGAGCAAATGTGTTATAATAGTACATTATGATATAAGTGCGGTAAGATGAAAATTACAGCCGAGGCGATATTGCTGGCCCGACCCGTAGGCGAGGGCTATAAGAAAGCAGAGGCTGTAATTATCAAAGCGCACGTATGCCATACGACGTTTTATAACATATTTGTGAGGAAAAAAAAATCCGGAAAGGCGACTAACGGACTAAAGATTGCACATACATCCAACAGCATAGAGCGGCGATGGGCTCATCAAAATAATACTACTAACCCCTTTCTTCCCTTGGTTGTCGTAAAAGGCGACTAACGGACTAAAGACTACATATACATCCAACAGCATAGAGCGGCGATGGGATCATCAAAATAATACTACAAACCCCTCTCTTCCCTTCGGTGTCGTAAAAGGCGACTAACGGACTAAAGACTACACATACATCCAACAGCATAGAGCGGCGATGGGCTCATCAAAATAATACTACCAACCCCTCTCTTCCCTTGGGTGTCGTAAAAGGTACTAACGGGCTAAAGGCCTATGTTGTCCATAGATTCAAATGATAACTAATTTTCTAATTACATTACCGCACTAGTGCTTGATTGGATATTGGTTTGGATTGCATTTATCGCTTTTGGATGTGAGTCTAAATGTACACATCTACCTTATGAAACTTTTTCTACGTCCTTCTACTTAATAAAATATTTTTTAATATGTATTTGTATGGCCCGCAAGTTTACGTCTGTTTTCATTAAAATTCTACAAAGTCCCGTAGCTCCGTAAAATCACAGACACTCAAACTTACTTATCACATACGAGTAGAGTTCATGGCGCCATCGCGCCGCGCCGTAGCATTAAAAAGTTTTAATTTGATGATGGGTTTATACTCAAAGAAGGCCCCGATTTTCCAGAACATTACTCGAGTGTGACCCTAATACGTAGCCCACAACCTTCCGGAATCGACCCCAGTCGTGAGATCACGCGGAATTGGGGGCTTTAGGTGGCACTATAATTATGACTTTACAAGTATTCAAAAAAGTGTTTTATGATTTAAGTTTGTAAACAAGGTAATTATGATACCTTAGAGCATAACGAACACAATTTATACAGTAGTTTTCGACTAAATCGGAAAAAATGGAGTATGAATACAAAATACGTTGAATGATGTGTGTAGATGCTAATATAATTGGAAAAAAAAACGAAAAGAGTGATGACTGCCAACCGTTTGATAGGCGTTGTTAGTACTTGAAAGTATAAACGTATTCTCTAAAGAGAAATGTTTAAATTAAAATACTATAGAAGATAGAATTTAAAATGATAAAAATACCTAAGTAGTTTAAAACATTTAAAATAGGTTTTTATAATTGTTTTATAAATACATTACTATACTTGTAGACCTTTCAGACACAGAGCTACAGGGCTTTTATATAAAGCTGTTTAAATAAATCCTAAATACGAAATCATAGCGAAGCGAAGAGAGCACGCCACCTGAGGCTACATCAAAGGCGGGTTTTACTGTGGACGGTATTTTCCATTTGATCTCACATCGAATCGGCCCGCGGAGCACGGCAGACCATCATGCATGAAATATTCATTGAGCTCGAAAAATAAGCCTGTATCGTGATAATATTGAGAAACGACGTACTTTACCCGTATCTCGACTGGATATCTAACCTTAATGTCGCAATATCAATTTGAATTCCGTTCTGTTTGCGAAAAGAAAGCATACCTACACTGAAATACTCTTCATACTGTGATTGAATACTTGTGCCAATTCTTCTGTTCTGAGCTTGTGCCGATCATCTTTTGTTTTAAGTGGCACAAGTAGTAGCGCATTAAATGGACGTGTTTCTTATCGGCACGTTGTGCAGCCGACATAATACATGTGCAGGCGAGCGCGGCGGGCGGCGCGGCGGGCGGCGGGGCGCGCTATCCCTTTTCGTACACGTTTTTTGTGGGCAAATGGACTTCCCTTGTGAGGTCCACGCACAAATGCGACCGGGCGGAGTGGAAAATCCTGTCCGGCGCCGGCAAGAAACACCGGCCGGCCGTGCGCTAGCGTATCGTGACAAAGCGTTTTTACCCTTATTATATACCCCCGCTGTCATATTTAGAGCTCTATCATTACCACGATAATGCGCAATTTCACTTGCCCGCCGCTTAAAAAGCTTAAGGAATATAGTGGCTGTCTGTTCCAGCTAATTCGTCGGCTACAGTTCGTGATGATAAATGATTCAGCGCAGTTCGCGGAGACGATTGACGTACACTTCGGACTAATACCGCAGATGGAATGATAAATTATGTAGGTAGCTGTGGTGTTTGCGCCATTCGGAGGTCCGCCGGTGTCGACGTACAAGGCGGATTAAATTAACAGCCTTAATTGAATTTAGGTTCTTGTTAGGCGACGTGTCCCGCGGGCGGGGCTGCAGTGGCCCCATCGCCCCATCGCCCGGCGCCCCATCGACCCGGCGTGATTAAACGCCCGGGGACATCAAATGAACGACCATTTATTATTAATAATATTTGCTTGCCGCTTGCTGCCCTCATATTTACTGTTGCGGTTTCTGGGAGTGGGAAAATATCTGTGAACTGGAACTATACAGACGATAGAAACTTATTTCGTATTTTCCTCGGTGAGTGATTGATTTCATGCTTACAAGACAATCATTAATCTTTTGTAATGCCTGTTAAAGTTTGTTATGTTTTAATTATTATGTACGCGAATCCTTATAATTATATATTTATCACAACATAGATCATCAACATTATGTCATTAAGAATTGTTTATAAAGATATGACATGATTTTCTTTCAGCCAACCTTTAAATTAATTAATTAAGGTATCATAATCTAAACAATAACTAAATCTAAGAAAGGTTAAATTACCCATAAGTATATTGAGAGCGTCGTAACACCTATATTGCTTGTTACCTAGGTACCATTAGGTACATTATTCAACTTATTAATGTAGAAATTACGGCAGACGCTAGGAGCCTGTCGTGAAGCATTAATAATCACCATAACCATATCATATCATATACCATACGGCTGCTGTACATCAATTGACATTTACGTTATTAAATAACGCAGGGTTGCTAATTAGGTTGTTCTGTGACTTTTTCTCCCTTTTTCAAATGAAAACAAGTCAATGGGTGTCGAACCATCGCGATCCATCGTGATTATATTGCAATAATATAATTTAGTATGATTTTTTTTGTTAAAAATAGGTATGGATAAAACGAGTAGTCTTAATTTATGTACAGACATAAAATTGGCAATTAGATTTAATTAAGCAAAAAAAATGTTGTCTTGTAATTTTGTCAATTATTAATGTAGGTATAATGCTTTGTTTACTCGCATATAATTTGCAGTTAGGTACTACGTACTACTAACTTAACTTTGTAGGGATAAATCTATTATGCACTAGCGTGTAATTTATTATGCACGTGTGTTAGTTCGGTTTATGGCCCTAAGAACGATGTAATAAGGCTCACTTTACGAGCAAGTGTGTTTAAAACAATTTTGTAAAACAAGTTTTTATCAGGAGCACTAATAATTTTGGAAAAGAAAAGGCTCCATCCTTTCCATAGACTACATAATGCGCGCCATTCTCGTGGATTAAAGAGTATTACACTTAAATGCTCCAAGACATCAGGACGACATGTCGGTTTATTTAATTAGTATTTACCGCTAGGACAATATAACGCTGTATAGACTTTATAAAGTTATAAATTATTAAATCGGTAGGTAACATAAGAATCAAGTGTATTGATCACATGTCCTGTTTCTTGAAGCGAAGTAGTCTTATACATGGTATTTGGTGATAGTTATATAATCCCGAAACTGCGCCACCCTATTATTAAAAATAGCTGTTTCATAACAAATTGCAAATACAAATCGATCTAAATATTATACCAATATGCCAATAGTTTTTTTTTGCACTTTTAGGGTTGCTCGCATACGGAGTTGTTATTTGCACATAATAGGATAGCTCAGTTGCGGAGTTACATATCTATTACCGAACACGCTGTATTATCAACCTACGGTATGTTTACTAATATGGCCACCATACTAGAAAAGCCTAGAACGATAAGGATTCAAATTTTCAGATATCTAAAGTAATTCCGTTCAATGGCACTTACATTAAGCTGCATGAGCTTGATATGTTTAGTTTGAATTTAAGAACATTTAAGAAAGAATCTTTAAAAATTTTATCCACGGTGTCATGAAATGTGCTGTTGTCATCCCACAAGTAATTATATTAGTATGTAATTATTATAATATATTGTAATAAATAAGGAAAAAAAAACTTAACATAGTATAATAGTACATTATGATATAAGTGCGGTAAGATGAAAATTACAGCCGAGGCGATATTGCTACAAGAAAGCAGAGGCTGTAATTATCAAAGCGCACGTATGTCATACGACGTTTTATAACATATTTGCGAGGAAAACACATTTTCCGAAAATGACTGCGTTTTTTGTTGTTTTCCTAGTGCATGAATCTTTGGTAAGCCAACATATATTTTTCTTTGTCCAACAGCATAGAGCGTAGATGGGCTCATTAAAATAATACTACCAACCCCTCTCTTCCATTGGGTGTCGTAAAAGGCGACTAACGGACTAAAGACTGCACATACATCCAACAGCATAGAGCGGCGATGGGCTCATCAAAATAATACTACCAACCACTTTCTTCCCTTGGTTGTCGTAAAAGGCGACTGACGGACTAAAGACTGCATATACATGCAACAGCATAGATCGGCGATAAGCTCATCAAAATAATACTACAAACTTCTCTCGTCTCTTCGGTGTCGTAAAAGGCGACTAACCGACTAAAGACTGCACATACATCCAACAGCATAGAGCGGCGATGGGCTCATCAAAATAATACTACCAACCCCTCTCTTCCCTTGGGTGTCGTAAAAGCTACTAACGGGCTAAAGGCCTATGTTGTCCATAGATTCAAATGATTACTCATTTTTAAATTACATTACCGCACTAGTGCGTAACTTATTACATTACGATACTGAAATCGGTGTAATAAGAGCTTCTTTACGAGCAAATGTGTTATAAAAATATTTATAACACATTTGCTCGTAAAGAAGCTCTTATTACACCGATTTCAGTATCGTAATGTAATAAGTTTCGCACTAGTGCGGTAATGTAATTAGAAAATTAGTTATCATTTGAATCTATGGACAACATAGGCCTTTAGCCCGTTAGTACCTTTTACGACACCCAAGGGAAGAGAGGGGTTGGTAGTATTATTTTGATGAGCCCATCGCCGCTCTATGCTGTTGGATGTATGTGTAGTCTTTAGTCCGTTAGTCGCCTTTTACGACACCGAAGGGAAGAGAGGGGTTTGTAGTATTATTTTGATGATCCCATCGCCGCTCTATGCTGTTGGATGTATATGTAGTCTTTAGTCCGTTAGTCGCCTTTTACGACAACCAAGGGAAGAAAGTGGTTGGTAGTATTATTTTGATGAGCCCATCGCCGCTCTATGCTGTTGGATGTATGTGCAGTCTTTAGTCCGTTAGTCGCCTTTTACGACACCCAATGGAAGAGAGGGGTTGGTAGTATTATTTTAATGAGCCCATCTACGCTCTATGCTGTTGGACAAAGAAAAATATATGTTGGCTTACCAAAGATTCATGCACTAGGAAAACAACAAAAAACGCAGTCATTTTCGGAAAATGTGTTTTCCTCGCAAATATGTTATAAAACGTCGTATGACATACGTGCGCTTTGATAATTACAGCCTCTGCTTTCTTGTAGCAATATCGCCTCGGCTGTAATTTTCATCTTACCGCACTTATATCATAATGTACTATTATACTATGTTAAGTTTTTTTTTCCTTATTTATTACAATATATTATAATAATTACATACTAATATAATTACTTGTGGGATGACAACAGCACATTTCATGACACCGTGGATAAAATTTTTAAAGATTCTTTCTTAAATGTTCTTAAATTCAAACTAAACATATCAAGCTCATGCAGCTTAATGTAAGTGCCATTGAACGGAATTACTTTAGATATCTGAAAATTTGAATCCTTATCGTTCTAGGCTTTTCTAGTATGGTGGCCATATTAGTAAACATACCGTAGGTTGATAATACAGCGTGTTCGGTAATAGATATGTAACTCCGCAACTGAGCTATCCTATTATGTGCAAATAACAACTCCGTATGCGAGCAACCCTAAAAGTGCAAAAAAAAACTATTGGCATATTGGTATAATATTTAGATCGATTTGTATTTGCAATTTGTTATGAAACAGCTATTTTTAATAATAGGGTGGCGCAGTTTCGGGATTATATAACTATCACCAAATACCATGTATAAGACTACTTCGCTTCAAGAAACAGGACATGTGATCAATACACTTGATTCTTATGTTACCTACCGATTTAATAATTTATAACTTTATAAAGTCTATACAGCGTTATATTGTCCTAGCGGTAAATACTAATTAAATAAACCGACATGTCGTCCTGATGTCTTGGAGCATTTAAGTGTAATACTCTTTAATCCACGAGAATGGCGCGCATTATGTAGTCTATGGAAAGGATGGAGCCTTTTCTTTTCCAAAATTATTAGTGCTCCTGATAAAAACTTGTTTTACAAAATTGTTTTAAACACACTTGCTCGTAAAGTGAGCCTTATTACATCGTTCTTAGGGCCATAAACCGAACTAACACACGTGCATAATAAATTACACGCTAGTGCATAATAGATTTATCCCTACAAAGTTAAGTTAGTAGTACGTAGTACCTAACTGCAAATTATATGCGAGTAAACAAAGCATTATACCTACATTAATAATTGACAAAATTACAAGACAACATTTTTTTTGCTTAATTAAATCTAATTGCCAATTTTATGTCTGTACATAAATTAAGACTACTCGTTTTATCCATACCTATTTTTAACAAAAAAAATCATACTAAATTATATTATTGCAATATAATCACGATGGATCGCGATGGTTCGACACCCATTGACTTGTTTTCATTTGAAAAAGGGAGAAAAAGTCACAGAACAACCTAATTAGCAACCCTGCGTTATTTAATAACGTAAATGTCAATTGATGTACAGCAGCCGTATGGTATATGATATGATATGGTTATGGTGATTATTAATGCTTCACGACAGGCTCCTAGCGTCTGCCGTAATTTCTACATTAATAAGTTGAATAATGTACCTAATGGTACCTAGGTAACAAGCAATATAGGTGTTACGACGCTCTCAATATACTTATGGGTAATTTAACCTTTCTTAGATTTAGTTATTGTTTAGATTATGATACCTTAATTAATTAATTTAAAGGTTGGCTGAAAGAAAATCATGTCATATCTTTATAAACAATTCTTAATGACATAATGTTGATGATCTATGTTGTGATAAATATATAATTATAAGGATTCGCGTACATAATAATTAAAACATAACAAACTTTAACAGGCATTACAAAAGATTAATGATTGTCTTGTAAGCATGAAATCAATCACTCACCGAGGAAAATACGAAATAAGTTTCTATCGTCTGTATAGTTCCAGTTCACAGATATTTTCCCACTCCCAGAAACCGCAACAGTAAATATGAGGGCAGCAAGCGGCAAGCAAATATTATTAATAATAAATGGTCGTTCATTTGATGTCCCCGGGCGTTTAATCACGCCGGGTCGATGGGGCGCCGGGCGATGGGGCGATGGGGCCACTGCAGCCCCGCCCGCGGGACACGTCGCCTAACAAGAACCTAAATTCAATTAAGGCTGTTAATTTAATCCGCCTTGTACGTCGACACCGGCGGACCTCCGAATGGCGCAAACACCACAGCTACCTACATAATTTATCATTCCATCTGCGGTATTAGTCCGAAGTGTACGTCAATCGTCTCCGCGAACTGCGCTGAATCATTTATCATCACGAACTGTAGCCGACGAATTAGCTGGAACAGACAGCCACTATATTCCTTAAGCTTTTTAAGCGGCGGGCAAGTGAAATTGCGCATTATCGTGGTAATGATAGAGCTCTAAATATGACAGCGGGGGTATATAATAAGGGTAAAAACGCTTTGTCACGATACGCTAGCGCACGGCCGGCCGGTGTTTCTTGCCGGCGCCGGACAGGATTTTCCACTCCGCCCGGTCGCATTTGTGCGTGGACCTCACAAGGGAAGTCCATTTGCCCACAAAAAACGTGTACGAAAAGGGATAGCGCGCCCCGCCGCCCGCCGCGCCGCCCGCCGCGCTCGCCTGCACATGTATTATGTCGGCTGCACAACGTGCCGATAAGAAACACGTCCATTTAATGCGCTACTACTTGTGCCACTTAAAACAAAAGATGATCGGCACAAGCTCAGAACAGAAGAATTGGCACAAGTATTCAATCACAGTATGAAGAGTATTTCAGTGTAGGTATGCTTTCTTTTCGCAAACAGAACGGAATTCAAATTGATATTGCGACATTAAGGTTAGATATCCAGTCGAGATACGGGTAAAGTACGTCGTTTCTCAATATTATCACGATACAGGCTTATTTTTCGAGCTCAATGAATATTTCATGCATGATGGTCTGCCGTGCTCCGCGGGCCGATTCGATGTGAGATCAAATGGAAAATACCGTCCACAGTAAAACCCGCCTTTGATGTAGCCTCAGGTGGCGTGCTCTCTTCGCTTCGCTATGATTTCGTATTTAGGATTTATTTAAACAGCTTTATATAAAAGCCCTGTAGCTCTGTGTCTGAAAGGTCTACAAGTATAGTAATGTATTTATAAAACAATTATAAAAACCTATTTTAAATGTTTTAAACTACTTAGGTATTTTTATCATTTTAAATTCTATCTTCTATAGTATTTTAATTTAAACATTTCTCTTTAGAGAATACGTTTATACTTTCAAGTACTAACAACGCCTATCAAACGGTTGGCAGTCATCACTCTTTTCGTTTTTTTTTCCAATTATATTAGCATCTACACACATCATTCAACGTATTTTGTATTCATACTCCATTTTTTCCGATTTAGTCGAAAACTACTGTATAAATTGTGTTCGTTATGCTCTAAGGTATCATAATTACCTTGTTTACAAACTTAAATCATAAAACACTTTTTTGAATACTTGTAAAGTCATAATTATAGTGCCACCTAAAGCCCCCAATTCCGCGTGATCTCACGACTGGGGTCGATTCCGGAAGGTTGTGGGCTACGTATTAGGGTCACACTCGAGTAATGTTCTGGAAAATCGGGGCCTTCTTTGAGTATAAACCCATCATCAAATTAAAACTTTTTAATGCTACGGCGCGGCGCGATGGCGCCATGAACTCTACTCGTATGTGATAAGTAAGTTTGAGTGTCTGTGATTTTACGGAGCTACGGGACTTTGTAGAATTTTAATGAAAACAGACGTAAACTTGCGGGCCATACAAATACATATTAAAAAATATTTTATTAAGTAGAAGGACGTAGAAAAAGTTTCATAAGGTAGATGTGTACATTTAGACTCACATCCAAAAGCGATAAATGCAATCCAAACCAATATCCAATCAAAACTTTATTTAAATTACAATTTTGGGTCAACCGTGTCGCGTAGCATAGAGCATAGAGCGGTCACTCACCACGTGTCACGCTGAGCACATGTGCAGTCGCTATTTGGTGAAAAGTGGACCATGGTAGAAGACTGCTGGTCCTCATTGCCTAGTCTCTGACTAACCCTTCGGTGATAATAGTCGTGATAATATGTATGTATGTACAATTTTTTATTTATAATGTTATTAAAATACAGGTTAAATACAGACTTATACGTAACGTGCCCATAGATCATGTTCAAGGGAATATCGCCGAAAAGCGTCGACCGGGAAGTTCCTTGATCGTACATGGATAATTAGTCTTTATGTAATGTTATCATTATCATACCCTATTATTGGAAACTAGCGGATCCTCGCGGTTTTACCCGCGTGGTACTCGTTCCCGTAGGAATATTGGGATAAAATATAACCTATGTCACTTGGGAAGAATGTAGCTTTCTAATGGTCAAAGAATTCTCTTAATCGGTCCAGTAGTTTCGGAGCCTATTCAATTCAAACAAACAAACAAATTTTTCCTCTTTATAATATTAGTACCTATAGATAAAAAGGAGAAACTTCTGCCGCTGGGTATAGGCTCCCATTTTCTCGTGCCACACCCCTCGGTCTTGCGACTACAGTCTTTAGTCTACATTTTACTTAACTGGACTGCTTTCACGACAAAAGCTCGCTAACAGAAATGATGTAAACTTCGATAGTAAATTAACAGGCAATAGTCTACGCCACGGTGTTTTGTTCAATAGAGCGGTTGTAATCTTTGACTGTGGCTAGGGTTTCCACTTTTGAGGACGGAGAAATACACACTTTTAAAATAAGTTAAATAATAATAATGAAAGGACAATGCTCATTAAGGACCTGTTCTGTTTTGAGAATGTATAAATATAAATCGTCTTGGCAAAAATAGCTCAAAATTCACTTAATCTAACCATGCGACCATAGTTTCCCTTAAAAGTCAGGAAAATATACATAACAGCTGTGCTCAGCTGTCAGGTATTTCTGTCACTGTCTGAGGTGGTCCGATTCGTTATTTTTAGTTTAATAAAATCTATGTATAGTCTTGATTATATGCTTCTTTAATAATAAACATGTGTTGAGGATGATTAATTGAAACAAAAATGATATAAAACATGTTTAGCTATGATTGTAATGTTGCCGAAAAACTTCAAACAATGTCCAATCACAAATTTAATTTTTTTTTTTTTTACTTTTTATCACATAACTCTGGCTTTTTAAAAAAAAACAGAATTTAGACCAATAAACAGTAATGTAATTGATTTTGCTACCAAGACCGTTTTATACATTGTCAGGTTTTTAAATATATAGGCCATGGGCCGTGGGTGGTTCTTTGTTTGATTACGCTCACACCAATTATCTAGCCCAAGACAAGCTTCTGTTCAAACTCGTTAATATGGTTAAACTGGTAACCTATCGTAAATTCGAAACTTTCCTATACGAATTTATATTGTTCGAAAACGGTATGACGAAGTTTTAAATACCAGATAGTTGCTTTTACATAATTTAGTTAATCCATATACTTATCATAGTGCATACGTTTCATTTTCCAGAAAAACTATAAGACGATAATTAAAACTACTTTTTTTCTATTGGAAGATGTTTTGCATACAATTAATTTCATATCTAGAAGTATTAAAATTCGAAGTAACTTTCTCTAAAATATCATACCCAGATTTTTGTTTTTTTTTGGTTTTTCATATATTTATATTATTAATAAAATAAATATTATAAAAATAAAATGAAGTAAAATGTCTTAAAATTAATGTATTATATTTTAGCGTTTTATTAACGCTAAAATGTACTTAAGTAAAATTTTAAACACTGAAAAAAGACGACAACCTCAGGCGGGAATGGAACCACGCACCTTCCGCATTCCGGGCGGCTGCCTTAACCACTTGGCTACCGAGGTCTGGCTTTCAACCGTCGGAATTTGTCAGTGCTTGATGCTTATGTTGCGGAAGGTGCGTGGTTCGATTCCCGCCTGAGGTTGTCGTCTTTTTTCAGTGTTTAAAATTTTACTTATGTCTTAAAATGTTAATACTTTGTGTTTTCGGTAAGGTTGTGCTACAAAAGTCAGTGACAAAAACGAGTCGCGGCAAAACCGACTCCACGTAGTCTTGTCTGCTAGAGTGTAATTTAAGAGGATTTATGCATTTCGGTTTCCCATACAAACTTCCAAGTCGAAATTTTTAAAAAGCAACAAGCCAATTTTGATGAAACTTTGCATGCTAAAGTAAAACACAAGGTAAAACACACACGCAATAACTCAGCTAAATAAAAGTTTTTTAAAAATGTTTTCACAAACTATTTAGATCCCTATGTTTTACTTTAGCATGCAAAGTTTTATCTAAATTGGCTTTTTGGTTTTTAAAAATTTCGACTTGGAAGTTTGTATGGGAAACCGAAATGCGTAAACCCTCTTAAGCCCGCGTAGGGGCGGAGGGGCGAGGCAGCCGACGAGTTGAGGAGCAAGTGGGTTTCCCCGGTTCTAACCCGGGACTTCAGAGATGGCGTGAAGCCAGACCCGGCGCGCTAACCATTCGACCAAGGAGGTCGTCAATAATAATAGTAACTTTCACACACAAAGTCACGGACAACTGACGAAAAGGGTTGCCGACCGATACAGTGTTATGAATTACATAGTAGAAAGAAACTCTCTGGTAATGCGTGCTCTTTGGTGGCTTTACCCTATGCATAAAGTTTATATAGAAAACCATGTAAATGTTTGTAGGTATTTATAATATAAACATTGTTTTTAGAATGGTAACCGATTTACTGTCTTACACTCGTGGCAAACAATAATCACGGAATATCAGCGTGAAACAATGGCACTTGCTGTTGTGTTTCGTCCTGTAAATGAAAGTACCGGAAGCCCATCTCTCCCCCGCTCCTCTCACAGTTACTACCCACATCGCCGTGTATTGGCAATGAATGTGTTAAAGAGCTCCTCAAGATCGGCAACGCATCTGTGAACCCTCTGGTTTTGCAGGTGTCCACGGGCGGCGGTGATTACTTTCCGTCAAGTGACCAGTGACCCGTCTACTTGTTTCCTCCCTTTCATATTTAAACCAAAAAACGACGTTTACTTATGATATTCCCCCTTTTTACCCTTAACTTTCAATACAAATTGAGTGCATGAAGTAAATTTACTAAAATACGCTCATACGGTCAGAGGTGGCAACCCTAGCTTGGGTGTCGACGTCGGAAGCGTCCGCCACAGCCGCCTGCCCGGCAGAGTTTAACCTAATTTGATTCTGAGGGATGCTTTCTGAGGTCACTTCCTTGTTTGATACATTTATAAAGGTAACATAGATACATAATACGATAAATAGGACGTCACTGTATTTGTGCTAGAAGTTTCTCAGCTGTTGTGTGGGGTTTGCGGCTTAGGAAATAGAGATTAATTCGGAAATCAAATGTATTAGGAAGAAGTGGTGGTTTATAGCGTTTGTTCATAGCCAATATGCTGCTTTCCATGTATTAAGACTTTAATGGGGCACATAATGAAAAAACAAAGATAACAAATTAAATATTCTTTATTGCATGGCCCAATCAAGACATTTAATTTTTTTTTTTATAATTATATAATTTTTATTAGTACATTTGTAATGTAACTTTGTTACGTTAAAGTTAACTTTCGTTAACAATTTCACTTTTGAATACCCATAAACAAAATAAACAACAATCTTGAAAACTAGTGAAAACATATACGTCACTACTACTAATATAGGTTTCTTGAACCTTATCGACTATCCAAGTCGATTGGTAGAAAAAGTTTCAAATATTCAATTTCAAACATATTTCGTTAACCTCAAAGGCGGAATTTCTTCAATGAGTCAGAGAACGTAACCACAACGTGGTGAGCTACCGAAATTCACACGCTGTTTTTAATTGCATACATACATATAATGGCGACTATTTTCCACAATGGTTAGTCAGAGACTAGGCAATGAGGACCGCAAAAGCAGTCCTCTACCATAGTCCACTTTTCACCAAATAGCTACTGCACATTTGCTCAGCGTGACAGGTGGAGAGCCCATCGCCGCTTTATGGTGCTGGATGTATGTGCAATCTTTAGTCCGTTAGTCGTCTTTTACTACACCTAAGGGAAAAGAAGGGGTGCTAGTATTCTTTCACGCGACACGGTAATTAATTTGTGAAGACAAAACTATAAAAAAAAAAAAAACATTTACTTTTCATGGTTAAGTCGACTGTGTTTGTATGTAAATAGTGTCAATCGTCAGTGAATAATCGGTCCATTCGCGCATAAAAAGGGGTGTTATAAGTTTGACGTGTCTATGGGTCTGTCTGTGGCACCGTAGCTCCTAACGAGGCTCCGGGGTATGTTGGGCCAGTTTTCAGAATGTCCAAGGTGACATAATGTCCGGATGTTATAAAAGACCATTGGTCAATATGTTCATCGAAGCGAAGGAATACGGATGTGAGTATAGCCAGGGCCCTGATTCTGTATCGCAATCTATACATTCCACACCTAAACCTTACCGCGCACAAATGTCAAACGCATACGTTTTTGGGAAGATATCGTAACTTTTTAAGGAATTGACGTGGTTTCGAAACAAGGAATCGTTACAGAATAAGGGCCCAGGGAGTGTGCGAATACTACTTATAGTCTATTCTGCAATGTGCGGCGTCAGGAGACGAAATAATACAACGGATGTCGATTTTTAACTGATTGATTTATTAAGAGAAGACACGGTTTTTATAGTAGCAAATACGTGAGAATTAGGTTGTTTATAAAAGTATTAAATTATAGTTTACAAAAGCATCTGATTACATGTATTAGATTATATGCTACCTTGTACCGTATACCTTATATAGAATATCCATAAATAATTATATTATAATTTATAATAAAACAATATAATCTTTGTGGGTTATTCTATGACGTTGTGCACTATAGTCACTCTACTACAATGGGCTAGTTGACTAAATTTCAAAATCATATTAAAACGATACCTGTTTACTTATTTTATCCTAAAAATACATTACTTTTAAAAAAATCGATCATTTTCAATATTTGTTTTGCTTTTTTATATTCCGATTTAAATTTACTGCAAAAACGTTTAAGCCCGCTATGTTGAGTAAATGACGTCACGCCGTGCCAAACATCCGTTTCGTTCGAGATTTGTTATAGAGAAATGTCACAACAATAAAATTACATTTGGCACGGCGTTACGTCAGGGCGTCTGATTGCCGTATAATGTCAAATGACTGAATGCGTATTATTGTCGATTTTTTTCTTTAAAAATATTAATAATCCCTTTTTTATAATGATAATTTTAGATATTTAGTTTCTATAAATCACAATTGATCATTAGAAATGCCAATCCACCTGATTTATTCTTAGTGAACACAAGCCTATTCCATTGTTCGCTACTGTCGTCTCCTCCGCTTGTGCCGAAGCACATTCATACACATAGGTTCAGGACTATTATCCTCAAAGGGTTTGTCAGATACAGGCAATGAGGACCGCAAATCAGTCATCTCCCACAGTCCACGTTTCACCTCCAATAATAACTGCACATGTGGTCAGTGTGTTTGGTGGTGATCCCATCGCCGCTCTATCCTGTTGGATGTATGTGCAGTCTTTAGTCTGTTAGTCGCCTTTTACGATACTCAAGGTTTCTTTTAGTTTATTCTTTTAGTGAGCTGCCACATAGCTCGTGCCGAAGCTTTTATCTAAATCTACATCCAACCCTATAACGTAAGGGTCATTTTCTCCAATTAGATGAAGGCACTGACGCGCGGGTTATGAAACCGTGATCAACATTTCTCTAGGCGTTACAAATTACCAACGCCTAGGGTTGTAGCTGAGATATACCAGCTCCAATGACGGCTAGTCAAATAGTTACAACTTTGCGTTGATAGTTACTTAACCGACACTATGGAATTAGAGATGCTTCTTTGAGTCTTATAATCTAATACTTGAGTAACAGGATTCAGAAGGTCACATTAACGGTAAAAGATCTCTGGGATCAGTGGTTACAATGGGAGTTCCGCAGGGTTCAATACTTGCTCCATTCTTGTTTTTGATTCATATTAATGACTTATTTTGTATAAGACAGTCATGAGATAGTATTGTTTGCTGATGATACTTCTCTTTTATTCAAAGTGAAACGTCGACACACAAATTATGATGATGTGAATAATGCGGTCTCGAAGATTGTTCACTGGTTTAGTGTTTAAATAACTTGCCATTAAACGAGAGAAAAACCAAATATGTAAGATTTGTATTGCCTAATGTTAAGCAGATAATAACTAGTGTACAAATTAAAGATAAGAATGTGAATCCTGTGAACACCACTGTGTTTCTAGGCATCACATTGAATGCCAAGCTTCAATGGGGTCCACATATAGCTAAATTGTCGAATAGACTTAGCTCTGCGGCTTACGCAGTACTGAAGATCCGTCAGTTAACTGACGTTGATACAGCTAGATTAGTTTATTTCAGCTACTTTCATAGTGTAATGTCGTACGGCATTTATCCGTAGGGAAATGTCGGCATTAAAATTATCTTTGTGCTGCAGAAGAGGGCTATTCGAGCAATATATAATCTAAGGGCTGGTGACTCTCTCTGAGAAAGATTTAAGGATATAAGTATAATAATGACAGTTGCAATATATTAATGAAGATCTGATTTATGTTCATAAAAATATTGAAATATTGTGAAAAAAAAGTGATATTCACTAGAAATAAAAACAAACTAGCAGTACCTTATACTAGGCTCCATAAAATAAATAATTCTTTTAAGGGTCTGTGTGTACGATTTTACAACAAAGTACCAAATGATATTCAGAAATTAGATCTTAATAATTTTAAAATCAAATACAAAGAAGAGGTTTGAAAAAAAAGCTTATTATAAAGTGTCAGATTACACAGAAGACAAAACAGCTTTGGTCTAAAATGCTCCAAGTACTCCAACAGCTATTTCTAATTGTCTATAATTAATTTATATGGAGTGCCATATATGTAGTTTAAATTCAACATATATATTTTTGTAAATGTCGTTGCTTCTGTGCGCTGTGGTTTTTTTTTTTCTCTTAAATAATGGCTTCGTGCATTTTTTTTTGTTCTTAGATTGGCACAACTGTTATCCACTTTGGTGCGGAGTTTGAGTTGCATCTGTTGTTAAGATTAAATACAGTGCTGTTTTTAGTTAGTATATCTAGTGTGTAATTTCGTGTTCGGAGTCACTGAAAATGTTACAGAAGGCTTACGGTGAATCGACTTTATCAAAAACACGAGCTTACGAGTGGTACAAAGCGTTCCAAAGCGGTCGAGATGTGATGGAAGATTTGCTTCGCTCTGGTAGGCCATCAACGTCTTCAACTGAAGTTAACATCGCAAAAGTGAAGGAAATGGTGACTGAAAATCCTCATTCAAGTTTGAGAGAGATAGCCGCTGAACTTTCTGTGTCTCGCGAGTTGATCCGTACCATTTTAAATAATCACTTGGGTATGAAACATGTTGCCGCTCGGCTAGTCCCAAAAGACCTGAATTTTCTCCAAAAACTGAACCGCGAGAGTCGCTGAGGACACGCTAGAACGAGTCAATTCCGACCCAACATTCATGCAACGCATTGTTACTGGTGACGAGACGTGGGTTTACGAGTTAGACATGCAAACTAGTCAACAAGCTTCGGAGTGGCACCTTCCGACTGAAACGAAACCGAAAAAACCACGCCAAAGTCGATCAAAAGTCAAAGTCATGTTGAATGTTTTCTTTGACTATCGCGGTGATGTGCACTCGGAATTCTTGCCGGAAGGTCAAATGGTAAATAAAGAATATTATTTGAGCGTTATGCGGCGTTTAAGAGACCAAATTTGACGAAAAAGGCCAAATTTGCGAAAAGAAAATTCTTGGATTTCGCACCACGATAATGCGCCTTCGCACAAGGCCATAATTTTGAACAATCTTTTGATCAAAACTCAACAAATACCATCGAGCAACCACCTTATTCACCAGATATGGCTCCAGCCGATTTCTTTCTTTTTCCTAAACTGAAATAACCACTTCGTGGCACCCGATTTCATTCGGTAGAAGAGATAAAGGAGAATTCGCGGCGAGAACTGAACTCAATTCCGGAAAAAGCGTTTGTTTTGATTATTGGATTACGAGTATTCGTTGGTGTAAGTGTATAGTTTCTGAAGGAGCATACTTTGAAGGCGATAAAATAAATTTGGATGATTAACTAAGATTTGTGTATTATTGATCTATTCCCGGTACTTTCTTGACAGAGTAGTATATTTAGATTTTAGTAAAGCCTCCGACAACGTTGACCGATCCATTCTCTGTCATAAGCTATCGTACTATGTACTAATACATGGTTGTCTGTTGAGATGGACAATATCTTACTTGGATAATTGAACTCAGCTTATCTCAGTGAAAGGTTATTCCTCCTCTCCCATGCCTGTATCTTCTGGTGTTCCGCAAGGTTCACACTTGGGGCCACTCCTATTTGTGATCTTTATCAACGACTTAGTCGATCGTCTGTCATGTCCTTCTCTCTTGTATGCCGATGATCTAAAGATCTACACTAATATCAGTAGCATAACACAGTGCATAGCGCTTCAAAATGATCTTAAGATTGTGTCAGACTGGTGTTCGTTTAATAAAATGAGTCTCAACATCACTAAGAGCTGCGTTATTTCTTTCACGAGAAAGAAGAACCGAGTAGTTTACCAGTATTACATCCAGGGCGAGATATTGACCAGAAAAGAGATCGTTGAGGACTTCGGTGTATTTTTCGATGAACATCTTACCTTTCGTCCTCATTATGATCATATCCTGAAGAAAAGTTGTAAACTTTTAGGATTCATAATAGGGACAACCTAAGATTTTAAGAAGCCTCGCAGTATTCTATGCCTATTCTTTAATTTAGTAAGAAGCGTCCCGGAGAACTGCTGCCCTGTCTGGTCCCCATTTTACAGTGTACATGTGAATAGCATATAGAAATTGCAGACGAGGTATTTGAAGTACATGGCACGGAAGTATTATTCTAGTCATTCACTTGAGGACTACAATGACAGACTATTAAAGTTTGGTCTGATCTCATTGAATTCTCGTCGCATAAGATATGATTTGTTATGTCTCCACAAAATAGTTCACTCAACTATCGATGCCCCGGATTTGCTCTCTTCGCTCAACCTGAACACCCGGTATAAATCGCGTCACCCAAACACGTTCACAATACAAGTGTATAAAAACAATAACACCTCCTTTTACAAATCCGTAGTAAGAATGTGCCGGACATATTATGATGATGTGATCCGTGGTGGCAGATGTATAGATGTATTCAACTCCAGTTTCTCCCAATACAATGTGTCTGGTCATGGACTAGCGATATTCTAAGGATTGTTAGAACAACTATTCTAATACACAAAGACACTACATAGTTAAGTCTTAACTACTTATCAGCTATGTGGCAGCCATTTTGTTTTTTTCTTGAAATATTCTCTACGTGGACACAAAAAAAATCATATCTCCCAAAGTGTAGGCGTTAATGGTATAAAAATACGCTTATTTGAAGCGTAAAACTCTAGTCTATCGTATAAAATTTGAAACAGGGAGTTGTTACGTTCATAATTTGAAAAAATAATTGAATTTCATGTAAATTATTAAAAAAATAATAAAAATAAACTAATTATTGTAATTAAAATTATTTATTGTTTGTACTTAACTATTTGTGTATTACAATAGTTGTTCTAACAATCCTTAGAATATCGCTAGTCCATGACCAAACAGACTGTATAAGAAGTCTGTATCAGATATCTTTATCTCAGGGGTATCCTCGACTCCTGACCTGTAGATAGTGTTGTTCCTAAGTTAGCATATGATCAAGGCCTTCCAATTGACTCTGCTTAGTGGCTTGTTTTTGTTTATTTTTCATTTAAGTACTGCTTTTAATTGTTATTCTAATTTATTATTTATGATATTTGTTTTGAATGTTAATTATTTAATTGATTATTAATAATTAATTGAATGTTATTGTTTTAATTGATTCTTTCTGTTCTATTGTTTGTAATTGCTTTTTTTATAATTGTTTTACTTCAACGTAGCATAATTGGTAGTACTCGAATAATGCTGTGTATGCAATTTATGGATTACAGTCTAGTCTTATTATATTGTTAAATTCACATGGCTGTGTAATTGACTGTTATCTGTCTGCGTACCTAATTTACATAAATAAATAAATGAAGGAGCATACTTTGAAGGCGATATAATAAATTTGGATGAATAACTAACATTTTGTGTATTATTGATCTTTTCCGGGTACTTTCTTGACCTCTGTCAAGTAAATGTAAGTATATGTAGTATACTGGGCGTCCCACGGACATGCCACATTTAGGGAAAGTACCTTGAATATTGTAGATGGAACATTTTACTGAAGGAAGACATTATTTTAATTTAAAAAACAATTTAAACTGCATTCATAGATATTTCAATAATTACATGGTTGAAACGGGAATCGAACCCGTTACATGAGAAAAATAATCAAAGCTACAGGGCTTTATCATACCGATTGAAAGGCTTCATCTTACGGATTATTTTTTGCTAAATAACATAGTGTCACAAATAAAAGGAAGACTATGAATTTTAACATTTGATGTGAAATTTTGTTCAGAAAAATGTAAAGCTGACATTGCCATAAGGACATTACAACTGACATTGAAATAAATACATACATAAATTGATTAATTTTGTATTAAAAATGTTAAAATTCATGGTCTTCCTTTTATTTGTGACACTATGTTACTTAGCAAAAAATAATCCTTATGATGAAGCCTTTCGATCGGTGTGATAAAGCTACAGGATGATTATTTTTCTCATGTAACGAGTTCGATTCCCGGTTCAACCATGTAATTATTGAAATATCTATGAATGCAGTTTAATATGTTTTTTAAATTAAAATAATGTCTTCTTTCAGTAAAATGTTCCATCTACAATATTTAAGGGACTTTCCCTCCATGTGGCATGTCCGTGGGACGGCCCTGTATATTGAGTTTAAGTTTGAGTTTGACAATCTTTGATAAGTAATTTTCATTAACTTGTTAAAGATTTATCTCACCTAGTGTTAAGTGGTGGAAGCGCACTTTACCATGATACATCAACTTGAAGAACAGTCGGAACATAACAATATTAACAATACACATGGTGTTAACTAAACAAGCGGAGTTAAAACAAGCCCTACTACCAACCAAACGTGTACGTACACCGCTAGGAATCAAACCTGTGACATAACCAGTCTGGGATGGTAGTCAAACCTTATGGCTAATGACCATAGAGGTTTAAGTTATCGAATATATTTAAATAAAATATTGAGATTACATTACATGTTACAAAAAGTTTGTAGAACAAAAGTCCGATCTGAAAGTTGAAACCACAACGTACTTGCTACATATATTAATTTATTTTCCTTCCTATTATTTCCAAATCGAGTCACTACGAGTATTTACGTGCGAAAAGGTAGAGCTCATGTTGTCGAAGATCAATCTTCACATAATATGCCGAATAAAAATGACCCGAATTTTAATTCGTTAAAAGTTAAAAGGAATACTTATAAATATTATTGGTAAAGATAAATTGCAAAAAGTTATTGTTATTGTGAAAGATAAGGGTCATTGTGTTTGTACAACAGAAAAGCATGTCACAGAAGTAAAATAATAATAGATGATTTATATAAATGATATCAGTGGAGGGTGGACGGGACGGGAGGGGGGAACCAGTGGGACGCTGCGCTAATATTGAATAAGTTCGAATGGCAAAGTTTCGCTAGCTGAACATTATATTACTTTGGCGGCGATCTAAGCAGAATTTTGATTGTTTTATTACTGCGTTAGACCAAGACTTGCTCTTAAAAAACTGTTCAAAGAATGATAACACTATCTGATTGCTAAATGACTTTTATAAGAGTAGCAATAGAAACATTGCCAGCAAATCCTTGGGTGTGTGAAACCAGTTTCTTATGAAAGAGTATTTTTAATGACATGTTTCAGATGTTAATCTCATTGTAGTATTCATTATATAATTGATAATTAACTGTTAATTATGGATATCTATTTATTAAAATTTATAATAAAATTAATATCTGTTTTTAAAAACACTGGAATTAGCGACTTGGAAATTATATTATGAGTTAACTACTACGAAAAAAACGTGGTGATTTTTACCATGTATATGATGTCAGTTACTGTTTCGTCTTCTTTGCAACGTCGATGGTCGCACTAACAATTTGAATGCAATCGCAGCGGCAACATCGCTCTCACTCACATTAGGTCGCTCGTAATTACCATAATAGTTTCTAATTTTCAAGAAACATAAGCAAATATCTTATAATTAATCCGCGAAAATTTAATTTAATAATTCTTTTACTTAAAATAGAAAATAAGTTATATTGTCATAGGTTAATGGCTATTTAATTAACACATTGTAAGAAAGTGTGTTTTAATAACAGAAAATATACCTACAAATTTAAGCGTGTATAATTCAGATATTTTTTTGTGTAAAAATAAAAATATATTTATTTAATACATAATTATGTCCTCGTATTTTAGGTACTGTAGGGTACACATATTATAATATTCTTATCCGTGTAAGTAGATCATGCACACTCGATATCGTATAGGTAAACCATGCATCGTTATCTCAGTCAGCGCCGATATTGCTGACTCAGCTAAATTCACGTGACATTGATCGTGGGTCGTTAATTACGCGACGGCTAGCACCGCAAGCGTAGGCAGCGTATCTGGAGTGGATACGATGCCACCATCTTGTGTATTTGGGTCACGGGATGTAGTGACTAGGGTAGCCAGACGTCTTAACAATTTTCAGGACCGCGTTCTGTAGGGTCCATATTTTAGTACTTGTGTGGGCAGAATATATTGTGTGTGGGTCGGTAATTACGCCATTGCTAGTACGTGTCTGAAGTGAATACGATTCCACTATCTTTTGTATTTGGGTCGCGTGATGTAGGTAGTTCGTCATGTTTTTTTAATACTTTACAATAGTATTCTACCGTAATGTACATAATTTAATACCTATGTGGGCAAAATATATTGAAAATATATTGGATATATTGGCAAATATATTCGAAAATATATTGGAACTAGACAGTTATGCTACTTAATCGACTACTAAGGCGATCAGCGTGAATTATATTGATCGTGTGTCGCTTATAATTACGTCCAATAATAAACTTGGGCTGCGGTTTCAGGGCAAGAACATTGAGTGGAAGTTAGTAGCAGCCTCAAAAGTGATTGTGAAAACACAATGTTTCGTAATCTGTTTTTTAAATGTATTTTAATTTGATATATAACTAAACGTGTATTATCATGTTTTTACGTTTTCAGATAAAGTAAACTAATTAATATTGTATAGGAAAACAAAGAAAATTATGTCCTAGAAATCTCGGTCACTTGGCCACCAACCTCAGACGCAGGGCCGGGCAAGACGCGAGTGCGAACTCTCTCACTCTGCATTTTTGTGCCGACGCGTCCGACCGGCGCGGCTACCTCGCCCAGTGCCGTGGAGGGAAACAAAATCCCCTCTTACCGCGGCATTGAAAAAAAAATAAAGAAAGAACTATTACTCACGTTTTGTATTTGGTTCATCTTAGTGAAGTGCCTGCCGAACTCCCATAGGTCCACACCGAATTTTAATGCCCAGTTTTTGACTCTGAAACAATAAAACATTGGTTAAGGTTACATGTTATTTATGTTACACAGTGTATTTTCTGCTTTAGTCAACCATATTTACTACTACTAAAAATGAATATTACTTTTCATTGGACGACGTTTGGTAAACAAACCACGTATCAATTTGCAAAAGGGATTAGACATTTTTGCTACTTAATTGTCCTCCGAAGTGTAATTACGAAAGTAAACAGAAATATATCATTGAAAACAAAGAAACACAAAAAATAGGAGAAAGTCAAAGGAGCTGACCAGTTTCGTGTTGCATTGCAATGCTAATAATATATTGATTTTCAGCTCGAGTCAGAAGTATATTTTAAAATTATTTATTAATGTTCTTACTAATGTCAGCTAAGTACTATACGTAATCGCAATCGATCATCCATGTTGACTCGTAATGTGTCAGTGGGCAATAGTACCCGACCTTCCTTAAAGGCTACAATTACATAAAAGTCAAGAGAAGATGAGAGGGAAGCGATACGACAATGCTCGAGAAAGGAATCTTTTTTAAACATTTATCACGTTTCTGGCGTGGGGAAGTAAATGTGATTGGGGGAAGCAGGTTAAGCATTTTTTCCGGTTCGCTAGCCACCCCTTATTTCGTATAAACTCTTCGATGGTTATACATTTATATTTGTCATATTTCGACTATAACAAATGTATAGCGATCATTGTTATGGGATGAGCTCAATTTAATTAACGGTTGGAACGACCTAGCGCTGTCGGGGCGCGATTCAAAATGTTTTCCCATTAATTTTCACTTTCTTGCCGCGTCCGTGTAAAAATTTAACAAATGAGTTTTCATATTATTCCTTGTCCATTGTTTTCAGGCAAACATTAATTGAGTGGCGCGTTTACCATTTTTGTTTTGTTTTTCATTGCGTTTGCAATGATTTTATTGAATCGAAGTACAAATTGTATAGTAATTTTTTGTTCAGCTCATATGACAATGTATCATCAAAAATCAAGATTAGATTATTAAACCATTCGAATTGATTTATTTAGTTTACGCACGTGTTTAGAGGTTTTAAGGTAAGCATATTGTATTTATATTCTAACAAATACTGCGAGCTTTTTCACTGTTTAATCAATTTGTATAAGTTCGAAGCAGTGCTAAGTAAGAGTAATCATTGTTACCAACTTAACTCTATCGACAAATATTAAACACACTAATAAAACCTTCTTGTATGACGCCTCGACTCTCTGTGTTTAGAAAGTTTACTAATTTAACGTTTTCGATGACAAAAAGGTTAAATAGAAAAGAAAAAGGCGGGCGACAAAACCTCCTGTATTGTTTGCAGTACATAAAATGTGCAAGCCTAAAAGTAATGTGTGAGGTCTATTTAAGCAGCAAACAGCGGGCCCATTACCCCGCGCGCAGGGTCGGCAAACAAACTCGATTTTGTATATTTTGTCGGATCTTGATTTACGACTGCAAATAAGAGGTTCCCTCATAATCGACCCGCGCCTTCAAAGGTTTATTGTACGGAATTTTTATCGTACTACGTAGTAAAATGTTAACGGTGGACGCAACTCTCTGGGCTCTGAATAAATTGTAGAGGAAATTAACCATCACGGTGTTATTAAAATTTTAACAGAAATTCCTGGGAGGTTAATTAACCTTTCGAGTGGAAAGTAAATTCAAACGTGTATGATATATTGAGATGAATTATTTTGCTGTACACAGAATTCATTTTTAATATTGCTTTTATTTATCTTAATTTTGTTTATAAAAACAAACAAGTATACACATATGATTTTGCTAAAAAGTTCCGTTAAACGTCAATGTTATGTATAAAAATATATATTCAATTTGTAGAGTAGGTACTAGTTACATATTTTTTTACTTTATTTATAAACTTATTTATTATTTATACAACGAATGTTTTAACGTAATTTCTTTTTATCATACTGATGCAAGAACACAACACTACAAGTGAGAGCAACGGAAAGCGGCATGCGCCTTTGAGCGATACCGTATAATTAACTTATCAGTAGGTATGTTTACGAGGACGGCTCGCAAAGAATAGACAAGCGAAATATCAAAAAGCGGGGCGTGCGGACGGCGCGCTCGAATTTTTGGGCAAAACTTTGTCCGTACTGCTATTTCTTTATTCCGTTTCGTTTAATTCAAGTTGTTCCACAATGTCCTCATTAGCAATCAGGGAATGTTCCGCGGCCATTGTGCGCGCAAGTTCGCCCGTCACCGGCAGAAGTTTCGAATTTAAAATTATTTAAAATGTTTCTTTGGACGCCGCCAGGTGGCGCGAAACGTCTAAGAACCGTTGAGGTATTATGACTAGAGACGCCACCGCCAAGCATTTTTTTGCACACTGATTTGCAGGGTCTATAGTCGGATCACTCACAAGTGCAGTGCGCTAACTTGCTTCAAGGTGTCTCTAGTTATAACAACTCAATGCTAAGAACATGCCGCTGGGGCTGGCGCGCCGGCCGGCGGGACATCGGATCTTGGCAAATGGCTTTCTAACATTGTTACGACTAGATCGCATCTGAATTGACGCCGTTACCGTGACGTTGGTCGTAATGATGACGTTTTTTTGCGAAGCTGAAATGGAACCGCAAATTTAGGTATTTTACACATTTTTTTGGATTTATCATCATCAGCCATAGAACTTTACGAGCGGTCTTGAGCTTAAAAACTATTATACAATATGATTACTATTACTATTACTTTTATTATATTGTATATGATTTTATTGATAAGAGAAGCTGTTACTGACACTTCGTGCTTTTGGAATTAATAGATTGATGATAATTATTATTATTGGTATTTTTAAAGATACATTTTATAACTACTTTATACTTTTTAGCAAGATCTTTTGACTATTAGAATGCTTCAGATGTTTTACAACCGTACAACATGAAGCAATAATATTATATTAGTCCTCTTTATAATATTGGTTTAGATTTCTTTACTTGGATAGCTTAGCTAGATAGCTTACTTTAGATTAAACATGTAAAAAAAAACATTTTAATGTACACGCCGAGTTACACTTTACTAAAGCATACAATACACTGTAAGCTGTTTCTTACTACCGCCGACATTAATGAACTCAACCTAATTGTACAAAGGTAACACCGAGTCTATTTCTACGAAATTTCACGGATTGTTTCCCTTCAGCAACAACTTCATTAGCTTAAGGGGCTCATGATTACGCCAAAAAACAAAGAGAAGGGGCTAAACAGTCCAAGGATCCGCTTAAAGTATCTTGTTACGGTAATCGGTTTAGCCCTGGGGCGAGCCGTCGGCGGCCGGGCGGTTCGCTAAACCGATTTCCACTAACTCGACGCTACGAATTTGTCAAATTGTATCGACAACGTATCGGCACATGCTCAGCGTCAATGTACTGTGTTTTGAGAGCTTCGTTAATGTTTTTTTTATATTTTAGCGTTTTATTAGCGTTTAAATATACTTAAGTAAAATTTTAAACACTGAAAAAAAACGATAACCTCAGGCGGGAATCGAACCACGCACCTTCCGCATTCCGGGCGGCTGCCTTAACCACTTGGCTACCGAGGTCTGGCTTTCAACCATCGAAATTTGTCAGTGCTTGATGCTTATGTGTTTAGTCAACATTGCTTCATCAAATCTTAGAAGTTTTCACCATTTTTAAATTTTTAACGTTAGAAAGTAAGTGAAATGAAGGCTGAGGTCTCTGTCTACCCTATGTATGTTTGTTAGTATGTATAATTTTCAAAACAATACTTGTTACCAATACTTACATGGTTAGTCAGAGACTAGGCAAAAATATCTGTTCCTGTTTAAATATTTCTGTTCCTGTTTCGATAAAATTGTATTTACTTCTATTGTGGACAATGTTTCTGGTTACACAATGAACAAATTTATTGTTAATTTTTAGTTCAACTGGTATTGTGTAATTGTTTATTGTCCTATATAAAATAAAATAAAAATATTACTATTATGGTGGTATTGCACTTGGCCCGATATCCGGAGGTACCAGGTTCCATTCCCAGATCGGGCAAAGTGTGTGTCATGTTGTTCGACGCATATCCATCCATGTATGAAGGCATACCCATCAATGTAGCCATGACTTTATTTAAATTATGAAGGCCTCTGCCCGTTCGGACAGTTTATAGGCAGAACTTTCTTTTTTTTATGGAAACTTTTGTTAATTAGACCAATAATCATATCAGTATGAGCAAATCTTGATCAATCTACTTTTATGTATTGTTTTACCATTTTGCAAATCATTCTAAGCGATAATGATAAGTGGGCAGTTACATTGAGTTAATTAATTTTAAAATGTAAACAAAGTAAGAAGATGTAAGATCAACAAGATAAAATGTTTACTAGAAAAAAAACCACCAGTCTCATGAAAGCTCGAATGGGATTCGAGCCCATGATCTTTAGATTGCCGGTTCACTGCTCTTTTTCTAGTAAACATGTTATCTTATATCTATATATAGTGAATGCAAAAATTTCAATAATAAAGATAAGACCAACAAGACGACGACTATGTTTTGTTCATTACACGTCGAAAAATTGACATCGGCAGTACTTGAACTGTCAAATTTCATCGTCTAATGTCACTTTATCGGTCGATAAAAGATCCGTGCTCAGGGGGCAGTACTGACAAAGTAAGTTAGCAGATCAGCTTAATTGAAAATAAAAAAATATCATAAAGGGTTAATGGGAGTGCGAGACATTACATTTACTTAGACTTACTAGATTACTTTTACTTACTTACTCTTTATCTTATTTTTTTGTCTATGTAAGAAAGCCTCGCATTATCAAATTAGAATGAAAACTGCGAGTTAATCGTATAAAATCCATTTCGAATGAGCGGAGAAATCGAATTAATTACTAAGTATTAAATAAATTGAACGTCGGGAGATATCATGAATAAGCCTCTTACATTAGCCGGAACTCGGCTCGAGCGACAGGCGTAGCTCCGAAAGTTAGTTCATTAAAGATAGGAAGCGATGATATCTCGGTTGCAGCGTCTCGATAACGGTTGTTTTATTAATCAGCGATGGGAGTGCTGGCGCCAGCAGACAGGGTGTCAGACGCGCGCCGCTATTACGTAAGCTCCCTCCGTAGTACGCGCCCCTACGGGCTGGCCCGCGCCCGACCCCCCGCCTCACCCCGCCCGCGCTAGATCAATACCGGAGCCGGCGCCTTTGACATGTGCCCCGCGTGCTGCCTCGCAAATATTTACGTTGTGGAAACAGATCATAACTAGTTTGATTCGCCGGCGCGCCCTCCGCCGCCGATCGAAAGAAACGGATAATTGTCGCCTGCCCAATTTATGTCTCAATTAATTTTGCACGATCGGGTTTTTTAGTCAATTGACTTTGGCGGCATACTTTTATTGTCTTTTTAATTGGGGTCGCGTGTTACGGTGAAAAATGTTAGACGTCGTGCTCAATAATTTGAATCGCGTTTACAATGTTTAATGTTTGCATGGGCGATGGAGCAATGTACGGCTAATTAAGTATTTTTGTATACAACAATTAATTAACTGTAATATAATTTTTGTTTACTATGTCGAAATTATAGATTTAGATTTACAATGGTAAAATAGGAAACAATCATACTCAACAGTCAATTAGTCGTGGCTACAACGAATTCGTAGCATTATAGGATTTCGTAGCACAGCGCTACGAGGTATTACGATTTACAAAGATTACTGAGACACTTTTGCCATGAACAAAGTGAAAAATAGATTAGTTAAATCCGAAATGATATTGTATATTGGCCCTTTGACACAAATCACAAATTGAAGATAGAATACAAAAACGGGTGAATATAGTAAGTGCCATTTTGTAATAAGCTGCCATAAACTGAATTTAAATAGTTATACTTTTGCTGCTTATAGCTGCAACGTATGCTTCGGATTGTTCAACACATAGCCCGAGTAGCCCGAGTTTGTGATCACCAACCCGTATTGTGGTTGCACTAATCGATTGCAGTGACGACTTCGTTTTAATGACAATCATACTCTACAGTCAATTAGTCACTGCTACTACGAATTCGTAGCGTTATAGTATTTCGTAGCACAACGTTATGACGTATTACGATCTACAAAGATTACTAAGAAAGTAGTGTTGAATGCATTATATTTTCTTAGTAATCTAAAGTGTCTGATCATGATATAGACACTTTTACTAAGTCTATGTTTTTGTGATCTGCTTAGTTGCTAGTAGTACGATTTCAATGAAGGAACCCTTTGCCCTGCAGTGGGCTGTACTTCACTATTTAGTTGTTTACTTATTGTAAGTGGCTTTAAATATGTGCTTGTATTTACACCCATAACTGGTGCTGCTTATTATAAGTACACTGTTTTACATACATATAAACACGACTATTATCCCCGAAGGGTTAGTCAGGGACTAGGCAATGAGGACAGCACAAGCAGTCTTCTACCATAGTCCACTTCACCAAATAGCGAAACTGTTTTAAATACAAAAATGATGGGTACAGTTCTTTTAAGTTTACGCGAACACTACTTTTTTACAAATTACCGTTTAATCTTATTAAATACTAGTACTGTCGTTAAGGTCGCTTTAAGGGTATTTTGGTCACAGGAAAACGTAGTAACCCCTTGAGCACAGTAAACCAGACACAATTGAAAATCAATTGTTTCGCGACCACCGGCGGTTTTATGATCCTTGGCCTATTAAAAATGAGTCGATTCGTAAAAAAATGTTAAATTGTAACAAAAAACACCATACATTGAACCTATTGCACTGTTGCCAGGCTGTGCTGTAAATATTTACGTATTGTTTCAGGAGCCGTGTGTCCGTACCTAACATTCATGGCCAATGAATTCAGTTATGTCACTTTTCATGTTCAGTTTTATTAAAAGAAGTCTAACGTAGGTATGGTGATTGAACTAACGATTTCTTGCGTTTAACCTGAGCAGTTACTGATTTAGACTTTATTAAGTACATTATCACCTTCGACTTCTATATTTTAGGTGCCCCTGATCAATTTTAGCTGACGGTTTCCAAAGTCAAATTGTTACTAAACATGACCTAAGAAAGAACTTTAGGTTTTGGAGTTTTCTCACGTGTTCTTTTAGCAACAACACGTGTTGTGAGACTCCATTTTAACTCAATTTACCGTACAAAACTAAATGTAATTTTTAAATATATTATACTACTTGAAATTGGCTTAATACTAAACGCGAAGCCATTAATTAAGATTAATAATAATAATAAAACTTTAAGTAATAACATTTGTGCTTGTTTTCACCAACAACCCCCAGATTTTTTTCTACAGCCAAAGCGGCGATGGGCTCGCCACCTGTCATGCGGACTATAATAGAGGACTACTTTTGCTGTCCTCATTGTCTAGTCTCTGACTAATCCTTTGGGGATAATAGTCGTGATTTTATGTATGTATGTCTACGGCCAAATTCGATAAAAAAAATTTATTTAATATTTAACAATTCTTTGTGATAATTTCTAGTGTCACTCCGATTTTTACTTTTTCTTGAAAGAACTTTACCACAAGAACTTTAAATTACCATTTCAAAGAACTGTAAAAATCTGAGCTAAACTGAATAGATAATATCTATCTTATGATACGTGCACAAAGAATCCTACTTCCTACTAATATTATAAACGTGAGAGTTTTTAAGTATGGATGGATGTTTGTTACTCTTTCACGTAAAAACTACTGAATGGATTTGGATGAAATTCGGCATACAGATAGTTTATAACCTGGATTAACACATAGAATACTTTTTATCCTGATTTTGCCGCGGGAACGGGAACCACTCGGGTGAAGCCGCAAGCGGCCGCTAGTTGTCGATAATTTGTCTACAAACATTACCAAAAAAGAGGGGGCTGCTGGTGAAAAAGAACAGAAATGTTCTCAATCTGAAGTTATTTCTTAAAAACCACAAGTGGACAGAACAAAACAATTGAATGTAGTGATGCGCCGACATCCACACTTTAATATTATAATACAGAGTCCGTTGAACTCTCGCCTACGACAATACCTACGAGAAACGGCATCCCACACACGATATTTATAAACTTCCATATTGGTTTAAGTTAAAAATGAAACGTTACCAATTTTTACGTTTACGAGGTGAGTTTCACTTATTTACATATGAAGGTATGGGTGATTTTGCGGTAATGCGGTTTTTGCAACGATCGCTTAAGTTGAGCTAACTTGGCCACGGTCGATACTCAGATGCGTGAATAAAAGTTTGGTCATATTGTAATCATAATTAAAATAAGAATTAATTAATAATTTGATAACTATCTGTATTTAGATCATATTAACCAGTTCATGGGTCCAAGGGCTGCATAGAATGAGAAGACGAGAGTCCATCGGTTTTCGTCGTTATAGCCGAAATTGTTTAATAGTTATTGTTTGTCAAAGTGCGCTTCGGATTTTCGGATGAGTAACCTCCTCACTTAATGACGGAGGCTTAGACGACTTAGTAAGGGAAAATTAAAGGAATTTGAATAATAATTACGGTGCTATTAATATAGCACGTCCATGGGTATGTCGATCAAATGCATATAATATAATAATATACCTTTTAACTGCATTTTCAAAACGACAGCGGGAGACCGCAAAAGTTCGCGCGCCCCGTAATAGAGTGCCAATATTTGAAAATACTATCGTAGCATAGAAGTTTGTGTCGTAGTTTGTCTCTTTATTTATTTTCTCGTTTAATGGTTGTAGCGTTTGAATTGAATTTTTATTTAATTATGTTAAAAAATCATCATTATGAACGAATATTTTGACGACCTCTGTGGTCGACTCGCCTCTTTGAGGTCCTGGGTTCAATTCCCGGTCAGGTCAATTTAGAAAAAAACTGTTTTTTAAATTGTTTTCGGGTCCGGGTGTTCTTTCTTTGTGAATGTATCTATTTTATTCGTTATCTAACCATATTACTAGTATAATAATTACTACTTTAAATTAATTAATTATTATTTAAATAATTAAAAATTAACACTAAAATTTCATATTAACGAGTTTCAAAAGATACTTATCTCGGTTTAGATAATTGGTGTGAGCGTAAACAATTTTCTATAAAATTAACTTCATAATTAGGCCTTCTCACCTAAGCAACCAAGTTTTTTACCTAGTTTTTTTCATTAATAATTAATGGCTTGATGCAGTTTGCACATTTAGCCAGTGTCAAGGAGATAATAGTAACCTTGTGTTTCAGTAAAGATGTGACCTTTACTGAGATCTGAAAAGTGTGAGTAATTCAACCCAGAAAGTAAGAATTTGAAAAGTGATGTTGCATTGATTTGTTTTATTTGCCAACAGACATGCACGTTCACGAACACTTAACAGTTAACTACCATTATATTACACATTATTATACGACGCTTCCCGCCAAGAACAGTGTACAAGTTTGTATTGCAAATTTTTTACTTTTTTCAATTCTCGTTTAATGGTTGCAACGTTTATTTAAATTTAACTAGATAGATGCATTATCGACCTGTATCTATCCTATTGGTTTGTTCAGGCTTTATTACATGACAATTGCGTTGTAAGTTTGTAACCCAAATTGTCTCTTTTTGTTATCTTGTACTGCACACTGCTACTTTTGCCACGTTTTTGTTGTGTACTAAATATTATCTATTGAAACCCATTGCTACCATTTTACCACCTCGATGTTTGCAATAAATGTGGTTTGGTGGCAATGTCTATGTATATTGTATAAATGCGTATTTTTTGCAGACTGGGAACACATTGTGATTGTTGCTTTGAATGGTAAGTGGGTAAGTTTTGCATTCTTATTTTAGGGCGGAATTCAGCATCTTCTGCAAGAGGAGAAACGCATATATCGAAACCAGGTAGACATCTGAAGATAACTCCTCCACAATCTGAAAATGAACTCTGGGAGTTTCAATGTATTCCATTGTTTTTAAACTAATCAAAGTCTACTTGAATTAAAATTATTTCAATTTGTTTTGGCAGTGTATATTCTAAGATACATTCGTCATCTGTTATGAACTTGGCAATGTGGCCCACAGTATACATATCACATCTATGTAATCACAACTGTGAAATTTTTCTTTTCCATGCATCCTGTAGCCTATCCTGTCCTGTTTACTCAAACAATATTTAAAAGAAAATTTGGTGTTTTTGTGTTTTTATTGTTTTTCAATTTATAAACGTCCTAGTGCTAGTCTCAAACATTCAACAATATTTTTATTTATTTATTTATTTATTTATTTAATCTTCTTTACTTAAACAGCAAAAGGCGGACTTAACGCCACAAGGCATTCTCTACCAGTCAACCGGTAAGGATGTGGGAAACTTGAAGTTGGGCGATATTAAATACAGTTAGATTTATAACAACAATTACAAACAGCATAACAAATGAATATACAGGGCTTACATAAATTTTAATTAAATTACTTACATAAATACTGCAAAATACTAATATACATACAATACATACATAAACACTACAAATACATACATAACAAAAAAATAAAAATAAAAATCAGATTGTGTGACTTCTAAACAGGGTTTTACGTAGTGTTCACGCACCAGTCCTTTAAACACTACTTTGCTCTGAGCACGACGGATATGCATTGGCAGAGCATTCCAGAGACGAATAGCGGAAAGAGTGAAAGAGCTGGAGACAAAGCCAGTACGATGAGCGGGAGTTTGGAGAGTAAGGTTGCTAATATATATGCATTACTACTGCTTTTTGATAGTCATTCATTAAAATGTTTTTATATGTTACTGACTGAAGATTAAAACGACTAACTGCATTGAAGGAGATGAATCATAATCATTTATTCGTAGTAGCCTCTTTTTAACAGTTTCACTTTGGTATGTGTCTTGCCTTCTTAGTTGTTGTATCAAAAACAAACTCTTAAAGGTGTATAGCAAAAGTATTTTCTAAAAGAGATGTAAGTAGACGCAGAGAACTTGCTAACTAAATGAAAAAGCGAGTTCATTTCACTTGGAATCGCTTTATAAGCATTTTCATTTCGTGAATTCTGTCGCTAGCTACACAAACGTTAGGAGATTTTCAACAAGCAAATGGTCACAGTCTCGACAGTTTAATCAGTTTTTGCGGTTCACTGAGTTTCAACTATTTTTGAAGGGCAATGCCCTTTATATTACTTTAAGTGTCTTTTTGCAATATTATACTTAACATCAATCTTTCTTGCACAGAATTTAAGTTAGACTAGAATTTTTTGCATACAATTTTATAATATCGGGCTTTTATTTAAATAGTTATCAAGAACTTTAACAACTACCACATCGCACACAAAACAATATCAGACATGTTACGAATATTTTATATGAAGTACTGAAAAAAGTGGTAATAATATTGCTCTTTATTTTTTCGCTTTTAATCTGATCAATGTTGATAGTGTAAGTGAAAAATTTACTATAGGAACTCTGCAGCAAGGTTTAAACGCCTACATGTTTGACTACGCACGTAGAATATAGACATTGGATTCTTTTTACATCGGCAAATATCTCTTTTCCTCGGGCGTTTGCACAATGCAAGCGGTTCAAACGTCAATCGAAAAAAAACGTACGAAAAAAAGCAACTAGATTCGTTTACATAGAGTTTTATTTCACTATCGGAACTGTCGAAAATTATTATCACAATGTAACAGTTTGAGTAAAAGACAAGTGCACAGCATATTGTCCCACTGGCACTGCTAGGAAAAAGTCGTAATTAAAAAATATTAAGTAAGTAATTAAAATCAAAACTACAATAACACCAAATGGGATTTGGCCATCACGAATCCAGGGCATGCATAAAAAATTAGGAACATATTTTGCCCGGCTTGGGAACTCAGGACCTTAGCCACTCGGCCACCATGGCATATAATTGAGGAGTGACAGAACAAAACATGATAATTCAATTATCATGTTTTGTTCCGATTTCGTTGATAAATATTTTTAAGCATGGAAATATCATGATCTGCTTCAAACCTATTCAACTTCAGAGGCTATTTATAGCATGAATTAGCATTATTTGAACCACACCAGCATAACGGGCTATGTAATTTATGATATTTTGTCGAATTTCATTGCTAACTTTTTTTTAACAAAAAGTGGAATAATCTTTTGTTTTCCGCCACTCCTCAATTTATCTTTCATGTTTAATGCGTTGAATGAAGATTACGAAACGTTGAAAAAAGTTGACTACCTCAGATGGGTATCGAATCCACGTCCTCCGCAATCCGGGCGGCTTTGTTCACTCACCACTCCGCCACCGAGGTATTGTTTAGACCTGTCGAAATTTTTCATCGCTTTTTGACTTATGTTTTTATAGCTACAGGTCTCATCAACCGTCTTTGAATTGACATCCTAAGAGATCTCTTTAAGAACGCTCAATTAAAAACTAAAATATAAAGCAAAGCAACGTTGATCAACTTTCTATACGATAGAGTTTACAATTTTAAAGGTTACTACAAAATAAAAGGAAGTTCTTCGTAACGTCAGTCAAATTGCAGGCATTGTGGACGCAAATGATTTATTCTCCGTTTTTGTACTCATAGGAAATTGACATTAAGAACTTTTTGCGAACGGCTCACTGTCTTAGAAAGTTGGAGTGGATTGAACAGCCATTTATCACGGATTGATCCATCGGGGGCGGGGCTGTCACTGCTCAACTTTTCGTTTAGGCAATCGCGCCCGTCCACGCGCACAATGTATAAAAGTCGATGCACACATATCATTGAAGTCACAGTTCCGTCAACGTGTTCGTTTAGTTCAGTATCAGTGCTACAGCGTTGCGTAAGTGATTCAATTCACACATGTCAGTACCCAGTTCACGGAGCTTCAGTGAAAACGTGTCCGTCGTCAAGTATCATGATTGTTGCTATGGCTCTGTTAAATACTACGGAGCTAGCAATGATAGCTATTGCTTCAGACGAAGAAAAAGAGCAGCATCAACCTCTTATTGTTCTGAGGCATCAACACTGAGAGCACTCTGTCGTCACTGACACTGACAAGTGTCACTGTCTGTCTGTCACCAGGCTGTATTTCATGAACCGTGATAGCTATAGACAGTTGATCACACATCTGTTGCCTCTTTAACAATAAATACTAAAAACAGAATTAAATAAATATTTAAGGGGGGCTCCTATACAACAAATGTGATATTTTTGCCGTGTTTTTCTCGATTTTAATAACGACAACAGGTAGAAACTTGAAATATTTACTTAGTGTCTGTCATAATGTTGTATAGATAGATAATAGTGAGAACCCTTCGTGCGCGAGTCCGACTCGCACTTAGCCGGTTTTTTATATGATCTTTAACATGAATTTATTTTTTTATTTACAAAACAAGTTACGGATGGGAATGCGTTCATAGAGAATGTGTGAAATAATATTTCGCACTGTGCCGGTGCTGTGTCGGAACAGTGACTTCACTGATATGTGTGAATTGACCTTAATGGGACACATCGAGGATGTTCCCTGTCCACCACTTTTCGGCGATTTTCGCTTGCATGGTCTACGTGCAAGCTACAGGATACGGACGGGCAAAATGGAGATGACGGGCAAAAATAATAGTTTGATTCATTAGTCGTAGCCGGAACAGTGTTTTGAAAGGCTTAGTCGACAGTGGGGACTGCATGTCCACTGAACGCGCACATGTCCCATATTACTCGCTCTGTTCTATTTATTATACTAACATAGGAGTTAAGCTTTTGTTATAATAACTTAATTATGGATCTTTGTTGTCCGATAAACAAACATTTTTATTTTATTTTTATTAGAGGAGTATTTGATAGAAAGAGTCTAATATAATGTCGTTCGACGCGCCCTGCTTTGTGGTCAGTAAACAAATAACAATCAGTGCGGTTGCCACGTTTTGACAGGCATAACGGATAATAATCATGTTTAAAAAAAATCTTATAAGTACTAATAAGCTTGGTTGGTTTTTTGATTAGATCCTTTAAGTTTATTAGTCTCTGTTACATTACAAATAGAAAGTGATTGTTGAAATTCAGAAATAATGCCTTTTTTTAAAGCAATCCTTATTATATAACCTTCTTGCCCGTCCGTACCCTACGTATGTACTATTGCGGACTCCGTCGCTTTACCAGTCTAAAGGCCAAAATCCCTTGCACACCGCGTCGTCTATTTGGTACGGGCACGTACCCGGGCGGGCGGTGCGCTTCATACGAAAATTTCTGTAAACTGGTAAAGCGACGGTGACCCCGATAGTACGTATTCGCGGTTCGAATGGGACGCAAGCGATTATCGCCGAAAAGTGGTCCACCAAGAACTTCCTCGACTGCGATCAACCTACCAAAAACTGTCAAATTTCTACAATCAATTTTGAACTTTATTGTTTAGCAGTAAGGATCAATATTCATAGGAGAAATTTGACAGTTTTGGGTAGGTTGATCTGACGCCGTGTGTACGTGCAGGGTAATAAAAATATAATTTTGTAATTGGGCCGTCATATTAAGTGCAAATAACAGTATGTATGGGTACAAGAAGCAACATTTAGGTCGTGTGGAACAACTGTTTTTTGAAGTTTTCTATGGAACAGTTGATTTTTTCCTCTAATTTTAGAGTTGCCCCAATACGAACTTTGCACTTAACAGGAAGACAAGTAGCATGATTACATACAAATAAACAACAAAACACCTTTATTCACCCTGCTAATTAAATGATACAAGAATTACTAATACTAACTTTAATCATTCGTAAAAAAAAATTAAACTTGCTAATAATAATCATTTCAACATACCCACAACTCAATTGAATTAAATTTGTTTGCGCTTACACCAATGATCTAGACCAAGATGAGTATTTTTTTGAAACTCGTTAATATGGTAACAACGGATAAATATACATACTTAGAAAAAACACCCAGACCCGAAAGCGATTTAGAAAAACAGTTTTTCTCTTAATTGACCCGATCAGGAATTGAACCCGGGACCTCAGAGATGGTGCGACGCCAAGCCCGGCGTGCTAACCAATCGACCACGGAGGTCGTCAAACTATTATCCCCGAAGGGTTAGTCAGAGACTAGGCAATGAGGACCGCAGAAGCAGTCTACTGCTATAGTCCACGTTTCACCAAATTGCAACTGCACATGTGTTTAGCGTGACAGATGGTGAGTCCTTCGTCACTCTATGCTGTTGGATGTATGTGCAGTCTTTATTCCATTACTCGCCTTTTACGACACCCATCAAGGGAAAAGGTTGGTTGGTTCTTTTAGTGAACCGCACGGCTCATCATTTCAATATCTAAGGAATAGAAAGTAATTTATTCATCATCATCAGCCTGTAAATGTTCCACTGCTGGGCACAGGACTCCCACGTGAACGATAGCACGTGGGGATATTGGGCCATATCAAACCACGTTGGCCCAATGCAGGTTGGTGGGTTTGAACGACTGCCATCTTACGACAACAACCGGTACCAACAGCTTAACGTGTCTTCCGAAGCACTGTGGAACTCGAGATGTTTTTAATTGATCACCCATCAGGCGACCCGGCATTGCAAAAGTTGCTTAGCGAACAAGATCGTAAGCCGAACGCGCTAGCCGCGGCGCCATCGAGCTCCTCTAGTAGTACTAATTAATTGCTACAAATTATTTGAGAAATATCCAGTGACCAGCATGAATGCGCAGTTATTCTGACCACACGGACGACACGACCATATCCGAGAGAAATGTGTCATGAAACATTTTAATTTCTCCTCGTATTGTTTTTAACAATTCTCGCAGTGAGAATACGCTATGGCATGGAAAAAAATATTAGTTAGCAATAAGGCCTTTAATTGTGTTTACTATGTGTTTTTTATCTTCTTTTAAAGTTTCGGTAGTGTACATAAAGAATATATTCAATCATACATTCTTTCATTAGCTTTTGTTTATATTATATTTAGGTTTAGTTATGATGACTTTATTACCATTGAAATGGTTATCAGATGCAAATCACCTGAGACGTATTTTTGGCCATAGCTCCGAGGATTTTGGGAGAATCCAGATGGAAATAGTACCAAGAGTTTAGGAATTTGTCGAGACAAGCGTGAGCGTTTGAATTTTGAAAATCGGCTAGTATCTTTATATAAAATTATAAAAAAATTAAAAAATGGGTTTTTTTTTGGGGTGTTTGTTGACTAAATTGTAATTATTTTGGAAAAAAAACAGCCTTACGAAAAAATAAAAAATAGTCCTAGGGTAAGTATTAGTTTAGCTACAAAATTGCGAAAAAATTTTGAAAATCGGTTGGTGGTTCCTTTAGATTTTGAATTGTTGAAAAAAAGGTATTTCCGTATATAAAAGTGATGTAGCTTCTATGATTATTGATCGATCGTCATGGTAATATTTAGTGTTAAAAGATGCGGATGCAGGCGAGAAGTGCATTCAAGTTGGAATTTCAAAAATCTATGTGAAATTCAATAAAAATGTCTTATTATTTAGCTTGTAATGTGTTAAGTATTCAAAATAAAATACATTTTTTTTCGTAAATTTTTCTATTCATTTTCAATGCTCCGATTCTTGCGGCGACTGCGAAATCTGTGATTTTTTTATGATGGCCAGCAATCAGTCTGACAGTATAGGCTACTACCATCATACACGGCTTTTGAGAAATAGCACGGATTTTGAACACCTTGGTAAGGACAGAACATTGTATATAATGTAATATTTCTTCCGTAAATACCTACTGGTCATGGTGCAAATTCGCCGAAGCGTCTCGACTATATAAAAAGGTATGCCTATAGGATGCCTAAACTAGTTTGCGTACACCACCGTAAAATATTTTCGACAAAAAATGGCTAAAAAGCGAAGATTACAACAACAGAGCAATTGTTTAGTGACAACTCAATCACAGAACAGTTTAATATTATTACGGTAAAGCCAATGCTATGGCCGCCTGTGTCGCCCGCCTAAAAGCCTGCTGACTCAGCGGGACTCGCGTGCCATCAACACATTGCTACTATTTATTACAGCTTTCTCATTAAACGTGACACTGCAGAAACAATTGGGCATCGATATATTTCTTGTCATGTTCAACGGAGCGTCCTGCCTTCACCTCACCTGGTGGTAAGTGGCGATAAAGTCGAAGATGGAAGGACTACGCCTTGAGGAACTGACTATCTTATTTTACTTGTTGGAACATGGTGGAACATAGCCTTTATGGATTAAACAAAAAAACACCATTGTAATGGTTTTTTTTTGTTATTTAGGGTTCCGTACCCATGGGTAGGTCACCAGGCTGTATCTCATGAACCATGATAGCTAAACAGTTGAAATTTTCACACATGATGTAGTGCTCTTGCCGCTATAACAACAAATACTAAAAACAGAATTAAATAAATTATTTAAGGGGGGCTGCCATACAACAAACGCGATTTTTTGCAGTTTTTTTCTCGATCTTAATAACGACAACAGGTAGAAACTTGAAATATACAGAATATTTACATTTATAATATAGTGTCCAATGTTGTATAGATAAAATAGTACGGAATCCTTAGTGCGCAAGTCCGACTTGCACTTGGCCGGTTTTTTTTACAAATGATCCTTAACATTAATTTATTTATTTATTTACAAAACAAGTTACAGTCTAAGCATGCACTTAATTTTTACTCTTAAGATGTAGGCACAATTAGATCAAAGTAGATAATATACAGGCAGGTACTAAGAATGAGGGTTAATTTATTATTGTTTTCTAGGTTTGTATTAATCTATAAAAAATCTTTAAAAATTAAAAATCAAACTAGGGCTAGCTTTAACTTCCTTTTTATACATTAAAAATATCCGAAGAAAAATGTCCAGTAATAGTTTTATTACACTAGAGACGACACATTCTGGTGAACGGGTTATAGAATAAGGTATTGTTTTTGTATACCTGGAGACAGAATAATTTGGAAGAGGAACTACGGGATTTATATCTTACTAGCGGCCTGCCCGCGAATTCTCCTTACAAAATATCTACAAATTATAAACAAAAACCATCCTCAGTTATCGCTTTATCTATTTGTGAAAACCGCATAAAAATCCATTGCGTGTATTTTAAAAGAATGAAGCGGAGCCACAGACAAACACGGCGACTTTACTTTATAATATGTATGATGATGATGATATTGAAATTGAGCTGCGTGCGATAGAATATATGGGTCGAAATGTGAGTTTACTTACTAAGTGTCGCAGAAAATGCCTAAGGGGGACCATCGATGGATCATTTTCTATTTTTGGCACGTTTTAATTATGCATGACAACTGCAGTTTTGTATGGAACAGCAGGTTTTTTTATTTGCTATTTCAGAGTTGGTTCCGTACAAATAGTTGTTTTTTTGTATTTAATAGGATGACCTGCGGGATTAGGTATACACCTATCTTTATTATTGAAAATTTGCATTCACAATGCTATATAAGGTGCTATTAAATCAATGGCGTATATTTAAAGTACCTACAGGTAGTTTACGCCAAAATAATACTATTAGATGCCCGATGAAATCACTCACACATGCGACTGCATTGTGGAAGTCGGATTTGAGAAGAGCTGGAAGTTACATGTTACAATTTGTTTATTACTAGATCTGAAATAAATATATATAATTTATAAATGTTCCAAGCACTTCTGGACATACATTAAATCTAGAAAATATGTCAATAGTATCCCTGATGTGTTAAAACTGGATCATGAGATTGGAAAAGACGGTCAATCAATCTCTAATCTATTTAATATTTTTTTCAATCAGTATTCTAAAACGATACTATTGTGCCTACAAACTTAGATATCGTAGAATCGAACTCTGCCACAATTAGTAATATTGAAATTACACAGGATATAATTGAAAAATATCTTACAAAAATTAATGTATCAAAGAGTAGTGGACCGGATGGCTTGCATCCCTTATTTTTAACAAAGTGTACTAAACAATTATCGTTTCCAGTTGCACTCATATTTAAAACGCCATTGTGGTATTATGCCTGGCGTTGGGAAGCGTTTCTTTGTAGTCCCTGTACACAAAAGCGGCTACAAACACAATATTCGCAACTACCGTGGTATATCCAAGCTCTCCATTTTTCCCCAAAATATTTTAAAAAATTGTTTATGATTCTCTTTACCCTGCAATAAGTCCCTTAATGACAATTAATCAACATGGATTTATTTCTAAACTTTCTGCCGAGACAGATATTTATGTGAATTTCTGGAGTTTGTTCTGGAAACGATGGAAAAAGGATTTCAAGTAGACGCTATATACACCGATTATTCAAAGGCTTTTGATAAAATTCCACACTCATTGTTAGTAGCTAAACTTGAGGCAGTCGGTGTACACGGCGATCTCCTGCGACGGTTGACATCTTACCTTAGAAATAGAATTCAAGCCGTTACCGTTAAAGATTTTATCTCGAGTTTTACACCTGTTACTTCTGGTGTCCCGCAGGGATCTCACCTCGGCCCTTTTCTTTTTATTATTTTTATTAATGACGTCATCAATTGCTTTCGTAACTCAAAATTATTATTTTATGCGGACGATACAAAAATATTTGCAGCCATCAAGTGCAAAAGCGATTGTCAAATGCTTCAAAGTGATCAAAATCGGTTGTGTGAAAATTGTTCTCTTAATGGACTTTACTTAGATGTAAATAAATGTCGCACTATTACCTTTACAAGGAAAAAAAAAGAAATCGAAAATCCAAATCTTCTTAATATTGTTTATATTTGTATCTACAGTATGATGCAGTTTTTGCCAATTAAATAATATCGTTTTTTGTTTGAAAAATTAAAATCTAAACCAATGAAAAAATACTACTGTTTATTGGGGAAAATATTTTAATTTTGGCGTAAACTACCTGTACTTTAAATTTACGCCATTGATTTAATAGCACCTTATATAGATATAGGAAAAAATGTTTACTAGAAAAAAAAATCAAATAGTCTCAAGAAAGCTAGAATGGGATTCGAACCCATGACCTTTGGATTGCCGGTCCACTGCTCTAATCGCTAAGCTACCGAGACCCCAGAAGACTCGTTGAATTCTTTCTAGTAGTTGATGATTTACGCTGCAAGCCAGCGGTATTACGTCACTGTGAAGGTTTACCTACCCTCACAGTCGAAAAAAATACTATTGCAAGTATTTAACAATTGATAAAGACGTAATTACATTAAAATATCTTTATTATTGAAATTTTTCCATACAATGCTATATAGATAGGATAAAACGTTTACAAAAAAAAATCAATCAGTCTCAGGAAAGCTCGAATAGGTTTCGAATCCATGACCTTTGGATTGCCGGTCCTGAGACTGGTTGCTTTTTTTCTAGTACACATTTTATCTTAGGTAGGTAGTTATACACCTATTGCCAAACATCCTGTATAATATATCTATCTGAATACTCTGATGAGAGTATTGACCTCAGTGAGCGAGTGGTTAGCACGCCGGTTCTGGTGTCGCGCCATCTCTGAGGTACCGGGTTAAATTCCCGGTCGGGTCAATTTAGATAACTGTTTATCTAAATGGATTTCGGGTCTGGGTGTATTATCTATGCTATTTCAAAAGCTACAGAAATTATATTTTTTTAAATTGGTACCTATTATGGTTATCCAAAGTCTATACTTATAAATGAGTAATTTTATAATAAAATCAATAAAATGCTGGTGTAACTTTCGAGTTACTTCAACCTATGTAGAACGGGATTTTTTTGTATATACTTATGGCATTTATAAAAGCCATGCCGTCTTGACTTTTTTCCACCATTCGATCACGTAAACAATCAAACAAAAATGTAAGTACTTACTTATGGAAAAACTGCATCTCCAACGAAAACATAAAATTGTAATTCACCTCGTTTCTCTGCTTTAAAACCATACAAATCCGCGTTTTTTATAATTCAGTCGAGTGGTGAACAAAGCTCAATCAATACTCAGATGACAAGCTTAGATTACACGGACAATCGAAATGGCCAAATAATGTTGTTTATTCAGCGGCATCCGCAGATTTAATGCGTGCGGTTAATTTACGAGTCAGTGGGCCTGGTCTCGTCGAATAAAATTATAACAATTGAGCTCGCGGTCAGCGCCATTAACGGGTTGCACGCCGACGTGTCGGCGCAATTGAAATTAAAATACGATAAAATTACTAATGCAACCGCACTACCAATGTGAAAAGTGGTGTAAAATGTGATAAATAATATTATGTACAGTGCGTTTCATAAATAGTTCCTATGCCTTCATGTTGGCAATGTTGGCATTCCTGTCTTATTCCTGCAGTGTTGCCAACCTAGTGGATTTTCCACTAAAACCGGTGGTTTCGACCCCCCCCCCCCCTTTGATTATTTTTTTTCATGTTATCAAGTGGTTGAGTGGTCCAGCCTACTGAAAACGAAATTTTATAAATCCACTAGAAAAACCACAAGCCACTAAAACCAATATTTCGCCACTAAAAGGGAAGTCGAAACCACCAGTATTAGTGAAAAATCCACTAAGTTGGCAACACTAACTATAATAGCATTACCACAAAACCAAGCCGCATTGGGCCAGCGTGGTGGGTAATGGCCCAGTCTCCCATGGGCTGTAACTGGTGTCCATGTAGAAAGGCTTGTGCTCAGCAGTATAGGACGTGTTTAAGCTGATGATAATATTACAACTAGTGGTGAAACCATTATCAGTTAGCGATTACGATTATTGTACCTAATAATCGTCGATTACGAATACTATTATTTGTTTTAAGTAACAAATAAAACAAATTATCGATAAATTAACATAAGATTTATTACCATAAGAAAAATCAAATAAAACGTATAAAAAATTAAAGTAACTAAGTACTTCAAATTTTTGTTCAAAAAACAACATTTCTAGTTTTTCGGGCATCAATTATTCTGTTTTTCGGTTTGAATTAATCTAGCAGTAGAGAATAACCTGTCCGACGCCACAGACGATGGTTTGATTGAGAGATATTTTTTGCTAACTGTTTTAGGAAGCAATATTGTGTAGTTTTTTTTGAGCAAACTAAATGTCAGGAATAAATTGAACGATTATGCTTAATCGAGAAATATCAATAAACATTGATTACGATTAATCGAAATCGTAATCGTTTCATCACTTATTACAACTAACCGTGTTGCGTAGCGGTGAAAGAATACTACCACCCCCTCTCTTCCCTTGGGTGTCGTAAAAGGCGACTAACTAAAGGACTAAAGACTGCAAATACATCCAACAGCTTAGAGAGGCGATAGGCTCACCACCTGTCACGCTGAGCACATGTGCAGTCGCTATTTGGTAAAAAATGGACTATGGCAGAGGACTGCTTTTGCTGTCCTCGTTGTCTAGTCTCTGACTAACCCTTCGGGGATATTAGTCGTGATTGTATGTAGGTATGTATGATATTACATTTGACATTGCTACAAAACTGTAATTAAACTTAAACTCTAAATGTCATGTCTCTTGTTTAAAAGTGTAGGAGAAAAAGTACAAGCATCTGTTTTAGCGTTGTCTAACTTTAGACATATTTTTGTAGTAAGACCGTAAACCACATCTGTGGTATAGCGGTTACACCAAGGCCTCGGACCGTCCCGACTTTGATTCCCAACGGGCAGTACATGTTTGGTTAGTGGTATGGGTTTTTCCGAGTCCGCCAGGATAGCTACCATATTAGTATTTATAACAGCAACGTTAGTAGCAACTCGTTGTGTTCCGACCGAGATAAGATAGTCAGTTCTTCAAGAGTTAAAGATTCCGGGTGAAGTGCGTTTCCATCTCCATCCATCTCATTACTTAACATCCGGTCAGATGACAGCCAGTGCTTGCCCGTGGAGGAATGAAAGAACACTTGGTATGGGTTTTTCCAAGGCCGCCAGGATAGCTACCATATTCTATTACCGTAGTATAACAGCAACGTTAGTAGCAACTCGTTATGTTCCGACCAAGATAAGATAGTCAGTTCTTCAAGAGTTAAAGATTTCGGGTGAAGTGCGTTTTCCATCCATCTCATTACTTAACATCCGGTGAGATGACAGCCAGTGCTTGCCCGTGGAGGAATGAAAGAACACTTTTATGTTATTAGTTTATATAAATGAACTACCAACAAAACGTACACTATAATAATACTATAAAAATAAACAAGTTTATCTTATGGATTGTTAGGCGGTCATCGAAAATTCCGGACCCTCCCTCGCGGGTGTTGCGCAGTGCGGGGTCCGCGGTAATTTGTAAGCGCCATTCACATTTTTATCAAAAAGTTAGTAAAAATGTTAAGTTTTTTGGAAATCCAAAACAGTCAAGAAATCGAAAAGGTAATGTGTTTATGTTTTTATAGGAATTATTATTGTGAAACACGATCGTTATGTGCATTTATATGAAATTTTAGAGGTAAACTTCAGGATTTTTTTCTATTAAGGAAAATGTTTCCAATCGTATGTTTGTATCAATCAACCCCTCACACATACGTTCTGTAATACATATTGAAAATTTCAGTGCGAAATATCTAAAACATTTTGAATAACAGCTAATAGAAAACAGCCAATTTTTCCGTTTTTTTCGCCTAACCCCCCTTAAGGCTAAGTGCTGCTTGAATTACAGGTAGTCACGACATGCAATATGAAAAGAAAAAAGCAAAATACGGTCTGCTTACTGTCCCACAGTAGGGCAAAGGCCTAATCATAAAAATCAAGTCATCGCTGCAATTGGATATTGACTTAATCAACACACATACATTTATATAATCACGAATTATATCCCCGAAGGGTTAGTCAGAGTCTCAGAGACTAGGCAATGAGGACAGCAAAAGCAGTCCTCTAGCATAGCCAACTTTACACCAAATAGCGACTGCACATGTGCTCAGCTTGACAGGTGGTGAGCCCATCTCCGCTCTATGCTGTTCGCTGTATGTGCAGTCTTTAGTCCGTTAGTCGCCTTTTAGAACACCCAAGGGAAGAGAGGGGGTGGTAGTATTCTTCACCACTACGTGGCACGGTTATCGACACACTTGTCAAATGTGAGTTGGTGATCACCACGTGATCACCACGTGATCATAAACACGGGCTATGTATCGAAAATCCGACAACACACATTGCCCGACCTGGGAATGGAACCCGGGACCTCCAGTAATCGAGCCGAGCCCTTGATCACTCAGCCACCAAGGCATATGCAATATTAAAGTACTTACTATAATATTTGTTGAAAAATTGGCAGTTGCATTTTCATCAACTAACCAAAAAATTAAAATTGAACTAATTATTTTTGCATTTTTTGCAACGTGATAAGGTAATCGTCTCAGACTATTGACACCATGATTGTAGCTCACGTGGTGTCAACCTTAGTTAGTGCTCTGGAATTTTCCTATATGTCATATTTTTAAAGTAAGAAAAATATTATTTTACCTAGGAATCTTATAAATATTTAAATATTATCATTTGGTGAAACGTGGAAGTGGCAATATAATATGACGAATTCTCAATTTCACGGTAAGGCATAAAATAATAACTAACTAAATCATATTATTCTGAGCGGTAAGGTAACAACTCGAAAGAGTGTATAATCATACTTAGATGCTATGATTATGTACACTCTTTGCTGCTTATGACAATGTTTGGCAATAATAACCTAGAATTTATTCTGTATATAAGTATGAAAGCATAATTTAATTTAATGTGTACATAGACAGGAATGTGAAGATTTTTGTTCACAGATTTCGCATTTCGTGTCATGAGTAGGTATCCTATTATAGTAACTATTCTTTTAGTATAGTTCAAGCTACAAGGAGGAGGGAGATAAAAGTACAAACCAATGAAAACAAACTGAGTTAGCATGACTATAGACGACTGTTTATGTATAGCAAATAATATTGTAGTTGTAATAATTCAATATTTTTTTGGTATTTTTGTCACCCTCCTGTGATCCAACACAGATCTGATCAGGCACTCAGCAAAGATTTAGAAAGTAATAAACAAGTTCCCCTTTCAAAGCAACAAACCGCAAAATCATGTCGCAAATTAACATTTTATATAAACTTAGCCCCCCACTATAATGAAAAGTATGAAAAACTACAGTTCTGTCGGTTAGGTTATTCTAGACTCGTGACTAATAACAGAGGGCCCGCAGGCCTCTCGATCTCGAGCTGGGCCCAGCCTCCAGAACCCACCAGCATCCATTTGTCAAAAAAAATGAATTGTATTCTGGTCAAATTTTAAATCACAATATTATAAGGCATTTTCAAAATGACTCTTAAGGAATGTTTGTATTTTGATGTCATTGTTAAGGCAACAGTTTGTGAAATAGAAAGTTGTCGAAAGTAGCTTGTGAAGGAGTATGTCACAAACGCGATTCGTCACAAACGCAGTTCGACATCAACGTTCTGATTTACTCAGTTTGTCACATACGCGACCTATACCTAATACTTATAGTCATCGCTACAATTGAAGGGCATTGGCCAATTGGCTAAAATTTTAAACACCACGCATGTTAAATGAGGGTTGGTGATTCAAACCCGGGTTATGCAGGAAAAGCTTAAAAACACACTTTGCCTGATCTGGTAATAGACCCCAAGACCTCCGGATATCTGACCGAGCGCCATTAGGACACCGAGTCGATAAGTTTATAGTGTTTTTAAATCCAGGTGGCGCCAGCGACCCTGACGGTATGATCAACTCAGCGTGCTTTCGGCCCCCCTCGATTTCTTTGACTACTAGAAAAAGGCGTCTTCAGTGATACAATTATTGCTCAATTATTATTAAACTCAACAGATAACGTGTACAAAGTATGAAAAGTGCTTTTGGCAGTTTAACAGGCCGTTTCTATAATTTGTTTATATTTATAGAAATTATTCCTCTGTTTAGATGATAAGGATTTTTACATATATTTGCTAAAATCATATTCAAAATTAGCTAAAGAACACCTAGCATTCGACATTCCAAGATCACTTGCGGTCGTTGGCGAAAACCTTCTTGGTTGAGTCTATAAATATTTTATTTTTAGTAACAAAATCTGTCCAAGTTAAGTAAAATGGGCGATGAGTAAAGATTAAGCTCTTAGCAACGGCCCGATCGTGAACTCACTAGTGTTTTTAAAAAGATATAGGTAGAGGTTTGCTCTGATTAGGTCAGGATTTTCGAATCGAAGTAATTATTCAAAGATCTGGTTTAATCTGCTATAGAGATAATGGTTTTCTCTAGGTTTTGAAACATAGGCAAGCACTTACATCATTAAATTTGAATACTGCTATGCTCTTAGAAATTCCAGGTTTTCTCCTTATATTATTAATTATTAATTAAATAAGCTCTTAGTATTATGTAGAGGCCTGTCTTTTTAAGGAAACTTATACGTTCTCATTTTTAAAGTCTTATGACTAAACGCTTTTCTAGCCGTGTCCTGATACCGCGAATTATCGCCGAATACGTTGAAAAGGGCCATTCAGTTCGTTTGACTAGGAGTTTAGGCTTGTCAGATAGACCTTTCCACAAGCAGTAACGAAAAGTGGTGGCTCTTACTCATTGTGCGGTATATCCTCGAGCTGGTTGGCGAGCGCAGCGGCCGCCAGCATCGCCAGCAGTAGCCCCAGCGACATGCTGCGTGTTAACGCCATCGCACTTCCCACATCACAGCACCACACTCTACCATCGACCACCACACAACACTGTCAGTGTCACCACGTTGCCGCTCGTGTGGCCATCGGAGCCGGGCAGTGTCGCGCGGCCTGTAGGGCGAGGACAGACCGAGTACAGAGTACCGGCGCACTGCCGCCCGGCGCACGCCCCGCCCGCCCCGCCGGCGCCGCCCGCGCCCGCCCGCCGCACTGACGCTGCGCGCGAATCATACGCCCAATAACGCAGAGAGCGGCTCATTACCGAGATTTATTCGCTCATGCATGGCTCGTGGCCGCCGACCGCTGTGGAAGCAGCTACGTAAGCTTCGGGATCATGAAATGTTTGAGATACTCCATGTGAGGTGAGAGGCTGCCGTGGTCGCGCTTGCAGCCGCTGCACGCCACGCACATGCGTCGGCTCGCCGCCAGGAAATCCTTTATTGATTCCCGCGCTCCGAGCTTTCTAAGGAATGTCGCGAGCGTCCCTGATGCCAAAATTCCGCCCGCCACTTTATAATTTAGACTAAGCGGATCACCGTGCGTCGCGTCGGCCGGATTGCTTTCATTATAATACGTAACTCGCGAGGTAACTAAGCTCTCTGTAAATTTAGATGAGGAAAAGAGCTTTGCATGAAATTGAAAGTTATGTATTCATTTTTTTATAGGGAGAATAGGAAAAGGTTGTTTGGATAACGAAACATGGAGGTTGATTTAAATTTGAAATAGTTTTCCGCTAACTTCTTCCTAAAATAATAGGCGCTACGTATTTCACTCGAGGGAGGTTGTTTGAGATGTCTGTTAGGTCAACTATTTAAATGACGCAGCTAGATGATTTGGTGAGGCAGTTTCTACCTTACTGGTTTTCTCAGTTCCGCATAATGCAGCACGGCACTGCTTTGAAGTTGAGTGTGGATTATAGATGTAGCTTTGTTGATTCTTGCACGCCGGCAGAAATATGATGGAGCTGTCGCTCCATGACCTACCTTACCGTCGCGGAATCGACTCGGCAACGGTAAATTTCATTAAGTAGCGGATGTAAACTTTGATAACTGAATGAGTTGTTAGGCGTGGAGATTGGATTATTGATTATTTTAGTTAAACACTTGTCCTCTTTACATAATGGATGTTTTACTATAAGTAAAAAAATGTTTACTTGAATGCCACACTATAAAAATAGGTCTTCTAATTTAATCCTCTGATATATCGAGTCAGGCACACTGCAGGTGCAGGTTCGAATTCTGCTCGTGGTTTATTTTTAACGTTGTTATTTACGAATTATTTGTACTTAGTTACTTTATCAGCATGAACTAATTTAAAGTGATGCTAAGATTTGATTTCTTTAAAAGAATCAAAATTAACATGTTTTGAGTTATTTTAAGGTCAATTGGTAAGTAAAGGTAACTTTGAAATTATTTTCGTTCGAAAAATCTTTGTAAAACTGGGTTTTAGGAACAAAACATTCTTGGAAATTTAGTCTATATGAAAATATTTTTATCTTGCCTTATCATGTATTATAGTGCTTAGGTTGGGTGTTGTAGTTGTGGTAGGGCTTATTTTAAGTCTGCCAGGCACGATAGTTGAATTTAAAGCACCATGGACTTACAAATAATTAGCCAGCTCCTCAGTAGATGAGAATTACGGAAATAGTACACGTCCATCGTCAGTATTTCTTTTACTTACAATCAGGCTAAATGAAGTCCAAACTGTTATCCATTGTCAAATATTTAATACTAGAGGCCCGCCCGCGTCTTCGTCAGCGTGAACATGCCGTACACCTTGACTAATTTCCAAAAAAAAAAAATGTCATACAAACCTTGTCCTGATAATTAGGAGCACAAAAAATAGCTAAAACGGTCGAGCAATTCTAAAGTGATGCGCGAACATATATTTCGGCAATTGATTTTCCGAATCGCGCCTTCGTCCACGTTAATTTAGAAAGACAGTCATAGTTCAACCATTCAAAAAAATGTGTCTACAAAATATAAACAACAACCATCCTCAGAGGTTTTTTTTTTATTAGCAACGGGTAAGCGCTTGGTCTTCATCTCACTTGATGGTAAGTGACGATAAGGCCGAAGGTGGAAGCGCGCTCCACCCGGAATCCTCAACCACTGAGGATGGTGGTAGCTAGCCAGGCGGACTTAACGGCCCTACCACCAACCAAACCGAGCACACAAAGATGTACCCCCCGCTGGGAATCGAACCCGGGACCTCTGGGTTTGAAACCGCTAGCTTAGCCACTAGACCACAGAGGCGGTTAAAAAGGTGAGCGCTAAGCTATTTCTTTCGTTAATCTATATCTTAAAACCGCATACAAATCTATTGCGTGATTTAGGAGAATAGTGCGGTGCCAGACACTGGAAAACGGAGACTTTACTTTATATTAAGTAGTGATGATGATGATGATGATAATAATAGGCAATAACCTTTTATAAATAGACTAGTCATACGTGAACGAATTGCATTTAAAAAATGGCGAAATTATTTCTATGACGTAATACACGTCGAAAGGGAAAGAAAATAAATACAATCATGTCAAGCCTATTGTTAAAAAGAGATAAAAACTTAATCGACCAATTGGCAACAGCGCATTCCTCTTTGCACGGCTATCTCGGCCGCAATTGTTTTCTCTCTTTCACTCTTACAGAAAACAAGGCAACAGCGCAAATGTCATAACTAAATGAAAATTTTCTATTTTAAATTCCAATAATTTACAATAATTACAAATGAAATTAAACACTTTTCTTGTCTCTTACTGCTGCAGTATAGTTTTTGCAATTTCTGTATACACAGGAAGGCATTTTATCTAACAAACATCATAAAAAACTTTAAAAAGGTACAAACGTAATGACGTGACATTGACTGACGTGTGACTGAGTGAAGTCCAGGCAATTACCTTGATTTGTCCTTGCTACTACGGAGGCCAGGCAACGTATCTAAACATAAAATATCATTGATAATAGGTAGCTACAGTATGTGCCAAATAAGATCGCAGCTGCGAAGTTACTCGAAGTTACTAGAAGCGTCGCAGAACTCGAGTTTTGGGTGTGAGCGGGGTTGCAAGCATGTGACAGGAGAGGGCGGCGCATTACATGGCTAACTTCAGACGTGTAATAGAAGTGACACGTATTGTACTCATTGGTAAAAATTAAGTCATTTAAAATAAGCGTTTTTTTATTTGAAGGTGAGATAATACGAATTAAGTTTATAAATATAATTTAATTAAATATTATAATGTTTATTCATTAATTTGGTCTTTTTTTGTGTCAATATTTTTTACTACAAATTAATGTTGCATGCATTGGTCTAATTTACATTTCAAGTGAATACAAGGTGCCTATTGTTTAATAGGGGTAAGAAAACAAGTGATATAGTACATAGTGTTTTATTTTCACAATATAATTGACAGGTTTTATTTATATTTCGTTGCTTCAAATTATTAATGTAAAATATTCTAGAAGGTAGTTAGACAAAACATAGAAATAAAACACTTTCATAGTTTCGAATGATTTTGAAGTACTTTAAAAGTTTATGCCTGATACAAAAAGAGATAAGACTGAAAGAATTTTGAGCAAACACATTTTGTAAGAATGTATAAAAAATAATTGTTTAAAAAAGTGAATAAAAACATTGCAGGTTTCGTCAAAAATGCCAGTAGGTATCAGTTAAATATAATAAAACACTCGGTTCCGGTTAAAACCTATAGTTTTTTGACAATATGTCAGTTAAAATTGTATAAAAATAAACGATACAAAAGTATTGAAGTCAGTTGCGCGGGCGCAGGCACTTCGTTTCGAGTAATGTTACATTACAACTAACTCTATATTTACAGAATATTGTTAACTTAGATAGGTACGTATAAATTAATACAATCTAATAAGTACTTTGCACAAAACGTCACCACTCCATTATTAATTTGTTTCTCTACTGAGGTCAGCATCTGTCAGTAAAATTGATTTAAAATTCTGCATTGTCTCAGTGATACCTAGGCACAGAATACTGTGTTTTGATCGTTAAATGCAGTCTTAAAAGTTTACCTAAAGATCACAAAAATACAGTAGGGGTATATTTAGAAAACTAAATAATCTCATAAATAGTTACCTACGCTAATATTAGCACTAACTAATTAATTTGTACAATAACTCTGAGATTCCCACTGGAGAGAGTGAGACTCATCTGGTGATAGGATAGTAAAATTATAGAGAAATATAAATAAATAATATTATAAATTATTAAAAAGTATACGACCACAGTCTTTATAGAAGATAATCTGTAACAAAGAGCAGCATAATTGACAACGGAAATGTCTTTAAAATAGGAACACGCGAAACAAAATACATAATAATAATGACGTCTTAAAATGATATTTGGTCTTTACAATTAGAATTCACAACAATTCCCATCCTTGTTCACGCATGTGAATCGTAACATAGGATTGTTTCAAACAAAAGGTAATCAAAGGACGGCACCGAAGTTTGTATATCGAATTCTAAGGTACGGCGAGTAACTTTGAACCTTCACATCTCCTTTGGGATAGCGCTTTATTACTTTGAAGCAATCCTATAGAAGTACTAGTGTGTATTACAATGGAATGATTTCAGTGCCACTTTTCATACAATAGGATATTAACGTGAATTTAAATACTAGCACTTCCGTGTACTGAATAATTGTAGCCTCCACTATAATCGTATTAAATATGAATATTTATCTTAACATTACACTCGTAATACTGTTTTAAGGCGATGCGTAATTTATTGCGTACCTTAAAACAACTACTATTCTTCATAACTTTTAGGTAAAGATGCCATGTCTATCGAGCATATTTAATGCGTCCAACTTTCAAGTAGTTTAACGTGTGAACACGGCGGCTAACAACACTGTAGTCCGAACACTCAATGTCTGGAGGAGTCACTCTCGTGGCCGGAGTCGCGGCCGTTCTCGCGCGGCGAGGCGCGGTGGTCTCTCTCGTCGCGATACCGGTCTCGGCGATCCCGCGACCGGTCGCGGTCGCGCTCTCTGTCACCGCGATCCCTCTCGCGGTGGTCGCGGTCGCGTTCTCTGTCGCTACGATCCCTCTCGCGGTCACGATCGCGTTCCCGGTCGTCGTCGCGCCGCCTGTCATAGTAGTGGTAGGTTCTACGCGATTTTCTGTCACCTGGTGTGACTACCTCCACTTTTATATTAGCCGTTGCAGTCACCTAGAAACAAATAATTCGATTAAATAAAATACATACAATACCTGTTCTCGTAGAATAAAGTCTTTTGCAGGATGGTAACGCAATAAGTTAATGATGACTTAAAATGTTGAAATTATTTCATTCCACAACGGGGATATCCTTTGGCTTTATTTCACCTAAACGTTAAGACGATTTTACTTTTAATTTCAATAAAATCTTAGCTACTGAGATTGAGATAAGATAGCCAACCATGCCAGTAGCTATCCAAGTTGTTATAAAAGTTTTCTTACCATCAACCAAAGCGAATACAATATCTACCATAGTGTTACAACACTCGACCAATCGACTACAGAAGCAATTGAAATACCTAATAACAAAAAGTTCAGTACAAAAAACCAAAAAAAGAAATTACCTTTGTAGTAATCGCGCCCGGGTGCACCTTAGAGGTCGGCGTCGACCGTCCAGACGTTGAATCGCTGCCGTTATACGTGGTGGTCTCCACCACCACTTCCGGCTGTACCATTATAGACTGCATGGAGGATTGCACGGAGGAGGCCGAGCTGTGCCAGCTGGGCTCTTCGGTGATGGTGGTGAGGGAGGGGGCGCAGGGGCGCGGGGCGGATTTGGCCCGGCTGGACTTGTCACTGCTGTCTTTGCCTGAGCTGGACTTCCGAGGGTGCACGGGCGAGCATTTCGGCGATGGCGTTGACAGCCGCTCAGGATGCTCTAGAGGACGGACCTGTGAATAAATTTTTTGGTTAGTGATTTTTTTCGGCTTGTAACGTAACTGGCAGAAAAACGAACGAAGAAAGTGTGGTACCCATTACCTTCTTTCGACTATTGATATGAACCCGTCACTAATATGAGCTATATTTTTCCGTGAGAATTAATACACTATTTAATAAAAAGTGGTTGTTCTAAATGACTTTATTTCAATTCGCCTTAGTCTGCAAAGTAGCGAACGGTCCATATGACAGTAACTTTAATGACAATTTAAATTTATAATGATTCGACGCAGCACTTTGCTGTTTTGCGGCAAATATACGTAAAAAGGTTATAGCCACTCAGATATAAGAGCTCAGCTGCCGTATAACCAGACCAGACACAATAGAAATTCAATTGTAAGTAACTTCTAGGAGTCTTCGTGATATATCAGTAGGTATCTTTTTTATATATAAAAGAAGGAGGACAATGAGCAAGCGGGTCATCTGATGGAGAGTAATCACCGCCAATCAGTAATCACCCATGGACACCCGCAAAACCAGAAGAATCACAGACGCGTTGCCGGCAATGAAAGATGGTAAGTATAAAGTATATTCAAAAAACCTCTGCCGCCGGTCCGACTAAAGCCAGTAAGATCGGGAAGAATAGCAATCCATCCAGCAGGCCGAGTAGTACAAGAGCTAGCAGTAGCCTCAGGAACAGCTTGGCGACGAAGCCAAACTCGCTAGTGGCCAGCATGGAGGCCTCCAAAAAAAGAAATTATCTTCGTAATTACCTACAGCGCACTAATGGCAAGTATATTTAGGAAACAAACCTCAGCCACCGGTCCGAGCAAAGCCAGTATGATCGGGAAGAACAGCAACCCCTCTAGCAGTCCCAGCAGCACTAGAGCAAGCAACAGCCTCAGTATCTCAATCAAATATGGTAAGTATATTCAACAAACCTCAGCCGCCGGTCCGAGCAAAGCCAGTATGATCGGGAAAAACAGCAATCCATCCAGCAGGCCGAGTAGTACAAGAGCCAGCAGCAGCCTCAGGAACAGCCTGGCGACGAAGCCGAACTCGCTGGTGGCCAGCATGGAGGCCGCCAGCGCCGCCGCCAGCGCGCCGTGCACCACCGGCGCCAGCACTGACTCCAGCGCTAAGGCAGCACGCCGTGGCCGGCTGCCGATCGACGTCACGAACGCCTGTTGAAGGAGGAATATTTAATTATTTATTACCCACAAACAAAAATTATCACAACTGCACAAAACATCTTTGTTATTAAAATTAAAATTTTACACACTATATAAGGCGACTGCTAGAAACTTCAAGGGCTGGTCAGGTCAAGTGTTTAAACATGACCAAAATGGTCTGATTGCAGACTAACGTAGGTACTTATCGCCCAGCTGACGCGAACAGGTCAACAGACATTCGGCCGCCCGGCCGTTGACCGCGCTTTGTAAATAATCGTTATTTTTAATTGTTTTTCATTTAATTTTTCTTATGTTAATGCTTTAAAATACATTAGATACTCAAAGACTATCCAATAAAAATTCACAAAAGGAATTATTTAATTAAAAATAAAAAACACGAATTCCTTTTTTGTAATTTTTGTCATGTTTAAAACACTTGAGCTGACCAGCCCTTGAAGTTTCTTGCGGTTTCTAGCAGGCACCTTATATAGATATAGGATAAAATGTTTACTAGAAAAAAACAGCCAGTCTCAGGAATTCCAGTATTTCATTGATCATCAATATCATCATCATTACCATCTTTCGCCAATAAAGCTGAGCACAGCCCTTCCCACAGGGGAGTACATGGGAGATTAGCCCATAATCCAACACGCTAGCCCAATGCGGGTTGGTGGGTTTTAACGACTGCTAATAAATGACAACAACCGGGACCAACAGTTTTACGTGCCTTCGAAGCGCGGAGGTGCTTGAGATGTTTTTACGGGACCAACAGTTTTACGTGCCTTCGAAGCGCGGAGGTGCTTGAGATGTTTTTACGGGACCGACAGTTTTATGTGCCTTCGAAGCGCGGAGGTGCTTGAGATATTGATGTTTTTAATTCGGTCAATCGTCCTGTCACACGGCATTTTGTAAGTTACTAAACTGGCCGCTGCGCCACCGACTAAAAGTAATAAGTTATCTTATGAAGGGAGTTCTGTGTTTAAGAGAATAAAGTTTCTTTAAAAACCTTGACCAAAGTAATAATTAACATTTAGGTAAGCTTACCCTCAGGAACATTTTCAAATATTTGCGTCGAAACATAATGTGCACGGTGAAATGCACGCCGCGCCTGATCGCCAACACCAGCCGAACTGCAGACACACCAGACAGCTTCACGTCCAGCAGCGCCATGGTGCCGAGCAGAAAACATGGTAACTTACCAAACATAAGTGTACGATGAAATGCACTCCTCGCCCGATCGCTAACACCAGCAGAACTGCAGGCACAGCAGACAGCTTCAAGTCCAGCAGCACCATGGTGCCGAGCAGAAAACATGATAACTTACCAAACATAAGTGCACGGTGAAATGCACTCCTCGCCCTATCGCTAACACCAGCAGAACTGCAGGCACATTCACGTCCAGCAGCGCCATGGTGCCGAGCAGAAAACATGGTAACTTAACAAACATAAATGTACGATGAAATGCACTCCTCGTCCGATCGCTAATACCAGCAAAACTGCAGGCACAGCAAACAGCTTCACGTCCAGCAGCGCCATGGTGCCGAGCAGAAAACATGATAACTTACCAAACATAAGTGCACGGTGAAATGCACTACTCGCTCGATCGCTAACACCAGCAGAACTGCATGCACAGCCGGCAGCTTCACGTCCAGCAGCATCATGATGCCGTGCAGAAAACATGATAACTTACCAAACATAAGTGCACGGTGAAATGCACTCCTCGCCCTATCGCTAACACCAGCAGAACTGTAGGCACATTCACGTCCAGCAGCGCCATGGTGCCGAGCAGAAAACATGGTAACTTACCAAACATAAGTGTACGATGAAATGCACTCCTCGCCCGATCGCTAACACCAGCAAAACTGCAGGCACAGCAGACAGCTTCCCGTCCAGCAGCGCCATGGTGCCGAGCAGAAAACATGATAACTTACCAAACATAAGTGCACGGTGAAATGCACTCCTCGCCCGATCGCTAACACCAGCAGAACTGCAGGCACAGCAGACAGCTTCACGTCCAGCAGCGCCATGGTGCCGAGCAGCTGCAGCACCAGCGTCGCCAGCGCCAGCGTCACCAGCAGCGCCGCCCACGCGTTCAGCAGTAACACCATTACTGTCTGCAATGACAGAGGGGATACTGTTAAACAAGTCTATCAAACTTCGTGATCGACGAAATTAAAAAGCTCAATCATTATACTCAATTAATTAAAACACTATACTCTCGTGTTTATTGTTCAGATAATTTTAAGTTTATTACGTAAACCAATAAGGTCAACATTTGTTTTCTCTCCAATAAGTAAGACAACTTTATCATAGGTCAAGTCATTCCTGACGTTCCGATCCCTTTCATAGTCAAAGTCAAGTCAACATTCATCAAATTTTCAATCATTATTCAATGTATGCCTTCACAGGCACTTCACCCCATCCCTAATAAAATAATAGTTAACTAAAATTTGATAAATCTAAGCTATTGAAAATCAGGAAAATATGCAGTGACCGTCGGTCGTCATAGGAATACTACGTCATAGGAATACTACGTCATAGGAATACTACGCCAGAAAAGAAAAAATAACCGTGTCGCGTAGCGGTGAAAGAATATAACCACCCCCTTTCTTCCCTTGGGTGTCCTAAAAGGCGACTAACGGACTAAAGACTGCACCTACATCCAACAGCATAGAACGGCGAAGTGCTCACCACCTGTCACGCTGAGCACATTTGCAGTCGCTTTGATGTAAAGTGGACTATGGCAGAGGACTGCTTTTGCGGTCCTCATTGCCTGGTTTCTGACTTGACTTCGAGGATAATAGTCGTGATTATTATTTAATATGTAAAATACTCCGTGCTTCGGAAGGCACGTTAAGCCGTTGGTCCCGGTTGTTGTCGTAAGAACCCACCAACCCGCATTGGGCCAGCGCGGTGGGTAATGGCTTAATATCCCCACGTGCTATTGTTCACGTGGGAAGCCTGTGCCCAGCAGTGGGACATTTATAGGCTGATGATGATGATGATGATGATGTAAAGTTAACGAAAAACCTTCAATTAAAAATACTGTTCAGAAGTTTTATTGTCCACTTACCACAAAAACAGCAGCCAAAGCGCAAGCGAGGGCGAGCAGCAGCGATGTTCTCAAATACAAATACTGCTCCCAGAACAGGAAAGGAATGCCAGACGGGAAGTTAGACAATCCCTTCGCTTCAAACTTCAAGCACAGCTCGCGCACCGACAGTATGAGCTGCTTGATGCTTTCTGTGTCGCTGAGGTCAGATAGATAGAACGGGAGCTGTGCGTAAATCAGTGGTGACGACTTAGGTATCTTCAGATCTGTGTCCGACGGCGAATGTATCCATGTCTTGGGTTGAGGCTTCAGGTTCCCTTGTGACGCTCCGTACGCTAACGCATCGTTAGTAGCCCACGCCGACAAATAGTTGTAGAACGCCCTCGGGTTGATCATACCGTCCTTGTCGACCAGCCTGTGACCGTTCTTAGTGTCTTTCGTGACAAGTGACTTGTCGATGGGATTGTCCACGTGTCCTGTCTGCACCATAAGCTTATAGCCAAGTATGCCCTCGTCGCTTGCGTTTTTGCACCAGTACTCTTTAGTTATGCAACCACTTTCCACCTCCTTGTCGTACGCAGCTTGTAAATCCAGCAGCCAATCGCGGAACAGGCTGAGCCAGAACTTGGTTAAGCCTCCGTTGTCGTTCTTGATTATATTCGGTATCCTAACGAATTGTTCGTGGTATTCGTAGAGCAACTTTTGGTTAGTTGGATACTCGAAGTCTCCTTGGGTCACGGCGTACATGTTGTAGAATCCGAAATATCTCTCTTGCCTCGAGAGGAATTCGTGTTCGTCCGTGTTCTCGGGCACAATGTCGGTGAGGTCCAAGCCGTCCTTTACCTTCGTTGCTCCATAGACACTTGCCAAAAGTAAAACTATCAATGCCAACATAGACGTGAACTGTAAAGAAAGGAAATGAGAAGTTAGTTACAACTTTGAAAAAAAAGTTTTTAGTAAATCGCATAAATTACATCGTAGGTCTAAAACGTACCTTTACAGGAGGACGCATAATGAACGGTGAATAATGATTCTTAGCCCATTTCGTTAGAGAAATACTGAGACAACATGTCTTTTTAACGTTGCCACCGTCATCAGGGTCCAAGGGTTGTCTCGAGGTATCTTTCCAATTATTCTGCAATATAATAAAGATATTTTTATAACACCTTATCGTATATAGTCATAAAATGTGTATGTATTTTTTCAATTTGATAATGAATTTACAAACCTTATTAGTTTTGTCATTACGGTTTCTCGATCTATCAGAAACATTTTTGGATTTGACGGGCAGGGGACTTTCAGGTAGTAGACAGCATAGCAGGTCAGCCCTCGCTGCTGACCTTCGGCGGAGGTCCAAGGAAATCATCGCAGGGAACACCAGCAATATCGACCCGAGGTTGAACAGAAGAAGTATGGCCGCCTGGATGGGAGAAAAGTGATTTCGTAATTAGTCAAAAGCATTAATGTAGGCGTAGCTTAACGGCACAGCGATATATATTGCGATTCGGCGAGTTTAACAACTTTCGCAATGCCGGGTCACAAAATGAGTGCCCGAATAAAAACATCTCGAACTCCTCCGTGATTCGGAAAGCTTGTTAAGCCGTTGGTCCCGGATGTTGTCGTAATATAGCAGTCGTTAAAGAGCCACCAATCTACACTGAGCCAGCGTGGTGGGTTATGGCCCATTCTCCCAATGTGCTGTTGTCCATGTAGGAAGGTATATGCCCAGCAGTGGGATGCTTATAGGCTGATGATGATAATGACTTATACTTAAGCTAAACCTAACTAGTAGAATTTTCAAGCATTTACCTTTTGAACACCACGGTCGGATATGGCCGACAAATGAAAACGTGCCCAACACGACGGTGGCGTGTTCGTTGTCGGCCATATCCGACCGTGGTGTTCAAAAGGTTTATACAATCTACTTTAACCAACCTGAAGACAGAACACCCTCAAAGCAGGTATTGGCATGAGCGCAGCAGCCAGAAACACTATCACATTGCACAGAGACGCAAGCAATACGCTCAGCCCGCTTTTCTTGAGCACCAAGCCTGTCCGCTCTTCTCTCGGGACGTCTCCCGATTGCTCTACGTATGTGTGGGTCAGGAGGAACATGTCTTGAACGCCCAAGCCGAGAGCTAGGAACGGCACTATTTGGGTGCTTGATGCGTTGAATGGAATACCTAAAATGAATTAAAAACTTACTTTAGTTTTCAGATTATGCCTAAAACTTCGAAAAAATGTGATGACGATTGAATTCAATAAAATAATTTATGAAATAAAACTTAATCAGAACTGCACTCGAATCGAAAAAATACTACTTGTCTCAGGTGGGATTAGAGTATCGTATCTTTTCAAGTCTGTCTGTCCAGATATATATAAAAGCAAAATTAAAAGGCAATCACCTAACAAAGCACAAAATCCTAATCCGGCAGCGACTGTGATGGATAGAAGAAGTACGCCGGCGATGCCGACGCCGGCTTGGGAGCGGACTGGGTCCTTCCATTGCATGAGAGTGACGGCAACATAAATTAACTGCAAACAAAATAAAATAAAACTATAAGTAACAAAAACGAAAGTCTAAAAACAAAAACTTTTCATAGCAATACTGAATAAAGTGACTTCAAATGTAAAGTAACAACTAAAAGATCTATTTTACTATATTTGAAGAACTTACCATAAAGATGTAGCCTAAGATAATGTTTTTCAGGGACAGTTCAGAGAATTTTCCCAGGATATCGTTAAGGGTCGAAGTTGAGAAAGGATAGAAACTGTAGGACGGTGATACGGCTTCCGATGCAGTCATTTTTCGTACCTCCTGAAAAGATGAAAGAGTTGTCTCATTAAGCATACTTTTGACAAGATTACTTCAATAAAAGCAAAAGCAAGAATATTTTGTACGACGCAATTCTTCAATATTTCAATGACTCAAAATATAATACTTACAGCCGCAAACTTCCTCTGCCACGCGTCCAACACCGCCGCCGCCTTCTCCTGGTTCCATCCCACATGGTGCACCTTGTAGTGGTCGGACCAGTACTCGAACATCTCGCGCTCGCCCATCAACTGCACCACCGTCTGTAGGGCTTTGGCGCTCCGCAGCGCCGACGTCGAGTTGCGCGTCGCCCCGCCCACTATCAGCTGTTCCGGCCAGTGCATATACGCCGCTGCGAACCCGTAACATCCGTGGGACAACTCCGCAGCCACATCTGGAATCTGTGATGAGCAATGTTAAATAAGATTTTTAACGATTTTTATTATTCAAATATTTGTGCTTGCAACACATAGGTACCTCCTACAGAATCAGGTGCATGTTGAAACCTCAAAAACGAACAATAGCTTAACATTCCTAAAACTGCATTGTTCGCCATTACATCACCTGCGCTTGACAATATTATTTAGGGACAAAGCGAACGGAATACAGAATTTACGAGGTTTCCGTGAAACTTGGTTTGTGAGTGTTGAGCATTATTGATATAATAGTGTCATTGTGACGGGCGATAGCAGCGGCAAACGAGGCCCATTGAAGCGCGTACAATGCGCCCGTATAATGGAGCGGTCCGGCAGTGCGCGGGCGCAGCACAATGCGACCGGCCCGCGCGCGTGGGTGGCGGCCGCGCGCACAAAAACGACCCCGACGCAGCGCTTCCACGGAGCTGTTTTGTTCGAGATAATTTGAAAACAAAATAATACCGTTCTTTTGCGGTGCGGACTCGTGACCGGCCGTTCTGTTTTAGCAATAACTAATTCTGGGAAACATGATTTTCGAACTAATGAATAAATATTTACTCGCGAAACGGAACAACCGTACGGGCGGTGGGCGACGTAATCACGCACGCACCGATCTTAGCTCTGTGACTTTCACGGGCGCACGGCAGGTAGCCGCCGCACGCCCGCGGCGGCAGCTCTCATCCTGCCTTATTATCGTTTCCAAAAATATTTTATTATCTCGAATAGTATTTAAAAATTTTACCCTCCCAACGATAAAGCCATTTTATTCGCTGTAATCGTCAACGCATTATTTATGTGTCAGTAAAACTGTCGTAAATTGAAGTCTTCATAAAAGGACCGGGAGTTGTCTTTATGGCCACTAATGTGGGTCTAACGCAAGCGTAACGAATGACGACTCACTCGCGCTCGAATACAATAGATGGAATAAATGGCTAATGGTCCTCAAATTTAAGAATTACGACATCAATAGTTATGATGTTAATACTTACATGGCCGGACTTTTTGTTGGGTGCCGTCTCTGGGCACTGCGGGTCGGTGGGGTTCAGGCACGGCTTCCTCATGTAGGCAGTCGTGATGCCAGCCCGTTTCATATACGCTTCCATCGTCCGCCATGGAAACTGTATCTTCAGAGACTTGACTTCTTCTAATACATCTTGTGGATTCAATTGCGTCCATTGTAGCTTATTTTTTAAAATACTGCAAAAGAGACGCTTCACTTAGAACATTGTCGATAGAGTTATCTAACGTAATGTAACAATAATGAAAACAGTACTTACGGTACATAAATAGGATTATCCGGCCCGAGCAACTTGGACCCTTCCCAGAAGCAATCGAGCGGGGTGATAATGGCACAAGGCACTATGTTATCGAAGATATTCTCAATGTGCTCGGCCTCGAAGTCTGGCGTGCTGGGGCTGTAGCAGAGGTCTTTCAGCCGCCACTCCAGGTCGTACATGTGCACCGTGACGCGGGTCGCTGCGTGGACAACCTGCAACAATGACAATGTTATCTGGGGTCGGCAACGCGTGAGCTTTAACCCTGGGATCTCACTCTCTAAGCGCATCAGAAACTTCGTTGGCCCATTATAAAATTCGTCGTACTAACTTATCTCTAGCCTACGGCAACCGCTTACCTTCAGGCGATCTGTATGCCTGATTGCAACCTTAGAAAAAGTTACAGTTTAGTGGATTTATAATTAAAGTTATCGAAATGTTTGATCCGATGAAGCATACGAATCGCAAATAGAAGTCGTTCAGTGAACAATTCGAAGACTAGGTATCGGGACTTGTGCAAACGCTAAATTGCACCGACTTGCAGCTTTATTGGTTGAATGCAACTTTATATAACAATAAGGAAGAGAGGGGGGGTAGTATTCTTTCACCGCTACGCGACACGGTTATTTCAACAATATTAAAATTAAATTTTTTTTTTTTTTAATTGCTTATTTGATGAATGAAATTTCATTGCGGGTTATAATATGTGTCTTCTCCCGATTCTTCCGCTTGGTTGAGTCCGCATCTGAGGGCCTACTCTCTTTCTCCGAAACGAAATTACGGCCGATTCGCGTTTGCTATTTACTGCGGTTTCCATTCCTTCAGAAATTTCGTTCATGCAAAGTAGGTTTGGCATATAGATTTGTAATTTTTAGAAAATATTTGGAATTTTAAAAATAATAGAAAGCGCTATAAATCATCATCATCATAATCAGCCCGTGTTAGTCCACTGCTGGACATAGGCCTCTCCCAATGCATGCCACTGAGCCCGATCTTCGGCTCTTCCGATCCAACTGCTGCCAGTCACCCTACGTATGTCGTCGCACCACCTAGCCGGATGGCGCCATACACTACGTTTGCCGAGTCGCGGTCTCCACTCTAGAACACGTCTGCCCCAGCGGTTGTCAGTCCTGCGGCTAATATGACCAGCCCATTGCCACTTCAGCTCGCTAATTCTTTGAGCTATGTCGGTCACTTTGGTTCTCTGGCGAATGATTTCGTTCCGGATTCGATCCCAGAGTAATATCGAGCATAGCTCTCTCCATAGCTCGCTGAATGACTTTTAATTTATGGACCAGTCGCACCGTGAGTGTCCACGTCTCGGCTCTGTATGTTAAAACAGGTAGGACACACTGATTATAGACTTTCGTCTTCAGGCTCTGTGGTACTGAAAAGCTTGTTCTCAGCTGTAGAACATTTATAGACTGCAGATGATAAGACAGGCAGGAGCCATACCTTTAGGCAGGAGCCATACCTTTAGGTGGTCGAGCAACGCCCCAACGTGCAGCAGCGACGCGTCAGGATCCTTGGCTGTCTGTATGATGAGCTGGTGTGTCGAGAAGTCAGCTTCACCTAACGCTTTTGCTGTGTACTTCAGTTCGGCTTCTAGTCTTCCGCCCTCTGAAACGAAAATAGATTATATGTAAATCTTACCATCTTTTACGTCACGTTTTATTATTAATAGCATATTCGCAAAAATGTACTTATATGACATAATTAACTTTCAAACTATTTACATCAAAATTACATAAAATAAAAATAACGTAAAAGAAATCGTTCACTTCAAATTAGTGTTCATTAAAATTATTTTTTCTTTTCTTTTCTCTGTTTTTATAGGTCATCTCGGAATTTGCATACTTTTTTTTTTTTTTTATATAAGAGGGAGGCAAACGAGCAGGTGGGTCACCTGATGGAGAGTTCACACTCACAGCTACTACCGACTCAACTACGACATTCACGTCATTCGGACTTTTCCAATGTACATATAAATAACTGTATCAAATAACAATATAATGTTTTGAAAGAGAAAGCTAATGATGTCAATTAACCAAGTTAAACCGGCTTGCTTATTTTAAACTAAAGATTTGTTATACGATTTCCGGATCCGGACCCAAACCAACTTTAATGGTATTCAGTTCAGTTTTGTATAAGGTAGTATTAATAACCTAATACAAATCTGAAAATTGCATATAATTTTTAATATCGCCAACAAACACTAATATAGATAAACAAAGTATTTTGTTATATGTAGATGTGAACGATATATTTAAATTCATAAAGATTGCATTCGATGTATTTCATAATAATTTCAGAATAATCAGACAGGTGTAAGTATAAATAAAAACAATATAAAAAACCGAATAAAGAAGAGAGAATGAATAAACCAATTCCGATGAAAAGTGTTGAATACAGCCCGAACGTGATAAATTCAACGATTTAACGTTCCTTTTGAAGTTTTAAAACATCCTGATAATATCTTCATGAATCACATTTTACTGGGTTGATAATGAGTCTGCTTTCTCTCTGTCGATTCCGTTTTTCGTAAACATTTATTACGATGATTAAAAAACCACATTATATTGAAAGCTGTCTCGACAGTTGAACATAAGTTGTGATTTTTTGATATGTAATTTTTTTATGTGGAATAATTTACATGACTTTTTCATCAATAAGTCTAGTTGTCTGAGGGTGTCTCCAAAGTCATCTGCTTATCTACAGTTTGTTGGTAGGAAATATGTGCTGTACTTTAATTCATAAGAATAGATAGACATCTAATTCTAGCTTACTTTATTTTAATTTTATTTTCAATTAAGAATACTACTATTTTGGATACGATTTAGTGCAGTATTCCAGTCTCATTACTCACAGCAAACTAGGCAATACCGCCACCAGTTGACGTTAATTTAAATCGAATTTAGCTGGCGGCTCTGTCATCATTACTTTCCACGACTTAAACATAAACAGAGGGTTTAATTTCGGTTCAATCAACACCCTAAAGTTTATTATTGAACGTCTACGCCTTCAGGCAGCTCATTCACACCTCTTGCGCCGACGTTGTCACGCTCCTAGTTAGATTCGATGTCATTTCTTATTTGAGAACACACAAAAACTGTTACTGTGGATAATTTTAGACACCCCACTAGATTCTTTAGTTTATTGCCAAGTGTCAACACATTCAGAGCGGAAGAGACAACTTAATACGTCCTGTGAGTCACGGCGGATCTAAACGGCATAGTCATCTGCGTATAGCGAATTAGACCAGAGGCGGGTACCTTTTGGTTCGCATTTTCACATAGGTCACACTAAAAGTTTCCGGAACTGGCCACTTACATAAACAATATTTAAAAAGTAATTACAACATTTGAAAATGGAACTCTTTGGCTGTAGAATGCAGTTTGTTTCATCTGACTGTCAATTGCTTTTACACTGTGGCGCCATTTTAAAAATTGCGTGTCTACATTAACATGGATTTAACTCGGGAAAATTTTCGTAGTATAATTTTCTACGATTTTAAGTGTCATTTGACAGCTCAACAGAGCATCGCTCGGCTTCAATCTGCTTTTGGCGATGTAGCACGATGCAAGACGACTATTTATAGCTGGTTTGCAGAATTCAAGCGCGGTCGTGTCAATCTGCGGCGAATCTCGGGATGGTCACCCGTCCACCGCTGTGAACAACAAAAAAATCGATGCTGTGTGCCGTATGATTGAAACAGACAGGCATGTGACCTACCATGAGATCCGCGCATCCTTAGACATAGGCATGAGTCAAATACAATCAATCCTACACAAACATTTTGGTGTGAGAAAGCCGTGCTCGCGTTGGATCCCACACAATTTGACAGAGGCTCAAAAAACGGACCGCGTCACTTGGTGCAGTACCATGCTTACCAGTTTCAACGAAGGTGCGTCAAATTTGGTGTGGGACATAGTAACAGGTAACGAAACATGGATTTATTGCTACGATCCCAAAACAAAGCAGCAATCGAGCGTATGGGTCTTTCAAGATGAGCCGAAACCTACTAAAGCGGCGCGCGTGAAAAGTGCTAAGCGGATGATTGCTTCTTTTTTTAATAAAACTGGGCACGTGGCTACTGTTGCTTCAGAGAATCGTCGTACCGTGAATAGTGACTGGTACACGACCATTTGTTTGCCGGAAATTATTGACGAACTCCGTAAAAATAACCGTAAACGGCGAGTCATCTTGCACCACGACAATGCTAGTTCCCACACGGCCAGACAGAAAACGAATTTTTGAAGGTGAAAAACGTAGAACTTATGAGCCATCCTGCATACAGTCCCGACCTGGCACCTTGTGACTTTTTTCTGTTCCCAAAAATTACGAACCAAATAAGCGGGCAACGATTTTCATCACTAGAAGAGGCTGTCGAATAGTATGAAAAACACGTTTCTGAGGTCAGCACGGAGGAGTGGCACAAAAGTTTTTAAAATTGGTTTAATCGAATGAAAAAGTGCATTTACGCAAAGGGTTCAACATTTTAAGAAACAATAAATTCAATTTTGACCTTTAATAGTATTTTTTTCTTATTCATTCCGGAAACTTACGTAGAGTATCAGCCAATTTGGTAAATGTATAAATTTTTTAGGAAATCGGGTTTCCTTTCGTGTTATTCAAGTTAAGGTTTTGTTGTGTTATATCTGTGATTGGGTGCCTCGAGACTTATTCACACTGCGTGCGTGTCTGGCACTAATCTATTTAGAAATAGTAAATGTAAACCGTACAAAGTCTGTCATTTAAGACTTTGTACGGTTTACATTTACTATTTCTAAATATATATGTCTGTCATTTAAGACTTTGTACGGTTTACATTTACTATTTCTAAATAGATTAGTGCCAGACACGCACGCAGTGTGAATAAGTCTCGAGGCACACCGGAACTTTTTTATAGTTAGAATAGATATATAGATAGATAGCGAACTAGTACACATTTTGGGGTAGGTAAATACAGTAGAACTGTAGGTCCCAATTGCACTGACAATGAATTTAAACATCTACGCTTGTAAAAGCATCACCATCTTGCCCTGTAAAGTTTTAAGATAAACTACGAAATAACCTTCGTGGAATTTCCGTGTCGCACCAACACCTAAGGTTTATTGGCGGCGACAGGCGGGCGCGGGCGGGGCACGTCTCCCTGATTTATCGCGAACATGTCACACTGCCGCCATGTGTCCGACTTAATTAAAAACTCATAGATACACTGGCCTGCAAAAACAAGTATCACACTTTTTAAATTGTAATAACTTTTAAAGTATACAAAATAAACAAGACACACAAGACTTAAAAATGTTACTATTGTATAATTTACTATAGTTTCAAAGAAAGCTGATAAAATTGCTGTAAAACGTTTTTTATTTTATATCTCTAACTTCTATAGTTAAAAAAAATATGTAAAAATGTGATACTTATTTTTGCAGGCCAGTGTATATGTGGCACGATGTGACAGACATGATACATAGATTCACGCTTTTGTCCCCAAAGGGTTGGTCAGAGACTAGGCAATAAGGACCGCAGAAGCAGTCCACTGCCATAGTCCACGTTTCACCAAATTACAACTGCACATGTGCTCAGCGTGATAGGTGGTGAGCCCATCGCCGCTCTATGATGTTGGATGTATGTGCTGTCTTTAGTCCGTTAGTCGCCTTATACGACACCCAAGAAAAGATATGAGTTTGTAGTATTGTTATAATGAGCCGCCACACACACAGCACAGGAAAATATAAAGATAAAGATAAAGATAAAAGATAAAATATTCTTAATTGTACACCAAATTATTCAGGATAACTATACCTACAGAATGGCCCAAACGTTGACGCAAAATTTTTTTTTTTATACCTGACTTCTAGGTGTGCCCAGAAATAGGTACCCCATGTATGTTCCGCGATTTTTTTGTATTTTTAAGCTATTTTTGTTAATTTTGAGAATTTTTGACTTGACTGACTTAATTTTTTTTTTCGGAAATTACGCAACTTTTTGGAAGGTCCTGGATGTCAGGAATCAATTTCAATGTCAGGAAATTTAGTATCACTGTTTGGGCCACCCTGAGATGATGATGAATTGTGTAACTTGAATTTCCCTGATTCGGGTTGTGGTAGTCCCAATGTATCTTTTATTTTTCAATTTTTCCATCAAGTCTTTTCAAAAAAAAACAAAATTCGCGAACTTGTCACACGCCAGCCGGCGGCATGCCGCCGCCATGTGTCTGACTTAGTGTTGTAAGAAACTCGAGTCTTGGAGTCTTATAAATAGAACTTAAAGCTCAAGACCTTCAGAATTTAGAGTCTTTTGTAAAAAGACTTAAGTCCTGCCAAAAAGAACTCAAAGACGGAGTCTATTTAAAAGAACTCATAACTGTGTCCTCTAAATCCATAGCTGTAGTTAAGTTAAGTTAAAAAAGGAAAGTGGTAAAAAAATTACTTTATTTCAAATCATTTCATCAATCAATCATCAGCAATCTTTTAATTCGACAAAACATTTTTTAAGTGAACCAAATCATCAAAATTTACGTTAGGCGGACTTTAGAACCCATTATTTATTAAAAGGAACCCTAAATCCTTACGGCTTTATCATATGTTTCGAGCTCCATTCATAAGCAACACAAAAAACACAAAGTATTACCTATTATAATACGCCAACTCAAGTTCATGACTCAGTCTAGCTCAAAGAACTTAAAAGACTCGAAAGGACTCAGAAGACTCAAATGACTTAGACTCATGTGACCAACGAGACCTAGTCTTGAAAATCTACTCATGTCTCGAAATGAAGACTAAAAGATTTGAGTTTCTTACAACACTAGTCCGACTTAAATAAAAAGTCATAGACGATGCATAGCGAGGTATGTTGCACAATGTGACGAACAAGCTTCAATCGTATAAAAAATAGATACACGATAGCTGCTTGAAAAACGGCACCACGAAACAAGGCACAAATCAAAAATGTGCCTTCTTTTTCTATAAAAATTTCGAATTTAGAACTTTGTTCCAACTTTTGAGCTTGAACGTAGCAAGCCTAGTTCTAAAGTGCCTGAAGTTAAGGTTTACATATTTATCTATTTATATCTCGTTTAATTTCTGATGTTGATCTATGGATATGTATCTATTTACGGGGACATTATTTGAGTTTGATTTTGTATGAGACCGTACATATAGATTATTTATATGATCGAAGCAAACAAGAGAGTAAATATTAATTGAAATGGTAATTGTCTCATCAGAAAAATATACATAATATGTCTTTAGACAGTTAGAAGAAAGAGACGCAACCTTTTAAACGCACGTTAAACACGTTACTAACTTTGTCAACAATAACAACAGGCACACACTTCAAATCAATAATGAAAGTTAAAATCTTGTTTTATAGGTTGTGTCCTTCTAAAAGTATATAAGAAAAAAATACGAGCTCTGTTTTGACATTTGGTAGTAAGACCGATCTTTTACTTCATTCCCCTGGAACCTAGACATACATACATAAAGTCACGCCTATTATCCCCGAAGGATTAGTCAGAGACTAGGCAATGAGGACAGCAAAAGCAGTCCTCTACCATAATCCACTTTTCACCAAATAGCGACTGCACACGTGCACAGCGTGACAGGTGGTGAGCCCATCGCCGCTCTATGCTGTTGGATGGCAGTTTTTATATAGTCCGTTAGTCGCCTTTTACGACACCCTACGCGACACGGTTGTAGACCCCATGTACCTTTTATTTTCAAGATTATATGTCAGTCCTTTCTAAACTAAATAAATAACATGTCCGTTGCGATCATGTCACACGCCACTGTCGCAATGTGTTTGGCTTAATTAAAACTCATTCATACATCAATTTGAGTTAGGTATGTTGCACAAAATGACAAGACGTAGAAGATTGTTAATTAAAATGCCCTAAAGATTTTAGAATTTTAATGTTTGGGTAGTAAAAAAACCCAGTAAGTACTTAAACCCATACCTTTTACTTTTATTGAAAATGACACTTGTAAAAGAAGACGGCAATGAAAATTTTCAATGTTCGTATTAGCCATCGATGTTCCATATTTTTTTAGTTATTACACCTCCAACTGTAGGCAATTATTAAGTGCTAATTTCAGTTTATATATGAATTTGAAAAACATTGCGAAAATAAAGTAAATGCACAATAGTTAGTATTGTTATAAGTATTCTTTGTTATATCCTTGTAATTTGTAAATGAAAAAACCACTATTATCAAAATGTCTTCTTGCGAACAGTGAAATCGTGTTTCATCTGAACCAGTGACCATTTATTTTTACGAAACCCCGAAAATAATATGTTTTTTGCCATTAGCACCGCACCAGCGACGAGTGTGTTCGTTATCAGGCACGTCGCGGGGATTCGTTCCAATTAACACCCCTCCCGCTGATTTATTCGAGCCGGTTTGTCGCGTTTTTTGCACTATATTAGGTCCGTGAAGTGTTAGAAAAAAATACGGCGCGCCCGAAGCGAACGTAGCAGAATTAACGAGCGAGTTCGTTGGCATTGTAATAGTGTCAGGAATGATAAAAAAAAATACTTTCATTTATCACTCTTAACAACGACATCTCAGTTGTGTGCGACACGGCACAGTGTTGCCATGACGCATAGTCACATCGCTGAACTTCGGAACTTTGTCGAAGCATCATGATAACCTCGAAGATAACGAAAAAAATTACTACCTCAGGTAGGAATCAAACCTACGTCCTCCGATCTGGACCACGCGTTGACCACTTCGGCAATGTGGGTTCGATTCCTAACTGAGGTAATACAAACACGTACGTACAAAGTTTGAAACTCTTTACTCAAAAATAACGGTTAAGCTTTCCCCGATTTATATTTCCACGAAAACTCTAAGAGCTGTTAACTAGAATTTCGAAGAAGACATGACATTTCCTTTGTATATTTCGGGATTGTGGACTACTCGTACGCATTGTGTACTTATAATGAATGAAAAATTATTGGTGTTAGGCATTTTGTGCTAATTAAATTGATGTAAGACAAGTGGATTTTTCAAACATTGGTATTAAAATGGACTACATAAGAAACCAAGTTGATAAAAGAGAAATATTCTCAGTATTTACAAGCACTAACTTAACTTTTGAAAGATTAACTAAAGAAACCATAAGTACACTTTCTACTTTTTTGTTTGAAGTTTCTATCTCTGAAATATTATTTTAAATAAGTTAATATAAATAATAATGTTTTGAAAAGGTTAGTAAAGTAGTACGAAATTGTAAGGATAGGTCTATTCTATTCTAAAGTAGGATCAAATTCTAATTTTGGACTTTAGTAAGACTAAAGTACCTACGTAGCTAAGTTCACCTGTTCATAAGGCCAAGGTAATTTTTTTGTTCCGATATTGTGTAACGCGTTGGTGTCGTCACCTTTTCGCAGAACACTTTATATGTAAATTAATAAGCGTTAAACATTAGGAAAGGATTCCAATCAAACGTATATGAGGCTCGTCAAACTTTTTGTTAACATGTTGATTTCATCTCGATTCACATGCTAAAATGCCGTTTTTATTTTGTAAATACCTGAGCGGTTATACCTTTTATTAATTGGAAATAATGAATACCAGACATTGTTATTTATTTTTATTAGTTTTTAAGGGCCCTATTACATCTCGACTGTGATTTTTGCGTAAAATGCCCATTTTTGCATTTTGTAGTAATTTTGCTGTTGTATTTATCATTTTTTATAGAAATAGAATAATAAATACATGCTTAATATTACAAATCTCCACTCTGTGAGAATAAGCTGAGTTGTCCGAACTCAGCCGGCAGCCGCATTTTGTAGTAATTTTGAAGTTGTATACGTTTTTATCTAAATAGGATAATAAATTCATTATAAAATCTTTATTCCTTATGAAGTAACAATTATTCTGGTACAAATTTTGCTCAATAATATTATCTTAGATAGGAGAAATTCACAGTTAACTTGAAGCGATTTTTGAAGTTTTTTTAATTAGAATAAGATTTTTTTCAATCAATAAAATCAATGATATCTAAACATTCCGTGGCCGCTACGAACTACACGACTATATAAGAGATAACATAAAATTTTTTTATTTCATTTATTTAGAACAGTAGTTAAAATATAAGAGCTCAAAAAAGTGCCTTCTTTTATGAAAATTTTTCTCTGCAATTTTGGGTTTATTTTAAAAGTTAAGCAAAATTTACAAAAAGCGATGCCGCTATAAACTATGCCAATAGCTATTCTACACTATTCAATTTGTCAATATTGTTAATTAATGTATTTTTGTTTCTGAGAAATTGGCCATTTTACGCAAAAATCACAGTCGAGATGATGATTTAGTTATTCTGTGGTAGAACTTAGTAATTCAATTGTTTATTTGATGCTTTGCCTCTAACAGCTTCTATTCAAATGCAAAATTTCTATGATGCTGTGTTAGTAGGAAATACTACCACTACTACTACTACTACAACGGAAATGACTTCGCCGCATTGAAATAATAGTTTCGCTAACATTTTGTATTTCCGCTTACCATTCTAGTTTTTTCAGGATTTACTGATGCGTTACGAAGCTACATTTTACCACTGGAATTGAAAACGAAAGATCTATTTGTAGTTTTTCGGTGAGGGGAAGTGTTTATATAAGTTGAATTGATGGTAGTACTCAACCAGATTATTAAGCTAAACTTAGATCACGCCCCTTACCGGATATTGGGGATTATCATAAAGCAAGTGGCATGGAATCGGCGCCGGGCCGCACAGGGCGCCTCTATTTTAACACCTACGGGCCGTGGGCGATTTACGGCGGTACCAGCACTCGTGGCTATCCGACGAGATGGATTTAAGTATCGGCTGTTGGGCCATGAATCGTTCCGGAGGATAAGTTGTTTAAGAAAAAAAACTATGAGCGCCAAACAAATTTTAATGTGCATGCGCGCTTACAGGACGCGCCTACGAATACGGGGCGCGTTTATAAAAACAAGAAACATTCAGCTTTGGAAATCGCGGAAACATTGCAAGGTCACTCGAGGTTATAGTGATTTAAGCTTACTTTCTCTTTCTTTTAACAACGTGAAGAACAGCGGCAATGTATATTACATACTCTGAAGAACGTTTGCATCATATTTATAACAAAAATTAACATAAAATGGGTTATTTTTTATTACTCGTTACTCCTGATTCTGACCGCTAACACAATGCATGATTTAACGATACCAAAACGCCGCCGATTCATTAGCGGCGGCGGTCGAAGCGAATCTCTAACCTTTTATTGCATTCTCGGTGCGTGCACGCCGGTAATGACAACATTTCTACTCGATGTGGTAGCGGCGATCAATGCGGACGATCGCAATGAATGACGTGCGGGGCGCGGGCGCGGGCGCAGGCGCAGGCCGCCGCGGCCACCCGCGCGCCGCCCGTGTGGTCGCGCCGCGCCCCCCGCACCTCCGCACCCCCCGCCGCAAGCCCCCCCGGCCCTCTATGCAAATTAGCCAGAGCGTAGACAACAGATGGATCGCGGAATAAACAAACCGCGTCCTTTGCGGCACACGAGACCGATCTCAAAAGACATCACCATTACGCATAAACAATCTATCTTAACTTCTCCATTATTAGATTTATTGTTAAGAACAGATTCTCTACGCGCAACCAAACACTGTTCAAATCTGTGCCATTCGTTCGGCAAAGAAAAAGTAACAATAAACTCGGAGTAACTTAACATTAAGGTCACTGTTAGCAAATCTAACGCTTAGGTGACCGGTTTTCGGCTGCAAAAAATACTCGAATTCTTTAACCATCGATCGTACGCAGCGTGTAGGTGATGTGATGTCCGACATTGCTGATTGGAGGGTTTCAAGATATGAGTAGAATGTACGTTCTTCGGAACTTGATGTAACAACTTTCGTTGGAGAAAATGAAGCTGCCCTATGTAATTAGCAAAATTTTAAAATTCTGATAAGTATTATTTACCAGCAACATTGTCGTACAAAACTCAGGATTCTCAAGAACCTCGAAGGGTTCAACTAACAAAAGGCAAGAACGGACCGCATCGCAGCACGACGCCGACGTCCCACAAAAGCGGCGAACAATCAGATCCCTCGTTTTTTGTGACTCAATAGAAATGTTATACATTTTTTTAGTTTTATTGGTCGTAATTTCACGTAGGGATATTTACGGGCGGCCGAGGACCACCTAATTAAGTTGTTAGGGACTCCACGACCTTCGGCGTTGTTTAACAGAGTCGGCTTTGTTCCTCGATAAGGTTTTGTGGAGCCTCTGAATATATTTGTATTGTTTGGACAGTAGCTCAGGAATGAGAGCTTAATCAAAATGGACAGTCCGATGTCTCTATTAATAAATTGAATAGGAGTGAACTATGGTTTCGAATGTGAATGTGACAAAAGAAGAATTTGGTCTACTGATTACTGTTTTGTGATCCTCAAATAGTGAGGATTACAATATATCGATATCTGTCCTTGTTGGCGATATTTAACGATATTGACTCGAGTTTTGGACGTTCGATTTGTAGTAGGCGGCAAAGGCGAATCGATTGAAAATCTCGTCTCGTCTGGCGGCATCGGCAGCTGGTTGGATCGACAGGTGCTCAATAAAATCGCCCACTTCCTTTTTGAAGCGCCCGCTTTGCAGATTTTTTGTTGCTGTCTGATGCACTTCAGTACTATGCATGGGTTCCTATTAATAACCTTATACCAAAAGATACATTTGGTAAAAAGTACGTTTTAAAAATTTCAATAAATCTCTTTTACAATTTCGTAATGAAAAGTTTTTACAACAATCGTTTCAATGGAATTTCGGAGAGGGTTTATTGAGCAACACGTATTAGCTTCGTGAAGGATTTCTTGAACTCTGACCTTGTCCGTCAAGCACGCATACTTAGGTGTTCTTTTTATTACATCAATAAAACATTCTTTAATGTTTCTTTTTAATAAAGTTAAAGAGTTTAGTTTTCTATTTGTCTAAGTGTAACATTAGAGACAGCATCAAAAAAAAGGTAAAATTGTTTACTAAGGTTTTACATTTTAATCCCACGTAAAACTGTCTTGTAAATTTATAACATTTTATTTTTAAACAAGGGGGATGTACATTATTGACCCGTTCAACAAGAGGATATCCCTTGTTGTATACACTTCCGCTACGTCGATTAGACAAACTCACACCGCAAAATAAAATTTAATACACATACTACTGTACAAAAACGATAATTAATTTCATCTGGCCATTCAAAAAAAAATCGTATGAAGTCGGTTAATAAAATGTTATTAATATGTGAGACCACCCAGCTTTGAGACGGGCCCAAAAAAGAGCTGTATTCCTTTATTTTCTCCTTTTGCGCCTGGCTCCTTTAGGTCATTCCTCGTAAACTGCCAAAGGGCTATAGCGACGATAGTAAAACGAGGATTAGTGGACAAATAAGTTGTAAGTAATTTGAAATATTTACCACAAAATAATAACAGGTTTATTTCAAAACTATTTTTTGGTTTATGTTTCTTTCTTATTGAAATTGCAGCAGATTGCGCATTCTGGTAGTAATCTTGCAAATTAAGCAATTTCCGCAGTAACGGGGCACCGAATTAATGACTAAATAATCATCTTTTAATCGCCTCTGTGGTCTAGTGGCTAAGCCACCGGTTTCAGACCCAGAGGTCCCGGGTTCGATTCCCAGCGGGGGTACATCTTTGTGTTGGTTGGTGGTAGGGCTGTTAAGTCCGCCTGGCTACCTACCACCATCTTATCTAAGTCTGTCGCCATAACAACGATGTTTATAGCATTGTTGTGTTCCGACAGTTTGAGATAAGATAGCCAGTTCCTCAGTGGTTGGGGATTCCGGGTGAAGCGGGCTTTCACCTTCGGCCTTATCGTCACTTACCATCAGGTGAGATGAAGGCCAAGCACGTATCCGTTGTAAAATAAAAAAAAATCTCAGAATCCTCCTTGCATCTGTTCTGGAGCCCTACTGTCACCAGAGCAATCTTACTTTTACTTAATCTTACTATGAAAATTCCCATTCGAATTGACGGTAAAGCCCCTGTTACTTCTCGTGAGATAGTAGACGTGAAATCTCACCAACCCTCAATGAGCCAGCGCTGTGGGTTTTATGTGGTTCAATCTCCATATAATTTTATTTTTCGTATTTGTTAACTTATTGTGAAAACTGTGTAAATGGCTAACATACATGTCCAAAATGTATTGTATCATGTATCTGTGTATTATAAGTGTGTTTTGCTGTAAGTGTACCTTTTAAATAAAATATCTTCTCAGATGTGCTATCGTGCACGTGGAAAAGCCCAGCATTGCGATGTTTATAGGTTGACAATGATAGTGATGATTCTTTTTCCCTTGCGGTGTAATATCGTAAAGTTTATTACTTTTTAAAACATGTTTTAAGTGTTACAAAACACAATTGACATCGTAGTTACTCGCGTGGGACTGAATTATAAAGTAAAATTAGTAAAAAGCATTCTACGGGTGTTATAAAAAACAGCAAATAAAATCGAAATTTCATATACTTATCGATTTTAAAAATCAATCGATAGAATAGAATTCCAATTAAAAAGCTATAAAGCATCAATTTATTGACGAAAAATTACAAAACTGGAAAAACAAAGCTTCTTTAAAGTATTTTTATCACATTAACAGATTCTTTTCGGCGTCAAATATGTCAATTATTTGTTTTAATGGTAGTTTAATGTCTTTTTTATATATACATAGAATGATTTAAAGGTAAGTTTTCACCGTTATGCAACAGTAAAAGTTCAAATTTTGATTTTAGAAGAATATTAAACAACTAACCACCTCGAAAAGAGTTAGGTGTTTATTTAATTAACTAGTTTTTGATTATATTTAACTAAATCTTGATTATGTTTATTATTTTAACGCCACACTTCTGTCACAGTGCACGAACGATTAATCAACACGGTTTATTAAACAGTTATGTCATCTACAACGACCCTTATTAACGCTTAAATAAACGAACAGCGTATTCTGAATACTTAAACCGCGTTAGCATTAACCAAACAATCATTTCGTATTCCATCCTTATAACGGGTAAGCGTTCCGTACGAACAATGAAAGATTTTAAAAACAATTAAACGAAATTAAAAGCAAGTAGCGTACCGGACGCAGCGGGCCGCAAGATCGTGGATTGTCAAATTAAAATTCATCGTATTAAAATTGTGTTTGAGGAATGGGTTTGTCGCATAAGGGCGGCGACACGCGGCGCGCTTGTAGTTGCGCGCGCGCATGCCCCGCACGTACGCAGGCGGAAGCGTCTCTGCGGTCTCGTGTGCATTTGTATTCTACGGTGCGCCTTGACGGCTCTATCTTGATGCACTTTTTAAGCTTTTTTTTGTACTCAAAGAGTATGTATCATGTTCTTAGTTATCATATGTTTAAGTTAATATAATATATTTAAGCCAACTGTGTCAAACTTTGATTACACTTTGTTTCTAAACAATAATTTGTAAGTGAAAATGAAGCTGCACTCAAAAAGCAACGAATTGACGCATAGGTAAAGCAAGTTTTGTTTATCTACAAATAGAAGTTTAAAAATTAAACGTTATTACTCTTCAAACAGTGATTGATTCGTTTAAAGCCAGCGTAAATCGGTCGAACTCAAATGAAATTAACTTTGCACGTCGTGAAGCAGTGTTTCAATGGCAGTAATGATATCTAGCTGCAAGATTAGAACAAAACACTATAGTAATCGAAGTTTTTTCGAGACGGTCGGTTTTTTATTCCAATGTCTTCTCAGGTTAAGAAATCAATGTGTCACAAGGTCAGCAGTACTCACCCTGAACCCACAGCTGGTCGACGCGCGAGTGTATCTGCGCGGACTTGAGGCCGACGCAGAAGGTGGATAGCACCAGTACAGCCACAAACAGCACCTTGCCGGCGTCCCCTTGGAGGAAACAGCCCAGCACGAACAGCTGTTCTTGCAGCCACGCGCGGATCCACAGGGACGTGCGCCCTCCTTCGATGTTGCCCTGAAGACAAACATGGAACCGTTAATACCATAAAACGCTATGTATTTAATGCAACAGTTACGCAATATACATAGACAGGATGTAAAAAGATCCTTGACAATTCCGAAATGTACATCATAATCAACATTGAGCAGAAATAATTTCTGTTTTTTGATTGCGTGGTCGGCTTCTTCGTTATGAACCCTACTTAATTTTAAATACTAATTGATAAATATTTTGTTGCAAATAAATAACAATTTGCAAAATAATAAAAAAAAAATACTAGCAGGATTCGAATAGCTATGCTGTCGTGGTTATGTTATGCTGTCGTGGGTATGTCATGCCAGCTCGCGCCAATTTATCAATACTCTTACTTTGAAAGTCATAGAAAGATGCCTTTATTCAGTGTCAACAACTACGTCATCAACATCCGATCTTTACATATACTCTACTATCAACATTTTCCAAAAAAAGATAAACACTGTCCATGACCGCAAAAAGATATGGAAAAAAAAAATTAAAAACTTCTTTAAAGGGGTTTTGTCTGCTATCATCAACGTAAACAATTATCTAATGCTATATCTATTTTTTTATTATTTAAAGAGACTGCTGATAATGAGGCAGTAGAAGCAGTGTAGTAGCTATAAATTAAAAGATACTTTTATTAATTTACGAAATCATAGGTAGTTAATCATTTATATTTCATTGACATCCCTGCGTGCGACAATAAGCACTATTTTTTATCGATTGCGCAGCTCATTATTTTTACGGTTTTGAATTTTTTTTTAACTCATATCGTTAACCTTTAATTGAACAATATGCTATCTTAATTAAGTATAGCCGTCACTATAAAAGGCATCGAGTATTATTTTTACACACCTCGATTTTAATTCATAATGAGGTATAAAACTTAAATAAGTTTTAAGAAGTATATGAGCACAGAAGGTCAGGATTCAGGAACGATACCGTTCTCCAGCGCGCCGGAAGGACCCGGCAGCTCATATATGCTTACCTCGGCTATGTGCTTAGGCATGATAGATACATGCTGCTTCAATTGGTCATCATAGGCAAAATCGAGGAAAGAGGCGCGCTGGACGTAGGAAAAATCGTGGCTGCGGTAATAAGAGAGTAGACCGGGATAAAGTCTGTCGAAAAACTATTTCGCCTCGCAATGGACAGGGAAAAGTTTGGGAAGCTAGCGGAAAACCCTCATGAGTGAAAAGGCTTGTGAAGAAGAAAAAGAAAAAGTATAAATCATCACACCACACCGAATAGCAAATGGCTATCTTATTATATCTGGCTCTGTCGGAACACAACAATGCTAGTGACATATTTAGAAAAGATGGTGATGGTGGACTAAAAGACACGACCATCTACGCGAATTGCAATTAATGTGCGCGTTAATTTAATTTGCCGCGTAAACTTTTGATTGTACATGATTATTGGAAACGAAGGTTCCCCGATTCAGTTTCGGCTGAGTTCCGTTTATGATGTTTTCACTACTTTTATAATGATGATAGCTTTAAACTCTCACCTTTTTCGTCTTAGTCAAGGCTTTTTAGATAACATCAGGTTTCACTCACTGTTCGAACCAGATCAAGTTATCGCGCGATGGTCGCGTAGCGGTGAAAGAATACTACCCCCCTCCCCCCCTCTTCCCTTAGGTGTCGTAAAAGGCGACTAACAGACTAAAGCCTGTACATAGATCCATCAGCCTAGAGCGGCGATGGGCGCACTACCTGTCACGCTGAGCACATGTGCAGTCGCTATTTGGTGAAAAGTGGACTATGGCAGAAGACTGCTTTTGCGGTCCTCATTGCCTAGTCTCTGACTAATAGTCATGATAAAATGTATGTATGTACAGAGAAAAATGGCGTAAAGAATGGATAACTTAAACTCAGCAGATGTTTAGGGTACTGGGTAGATGTAGGCTGATTAGTAAGATAGATTGTAATTGCTAGCTAAACACAAGCCTATTTACACAGATTTCAGCTTTAGTTGTTATTCCGCAGTGATTTGCTTACATTTTGTGACGAATAGGTCGTATAATATGTTCGAAAACAAATGACACATTAAAACAAATGAATGCCCGATAATATCTACAATACTTTAATACCATGTCGCAGAACTTAACGCCAGTATGCATAGGTAAAAGGAAAGTAAATTATGATAAGTGACTTAAATAAATTACTTGATCAGAACACACCGCACCGTATCTATTCGTACAAAGCTTTAGTAGTGTTCAAGTATACTGTGGCTTTGATTGAACAAGATACGCTAAACAACAATGTTAACAAAACCTGTCATGTCATGTGCCTTATAATCTAACTTGCTTGTATTTGCTTGTATAACAGTCACATTATTGTGATGGTGACATTGTACGTAGTTGACGTTGACGTTAAATAAAACATATTTCGTGTTATCAATGTTATCATGAAACGTGTTTCTACTATCCCGATCCTGAGCAGTCCGCATCCATCCATTGCCGCCACCTTTCTTATGTCGTCGGTCCATCGCTCTGCAGGGTGTGCTACTCTGCGTTTGCTTAGACGCGGTCTCCACTCTAGGACATGCCTGCTAAAACGGTCATCCGTCCTTCTGCAGATATGACCGGCCCACTTCCACTTCATGGTGCTGATTTTGAAGGCGATGCCGGCAACTTTAGTTATCCGTCGAATAATTTCGTTGTGGAATTTATCCGTCAGAGAAACTCCAAGCATCGCTCGCTCCATCGCACGCTGAGCCACCTTGAATTGGTGGACCAGCCCTATCGTGAGCGTCCACGTTTCTGCTCCATATGTCATCACAGGTAGGACGCACTGGTTGAACAGTTTTGTTTTAGGCACTTTGGAATCGACGACTGAAAGATACTTACGAATACGTAGCTTCCCGAATGCCGCCTAGCCCAAACGAATCCTTCTGTCCGCTTCCTTCTTAAAGTTGTGCCTGCCCAGTTGTATAGTTTGGCCAAGATAGATGTATTACGGCACAACCTCGAGAGTAGCTTCGGCTTCGAACGACTACAGGTCTCGGGGATATGGGACTACTAAACATGACCATGATCTTGTCCAGGTTTATCATGAGACTTACTTGTCTTGAAGATTCGTTTAGGCTGTTCAGCATTTCTTCCCAATCTTGCAGAGATTCCGCCATTGATATTTATGCCCTGTTCGTTCTAATCGAGTGTTTTGAAGACGTCCTCCAACGCGTTCGTAAACAGTTTCGGAGAGATGACATCTCCCTGTCTTACGCCACGACGCAGTTGGATTGGGTTGGTGCTCTTTTCTTGTACTTGGACGGTCATCGTTGCGGCTTCATAAAGACATCTCAGCACCGCGATATATCGACAGTCGATAAGATATCGCTGCGTGGACTTTAGGACAGCCCAGGTCTCGATGGTGTCGAAGGCTTTCTCGTAATCCACATACGCAAGGCTCATTATACTCCTCTGTTTTCTGTATAACTTGCCTTAGAGTCAGTATGTGGTTCACGGTGCTGTAGGCTTTTCGAAACACTGCCTGCTCCCGCGGTTGGAAGTCATCGAACTTTTGAGCAAGACGATTCGAAATAACCCTTGAAAACAGCTTATAGACACGGCTCAGGAGGGAAATTGCACAATAGTTCTTCAACAGTGTGTTATCGCCTTTTTTGAAGAACAGTATCGTCACACTCCGGCTCCATGCCTCCGGTGTAGTGCCAGAGTGTCTTTTGAATTATCCTCCATATCCATCCATATCATCCGAATATGTTTAGCTGTTATTATTTAAGTTTAAGTTAACCGTGTCGCGTAGCGGTGAAAAAATACTACCACCCCCTCTCTTCCCTTGGGTGTCGTAAAAGGCGACTAACGGACTAAAGACTGCACATACATCCAACGCATAGAGCGGCGATGGGCTTATCACCTGTCACGATAAACACATGTGCAGTCGCTATTTGGTGGAAAGTGGACTATGGTAGAAGACTTATGTATGTTATAATATGACCCACCGCGCAGGATCAATGAGGGTTTGTAGGTTTACGACTGCTAATTATTGAATAATCAGGACTAACAGCACGTGCCTTAACAATTACGAAGAAGCTCTTTACCGTTTTCATGATAAATAAAAAAAAACACGATTAGAGACATAAAACGTGGGGGGAGGGGGGGGGGGGGGGGAGCAATAATTTCCCTACGTGTTTCTATATCGATATTGAAGTACATATATAAAAGCTTCCTGCCTAAAACATTCCTGCCAAGTTTGATGCTTTCCTCCGAATGGGACCGTAACATTGATTTTTGTTAGGACAAGGAGCCGTACTATCTAGCAAAATTTATATTTGACGTTTATTTAGACAGAAATGACAGTTCGCCATCTTTGCAAGTGCAACTTCGCGTCTAAATACGGAGACAAAATTAAGATTAACAATTCTCAATTCTCAAAGGCAAATTTGCGGAATATGTCAGAATCATTGTCAACGTGATGGGTTACTTCTCAATGCTGGGCGTAGACTTTTTTATGTGAAAACTTGCGGCCACTCGCGGTTTCACCCGCGTGGTTCCAGTTCCCGTGGGAATATCGGGATAAAAAGTATTCTATGTGTTAATCAAGGTTATAAACTATCTGTATGCCGAATTTCATCCAAATCCATTCAGTAGTTTTTAAGTGAAAGAGAAACAAACATCCATCCTTACACCCGCAAACCAGAAGAGTCGCAGATGCGTGGCTGGCCTTGAGGAAGGAGTTGGATATTTGAGGGAGGAGTAGGAATTGTGAGAGGGGTGGGAGGGAGAGATGGACCTACTACCCACATTCACTTTTCTGCGCTGGCCCAATGCGGGTTGTCGTTTTACGTTTAAAACTGAAGTAAAATTATTGCATTGCAAGTCGAGAATACAGTCGCCATCGTGTGTGTGTGCGATTTCCTCTATTTGCCTGTTACGTACAATAAAATGTCCGTAAAGTTACGTCATGAAGTTGAGGAACTGTCTTCGTAAAGGTTCCTGAAGTAATGTTCGGCAATGGTAGATTGGTCACCTAACTTGGTGACCAGACATGGCGAAAGATCGTAACCTGATGCATGCGAGCTGATCTCCAACTCCGGTCACGCGTAATGGAATCGTCGAGAGCTTATTAACAGCCAGTGGAAAAATAGTTTCATTTCTGATTTGTTCTATTATAAGGATTTAAGTTACGGTTACGAAAAAGACATACAGCCGGATGCACCGAAAGAGTTACGAAGTAACGTTTTCAATTTCACGTTAAATGCTATTTTTTCAAATTCTCATTGTCAGATTGTAAAGAGTGTGTTGGAAAGTGGAGAAACTGAATTTTGATAACAATTCAATAAATCTTAAACGGTGGTGATGCAACTTGCCATAAACCAGTCTCACTTTATTCTTACTATGCAAATTCCCATACGAGTTTTGCATAGTAAGATTAAAAAGTAATACTGCGCTAAGACGTGACAGTATGGCCCAGAGGTTAGGTTCAGTAAAAATACTCTTTTGTGGAAACTCGACAGGCACTATTTCCAATGTCACTTTTGTTTGTCATCGTCATAGCTCTTTAATCGTCATAGCTCGTCAAAACATTCATTTTTTCACTTTCAATGGCGTTCCAAACAGAGGCATTCTTCTAATGCTACTGTTCAATAAAGCTCCTCGTCACATCTCGCTCGCATGAATCGCGGACGTTTTATTTCACAGTAGCTATTCTCAAAGTCACTGCTTCACAAGCCCTCCGTTGAACCTTCCAGGATCTTCCTCAGGGATCAAAATAATTGAAGTTTTCGAAACATCGTAATAATTTCTTCGTTGATTGTGATTGATGATGGCGTGGCCGGCGGCGCACCCGTGGCGCCACCGCCGGGCCCGGCACGAGACGAGTCGCCCGCTCCTCTGCTCCGAGCCAAGTGATCACTAATTGCATAATAATAACTCAATCGACGTTTCGTGATGAACACAGCGATTAAGCTATCAAAAATTGGGATTGTTTTGTTTTAATATTGCCCTTTTTCCTTGTGCAAGCCGAGCGCGTTGATGTTCTTTCAAGGAACGTGTAATGTGTTATTCGTCATTAAACTTAAGTTTTTAATACTCATCATTTTAACGCTTTCTGAAATTGCTTGTTTGTGACGCCTCCACTACGATACTAACAAATTGCTGGCGGCTACCGCACTACCAACTAATAGCGAGAACGAAATGCGAACCTTACGGCTGTAATTAAAGCATCGTTAGCGACCTGAGCGATTTCCGAGGCGTTTATTTTCAATCGGTGTACTGAACCACGCCATTGTGCGGTGTGTAAGTTCGCTGAACTATCTCGGTCCTTTCCCGCCGAAACGGCGATGTTTGGCTTCTGAGCATAAATAAATAGCCGAAGCGAGAAGAATGGCAGATACGGCGAGAGTCGTGGAACGGTTCGGGCGAGCGGCGAGCGGGCGAGGTGAATGTCGGGCGCGCTGGGTGGGCGTGACGTCACGGCTGGAATGCGCCCGCGCCGCCCGCGCCCCCCGCCCCCGCGCCCGCAGCCCGCGCGCGGACCACGTGTACCGTACGCGACAAGCCACCACGCTGCATCAACAAATGTATGTACTATGTACCAGAACCAGCCAATCCTCCGATTTATGGATCACTCTTGAACGAGACTTGGACGTAACGTAAATATTACGTCCAATCAAAGTCTTAATCCCTGTGCCGTTCCAAGTCGTGACTGTCAGTTTTTTGAACAACATTATGGGGATGTCTCGTGTTGAACGGTGTAGCACGCTGTTTTTCAAGTTGTATTCATATTTGGCTGTCTGAACTTGGCCCCAAGGTGAAGAACAATGTGTGGCCGCGGCATCGAACTTCCATTCGGATACCAAAGGGACCAAATATCAAAACAATGATACCCCATAAATAACATTATATAGCGCAACAGTCATTAGTGTCAGCAGAATGCGGAAAGCTGGCGGCCTCGCTTGTAAACAGTTGACGCAAGTGGTACTGGATGGGATTAGTTGTTTTAATCCGCAGCGGGCCGGCGCCGGCGACTGCACTTCCTGCAGATAAAAGATTAGGCCACTACGGGCACGTTCTCACGGCTACTTCGCTCGCCATGGTGAAACTTTATAGAGCACGATGTGAATTATGCTCTGTTGCACTATCAATAATCCAGTGGCAAGTATATGTTCTTTTATCGGACTCTTTTGCTAGTCAATCCAAAGTGACAACTTTATGATTAAGCCGCTATAAATAATTCATTATGTAAACAAACTCCCTTATCAATCGGAGAAAACAATATAAATGTATCTACAACGGCGGCAGTCGTGATACATCGCTTGTCAATAGCCGCGGGCTGATTTCGTTTCTTATCAGGCGGACCTCGAGATGTAATTATGTATTTTCTTAATTAACGCTTAGTTAAATATGAAGGTAATCAAAATACTGTAATGTAACACTAAATACTCCTATCATATACAACTATTTACGTGATTTACATTTGATTATTTTCACAATTAGAATTACAGATCTGTTTTATTCGATTGTAATCGTACTTTGCAGGAACATTTGTGAATTTAAAAAGCAGAAACCATCCACACGCGATCTATTTGTTGAACCACCTGCATCTAACTAATCAATCATTTCTGCTTGCAGCACACGTATGATCTCCGTCATCCGACATCCGCACCGAGCGGGGCAGGTCTACCTCCACATATCTGCATATAATAGGCAGAGGGTGTTGGCACCTCTATTATCCCATCAGAATGCATGAGGCATTCGGTGAGCCTCTAAGCTGTTGGCAGAAATAAGTCTTTGTAACAATGTTTCGTTAGAAATTCAAGATGAAAGATAGACGCAATATTGCACAGGGAAGTTACGTTGAACCGTCTAAAACAATGCAGGCCTAAACAATGATATGGTTGAGATTCGTCAATTCTATTTTTGGAGTACTTTGTTGTAATTTGAACAAATCAAATAGTTTTTGTCTTTATATGCAATCATGATAAATATATTTTAAATAAACGTACCTATTTAGCTACAGATACTATTGATTGTCGTACAATAGGAGAAGACATTTCATCTATAAACCGAAAAAGCCTTCAAATATATAATAACATTCCCTTGGAATTAAAACAACATGTGCAAACAATTTATCGCGTCATATCAATAAACCGTATCGCTTCTTTCACGGTGACTTGCAACAGGTGAATTAGATTTAGAATACGATGCAACGATATCATAAACTGTATGCAAATGTGTTCGGCCATTCTTAAAAGCATCACGTCCTGTCCATTTGCCGCCGCTGGGCTGGCAATGTCGTTGAATGTCAGTGACACTTTGTTCTTTATGTAACTTTACGAGCCCGAGCGTATGCCTGTTAACAACAGACTGTCCAATAAAACAATTTACACCAGCCGCCGATGCAACTGGATTACGCAATAAGTAATCCAAGTGCAGTTGGTCCTCTCATCTCATTTAAGCTGGTTTGTCAATAGTTCGGACAATTGATTTGACATACACTCGAGAGCAATTAACACTCGGGTCACATAAGGGGGTCCTGAACGCTGAGTGTACGTTGAAAATGTGCAAACGTTACTATCGCGTTTGAGTTAAGAGTTTTGATTTTTCGATCTTATTTACTTAGCATTAAGTAACGTTTGCACATTTACAAACTTACACTCAGCTCTCTGCACGAAATTGGGAAAATTTACGTATTTTTAAGTCACTTGTACTATGCGCCAATCATAAATCTAAAAAATGTGAAATGGCACTTTTGTAAGCGACAATAGCGCCACATTGGAATTAAATTGCGTGGAAATTATTATGATTGAACAAATTATTATCGAGATGGCGTTCCGGAATTATCTTTACTTATCCCAATATCGATACATATTAATCGCATTGGAATTGTATTAAGATTGAGTTTGCGTTCGAGAGTAACCCCCCAGATCATTGCACAAAGTCATGGCTTTGTTGAAATTTGAAACTAATTCTTTAAATAATAACAAACAATAGGTACCTACATAAATGTAATGACTCCTAAAAAACATATTTTTTCGACAACTTTCTTAATTTTACGCATGAAACAATAATTCTTACATGAAAATATTTGTATTGAAATTCCACAGGGCACCCCCTTCTTAAAAAAGTATTTTTTTTTACATTTTTAACACAAGTGCGTGATGGTTTTGTACATTTTGCAGAATAAAAACATTGCTCTAATTAAATTACTAGGTCTGAAACTTTAAAGCAGAATTGTTCTAATTATAAATATCAATATAATGATTTTGCTTTAAAGTTTACTAAGAGACTTATGTCAGTTTTTGCGATCGCGCGGCACCCCCTTAGAGAAACATATAAATCTCGAAAACTAAGAATGCTAGCGGAAATAAATTGTGTTTAATAGACAATTAAATAAGTACTCCTTAAATGAAAGTAATAAAAGTAACTGCATTTTATTAACAAAAAATTACATACTTTAAAAAAAAACTGCTGATCTCGCCTTCAAACAAAAATAGGAAACATGATATTTTTGATTAACATTACGATTTTCTTGAACTTTAATACTTCGTATGGCCTCCTCGTGCTTCCATTACTGTGTTTACGCGGTTTGGCATGGTGTACACCAAGTTCCTTAGTTATACGATTTTGGGGAATATTCTCCCATTCCTCTGTAAGAGCAGTAATTTTGAAAGAGCTCACGAAGCGTGATTAGGGGAGGGTTTCGTTGTTTTACGCATCTACCTAGCTCGTCCCAAGCATGCTCTATCGGGTTGATATCCGGGCTGCGTGCTGGCCACTCCATACGAGTAATGTTCATCTCTTGAAGGTAGTCATTCACAATCCAACCTGTATGAGGTCGGGCATTGTCATACATAAAAATAGCATTCTTACCCAAATTGACCATAAATGGACCAACGTGTTCTTTAAGATTTTCTTCCACATATCTTACGCTAGTTAAAGAGCCGTTTTCTATGAACACCAGTTCTGTGCGACTCTCAGAAGAAATTTCGCCCACACAGTAGTACAGACATACTACCGTAGGCTACTTTTTCTTCGATGCATGCTTGCTTGAATCTTTCCCCTGGTCTTCTATACACTCTGTGTCTTCCATTGTGTTTCTAGAGCATACATTTTGATTCCTCGGAGAACATAACTTTTGACAATTTAAGTGATAGGTAAGTAAGATGCCAGAACCCAGAACGGGTCCTGGCATCTTAGTCTTGAAATAAGATGCCCACGCCCCGCCCCAGTTTAGGACCATTTGCAGGTCTAAGTGGTTTCAAGTTAGCTTCAGCAAACCGTCGTCTTAGTGTCCATGCGCTTGAGTCACTCCTCCGAGGCGTCGAAACTGATTTGTAAGTTCAGTTCCTGTGAAAAAGCGATTACAAAGCATAGTATCCACCAAGTATCGATCTTCTCGTGCTGTGGTACACCTGGTTCTGCCTGTTCCTGGTCTGCGTAGGTTAGAGCCAGTTTCCTCGTAACGTCGGAAAACTCTTGTACTGTTGACAATGACACACCAACAGTCCTGGCTGTATCGCGCTGACTCCGGCCGGTTTCCAGCATTGTGAGAATTCTATTGCATTCATCAGGTGTAAGCGGCATGATTATAGCTTGAATAATAATTATTGATATATACCCACTTAAATGACAGATTAGAAACAAAAGCAAAAACAAATGCAGTAATTTTGTAGTTCCACCTTTCAAACTCTCCCTTTTTCAAAATTTGATTTTTTATGACGTAACTTTAAAATAACTAAGAAGTTTTAATACCTTTATTTAAGGAGTATTTAATTGTCTATCAAACACAATTTATTTCATTTAGCAAGCATTCTTAGTTTTGGAGATTTATAGGTTTATTTAAGTGACCCGGAATCATTGCTCTCGAGTGTATTATTAAATAATATCGTTATCTTCTTGTAAGTTAGTTATTTCTTTATCAACATCTTAACATTCTTCATTATTTGCAAAGGTATTAACATCATGTTTACAATTATTTTTTTAAATAATGTGCCTGTTAATTTCATATCCTAATCCTCCCACTATAATTATCAAAAGTTTGTTATTTCTTAAAGTTCCATTTACATTGCCTATATGTCATGTGGTGACTATGATTAATACTAAGTTTATGAATTCATAACATAATGATGGTTAATGAATTGAGCATTCCCGCTTAATCCGTTTGATATTAATCAGTAGCAGGAAACGAGGTAAAATAATATTTGAGAAAGTTGCTTGATAGTGGACAGCGTAACCGGTTCAGACGGCCATATGATTGAATCTATTGGTGATGCACTAGGTTACTGGAATTCTTTAACGGCGATAGATCTAATGCCCGATTTACACGTATTAAGTAATTTAGTAGTTAACTAAATTTTAACTAAATTTTAAGTGATTAAGTGCATGTAAACACAGAATTTAGTAGCAAGTTGCAAGTTAAAATTTAGTTAACAACTAAAGAGCTAAATTAGAATTCTGTCTATTTTTCGGTTAAGTTGGTGGGCGGGGCTTGTCACTTGACACGTTTGGACATGCACAATTTAGTTAAATGCATTAAATTTCGGACTTCTTGGCGGGAAAGTGAAGCGTCATGTCTGCAGTTTTGTTTTATTTTCTTTAATTTGTTTTGTCGAATATTAATATGCAATAATGGTGGATTATTAACTGTTATGTGTTCGTGAATGTGCATGAGTGTTGGCAAATAAAACAAAACTGTGCAACATCACTTTTCAAATTCTCTCAAGAAGTCCGTGTGAGATCTCAATAAAGTCCCACAGCTTTATTGAGTCTGAAGGGTTTTGGGTTTGGTTAATTTACCATTAAACGTTCATTTATCACTCATTTTCATTATCATCTACTTTATGCAAAAAAATATTCACTTTAATATCTTACTTGACACTGCCTAAATGTGCTGACCATACAAAGCCATTATTTAAGCACAGAATTTACGACTTCATCACGTTGTTGATCGTCCATCTTGAGTGAACTAAAGAGCTTAACTACTTAAATACGTATGGACACCTACTTAAATTTAAGTCACTTAAAATTTAGTTAAAATTTAGTTTACTACTAAACTACTTAATACGTGTAAATCAGCCATTAGACGAATGGCGCCAGCAGTATTGTAAGTATTGAATTGTAAGACTAATATTACATTAATTATTTGCCTACAGCGTTATCTTTAATAGGAGAACGCTTTATAGAGATTTCCAGAAGTTTAGCAGCTACCTTTACTAGCAGACTAGCCTCGTAATTCGAACAGGTAATGTTGTTGCCAGCTTTTTGTGATCAATCCCTGGAGCCTTTAGCTGAAGGATATTTATAAATCATAAGTATGAAAAATTCATATTTTGCATAGTTTTCTGTAAGCATTTATGATTTCTTAGTAGTTAAAATCAGCTCCTAGCATTAAGGGACTTGAATATATTTGTTCCAGAAAATGGCACTACTTAAATTTGCTCTGACCATCTGTTGGACAGACTACTGGGACGGAAGCAAGGGTTATCGACGAGGGAAAAAATACGGATTGTGTAATGATGCGTATGCGCCACGTGTTCTGCCCAGTGGCCTGGTGGCGGCTAAACGGCCCTCGTAATCCGACACCAAAAGTGTTGCCATCGCCCTGCGGTTAACCAATGGCACACTCAATCAAGCACTGATATTGTATACTCGATCGCCTATGGCTCAAATTGACATATCCATCTTTGAAGACAGCTTTATCAACCGTATAGCGCTAATGAACGCCGTAACATTCCGTATGACTATTTTAACTGTTATCTCGAAATAACCGAAGTTCCATATAAAAGCTACACCTTTGAAAATCGTGGGTGTTATACAATCATTTATAGGTTTCCATCGCAGCTGCCGACCGCCGGCGAGCTCAATGTTTGGACGAAGACAGACTATATGTGGGAAAAACGGGTGCGAACGAGATGCACGATAAAACTGGGAGAAAAGGAATGAATCTGCCCTTCTCTGAGACAGAATGGGATGCACGATCGGAAACCACAAGATGTCTCAATTCTACGAGGCGAGCCCTGTGCGGTCCTGCCAGACATAAAACTTTATAGAATAAGATTCTTTTTATTTTCTTTTCAATAAGTTATTTGTCATTTAAATAATTACTTAGCTTATTGCCCCAGTAAATCTTTTGAGCTGGAGGTCGAATGAAATGTATTCTGCTAATGTTAGATAGAGTTTGTGAGTTGTATCAAAAATATTTTTATGTAATATTATTAAATCTTCAAAAAACTATTAATAGCTCACATTAACAATATTCACATTAAATACCTATTTATACCATACAGAGACGTTATAAAGTGGTGACGATCTTTTTAATCTTAATTGCACATACATTAGCTGGGCAAGCCTGCTCTAATAGGCGCTCGGCGTTGATGTCTCTATCGGCGCCTGCGCGTGCGCCGCCGCCCGCGCCCGCTGCGCTTTAATAGCTTCATCTGTACCCGGATTCACTCAATCGTCGCGAGTGGCAAGTCGAGCGCACGAATTAGCTTTACATTGACGATTTTCTTAACACTGCTTAAATTTCGACTCCAAAGAAAAATTCAACGATACACACTCGTCTCGCCTCTCGGGCAAATGTGTAAAATTGGGCGTACGCTCGGCCCGACAAAGTTCCTGCCTTATTATACGGATATGCGGTATACGTAGATACGTTCACCTCGGGCTACAGCTGTTTTTATGTTTTCTCTCGTGTTTTCGGAGCTGCATTTTGTAATGACCTTAATGTTCAATCAGAGAAGTAATGTAATGTTTCTCGTTTTTTCTGGACTCGTTTATGAGTCTAGATAAAAAAACACAATAATTGATAATAACAACCGTGTCGCGGGTATTGAAACTTCGTGAGATTTTAGAGGCTTTTGCGAACGCCGCTGAGGGGTGCCGGCCTCCGCAGGGCGTGCGTGCGGGCTTCTAGGAAAGCGGTGCCTGCCTCGAACCCGTCCGGAGGCAGGTAGCTATAGTAGAACGACTGACAATTTCAAAGCTTTCTATTATTACGTACCTACATTGTAGACAATCAAGTGTCGTTTTGTTTGCACAATAACTCTAGTTTATTACAGCGTAGTACCTTTTATTTTGCAAGATTTTTTATAAAATTGTTGTTTTTTGAAACTTTGGTAACAATGTTGACTTTTTAAAGTTTATCTTTTAAAAACATATCCCAATAATCAGCGTTGAACAGTCTTTTTTAGATTTATTATTTTTTAAGGTTCAACCTGTAATTAAGAACAAAATACGCGCGGCCTTGATAGTACGCACAATTACCGCTAGTCAGCGCCACTGTTCCGAGCTGCCGCGTTCCGTACTCGGCGCAACTGACATTCGCAGAAAAACAATCACACGTGCATTATGACAATCGAAAGTTGACACTGGATCGTCGGCAATGTGTGGGACACTGCACCTTTTCAAGTTCCGATAGCGCTAGAGCGGCGTCCACCCAACTGGTGCGAATGTACAGGTCGGTGGTGTGGCGCGCCTCGGTGGCGGAGGCGGTCTCGCGCGCGGCACCCGCTACCCGAGGATTCGAAGGAGCCTCGGAATCGGGAGCCACCATGATCTCGGGGCCAGGCTTGTCACCAGTATCCTCATGAAGACGGCCGGGGTCCGTCTGGCGGCGCACGCTGTCATATCACTCGCCGCCACATAACCACACACTTGCACACTCGGATCCTTCACTTCTATCTGTCACTGAACCGTTCGAAACACGGAGCGATTTCAAGATTCGCTAGAATTTTTTAAACCGCGTTCACGTCTCAACACAAGCGCGTCTCGAGCGACACTGGTTCGAGCGAGCACTGAATGCGCCCACTGAATGTTTGTGGAGCCGCCATCATGATTTGATCGGCTATGTTGCCGTTCTGGGACACGACGGAGGCCGAGGCCGCGCGAGAGGGCCCGACCCGGTTCGCCGCGGGACCACACACGTGATGTGTCTATCTCGCTTCCTCGACCTGAGAGGGGCGAATCCCGGCAAAATAAAAGCATTGAATGGAGCAATGATGCCACCGGCTACACATGATCTACTATACTACACATTATCAAAACATGCTCAGTAATTGACCACTGGGAAACACCAGCAATTCGATTGGAGTTAATTATTTTAAGGTCATAACCATATACGGAGATAAATACTTTAAGCACAGTCTAGCAATAATTTAAGTATCTCCGATAATCTGAAGACTTGTCATATTTAGTAAATTCCTGAAACCCTTGACGGTGACATCATTCAGCGAGAAGCCGGACATCTGAGAGTTCAAATGTTTGCGGGCCCTCAGACAGAATTTATTGTATTACCACAATTACCACAAAGAGAGGGCGTTTGCTAGCTTAACATTCACTTTGTATACAGATAATAAAGGCGGATCAAACATTCGGACGTACTTACCATATCATTTTGTTTACAGAGTTTTCTGAGTAAAAAGTCGGGCGAGTGCGCCCCCGGCAGGGCGGCGGGCGCTGGCTGGCCCTTTGATGTTACCGACATAAAACGCCGCCGGCGGTGATTTTACTAATGAATTTATTTAGCGGGCGTGCCGAGTGAGTGCCGCCGAGTCCTCCGCGCTGCGCCATCAAGAAAAGCTAGAAGAACTACTTATCGAATTGATTCTACTACATTAATTTCCTACATTCCGTATTGATACTCGTATGGTCCTTTAAGTCGGATACTTACAAATGTATTTTTGGTCCTTTGAGTCGGATAATTATAAATGTATGTTTTAATTCGTTCCTATACTTACTATCTTAAAGTTTTAAAACAAAAAATGAAAATATTGAATTAACTTTTCGATTGTTGAAATCGTCAAGATCATAATTACAGCTATTGCTACATTGTACATTAAATGGGCGTATCATAAACGGTTAAACCTTTAAAAACTTTTCTGGCACCTTTACCACGCCATGTCATACAAAGTTATTAAAATTCTTTGTATCAACGGTGTATTTTTATTAACTTGATATAGTATAAGGTAATTATACTTACATTTCCAATAGAAGTTTTTATCGTCTTTTTTTCGGCTTTAGATATTCATTACTGTTACGCTTCTGCTGAATGTTGACTGTTCACTATTTTGTATAACTGTTGAAAATATTTTTTTTGAATGTGAACCAGAAATATCTTTAGTGCATTTGAATGTAATTCGGGTTGTATGAAAAATGCTTTCGAAGACTATTGCTGCAAAGCTTCCCTGTAATAAAAAACAAATGTGTAAATCATAATCATAAAGTGTTAGTTGTTAAGTAATATTGCTATGTTAGTCACGGATATTAAAAAATGAGTAGGTATCCAAGAGCTATAAAAGACTACTAGATCTTATCAATTAAAACAATGAGCATCGCCTTATAAATCTATTCAGACGTCAGCTTGAAATATTAATGTTGGTGGGCAAAGAAGTCACCGCAACGACGCAAACTGAATTAACAAAGGTCTTTTGGCAAAAGATACGCGAGCCGAATAATGTTGTCTGTCTACTTATTGTGTTTACTATCTTTAAAGGGATCTAGAATCAAATCCTAATTATGTAAGTAGGTATGGGTTCATGTAGGAACAGGGCAAAGGACAGAGGGCAGGACAGAGCAGAATAAAATGCCACAATAAAAGTAGTACGCTTACTTAGTGCCGAAGCACTGACTACGTTTAATGTTACAATCGAATATTTTATCTGATATGAGTAAATTTTTGTTTTCCTTTATTGTTTTTATATTGTTTTAAAAGGAATAAAACTATCAAATTTCTTGCCAAACTATACTTGACAGAAAATTTAATTCCGAATATATGGCTATAATCATGTTTTTAAGAAATGCTTCTGAGAGGATAAGTAAACAATTATTATAGATAGATAGATATTTTTAAACTTTTTATCATTTGATTTATCCATTAACATTATTCATGTTGTGGAATTTTAGAAAGTGGGTAAAACTTACCGCAACATAAACCAGCAACAATGTAAGAAACATAGTTGAATATATTTTCTTTCTTTCAAAAGGCGTAAAAATATGCTGTAAATAAAAATAAAATTTAAGTACCTAACACGTACTTTAAAAAAAAGGAATTAAAACAAGAATCACAACAAGCGAGTAAAATTTATGATAGAACGATGACAAGATGCAAATCAAAAGACAGTTGAGAGATTAAAAATCAGCTACTGGACTTCTTAGCTGGAAATAGATTTCTTTTTCTTGATTATCGTTTATCCTTGTTTTATCGAATAATAATGTGTACTATAGTGTGTTATCAAGATTATCAATATATAAGTATTTTCAAAGTCTCGCTTTCTAGCGCTTGGCTTCTGCCAATTTCAGTAAAGTCCCGCGTCTTTACTAGCGTTCAAAAGGGGGACATATAATTTACCATGATTAACATTTTTACCATCACTTGCTATCATCTACTCGAACTAATAAACGAAGAAAATTGGTATTTTACATGATATTGGCTAAATGGTACCAACTACACGAAGCCACTAAAACACAAAAATCAAATTAAAAAATAGCTTTTCTGGGATATTTTCTAATACTTACAGCAAATAGCTCAAAGGCTGAATTTCGAACCATAATTATGATGTAACTAAGTTACCTTTAAATAGTTTTCTCGCCATGAGTACCTACGAGCTGAAAAGCATTTTGAAGAATCTTTACTTATAATATAGTCCTCTGCGATACATGGCTGGTGGTTACAACTAGAACTCAGTCAACTGTTACAGAACCCTTAATAAACACTATTAAAATGCCTTTGTAAAATAGTAAAAGCTCAGGACTCCATCATGAAGACTTCGAAAAGTGCCCATTTTAATCAGTTCAATTAGTAATGCACACTAGATAGTACAATAAAAAAGTTGAACGCTTCAGTGCTTCCAAAACATCTAAAACTATTTTTCTCGTAAACTAAGCGAACAATCGACCATCGACTCACATTGTTGAAATCCGATCATGTAACAAGTCAAGATAAATTATAATGGCGTCGAACAATCGGATTAACATCTCAAGCCACACCTGACGACATCTCGGAGTCACAGCGGAACCTTCTCGGAACCCGGGAGGTGTAAACGTCCCTATAGTCTCGATATAGCTTTAAATGCGCTAGCAGATTGATCACACGACATTATGGGACCGCAAATGTACTTTGCAATTGTTTTGTAGCCCAGAAAAGAAGGCAACACTCTTTTTACAACATACTGCAAAGGTCCAATTCGTGTAACAAACAATTTTACGATTTCAAATAAGCCTGGCACTGTTGGGGTAGTTTAAACCTGGACATTTTGACACTTCGGGCGAAAACTCAGCGGGGTGCCCCTTTGTAAATCTTCTTAGAACCTCGCGTGAGGTACGGAATTGAGACCACAATAAGGTACAATTCAATTATAATGAAATTATAGCTCCAATACGTAACTGTGAAAAGCTGATCTCTTTAGAAATTTCTCGGCAAATCATTTTATTTTACAAAGTGCACAAACTATTTTATGGTATTCTATATAAAACTTTATAATAAGTTAAGCAATAGGTTTTTTAAATCAACGATAAACTGTTACATGTATAAACATACAAGTAAAAAAAAACTATTTCTTAATAAGTATTTAAATTATTACTGCTAGTGCAAATATTCTTGAAATTCTCGTGTTTTTATGCTGTTGTTATTACTTAGATATAAAATATATCAATCAATGTTTTGTTCTTATTCTATTAAGAGTACATAGTAAATTCTTGTGGCCGAGTAGCAAGCGGGCAACCCAGTATACCAACGTCCTGGGTTTATGACCCTGGTTGGGCAGATTTCGTTTCGGAAATTTTAATGTGAAAAGGAGGCAAACGACCAGGCGGCTCAGTAGATTAAACGTTATCACCGACAACCGCAAAACCAGAGGAGTCGCAGATGCGTAGCCAGCCTCAAGGAAGGAGTAGGCTCTTTGAGAAAGGAGTAGGCTCTTTGAGGAAGGAGTAGGCTCTTTGAGGAAGAAGTAGGCTCTTTGAGGAAGGAGTAGGCTCATTGAGGAAGGAGTAGGCTCATTGAGGAAGGAGTAGGCTCTTTGAGGAAGAAGTAGCCTCTTTGTGAAAGGAGTAGGCTCTTTGAGGAAGGAGTAGGCTCTTTGAGAAAGGAGTAGGCTCTTTGAGGAAGGAGTAGGCTTTAACTTACCGGACGAAACACAACAGAAACGAGTGTCATTGTTTCATGGTTTCACTCCGATATTCCGTGAGAGGATGGTATTACGCCTGGCTAGCCAGCCTAATTCGTGTTGGAATGCTGTGTGTCTCTACCACACAGATAATGTCACTTATTTATCACCAACTAGGGGTCACTTTTCATTGAGAAGTTAATTCAGAAGCGTCCACTCTACAAAAACACAGGCGTAGAGAAATAAAAAAGCCCTTGATAGGAAAATTCGACGTCTGGTTCGGAGCGCTAGAAACGAGTGGAGACACTTATGAGGAAACATGATTTCTTTAATCTTCACAAGGAAATAAAGGACATGGCCGGCATGCAAAAGAAACGCCAACAACAAACACTTTTGGTGGATGACGCTGGTAAAATTATTCTAGAGCCTCAGAAGAAAAAAATACTAATGATCACCTTACAATCAGGAGCTTTTCAGCGACAACACTCACCGTGTTATAGAGAACCAGCAAGACATTGAAGGGCCAAAAATACTAAAGTCAGAGAGAGGTGCTTAGTGCCTTACATAAGGCAAAGAATGGAAAAGCCCTGGGCTCGGATCACATTAATGTTGAGATTTTAAAACTACATAGAGAATCTGAGAATGTTGACGTTCTTGTAGACCTTTTCAATGATATTTTTGACACTGGCGAGATACCTAACGACTGATTGAGGTCTGCCTTTGTCCCTTTTCCCAAGAAGAAAAACGCCAAGAAATGCAAGGAATTCCGCACCATTAGTGTCATGAGCTATGTCTTGAAAATTTTCTTGGCCATAATACAATAACAATAATACATAAATCACCTGCGGTACACTGACGATACTGTCCTGATAGTTTCCACAGAAGAGGGTCTTCAAGACATTGTTAACTGAGTCTACGAAAGCAGCAGAAAGGTTGGACTTAAAATGAATGTGTCCAAGACAAAGCAAATGACTGTCACATGTGGACTCAGGCCCAAATCTCAATCATCATGGTTGTCAGACTCTTGGGAGAGTGATACCGAGGTCCGTGTGCGTATAGAAGTTGCCCGTGCAACTTTTTAAACTATAAAGTTTTATGCAGTCGGCAGATGTCTATTAAACTCCGCACTAGACTCTTGCAGTGTTATGTCTGGTCAGTCGTTCTTTATGGATGCGAGGCATGGACCATAAAGGAAGACATCCGGAAAAAGCTCGAAGCGTTCGAAATGTGGAGCTATCGTCGTATGCATCAGTTGGACGGATAAAGTTTCAAACGAATTTCAATTCCTTGTACGAATGGGAAAAAGGTAGAGTTTAGTAATTGTAATAGTAGGGATTATGATTGGTACCGCCTAATTCCGTATTTGGGAAGTTTAAATTCGGCGATAAAGAGTTAGGCGAAGTAAAAATACGCTTAACACATTTAGGAAAAGTAAAACTGTACGAAAAAAATCAAAGCTTAAATTTCAAATTTGGCGATCCAAAATAGTCCCAGTATATCTACTTCTTCTTAGCCTTTTATATCTATAAAAATTCTATATGACGAAGCCTTAGTGCCATAAATGCGAAGAAAGGCGCGCTAAGAGATGATGGTGTTTTAAAATGCCAACGGTTGCTGAGAGGTTGTCATCATACCATATGCTCTGATGGTAAAGCATTGAACCCTTTCAGGTGGACATATTGATACTTTTCATCTTTCTGCTGATGTCGTTACTTCTATATTATTTTAAAGCTGTGGAGTTTCTTGTGCCCGTTCTTCTCCACAGCTAAAAGACTTCCTGAATGGGTTTTGCCCATCCATCCAAATAAATTTAGACGATTCAAAATACTTATTTTAAGTTTATTGAATAAAGAAATTTTGAGTTTGAGTTTTGAGTTTTCCCCCTAGGGTCTCCACTTGACGAGGTTCTTGCACCACGAGGATAGGATAGTGCCCAGACCATTATTCTCATTTGAGATGGGCGATCTTCTTGACCACGTCAGTGAATATACATAGAAGTCGTGTGTAATAAAAATTTTCCGATGCATAGCATAGAGCGGGCTTGTATTGTAATAACCATCCTTCCACAAGTGCGCTATGATTTGATTTTAATTATGAAAGCCTTTGCTTAGTTGTGGGACACTGAGCGTATACTTATACTTACTTACTTTTCCTAACAATAAAGGAAATCTTGAAGAAGGGGAAAGACCGTAGGATAAAATGAGTGGCTGTCTAATTGTCTATCTTTCTTTTGTCGTCGTCGTACGTTAGTTGTGCGTCAATGGGTTCAGATTTAGCCATGCCGGTCAGCTCCGCGGCAGCATGTAAATGCAATCGGCGGCCAGCGAAGGCCGACAGTGACGGATTTACGAGCGGTTCACTCGGCTGCTTAGAATTTTAGCAACTCGTCATGTACTTGAAGTCGTAAAAAAAGGAACTGTATAATTGTGGGTACTTATAATGTACGCGATGTATGTCTCCTCCGTGCGGGTAAAGAAAGCTATGGCATAGATTTTCATGAAATACATTTTTTTCATAGTTTTTTTTTGTAAATTAGTCACTAAACGCTAGCGTAGTACCCTTGTATTGCCACATCTACGGCCTACTGTGACCGCTATCCATCATGTGCGCCGTATGCTCTTTTACCGGAGCAATAACAAAAAAGAGATAGAACAATAGGTTGAGTAACTGATGTACAGCGCAGTCCATGATGACTTATACAAAAGGAACTGAGGGCTATTCCAGTCTTATCTCCATGCCAATCCCGCGGGCCACCTCATTGACACGGCACGTCTGCGCCGAGCTGCGCCCGCGAACATAGGGCGTCGCCGCGCAATTTTATTACGCCCGTAAAACAGCAAACGGGCAAGATGAATTTAGATGGCGCTGGGGCCGGAGCTACAGCCTGAACGTTGACCGAGTACATGAAAACAAAACTGCATTGTAAAAATCGTAGACTCATCTCTCGGCTAATGAGCTGGGGCTATGTTTGCTAATAGTTGTTGTTGGGCAACAACTTTTCTCATACTACTAAGGTGTTCATCCGTACCGTACAGTAACACAAATAATGCAAGCCGTATGAGCAGTTTTAACTATAGAGGTTTCACTTCCTGCGTTGTTGGCCCTGTCAAAACCTTATTACGTCCTTTTCAAAGAACTCCGTGCTCAAACTCCTTTGAGAATACCTCAATAGGGACTTATTCTTCAATAGGGACTTATTCTTCAACACGAACTCTTTTTACGCAAATGAGGAGGAAGCTTCTCTGAAACCATAAAGTAGACCGTCAACATTACCGCGCACCGTGGGGATACACGTGCCCTGCTTGGCCTTGCTTGTCTTGCTCACGGAATCGGATAGCCGAACCCAAATCTCATGGAGCTAGGAGACCAACAATAAAAAGCCAGATTGGCACCGAAACCGGACGCGTGTTTGCAAGACATCGAGGATTTAGTTTCTTCGTAACATCTGTGTCGTAAAATATTTCTTTAATTCAGTATAACTACGATCATCAATAAATAAAATATTGTTGTTTTGTTTGAAGATGGTAAAACATGACATTTAGGTACAGTCATTTATTTTGTTTTAACGGGATCGTTTTTACAAAATTGTTGTGCGTCTCTCTCATACATTTGCTTTCGCATCCAACAGATTTAGTCAAGTTTTCTTAGATAACATATAAATATGTATAAATTCTAGACGTGAGCTTTCTTATTAGGTGTAAACATCCGCTAAGAAACTTTCTTCCACCACCACTCTACCACTTGTACCACAACCACAAGATACGGTTATTCACGCAGATGAATTTATAAATATGCGGATTGCAAGTTGAAATACTTAAAAGATAAATCCATAGTCCTCTACTGCCTGCATACATACATACATATTATCATCATAAGCCTATTAACGTCCCACTGCTGGGCACAGGCCTCCCACGTGGGGACGGGCCATAACCCACCACGCTGGCCATGCAGATTGGTAGGTTTTAACGACGGTCATCTTAAAAGCGGCTTAGCGAGCAACATCGCAAGAACGCGCTAACCGGTGCGCCATCGAGCTCCTCGTACACACGGCGTCAGATCAACCTACCCAAAACTGTCAAATTTCTACAATCAATATTGATCCTTAGTACTAGACAATAAAGTTCAACATTGATTGTAGAAATTTGACAGTTTTGGGTAGGTTGATCTGACGCCGTATGTACATACACATACTTACGACTATTATCCCCGAAGGGTTAGTCTGAAACCAGGAAATAAGGCTCACACAAGCAGTCCACTGCCACAGTCCATGTTTCACCAAACAACGCACATGTGCAGGCTCTGCGTGGCAGGTGGTGTGGTGAGCCCATCGCCGCTGTGTGCTGTTACGTGTATGTGCAGTCTTTGGTCCGTTCACAGAACAGAAGAAAGACTTGGATAGTTTTGATGAACATTTTATTTTTAATGCTAATGCTTCTTTACTCATCTCGAAATTCACCTCTCAAACTGACAGTTACAATCGAGCCTTTTTAATTGCAACCTCTTCGGTTTCGCACGTCCGGCGACATCTTGATAAAAACATGTCGCGGCCCTCGTAAAGCATCGTAGCGGCGGCTATAAATTGCGTTATTTAAAATGCCCTGTCGACGGATTAGTTAATTCCGAGGATTGTTTTACGATTAACGTGCATGTGTGCATGTAATGAGGCAGCCGGAAACTTAGGTATTCGCGTAAGTACATCACCGGTCGTGGTGAGAACTAAGTGTAGCCAGGCGCCAGTTTGACCATAAAAAAGGTTTTATTGGCTTCAAAATCAGCATAAACGTACAAAGGTGCACGAGCAAATGCATGCAATTAACTTAAAAGTGAAAATAATTATCTAAGTCTTAGATGTTTACAGCTGTTTACAGTTATTGTTTCTGTTTTGCATTCACAATCATACTTACTTACATAAGTCGTGACTGAAAATTAGTCTTGGGTTCGATTCCAGCCTATGGCAAGGCAAGTAATTTTCCTCATTTGCTATTCACAGTTTAACTATTAAAATAAACTAAAACCAAACGAATATTATGTATTAAAATTTTAGCAAGGGTAGGTACACTGATTACTTACTTTACTTTTTAAAGTTTAGATGTAAATAAATTATAATTGAATAGGTATACAACAAAAGTCTATGCCATTTCTATAACTTTGTTAACGGCCTAAGTCTCCACTAACATAATTGAGAAGCTACGGCCACTTTATCGCATTGGTAACAAATCACATTATCTAATAGCGAACCGCTATTAACATATCCAAATATCAGCGTTCTCTGAGAGCGGAGTGAACGAAATTGTTTATAATTTATGTTTAATGGCGCTTCGTGGGTGGCGGCCGCGGGCGATCCTAATTGGATAAATTGCCGACTTAGACGGACGATAAACAGAATTAAACAATTTGTTGGGCCGTTGCCGCCGCGCGTACTACGACACTCGCTACGTACGCGTTGCGTAGCCGTTTACGCAACAACTTACGCAATACTTTTTGTACGTAAGTACACTTGAATAGTTTTTAATGACTTGTTTGAGCCTATTGTTTGACATTTGAACTTTTTTGTCTTTTTTTGTTCGTGCCGTTGTTTAGTACCTAGTTGGAAGTATAGTTTAAAAATATGGTGATATTTTGTTATTAAACACAATCATTGCAAGAAAATATAAAATACTTTTTATAAAGGAAAATACAAAATTTGTAATTTTACATTTTTTTATATTGTCTACAAAAATTGTAGTTTTATATTTTCTTATATAGTCCAATTGTGTTTAAGATATTTAACAAATATAGAGTAATATATATATATCTACTTAGTTAAGATATCAGTTACCACCACCAAGTTGCAGCGACGCATTACGCAAACCATGGCCAAGCTAAAGGATTCGCCATAGCGAGGAAAGGAAAGCTTTGCGAACGCAACAATGTATGCGAAGTGGTTATCATAATAGTATTGTGACGTGACGTGACAATCCTCGCAGTTTGTGAGTTAGCGAACCGCCTCGTGACGTGAGCAATGTATGACCGAGGCAGGCTGTCAACGCCGCCCGTATGTTAGCACCATTTAGGCATTACAACTACAGACAACACCACGAAATAAATTATGCTCACTAAGTTGCCGAATAGGGGCTGCTACTGCAAACGCCTGCCAACAAAGCCCCGCCCTTTACGCACTTCGCGTTGCTCGCTGTCATCTCGCTATAACATGAGATTTGGGTATTGGGCAGAGTCAACTGACGACGCTGAAAACCGATGACGGCAGAACTGTCACGTCCAGGTCCGAAGTTATGGGAGAGGTCTAGAAGTTCTATGGACAGCTATACACAACCACGCGGCCACCTGTACAAAGCTTAGCTACAGACCCTAGAGCTAAGCTAACCCGACACTAAACCGAAGATATCCCGGACATCAGCCTGTACGAGATTGGTATGGCTCTCAAGCAGCTTAAGAACAGCAAGGCATCGGGTGCTGACGGAATTACGGCTGAGCTTCTGAAAGCAGGCTTCCGCCTAAGTACCGGTCTTCCGACCGGTACTTGCAGCTCTTCAGAGACTATTTAATTCCGTCGCACTCGGAGGTAGAACGCCAAAAGCGTAGCATGAAAGTGTGGTTGTGTTGTTCTTTAAGAAGGGCAACAAGCCCCTGCTGAGGAACTACAGACCCATATCACTTCTAAGTCACGTTTATAAGCTGTTCTCGAGATTTATAACTAATCGTCTCACACGCAGGTTTGATGACTTCCAGCCAATCGAACAAGCCGGATTCCAAAAAAGCTTTAGCACCATAGACCACATACATACGCTGTGGCAGGTTATACAGAAGACCGAAATGTATAACCGGCCACTTTGCTTAGCGTTTGTGGACTATGAGAAAGCCTTTGATTCGATCGAAACATGGGCCGTGCTACAGTCTCTCCAGCGGTGCCAAATTGACTACCGGTACATCGAAGTGTTGAAGTGTTTGTACGAAAACGCCACTGTGACAGTTCGCCTTCACCATCGGAGCTCAAAGCCAGTCCAGCTGCAGCGTGGCGTGAGGCAAGGAGACGTCATATCTCCGAAACTCTTCACTGCTGCACTAGAGGACGTGTTTAAGCTTCTGGACTGGAGAGGACTCGGTATCAATATTAACGGCATGTACATCAGTCACCTTCGGTTTGCCGACGATATAGTAGTCATGGCTGAGACCCTGAAGGACCTCGGCATAATGCTCGGTGATCTCAACAGAGTCTCTCAACAAGTAGGCCTTAAATTAAACCCACCCACTCCTCTGAAGATTGGAGATACTGCTCTTGAAGTTGTTGACGAATATGTATACCTGGGACAAACAGTCCAGTTAGGTAGGTCCAACTTTAAGAAAGAGGTCAATGTCGAATCTAACTCGGCTGGGCAGCGTTCGGTAAGCTACGAAATATCTTCTCGTTCAAAATACCGCAGGGTCTCAAGACGAAAGTCTTCGACCAGTGTGTGTTGCCAGTGATGACATACGGTACCGAAACGTGGTCGCTCACTATGGGCCTAATTAGCAGGCTCAAAGTCACTAGTCAAAAGTCACATAGGGCTATGCTCGGTGTTTCTCTACGTGATCGAGTCAGAAATGTGGAGATTCGTAGACGAACTTAAGTAACCGACATAGCCCAAAGAGTCGCTAAGCTCAAGTGGCAATGGGCAGGGCACATCGCCCGTAGAACCGATGGCCGTTGGGGCAGAACGGTTCTCGAGTGGCGACCGCGCACCGGAAGACGTAGTGTGGGCAGGCCTCCAACAAGGTGGTCCGATGATCTGGTGAAGGTCGCGGGTAGCCGCTGGATGCAAGCAGCACAACACCGGTCGTGGTGGAGATCCTTGGGGGAAGCCTTTGTCCAGCAGTGGACGTCTTCTGGCTGAAGATGATGATGATGATCTAGCTAGCTGTCATACTTGTCAAATAACAAATCGATTTAACAAATCCAAATGTGGTAATGTTTACGTCAGAGAGAATAATAGTACATTGTTACCCAAGGGGTGAAAGTCCTTTTAAAGTATTTAGTCCTCCTCTCGCTACGCTCGGGCGCCAATAATTCGAGGGAGAAAATAAGTTTTTCATACGAGGTAAACGCTGTGCTTTTTATTACGAATACAAGGAAAGTAAAGATAAAAAAATGAGTTAGCTAAAGAAAAACTGAGTTCCATATTTGATCTGATGAACTCATCGTGTTAATACAAATCTATGCTATACGGAAGTATAAACAAAACTCTACGACCCGAAAAAGCAAATGAATATCTGATTGCCGCTTTCCCGCCTATTTTTTTTCTGAGGGGGCTATTCAGCTCTATATTTTCATTTTCGTCATTGAAAAATTGGCAAATATTTTGCCCAAAACTGTATTATTTTAAAGAAATAGTTGAAAGTAAATTACTATAAAGTTATAGTATACTTTCAACTATGGCTGAAAAGTATTACCTTTATCCCGCTCTTAAGGCAACTTCAGACCTACTTTTTGTGTATGACGAATGAAAAGTTACTTTTTGTTTTAGTGAATTCGAAAAAAAAGTATTTTCATTCCTCATACTCGGAAAGTAGGTCTGAAGTTGCCTGAGGAGCGGGTTGACAGTAATACTTTTCTCAGCCTTAAGAGGCCTATTACATCTCGAATGTGATTTTTGCGTAAAATGCCCATTTTCGCATTTTGTAGTAATTTTATAGTTGTATTTATCGTTTTTATCGAAATAGGATAATAATATTGTGCATACTATTACAAATCTCCATTCTGTGAACATATGTTGAATTCGGACGGCCGGCGCATCGCATTTTGTAGTAATTTTGCTGTTGTATTTATCGTTTTTATCGGGATAGGATAATAAATTCATTATAAAATCTTTATTCCTCAAGAAGTAACAATTTCTCTGGTATAAATTTTGCTCAATAATATTATCGTAGATAGGAGAAATTCACAGTTAACTTATAGCGATCTTTGAAGTTTTTTGGTTTAGAATAAGATTTTTTTCCTATATAAAATCAATAATATCTAAAAATTTGGAGGCCGCTACGCACTATTCGACTATATAAGAGATAACATTATAATTTTTTTATTTCACTTGTTCAGAACAGTAGTTCGATCGATGAGCTCAAAAAAGTGCCTTCGCGCACTTTATACAAATCTTTCTTTGCAATTTTGGGTTTTAATAATAAGTTAAGCAAAATTTACATAAAGCGAGGCCGCTACGCACTATTCCAATAGCTATTCTACACTAATCAATAAGTCATAATTGTTAATGTATTTTTGTTTCTGAGATCCATAACGCCAAAATTGGCCATTTTACGCAAAAATCACAGTCGAGGTGTAATAGGCCTCTTAAGGAAGAATCGTTTTTCTGACCTACTGTCAAATTATAAAAAAAAACTAGTTCTATTTTCACTTTTCTATTGAACCATGTCCCAACTGTTTATATAGCCACTCAATTACAGCGCGATGTAAATACTTTAATATAATTTACTCTCAACTATTTCTTTAATATAACATAGATTTGGGCAAAATATTTACAATTTTTTCAATGATAAAAATGAAAACTAAATGCTAAATAGCAGGCCGACCACAGAAAAAAAACAAATATCCGGGAAAGCGACCATCCGATATTCATTTGTTTTTTTCGAGTTGTAAAGTTTTGTTTAAACTTCCGTATAGCAGAGATTGTTAACACGATGAGTACATCAGATTCAAATATTAAACTCATTTTTTGTTTAGCTAATTCATGTTTTTATTTTTACTTTCCTTGTGAAAATGAAAAGCACAGTGTTTAACTATTCCAAATAGTTCGAGGGTCGAGGGTCGAGGTTCGAGAGAGCTACTTTCGCCCCTAGGGTAACAATGTACTATTTCCATTTTAACTAGCTATTTTTTGTATGGGATAGCTGCTCTAGTTATACTACCTCAACCTCCATGGTTAACACCGAGTCGTGAACATGATTCGCTACTTAGTATTAAAACGTATTAGTACCCTGCAGTTTTTGTACACCGCTGATTGTCACTCATGATTATGCTTATTTTGTCGAAGATAAATTGGAAGTTATCATTGAGCGTTTAGGTCAATCACTTTGAAATGGACACGTCACATTTATAAGTATTAGCTTTCGCTGCGGCTTCGGTCTCGTGATATTCGGTATGTAACGAAAGTCTGTTAATTTTTTTTCAGATTACATTTATTGGTGACCTTTTTTATTTCCTATAGAAGAGAAATTATTAATAAAAAGAAATCACAATGGCACTCCTGAACTCTATCCTGTATAATATCAGGTTGATACGTCACTTCGTTGTGATGTGAACAAAAGCTAATTATAAGAAAACGTTATTTATCTGATATTCTGTTGGGTCTCTACGTATAACTTCTCAAGATACTAAAACTCCAGAAATAACAATTTGTTTTTCCTTAAACATTGTCACCTTAACACAATAGTTTTCGAGTGAACAAACATTAAAGCTGGCCATTGCCGTCTATACAACATCACAATATTCCGAACAGGTTTTATTTATTACCTCAAGTCACTAAAATACTTTAGTACAAATAAAGTTTTGTGAGGGCACTTGTGTAGCGCTGTATGTCGTACGTAGGTACAATGCACGTATTTTATTTTCATTTATCACTGTTCCATCAACAGTAACAGTGATTTCCGAGTATCGCAGTTGGTAGCGGACTCTCGGTGGGTGGTCGCGCCGCGTGTGTGATGTCTCTATGGAGACGCGAGCGACCGTATAAATATCCTTATAATTCAGTACATCTGCCACTCCGGCCGGCGGTGTAGTGACGGCACGTCGCAGAAACAGGGACGTGACATGGCATCCTCAGGGCATCCGCAGGGATAATTAATCTATGATCTTGTATGAAAATGTAACCCCATTTTAGGGTACAGCTAGATGAAAGACATGGCTTTATAAGATTGGTCGCGATTTGCTTTCGTAAGGGGAACAACCACATTCGAAAGCAAATCGCGACAATTGATGCGCCTATAAATAATAAATTCCCAGTATTTAGCATGTGAGCCAATGGACGTTATTTATATAGTGCTTTGGTAGTCAAGTTTGCAATAAAAAACTCTTAGGCTTATTGCAACGCTTATTAAGAGTTTGACAAATCATAGTCTACTTTGAAGATTATTTGACATGTCCGCAAAAGCCAAAACTCGTAGTCATCGCCGTGTCACCCATCAAGTGATTCTGACATTCCCTATTATGCCACAGCGCAGTTTTTGCCAGCCCTAATTAATACTTAATACATGTCGATGGCTCTTAACGTGCAGTCGTCGATGGATCTATTATTTTTATCAATAGCGGACGCCAGTCCAACTCCCATTACTAGCAATTATAGTGTTCATGAATTATGTATGACGGATACTACGTCAGTATTTATGGTGCTTGGCAAAAGGGTTGAGCTCATTATTTTTATTAGTGCTTGTAAGTGAATACGTATATGTTACATAAGATATTACAATTCTAAGAACTAATTAAATTTTACTAAGTACTTACCAATTAATTGATATTCAGAATTATCAGTGCTCGCTATAACGTCTTTGTGTTATTTGTACGACTTAGAACTTACTTTCTAGACTTTTAGAACTAGACTTTTTTTCGTATGTTTGAACTTTGTTGAACAAAAAGACTGTGAAAGCATGAGACAATAAAAAAACGTTTTACAGATGATTGACAAGAATTATTTAACGTATACGTAGGTATATCTTAAGCGTTTCCTTAAAGTGTAGCTACTTACATGGCAGGGTCTCCCTAATCTTCTTACAAAGTTACAGATATACAAAAACGTTCCGTCCGTCAAATTACTCACTAAAACCCCTTTCTACTACTTTTTCATTTATTGATCATGAATCATTGCTAAGTTTACGTGAATGTATAAGAACGCATGTCAAAAGTATTGTAAACTCCAAAGTATCTGGAACTATTGACACCTACACTTCTATAAACGCAATTACCTGCAAAAGATGACTAAAAACTGTTCGGTAACAAAAAGGGCTTTATAAATAAAAACACAAATAGCCATGTGGAGCAATAAATTTGTTTATTGTACAATAAAATAATGTAGCGAGTTCGTGTTGGGTGGTCCGCGGTACAAAAAGCGGGCAAGATGGCCGATCAACCCGTTGCCATAGAGACGAGACGCGACGCGACGTGCCGTGGACACCGCTGCAGTCGGGGAACGGCCTAGGTTAAACGTAATAAATTAACAAAAGATTTTTAAGGGATAATGATTATTTACCTACGGCCTAGACTAAATAAAATTTATTGTGTAAAGTTTTTAAGCGATGATGTTGTTTTTTCTCAAATTGCAAACAATCTTACTTTTTTTACTGAGTCAACAAACTTTTCTGATGGTATGACCGTAGCCTAGACACTAGTTATTATTCTTTATCTAGACCCCAGCAACCCGTAGGCTGCCGGAGTGTCGTAACACTCATACTTAAAATTTAATCTTTGCATATTTCTACAACACATTTTTTTTTACATTTTTGTACTTACGTATGATTTTTTTTATTGCGTCGTTCGATTTGCTTTTAACTATGCAAAAATATTTGTATATTTTAACAAATAATCAAGATCTACATATTTATTTTTTGACATGCTAACTCTAAAAGAGGTAGACTTGATTAAATAAACGTAATTGATTGATGAAATCTACATTAACTCGAGGAAAGCCGCGAGCACTTTTAAATTAACTTAAGTCACTAACAAAATTAGCTATCACGTAAGACATTTTGCTTTTAAAAAGCCATGAAATGTCAATGACTTTTCTTTAATATTTAATTTACAACGGCATTATTAGTATGCACAAAATGTAATTAGGTTTAAGGTTTAAGATGTTTATTCTCATTAAGAACAAAATTACAGTTCGCTTACCATGAGAACAATTAAACTTAAGTAACACAATTTATTTTTCGGAGAAACGCAGTCAATGTTCTGTAGATTATCTCTAAGTTATCTTATATGACAGACACTAACAGCAATCAGCGTTAATACAACGAGTGTCATTCAGTATGTCTTCTGTCAGATGCCTTACTTTTGTCATGTTAAATCAAGGAAACCATAACGTCCGAAATGTTCAGCTCTAAACATTGTCTTACTGTGCGCCCGGCAGAGAAGCAGACGAACAATCGCCCATTGTTTTGCACCCTGCATTAATTAAATAACTCTCGTGATGTCGTCTCATAATGGCTTAATTTCAAAAGTCACGGTGACACAACTACAATTCACTTTACTGCATCAAGATTGACGTTTTTCTTTACGACCGACATTACGTTCAGTTGCAGTCATTTGCCGGCGATATTCTATTACTTTGATGCGAGGCTAAAAGATAATTGGCCGTTGTTGAGGCTTCGGTGACTTCGCACTACTGTATGGCGCGCATAAACTTTCATTATCGCTCGTGTTTTGTTATTTTACTGTCGTTCCTTTTGTAGTTTTTGCGTTTTATGACAATGCGTAATTGTTACAAATGTGCGTTATGAATGTTAAATTTATTTTATCTTCGTTGAGATAATGTTAGAACTTTATTACTGGTAATAAAGGACGTGGATTTCTGGTCGTTCAGTAATGTAATTTTTGGATATTCCGTCTTTATTTTAATAATACATCAGTTTTATATCAGAAATAAATTATGTTGAGATAAAATTAAAGAACTTTTTTTTTCGAACAAGAACTTTGAGCGCGTTGAAGTCTTTTTTTCCAAATAAATTTGTTTTGTTTCGTGATATTAGGGCGATCTCAACTATTGACTAATATCCAAGTTTTATCAGTAGGTAAGTGTGTACATGTGCCATTGCATGCATGCTTGTGTGGTGTGTGTGTGTGCTTAACTTATTTATTAATTAGGTAAACTTAAGTTCTTTATAAGAATAAAAATATGAAAAATCCCATTCAAACACTACGAGTACCCTTAGTAACGATTAACTGTTGTGCTGTAATAATAATATTAATATTATAAAGTGGAAAGATTTGATTGTTTGTTTGTTTGTTTGCATTGAATAGGCTCCGAAACTACTAGACCGATTTCAAAAATTCTTTCACCGTTGGGAAGCTACACTATCTCCGGGTGACATAGGCTTATAATATTTTAAAATATGACGGATCCTTATCAAATCTCCAGCAATGTAACCCAATTTGTTAAAAAACTACCTAAAAAATTACTTAAAAACTATTATATATAATAATAATATACTAAAACTGTTGATGAAAGAACAAATTAATATACTACGACTTTGCAGAACACATCATTCTACAAAAAGAGTCGCGACAGCATATGTCTAACTATTAAAGTAACGTCACACTATGTGTTCTTTTATTTTAATAATTTAATTGATGTGCTGCCGCTTGAAAAGGCTCTTTATTTGTACCTTGCTATGAATCCTTATCAAAATAAAATCTCTTCATATTGATGACTGCTTTGAACATTTTTATAACTTTTTGAATTATTGGATTGAGACATTTTATTCGAAAGATATCATGAGTTTAAAAATGTAAGTATTAGAAGTTTTAGAGCTAGGCAGCACCATAATAAGCGATGTAGGCGTCACTGGAGTACGAAGGAGTCATTTTGAAAATTCGTCACGGGGTACGGGGTCCACGCGGACGAAGACGCGGGCGGGACGCTAGTATATAATAATTGTAGACATTCGGGTAACACACATTTTGTGAACATGCGCGGGACCAATTACGGCTGGGTAATATTTAAACCTGTTTATGGCGTATCGGTGATGTTAACGGAGCCGATGCCGCTTTTATCGCTTATTGCTGTTTATGTAGCTTAGCTCGTAATGTTTCGCGACGTATATATTAGCGGTTTGCTTAATGCTTTGACACGATTTCACTATCTGTTACTTATTTCAATTAAAAAATATTTTAAACTACTGCTAAACCTTAGCTTAAACGAGTTTGGTTAAATTAGTTAACATATCGTTTGTATTGAAATTTTTTTTGGTCTTTATAATTAATAATTCAGCTGTCGTAAAACGAGCACTATAGAAATTCAATTGTTAACTACCAGGAGTCTTTTTGATTAACAAGAGATAACACATTGTGTCGAATCTCGTAATCAAGAGCTTAAAAACAGCGACATTGCCTTCACAAGATCTTATTGTATATACAAATTGCAGTTAACTTCAATTCAACACGATCGAATAGTAAAAAACCCCAGCACTCAGATTGATTTTACCAATTTGCACAAAATGGCTTCTTAACAATTCCGCCTTACGGAAGTATCCGTTTTACGAACAAACAACTGACGGGGGACACAAAGGAATGAGACGCAAGCGACATAAAAAAGCATTTCGGAAATACTTTCTGCCCTAATCGCTTAGTGCAACCATGGGTTAATGTCTCTATACGGCCGATTGATGGCAGTCGCCCCGCCCCGGCGGCGGGCGGTTCTCGGTAGCCAGCGCAAAGACGCCGCCTGCATCACCTTACGATCCTGGAAGATTGAGCCGTTACTCAAACGAGCCAATGCCGCTTACAGGTAGATTGGCCCGGAATAGTGGTGTTAATACCTTTTACACGTAAGTACGCACAGTCGTGAAATATTAGAATTACGCACTCTACCAAATTGTCCACTTTTTCCTGTTCACCAATATTTCCTGCCCAATTAGTGGACCAATGGTTTATTTCTTACAATTTTTAGTAAGTAATCTAACTGGATTTTTTTTGTAAATCTGAAATAGGTTAGAGCTTCGAAAATATTTTATGTATGTATACTTATAATAATAAAATTCTGCGGTGCCATTGGTCTTCATAAATGTAAAAAAAACATTTATGAAGACATTTATGTTGAGTTTAGATTAAGTTCGTTCGTTTAGACAAAGTCTAAAAGTTACACTGGTTTCTTTACAATTACTTGTTATTTAAATTATACGTTCTTCGATAAGGCAGTTTCAGCTTCAAACTTAGAGTTCTTCCCATTTTTACGAGTTAATCGTAGGAGGTATGCACAAATTGTTTTTAGTTTATCAGGAGACACGGTGATTACGCGGCGACAGGCGGCCGGTCTACCTGGGCAGGGCGGTGCTGGCATAACTATACATTTATCTGTGTTTACGGCGAGACGTCTATATCCGACCCATAAATCAGTAAGTACCTACCTTGTCAAATTATCATGGATTTTGAAAGGTATTATTCTAATCATAAAACGAAACGATTAGAATGCTTCAGACGGTATTTTGCCTATTGCCCAATTTGGAGGACTGTTTTGTTTTACTGTTATTACCACCATCTGCTAACAGACCTGCTAGGAGACCTAGTTAAGGGAGAAGAAGTGTAGTTAAGAAAAAAAAGAAGAAGTAGGAGCAGAAGAAGAGCGCAAACGCCTTCCCGATAGATGGTCACTATTTGGTTGCCTATAGAAATATATCGGGCATGGAAGAGAAATAACAAAGTAGCAGTGAAAGAATACTACCACCCCCTCTCTGCCCTTGGGTGTCGTAAAAGGCGACTAACGGACTAAAGACTGCACATACATCCAACAGCATAGAGCGGCGATGGGCTCACCACCTGTCACGCTGAGCATATGTGCTGGCGCTATTTGGTGAAAAGTGGACTATAGCAGAGAGGACTGCTTTTGTGGTTCTCTGACTAACCCTTGGGGGATAATTGTCGTGATTGTATTATGTCATGTACATGGGTGTACAGTCACGAGCAAAAATATGTAAACAATTGTAACTCTTAATACAATGGAATAAGAGTCAAAGTGTATACATATTGGTGCTCGTGACTGTACTCGTATGTACGTAATAGAAATTCACGGACAGTTATGATTCGAGGGATATTTGTTGGTCATGATCCTCATTTATCATAGACTCGACGAAGAATAATAATAAGAAGAAAAAGTCTGTAGAAAAGTTTGGTAACAGAAGTTATTAGAGATCTCTAATAATTAGTAATAGATTACGGAGAGAAAATTGGAGATATGACACACTGGTGTCCGCAGATGACTCATTTTCAAGTGGCGAGCTCTCGATAACATTATATTTATAGATAGTAGGTAGATAGATAAAAACAGACATTTAATTAGCCGCTTACAATTTGTGACTTACTGTGCAGGATAATATTACTGAGAAGCTACAGCCATTTTAAATAAGTAATTTGTTGTGACAAGCCCTTCGAAATCAATATGGTCGTTAAACAATAACTTTACCATCGAGAGGGTAAGATACACATCTCGACGTGCGTCCCTCTGGCGTACGAATTGAATGGACGTACCATCGGGAATTATAATGTCCAATCGGCGTATGAATGAGTGAGGCTCGGGTGATGCGAAATTCGGCGGCGACAGACGCACGCGCGCCCGTCAGGTGCGCTGAAACGCGGGCTGCCTTTCATTTCGCAAGAAATCACCAAACTCATTTCACCAAAAATATAAATTTACAAAAATAACACACCTACCGTAAACACATTCACAGCCGTGACATTAACGTCGAACCATGATTAACGCAGCCGTCAGATTTCAACCGTGATTTCAACTTACAATGCAATGTTATAAATTAAATGCTTTGCCACAAGGTAAACTGTTAAACAGTGTACTTGTAGAAGCCGATTAACATTTAAACATGAGTAATGTGGGCCTTAAGAAATAACTCGACCCTACAACACTTATTTACGTACGTTTGCCTGTCACGCTGACCTTTAAACTACAGATTATTCAAATGCACGGTTATTTACTCGAGTGTGCAGCTAAGAGCCATGCCTTCAAATATGAAGGTACAACAAGTTAACTACAACAAAAAATTACTTTAACATTTCCGAAGCCTCAGTTTTACTGATATCAAAATGGAAACCCAAATGGACATTGTAAATAGCAAAACAATTGCTGTTTGTTTTTCCGCTACCGCATACGGCAAACGTACCATCCGTGCGTCCACCTAATCCGTTTTCAATTAGATTGGTCTCCGAGTGGCATGTGTCAATCAGTGGTGGTATCGATGTCCAGCCGGTATCGGTAGCTCGCGGCCCGCAGCGGGTTTGGCGGAGCCGCGCCGCCGGTTGGGCGCCCCTGCCACGTGGGTGGGCGCCGCGTGTGGCCTCGCTGGGTGGCCGCACGCACACACGCGCGCGCACACGCCCGCAAATAAACACAATCATCAACTAGCGATACTCTACTCCGTCACCGGATAGAGCAATCTGGAGATTACCGCGCCGCGGACGCCACGCGCCCGAACCCGCGTTTGCGCCTGCGCTGCGCCCGCGCACTCGGAGCGCAAACATCGCGCCGCGCAAACATCTACACGTATGCCCGCTATCACTCTCGAAAAAGGTTTATGCTGACCCTAGTTTAATATGTTGCTGCTGATGAATTGATGATGCTTTCGCATTTCTGACTTTCTATTGAAAGCTGTCATTTGAGAAGTAGCTGTACACAATTTTACCTATAAGATTAAATAAAAAATAGCTTTAAGTTTTCATAGATAATAATTTTATTTCAACAACATAATACCTACCTACTTAAGAGGGGGCCGCGCGATCGCAAAACCTGACATAAGTCTCATAATGAACTTCAAAGCAAAATCAATTTTATTGATATTTAACAATTAGAACTATTCTGCTTTGAAGTTTCAGACCTAGTAATTTGATTAGAGCAATGTTTTTATTCTGCGAAATGTACAAATCCATCACGCGCTTGTGTTAGAAATCAAAATTTACTTTTTTAAGATGGGGGCGACCTGCGAAATATCAATACAAATATTTTCATGTAAGAATTATTGTTTCATGCGTAAAATTAAGAAAGTTGTCGAAATAAAATATTCTTAGGAGTCTTTTGATTTATGTATTGTTTGTTATTGTTTAAAGAATTTGTAAATTTCAACAAGGCCACGACCTTGTGCAATGATCAGGCTAACTTACGTAAGTTCTTTTAATGCATTTAACTAATTCAGCCATAGTACAAGTAACTTAAAAATACGTAAATTTTCACACTTTCGTGCAGGATCCCCTTAAGATTAAATAAATTAAACAAAAAATATCAAAGTAACTTGTTAAATGTACGATGACGGGTCATATCGACCGATCGATATATTTACCCATAACGGGACAGCTTCAGTTAGAACTTCAGTTGTAAGCTTCATTATCATCTTATTCAGACTGTGTCAGTCTATTGCTGGACATATGCCACAAAGCTTAACAAACTAAGCTAAGCTTAGTTCGAGGACAAATTAAAATAATGGTAATTTGTAATATCACTTCAGCTTATCGACTCTACCAGTTTAATGCATTGCGAAAATAAGTAAACTGTTTCAGTTCCACAAGAAACGCATAAACTATTTATTTCGTTTTATTGCGATAATTGTCTGTTAAGTATTCAAAAAACAAGTTCTTATCCATTGTAGACTTTTAGATCGATATCGTATAATAAAATTATAACAAGAGCTTGAGTTTTATATCTCACAATCACGTCACGTCACGTCAATAACGTCCGAAGACTTATCCGATTATGAAAAACAAAAAAAAACTCCGCTAATCAAGTACACAAAGTACCTACATGCAACAAAGAGAACACTTTCAGATAATGCGTTTCGTTTACACTGCTGGCAGCGACATATTCACATATAAGCCGGTAATGCTATAATTTCGATTCTTAAACGCCGGCCGTGACTCGTTAACATCAGCATGTCTGTCTTGATATTCCGCAGTTGATCGCGTATTGTATTGACAATGTCAGTTAAACGGGGGAGTTTGCTTTCGAGTCACAATCGCGCCGTATATGACCAATGTTTGTCTGCGAATGTGATAATTTAAACAACAATGTTGAACTTGTATAGGTAACGTTGTTCAGAAATACTTTCAAATTCAAAGTACCTGAGTAAAATATTTTAAAGGTTAAAATAAAATGTTTACTAGAAAAAAAAAGTTTGAGTAGCAGTGGACCGGCAATCCAAAGGTCGTGGGGTTTGAATCCCATTCGAGCTTCCTGAGACTGGTTGATTTTTTTTCTAGTAAACATTTTATCCTATTTTATATAGCATTGTGAATGTAAAATTTTAATAAAAAAGATATTTTAAAAGGTTAATTTTTATTATTATTATTTTGAGTGTAGCTCGACGATCAACAATACCAACTAATCGAAGGTGTAGCTCTAGTAGGTACTATTAGTAATTTGTGGTGTAGCGTAGCGTACGTAACCGTGCAGCGTAGCGATGAAAGAATACTACCACCCCCTCTTGCCTTGGGTGTCGTAAAAGGCGACTAACGGACTAAAGAGTGCACATACTTCCAACAGCATAGAGCGGTGATGGGCTCACCACCTGTCACGCTGAACACAATATGTGCAGTCGCTATTTGGTGATAAGTGGACTATGGCAGATGACTGCTTTTGCGGTCCTCATTGCCTAGTCTCTAACGTAAGTAGGTATGTGTTATTTTGAGTTTATAGATGTCGCAGTGTGGGCAAGCCTCCAACAAGGTGGTCCAACGATCTAATGAAGGTCACAGGTGGCCGCTGGATGCGAGCATCACGACACCGGTCGTGGTGGAGATCCATGGGAGAGGCCTTTGTCCAGCTAGCAGTGGACGTCCTCTGATCCAGCTGATGATGATAATGATAGATGTCTTACCGCAGCTTTTATCCCACTTACACCTATTAGAATTATGTTCTGGAGTTCCTCGTAATCATGAACCAACATTGTCCTCTGCTCGACCTTTGATTGAGTCTGCTGCTCGTAATTCTTAAACTTTTTGGAAGTGTCGATGTTAAGATTTTTAATTTTTCAAAACAGCGTAGTTGAGTCTAATTCGTCATGTCATAATTACTTTACATAATTAGAAATCGACAAGTGCTTGATACTATATAATTGCTATAAAAATACCATCGTTGCTTGCCAAATTCACGCATTCAAAAAAAACGGTGTGAGTTACAAAAATGTTCTTGAACTTTTTTGCAACAGTGTTGCATCGGTAAAACGTCTCCAGTCGGTTAATTTTGAAGGTTACATTACATTAATTGACTTCTGTATTCTGTACTGTAGTATTTGACAAGTTTCGTGATGTTTTGTGTGTACTCTATTTGTATCGGTTAGGAGTTAGGACCAGTAATAGAATTTCTGAAGTTATTTTTAAATTTCTAAGTTGTAACTTGTGACATAGCTGTTGCCTTCCATACATAAAATACATAAAAATTAAAACCTTTTTACATATCTAAATACCGGTAAAGCAGGAAACGATGCGTTCCTCGAAATACTTTTACGTCTACGTTTTGACCGCAATCTTCCCGCTAAGTGGTGTCACCGCAAATTACAATGACGTCATTACCACCCAGCTAGGCGCATGCACAATGGCCCGTAAAACTTGATGGTTCCAGACTTTGAAGTAAGTATTATAACTAGAGACGCACTGCAAAGTAATTATTTGTGCACCGAGTTGCGGCCTATTGGTTGCAAACGCCTAGTAATTTCTATGGTCACTTCCAAGCGATTGCGACGAGTTTACAGCCCATGGGCTTCAACAAAATTGCTTAGCAATGTCGTCTCTACTTACAATACTATAATGGTTCCAGACGTAGGCAGCACCGGCCCACTCAGCCGTGTTATGGAGCTTTGGTCAGGTTTGGTGTCTTACATACATAAATATAATTCCGACTATGTATAATCCCCCAAGGGTTAGACAGAGACTAGGCAATGAGGACAGCAAAAGTCCACAATCCACTTTTCACCAAATAGCGACAGCACATGTACTCAGTATGACAGGTGGTGAGCCCATCGCCGCTCTATGCTGTTGGATGGATGTATGTGCAGTCTTTAGTCCGTTAGTAGCCTTTACGACTCCCAAGGGAAGAGAGGGGGTGGTAGTATTCTTTCACCGCTACGCGACACTTACGAATCGGTTATAGAAACGGTAGGTTCACAGTAGGTTAGTATAAAAGTATTCAATTTGAGTTAGTACTGCATTAGACTGCATATACGTCCAACAGCATAGAGCGCTATGCTTTTGGATGTACTTATATGCAGTCTTTAGTCTGTTAGTCGCCTTTTACGACACCCAAGGGAAGAGAGGAGGTGGTACTCAGATCATAGAATGATATGATATGATGAACGTACTCAGAAATGTCAATTAAGTTTTAATGACAATTAAGTGTCTTGCTGTCACTTTCTTATGTATAGTGCTAAATAGAGAAGGAAACACATTTAATTGTCATTAAAACTTAACTGACGTCTCTGAGTACGGCAGTAAGAGCTCCAAAAATTGCAATTATGCCAAAACACATACACGTTAAATGTATGTCAAAGCTACGATTACCGCTACGATTTAATGGGATCGTGTATTTAATTTGTATACGTAACCAACAACCCGCATTAGGCTAACTGGTGGGCCAACCTCAACCTCCCCGTGGGCTGTGGTCGGTGTGGGAAGAATTGAACCCAGCTGTGGGGTGTTTATTAGGTTGATGACGATGTCTCAGCCGTTGCGCCATTGAGCTCCTCCCGAGGCTTATTCATACTATTTGTTTGGAAAAAAGTATCGGATATACAGGGTGTTTGGTAGTTGGGTGCAAAGCTTTAAGGAGATGTTAGTATAGACCATCTAGAACATTTTAAGTCACACTTGTCTTAGACCAAGTCTGTTATTATTATTTTTTTGTTGACCTGCGATTTTAGTGCCAAAAATCCAAAATTTGCTAATTAATTGCTAAGAACATTCGGTTTAAGAGGATTTACGCATTTCGGTTTCCCATACAATTTTCCAAGTCGAAACTTTTAAAGACCAATAAGCCAATTTTAATGAAACTTTGCATGCTAGAGTAAAATATAGGGATCTAAATAGTTTGTTAAAACATTTTTAAGAAATGTTTATTTAGGTGAGTTTTTGCTATTTAAAGCCCACTCTATAGAAAGTTTAAAATCGCCATAACTCAGTTAAATAAACGTTTTTTAAAAATGTTTTCAACAAACTATTTAGATCCCTGTATTTTACTTCTGCATGCAAAGTTTCATTAAAATTGGCTTATTGGTTTTTAAAAATTTCAATTTGGAAATTTGTATGGGAAACCGAAATGCGGAAACCCTCTTAAGTTGAAATGTCAATTTTTTTAAAATTTATTTATTAATGTAATGTGTCTCTAATCGTATAGAAGCATTTTTGAAGCATTTTTGAAGCACCATTGTTAACTAAAAATAATGTTACAAACCATTCAAATGTGATAGAAAATTTGGAAAAGTAAATTTTCGACATTTAATGTCAATTTAAAAAATAAAGAAAATAGCTGCAGATGTTCAAACACATTTATAAACATGTTTGATTATTGCCCTTTCTTTTGAGGTATCATTTGCGTAGATATCTTACCATTTCTTGAAATTATGATGCCTAAACCACTTAAGGGTGATAATATCAATATTTTAGGAGATTTAAAAAAACATCACTCTTGGTGATCTAACTTTAATTTTCATGTTCAAAATGTCGTCCACCATTACGAATACATGCTCGAGCATGTTTTCTTACTTCAGTTGTGCTGATTTTTAGCATCATTTCTTGTTTCATCCGTTCAAACGCAGAATGGCTTAATAATTCCTCCTTCGTAGAAATTTCAAAATAATAGGTAATAACAGACTTGGACTAAGACAAGTGTGGCTCAAAATGTTCTAGATGGTACATACTATAACATCCCCTTAAGGTTTTGCACCCAACTACAAAACACCCTGTGGCCTGATTCACGTATTTTGTAATAATAGTCGAAATGTCGTTTACGTTTAGAAGTCGTCCTATTGAAAAACAGTCACAAATCCGTATTCACCTGTCATTTTGCTAGAACGATTACTCGATAGGAACGCAACTCAGCGATTTGTCAACTATTTAAACTTAATGTTGCCATTACAGTTCTACCAAATAAATTCAAATACTTTTTGTTAACAAAACATGCAGAAATGTTTATTATTTTCTTCCAACGACTTGGAAATTGTCTAATTTGACGTGTAATCGCTGAAATCCGATAAAACTAAACGTCAAAATAATAGGTGAATACCGCGGAGGCAACGATCGAACTTCGATTAATGCACGTGAATACGCTTAAACAAAACCGACTTCAACAAAATCGTGCGATTGATACGTGAATACGAAAAGTGACTTCAGCGATCAAATCGCTTGCATGTCGTTGAAGTTTTGTTACGTGAATTAGGCTACTGTATATACAGATATGCAGAGAGTCAAAAATACTTCCCATTAATATTTAAGCCACTTCTATTATTAAAATAACATCCATACATATAATCACGACTATTATCCCCAAAGGGTTAGTCGGAGTAGGCAATGAAGACCGCAAAAGCAGTCCTCTGCCATAGTCCACTTTTCACCAAACAGCGACTGCACATGTGCTCAGCGTGACAGGTGGTGAGCCCATCGCCGCTCTATGCTGTTAGATGTATCTGCAGTCTTTAGTCCGTTAGTCGCCTTTTACGACACCCAAGGGAAGAAGAGGGGGTGGTAGTATTCTTTCACCGCTACGTGACACGGTTATTTAAAAATTTATATTACTTAAATATTAAACATACATACTTACATAATGATTATGTATTTATTTACTAGTCTGATACATGATTTTATTAATCATAATTTTTGTGATATTCCTGTATTAGTTTATTTTAATGGCTTTTTCAGTTTTTGTTCAGCCAATTTTACTAAACTTATTTTTTTATTTACTCTATATTAGTATTTAAAAGTAATATTATTACTGGCAGACACTTTTAAATCAGTCTTAATAACGTTTCTATATTGATGAGCTGTAATTTGTATAAAATGACACACTCGGTTAATAATAGATTAGTGTGAAATTAAACTAAATTAATTTTAATTTGGTATCTACTTGTATGTAGCAGTAAAATGGCATAAGGTATATGGCACATTAAATTGGTTTAAAGTTTGCTATTATTCGTGGCCCGTCGAAGCGCCGCCGCCTGCGCCTGCGCCGCCTATCGTCAAATTTAAAAGGTGCATTTGCGAATTTCGATGTTTTGCTTTTACGAGGCCATTGTTTGGAGTGGCGGCTTTATAGCCCGGTAGCCTCCCGGCTGACGGCGAAACAAAGGAATGACTGTAATGGTGTCGGGCCCGCGCCAGTCATGAGGCATTACGTACGGGTGTTTAGCTCCGTGCCTTCCACCTTATGGGTTCTTTCGTCAGGCTTCATTTGGGGTAATAAGCAAACAGGCCAGTGTGTTTATTAAGCACCCGTTCGTATCGTCGGCGACGAAAGACGTTGAACAATTGAGTTCTATGGTATTTGTGCTTTAGGCACTAGATTTTGACAAGTGCCTGTTTAGTTATTTATTTTATCGATTTGACAAAATTCTTAAGTACAAATAAACAGAGAATAAGGTCAGAATAGTTATTCCGTTCTCAGGGAAGCTCGAAAGGGATTCGAACCGGGGTTGTTTTTTTTCTAGTAAACATTTTATCCTATATCTGTATAGCATTGTGATTGTGAATGCAAAATTTCAATAATAAAGATAGTTATTCCGTGTTTTGTCTCTTTTACTCTAATTAGAAATAACGTTTATATGGCAGAAACAAAACACGGAATAACTATTCGTAGCTTATTCTTTGTTTATTTGTGGGGCACTAGTTTAGGGATTTTCTTTTGCAGACAGAGTACAACAGGTTATACGTACGTATTTGTATAAAAAAGAGTCTTGAAGGTTACAAAGGCATTTATTTTAATATCTAAGTAATTTGATAGTAATCAGTAGCTAGGCACTAAAGAGACCTATGCACCAAAATCAGCATCGCACGTCACACAAATGTGTCACAAAAAAACTAATTGACACACGCGGAGCGTCCGCTATCTACGTGAAATGGGTCTTCATTACAATTAATTACAGTCAATTCGAGAGCCGCTGACTTAGTCTGGTGTCCATAAACATAGGACCACCTACACGAGCGGCGGCCTAGCAGCCCGATTACAAAACCAATAGCTATTATAGCGTTCGAAAACCAGACTCCCATAAAAACAATTAAGTTTACCGCGTTACCATAAACAGAGCAACATGACCAATTCGAGAGCAATTAGGCAGTCTAATGGCGTAGCAGGAAAGAGAGAACGTGAGGGTTCCCTCGGGTTCACCGGTACATTACAGCCATTACAGGATGTTGGTATCTTGGTAAGTAAAGTAAATTGTCTTACTGCTAGACATTTACATTAGCCTTCATCGCTAAAATGAAGTCATCACTACAACCACAGAACAGTTATGTTCTCTATTCCATGGTTGTAGCCCGGTTGTAGCCATTGCTACAACCGGGCTACAACCGATACCGAACCGAAGCACGGAGGAACTCGACATATTTTTCACTTGGTCACTAATAAATATCACAGTATATAGAGTATTTAATATATTATGGTCAACCAGCATTAATCGAACGAGCTTTCTATAACGACAAGGAGCTCCTCAAACATATAAATACATCGATGATTAAACGTCATTTAATTAATTCTTATACAGTGGTATAAGATTGAATTTTGAATATTTTTTAAGCAAACAATGAAAGCGTCAGTAATAAACAACAGACTGTGACGATTCACTTTCTTTAGAATGCACGAAAGATCTAACAATGCCAGTGTTACGACCATTACTCATAGAACGCGTATAAAGTACAATATATCAAATACTCCCATGACACCTTACCCCTAAAAAAGTGACAATCGTGCGAAAAACGAAACGACCATCGAAAATGGTAGCGGTGAGACGTGGTACCTACAAGCGAGAACATCACGGTAGCTCATAAAACGGCAATCACTATATTCACTATATTCAATCGAACTGAATGCGTGAAGGCAGCAGCACCGCACAATAGACGCTGTTACGTCAGCGAGACAAGCAATTCCGCCGTCGTCGTGTGAGGCCTGCTTGTCAGCCGTCGCCGCGTCGTAATCAATTTGTACGCCCTTCGGTGTCTGCACAACCCCACCTCCCACCCCCGCGACATGGCAGATAGATGTAACATTCGTCACGTACCCTGTATGCGCTTGTAGAGGCTTCTTTCAAAACCTGATGCGAGATTAGAAACGCATTACGGATGGTAACTGATGGTGATTTGATTGTACGCGTCATGTGAATCTGTAATGAGAGCGGTGATCCAGTTTTGTAATGTTGCGGTGTGGCATAACGATGTACTAAGCTAGCAACTTGTAGATACCAATAACTAACAAATAAAAAGATTTAATTCTAAATGATTCCCTTAATATAAAATCTAAAAAAATCTGAGCTTAAACTTAGCAATATTTTGCATCTGCTTTTAACTGGCAATTCAAATCTTTTGTTTTCTAATGTTGACACGAACAATGTCTACAAATGAAATACCTCAACCGAACTCTACTACGAGTCCTTACTAATATTTAAATTACACGTTATTATTTTAAACGTAGTTACTATAATAGTAACTTTATGGTTTAGACTTAATGTGACGTACGTCTCAAATGAATGTTCAAGACGACCAACCATCACAGACGTCAGTATCTCGACAAAATAATTATGTAAAACAAACGCATAAGTGTTTTACTACAAATTGATATTCGTAAGCAACAACAAACTACGGCTCAGTTAAGCTCGATTGCTGACAAAATTTATCAGCATCGTTAAGATTAAACGCAAGCCGATATCCGAGCGCAACAATAGCACTCACAAGCGCCTAACAAAAGTTATGTCTATTGCTCACCATAACAGACAATTCGTGAACTGAAAATAGTATCAGTAACATAAACGCGAGACCTCCCAAGCAGCGGCCGCAGCGGCTAAGCCACGCGCAAGTTTTGCAAACAATGCCTTCCTCGGCGTACGATGACTCAATTAGTAGACAGCAGATAACGAACACCACAATGGGGCTGTAAATAGGCTGACCGAAGCTATTTATGATGAAGTTACTTAACCTTACTTAACCTCTTGTGTGCTACGGCCATTTTTTTCAATATGGCCGCATGTGTCAAACTACTTCCGTATTACTTCCTGTTTATATCCGGTCTAGGTCTAATGACGATTTCCATGAAATTTTTATGTAGAGATTCGAGATTCGCTCTGTCTACCGTTGCTCGGGTTGGTTAGGGTCGTAATTAGTTTTACGAAGTTGTAGTTGAGTTTTATCGTAGGACACATTTTTTGAAGTAACATTAATATAATAGCCTGAAAGAAAGAAAAAAGAAAATAAAAGAGGTGGCCGCATTTGCCCTGCAAGGTAAATAGACTTACTAACTTATCAATTAAGTTACGCAAACAATACTTAATTATAAAATCCTTGTGTTCCTGAATGTAGTGTTATAAAATAAATAATTTATCCTATCCTATCCTACTTCCTACTAATATTATAAACGCCAAAGTTTGTAAGTATGGATGGATGTTTGTTACTCTTTCACTTAAAAACTACTACATGGATTTGGATGAAATTCGGCAAACAGATAGTTTATAACCTGGATTAACACATAGGATACTTTTTATTCCGATATTCATACGGGAACGAGAACCACGCGGGTGAAACCGCGAGCGGCCGCTAGTCTACTACAAAACTCACCATTCCGCATTTAGAGATAAAAATGATGATAATTCTTAAAAAATACATAATTATCATAATAATTTTGTATTTTGTTTCGTATGATTCTCGTGGGAAATCTACCTCCAAATTTAGACAATTAATAAGCTAATTCTCTAGCAAATAAAACATTCAAATAACTGTTTTTATATCAATTTGCTTTCAACGATTGCCCTTAAACTCCCAGACATTATAATCGTGATTTCTCCTCCGTACCTCCGACAGTTTTAAGTCAAACAGTGACATTACAAAATCGATGGTAAACATCAGATAATCAATCATTAACGGATAATTGCGGCGGCGCGGCGGCTCCTGGGAAAACTGAAACTAATGAAAGGGCAGGATGTCGTCTGGTTCCCAGATAGATTTTTTTTAAATAACCGTCGAAGTGTCTCGCCGGCTGAACAAACTGTGCCTCGGGCGCGACATCGATAATTCGCTCTCCTATCCACGGGTTGGTCTCACGATCTGTTTCCATTTTCATCGATTTTAACAGATGTCACGAAAGACCTCAATGTTTTTCTTAATAGAAAAAAATTAACACGTTTATAGATTTCATGTTATGTAGCTGGATTGTATAATAAAAGTATTTTTTTAAATTTTACATTACGTTTCTGTGTTTTTTCATTGAGTCAATTTATGTTTTGCATAATATTAAGTTAAAGATGGCCGTGAAAACAATTAGTAAAATACTACTTGGCGGTTGGTGGTAAACTAACCCGACAACCCTGAAAGGACCTAGCGTCGACGGGGCGGTAATCAATGACCGTGAGGATCTGAATACCTTCTAAAATACTGACGCGGAAGGACGTGGGAACCCACCGCGCTTATCTTTCCATGAAAACCCCCGGAATCAAATACAGAAAGAGAGAGTATGTTGGCCGACCCGACTAACCATCGGCGCCACCCAGTATCCGGGCTGGATGGTGTGAAATTGGCGACCGAAGCTTCCCCTGAAGTGAATCGGCAGGCTTCAGAAGGAAGAGATGCTACTGTCGGTACCACAGCATTTAAGAGCGAGAAGACCTCAATACGAAGCCATCATCGTATTGCCACTTGGAACGTCCGAGGTCTGCTAATGGCAGCTAAAGTGAAAATCGTAAAGCAGGAGATGGAATCACATAACATCTCATTACTAGGCGTCAGTGAAAGGAACAAGGAGGAGGAAGTAGTGCTTGTTTTTAAGTCCTTCTGGCCAGCATCATCTTATTTAAATGCTGACAACCACAACAACCAGAACCAACGGCTTTACATGCACATCAATAGGTACATATAAAATGTCCGTTACATATTTAGTATTACACCTGACTACAATGGACACAGCGCTGTGGCCAGCCTCAGACACAACCGTGCTTCCTGGCGTGACACCGTAATTGTTTATATTAATTGGACACGCCAGCGACCCCTGAGAACATGGCTCACTCAAAAAATCAAAACGTAACTAATCTTCGTTTGTTGTACGCAATGATGCGTACAGAGGACCCTCCAAAATGAGTTTATCTAAAATTAGTTTCTCAAGTAAAAATTGCATGAGTGCAGCATTTTCGTATGCAATTCAATTGTTATAATAATACAAGGTCTCTTATCATTAATAAAGCAAAGGATGTGTGTCAGGATCGTAGCAAATGGAAAGCAGTGAGTCTCTGCTAATTCTCCGGGAACGCTCTGGTTGTATGTATACTCTAGACATACAAAGGACCCTACAGGTTGTTATTTTAACATCCCACTAGAGATTACATTAAATTCTTGTTTTTATCATTACCCTGCGACATATAGTTAGATTACATTAAAATACAGTCGTTACACACTTCGTTCGCTTCATTCAAATCCATCAATTTTTTCATGCACGCCCGGCGGTTTTTGTCACTGTGTACACCTGCCTTTTTTATCAAAACCCCTAACTGGTCCGCGTAGGTTTTTCGAGGACGCAATCGTTCCTTCCACATTGCACAATTTATCTCTTTCGTGATTCAACTTTCACTCATCCTTTCTAAGTGACCAAACCACTGGAGCATTTCTTCTCAATTCTTGTCACTATATCATCTTTCAGCCCGCATCTTTCTTGAATTACATCATTCCTCACTTTATCACTCAGTTTCGTTCCACATCCTTTCTTTTCCTCAACGAACGCATTTCTAGCGCATTTATTTTGCTTTCATTCTTCTTCTGCCATACCCATGACTCACTTTCGTACATCTGCGTCGGCACCAGTACCCCGCTATGAATAGCCATTCGCGCCTTTTCAGTCACGGTTTGACTACTCATAACCGAGTGCAAAGCGACATTCACTGAGTTTCCTTTCTTAACTCTTCTTTCTATATCATCCTCACACTTTCCATCCCTTGTGGACAAACTCCCCAAATAAACAAACTCACGCACTTGTTCTACTTTCTCGCCACCTATCATTATCGCACAGTCAGACATTTTTTCATCTCTCTCAAACACCATAACTTTCGTCTTTGATACATTGACTTTCATCCCTTTTTTCACAAAATCATCATTCATAACGGACACCATAAATTATTGTAACTCCCCTACAGAGGTGCGTCCTCTAATCTGCGTATCGCGTATAACCTGGTCGTCAGCGTAGATGAGGCACTTGATACGGGTCCCATTCATCATAACTCCACAGTCACGTTCTTTTAGGCCTTTCATACAATGGTCCAAAAACACATTAAAGAGCTACGGTCTGTTTGACACCTCTAAAAATTTCAAACCAATCAGTGTATGAGCCGTTAACCCTGACACATGAACGGAATCTTTTTAAGACATTGCAGTGCATGAATCAATTTGCTCTCCAATCCGTAAACACTCAGACCACACCTTCCATAGTTCCTTTCTGTCGACTCGATCGTAGGCCTTCTCCAGGTCTACAAGGGCACGGTTAACCTTTTTGTGCTTAGCCAGGTGTTTTTCGGTTAAGCACCTTAAGGAGAAGACCTGATCCGTGCATCCCATTCCCTTCCAAAATCCCGCTTGCACATCCTAAATACTCTGATCAGTTTCATGCATCACCCTTTCAAATCAAAACCTTAGCATACAACTTGCTGACAATGCTGAGAAAGCTGATCCCGAGGCAGTTTTTAGGATCCTAGCGTGACCCTTTCCCTTTGTACAGCGGCACAGCCACAGCTTTACGCCAATCTTCTGGTACTTTGCCGCTATTCCAACATTTATTAAAGATAAGATACAACCAGGATGCAACCAGCCCATTCCCACCTCTCCGCATTTCAACAGCAGATGGCGATCCATAGTCTCTGCCTACTCCTATGAGAAACCAGCTTGAGTTTATGTATGTATATTAAAATACACAGTTGATTGGGTTTCATATTTGAAAATGTCAAACTTGAAAATAGATTACAGAGTTATTCGGGAAATTAATTGGCAGAGTGCAAGATTTTTTTGGTTCTTCTATTAACTAAGAAGTTAATCTGAAAATTCCCTAGGTAATCTGTATAAGGTATCGTATCAGTTAATCTGCAGATTATCTCTTAATGCGCTTATTCAAGTATTAGAATGCGGAAAGCATTTTGTAGGTAACATATCTACATTTTAGTAGATTTTTCATTAATTCTGCAGATATTTTAATTTGTCTCAGTAGTAACAAAATAGGTAGGTTAAATTCATTTCGAAACTTAGACCTTACAACATTCAATTTCAAGCATTCCTATTGGATTTACTTGCAAAACCCACGCTTATTTATAGAAGCAATTTGAAATAAACAATGTGTAATGCTACTATATTTCCATTTATATTTAATTTGAAATATTGTAATCTAACTGGTTTCACTTCATCAATATCTGGGCTTACAAATGGCTTGGCCAATAACCTGTCTGTTACACGTTTGTGGGTCGAGAAAATGTATGAGGCTAGCCAGGCACGCACTACTATGCGTCTGTCGCCTGTCATGTAATAGACCATAATGATGTCTATTACACAAACACGAAGTTAACTGAAGCTTAGCTTAAATTGGTACCATGTTAGGAAATCTAAAGTTTACATATTTGTAATAAGTTACAATTACACACCTATGCCCAACAGTGAACGTCTTTTGGCTGATTATGATGATGATGATGTATTATAATTATGCGCTAGTAATAGTACTGTTAACTGGAACGCTTGAAACCTTCTTTTACACAGTTGTTCGCTCACGTCAGTAGCCATAGGCTCAAATGAAATAAAAAAACAGTGGCAAAACTGTTTCGAAACGGCAATTAATTTACTTATTTTACGTAATCACAATATAGGGTTAATAAAAGACCTCTCGAAATGTTCCCAAAATAGCGTGTTAAGCGTTTCTAATACGTTGCGTTTTTTCTGGCCCATCGGTAATCTCTTGTCATCGTTTTCGAGAAGGCCTCTCCTGAATCAATAGTGGGGTTAAAAAAAATAGTACAACAAGTGCTGGACAGTGGGCTGTTTGAGCAGGCGGTTAGCGGGCCGTTGTTACCTCGAGTGGCACCGGATAAACAACGAGCTTAATAATTCTCGAGGAATCGCCTCGGTTCGGTTTGGTACGCATTTCGCGAAGGTGACCCAACGTTGCATGGGGAGTGGACACGGAAAAAAAAATTAAATGAAGTATGATTATTTACGGCTCGTAAAAAAGTAAAAGGCGACTAACGGAGTGAAGAATCTGAGGAGCATAAAGTGGCACTAACTATCACGCTGACCAGACTTTAATTGGGTAAACGTAGGCTCTAGCGGAAACAGAAAAAATTTTGTGGTAGGTTGTGTTAAAATTAATTTTGAATTATTATTTATAAAGTTGTTTAAGGGTGGATTCGACAAAACTGGAACAAGGTCTTATACCTAGATTAAACGCCGAATTTGGATAGACTAATCTTGGAGTAAGTCTTATTCCAGTTTGGTTGAATCCACCCTAAGTTTATACGCTAATATTTTTTTTCGGAAACAAACTTACAACTATCAAAATATTAAATATTCACTAAGTATTAAACTGTTATTTGGTTGAATGTTAAGACACTATCACTATCATCAGCCCATAACATCCATAAAGTCATATTTATACTGTGATAACTGTAAAGCGTGTGATCAAAATGACAAGTCAAAATAGACCCTTCCTAAAAAACAAGCATATAGCTAAGATATCAATGGCAAGTATAAGATGTAAGCAAATAGTCAACCCTACTGTCCCATACAAACACTTTCATATTTAATAAAGCTCTATACTAGGGGTCCCCTACGACTTTGTCCAAGTAAAGACCCGTATCCTGTAATGGTTTTTTGAGATCATATAAATAAATGAATTTAAAATACTATTTAAGATTAATATTGTTAGGTAGTTATGTTAGTTTTAGTAAGAATTTTAAATGTGGTAGCTTGTTAATAGCTTCGTGTTTTTATTTTTTTTGTTATGTTTTGTATTTGTAAGCTGTTAGCTATCCTAAAATTAATAAATAAAAATAATACACAAAACTCCTTAGAAAATAACGTTAGGTACATTTTCCTTGAATTCGAAAGAAATTCAAAAACTTTTCTAATTTTTCTCTCTGTTATACAACCTAATGTAGAGTATATCGAACTTTTGAAAAATGTCAGCCAAAACTCAATTTTCAAGTTAAGCGTTTACTAACGAACACCATTTAATTTTTCTTTATATAAAAAATGAAGCAATTTGTAATAATAAAAAAAGATTGGCATTTAACAGTCCCACTTGCCGGGGGCAACATGGTCCGCCTACCGTTTGCATTGTATGACTAAGCTGTGTGCGCTGAGCGAACAGTAGCTATTTGTGCTCCGCTACCTGTACTACGCCGTACCTGCGACCCCATACACACAGTTTCTTATCATATCTACTATAAAAATATTAGAAAATCCTCAGGTAAACACCCCCAATAAGGGTTTTGATCAAACAAACCGCAATATCTTTCGGAGCAATAGGAAATTAAGCTTATGAGCTCTGATGTTGCTTCAAGTGTATTATTTTTTAAGTTATCCGAAAAGTAATGTTGTACTTAATTTTGATATTCTTCCTTTACAATGTTGAAGGATTTGTAGTTGTAGTGTTCCTTAATGGTAGAGGATTCCAGGTAAAATGCGCTTCTAACTTACGTAATGAAAAGTAAAAATGCAGCCAAGAAGTTAATTATGACCTAAGTGAACATTATTGGATGTAGGCAAAATCAATAAACAAAAGTAAAATACCACTGACTGAGAAATCTCAAAATCTCCAAATACAGAAAAATTTTACAAATACCAAAACATGAAGCACAAAACTGATTTGCCTTTTTTTTGTAAACTATTTTATTTAATCTCAAATTATGTGCATTCACTTGACCACAAGATTGTTACGGAAAGAGCCAGCTCATAAATCTTGCTACGAGACATGTTTAAAGTGAAAAAAGTAACACATGTCCGAACCATGTTTTAGAGGGACTAATTTCCTTTGGGGATTTAAATATTTTTTGGTTATTTTGTAAGGAAACAAGAGCGAGAATGCCACCCACGTCGCGGCCTCAGGGATAGTCAGCAACAAAGGTATCGGTGTGAACACTGTTGTTTGTGCATAAGACCCTTAATAAGACAGCTATTACAATAAGAAATGTAAATTCAGCGCAGTCGCATACAATATGCATTGCCCAACCTTACACAATGTTTATTCCGACATGGTATTGCAGTTTTGTGCCTAGCTCATTCCACATTCCGTTCAGAGTAGGTAAAGTAAAATCGTATACATTTATATTAGTGTTTGTGTTTACTTTGTTTACAATAATACAAATCTTAGTTTAAAAATTTCGAAATAATAATGATAACTTAATTTTATTTATTTCTCATATATACGAATAAAATTATCGCCTCCTTCAAATGCACTTCTTATATAATATTGACAGATCGTATAAACTATTCGCGCACAAACATTTTTAGCATTACGACATGACGAGTAATAACGCCTACTACATTTTTGGTCCTCATTGAAGATGGGTGATTATAATTACTATAATCGAAATTGAATGATCATTTAGGTGCTTCTGATGTAAGTGCAAGTTTTTTTCAACTTTCTATCACCAGTATTTGTATGGAAAAGTTGCAACTCTCATTACCATTGAGGTACAATAAACTAGAGAAGACACCGCGAAGCAAGTCTGTGCGCACTAAGGTGCAGCCCATGGGCTGGAAACGCCTCAGTGATTTCGCGTGATTCAAGCGATTTGCGGCTGCACCTTAGTTGCGCACAAACTTGCTTCGCGGTGTATTCTCTATTTTATTGTAGGTACCTCAATGCTAATTACACAAGTTTTCGTAAATGTGATCCAATGATAAATAAAACTCGTAGTCCACACTCGGAGATCTATTAGTCCTATAGTTAATGGCTACGAAAGCGGTAAAAGACAGACTTGACCGAATTAAAGTAATCATGAAAAAAAAGGTACTGCAAATGCAGAATATAAATTAAATCCAATTTTCTACCTTATCTTAGTTGAGCATACCGAGGTTGCTCGCTCACGTTACGTCGACCCATCGGGATCTTCTGTGCAACCCCATCCTTTTACTCTACCTCCTCAGTGAAAGACACTGTTCAGCTGTCTAATACCTGATACTATAGAATTTCAATTGTTAGCCCTCTAGGAGTCTTCGTGAATTGACAAACGAAGAAGATCGTCAATATAATCCACCTTCGAGCGCACCAGAGTTGTACCGACTAGGAGTCGAAGTGGTCGCCATGACGAAATCATAATCACGACTATTATCCCCAAAGGGTTAGCCAGAGACTAGGCAATTAGGACTGCAAAAGCTTGCAGTCCCTGTACCATAGTTCACTTTTCATCAAATAGCGACTGCACATGTGCTCAGCGTGACAGGTGGTGAGCTCATCGCCGCTCTATGCTGCTGGATGTATGTGGAGTCTTTCGAAATCGGTCGGATTTAATCATCATCAGGCTTGGCAATGTGTCGACATTTATAAGTTTACCTAGGAGGGTTTACGCATTTCGGTTTTCCATACAAACTTCCACACAAAATTTTTAAAAACCAATAAGCCAATTTTGATGAACTTTGCATGCTGAAGTAAAACACAGGGATTTAAATAGTTTGTTGAAAACATTTTAAAAAAAAATTATTTAACTGAGTTATTGCGATTTTTAACTTTCTATAGTCCACTTTCGCAATAACTCAGCTAAAAAAACGTTTTTTAGAAATGTTTTTAACAAACTATTTAGATCCCTGTGTTTTACTTTAGCGTGCAAAGTTTCATCAAAATTGACCTATTGGTTTTTAAAAGTTTCGACTTGGAAGTTTGTACGGAAAACCGAAATGCGTAAACCCTCTTAACAAGTAAGTACCTCTACGTTGCTACGTTATGTGGAAGTTTGATCTTAGCAAAGTTTGACGTTGTCTGTAACCGGTGTCAGTCTTACTTACCTCGCGAGAGCACCGTTTTCATTTTAACTGTCACATGAAAGCGATGGTGGCGAGCACACGACTTTACGCCGGAACACTCAGATAATTTCTTGTTGAACCATATATTTTAGGTTGATACTTTGTACAGCCGCGTGGAAAAGTTGCTAACTTTAAATTGTAAAAAGTGTCGTGAAATACTCTTCTCTATCTGGATTACTCTAGAAATATACGAACTTCTGTAACAAAGACGTCATAATTGTTTTTTTAATTATTTGTTTAGATTTGCAGTCCAAAACTCGTTAATAGTTAACTTAATGTTTACAACTTATAATTTTATTGGTGGACAGAGAAGTTCTCGAATAAAAGTTTATCAAGGTGTATCACAGACCATTCAAAAGAGGTGTCCCAGCTCGCATAACCTGTACTTTTAAGTGCTGGTTGTTGTATTTTTGACCATATTATTTTTCACCATCAGATGACAACTCTAACTATAATCATTTTATTGAATTTTAGCCCAGTCTTCCATACAATGTAAGTGAGTAACAAAGCGTCTACTCAATCTATATTATAAATCTGTTGCTTAGAATGTTTGTTTGCATCATTTCAGAACGGCTGCACCTATTTGGCTCATTCTTTTTAGTTGTGTTTGTAATGCCAGGACCAGGTTTGTATTAATAAAAAAAATATGCAAATTCGTCACGGGTTACGGGGCAACGGGGTCCACACTACGCCGACGATTTGAATGAATCGATTGTCAATAATTAAGTAAATCGCACGGAGCAAATCACTTGCGGTGTCGATTGTACCGCAATACAATACCCAATAATGATGCACAATTAAATTTTATTTCCCGAGCCTTTCCGCGCCGGCTGTGGAACATAACCCTAATTCTTTAACTGCCCACTGATGGGCTAACTTTCTTTTGATTTCGGTCCTTCGTGTCGAGATGATATGGAAAATTATAGCGCAATTACGTCAATTTACGGAATGATAATTGTACAATAAAGTTAATGATATTAGGTCTTTCTTGTGTTTTCTGTATCATTTGGGGAACTTCTTGATATGAAATTTCTATATTAAAAGACTGTTAATGTAAATGAGTATGCGTTCGAGGTAAAGAGATCACTTGGTCTTTTATTTTGTGAGTTGGAAAAATCGAAAACAACATTGAGCAACTTTACTAAAAACAAATGTTTTAATATACGATACGAATTTTGCAATTACAAATTAATTCTTAGCAATCTTCCTTGTTTTCAGTCATCTTATGTGAATTTTATTTATTTCAATTTATGTAAGTATTTTATGTAGGTTTGTATTATATTTTAAAGTTTCGTTGACCAATTACAATAATTTGAACTTAATTGGAAAAAAATAATAATTTACAAAGTAAAGATCGAAGCCCGACAATAGACTAAGTATGAGATAGGTAATTACCAAAAAGAGTCTATAAAATATTTATTTACTAGGCTCTTTACAATTGAAAGGACATTAAATAAATATTATTTCCAATAAATGTAAAGAATTGTTATATTCCTTTACACGAGAGCTCCACCTAATTTACGGCACGCAATAAATTCTTAAGATATTATATCGTCGAATATCGGACGTTTCATTCGGACATTCCTCATTGGAGTCCAGCGGTTTGGTGGCTGGTCTTAAAACATGCGACCGCGACAGGCAATTCCCTTTGACCGGCCTTCGTAAAATATGAGGGTCCGCAACGCCAGAATAAAAACAAACCGCGATAGGCGTCCCGAAGCCATTGCCAAACGAACGAGTGGAATGACGGACAGGCCGCACTTTAATATTAGCATCTAAATTAAGAGGTTTGGAGAATCGAGTTTTTTGGTTATTTTTTTCATTTTTTAATTTTTTTTTGTTTTTTAACACATTATTTAGCAAACACAATTATAAAGATGTCTTACACTACTATTACAATAATATTGTACTTACATGCTGGGAGCTTGCCACAAGCTCTTATTTTAGCAGAACAAAAGCATTTCTTTCTTTTTTCATTGACGTGCTTCGGAAAGCATGTAGGCTGCTTGTCCCGGTAATTGCCGTAAGTTTGGAAACCTACATTGGGCAAGTGAGACCAGCAGTTGGACGTTTATAGACTTGAATATCTTCTGTGATGATATCACTTTTAGTTCAATTTCTTAATAAGTACTGTGATACAGACTACAGTTAAATGCAGAAATATGTCCCTCCACGATTTTTATTTATTGTAGGTACTTCATCAACAGCCTATAAACGTCCCACTGCTAGGCACAGCACAGGCCTCCCGCGTGGACAATAGCACGTGGGGATATTGGGCCATAACCCAACATGCTGGCCCAATGCGGGTTGGTGGGTTTTAACGACTGTCCAACGGCTTAACGTGCCTTCCGAAGCACGGAGCAGCTGGAGATGTTTTTAATTTGGTTACCTATCCAGCGACCCGGCATTGCGAAAGTTGCTTGGTGGGAAAGATTGTAAGCCGAACGCGCTAGCCGCTGCGCCATCGAGCTTCTACTTAGTAGGTAACTTAAAATGAATGAATATGGTTAAAAAAGTAAGCCTACTTGCTCATGACTGTAACAATGACTTAAATTTTAGGAAATTTTAATTAGGCCCACTTTAAAGCTCCCTAATGAAATAGTCAGATTATGAAGAAAGACAAACTATGATTTTGACTTCGAACATGAAGCGCCATCGAGCTCCTTAAAATGAATGAATATGGTAAAAAAAGTAAGCCTTTTAAATTTTTGGAAATTTTAATTAGGCACACTTATAAAGCTTCCAAATCCAATAATCAGACTATTAAAACTAATGAAGTCAAAATACATGATAAATAAATTCAGTTTCAAAAATAATAACTCGCGTTGTCCATCAGAAGTTATAGTCAAAATGTAGTGTTAATGAACGACTCGTAAAACGTAAGATGGCTACAACGGCGATTATTATATATTTCGGAGTGAGCGGCGGCGCGGGCATAAATAATAAACGGATCTATGTTTAAAGCGGGCGCGCGCGTCTTGGGTGGTCCGCGGACGGTCTGATGCCTGAGATATCGCCGCTCCAACAAAATTGAAATAGATAGCGTGCACGCCAGCGCTGCACTAAGGGCTGACACCCAAATTACACTGCCAACCTTTTTATACTTTTCGCGTTCCATTATAAACAAACATTTAGGGCTGATTTTTCAATCCTCGGATAAAATTTAACCGTCTGATAAATTATAACACTATCAAACTAAAATGTCACCTGAAAAGAAAGAAAAGACATGAGATTACAATACATTTTCAAAATGGGTTCAAAAAGGGGCATACCTACCTAGGAGCTAAAATATGTTTTTTAACTTTATCACCCATTCAGCACATCATTTTTTAGCTGCGGGAAAGAAACTGCACAGCTTTACTGTATAGATACAGAAGTAACGACATTTACAAAAAAACAAAAAAATTATATTGTTAACACATCTTTAAACTTAATGGTGTCGCGTAGCAGTAAAAGAATACTATCACCCCCCTTCTTCTGAAGACTGCACATACTACCAACAGCATAGAGCGGCGATGCACTCTGAGCACATGTGCACTCGCTATTTGGTGAAAAGTGGACTATGGTAGTGGACTGCTTTTGCTGTCCTCATTGCCTAGTCTCTGACTGGGTTAGTAGATAAAAGTCGTGGTATGTGTGTATGTAGGTTTGTTTTAATCAAACTAACATAGCAATGTTCTCACACGACAAAATTTGCCACCTAGAGCGAACAAGGTTTTTTACGGTTTCAAAAGCCAAGACCGATAAATTCCCTTAATTTTTTTAGGTATTCACGTAACCGTACCTTATTACGAGTAGATTTTCCAAGATGTTCGAGTCGGGTGAGGTGCACGCGTCTTTTAGATCTATTATAGTCTAGCAATTGATGTGAGAATTTTTGTTATGTGTTATTACATTTTTTTTTGTTTTTTGTTTGCTCATTTACATTCCAGCTGTGCAGTAGTATCGTCGGATAAGGTGACATACCTACATTTATTCATTACATCATCATCATCAGCCTATAAATGTCCCACGCATCAGGGCATAATTCTTCCCACATATACAACAGGAGGAGATTTACTCATTACAGATTGTTTGGATCCATTCTAGTAATGAATGTAAGAGTTGACTAGTTGTGCTTTTATTATTTAAAAAAAACTTCTCAATCCGAATCTGGCGTGCAGATTTATCTGGTGTCAGATCGGATCTAGTGCGGCGGCCGGTGTCGCCGCGACGTACACGCCTGCAGATCAACCAATCCAAAACTGTCAAACTTCTCCAATCTATATTCTTCCTTAGATACTAGAAATAAAGTTCAAAATGTATTAAAGAAATTTGACGTTTTGTGGTAGGATGAAGTGCTGCCGTCTGTACACGCCGCGCCGCGAACTAGCAAACCGTGCTGGACTTGTGAAAGACAGAATTCGTTACGAGAAATCGACTTATGGCTTTTCAATGTGCACCGGAGCGCTTTCCTGACAAACTGTTGTTACTTGACTGGCGCATTTGAATATTTATTAACAGCGGCAATAGCGTGTGTGGCATTGACGTTCAATTATTTGTCTATAACATGAAAGCACGACAGCTAAGTTCTCTTTTTATAATTATTATCTTAAAATACCGCTTATCTGGTACCTTAGGTAGAGGGCTTTATACGTTCATAAACGATGAATTGCAAAAGTGATAAATACAATCATCGGTTCTTAAAAAGAACCCTTTAATGGCTTTATTTAAGAGCCAAGATTACATAATCAATCCTCATTCGAAGAAACATAATAACTTAACGTAAACGTTGATTGATTTGTCTCGCAACTTAGTAGTATTTATGAAACTGAATCACTGGAACGGTCATTCTCGGAACGCTCACCCTATCATTACGTGTTTCTATTTTCCATCCACCGGCTTCCTCATATGCGATGCTGAGCTCACTATAATTACCTTGTTTACGATCCTAGGCAAAGCCTCTAAAGCAAAGCCTACGCTGACCTTCTGAGAAATGGGGGCAGTTAGCAGAGCCGTGGTTACAACATTGTCATACGACCACCCGCGTCGCTCATTGTCACGCAAATTTGTGAGTTATGGTGGCCATTTCAATGCTTGTCGCACTTGAGACAAAAATTATCATGCTGTCTCACTAAAGGCAAAGGTAATGCAACCTGCATTGACGTCATTACTTTTGAACTGTTTATGAGCATGAGCATGATTGTTTGTACGGCTCTTTATTTTGCTATAGCTTCGGCACTCGGTTTTGCCCTAAGAATGAGAGTTTCCCGGGAACATTTAATGAATCCTTATTTGCTTAGATAAAATAGCTGCCATTGGTGGATGACTTTTTAGAAAAGTTCCAAAGATTGGCCCATAGAAACCTACACACATGGACATCACGTCGATGTATATTAGGTCCGTGCATGCACATACAGAATGACAAATAAAACAAACAATCGAACTTTACTTTCATATAAGTAACTAACTTACCGTATTAAGAAGGAAGAAAACAAGGACAGGTACTTTCGATTTTTTTTAATGCATAACAAATAGTTATCAAGAATAACAGAATAAAATGATTTATTTACCATTAGTAGGTAGTATTGTACAATGTGTGTTGGCATGCACTGTACAAACTTTAGGGGTGGATTCTATAATACACACAAATATACCTAACAAAAATTCTAAACTCAATAGTTTAGAAATGGTAGCCTTTTTTATTTTGTTCTTTTTTTTTGTGTGTGTGTATTAAAAAAAATATCACGAAAAGTTGAAATCATATTCACTTAAAAAAAGTTTCTAACATAGGTGAAACTAGTCGCAAGTAAATAACAATCAGTAAAGTAGCCGAAAGGTCATCATACATCAGCAGAAAAACAAAATAAATATGTCGGTTTTCAACACCAAAAATGACGAAAAAAACACATAGTAAATTCTACTATGTATTTTTACTATATTTTCTTAATATTTTTTATGATATATATTTGAGCTTAAAATTCACCTCTAAAGTGTGTACAGTGCATTCCATTACACATTGTATAGTATTCATCATCATCTTCGCCATCTTAATTTCAGTCGAAAGACGTCCATTGCCGGACAAATAAATGGGCATTTCAATGTTAATTATATTTGTTAAATAACATTAACGCCTCGGTGGCCGTGTGGTCAAGGTCTAGGCTCGATATCCGTAAGATACTGAGTTCAATTCCTATGTCGGGCTAAGTGTGTTTTCGGAGTTTGCGATGCATAGTCCAGGTTTGTGATCACCAACCAACCCACTTTAAGCAAGCGTGGTAATCTGGTAATTAAGCCAATTACCATCATTAGCAATGTGGCGATGACTTGATGGTTTGATGATGGAGGCCCTTGCTCTGCAGTAGGACAGTATACAGAATGTACTTTTTTAAATTTATAAATTGTGTTGCCTTATCGTCACTTATCATTAGATGAGATGAACGCCAAGCGCTTACCCGTTGTAGATAAAAAATAATGTTTACTACACATTTCTGAACTCCATCACAATCATTATTATTTTCTCCTAACTGCTTATATGCTTCTTCTTGCTCCCAGTCTAAAGCACATAAGCGCTTTTTCTTATGTTACGGCTCCGTCATAAGGTATTCCGCATATGTCGGGAGCTGGTAACTTTCCTCAACGTCAGCCTCACACAATGTGGTTAATCAAACGTGTCGCCAAATCCGTCGGCGCGGGCCGCGGCGCGTGCGTGCCGCGATTGCAAATACGGCACATCTTTATGAGGAACAGACACGAAAGTTATCCCGATAAATAGCAGTTAGTTGCCTGTGTTCATTCTCCTCTGTGACGTTCCGAAGTGATGCAGGTAACGTTACCTACTTATCGCTTACGTAGACATACTAATCTCACATCGCGACTATTTATCCCCAAATGGTTAGTCAGAGACTAGGCAATGAGGACCGCAGTAGCAGTCCACATTGCCGCTGAGCACACGTTGCAGTTGTTATTTGAGAAATAAATCTATTGCGAAAATTATGGAGATTTTGTTTTTCTTTCAGAATAAATTGCAATTTTAATGTCACCATTTGCTTTGTCATTTACCCTGGGTATGCACGTAACAGTAGATTAAGTTTGTGAAACTCAAACAAACACAAAAGTAAAACATTTTTTTCTAAAACGTTTTAAGATAAAAGTCTGAGATTACTCAGAGTGACTTGTGAATTCAGCATCATCAATTAATTTTTGTACAACACGTCATGTGGACGCTGCCGACGGTGCCCGATCCATCAAAGTGTCTTTGCTGTCACAGCAAATATGACGCGTTACAAATGTTGGACAAATGGAACATAACAAGTAGAGTAGGAATTTAAAAAATACTAAAACTGTATTATTATATAGCACTCCTGTGTCCCTGCGTTGTGTCATAGTACGGTGAGCTCATAAGTACGTTCTACCAGGGCCAAAATGACGAATTTAAAATCTGGGGGACTTATAAGCAAACTAGCAAAGCAAGGTACTTGTACTTGAAAGGTATTGATAGGCGTTGAAATTAGACAATTGCCGCTCTGATTACACTGTGAAAATTGACAATTAGTCATTTATTGTTCAACTCCAAAATTAATCGGTCCGTGGTTTAAATATTGTATTATGGGAGTGTGTGATAGTTTGATGACCACCAAGGGCGTCGCCAGGGGGGAGCAGATAGGGGCAGCTGCCTCCCCTCTATGTACAGTGAAGAGGTTGTAGAGTTTATACACAATGGAACTTTGCACCGTTCTTATTTCAATCGCCTCCTTCATTTATATCGGTTTGCCCCCCTCCCCCCCCCCCTGGGCCATCGGCTGGCAACGATCTTCATGAACACCAGATAGACAAGTGTAAATTAGGTACCTACGTTATTTAAAACATAGAACAAGTTTTTAGCTCTGTGTTTAGAACACGTCGTGATTATCGTCATCTAGAATATTTTTCCTCCACGCTCAGGGTTGGTTTAAGAGTTTTAAAGAATGCGGTCTCATGTCGACAACAGGGGTAAAGGCTTGACGTGGCCCGCGAGATGTTATTAGTCGGTGAAAAGACGAATTGTTAACGTTTGCCTAATAAAAGCTGATAAAATGAACTAGTATGAAAACATCTCCTTTGTGATGATAAAAAGCAGATCACGATCGGGGCCCCCCTAATGGCCACTCATAAATTACTGAAGTTATCATTTTTCAATGTTCTGCTTTCATCGGAGATAGGATTCCGGAGCTAGGGATTAAGTACTCTTTATGCGGCTACCGCACACGAACGCACGCTCGCGAAACTCATTCATCAGGCGAGATTGATTGCAACTGTCAAAACGGTAATGGCGGCGAGTGGCGGCCATATTGGTTGGGCCGATGAATGCACCTAAGCCAATATTAATGCTCGTTATTGATGAGCCCCAACCTAAGTTCACGGTTGCTTATTAGATGTGTAATTTATTAAACATTGTATAGTGTTTAGAAAGAGGTAAATGAGCCAGCTATAAACGCTCGTTAGAGAACACACTTAATACAGGCGTAGACAAAAGCTATTTGCGTTGTTTTTGATTTAAGATGAAACTTGTATCTACAAACGTTTTGTTCAAATATTTTAAACTATATAATTGGACCCTTAAATATCGTGTTACAGAAACTAAGGCTGTTTTCAATTTAAGCGTTTAGAGCAGGACCAACATGGTTTAAGTTACACTTGAAACAGACTATTTATTAGTAACAACCGACCAGAGTATCCTGGCCTATGTACGACAAACGGACCGCAGCCGTGCGTGTCTCAATAGTAAAGTCTCTATATGTGAATCAAAGGACAGCAAATATAACAGATCCATCTGGTGCCCCCAACGTCCTGCTTAATTGAAAGCGCCTTAAGTTCCGTCCATCTGTCTTCTTCTGGTTGTTGTTCTTGTTGGTCTGTTCTTCGTCTGGTTGTCTACAAGAGTTCCCTTCAAAGTGATAAGTCCGCCAAGTTGCACTTTTGTAATAAAATAGATTTTCATGATTTCTTAATGTTTTCTTTTTCTTTACAGTCTTCAGCGGGCCTAACATGCGCAACACGAGAAAATTTTCTCGACCAGTTTTCTCGTGTTACGTCTATACACGATATGTCAAAAATAGACAAAGGTAATAGTAGATGGATAAAATGTTTACTAGAAAAAAAATCAACCAGTCTCAGGAAGCTCGAGTGGGATTCGAACCCACGACCTTTGGATTGCCGGTCCACTGCTCTAACCGTCTACGTATTACGTCTTTATCGATTGTTAAATACTTGCAATAGTATTTCTTTCGAATGTGAGGGTAGACTTCACAGTGACGTAATACCGCTGGCTTGCAGCGTAATCAAACTACTAGGAAAAATTCTGCGAGTCTTCTGGGGTCTCGGTAGCTCAGCGGTTAGAGCAGTGGACCGGCAATCCAAAGGTGGGTTCGAATCCCACTCGAGCTTCCTGAGACTAGTTGATTTTTTTTCTAGTAAACATTTTATCCGTTATCTATATAGCATTGTGAATGCAAAATTTCAATAATAAAGATAGGTAATAGTAGGTTTTGCTTGTCTGTGGTATTTTTGTCTACAAACCCTAACATGCAACATAATTTTATCGAGGTATGTAACCGAGATAATTTTTCGTTCCCACCATCGCGATGGTGCATCGTAGGAAGAGAGAATATCGTCCGCGTCATATCTCGTGTTACGCATGCTAGGCCTACAGGACCCTATTTATCTCTATAACAAAATTCATCAAACACGGTTTAGCGGTTTAAGCGTAAAAGCGTAAACAAACAAAATCACTTTTGCATTTATAATAGTAGTTGTAGAGCTTAACTTGTATAAACGAAGTTATTATGAGTGCGACTGTACGCTAGTAGAGTCGGTGAAGCGGAACGCTGAAGTGATGGCGGCAATAAATCTTTGATTGAATCCGCATCGCCTATTCAGTATCCGTGAATCATCGACTCCATAGATATTCGTACCTACGTCAAGTCGTAAACACGGAGGGTTTCAGACTCACTACGCCATCGCTACTAATCCAGGTGAATTCTTTATTGCTCACAACTACTTTTACATACGGAGGTGCGATTTAGGAATCATACACTCAGTTGCAAGAACGATTTTTAAAGTTAATCCTCCATTAAACATATTGCTGTCTTTTTTGTACGCTAGACGCAGAAAAAGACAGAAATACACTAAATATTAATATTATTGCAATGCCCTTGCAAGGTTTATGTTTCAAACTAAAATAGATTTAATAAACTTTCATTACAATGTAAATTAAATAAAAAAAATGTTTGGTCAAGTCCTAGCTAAGACAATCAATTAAATCTTAACCTGTTGATAGTCTGAAGTGTAGTTTGAAGCCTTCTTGGTCGAGTGGTTTCTACACCGGTTTTCATGGTGTCGCCATCTTTGAGGTTCCAGGTTTAATCCCTGGTCAAGTCAATTTAGAAACTATTGTTTTTCTAAATTGTCTCGGGACTGGGTGTATTCTATAAGTATGTATTTAAGTATTTTAAGTATGTTTATCTGTTGTCTAGTAACCATTTAATGAGTTTCATAACGAAGCTCCTCTTGGGCTAGCTAGATAAATGGTGTGAGTGTAGGAAAGTTTATTTATTAGATTAGATTTATTTTCTACTTTAATGATTTATTACTAAATGAACGTGTACAAAACCGGTAATACGTGTATCGGAAGGTGAAACAACAGAATTTGATGAATAGCATTAGTTAATTAGAAATTGAAACGAAAGTGATTTTGGAACTGGTCGTAACACTTAAAGCTGTCATTAAAATTATACCTTAGAGAGTGTATATGGTTCGGACGAGCAACTTTAACATGTTATAAATACACTTTGGAAATCCAATCTTCTAACAAGTGTATATAAGAGACATACAATTAATTGGGAATGTTTATTAAAACAAGCGAGCAGAGTTCGACAACTTTATTACGTAGGTATAGGTAGGTACTAAAATACAAAATCGCAAATTTGACACACATGGTTCGTCTAATGCGATGCTACCCTACACGAGCATAAATTTTAATATACCACATAACGCATACCCATTTACATGAACGCACATACAAAACCGTAAAACAATAATATTTTACACGATACCAACCAACCGCTTGTATCATTTATATATAAATATAAATTCGACAATATTTCTCTATTTATTTACATTTCACTAACCTAAGTAATAAAAGTATAATAATATAATGATGTACCATAATTTGTCAGAAATAAACAGTTATTTATTGTAATGTACCACAGTTATACATCTACAGTGAAACAAAGACAGGGCCAGGAAAATAAATAGATTGTAAGTAGAACATTCAGAAATAAGTGTAACATTACTTTAATATTTAATGTTATGTAACAAACATTTATACAACAACTATCCATTTAATATTAGTATTATCACAATGAGATTTTAACCGTCGCGCCGCAATGACGGTATACAACTGTGAAAAAATAGTTCATCAACTTTTTCTTTGTGGTGTATAAATTAGTTCATTTGAAGCTATCTCGTGCATTTGTAACCTGAAACAAAAGTGAACAAAATGGTTGATGGCATATCTTTTATCATCGTACACAGATCAACCTATTGCAAAATGTCAAATTCCTACAATCAATTTTAAACTTTATTATTCACTCACTATTATCCAATATTGATTGGTTATAAGGATCAGTATCGATTGGAGAATTTTGACAGTTTTGGATAGGATATTAGGATATTTTGCTGGCGTGTTGTGTACAATTATATTCGACCTTATGTTCAGGACATACAGTTCAAAATATGGTGGTCGCTATAAGATCACTGCCTAGCTAAGGGTTAAGAAGCCTATTACATCTCGACTGTAATTTTTGCGTAAAATGGACAATTTTGGCGTTATGGATCTCAGAAACAAAATACATTAACAATTATGACTTATTGAATAGTGTAGAATAGCTATTGGAATAGTGCGTAGCGGCCTCGCTTTTTGTAAATTTTGCTAACTTATTCATTAAACCCAAAATTGCAGAGAAAGATTTGTATAAAGTGCGAGAAGGCACTTTTTTGAGCTCATCGATTGAACTACTGTTCTAAAACAAGTGAAATAAAAAAAATATAATGTTATCTCTTATATAGTCAAATAAGGAAAAAAATCTTTTTCTAAACCAAAAAACTTCGAAAATCGCTATAAGTTAACTGTAAATTTCTCCTATCTACGATAATATTATTGAGCAAAATTTATACCAGAGTAATTGTTACTTCATAAGGAATAAAGATTTTATAATGAATTTATTATTTTATTTCGATAAAAACGATAAACATAACTGCAAAATTACTACAAAATGCGATGCGCCGGCCGTCCGAATTCAACTTATGCTCACAGAATGGAGATTTGTAATATTATGCATAAATTTATTATCCTATTTCGATAAAAACGATAAATACAACTGCAAAATTAATACATAATACGAAAATGGGCATTTTACGCAAAAATCACATTCGAGATGTAATATGCCTCTTAGGGACAGTTTTTGCTTATCATTTCACTCACTATTATCTAATTGAAGTTTTGCTTTACTTTTTTTATAATTTTTCATTTTGCGATCAGTCGTCCGACTATGAGCAGACAATATAGTGTGAGATGGTTATCGGGTGCTACTAGTTTCAGTACTACAGTGACAGTCAGTCAGAGCTGCCGAGTCTAGGGTGAGGTTTTGCTTTACTAAAGATTTTTTTTGCTATCTAGCATTTATTTGACACTGGCTGAATGTGCTAACAGCACCCAAGCCTTTATTTAAGAAAATATTTGGCGATGTGCTCACCACCTGTCACAATGAGCATATCGACACCTCTGGGCTCTAAGGTCGTAAAGGACAAAATGCGACTTTATAGGAGAAGCAAAAAACGACAAAAAATATTTAGTCCTTAACTTTTTGTTTCTTGAGCTTTAAAAATGGAACCTAGGAAGAAAGTGCAAAAAATTTATGGTATTTTCTATAGCAGTGTTAAAAAACTAGCCTAGAGCTGTATTTACGAAAATAGGATGTCCTTTACGACCAAAAATTTTAAAAAAGTGACTTTTACACCCTACAAATTTTCATCGTATGCAAATACGTATAAGTTTAGATTGGACGACATATATAGGCCAAGAAGCTGCAGGTTTTCGGTCACCGGTAACGATACACCCTGGAAAGTCGGAGTCGGTTGGAAGGGACTCCGTTTGGTGGTAAATGAACACGCCTGAGTTTTGGCGGCATTGAAACTGACAAGATTGGCGCGGCCCCAGTCAGAGAAAGCCTGAAGTGCCAGATTCGTTTGCTTAACCAGGGACTTTCAAATTTAATTTTTGGTAGCCTTTGCATCCAATAGATATCTGCTAGTTATAGTGGTATCATCTGCATACCCAATGGTACCCGGTACCAGCAGGTCGTTGATATGCAGGAGAAACAGTGTCGCAGATAAGACTGAACCTTGGGGAACTCCTGCATCAATTTCCATTAGGTCGGACGATTGACAGTCCATCAGGACTCGTATTGAGCGTTTCCCGAGGAAGTCAGTGATCCAGAGCAAATGCGTTCAGAGATTCCATATGCAGAGAGCTTACTAATTAGGCTGCCATGCCAGACCCTATCAAAGGTTTTGGAGATATCAAGCGAGACGACAAGGGCTTCACCGTGTTTCTTGATCGCTTCACTCCAAAGATGGGTATGCATGAAATGCATACACGAAAAGATCTCCGATCGACCGACCGCGGCGAATTCCGAACTGGCGATCACTGGGGAGATCATTGGTCTCAAGGTATGCCAGCAGTCGAGAGTTCAGTACACTTTCCATAATCTTGCAGAGTATGGACGTGTCTGAAATCGGACTATAGTTAGATGGATCGGCACGGCTACCTTTTTTGGGCACAGGCTGTACATAAACCAGCTTTCACGACTTAGAAACTAGACCAGTCTTAAGTGAGAGGCGATACAGGCGTGTTAGAACAGGAGACAACTCAGGTGCACAGTTACGTAGGACAACCGCCAGGATTCCGTCGTGACCACTAGCCTTATTTACGTCTAGAGTACGGAGAACTTTGAGTACCTCTTTGCTGCGGATGTGAAGTTTTAACTTATAGAGGGGTCGGCTATAGGTAACTTAGGTGGAACTTTGCTAGCGACATTCAGACGCAAATTCTTCGCAAAAAGAGAAGCAAACAAGTTTGCCTTCTCAGCTGCAGTGTGGGCAAGTGAGCCGTCGGTTGGTCACCCATTCGATGACCCGGCATTGCAAAAGTTAACTTAACTAAAACGATCACAATTTTTGGAACACGTGAACCGTTGGGCGATCGAGCTCCTCATAATTTTAGAGTATAAGGTGATGGTTTATAAGACTTTCTCTGCTTAAAGGTTAATTTACACCTTTATGAATGTTAATCAGTACTCATCATCTAATCTAAATTAGGTAGTAAGGACAATTGTCTTTTTTATTTTACTATTGTAATGGTGTATAGGACAAATTGCTACAGACGATGGCCTTTACTCCCATATGTTAAATTTATTGATATTTAAAACCTAAGGTCGTATAGGACAAATGCAAATGTATATTCACTTTACGCCCAAAAGTTATTGTAATATTTTGCTTTACTGCCAAGGTGACTACGTTCTGTTAGTTAAATGTCACTTACATCTATATTTTCACAATAAATTATGTTTAAAGTGCCAGTTAGGATAGGTCGTAAAGGCATATTTTTTTGCAAATTTCGTGAAACAAAGTACACAGATCATTAGAGAATTTAATTCTGAGTAGAGCTGTGTGAAAAAATCAATTTTGCCAAAATATCCTTTACGACCTTTGAGCCCAGAGGTGTCGACATGTGCAGTCGCTATTTGGTGAATAGTGGACTATGGTAGAGGACTGCTTTTTGTTCTCTGTCCTCATTGCCTAGTCTCTGACTAACCCTTTGAGAATAATAGTCGTGATTATATGTATTTGGATACGCTTAGAGAAGTGAGGCCCCTTGTAAGCCCCAAAAAGTTAGTAAGGGCGGTTCGGTTTCAAACTCAAACTCTCAAACTCACACTTAAAATATGTTTATTTAAAAAAACTTAATAAATACGTCGGTAACCGTGTCGGTAGCGGTGAAAGAATATTACCACCCCCTATCTTCCCGTGGGAGTCATAGAAGGCGACTGAGGGATCAACCCAGAGGATGGGCAGCAGCATCCCCTGAGATTACCGCCGTCATACTGCGATCGCCAACCCGCCTGCCAAGCGTGGCGATTATGGCAACTTTCCCCCAATGAACGACAGCGCTAAACTTCGGCCTCTAGTCCCCGGTGGCCCCGCTCGCCCTAGCTACGGTAGCGGCCATGGCAACGACGGGGCAGGGGGTGCTAAGAATCTCTGGCAGAGACCTGGCTACCGCCAACAACGAACTTTGGCCCTGGCAATCTACAACACGCGTACACTGCGGACCGACGAGAAGGTTTACGAACTGGAGAAAGAATTGAGCAAGATACGGTGGGGCATTGTGGGATTATCTGAGGTCCGAAGAAAGGGTAAGGACTCGATAATCTCGAAGTCTGGTAACTTGCTCTATTTCCGGGAGGGCAAATAACTGTCTCGGGGTGGTGTCGGGTTTATCGTCTACAGCTCTCTCGTGAACAACGTTGCCAAGACCGGAAGTGTGTCGTCGAGGGTAGCGTACTTCATACTCAGAATAACCAAACGGTATTCGTTGAGGTTATACAGGTATACGCTCCGACTACGGCACACCCGACGATGAGGTGGAGGCTGCGTATCAGGATAACTCTAGAGCCATACAAGTCTCCAAAACTCATTACACCGTTGTCATGGGAGACTTTAACGCAAAACTGGGCTAACGAAGCGGCGATGAGTTGAAAGTGGGACGATTTGGAGTTGGGATTCGGAACCACCGGGGCCAACTGCCGGTGGACTTTCTGAAAAAGGAGGGACACTTCATGATGGACTCCTTTTTTAAGAAAGCTGAACACCGCAAGTGGAGCTGGCTAAGTCCCGATAGTTCTGACAAAAAATGAGATTGACTTCATCATGTTGACGAGGAAGCAAATATATAATGATGTCTCTGTGATCAACGCGTTTAAAACTGGCAGTGATCACCGGTTGTTAACAAGCTGGAAAGACGTCGATTGATGAAGTCTACGCTCCGTCCTGCACCCATCCAAATCCAAAACCCGAAAGGTTCTAGCTCAAACTGCAAAATCGCTTCGAATGCCTGAAGGATTGCGTAGACGTGGACGATTACAACAACAGGTTTGTAAAAACTCAATCAATGCGGTTGGGTCTAAGTTCTTCAAACCCACCGTACAAGAGGACCCAAAAAGCTCGCGGACCATACTCTTAAACTGATGGAAGAGCGGTGCATGATGGTTTTGCGTTCTTCGGATAATTCGTCTCAGCTTCGGCGGCTCAATAGGCAGATCTCGAAGTGTTTGACTCGCGACACTTGCCATTTAATACCGAACCGTATTAAAGAAGCTATCGAGCGAAACAAAGGTTCAAAAGTGTTCGCATGAGATTTGGTTATTGAGCAGAGCCAACTGACGACGCTGAAAACCGCTGACGGTAGAACTGTCACGTCCAGGTCCGAAGTTATGGGCGAGGTCTAGAAGTTCTATGGACAGCTATACACATCAACGCGGCCACTTGTACAAAGCTTAGCTACAGACCAGAGGGTTATAGAGCTAAGCTAACCCGACACTACACCCAAGATATCCCGGACATCAGCCTGTACGAGATTGGTATGGCTCTCAAGCAGCTTAGGAACAACAAGGCATCGGGTGCTGACGGAATTACGGCTGAGCTTCTGAAAACAGGCGAAAGAGCGGTACTAGCAGCTTTTCAGTAACTATTTAATTCCGTCGTACTCGGAGGTAGAACGCAGAAGCGTGGCATGAAAGTGTGGTTGTGTTGTTCTTTAAGAAGGGCAACAAGACCCTGCTGAGGAACTACAGACCCATATCACTTCTAAGTCACGTTTATAAGCTGTTCTCGAGAGTTATAACTAATCGTCTCACACGCAGATTTGATTACTTCTAGCCAATCGAACAACCCGGATTCCGAAGGCTTCAGCACTATAGACCACATACATACGCTGCGGTAGATTATACAGAAGACCGAAGAGTATAGCCGCTCACTTTGCTTAGCGTATGTGGACTATGAAAAAGCCTTCGATTCGATAGAAACATGGGCCGTGCTACAGTCTCTCCAGCGGTGCCAAATTGACTACCGGTACATCGAAGTGTTGAAGTGTTTGTACGAAAACGCCAATATGACTGTTCGCCTTCAGGACCAGAGCTCGAAGCCAGTCCGGCTGCAGCGTGGAGTGAGAAAAGCAGACGTCATAACTCCGAAGCTCTTCTCTGCTGCACTGGAGGACGTGTTTAAGCTTCTGGACTGGAGAGGACTCGGCATCAATATTAACGGTGTGTACACAGTCACCTTCGATTTGCCGACGATATAGTAATCATGGCTGTGACCCTGAAGGACCTCGGCACAATGCTCGGTGATCTCAACAGAGACTCTCAACAAGTGGGCCTTAAAATAAACATGGAAAAGACGAAAATCATGTCTAACTCACGTGTCGTACCCACTCCTCTAAAGGTTGGAGACTCTGATCTTGAAGTTGTTGACAAATATTTATACCTGGGACAAACGGTCCAGTTAGGGAGGTCCAACTTTAAGAAACAGTTTAATCGTCGAATCCAACTCGGCTGGGCAGCGTTCGGTAAGCTACGAAATATCTTCTGGTCCAAAATACCGCAGTGTCTCAAGATGAAAGTCTTTGGCCAGTGTGTGTTGCCAGTGATGACATACGGTACCGAAACGTGGTCGCTCACTAAGGGCCTAATAGGCAGGCTCAAAGTCATGCAAAGAGCAATGGAGAGGTCTTTGCTTGGGGTTTCTTTACGTGATCGAATTCGAAATGAGGAGATTCGTGGAAGAACTAAAGTAACCGACATAGCCCAAAGAGCCGCCAAGCTCAAGTGGCAATGGGCAGGGCACATCGCCCATAGAACCGATGCCCGTTGGGGCAGAACGGTTCTCGAGTGACGACCTCGCACCGGAAGACGTAGTGTGGGCAGGCCTCCAAAAAGGTGGTCCGACGATCTGGTGAAGGTCGCGGGTAGCCGCTGTATGCGAGCAGCACAACACCTGTCGTAGTAGAGATCCTTGAGAGAGGCCGTTGTCCAGCAGTGGACGTCCTCTGGCTGATGATGATGATGATGATAATTAATAAGCACTTTGAATCGTCCAAAAATTTTTAACCTACGTAGTTTTTTTTCTTCAATCAAAGTTTATTCACCTTAGCTAAGCTCGAAGCCGGCGCCGGCCTGTATGGCGTACAGCAGCTTCTCGGCCATGAGCTCCTGGCGCGGGAACTCGGGCAGCTTGAGCAGGTTCATGCACGTGGACGCCGACGGCAGCCGGTGCAGCGCGCCCGCCGACTGGATGCAGAACGGCGGCTGCAGGTCCTGGGGGAATCGCAACGCTCTGCATTTTTACCACTAGTTATAGTTCGATTCAATAAGGATGGCGGTTGTGAATTTAGTTGCGAGTGCCGGTGCACGCAGGTACATCGCGTGACGAGCGGCGGTTGGGCCGCCGCGGTAGTGTTGCCGCTCGATAGTCAACTATCGACAGTCAATCAATAGACGATCGATAGTATCGATAGCTCAGTTTGGTACAATAGTATCGGTATACTGAAATACTATCGATAGTATCGATAATATTGCTTCTGACTATTGCAATAACAATCGATACTATCGATGGTATCGATACAATGGATAGTATCATTACAATCGATAGTTTTGTTCTATCGATAGTGACCTTACTCTTAATAGTATTGCATCATAAAAATACTATTGCATCACAGCCTACTATCGATAGTATGGATACTATCGATACTAATCGATTGTTGTTACAATAGTCAGAGCACATACTATCGATTCTATCGATAGTAATTTCGATATTGAGCACAATACTATTGATACTACAGATAGTATTGCAGTATACCGATACTATGGTACCAAACTGAGCTATCGATATTATCGATAGTATCGATAGGCCTATCGATATTATAGATGATTTCCGAGGTCAACTATCGATAGTGCGGCAACGCTACGCCGCGGGTTGCGGTCTGCTAGCGGGCGGGGGTGCATCGCCCTGTAACGCCCCGCTGACACCTAAAATACGCTACTGCGACGCGACTTGTAACTAACTTCACGGACGCCATTCTATTTGAATCGGACTGTACATTATTAAAGGGGGCATCGCAACGCTCTGTATTTTTACCACTAGTTACATTATGAAAGAATACTACCACCCCCTCTCTTCCCTTGGGTGTCGTAAAAGGCGACTAACGGACAAAAGACTGCACATACTTCCAACAGCATAGAGCGGTGATGGGCTCACCTGTCACACTGAGCACATGTGCAGTCGCTATTTTGTGAAAAGTGGACTATGGTAGAGAACGCTGCTTTTGGTGTCCTCATTGCCTAATCTCTGACTAACCCTTCGAGGATAATAGTCGTGTCGTGATTATATGTATGTATGTACATATTTGTTAACTAAAATAAAGATTTATTATTCTTTTTATTAAACTAAAATAATTTAAGATATTTTTTTATTATCATTATTGAATAAGAGCGCTTTCACATATAGGCGTTTTAGGCGCTACTTAGAAGCGCTGCGGTCGCGCGATTGGGTATCCATACATATTTAAGTAGCGCAGCTGCAGCGCTTTGAGCTTGTGGTGGCGGATACGCCGCTTAAACGCGTGCGATCAGTCGGGATTAGATCAGTGTTGCGAGCGCACGTGGCAAGTTGCAAATTACCTACGTCATGATGTTAAGCACGTTTGATACCGAAACATTTATAGACGAAATTCAATCTCGGCCTGCCTTGTGGGAAATGAGCTAGTCATCCCCACGTTCAACGCGCGTTTGTAGCGCGACTGTGAAGCGCGGCTCCTGCTAACGACGGCGTCGCGACTTAGCCGCGCTATAGCCGCTGTGTTGTGAAGGGATTCGACGTGCAGCGCTGCAGCGGCGCGACTTAAACGCCTATATGTGAAAGCGCTCTAAGTACGAAAAATGTGCTTGCAATATATTTTTTTATTTATTTAGTTAAACACCTCGGTGGGCGAGTGGCTAAGCGCTCGGCCTGATAACCGTAGGTCAGTTATTACTCCTCTTCCTTTCCTCTAATGTAGGTAGTAAAAAAGTAAATTTTTATTTTTAAGACGAGCGCGTGATTGTTTTATACATTATGCAGAAAAAAAACATTGCTCCAATCAACTTACTAGTCTGAAACTTCAAAGCAGAATTGTTCTAATTTTTAATATTAATATGATTGATTTTGCTTTAAAGTTCATTATGAGACTTATGTCAGTTTTTGCGATCGCGCGGCTCCGCGCGGTGCCCTCTTAAGCTTCCTGAAATCTTCATTATGGGTGTAAGCTAAACATCGATCTCGTAGCGTAGTGAACTAATGATGACGCGAATTCCTCCCATCGAAACCACTGATCTAACCTTGAATCCTAGTAGAGGTGGCCTCGAGCAGCTGGTGACGAACTTCAAGAGCTGCCGCCGCTGGTCGTCCGTGAAGTTCTCCACTACCTTCCAGAAGCACTGGACGGTGGCGTGCGTCGCCGAGAAACCACCTATACAATATTAAAAATTACATTATTCATTGGTTAGACGGGGGCTGTTTATATTGTAAGGCCTGGAAACAGTGTTTTAATTTTATCTTTATTTTACGTAACAACCTTCGATCAACAATACCAACTAGATAACGCGTCACGTACAAAATGAAAGCTAAATTCTGTCCACGTGAATAAATACTTTTTCTTTACTAACAAACTGAGAGACAAAAGATTGAGACAAAAGATTATAAAACAGTTTTAAGTTTAACCTAATAACAAACATGGCACCCAGTTATAAAGTCACAAATCTAAGTAATATCATAAACTTACGATCATTTGTCACAAACAACGAGCAAAGCAATGATTACTCCTGTCACTTAAAAATGAAAAGACGTCAATAACATAAAGGCAACAAATACAGTACTTTTTCCTGTTATTACCTTGCGTGAAAATAAGAGCTCACTTCTCAAGTGGGCTGTTATTTACCGAGACATATTTTTACCGCCGACCAGACATCTAGTTGTATAATTGTATTGTTGATCGAAGGTAACAACCAACGATATTATAATAAAAATAGGTAGATAGGTTATGTCAGTAATAATGTGATTTCAAGAATGGACCAAGGCCTCGCGCGTCGTACGTACTTATACTATAGCTATACATGAGCATACACACTATATATTGCTATGTTATACGGTCGAGGTAACTTGGTACCTCAAGTTGTTGATTTTATATGGCCATATGTTAACTTGACAGTGTTGTAAAATGTGAGCAAGATAGCATGACAACTAGCAAGAGCGTAAACAAGTCAGATACATGTTGCGCTATGTCGATGCGAATATCTACATTTTAATGACACAATTTATTCTGACATTTATTCTGGTATTTGATAAATAATATGAACTTATATCAATTAAAATTTATACTCACGCATGATATAGTCAGTATAAGTCATAGCATCAGCTATGACTTTTAGAAGTCTTACTTGTGTAATTCGCATAACACAGGACGTCATTTTTATTATTGACACGAGACCATGCGCAGCCACTCCACGCTCAAAATGTGCTGTTCTCTAAGTGGAAGACCTGACGTGCCGAGATGTGGGATTTTTATACTGACCGGCATACTGAGTATGGGCTTTCAGGTCGTCCAGGTCGATGGGCACCTCTGCGCCGGAGACCAGCAGCTGCAGCTCGCGGCACGAGAACATGCGCAGCCACTCCACGCTCACCACGGACGTCAGCCCGCGCCGGAACGCCAGGCACTGCGACCGGATTTGCCTGCCCGGAGATAAGGACAAACCGACATTAAATATTAATAAACACAATACACCAAAATGTATAGGGAGCAAGGTTTCCACCCAGCACTCTTTACATGCTTTGGGAAGGGTAGAACTAAATCCTACTTGACAACCCTAGTGCCCTACAGCCCTAGCGCCCTAACAGCTATAGCGCCCTAACAGCCCTAGCCCTAACCATAAGTTAATAAATACACATATAAATAAATAAGGATGCTTGTACCGGTCGACCTAAGGTAACAAGCGAAAAGTGGATGGAATCCTACTAATATTATAAAGGGCGAAAGTTTGTAAGTATGGTTGGATGTTTGTTACTCTTTCACGTAAAAACTACTGAATGGATTTGGATGAAATTCGGCATACAGATAGTTTATAACCTGGATTAACACATAGGATACTTTTTATCCCGATATTCCCACGGGAACGGTTACCACGCGGGTGAAACCGCGAGCGGCCGCTAGTAAGGTATAAGGATGGATTTTCTTACTGCCAGTCAAGCAGGCTCACAAGTCTGATCAGATATCTAACTGCTAAAGGTGTCTTGGCCGCAGTGAGAGGATTTGTAGGACATTGTTACTCTGTCCACCGACAGAGTAAAAATGTCGGAAGTTCAGTTACTAAGAGCACATACATCATCAAAAACATCAAAATATTTAACACTTTGCAAGCGGATCACGACACAGCGTCGTGACGCTCATTTTTCTACGGTACGCCGATCATGACCTCATGTCGTGATCCGAATTCCTAGAATTTTCACTAAAATCACGACGATGATCGGCGTTTGATGCAATGTGTAACTGCGTTTCTTAGCTACACATACATAAGCGATACATTTACATATGAAAGAAGAGCAAGGGAGGGGAACTCGTCGAGCCGGCGATCGCCTCCACAGTGCGTTATATGCAGATAGTTATGTATGATGTTTTTTTCCGAAAATGGGTATTTTTGTATTGATTATTAAAATAAATAACATTTAAAATACGTATATTATTTTCTTTTATAATTTTAAACATACGTTACTCTAACTTATACAAAAAGAATTAAATTCATTTCTATTATAGTTCTTTTTCTATAGAATTTACAATAATTAAGAAAAAGGCCGGCTTACTGGGGGATGCGCGTAATAAAATGCCCGGCTTGCAAAGTGTTAATTTACATGAAATACAGGATAAGCAAATACATACATATATTAGGTGCTGGAATGGAGGCCACGGAACGGGCGCAGAAACGTAGGAAGACAGCCCAGGAGATTGACCGATGACCTAACCCAAAGAGCGGGGAAGGACTGGATGCGAAAAGCCCAGGATTGCACCGTTTGGAAAAGCATGGAGGAGGCTTTTACTCAGCATTAGGTAGAAAAGGGCTGAAGAAGAGAAGTACATACATACGTCACGCCCTCTACCCAGAGTGGTAGGGAGAGATCACAGATTTACATTTGCTACGATCCCGATAAGCAAATACAGTGGATTATATTAAACAAGAACCTGTACTGGGAGCGAGAGCCGCTCTTCAACTAAGAATATTCCTCAACGGTATATAAAGGTCTGTAACTGTATAAAAAGCTATTATCTAAACAACTTAAACACTCATGCATACATACATTCATCCATCCGTTCATACGCACAGACAAAATCTAATGTCAGAGACTAGGCAATGAGGACAGCAAAAGCAGTCCTCTAACATAGACCACTTTTCACCAAATAGCGACTGCACATGTGCTCAGCGTGACAGGTGCTGAGCCCATCAATGCTGCTCGATGTATGTGAAGTATTTAATCCGTTAGTCGGCATTTACGAAACCCAAGGGAAGAGAGGGGGTGGTAGTATTCTTTCACCCCTACGCAAGACGGTTAGACAAGTACAAAACAAGTCAACTAAATTTCAGAATTTAGCAATGTTCTTACCGGTTCAACTTGTAATCAGCGACTAGATGTATATACTCTATTCTATTTTCAGCAGTAACTGGAATGTTTGCGCCGCCAGGTTTTAATTCGTCTATCTGAAATAAACATATATTTAATTAAATGAAACACAAGATGAGGAGATCGATCGCCGCACCGACAATGCCTGGAAGAGCTACTGGTCCATGAAGGCGTTCACGAAGGGAGACCTTCCAATCACGCTAAAGCGCAAACTCGTCGACATGTGTATCCTGCCTCTCCTAACCTACGGGGCACAGACTTGGTCATTGAGTGCACAGACTGAGCTTCAAAAATCCAGGCTCAAGATTTGTCAGAGGGCATAATGGAACGTAGTATCGGCTACAAAATAGTCGACCGAATTCGCAAAACCGTACTGCGTTTTATGACTGGAATTGCTGACGTAGGGAGCAAAACAGCCAAGCTCAAGTGGGACTGGGCGGGTTAAGTTAGCCGCATCATCATCTTCATCATCAGCCTATAAACGTCCCACTGCTGGGCACAGGCCTCCCACGTGGACAATAGCACGTGGGGATATTGGGCCATAACCCACCGCGCTGGCCTAATGCGGGTTGGGGGGTTTTAACGACTGCCATCTTACGACAACAACCGCGACTAACGGCTTAACGTGCCTTCCGAAGCACGGAGGAGCTCGATATGTTTTTAATTGGTCACCCATCCAGCGACCCGGCATTGCGAAAGTTGCTTAGCGGGCAAGATCGCAAGCCGAACGCGCTAGCCGCTGCGTCATCGAGCTCCTGCCGCATGTAACCCGAGAAATGGGCACACACCATCACGCCTTGGCTGCCTGAGGACGGGAGGCGTGGTCGGGGACGACCGCGGAAACGTTGGCGAGGCGATCTTGATGACTTTGTGGTGAAATGGTGGGAAAGCGCCAAGGATAGAGATGTGTGGAAGAGTTTGGGGGAGGCCTGTGCTCAGCAGTGGGACAAAATAGGCTAATAAAAAACAATGAAACAGATCAACTCGCGTTTTTGATCGACTTCCGAGTTTTCGCGATATTGTTCTACAAATTATATCTACGAACTCGCTGCTCGTGAAGCTCGTCGCTAACTATGGTGAAGTCAAGCCTGTGATCGGCCTCCCATTCTGTAGTGGCATCAGCATCAACTACTCGGTAGTGCATCTTAAGAATTAAGTGCTTTAGAACTACTAGGTAACTTACCCGCTGCTCGCCGAGCACGTCGCTGACTATGATAAAGTCACGCCTGCCCAATCGGGCCTGTCCAATCGCTAGTGGGCTAACAGCATCAACTACTATCAAAATACTAAGTAACTCACTCGCTCGCTGTTCGCAGAGCTCGTCGCTGACTATGGCGAAGTCAAAGCTAAAATCTGGCACATCCAGTAGCTAGTAACTCTTCAGAATAAAGTAACTTACCCGCTGCTCGTCGAGCTCTTTGCTGACTATGGTGAAGTTAAGCCGAAAAAAGGCACCTCGAGCTGCCCGTTCGTGAGTTTTTAGCATCAACTGCTCTAAAACTACTAGGGGTGGATTCGACCAAACTGGAATAAGACTTACTCCGAGATTAGTCTATACAAATTCGGCGTTTAATCTAGGTATAAGACTTTATTCAAGTTTGGTCAAATCCACCCTAAGTACAATAAACTACTCCATAGAGCCAGAGAATAACTAATAGTACTACACCCGTCCCAAGTAACAAAGTTCTCCTGTAGTGCACAGTTTACAGGCCTACAGCACTAGTACCTCTCTTTTAGTGGTTCCAGGTTTTACTACCAAGCTTATAACAGGTTACACGGAGTTCGTTTGGGTTTATAGTACACCTGTTCTTATAAGTTGACTTATAGTCGTGTATAGAACGAAATTATAGGCGCAGTAAAGGCTAAGATGGCCTATAAAAGTGTTGCATAGGTGTAAATACACTTGAGAAAACTTGCTCCAGTAAGTTACACCTATAATCGCCTACAAGAAGTAATTATAAATCCGCTATAAGTGTCATACGCCTGTAATAGTAATTTATAGACTTGAACCATTTGCACTTGTTACTTGCCCTTATAGGGGTGTATAAGTCAACTAAATGTGCCAATTATAAGTGAATTAGTTCTACAGTGGTTTCTTCTAAGAGTAAGTGTACTTGGTATTATTGTGGACTCTCGAATGCTGTTATAGTCTTAATTTCTTTATAAAGGTTTCTTGTAAAACTATTATTGTCCAAAGATATCTTCGTGAAGTCCATTTAAGAAGACAATTGCTTTTAATATTCATCGCATCTTCCCGGCCATTTTGATTTCTTTTGAGTCTTTGGGTTTTTATTCAATTATTACAAAAATGGACATAAACAAATGGAAATATGACCATGATAGTTCTATATAAGTCACATCTAAAACATAAAAATAATAAACTCTTAGTTATTAAAATTAAGCATAAGACATTTGTATGCGGAACCCTAATTCGTCACAATATGGCGCGACAATGCTGTTAGGACTAATATTATTTATAAACACAACTTAGTAAATACGCCGTGTTCTAAAGGCGAACAAAAATTGAGATGTAAAACACAATGTACTTCACCAAAAATACATACGCGTTTGCCGTGCAAACATGTATGCACGTATAATATTTTGTGCGAGATACTTGTTAATACATTTTATATAAAATAGATGAAGTTAGCTTTTTTTTTTATTTTTCTCCACAACCGCACAACAAAACATCAATTCACAAATGTTTGAAGTAGCTAATATTAGAAGCGCGGAGTACGTTACAAGCCTGCCTGGTTCTATTAAATGCTCATAGTGAGCTTCGCGGGAGCAAATGGTTCTGCGTAGTCCACCTATAAGTGAATTATTGGTCTAAAAGTGGTGCTCGCCAAGTCTAATATGAGTGTTTTATTAGCAAAAGTACGCGTATAAAATGGGCCCTTTTCCGTGGTTATAAACTTTTACTAGCCTGTTATAGACCTGGCTCCGGAACCACTACAAGACCACATTTTGTTACTTGGGGTACAGAAGGTTCACTCTCTAACGACTTTCACGCGAAATTGAAACTTATCGTGTGACCCGAGCGTTCATATTCCGTTAAGCAACAATGACTTGATATCGATTTGACGTCATGACGTCACCGAGCGTAGGGTTTAGTTGCGCGCGCAGGGATTACGAGTGTAGCGACTCGGCGCTCGGTGTTGGGTGCTCTCGCGCTCGCGGCAACCTTTACTGCCATACGCCTAGGCGGCCAAACTGCGGAGGCGCGCCAAGCGAACGTACCTAAACTGCGGAGTGACACCCCCCTGATAGAGCGTCTACTATCTTCAGAAACAAGTGCCTTGGAGCTACAAAGTAACTCACCCGCTGCTCGCCGAGCTCGTCCCTGACTATAATAAAGTCCAACCAAAGGTCGAGCACTTCGTGCCGCCCGTGCGCCTTCAGCAGCAGTAGGCCTCGATACAGGCCCGGGTCCAGAGACGCTGAGGCGTGAACGTGAGCGTCTTCAGAATCAAGTGCTTCAGAACTACTAAGTAACTTACCCAATGCTACTTGAGTTCGTCACTGATTATGACGAAGTTCAAGTCCATAAACGGCCACGTTCAGTCGCTAGCGAGTCTTCAGTATCAAGTGCTACAAAACTATGTATGTTACTTAACCGCTGCTACCCGAGCTCGTAGCTGACTATGCGTCTTCAGAAACAAGTGCTATAGAACTATTCCGTTACTTACCCAGTTCAGGGGCGAAGACAACTAGTGCAGCGTTAGCAATTCGAAGCATCAGTCGCCCACACCTTGCCGGCCTACAAGGTGCCTCTTCACGCCTCGTTTGAAGGGCCAATGGATTCTCTAGTGAGTCATCATCAACTAAGTGCGTCTTCAGAAACAAGTGAATGCCTACTAAAAGGGCACTTGTCACATTTTTACCTTCGTCTCTATCGCTTGGCAACACCTATTTTACAATATAAATAATAATAATAATAAATAATAAACTTTCCTACACTCACACCAATTATCTAGCCCAAGAGATGCTTCGTCATGAAACTCGTTAAATAGTTACTAGGCAACGGATAAATAAACATACTTAAAATACTTACATACAAACATTTTTTTTACATACTTATTATACATAGTAAACACCCAGACCCGAGACAATTTAGAATAACAATAATTTCTAAATTGACCCGACCGGGGATCGAACCCGGGACCTCAGAGATGGCGACACCATGAAAACTGGTGTACAAACCACTCGACCAAGGAGGTCGTCAAATAGGTGTTGCCAAGCGATAAAAGTATTTCGGGTAAAAATATGTCAAGTGCCCTTTTAGTATTTGGGCATTCAAGTGCTTTAGAACTACGAGGTAACTCACCCGCTGCTCGCCGAGCTCGTCGCTGACTATGGTGAAGTCCAGCCCGAGGTCGGGCACCTCGTGCCGCCCGTGCGCCTTCAGTAGCAGCAGGCCTCGATACAGGCCCGGATCCAGAGACGCTAAGGCGTGAACATCCGGCTCTCGGGATGAACACAACTTGCTTAAAAAGAACTCCGCTAGGGGCAGTTCTACTAGTAGATTCTCGTATATTGCCTGAAAAAGTAACATTGTTTTGGAATTCATAAAACACAAAAACCTACGTTTAGGTTATGTTAGGTTAGTTTTATACTGAGCAGAAGCCCATACCAAGCTTATATATAATTTGTTTAAAAATTTGTGATGATTTAAAATTGTTTTGTACCAATTTTTTTTTCCATTCTACCATTGTATAAGACGCTGGTTGATGGTCACCGTCCATGACCCATCTAAACGGTTCAACTATTCAGAATTCGTTTTGTTGATCAAAAATAACGGCAAAATTTTTATTAATAATACTTTAGTAGGTTAATCTGGAAATTAAAAACTTCACGTGGTTTGAAATCTTAACGGCTGATGAGATTTAGCGACTATGGAGATACGAATCTCCTCCGTTCACTTTCTGGACGTGTATCATGCACGCCCTTCACTAATTTTACATACAATATATTATCACGACTATTATCCCCGAAGGATTAATCAGAGACTAGGCAACGAGGACACCAAAAGCAGTCCTCTACCATAGCCCACTTTTCACCAAATAGCGACTGCACATGTGCTCAGCGTGACAGGTGGTGAGCCCATCGCCGCTCTATGCTGTTCGATGTATGTGCAGTCTTTAGTCCGTTAGTCGCCTTTTACGACACCCAAGGGAAGAGAGGGGGTGGTAGTATTCTTTCACCGCCACGCGACACGGATACAATTTTTTTGATTTTATTAAAATGTTACAGCGGCTCAATTAGCACTAAAGTGTATGTGTTTATTAAATGGTAGTAATCTATAGAGGTAATATTATTATTACGTTACAATACCTTGCCCAACATCCTCCCTACGAAAAAGTAATGCATCGGGAAGTTGTCGTACAACAAATGCACTCCTGGATTTGGATACAACATGTTGTCCTTAGTCAGTCTAAACAGCCCTCGGTTGGGGTCAAAAGCTGATCTGAAACAAAACGGTACCGTTTTATTTATATAAAAATACTAGCAGCCAGCCAGCAACTTCGTCTGCGTGAATAGAAGGCCCTGTATCCCGTGACAAATAAAAAAAAATTCACACAAGGGAGATTGACCATTTTGGACCAAATGCTGCCCAAGCATGGGAATACTTTCATTTCTTTATTTACATGAAGAGATATTAAAAAAAACATCTACGGGGTTATGTTATACCTAAAAACTTATATTATGGCTTTTTGGTGCTTTAACTTTTGATAAATTTTTTAACGTTGTCGTTTACGATAAATAATATTATTATCTTACTTAATGCCTTCGCACACGGCGTAATAAGACGTTTGTTATTATTTTTGTTAATGTAAAACCTATATACAAGATTTTTTTCTCAATACTCCTCGGATAGATTCTGAAGCGCTTTGGGTTACAAACTAGTAATTAGTCTAAGGAACATTTTGCACTATGATTCAATGTCGGGCAGCACTCTTGGTCCAACGTCCATACAAAAATGGTCAATCTCCTTTAGTCTTGCTAATTACTAACACAACAAAAAAGAATTACCCAAATAGCTCTGCAGCGTTTTGAAGTGATGCGCGTACAAACATTTCGGCAATTAAATAAAGAAATAAATAATAAATAAACTTTTTTACACTCACACCAATTATCTAGCCCAAGAGAAGCTTCGTTATGAAACTCGTTAAATGGTTACTAGACAACGGATAAACATGCTTAAAATACTTAATTATTAAAAATAGTATGTATATACTTATTATACATAGAAAACACCCAGACCCGAGACAATTTAGAAAAACAATAATTTCTAAATTGACCCGACCGGGGATCAAACCCCTGGTTTGATTCCTCAGACCTCAGAGATGGAGACACCATGAAAACCGGTGTACAAACCACTCGACCAAGGAGGTCGTCATTGATTTAATTGATTTTTATTAATACAGGATTAGTTTTGGACCCCCCGCCAAAAGTATATATGGGGTAAAAAAGTAATAATAAAATATTTGACGTATAAATACTGAATGTTTTCTTTTATTAAATACAATTTTTTGCCTGCTTTTTTATTCTATAGTTTTAGGTGCGCGCGCTCACCCTCGCGGTTAAAGCGACGGCGCGCTGTGATTGGTGCACGGGGTGAATAATAGCGGTCACGCGCATGCGCTTTGATAACCGCGATAGGCCGCGCGCTAGGTGACAATAATTTTAATTTTCTTAAAGAAAAGTCGAGACAAAAATGTAAAAAAAAAAAATTTTTTTTTTTATTTTATTATTTGGTTCAAACTCAAACTAGAAATATATTTATTCAATAAACTCAATTAGTAAGTACTTTGAATCGTCCAAATTTTTAACCTACCAGAACATCATTTTTTAACTGTGGCAAAGAACGGGCGCAAGAAACCACAGCGCACAGAAGCAACGACATTTACAAAAAAAAAGATATGTCGTTACCAGATCATAAAATACAAAATAATAATTTGAATGTAAAATATACGGTACTATAAATTTAATTATATACAATTAGATAGCTTTTGAAGTACTTGGAGCATTTCAGTACAGAGCCAAGCTGTTTTGTCTTCTGTGTAATCTGACACTTTATAATAAGCTTTTTTTAAAGCTTTTCTTTGATATGGATTTTAAATTTATCAAGTTTGTTTCCAGTGAAAAAATTGGCGGGGGGTCCATAATTAACCCCGTATAGATATACATAATCAAAAGCTCCTTACACACTGCGACTTTTTGTATAATTCAGTTTGTTGCTATTTTAATAAGAATTATTATGATTGAGCCAATACCCATCAATTATTGTAGGAATGACTTAATTTCAAAGGAGGCCTTTGCCCTGCAACGGGACCGTATTACAGGCTGTACTTTATTTTTATGATATTATAAGAGTGAAAAAGAGATCGCAATGGAATGGATAAAACTTTATACATGGCTAGCTGCTTGAGTTATCTTGAGTTAGATGCAAGAGGCCTATTATAATGTTAATAAATATACAAACGTTACGTACTTAAGTAACTCAGACAAAAATTCTCTAAAAAGGCCACCGCCGTCGACGCCTGCCTCTTCCATGCCCGCCTGGTTGATCAGTTGCACGCGAAGTTTTAACTTCATATCTGGTTCTAAACATAAATAATTCGTAATATTATCGCCTTGCTGGGCCTTTTTGCTCTTAGAAAATGTGTAAGCAATATAAGAAGCTGTTAAACATTTATTAAATACTTAAAATGCGTTATTAAAAATAGCAATAGCATTCTTTCACAATTTGAACCAATTCTAAATATAATATATAATTATACTATGCTAAAATATTGTTCACTAGCTTGGTTTAATAGCCAGCGTTGTTTCAAAGTGTCGAATTCTAAATGAGACAAGTTGGTTTTTTCAAGTGATATTTTCAGTTGCGTGTCTTATGCTGGATTTACACGGAGCCAATACTTGAGACAATCCAATAAGCCAGTCCAATATTGGCATCGTGTAAATAGAGACAGTCCACTACATTGGATTGTCCTCAAGACATTTTTGCTTAGCATTGGCATTGGCTTATTGGACTGGCTTAGTGGATTGTCTCAAGTATTGGCTTCATGTAAATCCAGCATTAAGACTCTATTCATAAGTACTGCTTACCATTGTCCGGTCTGAGCTTATCAAAAGCGTCTTCGTACAAATGAGTACGCCGAACGCTTATGTATATCGACGGACCCTCGTTGAAGTTCGTCAACTCGTAAAAATGGTCGTGTTTTTCCCTGATAATGATAAGATATATTTATGATTAAACGAGTGCTGTACATTTTGAAGCGCGCTATTTTGGCTTCGCTCTATTGGGTAAGTATATTTAAAAATCGATTTAGTGGTTTGCAGGTCATATTATTTTAGTAATTTATTTCTGATAGGTTAAACAGAATCAAACCTTTAAAAAATCATAGAGAATGGGATAGGTAATCGATTAATGAGAACAAATCTATTATTAATTTACTTACCGCAACAACAGCCCTTGGAATATGAGCACCCGTGTGGAGAAAGGCACAACAAAAGGTATTTCGCGCAGTATAGTGACCGTTCTCAGTTCCTTTATTGTTAACGGAGGACCTTCCTCTGTAACAAAAAGGTTCTTATTAGAAACGTTTCTTTTGTTATTAATTAAGTTGGATTTTTTTTATATATATATATATATATATATATAAGAAGGAGGCAAACGAGCAGGCGGGTCACCTGATGAAAAGCAATCACCGCCGCCTATGGACACCCGCAAAACAGAGGAGTCGCAGATGCGTTGCTGACCTTTAAGAAAGGAATAGGGTTAGGGGAAGGAATAGGAATTGTGAGGATGGGGGGGAAGGGGCCTCCGGAACTCTCACTGGCCGAACGAAACACCATTATTTTACGCCGGATATTCGTGAGAGGGTGGTATTACCCCGGGCGAGCCGGCCCAATGCAAGCTGCAACGCAGCGTGGCTCTACCACTCAGTCATTGTTTAGGGGTCACGTGTAGGGTCTCAAGGGTAAACCTACGGACGCGAATAACTTTAATCTATAAGAGGCCTATTACATCTCGAATGTGATTTTTGCGTAAAATGCCCATTTTCGCATTTTGTAGTAATTTTGCAGTTGTATTTATCGTTTTTATCGAAATAGGATAATAAATTTCTGCATAATATTACAAATCTCCATTCTGTGAGCATAAGTTGAATTCGGACGGCCGGCGCATCGCATTTTGTAGTAATTTTGCAGTTGTATTTATCGTTTTATCAAAATAGAATAATAAATTCATTATAAAAACTTTATTCCTCATGAAGTAACAATTACTCCGGTATAAATTTTGCTCAATAATATTATCGTAGATAGGAGATGTTCACAGTTAACTTATAGCGATTTTCGAAGTTTTTGGTTTAGAATAAGATTTTTTTTCTATAAAAAATCAATGATATCTAATATTCCGAGGCCGCTACGCACTATTCGACTATATAAGAGATAACATTATAATTTTTTTATTTCACTTGTTTAGAACAGTAGTTCAATCGATGAGCTCAAAAAAGTGCCTTCGCGCACTTTATGAAAATCTTTCTCTGCAATTTTGGGTTTAATTAAAAAGTTAAGCAAAATTTACAAAAAGCGAGGCCGCTACGCACTATTCCAATAGCTATTCTACACCATTCAATAAGTCATAATTGTTAATGTATTTTTGTTTCTGAGATCCATAACGCCAAAATTGACCATTTTACGCAAAAATCACAGTCGAGATGTAATAGGCCTCATCAACTGTTAATTAAAAGATAAACAAAAGCTAGTGGCAAAGAAACAAAAGCCGGTGGCCCACCTTGCGCCGCCATGGCTATTGAGAGCGCGGCGGGGCGGCGCAGCTGGCGCGGGTTGGGCCGGTGCTGCGTGCCCGCCACCACCAGCACGGCGGCCGCGCCCTCGGGCACGGCCCCCGGCGCCGGCCACTCGGACGCGCCGCAGAACTGCAGCCGGGAGTCGCGCACGTACAGCGCGCGCAGGAGGTGCGTGCACACCTACATGTGGAAATAGTATATTTCATTACGAGTGCGGAAAGCCTGTCATTGCAAAGAGTTCCGACAAATGTCTACCCGAGCCGAGGCGCAGCCGAAGGTGAGGGTTGACGGTCGGAACAAGTTGCAATGACGGTTCCGCACGTGTACTGAACAACTTTTTTTAATACAGTTGCGAAAAAATGAAACAATTTAATAAAGAATATTTTTGAAAAATGGCGCCTACCGTAAATGAATATAAGCAGATTTTTTTTTGTTTTCTTCACCCATTCTGGGTAGGCAAAGGGAACTATGCCCATACAGCCAAGTCTTCAGTAGAATTTTTTTATTGATATGAAATGAAAATGAAATTTAATGAGATGAAATGAAATGAAACCTAACCTAACTCATTGAATTAAATCTGATATTGAAACAAATTAGTAGCTTCTTTTTAGAAATATTTGCATGAATCATAAAAACTTCATTTTTTTTAGTAAAAACTTCGTGGTTGGTTTTTTTCTTTTTAATAGACATTATTTTGACAGTAGGGGAAGAGAACGCACGAGTTCGGAAAAGGTAAAGAAAAAGCTGGAGTATGTAATAGACCACATCCCGAACGCTATGCGTCCCTGCAATTCGCCACTTTTTGAGCAACTGTATTAAAAAATAACTGTAAAGGTCGTGCTTACCGCACCTACGGGGTACAGCCACTGGCGGGGACGGGATCCTCAGCGGTTAAGGATTCCGGATGAAGCGCGCTACCACCTTCGGTCTTATCGTCACTTACCATCAGCTCCCTTACTCTCGAAACCGATCGCTATTGGATCAAATTAATATTGTGAATTTTCGTATTTTTAAGTTACGACATCAGCGCTAATTTGGATTTATATTGGTTGAACTAAATGGCATTGAGTTTTGTATTTTTTTCACTCCATATCCACGTAATATAAATCCATAATAGCTCTTGTGTCGTAACTTAGGAATAAAAAAAATCACAATACCAATCCGATCCAATAGCGATCGGTTTCAAGAGTAAGGGGCCAGGTGAGATGAAGGCCGAGCGCTTACCCGTAGAAGAATAAAACAAAAGGTAAAACGGTCTCGGAGGGGATGCGGGCGGTCTAGTGTAGTGGGAGGGCAAGCAAGCGCGACGCGTACGGCGGACTGCGTGCTATTTCGTCCCCGCCAACCCCTGTAACCCGTGGGCGCGGTAAGCACGATCTTGACGACCTATTAGGGGGAGGGAGATAATCACTTACTGCCGTACTCAGAAACGTCAATTAAGTTTTAATGACAATTAAGTCTCTCGCTGTCACTTTCTCATGTATAGTGCTAAATAGAGAAGGAGAGACATTTCATTGTCATTAAAACTTAATTGACGTCTCTGGGTAACGGCAGTTAGCGAAGTAGTGGAAGCCGAATCGCCTCTATTTAATAGTCAGCGAAGAGTGAGACATTCAGAGGAGTTTAGGTATAATTACGGAGATGCATCACAAAAAAACTGTTATAAAGTACTTTTTGAAAAAAAACCTTTTTCATTTCATTTTATTTTTTACCGACGTAAACCCGTGACGAAATTCCGAATTTTTATTGTCTGACATTACAAATACAACAAAAAAAGAATCAGTCAAACCATTGAAGCCGTTCTCGAGTTTTGTGCATTGCAATACATTTGGCGATTCATTTTTATTTATATAGATTATTAAGTGCAGATAGTGTATCTTTACTTTTGTTGCTTCAATTAAATTGGTGCTGATTGCACCACCTTGTGTCATGATAGTAGCCAACGAAAAGCTGTAGTCTCCGCTAACACACCCGGGAATCGGGCGTCATGTATTTATGTGTCATCTGGTTTTAGCAGCTCGTTGATTAAACTTTGTTGATTTATTAAATGCCGGCATTAAACTTAATGCCAGCATATAATTAAATTAAATGGCTAAAGGACACCTAGCCATATCGATAAATGCAATGTTTGACCCATGTTTTTTTTTTAATTTTTGACCCAAAGGATGTTTGTTGAGGATGTGGTTATGAGGAAGAGGATGCGGATGAGGATGAGGAAGAAAAAGAAAGTGTAATGAAACAGGCATATTATTAAGTGTATTTCATCACACTCTCCGTTCTTCTTTTAGTTAGTAATAAAAACAAAGTACCTACGTAGTATTTTATTTATTTGTTATTAATTTGTTACGGGCCGGAGATTTCGCGCGCAATTTCAATTCCTCCTTAATTCCTCTAAATTTATGAGGAAGCGATAGCGGTAGGGGAACTATAATAATTGCGGAACTTCCGCAACATGTGGAAGCGGAAGAGGAATCCTCATCAACCCTAAGGAAGTACCTATATATTCAGGCTTTGGAGAGTGTGCGAAAGAACTACATGATCTTGTTCCTCCAGCCCCATTCCACCATCGGTACACTAGACGCAGGCGTGCCTACTACCCCTACATAGTTGACATTCCACCTGTCCGTATCAAGCGTTTTGCTAGTTCGTTTCTTATGCGAACCGCCAAAGAATGGAACGCACTGCCTGCTCATGTGTTTCCCGATCACTACAACCTTGGTTTCTTCAAGGCAAGAGTGAATAGGCATCTCCTGGGTAAGCATGTAACACCCTAGACTACATCCTGGCAGGATGATCAGGATGATCAGCAGGATGATCCTGCTCACCAAGCAGGTTGGTGGTCAAATGCTTGCCGTTTAATTTAAAAAAAAGGCTTTATCAGACTACTGATGGGAAGTAACACACACACACACGCACGCACTTGCCACCTAACACAACTAACCTTAAATAAATGCGACCAGGCCGGCGTCTGGTTTTTCCCGGTGAGCTCGATCTGCGTGTTCCCGACGGCGTCTTTGTACAGTCCTCCCACCACGGGCCTAGTCTCCGGGTATGCCAGCTCCACTAAGCCAAGGCACACCTGGCGTAGGGTGCGGCAGAGGCAGCCCAGCTCGGAAAACTCGAAGGCGTGGACGCGACCGCCGCCGCCGGCTATGCTCACTGGGACGCTGACTGTTGGTAAAACGAAACGTTTTTTACTAAACATGTCATCTTTTAAAGAAGATAATATTATCTATTATCTTTTAAAATAAATGTAATGTACAATAATATACAATATAACGTCTATCTAGCATTTGAATAGAAAATTTTGTCAATTGGTCCTTTGAGTCGGATACTGGTTTTCTTGTAAAATTTTGTTTATTGTGTAAATTTTAGTTTTAAAACTTCAAGAATGTCGCACGCTCGATGACACAGCTTTCTATCTGTTTTAAGCTATTGGATAATAGCTAAATACGAAAGCAAATTCAGTGTCTAGTAAGCTCTAATCAATAAGCAGTTGCTTGGAATGCGCAAGGTATGTTTTTAGTTATGTTTTGCGCTCTATAACAAGTTGTAAAAACAACACAAAACAAAGCATACTCACAGTTCATTTTGATGTCCTCATCGTCTGTATCCCTACAGAACTCCGTGTCGTGCAAAGTACCGATTAATAGAGAAAACAGGGCACAGAAAACCGCCAAAGGAGCCAGCAGCCGATGCACTCCGATGACAGTGTACTCAGCGCCCATGCCGCGAGACAAAGCTGACAGTAAGGGAGTCGCCGATCCGCCAAACGATGACTCGTGATTCATGCTACTAAGCCAACGCCATAGGCCACGTATGAATATGGGCTTGAATGCTAATGTATACAGTAACCTGAAAAATAAAAACATTACTATTGCTCTATTAACACATTACTAAAATCAGTTAAGTTCATTTTAACAGAGCAACAGGGATTTAACAATGTTTCACATTCATTCTATCCACTTCGCTGCTTAGTGATGTATCTCCAAAGGCACAATAAGAAAATAATAAAGATATTACATAAATATTTCACAATATAGGTATGTAAGCATGAAAAAAGACAAAGTTAACAAACACTTTCTTACCTATACTTATGAAGAGCCATTCTGTGGCTTAATAATAAATTGTGACATATTTCCGACATTGCATCAAGGAACTCATTACTAAGATCATTCTCTGTTATCTGGGAGCAGGTGACCATTATACAGCGGTCTGGTTCATTCAACATTTCTATACACCTAGTCAACAACAGTTGCTCCCTTACTGAAGTTGGATTAGGTTCTGTTTCACTGTCGCTATCTTCATCCTTGTCTGCCCCTGTTTCCTGGCTGTACAGTGAATCTTCATATTCATAAGTAATTTGTTTATTACAAACGTTAACAGTCAATTTAGCTATTAATTTAAGATAACTTAGTACAATAGAATTATTTGGCAGTCTTGTGTTGTTCAAATTATTTATTTCATATGCTGAAACCAACGTAAGTTATGGGTAAGACGATAGTTACAGTTACCTCATTAAAAAAACTGTTTACAATAGAATAAGGAATTTACTAACTTACCGAAATGTGTTGGTTCCAATGACAATACAGAATGAAGTAGCCAAGAGTCATTTACTAACAATTTACTAGCGAATTTGCTGTCATCTTGGAGACATTGCATTAGGGATAGAAAAGGAAACTTCTTTTCAGTATTTTCTCGGAGCGATGGAATAATAAACATTTCAACCGGCTCCAAATAAGGATTACATAGGAAGGCAGACGCAAATTCCGACATGACTGTATTGCTGAAAATCAAATAATTAATTACTTATATCTATTTTTTTTGTTTATTTAAGAGAGGTTATTATAAATGTATGTTTAACACATTTATAATAGTCCTGTTAATCCAAATGACTGTGTCAGAGTGGGTTCACGTCAGTAGTCTACGGAGCTATGGGGTTGAACCACGATTTCTCATGTTCAACCTTAGTATCTATCCAGTGTCAGTAGCCGAGCGGCTACTGACACCTCAATGCAAGTTGTAATGAAAAAGGAGGAATATCCTAATATTAACATTAGCTAGTAAGCTTGATCCCTGAAAGGAGTTAAACTTATAAAATAAATCAAAAGAAATAATTGTATTTCTATGATCTAAGGTCTTTTAAATTAAATTAAAACTTCCTACACTCACACCAATTATCTAGCCCAAGAGAAGCTTCAAAGAAACTTATTAAATGGTTACTAGACAACGGATAAACATACTTAAAATATTTAAATACATACTTATTATACATAGAATACACCCAGACCCGAGACAATTTAGAAAAACAATAATTTCTAAATTGACCCGACCGAGGATCGAACCTGGGACCTCAGAGATGGCGACACCATGAAAACCGGTGTACAAAACACTCGACCAAGGAGGTCTTTGTATATAACAAATATCTTAAAATATAAAATTTTGTTCAAAAAAGAACCAGCACCAGTAGAAAAAAATAAAACAGTGGAGGAGGGTTTTACCCTAACAGGGATTCACAGTACATGGTTATATTGTTAAGTAATGAAATTTAAAATACAATTATTTAATATACAGAGGTAAAATTGACATAAATAACATAATAACATACTCATAGTCCGGAAGATGTATCTTAGTGGTCAGGTTTATAGGTCTGTAGATGAGGTCAAGTAAAGCTCCACAAAGAGGTGTAGGTGGGTTTGGTGAAGGCCCATATAGAGGGGGTGTCCTTTGACACATTAGGTAACACAAGTGTTTGAAGTACCCTAAAACAACATAATATTAGTCAATCACTAATTTATTAAAGCAAATTGTTTATTTACTAAGTATTTACAGTTATTCACATACCTTGTCTGATTATGTACAAAAAAGTACTTCCAACAACTGCTAGAGCCTCATCATTATTTAAAGCTGTTTCAGCAGATGTTATTGAAGTGAACACTTCAAACATCCTGAGAGGGACAGCGAGGGGAACCTGAGCCAATATAAAATATATTACTAACAACCACTATTTTATGTTTTATTGTTATTGTATATTGTTACGAAGGAATTATATTTAAATACCTCTGCATTGTCTCTGAGTAAATGTAAATGTAAAGCCAATAGCCTTCTTATTTGTATACATGAACCACTGCTTTGAAAAACTTTCTTCCATTGTTTTAACAGTATTTGTGAAATTGATACCTGAAAAAATTACAAAATATAAACAAAACTTCAACTCTTCAACTTCAACACAAACTGGAAAGTAAACTATAATTGACTTTTACACTGAATTTGACTTATAAAAGTAAGTAGGTAGTTGGTTTCATTGGTGTAAATAAGATTTAAAATTTAACTCATTTTACAGAAGCACCAGATTCTATGCATTTAAAAACAATATGTAGTGACAGATCAACTTATTTTACATGGACCATTATTCCATACCAGTCTTGAGAAGTCCATCTGAGCATCATAGAAGAATAAGATTTTCGCTATGAGTGTGGAGAACACTAGTTGCTCGTCAACAGCTGCCTTTGGGAATAGAGCATCAAACTGTTCACGTTCACTTTGCTTAAAATGTTTTCGAGTTAGGTAACTTCTCACATAGGCTTGAATTTGTATTGCACTGTTAAGTCTTTTCCTATGTTCCTGTGAAAACAAAACAACATTGAGTTGGTTGTAAACAGGTTGCACTTATATTGTACACACTATAGTATTCAATTCAGATCAATGTTCTGTATTTTAACCTCTCGTTTCTGCCGTTGTTGTTGAGTCTGAAGGATCAAGGCATCCCGGTCAGTTTTGCGCTGAGCACTTGCTCCTGCTAAATTTTGTTGTGGTTTTCGTCTGAAATCTCCCTCGAACGAATACATAGCTGAAAAGATAATATACAAAAAAATAATTTGTAAACATTAAGGGTACGGTACGGTATATATTTAAATAACGGTACACATAATGGGTAAACATGGATCAGCTGAATGACACGCAAATTATTGGAAAAAGTTTTCTTACCTTAAATGGTTTCTGAATTTAATCTTAATACTAAAACATAGTTAAAGTTAATTCAATTTGAATTAAAATGTGATCAGTAAATGCCTTGGCGTAAAAAAATCATGAAATCATACGAATTCATACGATGTAGTTGTGTAGTGGTAAAAATGTTTTTTTCAATGAATGACCTGACTGACAGATTTGATTTTTTAATAAGTGCTGCCATAAATAAATAATAATATGTCCAATAAAGATGGAACAAATCATTGATAGCAGTGAAAAATCATATGATTTAGTTTTTCATATGACATAACTGCTATTGTCATTCGCAATCGCAGCGATTATGATTTCTCACTAGTGGAATGATCGAATGAAATCGCGCGGAGCGACCGCCGCGAGCATGCACGACAATCATACGAGCGAGGTGTGAGCGGGACGCATCTACTCAAGCAATCCCTGCGTGCGAGTAGTGCGTCCGATTGACCTGTGACCCGGGTCGCAGTCGCAGTTTAAAATGAAATGACATTTCACCTGTGCGGGGCGGTCGTCCTCGTCAGTCATAAGCACGTGCGCGTTGTTGTGTGACATATATTCATATCCTGTTACATCATAATCATTATTCAATTACCATGTCATTTCATTTAAATATTTGCAATGATAAATTGTAGGAAAATCACTCTCAATGAAAAATAGAAGGTGTGAAAAATAGCAGGTGAAATCACTGTGATAAAAAAAATCATATGAATATGATTTCTAAATAGCAATCATTTCCATCCCTAATGTCCAAAATTGTCCATGGATTGTTGTTGTAATGTGGTATGGCGGCACTTCACATGGCGTATCGTGTTCGTGTGGCGATATCGTTGTGTTTGCCCAAATAATCTGGCACATCACTTGCCGTCAAACAAGCCATCCACACATGGACTATACGGGCAAACAATGCAAATATTCACAATATTTGCTTGTTCACAAACAAATTAAATGCAACAGTGATGGACGTGACGTGGCAGCAGCTTATTACATTTACCTGTATGCGGCTTGCCAACACCTGTTTTTTTATTGTGCAGGGTTCTCCTAAGTTATTTTGAATATCGATCCATGCAACGTTGTCGGTTTTTGACGTGACAACGTCTTAAATTAGGTTGCGGCTGGGAGTCACTTATGAAAAAGTGTAACGCTCGGTAACGTTACGATGAGTCACCGAACGAGAGAGAGGCCCGCCGAATGCCTTGCGTCTCTCTCCCACTCAACTATGTTTTAAATATAATTCTTTGTTTAAATAAATGTTTTAAATTGTTACTATTATTTCATCCTTCTTCCTACTATACGAATGAATATTCACATTAAAATTATTTTACCACTCAAAGTCGTTGTCACGTAAAACTTTCGCCCGTATACCGACTTTACAGGCAACCAATTTTGTTTTTATGAGAGGCATTTTTGGGGTCCCAAATACTAGGATTCATTTGGTATAATTCCAAAAATCGCAATACGGTTTCGTTTGTCCAATCCATTTTACTATATTTACGTATAAAAAACTGAACACGTCTGAACAGGACAGCCTACTTTGTGGGACAGCCGCACGCGCGCTTCTGAACAGAACCAAGTGTGGACGGCCGACGCAAATATTTGCCGTATTTGATTCCTTTGATGTGTGATCTAATGGCGGCACTTCACTTGGCGTATCGTGTTCGTGTGGCGATATCGTTGTTTGCCCAAATAATCTGGCACATCGCTTGGCGTCAAACAAGCCATCCACACATGGCCTATACGGGCAAACAACGCAAATATTCACCATATTTGCTTGTTCACAAACAAATTGAATGCAACAGTGATGGACGTGTCAGTGGCAGCAGCTTATTATATTTATCTGAATGCGGCTAGCCAACACCTGTTTTTTTATTGTGCAGGGTTCTCCTAAGTTATTTTGAATATCGATTAATGCAACGTGTTCGGTTTTTGTTTTTATGAGAGGCATGTTTGGGGTCCCAAACACTAGGATGCATTTGGTATAATTCCAAAAATCGCAATACGGTTTCGTTTGTCCAATCCATTTTATTATGTTTACGTATAAAAAAACTGAACACGTCTGAACAGGACAGCTGCACGCGCGCTTCTGGACAGACAGAACCAAGTGTGGACGCCCGACGCAAATATTTGCCGTATTTGATTCCTTTGATGTGTGATCAAAAACCGACAAGTGGACGGAAACGCATATCGCTATTTGCGTTGTTTGCCTTATTCGTGCAAATAAAGCAAATATATTCAAATAGGCCGTCTACACATTGCCGTGTTCGGACAAATAATGCAAATACGCGAACACGATACGCCATGTGAAGTGCCGGCATAAAACCGACAAGTGGACGGAAACGCATATTCGCTATTTGCGTTGTTTGCCTTATTCGTGCAAATAAAGCAAATATATTCAAATAGACCGTCTACACATTGCCGTGTATGGACAAATAATGCAAATACGCGAACACGATACGCCAAGTGAAGTGCCGGCAGTAAATTATTTTTTAATACAACAGGCTAAGGTCAGAGATTATACTGCCTAGTCATTAGTTTTTAATTTCTTTTTTCCCTTGATGATAAAGTGATTGGTGATTAAGATGATGAATAATAAATGATGTTCCCCAAACTCCTTGAGTCCTCCCTCAGTAAAGATGTGGGACTTTACTGAGGTCTCACGCGGGTAGGGTTGCCAGTACGTTTATATTTTAACCTAATTAACTACAAGATACTATGAAATACTGAAAGCTTACCTGTGAAAAGTGATGTTATTATACTTCTTTTGTTTTTCAGATGTGTTGTGACACAATTTAACTGCACAAACCGTCATTTTTTTTTTGTTTTCGCGAGACACGTTCGGCGCGCTGTCACATTGAACACTACGGAGCGGTCCGGCGTAGGGTGCCATTTCTGGCTCCAATTAATGTGCTTCAAAATAGGCGCGCGAACTTGGTTTCTATAGCGTTATTATTCTAAGACTTAAGTACTTAAAATTAAAAATCAACCTGTTATTTGGTGTCCTAGCAATCACTTTCACTAAAATTACTAATTAGCAAAAACAAAATCAAATTCTTGAAAATCTCATAATCAACATGTCTCAATTTAAAACAATCAAAAGTTATAGGTATTTAGCATTTTGCACCTACTTTATCGAGAATATATATGTGCGAAGGCACTTTTTTGAGCTCCTAGATTTAAATACTGTTCTAAACAAACGAAATAAAAAAATTCAATGTTATCTCTTTAGTCGTTTTAATTAAATTAAGGGTGAGTTTCACTCGTGAAACTCAATAACTTTCCCCAAGAAACCTATGTGCCAAAATGACAAAAAAATTAGACCTCCCATATAAAACTGGCCGATCAGCTGACGACAATTGTATGAAGGTCGAAATTTTTTTGTCATTTTTGCACATAGGTTTCTTGGGGAAAGTTGTTCAGTTTCATGGGTAGAAGTTACCCTTAATTTCATTAAAACGACTAAAAAATGAGGGTGTATAGTCTTATAGTTTGTAGCGGCCTCAGAATTTTTAGATATCATTGATTTTATATATAAAAAAATCATATTTCTAACCAAAAAACTTCTAAATTGTTTTAAGTTAACTGTGAATTTCTCATATCTACGATAATATTATTGAGCATAATTTATACCAGAAAAAATTGTTACTTCATGAGGAATAAAGATTTTATAACGAATTTATTATCCTATTTCAATAAAAACGAAATATACAACTGTAAAATTACTACAAAATGTGATGCGCCGGCCGTCCGAACTCAGCTTAATCTCACAGAGTGGAGATTTGTAATATTAAGCTTGAATGTATTATCCTATTTTGATAAAAACGATAAATACAACTGCAAAATTACTACAAAATGCGAAAATTGGCATTTTACGCAAAAATCACAGTCGAGATGTAGGCCTCCTAAAATTGACAATAAAAACATCATCTTTGCAATTGTTTGTGTCTGTAGTTTATTGCGTTCCTTTGTCCACTGGGCGTTTATTAAGGGCCCTATTACATCTTGACTTTCTCGAAATTCTTCATTATCAGATGATTTGAAATAAAAAGTCCACTTTTGATGTGCTAATAGCTTCTTAAAATCACGATGGGACAAAAAAAGCCTAACAAAAGCCGGACAGGCTGGACACGTAAATATTTGGCCGGACACGACCGTAAAAAGCGAAACATGTCCGGCTAAAGCCGGACACCTGGCAACCCTACACGCGGACTTCTTGAGAGAATTTGAAAAGTGATAATGCACTGTTTTGTTTTATTTGCCAACACTCATGCACGTTCACAAACACATAACGGTTAATAATCCACTATTATTTCACATTAATGTTCGAAAAACCACAAAATTTTAGAAAATAAAGCAAAACCGCATACATGACGCTTTACTTTCTTGCCAAGAAGTCGTAATGTCAATATTAGGGCCAGTAAGAGTCAATACACTATTCATGCAACGTAGGTAATGCAACAAAACACCATAAAGTTACTATACCTAGCGGAAAGGTACAGTAACTTTATGCAAAACACTGAATGGAAAACTGATAACATAATTTTATATTCTATTGTTTTTCAACTTTTCTGCCTGTATCTATATCATCATTAACATCCTAAAAAAGATGACTAAGTGCCTTCGCACACGGCGTCGTATCGTAAAACGGTCAATCCAGATCGCGATCCATGATCGTGATCTGTGATCGCGATCCAGATTGACTGTGTAACGTGTAGATTGACAGATCGCGATCCAGATCACAAAATATCTAGAAAATTTGAAATCTGGATCGCGATCCGAGATCACGATCTAGATTGAACGTGTAAACGCAGGATCGCGTCAGTCTACGCTACGCGCTATGCAAGATGGACGTCGGTGACACGCGCTCTCGCTCGCCGCTGTCGCTGGTCCGACTCAACTCGCCAATATCACCTTCTCTTCCTCAAGTTGAAGAAGATTTTTTTAATAATATTGGAAACTTTACCAGTATTGTGGAATGCCCAGCATCAGCACTATAAAAATAAATACAAACGAGATGTTGGATATAAAAAATTGCTAGATATATTAAAAATGATATTTATATAAGGAGTTATCATTTGTAGTAACTCGTTAAAAGATTTTTTATCCATCCTGAAGTAGTTTTTGTGTCTTTATTATTGAAATTTTGCATTCACAATGCTATATAAATATAGGATAAAATGTTTACTAGAAAAAAAATCAATCAAGCTCGAATGGGCTTCGAACCCACGACCTTTGAATTGCCGGTCCACTGCTCTAACCGCTGAGCTACCGAGACCCCAGAAGACTCGGTGAATTTTTCCTAGTAGTTTGATTTACGCTGCAAGCCAGCGGTAGTACGTCACTGTGAAGTCTACCCTCACAGTCGAAAACAATACTATTGCAATATTTAACAATCGATAAAGACGTAATTGCTTATAAATATCTTTATTATTGAAATTTTGCATTCAAAATGCTATGAATATAGGATAAAATGTTTACTAGTAAAAAATCAACATAGGAATGGGATGGGATTCGAACCCACGACCTTTGGATTGCCGGTCCACTGCTCTAACCGCTGAGCTACCGAGACCCCAGAAGACTAGTTAGTAGTAGTTTTTGTAATCATCATCTTCAGCAGTTAGTTGTATTTCTTTAAGAAGATTTAAATGAGTATACATTTCTCTTTTCTGTAACCACTGTTTAACCCAGCGCTTTTTCGAATTATTTTCTTTAAAGTTAGGGCTAATACAAGGGATAATATAGTTTTAACATAATGTAGATCCATGACAACACGTGTGATCACGCGGCGAAGGATCCGCGGACTGACGAAATCCAGATTGAATGTGTAATGTTGTGGCGCAATCCATCAATCTGTGATCGCGATCAGGCTGGCTAGATCGCGATCTGGATTGACCGTGTAATGGCTGCCTAAGCGTATCGTAATACACTCGTAGGACGAGAGCAATACAGAGCCGTTTACACGTATTAAGTTGTCAAGTAGGTAACTTAATTTTAAGTTAATTTTAACTAAATTCTTGCGTGTAAACAGTCACTTATAAGCTCTTTAGTAGCAAGTGGTAAGTAAACGATTTAGTGGGCAAGTGAACAAGTAGAATAGAATCGAGTCTATTTTTTGAGTAAGTAACCGCCCCTCCCGCACCGCTTGCATTCCCCGGTAGGCGTGGCTTCTACTAAATTGTCATTTAGTTACGTGTGGACGCAACAATTTAGTGAAGTATTTAGTGAAGTCGTGAAGTCTCGTGTGTGACGAGAGCCGGTCTTGCCGCGATGTGTCGCCGCCGTATGCACTAAAGAGTGCTTAAGTAAATACACGTGTAAACGATCGACAACTTAAAATTAAGTTAAAATTAACTTAAAATTTAGTTACCTACTTAACAACTTAATACGTGTAAACGGCCCATACGAGCGAGTACATTTTCAAACAAGTCCGCACACGAAGCGGTGTCCCCTACGATTCACTGCCGCAACGCTTCGTGTGCGGACTTGTTTGAACATGTACGCGCTCGTATTGCTCTTGTCCTACGCGCGTATTACGACGCCGTGTGCGAAGGCACTAAAATGGGGACAAATTTTGATGTATTGCCAGTACGGTGGCTTAGAAATGCCAATACCCCGGCCTACGGGTGCCAAGCAACCCGCCACGGTTTTAAATTTTAAACGATAAATACAACTGAAAAATAACATAGCATTAGCATAAAATGCCCATTTTTGCATTTTGTATGCAAAAATGGGCATTTTATGCTTCGATCAACAAATTGTTGATCAAATATTTTATGAAAAAAATCACAGTCGAGCGGTAATAGACCTCTTAATAACTTAGATGTAAGTTTGAATGTTCATTGTGTGACAAGACAAGTGTATCATTCCTTGGACAGAAGCACAGTGGTGTATACCGGATGATACACTTGGCGCTTAACATGTTAATTTGTCCTGGTTAATTTTCTGTATTAAAAAATAAACAAAACGCTTAATTTATAAATTATCTTGTTATGTTAATTTATAATTATTATAACACTCTAATTATAATGTTGCTAACTGTACACTTGCGCGTTGCAACTTCAGAGCGAGCTAAAAGTTTGGCGCTACATAGAGTTCACTTTTGGGTGTAATAAAAAATAATGTTTACCTTAATCCAGCCTTTTGTTGACTTTATTGCACCACCAATAGAGTTTGCAATGTTAGATAATTCTATCCAAAGCTTTTTAAATTTCTGATGGCTAACACCATATCGAAGTTTCCTGTGAGCCAAATCAGGATGCTTCTGCATAAAATCTACCACTGCCTTCACTTGTGCTAGAGTGGGCCTTGATACCTAAAATATTTTATAAAAATTGTTTGAGCAATAACATTTAACAACAAAGAACAAATTTTAAGAGCGTTATGTACTTACTGAAAAGAAAACAAATAGGTAAAGTTAAAAAGGCCCTAACTTAATCTTGTAATAAACATAAATCATGAAGAGATGAGCTTAATACTTACTCTACCACCACTGTCCATATTCTCTACCTCAATGAGTACACTGGCCATTCTTAGGCAAATATATTCTTACCACAAAAGTACCACAGAAGTTTTATAAGAGCAAACTCAATTGTGTAGCAATTTAGGAAGTAATTAGAACAAATCAATGCAGTAAATTGAGTTTTCCTTCTTTTTGAAGTATCCATTTTTATCAGAATTCATCATTTATAGATAGGTAGTTTTATTGTACAATTCATCTAAATGCAGTAGTAATTAAAATAATATTAAATATTATATTCGATTGTTTACAGTTTACAAAATTTTACGCTCGTCGCTCACTCTCACTCATTTTTAATTTTTTTATCGTAAACTTTTCTTCTTCTTAGGAAACGCAAATAGATCTTACATAAACAGCCAACTATAGAGGAATATAATATATGCAGCCAACCTTCAGCTAACATTTGATTTGACTGTCTAAAGAAAGCGTGACATACACGTCACGAACGCATTTCATTTCACCATGGACGTAAATACAAACAGGACTAGGGGGCGATCACGCTAAATATTCACAACCAAACCCAGAACCGCAGCCGTTCTGCCGACTTCGGACTTCTATTTATGCAACTTTTAAATATGCATTGCGGCGCACAGACATACAATTGCGGCGTTGTGAACGTGTTTACATTGGCCGTGTTTCAATCAAACTAAACAAAATAAACGCACACTTCTCAAGTGTGCTGTTATTTACCGAGACACATTTTTAGCGCCGACGTGATATCTAGTTGGTATTGTTGATCGAAGGAGACAGCACTTATTAAATGCCCTTTGGCACTTTTAAAGAGGTGACAATCAATTTTTATTTACCATGGACATAATATAGACATTTTAAGTTACTGAGGCCCCTTGATACTGTATTTACTGGGTTCTAATAAAGCAAAAATACGTTTTAATTAAAATAGTTAATATTTTAAGAAATTGAAACGTTGAAAAAAGTTGACTGCCTCAGGTGGGAATCAAACCCTCCGGAAGCTCGGATTCCGGACTGCTGCGTTGACCACTCCACTACTGAGGTATTGGTTAGACATGTCGAAATTCTTCAACGCTTTTGATTTATGTTTATTATAGAAACATTGTCTCATCAAACCGTTTTGAATTTAAATCCTACAAATTAAACCGAGTTCATGTACCTCCTGCTGGGAATCGAATATGGGACCTCTGGGTCTTAGACACTGGTGGTCTAAACCACACACAACATATTTAAATATGTTAAGGAATAGTGTTGGACATATTTAGTAAAATCAAAAATTAATTACTCAAATACCTTTTCAAAAATACTTTTAAGTCATTCAAATTTTTTGTCTACTAATCATTTTAGGGTGTCTTTTAGCTGTGGAGAAGAACACGTACAAAAAACTCAATTGTTCAACAATTGTTGATCGAAGATTTTATGAAAAAAATCACAGTCGAGCGGTAATAGACCTCTTAATAATTTAGATGTAAGTTTGAATGTTCATTGTATGACCGACATACTTTTTTGTAAATGTTGTTTCTTGTATAATATGAAGCTGTGGAGTTTTTTGCACGTATTCTTCTCCACAGCTAAAAGACACCGATTAGTAGACAAAAAATTTGAATGACTTAAAAGTATTTTTGAAAAGATATTTGAGTAATTAATTTTGATTTTACTAAATATGTCCAACACTATTCCTTAACATATTTAAATATGTTATGTGTGGTTTAGACCACCAGTATCTAAGACCCAGAGGTCCCATATTCGATTCCCAGCAGGAGGTACATGAACTCGGTTTAATTTGTAGGATTTAAATTCAAAACGGTTTGATGAGACAATGTTTCTATAATAAACATAAATCAAAAGCGTTGAAGAATTTCGACATGTCTAACCAATACCTCGGTAGTGGAGTGGTCAACGCAGCAGTCCGGAATCCGAGCTTCCGGAGGGTTTGATTCCCACCTGAGGCAGTCAACTTTTTTCAACGTTTCAATTTCTTAAAATATTAACTATTTTAATTAATACGTATTTTTGCTTTATTAGAACCCAGTAAATACAGTATCAAGGGGCCTCAGTAACTTAAAATGTCTATATTATGTCCATGGTAAATAAAAATTGATTGTCACCTCTTTAAAAGTGCCAAAGGGCATTTAATAAGTGCTGTCTCCTTCGATCAACAATACCAACTAGATATCACGTCGGCGCTAAAAATGTGTCTCGGTAAATAACAGCACACTTGAGAAGTGTGCGTTTATTTTGTTAAGTTTGATTGAAACACGGCCAATGTAAACACGTTCACAACGCCGCAATTGTATGTCTGTGCGCCGCAATGCATATTTAAAAGTTGCATAAATAGAAGTCCGAAGTCGGCAGAACGGCTGCGGTTCTGGGTTTGGTTGTGAATATTTAGCGTGATCGCCCCCTAGTCCTGTTTGTATTTACGTCCATGGTGAAATGAAATGCGTTCGTGACGTGTATGTCACGCTTTCTTTAGACAGTCAAATCAAATGTTAGCTGAAGGTTGGCTGCATATATTATATTCCTCTATAGTTGGCTGTTTATGTAAGATCTATTTTCGTTTCCTAAGAAGAAGAAAAGTTTACGATAAAAAAATTAAAAATGAGTGAGAGTGAGCGACGAGCGTAAAATTTTGTAAACTGTAAACAATCGAATAAAATATTTAATATTATTTTAATTACTACTGCATTTAGATGAATTGTACAATAAAACTACCTATCTATAAATGATGAATTCTGATAAAAATGGATACTTCAAAAAGAAGGAAAACTCAATTTACTGCATTGATTTGTTCTAATTACTTCCTAAATTGCTACACAATTGAGTTTGCTCTTATAAAACTTCTGTGGTACTTTTGTGGTAAGAATATATTTGCCTAAGAATGGCCAGTGTACTCATTGAGGTAGAGAATATGGACAGTGGTGGTAGAGTAAGTATTAAGCTCATCTCTTCATGATTTATGTTTATTACAAGATTAAGTTAGGGCCTTTTTAACTTTACCTATTTGTTTTCTTTTCAGTAAGTACATAACGCTCCTAAAATTTGTTCTTTGTTGTTAAATGTTATTGCTCAAACAATTTTTATAAAATATTTTAGGTATCAAGGCCCACTCTAGCACAAGTGAAGGCAGTGGTAGATTTTATGCAGAAGCATCCTGATTTGGCTCACAGGAAACTTCGATATGGTGTTAGCCATCAGAAATTTAAAAAGCTTTGGATAGAATTATCTAACATTGCAAACTCTATTGGTGGTGCAATAAAGTCAACAAAAGGCTGGATTAAGGTAAACATTATTTTTTATTACACCCAAAAGTGAACTCTATGTAGCGCCAAACTTTTAGCTCGCTCTGAAGTTGCAACGCGCAAGTGTACAGTTAGCAACATTATAATTAGAGTGTTATAATAATTATAAATTAACATAACAAGATAATTTATAAATTAAGCGTTTTATTTATTTTTTAATACCCAAAATTAACCAGGACAAATTAACATGTTAAGCGCCAAGTGTATCATCCGGTATACACCACTGTGCTTCTGTCCAAGGGATGATACACTTGTCGCTTAACGTGTTAATAACAACAATTAAATTATAAGCATACATATATTTTAAAAAATTAACATTTTTAAGAAGCTGCGGAAACAGTGTTTCCTTATATCTAGCTTGCCGACGTAAAACGGTGTTACGTCTAAGCATTTTAGCAGCCTTTCTAAAACGAAACTAAAACCTTTTATAATTACCCATATTGCGCTACTGCGACGCGAATCGCCTTGTGTTCACAGCGAGCTAGAAGTTTGGCGCGGGTTATACCTATCTTGAAACAATTTTATACCAATTCTGAAAAAGGGGGTAAGGGGAGAACGGCAATAACATATAGCCGACACAATAGTCATCCTCAACTGCACGTGTCTGGTGGTTCGTTATGAATAGCCGACGGCGGTACCCTGGCCAAAACCAAGGGTACCATGGTGCCCTCTGCTAGACAACGAACGAGGCTCTGGCGACCGAGCAATGGCAGTATAACCACAACTTCTTCTGGGAAACCAGTAGAAGAGGCTACCACGAGCCTGGGGGACCAAATATTCCCAAAAGAGTGGAAGTGGCACCTTGGGTAAGTGTCATGAGATCCATACCCAACGTTAAATATATGATAAGTACGAATGAGAATAATACGATGCGCTGCGATCCGGCTAGCCCCCGGCGCTCACAGGTACTCGGGCCTGCGCTTTAAACGGCGCAATATCTGAGACCTATACCTATAAACAAGTCCTATGAGACAGTCCAAGAAAAGGGACCAGTCCTAAAGGGGAAATTCCCTCCACTCCAAATTACTTCAGCTCATCTGCTTATAGTCAAACGACTGATCGCATGATAATATAAAATAAAAAACTTCTGAAAAAGTATACTAAAAAGTATCAACCAGCAGATTTTTTTCTTTTATTAGGGTTCCGTACCCAAAGGGTAAAAATGGGACTCTATTACTAAGACTCCACTATCCGTCTGTCTGTCTGTCTGTCACCAGGCTGTATCTCATGAACCATGATAAGTAGACAGTTAAAATTTTCACACATGATGTATAATTCTGTTTCCGCTATAACAACAAATACTAAAACCAAAATAAAATAAACATTTAAGGGGGGCTCCCATACAACAAACGTGAGTGTCTAATGTTGTATAGATAATGGTATTCGTGCAAAAGTCCAAGTCGCACATGGCCAGTTTTTTTTCATTAGTTAGCAATAAAATTTGGGCTGTGGATAGAGTGCCACAAGCGGAATTCTAGTACGATCGGTTACGATGCCGTAATTACCGCATCCTAGTACAAAGTGTAGGCAGTGTATAGAGTACCACAAGCGACAACATAGTACGATCGGTTACGATGCCGTAATTTTACGGCATCCTAGTACAAAGTGTATAGAGTGCCACAAGCGGCATTGTATCTCAATTGGTTCAGGAACCGTAATATATTTTTTATTTGCCATTATGTTCAGAAGACAATATTCAAAAGACATTTTTGTATGGAGTCAGATTTCTGTTGGCTAATAAAAAAAATAACCTCGAAATTAATAGTAGGGCAGCTAGTATTTCTGTTGTCTATTGTTTCCTAGGCGTAGCCGCTCGCGACGCACGCTCCACGTCGCTCGTCGTCGCTTAAACCTTACGCTCTGTGACGTTATGACGTCAAATCGATACCGAGTCAGCGTTGCATAACGGAATATGAACCTCGGGTCACACAATAAGTTTCAATTTCGCGTGAAAGTCGTTAGAGAGTGAACCTTCTGTACGTAATACTATTAGTTATTCTGTGCTATTATCCCAAACCGATTGAGATAGAGTGCCGCTTGTGGTACTGTATCACTTCCTAAAATTTGTACCAATTTATTTATACCCATGTTAATAACTAGTTGAACTTTTTAATTTTAATACCTATTTGCTGCAGTAGCTAGTCATTTTAAACTGCAGCATCAGCTCTTGAATCTTCTTTTCATCCATGTCCTTCTATACATCAAATTATAATTATTTGTAGTTCTGGTCAGATAAAAGAAGAAGTGTTGTAATAAAACAGAAACATATTGAAGAAGGAAAATCACAAGGCAAATTGTCACCTCTGGAACAAAAAATATTAGATCTTTGTGATATCAAAACCAAAAGTAAGTACTCTTAAAAAATATTATTACACCATAACACCAGAGCATGGCAGTCACTGATGACCAACTAACAATAAGTTTCTATTATGTCTATTATGTCTGGCTATGTGGCTGTCATTATGATAAAGAATAAATCATATAGTAGATTGTTATACAAGGGGCTAAAATGACCCATTATATACGAGGTAGTTTTACTCCGGAGCTTTAGCGAGGGAGTAAATAGTAACCGAGTTTTAATGGGTTTTTAGCGCCGTGTATTACACTATGTTTTTCACTACGAATTCGAGAAAATAAAAAAATCCAATACAATATTAATTGGTTTATTTTATTAAAAATTAACCCGTTAGTTGCTTTAACGACACCCACGGGAAGAGAAGGGTTGGTAGTATTATTTTGATGAGCCCATCGCCGGTCTATGCCGTTGGATAGTAGGTATGTGCAGTCTTTCCATCTCTTTCCTTGGGTGTCCTAAAAGGCGACTAACGGACTAAAGACTGCACATACATCCTATAGCATAGAGCGGTCATGGGCTCATCAAAAAAATACTACCAACCCCTTTCTTTTCTTGGGTGTCGTAAAAGGCGACTAACGGACTAAAGACTGCACATCCACCAACAGCATAGAGCGGCGATGGGCTCATCAAAATAATACTACCAACCCCTCTCTTCCCTTCGGTTTCGTAAAAGGCGACTAACAGACTAAAGACTGCACATACATCCAACAGCATAGAGCAACGATGGGCTCATAAAAATAATATTACCAACCCCTCACTTTTCATTGATGTCGTAAAAGGGGACTAACGGACTAAAGACTGCACATACATCCAACAGCATAGAGCGACGATGGGCTTATCAAAAAATAATACTATCAACCCCTCTCTTCTCTTCGGTGTCGTAAAAGGCGACTAATGGACTAAAGACTGCACATACATCCAACAGCATAGAGCGGTGATGGGCTCATCAAAATAATACTACCAACCCCTCCCTTCCCTTGGGTGTCGTAAAAGGCGATTAATGCACATGCATCCAACAGCAAAGAGCGGAGATGTCCTCATCAAAATAATACTACCAACCCCTCTCAAGGGAATAGAGATTCCATTGGGTGTCGTAAAAGCGACTAACGGGCTAAAGGCTCACCACCTAAGCACATGTGCAGACTGTGCAGTTGTTTCATGCTGAAGCGTGGACTGTGTGGGCGTGGTCTGTGTTGTCCATAGATTCAAATACTAATTTTACCATAAACTTTAATAATAACTATCTCTAAAAAGTTGTTGATCTAAATCATCATCATCATCAGCCTATACACGCCACTGAGCACGATCCGCGGCCACTCTTATCCAGCTCTTGCCAGCCACCTTGCGAAGATCGTCGCTCCACCTTGATCTAAATAAACAGTAATAATTCCAGTCTTTATTCATGATTATTCTACCTAAGACTAAATACTTTATCGTTTTTGTAGGCTCATTGTCATGTGACACACAAAAATTAAAAAAAAATACTTTATCCCCTAGGGCTTGAAAAGCTATTTTAGCCTCGCTCTAGAACGCTACAATGACGTTCTTTTTGAGCAAGAGGAGTGAATAGTAGATTATTAACCAAGGGGGATAAAGCAGTGTCTTCTATCGCGGGTGACAATTTAAATCGCAAGCGTAACGAAGGACTCGAGGTTTACTCCCGAGCGTAGCGAGGGTGTTAAAATTTTTATCACGAGCGAAGCGAGGGATTTAAGACGAGTCCTGAGTGTAGCGAGTGATATAAGTTCACCCAAGACTAAGACAGCTTTATCACCTAGGAAAATACTCTACTTTTCGTACCATTTGCGAAAAAATTAACACAATAATAATATGAGAAAAAAAAATGTCTTAATAAATTCCTAGACTAATATTTTTTTGTCGGAAAAGCGAAGGCATCAAGCTCATACGGCCTCGTCGGTTTTCGTAATTTTATTTAATAATCATAACTGCATAATAAATGCGTATTCTTTTTTCATAAAGACGGCTTTATATACAAACTCAATGGAAGGACTTCTTGGCGGGAAAGTGAAGCGTCATGTCTTCAGTTTTGTTTTATTTTCCATAATTTGTGTTTTTTCGAACATTAATGTGAAATAATAGTGGATTATTAACCGTTAAGTGTTTGTGAACGTGCATGAGTGTTGGCAAATGAAACAAAACAGAAACAGAACATCATTTATCATTCATCTTAATCACCACTCATTATCATCAAGGGAAAAAAACAAATAAAAAACTAATGACTAGGCAGTATGGCTCAGACCTTAGCCTGTTCCTTCATGGAACAAATATATATATAAAAAAAAATATACCAACTCAATGGTGTAAACACAGACGTAGTTCAGTATAAATTTCGGTATAGTAGAGGATCCGAGTATACAACGACCTTCACCGAGCGGTTAATGGATGAAAAGTATTTTATATCAATTTTAATAAAAAATATATTGCGAGTGGGTTGGCTGAAAAATTTCAGTCCAGTATATGATTAAATAAATATTTAAAAATATTTTTTTTTAAATATTGCACTTGTTTCGATAATAGATAAATTACATAGGTACCAATCGAAAGTATGAAGCCTATAGAATATGCAAACGTTAGGTTGACTATTTTTTTCCTGTCATCACATCACATCACAGGCTAGTCAATATTAGTGATTGCAACCGTCTGGTTAAATAAATAAAATTTATGTTTATATAGAGATAAGCTCATTACAAACACACACACACCAAACCAGTAGGTATGGGCGTTATTTAACGTAATCAGTTTCAGTAACAGGTTATGCAGCCTGTAACGGAATCACTAGTTTCGGCTTGAACAACGAACCGCTGATTTTTCGTAACTAGTTCCATAGAGCAACGACGTTATGCGCAGAGCGCGAGTAACGCCGACTGGTGACGAATGTCCCCGACACAAAAAACGTAATGTAAAAAAGAACAAAAAACGTAATTTAAAAATGTGTAAAAGGCACTATGTGATGTGTAAAAAGAACTATTAAATTTTTTATATAATCAAAAGGTGCAAATAGACAGAAACGATACAAATTTTAATAACTTTTAAATCCTGTATGTGAAAATGTGTAAATAACTAAAATATTGTATTAATTTCAAGTCATTGTATAGAATGAACTATTAAATACGCCTGCATTACATTATATATCCTTCCATAGTTAATGCAGTTAGTCCTAAGCTAATCCTGGTTAAAGTATGAAGGAAAGTTCATTAGATCAATGCTTACTTACTTCTACAATAATGTTAAAAAAATGTTTAAATTGTCACTAAGTCCTGATAACTAAATAACGGTAGCTAGCTACATCATACTCATGCATAAGTGATAGGTCGGTTGGTGTCACTAGTCAGGCTGTTATGATAATAAGCTCATATTAAAGCACTTGTAAAAATAACTGGTTACGAAAAATCACTCGTTTCAAAACAGGTGACGATATCGGAATAACTGGTTACGTTTCGTTTCTATAAAATCACGTAACGACTCATATCTACAAACCAGTGCAATGTAAAAAAATTTTTTTTTTTTAATATTAAATTAATCATTAATGGTACTGGACTGAAATTTTTCAGCCAACCCACTCGCGATATATTATTTAACATATTAAATTTGATATAAAATACTTTTCATCCATTAACCTTCTCAGTGAAGGTCGTTCTATACTCGGATCTTAGACTAGTAAGTATTCCAAATTTAAATCACATTCTCCCCCTAGAGGATGAATGAAATTCAGTACAATTTTCTTTCCCTGTTTTTAAACTGATTAAAAATGACTATTGTTATGTTCGCTTTTTGTGGCATAGAATGTCACTTTTTTTAAGCAAAGGAAACGAAAAGTATTTTATGATTCTGATTAGGTAGGTAGGTATATCATAAGAACAATTTTATTTATATTATTGTAAGACAACAGACAGGGTCCCATTTTGAGCATTCAATACCTTGATTGTAAGTTGCTTCAACTTAAGTTGGATTTAATGTTAAATAAATGGAGTCTCTTTGTTTTAGGATAAAATGCTAGGTTTAATTTGATGGCATTATTGGAATTAATTCTTATCATTTACTATTTTAATCAGAATCAAGAATACAGGTGTGTTTATTCACATTTGATGGTTTCGTCATCAACAGCCTCCAAACATCCCACTGCTAGGCATAGGCCTTCTCACATGGATAACTGTACATTGGGAGATTTGGCCATAACCCACCACAATGACCCAATGCGGGTTCATTGTGGTGGGTCAAAAATCAAAAAAAAGCAAACATCTCTTCCAAAGCATGGACGAGGTTGAGATGTTGGGTTTATTTATACTCATACATATAATCACGTCTATTATCCCCGAAGGGTTAGTCAGAGACTTGGCAATGAGGAGAACAAAAGCAGTCTCCTAATCATAGTCCACTTTTCACCAAATAGCGTCTGCACATGTGCTCAGCGTGAAAGGTGGTTCACCACCTGTCACCATGGGTCACAATGGGTTCACCCATCGCCGCTCTATGCTGTTGGATGTATGTGCAGTCTTTAGTCCGTTAGTCGCCTTATACAACATTCAAGGGAAGAGAGGGGGTGGTAGTATTATTTCACCGCAAAGCGACACGGTTTATACTTACATAAATATATTATAAATTTAATTATTTATTACAGAAAAAAGAAGAGGTGTAAAGCAGGAACCTTGCAATGGTGACGATGAGGATTCCCTTGATGAGTATTTCTCAAAAGAGGATGATGATGAATTAGATAACTTGTTTGGTGATGAAAGTGATGAACGTCAATTCAACGTAATGGAGAAGCTGGTATATTACTTATTCATTGAAGCTATATTGAAAAATCTCTACATGCTGGATTCAAACCCCTTTGTTGTTGTCATTGAATCACCTTTGGCTTTTAAAGTAAAAAGTGTTGATTATTTTCGGCAGGCTGGATAAGAGCCACGATAGCATAATTGATAGTGCACCTGACCTGGAAAGTCAAAAGGGTGTGGCTTCAAATCCTGCTTGTGAAATTTGTTTCAACATTTTTCAATTTGTTTGCAACAAAATTTGCATTAAATTATATAAGGGGTGGAAAAAAGACCATAGTTGGAGGAATAGTACCCTTAACCTTTTAATTACCGCATGACATATTCTTGTGCCATAGACAATAGATTTTCTATTGTGTCTGGTATTACAGAAAGAGATGGGTTAATATTGATGATGGCAAATTTTACTGAAAAAAACATTCCTTTATTTTCAAAAATAATATTAAAACTGCATTTAGATATTATTGAAAAATCACCTGCTTGAGCCAGGAATCGAATTGATGAAATGTGAAAAAAACCATTATCAGTATCTTATAATACCAACCGAAAGAGTCATTCATAAGGATCCATTTCTTTTAAACAAGTACTTTTCCTCCAACCACGGTCTTTTTTTCCATCCTGTATACTTTATGCTGTTGGATTGGATGTAGCTATAATACATACTTAAATATAATCACGACTATTATCCCTGAAGGGTTAGCAGAGACTATGCAATGAGGACAGCAAAAGCAGTCCTCTACCATAGTCTACTTTTCACCAATTAGCAACTGCACATGTGCTCAGCGTGACAGGTGGTGGTGGTGGATCGCCGCTTTATGCTGTTGGATGTAGGTATGTGCAGTCTTTAGTCCGTTAGTTGCCTTTTACGACACCCAAGGGAAGATAGGGGGTGGTAGTATTTTTTCACCGCTACGCAAACGGTTATACCTATAATAATACTAGCGGCCGCTCGCGGTTTCACCCGCGTGGTTCCCGTTCCCGTGGGAATATCGGGATAAAAAGTATCCTATGTGTTAATCCAGGTAATAAACTATCTGTATGCCGAATTTCATCCAAATCCATTCAGTAGTTTTTACGTGAAAGAGTAACAAACATCCATCCATACTTACAAACTTTCGCGTTTATGATTAATATCATACTAATGTAGGATTTATTTAAGTCGTTTCACAGACAATTATTTTATTAACATCGTCAGATCATAAGCATCCTACTGCTGGTGGTAACAGGGCTTCCCAAATAATTATTCCATAACCATCTTTATACAGAAAGAAAAAATATTTTTAGACGATTCTAAAATGCTTATCTAATAAGTTTAGGGGCCGTCCCATTAATCACGTGATGTTTTTTTTTAGCATTTTTAAACCCCCCCTTCCCTTGATACGTGTTAAGGTTTAAGACTAACCCCAATAAAACGGTTTAAAAATCGCGCCTTTGACGAAAAAATAAATAGGTACACGTGATATCTTACTCCCCCCTCCCCTCTTGTGATATTTCGTGATTTTTGTTGAACCCTCCCTCCCCTTTCGAGCCTCACATGATTAATAGACGGCCCCTTACTTGAATAAAGAGTTTTATTTGATTTGATAAACCCCTTCTCTTTTCCCTATTTCTATTGTTTTCATGTGGCTCCTGTTATTTCTTTGTAATTAAAAAATCAAATCAACCAACATTTAATATTTTAATTATTTGCTTATGCTTAAAACTGCTCCAATTTGCCTCTGCAATTATTTCATAACTATTTTTGTAAGAACAAAGATACTTTACTCAATCGACATTGAAATTTTTAGGTGGATGTAATGGGGCAGCAAGCATCGGCTATGGCGCAAGTGGCGCAAGCACACCTAGACAATTCGAAGGCGTTGGAGCGAATCGCTGAAGCTTCCCACATTCAGGTGTGTACTGACAAGACGTTCCAAATGACATGCAGGCTTTACTAGGCTCTGGGATGATCATTGCCAAATAATAGCTAATACACTTCTCATCAGAAAAATCGAAACACCTTGCAAGTTTATGTTTTGTAAGGATTATCAGAAAAATGTGTATATTTAGGATTAAACGTCACATGTCGTTTAATAGTAAATAATTTAAGGTTTTAAAATCCTAATGTTAATGTTCTAAATTCAAATTAAATTTTCATAGGTTTCGTATTTTGTTTAACAAGTCATTTTTACCCTGTATGGAGTATGAAGGAAATTGATAAAACAACACACGTAAATGAAAAAAAAGCTAAGAAACGTTTATTTAATAACTTGTATTCCCTCCCCAAGCTCTTATTACTGCTTCCATACGGTTCTTCTTCGATCGAATGAGAGTCACGATCAAATGTTGTGACATTCCATTCCATTCCTCTTGGACTGCATTTTGCAGCTCGCTAAGTGTTTCTGGGGCAGGATCTCTTGCACGAATTCGTCTCTTTAATTCATCCCATAGATGTTCAATCGGATTCATGTCCGGGCTTCTTGCTGGCCATTCCATAATGGAGATACCGACTTCGGTAACATAATCTCGTACGACGCTCGCGGTGTGAGCCGTAGCATTGTCGTGCATGAATATGAAACCGTTACCAGTAAAATGTGCTTAGGGTATCACGTAAGGCTCAAGACACTGTTCGATATACCGATGACTGTTTAGTGCAGGTAGACGTGGCCCAGACACAAAGACACGCTCTGTCTTACCGTCGGCGCTAATTCCGCCCCAAACCGTCCACGAACCGCCACCATAGCTGACCTTTTCTTCAATGCGGCATTGTGCAAAGCGTTCTCCATCTCTTCTGTAGACCTTGTTCCTTCCGTCTTTACCATACAGCATAATTTTACACTCATCAGAAAAGAGGACTGTTACACTGGAGGTATGACCAAATTAGGTGCTCACGTGCAAAGTTAAGACATGCTCTTCGATGGTCTGCAGTTAATATCGGCCCATTTGCTGGCTTGTGCGGTACCAGTCCACGTTCCTTCAACCTTCTTCTAATTGTAGAGTCACTTACGGCCACCCTACGTACAACATGAAGATGCTGCTGCAGTTGAAAAGAATTAAGGCGTCGATTTTGTAAAGAAATTGTTACAATAAATCGATCATCTCGCTTAGAAGTGACCCAATTCCTGCCAGATCCTGAACGCCGCGTGAACCAACCAGTCTCCCGATAACGTTTGTAGACTCTATGAACAGACGACAGGCTTAGATGCAATCTTTCAGACACAACACGATGACTAAATCCAGAATCCAGCAATGCCACCACTTGGGCGGCTTCTGCGGGCGAAGTATTCATTTGTTTTAGAAAAAAACTTTTTCAGACGTCCCAAAGTCACAGTACACACGCAGTATACAGAACACAGAACAAAAAGTTTTAAGATAAGCGCTAATTTTTAGTTTTCAAAGGTGAAATGTACTCTAACTCTTAACACACATTTGTCTCAAAACAGTGAATCATTTCATAAAAAGGATAAACAAATGAAATTCTAATTTTGAATTTGGAATTTTCGCTTATCACTTTATTGGCCAAACTGCCAGCTGTACAATCATGTGATTTTTTTCATGGAATGAAAACTCTTTTGTGTTAAATTAGGACAGAAAGAAACTACATAAACGAAAGTGTTTCGATTTTTCTGATGAGAAGTGTATAATCATCTAAACCGTGTCGCGTGGCGGTGAAAAAGCGTGACCGCGCTAAACTGGTTTATTCGCAAATTGTCAAGTTTTCAGAATTTCTAGTTCTTTAGTTTTAGTAATAATTAAAGTCAACTAATTAATAGGTAGAAAATATGCCTAGTAATTAGTTGACTTTAATTATTATTAAAACTAAAGAACTAGAAATCTGAAGACTTGACAATTTGCGAATAAACCGCTAAACTCAAGTGGCTTCCTATTAGTTTTCGCCGGAATACTCACATCCTCACCCTTCTATATAAGGTGACTGCTAGAAACTGCAAGAAACTTCAAGGGCTGGCCAGGTCAAGTGTTATATACATGACAAAAAGGAATTCGTGCTTTTTCATTTTTAATTAAATAATAATTCATTTTGTGAATTTTAATGGGACCGGCCGGCCGGGGCCGTCTGTTGACCCGTCCGCGTCAGCTAGGCGATAAGTACCTACGTTAGTCTGCAATGAGACCACATTAATTTTCCTTTTACAACTAGATTGAAATATACGTATTAGGTGCAGTTAAGTAATTAATTATTTATTTAATAATGAAAAAATCACGAATTCCTTTTTTGTCATGTTTGAAACACTTGACCTGGCCAGCCCTTGAAGTTTCTTGCAGTTTCTAGCAGTTACCTTATTTAACGTATTGTTTAATCCCACTAACCCTTGTCATCTAGGGGAACGTTTTAGTTTAACCTTGTCGCGTAGCGGTGAAAGAATACCTACTACGACCCCCCCCCCCCCTCTTCCCTTGGGTGTCGTAAAAGGCGACTAATGGAATACATCCAACAGTATAGTAAGGCGAGTGGCTCACCACCTGTCTGTCACGCTGAGCACATGTGCGGTCGCTTATGCGGTCTTCATTGCCTAGTCTCTGACTAACACTCGGGGATAATAGTCGTGATTATATGTATGTACTTATGTATGTAATCATTTATTATAAGTAGGTATAGACGATAGCAGTCAACCTACCGCAAGTCGGATATCTTTAATACATTTTGAACCTTATCGTTTGGGTATAAGGATCAATATCGATTGGAGAAATTTGACAGTTTTGGATAGGTTCATCTGGAGGCGTTCATCTGCTCGGCTGCTACACAGTTAATAGATACATGGTTAATTTTGCAAACCCCCCAATTTTTCATACGTTATCATAAATAGCAGCAGTACAACCAAATAATGAAAAAAAAAACATTTTTTACAATTTTGTCTCAACTTTTCCATAAGAAAATTTAAATTATTGTCACCTAGCGCGCGGCCTATCGCGGTTATCAAAGCGCATGCGCGTGACCGCTATTATTCACCCCGTGCACCAATGGCAGCGCGCCGTCGCTTTGACCACGAGGGTGAGCGCACGCACCTAGAAGTAAAGATTATAAAAAGCATGCAAAAAAATTGTATTTAAAAAAATAAAACTTTTTTTATTACTTTTTTACCCCTTATATATTTTTGGCGGGGGGTCCAAAATTAACCCTGTATTAATACAAACAAAAACATTACATTAATCGGTTCATTCGCAAATTGTCAAGTTTTCAGAATTTCTAATTCTTTAGTTTTAATAATAATTTCTGAAAACTTGAAAATTTGCGAATGAACCCATAAATCTGTACAAGTTTACACACTATATCAGATGCAGCCCGAAGGATGATATTTTATTTGTTTTCACTAGGCTTTGGCTGTGGACAGATTGGCTACAACATTTGAAACCATCAGCTCCTCCGTCCACGATGTACGGAACGCGCTGTTGGGCATCGATTACACGATGAAGAGGTGCTATCCCGCCACTGCCACGCAGCGGCAGGACTCAAATATATTCAGTTAAAATTGTTTGCTGTAAACAAGGAGACCCTGCGTTGTATACATTTTTAATTTTTAATCTGTATTCTGTAATTCATTAACTGACAATATCACAAATGACAGTTGAACATCCGCTGCCTGTCAGATCAAACATGACGTGACGGCATTGATGACATTTCACTTTTTTTTAAAGCAATAGAATTATGGTTTATGCAGCCACGTTAGACATATTAAAGTAACATGTCTGCCTTTTGAACACTCAGTGTTTCCATATTAAAAAATATTAATAATTAAATAACTTTTATCCGCGATTCGATAAAAATAAGACAAAACTTGGTTTAGGTAGCAAATAATATTGCTTTACTTTATGACGAAATTCTATTGTATTCTATTGTATACAAGTTTAGCATTTTTTCTATGGAAAGTGCTGGTTCTTCTTTAGGCTCATGAGACTGGTAGTTGCTTCTGTAGCATAAGGTTAAGTTTATTTTATCTTTAATTATACCTATTTTTAAGTTTACTTACAATAAAAATATAGGCGATTATAACCGCCGAAACCTAATAAAAGAAAAATAAATAGAGATGGAAACTACTAAACAAAGTTTTATTTTAGCGGACACTTATTGCATACAAACTTAAAACTATCGTAAACTGAAAAAAGGTAGGTTTCGGGGCTACCTAGCCCCGAAACCTACCTAGGTAAGATAAATAATATAAATATAATGACATATCTCATCCTCCGAGACCTTAGGAACGGTGTCATAGTCTGGATCTTTTCTCGCTCGCTCTAATATTGTGTGATAAGACGTTCGTTGTTGCCACCGGCTCCCTTAAAAATCTCCGAAGTTTACTCGGTTACAAGTCTTGTCGCAGCTAAACCCGGATATTATGCTTAAAGACCGAACAGCAATATCTTTGGAAGAAATGAAAGTAGGTATATATTAGCACAGAATAACTAATAGTACTACCGTACAGAAGGTTCACTCTCTAACGACTTTCACGCGAAATTCAAACTTATCGCTAGACCCGAGCGTTCATATTCCGTTAAGCAACGCTGACTCGATATCGATTTGACGTCATGACGACACAGAGCTTGGGTTTACGCGCGCGCGCAGGGATTACGAGTGTAGCGACTCGGCGCTCGGTGTTGGGTGCTCTCGCGCTCGCAGCAACCTTTACTGCCATACGCCTAGGCGGCCAAACTGCGGAGGCGAGCCAAGCGAACTTACCTAAACTGCGGAGTGACACCCCCCTGATATTAGTTTCATCAATTTGGCTTATATTTATTTTTGGAGTTCAATATAATAAATTTTTATAAAAGTTCAATAAGTAATTAAGTATACAATTTGTACCATTGTTTGTAAAATTGGTTTTATGGTTTTTATTTTTTATACAAAAAATTAAAGCACGCAACAACACCTATATTAAATAAATTTGCATTAAAATAATCCTTTTTGAACATCAAAATATAAAGAATCGCGAAATTGTAAAAGCTTATAAAATAAAAACACTCTTCAAACATTACCCTACATTTATATTTGTCTGTCCTTACGCATTACGTTGATATCTTATCACGCGTTTCGGATAACGCTTGTTTTATCATTCCGTGTATCAATATCTACTGTTCCACTTATACAGTTTTATCCAGTGCAGTCTCATGTTTAAGAGGAACTATAGCTGTCGACAATGCGAATAAACAATTCTAGTGAAACAATCGTGAGAAATCGTAAAAAATGGCGTTCAATCGCTATGATCGTGTCACGGTACTACTGTTGTGTGCTATAAGTTATGTGAGTGGTGATTTATGTCCCAAGAAATGTGACTGTGACATGGACAATGGGTTAAACAGAGCCTCCTGTATTGACCAGAATATAATCAGTATGGAGGTGGGAGTGCCCAGGGGCGTGCAAAAGTACATTGTAAGCCACAACGCGATCAGTGAATTGGATAACTTTTGTTTCAAGGTGATTCATCTTTGCGACACAGCGCATATACCAATCGTAATAGTATAGATAAGTGCAACAATGCACTTGACAATGAATAATATTCGTTTTCATTTTCAGGATGCAGGCTATTTGTCTTTAGAAGTATTGAACCTATCATATAACTTGATATTTTGGATTGGATTGCACGCGTTCTCGGGATTAGAGAAACTAGCGCATTTAGACCTGAGCAACAATAGACTAAGATACATACCGTCAGATCTGTTTTGGGACACACCTAAGCTCACTAACTTGGATTTGTCATCCAATATTTTTGAGACACTTAAAAATGAGCCTTTCATTATGCATACTACTCTGCAGGTTTGTCTATTTATATTTTTTTACTTGATAATTTTTATTTTGAAGTACCTAAGTATTAAGGTTTCTTTTTTAAAGATAACACAACGTTGGAAAAAATGTCTACCGCAATCCGGGCGACTGCGTTGCTGCAGCCGCCCGGATTGCTGAGGACGCGGGTTCGTTTCCCGCCTGAGGCAGACATTTTTTCAACGTTTCGTTGTCTTTGAGTTTTTTTTAACGCAAATAATCAAATATTATGTTTTTTATTTAAATATTATTTTTTGACATTCCTTAGGTACTCAACTTAAATAATTGTCGGATGAAATCACTACCAGAGAGACTGTTCACAAGGTTGCCCAATTTGAAAAAGTTAGACCTAAGCGAAAACTATGTCGTAACATTGAGTACGAAGGTGCTTGCGCCGCTGCGAAAATTGCAAAGAATAGAACTCAGAAACGACTACTGGAAATGCACAGCCGACTTCATGGCTGCCGAGACCTGGATCATGTCTCGAGGGATAACCTACCAGAAGCAATGCCGTCAACTAGCACCCAAAATGTCAGAGAAAATGATATCTCTCGTGCCCGTTGAGAAGAAAGAGGTGAACGTGTATGACGTTTGGAATATCACAAGCCCGGCACCGGACGTCGTCAAAGTGCAAACGTCGACGCCTCTCACACCTTTCGAGAAGTTCGACAAAGAGTTTTCAGCCTTCCAGGCTTTCATATTGGGCGTCGAAATCGGTTTGGCGATCGGCATCGTCGCTACGTACATATGGCTGCGGCAGTTTTGCAATTGCGGTCAGCTGAACTGCTTGCGTCCGCAGCGGCGGCAGAACAGGAGAATGCAGAGGCGGCGGGATGGAGACATGCGCGCGGGCTTGCTGTGGAGCAACGTGATAAGCCCGGATTTGGAGACACCGCCGTCTTCTCGGCGACAGCATCCATCGTCAGAGCGCAGACCACAGTTTCCTACGTACGGCGTGCCTGTCGCGCGAGAGGCCGCTCTGCAGGTGGATGCGATCCGGTTACCCGATAGGCCGGAAACCCCGCCGCCACCTTATCACGAGTGCCGGATCAACATATGACCAATATTGTTATCAAAATAGTGCATCTTTGAAAAACAATGCTGTGTTTATCTAAATGATTCGAAAACAATTTCGGGTGTGTTATCTAAGTTGTGATACTTAGTATGTCAATGTGCTTATTTCTGAATGTTATTTTGTACTGAATAGTTCTTAAGAATATATATATGTAAGTGGAACAAAAACGACAATTATTGTAAAATATATTTATAAATACCATTACATATCACATTTGATTATTTTAATATAATTATCTGTCAAAATATAAAATTACCATAATAATAATAATAAGCTAAATTCAGACTCATACAGAATTTAATATAAATTCTTTAAAAATAAACATAATTTGGGTAACTACATAAACTTTTTGTACAATTCATAACACAACCACAATGGCAAATAATAACTTGTTTTGTATGGCAGACAAATGGCATTATTTTTTGAATCTAAACTGACAAAATCCAATTGAATTGTCTAAAACCATATCTGAATCTGTAAAAGGAACCTTCAAGGTGGATAACAGTATCTATTTTAAAATTGGAATGTTCAAGTAGGTAAAATATTGTGAAATAATAACATTCATATAATAATTATACTATTTGGCTGTAAAAAGGAACACAAAGTTGGAAATGCGTAATAGTAAGAGAGAAGAAAGTTTAGGCTATTTCTTAAAACAAAGTACTCCTAAAAGTATACATTTGAGATTTATAAAAAATGCAAATAGAAATGCTTATCTACAAGATATGCTATAGTAAACTTTTCTATTATAATTTATACCCTTATCCTATTAAAATTTAAGAGTCATTTGAACATTGATCCGATCGCAATAACTAGTTTCTATGTACAGTGTTACACAATAATACTAAACAATACGTAATCAGGCACAACTGGGCATGTCCGTATTCATTAATACACTTAATTAGTACTTAATAAGCTATAGTAAAGCTGCCTAAAGGATACATTATTCGAGATAAAAACAGTTCTGCAAGAAGCATTGCATCTTAGTGATTGGCTAATTGCAAGATATTTCTTACGTGTTTCTAGAGCGCCATGCGCATTTCATTTCGCGCATGGACCTCCAGCGCGTTCACACAAACGCAAACTCAGTATGTAGAACACGTGGTATATAGTTGTATTTGCAATCCTTTACACACTTTTATAAGATTCATATTTAGGTGGTCACTCCAGGGCGAGCTAGCTGATGTTGACATCGTCCACCTTTCCAGTAGGCCTAGCATGCGCAACACGAGATATGTCGCGGACGAGAGACGACAAATCATTTTATGTTGTCATGTTAAGGTTTTTAGACAAAAATACCACAGTTTATGCAAAAACTACTATTAAGTCTAGCAGGAACTTCTAGTTAGCTTAGGGTGTTACCAGACCAATCGATCGATCGTCGATCGATGGTAGAATGGATTAGTCGACGTCGGTCGATAGTTTCTACCTGACCTGTCGATCGATCGATGGTAAAATGGATTAGTCGACGTCGATCGATCAATTAAAGCTACCAGACCTATCGATCAACGTCGACCGACCGTCTTCGATCGATTGGTTAGTCAAACGGTATCCATCGAACAATTAAAGCTACCAGACGAGTCGATCAACTTCGATCGACGTTGATCGATGCCGTCGATCGACTATCGATCGATTGGTCTGGTAACACCCTTAGAGCCGGCTGACGTGGGCGCAGATGCTTGTTAGTAAGTGAATCTTATCAGTCGCTACATCGTTCGTTATTATTACAACTTTTACCACGCTACACTTAAGGTATATATTAGCACGTACTTCTATGTGGTTAGTTCGTGGCTCACGAACGCGAGCTGGCTGAAGTTGACACGAATGCAAAATCTATCATCAGTCGCTAGAACAATCGTTGTATTTGCAACCCTAACTGCACTATTCTTAAGGTCGATATTAGCACGTACTTCTATGCGGTTACTTCATCGCTCTCCAACGCGAGCTGGCTGATGTTGACGTAGTCGGGATGCCTGGAGAATACGTCGACGAGGTGGCTGAAGCTGGGCCTCGCGTCGGGGCTGTAGGCCCAGCAGTCCAGCATGACCTGGTAGATGTCGTCGGGGCAGTCGGCCGGCCGCTCGAGACGTTGCCCGCTTTCCACTATTTGTATGGCCTGCGTGATACATTTTTATTTATGTTAAGTCACTTACCACCTACATAATATACAATAGACGAATCAAATCGAAGAGTAAACATACAAAAACTTGAAAAAAAAACAACTTTTGATATCTGGGTGCTTAGTTTCGTCATCGTCATCGCGTCATCGTTTTTTTTTGGAACATTTCTGAAAGTGCCAGCCAACAAAAAAAATGGTACTTATTGTTAGAACTAGCCATTTGGAGAAATAGTTCATATGGCACAAAAGTTGTAGGATTACTCCGAGCCAAGTTATACAAGTTCGAAGATTCATCATTTTCATACATTTATTGATTCCTAATTTTTTTTGTATAAACAGAACCCAGATGATAACCCCACAGCTTTTGCGCTGCAATGACAATTGCTTCAGATAATAATTATTAGTTCTAGCAATATCTATCATTATTTTATGTTTCCCAGTCCCAGCACTTTCAAAAATCAAGATATGTATGAAAATGATGAATCATCGAACTTGTATACCTTGGCTCAGAGCAATCCTACAACTTTTGTGCCATATTAACTATTACTCCAAATGGCTAGTTCTAACAATACGTACTATTTTTATTGTTGGCCGGCACTTTCAGAAAATGCCCAAAAGTGTATAGAGCCCGAATGATCTTCTTTGATAAAAGCTTCACCAATCGATATTGATCCTTATACCCTAGTGACAAAGCTCGAAATGTATTGAAGAAATATGACATTTTGTGGTAGGTTGATATGCTGGCTGGATAGTAACCGTGCCGCGTAGCGGTGATAGAATACTACCTTGGGTGTCGTAAAAGGCGACTAACGGACTAAAGACAGCACATAAATCTAACAACAAAGAGCGGCGATGGGCTTACCCCCTGTATCGCTGAGCAAATGTGCCGTCGCTATTTGGTGAAAAGTGGATTACTTTTGCGCTCCTAATTGTCTACTCTCTGACTAACTCTTCGGAGATAATAATAAATGCTTCGTCGTCGTGATTATTATGTATGAATGTTATATTAATATATGCTGGCGTCTGTCTACAGGGCTAATTAATGAGAACGTCCGGTGGAAGTAAACCGCGATACATAGTGCGTTACCAATAATTAATAAAGTATTCTAAACAGATACAATGACATCATCAGATTTCTTGGTACTGTATGTCTAGTTTATTTCTATTAAATTGATTCCAAAATACTTTCGAAATCTTGATAGGCTACTTATTTTTTAACAAGATTTGATAGTTTTATTAAAAATAACGCGGACGTTATTTCTCAATCTATATTTGTGCTATATAAATTGTAACCAGGCTTCACGGTCAAAATAAGTTGCTGATTTCATGCAGGCGGCAAGGTTTTCCAAATTGGTTACTTGACAGTTTTCGGAAAAGTATTTTAATATGTACAAACGCTTATTTATTATCACGAAAAAGCTTCATTTAATAGAAAAAGAAACATATCTTTCTTCATTCATTTCAAATTTCGTGCGAAAACGGTTGGTCACGTGACATTTAGCCCTGTGACGTCACACCACAATAAACAAGCAAATTTTTCTTGAAACCTGACAGATAGATTTTGTTTATTTTGTGAAATGTGACCTCACACGAAGCTCAATCGTGGCCGTCCGTGTTTCGAGTCTAGTAATCCACAGATAAAAAAATCGCAAATTTATTTAGTATTTGTATTTGTTTTAAAAAATAAATACAAATTATCTTAATAAAAAAAACGATTGGATAATAATCGTTAAATTATAAACTACTGTATCCGACATATTTTATTGTTACAACTGTCAAATAGCCAATTGTGAAACCGGCGGGTTTGATGCATTGAAGTATTATAACTAAAGATGACACCGCGAAGCAAGGTCCGCCCCCTACGCGTTGCCCGCAGTCATCTAGGATTTTTTTTGTTTTGTATGGAATAATTATTTTAATTATAACACCTCAATGGTTCGGTGTGTAGATTTTGAATGACATACCTGAACGCCCCTCATCTCGCCGTACGAGAACATCTTCCACAGCGTGACCGCGCAACTCCACACGTCACTGGCGTGGCTGAAGCTACCGTAGTTATAATACCTGTAGATTTCGATATAAACTCACCTCAACGCCCCTCATCTCGCCATACGGTTGCCGGCCGAAGGAAAACATCTCCCACAGTGTAACCGCGTAGCTCCATACGTCGCTCGCGTGGCTGAAGCTGCCGTAGTTATAGGCCTCGGGCGCGTACCACTTGATGGGCCACTTGCCGCCGCGGCTCGCCTTGTAGTAGGAGCTGTCAGCTGACAGCGCGCGCGATAGACCAAAGTCGCTGATTTTGGCTTGTTGCCTGAAAGTGTCGTGTGTGATGTGACTCTCGTACACACTCGCCAGTAAGTCAACCTACCACAAAATGTCAAGTTTCTCCAATCGATATTGATCCTTAGGGCTCTAACACACGAGCAGCAGTTTGCTGTCGACGTATGTAACTGCAGCCGACGTTAGGCGTCGGCGGCTAGCCGTCGACATGTCGTCGGCAAGCTATCGACGTATCCACTGCTTGCCGCAGACTCCTAAGGTCGCCAGAAAACTGCTGCTCGTGTGTAGGAGCCCTTATAGGCAAACCATTTTGAACTTCATCCAAAATTGATTGTAGAAATTCAACAGCTTTGGATAGGAGTGAGTGAGTGCAATAAATGATTTGATTTGATTTGATTAGGTTGATCTACTGGCGTCTGTTACTCTCGTATAGTAACCGCTGAGTCTACATCAAAAACGCGGCTCATCTCAAAGCAGCTTATTTTTGGCTTATTGTTAAAGTGTCGTTCGACGATGTAACTTTTGAAAGTGACGTAGTAAAAACGTGTTCGGTCGAGTTTGATGTAAGAGAAGTGCGGTCGCGATTGCAGGCTATTTTTACAGAAAACCCTCGGTGGCAGAGTGCAAGATGTTCCTACATATAGGGTGTCATTGAATTATAAGCAGATCATGCTTCGAGCTTTTTTAAATATATAAACAAGATAGTTGTTATATGTAACACTAGCGGCCGCTCGCGGTTTCACCCTCGTGGTTCCCGTTCCAGTGGGAATATCGGGATAAAAAGTATCCTATGTGTCTATCCAGGTTATAAACTATCTGTATGCCGAATTTCATCCAAATCCATTCAGTAGTTTTTATGTGGAAGAGTAACAAACATCCATCCATACTAACAAACTTTCGTGTTTATAATATTAGTAGAATAGTAGGATTGCTGTTACGAGGAAAAAGAGAGAGTTTATTATCCACATTTACCTATTATAATTAAAACCAACATCTCTGTGGACACTAATTATAATAAGGTTAATCTTTATTAATTAATTTGTAAGGTTGGGCGATGGGCTCACCATACGCTGAGCATATGTGCAGTTGTAATTTGGTGAAACGTGGACTTCTTCTGCGGTCCTCATTGCCTAATCACTGACTAACCCTTTGGGGTTAATAGTGGATCTATGTATGTATGTAATTTGTAGAATAGAATATCATTTGCACACATATTTAGACAGGATTTAACGCAAAACTTAGTAAAGGCATTCTACGCATACCTTTTATACCCGACGTTTCGACAGAGTTGCACCGGCCGTGGTCATGGGTGGACTGGCCGGTGCAACTCGGCTGCGTAGAATGCCTTTACTAAGTAGTTTTGCGTTAAATCCCGTCTAAATATGTGTGCATAATAGAACGCGAAAGTTTAAAAGAGAATATCATTTATTTGCATTTGATTAGGGTACACTGGAGGCTTCGATCAACAATACCAACTAGATAACGCGTCACGTACAAAATCAAAGCTAAATTCTGTCCACGTGAATAAATACTTTTTCTTTTCCTGATTACCTACTCCTGTCACAAAGACGTCAATAACATTTAGTGGTGAAATCAACCTTAAGGGGCAACAAATAAAGTACTTTTTCCTGTTATTGCCTTGCGAGAAAATAAGAGCTCACTTCTCAAGTGGGCTGTTATTTACCGAGACATATTTTTAGCGCCGATCTGACATCTAATTGTATTGTTGATCGAAGACTGGAGGTCATAGAATACAAATGTTATGCCTATTCAACCATTAGCAATAGCATGCAAATATTATCTTAAATTAAAATCAACAAGTATTAATTTGTTTTTTCTTTTAACATTTACATTGCAGATGTCAAATACTGTTTTACAATTTACAATTCATAAATTATTATTAACGTCAAAAACAATTGAATAAAATACAAATGTAAGGTCTAATGTACCTGCTGGAGTTTCTCCCCTGTTCTTTTAGCAACAACACGTGTTGTGAGACTTCATTTTACTTCTATCTACCGTACAATACTAAATAATAAACCTTAAAAAAATAAACACTTGAAATTGGCTTAAACACGCGATAACCATTAATTAAGATATAATAATATATACCTGCTTGCTAGCAAAATATTTCTGGCAGCCAAATCCCTGTGGACGAATCGCCTCCTTTCGAGGTACCGCATACCGGCGGCGATCTGGCACGCCCACAGCCGCAGCTCGTAGCCGGGAGACACCTTCTCAGGGTGCCTGATCAGGTATTCTAGCAGTGAGCCTAGTGGCACTAGCTCTTGGATCATCGCTAAAGGGGGGCCCTGGAACAAATGGAACGTTTAATAACATTATTGTTGGTTATATTTAACTTTAAACGAAAAGGAAAAAAAAATGAGTATAGACTGGATTTTGGTTTAAAATTGTGGGCGCCAATATTATAATATTTTTATCATATTTTATTATATTATTATTGTCGATTATTGCTTATTTTTCACTTTACAAAGAGAAGTATTTTTTCAATTTTAAATATAAAACTTTATTCAAATAAAAAAAATACTTTATTCATAGTATAGTATAGAGTTTTATAAGAAAATTATTTGTTCATAAGAGATTGATTATTAGAGATATATTATGAGTTGTTGTCGTAAGATGGCAATCGTTAAAACCCACCAAAACGCCTCGGGCCAGCGTGTTGGGTACCTAATCGCCGAATCTCCCCATATGCTGCAGTCCATATGAGAAACCCATGCCCAGCAGTGGGACGTTTATGGGCTGATAGTAAAGAAAGCAGCTTCGCCTCTCAGCGGTGCCTTAGCGCCATCATGAGCTTGGCCTCGCACAGGAACTCCTGCTTGTTGGTGTCAGTGTGCTGCACTGTTGTCTATGACTATAAACAGCTTACGATAATATAATAAGCCTCACCAACGAGATGCCGATCAGCCTTACGATGCAGCGGTCCATTAGCGCCATCATGAGCTTGGCCTCGCACAGGAACTCCTGCTTGTTGGTGTCAATGTGCTGCAATGTTGTCCATCTAGGAAATCCGTACCCAGCAGTGGGAATATAAACAGTTGATAATAATGTAATAAGCCTCACCAACGAGATGCCGATCAGCCTTACGATGCAGCGGTGCCTTAGCGCCACCATGAGCTTGGCCTCACACAGGAACTCCTGCTTGTTGGTGTCGGTGTGCTGCACTGTTGTCCATCTAGGAAATCCGTACCCAGCAGTGGGAATATAAACAGTTGATAATAATGTAATAAGCCTCACCAACGAGATGCCGATCAGCCTCACGATGCAGCGGTGCCTTAGCGCCATCATGAGCTTGGCCTCGCACAGGAACTCTTGCTTGTTGATGTCGGTGTGCTCCGTGTGCTGCACTGTTGTCTATGACTATAAACAGCTTAAGATAATGTAATAAGCCTCACCAACGAGATGCGGACCAGCCTTACGATGCAGCGGTGCCTTAGCGCCATCATGAGCTTGGCCTCGCACAGAAACTCCTGCTTGTTGGTGTCGGTGTGCTGCACTGTTGTCCATGACTATAAACAGCTGATGATGATGTCATAAGCCTCACCAATGAGATGCCGATCAGCCTTACGATGCAGCGGTGCCTTAGCGCCATCATGAGCTTGGCCTCGCACAGGAACTCCTGCTTGTTGGTGTCGGTGTGCTGCACTGTTGTCCATGACTATAAACAGCTGATGATGATGTCATAAGCCTCACCAATGAGATGCCGATCAGCCTTACGATGCAGCGGTGCCTTAGCGCCATCATGAGCTTGGCCTCGCACAGGAACTCCTGCTTGTTGGTGTCGGTGTGCTGCACTGTTGTCCATGACTATAAACAGCTGATGATGATGTCATAAGCCTCACCAATGAGATGCCGATCAGCCTTACGATGCAGCGGTGCCTTAGCGCCATCATGAGCTTGGCCTCGCACAGGAACTCCTGCTTGTTGGTGTCGGTGTGCTGCACTGTTGTCCATGACTATAAACAGCTGATGATGATGTCATAAGCCTCACCAATGAGATGCCGATCAGCCTTACGATGCAGCGGTGCCTTAGCGCCATCATGAGCTTGGCCTCGCACAGGAACTCCTGCTTGTTGGTGTCGGTGTGCTGCAGGTGCAGGGTCTTCACGGCCACGGGCTGGGCGCCGGGACCCGTGCCGTGCGTGGCGCGGAGCACTGAGCCGAACTCGCCCTCGCCTAGCACCGCGCCTAACGTCAGCTCGGTCATAGGGATGAACTCTACAAACAAATAAAGTTTTTAGATTACATACTGAGTCGGCGATATCGAGTCAGCGTTGCCTAACGGAATATGAACGCTCTGGTGACACGATACGTTTCAATTTCGCGTGAATGTCGTAAGAGTAGGCAATTTTTTATACCTAAACTTGACTTTTGTTAGAGAGTGAACCTTCTGTACGATAGTACTATTAGTTATTCTGTGGTAGCGGCTTAAAAATCAATTGCTACGTCTGTTTGCATTCGTATTGACTTTAGAACTGCTGCCCTTACATGGCTAATTTTTTTGTGTTGTTTTTTATTGTCAGAAAAAAGTTGTATTAAAGAGTTTTTTGTTGGAAATGATCACTGGGAACCCACGCGGAAGAGTCACTCACTAATAATCAATCAAAAGAGTCACGAAGAGAAAGTTACTAATATATAGATAGTTACAGTTTTAAAGTATGATATCTTGCTTTTACTTTAAATGATAATCTATAAAGAAATGTACATAATATTCGCTCAACAATACCAATTAGATATCAGGTCGGCGCTGACAACACGGCCAATGTAAACACGTTCACAACGTTCTCGGGCATTATTTATGCAATTTAAAAGTTGCATAAATAATGCCCGAGAAAGCAATTTAACGGCCGGAGTGTCTTACTTTCGGTAAGAACATGTAGAATAATAGTAGATTGTTATACAAGGGGCTAAAATGACCCATTATATACGAGGTAGTTTTACTCCCGAGCCTTAGCGAGGGAGTAAATAGAAACCGAGTTTTAATGGGTTTTTAGCGCCGTGTGTTACACTCTGCTTTTCACTACGAATGCGAGAAAATAAAACAATACAATATGATATGGTTTATTTTATTAAAAATTAACCCGTTAGTTGCTTTAACGACACCCAAGGAAAGAGAATGGTTGGTAGTATTATTTTGATGAGCCCATCGCCGCTCTATGCTGTTGGATAGTAGGTATGTGCAGTTTTTCCATCTCTTCCCTTGGGTATCGTCAAAGGCGACTAACGGACTAATGACTGCACATACATCCTACAGCATAGAGCGACGATGGGCTCATCAAAATAATACTACCAACCCCTGTCTTCCCTTCGGTGTCGTAAAAGGCGACTAACGGACTAAAGACTGCGCATACATCCAACAGAATAGAGCGGGGATGGGCTCATAAAAATAATACTACCAACCCCTTTCTTCCCTTGGATGTCGTAAAAGGCGACTAACGGACTAAAGACTGCACATACATTCAACAGCATAGAGCGGCGATGGGTTCATCAAAATAATACTACCAACCCCTCTCTTCCCTTGGGTGTCGTAAAAGCGACTAACGGGTTAATTTTTAATAAAATAAACCAGTTCATATTGTATTGGATTGTTTTATTTTCGACAATACGTGGTGCCCACAGATCCAAGTACAATTGGGAGAGAAGGGTTGTCCGATTAATCTGCGGAGGCTGGTGGATAGTTATCTAACTGAACATACGGTAACGGTGAAGTATGCGGGGGAAGAGTATAGTACGGGGACAAACAAGGGCTGCGTCCAAGGTTCAATTGGTGGGCCCTTGTTTTGGAACCTGAAACTCGACCCCCTGCTTAACCTACTTACCGAAACTGACGTCTACTGCCAGGCCTTCGCGGATGACGTTATATTGATAGTTGATGGCAGCACATCCATCGAGGTGTCTATTAAAGCCAATGCCGTTCTCTCCCGTATCCGGAACTGGGGTGTGTCAAACAAACTGAACTTTGCGCCACATAAGACCAAGGCTATGGTTATCACCAGAAAGTTAAAGTTTGACACGCCCCGTCTGGAGATGGGAGACACGGCTATTGAAATAGTCCGTGAACATAAAATATTAGGTGACATTTTTGACGATAAGTTGTTATTCAATAGCCACATAAAGTATATTTGTAAAAAATCGCTAGGAATTTACAAGGGAGTTTGCAGAGCTGCACGAGCTACCTAGGGACTACAACCGGAATTAATAAAAACAATATATAAAGCTGTTATCGAACCCGTGATCTTGTACGCGTCAAGCGTTTGGTCGAAGGAAGCGAGAAAAGTAGTCTCCAGGAAAGCTCTCGACGCAGTATTGAGGGGCTTCGCGCAAAAGATAGCCAAATGTAACAGGACGGTTTCCCTGAACGCTGCTCTAATACTGTCGGGGCTGCTTCCGCTGGATCTTCGGATCCAAGAAGCATCCCAGCTTTTTAAGGCAAAGCGTGGGAAACCCCAGGCAGTATTGAGTGGCAGGAGGGTTGAGCAGCGCGTACCCTATACAGAAAATACCCACCCCAGTCGGACGCTAAATTCAAAATTCACCCTGTTAGACAACGCGAAAGAGGATGGGGAGTTGGCGGAAGGATTGGTCTTGACCAATATATCTTGATATATACAGATGGCAGCAAACTGGAGGGGAAAGTCGGAGCCGCCCTGACCTGCTGGGAGGGGTCGGCAGAGACGTGTACCCGGAAGTACAAGTTGGAGCCATACTGTACAGTCTTCCAAGCCGAGTTATACGCCATCCTTCAAGCGACCGAAATTTATTGTCAAGAAACTTCAAGAAGCGGCCATCCTGAGCGACTCGAGGTCGGCTCTCCAGTCGCTACTTGATCCAGACTCCTCGCACCCGATCACGAAGGCGGTACAGGGTAACCTAGAATTCCTGAGAGACAACCACCAGCTAGTCTCTATATTGGATACGAGCCCACGTCGGAGTGAAAGGGAACGAGAGAGCGGATGAATTGGCGAAGGAAGCCGCCCTCCAACCGAACCAGAGCGGACTATGACTGCAGCCCCATCTCGTTCGTTAAACGTCATATACGGGCGGAAACGATCGAACAGTGGGACTGCAGGTATAGGACCGAAGCCACAGCCGCGACCACCAAGGCCTTTTTCCCGAACGGGGTGGAAGCACACAGTGTGGTGAGGAAGATGTCCATCGACCGCTTGGCCTCGCAAGTCTTGACGGGCCACGGGGGATTCTGTGCATACCTGCACAGATTTAAGTGCAGGGACAGCCCCTCGTGTGCCTGTGACCCGGCGGCGGACGAGGACATCTTCCACATCCTACTAGAATGTCCAATACACATGCACGATAGGTACACTCTGCAACACTAAATTCACACCACACTTAGCAAAGACACATTAAAGAAAATTTTAAGAAATAAGAAGGAAAGAGAAATATTTTTAGATTTTACCAAGAACGTAGTGTTAATTAATAGTTAATAAGAGAAACTAGGACTAATAGATATGTAAGCAAGAAAAGCAAAGACCACACACGTGGCAGGATGCAAAAGTAAGTCAGAACTTATTAAAGAATAATATAGCAATTAATATAAAATAAAAAGTTGGGATAGCAAAGGAAATATACTTGTATTTAATAAGAGAAGGAAAGAAGAAGAAATATACGATAAATGTAATGAATACACAAGTAAGAATAAATGTATTAGAAAAAAGTAAAATATAAAGTAAGAAAATGTAATGGTTATTAAGAAAATAGGTAATAAATGTAAGGAAAATAATGTAAAGCATAAAGGAAACAATTTATTAGACAATAAGAAACATGTAATTGTAAAATTGTATAACAAAAAAAGAAAAAAAAGAAAGAAATGTACAAAAGTAAAAAGAAATGAAAAGAAAAGAATTTAAAGTAAAATTTATAAAAATAAAAGAAAGAAAAGAAGTAGATAAAGTAAGTAGAGCTCATAAGGTTCCAGTTATTTTAATTAATCACTTTGAAAGAAAAGAAAATAGACACAAAAGAACAAAAAACCCTGCCAAAATAACGGGAAGCAGTAGATTATAATAATAAAAAAGAGGCTCACCACCTAAGCACATGTGCAGACTGTGCAGTTTTTTCTTGCTGAAGCGTGGTCTGTGTTGTCCATAGATTCAAATGATTACTAATTTTACCATAAACTTTAATAATAACTATCTCAAAAAAGTTGTTGATCTAAGTAAACAGTAATAAGTCGAGTCTTTATTCATGATTATTCTACATAACACTAAATACCTCCAATACATCCTTTTTCTAGGCTCATTGTCAAGTGACAGACAAAAATTAAAAAAAAAATTACTTTTTCCCCTAGGGCAAGAAAAGCTATTTTAGCCCCGCTCTAGAACGCTACAATGACGGTCTTTTTGAGCAAGAGTAGTGAAAATTATATTATAAGCTATAAACTAACATAAAATTTTGAACACAATAACCGATTTCAACCCACGCTACAAATGTTTGGCCAACGTTGACCAATAGATGCGCGCGCCAACATTTGTGTAACAGAGCAGTGGACGCATGGAGTGAGCGAGCGAGAAATACTTAGAAGGTTTGTGACTTTATTACTGGGTGCCATTGTTGTAATTAGGTTGAACATAAAACTGTTTGATAACTTTTGTCTCAGTTTGTTAGTAAAGAAATGTAGCTGTATAAGTATATATTCACGTGGACAGAATGAGCTTTGATTTTATACGTGACGCGTTATCTAGTAGGTATTGTTGATCGAAGTACATAACACTCATTACTCCTAACTTTTTTTTTTTTACGGGTAACGGGTAATCGCTTGGCCTTCATCTCACCTGATGGTAAGTGACGATAAGGCCGAAGATGGAAGCGCGCTTCACCCGGAAATTCAACCACTGAGGAACTGGCTATCTTATCTCTAACTGTCGGAACACAACTATGCTATTAAACATCGTTGTTATGGCGACAGACTTAGATAAGATGGTGGTAGCTAGCCAGGCGGACTTGACAGCCCTACCACCAACCAAACCGAGCACACAAAGATGTACTATCTTATCTCTAACGTTCGGAACACAACTATGCTATTAAACATCGTTGTTATGGCGACAGACTTAGATAAGATGGTGGTAGCTAGCCAGGCGGACTTAACAGCCCTACCACCAACCAAACCGAGCACACAAAGATGTACCCCCCGCTGGGAATCGAACCCGGGATCTCTGGGTCTGAAACCGGTGGCTTAGCCACTAGACCACGGAGGCGGTTAAAACACATTATAAATTAATCAATAGTTATTCTCCGTAAAATACCTAGTATTACCAATGATCAGTCATAGACACACATACAACTCACCTTGTAGAGTAGACAGCTGTCCCTCGGAGTCAATAGATATTTCGTTGTAGTTCTCCGCCAAGGTAACCACCGCGCTGTTGTTGGCCGGCACTTTGTACGTGTCGTTGTCGTCTTGGGATTCGTCGTTGTTATTCAGAGTGTCGTTGTTAAAGTCGGATGAGAAGGAGAGATTGCGGGTGAGGAGGTCGAAGGCGTTGTTGTTGGAGGGTATGAGGGGGACGGGCGGGGAGTTGGGGAGGGATATCTGCTTGTCGCTGAGGATATCGTGCTTGACTAGGGATAGCGTCTGGTTCATGGCCGCGCGGCTCGGTGATGGCTTCTTGGTCCGTGGCATTGTGGAGAACTGCGAATTGGGACAATCGTTAGAATCGTTACAAAAAGACAATAGAAGAATAGTTTTAATCGGATTTGGAAACTGTAATATCAGTTTTTAGACACTTCATTAGGCTGATGATAAAGTGTCAAATAAACGTTCCCATGGGTTTCATAATGCAAATGGGCTGATTGGAAAATATAACTGCTATCTTCTTCAACAACCGGGACTAAAGACATACATGACTCCTAAAAACGAAGTTGAAACATTTATACTTTGGTCGCCAGGTCGGTGACTTGACATTGCATCAATTGCAACTCAACCAGCCGCTGCGCTATTTCCAAAGGAACTCCTCAAAGGCATACTATTATGATTAACTGCTATCTTCTTCAACAACCGGGACTAAAGACATAACGTGACTCCCAAAAACGAAATATTTATACTTTGGTCGCTAGGCCGGTGACTTGACATTGCATCAATTGCAACTCAACCAGCCGCTGCGCTATTTCCAAAGGAACTCCTCAAAGGCATACTATTATGATTAACTGCTATCTTCTTCAACAACCGGGACTAAAGACATACATGACTCCCAAAAACGAAGTTGAAACATTTATACTTTGGTCGCCAGGTCGGTGACTTGACATTGCATCAATTGCAACTCAACCAGCCGCTGCGCTATTTCCAAAGGAACTCCTCAAAGGCATACTATTATGATTAACTGCTATCTTCTTCAACAACCGGGACTAAAGACATAACGTGACTCCCAAAAACGAAATATTTATACTTTGGTCGCTAGGCCGGTGACTTGACATTGCATCAATTGCAACTCAACCAGCCGCTGCGCTATTTCCAAAGGAACTCCTCAAAGGCATACTATTATGATTAACTGCTATCTTCTTCAACAACCGGGACTAAAGACATACATGACTCCCAAAAACGAAGTTGAAACATTTATACTTTGGTCGCCAGGCCGGTGACTTGACATTGCATCAATTGCAACTCAACCAGCCGCTGCGCTATTTCCAAAGGAACTCCTCAAAGGCATACTATTATGATTAACTGCTATCTTCTTCAACAACCGGGACTAAAGACATAACGTGACTCCCAAAAACGAAATATTTATACTTTGGTCGCTAGGCCGGTGACTTGACATTGCATCAATTGCAACTCAACCAGCCGCTGCGCTATTTCCAAAGGAACTCCTCAAAGGCATACTATTATGATTAACTGCTATCTTCTTCAACAACCGGGACTAAAGACATAACGTGACTCCCAAAAACGAAATATTTATACTTTGGTCGCTAGGCCGGTGACTTGACATTGCATCAATTGCAACTCAACCAGCCGCTGCGCTATTTCCAAAGGAACTCCTCAAAGGCATACTATTATGATTAACTGCTATCTTCTTCAACAACCGGGACTAAAGACATACATGACTCCCAAAAACGAAGTTGAAACATTTATACTTTGGTCGCCAGGTCGGTGACTTGACATTGCATCAATTGCAACTCAACCAGCCGCTGCGCTATTTCCAAAGGAACTCCTCAAAGGCATACTATTATGATTAACTGCTATCTTCTTCAACAACCGGGACTAAAGACATAACGTGACTCCCAAAAACGAAATATTTATACTTTGGTCGCTAGGCCGGTGACTTGACATTGCATCAATTGCAACTCAACCAGCCGCTGCGCTATTTCCAAAGGAACTCCTCAAAGGCATACTATTATGATTAACTGCTATCTTCTTCAACAACCGGGACTAAAGACATACATGACTCCCAAAAACGAAGTTGAAACATTTATACTTTGGTCGCCAGGCCGGTGACTTGACATTGCATCAATTGCAACTCAACCAGCCGCTGCGCTATTTCCAAAGGAACTCCTCAAAGGCATACTATTATGATTAACTGCTATCTTCTTCAACAACCGGGACTAAAGACATAACGTGACTCCCAAAAACGAAATATTTATACTTTGGTCGCTAGGCCGGTGACTTGACATTGCATCAATTGCAACTCAACCAGCCGCTGCGCTATTTCCAAAGGAACTCCTCAAAGGCATACTATTATGATTAACTGCTATCTTCTTCAACAACCGGGACTAAAGACATAACGTGACTCCCAAAAACGAAATATTTATACTTTGGTCGCCAGGCCGGTGACTTGACATTGCATCAATTGCAACTCAACCAGCCGCTGCGCTATTTCCAAAGGAACTCCTCAAAGGCATACTATTATGATTAACTGCTATCTTCTTCAACAACCGGGACTAAAGACATACATGACTCCCAAAAACGAAGTTGAAACATTTATACTTTGGTCGCCAGGTCGGTGACTTGACATTGCATCAATTGCAACTCAACCAGCCGCTGCGCTATTTCCAAAGGAACTCCTCAAAGGCATACTATTATGATTAACTGCTATCTTCTTCAACAACCGGGACTAAAGACATAACGTGACTCCCAAAAACGAAATATTTATACTTTGGTCGCTAGGCCGGTGACTTGACATTGCATCAATTGCAACTCAACCAGCCGCTGCGCTATTTCCAAAGGAACTCCTCAAAGGCATACTATTATGATTAACTGCTATCTTCTTCAACAACCGGGACTAAAGACATACATGACTCCCAAAAACGAAGTTGAAACATTTATACTTTGGTCGCCAGGCCGGTGACTTGACATTGCATCAATTGCAACTCAACCAGCCGCTGCGCTATTTCCAAAGGAACTCCTCAAAGGCATACTATTATGATTAACTGCTATCTTCTTCAACAACCGGGACTAAAGACATAACGTGACTCCCAAAAACGAAATATTTATACTTTGGTCGCTAGGCCGGTGACTTGACATTGCATCAATTGCAACTCAACCAGCCGCTGCGCTATTTCCAAAGGAACTCCTCAAAGGCATACTATTATGATTAACTGCTATCTTCTTCAACAACCGGGACTAAAGACATAACGTGACTCCCAAAAACGAAATATTTATACTTTGGTCGCCAGGCCGGTGACTTGACATTGCATCAATTGCAACTCAACCAGCCGCTGCGCTATTTCCAAAGGAACTCCTCAAAGGCATACTATTATGATTAACTGCTATCTTCTTCAACAACCGGGACTAAAGACATACATGACTCCCAAAAACGAAGTTGAAACATTTATACTTTGGTCGCCAGGTCGGTGACTTGACATTGCATCAATTGCAACTCAACCAGCCGCTGCGCTATTTCCAAAGGAACTCCTCAAAGGCTGTGTATTATGATTAACTGTATAAATAACCGTGTCGCGTAGCGGTGAAAGACTACCACCACCCCCTCTCTTCCTTTGGGTGGCGTATAAGGCGACTAACGGACTAAACACTGCACATACTTCCAACAGCATAGAACGGCGATGGGAACACCACCTGTCACGATGAGCACATGTGCAGTCACTATTTGGTGAAAAGTGGACTATGGCTGTGGACTGCTTTTGCGGTGCTCATTGCCTAGTCTCTGACTAACCCTTCGGGGATAATAGTCGTGATTGATTATGTATGTATGTATAATAAATATGTTAAATACGTTATTAAAAAGCGATTACTTTAGTACTGGATTACAACACTGTTTTTGTTATTAATCTTAATTAATGGCTATCGCGTGTAGCCAATTTCAAGTGGTTTAATTTTTTTAAAGTAAGTTTATTTATTACAAGCGGCCCTTTGCGGTTTCACGCGCGTGGTTCCCGTTCCCGTGAGAATATCGAGATAAAAAGTATCCTATGTGTTAATCCACGTTATAAACTATCTGTATGCCGAATTTCATCCAAATCCATTCAGTAGTATTTACGTGAAAGAGTAACAAACATCCATCCATACGTGCCCGTGGGAATATCGGGATAAAAAGTATCCTATGTGGTAATCTAGGTTATAAACTATCTGTATGCCGAATTTCATCCAAATCCATACAGTAGTTTTTACGTGAAAGAGTAACAAATATCCATATATACTAACAAACTTTCGCGTTTATAATATTAGTAGGATAGTAGGATTGTATGGTAGATAGAAATAAAATGGAGTCTCACAACACGTGCTGTTGCTAAAAGAACACGGGAGTAACTCCGATTACAACACTGTAATTGGCGGTAAAATTACGAGGGAAAGATAATGACAGTTGTGACATTAAGTCTGACATATCAGATGCGTTCAACAACCTGACATGATAGTAATTGGTTACGTTCACTAACCTAACAAAATACGTTTTCGAACTAAAAAAAAAATGGTCGTGAACGTTCAGACTCACTTCAGGCAGCGGCGGCTTGGGCTTGGGCGGCACGGCGATCGTGAGGCACGTGGGCAGCCCGTCGGGCACCGTGCTGTAGTGCTCGATCAGCCGCTCCAGCGACTCCAGGTACGGGCCGTCGTCTATGAACAGCCAGTTCTGCTGTAATTAAATTGCTCTATTAGAATATGAGTTATCATTGGTGAAACGTGGACTGTGGCAGAAGACTGCTTTTGCGGTCTTCGTTGCCTACTCTCTGAATAACTCGTCGGGGATAATAGCTGGGGGGTGTCACTCCGCAGTTTAGGTCGGTTGCCGCTCGGCTCGCACGCTCCACGTCGCGCGTCGTCGTAATCGTACTTAAATATATCCATGAGTGGAAACCCTACGCTCCTGACGTCAAATCGATATCGAGTCAGCGTTGCTAAACGGAATATGAACACTCGGGTCACACGATAAGTTTCAATTTCGCGTGAAAGTCGTTAGAGAGTGAACTTTCTGTACGATAGTACTATTTGTGATAATATTCGTGAATATATGTATGTTAAATATTCATGTGATTACCGGTCAAGAAAAAAATATGGTGACCAAGTTATAAGCCGGGTAAGGCTTGAGCTATTTTTTGAAACTGGATAACCCTTTAACTCAAAACGTCGACAGATATTATAAAATAATGTGTTATGAAAAAATAGAATAGATTGCGTTTGTACTACATGTGTTAAGTGAATATCAAGACGAAGACAAAGACTTTATTGGACAATAGTTTAATTGATGTTAAACAACCCCAATTTATTTATTAAAAATACCTATTAAAAGACAATAAAACCGACCCACCTTCACATTCCTCTCCGTCATCACAATATCCTCAATATTTTTCAATAGTTTCCGTTCTCGGTCTCAACTTTTTTTTATAATTATTTTTTTACCCGATGAAACGTTGGCGTGTTCTCGCTCAGCATAGTGAGTACATAAGCGCCTGTATGCCGCTCGCTGTAGCGCACTAAGTACACTCCATCTGCTATAACAATTTACCCTCTACCCGTTTGAATAATTTTTGTTGAACCAACCTCTTTCCGATAATGAAGTTGATGGGCGTGTTCTCGCTCAGCATAGTGAGCACATAAGCGCCGCCGGTGTGCCGCACTAAGTACACTCCATCTGCTATAACAATTTACCCTCGAAGCGTTTGAATCATTATTTGTTGAACTAACCTCTTTCCTGATGATGAAGTTGAAGGGCGTGTTCTCGCTCAGCATAGTGAGCACATAAGCGCTGCCGATGTGCCGCACTAAGTACACTCCATCAGCTATAACAATTTACCCTCGACGCGTTTGAATCATTGTTTGTTGAACCAACCTCTTTCCTGATGATGAAGTTGAAGGGCGTGTTCTCGCTCAGCATAGTGAGTACATAAGCGCCCGTGTGCCGCTCGCTGTAGCGCACTAAGTACACTCCATCTGCGGGACGGTCCTTCAGGCCGCGTTGCTGGCAGTACTCTTCGAGAGTGCGCACCGCCTCGTCGCGATTCAACGTGCCGTGGTACCATAGGCTTTTGGACGTCTGCGGCGGCTCCGGCGTGTAGTTTTCTATACCAAACATTGTAGGAACGGTAAAGATCAATTAAGAGGGTTTACGCATTTCGGTTTCCCATACAAAAACGAAATTTTTAAAAACAACTATTTAGATCCCTGTGTTTTACTTTAGCATGCAAAGTTTCATCAAAATTGGCTTAGGCTGGTTTCACAAAACGATAAATTACCTATAAATATTAGCCGTTTGTGTCGCTAGGGAAGAGACACTTGCCCGCTATTTTTGTCTCGTACCAGGATACGTTTGTTTACACAATTCTATGACCACGGCTTAAATTTCGGTTCGACGCGATTCTGTTTCGGCGTGCAGTGGTACTAAGGGTTGCGATGCGCATTATGTCTGACACAGACTATAGCTCGTTACATTAGTTGTTAAGTCTTAACTATAAGTTAGTTAACTGTTTTTTTTATTATTATTATTATTGACGTCAATAAGTGCCTGTAAAGGTTTACATTGAATATATAATTTGACTTTGACTTTGACTTCACAGTCACGCGTTTGACCAGCGCCGGCCACATGCGCGCGCTACACTACATAGTAGTTGCACGTTTGAACTGCGTGATGACTATGAAACGCAACTACAGTCTAGTGTAATTGTAAGCGCGCGCATGTGCCGGCGCTGGTCAAACGCGTGACTGTGAAACCAGCCTTACTGGTTTTTAAAAATTTTGACTTGGAAGTTTGTATGGATAACCGAAATGCGTAAACCCTCTTAACACATATCAGTGAATCGCAGTTCCGACACAGTACCGATACAGTGCGAAATATTCTTTCATACATTCTCTATGAACGCATCCCCACTTGTCAGTGTCAGTGCTCTCAGTGTTGACGCTGCTCTTCTTCTTCGTCTAAAGCAATAGCTATCATTGCTAGCTCCGTAGTATTTAACAGAGCCATAGCAACAATCACGATACTTGACGACGGACACGTTTTCACTGAAGCTCCGTGAACTGGGTACTGACATGTGTGAATTGAATCACTTACGCAACACTGTAGCACTGATACTGAAGTGAGCGAACACGTTGACGGAACTGTGACTTCACTGATATGTGTGAATTGACCTTTAAGATCAAAAAGCGAATGGATTTCGTAGTACACACGCCTGCAGATCAACTTATTCGAAACTTTCAAATTTCTCCAGCCAATATTGATCGTTACACCCTTAGTGATATGGTTCAAAATGTATTGAAGAAATTTGACATTTTGTACTACTCAGCATCCAAGATACAAATTATAATCATTTATTCAATTGAGGCAATAAATGAGAACTTATGAAAGTCACTACGCCAGCAGTTCATAAGTCTATAAGGTTAGAGACCTTCTATGCGATTCTCTAAGCGCCACATAGACGCTGCGCGCATGGCTGTGATCTGCTGTATCTTTCCAATTCTATGAATATGAAAAAGACAGAGTTAATTCTCAGCGCTGCGGCAGCCGCTGCTACCAAGGCTTTAACTTAGAGAATCGCACTGCTTGTACTGAGAAGAGCCAGAAAGAAACCTTATTGCAAGCAATGGCATTTCTTGCTCCTTTTCCTTTACAGCGTCAAATAAAATTAAGAAATGCCCTCCCTATTATAAAAGGACACTTTCCATTACAAATACAAAATAATATAAGACAACCACAAGCTCAACATCTAATGATCGATGCAACATAGTGGAATATGTTTGCTTTTGAAAACAAACCTTATTGTTATAGGATTAACAGTTTTTTTTCCCAAACACAGTCAACTTTTTTGATTCAAGCTAAAGAAGACTATAAGCTTACACGTTACAACTTATTTCAGTTAAATGTGGGACATCTTACTGACTAGACTGTATTTAACAACAAACGTAAGTGGAATTATATTGTTTTGTACAAGACGTGTATGAAAATTTTAATTAAGATTACAAAATACGCACTCAGTAACTGATAACATTCTTCGTGTCCATAGTGCTTCGCCAGGTCTGCTGGAGTGTCCTTCGCTAATGTTCTAGGATGCGACGGTGCTTTCAATTGCAGGAGAACCTTGTAACAAAATATACAGAATATTATCCTACTAATATTATAAACGCGAAAGTTTATAAGTATGGATGGATATTTGTTACTATTTCACATAAAAACTACTGAATGGATTTGGATGAAATTCGGCATACAGATAGTTTATAACCTGGATTAACACATAGGATACTTTTTATCCCGATATTCCCACGGGAACGGGAACCACGCGGGTGAAACCGCGAGCGGCCGCTAGTGATTTATAATTATCAACCGTGTCGCGTAGGGGTGAAATAATACTATAACCCCCTCTCTTTCCTTGGTCGTAAAAGGCGACTAACAGACTAAAGACTGCACATACATCCAACCGAATGGAGCGGCGATGGGCTCACCACCCGTCACGCTGAGCACATGTGCAGTTACTATTCGGTGAAAAGCGGACTATGGCAGAGGACTTCTTTTGTGGTCCTTATTGCCTATTCTCGGACTATCCCTTTTGGGATAATAGTCGTGGGTATGTATGTAAATGTATAATTCTTAACTTTTATTTTGAACTTTATTTACTTTCTCAGTTTAATTATAGGTTTAATGTACTAATTATTATAATGCAACAAATAACCAAACTACTTTACTTATCTATAATTATAGGAACCATTATCTTGTTGACTATATTAAAATAATGGAGTTGAGTATGCATTTTGTTGTTTTTCGTTGGATATACCTTCGGAAGGCATGTAAAACCGTTGGTCCTGGGTGATGGCATTTGTAAGTCAACAACGCACAATGTGCCATCGTGGTGAGTTATGGCCCTAATCTCGCCGTGCGCTATTCTCCATGTGGGAAGTAATGTGCCCTGCTATGGGACAATTATAAGCTTATGATGATGATTTGACGACCTCCATGGTCGAGTGGTTTGTACACCGGTTTTCATGGTGTCGCGATCTCTGAGGTCCCGGGTTCGATTCCCGGTCGGGTCAATTTAGATTATTGTTTTTCTAAATTGTCTCGGGTCTAAGTGTTTTCTATGTATAATAAGTATGTATCTAAGTACTTTATGTATGTTTATCCGTTGTCTAGTAACCATTTAACGAGTTTCATAACGAAGCTTCTCTTGAGCTAGATAATTGATGTGAGTGTAGGAAAGTTTATTTATTTATTATTATTAGATAGACCATTTACTAAACATTCAAATAATGTGATATGTGTGTATGGCGGCGACGGCGGCTCATTCATTAATGGTGGATTAGACCAAACTGGAATAAGACTTACTCCGAGATTAGTCTATACAAATTCGGCGCTTAATCTAGGTATAAGACCTTATTCCAGTTTGGACGAATCCACCCTAAATAATACTAGCAATCCTTTCTTGTATTTCGTAAAAGGCAACTACCGGACTAAAGACTCATACATTCAACAGCATACACCGTCAATGAGCTCACCACCTATCTCGCTGGGCACATGTTTAGTTGTTATTTGGTGTGCACTGAGGTAGTGCACTGCTTTTGCAGTCCTCATAGCCTATTAGTCTCTAGTAACCCTTTGTGGATAGCAGCCGTGATTATATGTATGTGTGTATGTTATATGTATGTTGTACTAGCGGCCGCTCGCGGTTTCACCCGCGTGGTTCCCGTTCCCGTGGGAATCGGGATAAAAAGTATCCTATGTGTTAATCCAGGTTATAAACTATCTGTATGCCGAATTTCATCCAAATCCATTAAATAGTTTTTACGTGAAAGAGTAACAAACATCCATCCATACTTACAAACTTTCGCGTTTATAATATTAGTAGGATGATTGTTTAGGTTTTGACGCAGATCGTCATTTTCGCAAATGGCCATCACGAAAAATTTGGTCACTTTCGCAGCATGTCATTTTCGCAACTGGTCACTTTCGCAGAATGTCATTTTCGCAAATGGTCACTTTCTCAAAGGGCCCCTTTCGCAAAACGTCACTTTCGCAAAATGACATTCACAATTTTTTCTTTTTTTTTCTCGAAGAATATATAATTCTTTATACAGACGACAGCATATCAAGCTAAACACTGCGGCACCGTATTTAGTTATAATTATAATAGGTGAGAATTTGGCATAAAAAATATAGTCTGATGTGCCGTCTACTGTACATTGAAGTAAAGGAAATTCTAACCTTCCTTCCAATTCTAATCTACCTTTATGCACTCGATGTGGCCGCGCTGCGCGGCGTCGTGCAGCGGCACTTTGCCGGTGGGCGCGTGCCGCATCTGATAGTTGGCGTTTCCTTTCGTTATCAGCAGGCCCGTTGTGCTCGCTAAGTTGTTCTGGCATGTGTACTACAGATAAAAATAATTAGTTAATATCGCCGTTTTACATGACTAGCATTGAGGTAGCATGTTTAGGAAGTGTGTGTGTGTGTCTAGTGTGTTAAAACTTATAATATTCTAATGTAAAGGTTGTTTCACACAAAGTTTCTCTATGAATTTTGTCAAAACGAATATGTCCGTGAATTGCCGGTGGCAGCACTGACACTGAGAGCATTATCACTGACAAGTGGGGATGCGTTTATAGAGAATGTATGAATAAAACCGTGTCGGTACTGTGCCGGAACTGTGGCTCCACTGATATGTGTGAAGCAACCCGTAGCACAGAAATGCTATTAACTTTTTAGACCTTAATTCCAAATAAGTAATCTAAAATTAAATACTTAGTCAAAAAAAATCGTGAATAATGTTTTTTTGCCTACATCAATCATGATATTGTGTGTCGAAATCATACTTTAATTAATAATTATAACAGTTAAGATATATTATTTATCTAATGTTGATTACTTGTGTTTCTTTGACTAATTCGACGACGACAACGATACCGACCTTTCAGGCCGCTATGGACCCAAGCGGAGATGGGTAAAGGGGGGTAAGAGCAGATGTGTTGTAAACTAACACTAAGACTAATTAAAATCTATCTCTTACTCCACTCATTGGTTAGTTTACACATTCTCCTTTTTGCCGGGTACACCGATAACGGAAACTACTAGAGCTTCTGGTCCACTCACATGCAATCCTCTACGTTTTGGCGGGTACATCGACAAAGGAAACTTTTAGAGCTTTATATTTACTCAAATGCAAGGGTGTGTAGCCAAAGGAGTCCCGAACGTTAACGGTGGCACCGCTCTCGATGAGCTTGGCAAGCACGTTGTCGCAGACTACGGCAACTTCTAGAGCTTTGTGTCCACTCACATGCAAGGGTGTGTACACTACTGAAGCTTTGTGTCCAGTGTCCACTTACATGCAAGGGTGTGTAGCCAAAGGAGTCCCGGACGTTGACGATGGCGCCGCTCTCGATGAGCTTGGCGAGCATGTTGTCGCAGACTACGACAACTATTGGAGCTTTGTGTCCACTCACATGCAAGGGTGTGTACACTACTGAAGCTTTGTGTCCAGTGTCCACTTACATGCAAGGGTGTGTAGCCAAAGGAGTCCCGGACGTTGACGATGGCGCCGCTCTCGATGAGCTTGGCGAGCATGTTGTCGCAGACTTCGACAACTACTGGAGCTTTGTGTCCACTCACATGCAAGGGTGTGTACACTACTGAAGCTTTGTGTCTAGTGTCCACTTACATGCAAGGGCGTGTAGCCAAAAGAGTCCCGGACGTTGACGGTGGCGCCGCTATCGATGAGCTTGGCGAACATGTTGTCGCAGACTACGACAACTACTGGAGCTTTGTGTCCACTCACATGCAAGGGTATATACACTACTGAAGCTTTGTGTCTAGTGTCCACTTACATGCAAGGGTGTATAGCCAAAGGAGTCCCGGACGTTGACGGTGGCGTCGCTCTCGATGAGCTTGGCGAGCATGTTGTCGCAGACTACGACAACTACTGGAGCTTTGTGTCCACTCACATGCAAGGGTGTGTACACTACTGAAGCTTTGTGTCTAGTTTCCACTTACATGCAAGGGTGTGTAGCCAAAGGAGTCCCGGACGTTGACGGTGGCGCCGCTCTCGATGAGCTTGGCGAGTATGTTGTCTCGCCCCGCGCGCGCCGCGATGTGCACGGCGGTCTGCCCGTCCTGGTTCTTGGCGTCTCGGCTGCGGTAGCCGCACGCCAGCATTTTGGACACTATGTTGTAGTCGCCGGCTTCTGTTGCACTGTCGAATTGTTTAACGTTATAATTTGAATTACTAGTTGCATGTTTGCTTTAATAACGCTCAAATTAACTGGAAAACAACGAAATGTTAAAAAAAATTATTACCACCTCAGGTGGGAATCGATCCCACGTCCTCCGCAATTCGTCATTACAATTTTTCTATTACGTGCAATTCCTATTTCGTATAATTCCAATCCTTTCTTTATTATTATTATTATCATCAGCCTATCCCTTAGGGCAATAAAGGCCTCCCTTCTTTCTTTCTCTGTCCGGTGCTAGTGTAGTGGTCTAATATTTAAAAAAAATCAAAAGCACACAAATGCAAAAAAAGAAACACAAGTAATATCATATTTACTTATCTACCTACACTAACATTATAAAGTAATAAAGTGCAAGTTCGATGCAGGAAGTAATTGGATAGACATCTTGATCAGAAAAAAAAAATATTAAATTAATTTCAAATGAAAACATTGTTCAATAAGAAAAGATAACATAAAAGACAAATAAAATTGTTACAATGAGAAATAAAAATGTTTTGTAAGTATATAATGAATCACTAATGTAAACAGTGAATCACCATTGCCAAACACAGATGTCTCAGATGAATAGCTGCTATGATATTGTCAGCAACATCTTCAAAACATTTCGATGAGTAATGCCAATGTAATTAGCATTTAAAATAATATCAGCAAACATTTGTAACAATAGGCATGGCATTCCATAGATAATATATGTAGACCAGATCAGCAATCCGAAGTGAAATAATAAAACTCTCAAGATTGTCACAGAACAAGCTTATTTATTTGTACCCACAAATAGATGTTATGAACATTTTTACACTTACGTTAGCAGAATTTAAACATGTGCTAAAGCAATTAACTCACACATTTGGTATTCCAATTAGGCAAAATCATACCACTGTGATATCAGAAAACACATTGTGAATTTAAGATGAAAAATATTTCACATTCAAACAGAGTTCATCACTTGTGTTAACATTATTATGATACACAAGGGCATGGCTCGCTTGACATTTACTCAATAAATGCCTTTATAAGCATTCAACAGGAAATCATCAATAAGCTTGTGCATCGTGTTTGTATGCATGGACACAGTACAATATGAATTAAACTGCTCAGTTCACTAACCTTTGCACCTATAGGTACTTTTATTTAGTTTGGTGTAAGGTCAATGTGGGGAAGTCCGTCTAGGAGGTAAGCCCGTCTAGCGGCAATAACTTGCATATTTGAACGGCTAGGTTCTTATGCCTTGGTCGGTAAAACAGTATTACGGAGCTAGTTCGAACTGAGAATCATAGATGTCGCTAACATCATTAGGTCGAAAGAAATCGGTAGGCCATTATTTTTCGCGTTGTGTACTTGAAGTTAGAGTGTAACGTCTCTTCAAAAAACTAAAAAAAAAGTAGAAAATCAAAGGAATTTTTGGAGTTTCCTTGATTACGTAAGTCATTTAGAGATCCACATACTTATTTCTGGTGATGAATTCATTAATATCCCTTGAGTTTCGTAATTATTACCTGCAACAAATGTCTAAACTCAAAATGTAATAGTTGGGAAGTCCGTCTACATGCATAAGGAAAGTCCGTCATATGCCGGTCTTGCCTCGATTGCAGATATTGTCAACCTTTAATTCAGCTGCACATATTTTATGTTACTATACGATTCTTTGTATTTGCTAGCTACTACTTAAAAGTAGTCGCCCAATGAAAACTATCATTAGGTACCTATTTATATGCAAGCTGTATTGTCTGTCTGGCTACAAGACAATTAGCAGGTGAGGAATGCTCAGTGGCGGGACTATCATTACTGTTTTAAACTAGGATAGAAAATTTTGATTGTCTTAAGCAGATCTTGAAACGAGTTGCTAAGAAAGCTTTTCTCAGGTTTTGCACATTTCTGAATTTTGTCATTTATTATTTTTCCTTATTAATAAATATATTATCTACCTACTTAAGTATCTACCTAATCTATTTATCTATCTAAGGTATCTCTATATCTCTTTAAAACAGGCAATTTTAGACAACTCGGTCCGGGTGTCGCAAAGATATATTATACACATAAAAAATACACTCTAATTTTTTTTTTACAATCTGACGAGTGATATTGCTTTCGGGAAGAGATGGATTTTTTTTTTAAAAAAGTACTTTTTTTAGGAAAAATTTTTTTTAAAAAATCATTATAATTTTTGTATGGAGCTTCTGTTGTCTAATGCGGTAATTTAAAACAATCGCTACGCTGCGCTTCGCGATTGTCTTAAATTACCTGCATGAGTAGGGCAGTCATACATAAATGTTTCTAAGTCATACAAATTTTTTAAAGTGTCGGCTCCATATAAACTCAACTAAAAAAAATTTAAGTTTTTTTTTTACAATTTTTTTAAACTTTTTCTATCTCTTTTTGATGGCAGTATTTTTCGGCGGTTTGTGCAAAAAAAAGTAAATTTTTGCTTGAAAATTTTCTAAGTCCTGCAATCTGCTAATGTCTAATACGGGTTGGAATCTTTTGGTATACCTGTCAAATTTCTTTGTTTTTTAGCTCAAAACGGCGGCGTACAAGGGACAAATACTTAAACAAAAAAAATACAAATGTTGATTTTTATTAAAAAACCAAAGAAAGTTGACAGGTGTGCAAAAAATATAGTTAAAAAATTTCTGACCCCTTAAATGATAATGAGGGAAGGTATTTGTTAATTTTGCAGCACTACTTATAATGTTCAATAAGAAATAATGATTTATGTTTTTACTTAGTATTTTTTTTACAAAAAAGGAAATTCGTTACTATTTTATTAAAAATGTTTGCAACCACTGTCACCAAAGATATGCCGGACTTGCCTTAAAATGAAATAAAGTAAATTATCATTGAAATTTAAACCTTGTGGACGAATTCATAAAACACACATTTCAACGCCAGTTGTACATTACTGCTACAAACTGTTTTCAAACATATTGCGTCACAAGTTTTGATTATATTGCTACTAGACGGACTTACCTTAAACTGCACGGGAAGTCCGTCTACACGCCGAGTTTTAAAAAATTATCATATAAATCTAAAGATTATTGCAATTCATGTGATTTTTAGACCAATATAAGTAAATAAATATATTACCTATAATTTCCGACGACACAAGTTACTTTATATAGCGTATCTCGATTCAATAAGTTCTGTTAAACTTAAATTTTAGAAAAGTATGCCGGACTTCCCCACATTGACCTTATATTAAAAGGCTTCTTAGTAATTCTGAATTCTGGGTGAAGTTAACTAGCCGCTTTAGCCTTCTTGTCCCTTAATATCAAGTAAAACAAAAACACATTTTAATTGATAAAAAACGTTTTTTAATAATTTATTTATTTTTTAAAGCTTATCAAAAAAAATCAAATCAAAATATAATTTATTGATAACTACTTGTAGTTTTTACTATGTGTGGGCCTCTTCTGTTAAGTTTAAAAAACCTAATCAGATCAAGATTGATTTTCAAATAAATGCAAATAGAGAATACCTTATATAGTTCTTTTATATTTATTATTTTGAGGTGTATAGTGCAGCAGCCATACATTCTTTGCTACAACCATGAAGTAGGAAATCTTGGCTACCAATTTTAATAAGAAGAAGTCACTATTTGTAGTTTGTTGTTCAAACAATGAATAACGATAGCAGTAGCATAACACCCTAATAAACTATCTGGTTCATCTAAATCAACTTCAACATGAAAGAAAAATTAAGGACAATTTGTGTTGTTGCTTCCTTAATAGAACTTCCTACTTCAACTGATACAATCTTTATTAACAGTGGTTAGTGATGAACAATGCTTTATTTCCCACAGTACCAAAACACTACAGTAAAAGATATTACAAATTTATTTAAATAGTCGATTAGTAACAAAGTTTCATTACTTAAGTTGGTACAAAAGTTGCAGCCTCATGAAACATTGTCTTTACAACCCTTGACATAAATAGTTTTTGAGAATTTAAAAGTTTTTAAACTGTTAAAATAATAGTAATAATATTTGTCACTTGTATTAAAGGCACTAAAACACATTGTTGTTTGGTACCTGCAATTATTCATATGAAAGTGGAGGGAGAGGGAAGTAATTTAAGTAAATAAAATAAAAATGCTACAAAGCTATATGGTTTAATTTAAAAACTGGATGTTCATAGTTTAAGACAGACAAATATGGAAAAAGATGAAGGAGGCTTTCTTCCCTACAGGGTCCATGCAATAAACTATATAATGATTGTACCTACTACCACACATATTTTCAAATGTAATCTCATTAGGTGTAGTTTATTAAGCGTATAAACAACAAAAGCTATAATAATGGTTAAAATTGTACAAAAGAACTTTTATTTTTGTTACTTTTCTTAATTCTTTTACTTGCACCAGCACAACATCTAACAATTTCTTAAATGTTTTATAGCCACATCATGTCAAAGATTTTTTCATGTTACAAATACATTTTGTGAGTTCTTTTAGGTACGGTCGGGATCTCCGTCGCTTACCACTTTGCAGCGATTTTCGTATGAAGCGCACCGCCCACTCAGGTACGTGCTGGTACCGAATAGACGACGCGATGTGCAAGAGATTTTGACCTTTAGACTGGTAAAGCGACGGAGTCCGCCATTGTACCTACATTTAATTAGTAAACTATAAAACAAAGCATTTACCTTGTTTTGGTGCAACATGTTTTATTATCCAGACTAGTTTTTTAATTTTTTTTTCTTTAGCCTATACTGTCCTACTGCTAGGCAAAGGCCTCCGAAGTTTACCTATGTATGATTTATTCAAGGTGACGTGACGTGAATTTAGTATTTAAGACTTACCGGTGCAGGAGATTAGTAGTCCCTTGAGTACGGGACTCGTGTGGCGGTGGCTGCCCTTTGCACACCACAGACAGTCGAGTGACGAGCCCATTGGAATCTCCTCTGTAATGCTGTATTAATGTGTCCAATCCATGGACTGTTGTGTGTTCCTCAATAGAGAAGAATGCATCTTCACCATGCCTCCGAATTTGATAATGCACTACTTCACCCTGAAATATTAATAGAAATAAGTAATATTGAAATTAAACACTTTTTACGGATTAACTCGCGTTTATTACTATATTACATAGTTTTTTAGTTTCCTGATGTTTCGAACCCTTTACAGGGGCTGGACCCTGTGTTTTATTTCAATGTGTAGTGCTCGCTTAAACCTTAGATAACAAAATAAGTAATAAATAGGAGTAATGATAGGAGAAAGTTTGTCTAAGTATACTGACACTGAGTTGGGCCTGGCCCAGAATGCCAGGCGTGAAGTCAATTCATGGGAATATTTCCAACGTTTTTATTACCTAAGGGCAAAATAGGTATCCTCAAAAATAGCCTGTTGTTGTAAGATTTATGTACCGTTTTCCATGAACTATTTTTAAAACCTATTCAACAGGAAAATACTTATTTAAGGTTATACTTTAAAAACAAAACTTGCCTGATGTAGTACAGAGAGAACGTAGTCCCCAGGGGAGGTATTGCTCTCACGTACCAAAAAAACACCATCCTCACCCTCTGAAACCAAGCAAAACAATAGTAATTTATGTTCATAACACAATGCAAAACACGATTTGCGGGTCTTATAAACTAGTTTTACCTTCTTTGAGTAATTTTTCCGCTGTATCTCTTGAGATTTTTCCGTGGAACCAGTTTACGTTATCCTCTCTGTTCATCCTCAACAAAAAAGAGTTTGTCTGAAAAGTTAATTGAAAACTTGTTCAACAAGTGTCAGATGACCAAAAACTTCTCTTTGAGCATTTCACAGCACTAAAATACATTCCACGACTCAATATTCGTTACAAAATAAATCTTAATAATGTTTATATTCGATCACAGTTTTATTTAAAAATCTAAAAAGAAAATAAATAAAAATTAATTATATGCGTAGGTATCTAAGTCAAACTTCACAATTTGTGACACAAACTATCGCCATTTTTCATTCTATTTCTTTCTAACTTGACACAATACACGTTTGATTAAGCAGACAAATTCTAAAGACGTGCAAAATTATGGTGATAACATAATGATAAAATAATGGAGCAAATTCATGCGCGCTAAAAAGAGACAAATAGCATTCCATTAGCTTTTGTAATTTTCCGTATAATATAGTAAACGTCACGTACTACACTACTCAAATAAGACACTGATAAGAATTCTTTGATGATTCATAATCTTAAAACGCAATTTATTTTTGTCTATTTAGTAACTATCACTTGTTATAAATAAGTATAATAATATTTCTTACCTTTAACAATATGAATGACGTCATGGTTGTTATCATGATATTCAACTTCACTAACACCAAAATATTTACTTAAATCTAAAAGTTGTAAAATAAACCTAATTATTGGTCTAAACTCCGTGCTCTCACATTTTTAAAATTAAAGGACTTATTATTTTTAACACGAATTGTTTAACAAAAAATAGTGGCGGTAAGCGGAGTGCGACTATCAAACAACCGGCAGACAGGCGCGGTATCCCCGACTCTGCCTTCCAGCGAATGACTCATAGCAAGGTCAATTCCGAGAAATGAATCACCAACAACGTACTCAACTCAGTTCCACAATGGTATAAGTAGTACGCATTCGCATTCCCTCATACGACAATAGCACATGTTCATTAAGTAGGTATAGTATTACAATATCAATTAGTAAATTCTACCTAATTAGAATAGAAAGCTACTTTTTATAGGTTGCGGGAATCAAACCCGCTATGCTTTTTACCTACAACGTTGTAAAAACTGATGGCTTCGTTCGTCTCGATATCGAGATAGGAAAAGGGTCCTACTGTAATGAGATTATAAGACGTGTTGAAAGATTCTTAGTTACTTACTTACTTATAAAATCATCAATAAGTACCTACCATTGAGGTATTGTACCGACCTACTAATGTTTTAAGTCACAAAATTAAATATTAGGTAAGTAAGTATACGTATGGCTATAAAAATATAGAAATTGCTAGGTAACATAAGTAGCTTTTTTACAATCTGTAACTATTAATCACAAACCTCCTCGTAATAACTGGTATAGATTTAGAGATTAATAGTTAGGTAGTTAGATTTTTAAAAAGCTTCCTAAGTTACCTAGAAATTTCTATATTTTTATAGCCATACGTATACTTACCTAATATTTAATTTTGTGACTTAAAACAATAGGTAATAATAACTAAAATAGTAAATTATTATTTACATTATCAATAAAGTTAGAAGTTAATGTTATTTCTCATAATTATACGTAGGTGAATTTGGTAGGTACTTGAATTGGTAACATAGATACTCGTAGGTATACTTAGATAACAAGTTGTTTGTTCGTGTTTCATTCACAAGTAAATAAAAGCTTGAACACCGAGCAAGCGTGGTAAAGACACTCGCGGTGACTCATGTAAGTATGTGATCTGTCTATTGCAGCTTCGCAAATGAGATCTCGTGTGAATAACCTTATAACTTTTTATGATATTACTCAATAAACAGACAATGACATATAGTAATAAGGACCTTAACTTGGTATTTAATATTGCAAAGCTGAATGTAACGTAATCATCCCAACTAATAAAAATTATTCTTATAATGGCTTACATTGCCAAAATTAATAGCTTTATAATAGCCGTATTATCTCTTATAAACCTGCGTTTGGGCACAAATTATAAGGACTATAACTTTATACCCACCTTATAGTGGATTTATTGTTAGCTTTTTCTTCTTATACGTGTTTTATTATGGCCAGCAACAAGGGAGTAAAATTTATACCAGCAAAGCAAAGTATTTTATAAAACTGTTTGCCCATGTGTGTTTCTGTAATAAGTATTATGGATAGATAGTGATTTACATTTTCGTAAAAGCTTGGCGAAAAATTAAAGTGACAGCGTCAACCATTAAAATGACAAGAACAATAAGTTTATAATTTATTTTATAACACATTTGCTCGGTAAGAAGCTCTTATTACACCGATTTCAGTATCGTAATGTAATAAGTTTCGCACTAGTGCGGTAATAAAATTTAAAAATTAGTTATCATTTGAATCTATGGACAACATACGCCTTTAGCCCGTTAGTAGCTTTTACGACACCCAAGGGAAGAGAGGGGTTGGTAGTATTATTTTGATGAGCCCATCGCCGCTCTATGCTGTTGGATGTATGTGCATTCTTTAGTCCGTTAGTCGCCTTTTACAACACCGAAGGGTAGAGAAAAGTTTGTAGTATTATTTTGATGAGCTTATCGCCGATCTATGCTGTTGGATGTATATGCAGTCTTTAGTCCGTTAGTCGCCTTTTACGACAACCAAGGGAAGAAAGGGGTAGGTAGTATTATTTTGATGAGCCCATCGCCGCTCTATGCTGTTGGATGTATGTGCAGTGTTTAGTCCCTTAGTCGCCTTTTACGACACCTAAGGGAAGAGAGGGGTTGGTGGTATTATTTTGATGAGCCCATCTACGCTCTATGCTGTTGGACAAAGAAAAATATATGTTGGTTTACCAAAGATTCATGCACTAGAAAAAACAACAAAAAACGCAGTCATTTTCGGATTTTTTTTTATCCTCACAAATATGTTATAAAACGTCGTATGGCATACGTGCGCTTTGATAATTACAGCCTCTGCTTTCTTGTAGCCCTCGCCTACGGCTCGGTCTAGCAATATCGCCTCGGCTGTAATTTTCATCTTATCGCACTTATATCATAATGTTACTATTATGTTGTTACTGAGTATGTGCTTTGAACATAGTGAAAACGGTGTGGGAATTCAAATGTATGGCAAAATGTGGTACGCAGTGTGTTATATTATCAACGCGCCCTTGAATATAAGCTGTTTTGTGATATAAAAATGGTTAATTATTTATTCATGTTTTTAATAAGACTATTATAAGGGGAAAAGGAATCGCACATCGTTTATAAGAAATCTTAAGCTTATGCTATTTGCCATTTTGTATATATTTAGAGTTCTTTTCTCACCAGTAAAAGCCCGTACCCACATTTATTTTATTGCCAGAAAACATTTATTTATTTTATTTTACTTTACTGTTTTGTTCATAATGTAATTCTTATTTCTTTTGCAGGATACTAATATTTTACGGCTGATAAAGCCGAAGTAATAGAAGTGTAATGTGTATTAACCTATTAAAACAAGAAATTAAGAAAACGCAGTAATAATAGTAATAGACTTCTTTTTGTCCTTCCTTCTTTTAAGTAGGTAATTCAGCAGCCAGCCAGCTATCAATCCGCCTAATTGTCTAATTACTTACATGCTGTAATATTTTTAAATAAATTGCTAAAAGTTAAATAAAGGAAGTATTTTATATTTTAGCGTTTTATTAACGCTAATTACTTAAGTATATTTAAGCGTTAATAAAACGCTAAAATATAAAACATTAAACAAATTTACTAAAGGAAATATTGATTTTTACTGCCCAGTCTTTTATATCTCTACACCAAAATTTCAATTGATTTAGTAGGGCGACGGAACCCGTGACTGTTTTTGTAACAGCTAGATAATTTCAAACATGATGAACCATGGTTTTGTAAAGTTATAACTTGAATTTAGTCATATAGAGAATAACGCTCTTATAAAATAATATGAAATCGAATATGGTTTGCTTTCATTCTTATAAAGACTATATAAAATGCTTTTACTCTTTTGTCATATAGACATCTTATAAAAAGCTCCTATAAATTAAAAAGCAATATAGTTACTCTGTGCATTGCTTTTATAAGAATATTGGCCCTATTAGAAACCTTTACGTAGCTTTTAAATATTATATGGCTAAAAAGCCATATAACTAGCTCCTATAAGAATACCACATTTAGAACCCTTATTGTGGATATATTATTTGGATTTATTACCGTTTACCCAACTAAACTACAAGAATAATGGTATTATTAGCTGAATCTTCTTATAATGTACCATTATAAGGTTCATTGACATATTGATTGCTATTTTAAAACAATTATAAGAGTATTGACCTTATATTTTAATTTTATAAGGGTATATTGTTAGTTGGGATTGCTGTAGTCAATTTTTAAAGAAATAAAATCTTTGTTGATTGCTTTGTAATTTGCAACGGCTCATCAAAATAATATTACCAACCCCTCACTTTTCTTCGATGTCGTAAAAGAGGACTAACGGACTAAAGACTGCACATACATCCAACAGTATAAAGCAACGATGGGCTCATCAAAATATTATTACCAACCCCTTACTTTTCTTCGATGTCGTAAAAGGGGACTAACGGGCTAAAGACTGCACATACATCCAACAGCATAGAGCGACGATGGGCTCATCAAAATAATACTACCAACCTCTCCCTTCTTTTCGGTGTCGTAAAAGGCGACTAATGGACTTAAGACTGCACACACATCCAACAGCATAGAGCGGCGATGGGCTCATCAAAATAATACTACCAACCCCTCCCTTCCCTTGGGTCTCGTAAAAGGCGACTAATGGACTAAAGACTGCACATACATACAACAGCATAGAGCGGCGATGGGCTCATCAAAATAATACTACCAACCCCTCTCTTCCCTTGGGTGTCGTGAAAGCGACTAACGGGCTAAAGGCTCACCACCTAAGCACATGTGCAGACTATGCAGTTGTTTCTTGCTGAAGCGTGGACTGTGTGGACGTGGTCTGTGTTGTCCATTGATTCAAATGATTAAAAATTTTACCTTAAACTTTAATATTAACTATTTCAAAAAAGTTGTTGATCTAAGTAAACAGTATTAAGTCGAGTCTTTATTCATGATTATTCTACTTATGGCTAAATACTTTTTCGTTTTTGTAAGCTCATTGTCATGTGACAGACAAAAATTTAAAAAAAAATTACTTTTTAGCTATTTTAGCCTCGCTCTAGAACGCTACAATGACGGTCTTTTTGAGCAAGAGGAGTGAAAAAAGAATTACCTATGAAGTAGCATATATTGTTACGTAGGTATAGTGCCGAACACTTGAAACTATTTTAGTACGTGTCAACGATAATTATACTGCATTTAAGATCTATTTCCACCTTAGAGAATAATAACCAATGCTCTAAGATTTCCACGAACCTATCGTTGCTCAATTGCGTTTTTGTTTGTTATTTTTAGTTTACTTTGCAAACTCTTTAGAAGGCAAACAAACCTTTCCCAAAGTTTGTTTACCTCACGAGCGCAATGTTTATTTACTTTCATTGGACTGCCAGTGCGACTGGTGCATCCATTCTACCTGCGCTGAGCTAGGTCGGTTACGCAACTACTTATTGCGAACTAACAAGTAGAAATAGTCACTGATGTAATGATAGTTTCCAATGGTTTATAGGAACGATAACTTTTACTTTGATTTTGACCACATACATAATACAGTAAATTGATAGAATACCTACCTACATAAAAAAACAGCCCGCATAACCTTTAAAAGAAATTACCGTGAAAGCCTGAAAACGTAAGCACGTTCAGAAGTATTTTTAAATACTTAGTTCTCAACTGAAAGGAGTTCAGTAAGAAACAACTTTTGTGAGGCAAAATCTAGTTTGTATTATAATTAATTGAGATAAACACACAGAATATCTACCTACTACGGATTTTAAACCGAGACGTTTTGTTATCTAGTTATACATGGGGCACACTAAAAGTTTTGCACTTGTAGCTAATCGGAACTATTTGAATTTCGAATGTTATATTTTTTTAAACGTTGCAACCTTCTTAGTAATAAAAAAAAACAATTGGCGGGAAATCATTTGTCAATTGTTTTTATCACACATCAAAGTTCTACGTAGGTACGCAATGACAATGGAATTAGGTCGAAAAAATTTTAGAGCGATAATTTTTTATGATTTTAAAAGTTCTCTCCGCAAGATTGTGCCGCTTGTTTACAAAATGCTTTTGGGAGAGAAGCACCTTGTTTGAGCATCGTGAGGCGATGGTTTGCTGAATTTGAGAGAGGTCGAGTTTCTTTACATGACGAATTTCGCGAAGGGCGGCATTCAACTGCCGTCAACGAAAATAATGTGGCTACATTGACCTAGAAGTATAGACAAGAACGTTCATACAAACCATTTGTTCAAATTCTGGAATGAGAAACCTAAAGTTCGCTGCAGCCGCCGCAGCGCTTAAACATTTAAATGTCGTCTAATCAACAGACAGACATCACAGCGCCGCAGCGCCAGATCGGTTAAAGACAACGTAGTGTGTATCAAGATGGCGTCCCAAATAGATTGTCAATAACAATAATTGAAAAAATATCTTTTCTATTCTAATAATACGATATAACTACATAATAATGACTTGAATAACAATTAATTTCACTTACTAGACAACTGAATTGTAGTAAACGTCTAGGTGTACACTTTGAGTAGACATAAAGAATTATTTTCGCCGCTCCGCACGCGCGAATGTCAAAGCCACACTAAAGCAAGGTGCCGAGTCGACTCCGCAGATGCACAGTATAAATATGAGGAGTGGAACATAGTGCGTGTTCGGAAGGGCCTATCTAGTGTAACGTATATATCGCTGTGTGGCTACTGTTAAGCGGCTAATTGAAGAAAACCCGCGGATTACCTATGAGACAATTCCAGGACTATTGGATATTGGTATGAGCCAAATTCAGAAAATTTTACACGAAGAATTAAAAGTTCGGAAACTTTGTTGTCGTTGGATCCCTCATGAACTGACAGCGGAGCAGAAGAGGGCTCGAGTGGAATGGTGCTCACAGATGCTACTGAAGTACGACCATGGACATTCTAATGCTGTTTATGACATTGTCACAGGAGACGAAACGTGGATTTATTGTTTTGAACCCGAAAAAAAACAGCAATCTTGTGAATGGGTGTTTGAAAATGAGAACAGGCCAACAAAAGTGAGGCAGGCGAGAAACGTTGGTAAAAAAATTATTGCGTTTTTTTTCTCAGCTACGGGTCCCATCTGTACAATTCCACTTGAAGATCAAAAGAGTGTTAATGCCGAGTGGTATTCTACCATTTGTTTACCCAGGGTGTTAGAAAAAGTTCGCGAAAGACGACCCAAAAGCCGCGTTCTCCTACATCATGACAAAGCTTCTTCACACACGGCCAACAAAACAAAGTCATTTTTAGCTTCCGAAAAAGTACAACTCGTCACCCATCCTGCGCATAGCCCCGACCTAGCACCCTGTGATTTCTGTATTTTCCCCAAAATCAAAGATTTGATGAGAGGTTTCACTTTTACCAACTCCGAAAAGGCAGTGATAGCGTTCAATCAGCACGTAAAAAACATGCCTTCAGATTATGTCCTCCTGTTTTAAAAAATGGTTCGATCGCATGAAAAAATGTTTAAAATGTAAAGGAGAGTATTATGAAAAGCAATAAACATAATATTTTGGTTATAACATGTTGTTTTTTTTTAAGTTACGCAAAACTTATAGTGTGACCTACGCATTACCATAGTTATTTTCTAGGAAACCAGTTTTATTAGAATTTTTTTTATATTATGTCTTCAGAAAATCAGCGATAGAATTCTATGTTATAGCAATTATAGGTAGGTATGCTGAATAAAGGATATTTCGTAGATCACATTTAACTAATTCACCTGCTTGTTAAAAAAACAGTTCTATCTTGTTAGCATTACCTACATAATGTTGTTATTGTTAGGTAAGTACTTGTTATAACTTGACTATCATTTTAAAATAATCAAATATTATTATATAAATATTGCGATGTGACTTTGTCACACCGCACGTAGCGGCATATGCTGAGGTAGGGTCCCTTGGCTCGTCACACTGTTGTTTTCTGTTAGTAGCATTTTCTGTACCTATATGTATTTCACGTCTTTTTTTTATTATTCTATATTTTATTTAATTGTGACAGTCAATAAATGTTTTTTCTTTCTTCTTTCTTCTTCTTTCAATATATATTTATAAAGTAGGACGCGTCACCAATATCCTCAGATGCTCACTTGTGCCGCGCCTAATTAAGAGCACGTATAAATAATATTACATGTATGTATTCCGTCAATCGTAAAAAAAACTAAGTAAGTATAGTCACCATAGTAGCCCAAGTAACACTTAAGCAAGATAACAGTACGCACTTAGAACTTTTACAGTTCAAAGATGAATATGGTTTGTGTAAGAGCTTTGGGAATAGCCATATACTGAATAAGGTTGAGTACGGACCCTTAAAATACTTAACGCTTAATAAATTCTGTATTTCTGTCCTTTCCTTCTTTACGCTAAATAACCAATCTCCGTAAGATTATTAGATAGACGTTATTAAGCATTACGCATTCCAGGTGGCTTAAATCTGAAAAACAGTGCCTTCGGCAGCATTTATCTGATTAACAATAATCTATGAAACAGCTAATTGCTGAATAAAGTATCACCTTCTGAATAATATTGTTTACATAATTCTGGTATTCAGCTTGATACTGAATAATTGTTTTTACTTTATCTTTAAACTGTATAAGATTCTATGTTTTACTAATTATTCAGCTGCTGAATAAACAATATTATTTGTGTTTTTAATAAGCTTATTTCAGTACAATAAAGAGTTTCAACTAACTTATTCAAATTAAAGACCACATTTGTATTGATATAGCGCCCATAGCTTAATACCAGCAATTAGAATATTATTGTACGTATTTATTTTATGCGTTGTTTAAATCATGGATCAAAAGTCGTGGCAAAAGCGTAAAGAACCGGTCATATCGAAAGAAAAATTTTAAAAGAATATTTAAATATCAGCAGTAGTAGGTAATTGTCCAAGTGTCATCAGCAGTAATGATCATGACAGGATTTGTGAAAATAGTTTAAACAAAACTGAACCCGGTCCCAATCAGCAAGCGTGTTTTCCCTTTAATGATAAGGGTTCCGACCTCAAAAAAAATATAACAGATTTTGGGATTGGAAAACCGAAAGATCTAAAAATCTAAGTATACAGAAAATTTCATTTCTGAAATGGTTATTTTATTAGCAGAAGGTATCGCAATACAAGAAAATAAAATTAACGTTGCGATAAAATGTTTTATTTGCGTTATTTGTTTGTTTCATCGTAAGCCAATCTGCGCGAGGTTGGACACTGCTGTCTTTACTTAATTAATAAATCCGCATTATATCTTGCCCATCGAAGTTGTTCTTTGTTCTTCCATTGGGTCGGCACAGTACACAAATCTGAATGACCCTTACAACGTGTTGAAATTATTTTAAACGTCATTTTTCTGAAACGAAATATAAATTATAATTAATAATATAATAATAAGTCCGCCATTTGTACATCCTATTGTTGTGCAATAAAGATTAAATAAACTAGGGCCCAGTACACACCACACACACGAAACCTGCAATTTTTTTTAAACATAATAGATACTATTAATATAATAGTCTTTTTCACGAAAAAAAAATAACAAAGATGCTGTGATTTTAAATGTAAGTAATCAATTTAGTGAAAGCCTGATGGGAAAGTTACACATTATAAAAGGTTTTTGTACGTTTGATAAGAGAACCCTAAAAATGTGAGTAACTAATATAGAAATGTGGTCAACTATATAAATGTTATTCATAAGTAAGTGTAAAGAGACTACTCTTTTTCAAGTTATAGTTTAGTAACAAAACATGTGTGCACTTTTATTCAGCATTATAAAACAAAACATCGATCGCCATTGAAATCTTTGTAATTAATTCTTACAAAGAATTTACGAGATCACCAAAATGCTTATTAATCTTACAACTACAACATTTCCAACTCAAGTCAGGTTATTTTGTTGGATAAAATGGCTAGAATTAGATAATTCATCACAAGTACTTTTGTCAGACCTAGTATGTATGTATGAAAATACTATTTACAACTAATTATCTTGATTATTAGCGAGGCGCGTCATAAAAATGAAAACAAAACACGTACTATTCACGACAAAATTACTTGCGCACTAATAATTAACATGTAGCAGACCGCTAACTTGTAAATTAAAATTTACTTACCGAATAACTTAAAGTTCACGTCATGTCAAATAAAGGTATCGACATTATTATTAACCCAATTTATTTCTTCTTTTCCCAATTTCTATGAATATTGCTTGCATAAACGTCAACAATTTTAATTTTTATATTATTATTTAAATTATTTTTAATTTTTATTGATTTTAAATCACGAATGGATAGATAAATAAAAAAATTGTAAGGTATGTTTATAGGGCTTATTAGCCCTCCGGTCGACTTTGACCATTTCTAGGGGTTTATAATACTTATGTAATAAAAAAATTAAAGATCCCTCCGGGAAAAAAACGCACAGAAAATTCAAAATTGGGAAATTATGCATATGAAAAAATTGCTTGCAGTGAAATTCGATTTTCGTAAAGTCATCGCCACACTCCATGAAAACTACGCATCTAATTTTCATTATTCTTTTGCACAGAAATAGATTTGGACACAGGCTACTACTTTTTACGGTGAGAAATCGGACAGACATCAACATCGTAGCCGAAGCCGCTTGACGACAAACTAGTGTTAAATACTTAAATATATATTGTGTCAATATGCGTGTAAGTCAGTATGCGTGTAAGTCAATATGCGTGTAAGTCAATATGCGTGTAAGTAAGTATGTGTGTAAGTCAATATGCGTGTAAGTCAATATGCGTGTAAGTCAATATGCGTGTAAGTAAAAATGCGGGTAAGTCAATGTGCGTGTAAGTCAAAATGCGTGTAGGGATGTCAATATGCGTGTACGTAATTAGTCATTATGCGAGTAACCCATCATAGCAAACTAACTCCTATAAACCAGGTAAGCAAAAAAACTAGTTTTTAATCCCCAACTCGAGCTACGCTTCAAAAAATTCGAAAAATACTATGCTAGAATTGAACCCTTGAGTTCCAGTTGTGCGCTTCGAAACTCGGTCATCGAAGCGTTCAATTACTATGAGATATTAATGATTAGCTGCTTCTACAAACTTTGAAGTTTAAAATTTTACAAACCAATGAAAGCTAATTTTAATAAAACATTGGATGCTAAATAAAATACTGGAATCTAAATAGTTTGTAGCTGAGTTGTTGAAAAAAGTCCATCGTAGAAAGTTTAATTTACTTATTCAATTCAACCCATTAGTTTGTAAAATTTTGAACTTGGAAGTTTGTATGGGAAACCGAAATGTGTACACCCTCAGAGAGAGTATTTAGGTACCTGTACCTACTAAAGTTAGAACGAGTATTATATATAAGAACTTACCATCACCTTGAATGGATGGCGGGATACTATACCGTGCGTTTTTCGAGTAACTTCTTTTAACACGAACGCAATAAATAATTATGAAATAAGTAGTAAATGGCTTCATCTGTAGCTATGCATAGTCTGTGGCGCGGCTAGGTTCCGCCAAGGCAACCTGGAGCCGCGGTGAGTCATTCCACTTTCTACCAGCCGGTGGGCTCTTGGGCAGCGGTCGGTCGATGACACGGCTGCTCCCGATGCCCCTACACGGCGCAAGCTTGCTGTAAGCCGGTGAGCTAATCGCAAAGGCTACTCACACATTTATTAGGAACCATTTAGCGCCTATGGAAATTAATTAAGTCACCCATCATCCTACTTATTAAGCCACACGTTAGTAGGATGATACTACTGATATTGAACACGAGAAAGTGTTGATGTTGGTTTTTGTTTGCTTTTCTTTCACTTTGGAACTGTTGATGTTTTTGAAAAATAAGCATGTATACCTACAAACAATATCTGGTATTCTTAGGAAACTTTTTATCTTTTGAAAAGTCTATATACCTACCGAATGTATTACATTCTAATCCCTAATATATTTATTTGAAAAGTCTATAGGCATAGTTGTGGTCATATAATTAGAAACGGGTACCTAGTACATTTAATTCAATTTTATGAAATCTAGTTCAAATTACTTTACACTGATTTACTATCAATTACTTTAAACCACATAAAAATGTACTATCATGATTCATGACTAAAGTTCCAACTCAGAACATTTTATACAAATCCATTAAACTTTAAACAAGACATGTTTTTACAATGTAGGTACTGGCCGCCATTTTTTTAAGTCTACAATTAAGTACGTTGTTAAATATTTAATATTATTTATTACAAAACATGGGAAAGCAAAAAAGTTGCGAGTCGTCGACACGAAAAAATATAAGTTATTGCACTTTCTGAACGTGATTGGTCTTACAAAAAGATTAAAGAAAGCTGATTACTCAGAACAATAACTAAAGCATATTGTTCTGAGGCTGATCATATAAAATGTTTAAAAACCATTGAGTTATAACACAGAAATGTGTCTGTGAGTTATAATGTGTTTTAAACATTTTATATGATCAGCTTTTTTTAATCTTTTTGTAAGACCAATCACGTTCATATAAAGTGCAATTATATTTTTTCTTGTCGAAGACTCGCCACTTTTTTGCATTCCCACAACGTAGAATCTCATATTTTTTCCAAATCTCAAATCGATAATGTTTCGCATTGAGTTATAATGTACCTACTACGTACTAAAGTTTTCGACGCGGTCAATCTCTTTAATAATTTCACACTACCAATAACATATCTCAAAAAAACAAATCTCGGAAAACGACATCTTGAGAGGATTCTATGATTGTTCGGGCAGCAAAGGCTGATCCCTTTATTAGGGGCTTACAAACGATAATAAGAAGGAAAGCTTTTGGCAGCAGGCAAGGAGTATTCGCACGTACAATTCGTAGACGATTAAATGATGCAAAATTATTTGGAAGACTCGCACGGAAAGTACCGCTCGTCAACAGCTCAAAGGCAGCACCGACGATGGCGACTGGATTTCGCTCGAAAGTATGGCAGTTGGACGGAAAATCAATGGAAAAATTTATTATTTTCTGATGAGTCAAATATATAATAGACGTAAGTTCTGATGGTAAACTGTATGTGCGACGTCCTGCAAAGCAAGCGTTGAATAATAAATACACCACAAAACAAGTAAAGCATGCAGGAGGAAACGTTAAAGTTTGGGGATGTTTCTCTGGATATGGTGTGGGTCCCGTAAAAAAATTAAGGTAATCTAGATCTATTCAAATACAAGACATTTTGAAAACAATAATTCTGCCTTACGCTGAGGAGTCGTTACCAGTGACCTAAATATTTTTTAAGATGATAATGACCCCAAACACACTGCCCATTCTGTTAAAAATTTTCGTAGGGAGCAATCAGTTTCGATGTAGACTGGCCTGCAAATAGCCCAGATCTCAATTCCATTGAAAACTTGTGGCGTGAAGTGAATAGGAGCGTATCGGCTAAAAGAACAAGTAATCCAAACGAGCTTTACGATGCGTTTGTAGAATCGTGAAACGCCATTTCTATTGAATTGAAACTTGCCAAACTGATAGCCTATGCGTCGTTGATGCAGTACGGTAAATTGTAAACAATGGTTATCCTACCTAATATTAATTTTTATTTTTTTAATACGTTGATAAGTACCTTACCTTCTAGATTTTCGTTATTCAATTCATTAAATTTAAATGTTATTTAATTTATTAATATTAGTTTCAGTTTGTGTTCTAAATTATTTGTTCAGTGAATAAACGTATACCAACATGAGTTATCTATCGATAATTATTAAATTATTTATACTTACTATACATATAGATTTCATACGTTGTTTTCGGTACAAGCCGTTCTTAATTCTATGACCATAATATGTTTACCATTTTTTGTAAATAATTTAACAATTCATGGTTTCCTTTCATTTATTTTATCAAGTTTGTTAGAGATTTCATCCTCATAATTGACCCTAACGAACAGCGTGTAATTTATAATTTAACAATTCATGGTTTCCTTTCATTTATTTTATCAAGTTTGTTAGAGATTTCATCCTCATAACGATCGATGTAATAAAAGTACAGCGTGTAATTTGTACAGATTTTAGTCAGATCGATTCCCGGGTGGGGCAAGCGAATTTTCGAAAATATTTAATTGCAGTTTTCTTTCTTTTCAAAAATAAAGGAATGTTTTCTTTGAGTAATTTTTTTTATCTACAGTATTAAGAGTACTTTCCCTTCAGGTGGCATTACAAAATTCCACCCTGTATACTAGATCGTTCAATAAGTCCCGAGACTTACTTGGAGATGGCGCTTATATTAAAAACTCTTTTGATTTTTATGAAGTACGTACCTATTACTGGCCATCAAATAATGTTTTAATTTTTTCTGTAAATTTGTAAGTTTATATTACAAGGTTTTTTATTCATTTGAGGCCGTTTTTCTGCATTTTCGTACTTTAATCGCTCTAATAATCCTATGTAATATTCGCTATTTATATGTTTACCTTTATCAATCGATGAAGAGTATTCCATGCATATCCGAAAATACAGAGGCCATTATAACCTTCCCGGCCTTAGATTAACCCTCAGAACAATATGCTTTAGTTATTGTTCTGAGGATTAACCCCTGTGTGACGGGAGTTTTTTTTAATGTACATATGGCATTAATTAATGATTAATGCCATGCCGTCCTTCAGAGGTGTGACCTTAGATGAATGATTGGTCTCGCTGGTCGAGCGCAGCGAGACCCAATCATTCATCTAAGGGTTTGACGCTACTTTTTTTAATTCCGAAAACAATAATTGAAAAAAACGAGTTTCGTGTGTTGATAAATTTAATTGGAAAAAACACCGTTCAAGCACAGCAATGGCTTATAAAGTGTTATCCGGAATCTGCTCCATCTAAACCAACCATTTGTCGGTGATATGCTGATTTCAAACGTGGTCGTGTATAGACACACAAAAGACGCTGAACGCTCTAAATCTTAATGAAGCAGTGACAACAAAACATCAACCAAGTCCTGAAATTCGTAAAGGAAGATCAAAAGGTAAAATTGCGCGAGATAGCTGAGACAGTGAAGATTTCAACTGGTAGTGTTTTCACTATTTTACATCAAAATTTGGCCATGAAAAAGCTTTTTTCCTAATGGGTGCCGCGTCTGCTAACAATTGATCAAAAGCGACAACGTATAATGATTCAGAGCGTTGTTTGGCATTGTTTAATAGAAATAAAAAGGATTTTTACGTCGGTATGTGACAATGGATGAAACATGGATTCACGATTTCACTCCAGAATCCAAACGGCAGGAGAGAGGCCGGTGAAAGCCACCCGAAGCGGCCTAAGACAACAATCTGCCGGGAACTTAGCTTTTTGTTTTTAATCTAAGGCCGGGAAGGTTTTAATGGCCTCTGTATTTTTGGATGTGCATGGAATACTCTTCATCGATTGATAAAGGGAAACATATAAATAGCGAATATTACATAGGATTATTGGAGCGATTAAAGTACGAAAATGCAGAAAAACGGCCTCAAATTAAGAAAAAAACTTAATTTTCAACAGGACAATGCGCCATATTACAAGTCCATGATAACGATAGCCAAACTAAACGAATTGGGCTTCAAATTACTTCCTCATCCACCGTATTCATCAGATCTGGCCCCCAGTCATTAGTTACTCGCTGTTTGCAGACATAAAAAAAATGCTCCAGGGCAAGAAATTTGACTCAAATGATGAAGTAATCGCAGTAACGGAGGCTCATTTTAAAGCCAATGATAAATCTTTCTACAATCATGGAATAGAAAAATTAGAAAAGCGTTGGAGAGACTGTATTGCATTTGAAGGAGACTATGTTGATGAACAAAAAAGAATTTTATCAAAAAAACATTTTTTTAGAGTGTTAAGTTTAACCGTGTCGCGTAGCGGTAAAATAATACTACTACCGACTTCCCTTGGGTGTTGCTATTAAGGCGACTAACGGACTAAAGACTCACATACTTCCAACATCATAGAGCGGCGGTGGGCTCACCACCTGACACGCTGAGCACATGTGCTGTCGCTATTTGGTTAAAAGTGGACTATGGTAGAGGACTGCTTTAGCGGTCCTCGTTGCCTATTCTCCGACTATCGGGCATAATAGTCGTGAGTAAGTAAAGTCTCTGATTCGATCGGAGGTCCGGGTTCAATTCCTAGGTTCGAAATTTTCGATGCATGTAGCCAGAGTTCGTGATTCAAAGTCAAAGTCAAATTATTTATTCACTAAATAAACCTTATTACCAACCCGCATTTGACAAGCGTGGTACTGATGATAAAACCAATACTCTTGTAGCGAAGACCTTGATTTGGGTGTTACGACATTGGTCATTTACTCGTAATGATTTAAAAAAAAATTACTTTATGAGAATTGCAAAAGTTTCGACTTGATAAACAGAAGAAAATTTTTCCATACTCTGAATGTTTTTGAAGCGGATGAAGTCGTTCTAAAAAATTATCTGGGTGGTTCTTGGGAAAGCAATTTTAGAGCGTAACACACTCATACCTATATCAACAAAAATTTATGAATAAATCTACTATTACATTGTTTATACATTCCATATGAATCGTGTCTTAAAGATTTCATAACGTAAAAACCACGGCCATCACCATCAAGTACCTTACCCTAAGGACCTTAAATTCGGTTAATTTTGCACGTTTTTTTACGCATAACACGTTCGCCGTCTTTTGAGCAACCGCGGATATTTTTTAAATCACCCACGTTTTTAATTAGATTCGTACACCAATATAAATTAGACAAATCATTTTATAAATGATACAATTTTAAATCCCATCGGACGGAAACTTTTGATTTCAAGGACTTACCTATGTATGTATGTATGTATGTATGTATGTATGTATGTATGTGCGAGTATGTACCTATCAACATTTTCGCTGCGCTCCTTGCGTGGGGCACTGCACACTGGACTGGCTAGAATTAAAGAATTAAGAATCAAAGAATTTATTTCTCATAAACTTTACACATTCACCAATAATATGTAGAAAAACAAAAGGAAAAACAATTATAATGTGATTTTTGGCCAATCAGCACAGGTTACGTAATCTTACTTAAAATCGGTGTGTCTGTGCAGACGCCAGCAGGAAAACCCATCACAAAATGCCAGACCTCTCCAACAATACCTATCAAACTTTATTGTTTGTGTAGGTACTCGTATATGGGTTGATTAATATCGATTAGAGAAACTCGATAGTTCCGGGCAGGTTGTTCGCCGGGCGTGTAGGGATAGATGAATAGTGATTGGTGTTTGCGAATCGTCAGTTACGGCCGCAGCTTGCAGGTAGGTGGCCCCGTCTCGTTGTTTCCCCACGCTTTAGGTGCCGAGTAAGTTCTACATATTTAAAATGTTTGGTTCTCAGTTTTCAGCCATTACCGACCACCTTTTTGCAATATAATTGTACTATTTTTTGTAAAAGGGTTTTGAAGTGTAATACCTAACTCCCAGATGCAATTTGTATAGAAGAATACTGATCTAAGAGTTAATGTATGGTCCAGAGTAGAATTTCTTGACAAAAAAAAACTGGGGGATATTTTGTCGCACCTTATTTGCATGATCTTGTTATGGATGTCGATAAGTTCCCTTTTTGTGTATCTAGTCAGATGCGTCGAACAGTCAGGCCACCTTTACCACTGCACTACTCTGCCTGTGTAGGGAAGGGATCTGTAAGGACCTCCAGGGTATCTGAAGTTTGCTAAAAGCATTCCTACAGATCTTCAGCCGTGTTCTGTGCCATCCGTCAGAGCTGCCGTATGTGAGAAACAGATAGTAATTACCTACCCGTTTAATTTATCTTTAGTTTGTTTTATATGTGATGTTTTCTCTTGTGGGAAGGCCTGTGCCCAGCAGTGGGACGTTTATAGGCTAATTATTTTGTTTTCTAACAAGTTAAGATGTATAACTTACACAATATGTTATTGATTCTATTTTTATTACTTACAAGCTTTCATTCATTTGACTTCCCCTGTTTGTTAGTTTGTGTGGGACAAATCTTGCAACTGAATTTAAGACCAGTTCTCCTCGACTGATTGAGCTGAAATTTGGGATACTTATGTAAGTACAATGACAATGCAATGTTATGGTACCATTGAGCTGGTCTGATGATGGAGTCTGGAGGTGGCCATAGTAACTCCTAAACGAAAAGGCGGAAACTCATCGAGTTTGGGTATTTGTCTTTACGAGCACTTTATTGCTAGATGATGTCCAGGGTCCTGACGATGGAGTCGGGAGTTGGCCATAGGAACTCCTAAACGAAACGGCGGAAACTCATCGAGTTTGGGTTTGTTGGATTTATCTTTTTGAGCACTTTAGTGCTAGATGACTATAAATACAATACTAAAAAATAAAAAATAAATTAAAATTGTAAAACCTTTTTAAAAAACAAGCTTTTTTTAAGTGCCCTAAAAAGAAAACAATAAACTTTTACTATCAACTTATAACGTCGTTACACAATTTATATGATATAAAAGGTTATCGCGAGATTTACTTGTGTAAATAAAAAAGTAAATTATATAACTTGATGTGATTGATTAAAATTTTCAATCTAAGTATAGTTAAATACGAGTACTTAGATAATTCGCAACAACCTTTTAAATCATATAAATTGTGTAACGACGTTATAAGATGATAGTAAAAGTTTATTTTTTCTTTTTAGCGCATTTGAATAAAAGCTTGTTTTTTAAAAAGGTTTTTTAATTTTATTTTTTATAAAACATTTATGAAAATCATGTCTCCTGTTTTGTGGCATCACAAAATTGCTGCACATGTTCGTGACACAGAGTGGGAATACTGCATTTGGTGAATGGATAACTGCACTAAGGTACTTGCGGCAAACAAGGGCACCTAATTGCAGAATTAATTATTTAGGTTATTTAATTGATAATAATAAAAAATTGATTATTAGGAGAATATTTATTCTTTTACTTTTACATAACAAGTACAATTTTTACCTTAGCCTGTCAAATTTCGCTTCAAAATAATCATTTTTAAAACCCCTTCTATGGCCCTTATTAAACATAGGTAGTTTAATAAGGACCATGATTTTGAGTCAATACTTAATTATATAACCGAAATGAACACAATATTTATTAGCTCCCTTTAGCTTATACTATCATTGGCATGAAATTACATATATGAATACACATAAATCAACGACAAAAATAGTTATGGACCTTATTATACTAAAGAAACAAAAAAATGTGAAAAAGCATATTTCCCAACAAGATATTAATAAAATTATCATATCCCTCAACAAAGTATCCTTTCCTCTAAATAAACCTTTGACATTAAACAAAAATAAAGACGTAAACAAAAGTCAACAAATTTGGTGGACCTTATTAAGCTTTTGAAAAATTTAAACCTGTTTCACTTAACATTTTTAGTGTCTCTTTCCTTTTACCAATGCCGTAATGGACAAACTAGTGGACCTCAATAAAAACCACATGAATAACAATGTTGTTCTAGTAAGTAAGACACATAAAAAAGAAAACAAAAAAATAATACTTAATAGTAAACCAAAAAATTAATACTTAATCGAAAACTTAAATGTTATTAATCCGCCGCTGCAATTTGAGACAACCGTCTCTCGTAGCAGCTGCCATTGCAGCTTCTAATTGTTGTAATGACCAAAGTCCACGAGCTTTCTTGGCAGGAGGCTCCATGAGTGCGATCCAAAATCATTTTTAAAAAGTCGATCAAATGAAAGAACAACAATAAATAAATTAAACATTACATCCTTGTTAAACTCTGCTACAACTTTTAAACTTTGAAACAAAACTTGATAACCCATAAAAGTACACATTCATAAGTATAATAAGGGCCGGCCCCTTAACCCGCCATTCATCTGGCCCTTATTAGGCTTTGGTACTCATTTTACTCCATCCGATGTAAAATACATATAAATTAATGGAATCTTTGGAACTTACCCTGCTTTAGCATCAATTAAACTGTAGGGTTTACTTTGTAACAGCAAGTTTTATAAACAACAGTATATTTCATCCATAACTTTGTTGCATTCAAGAGACAAAATTACTATTGAGTCACAGAGACCAATCCTCTGAACGGCGACGCGGCTACTGACAAGATGGAGGAGCGCGCAAGAATGAGCTGGCGTATATTTGCCTCCATATTGGTCCTTTACATGTATGCGTAATTAGAATAAAATCCAACCGTTAGAAGAACATTATTGTAATGGTGGCCCTTGATAGACACCGGCTCTTGTTACCCGCAGGTACCTTATTTGTTATAATTTTCTCGTTCGAATGACCAAGTCAGAACGCATTGCCTCTTGTGATTGTTGTTATTGTTATTTTTTCTGCATTTTGCGTACCAATTTAGTTTTAGTGTTTAATGTGATTTATCAGTATTTTTTTGTTTGTATCTCGTTTATTTTACTGTTGATTGTTATGTTAGGGAACTGTAGGTTTAGTTTACTACCTATTAATTTAAGAAGGTCATACAATAATTTTAAATAAGTAACTTTTTGTTCCTAATTAAAAAGAAAGAATATAAATTTACTTGTTTATTGTTTTATTAAAGGGAAATTAACAGAAAATGAGCATAACATTAAAAATTAAATAGGCAAGTATAATATATCAATGAGAAAAGTAGGTACTCCAGAATTATGAAAACCCATACCTACCTATAAGTAAGGTTACGATCGGAAACGTTCATACCAGCATCGCGAGGATTTCTTCAGTCAATATAATGTTTTGCTTAATTAACAAACTTGGTTTGGTATACCAACAATACCTTCAGGTATTTCCATATAAATATCCTCTGTAACTACGCCATTTAAAAAGAAAAACAGTTTTTACGTCCATGTGATGGACTTCAAAAGCTAAAATAAATGTAAAAGTAGTTATTCGCGCAACAGGTGTAAAGATTTTATCGTTATCTTGTAAAAATGCTTGAGTAAAACCGCGCACTACTAGATGGGCCTTAATCGCGCCGGTTCCTCGTTTTTATTTTTTATTATTATTTTTTTAATTATAATAACTTCACTATGTGATATAACATAGTGGTAAGGAATGCAAAGTATATTCAAAAGAGATAAATACGAATCGGGGTCAGTAATTTTCTTATATTTTCGGGGATAGATTGCTAATCGGTTTGCTACGTCTGACAAATTTTGATTGACTGAGTATCGTCAATTACTATGTCTCGTCGCTTGGAATTTTGTGTTTCTTGCCTATTAGTTGTTCAGAGACCTCAATGGGCTGACTAATTTTGGCGGGAGTTTATACTTGATGTTGCTCATCACTTTTAAATATAGGCCAAGAATTTTCAAAAATTGAATTGCAAGAAAAAAATGCATATTTTAAAAATTTTATTAAAAATAGATACAAATTGTTTATCGACATTAAACAATTGGTATCTATTTTTGCTTTAACCAAATAATATGGACTAATTTTGTTCTTTTTTATTATTTATTTTATCATGTACTCGGTACCTACATTGGTAAAAACTTGTGATAAAAAAAATCCTTGCTATACTAAACTTTAAAGAACAGCTTGAAACAGACCATGATTTTTTATATAAATAATATTGAAAGAACAAATGGAAGAAACGGTACTAAATATAGGTACGATTATCACTAGTGCAAAAACGACATTTAGCCTGACTCAGAGTCTAGTTTGGCGCAAAAAACGGCGGCCGTAGCGACGATGAGGTAATCGTGCCGACTCCATCAATGAAAAAACGTAAAAATACAACCAACTTAACTGTTTATCTATCATGTCATGCCACAAAAATTGAGACTGATCAACAATGCACTCTATAGTAAAACAGCTAAGAACCTTTTACTAGTGAATCTAAATGTTTCTTTCATAATTCTTATGGAAGGGATTCACCGTTTCTAAATAATATAGATATTACGCTATAAAAAAAATTGGCCTTTGAATTTGTAATTGCGTAAGTGAGTGTCTAAGTAAATATAAGTATAATTAATAATGTATGTTAACGTGTAACGTGGACTGTCTGATTTTGCGGTCCTCATTGCTAAGTCACTGACTAACTTTTTGTGGATAATAGCCGTGGCTATATGTACCTATGTATATAATGTGTACATAATTATGTATTTACTGTGTATACGTATATTAACCGCCTAGGCGGCTGTGTAGGTGTACCTTGTTAATTGTACCTATAGGTACACAGATAACCGTAAACCTAGATACCTAATGTCAGTTGACACTACATTGGTACTATAGGCCATTTAAAGGCTTAATACAATTTATTCAATTTCAATCTAATTATTTTTATCTACACGATCTTTCATTCTAGTAAAATAAATAAAAATTCGATCTGTTACCATTCACAGTTTTTATCTCCTACCTTTGTATTTGCCCAGAATAAAATTTGCGAAGGCGCTTTAGGTCTTCCAACTATATAGGTAGAGGTAATAGGTTTTCCTTGAGACTCTACACGTGACCCTTGGGTGGTGCTAAATGAGTGACACTGAGTGGTAGAGCCATGCGTTGTGGGCTTACGGCACAAATTGGGCGGGTTCGCCAGGCGTAATACCACCCTCACGGTGTATCGGCGTGAAACAATAGCACTCCTTGCTGTTGTGTTGCTTCCGGCGAGTAAAAATACCGGAGATACATCTCTCCCCCTCCCCCGCCTCACAATTCCTACTCCTTCCTCAAAGGTCGGCAACGCGTCTCCGATTCCTCTGGTTTTGCGGTTGTCCATGGGCGGCGGTGATTTCTCTCCATCAGGTAACCCGTTTGCTCGTTTACCTTCTTCTTTTATATAAAAAGGTCCAACTCCTTCTTTAAGGCCGGCAACGCATCTGCGACTAATCTGGTTTTGCTTGTGTTGTATATTTTTTTAGATCGTAGGATACACAACATAGTTTTGCATTTGTTTGTGTATTTTTATACTTTAAGAGATCCTCCCTCCCTGACTTCGTGTGATGATGAAAAATTATCGTTTTTATTTAGATTCAGTGAATTATCGGCTGATTTCACCAATCTATTTTTTCGGGGTACCTATGTATGGAAATAAATAAAAGTATTTTTTATAAATATATTTAGACATGGCATATTGTTTAATCATGTAAAAAATATCTTACGCGATAAAATACGTATCAACAAGTATAGATTCTACATCGTAAGGAATAAAACGCACAATATAGGTAATATTTCAGATCAATAATCAACATTATACCTACGTATAAAAAGTTAACTTATGTTGAATAAAATCCATAAACATTTTAAGAAACATTCAAAATTAAAATTAATACAAATCTACTTTGCATCCGCAGTTTATTACATAAAATATTATGACATTATTTTGGATTTCTTAATATGCTGCTATATTTACAAATGCATCATAATGTTATTTCTTATAAGTTATATTTTTTTATAATAGAGGAGGTAAACTAGCTGCATACTTAAAAGAGTATTTTACTATATTATGTTAAGAGGGTTTACGCCATTCGGTTTCCCATACAAACTTCCAAGTCGAAATTTTTAAAAACCAATAAGCCAACTTTGATAAAACTTTGCATGCTGAAGTAAAACACAGGGATCTAAATAGTTTGTTGAAAACATTAATTTTTTTTTTATTTTACTGAGTTATTAATGATTTGATTGATTGATGATTTTTAACTTTCTATAGTGGACTTGAAATCGCAATAACTCAGCTAAAAAATAGTTTTCTAAAAATATTTTCAACAAACTATTTAGATTCCTGTGTTTTACTTTAGCATGCAAAGTTTCACCAAAATTGGCTCATTAGTTTTTAAAAATTTCGACTTGGAAGTTTGTATGGAAAACCGAAATGCGTAAACCCTCTTAACAGGTAATGGTCAATTTTGATATGAATTCAACTTTGCATATATTTCTACTTTAAATATATTTTAGATATGGAGTCCAAGTCTAACATCCCATTAAAAAGATATCGTGCTGTATTGTAAGTAAGTATTGTAACCAGTGTCTAATTTTGGATACTTTGTTCAATTTACATAATAATTTTATAATATCTAGAAACATTAATCTAAAATACAATAAAAATTGCTCCTCCACGAAAATAGGTGCAAAAAGCAATTTTGTATGCGACAAAGTTGTTTAATTTCATGAAGGTAACACCATATCGAAATTTAGACACTGATAACACGTCCACTGCCTTTAAACTATAGAAATTTAAGTAAAACTTTATGTTCTAGCACTTAAACACTTAAAAATGGTGTAATGGACGGAAAACATACTTAAATTATTCTAAGTTCTATGACTACTATCTACGTACGTTACGTACCTACGTTACAATAATTAGATCATCATTTCATAACAAATCACACAATTCACAACCAATCGAGTGAACAGAAAAGCAAACTTTTAACGTTCATATTCTCAAAAGTAAAAAAGTTAAAAAGTTGTCGATTGCATTATTTTTAATTCTAGAACAAAGAAGCGCTTAGACTTCATTTTCCTTGATGATATTGTTGTAATTAGCGTTAATCAACATACTTAAAGACATCTAGCTGGCCAGGCGGATCTGAAACAGCCCTGCTACCAACCAAACGAATACATTCATATGGTAATTGAACCTGGGACCTCTGGGTCTGACACCGCTGGTTTAAACACAGACATCTGAGGCAGTTAAAATGTAAATAATTCACTCTAACGCTTTAACAATGTTAAACAATGTCCTTTTATAACAATGCATTGCTTTATCACAGGATACAAATTACTTAAACACCATGTATTTAGTTTTTTTTTTATCAAACCGGATAGTGGCGATCTCGCGTAACGTAAGGTTCCGTGGTCTAAGGTAATACCTAATTATTATTGAAACGTTTTAGATTATGTTACAATTATATAAAAGAAAGTTAACTTAGTTATTATAAATGCATAAGTATATTTTTTTAATGTAACACGTGATAATTTACGAAAACTACGCTTTTTTAAAATGTTTTTAATTAAAGCCGCAGGTATCGGCTGTGTTTTATATAATAACTCAGTTTTGTGGTGGTGGAAATGGATGTGCCATTCAGGCACGGTGATACATTATATTACTGTGATTCAAGTATACATGCAAACAGACATGTTAAATTGATTGAGAAGATAATTACCATTGAAGAAAAATCCTGGATAACTACAGAACCCCAAAAAAACGTACAAAATGTAGAAAAAACTTACCTACAACGTGGAATCTCATATTTTTTCCAAATCTCAAATCGATAATGTTTCGGTGTTATTTTAACTTAACTATCTTATTAATTCTGCATTTAACACAAAATAGAAAGCAATTTTGATGATACAAGATTACTTATATTATAAGATTACGTCAATACTTTTGTTAATAATAATTTACATTTTGATAGCACTAGGTACGAAGAACAGAACATCAAACTAACCAAAAGCGTCAAAGTTTTTCAATCGATTGTGATCTCAACTGAGAACAGCTAAAGTTGGAAATTCGATAGTTTTGCATAGCCTTAAGTGCTGCTGTGTGTGTATATCTAAACACACGTATATACCTACTAAGTATTCTAATTTCATAATTAATAAAACTAGCTCATGTAGTACTTACGTAGGTAGGTTATAATAAGCCCATAATAAAAATGAAAACAATTTTTTTGTACGTAGCTTGTAGGAAATAGATACCTAGTTAGTTAAATTTAAAATATTCGCTTTTAAATATTGGTAATACAAAGATGTTCTTAAAAACTAAAAAAATCAAATAATAACACTTAATTTAAGTAGGTTTACGAGTATTAGGTACACATAACTCACGCTTATAAGAAAATAGGGAAAAGAGTTCGAAAAATCTATCAAGCAAACGTTCATCGTCGCCACAAAACAGTTAAAGAAGATTTATCTATTCCGTGGTCGTCACCGTTGAACGTCCTTATTGGCAAGTTTTTTTTTAATCCTGTAAAAATACCAATTGCTAAGATTTTATACCCCTTGCTAGACTCTTTTGATACTTATGAAGTAAGCTTATTTGAAAATTAAATTATATAAATTAAAGACAATATATTACTTAGTAAGGGTTCTTTAGCAAAATCTTAAAATAAGATATAAGGGCCAAGGGCAACCTACAAAAACGGAGAAAATAGTGACTAAGTGTTATATGATTGTCTTCGTTCGCACGTTAGAATACTTACGCTTGAGCGCAATTAAGATTTGTGACTGTAACATAAATGTTACATAAAAGGTAGGCGGGACAAAACAAAAGAAAATAGAACAAGCACTACTACTGACACACCACGAAACATAACCTAACATTTACGGCATCGACTGCCTATAATAGCAGTTCCAGAACATTCAAATCACCGCTGCCTAAACGCAGAGATTCTAAGCACCAATCTTTGCTACCATCTCTTCAGACTACGTGTAGCAGTTGTCTTCGTCCGCATGGTCGGTGCAGTCGATGGTGCCGTCGCAGAGCTGTGCGAGCGTGATGCAGCGGCCGTCGACGCATCGCAACTCACCGCTGGGGCAAGGAGATGCGCGTGCGCTCACCGAAGCCGGGGAAAACCCGCGCGAGGGCGGCGACGGCGCCGGCGCGAACTCAAAGTCCTTGTCTGAGGTCGTGCTGTTGGCCTCCGGGGAGTCTTGGATGTCTTGTTGGGCTACTGCTTTCTGTAAACAACATTTTGGTTCTATTATTGTGACAGTTAATTAACGTAGCGCTGCCTGATGGAAAGCGACAACCGTCTCGACCATTGAGCTCCAGACTCTACTTTAAAGCTGCCTGTTAACTGGATAGTACCAATACTAACTAAAAAAAACCGTATTATTTGCAGATTTCTCATTAGTAATAATTATAGAGTTCTCTAGCAAAAAAAGTAATCGATGAAATTAGTGAGTAAAAGCACGGACTACTGTAAACTCTTAGTGAAGTCACGACAAAGAGTTACCGATTTATATGGTATATAGAGACGTCTCCAGCAAACTACCTGTAAAAAGTATTGTTGAATGCTTTTAGAAAGACAATCGTATTATCATACCCTCAACAAAGATGCTCCATCGATGACTTTCTCCAATTTGTTAATAGACTTGTCCAGATGAGTAAGCTCTGGTTCCGGCGCTGGTGGAACGCCTTCAAAGGTTTGTACCTGCGTTGGCTGACTCTCAATCCGCTTCTTATCCGCGACTTCCTTGTCGATATCTTCAAAGAAACCTAGATCACCAACATTTACATCTTCCACCGATTCTACTTTCGCAGTTTGATCTGTTGGTTTCTTTTTATCAGATTGCATGGATTTGCTGGGAGGCGTTCTTTCGGGATTGAGCGGTTCTTGGGGTTTGGGGCGTGGTTCATGCAGCGCAGGGCGGGAGTATGGCGTGAGCCGGGAGAGGGAGGGGCGGCGTGTGTAGTTCCTCTTGAGTGAGTTGCTGCTGTCGCTTGTCATGAGAAGCTCCTTGCTACTGTCATTGTCACCTGAAACATGAAAGAAGATGTAATGATTTTAATTGCCCATAAAATACATTTTTTAGGTTGCTTTAGAAGTCTCTGATTAACACTGGTTAAAGGCACGTAGGACTTATTGTTGGGCATTTTGCCGATGAAATTAGTCTTCGTCGTCGTCGTCAGTCAGCCCCCTTACTCTCGAAACGGATCGCTATTGGATCGGATTGGTATTGTGAATTTTCGTATTTTTAAGTTACGACACCAGCGCTAATTTGCATTCATATTGGGTGAACTAAATGGCATTAAGTTTTGTATTTTTTTCACTCAATATCTACGCAACATGAATCCATATTAGCTCTGGTGTCGTAACTTAGGAGTACGAAAATTTACAATACCAATCCGATCCAATAGCGATCGGTTTCAAGAGTAAGGGGGCTGATCTGGTGTTAAGACCTCACTAATTTATGTAAGTAACTTGCTACGTTTCTTGCGCTACTATACTAACCATCCTGCTTATAAGAAATAACGAACTGCAATAAGCTTAAAAGAAATAAGGAATGGTATCGTTCTCGTATAATTTAAATTTGTGATGTCACCGTGGTTAATTCATGCAAGGGTCAACGCTAACAAAATGTTCATTTCAGAAATGAGGGTTACCCTTAAGTCCGATGAAGGCTTGCCGATCACTCGAAGGTCAGACGTCGAACTGGCCGTAGAAAATATGATGGGGCGTAAGGAGTTCCTTCGCCAGATCATTAGTAGACAATGAATGACGCTTTGGGCTAAATCATTGTGGATTATGAATTACGGGCTTTTGATTGATGATTTGACGCTGACCTGTTTTCTGGTCGTTGAGGCGCGCGACCCTGGTGGGGGGCGGCACGCGGTTGGGCCGGCGCACCGACGCGGCTGACTCTTCGCCGGGCTCGTGCGCCGGCGCCGTCGCGTGCGTCTTCGTCACGCCGTACGACGCACAGATGTCCGCTGACTCGTCTTCTCCGCTAGGGCAGTCGGAATAGCCGTCGCACATCCACCGCTTTTGAATGCATCCTCCTGATTGACAACTAAACGAAACATAAAATACTTGTTATTCAGTGGTGTAAATACAGCTGGCTAAGGAAAGAGAGAACTGAAATGAAATGGGGGAGACCTTTGCCCAGCAGTGGAATACTATAGGTTACTGAAGTTAAAAAAATAAGTATAGTTCTGAATATTATTACAGCAGCATTTTTGCTATTCTCCAAAGTTAGCTAAAGCTAACCAAGTCTTGTAATTCTGGGTTTACGAATGCGGGGTAGCAAAATCGCATACCTATTTCGCCCGTGCTTCGAAAGGCATGTCAAACTATTGGTCCTGGTTCTTGCAAGATGGCAGGAGTTAATTATTAGCAACAATCATACGCCATCGTTAAGAATTCTCCCCACGTGATACTATACGAGTATCATGTGCATACGGGAAAAATTGCCTCTACCAGTCTAGCAGTATGGCGTATTATCATTATAGCCAATTAACGTCCCACTGCTCGACACAGGCACAATGCGGTTCTCCATGTGGGAAAGCCACACGGAGAACCATGACCCCACGTGCAATTGTAATTTGTTGAAACATGGACCTATGTCGTAGACTGCTTCTGCGGTCCTCATTGCCTAGTCTCTGGCTAACCCTTTGGGGATAAGATTCGTGAATCCATGTAAGTATGTAACATACCGGTACTCGGTCTGCTCGCAGGTGACGCACTTGTCCTCGTCCTCGCCGGCACTGCAGTCGTGCGCCCCGTCGCAGATCCAGTCGCGCGGCACGCAGGACCCGTCGCCGCACGGGAACTCGCGGGGGTAGCAGGGGCTCTTGGCCGCGACGCAGTTGGACGACGAGTACTGGTTGCAGTTGAAGGCGGCGGCCAAGTCGCGCGGGATCAGGCCGTCGCAGCTGTCCGTGATTGCTGTTGGAAATCGGTTAGGCGTTAAGTAGTTTCGTACGTTCTCGTTTTGGTGTTCCTATTTTCTATTTCACAATGTACAACAAAGTATTAAGCTTGTTTAAGTTTATTTTTTTTAGGATTTATTATAGCCACGCCTTTACAAAATATTCATCTATTGCCATTAAAGTATTTTTTTAGGCGGCTATGTCTGTATCCAAAAGTAAGAAAAAACAGTTAATTGGCGCATTTATGACCTGTTATAAAAAGCGTTGTTCAGGCTTATGCAATTGCTAAACCCTAAATTACTTTTTAATTATTTACAAGTATCTGTTTACCATTTAACTTCATTGTTCGAGTAGGTACCTACTATGATCAATGATCATTTTTTTAATTCTTCCTATATTTACACTAACCTTTGCACAGATTATAGCACGGCATCTTGGGCGGGTACGGCGGCGGGTTGCACTCTGGCTCCAGCAGCGCGCACATGAACTGGCGGACGCGCTCGCTGCAGTTGGTGGCCACCAGGTACTCAACCTGGGACAGCAGCTCCAGCACCTCCACCCCGTTGAGGGTCACCGCGGGCCCCGCCAGGTCGTAGGGTAACACGCCGCGGCAGAACGCCAGACGAGTCGATCGACATTGGGGTACTGGAAAATGATATAATCAAATTAAAACACTGGCTTGTATACCTGAAGATTTTTTGAAGAAGCGAAGGTATTTGTTTAGTTGGTAAAATAATTGATCCCAGTTAAACTACATAGATCTACATAGATCCTACCTTAAATAATTATATCTATGTCAGTAGTGTTAATACAAATCACGAAATAGATGTTAAAATGAATACAGTTAGTTTATCAAAGTCTTTCTATAAATTAATTTGATGATGTTAAAATTAGTCCAGTGTGACAATACTACAACATGAATACTATATTTACGTGTAAATGTCATGTAATATTGAAATGGACAGGTTACAGACCTTAGCATGGATCCACATGCGCCCTTGATGCAATAGAAACTCGACTTACCGTCGTAATTCACATTGACCGGGTACTTTTTGGTGGTGGCGTCATCGCCGTCACGCCACGTGGGAAGAGTAGGCGAAACCCTAGTGTTGTAAGTGGAGCTTTGTGTGGTAGTTTTCATTTTTTCCGCGTCTTCAATAGATATACCAAAAAGTTTAGAATGACCTGATGTGAAATTGACATCCACGACCGCGGGACGACGGCGGTAGTAGTACTCTTGGATCTCTGTCGGTATCTCGGGCTCAAACACTTGCGGTACAGGCTGCTCTTTGATCGGTTGTGGAGCCGGTAGCGATGGCCCCTTGTGAACTGGTAATTGCGGCTTAGCGGTGAACCGTTCGGTTTTCTTTAAAGCCACCTTTTCCCCGTAATTTGTGAAGTCGTTCAGCGTCTCCGCTTTGACTATTGTCTCCGTGTTGTAGTGAGTGGTGGTGGACATAATGCCGTTGCCGTCTTTGAAGTAGACTTGCAGAGGTTTCTCCGGCTTTTGTGTTATGTGCGGTTTCAACGTCGAATCGTCGGGTACCACGTTAGATTCTTCCATGTGTTTGGGGTTCCTCATCTTGTCAGAATCAGCCTTCTCGTTGCCGTATTGTACCTCTGGTGTAAGATGAGCTGGGAAGACCGGTGGTATTGGCAATATTCTTTTTGACTCTGATTCTGTCTCGGACACAACGAACGACGGTTTAGCACTATCAGCATCGTAGAAATCGATTTCCGCCGTTTTCGTACCTGCAATTATTGTATATACAACATACCATTTCGGTTTACTCGTAAGTGAAATTTCAAACGTGATTACACTTATAAAAGTTACTACAATTACGTACATAACACAGTGCAAACATCTAGTCTAGCTCTATTGAAAGTGCTAGACGACCCACATTTATACCCGATTTATTAGTTTAGGAACATTGAACAGTGATAACGTAAGTGAATGATAAGAACACATAGTCATATTTATTTGTAATAAACAATAAAATACAAATCGCCGTGACATCGATCTTCGGCATTCGGTTTTTACCTTGGTTAAGTAGTATAAATTTCATCAGAAACAGTGGAGATCCTAAAAGAACTTAAATAATAATATTGTTTGAAACTCTTCTCTAGATAGGAGTCTTAATAAAACTGTTCATTGTATTGTGATTTTTAAAGATCTATAATCTAGGCAAGGCCTTCGAAAAGGAATAAAACAGAAACAGAATCGAACAAAATTTCTTAGTAACATAAGCAAACTAATTTGAGTTTCTTTTTGGGGTATTCCTTGAAGCGCACCAGATTTGAAACGCACCAGACCAAGCCAACCTAAACTATTTCTCCAAGCGCACCACATGGGCAAACACTGTGATATGGGTGCTCTTCAAAATAGGTAATTAAAATATTATATTTTTATTCCTCGAAGCGCACCAGCAGATAAAATGTGGATAGAGATGTAGTTGCTAACAGAAAATATCGATAGCGAATAACGTACGTTTATTTTTAGACTATCCTATCTACCTCTTTTAATATTTATTATGTCACCCTGGTACTTTTAGTTCAAAATGACTGTCATGATTCAATTAATTATTGACGTAGAAGTTGCAGCACCTAGTCCTAGTTTCTATCGACATCAATATTACGAATCTTTTAAGCTTCTCTCTATTTTTTACCGTTGGTGCGCTTCGAGGAATAAAAACATAATATTTTAATTACCTATTTTGAAGTTTAGGTGCGCTTGGTGCGCTTCAAATCTGGTGCGCTTTAAGGAATACCCCTTCTTTTTGCAATATGCACTATGAATACTTGATTAGCACTCGTACTAATATTTTAAGAAAAGGCGGCCACCGAAAACCTACCAAACCAGCGTGGGCTGAGCTTTTCTAATAGATTTTCGTTTAATAATTAAATAACTCTTATTAAACCGATTTTTTTGTTTTTATTTTTGCAGAAATTAGTACTAGTAACAGGGAAACACCCATTGTGTTTCCCTGTTAACATTCGTTAAATTTCTTTAAAAATGTGTACGAGCAGGTTAATTTATTATTACTTACACTTTAAAAGTAGTGCGCTGCAGGCGTACACACGCGGAGTACAGGGATACAGGGGCCCCGAATGTGCGTGATAAAAAATATCTTAGGACTTCTATGGAACAGGAACAGGCCAGACAAGTGTAATGATTTGACCTGTTTGGCTAACTTAGCTCCTAGGACCAACCCCCCGCCCCTTCCTTACAAATTTTGATGCAGAGCCCGTCTGAGGCAAGCTACGTCACTGACGGGATATCATCTTGATTGTCGCCGCTTGTTGCCACTACTGAACATGGCTAGCGCATTTTAAACGATGTTGTCACGTATCCGCAACTTAAAGTGTCTATGTTTGCGCAGTGCTTTACTTAGCAGTAAGTAGTTAACTACTTATAATAACTTCCATCTAAGTAATAATAACTACTTATATAATAGCTTCCATCGTACCTTGTGCTTGCGTTTTGTTTCTGCGCTCGACCGGCTTGTGCGCCGGCCGATCCGCCCGATGCGTCTGCGCACCCACGCTGGCCGCTACCGGGTCCCAATACGTGCCGTTGGTGGGCTCAATGCCACTGTCTACGTTATCTGGAATATTTTGAAAATGATTACAGAATAAGAAGAAGAATCAAATACTTTCTTTATACATTTTTATCACAGATATTTACATTCCACGAAACCTTTATCTTGCTTGACGATAGAAGAGGATAATTATATAGGGAACGAATTGAAAACACTTCGTCCGTAAAAACATACGTAGGCACGAGTTGGCTCGACATCAGGAGTCCCTGGATTAAATTCCCAAGTAAGGCAAATTGTATTTCGATTTCCATTTTTACAATGCATGGTGGTGGTGTGATATTATTATCACTAACCGTCATCACTTTGCAGGGATGACTTATTTTCTGAGGGTTTTCTCCAGCGGTGGAACAGTACATAGATTATCCTTTACTTCACTTTTATAGTTGATGTCCTCCTTGGTCGAACGGTTTGTACACCGGTTTTTATGGTGGCGCCATCTCTGAGGTCCCATGTTAGATCCCCGGTCGGGTCAATTTAGAAATTATTGTTTTTCTAAATTGTCTCGGGTCTGGGTGTTTTCTATGTATAATAAAAATGTATTTAAGTATTTTAAGTATGTGTTTATCCGTTGTCTAGTAACCATTTAACGAGTTTCATAACGTAGCTTCTCTTGGGCTAGATAATTGGTGTGAGTGTAGGAGAATTTATTTATTTATTTATAGGTATGGTAGATTATCAATCATGACATTATCATATCAAAATGAAACAATCCAATAAACAACGCTATTACAATTCTCCAATGCTCGTCTATTATATTTCAAAACATTATTCATTCTCGTTTACAATTCTAACATGTGAATTTATTGTTTAGTCTATTATAGATGCGGCAGATAATAAATTTGAAATGTGACGTAAGCGCTGGGATCGCCTATTCTTGGCTCCCTGGTGAAAGCAGAGTTCAAGATGTCACGAGTGTACCACCACGGAATCGACACAACACTGGCAACGTTAATCCTGATGGTTGTTGTGCAACCATTAATGAACAGTCCGTTTTATGGTAAGCGTTGTAACAAAACGCAATTAAGGTTGAACCTTAATATCGATAATATATAACTACCCATATGCAGATGGTGTTTAACAAACAACAATATAATTATCTATATCGAGGCAAAGTCATTGTATAAAGACATCATCATCATCAAAATAAAGACATAAAGATTACGTATGCCTATGAGTCATTCAGTCATTTTATATTTATTGTTTGCTGACTTATTTCATTCAAACCTTTCGATAAGAGTCATAGGCTAAACGGGTAACAAAATAAAAAAAAATTTACGCTCGTTCACACCAATTGTCTAGCCCAATATAAGTATTCTTTTGAAACTCGTTAAAATGGTGAGATAACGGATAAATATACATAAACCTAGAAAAAACACCCAGACTCTAAAACAATTTAGAAAAGTAGTTTTACTGTAAATTGAACCGACCGAGAATTGAACAGAGATGGCGCGGCGCCAGACTCGAACCACTCGACCACGGAGGACGTCCATAAGTAAGTAATTGTGAAATAGTAACATTAATGTTTTTATATATTTTAGCGTTTTATAAACGCTTAAATATACTTAAGTTAATTTTTTAAACACTGAAAAAAGACGACAACTTCAGGCGGGAATCGAACCACGCACCTTCCGCATTTCGGGCGGCTGCCTTAACTCTGGCTGCCGAGGTCTGGTTTGCACACGTCGAAATTTGTCAGTGCTTGATGCTTATGTTTTTAGTCAACATTGCTTCATCAAATCTTAGAAGTTTTAATCTCTGAGATCCGAAAGAAATATTTTTACAAATATTTGAACATTCGGTTAAGATGAAGCTGCTTTATAGATTAATGTTTTTTACATATATTTGCGTTTTATGAACACTTAAATATACTTAAGTAAATTTTTTAAACACTGAAAATAGACGACAACCTCAGGTGGGAATCGAACCACGCACCTTCCGCATTCCGGGCGGCTGCCTTAACCACTTGGCTACCGAGGTCTGGATTGCAGCTGTCGTTTCAGTGTTTAAAAAACATTACTTAAATAGTGTTTATTTTTCTATATAAAAGATGTCAACGCTTTTACAATTTTGTTACAACGATAATAAGGGTAATAATATTTTTTTGGAATAGACAAGTTATAAGGAGTTCCCAACATCGTTGCAATGGTGCATGCATACGTGTATACACATATTACGTAGAAAAAAACCTTTTACAAGTAAACATGTATGCGTATTACAGGAAAAGTAAAGTATTTCTTAATCAGCGAGCAGGACGTAATCTAAGATTGCTCCAGTACTGGTCGCACAATTTTAATTAGCATGATTACTTTTATATAACTTAGCACTCGTCTCACATGTCGACCCGCTATATTATAGTCAATCTCGCTGAAGGAGGCTATTAAATACAAGCGTCATTAAGTAATTTACCGTCTAACCACTTCGCACACCGCATAAATGTTTCTCAGCCTCTGGCGAAATTCTGAGCTCGGTATGTGCTCCTGTGTAAACGCTATCAACAGTATCCCAGCCAATTGGAGGGCTCACCCAGACCCCGGCCCCGTTTGAACAGCGACTGAGGAATGTCAAAAGTCTCGAGAAATACCTAATACCTTCGGTCAGTAACTCAAACGTCCTCTATACTGAAGATCACCTCCACAAATAAGCCTATTATACAACCGCAGTCACGACTTCCCGCGTAGAAGCTATTGTGATGATATAACATTGGATTGGAGTCGGAAAGCATCTATGCTATGTGTACTTGACCGAATACTGCCACATACATTATTAAATATTGATTGCTTTAACAAGTGAGCGAACCTGCAAACGAATTACGCTTCAGAATTTACCAACAATAAGTTAACTAACGGTGATATCGATTTATCCACGGACAGCACGTAATGAAAACGACCTTCAGCAATTAACCACTAATTACTTAAGAATTAATATTGTACATTGTGGCATACGTTAAAGAGGATACTATTCTACTAATGGTCGATTTCTTTTGGAAGTGTTTTCACACGTAATCGCTAATGTAACTGTATGCAATCGAATAGCGACGATACAAAGGTTTTGCAAGGGCGTTAATTGAACGAAAGTGGGATGGATACTCAGAGGATCTCAGTGTTTACGATTCCGTAATTTTGATGAAAGTGCGTAAAGAAGGGAACTTGAACAAGACATAATATGTCACCATACAAAGAAGTTGCAATTTGCAATGTTCCTCTTCCGAGGAGCTCGCAAGAGTTGCGGACTTTTAGACAACTACCGCTAACCACGGATGGGAACCAATTTAAAAGATATCTCGAGCGTAAGACGTCAATCGTTAACACCCACAAACCCGCATTAAACAAAAAAAATCAAACTCTGGCGATGAGATGAATACTTGCTTGTGGAAGTAGTTCGTTATTATCGGAACGACTGAGAGAGAAAAAATTAACTTAACAAGTATAAAAAAGTACAAGAAAATACTAAACATAATCTCATTCCTAAAATAACAGTTATTTATGAAACTATATTAGTAGAAGTATTATCAACTTTCGATTAAAGTATTATTTTGTATCCAAAAATACATTTCCAAGGAGATACGAGTTCGGTCACATGACCAAAGGAAGTGTGTGCCCACTCCTTTCGTTGAGTTCATTTTTTATGTTCATTTCTCGTATTCAGACCATAAGTGAGTCAATAAAATATTTTCCGTTTTATTTATAGAATGCTTGGGTGAGCCCAAAATGCCTGTTATGTCAAGTAAGCCAAGGTGAGACTATAAAGACGTGAAAGTTGAGCTTTTGTTATTAATGAAATGTGTTATCGTAAAATCTGTAATCGGCGTTATGTTTTACTGTTTTCTTCGACGTTTGGACTTTCTTTCCGATTTGTATTCGTATCAACTACTCAGCTTAAAATACTAAATATTGCGATGATACATTAGGATTGCTGGTAGATAAGTTAAACTTAAATTAAGTTATAAAACCTAGTTCACTAATTTATTATAATGGCGGTTTGCACTAAATCTAATTAAGTTTATCAAGAAGCATACCTATGGTATATTATTATAATTAATCATAGGAAATAAGCCCAGTGAGGCTTTGGTTGTATGGATCTTATGTAATTGTAATGCTGTAAGTAAAACGATTGTTTAGTGATCGTAATGAGTGAGTTAGTACTTACATTGCGCCCTAAATTTCGAGTTAGATTATTATTTCAAACAAATTTTGTTTTTTTGGAAACCATTAAAATCCTTTTAATAAAGTTGCCATCCTTGCCAACCTAGACATTACATTGCCTTTGTAATGCAGTTTTGTAAGATATTTATCTTTAAATAAACTTGTCAAACAGATGAGTAGCAAAATTAGGAAGGTACTTAAACAGTTCTTTATTGCATTCTTCTTCTGCATCATTTGCTTTTTCCTATTGGAATTATTAGGTCGGTAGCGTAATAATGAGATATATATATATTTTTAATTTATTACTAATAAAATGTTACATTGACATTCACATTTAAAACACATCACAAATCACTGACATTTAACTTATGTGCTTGAGTTCGCTAATCGGTACATTACAATTATATTATTACTTAGGTACCTATGATCTATATATTTGAATATTGCATTGCATAAGTGCATGGCATGTCAATATTTTCGATAATTTATCATTCCAATGCCGCGATGGTTTTCGTGCAAGCGAGCCATTATCGAAATATTTTGTCGATCGTGCGAAAGCGACTGAATATTTATGAAGAGCAAGCTGGCCCCGCCGAAAAAGGTCCAAGCTTTTATCAAAGTACCTACACGTTAACGCACAGCAAGGACTGTAATTGCTTTGAAAGTTATTTTATGATGTTCCCACTTCCGTTTTATGCGCAATGACTTATGTTTTTATCCACTTCTTAACCTTTTCGGCTTTCGATATGGAAATTTTGACATAATTAATTATTATTATCTTGTTAGGTACGTTATGAGATGTACTTATATGGTGCATGTGCATTAACTTGGGTTTAAAATACTGACAAATATAAAAATAAACGGTTGTACTAACTTGTTTTATTCGAAATTAACAGAATATGAAGTAGACGCTATAGGACTAATGAAATTATGTACTTAACTCTCTTTTAGAATACTTTGCTGTTCTCGTAACTATAAAAAAAATAAAAATATTTTTATTTAAATGTAAATGACGTGATTGAGTGTCAAACATAACCGTGTTTGCCGAAGGACTGTACTGTTTGTAAAAATGAAAAATAATAAATAAAATGTTTAGATTTTCAGTCATCAAGAACAATTATAAAAGTTATTGTTAGGTAGTTGCTCTTACGAAACATAGCACAATCAACTTTCGTGAGCATGTTTACTCTCGTTAAAAATATTTCTGAATAACATACGTAGATCAATGGTTCTGTTTAAAGACTTTTCTAATCAATAAGGACAACACAGTTCAATCTCATTCATGAAGTACAAAGTATGCTTAATGCCAGTGTTTTTATACGGGTAATTACTAAATGTTATTTATCATTAGTGCCCAGCTGTGGGACGTTAATAGGCTGATGATGATGATTTATTTTTTACAACAAGTCATTTCGCTTTTCCGATTTCCTTACCACAAAAGCATTATAAAAATAGGATTTTCACTCATTAGTTAGACATTGTAAAATGGACGAAGCTGACAGATAAACGGTTGCATAGAAGTTGAAATACCCATATGTAAAAACTGGGTCACACATGTTAAAAAAAATTGATAGAGACATACCGGCAGAAATTAAGGCATCGCGTCGTGTTCGATTCGACACGATCATCTCTATACGCGCCGGCAGTTCTATTAGTCGTATTCTTCCGATAAGGAGTGTTACATCCATGGTCACCTTTGACACCGCACGTGCCACTTCTCCACACGCCTTCAGACGCATCGACCACTAGCACGACACTCTTGCGACGAGTCAAGCGATTTCCTAGTTCACTGCGAGTTACGCTTTTGCAGTCTTATTCAACTGTCATAGAAAGAACGCAATGCACAGAGTAATCGCATGCCGCGTCGCAAATCGCCAGAGGTGTTGGATTCGTGGAGTTCTATCCATCCGATATGTAAACATCGTAATAGCTTTCGACATGATCGACTCATTTGATCGTTTGAACAGCGCATTCTGACATAACAGCCTATTTAGGCATATTGTGAGTCATTTTTTCAATAGCTCTATTAGTATTTGCATTAACTATTGAATGTGGATAGTACCTTTACCACGACATGTGTCTATTCAATGTGTCTGTCTAATAAAAAATATGTGACATTTCTCATTAGCTAATAAAGTCTATGTGTCGATGTCTCGTAGGAAGGAGTTATTGTGACGTTTTAGAGCGTTAATAAGTAAGGAGGAACTCTATTTATTTTTATTTGATCAACTATTCAGTAACGCAACATAGTGAAAGTTGCCTGTCTTGCCAGAACACCTCCACCAACACCGAGTTTTATTCACCATTCGGCAGAGCCTTTTCTTTTATTGTTTTCTACTTATCTACTAGTACTACCTATATCCATAACCATGTCGCGTAGCGGTGAAAGAATACTATCACCCCCTCTCTTCCCTTGGGTGTCGTAAAAGGCGACTAACGGTCTAAAGACTGTACATACATCCAACAGCTTAGAGCGGCGATGAGCTCACCACCTGTCACGCTGAGCACATGTACAGTCGCTATTTTGTGAAAAGTGGACTATGGCAGAAGACTGCTTTTGCGGTGCTCATTATTAGTCTCTGACTAACCATTCGGGGATAATAGTCGTGATTTATATGTATGTATACACATCCGTCATTGCCCGAAAACTAGGCATTAAAGCATTGGGCACAAGTCATCACTAAAATGTTTGAGTAAGTATTGATCCAATTGCCATTCTTGCCAATTGCAGGTAAGTGATCACAAACTCGAGTTAAGCATCTACAAATCCGAAACACACTTCGTCTGACCTAGGAATTGAACGATAGAGACATAATTGAGCGCTTTGTCACTCGTCCATCGATTTAACCCTCGTACGCTACTACCCCGCATTTAGCTATCGTGGTGGGGTATGGCCCAATATCGCTAAATGAGATGGCCTGTACCTAGCAGTTTGACATTTTTAAGCTGATGATACTGATGGATGAATCGTCATCAGCCGAAGGATCTCCACTGTTGGAAAAAGGCCCAAGGATCTTCACCAAGAGCGGTCTTGTACTGCTCGCATTCAGCGGATATTGTTGGCGGCCTGCCTATAGTGCGTTTTCCACCACGATCGCCGTGATGATCAATAATGTATAGATGAAAATAATTATTGGAACTTTACCATTTTGGTACAAGAATCACCTTCTTTATCTATTCCGTGCAAGAATCAATACAGATATTAACAGTATTGGGAAGCGTTGACCTGTTGGCGTGTGTACTATATACAGGGTGTCCCATTAAGAGCGTGCCAAACTTAAAGGTACCGATAGACATGCTCATTACTAGCACGAAAGCATGCCACTATTGAGCAATTGCTACTTAGTAGTATGTGTGTCAAAGCGTTGCTAGTAATTAGCATGCTTATTACGTATACCTTAATGAAAAGATAGAGCGGTGACCAAGTAGATAAAAAAATCAAAAGCATGTTCTTTATAGGACACTCTGTATATCCCCTTGTCTTCCACGAAGACTTTTAGAAGTTACGCTTATGATTAGTTTTACAACTGAGTTCATATAAGATACCTGGCATGAGGAAGTAGACGAACACCGCGAGCGCGACGCACACGAGCAGCAGCGCGGCCGGCCAGCGCAGCAGGCGCAGCGCACGCGCCGCCTTGCCTCCGCCGCCGCCGCCGCTCGCCGGCACGCGGTACAGGCTGTCCGGGTGCGAGCCCTGCTGGACAATGCAAGGTTTAATCGTATTGAAAAAAAAACATCTAAGATAAAGTAGAAAAAAGACTATCTCCGGTTGAGTTATTGACGCAAAAAATAAAAATATCTTTTAGAGATACCTTTGCTCACTATTGTTTGCATTTATTTTTCTGTATGTGTGTTTATGTGTCATGAAAAAATCGTGCGCGAGACATATAAAAACCTTTGGAAACATTAAGGTCCAGTTTGTTATTAGAACAGGTAGTTCTCAAATCTTTGTAGATCTGCTTGAAGATCCTCTACGTCGTTCTGACTAGGTACAACTTTTAAAATCTTCATCTCATCCGCTAATAAAATGATTTTGAGTTTTGAAAACAATTTTTCATGTCCATAATGATGATTTTAAAAGGCAGTGGTCCGAGCTTAAAACCTTGAGGTACCCCGGATGGTATTGGAGCCCAAGTTCATGTGTAGGCACTTAATACGACTGCCTGACTACGATTGTCAATATAGAATGAGAACCACCTCAACAGCCACCTCAATCGCCATGAATTCCAGCCAACGACAGCTTGCTCCTCAGTACGAGATGGCAAATTTGGTCAAAGCATATTAAGTGCTTTGACTACATAGTAAGCTATGTAGTCGGTATAAATTACGTCTACTTGCCTGCAGTTGTCTGTCTGCAGTTATAAAGTCATTCACGAGTGAGAGATTTGAAACTGAGGAACGATCCTTGAGAATTCCATGCTGAACATCACTTTAAAGCTCCATAGACCTGATCATAGACTAATTTCTCTAATATTTTGACGAAAAGGCTGTTTCGAAATCGGTCTATAGTTTTCAATCAGTGTTTTATCACCTTTTTGGAAGATTGGTGTTACGAATGCCGATTTCCATATTGGTGGAACTAGGCCTTCTGTGAGGGAACGCTCAAACAGTATGCAGATCGGGATCAATAGACTATCCGCACAACTAGTTATAAAGATTGGTGGTTTGTTATCTGGACAGATCGAGGGATTTTAAAAGTTTTAGCACTGCTTCTGGGCTTATCATTACTGAACCAATACTCACGCCAGAGTCAACCAAGGTCCTGGAGTGACAACCGATTCTACAGATTCAACAACGCCAGGATTATTAAATGTTGATTCAAAGAAACGTCCAAACAGGTTGCTGATAGTCTGCCCCGTGTCCGCCGTTTCATCTTTATAGGACATTCTGCTGGGATAGGATCTCGATTTTTTTTACTTTTTACATAGGACCAGAAACATTTAAGGTCTTTTGCTATATGTTCTTCAATATCGGCTATGTAATTATTAAAACATTCTTTTTCTATGAGGATTGCACGTTGACGAAGAAGTGGAAAAGAGAGAGTGAAAGAGAGTCAGATAAATTGCCGTTGGTACGGTATTTGCAATGATATTTATGTTTCTCTTTAAGTATTTTTATTAAAGCATAGCTATACTACGGTGGATATGATTTAGACGTGACTAACTTCTTAGGTACATATCTATCACGAAGCTCATAGAGACGGAGCTAAGAGAAGAAGTTAACGGCCTGCTCAAGTGGAGCATGACATCTCAAATGTTTATCCCAATCCGCATCTAAAAGCTCAGCTAACATGGCGGCGTAGTTTGCTCGGTTAAATATGTAACGAGTGCTGTGTTCTTGTGAAAGAGTATAAATAAACTTTTACAAAGACGGCATGTATAACACTGACTTATGATAAGCATCCTCTTTTATCAGGGGGGAGTCACACGGCCGAATGGTTACTACGTCGTTTGAGAGTACACGGTCTAAAAGCCGTTGGTTGCAGTTTAGTTCACCATTGTATTAAACTCACTAGAGTAATACGTAGATGCTTTCAATTAAAACGACGTATTAGAGTCACTGGTATAATATTATAATAATAAGGTACATAATCAAGTTCCCGACAACCACTTCGATCAAAATACGAGCAAGCTCTGCCTCGGCGCGATACTCTCGCGCCGGAGCCCAAACTTAAAAACAAAGTTATTATTCACATTCCATTATTACACATAGTCATTTCTACGAGTTCGCCAAAACCCATCTCATCGAGACCGTCCAAACAGCGACAGACTCCCTTCTCCAACGGATCCCCTCGGCCGAGATTGTGGTATTGGGAGACTTCAATGCCCACCACGTCGAATGGCTTGGTTCACGCACAACTGACCACGCGGGTAGAGCCGTTCATGACTTCGCTTTGGCCTACAGTCTGTCCCAATTGGTAACCGAGCCAACACGGGTTCCAGATGTGGAGGGCCATGCACCTTCTTTATTGGACCTTCTGCTGACCTCGCACCCAGACGGCTATCAAGTTTCTGTTGATGCACCACTAGGCTCATCAGACCACTGTCTGATTCGCAGCACTGTGCCTCTTCAAAACCGCAACCAGCGGCTAGCCGTCGAGTCTGGCATTATAGGTCGGCGGACTGGGATGGGATGCGAAGCTTCTTTGCGTCCTACCCGTGGTGGCGAGTTTGCTTCTCGCTGGATGATCCTGATGTCGCCGCTGACTCTGTCGTTGATGTGATACTGCAGGGAATGGACTAGACACTTTTCATTCCAAACTCTGTGGTTCCCATTGGCGGCAAGTCCCAACCATGGTTTGGTCGTTGCTGCAAAATGGCGTCTCGCCAAAAGCGACAGCATTACCAAGCCTGGGCTAATGCGGTGTCATCAAAGGATCCAAACACCAGTGCGCTCAGAAAGAAGTACAACTTTGCCGCCAGATCCTTTAAGAAGGACATTGCCAAGGCGAAGTCATTCATAGGTAGAATTGGCGAGAGGCTAGTGCGTCTTCCTTCGGGGACGCGTGCGTTCTGGTCTCTCGCCAAAGCTATCTTAGGGAATTTTTGTCAGCCGTCCCTACCACCATTGCACAAGACCGATGACTGCCTGGCCTATACTGCAAAGGAGAAAGCCGATCTCTTGGGCTCTCTTTTCGCATCAAACTCGACCTTGGACGATGGGGAAAACTCTCCACCAACCATACCGCATTGCGCTTGTACAATGCCAAACGTTCAGTTCCTGCAAAGGTCAGTTCGTAAGGCTCTTTTTCCCTTGATATCCATAAGGCGAGTGGGCCAGATGCAGTTCCACCCATTGTGCTTCGGACGTGTGCTCCTGAATTGGCACCAGTTCTAACGCGCCTTTTCCAGCTCTCTTACACCACTGGCGTCGTCCCGAGCTCTTGGAAGACAGCCCTTGTGCACCCGATTCCAAAAAAAGGCGATCGCTCAGATCCGTCTAACTACAGGCCAATAGCTATTACCTCTTTACTCTCCAAAGTAATGGAGTCCATTATAAACAGCCAGCTCTTAAGGTACCTAGAAGAGAACCATAGCTACTAAGTGATCGCCAGTATGGTTTTCGTCGCGGTCGATCGGCTAGTGATCTTTTAGTGTACCTTACTCACCGATGGGCGGAGGCAGTCGAGAGTTAAGGGGAGGCACTGGCAGTTAGCTTGGACGTAGCGAAAGCTTTTGACAGGGTATGGCACAGGGCTCTTTTCTCTAAACTTCCATCATACGGGCTTCCTGAGAAATTGTGTTCATGGGTTGCCAGCTTTCTTACTGGGCGTAGCATCAGAGTCGCAGTCGACGGTTCGTGCTCCGACATGAAGCCCGTGAATGCTGGAGTCCCGCAGGGGTGTGTGTTGTCCCCTACTTTGTTTCTTCTGCATATCGATGACATGCTGCATAACAACAGCATTCATTGCTATGCGGATGACAGTACTGGGGATACGCTCTACACCGGGCGAGCTAATATTTCTCTGGAAAGCGTCATCGAGAGCCGGAATAAACTTGTGACTGACACCGAGAACATGTTAAGTCATGTCTCGGATTGGGGCCGACATAACCTAGTCCGCTTTAACCCCTCCAAAACACAAGTTTGCGCATTTACCGCGAAAAAACATCCCTTCGTCGTACCTCTGAACTTTGAGGGAGCTCCCCTTGATACCAATCCGATTATTGGAATCCTTGGCGTCGATATTTCGAGTGACGTTCAGTTTCGTGGTCATTTGGAAGGTAAAGCTAAATTAGCTTCGAAAAAGCTGGGTGTGCTTAATAGAGCGGGTCAGTATTTCACGCCGGCCCACCGTTTACAACTGTATAAAGCACAGGTCAGGCCGCATATGGAATACTGCTCCCATCTCTGGGCTGGAGCACCCCAATACCAACTCCTTCCATTTGACCGCATTCAACGCAGAGCTGCTCGAATGGTCGGCGACGTGGTTATTTCAGGTCGGCTCGATCCACTGGCTCTTCGGAGAGACGTTGCGTCTCTCTGTATATTGTACCGTATATATCATGGGGAGTGTTCTGAGGAATTGTTCGGCTTGATCCCTGCCGCTAATTTCCTTCACCGCACTACACGCAATCGACTGTCATTCCATCCACATCGCCTTGATGGATGGCGGTCTACTACTGTGCGTTTTTCAAGAAATTTCTTGCCTCGAACTACAGTGTTGTGGAACCAGCTCTCGGCGGCGGTATTTCCGGACCGTTACGACTTAGGGATCTTCAAGAAACGAGCCTATTCCTTCCTTAAAGGCCGGCAACGCGCCTGCGATTCCTCTGGTTTTGCGGGTGTCCATGGGCGGCGGTGATTACTTTCCATCAGGTGACCCGCTTGCTCGTTTGCCTCCTACTGCTATTAAAAAAAAAAAAAAAATAAAACTCCGCACTGAACCTAATGTTGTTAATGTAAACATAAGCCCGGAATAGCCCGTTTGTCCGTGGTGTTGCGACTGCATTCAACACGTGTTTTATGCCCAGAGACCCTAAGAACCCCTTGAACTCACTAGAGGTGAACCTAGTGCCTTGATCAGAAATAATTATTTTAGGACATCCGAAACTCGAGAATATCTCTTCAAGAGTTTTTTTTTATGGTCGTTTTTGATTTCGTGTTCCTGACTGCTTTAACAAAGATAAACTTGCTGAACCCGTCGATTACTCCTAAAATGTAAGTGTTGCCCTTCTTGCTCTTTATAAAGGGGCCCAAGTGATCTATGTGGAGCGTGTGAAAGATTGATGGAGTTTTAGGAATTGGGTGTATGTAGCCCGTTTTCTTTCCACTCATCTCCTTGTTGTAGGCGCAATTCATACAAGAGGCTACATACTTTCGGACGAAGCGTTTCATTTTGGGAAACCAATAGTCGGTGCTTATTTTCTCAAGTGTTTTCTCCAACGCAAAATGACCCGCTTCAACGTGATTCATTTGGCATATGCGCCATCGTGCTCCGAGTGGCACAACCCACTTTTGCTTTCGACCGACTTTCCTGTATAACTTATCATCACGTAAGACATAATTATTCGTAATGTCTTTAAGGTCATCTTCACTGGTGCTCAGTATAGACTTGATGTGCTTTAACTGTGGATCAGTCATCTGGACTGTATGCAACCAATCATTAGTCGTGATATGAGGGATTCCCAGCTCTTCTTGTTCTTCCATTGGCATTGGGTTACGACTTAAGGCGCCTACATGTTGCATGCTATGTCCGAGTCTATATTCAATTGAAAAATTGTATTCTTGCAACATGAGCCACCATCTCGCAACTTTTGGCAAAAGATCTCTTTTGGTAAGGGTCGCTCGCAATGCAACACAATCAGTCATTACCTTAAATTCTAACCCAAGTAGATAGACACGAAATTTCTTCAAAGAAAGTACGACTGCCATTGTTTCCAACTCATATGAATGCCAGAATGCTTCCTCCCGTGTTGTTTGTCGGCTGAAATAGGCTACTGGGCGTAATTGACAATCGTTGTCACCTTTTTGTAGCAATATACCACCCACTCCAATTTTACTAGCGTCACAGTGCACCTCAGTTTCATAATCGGGGTTATATAATGCCAGTATGGGCCTGCATATTAATTTGGAATTGATATCTTGAAAAGCGCTCTCTTGTTCAGGACCCCAATGCCATGTTGAATCAGCTTTGGTCAATTTCGTTAATGGTTTGGCAAGCGTAGCGAATTTCTGAACAAAACGGCGGAAGAAGCTTGCTAGGCCTACGAATTGGCGAACCTGATGTACGCTTTTCGGAGTCGGAAATTCAGATACTGCCATTATCTTTCTTGTACCCGGTCTAAGCCCAGTTTCGGAAATTTCGTAGCCTAACTCCGATTGAAAGAAGAAACACTTCTTTAAATTGAGAGTATGATTTGCTTTGGAAAGCAAATTAAGAATATCCTCTAATTTCTTAAAAGATTCTTCATAAGTACTTCCCGTACTCAGCAAGTCATCTAAGTACGAAATCGCCAAATCGAATCGTCTATTGCCAAGAGCCTTGTTTATCATATTTTGGAACACGGCTGGAGCATTCACAAGACCAAACGGCATTCTGGTGTATTCGTAATGGCCGTCTGGTGTTACGAATGCAGTAAGATGTCGTGAAGACTCCTCAACGGTTATTTGATAATAGCCCGATGCCAAATCTAGACTGGTAAAAAGATTCTTACCACTAAGTCTGTCTAGTTGGTCGTCAATAACCGGCATCGGGTAACTATCTTTTATCGTTTTCTTGTTAAGTGCTCTATAGTCAACACAAAGCCTATATTCATTGTTCTTTTTGCGAACGAGAACAATGGGGCTAGCATAAGCAGAATGAGATTCTCTAATGATATTATTTGAGAGCAACTCTCCCACCATTTCTCTTACAACAGCACGTTCACTAAAAGGGAGCCTATATGGTTTATAAGTAACTGGCGTATCATCGTTCAGGCGGATCGTCATCTGTGCAACTTCTGTAGTACCAAGTTCTTGCATGTTAAATGCGAAACAGCTCCGGTAGCGGTTGAGCAGTTCAAGTAGTTGTTCTTTCTGTGCTTTTGACACTTTCGGGCCTACATTTAACATCTCTGCTGTGATGGGAGGTTTTGCGGCTTTGCATGTTCCTGTTATGTCCTCTGATAAGCTCTCTGATATTCGATTAACAAAAACTTCTAACGACTTATTTTGAAGACGTTCTGTATGGGGTAATATAGTAGCACGTGCAATAATTTTGTTCTGAGAGAAAGTTATGGGTTTGTTTGACAAGTTGACCAAAATAATACGTCCTTTTCCATTCGTAAATTCATATGCGCCTTGTAAAATACAAAATTCACTGTTGTCCTTCAAACATGCGTAACCGGGTAGAAACAAAAACCCAGTAAAGTGAGTATCAATAACGTGGACTGTAATATCTTTTAAGCCCTCTACCGTAATGTCAGAAGAGTTAAGTACCTCTAACCGGTTCAGTTTAGTGTCATCGCAATATAGAGTCAACTGTGTACTGGTCTTATACACAGTAACCGATGGTAACTCTGTGAGTGATTGTCCTATCAGAACGACGGTGTTTAGTAAATCGTCTGGAACCACGTATGCATCTACGTCCGCCTTTACGGCATCTATCTCTATAGTTACCATAACACTTCCTAGAGGTGTCACACTACCAAGTCCAAACCCGTTATAATTGGAAGTCCTACCTTATATCCAAAACTAAATTAAATTCTTTAGCAATCCTACATTTAATGAGCGTGCATTGACTCCCGAAATCTATGTAACTTGACCGCGGTGTGCCGTTTAATATTATGCCGTTTAATATATGTGGCATTAATACACTCGGCGTCAAAAAATCGCACCTCTTAGAAAATCACTTTCAAATGTCATTTACTCTTGATATGCACATGCAGTCGCATTAATTATGATTTTATTTACAAGGTTACTTAATTAACTTAATAAAAAACATTACTTTTCATTATCAAATAAAACCTAATGCAACAAATAAAGTGTCACAAAAATTCGATGCAAATTTTGCTACCCGTGAGAGTTGCTAGTTGCGCTTCCTTTGTGGGTATAAAACGGTCAACACGGGTTCAATGTGGGTCATTCGCTATTCAACCGTTGAAGAGGACACACGCACAGATTTTGATGGATACCACAGCTGATAAAGCCGCTCAAGTGGTTGCACTACTGCAATCAGGGGTGCGGCAGTGTGATGTCGCCCGGCAACTGAACCTGAGCCGTTATTCCGTTCGAAGAGTGTACCAGCGCTTCATAGAGACCGGTGGCTATATCCGCAGACACGGTTCGGGTAGACGTCGCTGCACTTCGGAAAGAGACGACCGGTTCGTTGTGTCGAACTCTTTGAGAAATCGTTTCTCCAACGCTGTTGAGTTGCAACAGCAGCTCCAGGCAGTTCGCAGACGCACCGTAAGCGTATCTACGGTTAGAAGAAGATTGAAGGAGAAGAAGATAGCGGCCCACAGAGCTGCTACGGGTCCAAAATTGACTGCAGCGCATCGGCGAGCCCGCTTGCAGTTTGCTCGTGACCACGTCGATTGGACCCTTGAGCAGTGGAGAGCTGTTCTCTTCTCAAACGAGACGCGAGTGTGTCTTTTCTGCAACGACCGACGGAGAAGAGTATACCGGAGGCAGGGTGAACGTTTCGCCCAAGCCTGCATCCAGGAGACGGTGGAATATGGTGGCGGATCCTGCATGTTCTGGGGCGGTATGTCTGCTGCCGGCAAAACCGACCTTGTCTGCGTCTCCCGGACTGGAGGTGCTCGCGAACAAGGGTCGCTGACTGCTCGCCGCTATGTCACTGAGGTCCTGGAAGTGCATGTGGTCCCCTTTGCCGAATCTTTTGGCGAGGGGTTCACATTAATGCACGACAACGCTCGCGCTCACACTGCAGGCATCGTGAGCGACTTCTTGCAGAGGTCCCAAATCTCTGTGATGCAGTGGCCAGCGCGAAGTCCGGATCTGAATCCTATAGAGCACCTCTGGGACCATCTTAAACGTAAGGTTCGATCTCGGGATCCAGCTCCTTCGACTCTACAGGAGCTCCAAGACGCGGTGATTGAAGAATGGGGGCTTATCCCTCAAGAAGAGCTCCTGAAGTTGGTGAGGTCCATGAGGGACCGTATGGAAGCCGTGATCAGGGCAAGGGGGGGTAACACTAGATTTTAAGTTAATTTTAAGACACTTTTTGTACATTTTTCTTTGTAAATTATCTGTTGTTAATTAGGACTTAATTAAGGATTTTTATTATTTTATTAATTTTAATGTTGTTTGTATAATTATAATTAAACAGAAAGTTAAATTTAATTGTTTTTTGATACTCCTTTTTGTTACCTTTCTAATGATACCCAACACTATCCTCTACATAAGGTTTAAGAATTTTTAAAGATGATTTTTAAAAGGTGCGATTTTTTTGACGCCGAGTGTATTATGCTTTGGTAAACCACTTGCACGATTAGTATTTGTTTCTCTTGATTCATAATTGTTTCTGGCGTTTTGTATTGGTTTTCTTATCAGGCCAGTTTTCTTTGAAATGCGGCGCAAATACGTTAGAAGCTGTGATGGTCTCTTAATAATCAAACCTTGTGCGTTTAGTCGGATATTGTTATCATAAATTCCGTTAATTACGCAATCAACAGCGTTTCTTCCCGTTATTCCACACATTTTGACAAGGCGTATTTTGTCATGAAAGTACTCCTCCAGTGACTCATCTCTTTTGCTGCGTCTATCAAGCATTTCGTACAAGCGATCTGCGTAATTTCGGTCATCAGGAAATGTCTTTAAAATTTGGCGCTGCCACTGCCGCCAACTTAAATTCACGGAATTGCGCCCTTGATACCATTTCTTGGCATAGCCAGTCAGTTTAGGGATGGCATAGTATATAATTTGTTTCTCACTCCATCCATAGACCGCTGCAGTGTCATTTACTTTTCGAATCCAGTCAGCTGCTGTTTGAGAGTCCGCATCTGGATCAAAATCAGGGATGACATTATGTGCTCCCTCGAATGCTTTTGCTGCTGCTTTTGCTTTTCATCAATTCAGCAAATTTCACGAAAATATCTGTATCATGTTGGATAGCTGACTGCACTCTCGTCTTTTTATTCGGTGGAGTTCCAGAGGTCCTTCTTGGTCTTTTCCGTTTACCGGTGCCTTCTTGCGACCTCTTCCGAGATTGTCTCGTTCTGGTGTCGGAGTTATGGGAGTGTTCATCGCTGTTGGATTCACTGTTCGAGCTCGACATATCAGAGCTTGCCGATGTCGCTGAAACTGATTGTCTTGGATAACAACGTTGGTTACGATTATGACGACTATCTTTTCTGTATCGTCGTTTTGAATAGTAGTGATTAGTTTCACAATCGGAAGAACTGCTGTTCGAATTCCTGCGCCGTGACCGATCACGCCATGTATCACGTTTTGACTTAGTATGTATTTTTGTTGTAGACCTTCTCCTCTTTTCAGACATTCCGCGGCGCGTAGGGCTTCTAGCCCTTCTAATACTACTAGCAGTAGCATCATTCAATGGAGGGGTGTATGATTTATCCGACATGACTCAGACAGTTACTAGTGTAAGAAGACTGGTGGGTATTTATGGTTGATGAAGGAAGAAGGGAAGAGAATAAAAGAAAATAAATCTTTTGTTATTATTGACATTAAATAAAAGCAACAGTTCTGATTAGGGAACTCACTTAAATTAGTATTAAATAAATCGTCACCATGTTGTGATTTAGCTTTTAATGCAACACATAGTAATCTACAAAATGTAATAATAAAATGCAGTCGCAGTCCCAATAACTAAACGTAACTCAACTTAAATTGTAAATAAAAAGTACTTTTAGTCGATATAAAAATTATATTAATATTATCCTACGATTATGATAAACTTATCATAACTAATGTGATGATATACGTTAACATATTTACGGTATACATAAACAATAAAATAAGATAAAACTTTTTTTTTTACTATTATTAGGCTGTATGGGTTGTTTCCCGTTGCCTATCAATGGCCATAGAGAATCTAGAGGTCTTCAAGAATCGCAAGCGCAATCAAAACAAACTAAATGATGACAATCAAAATCAAAACAATGAAAGCGTATGTAAATGACCAATATTCTATTCTAAATCTCTCAGCAATATACTTAATGATAACAAAACTCATTATAATTTTCGTCAAAGGTTTAACTTGTTCACACAAAATAAAACAGTTTACTTCTAGAAGTTAGTACTTAACTAATTCTTATCTGAATAACTATTGTGTTGCAGGTTTTCATTTGATAGATAGATAGATAATACTTTTATTGTAACATAATAACACAAACATTTACAATGCAATGCTGTTTAAAGTATGGTATTCCTAGGGGAACATCTTGGTAGGTACCACCTCGTTGTAAGTAAACATATGGTTCGTAAGGTAGTACCATACCTAATATTTATATGCAAAGGAATCTACTTATTTACATTACATGTTTTAATGTTAAGGTTATCAAATGAGTGAATCGACGATACCAAGTCGATGTTGATATTTGATAAATCGCTACAAGCTTACTCATTAATTTACCGTCTCAATTATCAATGCAGCTAAAAAGTAGTAGGTACGTACTGCTACCTGACTGTAAGAAAATTATTTACATACCAATGGGCGTTCTCCAACGTTCTTACCACTTCGGATATTAAACTCACTAGAGTAATACGTAGATGCTTTCAATTAAAACGACGTAGTAGAGTCACTGGTATAATATTATATTAATAAGGTACATAATCAAGTTCCCGACAACCACTTCGATCAAAATACGAGCAAGCTCTGCCTCGGCGCGATACTCTCGCGCCGGAGCCCAAACTTAAAAACAAAGTCATTATTCACATTCCATTATTTATTATTACACATAGTCATTTCTACGAGTTCGCCAAAACCCTTATCGTACTCCGCACTGAACCTAATGTTGTTAATGTAAACATAAGCCCGGAATGTAACACTTCTGCGCGCCCGGCGCGCCGCCGTCTCCCTACTCGTCATGCGTTGCTTTATGTTGCCAACAATAATTTGTTTGTAATAAAGCACTGATTTTGATAAGATTATTTAACTAGTATTTTTAGGATCGCCAACAATTGGTATTGACCAAGATTGCAGATGTTAAGAGTATCGATAAACCCTAAAATGTGTTCCATAATTGTCGCTAACTCCGGTGACAGTTCACTATCATGGCGTTTAACCCAGTTAATATAATTCTGCAGGTTAATGTTACCTAGAGTGATAAATTTATCAAGGGGTGTGCCAACACCAATTCAGATAACTTTTCCATTAAGTTTTCTAATTGTACCTTATGTATATCACCTCCTTCTTCATTTATGACATAAACGGTACCTAAGTGGATATTATAACGAACTGGTGGTCGCTTGTTAGTGACTGATATGTTTACCTAAACATCATCCGCAGAGCTAAGCCCAATCCTCTCTCTCGATAATTGAAAGATCGCGTCTAACAGCCAACAGAATCCCACCTCCTAAGTTTTGCTTTGTACGCGAATAGCCGCGGTCGCGTCTCCAAACGAGGTAACGGTTATAGAATAACTCCATGTCAGATATGCAGTCATGTAACCATATTTCAGATAGTGAAATGACGTCATAGGAACAGAGACTGACTATTCTATATAAGGAATTGGTTTTTGTGCGTAGACCTCTCACATTTTGGTAAAATAAGTTAAGCTAGAGCCGCCATTTAAACAGTAAACAATAGGGGACAATAATTTATTAAGATTAAGCTATATTTGGTTACTAGAATGCTCCTCCAGCAAAAGTAAAAGTGTGCGTTTAAAAGACTGTTTGTGTTTAATTTTTAATATAATAACTGTTTTTAATTATGAAATTGATGATAACAGTGGCTTTGGCATATAAATAACAAATGACTCATAAATTCACAGCACCTCAAGGAGTAATTACAAACGTATGAATTATTATGAATTATAAACGACCATTGTTCTGCACACATCAAAATAATAAATATAGACAGCATAACGTGAAATTTATATAGCACAAAGGATTACAGTTTAGGCTACTTCATATTGTCAGATAAAAATCTATTAACAGTTAACATTAAGTACGTTTTATATGATACCGGTCGCCGCAAAAACAAAACTTTAAAATATGCCGCCATTAGGAGCCGAATACGGCAAAACTGGTCCGATTACACTGATTACAGCTGACAAACAGAATTTAAAGTGTTTATATCCGGTCACGTCAAACCGAGTAGCTCTTATATGTCTCAATAATCGCCGAGGAATTCGCAGAAAGCCTTTGGACTATTCTAATATCGCTCGTATTTGCATAAAAGCTGTTAAAACGTCGACTTGGATAGTTCGCACTATTTATTTGATACATGACTTGAGCAGCTTAATTTGGCGTTACGTGACGATGGCATTAACAAGTTTATTAAGTAGATTTAATGGAAGAAAGCTGCCGATTGACAGGCTCGTATTTCACGATAAGTGTGTAATTTATGCGGAGCTGCGACTGAGGCGATATGCATCGCGCTATCTAAATATGTGTAGCGTCGGATCCTCGTCACGCACTTCCTTGGGAACCAGCTCTGTTCCGCGTGTGCAGTGTGCTCTAATCGGTGTCCTAAAACGATTTGTTGCCATTATGCATTACTTGTACAGTCGACCGCACACCGAGAGTAACAGTATTAATAATATTCATTTGGGTTAACAATCCGTAAACACGGTCAGTGTACATCAATGTAACCTTATAATAAGAAGCACCAACACAATAACGATAGATTACTAATGACTTATGTTTAATGGAAGCAGTATTTCTAACGCTACAGTTACACTTTATGGTCTAATGTACAATTGTGCGACGTATTAAAATCCGAGCTTCTTATTGTCTGTTCTAAATTTCTGAAACATGTATGTGTGTAATAAATTATTTATGAAGCCATTAAAAATATATTTTTTGCTGTGATTATGAAATGCAACTGTTAAATTGTCTGTAGATTTTGGAAATGAATATTTTATCCTATTCAAAAAAAAATTATGAATCATTACTACATCTTAGAGTATATTGCTATTTAAACTCTAAGACTGACATGCTAGAAATAAAACTTCTTGAAAGATTTTCCGTTTTGTCATCCCTCATCCATCTATACATGTGGAAGACTTGTTTCTTTCCTCTTTCGTCTTCTTCTTTCTATCCGATTAATTTTCTTTTAATTATAATAATGCAATGACTAATGCCACATAATTATTTTCAATAAACTTATGTGACTTATGTTATTACTGCTATTGCGGTTAGTGGGTAGTTGTGTGGGCATTATTATATTATGCCTTTATAACCGACATACCTAATGCGTATCTGTGTCAATTATGTTATGATTTATATTTATTAGTTATTTAGCCAAAAGTGTGTTGTATAATTAAGATGCATGCGTAAATGTTTTGAGATGAACATTTACCACACCTATTCGAGTAGATTCAGACTTCTGTTACTAAATTGTAGTGCCGTAACATATTATTAAAAACTATGAATTTAATCTATGATGGCCATTCAGTTAATACAGATATTACACATCGAATTGCCACTATGATCCATGACTATGTTACCAAGGTATGAAGGCTCGTTACATAAATTATTGCTTTGCTGCAGCTCTATAATGCGATCGTTAATTTTAATACTTACATACCATATAATTAAGTGCCTTTCATTTCGTGCATTTAAAAGTTTTAATAAAATCGATGTTTTACGATTACGTCAATAACTTTAGGGTCATAATCCAATCAGTATCATGGTATTTACCTTATAAAGATGTGTTGGTGCTAAATATTGCCCAAGCGGCTTTTACTTTTGATCAGTTTCTGGAAAATTCCTACTAGCATAACGTTGGAAACATTTCGTTTTATATTACAGTCTTAAGTAATACTAAAAGTCGGGTGCACCAAACTTAAGGTTAACCAATGTTGAGAATCGGTAAAACTTAAAGAAAAAACTGAACACAGCCGTTGACATGACACCTTTTTACATTACTAATTTATTGCTAAATTATAACCCTTCGGAGCATAAAATACAAAAAGCAAAATGAGCACTACACTTAAAATGAACAAATCGCAAAATGAACAATACTCAGAATGTGCAAAACGTAAAATGAGCACAACACGCAAAATGTACAAATCGCAAAATGAACAAGTAGGCCTAAGGCATCATTCACGGCGACGACGCCCCATGCGATCGCCTTTTTATCTACGTATGTCTAATGAAGTGATACTAAGTCACATCCTAAATAATATCAACTAAGAAGTTAGATTGTTGTTGTTGTTTTTTAATGATTTAATTACAAATGTATAGTTTTCAGATTTTTCCCTATACTTGTAGTAGACGGTAATACTTGCCAAATTTTATAGATACTAGGTCAACGGCAAATACCCTATAAATTTTGATTCACTTGAGAGTGCCGAAAATTTACGTTTTTTTGCGGCTTAAATGGCCGTATCTTTTTTTTACGTTAACTGAATTTGATTATTTTTTTGCGTTTATTGTTTTAATTTCAACTCGATATCCCCACGCGTTCCCGAGAAAAGGGTCTTGACAGACACGACAGACGGACAACAAAGTGCTCCTATAAGGGTTTGTTTTTTCTTTTGAGGTACGGAACCCTAAAAATAGTATCCTCACCCAAATTGATCATAAATACGTGCGACTAACGTGTTATTTAAGGATTTCGTCCACTTTTATTACGCTAGTTAAAGAGCCGTTTTCTATGAACACCAGTTCTGTGTGACTCTCAGAAGAAATTCTGACCCACACAAGTACAGACTCACCACCCTAGGCTACTTTTTCTTCGATGCATGCTTGCTTGAATCTTTCCCCTGGTCTTCTATACACTCTATGTCTTCCATCGTGCTTGTAGAGCATACATTTTGATTTGTCGGAGGACATAACTTTTGACCGATCTTCAATAGTCCAATTTGCGATGCTCTCTCACGATGCTCACGCTCTAGTTTAGGGCCGTTTGCAGCCCTTCGGAGCATAATGTACAGGCCTAAGTGGTTTCAAGTTAGCTTCAGCAAGCCGTCGTCTTACTGTCCATGCGCTTGGGTTACTTCCTCCGAAGCGTCGAAACTGATTTGTAAGTTCAGTTCCTGTGAGAAAGCGATTACGAAGCATGGTGTTCACCAAGTATCGATATCTTCTCGTGGTGTGGTACACTTTGTTATGCCTGTTGCTGTTCTGCGTGGGTTAGAGCCAGTTTCCTCTTCACGTCGGAGAACTCTTTGTACTGTTGACTGCGACACACCGACAGTCTTGGCTGTATCGCGCTGTCTCCGGCCGGTTTCCAGCATTGTGAGAATTCTGGTGCATTCTTCAGGTGTAAGCGACATGATTACAGCTTGAATAATAATAATAATGAACACTATCAGCACGGTTTATATACCCACTTAAATGACAGATTAGAAACAAAGCAAAAACCAATGCAGTAATTTCGTAGTTCCATCTTCCAAAGTCTTCCTTTTTCAAATTTTATTTTTTATGACATAACTTTACAATAAGAAGTTTTAATACCTTTATTTATGGAGTATTTAATTGTCTATGAAACACAATTTATTTCACTAGCATTCTTAGTTTCCAAGATTTATAGGATTCTTTATGTGACCTGGATTCATTGCTCTCGCGAGTGTAAATAAACTTCTCATAAAATATCAGAGTACAGATTAATATGTACATGCAGCTAGTGCCATCGACCACGGAATAGATTAAGAAGGACTCTGTCCCTTTCACTATCCAATTTTATCTTTAGTCCTAGAAATGTAGTGGTGAATGTACGGTGGAGGAAGTTCCCGGTAGACCAGATATCGGCGATATTCGCTTGCGCTCCATTCTGACCGCGCCTACGAACAGTAGCGTGCGCGTAGATAGTGTGCAAGCGCTTGCGCTCCATTCCGACCGCGCCTACGAACCGTAGCGTGCGCGTAGATAGTGTGCAAGCGCTTGCGCTCCATTCCGACCGCGCCTACGAACAGTAGCATGCGCGTAGATAGCGTGCAAGCGCTTGCGCTCCATTTCGACCGCGCCTACGAACCGTAGCGCGCGCGTAGATAGTGTGCAAGCGAATATCGCCGAAAAGTACAGCAGCCGCAGGTGCATGATAATTTTCTGTTTTTCGGCAAATGAGGTTAAGTGTTTATTTTACACAAATCACACATACTTACCGTTGTTACCAATCAACATCTAAAGCTGATTGGTTAAGATAGCCGCCCCAGTAGCAAAAAAAAAATTAAAAACTTTGGTCTTTATTTCCATTTGAACCCTTTCCGTTTAAAAGACATAACTTTAGTAAGTTTCAATTTACAAAAATGCGTCTTGGTGCCTGAAAAAGGGGTCATACAGAAAAAAGTAGGTATTAAGCCCGGTTTTCAATAATTACAATAGATTCAATTGAAATCTTGCCTGGTGTATTTTTTTGTGGAAGAGCCTTAAGTATACAGGGTGGCTGGTACATGACCCGTCATAGTAAAATCACAAATTATGGGAGAGGTCATTTGCTATCATTTTGAAGAAAATTCACACGAAAACACTGATAGTTGGTAATCCAAACTGTCCAAACAGTACTTCGTCAATGGTTGATCAATCCTTCTTTAATATTGTTTTTTTTGCACAAAAGATCCCAGTATCGTGTCACTGCGAGAGGGAAACATCTACTGCTCCCACGAAGATAAGATAACATTGGTTTGATCCAACGTTTTCCTTTATTGTACTCTCGTAAGTACACGTGCCTAACCAGAATAAGCCGCAGCGACCATAAAGTTTCTCTTTATCTGCAGGGCGTTGCAACGAGGAAATCGTTTGATGTACGAGTATGTAAGCCATACATATTTAACATATACATACCATAATATAATTAGTGCTAGAAATACACGTGTGGCCGTCGAGTGTGGAGCAAGTCGGTCCCATACTTTACAAGTGCTCCGTAACCATTCAGGTATTATAACTAGAGACCACGCCGCGAAGGAATTTTATGCAAGCTGATGTTTTTTTTTTAATTGGCAACGGGTAAGCGCTTGGCCTTCATCTCACCTGATGGTAAGTGATGATAAGGCCGAAGGTGAAAGCGTGCTTCACCCGGAATCCTCAACCACTGAGGAACTGGCTATCTTATCTCAAACTGCCGGAACACAACAATGCTATAAACATGGTTGTTATGGCGACAGACTTAGATAAGATGGTGGTAGCTAGCCAGGCGGACTTAACAGCCCTACCACTAACCAAACCGAGCACACAAAGATGTACCCCCCGCTGGGAATCGAACCCGGGACCTCTGGGTCTGAAACCGGTAGCTTAGCCACTAGACCACATAGGCGGTTATTGAGGTGCGGACCATAGGCTGCAAACGCACCCCTATCGCTTAGAATCGACTAGGTGTTTGCAGCCGCGTGCGTAAAAACTTGCTTCGCGGAGTCATCTCTAGTTGTAATACCTCCCGTAACACACCCGCAATTAATATCAAGTCTAAAGCGAGACCGTTGCGAAATACAGTTTATTAAACGTGTACCTAGTAAAGTTTTCGCGTTAATTCGCCCCGGGGCACTTGTTATCTTTGACATGTGAAATTTGATATAGGCACTCGTATTTCTACGCGCGTATTTGATTAAGTATATTTGTATGCCATTTAGCATGATTTTTACAGAGTATATTCAACACAGATCAAAAAAGCATCAGAAAATAAAAATAATTAACCGACTTTAAAAAAAGGAGGAGGTTCTCAACTCGTCGGGACATTTTTGTTGTGAGTAACTTTACAGGCACCATTATTTATTCGATATTTTTTTACTGCCTTTTGTCATTGAATTACATCACAGTCGTTATTATATTTTCGCTTTATATTACTTATATATTAGTATACTTTGTCTATTTATTTTGCTTCGCACTATTAATTACTTTATGTCAGTAATAGAAATCTACGAAACAAGTAAGACGTTACAGTGTTTGAGCGGCGAGGAGTAAAACAAGCAAAATAGTAAAATATATTACTGATTTTCAGCAGGTTATTTAATCTGTGGTCATTAGAGTCGTGATAATTCCCATTTCCGTGTAATTTAGTATTAGTTTTCGTAATTGTGGTAATTTTCCTCGCTCGTGTGTACGTCGGTTACGGAAAGTACCTTACTACTCTTAAACTTTCCATTTCGACAGATTTCCTCATTCGTGAATGATTTAGACTGAGACATAGACATAGACGACAACCTTATACTTAGTATCTGGAAAACAACTAAGAATCTTCGCATACAAATATAAAATAAAATATTATTTTATAAGTTAGTGACTTGGTAATTAAAAATAACCGTGTCGCGTAGCGGTGATAGAATACTACCTTGGGTGTCGTAAAAGGCGACTAACGGACTAAAGACAGCACATACATTCAACAGTATAGAGCGGCGACGGGCTCACCACCTGTCACGCTGAGCACACTGTGCAGTCGCTATTTGGTGAAAAGTGGACTATGGTAGAGGGCTGCTTTAGCTGTCCTCATTGCCTAGTCTCTGACTAACCCTTCGGGGATAATAGTCGTGTTTATATGTATGTATTGATCTGACTTGGTATTTATTGAAATAGAGGTATGTAAAACGTACATAAGTATCGGTAAAAATTTGATAAATCTCTTTAAACGATTTTTATATTGTATTGCTGTACGTTGGCATACGTTGCAATGCCACACTTTTTATCGATTTAGCTTTCAAACTGAAAAAGTTACATACAAACTTTCCCCTCTTTTTTACCCCCCTTAAAACGCAAATTTCCGAAAATCCTTTCTTAGTACTCACCTACTCTATTGGGCTGTGCGTTAATATCTCAGTCAGTCAGTCAGTCAGTCATTAAGTCAGTCATCCTTTTTTATTTATTCAGATTGTCAGATTTTCATAGCAAATAACCCGTCGATCAACTATTCTCTAGTCGCTGTATAAAGGAATGCAAGAGGAACATTCCATAAAATAATAGCGTCAAGATGATTGGGGCTCCAATCTCCATCGTTTTTAGTGCACTACGTTGCAGGCTCTTTCAACGTAAATACGTCCTTTCTGTAAAGGAGAATAGGTAAAAGGGTAAAAGAGTCACGAATAGACAAGACCATTCATTAATCAAACATAAGTTTATCAACAACTATCCTATTACTCACCAAATGCAATCTGTACTCACAAAGTACAAACAAGCACTCTGTGTTACTTACTTACCAAGAAATTAAGTTGAGTGAATAATATTTTCTTTATTAAAATGTTCTTTAATAAGTTTATTATGAGTAATCGCAGGTGGCCAATGAAATTAATATGTTTTAGGCGCTAAACACCTTAGATAACAATATATTATCCATATAATTATAAAGTTCATCGTGAATAACGCATTAATAATACTCGTTTCTCTTTTTATAAATTATTGGTCTTGGTTTTTTTTTTGTTATACTTGCCATAAATCACGTGTGATTTGTATTCTGCGCCGTAAAAGCGTTAAATGCATTAATTACTGTTACGCATATCGTTAAATTATTATCATTCATGGGCACATGACCATCTTTCTAAATAGTAAAACACATTGTAGGTAATACAACTAAACACTTGACAATCTCGCCCCGAGAACTTCAGCTTACAAAAGAGAAATATTGTTTTTCATCATTTATTTTTATACATGCAAACATCATGCGCCCGTTTTCCCCTGGCCCGGGGGGAGGAAGGGGGGGGGGGGGGCTATAGGCAGAAACTACAGCTTTCCATTTGCTACATACAATCCCGACGCACATTCTTTGCTCATTTACCAATGATTAAAAACTAATATTTGTAAAATATCAAACTTCTCACTCACATGGTAGCTTACCTTAGCGGCGAACTTCTTCACCTCCCTCGGTTTGGAGAAGTATTTATCCAGCTTGGACTCATAGCCGGTCATGAGGTCGGGCACAGGCGGGCCGGGCATCGGCCGCACCCGGTACGTGCCGTACTGCTCCATGTGCTCCGAGATCGTGGGCAAGTTGCCGTTGGGCGAGCTGCAGCTGCTACTCGACCGGGAGTAAGCGTAGTTCACAGACCCGTCAGTCGGGTTCTTCGGCTTCTTTGTAAACGCGTACCTCCTCGGCCGCTCCTCCGTCGGCTTCAAGTCGTACGTCTCAAACTTCTCCGACACGAAATTCTCCTCCACGTCAGTGGTTGGCACGTACCGCAACAGTCGAGGCTCCTTTACTCTCTTCTCATATTTCACAGAGTCCGTCTCGTTGTCCAATTGTGCCAAAGTCAATGTGGACTGCAGCTCGTTCGCGGTCCTGTGTGCTTTACGCCTGACCTTCCTTTCTGCTGTCTTTGTGTGGACGTGGTCGTCCACGATCTCCGACTCGGAGGACGGTCTGTCCCCGTATAGAACATAATTGCCGTTTACCATTTCTAAAGTATTCAATTTCAGATTTGTAAGGTCACACGGTTTCGCAAATGTTGAATTCGAAGAAGCATGTTGTATTGTCTAGTCACTTTGGAGCCATGGGCGTCCTTGGTCCGAGGCGGGTTAATGCCACCGGTTGCGAGCAGCGGTGAACGGGCGACGCTCGCGGCGGTGCACTGCGTGAATGAAGTGATCGATGCTGATGCGATTTGTTTGTTTGCGGTGTTGTGCGCTCGGTTGCAATTGAATAAAAGAAATTCCTTAAGAGTAAAATGTTAAGAATTCACAATGAATACACATAAAGCGGATAGTGATCGACAATATTTTTGCCATTGTTTGTAAATAAAAGCACCTTTCCAAACAAAAGAAACGAAGCGATCGCATCAAAACAAGACAATCACATAGTAGTTAAATTAATACTTATTTGTTTAATTGTAATAGTTTTGTGTGTTTTATCTTTGTTGTTAATTGGGAATACTTTAATTGCCTAAACAGTAATGAAATATAACTGACAGCTACCTAAAAGCTTTCACATAAAAATCTTTGAGCAATTCATCTTATCGTCAATAAATAACATCTATCAGTTTGATCGTCGAAATCTATCAGCGTTTGAGTCAGATTGTGAAACAGGTCTGTAACAAGTAATGAGAACGTGCGCGATGTTGTAAACGCAGATAACATTCGTAGCGTTATGTCGGCCATGATTGTTCGGACGCGGTTCCCAAGCTTTTTGCGCTTACGCGGGAATGTTCTCAGTAACGCGCGTGCGCGACAATGGCGGCGCGGCGGGACCGTCGAGAGTGAATTGTGCGGTTGTGCAACGGACCGCTTTATGCAACCGATGTGCCGTTAATGCAGCAGATGCACCGATATAGATAACACGGGTCATCTCGATATCTCCGTTTCCGAGGTGCGAGTTATGCGGTAGCGCACTAGCTATATGTTACCGATTAGAATCGCCTGATCTGGTTTACTTTACTGTTATATAACTTTCTTTTTTTAACTTATTACCGGTAACCGTCTTATTTGATGGTAATTGACGATGAGGCTGAAGGAGAAAGCGCGCTTCTTCTCTTATAACTATCTTACCTATTAACCGTCGGAACACGATATCGTTTACAATATATTAGTTATTATAGTGGCGACAGATTCAGATAAGTTGGTGATAGTGGCTAGCCAGGCGGACTTGAAACAAGCCGTACCATCTACCAATTCGAATACAATAACATAAACTCTAGGCTAGGAACAAAACCTTGGAACTATAAGAATGCGACCGATTGTATATATGTCTCAAATTAATATGACCTAAAAATTCTACTAAAACGAGGTTAGTGCTTTCTTACCTTACCTTACCCTTACTTTACTTCTTCCGTCGTATAAATTACGAAGGTACCAAAATCATGTGGTCAGCAATACCCCATACTATTGGTATGCAAATGGGCGATATGACCTGTAATCAATGCGAGTCGAGTATTCTAATTTAATCAAATCATAGGTACCTATAATATATAAACGATCGCGAAATCCGTAATTCGTATAATAGATCCCATTGTACACGAATGGGTCCTTGATCTATGTGGCATTTGTTTTGCAATGCGTAGTACCTTTTGCTTTAGTACAATGCATCTGCCGAACCCCAGCCTAAAGTTCACCACTGCTAATTTTATCGGTGAATCTGTGACCTGGTTATTTTCTAATGGCTTTTCTATTAGTGTGTAATCATCTATTAGAAACAATGTAGCCACTACTTCATTGTTTCGTAGATTAAGTATTCCGTTTCACAAGATCCTTGAATGTTTCAAGCTTTGATTTTAGAGACAAAAGCACGAACCGTTTCATAAAAGTTGCATGTCTTTTACAATATAGTAGATAACTAATTATTAATTGTTCTTATTTATGTTAATTATTGTTAATTTATGATGCACGAAATGATGCATGAAATGAAAAGTATTTATTTGGAGCATATAGGACATTTAGACTTAATGGATATCTGGACGTCTTGCATAATGACACATTTCAGCCACGCATAATGACACATACGCGAAATGACATAAACGCGAAATGACATATACGCAAAACGACTTATACGCGAAATGACATATACGCAAAACGACATGTACGCAAAATGACATATACGCAAAACGACTTATACGCGAAATGACATATACGCAAAACGACATATACGCGAAATGACATATTATACAGGGTTACAGATTAAGTCGACCTATTCCCGTTAAGGGAGTTTAGTTTACATCGTTTCTGACTAATTTGACTATGAAACACCCTATCCTAAATCTAACTATTTTTGAGATATTTGAATTTAATTGTTTTTTATAAAATAATCCCGATTTTCGACTATCAGCTTAGATGTTTTGAAATATGTAAGTCTTATTATTACTATTATTTAATTTTTACATGTAAATAAGATAGCAAAAAAAGCTAAATAAAACAATAGGTGATATTACGGTCATTAATTTGTTGATAATAATGTATTCTTCAAGTATTTATACATTGGCGTCAAGTTAAAAGACTTTGGAATTTAGTACCAAGCCACATAGTAAAAAAAATATGTCCTTTACTAAACTTTCAAGTTCAACAAAACATCATAACAGACAGTATGTGTAATTTTTTGTATTTTTTTGTACGGTCAGCATCAAAATTAGCTAAATACCTACTATAATACCACGTCTCAGTACTAAAGTTCTCAGCTACTTTTGATGCTGACTGTACATATAATATGAAAGCGTGGATTTTCATTTTAGTATGAAAATGTGTCGTTTTTGTTAATTATTACAATAAATAAGTTACAAATTAATCTAATTTAAATGCATCATATTTTTTTTAAAACCCATTAAAATGTGGCATTATGCGTGTGTGTCATATTGCGTGTGTGTCATTATGCGTGTGTGTCATATTGCGAATGTGTCATTATGCGTGTGTGTCATTGTGCGTGTGTGTCATATTGCGTGTGTGTCATTATGCGTGTAACCCGTTTATTTGACGACCACCTTGGTCGAGTGGTTTGTATACCGGTTTTCATGGTGTCGCCATCTCTGAGGTCCCGGGTTCGATCCCCGGTCGGGTCAATTTAGAATTTATTGTTTTTCTAAATTGTCTCGGGTCTGGGTGTTTTCTATCTATAATAAGTATGTATTTAAGTATTTTAAGTATGTTTATCCGTTGTCTAGTAACCATTTAACGAGTTTCTTCGAAGCTTCTCTTGGGCTAGATAATTGGTGTGATTGTAGGAAAGATTTTTTTTTTTTTATTGTTGTAAAGAACAAGAGACATAAAATTCATAAGTACCTATTTAAATAAACGCTTAGAAAATTACTTAATCATGTTAGAAAAGTCACGAAAAATATTTGTCTATGTCGTCGGGATTTTACAATAATGTCACATAATTGTAAAATCCCATTATCAAACTACAGTTCTAAACACTATAAATATTTGATAAGTACTTCAACACAGTAGACGAACGTATATTTCTTTATATAAGGTTAACCGGACACATCAACACACATATCAAAAACCCAAACAAAGGTGTAAATATGGAGGAAGTTATGTAAAGTTAATGTGACCTGCAATTAGAACAATTAAAAGATCTCATTCCGACATAATCTTCCGGTGTATGGATCCGCTTATCGTAAATTGACCAAATTGTACATAACTACGTGTAACTGATACTTTTAATTGTTTGGTTTGTTAGATCTATAATTAAAGCTGAAGAATTATAATAGCAATAACATTATTGTATTTTGTTAATAGGTTAAAGTAAATAGATTTTGTGATTTCGGCAGTTACTTCGGCGATCATAGAGTTATCTTCAATCATTTGTACGCAATTTAGTTAGAAGAAGAAGTTGTTGTCTATTGATAATGAATAAATTACGGCGCTATAAATGTCAAGTAAAATTTTATTATAGAGAAATAATATACTTACTTAATATTTTAAAATATGCAATGAGCTCTTCATATTAAGTATTGTGTAAATAATGAGCGGAAACAGATGTTGTAAAAGTCATATTAAATCAATTTTTCCATTTAATCATCAACCTGATTTATGTTATTTAACTATGGGACATTTATAAACCTTATGTCAGAATTTAGAAACAATTAACGGACATCAAGGCCTTAATAAAAAAATTAGGTAAGTCAGTTTTAAACTTTCCAAAAGTAGAATAAAATTTAGCTTTCCCCCAAAATTAAAAAAATGTGATAAGTAACAAGAAAAAAAATCAAAATGACGCTGGCACTTGTGCGAAATATGTTGCGAATGCGAGCTGTATGGTTGAACACGCTGCGCAAGCGCCGCCGGCCGCCCCGGCGCGCGTAGCGGCCCGCGCGCTACCGTAACGCGGTCTCGAGCCACCGCGCGCCGCGGTCTGCCAAACCGATAACTATGCTAGAGCTGTTAACGAAGCTATTCCCACTTTTCTATATATTTTCCGCCATTTTAGTAACACATATGCGATTGAAATCTTTATACATTATATCATTTACATCAATATTTATCACGGATATTACACCGCCTGGGACGTATTTTTCGAGACGCAGGGATGCCAAGTACATTACCCCCTCGGCTTAGCTGGCTGATCCCACAAGAAAGGCGAACTATTACACAATGTATTCCAAATGGATCTTTGAAGTGGTAGCTTAATTAAAACGTTCTCTAAAAATATGTTAGCATTTATCAAAACAATTAATTTCATCACAAAGTTTCCCTACACGAAATTAACTTTGAAATCCTAACTGACAGTCTAAGGAATGATTTATAAAACATAGCCACCATTGAGTTGAAAACTAGCATAATTTGATTAATGTTACGGTCTTAGAAACGGATACACATTCATTAGAAAATGACAGTGCATGCGAACTTTTGTATAATGTGCAATATTTTATTCGCGATGGGAAAATGTTCACCTTAATGAGCAGACAATAAACAGTTTAATGTTCTCCCACAGATAGAATACAAGACAATTAATTATTCAGAAATATACAAGATTGGTTAACAAACATTTGTTTTAATCCTCTGTTCTTATACCTACCAAAGTTTCTATGAAATACGACTATATGTAAATGTTGGTACCAACATTTGTGCCAGTATTTGCTCAGTGAACGGGGTTGACTTTATAGTAATTTGCGTATCAATAATTGATGGGCGCTGAGTTATTGGAGCATCGGACAGCGGCATGTTATCAGCATCCCCGCTGCCCGTTAGCGACCGTAAGTGGGCAGGCCGAGGAGAAATCGTAGGCGGTACACCGCGCTTTAATTAAAGGAAGGTTAATGAAGGATTCGCGATGTCGTTGACTGCGCTGCTAATTTAACTAAACGCATTTTGAAATACACAAACGTGAAACAAGGTGATTTAACTATGCTGACTGGACAATATGATATGAAATGTTTTGACAATAAACAGATGCATAATAATTTGAATACTCAAATTAATGCGGAATATACATTAGCAAAGTATTTTTTGTTGGGTTTGTTATAAGTTTACATTTGCCCTCTGTGCTCGAGTGGTTAGCATCTGGGTCTGGCGTCGCGTCATCTCTGAGGTCCCGGGTTCAATCCCGGTCGGGTCAATTTAGAGAAAAAAAAAAATACTAAATTGATTTCGGGTCTGGGTGTGTTTTCTATGTTTATACGAGTTTGAAAAGAACTCATCTTGGTCTAGATAATTGGTGTGAGCGTAAATTGAATACATTAGTTGGAAAGGAAGTAGTAATTTATTGAAATTCATAACAGTAATATGTGAACTAAGAAAAAATCTTCTTATATTTATAATATTAAATATATATATATAATATATAATATATATATATAATAATTAAATAACAAATTCTACAATATTATAAGCTTAACTAAGAAACCTCGCACTTCCAAAATGGTAGGCGATGACAAATCGATTGCTTGACATGCAAAGGTTTCTCAACAATGAACTTGTGAACATCGCGTAAGTAACACAGGGACCGCCCGCCTTCACCGCTCCTACGTTTCAGCGAAAATGGCCGCCCGCCTACAGCCTTCTATCGCACGTGACATAAACAAATAACATTAATTACTACGGCAGCTTAAGCTTGCCTTTTACGATCGGGAGAATCGTTATCTTTTGTTTTACGCTTCAATATTACATTCAACACGTAAGACGAATCACAACACAAGCACAAAATCAAACAAGCCTCAATGGTAAAGTAAATACGCTACAGATATCCAATTAGTACCGCAAACAAACAAACCGCAAGGCAACGTGTAGCCAAAACACTGCACTATCCAGAGCACTACAACAACGTGTGTCAGTCACTTAGATCACAATAGCAAATGGATCGTGGCGTGTGCGTTGACAGAGCTGCGCGTGCGACTGAGCCGGGTGCCACCACGTTGCACCACTGCGCGGGAACAACCGTGGAAACTAACACTTTACGCAACCATTATGGAAGATGCAAGATAATTCGGACGACCTACCCGCTGGCTCACAATGAGGTAACGGACGGAAAATGTAAATACATTATTGTCATCCTTGGACGGATAATTAAAATTAAGGTGCGAACTGCGAATGACAGGGACGTTCCTCGCACGGTGGAACCTTGGTCGGTGTGTATGTGGCTCGGTGAACAGCTAACTTGAATACAAACACAATCATGCATGGCAAAGCGCAAAAACACTCATACAGTTTTCACTGAATAACAATGCTTTATGTTTATGTTTTCGTTTGGAAATATTGATTTAGTCCGTGTTTGTGTATCGCAGATTAGTAGGTTAGCGGACGTTGCTAGTCGTACTACTAGACGTAAACTCATAAGAGATTACCGGTACTGCTATAGAGATGCTGCTGCCTTTATGAGTTCAGATTCAGAGGTCATTAGTAACATTATTTAATAAAACACTTTAGGGATACTTTACAAACTTTTTTGAAAGTTATTACAAAATGAGCCTGTAATGTTTAAAGATTAAGCGTTGAGTAAACAATTATGATAACAAATATTTGAAAAGGAAGTAAAACAGCGAAACTAAATTAAAATGTACGAAGTTTACCAAAAACGATAACTTAGGCCATACAAATATATTACTGTATGACGGTCATATAAAAAGCTATATATTGTTGTAATGGTCTAGTTGATACACTACAGTCGAGTGATTAAGATTAATTTTTTACCATTATATTTACAAACTTCGCTTCTTTTTTTATTTCTACTTACAGCAATCAAAAAATTGCTGAAACCGGCGATTGAGTTCATCAAGTTGACCGCAATCCGTTCATTAGGTGCAACTGTTACATGAGCGAGCAAGAAGTCAATGCATCTTTATTTGTAGGAAGCTATTTAGATCTTCATAAATTACGCAAGGTTCACGAGTAACAAGAAGTCAGAGCAAGCGGGGCAATTCAAAAGGCATCCATCGCGCCAATTCTCATAGCGGCTGATGTGATGGGTAAGGCGCGTCCACACTGTTATTTATTTAATTCCTTTTTTTTTTACTTAAACGGGCTGGACCCAGTTACATAACTAACATACAGAATATAAAACTACCAACACTATTACTATCAGGCATGCGGAGCGCCTGATGGTAAAGGAACCTAAACGTTTTTTGCCGCGCCTGATTGCTAATTTAGGGAAAGGAAAAAATTACATGTATCGCTACAAGTTACAAATTGAAACTTGTATTTATATTTGTTACAATAATTTGTAAATAAATACAAGTACATATGCGATATATAAACAATATGCGATAGTCCACTATGACAGAGGACTGCTTTTGCGGTCCTCATTGCCTGGTGTCTGACTAACCCATCGGGGATAATAGTCGTGATTATATGTATGTATAATCACGATTATATGTATGTGAATGGGTACCTACGTATTATAATGCCGAATTTTAAAATACCGAATTTCATAAGACCTATGAAAGGAAGGCCGAATATTAAAATGCCGAAAGTTCAAAATCCCGTATGTTCCCAATCCCGAAAGTTCAAAATCTCGAAAGTTCAAATCCCGAATGTTCAAAATTCTGAAGTTTTATATACCTACAGTTGAAATGCCGAAGTTCAAAATCCCGTAAGTTAGATTAACCGTGTTATACAATGTAACTTAAAGGAGATCATTCAGGCTCCATAAATTTTTGGGCCTTTTCTGAAAGCGCCGGCCAACAAAAAAAAATAGTAGGTATTGTTAGAACTAGCCATTTGGAGTAATAGTTAATATGGCACAAAAGTTGTAGGATTGCTCTGAGCCAAGTTATACAATTTCGATGATTCATCATTTTCATACATTTATTGATTTCTGAAAGTGCTGGAACTGGGAAACATAAAATAATGATAGATATTGCTAGAACTAATGATATGAAGCAATTGTCATTGCAGCGCAATAGCTGTGGGGTAATCATCTGCTCCGTTCATACAAAAAAAAAATTAGGAACCAATAAATGTATGAAAATGATGAATCTTCGAACTTGTACAACTTGGCTCGGAGCAATCCTACAACTTTTGAGCCATATTAACTATTTCTCCAAATGGCTAGTTCTAACAATACGTACCATTTTTTTTTGTTGGCCGGCACTTTCAGAAAAGTTCCAAAAAAATGATGTCCTTTCTAACCTATCACGTGACCTACAGGAATAGGGCAGCTAGTATTTCTTTTGTCTAATAAAAAATCATAACCTCGAAATTAGGTCTTATAAAATTCGGTATTTTGAATTTTAGAGATTTTGAACTTCGAACTTTCGGGATTTTAAACTTTTCGTTATTTAAAAATCGACATATTGTGCTTCGGTATATCGGGCATAGGTATTTCATACATTCGGTATTTTGATTTTCGATGTTTTAAACGTAGGTATTTATTTTAGTTGTAGGAATTATGAATTTTCGGGATTTTAATACGTACCCATGTGAATAATATGCGATTGTATTGATTTATTTATTAATATTTTTCATATAGAGTGTAAGTGAGAATAGTATAGCTGTAAGTTTATGTATCTTTATATTAATAAATAAGTGTGAGTAATTAATTCCTTTTTTGTATATGCAACATATTGCCGAAAAATGTGACCTTTGCATATAAGCGCAAAGTGCAGCACGGCAATGTTCGAAAACAAGACTCGCTGAAACAGATTTGCAACTTGTGCCTATTTTGAATTACACATGTATGTAGTTACTTAAATTCAAGTTTTGGGGCATACATTATAGTAGACGAAGAAGGTTATCAGATACATGTGCCCGTTACTTGACGCAGGAAATATACTCTAATAATTGTAACTCGTGCATCATGTGGACGCGTCTTTACATTACTAATATATTACGTACAGCCCTACATAAACAAATGAGGTTTTATTTGCTAGTCTATTTTTCTTTTGTTTACTACTTTAAGTTGTTCAACAACTTCATTAGCTCTAGTAATTTACAGTAGCCTTTTTATGTAGATAGAATTTGTGCCCGCGACTTCGTTTGCATGAACACTGTTATCGTTATCATCATCAATCATGTTTTAATCTATTGTGTGTGGATACCTTTGAAAATTATAATATTTCGACTATCAAAAGGAAAGAAGACTGAATTTAATGGTGTTATATAATTTCATTCTTATATTATATGATCTAATACGATATACTGTCGCACTGTTGGGCAAATCCTATCATTAATAGTCATCACTACAATTGTTGGGTGCGTTGACTTTAATAACTACGCTTTTAAATAGTGCTATAAAAATATTGTAATGCTTGATATGGGGTACTGTTCTACATAACTATTGCGATAACATCTAGCTAATGTAGCAGTTATGCCTTTGATTATGTGTTTAGATGATGATCGAAGAGTTTTGCAATAACTTTATTTTATCTATTCTTCATTCTTAACTGAATAATTCTCGTCGTGGTGGTTTTTTTAGAACAAACTTAGGCATTGAGTTATTCGTCAACTCGCACTCTTTACACGCAAATGTGTGAGATGGCACCTTTTTATTTTACCTATTATTTGTGTCATCAACTCGCACAACAGTTAAAATCTGAGGTAGTCATGTACAGTCAATTACAAAAAGGTTTAGAAAAAGTTATAATCCCTAAATTTTTAATACATTGTACCAGACAGTTTGTAACCTCCCCCCCCTTTCTTAGCTTTTGCTCCCTTAAATCTAAACCTAAATCTACCCATATGCCTAGCTACCTTATAATACATACACACATCCTCGCCGCTTTACCTTAACTTAAATTATTATCTAATTCTTAAAACTAATTAACCTAATTTATCTACAATCTAATGGTTGTGTCTGGAGTTTTGTAGAGTGTGTAGCGTTTGTATGAAGATGGAACCTTAGCATAGCTTAATTCTATTTGCAGTGAATTTCAGTCAAGCAATGTAATATTATGATAACTACTATTTTGGCCAGATCGTCTAGTGAACCCTCCGTTGTTAACCGCATTTAAGTAACTCAAGTTCTTTCGTGAAAGTTTAGTAATTGGCTTATCCCTGTGTTAAATTATTTTCTCCTGACCTAATTACCTACCAGTCTATAAATCCTAACATAAATATGTGTAGCCTAGCAATGACTCCGTCTGAACTGTGACCTAAATCCTTCACTGCAGCTGCGGGGAAGATTTGTAACCACTCAAAGGTAATCAGATGATAGCTTAGCTTGTAGGTATTATTATTTATTATCAGTAGCATGATACATAAGAAGCCTGGTGCAATTTATATAAAGGTTTAGTGGGATTATAAAAGTCTTGTGGAAGTATAAAAGTATTGTGGAATTATAAGAGTCTTGTGGAAGTTTAAAAGTCTTGTGGAAATATAAGAGTTTTGTGGAAGTTTAAAAGTCTTGTGGAAATATAAGGGTTTTGTGGAAGTTTATGAGCTCCAACCGCCGCTCCATAGCGTGCCATTACATCTCATTGTTTAATTATGGCCCCGTCCACTTTGGCTTTAACATTAATTATTAGCTTGTAGCTTTAATTCTTTCAAACTGAGAATTTACATCTCTTCTCAAACTCTAATTTCATTTTACATTATGAACTATGTGTTAGCAATTTAAATTCTTATTATTCCACATAAATCAATAGAGTTTATCTCAAGGCTTGCTATCATCCAAATATCCTTTTCACATTAAGAACTTAATTATTCAATGCAATAACTTATATTCAGTCCCGTAAAGGGTGGATAATTTAATCAAACGCCACTTCAGGCGGTGGCTAAAGTAGAATGCTATTAATACAGGTAAAACTACTTTTATTTACTCTTAGTATTTATTATACAGGTCTTGTAAAGTTCCAATATAACTACATTGGATTAGCTGCATTGGCAGATTATCACATCTTAAGTTTATTAAAGGATGCTAAATTCATTCAATATCCTTGACTTTAGGAAGTGAACTGAAATAGAATACTATCATTTGAAGTAAATTACTTTGGGTTACTCTTAGTGTTCATTATACAGATCTTATAAAGTGTAAGCACATCTCAAGTTTATTGAAAGATGTTTAATCCATTCAACATCCCTGACTTTTAGGGAGTGAATGTAGTTAATTATTTTTCCATTAACTTACACCCTCTGTCTCTCAGACTGAGTGGTTAATTTGATAGACTACTAAATCATAGTTAGTATACCTTTAGCAGGTAGTAAATCAGGCAGTTAATTATCCCTGTTAATCATTAAATAAATTACATTTAGAAGTTATCTTTTACTCACTTTAATAAGTATAGATTAGACTGTACTAGGTATTAGTCTGATTGATTAGATTGTTCCCATCAAATATTTCTATGTTTCATATTATTAGAAGTAAGTACTTACATATCTTAAGAGGTCTATTCAAATGGTATTAGTAGACCATTGTCAGGCTAATTAGCTGGTTGTTATCAATCAATTATTTCTATGTTTCAGATTATTAGAAGCTCATAGCTTGCAATGTCTTCTTTCAACGACTTATCCTAGGTTCTAAACTGGTTTTAGTTGTTCAGTTTGTATCAGCTTATTTTTGCTAAGGTATCGGATGTAAAACTTTAACACCTTGAAGAGTGTAGCGATATGAGATCGTATTGCATCCCAGGGAAAGCTAAAAAATGCCTGTTTGGTCATTTCAGCATTAAAAATCAAACATCACAGTACGGCTAAGCTTATTTGCTATAACTTTTTAGTATTTTTCTTGTAATAGAAAACCAGTCTAGACTTTTAGGTACTCCAAAGTAATGATGGTACGATATTATCATACTTCTGTTAATTATTTAAAATGAATAATTAATTGGTAACAACTTTAGGAAAACAATTAGAATTTTACCGGCCTGCGGTAACAGATTACTTGCCTAGCTAGGACCCACATCACTTCATCATAATTTTATTTAGCGCCGTAACTTAATTACCCCTGCCTTATTAGTCTGAATTAATAACTAACCATATATATATATATATCCGCCTACCTATAGATTCCTACAACTTTCCTCACTTGAAAATGCCTATATTTTGTCGAACTAACAGTCCCTCTTGTGTACCTTGCAAACTAGGCCAAGCCTCATTTAATTTAAATTCGTGGTGTGTGGTGAGAGTCGCATTGCCCCTGAAAGCAACTAACTCCTAAATGTTCTATCAGTCGAGCCAGTATACTCAGTGTGTTATTTTCCTATCCCTACACTGTATGTATGGAGATAGACTCGAGATTGGACTGGGTCATACGGGTCTACCTCCAGCTAAATGGTGTCTGACCTATCTTCAACTTTCACTAGGGAGACAACTGTCTCTCCCCCATTACTCCGTCGAAGATAGTGTATTGTTTAGCGTAATAGTGTAAAACGCCGATCTTATTAAATACAATCAAAGATCATCCAGACCGAAGTCTGTTGAAAGGTACATAGGTTTTTGTTGTCACCGTGACTCGTTTCAGCCGATGCACCCCAGAATACTTCATTCTGTTAACGGATTCGAGTTGCGATCGCAATAGTTTACTTTATTAATAACTTTCAATTTCACAAATCTTAATTAATATCGCAGCTCGAATATCACTTAGCGCACTATCAAGCTCGGACGCTATTTTTCCCGTATGAGTCGTACCGCACTCTTAAGTTGGACCGCTCCGTTGATCGTCCCAAAACTCAATGCCCCTGATTTTTCCGCCCTTTTCCTAAGCATCTTACTTTCGCGCCACGCGCGCCTAAGATTTGCCCGCGCGAGTCCGCTTTTCTTCCCTTCAACCAATCGCTAGCCGCTTCCCCGATCCCCCCTGCCTTCGCGCCGCGCCACGTGGAGCTATCATCCGACCTCTCTTTCTGTCTTTTTCTCAACCTCTCGCTCGCTCATTGCCGCTTTCGCCGCGCAATTCTAAAATTTTTCCATAATCTAACCAAATCTCGTCCGACAGCCAATATTTCATCGTTGAATATCTAAATGTAGCCTTCTATTAACAATTCCCTCTTAATAATCCTCCACTTAAGCCAATAATCCTATATTTTGGGAAACTATCAAAAGTTCCGTATTCCGACCATAGATGGCGTCCGCCCGTAGGTGAACCACTTTGCCGACCCCAGAGCAGTCCCCGCAAACCTCAAAATAAAATACGGTCCTAGTCAACCTAGCAACCTTACGCGAAGCCCAAATAAATGACTTCCGCTAGACGCCACCTATGTCGCAAGGGACGCGCAGAGCAGTCCCCGCGAAATTCAAAATAAAGAAGTCAAACTAGCAACCTTATGCGAAGCTTACGTAAATAACTTCCGCTAGACGCCGCCTATGCCGCAAGGGACGCGCAGAGCCGTCCCCGCGAAATTCAAACTAAAGATAAAGCGCTAGACCATTGACCATTATTCTGAACTAGTTTATTATTCCCTTTTTCATGCTTATTATATTAATGGTGCTACGCATTAATATTTATTTTAATGCTACTCCCACACCTTCCTTACTAACGGACGGATACCATTCATTCTGTACCGTTACAGCCGCCCCCGATAGAATTTAAGCAGATAAAGTACCACTCTTATCTGCGGCGAATTATATCTAAACCCTGTACTTAATTAAGTACAAAATAGCACGTCCTTCCTTGCTAACCCCATTGTCATCCTAGCCCTCAAAGATATTCCTACTATTTATAGTTCCTCCCCAAATCCCTAATGACTCCTTCCTCCATAAGCTTTCTTATTGCAAAATAGCCCACACCCCTCATTCTATTCAACTGACACAAAATCATAATCGCATACCCAGTTCTCGTGTTCGAAACGAAATCCCAGTAAACTTAGTCTCGGTAAATATTTCCCAATAACTTAGACATCTACCATTTCTTTAATCATACACAACCTCCGAATAATGATTTGCCTTTTGTTTACCATCATAACAACAAATCATATTATAATATAAATCAATATAACAGTCTCTTGCGCTGTCTACTAACGCCCCCTAGCGGAAACTCTTCAACTCTATGACGATTCCGACGTAAAGTTTATAACATCTTCCGAACCATTCAATTATTCTATTCTTTAAATTATTTTCCTAGAATAATTTCAAGTACATCTGTCATCATGGCCTTCTTTTAACTTACGTCTTTTCTTACAACTTGTTCCGCATCTAAACGTTGCAACCTAGGGATCGAACCTGGGATCTTTCGTGGGTGAAGCATCAACCACTTCGCCGTCATGGTCTTTTAGTTCCAACTAGGTTAATGAATAATAATTAATAATTTGAATTAAAACTTTCCTTCATACTTCAACGCTACCAATCTCATCTTAACTTATATAATTACCTAAGATAACGAAACGTCGGAACAATTGTCTACCTCAGGCAGGGATCGAACCCGCGTCCTCCACAATCCCTAATTAGCTACTTCTTTCAACCGAAACCTATTTTCCTCTCCGCGGATAAGAAATCTTAACCAAACCCCCATATCAACCAAAACCAGTAGGCATACCATCATCGCCCAAGAGTTATAACTTTATTTTAGATGAGATACATCTAATGTTTAATCCTGCAAATAACCGAGATAGAATACTAGACTCGCTTCCGTGCGGTACGCAGTGATACCGTGCATACAAATAAAGGTCTTAACGCCTTACAATAAGGTTGTCGATCGTAAATACTTATGGATAAACTCCCTCACTCTAAGGTGGTACGCATCTCGAAACACGTCCTTGAGTTTTGAACTAGATACCCCGTAGTTCAGATCTATTAGAAGTTTGTGTGCTATGTATATCTGTCTAACTGTCAATGTATGCGTCATCGATAAGTACTTGTTAATACCCCGGTACGCGTTGGACATTGTATACTAATTGACAAGTACTGAGCTTATGCGTATAAGCAAATATTTATCCCAAAACCTATCTAATAACTATGTCTCATCCCTAGTTATTACTATGTATGAAAGACAACATTTAATCTCATTTGCTAAAATATAATACGTCAATATCCCCTTACTTTCCTATACCTTTGAAAAATATAATTTTCTTATTAAATTAAACAGACCGGTAACTATCTTATCCGCCCCCACAACTCTACTTAACTTCCTACCTTTTATATTACTAATAATCGGTCAAATCGGTAAATAATAAGTCATTAAAGGTGACACTTCGTCTTAGTATTCATGGTAATTAATATCGTAAGTTCCTTCTCGTATTTACTGAATTCCAAACTGCGTGATTCAATAGTGCTAGTTTCTTTTTATTTTTTATTTTTTTATTAGATGATTTTAATTTTACACTCGCACAAGACACATTATTAAGATGGTAATCTCCCGAATGTTTGTAACTCTATTTGGTTACTCATTAATTACTCTACTCTACTTTCAGCCTTCCGTCCAGATTGTAAAATTCCCCAGTAGCGCGAGTTCCACTGATAACGCTAAAATGAAATGCTATCAATAACCTCATTTCCGCAGCTACCGGTAATATCTCTCTGTTGTTTAGTCAAGCATATTTACCCTGGTCCACACTCCATAAGGCGTCCTCGAATGGAATTACCCTACAGCAGAATTCTCACAACTTTTAAAAAGGCTAGTTTAGGAAATGAAGCTAAATGGAAACCACTTAATTTTATTGTGTGCTGAGTAATTCCCACTTCTACAGCACAGTTCCGAAACTTCGATTCAATTACTTCACCAGGTAAATCAAACAACCCACACGCTTAACTAAGTTCTATTTGTGCCCAGTGCGACTAAAAAATATTCGAACACCCTAAACAAGCTACTTTTACTAATTTAACAGTGCCAATTAAGAATGCTCCCTTGTGTCATCTATAATTTTATTGTGTGCATAGACGACCAAAGACCTCGCTTTCAGCATGCCTTCTTCGTTGGACCCGCTTAGTTAAATACTCTAATCAAAATTCTAAAGTTACAATTGAAAATGTCAAAAGTTCGAATATTATGCAATAGAGAATTTCTCTAACATAGTTACTCCACCTCTTCGCACTATTTAGTCAGGCATATTGCAATTCAAGTATTTATTTTAATTTATAATGACCTATCTTCTCCACCCCTGTTCACATACTTTAGCCATCCCTATCCACAGCTGCGGTGAAGATAATTAGTTAATGAACAAAACATCCTATAAACATTCTATGTTACTACCGCAATCACAAGAAATATTTACTAGAAGGATTATCTATCATACAGCTGACTATAACAAAATGAGTCCCCCTTATCTTTCTCCGTTCCTCTTCTAACGTAGAAGACAACAACAGACAATTAACAATTAATTACTTATAATTTAGAACAACCCTAGGTAAAATGCTACAACAAAACTAAAATAGAACAGGATAGAACTAACCCGAACTAATCTTTTGTATTCACACTTGCAAATAAAATATCTTTATCTTTCCGTGATGAATGATTTTGATAACATTATTTCATCAACTCAATGTCCCGGCCTACATGCCTATGTGAAAACTGCCAATTAATTAGTTTGTTTATAACAATCTAGATGCAACATGTAGTTTACATTAAAACTAACAATTTTAAGGTTGTGTCATAACTTCGACAATAACCTACCTTAGCACTAATTTTAATCATCTACAATTACATCACGTACATACCTATTAGATGCCAATAATCTAGATTATCTAAGAATTCTAGCAATTCATATTAATAATTAACCAACAAAATCATCCCGCTGTGTCAGTCTGCGCTGACCTTCCCACAAGTCAAAACCGCGTTTCGTTCGTCCTATCATCTCTAAACCCGTAGACATTTACTTTGTACTAAAACAAATTATTGAGTTAATAATTATTTGTCAATTGTTAAGCAACCCTATTTAATTTCATAATAACAATTTTAATATAGCAGTATTAGAATATTATTATAAGTTCCGAACATCTTTATTTATTATAATCAACATTACCGGTTAAAGTATTTGAATGTCCTAGTGCAAACTAGGTTTCAGGTCGCACCTCGGAAAATAAATTTACTATTGACTTTAAAATCTACTACTTATAAATTTATTATTTTCTTCTGACATATAAAGATAGGCTATGACTCTAGGTCGGGTTTAGTAAACTTTGAACTATGGCTACCTCCACGATAACCTCAGTTAAATATATATATCCGCAAAACGAAATATGTCCAATACGGCCGATTTTACTAAATTTAAATTATGCTACTAAACAGTACGTGTCCTAAGAACGTCACACATCCGAAACCCATTTCAGTTCTAATGTCTTTACCCATCTAAATTAAAATTTGTACCTGTCGACGCGAGACAACATCTAAATAATTACCTTGTATGATTCGAATTGTGATAATCGATTTCATATTGTAATCTCGATAACGCAATACCAGGGATTTACTTGTTAATAAATTTTACACTAAGAGATTTATTCTCAGCTCGCAATATCAGTCGCTTTATTTCCGGCTTGAATGTTTCTGCGGATTATGAGTTTAAAATTATCCTACAACTTAAAATCGTGGTATATAAAATCGATCACTGTTTTATAAGTAGCTTGTGTTAACTTTCAAAATAATAAAACGAGTTAACTATTGAGTATGACGTGACATCCGCCCGCAACTCGCCTTTATAATTGATGTGATAACATACGCTATTGTTATCCCTATAGCGTAACAGTGCTATAACTCGTTAATTTAGCAGTTAAATCTCGACTTCAAGCCAGTCAACTATTTTTTTCTTTTCTCTACCACTATTATTATATTTTCTTTCGACCCCTATTTTGCTCCCAAGCTCAATTAATATCCACCTTCCACAATTATCCATCATCCGTTTAGGTATCCTCGAGAAGCATTTCTTTTTTTTTCTACTAATTCGCCTATCGTATTCCTACTAACATCTCTTCAGCATATATAATTTCTACCGTTCCTCAATTAAATATAATTAAAGCCGGCTCTAAGATAATTATAAATATAATATTTTAGTGTCGTGTGTGTGTAGAATCAAACTTCGACTAGTCAATGATCCCTAGTAAGTCGGCATGGTTGCCCTAGAAGAACCATCAACTAACCAAAGCTAGTGTCTGGGATACACCGTCAGGATATTCTCCTTCGGCACTACCCGATTAGTCAGTACCAGCCTCTTGTACAAGTGCCTCTTTCGATTTACCCACAAGCAAAGCTGCTGGCTTATGTAGACGCGGTCAAGCATCCGATTCAATGGTTTTTGTCTGTAAAATGGGTGATTATGTTTTGCTTTGTGTACTGTAATTGAGTATTGTAACAAGTACTGATTGGATATGATTTATAAAATATATATAATATTTTGTAGTAGAATAAACTCACTACACCCTATCCTGTGCTATGCTACCACTAGTATACCTCCTACACTTTCTCACCCACAAGAGTATCTCCGCCCAACTATATTTATATAAAACCAATAATTAAATATAACCAAGTGCAGGTTCTAATGTACTTATAAATATAATAGATTAGTGTCGTGTGTGTGTAGAATCAAACTTCGACTAGTCAATGATCCCTAGTAAGTCGGCATGGTTGCCCTAGAAGAACCATCAACTAACCAAAGCTAGTGTCTGGGATACACCGTCAGGATATTCTCCTTCGGCACTACCCGATTAGTCAGTACCAGCCTCTTGTACAAGTGCCTCTTTCGATTTACCCACAAGCAAAGCTGCTGGCTTATGTAGACGCGGTCAAGCATCCGATTCAATGGTTTTTGTCTGTAAAATGGGTGATTATGTTTTGCTTTGCGTACTGTAATTGAGTATTGTAACAAGTACTGATTGGATATGATTTATAAAATATATATAATATTTTGTAATAGAATAAACTCACTACACCCTATCCTGTGCTATGCTACCACTAGTATACCTCCTACACTTTCTCACACAACACTTAACTAGTAATATCATTTTATTTCCTTTTTCAACATCTTAATCGTTCAACGGAGATAGACAATTGTGCAAGATACCCTTCTTAATGGGCTAATCCAACCCAGTGAATTTAATGATTTATCTATCTCTACCTATCCTAACTAATTAGTCATGTAGTAAGGTCTTTTCTTTTCACCGCTCTCCCGACTTAGATATCTCTAGGTAACTCACAACTGATAATATTAGGTAAGTAGGTATAGTAAGCTGTGCCCAGCGAGCTTTACCTCTGCGTACGTTAACCTCATCTTAAGCTAATAATAATCCTTTATAAATCTTTATAATTAACTATTTATCACGATTTCAACTATACGGTAAGAAGCAATGATTACCGGTAACGACTACTTACAACGCTGCAAGAGTATTACAATTATACATATTATTATTAGACAGCACCCTTTTACCATCATCCAAAATAAAATCTTTTATTGGTAACCCAACGCCATCTAGCCTCGCTAATAGGTAACCTCCCCACAATAGAGTAGATATTAGATAGTTGTTTCCAGACGGTAACGACTTTTATCGCCTACTAGACGTATTTATCCGTTTATATTATGCATCCCAAACTACGTTGCTTTTAAACCAAAATTCCTACTAGCAATGAATAGTCATATGATTCTATCCCCTACATGACATCCCTGCTACTTGTTATTACTTATAATCGCGATTCCTCATCAACGCGTGTATTTTGAACCGTAATACTATTTTATGTTACCTTTCCTAGGATTTTAGCGAACTAACAAAATGAAGCGGCATTTCCATTGTGCAGAGCAATTGTCCCCATTTACATGTCACATAATGATAATTCCACCACAATGTCATTGCATTCTAATCTACTACGTGATAAGTATTAGGAAAATCTCTTCCAATGTAAAAATCGCAGGTATTAAAAATAGCAGGTATGGAAAATAACAGGTGATTCCGCTTGCTATAACAAAATCATATGATTACGCGATAAGGAAGTTTCCTCTTCGATTGGTTTTATGACGTCATGTTTTATAATCATTCCTAATTCTAGATTGTTTATGGTCTAGCTAAATCATATGTCTATGGTCCAACCATAGACAAATGATTTAATAGTCCCTGACTAGCCTAAACTACTCTATGGATTTCAGACGTGAGACTCAAGTACATTATTATATTTTTCTAACATAACCAACAAAATAAAATATAATACGTGGAATAGCACATTAACTAAAAACCGCAATCGCTCAATGATTATTAGTCAAAATATAATTATTATTAGTTTTATATCATGCTGTTAGCGTCATAACTTTATAATATTGTACAGCATATCGCCGTCCTATAATATAAATTGAATCCAGCAATAATTAAGTTGGTTACCTCTGTCCAATCTCGCCCCCTAGCCTTCCCATCCGACAGCAATAATAATTAAACCGCCCCCTATTCCACAAATATTTCTAAATCAATAAATGTTGATCTATGTCATCCTATCGACCTTTTACGATCCTAAAAATAACTCAACACAAGGCTGTATGAACCAGTTGCCTATGCCTATATGAAATCTATCACCAGGAATAGAAACAAAACTACAGTTACCATAACTCTTAACGTCAACAATTAACTTGCGTCCTATCAAAATCGAATACAAAGTTTTAGTACTCATAGAAAACAATTACTAAAGGTTTCAGTATTCACAGATAACTCAACAGTTTTAAAATTAATACTCCCGGAATAGTTTGGTTATTGACTATATCTAAGTACTTTGTTCACTCATTAAACTTTGGAAAACCAACAACGCCACCAGCATCACGGTAGAAATCCGCCATTAAATAAAGAAGAAAAAGATAATAACTGAAAGGTATTGTATTTCAAATAATACTCATTACATTATTGTTTTGTAGTTTTATCTCCTTTGACCTTTAACCTAACCTAAGAATCTTTTTGTTACAGATTTCGTACAACAAAATTTTAGCTCCAGCTCTCATTGCGACTGTCTACAATATTGGTCTTAATCTATTATCAAGAACCCGTAATACAAAGTGTATGAATCAACTTTAGAAGATAACAACGTTTATTGTGAAAAGTGTCAAATTATAATTCACCCATTATCAAGAGCCCGTAATACAAAGTGTATGAATCAACTCCAGAAGATCCAACAAAATTTATTGTGAAAAGTGTCAAATTATAATTCTTCAATATCTCTGAATTAATTAATCTTCATTGAATTATTCCCTATTAAGCCAATTCTAAACTCACGCATCGCAACACGACAACAATTTGTGGGAAAAAATCCCACTTCTAAATTAAAGTATTACCGCTTGACTGAAATCCAATACAACTATATTAATGATAACTTATAACTTAACTTTCTGATCCTGGTCATGGCTTACCAACTTGTAACCTCCCCCCCCTTTCTTAGCTTTTGCTCCCTTAAATCTAAACCTAAATCTACCCATATGCCTAGCTACCTTATAATACATACACACATCCTCGCCGCTTTACCTTAACTTAAATTATTATCTAATTCTTAAAACTAATTAACCTAATTTATCTACAATCTAATGGTTGTGTCTGGAGTTTTGTAGAGTGTGTAGCGTTTGTATGAAGATGGAACCTTAGCATAGCTTAATTCTATTTGCAGTGAATTTCAGTCAAGCAATGTAATATTATGATAACTACTATTTTGGCCAGATCGTCTAGTGAACCCTCCGTTGTTAACCGCATTTAAGTAACTCAAGTTCTTTCGTGAAAGTTTAGTAATTGGCTTATCCCTGTGTTAAATTATTTTCTCCTGACCTAATTACCTACCAGTCTATAAATCCTAACATAAATATGTGTAGCCTAGCAATGACTCCGTCTGAACTGTGACCTAAATCCTTCACTGCAGCTGCGGGGAAGATTTGTAACCACTCAAAGGTAATCAGATGATAGCTTAGCTTGTAGGTATTATTATTTATTATCAGTAGCATGATACATAAGAAGCCTGGTGCAATTTATATAAAGGTTTAGTGGGATTATAAAAGTCTTGTGGAAGTATAAAAGTATTGTGGAATTATAAGAGTCTTGTGGAAGTTTAAAAGTCTTGTGGAAATATAAGAGTTTTGTGGAAGTTTAAAAGTCTTGTGGAAATATAAGGGTTTTGTGGAAGTTTATGAGCTCCAACCGCCGCTCCATAGCGTGCCATTACATCTCATTGTTTAATTATGGCCCCGTCCACTTTGGCTTTAACATTAATTATTAGCTTGTAGCTTTAATTCTTTCAAACTGAGAATTTACATCTCTTCTCAAACTCTAATTTCATTTTACATTATGAACTATGTGTTAGCAATTTAAATTCTTATTATTCCACATAAATCAATAGAGTTTATCTCAAGGCTTGCTATCATCCAAATATCCTTTTCACATTAAGAACTTAATTATTCAATGCAATAACTTATATTCAGTCCCGTAAAGGGTGGATAATTTAATCAAACGCCACTTCAGGCGGTGGCTAAAGTAGAATGCTATTAATACAGGTAAAACTACTTTTATTTACTCTTAGTATTTATTATACAGGTCTTGTAAAGTTCCAATATAACTACATTGGATTAGCTGCATTGGCAGATTATCACATCTTAAGTTTATTAAAGGATGCTAAATTCATTCAATATCCTTGACTTTAGGAAGTGAACTGAAATAGAATACTATCATTTGAAGTAAATTACTTTGGGTTACTCTTAGTGTTCATTATACAGATCTTATAAAGTGTAAGCACATCTCAAGTTTATTGAAAGATGTTTAATCCATTCAACATCCCTGACTTTTAGGGAGTGAATGTAGTTAATTATTTTTCCATTAACTTACACCCTCTGTCTCTCAGACTGAGTGGTTAATTTGATAGACTACTAAATCATAGTTAGTATACCTTTAGCAGGTAGTAAATCAGGCAGTTAATTATCCCTGTTAATCATTAAATAAATTACATTTAGAAGTTATCTTTTACTCACTTTAATAAGTATAGATTAGACTGTACTAGGTATTAGTCTGATTGATTAGATTGTTCCCATCAAATATTTCTATGTTTCATATTATTAGAAGTAAGTACTTACATATCTTAAGAGGTCTATTCAAATGGTATTAGTAGACCATTGTCAGGCTAATTAGCTGGTTGTTATCAATCAATTATTTCTATGTTTCAGATTATTAGAAGCTCATAGCTTGCAATGTCTTCTTTCAACGACTTATCCTAGGTTCTAAACTGGTTTTAGTTGTTCAGTTTGTATCAGCTTATTTTTGCTAAGGTATCGGATGTAAAACTTTAACACCTTGAAGAGTGTAGCGATATGAGATCGTATTGCATCCCAGGGAAAGCTAAAAAATGCCTGTTTGGTCATTTCAGCATTAAAAATCAAACATCACAGTACGGCTAAGCTTATTTGCTATAACTTTTTAGTATTTTTCTTGTAATAGAAAACCAGTCTAGACTTTTAGGTACTCCAAAGTAATGATGGTACGATATTATCATACTTCTGTTAATTATTTAAAATGAATAATTAATTGGTAACAACTTTAGGAAAACAATTAGAATTTTACCGGCCTGCGGTAACAGATTACTTGCCTAGCTAGGACCCACATCACTTCATCATAATTTTATTTAGCGCCGTAACTTAATTACCCCTGCCTTATTAGTCTGAATTAATAACTAACCATATATATATATATATCCGCCTACCTATAGATTCCTACAACTTTCCTCACTTGAAAATGCCTATATTTTGTCGAACTAACAGTCCCTCTTGTGTACCTTGCAAACTAGGCCAAGCCTCATTTAATTTAAATTCGTGGTGTGTGGTGAGAGTCGCATTGCCCCTGAAAGCAACTAACTCCTAAATGTTCTATCAGTCGAGCCAGTATACTCAGTGTGTTATTTTCCTATCCCTACACTGTATGTATGGAGATAGACTCGAGATTGGACTGGGTCATACGGGTCTACCTCCAGCTAAATGGTGTCTGACCTATCTTCAACTTTCACTAGGGAGACAACTGTCTCTCCCCCATTACTCCGTCGAAGATAGTGTATTGTTTAGCGTAATAGTGTAAAACGCCGATCTTATTAAATACAATCAAAGATCATCCAGACCGAAGTCTGTTGAAAGGTACATAGGTTTTTGTTGTCACCGTGACTCGTTTCAGCCGATGCACCCCAGAATACTTCATTCTGTTAACGGATTCGAGTTGCGATCGCAATAGTTTACTTTATTAATAACTTTCAATTTCACAAATCTTAATTAATATCGCAGCTCGAATATCACTTAGCGCACTATCAAGCTCGGACGCTATTTTTCCCGTATGAGTCGTACCGCACTCTTAAGTTGGACCGCTCCGTTGATCGTCCCAAAACTCAATGCCCCTGATTTTTCCGCCCTTTTCCTAAGCATCTTACTTTCGCGCCACGCGCGCCTAAGATTTGCCCGCGCGAGTCCGCTTTTCTTCCCTTCAACCAATCGCTAGCCGCTTCCCCGATCCCCCCTGCCTTCGCGCCGCGCCACGTGGAGCTATCATCCGACCTCTCTTTCTGTCTTTTTCTCAACCTCTCGCTCGCTCATTGCCGCTTTCGCCGCGCAATTCTAAAATTTTTCCATAATCTAACCAAATCTCGTCCGACAGCCAATATTTCATCGTTGAATATCTAAATGTAGCCTTCTATTAACAATTCCCTCTTAATAATCCTCCACTTAAGCCAATAATCCTATATTTTGGGAAACTATCAAAAGTTCCGTATTCCGACCATAGATGGCGTCCGCCCGTAGGTGAACCACTTTGCCGACCCCAGAGCAGTCCCCGCAAACCTCAAAATAAAATACGGTCCTAGTCAACCTAGCAACCTTACGCGAAGCCCAAATAAATGACTTCCGCTAGACGCCACCTATGTCGCAAGGGACGCGCAGAGCAGTCCCCGCGAAATTCAAAATAAAGAAGTCAAACTAGCAACCTTATGCGAAGCTTACGTAAATAACTTCCGCTAGACGCCGCCTATGCCGCAAGGGACGCGCAGAGCCGTCCCCGCGAAATTCAAACTAAAGATAAAGCGCTAGACCATTGACCATTATTCTGAACTAGTTTATTATTCCCTTTTTCATGCTTATTATATTAATGGTGCTACGCATTAATATTTATTTTAATGCTACTCCCACACCTTCCTTACTAACGGACGGATACCATTCATTCTGTACCGTTACAAGTTATGTTATGATTAAGTACAAAATAAAACTATTAAAATATTAACCTTGTTTCCAATTTTTTCTTCGACTGTACTTTGTACGTATATGCGAGTTCACAACTAAAATAATAAGAAAAAACAAAAGGTGCCATCTTGCACATCTGTGCGAGTTTAAAGTGTGCGAGTTGACGAATAACTCTAGGCATTTTCATAATGATTTCTTAGACTGCTCACCCACTGTTTGAACTTATAAAAATCTTTCTATAATATCATTATCAAAATAAACACTAATAGAAAACACTAGATACACGCATATTTTCCGGAGGGGTAGATAGAGACTACTTACTTTGCCTACCCCTAACAACTTTTGTGTTTATCGGTCTGAACAACGACTGCCATTTGCTACGATACTGTCACATTGTAATGAAAAACTAATAACACCATAGGTCTGCTGTTGAAATACCAGACACAATAGAATTTCTATTGATATCGAGCTCTAGGAGTCCTTGCCACAGACGAGGGCTGTACTACTACTACTTACTACCCCTAATAAGTAAATACGTTGTACCAGTAGTTAAAATCTATAAGAATACTACTATCTTACTATATCAACAAGTACATACCAACGATTAAAATTGCTCCCAATTTCTCACATGCACGGTGTGAGGCCTACATCTGTCAGTCATTAACCGTTTTATAATAACACGAGTGGCGAGCGCGCATTCGCCTAATGGACCGATTGCACCAAACGTTCCGCGTCTGTCAAAATAAACACCAACGAGTGGTATAGAAGGCCGTCTGCGTTTCCCACATTTATTTTGTACAAGAAAATTAGCTGTCTCTTGCATGCATTTATAATTCGCAACTTTTTCTTGTTTCTGGTTGCGGTGAGCAGACAGGTTAGTTCATAAATTTATAATTCTGTTGATCATTGTAATGAACTGCGATTTTTCTCAGTCTATACTTATTGTTCGTGGAGATCAAATCAATATATTTCTACGAGTATTACTTTTGTTCATTTTTTTCATTCTCTCTGTCTTTACATAGTAATGATAATTTAAGATATTTCCACATCGGGTGAAACTAAAACCTTCAACTTGTCTCATCGTAGGTATGTAACGACAAGTCCGAAGGATGCGCACTTCATCCAAAATACTCAAACACTGATGAACTGGCTATCTTATCTCTAATAGTCGGCACACAACAATGCTTACTAACATCATTTTTATGATGACTGATCAATAAAACAGAGAAAAATAACATCCTTCACTGGGTTATGAACCCAATCTTAATACAATTCCAATGCGATTAATATGTATCGATATTGAGATAAGTAAAGATAATTCCGGAAAGCCATCTCGATAATACTTTGTTCAATCAATTTCCACGCAAATTAATTCCAATGTGGCGCTATTGTCGCTTACAAAAGTGCCATTTGACATTTTTTAGATTTGTGATTGGAAATTGATTAATGCAATTCTGTTTCAAGAGTAGCCTACCTGAGTGAGGTAGATTAACCAATAGTTCAACGACTATTAACCCCAAATGGTTAGACAGAGACTATAAGCAATGAGGTCCTCAAAGCAGCAGCGCACTGCCGTAGTCCACGGCACACACAATAACAACTGCACATGTGCTTGATAGATGGATAGCCCATCGCCGCTTTTGTTATTGAACGCATGTGCCGTCTACATACATACATACCTATAATCACGACTATTATCCCCGAAGGGTTAGTCAGAGACCAGGCAATGAGGACCCCAAAAGCAGCGCACTTCCACAGTCCACGGCACACCGAATTACAACTGCCAAAGACATTAAACTATTATTAAATCTCTTTGACAACAGCACATGTGCTTGATAGATGGAAAGCCCATCGCCGCTTTTGTTATTGAACGCATGTGCCGTCTTTAGTCTGTCAATCGAATTTTGCGACACCCAATAAAAGATCAACCGTGTCGCGTGGCGGTGAAAGAATACTACCACCCCCTCTCTTCCCTTGGGTGTCGTAAAATGCGACTAACGGACTAAAGGCTGCACATAAATCCAACAGCATAGAGCGGCGATGGGCTCACAACGCTCACGCTGAGCACATGTGCAGTCGCTATTTGGTGAAAAGTGGACTATGGTAGAGTACTGCTTTTGCTGTCCGCAGTGCCTAGTCTCTGACTAACCCTTCGGGGATAATAGTCGTGATTATACGTGTGTTTGTAGGTATAAAAGAGATGTGTTGGTAATATTCTTTTTAATAATGAGTCGGCACCGCACAGCTCGTTAAGGCGCTAATTTGTTTTAAATAATCTATAAAACCTTACAAGTTTTATTTATAGAGACATTTAAGTACTAGCAACCGAATAATCATACCCATACCAAGATTATTTAAGGTTATGGCTTGAAATCGTGACACAAAACTAATTTAAGTGGTAAATAAGCACTTAGCTCAAATTTTGCTAAGTTACAAATCAAAATACCTAATGAGTGTCTTCTAATGTGGCTTCGTATCTGGTGAAATACTTTTCAAAGAACCAGTAATTCAACTGACGCCACTGACCTTTTTCATAATAATCCATTTTTTTTATTAGTAATCGTCGTAGTAGATTGTATCGAGACATTGTTACGTATGAAATTGAGCATCCGTGTTTCATGTTTGCACTTATCTAAGATCTTAATTAAGATTTTGAACTTCTAGATAACCAGTTGCGTACTGATTTATTGTTAGATCAATGTATTCTGTTAATAGTAAAGCCATCTCCAACTTTATTTTCCTAATTTCAAATGTTATAAAAATGTCATGCCTTAAGACTAGGTGAGATGAAAGCCAAGAAAGAAAGTGGCTCAATAGAAAAAAAAAGGCAAAATAGAAAAATAAAAGAAACCACATTGGGCCAGCGGGGTGGGCTACGGCCCGACCTCTAAGTGGTATTTCGGACAGCAATATTTATTGGCCAAACATGGTTATAAAAAGTGTTTTACGTTGTTAACAACGACAAAGAATTAGGTGAACGACATGATCGTGTTGTTAACGGCGCGTCGCCCGCGCTTCGCCGGCGCACTACTGAACAAAAGACATCAACGAGCGACCGCGAGCGCGTCGATTCAGAGTTCCACACCCACACCATAATATACACCAGGGGCCGTCGCCTCACACTGCATAGAACAATTTATATTATGTTGACTGTTGTATTGTTATTGACTAGCATCTCACATACAAATATAAGTAAGTGGGATAGTTGTGCTAAAATATATATACCTAAACAGTTCTGCCACCACACAATAATGTGTGTAACTATTATAACGATAAGTAAAAGTATGCCAAGATAAATTTTATGACAAATAACTTTATGCAAAAAATACGCAAATTGGCTGGCTAGTTATAATGAGCAGAAGCTACGATTTTGACAATGCAGTTTTGTTTACATATTTTACTCGCTCAACTTGAATGCTTTAACTACGCCCACTGGAAACCTACTCCTTAAGTTTTCATAATAATTAAGATGTTTTTATAAGCCGGGTTTTATACAACATAAATTGTATTACTTATTGTTCAAGATGTAAACTGGTTAAAGTTTTTTTACAGTTGCAGGTAACTATAATATGATATTGAAAATAAGATGTATTCAGGTCTTATGCGTAATGGCGACAGGCTCAAACTGTGGGCATTTTACTTCATCATCATCATCTTCTTGTATTAGTAAATTTGAATCAACTGGAAGTGATTCATATCGACAAGTATATTTAAAAATTTTACTTTAAATTGTTTTAAAAATGTTTTATTTATTTATTGTTTTATTTATTAACCATGTAGCGTAGCGGTGAAAGTATACTACCACCCCCTTTTATTTACGACACCCAAGGGTAGAGCCTTGGGTGTCGTAAATGGCGACTAACGGACTAAAGACTGTACCTACTACTAACAACATAGAGCTGCGAAGGGGCACCACCTGTCACACTGAGCACATGTGCAATCACTATTTGGTGAAAATTGGACTATTGGTAGAGGACTGCTTTTGCTGTCCTCATTGCCTTGTCTCTGACTAACCCTTCGGGGATAATAGTCGTGTTTATATGTATGTATGTATTTGCTTATTATATATAAATGTAAAAAAACTAAAGCACTGCTCTTAGTCTATATTTTTAGTTACCTATTAAAGAAGACAATAGAATAGAGTTGTTAATTACTGCCTCAACAACATTTACTGTGAAGATCAATTACACAATAACCATCCCGCCCACACAAAAGTAAATTAATTCTTGAACAAAGGCTATAAGATTTACTAAACGACATTTCACAAACCGTACGTGTATCGGATTATTCATAAAACAAGTTTATTCAAAGTGCCACAGGTTTCGAATCTTATAATGTTATTGCTGAATTTATAAATATCAAAATCTTTCGTTCTAACTGATTGTTATTATTCATGGTCTTTTATTTGAGATTGCGAAATTTATCTATGGATTGTTTGAGTAATCCGTAAGGTAACAACGGCAATATAAGTGTCAAAATAATTATGATTAAATGCCTATGACCTTTGAAAACTAGTTTTTATGGTTTTATGTTTTACGGTATATTGAGTTTGGCACTGCATATAAATGCCCGAAATTAATATCGTTATAATATTGAATACATTATCCGTTATCACTTCATTAAAAATAATATTACACTCAAAGGAAGACTCTTGAGTTACTGTGATACTACTAATAATTGCTATTTGAAAGAGTGTCGCCCGGATGGGGAAAGCCGAGAATTTGAGTGCATGAGAAGTGAATGTGTCAGGCATTTGGAGGTTTCAAGTGTTATATATTTAGTCATAAAAAATGCCACTTGTAAAGTAAATAATTATGTCTGTTACCAATAAAGTTATAACAACTCGTTATTTAAAAACTTCTTTAAATAATTTTGGTGTTATAAAGTTCATCAATCTGCTTTTTTTATTATTTGGGTTACAAAATAAACATTTCATACTATCTAAAAAATCGAATTCGAAACTAAAGTCGAATTATCAAAGATATACAGTTGTGGTCATAGAATTAAAAACGGTTCGTACTGAAAACAACGTATGAAATCTATTTACATATAAATAATTTAATAATCAATTTTTCAATAAAGTTATAACAACTCGTTATTTAAAAACTTCTTTAAAATAATTTTGGTGTTATAAAGTTCATCAATCTGCTTTTTTATTATTTGGGTTACAAAATAAACATTTCATACTATCTAAAAAATCGAATTCGAAACTAAAGTCGAATTATTAAAGATATACAGTTGTGGTCATAGAATTAAGAACGGCTCGTACTGAAAACAACGTATGAAATCTATTTACATATAAATAATTTAATAATCAATTTTTTTATTATTTATTAATGCCATGAACCACTCACGTCACTAACATACTCACCTACCCGACTTACTAAACCATATGACATTTTAAATTATTTTTATGTAATAAAAAGTTCGATAACTCATGTTGTAATAAGTTTAATCACTGAACAAATAATTAAGAACACAAACTGAAACTAATAGGTATTATTAAATTGAATAAAAATTAATGAATTTAATAACGTAAATGTAGGAGGTAGGGTAATTTAGCCGGTTTACTGGCTACTTCTGGTTTTCGGCCATTATGTAGCTATATCCATATAATAAGAAATCTTTAGTACACTCATTTAAAAATCCATGCCTCCTAAAATATTTAATTGTACCCAACATCTCCCTAAATTAGCAGCATAATAACTCTTTATTTTTTCCCCAATTTACCTTTGAATGTCAAGCAGTGCAAGTGTGAATTAAAATTAGCAAAAATACAGTGCACACAAATGTTTGCAAGGTAAGTTACAGCGTTGTAATATGGTTTGGTAAATAAAGAAGTTGTCAATGTATCTGGAAAATTAGTTGAATTATTATTATTTTCGTTCAAATGGGTTAAATATTTGGTACATTATATAATTATTTGGTGGTCGGATAACTAGATGCGATTTTGCGGAGCTTTTACTTTTCGGCCGCCCGCCGACCAAAAGGTGGAAAAAGGAAAAAAAAAATTATATAATGCTTCAAAATGTTTAGATAAAATACAAAATATATCATCAATTGATTTGAAGCTTTAGTTTATGGCCTCTTGTTTACATACACGTATTTGATAAAAAACACTTTTAAATTAGTTAGTATTTGACGGCCTAAAACTGAGTCTGACTGAGCTACTTTTCGGCATAGGCAAAATTTATGAGGGTTGATAAGATTTAATGACACAAACTATGTTAATTTAACCTGTGAAATCGAGATTGCGGCCGTTTCTGATTGTATTATAATGGACGAAAACCGAAATGAATCTAGTTTTCAGCCATATGTTTTCAAAACGGCCGACAACTGGATTATATATTTCGGCCATGTTTAATTTAAAAAGAGACCTGTTTCCATAGTAATGAGAGTTTAATAAATAATATTAAATATTTAACAACTTGTAATTGTATACTTACTTGAAAAAATGGCGCCAAAACACTTCCGAATTATGGCATGAAAAAATATTTTTTAAATTTTGAATTAAAAACCATTTTCAAACGAAATTATATTGCGTTCCTAATTATTTGTCCAGCGGCCAGTACATTGCAAAAACATGTCTTGTTTGTTGTCTCGAAAAATGATAAAAGTTTATTTGATTTGTATAAAACATTCTGAGTTGGAACCTTAGTCATGATAGTACATTTTTACGTGGGTAAAAGTAATTGATAAAAAATCAGTGCAAAGTTTTTTGAACTAGATTTCATAAAATTACACTACTACCTACCCGTTCGTAATTATACACTATTGTATATTGTTCATTCACAACTGTATATTGTGCGAATGTGGAAGGAACGATTGCGCAAGGGCGTCCCAGAAAAACCTACGCAGACCAGTTAGAGGTTCTGTTAAAAAAGGTTGGTGTACGCACGCAGTGAAAAAAAAGATTGATGGATTTGAATGAAGCGAAAGAAGTGTATATGGACCGTAGCAGATGGCGATCCATAGTCTCGGCCTACCCATATGGGAAACAGGCGTGACTTTATGTATGTATGTAAGTAAAAAAAATCAGCTTCGATCACATAAAAAAACTACATATACAATCCTACACTAAACGTAGCGGAATAGTGGCAATGTTGATGTACAGGATTTTTTTTACATGCGCACAAATTTTTTATATTATTCAGTAACGTTAATAGACATATTTTTTTTTTTAAATTTATTTATTATTCATTATTTATTCAATTTGTCCGGCTCAATAAAAAAATAACTCGTGGATACCGGGCAAACGAAAGGTCACGTGTGACGTAAAGGTAACCTAACCTAGGTATCCTGTGGTATCGTAATGTGTCAGAGTTTAATTGCGCGGTCCCGGTCGATTGACCATTATTAACAGTATTTTTGTGGATATGTTTGATAAATTTTAGTATTTTTTTTGTTCACTTAAAAAAATTAAATTAAATCTGTAGCTCTAGATTAAGTTACTCTATAATTTAAAAAAAAATATGCACAAATAAAAAAATCCTTTATAAATTTGACGTAACTTATAGATATGTTTTAGAAGAAAAATATGTTTGAAGAAGCTCTTCGTCATGTAGACACTTAGCTCGCATACTAAAAAACGAAATGCGTACCTAAAAATCTCACTAGGCTCCTTTAAGTCGATTCACACATATCAGTGAAGTCATAGTACTGTGGAACTCGTAAAGGTTGGGGGGCGTTTGTTTTAATAACAACAACCTTTATTTAGTATACGAGTTCATTTATTGTATACTTTTATTTACATTTACAATTACATATTTACAATATAAAAATAACATGGTCAAGTCTACCCATGTTGGCACTTCCGATCGTTCTCCTCAATTCCCGGTTTGACATCTTGTCATTTCAAATTATGTTTTTAATAAATTACTATAAAGTAAAACCAGCCAGCGCCCTAACATGGTATAAACTCTACATTCCTCCCGACCTGGGGAAAAAAAAAAATTTTTTAAACAAAAAAAATTTTTTTTCAACTTTTTTTTTATATTTATACCCATTTCTAAACATTTCTAAACATCCTAGCAGAAACGGGAAATAAAAAATACATACAAGAATGATTCAACCTAAACCCGGCTTGGATTTAGCTATTCGAAGAATTAAACTTCGAAGAACTTGGCACATATAAACCCGTCAAAACTATATACCTATTTCGAATCATCCTCCAACACTAACCAACACGACTCATAAACATCACCCTTAACCAAAATTACATAACTAACTTTATCAATCTGCATGTCAAAATATTTCATGTTAATGCAGAGAAAAATTCAAACTCTCTAAGGGTGTGATAGTCGTTCTTAAACTTAAGCTTTATAGCAAGACTCAAAGCAGATACTATCAACTTATCAATAGGAAAAAATATTCTACACCATTATATTTAAAACTCTCAAGAAATCAAGAGGCTCAAGTACAAGGTAAGAAATAGAATCCCCAAAAACATGTCAACTATCCCACGTTATGACTTGATACTCAACAATACAATATTCCCTCATAATCTATAGAATTAGGGAATTATTGATTAAACTTTAAGGCAAAAGATAATCCCTCTATTTCCAATCCATTACTTAGGTAGAACTTCTACTAAGTAATTCCGAATGCTTATGAGAATAGTTACTCTATTCTACACCAGAAATTGCTTATCGTGAGAGAAATTTATTAACTCACTACAAACTACTAAAATAGCAAACTATTAATTAACCCTAAACTACTATTACACTACTTCTATAAATCAAATAACCTACAACATCATACTCCCCCATACTACTAACTCCTTAACCCTTCATAAACTAATGTTATAAATACTCAACCCTTTCTCTGCATACTACATACTGCTAACTCCTAAACCTTCACAAACTATGCTATAAATACTCAATCCTTTAACCCTCAGTAATAATAACACACCATTTACAAACCAGATACTAACCCTATATCCCATCATTTATGTGTGTGAAACCCAAATCAGGAATCCATGACAAATAGCTTATTGCCTAATCATGTTACACCAAATAATAGAATTAGTCGACTAGATCTACCAATCTAAATCTACTTAACCCTTACAAACTCATTACCTTTCTCAAATACTTACTTTACCAGCATTCAACATTACAAATACGTTAATAAACCTATCTCACGCTTTTTAACAATATTTTCCTTATCATATCAAACTACTCTTTAAGTTAAGGTATGTCTTGTATTTGGTCCTCTTTTTCAAACATCAATTGCTACCTAAAATACGTTTTTCATATTTCTCTCGTACATTATGTAACATTAAAACACATATTAGTAAATAACAATGACAACATATAACTTAAAATTAACCTACTAAAGCCTTCCCTTTATACACAAACCTATTATATTTTACAAACATACATACACAACAATGTCTACAAACACACATCATCGTGACATGAAATGCTTTAGGCGATTTGTATGAAAAACGAAATTAACAAGCCACCAACATTAGACCTCCTATCGCTCAATGATTCTATATGCCATTGATAAAGACGTGCCAGTTTCGTACATCTGCCAATAACTCGCCTGGGAACATAATAAAACTAAATCATTGACGTTAAAGAATACCGGTCTAACTCTTACGTAGTGCCTTCGTAAATAATCTACTCATACGACCTACCTATTCTATCGAATTTTCGTTTTAGGATAACCCGTTCCTAAATCTACATTAGTTACAAAACGTTTTTCCTCCACCGGCAAGGAAAACTCACCACTATTTGGTGCCTTCAAAAAATATACGTAATCATTGTTACGCAATTTCTGAAAATCAATAAAGTAATCAATTGATTGATGCCTGTCACTTGTTGACACATCAATGTTTTTCTTTTCCGCGCCCGGCTCGGAACTTTCTAAAACAATTGCCTGATATAGAACATTCGATGACCTATCTGACTTTTGTTCTAACTTCAAACTTTCTAAACCAATTGTTTGACATGGAACATTCGATGACTTACCTAACTTTTGTCTAACAAGTGAACTCGATTTTTCCGAATCCTGTCTTGCAACAATAGCGGCTTTACCTATTTCGCTCGACACATTTGGCTGAACTAAATGAATATCTCCTAACTTTTGTCTAACAATCGAACTCGATCTTTGCGAATCCTGTCTTGCAACAAAAGCGGATTCATCTTTTTGGCTCAACACATTTTGCTGAACAGAATGAATATTTCCTAACTTTTGTCTAACAATCGAACATCTTTCAGAGTCCTGTCTTGCAACAAAAGCGGATTCATCTTTTTGGCCTAACACATTTGGTTGAACAAAATGAATTTTTCCTTGGGAAAAAGACACACAATTGTTATAAAAATCAATACACATTTTATTCTTTATTAAGAAATCCTGACCTAAAACTACACTACACTTTAAGTCAGCTACAATTATAAATTATTGTTTAAATAAAAAATCGCTCAAAGAAAACATTATATCGCATTTTCCAACTACTTTTAACCTACTACTATTACTCGCACTAATACATCTATTTTCTACATCTCTACATTTTACTCCTATCTCATCCGCGGCAACTTGACTGATGCAGGAAACCGTGGCACCTGTGTCTACAAGAGCTATAGAATTAATCTCATTTGTAGAAAATACTAATAATGGCAATAACGTAGAAGAAGGTCTAACCTGTTGACTAGCTTCATCCATCGCTTGCAATTTCACATCAGATGTGTGGGCTTGCAAAAGACCAGACGACATCTCAATAACCGCCTCGTCGCGACAATTGGCCTTCTTTATTGTCGGCGAGGTTGAAAACCCGGCTGCGACTGCGTTTTCCTAAAATTAGAACGTAAATTATAGCTATTTGAAGGTGCAGGTCCTGGTACAACGCGGCATACATCTTGCACTTCCGTTGTCATTGGCGGACCAAATGGAGTGGGCGTACTACGATCACCTCCCCCACCGACAAACTTATGAACGAACGCAGCAGGATTCTGCGCTAAGTTCATCTGCTCTTCACGTGCTTGTGGATACACCTTCTCTAATTGCAAAATAACCTCCCTGAGGTCTCTTTTACACGCATAGTGAGAATATGCTAGTTTATTCTTGAAGTAAGGCTTTAATCCCTTTAAAAATTGCGTAATGAATGTTGCTTCATTAGTTATGTTTGCTTTGCTAGCCAACTCCGATAAATTATAAAAATGCTCGCTCAGGCCTTTCTGGTCCTGCTTGGCATTATACAATAATTCGGAGTAATCACACACTTCAAATTCTTCCCTCAATTTATCCACCACTTCTTCAAAGCTTTTACATGAAGATTTTATTGATCGGAAATAGTGAAGTGCAGACCCTTTTAAAAATGCTGGCAACAAAAATAATCGATCCTCAGAGCTAGTGCACTTCTTATAAACTGCTACTGCTTGGAACTGCTCCAGAAACTCTTCCACCGACTCATCAAAATGACCCGTAAAACAAGTGACTACGCGATCCATTTTGCTTAAAAAAATAATTTTCCTCTTCTTTCAGGTAAGATTATCCTAATTTCTTTTCTATTCTTCATTCTTCAACACTTAGGCTATTCACCATTCTTTTCAGTGCTTTCGTGCCACCTGAAAAACGGAAACATATCGCGCACGGTCGGCTTTTGGCGCCTCCACCATTGTGGAACTCGTAAAGGTTGGGGGGCGTTTGTTTTAATAACAACAACCTTTATTTAGTATACGAGTTCATTTATTGTATACTTTTATATACATTTACAATTACATATTTACAATATAAAAATAACATGGTCAAGTCTACCCATGTTGGCACTTCCGATCGTTCTCCTCAATTCCCGGTTTGACATCTTGTCATTTCAAATTATGTTTTTGATAAATTACTATAAAGGAAAAACCAGCCAGCGCCCTAACATGGTATAAACTCTACAGTACCGACACAGTACCGGCACAGTGCCGAAATATTCGTTCATACATTCTCTACGAACGCATCCCGACTTGTCAGTGTCAGTGACTCAGTCAGTAACTGACGACGACACAGTGCTCTCAGCGCGTTCATAGAGAATGTATGAAAGAATATTTCGCACTGTGCCGGTACTGTGTCGGAACTGTGACTTTATGACTGTGTGAATCGACCATTATAAGTACGGACGTTTTAAGAGCATCGACAGTGCATATACTTTTCATATGTGATCGAAGCCCATCAAAATCAAAATCTAAATCATAATCTCTTTTTCCCAGTAAAGTTATTATAAAAGCATTTTCGAATCTTCTAACAATTTTTTTTTTCTATATAACGATGGGTAGGCAAATCCATTAGGGACGTTTTTAAGCTGTGGAGAAGAACGATGCAAGAAACTCCACAGCTTTATAAAGAAGTTTATCTGTAATCAGTAAGGATCAGTAAAGTATATCAGTAAGGGTTCTTACAAAATCAATTTGGCTGCCAATCGCCGAAACTTGCGCAATTCATTCTCACATTCAAGAGAGTTATAGCTTTATGAAGTCTAATCTAGCGTCATATATCACTCTGATATCGGACGACCGGTTCCGATGTGCAAGCCAAACGGCCGCCAGATGTAGCTCTCACGCCTAATACCAATATCGGATAATGATACTCGCCAGAGGCTATGCACCAAATTATTATGTTCTTTGATCTGGCTGGCGGGCAAAGTGTGTTTTCGGATTTTTAATGCATAGCCATTGAGTTATAATGTACTACGTACTAGAGAAGACGTCACAACTAGATTGTTTGCTACACGCGTTAGAGCCAGCTCGCACCAACTATATTAGTCTGTGGCTGGCGCTAGACGCAACAATACGTTTGTATTCTGTGTTCTATTTTATTAAAATATGCCTTCATGTGTGCTTAGGTAGGTACTGTTTAAAGAATTCAGGAAATACAAATAAAACTAAACGAATCAATTTTCACCTGTAAATACGCACTATAATATCGATAGGTATAACATGCATTTGATTTGACTAATTATTTTAACAAATCGCCGAGACATGAGCGGCGGCCATGTGTTGGCGCTTTAGACCTTTTGGTCGCGAGAAAAGAAGCGGTCTAGCGCTGTATGTTTGGATTGTTCAGAAAGACGTTAAATTATTGTGTTAGCGCTGCAGCGCACTTTTGTAAAATAGAACAAGACTTTTGCTTGGGATATCTCCTCTAGTACGTAGTACATTCTAACTCAATGTATATAGCCCGGGTTTGTGATACGATCACCAACAATCATTTGGCAAGCGTGGCACCTAAGCCAATACCCATCAATTAAATTAAAATTAAAGTAAATGTAATTTATTTACGATCTCACCAATTATCTAGACCAAGATGAGTATTCTTTTGAAACTCGTTAATATGGTCGTTAAGATAACGGATAAATATGAATAAACAATAGAAAAAACACCCAGACTCGATATCAATTTAGAAAAACAGTTTTTCTCTAAATTGACCCGACCGGGATTTGAACCCTCAGAGATGGCGCGACGCCAAACCCGGCGTGCTAACCGCTCGACCGACGGTGGTCGTCAAAATCAATTGTAGCGATGTCTTGATTTCAATGGTGGATAGGGTGGCCAACTATACAGTATTATACTGTTTTTTACTACATTATACTTTTTACTGTAAAACAAAAATAAAGTATCCAAAATACTGTTTTAGTATCACTGTACACACGGCGTCAGATCAACCTACCCAAAACAGTCAAATTTCTTCAATCAATTTTGAACTTTATAGTTCGGTTCTAAGGATCGATATTCATTGGAGAAAGGACACCGTCCACTTTATATAGGTCCTTGGGCCTATCATATGAACAGTTAAATATTTTAATGTTATTGATTGTTTTGAGTAGCTTATACTCGTATTATGTAGAAAACATAAATGAATGAAGTTTTGTATCAGGCTGGTTAAATAATACAAAATAGGTCAAAAACCCAAGAACACAAACAGTACAAACGAAACTAGCGGCAATGAATGAGGGCAGCAGGATGACAGATTTAATATAATAGTGTTGCTAGAGTACAAAAATAACTTTTTTCGAGACACTTATATTTATTATTTTTTATTAATACGTTTAACCTCATAGGAATTAAAGACGTATAAAAAGTAATAAAAGTAAATAATCTAACAAGTAGCTATTATTTTGAAACCAGGATTTACATTTTCAATCGCTTTTTACAACTTGGCTCAATTTTTAATTCACTAGGCAACACAGTTAAGTCATACAGGACCGCGCCTTTTAAATGAAGTCAATTAGCAATCGATTAAAATTCATTTTTATTATTATTTATTTTGATACTCCCAAATAGTGATCGATAATAAATAAATATTTTTATAAAACTAGTTGTAAATAACTTAATTTACAATATGATTGTTCAGGGGGGTGGGCCCATATTGGATGTTGTCCTTTGACAGTTTAGGGTAGGTTGATCTGACGCCATGTGTACACTGGTAACTATATACTTACCCGTTTATAAAGTAAAAAGTTGTGAACATTGCCCGCGTAGTGCAGCGCAGCCATTTTTATTTAAAATACTGTTTATTTACTTACTTTATTTACTTACCTTAAAATACTTCATTTTTTATTTTTAAAGTTGGCAACCGTAATGGTGGAGGCCACACAGCAGTGCCACCCTTGTAGTGTGACAGTATACAAGGCTGTAATTTACTATGATCTGGCTTTAACTTTAAATTATTAAGCTCAATTTGAATGAACTTTGGCATGCTAAAGGAAAATACAGATATCTAAATACTAGTAGAAGACATTAAAACGTTTATTCAACTAAATTTAAGTGATTTTATTCTTTAAACAGAAAACTTTAAATACTTACTACGTAAGTAGGTAAGAGTACTGTAGGTAAGAGTTAATTTCACGGGTATTAGCATCTTGACTTATGATTTGGCAAAGATGTGCTTGTTTTAGTATACTCCGCTCTTCCATATCAATAACAAATAGTACCTAGTTAAGTATTTTGTTCCATTATATAATATTTTACATTACAACACTAAATAATAATTATAATGTTTTAAGCCAAAAGAAATATATGCCCACGTTAAGTACGTACATATATAAGTGTGTTTATGTACAATCATACAATAATAAAAACTTAAAATATGAAGAATCTTTTAGAAGTAGAATAAATTAAGCTTCAACTAAAAAACCTTTCCTTCCAAAAACCGATCTCGTCCGTCGGTTTTCTCAACCAGTTATACTAAACATCAAACAAAAAACAAACATGTCGTCGTTAAGTCAATATTTTGACGGACCTTTCAAAAACACACGTTTAACAGTTAATTGGATGATTACATACAAACCATTAGCTTATCTAAAGGAACCACTCATAAGAGAATCGACATTGAATTGACAAGTGTGGCGAACGAAATTATCATAATCTGCTCGCCGCCCGCGCCGCTCCCATTCTGAGATGCTAAACAGCGCCGCATTCTAATTAACACGGAAAAGAAAATCTTATAAAATGCTGACAATGTCAAAAGTCACCCGTTAGATGTGGACTAGAATGCGGCACTGTGGATTTTATGTAATAGGAAAGGAAATTGGCTGTTATCGCTGTCGTCGAAGCCGACGCCTGCGCAGCGGTGATTTACGGCGCGCTGCAGGAAGCTGCGCTCATCACAATGTAAAGTAGATTTTGTTTTCTGTGAACCACACGATTTTTATAGGGATCAAATGTTAAATTGAGCAACAACACATTTTACATAACGTTATATCTATTCTTTGCACGTATCTATTAAATTGACAGAGATAGGAAGACGGATAAATTAACATTAAAAAATACATTTAAAACAAACATTATGCGCTACATATTGATGTAAGCTTCGGCCTATAGAAGGTCAGACAACAGTATCAATGGTAATTAATTATAACACATCTAACTACTACCTGATATTACGTAATAGTATAAAGTATTTGAGCGATGTACCTAATCGTGGATTCGAGGCAAAATAGTTTTGTATAAAATGTTATTGTGTTTGAGCTCAGATTGAACATCAACGTTTTAGACTACAGTCACGATGCTACATTAATCGGAGCTAAGTACTAAAAACGTTACGACAATGGCGGCAAGTACAGGCGACCTTTGCCTGACATTTGTGCACCTTGTAACGCGGATTCTTCTAAGGTTGAACTTTGGAGCGTCAGATTGAGGCATGCCGAAGGCGTTCGCATTGCTCGCTGCCGGGTCAGATCCTAACACACAGGAACGAGCGATCAAATGCCATTTGATTCCGAGGGTAATCATTGTGCAGTCTTGGAACGCAAAGGTTGCTCATATTTCCGAACGAAGTGGTCGGTTGGAAGCTAAATGATATGTCTGTTTTGGTAGTACAGTCACCAGCATTAAGATGTGATGATGCAAAAATATCTGATCATTGGTGGAAGGCATATTACAGGCATATTATGCCTTCCACCAATTATCAGATATTTTTGCAGGCCGTCGATAGTCACATCTTAATGCTGGTGACTTTACCTTCACAAGCGTATGCTTAGTTTGTATTCTAACACTACACAACTTTTAACAAATTAATTTATTACACAAAAGTACAAATCCAAAATTATTAATTTGCGTAGTGTTAATAACTATTCTGTGTGCTCATTATTTAATACTACATACTAACCCATCTCTTCCCTTGGGTGTCGTAAAAGGCGACTAACGGACTAAAGACTGCACATCTTTAATAAATCTGCAACGACTAAAGACACTACATCCAATAGCACAGAGCGCCGATGGGCTCACCAAAGACCTATCACACTGAGCACATACATTTGCAATTTCGTAAAACGCACTGTGAGAGTAGACTGCTTTTGCGGTCCTCAATGCCTTTATAGTCTTTGAGGAACCTTTTGGGAATAATAAGTGTATGTATGTTTATTAATGAGTCACTGCTCAGTCTCAAAAACACAAGAAAAAAATTTCAGCTGCTGTTATTCAATTTTAATTGCGGTATTATTTTAAATAGTTATAGTAATACAAAAAATAAACTTGGTTGCGTTATCGTTTAGTAGCGCCTGATGCTTTTTTAATGTATTTTCCTATTTCCTCATATATATATAACATTTTGTTCTTAGAATAAAATTAATTTATGAATAGAGAAATGTCTGGGTGCCCTTCGGTTCGCCTAAAATTGTTTGTCCTAATATGGTTTGGCCAAACCGTTTTGGCCTAAACTTAAAACGTACAATTATTGTTTCGCCTAAAAATTGTTTTGCCACCATTATAGTTTGGCCTAAGAATTGAAAGGCCTAATTTTAGAATGTCTAATGTAAAATAGCCTAAACTATATTGGCATAACTTTATTTTGGCATAACGATTATTTCGCAAAATTTATAAAAGCTCTAATTTTAGCATATCTAAAATTAAATGTGCCTATAATGTATTGGAATAAAAGCATAGAATTTTATTGAGAAAATAAATTGACAGAAGCGAATCGCTGAAAACCCGACTCCACGTAGTCTTGTCTGCCCTACCCTAGAGTGCAATATAAGCCCGCGTAGGCGCGGAGGGGCGAGGCGGCCCGCGAGCTAAGGAGCAGGTGGGTTGAGCTCGCCGCCAGGGCTGAGGCTGGCCGGCTGGATAACATGCTGCATATCTGCATGCATGCTGCACGCATGCTGTGTTTCTGCTTGCATGCTGCATGTCTGCATGCATGCTGCATGTTATGCTGCATGTTTTGCATTTTTAATTTTGTGCGAATTAATATTTAGGAATTGTAAACTTTAGGGATTACGAATTGTTCTGCCAAATGACGCATTTGGTAAATGACAATGTAGCGATAAAAAGTTAGGCGAAGTGAAATTAGGGCAAACACGATTCTGAAGAGTGAAATTAGGCGAAAAAATTTTAGGCTTTTCGTTTGGGTGCCATTGCAAATTAGGCGTACAAAAGATTAGGCGATCCGATAGAGACCCGAAATGTCTAGATACTTATATTTAAATGTCAAATTCGTCAGTAAATGGACATTATCAAAATACGGTCGGTATGTCATCAATGATGGCTACACGACTCGGAATATCATCATAACATAACAATCGGTATTATTAACGATTACTAAACTTCACGATAGGCAAAGTGCACTTCTATATAGGTAATCGAAATTGGCATGTACCTATCTCACCTAACGAAAGATTCATTTTATGATGGAACACCTTCTTCGCAATAGTTGCAACAAGGAGGGAAGGCTAGATTAAAAAAACCTTGTGCGCAACGATTATGGTTTCAATAAGTATTACATCATGTCGAATAATTCCTCTAAACACAAGCGGTGTTTATGGAGGCAAAAATCCATGAAGACATTACAAAAAATCAGCAAAACACACGTGTACTAATAAAAAATATGTTGTTTCTGAAGTTTTTATCAGAGTTATTCGATGATGATCAAACGGACGAATACAAAATGGTCAGCCAGTCACGATTACAAATTATTTTTATTTGCATGAATATCATCCGATCGTGATTGACTTGTATAACGAGAGCACACGATTCCCATTCCGTTGAGAGGTTGCAATGCTACATCCAATTATGGATACCTTAATAAATGTATCATAAAACACGCCAGTCATAATGAAGAATGTTATGATGATTCGTCACAAAATATTGTGTTCAATAGTAATATGGTTTCTTTTACAAATGTTTTTTTTTTGTGTTTGTGGGCTAGTATATATTTAAAACAAAACAAAAGTACACATTGTAATAAATAAAACAACAAAACTTATAACACAATTTAAATCCTTAATAGCACCAAGAAATAACAGTACACAAGTTACATAAGACACATACATATACTCGTACACCCTCCTTTTTAATTCGTTTTTATGAAATTAACGGTGAGTTCCACCCATGAAACTGAACAACTTTCCCCAAGAAACCTATGTGCAATAATGACAAAAAAATTTCGACCTCCCATACTTTTGTCGCCAGCTGATCGGGCAGTTTTGTATGTTTATTTATGATTAGAAATAACAACAAAACTTAATAATAATAAAAAAAAAACTTAATTACTTACATAAATAAATAAAATTCCACCTAAACTAAACTAAACTACGGTAAAAAGAGAAAAAAAAACCTACAAATAAAAGATGTCCTCCAACTGTGGGCTCATGGGTGCGGTACCAAGAATGCTGGCAACGTTACCTCTTTAGATTGCGAGGCTTATACGCTGGCAGAGGTAGCTGCCAGCCTTCTTGTCACCGGAGGCCTCAATAAGGTGACGACATAACTCTTTAACGAGCTGCTTGGCCTCCTGCCCCATGGACCCATTGTCTCCACTGCAAACGGAACAAATATGTAGTTGCGGCCTAGGTTCGCGTACTTGTTCCGTTTGCGACTTTCAGCACTTACCGCAGCAGCCCCGACATGAAGCGAGGTGGCGCGTACATGTGAGGGAGCCACGGTGTCTGCACAGGTCGCATCCCACACCAACGACCTGCCAAGCTTCCAAGGTCCAATGGTCATACCGTCAGGCCTTTTGCCATCGCTGCGAGAGATACCAGTTGGCTCTAAAGCAGCCGGTACACCAACGGTGGCAATTTGTATGGGATGTCGAAATTTTTTTGTAATTTTTGCACATAGGTTTATTTTTAAATATATTATATTTTCCAGCCAACCCAACATGTGGTGTTAAAAGGAGATCTGCCGTATTATTTGTTCTACTTAAATACTTTCCAGCCAACAAAGGAATCTCTTTTATTAAAATACTTGTTAATAAGCACATAATTCAAATCTTTAATAGATTTGTCAGAGAAAACAAGGGTATTTATTATTTAAATTAATGTAAGTACCTAGCTAAATTTAATATTTCATACCAAATTGCTTTAACTATTATGTAGTAACACTTAACCCTGTACTATTGTCTAAATGTCTTATAACTTGCTATTGTTGTTGTTGCTATTGAGATAATCTCCAAAGCTCTAATAAGCTGCTTAGAGGCACGTGTCAACAAGCACATAATAGATGGTTAGCTGTTTATCTGGCCTATTTACCCATAATTACCACTGACTATAAATCACTACGTACATAGTCGATCTACATGTCGTTTAAAGTTCAAGTTCATAATGAACCAGCTTAGGTGTATGACTAAACAATTTGCTGCAGCTAAGTACTAAGTGAACGCAAATATTTGTTATGGCATAGTTTCAACATCGGTGCTTCGGAAGCTTTTAAGCTGTTGTTGTAAGATGACATAGCAGTCGTTAGTAATCACAAACCAGTATTGGGCCAGTGAGGTGGGATATGGACTGTTTTCCTCGATGTGCTTACTGTTCTCGTGGGAAATCCTTAAAACAGCAAAGGTAGTCGTAGTAGGTTTATAGTCTTATGATGATGACATTTTAATATGATGATGACTGTTTTAACACGATGATAAAACTTACCATCATCATTAAGATAAGATCGTAACTGACTACTCACATAACGATTACCGTGTTACAACAGCTGGTAGTAACGACTTGACGCACCAACCAAAGTACGGAGGAGACTGAGATTATTTAAATTTCATCCACCGGGAATTCGGTAGAGGGTTGCGTAGTTTTCACGCTCTTGCACCACAAATGAGGTAAACAAGCCGGCGGCGAGTCACCGGGTCCTGTTTAATAACGTTACAATTTGACTATTTTGTAAATAAGTGACACATTTGTTAAGTTGTATGACTAGTGCTGTTTAATAAACTTCATAATTAAGTAAGAATTTACATATAAAAATCTGCAAATGTTACAATTAAGTACAAATGTTGTTTAATAAACGATTACATGTGTAGAATACGCCTGTAGATTTCGATAAAATATTGGATCTACAAATTTGTAGTTGTAAGTTACAAATTACACAAAATTTGCTGAGTAGGTGTATGGGCTATATTTCTGTTTAAATCGTATTTAAGATCATGTCTTATTTTTGTTACCAAATATTCAACGGTAGTTTTGCTGACCTGAAATTTTTCGTTGAATGTAAAATCTGTCACATCAACAGTAAAGTTAATCCTTTTACGAAAAACTCGCCGATGCCGTTTACTTCCGGTTCACACCCGCCCGGTGGCAGGCACATTCGTAATAATGTACCTGTAACTCGCGTACCCCCCACGACACGGTAAACCCGAGCCGAGGTACCGTGCCTCCAGAGGCGCCCTAGGGTTTAGCCGCTCCCTTCCGGCTCGAACCCCCAGAGGCTCCAGGGTGGATCGGAGACTCGCTTGCGGCGAGATGCCATCCCCCACCGGAATCCCCCTGGGAAATTTCGACCAATCACGGCTTGAGGAACGCTTTAAGTTTCTCGCCGCCCCAAACAAGCCCGGTAACGCTGTAAAGGTCATCTGAGAACGACAGCACTCACACTCAACTTATATATTCATCATCACTACTGTCACTACTTCCACTACTACTTGTTAGAACTATTTTTTTGTGTATAACAAATAAATTTCTTTACTTATTAGGTTGAGGCACTAAATTGTAAAGTTCTGACACACGACGAGGCCACCTGTCGAAATCGTACTACAATTTACAAAATATGTAGAACTAGCGGCAGCTCGCGGTTTCAACCGCGTGGTTCCCGTTCCCGTGCGAATATCGGGATAAAAAGTATTCTATCTGTTAATCCAGTTTATGAACTATCTGTATGCCGAATTTCATCCAAATCCATTCAGTAGTTTTTACGTGAAAGAGTAACAAACATCCATCCATACTTAAAAACTTATTTACAATTTGCGTTCAATAAAAATATGTAAATTTTCAACCGTAAATTGTAAATGTTTATTAAACAGAAAAATGTGAAATTGTAGCTACAATTTTACAATTTTGTAGTTTTTTCACTATGGTAGAATTGTAAATTGTATTCTTTATTGAACAGAAACTTGTACAATTGTAGCCTGTAATTTACAATTACCATTTGTAAGTTTTATTAAACAGGGCCGATGGGAATCGCAAGAGGAATCGCAGATGCTTTGAAAGCCTTGAGGAAGGAGTAGGGATTGTGGAGGAGGAGCAAGGGACCTCCGGTTCTTTCACTCACCGGACGAAGCACAACAGAAACGAGTGCCATTGTTTCACGCCCTTCCATGAGTGGGTAAGTAAATAGTTTTTTTTTTTAATAAAACTTTCCTACAATCACACCAATTATCTAGCTCAAGAGAAGCTTCGAAGAAACTCGTTAAATGGTTACTAGACAACGGATAAACATACTTAAAATACTTAAATACATACTTATTATACATAGAAAACACCCAGACCCGAGACAATGTAGAAAAACAATAATTTCTAATTTGACCCGACCGGGGATCAAACCCGGGACCTCAGAGATGGCGACACCATGAAAACCGGTGTACAAACCACTAGACCAAGGAGGTCGTCAAATAGTTCACAAGAGCTAGGATGATAGCGTATCGTAGTGCAGTAAATTAAGACGAATGCCTGCTGGATGGTAGCGAGCAAAGTTGTCTACTAAATTAATGTGAATAACATTTAGCTTAGTATTCTGTTTACCGATTGAGAAATATGTACTTAACTCTTATTGTTTTCAATGTCACCATGACCACCACATCATGACTAATTAATACAAAGTTTATACTGCTACAAAGTATAACAAAATTGTAACATTATTTTCAGAAATGTATGTGCCTTATAGCACAGAATAATAATAGTACGAGTCTAAAAGTAAGCTGAACGTTATCATTCTTCTGTATTCATACATTTGAAAACAAAATTGAATACAACCTATTTGCTACGCGTAAATCGTGAGGATTCGCAAACCATAATTTTCCATTGTGAAATCACTAGACCGTGACATGAGGGTAACCAATCGCACAAGAACTATGCCAAATCGAATTAATAATACCATTATTGCAGGTTGAAAGAGCTCACAACTTAATGGGCGACGCTTTGATCTTTTGTCCAACAAATTAAATCGCGACGCTTAATTGCATTGTAATAAACTATTTTGCATTTGACCTCTATAGCCAGGCTGTTATCATATTAGACTCCGCGCTGCCATTATCTATGTCCATTTCAAGTAATTGTTTTGTAAACTTTGACGAACAATATCTAGCGATTGGCTAGCCCAGTAACAATGTACATATACTTAATACAAGTTAAATAAACAACTATAAAGTTTTTTTTTTAATTTCGTATAATAAATACAATTTCTGAGTCGCGGGTACACATTCGTGTATTTATTAAAAGAAACGTGTGTCAGGTCAGGTGTCAGTTGTACCAATAAAACTGATATTTGCCTAGGAACACTCGTGAGCATTTGCGCCGGCTCACTGTCTCTCAGGTTTACATGCAAAGGCTTATTGTTGTGTCGTTTCACAACGCCCAAAGAAACATAACATCACGCCAATTTGATTTCTAACCACGTACATAATTACGGGTTGAGTAAATTTATCCTACATCTCGAGCCTCGGTTAGTACTGGCTAAATAAATAAAACAATGTTGGTAGAAAAGAAAGTAAAGATAGCAGTCCTTAAAACTTACCAACCTGCATTGGGCCAGTATGCAGATTTATGGAACGACCTCTTCCTCTGCTCTTGTAGATGTGACAATATGAACAAGAACTAATTATTTTAAATTAGACATTTTATTTAAATCGTAGTTGTCCTTTTTTCTGTGATTATTATTTTAATTTACAAATGTGTGTATAAAATATGTTCCAAACGTAAACAGTGCATGAACAAGCGCTTTCAAGTCAACCGTTAAGTAACCTGCGACATAATTATGGGCGTGCATCTATCAGGCTATTTATTAATGTGCCACACATGCTCCGAATATTGTAACTCAGTATCTTGTAGCTGTGCGAATAATGCGCATGACCCCCAGGTCAGACGGCACTCCTATATAATAATACATTAAACATTCAAGTCAATTTAAGCAATCTTAAATCCAAAATCGTATATCTTAAGTTCAAAATGCGTTTCATCTGTGTTCGTCCGAACAAGGTGAAGTCCTTGAATAGTGACGAGCTCTGGCGTGAACAAGTATTAGATAACTGGTTGACAAAATAAGTATGCACTTCGAGACATTGTTGTAACATACTCGAATTAGATTGAAGAGAGAAATCTAACATTGCAAAGAATGCGTGTAATAAGTAAGTAGGCTCAGAATAAATAATAAGTAGTACTAGTTACATAACATTTGGCTCTGACTGCTGAGCTGAGCTGAGCTATAGCTAATAAATATCGTATTTAGAAAAATCTACTACCAATATCATGAACTCTATAAATAAAGTCAGGACTTTTATAAAATCAATATCTTATTTATTCATTAAAACTTCTATCTATCGTGTCTTTGCACACATTTTGCAAATAATAGAAAAGTAATAGTTTATTGAAAAGATGTTTTTTTATTATACGTAGGTATAACAGGAAAGCGGCATCAGCTGCTGGTAATTCTAATACTACAGCTATTCGACTCTACATTAGCTTTAATGTCTCATAAGCTTGGCAGAAAGTTGTTGAATCACTTTTTGACAAGATATTAATTCTTCGGAAATAATGAACTAAAATTCTATTGACAAAGTTAAAATCATATGATCACAATAATCACATAATATCATCAAATAATAAATTTTGAAAATCATACAAGAAAGCGTCAGCGTCGCAAGGAAACTGAACTATACATACATCACCTAATGTACGAGTAAACCAGTACGTTTAGTATAGTATTGACAATTAGTCATGTCAGCGTTGCATCGCCCGCTCGTCGAGGTTGAAGTTAACTCTGACATGACAAATTATCAATACTGTACTAAATGTACGGGTTTACTCGTAGACCTAATGTATTATGAAGGCATAGTAGAGAATTAACAGACTACCCAAAGGCATAGTAAATCCAACTCATCACATCGATTGAACAAGCAACAAATGTTCGTTACAGCGCAATTAATACCGACCATTCCTCGCTGTTTCCTCCGAATGCTTCGTCAATAATTATGCGCGGTGTCAGTGCATCAGTTATTGTCGGAAACAAGCGGAATGCCGAGGAAGCGATCGATTGTTGTTTACGATGCACAATTATTCACGCTTCAAGTGGGCACCGAGTACACTTGCCGAATCGTCCGCATACAATAGAAGCATTGTACACCCACGCTGATGATTCAGTCGCATCTGTTGCCTTGACACCTCCTTACATCCCCGTTTCTAATTACTTATTCTATCGAAAATAATCAACGAATAGATTTGACGAGATATCCTTGGAGGTTCTAATACGGATATGCATGGTCACGTGATGTCACGAGACATTATGTCTTCTAGACGTCGCACACAGATTAAATGTGTTAGCTATGTGTTGCTATAAGAAAACCAGAGAAGATTTTTTTTCATCTGCGCAATAAAACAGCACTTTATAAATCAAAGCACAAAATAGCACTCAAGCGATGAATACCATTAGCAATGTATGGTGTGTAATAAAACAATACTTTTTACCGATTGCAACGGTCGAAACGGCCAGCCTGCATCGTAATGTTGCAATCACTTCAGGTATTTGTGTCGACGTGCCTTCAAACCCGTCGATGAATGATCACCATTGCCGCTTTGTGTGATGTTTCCACATAGCCGTTTAATACCCTCGTAAAAGTATAGGATGATCATAAAACTGAATAGACCATCAAGAGTCCAAAGATTCTAAGTAATTTTGGATTCATTATCTGGACACACCAGTAGGTGTGACAATACGAGTACGTCTTGTGATAGTTGTGATATTAGATATTTAACTATTTAAGTGTAGTGGAATACTTCGCCCCAACCTATGACATGTTTAATAGTAGACAATTAGTAGTAGAGGAAATCAAATATTGATAAAATTTGGAATAGGCAGAGTTCGCACAAGTTTTATTTTAATTTTTTCAAGAAATTTTCCTACAAAAACAAGACAAAGAGGTTCATCAAAGATTTTGATTACCTGACGTACAAGGTCGGCAGGTGTAAGGCTTGTTCTAAAGTCCGCTATCTTAACACCAGTGTTAGTAGCACTAGTAATTGTCTTCTGTCTCTAAGATGGTAGGGTTCTCATTTTTTCGTATACCTATCTGAAAATTTCTGTTTTTGAACGCTTTTTTTTTATTTTAGTCTTATTGTCTCTTACTCAGGATAAAATGTTTACTAGAAAAAAAAAACTTTTTTCTAGTAAACATTTTTTCCTATATTTATATAGCATTGTGAATGTAACATTTCAATAATAAAGATGTCTCTTACTCAATTTTTTATCTGTCCAATAGCTGTAGTATTAGAGGTTAATAACAAGAAAGACGCAAGCACTAACCGTTATTAATATAAATATAGGTTTGTCGCGTTTGAAGCTTCAGCATTTAAAAAATAATACTTCTAACCTTTATTTTGTAAGACAAATTAAATTATCGAAATGCCTAACATTTGAATATGCTTTATTTGAGAAGCGTGAAGGCTAAGCTACACCTTGTAAAAATACTCAAATCAATCTCACAATATTTAGCAAATGCAAGCCTATTTATTATTTTACAACTGTATGATATTTGTGTTTAATATGTGGTATTGCTTATATTATTACTATTTATTGAGTTGTTGTCACATAAGTCATAATTAAACGACCAGAACATCAGCTGTATTGTTTACATCTAATGTAACAAATAAATACCTATATCGACACCTGCAACATTGTCAAAAAAACCTGCATAGTTATTAATTTGATAAAAATAATATCTTTTTAGAATACGACTATGGAAATCTACTGCCATAATTGCAAATCAAACCAAAATAAGGCCCCACGGCATGACAACAGTTTATCGTAACCCCGACAACAGAACGAGAGACGAGCCAATTATAGCATTTTTATCACAGTATTTGCTAGAACAATTAAATGTTTTCAATGTAGTTAGTTACCTACCTACATGATCGTCGCGTAAACATTTTGCGCGAATCTACTGCGAACTCAGCTGTTATCGTACGAGCATTGTTCTATTTCCATTTTGAGCACAACAGCAGCGGCGGAGTGCGTGATACCAATCACGGCAGCGTATGTGACGTTAGCTATCGCTACCGCTACTATATCTGACGCTAACTATCCGCGTGAACGCACCAAAGAGGTACTTACCTAAACTACGGGTGCAATTGATGATTTCATGTAATACATACGTCTATTAATCACGACTATCCCCGAAGGGTTAGTCAATGTGGACCGCGAAAGCAGTCCTCTACCATAGTCCACTTTTCACCAAATAGCGACTGCACAATTGCACATGTGCTCGCTCTATGCTGTTGGATGTATGTGCAGTCTTTAGCGCTAAGTTGCCTTTTACGGCACCTAAGGGAAGAGAGGGGGTGGTATAGTATTCTTTCACCGCTACGCGACACGGTTCTCTACTTTTCTTTGTTTCATGTAATAAATGTGAAGTTAAATAAAGATTTACTTATTATATCCCTTTTGTCTGTCACGAAGACTACTAGAGGTTACTAAAATTCTATTGTGTCTGGTTTCCGGCAGCTGAGCTTTTATTAAGCATAACTTTTATTTTGCAACAAAGTTAAAAAAAAATACTTTGCGTAGACGTACTCTTATATATACCTTAAACCGCGGAATGGGTGAAGAAGATAAAAACTTTTATATACGTTATACCATTTATTTCAGACATAATGGGATATGAGTATCTAAAAACACACACTGTTGGTGTTAATCATTGGCGGCATGTGCCTATTTTTTAACGCAAGCGTAACAGAAAAATTCGCTTTTACGCTAACGGTCCATTAATATGGCATTTTCGTGAATCTTTAGCACATGAAATGTTTATTCGTCACACTATCACGAACTCGCCATAAGAAACGTACAATGTTACATCACATACCACTTTATTGTGCTAAAATTCACTGAGGAATGACATAAGTAAGTGAAGAGCCCTTCCTGTATGCCTAAAGCGTGTCTACGTAATCGGTTTAATGTATTTTATACATTTATATTCCATCATACATTTTAATAGTGTGTCGAAATTATTCTGTTGGTGTTGGTCGCAATTTATTTAGCAGTAATCTTTAGGAGTTGTTAATAACTGGCTTTTTATGTATAATAATAAACTAACTGATTATAACGCTTAGGTACATGTACATGTTTCTGTGGTTTGTTTATTTTGTACGGTTTATATCTTCTAAGTGGCGTGTACAAAGGGAGGCCCAAACCCAGCAGGGGGATGGTGGTTTAGCCGATTTACCGGCCACCTCTGGTTTTCGGCCATTATGTAGTTATATCCATATAATAAGGAATCTTTAGTACACTTATTTTAAAAATCGATGCCTCCTAAAATTATTAAAATATACCCAACATCTCTAAATTAGCAGCATAATAACTTTTTATTTTTTTTTCGCATTTTACCTTTGAATGTCAGTGCAAGCGCGTGCATATAATTAGCAAAAAAATATTGCTCGCTAATTTTTGCAAGGTAAGTCACAGCGTTGTATATATGGTTTGGTAGGTAAATAAAGATGTTATCAATGTATCCTGAAAATGAGTTAAATTTTTATAATTTTCATTCAAATGGGCGAAATATTTGGTATAATATATAATTTTTTGGTGGTGGGATAACTAAATGCGATTTTGCGGAGCTTTTACTTCTCGGCTAGCCGGCCGAAAGGTGACTAATAAATTACTAATAAATATAATTAATCATATCTAATATTATATAATAATTGCTTTAAACATTTTAAGTAAAGTTAAAATATAAAATATCTTCAATTGATTTGAAGCTTTAGTGTACGGCTTTAGTGTAAGTATTGCAATAAAATAGTACATTATGATATTAGTGCGGTAAGATGAAAATTACAGCCGAGGCGATATTGCTGGCCCGAGCCGTAGGCGAGGGCTACAAGAAAGCAGAGGCTGTAATTATCAAAGCGCACGTATGCCATACGACGTTTTATAACATATTTGTGAGGAAAAAAAGTCCGAAAAGGCGACTAACGGACTAAAGATTGCACATACATCCAACAGCATAGAGCGGCGATGGGCTCATCAAAATAATACTACCAACCCCTTTCTTCCCTTGGTTGTCGTAAAAGGCGACTAACGGACTAAATACTGCATATACATCCAACAGCATAGAGCGGCGATGGGCTCATCAAAATAATACCACAAACCCCTCTCTTCCCTTCGGTGTCGTAAAAGGCGACTAACGGACTAAAGACTGCACATACATCCAACAGCATAGAGCGGCGATGGGCTCATCAAAATAATACTACCAACCCCTCTCTTCCCTTGGGTGTCGTAAAAGGAGACTAACGGACTAAAGACTGCACATACATCCAACAGCATAGAGCGGCGATGGGCTCATCAAAATAATACTACCAACCCCTCTCTTCCCTTGGTACTAACGGGCTAAAGGCCTATGTTGTCCATAGATTCAAATGATAACTAATTTTTAAATTACATTACCGCACTAGTGCGAAACTTATTACATTACGATACTGAAATCGGTGTAATAAGAGCTTCTTTACGAGCAAATGTGTTATAAACACTTTTAAATTACTTAGTATTTGACTGTCGAAAACTGAGTCGTACAAGCGAAGCGTATCTACTTTTCGGCATAGGTAAAATTTATGTGGAAAAGGTTTAAAAATGGTGTTAAGATTTAATGAGACTAACTATGTTAAGTTAACCTGTGAAATCGAGATTCCGACTGTTTCTAATATTATTATGATGGCCGAAAACCATAAAAGTATAAAGAATCCAGTTTTTTTATATAAATTTACTTCTCGGTCATGTTGAATATAAAAAGTGGTCTGTTTCCATAAAAAATAAAGTTATGAGAAAAACTTTTTTATATCGAAATATAATTAATATAATTATTATATTTATTTGCACAAAACAGAAAAAAAAACAACACTAAAAAATACATGGCCGAAAAGTAACATAAAATACAGCCGAAAACTAAAATAGGTGGCCGAAAACCGGCAATATCGCAACCTTTCGATATTTATTTTATTCATAATTATACCATAATGTTTGCTTAGATAAAGTTTTAAAAAATGAAAATTCTTGTAGCTTAATGACTTAAAAAAAATTTGATTAGTTTTGATTACTCTGTGATGGTAAAAAAATCGCCGAAAACAGGCTAAAGTTTTCGGATAATAATATGAGATATCTTCTGACTAAGCTGTGTGGCATAGAGGCATAGAGGCCCACTAAAAGTATAGGTACTATACGGAGGATATAGTCTTTGGGTACTAACAACCCATCTCTTCTATTGGGTTTCTTAAAAAGCGACTAAGACGGGACATATATACATTAAAATGCATAGAGCGGCGATGGGTGGATGGATGGATCACCACTAATGATGCTGAGAATATGTGTAGTTGTAATTTGGTGAAACGAAATCTGTAGTTAAACCTGTTTCATACCGTCTATATTGCTGTCTATCGGATATGGTTTTTGTAGGTTTTATGGAAAATTACGAATCGTGCCGAAAACATAAACCTTTGGAAAATGAATGCATTATTGATTTTTTATAGTTTCCTCACTGGTGAGGATTCCGTGTGTAGTGTGTTTCCATCTTCCGCCTTATGTTTAGTTAGTTATCAATTTATAGATAATAGAGCTGTATTAGTATTTGCTGATGGCCAATATTATTTTCATTTTAATACAAGAAATATTATTATTTCACATCCCCTGAAAAACAAACGACTTTTCTGCAAGGGCTGACCTTGAAATCGCTAGAAAGCGGCATCTTTGAGGCGCCAAGTTCGCAACAAGTTCCCAATGCCTCCACCTGTCATTGTAATGTCACAGGGCGGAGTCGGCCGCACGGGGGCTCTACTGGCGCCTAACACAATGGGTTTCACAACTGCCATCCCGCCGAGCCGCATTCACGAGTCCACTAGCCAGTATAACCAGCACATTCCACTATGACTCCTCAATCAATTGTCGTTTCAAGGGTGCCGATACGTGTCAGACATGACAGGCGTGCTGAACTGAGACGGTGACAAAAAGCGAGAGTACATGACCGGTTTTAGTCGTTGGAACAAGTATTTTGCTACCTAAATGATTAGGCTATGATTATGAGGTAGGTTATGTGTGACTGTTAGTTGATTACTGAGGTGGTGGATCCAGAGATTTACTTAACAAATATTGGCTATTGACAAGAATAAACTGCGAATTATTTGAAATTGAAAAAAAAAATTAAAAGGTCTCCCAAACCTATTGTTAGGTTTCACTGCGGGTACAAATTCACGCTTGGATAAAACATGTTGACATAATTATATTTAACAATGTTGTACATTATTATTCAGAAATAACTTCCTTAAAAGCGTGTCGTATCGTAAAGTGTCTTCTTCAGGTGTACCTGTACAGGCTGTACCCTGTAGGGTACAGCTGACCACAGATACAATATAATAGCATATCGTATAAATAATATCGTAGCGAAGAATGCCAATTATTTACCTAGTCCCTTTGTTATTTAGGTTAATTTTAGTGTTATAGTAATAAAACAGACGTAGAGTTTCCCTCTTGCCAGGTCATACGCAAGCTTATTTCGCGTCATCGTGTTGCCACACCTTATATTTACCTAGGGCACACAGGCACAGTGATCAAGAGCTAGGTGCAGTAGGTATGCGGATCACATCACATGGGTTTCAAAGCGAGTGCGCTGGGGCCCATCGGAGAAACGCCCCCGCACGCTAATGAGACGTGACACGACCGAGGAACGGGAATTGGGGGCAAAACATGTACACATCATCACAGGGGTGATTTAATCTTTTCATACGTCTCTTTCTATCTCTCTCTTCCTCTATCTCTCTTCCTTTCTCTATCTCTCATCAGCACTTATTATTCCCATCTAAAGGTAGGGTCTGCTTTCCGTCAGTTTCTACGACTTTCCTCTGTTCGGCGCATCGGTGTCAAATATATTGCAGCTTTCATAATATGTACCTGCTGGAATTAAGTGATTCTATGACTTTTCACTACTTTACGTGAATGGCAACGTCTTAGCCCTTAGCCGGTTTGCATACGTAAACACTTTCTGTTGCCGACACAGGCCACCATCATACACATTTGCGCAGCGTTTAAGGGGGTGCCGCGCGATCGCAAAAACTGACATAAATCTCCTAATGAACTTCAAAGCAAAATCAATCATATTGATATTTAAAATTAGAACAATTCTGCTTTGAAGTTTCAGACCTAGTAATTTGATTAGAGCAATGTTTTTATTGCAAAATGTACAAAACCATCACGCGCTTGTGTTAAAAATTAAAATTTACTTTTTAAAGATGGGGCTGACCTGTAGAATATCAATACAAATTTTTTCATGTAAGAATTATTGATTCATGCGTAAAATTAAGAAAGTTGTCAAAGAAAAATGTTTTTAGGAATCATTAGATTTATGTATTGTTTGTTATTGTTTAAAGAATTTGTTTCAAATTTCAACAAGGCCACGACCTTGTGCAATGATCAAGCTAACTTACGTAAGTTCTTTTAATGTATTTAACTAATTCAGCGCATAGTACAAGTAACTTAAAAATACGTAAATTTTCACAATTTCCTGCAGGATCCCCTTAATGTTTTATTAAGTACCTACTTTTTTTGCATCTAGATGAAAACTTTTTTTAAAGCGCCATAAATAACACTAACTTTTAAAACTATTGTCACTCAAAGTTCCGAAGCTATTCAATCATGCAGCTCACAACAACGGTATGACATCAACATCCAAAAGCGAGCCCGTTAATCATCACGTCCGAGCAACAAAGTAGTAACCTTAATTAAATGTTTTCATTGAACGCAGCTCGTGTAGGTCTCATTATAAAGTGCTTTATGCCACTCAAATAACCAACAAAAGCGGCAATTTGCGTCGACGAGTTCAAAGGGTGTAATTGAATGTCATTGAGTTGAGTTGCGCTTCGGTTATTATTTTATTATTTGAGTGCGGTTATCTAACCGGTAAGCGGTAACCGTGTCGGGTAGCGGTGAAATAATGCTACCACCCTCTCTTTCATTGGGTGTCGTAAAAGGCGATTAACGGACTAAAGACTGCACATACATCCTACAGCATAGAGCGGCGATGGACTCACCACCTGTCACGCTGAGAACATGTGCACTCAATATTTGGTGAAAAGTGGACTATGGTAGAGGACTGCTTTTGCGGTCTTCATTGTTTAGTATCTGACTAACCCTTCGGGGATAATAGTCGTGATTATATGAATGTATGTATGTATGTATGTTAAGCGCGGTTATCTAACCGGCCACCGGATTGCATGTTAAGGACGCCCGCGTCGCCCGCGGCGGATGCCACCTGCGCCTGCGCATCACGGCAAGCGCGCTCATTAGCCGCAGCGCTTCGACGAATTGATCATATTGAGAGCAAAAAAGATTGACTTCTGAACAAGCCGCAACCCCAATTAGAGGTAATATATATTCCCTTTAGTGGCGTGCCTTAGGAAAACCAGCACAAATGTTGTTTAGCTATAAAGTTATGGTTTGAAACTGAACTTTATTTTTGATTTATGTACGTCGATTTTGTGTAGCTAATACTGTAAATATCATAATTAAATTGAGCTTGCTTTACATGGATAGGTAATAATTAGGTTGATTTTAGTGTCACCGGGAAATTTTTCTTCATATGTTATATTATTCAGTTTAGGTTACAATAATTACGCACTTACGAATGTCACTTGATACCTTGTACTAAAAAGAACAAGTAAGATACTCAGGAAGGGTATTTATTATACGACTCATAATTTCAGTTTAAGTTTTTTTTTATAAAACAAGGAGGCAAACAAGCAAGTGGGTTACCTGATGGAGAGTAATCACCGCCGCCCATGGACACCCGTAAAACCAAAGGAATCGCAGACGCGTTGCCGGTCTTTAAGGAAGTAATAGGTTCGTTTCTTGATGATATTCATCCTTATAAGAAGTACTTATATTGATAGTTAGACGTTCATATATTGATAGTACCTACCTGTTATCCTGTTACTTGATGGATCAGCTTGCTTACCTGGAAAGAAAACACACATGTTTGTTAGTTAATCTTGATTTTGAAATTATCAACCCTAGCATCTAAGTAGCCAGTTATGTTCAATCCTTTTTTCTTTAGATTCACACACTCCCCCTATTATTCTTATATATTATCTCTCTTCACAGGTTGCTTGGAAGAGATTGCTTTTAACCTATTTTTATTTATATACCTATGCTTTACTATGATTTGTCCTGTTTTCGTAATTATTTATCTTTCTTTTTGAAAATAAAGTGTTTTTTTTTTAAATAACGAATTGAAATTGTTACATAATGAAGGTTTCTTAAGGAATCTTTCTTTTAAGGACTTTTCAGGAACCAGATCTTACCTGAGTACAGAAATAATTATGTACCTAACTAAAACTTCGCTGTTGTTGTTTTGTAACATTGTTTCTATATACATTTACGTGGTGTTTCAGAATCTGTGTACTTATGTGAAATTATTACAGGTTTTTTCAGTGTAAAATAGTAGGCAAATAAATCGAATAGTACCTACTTACTGATTAAAAAGTTGGTCAATTTATTGTCTGTCGCGAAGACTTCAGGTTGCTAACAATTTAATATCTATTGTGCCTGGTATTGTAAAAGCTGAGTTTTTAAACTAAGTATAAAGTAAGTTCAAGATTAACACATTTAAAACATTGGATCAACATAACAAATTATCTTGCAATACTGCTCTAAATAATAGAATAATAGTAAACTATTTTCTCAAATTCGCTTGTAGCCCCCAAACAATCCATCGCTCGCGGATCGCTCGATAATTCGCTCCAAAATCGAAGGCCCTCAAATTGTCCGTGGGAACTCAGCCTTTGTGAGACGGGCACGGTGCTTGCCCAACGGTGCGGTATTGAGGTATTATAAATAATAACTAGAAACGACACCGCGAAGCAGTTTTTTTGCCCACCGAGTTGCGCCTCATAGGCTGCAAACGCCAGAGGGCCTACTCTCTTTCTCCGATACAAAATTTTGGCCAATTTTCATTTGCTATTTATAGTGCCATTATTTTAGAAATTTCAAACAATTCTCTAAGAATAAATAATCTTAATGCCAAATCTATATTGTATGAACGCGGAAGGAATGGAAACCGCTACAAAAAACAAACGAAAATCGCTCGAATATAGTTTTGGAGAAAGAGATTAGGCCCTCTGGTCACTTCAAAGCGATTATGGCCGCGTGTGCAGCTCATACGCAGCAACTATACATACCTAGACTATTATCCCAAAATGGTTAGTCGGAGACTAGGCAATTAGGACCGTCGAATTCGTTCACTGCTATAGTCTAAGTTCCACCAAATTACAATTGCACATGTGCTCAGCGTTATGTAGTGGACGCATCGCCGCTCTATGCTGTTGGATGTGTATGCAGTCTTTATTCCGTTAGTCCTCTTTTACGACACCCAAGGAAAGAGAGAGTTGGTAGTGCCATTTTAGTGAGCTGCTATGCTACATGTATACACACACGGCTCCAACTAGTGCGCATAAAATTGCTTCGCTGTGCCGTCTCCAGTTATATTACCTCAATGCACTGCGGTCACGGGCAGCCTGTATGTCAATTTACTCCGTGCGTTCAGTTTTTACGCCTCTTATAATATCAACGGATATCATTGGCTTTGGTTATGCACTAAGTATTCTTTATTATAATGGACGTGACGTCGAGTCGTGTAGAACTCAAACTTTAGTTTTGTTTAAGTAACTATTTTTGCCAGTGGTTGTCGTAAGATTGCAGTCGGCAAAACCCACCCACCCATATTGGGCTAGCGTGGTGGGTTATGGCCCAATATCCCTATGAGCCGTGGTCCGTGTGAGAAGTCCTGTGCCCAGCAGAAGAACGATTATAGTCTGAACTATTTTTGCTATAACAAATTTGCTGTATGTTTATACCTTTATCAGGGTAAAAGAGTACCTTCGTATCTGTGAGCATATAAAATCAGTTATTAATATTGTCCTATTATAAAAATTCACCTTGTAGTACGACGACTTCTCGGTGTAAAAGATCCACAACCAAAGTTATAACGCCATATATAGCCATGACTTAGATTTTGACTAATCCTTCCTGCCATCCAGGTAAATGTCCAATGAATATTTACTATATCTACGTACATTTACACACCTAATACTTTACATATAACATTTGTGTGCTCGCGAACTGTAGCCCTAGTCTACTGTAGCCCTGTAGCCATGTAGCCATGTTCAATACACAATAGTCATAACTTACGATCGCTGCATAATTTTCTCTAAGCAAACATTCACAACGCCGTTCAATACGACCTTACTATAGAACCCGACATCTTGCAAAGCATCCTTGTGCCTTGTGCAACCCCGCATACCATTCAGAGTTGCTGCATTGCAGCATCGCGGGAACAGACAGACAAACAAACACTGCAACTGTTTAATTGCAGCCTCTAGTTGAGCAAAGTATAATTAGCCAACAAAAATAAGAATTCTTCTCAGTTCGCGGTGTATTGTAACAAATAGCTCATCAAGGTTGGGCCTGCTGTGAGGTGTGAAAAAGAAAAGGACTGAATTCTGTTGTCACCATAATTATTAGCCTCCAAATGTGTTTACTGCTGGACTTGTCTGAAAGCAAAGTATATTGGTGGGTTTTACGACTGCCAACGGGAGCAATGTAAGCTACACTGGCCTGCAAAAATAAGTATTACACTTTTCAAATATACTTTTTATGAACTATAGAAGTTAAAGATTTAAAATAAAAAACGTTTTATAGCTATTTTTACCACTTTTCTTTGTAACTATAGTGACTAACTAACTTTTTTCGAGTCCTTATTGTTTCGAAAGTATATCTTGTGTACTTAAAAAGTTATTGCATTTCAAAAGTGTAATACTTTTTTTTTTATAAGCCCGGCAAATGACCCCACTCCACCTGATGTTAAGTGGAAATAAAGTCCAGGCGCGAGGACAACTGGTGCAGCGTAAGAGACGTAGCATCAGTCACCCTCACTCTGCCGGCCCACAAAGTGCCTCTTCACGCCTCGTTTGAAGGACCCTATGTATATTTTTGCAGGCCAGTGTATTTGTCAACGCTCATGTCGTCATAAGCACTAATCATTTGAGGGCCTACTCTCTTTCTCCGAAACGAAATTTCGGCCGATTTTCGTTTGCTAGTTATAACGCTTTCCATTATATTTGAAATTTCAAACAATTTTCTAAAAATAAATAATCTAAATGCTAAATCAAACGGCCGAAATTTCGTTTTGAAGAAAGAGAGGTCCTCTGATGTCTTTTTATTTAATTTACTACGGGTAAGCACTGGCCTTCATCTTACCTAATTGGTAAGTGCCGATAAGGCCGAAGGTGGAAGCGCGCTTCACCCGGAATCCTCAACCACTGAGGAACTGGCTATCTTATCTCTAAACAGTCGAAACACAACAATGCTAATAACATTGTTGTTATGGCACCAGAAAGATGATGGCAGCTGTGCTAGCCAGGCGTCATGACGCCTGTCCCTTATGCCCCACTTCACGCACGATACCGATAGAAGATTTAGTCTAGGCCGACCAGAAAGCTCTTGAGGTGGCAGCATTTGGTCAGGTAGAATTTAACTGGCGCTGACTCAGAAACAATAAGAACGAGATATCATGTACCTACAATACAATAATTACACAAAACTCTTACACACAACACCCCTCAGTCTTGAAAATTTTCTGACACAGAAATTGGCGCAAATATCAACGTCGAAAATGACAAGTCCTAACACCAAGCGGACCAAGTACACAAAGATGTACTCCCTGCTGGGAATCGAACCCGGGCCCTCTGGGTCTAAGACCGGTGGCTTAGCCACTAGAACACAGGGACGGTTACTTGCGATCGCAATGCAATCCGACCGAAACTTGCCTGGCGCTGTGACATCGAGCTCTTCTGCATTGTATTAACATACAATGCAGAAGATCCAAACTGATGTTATGACAAAATACTACGTGGAAGTGACATGCAAAATTCTCATAAAAAACATAGATCTAAAACAGAAAAGCGACGTTTCGTAGTCCCCTGTTTCCTCCTTCAGAACTGGACCAATTTTTATGTTTTTTTTTCAGCATCGGTTAAAGAAAGAGATTTTATACGTCTGTATGTTTAATTGTTTGAATTAAGTCATTTATTTAACAACCAAGAGCCTTCAAAATTAAGCGAAATCACACCGTTTTAAGGCGTCTTCAGAAACTTTAAGTGGCTCGTTTAAATAAAATCAAACATACAGACACAGAAAATCTCTTTCTTTAACCGATGCTGAAAAAATAATAAAAATTGGTCCAGCTCCTAAGGAGGAAACAGGAGACTACGAAACGTCGTTTTTCTGTTTTAGATCTGTGTTTTGTATGAGAATTTTGAATGCCACTTCCACGTAGTGTTTCCTCTTAATTAATGAGTTAACTGTTACTAAGAGAGAACAATAACAACCCATAAATATAATAGATTCTAACACAAACATTTCTAATTATTTGTTGAGCTGATAACCGATTTGGGTGCCCCTTTTCACTTCCGTGTCTGGGCGTCGACCCCCTGAGCCGCGTCGTCTAGCAACTGTTATCAGCGCTTATCAGGAGCCCTACCACGAGTTTGTTTACACGCTCTTTGTTTACAAGGGACTGGCGCAATGTAAATGAGTTTATTTTACATTCTAACTTATTTTAAGGATAGATTATATTCCACACAAACAAGCGCGTTAGCCTTTATTTCACCTGATGATAAGTTAGAAGGTGTAAGCTTTTATCTCCCGGAGTCCTCAACTATGGAATTAATTGACTCTTAAATGCACCATCGAGCTATCCAGAGTTTCCTGAGCGCCTAGTGCGACTATTATTCATCATACGTAAACGAAAACCAGAATGTATGGCATTGGAGCAGCGCTTCCTGGGGCCCAAGTCTGCTAATATAGCAGATTAGCAGACTTGGGCCCCTGGTGAGCAGTTTCCTGGTGTAGTCCTGGTAATAGTTAAAGAAGTTTTAACTATTTTGTGGTTACTACTATTTATAGCTGTGGACGTAGACAGATTTCTCTATCTACGGCTGTAGAGATCCTTGCGCCCATTCTTCTCCACAGTTAAAAGACGTAAGTAGAAAACTAATTTTAGACCATTCAATAGCACTTTTAAAGTTAACTTGAATAAATGATTTTTGAGTTTGAGTTTTTGAGTTTGTTTTAACGCGGCTCTTGGTCCAATGTACGGAAATTCATGGTAGGGTCTCCGAGCCGTCATCAGCCTTATCGGTCGCAATCACCAGCACCTGTCTGTCGCGTGAAGTTCACTCGGCGGACGAGTGGCGGCGTATCGCGCCAGATTCACGATTGATATGATAAGGGTCTATCGCGTTATCAAAATGTTGCCTTCTGCAAATATCCATTTAATTGTGTTATTGTTCAAAAAGATATTACGGAGAGATCCTTGAGTTTATTTGTACAGTTCGTCAAATGATCTGCAACTATGTGCATTATGATAATTTTTACTACTCGTGTAGTTAGCTACACGTGTAGTTACACGAAATGTGTGACATTATTTATGTATAAAGTTCCAGAAATAACCATTTTTACAAATAACCAGCCTTATCACAGTTTTTTACAGCCTTAGTGCAGTTTCTTGCGCCCGTTCTTCTCCACAGCTAAAATACTTCCTGAATGGGCGGGGTGGGTGGGCGAGTGCCCATCCATCCATTAACTTTTGACGATTCAAAATGCTTATTTTAAGTTTACTGAATAAAGAAATTTTGATATTGTTTTTTGAGTTTGATTATGAGAATCATGTAACGTACTGCTACATTTACGTTTGTGATTATTTGATTATATATTATTGTGGTATTAGTGCTTTTTTAATTGCTTCTGTTATAGTTTGCACATGCGGAAGTTAGTTGATATACCTAATTATGCTGTATTGGCAGTTTTTCACCCTTCAGAATAAATATAAAGCATCGAATCCTGGCGAAAAGTGTTACCTCGGAAACAACAACCTTTTATCAACGGCCTGTAAATGTTCCACTGCTTGGCACAGGACTACAGCTCATCATCATTGTGGCAAAATACGTGTATTCATCGGTAATTACAAAAAACAAAACGACTTATTCGGTGTAGGTTACAATAATTGAGCAATTTTGAATGTCACATCTGCTACGCGGAGGGAGAAGAAGAGAAGAAACTCAGCAAGGGCATTTCATTTCTTCTTTACTACTACTACACTGCTATCTTGAAGATTTTGAATTGTTGTGTAAACTTCACAAATATTGCTGATACCGAGCAATAGTGTCATTCACACACTACACATAACCATAGATAAATGAGAGTACCTATCTTCAGCAAAGTGCGTACCTTTTCTCTATGACATAACTAATGCAGGTATCTTGCTCCGGACTGCATCATTAGCTATGTAAGCATTCCTGAAATAACAACATCACCTCTTCCATCAATATTGGGCTGTGGGCCTTGAACTTCAGATTCCCAATTGGCAGCAATGACTGGTAAGGTGAGTCGGCACCTCTTAGACATTTCACGGCGCGACAAATGAGGTCAGAATGCGCACGCGCAGCCAAATATCATGGGCGGTGCGAGCGCAAGGGCGGCTGTTGGATGGCTGATCAATTGTACCATTATTCTAATATCGACAATAGAGTTTTTATTTAACTGTACTTCAGTTATAACAATGATCGGAATTTAGCACTTACTGCGTCTCTTGCCGATTCTTCTTAGTACAAGCATAGAAAACAAGGTATCTTACATAGACTTAAAACCGAAGGCGTAGTGACTTTAATAAGAACTCGAATAGTTTGAGGCTTAAATGAAAAAAACATTTATATTTTTTTTTTATTTTGATTTATTGAAATGTCAAATAAGGAGATTTAACAATGACGTTTTAAACATTTTTGGTATAGGTGATAGAGAGCTCTGTTCATTGATAAAGTTGTTTGTTGCTAAAGGCCAAAATCTTGACAATTAGCATTCATTTTATCTGCGTTTTCGTCATGGAATTGTTTCAAGAAAATTTTGTTTATATAGTAATCTTAAGCTCTTTTCTGTCTGTGTGCATTAATAAAATATGACTACAAGAAAGTCTTTTCTGTAAAATGACTGTTGACAAGACAACTTAGACCAGTTTCTAACATAACATCGAAAGCATTTTCTTATTATTTACTGAAGTATTTACTTATTTTGGTAGATCTAATGTACTAATATTAATAATAAGCTTTTTATGAGTCTCTCTTATCTCTTTTAGAGATAAGCTTACCTTTGTCTTATGTGTAAATGTTGTTTAATCGTGCAATAAAAGATAAATAAAAATGAAAACCTGGCCTAAATAGGATGAAAATTCTGCACGGGGTCGCAGCTCCATTGCTGATAAATACTTTCAAAGTGATTGCAGTCCACAATGTTCAGATTGTCTAAGCCCAAGCGCGCACTGGCGGCCAGGTCGCAGCGGCCAGGCCGCGGCGGCCAGCGAAATAAATGCACGCGGCCGCTCGCCGCTTGTGGCCAAGTGCGCGCGCTGATGATGCAATCCATACATTTCGCTGGCCGCTGCGACCAGGGGCCCAAGTCTGCTAATTTACAAATGGCATAATTGAATCGCATTGTTATTGTTTGACACATTTGGTATTCTCTTACTCATTCAAGAATACCAAATGTGTCAAACAATTACAATGCGATCCAATTGCGATTCAATTATGCCATTCGTAAATTAGCAGACTTGGGCCCCTGGCCGCCAGTGCGCGCTTGGGCTAAGAGCTCATGCTTGACCTGGTGAATTAACCGCGGTAATTCAACAAGCGCCTAGGAGAGGCTTGACACACAACCGGTGCGGACAATCGATTAGAAACGCTGTTGGGTCATTTAGGCGATTCCACCACAGTTTTTGTATTGATCATTTCAAGTGAGCACACAATCACAATGTATTTCACTACTACGTGAACACCCCGTATGTCGTGACGCATCTACTCTGGCCTGCAAAAATAAGTATCACGCACTTTTAAAATTATTTTTTTCTAAACTATAGAAGTTAGAGATTTAAAATAAAAAACGTTTTAATAACAATTTTATCAGCTTTCTTTGAAACTATAGTAAATTATACAATAGTTACATTTTTAAGTCTTGCGTGTCTTGTTTATGTGTACTTTAAAAGTTATTACAATTTTAAAAGTGTGATACTTTCAAAGTTGTATTATCTCTAATTGCACACCAGGATAACCTTTGTTTGATAACAGTTGATCCGAGTGTTAGGACTCTAGGGATTATCTGTGTTCCTATCAGAGAGATGTTCTATGCTATTACAATTTTCCATTGGTTGACGCAACGAGCGTCTCTTTGTCTTGTGATAGTCGCTTGGTGCATGCACATCACGTGCGGGTTCACAATCTCTGGGTACTTATTGCAGTGAGATGCAACAGACGAGTTTCTATTGTGCAATACCAACTTAGTTGCCGAGGAGCTAGTTGACATATTTTAAATTGTCGTCCGAGTCACAGTTAAGGCAAGACACGTTTGTTATTGTTCCTAACTGTTTTTATCATCACCATCCGAGAGACGTCCACTGTTGGACAAAGGTTGTCCCAAAAATCTGCACTTCGACCGGTCTTGAGCTGCTCGCATATATAGTGATCGATCTGACCGATCTGTTTAAACATTTTTGATAGTTCAAAATGATTGCAAATGCTGTATGCACCTGCGAAGACATATCATTTAATATAATACTTAATGTTAAACTTTTAAATTCGAAATTACCAGCGACAACTGCTGCTGGTGTATCATTATCAATGAAATAAATTGCAAATAATCCATTTTAGGCAATTTTTGTTCTTATTGTCACTTTGTATGTCAACAGCGCAGGATACTTTGTACCTACTGATACGCTAAAATACTAGGCAAGGAAAGACTATGAAGCTATAAATATTAACATTCTTGTTCGCTTTTCTTTCCGTTGCATAAGAAGTTTGCTCAGGTATTAAATGGTCCTATATGACTCAGTAATGACAGCATAGCAACGTAAGAACTGAGGCGCGACTAATACCCCAGAGTAAGTGGCGTCGAACCACTTTTCATTTTCTAATTACTTACCTAAGCAGTGTTCTATCTGAAATTACGTCAAATAAAACTTGCTTAATATGAACGACGTATACGACAATGACATATTAAAAAACAGATTGCCACCAAAATCAGTAGCATCTTTACCAAACAGCTCAATATTGATTAGCCTTCAAAGATCATTGAGATAAGGACGTATGGAAGGCGTATTGTCTTCCGTATTATATCTGGTAGGACATCTCCCGTGCACGAAAGTAAAGAAAGAACAATGCTGCCAGCCTGGCACAGAGTTCTTATCACATGAAATATTGCCCGCACGCCGAACTAATTCAGATAGCGATCGCTATGATAAATGGTCGTAATAACTACCAGCCGCGTCTCGTGTCTCGCCTAATTCAATTGTTTGTATTTTTTTTGTTGATTATTATGCGGAAGACGTGTGTAGATCACGATGTTGTTGCGTTATAATTTTTTTTTGAGATGACTTCAATCAATACTTGATAACTCTTTACTGACTCTCTGTGGAGGATTGTGCAAAGAGTTGATGAGGACTATGCAAAGAGTTCTATACATATAGACATAATAATATGTAAATCCATAGCGAATAGATATGTTTATCTAGTGTTTCATTTTAATGTGTAATAGTGTTCACATAAATTTTAGAAACAAAGAATCTTGCTTTACTAAAGATTTGAATTTTATAATATAAGCAAAACAAGTAGACACAATTGTTACTAATGCAACAACAATCAATGGATGTCAAACAAAGTTTTACTTATAACTATTGTTATTGTGATAAAATAAAGTGGGAAAGGTACTGTAGACCTTACTCTAAAAATGTTACTTCTGGTCTAGGCTTTCGCAGTGCATAAACAAAAGCACATATAGTAGAGGATCCGCGTATACAACGACCTTCACCGAGCGGTTAATGGATGAAAAGTATTTTATATCAAATTTTATGTGTTAAAAAATATATTGCGAGTGGGGTGGCTGAAAAATTTTAGTCCAGTATATGATTAATTAAATATTTAAAAATATATTTTTTTAAATATTACACTTGTTTCGATAATAGATAAATTACATAGGTACCAATCGAAAGTATGAAGCCTCTTTAATATGCAAACGTTAGGTTGACTATTTTTTTCCTGTCATAACATTGGGTAGGCAGGTGTAAACAGGCAAGTCAATATTAGTAATTTGCAACCGTCTGGTAAAATAAATAAAATGTATGTTTATTTAAAGATAAGCTCATTACAAACACACACACACCAAACCAGTACAATGTTAAAAAAAATATTTTTTTTTAATATAAATGAATCATTAAAGGTACTGGACTGAAATTTTTCAGCCAACCCACTCGCGATATATTATTTAACATATTAAATTTGATATAAAACACTTTTCATTCATTAACCTTCTCGGTGAAGGTCGTTCTATACTCGGATCTTAGACTAATAGGGATATGGTCACCTAGTCTAACGCTAGTCGGTGTTACGATGGTCTCAACAGTTTTTATAATCTAAATAAATAAAAACGAATGGCCAATTTTGTTGTTAACAAAACTCAAGAACGACTCGACCGATTTGATTGTTTCTTTTTATGTTGTGTTTGTAACGGTTAAGACAAAATTTATAAATTTAAAAAACGTTCACGAACACTTAACAGTAAATAATCCACCATTATTTCACATTAATATTCGACAAAACACAAATTATGAAAAATAAAACAAAACTGCAGACAAGACGCTTCACTTTCCCGCCAAGAAGTCCCTATTACCTACTTTAGAAAGCTAATTCATGTTGACAGTTCATACACTACCTGCGAGCTACCCACCTGGTTAATCTATCAAATCGTCTACCAATCTATAAAATTGCTAACATACAATTGCAAAAGAAACTTCTTAATTATGCATTGTCGCATCGAATATTAGTTTTGTGAAATGAGACGCCGTCAAGACCGCTGACACAGGTAATATTTTTTGCATGCGAAATTACATGTTGTTTTATCATTTATCATCTCGATTGCAGATTATCATTGAGATACTCGCAGATAGCATAAGGCTCCGTTTTTGCGATAATCTGCATATCATTTTACAGATAACAGTTTAACGACTGTGTGATTAATGGACAGAGAAAACATTTAATTTGCAGATGTTACTTTTACTGGCAGCTTTTGTGCGTTTGCGTAAAATTAAATGTTGGCTCATTGGCAGCATCAGATAAGGTGGTTGGATAAATGAACATGATGATGATAAATATTTCTACACACTAAAAACATATTTACGATATAAAATATCATAAAAAATTGGTTGCCTGTAAAGTCGGTATACGGGCGAAAGTTTTACGTGACAACGACTTTGAGTGGTAAAATAATTTTAATGTGAATATTCATTCGTATAGTAGGAAGAAGGATGAAATAGGAAAGGGACGCGTGCCTTTCACTTTTTATGTCTGTCTCTCTCGCTCTTAGGCGGGCTAACCATGCCCGAGTGGAAGGGACGCGTGCCTCTCACTCGCTCTCATTGTGAGCGCATAACGTGAGCGGAGCGTAACGCAGTTTCTTGAAGTGTCACCCAGCAAACCAATTTATAAGACGTTGTCACGTCAAAAGCCTAACCTATGTTGCCACTGGCAGCGGGGATAGCTATCGGTGGTTAAAAAAGAAAAAGGGATGCAAAGTGTGGAACCTTGTAGTAGTGGTACTTCTTCCCACTTTATCTGACCGCCCGCCGCTACAGTGGGCCAATCTGGCTGATATGCGTCCAGCTCGACAGGCCAATGTTTGTTAGTTGGCCGAAAAAAATATATTCTTACTATTGTGTTACTCAATGGCGCATAGCAGCTAAGGCATTCGGCTTGCAATCTTGCGTGTTAAGTTTCTTTTGCAATTCCGGATCACAGAATGGGTGACCAAATTATATAAAACAACATCTTTATCTCACACTTCAGTGCTTTAGAAGACACGCAAAGCCGTTTTTCCCAGTTATTGTCGTAAAATGGCAGTCGTTTAAGAGGAAACATTACGTCGAAGTGGCTTGCAAAATTCTCATACAAAACACAGAAAAACGACGTTTCGTAGTCCCCTGTTTCCTCCTTCAGAACTGGACCAATTTTTATTACTTTTTTAGCATCGGTTAAAGAAAGAGATTTTCTATGTCTGTATGTTTGATTTTTTTTTTAAACCAGCCACTTTATGTTTCTGAAGACGCTTTAAAACGGAGTGATTTCGCTAAAATTTTAAGGCTCCAGGTTATTAAATAAATGATTTAAGTAATGCAAAAAAATCAAACATACAGACACAGAAAATCTCTTTCTTTAACTGATGCTGAAAAAGTAATAAAAATTGGTCCAGCTCTGAAGGATGAAACAGGGGGGACTACTTTACTAAATTTTGCATGCCACGTCGACGTAGTGTTTCCTCTTAAACCCACCAACACGCATTGGGCCAGCGCGGTGGGTTATGGATCTATGTCCCCATGTGTTGTTCTCCATGTGAGCAAGGCCTGTGCCCAGCAGTGGGACGTTTGTAGGCTGATGGTGTGACGTGTCGCATCACTGATTTCCAACGCTACGCAACGCAACCATCCCGCGGTGCGCCGCGTGATATATGTGCGACTTTCAACTTAATCCCCGCGCCGAATCGCAATGGTGTCGGGGCACCTTGGGCATGATCCGCATGATCACGCGCTCTCGTCGCCTGACCTCATTGCGGCGACTTTGCGACACGCAAAAGCACTAATTGACTGCACCGAAACCCTTTCAGATCACGACCTCAGATATACCGAGTAACATCAAACATTTAACGCCCCCCCTACCATGTTATGTTATGCAATCTGCTAAAATACTCCAATTATCTTGTTACAAGGATGCCGATAACGATGACGAAGCCTTTAAACTTATAATTAGATCTTGAAGATAAAGTCGTTCTGACGAACTCATATTGCAAAACTTTCCGTTTATGATAAAGATATGAATTACAAGATATCGCCGAAACAGTCCGTTATGGATATTTTAATGGTGCACAATCTTAGGTCATGAAGAAATCCAAGGAACTTACGTATTAAATGCCTAATTTGATTAAAATATTTGATACGAAAATACATCCACAATGTTACAGAAAATATATTCATGAGAACGACTAGTTGTATTAAATGTTTGACTTTAAACAAATTGTAAGTTGGCTAGGAAGCCATTATGTACGAACATAATCTTAAAAGGTACTTGGCGTATCATTTAGAATATGACAAAATAATTGTTTACGGATCCAGCATGCAGGCTTCGACGGGTCGTTTCTAGGTAACTAGAGGTCAGGCAAAGTTCAGTGAGGCTGCGCAGGCGCAGGCAACGCCCGGCATAAGCATGGAGCGGTTACGACACGCGGATCATTGATCAATCGAGCCATTATTCTGAATAATACCACTATTACACCGGAATTAGTAGTAGTATCTACCGAAACACAAGAGGGTTACGATTACATGTTGCTAGTTATGTTTGAGTATTAGGTTACAGTGAAACGTGATCATGTCGCCTGCCACTGTATTAAAATATCGGATACCTACTTAAGGACTAAAAAACATCATAACATATTTTAGCGTTTTATTAATGCTTAAATATACTTAAGTAAAATTTTTAAACACTGAAAAAAGACGACAACCTCAGGCGGGAATCGAACCAGGCGCCTTCCGCATTTCGGGCGGCTGCCTTAACCACTTGGCTACCGAGGTCTGGTTTTTACCCATGGAAATTAGTCAGTGCTTGATGCTTTTATGTATTATTTTTATACCTGAGAGTTTTCAACCGAATGTTCAAATATTTGTAAAAATATTTCTTTCGGATTTCACAGGTGAAAACTTCTAAGATTTGATGAAGCAATATTGACTAAATACATAAGCATCAAGCACTGACAAATTTCGACTGGTGAAAACCAGACCTCGGTAGCCAAGTGGTTAAGGCAGCCGCCCGGAATGCGGAAGGTGCGTGGTTCGATTCCCACCTAAGGTTGTCGTCTTTTTTCAGTGTTTAAAAATTTTACTTAAACATCATTGTATTATAATTATTGTAAAGTAAGCGACCATGATAGTTTAAAAAGCTACAAGATAATAATATTTGAAAATTATGTACAATCAAGTGCCTACACGTAGTGTACCTACCTACACGTAGTTTAAATGGAGAATGGTAAGTAACGGAACAACCACCACGGGATTAATAATGGCGACCTCACTATTAAAGTCTTTAAATAGCGAAGTAAATGTAATGCACTAATGTGTAATTTACATAATGTAAAAATCGTTGGTACATAAATAAGTCGACGAGCAGAAAATGACTTTGCCTTTTATACCAAAAGTAAAACAATGTTTATTTTCTTACCAAACAGTAATTTATTTAGTATACACGGGCCACAGCCACAATCTTATCTCTCCTATTCTAAATGGAACACACACTATGTGTGCTACAGTCGTATAAATAATAGACTTATCACAGAAGTACAAAAGGTAGACAAAAACTAGCAAACAATACTGGAATTAATGAACGTCCCAATTAAAATGCATACACCAAAGCCTTTGCAGCGAATGTACCTGACTTATGTAGAGTGTAGAACTTATGATTACTTACTTAGAAGCTTATGTAGGATTCCCCTTTATTTATTGCAATGACTTGTATGTAGCTACAAGATTATAAACTGCTTTACAAGTATATTGAATTAAATCCATATATATTTTATTACGTTTACAGTTCACAGTTATGTGAACATAATTTAACCTCATGCACTATTCGACATACATTCGGTCATATGTAAATTACGAACAGCAAATGGTGTTTATGCAAATAATAGCTATGACATAAATGCATGTGTATTATTTATGTGTCCGCAAATCTGCATCAACACTGACAAAGTATCAAGTGGTTAAAATGACATAATTACATGTATACAGCCACCGCGAATTGTTATTTAATTTGGTCGATACATTTACGTTTCTATTTCGTCTAATGGCCGCTGTATTGCTGCCATAATTCACTCGTGAAGTCATCGTACAAGTACAATTATTATTCTTGACCCAGAATACCTTAATCTCATTGTAAATACGAGTTCTTTAATTAATCAAGATCACCAAGCTTTTGGAAGCACACTGTTTAATTTATCTTGTTATTATTTCACCTTTTTTTACATACATTTTTCATTAAGATTAATATGAATGCCCTACATACATACATACATACATACACACATATAATCACGACTATTATCCCCGAAGGGTTAGTCAGAGACTAGGCAATGACGACAGCAAAAGCAGTCCTCTACCATAGTAAACTTTTCACCAAATATCGACTGCACGTGTGCTCAGCGTGACAGATGGTAAGCCCATCGCCGCTCTATGGTGTTAGATGTATGTGCAGTTTTTAGTCCATTGGTCGCCTTTTACCACACCCAACGGAAGAGAAGGGATTTTTTTTTTTTTTTTTTTTTTTTATTACAAACATTATATGGTTGTATTCTTTCACTACTACGCGAGACGGTTAATAAAATAGTCCTGTTATCCCAACGAGAAGCATGCTTGTTCTAAATTCTAACGGAGTCATGTTGATTGAACGAATTGAACTATAGGGCTAACATATTATAACATGTTTAAGCTATATGTAATAAATAAAGACCTTGACTGTATGGACTGTATTTTTGTTATTGAACATATATTTTTTGTGATATGTAATCTTAAACTACTTAAGAGCATAATATAGCTACAGATAATATATAAAAAAATACTACGATTATTTTCTAAACACTGATAAGCTGTGGCACAGTTCATGAGATAACGAGCCCCGCGTAGCAACATCCGACTCTGATGGAATACCTACAATAAAGCTGTTTTTATTAGGTACAAGCGGCCGCTCGCGGTTTCACCCGCGTGGTTCCCGTTCCCGTGGGAATATCGGGATAAAAAGTATCCTATGTGTTAATCCAGGTTATAAACTATCTGTATGCCGAATTTCATCCAAATCCATTCAGTAGTTTTTACGTGAAAGAGTAACAAATATCCATCCATACTTACAAACTTTCGCGTTTATAATATTAGTAGGAAGGATACATGACTTCCGCGTTGGTATTCCGTGAGCCCATGGGACCCTTCTAGTACTTTCAGGAGTCAAGTAGGTACCTACTGAAAGTAGGTACTTCAACCTATTACGTTGTACTTTTAAAAATTATGTAATGATGTCAGGATTATTTCAAAGCTTGTACTAGAAACTAGGAAGTCGATGACCCTTGGGTTTTAGATACAAATTTATATTTTCACAAACGTACATGTTCATTTCTGAATTATTATTAAAACCTACTTAGCAAATCATAGCTCATTACCTTATTTGATGACATAACATTAGGTGTTCTAGTTGCTGAAGAGTAACCAGCCATTGTTTGGTCTCATCATGACATTTTGGAAAGGCACCGGTCAGCGCTATCAGCCGGATTGTGCAAGCGCCGGTTTGGTAATCCGGACCATGCGCTCATCAATTATAGTTTTTGCTCCTTACATCGAGACAGTAGGCGGTGTTGGATTGTAGACACGTTCTGCTAAGTGTTTGCGGGACCCGTTTTTTTGTATGCTCATAGATAATAAACGTTACCATGTATACATGTCAACTATAGCAAAGTTTCAACTACATTCAATTTGAGGAGCAACATGCCGAAAGCACTGCTTCATCTATTCTTAGAAGTTTTCACCTCTGAGATCCAAAAGAAACATTTTTACAAATATTTGAACATTCGGTTAAGATGAAGCTGCGTTTATAGATTAATGTTTTAAACATTTTACTTAAGTAAGTATAATTAAGCGTTAATAAAACGCTAAAATATATAAATAACATTAATGCCGAAAGCATTTCATTTAGTTGGATCTTTTAATTCGACATTCGTAATGTTGTTTTTTTCTCTCCAATTATACTTATTTACTCAAAATTATTGCGTTTTTATCACTTAAATAGACTTTCTATTTCACTTAAATTAATCTTATATGAATTACCTATACACGTTTTATATGTAACAATCTCAGAATACAGACTGGTATTCTGAGGTTACAATAAAATTCTCTGAAATTAACGTAAACTGTCGATATTAATTATATTTTATTGTTCAATGCATAAAAACATGAAAATAATTTGAAACATCGTTGTATTTGTTTGTAAAACTCATATTACGTCAATACTTATAAAACACTAGCGGCCGCTCGCGGTTTCACCCGCGTGGTTCCCGTTCCCGTAAGAATATCTGGATAAAAAGTATACTATATGTTAATCCAGGTTATAAACTATCTGTATGCCGAATTTCATTCAAATCCATTCAGTAGTTTTTACGTGAAAGAGTAACAAACATCCATTCCATACTTACAAACATTCGCGTTTAAAATATTAGGAGGATAGATAGAATACAAAGTCATTCTTTGCAAAATAATTTAAATGACAGCTGTTTATGGACTATGGCAGTAGCAAGGTTTACCGACCTTTGTAATAATTGGTACGATAATATTCAGAGAACCACCTGATGTTAATTATTTTAGAGATCATTGTTGCTGAACTCAGATGGCCTTTTCAGCGTAGCTTAAAATATGGACGAAGATAATCTTAGAGTGGTTTCAAGCCCTAGCAGCCGAGTATTTTCTACGAACAAGATTTTTCTACCAAATAAAGGTGGATGTCAACACAACCTATGTAATAACTAAACGTTATCAAACAAAGTAAACCTAAACAATATATTATTATCACGTTTTAACAATATTTCCCATTCGCATAGAGATACATACAAATATTTAGTTTTAAAATATTGACAACCTCAAAAGTTGTTACAAGAATCAACAGACATAGTTCATATTAGCAACGTACGTAAACTCTGTAATATTAGTATTCAAACAATTAATGTACTACTGCTGGGTAAGGCCGCCCTCCCCACTTTCCAATATTTGCGGTCTGTGGCTTGTGTTGGCCAATCCTTCGAACAATATTAGGTAAACAGGGTGTAAAAACCCTTAACGAAGCAGGAATATACGCATAATGTACATCAAAACAAGAAACATGGAGCAGAAATAGTTACTGGGAAACTACATTTATTTTTAGATATTGTAGAACAGCTGTTTTCTGCAGCACGAAATGTAATGCGGGCACAGACTGTTCCACACTCAGAAAAAAAAGTTGTGAAATCAACAGGAAAAGGTTGTTAGCCAGGAGCCAACAGAGTAGGGTTGCTGGCGCAGCTACTCCAATTTTGCGAAAAAATATTGCGAATCAAACAAAGTGGAAATACTAATTTTCACAATATGGACTTAGCTAATTTCACAAAGGCATGTTTTCACAATTTTACTCTGTTGGCTCCTGGCTAACAAAGTTAAGCGTGTGAATATCGCAGTGTTATACTTGTGTTATCTAGCAATGCACGGTTTGCTACAGTAGCAATCTTGCGGTTGTGATTCACACAATGTTAAACTTTGTGGTTCTACTTATGTTAACTTTGCTTGATATTAACTGCTGCTTCGCAAACTGAACCTTGTGAAAATAACAGTTCTTAACTAAAGACTCACAGTTGTGATTCACGCAATATCGCCTTTCAACCTTGTGATTCTAGCTATGTGTACTTTGCGTTATTAGAGACTTTCAAGTTGTGATTCTAACAGAGCTGTGATATTAAAGTTGCGATTCACGCAAAGTCGCTTTTCAACCTTGTGGTTCTGGCTATGTGTACTTTGCGTTATTAGAGACTTTCAAGTTGTGATTCTAACAGAGCAGTGATATTAAAGTTGCGATTCACGCAAAGTCACCTTTCAACCTTGTGGTTCTAGCTATGTGTACTTTGCGTTATTAAAGACTTTCAAGTTGTGATTCTAACAGAGGTGTGATATTAAAGTTGCGATTCACGCAAAGTCGCCTTTCAACCTTGTGGTTCTAGCTATGTGTACTTTGCGTTATTAAAGACTTTCAAGTTGTGATTCTAGCAGAGGTGTGATATTAAAGTTGCGATTCACGCAAAGTCGCTCTTCAACCTTGTGGTTCTGGCTATGTGTACTTTGCGTTATTAGAGACTTTCAAGTTGTGATTCTAACAGAGCTGTGATATTAAAGTTGCGATTCACGCAAAGTCGTTTTTCAACCTTGTGGTTCTGGCTATGTGTACTTTGCGTTATTAGAGACTTTCAAGTTGTGATTCTAACAGAGGTGTGATATTAAAGTTGCGATTCACGCAAAGTCGCCTTTCAACCTTGTGGTTCTAGCTATGTGTACTTTGCGTTATTAAAGACTTTCAAGTTGTGATTCTAGCAGAGGTGTGATATTAAAGTTGCGATTCACGCAAAGTCACTCTTCAACCTTGTGGTTCTGGCTATGTGTACTTTGCGTTATTAAAGACTTTCAAGTTGTGATTCTAACAGAGGTGTGATATTAAAGTTGCGATTCACGCAAAGTCGCCTTTCAACCTTGTGGTTCTAGCTATGTGTACTTTGCGTTATTAAAGACTTTCAAGTTGTGATTCTAGCAGAGGTGTGATATTAAAGTTGCGATTCACGCAAAGTCGCTCTTCAACCTTGTGGTTCTGGCTATGTGTACTTTGCGTTATTAGAGACTTTCAAGTTGTGATTCTAACAGAGCTGTGATATTAAAGTTGCGATTCACGCAAAGTTGCTTTTCAACCTTGTGGTTCTGGCTATGTGTACTTTGCGTTATTAGAGACTTTTAAGTTGTGATTCTAACAGAGCTGTGATATTAAAGTTGCGATTCACGCAAAGTCGCTTTTCAACCTTGTGGTTCTGGCTATGTGTACTTTGCGTTATTAGAGACTTTCAAGTTGTGATTCTAACAGAGGTGTGATATTAAAGTTGCGATTCACGCAAAGTCGCCTTTCAACCTTGTGGTTCTAGCTATGTGTACTTTGCGTTATTAAAGACTTTCAAGTTGTAATTCTAACAGAGGTGTGATATTAAAGTTGCGATTCACGCAAAGTCGCCTTTCAACCTTGTGGTTCTAACTATGTGTACTTTGCGTTATTAGAGACCTTCAAGTTGTGATTCTAACAAAGGTGTGATATTAAAGTTGCGATTCAGTCTCCTTACAACCTTGTGGAAGAACCACAACGTAAGGGGACTGCGTGAATCGCAACTTTAATATCACAACTCTGTCAGAACCGCAACTCGAAAGTATCTAATAAAGCAAAATACACATAGTTAGAACCACAAGGTTGAAAGGCGACTTTGCGTGAATCGCAACTTTAATATCACACCTCTGTTAGAATTACAACTTGAAAGTCTTTAATAACGCAAAGTACACATAGCTAGAACCACAAGGTTGAAAGGCGACTTTGCGTGAATCGCAACTTTAATATGACAGCTGTCAGAACCGCAACTCGAAAGTATCTAATAAAGCAAAATACGTACCAAGAACGACAAGGTGATTTTGCATGAATCGCAACATTTATAGCACATCTCTGTTGCTGCACTGTCCTCTTCCTAAAAAATGAAACAATAAAGTATTAAAAGTAATCAATGTTTATTTTTCATGTCTTTTTTACAGGTTAAGTAAACACAATAATCTTATAATATTATAGGAACACTATCTCGGGTAGATCTATACCCAGCAGTGGGATTGGATAGATCTATTGGTACAAGGCTGCGTTTCCACCAGAGATTTGTAGCGAGGGATGTGTTCCAATAGAATCACAGCAGTTACCTAGCCTCAATGAGCGCAGTGATTATAATGGTTCTTAAAAACACATCCCTTGCTACATATCTCTGGTGGAAACGCAGCCTTATACAGTTACATTATTCAATTAGGTACTTGCTACCTTTAAAAACACATGATAATACTATTCCTACCAGGTTATACCTACTGCTTTATTAATATGTTTGATTGTATGAGCCCAGTGAATATAACCTGATGAGATTGATTTCCATTTATAATATTATGAAATATTCTGAAAAAGATCTAATAACTAAAAATATACTTACGGTGGAGGATTTGTATTAAAATGGATTTTACCATCTAGGAGCGAAGATTGTTTGTATACTGAAATAACTGTAATAGGCTATTATTTTGGTCTGTATTTGATAATAATTAGTGTGGTTAATATATCTATTAATCCACTGTTTTCTCTAACTCTTGTTATTTCAGCATACAAACAATCTTCGCCCCTAGATGGTAAAATCAATTTGTAATAAAATCATACCACCTTAAACAAAATTATAATAAAACAAAACTAACTATTATAACAAAATTATACTTAATAATAAAATTATACCCCGTCGTTTACTTAATTCACCTGCGTTATTGCACCCAGGTGAATTAAATATTCTATTTGTAATCTTAATTCACCTAGGTACATCATGTATACTTCGTTTACTTAATTTGCACGCGTTAATGCACCCAGGTGAATTAAATATTCTATATTTATTAAAAAAAAATTCTTTTTTCTATACCTAGATGAATAACCGCAGGTGAATTAAGTAAACGAAGTATACATAATGTACCTAGGTGAATTAAGATTACAAATAGAATATTTAATTCACCTGGGTGCAATAACGCAGGTGAATTAAGTAAACGACGCCAATTATACATGGTAGTACATAGGGCCGTATGCTATTTAGGTTGGTTAAATCGGTTTAGTCAGTACAATATGGAGCTCGGGATGATTAATGTCACATCCAATGACTACAGAATTGCATACAAACGGATGTTGCATGGAATCCTGATCAATATATATTGACTCTTGAGATGAGTCCAGAACATCATTATTTACTTTTCATAACAAAAACGCTTCTTTGGATGAACATCCAAATCGGCACACAGTCTTTTGGGTATGGCAAATCTAATGCCCATAAGATTTTAAAAGTACTAAAAACAGCGTCACAAACATTGGAAAAGGTATACCTAACATTATCTGTTATTATTAAGTCGTATTGCGAAACATCATTCCAACCAGGGCCTATGGCAACAATATACGGAAGTACAGGTACCTTTTTATCTATGAGTTTCGCTTGCCGTTCTAAGCGATGGGTTTCAACGTCAGAAGAAGATGCCACTAAACTCAAAAAGGCACTGCTAACTTCTGCTCGTGACGGATTCCAAGGTTTTCTTGTACCTTTAACAGGAATCGTATGCATTTGCTTCAATAGCAAGGGTATGGATAGGAAAGCTGCCACATTTGCTTGTTCCTCTCCCACTGGAAATAATTTTATTTGTTATTAGTACATACTAATAATCTTAAATTATTAATTTTAAATATAATTTTGAACTTCCTCACAGCTCAGTTAGAAGGAGTTTTGCTTACTGGCTCTAGGTTGTGGGTTCTATCCGCACCAAGAACTTTTAAATTGGTATAACAGAACTTTTAAAAGTGGTTTTTAAATGACAAAGTAATGCAGTAACAAACATTTAACTTAAAAATACAACAAAATTGAGGAGCTCCTTGTCTGTTAAAAATTTTGCACCTGTAAGTCATTTCGCCATGCTCTGTAAGTTAAAGTAACGGTTGATTTAGTAAAGCTTTGTTAATTTTCAAACGTCTCAGTAACATATCCTACGTCAGATGGTTAATATTGTGATATCAACCGTTAGTTAACTAACAGAGCTTGGTGAAATCAGGGCTTAGCCTAGCCTACTTAATCATGATATGACATTTATTGAATCCAACTTTACTCACAAGTTCCAAGTTCTAAGACAGACTGTATAGAAATGTCAGCTCGTGTCAGTTGTTGGGATTTTTCATCCAATAATGCTAGCAAACGGCCTTTTAGTATTGGGAACTTTTCTTCAAACTTTTCTTTGGTGTTTGGATAAATTTCATCGAAGTCGCTTGCCAGCTTCATGAAACAAAAAAAAAACAATATTAGGTACTTAAATCACAACAGTATAATCTTCAGTGACACTTACAAGAGCTGATCATAGTTATTTTGTGATAATTAAGTTAAAAAACTTGACAAACCTCCTACTTTTTTACTTGAAGTCGGTTAAAAATAAACAACATCACTCACCAATTCATAACCCCATGGACATTGAAGTGCAGGGAATTCTTTAAAGTAGGTTATATGGTCGCTTTCCTTGAGTATATCTATTCTTCCCCTAAGACAGTTCTTCCATTTGGAGTTGACTAAATCCCTGGGTGAAGACGAGGCCTTCAGCCACTGCAAATAGCTCTCTCCAGACTCTTCCTGATCTCCAATTTTCTTTGAATTAAATGATTCTGGCAGGGGCCGAACCCGTACTGGTTCTGTACTTGTCCTGGCTTTCTTTTTAGTGCTGCTATCACTGCTATCGTCACTGCTGCGACTCTTGCTGCGGCGGTTTTCTGCAGGTACTAGTCTTCGCCGAACTGTGATAAGCCGATTAACAATGAGGCCGCTGGCCTGCAAAACCCGACCATCTAGTATACGAAAGGGACTGTAATAGACTGCTTTCGTTTCCCCTGGGAATAGTGTGATTATTTCAGTTGTCCAATTTTCCCACACTTCTTTTCTGATAGGGTCTGATATTTTTTTTAATTTGCGGATCTCCGCCTCCACAATTATGGCAGTGAGTATTTTTCGATCTTTTGTTGTTAAAAATGTTCTGCTTAAAATTGGTTTTCCCGCTGACGTGTTTTCTAAAATGGTCTTTTGATTCCCACAGCACAATCTCCGTTCCTTCCAAAATCTGTTGGCTGGTTTAGGAGTTGGCGGATATACCTACAGACAGACAGACTTTGTTTACTATGTACAGATAAACCAATAAATAAATATTTACGGACATTCCATACATCACTATCTAGCCCCAAACTAAGAAAAGCTTGTATTAAGGAACCAGATAGCTAATATAATACTTATATATTTTTAAACATTTATAAGTTCATCACACAAATGTTTGTTATCGGTGGGGATCGAACCCACAACCTACAACGGCGAAAGCACAGCTACTACCAACAAGCTATGAGGGCTGTTATAAATAAATCAAGTAATTTTTAAACTTACAGCACAGCCCGTGTCTATGACTGTTATTCCAGGAGAATTAAATCCACTACTGGCATTGGAGACTATCACAGGTGACAAAAATGTGTCAGGCTTTCGGGATGTGGAAGATGACTCAGCAGCAGGCGGAGCAGTGTCCACAGTGGTTGGTAGACCAGGGGAGCAATTAGAACCTGGGTCCACTAGATTTGTCTGTAACAAAGAAAGAACTTGATTAGTCATAATGCTACCATATGTACACTACATAAGGAAGTTACCCTTGAAATTTCATACTGCTAGGACTATAGGTTAAGGCTGTGCATTGATTGTCAGCCAATATGTACTACCATAAAACAATAAATTGTATTTGTACATACCTCTGAAGTTTCAAGAGTCCACGTTGATAGGTCAGAATCAGATGTCAAATGACCAGCCCTAAATGGAGGAGTCACATGCACCGGCTTTTCCTGAAGCATCTGTAAAATAACATTATGACATGATGCATGTGATGAACTAAGTTGCAAGGTAGGTAGTAGGATAAGTAAGCAAGCAAAGTAACTTACTAATTCTTTATATCGGGCTAGTGCTAATCGCAACTTTCCTTTATTTACCACCCCTGGGACCAGCAGGGATAATTCGTGGTCATTTGCCTGCAGAAGAAAGTCTAGGTCTGCTTCCTGATCTAGAAGCATAAAAAACCATGACCTGCAGCGAAGTAGATAAGTACAGGTAGGTACCAACGGACTTTATGGATGAAAAAGGGTGCGGTTTTGGATAAAAAAACGCATACACTGCAATATAGAAAGCCAGATGGAAAGAGCACCACGGAACAAAACGATTCGTTTTCAAGTTCAAACAAGTCGCGTCGCGTCATCGCTCCGCTGCGCCAGATTTTGAACAGAACATTGTTCGAAAACATGTTTAAGGGGCGTGGCCCATTGAGTAATTTATGTTTTCGAACAATGTTCTGTTCAAAATCTGGCGTAGCGGACCCGGCTTTACTCGACCATGCAAAACATGCAAAAAAAAACATGGCGACGAGACGCAGCGTCGCGTCGTACAACTTACCTACATTTTCTTTTTAGCTAGATAGAGTCGCCGGCACGTATGGCTACAAGTTTGCGCATAGGCTTTACAACCAAAGATACCTAAAAAATTACTTCTGCGCATCTAACGACTTTCGCCAAGTTACGTGCCGGGGACTAGGTATACTTGGCTAGAATAAAAACTTACCCGTGAGCGGTTGCAGCAGGCTGATGAGGTTGTTGTCGAGTAAAAACTCTGCCAGCGTGTCTTGCTGATCCATTTATGCGTTTTACGAGGTGTAATTACTTTAAACGATGCGATACCCCCGAAGACGCTAGCAGCAATGGCAGCGGAAATTGCGGAAATGCGAATGACAAACAAGAATGACAATGTTGCCATAAAATCGAGAAAATAACGTTGTAATATTCACAAGCTTAAAATGCGTTTTTATCTATGTTAGGGATCCTTCGCAATGTTAGAATATCGTTTTAACAATAATAGACATTGCTAATTTTTTTACATTGCGACATTCTTTATTTTCGAAAATAAACGTTGTGGTTTTTACAAGCCTAAATTTGCGTTTTTAACTACTTTTTGTATATTTGCCTTCGCAATGGCTATATTGTTATTTTATCAATAAAAACATTGTTAGAATAACTTTACACTGTGTCTTTCTCAATATTCGGGAATCCATGTTGTCATTTTCACAAGCATGGATCTGTATTTTTATCTAAGTTTTTACATCACGCCATGTTTGAGTTGCGTTGTTAACAATTTCGAATTTAAAGTAGGTTGGTATAGGTATATACCTTAGGGCTTAAGCATACCTACCTTACCTACTAGATTCTTCCTATTAGTAGTATCTACCTACTTAGATTTCTTGTTGTACGAATAGGATTTTCATGCCCGGGCCACACTACTGTACCGTCAACGTCAAATGCCCATGATTGCAATAAACATCGCGATAATTATTCCAATAATTCTCGCGACAAATTGAGTGGCCACACCTGAACGGTCAACGTCAATGCTCATTCATTGGTGGCGTGGTAAAATTGGCGATGTTCCAGAGTACATTATAGGTACAGAGGCCAGCACATCAAGCTACCCCAATTTGTCAAATTTCTTTGATAGATTTTCAATTTTACTTCAAAGGAATAAGGTTTATCAATTGGGAAAATTTGACAGAAAAAAATCTAAATAAATAAATAAATAAATAAATAAAAAGTAAATCTCTTTGATCTCCAAAAAATACCGCCACCCGAGTTATCGCCTAGTATTGAGTTAAACTAATAGAGGAGCAAACCTCATTACTAGAGTTGGGAAAAAGTGCTTATTTTATTTTAACGTATAAGCATTGTACGATTTTCAAAAAGCATGCCATTAAAAATGCTTTTTGCTGTTTTGCTTAGAAAAAGCTGGCTACGTATTTAAATGAAAAACGTAAAGTTGTCTGTCTGCTTCTCGTTTTTCGTTTAAACATAACGTTGCCAGCTTTTTGTAAGTAAAAAGCTAAAAAGCAAACAGCATTTAAGTTTTGACTTTTTTATATTTTTCTTTCATTATTACATTCGGCAATTTATCATCGTGGATCTGCTAAAAAAAATCTGAAATACTGGAAGTATTGATATAGATATAGAGACCTCATAGATGGCGGGACGTACACTTTTATAAGTGAAAAGCTTATTAAGTGTAAACCTAAAAGCATGCCTAGTACTTTTGTCTAAAAGTATACTTTTTTAAGTGCTTTTGCTTTTAACGCCCACCTCTGCTCATTACCGCGCGTCCTAAAAAATGTAACCACTATTTAACCGCGACGACGTAGCTTTGAAACCAATAAACATTTCAATGTAAACATATAACTGTCTCATCTACACAAGTCGCAAGAACCATGCTGTCACTAAAATAAGACAAAGACAGATACATAGTCATGCGCTGGCGGGCTAGTGTTGCCTGCCATATGAATTTTACCCCAAAATAAGAAAAAAAAGAATATTTTTGAAAGCAATTGTTTTATAAAATACATGAATTTAAATAAATACTAATATTTTAAGAGGAAAGATTTTGTTTGTTTGTTTGCATGTAGCCGATAAACTCGGGAACTACTGAATCGATTTTAATATTATTTTTTACCATACGAAATGTCAAACAGTAGTAAGTAGGCATTTGCTTGCAATGTGTGTCGCGATTTATGCCGTTGACATAGTTTTAATATGATGTTTATAAATATAAGGTGACTGCTAGAAACCGCAAGAAACTTCAAGGGCTGGTCAGGTCAAGTGTTTTAGACATGACAAAAATAAGAAAAGAGAAATTTGTGCATTTTTATTTTTCATTAAATAATTCATTATATGATTTTTAATTTGATAGTCTTTGAGTATCTAATTTATTTTAAAGCAATAATAAATAATGAAAGATAAAATAAAAGAATTGAACTATTATTTACAACGCGCGGGCAGCGGCCGGCCGTGGACCCACCCGTCTGTTGAAACGTCCGCGTCAGCTGGGCGATAAGTATCTACGTTAGTCTGCAATCTTTTTTTGTCATTTTTGTCATGTTTAAAACACTTGACCTGACCAGCCCTTGAAGTTTCTTGCAGTTTCTAGCAGTCACATTATATGTATTTAAGTATGGATATCCGTTAACTGGCCGCCATAGTACAAGCTTCGGCTTAGTTTGAGGCTAGCTCATTGGTGTAATTGTTGAAATATATTTATTTATTAATTATTTACTTTACGAAGATAAAGTTGCGAGGAACAGCTATTATTATTTAAATGACATGTCTTGCTTACTAGATACATAAAAGTAAGAATAAGTAATGAAATAATGAGGATCTATCTTGTTTTAATATTTTTTATTGAGTTTTATTAAATGTTATGATTATTAATAAATTATACCTATACCACTATGATTGCCATAATGGTAGTTTATTTATACAAACAGTAATCAAACTCCGCTATGAAGCATCAGTTTTGTGTTCAGTCTCTTTTTTGTATGTTTTCATGGTATAATCCTGTTTAATATTTAAAACACAATATTTCTTCTCACGGCGTCCTGCATTCTTTAGGCACTACGCGAACCCCGCAGATGACCACTTTTGCGATTTTATCAAAGTCTTAAAAGTTGTTAAAACCCCAACGTATACAGTCAATGTTTGGCTTACCTTGTGAATCACACAAACTTAAACTATGCGAATCCCGCAGAATACCGACTTTGTGGTATTGTAAAAATTTTAAAAGTTGTTAAAACTGCAACTTATTCAGGCTTACCTTGTGAATCACTCACACTTGAACTATGCGAATCCCGCAAAATACCAACTTTGCGATATTGTCAAAGTTATAAAAGTTGTTAAAACTGCAACTTATTCAGGCTTACCTTGTGAATCACACAAACTCAAACTATGCGAAACTCGCAGATTACCACACTTGCGATTTTATCAAAGTCCTAAAAGTTGTTAAAACCACAACTTATACAGTCAATGTTTGGCTTACCTTGTGAATCACACAAACTTGAACTATGCGAATCCCGCAAAATACCGACTTTGTGGTATTGTCAAAGTTTTAAAAGTTGTTAAAACTGCAACTTATTCAGGCTTACCTTGTGAATCACACAAACTTGAACTATGCGAATCCCGCAGAATACCGATTTTGTGGTATTGTCAAAGTTTTAAAAGTTGTTAAAACTGCAACTTATTCAGGCTTACCTTGTGAATCACACAAACTCAAACTATGCGAAACTCGCAGATTACCACACTTGCGATTTTATCAAAGTCCTAAAAGTTGTTAAAACCACAACTTATACAGTCAATGTTTGGCTTACCTTGTGAATCACACAAACTTGAACTATGCGAATCCCGCAGAATACCGACTTTGTGGTATTGTCAAAGTTTTAAAAGTTGTTAAAACTACAACTTATTCAGGCTTACCTTGTGAATCACACAAACTCAAACTATGCGAAACTCGCAGATTACCACACTTGCGATTTTATCAAAGTCCTAAAAGTTGTTAAAACCACAACTTATACAGTCAATGTTTGGCTTACCTTGTGAATCACACAAACTTGAACTATGCGAATCCCGCAGAATACCGACTTTGTGGTATTGTCAAAGTTTTAAAAGTTGTTAAAACTGCAACTTATTCAGGCTTACCTTGTGAATCACACAAACTTGAACTATGCGAATCCCGCAAAATACGGACTATGCGATATTGTCAAAGTTTTAAAAGTTGTTAAAACTGCAACTTATTCAGGCTTACCTTGTGAATCACACAAACTTGAACTATGCGAATCCCGCAGAATACCGACTTTGTGGTATTGTCAAAGTTTTAAAAGTTGTTAAAACTGCAACTTATTCAGGCTTACCTTGTGAATCACACAAACTTGAACTATGCGAAACTCGCAGATTACCACACTTGCGATTTTATCAAAGTCCTAAAAGTTGTTAAAACCACAACTTATACAGTCAATGTTTGGCTTACCTTGTGAATCACACAAACTTGAACTATGCGAATCCCGCAGAATACCGACTTTGTGGTATTGTCAAAGTTTTAAAAGTTGTTAAGACTGCAACTTATTCAGGCTTACCTTGTGAATCACACAAACTTGAACTATGCGAATACCGCAGAATACCGACTTTGTGATATTATCACAGCCCAGAAAATTGCTAATGCCACAACATTAAAAACAATGTGCGGCTTACATTGTCAACGAGACAACTGATAACAATGTGATCTTCGCAAAATACTCCTTTGCGGTTTTATCAAAGAAGCCTAAAAATTGTTAATGCCACAATAATTATATTGTTGCATTCACAATAATTGCGTTTCACAAAAAAAAAGTTGCTGGGGCAGCAAAGGGTATGTTGCTGCATTCACAAAAATCTTTTGTTAATTTCGCAATAATCTGCTCGCAATGTAAAACTGCAGCCTTGTCTCAGGATTTTTTTCTGAGTGCACGTGTGTGAAAGAGTCGGGTGAAAGGTGATGGTTTCTGTTGATTATGGTTTAGTACCATCATATTAAAAAAATTTATAGCAAAAACGAAAAAACATATAGCAACTTTGACACTTGATATGATATCTTGGTAACCATACGGTTCCCAGGTATGGTCCGGTACAGAAAAATGTTCGGAATCAAAGACTGAAGTCATGACTCTCGGCTTCGTGAAGCGTCTTTTTATACCCTGTATTATAATTATCATATAAAAATAACATGTATAATAAACTATTATAATAACTACCCGCATTTACGGATAAAACTAAGCACCAACGGAACAATAGATAAATCAGTTGGAATCACCGCTTGTTCCCGTCAAGCCGCCGGCTTGCGCCCGCGCAGTCGTCGTCGTGGCGTTCGGTCGATACGACTGATTTATGTTATGTGTGTTTATGTTCTCATCACTTCAGAGCCGGCACACGGGGCTTTCGAAGCAACCATTAACTTTTAAAATAATAACACATTGTCACGTTGCGTTACATTGGTGGAGCGCGTAGTGCCTCCACCACGAGAACAAACGTCTTGCGACGCGCCAAATTTTATCTAGTTCATTGCTCGTTATATTATAGAAGTCTTAGTCAACGGTAATAGAAAAGACGCAATGAAAAGAGAAAACAACTTAATCTACAAGAGGGCGTGGACGAGCGGTGATGCCACGCTCTTGTGAAAATTATTAGTTCACGATGGAATTATGGTCATTCGCGCTCATAATGACACGGTGCGCCCGCAACTCTGATCGCGTGAAATCTAACAGTGTTTTTAATCACGCATTATTTGAATTTTATGCTCATTAAAACTAATATTCTCATAGGTATATGTATCAGCAAAGGAATGGGAAGTATGGGAATCCATTTTTATTCCGGTGTCAAAGGATATTGAATGTTTGAAGAACTTTTCGCATAATGCTTGCTACTGTTTCTCTACGCAATTCGGTCGGTTTAAAAATCCCGAGGGAAGAATAGATTTTCTCCCAGTAAAACAAAATCGATTGTTGAAGAGCCAAAATCATTCATCGTTTCGTATTCTAATTTCGTATTATAAGTAACAGTAGGATATTGTATGGGTAATAGATAACAATCGCCAGTTCAATTTAAACGCAACATCCATCTAAGTTATCAAAGACCAAAGGGTCATGTGTGCATGCTGACTATAAATCGTCTGTTATCGATAGTTTTAGTTATACTTATAGGCAGGTATATCTTTGACTCACATCTTACAGTACAGTACAGCCGTTTTCCCTTTGTAATACGGATCAGAATCATATATGCGTGGTGGAGAAGTTATTGATGTTTTACAAATAAAACTGAATAACACATCATTTTACTATGATTGTATTAACTTAATTTTTTCACACAACAATCTTTTGTGAACTAATTGTGTGCCATAACTTTGTACCAAAAAGTTATCTACTTGGCTTTGTAAATATTCCGTGTATGTACCTGTTAATCTTTGTTATTGGAGAAGTGTCATATATACGAGTAAAGAAGGTACTAATTACTTTAAGTTTTGTTAAGCACGACAGTCACGCGTAGAATTTTCGAAAGAGACATTTAGGCCACTGAATGGCTCTTTCAAGAATTCTATTAAAATTAAAACAAATGTCTAAATTTTTTTATTTCAGTACATATGTGTTGGCTCTACATAGGTATGTGGTCGGTGCGGGCCGCTGTGATTAGTGTTGGCCTAGACTCGAGTTCTTTAAGTACTATTTTAGGGACTGGACTCTATTTTTCAAGACTGGACTCTTAAATGAGAGCTCAAGCCTTTTTGTCAGTAATAAGACTCACGAGTCCTTACAATATGCCTGGAGAACTCGAGTCTTTTTACAATGATATAGAGACTCTTAAGACGAGTGCATTGCTAGTGCCTAAATATTTTTAGAAACAGTGTGTTCCTTCCATTCTGTTAATATATGCGTTCGCCAACCACCTCCACAAGTGAGCCAACGCGATGAGTGCGCTAAAGAGGAAAAAAGAAGTTCAAAGAGTTACTACTACGATCATGTGATCGAAGAGTTACTATATTTTTTTATGGAAAAATACTTGCCCATAGAGGTGACGCCTTAGCAAAATTTATATTAAGTAGTAAGTATTATACAATTAAAAAGGTTAGGTTTTTTAAGAACTTAAGTTCCATAATAAAGGCTCAGACGAAAGGACTCAAGGCTCAGAACTCAGGACTCATTTTAGTCGGAGTCTTGCGAGCTCTGCCAAAATGAGTCCAGTCCCTAAACTAGGACTTAAAGAACGAGTCCTGGCCAATACTAGCTGTGATTGGTGTGAGTCGCGGTGGCTCCGTTATCAGCGCTGATAACCCCTCAAGGAGGACAATCTTGCCCGCATCGTGCCCTCGGGGTCAACTATGGTCAGAATGTGGATATACGGACAACAGTAAAGTTTATCAGACTACCCCATCACCATCGTCAGCTTTGAACGTCCCACTGCTGGGCACAGGTCTTCCTACATGGACACATTGGGAGCATGGGCCATAACCCACCTTGCTGGCCCAATGCGGGTTGGTTGGTTAAGCACCTACCCCAAAACGTTGCTATTGCTTATATGAACTCAATACAACATGACTTTGTTTATGTCTTCTTTTCCTTCGGTATTCTTAACACACTTTAAAACGAAACTAGCCAAAAGTAATTTTTAAAGACTAATTTGAGCGAATGTAAAAGAAATACAAAACTAATAAAAAAAACTGTGTCTATTAAATTCATTACAAAAAAAATGTATCACACCAAAGTTTTGGAATAAATTAACGTTCACAAATGTACAACATGAAAGGTAAGATTAGTGCATTAATAAACTTGTTAAATTACATGCGTAATTAATTGCGATAAAAGTTAATTAACAGATTGCGTAACGAAAAGAACTGCGCAAAACAGAGTCGTTACGACTCCCGCAATCTCGGTGTGCAGATGCTATTTTTACGTCAAATCAGTCAAAAGATAGTGCCCCTGAGACATGTTTATTTGTACTCTGATAGCTCTTAAACTTAAAATAAAGCTGTTTTTGTTTGTTTGCTCGTAATCGTGCGCTAGTAGTTTCGATTGTTTTTGTAACAAATGTTTTGTTTTCGCTGATTAATGTTTTTCCGTTCAAATTTTTAATCGGTGCCATATTTTTATTTATAGTAACTAACAGTGAGCAGTTAAGATTGGGGGCAAAATTTAACAACAACAAACCTGTTTCGTCAAGATAAATGTTTTTATTGTTGTAGTTGTTTGAAAGATTTGAGTTGAGAGTTTGAGGAAGGAGTAGTAAGATAGTAGAAGACTACTAGTAGTAGAAGTAGGGCTAGACAAGCAAGTCCTATGACGACGTAGGGTCCGGTCACCAATTCGACAGACAAAAGAACCAGTAGGTACTCTGCTGACGCAGGGTTTGGCGGTACGCCTGGTTTATAGTATAGGTACTAGCTGTAAACAAAGCATTAGAATTATAAAATTTAAAAAAAAATAGACGTTTGTAATCCGGACAAATGCTCTTCCAATTGCGCTACCGAGACATCCTTACTCAAACTTTGTTAATACAAAAATAACAATAAAAATCCATTATTACTGTTCATTGCCAACATATCGTAAAGTTTAATTAACAAAATCTAATATTTTCAACAAAAGAGAGCATTGTGTATTTAGCGTCTGCCGGATACATGTTGCAAGGACCTATACGCTATGTAAAGGTCATATCGCTCCAATATTGCATACATCGGCGTCGCTCTTTTATAACGCGTGCCGTGATACCTGGGTTTGTCGCCATACTTAATTATGTGTGAAACGCCAGACGCTCGTCACGGATAGATTATGATAAAGCTTCATACAAAGAATTGGAACAATAACAATTAAAATGTTTTTCACGATACTGTATAGATCTCTCTTAATAGATATGATGATAATAGTAAGAGATTTAGTTATACATACAACCACTCACGACTATTATTCTTAAAAGGTTTCTCAGAGACTAGGCCATGAGGACCGCAAAATTTCGCACCGCAAGCTTTTTTTCGCTACTTTTATGCCTAAAAATTAAAAATATGTTCCATTATCTTTGACAACCTCCTTGGTCGAGTGGTTTGTACACCGGTTTTCATGGTGTCACCATCTCTGAAGCCCCGGGTTCGATCCCCGGTCGGGTTAATTTAGAAATTATTGTTTTTCTAAATTGTCTCCGGTCTGGGTGTTTTCTACATAGAAAACACCCAGACCGGAGACAATTTAGAATATTTTATTTAAATACATACTTATTATACATATAATAAGTATGTATTAAAATATTTTAAGTATGTTTATCCGTTGTCTAGTAACCATTTAACGAGTTTCTTAACGAAGCTTCTCTTGGGCTAGATAATTGGTGTAAGTGTAGGAAAGTTTATTATTATTATTTATTATCTTTATTATTGAAATTTTTGCATTCACAATGCTATATATATATAGGGTAAAATGTTTACTAGAAAAAAAAGAGCAGTGGACCGGCAATCCAAAGGTCATGGGTTCGAACCCGTTCAAGCTTCCTGAGACTGGTTCATTTTTTTCTAGTAAACATTTTATCCAATGTTTAATTATTGTGCATTATAATGTAATATGTAGAGTTGTTTATGTAACTTAAAATTGTATGTTGAACGAGGTACTTATATACCTCGATTATACGACTTATATTACTCGAATTCCATCGTCGTTTATTGCTGCCTACACATAGTTTCCTCTCGTTTGTTCATAATTATGTACTTAGTGGTTGAATATGGTACTTATTTTCTATTATTTGTCTTTGTGAATAACGGTGTTAATTGTCCAATTAAATATTTTGTTACACTAGCTTCTTATGTAAAATACATTGGTCAATTGTAGTTATTCCAAAAAAAAAGTACCGGTAGAACGGGGCTATTTGGTAACCGTGGCTTTTTGGAAAAAAAAAATTTTTTTGAACGAACGCAAACAAATTAACTTGAACGCAACCTTTTATTCTCTAACATTTGGTAACTCCGTTATCTATCAATGTCGACCAATCAGAGAAAAGAACACCGCGGGTGTGATGTTACTACATTTAGCGAGAGTCTGTCAATTTTGTTCCAAATTAGTTTTTAATTAAAAATGTTAAATTATTTAGTGTTGACTTTTGCATTATTTGTAAATTTTTTAATGTATGTTACCAAATATCGCCATCCGTGTTTATATTGAAATAAAAACAGTTTATAAAGAAATTTTCTATGTCATTTTGTATTCATACCAAATAGCCCCACCCTGGGGGATATTTGGAAAGGCACCTTCTTTTTTAAAATAAACCTTACTGTTTGTTCATTCTATGTTTTTATTTTTGTATTTTAATAGAGTTATATCTCTATTAAGCAACACATACTTCTTTATCTGTTAAAAATTAAAGGAAAATAAATATTCAAATTTTTAAACCTTAACTACATTTAGCAATAAGTCATAGAATAATTAAGACCTATTTATTATTGTGAAGAGAAAATAAACGATTTCATTATTATTATTATTAATAGGGAAAAAAAATCAAATTTTATCCTTACTTTTTTACGAAATAGCCCCGTTCTACGGTAGTGTACTATGGCGCAGTCCATGTTTTACCAAATAACAGCTGCACCATGTGCTCAGCGTGATAGGTGGTGAGTCCATCGCCGCTCTATGCTTTTAGATGTATGTGCAGTCTTTAGTCCGTTAGTCGCCTATTACGACCAAGGGAAGAGTGGGGGTGGTAGTATTCTTTCATCACTAGCGACACGGTTTTAAGGGGTTAGTAGTATTATTTGAATGGACCGCCACTGCACAGCTCTAATATCATGGAGATAATTTATCATTATAGCACTGTACCACTGATATCTGCATGGACGTAACATACAAGTTATGTCCATGGATATCTGTTAAATACAGACGACAATAACGCAATCACGAAACCATAACTAATGGTATGCTAAACCACAAGATCTCTTTATCTCTGTCGATTAAAATTAAAATTTCATTATCCAATTCGTGACACTAACATAAGACTGGCAGGTTTGCGCATTTCACAAAAAAAAAAGAGTGTGTCTCTCTCTAGACTTCCGCGAGGCGAGCTAACGTAACTGAAGTCATTAGTGGTGCGACAGTTATAATTGAAACATTATTGAATTGTGGTGCGGGAAAAGTGGCCAAACACGTCGGCTGACCACATGCGGTCGGCAGGAAAGTTCCATCTGTGTAACTTGTTTCGTCGCCTGTCATTTGTCACCACCTCGCGTTAGAAAAGGGCCGACCGCCTGGACACATCCAATCCGAACCGATGAAAGTGATAGTAATTTGATTCACTGAATCCATCGCTCGAGACGATTCAGGAAAGTTGAGTCAGTGATGTAGCAGTCAATAGTTTCTAGTATTCGTTTCACACACGTTACTTGTCTAGAATAACGAAATGTGCTGGTCAACGCGGTTCTTTGTAACTTAAGGCTGCTCCCACCTTAGGCTTTGTTGTTATGTTCCTCGTGTTACCGCTTATAATCATACTTACTTTCACTTTACATTATGCTATGTAAATTTACATCTAATTAAAAATAATAATGTGATAAATCTTGTTGAATAGTTACATTATGCGGCAAAGAAACTGAAAATACAAGAAAAACTGGAGTGAGCTAGCTGATCCACGAGCCTCTCGATTCCTGCTTCCTGGCTCCATTAATCACTGTCGGCGCGGCTATGCGACGCATCGATCGTAGTTGTAACTTTATTCTACTCTTTATACAGTTGAACTCAGAAACGTCTGTTGATGCTAGGGGTAACCGATAAAGTAATGAATGAATACTATAGAATTTGATCTTTCAAATTTATATAATTAGCATTGGGAGTTTAACAACTATTATCCCCTACGGGTTAATCAGAGACTAGGCACAATGACGACCGCAAAATCAGTCCTCTGCTATAGTCCACTTTTCACCAAATAGCAACTGCACATGTGCTCAGTGTGACAGGTGGTGAGCCCAACGCCGCTCTTATGCTGTTGGATGTATGTGTGTGTAATCCGTTAGTCGCCTTTTACGACACCCAAGGGAAGAGAGCGAAGGGGTGGTAGTATCCTTTCACCGCTACCCGACACGGTTCAATATTCGTAACAGACAAAGGGGTATATTGAAATGGGTTATTCTACTTGACTCCAAAGCCATTGTTCTTAAAACTTCACCGTCCATATGTTGGTCGAGTGGTTTGTACACTGGTTTTCATGGTGTCACCATCTCTGAGGTCCCGGGTTCGATACCCGGTCGGGTCAATTTAGAAATTATTGTTTTTCTAAATTGTCTCGGGTCTGGGTGATTTCTATGTATAATAAGTATGTATTTTAAGTATGTTTACCCGTTGTCTAGTAACTATTTAACGAGTATCTTCGAACCTTCTCTTGGGCTAGATAATTGGTGTGAGTGTAGGAAAGTTTATTTTATTTATTTATTGTTTCCACTTTGATTCCAAAGTGATTTATATACTTATATAAATAAAATATTTACTAAAAAGTGTTTTGGAGTTAAAGTCGAAAGGTTTTTGGAGTTTAGTGGAATAACCCATTAAAATCTACATATAAAAATGTTATAGTTTCATCGTGCGGTTACCACCTATGTGTGGCAAGGGTCTTTCGCAACAAACAGCGTTGTCCCATTAAAGGTACAAGTCCGACACGGTCGCCCAGCCGGTGCCAGGCCGGCCCATGTCGCCGCGTAATCATATTAAATTAAAAACACATATTAATGTACCGACGCGAATTACTTAACACGCCATCGTAAACTTGCAGCTTTATAGCAACAATAACCGAATAAGTCGGACGTAACGTATGACCGCCATTTTAAAATGACGTTACCGTGACAAATTTCACAGCACGCACCAACGTACAGTACAACTGTAATAAATATAGCATTTAAAATAAATAAATAATGTGGACATGAAAAATGAGCAGCGTTGCACTGTTAATTTATATTATAATCGCCGTCATCTGTGCAATACGTGTGACATGTGTGTATTTTATGTAGTATTTACACAGATACACACCTATTAACGTACGATAAATCCACATAAATCGTACGATGCGATGACATCTTGACAGTGAAAGGTGGCCTAAGATAGCTCTTACAGCAATTAATTCTAATCATTATCTAGTGACGTTCCTGTTACTTAGCGCTTACAGTAATAGATAAAGAACATTGTATATTTGCCATATAGAAGCGATACAACTAATACCTCGAGTTCCATGGTATATAAAGGCGCATAAAGGTTGCTGTGTCCGTTTACGATCAAGAGAACTCAAGAAGAGGACTCAAGAACAAGCTCAGTTGCAGTAAAATAAAGTTCCTATGCTTAGTTATACTAGAAGCGTTAAGGATGTCATCAAGAAAATGAGAGCGTGCTAAACAACGTGAAATATCACGTTGTTTAACACTCCCATTCCAATGATCCGCGGAGAACTTTATCATCCATTACAAAAACAGCTGATAAGTGCGATAAGGCCGTCTGTTAAATGTAGGTCGCGCAGTCACGTGGTCCGCGCTCCACAGCCACCACATAGATTTAAGTACTCAAGAGGATATACAACATCAGCAACTCTTCGCTTTGCGCAGGCTACCTGTGTAGCTCTTCTCTGCACAAAATCTTTTTGTGTCAATACTAAATTCGGTCTCTTCTACATGAACAGTAGCTTTAGATTAGACAATTTTTTTATGTAAAAAGGAAGCAACTGAGCAGGCTGTTCACCTATTGGGAAGTAATAAGCAAATAAAAACAGAAACCCAAATAGAGGATCTCAAGACAAAGCATACAAGAGCTTAGCCTAACCAAACACCTATCCACCGAGTAGACGACAAAAAAAATCTTAGAAGGTTCCTGATAAACTAAAAAAACAAGAGAAAAAGCGTCATAAAAAATGCTAAGTAATTTATGTATAGTGCTTATGTTTTTTAATGTTTCATATTATGTAGAATCGTGATTATTACATATTTATAAAGGTGTTGTAGATCGTATCTCCGCGTTACATGTAGGAAGTCGACTTCACCTCTACAGCTCTGTATACTGACATCAGATAAAATAATAGTATATCAAACGAAGACATTATCATAGAGACGATGATGTCTAAATTATATAGTTTGTTTTGCAAGTTAAACAAAGATAATGGCTATACGTGTTTGACTTAATTAAATCTAAGACTGTAGAATACTATCCTCTTCCTCTCCAATCTTTCTCAGAATCTTCCTCATTTCACTAATTTTGATTTCGTATTGGCACTTGATACCGACGAATAGGTTTAAGAAGAAAAGTGCGCAAGCTCATACAAATAGCGCAAACTAACTAACTCGAGCAGGGTCTATATTCGTCCACACTTGTGGTACGTGTGGGGACGCTTTTTGAGGGTATGCCCCCCTTTGGGATTTGAGTCCTACATACACACAGTGGTATGATGAGTACCTAATACATTTTCTCCTGTATATTGAAAAGGGGCCATTTTCGTCTGGCCATAACGCCAGATAAGAACCGGAAACAATGATATCCCATCGCTTCGAATAAAATAAACTGGAATCTGCAAAGCCTCTTTTGGTTACCAGAGCACAGGGATGGGATTTTGAGCGCAGTCTCTCTTCTCATACAAAACATCTTCGCTAGCAAGCATTGGATCGTTCAAACTAAATAGCTATTGTAGCAACAACTACGCCGATATGCAAATGCATATCATTTTCATTGTATTCTATAACTTCAAATTCGCATAGATTAACTTTTATTGAAACTAATTTTATTTTCGGTATTGAATAAAAAGTGCTCTAATAATTTAGCGTTGTAGATCCATCACCCTTGTCATGATTGATTGCCCAGTCAACCTACATAGCGTAACAATAAATCTTTTAACAGTAACAAAAACCAATTTAAAATCGGCATACCTAAAGCAATAACAGAAAGGGCACATTATTCTCAGAAAGTCGGTACAAATATTAAAAAATACAACGAATGTGAAATGTCACGGCCAAATAGTATCCTAAGAATAGAGGCACCCAATAACATTAAAACTTAAACAATTGAACGATGAGATGACATTGAAAAAGCATTTTCGAACTTAAAATAAATACACTTTAAAATTGACAGACGAGCCCTCATTACAAATACAATAAGCACTGTCATTAGTCGAGTAAACATTGATATTATAAAGGTTATAAAGGTATTACCTAGTGGCTTGTTATTTTTATTTTCTGATTTAACAAACAAAGATCTCCGCTCGTTTTCTTCGTTATTATAACTTGCAAGAAGTTGACCTCCATTAAGTGCACTATTCTACATTGCAAATGCGAAAGTAATGATGTTATTTAATTACGTAGAAACGGTTAAAGGGATCGAGATGAATGGTGAGTTACCTCATAGGAATTTTTATTAACATCTTTTGGAGCTTGCTATTTGTAACCGACCGAGTTTCGCAAAACTACTAGGGATAGTGAATAATACGCAGGATAATACTAGAATAATACATCTACTTTAAAATATGTACTTATGTGTCAAACATTTTGAGAACAACATACCTACAAAGTTCTGATAAGGGTGTGATTGTGATTTTTGGAGTTATTCGTCAACTCGCACACTTTAAACTCGCACAGATGTGCGAGATGGCACCTTTTAATTTTACCTATTATTTGTGTCGTCAACTCGTTTTTTGTTAATTAATTTACTTTACTTGTGGTTTAAAATTCTCTGTTGTATGTAGCTCAATAAAACCTTGGTACCGAAGTATACGATAAGGAATATAGTGTAGGTACTTTGTGCTGAGTGCGACTCAATTTCAATACTCGAACGTGCCAAGTAAACTACAATAATGTTTAGTATCGAAGCAGTTTCAGCAAGTGACGCACTTGTAACTGCTTCGATGCCATACAAATTGTGGTTTACGCTATCTCTGTCGAGCGGTGAACAAACGTCAGACTATCCTAAAATATCAAAATTCTGCGCAATCGATTTAGAACTGAACACCCAACCAACCTCTACAGTTGAAAGTCAATTATAGAATTTTCTATATTAGCCTGAAGTGCGTACAGGCGGATCTACCACAATATGCCAAATTACATACATACATACATATAATCACGACTATTATCCCCGAAGGGTTAGTCAGAGACTAGACAATGAGGGCACCAAAAGCAGTCCTCTACCAAAGTCCACTTTTCACCAAATAGCGACTGCAGATGTGCTCAGCGTGACAGGTGGTGAGCACATCGCCGTTCTGTAGTTCGTTAGTCGCCTTTTACGACACCCTAAGGAAGAGAGGGGGGGTAGTATTCTTTCACCGCTACGCGACAGGGTTAATGCCAAACGTTTAACAAATTTTGAACTTTAGTACATATTAAAACTGTTTTAACGGGACCTAACACGATTAATTTTGTAAGTAAGTAAGTAAGAGTTCGCTTGTGACGACGGCTGCAGCATCGCGGCCGAAACGTCAAGTAGTAGGTAGATATGTACTTACTTACAAAATTAATCGTGTTAGATCCCGTTAAAACAGTTTAAATGCAATGCAACGCGATAGTTTAAAGCCTTATTTTAGTACATATGGTAGAGATTTGACAATTTTGGGTAGTTTGACCTGCCGTGTGCATCACACCAGGAAGCTGGCACTCCCTACTCATCAGCATCACAAATGATTATGACAGTACACGCACATGTCGTCGAGATACTATCGTCGTGACACAGTTAACCTCGCCGCTCTAACCGGGCTAAACCAATTAGAATACAATAGACAAATATGTGTTTCTGGCGAGCAATTAATATGCACACCTGTGATTAATACCTTCTCAAAAATGTCCTCTTGTTGTTTTATGCGAACTGCTATGTTGCTTTGTTAAAGATACCTGTTTAAGCAAGCTCCATTTACGAATATTATTTAACAAAGGGCTATATTATTTATCAAAAGTGTTATGTGTGTATTACATTCCTTGTTCAAATAAAATAATTTGAGCTACTGAACGCTTGTATTTAACAACTTTATCAAGGTTTTTAGAACTAAAGACAAGAGGAGCGTTTTCGCAAAGCGATATATCAAACATTTTTCATAATTTTTTTTTTGTTTCATACGCCTTTTCTAGCGCTAAACACGTTGGCGTTAACGAATTTTCTGTAAGCGAAACAATATCTATTTTAATACTATTGTCAAATTGGTCAGTTTTTTCATAGTGCTACATCAAAATTCAAAATTATTTATTCAGTTTAGGCTACAATAATTGAGCACTTATGAATGTCACTGTGCCATCGGTTCGTATAAGTCTAATTATGGGGCGGGAGCCTTGTACTGGCAAGAAACTCAGCAAGGGCATTTATTCCTTTTCTCTCATTCTTTTAGAATAGAATAGAATAGAATAGAATAATTTATTAACCATATAACTCGGAACGTTATACAAGGCAAGTCCATGATACATCATCGTTACAATACATACATTATATAAAAAAACACAATTAAATTAAATTAAAAATAATACTATGAAATGAATTAAGTAATTAAATTATTAAAATTAGTAGGTACAAATGTCAAATTTAAAGTATTAAAAATATAACATAAACCAAAATGAATTATTGATCAGTCATAAAATAAAATTTATTTTTACAGTACAATATTATAATACTTAATAAATAAAAATAAAAATTTTTGGTGGTTTCTGTTGCAATTTTAAAAATAATTTAATAAACTAAAATGATAATTATGTAAATCTATATAAAATTTCCTAATATAAGAACGAGGATTCATTAAGACGCATAGCCGTGAACTCGTTAATTGAATAAAATGGGTTTGTAATAAAAAAATGCTTTATCTTATTTTTGAACTGATTTTGGCTAAGTTCAGTAATTGCTAATGGTAATTGATTGTACATAACTATCTTGTTGCATATTCCTTGTTTCCTTACCTTTACCAGTCTCGTCCTAGGTTGGTTTAATCTCTCCTTATTACGTAGGTTATAGCTGTGTATGTCCATTTTTCTTGACAGTGCCTGTTTCTCTTTGTGTATTTCTACAAGGCTACTAAATATATACAATGATATAACCGTCATAATTTTATTAACTACGAAATATTCTCTAGCCGATGCACGCTTGCGAAGTCCGTTTATGATCCTGATTGATCTTTTCTGGCATTTAAGGACTCGATTTACGTCTGAAGCATTTCCCCAAACTGTCACAGCATAATTTATGAGGGAATGAATGTATGCAAAGTAAACTGAGACTAATGCTTTCTTGTCTATTACAGGTTTAAGTTTAAATAGTGCGTAGTTTGCACTGGCTAATTTTTTACACAGCTTATCTATGTGAACTGAATGACTGATAGTGTGATCAATATTATAGCCCAAAAATACGTTATCTGTAACGGTCAAGTTCCGTTCCAATCCTTTCCTGGCTTGGTAGTGCATAACTATACTTTTATTAGCGTTAAGTATTATGCCGTTTACATGGAACCAGTCCTTTAGACTATTTATTGCTTCTTTAGTCTTTTGCTCGAGAATAACTCTACATTTGTCTTTAATACCTACGTGGGTGTCATCCGCAAACAAACTAACAAATGCCCATTCTGGGAGACAATTCACCAAGTCATTGACATAGATTAAGAAGAGCACAGGACCGAGAATAGAACCTTGAGGTACTCCTATATTAGTAGCTCCTACAACCGAACTATCACCGTTAACAGCCACAATCTGCGTTCTCATCCAAAGATTCTAAAATGAAATAGACCACTTTTTTAATCGCCATTTCCCTTGATCTATTCTTTCGGAAACCAAACTGTTCTGCCGCAAAAAGTTTATTTTCTTCGAAATACTTAACTATATTATTTTTAATAATAGTCTCTAATATTTTAGACAAAGTCGGTAGTATACAAACTGGTCTGTAATTACTAAGCTCAAAGAATTCTCCCTTTTTGTGCAAGGGTTTGTTTGTTGTTGTTATTATTACTTTTCCACTCTTTAAAACATCGGGAAATACTCCCTTCTCCAAACAACCATTAACAACAATCAGTAACAGCTCCATCAAGTTCTGATTCTTAAGTATTAACTCTTTCATAGTTTTAGCATTCATGTTGTAAATATCAACGGTCAATTTAGATTTTAGGTTATTTACTATTGACCATAACTCTTTGTAATCAATAAAAGGAAAGATAATAGATGTTGAGGGTCTATTAGTATTATTTAGATATTCTAAACAACGTTGAGTGTTTGCACCCACATTACTTGTTAATGAATATGCAATTTTACGAAAGAATGTGTTAAACAGGTTTGCTATGTCTTTAGCCTTGGTGATTTTCTCTTCCTTATCATTCTTAATGTACGGGATAGTAGTCTTAGAACTTTGTTTATTTCCCTTTCCAACCTGTTCCCCTACAATCTTCCAAGTTTCTCTTATTTTATTACTTGAAATACTGATTCTGTGCGCATATTGATATTTTTTTGCTACAGTCATAACCTTCCTTAAAACTTTTTTATACCTTCTTATTTTTATTCTCGTTTGCTCATTCGGTGCATGGTTCTGTAAAATTTCTAATTTTGCTAAATTATTTTTCGATACCTGTATCCCTTTTGTGGACCACTTCTTAACAATTTTATTTGAGTTGTATCGTACTGTTGGAAATGCTACATCGTAATAATGCCTAATAGCGTCCAACAAAATACTCATTCCTACATTCGGGTCCTTAGAATCTATGATTTGTGATCTTAGGATAATAAAATCTCTGTTAACTAAGTAATGAAAGTAGTTAAAGTTATTTCTAGTCATTTTTCTTGAATACGTAGTTGTGTTAGATATTGTATCCTTGTTATTATAAAGAATTAGTTTTATAACATTATGATCAGATAGTTTACAGTCTGTTACATATCCTCTACAATTATTAAAGTTAACAAAAAAGTTGTCAATGCATGTCGCACTTGTACCATGTGTTCGAGTAGGCGTATTGAGTAGCCAATTACAGTGAAAGTTTTCAAGTATATAAGCAAGTTTATGTATTCTCTTATCAAGTTTAAGTACATTTAAAGTAAAATCCCCAGCTATGATAGTAAGTTTACCCTCCCGACATATGATATGTAAAAGTTTATTCAGAACATCAAAAAATAGAGAAATATCTTTATCAGGCCTATACAAAGATACAACAACTAATCTTGAGGCTCTCAATTCAATAGCTGCCAATTCACAATTCATTTCAAAAGATAATTTATTGAGGTCTTTGCGAACCTTGTATTGTAATCCATTTTTAACAAATATAGCTGCACCACCATGATCAAAAAATTTTCTGTTAAAACACGTGGCGAGTTCATAGTTATCTAATTTCATAGCTGATACTTGATGATCTTTGGCCCATGTCTCTGTAAGACATAATATATCACATTTTTCTTCTTCTAGTACATGCTCAATTTCTAAGTACTTGTTATGGATGCTTTGAACATTAGCATGAAGTATTATTTTATAGTTGGTATCCGTTTCACCTCTGAAAAATTTTCGTTATTCTTCCTCATTTCTGGAAAACATTTTATAAATTGCAGAGCTGGGGACGATTGGTACTCATTATTTATACATATTGTTATCGCTTCTGTTATAAAAATCTTAGTTTTATTTAAATTTGTTTTGTTGAAGTTCATGTTTGTCATGTTTATATCCAAATATTTAACTTCTTCGGATATGCTGGCTATATGTGCGATTATAGTATTTATTTTGTGAATTTCGTTATCCTGAATACCATTATAGCAAATTCCACTAATTATCAATTTATATTTCCTTTGGGGATTTCGTATTATACCGTCTAACATTTTTATATAATTTCTGTTTTCGCTATCTGTTCCTTTA